>FR989879.1:0-10000000 GCA_905404145.2 Biston betularia
CATCAGCATCTTCAAAATGATCAGAGTGATGATTTTCATCACCAGTCACTTTCCCCTCCATGATCGGAACATTTTGATCAGGAACCTGAAAGTCGTCTGATGTTAGAATGATATTTTGACTATGAAGCTCTTCATTTACTGCAGAATTGGAGAAACAATTTTCCAAGAAAACTATATCACGAGCTTTCACTGCTTTCCTAATATTAGTAGGATCTCGGAACCTAAAAGCTATTATTGTCAGCACAGTACCCAACAAAAATGTATTGTTTGGCTTTAGCGTCTAGCTTTTTACGCTCACAGGGAGGTACATGAACATAAGCGCGACAGCCAAATACACGTAAATGGCTTAAGTTCGGCTTCTCTTTATACCATTTCTCATAGGGTGTTCGTTAAGAATCTATGAGGACACCTATTTTTTAGATAAACAGCAGTGCGAACTACTTCTTCCCAAAACGTTTTAGGAAGTCGGGACTCCTGAAGCATACACCTTGCTTTTTCTACTATACAAAGAACGATGACTCCTTCCCGCAACTCCGTTCGAAGAAGGGCAGTGAGGAACGGTAGTTTCATGGAGAATACCTTGACTTTTAAGATACCCTTTAAACTCAGAGTTTACATACTCGGTTCCTCCGTCTGTCCTCAATCGTTTGATTTTATATCCTGTCTGTCGTTCAACTTCTAGCTGAAAATCAACAAACTTAGAACGCACTTCAGTTTTTGATTTTACAAAATATGGAAAAATCATTCTAGTGAAGTCGTCTACAAAAATCAGCAGATATTTATTACCTTCTAAAGAAGAAGTACTAAATGGACCGCCGAGATCTGAGTGAGTTAAACCCAGAGGAGCAGAACTAGTTTGATAAGTTATAGCTTTGAACGGCTTTCTACTTTGTTTGCCTTCAACGCACGGTATGCAAGGGTTACAGTGTAAACTATTATAACTAACACCAACGGCCTTACCTTGTTTTAGTTGTTCAAGCAAGCCCCACTCGACACAAATGTCCAAGTCTGCGATGCCATAATTGCGGGTTCACCTCACAATTATCTAGCTTATATAAACCACCGGTAAAAGTAGCGTGACATAAAAGTTGTCCTGTAACTTTGACATCATTTGCCTTATACATTGAGCAACCCTTAACCGTAATTCCCTTTTCAACGGCCTTATTCACTGAAATAAAATTCGTACTTAAATTAGAAACATACAACACGTCCTGAATGCAACTTAATGTATTTTTACTGTCCTTAATCAGAACATCACCAAGTCCAGAACAGCACTTTCTAACATTGTCGGCCAAAATTACCTCCTTATTTTCACTTAACTGACGATAGTTTGAAATCCACTCCTTTCTGCACGTCATGTGAGCTGATGCTCCAGAACCAATATAGCAGTCTTCATTACTAATAGAAGTTCCAGCACCAAGAGCTGATAGAAGAGCAGTATGTGCATCTTTAGTTTTACTCTTTCCTTTCATTACCTCTGCCCGTTTCCTGTGGGAACACGTAGGACGCTTATGTCCCGGCTCTCCACATCCGTAACAGACAAACTTTGGAGTTTCTACATTATTCTTACTTCGGCTCTTACTAATTGAAGCCAACGCAGCCTCCTTCGTGGCACGTTTTTCACTTTCATTCAACAGTCTCGATTTTACAAGATCGGAAGATATTTCAACGTTCGAGTTCTCAAGCGCCATCACCAACGGATCAAATTCTGGTGTTAAACCTCCAAGCAATATAGCTCCGATAGACAGGTCATCTAATATTCTGCCTATATCGGCCAGGTCTTGCGCCGTATTTATGGCTGCATTGATGTACTCCTCAATCGATTGGAAAACATTTAAATGATAACGGTAACGCTTTCTCTCTAATGCTAGCTTCCTACCAATTCCTTTATCCTCGTAAATTTTAGACAGAGATTCCTTGCGTGGGTGATTGCTCCGCCATCAAGTGTGAGACAGATTTCGTCACGGCTTTCACATCTTTATTCTGCCTCACTTCAGTATGGAAGTATCGGAAGGTGGGTTCATCCAGTAATCGCACTCCATACATTTTCATGAAGAAGATACATACGCATTTTGAATTTCTACGTTGGGTGGGTAATCGTTCTTCGATGGTAGGTTTCTTACATTCGTAAAATTTACCGAACTATGTGGTTGGTTACCATCTCCACTCGTCATCGCAACAGGAAAACAAAAACTTGTAATAAAAAAACCCCCACTATTATTTCCTCCAGAATAGTGGTAACAATTTGCGTATAATCTATGGTAAGCAATACTACTATTATCAAAAGAAAAAATAATATGTTAATTTAAAAATGTTACATCTCGTTTCTTTAAAATAAAAATTACAAGTGAAGCTACATACTAAATATTTCTTTCATTTGACATTACAGAGTTCAATATTTAAATAATGTATTTCCTTTTTATTTGGAAAACGGCGAAGAGTCGCAATTAATAACAAAGTAGGTTCATTAACTACGACAGTAAGCGAGTCCTGGCGTCCGGCAGGCGGGGCGGGCACGGGCAGCACCAGGAGGCGCCGGGCATTCAGCTAGTAACTCAGAATGCAGGTTCTCACCGCATTCTGAGGTGAGGAACATAAAAACCGATTGGCGTGCGTTGCGAGACGCTACATCTTCAAAATTCTTCGACCGAATGTAATCATTTTTGCTTCGTTCTCCAGAACACAGGCGTTGTTTAAGAAAAAAGGAAATTAGAAAAACACAAAGGAATCATCGAAAAAGTGGAAATTTTAATTTTAATTTTTAAATCGAGTATAGTGCGTCACGCACGCGCGTCCTCTCCGGTGCGTTTGTTGAAATCTGTTACATCTAAAAACGTTTCAGAATCAATGTTACGTGCTCCGTAAACTGTACTCACTTTTAACAAAACAGTTTCAACAAAAAACGTTCGATCGCCTAAGGTAGGTACTCATCGTATGTCTACATGCATGTAACTAGGATGTATGTGTTCAACTTTACAAACATCGCCGCGAGCTATCTCGCCGCGCGCGCGCGCCATCTAGTTTAATTTCAAACTAATAAACTCTCGTGACATTGGACGTGCGTGTGCGTGTGCGCATGGCGGCGGAACGGAAACGCTTTACGGGTCTGTCCGATTACTTGTCGGAGGTTCGCATCGGTGCTATTATCCTAAGAGCCGTGGCTGCACTCGTAGGTCCATATGTTATATTAAAATGAAACGGACAAAATTAAATCAGCAATTTTATTACAACAAACATTTTCATTCGTATCTTGCAACCTTTACAAAATAAGTTTACATAATCTCTCAATAAACCTTTACATACCACAATCAACATTATTTACAAACGTACCGGCGCTATATTTACAGGCGAGTTCACAACGTGGAAATAAATAATGACACTACTATCACACGAGCACCGTCAGCCGCTCCGGCGGCGCGCGGCGCGCGGGCGGCGGCTCCGGCGGCTCCGGCGGCTCCGGCCGCTCCGGCCGCTCCGGCCGCTCCGGCCGCTCCGGCCGCTCCGGCGGCGGCAGCGCGCGCTTCGTGAGCTCCTTGTCGCGCGGCGGCGTGTCGTTGCGCGCGTCCGCGTTCTGCGCCTTGTACAGCGTGTGCGCGCGCGGCAGCTCCGCCCCCGCGCCCCCGCCCGCGCCCCCGCCCGGCGGCTCCTCGCGCAGCGGGTTCGCGTACCGGCGCAGGTTCTCCTCGTTCTGCAGGTTGTTGGACTTCTCCTCGTCGCAGCGGCGCGAGCGCTCGAGCGCGCGCGCGGCGCGGCGCCGCCGGAGCAGCAGCAGCGCGGCCGCGCCGGCGAGCGCCGCCAGCGCCGCGAGCGCGCCGCCGGCCACGAGCGCGGAGGACGCGGCGCCGCCGGCGGCGGGCGCGGCGCGCGGCTCCGGCGGCTCGGGCACGCGCAGCCGCAGCGCGGCGCCCAGCAGCGGGTGCTGCGCGAGCCGCCGGCGCGCCACCAGCTCGCTGAGCGAGCGCAGCGCCGCGCCGAGCTCCTCGCCGGCCGTCGCGTCGTCGGCGTCGCCTCCCACCTCGTCGCCGATCCACTGGAAGCGAAAGATCCAACATCGGTCTCCTTGCTGTACCTACTCATGCGCGCCCGCGCCTCATTCTACTACGGGTGGTACCGACCAGGGCGAGGTCGAGGGCGTCGTCGTCGTCGGGCGCGATGTCGCACAGCAGCGCGAGCGGCGGCGCGCGCGGCGCGCGGCCGGCGAGCGCGGCGGCGAGCGCGCGGCGCAGCGCGGAGCAGGCGCGCTCCGCGTGCGCGCCGGCCGCGAGCCGCTCGCGCGCCAGCTGCAGTTGCGCGCGCGCGCACCCGCGCGGCGGCGGAGCACGCGCGCCCGGCCAGCACGCCGCCGGCGCCGGCAGCGCGGGCGGCTCCACGCTGCGGCCCGCCACCCGCCGGCACTCGCCGAGCGGCGGGCAGGGCGCGCGCACGCACAGCGCGGGCGCCGCCGGCACGCACACCTGCGACACATCGTAAGTTAAAGGCTAGTCCGGGCGAGCGGTCCGAGGCGCCGCGTCTGCAGGCCGTGCGTCCACGTGCGTCGCGGAGCGCGTACCTCGTCGGTGCGGCAGGGCTGCGCGTCGGGCGCCAGGCAGTCGGGCACGCCGCACCACAGCCGCGTGCAGGCGGGCGCGCCGGCGGCGCAGCGGCATACGTTGCAGCCCCACCACCAGGTTCCGTTCCCCGCGTCGCACGCGCCGCCTCCTGCGCCCTCGCCGCCATCCCCGCCGGCGCCGTCGCCTTCGCCCTCGCCCTCCGCCCCGCTAGCGCCCCCGCCGAGGCCCGCCAACACTGCAAAATTACGTTTATTGAGAAACCATCGACGAACGCGGAAGCTGATGATACTCACTCGATCTACGGCTGAGTCAGCGGCGGCTGTCGACGTCGGCGTCAAAACAAGAGCCAGGGAGGATTCATCATTCAAGGGAGACTATTTTTATTAATAGAAAAAAAACATAGAAAAAAAATGTTTGTTTTTTTCGTATAGATAAACAGGCAATTTCATAAATGAAAACGACAGAGTTGTGTTTGGATCTAAATAGACGCCGCCAGTGCATGTGCTGCGCGTGGGCGCACTGCCTGCTGCCCCTGCTGCCGTGTCGCTCAGTCCGCTGCAGCGCTGTCGGGGCATGATCACAGCACGCTCAGCACGACCTCTCACTCCAGATGAACTCGGGTCGGATCGCTGGCGCTCGGGCGGGAGGTCGCGTCACTAAAACGCTCCTGTGACGTCACACTAGGTAGGGACGTAGCGGCATGCTTGGCTCTCATAGGAGCCGAGGGGCGCGCGGCATCTAGTTAGATCAACGTCTGCGTGCGGTGAAGTCGAGGAGGTATGCAAGTGAGGGCGAATACTCACGTTCGAGACAGCGCCTCGCGGTGCGGTGCGGCAGCGCGGGGCACAGGCAGCGCGGCGGCGCCAGCGGGCGCTGCGGATCCGGCGCGCACTCCGCCGGCGCCGGGCACGCCGGCTCGCAGGGCGCGCGCTCGGCGCACGTGGCGCCCGCCCAGCCCGGCGCGCACTCGCACGCCCACCACCCGCCGGCCGGCACGCAGCGCCCGTGCACGCACGCGCACGCGCCCGCCGGCAGCTCGCAGCGCGCGCCCGCGCGGCCCTCGCGGCACGCGCACGCCCACCCGCCGGCGGCGCCGGGCGCGGGCACGCACGACCCGCCGGCGGCGCACGCGCACTCCTCCGGCGGCGCGCCGCTCTCGCACGTGGCGCCGCCCCACCCGGCGGCGCACGCGCAGCGCCACGCTCCGCCCTCGCGCGCGCACGTGCCGCCGTTCGCGCACAGCCCCTCCGGGCACCGGTCCACCGCCTCCACGCGCATCGAGCACGTCTTGCCTGCGGACGACGAGGGAGACGAGTCAGTCGGGCTCGACCGCCACCGCCACCGCCGCGCGCCGGGCGCCACCGCCGCACTCACCGGTCCAGCCGTCGCGGCAGACGCACGCGAAGTCCGCGGCGCCGTGGACGCAGGTGCCGTTGTTGCGGCACGGGTTCGCCGCGCACTCGTCCACTGCTGCGCGGGAGAGAAGAGAGTCAGTCGTGCAGGTGACGCGGCGACGCCGAGCGTCTGCGAGCGGATACGTCTCGTCGCCACTTACGGTCGGAGCAGAGCGCGCCCGTGTAGCCGGGCTCGCAGGCGCAGCGCGGCGGCGCGGGCGGCGCGCGCACGCAGGCGCCGCGCGCGCAGGGCGCGCCGGCCACGCAGCCGAGGGGCACGGGTGCGGAGGGCGCGTGCGCGGAGGGCGCGGGCGGCGGGGGCGGGGAGGGCGCCGCGAGCTGCGTGCAGTTCTTGCCGGCCCAGCCGGGCGCGCAGTGGCAGTAGTAGTCGCTCTGCGCCGTGTAGCACGCGGCGCCGTTGCCGCACGGCGCGCCCGCGCAGTGGTCGCGGTCGTCCTGAAACACTCGCACGCTGGGACACGCGTAGCAACGCAGCGAGCACGCCGCGCGACCACCACTCGACACAAACTGGACGCGGGCAGTAGTGGGCGCGACACGACGACTCTCGGCATTGCGAATGTTTCGAGAACGTTCGAGACTTGTTTCATGAACAGAACAGAAGCAGCGAGGCTCGCTCGTGCGTTTCTGGAGATGTGAACGGACTGTCGCCAACGAAACGAGACGCGCGCGAGAGTATGTTTCTGGAAAAGCTTAAACAAGATTAGCCAGGAGCGAGATTTAGGTTAGGGATCCATGGCCGGCTACCTTCGCTTCAGAGGAATCAGTATCAGTAACATGTCACTCAGGATTGAGATAGAGCAGTAGTGGCGACGTGGATCAGAATACGCTTTCAGACACGAGAAATCTGGCGCGGTACGGCTTTATAAAGTATGATTCACATGATTAGCTGGCGTTACACCGGACCGGTCGTGCTACACCGGCCGGCTGGGTGTTGTAGTTACTGGGTGCCGACTGCCGACTCGCGCAACACGTTTCCGGAAACCAATTCGAACCATGAGTAGTGAGTAGGTGTGTCATGTGCCTCATGCATGGCAGCATGTTAGTCGGTTGTGTGCTATTAGTATTAGTGCAGAGGTTAGTAGACTCACCGCACAGTAGCGTCCCGGGCAGGAGGTAAGCTAAAAGCAGAAGGCGGTTAGTTGGCGTGGGTCAGTGCGCGCGGGGGCGGGGGCGGCGGGGCGGCGGAGCGGCGCGTTACCTCGCAGTTGGCGCCGGAGAAGCCGACGGGGCAGATGCAGCGGTAGGCGTTGGGCAGGTCGACGCACTCGCCGCCGTGACGGCAGGGGCGCGGCGCGCACTCGTCCACGTCCAGCGCGCACGTGCGGCCCGCGTAACCGGCCGCGCAGGCGCAGTGGAAGTCGTCCACGAGGTCGATGCAGGTGGCGCCGTTGAGGCACTGGCCCGCGCAGTCGTCCACGTTGGACTCGCAGTCCCGGCCCGTCCAGCCGGCGAGGCACGTGCAGGCGTACCCGCCGGCCGTGTTGTTGCACGCGGCCGCGTTCACGCAGGGCCCGAGCGCCGCCTGCGCCGGCTGCGTAGCCTGCGCCGCCGCACACTCGTCCACGTCGCGGTCGCAGGCGGGCCCGCTCCAGCCGGGCGCGCACTCGCACGCGAACGCGTCGAGCAGGTCGCGGCAGGTGGCGCCGTTGCGGCAGGGCGCGCTGGCGCAGTCGTCCAGGTCGCGGTCGCAGGCGGCGCCACCCCAGCCGCGCTCGCAGGCGCAGCGGAAGCCGCGCGGCGCGGCGGCGTCGAGCGCGCAGGCGCCGTGCGCGCAGGGCGCGGGCGCGCACGGGTTGTCCACGCGCTCGCAGTCGGCGCCCGAGAAGCCCTCGGCGCAGCGGCACAGGTACTGGTCGGGCGCCGTGTTCTCGCAGGTGCCACCGTGGCGGCACGGCTCGTGCGTGCCGCAGTAGTTGAGGTCCTGGTCGCACAGGATGCCGCCCCAGTTGGTGTCGCAGGTGCAGTCCCACGAGGAGCCGTTGCAGTAGCCGTGCTTGCAGCCCGGGTAGGGCTGGCACTGCGCGCACAGCTCGCCGCGCCAGCCGGGCCGGCACGCGCACTCGCCGGGCCGGTCGCAGCGCCCGTGCACCGCGTGGCAGCCCTCCTTGCACACGGCTGCGAAGAGGGGGAGACCTCGCGTTAGCCCGGGGTTGCCGGGGAGCGGGAGAGAAGCGCGGTGGGGCAGAAGAGACTCACGTTTCTCGCAGTTGTCGCCCTGCCACCCGGGCAGGCAGCGCTTGTCGCCGCTCTCGGAGCACGAGTAGTGGCCGAACTTGTCGTCGCGCGCGCGGCAGAACGAGGTGCACGTGGTGTTGTAGTAGTTGGGCTGGCAGAGCACGCGCACGCGGTACGCGACGGCGGCGGCGGCGCCCGCGAACCGCAGCGCGTGCCACTCGGCGCTCGGCTCCACGATGCCGGACCACCACGCCTCCTCGATCAGCCCCTCCTCTGCAAGAGACGAGGCGGTGAGCGGCGAGCGGCGAGCGGCGCGCGGAGGGCGGGGCACGGGGCACGGCGCGCGGAGGGCGGCGCGCGGGGAGGCACTCACCCGGGTCGGCGTAGGGAGCGTCGTCGTAGGCCTGCAGCACGAGCGTGAAGGAGCGCGTCCAGCGGAAGGAGAAGGGCAGCGAGAGCGTGTAGAGCGGCTCGGCCAGCGTGAAGGAGTCGGTGCCGAGCACGGGCGACGCGCTGCGGCCGAACGAGCACGCGCCCGGCGCCGCCACCGACTGGTACTCCTTGAGGCAGAGCGCGAACCGCGTGCGGCAGGCGCGCTGGCAGGTCGCCGGCGCCGGGCCGGCCGCCGGGCCGCCGCAGCACGCGCCCGACGCCAGCTCCAGCCGGTAGTTGGAGAACTCGAGGATCTGCAGCTCGAACACGCCCGCCCCCGCCGCAGCCTGCGCACACCGCACCACATGCCACATGACTTCACGGTTCTATCGCTGGTCACTAGCGGCCGAAGTAGGAGAGCAGGGCCACTACTCTTAATACATCATTATGTTGGCCCACAGCCACGATACAAGTGTATCATTGTTTGTGTGTGATATTGGAAAAATCACAAAATAATATGAAATTGAAATAAACGTACAAAAGTACTTTAGATTTCAACCCTGCCAGCCTACCGCGCTTTATCTCTTGTCAAGAATGCTGATGTTTGAAACCGGACAAATGCATTTGGTGATGTGCCGATTTGGTAAAAAAACGCATATGTCAGTTTTGACCGGCCGGCTTTGAGAACCGGGCTCCTTCGGTTTGGTCGCGTGCGGCGTGCGGCCGACGTATCAGTGGAAAACTTGGTTAAAAAACGTGCTTTAATTTGCTTTGGGTCCATAAATACGGACAGTTTATTTGTTTTGTGAGAGGTGACCTCTGATCTACGGCGTCTCGGGCGGTGTGGCGGCTGTGCTAAAGAGGTTCATATGACCTACTAGTTGGGAACTCTTTCCTTTAACATATTTTACACGATAGTATGTTGTATGTGGACTTCATGTTGAAGGCTGTCGCTAATAACCCGATATAGAAAATAAATAACTTTATTCTCATCTTTTACTATTTAATCTTAATATCCAGTCGTCGATAAGGTCTACGATGGATTTGGGGTCTTCACTGACCACTGTGACCACCCCCCCCGGGAAGAAGAGTCGAGGTGCAGAGAGTGTTACTTGGAGCGCCTCACCTCACCTCACTGGAGGTGAGTGATTAACCTCTAATAGTTATTTGTTATACAAGAGTGCAAAGTTGTTGTTTAACCGCGCGCTCAATGTCGATGAGCGAGCGAGCGAAGGATTCTAAAATTACAATCCTGAGCGTCAGCGCGGGTACGAGGGGAGCACGGGGTAACTCACGTAACTCTTCATACCACCTCAGCGAGGAAATGACTCATCGTCATCAGCCTATATTAGTCCACTGCTGGACATAGGCCTCTCCCAAGACACGCCACTCAGCCCGATCTTCGGCTTTTCGCTTCCATCCACCGCCAGCTGCCCTAGGTATATCGTCACTCCATCGATTCTCAGGGCGTCCTACTGAAATGACTAAATGAAACCTGACCCGACCTGACCTGAGGAAATGACTAAATGCAAAAAATAAATCTTTTACAATCACTAGATACTTTTATTTAATTCCATCCAGGATTCCGTAGCCGCGTCATACATACCGCTACCGCTACCGCTACCGCTACCGCTACCGCTACCGCTACCGCTCATACCGCTCTCCAACAAGTCCACAGTACGAAACTTCTAGGTTTCCATATCGACGGCGCGGTGGCTTGGACGCACATACGAGTAGACGAGCTGTGCGGGAAGCTGAGCCGCTCGCGCCTCGCGCCTCGCGCTCCGGCGCGGCGGCGGCGGCGGCGGCGGCGGCGGCGGCGGCGGCTCGCGAGCACCGCGACCAGGTTATGGAACTACTAGTACGTAATTATAGTATGTTTTGTTTGTTTTTATGGACATTTAACTATATTGACGTAATTATTTTATACATGACATATAACTTCATTGACATTTTCATGTTCATTATTTGACATGACGTTATGATTGTGATATTTTTAAATATGAAAATGACCTGTAACTTTGGTGTTATTAATAAAAGATTTGTATTTATATTTGTATTTGCCGGGTAGTCCGGGTGGCAGCGTTGCATTGTAGGTGGTGATTTTACGCCGATCCATTGCTATCTAGTGCGATAGATCTCGAATAACTGATAAGTAAACCGAGCGTCAGCTGGCGCACCCGCAGTGGGTGTAGGTACGAGAGGGCATGAAAGTTGTAAAAAAAAAATTTAAAAAAAGTAATAGTACGCCGGCTGAAACCCATTTTCATGAATAGTTGACATCACGCTGAGTTGAAAAATAGTCGTCAGCTGCATGGAGGAGGGTGGATTATGCGTCAGCCGATCGCATGAACTTGTAAAAAAACGCGTAAAAAAAAGTCTACAATTTAAAGTACGAAAACAGCAATCAGCTGCGTGGGTAGCGGTGAAAAGACCGTCAGCCGATGCAATAAAGGTTGAAAATATTGAAGCATTGCTACTATGCGCTTTCCTTTTAAACACGAATTTCGAGGTAGATTCTGGCCTTGCTTGAGCCCATAACACGACCTTCGGGCTACCTAAACTTCTGCCCTTAAAATTTTAAAGCAGCATCTGCGTGCATCTGTGGATTACTGGAGAAAAGTCGTGAATCACACTGAACAATATTATGAAAAAAGACTGGGAGCGAAATGTTCACTTCGACAATATTTGTGAACAAGACTTAATAATAAACTTAAGGAACAGTTCTAGTAGTACAGTTTTAATCGTTAAGGTTCATTAACGATAATACTTTAGCGCATCCCTAGAGGAATTAATTTAACTATGTAAATCATTACAGATTTATTGCATCACATCATAGGGGTCGGCTTGCAGTACACACCTCATTAAAGCTGAAAGAGCTCACTCATTTTGAAAATTGCTCACAAAAAGCCCTTCCGGTACCTTACAGATGGCCTCTAAAAGGATACCAAGGAACTCGGGGTTCGGCAACTTTTTATTAAGTACTGTACTTTAAGATTTCACAAATCGGCTCCCTTACAAATCAAACGTCAACGGACTGATAGCATCTCGCGCACGCAAAGATGGGAACTACCTCTAAGAAAAACGAGACTTGGGCAGATAATTATGCTATAGTTACCTAGGAGCCTTTCTTTGTAATAAGCTATATAAATTACTTAACCTATTAGACAAAAACAGACATAATTGTAAAAATTTACTCAAAGAATACCTTCTTACTTTAAATTACCACGACACCGAGAGCCAGGTCAGACCAATATTATAAGCAAGATAAGAAAAACAACAAGTCGTCAATAGTCACACACACATCCACACATCCTCTCTAACACACTCACTCATATACCCAAATAAATACATAAACAAATAAATACATTTTATTATAATCAATTTAATAAATTTGAAGGAAAGAGGCTTAGGTAGCCCGAAGGTCGTGTTATGGGCTCAAGCAAGGCCAGAATCTACCTCGAAATTCGTGTTTAAAAGGAAACCGCATAGTAGTAATGCTCCAATATTTTCAACCTTTACTGCATCGGCTGACGGTTTTTCCACCGCTACCCACGCAGCTGATTGCTGTTTTCGTACTTTAAATTGTATAAACAATCAGCTAGTTTTAAGTTTCATCCGGCGTACTATGACTTTTTTTTACGCATTTTTGTACAAGTTCATGCGATCGGCTGACGCATAATCCACCCTCCTCCATGCGGCTGACGACTATTTTCAACTCAGTATGATGTCAACTATTCATGAAAATGGGTTTCAGCCGGCGTACAATCACTTTTTTTAAATTTTTTTTTTACAAATTCCACGACCTCCCACTCCCAAACCCCCCGCTACCTGGGCAGCTGACGTTCGGTTTACTTAGTAGCCATATGAGATCTACTATCAGTATCAATATCAGCCGGCTTACTATGACTTTTGTATTTGCAACGCTGCCACCCGGACTATAGGGCATGAGCATTGCAACGAACGCTACGTGTCCGGCCTCGTCGGCCACGGGATGATATTTAGAGAACTGGGGGAGACACATTTTTTTTTTGTTTTCTCCCTGAAGAAGGCCACCGGGCGTGGCCGAAACTCTAGTCAGAGTGTCCGACGCAATCAGATACGAGTAATCTCGTTAAAGTAAAACTAAAATATAAGAAATTGTTTCATTCGTTCGTTCATAATTAGCTCTCTAGCTCTCATCGATGATACTGCCACCAGGCGAGGCGTGTCTGCCGCCAGGCGGGGCGTGTCTGCCACCAGGTGGGGCGTGTCTGCCACCAGGCGGGGCGTGTCTGCCACCAGGCGGGGCGTGTCTGCCACCAGGTGGGGCGTGTCACTTGCGTGATTTCATTTTCGATACTCATTTGATTTGTTGATGTTCACTTGTGAGTTTGTATTCAACGAATAAACGTAGTTACTAATCGAAGTAAGAGAAGACGTTAAATATACCCACATCGTTACTGACGCTGTTAGAATCATATTTAATGATAAACATTGTTGAAATGAGAGAGGTGGTATGGAATGTTTTTCTGCAGCCTCTCCAGCCGATCCTTGTGCCCCTGGTCAGACGGGCCTGGTCAGACGCCGCGGCTGCAGTGCTCCAGAACCGCTGAATACAACAACACCATTCACAACTACTTTAATGTGTTTCGTGCACCGTGCACCGTGCACCGTGCACAGTGCATCGTGCACCGAACACACGAAACATAATTTAGGTTGGGTTAAGAGTTACGTTCGGCTTTCCAGGTTCCGAATAAAATCTCTTTTTTTTTAATTTGTTTGAAATAACGCTGCTTTTTAGGGTGTCGTACCCAAAGGGTAAAACGGGACCATATTACTAAGACTTCGCTGTCCGTCCGAAGTTCGAGCGGGCAAGAAGTCGGGAGCTCGAAGGCGCAAAGGTGAGGTTCGGAGAAAACGACTAGTCACTCTTATATATATCTACGGATCGATCGATGCATAGTAGGTACACTCATTTCTGTCGTGTAATTTAAAAATGGAACGACTTCGAAGCATGGCAACCGAGGAGGTAACTTATCAAAGGTTTTAGTTAACTCTGGAACTGGCTTGCAAATGTTCGAGCATACACGGCTGGTTTATTTATCTGAGTTGTAATACTATACCTACTGTTCTTGAATTTAATTTCAGCTTTTAAGTTTATTTCAGCTCAGCGATGTCGTCACTTTTACTTTTCATTATTATTGATAGGTTCACACAACTGGACATATACAAAGACCTGCATTACAATAACACAAACAACAAGTTAACAATATGCATAATAATATGTTTTTCTAGATGCGAACACAGCTAAATATTGTAATGTACCTACTTAAAAAAATTTGAACAAATGTCTCTTGAAGGAGAGACAGAAACGTTAAATATACCTACATCGCTACTGACGCTGCTATACGATGCACACAAACGATGCAGAGACGAGTGTCGCCCATAGTTTGCACGAGTATTTGGAAGCTTCAATGTTTTTCTGTTCGCGAGCCGGCTAGATGGACGATGGCGGGACAGGCAAACTTCATTTATTGAGCAAATTGTGATTGTGTATGTGGCGAGCGAGCCACGAAGTCGATGTGTGTTCTCTGAAATCCAACTTGGCATCAACTATACCTCCCAAGTCACGCATACTAAATACCTCATGCCAGTAAAATGTCGTCAACGGAATAAGAAGCTTGCTGTGGCTGCAAATTTTATAGAAAAGTTTAGATATTAGCATTTGCTTGAATTTAATTTCATTTTGTTACAATCACACCGAGTGCTTATACTGTCAAGATCGCGTTGCAAAAGTTGTAGATCTAAATTTGAGCTAATTTCTCTACAAACTTTAAGATCATCATCAAACAGTTGAAATTTAGAAGAAATTTTGGTGCATAAATCATTGACAAATAACAAAAAATAGAGGGCCAAGGTGAGAGCCTTGGGGCACACCTGACAGCACTGATCTTAGAAAAGATTTATATCCGCGAACTGTAACAAGTTGGGAACGATTTTGAAGATAAGACTCGCACCACCGCAGCAGTGAACTGCATACTTCTGCATGCTCAATCTTACGAACCAACAACACGTGATCAACTACATCGAAAGCTTTGGAAAAATCAGTGTAAATTGCGTGAACTTCATTTCCATTTGTAAAAGCCTCTGTGATATCGCTAGCAAAATCCATATGATTTGACGTCGTGGACCGTCCAGGCAGAAATGCATGCTATTGTGGTGCGATTAACGATTTTACATGGAATCATAATCTCTTTTGTATTATGATTCGAATAATTTACCAATTGCCGATGAAATAGAGATAGGTCGGTAGTTGGTAATGTCTCCAAGATCACCTTTCTTGTAAATTGGAGTGATGAACGCTATTTTCCATTTAGCAGAAAACCACCTTAAGCTAGTGACTTGTTGAAAATTATTTGTAATGGTTTTACCAGTAGCGAGGCGCATAACTTTAGAAAATAATAATTTAAAAAAAAACTGTTGGCATCAAGCTGTTTAAGCGAGCTTAGTACCTCGGACTCGGAAAGTTGACACAAAGCGAAGCGTTCCAAGATTCATTGTGGGGGCTTGTGTAACCGGAATTACTACAGTAGATTGAGTGGAGGTATTCAGAGAATAAATCCGCAATATTTTGACTACCCTTTACTTTTTGGTTCCCGAGAAACATTTCATCGGGTATATATCCCTACTATTTGATCGTAGGGACTTTGTAAATTACCACAAATATTTGGCATCCCTTTTAATAAGAACTTTAGCTGCAGATCGAATGCGATTTAAATACTCAATTATCGTACTTGCACATCATCTAGAATTATTATAAAGCTGACATTTACGATGAAACTTTGGCTTTTCTTTTAAGGTTATAATTAATGTACGACTAAACCAAAAAGGAAATCTATATTGACCCTTGATACAAAGTGGAGTATTTCTAGTTAAAACAGGAATCAATACATCATAGAAAACATCCACAGTCTCGTCAACCGAAAGACTTTTTTCCAAATAATGTTGTCTAGTTCAATTTCGATATTTACATAATTATCTTGAGAAAAATTCAAAACAGGCACTTTTTTAAATTTGGGGAGTTTGGGTGCATTAATTTTGACCAATATGTTTAGTGCCGAAAACTGACACAGACACATATCGCTAAATATATCACTGCTGTGGTGTCTAACTAAGTCTCTCATCACAGGCCCGCCCTGCAAAGCAGGCAGCTACGTAGTAAAGTTGATGCTACTAGAATACAGAATAATAATCATAACCGAAACAAAGAAATGAATAGGCCTGGTTTAAAATCCGTTAACGAGGTCCCAGTGCGGCGCTCGGACTAGTCGTCGCGGCGCTGCGTGTGAGTACACGAAGTGCAAATCGCGGCGGAACAGGCGCATGGACGTGCCCAGCGCCCACACGTTCCCAACTTTACACGAGGAGTAAAATAGTATGAACATTCGTCTCTTCAAGCTTTCCCAGCTTTTTAATAGAAACAAATAATACAAATGACAATGTTTTTTTAATATTCTGACATTTCATCATCATCATCATCATTTCAGCCGTAGGACGTCCACTGCTGGACATATGCTTCCCTTATTGACTTCCAGAAAGCCCGGTTGGAAGTGGCTCGCATCCAGCGCGTTCCTTCGGTTCCTATCAGGCCGGTGGGGCTGCAAAGTTCTGGAGTGGAGACCACGGACCGGCAAGCGCACAGGCAGGTGGGCACCCTGTGCGCTTGCCGGTGAGTTCTGCGTGCTATGTGCCCTGCCCACTGCCACTTCAACTTGCTGATTCTCGGGGCTATGTCGGTAACTTTAGTTCGCCCACGGATCTTCTCATTTCTGATTAGATCTCGTGGGGAGAGTCCGAGCACAGCCCTCTCCACAGCTTGTTGTGCTATAGCGTTGAGCTTATCACGGAGGCACATAGTCAGAGTATATACTTAGGCGTTTATTACTATATGTGTAGTATATATAGGCATACTGTAAGGGCTCTCGAGAAGTTACGAATTCTCTATTTGTGTATAATATGTTTACACAGCCACAATAATATATGTTTTAATTCGATGGATATAGGTGCCTAGCAGTTATGTTGTGGCCTTTACTTTTTAAACTTTCGTCGTTATCGAACTTATTAAATACGTCATTAGTGAAGTTGGCCATTATTTCGTGGAAGTGATGAAACGTGCCGATAAAACGTAAATAGATAAACGTGGTTTAGGCTCGCGGCGCAGCATCGCACCATCACTAGCGACGCCCCTGCGTTGCTAGCTATTACTGATATGGTTCGCGTGCTATGTTCCTCTAGCGGAGCGGCGCGGGCGGCGGCGCTCGCGCGTCCACCTGCTTCTCCGGCGAGAGGTTCCCGCGCCGGCGCCGTTTCGTTTGTGTAACTTGTCAGTGTTTGAATACACTGTTGCGTCGTTTTGGTGATTCATAAAGTACGATTAAATACGATTTATGATGTTTTTGCCGACACGTTCCTTGTACGAAATTAAGTATTACACCTATTTTTAAAGTTTCCTATCACCCAGGAAATAATCCATCCCCGCACCCCCGCACCCCCCAGGCACAGAAGAGGTGATGAGGCAACATGCCTGGGTGGAATACAGGTGCTTCATAAGATTCGTGGCGGGGACACTTTTTTCTTATACGAACACCGATCTGAGCAAACGACGTGGAACGGAGGTCCAAGAAACTCCGCACCTACCACCGCCTGGCCAGGGCTCGCCGGAGCAGGACTCGCGACTCGCGTCTCGCAGGTCCTCCGGAGTGACTCCGCGCGTTACTAGTAATAGTTTACGAGGATCGTGGTAGGATGCGGTGGGAATGCGTCCGCCGACAGGTTAGGTGGTGCAGGTCCGACCGAAACGTATCGTGGCTGCCTTTGGAATGATTCGACTCGTGGAGCGAGGGCGTCTCCGCGTTCGAATGTTTATTTAGATGTAAGATAAGGTGCAGCGCGCGGCCGCGGCTCCCGCGGGACCGCTGACCGGTTCCGCCGACCGCGGGCCGGATGTTTTACTTCTCGCTTAATTTCTGATATAAACATAATTACCGCGGAGGGAACTGGAAACGATTCGACGGCGGCTCCCGCGGGCCGAGGCCGGGGCCGCCGCCGCCGGCTCGCTTCGATAGAAAGTTTCGAAACGACTCACTCGGACGATCCTTTGAATGGAGAGTGAATTTAAAAACATCCTGTGTATTCGCACTCCAGTTAACGAGCCGACGTATGCGTTATGCATGAATGGAGCGGACCGCGGGGCGAGAGCACAGCCGCGGCGATGGCGAGCGCATCGGCATGCCGGGCACGTCCCGGCGACACGGCGGCCTCGCGCTGCACCGCGCGTGTTCGGGACTCGGCGCGAGCGAGCTGACGCCGGGGGGAGTTCCCGAGCCGGCAGGGAAGGAGGCGGGGGGTGCTGAGCACGTACTGGCAGCAGGCAGGCGAGGGCGAGGGCTCGCAGTAGCAGCGGCAGACGTCGCGGGCCCGGCATCGGGTCAGCGCAGCGCGGGGCGCCCGGCCGCGGGCGCGCGCTCCCGCATGCCGCCCGGGGGCGACCTCTGGCGGCACTGCACACAATCACTGCACTCGACACTAGGACTGAACGGTGGTCGCTGGGCGCTGGGCGCTCGGCGCTCGAGAGTGGAGAGGACGCGCGCGCTCGCCGCGGGCTTCGGCCGGGGACTGCCGGCGGCGCGCGCCCCCCCGCCCGGCCCGCGCGCGCCGCCCGCTCCGCCCCTGGAGCTTTTAATCCCGCGCAGCGGTCATTTATTATTATTGCGATATGCAGCGGAGGATGCGCAGGCGCGGGCGCGGGGGTGAGGGGCGAGGGGGGGGGGGAGCGATCCTGCGAGCGCGAACTGCGAACCTTATCGTGGCGTTTTGTTGACGTTATATTCGCTGACAAAGTCGTCTCCTTGTCTCAGGTTCCCGGGCGCGGGCGCCGCCGCCGCCGCGGCCGCCTCCTCTCCCGGAGCGACGCGACCGTTGGAAGTTATCTGCGGAGCGATCGGTGACGAAACGAACACATCGATGTATTATGTAAGTTTTATTCTAATTCTTTATAATTTTATCACAACTCTATAGATTAATGTCGAGATAAGGATCGTCTTGTTGAAATAACATGCGAGCACGTTTAATGACTCGGAGTGAAGGTCGCGCGACACGACGCGACACGACGCGACGCGACGCCGGCCTCGGATACGTCGCCTCCGGTAGACCGGTAGCTTCCAATTTCATTGTGACGGCGAATGTTCGTCATGGCTAGGTAGGTAGACCCCTGGGGCGCATACTATCACATTAATATCCTGCTCGCAATAAAGCCATCTGGCGTATGGCCCGCGCGGGTGCGCGGGAGCGCGGGTGTGCGGATGTCGCGCCAATGCGTTGCTTCTCACGCTAATTACGTCCAATGTCGGCGCGCGCGAGCTGCGAATTAATAGCGCGTAGTGTCGACTAATCAGCGCAATGAGCGCGTGACCCGGCCGAGCCGCCGAGCCGCCGAGCCGCCGAGCCGAGCCGCCGAGCCGCCGAGCCGAGCCGCCGAGCCGCCGAGACGCCGAGCCGCCGGCGCCGTGCGGCCCGAGCTACCCGCCAGCGCGCACCCCGGGCTCGAGCCGAGCGAGCAGGCGGACTGGAGGCTGGACGGCTTCAGAGACGAGCGGCTGCCGTGACTGGGCTGGGGGCGGCAGAAGCGACGCGACATCAGCGCCGGCAGGTGCGCGGCCGGCGCGGCGCGACCTGTCGCCGAACCGAGTCTGCGAATTGATTGCATTTCATGCGTAATTGATTCCGTCCGGCGAGACGTGGGCGCGAGAGCCGCCGCCGATCAGGTTCCGACGCAAAAACCACTAATCCGCTCAGGGAGCGCTAATATAGGACGTGTCTCGCGGCGCGGGGCCGGGCTCCGCCGCCCCGCATTAGAATCGAACCGACACTAGGGCCGGCCCCGCGCCCTGCAGGAACCGAACAGGGCTGTCGGCACCGACGCGCGACGGCCGCCGCGACCCGCGACTGTCTTCGTGATAGATTCGTGTAGAGGTCTGTGAGCATGCATTCGGCTCGCAAGCAGCTCCCGCTCCGGCGGCGGCGTGCGCCGAAACTTCCTTTCGAGTCGGCGCTGCCTTTCCGCGTAGCCTTGCACGGTTCGCAGAGCGCGGGCGCCGGAGGGAGGCCGGAAGCCGGAGCGCCTTGTCGGATTCGAACAGATTATTACGTTATTCCAAAACAACCGATAATATAATTGTAATGGCGTCAATAGCGTAAACTCGGCTTGTGGGAAACAATTTCATTAGTAGAGGACCCCTCGCCCCCCGCACACCCGCACACCCGCACACCCGCACACCTCGTTAGCGCGCCTTCGAAAAGCGTAGCATCATCGTTAAAGCGCGCTCGCAGCGCGGGCTGGAGCCCCGGCCGCCCCTGCCGCTGCTGCCGCCCGGGGGCTCCCCGGCG
Organism: Biston betularia; assembly: GCA_905404145.2. Classification (NCBI taxonomy): domain Eukaryota; kingdom Metazoa; phylum Arthropoda; class Insecta; order Lepidoptera; family Geometridae; genus Biston; species Biston betularia. Next base: position 19,940 of record FR989879.1, read on the forward strand.
CGCGGCGGCGCCGGTTCCTGTCGGCGTTAAACAGTGTCGTATCGTTTAAGGCGGAGCGGAAGCGGCCTACAACCTGCGCGGGGGCCGCTCGCGACGCGCCCGCTCGTACTCGGCTTGTATCGCCTCCAGTGATCCCGCAGCGCGCGCCCGCGCCGCGATGCGGCTCCGGCGGCTCCGGCGGCTCCGGCGGCAGCCCGTTGTATTTTGAATAAATAGTGTATTTATCTCCAGCGATCGATGTGGAGCGGCGAGCTCGGCGGGTTATCGCGGACGCGGATGCCGCTATCGCCGGCCGCCGGCCGCCGCGCGCCGGCGCCGCCTTCCGCCACCACTCGCTACACATCTGTGTTGCAAATATTATCTCAGTTCCGGATCACGCTGTTTTTACATGCTGACCCACTGCTGGGCCTCTTCAGATTGAGAGATTCATTTGCACTTCGAGTATCGTCTGAAGCTAGCGACAATACGCACTCGACTGAGCCTCGGTATTTGAGGCTAGGCCCTCCTGATTGGCAGTAATCTGCACAAACCTCGCTCCCGCGTCGTCCGGATCCGCAGTTCCTGGGTGTCCTATACCCAGGAACTGCGGATCCGAACCGATTCTGCATTAGTATGAGCCTTCCAAGAGCTACCGAGTTGGCGGCGTTTCACACGTTCAATCTACCTACTTGTCCTTATAACATAGGATTCTACAGCACCAGGTTGAAGACGCTTACATCGCACTCGCCATCCTTAACGTGAGCAGCACGCGGGCGTATGCGTGTCGCGCGCGCGGCGGACCCCGGCGCAGCGTCCGGCGCCACAGTGACGTGTCGCGCGCGCGGCGGACCCCGGCGCAGCGTCCGGCGCCACAGAGTGACGTGTCGCGCGCGCGGCGGACCCCGGCGCAGCGTCCGGCGCCACAGAGTGACGTGTCGCACGCGGCCAGTAATGGCAGCACGGGTTCTCTTCTATGTAGGAAGCCTACGTTTTTGTGAGGCGCGTACCATTCGTGGGCGTGCGTGCGGCCGGGGGCGTGCTGTCGTGAGTTAGTGCCGCGTTAACTACAATGTTGGGTGGTTTTTTGGCGAACAGTGCGAGGCGAGCCGGCCGCTCGGCCGGTGGCGAGCGCCGGTTTTTGTGCCGCTGCTGATGGTGTATTGTTCCACGACACAAAGCCGAGCGCTGCGCCGTCATGTGACCACGATTCAAATCAAATCATTTATTGACAAAGATTTGATGTGAATAAAAAAAAGTGGTATTTAAGAGTGTTTTTTTTGGTAAGAGGACATTTACATAGATAAAGAATAAGATTGAACCCAGTATGTCGCCTTGGGGGACACCAAACTTTAAGGACACGTTGTCACGGTAAGTAAGATAGTGAAAGCAAGAACAGTAAGATAGTCCAGAAAAAAATGATGCACGACCTCAGTTGGCCAGTCTTTCCATCTTACACAACGGCCTGGGCTGGGATAGAGACAGTGTCAAAAGCTTTAGATAAATCGACAAAAAGAAGTAGTATAAGTAATATCTATGTATCTATGTAGCGATGATAGCTCAGTGGTTAGCGCGGTAGGTTCGCATGCCGAAGGGCGTGGGTTCAAACCCCAACAATGAGCTTGAGCTGCCGGTGAAGGAAAACATCGTGAGGAAACCATAGCATGGTGGTAGGGTACTTTCTAGTACTCGGCTGGCTAGCTACCACCCTCAAGTTGAAAATCTGCCGCCAAGCATCTAACAGTGTGTTCCGGCAGCCTCACTTGAGAGCCAGTTCCATTCCAGGCTAGGTGTGCTTTACCATCTTCGACCACACCTTCACTTAACATCAGGTGAGCTGTGGTCAAACAACTAGCTTGTCAACCATAAAAAAAAAAAAAAAATATCTTTAGGGTCCTAGTATGTGATTTAATCGTTAAAATCGTACGGTGACCAGTCACTGCTGTCCAGGACAATAGTGCCGGCCCAGCACCGAGCACGGGGAGTTACGTGGGCGAGCTGGCTGGCTGCATGGCCGCGGCGCCGACGCGGCTGCATCGGAAGATGTCGTGCCGGCTCGGGCCGCAGTCACTCTGGCATGAGCCCGAGACACACCATTCTTTTCTACTATTTAAACTTTTTTTTACGTACTTTTAGCTTTTTTACTAATAGGTTCCCAAAATTTGTGAACCTAATTATAAAAAAGAGTCCCTCACGCGCGAACGGGTAATTTCATAGCAAATAATTATCGAGTTAGTGACATTCGATTGCAGATTTTTGTGAGTTGCGAGACCGCGCCCGCGCCCGCACCTGCAGGGCGGAGGATACGCGGAGGGCCACTAGAGGCGCGTCCGTGGATGTGCGGTCGCGTGGTCGCCGCCGGGGCGAGGCCGCACGTCCCCGGCTGCCGAGCTCGTCGTGCTCGCCCTTATCCCAGGGGCACACGGTTCGAAGTGGCTCGTCGGTCGGCGGAGCGGCCGCCTGTCCGGCGCGGCCCAGAGACAGACGCGTTTTTGCGCACATTCGTCATTTCGTCATAATTCCGAGTGGAGAGCGCGCAAAACATATGATGTCGTTGTAGGGTCGCGGCCTGCGTGCTGATGAACCCCGGGCGGCTCCGGAGCCCGCGGGCTTCCTCCTCCGGTCCTCCTCAGTGCGATTATTGAGAGCAGGTACTCTGGCACAAGTCGCGCCTCGTTAACGAAACTATTATTTGCGTGTTACTTTAGGTCGTCGTCGGAGACGTCTGTTCCCACGCCACGCGACTGTGCGAGCGATAAATTAAGAAATTAGTAACTTGACACGACACGAAATGTACGACAAACTATTTCAGGTAACATGACTCATATGAAGAACAGAGATCAATAGTTTGAAAGTGATGTTCTAGATTGTAGAAAGCCGCTATCGCCGGGACTCGTGCGATGTAGTCCCCGAGGACGGGCAAGGAGGATAAGGATGAAGATAGAATGCACCGCTTGACCGCGCGTATTGTCGCTCGGAAGTACGTTAACGTAACTCGCAAATGTAATTATATTTATTAAGAGTAATGAAGTGATCGCTCTACAGTATTTTTTGCCCTATATGTAATATTAAGTAAAAGCGAAAACATCTGAAAATGTGCCTATTTTCAAATACAATTTTTATTTTTATTTTTATGTAAGAAGTAATGAGACAAATGAGACACACTCCTGATGGTAAGAGATAACGCCTGTCCATGACCATTACAGCGATACACAGAACTTTGAGTAACAAAACAAAGTCCGGGGCATCACTGCTTTGGCGCTCATTACTTTGAGACGTTACTTACATTACGATAGTTAAAGTGTCGGGCGACTTTCCATGTCGTGTGTTGGGCTCGTCAATGGACAAAAAAGGATTTACTTTACGCGTCCGGGGGTTCGTTCCGCTCCCACTGCCCGCGGCCGCGGGCGCAGCGCCGCAGTCGTTACGTTTATGACGATAACGATGACTACAGAGAGCTGCATCGTAAGTCGATTCCGCAATAATATAGGTAAGTCGTGTCTCGCACGCACTTTGAGTGACTTCTCGCCCGAGGAAAGTCGGGGTGCAAGTGGCGTGAAATGGGCGCCGGCGCCGGACTCCGAGTACAGACACTACGCTCCGCTTCGTCGAGTGGTACATAAACACGGTAGCCTCACACTATCCTGAAGCTCTCGGAGCCCTGCCAGCCGGGCGGCCCGGCCCCCAGTGGCGCCGCGTGTCGCCGCGAGCCCGAGCGCAGCGGGCACCTGTTGTGATGCCGTGCAAGTGTCGCCGAACGCGTTGTCGTGCCCGACGTAGCCGACGCGGCCGACGTGGCCGACGCGGCCGACGCGGCTGGCACAACGTTGCGATTAGAATGATATGTATGTAAATATAGCTACATTTATCAAATTTGATACGGATCACCGATGAAGTTCTATGTGAACAGAATGCTCGCGAGCGTGCGCGTGTCCGGCGAGCGGAGAGGGCCGTCTCGAGCCCGGCATCATGAAGCGTGCGCAGTGCGTGCCGGGGCGACCTCTCCTGCGAAGCATCACGCAGAGATTCGATTCCGCTCATAATTGGACCTTTAATGAAACGCCTTTTTTCCGGCACAATTTAGTAAATTAAATTTGGAGCGTGACTCGTCAGTTTGCTCGCCGGCGGCGCTCTGCTCCCGGCCGGCCGGGGCGGCGGGCGCAGCCGGCCGCGCCGCGCTGTGCCGCCCCGCGCCGCGCCGTGCCGCCCCGCGACGTGCCGAGTAATCGAATTTATTAACGGGAGCGAGCGTGTCGACGCGCCATTGTGCGCTGATCTAAACTAAATTAGATCTGGCGAGAAGCCGCGTCGGCGGTTCCACAAAAAGTGGTGCCATTGTAGCGCGTAACGAGCCGTGAACGGGCGGATTCCTCCGCGACGTCGCTCGGTGACGGCTCCGCGGCCGGCTCGCGACTACGAAAACAAAATTCTCATTAAGCTCCGTACATAACAATAAATCCATCTGGCGCGGGGGGGTGCGCGGGGGCGCGGCGCGCGGCGGGGCGCCCGCGCACCGGCCGTGCTGCAATTTGCCCCGGACTCGGACAAAAATAGAAGCCTCCGGTGACCCCGGGACCTCGCGGGGGGAGTGGGCGCCGCGGGCGGGGCGGAGGCACAGATTGCGAGTAACGACCGCGAGCGGCGCGGGGCGCGGGGCGCGGGGCGCGGGGCGCGGGGCGCGGGGGATGATAGTTAAATGTTTTGTATTTACGGGGTGTCGGCGTGTAATGACGCAGAGCCCAGGAAACCGAGCACGACCCCGCGCCGGCGCCCGGCCCGGCCCGGCCCGGCCCGCGCCCGCCGGGGCTCCGCACGACAGACGAGACACCGCGGGTAGCGGTTTGAGTAGGTACATATAGACTCGATAATTATAAAGGACCAACATTTTCGGATTAGATTTTGAGTCATAATCTAGTGGCGTAGGAACAGGCTAGCGTGGCGCAGGGCCGGCCACTCGGCCTCGGCACGCAGCCCGGACGCGGCGCGCGCACCACATCTCTCGTCACCGCCGGTCGCGGGCAGGCGTTGTCTCTCGCTATCAGGACAGCGCCTCGCTCGTCTCATTACTGTCACTACGACAATAGTAATCCGGCGTCGCCGGCGGGAGCGGAGCGCATGACGTCACTCGGCCGCCGGCGCTCTCAGATCCGTAACGTAATTAAAATTCTCGCGTGAAAGGGGTTATCCACACACGCGCGCGCCGCGTGACGTCACCGACCAGCGTCGACGCGGCGACAATGAGCTCGTCACAGGGACGCGGTGGCCGGTGACCGCCTTCCAGCCACTCGACGGAAACGTCGCCAGGCTGCAGGGAATGACGCGTCGGTGGGTGCTCTCGTGGCGCTGGGAGTGCAGACGGCGTTACTGTGGTGGGTCGGCGCGACCCGCGACCCGCAGCAGCCAGGAGCATGTTCGCAGAGTGGACGTTACAGGTTTTGTCTCCTAATTACGGACGTCCTCAATCGGGGCAGGAAATTATAAAGTCAGCAAAAACCCCTATCGGTTGCATCTGTCGCGGCGATAACAGTACCTACGCCGCACCGGCCGGCCCGTCCGCCTGGGGGAAGAGCGCAGAGGGGGGTGTGGGTTCGATTTTGGCGTTTCTCGTTTTTGCCGCCTTAATTAGCGCTCGTTTCTCACGAGCTGTAGTCCTTTATTGCGACATGTCGGAGCATTCCACTTCAGGTATTTTAATGAGGTCCTCTGAGCGCAGGATTAATGTGCTCGTTCGGAAAAAAGGTGCGGAGGACACGTCACTCGAGGCTGGGGCGTGACGTCACCGCGCTCCCGACCTCTCTAAACAGGCGGCCGGACCGAAGCCCCGAGCACAGGTGTCGCGCCGGGCTTCCCGGGCCCTGCTGACCGCGCGGTCGCGCGCATTTGATTATTTCCGAAGTTCAGTCGGTCTGGGATCCGGCTCGGAGCTGAGAGCGCGAGGTCGCTCCCGTGCGGATCCGAACAAGCATTGGAGCTGGGCAGCTGGCAGCTCTGGGCAGGTGCGGATCGAACCGGAACGAGAAATGTGATTCTAGTTTCTGTGTTTTAGAGCTTGCAGCAGCCCACTGTACGAGGGACCGCGGACCCGGCGCCGCGCCTCGGCCGCGTCCGATGCAAACAAATTACCATGTCTACTGTCCATTTTACAAATTAGGTGAACATATGTCAACGAGGTTCTCGGAATCCTCATGTATGTGCAGCACATGACCGGAGCCTCCGCTGTAGTGTGTTCCTTGTTAATTACTCGTGTAGGTATAGCTTCATTCATTAAAGTGTAATCGTAAGGTTTGTTTGTACATGTGACTTGCCTTTAACATTATTGTTATTTATGGCCAATAAATATTACTGATTTACTGATTTACTGTTTCGTTCGCTAAAAAGCGTAATCTAAGATTCCACGGAACCGAAACTTTTAATCATTTACCACAAAAAAATGTCGGAACGCCGCGACTACAAGACAACGCGCGCCGCGCACCGCCGCGCGCCCGGTTCTGTGCCACCGCGCGCCCGGTTCTGTGCCGCCGCGCGCCCGCTTCTGTGCCGCCGCGCGCCCGGTTCTGTGCCGCCGCGCGCCCGGTTCCTTGCCGCCGCGCGCCCGCTTCTGTGCCGCCGCGCGCCCGGTTCTGTGCCGCCGCGCGCCCGGTTCTGTGCCGCCGCGCGCCCGGTTCTGTGCCGCCGCGCGCCCGCTTCTGTGCCGCCACGCGCCCGGTTCTGTGCCGCCGCGCGCTCGCTTCTGTGCCGCCGCGCGCCCGCCTGAACAGATTTGAATCGGGCCATGGGGTATCGTTAGAATCCTTATTTCGGTTCGGCGCGACGACCTCACTGGCAAGCTCCCTTCAGTGTAGCGGAGAACCCGCGGGGCGCTTGTAGTTACATGAATGAAATGAAAACAGCCGTGGAATAGACGCGTGTTCGTGGAATGCGCTGACAGAAGCCGCCGCCCGCGCCGCCCGCGCCGCCCGCGCCTCGGCCGCGACCTCCAGGAGACGATGTGACGACGCGCCGCCGCCGGACCACCCGTGATATACCTACTATTCATTTAAATAGCCGAAGGAAAACAAATATTCCCAGCACAGCGCGCTGCGAAACGCACTCCGCCCCGCCGGTCGGCGGCGGGGAATAAACATCGTACGAAGCGTAGCAGTACAACGAGTCTCTCCACTACTCGGCTGGCTAGCTTCCACACGAGCGTCGAAACTCTGTCCCGAGCCTCTACCGTGCCGCGTACGTTCCGCGGACACAATCTTCGATCACGCCGGCACTTAACACCAGGCGAGCGGTGACAGCCAGCCTGTCGACGATGAAACTAATAGTCTACTTACTGGTATAGCGGCCCGGGACTGAATGCTAAAACGACAAAACTTCAAACCCCGCGGCCGGCTTTCAACTAGGGTTGTTAGCAAGCTGCACTGCAGGCGGCCCTGGCGTTCGCTCCGGGGGAGATGTGATGCGGTTGAGCCTAGGAGTTCGACCACTCGCGAGGGCGATCACTGACCTGCTCGCCGTGGACGTGTGTACTGCCCCGACTCGCGAGCACGCCGACTGACTTACTCCACTTTACTCGCCGCTCGCCTCTTGTCCCTCGTTCCATGTCGCTCGCCGCTCGTCGCTCGTCGCTCGCCGCTCGCCGAGCTCGTCTGATTGAGGAGCCATCAAATTTAACAATCTCGTAAAAACTCATCTTGATATATTTTATTGTGTTTTGATAATTTCCCCGCAGTAATGCGCGTCGTTTGATGGCCACTATTGTGCTTTAAACGGCGTCAGTTCGTAAAACTTTTAATTGTTATCGGAATGGAGACGGAGACGCGACACCTGGCGGGTGGCGCGCGCTCGACGGCGCGGCGACGTGCTGGCGCTCTGCGGCCCCGCAGCGGCGGCGGCGTGCGGTCAAATCTAGAAGTTTCGGCAGCCTAGTCGGTGGACCGTCTGGCTTCCAAACTGGAGGTCCGGAGTTCAAATCCCACGACACGCACCTCTGTCGTTTCTACGCTATGTGCGTATTGCCCCTGACTTCGCCGGCGAAGGAACACATTGCCAGGAAACCTACATGTCCGAGAGCTCTCGTCTTCATTAACACTACCTAGTCCAGACGAGATACAAAGTTTAGTCAACTTCTAACGTCGAGCTCTGCTCCGCCAGCGGCGCGGGCCGGCGCGGGCGGTGCGGGCGGCGCCGCTCGATAATTATGTTCTGTTGTCGACAATCCGCCGTGAATGGTTATGGTAATGCCCCAATAAATATGGGATTACAAATAAGTGCATTAATAGCCATCTGCGGGAGAACGCGGGCGAGACCCGCGCCTACAGACGAGGCGCTGACACCTACACCCGACGCGGGCAGGGAGCTCGGTGGTTGGACTCTCCGTTAGTGCGCGCCCGGCACGGAGCGCCGCCGCTCGTTAACTCGATCATGCGTCATGATTACGCGCGCACACTACCGCCGCCGTCAGCTTGTTTGGAAAGATTAACTTTTATGATCAGCTTTGATAAATGTAATATTTGCAGCTTAGTGGTGGAGCCGCGGCGGCGCGGCGCTGCAGGATGCTCGAGGCGGCGACTCCCGCCGACAGATGGGAAGCGCACTCTACAGTAAGTGTATGCGGCAAAAAACTTACTTTGGGCGTACCTACTGCCCGCCCGACAATAATCGGGTCTCGGAATCGTTCGCGTGGGGATCTCCCGGCGCTGCCCCGGCAGCGAGTCACATCTGCACATTAGTAGCGTGACGACAATGCAAATACTACATACCATAATGTGGGATTAAACAGGATGTCTTCCGACGACCATCACAGTGATGTGTATTAGAACAGCGCGCGCGCCGGCGTCCTCCCGCCGGCGTCCTCCCGCCGGCGTCCTCCCGCCGCCGCCCTCCCGCCGCCGCGCGCCGCTTGCATTATCTGTGAAGCCGTCAATGCGGCTGTCATTAAAAGAGGCGATGGACGCTTCATTACGCGCGGGCACACGTGCGCGGCCGCGCGGCCGCTGTCCCCTCGGCTCACGCGGATCTCTTTGAATGTATCCAATTATATATAGCTTTCATGTATTGTCAGAAAGAAAGAAAAACATTTATTTTTTTCCCAACAATACACCAGACACAACAACAGATAAGTAGAAACAAAACACACAAATAAAAAGATACATGTTAACAAAAAGACAACAAATTTGACAAGATACCAAGCGGGTTATCGCTGCAGTGGCTGGTGCATCAACTAGGAGAAAAAAAGGTCAGTGCTCAGCAATTGTGCTGGGGATTGCTCCACAGCGCTGATTTTCAGCACTGACCAATTCATAAAATAAAACAAAATAAATAAACATATATATAATCATCATATGAAATAAATATGTATAATAATTGTATATAAATTTGGAGTGCAGATAATTTAGCAATGCAGGTAAGGAAGATAAGAAGATAAAATAAGAGAAATGTTACCGTGCTTGTACAAACGACCACTATGTTGGAACATAGGAAATATAAACATAATATAATGAAATTGCCAAAAAAAAAAAAAATTTAATTAAATAATAATATATATTTATAATATACATATATATTTACAGGTTAAAAATAGATAATAACAACATAAAGTTTCAAGGTTAGGCACTATTTAGCAAAGCAGTATTGAGACACTAGACTGTCAGGTGACAGTGTGTTTCTGCAACTCTAGCAGGTGCTTTCTGTACTTAGTCTTGAAACTAAATTTAGAATATCCTGGGTGGGAATCGAACCCCCGCCCTTCAGCTCTTGGAGCAGACTACCAATGAAGTAGTGGAGTCCGGGAGCGGCGCGCGGAGCACCGAGCGAGCTCGGGGCGACGCCGGCGCCTCGCTGTAAAAGACTTCAACGCGTGACTTCTACTAACCGATTGTTTATTTCTATGAATCGTAACGTAATTTATTAAACAAAATAAAAAATACCTTAAATTATACTATTTACAAAATGTATACAAAAAACTTTGTCGTCATTTCCTCGAGGGCTCTTGTGATTATTTACGTTCAATATTTTTGTGAATCCTTGCCAACCACGAGCTTAATTCGCGCGCAGCCTGACACACAGATACTGTCGTACCTGCACTACGAATTCATTAAAAACCTTCAAGTGCGAGTCGAGCCGCGCTCGCGGAGGGTTCCGCAGCCGAGCCGAGCCGGGCCCCGAGAGCCCCGAGGGCCCCGAGGGCCGGCCGGTCGGTAATGGATTAGTTTACGGTTACACTTATACGGATATCTATTCCGACTCAGTTTGACAGAGCCTATTCACGGATTCGCGAGCGTTCGCCGCAGCGGGCCGCGCGCGCCGCAGCGGGCCGTGCGGGCCGGTGCGGTGTCGAGGCGGTTATCTGGGCGCGAGGATCTCAGATTGTCAGCTACAAATTGGAAAGCGTTGCGTGCTATCTCGCAGCCTCCATCACGTATCTCTAATTAACATCGCGCTGATCGATAGTCCTGGAGTTGCCTATTTATCGATTACTTTTAATTGACAGCTGCGATTAGGTGTAACCCTAAAAGTCCACTCCAAATCGTGAAGTCCAATTAAAGAGCTGATAATCTAATCACACTCGCTCCGCCGCGCCCCTCCCTCGCTAGCTGGTCCTCGCTGCTCCGGCGCTCGCCCGGCTCGCGGTGAGGCTGCGTACACAGATAACACGTACTCGCGGAGATTCGTGCGCCGACTGCCGTTCAACCCTAAGAATGAGATCAATGTCATTCTCAAGATAACAATCTGCCGCCAATACATGTGGAGCGTATATAAATGTCTTTCACGCGCCTTCGCTTCGCACGGACTCCGAGTACGGGCTAAAATAAAATAAATACCGTAGCACGTTACACAGCGCCATCTGCCCGCAAACTAAGCAGAGCTTGTACTATGGAACTCGGATAACTGGTAGAATATTTAAATACTTTTTTTTGTAAATTCATACTTATAATAAATACAGAACAAACATTTGTTGACACCACAAAATGTTTATCCTGGGTGGGAATCGAACCCCCGCCCTTCAGCTCTTGGAGCAGACTACCAATGAAGTAGTGGAGTCCGGGAGCGGCGCGCGGAGCACCGAGCGAGCTCGGGGCGACGCCGGCGCCTCGCTGTAAAAGACTTCAACGCGTGACTTCTACTAACCGATTGTTTATTTCTATGAATCGTAACGTAATTTATTAAACAAAATAAAAAATACCTTAAATTATACTATTTACAAAATGTATACAAAAAACTTAGTCTAAAAACCGTCAGAGCAGGGATATGTGGCCAGAATGCTGGCAGCATTGCCACGCTGGATGGCAATGCTTAGCTTTTGACCAAAGTAGATACCAGCATTCTGGTCACCTGAAGCCTCCTCTAGACGTTTGGCCAGGTCCCGATACAGTTCGAGAGCGGCCCCCACGGACCTAAAGTTTCAACCCCAAACGGCACAAAAAGATACATTCTATCCAAATAACTATACGTATACTTATATATCTAACGTAATTGTATATTTCCGCTTAAATAAAGCGTTATGCACAATCATTATTACTTTTTGGTAGTTTTTAACAAATTATAAGCCAATACAATCTTGAACTTAAAATAATGTGATGGTCAAAAAAATAAACAATAGCGCCCTCGCGCCCTCGCGCCCTCGCGCCCTCGCGCCCTCGCGCCCTCGCGCCCTCGCGCCCTCGCGCCCTCGCGCCCTCGCGCCCTCGCGCGGGTTAGCACCGACCCTACAGCGGCCGGCAACACCACAGTCTGCTACGCATCATATTATACATTGGTAGGGTTCATTGCGCTCCATCCTCGGCCACTTGCAATCGGCTCAACTCGTGGAAAAAATTGAAAACAGTAATTAACTTGAACTTTGAACTCTGGATTAAAAATGTTAGCAATCGTAACAATGCAGAATTCCGAAAAAAAAACGAAACAGTTTTACGATGAAAGTGACCTCATGCACAGCTGCGACGCTGCGGCGCGGCGCGCAGCCTGCCAGCCTGCCAGCCAGCCAGCCAAGACCTGGAGGCCGTGGGGTCTATTCCCACCCAGGGCATACGTTTGTGACGTGATAAATGTTTGTTCTGTGGCTGGGCGTTCGTTTTATTTCAGCTCGCGGAGGCATGCGATGACAACAACTGTCAGCTCGGGGTCAGGCATGATCGATACACATAAAAGCGTAAAGTAAAATTCACACGAATTACTTCGTCGCACGGCCCGCGCTGCGTCGCCCGCGCCGCGTCGCCCGCGCTGCGTCGCCCGCCAACGAAACATGTCGTAAGAAACAGGTGGCTGTCAATCCCGCTGGAGCTTCACGGGGAATGTTATTACGAGCTATCACGCTCCCGTCGGACGCTCCGCCGCCTCGACAAGTGTTCAATTAAAGTGAAAAATCGACCGCGACAGCGACTAATCGTCCGCGCCGCCCCGACCGGCGACCGGCGACCGGCGAGGCGTGACCACTGATAGTGTGCGAGTCCGCGTCGGCGACGCACTGGCAGGAGCAGGAGCCGCGTGCGGCGACACTACCTGTCTAGTACATATCTAGTAGAGCATCCAGTAAACAATGAATGCACAAGAGAGAAATAGATCACTAGTCGTAGAAGTGCAGGAACCGCGCTGCAGGTCGCGGCTCGCGGGATCACGTCGGGATCATTATATATATGCATCAGCCTCCGACGCCGACACCCGACAGCGCCGACTATGTTGTCGAGCGGCGTCGCCGGTGGTCGCGGCGACGGCGGGCGGCGTTGACGGCGGGCTCGCTCGGTCGACTCGGACGTCTTGCGAGTCGCGACGAATGTGGAATTCAACATTTTCAAAATGGCGGGGGACGTTTCAGATTTCAGCGCGCATTATGTGCGGTGACGCGTGCGACGGGGGCCAATGGGCGCCGCGACGCGCCGCCATTGGCCGCGGCGACGCGGCGGGATTGGTCGCACGCGCACGCCGCCGCGGATGATTTCGCGCACGATTTGTTCCGCGACGCGACGCTTCGTTGAGCTGCGACCTAGGCACGATGGATCGCTCCTGAGATCAGCCGACACTGTCCCGCCGTCCGTGACATTTTTTTGAAATGGCGCAAGAGCCCGATGTCTATATAATTACTTTTTTAACGCTATTTGAAGCGAATAACAAGTTCAAAGAAATGTGAAAGTTGAATGAAAAATCTTTCGAGTAAAATAATAATTGATTGATCCCGGCGGGTCAAGGCGTCGTGTGAAACGAGCTGCAGCGCCCGGCGCGGCGCGGCGGCAGCCGGGGGGCGGGGGGCGGGGGGACGGGGAGGGGAGCGAGAGGTTGGTTTGTTTGTTCAAGCAGCAAATCGAGTTAAGTGTTGTATAGCGCGCACTGAGCGCGTTCGACAAATAATAGATTTAATTAAAAGTGTAAGAGGAGCCGTCGCGCGCGCGGTCACGCCGCGGCCCTGGTGCCCGCGGACGGTGATTGATAGCCGCGCGGCTGCACGGACGCGTGACGGGCCGGCATGAGGAGGCCGAGGTTCACTACTTGTAACTTTGGGTTATCGATACAACATTGTCTTGTACTGACAAGCGCCACCCGCGCTGGCGCTTCCTCCCCTTCCGCGGGACGTCGCCGGGAGGGCCTGCATACTGCACTCGACACGCGACTGATATGTTGAACATCGTAACGTGTAGGGTTAGACAATTATACATTCCTGACCCCCTTCGCGAGTTCCGTACTTACGTCACAAGCGGCAGCCGAGCCGCGGCGGAATGAAAACATCACTCGACGTTAGACACGAGCCCGTCAGTCTCACTCAAAACAAAAGTTCAGAAAAACTAAATCGGCGGCCGCGTAATTACCGCCTTTCGTCACACCACGTCGCGTCACGGAACGTCACGTCACGGCGCGTCACGCTCTCGGCCGCGACGCGTGTCATTTCCTGCACTGTACAGTTTTTACTCGAGTTTTTGGGTTATCAGATATTTAGTGATCGTCGCCGGTGGTCCGACCGGCCCGGCCCGGCGCGGCGCGGCCGCCGGCCGGCGACGGACCGTTTTGTCAATGTCAAGGAAGAAGTGCGCGTGGGAGGCGACAGCTCTGTTTACCCGCCGCCCGTCTGCGGCGAGGTGTCGACGTCGTTTATTCCTCGCGTCAAATGTATGGGTTCGATTAGTTTCCCAGTCGGCGACGCTTCGGTTCGGTTCAGCATTCATGTAATGGAAAGGAACATGTCGGCGGGCGTTCTGTAGGGACTCGGCCATTTCTTTGTGACGGCATTCCCTTGGAAAATGGATGACAGAAAACTTGTTGTTCCATCATCAGCTAAAATGACTATCGTTCCGGATCGAACCGAAGTCCACCGGGGATCGGGACGCACGGTGGAATGTTTCAAGTTTGAAGATGGACGGAGGACAGCGGAGCACTCGCGCAGACGACGCCGCGCCGGCGGCCGAGCGGCCGCGCTCGCCGAGGCTCGCTGCATGCTGCATGCTGCATGCTGCATGCTGCACACTGCTGCTCACTACGAGTATGCAAATGTTGCGACTTCCTACAGGCCGCGGCTCGGCTCTCGAGCTGGGTTTCTCGCGTGGTTGGCTTAGTTTTGTTACTATAAAACAAAGTTGTGATGTCAGCCCGACAAACTCGATTTACATAATGGTAATGAAGCACCGGGAGCCGCGCGGACCCGCGCGGGGCATGTCCGGCGCCGCTAATGAGGGCGCGTGTCGCGCGCTGACGGCTGCCGTGCTGCGGACGGCCGGCTAATGGTCACGATCTGACTCCGGGCGCTCCGCCTACTCCGGAAGTTCCACAATTTGTTTGGAATGAAACGACTCCGAGTAATGAGCGCCGAACCGCCGCGGTGGTCGCGGGCAGCTAGCGGACGCCTGCTTTGTTCGAGTTTAGTACGTCTACATAGATGGTCGCAGCGGCTGCAGCGGCGGCGCGGCTGCGGCCCCGTGCGGCGCCGGCGCGGCTGCGGGCCCCGTGCGGCGCCGCCGCCGGCGCGACTGCTCGGCGGGACTTGTTAGTATGATTTTCTTTAGTTTTAGCGCCGTGTTTTCTTTTTCACCTCTAACAACTTTGCCATTTTCTTAGTTTGGACAAATTTCCAGAGTTTTAGGGTCCCGTTTTATCCTTTGGGTACGGAACCCTAAAAGAGCTCACAGTCTGTAACTCGAGAGCTTCTGCTTTCGAACGAGTCGTACGCGACAAGTAAATAACGGATTGAATCAGAGACGTTATGTTACAAATAACTCGAGAAAGTATTCTTGTAGTACATTAAAATGTAAACACGTCCAGAGCGCTCCGCCCGATGATCGATGGGCGACGGTCCGCCGCCGTGGCCGCGTCTATCTTCGATCATCAAACCCGCACGTTGCTAATAAATTCGCGTCAAGAATTACGCAAACGAATATTCTCCGAAGCAAAATTGATTGTTGTCTGTCGAAGGAATTTAAGATTAATAAGTCGAGCGCGGAACCCCGGCCGCGTACCCGGCAGGCAGCGCCCACACGAGGGCGCGGCGCGCTCCTCGTACGCTTGCATTTCAGTTTTGATTGAGCGATCGTATCGGAATGAAGAGAACATTAGCACTCTCCGAGCTCGCCCGCGCCGCGCCGCGTCGTGCTGCGCCGCGCCGCGCCGCGCGCCGCGAAACGTGCTCCGAAACAAAAGTCGCTAATCTAGATGCGAGCCCGCGCCGCCGCCCGCGCCGCCGCCCGCGCCGCCGCCCGCGCCGCCGCCCGCGCCGGGGCGCGTCCGGGGCTCCAGCGCAGCGACGCGAGCGTAATGCTTTCCGAATCAGAACAAAAGCATTATCTATCACAACACGGCTCCGCACCAAAAAAACCAAACGCTCGTTGGTCAAAGCAAAGCTTTTAA
Source organism: Biston betularia (assembly GCA_905404145.2). Lineage (NCBI taxonomy): Eukaryota > Metazoa > Arthropoda > Insecta > Lepidoptera > Geometridae > Biston > Biston betularia. Next base: position 35,726 of record FR989879.1, read on the forward strand.
GATGTATCTCGAGATAGAGATCTCTGTACAGTCCGCCCGCGCCGCGCCGCGTCGTGCTGCGCCGCGCCGCGCCGCAGCCGCAGCGACCATCGGCGGACGCACTCTACCGTTTGATTGCGCGACAGAATGAGAGACAGGCCTCGCGTGGAGCGTGGAGGCGCGGGCCGGGCCGGCTGCGGGCGAGTCGCCGCCGCCGCCGCCGCCGCCGCCGCGTCGGTGCCTCTGACGACGTCGACACATCGACCGAGATATCGTACATCGTCATCACACCACCATGGGTTTTTATATTTATTTATTGAGTAAAAAATAAAGTAAACTACGACCAAACTAGCATGCCTGGGTGTAATCCGAGGCAGCGCCGCGAGCCGCGAGCCGGAGCCGGATCCGGAGCCGCGAGCCGGAGCCGGAGCCGGAGCCGCAAGACTCTGACTAAATTAAAATGTCGGCGGAATGCGATGTGAATGTGGAGAAAAAAACAACAGAATGAAATAGCGCGGCCGGCAGCTCCTCCCGCGCCGGCTCTCATTCTGGCTGCGTTGCCAGACCGGACAAAGTAAATACTTAGATGCAGTAAAAAAACAATTTGCAAAAAAGACGATTGTTTGATTTGCTTTGATAAAGCTCCAACGTGTTCTCCTGTCGAACTCTCTCTATCGGGCGGCAACACAAATCAAAACATCTCATTTAAAAAGTAAGACAATAAAACGTTTTTAAAGCATGTAGCGCCGCCGCCGCCGCCGCCGCGAGTTCTCGTTTCGAGTTCAACAGTTGAATGTTTGCTGTCCGGAGCTCGTTTCTCCAGTGACCGAATGAAAAGCAATTAACTCTAACCAAATAAATAAATACTGGCACTCGTAAAGTGATCGGCGTCGCAATTGAAAATGGTAATAATGTGACCGTTAGCCGTCCGACCAGTTCGGCCAATAAATACAGCCATCCATTACCACCTCGCGCAATTATACCAACTACCGTTAGCGGCGCGGCGGCGGCGGCGGCGGCGGCGGCGGCGGCGGCGGCGGCGGCGGCGGCGCTGTCGCGGGGCTCGCGCTCGGCCGCTGCCGGATCTGCAGCGCCAGAGCTGCCAGGGAGGAGCAGCCGTGCTCTCGAAACACAAACAAACAAAACGACAAATAGAACTACAGACGGCACCGAACTCAACAACTAGCGGCGTTGTGGAAGCTAATTTAGTTTAATTATTTTACGACGAGCTAGAATGATATGTAGACCACATTACGCCTGCTTGACCAGGCACGGTGTGCTCAAACGCAAACGTATTTTTGAATAACAATAAAATGACCGGCGTCGCTCTTTTTATTTGTTCTACATCGAAACCGATTTCCATGAAATGTATACGGGACGAATCTAAAAGTAAAGCTAGGTATCTATTCTTCCAAATCAAATCCAAATTCCAATCTTCGGGCTGTACTGTACGCACGGCGATTATTACCGCTCCTGCGCGCCGGTGGCGGCGCGGCGGCGGCGGCTCCGTCCGTCGCCTGGCAGGGCTGACGCGGGGACCGCCCGCCGCCCGCCGCGTGCCGGGGCGCACGCTCGCGAACATTACCTGGCGGCGGTTTTGAAAACTCATACTTACAAGCCATTTTGTAGCGTTACATCTGTTTGTTTACAATGAAGAGTGTGTTTTTATTTGTTAAATGTTGCCTGGCATCGAATATAAGCGCCACGGCAGCGGAGCCGGCAGCTGCCCGCGGACAGGCCGTCCTGTCATCGGGAGAGCTTTCCGTCGCCACATTACTTTCGTACAATAGCAGTGTCCACGTACGTGGTTGTGACTTTATAATTAACTATTTTCCCCCCAAATATTTTCAACCGTTATTAATTTGAGCCGAGATACCGAATGTAATAACAAAATTAGCCGGGAAAACATCAACACCACGTCCGCACAGCGCGCAAGGGAAGCCGTGAAGCTGGGCTAGCGGCTCACAGGGCGGGGTGCGACATCAGCGTGGCGTGGAGCTCGCGGCGGGCAGCGGCCGCAGGTAAGCAAGCATTGCAACAGAGCCCGCTGGCTCGTCGCGGAGCCTGCGCGCCACGAATCAAGCGTAATGAAGTAATTCCGTAGTAATTCCGTGTACCTAATGAGGCTTTCTAAGCTCGCGCGGCCGCGATCTCCGAGCGAAGGCGCCCTAACTAGTAGGCAATAAACGAGCGAACCGAACTACGGATCTAATGTTAATGAACTTGGCATTCGGAGCGCGACCGCGACGGCCGCCGTCGCGCCGGTGTGCTCGATCCACCGGAGATACACGGCGGGGCAAACCTGCGCGACTGCGGAGGGACAGCCGTTACTAAATAGTAGTAGTTCAGTAAAAAACGTTCAACGACACTGTTATTCGTGTACGGGGCCGAACAACACTCTCTACATACCAGGAGAACTAGTTCGTTCTAAGTACAGCGCGTTTCAACAACATTGCGTCAGATCGCACATCGCACATCGCACGTTGCACGTTTAAATATATTTCAGTTGTGTGAGTGCGACGCGCTGTCCGTCAACTAACAGCGAGGAGCCCTCGGAGTCCGCTTGCGCAGGATCAGCGCGCGACGTGCACAGAGAATGTCGCTGCGGTCGCGCCGGTTTGGCCGACGATCTAGTCAACTAATCAACCTAATGATATCAAAGCGTGTACACTGAATTTAGCAATTAAAGAGCCGAGAGAGGTCCGCCCACGCGGCGCGCACGACGAAATAAAAGAAAACGTCATTCGAAGCTCGCTCTGTTTATACTCTTTATACGACGGCGGGAAATAAACACGAGTAATGGGTTTTAATGCGGAGATATTTATTGTGAGCGACGGCACTAGTAACGACAACGTGTCGTACGTACGGAGTACGGAGCCCCGCGCCCCGCGCCCCGCGCCCCGCGCGGCGTGGGCGACCGCTTGCGCTCCGCTGACGGCTGACAGCTGACAGGGGCCGCCATCCGTCACCGCGCTGATGTGACAGCCTCCATTGAAACCAATGCGCGGATTATAACGACAGCTATTTATTTTAAAACAATCGTCTCGGAGCATTCGTGTCACGACTCGATTAGTCTTCCTCGCTTAGATTCGAACCCCATTCACGGGAAATTACTCGTCGTTAGCTTTTAATGGCGTCGGATGAGTACCTACTTAAAGCGGCCGTCGTTATTGTTTTACAAGCCGGTGTGCGCCGCGACACAAGACACGAGCGAGACGCGAGACTCGGCGAGCAAGACTCCGAGCGCGGCGGGGCGGGGCTCCGGCGGGTCGCGCTACGATTACATGAACGGTGCCGGCGCGGTATCGGCGCATCGCTCATGCATAATGCGGCCGCGCGCGCCGGTGTGCGGCGCGCCTTATCTCGCCGATGAATATTTCGCATAGAGAACGGGGCTCGCATTGTTGCCGTGCGCACCGCGCGTTACGCGCGCAGGTCAGGGCCCGCCCGTAACGACTCCGCGATATCATCTCCTCTCTCCACTTTACAAACGGATCGCTTTGCATAATGGCCGGCCGAGCCGCTTCCGATCACACATTTTCATAAAATATTGTTCGCGGACTAGTTCCCGAGTTGTCGCGCCGCAGCCGTGCTCCGGACGGAAGACGTATTCCGCCGGCTGGGCCCCGGCTCGTGCGTGGCGTCACTTGCCTCGTCGCGCGCGCTGACCGCCTCTCTACTCTAACTCAGGGTCGATAGCGGCCCATACATGTCAGCGTCGTCAGTAAGTACGCGTCCCTCGCGAGGATTTTATTACATACTTAGCCGGCGACAGTTTTATCGCCGCATGTAACGACCTCTCGCGACCTCGCCTAGAAACAATGTTAGTATACATGTAGACAGCACTGACGTCAATCAACAGTTAGTGTGAGTTATTCTTCCGGCAGCCGGGGCTGCGGGGCTGCGGAGCTGCGGGGCTGCGGGAGCAGACGAGAGACGCATCGCATGAATCATAACACGCCGGCATCCTGGGACCGCGGCCGCAAGAACGCGCAGGTGGCGCGGCCGCGGGGCGCGTTCCACGCGCGCGCTGTCGGCGCCGGCGCCGGCGCTGTCGCGACTCTGCCCCGGCACGGCGGCGAACGGTGGCTACATTTTTGTATGAAAAATTGACAAACAAGTGACCCCTCTCTGGACATAATGTACGTTCAGCGTCCTTAAATAGATAGCATGCGATGCAGTTTGTGGCGTGTCCGCACGGACCAGCCGCTCGGCGGCGGCGCCTCGAATGCTAGAAAACATCTTCAAGTCGTATGTTAAATCTTTGCGTGTGAGTCTGTGTTCCAAACGTTAACTCTGACACTGGGGATGGCCAGCTCGTACATCCGCACATAGCAGCAACGACGCAGCGACTCGGCGGCCGGCGGCCGGCGGCACGCGCGTGGAGACGGCGGCGGCGCGGAGCCGTGTACTCCAGTTATTGAATCCCCGAGCGCGACATTATGGGAAAATCGCCAAGTTTTTACTCGTGAGAGACGTCGAGCGCTTCCTGCGGCGGCGCGGGCGGCGCCTCTATTTGCAGAAACTCTTTTGTTGTTTGGAACGTAACGTAAAGTGCTGAAAATGTTTCATACGTGTCGGTCTCGATCCTAATATATTAATTCTCGGGTTTGCGACTCCGTGCGCTACTCTACGGAAACCATATTGATTATACAATCTATAGGAACATACGAGTACATATTATATTTACAGACAACACCTGAACTACCTGCACAGGATCAGTGCCATGGAATATATCAGTGTTTGAGCTTTGATGCCCCATGGCTAGGCGTTAGGCAAAACCGTAAGCTCGCGGGGGATGAAGGCGACCAAAGGCGAAATCGGCGGATGTGAAGGGCTGAAGGCGTTAAAATTTGATGCGAAAGTTATTTTATTACGGCCAGTAGGTACAGCAATACCGGACACAGCGCAGACGTATCAGACAAGCAACGATGTTCAAACCTAATCGCAGACGAAGAGGGAGCCGCTGCACTGATAACGTGAGAGAAAATAACGCGCCGAGATGCACATGCGCGGGCGGCGGGGGCGCGCGGGGACGTCCCCAATTACAAGATCTTTAAACCACAAAATAATAAAATATAAAAAAAAACGTAAAAATGTCATCCAAACAATAGCGGCCCCGGCGCGCAGTGGCGCCGTAATGTTCAAATGTTTATGTAAGTAGTTAGAATTAACCTTTTAATCTGCATACTCCGCGCCCCGCGCCCCGCGCCCCGCGCCCCCCGCCGCGAGGAGGGGCTTACTGCTCTTTTACGACACTCGCACGTTACCGCATGCAGATATGCGCGCAGCCGCCGCGCGCGTGCGCACGCACGCCCCGCATGCGTGCGCACGCACGCCCCGCGTGCGTGCGCATCGCCGCTTCTAACGAAACGTCACCTGACGGCGGCGGCGGACCAAGAATGTTGTGTATTATTTAGCGGTTCTTACCGTGAAGGCGGAGTCGAGCCGTTCAGTCCGAGTTTGTGGAACATCAGACGCGAAGCGCGGCCGCTGTTCAGACCTCCTGGCCGGTCAAGTCGGCACTTATTCTGCTTGTTATGAAAGAGCTTTGGCCGACACCGGGGATGCCCCGGAACAAGAGGTATCACCACCGCACGGCCCGTCGCTCTTAGCCGAGATGATTTTACCGACAGAACTAGTTAAGTGTTCCCGTTCAACTGAGTTTATATGAGGAAATTTACTGTCAGTCAAAAAACCAGACCGAAGCATTACGTCATTCAACACCGCTCGAAAGTCTCTGGAAGCAAAGCGCACACGTGCCGGAATCCAGTACACGAACTCGATGTTGCTCATCTTTTACAAAGATAATTTAATTACCGAAGGCATGCAGATACAGTCGCACCAGCGCAGCAGCCTACGGCCCCCAGCAGCGCTCTACATCCTCGACCGACGCCATAACTCATGCGGCCCGGACCGGCCGGCTAATAGCGTCCTCTCGTGACCAACGCAATTAGCGCCGAGACTGAGGCGTGGTCAAACGAGCTGCGATAGAACTGCGCAGCGGCACGCGGCCGTCGCGCGTCGCGCGGAAACAGTCGTGACGGGACAAGCTCGGTGACTACTGCCAGACGGCGGTGCTGCACGGCCAGCAAAGGTGCTCGTTCATACGTCTGCAAAGAGGCCCCTAAACTTGCCTCTGCTTGCATCAACAGCCCACTGTGCGGGTTCCTGTCTCGCAGTGGATAGAAGTTTGGTCGTCGTCTGGTGTCGCGACTCGCGCAGTGCGCGGTACGAAACCTTCTGGCGACGGAAAATGTAAAAATATGTAGGTCTAGGTATATTCCGAAAACGTGTTAGACAAAGACGATTCATTTTATACAACATGTGCAACTAATACTCGCTCACCAGCGCAGTTCTGTGCACAGAAACGTGGTGAGCTGCAGGGGCTCCGCGCGCCGCAGCGTGGCCGCCCGCGCCCGCGCCGGCGCCGCACGCAGCCCGCGCGGAGGCGACACAGCGAGAAGTTCCTCTGATTTATTCCCGACATGCAAATGCTACATTCGCGCACGGCTCGCCGCCTAATGGGAAATTAATTAATGGCTCCGGATCGCTTAATTGCCGCGTGACGGTGAGCGCCGAGCGCGCCCGCGGGCTCGCGCCGACGACAGCTTCGATTTCCTGCACCTTTCTAAACTAATAGTTCTGCTGTGGCGTCGTACATGATATTTATTGTTTCATTAACGGTGACCGCCGCGCGCCGTTACTGTTTATTTACGAAAAGTGAAAAATAAACCGCCGAACCCGCCAGGTCCTGCGCTACCTGCGCTACCTGCGCTACCTGCGCTACCTGCGCTACCTGCGCTACCTGCGCTACCTGCGCTACCTGCGCTACCTGCGCTACCTGCGCCGGCCCACACCGCTCGGGAGACCGCGACTTCTGCTGGAGCAGTTAGTACAGACGTCAGTAGTTCGCGGCGGCGCGGCGCCGTGCGTTGCTCTGCGGCGCGGCCATTCAGCTGCACAATCATAATCTGAATACATGTTTATAAAAGTGAAAGCGGCGGGCGCGGGGGGCGGCGCGGGCGGCCGCTAGTTAATTGGTGGGTAATTGCGCGCGCGCACCCATCCATTACGCACACGCTACTGCTCTGCCGCCTCATTCTCGTCCCACACGTGACGTCGCCACGTTTTGAACGAGTAAAAGAAAGAAAGAAAGAAAGAAAGAAAGAAAGAAAGAAAACATTTATTTTGCCACACACAACACTACAACAACAAAAAACAAAGAAGAAAGGAAAAATAGTTCCCACAGATCAGACGGCGGCGGTGGCGGCGGCGGCGCGGGGTATCGACTGCCCTCCGATATTCCTTTCATTTTATAAAGATGCTGCGTGACTGCGGGGCTGGATTGCGTCGGTGCGGTGCGGTGCGGTGCACAGGGCCAGCGACACGCTGCGAGAGAGCGGCCGGGTCGGGTCCAGCAGCCGGTCCAGGACGACAAAACAAGTGAAGAGAGCAATGTGATAAACAATGTCGATTGCCGTAGAATCGCGGCGCGAGGGGTCGATCCCTCGAGCAGTTTGTAATAGTGTAATAGCAGGCGGCGGCGCCGACACGCCGGCACGCACGCCGCACGCACGCCGCACGCACGCCGCACGCACGCCGCACGCACGCCGCCCGCGCCGCCGCAGCGCATCCTGCTGCGGAATCCTGTGCCGAGTACATGGTACAGAGGTATAAGGCAAGTCGCATACCCCATGTATCTTCCGGAACCTCGCCCGCGTGGCGTGCAGTGCGTGTGTACAACTGCAACGGCTGCGCGGGACAGCAGGACAGTTGGAATGCAGGTAGCAAATAGTTCCCGAAATCAAAGCAGCCAGGTTACTTGTAATTTGGCTGCTTTCCTCCCATCAACCCGACTGCCGCCATCCAGGGGATGGACGTGCTATACGACATACCCCGCCCGCGCCGCGTTAGGGCTTAGCGGAATGGAGTCGGTTTCGTTGTTGTGGAGCCCGAGGTCACATACCATGATTTTTGCGTTTAGCAGCGCTCCGGGGACAGACCGCCCGGCGCCCGCCTCCTGGTGTGCGGAATCATAAAAGCTCGTAGGATGCAGTTTAGCAGCACATTATCGGAAACATGCACCCCCGATGCACGTTACATGGCGACGTGCTCACGTCGCGTCGACTCCATGCAAGCACTCGCACCGCTTCTTATGATCGACTTTATTTCTGTCGCCGAACGATTTACTATCGGATTAAACTGTACCTGTATTAGTGCGTGTGAGTGTGTGCGTGTGTGGGTTCCGTCGAAAAATGACATCTTATAATAGCGCTCGCACTCGCGGCGCGGGAGGCGCGTTGCGCTGTTGTTTACTAGGGCGTGCAGACATCGGCCTAGTCGACGACGGTAACACGCCTAATGCTTAGCTGGCCGTCGCGTCAGCTGGAAGGAGCGTGCGGCTGTAACTTAGGTTGTGCAGGATAACGCGATTAGCGATAACGCTAACATTAAGCTAATAAGGGCAACGACATGCAAGACTGAGTGAGCGCTTATATCGATCCCGGACTTTTTCGGATTTTGTTTCAGCGTCGTCATTAGCGTCAGTCGTCCGAGCGATACTCGCTTCTAGTTTGCTTTTACAGCTTGTTTCTTGTTGTTAACTACAGTTTTAGTCACCGAGCTCGACTGATGTTAAATTACGGAACTGGCTCTCAAGTTAGTGGATACACTGTTAAGTGCCGGGCGGTTGGTTTTCAACTTGAAGGTGGTAGCTAACCAGCCGAGCACTAGAAAATATTCTACCACCATACTCTGGTTTCCTCACGATATTATCCTTTCCAGGCAGCTCCTTTTTGGGGTTTGAATTCGCGCCCTTCGGTGTGACAACTGCCCACGGTAACCACTGAGCTATCATCGCTTTATGGAAGCGATACATTTAATTAAACATCCAGAATGTTTGTTGGAAATCTTCTAAAATGAAGACGAGGCCTCCTTCCGCGCCGGCAGTCGTCGAAGCGCCGAACTAGCCGCCCGGAGTCTCAACTCGGTAGCCTAAAAAACTAATCACGACTCAAAAGCGAGTATCAATTAAGAACTCAGATGCTGTTTTCCTGCTTTTTGTGGCCGGTGTTACAGTACCGGCGAGGCAGAAGGTCAGAAGCCACTCGAACAGTGGTGAGTGAAGAAAAAACCATTGTTCGCGGGAGAAAAAACTGAGTGGTTTGCGGTGAGCGGCTCCGGCGAGCGCTCGCCGCCCGCGCCCGCGCCCGCGCCCGCGCCGGAGCCCTGGGCTCATCGGGGCTCCGGGCACACCACGCGCGCCGTCGCGCCGTAGCTCGGGCGAACGGTAGACTTCTCAAGTACTCACAAGTGTGGCTTCAAACAAGAACTTTCAAATTGAGACAAGTACGTGTTTATCTCAGTAAAACGACAGACCACGATGACGCAGTGTTGCCGGGGAGGCGTCGAAACACCTCGCTCCACACTTACACGCAGGGGCCTACTACAACCTCTAGATTAGAATTTATAATTTTAAAGAAACAAACCAAATGTTCAGATTTACTTGGTTGTTTATTTTGCAAAAGTACCGAGGTGTCAGTTCGCGGAGGTGGGCGTAAGATTTCAGTCCGGTGGCAGACGGTAACAGGTGCCAGCAGTAGCCCCCGCGCGGCTGCAGGCAGAGCGGCGAGCACGCTGTTTTTATTCCCTGGACAAAAGAGTTAACTCGCTGCATATCATTACTGAACATGACTTGCGAGACGCGCCGGGCAGAACCCTGCCACACTCAGTATGTCACATCCTTTTTGACACAGAGGAAAGGCAGAAGAGTTGGCTTATTACGTCGAGAGCCGTCCGAACGAGGACCGGGAGCGGGGCCGGTGAGCGCATCATTTCTTTCAAATGACACGTCGCGTCGAGCGCGTCGCGCTCCACGGCACCATCTCTGTTAAATGACATTGAGGAACATCGCTTCAAACGAGTGGTGCTGGTGCGAGGGTCGCGGGCAGGAGCGGGAGCCGCGTCGTCGGTCTCGTTACTCATTACCAACAGAACAGCTCGGGCGCGGCTTCCCGCCACCGATTACTGCATAGTGCCCATGTCGCTGCCCCGGCCCCGGCCCGACAGGTACTTCGGGTCTGGGCGAGCCGCCGTCGCCCGCAGATGCCTCGCGCGCAGTAAGACAGCACGCCGGCGCGGGCGCCGCGCCGGGCGGCTTGCCTCGGCGCGGCGCGGGCGCGGCGCAGCGCGCGTTCCCACACGACCACTTGAACTTTTCAACGCGTATTATTCTCTCAAATGTTATCTCGATTGGGAGACTGCTTATTTGGCGCGTCTGCGTCGTGATGTGTTAATTCTCTCCGAAATGTTAGAATAACATTGGCGAGCTCTCCGCTGGCGGACTTGTGACTGAGTAACGGTCAGTGTCAGTTGTTCGTTACGTAAGTACCACGAGCGAGCCCGCGGGGCGCTGCGAGCGCCTGTGGCCACGTCACTGGAGTTATGTGCTGTTTTTGTTGAGACTTGCGTCTGACCGCCATCTCGCCTGATGTTGAGGCTGGATCGCTTATAGTGCAAAATGTGCAGTTTAGACCAAGATATTTTTGAGGCTTGAAGTAAATTAAAATATTTATAACACTGAGATAACATTAGCGCCAAAATATAAAATACAATTTAGAAGCGAACTCTTCCCGGAAACAACACAAAACTACATACAAACCACACACACAGATACGCTGCGTGTCGTCACTAGTGAGTGCAGCAAAAAAATCGTTTCGTACGAGTTTTTAGAAGTCGACCACACAACGACGTCACTGTTTCGCAGATAGGGGGTGAAAACATCAGTCATCGTCGTACATTAAACTTACTTGGTTTTACTATAGTGATCGTCGGTGATGATATTCAAAAGCCCCTCCGAGTGTCGCGAGACGCTACAGATAACCCGGCAACAGACTCCGGCGGCGGGGAAATGGGAACAAACTAAACTTCCCACAAGAGTATTCTGTAGGGGGCAGTGAGCCCTGAGAGAGGACTGTTGAGAATTAATTAGCCTCGATTTGGGGAATGACAAGCCCAGATCGAGTCTCTGGATGCCGTGGAATTAGCTATAAACCCTCACCCTACACTGCAGCGAGGAGGCGAGTCCACGCGGCCGACGATAACAATGGGGGATCCGAGCGGACGAGCCTGCAGAGCGGCCGGGCGACCGCAGGCGGATGATGTGCAGTTTTCTTACAAACAATCGGCAGTTTTTGTCCGACAACGTGCAAACCGCACGCGGCTCCGGCTCGTTCGACGTTCTTTAGGTATTTCAATAATGAGCGGCCACGTTACGCGGCCGCGTCGCACCGCGCCGTGCCGCACCGCGCCGCTGCACTCCGCGACAAACTTTACCGACGCTCCGAATGCGCTCACGGCGAGAAGCTACGGCGACAAGGGACGCTCCTGACAGATGGATTTGTGTCAATAATTTATTTGAAGTCAAAATACAGCAACGCTCAATGTTTATAAATAGTATAATTCCGCTTAACAGTTAACACTTCTGTTGAGCAGAATATATTATGTATACCGTGAACACTCAAAACAAACTTCCGCCTGAATCAATCGCTGACAGCAGCGCCGATCCGACTCAACGCTATGATACAATCGTGTTGTGAGTAAGCTTTCGTTTTGTAGCGCGCACTCGCTCGAGAGCGCGCGCAACAATCATTATAGGTGCAGTGTACGTCGACCGGCGGCCGATAAGCGGGCCAACAATATGCACGCGAGTGTACCGCACGCAGTAACTAGTCTCCGTTCTGCGGCGGCAGTAAAAGCACCGTTCCGGGCATTGTCGGCGGAGGCGAGCGCGGCTGTGCGGTTAGCTGGCGGCGCGGGCTCGACTCCCCGACCGGACTGATTGCGCGCGTTTTGTGCAGTAATCGACTTTGTGACCGCAAACACGGCTTTATACTGATATTTTTTAAGATCGGCATGTTACTTTTTGCCTCCCAGATATGGACCGTGCGATCGTTAAATTCCCATACCGGGATGCCGGGTATTTACCTCGCGACTAAACTCGACTTTTTAATGGTTGACTGGCTAGGTTTTGACCACAACTCACGATTGGAACTGGCCCTCAAGTGGCCTCACACGTGAGTCGGAACACATCTAACGCCACCGACTCAGCAACGCGGACATGGATATAGTACTGTACTAGATAACTGATGCTTGAATGTTCCGCGTCGCATCATCACCTGCTTCACAAAGTTCACGAATACGGTGAATACGTGTAACGCGTGTTCTGCCGCCATACAGCACGCACAGCGACGGAGAGCTCGCGATAACTCACGCGTTTACCGGCATCGGGCGCGTTCCGTCGGAGGCTCCGGCGCCGAGCGCGAGGCCGGGCTCGGCGCCGGAGCCTCCGCAGCACCTCCGCCGCGGACGCTGCGCCAGCCGCCACTAGTCGTACTCCGCGCCCTCGCCTGCTGCCATTACAGCAATATTGTCTGCAGTGAAGTATTCTTAGGCCGCTAAGCTTTGTCTGAACTCTGTGATACGCGACCGACGACCACACCAGGCATTTAATTTTATAAAACCACTTTTTCTTAACTTTTCCTTATTTTATGCATGTGTCTGTTTTTTAAATGTAATGTTGTACGGGTTTGCTTTAAATTGTTTCTTAAAGTTATTCAACATTTAAAACTCTGAATAAACTTTTCGACAACGCGAAATGACACGTGTGAAAAAGTCGGATTTCTAGCATAGAGTAAAAATCAAACGATGTTTATAAGTAAGGACGTTAATACCGTAAGTTACGGCAACTGACAGCGAGACAGACAGACACACTTCCGCAAAGCACGCGCGTGAGGAACATCATGCGAACATTACGGACGTCGGCTACTAAATCTCGCGCGCTATCTATTATTTGAAACCTCTGCTCAGGTTGCACTCGCGTCCAAAGGGCAGTCACGAGGTGTAATGATTAACAGATCTCAGGAGGACGCAACCCTCCCGAGGCGAGCGACTACGAGCCTCACGGCGCCGCGCGAGAGGCTAGAGTCGCTTGTGGCGCGCGGCCTCCGGATGCTGAAACCGCGCTATTTCATTGCACTCGAACGTACGTAAATCAGGCGCGTGAAGTGCGAGCTTCATCTGCCCGCTGTCGCTCGACTCTGTGTCCTATCAGCTCGGTGATAGAGTCGCGAGTTGCTCGGGCCGGGGAGCAGCGATATGGAGCAATGAGAGCCCCTCGGTGGCGGAGCGCGCGGCAGCGGGAGCGGAGCACGCGGCAGCGGGAACGGAGCGCGCGGCAGCGGGAACGGAGCGCGCCGCAGCGGGAGCGGAGCGCGCCTCTCATCATAACTTTGTTTCTCACTGATCAACACGAAAACTATTTCTTTATGTAAAGATAATGAGACGACCTAGACGCTCTCCTGGCGGTAAGAGATAACGACGCCTGTGTGTTTAATAATAAAAATAGTTTAAGTATTTTTCCGAGTGTCTGTGTATGGCATCATCATCATCAGCCTATATTAGTCCACCGCTGGACATAGGCCTCTCCCAAGACACGCCACTGCCCGATCTGACATAGTTGTGTTTTATTTATAAAGTGTTTAATTTTGTCTGTTACTGGAAACAAGTATAATTTGATAATAAAAACAGACTCCATGCCCCCAAGTCTCAACACGACTGGGTTTTAGGTATTTTGGTTCAAAAATCGAACAACTGAACCGATTTTTGATGAAATTTTTATGGGACCAATCTTAGAATACATCTATTCAACTACAAAATGTTCAAAACGATTCTCTAATGACGGAGTTCTAAGGGAACAAACATCGAGGAGAAACAATTTGGAAAGTAACCGCGCTAAGTGCCGTGCGAAGCGCACTACTAGCGCGCGCTAACCGGCCGCTGCTAACGTTCGCTAATTTGCGCGCCTCGCGCCTCGCGCCTCGCGCCTCGCGCCTCGCGCCTCGCGCCTCGCGCCTCGCGCCTCGCGCCTCGCGCCTCGCGCCTCGCGCCTCGCGCCTCGCGCCTCGCGCCTCGCGCCTCGCGCCTCGCGTCTCGCGTCTCGGCAGGGAATGCCGCTAAACACTGGCAGGCCGGAAGTGATACTGCGCCGGCGCGGAAACTGGCGCGAGTACAGCCAGCTCCGTCCCGGGGCGGGAGCCGTCCCGGGGCGGGGCTCGGCTTTCACTCGCGGCGGTTCCGTCGGTCCTCGAGGGAAACACCGCCGTGTGCTTCAACTCACTTGTTGCGATTGATGTTCCAAATTATACAAAACAAATAAAGAAAATATAATAACATATGTGCAGCTCGTCAGGAGCTATCACATTGAATGGCAGCTTGTATCTGTTAAATTATAATTTGTGGAGTAGGTAGGTACACAACATTTGCCGCAGCCGTGTTCGCAGCCAAGTTCGTGGGCGTGTGCTTATTGTGGAACTTTTTGATTGTCCATAAATAGTATGTATGCATACGTAGACTGTAGGCGTGTACACTTGTACAGCTTTGTAAAAACCTGTGAATAACAAATATTTATTTGTTTGTGGCTTGTCATCAGCCAAATAACAACATAAAATAAATAAAAATGTGAGTGGCATCGTGTACTGTGCCAAATGAACGTCGCGCTTACTATCAGACAAGTGACGTGCTTACATTTTCACTCAGTATTTTATTATAAAAGCTTTTAACTAAGAAAATTAAAAAACACGAATGCCTGAATGCCAACCATTAATGTTATCTTTTTTACCAGAATACATTTGGATTCTGTTTGGGGTTCTGACGATACAGAAAATACAGAATAAAGAATTTGATACAGAATCCAAATCTTTTGTGGCATATAAAAGTTACGGTAGAATGAAGACTTTTTTGGGCAGTCGTGTTAAAAATATGATCGAGTCAAAATTGTTACCCGACGATGGTTTCTTCGTCAGTACCGCCGTCTGACTATCTATAAAATGACGTCACGCAACGAGCGGCCGCCGAGTGTAAAGTCGCGGGCTGCAGCGGGTCCGGCCGCGGGCGCGACGCTCGAAGGCTGTCGCGAAGATGTTTTGACAGAACTTGCAAATTAGAAGGATCATAAATAAGAGCGCGGAGCGGCGGAGACGCCAGATCTGTTCGCCAGATAAGGTAAATTCGTTTTCAAATAAAACGTGAATCCCTTCGAAATCGAATCCGTTTAGATCTTTATCTATGCTAAACCGGCGAGTTTCAATAACGCAAACATTACGAGAACTCGTCGAGACGTCATGGAATATGTCTCATTGCTTCTGCCTATATATATATCTACACTTGTATAAATCTTCGTGAAGCCACACGTCTATCAAGCGCAGAGTCTAGAACGTGCTAAGCCTTGTATGACGTGCGTGAGCACAACTCCCCCAAAGCTCCAGTCCTAGACTCGCTTCACTTGTTTACTAGAAGCTCCCTCCGCAATGCTACGCAGTTAAAGTAATGGAGAGCGCGACCGCTCGGCGCAGAAGCCGCCTCCGAGCCGCTTTGTCGCACAAGCGATAAACTCGCTACTTTATGTCCTCGCGGCCTTTCTGCCAGACGCCGCCAACATGTCAGTTACCTCTACAATGGGACGAACATAAACATTTATTATTTTCATATGCGGGCTAGGATGGAGCACGCTCGCCTAGAAGATACCGATTCGCGCGAGTTGAAGACTCACAGATGGTATCCATCGAGGAACTGGCACTCCGGCAGCGCGCTCCGCTGCCTGACGCTGTCCATGACCATTGCAGCGATACACAGAACTTCGAAAAGCAAATAAAGTCGTGTGCCTTGGCGCTCATTACTTTGCGACATTAGCACACTGCTTGGCGGCAGAATGTCTGGTACGGCGGCGGCTGCCTACACGGCCTCCTGCCGAGGAGATGTACCTCCGAGGGAAGCCCGCGCGTCAGACACGCCAGCGCCTCCTCGCCGGGCGCGGTGTGTGAGTGACTCGCGAGAAGCGGAGTACGGCCAGGTTCAACCGAGTTCATGCAAATTCATTGAAAGCTGAGCTCGCCGGGGTGAGCTGTGAGGAAGTGACGCTTGATTTTTATTCCTTTCCTCCATTTCGGAGCAAACCTGCATAATTTGTGCAGTAACGACCGCCGCGTAGCGACTCGGCTAACGACGCCGTGTCGTCGCCGCGCTGACACTTTACGGCCCTCTTTACCGCGATATGTTTACCGAGTTTATGTTCACTGGAGTCCGCGCCGCGCGCCACTGCTAGTGTGCGTGTGTGCGTACCACTACCACCAACGAGTGCCGTTCCACTTTGTAATGAAAAACTCATTTGTGATTATTATAATAATTTTGAATATTTTAACCGCGTCCCGATGACGATGATGACGGGACTGAATGTGGCCTGTGTCCTGCTCTTCAATTCGAGCTATCTCTATAATCAATTTAATGAAATCGGTCGAGCCTTTCGATCGTGGAAAGGTCAAAACTACTTTGGAATGTTTAATATTAGCAAAAAAGTTCGTCTTGGTCGAGAGTCCGGTCATTTCCAGGCGCCTCAAAAACCTTTTTACTCAGCGGAGGATTTCTATAATAATATATATATTTTTTAATAATAATTAACTTTTAAATACAAATTACGTTTCGCCAAACGATCGCTACGGACTCGCGCCGCGCCGCGTGCCCGGCTGCTGGGAGGACATTTACTATATTTTTTAAAATATAAAAAAAAAAAAAATTAATAATATTAAATATAAAATATAATTTAGTATAATTCGCTTCTTGTTTCCGTTGCCGGTACACCACCACGTCGGTGTTCACTGTTCATTCATTCAATTTGTAAAAAAAAAACTTACATCAATTTGCAGGTGAATCCAAGGGCTGCAACTACTACGCCACTTAATGTGTATTAGTGATAATTTGGCGACGATGCAAGCCTGGAGGTGGGAGGGGGCCGAGTCGGCGCGACGCGACACTTTGCATAATAACAGTCATCTCGACAGTAATCTCTCGATAACTGCGCGAGTTTCGCGAATTAATAACCGTAAAGAGGTTTTTGCTGGTTTTACGGGCTCGGCGGTGTTCGTACAGTAATCCAGTCGACATTTTATCACGGTCTTGCAGGCTGCAGGCGCGGCGCGTCGGCAGGAATGTTGCCACGACACATCTCGGTGTTCGCTCTTCAGCTGCGACAACGGTCGAGAATTTGTAGTTTCCTTTAGAGGGAAACGCTTCAGATTTAACTTATTACTCTGCACTGTAAGCTGCTACTAAAAAGTCGCTACGAAAACCGAAATAACTACGAAAATGAGAAAGATGAAAACTCTTTATTTCTGTCAGCAGTTTTTCTTAACTTCTGGTAAGTATAAAAAATACTTGCGGCACACGATCCCGCTCTTCTATATCTATGTATATCAATGGATTATATAAACATGTGTGTGTGTTTGCCGCCGCCGCCGCCGCCCCCGCCACGCGCGGCATGCCGCCCCGGGCGGGAGACGACGCGCCCGAGCGGGATCCAAACCGACGATACGTAGTGAACGACGTCATCAATTAGCGTTTTGCGAAAGCATTTGCGTGAGATTGTTATCAGGTTGATTTACACGTCGCGTCAGATGAACTCGCGCGCACTAATTACCCCGCGCATACATTATTGGCGTGAAGCGTAGTGCAGGCGCGGGGCGGGCGTCGTGTGCGCGTTCCCGGTTCGATTCTCGTGCAAAGCAGCATTCTGTATCCACATAATAATATTGTCCGACCGTGATTAATCCCAGCAGATTAATCTTTCCCAACGAACATATCTTGACATATAAAATGCTGATTTAAATTATACGCAACCGCAAATAAACGAGCTCTCACAGGTGACTAATCGGACGAACCGACTCTGAAATATCCAGCCGCCCGTTAATGAGCAATCCTTCGTAACCTTGGGCCGCGCCGCGCCGCGCCGCGCCGCGCCACGCCGCGCTGCGCCGCGCCACGCCGCGCCATGCCGCGCCGCGTCGCACTACCCGCGCCATAACACACGCTGATCGCAATCTGTACAATCGGAATGTCCTGTCGGCTAGTCTGGCGGACATGCCGGCATTTATCTCGATTGTTCTGAGACGTCTGAATCAATTACCGAGCTCGGACAGGCGCGGACGAGCCGCCGGACGAGGCGGGACGGGACGAGGCGGGACGCGACGGGACGGCGATTGATAACAGAGATTATTAGCACAGGAGGCGCGCTCCGGATTTACCCGAATGTAGTATGTTGTATAAACATCTACGAATACCTCATTATCATACACTTTGTAACTATTTGAATCCCACTAATGTTATAAATGTGAAAGTTTGGATGGATGGGTGGATGTTTGTGACTCTTTCACGCAAAAACTACTGAACGGATTTAGATGAAATTTGGTATGGAGGTAGCTGACACCCTGGATTAACACGTAGACTTTACTTGTACTTTATCTCGAAAACATAAAGTAGCCTAGGCCTCCAGGGGATAGTGTACCTTCCCAAGATTTTTTTTAATCGGTCCTGTAGTTTTTGAGTATATACAAACAAAAATCCAAAAATACAAATCTTTTCTTAGTATTATTAGTGTAGATTTAATATTAAAACACTCTACCTAGTTATATTATTACCAAAATTCGTGTCTACAAAGTGAACGGCTAAAGGGGAAACTTTCATTTTTAGACCTGTTAAGTTAAAATCATCCATTTTATGCGACTGGGCCTATAACTAAATATTCAAATTTGAAGAATCAATCTGATAATATCGATAATGGTCCCGGCTTGTAGAACTATGGCAGCAACGCGACTCTGCGTCACTCCACGCGGTGCACCGGCACTACATCAAGCGGGCATTACTTCCCCGCGCCGTGCGAGCTACCGCCGCGCCGCCGCCGCGCCGCGCTGCCGCCGCGCCGCCGCCGCGCCGCGCTGCCGCCGCGCCGCCGCCGCGCCGCCGCCGCGCCGCTCTCGCGACGCAGCCGCTTGCAGCTTCCTATGAAACCCAACACGAATCACAATAATAATAATTGTAAATGGCTCGGGTTACGAAACTCGGGTAACTCTGGAAAGGCCGAGATATGATAACTATATGGTAATTCCGGCGGAGCAGCGATGCCGCGCGCGCCGCGGTGTGCGCTCCGCTAAAGTTATCCACGTGTCTGCGGCAGCAGCCTGGCAGCCTGGCAGCCTGGCAGCCTGGCAGCCTGATACAAAAAAAGCTGCAGACGGTCGCGGATTTATATCAGAACCGCCTTACAATAAGTGCACTCGGCGCACAAAGCGAGTGCAATCGTCACTTACTCACCTCCAGCAGGATGCTGCGTGCCGGGAACGAGATGATTCTTTAAAAAATCTTTTGATTAATCTCAATGAATCGATTGCCAAGAAGGACAATAAGTATCATAAAGCCGCTCATGCTAATGCGCGCCGGACCCCGCCGCGCCGGGGCCGGGGCCGGTGCCGGGGCCGGGGCCGGGGCCGGGGCCGGGGCCGGAGTCCGGCGCGCGGGCAGCGGAGCGGCTAGTTTTTGCTTCACGTCTAAATATTTTATTAACATATCAATAAACTGCCAATCAATACCTAATTGACAGTAATTGAAAAAGTCATGTCAGGGAACAAGCGACAGCGTCTCTAATTAGACTACATAGCACACAACATTCGGAATGCAAATCGATTCGAGTTTTTATACCCAAATAATCGGACACTAAAATAGAAATACACACGTAAAGCCAGAACCGGCGTTATCTCCGGCGATCATCGCAATAATATGTAAATATTGTAAATCGGAACGAGCCGGAGAATAATATGGCCATATATCAGGCGAGCTATTAGCGGCGCGGGCGAGTTCTTTTACCGAGTTTATTAATTAAAAGCTAATGCAGAGCGCACGAGGTCAGGCGGCGGATGGTGAGTGGCTTCCATGCAGCATCAGCTGCCTCATCCAATATTAATAATACCACACCTAACCGATGTTAACATATGCCGCAGCTCCCGGCCGGACATGTGTCAATTGTGTCATTCCGACGGCGGACGAGCATTGTAACCAAACGGATGCTTCTAGCTAACGGACGACGACACATGCCCATTGCAGCGACTAACAAAACTAAGGAGCGATGATAGCTCAGTGGTTTACGCGGTCGCTTCACACGCCGTGGGTTCAAATCTCTACAATGGCTGAGCTGTCGGCGAATGAAAACATCATGAGAAACCAACGACATGGCGGTAGGGTACTTTCTAGCAACCGACCAGCCTCAAGTTGAACAACTGCTGCGCCTTCGCCTTTTTCAACTTGAGGCTGAACCGTGTGTTCCAGCGGCAGCCTCGCTTGAGAGCCGGTTCCATTACAGGTTACATGTATTACCATCTCCGATCACACTGCCACCCGACATCAATTGAACTATGGTCAAACAAAGTGCGGGGCATCGCTGCTTCCGCGCATTACTTCCGTAGTTAGTCTCAATAGCCGTGTGAGTCCACCAGCTACCCTTCAAACCCGTGCACGGTGATAAACAAGACTACAAGTCCTAGCCAGGAGACCTCCTGCGAACAAGAAATATGTTAGAAAGATCCGCGCCCCCCGCCCGCCGCCCAAGCCGGCCGTCCATCACCGAGTAATGTGGAGAGTTCGTTACGAGTAGAGGAGACATGTGGAACGTCGAGATGTACGCGGGCTTAATGCAGCTCGACGCGACGCGTGTAACTCGACACTCGCAGCACAAAGCTCATAAATACCGCGCCGACGAGCGGAGCCCCGGAGCCCCGGGGCCCCGGGGGCCGGGCCGCGCGCGGGCCGGGCCCCGGGGCTCACAAACTCATCAATATTTGTTAACAAACAACAATAAGTATCGGATTTTACACGCATTTTTTAAAGCTATCCAACGTTTTGTTTTAACGAAATTACCATTTTATTCAATTTCATATTCCGTTCTCGATTTAATAGGACCAGTGTGGCCACACGAGCGCCGTGCTCCGCCTCGGCTCCGCCACGTTACTCGTTTTATTTCGAAAACGTATCAAAAGTAGTGCAGCCGGCGCGGGCGCGTTGCGCGGTATAAATCACTTCAATGGCAGGCAGTACAATTTTATTGGTCCGTGAATTAGAATAATTAAATAATTGCCAATATAAATCTACATCTTATCTCTTCCGAGACTAATGAGTTGAATAAGCTCTTACACACATATTTGCAAAAAATGCGTCGGTCACGGCTGTCAGGCCGGCCGCGTAAAAACTTTATTGAATAATTTAGAAATTACATTGTAGGTACCTACTCGCACTGCGCCTCCACTGGGTGCACCTAAATATTATAGAACTCCTACTACGGACCGATTGTTCAGTTTATGGACGCGTGATCGCGAGTGGCAGTTACAACTGGGTGCTACTATATAGGGTGTAGTTGATCATCTTAAACGGCGTATCAGCTGACTTCGAGTATAGGAAGCTACTTTGCCGTGTGTATGTGTCAACGCAGCGGGTTAGATGTTCGCAGCAATGAAAAGAAAAGTCGGGAAATCAGTATAGTTTTGTACACGCGGGGCCCGCGGGCCGCGCTCCCGCCCGGGAGCACCTGCCACCGCGAGCTTCAGGACCGCGCTGAGATCTCGGCTTCAAGACTACTTGTTTCATGACTTCGACGATTACTTAACAATAAGAGACTGTTAATAAGTAAGTAATTATAATTATTTTTATTAACATTTAATCAAATTGACATATTTATTATAATATTGACATTTCATATATTGACTTGTTATTCGGGCGGCGTCTCCAGCGGCTGGTTCCAGTCACACGACAGCAATAAATATGGTTTACTAGCTCGCATCACAGCCCAGCAAAAACTCCGCCGACGGATTTAAACTGTCTCACTGTGTAATGCAGCCTTTTGCGCGCCGGTCGCGGCCCGCGCGACGCGACCTGCGTGGTGCAGCCTGCGCGGCGCGACCTGCGTGGCGCAGTCTGCGCGGCGCGGCCTGCGTGGCGCGGCCTGCGCAGCGCGGCGGGGCGCCTCTATCGCATGAAATATAACAGAGTACACAAAAACTTTTTGAATACAAGGCAATACAAGAGCCGGTTCCATTCCAGGCTAGGTGCGCTATACCATCTTCGACGACATCGTCTAACATCAGGTGAGCTGTGGACGATCATCTAACATGCCAAAACATTAAAAAAAATTTACTTGTGCTCCATCATAGGCCGCATCTTCGCTTAACGTGAGGCGAGTTGGCGGTCAAACGCAAGCTTATTCTGTAATAAAAAAAATACAAACTTGTTCCATTTTTTTATGCGGGCAGATAATGTAGTTATTCTTATTCTTATTCGAAGTGGGGGCGAGGAGTCCTGCACTGACGTCCCGCTTGGGGTGTATTGTGCATTTCCCCCTGCCAGCGTCTACCCGAGCCAACCCAGCTCCTTGAAATATCGGAGCGAGGCTCTGGGCCGCTGGCATAGTAGCTCCAGTGAGTTGGGTGGAAAGTTCAACGACGATGACATGAATGATGGCGAAGCAGCTTCATGCAGCCTAGTAGCAGTTCTAGTGCCTTCTGTGGCTTTGCGATGCAAAAGCAGATGCTCTACAGTTTCATTCTCTTGCAAGCAGCCACGACATAGCGGACTATCCGTGGCTCCTAGTTTAAAGAGGTGACTATTCAAGTTGCAATGACCGGTTATGAGGCCTACTATGAGACGAAGGTCCTGTCGTTGCAGCTTCAATAGATTGTTAGTGATCTTCCTGTTAAGAATTGGAAAGGCGGTCTTACCATGTTTACAGTCGGCTTTCGGTGATAATGTAGTTGTAACAGTGAGTTTGTAACCGCCTTAAAAAAGGAGAAGGTTCTGTATTTGACTGTTTTTTACCTATATTGCATACTTGAGAGGTGGCCCCATATAAATTTTATTGAAAAAGATCGAGCGGTTTTTAAAAAATCAACAAAAATCTAAAAACTTGCATTCATCGATGATATTTTCGTTTGGTCGGAGACCTCGCGGTTTCCTTGGAGCGGCGCACGCGACGCGCAGAATGGAAACCAGTTGGTATAAAAGCACCGACTTGTCTGCAATATTACATGACTGTGACATGACATTTTGTATAAATCTCGTCTTAATTATTTCCTGCTGATAAAAAAAGATCTCCTGATGGTAAATGGTCGGGCTGTCGCTGGTCTGATATTTATGTGCTAACGTGAATACAGTCTTGCCACCGGAGCCGCGCCGAGCGTGCGCGAGGCACACTCTCTCAGGCTCGGAGCAAGCCTGATAGCCTGATAGCCCGAAAACCTGATTTGTAGCGATGATAGCACAGTGGTTAGCGCGGTGGGTTCAAACCCCAACAGTGACAACGTGAGGAAACCTTAGCATGATGGTAGCGTACTCTCTAGTACTGGGCTGGCTAGCTACCACCCTCAAGTTGAAAATCTGCCGCCAAGCATCTAACGGTGTGTTCCGGCAGCCTCACTTGAGAGCCAGTTGCATTCCAGGCTAGGTGTGCTTTACCATAAAAAGAATTCCACGTCCGATGTTATCCAAATATGTATGAACGACGAGTGGTTTGTTCTCCGGCGCGGCGTGCGTCGCTCGCCGGCGCGCGGCGCTTCGCTTGCGCCGCTGTACGCTGTAATGGTCGGCGGCAGACGCTCCGTCGCAGGTTCAACACCCGCGAGCCGCGCGAACACGGCCTCATGTGTGTCATTGGCGAGAGCTATTAAAAGCGCAATAAAAATACTAGAACATAATATGTTAAAAGGAATAATTTCTCCAACACTATGTCTCGACGTATGTTCTATTTCTGATCACATCATACACAATACATTAACGTGAAAAAATGTGAGTGTATGTGTGCGTG
The DNA here is from genome assembly GCA_905404145.2 of Biston betularia. Classification (NCBI taxonomy): domain Eukaryota; kingdom Metazoa; phylum Arthropoda; class Insecta; order Lepidoptera; family Geometridae; genus Biston; species Biston betularia. The sequence continues at coordinate 59,433 of FR989879.1, forward strand.
CCTATGAATGTGTGCGTGTGCGTGTGCGACTTTTTAATATTGTGGAACTTATATCAGTAAAGCCATAAATTAGTAACTGGACTGTTTCTTCAACTAACATTTTTATTGGAGTTAACTTTAACATTTTTTTAGTTTATTTTCAATATATATGTAGGTACTGTACTGTACTCGGGTAGGTCCTGGCGGTCGGTGCGCACCAAACATTTTGGCTCAGTTTCTCATCCGCGCGCCGAGGAAGGAACAAGTTCCGGTTTCCTAGTGTCCCGCGATGTAATCTACAACTCTTCAAGGTCAGGCCGATGAGGTATTTTTTAAATTCATGAGCTGCATCTTTGATCGCATCGCATCGCTTACCTGCCGTCAAGCGAGGTGGCGGGCGAGCGCAGACCTACACGTATTAAAAATATATACTTTCTTATCCGAGGAGTAACATTTTAAGATTCAGTTTAACAAAACATTTTCCGAAGCAAAACCACAACCTTTACCAAAGCAAAAGGGAAAATATTTGAATTGACAGTTTGTGACGTCTTATTCGGATTAGCTGTCGGCGGCGCGTCCACTTCTCCGGCCAATACAGCTTGAAAGCAGTACAAACTAAAACTTCGCTTTCAACTTTGTCTGTGTAGGTATGTACGTATATACTTATATACTATATAGTATACCTCGCAGTTCCGTTCCCTAAACAAAGCGCGCATCGATCTCAATTATAGATACTGGCCGGTACCGCACGGCGCGGGGCCGGCGCGGGGGCGGCGCGGCGCGGGGCCGGCGCGGAACCGGCGCGGGGGCGGCGGTCGGGTGTACACGATTTTATACCATATTCATTCCGAGTTTGATTTCAAGATATTATTTATTGCTCGAGGAATAATACTTCATGCCGCACATTTAAAAAATGGAAATAAAGAGATTGTTCGAAGTAACTGAACGACTAATCAGTCAATAAAAGCTCGTCAAGTTTTGTTAGCTCGTCAAGTTATAACTTCACAGAAAACATCTCGTATCTCACTAATATTACATCTGATCACTGACCAGACATCGAAAGCCAATTTTTTTTTTAACAGTTTAATAAACTTGAATTTTACAATCCAAATAACTAAATTCTAACAACGCTGATATTGATAATCAGTCAAGGCGTTCGGACGTTTTGGTGGAGTTAGGAAGCCCGCCGTATGAATGAACTTGAAGAGCATCCCTCCTTTGCGGCAGTCCAGTGAGCAGGACGCTGGGCGCGGCGCCCCCTGTCGTCGGGCCTGGTCGGGCCTGGAGGCTGCGTGTGTTTGGGTAATGGCTTGTTTGATTGTTGTCGAGTTGCTGGCGCTCGTTGTCCGGGCTCTGCGCAGATTTAACGAGATGTTCTTATCTCGCTGGCTGGAGCGCGGGCCGGCCGCGCCGCGGGGGGCGCGCGCCTTCTCTCGACTTCAACCAATCTGCGAGTATATTGTTACGTAACACGATTTTTAAAATGAGTCGCTCGTATAACGGTTTAACTAACGAGTCGGCTTTAACTTACAAATGTTAAGTGCCACAAGTTTTTATTCATTTAGATTAAGTCCACTTATTATTAGATAGCTCCAAGCAAAAATATTAACTGTCCAACTACAAGCTTTCATCCGCATTTTCCAGGATTAACGCAGGTACCTACTGTTACTGTACTGTACTGCACGTGGTGACGCCCACGCTAGCCGTGGTCATTTGTTTTGGAAATCTCACTTCTGGTCCATTTATAAATGTGAAACTTTGTGTGTTTGTTACTCCTCTGTTAACAGCTTAACAGAGTTAGATGAAGCTTAGAATGGAGATAACGTTCATCTCGGAACACAACAAAACGGTTTGATTGCAGAACATCACGCGAACAGTGAAACTTGCTGCCCGAGTGGGTGTTCCCTTGAGTCGCGTGGGACTCGGTTTCTTCTAGGCGAGCGTGCTGCATCGTAGACCGCTTTTTTGCTTAACATTAGGTGAGAAGGCGGTCAAGTCTATTAAGTAATGAAAAAAACATGTAGGCAAAACCTGGCGGCGCAGCTAGTTTTAATGTTTTTGTATTCGACACGACGAAAATAAGCGCAATAATAATAATAATAACACTACTAGTTACATGATGAATTACCCACACGGACTCGAGCATGCGCGGACTTGGAATGTATCATTATTTCGATTTGTGGAACAAAAGAAATCAACGCGCGCTCCGCCGCCGCCGCCGCCGCCGCCGCCGCCGCCGCCGCCGCCGCCGCCGCCGCCGCCGCCGCCGCCGCCGCCGCCGCCGCCGCCGCCGCCGCCGCCGCCGCCGCCGCGCGCGCGTCTCCGCGAACCTGCTGGCACAGCTCATTTTAAAAACTGAAACTTAATAATAAACTCGTTTTATTATTTTTGGAGACGAAACAGGAAACGAATGGTAGCTAAATTTGTTAAAATAGCTCCGAACAAAACTATATTTTACATCATCTGTAAAATCAAAACCGAACAAACGTTTCATGTTACGTTATTTGAAACGGGCTCGTGTTTTACGAGGTATGAACTCACGAACGAATCAGCGGAATTTGGTTCGGTAGTCGCCGTGTCCCGGTCCGGTCACGGTCCGGTGCCGGCGGCCCGGCGGCCCCGGCGGCCCCCGCGGCCCCCGCGGCAGCAAATCACATTACACGCTCGACAATCGGTGGAATTAGATTTGATGCCTTTTTCTGTTTCCGTTGGTCACGGCCGGGCCCGCGGGAGCCCGCGGCTCCGGCTGGGCTCCGCTCCGCTCCGGCGGCAGAAAAATCAATCAAACAAAAACTATCTGAACGTGTGTGTGTGTGTATGTAGTAATGTGTACAGTTCCCTCGGTTTAGCTACATAGAAACTTTAAAACAATTAGTGAACAAGGAACGACGGCGTGTGCTCACAGCATAACGTGTCTCCGGGCGGGACTCGGTGCAGTGTTTTGTCGGGGCTCGACCCCACACTACTATGACATGTAATTACTTACTGGAGTCTGGAGACGCAGCGCGCGCTCCAGCCTCCTCCCGGACGATGTTTTACTCGGTTGTACGTCGACGGAGCGGCGCGCAGTGCGCACGCCTGCGGAGACCCGGGTGCTGGGAGCACACCTCACTTATTTCTGTGAAGTGGGTTCCACTCTGTCATGTTACCCAAGCATCCGACAAACGAGCGTACATTTGAATGAGGACGCCGACATCGGAGTTCCTTAACAAAACTTAAAAAGTCCCGTGGAAAGTTATAGTCTATCATTTGACTAATTCTAATATATTGTTCAGTTTGTATCAGTGGGAGAAACTATTACAAATTGCAGCGCAGCTTTCGTGGCGCTATATCACAGAAATGATGGTTCCGTTAACGGCGGGGGACTCAGGCTTAGAGAATAGTTACGCGTAGAAATATGTAAAGCGGCGCGGCGCGGGCGCGGCGCGGGCGCGGTGCGGGCGCGGCGCGGGCGCGGCGCGCGTCTCCTGCCAGAAGAGGCGGCTGCACCGCTACGCGGACAGAGTTTATGACACGCATGCAAACATACTTGTATTACTGTTCGAACAATAACGGCGTATTATATTTTGTAATATTTTGTCCGAGATAAAAGTTTATAGATAATGTTATTTCACATTACACGTACTCCGACGCCTTTATCATTCAAATGCGTGTAAGTAAAGGTTATCGGAGGTCTGGGAGGCGTTGCCCAACCGTGGGTCGCGCGCGATCACGTTACACCATAAAGAAATGATAAATATTACAAATTCCATAAATATCCCATAATAACGTCAATAGCGGTGAGCCGAGCGGAGAGCCGAGCGGAGAGCCGAGCGGTGAACCGAGCGGTGAACCGAGCGGTGAACCGAGCGGTGAACCGAGCGGAGAGCCGAGCGGAGAGCCGAGCGGTGAACCGAGCGGTGAACCGAGCGGTGAACCGAGCGGTGAACCGAGCGGAGAGCCGAGCGGAGAGCCGAGCGGAGAGCCGAGCGGTGAACCGAGCGGTGAACCGAGCGGTGAACCGAGCGGTGAACCGAGCGGAGAGCCGAGCGGAGAGCCGAGCGGAGAGCCGAGCGGTGAACCGAGCGGAGAGCCGAGCGGTGAACCGAGCGGAGAGCCGAGCGGTGAACCGAGCGGTGAACCGAGCGGTGAACCGAGCGGAGAGCCGAGCGGAGAGCCGAGCGGAGAGCCGAGCGGTGAACCGAGCGGAGAGCCGAGCGGTGAACCGAGCGGAGATCCGAGCGGTGAACCGAGCGGAGAGCCGAGCGGCGAGCCGAGCAGCAGTTAGCATGCAGTGATACATGTGTGTTGTGCAAGCATTATTAATAATAACACAAAGTAACTTCAATTTAAGTTTTATCACTCGAACAAAAAACTACTGAATACAAAAAGTAAAAAACGAATACTTTGACATTTTGTTATAATGCAAGGATTAAACAGAACGACAGAGAAAAAAGGGAACAAAAACTAAGTGGAAGTTACTGCTTAACGAAGCTAGAAATCTATAAAAACTTTACTATGGAAACTGACGGAGTTTTGACACATTTGGTTTTACTCGCGCGCGATTACTCGCATAGTATTATAATTATGTCGGAAACGCCGAGTCGGTATATATTCGTTGTAGCTTCGCACGGCGTCAACACTTTTTTAGAAAGCTTTAGAACTTTCAAACAAATATTGTACCCTAGTGCGACACCTTGAGCAACCCTCTTGTAAGATGTTGGTTTTCTTTTGACGACGTTTCTAGCAGAAGGACGGACAAGCCAGTAGAGTAGTGCTCGGCCAAAATACGGAGCATCGGTCGACATAATACGTATTTTGCTCCGAGCACGCCCGCGGCTAGTTCCCATCGCGTCCCAAACGACAAAACTTTATTAAAACTAAATTTACGCGTTCCGAACATGTTACGAAACATTAGACGCGACATTAACTCTTAATACGAGCCTCGCGCCGGTAAATGATTGCCCGCTCGGTTTGTGATCGGGCGCGACAACGGATGAAGCAACGCCGCGGTGCGGCCGCAACTCACGGCGAGCTCGGATCCAAATGCGGGAGAAGTAAATTGGCGCTGGCGGACCGCTTGCCCGCAGCCCGAGTGTCGCGCCGGCCCGTGGTGGACGCCCCTCGCCCCCGGCGCTCCGTGCTGCGCTGCACACGAAGCACCTTGTCACAGTCACTGTGGTAGCGAAACTATTCGATTGGAAGCACCCGAGAGCGCTCACACTTTACATGTGCATGCTTTCAATGTTTCTACTTACACATGAAATATTTAATGAGGCATCATAAAACCCTCACTTACGGCCACCCATCCGAGGACTGGCCGTCGCCATTTACTTTAGCTAGGTGGGTACGAGTGTCGTTGTCGAGACAGGGTGCTCCGGCGTGCACGCTACCGCAGCGCAGCCCGAGCCCCAGCGTGTGAACAGCGTTACAAAAGCGGGTCATTCCGAGCACTTACGATTATGCTCAGTTTGGCACATTCATGTATTTCAATCATGATTTCGTGTCCATTTGTAGAGATCGTAGATTCAGACAGATTGGCGGTTATGCAAACCGACTGATGAACAAATACCTACACGGCTATTCGACTCTCGGAAGATAAAGGATAAGTAATAGGCGTCCGTCTGTTTGTTGGCGCGTTGCTTAACAATTACGTAACGAGTCACGGCGTGACACGAAGACTTCACAGTTTATAATTTTAAAAGCAAAGTTATAAATCGTACGCTCATTAAAATGAAGTATCCGACGATAATGTCTATTTAAGATCTGTAAGTGCCAATAATGATCGGTTCGAGCGCAGAGTGCTAACAGTTCCACAGAGATACGATCGCGGGCGCGGTAGCGCGCCCTGAGGGAGCCCACCTGGCCGCGCGGCGCCGCGCGCCGGCCGGCGCGCCCGCGCAGCCTCCAGGCTCTCCTGTAATGGCCCGGCACTGCGGAGCCTCTCCACGAACGATAACTTACGTCAGGCCGTGTACATCGACCGCTTTATATGCGTGCGTTCTATCAAACGCTTCGGCGATATCACAATGGATTGAAAAACGTTTCGCTCAAAATGTTGGCGACCGTCCGTTGGTGATGTAAAATATAGAATTTGATGAAGGCTGTTACTGTGCGTAATGAACGATGTCCCGGGGCCGGCGACACTTCATGAAGACATTCTCCACACTAATGAGATAATAAAATCGTTCGTGGGAAGTCTCGACACGCGCGTCATGCTGCGGCGTACTCGCGTTTTTTTACTCGTCACAATAATGCGGTGTGGTGAAAAAAGTATGTGGAAAACGACGGCGGCGAACGCCCGCGACCGCCCGCGACCGCCCGCGACCGCCCGCGACCGCCCCGGCGCACCGTGAGAAACTAACCTTCCAGAATATTTACTGCATTCGCTTAATTCCTCGGAGATATCTCATCTCCAGCCCGCACCTTAATGACAGAATTAAAGCCGAATGATTCGAATTAATCGGTAATTAAAATTTGATTGCATTTGCGATGATCCATTAAACTTTCTATTTTGGAGAAAGCGCCCACCGCGGGCTCCGTAATGTAACAATTAGCTCATTCGCAGTTCGCGCTCACTGCCAGCCCGAGACTAGCGGCGCAGGGCTCCACACGAGCCCGACGCGGGTGATCGCGCCGAGTGAACCACGCGGTGCGGGGCGAAGTTCGCGAGAGCTGCTTCGGAGTACCGTCACGACGGCGCCCGCTTTCTACTACAAGATGAATCCTGCGCTCCAATTGAGCATGATTATAACGAATAGGAAGATAATGATAGTTCGGATTGCAGCGGCCGAGCGCACGCCGCCCACCTACATGCCTAGTTCTAATCTCCCGAGCATTACTAAGATACCTCTCGTATCTGTGAGAATCGATCGAGAACGGAACGAGTCGAGGATCCTGCCCGCGATTCGATTAATGACAAACTTTATGGCCGACCCGCCCACGGGCGGCCGCGCCGGCGTCGAACCCGCCCGGCCATTCCGGAACCCGTTAAATACAGCCTTATTACTTTATGACCGGCGCACGTTATTATGTAGATCGAGCTGGACTATAATGAAGTTCAATTTAACACCTGCCTCCAAATGTTTTGGGTAATTGACGCGCCGCGGCGGGGCCGGCGCGGCCGGCGGGGCCGGCGGGGCTGGCCCCGCCGGCCGCGGCGCGTTTCCGTCGCAATGAATCAAATTAGAAATGTGCTAAAACTGTCTACACGTTCGTTGGAGATCACAAGTGCACGAAGCTTCGAGTCGATTATTCGGGTCAAAAGTGTCATTAATCGACAAGATAAATAGTACCATTCAAATATAAAAAACTACAAAAATGGACAGTCGCGGGGGACTGCCGACAGAAGTGAACACTTGAAACACGTCACACCAGCATGTCTGGTCAGTAACGCGTAACTAAAAGTTACCCTCCTGCCAAAGTCGCTCAACGCTTTCGTAACAAAGACCAACTAATATTTCGAACGATCTATTGCTTTAACACAGCAAACGCTACCCTAAACGGACAACCTGCTGCAAGAATTCGAGCCCATTGGAGCTCGAACTAGACCGTCGGCGTCGCACTTACAGTGCGCATGCGCACCGATAGTACTGGTTCACATTAGCAATACAGCATAGCCCACTCGAGAGTACCGACGTATATAATTTGCACAAATCATTGTCCGCTCCGCGTGTCTGTCCAGCAACGGGCTCGAGCTGTGCGCCACCTCGGCTGACACACGCGGCGTGTTGCGGCACCGGCACCGGCACCGGCACCGGCACCGGCACCGGGGGCCGTGAGAACGCGCCTCGGAGCCGCGACGGCGCTGTCGGGACTCGAAGGACAGACCTTGATCTTATCAGGGCATCTGTTATGAACATTGTACTCCTTAAATACTACATGTCAATTTTGACTTTCGCAATTTGAACACAATTGTGTTTACCGATGCAACTACGAAATTAGTTTTGTTTTTTTTTTAACTCGACGTTTCGGACATCTCGCTAATATTATAAATGTGATAGACGTGGAAGGGATCTGTTACTCTTTTACGCAAAAACTACTGAAGGGATTTGGATGAAATTTGGTATGTAGGTAGCTGACACCCTGGATTAACACATAAGACTACTTTTTATCGCGAAAACATGTAGTGGGTAGCACTGCAGGGCGCAGCTAGCAAGTTGCAATAGTATCGCTGAGAACTGACCTACCCTCATTCAGATCAGGGTTGGTATTTTTGTGCGCAAAGTTCCAGCGATAGAGATATAACAAAACAGCGCGAGCCATCAGTTAGTCGAGTGGTTGCCAAGACACGGCATAGTTTGCAATATTATGCAAACTAGACGTTCGGGGTCAATGGGGCTTCTATAAATATCCGAAATCATGATTTAGTGATTCTTTTTAATTCATACGGTTACGGAAATAGCAGCCGCGACTGTGTAACGCGCATAAATATTCATCTAAACGAAGTCCGAGCTTCGCCGGACACGAGCACAGCGTGCGTGGTTACCTGACCATGGGGACTACAAATAATATCTTTTTTGTGGATGTCAAATCACTGTTCAACTAATGTCGTGGTTGGAAATGGTAAACAAAGCTAACCTGGAATATAAATTAGCTCTCAGTTGAGGCAACTGGAACATATTGTTAGGTTAGGTTACCTACAAAATACCTAACCACCATGCTATGATTTCATGAAGATTTCCTTCACCGGCAGCTCAAATTTATGATTGGGATTTGAAGTCAGCTATTTTCGGCGTGCAACCTGACCGCACTACCCACTGAGCTATCATCAGAGCAGGCGATGAGGCAATAGAGGATGATCAGCGTAGCGGGTCAAATGAGAGCGTCGAGCAGAGGACGGCGGAGGGCGCGGGAGCTGTACCCGCACCTGCAGAAATGACAACTGTAAAGAGTAATCGTTATCCAAACAGTTTTCCCGCCAGAAACACAAGTAGCAACGCCATCAAAGAAAGCTCACAAACAAATAAATCATGGGTTATTATAACGCTGGCCGAGCGCGCTGCCAAACAGACGTATAATTTGAGCCAATCAATAGCGCACAATGCGGGATAATTCCACTATAATTGCGGGTAATCTCTAACTGCCGGTCGCGGGGCGGCCGCGGGCGAGGGGGGCGAGGGGGGGATAAACGATTAATTCGTGGCGGCCATTACCGCGCATGACTTGACGCTACCGGGAGTTCGGGGCTCGTCCGGAGCCGCGATGCGCAGGAATGTAGCGCTACCAGAGATCGACAATGCCTGCTCTAATCCGAATTGGAAAGGTAATCATTTTATTAATTGAAATAACATTGTTGTCGTAACTAGCCTGTGGAGCCGTGGAGCCCCAGCGCTGGGCAAAGGGTAGTGGGCATTCGCAAGTCACACTACAACATTAGCAACTAACTGCGCCCCGCGGTGTTACCCGCTACATGTTTTCGGGATAAAAAGTCTATGTGTCAATCCAGAGTCTCAGCTACCTCCATACCAAATTTCATCCTAATCCGTTCAGTAGTTTTTGCGTGAAAGAGTCACAAACATCCATCCATCCATCCAACCTTTAGTTTATAATATTAGTGGGATGCGAGTGTTATGTTGTGTTTGATACAAAATATACTTCTCAACACTGTGCGGGCTAAACAGGTTTGGATGAAAATTGGTAAACAATTCATGAAGTTCTCAGCAATAAGCATATTATTATGTAACAGAATCGTTGACAGGACGTTTATATGTACACATGTACGCGACTGTCGCGCGTGTCGCCGGAGCCCCAGCAGCTCGCAGCACTATGTGTACATATAACTACATACTAAATATAATTTGCATTAATTTAAATAATTTCTTGTTAAAACATGGCGCGATACGCATCTCATGTTTCAGATTAAGTTTGATTGATTACTGAACCAAATCTTTATTGTCCACAACAAACATTAAATTAGCTAATAGGTGACACAGGCGACCTTACCGCTAAAACCGACCAGGCGACCTTAGGACGGTCTCCAAAACGGAATGTATAGAAATGACAGCCCTGTTAGTTCCTCGGTAGCATGTCTGCTGCAAGAGCTGACGGGCGTGGGTTCCATTCCCACCCAGGACAAGCATTTTGTGATATAAACAAATGTTTGTTCTGTGTCTGGGTGTACTGTATGTATTATAAGTATGTATTTACAAAAAAAAAGTATTTAAGTATTCTATCAGTTATCTGTCTTCCATAGCACACGCTCTGCTTAGTTTGGGGTCAGATGGCGCTGTGTGTAATGTCCTGCGATATTTAAAATAAAATAAAGTAAAAACATAAATTCCAATAATAAATATTATATCCTAATACATAAGTACATACATTAACAAAAATTTGTACATTTGTCTGCGATTAGTTTGTAAATGTCGTCTATTAATAAAGTTATCTTATCTTATCTCGCGAACTGTGCATGCAGAGCACGAGCGTAACGAGGACCAATTAATCAATTAGCATTAGAACCACGAAAATTAATTATTATCAATCATTTCAATTAAAAAGAAATGTCTTCTACTTCAAATAACTCGCCCCTTGTAGCCAAACTGTATAAATCATAATGAATACTGCTAGTTCTTATCAACACGGTCCAAAAAAGGAGTGCGATGTTCCCAGGGTTCATGTGTGTGGGACTGTGGGTCCTTAATTCCACCGTCACTTTTAAATCTCCGAGCAGCTTTTAATCCTGTCATCATCCTGCGTGACAAAGGATATACATTTTTAAAGAAAAAAATCATTCCAATAAATAAATAATAAATATCATAGGGCATTACACACAGCGCCATCTGACCCCAAACTAAGCAAAGCTTGTACTATGGAAGTCAAATAACTAATAGAATACTTAAATACGTTTTCTTTGTAAATACATACAGTACACCCAGACACAGAACACACATTTTGATTATAACACAAAATGTTTATCCTGGGTGGGAATCGAACCCACGCCCTTCAGCTCTTGGAGTAGAATATACAACCAATGAACCAACACGGCTTCACACGTTCGGCTTCGGCACGGTCTTGTCTTTAATTTTCTTAAATAAGTTTATTTTACACCTAAACTATAATTTGTACCCGTTTGTGTGAGTATGTGCAACTACGGCGAGTGTTGCTCCAGAAGCCGGCGTTAGTTAATTATCGAGTTAGCTCAGTTAGTCGATGCTGCAGCGGGCGTTCCATAAATAAAGTCGTCATTGCGCCGGCGAAGTGCGTATATATATATATTAGTGGGTTCGATTCAATTAATAAGTATCTCTTTGTTTTCCATGTTTACCAAAATAAATAAACGCCCCGAACTCACAAAAACTCGTTGTACGGGAACCAGTATTTTTTAATAAATCAATATGATATAATGCATACAGAATACTCAGACTTAGAACGAACATTATCGTCACATAAATTTTTGTCCTGAGTGGGAATCGAATCCACGCCCTACAGGTCTTGAAGCAGATATAGGTACTACCAAATAAGCTGACAGGGCAGTCATCCCACTAATATTATACATGTGAAAGTTTCATGGATGGATGTTTGTTACTCTTTCATGCAAAAACTACTGAACGGATTTGGTATGGAGGTAGCTAAAACCCTGGATAGCACATAGGCTACTTTTTATCCTGAAACCATGTAGCGGGTAACCCCGCGCCATCCATCCATCCATCCAAACTATCACATTTATAATATTAGGAGGGCAAAAGCTAGGACGGTGTAAGCCAGATTCGTCCACACCTCCACTCTAATGTAAACTAATGTACGACATCGGTTTGCTCCGGAACCGGTAGCCGAACCCAATGAACCAGAACAAAGCACCGGCACCGGAGCGCCCGCGGCCGCCGCGACCTCATCGCCCAGACGGAGCAACCAGCGACCACTTTCAGTCGCCGCATGTGCGTCGGAACTACCCATGACAGCTTTGGCAGGAACGCGAAAAGACTCGTGTCGCCCCGTTGAATTTTTCCCAGAGTTTTGTCGAATGTTTATGCATAAAAATGGCGGTGTTTTATTTATAATGTGTCGAATCACAAGCGCGAGTGTGGGAAAATGTACAGCGACTCCTCGGCAACGAGCGCGACATGCGACTGCGCTCACGCTGGAGAGGGATGCACTTGTGCGCACCAGTGGTCCGTCAGCATTAGAAATTACCTATCTATTGTTTTCAATCCTTACGAAGACATTATGAACAAATACCTACTCAAATTAAACTATGATGAAACGAGCAAGTCCTTAGCTTGCTAGTAAGCGCCATGCCCGCCTGTAATATTTGAGGTGGCCTGAAGCGATAAAGCCTCAGGTGTGAGTGGGGTGTCCATGGCCGCCGGTGGGGTGCTCCGTGCCGGCCGCAGTGCGCGGTCACACGCGGCCGCCGCGCACCGATTTCATGATTCATGCAATTATAGCCTTTAATTGTAGGTGTTAAACACGCAGCGGCCGCTGAACGTATCAGCCGAGGCGCGGGTCGCTGAACCGCCCGGCCGCCCGGCCGCCCGGCCGCCCGGCTGCCGGGGCGGCTCAGAACTCACGACCGAAAATAAATCCTTCCTCAGTCACAATATTGAATAAACATTGGATTAAGATAAGCGCGGCGATCAATCCGGCAAAAAATAACTTCCAAGAGTGACGTCACGGAATGTTAGCAGCCGCCCGACGAGCGCGGAGCTGAAGGTTATCTCAGATCCTTATCTGTAGCGCGCGATAGAGTCAATTAATTTGCTATTTGCATACGCGGGAGGTAATGTGGTCGACGCGGCGAGGCATGTGGTGTGGGCCGCGGGAGGAGCCGGATCAGCGCTGCTGATAACGATCTAACAACGCGACTAGATCAACAACGCAAATGTCAAGGTTCCGCTCTCATGGCCGGCGGCGGCGCTGCTCGCGCTGTCGGTGCCGGCCGGCTCTCGGGGGGTTTCCGTACTCACTACTCACCCCCCCATCCCGCACCCCAGGCTCGGCGAGCAATGCGACACCATAAACTTTTATCATAAAATCGTCGTTCTGAAACATGACACGCTTAATCTCTTTGTGCAAATGAAATTCGCAAAGTAAATCACTATTGAATCCAAAGCCCAGCACTTTTGCACACTACTGTTCAACGGTTGAATTAATGGTAACAATGGGTACTTCACTTCCGACCTGCGCTGCGCACTACATTTTATAAATCTGGTTTTGTGTATGCTAATACTTGTATTTGGTTCAATTCATAAAACATTCTTATTAGATTATAAATCTTTCTTTAAATAACGAGGTAGGTTACCCCGACGCGGCGCGGCGCGGCGCGGCGCGGCGCGGCACGGCGCGGCGCGGCGCGGCGTGTGATACCTGCAATAACCACACAAACAGTAATAATAACAAAACACGAATTCACGAATTTCGATTCTCCTAGCACTGCTAGGTTTTATGTAACTACTTATTTTGGTTTAAAAATCAAATTACTGAACCGATTTCCATAAAAATTTTACAGGACTAATATGAAGGTAACAAACATTTTAAAAAAATCGAGTTTGAAGCCCTCCTTTTTTGAAGTCGGTTAAAAAAGGAACAAACTTTGTACGCGACTGAACGACCACAAACAGAGCTGGTCAAAATGGAGATAGAAGGAAACAGACAGGAAACTTTCTTTGAAAAAAAAAATCATAACTTTATGAAATCGATTTATACAGCACTACAGTCTGTAAAGTCGATTAATAAATAATTGGATCATTATATCGATATAACTATATACCATAATTCTTTGGTAACAAGGTGAGGTATCAACACTTGAATATATTATACGATTATTAGGAATTAAATCGGTAACACCCGGAAAACTTTAATTCTATTTGTTAATGTGGCGAAATATCATTTCAATCGAATACTTTGGTCGGTGAGCTGCGGTATGAAGGAAATACATCATATCATACTTACGTAAAAAAAATAATTTCAAAATGTCGAATATTTTTTTTTCGTGCACCGTGTCCGCGCCGCGCGCTCGCGCTCGCAGAACAAGCGAAAGTTACAGAATAGGAGTATCGTGTTACACGAGATTGAAAAATATGTAAATTAAATAAATCAACATGGAATAATATATATATATATATACTAATTGCGAGAATATATGCAAATTGCGAGAATTAGCATCCGCAGTAACACTTCATTTGGGCAATTCAATTTGTACAATTCGTGCGGAGCTCGATACAAAAATATATAAGAAGATGTTTCTGTGAGTCCCCTCTATGTTGAGCGACTGGACCGATTGTGGTGAAATCGAGGTTTCTTCTTTGTTTTTGGCGTCGCGAAATGTGCATTTGACACTGCCAAGTAATTTAATATTTGAAACCGACTAAAAGTTATTGTAAAGCGTTAAATAATGACAATGGTACTTGACAGCGGCTTAATTAATGGTTTATTACTCAGTGTCCCCATGGAATGTAAATACAATACAATAAACTACTCAAAAAAAGGAGGAGGTTCTCAATCGGACTGTACGTTTTGTATTTTTGTATGTATGCTACGCGATCATTCCGTCAATTATGAATTGATTTTGATGATTTTTTTTGCTTGGCAGATCATAGGTACTTTAGAGGTGGTATGGTACCAGATAAATTTCATCAAAATCGATCGAGCGATTTTTAATAAAATAACAAAAATCTACAAAATTGTATACATCGATGATATTTTCGTTTGGTCGGAAAGCTCGCAGTTTCATGGGAGCAGCGCGTTTAGTTGGCCCGAGGGGCGTGGAGCAGGGTTTTTAATTTTAAATTTATATACTATCAGAAAAGCGTCTCGTTCGTATAATTGTCATTACTTTTTAAAAAAATAGGTGAACTATAAATTGTTACTCAATCAATCTACTGTAATTATATTTAACTAGCGGGCCGCCCCGGCTTCACACGGGATAACAAAACTCGATTAACAATATAAATATAGCTTATGTCACTCAGTGGTAATGTAGCATTCTAATAATGATGAAAGAATTATTCAGATCGGCCCAGCAGGTTCGGAGCCTGTGCAATACAAATAAACAAACAAACAAAGAATCAAATGTTTCCTTTTTATAATTAGTGTCTTTCTTTATTTCTTTCACAACTTATAAACGGTAACACACGTAGCTTGGAATGGAAATGGCTCTCAAATGAGATACGTGGCGGCAGATTTCCAACTTTTGTGCTGTGGTAGCTAGCCAGCCCAGTTCCGGAGAGTGTCCTAGCACCACGCTATGGTTTCCTCACGATGTTTTTTTTCACTGGCAGCTCAAGCTCATTGTTGGGGATTAAATCCACGCCCTTCGGCGGGTGAACCGACGGCGCTGACCTCCGAGCTATTATCGCTACATCGTAGAAACAGTACAATAATGTGGCAAAAAATAGACACAAAAGGAACTATTTACAACTATACAGGTACCCTGGAGTACAGGAGTGCATACAGATGCTGTTTATCCCAAAAGCTTGTTCGCAAGTTCGGCCGGGACGGAGCGAAGCAGCGGGGCGCGGCGAGTGAATGAATAAACCCGACGGTTTCGTACAGCCTTCCAACGCCATGCAGCCTCGCGCGGGAGATCGTTATCTCGCCGGATTCATTTCTGATGTCGCCGTTGGCCGTGACCCGGCTTATGTTTTGGATTTCTAGATATTTGTGTGCGCGCTCCCGTGAGAATGCTCTAACATTTCGCCTCGACATAATTACCGGAACTGATAAGGAAAATAATATTATTACCGGTCCATTCAGCGCCCCCGCCCCCGCCGCCGCCCGCGCCCCGCGCCCGCCCGCGGCCGATAAAAAATAATGTTCTCAAAATTGAATTAAATTAAATCCATTAAAGAAGTCGGCGTTCCTGGCACGACTGGAAAATACAGCTTTTGGTTTTTGTTTTACGATAAAATACCCGGTCCGTTCACGACATGCGAGCGAGTATGCACGGAGCGACCCGCGTGTTGCCAGTGCCCTGCGGCAGGGCGGTGATGGTGGTGATGGTGATGATGATGGTGGCACATTGAAATCATACACAGCGCTGTATTCTAACCCCAAACTAAACCGAAACTTATGCTGACTTTTTAATTTTATTTTTTCTTGTACAAATTACAATTCATTTAATGTAATTGGCTTTTAGCCGTTAATTAATTGAGAAATAACCATATAACTAGGATTTAATACTATTACAGTTATATGGATATAATACTTGTATTATTTTTTTTGTAAATTATTCATACTTGTGATATATTTAGAACAAACATTTATCGTCGCATAAATGGTTGAATTGACCGGGTGAGTATCAAACCCACGCCCCACAGCTCTTGCAGCAGACATTCTACCAAATGAGCTAACGGTGCAGTCAGGACAGATGCCCTGAAATAAGAATCACGGCAGCTCCATACGTCACGCGCGAATATCATTTTTTATGGAAGGATTTTTTAAGATTCCAATCCCATTTAATTAGAGATAACATAACTCTCTTTTGATCGCACTAATTGGACACATACATTAGTCAGTACAAGCTGAAAAGTCGGCGACCTTATCGCTAAGAGCGATCTCTTCTAGCGTGGGAAACATCTTACAGAATAAATTAACGGGAAACACGGGATCTGTTAATACGAGGAAACTCATAATTATATTTATTGACAACTAACGCACGCTTCGCGGTTTCACCCGCGTAGTTTCCGTTCCCGCGGGAATACAGGATAAAAAGTAGCCTATGTCACCCGGAGATAGTGTAGCTTCCCAACGGTGAAACAATTTTTGTAATCGGTCCAGTAGTTTGAGAACGTATTCAATACAAACAAACCAATCTTTCCTTTTTATAATAGTATAGATACGAGTAGGTATATTCTTATAAATCAGGATATTACTAGTAGATAAAGGAGACGTGCCGCTCTCACTGAGCGCGTGGGACAAGAAAGGCACAGGATATAATAGTAAACGTCGTTCATCCACCTCCTCAGTAGTAGAGTGTCCCGCGGGGCAGCGCGACTCGGAGTACCGCGGGGCAGCGCGACTCGGAGTACCGCGGGGCAGCGCGACTCGGAGGACCGCGGGGCAGCGCGACTCGGAGTACCGCGGGGCAGCGCGACTCGGAGTACCGCGGGGCAGCGCGACTCGGAGTACCGCGGGGCAGCGCGACTCGGAGTACCGCGGGGCAGCGCGACTCGGAGTACCGCGGGGCAGCGCGACGCCGAGTGTTCGCTGGTGACATCTGTGCAGTAATTAAAGTAGGTAATGATAATATAATTGGTGCGACAAGACGTCGACTGGTTCATATTAATTGCTCTCCGGCGCTAATTGGAGTTGATTAACTGCCGGCTATGAGTCTGCATTCTTCCAGGCAGCAGCCCGACCCGCGGCGCCCGGCGCGCGGCGCGCATGACTCTCCTATTATGAAGGCTGACTAATGCCCGTGACCTCTGCAACTCTCTACTTTTCACATACAGTTAGAACGATGTAGCGATGATAGCTCAGCGGTTAGCGTGGTCGGTTCACACGCCAAAACGCATGGGTTCAAATCGTAACAATAAATGACTTTATGCGGTCTGTGAACGAAAATATCGTGAGGAAACCATACCAAGAAACAATTCCCTACCACCATGGTAGAGTACTTTCTAGTACTCGCCTGGCTAGCTACCACCCTCAAGTTAACAATCTGTCTCCAAGCACGAAACGGTACACGGTTCTGTGTAGTAGGCCTCCTCAGGGTTTCCGTTTGAAAGGTACGAATTACAGACTAATGAGATTCATCGACCAATATCTCAAAGTAATACGCGCCAAAGAAAAGACGCCTGGACTTTGTTTTATTTCTGAGTTCCGAGTCGCGCCGCCGCCGCGCCGCCGCAGTGGGCTTGGACGAGCTCTACCGCTTACTATCAGTACGGTGTCCAATTCGTTAATCACTTTCACCGTAAAATGACGATTTCAACAAGACAAGACCAAAATTATTACCTGCGTCTCTTTTTATTGTAAAACAGTTGACACCAGTTTGAGAGCTGTCAGATTGTGGCTAGTTTACAAATGGTTGACAGAGTTGACAGCAGTGAATTGAGTTGTAAAGTAAAAAAAAAAATCTGAAATGAATTTATAAAATTATGAGAATGTTTAGTTAGTTGTTTCTTTAGGTTTCGCACTTGAACAATCTCTCCCTTTAGACATTTAAACGTGTTTGGCATATCAGCGGACCTGACAGTTATATTTAGTTAAAAAGCTGTCACTTTTTAACTAAATATAACTTTCTTCAATCGCTCTTCCGCCGGGTGACAGCACAAGTCATTGGAACCTGAACCTGGCAGTACTGAACGATCATTCCTTCCACTTACAATACGATGTCGTTTCGTTGGTTTTATAAATAAACGTATAATTCGTTTCCCTTCTCATATTTGGACACCTCGGAACTTGGATTCGCATAATCAACTCAAAATATTAATTACCTTTACACAAACATTAAATATTTTGTACACAAAAACTACTTCATTCCACTTAGCCCCAACACGGGTAGGTAACATTGCTTCATTACCGAGTTCCGGTGATGATGAAGCCGGAAGGTCGGCAGTTCATCGGGACTGTTCCAGTGACCGTAACCACTGAAGTCACAGGAAAGCAAAATACGCAATTCCGTGCACTTGGAAGACATATTTTGATTTAAAAGTCACACTACCGAACTGGTTTTGATGAAATTACTATGGGACCATTCTGTAAGTAAGTACCTATGTCCTTTCAAATAAAATTAAAAAAATTCGGTTCTTAAATGACGGAGTTCATAGGGAACCTCCTACTTTTTGCAGTCGGTTAAAATAACAGTTTTCTGTTTGAAGGATTTACCAAAAAAACTTGTAGTTTGCCTCGACAACATGACAAGCTGTGCTCGGTGCTGAGTGTTCAAATTCCGATTTCCCCATATGAATGAAAGCGTGAAAGAAATGCATTCCGGTCACGGATCGCCGGGACGCCGCGCGCCGCGCCGCCGCGCCGCCGCCGCAAGAAGGCGCTCGCGGCGTCTTATTTACGACATTTGCGCTCATTGAGGGGATATATCTCCGCGCAAGGCTCTCATTAGACGCAAAGGGCGCGTGAAGTTTTTTAGCGCGTTTCTTGCGCGCCGGAATCGTGCGCGTCCGTCAGAACTGCTTTCATAGACGCGCTCGCGCCTCACACCTCGCGGGAGGCTGGCCGGTCCCGCGCCGCCGCGCCGCCGCGCCGCCGCAGAACTGCACGGACATGCGCGGCTCGCGTGTTGCCTACTAATAGATCGGCGAGATCTTCCGCTCATTTCTAGTTAATTCCCGTTAAGTGCAGTTTAGTTGCGAAAAATAATCCAAGAAATAATAAAACGCAGAAAATATTATGACTTTTGACTGATTATACATATTATACGTCAGATAACACACGTGCAAACGCGATATTGATCCACGTGTTGTCTGCTGTCGGTTCATTAAAAGCTCTTGTTTTCTGTGCATTTTCTATTTCTGGTGTGCATGATACGTAAATATTGTGTGTCTATCTTTTGTAAGCTACACTATTAATATATATATCTAGGTAATTTCTACGTTAGTAACTTATTAATTACTAATAGGATTTACTGCGAGTTTTATTTAGACAACAATAGACAATAGACAACACTTTATTTGCGACATTTGCAAGTTAGTTTCACATGTTTTGGTTAACTAAAAATTTTGCGCCGAATAAATATCGTAGGACTATATACACAGCGCCATCTGGCCCCAAACTAAGCAGAGCTTGTGTGATGGAAGTCAGATAAGCTACCAATAAGGCAGATATGCTACCAATGAGACAACAGTGCTGTCAATAAAATGGTTATTCCCAATACCCACACCAAAAATGTTAGTAGGGACGGGTAGGAATGGAAGTCAGATGAGAAGAAGGTATATGAGAGATGCCGCGTTCGGGCAGAGCTGCGAGCGGAGATTTGCAAAGCCTTTAATTATTTAGATGCAGTTTTATTGCACCTGCGTGTTTCGTCGGGTAAAGGCAACGCGTGAGGGGCGGCGGGCACCCCGCGGAGCGCCCGGCGCGGAGGAATCTAGATTTATAACGCGACCCGGCCTGACCGCAGCGGCAGCCGTGATGTAAGACGCGCCTACGTCTGAGCGTTGTATCGCAGTTCCGAAAAACTAACACTTCCCCCCAAGCTCGCAGGTAAGATGCACTTGTATGAATTACCTATAACTAAAACATTTTGTGGCGTATGGTTTGCTTTGCCCGTGTCGAGGATGCGTCACGAGTTCCAAGCTCTACTTATTCCGCGATACACGATAGCAAATGAACCTCTGTGACCTTTTGAGCTAGCTGCCAGCCCGCGCCTGGGCTGCCTGCTGCATCACGGCTTCTGCGAAATTGCTGCCATCCATAACCACCATTATACTGTTGCTGAGTAATCCAATAAACGTAGTCGCTCGGACACCGTGTCACTGTAAAAGCGGCTTTCCTTCGCTCATGTAGAGTGCATTTTCAGCCAACGCGGCGGCAGAGTAAGCCTAGCAAGTCTCTCCTGTGTTGTGGCGGAATGAACGCTCGCGAGATGTAGCGCCAGCGGGGGCCGAGTTAAGCCAGGGTTTGATCACTTTATCCAGATTTGCAGCGCAGTGCCGTCCGTGCAGGACAACTTCATTTGCAAACGGGTAATGTACGTGCATTGTGCAGTGCTGCGGACGGCACTCGATCCCGCACCGAGTTGGATGTTTGAATTATTACATTAGCATCAACTCAGCGAGAACAGTGCAAACTGAATTTTCTCACTGATGGCTCAGTGGCAGCAATATTCCTCTCCAGTGTGATCTCACGCGCGAGACACGAGAAAGAAAGACTTCTTAGTTATAGCACTACCAAAGTAGTCACGGATCGCCCGCGGAATGAGGAGGCAGATGGAGGCAGGTGGAGGCAGGTGGAGGCAGGGGAGGCAGGTGGAAGCAGGTGGAGGCAGGTGGAGGCAGGGGAGGCGGCGTCGCGCGAGTACTAGTGGGGTACCGCGGTGCAAAAACAACATCCTCACAAAGATGTATAATTATCCCACTAATATTATAAATGTGAAAGTTTGGTTGGATGGATGTTTGTTACTCTCTCACGCAAAAACTACAGAACGGATTCGCATGACATTTGGTATGGAGGTAGCTGAGACCCTGGATGAACACAGGCTACTTTTTATCCCGAATACATGCAGCGGGTAACACCGTGGGGCGCAGCTAGTATAACATAACTACACTAGCTGGTCCCCCCGGCTTTGTTCATGTGGGCATATGTTTATAATGAATCCTCGTGACATAAAGAGTAGTAAGATCCCAGCAGCCGGCCACACATCAGCCGTGAACGGGTAACAAACGCACAGTTACGAACGTGTTAGTGATGTTAGTCTGGATGCAGTCGATAGGAGAACGAGCCCAACGGAAGGAGAGCGGAGGCCGCCAGGTAGAAGGAAGGGCCGACAGGGCGCGAGTAAGCAACACGCTGCGTCAGGAAATACAAAACGGAACAAAAAGGCGCAGCCTCCGCGCGCGGGGTCGACCACCTCGGCCGGCGCGCCCGCCGCGCTGATATAATAATCTCGCGCTCCCGGCGCTGCACCAGCGCCCGCAGTACGGCAGCTCGCGCTGCGCCCCGATGGTCGAGGACGAGGAACTTCGCATCGTTTGCAGGAACGACTGCTCGCGGTATCCTCATAGACGGGGTTGCTAAAGATGGAAAATGCACTCACGTTTAAAATTAAAATAATTTTCACTACAGCAAGTATTTCCATTTTGCCAGTTACATATGGGTAACTTATATTTAAATGTAACAAATAAAAAATCCTACTAAAGTCATGTGGCAGTGAAACATCATGTTACTTCACACATGACACGAAAATAGTTTGGATTCAAACTCACACCTACTGGCGCAAGACATGGTCAAGGAAACTGTTAGCACGCGCAGCGAGGCCCGGAACTCTGCCGGAGGCTGTGCTCCCAGCTAGCTACACTATGGGCGTCTTCAAATCTACAGTAAATAGCTTTCTTCTAGGTAAGCGTGCTCCATCTTACACCACACTACTGCTTTACATCAGGTAGAGTGTGGTCAAACGCGAACCTATTTTGTTAAAAAAAAATTGTTTTGAATATTGGTGCAGAATGATATTATTTATGCAAATAATAAATGTATGGCACCAAAGAACTCGGTCTCGTGTGCGTTGGAGAGCCCGGTCACTGCGCGCGGCGGCGCGGCACCTGCGCCTGCGCCCCGAGCCCCCCGCTCCCCTGCCCGCGTGCCCCCCCGCCCCCCCCGCCTGCCCCGCGCGCCGCCCCGCCTGCATTCCCGGAATCCTGATTGAGAGAATCAGGGCGTTTATTTAAACGGCAGCCAACAATTATTTATAACGTGCTTTTTGTCGACCGCCACAAATTGGTAGATCTTTAAATCATTTTAACGAACATTTCTGGTTTTTGCTCTCTCTCTCTCTCGCGCCGGAAACCCACGGTCGGCAGGAATGACTCGATGCACAAAAAGTCAGAAAACATAAAAAAAAAACTAAATTAAAAGTTATTTGAGCGCGGGACTGCTAACTGTTCATATTACTCGAGTATAGCACCAACCTTCACATCGCCTTCTCATTTGCTACGCCTACTATTATTATTATTTACTGCCCTTTACTGCCCCGGCATGTCTGCTTCAAGAGTTGCAGGACGCGGGTTCGATTCCCGCAAGGACAAACATTTGAGAGACGATCAATATTTGTTCTATGGCTGGGAGTTCTGTATGTATTCACAAAAAAAGTGCATCAGTTATCGGGTTCCCACAGCACAAGCTTTACTTAGTTTGGGGCTAGATGGCGATCGTATATATACCTATTAAATATAGGTACCTCAACCTATGCCTGTCATCGATAACATAGCCAATGCTGCAGACCTGCCTACAGAGTCAGTTTACCATCATTAAACTGTTCGCTCATTTGTATTTACATTTTTACAGACTTATATTGATTTTATTATTCATGAAATAAAACTACATTTTCAGGCGTCCTATTGATACATGATAGGCAAACTGCGAGATGAATCTAATACATAATTTATCTAGGTTTGCTCTGCAAGAATTAGCGTCCTGGTGTGTCAGGGCTAATCCACACGCGCGACAATAGTGGCGCGACTCCCGCGGCGCGCGACAATGTGGCGCGGCCGCGCGCTGGGCGACACAAAGCGAGGCGTCGACGGTAAGGCAGACGGATGCTCGCCGGCCTCAGCGGCCGGAGCCCCCGGAGCCCCCGGTGCTGTGTCAGCAACTCACTTCTAGTACTTAAATACTAAATCTAACATATTGTGTAACTTTACTAGAGTTAAGAAATTAAACATAGACTATCTTCCAGTAACACATCTGAGTTCGTACAGTGTTAATGTTGTCGCTTTAAACAAACTAAGTAACTAGGTTTCATAAAAGTATTATCTAATTAGTATTTTACTTGTAAAAAAGTGGAAAAGAAAAAATGTGTAATGTATAACGTTAGTGGTATACCAACTACGAAAATATCCGAGAAATCAAAATCTACAAAGTAGAATAGGATACCACTTTATTGCACACCAACAAAACAATATCAAGGCAAATTTGTGGTAGTACAACGGCGGCCTTACCACCTAGAACGATTTCTTCCAGACGACCTTTGGATGGACAGAACAGATAACACAGCTGTTACGGTTGGCGGTGCAAAAAAATAAAGGATTCCTTTTAGCAAAGTCTACATACAGTATGATCAGGCTAAGAGAGGAGCTCACTCCTCGCGCGAGATAAGCAGGTACCGGCTACTAAAGAACCTGAAACTATCGCCGCGCGCGACACGAGACAAACTCGAGCTTTTAAACCTCCGATAGCACGATAGCGCTGAACTAAGCGGCGCGCGTTCACGTGACAGCCGCGCCTGCACTCATAACGCGCGACGTGCCGAGCGCGGGACACGGCCCGCGCCGATTCTAACCGTAACGACACGAGATAGAGTCGTAGGTAAGCGCAAATGTTATTTTGTAAGTGTAAAGTATAAGACGGCGTGCAGACCGTGTGAAACGCCGCGGCGATGGCATGCATCGGGAGCGGGACGCGCTCGTCAGCGCGCGGCTCTAATGAATGCGAGATGCAGTCGCGGGTAATGCAGTGCGTCCTGCCGAGGCGTCGCCGTCGGGCGCGACGTTTCCTGCTCGCGCGGCGTGACGTGGAAGAGTGACGGTCTGACGGCGAGCAGGGAAATAAGTTATCGTCCCGTCGCGAGCGGCTCAGCGCTGCTCGTTACAGTACAAGCAGGAGGCCGCTAATCAGGTACTACGAATGTATTTGGAACACAGTCTAGTTTTTTATATAAAGTAACTAGCTGCGCTCCGCGGTGTTACCCGCTACATGTTTTCGGGGGAAAATGTAGCCTATGTTAATTCAGGGTCTCAGCTACCAAATTGCATCCAAATTCGTTCTGTAGTTTTTGCGTGAAAAAGTAACAAACATTCATCCATCCATCCATCCAAACATTCACTGTTATAATATTAGTAGGATGAGACGAACGATACGCTCTCCTGGTGGTAAGATATACTCCATGTCCATGACCGTTGCAGCGATACACAGAACTTTCAGTAGCAAAACAAAGTCCGGGGCATCGCTGCTTTGGCGTTCATTTCTTTGAGACTTTCGACGGTTAGTCTCAACAGCCCAGTAATTTCGCTGCAGTACCCTTCAAACCGGAACACAGTAATGTTTACACACTACTGTACCGATGGTATACGCGGTGGCCACCACCAAACCACCAAATAGTTGCTTACAGCTGATCAAAAGATGTTTTGGACAATGACTTTATCTTGTCCATGATACTAGGTGTTACAAAGCGCTCTAGCTTCTATATGAAGCACAATACGTACGATACATGGCAACCTAATTTTTTTTAGGAAAACAGTTTTGGTTGTCTTTCGCGTTACTTAATTTTAAATAATATATCATAGGCCACACACGGCGCCATCTGACCCCAAACCAAGCAAAGCTTGTATGATGGAAGTCAGATAACTGAAAAATATAATTTAAAAAAAACTGTTAGAATACTTTAATCCTTTTTTTTTTGTAAATACATACTTATAATAAATACAGAACACCCAGACACAGAACAAACAAATTTTGTTTAATACCACAAAATGTTTATCCTGGGTGGGAATCGAATCCACGCCTTTCAGCTCATAAAGCAGATGTACGTACTACTCATAGGTTGTGTAGCATTAGTGTCCTACATGATATGTACCGAGATCAGCTATCACGCGCGGCGTTATGAGATACAGAACGATTTACGCGCAGTTTCCACTCCGGCTGCAGTTTGTCGGAAGCTCCGGCAACCACAGCTCGTATAATGCGAGCCGAATCGCGATCGCGATAAGCCCTAGAATAGATAGCAGCAGAAATCGGCTGTTTTCCCTTCCAAATCGCGCGGTCGTGTCCGATACATCGCGGCGACGACGCGCCGCCGCCGCCTGCGATACCATCGCGCCCGCGTAATGTGGCTAATACTACCGTTACCACCTTTGACAGCTTTCACGCTCTTTGCCGTTCGACGGTCTTATCGTATATATCTAGTTTCCAATCTTGGGATATTTTTACTACTTCCACTGAAGCGTTTCTTATAAAATTTTGCTACCGACTATAATTCCGTTGACAATGTAATGTCACGTGAACTTAGGGTTCCGACTCCTCAACCTGGACGCTGCAAGATACTGCGCACATGAACCGTGAAGACGGAGGGTCTGTGGATGGGGCACAGAGCCTCGATCACGAACGACTTGCGAAAAAGTATTCCTATCGACATCGACAAAAATCTGTATGAGATTTGTACAGTTCTGTATGCTGTCGAGGACTCGACCTTTACGATACCAATTCGATTAATTTTCGTGATCGAGGCTCTGGTATCGTGGACAGCAATTACTGACTTAATTTTTGTACTTTTTTGTTAAGTATTCTACCTATTATAAAACTCGACTTTAATACATTACTCGACAGCCCTGTTGGCTCATTGGTAGCATGTCTGCTTCAAGAGCTGTAGGGCGTCGGTTCGATTCCCACCCAGGACAAGCATTTTGTGATATAAAACAAATGTTTGTTCTGTGTGTTTGTATTTACAAAAAAAAAGTATTTAAGTATTTTATCAGTTATCTGATTCCCATAGTACAAGCTTTGCTTAGTTTGGGGTCAGATGGCGCTGTGTGTAATGTCCTGCGATATTTATTTATTTATTATTTATTTACATTCATTTTTAGATGGGTACATTACATGTATTTCATAGGTTGATAGAATTAATTAATGAAAACATGAACAACTCAAAACTTAGTAGGCCTGCAACAATCTCGTAGCGTTGACGTTCTAGAGGCTAAGCTGTGAGTGGAACCTGACGCTTGTTGCGAATCTAATTAAAAATGAGGTCAAACAAAATCAAACTCACTTTCTTTGCAGAAAACAGTTTACTTTAGTTTTGGTTTGACTGCCCTTGTAGCTTATTTGCTAGTAGCTCTGCTTCAATAGCTGAAAGGCATGGGTTCGATTCCCACCCAAGATTAACATTTGTGTGACCAACATAAATATTTGTTGTGATTTTTAATGATTGTAATTTAATGTCACAAATACATTGTTGTGTATTGTGTAGATAAATTTTAAATTAAACCCTCATCGCTGCCGTAACCTAAAGTACTTTTAAGCGGAAATATACATACAATATATACTTTGAACACTTTAATGATTGAATCAAAGAGATGTTGCAAAATCCTTGGACAATGTTTCTTATCACCATCTTCTTTAAATAAATCTTTCCTTATCTCACAGCTGGGTATACTGGCACTGGCAGCATACTGCCTGGCCTGAATGTATGTAGAAGTGGTCGAAGCAGTAGAAATAGATTGTGTTGTTTACGACGCACGAGACAAAGGCCTGCTGGCCTACATAGTAGGTACATAGCGCGGATGCCGCGCGACAATTAGCCGACACGCCGCGCACTTGTTGGCGCACTCATGTAAACAGCTGTTTGAGCAAGTTGCGTCGCTGATTGCTTCAAATTGGAGCCTCGAAGCTTTACCGCGAGCGCTGCCCGTGACTGACGTTATTAGCGTCCTTATATTTAAGCGGTTCCAATATAAAAGATTAATATTTAAGTGTTATTTTTCAGTATTTCCATGTTGTACACCAACTTATTAAAACTCGACCCGTTTGTTTTTCTAAACACTTTAAAATTTCTAAATATTACATCTTGCAATGCGAGCTAGTAGTTACGTGTGCTAAAGGTTTCAGATTCGATTCCTGATCAGATAAAATCAAACAAAATTCTGCTGTGTCTGGGTGTTACTATGCATGTATTTACAAAAAAAGTAGGTATATAAGTATTCTATCAGTTATCTGTTTCATATAGTTAGTACCAGCTGTCCTAGGATATTTATATATTTAAAGAAGTGTCTGCGTGTGCGCGCCTCCGTGAGAATGGGCGCCGCGCCGCGCCGCCGGCGCGAGTGACGTGTGGTGATGGCGACAGCTCCACCGAATCTGTAGATCTGAGGAAAAACAATAAATCCCGTTTCCCGATCGCCTTGTACGCATTATTCCGACACCCGTTGCGAGCTCACAATAAAGCGGGCTATTCACGCGGCGACACGTGACCGCGGCCGGGATTTACTGCGATCGATACGCGCGTAACTAACCTAGTGCCAAATAGGGCGCGGAAACGCGCCCGGCCGACGGAAGAGACAGATGGGGTGCCGGTAATAGCGCGCTTTAGTCGTGAAATGTTGCGGCGCCGGCGGTGTGGGAAGCGTGCTGCGCGACAGACGCGGCGGCCGCGCGCGGCGCGAGGGACTCATTAGGGCTACAAATATGCGCTCGTTGCGAAAAATCTCCGCGCGCTCCGGCCAGCGGCCGCGCAATTACGAAACTGAAGCTAGCCACGGTTTACTCGGCATTTCACTAAAACTAGATCAGTGTTTTCCGACCTGTTGTGTTCAAAAGCTTTAGATTGGTCACGATTCCTTTTCAAACGGATGCAGATTGCCCCACAAAACATTTTAAATCCCTCCACTGCAAGTTGGACGCGCGCCACCTCCTTCCGCCAGGAGAGCGACTAGTGAGTATCACTATTACTTGCCATATCGAAATACCCTGTTATTTTCATATTTTGAGATATATTCTGATCCTGCACTTTATGTTCTGCATGACTATTTATTAAACCCACAGGCTGAGATATACGTATGTATGTCTAATAAATGGTCACATTCCGAACATGTAATAACCCGCCAGTCAAAATGGAGTCATAACTTTGGGAACCACTGCAGTTCAAAACTTTTTTACAAGACAACAGCAACCCAGTACTTTTAAAAATGTAAGATAGCAAGCTCTTTGTTTGACTGCAGTTGTGGCGGAGTTCGTCCTAATGTTAAGGCCCGGCACACAGCGCACGACACGACAGCGGAGCAGCAATGCGACACCAATGTCTTGTTATTACAAACTCTTTACAAGCTCTTATCATATGCATATTGCATAGGTCAACGTTTGAAAGTTAAAAGTAGAACCACTATGTCTTATTATTCTACGGAACGTAAATTTGACATGTCGGTACAGTTCCGACGACTATTCAGGCATCAAATAAAGTCGAAGACGGTGAACATAGACACGTTGTCTCCAATGGGAATAGTACCTATCTTTATCTTTTTATTTAAACATTTCATGACAACTTTTCATTTTCCATGTAACCAGCCAAGCGAGTTCTAGAAAGTACTCACTCAATCATTCCCGCTCTTATATATGGATATATACAGGTATACACTCAAAGATCTCGCTATAGTTTTCTTTAGATATTTAATCTCAGAGCTATAACTGTATTTTAAATTCGTAGTTATGATATCAATCTACTCCCGGTGCGAGCAAACGTTAACTATATGTGGAGCTGTAGTCACTTAGCAAATTGTTTTCAATCTAAAACGTATGTAAACAATAAATAATTTCAATCCGTTCAACGAGCCTCAAGATCGCAGCGGTGGCCCGTCGGTCCCGTGCGCGGTGTGGTCCCGCCTTTAGCGACGTGAGCCCGCTCACCGGCCGCGCCGGCTCACGCCCACGGCCCGTTTTTTCGCCATCAAAACTAGAACTAATTTATTTAATAACTAGTTTAATATCTGGATCAGGGCTATAATTCACATTACTTTCTAGTTTAATTGCGGCGGGGAAGAGAAGCGGCCCCATGCGGCCGCCTTGTGCAACGCCGGTAAACTGTTCTCCGAGCGAAACGCATGAACCTCTTAATGAGTTGTGTCGACACGACAAATTCATAATTACATTACATTATGAGATCTCCGCGCCGTAACACCGAAACAGTGGTACGACGAAATGGACAGTAAAGTCAAATCGGAGACATAAAACTTTATTGGATAGGTTTTTAAAATTGAAAATATTTATAATCTGGCGCGTGCAAAACACGAAATAATTAGCCAACATTCATCATTATTCTAATCAGCACAAAATTAAGTAGCTTACCTACGCTTCGCACGAGCTGGCTTTAATATTCATCACTTTAAAAAAATAGAATATTTACACGATCGGTGGCTGCATCATTCCTAACTATTTTGTGTGGATTTGTTTTCGCAGCGCGCATGTGCTATAATTTGATTATGTCATGAACTGGTGACTCTATATTTAAAAATATTACATAAGCGTAACAATTATAGAATACTGATTTCCTTATTTCTTAGTTGACATTTTCATTTATATTTTTTTTATTAATAGGTTCACAAAACTGGTCACGTACTACAACTACGTTACCATCACCACCACGCACATTAGCTCACTGTTCAGGTGATTATAGCAAACAAGTATAAAATTATTAAACCAGCTAATCTACACGAAGTGTTAGTGCCTATTGTCACTCCTCAGCGTCCCATGAAAATAAGAATAAATCTTGTTCCCGTTGAAATACGAAGCTGCAAGGACTCGACGAGCTTAATTTATATCGGCGTCGCGCCAGTTAAACCTTGTAATTACAGCTCGCTGGACCAAATAGCTTTTCTTTTTATGAAAAAAGTTATGAGACGAACGAGACGCTCTCCTGATGGCAAGAGACAACCATGACCATTGCCACACACAGCATTTTGTGTAGCAAAACAAAGTCCTGGGCATCGCTGCTTTGAGACCACAGCTATGGTGATGATGATGTGATAGCGATAGCGACCGCTCCTTCTGACGCAGCAACTGAAATATTAATCACTTGCCCCAATTTCGTCCCGACGCATTCACTCGGCCGTGTGACCAGCGCCGTGGCTTCGCCGGCTCGTATTAGTTTCAATTATCGCACGCGGTGACGTAGCTCTCCAATAAAACTAGTAACGACAGCTTATAGTACTTCCCCGACAGTTAAAACACACTCAAAATGTTAATTACGTGGGTTATGACTGCGATGAGTATCTATGGCCTTAAATGAATGCGCTGAGCAAAGTCGGGAGTAATTGTAAGTGTTAATTGAAGCACGAGTATTTCCAGCGCGCGGAACAGGCGTCATAACATATTGCTTGTGGGAACTTGTGTTATTTCCAGTTTAGACTTCACGCGCGCGTCATGTAAAGATATCACGAGTAATTTCTGTTTCAAATTAGTGGCTCGCTGAGCTTTGAGTAACAAAGGAAAGTCCAAGGCTTCGCTGCTTTAGCGCTCATTACTTTGAGACTTTTGGTATCTGCGGTACCATTCAAACCGGAACACGGTAATGTTTACACACTACTGCTTGGCGGCAGAATATCTAGTACTGCGGTGGTACCTACCTAGACGACCTCCTGTAGAAGTTCTACTGCCAAGTAAAACTTGGCTTGAGGTAGCAAGTTAAGACATCGAAAAAACCGGTCAAGTTCGAGTCGGACTCGCGCACGCAGTGTTCCGTACCATTATTTATAAAAGCGGCAAAAAAATCATGTATGTTGTATACCTTAAATATTTATTTTATTCTGTTTTTTAATATTTGTTGTTACAGCGGCAACAGAAATTACATATTACATCATTTGTGAACATTTCAACTAAATAAAGTATGGTGACAGACAAACAGACGGACGGACGGACAGCGGAGTCTTAGTAATAGGGTCCCGTTTTACCCTTTGGGTATGGAACCCTAATAATGCTTGGTTCACACAGGATAGCGAGTGGAACCGCGTGACGCTACAAGTGGAATACGAGTGGAGCCTTGGACGAAGTTTCCAGATTGAAACGTCCCGCGTAACGAGGGCTGGCCTCCTTATCGGGGCTTATCGCGGCGATCGGCGCCGAATGTAGGAGGAAGTCGTGGGCTCCGGGGAAGCGGCACGATCCGCGATAAGCCGCGATGGCAGCCGCGGGCTGGCGGACTGGGGGAGGCTCGCCGCGGAGAGACGGCGCTCCTGCGCCCGGCCGGGACCGTGCTCTGGGTACACTACAGCGCAGCGTTGCGACTGACTAACGACAATGATACTCGTTTACCTGCATACTGGTTGTGCCTAAAACAATAACATACAAGGAGATTTATACATAAATTGAGTAAAAAAAAATGTGCTGTATGTCGATTAGATCATATACGACCCTCAAGTTGAAAATCTACCGCCAAGCATCTAACGGTGTGTTCCGGTTGAGAGCCAGTTTCATTTCAGGCTAAACGTGCTTTACCATTTTCGACCACACCGTCACATAACACATGTTGATCACTCCATCATGATCCAAACCAAAATATAGACTGCGATACAATGTTTGTTGTTTGTTCTTATTATTTTAATTTTTATTGTATTTGACATTAAATTAGTATTATTATTATTTTTATTTTCTCACTGACATGCTTTTATATTTATATGTTTAATTTAATTTAATTTTTGTTTTTAATGATATATTGTAAATAATTATGGACCGAAATCCGAAATAAATGATGATGATGATGATGATAACATTAGGTGAGCTGTGGTCGAACACCTAGCCTGTCCACAATAAAGAAAATGTACTCGGAAGCTGTTGTAATATCGTTATGACACACTTGTTCACGTATCGGCACTGCGTCCCTCGCCGCACATCGCGAGTCGAGGCCGAGCTGCTCAAGTGGAGCCCCACAGCCCTGCAGCAGCCCCGAGCCGGCCGAGGCGCCGCCGCGCCGCCGCGTGCCTCCGCGCGGGCCGCGCGTCGCAGTAACTGCCGGCTCGCCCGCAGACTACAGGCACGACGTCAACACGCCCGCGCCGGTGACATCCAACTATAAGAGGTTTAAAAAGGATCGTCACCTCCGTGACTCTTTGTTACGATAACTTGGTTTGTGCGCCGGACTCGGCTGCAGGCCCGGCGACTCGAGGCTGCAGGCCCGGCGACTCGAGGCTGCAGGCCCGGCGACTCGAGGCTGCAGGCCCGGCGACTCGAGGCTGCAGGCCCGGCGACTCGAGGCTGCAGGCCCGGCGACTCGAGGCTGCAGGCCCGGCGACTCGAGGACGGCGTGCGTTTTGATAAAGACGTTTGTAATTTTTGAATGTAGTTAATAAGTATTTCATCAGTTACCTGATTAGTTTGGAGCTACATGGAGCTATGTGGAAATGTACTATATACTTCGGTCAGGCAGCCTCGTTGGCTCATTGGTAGTATATCTGCCTTGAGAGCAGTAGGGCGTGGATTCGATTCCCACTCAGGGCAAACATTTTGTGAAAAAGCAAAAGTTTGTTCTGTGTCTGGGTGTTCTGTATGTATTATAAGTATGTATTTACAACAAAAAAGTATGTATGTATTCTATCAGTTATCTGACTTCCATCACACAAGCTCTGCTTAGTTTGGGGCCAGATGGCGCTGTGTGTACGACGCCTACGATATTTATTTATTTATTTTATTTATTCATTGGTTCCGTTTATCCCGTTATTCCATCCGAAGACAATAAAACATGAGTGCGTTCCTTTTATAATTCTTGTTTGTCTTTGTTTTAACAGAGCGGCGTCACGAGGTGTGGCGCGTGTGATTTTACATAAAATACTTTTTTTGTTTTTTATTCTTTATTTATTTTGGGACTTTTGTCAACACTGACATGTCAGTCCCATCGTTCTATAACTATTTACAACTATTTATCATACTGATACAAACATCCAACCAATGCCTCTGTCTAGGATGAGACTGGCTGATGCTTGAGCATTTTAAAAATCCGCCCGCGGCCTCAGACGGCGGAACACAAAATACTTAAAAATGTCGAAACACTTGACTCTGGCAAATATATAAAGTGCGACGCCATAAACAAAGAAAAAAATATCGTAGTAGTGGCGTGGTGGGCGGCTCCGGCGACGAAAATAGAAGACCGATATTGATCAGTTACATTTTGTTAACTACTAGCTCTAGGTTTGTTTAGGTTAGATATACTTTTGTGGTAATCCCACTAATATTATAAATGTGAAAGTATGGATGGATGGATGGTTGCGACTCTTTCACGCAAAAACTACTGAAAGGATTTGGATGAAATTTGGTATGCAAGTAGCTGAGACCCTGGATTGACACATAGAAGGCTACTTTTTATCTTGAAAACATGTAGCGGGTAACAACGCGGGGTGCAGCTAGTTAGGTTATAGTACGTATAAATTTTATCATTAGCGTCAATCATGGTAAGTACTTCTTACGAGTAGCCCGCTTCATCGCTGGCCTCCACTCCAGGACGTAGTCTAGTAATATCTCACTACGAATAGGTACCTACTAGAGATGCAAACGTGATCATTTTAATTTCCAATTCTAAGCATATTCCTACATAATTCTCGAGTCATCTCCTCGCTGTAGTCCGCGCTTGGAACTGGGCCGAGCAACTGTAAGCTCCGCGCGGCCGCGGCCCGCTAGCACGGGGGGCTGGCGCGCCGCGCGCCGCACGCGGGCACGCTCGACACTTGCGGCGCAGCGCGCACGCAAATTGGAAATGCTTTGCTAGTCGAGTAAGCCGTCGCTCACGTCGCGGCAAAAAACATGTCCGACTTTACTAAAGCCAAAGGTCTTAAACCTACGTATGATTGTGCATATTCAGAATGTCTGCTAAACACTTAAAATTAGCGCTATCTGTCAATTGATCTCTGGTAACTGGGTCACATCTTTCTCAGGCGACCGCTTATCTCCTCCATCGTCGTGTGAGTGAGGTCGCGCTGCAGAGATACATACTTAATAGCATAAGTAGATTATTTACCCTGTCCTTACGAAGTAGTAGATAAACACATTTTGCAGTTTTTTGTACCGATCGCATGGTGGTTAGCGCGGTCGAATCACATGCTGGAAAGCGTAGGTTTAAATCTCCGCAGGTGAAGAAAGACTTCGTGAAATAGCTCGGTGGTGGTACTGTCTAGGACTATGCTGGCTAGCTACTAACCTCAAATTAAAATTGCGTCCAAACATCTAACCGTGTGTTCCCATTCCAGACGAAGTGTGTTTTTACCAACTTCGTTCAAACCATCATTCAACATCAGGTGAGCTGTGGTGAAACATCTAGCCTGTCACCGGTTATAAATTATAGTTTAAAAAACACTTCGTAACAGTAAATCGAGATGCTAGAGCTACGCCGCCGCGTGGCGTCGCTCGCGGTGTGGCTCGCGCCTAGCTAGCCTAGCGGGTAACAGGACCTGAGATGCATTCCATCCCGTAACTGTTGTCGAATCTGTCCACGCACGGCGATAATCCCCGAGGCAGTCGTCTCACGTGGACGCGGACACTTGCCGGCACAAAGCGCGCTGTCACCGCCCGCGCCGCGCCGGGGACGCTCGCCGTGCGGGGATTAGTGCACGCAAGTGTCGTGTCATTTGTAGCACAAGCTGCTTTTCAAACGCATCCATTTTGAACAAACAGAAACTAATCCTAAAAGTCTCACATTGTTGCAGACCTTATCTCTAAACATCTGATCTCAAAACCTCTTAATCTTATTCAGAAAGAAACAAACATTTTTTGAATTTCAAAACAAAAGAAACATAATACAAAGGGGATCACATCTGCATAATGCTGGCAATACTAATCGGTGTGCAGTATAATATATTGTGGTCAAAACATCTGCCATTTAAATCAGAGGAAACTCGAAAACGTAAACAAAATTACTTTTAAATCTGTGTAAATATAGATATAAAAAAAATGTAATACAGTTAGGTCAGTACAACACATGACCGGCAGCTCGAGCTCATTGTTGGGGTTTGAACCAACGCCCCTCGGCGTGTGAACCGACCGCACTAACCACTGAGCTTTCGTCGCCAGCGATTATAGCTCATAACGTTAATAACTCTCAGACATGGAAGCTGATAGAAAGTTCAAAACCCTTTGGTTGTGTTTGCTACTCTTTTTTGTTGTTGTAAAGTATTCGAATGGAAACGTTGTTTGAACAAATGATGGAGACTTGCAATTTTCTTTGAATATACATACATTGTACAATATTCTAATAGGTCAGTGCTCAGCTGCTACAGGTAGCACATTAGTTAGGCCTACAAGTAGACGAGGACGCAGCAGTAAGGCGAGTAAACGCTGACGCTAGGCCGTTCCCACGCTGTCACAGGATCTCATAAAATAGTTGTGCCCGCGATGCGTCGGCCCCGCCGGGGCATCCGTCGCAGAGACGAGTACTTCGAACAGTATTTATGAGAAAAAAGTCAGCTCAACGCAGCTTCCATTATCTTTCAAGCGAAGCGCTATTCGTTCATCTGAATGAGTGTTTCAAATGAATTCGCCTTCTGACTCATCTTCGGCTCGCAGCCCGTCAGGCTCCGCGCCCGCCGCCGGTGCAGCGACCCACAAACATAACACGTCTCGACCTCTTAAGGCAGAACTAACAAAAAACCTTGCAAACAGAATATAGAATTGATTTACCCGGACATACAGAGAGGATTAGTTTATTTTCCATACCAGCGGCCAATCGGCTTCGGCGCCGTGAGATGCTGTCTATTTATAATTAAACTAATTGAGCTAGCTCCTAATATCTTTTAAGCGTGGCGTGTTTTTCTGCAACTTATCTCCCCACCGCTCAGTATCCAAGCGTAGGGTATACCAAGCCGATGGGGGCTCATTGTTCTCATTATTAAACAATGATTTCTACATTTTTTGTAATGTAAAAAGTACTGAGAAGAACGAGGCGCTCTCCTGATGGTAAGAGATAACGCCTGTCCATAACCATTGCAGCGATACACAGAACTTTGAGTAACAAAACAAAGTGCAGGGCATCACTGCTTTGGCGCTCATTACTTTGAGAGATTCGTTGGTTAGTCTCAACAGCTGTAGTTTCACTAGATGCAGTACCCTTCAAACCGGAACACGGTAATGTTTACACACTACTGCTTAACAGCAGAATAACTGGCACCTAAACGACCTCCTGCTAAGGAGAGCTACCATCAAGTAAAAATAAGGAGTATGGAAATAACAATGGAGTAAGGAGCGGCTAATTTAGTTTTCACAGTTTCAGATTTGCAGTAAAAGTCGTGTTAGTACCTGCACCCGCACTCACAGCCGCGCGAGCAGTAGAATGCAACAAGTTTCCGCGAACATTGCGCGGCGATATCGCGTGAGATAAGGCTCGACTCGGATAGATGCAAATCCACGGCCGGGAAGCGAGCCCCTTCACTCACATAAACTAACGGAGCTGGCTCGTCGAGTCCGCGGTGCAGCGTCCGTGGGAGCGCTACGAACATGGAGGAGATGTATGATGGAATTAGTGTAAAACAAAAATCGTCTCAATTTGATGTAATTTGTTTTGCGACTTGATTACAAAACATTGAATATCTCTAAAGTTTAATTATGATGTGTTGTATATACAAACCTTCCGTAAAATATATCTAATTGGACCGTGAACACTGTATCGAAATCCGTCGCGCGGTTTAGAAGTAAACGGAGACACAAACAAACAGCCACTTTGTTTTATTCATAATATTTAGCAAAAGAGATTGTACAAAATTGTATAGGGGGGCATTTCACAAAGCGCCATCTAGCCCCGAAGTATGTAAACTGTACTACGGGAACCACATATCTCATATAGGCACATACTATACCTACTATTCTTAAATACGTTTAGAACACTAGACAGAACGTAGACAGCATCTATGTTCATCACATAAGTGTTTTTCCTGGGTGAAAATCGAACCGACGTCCTACAAACAAGTAGATTTACTACCACGTAAGCAAACATGGCACAGTTAGAAATGGCTCGGGGCGAGTTGGCACATCACAGGAACTTTTTAATTTCTTCTTCTGATCTTGATATACTTCGAATCAGGCCTGCTTTTATAAACTTTCCCACTGCTGGGCCTGTTCTCATTTTGAGAACGGCAAAGCTGTAGTTCCCCACGCTGGCCAAGTGAGGGTTGGCAGACTCGCACGCACATAACTTCGAATAGACAGGGGTGCGTGCCATGGGGTTCGAATCCTGCCCCTCCAGATGTACCTACTATTTTACTTTAAATATATTTTTACAATACAAGTGAATCTAAATTCCACATATTTATTTGATAGAATTCACTAAGAGTATCACGGCTGAGTCGGCGCGGCAACCACAACTTCTCAGTACAAAAACAAGATAAAGTTAAACCGATCAGCGTTCAAGTAAAGACATAAATACATCGCTTAAGGGCCGATCGACGCGATCTGCGGTCGCGGCGCTGCGATCGCAGGCCGCGCGATTGATTCCCGCGATCGGTTGCGGTCGCGCGATCAATCGTGCGATCTATCGAGCTGCGGTCGCGATCGATCCGGCGCTCGTAGCTATTACTTGCAGACACTTGCAGAGCTGGTGCACGTTATTGAAGTAGTAGTTAGTTCCTCTGAGCCGCTGATGATGATGAATAGACATTTGTTAGTAACTCATGTTTAGGGTTCCGTTGATTGTTTTGGCGGTTATTAACTTCCAAAATAACGCCTGAATAGACTTCTCTCAGCTTGCTTGTTGTATATTTAAAACATACTTAAGTATTCGCAAAATATTAGCGTTTTTCCTTTAATAATTACTATCATAATAAACAGAATAGATAGACGACCTAATAAAGAGCGCAGGAACGCGCTGGATGCGAGCCGCTTCCAACCGGTCTTTGTGGAAGTCAATGGGGACCTATGTCCAGCAGTGGATGTCCTACGGCTGAAATGATGATGGTGATGATGATTATAATAAACGTATGACAGAGAATGTTGTAAGGTATTTGCACAACGCAAAAATAATGTCGTGATTGGTATCAAAAGGCGCAATCGGCACAAGTTAAACATAATTATGTACCTAGGTGTAATGAGTGAGTTAGAAATGTGCGTCTAAAACAAATTGTATCAAGTAGACAAGGGTCGCGGCGCGCGGCGCGGCGCCAGGGCCAGCGGAACGTAGCGCGGCGTGCGAAAGCAGGCGGGTTTTAATTGACCTCGTTGATTCATTCATTAATCTACAAAGTGAGTAGTTTTTAAATTATAACCTTTATTTTGACATACCTACATAATTTGTACCTACAAAATGTATCTATATAATATGTATATTATTAGCTATAACAATAATCGCCGCATACATGTATGCAAGCTGCACCATTTGGATCATTATTTTTTTGTTGTGTATGTAAGAAAATGTGGAAAGTGTAAAATTTGGATAAGAAAAATCGTTTTTAAAAAATGAGTAGATAAGGCAGAGAATAGTAGGAATACTTTCAAAAATATTTACATAAATTTTTACTTATTTTCAGTTTGACTGAATAATAATAATTATTTAATTAACATTTTATTCCATCACATGGTAAAGGTAAGATTTGGTCTCATTTTCGTCATTAGTTCCAAGCCGGGGTGGGCAGCTAGTTACAGATAAAAAACAATACTATAAATAGCATAATGACAATTGTAATGCTTACATTACTAAAAAAAGAAACAAAATATATTACTAGGTATTATAAGTAACAAAACCCCCAGTTCATGGTCGTGGTTCTAAGTTTTGAACGAGGTAGCGCTTGGAAAACATTTATTCCATTGTTGCACCGCTAGAATACAACGAACACTTTGAACAGAACCCTTAACGTTTCCATAACTCGATAAAGATATGTTTATAAACATCGCAGAACAGTAACAGTTTACATTGCGTTTTCCATCCGCACACGGAGCTAAATATTACTGAGAGACAGATAGAGCCGAGCTAACAGTGTTTGCATGTCGGTACTCGACGCGGCTGGTCTCGGCGACCTATCACCCCGCGGCTCGTATCGCCGGCGCGCAGGGCAGCAGATGCTCGCGATATGCCCGCCAGCCGCTGCGGCCTGCAACGGAAGATAACTACACGGGAAACGTGCTAACATCGGCATAAAGCAACAAGCTCCCTCTCGATACATCGCGCCTTGTGGCTCGGATTCCTCGCGTCCTAGGAAGGTCGCCCCCCGCCCCCCGCCCCCCGCCGCAACTCCGAAGCCTTCGGACTTGTTCATATCGCTGGAATGTTTATTTTAATTTCAATAAAAATGAACGAAGACTTATTTTGAAAATCACTAGACAACGAATAAAGCTACAAAGAATACCGAATCCGAATCAGCCCTGCCTTTATAAACTGTCCCACTGCTGGGCGCGGGACCTTCCTCAGTGTGAGGAGGGCAAGGCCGGAGTCCCAGCGCTGGACAAGTGAAGGGTTGGCAGACTTCACAGATTTTCATGATTTAAACTGCATATAAATACTAAATATACTAACATTATAAATGTATATTGTGAATATTTTTTTTTTAAATTAATTTTAATTTTTATTCAAAAAAATATAAATTGCAGGGGGTTTTGTTATGTTTGACAGGCTAGGTGTTTGACCACAGCTCATCTGATGCTAAGTGGAGGTGTAGCCGAAGATGGAAAAGCACACCTAACCTGGAATGCAACTGGCTCTCAAGTGATGCTACCGGAACACACCGTTAGATGCTTGGCGGAAGATTTTCAACTTGGGTGGTATCTAGCCAGCCGAGTACTAGAGCTATCCTACCACCATGCTATGGTTTCGGCACGATATTTTCCTTCACCGGTAGCTCAAGCTCATTGTTGGGGTTTGAACCCATGCCCTTTGGCATGCGAACCGACCGCGCTAACCAGTAACCACTGAGCTATCATCGCTACAAAAGGAGAAGTAAGACTCTATTGACTCGCTTTAAACGCCGTTTACCTAACTACCTTCAGTTTAGTAGGAACTAGCAGCTCACCCCGGCTTCGCACGTGAAAACAAAACTCGATTAACAATATAAATATAGTCCATGTCACTCAGTGATATTGTAGCATTCTAATGATGAAAGAGTTATGCAGATCCGTCCAGTAGTGTCGGAGCCTGTTCAATACAAACAAACAATCAAATCTTTCCTCTGTATATAAGTATAGATAGATGAAACCGCGAGTCGCAACCAGTTGTGTACAAAAGCTAGTTCTCATGGCAAAACATAACTAGATATAGTTTTAATTATTTCCGACCGTCACGACGCGACCGCTTCTGAGGCAATTTTTATTGTAATTATTTCGCCATTATTTATAACTCAATTACCCGATCGTATCTCGATCGGAGATTTCAGCATCCAGCAGAAACAGCGGCTGCGCCGATCCCGCTCTACCTTTAAATTAGTAATTCATGGGCCATTACGCTGTGGAGTCACGAGTGCAGCGACGCGCTGGCGTAAATCTCCGCCGAACGGTAAAGCTCATAAAATTATTTAAATTAATATTAATTGACTACCGCCGCCGATAGCCGCGCGCAAGAACAATATAAACATATCTGTTGGGACCCATTATCGTTTTCGGTGATCCCTGCTCGCACCAAAAAAAGAAACGCTTATTTTTTTTTTAAATCAAACTATGTAGCTGAGCAAACCTATCCACACAGAACACTTTTTAAACCTTGCGATGTTTCCTCTATTTTTTACATTTATCGGTAATCTGGAAACTAAAAAAAATATTTGAAAAGACGTATTTGACCCAAGAAATTGGGTGCGAAATGCCAGGGAGTTACTCTGCTTATCTCATCGATCCCTTGCAGATTTTAGTATAAACATTTGTGAAATAATAGAATAATTATGTATAATTGTATATGGTATGTATTTATTTCTTTTGTGTCATCGTATATTAAAGTAATGAATATTTGGAGCCGAATAAACTTTTACGTATTTAGGTACGGAACCCCAGCGCCACGGCGGTGTTCCCCGCCTTGGCGGCGGAGGCGCCGACCACCCGCTCGTCGCGTGTCCCTTATCGCCCCACCTGCAGATACAGCCTAATGGACGCGACTGCACTTCCACGTACAAACACGCTCGGGGCGGGGACTGTCCCTCCGAACATCGCGACTGATAAGCTGATCTAGTCATTAATTACAACAAACTAACACAATATCATAATATGTATGTAAATGACTATGGACAGTGTTCACGTCAGCGCCGTCGGGAGGTCGACCGCCTTCGTTCCGATCGCGAGGAATATCGGTAGTTTCTAAGTTACGGGCGCATGGCCGCCAGCTTCGAACGGTGAAGTAAACCGTGAGGATACAGGCCGGCGCGTCTCGGAATGTTTAATGTCCGCGAGACGTGCAAAGTCTGCCAACCCGCACTTGGCCAGCGCGGCCCTCGTCACCACTGAGAAAGTTTATATAAGGAGTTATACCGGAATATTGTGATTTTATTATTTTAGATTATATTATAAGTCTCCCAAAGTTGTCAAATAAGGGAAAGTCCTCCGCTTTGTGTTTGGCGTCACACTTTTGTTAAGTATTTTAAAAAATAAATAAGTCTGAGTCACACAATAGTGAGCCTTCATCGAGTCCGGTCATGCCCTCGTAGAGTGGTAGCTTCACAACGACATGAAAAGTCACGTTTGAAAGCATTATAACATGACATTATAACTGTTCTTACCCTCGCGCACTTCATTCGGATCTTTATGAATGGAACATACAATTTTTATACATAAACAGTTGAAAAAACAATGAGTTTTTTTAAATGATTTAATAAGACTATCCTGCCTTCCCGTCAACAACTCTAATGGAATTCCAGCGTCGAGGAGTTTATGGGTACGAAACAAAACCCTTCTGTTTGTCACTTTATAGAGCAAAATCGTTGACTTGGTCACCGAGTCTACCCATACGTTAGTAGAGTAGAGATACATAAATAAATTATATAGTTTATTTAGATCAGTTAAAAATGTCTCACTAACTACATTTAAATCAATATAATTCGGAAAAAAACGCAATGTAATTTTTTCATTGGGCCACCTAAGTAGCCATGCTTTAAATAGTAATAAATTTAGCTTTTTTCGTATTTTATAAATACATACAATGCTTCCCTACACAAACACAATAATTCACATCGCGCCATCCATCCATAATAATAATTGTCACGTAATAAAACGAATAGGAATGCAAGTTTAGCCGAAAATGAAGACATTTAATACGTATTTATTTCTATAATTTACACGCCGAGTACTGACGCGCGCGGAACGTGGCACGAACTTGACGGAAACTTTACTAACTCTGTATAGAATAATGCGGAGGTACATTTGTTCGTCTTTCTTACATGCAGCCAGCAAACAACAACCTGCGACACTTTATTTGAAAACTAGCCTTATAGACAAGCAAGCCTCTAGCTCCTCTTTGTAGCAAGAAAAGCGATGCTCTGATGGTGGAAGATGTCGCCTGTTCTTAAACATTACAGCTGTATCCGAAACTCAGAGTAATAAAACAAAAGCCATGTTTTGTGTACTTTGGCGCACACTACTTTGGACGATGGTGAAGAGTCTGCATAGTCCTACAATGTGTGCAGTGCCCTGCTAACCGCGGCACCGGCACGGTAATGTGTACACACTACGTGATACGTAGTATATGCGGTGATCCTATTTTCATCATCCTGGATGATTTCCGATTGTCCGGTTTCAAACATAGATAATTATATTTTTTGACATTTATTCATAACTATTATATGTAGGTATATCTTTCTTTGGAAGCGCGTAACTTGTGAACGGTCGGTTAAAATTTTTTTTTTATATGTTCGTGATACTTCTGTTGTAGATACCTATAGGATGAAACCCGAGCTTTTTAGAGTAAAAATATTAAAACATGCGATTTTTATACTAATAAAGGTAAACAAATTTGTGCGATTCTACTGTAAAATCCTATCCTATCCTATCCCACTTATCTC
This sequence comes from Biston betularia, assembly GCA_905404145.2. NCBI lineage: Eukaryota > Metazoa > Arthropoda > Insecta > Lepidoptera > Geometridae > Biston > Biston betularia. The sequence goes on from FR989879.1 coordinate 102,416, forward strand.
CTTTTCATTTTCAAAATTAGCAGCTGTTTGTCTTCCATGTAAAATAAAATGAAATCGCAACCAGTACAAAATAGTAAGTGAAGTCGCGTGTAAATTGTAGTTGAACACAAAGTACCGTGCGCGAGGTGGTCCCGGCAGTTTTCCATAATGTGAGGTGTGCGTTACAGAAAACGTATGTCCGCGCAGCTCCATCGCCGGGCGGGCCCGGGCCGCCGGGGCCGCCGGGGCCGCACTCCGCCGGCGGAGCTGCGGGCGCTGGTCTCCTGTTACCTGCCCGCGCGACTACCTCACCACCGCGGCTTCACGCGCCTGTTCTACTACTTTATTGGAACTCTACATATGATTGGAATCAAAACTATCAGTATCGAATTACATATTATTTAAAAAAAATGGAAATTACTGATCAAATAACCTGTATTTGGGTTAAAAAGTTTACTTGGCGGTAGGTCTCCTTAGCAGGAGGTCGTGTAGGTAGGTACCTCCGCAGTACCAGATAAACTGCAGCCAAGCAACTATGTGTAAACTGTGTTCGGCTTCGAATACTGCAGCTAGCGAAATTACAGGGCTGTTAGACCAACGCAAGTCTCAAAGTACCTAATGAGCGCCAAAGCAGCGAAGCCCCGGACTTTGTTTTGCTACTTAGAGTTCTGTGTATCGCTGCGATGGTCATGGACATGCGTTATTTATTATCATCAGGAGAGCGTCTCTTATGTTTTTATTGTAATTTTCTTTTTGACATGTAGGTAATCAGTGTTTTTGTCATATTTACTGATATAAGTTTTTATGATACATATTTGTGATTTTACGGAATTTGACGTGTAACTTTGACGTGTAACGTGTATTTTTAGAAATACAAATATGGTATTAATTATAATTATGTAATACTTAGGTACTACATAATTTCAGTTAATAAATAATTACATACAAAGGTGACGAAAAACGGACAAAATTACTTTAAATTCTATAACATTAGACAAAGCACCGGTGTACATTACAAATAAGTAACTAAGTAATATATCTAAATTAAATTGTGACAATTCAATTGAGAATTAAGTAAGTTCGCACTTAAACTATGTTTAAATAAATGTTCACCTATTATGTAGATAAACGACTGATCCTCTATTAGTCAAAACGTAATTATTTAACAATGGAGAAACATCAATCGCTCCGTTTAACTAATAAATAACGAGCGCTCGGTTACAATACGTAGGTACGCGGCGCGCGTCGCTCCGCCACAATGCACAAAGCAACTTCACCTTTTAATGCTTATCGGAGATCTGGGAGGTAAATATAACAACGTCTGTCTATAAACCACAAATATGGACCGAACACAACCTTGTCGCAATCAAGTTTCTACTAAACATTTGAAAAAAAACACGTTTTTTTGCTAAACTTAGTGTGACACGGAACGATGATAATTGTTCGTGAGTCCGCCATGTCGGTATATGGGATCGGAACGTAATTACAAGTACACGGTACAACAATGGTCAATCAGAGGCCTCGACCTGCGAACTTTAAGCTCGGAGTGGAAATCGCCACAAGCGATACGAACTCACAACGCGTGATATCATCTCAAACGGACTGGATGCTGGAAGCTTTCACTCTTTCAGGTCACACGGTCATTCACAACAATTCAGCCACACTTTACACAAGTGCAGCGGCACCTGCTTCCCTGCACGCGGCTGGCTAGCTTCCTCCTCGAGTTGAGAGCTTAGATGAGGCTCTTGCTCGAAAATAAGACTTGAATTTGAAACCTAATCCAACAGCAAAACAAAACAGAAGAGACACAGAGAGCTACAATCCGGGACTGCTTCTAGTTGTTCGAAACCATCAGTATATAATCAGGTGTATAATTTGTGATGAAACCCAATCAATTTTATTTGTTTATGGGGTTTCATCACAAAGAAACAAACAACATTCACTGTAAGAGATAAATTAGTATCTACTTAAATAATTCTAAGAAATCTGTTCGCGATCCACGTCCATGTTAACTATTTAAAACATAACAAATCCAAGCAATTATAGCTTTACGATTATTTACTGGAAATCATGCTGTAACAGAAATGAGAATTACTACATCGTAAATAACTTGCCTCGCCGTGTGAACTGTTTCCAACTGTTTCTTTGTACTACATTTATTAGCCTGACAGATTACAGAGATTTTTTTACTATTTCACTTTATTCCTTTTAAAAGGCTATCCTTTTAGTAATCAAAGTAAACGGAGTAATGAGCGGTAAAACGGCGAAGCTGTGGCCTTATTTTGTTGATAGTTTGACGGCACAGCTTCCCAGCGCACCCAGATTCAAGCTCACGTGTCTCGACAATCAGCATCGAAATTCCCAGATTTGTTGACAAATGATGAAACATCTGTACTTCGATCATTTAGTCAGTATTTCTATCAACATTCAATAATTTTCTTCTCTATGCTTATTGTGGAATTGAATGTCTGTTTTAGTGAGCATGTTGCAATGGTAGAAATAAATCCGTTTGCTCATATAAGCGGTAATCACACGCGCCGCGAGATACCGTGGCGATACTCGACGTTCTGACAAAGACACTGCGCGCTGACGTCATGCGATACCGTACGGGTGCCGAACACACGGGAGGCGAGTCTGTGCCGGAACGAACCACGTCTGATCTTCACATTGAACGCGCAATTACTCCTGAGCATTCTCACAACCTGTTCTCGCTCTCGCTCCCTAATTACTATCACTTTGTCCAAAACATTTTTCAAGTATTCCTGCTCGTATCTTTGGTTGTTTCTCTGCTTTCCATTCGCTGCTTTGTTTGTCCATTATACGTCGTTCCGTGGAATAAGGGCTCTATCACTGTTCAATACGTAGTTTTGATCCAAGTTTAAATTATGTAATCGCAGCGTCCTCGGTTGTGGTCTGAGAGCGTATATCTCGCAGCTCGGTCGGTACACGCTCGTCCATTAACTCGGATGTTTTCACTGGTAAGTGGACAATTTCATTGATTTATGTTAATTCGAGGCAGCCGGTCCCGCGCCCGGTCCCGCGCCCGCGCCCGCGCCCGCGCCGGTGTGAACCCGCCGGTATTCGGCTGTTATTGAGTGCGCCTGCGCAGGGCGACCCGCGCCACACTACCGTATAATGGCCGCGAGTTGTATTACTAACCAAATGTTAATGGCCCTACATGCTGATTATCATCGGAAGCTGGGCGCTATGGAATCAATTTGCGTCTAACACTTTCGTTGAAGTCTATACTTAAATCAAACTTTTTTGTTGGTTGACAAATTGAGCGTTTTACCTGAGCGCACTTGAAGGCCTAGACAAAGTGGCCAACATTCGATTACCGATAACGCTAATAGAAACATAAAAAATGTACAGGATTGATTTGAGTCGTCGATATGTCACGTGGGCGGCGGCTTATGTCAATCCCGTACATATTTTGACTTTTCTATTAGCGTTATCGAATCAGATCCCTCAGATGGTCGGCGACGCCACGGTCGAAGATTTTAAACGCGCTTAGCCTGGAATGGGAAATTGGCTTTCAACTGAGAGTGCCGAAAAACACCTATATTTGGCAACCGATATAATGATTTGAAGGTAATATAGCTAGCCAGCCGAGTACTAAAGAGTACCCTACCGCCATACTATGGTTTCCTCGCGATGTCTTTCTTACCAGCAGCTTAAGCTGATCATACTGTATCTAAATTTTTGTATGAAATATAAAGCGATAAATTATTGTAGCAACCGAATAAAAATAAATGTAGTGAACATAGAATTGAAGCAGGAGGTCAGAGATCAGTGGAGCGCCCGGCGCGGCGCGGGCGCATTCTACAAATATTTGGACGGAGAGCTGTCCGGACTAATGCACGCTGTCCGGTCCAGTGCCGCGGCTAAGGCGCGGACACACTAAATACCATATCACCACAAAAGTAGGTATGTAAAAGTTCAGTTATCTGGTTCCCACAGCTTATATAACTAATTCCCAGACCTATAGCTTTTTAGTTCGAGACCAGATGGCGTTGAGTGAAATGTACTTCGATATTTATTTGACAGATGGCTAAGTCGGTCCGGACCGTTGTCGAGTGGGTGCGTGGTGTAATGCTTACCGACGAATTACATTTTATTTCTATTAATTTATGTACCTGTGCTGCTTTAGAACAATCACTCTTAAAAGTGTACTATTTCTTTTTGGAATGCAAAATTGTAAAAAAAAAAAATATTATAATATTGACTAAAGTTGACAAAGGTAACGGACCCCAGCGTCTGCGGAGAAATAAAAAAAAAAAAAAAAGTAAGTACTATTTGACGATTAAATTCACTTCCATAACGGGAGGTGATTGAGAAAACTGGTGATAATATAATGTGGGGAACACTTCCATGATGCAGCTGCAACTGTTGTGTTTTGTGAATATTTTAGTGAATTAAACTGTATTTGTATTTATTTTTATTTATTTTATATGGGCCTTGTTACCAGATTTTTTTTATTTGTATCTTTTATTACACCACTCGATAAATTAAATTTTAAATAATTAGTTACGTTGAATGAGAACTTTAAACATGGAAATCCGAAGTACTTCTCACTGATCAAAACTGTACACGTTATTACGTACTCACGGCCGCGCTATACCGCGGCATTGTGAGCAAGTGTGTACTTAGCTTTAGGTCGGTACGTGCAGCCTAATGGCGCATTGATGCCGGAATGAAAATGTTCTTTATAAGTATGGCCGCGCTTATATTCGGAAGCATTTATAATATTTAAGGCGTCGTTACGTAAATAGTCGCTCGGTTAATATTTTGAGAGGTTGTGAGTAAAAGCAGGTAGAATAATGCTGCACCTGCTCGTGGTTAATGTGCGCATTACGAGTAACAGCGTCGCAGGTCGCACTAAGCACTTCCAACAAAATGCTGACCTGTGTCTTTTTATGTACAACTAACGAGACTAACGATACGCTCATCTGGTGGTAAGAGATAACGCATGCCCATGACCGTTGCAGCGACACATAGAATTTTAGTAACAAAGTGTGCACACTACCGCTTAGTGGTAGAATACTTTCGACCCTCTGCTAAGGAGATCTACCACCAAGAAAATGTTTCTAACGACGATTTCGTAAATCATGTTTGGTGACATTATGATAACTTCATTTAGACTGAGTGTCTATTCACGTTAAATAACTTCTACCAATTTATTTTTTGTATGGTTGATAGGCTAGGTATTTGACCACAGCTCACCTAATGTTAAATCGAAGGTGGTAAACACACCAAGCCTGGAACTGGCTTTTAAGTGAGACTACTGGAATATTACGATGGTACAATGTTTTCCTTCACCGGCAGCTCAAGCTCATTGTAAAGGTTTGAACCCACGCCTTTCGGCATGTAAACCGCCCGACTGACGTGAAATGCCTTTCTTATAGCATCATGATTAGATAATGTAAAAAAAAACAGGATCGATATAGTTGTATAATAATTATGTTGTCCTACCCACGGCATCTCTCACCTGGGAATGTGGCGGGAGGATGTCTATCAAAAACTTATGTCCACAACCTTAATTATGCAAAATACCACGTGTGACGTCCCGCAGCGTTTCAATAACAATTTGAGCCAAATATAACTTTATTTAGCAATAATTTGTCTTTAACGTTTTAAACATATTTTATTTCTCAATAGCATGCGATCGACAAACGTTCGACAGCTGGGAATGTAGCGCCGCCGTGCTATCGGTAAAATGACGCAGATCTCGCGGTAAAGCCGCTTCTCTTGCACGACGCTGCAGGATTCTATAAGAGATCTAGTTTTTCCCTGCATTCTGTGAACCTAAGTGCTTGTGATACAGAACACATAGTGTCGTGAAGGATACATTTCTATGACAGCGCATACGTATCTGTTTAAATCTGGCACTAGGGCCGGCGAGTCAGCGAGTAAGCCATGGTCGTCTAATTAGGAAATGCCTTACAATAGTAAACCGTAGTTGCAAATCATACATAACATTTTTTTAATTTTTTTAATGGTTGACAGGCTAGGTGTTTGTCCACAGCTCGCCTGATGTTAAGTGATGGTGCGGTCGAAGATAGTAAATTATACCTAGCCTAGAATGGAACTGGCTCTCAAGTAAGGCTGCCGGAACACACCGTTAGATGCTTGGCGGCAGATTTTCAACTTGAGGGTGGTGGCTAGCCAGCCGAGGACTAGAAAGTACCTACCCTACCATCATGCTATGGTTTCCTCACGACGTTTTCCTTCCCCGACAGTTCAAGCTCATTGTTGAGGTTTGAACCTACGCCCTTCGGCATGCGAACCGACCGCGCTAACCACTGAGCTATCATCGCTACAAAAATGTTATTGTACCCAAGAGAGCTCTTTGGACTTTGCGCACGGATTTATAAACACACAGCATTGAAGATAAACATTGCAAAGAAATCTGCATATCGTACAAGTCCGAACAGGAAATGAAATGGTATGTCTAAACATACGAGCCCGCCGCGCGCCCGCGCCCGCGCCCGCGCCCGCGCCCGCGCCCGCGCCCGCGCCCGCGCCCGCGCCCGCGCCCGCGCCCGCGCCCGCGCCGGAGCGCTGCAGCGTGGATCAACAAAATGGCCGCGTACGTAAATATAATTTAATTAAAATTGCTATCAGTTCGTAAACCGATCGCGGCTGGCTCCGCAGCCCGCGCCGGAATAATAATTAAGATTTAGCCGGAGTTAAAACAGCGTGTAGTTTATGATTAAGCTTTCTACAAACAATTAACTCTGGTGTTCGAACTAGGAAGTCTATTAAGCAGGCGCGTCCTGCGGACGGGGCTTGCTGTTCAATTAAATGATACAATCTGTTGTTACGGCGAGCGGAGCCGGGCGCGAGCTCCGCAGACAAACCCGCTGTATGAACATGTCATTGTGACTGAAGTCGCCTAGATATAAGGAGCGAGTGACGAGAGCAAGCCGCTCGCTTCATGGTAAGCGCTGTTTGTACGTAGCTTACGGGGATGTACTCGGAACCTGGCGCAGTACCCAGAGAGCAACTAAACGCTAACATTAAAAGATTTATTTTTTCTTTTTGTGTTTTAATGTGTCTTTTTTAGATCAGAAACCCACCGTCTAGGACGCTAAGAGTTCCCCTACCATCAAGAAATAATCTTGTTAGTTTTAATATAAAAGGAGCCACATTTATAACTGAGAAATAGGATTTACATTTTTAGCAACGTGTAGGCAAGTGTAGTGTAGGACACCCTGCGGTCGGGTGGAGTGACGATATATTATACGCTCACAGTATTCGATTTAATTATTTCTCTCGACCTACAATAACTGCAGGCAGAATGCTTACTTGTGTCGCGCGACCGACATCTTTAGCTAAGTTGTAAACTTTTGGGACAAGGTCCGTTCTGCTCCAGTATGGCTTCGGCGGTTTGCCATTAATTCGGCGGTTGTTATATGTATTGTATACTCCTATATTTGTAGCCTATGTTTTGTATTTTATTTGTTCGTGTTTTTTTCAGTTCATATTTATTTTGTTATTGTTCGTGGTGACTTTGTGTCTCTATTTATTTGTGTGTATGTAGCGTAGCTGTCGATCTTCCTATTGGTATAAAATGAAAATAAAAGGCTGATGATGTTAATGATATATTCAGCAATTATGTAAGTGCATTCGTTAATTACCGTGCATTGTTTGAGTGCACCAATGTTTCTCATCTCGTTGAAGTAACAAAACAAAGTAAAGTCCAGGACATCGACATCCGTGCTTCGGCGCTGAGTAGTGCGAGGCATCCGACGTGAGCCTCATTAGACTTGCTGCGAGTGGGCACTCCGCTCGCGCAAGTACCTCGCCAGATACAATCTCACGCCGCGAGATCTATCTACATGTGTACATTGTACGAGGAATATGCATGATTGTTAGTTACTTTTTCGCGCTGCAACGGCTGCATGGATTTGGAAAAATGAGCATGTAGTTAGCTTATACCTACTATTATTTGTTTGGGAGCTTATACAAGCTACAAGGGGGGGGCTTAAAAAGAACTGAACTTTTTATTCCTATTTTATTTACTTTTTAACGCTAATTTAAGTTAATTGATAAATAATTGCAAGTAACCTTTATCATCTAAATCTACGTACTTCATCTTCAAGCACAAGTGCTTACCATCAGGTGAATAGACGGCCAGACGTGTTAAAAGCAAGTCCCGTAACTCATTTAAACTGTTCTCATAATGAAAACAAAATGTTAGAGTCAGCGTGACCTCCGAGGCGACGCATAAACAAGAACTTTTCAATTTGGCCCGCGGCCCGTCTCCAATAAAAACATAAAATTATTACATCGTTACCCGTACAAACATCGCAGACAGTAGGATTTACATACTCCGGGGAAATAACAAACGAGTGCTTTCCGATAATGAAATCTTAATCCGTACATACAAGCCGCGCGTGCGACGGCCACGAGCAGCTGCAACGTTGTCAATAGCAGTCTCATTTGCTAACACTCTCGGCTTCTGCGGAGCTGAAATAGAAAAAAAACATTCTTGAAGAAAATAATTACTTACGATATTTACATTTTTGTATCTTTCGACCAAAGACAGTTATATTTACTCGTTGTAAGTAACTAAATTTGAGAATCATATCAGTTTAGAAAATTGTACCATCATGTACATAATTATGTATGTACCTAATTGTTCCCTGTCAAGTTACGCTAATGAGCTTTGGTTAAACTCCTAAGATGTCAGTTACCTGAAAACTTTTAAAGTTATGCTCTGACGTTTTCACCGATCGCTGTATACTGAGATGGCAAGTGGCATATTTTACAAAATGCGCGCCGCGGGTTTGCCCTGTTACTGAAGATAAAAAATTGCTCATTTGTAAAGCAATTTGCGCGCCAAATTTCATACAAATTCACTATTATAGCGCGGAGAACTAACAAATTTACTCACCTACACACATTTCTAACAAGTACTAACAGTGCAATACTTTTAAACTTATGATTTCGACAGACAGCGTTAATTTTTTTAAGCAATTACACTAGACGGGACTTACTTTTCAGATATTAAGCTATCTACCCAGCGTCGCGGGCCAACCCGCGCTGCACGCCTAGTTCTCCGGCGCAGTGACGTAACATTCCATAAATCTCCCGGATCCCGCGCAGCGGGTGGATGCAACAATTAGTTGTCGTCGTCCGACTGTTGTCGCTCTGTCGTCGGACCGTCGGCCGACAGTTGTCGGCTACAGCGCCGTATATCACGGTGTTTTGTCGACGCCACTTATCGGTGCTTTATGTCTTGTGCCGCCGCCTGCCGGGAACAGGAATCGCTTGTAGATACCTACTTATTGATATTTACTTTTGAAGTCGTAAAATAAAAAACGTCATAAAAATATGAAAGAGCCCGTACACACGTGGCACCGAGTCACCCCCTAGCTGTCCGTTTGTTGCTCATTTATTAGTAGATATTACAAACGGAGGAGAATCATATTAGTATTTGTTGTCAGATCTTTCTAGGCATAATGTGGATGCCCTGAAGTCGCGAGCGAGGTGGTCTCTTGTGGACGAGTGTCGCCGCTCCACGGCGGCAGCGGTAAGCCTGTTTACCACTTACTAAATAATAATCCCTTATACTGGGCATGTGTAATGTGTTATAGTAGGTATCTAGTGGTTAATTTGTATACGAGTAATTGTTAGATAACTCGAGAAAAGTCAAGTAAATGTTTTTAAAAAACTTGAGTTAATCCGCGTGGTGCGACCAACCTTATAACATTTGTGTGATGAACGTGGATGTTTGTTCTGTGTCTGGGTGTTCTGTATGTTTTTACAAATATATAAGTATTATATCAGCTATCCTCGTTCCCATAGCACAAGCTTTGCTTAGTTAGGGGCTAGATAGTGCTGTGTATAAAAATTCTACTATATTTTTTTATAATTGCTCAATTTATTATGGTGCACCGATCATGTATTTTGTAAGTGTTTTATACATGTCGCAATTGAAAAAATTAGATTAGATTCGATTTATTTTGTACCAGCGGATGCCTCACGGTTTCACCCGCGTAGTTTCCGTTCCCATGGGAATACAGGAATAAAAAATAGCCTATGTCACCCGGGGATAGTGTAGCTTCCCGACGGTGAAAGAGTTTTTGAATTCGGTCCAGTAGTTTCGGAACACATTAAATACAAACAAACAAACAATCAAATCAATCCTCTTTATATAGATATAGATAGATAAATAGATATAGATAGAATAGATTATAATCTATAATCTATTCTTAAAAAGATTATAATTTATAAGTTCTGTCAATAATAATTATTATTGATAGAACTTAGGTGGAAATAAAATTAAAGTGTTGATAAAGTTGACAGCAGTTGGTAGTGTAGTAGTTTAGTGTAAAATGTTAACTATTAATCCACAATACTAATTACTGTACGCTCATGTTGAGCCTATTTTTATGGTACTAATTATTTTGTCATGTCAGCAACGAGGTGTTGTATTATACAAAACATAATTGTATGATTTTTATAGAAACTTATGTATTTATTTACACATGTCCCGCAAAGTGTGTGTAGCACCGACAATGACAGTGAAGAATATAGAAGCCACACCTACATAGTTCAGCGACAAAAAGTGTGGTCGCCGAGCCAATAACCCCGGAGCAATAGCAAAGCACTTATCGTCGCATTACGGGCAAACAGTCGCGTGTGGACAAACAGTCGCCTACGCCGCGCGCCGCGCGAGGATGGGAAATACTCGACAAGGACCGGGCGCGGACGCAGGCGCCGCGGGGGCCGCTGTGACTTCTCAAGTGTGTGAGCTAGCTGAAATGATATAGGTTCGTTGTTGTTACATATAAATGCATTGTTATAATTTCAGTTTTCTGTCTCTAAAGTTTGACAATGCACCGCACACCTGCTTAACATCAAATGGGGAAGCGCAAGCCTTATACTGTATATGCGTTTGAATAGCAAAAACTTTAAAGTTACTTTTGTATCATGTTTCCGCAACAAAATTTTGTCATGGTAAAATTTAATTTCAATTGTGTATTTTCATTCGTAACAGCCGTTTAAAGTTTTAGAAAATGGCTCTACTGTAAACTGGAAGCTGTTTGTTATCAAAATCTTTGCAACCAAATACAACAATATCTGACAAAGAGTGCTTTATAGAATTGCCATCTTATTTGTGAAAATAATTTAACAAGAATTCTCTTCCCCCCCAAGAATGAGATCCTGAGTACATGGATTGGTATATTTGTTCTACGCGACAGATGGAACCAGTTAGCTTGTTTTCGTTGAGGGCACTTGAACTAGATCTCGAAGTTTGGAGTTTGGAAGTTTCCCTTCGGTAAAAATAACAATCTTAGTTTTGAGAGAGCATTCCGTTTGACCACCTGTGGACTTACCTGCGCTGGGACACGAATCAATATTCAATTAGGGTTTCTAGTTAATTTATAAGTTTCGGGAAAGGCTTGTCTTCAACCTTACTTACTTATTACTTGGTTGGGAAATATGTTCATTTAAGATTTATCTCTCTTGACCTTTGACTTTAGAAGACGAGGAAATAACTTATGATTGCTATAGACGGGTAAAACTTAGAGAGAGAAAAACTAAAAGGAAGGGAGAAAGATAAAATTCTGCGATCAAAGTTCAGCAAGTAATTTAAGTTTCCAATTAACTCTCAATAAACCCTTATAGCGCAACTCATTTGTAGCAAGTATTCCAAATATCCCTGTCAACAAAATTCCAACAAGCAATTGCACATTCCCAGCCTTTTACAGAAATGAAAAATGGCGGTCATTCGCAATGTAGACGCGGCGGCGGGCGGACGTGCGTGCGGCGAGCTGGCGATCAATTACGTCGATACTAATATCTGTAATTGGGCGGTCTGTTTGTAATTACCGACTTGCGGGATACCGTGATGGATGGCATGCCTGTCGGCGGTCGATCGACACGGAAGAAATGCTTCGAGCGAGAAAGTCATAGCGCAGAACATCTCAGACGGGCTGCCCACTACATTAGACACATTACTTATAACTTTTTTCACAGAAACCATAGAATGAACTTGCATGAAATCACAATCCGTGGTATGTCAAAGTTGTATATAGGGTGTGCATGTATGTGTGTTGCTTTTGAGAAACAATGGAGAGTATTTGCCGCGTCAACGTGAAGTTTCAAATGATTTAGCACTTACTTTTTATTTCTAATTACATAAAGTAGCTGGCAAGATATATGAGACGCTGCCAGCGGTAGATAAATCAAGCCAAGTTCCAAACGCAAGCTTCAATCTTCGCTAATCCATTACGTTCAGTAGAAATCACACGAACATTGTGTGCAATAAATTACAACCGACTTCCGTTTGATATGATCAAACCGAATTATGCGTCGTAAAATAAAAAATGTCCGACAGAAAGCGAGGCAATCAATGGACACATATTCAGTCGTGAGCTTTATTTAGACATGATTGGCCTGTGGCAACTGGTACACGAGACCTCGGCGTGTAATGTTAGGCATACTAAAGGTAATTGAAAGAAAATACAAGTGCAAGAGTCTACCATAAAACAATCTGAATTAAATTAATTAAATAATGATTAGTACAAATAAGGTAACATTTCTCTAAGGAAAGCTAGCTTTAAATGTTAGTCCTGAGTGGGAATCGAACCCACGCCCTTAGGCTCTCGAAGCAGACATATTACCAATGAACCAACAGGGCTGTCATTCTTGCTGATGTCATGCGTTATGTCAAACGCGAGTCTGTTTGTTGTTTCGTTCGTTTATAATTTATTCTGCGTTTTCATTACATTTGTATCCATTTTATTTGTTTTTTAATTTTTATTTTATTATGTACTAAATAGTTTGAGTTTGCCTACAATGGCTCTCCGGAAGACCAGCGCTGGGCATACCGCTTAGTATGACCAGCATCATGCTGAGGTGAGTTATTTAGTAACTGTCCCAGATTTGTTTTTGTGTGTTATAAAATTAAAACTTCCTTTCTTCTTTACATGATATATAAGAACGATCGCTATACAACACTAAGTTGACACATGAAATGCGAAAGAGTAAAGTTGTTAACTTTTTGCCGGCCCACATTCCATCCTGGTAAACCTGCACTGTAGCCGCCACTATCGACTCCCTATGGATTTATACGTCTCGCGAGAGAGCCCGACGTGTGCTATCGATAAGGCGGAACGTCCGTCCGTGTGTCTCTCTGTCGGCCAGGAATAGATTGTTCACGACTGCTGATTGAGGAGCTTTCAAATATAATCAATCAGATGGAAGTCTCAGAGTAATTCTTAAAATATTAGGTGCCTTAACGAAGTCAAGCTGAGTAGCATCGGAAAATTATTTGAAGAAGGTTGTTCATAAAAATTAGATTTTCAAGTTTAAAGATTTTGATATAGTTTGTGTGTGTTGTTCGAAGATGGTTAGCACATCCAGCCTGGAATGGAACTGGCTCTAAAGTGGGGCTGTCGGAATACACTATTAGGTGATTGATGACAGATTTTCAATTTGAGTGTGATAGCTAGCTAACCGTGTACTAGAAAGTACCCTACCACCATGCTATGGTTTCCTTATGGTGTTTTCCTTTATCAGCAGCTCAAGTTCATTGTTGAGGTTTGAACCCACGCTGTTCCGCGTGTGAACCGATCGCGCCAACCGCTGAGCTATCGCTACAAAACTTCACTACACTTTATTACTGCTTTTTTGTCCGTCTATGCAAGCGTGGCCTACAGTCCTTGTTTAGTAGCGTAGAAAAAGAATCTGCTCTCAGTGTCCTGTACTACAAAGCTTATAATATAATCAAATTATTATATATCTTTATTTCGAAACAACGCGTCTCCTTAGAAGCGAATAACGACACTGTTAAACAAGGATGCCGTGCGCGCCACTCATAATCAGTAATTATATTCATTGCTCCGTCATCCATCACCCGTCCGACCAGACTAAGAACTTAGACCCTCCGGCGTATAAAACGCACGCTACCACTGAGCCTTATGGCTAACATAGTTCACTAATCCGACAAACTACAAACTCAACGTTCGAGTTAAAACTTGAAAGTTGAGTAGACTGTGTATTAAGGGGAATGATAAATCACTCCCTTCAACACAGTTTATAGAAAATGTATGACAGTACTTTTAAGATTATCAAATCGACACGTTTGTATTTCGATAAAATATTATGAACTCTAGCATACTCGTAAACTGCATTTAAATTTTAACCATCTGTTATCTCGAGCCAGTCGCGTGGTATGAATCACAGACTAGCGGCGTATATTTTTGTCGATCCGTGCATAAATCGCCAGCTATCGCGCGCTATCGCACGCGTGTCTGCTTTATAGCCGACACAAAGCGTTTATGCTTATATTTCGAATCGAGTAACAGCCGTATCGATTACACGCAATTACAATAAACATAAAATCGATAAGCGAACGGACGCTGCAATTAACTCGATACCGGTGTTAGTATCGATTCGCGTACCGGTCGCGCGCACTCGATATTACGGCTCTGATTTTTGTTATCGATTCCTCGTGACAACTTCATTAAGATTATTCGAGAATTGTGAAAACTTTACTTGAATGACAGCGAGGAGACAGCGAGATAACTCCGCTTGAAATAACGAGCGAGTATACCTCTCGATACTTTAAATAAATCCTATCCGCTGTTATTTTAAGTGTCCCGTCTCCATGAAGGGCCCCTAGTTAGCTGGGCTTCGAACAAACAACGTAGACACTTGCTGGTGCGTCTCCCTAGCAGGAGGTCGTCTAGGTAGATACCACCGCAGCACCAGATATTCTGCCGCCAAGCAGTGTAGGTAATCATTACTATGGTCCGGTTTGTAACGTACTGCAGCTAGCAAAATTACAGGGCTGTCGAGACTAACCATCGAAAGTATCAAAGTAATGCGCGCCAAAGCATTGAAGCCTGAACTTTGTTTTGCTACTCTGAGTTATGTATCGCTGCAATGGTCATAAACATGCGTTCTCTCTCATCTTACCATCAGGAGAGCGTCGTGTTCGTCTCATTACTTTGACTTTTACAAAAGTTTTTTTTTTCATGGTAAAAAAATGAAACATAATGTTTATTATAATTATGGAACCTTACATTGTCCGTCTTACATTGTACAACTCTAACTAAACAACGAATTTTATTGGACTTTTTAACTCGTATTTTATTTTTGGTTGCCGCTATGTAAGCTATAGAACGCTGCTAGCATAACAAATAGATTATTCTCAATGATCTTTTGTAATATTTCCAAGATTAGTATTTCATGAACATGACCCAATTTTTAGAGAATATTAATATTCTAAACACTGTTAAGGCTGACACATTTTTCCATGAAAGAGTAGCAGCACTCTCTAACCTCAGTGCCTGGCTCGGCGAGGTGGCGGAATCCGCGGCAATAAGCATTCTCGTCGCGCTGCACTCTGCCGGTCATGTCCACATTCAAATGAATGTTTAAATGCATAAATCGTGCTTCGGACAGATCGCATCTTAAACGACAAAGTTTTGATGTTTTTTGAGTTATTTTAGATCTCATTTCTAAGTTATTGTAAAGCTGTAGGCACATGATTAAAAAGTAACAAATCAGTTTTTACGATTCAAAGCGCTCCATGGACATTCACTCTGTGAGTTACTATACAAAATGTTTTTACACCAGATACATATTTTTATGTAAAAGTAATTAGACGAAGGAGACGCTCCGCTGACGGTTAATGTTACCGCAGAGTTAGCGCATGTCCATGACCATTGAAGAGTCACACAGAAATTTTAATAACAAAGGCCAGGGCATCGCTGCTCATTACTTTGAGACGTTAGATGCTTAGTAGCTACAACCTTGTAATTTCGCTAGCTGCAGTACCTTTCAAACTGAAACACGGTAATGGTTACACAATAGTTAATTGGCGGCAGACTGCCGTAACTAGATGACCTCCTGCTACGAAAATCTACCACCAAGTAGCAGGCGAGATGTGGTCAAAAACCTAACGTGATAACCAATATAATTTAAAACGTTTCCAAATACGCTGGAACTCCCTCTGTGTTGGAATAAAAGAGCTCCCAATCCCCGAGCCCAGCGCCACAGCAGCGCACGAGCTCCACCGCTCCGCCGCTCCGCCGTGCTGCACTCCGCCTTACCGCCAGCAGCTCATTACCGACAGTTAGCATTCAGGCGGCGCCGGCCGCGGATCTGGCGCATCCATCAGCCCGGAGCCTGCAGCGTCAGCAGTCTGCGCACGTCGCTCACCGTACGAGCCTTTCTAAACAGCTGGCGAATGTGCGGGACGCGAGATACCCACTTCTAGATTACAGGGGTCAAACTTCATTGCTTTAGGAGTTTTCTAAAATAATTAGTTGATATTTTTATGGGGACGAAATGTGCAAGTCATTTATATGATGTTTAGTTTATTTACTATTGTGTGATAATTCTTTTGAGGTGCCCAATAAACAAAATGCACGATAACTGCCTTGTAAACGTAAAATTTTATGCATTTAATTAAAATCTTAGACTTACAAAACACAATAATATATCTATCCTCATCTATTTATTTATATGTCAACAAGCTTACGCCCGCGACTTCGTCCGTGTTAACTTTAGAAAAAAATAATTGATGATTCAGAGAGAAATGAAACATGGTTAGTTAGTAACAAATAATCAATATTCATGAAACTTGCGCTACTTCATTATTACATCAAGGTAAAGGATACCTTGTAATATTGTTCCATAAGACGCATTTATACCAAATTTCAAGTGGATACGGCCAGTAGTTCGTTCTTTAATAAATCAACAGGAATCTAAAATTTATTAAAAGTATGCCGTATAATCTAGGCAACAAACTAGTATGTGTCCAAATATTCATGCAAAGCTTAAACGAGTCACCGCTACACAGTAAATACTACGGAATTTTTTATTTGACCGCAGATCTTATATTTGAAATTACATTTTAAAAACTATGTTTAATTGGATGTAATCGGTACCTCCGTTATCCTAATTAATAAAATCTACATTAATAAAGCGGAAAGTATGTTTGTTTGTATTGAACAGGCTCCGACACTACTGGACGGATCTGCATAACTCTTTAATCATTAGAATGCTACAATATCATTGAGTGACATGGGCTATATTTATATTGTTAATCGAGTTTTGTTTTCCCGTGCGAAGCCGGGGCGAGCTAGTAATAACATAAATTTAATATAATAAATGTAGTGAAAACAATACGTATATGTGTACATGCCATGTGTCTTCCACGCGACGTTCCGCGTCACCGACAAGTGGACGGAGTAGTCTGTGTAGTTATTATCTTTATTCTATCCCATGGCTGTGTGGGAGTAATCGCTTTTAGCGATAAGACCGCCACTTGAGGCGCTCGGTCATATATTATCAGTATTGTAATTTCTGGTGTACACTAAGAGAGAGATCTGTGCATGTATGTATTGCATTGCATTATGTTTTAATTTAACTGTGACATGTAAAGACTATTTATAAAATAAATGAATATGAATATATTTATTTGAAGGCGCCGTTAATAAGTAATAACGCCGTATAAAAGACATCAACGCGCTCGCGTCGTCAGCCCCCGCAGCGCGTGATTCCTTTGAACAGAACTGATAACTTTTGAGCGACTTGAGCTTTATCTCGTCGTAGATACAAAATAATGAGATTAAAAGCTTTAAAAATTGAGATTTAAAACGATATACTTTAACCACGTCCACCATTTTATAATTTCATTTTTAGAAACGAAAACATTGTAACCTGAAAAAATAGTTAAGGCGGCCAGACATAGACTTACATAGTATTTCATAAGGATAGGGCAAATAAAACATTCTTAATAAGTAAGTCTTTTTTTTTCAGTGCAAAATTAAGCGCACGTCGATTTTATTAGAGAACAATCATTGAAATTGATATTTAAAGGTAAACGGTTGCTGTACGATTTCACAGTCGCGCTCATAGTTAAAATTTTCCCCTTGTATAAATATTTTTAAGATAATTCAAAATAGTTTGTTATAGCATAAAAAATTGCATGCATTAAGATTTATTCTATTAGCACGGATTCGCGGAACATCAACTGACTGACTGGAGCTCCGTGGGCGCAACCACACGCCTCACTCAAGCTAGGTGTGACACCCGCGCTTTAAAGAAAAAATCATTTAATCGCAGGCCGGATACCACTGCACATAATCATTACCCACTATACGTATGCGATGGCAAGCGACATGTCGCGACACGACACTGTGCGACTTGTTGCACGGGATTGCACAAACCGGTTTTCAGTGTAATGAAGCCACGTGTAGGCGCAGCGCCTGCTTTATATTTGTGCGCCACGTCGCGTCGCATCGCCTTGCTCACGTAGGACGACAGGTTAGTGAGTAACAAAAGCAGCCGTGACGAAAATAAACACCTGGGAAAGCGAAGCGGATTCGAACTCCCAAGATTTTTTGTAATTTAAGATATTTTTGGCCAAAATTCTTGCGGTCATTGTGTGGTTTGAGTGGTTCTTGTGGTAACCGTCGAGATAATGAAACCATCGGACATGAACACTGAGCAGCCCTCACGCCGCCGCGCCGCCCTCACGCCGCCACGCCGCCCTCACGCCGCCGCGCCGCCCTCACGCCGCCGCGCCGCCCTCACGCCGCCGCGCCGCCCTCACGCCGCCGCGCCGCCCTCACGCCGCCGCGCCGCCCTCACGCCGCCGCGCCGCCCACACTCACATTACAGTGCGTTTTGTTCGGACGCCATTTGAAGTAAGCTGTGCTCGGCTAACTGCTTCAAGATACAAGTTTGCGATTAAATATTGAAAGGTATGTTATAATTTGACAGCCAGCTTCCATTCTATAAACAAAGACCGTACCAGGGTCCATACTTGTTAGAAAGTTCGATTTAAACAGTTTGCCATCGAGTTTCTAGTAATTTCTTTGTATCAATCTGTTGATCTATTTATTTTTTTCTTATGGTTGATAATCTTGTTGGTGTTTAACCACAGCTCACCTGGTGTTAAGTGACTATCTGGCCGAAGATGGTAAATACATCTAGCCTAGAATGGAACTGGTTTTCATGTGAGGCTGCCCGAACACACCGTTAGGTGCTTGGCAACAGATTTTCAACTTGTACCTAGGTTGTAGCAAAGCAGCCAAGCCCATGAAAGTACTCTACCACCATGCTATGGTTTCCTCACGCTGTTTTCCTTCACCGGCAGCTCAAGCTCATTGTTGGAGTTTTGCCGACTGCACTAACCACTGAGCTATCATCGCTACGCTAGAATAAAATGAAGACATATTTCTTTCACAGCAAGGAATACAAAAAAAGATTTCAATAAATTTAGTTCAATTAAAGGTGATAGCTGACTTTACAATCCAAAGTATTAAATGTGAGATATTGGAGCCCAAACTAAGCACGAGGTTTATCTCGGGGACCGAGTGTGTTTCTGAATGTTCTGTGGCTGTTAACGAAAAATTAAGTTGGATTTTAATCATGAATGCGAAAATGTATAGTACAGAAACCACGAATCACTGCACGAACTAAGGATAAGGCTTGTCATATGCGTTTCTTTTAGAGACAATTCGGCTGAGCAGCGTTCGGGCAGACATGTAATATTACAAACGCTAGTCACTCGAGCCCGCGTCCCGCCGCCCGCCGCAGCTTCTAAGAGCAAGAGCAGCCTCGTTTACACGTGCATGTTGAGTGCCACAACATTCCAGCGAAAATATTACTACAAAAAAAGAAGTTAGGCTTTTCACGACCGTTCAAATTTCATTACCACCCAGCGAGCAGCGGTGCGACCACGACCGTTCAAATCGGCCTTCATCTCCGCTTTCAACAGCGGAGGTCTGGCCTAGCCGCGGTCACGCTCATTGTTTACATTCACGAGCATTACGAGAGGGCTGGCGAGTTAGCCGGCGCTGCCGTTCTAAGGGGCATTGCAAGTTGCACTCCTTTCCCTTTCCGACCAATGGCGGGCTCGTACCACGCCCCCTGCCTCCCCCGCCGCCCACCAGCCCCACTGGTGACGTGACCCCACCAGCAGGCTGAGTGTAACTCGGCACTAGCTGGACCCGCGGCGGCGAGATAAGGTCTATGATCTCATGCTGGGTGTTGCTCCGGAAATGGTTGGCTGATGACGGCCGCCATTTAGATGGCACTGATAGGCGGGAGATGTCACGAAACTTGGCGAAACACTATGCACACCACTTCACATAAACATTACTGGATCGCAGAGAAGTACAGTCGATGCAATACCTGACGCAATGACGTTAGAAACATGTCGAGCCGTCGAGTCGACTCTTAATGTCTTTGTTTGGAAAACTCATATTTAACATTCATAGTTACGTCAAAATATAGTACTGCTTACATAAATTAATAATAAATATCGTAGGACGTTACATACAGAGCCATCTGACCCCAAACTAAGCAGAGCTTGTGCTATAGAAGTCAGATAACAGATAGATTACTTAAATACTTTTTTTTTGTAAATACATATGTACTTACTTATAATAAATACAGAACCAGACACAGAACAAACATTTGTTTATACCACAAAATGTTTATGGTGAGAATCGAACCTACGCCCTTTAGCTCTTGGAGCAGACATTCTACCAATGAACCAACAGGGCTGACAAAAGTATCAAGAAAAAGACACAAGTGTTGGTTAATTATAAAAACATCGTCACTTTTCTAAACAATACCATAATTGATTGTATTTATAAAATGTAGTTATATATTTTTTAATAGCTGTTATGAATTGTACTTCCGTTTAAGATAACTACTCGTATAGCATAATACAGTTTGATGGACGACTGAGACTGAGTTCCCAGCATCCCCGCGACACGCGTCCGACCTCCGGAAACAAATGAGATTGTTTCTCGTGACAAGTTTCGTCGGTCACACTTCGCGAGATACTTTATAAAGCAGATACGAGTCAACGACTTCATTACACAAGTGCCGGCTCCACAAATACAAATAAATGTTATGTAGGTAGTAACGTGAAAACCAATTAAAATTACTTTACAACGTCCAAACTATAAAAAGTGCTAAAACTAGTGCTAATAAAAATGAGATGCAAAAAAAACTAAAACGGTGCGATCGTTGGCATTTCGGTAATAGGTTTTCGGGGTCAATAAACTTATTTGTACTTATCCAAAAATTGTCGGCCGACGTGCACTTCATTTGGGAAATAGCGAACCGGCGTAGAGTCCGAGTCGTACAATTAAATCGAGTTTGTAAAAGATTTAGTGCAGATTGTAAAGGAAGTCCAATAAATTAAAGCGGACTCCTTACACGGCTGCGATTGAGATCCACGAGAAATAAAATGTTCGCGCGTGTTTCCCGCCTGCGCGTCATATCACGCTCGGAAATCTGCGCTGACGCCGATATTGGCTCTACTCAGCCACAGAGCACAGAGATATGGAGAAAACTCTTTCTTCTATACCTAGAACTTAACCTACGCCCATCAAAAACTTTTGGTAATATGACATATATAAAAATAAAGAGACGAACGAGACGCTCTCCTGATGGTAACAGATAACGCCTGTCCATGACCATTGCAGCGATACACAGAACTTCGAGTAGCAAAACAAAGTCCAGGGCATCGCTGCTTTGGCGCTCATTACTGTGAGACTTAAGATGGCTAGTGTCAACAGCCCTGTAATTTCAATATTAGCAGTACCCTTCAAACAAGAACACAGTAATGCTTACATACTACTGCTTAGCGGCAAAATATCTGGTACTGCGATGGTACCTACCTAGACGACCTCCTGCTGAGGAGATCTACCACCAGGTCATGCTTATAGAAGCATTTCGGGGTTCCATAGGAACGCTTCACTTATTTATACAATGCTCGCATGTTTTGGTACTCGGTTGCAAGAACGTGTCGAGGAAGATCTCAAGCATATGAGCTGGAAAACAAGTTTGAGAAGGTAGACCAGAGACAGAATGAAATGGAAGTAATTTATTGAGGAAGGCAAGACGCATAAAGGGTTGTAGTGCCGTAGAAAGAAGAAGGATTTCGTGATGAAATGTTTATGTGTCTGCTCATACTTTCTGTATCCACTTAGCTCGTTCTACCCCCGCCCTGGCTCGCGGCTAGAGGTCATAGCCCTTCCGCATGAAACCGTGACCCAGCGAGAATTTGAATACCTCTGTCTTCTTTTCGTGGGATAGTAACAATGGATAGAGTTTTGTCCCGGGAGCTAGCCGCCTGCCTAGTGCTCTGCGCCCCCGCAGTGCGCGGTGGGGAGGGGGGCGCGGCGGCGATAAATTCTCACCATCGGCATCGTAACGAGCGCTAACGAGCGCGTTATCGCACATCAGAGACAATACTCGAAGTACAGCGGAGCGCTGCAGCTCTGCGAGTACCAGCTGTGGTTATTAATCCTACTAATATTTATAAATGTGGCAGTTTGGACGTTTGTACATGTTCAGATATTTGTTACTCAATCATGAATAACGGCGGAACCGATTTGGATAAAGTTTGGCACACAAATAGTTCATGATATGGATCAACACATAGAATTTTTTTTATTCGTTAGATGACCTGTAACTGTGGTATAATCAATAAATTATTTGTATTTGTATCCGGAAAAAAGTCATTTTCGTGTGGGAACACGGGTTATCAAAACACGAACTATATAGGACGTATATATTCGAAATTTGGTGAAGTTGTGTTGTATGGAACATTATTGCAAAATAAAAACTATTTGTTGCTTTTGTTGCTCACATCTCATTTCTCTCGGGACCTCATTATAAAATCAACGCGGACGAAGTCGCGGGCGACAGCTAGTACTTACAACGATCAGAAATTGTCTTAGTAGCTCTTTTATTTACAATAGTTAAGATTTTCTCAAAGTTATGTGTGCAATGGTCAAATGCAGGCGTTATTTCTTACCATTAAGAAAGCGTCTCGTTTGTCTCAATACTTTTACATAATAAAAATCTCAAGGCAATAAGCATCAATGCAGTGCAGGGCTCTGTGCTATGCTGTGCTGTGCTGTGCTGTGCTAGCTTCACCTCAGAGGACCACACATCCCACGCAGATGACTCTCTTACTAGACCTTCACTCTTAGAGGTGAATGTCGCATTCATCTCTATCGTAGAATAAACTTTACTTTATTACTCCTTACCATAAAAAATACATCATTTAGGAAGAAGTAAACACGTTAAGTGAGCTGAGGTCAATCACCTAGCCTGTCGACCAAAAAAAAATCAATGGTTGTTATTTGAAAACGGAGTAGCGATTGACAATAACTCATCCCGTGGCAAGTAGAGATGTGGTCTGGGATTACAAGCGCTTGTCTGTCGACTAGGTAGATAGATATGCAACTGTTTAATGTATCGGATAGAGCAGGGGTGGCCAACAATGCCACGCGGGGCAGGGGTGGCCAACAATGCCACGCGGGGCAGGGGTGGCACATGGCATAATTATTTGGGCGCGCTACGAATCTATGTACTGTCATGTATGATCCTAACCTTATATACAACAATACAAACGACATTAACACTTTCTTGTTTTAGTGGAAATCAATAGAATACATACGGGACACCTAGTCATAGGTCAGATATCAATAAGTACGTTATATAGATGTTTTTATTTAGTGAGAATCGAATTCACAATCAACAGAACTATAAAGCAGTTTTTTGTGGAAGACTTGCTTCACTTGATGTGAAGTGACGGTGTAGTTGAAAATGGTAAATATATCTAGAATAAAACGAGAGCCTGTTTCATTCTACCTTAGGTGTATTTACCATCTTCAAATCTTCAAAAACAACAGACAAATAAATATATGGCGCACAACGACGGCCTTATCGCTTGGAGCTATTTCTTCCAGACAACCTTTGAATGGAAAGTAACAGAAACAACAGCTATTAAGGTTAAAACAATGTATAGGTTAATACTGTAATGTATACACACTACTACTAGGCGACAGAATTTCTATTACAGCGTTCGTACCTACCTGGACGACCTACTACAGATATTTACAAATACAAATACAAATACTTTATTGATAACTCCAATGCTACAAGTTACTTCAAAATTTTTAAATATGTCGCAGTTTGTGACAAGGTTTATACCACAACCACAAAACATTAACAGCCCTGTTGGCTCGCCCGTAGTGTATCTGCTCTATGAGATGTCGGATGTGGGTTCCATTTTACAAAAAAAAAATTGAAGTATTCTATCAGTTATCTGACTACCAAAGATGTCCGGCGATATTTATTACATAACGTGGCGCAGCGAGTACAAAATGTAATATTATTGAGAGCAGTCATTAGTTTAGAAAGACAACAACAGACAGAGCAACAGAGGTTGAGCAAACTCACACTTGTGTGCTCTAGAGCCCTGCCTCTACCTGTAGGTAGGTAAGCAGATACTGAAGCCAGGATTCAGTGAATTACGTCCGAAGATATGAGAAATCCCACAAACACGGGGGCTGCTGCGGCTGCGCCAGATTCGTGACCGCGCTGCAATTACACGTCACGCGCGGCTCCGGCCGACATCGCGACGGTAATTTATGAGGGCCTCTGGCCCCCGCCGCCCCGCCGCCCCGGCCTGCCCCGGTGCCTGCGCGCGCTGTACGGTGGCTATGAGCCAGGAGAAATGGGGACGATCTTCATTTTTTTTATAAGATAGAAAGAAAGAAAAACATTTTTTTTTCTAATACACAACAACGAACAACTACAGACACACAAGAAAAAGATTTAAACTAACATACAGACAACAAATTTTAAATGTTAGTAAGAGGATTATCGCTGCAGTGATTAGAAAAAAAAGGCCAGCGCTCAGCAAATGTGCTGGGGATTAGGTACTCCACAGCGCTGATTTTTAGGAACCATACAAAACAAAATAAATGTATATTGTAAATATGTATCGGTATTTATACGTAATCGGTTTGCGTTTGACCACATCCTGCCTGATGTTAAGCAACGATGTGATCAGGGATGGAAACACAGACTCCGCCAAAAAATGCCACATCCTCAAGGATTTTTATCCATGACAGGCTCCAGTGTTTCAACTCTCTCTGATGTTAAGGGACGAGGAATTAATGTCATACCTTGTCTTACAGGGGAGTTACTCATTGCTGGCTTCTTTATTTCCTATGAACTAAAATTTAGGCGTTTTAAAAGGTTAGAGTGTAAATTTCTTCTAGACCAGCGTGCTCCATTCCCGGCCGCGTCGACGCTTTACATCAGGCGAGTCGGCGGCCAAATTTAGATATATTTCATAAAAAGCAGCAAAAGTATGTACTGTTACTTCTAGATGTTTTACAATTAACATTTTAATTAAATAACTACATGTTATTTTTTTACAGTAATTACATAAATTACTCAGAAACGCTCATAAAGTTTGAGTTCTTTTAGATTTGTCCATCAATAGTAATAGTTAAGAACAGGAGGAACTCGCTGTTACTCTCAGAAAGAAAAAGATAGCGACACACGTCACTTCATTTTAATTTATCTTGAAAGTAATTCCTCTTTTTTTTGAGCGCTTCTTGGCGGTGAGTTGAAGCTCTCCGGATGACGCGTAATTTAAATTCTATGGTTTGCTCGGCCGAGGAGAAAGAAAAGAAGGGAAAGAAAACGAAATCATAAGCCTCAACATTGTGCTAGATTCACAGAATGGACACTAATATTAACAAGTGTAGTTACTTCATTGATTAAGCCTTTATTGTTTTTTTTTTAATTGCTCTTTTTTTCTTTGTTTTTTTAGTTCCATGTGAAACAATTGTCCGAGTCTGTTCCGGATGCGCGGGCGCCTGCGCTCCGGGGCGCGAGGCGCGGGGCGCGCGCGGGCGCGGGCGCGGCAGAGGTCGGCAATCTATCTGTCATGGATACGGCTCATTGTGCGCATTTTTGCGCGCTGCCGATATATCTGCTCATTTGGCGAGCGCGAGCATCGTGCACTTGTTTTACAGAGGTTATGGCCGTCATACCCGGAGAGATTAATAACCTGACCGGACCCGACGGAACCAGCCACAATCCCCTTTCATGTGTTCTATTTTATTTTCACTCCTAATACAGTAAATATTAAATGTTTCTAACCAGCTCATCTGCTGAACGGGTTATGATGAAATTTGAACAGAGATGATCATAAATATCGATCTCATCAGATATCGTTATTTTAAAAATACTGAAACATTTTTATCTTACCTGACCAGCGAAACTTACAACATAATGTATGTATTTATATTTACGACAAAACATACAGACAGATAGAGAAACGGGATTTCTCTCCGTTTGATTCTGTATTTCTGATTAATTTCCGTAATACCTGAAGAACGGAATCTAGGATTTGCAAATTGAAATTAATTTTGGAAGTTTGCGTGATTTAGTTATCTCGACACTAATGAAGTTAAAAACTACTTAGTTAGAAGTTGGAGTTGGTAGTTTTTTTTTTAGTCTTAAAGTATTCTATCAGTTATCTGGTTCTCATAGTACAAGCTTTGCTTAGTTTGTAGGTAGATAGCGCTGTGTGAAATGTCCGTCTGTCCGTCTGTAGCGATGATAGCTCAGTGGTTAGCGCGGTAGATTCGCATGCCGAAAGGCGTGGGTTCAAACCCCAACAATGAGCTTGAGCTGCCGGTGAAGGAAAACATCGTGAGGAAACCATAGCATGGTGGTAGAGTACTTTCTAGTACTCGGCTGGCTAGCTACCACCCTCAAGTTGAAAATCTGCCGCCAAGCATCTAACGGTGTGTTCCGGCAGCCTCACTTGAGAGCCAGTTCCATTCCAGGCTAGGTGTGCTTTACCATCTTCGACCACACCTTCACTTAACATCAGGTGAGCTGTGGTCAAACAACTAGCCTCTGTCAACCATAAAAAAAAAATGTCCTACGACATTTATTTTAGGAAGGGCTGAACGAGGTAAGCAGCAGAGGTGTCGGTAATGTCATTTGTTACATTTTAATTTGATATCTGTTATCACCACCTCGATCACCACACCCAATATTAATAAAATATCTCAAAAGATAAAGTTACTCAACCCGAATAAACACAGCTCGCGCGCAACTTCCATTAGAACATGTTATAATTAAGATTTGATTAAAATTAATTAGCTGCGACTAATAATCATTAAAAAGCTCTGAATGGAGTTACATTAACACGAGAGGAGTGCGTTCGTCACACGCCGGGCTCCGCGGCCGCGCAGCTTCCCGCGCGTTTCGTCAGAGAAGTTGTTTTGTATCTTTTCTTGGTTGTTATTAATATCGGTATCGCATTGATGGCCGCGTCGTTATTGTAATATTAAATGCGCTAAGTCCGACTCGACACGGACTATTGAGTAATGTCGGTAGAGTACTTTTATCTTGAGGTTCTGTATATTTTGGCTCCTTATAACATGTTCGTTTTTTATGGATGACAGGCTAGTGGTTTGATCACAGCTCATCTATTTGTTTAAAGTTCGCATAGCTACTTTTACAAATCTGTAGTGTGGAACTTTGTGTGTATTTAAAGTCCAGTAGTTGTTTTTATAAAAATAAATAAAATGTATTGTGTAAAATACGAAAACCATTATGAAAACTTTTGGTGAAACAGATAACAGTTTTCGACGTATTCATGTATTTCTATTTGTTTTTTAAAGAATTGGAGCGCAATTTAATTAAAACTATGATTATTTATCATTAATCATTAAATTAAAAAAAAACACGTAAAATGGAAACTGGCGTGGTTTTTAGACGTACATTTTCATTTTACTTACTTGCCGCGAAGCAAGACAAAACTGCACGCGCGTCGTGTTCCACTTAGGCTCCTTGAAAAAGGTCACCGGATGTGGCTGAAGCTACAGATGGAGTATCAGGTGCACGTCAGGTTAGTCAAACGTAAGTTGAAATAGAACAAAAATCAGAGTTCTTAATTTTTACAGTAATATTTGTAAAAACAAGCAATGTTCAAGTCGATCACTGTAATCCGTAGGCTTACAACAGCCGCAGAACCCTAAAAAAGTAATCAAAACAAAACGAGCGGTATGTCGCGTGGGCGCGCTTCTCGAGTTATGCCGCCAGCGGCCGATAAATACCGCTGGACATTACCATGCACGATGGTAATGCGTCTCTAGCAGCCGGCGCGGGCGCCCTACGCGGCCTGCTGAGGACGTCCAAACTTTGGACGCTATGCATGACTAGCTGAGGTTCGCGGCCTAACTGGCAGTTTTAGTCTGCATATAGTATGTGTCGATCCAGGGTACTCTACACTCGACATCCACTTATAGCTGATGTACGGATCGTACGGTAATAACACAGTGCACACTGGGCTGTTGAGACTAACTTTATCAAAAGTCTCAAAGTAATGAGCGCCAAAGCAGTGATGCCCTGGACTTTGTTTTGTTACTTAAAGTTCTGTGTATCGCTGCGATGGTCATGGACAGGCGTTATCTCTTACCATCGGGAGAGCGTCTCGTTCGTCTCATTACTTTTTACATAAAAAAAAAAAAAAAGTGCGTTTTACCACACATTTTCTTTTTTTTATTAATAGATAGGCTTACGTTTGACCATCATCTATGAATGACCTTCCTTCCTCCGTGTATATTTGAACAACAACTTGGATACTATGATTGTGAATACTGAGTTATTTTTACTATTATTGTTGTTGACTATTTTATTATCATCGATTTGATATTTTATAATTGTATCTTGGTTATATACAAGGATACGTCGACGATATTACAATTTTAAATCCCGTGTGATATTTTATATAAATATACCTACACTAAACCATATTCTAACAAATACATTAATCTTGAATCTTCTACAGGCGTGTCAACATCATCTTAAATCGAAAACAAAAATCACAGAGGCAGCGCTCTGACGGCTATAAATGGCTTTTTTCATGCATGTATATTATATAGTCCTCGATTAGGTGTTTCTAGAAAATCTAGAAACTATAATCGTCGTCAACTTGCGGGCCCGGTCTATCTTTTTTTTATGGTTGACAGGCTCGGTGTTTGACCACAGCTCACCTGATGTTAAGTGAAGGTGTGATCGAAGATGGTAAAGCACACCTAGCCTGGAATGGCACTGGCTTTCAAGTGAGGCTGCCGGAACACACCGTTAGATGCTTGGCGGCAGATTTTCAACTAGAGGGTGGTAGCTAGCCAGCCGAGTACTAGAAAGTACCCTACCACCATGCTATGGTTTCCTCACGATGTTTTCCTTCACCGGCAGCTCAAGCTCATTGTTGGTGTTTGAACCCACGCCCTTCGGCATTACCTACCGCGCTAACCACTGAGCTATCGTCGCTACAAATATCTATGCTGCTTCTATTGCTTGGCCTGCAGAGATGTCCGTAGGAACGTGTCGTCGGATATGTGAAGGAGGTTCTCGGACGACAACCAGCTGTCGATGCCTGCGGAGTAATAGCAGTATAAGTGTTGCCTACTTTACCTAATGACAGTACTTTGTATGTTAATACAACAAACTACTGCAATATAATATTATTATTTATTCATTTAACAAGCAACCAGTCTCAACAGTTTGATAGTAAGTACACACGATAAGATATTCCTTTATAATTAATTGTGTACCTGTTTTACTAACTACAAACTTTGGGTAATGTTTCTGTAAACTGGGTTCAGGAATAGTAGGTATATATAATATATTTTCCCGGGTATTTTTGCTCAAATAGTATTTTCCAATTCTTTATCTTCTATTTTCTATATACCTTATTTTATGGCTTTGACGATTATTTAAAAATAAGAGGTTATTGAATTACAAGTAAGTAATTATAATATTTTTGTTTTTATTGACATTCAATTATATTGACATAATTATTTTGTGTGACATTTTCATTGTATGGACATATGTTATGATTTTGATATTTTTAAATATGAATGGAAGAATGACCTGACCTGACCCGATCCTGAATGACCTGTAACTTTGGTGTTATTAATAAAAGATTTGTATTTGTATTTGTATCTAGACATATAAAGTGCTTTGTCCTGAATGACTGCCTGGCGGATTAACGCACAGCCCAAACCGCTGATCGTAGAGACCTGAAACTTTTTTTTTTTTTAAATTCAAAATAGGTTCGCGTTTGACCATACTCTGCCTGATGTTAAACAGTAGTGTGGTCTAAGATGGAGCACGCTTACCTAGAAGAAACCTATTTTCTCTAGATTTGAAGACGCCAATATTGTAGCTAACAGGGAACACAGACTCCGGCAGAGAGTTCCACAACCTCGCTGTGCGAATGAAAAATGTGGAATCAAAACGCTTTGTGCATACATGGCGAACATCCACCATGTACGGATGACGTTTTGGAGGGCGTGTTCTTTGTATGACGTAGGCATCCAATAAGATAGGATTTTCCGTAATTCTACCCCTAAGGGGGTGAAAAACGAAGGTAAATTTGTATGGGACAACGTGATTCCTTGGTCCAATCTACTTCAAATTTTGCAAAAACATTCTTTAACAGAATTGATGGAAGACGTGTTTCGTACATTATTGAAACTCATCGCTTAACGGGATTAAAAAGGGGTAAAAAATTATTTTGGGGGTGATTTGCATCGAAGTTGACATCAATACCTACTCCTTAGTGCTTCTGATTTAAATTACATTTTATTTTGACACATGTTTGAAAACTCAATCCGATTTTATTCAAAATTCGGAACACAATGTTAGGTTCCTGTCGAATCATTAACAACGAACTACTGGATGTATTCACTTGAAACTTGGTATAGGCGTACCTTATGTAACATTATTCGGGGATAAAAAGTATCCTTTCTTCTTAATCTAAAATCAAATAGCGCATGTTTCATGACCACTGAGCCATCATCGCTACAAATGTCCGTATTGACAAGTGAAAAAATGTATTAAACAAAATATAAAATATTATATCTTAAATTAATAAAATTTCTGAATAAAAAAATTAATTTAAAAATTCGCCAGAGGAGGGATATGTGACCAGAATGCTGGCAGCATTGCCACGCTGGATGGCAATGCTAAGCTTTTGACCAAAGTAGATGCCAGCATTCTGGTCACCTGAAGTCTCCTCTAACCGTTTGACAAGTATATATTTACCGCTACTTTACGAGGTGAATTGCTAATAACATTTTGTGTCGCTACTTTATGTCGCTTTATTTTCCATCGGCTGCATGAATAGGTAAGTGTTTATGTAAGTAGATAGTTACATCACGGGTAAGGTTACAGGCTCCGCCGCTACTTTAGTAAGTAAATAGTGGAGTTAATTGGCCCGTGTCGGTGTAATGGGCGCCTCACGACTTCCTCCGCTCCTTTAATTTCCTCGCGCTTTCCCCGCGCCATGCATCCACTTCTACACTAATGCGAACTCTACTTAGGCGCAGACACACTGACCAAAAGGTAGAAAAAAGCACGAGTTATGTTCAATGCTCACATATATAAGTATTGAACATAAATTATATGCTGTGTTCCGGTTTAAAGGGTACTGCAGCGACATTACTGGGCTGTTGAGACTAACCATCGAAAGTCTCAAAGTAATGAGCGCCAAAGCAGCGATGCTCTGGACTTTGTTTTATTACTCAAAGTTCTGTGTATAGCTGCAATGATCATGGTTGTCTCTTGCCATCAGGAGAACGTCTCGTTCGTCTCATAACTTTTACATAAAAATATTTTTTTATTTGTAAGCGTATATCTGTACGAGTCGGTACTTATATATTATTAGCTGCGCCCCGCGGTGCTACCCGTTACATGTTTTCGAGATAAAAAGTAACCTATGTATTAATCCAGGGTCTTAGCTACCTCCATACCAAATGTCATCCAAATCCGTTCAGTAGTTTTTGCGCGAAAGAGTAACAAACATTCATCCATCCATCCAAACTGTCACATTTATGATATTAGTGGGATGGGATGTAAGTGGATTACTCACGTGTTATATCGAATATTTCGACTATTCATAGTTTCAGCTACACCCGGTGGGCTTCTTCATGGGGACATAGCTGAGTACAATGCGTCCTGTCCGTGGCTAGTCAGGCAGGTGCAGTGCTCCGCTTGCCTTGCGCCAGTGTGGTCCGCGCCTTACTTTAACTGTTATTGGATCTGTTTCTGGAGTTAGATAAACAACGTAGATAAGTTCTCCAATATCCGGCCCCGGACACGGGCTCCGGCGCAGGTTGCATGTACACACATACATGCAACTAGCTACCTACTTATTATACAGGCAACACAGATTTCACAAAAGAACAGATACAATGTTGCATTTATTTATTTATAAACAAGTGAAGACTTCTAGGCCCTCCAATTGTGGTATGTTTTACAAATAATAATAATAATAATAAATATCGAAGGACCTTCCACACAGCACCATCTAGCGCCAAAACTAAGCAAAGTTTGACGGGAACGAGATAACTAATAGAACATTTGTATACCACTAGCTGCGCCCCGCGGTGTTACCCGCTACATGTATTCAGGATAAAAAGTAGCCTATGTGTTTATCCAGGGTCTCAGCTACCTCCATACCAAATTTTGTCCAAATCCGTTAAGTAGTTTTTGTGTGAAAGAGTAACAAATATACTCTCAAACTTTAACATTTGTAATATTTGTAGGATTGTAACAATAATGGCGCAGTGGTTAGCAGCGTGGTAGATTCGCACGCCGAAGGGCTTGGGCTCAAATCCCAACAATGAGCTTGAGCTGCTCGTGAAGGAAAATATCGTGAGGAAGTATGGTGATGAGGTACCTTGTGGTACTCGGCTAGTTGGCTACCATCCTCAAATTGACAATCTGCCGCCAAGCGGTATGGTCCGGCAACGTCACTTGAATGCCAGTTTCATTCCAGGCTATATGTGTATACTATTTATCATGTTCGACCACACCATCACTTAACATCAGATATGTGCTGTTGTCAAACACCTAGCCAGTCAACCACAAAAAAAACTTAATTGTAAATCCATACTTATAAAACACAAAGAACACCCAGGCCTACGCACACAGATATGGCAAAGCTCTGCACATGTGGCATATTATTTGTTTTTTATTCTTTTGTTAATTGAATTAGGCATACAAAACGCTCCCCTGTTGGTAACAGATAACGCCACAAGCATTGAAGTGGCACACAGAACATTTTTAACTAAAAAAGTGCAGGGCATTGTTGTTTTTGTGTTCATTACTTAAGATTCAGAGGGTTAGTATCAGTGGATCTGTTATTTGACTTGCTGCCATACCCTTCAAATCGAAACATAGTAATATTTATAAACTACTGCTTGTATGCGTGTAATTATGTAATACAAGCAAAAATTGTAGGCCCGATATATTCTTTGCAAATTGCCATGCCTTTTGTGCAGTTTACCTACTTGGTGGTAGATCTTCGTCTCTCTCTTAAGATCGTCTAGGTAGGTACCACTAAATTCTTATTCTGTCGTCGGCTAGCAGTAGTGTGTAAACATGACTGTGTTCCGCTTTGAAGGATACTGTAGCTAGGGAAATTACTGCGCTGTAAAAACTAACCATCGAATGTCTCAGTAACGAGCGCCAAAGCAACGAAGTCATTTCGATTCGCTTCTCAAAGTTTTGTATATCGCTGCAATTGTATCTTTTACCATCAGGAGAACGTATCGTTTGTTATTAAATACATTTAAAAAAATGCTTTCATCATTTTAATGGCTACACATATATACTTAGATACCTACTCAAAGGCAGTTTCATACTTTTTTCCAGTATCTTAAAATCTTAAACCAACTTCATAAAAGTACAGTTTTCCTTAAGTGAGAGGAAGATTTAGAGACCACAAGCTTGTAAATTCGGAGACCACGCTCTGGTAATTTATTTGTGCGGCGAGTTAGGTACAAGCGATCACGTTGAGGTTACCAGTAATTGACAGACACGACCAAAAACTGTTTCTACAATCCCAACTAATTTGCTCCGAACTAATTTTGCAAACAGTTATTCGAGTTAGCCAACCGCTAGATCTAGCAGGGCTGGTGCGCTCGTGTAACTAGGGGCAATTAGCCGGCCCTGGGCGGAAGACACGGCGCGGCAGATGCGCATCCAGGCGGACGGGTCAGGGCGCGACCTCTGATCAACCGGATTAATGAGTCGGGCTGAGGTAATTAGTACCTCGACCAGGCGACACATTATTGTGATTAGAAGCGTCTGGTGACTTCCAGTGTAACTTGCTAGTAGATAGATCGAGTTTCAGGCCAGGCGGCTGATCGTATACCCACCCTAGCATCGAATAATTATGGTGAAAAGTCAATATTCCGTTGTTGGCTAGTAAAATAGATTAAAATATGTATCTATGAGTAGTCTTTCATCAAATCGAGTCACGAGGTTGGCGTCCCGAGTCGAGTAGGATGATGTGTCATTCGTTTTTATATCTAGTTAATAGGCAAGGTTTGCATACATCTGACTAGATGTAGTGACCTAATAAGATCCATCTAATATGACAAAATATCTCTTAAACGGTTCTAAAGTTGAAAAGGTGTTGGCGATACATACCTTCACCCAGCGGCCAATTAAATAGGTAAAGAGAGAAATGATCAGGCGGTAGCACATCTCCGTAGCTGAAATTATTTGTATCTGGTTGTTAGTTAAGACGGAGTCAGAGATCGGCTCTAGTATAGGCGCTAGTGTGGGATCCGCGCCTGGCGGGTTCGGCGCCGGCGCGGGCGCGGGCCGCAAGTCACGAGTCTCGTTACTCGCCGCATTTGACTTGTTGATGTCACGCGCAAGTGTGAAATAATGAGACGCCGCGACAATGGTAACAGATGTAGCCGATTTGTCGATACGTTACCGTGACACGCGATCCAGGAACCGAAGCGCCGCTCGCCGCGCACCGCGCACCGCGCCGGCCGCGCTGCCCGCTCGTTAGGGAAACGAACGACGGAGGTGATGAAGTCAAATGGTGCACGGCGATGGACGCCGCGCCGCCGCGCCGCCGCCGCTGCGCAGATTGATCGCGCGCGTCGGGCCGCGCTCCGTGTGAATGTCTCGACACTTGAAAGCGCTTTTCGAAATTTATCTCTCGATTCAAACGCTATTCCAATTTATTTTTAATAGACCGTCCTCGGGCGGCGATTTCCCGCACCGTTTATTGCCATATCTCACAAAAAAACCTCGATAAAAAACAAAATTAAACACACTTAATCCCCTTATTTATCGGCCAACAGTAGCCATCATTCAAATTTCGATTCGACGCGATCATTCATAGCGCTCGATTATTGTAACGGGAGCGATAAAAATCGTTTACGATAATCGGCCATCGGTGATCGCCCGATTGAAGCGGAGCGTCGACCGATCGCGTTTCACGCGCGCGGGTGACAATAGTGCCGCTAATGAATAAAATAATAAAATAGATTGCAGGGGTCGCGGCGGTCGCGGCGTCGCCGGGGGACGCGCCGCTCGACATCGAGAGGGCCTTATTTTAATAGGGCCACCGCATGTCGCCTCTTAAATAAATTATAACAATTTAATCCCATTTTTGTTGCAAACTCAGACAATAGAGCACTTGTGCAGCTGTCATGGATGAAAAAACCTGCCCTCGTGGCGGCCCCACCGCGCCCGCGGCTCGGGACTCGGGGGCCGCACGCAGCCCGACAAGATGTCTGTGAAGTTAGCATCTCAATAGTTAGCATCTCAAAAAATTACTTCAGATTCATTGGCATCCAGCATAGTTCTACAGTTCTTGCTAAGTTTTAACAATAGTTCTATCGATTTTCATATCAAAACTTAGTTTTGAAAAATGAGATGCTAACTTCACACTACAGGTCATAGCATCTCATCGAAATTCGCAGATTTGACGTCAGAAGAGATGAAATTCACTGAGTTCTACACTTCCTGATAAGAGTTCTATAGAGTTCTAGTCATTTGAACATTCTCAATAATTATAAATAATTATAAACCTCAAAAATAACGGAAAAACGTGAGATGCTGGGGTATAACTGAGAGTTCTGGTTCCAATATATTTTTTAAACGATAGCTGAGGACTCTTTACACGAGTTCCAAAAGAGTTCTATTCTTTTGAACATTCTCAATAATTATAAATAATTATAAACCTCAAAAATAACGGAAAAACGTGAGATGCTGGGGTATAACTGAGAGTTCTGGTTCCAATATATTTTTTAAACGATAGCTGAGGACTCTTTACACGAGTTTCAAAAGAGTTCTATTCTTTTGAACATTCTCAATAATTATAAATAATTATAAACCTCAAAAATAACGGAAAAACGTGAGATGCTGGGGTATAACTGAGAGTTCTGGTTCCAATATATTTTTTAAACGATAGCTGAGGACTCTTTACACGAGTTCCAAAAGAGTTCTATTCTTTTGAACATTCTCAATAATTATAAATAATTATAAACCTCAAAAATAACGGAAAAACGTGAGATGCTGGGGTATAACTGAGAGTTCTGGTTCCAATATATTTTTTAAACGATAGCTGAGGGCTCTATACACGAGTTCCAAAAGAGTTCTATTCTTTTGAACATTCTCAATAATTATAAATAATTATAAACCTCAAAAATTACGGAAAAACGTGAGATGCTGGGGTATAACTGAGAGTTCTGGTTCCAATATATTTTTTAAACGATAGCTAAGGGCTCTTTATACGAGTTCCAAAAGAGTTCTATTCTTTTGAGCATTCTCAATAATTATAAACCTCAAAAAAAACGTAAAAACGTGAGATACTGGGGTATAACTGGGAGTTCTGGTTCCAATATGTTTTTTATACGATAGCTGAGGGCAGGTGTTATGTTTGACTTAGGTAGTTACTTAAAAAAAGAAGAAAGTAGTAGGATAAATGGGGCAGAAATTGCAATTCAGTTGACTTAAGACTACTGATGATGATGATTATGACCAGCACCCTAAAACCTAGTTCAGTTACAAAAAAAAAAAAGAAAAACGAAATGAAAGATGGGTAAAGAAACACAATACTATGCGAATATTAGCTGATTATGATGATTATATAAACTAATTTATGAGTGGCACCTTAAAACACGCTCCATTAAAAAAAGATAAACAAAATTAAAGATAGCTAAGGAAACGCAATTCGGTTCAATATTGGCTGACGATGATGATGAGGATTATGACTAATTTATGATCGGCACCCTTAGACCAAGTCCATCTAAAAAACTGTGTGTAAATAATCTTAATACGGTTAAATGTAGGCTGCTGATGATGATGATGATATTACTTATTACTTATTTTTTTGCAATATAAATGCATCACAGAGCTTGTACGCGAACCCGTTGTATACAGTCTGAGCGAAGAGTAGGTATAAGACCCCGGAGACACAAAACACGTGCAACGTATTAAAAAAAAAAATTAAACGAATCTGTTTTACGATAGACTTCGCGGCAATACCAAACTTTACTTTTAAACAATAGTGTTCTAAAGATACCTACCAAAAACCAACTGGCTTAGTTGCTCAAAAAACTCAGAAAATTGTTAGTTGCATTCATATTGTAGGTGTAGTACAATATATGTACTTATAATGTGTACAATCGCACATAGACCACCAACATCACCTCTTTTAACCTTAGACGGGTAAAAATCGTCAACATACTTACATAAACCCGAAAAATTGTTAACTACACACATATAAAAAATGGATTGAGTCAAAAGGCGAAAACGAATCACAAGATTTGTACCTATACACACACATCGATTAATACAAATACGAAAAGTAGGTAAGCAACATTCGCCTTATTTTACACTCAAACCACTGAAAAACACTAAAAAATACTAATTTAATTACATATTTCTCACACAAGAAGTACGTCTTTAGAACCACAAACTCTATAAATTACATTGGACGAAATTAAATAAAATTACTCACGAAATACTACAACAATATGTATTATATATTTTTTTATATCGTAGGACTATACACACAGCGCCATCTGGCCCCAAACTAAGCAGAGCTTGTGTGATGGAAATCAGATAACTGATAGAATACATAAATACTTTTTTTTTGTAAATACATACAGAACACCCAGACATAGAACAAACTTTTGTTTATTCACAAAATGTTTGCACTGAGTGGGAATCGAACCCCCGCACTACAGCTCTCAAGGCAGATATACTACCAATGAGCCAACGGGGCTGTCAAATAAATATACCTAATAAAATAGATACCTAGATGATGTTTGGTTGTGCGATTCCGAACCTTATGGCCCAGACACACGATGTAATGTCGCGCAGCTAATTCCTGTGTCTAACAGGTAACGGTAAATATTTATTTACGTCGAGATTCCGGCAATGTAGCAATAGCCGTGGTCCTATTTTGAATTCAAGTGGCAAAAGTTAAAAAATTAGATATAATTATGTACCTATTACCGATTTGACAGCATTTTTAGCAACAATAGACAAACCGAACCGTATAGGTAAACCCGACCTTATTTTGCAAGAAATAAAGTAACTACGACGTTTATCGATGCCTAAGTTAAGTTTGTCGTACGATACAGCGCTTCACTCGTGTTGAACGAAACGCGTAAGCGTCTATGAAAAGCGTGGTGCTTCCTACCTCTTGGTCGCGAGAAAACTACACAAATTTCTTCGTACGGGACCTATGTTTTTTTTATCGCATCTGAAAGATCTCAACGTCCTTCCTCTATGACATTTGTTCGAGTACCCTCTACCTACCTTTGACCATTTCGGAGATATTAGAGGTTACATTTTGTAAGGCGGGCATATTTTTTTGTGTGACCCCTATATGTTTTTTTGAACCACCATAAAGTACTCAGGGTTTGGGGTATATTTAGTTAAAGTGTATTCCTAAAAATGTCTCTAGTTTCCGAGATCCTATGTGGTATCACGTCGAGGAGTTGACTTCTGAAAGGCCCGGCATTTTTCCCGGGCCCTCTAAGCCGAAGCTAAGCATACCGAATTTCGGTATGTAAAGAAAAAAAAACTTTACTGATTCCAAAAACTTTACTGATTCCAAATCCTTTTCGAAATAGTACATATCTGTACAATATTTTTACGTTTAAAACTCTGTAAACTATGAAGCGGGGTTTATTTTAATAAAAAACATAAATCAAACTTGACTTTCAATTGATATCTCATGACGTCATCTCGTCGGGCAACTTTCATAGACTGGCAAACCAAAATAAAACTTATCAATGTCAAGTCAACGGCGATCATAATAATATTTTCAATACACATACGCCGAGTTGTTTTTCGGTTTATTGATACAAATATCTGGATTATTTTACTTGAAACGTTATTTGAACTCTGATATCGCTTTTATGACATAAGATTTGTTAACGATGTCATGAATTGTAAAAACCGAAGAAGTGACAGAATGGCTTTACAGCTTTAGCCTGCCCGATGGGGCAAATAAAAAAAAACTTGTCAGTTCTGTTGTCAAAGTTAATGAAATGTGTCAAATGTTTTGTATACATTTTTGTTTCGTATGGCAAAGACATATTCTACATATTCAGCCGACCTCATGACGTCATAACCATATAAAGTTTGAAAACGTATTAGAATTAAACTACCGCATAGAAAGCAAAAATATTCAAATTAGTTTCATAAAATAAAGTTTACTATCAGTAAAAAATATAAAATAAATACAAAAAAAAAACTTTAAATACCAACTTCTCTACACGACCGTATATAGCCTGTTTCTCTAGACTACGGACATATTTCATGACGTTATAATTTAGGTTTATATAGTTCGAAAAAAAATAAAATAAAAACATTTACGCCAGTATTAAAAAGATATTGGTGTTCAAATTTTGTCCCGGGACTACAAGACTCACGGTCACCAAAATCAGCTGATCAGCTGGCGGCGTGACGCGCCTTTCGTTCGAGTAGGCAAGTACAGCGGTCGTCGCCCGCACGCCCCGCGCCGCGCGCTCGCTCGAGCAGACGCGATGTTTGTATGTACTTATCGGTTAGTTTCGTACAAGTGTAATACGTACCTTTCTCCTAAATTTTCCCATTTTCCCTAATACTTCTAAGTATAACGTCAAAAAAGAAAAACTCAACGTCAAGTAGAGTTCATTGAACTTGTTGAGTTAGTACCAACCTAGCTTAGAACAGGCAAAAACATCTAATATCAGCTGTAGTGTAGCTGTAGGTATTTCTTGCGTTGTAATCGCGCTGAACGCAGGTGGCTAACTGACTGCGTGACCTGTTGACCCGAGAATTGCACGCACCCCCGTCCGTGACCCCTCAGACGCCGCCGCAGCTTTGCGCCCGCGCCGCGCGCCGTGTAGGCACAGATAGCTTACGCCCGGATTTGTTTATGCCTACTTGGATTTGTTATGTGTCAGATTACATTAGTTTGTGGGACAATTTGGTCAGATTGTAAGGTATTGTTTTTATGACGTATTTGAGTATATCTGACGTATTATCGCTTTCTGAACACACCCTTGAAATATGTCCGTCGTTTAGAGAAACACTTTATTTTATTGTAATTATTTATTTGAGAATGTTCAAAAGAATAGAACTCTTTTGGAACTCGTGTAAAGAGCCCTCAGCTATCGTTTAAAAAATATATTGGAACCAGAACTCCCAGTTATACCCCAGCATCTCACGTTTTTCCGTAATTTTTGAGGTTTATAATTATTTATAATTATTGAGAATGTTCAAAAGAATAGAACTCTTTTGGAACTCGTGTAAAAAGCCCTCAGCTATCGTTTAAAAAATATATTGGAACCAGAACTCTCAGTTATACCCCAGCATCTCACGTTTTTCCGTTATTTTTGAGGTTTATAATTATTTATAATTATTGAGAATGTTCAAAAGAATAGAACTCTTTTGGAACTCGTGTAAAAAGCCCTCAGCTATCGTTTAAAAAATATATTGGAACCAGAACTCTCAGTTATACCCCAGCATCTCACGTTTTTCCGTTATTTTTGAGGTTTATAATTATTTATAATTATTGAGAATGTTCAAAAGAATAGAACTCTTTTGGAACTCGTGTAAAGAGCCCTCAGCTATCGTTTAAAAAATATATTGGAACCAGAACTCTTAGTTATACCCTAGCATCTCACGTTTTTCCGTTATTTTTGAGGTTTATAATTATTTATAATTATTGAGAATGTTCAAAAGAATAGAACTCTTTTGGAACTCGTGTATAGAGCCCTCAGCTATCGTTTAAAAAATATATTGGAACCAGAACTCTCAGTTATACCCCAGCATCTCAGGTTTTTCCGTTATTTTTGAGGTTTATAATTATTTATAATTATTGAGAATGTTCAAAAGAATAGAACTCTTTTGGAACTCGTGTAAAGAGCCCTCAGCTATCGTTTAAAAAATATATTGGAACCAGAACTCCCAGTTATACCCCAGCATCTCACGTTTTTCCGTAATTTTTGAGGTTTATAATTATTTATAATTATTGAGAATGTTCAAAAGAATAGAACTCTTTTGGAACTCGTGTATAGAGCCCTCAGCTATCGTTTAAAAAATATATTGGAACCAGAACTCTCAGTTATACCCCAGCATCTCACGTTTTTCCGTTATTTTTGAGGTTTATAATTATTTATAATTATTGAGAATGTTCAAAAGAATAGAACTCTTTTGGAACTCGTGTAAAGAGCCCTCAGCTATCGTTTAAAAAATATATTGGAACCAGAACTCTCAGTTATACCCCAGCATCTCACGTTTTTCCGTTATTTTTGAGGTTTATAATTATTTATAATTATTGAGAATGTTCAAAAGAATAGAACTCTTTTGGAACTCGTGTAAAGAGTCCTCAGCTATCGTTTAAAAAATATATTGGAACCAGAACTCTCAGTGATACCCCAGCATCTCACGTTTTTCCGTTATTTTTGAGGTTTATAATTATTTATAATTATTGAGAATGTTCAAAAGAATAGAACTCTTTTGGAACTCGTGTAAAAAGCCCTCAGCTATCGTTTAAAAAATATATTGGAACCAGAACTCTCAGTTATACCCCAGCATCTCACGTTTTTCCGTTATTTTTGAGGTTTATAATTATTTATAATTATTGAGAATGTTCAAAAGAATAGAACTCTTTTGGAACTCGTGTAAAGAGCCCTCAGCTATCGTTTAAAAAATATATTGGAACCAGAACTCTTAGTTATACCCTAGCATCTCACGTTTTTCCGTTATTTTTGAGGTTTATAATTATTTATAATTATTGAGAATGTTCAAAAGAATAGAACTCTTTTGGAACTCGTGTATAGAGCCCTCAGCTATCGTTTAAAAAATATATTGGAACCAGAACTCTCAGTTATACCCCAGCATCTCACGTTTTTCCGTTATTTTTGAGGTTTATAATTATTTATAATTATTGAGAATGTTCAAAAGAATAGAACTCTTTTGGAACTCGTGTAAAGAGCCCTCAGCTATCGTTTAAAAATATATTGGAACCAGAACTCCCAGTTATACCCCAGCATCTCACGTTTTTCCGTAATTTTTGAGGTTTATAATTATTTATAATTATTGAGAATGTTCAAAAGAATAGAACTCTTTTGGAACTCGTGCAAAGAGCCCTCAGCTATCGTTTAAAAAATATATTGGAACCAGATCTCTCAGTTATACCCCAGCATCTCACGTTTTTCCGTTATTTTTGAGGTTTATAATTATTTATAATTATTGAGAATGTTCAAAAGAATAGAACTCTTTTGGAACTCGTGTAAAGAGCCCTCAGCTATCGTTTAAAAAATATATTGGAACCAGAACTCTCAGTTATACCCCAGCATCTCACGTTTTTCCGTTATTTTTGAGGTTTATAATTATTTATAATTATTGAGAATGTTCAAAAGAATAGAACTCTTTTGGAACTCGTGTAAAGAGTCCTCAGCTATCGTTTAAAAAATATATTGGAACCAGAACTCTCAGTTATACCCCAGCATCTCACGTTTTTCCGTTATTTTTGAGGTTTATAATTATTTATAATTATTGAGAATGTTCAAAAGAATAGAACTCGTTTGGAACTCGTGTAAAGAGCCCTCAGCTATCGTTTAAAAAATATATTGGAACCAGAACTCTCCGTTATACCCCAGCATCTCACGTTTTTCCGTTATTTTTGAGGTTTATAATTATTTATAATTATTGAGAATGTTCAAATGACTAGAACTCTATAGAACTCTTATCAGGAAGTGTAGAACTCAGTGAATTTCATCTCTTCTGACGTCAAATCTGCGAATTTCGATGAGATGCTATGACCTGTAGTGTGAAGTTAGCATCTCATTTTTCAAAACTAAGTTTTGATATGAAAATCGATAGAACTATTGTTAAAACTTAGCAAGAACTGTAGAACTATGCTGGATGCCAATGAATCTGAAGTAATTTTTTGAGATGCTAACTATTGAGATGCTAACTTCACAGACATCCCGACAAGTGGACACTCTGCAAGCCGCGCACGTCGCCAAATGTTTTTATCGCTTGTGTAAATAAACTAACCCCATTTCACTGCATACTTTGTCTGCTATTGTTGTCGAGATCTCCGTATCATGATTTATGTCGCAACGAGACATATTCATGCGGCTCCCACGGACTTGTGCTTATGCTGTTTAGGTATAGGACGGTACACCGGAGGATCAGAA
Source organism: Biston betularia (assembly GCA_905404145.2). Classification (NCBI taxonomy): domain Eukaryota; kingdom Metazoa; phylum Arthropoda; class Insecta; order Lepidoptera; family Geometridae; genus Biston; species Biston betularia. The sequence goes on from FR989879.1 coordinate 145,753, forward strand.
CAAGCCTGAGTCTAGCACAAGCTCAACAACTTTATCCTGTACACTTGGTGACACGAGTAGGTACAGTGACACTTTGGCGATAAGTTCAGAATAATGCGTTTACGGTTGCAACTAATTCCCTATACCTACTGACTAGTTACCCAGTTAGTGTTTGAGTGGGTCGGTCCGTCGGCGAGCCATTTGTAAATAAAACGATTCGTGGCTTGTTATAACAAACTACGTTCTGAACGCAGTTTGTTATAACAAGCTTTTATCAGGCGTTATTTTGCGGAAGTTCATCTTATGGTAAACCAACCATTACGAAACCAGAACTGAATACCATTTACCATTTTATTACCATAAATTGTAAATGACTATCATTTGTTACTGTTTTTATTTAGATCAGAATACAATTTACTTTTTTTATGACTAATAGGCTTGCGTTTGACCGCCGTCTCGATGCGGTTTACGATGGAACTCGCTCGCCTACAAGAAACCGATTCACTCGCATCACGCACTAGTTCATCTACCGAATTATGTACAAGAAGAGAGGCGTATGTTCAGCAGTGGCGATTACGAACTGAAGATGATAATGAAATGTGTAGCTAGTAGGTAGTAGGTATTAGAACCACATTCTCTTCTCTCTCTCTCTTTTTTCTCTTGCTAAAAAAACATGTTTATGGCAGACGTGTCCTGACTGCAGCCAGGGTCGGCTCCAGACGAGGGAACTCCTCAGCAGTCAACGGAATTGCCACAACATTTTGCACCTATACAGAATTAATTATAATTAGTAAACAAATAAATAAATGATTGCCCGTTTTAAATATCCTGGCTGGTAAATACCTACTTCAAAATATGTTTGGTAATAACTTGTTTTTCTTGCCTTTGATTGTTAACTCGCCTTATGCTAAACAGTTTGGTCTACGATCACGGACGCTTCCAAAAAACTTCGAAAACTCACACGCGCTCGTTAAAATGTTAAAGTGAAAATAAACTTAGATTACTTAGTTTTAAACGAAGCTGCGTTCGATAGGGCGAGCTACATTTTTTTATGGTTCTCAGGCTAGGTTTTGACCACAGCTCACCTAATGTTTTAATGACGTTTGGTCGAAGATGGAAACACATCTACCCTGGAATGGGGTTGGGTCTCAAGTGAGGCTGCCGGAACAAACTATTGGTGGTTGACGACAGATTTTCAACTTGAGGGTGGAGCTTGCCAGCCGAGTAGGTACCTACTTACTAGAAAGTGCCCTACCACCACACTATAGTTTCCTTCGTCTGCAGTTCAATCTCACTGTCAGGGTTTAAACCCACGCCCTTCGGCGTATGATCCAAGCGCGCTAATCACTGAGCTATCATCGCTACATATAAAATTGAGATATTTTTGTGTAGAGGTGATTCAATTAACAAAACTTTACCTACTACGAGAGGCACATGTACAGAACATACGATAGTGGCGCACTCCTAAACATCTAGGTACATATAATGCAAGTCGCTCTGTAGTAAAGACAACCATAAAAGGCGTGTTTTCGTTACCACAACACATCTACTTACGAGATGTGGTACAATTATGTTCTTATGTCCTCGGTTAGATGTAGATAGCGCCGACCTGCGACCCCGCCCGTGTTGTGAAAGGTATTGCTTCATTAGCGGACTTTTCCAACGGGATGGCGATCGATGGGGAAGATTGCCAACACGCAAACGGAGGTTTTCTAGAAGACAATTGAGAATTACGTGCAACAAATAGTTGCAATAATAGCTGTGGTTAGCATGGTCGGTTCACACGCCGAAGGGCTAGAGTTCAAACCCCAACAATGAACTTGAGCTGCCGGTGAAGGAAAACATCGTGAGGAAACCACAGCGTGGTGGTAGGGTACTTTCTAGTACTCGGCTGGCTAGCTATCACACTCAACAAACTTAACATCAGGTGAACTGTGGTCAAAACACCTGGCCTGTTAAACATTAAAAAAAACCTACCGCGCTAACCACTGAGCTATCATCGCTACAAAGGTTTGTTCCGCAGTTTCACTTAAAAGCTGGTTCTGTTCCAGGTTAGGTGTGTTTTACCATTTTCGACCACACCGTCACTTAACATGGCCCGTGCTCAAACACCAAACCTGTCAATACACATATAAAAGCAAGTCAAGTCTCTTACACTCATAATAGGCTTCTAGTTTTATTTCAAGGCAGGTACCTACTTACTCTATAGTTCTTCGGGTAAATAAAACTTCATGCCATTATTATCTATTTTTTTCACCGATTTAATAGACATGTAGGATTACATATACATATTATTCTCATCATAAAACTATATCATAATAATGCGTTAATTTACTCAGCTAAGTGTCCTAATAGTGATCAGTGAACAAACAACAAATAAGATCAGACAAGATCTGTGCCGTGCGCACGCCCCCTAGCGCCCTCGCGCCCTCGCGCCCTCGCGCCCTCGCGCCCTCGCGCCCTCGCGCCCTCGCGCCCTCGCGCCCACCGAGCGAGCTGAACGGACTTGAGAACGAACGAGTCGTGGAACTGGCAAAAAAAAGCCTTCAACTTGGTGCCCTTTACCAAGTCGCGGCCTTTTTTCATTGTATTTTCTGCAAAGATAGGGGAAGGTTTGTGCGCACGACAGTTCCATAACATTACCTGTGTTAGCTACAGTCAATCAACACAAACTAGTTAAACATACGCCGTGGCGCGAGGTACCCTCCCGGATAAAACACTTTTGCTTTTAACTTAAACTCGAAGCAGGCTTTTCATACATTTGTTAAATTTTCTTACTTTTAAAATTACCGAACTAATTTACTTTTGTGTAAATTAGTTCGGTAATTTTGTAATAAGTAAACTTATGACGACAAACTCGGTGTAAATACACAAAACATTCAAGACGTAACACATGTCAATAAATAGATTTAGTTTACATGTACGAAACATAGTTTCAATTGAGATATTAAAATGTCGTTATACTAAGACGTACTCAATGTAAATAGGCCAATAGTTAGCATGAACAGCCGATCGGTTCAGCGAATGGAAGGTGGCAGGCGGATGTACCTCGCGGCACGAGCGACGCGGGCGCCCTGCGCCGGCGCCGCGCCGGCCGCGGCGGCAGCGCCCCGGGAGCCGCGCGCCTGCAGTGGCAAGAGAACATTAACTAATACGATAACCGGGCTTCCAGCCCCTTTGTACGTAATCCTTCTTTGGCTATAATCACACCTCTCAGAAGCGTAACATATATTTCATTTTCTCATATAAGTAAAGCGTTTTAAAAATTATTTAAAAAATAAATTACTTCTGCGCTCTCGGTTGTAATCTTCGTAAACAATATGCTTTTATAACATAATTAAATTTGTAAATAAGTTTACGAGTAAAAATAAATTCGCAAAAGATGACTACTCAGTAAAATGCGAAACAATAGCGTCCGCAAAATGTACATGCCATACAAATAGTGTAGGAGTCGATGCAATATATTGCTGGATTTACACGAAAATACAGTGTACATAAATAAATAAAAAACTTAGAATTAACCTCGTAATAAACCTCTTTTACAATTAATTTACGAAGATTGCACACAAATGATCACAAAGAGAACCAATGCTCTATGTTTGACACAGGACAACATGGTACAATTCATATAAATTCAAATAGATCACTGATTTTGTTTCCGAATATAAAATACATCGTCAAAAAAATCATCAAGAATACAGCGTGATATGTCAAGTTACAGCTAGCGGGGAGGACGGCAATTAAAGGTAAGTCGCCGACTCGCCGCCGAGGCGACCCACCGTGCGTTCAAATATAAACTCGATTTCATGTCACATTTCAAACATCACTAGGACGAGGCGGCGCCCGAACGTCTGTTGTTATTGAAAATCTGTTTCAAGTTTTACGAAAGAGAATTCATATTTCAAGTCTGTTCGCCAATTATTCATTGCCGTCCCTCCTAAAGGCGTGGTCGCGAAACGCGCGGGACGCGTTCGCGAACACTCTTCATTGTTACAAAATGGCATCGAATAGCGTTACTGTATGTTCGTTTCATGTAAAATGGACAAATGAGCGACGTTGCAGCGGCCGACCGGACCGCGAGCCCGGCTCTCCGTGCCCGCTGTCAGCGATGACTAGAATTCTTACAATACATGAACTGGCTTCCAAGAGAGCGCACTCGCATCGCCGGCCAGTCAGAATCGCTTCAAGCTGTGTACATGTACAAGCTATTTATAACAGGGAGGCAACTTCGCGCGCCGACCGCTCGGAACCGACGCACGATGCACTTGCTATACCTATGTGCTATCAATTATGCAACTTTAAAAACAAAGTGAAGAATTTGTAAAAACGCCGTGAGTGTACGAAGAAAGAGTCGGAAATGAGCGGTCGTCGACTACGATCGCCAGTTTAACTCGATACTTTGGCACAGTAGGTGACAGACAGAAACGCAAACTATATTTTTTGCTATTGATATCTCAATTGCGTGAAATGAAACGTGTCAAAAATAAAAACAGAAAGTTAAATTGATGTATCGCACTGTTCCTGTCACCGAGTAACTAAGGTCCCTCCATGCCGAGATATGAAGTTTGCCGACAGTCTGTGGTCGTGAAGCGTCCACGTTTCCCGCCTCAGGTACGCACCATGTACCTTTGTACTTATACGACGGGCGTTGTCTTAATGTGCCGACTGGCGGACTGGCGCCAAAACACGCCTTAATGTTACCAGTGTAGACGCGCCGCTAGTGAGAAGGCCGAGGCCGTGAGAGCTAACAAGCGTCGTATTCTAGTGCGAACGAACACTTAATTATTTTTTCAGCAAAATTGAATAACTGCAACCTTAAGTTTCTATACATGTGTCCGTGCGAATCTATATAAATAGCTTCAGTGTCTGTTTGTACATACACAGCGACTGCAATACGCTCAGTGACTAATTGTACTACTATATAATTAACAGCTATTTATAACACTATCATAATAAATTGTGAAAATAATGTAAACATTTTAAAAAAATTTAAAAATAAACTTTCTTCAAAAATGTCAACATTTCTATATGAATTTGTTTAATAAAAGGTCGGCCGACGAGAACATCTCGTGCTTTCAAATTATTCGACATCATTCGCAACGGAAGCTCATCACAGCTGATGTACAAGGCCGGGTACAGCGCCCGATCGAGCGCCTCTCGTCGTCGCTCTAACAAACCACGTTTAGCCACTAATTGATAAAAACGACCGATCACGAACTCGTTCGCGTCATACGAAATCGCGTCGATTATACGCTGGACTGATACTGAGAACAAGAACAAGACGAGAAGACAATCTTGAGAGCCACGCACACTTGGCTTATGCTTAACAATACTCCACGCAAGAATAGTCTCGTTTATATTGCTGTAACATATTGTACCAGCTGCAAAGCAAAGCTGAAACCCCCAACTACTTTTGGCTAAAGTAACGAGGTGCTGTAGCCAAAAAAATGGACCAATTATATGTACGAAAATGTTTTTAGATTTTGACGATATTTTAAGACGGCAAGAGACCACCATCCAGCGCTGTATCCGGCCTAATATCGGAGATAACTTGCATTCTATAAAATAAAAGTTACATCAAAATTTGCGCGATTAAACTAAAAAGAGGCGAGAGCATTATTTTAGTTTAAATTTATTTATAGATAGGTCCAGCCGCGGCGGACTAAGTACCGACTACCGAGACATGAGGCTTGTTGCGCTGCGAAACTACGCGACACGCGCCGCTGTCGCGCGACAGTTGCTCACGGCAGACAAACATCAGAACTACGCATTTCTTGCTAGCGTCTTTTTCTAAAATCGTTTAAGTATTTCGAAATTTTGTCTCAACTTATTTGGAACGATTCGTGATTATTGTGCAGCATTCATAGTTTTAAACATCTTGTCCGAGGAGGCCGTACAAAATGTTTACTTTCCTTTCGTGTAGTTGGTACAACACTCGATTTTGTAATATTAACAAATTTTAATGTTTTACGCTGCCCAAAGTACTGCTTCACACTGCAAGTGGCCAACTGTCGCGCGCAACGGCCACCCGCACGCACACAAATACACGTACATCCACACACGCACACAACGAACGATAAAAAAAACACATTGTGAACAACACACATCTATGAAATTATCTCCGAATAAATAATAACATTACTTCAGTATGGGGCGAGACGCCGCCGCGCCGCCGCGCCGCCGCCACGCACGGCGCGCCCCGCACGCGTGCCGACCGCCGCGTGTATGGCGAGCTTTATTTATATAAGTAATAAGGACGCGAGGCGACACATATAACCTTACTTTTATACTATTATATTTTTTTCACTATGCTCTATACTTTTTTATGATTTATTAGTACGTTTCACATCAAAAAATTATTTTTTGCACATACATTTAACTTACGGCTAAGCAACAGAGAAACGATCAGATTAACGTGGTATGATTTACACATTATGTCGGTCGCGGGCGACGCCACAAGCCGGGGCGCGTGTGCGGCGGCCTTTACTGTAACAACTCCCCAGCACCACATCTCAACGTGTAACGAGCCTTATTCCTTATACCACGTTCAGTTGTAGATAACATGAACAAAACGCACAACCCCTTACCTACCAATATCACCAAGGATACATAAAACTATTTGTGATGTAGACGTGGACTGTGATTGCAAAACGGATATCGGCGGACAAGGGCGCCGCGTCCCTGTGGCGTCGCCCGCAGAAGGATAATTTCGCAAAACTCGCGGGAACCCTCCAAACTTTATACAATCAACAGGCAGGCCAGCGAACCCGCGAGCGTGAGTATAACAAAAACTCTGCAATGTGTAACAATATAAAATCTCGGCGGTTAATCTCACAAATCAATACAAACATAATTAAACGTCAGATAAACTATGAAGGTCGTCGCACACCGTAACCCGACATACGTTCTACTCGTCGTGCAAATAGTTTCACTAGGGTTTAATTTCTCGTGAGGTCGCTTATAGCAGTCAACGCCGATTAGTACAATCGACATTTGCGATTTGTAATTTTTGTACACGCGACATTGCACCTAATCGCTCGCTTCACTACTTTTCGTGTCGAGTTATCGTGTGCTTTAACCATTAATATGTCAAAATACATAATAATATTTCAAATACGAACAGAGATTTGTTATAATTATATTAATATATTTTATTTATTATATTTATACACTAACAACTACATAAAGCATTACATTTGTGCATAGATCTCTGCGCCGCTTCCTACACCACCTTAACTCGCACAAAATCCCCTAAAAAATAATACTAACGTTATACTAATGAATAAACTTAACACCTTTGGTATTCGACTAACAACTAAACAAATAATACTTATAACTCAGAATACTGTCCGAGACGGACTTGTCGAGCCATCTGTGCACCGACTTGGCTCCGGGCCGACCAAAAGCGAGTTCTATGTCGCGACCTTACAGCAGAATTTCGCGTGACAAACTTCGTGCTAGGTATTTCTTCTTTATCAAAAGTGTTGTATGACAAAGATTGAATCTTTCAAATCCGCCCAAAGTCAAGTCGCCTCGGTGAGAGATGGCCATTATGTGAATCGACGTAAACAAAAATCTACACGATAATCAGTTTTGTATTAAAGGAAAAGAATGTACTTACAGTACGAAATTAAATTAATTAAAAAAATACGTATAAAGTGTATGCATTAATAATCTCAAAATAGGAGGTGACGTCATTTAACGCGAATGTTCGTACTACGTATAAGGAAATTCAAAAACATCAGAATCTTTAAAACTTAATTTTAAATCTAATACAAAATGCATTATCTTAACATAATTATAAGAATTGTAACTGAGACACGAGCTGGAAACATTGAAAAATATGCGTAGAACAAACATTCACTATCATTTAAAAAATATATACATATTCATCACATGAATACTGTTTGCATAGCAACCTCACAGACTAAAATACGGCTCAGCGAAAGTAGACACTAACCCCCTTGCTATATCGACTATATTAGCAACACCTAACCTCATTTTAGTGCATGTTTTTAGTCTGTGAGGCCTAGTGTCGCCAGTTGACTACTAACGTTTTCGACTCAACAGATAAGGTGCGATTTCAATAGAGGCAAGGTAAAGGCAACTAACTCCACCCTTATTTTCAGTATGTTAACGTCCAAAACTCAAACATTAAACGAGACACGTCAATATTTGAGTGCAAGCGAATCGCACGGTAACTCTACCAATATTGGAATGACACCTTAAAAACGTCACTGAAGACACGTAAATAAAAAATAAATTTTATAAAAAGCGCGAAATGTAACAAGTATTGGAAGAAATGCCTCGCAATTCGACGCAACACAACGCGGGACTAGAAGCGGGTAACTACACTATGATTACTTAACGTTTTGTGTTAACAAAATGGCGGACTGATAACCAATACCGCCGAAGAGCCCCGTATATAAATACACTGTGACTCATCGAGTATCCTTAAAAAAAAAAATACGAAGTTGAACTTTACAGATGTATCCGTCGCTATTCGCCAGCCCGCCATTTTGTACACAAACTTATAACTGCGAATAAATAAAACTATATTTGATAGATTCTTTAAGAAAATAACAACTATGTGTACTCATGTAAAACGCTGTACGTACATCATCATTGCAAAAGGGAGATCGTTATTTGATCATAAATTAACACGACAACCAAAATCCAACCCTAAAAACATTACGATAAAGTAATTTTCCGTCCGTGCCCGCTTACTACACCTACACGCATACGGCGCACACACACAGCCATACTTACATACGCGAAGACACGCAAATATAACTCTTGCTACTATCGCAAATGGGGTTTACAATATGACACCCGTCCCGCTCTCTCGGCGACAGCGTTGCCAGCGGGAATACATATAGTCACACGGGGCAGAGGGAGACAGACAGATAACTCGCGAAATGTACCAAACGGTGTCATAATTATGTTAATGCAAAATATATTTTCAGTATCGATTGAGATTCTGTAGTAGTATTGTTTCATGAGATACATGCCTAGATAACTGAACATGTAGTTATTAAGGCTTCTGCCCCCTCCTCCCCGGCGTCAGTGATTTATCTTCAGCACACGGATCGCGTTCTGAACGTTCAGAAAAGTCCAGAGAAAATATGCTGTTTATATTTACAACTACGAGTTGCCATTGTTTCAACAGGGTAAATACTTTTTTGAAACTATGTACTTAGTGGTTAGGCGTCCCACTCACGGCCCGCTAATTCTTCTGTAACTTGTACAAACTTTATAGCTTAAAATAGGGAATGAATCGAGAACATTCCTACTCTCTGATGTCATTTAAAAAAAATATATCGAAAATTGCACCAAAACTAAACCAAATTGTGAGAAAGTAATTTATCTTTGATTGCAAGCAATGAAATCGTATTTTACTAGTTCAAATAACTATTGAAAAATACAAATGATCAACGTACGTGAAGCGAGATGGACCGTGAATAGAACGCTTTATATGATCACAGCGAGCAGATCTGTACTTACACTTATTTAAATAAATATTTGTTCCGATGATTAAACTTGTATTGAACATGTGGTTTCAAAGCTACAGTAACGAAATAAACTAATATTTATAAACTTTAATAAATATCTTATTAGTTATTAAAAACTTCCTTTATTATTACTATTATTTACATTAAGGAACGACTTAAAGTTACCATTGCATGTCGACTGGCTTAGTATACATTTTTGGTAAAAAAATTATAGATTAAAATTATAAATAATTATAATTGTTGTATATGAAAAGTCATATCCAAATTAAAAAAAATGCTTTTTTTTTAAATCTGCGTTCAAAGCAAACCCTCTGTTTGACTTGGCCCTTTTCAAGAAACAGAGTTCCATCACTTTCGACGCAGTTTCTATTCTGGTTTATTTTGAAAAACGAACTATCTAATAGAAAAGCAACGAAAAAATATTTATTACATATTTCGTCTTTTTTTTTAAATAAATTTATAGTTGTGGCTTTGAAACCACATTATGCGATATATATTATGCACGATTTTAGATATTTTCTTGTAAATAATTATATCTTCAATATATCTACATCTATTCCGTATAAAATGGTGCTGAGTGAACCTTCTGTTTTTAGCATAAGGTACAATTTGGCATCTTCGGTTTTATAGGTAAAGCGATCCGAGGTTATGTAACTAGTTTTTCATTGAGTTATGTAAACAAATATGGCGAGTTGATGGCCATAGACACGAGAAATAAATGTTTTAACATAGACGATGGACTCTTTATACAAATGTCCATATTCTGCGAGAGTGAGAAGGATGAAAGAAGCATTTTGCGCGAGTTAGAGCGGGACACTTCATAGAATAACAGGCCGTATACGTTTGCTTAAAAAAAATGTCTTTGGTGGACGCCATGTTTGTTTGCATAGCACTTGAGAAAACCCGAGTTTAGGCTTTATTATCGAAGAGGTTTGATTTGATAAAAATCGGAAACATCCGGGGCGGCATTGGTACGATAGAGATTAAAGTTCCTAATTGCGATTTTAACTTAAACGTAATAAAGACTATTATGGCGTGAGACGTTCCTACTTCCAACGTGGGCAGTACGATGTCTAGGCGACGGAACACGATACATTTCCTAAAATAAACGTGATCTTAGCAATTTCTATTAATCAAAAGTTGCTAATCGCATACGAAGATTTTTGAAAGTGTTACGTACTCCACCCCCTTTACCTAGTAACATAGTAGGCTAGTAGTTCAATAGTATGAAACGAATAATACTTGTGCCGACGCGCGGTGCTGCCCGCGCGCTTTGACTAGATTCATGGCTTTGCACTAACGACTTAATATATTTCCTTTTTTTAGTACACGACAGAAACTTTATACGCAACTTAATAAAGGCTGATTTCATGTGTGCTAGACGTGATCAAAATTAAAAAAAAAACATGATTTAGCTTAAAAAGTAGTTACGAAGGCGATGAGATTCTTTATTGTGAGCGCATTTGTTTCTGTCGTATATAAAAAATCGCAGCGACTTACAGCGGGATATCTCACGCTGCGAAACGTTACGTACCACTGGGTACAACACGATGCATACCGCGTAATACACAAATGCATTACGCGTAATACACAAATGCATTACGCGTAATACACAAATGCATTACGCGTAATACACAAATGCATTACGCGTAATACACGATGCACACCACTTTAGTAAACGACGCACAACGCTTAGTAAACGGTGCATACCGCTTAGTAAGTAAAGCATGACCGTTTAGTAAACGGTGCATACAAGTTAGTAAGTTATATACTTATATCGCTTTGTATGTAATGTATACCGATGCATACGCACTGGGTACAGATTGCCCAGCAGTGCATACATTCCGCAGACATACACAGTGCGTATTGGTGGACAGTGATACATGGTATGTTGGCACGAGACGCGTGTCGCCGCGTGCTGTTGCGTGCCGGTGGTGTATTACTGCGAGGCGGCGCGGTCGGCGGCGGGCGGCGCGGGGGGCTGCGGGTTGAAGTCCTTGTTGACGAACGAGAAGCCGCGGAACTCCTCCTGTTGAACACAAAAACAATGTGTGTCACTTATGTGGAATGGAAAAAATTACACTTTGTTGTGATGGCCAAGTATTATTTGTGACTATCAGTATTAATATAGGTATCTTAAATAAGGATCTATATTTGAGCTAAGTATAAGTCTAATAGTAAACTCTAAACAAATACGTCTGTTTTAGTTTATTTTGAGCCTCTAGTGTCCCACTGTTGGGCAAAGACCTCCCTATCCTCTTTCCTTCCTCCTTATGGACGTAAACAAATATGTAAATCATAAAAACTTGTTATTTCAACTAGAGGTCAGTACGGAAAGCAGCTGAGTACTAGAGAGTACCCTACCACCACGCTATAACCATAGCTCACGATGTTTTCCTACACCGGCAACTCAAGCTCATTGTTGGGGTTTAAACTCACGCTCTTCGGCATGCGAACCAACCGCGCTAACTACTGAGCTTTCATAGCTACAACGATGAGCAAAGACACCATCATTGTCGCTTAACATACATAAACTACTACACATGATATCTTCCGGATGCATTCGAACAAAACATGACGTATCACAGTCTGCAGTGAGGTAATGTATAAAGTATAAACAGTTTATAACATGAACAGTAGACAGCACAAGTGTTAGGAGGCAGCGGTTACCTGGTTGATGGTGCGCACGACGTCGTTGGGCACGGGCGTGAGCACGGGCTCCTCCTTGGTGAACTCCGCGTCGAAGTTGGCCGCCTCGCGTTTGCTTTTCTGGAATTTACATTTCCTGGGTGTTATTATGTTCCAGTTATAATTATATCTATTTTCTTAGTTTTTGAATTTTGTGCAATATACTTAAAAGTGTAGGTGTATAAAAACCGCAGACCGCATCGTTGCTTAACATCAGGCAGGATGTGGTCAAACGCAAAGTCTATTCAAAATAAAAAAAAACTTGAAAAATGTGAAGGACCATCAAACAATGTGAATCATGTCAAGTCACTTTTAGATCTAATCTTTCCCAAACGCCTCGCCATAGCCTCTTAAGGTGTCGGTCGAGGCTTTTCATTGGCAAGCGGATGCAGAAATTTGCTTTTTACCCGATTGCCAAAGAAGAAGGGATATATAATTAAAAAATAAATTGATATTGAAGGCAAAGAACATGTTTGTGTTAGTTTTGGTTATCGTTTCAGGGTGACAAAAAACTTCTGCTATTGTCATTCACCAAACAGCGAGGTATAGCAACATACAAATTATCTGCGTTTGATGGTTCATCTTTCTACATGAAACCTACATAATTTGACAGCCCCATTGGCTCATTGGTAGTATATCTGCCTTGAGAGCTGTAGGGCGTGGGTTCGATTCCCACTCAGGGCAAACATTTTGTGAATAAACAAATGTTTGTACTGTGTCTGGGTGTTCTGTATGTATGTATTATATAAGTATGTATTTACACAAAAAAAAAAGTATTTATGTATTCTATCAGTTATCTGACTTCCATCACACAAGCTCTGCTTAGTTTGGGGCCAGATGGCGCTGTGTGTATAGTCCTACGATATAAAAAAAAATATATATATAGTTCTCGAAGATGTGTGAAACCGTGTGGTGGACTACGGCCTCGCCATTTTACCCTTACATTGAGAAGAGACCCTAGCATTGAGACAGTTCATGAAAACAGGGTTGATTCAGAGTAGTTAACAGGAAACAAAGAAACCAGCTGTGAGCTCCATTCTTGGTCCGCACGCATCAAGAAAGTAGAGCCGAGACGAAGTGTTTCTTGAAGTTTCTCCGCTAGTTTGGGCGCGCGTGTGAGGCGCGCGGGGGTTACCTTGGGGCGGAAGGGCGGGCGCAGGCGGCGCTGCGCCAGCGCGTCCCAGTCCATGTCGCGGAAGAAGGCGTGCGCGCGGATGCCGCCGGCGCCGCCGAGCACGCCCAGCCGGCGCGCCGGGTTCTTCGTCATGAAACCTGTCACAACCGCGCCGCGTTACACCACACTCTTCGCATACTTTTTAACATTATTTTTTTAGTATTAAGTTCGTGGCATTGATTTCTGAGGTAAGATTTTGGCGCCAATAAGCTCAGTCTATTTCGGGACTTATTTTTAAAAATCTTAAAAGCAGGTCGTCTAAGTAGGGTATCACCGTAGTACCAGATATTCTGCCGCCAAGCAGTAGTGTGTAAACATTACTGTGTTTCGGTTTGAAGGGTACTACAGCTAGCGACATTACCAGGCTGTCGAAACTAACCATAGAAAGTCTCAAAGTAATGAGCGCCAAAGCAACGATGCCCTGGATTTAGTTTTGCTACTCAAAGTTCTGTGTACCGCTGCAAGGACACGTGTTATCTCTTACCACCAGAAGAGAGATCTGAAATTGCTAAAGACGTCGCTATCTTTATCTTTTTCGTCTATTATTATTTTGATGTATTGATTAAAACCTTCAAAATTTGCTTTAATTCAAAGGAAAACACTACACTGCACAATTTATTTAAACGATGCAAATTAAACTTGAGACTCGATATAATAGTGATCCTCGTTACACCAGGCCGGGCACGTGCTGCGGCAGCGTGGCCCGACTTCTTCAGACTTCGCGGGATGGATACCTGACCGTATCGGGCACGGTGTTACTTGGACACTTGTAACAGGTCCGAACAACCGGCCGCCACTGCAAAGCACTCACCCTTGAGTATGGAGACGGCGTCCTTGGACAGCCACACGGGGTAGAGCACGTCGTCATGCAGGATGGACTCGAACAGGTCGTCCTCGTTGTCGGCCTCGAAGGGCGGCTGCCCCGCCAGCATCTCGTACAGCAGCACGCCCAGCGCCCACCAGTCCACGGAAGGCCCATACTCCAGCTCTTGGAGGATCTTGAACACGTATCGTGCACTTAATGTAGATGCCCACAAGGTTGTATATTCAATGATCCCATAACTACAGATTTCAACTTCTATTATGTTCAAGCTCTTGAAGAATGTGACCGCAACACTTACCACATTAAATTGTGGTCTTTATTCAATGTCCACTTTTTCAATAACGACTAAAATACGAGAATTATTGAATATCCCTGTTTTAATTATTTATCGATAGGATCGGAAATCGTGTTACGAATTAACTATTATGAAACCACTGATGTGCGACAGTCGAGGAATTTTATTATCGTCATTGTATCTAATCTAACTACAAGTAGGTTAATGTTTTCATTGAAAGCTGAAGACCGCGGATATGCTGCAAGGCTATATTCACAATGGATTGTCAGATAGTTTGCGAAGTTGAAGGAAGACTTTGTTTTCTATTTCATTGGATGTTAGTGAGCATACATACATAAAATACATCATATTTTTGGAAAATATTATATTATCAGTAGAACTTACCTCGGGCGCGATGTAGTCCGGTGTCCCGCAGAATGTGGTGGTAGTCACCCCCTCTGGAAGTTACAACAGCATTTAAATAAGGTGGATTGCTTCGCACAGCCTTTTTGGGATTTATTTTTCAATTCACATTTGAAATAGCGCCATACTGGCGCTACATTTTTCTGTTCAGTCGTGTAAAAACAGTGAGTTTGGAGGGGTGGCTGCTATTTAGACAACGGCTCGTCGGGAATGAACAGTAAAGATGCGGTTTTTTTTAGATGACAAGCTAGGTGTTCGAATACAGCTCACTTGATGACAAGTGACGGTGTGGTAAAAAATTGTAAGCATACCTAGGCTGGAAAGGAATTGGCTGTCAAATAAGGCAGCCGGAACACGCCATTAGAATGCTTGACGGCAGATTTTCAGAATAGTAGCTAGCCAGCCGAGTAGGTACTAGAAAGTACCACCACGCTGTGGTTTCCCCACGTTTTCCTTCACTAGTAGCTTGAGCTCATCGTTGTTTTGAACCCACTAACTGCTAACCACCGAGCTATAATCGCTAGGCTACAGCACGCACCGTATATGCCCTCCTTGCACATGCCGAAGTCGGCGAGCTTGCAGTGTCCGTCGGCGTCGAGCAGGATGTTGTCGAGCTTGAGGTCGCGGTAGATGACGCCGTGCGAGTGCAGGAACTGCAGCGCCAGCGTCACCTCCGCCGCGTAGAACCTGACGTGACATAACTCCAACGTGACAACTAGCCAAAACAAATTTCTACAAGTTTTCCATGCTACAATTTATGCAAATAGTGGGCGGAAACGTAAACTTTTACCCATCCGGTAAACGCAACCATGCATCCATACTTGGTGGCTATTCCCCACGTGTGCACGAAGCATTGCGATCCCATATTTTATATTCACAGGTTGCAGTACTCTCTGTCGGAGTCTGTGGTCCCGAAAAGTAAATTATGGGTATCGTCAAATTCAGAGTAAACAGATTCCTTCCCAGGCAAGTGTGCGCCATCTTAGACCGCACTGTTGCTTAACATCAAGCAGGGTGTGGTCAATGCGAACTTATAAAAAAAAACAAGCATAATTTTATGAAGAAAATTAAAAAGCCCTGAATGCTAACTAAAAATGATTTCAAAAAGTTTATAGCCTGTGTCACTTGAGATAATGTAAGGATACTAAACTATAAATCCAAATCTGTTAAGTCACATAAAAGTTATGATGGAATAAAGAAACTCACATGGTACATTTTTTGGGCAGTTGTGTAAAAAGGTAGTCATACTTTATGGTATGGAAAAGTTGAAAGTGTATCTGGAAGACAGATACCGTCAATTGAACATGGAAGTCAAAGTATTTCATGAAAGTTACCTGGCACGCGGCTCGTCGAACTTCCTGGCGCGCTGTATCTGGAACATGAGGTCGCCGCCGTCCACGTACTCCATCACGAAGAACAGCCGGTCACGCGTCTGTAAGCACGCCGTGTTATCAGTTTCACATTTAGGGTTGAACTGAGAACCTTAGCGGTGGAAGAAGGCTTATTCCCTACACTGTATGAACTGCCAATGATGATGTGAAGGGCACGTCGATCTTATCGGCCAAGTCCAGAATACACGCAAAGTTTTCTGCTAACGCTATGTATTCGTAAATCCATCACATGAAAAACAAACCCAGAGTTATTATCAACCTACTTCACTCCTCCGCCGCATGAATACCTCCTAACACACGATAACCACCCGAACTTGGGATTTTCGCAGTATGCAGTTATATTACGCATATTTTCACTTTTTTGAGTCTTAGGACGTCCTACGTTACGATTGCAGATCCATGGTCTCCAATTTAAAACACGTCTACCCCATTAGTTATCGGTTCTGACAGATATAGCCAATATAAGCACTTCAAGTGCTATCCCGGTCTAAGGGTAGTTCCTTGCGAGGTCAGCGTGCACTCCACGTCGTCGTCCTGCAGCTCCTTCACTGCGCACAACCCATAGTTACCTGGAAGGCGGAGTGCAGCGCCGTGAGGAAGGGGTGCCTGGCCGCGAGCGCCAGCACGCGCCGCTCCGTCAGCGTGCACTCCACGTCGTCGTCCTGCAGCTCCTTCACTGCGCACAACCCATAGTTACCTGGAAGGCGGAGTGCAGCGCCGTGAGGAAGGGGTGCCTGGCCGCGAGCGCCAGCACGCGCCGCTCCGTCAGCGTGCACTCCACGTCGTCGTCCTGCAGCTCCTTCACTGCGCACAACCCATAGTTACCTGGAAGGCGGAGTGCAGCGCCGTGAGGAAGGGGTGCCTGGCCGCGAGCGCCAGCACGCGCCGCTCCGTCAGCGTGCACTCCACGTCGTCGTCCTGCAGCTCCTTCACTGCGCACAACCCATAGTTACCTGGAAGGCGGAGTGCAGCGCCGTGAGGAAGGGGTGCCTGGCCGCGAGCGCCAGCACGCGCCGCTCCGTCAGCGTGCACTCCACGTCGTCGTCCTGCAGCTCCTTCACTGCGCACAACCCATAGTTACCTGGAAGGCGGAGTGCAGCGCCGTGAGGAAGGGGTGCCTGGCCGCGAGCGCCAGCACGCGCCGCTCCGTCAGCGTGCACTCCACGTCGTCGTCCTGCAGCTCCTTCACTGCGCACAACCCATAGTTACCTGGAAGGCGGAGTGCAGCGCCGTGAGGAAGGGGTGCCTGGCCGCGAGCGCCAGCACGCGCCGCTCCGTCAGCGTGCACTCCACGTCGTCGTCCTGCAGCTCCTTCACTGCGCACAACCCATAGTTACCTGGAAGGCGGAGTGCAGCGCCGTGAGGAAGGGGTGCCTGGCCGCGAGCGCCAGCACGCGCCGCTCCGTCAGCGTGCACTCCACGTCGTCGTCCTGCAGCTCCTTCACTGCGCACAACCCATAGTTACCTGGAAGGCGGAGTGCAGCGCCGTGAGGAAGGGGTGCCTGGCCGCGAGCGCCAGCACGCGCCGCTCCGTCAGCGTGCACTCCACGTCGTCGTCCTGGATGATGGCATCCTTCTTCAGTACCTTCACTGCGTACACCTACACATATTTGGGGATTTATTTATTGCAAAATGAACAATTGCATTAAAGCAAAGTAAAAAACTGATGCAACATTATGATTTTTAAAAGTATTGTGAGTAACTCTTTTAACATCTTAACAAGTCTGGCTTCCCCGGAGCGTCGAATCCTGGTATCATTTAAGAAGGGTAAGTATTGTTACCTCGTCAGTGTTTTTCTTCTCAGCGAGCATGACCTTCCCGAAGGATCCCTTGCCGAGCACCTTGATGAACGTGAAGTCGTCCAACGTGACCTTGTCGCGCGCCGTCATCGTGGAGCCCGTGCACTCGCTCGCTGAAACCGTAACAACAACTTACCGTCTACATACTCGTATACAGGGTGATCCATTTCCAAAACCGTGCGCAAGTCTTAAACTATCTTTTAAGCGATACCTAAGTACAGCGAAAACTAATGTTTTTAAAAGTTTTTGTGACAAAATTGAGAATTAGATCTAATCTAAAAAACTTGGTTCTGAAAATGATAGGTTTTTTATCTCATGAGTGGTCAAACGCCTAGCCTGCCTAACTATATAAAAAAACTTCAAATTGTAGATCCTACAAGTGTTTTTCTAGAATCAAAAGATTGTCAAACACATGTTTAAGCATGCCCTGAAGGGTACAACAGTTTGGAAATCAATCACCTGTATATTTATTAGATTAGTTTGAACAACGTTTAGGCTTACAATGACCAAGAACGCCATCTAGTGAAGCTTAACGAAATATGGCTCTGTGAAACGCTGATTCTGAGCTCATTGGCCACCGCCATCGATCAAAAACCACGGGGCAAAGTGCGTCGTATATGCAATGCACAAAACTAACGGCTGTTCATCAGGAACCGATTGACAGATGAACATGATCGAATTGAATGCAGGCTGCTGCGCCGGCGAGTTTTGGCCAAGTTTTCAGTAGGATAAGATCGCGTGGATGATCCCAAATTATTTGTTCCTTTGATCGTAGGCAACCTTAAATAATTTCAGCCGACGATTGCAAACTTTACTTCACAAATAAGCACACATTTAACTGAAAACCATCACCAAAACAAAAAAAAAGAAAAAGCACCTTGGCAACCGAAGATCTCCTCCAGGTCCTCCCAGTGCGAGCGCCACACCGCGGCGGGAATGGGCAACAAACCTACGCAACACGCGACATAAACACAACACACGAACATAATGTGGAACAAAATAAACAGCTGTTTAGACACAAAATTGTTGGGTGCGTGGACAGGACACTGAGGAGGTACAAAAATGTTTTAAGGGTGTAGGGCAATATTTCGGGCTGCATGGACAACATTGGGAAGCAAATGTTTAGGGTTTGAGAGTCTGGACGACATGGAGCAAGTAAAACAAAAATTAGTTCAAAATAGTTTGCGTTAGACCACACCCTGCCTGCTGGAAAAAATAACAAGTGGATAATGTGGAGGACATCAAATGTTTCTGGGATTGTGGACAACATGGAGGACACCAATTTTCAGCGAGTATCAACAATGTTGAGGAGATGCAATCAAAGGATAAACACAAAAATATAATTAAGACACAAATTATTTCTACATGTCTAGCCATATACAAACATACATCGTATTTATGTATGTAGGACAATCACAAGGCGCAAACAAAAATACAAGTAAATAATTGTAAAAAGTACATGGTGTATTCTAAATAGTGAAAATGTGCTGTATCACTGCATGTTAGGGTGTGTTTGCAACTCACACTTGTCGTCGTGCTTGTCGTCTTTGGAATCAGATTCCCCTGAGGAGGTCAGATCGGAGGCGCCTTCCATTAGGGCCGTGTTCAGGTACTGCGGGGGAAACTTCATGTTACAATAAATATATACAAAAAGCATATTTTCATATTTAGCCTGTGTCTCATTTCTAGGACAAGTAGTTTCAATTCTGTACTTCAATTTCCCAGGCAACTTCAAGCTTAAAGCCACATTTTTTTATAAGAGTTATGAAACGAACAAGACGTTCTCCTGATGGTAAGAGATGACACATGTTCATAACCATTGCAACGATACACAGCTATAGCAGATCCCAATAGACATATAGAAGTTAGGTACCAGTTGCTATTCAATAATTGTATAAACTTTTTTTAAATTGGGCAGGACCATGTTTATCAATACACCACGCCTGATGTTAAGCAGTAGTGTGGTCTCAGAAAGTGCATGGTTACCTACAATATATTTGCTTTGAATTTGAAGAGCTGCTGTACTTATTGGGAAACAGACTCCGGTGAAGATGTGCAATTTAAACATTTGAAATTGTTTCTGAATGTACTACTTTTTTTACTCTATGGTTTTATACATAAAAAGTGTAGATTGAGTGCGTGAGCGGCGCACCTTAGAGGGGCGCGGGCGCGGGTTCTTGTCCGGCGAGATGCCCATCTCGTTGAGTATGTCAGCCATCATCTTGGTGTTGATGCCGCAGTTGTTGGCCACGTTCTTCTGGCACCGCTTGTGCACGTTCATGGAGCATACTGGAACGCGGCATTTTCGAATCAATAACCACCACCAAACCATTTACATACTTTATTTTACTTTTGACATCTGTATAACATTTAGAAACACATTTTATAGACTGCCATTATTTTATACAGAATATTGTAGTCTTTACATATTGAAAAGTGGTTACAGAAATTGACAAGCTAAAGTGATGACTTAGAGCTATGAAACGTCGCCTGATGCAATACAGCATTTATTTTTTCATTAAAACAGCTGCTTTTTACAACCACCGGTGTTCATGATTATAAATACAATCATTTCTATACTTTAAGCTTATACCCTTGTGTATTACACCAGTTACCTGGTACTTATTGTTCAAGCTATGCTTAGTATGGGACTAGATCTTTTTTTATGGTTTACAAGCCAAGTGTTTGACCACAGCACCCCTGTAATGATGTGGTCGAAGATTGTAAACACACCTTGCCTAGAATGGAACTGACTCTCAAGTGAGGCTACCGGAACACACCATTGGCATCAGATAATGTGCCACCGAGCAGTAGAGAGTAAAGTCGAGTGAATCGGTATCTTCCAGGTAAGCGTGCTCCATGGTAGATCGCATCTTCACTTAACACTTTCATTGTCACCGCTATTTGCGAGTTGTTCCCAGCGATGCCGCACTATATAAAACGCGAGCACGCCAGGCGCGCTCTCGGCACTGCAAGATGAAATGGCATGGGCACGCTAGGCATATTCACTGGCACTGTATAAAGGTTAAATCATAAAAAGCAGTATTTCGGTTTCAGATAAAAAATATGCCCGAATGCATGAAAAATCGAGAGCACGCGTGGAGTGGTCGCGGCATCGCTATAGGGATTTGTGAGGACACGCTATGTCACAGATGAGATGGCAAAACGTAAGCCTATTTCTTACAAAAGCCATGGAAAATATGCAAACAATGATCGACCCTACAATGTTCAACATAAACAAAAGTAAATGGTAGAGGTATCGAGTATAGTGTAGCGGTGCTGACCTTCACACTGCAAGCCCTGCTTGATGAGGCCGTAGAGCAGCGAGCCGCAGTGGTCGCAGAACGTGAAGCGCTTGTAGGAGTGCACCACGAACCGGTGCGGCACGTTCACGTTGAACCGCTGCCCGCTCGCCACGCTCACCGCGCTCGTTTGCTGCACACACACACCCACACGGTCCTATCACACAATCTCATTACATGTTTTGCAACAAAAGTATTTTGCGAATACCATTACCATTATACTGCGACTAACGCACTTTTAAATGGTAATTCAAAAACATTATTCTTCAAAACTTCTAAAATTTTATATTCACTATGTCTATACTGTCTACGGTGTTGTCAAAGTCGCGCGTCGAACCTGGACTAAATTGGCATAGGACCGAGGCAGAAGGCATGACAAGAGAGAGGCCTAGACCCAGTAGTGGGAAAAAGAAGGCGGTGGATGATGATACTGTCTATACAGACGTTAGGCGTTATCTCTTACCATCAGGAGAGCGGCTCATTCGTCTTATTACTTTTTACATTAAAAAAAAAACCTCTTTGTCTAATATTTTACCTTTGTCTTAAAAATTAAATTGTCACATATATGTGATGAAAATACAATTGTAAAGTATGTATAACCAGGAAAAATAAGTACTAAAAACAGATCAATGCTCACTCTGCATTAAGAATTCCAAACTGAACAAACGTTTTTATCTTAACATCCTACTAATATTATAAACGTGAAAGTTTGTATGTATGTTTGTTACTCTTTCACGCAAAAACTACAGAATGGATTTTCATGAAATTTGGTATGAAGGTAGCTGACACCCTGGATTAGCTAAGGCTACTTTTCACAGCGAAAACATGTAGCGGATAACACCGCGGAGAGCAGCTAGTTAACACTAATTTATTTAGCTGAATTCTAAACTTGTTTCCATTGCAGTCCATTAGACAAGGGTGGCATATTTTTTTATAAGTACAGATCTGTCGACTATAGCTCTAAGAATAGGTCTTATTGTAACGGCATAGGGCTCACTCTCGGCTGGTTTTTTTATAATATATGTACATACATTTCCTTCTTCCTTCATGCCGGGGCACTTGGTGACGACGAGCGAATGGCACCGTTTGTGCACCACGCACGTGCACACTGCAACAAAACGTGTTATGTGTGTGAGCTTACACTTAGACATCCTAGGGATTATTACTATTCATTATAACAATTATAACTAGTTGTAACTGTGATAACTCATTGATTTACGGGGTCGGTTTACACGCTGAAGGGCGTAGATCCAAACCCCAACAATAAGCTTGAGCTGTTAGTAAAACATCGAGAGGAAATAATATCATGGTGGTAGGGTACTTTATAATACTCGGCTGACTAGCTACCACCCTCAAGTTGAAAATCTGCCGCAAAGCACCAATCGAGTAGCCTCACTTAAGAGCAAGTTCCATTGCAGGCTAGATGCGTTTCCCATTATCTACCACACCATCACTTAACGTTAGATGAGCTGTGGTCCAACATCTAGTCTGTCCAGTAATAAAAAACACTAGATACAAAATCACACCCAGTAAGTTACAGTAAGTCTTATGCATAAAATCACTTCAATGAATTGAGTCAGATACTCTATGAAATCGAAAACATAATTTGTGTTTCCGTCCTAATAAAGAAACTTTAGTAAATCTCATACAATATTAATAGTAACATAAACCCTTATTGGGGTCAGATCCAAAAGGCAGTGATCCAAAGATCCAAATCCTTGACATAGCACACATTGGAGGCTCCTCGCTCTGCAGCTCTAATCACAGGTAGCTTAAGCCCAGCCCCGCTGTCAATCCTAATTAAAGTTTTTTTGTTATTTGACATGTAAACAATAACAAAATTGTAATTACCTTGACACTGGTATCCTTGTTTTCCCAGGCCCCTGGAAATGAGATAAATAGTGAAATTGAGAGAATGTTTGAGTGTTTCAGAAAAGATAGTGGTTATGCGGATGCGATGCGGTTTGCGGTATGCGGGAAGAGATTCTCTGTTACACACCAAGAAGAAGAAACAAGAGAGTGAGCACTAACCTGGCTTGCCGACTGGCTTCTGGCACGGAGCTGGTGAGTGGCAATGCACTGCGTTCCTTTATAATGCACACACTAGTTACGGCGCAGCGGGAAGAGAAAAAGGGAGATAGCGGGAACAGCGGGATTGAGGAAGGGAAGAAAGGTATTAGCGCGTACAAAATGTCGGTTAATTCAAATGTGAACATAGGTATGTACAGGTGCGATGCGAGAGAATTACAGCGAAGGAATGCTCCCGCCGCAGGCGAGCGCCTGCGGCGGTTAACGGCGCTGAGTGCTGCCCATTGGCCACTTGCGCGCAAAACGTCAACGGCCAGCTTAGGCAGTGTCTCACTCCGATGCATCATTCCTCTTGCTTGTGCAACAGAGACAGATATAAACGGCGTAAACATTCTCCCCGGCTTGGAAAACTGCAGGGTTTTTCAAAAAATAAATAAGAAAATGAATGCTATAATGGTAACGCTTACGCACGTTTGATGCATCGATTATGTTTAGAGTATTAGAGGATGCGAAATAGGTAATCAAAATGTATACATATATGTATATATGCGGTGGGTAAATAATATGTAAATAATTGATGATGATAATATAAATACAATATAATAAATGTTATTGCTAATATAACAGCTTATTGTAAATTGCAGAGCGAGTAATTTATTGTGATGGAAGAGGACATAGTTTTACAACTGGACGCTTAAAGGTCCCAGAAGTAGTTCGTACTAATGCAGCACGCGTGATTCCGTCTTTCCCGGGATATACTTGCTCAATAATGCCAGTAGGCCATCGAAGTGGCGGTGTACCATCCTGGTGGATGAGCACAAGGTATCCCGGTTGGATCTGTACGTCAGGCGTATTCCATTTTTGACGCGACTGTACCGTACTTACTACTGTAGCGTAATAACTTTGAACTAAGTTGCCCAAAAGCTTTTTCCGGGCATATATCGGTTTAGACGTATCGATTTTCGTAGCCGGGAGCGATTGTAAAAGAGTATTGTTTAAGAAGTGGGCTGGTGTAAGAATAGTATGCGGCTGGTCAGACAGTAAGCAAAGCGGGCGCGAGTATAAGACTCCTAAATGGCGCGGTATTTGCAGCTCAGGAAGAAGCGGTAATTCTTCTACAACGTCAAATAACCGGGCGCTAGTTGACAGTATGGCGCGGTTAGTATTGACTGTTGTAGATATGGATGTAGAAAATGAGAACATGTCAGCCGAAGGTAACCACTTCAAACGTAGAATTTTTAATATGTCATTGTCATCCGTGAATTTTATTACTGCACGGTGCGACTCGGGCACGTGGGCGAGAAGCTCCGCCGATTTTGAGGCCCATTTAACAAATTTAAACCCGCCTGCTTCGAATAATGTGAGCAGCTCATCGGCCAGGCGTGTGCCATCTTCAACCGTATGTATTGATGTGGTAAGGTCGTCGATGTACCGCTCTCTGCAGGCCACCTCTGCTGCGCGCGGGAAGCGATCACGTTCGTCATAAGCTAGCTGACGACTAGAACGGAGACCAAAAGTCACAAAGTTGAGCTGCAGGATACATACAGGTTCGGTGTCATTAAAGCGGTATAATATTTTTTGATACTTGCGATCTTTATGACCTAACAGAGTGCGTAGATACATTTGTTGTACACCAGCTGTTATGGAGACTTTGAAAAGGCAGAATTTCAGTAAGCGCACAAACAGATGTGCTTGCAGATTAGGACCAGTGTGTAATAGGTCATTTAATGAAGTGCCATTGTCCGTTTTAGCGCTAATATCTGAAACGACACGAGTTTTAGTTATCGCTTTATTCGGACGTAGTACAGCGTGATGCGGTATGAAGTATCCTTCCTTGGTTACGGCAGAGGTAATAGCTAACTCTGTGAGGTAACCATTATTTATATAATCTAACAATACGTCATTATATGATTGACGTAGCGCGGGTAAGGCAGTAAACTTGAGTTCCAGCGAGGATAGTCGACGCTGAGCGATGTTAACGAAATTACCTAACCCTTCCGGAGTACTTTTAAACGGTAGCGAAACAATATATCTTTCACAAGTGCTTTCTGTGACTGTCGTCTTGTATAGTTGTTCACGTTCTTGATCATCCGGACTTATGGTATTTATGGAAGGAACTTCCTCAAGTTGCCAGATGTTTTCAATATTTTTATTAAGTTCATTTACTAAAGGACCGAAGGACCAGGATATATTTTCAGGGTAACTTAGTATTTCTCCCGTGATAATATATCCAAGCGTTGTTTCTAATGCGTATAAACCAGATTTAGATGCGTCCGTTAAGCCAAGAGGTGTATTGTAAGCGGTATGCGGCGGAACTTTGCGGCCTTGAAGTATGAATGCGAAAAGTTGTGTGCCAAAAATTCCGTCGATAGTGCCTGGGGACCCCCAATGTTCATCTGCAAGCGGTAGGTTTTGCAAGTGTTCCAACATCGGTGTTGGTATCACTCGAGTTGGTAACTGGTCAGTGATATGTTTCACTACTAAAAGCGTTATGGCGTAATGAGCGTCCGACACGCGCGATTGTATTGTTAATCTGACGTAACCCATAATGGGCGTTGAGGATGACCCTACAGATTTTAGCGAAGAGTTAGCAAGCGGTTTAATATTTAATTTTAATTTTTTACAACATTCCAATGTGATTAAATTATGTTGAGAAGCGCTGTCTACCAACGCGCGTAAGATAAAACGCTTTCCTTCAATAGGCACGTATACCTCCGCGGTAGGTAAAACAACTGTCTTTTCTAATGCGTTAATATCTTTATCGTACGAGTGCAAAGCGCGCGAAGTTTCGAGCGAAGTAGGTTCAGACTGCATAGTTACTAAGCGCGCGTCAGAGAAGGACGTCTGCGGTGCGGCTGTATAATGAGTATGTAAACAAACGGAGTGCGCTCGAGTCTTTTCGCTAACCGTGCTGGTAGCTGCGACTGTGTTCGGCGACATCGGTTGTTGCGTACTTCTACATAGTAATGTATGATGGCGTTTTAAGCAAAACTTACATACATTCCGAGATGCACATTTCAATGTATTGTGAGAAGTACTAAAGCAGTTTATACACAAACTATTTTCTTTAATGAAGTGAAAGCGGTCATTAACGGGCAAATTTTTAAACGCTGAGCATTCATATAAGTGGCTATGAATTGTCGATTTACAAAATATACAGTCTCGTTTGTTTATGCTGCTATCATTAATCGTAGCAAACGTATGCGACACCTT
Organism: Biston betularia; assembly: GCA_905404145.2. NCBI lineage: Eukaryota > Metazoa > Arthropoda > Insecta > Lepidoptera > Geometridae > Biston > Biston betularia. Next base: position 172,359 of record FR989879.1, read on the forward strand.
TGTCTGCGATGAACTATGCAACCGAGCCTGCGAGTTATTATTATTACTCCGCGCGGGAGTTGTTTGCTTACTATTACTTGAACTCGTTCGCTCTAAAGTCTTTATGCGGTGGCGAATAAAATCGACTAAGTCCATGCTACTTGGAATGTCTTTATTACGGATAGATAGCTCAAAGTTTTGAATTAAATTTGAATCTATCTTTTTTAATGCTATATGCGTGAAAATGAAATCAGATAAGTCTTCGATTTCCAGCTGTTTTAAGGCAGCCCAAGATGCATGTACTCGCTCAATAAAATTATTTAATTGAGAAGCAGAATCGTAAGCGGGTTTGGCGTCCAGTATTTCATTTAAGTACGTTGTACCTAACAATCGCTTATCTTGGTATCTAGCTACTAAAGAATCCCAAATGATTCTATAGTTTTGCTCATTAGGTATTATTCCTGCAAACGTACTTAGTGCGGTACCACTTAACTTCGAAATTAAATACTGTACCCTCATATTGTCTGTTAAATTGACATTTTCGTGAATATTCGTTTTAAAACTTTGATAGAACAATGGCCAAGTTGCCGCATCACCAGAAAAACTCTTTAATTCTAAAGGCGGTAGCCGACATCTATACTCAAATTCGTCAACCCGTTTATTAACCTCGGTCGAGGTGGTAGCACTCGCACCTCGCGACAATAGTTTCGAACGTGTGTGTTGTATATTTGAATATAATGTTTCGAATGCTGACCAATTGCCAAAATTAAACTTGTAATCGGGATCTTGTTCTAACAATAAAGCGTTATGTTGATCACATAAGTCATTAAAACTTATGTATAATTTTTCGATATTCGATGTCGCAGCTAGGAAATCTTGTGTTTTTCTTGTTTCAATATTATCCGACACATTTATTTTCCTAGAGGAATCATGTAAAGCGGTAATGTGGGAGAAAATAGCCTCCTTTTTTGCAGAAGCGAACCTTATCTTCGATTCCAACTCCATTTCTAACGGTAACTAACTGAATAACGGTATCTAAATAATGGTTAAAAATGCGGTTATAATAATTTAAATATTAATTAAATTAATCAGATGTATTTTGAATTTCTATGTCTACTCTAATGTTTGCAACAATGAATAATAATGTAAAAATAAGAAATGAACCGTTACCTGAATAAGTCAGTTAAGAAATATTTGAAATAGTAACACGAAATAAGTCCGTTGTATTGATAAAGCGAGCGGGCCGGTTACGTCTTCCTCGACGAGCACCGTCAATCGACGTTAAGAACTACCTACTTATATTTTAAATACGAGTCGTAACGTTACAAATTACAAAATTGTTAGCAATATTGAGCAAATATGTTCGTGAAATGCGGGATAAATAGTTAAATAACTATTTGTTTTGATAAATAAGCACAGATTAAGCGTAAAATGCGACAGTAATCTGAATTGTACTGCGTAGTAACAGGTAGTTGTAAATATAATTTCAAATTACAAATGCCGTTATATATGCAATTTTACGAAATAGACAGAAATTAGCGAGTAATATGCGATAAATATGATACAATATACTGGGAAATATAGGTAAAAATGCGGTAAAAGTATAGATTAAGACTGAAATGGTGTAATTAGCCTTCGATAGCTAAGGAAAAACTAGTTCAGTCCGGTTCGAATGGACCAAAAAATGGTTATGCGGATGCGATGCGGTTTGCGGTATGCGGGAAGAGATTCTCTGTTACACACCAAGAAGAAGAAACAAGAGAGTGAGCACTAACCTGGCTTGCCGACTGGCTTCTGGCACGGAGCTGGTGAGTGGCAATGCACTGCGTTCCTTTATAATGCACACACTAGTTACGGCGCAGCGGGAAGAGAAAAAGGGAGATAGCGGGAACAGCGGGATTGAGGAAGGGAAGAAAGGTATTAGCGCGTACAAAATGTCGGTTAATTCAAATGTGAACATAGGTATGTACAGGTGCGATGCGAGAGAATTACAGCGAAGGAATGCTCCCGCCGCAGGCGAGCGCCTGCGGCGGTTAACGGCGCTGAGTGCTGCCCATTGGCCACTTGCGCGCAAAACGTCAACGGCCAGCTTAGGCAGTGTCTCACTCCGATGCATCATTCCTCTTGCTTGTGCAACAGAGACAGATATAAACGGCGTAAACAGATAGCACAACTGTTGTATTCACAAGATACATCCATCAAGGTACAATCAACAAGATACATGTCAGAAGACCAGTGCAATTATAAAACATGACAAGTGTGGTGGAGAGGTTGAAGATACTGAAAAGACATAACAGCTTCTTGTTACCGCTAAGGTTTGTTCCTTCCTAAGGATAGAATAACATCAGATCACTGCTGCTTCTGGAAACCACAGGCTAACCTAGTGTTGGTTTTATTTATGTTAGTATGTAAGTCTGTATATTAATGTAACAAGTGAATAAAATCACTGGTTTTTCGGTGAAAGAAAATATTGTAAGAGAACTTTCGTAATGTATTTATGTCCATTGAAAACTTGAAAGGCGGATGCTGCAGTACTATTTTTGTAATTTGTAAAAGAGTATCCGGAAATTACGAGGCCTATCCAGAAGAGTAAAGTGTAGACTGACCAGATGAACTCGCGGCAGTGGCTACAGAAGGTGGGCTGGCGCAGGAAGGTGGCCATGAACTTGTGGCCATTGACCTGGTGCACGCGCCGACGCATGGCGCCGCGTCGCCGCGCAAACCCAGTGCCCTCCTTGAACTCGCGGCCGCGCCCTCCACCGCCACCACCCGAGCGCGGCGGCTCCGCCCCACTTGCTGTAAGTTCAGGACATTGTTACAGGGCAGGGCTACAAACACCAACCTAGGGCTCTATTTCTAAATCGTTCCTATGTTTTTCACATACAAATACAGCAGATCTGCTACTTATGTCAAAAAAAATAAGAGTCAAAGACCAGGTTTAAGGTCCTCTAATAACACAAAGAAAGAAAACAGAGATAGCTCTATATATTACCGCATTAAATCAAATAAATTATATTGTAACAAAAACACATATTCCGTCGCAATCGTTCATATAGTGAATAGTGATACTGGAAATTTTAGAGGGGTAACATGAAAAATGTTTAAAAACCCATTTACATTTAATTTTATTGTTTTAAGAATATAAGACCATATAAACAAAATAATCTACTTTCAAATTTTAAAATACATAATGAGGAACATAAGGTAGAAAATTGCATTTTCTTTAACATGAACTCTTAATAGATTTCATTGTAATATGATAAAACCATCTCTATCTGTTTATTTCCTTTTTCTCCTGTACTGTAAAATTTTTGGTGTGGACAATAAAGAGTTAATTAATCTCCAGTATCTAACATAACCAAATTTATTAATAATAATATGTTTTAATAATACATTACTTTTACACTTAAAACACATTGAGGTCACCTATACTAAAAATGTTACACAACTAGTTGCACCCTACAGTTTCACCATTGTGTGTGTTGGGATAAAAAAATTGACTATATTAAATATATGCAAATTCTAGGGGTTAAGCTATCCCAAATTTTATCCAAATCTGTTAAGCCATTAACGTAAAAGTGTAACAAGGAGGTGTACATACATACAAACTATTGCTTTTATAATATTAGTGTGAATAATGATTGAATAATAAACAATACCATTAAACACTGACCTTGAGAATTCCATTTGAGATCTATTTTAAGATGCAGCTTTCCTTGTGGTTCTAGGTCCACCTACAAACATACAATATAAAGATACGTTCATATCCAATAACATACCATAGTTAGTAACTAACTTCAGGAGTCATTACTGAAACAATTCATTTGCAACAACATACTAAGTTTAGATAAAAACCACATGTATTTCATTAAAAGCCTGCTTCATATTATAATGCAGTTAGAATAGAAATCAATGAAAAGAATAGTGTCACACTGAGTTAGTCCACTAGTGTAGTGTAAGGTTTACATGAGACAATAAAAGAACAAAACTTTAAGAAAAATAACAATTATTGTCTAATGGACTAAATGTTCAGAGTGTGTTAAAAGTTTCATATGTTTTAGTCCAAGACAAGAAATAGTAAAATGCCAAATTTTATTCAAAGCATCTGCTTAGTTAATGAAAGAAAGAATAATGAATCACACAAAAATGAACATAATATATATCATTCATCATCATCATCATCATCATTTCAGCCGTAGGACGTCCACTGCTGGACATAGGCCTCCCCCATTGACTTCCATAAAGACCGGTTGGAAGCGGCTCGCATCCAGCGCGTTCCTGCGGTCTTTACTAGGTCGTCTGTCCACCTTGTGGGTGGACGTCCTACGCTGCGCTTGCCGGTCCGTGGTCTCCACTCCAGAACTTTGCAGCCCCATCGGCCATCAGTTCTGCGTGCTATGTGCCCTGCCCACTGCCACTTCAACTTGCTAATCCGTTGGGCTATGTCGGTAACTTTGGTTCGTCTACGGATCTCCTCATTCCTGATTCGATCTCGTAGGGAAACTCCGAGCATAGCCCTCTCCATAGCGCGTTGTGCTACTTTGAGCTTACCAAGAAGGCACACAGTCAGAGACCACGTTTCAGCGCCATAAGTCATCACTGGTAACACACACTGGTCGAAGACTTTCGACTTGAGGCACTGAGGTAATTCGGACGAGAAGACGTCGCGCAGTTTTCCGAACGCTGCCCAGCCGAGTTGGATTCGACGACTGACCTCTTTCTCAAAGTTGGACCTACCTAATTGGACTGCTTGTCCTAGGTAAATGTATGTGTCAACAACTTCGAGAACCGAGTTCCCAACTGATACTGGGGTGGGCACAACACGGGCATTCAACATTACCTTCGTCTTGTCCATGTTCATTTTAAGATCCACCCGTTGGGAAACTCGATTGAGGTCTTCGAGCATTGTGCTGAGATCTTCCAACGATTCTGCCATGACCACTATATCGTCGGCAAACCGAAGGTGAGTGATGTATTCGCCATTAATATTGATGCCGAATCCTTTCCATTCCAGGAGCTTGAAGGCGTCTTCCACTGTGGCAGTAAACAGTTTCGGAGATATAACGTCTCCCTGTCTTACGCCTCTTTTTAATGGAATCGCCTTCGAAGTCTGCTCCTGTACTTGGACCGACATAGTGGCGTTATTATACAAACACTTCAACACTATCAATATATATCATTATGCCACAGTAAAATTACTTTTCTTGCCTTCAGAATGTATTAATTTAATTACTACTTAAATTTAAAACTAATGTTTTATGTTGCCTTATTGACAATATAAAGAACTGCAGAGCAACGTGAGGTCAAATAATTAGGCTGGGAAGTATTTTTTAGTTACAACCAATATTAATATGAGCATATTGTTAAGTTATAAATAAATATGATGATTCCTTTATCTTATTAGGAAACATTTTATTAATTTCCTGTCATATTTACAAGCAAAGAAAGTGCATTCAAGGTCGGATTAAATGCCAATGATTCACTGAATTTCTGACTCATCCTGTGAGACACCTTCATAGAAAGATTCCAATAATACTATAACCAGAACTGCAGGAGGAAAACAACATTAAAACAGCTCGGGAACCTCACCTCATCCATTAACTGGACATATCTAGGATCGGGAGAGGAAAACCTCCTCCTCAAATGATTCATATTGGTATTTATACAATATGGTATTTTTATGTGTTACACTTCATTAAGGTATTCCATAACCTCTATTAAAATTTAAAATTAAATAAGGCACAATATACTAATTAGTTAACTTAATTTTAGAAATAACCACAGCATACTGATAAATCTAAACTTCTCATTATACTAAGGTTATCTTCCAAAACAAACAGTACACAAACACATTGATAAAATAGATAAAAACATTCTTAGTGCAAACAGAGAATCTGTGTATCTTATCTGGAGATTACAATGGATAAACTACTAAAGATAGACACATATTTTTAAGTCATTATCAGTGGCTAAATGGTGTCGATGATATAAGGTGCTGTCATAGTTGTTAAAGTTTACAAGTGTGCCTTTTATAGCAAACTATCAATTTTTTGTTGTAAAATTCAAATTACTTACATGTGCTTGGATAAATATGCAATATAGCACTATTTATATAAAATTGAAGTGCCTGACAGTAACAGCTCTGACCTAGTCTAAGACTGATAGAAAATGTCAAATGCAGTGGAACATATTATACAACCCTTAAATTATATGCACTGTCAAATACTTTTCTAGTATGAATTGAACCTAAGAAACAAATCATCCACATGCTCTAATAGAACAGAACTGGACACATCAGCACACTCTTAGAATTCTAATTAGTATCAGTGAAAAAGGCCCACTTGTAGAATACACCCAAAATAATATACATTAGTAATACATAGTTTATTAATTATTAAATCAAATATAGTAGTGAGATCTCACCCAGAAGTCTGAAGCATCCTTATCTCGATGCACAAGATCTTCAAAAGGTATTGTGCAGTTTGCAACAAAGTCATCTGGAGGGATTGCTGCATCGTGGAACACAGTGATTCCCAGACTACAACAATAAGCAACATTGGTGAGTAAACAAAAACAAACAAATACACTGTCAAATCTCACTTGTATAACAAATATACAAATTAAGATTTTTAATAGCAATTGTATAGTAAAAAATCAACAAAGATGTTTTCATTTGTTTCACGTTTAAATTTCAAAAAAATAAACACATCATGTTAGACCCAGTGGGGACAATGCATTGGTTATTGGATGAACATTACTAAAGCTCTCAAAGTAGGTGAGGATATTCTCACATAGTAAGTTGTGTAATTTGTGATCAGCTTGTCTGCTGGCTCCATAAAACAATAAACATGTATCGGTTGTTGGCATAGTTGTTCCACTGTTATTTAAGTATTGTGATATATCTAGAGATTAGTTATAGCTAGTTAGCATACCTAGTGACATTGTGAACCTCGTGAATGAATGTCTCATTCCAAACGGGGTCGAATGTCTTCGGTTTGGTGGTGGAGCGGTCCAGGTGGTGCTCGTCGGCGTCTATCGACACGTACGGGTCAATCGGCTGGTCGTCTGCAACCATATCCCATATTTACACACCAACACCCATTTTAGTAAACACACTACGCCTACAGAATGCGCAGTGTTACGCGCGAGTCGTGGCTCCGTGTTGATGTTTATGATTACGATCGCACGCGGAATGAATCAGAGGCGCGGCGGAAGGCCAGTTCCAGGACCTACCAGGTTTCCCGAAGGTCATGTTGTGCCGTTTCTGAAAGTCGGTCGGTCTGAGGCCCGTGGCCTCACAGATCCGCACCCGCACCGTGCCACTGAACATGGCGCAGCCGACTGTGCACCGTTTCACCGAGACCGCGCCGCCACACGATCACTTCCACACTATTAACCCACTTAAAAACATTGAAGGTGCTTCATTTTTAACGCAAAAAACTAAAAGCCTTGACATCGACGGGATCCGCCATGGATGGAAATTTTGCTCTATGTCTATGGTATTGAACACTCCGAATCCGATTTCGATTTCCTGAAAAAAAGTTATCTTTTTTGATTATGGTTAGCGGTACAGTGATCAACACAAGGATAAAGAATATTACTCCACCCGCTATTTATGAAATCTGTCCCTGAGTTTAGCCGAGAGGTACATTAGAGAAAAGAAAAGAAGAGAGACCATAATTATTTGCTATCATATCTGAACATTACCATATTTTATGTAGTTACTATAGACATAGCGGTAGGTGCAACTTGTATAAGTATACAGGTACCGATAGCAAGAAATAACGACATTTACATACTAATGTAATTCGATGCTAATGAATGACTAGATATTATTGTAATGTAGATAATGTTTTAATAATTTCCGGAAGAAACCTCTAGACTTATCTTTAGCGAAATTTGTTAAAAAGAGGTTTTATACTTTTATCTGTTAATTTGAACAGGCTGGTTTTTGTATATTAATGTCATACACACTGTCAGTTAGATTTGAGATATAGTTTGTTATAGTGAAAAATATAAACATATTTCACATGATTCTCTGGATGTATTTATTGTAACACCAGTAATGTTACCACCACTAGCAAGACTCTGCTTAGCGTAGTATAACGGAAGATAGAGAGCTATCTACCAAACTCCTACAGGTTATGGGCCCAGCACGCAGCAGATCATGGTGGAGGTCATGATAGAAAATCATACTCTGGGTGTGTTTTCCGGTTTGCTGGAGGAGCAATATCATGGGAGAGCAAAAAGCAGCAAGTGATTGCTCTGTCTAGTACAGAAGCCGAATATGTCAGCCTTACTCAAGCAGCTAAGGAAGCTATATTTTTGAGAAGATTGATGACTGAGATTTCAGGAACGAATAACAAAATTGTTATTTATTGTGACAGCCAGTCAGCTCTCGCAATTGCTGAGAATCCAGTTTATTATAGTCACACAAAACATATTGACTTGAAATATCACTTTGTTAGAGATTGTTTGCAAAATGAAGTGATTGGGTTAAAGTATTTAGAAAGCAAGAGAATGCCAGCAGATGCGCTCACAAAGGCTTTACCTAGAGAGAAGTTTGAATGGTGTGCTTCCTGGATGGTTAAGTGAGTGTATATGTGAGTGATTAAGTATTGAGTGTGTATGAGATGTATGTGTGTACAAATGAGTGAGACAAAACAGTTCAGTCTGTTATCAATTTAAGGAGGAGTGTTAAAAAGAGGTTTTATACTTTTATCTGTTAATTTGAACAGGCTGGTTTTTGTATATTAATGTCATACACACTGTCAGTTAGATTTGAGATATAGTTTGTTATAGTGAAAAATATAAACATATTTCACATGATTCTCTGGATGTATTTATTGTAACACCAGTAATGTTACCACCACTAGCAAGACTCTGCTTAGCGTAGTATAACGGAAGATAGAGAGCTATCTACCAAACTCCTACAAAATTCTATACAAGAATTTTTACCATGGTAGCATTTATGGTCATTTTATTCGAAATATCGATGTAAGTATGTTTCACATTAATAGTTTTAAATGCTAAAGTTGATCTGTTCTTTGAATGTATGCTTGTTACTTCTTTAAGCAGAATCGGTTTAATAGATTTTGATGAAATTAGAAATGCACAGAACTTAGAACCTAAATTAATACATACTTTTATGATGTGGGTGAAGCCGCTAGCTAAAGCTAGTGACTGAAGTTATTTCAACTTTTTTGATTTATACTAGTAGTGACAGTAAAATTATTATTGATAATTTTATCGCATCATTTACATTGTGGCTTAATATTTAAAACGTCCGTAGCTAAAATATTTAAATGATGGAAAGCCCTGACTATGACAATTTAATGAAATTTGACTTCGTAAGGACGAAAATGACTGATAGTTGTCTCAAAATAGTTGTTAAGGATTTTGGCGGGAGCGTGAAAAAGGTTGTGTCACTGCAAGGTCGCTGCGGTATATTAATTTCCTCAGATTATTAATTTCCAAAACATGTTTTTTTAAATCATGGATAAAAATACTATGATTTTTTGATTTTTGAAGTTTTTTCGGTGTTGCTTCTAAAAATTAATCAAACCTTGTAGTGAATCAATGTCACTACTACTTTAATTATATCTATTCGTGACTCGTATAGGTAACGACACTGCAGATGGTGAGCGCACTACCTTAATAGGACATGACTGAACATGACTGACAAATTTTCATAAAATGTAGGTAACGCAAACATACGAAACTAAAAAATACACAAAATGCGACGTCAATAACAAACATGAAGGTAGTGTGTCATTTTTAATGTAGTGTCCGATGCAAAGTAGCCATTGATTTCATCGGTGTTAAGGTCATAGTCATAGTAATTGTATTTCATTGATAAACTTAAGATACAAGAAAATTAAAGAATTAAATTAAAATAAGTGGATTAAAACATAAATGTCCATTCAATATGAAAGAAAAAATATTTAAATGAAATTACATTACTAAATAAATAAATAAAATATTATGTTATTCAAATAAAATAATAACAATTAATGAGTTTTTTTGGCGGGAACGCGGGAAGAGTCGTGTCGCTTCGTTGTATTTTTTTCCAAAACTAGTGTTTTGTCGAGTGTTTATGCATAAAAATGGTGGTGTTTTATTCATAAAGTGCCGAATTACAAGCGCAAGTGTGGGAAAATGATATAATGTGGTGAAACATGAGTTCTCGTGTTGCTTCCAAAACTCCATCAAAGCTTTGTAGTAAAGTTGCCACTACTTTACTAAAGCATGACTGGAATTAACTGACATGAACTGGACTTGACAAAGACGACTTTGACTAAAACTAGCTACGATGGCACTTATTTAACTTTTGAAACTTGAAAATATATAATTACTTGACACTGGCAAATGCTATAACGCGACGCCAAAACCAAAGAAAAAAAAAAAAAAAAAAAATAACAATTAATTAAGCCGATCAGCTGCCACTGTCACTGCTGTCAGATGAATGAGACAAAACTACAGATAGTATTAATTTATTTTGAGGTTGAGAAAACATTTATGTATAACTATTGGCGACGTAAAGAATTAGAAAAAAGATTATCTTACTGAAGGTTTAGAAAGAAACAGATTAGTACAACAATTTGGAAAAGCCGAACTGTTTTGCCAAAAGATTTTTCTTTTCTTTTGTAGATCATTACTATGGGATTCCTTACAATATTAAAGAAATTGCGACAAAAGGAGAAAGAAATGCGAATTCTCATGCTGTATCCTTTTCAAAATCCAAAACTGCCCTTATGTATTGATTTAAGTTACAAACTTTCGTGTACTGTCATGAATCATTACCTGTGATCTGATACGTTTGTTGTCACAGCTAAAGTTAATAAAATTATATCAATTTGGAAGAGTGGTGTCCTTTACCACAGGCAATTTATGCCTACAAGAATATACCAACCTAAATTGTAAATTTGTAAACACTAAAAAAAACAAAGAATTATTATTAAAGTTACCATAAGGTCTTAAATACCTTGATGACCATCAGGCAAGAAGAGAATGGCAGCCTCCATAAAAACAGACTGACAGCCTTCCAAAGAAAGTTCTTCAAAACTTTATAAATATGTTGATTGGTAATACAATAGGTACTGTGACTGTTTCATTGACATGTTGTTTTAATGTAAAAACATCATTTCAAGTGCTGTAGGTTAAATAGTAAATAGTGGTTGCCTTTTGTAATAAAAACACCTACTGCACCCAATATGCTCACATGTCATATTCCAGGATAAAAAGAAGCTCACGTATTAATGCTAGCTGCATTCCAAATGTCATCTAAATTCTTCTTTTTTATGCTTTTGTTATGGTTAAAATCTAGGCTAGTGAGAAAACCTAAGTGACAGTGTGGTTGAAGAAAGCAAATATTCCTAGCTTGGAATGGGAACTAATTCTCAAGTGACGCTGCCGGAACACAAAAGACCAGAGCAACAGATTTTCAACTCGGCTGGATCTAACCAGCCGAGTTCTAGGGAGGACCTGACCATCATGCTATGGGCTCCTTACAATGTTTTCTGTCATCGGGAGCTCAGACTTGTTATTAGGATCTGAACCCACATCTTAATCACACACTCCACACATCTTGTTAAATGTTTGTATTATTTCTGTTTTGTAATATTGGTGTGAACAATAAAGAGTTATCTATCTATCTTAGTCTGGTCTGACCACACAGATACTCATGCAATATATTAATTTCAATGTTATCCCAATGCTTAGTGTTTACTTTTAACATGTTTTTTCAATGTATTTGTTCTGTAACTACAGATATGGCTGAAACATAGAGATACATAGATCTGGTTAGTAGTTAAAATGTAGTTAATTCCTTAACTTTACATATCAGAGGGTTAGATAACGCTGGCAAGACAACAATACTGAAGAGGTTCAATGGAGAGCCCATAGACACAATCTCACCCACACTTGGCTTCAACATCAAAACTTTGGAGCACAAGGGATACAAGCTCAATATATGGGATGTTGGAGGACAGAAGTCTTTGCGGTAAGCTGTGCTTTATATTCTGTTAAACAATCATCCATTTTGATTACAGTGCAAACAAGTATGCTGTTAAGTGCTTGACCTGAGGGGTAGCTCACTAGCCTAGCTCTAGAAAATACTCTACCAAGAGCTCTGCTTGTGTCAGCAGACACAGGTGGTGATACAACAGATGCCATCCTATTAATAACAATAATTTATTGATATCAGTCAGTTTTATTTGGTGTTCACAAACGAAATCGATGTACAGAGTGGAAGTTTAACACGTAAAACAATTGAAATAATTACTGATTTTGGTTTTTGACTTGCACTGTACAGATCATACTGGAAGAACTATTTCGAGAGCACTGACGGAGTGACCTGGGTGGTGGACAGTGCTGACGCGACGCGGCTGGCGGACTGCGCGCGTGAGCTGCACGCCCTGCTCCGGGAGGAGCGGCTCGCCGGCGCCACGCTGCTGGTGCTCGCCAACAAAGCCGACCTGCCCGGGGCGCTCTCACTGCACGACATTAGACAGGTACCCTGAACCTGGCTTAGCACACTATTATACAGGCTGACTTTTTTTGAGCCCAAAGGCTTGGGTTATCTAAATGCAAAATGTTTAATTCTTTGATTCAATTTATTTATATACATACTGCTGCCTATTTAGGATGATTTGGTATACAATTACTGATTCCTACTCCGTTTCCAGGCTTTAGACCTGGACAGTATCAAGACGCATCATTGGCGCATCGAACGTTGCTCCGCCGTCACGGGGGAGAATCTCATACAGGGCGTTAACTGGATGCTCGACGATATCGCCTCCAGGATATTCACGCTCGAGTAGACTGCCCCACGCTGTGAGACTGATTATTAATAATAATGAAGATGAAGCTGGTACAGTCATAGTCACCTTGACACTGACTACTCTAACATAGCACTACTTTAGGATTAACAGATGGTGTATATGATTTATTAAAATCTAACTGCGCCTCGTGGTTCCCTCCACTATCCTGCGGGGACCAATTTACTCATATTACAGGTTATCAGAATATCAAGTTGAGAATACTTTATATCCTTGCACATATGGCGCCAGCCTGAGATAAAAATATTCCATGCGGAAAGGTGACAAGTAGACATTATATTGCTGTACTACAGTCTACCAAACACCATGTCGATTGGTCGCTGCGCAAAAGGGAACCACAGAATTCGACAAACATTTCCACATTTTTAATATTATTAGTGATGAAATAAGATAACAAGCTTATTGTATTTAATTTTATCATATTATATACTAAATTTAATTGGCTAGTATTATTTTATGCATTTGGTGCGGTTTGGGAAAGGGTGCTGTTTCTTTCCTACAAAAAAATGTGATAGAATTAAAGCCCAATTCCTACTGATGCTCAGTTGATGTGCTTCGCTTCCACTGGAACAGTGGGGATCGTGTCTTACTATGACACGCATAGAATACTGTTATATTTATATGCAAAGCTTTTTCTTACCAGTACTAAACGTATCGATTCCCTTATTTAAAATATGAAATAAAACATAAGATTCTTTATTTTAATTTGATTTTCATTTATTGAATCTGATTTATTTTTAGATTAGGTAATATGAGACAGTATAAAGGTCAGGCTTGATTCCTGTATTATAGTCGCTTCAGAACCCTAGTTTATTAATACATAATTAACTGTGATGCTTGTATATTTTAAATTATAAGTTTTATTAATAAAATTTTGTAACACATATGTCTTTTATTATAATGTCCAAATCAAAATATATGTATTTAAATACTCCAACTGTTGGTAAGCTAAATTAGGCATTGTTATAATAACGTAAGGTTTAAGAGCCAGATTCCACTTCATTCAGGCTCCATGTAAAATCAACAGCATATCAATTGTCATTAATGTTGAAAAATGTATGGAAAGTGGGACAGCCATGGCCCCTGATGGGAGTAAATGGAATCTGTTTTCTCACAAATTAACAAACAGTATTATATAAATGTACAATAAACAGTAATTATCTCAAATAATGATGCTAGAGCCTAATCATCCTGTCTAGTAAAACATGCTAATTTGACCACTTGGTCCTGTGTGGCTCAAAAATAAAGCAAATCTAAACATTTTTTATTTATTTATTGAATTTATTAAGAACGTAAAATAAATTAAATTAATAGTCAGATCCAGTTACATAAAGAGAGAGAGATACACAAGATGGTAAGTTTAAAAGTTAGGCTGCAGAAATGAAACTAAGTAATAGCATAAAATCCACAATATATTTTCATCTATATATAATGCACATGGGTTACTGACTACAGTCATTGTTGGGAATGTTCTCAGGAGGCTGGGGCTCCGCAATCTGCTCGAGCTCCGGCTGCATACTAGTTTCTGAAGTGTTCTCTACATGTTTCTGCTCCGAGTCGACAGCAGAGTCCAGGGAAGCTACCAACACCTCAGTGGTGTTCACTTCAGACACTAGTTCTTCTCCCGGAACAGGAGGAATTTCACATTCTGTAGACTGCAAGCTTGTATCTACTTTGGTTTCTTCTGGTACTGTTGTAGCTTTAAAAAAATAATTAATTATTATCCTGGACATATAATGTATATTATATATATTATATATCCTGGATATATAATATATATAATGGTCTATCTTTCTACGTGACAGTGGTGGAGTTGTGAAATGTTTTCACAAAAGCCATAAACCAAGAATTGAATACAATGTGAATACAACAACAACTTTATCCATTCCTTATGAAATAAGGTCCTTAATGACTATTTTCAGGTTAATCTCATGATACTTGCATAAAAAAAGGGCTAATTTATAAGTGTCAGTTATTGGAAGGTTTGTGACCGCAAAATACAACTTAACTTTCTACCAGAAATTTAGTTGTCTTTAAAATCCAAAGTAAATAGGTTCCAGGTGTGCTCCATCCATGACCATACATGAGGCAGAGTGCAGTCAAACAAACACACTTTAAATAAAAGAAAGCTTATTTATCAGGAGGGAATAGAGATTAAAGGTGCCTAGTACAAATAGTTTGTAGTGTCAGTCACCTGTCAGTTCACCTGCTTCCTTGGCTTCCTTGTCCTTTTCTTGCTTTACTTCCACTTCATCATGATGATCATCATTGTCACTATCATCTTTATCCATATCCGTGGCAAACTTGTCCCTCTTCCGTCCTCTCTCCTCATCATTCTGTCCCTTTTCCTCCTTAATATCCTGTCCATTCTTTTCATGAGTCTTATCTTCTCGAGCTGGATCATTTTCTTTAGTCCCGGGGCCGCGTTGGCGCAGGCAACGTTGTTCTATTCGCTGCAACTCTTCTTGTAGTTCTTGGCGTTTTTTAATCATATATTCTGAAATTTGAGACAATTTTTTATTACAATTTTGCTAATTAATATAACAGCCTTCAAAAACAAAATAATCAATCAACACATCAAAAGGTAAGTTGTTACAGACCTAATGTTAAGATTACCCCCCAGTAACAATGTTCAAAAAGTTTAGACTAGAAAAAAATCTTGCTTTTCATAAGCTATGTTTCTTTCTGTATTTCAGTCATGTAACTGACAAGAACTTCACTCCCGCCTGTTATAGCTTGATGCTATTAAAGTGTGAGCTCTTGCTATTTTAAACTTAGTAATATTCATCACACAAGAACCATTATAGAAAGCCAATGGTTCTTAAATACCACCAAAGCATTTACTTACTGCGATAGGAAGGACCATATTTGGCTGCAAGTTTACAATTAAAATATGATTTGTGAAATAGCATTTAACATTGATTTGAGACAATGCATTGTTTTTCCCACATTCCTTTATATATACAGAGACAGGAGGAATGCACCTCAAAATATCAGTAAAGCATGAACTTTACATAAGCATTTCCCAAAAAAGCATGCTTTTCATAAAATAATGCATTACAAATGCATGTTGTAAATTCATCAGTATTGAAATGCATTACATTTACTATTTGTGTGGAAATTCTTAGCCAGAACTTAC
The DNA here is from genome assembly GCA_905404145.2 of Biston betularia. Classification (NCBI taxonomy): domain Eukaryota; kingdom Metazoa; phylum Arthropoda; class Insecta; order Lepidoptera; family Geometridae; genus Biston; species Biston betularia. The sequence continues at coordinate 188,316 of FR989879.1, forward strand.
TTTCATGATACTTTCTACTGGACATGAGTTTCTCTTCAGCTTTATCATTCATTTTCTTAGGTATCCAGTACATGTGAGGCTTCGACCGAGTTAGGATGAAGTTTCCTAGATGTTTCTGTGATTCCTCCCATTTCTCAAACTCCTGCACACGCGCCATTTTGGCTTCAAGTGCTTTGATTGTGGCTCTCTTGTGCTCTCGGTCAGCAAATAATGTTTTCCGTTCTTTCTGTTCTCTTTCCTTTTCTAAACGGGCTTGTTCCTCAATTTTTCTCTCCACTTGGGCTTTTTTTTCTTCCTGTAATTTTTTTAATACAACTTAATTTGATTTCAATACATTGGTTTGTGGTTTAGTTATGCTGAACAGTAATACTATTCAATATAACACTATTTTGATTCTATATTTAGAATGAGACACTTTTACATTAGTCTACACCACTACCACTGAGGGACAATGGCAATTCATTTCCCTCTATACTAGAGTATGTTTAATCTCCACTGGGTTCATATCTGCTAAATAATTTCTATGTACCTTCTTGTTTAAATAATTGCAGTACCAACCTTGGTCTGTAAAACTATTTCCTCCTGCTTGAATTTCTGGAGAGTACCAAGTAAAGAGCCGAACATTCTCCGGTTCCTTGTTCTGGCCTGCTCGTCGTCTCCCTGCGCTCGGAGCACAGCCGCGCGTGTTGGGAGCTCGCGGGACACTGCCGAGGGCATGCGGACGCGCTTGGGTCCAGGACTATCTTCTTCGCCATCGCTGTCTTGTGTGCGGGCTGACAATCTGCATTTTTGTGGTAGTAAATGGTCTATTCATTTAAAATAGCACAAGGATATGATACTATGTAAATAGTTGAAAATCTTCTTACATAGTATTGAACTACCCTATTGGTTTATTTGGTAGTAGCTCTGCTTCTTGAGCTGTGGTGTGAGTTTAATTCCCACCCAGGATCAACATTTACATCAGCACATATAGACATATGATGTTCTAGGTATTCAAGAAATACAAGTATATATTAACAAAAAAGTATACAAGTATTGTCCACTTTTACTTGTCACTGTGTGAAAATATCCACCAATATTCTTCTATAGTTTCTATGTTTAATGAAATATGTGGAACTACTTCCAGTTGCAGTGAAAGGTAAATTAACTAAGAAATTGTGTTATATTAATGCATGAAATGGGTAATTTACTTTTAAAAAATGTGCAGACCATACAATTGGGTAAATTACGTTTATTAATTAAAAGCCAGGTATACGAAAGTTACATATGTAAATCTTGTGGGAATCGACATCTAGTACGACGTGAACATGACCGACTTCGATTTCGGCTCACCTGCTAAAGACAGTCTTGGTTTCTTGTTTCCGTTTACCGAAATGTTCATCGATTTTATTGAAGCTGTTTCCAGAGTCTGCGAAGGAATTACGTCCCCCTGAACGATTGGTGCCTCTAGGATATTCTCCAGCGGAGTTTATTCTACAAGTATATAATCAAATTACGTCAAAAACACAAAAATATATACTGCAAAATACGTAAAGCTTCAAGGTAAATTACTAACCTATCGTTTGAGAATCTTCCAGTCGTTTGTACGATTTTTTTAATGTTTTCGTCTATCTTGAATAAACTGCTTTTTTCATTTTCAAGTTGTGCCCGTAATGTAGTAAACGATACTGCTACTTCTGTCCCCATTTTCTCAAAAAACAATAAAAATTACCAATGCATGAATTAGACTTAGACACTTAGACGTTAGCCAGAATATTTTTTTAATTTTTTTTCTGTTTTGTTTGACGCGAACATAGATTAAAAATATATTTACGTTCCATCTTGAAGTCCTACATTCTCAACCTACATTGCTTACTTTTTCTATTACACTTGCAACAAATCAATTAGTATAATATTTTCTGACATGATTTTATAAGGATAATGTAGTTTAAACTAATAATTTTAAATTTTGATCCTTAAATTAAAAAATATTGACGAGACCAACGAAACACGCAAAATTCTATTAACATTTTAGTACAGCTACTCGACCATAGATGTCACAGATGTAGTGTTCCAAAATATTTTTACTTGACACAAGATGACGCCTCTAATTCCAATCGTACCGTAATTCATTTCAAGTTTTGACCATAATCGCTAAGACATTCTGAGTATTTTGTTCTATGTTCTATAAGTAATGTGAATTTCAGTAGGCACGTCTCCGCTTAGAATATTTTCTACACGGGATCCTGCTTATACCTACGACTTAAGCCAAGCACCAACAGATGTAGGTACCTACCTAAGTAAATATTTGGTTACAACCTAATACTATAGGTAGGTACCGACATTTTTTCTATTCGGTATTTCTAGATCGTAAATCAATCACATGTCCTAGTCAGTAATCAGATGCAAGCAGATGTCGGGCAGTTTAATTTCACGCATGTACCTACCGCCCACGCTCGGTCCCCGGCTGTCAACGTCGCGTCACCTGTGACATTCATCTTTTTTTCTTGCGTAGCACCTAGCACTAATATATTTATGTAATTTTGTATTATTAAAATTCGCCAGTAGACAGGATACTTACGCACAAAGTTTACAGTTACGCAAGACTCTACCGTGCCTCTATAGTTACCGTATCTCTCTGTACTCTATAGTTACCTACCGTAGGCAAATAGTTTTAATAGTACCTACCTACCTACCTAAATTGGGTAGGTATGTAGATTATGCAAAGTGAAACAAGAGGTGAAAGAAATAGCAGTCATTCGCGGAGAAAAAGTCTCAGTGTTGGCCGGAGTCGAAAGAATCGTGACTGAAAATTAAAAAAAATGTGTTCTGAATTTTAATAGGAGCTTCAAGTCAATTTCTTACCTAAGTAGTTAAGTAATTATGTAAGGTAACTCTATAACTTTATTTAAACCTTGCATTTTCGTCCATTTATTTTGACACGTAAGTTATTGATATTATATATGTAGGTATAGGTAGGTACCTACGGGTCGGAAAACAATCCCGTACCTCACGGTTACAAGATGAACATTCTCTCTCCAACCACCAAATCCCGATTTCATCAGCCCGAATTAATGAATTATTGACAACCGTCGAATTCTCCAAATAACACAGCATTTTCATATTCATCATATTTGGAAACAAAAAGCAAATTTTATAGACGCCGCCGACGTGTTGGGCGCGCAGTGCGCACTAAACATCCGAGGTGCGCTCGAGCGCACATCCTCCTACCAACTTTATGAAAAAACCAATTAGCTGAAATGTGGAGATATTCTGAACGTGGCGAGTAAATCCGGGACGCGGCCGTGCGTTCACGCGTGCATGAAAAATGGCTGCAGCGAGCAGACGCGCTCGTAAAAGTGTTGGAAACTCTATTTTAAAACTTCGTACAGTTTCACACAGACTGACATTGTTTGAGTAGAAACATTCGTAGGTACACTTTTGTTAGTAGACTTGGGTAGCCCAGGGCCGGCCGCAGTCAAAAGGACGGGGACGTGCGCGAAATGCGAGATGCAGGGAAGTAGGTAAATAAAGAAGGCTTTGGAAGATAACACAGACCTACGGACCTAAGGTATTAAGTACCTACAATAAAAATGACTGATTTTACACCTGTACCAAAAGATTTTGTTCAATGTTCCTAATCCGTAGAGCCATTCGTTTCCGGAGAGATAGATACCTATACCTACTTACCTATTCGATGTATTCTAAGTCTTCGTGTTTCATAAGTAACAACATCGCTTACCAGCAGGCGAGTTGGTAGTGAAACGCCGTTGGGGTCGATAGTCTGTAACTTCTAGAAACGATCATTTAAGTAGGCACCTATACCAATGTGCCATTCGCGGCTACCATCCAGAGTTGCCCAGACCGCACGTTCCTTATCTGTGGTAATATTTTGAAAACATCTTGATACTACAGATAAGTAGGTAATATAAGCGATATTATAGCAAAATCAAATCTTTTACACAACGCCAAGAGCTCATTATTATTTTCAGTTTCCTTAGTCTTGGCTCGCCTCGACTATACCCGCTACCCTGTACCTACTAGGTACATGTAGTGTTTGTACCGCGAGACTCGTCCCGGACAGGCCGCGCGTCACGCTGCGTCACGCCGCGTCACGCGTCGCGGCTGCCTCCCGAGATAGACGCCGCGCCGTCCTCTTGCTGACGAGCTCGCCAGCAGCCCGCGGCGGGCCGGGTTCACGCAAGTTCATTCAATGCCTGTCTACAATCAGAATTACAGGAAATTCATACAACGGATGCTGAAATTAAAGTCTAGGACTTGATTTCCGACGTCTTCAACTAGGTATTTGTAATTTGCGAGAATTACGTCTTCTGTAAGCGACAGTCACTGCTGGGTAGGTACCTAGATATCTACCATTTATTCGCGCTATTCAGTTTTTCATGCACTTTTTTTATACGCAAATTGATATGCTAGCACCTCTGCTGGAAGCTGTCTATAACCTACGTGGCTCCTGATTGGAGCCATTCAAGTAATAAGGTGCGTGTAAGAAGCATTTTAGTAATTAATGGGGTGGCCCTTCTTGCCCATGCTTACATAACTGCCAGCATTCTGCACACATTTCCCTCCTCTGATGGACTTTTAAATTTTAATCTTTGAGATTAAAATTTAAAGTTGTAATATAATTATGTGTTACAATTTTAATTAGGTAGTTTTTGAATATCAAAATGAACTCTCCTAATGTAGAGCAATTTTAAAACTCCTGATAAAAGTATCAGGTGGCAGACATCCCCGTGACATCGTTAATTTGTAAATTGCATTGCAGCAAACGCATCGACAACAAATTGGCGAGTCGTTTGATCAAAGCCACGCCACGCCACGCCACCGCCATTTGCAGCAAAACGACGCCGACGCCATGTTGCGTTGTCTGTTTTCCACTGTCACTCGGCACGACGTATTTGGCGGAACCGCGTGCGCCGCCGCGGACAAATAATAAAACGCTTATCCTGATTAATTGCGATGCCATTAGAAATAACTCGAGACTCTCGGTCGCGGTTGTTTATTCCTCTCTGAACATTAAATAAAAAGCGGCGAAAAGCGCGGAACTCAAATGTTTTCATAGCTGTAATGTGGCGTTCAGAACGGATCTTATTTTTGATTCAACTCGGCTGGAACGAATTTCATAAATCTTTCACGCGTAGGGCGGGTTTAAAACATCTCTGGCATTACCGACATATCTAACTTTTAATTTAAATTTTTGAATTTTTACTTTATGACTGTTTGGTCAACTGGCAAGTACCAATAGATATACCTGTAAGTATTATTTATGTCTTTTACGTGTAATTTATTACTTTAGTCTCTGAATAAATACTTACTTTTCAGTAACATCTCCAGTAGTTATGAAGAGACTTTGCTGTGACTTAGGTACCTACGAGTCCTGTTATAGTTCGATCGTCTCAATCTGGAACACTTCCTCATGATAGTTACTAGACCACCTACCTAATATCTACCTACCTACTTGTCTATTAGATACCTACTTACATAGAGGTACCTACACACCAGGAAAATGACTTTTGGATCGCTTTGAGAGTTTGATTTAAGTTTATTCATTCAGCTCGCTTGCTGTCGCTAAGGGTTTAACACATAGGTAGGTATTACTTAGTAGTTAACTTAAATTACACTATTAGGTACCTGATTATCTATTGCATTAGGTAGGCACCTAGGTACTTCATTTCATTTCAAGCCATATCTAAGTGTGTCTCTTACCTAACATGTCGCACAGATCTTCCTTTTAACATTAATAATATTAGGATAGTATACACTACACATAGGTATTTATCTACTTACTTATAGGTATGAAGATACCTAGTGTTTCAACATCTCCCGTCTGTTCTTAATCTGTAACGTGTTTTCCATTCTTGGTTACATGGAAGATATCATGTATTGGTAAGGCCTAATAACCTGCATAAGTAACTAGGTTGGTAGGTGCCTACATACTAAGGTAGGTAAAGCAGGTTTTCTTTCTCTTGGTATAGAATTTCCCACATAACAGTGCAAGTGTATATAAGTAGTTAAATAAATTACTTCTGCACTTGAAAGTATAAATAATAGGTATTCATTAAATCGCGATGATGGCAACGTTACTGTTCGACCAAAAACCTGTCCGCGAAATCGTACATGTATGCGCTACCGTCATTGCCGTCCCAATTAGCTCTGAACCCCGGCGAGGCTAGCTACGGCCCACTACGCGACGCCACGCGACGTTGCGCGACGCTGCGCCACGCCACGCGGCGGCACGCCGCATGTGGCGGCAACAAGGTGTGTCGCGCCAATGGCCCGCGCCCAGGCGCGGCGACCACGGCTGGCGGCGCCGGCGCTGCGCCTCCCTGCCTCTCGCTTGCCAATTGAACGCGAGGAAATCACGCAAGTTCATTGTCGACAAACGCGATGCACTCGAAAACAAAAGAAAACAACAAAAACACATCACTTTCCAGCTTCTTTGGTTCCAATTTTTTTTATGTAAAGGTACTGAGAGATACTCTCCTATACGAAACCTGGTGGTAATAGATAACTTCTGTTCATGACCCTTATAGCATACTATCTAGAACTTTGATTAACAAAACAAGGTCGCTACTTTGGCGGCTTGCGACATTTATTTATTTATTTAATTCTTTGTTGCACACTTTATAAAAATATGTACAAAGGGAGGACTTAATGCTAAAGCATTTTCAAGCATTATGCCATACGATGGTTAGTCTCAATAGCCCTGTCATTTTGCTAGCTCCATTTTTTTATTTCAGCTCCACAGTCACCGTGGCGTATGCCAACCTATCACATAAACTAAAACTATACGCAATATAGATATATGGTTTCTGTTTTGGTATCTATAACTAGTTTGTATGCATACCGCGAGTAGAGCAGCGACCAGCAAGCAGCATCCTACTCACAATAGCGCTGGAATATCTAATACTGCGATGATAGTTTGACGACCTCCTGTTCAAGAGATCTTCCACCCACCTAGTGAAATTTCGCTTAAATAACGTTTAATCGAGTTGGTGTTTAACGTAATGAAACCTTAATAAGAGCTTTCGTTGGTTCGCGTCAGTCTAGCTTGGCACACGTGCGGCGATTGCCTTGAACTAGGACAAGCAAGTCACGTGATTACAATGTAACAGCTGAGTCGCTAGACATGCAATAAATGTAGGTACTTGTACTATAATGCTATGATACTTACATATTACGCCGTTAGGTACGGGTGGCGTAGTGTAAGAATAGTCAAGTGTATAAACGTAACATAAAAAATACGAAATTTAAACAAATTACAACCGATGTCACTCGGGATGATGTAAGAAGAACGATACCCGACACATCCAAACCTGTTCAGGCGTTTACAACTTATGTGAAATTAAGAAACATTTTAAAATCTTAAACAAAAGCAAACTTGCTTGATCCCACGGGTTTCTATGAGTTAATTCAATATAGGTACCTCTACTTACCTATAAGTAAGCTGCATTTCAATTTAAAAAAACAATCAGTTCAGTCATTTCAGCGTGAAAAAGTAACAAACATGCACACAACCAGACAAACTTTCACTTAATAATAATAATATGACTCTTTATTGTTAACACCGATTACATTTATACCTACTTAACACTAGTTGAACAATTCTGCAGGCTTATCGCTAAGAGTGATCTCTTCCAGGCAACCTTAGTGGGATTATAGAGAGGATGAATGAATAGAAATTATATTTGTATACAATTTCTATTGCACATATTATTTTATTTGCTTATTAATTAGGTAATGTATAATTTTGTGACATAAATGTGATTGATTAACCATTTTATGTCAATAAGTAAATAATTTGAGTTTGAGTGTAAGTACTAAGTACTTACAGTCCTACATAATATATAATAGATATTAATGTGATTAAATTAATATGTTACATTGCCTACCTACTTATTTGTTTGCGTTTGACAACCGACATTGGAACAAAGCCCATTCTATATGCAACAAACAATCCGTACATTTTCAGAACCAAGATTGTAAGTTGATTTATCACATTTCGTGAGTGATGGCACAGACATTCCAGTGGCTAGAAAGCAGTGACTGCATGCAGTTCTGGCTAACTCGATCGTATTGGCAAGTCACATTTACCCGCACGTACAATGTACATTCATCAACTAATTTGCTGTAATGAATCAACTGGTTGAAATCTGCTGACATGAGATGAATTAAACTAGCACAAGAGTAGGTACCTACCTAAGTCAGATACCGGACCATAGTCGATGGAGGCAGATTGTCCGTTGGAAGGTTCCAGTGATCCTCAGACATGAGAGACCGATTGAAGAAGTTAGATGCAAGAGTTAAGTCTACACGCCAGTGCCGTAAACAGGCGGCGCCAACGGTGCCCAGGCACAGGGCGTAGACTCTGGGGGGCGCAAGAATGGCCAGACCAGGCAAGACTATTATTTTTTTCGGTTTGCTCCTGATAAGTTTCCGCTGCGCCCCTAGTGCTCGATTCTAACACATACAATATACCTACATGCCAGTATCATCAAAAACGTCTGTTAAATTGTTGTAGCGATGATAGCTCAGTGGTTAGCGCGGTCGGTTCGCATGCCGAAGGGCGTGGGTTCAAACCCCAATAATGAGCTGGAGCTGCCGGTGAAGGAAAACATCGTGAAGAAACCTTAGCCTGGTGGTAGGGCACTTTCTAATACTCGACTGGCTAGCTACCACCCTCAAGTTGAAAATCTGCCGCCAAGCATCTAACGTTGTGTTCCGGCAGCCTCACTTAAGAGCCAGTTTCATTCCAGGCTAGGTGTGCTTTACCATCCACACCGTCACTTAACATCAGGTGAGCTGTGGTCAAACACCTAGCCTGTTAACCATTAAAAAAAAATAGACAATACATTAGACAATAATACCTAAACCTATATCTAAAAAAAACATTAGAAGCTCGCATAGGACGCAGAAAAGGCTAATTCCGGCACCGCTACACGTACCCGTTACTAAGAATCAGGCGAAGATAAATAATATCGTGGGTGATATGAGGAAAAAGACTGAAATTGCATACTTCGAAACTTCGGGGAAGAAAGGTCGTAAAAGTCACTACTGCATGGCGAATTTGTTCTTGTATGTTTGACCATAGCCTACCCGATGTTAAGATGGTAAACATACTTAGTCTGAAACGAAAAGCTACTTAGGTACCTAATTAATGATGCAGTGCTGTTCAGTATTTTATGCTCTATCAATTTACACCATATTAAAAGTTCCTAGATTAAAAAAAGCGATGGGATTAAACTATCCAACGATCTAGTCAGTCTTTGGAAGCGGGTCCGTAATGAGTGGCGTCTTTCCGAGTTACTTAACAACAATCGTCAAGTCAATTATATAATCTCAGACAATAGGTCTGGTTTTTTTTTAATGTAAATGTAATGAGACGAACGATGCGCTTTCCTGATGGCAAGAGATAACTCATGACCATTGCAGCGATACACAGAACTTTGAACAGCAAAACAAAGTCCGGGGCACCGCTGCTTTGGCGCTCATTACTTTGAGACTTTCGATAGTTAGTCTTAACAGCCCTGTAATTTCGCTAGCTGCAGTACCTACCCTTCAAACCGGAACACAGTAATGTTTACACACTACTGGTTGGCGGCAGAATATCTATAGTACTGCGGTGGTACCTACCTAGACGACTTCCTATGCTAAAGAAATGGTCACTCAGCCCATACGAATTTACTTACCAACTTAGTACATTTTACTAGCGTTTGTTTTTTATTATATCGTTTTGCCCAGATATAATGCTGCAGAGTTTCGGTTACCTTCGGCTGTACAATAAATAGCAGCATCTCCAAGTAGCGGCGGGAGATGAAAGCGAAGTTCTTGGAAGCGTCTTTGGTCGAGCGAGCGCGCCATGAGCTGCAAAACGTTTGAACAGTTTCGCTTTAGCTAAAAATCTGTCAAATGCGAGTCAAGACGCACTCTTGTTAGGATAGTAGGTATCTAAGAAGTAGAATAGAATAGAACAGAATAGAATATAACTTTATACCTCAAGTAACCTAAGTACCTAGTACTTTATACCTAAGTAGTAGTAGTAGGTACTTTAAGTGCCTACTTTATAAATCATCTTCAGTAATAGTAAGTACTTCAAATTCCAGTTCCCTAGCATTTCCCTTGGAAGCTCATTCCCAGTTTGAGGGCCTTCACAGTGAAACATAGTGTGTTTCATATTATTAGATATTATAGGTAAATAATAATGGAACACGTAGGTAGGTATATCGAGTTATAATTTGAAACGAATGCCCCCTCACTTCTCTATAGCTGTCACAATTACAGGAGAATTTCCTCCTGTAATTAGTACCTACCTACTGATTCGAATTTTCTCTAAATCTAGAGTCTTCAAATCTAGAGTAAACGGGTTTTTTTCTAGGTAAGCCGTGCTTCATCTTAGACTGCATCCTGCAGGCAGAGTGGGGTCAAACGCGAACCTATTTCGTATATAAAAAAAAGTTCTGTGAGATATTACGAGAAAGTTGGAAATTGTTTGTAAAAAATCTGTAAAAAATCTACGCCAATTAAAATCTTTTTTTATATCAACATGATCATTCCAGGCTAGGTAGGTGTGCTTTACCATCTTCCGCCACACCGTCACTTAACATCAGGTGAGCTGTGGACAATTACTCAGTTTGTCAACAAAAAAACATCATACGAGGGAAGAGGACTCGCGCTGTCTAGTGAACGATCTACAGTAGGTACCGTAGCCGCAGTAAAGTGTCACCAATATCGTCTCCAGCCCCTGACAACATTACAGCGGTCATGTAAAAACAGAGTGACGTTTAGTAGCAATTAAAGTAACCCAATCCTGCAGCCAGCCCCGCGGACGTAACCAGCAGCATGTGTCTGTACTGTATGACAGCGCGTCAGTCGCGCGGCGCCTTTGATACCCGCACCCTGAGCCCGCGCCGCGCCGCGCCGCGCCGCGTCTGCGCGTTTGTCACAGGAGCGCGGGAAACGGCTGAGAAACGTCTAGTTAGAGTTATTAGCTTACTGGCGACGTGCTGCGGGTTCTCTCGCTATCCTAAAGAAACAGAATAGTTTCCGCTAGCGACCCGCTCTGGCTTAGCACGGGTGCAATGTAGGTACTAATGAGGTGCATATGCAAGTGTTATAGGTACATATAAACCTTTCTCTTTAATTACTCTATTTATTGTAAAAAACCGCATCAAAACCCGTTGCGTAGTTTTAAAGATCTAAGCATACATATGGACAGACAGCGGGATGCGACTTTGTTTTATACTAAGTAGTTAAGTATGTAGTGAAGACAAATAGATACCTAGTAGACAGATAGGTAGGTTGGTATATGAATGGTCATAGATATACTACTTTTGTAGCGATGAGAGCGCGGTCGGTTCACACATCGTGGGGCGTGGATCCAAGTGTCTACGCTGAGCTTGTGCTGCCGGTGAAGGAAAACGTCGTGAGGAAACCGGTAGCATTGCATCAAGGTCTCAATCAATAATAGGTTCCAAGTCACCGTCACTCACAATATCAAATAAGCTGTGGTCAAACACCCAGACATAAACCTACAAAAAAGTAAGCTTCAAGTAACTTAGTATAGGTACATTTTTAATAAGTTAAATGCATATCAAAATGTACCGTATGCCCAAAACTCCGAGGAAAGACAATCGCGGCCCCGAATTGATGATCTAATTATCGCTTTGGATAACTCGCGTTTCTTAATTAAAACGTCTAATTAAAGACCGAACGAGATACCATCGGCTCTGATCCCGCTTCCGTTGTCTTACGCCCTTTGTCTCTAACACAATACGAAAACAACCCTAAACCAAACGCATAAAGCTCAAAACATGACATGCTGAAGTCCTGAAAGCTCGCTCGCGAATTTGCAAAGGGAATACAACCAAAAGGCTTCAGTCATACGGTGGGTTGTCGAGTGCGGGTGCGGCCGGAGGAGTGGGGAAGGCGGCACTGGTGCAGCAGCAGCGGCGCGGAACGCCCGCCGGGCGAGATCTGAAGCGCATGCGTATGGGAAGTGCCGCCACTATTTATAGGGAAGCGAGCTCTCATGTGTAGGTACCACAAATATTAATGACAGGGTTTTTACTGACGGCCTTTGTGCTCCACCGGGGGGACTGTCAAAATATGAGCTCAGCAGTGATGGATAGGACGTCAGTTCGGGTTTCACGTCTTGCGCGAGGGAAGTCGCTGCGATGCCGGGATCGCTTGTACGTGAGCCATTTCTGTGTATTGGATTACAGATTACCTGTAGAGGGAAATTTGGAAATGAGATCCGGGGAGGCGGCTATGAGGACTTTCCAATGCCCTAATCCCAGCTCAGGTTGGCTTTTAATATCGCCACCAGTTTCTTAGCTACGTTCAAGTAAGATTCGTCATAGGTTTTTTGTTATATCATAGTGTTTTCTGTTGTTTAGACTGTTTAGCACATTTGGTAGAATCTTTGCTTTAGGAGCAGTGGGGCGTGGGTTCCGTACCCACCAGAACATACATTAATGCTACGATAAATGTTTGTTCTATGTCTAGGTGTTCCATACGTAGGTACCTATCTATAATAAGTAGGTCTAATATCATTTATCTAGTTTCCATAGTAAGTATAAGCTTTGCTTAGTTTTGGGCTAAATAGCGCTGTGTAAAATTCCCAACGATATTTATAGGCCTACCTATCTATTCCATTCATTTATTTCTACCTATATCTACCGTCAAATGTCTCAAAGTAATGAGCGCTAAAGCAGCGATGCCCTGGACTTTATTGTGCTATAGGTAGGTAGGTATAGTACGTAGGTACTGATAAAATATGTAAATTGTTTTCTACTTACATTAAGAACGCCCAAACACAGAACGAAGATCTATGTTGGTCGCATAAATGTTTTGAGTGGGAATACACACACTACGAATATAAAAGGATTTACGAGGAAGGGACTAAGAACAATAAAGGAATCAACAAAAGATCAAATAGTCGAAACCCTAGTAAGTATAGTCATTCTATTTGTATAATAAACGACGATCATCACAGTACATTAAAATCATGCAATTCCTAATAATAGTACAAAGGGAGACGGCGGCGCGCGGCGCTCCGCGGCGCGTGACTTCGTCTGCGGCAGCTCCTCGTTGCTGATCATTTACCCTGAGAGGCTCGTAGCGCGTAGTGATACCTGTTGGACACTCAGGAAATACCCGTAGCTGCACGACCACATACTCGTATCTCTGCACAGTCTGACACGCGCCGGTGTGCGCTCGGGGTACTTGCCACAAGTGACGGCGTTATCGCTAAAAGCGATCTCTTCCAGGCAACTAAGGTAGGTGTAGGACCACAGCTCACTTGATGTTAAGTGACGTTGTTGTCGAAGATGGTGAACATACCTAGCCTGGATAAGAACTGGCTCCCAACTCAAGAAAGGAACACACTCTTAGGCGCATGGAGGCAGATTTTTTATATGAGAGCGGTAGCTAGCCAACCCAGTACTAGAAAGTACCCTACCACTAAGTTGTGGTTTCCTCACGATGTTTTCCTTCACCGGCAGCTCAAGCTCATTTTTTTTTATAATAGTTAGGCTTGCGTTTGACCGCCATCCCGCCTGATGTTAAGCGAAGATGCGGTCTGCGGTCATTATTGGGGTTCGAGCCCCCGCCCATCGGCGTGTATAGCTATCATCGCTACAAAGTATTTATTTGTAATTTAAAAACACATTATTAGATGTCATTTTAATGAAGTGCAAGCCGCAGTGGCTCCGGCGAGCGGCGCTTGTCAGGTGACGTCACGCGGTGTCGACTGCGGCGGCACCTTTGTGTTGTTATTTCTTTAGGAGAGGCAGTGTATTAAGAAAAAAACATTCTTCGCGTGTTAAAATTCTTGATCTTTTTCATTTATTTTCGGCATCGCACTTTGTGTATTCTGTCAGTGCCCATAATTTCGAGTGTCTTAAATATACAGTGTACCGAGCTGCTCTGGAACCCTTCCTCACCGGAGTCCTCCTCTACGGTGTCAGGAATATTCCAGCACGCGTTCCGCTTTCCATTCAGATCCGCGACCACTCTCACGAGCTCCACGAAGACAAGGTCAAGGTCAAGGTCTCAAGGTCTCAAGTCGGTGGCAGATTCCACTCTCCATCTCTCCATCTAACCTCACCTGCACTCACTCTGCAGCCCGAAACTCCGGCACCTGGAGCCCTGTTCCGCTGCCGTCGGCACACTCGTCGACAGTCCTGTTGGCTCATTGGTAGCATGTCTGCGTTAAGAGCTGAAGGGCGTGGGTTCGATTCCCACTCAGGACAAACATTTTATGTATCAACAAATGTTTGTTCTGTGTCTGGGTGTTCTGTATGTATTATAAGTATGCATTTACAAAAAAAATGTATTTATGTATTCTATCAGTTATCTGTGTTATCTGACTTCCATAGTACAAGCTTTGCTTAGTTTGGGGTCAGATGGCGCTGTGTGTAATGTTCTACGATATTTTTTTTTTTCACACTAGTTTTTAAGTTTTATTAATCTCATTTGGGTATGATATGTTCTGCATAGGTATGTAGGTAGGTACTAATTCGTTATAAATAAATGCCTGAATACAGGTGAAAATTTTAAAAACATCTTTGAAACTTAGGTAACATCAAGTGAGCTGTGCTCGAAGATGGTAAACACATTTAGCCTGCATGGAATAGAACTGGCTCCCAATTGAAGCTGTCGAAACGTAATAATAATAATAATAAGAGACTCTCATCTCAAGAGACTCTCGCTAGACGGTTGGGTCAAGGGTCAGCTTCAAAAGGCAGTGATCCTTGACACGGCGCGCATTGTGAGGAGGTTCCTCACTCTGCAGCCCTAACCACCGGCAGCTTGAGCCCTGCCCCGCTGCCGGCGGCACCCTAGTTTTTAAGTTTTTTATATTATATATGTTTTTTAAATATTTAATGTAAAAAATTTAAAAAATAAGATGAAAAATAAATAACGATGAATAATAATAATATAACTCTTTATTGAATACACCAAATTACAGAAAAATATAAAAATAAAGACTTAAAACTAATGTAACAATTGGCGGCCTTATCGCTAAAAGCGATCTCTTCCAGGCAACCTTAACCTACCTACTGCCCGCGACACTGTTTACCTACTCTGCAACTGGAAGTGTATTTGTATGGTTGACAGGCTAGGTGTTTGACCACAGCTCACCTGATGTTAAGTGAAGGTGTGGTCGCAGATGGTTTTTTTTTTTTAATGGTTGACAGGCTAGTTGTTTGACCACAGCTCACCTGATGTTAGGTGAAGATGTGGTCGAAGATGGTAAAGCACACCTAGCCTGGAATAGAACTGGCTCTCAAGTGAGGCTGCCGGAACACACCGTTAGATGCTTGGTGGCAGATTTTCAACTTGAGGGTGGTAGCTAGCCAGCCGAGTACCTACTAGAAAGTACCCTACCACCATGCTATGGTTTCCTCACGATGTGTTCCTTCACCGGCAGCTCAAGCTCATTGTTGGGGTTTGAACCCACGCCCTTCGGCATGCGAACCTACCACGCTGACCACTAAGCTATCATCGCTACACGCTAACCTACCTACCTATCTAAGTACCTACATGGTAGGCATTTCTAGACAAGAGTTACTTTCAATTACTTCGACTGCTCACCTATTTGTAATTTAATTTGTAATTTCATGACGTCCGCGTCTCCTGATTATTTCTTGTGCACGCCATTCCGTTTGATAACATAACATCGATAAAATCTAATGAAACACAAAGAAAAATGCGAAAAATATTGATTTAACGACAGCTATAAATCGAAATTCAATAGAGAAAGATAAAGGTTAAACAATGCTGTGCGGGCCGGGGTCGCTTTCCAATCTCGGGCCGCGGGCCGCGGGACAATCGCGCATAAAGCACGGCCCGCGCCGCTGAACAATGGCTTACAGGTTATTTATTAACGTGGGGAGGGGAGGAGGGAGCGGAGGGGGGAAGACCAAAACTCTTGTAAAAATCACGGAATAATTCCGAACAAACGAGCCTGTTATTGATTTTTTATTTCCGCTTTAATTTGGGCCATTCAAGCTTCAGGTAGGCACGTAAGCAGAATTTCACTGATTATATTTTACTAGCTGCGTCCGCGGTGTTTTCGGGATAAAAAGTAGCCTATGTGTTAATCCAGAGTCTCAGCTACTTTCATACAAATCCGTTCAGTAGTTTTTGCGTGAAAGAGTAACAAACATCCATCCATTTTGTAGTGTTGATAGCTCTGTGGTTAGCGCGGTCGGTTCGTATGCCGAAGGGCGCGGGTTCAAACCCCAACAATGAGCTTGAGCTGCCGGTGAAGGAAAACATCGTGAGGAAACCAAAGCATGGTGGTAGGTTAGCTTTCTAGTAGGTACCTACTGGGCTGGCTAGCTACCACCCTCAAGTTGAAAATCTGCCGCCAATCTATTAACGGTGTGCTCCGGCAGCCTCACTTAAGAGCCATCGCCATTCCAGGCAAGGTGTGCTTTACCATCTTCGACCACACCGTCACTTAACATCAGGTGAGCTGTGGTCAAACACCTAGCTTGTCAAGCATAAAAAAAGCATCCATCCATCTAAACTATTACATTTATACCTATAGTAGGTACTTAATATTATAGTGCATGGGATTATTGCCATGTCGTATGTAATGGGTAGGTTATGTTGACATCCTCTTTGCAAAGGTCCAAAGATCCAGCAGGGCGCGTCTTGTCACGGTTCATTTGCCGCGCGGCAATTTGTTACCATCCGCCGCCGTCCGCGTCGAGTCGCAGCCGCAAGCGACAAAGCCGGCCTGTTTGTAGTTTTTGCACCGAAACGCGCGACATATTTGCGGTAATTAACAGAAATACGGCGGCGCGGCGCGACTGACGCTTTTTGCAGAATTATGCATGCTGGGGTTTGAAGTAGAGTTTTGCTACTCATTAGGTATACATACCTACCTACTTATAAGTATCTAGGTACCTACTAGGTCCGTAGCGGCAGAACTCATAGACAAATACCAGAAGACAAGTGCTGGTCATACTTACTTAGTAAGTCGGTCGGTAAGTTGGTCATTAAGTAAGTAGGTACTTATGACCAGTATTATGCTAAGGTGAGCCCTTTTTTTGTAACTGTTTGTCTCTGTTTGTTGCTATTTTTGTTGTGTTCTGTTACAAAATAAAATTATTTTCTTTCTTTAATTTAAATAAGGATTAGGTGTTGGATTTAGGTAAATAAGTAGTTTCCGTAGGTACCTACCTATTACCTATAGGTAGGTACGCCGCGCGCCGGCCATCGTTAAGCGCTAAATAATTTTTCATAGGCAATTTTTTTTAATAGTGAATGCTTTAATACGGCTTTCGGAGCCCTGGCCTTCTTTACATAAAATACCTACTTAGTTTTGGTGAGATTTTTTTTCAGATTGTAACAGGCTCAAGTGAGGCTGCCGGAACTAACCGGTATAGGTACCTACTTAGATGCTTAAGTAGCGGATTTTCACTTATACCTAGGTACCTACTAGAGAGCAGGATCCCTACCATCATGCCATGGGTTTCTCACAATGTTTTCCTTCACCGGCAGCTCAGCTCATTATTGCGTTTTAACCGGTTCACACGTCCTTCGGCGTGACCGACTGAGCCACCGCGCTAGCCACTGAGCTATCATCGCTACAAAATGGACTAAGTTCAGTTGATATTTCAGTTAATATTTCCATTTCAATATTTCATTGTTCTTTGCGCCAATAACGAAAGAAACGTATCACAAATCGTGTCATTACACCATCAACACGCGGCCGTGCAATAATTTATCCATTACCCGAGTAAATTACAGCGAAACCGTACGCACGTTAGAAACATAATTTAACGAACATAAAAATATCAATTACAATTCCCGCGCCCCGCGCCGGCACGCGCGCCTGTGTGCGTGCCGGCGCGGGGCGCGGATGCGGACGCGGGCGCGGAGCAGCGCCCACATTATGTGTGGCTACCCTACCTACTCGAGCGGGACGCATTTTCCTCGGCTCTCGTCGCGCTCCCGCCCGAGCGCATCCGACCGAATGGGAAAACAGACATATTCGTACCCCGCTGCGAGCTCGACACTCGACCTTACCCCCCACGAATAGAGTCGAGAACGCAACGCTGAAAACTGAAGATGCATCAACACGCTTCAAATAGAACGCGACATGGAAAAAGGAAAGCGTTTGAAATGGAGCGCGGTGATTGGTGGTCGCGCGCCAATGGCGTCGGCGGGGCGGGGCGGGGTGCGCGCGCGCCGGGTCGGCGCCGGCC
Organism: Biston betularia; assembly: GCA_905404145.2. Classification (NCBI taxonomy): domain Eukaryota; kingdom Metazoa; phylum Arthropoda; class Insecta; order Lepidoptera; family Geometridae; genus Biston; species Biston betularia. The sequence goes on from FR989879.1 coordinate 206,537, forward strand.
ACCGCCACTCGTCGCGGCGCCTCCGTGACGCGAGCACGGTGTGAGTAGTGTGCTTGCTACATGGTGCAGTGAGAGTGCGCGATGCTGGGAGGCATGGACGGGAAAGAGTACGGCGCGCTCCACGCCGCCGCCGCCGCCGCCGGGTACGCCATGGAGGCAGGTCAGCAACCCTTCACTTATGAAAACAACCACCGCTTTCCCTGAGGACCCTGGAAACGTAGGGGTCAAGGGTAGTAAGCAGGCCAAATAGACCTTCGTGAAAAACCATAAAAAATAATTAATGATTTAAAAAATATGTGTGGAGCGTTATACAGAATTACAGAAATACGTAAAGCCGTCGGGAAAAACGAAGACAAATTTTGCTTTTATCAAATTATTTTGACAAATTTAATACGTATTACCTAAATAGGTACATACTTACACGTAAACATCTCGAAAGAAAGAAAGAAAAATATTTTATTTTGTAACTTAAATAATAATAAAATCTTAACTCATAATAAAACCTAAGTACTTATTGGGTACCTATTAGCCATTCTTATTAAATATTCTTGCTATTAAAAAGTATTCTTGTGCTATAAAAATGTCCAATATTAGATACAATAATTGTTCGCAAAAATACGTTTGGAAAGTGAAAACCTAGAAGTTACCGAATATGCAAACTGCCGCGGTGTGCGGTCGCAGACGCGGCACCAAATAGAAAAGCTTGCCGCACAAGCACGGCGCGTGGCGGCAGCCACCGCGGCGGCTGTCGCAAGACGCGTCCGCACAAGGACTGCTCCAATCAACTAATTTTCTGTACCAAGAAAAGAGTGCAGTGATCTCGGCTTAGTTCTGAAGCCCTAAACCTACGCGGCTGTAGACTGGCAGCAAGTGTTGACTCTTTAAAGAAGGTAGAGATCCTACAGCGATATTATATTCGTACACATGTACCTGTGTCTAGTGGCCAGAAATTAGAAAAAATAAAACTAAATGAAAATATCCCTACATCGAGTAACAAAACAACGTCCAAGATATGGCCTGCTGTGGCGCCACATTGCTTTGAGAAATCTCGGCAGCCCTGTAATGTCGCTAGCTGCAGTACCCTTCGAACCGGAATACAGTAATGTTTGCACACTACCTACCTACCTACTGCTTAACGGCAGATTAACATAGTAAAAGTAATCTACCATTTAACATTGAATTAATAATGTTGTGTTATTGTACAAAGATTATTTTATACAACACAATCAAAGTTCTGTGTAGCGCTGCAATAGTAGGATACCTACGTTCTTACCATCTTGTTCGCATCATTAGGTACTTTTACATACAGAATTGCTTAATCTAAGTGCTTTATAAACATTGCTTATAATGTTTTTAACGTCATGACATCTTGTTATCTCTCCGCTACGTTTTTATCTCCGCTACGAGTGATCGTTCGATGATTACCTATAGCTCAATTTCTTGTATCGTATCTGCTTGTGGGTCGACTGGTCGCATCACTGAGTCGACGAGCGTCACCCTCATTCATAATTCATTTCTTCTGCTTTGATTTTGGCGTCGCAATTTGTGCATTTGCCAGTGTCGAGTGTTTTGATGTTTTCAAGATCACTTTGTCATTTTTTTGTGTGACCATTTTCTGTCAAACTGAAGGCATAACAACCGTCTCGCTTCCACATTCGTAATTAGAGAGTGAATGTAAACAAAGTTCATGTAGCATTAGTCTCTCATAAAACTGAGGACTTCCATACCGTACTATCTAGCCTCAAACTATGCAAAACAGATCAGTAAATGTTTTTTTTTTAAATTGATAAGTCAGTAGATAATCACTCTAATTTTATAAAGGCAAAAGTTTGTGAGTCTTTATTGTGCACCACCAATAACAGAAAAAAAGTACAGACAACAGAATAATCTTATGAGCTAGTGCCACAAGTGGTGGCGGCGGTAAGTGTGTGACTTCTTCACGCTCAAACGGCTAAACCAATTTTGATGAAATTTCGTGTGGAGGTAGCTTACACTCTAAATTAAAACATAGGCTACTTTTTATCTCGAAAATATGTACTGGGAGTTGTGTAAGTGATTGTAAAAACCGTATCAAAATCTGTTGCATAGAACTCTGGGCAGCTGACGTGATTGCTAATTTTGACGATGCTTTGTTGTCCGCCTGTCCGTCTGTCAAGATCTTCTATTTCGCGAACGTGTGAAGGTATCGAATTGAAATCGGTCTTTATGCAAGGAATGAGAACAAGAATTTATCATACCTATATAGGTAAGTAAGTAGGAACTAGTTTGTACGGAACCCTTGGTGGCGAGTGTGACTCGGCGACACTTGTGTTTTGTTTTTGGTATCACACTTTGTTGTGGATTTCGAGTTAGCGTGAGCATTTTCTTTTTAAAGCCAGCTCCAAACAGTTTGTGGTCGCCACCATAGCTGCCGAATGTGGCAGGTTTCATATTTTTTATAATATATAATACACGAAATAATATATTTTTTAAACAGTGTATAGTGAGGCGCGTACGCAGGCAACGCATAGCTGCAGCGCGTTATCGACAGATCAGAGGGCGGCGGGTTATCGATAGCGATACTGTACGCGCGTCACTACGCCTATTGTTAACGGCTAGTGTTGTCGACACTAACTATTTTTATTAGATTAATTTTTATAATTTTCGGCCAGTTTTATTGTTAAAAGTTAAATATCGATTGTTATTGGTTTGTCCTGAGGTTAAAGAGTGAAGGCATCGCACTGTGCGTGCATGTGCCAAGTTTTACTTGTTGGGAGATCTCCTTCGCAGGTCTAGGTAGGTAGGTACTACCGCAGTACCAAATATTCTGCCGCCAAGCAGTCGTGTGTAAACATTACTGTGATCCGGTTTGAAAGGAAGTTAGCGAATTATATTACAAGGCTGTTGAGACTTACCATATCTAACAAAAGTCTCAAAGTAATAAGCGCTGATTAAAGCAGCGATAGTTACAATGGTCATGCGTTAACTCTTACCATCAGAAGAGATCTGTTCGTCTCGTTACTTTTACATAAAAAAGTGTTAATGATATATATGTAGGTATTACTTATTAAAATTATCATGTAAATATTACTTACAAAATGTATACAAAAAAACTTAGTCTAAAAAGCCGTCAGAGGAGGGACATGTGGCCAGAATGCTGGCAGCATTGCCACGCTGGATGGCAATGCTAAGCTTTTGACCAAAGTGTAATTATAATATAATTTAGTATAATTTAAGGTATTTTTTATTTTGTTTTAAATAAACACTTTATGTACTATGTAAATATTGTTAAACAAGTTAATGGCATACGAACCAAGTAGGTAATGTTACAGTCAATTGATAGAGACTTAGCACTACGGAATTTCGGGAACAACACGAAAACGCAGTTTAAGAAAACCTATTTATTACATCACTAAAGACAAGTACCTAAATAGTATAGTCCTGAGGAAATGTATGGACATTTCCTCAGGACTCTTCTTTTACTTTCTTTAGTTATTGTGATGTCAATCGATTCGACAATGTATCTTGTCGCGTATAATAATAGGGCCTGAACTGATACCTATTCGATAACGCTAACAGAAAAGTCCAAATATATACCTATATGGGGTTGATATACCTAAGCTGCCCATGACATATCGACTGCTTATGTCAATGCCGTACCTATATTTTTTACGTTTCCTACAGCGTTATCGTTAATCGCATGTTACAATGTCTTTCTTGAGTAGGTACTTAGACAAGCAGCAGAATCCTCACGCTGCACCCCGTCCCCGCCCCGTAACCTGATCGATCGACTTACATTTGCTTTTGAATAATTGAACCATTTATCCCATGCCTAGCTTTGACGACAATAAATACAAGTGTAATCCGCTGCGGCGGCGCGCGGCGGTGATAGGGCGGCACCGCGTCCGGCGGGCGGCGGGTCGCGGCCGGCGGGTCGCGGCGGGTCGCGGAGTCGCCGGCTATCACGGGGTTATCCGACCCGCGTCACACCACCGCACGAGCCACTGACCACGGCTACAACGAACAACAACACGCCAGCTACTCCACTTACTCTACTTACACATATTTTTATGTAGAACGGCTCCACGTTTAAGCTCCGCCGAGACGTAGACGAGATTAAGCGCGATCGCCCAGAGCATGCCTCGTCACTTTTTTTTTAAATAGTTGACAGGCTAGGTGTTTGACCACAGCTAACCTGATGTTAAGTGACGGTGTGGTCGATAAAGCACACCTAGCCTGGAATGGAACTGGCTCTTTTTTTTTTTGGCTCTCAAGTGAGGCTGCTTCATTCTTTCATATTTTGGTATGACAGCCCTGTTGGTTCATTGGTAGTATGTCTGCTCCAAGAGCTGAAGGGCGTGGGTTGGATTCCCACCCAGGATAAGCATTTTGTTATATAAACAAATGTTTGTTCTGTGTCTGGGTCTGTAAATACATACTTATAATACATACAGTACGTATGTATTATAAGTATGTATTTACAAAAAAAAAAACTATTTAAGTATTCTATCAGTTATCTGACTACCATAGCACAAGCTCTGCTTAGTTTGGAGTCAGATGGCGCTGTGTGTAATGTCCTGTGATATTTATTTATTTTGATAAAAGAAATATAGTTAGTAGGTACGGAGAGAACATATTTAATCACGGTTGTTAACAAAAAATTATATTTTTTAAGTATATAAAACTAGCTGCGCCCCGCGGTGTTACCCGCTACATGCTTTCGGAATTTAAAGTAGCCTATGTTCTAATCCAGGGTCTCTACTACCTCGCGTGAAAGAGTAACAAACATCCTTCCATCCAAACTTTCACATTTATAATACTAGTGGGATTATAAAACACAACCAAAGGGTTTTTAACTTTCTGTCAAAACCATTGAGCGTACCAAATCAAAACTTTTCTTTTTCAAAATTCACAAGAGTCTAACTTCCGAGAGGCTGTAGATTCTTTTCCTGTGCCCGTAATCTTCGCTCCTTACATTTTTTTTTGGTATTTAAAATTTACGTCTGACTTTTCTGTGAGGAAAAACTTCTAGAATAAGCTTACATATTATGTATATACGGGGAATAATAAAATGGTAGATAAACCATCCTTAAGGTAGTTGTGGTGGTGGGTGAGTTCCGTACAAATAAATTTTTGCCATTTATAGAAAAATGGAGCATAATTTTACAATGAAATCACACTACTGTTTTATTCAGCAATTGTGATTTACCGCAAATAAATGCCAGTAGCTGTGATTTCACTGTAAAATTATGCTCCATTTGTCCATAAATGGCAAAAAATTATTTGTATGGAAATCGAACCACCTTAAAGAAGCTTACGATTTGTTTTTCTTTCAAGTAGGATAACAGAAGTACCTACTTCTGGATTTATTAGGGGATTATCTACTGTAATGTGAAATCGGCTACCAAGCACCAATAACCGAAGTTCATTAAGTGAAAATGCTTATCGGGCCGGTTCAATTAAGCGCTGATATGTTAGAAAATAACTTGTTTGATTTAGGAAAACAGTGGAAAAAACATAACTACATACCTACCAACCCAATTAAATACTGTTACGGCAATGTTACAAACTCATTAATGCACAAATCGTAGGAAAATCCGGGCTTTTTAACCGATTACAAAAAAGACCTTAATTTAAATGTACCTATTTTCTTTTTTATGTTTGTAACGTCAGAACTGTTTAGAAAAAACTTAGTCTAGTTAGCACAAGTTAATTTTTTTTTTTGGCTTTTGCGTGATCGCCTATCTCCTGTTCGTTTTCCGTGTAAAATCAAATAAAATACTTTTTAATTCCTACTTCAGCCTGGTCCCATAAAAAAATAGGTACTAAAGTCAGTTCAGTACCTATTTTAATTTTTAAACAAATACAAATCTTTTATTAACAACACCACATGCAATTACAGGCCACTCTTGCATTCATATTTAAAAATATCAAAATCATAACATATGTCAATACAATGAAGATGTCAATGAAATAATATGTCACATAATTATAAAATAATTATGTCAATATGATTACATGTCAATGAAAACAAAAATATTATGATTAACGTACTAGTAATTCAATAATCTCTCATTTTTTAATAATCGTCAAAGTCATAAAACAAGGTCTCTTGAAGCCAAGATCTTAGTTTGCTTCTGAAGCACGCAAAGGAAGCTGCATCCCGGACGGAGGCGATTACGCGGTTGTAGAAAATACCTCAAACTTAGCCGTGTGTGTTACTTTTTAGGGTTCCGTACCCAAAGGATAAAAACGAGACCCTATTACTGAGACTTCGCTGTCCGTCCGTCCGTCCGTCTGTCACCAGGCTGTATCTCAAGAACGGTGATAGCTAGACAGTTGAAATTTTCACAGATGATATATTTCTATTGCCGCTATAACAACAAATACTAAAAATAAAATAAAATAAATATTTAAGGGGGGCTCCCATACAACAAACTTGATTTTTTATAGATAATAGTACGGAACCCTTCGTGCGCGAGTCCAAATCGCACTTGACCGGTTTTTTAATTATAGACAATAGACAACACTTTATTTGAGACATAAAACATATTTCAACATAATTAACAATACATAAATTATATACAAAAAAATAAACAATATACTACATAAAACAAAGAAAAAACGTACGTATTATATATTTATACTTTTTAGTGTCGCTTTATAAGTAAGTAGGTGCTAGGTATTTCACATTTTTTTAAAGTAAACAGTTGTAATAAGTGATACGAGCAGACTTAGTTTTTGTTTTGTTACGTAAACGATACGGGCAATCAATGCTGTTAGGAGCAGATACTTGACACGGGTGCCTGCACGCCTGTCATAACATGAGATAACGCGAATTAATATGACTTATTATGATGATAATAAATACATACTTAATATGATAGCTTGATTACCTACCAAACATTTTACAAAAACTGAATGCTAACCTTTTTTTATGGTTGCCAAGCTAGATGTTTTTTTTATAGTTGACAGGCTAGGTGTTTGACCACAGCTCACCTGATGTTAAGTGACGGTGGGGTCGATGATGGTAAAGCACACCTAGACTGGAATGCAACTGGCTCTCAAGTGAGGCTGCCGGAAGACACCGTTAGATGCTTGGCGGCAGATTTTCAACTTGAGGGTGGTAGCTAGCCAGCCGAGTACTAGAAAGTATACCCTACCACCATGCAAATAGATGTTTGATCACAGTTCACCTGATGTTAAGTGACGGTGTGGTCGAAGATGGTAAATCACACCTAATCTTGCAAAAAAGCTACTTTTAATCTGTACCTAATACTGTTTCCGACACTCCGGCCCCACTGCCGTGTTGTATAGCAATAAAATTAATGTTTATGCAAAATAGACGCCAGCTTTATGTTTTTTTAAAAATGAATATCGACTAAGTACCTACTAGTCCTATTCGTATGTGAAATTCAATTTGAGGTTGAGTTATACTCAGCCGAAAAGAGGTCGATGTCATGTTCACAACTCTGTTAGTAGGCACATAATCGTAAAAAGCTGTTCTATGGAAAAAGCGAAGCAGTTGATTTTTTTTCAAGCTTAAATTCAAGTTTGTGCCCATGGAAAAAATGTAAGTTAAAATTCTTATTTAATGTATTGACAGCCCTGTTGGTTCATTGGTAGTATGTCTGCTTCGAGAGCTGAAGGGCGTGGGTTCGATTCCCATTCAGGACAAACATTTGTGTGACTAACATCGATGTTCGTTCTGTGTCCGGGAGTTCTGTATGTATTACAATTATGTATTTACAAAAAAAAAGTATTTAAGTATTCTATCAGTTATCTGGCTTCCATAGCACACGCTCAGCTTAGTTTGGGGCCAGATGGCGCTGTGTGTAATGTCCTATGATATTGATTTATTCATTAAACTATTTACAAAAATTACAAATTATGAACAACTATATTTGACAAATCAAACCATTTATCTTATTTTAAATCCCACTAACATTATAAATGTGAAAGCTTGGATGGATGGACTGCTCTTTTACGGATTTGGATGAAATTTGGTATGGAGGTAGCCGAGATCCTGAATTAACACATAGGCTACTTTTTATCCCAAAAACATGTAGCGCGTAACACCGCGGGACGCAGCCAGTCGTTCGTAATGAGTACAATGACCTCTTTTCACTCAGTGCACACCGATCTTGTAACCCTGTATAATCTACAGCCTGTATACTTTAGTTTGAGTCACATTATATCGAGTGCGCCGCTACCGGCCCGTAAGTGGTCCGCGAGCCCAGTCAGGTTCGCTGGGGCGCGGGGCACGCGGCTTGTTTGTTTCGTGTGTTTGCTCGAGGCGACGGCGGCGGCAAGCAAACACTCGCTACCGGACGATCCATAACAAACACATCCTACCTACTAACTCAACTACTACATACTTTCTGCCGACAGTTTTTTGTTTTGCCAACGTGAACTAACCAACTTCAATTTTACGGGTCTACTGGTTAGTAGATATCTATAGGGACGGACCGACCAGGGGATTGGCCTTTGTGTTAAGGTCGAGTGTCCATCGCCATGGTTCTTCATAAGGTCAGGTCTTTGGTACCATAATCATGCATGTTCTGCGAAAAAATGTTTTAGTCAAATTCTGATATTAATAATATTAATACCAAAAGCAACTCTCCGGTTTGACTGTAATCTGTTATCTTTTCACGATCAATCTACATAATTTAATGGTTTCCTCAAAAAAGTCTCTCATTCTTATGATCTTGGAAGAGATCGCTTTTAGCGATAAGTCTGCCAGTTGTTACACTTATTTTTTAGAGAATATTTTTCCTGTGTGTAAGTTTTGGCGTGAACAATTAAGAGTTCTTATCCATACTCATTATAAGCCCCACTAAAATTATATAAAATATATACCTACAACTACATATATAAATGTATTTTTCACCATTTAGGTAGCTACCGTAATTAAAGCCAAATTAATATACAACTTGGAATTAAAATGTTACTTTACAAATGCTATACCTGCATTGACAAACTTTTAAATGATAATTCATTTAACATTAATTTTTAAAAAATTAACTTGACATTTTAAGGTGGTTCGATTTCCATACCTACAAATATTTTTTTTCCTTTAGGTAATGGACAAATGGAGCATAACTTTACAGTGAAGTTACAGCTACTGACATTTATTTTGGTCTTTATTTGCGGTAAATCACAATGGCTCGAATAAAACAGTAGATTATGTTAATAACCTACTGTTTTATTCCAAAATCATAATTTAATTAATTTGATTTTATGCTAATAATCTACTGTTTCATTCAAGTATTTGTGATTTACCGCAAATAAAGACCAAAATAAATGCCAGTAGCTGTGATTTCACTGTAAAATTATGCTCCATTTGTCCATACATGGCAAAAATATATTTGTATGGAAATCGAACCACCTTAATAATTGTTTTCTTTGACATTAATAATATATTATTATGACATTTATTAGTAAAGTAAAATTGTATTTGGAGGAATGTAATTATGTATTAGACTAATATCTTATGCACCAATATATTATTATACCAAATATTGTATGCCCGAAAGGGTACCTGTTGATACCCAATCGATAACGCCAACTTGGTGTTTTGGCGGGAACGCGGGAAGAGTCGTGTCGCTCCGTTGTATTTTTTTCCAAAACTAGTGTTTTGTCGAGTGTTTATGCATAAAAATGGTGGTGTTTTATTCATAAAGTGCCGAATTACAAGCGCGAGTGTGGGAAAGTGATATAATGTGGTGAAACATGAGTTTTCGTGTTGCTTCCAAAACTCCATCGAAGCTTTGTAGTAAAGTTGCCACTACTTTACTAAAGCATGACTGAAATTAACTGACACGAACTGGACTTGACAAAGACGACTTTGACTAAAACTAGCTACGATGGCACTTATTTAACTTTTGAAACTTGAAAATATATAATTACTTGACACTGGCAAATGCTAAAACGCGACGCCAAAACCAAAGAAAAAAAAAAAAAACGCCAACTTGTAATACACAGCTCACAATAAAAGATATTTTTTTGGAAAACATATCTTTTTAAGCGTCAGTCCCTTGATCCCGATTATAAGTCGAGCATCGAGGCAAGTGGCGCCCGGATTGACCGCAAAAACTATGTTTACCCTACCATTTGTAGTTGCAGCCGCGGCTAAGTACTCGAGCAAACATCGAATAATGTTACAATTTCCTGTCAATTAGGATCGTTTGCCAACAGTTTGTAGCGACAACATGATCGGCTTTGTTTGCGTTAAATAAAGATTTATTCTGATTTTGGTTTCGGACATTTCAACCGACTCAAAAAAGGAGGCTCTCGATTTACTTGAATATTTTTAGTGTTTGGAAACAGATTTAGAAAACTATTGCTTTATTTGAATGTACAACTGAGGCTGCCGAAACACCGTGCTTAGCGGCAGATTTTTAAGTTGTGGGTTGTAGCTAGCCAGCCGAGAACTAGAAAGTACCCTACCATCATGCTATGGTTTCCTTCACTGGCAGCTCAAGCTCATTGTTAGGGTATAAACCCACGCCCTTCGGCGTGTGAACTAACCGCGCTAACCACTAAGCTATCATCGTTAATAGTCGGCCATCTCTCGTATGAGTAGGTTAGGTAGGTGCTACCGATTTTACCTCATACAAGTGAAAGAAGAATGTGAAATATATGAGATCCCGTAATTTGCTGTACTACCTACTACTACCAGCCTGCAGGTAGGTAAATCCGCCACTGGTTCTGTAGCACAAACATAAAAAACACAAACAAATTGAGAATCTCCTCCTTTTTTTTTGTTGTTTGTGAAAAAAGGCTACTTTAAACTCAAATTAAATTAGAAGTACACCCAGACACAGAACAAACATTTTTTTGCCACAAAATGTTTATCCTGGGTGGGAATCGAACCCACAATACTTTGTAAGATATGGTAAAGCAGCTAGTAACCGTGTTCTCTGGCGTGACACAGCATGTAATTCCTGATTTGATCGCTAGAGAGCCTCGCTCTCCGTCTACTTCCACGTCGAGGCATCCACCGTCCAACAAGTCGGGTAACCCTTCCCGCTAGAACTGTTTGCGTACGCATTAGCCGCCGGCGCACTGTCAATAGCGTAATGGCGGCAAATACCCCCCTCCCCCGCCGCACGGGATGGAAGGGGGGGGGGGGGGTCGCCGCTACCGGGGACAGATGCGCGCGCGCAACGGTATTTATGATCAACAAATTGTTGAGATTTTTTTTTTACAAGACTGTCCAAAAAATGTTTAAGAATTTACTTGCGATACTGCTTGTAGATACTCAGTAGGTTTCCTTTTCATATTTTGTAACTTTTTTTTAAATTCAACTCCACAGACACCAGGGTGCGTGGCCTTTGCCAACTTAGCACATTTTTGTAACGTCAGATAAACTTAAACTATACGTTTTACTATTCTCTTAGGTATTTGTTATGGTGCGGGTTGGCTCACAGATATTCCGGCTCGGTAAAACTGATGGTAGGTTTTTTGTTCTTGCGTTTACGTTTCGTTTTATTTTGTTTACTTTTTTGTGATTTTTATGAGATCAATAAATAAATTAATGTGTCAAAACCACGTCAGTTTCCATAGTTAAACGATGTGCTAAATTTTGTAACCTTAATAATAAATAACGTAGAACATTTCACATCTAGGTCCAAACTAAGCAAAGCTTGAAAGAACCAATTACCTAACTGACTAGAATAGATACTTATCTACTTTTTTAAATAGTAAGTAGTAGACTGAACGGATTTGGATGAAATTGAGTATGGATGTAGCTGAGACTCTGGATTAGAACATCCCGAAAACATGTAGCGGGAAACACCGCGGGGCTCAGCTAGTAATTATATAAAAGAAGAAACTGATGAAAGACTGATTTGTTGACGGATCGATCAACGCACAGTTGAAACCGCGGGGTTTAGAAGCATGCAATTTTGCACAAATGTTACTTAGATGACGTCGGCGCGCATTTCGAAACGTTTTTTAAAAATTCCACCCAAACTTTGTTATTTTTGACACATTAATATGTACATTGGACCCGTGCGAAGCCGGAGCGGGTCGCTAGTAGTGTACATACTGTCGATACTAACCCCCGCGACAGAGCGCACAGAATGAAATCACTCTCATAATTCCAAGAATAGAATTCAATATTCGCCAATGGTTTCCACAAATTGCAACATGGGGCTTAATTAAAACACTCCATAAATACCTCATTACGGGATCCAGCTGCCGCGCGGATGTCCCGAAATAGTTCGGAGGTGATTGTGATTAGTCCCGGAATAAACGGGACTAATCACAATCACCTCCGAACCATAAAACTGCCGCGCGATACAAATTGCTAGGACGAGCGAGCTCGAGTGGTTTCTGATAGGGATGTGCCTGTCGCTTTGGGAGTCCTGAATCCCTGGAAAACAAAGTCTTGATAAAAGTTTGAATATTTGTCGAAATTTAATTTACATAATAACAATTAAAAGTTTGTTTATGTGTGTAATGTCTTTGCGCTATAACGGATTTATTTGAGACTATCTGCGCCCCGCGGTGTTTCCCGCTACATGTTTTCGGGATAAAAAGTAAACTATGTGTTAATCCAGGGTGTCAGCTACCTCGATACTACATTTCATCAAAATCCTTTCAGTAGTTTTTGCGTGAAAGAGTAACAACCATCCATCCACCCAAACATTTATAATGTTTAGTGGGATTTGGAATACCCACAGATAGCATGAAACCTGGATTAAAACTCCCACGACAAATTATATTTAGTAGATATTACGCCTGTCTTTATATTGTCTTCGTTTGTCGTAATTACGCAATGGATTTTGATGCATATATAGAACCAATCACTAAAATAAGATCATTTTTTTCTCTAAGGTTTACATGTATCTACCTATCGCGCGAAGCCGGGGTGAGACGGTAGTCCACACTTATTATAAAGAGGAAAGATTTGTTTGTTTGTTTGTATTGAACAGGCTCCGAAACTACTGGACCGATCTGAATACATCTTTCATCATTAGAGTGCCACATTATCACTGGGTGACATAGGCTATATTTATATGTGCGAAACAGGGGCGCACTGCTAGTTTTAAATAAATTTCTAGAGTAATGTTCACAAACAATGTAAGTTTACCTTTTTTTTTTAAATACGCAAGCGGTTAATTCCAATGAAGTTTTGCTTCGACCCCAGATTCCAATCATCTCGCCATCACTATGAGACATTTCTTGCGCCGGCACGCGCCAAAGATGGGCCGTGTCGATAATTAGCGTGGCAAGAGAAATGGCCGCAAATACCTTCACCGACGTTTACAAAGGTTAATATGGCCCACGTTACCGTCACGGGGGTTAATAAGACCAGCTGATGCCAAATAATTGGGCATCTAGTCGAGGCATCATTATTCATGGACATGAGTTGACATGAGTTTCAGTTGTCGTTTATGCTGGCTGTCCAAACACGATGTTTACACAATTGATGATCTTGTTTATGTTCTCAGTTTGTGTTTAAATCCGTTTTCTTCAACTTTCGATTATCAATAACATTAATTACATTTCATCCGGAAAGGTCATGACATCTGAAATATTTGTAGTTTGATTGAGATAAATTCGTATCGATCGACATGTTTCAAATTACATCTAATATATATACATATATGTTCAGTACATTTTTAATCAGTATTCAGTATTTCAGTATAAAATAAATACAAATAAATATCGTAGGACTATACACACAGCGCCATCTGACCCCAAACTAAGCAGAGCTTGTGTGATGGAAGTCAGATAACTGATAGGATAATTAACCCCTTTTTTGTTGTAAATACATACTTAGATATAATACATACAGTACATCCAGACACAGAACAAACATTTGTGTATTCACAATATGTTTGCCCTGAGTGGGAATCGAACCCACGCCTTACAGCTCACAAGGCAGATAAACTACCAATGAGCCAACGGGGCTGTCGATATATCAGTATGTATACTCTCTGCCAGCGTCTGTTTTTCCCGCGAAGTACAATTTGTGTGTCTTCAAATCTAGAGTAAACAGGTTTGTTTCTAGGTAAGCGTGCTTCATCTTGGACTGCATCCTGCTTAACATCAGGCAGGGTGTGGTCAAACGCGAACCAATTCTGTATATAAAAAAAAAACTTTGCTTACTTTGGGCTGGTAGGCTTGTACTGTGGAAACCAGATAATTTATTGAATACTCGTACCTATATATAATTATATATTTTTTTGTAAATGCGTTATAATACGTGTATAGAACACTGAATATCTAGACTCAGAACAAACTGCTATGTTTATATTATACTAGCTGCGCCCCGCGGTGATACCCGCTACATGTTTTCGGGGGGAAGTAGCTTATGTGTCATTCCAGGGTCATAGATACCTTCATACCAAATTTCATCCAAATCCGTTCAGTAGTTTTTGCGTGAAAGAGTAACAAACATCCATCTATCTATCCAAACTTTCACCTTTTTAATATTAGTGGGATTAATGTTTGTCCTGGATGTGAATCGAATCCGCCCACAGCCCAGGGAGCAGAGACAACAAATTAACTAAAATGGTTGTAAACAATGTCTCTATTTTTTTAATAAAACGCTCTCCTGAACGTATCCAGAACTAACAAAACAAAGTAGACTGCTTAAACGGCAATTAAGTAATTTCGCTAATGTTAACACACTACTGCTAGGCGGCAGAATATCTGGTACTGCGGTGGTACCTACCTAGACGACTTCCTGCTAAGGAGATCTACCACCGAATCAATGTATTTATTCAATTAATTACATGGAGGTCTCTCTTTTGAGCACATGTGCTCCGTCATAGGTCGCAGCCCGCAAGATAACCGGTGGTCAAACGCAAGTCTTTAAAATAAAATAATAAACTGGGCAAACTGTGTGTGCCACCGCCAGCGGTGGAGGCAAGGGATAGGTTTCGAAGGGCTCTCGAGCGACCACACACGGCGACACGCCGCCGACAAACGGTCCGCTATCCAAACAGCTTCCGACGGCGACGACCGGAGCCCTCAAGTACGCGACTAATACACTCACTTACCGCAGAATAGGTACCTATATTCTACTAACGACCAGATTTTCTTTTCTTCATTTCTGGCATAGCACTTTCTGCAATCTGCCAGTGTCAAATATTTCCGATTTTCAAATGTCTTATAATAAAATCATGTTAAATAAAACCACGCAAAGTTTCGGATAATTACACAGCTTAGTAGATAAAGTTGTGCTGAGTAGCATTCAAGAGATAACTATATATTTAGTGTATTTCCGCTTAAAAGTTGTTTTGATCACAAAAGGGAGATGAAGATTTAATTTAAATATTTATCAATAATAATTCATGTTACAAATTCGCATTCGCAAGTGAAGATGTTACAAATTCGCTTTTGTCAATATTAAATTGATACAAATTTGTTGTCTTTATGTTAATCTGTATCTTTTTATTTGTGTTTTGTTTGTACTTATCTGTTGTTGTGTCTAGTCTATTGTAAGGAAAAAAATAAATGTTTTTATTTCTTCTTTCTTTTCTTTCAAATTCGAATTCAAAAAGTTTTATTGTAACATGCATAATTTTGCTAAATGATTAGTGTGACTATATTGCTTTTACTGGCAAGACATTTAAGAATTTGCTAAGTACCTTTTTTTTATGTAAAATGTAACGAGACGAACGAGACGTTCTCCTGATGGTAAGACATAACGCCTGTCCATGACCATTGCAGCGATACACAGAACTTTGAGTAACAAAGCAAAGTCCAGGGCATCACTGCTTTGACGCTCATTACTTTGAGGCTTTCGATGTTTGGTCTCAACAGCCCAGTAATACGGCACGTACCGTACTAAATACATAGCAAAAGAGAAAACCTCTCGGTTACGTGATTCAGTTCAAGGGTCATTAATAAAACTGTGCTAGCCCGAGAAGATCAAACATCCACGTTGTTTGGAAATGTTAGCAAACAAATGTGATTATAAATTCATTCGGAAGGTTGTTTACCTCTGGGCGGCAGCCGATGGAGCGCTCTCATTGGCCAATACTCTGTGTGCGTGTCATATAAGCGCACTTATGTGTGTGATATAGGCATGGTTTTGCAACATTTATTCTAAATGATTTAGTCTTGATAATGTTTTAGTTAATTAGGTAATTTAGGGGCATTTTTCATTTATCAAAACCAGATTATTCTAGATGACGTCATTCAACTAGAACCATATCTGCCTGTTAATGTATCAGCTCGCATGTATTCACAAAACTTGATAATGCTGTTGTCCTTTTTAAATTAGCAAGCGCAATGTAACAATGTAAGTACTGTGTATTGTTTATTTATCTAATAAAAGCAATTGAATCAAGTATTGCAAAGTCGTTTTCTGTTTATTTATTTTTTGAGTTAAAATCGTACGAATCCATTTAAGGTAGTCTTGTTGCCAGCATTCTGGCCACATATCCCTCCTCTGACGGTTTTTTAGACTAAGTTTTTTGTATACATTTAAAAAAATTAGACTAAGTTTTTTGTATAAATAGTATAATTTAAGGTATTTTTTATTTTGTTTAATAAATAAAAAGGTAGTCTTGTTGACTAAATGGATAAAGGTAAAATGCGGAACAGATTATGTGTTTGTTTGAAAAATAATATTTGAATTTCTGCGAGGCGTGGCCATAGTAGATTTTTCTATTGAAAAAGTTTAAAATACCACACTTCGTTAGAAGGTTTACAAGATGGCCGTGGCAAGCGATGTTGTGGCTTCTAGCGTACCTACTATTAAATATTTGCTTCTAAACAAGCGTATTTTTGCGGCTCAAAAATCACACGTGACGGCGAAAAAGAAACCAATAACAAAAATAAGCATGTTACTTGAAAGTCATAAAGTCAATCAACGACTTCAGCTTTAACTATAAAGGAAATTGAAAGTGGATCAATACGCGAGCGCGAGCTGCGATTGGCGCGCTAACCATCGTGAAACGGTCGTAAACAGGCAGGCTCGGCCGCCGATAACGTCACTACTTAGGAGCCCGTGTCCGACATCTCGAACAGAATTATGATAAAATTAAATAGTCATATCAAAATCAAAATGTATTTATTTGCAAGTACAGGTGTCAAAATTAAAACGTCGCTTAGACCATTACGTGTGTGCGAAAATTAGATAAAATAGAGTTACTTACCTAGTTATTAAATAATTTTAACCAAGTATATATTTTAATTTTTATATCGACATTTTATTAATTTCGTTGACATTATAATTTTCATAATTCATTTTTTATATTTCAATTATTAATTTTCGTACTTGACATTGTATCTATAAATTTAATATTTATGACAAAAAAAAAATCTGATATTACTAAAAACTAATATTCTGTTGCCAACAAATATTTGTATATCTTTTCAGGTATAACATAAAGCTCATTCAATTAAGTTACTGACACCATACATATTCAATCATACTCATGTTATAACAAATAAATACATCTTAATACTCTCACCTGCTGTTGAGTGACGGAGTGCTCGAAGATTGTTAAGCCTGCAATGGGGCTGGCTCTCAAGTGAAGCTGCCGGAACACACCGTTAGGTGCTTGAAATAATCGCACAGATATAAACAAATTAGATTTTTATGAAGTTTAGCGTTCAACTAGAACGCAAGAAAACACGTGAAAAAATTCTTGAACGTGTGTAATTAAATGAGATAAAACGCCGCGTTTAACAGAACATTTTTAAAAACATTTAAAAATATTCCCAGATAATTAATTGAACCGCCAGTAGTGTTCGCCAAACGGGAACTTCACAAACAACGAACCGTCAACACAACTGTAAAGCGGAGCGCGGGCGATCAATCACCGAAACCAAAGAATACGGTAAACGACACAAATTACTGAATTTACTGCCGCCTCAGAATTTAACGAACCATTGCACCGTTTGTGCTCGCATCCCGCGCGCCGCTAGGCCCGACCCAGAAATACACACAAACCGGCGTAAAAGTCCAAGTCTCGCTCGAATTAATGAATGTGTTATATTCGCCGAAAACACTAGTAACTGTCAGCAGTGAAACTCAAAGGAGAACACTAAATTATCCGAAGAAGAAAGATGTTTCCCGCCCCGTTTTTGGCGTCCTTTTCTAGCGACCGCGCTAAAAGATATATCTGTCTCGTTTTAGAACCAATTAGTCGGGAGTTAAAAGTGTCGACTGGAGAGGTATCGATAATAGTCTTAGTGTGTGTAGAACAGTTTTTTTATACATTCTCATCAAAAATTGCCTAAAGGTTAAAAAAACAAAAACCTCTACGCCGCGTAGCAGCACCTTCTACGAGCAAGCGCCATCTAAAGACACTGCTACGCAGCCCATCTGTCTACGACAAAGCGTAGCACTATAAAATACAATTTACGTTATCGATAAATTATTATAAGCCCATCTCTATATTATCATAAAGATTTTATTTTCGTTAAAATGATTTCTACACTGTATCTGCATCCATCGTCCGTTTTATTAACTGCTCTAATTTTAATGAAATGTAGCTTCATTCCCTTCAATAAGATTTATTTTCCTGTCATCATAGTGAAACATGAAAGATACTGTTATTGAATTTTTCATAAACTCATTTCGTTTAGTATTTGCGGCTTTTATGTTTTAAAACGTGCGGGCGGAGATTTCCGCGTTTAATTGTTGTACTTAATATTTAGTTTATTGTATTCTTAAACGTCCTACTTGTTTTCTTTCACGTTGATGTACCTAATGTCACCTAATGCTAACGTCGGGCAGCGTGGTCGAAGATGGTAAGACACTATTTTGAAATTGATTCATGTTCGTCTCCCGGAATTCACTGTTGATTTTTGACTCGGTGATAGCTAGCCAGCTTATTATTTAGGTACGAATTTTTTTTTTCTTTATTTTTTTGTCGTTGGTAGGATAGGTTTTTTACTACAGCTTACCTGATGTGTGACGTTGAAAATGATAAAGTACACTTAGCTTAGAATGGCACTTCCTCTCAAGTGAGGCTGACGGAACCCGCTGCACGGCAGCAGATTTTAAACTTCAGGGTGGTAGTTAACCAGCGAAGTGCTAGGAAGTACCCTACCACCATGGTTCACTCACGATGTTTTCTTTCACTGGCAGCTGAAGCTCATTGTTGGGGTTTAAACCGGTTGCACTATCCACTGAGCTATCATCACTACACAAACGCCCTACTACCTTAATATATCGTTTGACCTGTCACCTTCGTCTGTTCAGTAGGAATGCCGACACAAATAAGTCCCGCGTCGCGGTCATAGCGTTTCATCAAACAGAGAGTTATTGTCGCGCATGCAGGCGTTTGAAGCTCGGAGCCCGCGCCGGAGCCCGGCGAGGTTCCGGGAACCGGCGACATTGTCCGCATGTGGCGACTGGCCTCGTTCGGCCGGAGACGCCCTCGCACCACTTTTTGCAATAAAAACTTTGTGTTCAACTGTTCAAAGCTCCCGTTTTCTAATAAGCAAATGAATACAAATATTTTATTGTTAACACCAAAGTCCGGTCTGGTGCAGCAGTTACGAATTTCTTTCAGCTAATACCACGATAATATCTACTACCTAATCTATATTCAATACTCAATCCTTTATTGCAGCATATATGTACAGTTGCAGGACTTATAAAATACTAGCTGCGCCCCGCGGCGTTACCCGCTACATGTTTTCGGGATAAAAAGTAGCCTGTCTTAATTCAGGGTCTCGGCTACTTCTATATCAAATTTCATTAAAATCCATTCAGTAGTTTTTGCGTGAAAGAAAAACAAACATCCATCCGTCCATTCAAACTTTAACATTTTTAATATTAGTGGGATTACATTTCTATACCTAATAAATACGACCCCATTAGTGTACGCAAAAATTAGAATTACAGAACGTTTTATTTCCAGATTAAAAAAGGCCGCTATCAATGTGGATGCTCATTACTACTAGTCTGTGTTATCAGAGTCGATACTGCGTATAAACTGGCCCACTAGCCCAGCTTCTAGCCGCCGCGCCGCGCCGTCCGGAGCTACTTCTGAGGATGTTTAGTCGCACTCTTTGAAGTCCACTCCCCGGCTAATAAAGCATATTTTTAATTGGAATCTCTCCGTGAAACGTGAGCGTGACAAAGAGAAATACGGCCGGTAGCAATTTGCTTATATTACAAAGACTACAAACACAATACAATACATATCATGATATCAAAGGTAAACAAATGTTTTTGTAAACAACTCGTTATTTGAGCTCTACATTTATTAGCTGTGACACTTATTTTTATTGCAGAAATATATCTTTATACTATTCTGATTAGCTGAACAAATTTTCATGAAATGTGATATAAAGATCAAATTGTTTATTTTTAAACGACTCTCGCTGTGCGACACTCATCTTTTATTATACTAATTTAAAATCTTACAATAATTAAATATAAAAAATAATAATAAATATAATGTAATTTATAATTATGTAAACACACAATTGTTATAGGTACTTATATAATAAAAATTTAAATATTCAAATGTAATTTAGTTATAATTCATCTAAAATTCGCAATATTTAACGAATGCAAATACGACAAATTTTTAATGTTACAAAAAAAACCACAAGAATTCATAGATCACGAAGAAAATGGAAAAAATAACGCATTAAAACGCGAGAGATATAGCTAAACTTATACAAATTGTCTTCTCAATAGGTATAGTAGGTACATTTAAATTGATATTCCTATTTCATTTTTGAACACAGCTCAGCGAGAAATCTCGACGCGTTTGTCAAACGTTTTGCGAAGACGGCACCATTATGTCTTGCAATTTGTACAATTGTCCTGTTTGGAAGACAATTTGCATCCAGCGCGCGCGCCCGGGGGGAAAGGAGGGAGGCCGAGTGATGGATATCTGGGAGACTTTCCTTTTTTACCCATTCGTCACTTAGCACGACATTAACTTAGGACGTTCAACAAAGAAAGTATTGCATTATTTCGAGATGCAATTAAATATTGTCAAAGCATTCGCCAGCTTTTTTACTTTCTTCTTTACAAAGACGTTTTTAGATTATCTTAATTATTTTATGGTTATATGTATATTAATTACTAACAGCTCGCCCCGGCAATATGAATACAGCCTATGCCACTCAGTGATGATGTAGTATTCTAATGATGAAAGAATTATTCAGATCGGTGCAGTAGTTTCGGAGCCTATTCAATACAAACAAACAAAAAATGAAATCTTTCCTCTTTATAATAGTGTAAGTAGGTTACTCGTCATGTGTGTAAATCCAACTAAATTAATAAATAAAAAAAATAAAAAAAACCAATTTCCAAAAATCCGATCCAATTAAAAAAAAAAAAATTCAAAAATTTCAAAAGTCCAATTTTATAAATGTGAAAGTTTGGATGGATGGATGGATGTTTGTTACTCTTTCACGCAAAAACTACTGAACGGATTTGGATGAAATTTAGTATGGAGGTAGCTGAGACTCTGGATTAGAACATAGGCTACTTTTTAATCCCGAAAACATGAAGCGGGTCACACGCGGGGCACAGCTAGTATTGTCATAAATAACCTCAGTCTCGAGCAAGCGCTCGAAGAGTCAACACGTCCTGAGGATGCCTCGTGTAGAGGTGAAACACGTGTCGACAAAGTGGTTACTGCAGAGAGGAGGATTCTTGATTATTTTAATTAGATTTTTTGTAGTTTTAATTTTTTTTTATATTTGTCAAATTAAGAATATTTCTAAGTTTATGAGTTCTAGATTTTAAGTAAGATTAGGGGTTTTAATAAATAAGCAGTGTAAAATTAGTTAAATTTAAGTCTCCTCGTCACTGTTGGAACTGGAACGACGGTTAAGCGGAAATAAACTAAATATAAACATTGAACATTCAAAATGAACTTCCGCAAAGTAACGCCTGAATCAATCAATTATAAATAACCTCATCAGCATTTCCAGAAAATGTTGAAAGCAAATGTTAAAAATAACATACTTACTTACTGCTACTTACTGACAGAACTAACAGAGTGATACATAGGTATCACCTTCAAACCTTAGGATCTCCTTATAATTTTAGTGAATTCGAATTATTCTACTTTTTTCGATAAATAATCTCACAGTTGTTTTTATGTAAAAGTAACGAGACGAATGATACACTCTCCTGATGTTGAGACATAACGCACGCCCATGGCTAGGTACTGCACTTTATTTTGTTACTCAAAGTTCTGTGTATCGCTGCAATGGTCATGGACATGCGTTGTTTCTTACCATCAGGAAATCGTGTCGTTTGTCTCATTACTTTTACATAAAAACTTTTAGGATATCCGATTCCCGAAACAAAAACTCCATCCGTCATTATTTGTAAAGCAATCCTCTACCAACCCTAATCGTCTCAACAGTTTTGTTATCCATTTGTTCTCCCTCTATTTGTGCGTGGTGTCACGCCGGCTGGCGGGTGACGGGCGCGGCAGCGTGACACCGGGCCCGGAGTCCTGACGCGGTGGGCGGACGGAACGCGAGCCGACTGTTTGATGTCGGTAAGCTCATCGCGGATCGGGCCAAACAGTTTCAGTTTCAGACTGTTGTCATTATTTTTGATGAGTCGATGTATCTGAGTGCCGCGGTGTGGAAATAGCTCGCACTGTGTCACGCCGTGTCGCGGTTAATTTTAACCGCGCGATACAATAAGATTATCTTAACATATACTTGGTGGTAGATCTCCTTAGTAGGAGATCGTTTAGATAATTACCACCAGATGTTCTGACGCTAAGCAGTAGTGTGTAAACATTACTGTGTTCCGATTTGAAGGGTAGCAGCTAGCGAAATTACAGGGCTTTACGTAACTATTGAAAGTGTCAAAGTAATGAGCGCCAAAGCAGCGATGCCCCGGACTTTGTTTTGCTATTCTAAGTTCTGTGTATCGCTGCAATGGATTGGGCACGCGTTATCTCTTTCTAAAACATTTGAGGACATTTCATACAGCGCTATCTAGCTCCAAACTAAGCAAAGCTTGTACTATGGAAACCAGATAGCTAAAAGAATTTTACAGCGATGATAGCTCAGTGTTTAGCGCGATTGATTCAAACGGCGAAGGGATAAGGTAGATACTCTCTTTAGTAATCGGCTGGCTAGCTACCACTCAAGTTCATAATCTACAGCCAAGCATCTAACAGCGTGTTCCGGCAGCCTCACTTGCAATCTAGTACCATTCCAGGCCGGATGTGTTACCATATTAGACCACACTGTCACTTAACATCAGGTAAGCTGCGGTCAAACACCTAGCTAGTTAAATCTACAAAAAAATACTTACAAGCTTTTTTTTGGGACTTGAAATTTTAAAAATATTTATACTTGAAAGTACCTACTTATCTAGCGATGTAGGTATGTGACCAATTATGCCCGATAAGCTGATGTTTTTTTTCGACATGACTGAATTTAATCTATGCAGGTACCTACTACTTGCTATAATATATTTTTGTAAGCATTAATTTTGTGCGGTCGACTCTACACTTTAAAAATCTTGTACATAGTATCCAGTGGATTCAATGACTACAAAGATTAGTTATTAGGTATAATAAAATTATTCTCAATGTGAAATATTTACTGATCAACTTTTTTCACCTCGATAGGTATAAATGTAAAATTGTGTATGTTTGGTCTAAATATCCAAGGATGTTTAAATTATTGCACCTAGACCAATAAGTTTTTTTTTTTACTTTGTCACACAAAATGCGAGCGCACGCCAGTTTATTATAAATCTCATTGATTTCAGTCGAAATTTTTTTTAAATGTTCAATAACGAATATTAAAATCCTTCTCCATAAAAATAACCAGTAATATGAGTCCAGGGGTTACGGCGATATAGGGTTCGCGGGGTCACAGTCTGCACCGAACAACTACCAATTAAATGTTTAGATTAAACAATAGGCACTTACAGATAAGAAAAAAAATAAGCAGGAGTGCCACGCTGACCCAGTAACTATAGGCCAGAAACAAACAAAGCGATAAATATAATTCTGTCTCACCTGTCACTCTTATCGAGATGGACATGAGAGTGACAGGGAGAAAACAGAATCACCAGCCAAAACTATGACATGAGTTGAGTATATTTTCAATTCGCCGAGCTAATTTAAGTGATATCCAATCAAAAAACAAACTACGCGGTTTAAAATACGATATACAACGACGATATTTTCAACGAACATAAAATTAAACATTTTAACAAGCTAGCGTTTTACGACCGTCAGTAAAAAGAGGCGGCGGGACCGAGTCGCAAGGCTCACAGCGACGTCGGCAGTCTCGAGATGTGTCGGGGAGGGTCGGGTGACGCCGGGTCACGTCGGTCACGCTGGTGACGACATCGCACGCGGGGCGTGACAAATTAGCTGTTTTTGTTGATGTTGGTGCTTGAAGTTGGCAAAGTCATCACAATCAGCATGTCGCACTGATCTTAAAATTAAAGTCAAAGTCATACTGATCATACAGTTAGATTTAAATATATCACAATCAGCATGTCATACTGATTTTGTAGTTAAGTTCAAACTCGGAACGTTTTAACTTTTAATTTTACTTTGAACTAAAATTTGAGATAAACTTAAAAACTAAAACTAAATAACCACAAGTCCTTATATCCTCTTCTCGCTGCAGTAACTAGTTGCCGACACGTGTTTCGCCTCTACACGAGGCATCTTCAGAACGTGTTGACTTGTCGACCAAGTGAAGTCTGCCTGTTTGTAACTGAAACGACTGTTAAGCGGAAAAAAACTACATATAGGTATATAGGTACCTTGAATATAACAGTGAAGGTGGAATCGACCCGTTTAGTTCAAGTTTTTGGAATATATATCTACTGAACAACATAAGTATGATGTAATATATAAACTACAGTCATTTACAAAAATAAATATTATTACATCAAAAAAGACAAACCTTTAGACACATGACGCGATCACGAAAGATAGTGTTATCAGGTAGCGATATAGAAATATTTCGATTTACTTACACGATGACACGCCGTATATTTCGCCAATCATTGATAATACAATATGAGAATAAGGGAATGCCTCATTTACTTAATCCTATAATGTGTGTAAACTGGCGGAATTGCTACGAAAGGCACTGATGAACAATAATACAATGATTGTTAGGGATTATCGTAACCGCGGGGAGCGAAGGAGTCTCCACTGGCTCGCGATACCAATCATATTTCATGTTTGATAATCTAGGTGTTTGACCACAGCTCGTGTAGTCGAAGATTGTAACCACACCTAGCCTGGAATGCTAGGTGTGGTTACAATGATTGATTTTCAATGATGAATTTTACTTGGTGGTAGATTTCCTTAGCAGGAGGTCATCTAGGTAGGTACCACCGCAGTACCAGATATTCTGCCGCCAAGCAGTAGTGTGTAAACATTAATGTGTTCCGGTTTGAAGGGTACTGCAGCTAGCGAAATTACTGGGCTGTTGAGACTAACCATCGAAAGTCTCAAAGTAATGAGCACCAAAGCAGCGATGCCTTGGACTTTGTTTTGTTACTCAAAGTTCTGGGTATCGCTGTAATGGTCATGGACAGGCGTTATCTCTTACCATCAGGAGAGCGTCTCGTTCGTCTCATTATTTGTCACATAAAAAAAAAAAAAAAAATGCAACTGGCTCTGAAGTGAAGCTGCCGGAACACACAGTTCGATACTTGGCATCTGATTTTCAATTTGAGGGTGGTAGCTAGCCTGACTAGGTACTAGAAAACACACCACTATGCTATGGTTTCCTCGCGATTTTCTTCTTCATCTGCAGCTCAAGCTTATTGTTGGGATTTGAACCCACGCCCCTCGGCTATCTGACCTAGATGAAGCATTGGAGCTACGAGTACCTGCTACACAGATATTTTCTATTATACTTCATATTTCCAGGCGGAAACTTAGATCGGCCTAGTTAATTAAATAAAAATTCATATTTATCTAATTGACTAAACATCCAGTGATTGTAACGGTTGAGACTAACCACCAGTCTCAAAGTAATGAGCACCATAACAGCGATGCCCTGGACTATATTTGCTACTCAAAGTTCTGTGTATCGCTGCAATGGTCATGGACTGGCGTTATCTCTTACCATCAGGAGAGCGTCTCGGTCGACTCTTTACTTATAACATAAAAAAAAAATATAGGCTGTAAGATTTTCTACGAGTTCAAAATAAACTGAATGTTTGTCATTGATACGTGTGGCTAGAGATGTCGACTTAGGCGATCTCGATTACATTGTTTTGAGATCGCTTGCGTCCTCGCATCGCGGAGCATTTGTTTCTAGTGCAGACGAGATGTAAAAGGTCGTCTTTGTCCGCAGACCCGAGTGCGACGAGCATGGCCAACGGGGGCATGGCGGGCGCCCAGCAGTACGGCGAGGTGAACCAGCTCGGAGGCGTGTTCGTCAACGGGCGGCCGCTGCCCAACGCCGTGCGGCTCCGGATAGTCGAGCTGGCGCAGCTCGGGATCAGGTGCGACACTGCTGTTTGGCTTTATGTAAAACTCTCGAACGAGATGCTCTCCTGGCGGTAAGAGATGCGCTAAATAGCGCTGTGTGAAAAATGTTCTACCTACGGTATCTACCTACCACCTGATGATGATTCATTACGCACAAAACATATGTAAAAAAATATATCTCGATATAAATCCAGATTTCTAGCGTCCCAAAACTTTTTTGTCTACACGTCTGGACTTGTGCTTGAAATCCCCCAGCACCAATTGGGCCATAGGGTACCGTCGCTGAGCCACATCTGCAGCCTCACTTAGATACTGACATAAGCTGGACGTGTCCTGATCTCCCGAGTACGCGCGATAGAGCATTCTCCAAACCAGTATCGACCAGTATCAATAGTACTGAATAAACAGGACTTGTCAAGGTCTCGGAGACGTTTAATACAAATATCGTCCCGTGCAAAGACAGACACCGGCGCGGAGCCTAAAATTGAACTCCGTTACGTAGCCTAGGTTACCTTTGCCTGTACCAGGACATACTACATATTACGATTTTTTAAATATAATTGGCTTGTAACGGACCGGCTTAGCCTGACGCGTGTTATAAGGAACATGCTTGCCTAGAACATACCGATCATGCTCGATATTCACCCACCCAGAAACTTGAAGACATCTAGATACAACTTGTTCGCACAATGAAAGGGAAATCAAATCTTGGAGAATCAAACCGTGAAACGATTACACTTTTAATTCATGGTTCAGACAACTTTAGTAAATGTCGGTTCACTGCAGGCCGTGCGACATCAGCCGGCAGCTGCGAGTGTCCCACGGTTGCGTGTCCAAGATCCTGGCGCGCTACCACGAGACCGGCTCCATCCTGCCCGGCGCCATCGGCGGCTCCAAGCCCAGGGTCACCACGCCCAAGGTCAGAACTGTTCAGCTTGTTATACACAACAGAAACTAAGCTACAACAGCGGGCGACCTGCTCAGAAACTCGTAATAGTTTAGTAGCAATGATTGCTCAGTAGTTAGCGCGGTCGGTTCGCATGCCGAAGGGCACGGGTTCAAACCCCAACAATGAGCTTGAGCTGCCGGTGAAGAAAAACATCGTTAGGAAACCTTTGCATTAGTGGTAAACTTTCTAGTACTCGGCTGGCTAGCTACCACCCTTAACTTGAAAATTTACAGCTAAGTAACTAACGGTGTGCTCCGGCAGCCGCACTTGTTTATCATCTTTTACCACACCGTCACTTAACATCGGGTGAGTTGTGGTCAGACACCTAGCTTGTAAAACATAATAAAAAAACAATTTAGTCGTCTGTTATCTGCAAAAAAATACAATCGCAGAAAGTGAATTTTTTAACATAATTTTATTGATTCGTGTCTAAACGTTTTAGTTAAATATCATCAGGTTGTGATGTGTAGGGATTTTAGTAACGTTGTGGTTGTGGTGGTATAGTTACAAGTGACCGTTGCTGCGCCAGGTGGTGTCGTACATAAAGCAGCTGAAGGCGAAGGACCCGGGCATCTTCGCGTGGGAGATCCGCGACCGGCTGCTGGCGGACGGCGTGTGCGACAAGTACAACGTGCCTTCCGTGTCCAGCATCAGCCGCATCCTGCGCAACAAGCTGGGCGGCGGCGCGCTGTACCCCGTGCCGCCGCTCTACCCCGTGCCTCCGCAGCGCTGCTGGCCGCTGCACCAGCCCTACGACTACTACGTCTACCTCCAGGTGACTGCCTCCTGCTTCTCGGACTCGCGCGCCGGCCCTCATATACCTACAGCCTGATTGACAGCCCTGTTGGTTCTTTGGTAGTATGTGTGCTTCAAGAGCTGAAGGGCGTGGGTTCGATTCCCACTTAGGACAAATATATATTTTTGGTATAAACAAATGTTTGTTCTGTGTCTGGGTTTTCTGTATTTATAATAAGTATAGGTATATTTACAAAAAATAGTATTCTATGGATATAAGGACAAGTTTGGGGTCAGATGGCGCTGTGTGTCATGTTTAGCGATATTTATTTAAGTAAGTATTTTATTTATGTATACCGGATTATAAGGGACTCATTGTACGAGTATTCATCGCTGATTTTACTGTAAGCGCTGTTGAGACTAACATCGAAAGTCTCAATGTAATGAGCGCCAAAGCAGCGACGTCCTAAGTTCTGTGTAATGGATAAATGGGCATGCATTATATCTTACCATCAGGAGAACGTCTCCTTTTACTACTTTTATACTACTTTCCTATATTTTAATTATTAATAACTCATGTTCTAATAGTGATTATTTGGGCAGGGCCGGCAGCACGGCGGGGGCAACCCGCACGGGCTGACTCACCCCCACCCACAGGCGCCTCCACATCCGCACCACACGCACGCGCTATGACCCGCGGCCTACATGTCGCACACCAATCACGACCGGTGACGTGACAGTCGTCAGTGACCAGTGACATGGCCACAACGTCCATGGCCAACTAGTGAAATAGCCACAGAGAACATAAGTGACATGGACACGGTCTTCAAGTGACGTGGGATGGCCGGAGACGTGGCTACAAGTGGTAGAGGTCACCGTTGACGTGATCGACCTCCGTTTGGCATGTAAAGGTCGTCATACAGAACTGATTTTACTGCGATAACATTAAGAGAAAATTTACAGTGAGTTAAGAGTGCCTTATGAGTAGGAAAGCCTATTAGTAATGAAAGGTAACATTTACCTAAATGAGGGTCATATATTTTTTAATTATTTCACCCTTATATATTATGTAAAATATTTTTAGTTCAAACCTATTTTAACTTTTCATGTTAACACAAATAAGCCGACGGAGCTGTATTAGGATTTCTAGTCGTGCTTGGGGCACTGTGCATTTTTGCATTAATTCCATAGAAATCTATGATCATATTGTAATAATAATATTTATGTGAGACGTTTAAAGTATTAATAGAGTAAATATTTTACAATGTGTAAGATAATACGAGGATAAGTTTCGTTTAAGAATTATTATAACTTGTAGGTATAGTAAGTAAGTATTAATTAGAGTTTATATACGATTTTCATGGGTGCAATGATGTAAATAAAATATTTAAATCAGTGTATAAATATTACTTAAGTAGATATATTATTTTGTAGGTAAGTATAATATTTCGTCAGCTAGTTGGTGAAGGTTATAAGAATAAAGTTTTGACAGTTATTGTAAAATATTGTTTTCTATAACAACAATTTAGTGGACATACCTACATAATATACCTATTCATATGTATCTAGTTACCTTTTAAACATAACGACGATGAGGAGGAGGGAGGGGGGAGGGTAGGCGGGGCTACTGCCCTGGGGCCTTCGCAAGGGAAGGGCCTCTACAATAGAAATAAAAAAAAAAGACGTGTGGCACTCGGGGACTGCCGCGGTAAAGCTATTGCATAGAATTACTACCAATGCCACCTAGAGGCGAGTTGCTGAACTAAAGAGACAAGCGTGATATTTCAAAAAAGTCATTAAAAGTTCTGCTATTCATCGATAGATGGCAAAACTAAAAAGTATCACCGCTGTGCCGGTGGGAGTGGGGGGTGTTAGGTTATTTTCGTTACGGAATTTCTGGATTCGGCCTCCACGCTCAAGACCCGCGATAGAAGCTATGCAATAGCTTAAAAAACAGATTTCGATGGGTCAGCAGTTTTTACGTTTTTTTAACAGTCTTTTTACGCATTTTTACCGATAATATCGCAATAAACGATTTTGATTTAGAATTTTTATTCGGAATATATTTAAGGGCCTTCGTAGCCCCAGAGCCTCCAGACCTTCAAATACGGCCCTGGTTCTATATAACAACATACCTACTTAGGTATCCCTACAGTGTAGTTTTAAATAAAAAAACCAATAAAATGGCTAGTTTTAATTAACACATATTGCTCACACTCATCGTCATTATATTGTTATTTTGCACCGATGATTAGCCATCTCAAAGTGATGAGTGTCGAAGCAGCAAAGCCCAGAGCCTCGATCACGAAAATTTATCGAATTTGAATCGTAAAGGTAGTCCTCGATGGCATACAAAGCTGTACAAATCTCATACAAATTTTGGTGATGTCGATACGAATACTTTTTCGCAAGTCTATCGTGGTCGAGGCTCTGGAGTTTTCAGCACTGTTGCAAGCATCACGACAGGTGGGTGTCATCATTAACCATCCCAAGCGTGTCTTGTTAATCTCAGTAGGTAGGTACCTACATGTTACTAAAAAAAATATGCTTTACAATTTTCTTTACATGACTTTCCATTTTTTTTTCTTCAATACAAAAACAATATTATTTAAGTAACTTGCGACTATTACGTTTATAAGTTTGAAATGATGTCACCGTTATACGACAAAGACCAGACGCTCGACCAAAAGGCACCTCTTACTGTGGAAATGCCCTTCACACGCACAAAGCGTTTTCAGACTACCTTCCTTGTGACAAAAAAGAAAAATGAAATTTCCTGACTATGTATTTCCTATGTAAGCGTGCTCCATCTTCGGCCACATCGTTGCTTTCCTGATGGAAAGCAACGATCGACTTCGGACTTCGGACTAGTCCGAAGTAAAGAACAATGTTCTTCAATGTCATCTTCAAATTTTAATCATGTTGTAGAAAAAATGGCTGCGATAGACGGTGCGTTAAGTATTTCTAATTATCATTCTATTTAATATTGACATTGTGATACACAATTTAGAACCGATAGGTGATTAAATTTCGATTTAAACGAGTGTAAACGCTTACAAGAAAATAATGTTAAAAATATATACTTAGGTCAGTATATTGTCGGATACCTAAACAAGTATAATGTATATAGCCGAGTAATCCACAGCTGTTGATTTGTACAAACTAGGTGATTATTTGCTTATTTTAAGATAAATATTTAAAGCGTAGATTTAAAAGGTACGAGAATAAAGTTTGTTTGCAGAAGTAAAATGTTTTCATTTACTCAAGGAATACTAAAATTATGCGGCTGCTGAGTAGCTAACCATGTATGACCCTAACGGCATGAGCACAGTGGCCGTGGCCACCACTACCTAACGGCAGGTAATAAATGTAGAAATATTGTAAATTTCCAGTTTCCTCAGAGACATACTAGGTACTCATTTTTCTGTTTAGTTATTCTGCCGCCAAGCAGTAGTGTGCAAACATTACTGTGTTCCGGTTTTTGAAGGGTACTGCAGCTAGCGAAATTACTGGGCTGTTGAGACTAACCATCTAGTCTCAAAGTAATGAGTGCCAAAGCAGCGATGCCCTGGACGTTGTTTTGCTACTCAAAGTTCTGTGTATCGCTGCAATGGCCATGGACAGGCGTTATTTCTTAACATTAGGAGAGCGTCTCGATCGTCTCATTAGTTTCACATAAAAAAAAAGGGAAAAAGTTTCACAGATGTAAAATTTACTCACTGATCATCAATTACAATAACAGATAGAACGTAGTAGGTACCTACTTAATGAAAATTTAATATAAGTTTAGGTAGAGATTTGCCCTGCCCTTTTAGCTCTTTTGGGATACACAATAGATAATACAATTAGCCACAATGCTCATATCGATAATATATGTAAGAAAATTGCCAGCGGAAATTATGCGTTATTTAAACTTAAACCGTTAACAGATAAAAATACTCTTATATCCGTGTATTATGCATACATACATTCTGTTATAAGATACGCAGTTACGATATGGGGTAACGCAGCTAGTATTACAAAAGTGTTAAGATGTCAGAAGAGAGCGATTAGAATAATAGATAAATGGTTTAAAAAGACGTAGTTCTGCAAAAAAATACTTCAAAACTAACAAAATTATGACAGTGATATCACTATACATATACAATAGCTTATTAGAAATACACGGAGCTAATTTGCCAAAGAACAAAGACAGGCATCAATATAACTTGCGAAACAAAGAAAAGCTGGTCGTGCCATGGACTAGGTTAGGTAAAGTTGACAAGCAGGGCCGTCACGCCAAAATATTAATGTATAATAAATTGCCAAAATATATTACAGAATTAAATCATACCGAATTTAAAAAAAACATTAAATTTTTTTTGGAAAACAATCCATTTTCCAAATTAAGTAAATATAATTATGTCAATGAGGTTCTCGGAATCCTCATTTATGTGCAGCACATGACCGGAGCCTCCGCTGCTGTATGTTCGTTGTTAATTACTCGTGTAGGTATAGCTTCATTCACATTATTGTTATTTATGGCCAATAAATATTACTGATTTACTGATTTGGTATATCTGCTTCAAAAGCTGTAGGGTGTGGGTTCGATGGTTTCACGCAAAATCAGCTGAACGAATTTGGATACTTTTCAATCTGGAAAATGTTTAGTTATGAAAGATTAAAGTATTTCTTTGTCAAGATTAGGTACAGATTTACTTTTCGTAAATTCTATGAAGTGAATTAAATTTATTTTTGTTGAATTCCACGCGGACAAACTCGCAGGCAATAACTAGTAGGTACGAGATAATTTGGAAAACACACTTTCCTGTCATATACATACCTACTTATCTGTTTTCTGTCATAGATACATGTATCAGGCAATTCAGCACGAGCATTGCAATAGGTAATGCTAGATGCTCTTTATTAAATAACGTTTATTCATAAAAAAATTAAAACACGGTTTATTACCGATGCCATAAAATTAATTTTAAAAAAATACGGCGAACGAAAACAATAACAAAAGCATTAAAAATTCAGCTCGGACACGAATTAATAATTAAATCTCCGGTTTGTTTCTCATAATGCCACCTAATCTGAAATTTTACTTTACAACGCAACTTTACGAGCGGACCGTATGCGCAAAAAAGCGCGGGAGCCAAAAAACAAAATGGCCGACAATATAGTGACATCTGACACCGCGCGCCGCCGCCGGCCGCTCGTAATTAAAAAGTGGCGAGCGGCGGCTTTGTCGCGAAACGCGTTCAAAATGCTAAAATTATACAATGGCGTGTGGTTTTGCGCAGCCAAGGTCTACCTCTGTAACGTGTGCTATTATACGAGAAAATGTAAGTATACTCAGAGACGGTAACAAAATATATGAAAAGTTGGATACCCCTGGTGGGGTCAATGGAAAAACTTTGTTTCATACATTTGACTATTTATTAAGTACTTACGTATCATTTTTAAACTTTGGTAATTTAAACACACAATTGTTTCACCACTGCTATTATGAAATTAGTTTTGTTAGTTTTTCATTGCTGGTCATATTTACCGCAGAACCGACAACGTGTTCTAGAGTGGAGATCGTGAATCGGCAAACGTATGGTGTAGGACGCCCTGAGACTAGATGGAGTGATGATATACATAAGGCAGTGGAAGCAAAAAGCCTAAGATCGGGCTGAGAGGCGTGTCCTGGGAGAGGCCTGTGTCCAACAGTGGACTATGCTAGGTTGACCATGATGATGATTTACCTCGATGTTTTGACCATGCTGCAAAAGCCATGGTTACGAGTTGACCACGGCTATTGCAACGTAATTATATATATTACATTCTTTTTAATTCACGCAAATTTATTTTCTACAACCACAAGTTCTTTGCTCCAAGTAGTTTCCTCTTCTTACAACTTAACTAACTTTAAAAGCTAAACGCTATTTATTAGCCTACGTTACCTAAATTTTTCCAATAGTAGGTACATAGGTACGTTATTAAATGAATTTAATCTCGATAACTTTTTTTAAAATTATTATTGTTTCAATATCTCTCGTTCAAATATTATAAGGCATGAGTCTCCATTTGTTTCCTTATGCCGACTCTGTCTTACCTATGCAATATACCTACTTATATTAACAAACTACTTCCATCTCAAACAGGGTAGGTATATTAGAGAAATATAATTAATTGCTTAAGTTTAGGTACCTACCTACTGCACTATCAGTTTTCCTAGGTGTCGTGCAACGATAGATATTAAACTGGGAAAAACACAGCACCTGAATAGCGAGCGCAGCGCTTCTCTCAAGGAACCAACAACTAGTTCTGTGTCTGTGTTAGTATCTTCAATTAAGTAGGTAATAGAAAGTACCCTACCATGTTTTTTTGGTCCATTCGAACCGGACTGAACTAGTTTTTCCTTAGCTATCGAAGGCTAATTACACCATTTCAGTCTTAATTTATACTTTTACCGCAATTTTACCTATATTTCCCAGTATATTATATCATATTTATCGCATATTACTCGCTATTTTCTGTATATTTCATAAAATTGCATATACAACGGTATTTGTAATTTGAAATTATATGTACACCCTTCGGCGTGCGAACTGTCCGCGCTATCCACTGAGCTAGATATCATCGCTACAGACACTACTTAGTTATAAGAAAAGTGAAATTGAAATACGAACGAAAACAGCTCTGGAAGACATTTATAGACCTCCCATTTCAACTTTTCTTGTTCAGTACATGAAGATGATGAGCTTCAAGCTCTTAAAAGTAGCATTTTGAATTAATATTTCTGTTTTAAATGTATTAATATTAGCTGTAATAATATGTTGTAGTATTTTAAAAAAATAATGAAGGCGTCTACCGCCATCTCGACGAAGATGCGGTTTACGATAGCGCACGCTCGCCTAAAAGAAACCGATTCCCTCGCGACTTATTTATTTTTATTTTAGTACCTTTACCGTTATACCTAGGTACCTATTTGATTATTTGAAAAGCACACTCCTCTTCCTTTAGTCTCTAGTAAAATCACAATAATTATTCGTTATACAAGAGTGCAAAGTTGCTTTTTAACCGCGTGCTCATTTTTCCTCGCTAACGCTCAGGATTCAATTTTAGAATCCTTCGCTTGCTCGGTCATCAAAAGAGCACGAGGTGAAAAATCTTTGCACTCGAGTGCAACACGTAACTTTTCATCCCACCTCAGCGAGGAAATGACTAATTAATGCAAAAATATCTTTTACAATTACAACACCAAGGAGGTTCCGAGTCTGTTTTTTTTTTTTTTAATAATTTGCCCCTTCGGTCAGGCTAAAGCTATAAAGCCATACTGCCTTGTCTTAAGTGTTATTTCTGCTGTATCTTAGCTATGGTTATCGTCAAAGTCGTCTTAGTCAAGTCCAGTTCATGTCAGTTCGTGCCAGTCATGCTTTAGTAAAGTAGTGGCGACTTTACTATAAAGCTTCGATGGAGTTTTGGAAGCAACACGAAAACTCATGTTTCACCACATTATATCATTTTCCCACACTCGCGCTTGTAATTCGGCACTTTATGAATAAAACACCACCATTTTTATGCATAAACACTCGACAAAACACTAGTTTTGGAAAAAAATACAACGGAGCGACACGACTCTTCCCGCGTTCCCGCCAAAAAAAAAAAAAACTTCCGAGTCTGAGTTTTTAATAAATTAAAAAAAGTTGTAGGTATGATAAATTTGGCACCATGGAGGTTGAAGTAAATAAAATAAATAAATATCGTAGGACTATACACACAGCGCCATCTGGCCCCAAACTAAGCAGAGCTTGTGTGATGGAAGTCAGTAGGTTTAATGATGTTTTGAATTCACAAATTTAGTGCACGCGATGTTCTAAATTCAAATTTACTTTACCCTTTAGCGGATAAAAACGACTTTTGTACTCAGATATCGAAAAGCAAAAATACTCTACTTTCCGAGATGGGGGGATGAAAAATAAAAGTTTCGTTTTGATTGAAAGCGTCTGTTGGTAATTTATTCCGGTGAAAAATCTTTCAATCTCAAAAATCGATCGTGAAATTTTATTTTGTTACTCAAAGTTATGAATACCACTACACTGCAATGGTCTTGAGCAGGCGTTATTTCTTACCATCATGAAAAAGAAATTTCTCTATTACATGTTACTGAAAAAAGGTACTTAGGTACCTAACTGCGGCGGAAGATAAAAAAAAAATCAAACTGATTTTTTTCTCATAAGGCATACAATTAAGTGGTGGCAAGGGTCATTCATGGTCACCGACGAAAAAACTTTCAATAGTCCCTAACGGCGGGGCGGGCGTGTCGGGTCACGTTACAAGGGTGCCGCTGACCCGGGCCTTCACGCCAGCTCGCCGCCGTGTCACCACGGCTTACGGAGTGATCGTTAGCAGCCAACTAATCATTTGGTCACCACTTCGATAGATAAAAAACTGTCATCCGAGACGCAGCTTTCTGCGTGCGCCGATTCGTTCCGGGTCGGTAAGAGCAATTTTTTTCTGATAGCAGAGACTCTTGGAGGATACATTTACTGACCTACAGTAGATATTGCTTACAAGTTTGATTTTATTTTCGATTTCAATGTAATGCTTATAATTAATAAATAGGTACCTGATTTTTTTTGCCCAGGGAAATCCGTAATGGATACCACCGGCTCCGGGGGAAGCACGGTGGTTATGTGGGACTCTCCGCCAAAGTGGCAACCTATACCAACTAAAAACCCTGGGGTGTTTCTGCCTGACACCTATGTGCCGGGGCTACGGGAACGCTTTCGCACTCATCCGCGGCCCCGACGACCTACCTACTACCTACCTACCGAATGTCCCAAAGTGGACGCCCTGGACTTTATTTGTTACTCAAAGTTCTGTGTATAACTGCAATGGTTACTGACTTGCGTTATCTCTTACCATCAGAAGAGCGTCTCATTCCTCTCATCACCTTCATTAAGAATAGGTACGTAGGTCCCTACCTAATTAATTTCGTGAGATAAATGTAACTGGATTTATTTGTTCTTATCCTCAATTTAATTTACTTAATTTAAGTTTTGTAAGTAGAAAAACGATAGTTAGGTTCCTAGATACTTATTTAAAATTTAGAAAGTACTTATCTATATTTAATGACAGTAATCAACACGCTTGTTGAATGTCAATGTCGATAAGAATTAATATTTGTTTGGTCTCTAATATAATCTACTTACTTACTTGTATTTTTCATACCTACCTTCACAGACTCCGGGGTGTTTATTCATAGTTTTTTTAGATATGATAGGTAGGTACCTACTACAAAGGCTGTTAAAGGAGGTGGTAATCTATTCCCATAAGCTTATTAGTTACTTACCGACAAGTGATTTTTTTTTGTAATCTCTTTATTTCCTACTAGCGGACGCCTCGCGGTTTCATCCGCGTAGTTCCTAACTCAGGGATGAAATGTAGCCTATGTCATCCGAGGATAGTTTAGCTTCCCGACGTTGAAAGAATTTTTGAAATCGGTCCTTTATTTTTTGAGTTTATTCGTTGCATAAAAAATCCAAAAATTCAAAAATACAAATCTTTCCTGTTTATAATATTAGTGTAGAGTAGCGGCCCGTCCTGGGTTTGCACGTACATTTAGGTATTTTAATTCTAGTCCGACTACCACGAAAAAGTCTTTTAATTTTTCGTGTTAATAGGTAGGTAGATATTACCTATAGCCTATGGCACTCACAAATAACGTGGTTTTCTATTGCTGAAATAATTTTCAAAATTGGTTCTGTAGATCCAGAGATTACCCCCTACAACCTCACAAACACTATCTATTAGGCACCTCTTGACAGTATTAGAATAAGTTAGGTATAGATTTATTTTATTGACTAGCAGTTTCGATCGTTCGTTTTCCATCTAAAATAAAATTAAATAAATTATAAAAAAAAAACATTTTATTTTATTTGAAATACCTACGTATTGTCTTTTTCGGTCTTCGAGTAGACATTAAATTTGTTAGTTCTCATAGCATCTAACAAAATTAAAATACAGCTGCTGCCATCTAGTGACGAGTAGCGTTGCAAGCTAAACCGCAATAAAGCGTGCATTGTGCATGGTTTACTTTAGGATTTCTTTGTTACCATTAGATAATGTTGTTAACCCTTAATAATAGATGTCGCTATCTGTTGCCAAATAATTTCAAATTGTACCTCGTTTTTTCTTTTACTGAATATTTATTTGTGATTCTGAAAATCTTGCACAATAATAATTATTAGTTATTTTATCGGGGATTTAGCACGGAATGCCCGCTGTATGCCAGTATCCGCTACGTGTGATTACCGACTGTGTAGCTATCTGCTGTAATCTGGTATCGGACCACGATTGCGAATCATTGCTGAAAGCCTTTTTGCACACGGCTCTAGCGCACGCTTGG
This sequence comes from Biston betularia, assembly GCA_905404145.2. Taxonomy (NCBI): domain Eukaryota; kingdom Metazoa; phylum Arthropoda; class Insecta; order Lepidoptera; family Geometridae; genus Biston; species Biston betularia. The sequence continues at coordinate 244,980 of FR989879.1, forward strand.
TACCGTGTGAACAACACTTAAGGCGAAGCTGAACGATACCAGTTTATAAATTTGAAAAAGTTTTTGGGTTACCATGCTAGTTAAGGCAACAACGAATGGGCAGATTGTTAAAAGCATTTTTCTTCATATTTTTGACTGTTTCTTATTTTAAGTTTCGTCTCATGTATGTGAATAACTACATAGAAATAAAAGGTAAAATTGTTTTATCCAAGTTATGCAGCAAAACCAATTATTGCTCTACTGAATTTTCAGGCGCTTTACTTTTAATACAAAAATGTTTGATTTAAAAAAAACTGCTGCAGCAAAACAGGTCGTTCGCCTGATAGTAAGAAAGTGACCACGACAGCTTATAACTATAATATTTTCTGAGCCACAGCTCAAGGACACTAGTCCAAAGAACTCTAAGTTGGTGGTCCAAGTTCATAAGGTACTTTGAGGCATTCGACAGTGTGCCTGACGGTGTGTGTTGAGTGTGTAAACATTTCTGCGTTGTTGTTTGATGGATAAAGCAGCAATCAAACTCACTCAAACGTCGCAATTAATTTATATTATGTAGGTATTTCTTGACTTATTTTTATAATTGCCATGGCGGTCTTCAACACAAAAAAAAAAAACTAGATGTTACAGCAGTTAAAGGTGACGACAACATGCAATAAGTTAACAAATATTTATAAAAATTAAGGAATGTCAGCTAAATAGATTATCTAGATTATCTAGGATTACCTCCAGGAGGTCGCCTGTTTGTCTCTCCAGTGCTTATCATAAAAAATAAGACCATTATTATAGTAAAGTCCTTTGAAATCAATTTACTGTGCGCTATATAACGCTATAATTAAATATGTAGACGCGGTCGCCTTAAGAGCCGTGCACACGGCACCACGTCTTATCAAGAAGCTTTAATATCAATTATCATTGATAGCGTATCATTGCCTCATTGATGGCAATGATCGATGCCGGGCCAGCGACCTCCAGCCAAGCTGGGGAGACTAGCAGGACGAGCTCCGTGAGCGAGGGCGCCACTATAGAAGTTTCTGAGCAAAACCTCTTGTGAAAACTAAAGTACCTTTATTTTGATTACGTTTTATGTACTATACAGTGAATATTGTAAAAATATCTACTTAGATAAAAGCACTAAAGGCTTTGTGCGTGACAATAAATCTTAGTTATGTAGAGGCTTTCAAATCAGCGAAGCATTACCCTTAGCAACCTGATTTTTTGGTTGGAAACACTTGCGAAATACCTACAGTTATTTTAATCGGATTTATTTCAGAGAGACCAATGTCCCAAAGTGGACGCCCTGGACTTTGTTTTGTTACTCAAAGTTCTGTGTATAACTGCAATGGTCACTGACTTGCGTTATCTCTTACCATCAGAAGAGCGTCTCATTCCTCTCATCACCTTCATTAAGAATAGGTACGTAGGTCCCTACCTAATTAATTTCGTGAGATAAATGCTTTATTTATGCTAGAAAATATAACATCGATTTTCATCGAAATTCCAAAAACTAGAACGAATCGGTTTATTATGCGAACCGCTAATTAGAAGAATACCTGGCTGAGTGGGTGTTTCCGATAGATACAATCTGAGTGCTCAAGTCAAGTCTCGATTGTATTGGTTTTACCTATTGGAGGCGAGCGTGCTCCATCGTAGACCGCGTCGTCGTATAGCAACAGGCGAGATGATGTCAAACGCAAGCTTAATATTTAATAAAAGTTAAATTTAAATAAATATTTTTTAACATTTGTTTTTTGAACTGCTTTTTTTAAGTATGTAGGTACCTACTTAGAGGACGCGTCCTCCACAATACAGTGTCAAACCTGTCCCACACAAAACCAGGTTACGGCAGTAGTTAAATTTATGACCGCTACCGCAGGTCGTGCAAGTGTGACGAAAGCTTAGACTGATGAATGCCTCAGTAATCCTGACACAAGACATTTCCCAGGTAGTACCTACATTCTAAGTCCATTCTTAATTATTTAATAAAGTAGATATGTTGCAAGTGTCACCTTAATAGATCGTGCAAAACTCCACACGGCCCTAATCACAATCAGCCAGCTTTACTATCAATTATATTCATTATCAGTTAGGGCTGCGCTCGAGTCCGCGCGACTGCCGCCGTGGCCGGCGATCTGTTGCCAACCACGCCCGCAGAATATAACATAGTTACTTCGCAGTGACAAAGAATAAACAATAAAGTGTGATACTCTACAATGTGCAGAGACAATATCATGGATATTTGTGAAAAGTGCATAACAAGTAACCGATAGTTAAATGTATAAAAACCGGGACAACGCACCCTGCCGGACATAAATGGAAACTGCCTAATTTCAGACGTTTTATTGTACCTACGTTACGTACTTTGCAAATTTTAAGGTTCCGTACCCAAAGGGTAAAACGGGACCTTATTACTAAGGCTCTGCTTTCCGTCCGTCTGTCTGTCCGTCTGTCACCAGGCTGTATCTCATAAACCGTGATAGTTAGACAGTTGAAATTTTCACAGATGATGTATTTCTGTTGCCGCTAATATAATAACAACAAATACTAAAAAACAGAATAAATAAATATTTAAACAAACGTGATTTTTTGACGTTTTTATAGATAATAGTGCTTCGTGCGCGAGTCCGACACGCACTTCGCCGGGTTTTTTTCAAATATCCATTCTAGAGTTTCAGCCCATCAGTAATTTATAAATAATTTTCAAAATTATAAAACAACTAGCAAAATATTTGATCGATCGACAAATTTGACTTTTTTTTGTAGTGAGTGAAGGCTCTTTTGAGTATCTATAGAGTGACGTCAAAAAATCTATTTGGAATTGTGCACTATTTTTTGCCGATGGATAATAACGTGGAATTAATCGATTGTTTGAAATACTTTTGTTGCACGTGTATTGCAAAATCGCTGGCGCAATAACTTCAATGTAAGTCACGGTGTCAAATGTAGGAAAAAAATCGGACTAAAGTGAAAATTCTACAACAAACACGTGCATTCTTTCTTTTAGTTTTTCTGATCGGAGTGCAATGCAGCTAAAACAGATACCTAGGTATAATAAATCTTTGTGACTTCAGTGACATATATAAAAGAACCGGTTGCTTCTAGACAAATGTGCTTTATCGTAGACAAGTAGGTATATGAACTTGCATAATTATGCGAGAAATTATGTTCTTCATAAGATAATGCGTTATGCGAATAAATGATATGATTCGTTTATAAACGTGATCTGCTTGGTATGTCTTATTTGATAAATAGCGCGGCTTCAAGAAGGAAAGAGGCAACGGGTGCAATTGCCCCCTTTCCAAGGACCGGCCGTAGACTCCTTCACTAAAAAATAATTCATGTGCCAGCGTGTGCCCCAAACGAAATTCTGAATCCGCTCCTGAGTTCTATATTTTCGTCCTTGGTAATTCGTACGATTTTGTTACACAGATAATTTTAATAAGTCTCAAAGTAATGAACGCCAAAGCAGCGACGCCTTGGATTTTGCTACTCATAGTTCTGTGTATCGCTGCAATGGTCATGGGCATGCGTTATCACTTACCATCAGGAGAGCGTCTTGTTCGTCTCATTACTTTAATAAAAATATTAATACCATATTATGATTAAAAAGTTGAGTGGTAGCTCATCTCTACTCGGAGTATTAAAGAGTTTCTGTGGGACCGCAGCTGAGACCGCAGGGCACTGCTAGTGTTCAATATTTATTCTTTACATTGTTACCATTCTCTACCTATCGCTGAGATATCCGCGAACATATCACGCTTGTAATTAATATTATAAAGTGATGTTGATAGGATAACAACATACTCATATATCTAAGCAACAAAGTAACTTTTGAGCTGATAACGCTAATAGAAAGGTTCGACTATAAGACGATTGACATAAGATATTGACTTATCTATTAGCGTTATTGACTCAAATGTTATTGTTTAGACCGGCAGGGCCCTTATTCGGAGTAACCATAAGAACGAAAGCGCAACGTTTACGTGACCCGGCAAAATTTCGATTACATTCTCGAAAAATGGTACTCATTACACGATGTTGGTTAGGAGCTCTCTTTGAACCATGAAAAGAAACTTTATAAGCGTATAATGTAACAAACGATATACGCGTTTCTTTTTTTTAGGCTTGGGTTTGACCGCCATCTTGCCTGATGAAGATGCGGTCTACGGTGGAGCACGCTCGCCTAGAAGAAACCGATTCACTCGCGACTTGAAGACACCCAGATTGTATCTATCAGGGAACGCCCACTCGGGCAGCAAATCCTATTGTTTTGCGGTTCGTACGATGAGTGTGGAATCACCAATGTTTTATTTGAGGTCATGGAATGTCAACCCTTCGCTTTAGACCTCTGACAGTAGAATGGGCAGGGTGGAATTAGGCCATGTAAATCTAAAACGCATTCTCCAAAGTATATCTGGTAGTAAACCCACAGACATGCCAGTTTCCTTTGTTTTATACAAGTAATCTTATGTGAGTTCAATCAAGGAATAGAGGGGAACAGATAAGCGGCATACGTTCAATATGTTGTACGTCTTTGTACCTGTAACAAGTAGATACTGTGGCCAAAGTACATTACAATTTGAAATAAAAGATTGTAAAGTTGCGTTATAGCTCGAGGTAACAGTGGATTAACTACTCAAGTTACGACAGAGATATCTAATCCATCTTTCACAGGAGTAGTTAGTAAGTCTGCGTAACAGATTACTGGAGCCCAAGAAACTCAGGGCACATTTTCCAAAGACTTATGAATTTTTTTCAAATATTGTTTTTTTTTTAATTCAAAATAGGTTCGCGTTTGTCCACACTCTGTCTGATGTTAAGCAGTAGTGTGGTCTAAGATGCAGCACGCTTACCTAGCAGAAACCTATTCACTCTAGATTTGAAGACGCCCATATTGTACCTAACAGGGAACACAGACTCCGGCAGAGAGTTCCACGACCTCGCTGTGCGAATGAAAAATGTGGAATCAAAACGCTTGGGGAACATGCACCATGTACGGATGACGTTTCGGTCGCTTTTGTCTGGCCGTCCGGTAGAAGAAAGGTGCAGGGGGAACCAAATTGTGCAGTTCAACGTTTCTCATTGATGGGGGAGTAAACGAGATTGGAAAGCCGGCAGTGAAACGAGGCGTCATGCTGCATAGCCAAGTGATACACACCAGGAAGCGCTCTCATAATGCCTGGAGCTAGATTATGTTTTGTGAGACCGATTTTTATGAATTTTTCAGTCAATCTTCAAATTGGTCCAGCGGATAATCCTGTGAAATTTAGTAGCGAACATATTAACAGTTTTTTTTTTGTTGTAGGTAGATACTTGTTTTTTGGTACACGCGTGCCGTGGTGCAAAGTGGAGACGGTCAGCTAGTTATAATAAATGTATATCAAAAGCCGATGTTTAGAATGACTTAATATGTGAAATACGTGACGTATTTATAGTTCCCCGGTATTGTAGATATCTGTAGACGACGGTGAATGCTTAACATGAGGCAACCCGTCAGTCATTGATTGCCAATGTGGCATAAAAAAAAAATTACTTCATATATAACATTTCGAGATGTGTCACAATGGAGGTAGGTACATTATTTTTAAAAATAGATTCCATTGTGTCCCAACAAAAACGTGTATGATATTTTAAGAATATCTACATAGTTGCTGACAGACTGTTGGCATGATAAACCTCCTTTATATTTATCTTCACCTTTGAGTATCTAAATGATCTAAGATTAAAATATTTAGAATCATCCAATCTAAAATATGTACTTCTTCATTTTTGATTTTGGCGTCGCACTTTGTGCATTTGTTAGTCAAGATGAAATAATTAATAAGTGATATAAATAATTAATGTATGATAAGTTTAAGTGAAAGTCGTACAAACTAAATTGCGGTCGAGTCCTGTCATGTCCTAGCAAACTAGTAGAAACTTTACTTCAAGTTTCGATATTTGAAGTGTTTTTTTTTTTATGTAAAAGTAATGAGACGAACATGACGATTTTCTTATGGCTAAACATAGCGCCTCTTCATTACAATCGATAGGTACCTACACAGAATTTTGAGTAGTAAAATAAAGTCCAGGGCATCGCCACTTTGGCGCTCATTACTTTGAGACTTTCGATGGTTAGTCTCAACAGCCCAGTAATTTCGTTGCAGTATCTTTTAAACCGTAACACAGAATGTTAACACACTACTGCTTCGCAGCAGAATATCAGACAATGCGGTAGTACCTACCTTACAAGGCGACCTCTTGCTAAGGTGATCTACCACCAAGTAATGTTATACTTTCCCCCAATCACACACGTAATTCGGCACTTTATGAATAAAACATCACTATTTCAATGCATAAACATTCGAAGAAACACAAATTTTGGAAAACAATAGGAACTTAAATTGCAAAAACAAGATTTAAACACATTCCCATCATAATTTTTTTTTTAATAATGAATTTATTTATTAAACAAAATAAAAAAGACCTTAAATTATACTGTTTACAAAATGTATACAAAAAACTAAGTCTAAAAAACCGTCAGAGCAGGGATATGTGGCCAGAATGCTGGCAGCATTGCCACGCTGGATGGCAATGCTAAGCTTTTGACCAAAGTAGATACCAGCATTCTGGTCACCTGAAGCCTCCTCTAGACGTTTGGCCAGGTCCCGATACAGTTCGAGAGCGGCCCCCACGAACCTAAAGTTTCAACCCCAAACGACACAAAAAGATACATTCTATCTAAATAACTATATTTGTGCCGTTTGAGGTTTTCAGCTTTAGATGCGGCAGCACCAGCTTGTCCCGAAGTCACAGGAAGATGAGACTCATCAAAACTCCTTTTTCGTGAAACTTGTTAACAGTGTCAATTCAGTATTGATAAAGGTAAGGGGACTGCCCTGACTAGGGAAAACATGTATGTATCTAATCTTTAGGATGTTTGAATAGTAATAAAGGACTTTTTATTGTAAATTATATCATATATCTACTATAGATCATAGTAGATGAGTACCTATACCAGACGTTTAATATCAAGTTATTTCATGTAAATTAAGAATGAGAACAATGTAATTTATTGTTATTGGAATTAAAGTTTAATAAAGTATGTATTTTTTTCTTTTACATTATCCCAAACTACGCAGTGATCTAATGTACCGATTTGAGTAGGTAAATATCTGTTACCAGCGACTGGAATTTATTTTCGCGTCAAGTCAAGTAAAATAGTCATAACTATTGTGTATTGTGAAACTTGCCGACATCTGGTGGTGCCTTTGAACAGTTTGGGTAATCCCACAGGAACCTAACATTTATGCCAAACGTTATTCAAATCCGTAAAGCCGTTTTTGCGTGATTGAGTAACAAACATCCAAACACCATTCCATACAAATAATTTTTTATGGAAAAATAGAGCATAATTTTACAGTGAAATCACAGTTACTGGCATTTATTTTGGCCTTTATTTGCAGTAAATCACAATTTTGTTCATAAATGGCTAAAAGTTACTTGTACGGTAATCGAACCACCTTAACATACAAAGTTTCACATTTATAATGTTACTAATTGCGCCCCGCAGTATTACCCGCTACATGTTTTCGGGATAAAATTAGCTTATGTGTTAATCCAGGGTCTCAGCTACCTCCACACCAAATTTCATCCAAATCCGTTAAGTAGATTCTGCGAGAAAGAATAACAAACACAAGTAGGTATAGGATAGTAGAATTTATCATACGATAAAGTTATACAGAAAACTTATACAATAAATCAATTGATTTGCCCACAACTCTACTGTTAGCAATTAATTATTAGGGTTCATAAATATAATATGTGACTTCACAACAAACATGATATTGTTCAATACTTGACACAAATCAAAGGTAATGTATAGGTAGGTACATCTATACTAGATGTACGTACACACGCGTGGCACGCCTATATCCACTGGAATAACGAAGTCTTTACACGATGAAAGACTCTATAGAAAAAGGAAACTACCAGAGTACCTACTATTCCTTATTCTGTGCTACAAGTTGGTAGAGTCATGTGGGTCAAGTGTGCGCAGCGTCTAAGTGTACGCATTCTAAATATCTCAAAAAATATATAGCGCTAAGAAACGGCAACCCCCCTCTTCAGTACCCCACGGGACGTCGAGCGAAGCGCTCGTATTACAGCGGCTGCTAGCGCGCCATTTTGGATTGACAGGTAAATGAAGATTTTTGCTAAAATATTTACGATATTTCGTCACATTTGACGCGTAATCTTTTGTAGTCATGTAAATTGTTTGAAAATATGCTTTTTGCTATCGAATGCAACATAATATCAAGTTTGTTATTTGCCAGTGTTTAAGTTGTTATGATGACGCAATAATCAACGATATTCATATAATCCTGTTTCTATGGTTTGGGTTAAGTGTGCGCAGAAGCCTGTCGTGTAAGTGTGCGCATACGCACACTTACCCCGCTTGCATTTCTTTGTACATGTGTTGCTATGTTTTGTTTCAGCGTACAAATATAAATCACCTTCCAAATCCTTCGGTCGGTTACCTCGCATTCGCCGACGTATGGTACTCCGTCCGCCGTTCCGAGTAAAAAATGATTCGGTGTAAGCGCTTCCAGGTCGTCCGGGTGTACTGGTACGTGTAGTAACGGTCGTGAATTCACCGTATATTCAATTTCCACCATCACCGTGTTCAGGACCTCTTCTTTAGGCGCTCGCTCTTGTAGTACGCTGTGTATAGCTGTCTTCACTGTACGAATCATTCGCTCCCATACGCCGCCTTGATTTGGAGCTCCCGGGTCTGTTCAAGTTGATCTCATATTTTGATTTAAAACGATTTTGTTGATTACTTTAAGTAACTCATCATCATCATCATCATCATCATCCACAGCCTTCTTTATCCCACTGCTGGGTATAGGCCTCTCTCTTTGCATGCCATCTGCTTCGGTCCTGTGCCAATCTGGTCCAGGTTCGACCCGCGACGGTGACGATATCGTCGACCCATCTTGCGGCTGGATGACCGACGTTCCGCTTCCCTTGCCTAGGCCATCACTCTGTTGCAACCTTACTCCACCTGTCATCACTTCGCCTAGCAACGTGTCCTGCCCAGCTCCACTTGAGGTTCATAATTGCGATACCGACGTCTCGAGCTTTCGTTCGTCGCCGGATATCGGTATTACGAACTCGGTCTTGGAGTTTAATGCCGAGTATGGACCTCTCCATGGCTCTCTGTGCGACTCTAATTTTGTGCACAGCCTCATGTGTGAGCGTCCACGTCTCGGCACCATATGTCATGGTGGGCAGGACGCACTGATTAAAGAGGCGAGTCTTCAGACACTGCGGAATATGGCGTGGCTTGAGGTAAGTAACTATGATGAAAAATTTTATAATTATAATTTTTGTTTATGTTCTAAAATATTTTTTTTTTGTTGCGTACACTTACCCACAGTGCTGCGTACACATACCCCGATACTGGGGTAAAAGTGCGCATATGAAAGGGTTTTTGTTTTCTATAGTTTCTTAAAATATAAGCTACTGATAATACTATTGTTGTGTCTAAGTTGATAACAAATAAACACTCTTACTAATTAACACAGTTTTGTTTCATTCTACTAATAATATTCGAGTTTTTGAAGCATCAAAGTTTAAATGCGCACACTTGACCCACATGACTCTATGGCTACTCATACTCATCAGCGCAGACATCTCTACATAGTATAAAACAAAGTCTCTACCCGCTGTCACTACGCAACGGATTTTAATGCGGTTCCTATCAATAGACAGAGTGATTCAAGAGGAATTTGCGTGCGAAGCCGGGGTCGCTAGTAAAAATACCTTTAAAGAAAACTGTATCAGATCCAGCACGGGAATGCTGCAAATGCTGCTGTGTAAATTAAGTCGCGACTATTTTGGTGTCAAATATTGAAGAACTGGAAATGGTTGGTGTGAATTGAATCAAACAGATGTCAAAACGAATAACTTTTACAACTCTGAAATAGTGAAAAAATCTGATATTCTTCATAAAAAGCTCGTTAACCACAAACCAAATGGATATGGCATAGTAAGAATTAGTAACGGGAACCAAGATTAATCGTTAACTAATAAGCAAATTCAAATCAAACACAACTGTAGCAACAAAGCCCGACTGAATTAATAATTAATTCCACTCAGACCCTCGGAAGATAAATAAATTATATCGCAGAACATTACACACAGCGCCATCTGACCCCAAACTCCAAGAGAATGTAATCACTACGTTTACCCAAACTAAGCAAAGCTTTTACTATAAGTATATATTATATATCTTGTATTTATTTAACTAAACTCACTTCTTAACATACTTTGGAGAGAGTACTTCAGATATGCATGGCCTAATTACACCCTACCCATTCCACTATCGGACTACTGCTTTAAACAGCGACTCCGCTTCATGGTACAGATATTCCAAAAACTAGTACCAAACAGTTCTATTCCTCTTTTATCGTAAGTACTGCTAAACAATGGAATTTGCTGCCCGATTTGGCACCGTTTTACAACAGCACGACCAGACGCTTGAGCAAAAGACACCCACTGACAGACTTACAATGGAACTTCCCTTCAAACGCACAAAGCGTTTCCAAAACACGTTCCTTGTAAGAACTGCTGATGTGTGGAACTCGTTGCCAGCGTCTGTGTTTCCAACAAAATACAATACGGGGTTGTTCAAGAAGAAGGTGAATAGGTATTTTCTAGGCAAGCGTGCTCCATCTTCGGCCACATCGTCGCTTTCACCAGGTGAGATCGTGGCCAAACGCATGCCTAGTCCGAAGTAAAAAAAAAAGATTGGCTGTTTCCTAATGGGTACAATCTCAATCTAATGGGCTTCAAGTTGTGAGTGAATCGATTTCTTCTCGGCAAGCGTCTTTATCGTAGACCGCATTTCCGCTTGACATTAAACAAGCTGGAACAAATGAAGGTATTTTTATCTGGTATCCTTAGTACCATCTTTGCTTGACTTGGTTCTGGATGTCGCCGTGTGAAATGTCGCCGACATTTTTTTATTAAATAATAATAATAAAGCCTTTTTATTTTCCATCACCTAGTTATATATTACATTTGTATTTTGTTTTATATATAGGTACATGATATATATTAAACATTATTGTAATACATTAATCTATATATATAAACTTTCACTTATTTTACATTTCTTTACTTGTAAAGGAATCCCTATTTGGGTATAGGCCTCCTCCAGTTAAGTCCAGTTTTCCGTGACTTTAGCTTTGTCGATCCATTCCTTTCCAGCTGTATTTATGATGTCGTCATTCCATCGTTTCACATGTCGTCCTTTTCGTCTTGTTTGTAACATTTGTTATTATTGTAAATCAATGTAATATGCACTTTATGTAGGCTAGAAGTTATATGCGCAACAACGTCAGCACCAGCGATATACACGTGCGCTTCGGTCACAATTTGATGCCACGCATAGACTAAGAATGATCTAAGCTATCACATATTAAACGCTTGCGAAACCTTGAAATACGTATGTATACATTATTTAGAGCTAGAGCAAGGCTATCCAAAATAACGTATGTTTGAATTAAACATGCATTTTTTAGGGTTTTTATGCGCGAGCTGTATGCGAAACGATAAGAATTAACAATCAGATCACGATAAATATTTTGCATGTAGTCACGGCTTGCATATTGATTACAATTAGTCGGGAAATACATTAAAACTATGTGTACGACCTAGTACCTAGTAGTTTTCGTGACTCTGCCATGCTAAATTGGGACTGGGCTAGACACGTCTGCCGAATGCCAGCGGAGCTATGGGCAAAAACGATCACCGACTGGGTACCGGAGGTTAAAGGGTCACCAGGTCGGCCTAGAAGACGATGGAAAGATGACCTCGATGCTCACGATAAGGATTGGACCTCAATAGCAATGAACCGAGAGGCGTGGAAAAGTGGAAGAGAAGCCTTTGCCCAGCAGTGGGATAATATGGGCTAAAATAATAATAATATATTAAGTTCCATTCCAGGCTAGGTGTGCTTTGGGGCCGTTCAAGTATTACGTAAGCACCAAGGGGGGGTGGGGGGTCTCTGTTTTGCTTATTTTGGATGACATGGGGGGTGGGGGGGGTCTAGATGATGATTACGTCATCGTTAGTTATTTAAGTTTTTTCGGGGATTCCCGCAAATAATACATATGCGTAGGCACTCGCTTTGAGAACTGATTAGGGGAATTACCGCGCATTAGGGAAATTACCGTGCGCTATTCACTTGTCTAATAATTCACTCTCGTGCCGGCCGGCTGCAAGTGCGCATCTATCAGTATTGTTTTGTTTGGATTCTAAACGTATTGTAAGCATTGAAAGTTATCATTTGTGTTTATGTTGATGCAATTAGCCAAAGTTTAACGTTTTAATTATTTAAATTTAAATATCTTATTAGAATGTCATATCATATAGACAAATCCAAGTTATACCAAAAACTGTTCGAAAGTTTTAAAAAATCTCATACTGGGACGAAAGTGCAAAATGTACAAAAGTTAGTTAACGAAGTTTGGCGAAATTATAAATTACAAGCAAAGTCAGATAAGGAACTAGATATTATTGTATCTAAGAGAATTGAAGAAGAATTGCAAGCGGCGACTAAAAATAAATCCAATCTGCTTCATTTTTTTTCCAAGGTGAGTAAATATAAGTACAAAGTTTCTCTTTACGTTCTGTAACAATTAAAACGATTTATGAGTAAAAAATATGATGGCCTATCTCAAAGTAAAAAGGTAAATGATTGATATTTTATTTCTTAAGATCGACTCCGGCAATTGGTCACAAAATACACGGTGTTTTCAATATCTGTATGTGAAGGGTTTCTGTGGGGAAAAGCTTTCAATAATATTTAAACGCTGGTTTTATTAAATACGGTGAATTTATGAGCTTAATAAGAGAATATCCAGCAGAACTCTTAGAAATTTTTCATTTTTAGGCAACGTCTTCTACCAGAAAACCTGCAGAAAAAACACAAATTATACAGCCATTGAAAAACAGAAAGAAGATAAAATTAAAACCGGCAATGAATCACAAGAGCAATGCGAAAATAATAATAATGCAGATAAACAAAGAGCAAAACCTTCTCAAGAAGCTTTGAAAAATAAGGTTACTCTACTCGAAAAAAATCTGAACGCTTTGTATTCTGCCAGAGATACTATGCCAAATTGCGCTGAAGTTGATAAACAGATCATTAAGTTGCGCGAGGAACTAAAAACAGCAAAAAATACTTTAAACAGGAAGATTCAAAACGCAGTTGCCCAGAAGAAACACAGGGATGGTATGAAAAGAAAGTTAGAAGATATTTGTCAGGAAAATCCTGAAATAAAAAGAAGACTATCTCTGAGGGATTCAGTAGGACATCCTAAACTTGAAAGCGATCAACCATTACTATTGAAAACAATTGCGGATATAGCTTTATTTGGGAGTGCATGTGATGACAGGAGACGAACGGAATCTATTCGCAGCGTAAAAACTCTTGACGAACTCACACAAGAACTGCGTAAACTAGGATTTGACATTAGTCGCAGTGCGACATATCTTCGTTTGATTCCCAGAAAATCGAATTCTACAGAGGGACGAAGACATGTATCGGCAGTCCCTGTTAGGCTCATTCGTGCTCAAACTGATCACCACAAGAGCCACTTAGATAGCAAGTTCGCTGAAACATCAATCCATTATTTAGAGAACATAGCATCCATACTTGGACCAGATCAAGTATTTTTCTTATCTCAAGATGACAAAGCTCGAGTCCCTATTGGCGTCACTGCGGCAAATAAGCAAGCACCTCTTTTAATGCATATGGAATATAGAATCAAATTACCTGACCACGATTGGGTAATCGCTGAGCGTCATAAATTAATACCATCTGTTTATGCTGGTATCAAAGTTACTTCCAATATGCTAGGACAACCGCAAGCCGTCGGATATTCTGGGCCAACATTCATCGCTATTCGAAGTGGAAAGCATAGTTCATCTACTGCTAATACTCATGCTCAGGATTTCGAGACGCTTCTCGAACTTGAAGAGTTTCGACCATTAGCAAAAACTGACCATGGACTAGTAAAACCAGTAGTAATTATGACGGTTGATGGAGGGCCAGATGAAAATCCGCGTTATCAAAAAGTCATAGGGTTTGCTATACAACATTTTAAACGACATGATCTCGATGCATTGTTTATAGCTACCAATGCTCCTGGAAGGAGTGCGTATAACTGAGTAGAGCGAAAAATGGCTCCTCTGAGTCGGGAACTGGCTGGTTTAATACTGTAAACACGCCCACAGAGGGAAACTGTTTAATACTGTTTTGGGTCTCATTTGGATGAACGTGGCATTACAACTGATGAACAATTAGAAAGATATAATTTCGAATTTGCAGGAAATGTATTAGCTGAAGTATGGAGTTCAATGGAAATTGATGGCTATAATGTTACTGCAAAATATGTTGAGGCTGATGAACAAGATGTTCCTGAATTTCCAGACATTAAATGGTACTCAGAACATGTGCGTGAAAGCCAATACTTGCTTCAAATTGTAAAATGTAAAAATACAGAATGCTGTCGTCCAAGAAGTGGCCTATTCAGATTACTAGACAACAGGTTTCTTCCACCACCTGCAAAAGTAAAACAAACAGTTGATGACTTGGTTTGGGATGAAGGAGGACAATTTCTTGATCTTCCAGTCAATTTAGCTCTACGCTTGAGTACTACCCTCAAAGATTTTTTGCAAATGCCCTACGATTATTTTTGTCCGACGGTAAAATTGAGGCTCTCAAGCCGAACATGCAAAACGTGTGGTCTTTATCATGCTTCCGTCAAATCATTAAATCGTCACATCGAGAAGATCCATAAAAAAGTAAACACGCCCACAGAGGGAAAAGTTAGACCTGTAAGAGTCGCTGCTCGTCGTGCTAATGAACTGATGTGCATTATTCAAAATTTAGAGCACCAAGATGTTGAATGGCTCGATGAGAGTGACGTAGACATTCCAAAATCGGATGAAAGTGAGCAGACTCACAACACTGAGCAGCAATCCAATGTCATCGATAACTTAGAATCATGGATTCAGGTTTCATGGACTGAAGACTGTTAATGTGTTCCGAAAATATTCTTTATGTTAGTTATGTTCTTTATTTCTGATTATATTTTTTTGTCATTTACTCTATGTGTATCAGTTAAACCTAATATTTTCATGAATTTTCCTATTTTAAAAATAACAATATAAAAAAACATTTATTACTAAAAATGTTTACGTAAGCATAGGGGGAGGGGGTACGTGCTTTGCTTACTTTTGATGACAAGGGGGGCGGGGGGGTAAAAAATGGTAAGAAATCTGCTCACGTAATACTTGAACGGCCCCTTTACCATCTTCGACCACACCTTCACTTAACATCAGGTGAGCTGTGGTCAAACACCAAGCCTGTCAAACATAAAAAAAAAAATAAAAATAATAATAAGTGATGACATGTCTGATGGTAAGTGTCATGCGGGGCCTTAACAGTTCGGTGTCATTCTGAAGTTAACGAAACCCTCTTACCACGCACCGTGGATAAAATTGTTAAAATTATCTGTTTAATTTTTTAATTATATTATTAACGCAAATCAGCTAATGTATTGTAGGACGCCCTGAGACTAGGTGGAGTGACGATAAACGTAAGAGAGCTGGCAATGGCTTGAAGCTTGGAGACATCTATATCCAGCAGTGGAGTATTTTTTTTTTTTTTTTTTACTGTTGACAGGCTCGGTGTTTGACCACAGCTCACCTGATGTTAAGTGAAGGTGTGGTCGAAGATGGTAAAGCACACCTAGCCTGGAATGGAACTGGCTCTCAAGTGAGTATGCTAGGTTGATGACGATGGTGGTGATAATGTTGGAGATGAATTATTCAAAACATTTATAGTATACTAGCGGACGCCTCGCGGTTTCACCCGCGTAGTTTCCGGTCCCATGGGAATATAGGTATAAAAAGTAGCCTTTGTCACCCGGGGATAGTGTAGATTCGCAACGGTGAGAATTTTTGAAATCGGTCCAGTAGTTTCGGAGCCTATTCATTACAAACAAACAAACAATCAAATCTTTCCTCTGAAAACAGTAGGATAGATTTTGCACTAGGTATATGTTTTCGTAGAGACATATACATACGAGAACTATAAAAGCTAAGCATTTGACTATTTCGTCTGATCAATGTTCCTTTAACCTAACCTAATCCCGCATTTACGTCTTTATATACATGAAAAGTGTCGTCATAATCTTAATTCGCTTAACGCACAATTAACAAAGATAGGCGGCAGCATATTATAGTACTCGCGCTATCTCGCGGACACAGTCGAGGGACTTGCCAACGGACAGACGGACGCGCCAGCTGACACTGCTCACTTGCGAGACACGATAGATACAGGTGAGTTCTAGATGTAGGTAGCATTTAACAAATTGGATACAACAACGGTAATCCTAGACACATACAGGCAATCACGCTTTTCTCCGTTAGGGTAGATAGGGACTTTCACTTGCTACGATCCTAGTACAAATCTTTCTCTACTACTTTCATAGCTAAACAATTTTGAAACATCTCTATGGATGAATTGATTTCTGAGTTAGTTTTACACTACTAGGATCCTTAATATGCTAACGCGCATTATAAATATCAATAGTCGTTGGATTAAGAATTAAAGTTAAGTTAAATGAAAAATTAAGTTAAAAGAAATTGACAATTTTTAATTTATTTAGATTTTAACATTGGGTCCTTCAAACTTGTTAATAGAATCTTAAAAGGTCGGCAACGTATTTGTAGCGCCCCCAGTGTTGCCGATATCTTTAGGCGACGGTGATTGCTTCCCATCAGGCAAAAAAAAATTCAGCTTAATTACCACCTGTGGCATAAAAAAAGTTAACGTCGGATTTTAATTTTAGATATAAAAAAAAATCCAGATGGATATTTAAAAATAATCGTGACGTTAGATTAATTTATTACTGTTCATCGGTATTCATTTGAATTCTTATTTTTTCAAATTTTTTACATTAAATATAAAACATAAACAATATAAAAAACTTAAAAACTAAGGCGCCGCCGGCAGCGGGGCAGGGCTCCAGCTGCCGGTGGTTAGGGCTGCAGAGTGAGGAACCTCCTCACAATGCGCGCCGTGTCAAGGATCACTGCCTTTTGAAGCTGACCCTTGACCCAACCGTCTAGCGAGAGTCTCTTATTATTGTTATTATTATTATTTTATTCGCATACAGCAGATCACTGCTGTACCTAACCGAAATTACTTTGAAGCGGTAAAAATACATATTTTATGTCAACTAAAAATATACATAGCAATTTATTTTTAGCTTTGCTATACAAGTTTTACCTTGAACAATCGAAGACCTATTTTTTATTGTTTCGTTCGTCCGTGATATCCATCGTCA
Organism: Biston betularia; assembly: GCA_905404145.2. Classification (NCBI taxonomy): domain Eukaryota; kingdom Metazoa; phylum Arthropoda; class Insecta; order Lepidoptera; family Geometridae; genus Biston; species Biston betularia. The sequence continues at coordinate 262,388 of FR989879.1, forward strand.
ATTTTTAGAATGATTCGGTGGATAGATTTATGCCGATGTGTTTATTTTAAATAGATTGTGGCTGACTAAGGTACTTTTAAACGATTTTTATGGACGGGTGTATGCGAAAACTTAAACATGATTACAAAATTAAGCCCCTTGTACAAAAAATCAAAGGGAAAGTTTCTTGGATAGCTAGCATATGAATTTGTGAGACTAACTTACCACGTTAGGACGATGCGTAATTTGTAAAATGGATGGCATGTATAGCGCCTCTGACGGGAGTAAATTGTAACAGCTTATTGTATATTTTTTATGCGGCATTAATTACGTTTAACAATTCGACTATAGTTTCGGCTACATCAGGTGGCCTTCTTCAAGGAATCAAAGCAGAGTACATTACTTTTTTTTTTGTACTTTTTTCATACATTTAATTTTATCAAAGTAATTTGTATACCCACGTAATAAGAATTAAGACCTACATAAATATATTTTAAGGCAATATTCTTACAAATTCTTAGGTTGTTTATAAGTATAGTTTACATACCTACCACATAATTAACGCAAATGAATATGCTAGGCCTACTTTTGTGACGTCAAGTTTCGTCAAGCCAGCATGCGTAATTTCGAGAACACCGTTTTAGTCGCTTAATTACGGCAAGGTGACGGACAGAGGCATGTACTAGTACTTTAGAATATTTAATTCATAATAATTCATGATTCATTTATTGCGTATATGGGTATAATAGATATTTAAAAAGAAAAGATTACGAGTGCCATATTCTGCCTTGCGGCATGCAACATTTAAAGTTACGTACATTAAAAAAAATTAAACAACACAAAATAAGAACTACTGTCAGTGATACGTCAAATCAAAATTAAAAAAATGAAAATGTCAAGCAATATAAAACAAATTCGCCCGATCATTAAAAAAATTAAAATATAAATTAATTTTTAACATGTACGTACGTACGCTTGTTACTTCTTCACGTCGTAAAGGATTAACTGATTTGGATGTACCTATGTAATTCGAGGATGTATGTAATTCGAAAAGCAGATAGCTTATACCCATAGGATCAACACGTAGCATTTTTATCCCGGAAAGTCTGTCAAGTTGCAATTGCTATATATATTTTATATGTCATCAACTAATAGGTACATCATTACCTACACTAGTGTAAAATACTCCAACAAAATAATTTCAATGAATGAATGATGAATGAATGAATGAATGAATGAATGAATAATTTATTTGACAGTGAAACTGGTACATATATGCATAGATAAATTTATAGTTGACTTAATTCGCTAGTTTATACCCTAGACAGGTAGGTACCTAATTAAATAAATAAAATATTTATTTTGACACTAACATGTATATATTTACAATAATTGTTATTCAAAGTCTTGCGAACTAACGTGACAGGTTAGGTACCTACCTTGATTGATTCTCTGTAACTGTCATGATATGATTTATGATATTTGTGTTCATATTGTGTGATTCTTTAAGCTTGTATACATATTTTAGATAGCACTAATCTGTAACTGGCATTCGTCGAAGAAAATGCAATTAACAGAAACAAAGGAAATAAGTATGTTAAAAAACAAAGGACATAAGTAGGGCTTAATCAGATAACGGAAAACATGATAATAATTTAAAATTGTGACCCACATTACCTTCACGGGGAAGTACCGGGGAATGATATTTTCAAAACTTTTAATTCATACCCATGCCTTTTAAACTTTCTTAGACACAGTTATATTTCCGATGAGCTCGTAAGTCATGACCAATTGTGAATGGCCAAAAAGTCGAGGTAAATAATAATTACTCTGAAGAATTTCTGTGATAAATTCCCGGTGATAAATAAATAAAAAACAAAACACTTGAAAAGAAACGAAAAGACTGAATAGAATTTATATTTTAATTCGGGTTTAATTTTAAGTTGGCACCTATAGTAATTAGTTTGAATTTAAATACTAAGATAGTAGAGTACTTAACACAGACCTTGAATAGAACATTACCGACAGCTGTGGTTTCCCTCGAGAGGTGACGCACCTGTACCGTGTATTCTTATAGAACTGGTAGGTAGACAATTACATACAATCTTCATGTCAAGTAATTATGCAGTCTAACACTAAAAAGGCAACTCTAGTCATTTATACAGAACACCCAACCGCAGAACAAACATTTGTTTATACCACAAAATGCTTGTCCTGAGTGGGAATCGAACCCACGCCCTGAGATTGACATGTCACATGCAAATGTCATATTTATAAAACGCACAATGGAATGCACGTGCTGGTGTCATTTTTTTTTTTCGTAACTGATCAACCTTTTTTTACATTCCACGAGGACGAAGTCAGTCAGTAAAATCATAAAAATTTTATGACGCAGGGTTGTAAGCTTAGGGCGCACTAAGCCGAAAGGAAGTCATCATACACATTATTGTGAACAAATATTACTATGAGCACGACACTGAAATTGTTATAATATTATTAATTAGCAGTACATATGAAAAATCTATGTTTATACGAAAGGCGATATTGTACAGATTTCGGAGTTCTGCCCATAGTAAAGATTAAGACAAAGATATATTTATTTGTCATAACATGAGTAATATGTATGATGTCCGTAACTTAAGTAAAAAGTTGTTTAAAATGATGAACGTACGGCTTAGTAGAACTAAAGCTTTTAACCCCGTATACTGTTATAATAAATTGACGTTGGAGTACAAGTACGTAGGTACTGTTATGCAAATGTGCTAAGTAGGCGTTTGCTATGCACTTTCCGGGAACAACTTGACCTAATTTCAAAACATTGTACGAATTGAAAAACAATCTCATATTTCGATCATGCAAAAAAATGTAATAACCATACAAAATCGTGCTGTGTAAACAATCATTTGAATGTTGTAATCAGCACCGCGATATTCCACGCTCGCCCGCGCTCACAGACCGCGCGCCGCTCGACGTGAGAGCACGCTTCCCGCCTACTTTGACAGCTGTCACTTACGATCTGTCAATCGCGAGTGTAATCAAAAAACAAAAACAGACACTGCCTAAATAATTTAGAAAAAAAGAAGAACCTTTCCTGCCAGTTATTTTTTAATTCAGCGATAAAGAATTTGGTGAGTTAAATTTTTAATAACTTGCTTCGCGCGGCTTTGAGGTTCGTCCTTGCTATATAATGTTTGTTATTATTTTAGTGAACGTAAATTGCTCAGTGTTGATTGTTGTGTGCAGGTTTTGTAACCGGTTTAAAAGGGATTTCATAGTCATATATTATATCTAATGTTATAACTATTCTCTGGTTAATTATTGAAATATCTTCTTAAGTACTTACCTATTATTTTAAGACTAGGAAATGTCTGTATGTATCTTAGTATTTATGAAACCTTAGCATGGCTAAAATTTAAAATATGTACGACGTACGTATGGGTAGATACTTATCTACAAAATACCATTAGGTAGTAGTCAAATAACGTTTTAGGTATAACATTTTACAAGTTTCTATGTTTTAGCTGTAAACACTTATCTATGTATGTAATTAACTTACAATTAATTAGTTACCCATTAGTATATGGTTTTTTTTTAATTTTAGAGGCGTTATCTGCTATTGTAGAATTGTGGCTATCATTAGGTATTCTCACAAATGTTCTGAAAAAACAAACACATAGTAAACAGAACGTGTGTTAGTTCCTAGGAATTGCGGTGCAGATCAACTGACTTCCGATCTGGAGACCCTGTGTTCGAATCTCACGACTCGCAATAAGATATGTACGTATTGTTACTAACTAGGTACCAATCGGGGAAAAAAACCGCAAGGAAGCTTACATGACCGAAGCTCCTTTAGATGTTTGAAGTTTGCCGACCGGCACTTGGCCAGCGTAGATAACCTATCATTCTCAAAATGAGAGGATGCCCAGCAGTGGGATAATTTATATCCATGGGACTGATCTGGATCTAGATTTAGTCTATTTCTTTTCAGTACCTACAACCCATAGGAATCTAATTATTATTTTTCCTCAATGGTGTTATTATTGTAAATAAGTAGATATATTAACTAACTAACAAGCAATCAATTGTCAATATAAATAGATAATATTGAACATCCTCTAAATCTTATACAGAGGAAGACAGGTGAACGAGTGGGAGGCTGATTTGCCCATACAAATACAAATACAAATACAAATCATTTATTAATAACACCAAAGTTACAGGTCATTTTTCCATTCATATTTAAAAATTATTATCAAAATCATTACATATGTCAAAACAATGAAAATGAAAATGTCAATAAAGTAATATGTCACATATAAAATGTCAATAAAATTATGTCAATATAATTAAATGTCCATAAAAACAAAAATATTATAATTACTTACTAGTAATTCAATAATCTCTTAGTTTTAAATAATCGTCAAAGTCATAGAACAAGGTCTCTTGAAGCCAAGATCTTAGTTTGCTTCTGAAGCACGCGATGGAAGGTGCATCCCGGATGGAAGCGGGTACGCGATTGTAGACCGCGGGCCCCAGAATGTATACCGACCTCTCCGATTTGACGAGCCGATGCGACGGCGTTACTAGTTGGTCTTTCTTTTTATTACTGCGAAGATCCAACGTGCTGTGGACGCCCCGGCGTTGAAATTTATCTATGTTTGTATGTGTGTACAGGGCTACCTGGTAAACGAACTCACACGGTAAAGGCAAAATCTGTAGCTCCTTAAACAGATCCACGCAAGAGACGTCGTCCTGAACCCCGCATATGGCACGAATAGGTTGAAGAAGAGCTGCACTGGGTTGCGATCAATGGAAAGAGCTAAGGGAAGCCTATGTCTCAAGACAGCTTGACCTGGCTAGTCTTATACTAGTTGTTTTTAGACACTAGAATAAATAAGTTTAAAATTAAGATTTTTGTGGTCAGCGTAAATAAATGATATTTATAGTATATAAATCTTATACTAAAATCATCAAATACCTTGGTATACATTATACAAGAACAGTAAAGCTGTGGAGTCAATGTCCCAATAACAACAGGTAGACGTAACCGTGTGTACGTGACCTTATGAACACTGATGTAACATGGCTCGTGACGTATAAGCCAAGCAAATACAACGAAGTATCCTCTTTAACCTCGAACTAACTTCTAGTCAGCTAGAGTTGGTAAGGAGGTGGCATGCGGGAATCCCCATATCTTTTTATACAATGACAAGCGGTCGCCTACGCGGTTTCACCCGCGTAGTTCCCGTTCCCGTGGGAATACAGGGATCAAAAGTCGCCTATGTCAGGCAGATTTTTTTAAATCGTTCCAGTAGCTGTTAAGTTTATTCGTTACATACAAAAATACAAATCTTTCGTCTTTATAATTTTAAGTATAGATTAGGTATTGGAATTTCATGCCAGGAATGTAATACAATAATTTATTTATTTATTTAGACTAATACGGCAATCGCCAATTACAAAAGTCTCAAAATCTATATCATAGTAATTAATTAGGTTAGGTTAATATAGAATTAAATAAAAATGTCACAATACTAGAATTAAAAACACATAATAGTCAAAATTTCCTAAACTACAAAATTAAAATAAGTCAAAATGAATATAAATAACAATTGAAAAAGTAAATAGAACAAAAACTGCTATTATTCTCTTCTGTGACATATTTTCTACGATATGATAAACAATAAATAATTGTTAGATATTAATTTAAAAGTTTGTTAGATAAAATCTACATAATCATGTACAAATAGTTGAAGCAAAAATAGAGTTTGTACACAGTGGTAAATAAATATTTTTGTATTTTGTATAATCGTAAAGGTCGTACGGCCCGCGCTTACAGGACCGATTGATCGCGCGAAGTTGAGTCATCATCTGTATGATATACTCAATACTATTACTTTCATTTTACGTAACAGAAACATAAATCACAAGTACAGTAAAATGTTAATTTCTGCCGTCTCATCTACTCCACCAAACGCCATGTTACGTGCATCAGGAAATACGCAAAAAAGTGTCTGCCAATACACATGATGTTATGTAAACAATGGCGATCACTGGTGCTGGTTACTGGCGCAAGTAAACAACTGGAGCTGTTCCCGGACATACGATAAAAATGCTTTTACACAGTTTCAATGTTTTAGGTACAAATTAATTCCGTAATAAAGTCAATAAATGTGTAAGTCTCAAAGTAATGAGCGCCAAAGCAGCGATGCCCTGGACTTTGTTTTGTTACTGAAAGTTCTATGTATCGCTGTAATGGTCATGGACAGGCGCTAAATCTTACCATCAGGAGAGCCTCTCGTTTGTCTCATTATTTTTTACATTAAAAAAACCTATAGAAATATTGTCAATACAATAAAAGATTCACTAATAATTATAACATGACCATGGGGTACCTACAAAGAGGCAAATTTTGTTCACTTTGCATACATTCAAATATGGAATAATGTTAAAGATTAGTACAAGGTACTGCGTTGGTACTCGGAGCCAGACTCGCTTTGGTCTCATTGTCTCTTATTGTCTAAACGTAGAGGTGACGAGTCCCAGGATATTAGGATACATGTCAGCCATTACGCCGGTGACCGGGCGCGAACTCTCGATGGAATGATTGCTTGCAGCCGCCGATGAAGTTTATTGTTTTAAATTACACAAAATGGGCCGCTCGAGCGCTCCTGCGACGCTTCTACACCGCTCTGCCAATATACAAAACTATAGCTAAAATAATAGTTTCAAGTGTCTGTTGCGCTTGCGTTTAGTTCTTCTAAAATCTAAACTATTTAACGGATTTTAATAAGGTTTTTATAATAATTCAGAGAAACTCTTCAAAATTATATCATAACACAGTCACCTTGACAGCAGCTGATACTGCCTACCCGTGCGTAGCCGGGGTAGCTGACGGTTACTTTACAATTACACTAACAAATGCAAAAAGTGATCTGTTTATATCTTTATTACCTCACGTTATTGGATTTCATTTGGTATGCAAATAGCAAACACCTTGAATAAATACATGGGCTAATTTTTATCCTGAAACAAGCGGGCGAAACTACGAAACGCAGCCTAGTGTTACTAGAAATGCAGATGTCAACGATTTTATGACGAGAACAGAATTTAAAACTACTTATACCTAATTAATTAATCAAGAAAGAAAGAAAGTTTTAATTTTGTATCAAATCAGGGACAGTTAGAAAATACGGGCTCTCCTCAGCATAGTGCTGGTAATACGAAGTGGTATGCCCAGCGCTGGGCTTCCGGTGAACCCTTGTGAGTAAAGCTAAACTACTAACAAACATTTTACAAATTTGTTTACAATTTTGTTGTGTCTTGTAATTAATTAGTCAATTAGCGTCCTGTTCAAGTATTCAAGTTCCGTGTCGTCTAAAAGTGAAATTTTAAATATCTTCTTACTAACTATAAAGTCTCTTCAAAAGATAATTCAGACAGTCGTCTAGACATCGTGTTCCCAGTGCGGGTGGCGAAGACAAATGGCAAACCAGACTCGCCCTAAACAGGTTTAGTTTCAAACCTGTATGTAGAATTTAGTTTCAAACATATATGCGTTTCTTGTAGTCTTTCTAGTTTTAGTTTTAAAACTTCTAGTCTTAATTGTATCACATTTAAATTAGAAAGCACTGTTTTTTACAATAAATCATTAATTTGAGACCAATAAGTACGCACACAAAAATAAATTAAAAATATTTCAGTAATTAAAAACTAATTACATGATCTGAAATACGGTGTAAGACATATTTATTGTTATGTATTTGTATTTTATTTTTTTTATTGTATTTTAATAGACTAGTTAATTTATTGCATAATAAGTTTCAATTCAATTTGTATTTGTATTAATTCGTTTTTGAATAATATCGTAATTAACATTTTAATTTGTAACTAAATTGCAATTGCATCACATATAACTATGGACTTTTTAGTAAAACATTGTATCTACTGTAGGTATATATATTTTATGCATAAAATGCATGTATAAAATATTTAATGCCCAAAATCAAATCAAGACCAAATTATGAAGATATTTACTTACATTTTAGCACATATAAACCTATTACCGAATTACTTACCAGATATTCTGTTGCCAAGCAGTAGTGAGTAAACATTACTGTGTTCCGGTTTGAAGGGTACTGCCGCTAACAAAATTACAGGATTGTAACCACCGAAAGTCTCATGCATAGGTCATGGGCATGCATTATCTCTTACCATCAGGAGAGCGTCTCGTTCTCGTTACTTTTTTTTTCAAATGTTGCTGTCATTACATTGCGGATCAAGGGCAGCAAAACTAATTTAGTGATCTCGACGTAATTAAGCAAAGAAGTACCTAACTATCATAATTAGAGGTAATCCTAAAGGCACTCCAAAGAGGTACCTCTTCCCAGGAAATAGGTCATGAATAACAAAAAATGCCAGTGCAGCTACAAGATAAAAGAACATATTTCGCAAACTCACCGGTGACATTTTGCAGACGTATTTTGTCTTAAATCATCTTTATCTTATCCTATCTTTCACACGTTACTCATAAATGTTATCTTACTACATCTCGTAACATCTGTTTTATAAATTCTACATAACTCTCGATCAACAATTTTGATTAGAAATGAAATATCATATTCACTTCATATCTATTGTTAACTTGAAAAATGGAGAATGCGTCGTAACTAGAGCCCAAATTAATCTGCTAATCAGTCCAGTTAAGGCGTCCCACACAGTTTTGTTCTCAACAGGTCAAATCTCAAAAAGTTATGCCAATATAAAAATAAATAAATAAATAAATAAATATCACAGGACATTACACACAGCGCCATCTGACCCCAAACTAAGCAGAGCTTGTGCTATGGAAGACAGATAACTGTTAGAATACTTAAATACTTTTTTTTTTTTTGTAAATACATACTTATAATACATACAGTACACCCAGACACAGAACAAACATCGATGTTAGTCACACAAATGTTGGTCCTGAGTGGGAATCGAACCCACGCCCTTCAGCTCTCGAAGCAGACATACTACCAATGAACCAACAGGGCTGTCAATATATTAACCACAGGATGTTCGTATAAGAAATATCCCTGTATGTTGCGTAGACTGAGTACTAAGTGCACTTAGGTAACTTGTTTTTTTTTTAATTAATGGCAGCATGCGTTGCCCGTGCTATCGTGGTACCGGCGCTGTGTTAAAAAGATATTCTAAATACTACAAAATAAAGCAAAACATTCTCAATTCACTTGTCGTGATATTTTAGACAAACCAATCGCTTACAATATTAAATAATTATTAAATTTACAATTTAAAAAAACCGACTCCATGCCCCGTCAACTAAACGCACTGCTAATGAAACAGCGAGAATTCGGAGTAAACGAAAATATCATCGATTTTTAGATTTTTGTTAATTTTTTAAAAACCGCTCGATCGATTTCGATAACTGATGAACTAAATAACTTTTATGGGACCACCTTTGAATTATGATCTACCAAGCAAAAAAAGAACCATCAAAATCGATTCATAATTGGCGGAATTATCGCGTAACAAACATTAAAAAAAAAAACAGTCGGATTGAGAACTTCCTCCTTTTTTGAGTCGATTAAAAATAACCAACATTCGTTAGTTTTAAACTCAGCAAATCTGCAATGTACGATAATCTACAGTTATAGGCCAAACCAGTTCGTAGACGGGCCGGTACCAGCGGCCAGCTCGTGACTCTGGGAGGGCACTTATACTCGGCGCTAGCTGCCCTCCCGTGACTCTACCAAACAGCTTTATACTATTATATATATATATACATATCTAGTACCCCGGGATACGAGAAACGATTGTATTAAGCCAGAGGAAGGTTATCTGGTACCACTACAGCATTAGATATCTTGGTGACGAATAGGTTTTAATTGTAAATTTTTGTATATTATACACCCATAGCTTCACTAAGGAATTGTGGATACGATTCCCACCCAGGACAAATATTGCTGTTATTCCAATGAACATATTAACCTACAAGCCAATTTTTGGCAACCTATAAAGATTTTTGAACTCGGATTCACAACCACAAAAAAAAAATCCGCATAATCTTCTGTTTTATACAAAAATCATGAGTTTGTTCTATGTGTTCTATGTTACAAAATAAAATTATTTTCTTTCTTTCTTTCAAATTCATAAATTTGATTTTATGCTAATAATAATCAATTATATAAAATAAATGCCAGTAGCTGTGATTTCACTGTAAAATTATGCTCCTTTTGTCCATAAATGGCAAAAAAAAAAAATATGGAAATCGGACCACCTTAACGAGAGCTGTGGATAAATGGATAATTAGTGTCAAGCCTTGTACATTTTTTTAAACATCGTGTCGCAATCAATTAGTTAATATCGGAGTTTTTGGCGGGAACGCGAGAAGAGTCGTGTCGCTCCGTTGTATTTTTTTTTCCAAAACTAGTGTTTTGTCGAGTGTTTATGCATAAAAATGGTGGTGTTTATTCATAAAGTGCCGAATTACAAGCGCGAGTGTGGGAAAATGATATAATGTGGTGAAACATGAGTTTTCGTGTTGCTTCCAAAACTCCATCGAAGCTTTATAGTAAAGTTGCCACTACTTTACTAAAGCATGACTGGAATTAACTGACACGAACTGGACTTGACAAAGACGACTTTGACGATAACTATAGCTTAGATACAGCAGAAATAACACTTAAGACAAGGCAGTATGGCTCTATAGCTTAAGCCTGCCCGAAGGGGCAAATTAATAAAAAAAAAAAAAAAATTAAGTTAATATCTAGTTTATATAGTAGGTTGCGATAGAATTATACAGAAATGTGATATAGATATATAAGCTATGTTTGATCGAAGGTAGGAAGGAATGCCACGACAATGAACCAAGATACAAAAAATATTCATGTAGGTACTCTTGTAAACCTTTTCTAAATTTGCTTAAGTGCCTACGCACCTATGCTTTATATTCCATACAAAACCACAGTCGGTAATAAAAAAAACATTGCGACATAGCGAGGAATTTATTGTTTTACAGTGTTTTATCGGCAGGCGTGTGTTCGGCAGATATTATTAGCTGGGTATAGGCATAGTTAGTTGACCTGATTTTATTCTATTACCTGGCTATATTACAGCTCTTATCATTTTTTGTTTATGTAAAAAGGAGATCACCAAGAAAAACATGAAAGTGATAGCCTAATTAAATGTACCTTCGTTGATAAGATTAACTTGAGTGAAGTAAATACTTAATTATATACTTTAAAGTCTACTAAATAACAATGGTAAAAATATCTAAGCAAGTCCAAGTGGACACAGAATTGCAGTTTTTGTGTATTAACTTAACCATACTACATACTACTATACAACACTTGGTAGTAGATTTTTTCCTTGGTCGTCTGGGTAGGTACTACCGTAGTACCAGATATTCTGCCGCCAAGCAGTGGTGTGTAAACATTACTGTGCTCTGGTTTGAAGGGTAGAAGCTAGCGAAATTACAGGGCTGTTGAGACTAACCATCGAGAGTTTCGAAATACTTTCAGTTATCGTTCAAACTATCAGATTTTTTTAAGTTTTAAACTACGTGCTGAAATTGATTTAAATGGAATTTTGTGCCGATGATAACTCAGTGGTTAGCGCGGTTGGATCACACACTGGAAGGCGTACATTCATGTTTCGACAATGAGTTTGAGCTGTAGGTGAACGAAAATATCGTAAGGAAAATATATGTTAGGTTATTTTATAGTATTTGGCTAGCTAGCTAATTTCAGGTTGAAAACCTGCTGCCAAGCACCCAAAAGTGTGTTCTGGCTGCCTCGCTTGATAGCCAGTTCCCATTCCACACTAGTTGTGTTTATCATATTCAACCACACCGTCCCAAACAAGGGCAACATCAAGTCAATCGTAGTCAACACATAGTTTGTCACCTGTAAAAACAAATTCTATAATTTACAAGTAATCTATGCTTAAATAGTTACTTCAATGGTAAAGGTAAGTATCGTTTATCGGTCAAATCCACACACTATCTCTGTAGGTAGGTATACTATATCTACCAATCACTATGGTGATACATAGAACAGTTGTGACGGAACTTAATACCTTTTGAAAGTTATGCACGTGACATTTTTGAAATATAAGCATTTTTGGCCACATTTTTATGTTTGGTCATTGGTTGAGTAATTTTTAATTCCGCTGATGGACCAGATCTCCGAGCCGCGGTGCGGTGCGGTGCGCGCTAACCTGATTTAGTGATTGTGTAACTCATCATAATTTTCATTTATAAATGGTTGTGACCGACTGACCGATTATAAAGTTCAATGATTCCTGCTACTAATATTATCAGAAGTAATTTAATGTCGATCACAATTTGAAAATATTACCAGAACAGGCAAACTGGCGCTTTTATAGGATTAAACAGGAACTAATATTGGGGCTACAAAATAGTTATTTATATATTATACTAGCTGCGCCCCGCGGTGTTACGCGCTTACATGTTTTCCGGATAAAAAGCCCATGTGCTAATCCAGGGTCACAGCTACCTTCATACCAAATTTCATACAAATCCGTTAATTACTTTTCGCGTGATAGAGCAACAAATATCCATCCAAACTGTTTTTTTTTTTTTTTACTATATAATGCATTTGCCTAATTGAGTTTTTAAATGTAAAAGTAAGGATACGAACGTGACGTTCCCGAGATGGTAAGAGATAACGCTTGTCCATGACCATTGTAGCGAGGTATAGCACGTTGAATAGCTACCTAGATAACTAGTCAAATTCCACGGCATCGCTGCTTTGGCGCGCATTATTTTTATAATAAATAAATCGATGGTTAGTCCCAATAGCTCTGTAATTCGTGTTAGATGATTTTTTTCCATATAAGAGCACTTATCTACATAAAGCAAAATGCCTTCTCATCGTCTGTTTAGATCTTTGACGCAATGGATTTTAATGCGGTTCCCATCAATAGATAGAGTGATTCAAGAGGAAGGCTTATATATATGTTAATGCTCACGTGCGGAGCCGGGGCGGGTCGCTAGTATTCGATAAAATATAAATAGCAGTTTGAACATTTTTAAGATAGTTTTTTTTACGCGGTCGACAACTACTTTCGATTTGACAAGTTCACCTCAGAAACCTATCTCGATCAAGGCAGCGATGGAAAGTTATCCGCCAGCAATGAGTACATATTTCCAATTATTTCGTAACGCAACCTTCAGACGGTCACCGCGGCTGCTGACCGGTTACCAACGATAGGTTTTTTTAATTAAAGGGCTATTGGGAAATCCATTGTTAGCTTAGGATTACCAGATTAATATTACGAATACCTAAATATGAAAGGTGTATTTGAAGGAAGGTTCTTCGCATTTCTTTTATGTTTGAGTCTTTCTTCAGAGATTAGATTCTTTCTTTCTAAGTCAGGTGTTAAGGTGGTTCGATTTCCATTCAAATAATTTTTTGCCATTTATGGACAAATAGAGCATAATTTTACAGTGAAATCACAGCTACTGGCATTTATTTTGGTCTTTATTTGCGGTAAATCACAATTGCTTGAATGAAACAGTAGATTATTAAAGTAAATGCCAGTAGCTGTAATTTCAATGTAAAATTATGCTCCATTTGTCCATAAATGGCAAAAAGTTATTTGTTTGGAAATAGAACCACATTAAAAGGTGTTTTTTCGTTATTTTAATTGACTGTGTTTTGACATTCATTGGGAGAGCAGCAATTTTACTAAAACTAACTAGAAAATAACAATTGATAAGTGATAAGTCATTAATCTGTCTTCGCCATTAAAATTTTGTTAAACAAAATCGTATACATAAGAAACGTCGCGCGCAATTTGGTCAAGCGGTAATGAATTTATTGACAGTCCACAGATAAGCCACATTAGCGATACTGATCGATTATTAATGATCGATTAGTTCCAGTTACAGACGAATTACGGATTCTCATTAACTTACTTGTGCTTGTAAACCCACCAATTGTGACACCCACCTAAATACTTATCTACTGTTTAATTACCCAGTAATCAGGTGTTTGTGATTAGTATTTGGTTCGCACACATACAATGTCCGCGAGTTATCAATAATCGAGATCTTTCGTAGATAAAAAATGCATTTGACCGTCAAACGTAAGTATAAGGATTACCAGGATTTACCTAAATAATGTTAAGCGATAATTACTATTTACATTGTAATACATTGTTTTTGAAGATAAGTTTTTGTTTTTGACACAAGGACATTGAATACTTTTACATTCCAGACGATAAATAAATAATTAATCTTGGCTATCTTTACTTAATATCGGGAGAAGCCATTAGTTCCCAAAACACAGTACTATTACTATTTTGGAGCAAATGGGTTCATTTTAATGTGACCATAAATTGTGCCAAAGAAAATAATTTTGAATTTTTTACTTTACAACGGGTACGTTCGGTTTTTTTCTTATTATCTATTATTATACACTAGCGGACGATTTATACGACAAAATGTTGTCCTGGGTGGGATCGAACCACGCCATACTGCTCCCAGTATATAACTCAGCTCTGTGCTACCAAAGGGCTGCTGGTATCTTCATGACTGTATTGTCACAATTTTTTGAAACAACTTTCATTCTTCTATTTTTACTATTAGGTTTACACAACTTCCTGGAACACCTGGTACTAGTTGGTTGATATAACGTAAGTAGTTCTCCATTAATACTTTTAGAATCAGAAGAAATCAAACCAAAATCAAATCATTTTTTTCTAGGCAAGCGAGCTCCATCGTAATCCGCATCAGAAGCTGGTATAAATACCATCTTCTGATGATGCCTAAAGCCTGAAATTATGCAAACTTATAGAATGAAAAATAATGTTATCAAATGGTTTTAATTTGCATGTCGACCCTGACGAAATGGCAACTACTCGTTGCAATCTGAGAACTCCGTTATATTTCACAACATTTGCAGCTTGTATCCGCCGCGGCGCGGCGCACCAACGTCGGACGATATTTTGTAAATGCGACCATTTGCTGAAATAGACGCCGCCGCCGCCGCCGCTGTCACAGGAAGTTTACTGCCGCACACCGGGTCCCATAATACTGGAAGCACGAACTGTTTAATAACTTTACTAGCGCGTTTTCTCAAATATGATAGACACAACTTACTAGCCGTTACCTTCGTCCGCGTTTTATTTGAAATATTTGTGTTCGAATTTTTTTACATCGTCACGTTCCAAATCGTTTTGATATTGTTGATAACAAACATACGCATTCATAAACTGTGATTCCACTTCTGAGTAATTAGTTATTTGTATTTTTCTCGAGGGAAAGTATTGACTCATTCAGCTCCACAGACACCGTTTTTTTTTAAATTTTATATATACTTAAACTATTATATAATGAAATAAATAAATATCGTAGGACATTACACACAGCGCCATCTGACCCCAAACTATGCAAAGCGTGTACTATGGGAGACAGATAACTGATAGAATACTTAAAATACTTTTTTTTGTTGTAAATACAAATTTATAATACATACAGTACACCCAGACACAGAACAAACAGTTTTATACCACAAAATGTTTCTCCTGGGTGGGAATCGAACCCACGCCCTTCAGCTCTTGGAGCAGACATACTACCAATTAACAGGGCTGTCAACTATTATAATATATATAAATCATGTAATTATTTTTTTCTCTTGACGCTTAGAGCCATGTGTTTGTTTAATGTTCCAGCTTAGAGCATTCTAGATGTTTAAACGTGTATTGTGCGTTGCATTTGAAGACAATTGCTTCTTTCCTGCGTTTAGTTTAGTGTATCTACTAAGGCGTGGTGCCTCTCCGAGCGATCGTCGACGTTCTACGAGCACAATGTTTTACTCGCCGCTATACAGAAAGCCTACGCTAATAGAAAAATACAAAAAAATACAGGATGGACAGCTGTCGATATGTCACGTGGGCACATTTTTGGCTTTTCTATTAACGTTGTCGCTAATCGAATGTGACATTGTCTAGGCCTTCTGAACTCTGAATAACGGAGATCCCATTTAAAAGAAAGGTGTTTGTATATATCACTGATTGGATACAACAGAGAATATCCCATTTGTCTGGTCCTCATGTATATAAATAAGTCAATGGTATATTTTTTCTTTCTTTACTGTTATTATGTTGTTTGCGGTATTCATATAAAGTATGTAAATCAAAATGAACTAAAAAGCTTTGCTTGTAGTAGTAACTTATTAGCACTTCGCTAAAGCGGCTGTATCTGTGTTAACATCATATTTTAATGTTAGCACAAGCTATATTTCAATTTCAAATATTTTGCTCCAAACTTTGTAGAATTGAGAAAAAAATTGTTGGTTTAAAAATTCGAAAACAACACCAATTTCATAGACTGCATATAGACTTCGAAAATCTAAGAAACATTTTCTTCTCTTTAGCTATGTTATATTTTTGACAATTCGGTATGTAAAGTTTTTTTTTTGTATTTATTTTATATTTTTTACTGATAGTAAACTTTATTTTATGAAACTAATTTGAATATTTTGGCTTTCTATGCGGTAGTTTAATTCTAATACATTTTCAAACTTTTTATAGTTATGACGTCATAACATTGGCTGAATATGTAAAATATGTACTTTTTTAGGCACTGAAAGAATCCTTATACAGCCAAGGACATGACGTCATTAGAGGATTGAAAGTCAAATTTATTTTATGTATTTTATTAAAATAAACCCCGTCTCATAGTTTAAAGAGTTTTAAACGGAAAAATCATGTACAGGAATGTAATATTTCGAAATGGTTTTGGAATCAGCAAAGTATTTTTTTTCTTCACATACCGAATTGTGTATGTAGTATAAATAAAATAAATAAATATCATAGGACATTACACACAGCGCCATCTACCCCCAAACTAAGCAAAGCTTGTACTATGGAAGTCAGATAACTGATGAACACCCAACACACAGAACAAACATCAACATAACATAACATAATATTATAGTACCTACACTTTGAAGAACATTCATCCGAATCCGAATCAGTGCTGTTTTTACAAACTGCCCACTGTTGGGCGTGGACCTCTTCTCATTGTAAGCAGGGTGAAGCCATCCACCACACTGGTTAAGTGCGGGTTTCTTCACGATGTTTTCACCTTTTGAAGTACTTTGATGTCATCACGCACAGGAGTTAAAAAAGACAGTGCATGCCGTGGAATTCGAACCCAGGACCTCCAGATTGGAAGTTAAAACGGTCTCCCAACAAAGCTGTCGAAATTTTTAAAAAACATTTGTACATAACACAACATTTTTATTTAACATTTTTTTTTTTTTTAACCCGTAATCGAACTTTTAGTCTCACGAGTATAGGTACGACTTCTCTGGCAGACTTTTCCTGAGTTCAGATTCTACATGTACATTGTACATTTACGGTATAGTTCGAATATTGCATTCGTGAAATGTGAACATTGATTTTATTTTATTTTTAAATGTAAAATGTAATGAGACCTACAAGACGCTCTCCTGATGGTAAGAGATAACGCCTGATAACCATTGCAGCGATACACAGAACTTTGAGTAACGAAACAAAGTTCAGGGCATCACTGCTTTGGCGCTCATTACTTTGAGACTTTCGAGGGTTAGTCTCAACAGCCCAGTAATTTCGCTAGCCCTTCAAACCGGAACACAGTAATTTTTACACACTACTGCTTAGCGGTAGAATAACTGGTACTGCAGTGGTACCTACCTAGACGACCTCCTGTTAAGGAGCTACAACCAAGTTAAATCACGTTTTTTTTAAATCACGTGTCTGTGCCCAATTCGCGGGCTGTAGGGCTCCCGCGCGTCCTTAGCAACGGAGTCACGCGCCGGATGTCGTGCATATTCTGCACTCGATGGAAGTGAATCCAAGGATGCAAGTTTGAATTTTTCCCGCGTTTTATAGAGACCGTTAAGGTTAGTCAAATGTTTTACAGTGAACCTTCTTCTTTGTTTCTGACGTCGCACTTTGTGCATTTGCCATGTACTTCGATATTGTCAAGTATTTTATGAAGAATCAAGTTAAATAGTTCTGAGTCACACCAAGTTTTTTTTCTATAAAGCTTTGATGGAATTTGTGTAAAAAAACAATTATAATTTTAAAAGCAACACGAAAAGTCATGTTTCACTACATTATAATTATTGTTATAAGTACATATTAAATATATGTACTTATAACAATAATTACTACAAACCTTCTTTGCAACAAACGTTTTTATATTTTTATTTAGTCATAATGTTAAGCTGAAATCGTACAAATATTATAAATGTGAAAGTTTCATGGATGGATGGATGTTTGTTACTCTTTTCCGCAAAAACTACTGAACGGATTTGGATGAAATTTGGTATGGAGGTAGCTGTGGCCCTGGATTAATACATAGGCTACTTTTTATCCCGAAAACAAGTAGCGGGTAACACCGCGGGGCGCAGCTAGTGAATGATATTTCTTTTATTCATTTTTTTTCGTTGTACAGATCATATAGGTACATCACGAGTAAGTATTTCGTGACTCGTTTGTTTTATATATCAATCTCTACAGACATTTTTGTGTAGTTTCGTAGTTTGTCTAGCGGTTTCTTATTTTTTCTAGCTTAGTAAACAGATAGAAACGCTTTATTGTGCACACCAGGAATAGAAATGGGGTGGGGTTCACATATTAGAGAGCTATCCAGTAGGTTGAGCTCGGCAGCATATGCAGTAAGGAAGATTAGAGAATTGTCAGATGTAAAAACTGCAAGAGTTGTGTATTTCAGTTATTTTCATTCTCTGATGTCGTACGGATTATTACTTTGGGGTAATGCACCTGATGTTAAAAGTATCTTTATTTTACAAAAGCGTGCTGTTAGGGCTATTTTTAGATTAGGATATAGAGAATCTCTAAGAGAAATTTTTGCACAAGTTAAAATCTTGACATTGCCGAGTTTGTACATTTTATTGAACATTATGTATGTACGTAAAAATATTAATAGATATAACAAAAAAAGTGATATGTATAACTGTAATACACGATTCAAGTCCAAACTTGTTCTGCCGAATATTAGATTAGCTAAAACTGGCAACTCTTTTGTTAGGAATAGTATTATTTTTTATAATCTATTGCCTGATAGCCTCTTAAATAAGAATGAGACGACATTTAAAAGTACTCTAAAACATTTTTTAATTAAAAAGGCGTATTACAGTATTGCTGAATTTATTAGTGACAAGTCGTCTTTGCGCAAATTATCCTTAGAATGTAAAAGTAATTAACTAGCTAATTTTATTTAAGATATTTTAATATCATTAACTTTTTATTTTATTTGACATTTTATTTGACATCTTATTCTTATTTTAATTATTTAATTTTATATTATTCACCTCTGACATTTTTTTTTTTTTTTTGGCATGTATTATTATTGTGACATTTTAAATTTAATATTTTGTTTGACATGAATAAGTGTACATTATTGTACCTATATTTTAATAAAATGAATTGAATTGAATTGAAAAATATAGAGTGACAAATAATCTTATGAGGTTGTGCCACAAGTGGCGGCCTTATCCCACTATCTACTTCTTCTAAGTCAGCACGAAGGGAGTCAACGATAAGTTTTGATGTGTTGGTAGGTAAACTTCGCTGTTGACCTGCGCGCGCGCGACTGGTTTCAAGGTGAACCGCGTCTGGCATGCGGCTGTGTCGAACTCTAGGATGCCTCTGCACCGATCGTTTGTTTATAGGCTTACTTTGACAATTAAGTCTTACAACATTTCTGATTTGTTTAGAATTAGCAAGCGATCACACAAAAGGTGTTTATAGATATATGTAAATATAAGTATTTATATTGTAGGACATTACACACAGCGCCATTTGACCCCAAAATAAGCAAAGCTTGTACTACGGAAGTCAAACAAATAACTGATAGAATACTTAAATCCTTTTTTTTTGTAAATACATACAGTACACCCAGACACAGAAAAAACATTTGTTTATTTATACCACAAATGTTTTGTCGTGGGTGGGAATCGAACCCACACCCTACAGCTCTTGAAGCAGGCATACTACCAATGAACCAACAGGGCTCTCTGTCTGCTATCTACTACGTGTTTTCTTTTTATATTTCAATTTTAATTTAGTAGCAGTTTGAATAGAACTATAGTGTGTCTACTATTATGTGCTATATATAAACGTGGTTGCTTCGACAATCAATTAGCGTTGAACAGGAAAGGTTTGCGAAAGAGGGAAGAGGTCTGTCTGTGGTCCGAAAAAGCTGCTGCTAAAAATGATGATGAATACCTAATTGAGCCTTTTTTAAAGATCTACCTTCGATTAGTATTGGTCCAAAACTATACTTATAAAAGTATTTATTTTTATAGCGCAAATTTTGTTAAGGTTTTTATAAATATTGCGAGATAATTTGTTGGACTATTCCTATATGGCAGGATGTACACGGGTGCAATGTTGATACTAACGTGCATTATTCTGATCTATCTTGCAAGGTTTAGCCAGCGTTTGCAATACAAATCTTTGAAAATCTCGGATTTTTTCTACCATACAATACGCATGTATTATATACATTATACATATAAACTTTTCTCCTGAATCACTCTGTCTATTGATGGAAACCGTATCAAAATCCGTTGCGTAGTTTAAAAGATCGAAGCATACAGACGGCGGGAAACACCTTTGTTTGACACAATGCAGAGAAGCCTTTTCGTAAAAATTACTGCAGTACGAAAATAGCTACATACATATTATGTATCTTATTAACTAACTTTGTTTGAAGCGCGCTATTGTTCTCGTTTTCCTTGTTCTCCTATGGATCGGTTATGTACAAGTTCTGTAATATTAATTGGTAATTGTTACGTGTATAATTCATGTTTGTTGCTTATTAGAGCGTACACGCTAACGTGTGATGGTAATATCGTTGTGGGATTAATAATCTGTAAACTTCAACACTTTTAGCAAAGCAAGAATCATTGTTTATAATAGAACCCTTGACCGAGGTAGATGGCACAACAAGAGATGCAAGATAATAGTGCTCTGTACCACCCCAACTGTGGAAGGTATGAAATGAAAGAAGCCTGAGGGTATTGATAGTAAAATGATGTTTCAAATTTTGATTTTGCATTACATATTGAAGCTGTCTGTGCGTATGTAGGTACGCCTGGTTCCCGCAGTAGCACCGCACTACCAGATTTTCCGTCGCCAAGCAGTATTGTGTTCCGGTTTGAAGGATATTGCAACTAGCTAATTTCCTGGGCTATTAAAGACTAACCATCGAAGCAATGAACGCTGAAACAGCGATGCCCTGAACTTTGTTACTCAAAGTTTTGTGGTACAGGTACCTATCCATAGATATTTAAAAAAAAAAAATAGGCAGTCATGGGGACTGCCGACAGAGTCATGTCATATCACCAACATGTGAAGTGTTTTAAGTGTTTACTTTTATTTTATAATATTTACTTAAAAAGTACACAAGTTGTGTCTCCACTTAATAAAAATGCGGATAAATAAGTTCACATAAATTCAAAAATGAAAAATCGCAAATCCACGAAAGTTGACCGATTTTTTTACATTTAAATATGATGGTCTTAATGGTACCTACCTATGTAAGAAAATGAAAGAATTAGTATGATATAAATAACGGTGATATTTGTACTACCATAAAGTTCCGGAACCAAGGTAATCAACCAATGGTAAACAGTTAGGCAAGCGCGAAGCGAAGGCAATCTTTGTTTTTGTCGGACACGCCGCCGACCGGAGCGACGATTCTACAAAACTCAACTTATCGTCGAATAAATATAATGTAAAATGATCCTAAGTAAGTAAAACAGTCGCGGTCTACAAATAATGTCGCGCGATGTGTTGACGTTCCTCATAAATCGCATTGATATCGATCGCATCGCCAAGCGTAAATACCTTTATCCGGAGTCATTGACTACTAGGCTCCCACTATTGGGCTAGGCGGGCACTACAGCGGGCCCCGCAAGCCCAGGATGCACTTCAGACCCTGACCAACAAGCAAGCAAAACTTATTATAGTTTCTCCCAGCTTTAACACTACCTTAAAAAAGTTTTCTCTAAATAACAATGTTAGGCGAACAAAAGAATATTTTATTTTAAAAAAAACACCTACTATTGGGACGAATTTCGTGCTAACAAAAAAAATATTTTCTCTGGATAGAGATTCTTGCGTCATTGGAAGTGCTTATCTGTGGAGAATATAGGGTATATCTAGGTCTAGTATTTGTGAGCGTTGTTCTCAGAAGGTGCATCTAACTAAAGTTGCGCAAACGTGAGCGAGGCCGCCTCGAGTGAAAGCCAGATCTTGCTCAAGTTGGCGGCAAACTTTACCTGTCTGTGTTACCATCTTAGACCACACCATCATTACATTACTTGCGTAACACTTGACAAGTATCCGCGTGTAGAAAATCATAGTTTGTAAGTGTCATTATTTCTTACCATAGAAAACCCTGGACGTCGTACTCTCCGTGTAAAAGCTATTCTATAACTCTCAAATTGTATCGTAAAAAGTTCATGATAATTTTTAGGGCAGTATATTTAGGTACGTATAGACAAACAAACAACTGACAAGTTTTAGCATTTATGGTGCATTAAGTAACTATAGACAAAACTGTATTTTTAAAACCGGTTGTTAGTTCAGGTAGAGGAAAATATGCAACTGGGGATTTCCCAGTATTCCGAGCGCTTTTCGTAATTTTTTTACACGTAATATTCATGCATATTTACTAAGTATCTACATATGTTAATTTGTATCGCTAATTTACCTCATTTTCTTTAGTTCATTTTTACTCACAATAAACAGGAAAAAGATTCTAGATTCGGTCTATATTTTTTCGATATATTTAGGTACGTCGATTATTTCGATATACGATTTTTGACGAAGTTACGACAGCCAATTTTTTTTTTTTATAGTTAGGCTTTGGGAAAACATCTAGCTTTCATTGCCGAGATCCTGGGTTCGAATCTCACGGCGCGCACGACTGTCTTTTCTAAGTTATTATATTGCCGATAGCTTCAAACAGTGAAAAAACCTCGTGAAGAAAACTACATGAGTCTTTGTTTGAAAAAAAAGTACTCGAAAATATCTGTCAACCTGCATTTGGCCAGCGTGGTGGACTCGGCCTTACACAAGGCTGATTCTGAAAGATTTCTTTAATTCTTGTACAAAATAAGCTCTAGTAATCCGTTTTTTGTACAATTTTATGAATAACAACTATTGAAAAAGAACAGAAAAATAGACTATCAAATTATACCTACCCTGAAAAATATACACATATAAAAGTACCTAATAACTTAGTGGTACATCTCCTTAGCAGGAAGTCGTCTAGGTAGGTACCACCGCAGTACCAGATATCCTGCCGCCAAGCAGTAGTGTGTAAACATTACTGTGTTCCGGTTTGAAGGGTATATACTGCAGCTAGCGAAATTACTGGGCTGTTGAGACTAACCATCGAAAGTCTCAAAGTACTTGAGCGCCAAAGCGGCGATGCCTTGAACTTTGTTTTGCTACAAAAAGCTCTGTGTATCGCTGCAATAGTCATGGACAGGCGTTATCTCTTACCATCAGGAAAGCGTCTCGCTCATTACTTTTACATAAAAAAAAAGCATAAAATGTGAGGAAATACTAATGGGGATAACATTTCTCATTGAAAGGAGATATTTTGAAATGATACGTTAATACGTAATGATACGAACGTTTGAGCTATTGATTCGTGGATCCACATTTTGTATTTGCTGATCTACATACAAGTACCGGCGCAACTTCTAAATGCGTAGTAAAATAATAGTGGTCAAAAAAAGAACTATATAATTGTAAGAGAGTTTTGTGTGGAATTTGCGATGGTAGCTCCCCCGCTCGGAGAGCTGTCGCTGTTCAGGTGACAACCAACTGTTACATTGTATTCCACTGCGTGTTGATTCATCTGTGTTGTATTGTACTTGATGTTATTAGGTCTGTATTTAATCAGTACATACTACATAGCGATAAATGGGCAATTAGAGCGTGAATCAACCGACACACATTTTGTGCGATTTTCAAGCGAAACGTTAAGTTGGTATTATGTTTATGAGTACCTAACCAACGTGAAAATATGTTTTAGTTTATGTAAGTGTTTAGTTTAGTTTGTGTTTCCAATATGTTTAGTTTTTACCTACTTATATAATACTTCTAGCGGCCTGTCCCGGCTTCGCACGGGTGGACATTTATTTTTTAATTAAATTCTTGTAATAAATATAGCCTATGTAACTCAGGGAGAATGTAGCATTCTAATGGTGAAAGAAAGTCGTAAAGCGATCTTTTCCAGGCAACCTTAGGACGGATGTTACTCTTTCATGCAAAAACTACTGAACGGATTTGGATGAAATTTGGTATGGAGGTAGTTGAGACCCTGGATTAGCACATGGGCTTTTTATCCTAAATACATGTAGCGGTTAACACCGCGGGGCGCAGCTAGTAGATTATAAAGAAATTTAAAAAAAAGTACCTTGTCAAAATATTTTAAACAGCAGATTTTTTTATAAGAACTGAATACGGAAGCTAAAATTTGCCAGCAGGTTACCAGTGATATTCATTATCATAAAAAATCTTTGTATTCGATCACCGGAGCATAAAAAATTGTACTCGTACTTTCTTTTCCGTGAAGTTATTGAAAATTATTTCATGTTGTTTCCAGATAGAGCCATGAACCACGACCATGACCACGGTGACCACGGCGTCAGCGATGACCCCTGCGCTGATCATCACCACAGCCACTCCATGACGGTCAGTTACGACATATTTCTTAGTTAAAAAAGTTTAAGACTTTTAGATTAAGTTTTTATACAAAAATAGTATTTAAGACTTACTACCATGTATGTGTATATCGCGCTTCGCACTCCACAGAACCCCACCTGAACGTACGGTTCCATTTATTAGTGCAAGCATGTTACGGCCATTCGAGCAAATTTTTTATTAAAACGGACACAAAGAAAAAAGGCCTCACAATGAGCTGTCGCCCCGGGCCTCGCAACAGCTAAGGCCGCCGCTGCTCGCACCAAAGTAACAGTATACCTACTGTCAGAAGACAAGGGCTAAAGTGCAGTAAGACACGTGAATGGACAAATGTATCGAAAGTAGTGACATCAACATTGTTGTCGGCTTATCGGCGCCAACCGCAGCCTGACGGTCGCGGTGCGCCGTCGCACCAGATAATGATTGTTCCCACAGATAAGGACGAATTCTGACTGCGGTGAGGTCGACTAGGTCGTAGAAAACAAATTTATAGATCAAACCGATATCGGTACTTGTGGGAAGGCATCGCTTTATGAATGCACTCGGTTTTATTTTTTACGTTTCTTAAAGTTTTAGCAATACAAACAATTTACTTGGTGATAGATTTCCTTAGCAGGAAGCCGTCTTGGTAGGTACCACCGCAGTACCAGATATTCTGCCGCTAAGCTGTAGTGTGCAAACATTACTGTGTTTCGGTTTGAAGGGTACTGCAGCTAGCGAAATTACAGGGCTATTGTGACTAACCATCGAAAGTCTCAAAGTAATGAGCGCCAAAGCAGCGATGCCTCGGACTCTGACGACTATTTTCTTTCTGCGCTTAACATACTTCTAAGTCCAGTATTCGCCGCAACATTTACGTCCGTGTGTCTCATTTGCGTAAGTGTGCGCATCCTGTCCAACATACGGATTTGGCGCCACACGCGCGGCCGACGCTGACGTCACACATTTAGAATAAATACAGAAGAAAAACAGAAAACATGAATCAAAACAATTATACAGGATTACACGGAAATGTAGAAAAATTTGGTTTCCTTTCGATTTATGTAGCGTTGACAGCTCGGTGGTTACCGCGGTCGGTTCATGCGCCTCCTTAGGCGTATGAACCGACTGAGGGTTCAAATGTGGGCGTGTGTTCAAATCTCTACAACGAGCTTGAGCTGCCAGTGAAAAACATCTCGAGGAAATCATAGCATGGTGGTAAGGTACTTTCTAGTACTCGGCTGACTACTACCTTCAAGTTGAAAATCCGTCGCAAAGCTGGCACTTTAGAGCTAGTTCCATTTCAGGCTAGGTTTACCATCTTCGACCACACTGTCACTATACATAAGGATAGCTATGGTCAAAGTCTTTCAATATTAAAATAGTAGCTACTACCGCTTTTCCCAGTTGAATTTAACTTGATGAAATAACGCTAGAGTTGTAGTCAAACACCAAGCAGGAAATATAAACACTTAATTATACAGGGTTATAAACTGGAGGTTTACTAAGCAGTAGGTCATTGTACTCATTATTACGAGCAACATTTTGGTATGGGCAATACTTAGAATGTATTACCCATACCACAGGACATGATAGGCATGGCATATAGGCATGACCATTGCACAGAACTTTTAGTAACAAAACAAAGTCCGGGGCATCGCTGCTTTGGCGCTCATTGCTTTGACACTTTTGGCAGCCCAGTAAACTCGCTAGCTGCAGTAGGTACTCTTCAAACTGGTTTACACACTACTGCTTGGCGTCAGAATAACTGGTACTGCGGTGGTACCTACCTAGACGACCTTCTGCTAAAAATCCACTACCAAGTAAAATAAATTTACTTGGTGGTAGATCTCTTGTGTTCCGGTTCAAAGGGTATACTGCAGCTAGCGATATTACTGGGCTGTTGAGACTAATCATCGAAAGTCTCAAAGTAATGAGCGCAAAAGCAGCGATGCCCTGGACTTTGTTTTGTTACTCAGACTTCTGTGTATCGCTGCAATGGTCATGGACAGGCGTTATCTCTTACCATCAGGAGAGCGTCTCGTTCGTCTCATTACTTTTAACATTAAAAAAAACGTGCCAAATTTCATCCAAATCCGTTCATTCGGTTTTGCGTAATTTAGTAACAAACATAATTTTCACATTAAACTTGTAATATTGTATGTATAAATAGAGAATAAGGTTATTTACACAAATATAGGTAGGTACATTACAGACATAAAAATGGTGATAATTATGAATACTCTAAAATGAAACTACCTATACACAATAATGGAATACCACATTAATTACCATTACCCACCGTCCAGGGTATATTTGCGCCTTTTGACGTCTTTTGCAAATTCTGCAGCTGCGCACGCCTTGCTCTGAGTTCTGGGTAGATCACGGTGGCAAAGTATCAACGCAGGTATCCCATACTAAGGGCCGTCTCATCTTCCAAGGAATTAAGTTGCTATACACAATACATGTATAATCTAAATACCTATAACTTCAGTGTTTATAATTATATTCTAAAAAATGTATCGGTATAGCAAGGACACATTATGTCCATAGGTACTTGCAGAGAGCGTGAGAAATCGGTGCCATTCTACGGAAATTCGACGAATCCGCCACACTGGCGAATATTCCCCTGAACAATAGCGTCGCTGCGTCATGCAATACAATATTCATATTATTTATTCATTATTTAGACTGCCCTGTTAAGGCGAGTGTCGTAGGGTCCTTTTTAGAAAGATCTCGCGACTAATTTATTTAGACCCAACGTGCTAAGTTGTAGCGGCGGCGGCGGCGATTGAAGAAATTAAAGAACTGAAGTTAGCGAGGTGTTTTTTTTCTTTGGTTTTGGTGTCGCATTTTGAGCATTTGCCAGTGTCAAGTGTTTTATATTTTCAAGTTCCCGCCAAAACTCCGTTAACGAATTTTTTTTTTCTTTAGTTTTGGCGTCGCATTTTGAGCATTTGCCAGTGTCAAGTGCTTTATATTTTTAAATTTCATAAGTTAAATAAGTCGCCTCGTAGCTCTATAGTTATAGAGAAAGTTCAGCCCGTGTCAGTCAAGTCCAGTCATGCTTTAGTAAAGTAGTGGGGACTTTACTATAATCTTCGATGGAGTTTTGTAAGCAACACGAAAAGTAATGTTTCACAATATTATATCACTTTCCCACACTCGCGCTTGTGATTCGGCATTTTATGAATAAAACACCACCATTTTTATGTATAAACACTCGACAAAACCCTAGTTTTGGAAAAAAATACTACGGAGCGACACAACTCTTTCCGCGTTCCCGCCAAAACTCGTTAGCGAGGTTGCGTCTCACTAACAAGCGGCGGGTGCCATTCAATTTTCAAACGTATATTCATATGTTTATAAATCGAACATAATTCAGAAAAAGAATCAAGTGTTCATTTTCTATAGATTTTTTTCTTTGGTCATAGCACGTTTGTGTATTGTGCCAATTCTCAAGTTTTCTTTCAATACATTATGGTATCGAAAACAAAAGAAAAACTAAATCGGCCGTCATGGGACGCCTGGCAGAACAGAACATAACACAGAGAATTAACTCCAGATTCCCATGAAGCCGATGTCTCAAGCACTATTTTTATATCATTTTAATTGGAGAATAATAGTATCGTTTATTATAGTGTTATTTGGAAGTAAATAACATAACTATCAGTTATCACCGTTTATCAGTTTTTGCATATTCGACCTATGCTTGTTTGCTAATAGAGATGAGAAAAGTACGTATGTAGTATAGGTTGTAATATGAAGTAACAGTCAGACAGGAGGCACACTAAACCAGTTTGTAGTAATATTTAGCACCTACTAGTCTCTCTAATATTATAAATGTGAAAGTTTGGTTGGATGGATGTTTGTTACTCTCTCACGCAAAAACTACTGAACGGATTTGGATGAAACTTGGTATGGAGGTAGCTGAGACCCTGGATTAACACGTAGGCTACTTTTTATCTTGAAAACATGTAACGGGTAACACCGCGGGTTAACTGTTTGTAAATAATTTGTGCCTAGATATAAATTTGTCTCGTTTCCGACTTACAGTTCCACTCATGCGTGTGCACGGAGATCCTGTTCAGCGGATGGGTGACGACAAACGCCCTGGAGCTGTTCGGCTCGTGCGTGGCCATCTTCCTGGCCGGCGTGCTGTACGAGGGGCTCAAGTACTACCGGGAGGCGCTGCACTCGCGCGCCTCCGCCGCGCCCGCCGGCGACTCGCGCGTCAACATCACCAAGACCGAGTGCGGCAGCAACGGGCCCTGCGGCGGCACCACCGTCGTCAAGTAAGTACCTACTGACGACACGTCGAAGGGCGTGGGTTCAAACCCCAACAATGAGCTTGCGTTGCCGGAGAAAGATAACATCTCGAAGAAATCATAGCGTGGTGGTAGGATGCTTTCTAGTAGGTATTCAACAAACTACCACTCTGAAGTTGAAAATCTGCCGCCGAGCATCTAATGGTGTGTTCCGGCAGTCTCACTTAAGAGCCGGTTCCATTCCAGGCTAGGTGTGTTTACCATCTTCGACCACGACGTCCCTTAACATCTAGCGAGTTGTAGCCACACACCTAGCTTGTCAAGCATAAAAAAAATGAACACAAGTACACCAAGTGTTCAAGGTATAGGTGGGTACATATAGCTTATTTCCGCTTAACAGTCGTTTCAGTTACAACAGTGATGAGGATTTAAATTTACTTAACGGTTGCAAAAGTGCCACCCATATATTTGTGAGTTTTTGACACATTATTTCAAACACTGGAGAGAGGAGGCGCCAGTATCGTGTTTCTGCCCCAGTTGGAAATAATGGTAGATCCGGGACTGCGAGTCCCTCAAACAAGAACTAATTATTTAAGGTGCAGATTGTGACCAAATCAAAACCTACGTAACAACTTCTTTCACGTATCTGAAAATTATACACAAACAGATAAAAAATTATCAACACATCATCCACCAAGATCATTCCAGTACCAATCCAATGAATATAGTCTACCTTCTACCTTATAGGGTAGGTACCTTCAAGTCGCGAGTGAATCGGTTTCTTCTAGGCGAGCGTGCTCCACCGTAGACCGGTCAAACGCAAGCCTATCTATTATAAAAAAAAAGTCCGAAATTCAGTCGCTCTGCTGCCCAATAAATAAGCAACATGACAATCAAGTTTTTATGGCCGTCGATGTTTTATCGCTCGCAAGCAAACTAATTTATTCCGCTGTATACTCGTATTAGCGAGCAGCTGTGAATGTATTTCCCCAATAATGTGGTACCATAGATTAAACAATACTTTCTTCGTTCAAGGTGGTGTTACCACAGAAACGAACACCTAACTACTGTAGTAGAAGATAATAATAGGTGTTACGAATTATATGGGCATTGTCCCATCATTCGACGTTAGTATGTCAGTACATTGAAAGTATTTTGTCAGCTAATATTCGTCTAGACATATAGTGACGATTCGTCTTGCTCCCTTTTAATTGCTAAGTCAAATTGAGAGGTCTGGAGTTTGGGTTAGTTGACCGAGCGCAGCGAAGTACATTTCGATGTCAACGGAAATAAAGCGGCTATATTTGTTCGATGATAACTTGCAGAACGTGGATATTACCGATCTTCATGAATTTAGATAGTTCTTTTTACAATATTCTAGTCTAGTCGAAAAATTGGTCCAAGATACACGAAAATAAAGGATCGAAAAATGACAATTGGAGGCAAACGAAAAATATTATTATTGTATAGGGTACTTTGGTTTAACTCAATGAACTACTTAATGTACTTTTCGTATTTTATAATAAAAAGTAGCTAAAGTAGCTAAATTCTGTGTGTAAGTTTTCCGCATTCCAAATTTTATCCCCGTCTGTTGAACTAGTAGGTACCTAAGCAAGAAGATCACACATATACAATCGACTACACACATAATGGGTCTTATATTTGTAATTAAACATAATCATATCTTTTTGCTATTATGGAACATTTCATGTTTAATTCTAATGAATACTCCGGCTATAGTTTCGCCCACATCCGGTATCCGAAACTATAGTCGGATTAAACGTCAGTAATAACGCATACGTAAAACAAAAACGTATCAAAACCACGCCAGTTTCCATAGCAACATACTAAGTGTAATAATCTCCCGTTTCCAGATATTCAATGCTGTCATCGGGGCACATCATACAGACGTGTCTGCACGTGATACAGTCGACGGCTTCCTACATGCTGATGTTAATATTCATGACGTACAACGTGTGGCTCTGCCTGGCGCTGGTGGCCGGGCTCGGCCTCGGATACTTCTTCTTCGGCTGGAAGAAGAACACGGTGGTAGACCTCACGGAGCACTGTCAGTGAGGGGCATCCTGGGAGGAGCTAGTTGACATGTACTCAGTGCTAGAAGTGACACAGACTTTAAAAAGTTGCCCCATCGCAACACTTTAGCCAGACGCTCAGCGTGGGAATATAACGTGTCCTTTTATAATTATCCAATACATGCTCCTACATAACGTTTCTTGTTTCTTTTTTATCTCTAGCGAACTGAGCAACTTGAATTTAAATACGATATCAATTCAATGGGACAGCATTTGGAAGTCTCGTGTCACTTCTAGTTTACAAAGTATGTAATACTTTTTCACTAACAGGCTAAGGCACAGAGCTAACTGCGGATATTTTACGTATCTCTCTATACGTATGTTAGTAATTAGATATCTACATATCAGATTTCATATGTATTATAAAACTTGTATGTATACTCAAATATTTGTACTCCAATCTCTGGGTAGCTAGAATTGAATTTACATTCGATAATGTTTGATTTTTTTTAAATCTTCTACTGTTGATACAGTTTTCCATCTTTTAAATGATTACTACGTATTTTGTTCAAATTTCTGTAGACCTTCATATATTATTTGCTAAAATTAATACTGTTTATAAATTTATACGAAAAACTTAATCTAAAAGTCCGTCAGATGAGGAATTTGTGGCCAGAATGCTGACAGCATTGGATGGCAATGCTAAGCTTTTGACCAAAGTAGATACCAGCATTCTGGTCACCTGAAGCCTCCTCTAAACATTTGAAAATTGATTTGCTTAAATATCCGCGATAAAATTAGGTCCAAAGCAATGCAATCATTCGTTTACAATGTAATTAGGTATAATGTACCTAAGTACATAAATTATGTACGATATTGTTTTAGAACAACAAAGCTCAGAATGTTATCTAAGCTCGATAGATGGCGTTGTTCATTATTGAATCGCCTTCATTATCAAGCCTTATTTAAATATAATAGTTTAACTTTTATCTTGCCAATTAAGTTTCTGCACACCTAGTATAGTTCTCTTGTAATACCGTTTCACTTTACATTCCATATTGTATAGTACTAAAGTAACAAATGGATATTGTGTATTGTATTGTGTGTATTTTAATAAATATTTATCATGTCTTTATACTTATATCTATTTATTACGAATTAATAGAATTTAAAATTCTAAATTTGCTAAGCAAACTTTTGTCTCTAAATCTCTAGTGTACCTACATATTTCCTTTCAAGTACTATGGCATGTGGAATATGGGATTATGGTTGATTAGATTAAATTTTTGCTGACAAAATTTTTAAATAAATACTTACTGTATATATTTGATAGGAAAAGTTTGTAGTTATATGTACCTTCTTAAACTAGAGCTATTTTAGCTATTTGCGCTCAAAGTATGTATTTAACGAATCTGACTGTGATTATTTATTTATGTACCAGTATTCATAATTATGTTTATTTTTATGTATTATAAGTAATTCAAATCGAAAATATCTTAATACTGTTACTTTTGTTACTGTACTCATGAAGGTATACTGTATACCTACATTTATTAGTAAAACTATTTTTAAAAGGTTTATAGAGTTCTATGTTTGACAATAATTAGAATTAAGCATATCATAAAACAAAAATCAAGTTATTGAGTGATATTATTATACAATGTCTTTAATCTATGTCAAGACATGGTTGGTTTCATGTGACGAATTAAATAACTTTTGGTAAAATTTTAAACGCAATCTAAATTTGATTTCTAGATATTAAATATCTGGCAACTTTTTAATAAATTCACTGATGAACATCATAAAGTTTGTTTAAAATTTAAATTGATGCTATGCCAGTGATAAATTGCGATAAACAATGTTTGTTTACAACATTTTTTTTGTGGAACTATATGACAACTGCACTGACTACCATGGACAAGTAATACCATTCAAGACACATCAACATTTTGACTGTATATCGTACTTATGGTATTATAAGTAGACAATGTCTGCCATTGCGTGTCGTGTCGCATGCAAGCATAGGTTTATACCTATATAGTTCCATTTGTTATAGTCGTGAACATCAGTTTTTCTAAAAGCTTTTCAGTCCACAGCTGCAAACGTTGTAGGTATTTATTGATGTTTTTTTAATGAATATTCTACAGTAGAGCTGCGATTACTTTGCATATTTTAAAGACAATGTTTTGTTAATTAAATTAGTATTTAAGGCAATAATGTTTTAAGATTTTATTATACATTTTAATAAGGTTTAGTTGAAAAAATAAACAACTCATTACTAAATGAATTTTGATTTTACAATAGGTTCCTGCGAATATTGCTAATTTTAAGAGATACCTGAGCTACGGCAGCGTAGTTCGGAGGCTGCGCTGGCTGGCGGCCAATCTGGAGGTCTTGGATTCAAAGCCGTCTCTATCTTTTCTATGTTATGAGCATATTGTTAATTACTACCAAGTTCAAACAGTAAAGGAAAACCTGCATTTTCTTGGTGGTAGATATCCTTAGCAAGAGATCGTTTGATAGTAGGTAAGTACCACCGTAGTACCTACTAGATATTCTGCCGTAAAGCAGTAGTGTGTAAACATTACTATGTTCCTGTTTGAAGGATGGTGACATTACAGAGTTGTCGAGCCAAACCATCGAATGTCTTGTGACCCTTTAATTTGACCTTATTTTTTACGATAATTAGATAAATTCTTACATTTAACAAAATCACAAGCTCTGGTCATTGCTTTGGCATCTCAAAACTATCTTTCATGGTCTAGGCACAAAGATGGTAAAATATTCTAATGGCGAAAACTTAGGTCAAGTTTTCGAAACCAAAATCTATGTAGGTAGGTATAAATAAAATATTTGTACTTGTGGGAAAAATGTTGCAGCGCCCCTAGCAGACGTAATCAGAAACTGAAAATAGTGGCAGTCACTTTGCATACACATTACGATTACGGTATCGAAAATGTGAAGAATGATTATTTAGATTTTGTAGAACACGAAGTGAGGATTCCTAAATTATATACATACCCTTAATAACTATTCAGTTAAGTTAAGTTCTCTGATACTTAAAATGATCCTATAAATAACAGAGCAATGGTTTTCTCTTGAAAACAATTATAAAAGAGATAAGCTGGTAGCAAATACTCCAAGGCGCTTTTTTTATTTATCTCACCATTTTGCTGCAAGGCTATGAAAACATTTTCAGGCGCTTACACTTGAAAATTACAATGAGTATATACTCTAAGTACACAAGATCAATGAAAATAAAACGTGTTAGATCTTATTACTTAATGGCTTATGTACAATTTTGTAACACAGGCAGTTTTTTTAATTTTAGGAACTCCACAAATACTACTAAATAGAAGTTTTGAACTCTACCGCCTCCGCTCTGTAAGACATCTCTACATTAATGCGTTCAAAAACATTGGAGCACTTGTTTAACAGATATGATAGTCTTTTTTTTTTAATAGACGATAAATGATAAAATTACATTTTATTTGTATGTCTACGTAATTCGTGGAGTAAATACATAATATAAATGAATGATTAATCAACTTATATAACGTCATTGTAAATCCGTCACAAGAATCTTCTCCTAGAACAATACAACGACCTCGACTGTTTTTGAACGGAACCAATGGCTGTCATTCAAGTATAATGTGACGGGAGTTCCATGTTATGCCTTTTGTATTTTACTTGTTGATTTATATTGTGTAAATTGTGTGAGAAATAAGTGATTAACGGGGGCACTGTGTGTGAGACAGCTATGTTATAGTGATACCAGTGGAGCTTCTAAGGAGAACCCCGCGCTCGCAGGCTGAAGTGCCGTCTGATCAGGTAACGGTATTATTTATTTCTGACGACGTCGATACTCCTCATGTGGTGTCTTTATTGATCCTCATGTGGTGTCTTCATATAACTCCTACTGACATTCCTGAACCCAGTACATGGCTCGTGAAGATAAATCGAAGCCCTAATTACACAGATATCGTCAGATTCGCAAAATCCGTTATGCGAAGATTGTACTCCCGGATCTAAGTGAGTGGCGTGACGGCGCCGATATGAGTCTTATTTGCTCTATTTACCGTTCAACGCACCAAATAATTACAAATTTCTAATTTTGTAACCTAGTTCCTTAAAGTCTAATCACATAACCACCAAAGAATTCTGAAATCATTGAAAAATTAATGTTTATTACATCACCATAAATAGTTAAGTGTCGTAGCAAAATAATAATAATACTCACTTACTAAAATAATTAAGTAATCACTAATTATATCCTTGTTCTTTCTAGCACAACCTTAACATAATTTAAAATCCATAAACTTACTTCATTCTTGATTTTACTGTACACCCGTTTAAAGCATTAAATAAGTAAATAATCAGCACAATACAGCTATAATAATTAATCCAAATGTTCATGGATAGGTGACTGAGTCCTATAGAAGTTCTCATAGACATGATCCCAGAAGGTCATCCTCTGATTAGTGGCAGTGGAGCTCATAGTGATGCCACCATCTAATAGCAGTACTGATACTGTCCGAATATTAAGCCTTCCATCCGAGTCTTCTTGCACTGGCTGCCATATAATTGGAATTAGCGATGTAGTAATTGGTGTTGGATCTCTGAAAATCACAATCAATACTTGTAGTAAGTGTAAAAAAATTTAAACAAAAAACGATTACACAGTTGAACAGTTAATTAATTGCAAGGACTCTGTTTTTTGTATTTATTTAATTTGTAACATTATTTGGTCACAGTAACCATAACAGAATAGTTGAATTATGTTAAATATTATCAATAATAATAATACCTAATATTTGCTTCAGCGAAAAAGCTCTTGAAGTTTCATGGTAAAATATTGAGTTGGTATCAACAATGGTTTATTATATGAAATTGTTAACACTTGACCACTATCTTGCATGATTATAATTGGAAATGCAGTATGAAGCTCTGTTGTGTATGTGCTTTGTATTGACTAAAATAAAGTTTGACTCAGGAAGGAACATAAGACCTGATGCCCGGTCTTATGATTTACCTAGGTACCAAGATTATATTTTGTGAAAGATTTATTTTCTTAAAAAACTTTAAGGGCTGACAACAGCTAAGTAGGTACCTACTCATATAACATACCTGTAAATAGGCGAAATAAGCTAAACATGGCATAGTTGGCAAGGCATGGCATGGCATAAATCAGCAAGTTGGTTTCATTATGTGTAAATGGAAAATATTTATACTCACCCCAATTTTATAAAATTGGTCAACAACATAGCAAGTTTCTCAGTTACTATCTCATCTTCCCCTAAGTCTTCCTTAGCATACACATAGTCAATAATCTTTTCATAATCTGAGTTTCCGGCAAGGTGTCTGGTCATTCTTTTGTACCCAAACTTGAGCATGAATAGTGGAAAGAAGCTCTGTTCAGCGTACAGTATGGCAGATTTTACAATGGGATATTCAAATAGCACATCATGGAAATATTCCACATAATTTTGTTCCACACTGTTGTTTATGTCATCAAAATAAAATTCTTTTACAAACTGCCCTATCTTCACCTTGGTCTTCTCATCATTAAACTTCAAGTTATGTGGTAGCAACTCTTCAAAGTGCAGTGGTAAGTGGTCAAACTTTTCAATGTGTTTCATAATCATAGACATGCCATCTAGATTTGAGTAAAGCATAATGATAGGCACCTGTTGAAAGCTTCCTTTTTTTAATACCTCTATCGGATCCCAGTCCAATAAGCTGTGGTCATAGTCATAATGTTCGATGCATGGTAGGAATATTTCTGTTGCTTGTGTTAAATTCTTAACAGGAATATTTCGAAAAAAATCTACTAACTCATTGACATCTTGATTTCCATTATATCCCAAATTTGCAGCAGCATTCAAAGCCACAGTTACCGGATCATAATTAATCGAAGACGGTGACAGGGCTGACCCAGATTCCAGCACCACTTTATGGAACAAACCCTCAGTTAACCCAGACAAAAGTAGCAAATGAACGGCAATAGCTCCAGACCCTACTCCATAAACTGTGACATCTGAAGGGTCTCCTCCAAAGCTTGCTATGTTTCTTTGCACCCAGTATAGTGCTGCCACTTGGTCCTTTAAGCCAGCATTGCCAGAAGCCTCCTGTGTGCCTAGACAGAGAAATCCGAGGATACCGAGGCGGTAGTTGAATGTTACGATGACCACACCTTGACTCAGGATTCGTTCTGGGGGCTGATATGCACCCCGCCTGGAAACAAAATATTCTTAGTTTCTTTTGTGAAATGATGAAACTGTGATAGTTTGGGAAAGGATCCTGGACGAAGCCAGAGATAGGACAGAGTAGAGTGTCTTAGGAGAGGCCTTCGTACGGCCAGCAGTAGAGTATGATAAGCTGATTGTGATGATTAGAGTAGATCTTTTTAGTATTGATTTTTTTACTTATTGAAATGAAATGATTTGTTGTAGGTATAATTCGTTACATTGTTTTAACTGCACTGTTGGTGCTAAAGGTCATTTCATATCAAATTGACATATTTCTCATGGCTCATGCCCAAATCGATCAAGAGGGTCACTTGAATGTCACATAAATACTATTTTAAATTGTCTGTGAATTAAGAAACCAAAATAATCCTAACTTTACGTCATCACGGTCCATAATCATTATTGACTAGTTCTTCTGGGTAATACCGTGTTTTATCTTGCGTCTAAATTGCGTTGGCGAGTTATTGAGCATTGGTAGCTCTTTATGATCCATTAGCCTTACAAGTTATTATTTAGTATTAAACGAAAACCACGGGACATGTTTCGCTATATTGACAATTTGCATTCTCTATCACACCATCTCATGCCATCACTAATATGTAGATACATATATTATATATACATAAGATTCATTGCCAATAAAAAATGCCTTACCGGTAGAAACTTCGCACAACGACATTTGATGATTTTATGAAAGTAATTTGTACCAACATTCAGACAAAGACGTACTAATCAAACAAAAATAAAGACCATTAAACTCAAAACCATTTAGTCGTAATATAATTTTAGTTATGCTTGAGTTACGAATTTTTTCGTGGGTTGAAGAGAGTACGCTCATACTTGCGAAAACTGCTAGTTTGGAAGCACCGGCTCTTAAACAAAACGTAGTGTTTATATCCTCTTTGCTTGGGTTTAGAAGAAAGCACGGACCACGGAAACGTGGATGAATCGAACGCTGTATGTACATCTTACCCGTTCTGGAAGTGTCCATCGTGCACGAAGACGAGCACGGGCAGCTGCGTGCTGTTCCCGGGTGTGAACACGTTAAGCACGAGGCAGTTCTCGTCTCCCGCGCCGTCTTGTGGGCAGCGCACGCGGTGCGTCGCCTCAAACACGCCGTCCCACGACGGTGGTGGCTCGGGCGCCTGCGAAACGTTACCACAACTAGTTCATATTGGTTCCATGATCCACTCACATGTTCGAAAAGATGGTAAACACATCTAGCCTAGAATGGAAATGATTCAAGTGAGGATACCGATACACCGTTAGATGATAGGCGGCAGACCGAGTACGAGAAAGTACCCAATCACCTTGCTGTCCTTTCTTCACGATGTTTTCCTTCTTCCCAGCTTATTTATGGATCTATCTGACATCTGACAGCGCTAACCACTGAACTATCATCTCTACAAACATCAAATTCTTACCGCGTCCGAATACCTCTGATATGGCTTGACGGTTGCTGTTATAGAAAAAATGCCCGATGTTAACATTTTGACGTTTCACCCGACCGACGATATCATTGTTGTAGATGCAACTCACGGTCAACCCGCCCGATGCTTAACTTTGGTGATAAGTGAACAACACCTAGTCAAGCTGCGTCTCAAAATTAACATTACCTACACAACTTTGCTTGTTTCGGTTCGAAGTTGTCATCAGGATCCATGTCATTTTACCTGTCTGAGCCCATTCTCTTCCACATGTACCTATATCGCTCCATCCTATCCCATATCAAACAATCGATCGTCATTTTAAGTGTCTATTTATTTTTAAACTTGTAATCAAAATTTTCATTGCTACTTTATAGCTGATAGGCTGGATAAAAATTAGGCATACCTACAGATTTAGCTGCATACTCATGGCTTAGTATACGTGATCCTGGAGAGATAAATTTCGACGCACTGCGCAAAAGTCTAGAAGTGACCTAGTTAGGCTTCCAGACCCACGTAACAAAATGTAAGGCGATCATAATATAATCGAGCATCACTGGTGCTGACAGTGACGAATCGCGACCTAACTCGTCCCAAACTCCGCCCGACGTTACCATGATGGGATTACACTTATTTCCATCAGTTATAATGCATACCAATCACATTAAAGTCAATTTTGTAAACTTCTAGAAACCAGTGTCGCTGTTATAATTTTAGTCAATAATTTCTTTTTTTTAACAAATTTTTATATTTTCAGTAGCCATGTGCAAATTAAAACTGGCTATTAAAATTAAATGTGTTTTTTATTTAAAAGTAAAGAGACGAACGAGGCGCTCTGATGGTAAGATATAATGCATGTCCATGACCATTGCAGCGAAACATGGAACTTTGAATAGCAAAACAAAGTCCAGGGCTTCACTGGTTTGGCGCTCATTATACTTTGAGACATTCGATGGTTAGTCTCAACAGCCCTGTAATTTCGCTAGCTGCAGTACCCTTCAAACCGGAACACAGTAATGTTTATACACTACCTACTGCTTGGCGGCAGAATATCTGGTACAGCGATGGTACCTACCTAGACGACCTCCTGCTAAGGTGATCTATGCAGCAATGACTTTATTTTGCAACTCAACGTTCTGTGTATCGCTGCAACGGTCATGGGCATGCGTTGGCTCTTACCATCAGGAGAGCGTCTCGTTTGTCTAAAAATTCGACAAATATAAATATTTTATTGATAACATTAAAGATACAGGTCATTCGTACACATAAAATAAATATGTGCGCTGGCGAATTAAATGAGTAGCTAGGTTTGCTTTACCATCTTCGACCACACCTTCACTTAACATCAGGTGAGCTGTGGTCAAACACCTAGCCTGTCAATCATTAAAAAAAAAAAAGAGTAAATATTTAATATTATTATTAAAAAAAAATTAAATAAGATAAGCTTTACTATAAATAATAATAAATCATGAATATTCGTCTAGATTTCGCGACCGTTTTCGTTACCGAAATGTTGACAAATTAGAGTCAATTTTATAAATTACCTTTTCAAATCTATTTGGCATGAAGTACACTTTGTCATCAAGCGAGTATGACAAACGAATGTGTAAGGTGTTGGTATCGACGAGATGATGACACCAATAACTTATATCGGCCATGTTTAGTGAAGGTAACGGCACAGATGAAGTGATAGTTACTATTGTAATGGCTGAAGCCTAGCCTCAGTACTTTCACTCGCCGTGCCAATGCGGTGACACACCGCGGAGTCGACGAACTGGCTTGCCATTTGCAGTGGGAAGTGGGTATTTCCCGTCATCTCGCTGCAGTCGGATGACATCCGCTCTCCGGTCGCCTAGGGCAGCTGTGCAACACTGTATTATATTCTCTGGCAAGATGTGTAGATAGACTCCCTGCTAGAGTAAATTCGTTATACTCAGTTATAATTATATCTATAGGTATTATCAGAGCAACTATAAAGCCTCTCAGTTGTAATTGTAACTACCATGACTTAACTTTGATGTTCTTTTGGAACAATAGTACCTAGAGCTATATCACGACCAATATAATCTATGCTTTGCCTACTAGGCAAATGTATTGGTGCTAAATAAATGCAATTTAGTTGAGTCGTATCGCCCCATGCTCCTAATTAATTAACTGATCGAGTCCGATAGCCGGCGAGTGTTTTTCCCGCCCTCAGATAATATTTGCTCCATGTAATATGTATAGTAGTTGAATGAGTCCTTCGAGCGACCCCAATAATACTGTCACCGGATAACCATCTGCACAAATGGGATTGCTGTCTATCAAACGCTGACCTTAAACCTTTGGCTAGGCGTGGGCGCGCGCGCGTATGGTAGACCTAGGAAGGCGTAGTGAGGCGGTTGGGGGGCGAAATAACCACGCGCGGCGCCCTGAGTGCTCCGGACCTGCAAGAAGGGGCGCGGAGACAGGCGCGCCCGGCCGCCCCACGTGCTCGCCAGCTGGATCACCACCGCTAGGTACAGTAACCACGCGCGAGATATCACCGCCGCACGCGGCGACACCATTCTACCCACTCCGCTCGAATATCGACTAGTCTGATATTACGGAAGTCGACTTCAAAACATTCCCTAACTTAACGTAAACATTTGACAGGAAAGCATGAGTCAGGTCGTGTTTTGCTCAATTTGTTTATTAATCGGTGTAACACTTGCAATAATAGTAAAGTACATGGCTCTAATTAGGTTTGTGTTCCATTAGCGTAGAGTAGTGGGTCGTCGAGGGGAGCATTTTACTGGCTGTTGTAATTCAATTTGCTGTTTGCTAGCAAGCTCATTAACGTGGCTGCGAGGGCGAAATAGTGTGGGCTGTATCTAAAGCCGGAGTTGTTCTCTATAAAATGCTGGTCATAGAGACTAGTCCACACACGCAGGCGGTCCACGTGGACGCCCTTCTTTAGCTTGGGTTCTGAGTTGATCAGCAGCCACTCTTCTTCCTCATCCTCGGCCTTCTTCAGCTCGTTCCATTCGACGTTTGCAGCTGCTGGTTTTCTGAAATAGTAATTTGAAATCATAATACAGCTCCATTTTATCTTTGTCACTCAGAGAATCGAAGTACAATTTAGTTAATATATTACCCATTATTGATAAAGCTGACCCACAAATTTACCATCAGCTCGATCATTCGTTTCTCGGACGAGTCCTCCTCCACGCTAGTGCCTTCTTTATAGAAGAGATAGCCGGCGAGATCTCCGCGGACCGCCCCCGCTACCGGCTTAAGAAGTGCCTCCAATTCTCGGTTCAAATCACCCACAAACGCAAACTCGTAAAGGTAGACTGTAGCTCCGGCTGATAGCAGTGGCCTGGCCAGTCTAATACCAGGGCTCAAGTACGAAGCATCAGTATACCACAGAGACAATTCTTCAATGTCGTTCACTGTGATATTATTTTCTCCAAAATATTGTTTTCTTAGTTTCAGGGAGAACTCATTCCTTTCGTTGTCATTTATAAAGACCAAATCCTCGGGAAGTAATAAATCGAAATTATCGTTTATTTGTGCAACGAATTCGGCCGTTGTGTCCGTGGCCTCATGTGTTCCAGCGTAGCTCGCAGACCCTATCATGAAAGTAGTATCGATCTCCTTGTTTTGAAGGGTTTTCCATGGAGTATCATCTATAAAAGGTTCTTTGTCGTACTCTATGCATGGCTTAAACCTCATGCCCTTCGCAGCTTTCAATATAGTTTCTAAGTCCACTTCTGCGAATGTATTGTTATAGATAACACCCTCGGAATAATCAACTCTTATTTTCTCAGCCAGTTTGTAAGCTGTACTTGTCGGATTCCTGTCCAAGGCCCAATGTGATAGCGCAGACCCGCTCTCCGTGATTACTTTGTTGATGTAGTATTTACTTCGGGAGCATATGGCGAGGTAGCCTGCATACGCGCCAGCGGCACCGTCGCCACTGACGACTATGTTGGATGGGTTCCCACGGAATAAATGTATGTTATCTTTCACCCATTCCAACGCTAGAGACAAATCTTTTAGTCCAGCATTTCCTAGTGCCGTTTCATTTTGCATACACAGAAACCCCATAGGGCCAATTCTGTAGTTAGGTAAGACTAGGATGACACCTTTTGGCACTATATAGTCAGGGCCGTATATTAGCGGATCTGCGCTCGTGCAGTTCGCATAGCCATCATAAACATGAAAAAGGACGCTAGCATTGTCTGCGGCTTTTGGTGAAAAAATACTTAATGTTAAACAGTTCGAGTCGCCTATAGGTTGATCATTTTCCAGTTGAGGACAGACTTTCGTGTGCTGTGTTACTGTGTGGTCATCTAGCCAAGACTGCGCCGTTATAGGCGTCTGTAATGATAGGTAAATATATTAAGTCAGCTTATAAATTAATACGAATGTATATATTTCGAACGAAAATAATAATGTTGCTTACCTCAAAAGGCGTATTGAACTTTCCATATGGAATATCGTAAAATGCCACAATATCCGTGTTGCTTGGCCATGGGTACCCTGCCACGGGTCCGTGAGTAGTTTGGACCACTTCTTCAATGCTAACTGCTGTGCTACCTGGGCCATTAGGACCATCGCTTTCAGCAGATACACCAACAAGAGGAGGGGCATCAGGACTTTCGTCACTCGCAGGTTTCTCTGCTGATGCCACTTCACCACTTGAAGCTTCACTGGCCTCTGGCTCTTTACTTTCAGGGTGTTCATTTGAATCTGGTTCTTTGCTCTCAGGGTGTTCATTTGACTCTGGTTCCCTACTTTCCGGTTTTTCATTTGTCTCTTCAGAGCTTCGTGCTTGCAGTGATCCTCTTTCTGGACTGGAATGATTTTCTGGTAATATTTCTTGGCTCTTAGACGGCTCACTCGAGTTTAATAATTCATTTGATTCGTTTGTATTTTGAGATTGTTCATGTGTTCTACTTTCACTTATTTCTCTAGTATCAGTACTTGATACTGGCTTTGCATCAGATAAATTCGGTACGACCACGTCGATCCCGCTACTATTTTCGTTTTCAGCAGAATTTGCGCTTATAACTCTATCATCAGTTAGAGGAAGTTCATCCTTACTGTCAAGGTTATATGAAC
Organism: Biston betularia; assembly: GCA_905404145.2. Classification (NCBI taxonomy): domain Eukaryota; kingdom Metazoa; phylum Arthropoda; class Insecta; order Lepidoptera; family Geometridae; genus Biston; species Biston betularia. The sequence continues at coordinate 306,184 of FR989879.1, forward strand.
TGTTGTTATGTCCTATATAATCTGACTGCGAGTTGTTGCGATCTTCGTGGTACAAAGATGTATTGTCGGGCTGGACAACGACGATGTTATCTATAGTATGAAATTGTGCGCTCGTGACTGTGATTAGAGCAGCCAGAATAATGAACTTCCATCGTATATTCCACATGACTAGTTCCTGAAAACATGTCAATATTCACATACGATTTGTTTCTTTACCCAACGATAAATTAAGACGCTGTAGCTAATGAAGTTTTTGCAATACAAATTTATTAGGAAAATTTATTAGGAAAATATATTTATTTTCTGAATAAATATTTTTCGTTTAAAAACTTTTGAGTTAACCTTTAAAATTTACACAAAATACTTTATTCAATAGTATTGATTTTTGTCATTTCGCAATAGTTTTATTAAATGTACGAATCACAACATCGAAGCGTTATTTTCATATTTTTGCTGTGCTAAATGCTACACTGTGAGTTGCTAAATAACAGTTTGAATGTCCTTAAATATTAGCCAGTCTTGCACTATGTTGTTTACCACGCTTTATTTGTATTAAACTATATATTATTGTAGCGATGATAGCCCAGTGGTTGGCGCAGTCGGTTCACATGCCGAGGGGTGTGGGTTCAAACCCCAACAATAAGCTTGAGCTGCCGGTGAAGGGCAACATCGTGAGGAAACCATAGCGTTGTGACAGGGTACTTTCTAGTACTCGACTAGCAAGCTAAGGTAAAAAATCACTGAATATCAGGTTAACTGTGGTCAAATAAAAAAGTTGTCGACAACTTTAGTTTACACGAACAAAAGAGACGATAGGCACTCACCTGTTCCCAGCATGTGGCGTCGCTGCCAAAGCTCCGCACTGTATGGGATTGAGATTGCATGATATCGATCGCGGATTATCGTTAACAAAAGTTATTCAGGTACCGTAGTGAATCGACTCGCTATGAATTGCGAAGCTCTCGAGTAAAGAGTTTTGAACTAATTTTATACTGTTGCAAAAACATTGACCAGGTCGTCCTGTTCACCCTTTCGAACGTAGGTAAACTTTTCAACGCTAGGGCGTCCACAGAACGTTAGATTTTTAGGCTAGTTGTTTGACCACAGTTCACCTGATGTTAAGTGAAGGTGTGGTCGAAGATAGTTAAGCTCACCTAGCCTGGAATGGAACTGGCTCTCAAGTGAGGCTGCCGGAATACATCGTTAGGTGCTTGGCGGCAGATTTTCAATTTGAGAGTGGTAGCTAGACAGCCGAGTACTAGAGAGTACCCTACCACCATGCTATGGTTTCCTTCACCGGCAGCTCAAGCTCATTGCTTGTTTGAACGCACGCCCTTCGGCATGTTAACCTACTGACACGTGTTTCGCTTCTACACGAGGCATCCTCAGGATGTGTTGAGTCTTCGAGCGCTTGATCGTGACTGAGTCACACAGTCACAGTCGTGACTAAACCAAGCGACTGAAGTCAAGTGACTCTACCAAGCGCTCGAAGAGTCAACACGTCCTGAGGATCGTATTGTATGGATGTATATCAGTTTGTAATACGTTTCAGTTTCCGTAGAATTAAAAAATCTTACAAGACAGACAGACTGATTGATTGATTGATACCTCATTATTGTACACACTAAAATACAGAAAACAGAAGAAATAAACTTAAATATAGGTGTAACAACTGGCGACCTTATCAGACATTATTTCATTCTCAATTTATTTTTAACCGTGACTATCCCCGTGGTGGGCTAAGGCTTTCCATTCAGAGAACGTTTGTGACCATGCAGTAACATGGAAAACAACGCTGTCTGCGCCAGTACCCCAAAAGCTCGGTTATCTGGGGCGCGAATCCATCACTCGTATCGCCCACTCATGCCGATAACCAACCATTCCGTTTATTGCTTCACCTACCACACACAACTTACGCACAATCTGCTAAACCAGTGGTCTCGCTTCGCTATCAGCCGCGTGGATCTATACTCTGTTTGGAAAGGGGGCACAGTAGCCGATGCACTGGCGCTTTGAATTGCATTGATACGTATGCTCATAAAAGCCAGCAAATCGCTTTGATAAGAGCTTGATACGCATTAGTATTGAGGTTTTTAATTTATACAAGGATTTTATATAAATACTAGCTGCGCCCCGCGGTGTTACCCGCTACAAGTTTTCGAGATAAAAAGTCTATGTGTTAATCCAGGGTGTCAGCTACCTCCATACCAAATTTATCCAAATCCGGTTATTAGTTTTTGTGTGAAAGAGTAACAAACATCCATCCAAATTTCACATTTAAGGGCACATCTACCTAATCCTGAAGCAAGCAAAGTTTGTTCTATAGGAACTAGACAAGACACTTGTTTTTTAAGTGCATACTTATCCCACTAATATTATAAATGTGAAAGTTTGGTTGGATGGATGTTTGTTACTCTCTCACGCAAAAACTACTGAACGGATTTGGATGAAATTTGGTATGGAGGTAGCTGAGACCCTGGAATAACACAGGCTACTTTTTATCCTGAAAACATACATACGTTTGGAACACCCACGCACATAACAAACGTTGGTCACATGCATTTTTTCCTGAATAAGAATTAAACCTACACTCTAAAGCTCACTGTATAGAAGGATAATTCTGAATTAATTTATTAATTTTCAGGCAGCATTTTAACATTGATATCCATTTGTACCTAATCACCATCATTTGTGAAAACCAGTACCGTCATTTTGGGCAGACGGGCAAAAATGCCACATTCATCTGGCGTTGTCCATTCCGCCAACATAAATAAGTATGTAATTGGTTTCATTTTGTTTCCAGGTAAAACCCCGCATGACGTGGTGGGAGGTTTGTTTGCGCGGGCTCCACAGGCCGGGCCGGATTTAAATAAAACGACCACGCTAATGGGAAAGTTAATTGCTCTGACAGTTTGACGAGGCGCTCGGTCCGTCCAACAAGCAATGTAAAAAAACAGATATAGATATCACCACTTTAGGCTGATGGGTTTTCTGTTACTGTGCTTGAAACGCCTTTTTAGGGTTCCGGGCTCCCTTACAACGGTCCCCTTCGTGCGGAACGGACGGAACCTTTCGTGCGCGAGTCCCACTCGCACTTGGCCGGTTTTTTTTTCTTGTAGCGATTAATGGTTAATGCGGCCAGTTCACACGCCTAAGGGCGTATAAACCCCAACAGTAAGCTTGAGTTACCGGTAAAAGAAAACATCGTGAGGAAACTATAGCATAGTGTACTTGTACTAACGGTGTGTTCCGGCAGCTTCACTTGAGAGCCAGTTCCATTCTAGGCTATGTGTGCTCTACTATCAGATGAGCTGTGGTCAAACACTTAGCTTGACAAACATATAAAAATATCTAATTCGATAGAATTAAACATCACACGCATAACTTTTTAGTTTCTAGGATTCCAATATACATACACGTAATTAAAAATCACGAATAACCGTACAAAAATCTGTCATAATATACACAGTTTCTGTACGAGAAACTAATCAATTAGTAGGTACTAATTGATTAGGATATTGATAGAGGTGCACTAAAAGGTATCATTAAAAACAATTTAAAATGTTTGCTCATACTGTATTTATTTCGTATTTTTTAATTTCATTTGTGAATTTAGGTCATAACTAGATACGTTTTGTTCGTTTAAAAATAAATATAGGTGTTTACATATCAAATTTAAAAAAGATTGGTGGCCTCGCGTAAATGAAGTTCTATATACCTCGCGTCTAAGCATTCTGCATTGTAAATGTTTATACATATTATATGTATGTGGATATATGCTGTCGTTAGCAAAATGATCTTTACATGAAATGACGAATTATCCGAAAGACTTGATTGTTTCACAGCGCGGATAGATAAGAGGGCAGGCAATCAACTGCGAACGCAGAACGCTCCAATTGTTCTCCAATTAAGTTGGATTTGACAGGTTACCGTGCATTTTTTTCCTAGTTTTTGGCATCGCATTTTGTGCATTTTGCCTGTGTCACATATTTCGATGTACTCTAATGTTTGGTGATAAATCATGTGAAATTAATCTGAGTCACAAAGACGCACAATGTAAGTCAGGGTCGAGTCCGGCTATGCATAGTAAAAGAGAATTACTAAAAGCTTCGATAGAGTTATGAAAGCAATACTAAACGAGATGTTTCCCCACGTTATATCACTAACCTACAATATTGGTACGTAATTCTCCACTTAATAGATAAATTACCATTATTTTCATACAAACACTACTTTTCCAAAAAAGTTTTTAAAAGTTTTGTAGCAATGATAGCTCAGTGTTTAGCGCGGTCGGTTCACACGCCGAAGGGCGTGGGTTGAAACCCCAACAATGAGCTTGAGCTGCCGTTGTTAACTGTTAACTAATATTTTATATAGTATTAACTAATGTTTAACTCATATAATTATGTCACCATGCTAGCATTAAAGATGATTGCAAAGTCAATGTAATAAGGCGTTCAACTTACTGTTGCTATTAAAAATCCAACAGGCGCTATAAAAAAAGAAGAAGAAAAAAGACATTTCACACAGCGCCATCTAGCCGCAAAGCTTGTACTATGGGAACCAAATAACTGACAGAATAATTAAATACTTTTTTTTGTAAATACAATAATACATACAGAACATCCAGACGCAACAAACACAAATGCTTTTGGAGCAGATACATAACTACCAAGCAAGCTATTAGCATCAAATATATTTAGAAAGATATGAATGGATTACCTAATTGTTTTTAATGTGTAAGTAATAAGACGAACCAGACGCTCTCCTGATGGTAAGAGATACGCATCCATGTGCGATACACAGTAACAAAACAAAGTGCAAGGCATCGCTGCATTGGCGCTCATTACTTTGAGACCTTCGTGGTTAGTCTCAACAGCCCTGTAGTGTCGCTGCAAACCTTGAAACCGGAACACAAACTTACTGTTTATACACTACTGCTTGGCGGCAGAATATCTGGTACAGACCTACGCATACGACCTCCTTCTAAAGATACTACCCCCAAGTAAATTAGGTAGACCAATGACGCATAATGAAAACGCAGCATTAATTAAAGAATTTTAAATGTATTAAACAAACAAGACGTGACTTCACATAATATTACCGAATGACCTTAAACGTAATTATATATAACTTTTCGCTTCCCTGTATACTTGATTTGACTCTGACAGTATTCAATAATGCGATATAGTATTTTTACTATTATTAATATACTAATAACCTTTATTTAGTATAGTGAACATATACATAAGATTAACAGTAATCTGGATTAAGTGAAAGCCTGTATCGCAGGAAACCATCAAGTTAAAAATGTAGAATTAACTCATGGACTGACAAACATTGTCTATAAAGTGACAAAACCATCAAACAATTAATAAATAATAAATATCGTAAGACATTACACACAGCGCCATCTGACCCCAAACTAAGCAAACCTTAACTATCGAAGTCAGACAACTGGTAGAATAAATAAATAGTTTTTTTTTGTAAATACATACTTATAATACATACAGTACACCCAGACACAGAACAAACATTTGTTTATATCACAAAATGCTTGTCCTCGGTGGGAATCGAACCCACGCCCTTCAACTCTTGGAGCAGACATACTACCAATGAACCAACAGGGCTGTCATTTAATCAAATTCATTCATTCATTTTGTCAATTTATGTTTACTGTTAAAATGTGAGTCTAAGATGTATGATAATTAAGGATACAATATAAGATTAATGTAGTCCATACAATTAAAATTTAGCCTGATCATAATTTGCATACAAATATCTGAAAGAAAATAAATAGAATTGATACTTTGTTGAGGGCTTCATAATAAAATTGAGTGTATGTGTTTGGCGTGGAGATCTATTAGAATATTTACTTTGGATGCGGGGATTAGTTCTAGTGTCGGTTCCGTGCCATCCCTAGGAATTCTGGTGGGGGTTTGGGTGAGAAGCGTTTTTAGCCTTGCACAACTGTAATTTAAGATAGACCGGAATTAGACCTAGAATAGTGGTGTCAAGTACTGGCGCAGCTATTCAAAATATTTCTTGGGCTCCAGTACTAAAAAGCGCCATCTTTCTTCCTTCCAGCTTTAGGAGATTCTTTGAAACTTCATTCTTCCAACTATTGGGATGGCCGACAGGCCTTTTGACTTGCGATAGTCCAGGATAAGCGCTTTTAACGGCACGATCTTCCTCCATCCTTTTGAGTCCTATAACATTGGGATCTACCACCAGCTCTTCAATCTTTTTCATTAGGGAACACTTGTACAGATCTTGTACGGTTCAGCCTCTGGGCATCACTCGCGTTTCGAACTATGTTCTATAAATGTTTCTCCAACTCAGCTGCGACATTTCTGAAACAACAATAATATTAAGCTAACCAGCCAACTTGCCTTGCTAGTTCGCAAGTTTGTGGGGTGTTTACAAATGCATGGCATTGATAAATGAGCATCCCCCTAACCTGACATCTTCGTCCACTTCTTCGTAAAACCGCAGCCAGCTGGCCTCTTCTTCGTCGAGTTCCTTCATTCGGAACTCCATCGGCATGGATATGTCCTGGTACTGCAGCTTATCTTTCACGGGAGGCCATTGCGCCTCGTCCTCCGCATTTGTCGGGTTGCTGGAATTTTGTATTTTAAGCAATATAAAGAGTTGGTCTAATAACGTCATGTTACACATTGTTCGGTGAGCTTTCTGTATTATTACCATTTTTACCCGCTTCTGAGTGTTGGCCTCACTCTTCAGCGTGCCATGTTTTTTTCTGTACTATATCAATTACGTCGATAAATTGTTATCGCCTTATCTTTAAAGTCATGATTGAAAAAAATATTGCTATTCGCATGGCATGCGCACTTAATTTGTGTTTCGTATATTGTGTACTGGCTAATGCTCCAATATGGATGCGAGGCTTAGGCTATTAAGAATTATCTCTGGAAACGTAACTATAGAAGCATTCGAAATGTAGACAAACTCTCTTGTCTATACCTTGGAACCTGTAAGTCACCAATGACGAAGTTCTACACTGGCTTGTTGCATATCTGGAGTAAGCTCACAGGCATGATAAATAAGAGCTCTTGCAAAAATTCTTGACTAAAAAATTCCGGGCGAAAGAAGGCCGATCGAAGTCATGGTGGCTCAACGGAACGGAATAAGGTTTCGAGTGCCACCGAACTCTTTAGTATGTCTAAAGATAGGAGGCAATATGTAGAGATGTCAAGTACCTTCACTAGCTAGAGAAGCATCATAAAAAGATGTAAATCGTGTGCTCACCCGCACTTTGCAAAGTTAATCACGATCGTCACCCACCATTGCTTCATACGGTCATCGTCGTTGTTCGGAGGAAATGAGACGTAGTCCTCCAACAGAGAATCTGAACGGAAGATGTAAGTGAGATCTTCCACATGTGTTGCGCCTTTGTACGTCGTCCACAACGCATTCTTTATAATACTACGTTCGCTCTCATATGAGTACCTGTACAAGTACGCCGGGGCTCCCCCCAAACCCCTCCACTCGGCAACCTTTAAAATGGGGGTTTTGAAAAATAGGTACGCAAAACAGCTAACAAAGTTGTCCAAGCTGTAGTCTCCGTGGAAGCATCGCTCGATCGTTCTGTTCGCTAAAGCTTCAATTTCATTGGGATATCCATAAGCGATCCGCATCGGCAATACGAGCGTCGGATTGTTCTTTATACGTTGCGTCATCTGCCAGATGTATGCCACCCATTTGAAAAATTCCGCCTCGTTGTCTGTATATCCAATAAGCATAGGGAATTGAGTCCCTCTTCCTTCCGCAATGAGCTTCAGTGGTTTGGCGCTTAAGACTGTCTCTATTCCGGAATAGACTTCTTCCTCAACTGGGACAAATGACGTCAACCCGTAGTTATATTGGATTATACTGTTGGCGTACATTATGTCTTCTAGTGGTAATTCGGTGAGGGCTTTGTGAATGACGTCGGGATTAGTGGAGTTGATGCCCAGATGCTGAATAAAGTCGGTGGCGATTTGTTTCGCGAACTGAGGGTCGGTCGCGAAGTAGATGGGGATGGCGTGGCCACTCATCATAAATATCCTGAAATCAAAATGTTGGGATACATTACCGACACACAAAGACACGCCATTGATCGTCTACCGTGATTATGTAAACAAGCAAGAGGAATTCCAGCGAAATCTCTATAATTTACGAAAAGACCTCACCGCGGAACATCTATAAATTAATTGCTAGAAAGAGTACCCAAGCTAGTGTTGGCAGGATCATATCAAATTTGGTCGGGCAGAGAAGGTGAGCGTTGTTGATACGTAAATACGTATGTATTTAAAGGGGCCCCTGAAGCCAACACCTGGGTCGCAAGCTTTACGGACTCCTGACCCTGCAACTGGTTAGACCCGGCACCCGCACGGTGACACCATTGAATGCTAAGAAGTTTTCGTCTGAATTATATTTAATACAGTAGCATGTACAAATTTCACGAGCAAACTGAAGAATGCCGGTAGTTGACAAATATACATATATAATCCATAATTAATATATCTACACTAATTATAAAGGGGAAAGATTTGATTTTTTGTTTTGTTTGTTTATATTGAATAGGCTCCGAAACTACTGGACCGATCTGAATGATTCTTTCATCATTAGAATGCTGCATTATCACTGAGTGACATAGGCTATATTTGTATTGTTAATAGACTTTCGTTTTCCCGTGTGAAGCCGGGACGGCCCGCTAGTCGGAAATAAACACATTTTAGCTAAACGGTCAAAATATTGTGCAATTTGAAATTGATTTGATTTGTTACTCATAATTAGAATTAATTGTTGAACAGCTATTAGTTTTAATTGTATACTAAAACATACAAATACACCTATATGTATAACTATGAATAACTCAAATTATAAAAAACTTGTACCTACTACCTACTAGTGCATTAATTTGATCGGTAACAGGTTTTTATACAAGCGCGTAGCTTTAAAAATGTTTAATTTATGAATTGTAATGTTGTTTTTGTCGTTTATTAGATTTAATTAACAGTAGAAATTGTACTTGAGTAATAATTAAGTTTTGTGAAGGATTTTTAAGTTTAAAATACCTGTGGAACAGTCCTTCGGCTGCTGTGGACAGTGACAGTAGGTGCACCATGCTGGCGCCGGCGCTCTGCTCATGAGCGTGACGTTGTCGGGGTCTCCGCCGAACGCGCGCGCGTTGCGCTGCACCCAGCGCAGTCCGCACAGGACGTCGCGCAGCGCCTGGTTACCGGGGACCTTGGCGGTGCCTAGGGAAAGAAAGCCGAAAACGTTGATCCTGAAAACATAATAAAAAAATATCGTACACACAGCGCCATCTGACCCCAAACTAAGCAAAGCTTGTACTATGGAAGTCAGATAACTGATAGAATACTTTTTTATAAATACATACTTATACACACAGAACAAACATTTGTTTATACCACAAAATGTTTGTCCTGTGTGGGAACCCACGCCCTACAGCCCTTGAAGCAGACATTCTACCAATGAACCAACAGGGATGTCAACATGGTGACCAACATAAACCTACGCCTGCAGCAAAGGATCTGTTGTTCTTCTTCTTTGATTTTGGCGTCGCATTTTGAGCATTTGCCAGTGTCAAGTGTTTTAATATTTTCAAGTTTTAAAAGTTAAATAAGTTGCTTTGTAGCTATAGTTATAGTCGAAGTCCAGTCTTAGTCAAGTCCGCGTCAGTCAAGTCCAGTCATGCTTTAGTAAAGTAGTGGCGACTTTACTGTAAGCTTCGATGGAGTTTTGGAATTTTAGTTTGAACTTCAATGGACTAATTCTTCACTTTTTGAATATAACACCACCGTTTTGGGAAAAAAATACAACGCGGCGACACGACTCTTTCCGTGTTCCTGCCAAAACTCGAATCTGTTGTTCTCTTGGCATGTCATGACTTTTTTTCAATATGATTGCTAGGCTAAGTGTTTGATCACTGATATTAAGTGACGGCGTGGTAGAAGATGGTAAACACACCTAGCCTGGAATGGAACGGGTACTCAAATGATGCTGTCGAAACATCGGTAGATGTTTGGCGGCAGATTTTCAACTTGAGGGTGGTAGCTAGCCAGGCGAGTACTATAAAGTTCCCTACCACCATGCTATGGTTTTCTCACGATGTTTAGATTCATCGACAGCTCAAGCTTGTTATTGAGGGTTCGAACCCACATAAAGTGTACTTTCTATGACTTCATTCAATTTAATCCAACTTAAGGATGGTAGCTAGCTAGCACCATCTTTGCACCCACGCCTGTACTTCATATTATACCTGAAGTTAAGTGAAACGACAATGACGCTCTCGGTGGTCATCAAGTAGTCAGGTCCGTGCAGGTCAGTAAGGCCGGACCCACTTTGGAATCCGCCTCCGTGGACCGTCACCAAGATCGGCAGACCTTTCGTGATTGTGCTTTTAGTCTGTGGAATTTAAACTGATTACTGGAAGTCGATTAATTTTTTATTTGGTTGACTGATGTTAAGTGTGGTCTAAGATAGTCTACTCCACCACATGTCATTGGATTATCATGCTTCTTTTTTTACCACACTTAAAAGACTTTTAACCGATTTTAATAAGAAGGGCAGGTTTTTGTTACTGCGCCATTTGTTGACCTACTTCCGTGCTACAAATCAGTAACTAAATAAATTTGTGAATGCTGAATGACTAGCCCTATTGTCAGGTTTAATATTTGGAAGGCGAAGTTATGTCATGGCTTTACGGTTGCTTTTACAAGGTACACGTTTGTCATCGGTATTTTAAGTGATCCACGATTTGTAAATACTACTCGCGGTCTCAGACGTATTGTGGCAAGGGTGGCAGACTGGCAGTTTAAATCAAATGGGCTTACTTCATCGGTGGGGAAGTGCGGGTAAGGCACGTGGAGGTTCAGGTAGATGCAATCTTCGCTCTGCCCGCGTGGCTGGCGCGTCAGGCGCCCGTAGATGAGCTCCTTCTGGGGGCACGCGGGGGCGTCCTCCGTCGCGTCCAGCAGGTAGCTCCAGGGCTCTACTGGCTCCAGCTCCTGGAACGTCGATAACAAACCTATGTTAACAAGTTCGCTTGAATATTAGGGTTCAATTTTTTAACCTTCCGTTTGGTTTTCGAATACGAATATGACGGACTTTTGGTCAAGAACGACAGACAGGCATATTCGTACATATGCAAAAACTCAGGCGTATGATTCAAAAACACAGCCAGGTTGGCTTCGGTGAATGCTGGTAGGGAAATGCACAATACACCCCAAGCGGGGCGTTAGTGCAGGACTCATCGCCTCCATTCCGAATAAGAAATAAGCACACGAAGTGAGGAACAAATCGACAACCACGTTTCCTTTCTCAATGAACCTCTATGAATATTCAATTTTGTAGGTAAGTTTTTCGTGCCAATGCGTGTGCAAGTGACGGTGTGGTCGAATATGGTAAACACACCTAGCCTGAAATGGAGCTAGATCTCAAGTGAGGCTGCCGGAACACTCCGTTAAGTGCTTCGCGGTAGATTTTCTACTTGAGGTTGGTAGCTTGGTAGACGAGTACTAGAGAGTACCCTACCACCATGCTATGGTTTCCTCACCATGTTTTTCTTCACCGGCAGTTCAAACTCATTGTTGGCGTTTGAACCCACGCTCTTCGGCGTAGCTATCATCGCAAGGAACCAATTCAGAAAGCTAGTTACCGCGAAGCGTCTCGCGCCGAGTGGTGGTTTCCCGTAGGGCAGACCGCGGAAGCTGGCGTACTTGTGCGCGCGTTCGGCGAGACGCACGCGCCCGCACGCGGCGCCCGCGTCCGTTCGCAGGCGGGCCTCGCACGCCTCCGCCGGCACGCTGCGGACCGCGCAGCACGAACCCGCCGGACACAAACACCATATTACCTTACACTTTTACTTGGTAGTAGGAGCACTACAGCAGCAAATATTCTGGTGCCAAGCAGAAGAGTGTAAACAATTGCAGTGTTTTGGTTAGAAGGGTACTGCAGATAGCGAAATTACAGGGCTTTCGAGACTAAGCATCGAAAGTGGCCAAATTAGCGATGCTCTGGCCTTTATTTTGCTACACAAAGTGTATCGCTTCAATGGTCATGAACATGCGTTATCTCTTACCATCAGGAGAACGTCTCGTTTGTCTCATTACTTTAATAAAATACTGTATTTCTACATTTAAATTATGTACACAACGTAAAACGAAAAAGATAAATAATTCTCCTGCAAGAGGTTGTCTAGTACCACAGCAGTGTCTGAAATTTTGCCGCCAAGCAGTTAGTGGTAGTAGTGTTAAAACATTACCATAATTATTAAAAAAACAGTTCCGGTTGAAATAGTTATGTAGGTAGTCAAATAACAGGACTAATGAGACCCTAGAATCATATCCAAAGTAATCCAAAATTACGGATGCTCTGATCATGGACAGGCATTGGACATCTCATACTGTCCAAAGAACTTGTCTTTCATTTCATTACTGCTTACAATAAAACAGTAGCAGTGGCCATCTCAACACAATAAGAAAATTGGTCTTATAACGGGATCAGGAGTAGAAACCCACTAGTATTATAAATGTGAAAGTTTGGATGGATGTTTGTTACTCTTTCACGCAAAAACTACTGAACAGATTTGGATGAAATTTGGCATGGACGTAGCTGAGACGCTGGATTAACACATACGCTAATTTTTATCCCGAAGTCATATAGCGGATAACACCGCGAGGCGCAGCTAGTCTAACATAATTTAGAAGAATCATCAACGGAATGAACTGAAGGATGAACGAATAAGCTGTTATCATCAACCGAATCTAAGGTACTCGGCAAATAGGTTTTAAATTCTTACCTTTTTCTTACTGCAGAATTTAAAAACAAACAAATGATAAAGATAATTTTTGTTGAGTATCGCGATAACAAAGCCGAAAATAAATCTAACGGTATACAAAACTGCCAAGCGTATGTCTGTGTATGGTAGGATTCCGTTCCGTTGTCATGCCATAAATGTATTATAAAGCTAAATATTTATATATATTTTTTAAGTAAAAAAGTAATGAGACGAACTAGACGCTGAGAACTTTGAGTAGCTAAACAAAGTCCAGGGCATCGCTGCTTTGGAGCTCATTACATTGAGACTTTCGATGGTTAGTCTCAACAGCCCAGTAATCTCGCTAGCTGCAGAGTACCCTTCAAACCGAAACACAGTAATGTTTACACACTACTGCTTGGCGGCAGAAAATCTGGTACTACCATGCTAAGGACACCTACCACCAAGTAACAATAAAATAACTAGAAATACATTTCCTTTGAAATTCCTATGTATATAAATACTTCAGCGATCACCGCGGCAAGTCACCAGGGGATTCAGACACAGTCACGTCCCAACTCAGACGGGTAAATTGATAAAATTTATCCATTCTCGTCAACACAAAATGAATTTAAAAAAAAAGTCAACGTACTTACCGCAAATCAAAAGCATTAACAACGCGGCGAGCATCGCTAGACAGCGATCTCCGTCGTTTGCGGCAAACCGCGTGCTGGGTATATCCGCCATAACTAGGCGCTCGTGCGCAGCTACGCTTGATACGTTATATACGTGATAATAGATAGATAGGTATAACTCTTTATTGTGCACACCATGAATAGAAAAATCGTAGCGATGATAGCTCAGTGGTTAGTGCGGTAGGTTCGCATGCCGAAGGGCGTGAGTTCAAACCCCAACAATGAGCTTGAGCTGCCGGTGAAGGAAAACATCGTGAGGAAACCATAGCATGGTGGTAGGGTACTTTCTAGTACTCGGCTGGCTAGCTACCACCCTCAAGTTGAAAATCTGCCGCCAAGCACCTAACGGTGTGTTCCGGCAGCCTCACTTGAGAGCCAGTTCCATTCCAGGCTAGGTATGCTTTACCATCTTCGACCACACCTTCACTTAACATCAGGTGAGCTGAGGTCAAAACACCTAGCCTGTCATCCATAAAACAAAAAGTACAGAGAACAAAGAACCTAATGAACGAATGTAGCAGTCTAATGATGAAACAATTATTGCGATCGTATATCAGTAGTTTCGGAGCCTTAACTATACAAACAAACATAAACGTGTTGCTTCCAATATTCCATCGAAGCTTATAGTAAATGTAACATATAATAATAAATAAATATCATAGGACATTACACACAGCGCCATCTGACCCCAAACTAAGCAGAGCTTGTACTATGGAAGACAGATAACTGATAGAATACTTAAATACTTTTTTTTTGTAAATACATACTTATAATACATACAGTACACCCAGACACAGAACAAACATCAATGTTAGTCACACAAATGTTAGTCCTGAGTGGGAATCGAACCCACGCCCTTCAGTTCTCGAAGCAGACACACTACCAATGAACCAACAGGGCTGTCTATAAAACTTGAAAATATAAAACACTTGACACTAGTGTTTAAGGAGTGTTCTGAAGAATTATTCGATCTTATGCCGGCGTCATGGTCCCATCCCCGCACTAGCCGCCGCCATCGTATCAAAGTTCATCCACATGTTCTTGATCCATGGAAATCGCACACTGTGCGATTCACGCGATCTTTTTTGCCTACACTTGCAAATTGTGGAATGATCTTCCTTCTTCCGTATTCCCGCGGAGTTACAACATTGGGTTCTTCAAAAGGCATGTTAATAGAATCTTAAAAGGTCGGCAACGTATTTGTGGTACCCCTGGTATTGCAGATATCTATAGGCGACGGTGATTGCTTAACATCAGGCAACCCGTTAACTTGATTGCCACCTGTGGCATAAAAAAAAAAAAACTTGTAAATGCTATAAATGCGACGCCAAAGTAAAAAAAAAAACTCCTGACTGATGTTTGTAACCAGGTTTGGGCGGTGGTACATCATTAGATGACAGCTGATTGACGTCTCCGATAAAGACAAGTGCGCTAGCACCAGACAGCCGTGCAGTTTCAATTTTAAAGTGACATTGCTATGTACCTATACGTCATTTAAAATTTAAAAGTTGATAGACGTACGAGCATTGAATTTTCATTACATCTAAACGTGCTCGCAAAAAGCTGGTTTGTTGTTCTTGCCTTCCGTGTTTGTACCGAAAGTCACGATCACACGACTTGGTCAAACGTATTTGCAAATTAACTATGTAATTTTTTGGTGGTAGATTTCCTTAGCAGCAGATCGTCTAGGTAGGTACCACCGCAGTACCAGATATTCTGCCGCCTAGCAGTAGTGTGTAAACATTGCTGTGTTCCGGTTTGAAGGGTACTGCAGCTAGCGAAATTACTGGGCTGTTGAGACTAACCATCGAAAGTCTCAAAGTAATGAGCGCCAAAGCGGCGATGCCCCGGACTTTGTTTTGCTACTCGAAAGTATTGCTGCAATGGTCATGGGCATGCGTTATCTCTAACCATCAGGAGAGCCCATCGTCTGTCTTATTACTTTCACATAAAAAAAAATAATGCTTAGTTACAAACTTTGCTTACTTGCGACCCGCCCCGGTTTCGCACGAGTGCAATGTGGATACTAATGTGCATATGCATGCATATAAATCTTCCTTTTGAATCACTCTGTCTATTGATGAAAACCGCATTAAATTCCATTACGTAGTTTAAAAGAACTAAGCGTACAGACGGCGGGAAACGACTTTGTTTTGTACTATGTAGAGATGTTTAATGAACTGTCCACAATCCCATAGGAACCATTTATTTTTTTTAGTTTGAACAAGGGAGTCCTTTTTATGGTTGGTTAAGTGTTTGACCACAGCTCATCTGGTGTTAGGTGACGGTATGGTCGAAGGTGGTAAAGCACACCTAGCCTTGAATAGAACTGGCTGTCAAATGGGGCTGCCGGAACACACTGTTTGGTGCTTGGCGGCAGTTTTCATCTTGAGGGTAGCAGCTAATCAGCCGAGTACTAGAAAGTACCCTACCACCATGCTATGGTTTCCTCACAATGTTGTCCTTCACCGGCACCCCAAACTCATTGTTTGGGGGTTGAACCCACGCCCTTCGGCATGTGAACCGTCCGCGCTAACCACTTAGCTATCATCGTTACAAAGTCGTTGCAGATGAGTCTTGATATTATACCAAATTATAAAATTATGTTTAAATTTAAAATGCAAGTGAACCCGCGCGCATCAAGTACACGTACACCACGATTATTGTTCTGTAACTTGCCAAATACATGTGTACGTATGTACATTGTACAAACTAACTTATTCAGCTATTTTTAACATATGCAATGTCCTTTGGTTTCAGGTACAGTATGAAGCGGTGTATGCAGGTTAGCGGGTGAGCGCTGCTCAGTATTGCATCATATGTAGGTGCTAGGAAATTTCAAATTAAACGGTATGGCAAAATTAAAAGTGTTGAACTATCTATTTTTAACGGACTTAAAAAAAAATATTACAAAAATAGTTATTTGTTATACAAGAGTGCAATGTTGCTTTTTAACCGCGCGCTCAATTTTGATGAGCTTGCGAGCGAAGGATTCTAAGATTAAAAATTAGAATCCTGAGCGTTAGCGAGGGAATCAAACGAGCACGAGGGGAAAAATCTTTGCAGTCGAGTGCAACACGTAACTTTTCATCCCACCTGAAAATGTGATTTTTTCTGTGTCATCTTAGAACTCCGTCATTTATAAACCGATTTGATTAATCATTTTTTACATTTGAAAGGATGTATGGGGCGTTCTACTTTTCTACCGACAATCTGAGTGATAAATTTTTAGATTTCAAAAAAAAATAAAAGTGTAATTCTTCAAAAAAATGTATTTTTACATTATTGTCCAGTTATCGAAGATTTCAGATATGTATAGTGCATCGAAGTTTTGTTATTTACTTTTTATTTATTTTAAGTTTTATCGGAATAGTTGGAAAAAATAAACACCTCTGTCACAAACTAATATATTTATTAATTATTATGTCAAATCAAATTTACAGTTTTTTTAACTTGGCATAACTAGAATACAAGCATTTATTATTATCGAACACGATTTATCCCAATTCTTGTTACAAATATAATATAAAAAATGACATTTAATACCACTCTGTCACATTTTTGCTCATTAAGACAACAAACTTTGAAATATTTTGCAAATAATTGAAATAAACATAGCTGAAATTCTGTTACTACCTTTTATGGTCAATATATAATAATATAATACGTTATTTTAGTGTATATGTTTTCAATAAACTGAACATATGCTGCTTTAATGCTTAATTACAAGGGGGACAAAATTGTGCTAGAGTATGACAGAATGGTAGATATTAATAGGCCAACATTTAAACTTAATCCTTTAAGGTTTTGAAAGTTTTTAAAAAGGATAACAAAACATAAGGCTTCTCTTACAATGCTACATAAGATATTATTTCTTGGTATAATCATTATTTGGTGCACGTAAAATCAGACTAATCTTTTCTTTTCTCTTATTCGACTTTTCAAATACTTCTATAACACGCCTTCCTCTTTTAACCGTAATCATTTTTATCAAGTTTTCAAACATCACATCTGATACATCTGATTTTACTAATTTAAATATTTTGTCAGTGTCAACAACAGTTTTATAAAATATCACCTGAACATCTCCATCTGCATCCACACAACTTTTTTCAACTCCTAAGTAGGTGTACTCCACTTAGTTTCTACTGGGTACTTTTACTGACATAATACCATTTTTTATTAATAATGGGTCTCCAGATAGGTCACATGAAGCACCTGGTTTTATGTGCACAGGTTTTTTCTGATTAACGAGAGGCTGAAGAGGCTGATCATCTTCTGAAGTAGTAATACTACTTCAGAAGATGAAGATGATACAATGTTATACAACAGTCTCATAAAATCTCTTTGTAGGAGCTCTAATTATTATGTTGTTTATTTATATCAGCCAATGGTTCTTTTTAATCTGAGGTTGGGCTTAACTACCTACCTAGCTTTACTTTTATAAAGAGCAACTTAATAAAAATAAAGCTAGCAAATAATATTTGTTGTGCAGCATTTTTTTATTACCAAAGTCTCTTGAAACAGTTGAAGTTTTAGTCCCGAACGGTTAATTGTTGTGTCTTGTAGGAAAGGATAGGATTGTTTTGGAGCAGTGTTTCATTTTGTTTTTGTTTTTAATGTTTTTGTAATGTTCCTTAATGGCATTTGTCAAAATACTATATGTATTTTCTTTTTTCTTCTTTATTCGGCGCTTTTAAATTTATCTTAATTTTTTGGTTTGGGTATATTATGTAATAAGCTGTCTTCTTTAATTTTTTTGGCGATGAAGTCTTTCCTTGTATTTTCGTATTTTTCTATAATTAATTTTACATGGCCTTGAAGTTTCATATTTTGCCTATAAATTTTCGATCTGTCTCGGCTAACTCTTTCTCTTCCCCTTGCTCTAGCAGCGGATGAGGTTGGAGTTAGTGAACGAGATCTAGGAATTAAAGGAGTAACCTGGGGTTTGAAGGAACAGGTGTGGAAGTCGAGTATTCATTAGAACGTTCTGCAAAGCTTTCTGTTGTTCTCTTTTTGTTTCTAACTTGCCATTTTATTTTCATTTGTCTGTGTACTCTTGGTGTCAGATCTTTGACTAGCTTTTTGCAAGCATGGTATCTTTCTAAGTCTTATCATTTCACTTCTACGACTTTTTCAGGGTCCTGTTTCCTTTTTTCACGACAACGTCACTGCTTTTCCGTCGCAGATAACGCTATTATTTAATTACCCTGATGATAATACCTTAAATGAATAAAATAATTGATAATGTAATATATAGAATACAAAAGATATCAATTAACTATTGTGAAAATCAATTACGGCAAAGTTTCTGACAAAAAATACCACTCCGTCACGAGCTATACTACTCCCGTCACAGCTATTTTGTGACAGAGGTGCCTCGTGACAGAGGTGTAAAATAACAGTGTTCGAGGATTTCAACGTTCATAAAATTACAAATTGTTCGTAAAAGTGAGTAAATATGACAGATATACTGGGAAATAATAATATTACGTAAATAAATGGGAATTACAATAATATTTTAAAGTAGTAACTTACGTGACAGAGCGGTCGCCGAATAAACACACGCACCTCTAGTTCACTACCAGCGGGCGCCTAACTCGGCTCGCTCCAGGGTGGGGTCTCAAGGCTTAAAGCCGAGAGGAGAAGGAAACCGTGCTGTTGTTTAGTGTTGAAGATCAAACAGCTAAGGCGTGTTTTTTGTTTTGCGAAATGCGTGACGGAAGATAGCAAGAAAAAACATATGCAGCCGTACCCAAGGATAAAATATTTTTTTGCTTAATAGTATGAACCTTTACGTTTATTATATTTTTATTAATCTAAAGACAATATTTCAGCATTTCAATAAATAATTTTATATTATAGGGTCCTATATGATTTTTTTAAGCGACATCATTTTGTAACATTAGGCAGCGTAAAGGGACACGCTTTATTTGTATGTAAAACACCTCTGTCACACGTTTCGAATACTATGTCACAATAATTTTGTAAAAAGCAAAAACAATAAAAACGGGATTTTAGTGTTATTATAATGACTATATGGTCCAAAAAATCTTGTGACAATAAAATTTGAGAAACTGCAATTTAGGACGGATACAGATTTTTTTTTCCTGAGGAGACACGTCATTGTCGGTAGAAAAGTAGAACGCCCCGTATATACTTTTAGATTAGTACCACTGAAATTTCATCAAAATCGATTCAGTAGTTGATTCTTAAACTGGAAAAAAAATGTCATCCAATTAAACGAAATTACGTATTTTGCTTTCATGACCCTTTTGAGTGGTTTTCGTGTCAGTAGAATAGTCCCAATAGAATACCTATATTCCGGCTTCATCATCAGGTGATGATATTCACCGGAACTCCGTAGTAAAACAATGTAACATGTTTAGGCTTAAAAATTGCTTATAAAAATTATTATGTTGGATTGTAATACGCCTAACGCCTGCAACAATCATCAAATCGCAAAACATCGCATCGCAAATTGTAACGCCTGAATCAATCTACGAGTAAAAGTTAACTACCTAAAAAAGTAAAGATTAATTGAATATCTTTTGATACTGTGTATTAATTTTTTTTTAAATAAAAAGTAAATGTTACTCAAAGTAAAGCTGTGATACGCCTTCAAACAAACCGACAACTGGATCAAAAAAAGAACACTGTTGTGGCATATTATCCTTTCTATTCTATTATTCAACTAATTATTTGGTTAATTGGTGTTCGCGCCGTCTTCGCGAACGGCAGTTTAAATTTCGCGCCTTCAGCGCAAGCAACTTCACTCAGTCAGTCTTTTATATTGTATTCACTCTCTTCAAAGTTAGCCTCCAAAAACTACGCATTAAAATATGTAAAATTACCAATAATTCCCCCCCAGGGGACAGAGTTCCCCCGGAGCCCAGCCTCGGCAAAGAGGTCCGCCTCGAGGCCGATTCCCTACCTCCCCTTGATACAAGGAGTAGGAAGAGTACTAGATTACCAATAAAAAGCTATTACACCAGCAAATAGCGTATTCATTTGTTCTTTACGAACAAAAAGTGGCGACCGTGACAGGACTTCACTGAAGATAAGAAGAAGAAGAAGTGAAAAGGATGCCTAACTCATGTCTTAACACAACGTGGCCGCTGTGTACTCCAAATGCATTGTTCCTGTGGATTACGGTGTGATTCAACAACACGGAGTGCCGCCTATCTGCCGACCTAAATGTGAGCTCGTTCCTTTTCATACTTCCTAACCTAATTTCTCTTCTATTTGGGAATGCAGGGAAGTCAAGTTCCTCTTATGTTTTGACAAGCTGTTGCCTACCTATTAGCCGTGCTGTGCTTACAATTCACTACCTAAATATGCCTACTGCCTATTCATTTCATAGCACGACATCCAACTATCCTAACAACAACAGCTGTTCGTGATGTTCTACCATAATCTACCTATTTCTATTCTTAATGCACTTCATTGCAGTCCCTAAACATACAAGTTACTTAATTATCTAAACCTAAAGTTGTAGCTGAAGTATTATACTTCTACATCGTCAATGTATACTAGAAAGTAAGATCATGATAACGTTATTATTTCTAATAATGCACCTACTCGGCTATCGTAAACATTTCACTTGTTCAATGTGTATGTCATGCATATCTATTTCAACTGATTTCTATAAATAACTTCACAACCTTTGCACAAAACCATCACTTTATCTTCCAATTTTAAACTATTCGATTATGCTGTGATCTAAGCTTGTCGCACCAATCTATTCCAGTGGCTCGTGCACATACATCCTCGCTTATCATCCTCATCACCATCGGCTGTTGCATCTTGCATTCCACACCTGCTGCCTGCGTGAGTGCGCTTCGGCGACTGCGCACGGGGCTCGGGTGCCTGCGGAGCGCTTGCTTACCTACCGCATCAGCTGGGACAGTGAAGTGAGGGACGCACCGTATGCTAACTTGTTTATTCACATTCTAACTAGTAAAGTCAATACTTCGATTGTATTTTATCGCAAACTTCATCATGGCGAGTGACGATAGTTTTAAAGATTTAGTTGCTAAACGCAGTTCTATTAAAGGACGCGTTACTAAGTTTAAAAATAATTTAGATATTCTAGATACATTAGAAAATATTTCGCCTATGGAACTAAGTAAGCTTGCGATGAAATTGTCGAGGTTTGAAGCGCTATTCATTGAATTTGATGAGCTGCAAAATCAAATAGAAATTATAAATATTGATAAACAAGAAGCCGAGCTATCTATAAGAGAAATAATCGAACAAGATTTCTACCATTGTATTACGTTCGCTAAATCTTTAATGGAGAAAAATTCTACTCCTATACCTAATCAGCATGATCTTACTTCACATCATACATGTTGTCATAATCATAGCCATGATAACATTAACCCTCTAGGATTTCGCTTACCGGAAATCAAAACCTCCTTTCGAAGGTACTTACTATAAGGGGCTGGAGTTTAAGGAGATATTTACATCCTTAGTACATCAGAATGATAGAATTAAAAATATTCACAAGTTCGTCTACTTAAGTAGTTACTTGCAAGGCGAAGCAAGTCGAGTCATTTCTAACCTTGAAATATCAGACAAAAATTATAATGAAGCCTGGAAACTTCTGTGTTCACGATATGATAACAAACGTCAACTTATTGCGAATCACCTGAAGTCGTTGTTTAGTATTGAGTCGTTTCGTGAAAGTGATAAGTCACTCCGAAAAAAAAAAGAAAAAATGATTTCTTACAAACGGACAATGAGTGGTATGCTCTTTTATTGTCGATACTGACGTAGTAGATGTGACCCAAACTGTAGCCAATTATAAGATACAATTAAAAGTAAGTAATCCCGCATTAATAATGCTACTTTACTTAGGATAGATTTTGTAACTTATTAAAATAAATGTCATTATAAATTATTAATGTCATAGTATATTATTATTAATGACAAAGAAAAATATGAATTAGTAAATAAAATAAAAAATACCTTAAATTATACTACCTATTTACAAAATGTATACAAAATAAATAAATAATGTAAATAAAATAAATATCTTATGATATTACACACAGCGCCATCTGACCCCAAACTAAGCAAAGCTTGTACTATGGATGTCAGATAACTGATAGAATACATGAATACTTTTTCTTTGAAAATACATACACATAATAAACATTTTTGTATATACCAAAATATTTGTCCCGAGTGGGTATCGAACCCACGCCCTACACAGCTCTTGAAGCACACATACTACCAATGAGCCAACAGGGCTGTAATTTATTTATTATTTATTTATTTACAATATTAATAATAAAATGTGAAATAAGAAACTAAAATAGAATATTATACAATTATTATTGTAAACAGACCTTTAGTGCTTAACTTTTATGCTAAACGGAAAAATATTTAACGTACAAATTTAGCACGTCTAACTTTGTCATAGTATGTACCTACAAGTATATAACATTGAGAAAAACGATACGCGAAAAAATTGACAAGACAGCTGTGCTGTGTAAAATTATCTATTTTGGAAATAAAAGATGATCCTTGGATCAGTGTACAATGTGTTTTTGGGGGATTCTAGGCCTGTAGACCAGAGCGAGGGGGTATATAGGTCTCTTGGAGCTGAACTGCATGCTGTTATTGATCAAAGGGGCAACGTCATCGGTCCCTTGTCCCGCCACAGCTCTCCTGAAATATATAATTCAATTCAATCCTTTTCAAGGAATATCTGAATTTAAATTTTAAATCTGTATTGACAATTTCCAACTAAAATATACGTAGTTACCTCGGGCAGACGCTCGGACTAGCCAAAAACGATTTTGAGAGTGAAACCCACAGAAGTTGGGCTGGGCACCGTTCGGAAAACTCAAGTCTCAAGACAAAAGACGTGCGTTCTACCAGTTGTGATCACAGGAACGGGAAAGGTGGAAGAAATTGGTGAAGTCCTTTGTTCAGCGGTGAGATGATGATGCAGATTAAAGAAAAAGTTATCTTAAATCGTAAAGTCTTTGAAAGTCGGTACTAAATTATAATAAAAAATTGATGCTCGTTTTGGAGAACTAAAATCCCGCTAATATTATAGATGTGAAAGTTTGGATGGAAGGATGTTTGCAGCGGGGCGCAGCTTGTATTAAATATGTGGATGATATAATTAAAACTACCACTTTTTTTTTTTTTACTATACACACAGCGCCATCTGGCTCCAAACTGAGCAAAGCTTGTGTGATAGAAGTCAGATAACTGATAGAATACATATGTAAATACTTTTTTTTTGTAAATACATACTTATAATACATACATACACCCAGACACAGAACAAGTATTTGTTTATTCACAAAAGGTTTGCCCTGAGTGGAAATCGAACCCACGCCTACAGCTCTCAAGGCAGATGTACTACCAATGAGCCGACGAGGCTGTCGATTGTAAGTTAAATGCGCACCTGCTTTCTCTTTCGACATACTCGTTGAACTCGATCGTATCCCATTGTTGGAGTGTCGGTCCGACATTCAGATACTCCTCGGGGTTCACAATTTTCTGGTAGTTGAATGTTTCCTGCTGGACTTCTGGCCACAGAGATGCCGTAGCCTTTAAGGCTGAACAAGTTGGGTTACTGAAATTCAATATAGTCACAAGTATAAAATAATTTTCCTAATTGGTTTATAAATGACAGATTTCTGGGGTATAAAAGAAACTAGTTGAGAACCTCCTCATTATTCGAAATCAGTTAAAAACACCTTTATAGATATTAATGATAATTTGATTATTTTGACAAATTTTAATGCAAAAAATTATATGCTTATTTTAACTTCAGATTTTAAGTAATTGTTTTTGTAAACGTATAAGTCCGCGTTCGACCTGATGTGGTCGAAGATGAAGCACGAAAACTTAGGAGATACTTTCACAGGGAGCCCTAGACACAGGCTTTGCCTAGTTTGGGCCCGTTGTAGTTCTCCTTGAAATTGGATTGTGCTAATAAATAATCATGTAACCACTTGTTTGTATGAGTCACATAATGTTTTTCTGATAATAAAGTTTTCATTATAATTATACCTTAAAAATAACTAGATTGTAGCTCTCAGGTAACAAGGAAGTCGGCAACTTGTTCCATCATTTGGCCTACCCGTCATAGATCGAAACAGTTGATCACAATTTGGTGTCGTACTAAAATTAATAAAATCATTGTTGGCTTGATGTTTGAAGTAAACTGTTTAGAAATTTCCAACTGACCTGCACATCATGAAGTTCACCACAAACTTCGTCATCCAATTCTTCATCTGTTCATCTCGTGAAGGCAGCTGGTCTACGCCGATATCTTCAATGAAAGCATTAGGCTTGAAAATTTGTACTAAATCTTCTGTATGAACGGTTCCATTGTAATTTATCCAGGCGGACTCTTGTACAAAATTTAGTTGACTCTTGTAAGCATACTGGTATAAGAAGACTGGGGCTCCGTCCGTGGTTGCTCTCAGGTTCGCCAGCTGAAAGGCGGGATATACGAACAACGTTTCACTACAGCTTCTCTCATATTCATCATAAGTGAACCTTCTTTTAAAATACTTCCGTATCGACCGTCTCGCAAGTTGCTGGGTCGCGGTTGGTGGTGTTCGATACACAATTCTAGGCCTCAACAGCAAGGTTGGGTTAGTTTCTATTCTGCGTTTGAAATCAAAGTATTCCAATGTAGGTCTGAACAGTGAACACTCAGCCGTAGTCATGCCGACCATTAAAGGATACCGGTTTCCTCGTCGTCTCTTGATAAGTTCTACTGGGTCGTCGTCCAGGACTCTCGTGACTCCTTTGAATGGAGTTTCTTCCACGGGGACGAACGATACTAAACCAGTCATATATTGCACCCGACTGTTAGCTAGCAGTATCTTGTTTAGTGGCATGGTGACGAGGTGTTCATGTATCTCGATTGGGTCCGTGGAATTGATGCCCAGCTCGGTAAGGAACAGCGCTGCTACAGCCTTCGAGTACAGTGGTGACGTGGTGTAGAAACCCGGGGTTGCAGTTCCACTTGACAAAATTACTCTGGAATTTGAATTGTTTTTTTACGCGCAGGATGCAAGTCATTTACAAGCGATATTTATGAAAATCAATGAGGGAGGCTTATTTTTAGAGGTTTTGTTCTGAGTGGAAATCGAATTCACGCTCTACAGCTCTTGAAGCAGATACCAAATGAGCTAACAAACTGAAACCAATTTCATTGCGTTTGATGATTATTTATGTGATTAATAAGCACACTTAATTATGGGGTTTAATCAAAAATTTAAACATGACACAAAACAAACCTTTGAAAAAGTCCATCTGTCACTTTAGACAGCGACAGTAGGTGGGCGGAAGCAGCCCCGGCGCTCTGCCCCATGAGGGTGACGTTGGTGGGGTCTCCGCCAAAAGCGCGCGCGTTGCGCTGAACCCACCGCAGCAGCGTCACCTGGTCGCGCAGCCCCTGGTTACCGGGGATCAGGGGATTGTTCAGATACAGAAATCCGAACACGTTGATCCTGTGTAAACAATACATCTTATTTAAACTACAATTGCAGTAAAATATATTTAACTAGCGGCTCGCCCCGGCTTAGGACGTGTGTACTTTAGAAGAAAAAAACTGTTAATTCGATTACAAAATCATCACCATTGGTCACTTCGTTTTGACGTCCATACAGACATACACACATCGTTTTATATATATACATATTTTTATTTATAGTTGAAAGGCTAGGTCTTATTTACTTCGATGTTTAGTCTCATCAGCCCTGTAATTTCACTAGCTGCAGTTCCCTTCAAACCGGAACACAGAATATTTACACACTAATGCTTACCCCCTGTAAGTAACTACCCTGTCTTTACATTATATTACAATGCCTTAGAAATCCGTTGCCTTGAAAATTCATAACAATACCGACCTCATTATCGACCTCACGCTCGTCGGAAATCATTTTCAATGTTATTCTCAATAACCTGTAGTTAAACGTGATGACGACGACATCCCGGCTGACGAGGTACTCCGGCCCGTTGAGGTCGGCGTCCCCCGAGCCCGCTCTAAAGGCGCCGCCGTGGATGTATACCAGTATTGGGAAACCTCTATCTTCCGTGTAAGCGAACTCTTCATGTCTATCAGCATGAAGATACTTCCTTCCCTCACCGTGGTCGAGTTCAGCTTTTCCAATAGGCACGTGTACATTCGCATATATGCAAGCCTCGCTCATGCCCTGGAGGGGTTTCATGAGGCGGCTGTAGATTTCGTCGTGTTGAGGGCACACGGCCCTTTCTTCTGTAGTATCGAGATCGTGGTCCCAAGGAGGTGTCGCTCGCAGTTCCTAAAACACAAACACCCTAATTCCACCTTTGCATTCTTTCAGGGTTCATGTACGTATGTATGTGAGTTTCTTTGTTCCACCATAACTTTTAAATTTTGGAACAGATTCAGGGATGCGTAATCCCTGATGTGTGAATACGTAGTAAGCAACGTCACGAACAGAATGATAATAGAAAAAAAAAGAAAAGAAAGAAAGAAAAAGAGAGAAGAGAATACGTGTATATTGTAATACCCGACGCACGTAGGTACGCTTTGAACTAATGTCGAAGGGTTCCAGTTTCCCGATAGGCATGTTATATGTTTTTCGTTCTGTAAATCAACACTAACAATTCGCGTGAACTTGTCTCGTCGCCAGTGTTAACATAACATTAACAATAAGGCCGTGGTTGGCAATTGACTGATTTATTAACCAATGAAACCTTGTGTAGGTTTCTTTCTCCTCTTATCTTCTTTTCTTTTTATACGTATATCATTATATAAGTTATAGTTGTATGAGATATAGTTAGAATCCATACATAATCTGAAGTGACAGTGGATATATTTTTTGAGAAAAATATCAATATGATGGCGCTGTGTGATAAATGAACGACTTTGTGGCTGGCAAGATCGATGAAGGCTTTAGCTGTGCTGGAGTCTTTCTCGATCTTGCTAAAGCCTTCGATACGGTGTCACGAGTAATTTTATTAAAAAAGCTGGAACTGTCAGGCATACGTGGAATACCACTCCAGTGGTTCAAGTCCTATCTAGAAAACAGAATTCAAAAAGTGTGCATAGATGACCTGAGCAGTGACTCCAATACTGTCAACTTCGGTGTCCCCCAAGGAAGTGTCCTTGGTCCAACCCTTTTTTTGGTGTATATAAACGACCTATGCTCGTTAAACCTCCGTCAAGGTAGCTTCTTCACTTTTGCTGATGACACTGCGCTTGTGTTCTATGGAGAATCATGGACATCTGTTCAAGCTATAGCTCAAGAGGGTCTAAATCGTGTTGGTACTTGGTTACAAAATAATCTCCTGACACTAAATGCCACTAAAACTAAAACTATTGCTTTTAGCATCTCAAATCGTTCTGCGCCAATAAGTCCGCTAGACCTAAAATTTCATAGATGCCAATCTGACAGATTTGACAATTGTGATTGCACCAAACTTGAGCAAGTTTCTCTTCTCAAATATCTAGGCGTTGTGTTGGATGAACATCTTACTTGGGAATCACATATTATAACCCTTGCCGGCAGAGTTAGGAAGTTAATGTATATTTTCAAGCAACTTAGAGCTTCAGCCTCTTTAGAGGTTATTAATTTGGTTTACAACTCTCTCTGTAAATCTATTCTAAGCTATTGTGCAGTGGTGTGGGGAGGTGCAGCTAAAACACATATCATTAAACTTGAGCGAGCACAAAGGGCGGTGCTAAAAGTAGCGTTTAGGAAACCTTTTCTTTATCCCACCGAAGCTCTTTATAAAGAATGTGGACATTTACAAGTTCGCCAGCTTTATATAGTTAGTGTCATATTGAGATTTCATAAAATAGCACCAACCACTCTTGAAATACCTTACCGTCACATACGTTGGAAACTCCCCCCCAGAAAAACAGAATTCTTCAAAAGGACCTTCACATGGGCCGGGCCCTATATTTATAGTAAAGTAAATAAAATTCTTAACGTTTTACCCCTTATTAGACACCGCTGTAAAACGATACTCCACAAATGGCTGCTCGGTATGACTAACGCTGAGACAGAAAAATTCCTTCTTATTGTTAACTAGCAGGATTTGCCCTTAAGTAAATTGCTGCACAGCAATTTACTTGAAAGCTGAATGCCTTTATTATTTTCTAGTGGACGCCTCGCGGTATCACCCGCATAGTTGTCGTTCCCGTGGGAATACAGGGATAAAAAGTAGCCTATGTCACCCGGAGATAGTGTAAGTTCCCAACGGTAATAGAATTCTTGAAATCGGTCCTGTAGTTTTGGAGTCAATTCAAAACAAACAAACAACCATATCTTTCCTCTTTATAACAGTATAGAAAATAGATGGATAGACACAGACGCATACTCTCACGCTCTCTCTTTTACACACACTCTAATACACACACACGTGAATATATATAACACTTATATTGCTTGTTTTTATTTATTTAATTTTATGTGGGTAAGTATCTAAGTATATATTACATTTTCCGATCACAGTACCTTTATGTAACGCTTAACCATCAATGCTGCTGATCTCCACAACACAGGGAATCCTAGTGTGGAGATCAACGTCCGTCATAACTCCCCATTCCATTACCTAATTATCTAATTACAGTACCTGCCCATCTTTAGGAAATGTATCTATATACAATTAATTTACTAAGATAAATATCATGTGATGTAGGTACTCATGATGTTCGTCGCATAAGTACTGTATTTTTTTTAGTCTTGTTTATACAAACTGCTGCCTTGTGATATTACAAATGTATTTCAAATTATTATCTCACTTGTATCACACTAATAGGCAGGTATCTATTAATGCGCAACATATTTGTATATTATGTTTCTAGTATCTGCTATAACCCTGTACCTACTGAAATGTCTTGTAAAATTCATCTGTAAAAATTCAAATAAAGTTATTATATATATTTAGGCATCACCAGTTGCCCTGCTCATCAGTTAGTCAGATTACGGGCTGAACATGATGATGATAATTAATGTCTTGTGCGTATCACACATAAAACACGAAACCGTAGTAGATTGAGCTGTGTGTGTCGAAACGGTATATCTGTGTCTATGTATGTAGACTTTATATCTAACCTGGAATCGAAGTCGCCCCACTGGCTGCTTGGCGTACGGTATACCTCGGAAACTGACGTATTCGATTCCATAGTCTCCCACGCGCCGCTTACCACAGATCCATCCCGATTCGGTGCGCACGCGCACCTCACATCGCATATCTTCCTTACATGACACTAGACACACTGAAATATTCCGCCTATACATTAATTTTGAAAGTCATTAACATAATTTAAGTTGTGTTCAGTTCAACTTACCATTGTTAATGTAAATCAGCAGTAAGAAATATAAAAACTTGTAGCAAACCATTTTGTATCAAAAACATAGTTATACTGGCGAATCGCATTATATTTATTCGATGCTGCATTTAACTATCCAAATTATTTCAAATGATCATCTTCCGATTGCTTCCAATTTATCAAATCGTTTATCCTTATTTACATAATCTAACAGCTCAGCGAGATCTACAGCTTCGTAGACGAACTAAAGTTGCCGACATAGTATAGCGGATTAGCAAGTTGACGTGAGTAGGGCAACATAGCACGTAGAACTGATATGATGATGGCCGATGGGGCTATAAGATGGCAAACGCAGCCTAGGATGTCCACCGACGAGGTGAACAGACGACCTGATGAGGACCGGAGGAACGCTCTGAACGCGAACCGCTTTTAACCGGCCTTCATGAAAAATATTAGACTCATAATAATACAGCAACTTAGATTGAACAACGTGATTTATTTCAATCTTAAGTTTTGGTGTATCCCGCGTGTCTGTTCCTGGAATAGTAGTACTTCTCATATATGTCATCCCACATGGTCATGGATCGCGTATGTGGGAAGTCTATCATATTGAGCTCTGTGCCAATGTCCAGTAGACGAGGGAAGTCGGGGTCCAATGCGTCCCATCTAGTTGGCTCTTTGAATGTTGGGTTTCTGAAATGTAGTTATTTTTATGTACCTAATGTTTCATTCTAACATTAGCGTTTTTTTTCTTTTTATGATAAGACAAGTAACGAAACGAACAAATACTCTTGCGATGGTAATGCTAACCATTGCGAAGGTACTATGAACTTCACGAAACAAAAAAATAATATGTATACTACTGACAGGTACTTGACGAAATTTGTCCAGAATTTCACCAAATGCATCTGCACAGTTGCGTCTTCACCGCTTAGTTCTAAACCGCTCATCAAGTACGCTAGCTCGTCAGAATGCGACGCGCCTGTCTTCTGAACCCCAAGGTCCTCCTGGACCCCTCGGTCTCCAGTGTATGAGAACTGATAGTAGTAGACAGGATGAGATGATGCATGCAGAAGGGCGCTCCGATGAATGTGATTTAAGAAGTAGGCGTCTCTGAAAGGAAATATAAAGATGAAACTTCTTTTAGTGCCATATATTAGTAAACAATAACTGTCCATGTAGAGCAATCAGTTTTAACCTGTGATAGTCAAGAACAGCTCTGAGACTTTTGCTCGACTTAAAATACATATCTTCCATTTGATTCGCCAACAGCATCATTTCTCTATTGTTTAGAAATTTTAGTTCTTCCGGCAATAAGAATGTCATTTTTCTAGACATAGTCTTCGTGACTCTTGGTTCTTGAAGAATGGACGCAAAAATGTAAGCTTCATCGTTGTTGTAACCAATGATCATAGGGACGTTGTGAATCTTTTTACTAGAGAGTAAATCGAACGGCGCTTCAGAAAGTAATATCTCTTCATGTTTCATTGCGTTTTCAATACATATTCCAAAAGGAAAATATGTCATGTCAAGTTTGTTAGATTTGTCAACTAAGTCATCAATTTCCGACTTCAGCAGCGTTACTGAGATGTTTTTGTTATCGGATAAGATTTCTGCTAATTTCTTAGCTCGTTCTTTCGCATCGTAGTTGAACGCCCACGGTGCTAGAGCACTCCCGCTCTGTAGTACAACTCCTTGGTAAAGACCAGCGGCCATCGGGGATAGCATCACTGCTTCTGCCACAGCAGCCCCGAACCCCTGACCTGCCATCACTACTTTAGCTGCGTCCCCTTTAAACGCCACTATGTTGTCTCTGATCCACCTCAAGGCCAGTACGACGTCTTTGATACCAGCGTTGCCTGAGATCTTATCCTCTCCTAGACAAAAAAAGCCTTGCGGACCAATTCTGAAAGAGTAGCAATGCAAAACTAAATCAATGGTTTCTACGTGTATATTTAAAGTATAGAAACGGAAAATACACGAGGCAGGATCTCATGTCTCAATATCGACATGTTGATGTTTGTAATTTAAATGTACTAAATGTTTGTTTAATGTCACAAATAATGTATTGTCTATTGTCTACATAGCGCTTTTAAAACGTGGCTCAAAGCCTTCATTTTTACGGTTGACAGGCAAGTTTGACAACCTCTCTACCAGATATGTGACGAATTATGGAAATACTTAGCCTAAGATAAGATATACCTTTAAGTCCTTGACGACAGATTTTTAACACAAAAGGTAGCTAGGTATTTACTAAAAATTGCAATGCCATAGTTTTCTGGTGTTTCGCTGACAGCTCGTTATAAGGATTCAAATCGTCGCAACGTGGCGTACAATTCGATCTAAGCTAACCGTTAAGCTATGATTTCTTTTATACCTATGGTATACGATGATCAGTATGATACCCTCCCGGACCAGAGGCTGCGGCTGATAAGGCCCGGCGCCGGCCGCCAGCCAGGCTAGCACAGGCCAAGGTCCAGCGCCTGCCGGCACGTGCACGTCCAACTGCAGGCACTGCTCCACGCTAGACGTCGGCGTGCACTGCGTCGGGCGCGCCTGCCGTATGCCTGCCCACAGCGGGGCCAGCCCTGCTGTCTGTGGTACAAGCCGAGAATCTGTCATAAATGTAGTAGCATGGCCACTGCATCTATAATAATTTCACCCATTAATTTACTAGATACGATTTTGTGTTATTCGATCGAGCCTTACCTCGCGGGCTCTCGACTATGAATTGATATTTTAATTTTGTCAGAATTAAAGTGACTTTTTTATGAGAATATAACCAGTATTTTAGAGTCAATAGACGCCGTCTGACTAACGAGTTAATATATTATATCCCTCACTCGTTGGTCTGCTGTCGTTCGATCTGCATCCAGACATTTCTAATAGGATTATAATAATATATTCCATCCGTTACACTTAGTAACCATTCCAAATTCGTACCAAACCAGGTGTACTTACTGCAATCTCGCCATGTCTAAATTTCAGTGTGATGTTCTCTATCGCCTAGAAATAAACTCATGCCTATTGCGTTCCAATTTTGCGTATGACTTGATGACATAGATCGATCATAAATAAATCATATGTAGATGATTTCTGCCTAAACACTATCAATGACGATGCTGTTTGGCTTTACAAGGTCATGAATTTGAAACTTATGATTTGCGTTAAATTACGAGTGAATGTGAGTTATCACAAAATCGGCTTGTTGCTTACGCTTGTATTATTACTACCTCAGAATTGGAACAATGGCGTGTTATAAATACTCATTTCATTCACGCCTCTCCCAAAATGCGATCGGTAATCGGAATGGAAAGATAATACCCAGTAGTCCCCTGAGGCACCCCACTAATTCTATCACAATAATCCAGCCGCGTGTGGGTGCTTTCTTCTCATATCGTCTCCCTTAACCTTTCCTTTGCTACGGAAATGGGTTTTGCTGCTTATTTTTAAAATTGCTTTGAATGTCACATCGGCTCGTGATATCTTATACAGGGGATCCTTTAGCGAAAGTAATTTAACGCACGTAAAGCAAAAAATATAGGAACATGTAGTTTTCTTAAATGATTACCTTTTTTAATATATTTTAAAAAGTAATGAGACGAACAAGATGCTCTCCTGATGGTAAGAGATAACGCCTGTCCATGACCATTGCAGCAGTACACAGGACTCTGAATAACGAAACAAAGTCCAAGGCATGGCTGCTTTGGCGCGCATTACTTTGAGACTTTCGACGGTTAGCCTCAACAGTCGTGTAATTTCACTAGCTGTAGTACCCTTCAAACTGGAACACAGTAATGTTTACACACTACTGCTTGGCGGCAGAATATCTGTTTTTTAATGTGATAGTAATTAGACGAACGAGGCGCTCTCCTAATGGTAAGAGTTAACGCCTGTCCATCACCATTGCAGCGATGCACAGGGCTTTGAATAACGATACAAAGTCCAAGGCATTGCGGCTTTGGCGCGCATTACTTTGAGACTTCTTATGGTTAGTCTCAACAGCCCTGTTATTTCGCTAGCTGCAGTACTCTTCAAACCGAAACACAGCAATGTTTAAACACTACTGCTTTGCGGCAGAATACCTGGTACTGCGGTGGAACCTACCTAGACGACCTCCTGCTAAGGAGACCTACCACCAAGTGAAACTGACCACTATCTATGTACACATATCTTTATCTATAGGTATATACAGATTTATAACTCCCAGCCTACGTTATTTATTTTCAAAAATATGCTTGTATTGTTTTTTAATAACATGGCTCCATATGCTGTCGAGAATTCCAATAATAAGATAAAATTTTGTGCAATAGTTAAATTTAATC
The DNA here is from genome assembly GCA_905404145.2 of Biston betularia. Taxonomy (NCBI): domain Eukaryota; kingdom Metazoa; phylum Arthropoda; class Insecta; order Lepidoptera; family Geometridae; genus Biston; species Biston betularia. The sequence continues at coordinate 340,300 of FR989879.1, forward strand.
TATGAATTAATATTTACTTTATCACTGTTATCATTATTATTTTTTATGTTATGATCAATATTATGACGATGTACATTTCAGAAAATTTATAATAATATGACCTACAAAGATATAAGAACCGGACTTTTAATGTTATGATACAAAAGTTTCAAGGATTTTCGCCCTGAAGAATAGAAGCTATATTCGATTATATTATAGTCGTAAGTACAGTAAACATTCTATTTTTTTTTTATAAATAAACGTCGTTCGACATTTCCTACAGCTTTAGCCCCAAACTAAGCAAAACTTTTACTATAACTGATAGGACTTATTCTATAAGTTATCTGATTCCCATTTATCGCTACATAAATGTTTGTACTGGTGGGAATCGAAACTCCTACAGCTCTTGGAGCAGATGTTCTATCAAATGGGCTATCCGGGCAGTTAAATTCATCTTGTGGCTTTCTCTCCACTGTAGATCTTCCCGCATCCGCTTCCTTGTGTTTGATGACTCTTAGGCATATACTTTTTTATGGTTGTTTGACCACAGCCCACCTGATGTTATGTGATGGTGTGGTCTAGGATGGTAAAGCACACCTAGCTTGGAATAGAACTGGCTCTTAGGTGAGGCAACCGGAACACACCGTTAGGTTAGGTTAGCTTGGCAGCAGATGTTCAACTTGCCAGCCGTGTACTAGAAAATACCCTACCACCATGCTGTGGTTTCCTCGCGATGTTTTCCTTCACCGGCAGCTCAAGCTCATTGTTGGGGTTTGAACCCATGCCCTTTTGCTTGCGAACCGACCGCGCTAAACGCTGAGCTATCATCGCTACAAAATAGAATTAGTTTTCATAAGGCATACCTTGAACCTTCCGTCAGGGCTGGCGAGGGACGCGTACGGCACGCCCCTGTAGGAGACGTACCCCTCGTGCACCTCTCCTCGCAGCCGGCCCTGCGCCGTGCTGGTCACGTGCTGCTCCGGCGTCGCACGGGGTGGCACGCACAATCCAACAATTAATATCACCGATAGCCTTTGCATTTTTGATGCAATTTCTAATAAATAAATTCAATGTATAATAATTATATTCAATATATAAAATTTGTTAGATAATATTTTAGTTTTATTTGGAGCTTTTTATTCTGTGCTTTTCAATAGTATTATAAAGAGGAAAAATTTAATTGTTTTGTATTGAATAGGCTACGAAACTACTGGACCGAATTCAAACATTCTTTTACCGTTGGGAAGCTACACTATTTCCGGGTGACATAGGTATTTTATATGTTTTTTTTTAAATTTTTTTAATCCCTGTATTCCCTCGGGAAAGGGACTACGCGGGTGAAACCGCGAGGCGTCCGCTAGTATTATATAAAGTTGTATGCAGTGAGGCAGTGATTTATTTTATTTTGTTGTATGACAAAGTAAATAATATATTGTTTATAAATATCGGAGATATGGATGTGCGCACAGCTCGTGTTCCGACCGCGGAGTGTCACGCAATGCACATGTTTTCCACGCATGGTGGAATATGCACTTATCATTTTGGATGATAGCCAGTTACCCGAACTAGCACCTAACGATGTGATCCAGCGGCCTCGTTTAGAGACCCATTTCAGGCTAGATTTTTTTTTATATCAGGGAAATTAACAGCTAGTTACACACTTTGGTTACCTGTGTAAATGTATAAGGCCAATTAAAAATTTCCACAAACAATTTAAAATATACATATATGTGGACGGTGCGTAGCTAACAGATGCTGATACATGAAAAAAAAACCACTCATACTCTTTTTATTTTTTATTTTTTTTATGTAAAAAGTAATGAGACGAACGAAACGCTCTCCTGATGGTAAGAGATAGCGCCTGTCCATGACCATTGCAGCGATACACTGAACTTTGAATAAGAAAACAAAGTCCAGGGCATCACTACTTCGGCGTTCACTACTTTGAGACTTTCGATGGTTAGTCTCAACAGCCCAGTAATTTCGCTAGCTGCAGCACCCTTCGAACCAGAACACAGTAATGTTAACACACTACTGCTTAGCGGCAGAATAACTGGTACTGCGGTGGTACCTACCTAGACAACCTCCTGCTAAGGAGATCTACCACCAAGTAAAGTCCTCTTACTGTTTGAAGAACGCGTCAACAATTAACCGCCTAAGCTGCGCGACAGACGTATGAAACAAATCAATGTCGTGCAGCGCTGCGAACTCATTAAAACTGCGGCTCGCTCTCAGTATATATGCGTTCTGCCTGTAGTTAGTGTTAATACGGATAAGTCCGCGTTTGACCACCAACTCGTCTGATGGTAAGCGACGATGTGGTCGAAGATGAAGCACGCAGACCTAGAAGATACCTATTCACTCTGACCTTGAAAAGATCTAGATTATATCTATCAGGATACAAGGAAGCCGGCAGCTTGTTCCATTCCTCGGCCGTACGAATGAGAAACTTGGAGTCTATTTATTTATTTAATTAATTAAAAACGGCTAAAAGCCAGTTATATTAAATTAATAGACAATTATACAAGAAAAATAAAATTATAGTCAAAACGTTTGGTACGTACCCGAGGAAATTCCACTACGTACGGGTGGCAGTGGGCCGTCGCACTACTTGTCCTGTGGTAAAAAAAGGAACTTAACATCCGATGAGCCGTGGTCAAACACCTAGCCTGTCAAGCATCAAAAAAACTAAATTGAAATGTTAATAATGTGGAAGATAAATTAAGTGATGTTGTATTTTTTTTAAGAAATATATTCACGTTTTTCATAATGTAGCAAGATTTGTTAAGGCGTTTGTTTTTTTTTTAATTCTGTTCTATGGCCCGTGAATGTTTTATATGGCCCTAGCATATTAATTTGCGAGGATTACTAATACTGGTGGCTTTATAGCTTGACATCTGCCTTGAGAGTCGTAGAGCGTGGGTTCGATTACCACTCGGGTTAAACATTTGTGTGACGAGCAAAAAAGCAGCAGAAACCATAGCGTGGTGGTAAAGTACCTACTTTCTAATACTCGACTAGCTAGTTACCGCCCTCAAGTTGAAAATCTGTCGCCAAGCATCTAACGGTGTGTTACGGTAGCCTCACTTGAGAGCCAGTTCAATTCCAGGTTAGGTGTGTGTACCGTCTTCAACCACACCGTCACTTAACATCAGGTAAACTTCTTTTGCCTACTGACCTACAAACTTCAGTATGAAGATGGCGCTAGATCATTAACAATTCAACAGTCACTTCATTTGATTTTGTTTAAATGTTTTCCATTACTATGTTTAGTTACCTAGATTTATCGCATAGCTAGGTGTTGTCGCGTGACCGGACACAGTTGGCACAATAGGTCCGCATTGTGGCGCCGGAAAGAGAAAGTGCTCTCACAATAGAACTCGATCACTATTATTGTATGACCACATTCATCATATATTCATTCTTTTTTTTTTATGGTTGATAGGCTAGATGTTTGACCACAGCTCACCTGATGTCAAGTGAAGGTGTGATCGAAGATGGTAAAGCACACCTAGCCTGGAATGGCACTGGCTCTCAAGTGAGGCTGTCGGAACACACCGTTAGATGCTTGGCGGCAGATTTTCAACTTGAGGGTGGTAGCTAGCCAGCCGAGTACTAGAGAGTACGCTACCACCATGCTATGGTTTCCTCACGATGTTTTCCTTCACCGGCAGCTCAAGCTCATTGTTGGGGTTTGAGCCCACGCCCTTCGGCATGCGAACCTACCGCGCTGACCACTGAGCTATCATCGCTATAAATTCATTCTCTATTATCTGTGTATTAATCGTCTCTATCAGACAGTCACAGTCTTTGAACATTTTTAAGAGTAAAGCTGCATTGCTCGTCACAATGCTGAGTCGTCATTGCTGTAAGTCGAATTAGTTCCGTATTATTTATTAAGGGTATATATAATTAGGGTTCCGTACCCAAAGGGTAAAAACGGGCCCCTATTACTGAGACTTCGCTGTCCGTCCGTCTGTCACCAGGCTGTGTCTCAAGAACGGTGATAGCTAGACAGTTGAAAATTTCACAGATGATGTATTTCTATTGCCGCTATAACAACAAATACTAAAAATAAAATAAATATTTAAGAGGGGCTCCCATACAACAAACTTGATTTTTTTACCGTTTCTTGCTCGATACTAATAACGGTGACAGGTAGACGCTTTAACTATTCACGGAATTTTTAGTTTTATGTTCTCTTTAAATATAATTAATTAAAATAAAATAAATACTTAAGGGAGATCCCATACAACAAACGTGATTTTTTGCCGTTTTTATAGATAATTTTACGGAACCCTTCGTGTGCGAGTCCGACTCGCACTTGGCCGGTTTTTTTATTTTACTGCTGATGTTGTTTTGACAGCCCCGTTGGCTCACTGGTAGTGTATCTGCCTTGAGAGCTGTAGGGCGTGGGTTCGATTCACACTCAGGGCAAACATTTTGTGAATAAACAAATATTTGTTCTGTGTCTGGGTGTTCTGTATGTATTATAAGTATGTATTTACAACAAAAAAAAGTATTTAAGTATTCTATCAGTTATCTGACTTCCATCACACAAGCTCTGCTTAGTTTGGGGCCAGATGGCGCCGTGTGTATAGTCCTACGATATTTAATTATTTATTATTTACTTTTGTTTTTATCTTATATGTATATCATAGCCTATATATATATTATATACTATATATGTATTAGGAGTGTAAATTTTCCTACATACTATATGTTTTATTTTTATTTATTAGTGTTACATCTCCCGTCTGTGTCTTATGCGTGTTGCCTGGAAATGATCGTTGTTAGCGATAAGGCCGCCACTTGTGGCACTAGTTCATAAGGTTCTTTTGTTCTCTGTACTTTTTTCTGTTTATAGTGTGCACAATAAAGAGTTATAAATATCTATGTAATATCTTGGCATAAATGAAACTGGTATTTCCTGACGTACTATTCAAGGTTATCTATTCGTAAAAACTAGTTGAATTCCAAATACCGTGGGAATGTTGCAGATTGAAACAATTTTTTTTTTTAAATTAATTTTTTATAATACATTAAAAAATCTTAATCTATTTAAGTATATATCAGTCGAATAAACTCGGGGTAGAAACTCCTTTGACGGCTGCGGGGGCTGCTATGTCTCAAGACTTATTTATTATTTTTTTAATTTCAAAACAGCCAATACATTCATTTATTAATCCAAATGAGCACGTTATTTTTAAAATATTCAAAAGTTATATGTTTAATGTATTTCCACTTCAAAATCGTTTCAGTTACAACAATGACTAGTATTTAAATAATTCGTATGTAATTTTAAATATTAATCACAAGTGATAATGTATCTTGAAAAAAAAATTACTTAAGTCCATAATAAATTTAGAATAAAAATATATAGGTACATATACGAATTATTTTTAATTCTCGTCATTGTTGTAAGCAAAAAGACTTATAGGCGGAAATACACTAAAGATAGTTGTTAAGGTGGTTCGATTTCCATACAATATAAATTTTTGCCATTTATGGACAAATGGTGCATAATTTTACAGTGAAATCACAGCTACTGGCATTTATTTTGGTCTTTATTTGCGGTAACTCACAATTGCTCACAATGATAAATTCATAAATTTGATTTTATGCTATTAATCTACTGTTTTATTCAAGCAATTGTGATTTACCGCAAATAAAGAGCAAAATAAATGCCAGTAGCTGTGATTTCACTGTAAAATTATGCTCCATTTGTCCATAAATGGCAAAAAAATATTTGTATGGAAATCGAACCACCTTACTAAATATGTATTTTTGCGCGGCAACGCAACATTTTGTCTTGCCGCGACATACACGCGCAAATGTCAGTCGTGGCATTCCGTAAACTATTCTTTAACTGCTTCTGTCAAGGGCAATTCAACAGCACGTCCATGCCGTTATTAACGTTAATATCTTAATTTAATGTCGCATTGATCTGCAACTATTCGCTCCCCTAACCGTTATATCAAAATAATAACAAAACATTATGAACAATACCAACAACCGCAATACTTTGTAGCTTTGTACTCAAATATATTTTTTATTTAGTTACATTCTGGTCGGCGCACAGGATCCATAAGGACTATCACAACGTTAATCACTAAACGGCCCTGAGGTCATTAGGTCACTTCTGTCACAAGCCGACTATATCTGTCTTAAGCTATCGAAGAAATGTACGATGTCTTGTTCCTTCTCTGTGAGGTTCCTGTGCCGGTACACGTCTGGGTCGTGGATCTCTTGCAGTTGTAGACGCTCGGGCTGCGCCTGCGGCCATAGCGTCGTGTCCTTGCAGACTGGCTTACTGGAATTATAACGATTTAGATTTGTTTTAAGGAACACTCGAATCAAGAGAAAAGATCGCGAAAATGTGGCACTTTATCATAAAGCAGTCAATACTTCTTGGAGGAACTTATAGCTTCTACTTTCTACGAGAAAAATATTCCACATAATCTCACCTGCATTGCATGAAGTTTATGAGGAACGTCGTCATCCAGTCTTTCATGAAATCGTCCCTCTCTTTAGGCGGGAACGAGTTGTGGATACCCAGCATAGAGTTTACTCGAAATAGGTACGTGAGGTCTTCAATATGAGCTGCGCCTTCGTATTCTATATCAAGTGCATCTTTGAACACGCTGTAGTCTCCGTTGTAAGAAAATCTGTACAAGTATACGGGAGCCCCGCCTGAAGCCGCCCGTATCTCGGCTAATTTCAACGCCGGATATTGATAAAAGCCATCCGTGCAGAACTTGATGAATTTGTCTGTGTCCGCGGTGCCATTGTAGTATTTCTGGTCGATTTTCTTAGCAATGTCTGGCAGAAAATCAGGCGGCGTGGTGAAGGCTACATTTGCCGGCACTGTCACGAGAAGGTTATCGTTGATCTTCGAGCCGATATCGATTTGGTCCAGCCTTCGTCGGAACACCTCGCATTCTACATCTGTGAACCCTATGATAAGTGGTACGTCCTTGCCTCGGCCATTGGCGACCAAAACCTCCGGGTCTTCATCTAAGACTCTGGTCACTCCAGGGAACTCTGACTCGACAGTGGGCAGGAAAGTTGTCAATCCGAACTGATTGATCATCAACCGATTGGCGTCGTTGATTTTCTCAACTGGCATCTGTATGAGTTGTCTATGGATCTCATCTGCAGGGTCTGTGGTGTTAATACCCAGTATCGTCAGGAACATGGTGGATAGTTGCTGCGCATACAGAGGTGAAGCGGAGAAGAATCCTGATATGGCTGTACCGCTCATGATGAAGGCCCTGAAACAGATAACAAGGAGATGTGACAACTGACTAACCTGCTAATCGTGCAAACGTCGTGATCACTCTTGAGTTGAAATCCAGTTCTCAACGTAAATGTAAAGACCAGCTGGCGAACATCGTTTCGTAAGTGATGTTACTCTAATGAAGTTTCGCTAAGGAGCTCTACGTTAAGAGTAGTTCGAAACGTATTTAGATCTAATCCTCACCTCCTAAACAGGCCTTTTGTGGCTTTAGACAGCGTGAGTAGATGTGTGGCGGCGGCGCCGGCGCTCTGCCCCAAGAGGGTGACGTTGGTGGGGTCTCCGCCAAACGCTCGCGCGTTGCGCTGAACCCACCGCAGCAGCGTCACCTGGTCCCGCAGTCCCTGGTTACCGGGGATCAGGGAATTGTTCAAGGATAAGAAACCAAACGTGTTCAATCTGTAAGAAAACACAAAGTTTACTAATCATTCAAGTCAGGCATTGGAGTACAAGACGGTTTGCAAAATTCTCGAAATCCATCCGCTGCTTAGCAAATTTGATCAAATATGGACAGAAAAACTGGGGCTGGCACCAAAATTGAAGTAAATATCAAAATTAGCTTTTTCTAAGTAAAAATAAAATATTCTGAAACATTGATCTATGGACATCACAGCGCGTGATTCACGTGTTTCTTTTATCCATACTTCTGCAAGTTGTGGAATATGGTATTCCCGCGCAGTTACAACATTGGGTCCCACAAAAGGCGTGTTAGCTGAATCTTAGAAGGTCGGCAACTTATTCAGTGTCCCAGACTATACCAGGTAATGCAGACATCCATAGACGATGGCAATTGTATGCTTATTTGCCATCTATGTGACATAGAGAAATAGTACCAAAGCATGGTGACACATTTTTATATCAATTGTGATAAACGAAATGTCAATTATGTAATAAAACGTGAAGGAACATATCTAACCATGGCCGTGACATCGATTTGTGAGATTAATCGTATGTTCTCGGCGTGTCGATAAACATAGACATCGATACTGATGTATTTGTTTATAGATCGCAACGTTCTGGAGGAGATGACGGCATGGAACTACCTGTAGTTGAACGTGATGACGACAACGTTCTTAGTGACGAGGTACTCGGGTCCGTGCAAGTCGGCGTCTCCGGAGCCGCCCTGGAAGCCGCCGCCGTGCACGAACACCACCACCGGGAGGCCGGGGTCCCTGCCGGCGGGCGCCTCGTGGTCCTTGAACGCCGTGGTGAGCGGCGGGGCCAGGCGCCGGCGCCGGTTGTTGTAGGGCAGGGCGTCTAGTGGCACGTGCACGTTGGCGTGGATGCAGGCCTCGCTGATGCCGCGCGGCTGCATGATGCTGCCGTATATGACGTCCTCCTGGTGGCACGTTGGCCCTTCTACTGTTGCGTCGAGGAGGTTGTGCCACGGCTCTGGCGGGTCCAACTCCTGAAATCACTGTTTAGTTCACATTGTGCAAGAAACGATGTTAGCTAACGATTCTAGCGCTGATAGCTCTGTGGTTAGCGCGGTCGGTTCGCATGCCGAAGGCCGTGAGTTCAAACCCCAACAATGAGCTTGAAATATGAGGACACCATAGCATGGTCGTAGGGTACTTTCTAGTACTCGGCTGGCTAGCTACCACCCTCAAGTTGAAAATCTGTCGCCAAACATCTAAGGATGTGTTCCGGCAGCCTTACTTGAGAGCCAGTTCCATTCCAGGCTATGCGTGCTTCGCCATCTTCGACCTTACCTTCACTTAACATTAGGTGAGCTGTGGTCAAAAAGCTAGCCTGTCAACCGTAAAAAAAATACTGCTGGACTACAGCTTATCACAGTGAGAAGATGCCCGCGCCTAGCAATGAGACAGTTTATAAAAAATCAGGGCTTTTTCGGAATATGTATTTACTGATACTTAGCACCGACCTTGAACCGAAGGTGTCCGACGGGCTGCTTGGCGTAGGGCACGGCTCGGAAGCTAGCATACAGGGCTCCGCCCTCGGCCCAGCGCGACAGGCCGCACACCCATCCCGCGTCCGTATGCGCGCGCACCTCGCACCGGGTCCCATCGGGAATCGCCACCACGCACACTGCGTCACAAACCTTACATTAACTTTGTGCAAACTGAGTGACTGGCCCTAGTGTCGAAGATAACCTATTGTAACCTTCATTAAGTGAATCATGTTTATCACCGGGACATCATTGCCTTCAAAATACCGTTAAATAGTAGTAAGTTTAATTTATTCTCGTCGCCGTTTCGGCCATGATACAATGTTCTGTGTCTGGGTGTTCTGTATGTATTATACTTATAATGTATTTACAAAAAAAACAAGTATTTATGTATTCTATCAGTGATCTGACTTCCATCACACAAGCTCTGCTTAGTTTGGGGCCAGATGGCGCTGTGTGTATAGTCCTACGATATTTTTTTATTTTTTATTATTTATAGCAGTTCAATTTCACAACTTTTTTTAAACACATGTTGTAAAGTGTTATAGCTCTGAATCGATTACTATAAAGTAGAGGAATGTTCGCAATAAGCTCTTCTTGATATAAGATTTCCTGCGCCGCCAGAGCCTCGATCACGAACGACTTGCGAAAAAGTATTCCTATCGACATCGACAAAAATTTGTATGAGATTTGTACAGTTCTGTATGCTGTCGAGGACTCGATACTCTCTGGCTCTCTGGCTCTCTACGGCTCTGAAAGCCTCTAACGGTTGCAACACAGAACGTCACTTTCGCATAAATGTCACTTTCGCAAAACACCATTTTCGTAAAACCTTAAATGTGAAATATTCCTCAATCACTAAAACTCAAGCGCGATATAAACTTAAAATCAAACTAAATTAAAAATATATTTATATTAATAAATTTAATATAGTTAATCAAATTTGTCAAATGTATATTTGTATATTTTTTTGTTTTATATGGCAAAGGCATATTATTCATATTCAGCCTACGTCATGGCGTCATCACTATAAAAAGTTTGAAAACGTATTAAAAATAAACTACCGCATAGACAGCCAAAATATTCAAATTAGTTTCATAAAATAAAGTTTAGTATCAGTAAAAAATATAAAATAAATACAAAAAAAAAACTTTACATACCGAATTAAAATAACCACAAGAAGTTCTCGCTGCAGTTAATAGTTTAAATTGACTTTTTGTATAATACAAATAATTAATTTTAATATCCCTACATAGTATAAAATTCGAAAAAGTATAAAACCCGCCGTCTGTACGCTTAGATCTTTTAAACTACACAATGGATTTTTATGCTGTTTCCATCAATAGACAGAGTGATTCATGGGAATGTTTTATACGTATAATACATGCATATGCACCACATTAGTACCTACATTGCACCCGTGCGAAGCCGGGACGGGTCGCTAGTCTAAAATGAAATAAATATAATAGGACACATGCGTAATGCATGAATACAATAAATCGATTCCCTTCGTAATTTGAATTAAGCTATTCTAAATTTAATTCAAATCTGTTAAGCTGTTACATCGTTAAGTAACAAACAGACAAACTATACATATTATATAAATATATACATTTATAATTTTAGTATGCCTATAAAAAGTACCTACCTAAGACTCTTTAGCTAGGTAACTGGCCCCGCTCGAAACTAGATAATTAAACGCGAACTTACACGTGTTAAAATAAAATCGGTCAAGTGCGAATTATCGCGCCCCGAGGGTCCTGCACCACAAAATACATACATGCGTATAATCACGCCTTCTCCCGTTTGGGCAGGCAAAGGCTATATTTTTCCATTTGCCGTATTAAATACAAAATAACACACAAATGTAAATTAATAAATAATTTGAATACTCTCTGAGAAGCTCTCCTGATGGTAAGAGATAACGCATGTTCATATCCACTGCATAAATAAACAGAACTTGGAGTTGCAAAACAAAGTCTAGAGCATGGCGCTCATTAAATTTGAGCCTTTCGACGGTGTTTTTTATTACATAATTATAGGCTTGCGTTTGACCGCCAATTCGCCTGATGTAAAGCGAAGATGTGGCCTACGGTGGAGCACGCTCGCCTAGAAGAAACCGATGCATTCGCGACTCGGAGACACCCAGATTGCATCTATCAAGGAACACCCACTCGGGCAACAAATTTCATTGTTTAGCGGTTCGTGCCATGAAGGTAGACTCAAACCGTTTAGTTGACCAAACTGACAGACAAGACACTTTGCGACGATGTTCAAGGCGTTGGAGCCTTTTTCGAACAAGCGAGTTATTGCTAATGAGTTTCCTAGCACATTTCTCGATCGACATAACAGGGCTGTTGTCAGCCCTGTTATTTAGCTTAGATGTTTTTGTTTGGATGTTCTCTGGGCACGGAACCCTGGCCGATGGTATTACGTCATCAAGTGCAGCGTAGGTATCGCGTAAAACCACACGGGCTCGTTCGTTGGCCTTCACGATTTGCATAAATTATTTTTATACTGATACCTACTCGTGTCCGGGTTCTTTCACCATAATTTGTGAATGAACCTATAAACCTGATCTCTAGTAACAGGTCATACGGGTCGTTTGACTCTGACTCTTCCTCTAGTGATCTACTACAGTGTTAAATGTATTACGTTGTTTTTTAAACGACTCAAAAAAGGAGGTTCTCTATTCGACTGTGTTTTGTTTTTGTATGAATGTTACCCGATAATTCCGCCGATGAAGTCTTTTTTTAATTGTAAATTTATATATTATTTTTATAAATAATAATATAACAGTAACCGTGGACAGTGTGCAACTGGTTTGCTACGCCATCCCGTAGCGCGCCGTAGCTGCCTCTACGGAAAAACCTCTTCAACGGGAAATAATTAAAAAAAGAAATCTTTTTACACGATTGCCTAAAAAAAAGTAATGTTTTCAGCGTTCATGTATGTATGTGGGTTTCGTTATTCCACCATAGGTAATTAATATTAATCCCACTTATTAAAAAAAAACATTTATTATCTCCATAACGATGTACGTAAAGGTCCAACCCCCTCCGTTACGGACGTTAATACTGAGGCCTCGTGACAACTAGTTATGAGTGACAAAAAATTACTTCTAAGCAATTTTGTACTATAATAGACATTAAAATGAGCCAAGTGCAAAAAATATCGTGGGACATCTAACACAGCGCCATCTAACCCCAAACTAAACAAAACTTGTACTATGGGAACCAGATAACTGATAGAATACTTATATACTTTTTTTAATGTTTGCTTTGTCTGGGTGTTCTGTATGTATACAGAACACACAGACATAGCAAACATTTATTGTCACACATAATATGTTTAAGTGGGAATCGAACCGACTCCCTACAGCTCTTAAAGCAGTTGCACTACCATATGAGCTACAGGGCAGGCAGGATATAAATAATAAATGAGATGACGTTGGTTAATAATAAACAAAAAACTTCTGATCTATAACACGGTCCGGTTTGGCTCCAAACGCATCTATTTACCGAATCGTAGGCAAAAATAGAATACGTGTTTGTTTTTAAATATAAATATTAAATATTAAGTGTTAATATTTAAGATACCTCATATAAGATGTTGCTCTTATATTTTTCTGTGTTTGTGCGGTTTTAGATTAGCAGTTAATACGTTCATTACATACCGCGTGGCGTGGGATCAAATCTTAGTACCTTTTCTTACCTTTTTAGTAAACAGTTACATTAATTATTATCAAGTTTGTATGTGTTCCACATGAATGGAGCTGAAGAGAGATAGGTAGCGGTCGGAATATTTGAGTAATATGAAAGGAAAAAGTATATTTAGTTGTACTCGCGTTTGATGTAAGCAGATCGTTCTGTAACTACTTTGCTACCTGCAATAATCCATAATGAGCTAAATCAACTACCTCATCCCAACTGTTACCATAAAATACAATTGCGGTGTCATCTAAAAAAGGTAAAGTCTTACATTTCTTTAATTAGCATAGGTCGGTAATATAGGTCAAAAAAGTCGTAGGTCCTAGCACACTTCCTTGTGGAACACCAAAAGATACATCATATAGTCGTAATATAACGATTCGGGGCGCGTTCTCTTTGTTTTCTAAATAATAATATAAATATGAACAAAACCAGTTTAGGGAATTTCCTCACACTCCAAACAGATCCAGCTTTCTTGGCGCAGACACCGTATCAAACGCCTCAACAAAGTCTGAGAAAACTCCTAAGCGCTTCTTCTTAAAATCTAACCTGGCCCATAAGAGCAACTACTGTGTCCACAGTTGATTTATTAATTCTAAAACAAAACTGGTTAGCAGACTAATTGATATCGGATCCACAAAAAATCCTCTTGTTAACTTAACTTTAAGTAGTATAAATTGGGCCAATTTTTATAATGAATCAGACGTTAACATTGCTAAGTCATCACGAAACCCTGAATGACAAGGGGACTCCTAAAATGTGCGAGACGAAAAGATTCGATAAAACATGAAGCAAAAAAGTATGTATAGAAATTACCGTATTAAATTCAATGAAACATTATTATTTTCGTCTAATCCGTAACCAGAAAAATAAATATGACCCTGAACAATTATTAGCTCATAAACAATAGCAAAAGAATATGGGTTACAGTTAAAGACATTTGCGGTAGAATGGCCGGAAAATTGGATCTAGAAATTGGAATATTGGAAAGCTATAAAAGGCATTAATTTTACGACAAATAAATAACCGAATAGTTTAGGCTAGGCACATGACATAAGTATTTCTATACACAAACAAAATACATACGTATAGCCAAATCTAACACATACGATCTCAAATGTCAAAGTGTAGATTTGGGTGTGTGTAACTGTGACTATGTAGATTGTATTAGATATTTGTTAGTAGCAGCAAAATATTTATGACATATAAATCTCTGAGATTCAACACTTGGTAAGGTAAATTGCATATCACCACAATTTGATAAGACGGTGGTGCAATAGGTAAAATGCATACCAATACGATGAGATAAGACGGTGGTACAATATACTAAGATTAGGATAATGAAGTTATGTTTATTTATTTATTCCCGAGCGCCAGGAAACTAGTAATTAAAGTTCACGCTTTGCAAGGTTATTTTCGCTGGTAATCCGAATTTGGGCAGAACCTTCTTCTTTGCGCAAGAAGTTGCGTCCGAACGACGTCCAGCAGAATGTAAAGCCGTTATTCTTTACAAATTCGCTAATAACATGTCCATGATTTCAGACTTGTTCATATCGTCAGTCCCACCCTATTTCGCTCACCTGGGTTTTGCTGAACTTTTGCTTCTTGTGGTAATATTACTATTATTGTCGAGGCCGCACTCAAGATAACCTCAGCTACAAATTGTGAGATGTTTGGATCAGAGTAATAACGCAGCAAAGGTGACGCAAAAGCGGAAATTGAAGGTACAATTCCAGGCGGTGAGCGGTTAGTAGGGTTTTTTAAATTATTATTAAAGGCGAAAAATCAGTACAAGCTATCAAATATAAATCTGAGTATGCATATGGCAACACTAGACACTCTTCTTAGCCGACATTCGGTACTAGGCTCTCAGCAGCACAGAGATTTGATAAATCAATTTGGGCTAGGTATCTTTTTATACATAATTATACGTATGTGATAGCTAGCGGTGGCACGGGCGTGCGGGTGAGTCAGTCGCAATGAAGCTAGGTAAGTGTGCGTAGTAAGTACATGCGGTATCGACACATGTGCTAGGCGCTTGATAGAGTAACCTCTTCGACTCTTATGCACTCCTATTATTCCTTGCCGACCAAAAATTTTGACGTTTTATATTTTCTTTAGTAAGTAAGTTACATTTTGCTTACTTGCGAGTATTGTCAAAGGCTATATTTTTTTGGTCATTTGCCGTATTTATTACAAAGTAGCACACAAATGTAAAACAATAATTTGAATACTTTTTGAGAAGCTCTCCTGATGGTAAGAGATAACGCATGTTTATATCCACTGCAGAAGTAAACAGAACTTTGAGAAGCAAAACAAAATCTAGAGCATCGCTGCTTTGGCGCTCATTACTTTGAAACTTTTAATGCTTTTTTTATTACATATAGGCTTGCGTTTGACCGCCAACTCGCCTGATGTTAAGCGAAGATGCGGTCTACGATAGAGCACGCTTACCTAGAAGAAACCGATTCACTCGCGTCTTGAAGGTACCCAGACTGTATTCATCGGGGAACAACCACTCAGGCAGCAGATTCCAATGTCTAGCGGTACGTATGAAGAAGATGGAATCAAACTTTATGATCCGATTTGAATATTTGTAGTTTTATTAGAATAGAATATATATATAAATAAATAAATAAATAAATAAATATCGTGGGGCAATACACACGGCGCCATCTGGCCCCAAACTAAGCAGAGCTTGTGTGATGGAAGTCAGATAACTGATAGAATACATATATATACTTTTTTTTTGTAAATACATACTTATAATACATACAGAACACCCAGACACAGAACAAACATATATATATATATACTTGCAGATTGGTCCCATAGAAATTTTATGAAAATCCGTTTGATGTTTAAGACAAAATACCTAAAACCTAGTTTGGCTTAGGGTCATAGCGTCGGTTCTCTACTTGTTATTCTTATAACAAGTCTGGGCTCTAAAAAAAATGTTCTATTTTTAAACATAAAGAGGCTCGTTCAGCGCCAATCTTGCGACAATGTATTATTATAATATTATATATAATAATACATTACTTCGAACAGTAACTTTGGCATCTTAATAGAACGCGATTACGTGCCCAACAGTTCATGTAAATAATAATCACACATCATGATATCTAATACGTTTTTTTTTAAATTAAAAATAATGAGACGAACGACACGTTCTCCTGATGGTGAGAGATAACGCCTGTGCACGATCATTACACGATACACACACCGTCCTTAACTTAGTAGAATAGCCATACAAAGATTGCCTGGAAAAATTGCTATCCCACTAATGTTATAAATGTGAAAGTTTGGATGGATGGATGCTTGTTACTCTTCACGGTAAGAGATAACGTCTGTCCATGACCATTACACAGTATTTATTGACATTTAATAATACTTCTTTTTTGTCTATTTGTATTTTATATTACCGTCTCCGTTCCGTCGTACCCACGGCACGATGGATAAAATTTGGTATGGTAGTAGCTGAGACCCTGCATTAGTACATAGGCTACGGTAATAAAATACAAATAGACAAAAAAAAAAGTATTATTAAATGTCAATAAATACTGTGTATCGCTGTAATGGTCATGGACAGACGTTATCTCTTACCGTCGAGCGTCTCGTTCGTTCCATTACAATTACATTAAAAAAAATACTCAAAAAAGTCAAAAGGCAGCAGAATGAAAAAAATTAAAATTGAGTAAAATTTAAAAAAGTCAATTCATTTCTTGCATTTTGGTGTACCTTGATATTTTGCAATGCTATGGCATTTATACTTATTTTTACAAATTTACGCTTTAAAACAGCTTTCTATACTATTTGGATTATCTAGAACAGTCCATCTGTGAAGTGTTCTGTGAATATCAAGCGCACATATTTTAACTATTTCTATACTTTACAAGATAAGAGCAGATTGTCTAAAAAACTTGTGTATCCGACTCTAAATTAAGGCATTATTTTTCTTCCTTTGTTTTGGTGTAACATTAACGACCGGTTCTTCGTCCGTCTATCGTATTTTAAATCTTTCTCACTGTTTATTTATAGCAAAAATTTTCTCACCATGGAAACTGACGTGGTTTAGACACATTTTTTTTTTTTTTTGAATAATAAATAAAAAACCCCACTCTTTGGCGCAGTGACATAAAACAATATTTTCATTAAACTTATTCAATTATTTTTATAGAAAGCTAAATTTCACAGATTAGCCTTTAAAAAAAATCCACTCACGTTTTAAAATATTTGTCCTGTTAACTGAATCATACGATTTCACCCAGTTATAATACAAACACCGTGTATTTTTTACTCTTAAATTGTGATCGTAAAGCGTAAAATAGTAACAGACATACATACTCACGAACTTCACCAATCATCATTAGATGCAATCTTCATAATGAAATTTGATAAACATTAGGCAAAGCTTTTTGCGATCGTGCGCTTTTAGATGCTTTTAATTTGTCGCCTAGCTATTTACGTGTTCAATATCAAAAATGGTACAGCCATTGTTACAATGAACTACTCACCGGTGGTGAGCGCGAGAGCGGCCGCGCCGGCGAGAATCGATCTGGTACACATGTCACTGCCAGCGAGCACTGGCGTCGCGAGCATGCACACTGCGCGACTGCGCCGCCGTTCGCACGCTCGCCTATATAAACCGAACGGAGATATAAGCTACGCCATACGCGAATCGATGCGATAGTGATATTTTATTGCTAGCTCAGTGGTTAGCGCGATCGGTTCATACGCCGACAGGCGTGGGCTCAAACCCTTGAGAACTCGATCTGCTGGTTTATTCAATGGATGTTTATGTATTTGTAAATGTAGTTTAGTATGTATTTACAAAATTGTTCAGATTCAGATTCAGAAATATTTATTGAAAAAAACACTGATACAATTTAATATTATGTTAAGTGTTCTTGCAAAGATTGTGCCATCAGTCTACCCTTATCGGGCATTCAATAATAATTATTTAATTAAATTATTTAATTAAACATTATGTCATATTGATTTAAAAAAATAATAATTTATTAAACAATTTCAAAATATACTGTCAAGTGATATTTGTGTAATGATGCGTTGTCCACTGAAGGACGCGCGTAAGCCTTAGTAGCGATGATGATGATAGCTCAGTGGTTAGGGCGGTCGGTCGTGGGTTCAATCCCCAACAATTAACTTGAGTTACCGGTGAAGGTAAACATCGTGGGGAAACCATAGCGTGGTAGTACACTACTTTCTAGTACTCGGCTGGCTAGCTACCACCTTCATTTTGAAAATCTGTTGCCAGTTCTTTTCCAGGCTAGATGTGTTTACCATCTTCGACCATCACTTAACATTGGGTGAGTTGTAGTCAAAAACATAATATATGTAAAACGTAACGTTAACTATGTTATTAGCCGACTTCATGTATGTTCACCGATTACGAAAATTGAAAACGCCTGAACCTATTTGGAAAATTCTTTTTTTTGTTTCAAGGGGTTCCCAGGTGGCCCCATTTAAGTTTAATCTAAATCGATCGAGCGTTCTTTTCAAAAATCAACAAAAATCTAAAAATTCTATCATTCATCGATGATATTTTTGTTTACTCCGAAACCTGACTGTTTGATTGGAGCAGTGCGTTTTGTTAAGGGTCATGAAGTCGGTTTTTTTTATAAGTACATATGTTAAATGTAAACTTATTTGTAATTTTTTTTTTTTTATATACATTTAATGAGTCGAACGATGCGCTCTCCTGATGGTAAGAGATAACGCCTGTCCACGACCATTGCAGCGATACACAGAACTTTGAGTAACAAACAAAGTCCGGGCATCACTGCTTTGGCGCTCATTACTTTGAGACTTTCGATGGTTAGTCTCAACAGCCCAGTAACCATCAAACTGGTACACAGTAATGTTTACACACTACTGCTTGGCGGCAGAATATCTGGTACTGCGGTGGTACCTACCTAGACGACTTCCTGTTAAGGAAATCTACCAATAAAGCATAAAAATAGTTATGATAGCATCCATTAAAAAAAGAATAGAAAAATCATGTTAGCTTAAGCTAAGAAATTTCGTCTCTCATTTAACGGGAACCCGCTGTGCCTAGGTGTGATGTAAGTAATATTATTTTCATAGATGTGTTTTTACACGACTGCACAAAATAAGGAGTGTAATATTTTTTTTATTTTTTTTTTAATGGTAGACAGGCTAGGTGTTTGACCACAGCTCACCTGATGTCAAGTGAAGGTGTGGTCGAAGATGGTAAAGCACACCTAGCCTGGAATGCAACTGGCTCTCAAGTGAGGCTGCCGGAACACACCGTTAGATGCTTGGCGGCAGATTTTCAACTTGAGGGTGGTAGCTAGCCAGCCGAGTACTAAAGTACCCTACCACCATGCTTTGGTTTCCTCACGATGTTTTCCTTCACCGGCAGCTCAAGCTCATTGTTGGGGTTTGAACCCACGCCCTTCGGCATGCAAACCTACCGCGCTAACCACTGAGCTATCATCGCTACAAAGCGCCAAAATATTTCAGGGTTCATGTATGTATATATTATATATGTACGTTTGTGAGTTTCTTTATTCCACATGTCTCAACATATTCGAATGTATTATTTATTTATTCAATCAATTAGTACCGCATACTTAACGAACTACACTAATGACATGATTAAAATTAACTAATTAAAACTGCGAACGAATTATCCTATGAAATCAAGAAAATGTTAATTGGAAACAAAATCAAAGTTAAAATCAAAATGTCAATACGGAGAAAAATCATAATAAAACGTCAATCAATAATAATAAATACATTATTAAAATAATAATAATCTATACCTATACATTCTATTATAAAGAAAAAAGATTTGATTTTTTGTTTGTATTGAATAGGCTCCGAAACTACTGGACCGATTTCAAAGCTACACAATCTCCGGGTGACATAGGCTACTTTTTAACCCTGTACTTCCACGGGAATGGGAACTACGCGGGTGAAACCGCGAGGCGTCCGCTAGTGTAATATATATTAAGTCTCCATTGCTTCCAAACAAAACTTTGTCAAAGCTTGTAGTGAGTTGCCGCGCATGATCGGTCTCGACTTATTTTGTGGGACTTATGACTTCAACCTCATAAACTTTCTAAAATATCGAAAAAAGTAAGGCCATATAGTCCACTACGCTGCCCAAGTGCAGGTTGGCAGACTTCGGAAACTAACAACTCTGACATCTCTCTGAAGAGGTTTTCCGCCACCATTTGTAGATATCAGTAATACGCACATAACTTGCAAGAGAGCTGCGTGCCGTGAGAATGGAACGTAGGACCTCCAGATTGGCAGCCCGACGGTCTCCCAATTAGGCTACCGCAGTCTCGTCAATTAAGTTTATTAAAAAAATATTTGTATTATAAACATAAATAAAGACTGTAATCTAAATTGAGACCGCGATAGTTTTGTAGTGATTTATAAATATATTTTCATTGGTTTTTTTGTAAAATGTTTTTGACCATCCACTGGATCCAAAGTAATCAATTTTTTATATAAATATAATGAGACGAATGAGATGCTTTGCTGACAGTAAGAGTTAACGCATGTCCAAATTGTCCATGACCATTACAGCGATACACGGAGCTTTGAGTAACGAAGTCCAGGGCATCTCTGCTTTGGCGCTCATTGCTTTAAGACTTTCGATGGTTAGTCTCGACAGCCCTGTAATTTCAAACCGAACCAGTAACATTTATTCACTACTGCTTGGCAGTAGAATGTCTAGTACTGCGTTGGTACCTTCCTAGACTTTATGTTTTAAAAGTGAAATGTCGTTATAAAACTAGAGGTTACATGAGTTCTCAATGCAAAACGTGTTATTGCTCTGTATAATTTCTCACGTACTATCAGTTCATATGTCGATATAGGTTTCTGAACTTGATAGCGTACTATCAACTCTTATGTCATTCTGAGATCTAACGTACACTGCAAATGTTCAATGTTACAAGTGTCTGTTATTATTAATATGCAATACGTCCTAAAACTAGACATAATTATTTTGTATGTGACATAATTATGTTATGATTTTGATATTTTTAAATATTAAGTTAGTAATGTCAGTGCTGTGCATGAATACTACATATTATAGAACACACGAACAAAGTGTCATCCCCTTAATAGAGACAGTAAGAAAAGTGTCGATGGACGCATTCTTCGATTATACTCTACTTAGCAATTTAAGTTATATTAAAATTACTTTTTAGTCTCAACCAGGCTAGATTGTAATTACAATGAGGAATATGGAATATCTAACAACAAACAGATACATCATTAGAAGAAAAAAAAATGAATGGAAAATGACCTGAGGTAACTTTGGAGCACGCTGATCTAGAAGAAATTTATTCACTCTAGCCTTAAAAACGTCCAAATTGTAGGTTATAGGAAACAGAGAAGTCAGTAATGAGTTCCATTCATGGGCTGTATGTACGCACCAAAAAAGTAGAGCGGAATCGCTGCGTACGAATACTGGGAACGTCCACTAGGAATGGATGGTAGTGGTTTTATTTTTTTATTGGCAGGCTAGGTGTTTGACCACAGCTCACCTGATGTTAAGTTACGGTGTGGTCGAAGATGGTGAAGCACACCTAGCCTTTTCTTTTAAATTTTTTTTTTATGGTTGACAGGCCAGGTGTTTGACCACAGCTCACCTGATGTAAAGTGAAGGCGTGGTCGAAGATGGTAAAGCACACCTAGCCTGGAATGGAACTGGCTCTCAAGTGAGGCTGCCGGAACACACCGTTAGATGCTTTGCGGCAGATTTTCAACTTGAGGGCGGTAGTTAGCCAGCCGAGTACCTACTAAAGTACCCTACCACCATGTTATGGTTTCCTCACGATGTTTTCCTTCACCGGCAGCTCAAGCTCGTTGTTGGGGTTTGAACCCACGCCCTTCGGCATGCGAACCGACCGCGCTAACCACTGAGCTATCATCGCTACAAAGTGTGCCGTTTGTTTTGTCTGCTCGTCCTGTGGTGGAACGGAGAGGGTGGGAAAAGGTCATGGAGCTTCTGCGACCTCTCCCCGAAATGTATCCAGTAAAAAATAGACAGACAGATAATAGTGAAATGAAATCGTTTCGTACGGGTTACAGAGCACTCGCAACTGAACAGATAGATCTAGCAACATTATGTAAGTATCGGTATCTCGTTTATTGGATATTAATGGATGCGATTATAAAAACATTTTGGGATTTGTATTTTCTGTATCACCGTGTTATCGGGGCGCAGCGTGAGTTGCAGAGATACACAGTATTTCGGGAGATGCGCATGCGCACTCTGGCCCCGACCGCTGTCGCCACGCGGAATTCCTCGCTTCTCTTATCGGTGAATCGGTCAAATGAGAGTCGGACACACGTTGTGAAGATTCCGTACTGCATTGTAATCTATACTATTATTAAGAGGAAAGATTTGGTTGTTTGTTTATAATGAATAAGCTCGGAAACTACTGGACGGATCTGAATAATTGTTTCATCATTAGAATGCTTCATTATCACTGAGCGACATAGGCTATATTTGTATTGTTAATCAAGTTTTGTTTTTTCGTGCGAAGCCGGGGCGAGCTGCTAGTGTATTATAAGTATGTATTTACCGTCACTTAACATCAGGTTAAACACCTAGCCTGCCACCATGCTGTACAAGTGCAGGTTTACACACTTCACACATACAAAAAATACAAAATAATTTATTTACAATAATTTAGGGGCTACAATAATACTAGTGGACCCTGCACTAGGAGAACCTGTATCGCAGGGACCTAATTAAAGCGTTTACTAAATAAAGTGCGACAGGTAACTAGTATTTATAAACTGAAAATAATCAAGCGTAACATGAGATGACAACGTAGTGTGTGTATGGGGTATGTGTGAGTATGTGGGTGTGCGTGTGTGGGTGTGTATGTGTGTTAGTGATTGAATTAGCACTAGCACATCTTCGAAAACATGGTTAAGAACTCTCAAATATGTTTTGCTTCGTCGTTTGAACTTTTCGGCAATACGCACTTAACTTAGAAAACCCAAAGATGGCATATGAACGGAGGTCCTCCAGGTTGGAAACCAGACCTCCAACTAGGCTGCCAAACCTCCCAACAAAATTATCACAAACCGACCGCAATTCAGCATTCATTCATAATTTCAGCCGTAGGACATCCACTGCTGGACATAGGCCTCCACATAAGGATAACACGCAGAACTGATAGCCGATGGGGCTGCGAAGTTCTGGAGTTGAGCCCACGGACCGGCAAGCGCAGCGTAGGACGTCCACCCACAAGGTGGACAGCAGGAACGCGCTGGATGCGGGCCGCTTCCAACCGGTCTTTTTGGAAGTGAATTCAGCATAATGCTGGCTTATTAATTAGGCTCCGTTGTCACCCGAGTACGGAACTAACTGCATGAAGCTGAAGGCCAGATAAGTGGCATCGCGGACAGTGGGTGCGCTGTCTGTCCATTACGATAGTATAAGATTGGACAACGTGCCTCACAGGCGCTCGAATCTGGCGTCACTTTTTTTTTTTAATGGTTGACAGACTATGTTTGACCACAGCTTACCTGATGTCAAGTGAAGGTGTGGTCGAAGATGGTAAAGCACACCTAGCCTGGAATGCAACTGGCTCTCAAGTGAGGCTGCCGGAACACACCGTTAGATGCTTGGCGGCAGATTTTCAACTTGAGGGTGGTAGCTAGCCAGCCGAGTACTAGAAAGTACCCTACCACCATGCTATGGTTTTCTCACGATGTTTTCCTTCACCGGCAGCTCAAGCTCATTGTTGGGGTTTGAACCCACGCCCTTCGGCATGCGAACCTACCGCGCTAACCACTGAGCTATCATCGCTACAAAGTCGTTGCAGACGAGTCTTGATATTGATACCAAATTATAAAATTATGTTTAAATTTAAAATGCAAGTGAACCCGCGCACATCTAGTGCTGTCACGAGTATTGTTATGTAACTTGCCTAATATATATATATACACGTATGTACAAACTAACTTATTCAGCTATTTTTAACATATGCAATGTCCTTTGGTTTCAGGTACAGTACAGTAGTCCAATGAAGCGGTGTATGCAGGTTAGCGGGTGAGCGCTGCTCAGTGTTGCATCATATGTAGGTGCCAGTAGATCGCAAATTAAACTAAAACTACATATGTATCTATAAAAAAATAAACTGACGGATTCACTGAGCCGAACTGAGCCACTGAGCTACGGAGCCGAAACGTGGACACTCACAGCGGGAATAGTCCGTAAGTTCAAAGTCGCTCAGCGAGCTATGGAAAGAGCTATGCTTGGCATTTCTCAGAGGGATCGGATCCGAAACGATGTAATTCGCCAGAGAACTAAAGTCATTGACATAGCTCAGCGTATTAGCAAGCTGAAGTGGCAATAGGCTGGGCATATCTGTCGCAGAACCGATAACCGCTGGGGTAGACGTGTTCTAGAGTGGAGACCGCGTATTGGCAAACGTAGCGTAGGACGCCCTGAGACTCGATGGAGTGACGATATACGTAGGACAGCTGGCGGTGGATGGAAGCGAAAAGCCAAAGATCGGGCTGAGTGGTGTGTCTTGGGAGAGGCTTATGTCCAGCAGTGGACTAATATAGGCTGCTGATGATGATGATGATGATGGATTCACTGACTGATCGATCAACGTCCACCTGAAACCGCTGGGTCTAGAAGCAATTTATCGTGAGTATCGATTCGTATGGTTACATCACTAGTTACGGCACGATGACAAATGTCAAAACGGGCTTCTTATATTTTTACGACTTTAAGTGATGATGTGGTATAAGATGATACACCTGGTTTGCAATGGAAACGCAACTGCGCAAACGGCTGTCGAAACGCAGCGTACGGTAGGCGGCAGACTTTTAACTTAGGGGTGGTAGCTACTGCTAGTAGCCGAGTAGGTACTGGAAAGTACGCTACCACCATGGTGTTGACAGCCCTGTTGGTTCATTGGTAGTGTGTCTGCTTCGAGAGCTGAAGGGCGTGGGTTCGATTCCCACTCAGGACTAACATTTGTGTGACTAACATCGATGTTTGTTCTGTGTCTGGGTGTACTGTATGTATTATAAGTATGTATTTACAAAAAAAAAAAAGTATTTAAGTATTCTATCAGTTATCTGTCTTCCTTAGCACAAGCTCTGCTTAGTTTGGGGTCAGATGGCGCTGTGTGTAATGTCCTATGATATTTATTTATTATTTATTATTATTTATTTATGGTATGGTTTCCTCGCAATGTTTTCCTTCACCGGCAGCTAAAGCTTATTATTGGGGTTTGAACCCTCGCCCTTCCGCGAACTGCGCTATCATCGCATCACAATGATTGCAATGATTGAAAGGTCATGGGGAGACTTTCGTCCAGCTGTGGTATACATAACAAAATGATAGGTATTGTCTACTCGATAACCTATTTAAAATAGATGGTAGTCCAATGTAGTAGGTAAACTTGCAAGTTGGACTTGACACTTATTATTAAGTTAACAGCGCATTTATCGCAATTATCTTAATTGCCAAACAGGTTTGGTACGAAAATATTGAAAATTACCGAGATAATGTTGTTTTATTTATTGTAATCATTAAGTACTTTCTGGATATACCAAGTCAAGAATTTAACAAAGAATCTTTGTAATTACCATTAAATTTGTGATGTTTTTATAAAAGAAAACCTAATCATTCAAAGATAGATGACAGCCCTGTTGGTTCATTGGTAGTATGCCTGCTCTAAGAGATGAAGGGCGTGGGTTCGATTCCCGTCCAGGATAAACATTTTGTTTATACCACAAAATGTTTGTTCTGTGTCTGGGTGTTCTGTATTTATTATAAGTATGTATTTACAAAAAAAAAAGTATTTAAGTATTCTATCAGTTATCTGACTTCCATAGTACAAGCTTTGCTTAGTTTGTGGTCAGATGGCGCTGTGTGTAATGTCCTACGATATTTATTATAATATTCATATTTTTCATGCAGACGAATTCCATCTTTGGTAAACGCTTGATACTGATACTTTGCTATTTTATTTTGACTAACAAAACAAATTGATTTTTAACCAACATAAAAAAAAGGAAGACGTTCTCAATTCGGCTGTCTTTTCTATGTATTAAAAGTGATGAGACGAACGAGACGTTCTCCTGATAGTAAGAGTAAACGTATGACCATTGCTAGTTTTTAAACTTCAAAATAGATTTGCTTTTGACTACAACCTGGCTGATTTTAAACAGTGGTGCGGTCTAAGACGGAGCACGCTTACCTAGAAGAAATAACTATTGAATCTAGATATGAAGATACCCATATTGTACCTAACAAGGAACAAAAATAGTATTACAGTGATACACAGAACTGTTTTCGGGATAAAAAGTAGTACACGTAGGCACGTGTTATTCCAGGGTCTCAGCTACCTGCATACCAAATTTCATCCAAATCCGTTCTGTAATTTTTGCGTGAAAGAGTAACAAACATCCATCCAGACTTTCACATTTATAATATTATTGGGATTTAATACATAGAGGCGTATTCCGAGGTGACTGGTCGACCCAGTAGCGAGCACTCCTGGCGCGTGAGTGCTCCAGGGCCAAGCGGCCATCCTTGTACTTTGCTCGTCTGGTCATCTTTCACGCGCGGAGTAGGCTGTGGCTTAGTAAACAACTTGCCTATCATAACATTATCGAGTGCTATAACGGCGCATCACTCGGTTGCATACAAACGGACAAAAATTGACCGAATTTTAAACATTCGGCCAACATAAATAAGCTGAGCTTACACTTGTCTTTTTTTATGATGCTACAGAATCTTGTATGTTAATTTAAGTTTTAATGAATGTACTTCGTGCTATGGTAATAAACAACTCTACAAATTTTATGTAAAAGTAAAACGCTCTCCTGATGGTAAGAGATAACGCCTGCCCACGACCATTGCAGCGATACACAGAGCTTTGAGAAGCGAAACAAAGTCCAGGGCATCGCTGCTTTGGCGCTCGTTACTTTGACAATTTCGATGGTTAGTCTCAACAGCCCTATAATTGCGCTAGAGTAACCTTCAAACCGGAACACAATGATGTTCACACACTACTGCCTGCCTGTTTAAGATGTTTCTTAAAAGTTTTTTTACCCGTGAATGGGTATCTTCTTTGTCTTGTACTTTTATTTTAGGACTGCCAAAAAAAAGATGATATATTTCTATTGCCGCTATAACAACAAATACTAAAAATAAAATAAATATTTAAGGGGGGCTCCCGTACAACAAACTTGATTTTTTATAGATAATGGTACGGAACCCTTCGTACGCGAGTCCGACTCGCACTTGGCCGGTTTTTTTTTTTAAATTTTCTTTTGTCACTACGTCGCCGCGTGTAAACAGACGAGGGCTTTTACTTTTTAAATTTAACAAACTGTATCGGTATTAACAACTATGAAGACGTTTGTGAGCGTGCTCGACGAAGGATAATGACCTGGCACAGTAGGTTATTGTCCCGCCTCGAGCTGGCATGGGGCAAGGTGCGAGGGCCCGGGGGGAATGCGCGTGTGCATCGCACAATACGAGTACATAGGAATGTTAGCCCGCCTTGTTCACGACCACGACCGAGGAAATGGAAAGTCATTTTAATCAATAACGTAATGTTTATTTCTAGTAACGCGAGTGGAAATAATTTCACTGCGGTTTTACACTGTTTTTTTTATCTCAATTTGAGTACGTATATCGTTTACGTACGTTTACGATGAAGGGTTTTAATTATTTTTTACTAAAAGTGTATAAATAAAAAAAATAAAAAAATATCGTAGGACTATACAGTATACCCACAGCGCCATCTGGCCCCAAACTAAGCAGAGCTTGTGTGATGGTAGTCAGATAACTGATAGAATACATAAATACTTTTCTTTTTTTTTTTGTAAATACATACAGAACACCCAGCCACACAACAAACATTTGTTTATTCACAAAATGTTTGCCCTGAGTGGGAATCGAACCCACGCCCTACAGCTCTCAAGGCAGATATACTACCAATCAGCCAACGGGGCTGTCGTATACTAGTACAAGTAGGTATTTCGCCTGAAAGGAAGCTCACCGTCGCGTATTAGAAATGGTGTCAACCACTTGAGACAAGACAATGCAATGTACAATGCTAAAAAAAACATAAATTTTATATTGACGTTTTATTTTAGAGCGTAACTATACATAAATAAATTAATATTGGAGGACATTCAACACAGCGCCATCTGACCCTAAACTAAGCAAAGCTTGTAGTATGGTAACCAGACTGCTGGCAGAATACTTAAATACTTTTTTTTTGTTGTAAATACATACTGTACACACATAACAAACATCGATGTTAGTCACACAAATGTTAGTCCTGAGTGGGAATCGAACCCACGCCTTTTGAGCTCTCGAAGCAGGCATACTTTTTTTTAATGTTTGACAGGTTATGTCTATGATCACAGCTCACGCGATGTTAAGTGAAGGTGTGGTCGAAGATGGTCAAGCACACCTAGCCTGGAATGGAACTGGCTCTCAACTGAGGCTGCCGGAACACACCGCTAAGTGCTTGAGGGTGGTAGCTAGCCAGCCGAGTACTAGAAAGTACCCTACCACCATACTAGTAATGAACCAACAGGGCTGGCGTCACTACACTAGACAACTGCACGCTGAAAGGTGCCGTTGTCCTGAATTCAGAAGCATATCCCTGCGATTGTGCCGAAAAGGACGCGGAGCGCTACTCCGAGTGAACAACGCTCGGTAGGGCGCGGGGGCGAAGGGCGCGTATTAAATAACAGTTAAGTCGCCAGGGCAGGGCCGGGTTATCGGCGCTCTCCACGTGTCCCTTTGTTTACGCAGCTTCAGACATAACTGGATCACCTTATTTAATGTCGTTCCATTATCACACCGGCCTGCTTCGCAGATAACGCCCTGAAATAGACGCGTTACCTAACAGCCCTGGTTAGCCGGCTTGCTGGGGTCGCCCGCCTCGTGCGACGACCTATTTTTTGGCTAATTGTTTGATTGATGACCAAGTCTCGGCCAAGCGTTCGAAGAGTCAACGCGTAGAGGCGTGCCTCGTGTAGAGGCGAAACACGACGGCAACTGGTTACTGCAGCGAGAAGAGGATATAAAGACTTGTAAATAAATATCGTAGGACATTACACGCAGCGCCATCTCACCCCAAGCTAAGCAAAGCTTTTGCTATTGGAGACAGATAACTGATAGAATACTCTTTATGTTAATTATCGAGTCTAATTGTACCATTTTTCTGTCAGGAATACGTCGCTTTGAGGATAAGATACGGTTTACATTTTTTTTTGTAATTTTTCTTATAATTGTTTGAAAGATACTGAATTAACTCTGAAGGCTATTTATAAATGTTAGCACATAACATAGGTAATGTGCGTATAATCATATTAATATATTTAATATTTGGCATATTACTATATTGACCTTCCATTTCATTGACATGTGTTATGATTTTGAAATTTTTAATGTTATTTTTGAATATGAATCGAAAAGTGGTCTGTAACGTTGGTTTTATCAATGAAATATTTGTTACCTATATTGTAGAAGGACGAAAAACAATTTTGCTGCTCTTTCTAGTAGGTACTCGGCTGGTTAGTTACCACCCTCAAATTGAAAATCAGATGCCAAGCATCTAACGGTGTGTTCCGGCAGCCTCACTTGAGCCAGTTCCATTCCAGGCTAGGTGTGCTTTACCATCTTCGACCACACCGTCACTTAACATCAGGTGAGCTGTGATCAAACACCTAGCCTGTCAACAATAGTTAAATTATTTTTTTTGAATTTTTTTAAAAAACTTCCATCACACAAGCTCTGCTTAGTTTGGGGTCAGATGGCGCTGTGTGTAATGTCCTACGATATTTATTTATATAAATATAAAACACTGGCAAATGCACAAAATGCGACGCCGAAAGCAAAGAAAAAAATATATCAAAGGAGATATCTGTAGATCGTACATCGATCGTGCAGCAGCAATGCCGCCTGAGTCAGTCGCGAAGGCGGCAGGAACACGCGGAGCTGAGTAAACACAAAACATGCAGGGCAACGACTCCAGCTCACGCGGCTCGAGCTCGGCTCGAGCCGGTGCAGGTGCAGTGCACACAGTAGGCACTTGTAAACTATACAGGCCGTGTCGTAGCTGGCATCTGAATCACGGTCCGCTCGCATGCCGAAGGGCGCGGGCTCAAACCCCAACAATGAGCTTGAGCTGCCGGCGAAGGAAAACATCGTGAGGAAACCATAGCATGGTGGTAGAGTACTTACTAGTACTCGGCTGGCTAGCTACCACCTTCAAGTTGAAAATCTGCCGCCAAGCATCTTTTTTTTTAATATCGTAGGACTATACACACAGCGCCATCTGGCCCCAAATTAAGCAGAGCTTGTGTGATGGGAGTCAGATAACTGATAGAGTACATACATACTTTTTTTTGTAAATACATACTTATAATACATACAGAACACCCAGACACAGAACAAACATTTGTTTATTCACAAAATGTTTGCCCTGAGTGGGAATCGAACCCACGCCCTACAGCTCTCAAGGCAGATATACTACCAACGAGCCAACGGGGCTGTCTCTAACGGTGTGTTCCGGCAGCCTCACTTGAGAGCCAGTACTATTCCAAGCTAGCTGTGATTTAATATATTAGAGCACACCGTCACTTAACATCAGGTGAGCTGTTGTAAACTATTTAAGTATATGCTAAAACAAATATAATTGTGTAAAGGTAATGTTACGATCGAGACGTTCTCCTGATGGTAAGAGATAACGCCTGTCCATGATCATGTACTTTAAAAAAAAGTTTTTTAAAGGCTAGGTGTTAAACCACAACTCGCCTGATGTTAATGTCAAACTCAAAATATGTATTTGCATGTCAACAAGTGTAAGAGGTATCAAATGTCAAAATGTTAAATGTAATTTATTGCGAACATTGTCAAACATCAAGAAGTGCTAATTTATTCAAAAATTACATTGATTCTATTTATTATTCTACGAAAAAAATATACATATGTAGATATGGCAATTATCGGTTAATAATTACATTTACAAATGTATTGATTAAGTTGAGTTCACAAAAATATGTATGTACTAGCTGCGCCCCGCGGTGTTACCCGCCACATGTTTTCGGAATAAAAAGTAGCCTATGGGTTAATCCAGGGTCTCAGCTACCTCCATACTAAGTTTCATCCAAATCCGTTCAGTAGTTTTTGCGTGAATGAGTAACAAACATCCATCCATCCATACAAACTTTCACATCCCACTAATATTTTAAATGTGAAAATAACACCGCGGGGCGCAGCTAGTTGATAATGTTATAGTAGGATTAGTAGGATATAAACATATATATAGTAGGAAGTAGGATAGTAGGAAGATTGTATACCTATGTCAAATTTATTAAATTTACTACACACCCGTACACATGTAAAATGTTAAGTGACAGCGTGGTCGAAGATGGTGAACGCACAGGGCCTGGAATGGAACTAGCTCTGAAGTCAGGCTGCTGGAGTATAACTGGCTGTCAAGGCTGGCTGTTAGGTATTGGGCGATAGATTTTCAAATTGAAGGGGATAGATAGCTTTTTTTTATAATAGTTATTCTTGCGTTTGACCGCCATCCCGCCTGATGTTAAGCGAAGATGCGTTCTACGGTGGAGCACGCTCGCCTAGAAGAAACCGATTCACTCGTGACTTGAAGACACCCAGACTGTATTCATCGGGGAACACCCACTCGGGCAGCAGATTCCAATGTCTAGCGGTACGTATGAAAAAGGTGGAATCAAACCGCTTAGTTCGAGTATTGGAACATCAACCATAAAGCGGTGTCGCTTTTCCTAACCACTATGCTATGGTTTCCTCGCGATGTTGTTCTACATCGGCAGCTCAAGGTCATTGTTTGGGTTTGAACCCACATCTTTTGGCTTGTGAACAGACCGCGCTAACCACTGAGCTGTCATCGTTTCAATATTTTGTTACACTTGAAATTATTTCCGCAAAATTTTCGCCAGGTTACAGAATAAACGTTTATCGTCACTTAAATGATTGCTAGGATGGGAATCGAAGCCCTTGATGCTACAGCTCTTGAAGCGGATATTCTACCTAATGAGCAGACGGGGCAGTCTGTTTTCGGCGGTGAAACAATAATATATTTTAATGAAGGCAGGAAATTAGATTAATGGAGGCAATAATAATTTTATCGCTAATAAACAATAAATACCACAAAATAAAAAGCCCGAATATTGGCATTGAATTCTAATTTCTATATTTTATTGGTATACTAACTGTACGCCGCAGTTTTTCCCGCTTTCTGAAATGAAAAATAAATTTATATAGGACTTACCACTTTTACACTTTCGTTGGTTACATAAATTATTATTTATTAGCTGCGCCCCGCGGTGTTACCTGCTACATGTTTTCGGGATAAAAGGTAGCCTATGTGTTAATCCACAGTGTCAGCTACCTCCATATCAAATTTCATCCAGATCCGTTCAGTAGTTTTTGCGTGAAAGACTAATAAACATCCATCCATCCATCCAAACTTTCACATTTATAATATTAATGGAACTAGAGACGCGAGACATTAATGGCAATTTCTAGTAATAATTGTTATGTGTGCAACATCAAAAAGTTTCGGCATCCTAGTTGGGAGACCGTCTGGCTTCCAATCTGGAGGTCTTTTTTTTCTTTTTTTTTTATGGTTGACAGGCTAGGTGTTTGACCACAGCTCACCTGATGTTAAGTGATGATGTGGTCGAAGATGGTAAAGCACACCTAGCCTGGAATGGAACTGGCTCTCAAGTCAGGCTGCCGGAACACACCGTTAGATGCTTGGCGGCAGATTTTCAACTTGAGGGTGGTAGCTAGCCAGCCGAGTACTAGAAAGTACCCTACCACCATGCTATGGTTTCCTCACGATGTTTTCCTTCACCGGCAGCTCAAGCTCATTGTTGGGGTTTGAACCCACGCCCTTCGGCATACGAATCTACCGCGCTAACTACTGAGCTATCATCGCTACAAATCATCGCACATCGCACATCACGCATCGGTCTTGGGTTCGAATCCCACTGCACGCACCTCTGACTATTCTAAGTTACGTGCGTATTGTCGATGACTTCAAACGGCGAGGGAAAACGACATAATTATACGAGATTCTGTACAAAAAAGTTCTCGTAGACTATAAAGGCGAAAGTTTGTGTGTGTTTGCCTCAAGCGCTGCACCGTTAGCAGGATAGCAATCTTTGGCATCGATAGTCGCGGCTGCAAGGGTCACCTCCACGCTACACGTGGAAGGGATTTGGACAGGTCGGCCGCGTCGATTGATTCGATAATGGCTCGTATCGCCGGGTCATAAAGGACGACCGCTTACACGTGTAGCGACACTTTCCGCGGAGTACCTATCGACCGATGCAATGTCACCGGAATTACGTAACGAGTTTAATCGCCGAGTCGTATATTTATTTAGACACTAGCCGCACCCCGCGGTGTTACCTGCGGTACACAACATTTTCTCGGAATAAAAAAGCCTATGTATTAATCCAGGGTGTCAGCTACATGTATACAAAAGCCGTTTGACCGTGAAAGAGTAACAAACATCCATCCAAACTTTCACATTTATAATATGAGTGGGCGAACAAACTGACACGCGAAATGCAACTTGATATTGTATCTATTATTTAGTGTTATTGTGGTGCGTTTTGATTTTTTTGCAAAAAAATCAAAATGCTCTTTCGCAAGGTAAGCCTCTTAATTTGAATTTTTGAGGAGTTTAGTTCTCTAAAAGAGTTTCGAAAAAAATCCGGAATTTTGGACCTTCGATACAAAGTCTAGCGAAGTGCTAGCAGGCTTCACGCATTCAGGGTTCCGTACCTTAACTCGGTACTATTTTGTGTAACATTAAAGATATATTATTGATATTCTTTCACTTGAATAACGGACTAAATACGTAGGGCACTCAAACGATGTACCTACTATTTTTTTTATTTTTTTTTTTAATGTAAAAAGTAATGAGACGAACGAGACATTCTCCTGATGGTAAGAGATAACGCCTGTCCATGACCATTGCAGCGATACACAGAACTTTGAGTAACAAAACAAAGTCCGAGGCATCACTGCTTTGGTGCTCATTACTTTGAGACTTTCGATGGTTAGTCTCAACAGCTCAGTAATGTCGCTAGCTGCAGCACCCTTCAAACCGGAACACAGTAATGTTTACACACTATTGCTTAGCGGCAGAATAACTGGTACTGCGGTGGTACCTACCTAGACGACCTCCTGCTAAGGAGATCTACCACCAAGTAAAAAGTGTTAACCAAGTATTTAACTGAGGTAAAACCTCATTGGGGCACTCGGAAAGTATTGCGAAACTAAAATATATGTACTCTATATTATTTATTATTGTTGACAGGCTAGGTGTTTGACCACAGCTCTCCTGATGTTAATTGAAGGTGTGGTCGAAGATGGTAAAGCACACCTAGCCTGGAAAGGAACGGAGCTGAACGCTAGGTTAAGATTTCTAATTAAATCTTTTCGAAGAACTCTCCGCCAGCGTCTGTACAAAGTTACATGCGTCTAAACTAAATCGATTTTTAAAACACGTATGTATTTAGACGTAGATCTATATTACATACTAGCGGACGCCTCGCAGTTTTTGTAGCGATGATAGCTCAGTGGTTAGCGCGGTAGGTTCGCATGCCGAAAGGCGTGGGTTCAAACCCCAACAATGAGCTTGAGCTGCCGGTGAAGGAAAACATCGTGAGGAAACCATAGCATGGTGGTAGGGTACTTTCTAGTACTCGGCTGGCTAGCTACCACCCTCAAGTTGAAAATCTGCCGTCAAGCATCTAACGGCGTGTTCCGGCAGCCTCACTTGAGAGCCAGTTCCATTCCAGGCTAGGTGTGCTTTACCATCTTCGACCACACCTTCACTTAACATCAGGTGAGCTGTGGTCAAAACAACTAGCCTGTCAACCATAAAAAAAAAAAAAGTTTCACCCGCGTAGTTCCCGTTCCCGTGGGAATACAGGGATAAAAGTAGTCTATGTCATCCGGGGATAGTGTGCCTTCCCAACGGTGAAAGAATTTTAGAAATCGGTCCAGTAGTTACAAACAAAAATTCAAAAATACAAATCTTTCCTCTTTAGCGGCCGAGCGGAGGCCTATTACGAACACGGAACTCTAAAATCTATCGAATCGTTAATACATTAAGGCTTCGACCATCAACTCGCTTGTCGGTGATTAATCAACGATGATCGATGAAGAAACACCGGCCACCTGGCAGGGGTCGCGACACTCGCGTCGCTCTGTGTTCTAAAACATCCGAGATAAAACCGACAGGTATACCTACTTGGTTTTTTTTTGCTTTGGTTTTGGCGTCGCATTTTGAGCATAGCCAGTGTCAGGTATTTATATATTTTCAAAAGTTAAATATGTGTAAAGTCCAGTCTTTGTCAAGAATAGTTCGTGTCAGTAAAGTCCAGTCGTGCTTTAGTAAAGTGATGGCGACTTTATTATAAAGTTTCGATGGAGTTTTGGAAGCAACACAAAAAGTCATGTTTCACCACATTATATCATTTTCCCACACTCGCGCTTGTGATTCGGCACTTTATGAATAAAACACCACCATTTTTATGCATAAACACTCGACAAAACACAAGTTTTGGAAAAAAAAATACAACGGAGCGACACGACTCTTCCCGCGTTCCCGCCAAAACTCAGCTACTTGGTTAGAAGGTACACCTACATGTTGGACCAGCTATACTCAACCTGCGGCCCGCCGTGATTCTGTGGTTGGCCCATCTGGTGGTTTTATTTTTATTTTGGCTAAGTTCGCGTTTGACCACATCCTGCCTGCCTATTATATATACCTACATCTATTCTTGCGAATAAATTATTTGGTTTGATGTTAAGCAACGATGCGGTCTAGGATGGAACACGCTTACCTAGAAATAATAAAAATATATTTATTGATTAAATTTTCAGAACAAACATTCTCTTCTTAAATTTTTTATAGGAAGGAACCTGTTTACTCTTGATGTAAAGAAACTCATACGACACTTATTTGCGACTAGCTACGCCCCGCGGCGATACCCGCTACATGTTTTCGCGATAAAAAGTAGCCTATGTGTTAATCCAGCTACCTCCATACCAAATTTCATACAAAGTTTCATACGACCGTTCAGTAGTTTTTGCGTGAAGGAGTAACAAACATCCATCCATCCATCCAAACTTTCACATTTATAATATTAGTGGGACTACTTTAAATTTGGCGTCCATCAGACAAACTGTGAGCAAATAGATA
This sequence comes from Biston betularia, assembly GCA_905404145.2. Lineage (NCBI taxonomy): Eukaryota > Metazoa > Arthropoda > Insecta > Lepidoptera > Geometridae > Biston > Biston betularia. Next base: position 376,486 of record FR989879.1, read on the forward strand.
TTAGATAATCCTATCGCGGTGTGTTACTTTACTGAATCGCTTATAAATTCTCACCAGGATGATGTAATAAGGTAAACAAATCAGTATCAAAAATCCAATAAAACATATATTTACTTGGTGGTAGATCTCCTTAGCAGGAGGTCGTCTAGGTAGGTACCACCGCAGTACCAGTTATTCTGCCGCCAAGCAGTAGCGTGTAAAGATTACTGTGTTCCGGTTTGAAAGGTACTACAGCTAGTGAAATTACAGGGCTAACTCTATCAAAAGTCTCAAAGTAATGAGCGCCAAAGCGGTGATGCCCTGGACTTTGGTTTGTTACTTAAAGTTCTGTGTATCGCTGCGATGGTCATGGACAGGCGTTATCTCTTACCATCAGGAGAGCGTCACGTTCGTCTCATTACTTTTTACATTAAAAAAAATAAAAAAATATGGCGTACATTGGATGTGGCTCTATGAAAACCTTATATCATAAATGTTACAAGTTGCGCACTTAGCTTGTTTCAACGCGACAACCTTTTTTCATTATATTTAACATCGTGAGGAAACCGTAGCAGGGTGGTAGGGTACTTTCTAGTACTCGGCTGGCTAGCTACCACCCTCAAGTTGATAATCTGTCGCCAAACACCTAACAGTGTATTTCGACATCCTCACTTGAAAGCCATTCCGGGCTACATGTGTTCACTATCTTCAGCTACCGTCACTTAATGTCAGATAAGCTGTGAAAGAAAGAAAGAAAGAAAAATATTTTATTTTGTAATTTTAAGGCACAAAAAACAAAAACGAACAAACAGTTACAAAATAAGGGCTCAACTCAGCCTCAGCTGTGATCAAACACCTAGCCTGTCAACCATAAAAAAATCATATTAATTTGTTATTAAATAGGTTTTTATTAAAGCATAAATATGTTTAGTTTGCGGTCCGCGGCACTATCCTTGAAACGTGTTTATAGCCCCTATAAAAAATGTAGTATGGCTGTTAGACAATAGCTTATCGGACCGCCAAATCTCCACACGTGTAACTCCTCAGCGAGGGACGTAAACACTCAGCACGTGGTCACAACACGTCGCGGCGCGCGCGCCGTCGGCTAGCAACCGCCGCGCCGTCATCTCGGACTCGGACAAGGGCTGCCAACCGTACTATAACATGCGGGACTACTCGAAGATAGTAGACCAAAATCAAAAGCTAAAGATGTAACTAGTCATTGTGAACAATTTTTTATATACGATCACCCCTAAAATCATGAATTAACTGTCATTTATCGTACATTTACATTACCATCACCGTACATTTCGACCCTGGAGAATTTTTATGCAATTTCATGTGGGTCTCAAAGTAAAATTTGTTCAGAATAATGAGTAAAATTACCTCCTTACGTTCCTTATCGTTCCTCTTAATCCTGTAACCTATTACTGTACTGTTGAAAATGCCAAGACTTGTAAGTAATTGGCACAGCACGGCTTCCGATTCCTGCAACTCGATGGGCGCGCCACCTGCACGGATGTTGAAAAGTTGGTTCAGTAACGTTGGCAGCCCTAGTGTCGGAGCAAGATCAAGGTTGGGAGTCACGCCGCCTACACGTGCGGGCTCGGCGACGCCGCCGCCGCCGCGCCGGCCCGAACACAAGAACTGGGTCACGGACGTGCTCGTACATCGTCACTGTCAGGCAACGAGGAAATTACATCGGAGTTACGCTCTGACTCATTCACCGTCTCCCGACCGAGCGGGCCTCGCTGCGCGGTCTAGGAACTACTAGGAAGGGATTTAGCTAGTCAAATTATAGCGCTGTAGAGACTAACCATCGGAAGTCTCAAAGTAATGAGCGCCAAAGCAGCGATGGACATGGTTTTGCTACTCAAACTTCTGTGTGTCACTACAATGGTCATAGACAGGCGTTATCTCTTACCATCAGGAGAGCGTTTTGTTCGTCTCATTGCTATTACATTTTTTTTAATGTATCTCAATTTATTTACGGGACTTTTGAAACATGGCTGTCCCATGTTATTTCTTACTAGCGGACGCCTCGCGGTTTCACCAGCGTAGTTCCCGCTCCCGTGGCCTATGTCACCCGGGGATAGTGTAGTATCCCAACGGTGATAGAGTTTTTGAAATCGATTCAGTAGTTTCGGAGCCTTTTCATTACAAACAATCAAATTTTTCCTCTTTATAATAGTATAGATAGATACTTTATGCTGCCTAGTTGGAAGACCGGCTGGCTTCCACTCTGGAGGCCCTGGGTTCGAATCCCAAGGCACGCAACTCTGTATTTTCTCATTAAGCAACAAGCTGATTTAGGAAAATATCGTGAGTAAAACGACGTGTACGAAAGCTGTTTAAAAAAAAGTTATAATTAATAAAGAACAATATTAAGTAGGTACATTATTGTATAAACTATAAGGTTTATGTACTAACATATGTTTAGTTTGTTCCCCAATTATTAGTGAAGCCTAGGAAATGCACCGGAGTCGCATTACGCGCATACAAGTTGAAGCGCTTATAAGTTGAAAACGGATTACAAGAATTAAATGTTGTTCCGACGAATCTCAAGTGTCTTGTTACCTTTAAAGTTTTCCATTCATTTAGCAGGCTTCATTCTCAGGTCAAGTTACGACGTGATAGAACTTTTTTTTTACTGTTGACAGGCTAGGTGTTTGACCACAGCTCACCTGATGTTAAGTGACGGTGTGGTTGAAGATGGTAAAGCACACCTAGCCTGGAATGCAACTGGCTCTCAAGTGAGGCTGCCGGAACACACCGTTAGATGCTTGGCGGCAGATTTTCAACTTGAGGGTGGTAGCTAGCCAGCCGAGTACTAGAAAGTACTCTACCACCGCCCTATGGTTTCCTCACGATGTTTTCCTTCACCGGCAGCTCAAGCTCATTGTTGGGGTTTGAACCCACGCCCTTCGGCGTGCGAACTAACCGCGCTAACCACTGAGCTATCATCGCTACAAGAAGTTTCTGTGCTTGTATCTTAGTTTTTGATTTTCTCTCAAAAATCAATATTAATGTGAATTCTCGCGTTGCCTACGTTACGCCCCAACATACATGCGAACACGCATGTGATGCAACGTGCGACAGAATAAATGATATTATTGGATTCTATTTGATTTATCATTACGTTTGATAATCCTTTGACACCGCACGGTGTTCTGGAGAAAGCATGAGATGTCTCACTCGGACATAAATATCTCGCAATGTAAACAAGTTACTATGATAACGAGAGAGCCAAAGGTCTATCCGCTCTCAAAATGCAGAAAAATGAAAATAGTCGAACCAGTATTCCTAGTTCGGCCGGCCAGAAGCTCGAAAAGCAACATCGTTTCATGGTTGACGTTCAAAAACCCGTACGAAACGATTTGAATCTACTTTTATTATTCGAACGGCTAAAGCGTGGAATACTTTACCCGAGTGGGTGTTCCCCGATAGATACAATCTGGGTGTCCTCAAGTCGAGAGTGAATTGGTTTCTTCTAGGCGAGCGTGCTCCATCGTAGATCGCATCTTCACTTAACATCAGATGAGATGGCGATCAAACGCAAGCCTATATAGCCTATATTGCAGCGGAACAATTACCTTCATTTGATGATTGACAGCCCTGTTAGCTCTTTGGTAGAATATCTGCTTCAAGAGCTGTTCGGCGCGAGTTTAATTCCCACCATCGCGGTGTTACCCGCTACGTGTTTTCGAGATGAAAAGTAGCCTATGTGTTAATCCAGGGTCTCAGCTACCTCCATACCAAATTTCATCCAAATCCGTTTCGTAGTTTTAGCGTGAAAGAGTAACAAACATCCATCCAAACTTTCACATTTATAATGTTAGTGGGATTAGTGGGATAGAACTTTGAAATAGAACTGATGGCCGATGGGGCTGCAAAGTTCTGGAGTGGAGGCCACGGACCGGCAAGCGCAGGGTAGGACGTCCACCCACAAGGTGGACAGACGACCTAATAAAGACCGCGGGAACACGCTGGACGCGAGACGCTTCCAACCGGTCTTTGTAATGGGGAAGGCCTATGTCCAGCAGTGGACGTCCTACGGCTGAAATAATGATGATAATGATGATGAGAACTCTGAAAAAGATGATGTAGGTCCGTACTCATAGATTCTACGATAATAAATTGTTGACAATAAGTTCTCGGAACTTAAATTTAGACGTCCTCTAGTCTAGTTTAATCTGACATTTTTTGACGCAAAAGGTGGACAATCTACAACAGGTCGTAGATAAAATTTAACTTTCTCCGTTTTCGGCGAATAAATAAGGAAAAATAGTCGAAAATATTTAAATTCGTATCATTCGGAAAACAAATAAAGTCACATTGAGGTGTCGTAGGTACTTGTTAGTTATTAACCCTCGACGCAAAAACTACAGGGTGTTATAAGTTTGACGTGTCTGTGTGTGTTTGTCTGTCTGTGGCATCGTAGCGCAGCGCAGATAAACCGATTTTGATTTTATTTAAAAGGTGAATTAATCGGAAGTGTTCTTAGATATGTTTAATGAAAATCGGTCCATAATGGCCGCCGCCACAAAATGGCGGTATAAGTATTTTTTCACAACTCCCTCAATATGGGTATGAAATAAAAAGCCTTGATGAAGTAGAATACCATACTCCTGTCAGGGGGTTTTAAAATGTTTTGTCTGCTTCACAAGTAAAACATCTCTAACCTCTTACTTTATTTTGGAAAATTGTTTCTCTGTGTACCTTTCGAATAGCACACCCCAAGTATATAACACGAGCAGACGCCTCGCGGTTCCACCCGCGTAGTTCCCGTTCCCGTGGGAATACAGGAATAACAAGTGCCTGTCACCCGGGGATAGTGTATCTTCCCAACGCTGATAGAATTTTTGAAATTGGTTCAGTAGTTTTTGAGTTTACACTTTACAAACATACAAAATTCCAAAAATCCAGAAATACGAATCTTTCCTCTTTATAATATTAGTGCAAATGTAAATTAAAAAGATAACATATTTTTTTAATGTGAAAGTAATGAGACGAACAAAACGCACCCTTGATTTATATTTAGTTAACAGTGGTTATACTGTTCGTTCTCAGGTAGCGGGCGGCGGCGGCGAGGCGGCATGGAGGACGAGGTGACGTTCCTGTTCCAGCTGGGATTCGCGCGCGACGCCGTCTCCGCGCCCGCGCACCTCCTCACGCTGGCCTACCTCAAGGAGCTCGCCGTCAAGTTCGTGCACGAAAAGGTAACGCCATGAAAGTTCCGCACCCGAGAGGCGTCCACCGTCCAACGGGAGAGACCCTATTTGTTTGCCCTAATGACCCATATCTGCTTACCTATATCTGCTTCAACAGCGTTTTTTGTGCCGTTTCTTTTTAAATCAATTTTGTTTCGTGTCATGTTTTTAGGATTATTTATCAAGAACGTAATTTATATCTCTAAGTAAAGCACAATACATAGTAGTGATTGGCATTTATTTAATTAACTAGCGTATTGACATATCTTTTCACTTTCAACTTGGTGAAAATCTCCTTAGCAGGAGGTCGTGGTAGGGTACCACTGGGTTGTGCTCTAAAGCAGTATTATGCAAAACATTACTGTGTTCCGTTGTTAAGGGTACTGCAGCTAGCAAAATTCGTACAGTGCTATTGAGATTACCTATCTAAATTCAAAAAGTAATGAGCGCCAAACCAGCGATTGGCGACAGCGACCTGGAATTTAATTTGTTACTCAAAATTCTGTGTATCTTTTTCTTTTTGATCTGCAATGGTCATGGACATACGTTATCTCTTACCATCACGGAGGCGTCTCGTTCGTCTCATCCCTTTAAACTTTTAAAAAACCTGCACGCGGTAGTATCTAGTATCACTACACCGTTTCAAGATGTCCCCTTACTGTGTGTGGTATGACCAGATCCCTGACAACGGACTGAGCCGGCTGGGCGAGCGCATCCTGCTGTTCCGGCACGACTACTGCTCGCCGAACGTGCTGCAGCTCATCAACGCGGCCAGCGACGTCACCGACGAGACCCTCATCGAGATCGTGCTCACCGCCAGCCGTGAGTAAACGCATCACTCCCTGGCGAGGGGGAAATCTGCGAGATGTGCGGCACTGCTTTAAAATCATGGATCGTACCCAATAACCTCCCTCGTATTTGGTGTATGCCCGCCCTCACCCCCTAGCGCTGCTGCTATCTTAGTGCTGGGCGGATCAAATTAACATGAGATTTTTCTTTTTCAAAAGATTAGATTTTCATTTTAGGTCAGATTTTAGTTTTAGATATTATGGAATGTTAAGAATAAATATTTAAAATTAAATCAAATCCGCGTCACTGTTGTAATCGTAACCACTTATAAGCGGAAATACACTAAAATATATAACTGTTAAATGCCAAATAATATGATTTGATTTGTAATACGTGTCCGCGAAAGGCTCTCATGGTTATGTGGGTGTTGCAGCGTTGATATGCGGCGGCAGCGGCGAGTCGGCGCCGGCGCCGCGGCCGCACGCGCTGGCGGTGCACTCGTACAAGGCGCCCACCTTCTGCGACTTCTGCGGAGAGATGCTCTTCGGACTCGTCAGGCAGGGGCTCAAGTGTGAAGGTAACTTTCAACGCCACTAATTGTTACTATAACATGCGTAAAATTAACACTTATTCACTTGGTGGTAGGTCTCCTTAGCAGGATGTCGTCTAGATGGTGGTACCGGATATTCAACTGCTAAGCAGTAGTGTGGAAACATCAATGTGTTCCAGTGTGAAGGGCACTGCAGCTAGCGAAATTACAGGGCCGTTGAGACTAACCATCGAAAGTCTCAAAGTAATGAAAGTGGTCTACCAGACAAAAAACTTTTGGGGGCTTCTGTGCTAAAGGATAAAAACAGCGTTGTCTACCAAATTATAATGTACATATATTATTTATTTATTTTGACGTGAAAGTAATGAGTCGAACAAGACGTTCTTCTGATGGTATGAGGTAACGCATGCAAGATACTGCAAACTTATTTTGTTTTAAATTATTACTAGCTGCGCTCCGCGGTGTTACCCGCTTCATGTTTTCGCGATAAAAAGTAGCTTATGTTCTAATCCAGGTCAGCTACCTCCATACCAAATTTCATCCAAATCCGTTCAGTAGTTTTTGCTAGAAAAAGTAACATCCATACATAGACAATAGACAACACTTACATCCATCCAAACTTTCACATTTATACCTACTACCAGTGGGAAGTGGGATTTGGTAAGTATCATGAAAATTATAGCAGTACCCAAAACTTTAAATAACATAAAAAACAACACACACTGAAACATTCTTTAGTAACATTCTTTCAATACAGAAAGAAGACCTTGAAGCTCCCATCACTTAAAGCACGCCACTCGTCCCGATCTTAATACATGAACTTGTATATTCCAGGATGCGGTTTGAACTACCACAAGCGATGCGCAGTGAAGGTACCCAGCAATTGCCTCGGCGCGAGCGCGGGCAGCGGGGGCTCCTCCGGCGGGGTGCGCCGCGCGTCCGCCTCCCCGCGGTCCCCGTCCCGCGCCTCCACGCACTCCGCCGCCTCACACGACGACTCGCTGGTAAGGCGCCTCGCCGACCTCGTCACCGGGAAGGACAAGTATGAGCACTTCGATGAGAGGAGGGAGTAGGACGTGTTGCTATTGTATATGACAGGAAAGCAGGACGGGATCATCTACTAGTATAAGAATGTAGAAAACCAGGTGTTCTATCAGATGACATATTGTAGGATACCATTGTATACGTCATTTTGGATAACTTTTACTCTGGGACCAAACCTCATAATAAACGACGTACATTTCTTGTTTGGCTTGATCCGATAATAAAAGGTGTTCGTAATTGTCATTACTATGATATCCAAGAATATGTAATTCGTATAATCAAACACCCCGAACCGAATCCTTGAAGGTTATGAATTAAATAGATAATAAACGGTGAAAGGTATTTTTCTGTCAGTATAACACTAAGTTAATTATTAATCTCAATTATCAGAATCTCTCGGTGAATACAAAAATGCGTATTTGTTAGATCTGAACTTTATTTATATAATTTAAATTCTAGGCTAATAGGAAAATCTGAAACGCAGGTCAAATTATCAAAGTTAGCAATCAAATTATTACTATTATTTCAGTTATTTATTTCCTTTCTTAGATTTTAATTTTTTTACATTAAATATACAAAAAACATAAATAATATTAAAAAAACTAGCGGGGCAGGGCTCCAGCTGCCGGTGGTTAGGGCTGCAGAGTGAGGAACCTCCTCGCAATGCGCGCCGTGTCAAGGATCACTGCCTTTTGAAGCTGACGCTTGACCCAACCGTCTAGCGAGAGTCTCTTATTGTTATTATTTCTTCCGTGGTAGTCAAATCATGTTTTACTACCACGGAATAAATTCAGTATTCGGTGCTTTGTCATATCGACATAATATATACTGCTATAAAAAAAAATGCGAATGTAACCAAGTCCAAGTCGAAGACCAAGCAGAATCAGTCTTAGTTGAGGTGTTCTTACGGACTATTTTAACATGGCCTATATTTGATCAATAAAAGACTAGGCATTCCAACAGTGGCGGATTTACCAGCAGGATGAGCAAGCTTGAGCTTAGGGCGGCAATTCCGGGTTTTCGGGGGATTTTTTATATTTTTCAAGTATATTTCAAAAAATACTTTATTTCACACTTGCTTGAATAGTACTATTTGTGTGAGTTCCTATTGGTATTTATTATTAGTTCCGTATATCCGAATAAAAAAACATTGCAAAGGAAAAATGTTTTTCTCCAAATATGCCTCGTTTTAAATGGTTCAAAAGATTAAAAACTAGAATCGAATAATTTTATCGATTTCAATTTCTTGTTTCAATATTTTGGTGTGAATTTTGAACTAAATTGTTAGATTATTAAAATAGAACTGAATTGATGAGAGCGGCAAACAATTTATAGCCTATGCTTACCTACTTGGGAAATGTATGAAACCGCCACTGCATTCCATTTACAAGAAATTTTGTATTGTAACTAAACCGTCCATTTTTAATAATGTTTTAGAATTATTTCTAGTTATAAGGAGAACAGTTTATTTTTACAAATGTATTTTATAAAAAAAATATTAAATTAATTAATCAATTGTAGAACTAACGGCACAAAATTGGGTGGTGGGTGTAAGTGGTATATGTATTTTTGAAATAAATTTATTTTAATTTGATTTTGAGTTTTATTCAAGCACCCATAGTACCCATCATTCAATTTTAGCTGTGACACAAACACAAACAAAAACACAATTATTTAGCTGTTAGGATGTAACACGTATTATGCGTATCTGTATTTACTTTAATGAAGATACAGTATAATCTATCTGCCCAGCTCAGGGCGTTTGGTTGGGCGTGGATTAGAATCCCAATAATGAGTTTTCTTGGTGGTAGATCTCCTTAGTAGGAGGTCATCTAGGTAGGGTCCGCCGCTGTACTAAATATTCTGCCGCCAAGCAATGTGTGTGTTCCGGTGTGTAAGGTACCTGCAGCTAGCGAAATGACAGGGCTGTTGCGACTAACCATTGAAAGTCTCAAACTAATGAGCACCAAAGTATTTATATCCTTATCTCGCTCCAGTAACGAATTGTCGACACGTGTTTCGCCTCTACACGAGGCATCCTCAGGACGTGTTGAATCCTCGGTCGAGAATGAATGACACTAAAAATGTAACTTTTGAATACTTAAAATGAACTTTCAAAGTAACGCCTGAATCAATTTATTACCACACTAGCGGACGCCTCGCAGTTTCACCCGCGTAGTTCCCGTTCCCGTGGGAGTCCAGGGGTAAAAAGCAGCCTATGTCACCCGGGGATAGTGTAGCTTCCCAACGGTGAATGAATTTTTGAAATCGGTCCAGTAGTTTCGGAGCCTATTCAATACAAACAAACAATCAAATCTTTCCTCTTTATAATAGTAGGTAGACAAATATGAATTTATTAGCTAAGATAGAAAAATATATACAAGTTGTAATGAAAGAAAAACAGTTGCAAATGCGTAACTACGCGACACGGAGAAATGTAAATCTTATTAATCTCTTAAAATGATCAATGTTGAGGCTTGCCGTTCCCTCGCCGTCCTTTCCCTACACCTTTACCTTGCTTGGCCTAACCATCAGACGAAGAAGTCGCGCATCACAAAATTCGAATTGCGCGCCCCAACTCGCCGCTAGGAGACGCTGCTGAGAAAATAAAGGATTACCCGAAAACGAAAAAAACACCTTTTTTTTTAATGTGTGACCGGCACTTTGGCTGCGTGAGCTGGTAAAGAAGATACCTTTTTTACTGCAAGTCATCCCGTTCGATACTAATTAACGAGATTCCGGGACCCCGAAGACAATAAATGTAAAATTGTATTGTGTTATGTTGAAATTTTAAAAAACTTAACAATATTATCATAAAACATAATAATATTCTGGAGTATTCGGTAGTGGATTGTGGTTTCCAATCAAACGCCGAGGTAAGTACTCCCTTTTCGTCCACCTATCCTGGAGCAAGCCTCAATTTTTTTTTTACTCAGGGCTTCCGCGATGGAAGCGCATACAATTTGTAATACCTACTGTAAATGTAAAAGTTTGTGTCTAGTTTTTATCCTCGACGGATTTGACGCTTCGATTAAGATTTGTAGCGATGATAGCTCAGTGGTTAGCGCGGTAGGTTCGCATGCCGAAGGGCGTGGGTTCAAACCCCAACAATGAGCTTGAGCTGCCGGTGAAGGAAAAACATCGTGAGGAAACCATAGCATGGTGGTAGGGGTACTTTAGTACTCGGCTGGCTAGCTACCACACTCAAGTTGAAAATTTGTCGCCAAGCACCTAACGGTGTATTCCGGCAGCCTCACTTGAGAGCCAGTTGCATTCCAGGCTAGGTGTGCTTTACCATCTCCGACCACACCGTCACTTAACATCAGGTGAGCTGTGGTCAAACACCTAGCCTGTCAACCATTAAAAAAAAACTAGCCCCAAACTAAGCAAAGCTTGTACAATGGGACCCAGATAACAGATAGAATTCTTAGTAAATGCATACTTATAATACACTAGCGACCCGCCCCGGCTTCGCACGAGTGGAATGTAGATACTAATGTGGTGCATATACATGTAAGTATTATGCATATAAAACCTTCCTTTTGAATCACTCTGTCTATAGATAGAAACCGCATTAAAATCCGTTATAGTTTAAAAGATGTAGAGATACAGAATAACGTTTCGTTATACAAGTGTTTATTCTGGGTAGGAATCGAACCCACGTCCCTCAACTCTTAAATCAGAGCAACCACCAAACGAGGTAACGGGCAGTTTGTGATATTGTTGTTCATAGTGCATTAAGTGTAGTGTTAGGTACAATATGGGGTGTCTTCAAGTCTTAAGTAAATAGGTTTCTTCTAGGTAAGCGTGCTCCATCCTAGACCACGCAGTAGCAGTAGCTTAACATCAAGCAGAGTGTGGTCAAACGCGAAACTATTTAGAATTTTTTAAAAATAAAGACATTATTGATATACTCCTGTTTTAAAGGGCATTACGAAGGCAAGACAAAACGAAGATTTTTTTGTTCTATCTTACCAAAGTTACAAAAAGTCAAGTCACATTCTAATGTGTCAAAATAATAGACAATTATTATTATTCAAAATATTACTTATTATATAAGAATCAAACTCAAGACTTCTGGATAATTCATACCTCGTTATATTTCATCATCTTCTCGGTATTACACTTGACAGCATATATACATTAAGTACCCGTTATATATCTTTATCAAACGTCGTGACTTGTGCCGCTCGGCCACACTGATTGTCGTGCCCGGGCGCCCACCACGGCCTCTCTTCTTTCGTGTCCGTGGTGGGGCCTGAACCGCCAATCAGAGCAGTTTCCTTGCAACTCATGACGCTCAGTGTACAAAAACCGTAGGTACTTATTAAGTTTAAACCTGTGATACTCAAATATTTATGCGACTTCATACTAAACATATAAATTTTACATATTTATCGATTTTTAGTAATCGATAAATATGTAAAATCTGTACGAGATATCACGAATATTGCATTAAGTCTAACATTAATATGATAATTTGTAGGAATACATAATTAATTACTAATGAGTACTTCAGTTAGTTAAGGAAACCTTGTCGGTACTCAAGGGCGCGCACGCCCCTCGGTTTTTTTTAAGTTGAGTGTAGAATGCCGCTAACTTTATAGCGGGGATAGCTCCGTGATTCGCGCGTTCGATTCGCGCGTCGAAGGGCGTGGGTTCAACACCCAACAATGAGCTTGAGCTGCCGGTAAAGGAAAACATCGTGAGGAAACTATAGCATGGTGGTAGGGTACTCTCTAGTACTGGGCTGGCTAGATACCACCCTCAAGTTGCAAATCTGTCGCCAAGCATCTAACAGTGTGTTCCGGTAGCCTCACTCGAGTCAGGTATATTTTATTTGTATGGTCACTTACTGTATATTTACATATATACAGTAGTGTATCCTTATTCCTACTGCTTATTTTTTTTAACCTTAACATCAACCCTTATTGTCGGTGTTCGCAGCTGTCGGCATCGACGGGCGTGGCGCGGTCGCGGTCGCCGTCGCGGGCCGGCTCGCTGCCCGGCGGCGCCGGCGGCTGGCCGGGCTCGGCGCATGGCATTCCGCACACGTTCGCCGTCCACTCGTACACGCGGCCGACGGTCTGCCGCCACTGCAAGAAGCTGCTGCGCGGGCTGTTCAAGCAGGGCCTGCAGTGCCGCGACTGCCACTACAATGCGCACCGCAAGTGCCTGCCCTTCGTGCCGAAGGACTGCGGCGGCGAGATCCGAGACATGCACGGTGAGGACACATTCTGTAGCAGTTACCCTTACATCGAGGTATTCACGTGCGTGTCAACAAAATTGAAGATAAGGGATTCATCTGCGGCGACTCCATTATTCAAGCTAAATTACATAGCCCGAAACAGCGTCGTTAACGGTAGCTTGGCTTCATTCCTTGGTCGTACGGATGAGAAACGTAGAGTCAAAACGTACGTACCCAAAAAAATAGCTAATACCCAGCTAGGAAGTTGCTAGGTAATCTCATTTCAGAGAGTATACTTTAGATCTCCATGCCCATTCTTCTATAGCATAGTCAAAAGCTCGGAAAGCGATATCGTTTCATGGTTGACGTTCCAAAACCTCGAACGAAACGATTTGACTCCACATTTATTGTGCGAACCAAATACAACAACTTTATTGATAACAGCAAAGTTACAGGCCATTTTTCCATTCATATTTAAACATTAAAAATTTCAAAATGATTCCACATCAATATAATGATATGATTAAAATCGTCACACCGCTAAACAGTGGAATGCACTGCCCTAGTGGTTGTTCTCTGATGGATACAGTCTGGGTATCTTCTAGGCAAGCGCCATCTTAGGTTTTATATCAGGTGAGAATTGAGATGGGCAAATGCAATAGAAAAATAGTCGTGGAACCTATTTTCACTCATTTTGTACGCAACGTTTTAAAACAACCCAATACTAATACTGCTGTATAAGAAGGCAAGTTTACTGAGACGCAGACTGACCATGTCATACATCACGAACGAAACGCTTGCGCGTTTTAACCGTACAGCGCCATCTATCATAGTATAAGTAACTTCACATCTTTATACATGTGTTCTTTTCTCTGAAATGTGCATATCGTATACAACAGGTGATTTCCAAGACAACATCAGCACAGGAAGCGAGTTGTCGGAGAGCGCGCGGCTGCCGGACGACGAGTCGGATGAGGGCGGTCACGACGCGGCCGAGGGTGGCGCCTCCCCCCAGGAGGAGGATGAGGTAACTCCGCAGGGCTGCGTTTGAAAAAATTTATTTGATGGTATCTCCTTAGCAAGAGATCTAGGTAGGTACCACCGCAGTACCAAATATTCTGCCGCAGGATATCTGGTACTGCGATGGTACCTACCAAGACGACTTCCTGCTAAGGAAATCTACCACCAAATTGCTACTTTTATGTGTATATTTTTCATAGGGTAGGTTATATGTATAATTGGATAGTTTTTTTTTTCCAATAGTTATTTTACGAATACAAAAACCGATTTCTAGAGCTTATTGTGTACAAGTATTAAAAAATTATCTTTGAGAATCAGCCTTGTATAGTGCACCATTCAGCCACCTAGCGACATTGAGACTAACCATCGAATGTCTCATTAAGCAATGAGCGCCAAAGCAGCGATATTTGACGGCTGATTTTCAAATTGATTGATTGAGTTTTGTTACTCAAAGTTCTGGGTATCGCTGTAATGGTCATGGACAGGCGTTATCTCTTACCATCAGGAGAGCGTCTCGTTCGTCTCATTATTTGTCACATAAAAAAAAAAAAAAAAAATTGAAGGTGGTGGTTTTTTTTTCTTTTTGTTTTGGCGTCGCGTTTTGGGCATTTGCCAGTGTCAAGTATTTTCAATTTTCACATGTTAAATAAATGTCCTCGTAGCTAAAGTTATAGTCAAAGTCTAGTCTTGGTCAAGTACAGACCGTGTCAGTCAAGTCCAGTCATGCTTTAAAAAAATAGTGGCTTTACTATAAAGTTTCGATGGAGTTTTGGAAGCAACACGAAAAGTCATGTTTCACCAGATTATATCATTTTCCCACACTCGCGCTTGTGAATAAAACACCACCAAAAAAAAATTAAATTGGAAAAAAATACAACGGGGCGACACGACTCCTTCCGCGTTCCCGCCAAAACTAAGGTGGTGGTTAGCCGAGTACTAGAGATACCTGACTGCCACGCAATGGTTTCCTCGCGTTTTCCTTCACCGGCAGCTCAAGCTCATTGTCGGGATTAGATCGCTACAAATGAGATTGTGTTCTCGCGGGTCAGCAGGTGGAGCTGCGGCGGCGCGTGGAGGCGAGCGAGCCCGAGGAGCCGCAGCGCGACACGCTGCCCGACCGCTCCGCGTCGCGGCCCAGCAGGTGATCTCCCACTGTCCCTCACTCCTCTTACCGGGCTTGTGGTGGCGGCGCTGCACTCACACAATATCATGCCTTGTTATCATTTTTATTATTTAATAAAATAAATAAATAAATAAATATCGTAGGACATTACACACAGCGCCATCTGACCCCAAACTAAGCAGAGCTTGTACTATGGGAGTCAGATAACTGATACAATACTTAAATACTTTTTTTTGGTAAATACATACTTATAATACATACGGTACACCCAGACACAGAAGCAGAGCAAACATTTGTTTTAGATCACAAAATGCTTATCCTGGGTGGGAATCGAACCCACGCCCCACAGCTCCTGAAGCAGACATGCTACCAATGAGCCAACAGGGCTGTCAATTATTTAAGTACTAGCTGCGCCCCGCGGTGTTACCCGCTACATGTTTTCGGGATAAAAAGTAGCCTACGTGTTAATCCAGGGTGTCAGCTACCTCCATACCAAATTACATCTAAATCAGTTCCGTAGTATTTGCATGAAAGTGTAACAAACATCCATCCATCCAAACTTTCACATGTTTATAATATTAGCGGGATTTGTACGTACAAGTTTTTCTTCGCGCACGTAAAACTTTCTATGATTTTTATGATTTTAAATGGAATCATAAAAATATCATGAATAGCTCGAGGCTCAGTCGCCAAAAGCCGTTAATATAGCCTACCTCGCTTTTACGCGTGACGTTTTACGTCAGCCATATGTTGATAGATAATTTTAAACACATATTACAAGTAAAAGAAAAGAAAGAAAATAATTTTTATTTTGTAACAGAACAAAAAATAGCAACAAATAGAGACAAACAAGTAAGGGCTCGAACGGTTCGATTCCATTCGTATTCATTGTTCAGCGAACTGAAGGTACTGAACTGGTAGGTGAACTGAATACTGAAGGTATTGTACGAACCGCTGAACAATGGAATTTGCTAAACAATGGAATGGATTTCGATACCCGAGTGGGTGTTCCCTGATAGATGCAATCTGGGTGCCTTCAACTCGGTTTCTTCTAAGCGAGCGAGCCACCGTTTACCGCATCAGGTGTGTTGGCGGTCAAACGCAAGCCTACATGTAATAAAAGACAAAAAAAGGGCATATGTGCTTGACCACAATTAGTAGCAGGCGCGTCTAGTGTGATGGTAAAGAAAAGGTGAAATGCGTACTGAATAATTCTTCATCAAGATTATAAATGTGTCAGATAGCGGTTCGACCCTGAATGACAAATTTTCTGATATATTAAGAACAAACATACACTCGTGTTCTGGGTTATGCTATTATGTTAAATTTACAACAAATTTCAACATCTGTCTCGTGTTCCTAAAACAGATACAAACACTGAAAAGCTTGGGCTTCGGAGTGCGATGGTTTTTTTTTGTTTTGTGATTCGGTTTGTGGTGAAGGGTTTAATTAAGAAATCATTTTTATAGATCATTTTGTAGGTTATATGAGGTTGGATACGAAATAAAACTACTATTTAAAGATTTCAATTAATATGATTATTATCCTTTTTTTTATATAGGTTTAGGTTTAAAGAAACTTTATGTGATAACATGGTTGGACTTAAAAAAATTATATTCAGTTTTTTAATTATTTTTTTTTATACTTTTTTTTATTTGCGAGCAATGCGACTGATTCCTAGCACAGAGGCGAAACGAGTGTGTGAGAGAAAATCTAAGATGGCGGTTGACAGTTGCAAATCAATTAACTTACTTTTAAGATTATTTTTGGTACAAAAAAACTAATAAATTCAACACAATTTTGTATTTGTGTACCTATCGTTACCGCTGTCTAAAAGCGTCGGCAGCTAACCGATCAGCTACTCGAAATTGCATCTTATGTTAATCTGGAATAAGATCTGGATATCAAAATGTGTTATGGTCTTTTCTTCGTATTCTTATGGTTTGTTTGTATGCCCATTTACTTCTACTAATTGGATTTTGATACGGTTTTCACTGTCATTTAGAAAATTCTACTGAAAAATTGTAATTACAAAATTAAACTTTTGTAAAAGTAAAAAAAATCAATGGTTTGTAGTCTTGGCGCTAAAATAAATTGCATATAAGCGATGAGCCCCTTCTTCACATTACGTTTTCAGTTCAAAAAAACATTAGTTCCTTACATTTATATTTTAAGGTCGAATGATATTTTTCTATGATTTGTTCATATTTCAGCGTCGATTTCAAAGTAAAACTTGTTCTTGTTGATAGGTAACAATGACCTCGTTTCGACGTTACCCTGTATAGGGTATAGTTAGTTTGCAAACATCCGATGGTTATCCGATGCTTACTGTAAATTCGAGCTGTTTCTTCCACGCATCTGTCTTCTGTAGAATGATCAGCAGCGCTCAAACAAAAAAAAGGTGAATAGGGTCCATGAAGGTAGGCAACACACGGGTATTGTAGGTGTCTATAGGCGGCGATGACCACTTACCATCAGGTGGCACGCAGCTTATTTGCCACTTTTTCACATTAATAATATACAAATTTACAATTTAAAAAAACCTCCTCCATAACATCCCGTAGGCCAACTAAACGCACTGCTCCAATGAAATAGCAAGGATTCGGAGTAAACGAAAATATTATCGATGTATACAATTTTAAGATTTTTGTTGATTTTTTAAAAACCTCTCGATCGTTATCGATAAAATGTATATGGGACCACCTCTGAAGTATGATTTACCGAGCAAAAAAAGAATTATCACGATCGATTCATAATTGGCGGAATTATTGCGTAGCATACAAAAACATACAGTCAAATTGAGAATCTTCGTTTTTGAGTCGGTTAAAAAAAAACGTAGTGGAAGTGTCGCGCGCCACCACGGCCTCAGCCCCCTCAGTCCCCGCAGTCCCCCCGCGCAGTATGGGCTGATCTGTAGACGGTTGCAGCTCGTCGTCCTCCCCCAGCGCGAACATCCCACTCATGCGCATCGCGCAGAGCGTGAAACACACCAAGAAGCGAGACGGCCAGTGGCTCAAGGAGGGATGGCTGGTGCACTTCACTAACAAGGACAAAACGGTGAGACACTTACTTTCTATTGTTGACAGGCAAGGTGTTTAACCACAGCTTACCTGATGTTGAGTGACTAAGATGGTAACCTAGCCTGGTTCTCAAGAGAGGCTGCAGGAATACGTAGTTTGGTACTTGAAGGTAGATTTTCAACTTGAAGTGGTGGCTAGTTAGCCGGGTACTAGAGAGTACTCTGCCACTATACTTTGGTTTCCTTGACCGGCAGCTCAAGCTCATTGTTGGGGTTTGAACCCCTTCGGCGTTGAACCGACCGATTTTGTATTATTAACGTTAGATACGCCTAAATTTTGTTAAAGGGATTTCTATAAAACGTTTAATTTTCTTTTTTGGTAGTTAATTTGGAGACTTCCAATGGAGTTTGTTAATTTACAAGTAAGCGATGGTTTGCAAATACCTTTGGTATATCACGCTGATGGCGATAGTTTGTAAGTGCATTTTTTTTTTTTTATGCTTGACAGGCTAGGTGTTTGTTTGTTACTTCTTCACGCTTAAACTGCTGGACTGATTTTGATGAAATTTGCTATGGAAGTAGCTGATACCCTGGATTAACAGATGGGTTACTCTGTATCCCGAAAAATTGTAGCGGGTATCACCGCGGGGCGCAGCTATTAGGAAATAATTTCCACAGTTGTCACGTTTCGATGATGTGTCCAGATAAAGCGTCACTACTGGCGGCTGGACAGCAAGTCCATCACGCTGTTCACGTCGGAGCACGGCTCCAAGTACTACAAGGAGATCCCGCTCAACGAGGTGCTCGCCGTGGACACCGCTCGCCAGCCGCATCCCGGTAACTAGCTCCCTCTGACACCACTCTGCGCCAATCGTAATTACAGTAGAGTCGCCAACCGTCTTGTTTTCCCAGGACATATCCTAGTTTTTGTAGTGTCCTGGGATGTCCTGGATAGTTTTTAATCAGCGTCCTGTATAAATAAATAAAAATATATTAAAATCCTACTTTTTTAATTTGGGGTTGGCAACCCTAAGTTACAGTAACACAGTTAACGTAGATCTCTCTTTCATTTTTGTTAGTAACTCTGCTCCATGATCTGAACGAAGTGAGTTCGATTCCCGTCGAGGATAAGCATTTACATATCGAAAAGGTTTATTCCCACATTTGACAAATTTGGAACGCTGTACGGTGCGATTTTAGCTCTAATTTCTTCCGCGCATTTGCAAGATACGGAATAATAAATATTGAAGGACATAACACACAGCGCCATCTCGTCCCAAACTAAACAAAGCTTGCGCTATGGGATCCAAATAGGTGATGGAATAGTTACATACTTTATTGTAAATACACAGAACAAATATTACAACGCAGATGTTAGCCCAAAGTGGGGATCGAACCTACATCTTTCAGCTTTTGATGCAGAACTTTGCCAAATGAGCTATCAGGGCAGTCCACCCTGGGAGGGTCTTTCCGTGAAGTTAAAACATAAAGCTTTTTAAAAAGGGCGACTACAAACATCAGGCAACCGGCTCGAGCTGCCGGCGAAGGAAAACATCGTGAGGAAACCATAGCATGGTGGTAGGGTACTTTCTAGTACTCGGCTGGCTAGCTACCACCCTCAAGTTGAACATCTGCCGCCAAGCATCTAACGGTGTTCCGGCAGCCTCACTTGAGAGCCAGTTCCATTCCAGGCCAGGTGTGTTTTACCATCTTCGACCACACCTTCACTTAACATCAGGTGAGCTGTGGTCAAACACCTAGCCTGTCAACCACAAAAAAAAAGGCAGGAAGAGGTCTAACGCGAACATACTTCTAAAAAACTCTGTGTTGGAACCGCAACGACGACATCCCTAATATAGAAAGTGTACACTGACAACGGTAAGCTTACCATCACGCAAACTGTCTTGATTGCTGCTCTTCATATGAAAAAGGAAAAAATACATTTTTACCCGATAGTGAAATAATGAAAGATGTTTTCTTACATGTTCTAAGGATCCCTACAAAAGGAATATTAGTAGAGGTAGTGAAGTTAAGTTTGTGCTACCAATAAACATTAAACGTGTACATTTTGTCTTGCCCTAGAATGCCCCACGGAAAGCACAGGTATGCGTATAAAAGCAACAGTATAGCAAGTTACAGCATGGAAACTAAATAAACCTGTAAGGACATTTACCTATTAAACTTCTGCTACCTCAGTACTTTTGTACATCACCAACTAAACGGATGCAGCTCGCTCTAAGTATACCTTTCTATTAAACTATGTAGGCTTTATAATTAGATTTCTTAGATTTCACTTGGTGGTAGATCTCCTTAGCAGGAGGTCATCTAGGTAGGTACCACCGCAGTACCAGATATTCTGCCACCAAGCAGTAGTGTGTAAACATTACTGTGTTCCGTTTGAAGGGTACTGCAGCTAGCGAAATTACTGGGCTGTTGCGACTAACCATCGAAAGTCTCAAAGTAATGAGCACCAAAGCAGCGATGCCCTGGACTTTGTTTTGTTACTCAAAGTTCTGTGTATCGCTGCAATGGTCATGGGCAGGCGTTATCTCTTACCATCAGGAGAGCGTCTCGTTCGTCTCATTATTTTTCACATAAAAAAAAGGTTACTTTTAGAAGTTTTAAGACTTACCATCGAATGTCCCAAGCGCCAAAGCAGCGATGCCCTGGATTTCGTTTTGTTACTCAAATTTGTGCGTATCGCTGCAATGGTCGTTGACTTGTGTTTCTCTTACCATCAGGAGAGTGTCACGTTAGTTTCATTACTTTTACATTTTAAAAACACTTCAAGCTGGATCTGCCAAGTGGCGCACCGATCTGTGGAAGACGACAGGCGCCATGTACTTGCTTCAAGCAGAAGTGACGTTTTCTTGTTTTAATAAAGGGGGGAAGCTTATTATTCTTGGGTTAGGATGTTGCACCTAAAACCCCCCTCGGTGTAAGAAGGAGAAAACGTAACAGACCTCCAGAAGAAAACGTAATGGTATCGAAGAGGCATCCAGCATTAAAGTATTTTTTTTGTTTAGTCATAGCGTAATAATTATGCTGATGTACTCAAGTATTCTGGATGTCTGTGTCTATGGACGGGGAATGTTCAAAAGTATAGTAATGTTTGTAGCGATGATAGCCCAGTGGTTAGCGCAGTCGGTTCCCATGCCGAAGGGCGTAGGTTCAAACCCCAACTATGAGCTTGAGCTGCCGGTGAAGGAAAACATCGTGAGGAAACCATAGCATGGTGGTAGGGTACTTTCTGGTACTCGGCTGGCTAGCTACCACCCTCAAGTTGAAAATCTGCCGCCAAGCATCTAACGGTGTGTTCCGGCAGCCTCACTTGAGAGCCAGTTCCATTCCAGACTAGGTGTGATTTACCATCTTCGACCACACCTCACTTAACATCAGGTGAGCTATGGTCAAACACCCAGCCTGTCAATCATTAAAAAAAAAAAGATTTTTTTTTTAGGCTTTTGTATGTTAATTTATCTCCTATTTATTCTCAAAAATAAGATATACGATTCACGTCTGTGTATGTGGTGAGCAGGTACGGATATAATGCACTGCTTCGAGGTGCGCACGGCCAACGTGGACTACCTAGTGGGCGTGGACCCAGCTGTGGGCGGCGCGGCGCCGCTACCGCCTCCCGACTCCGGCGTGGGCGCCTACCTGGCCCGCTCCTGGGAGACGGCCATCCGACACGCACTCATGCCTGTCACTCACCATTCTGGTCAGTACTCAGATCAGCTCTGTTTTTAAGGTTCCGTACCCAAACGGTAAAACGGGACCCTATTACTAAGACTCCGCTGTCCGTTCGTCTGTCACTAGGCTGTATCACATGAACTTTGATAGCTAGACAGTTGAAATTTTCACAGATGATGTATTTCTGTTGCCGCTATAACAACAAATACTAAAATACAGAATAAAATAAATATTTAAGGAAGCTCCCATACAACAAACGTAATTTTTTGCCGTTTTTATAGATAATGTTACGGAACCCTTCGTGCAAGAGGCCGGTTTTTTATAAACTGTACCGCTGCCGGAAGCGAGACTTTTCTCATTGTGAGTTTATGCATCAATCATAACTACAGAAGTATACACTACTACTAATAAGTTAATAATAATATTTAGAAAAAAAATAACAAGTATATCACCCTGCACATAATAAGATAACTTATTGGTAAAGGAATACCTACATTAGGTTTCGAAATCCAGGCTACTTGCCTAACTATTTTTTATGACGTCTATTTACGGTGGTAGATCTCCTTAGCAGGAAGTCGTCTAGGTAGGTACCACCGCAGTACGAGATATTCTGCTGCTAAGCAGTAGTGTGTAAACATTACTGTGTTCCGGTTTGAAGGGTACTGCAGCTTGTGAAATTATTGGGCTGTTGAGACTAACCATCGAAAGTCTCAAAGTAATGAGCGCCAAAGCAGTGATGCCCTGGATTTTGTTTTGTTACTCAAAATTCTGTGTATCGCTACAATGGTAATGGGCATGCGTTATCTCTTACCATCAGGAGTGCGTCTCGTTCGTATCATTACCTTTTACATTAAAAAAAAAGTGTCGATATATGCAGGTTTGAAGCCAGTGACAATATACGCGCATAATTTAAAAGATAACTTGTAAGTAGTGAGCGTGTTGTTTGCGGTCCAGCGGAGAGCGCCAACGCATGCGGCGGCGTGGAGGGTGCGGGCGCTCGCGCCGCGGAGATGGCGCAGGTGTACCAGATCTTCCCGGACGAGGTGCTCGGCTCGGGCCAGTTCGGCATCGTGTACGGCGGCCTGCACCGCCGCACGCGTCGCCCCGTCGCTATCAAGGTATATTGGAACAGATACATCTTTGGGGTTATTCAAGTCTTACGTAAGCACCAAAGAGGGTAGGCGGGATTTTGTTTTGCTTGTTTTTTTTAATATAGAGGATGGTGATAACGTCAGCAATGTCATATAAATTGCTGACGCTGGTTGCTTAATTTTCAATGTTAATAATGACTAAAATTCTGCTTACGTAACACTTGAATGGATACTGAAATTCACTAGGTGGTAGATCTCCAGATTTCCGCAGGAGATTATCTAAGTAGGTACCACTGACCGCATTATCAGATAGCAGATATACTGCCGTCAAACACCAGCATAAACAAGAACATTACTGTGTATGAACATTACTGTGTTCCGCTTTAAAAGATCATATGGGCTTGCATACCAATTCGCGAGATTTATAGAATAGAATAGAATATAACTTTATTACACACCAAAACAAAACACAACAACATACAAATATAAAACATATAAAAAAAGAGGTAATTAACATAACAAAACAATATAATACATAGCACATGATACATGATGCTGCTGGCGGCAGTACATGATCAGTACATGATCAGTACTGACCGTATGACTAGCTGTGCCGTATCAGGTCATCTGTTCGTCCAACCGTCGTATTTTGAAGAGTATGGTAGGTACTATAAGATCCATGTCATAGTTATGTTAACCAAATAAAAAATACGCACAAGTTGCCTCACGAGCAGAAATTGAAGCTTGTGCTATTTCCCCAGGTGATAGACAAGCTCCGTTTCCCGACGAAGGAGGAGGCCCAGCTGAAGAACGAAGTGGCGATCCTGCAGAACCTGTCGCACCCCGGCGTCGTGAACCTGGAGCGGATGTTCGAGACGCCCGAGCGGATATTCGTCGTCATGGAGAAGCTGAAGGGAGACATGCTCGAGATGATCCTGTCGCACGAGAAAGGCCGTCTCACGGAGAGGATCACCAAGTTTCTAGTCGCGCAGGTCAGATTTTGTTTCGTTCAAAGTTCTTTATTAAATCCCACTAATATTATAAATGTGAAAGTTTGGATGGATCGATGGATGTGTGTTACACTTTTACGCAAAAACTACTAAATGGATTTGGATGAAATTTAGTATGGAGGTAGCTAAGACCGTGGATTAACACGTAGGCTACTTTTTATCTCGGAAACATGTTGCGGGTAACACCGCGTGGCGCAGCTAGTGAGAAATAAATATACAAACTAGACATAAGTCTTAGACTTGCACGTAACAATTCAATGTTATGACAAAGACAGGGTAATGCCGCCTAAATTTTGTCTTGTAAAAACTTTTTTTTTAACAAATTACCACTTTGTAAGACTGATTTTACATATTAATAATAACTTTATTATAACATTGATTGTTGTAGAAGTCAAGTGTTTTGAGCGTTATTTAAGTAACACAAGTTATTTTACTTAGATTTTAATCAAATCTAAAACTAACAAAGGTCTAATCAGGCTCTACTTTCTTAATGCGTACTGCCCACGAATGGAACTTATTGATGGCTTCTTTATTTCCTGTAAACTAAAATTTAGGTTGAAAAAAAAAACAATATACCTGTAGTTAATGAGCAGAACACTCCTGATAGTAAGCCCATGACCACTACAGCAGTACCCAATCACAAAAGCAAGCAGGTAGTCTAAGTAGCCAGTTCAACTCCTGCAAAGAAGATTAACATCTAGTGAAATATTTCTTTAAAAAAATTGTCGTGTCACGTCAGATCCTCGTGGCTCTGAAGCACCTGCACGAGAAGAACATCGTGCACTGCGACCTCAAGCCGGAGAACGTGCTGCTGTCTTCGGACGAGCGCTTCCCGCAGGTGAAGCTCTGCGACTTCGGCTTCGCGCGCATCATCGGCGAGAAGTCCTTCCGGCGCTCCGTCGTCGGCACGCCCGCCTACCTCGGTACGCACGCTATACTGCTACTCTTTCACCATCACCAACTTAGCTGACAAATCGTTTAACTTCCAATCTGTAGACCCTGGCAATAATTCACCGGAGAATTAAAGTGACTAATCCCACTAATATTATAAATGTGAAAGTTTGGATGGATGGATGTTTGTTACTCTTTCACGCAAAAACTACTGGATGGATCTTGATGAAATTTGGTATGGAGGTAGCTGACACCCTAGATTAATACATAGGCTGCTTTTTATCCCGAAAACATGTAGCGTAGTAATAAATATTACAATGTCATGTATTTTTTTACACTTGCAAAGTGTCATCAAGTGACTCTCAAATCGTCATACGCACGCCTCGTCACAAATAGTTCAGGTCTTAATAGCTGTCCTTTGTCAGCGCCGGAGGTTCTTCGCAACAAGGGGTACAACCGGTCGCTGGACATGTGGTCGGTCGGCGTGATCATCTACGTGTCTCTGTCGGGCACGTTCCCGTTCAACGAGGACGAGGACATCAACGAGCAGATACAGAACGCAGCCTTCATGTACCCGCCCACGCCCTGGCGAGAGATCTCCGCTGAAGGTAATACACAACATTAGCCACCACTTGTGGCACTATCTCATAAGATTCTTTTATTTTCTGTACATTTTTCTACTTTTTTGGTGTGCACAATAAAGAGTTACTATCTATCCAACATTTCTAGCCCTACAAACACCATCGAATGGCGGGAACACGGAAAGAGTCGTGTCGCCCCGTTGTATTTTTTTCCAAAACTAGTGTTTTTTCGAGTGTTTATGCTAAAGAATAAAAAGATGGTGGGAAAATGATATATAGAAATGTGGTGAAACATGCCGTTTCGTGTTGCTTCCAAAACTCCATCAATGCTGTATAGTAAACTCGCCACTACTTTACTAAAGCATGACTGGACTTGACTGACACGGACTGGGCTTGACTAAGACTGGACTTTTACTATAACTATAGCTACGAGGCAACGTATTTAACTTGTGAAACTTGAAAATATAAAACACTTGACGCTGGCAAATGCTAAAAATGCGACGCCAAAATCAAAGAAAAAAAACACTTAAATCTGTTTCAGATCTTGCAATCCCAGTCCCATCTGATCAAATCTGCTGTCAGATCACGCCATATATAGATACTATTTTAGTTACACTAACAAATAACATCATGTAACTGAATGAATCAAAAGTAATGAAATTGGCGTTATGTTCTTACAGCGATCGACCTGATCAACAACCTGTTGCAAGTGAAGCAGCGCAAGCGTCTGTCGGTGGACAAGTCGGTGGCGCACGCGTGGCTGCAGACGCAACAGGCGTGGGAGGACCTGCGCGCGCTGGAGGCGCGCGTCGGCACGCGCTACCTGACGCACTGCAGCGACGACGCGCGCTGGCATACCGAGCACTGACCGTAAGTACACTGGCGGCTACAAGCAACGAGCGTGCCCACGCCTCACGTCACGCCCTGCAGCTACGACATGCGCTGACATACTGAGCACTAACCGTAAGTACACAGGCGGCGACAAGTGCCGCACGCTTACAGGCGTGCCCACGCGAGAAGAGAGAGAGAAGAAGGGAGGCTTTTCACCAACAACAAAACCGCTTAGTGCATAAAAGTCTCAAAGTTATGAGCGCCAAAGCAACGATGCCCCGGACTTTGTTCTGCAACTCAGTTCTGTGTATTAATGCAATGGTCATGGACATGCGTTATCTCTTACCATCAGGAGAGAGTAGTACAACTCATTACTTTTACATTTAAATAAAATGTAAGATAAAGATCGTCATGTGATCATATACATAATTATGCATGGTCAAACCTCTTTGCTCCGTGTCCAGATCGGAGAAACCTCCGGACGGGGGCCGGCGCGCGGTGCTCCGCCACTGCGTGTGGCACAAGTGGAAGAAGCTGCTCGTCCGAGTGAGGTAGGCCTGCAGCAGCCAGCTCGCCCCACCAACAGCGCACGTAGACGCCACTGTACGAAACGAGGACGCCACGCGACAATGACACGCTTACAAAAGCTGTACCTTTTAATTCGAACCAACGTGTCTTGATGTCCGATAAAGCCCAAAGGCCTCTACACATTGAGTTCCAACCAGGCGGCCTAACCCGATCCAAGTCGGAACAATTAGTAAGAAAATTCAGCGCGAGACTATGCGAACAAATGGACGCTTACCTTTAAAGGCCTGTCCTTTGCTTTCGCTGTTATTATTTCTGTTTGTTATCGCAGGGTTTGTCTGCGAGATGATGATATTTTAGCAAAAACAAGACTCAACAAATACATAGATAGAAAGCTAGATTAGTACCAATACGATAATAGGTACAGTTATACCCAATAAGTAAGTCGCAGATCATTTTTCCCCTTTATCGGAGAAAATAGATATTTTTCCGACAGAAGCCGAAATGGTGATCATTCTATACGAGTCTGTCCTGATACTCTGACGTTATTATTGCGATCCTATTTAGCGAAAGCTACGCGACTACGAATCTTACTGCTCGGGAATACGATAATTGTAACTTTTTTGTGAACGGCTAGCGGGTCTCGCAATCGCTTAGAGTACGAGGGTGGTATTCGTAAAATTAATGAACACAATTTTGACGAGGGATGTAGAAGACATTGGTAAATTGAACTTTCCCATGAAAATCGTTCTCGAGCCCCGATACGTTGCGATTTACATTTTGGGTGGTACTGTACATAGCAATGCATTTTGAAGTTATTTCTTTCACGGTTGTACCCATCATTCCTTCAGAAGTTTAATAGGTAATTTTATAAAATATTATAATTCTAATTTATTTACATATCGCTTACTTTGTAATTGTGTATGGATGTTAAGTTTTGGCGGGTAGTTTATAAATATATGTTATGTTGTTAACAGATGCAGCTTAATGTTTTTTTTTACTAGATTTTTGTCGGATTATTTATATTTATAAGATGAATGCAAAACAATTGCCTAAATATTATGACCTTTATAATTGTAGCTGTATTGTTGCAAGTTACAAAATATGTTTAACTATGCCACTCACTACTAAAGTAGGTTAGTTCTTAGGCAGTAAGTGTATTTAACTATCTTAGCTAGAACATTCTAAAACTTTGAGATGTTATAAGTAATCGTGTTGTAAAGCATTTGGTGCATTTTTTTTTTATTAAGCAAGAATGGTAACTAACGATCGCACCATTTGTATTATGTACGTCATTTTGCTTCCATTTATTTTTTTTAAAGTACTCGATGTTTTTATCATTAATCTCTTGACTTTTACCAACAGATTGCCCGGTATAGATTCCATAAATGAAACTTTACAAAAGTAACAAAAACGTAGGAATTATAAAAACAAAACGGAAATGTTGACATAAAAGTAATAAAACTATTTAATAGTTATATTTTGAGATTCCGAGTAAAAGTCGTTTTAGTTGTAACAATGATAAGGGTTTAATATAGTTTTAAATGTATACCCGTAATATTCTTTAAAACTAAAAATCTGACATAAACTCGATATCTAAATAAATTAACATATTTAATTAAACTAACTACAAAAGTGTTTGTATTATCTTCTCGCTGCATTAAGCAGTTGCCGACGGTTACGCTTCCCTTCTCTCTCTCTCTCTTGACGTGTATCGCTTCTCTACTCTAAACTAAAAGTTAACTTGCGCAAAGTAACGCCTGAATTAATTAATTAATGAAACTATAATTAAAAGTACGGACTAATTGATATTTTACACTCGTATAAAAGTGAAACAAAAACGTAACTTGGCTTTGATATAGCCAGTTTTCCCGCTTTGTCTGGATTCGCGCAGTCAGTCTAATGTCAAACTTCGGTGTCACTCGTTGTCTTTGGATTGGTAAAGATGCCGCAGTGCTATATCTATGCGGGGTAATCTGTTGGTTGGTTGTATATATTAAAAAAAAATTAAAAAATATGCATTACAGGGCAACGTTGCCTGAATACCTAACGGCCTAATAGATGTTGTAGTTACTAATATTTGCCAATAGACGTAGTTCGAGGTAAGCGACTCATATTTTTGATTGGATATTTTATGAGGGAGAAATTTTTTATCAAAATGAGACTTCCTGTAACGGAAGTTGTAATCAGTTTGCATTGCAATTTGCTTTACCTCGCAATAAATTAAGATATATTAACTACCGGCGTAGATGTAAGAGCTAGTTCGTATAGGCTGAGTGACCGGTCCTAAAGTCAGAGTTCATTATGTCCTAGCGCCTCTGATATAGCTTGACAATTGCTTTCATAGTATATATATTGACAATCGACTAACATTAACGCTCAGTTGTAAATGCTATCTGGACACGTACATAACTATCCAAACAAGACAATAAATAATCAAATAAAACGAAATACATATATGCTTGGATTCTGTTTTATACTAGAAGATATACATCTACAAGAAAACAAACAATAATAAGAAAACATAAATTGTGTATTATTATGAATGATAATTAAAAATATTCACAACAAAAACATTAACAAGAATTTTATCGAAACAATTTGAATTGAAACGTAACCGAATTTTTAAGATCAGTGAGAATCAAGCTGTGCCAACGATTTAGATTTATTTACATTACTCGCGTGAACACATACTCGGAGATATCTTTTTATAAACAAATATTCATACTATAGTTGTATATGTTACAATAACACTCATTATAAAATGTTAAATCCATGTGAGATTATAATATACGGGACCTATATTAAGATGTATACGCCCCAATTAAGTACATAATTATGTAGTTTTATAGAAATTTATCTCGATTTTGTTGTTGCATTCTATAAACCGACATTCTGCCAAGTAATCAGTTTCAAAGTGATGAGTGCTTTGTTCTACTCAGTTGTTATAAAAATTCTTAGTCGATATCAAAAATCAGTGTAGGAGATTCAAATTCAAATTTTTTATTGGCACAAAAACGATTAAACAATTACATTTATGTCACAAAACTATAAAACAACAAATAAACTAAATTCAAATTAAAATGTAATGTCAGGTTCAAATATAAAGTCAGGTTTAGATACAATGTCAAAATACAAATAAAATGTCAAAACTGTATACAATGTCAAATAAAAATATATTCCAGTAAGTTATATGTCAGAAAAAACATCGTTAAGACCTGAATTGTCGTGCCTGTGCCACTGATCAGTCAGATTTTTCACAATAGAATAAAAAATTAGTTAAGACAGTTTTCCAAGTATCTGACAGAATATCAAAATCAGTGTTGCGATGTCGCTTTTCGTTTAGGAAATGTAACAACAAAATCGCCTTCGTTGCAGCTGTTTTAATACTTTATCCGTAAACAGAGAAAGCCATAGTCTTATCTATTTAAGATATATGGCAAACAACATTTATATACGCACAATACTCGTATTTGCTGACCTGAAAGAACGAGCCGGACATACAGAGAATAAAAAAAAACAAGTCAACTGTAACTTGTTCTCTTTCTTAGAAAAAAGTGCATGGCTTTCTCTGTCTACGTTTTTGTTAAATACTTGTTGTTTTTATTAATTAAAAATTACAAGATATTGCTTATGACAAAGTGTGAACTCATGTTACATCGCTTGTAAATGACTAAATGTTATTTATAAAACTTAAGACTACATATCTTCACAAATTTCGTCGGTCACAAACTCTGAAGTCGTTCTTGTAGTGAGTACAGGAGTCAGGAGTGAATTGTACTCTTTTATTTCTTATACAGAGAATCTTATAGATTATTCTTACGTTGATAAATATAATTGATGTCTTCCGTATATCTATTCTATACTACCCAACTGCAGCTCTTCCACTGTTACATCATTTCTGTGAATCAACAGCAAATAAAAATCCGATTTCAAATACATATCTCTTTTTAAATGTTGTTATAGTCATAATGCGTTTTCATTTAATTTACTCAATTTATTTCATATGTCTATAGCGAATATATTTCGGAGAGTGTGAGTGATAAAAAATTATACCGTTTGTTGGTTGTTATATTCCAAATATCCGAACGAAACGGTTTGATTTCATTGTCATACTGCAAACCGTAAAACACTGTAATGTGCAACTCGAGTGGGTGTCCCCCGACATAAACAAGATGCCTTCAAGTCGTGAACAAATC
Source organism: Biston betularia (assembly GCA_905404145.2). NCBI lineage: Eukaryota > Metazoa > Arthropoda > Insecta > Lepidoptera > Geometridae > Biston > Biston betularia. The sequence goes on from FR989879.1 coordinate 407,229, forward strand.
GGTTTCTTCTAGGCAGACGTGCTCCACTCCAGACAGCATCTTATTTAAATCATCTTTGCTCAAAATCAGGCTAGATGGCGATCAAACGCACGCCTAAGACAAAAAATAACAAAAAAACTAACCACAAATACGTACAGAAAAACACACTCATCCACATACACTCCTGTGCGAAACACACTGTCATTCCAAACTGTAAACTTTAACAACTGTGATCATTTTATATTTTTGATTATTTTTACATTTTTTCCTTCAAACTTACATTGTCTGTGATCTCTCGACTATTTCGACACTTTTTTTATTGAAGCGATTTTTTTTATTTGCGTCTGACTTTTGATGCAATTTCGTTATTTGTATTCCCTTCTTATCCTACTGTAACACTAGTTTAGTGTCAGCGAATGTCATGTGTTGACAGGTCATCAAGACTTAGATAGCTTCAATGTACCGGGTGTAAGGAAACTTTCCAGAAGCATTAGATTAAATACAGTTTCAAATTTTTAGTTATAGAAGATATGTACTTAAATACAAAAAATATGATACAGTTGTAGCGATGATAGCTCAATTGTTAGCGCTGTCAGCTTATACGTGGCGTGGGTCCACGTGCTTGAGCTGCCGGTGAAGGAAAATATCGTGAGGAAACCATAGCGTGTTGGTAGAATACTTTCTAGTACTCAAATGACTAGATACCACCCTCTAATTGATAATCTGTCGCCAAGTACCTAACAGTATCTTCAGGCAGCTTCACGCTAGAGCCAGTTCCATCCCAGGCTAGGTGTGTTTGCCATACACGACTACACCTTCACAACATCAGATGAGCTGTGGTCAAAAAACTAGTATGTCAACCATAAAAAAAATTACAATTAATTTACATTTCAGCAATAAGTACTGTAGGATTAAAAAATACGAAAATTTCATATAACTTTTTATGCTTTAGTCATAAATTCTTACCAACAACATCAATTTTGAGGGCTTAAAATGATTGTTAATTTGTTATTGCAAAAAAAATCCTGGCATTTTTACAATGTGTTAAACTAATTGTTCATTGTCGGTTGACTATGGCGTTAACGTACATTGTCCTATTGTTTTATCGTATCTGTAAATAAATAAATAAATCAATAGCAAGCACTTGTTTTTGGAAGCATTCTCCTTACACCCTGTTCTTAGTTCTTAAAATATTGTTAATAAATCAATTGTCAAACTTGCATTTTTAACACTGCATAGTTACATATTTAATGTTTACAATATAAGCTATTATAATTATAGATTTTACTAGGGAAACGAACAGTTTTGACACATTTTTGATTTACTCATGAAGGCCGAACTATAGTTTCGGCCACCGAACGTGGCCGAACTATAGTTACGGCCACCGAATGTGGCCGAAACTATAGTCGGGGTTTCCGATAAAAACGTGAGTAATCCCGCATAAAACAATTACTTTTATAGATTCTTAATTTAATTGAAATGTAACTGTTGCATATAATTTGTCAATTGATCCTATATACTCGTAGTATATAGTACAACCTCTATTTGTAAGTACGTAAGTACCCTACATTCTCAATCTAAAAAAAAAATAACTAAGTACATTAACTTTCGCTTGGTGATTATTGAATAGCTTTAACTTTATTCTATAGTATTATTTTATACTTTTTTTACACTACGTATATATTTCGATGAATCAATTCTAATAGTTTTGGGTAGCTTATAGTTTGATGAAAAAAAAAATTTTACGCATAATATTTGGACCAAACCAGATAGATGAATATTTATTTTTTTATTTTCGATTATCATTTGTGGCAAAAAGTATAGTTAGGTACCTAATGAAGTGTCAAATATAACAGAACATGGATAATATTAATGTTTACAATGTTCAAAACACGAAGCGTGTTTGTGTTAATAGAATATGAATACAGTCGACTCTTGTTAATTTGAAAACTACTCGAGGTACTCTTAAAATATTACGTATTATCGAATGTATATTGATTATTATTATTATTTCTTGACATTATTTTGATTGACTTGTACATTTTATTATCTAATTTGAATTTTTTATTTTACATGACATGCCATCGCTCATATTTGTACGCCTAAAGGGCAAAACACGATCACAGGACATAATTAAATAATCTATCCATGTATTACAATTTATATTACTCGTGTTTTAACAAATAAATTATCTTTATCTTTATCTTTGAAATACCAAATGGTTCGAAATTTTTTAGAGAAAATAAATAAAACTTCGAATTATTGAGTGTTGATCAATTATTTTTTTTATTAACTGCTATTCTTTAACAATGACAAAAGTTTACCTGTGCAAGTTCTGCAATCTTTCTCTCTGCAATTTTAAATTATTAAGTGTATGACGCGTATGAGTTCGAATAAACGCGTCGTTTTGTTACGTAGCAATGATTTTTTCGTTCAAATTACAGAGTGCATAAAAATGTATTGATTTAGTTTGAAATATAAAGAGATTTTGTAGGAAACTCGTGGATAACTTTGAATTATAGAGAGGTTCTAATTATTGCAGGTTTGAATTAATGAGAGTCGACTGTATCAACTTTGACATAACCTCCGTTAGCAAGGTTACGACATAATTTTTGCCAGTGTATGACACAGCCAAAGCTAGTTATGTCAGAAGTTGAACCAGGCACTGATAGTCACTTATCACTTGTCACCACTTTAGGTAAAACTTTTTGTTGTAAGATCCTTTTTGTGGTTTCAATAAAGAGCTGTGTTATGGTATTGTAAGAAGTGATTTGCGTTTCCGTTAATCGCAAACACGCTTTGTATGTTAAACTGCAGTAACGTAATTGATATAGCGTAATAATAATAATTTATATGGAGCTATTTGATAATATTAATTTAAATGTAACGAACAACGGTGACTGTGGTTATAACTGTTGATATGTATGCCAGGGCGCATGCGCTGCGCGTTTTATCATTGTGTTGGCTCGAAGGACCATGACCAAATGTTTGATGAATCGATCGTATGATTTTTGCGTACGTATATGTCTGGAATTAAAGTCAGCCTATTTTTTATTACGGTAATTATTGTATACTTAGATTTGATCGTAATTTACTTTACATAACAATGATGATAATTTTTTGAATTATTTTGCATGATAATTTGAACTTGGCTAAAAGTGCAGACTGTAGGTACGATGCGACGATCCTAACAGGAAGATAAAATGTTTGTATAGAAACTTAGATTAACCAATCGTAGAATAAACATGGCAGCAAATGTTAAAATAGCGCAACTCATGCTCCTGAAATGTTGATGTTGTAGCATAAGTGGTTAATATTGAGAGAACGATTTACAAATTGTGTTACTATGAATATTATTAAAATAAACGACGTTTTGAATATTTTCGTTGTTTCCTTTACTTAACTTCAATACCTTATCATCATGCGATTGATTGGTTAACTCTTTATTGCACACACACTAAATAATACAAAACAGAAGAAATAAAATTTAATTAATAGGTGTAACAACTGGCGACCTTATCGCTAAAAGCGATCTCTTCCAGGCAAGCTTAGAATTCATATTTTTTTGTGATATATTGGACTTTTTTTACATTATCACACAATGAATTTTATAAATACGAAAGTATTCTTCTAATTTATAACTTTGACACGCCCGGCGCTCGTGGCCCTGTCTCGTTGAGAGCTAGTTACCGTAAGCACGCAGCGGATAATCGTTCCCGAGAATGTACACATCCATGCATGAGTTATCAACAACAGTTAAAGATAAGGCACGAGATCTTCAATTCAAAATATAAAGCTTTTTGTTTGGGAGCTTGGGGGGGATTTTCACCGAACCAATGACGTGTAAGTCTTACAAAACAACCAAATAAAACAATGTTGATTTCCAATAAAAGTTTTTCACAATGTAGGACGACTTATTATTAGTACGTTGATCTAGAAGAAATCTATTTACACAAGCCTTAAAAACGCCCAAATTTTAGTTCATAGAAGACAAAGAAGCCAGCAATGAGTTCCATTCATGGGCTGATCATTAATTAGTTTGATCGAAATACCATGGCAACATTCTCTACCATTGCTGTAAATAATAATAGAACTTTGGCAATGGTGTTTTACTCACGTTTGATTAGGTTTAATAATTCTGACTATAGACTCGATCATATCTGTAGACCTTTATCGAGGAGTGAAAGCCGACCGTAGGCAGAACCAAAAAAGTTGAACCGTAGAACGACGCGACGACCTCTTTGTAAGTAAAACTAAAATTAATGATCAAAGTACACAGCATCTTGATATTGACACTGTTTCAGCCGGTCAACATTGTTTTGTACGAGTTAGAGACTGGCATCTAAACTAAATTTCATCGGTCTAACTAGTTAGAATCGTAGTGTTGTCGATTAGTTTAAAAAAAATAAAATGTTTAACTCTCCTGACATAACGGTCGTCCTCTTAGGTACGACTGTACATTGCGGCGGTGACATCGTCACACACCGTGAGTAGTTATGCCGCTGTCCCGTGCGCATAACATGTTGCTGGCGCTGCTGCTGGCGGCGTGCGTCGCGCCCGCCGCGCACGAGTGGGTTGAGATCTCACAGCAACACTACAGGAAACCTTCACTCAACCAAGCACATCCTACCACTGGAACATTTTATCCTGCCGATGAGAAGACAAGCGACCATGTGCGACATACTTCCAATCCTCCAAACGAAGCTACAATACCTAACAGTGCGCATATAAATAGCCAAGATCAACAAAATTATGAAGAACAATTGCAACTGAAAATTCCGCATACAGTTTACCGGAATCAATCGATTTCAGAACAAAGCTGGAATAACTATAGAGCTAGTAATATAAAAAGAGTCGTTGGAAATGCGAAGATAAGACCTAATGTCACCCCTGAATTTAGCATAGAAATATATGGTGAAGTGACTGAGAGTGCGCCAGAATTAGGAACCAAAAGCAGACTGCAGGATCAAGAAGCTGCAACTGTCAGAGTATCGAATAAGGGAAAAGTAAAAAGAGTACAGTTATCGAATACGCCTGTAAAATCACCTCATGTTACACACAGACGGCATGATATCAGACCAGGGTCGACTGTCAAGGATAACGAATTTAGTGATGAGTTTGAAATTGAAGCGGATATATTTAAAAACGTCCAGGACAAAACTGTAACTCCTTTAAATCAAGAAACGACAATGTGGAAATATGATAGAATAGATACATCAACCAGCGATCCTACAATGGTATCTAATGCGCATCCATTTGATAATATAAAACAGAACAATGATATTGCAAGAAACAGGAAAAACATTACTACTAATGTTGTGAAGGTAAAACTGGAACAGAGCGTCAAGCATGATGAGGAAGTGGAGATGCCCAATTCTGCTATGAAAAATAAGAAAGTAAATAAACAAGAGGACATTGAGCTGGGAGAAGTCACAACCAAAGTGGATACTGAAAGTAACGTTCCCAAAGGTCAAAAACCTAAACCAACTATCAAAACAAGCTCAAACGGTGATAAGAATAGAAAGAAAGAAATCAAAGTAAATATGATGGAAAACGTAATGAAGTTTGTAAAAGTAATTGCAGAAACGATTTCCAAAAATACTAAGGGCGTCAACGGAAAGGTGAAATATTTAAATCAGTTGAAGGATACATTGCTCAGCAACATAAGTAAGTAGGTTTGGGTTTTTTTACTGTTTTTATAAAGAGTTATCTATCTATCTATCTATCTATGTAAACGATTCCCTTAGACATCTAAGGCAAACACTGTGAAAGCTGTTGCATTTAGCGTTTTTAAACTCTACTACGCAAAAAGGAGTGTGTCGATGAGGAATAACATTGTATCCTTTGTAGGCATTTTTTTTTATGATTGACCGTCAAGGTGCTCACGGTGTTGTTAAAAATGGTAAACATACATAGCCTGCAATGTAACTAGCTCTCAAGTGAGGCTGCCGGAACACACTTATGGCTTATTTCATTACCCAAACACACATCTATAAAAACTTTGCTTGTACCAAGCGTGTCGTATAATCAAAACAATATCAAACCCGCTCAAAAGTACCAAATTTGAATAAAAAGTGTGGCGACTCGAAATCTAATCTGTGGCTTTCGTCTATTTCGTAAAATTATGTAGGTACCTATTAAACTTACGCGTCCAATTATTAAAGCTATCTTGAACAAAGCACAAAACGTGTTATGGTCTGAAAATAATAGCTAAAGTTGTAATTGGCCATTTTGTTTTCGGGGGGGTTTAGAGGAGCGCGTTGAGGCGACTTGGCCGGACGACGCCGGCAGAGCAGCGCGCTGGTCGCGGTCGCCGCGCGGCCACGTCGAGTTCCCCTCCTCCGAAAGCTCGCTAATGACTATCTCGTTCCTGACCTTCGCAGTATTCCTCATCAAATTAGTCCTGGTAAGTAGTAGTAGCTACTAACGGCTCGTCGAGATTTCACACGTGTTTTTCGGAAGTTAGCCTACGCCTAATACAAGAATCGGATAATCAGAAAGCTATCGGATAAGTTGCTTATTCTTATTTCTTAGAATATCCGCATTCCAAATTCATCGCAATCCAAACGTTACAGTTTCATAGCAACTGTTATTTTGGGTTAAACAACCGTAATTAAACTTGCTGTGGTCCAACAATGAACATAATTATTTAGTTCAAATATATCACCAAAATACCCTAAATCTGTTATGGAAACGCTGATTAGAGTAAAGAGAAAAGTCCGAACAAACTTCCATCACATTTGGTGCGTTTATTTATTCGCAGGTTTTCTCATGATCTTACCATCACTAAAAAGCCAGCTATGATCCGGGTTATGCCCGTACCTACCTACTAAATATCTACAGGTAAACGTATTAAAAGCTTTGTACTCTTCCTGCGGGCATATGGAACGTCTAGTTGTGAGCCTTACCTTTACCTCCTTGTACTTACAAAGCCGAATGTCCTAAGCTTTGTAAATGTCTTTTCCAGCAAGTGATCCAGACGTACAAGAACAAAACTATGATGGTGGCGCCACTGGTAGTCGCGACCGCGGGACGCGCGCTGTCCGGCTTGCGTAAACGCAACTTGCAGTAAACCTCCACTCTAAATTATTATTTAATTTTAACTAGTTTGGTAAATAAACGCCTAGTAATTTAATCTTTGTTTCAATGTTTACCTCATTTTTACAGTAAAAAAATAATGATCTAGGTAGGTATTTAGTTTAATTCCACTTAAGAATCGTTTCGGTTACAATAGTGATGAGGATATGCTATGACAAGTCAAGTGAAATATGTCGAAGCCTCACTAAATAAGTTAATAATAAGATCTAATTCGGTCATGCTCTAGTAAAGTAGTAGGACTTCACTATAAGCTTCATTGAAGTTTTAGAAGAAAAATGACAAGCCCTGTTTTACCGCATTATAAATAATTGAAAATAATACATAGCAGTGACATCATTTTCTCGCGTTTCTGCCATAAACTCGATGTATTTTCGTTTAGCAAAATTGTAAAAGGTTGTTTCATTATTATATGTACTGAAAAAAATCAAAGTACATATTTATATTTCAAAATAGCGGTGATTTAATTACTGGGAGCCAAATTGTATGCACGAATGTTGGCAAATTAATACCTTTATGTGACTTTGACTTGTTGACTTAATTTTATCCTAAATTAATATTTTATATTAATGTATATTTTGCCGGTGCCAAAGTTTGTATAACATACATACATACATTTACATATACATTTGTTTGTATTATAAATATATGAATAATAAATGCAAAATATACAAAGTGTGATGCCAAAAATATAGAAGAAACAAATCAAAATAACCGTGTTTGACTGGGAGTTTTGGCGGGAACGCGGGAAGAGTCGTGTCGCTCCGTTGTATTTTTTTTCCAAAACTAGTGTTTTGTCGAGTGTTTATGCATAAAAATGGTGGTGTTTTATTCATAAAGTGCCGAATTACAAGCGCGAGTGTGGGAAAATGATATAATGTGGTGAAACATGAGGTTTCGTGTTGCTTCCAAAACTCCAACGAAGCTTTATAGTAAAGTTGCCACTACTTTACTAAAGCATGACTGGAATTAACTGACACGAACTGGACTTGACAAAGACGACTTTGACGATAACTATAGCTAAGATACAGCAGAAATAACACATAAGACAAGGGAGTTTTTTTGGCGGGAACGCGGGAAGAGTCGTGTCGCTTCGTTGTATTTTTTTCCAAAACTAGTGTTTTGTCGAGTGTTTATGCATAAAAATGGTGGTGTTTTACTCATAAAGTGCCGAATTACAAGCGCGAGTGTGGGAAAATGATATAATGTGGTGAAACATGAGTTTTCGTGTTGCTTCCAAAACTCCATCGAAGCTTTATAGTAAAGTTGCCACTACTTTACTAAAGTATGACTGGCACGAACTGACACGAATTGGACTTGACTAAGACGACTTTGACGATAACCATAGTTAAGATACAGCAGAAATAACACTGAAGACGAGGCAGTATGGCTTTATAGCTTTAGCCTGCCCGAAAGGGCAAATTAAAAAAAAAAAAAAAAAAAAAAAAAACATAAGACAAGGCAGTATGGCTCTATAGCTTTAGCCTGCCCGAAGGGGCAAATTAATAAATAAAAAATAAAAAAAAAGTTTTTGACTGGAGGTTTTTGGCTGGAACGCGGGAAGAGTCGTGTTGCTCCGTTGTATTTTTTTCCAAAACTAGTGTTTTGTCGAGTGTTTATGCATAAAAATGGTGGTGTTTTATTCATAAAGTGCTGAATTACAAGCGCGAGTGTGGGAAAATGATATAATGTGGTGAAACATGAGTTTTCGTGTTGCTTCCAAAACTCCATCGAAGCTTTATAGTAAAGTCGCCACTACTTTACTAAAGCATGACTGGAATTAACTGACACGAACTGGACTTGACAAAGACGACTTTGACGATAACTATAGCTAAGATACAGCAGAAATAACACTTAAGACAAGGCAGTATGGCTCTATAGCTTTAGCCTGCCCAAAGGGGCAAATTAATATAAAAAAAAAAGTGTTTGACTGTTTGTTTTTGTTTGCGTTAAATTGCGTTACTTAGCTAAACTTAGAGTAAAATAATTTATTTTTGATAAGAAATAAGTGTTTTAGTTAAATCATATTTGTATTTATGGTGGTTAATTATCAAAGTTTAAATCATGAACATCGACACAGAACAAGTGTTTATTGTGAACACTACGGAACTTAGAGTAGATCAGCACACACCAACACCCCTGCAGCGCGTTTTTGCAATGCCCTTGGATGGGGAACCGATTCAACGCGAAGGTAAGCTATTTGATCTTTTGTACTTCCTTTGTTTCCCAGAACTGGTATGACACCCAAGATTCTTACCTTATGCCTGCTTGATGTTGAATTTCAAAACATTGTATTTGCTACTTAACATCATCAAAACTTTACTTGAAGAGAACAGTAAAACTTGCTTAAAATCCTCCCTCCAGTGTGGCTGTCTGTGATTATGGAAGCTACTTAAACCATACAACACCTATATGGCAAGAATTTCTTTTCTTCCTGTATGTAAACTGTTAAATCTTATTCTCATTTTTTTTTACAGATGAACAATCAAGTGGCTTATGCCTGCCGCAGACTATAGGTCCTCCTTCTCGCACACAGATGTGTCGGCTGTGTGCCACTGTTACCGAGATGGTGTTACCCATATTTGAAGGAGAGGGCTTACAAAATAACCTTGCAGATAAGATTCATCAGCATCTACCAATACAGGTAGAATATTGCTAAGCTTAACTATATATTTGGGTTCTTGGTTTCTTAATTTTACCTGACCACCCAAAAAAAAAAGAGTATTTTTTGGATTCATATCCCAATAAATACTTTTTTTTAATTATAAGCCTAGCTTAAGCTGCTACACCCATTTTAAAGTTCAAGGTGTAGTAATATGTCTTTATTTCAGCAGTGTCGTTTTGATTATTATTTGATATGTATGCTGATATCTAACAACAGACAAAACTTCTTAGAAATCAATAATACCACCAAGCAGGTTCATTGTGTCTGTTTTTCTTTTTCCTATGTTCATTTTGGCACTAATTCAGAACTGTTTAACAATATAATGATTCCAGTGAAACTGTTACTAGAAAAAAAACAAATTAAGTGAAAGAAAACACATTGATTCAACAAACAAACATTTGTTTTATTGTTTATTATTAAAACAAATTTAGTTTCTAAAATTAGTAGATTTTTCCACAACTACTCCTCTTATATTACTGTCAACCATTATCTGTAAGCTAAATTATGTTAAAAATAAATAGTAAAGCATAAATTAACCACAACATACTTCATCTTTTACATTTAAATTATCTATTGTATTAATAATTGTTAAGACTACTTATCTGTCGAGGTTCATCACTGAGTTCATTTATTTGTGTGGGCAGGTGTCTGAGGATGATCTGCTGCCAGTAGTGATGTGCTTCCAGTGCACGAGCACTCTGCTGGCATGGCATGAGCTGGTTGTGTGCTCGGTGCAGGCCGACTCCGTCATGCGAGAGAGGTTCAAGCTCTCCTTCACACAACAGGTACCTTACTTGTGAGATAACTCACATATTTAGTTCAAATAATGGCAATAGTTATTGTATTACTAGTAAGTAATTATGATTTTTTTGTCATGTCATTTTAATATATTGACAATATTGTTTTGGTATTGACATATTTTTATATTAACATATTTTATATTGACAATATTTTTTTATATTGACATGTTTGGATATTGACATACCTTATTTTACATGTAAAATAAAATGAAAGAAATAATCAAATAGTTATCAAAATTAAGTGACATTTATTCTATTGTAACATAACTAAAGTTTTAAAACTTCTCGAGTACCTATTAGTAACATATATGAATATTTATTGATAAATCAGAAATACATAAATTAATATTATAGTAAAGATGAAGATATATTTATTTGCAATAGCATGAGTATATATGTATGATGTCTAACTAAATTGATGAACTTCATGTTATACCTGAAAAAGCGTATTTTTGATGAAGATGAAAGTCGATAGATTTTTAAAAGGCTACAAGGAAATGTATCTTTTTGTTTCAGCAGCAACAACCCAATGCAATGTCTAGTCAGAACCAAATGAAAGACGAAAAGTAAGTGTCTGATACAAAACATATGCTATTCAGCCAACTCTAGCCTTTAGTAGTTTCTTTCAAACAATAGCAGAGTACATACACTAAGTATCAAGTAAAATGATACTATTATTGTATGTACATTACTGTAAAAATCGTTTTATTAGCATAAGTACATAGTTCCCTTTCTCTTTGCATATTCCTAAACATCTTTACAGGTCACAACCATTCCCTAAAATCATAAAAAGTGTACTCGCAGAGTACTTGCAGTCCCTAAGTATGGATTCTCAAGTGGAACTAGTCTGCCAGAGATGCGACTCCAAACGTGCTTTCACGACTTCTGATTTCACCGATCATCTCGTCACAACACACGGTTCAGAAGTTTGCGACGAAAATGCTGTAAATTCTTTCATAAAAGACTACGTTACGTTTGAGGAACCGCTCGTTTCCGATTTAGAATCAGACAGAGACGATTCTGACGTTACAGAGACACTGAATCCAATAAAACTAAAGTTATCCCCTTTACTCTGTCCGTACTGTGACAGCGCGTTTACGTCCGCGACCCGACTCGTATACCATCTCGGCAAACATATGGAGATATGCATCCATGACGGAATGAAATGTTGCGATTTCGTCTACAACACTAAGAAAGATTTCGTCACACATTTACAAGAGATGCACGTCAACAGACCCGTGAACGACGCCACGACTATGTGCAAAAGCTGCATCTTCACTGCGGAGTCTTCAGAACAATTGCAAAGTCATGTAGAAGAGTGTCACAGCGAAAGTAAAGTAAAAACAAAGCCTAAGAAAATGAGCGCGAAAAATCAGAAGTGCATCCCGGCCGTGTGTCCCGAATGCAACAAGACTTTCTCCAACAAATATAACATGTTCACTCACATGAAGTCTCACGAGGAGACGCCGTCGTACGCGTGCGATACATGCGGGAAGGAATATAGCACGAAAGGAAACTTGCGGCAGCACGAGAAGCTAATTCACGACGGGGAGTTGTCGCACGTTTGCGGCGCGTGCGGCGAGCGCTTCCCCACGCGCGTGGCGCGCGACGTGCACGCTCGCTTGCACACGGGGGACAAACCTTTCCGCTGCGAGCTGTGCAGCGCCGCCTTCCGCGCCGAGGACACGCTACTGCGCCACCTGGAGGTGCACCTCGACGTGCGACGGCACGCGTGCCAGCTCTGCGGCAAAACGTTCAGGAAACGGTCGCATCTCGTGGCGCACGGCCGCACGCACCGCGCCCGAGTCTGAGAGAGCCCCTTTGTTGCAGGAGCGGCCATCCACTCGTTGTGAAACGGGAAAACGAAACCGAACGAAATCTTTACGACCTCGGCGACGCTGGCCATGGGACGGAGATTCACGATACGGACGACTCAGAGGATCGGCCGCTCGCGAGTCTCGTCGTCGACAGAGAGGAGGCGTTCCTCACGTTCTACGACGCGCTCGTGCGTTTTCGAAACCACGTCGCTAGCGAGCACGCCCCCCAGTCGCCTGAATCGGACTCCAGCGAGGAGAGCGCGGGGAAACCTACCTCCGGTGACCTGGGGGTGGATGCGTACGACGATCTGTCGCACCGAAACCGACGTCGGTCGAAGCTCGATATATCCACACGCGAGGAAATAGCGAACTCGCGCGTGCGGACCGAAGACGGGCGGGTCGTGTTTCAGTGTTCGACGTGCGGCAAACACCTGAGCTCGGCGCACACGCTGATCTTCCACCGACGGATCCACACGGGCGAGCGGCCGTGCGTGTGCCACGTGTGCGGCGCGCAGTTCCGTGCGGCGCCCGGCCTTCAGCGGCACCTGCACGAGACGCACGAGCGGCGGCGGAGACTCGCGTGCCGCACCTGCCACCGGACGTTCGCCAACGCGCAGAACCTCAAACAGCACATGAGGATACACACAGGCGAGCGCCCGTACGAGTGTGCCGTGTGCGGCAAGACGTTCGCGCAGAGCGGGTCGCTGCACGCGCACCGCGCCGTGCATGGAGAGGCGCGACCGCACACGTGCGCCGAGTGCGGCGCCGCGTTCAGGTTGCGCGGCGGGCTGGCCCGCCACCGGCTCCGGCACTCGGGCGAGCGACCGCACGCGTGCGGGCTCTGCCCGCGCGCCTTCCGCGCGCGGCATGAGGCGCGCGCGCACCGTGCCTCGCACGGGGACGCACGCCCGCACACCTGCGCGCTCTGCCCGGCCGCATTCCGCGCGCGCCGCGCGCTGCGGCTGCACCACCAGCGCACGCACCGCGAGGACGCACCGCCGCCGCCGCCCGCCTCCACGCATCCGCCGCTCTCGAACCTCGCTCCGCCGTATTGAACATCTATTCTACCTCCACTGACTCCAAAACAATATGACTAGTCCCCCGTCTTCAGCTAATTGTATGACGTCATTATAACTATCGCTCGAGGACTACCTACACATATCCTTCCTATCTATATCTTTAGACCTCAATTCCCAACACAACAGTAGGTACTAACTTTCACCATGCGACCTTGAACCCGACGTTCCACCTAGGTGTTCAATTACATCGTTATCGCTAATTCCTCGGTCACCAAACTTTATTAAAAAAAAAACTTGTAGTATACTGTTCCCATCCCGGTGATAAACATAATTTAAAAATGACTGTTTACTACGTCGTCGAGATTTAGAGTCACGTGGCGTGGGTCACACGCCGCTGGTTTCAGAATCGATGTAGATGAACAAAAGCTGGAGTCGGAGGCCGAGCGGCCGCTGCGGGAGGAGGACGTGCCCCGTACGCTGGTGCGGGGCGAGGGGCGGGTGGTGGCGCGGTGCGGGGTGTGCGGAAGGAATGTGGCTTGCGGCGCGTGGCGGCGGCACGCGCGCTCGCACGCGGGCCACGCGCGTTTCCGCTGCGACGCTTGCGGGCGCGCCTTCTCCGACAGCGGCAACCTAGCTCGGCACGCGGCCGCAGTGCACTCCGCACGCCGCCCGCACGCGTGCCACTGCTCGCGCACGTTCACGCGCGCGGAACACTTACGCGAGCACCAGCGCACACATTCCCCGACGAAGGCATTTCTGTGCGACACGTGCGGCCATCGCAGCGCATCGCAGGCGGCGTTGCGCATGCATCGGCAGACGCACGCGCCGCCTGCACTGGCCTGCACGCACTGCGCTGCGCAGTTTAAGCGCGCGAGCGAGCTGCGCGCGCACGCGTCCGTGCACTCGGGTGAGAGACCGCACGGCTGCGCGCGCTGCGGGAAAGCGTTCCGGCTGCGCGCGCAACTCACCAGCCACCTGAAAACGCACAGGAACGAACCCACGTGATGTGGACATGTAAGGATCCTTCCATACGACACACCCTTCGAAAATATCTCTTTACTCAACTGAATTTGTTTACTCTAGTTGATTCAAGCATACGAGTAAAAAACGCTTTACCTATATATCGTGAACGTCACAACTACAATCCTATGATTAGTTTTTATGTATTCACATCATTGAGTGAGACTTCATTCCTTCATCATTTCCGGAGACCTTTATCGAAAAGTGTGCATTTAACGTCGTGGCGCAAGGTCTAGTCTTCACTGTAAGCCATAAAAATTGTACAAACGAAATCTTGATACTATCTTCGAGTTATAACGTCGACAGTTAAATTAGTAGGTAGCAATTACTTTGCATGCAACGAACCACCACACAAAGCGTTTTGGCGGTTCTCATACGAGACGAGTCATCAATAAGCGCATACTGTATTACAGATGTACATCGGACGTTCGCTGCGAGCAATGCACGCACGCACCTCCCGACTGTCGGCTTCGCGCGCGTCCGTGCGCCCAGTGCCGCCTCCACCGCGCACGCGCCAACAAGCGACCTCACATACCCACATATACACACAAACAGAAAACACCTCGTCAGCCCACACCGGAAACGAAACAAACTCTCAAATTCAAACTTGTACCCAAAATACAACGAACACCCTCCAAGTCGCCTCTTGCGGAAACCTCTTTGGTGACGTCATCGCTTTCTTTGACGCTATTGGTCGATGATTCTACGAAGGATTCTATTGGTCGTTCACAAACGGACGTTGAGCCACAGCCATTGCGGAAAATCGACACGAAAGTAAGTGAAGAAAACACGGATCCACCAATAAAATTTAGTGATCTGGAAAACGAAGATTTTTCTCCTTCAAAACATGAAAGCATTCCGCGGGAACAGCAATCCGATCAGAAACACTCTAAAGAGCCGGAGACGGCCTCCCCAGAGCGAAGCAACGATTTTTCCGATCACAGCGATACAGAAAACGAATTCGGGCGTCTACCGGAATCCGTATTCGACGCCATCGAAGACTCGCAGGACGCTCACTCGGACGACGGCAGCCAAGGAGTTCCGGATACGGAAAAATCTGAAGCAAAAAAGCCAAACTTCCCGCGGTCGTGTCCGGTCTGCGAGAAACGTTGCAACTCCCTTTCCGGCTGGTATTACCACCTCAGACATACACACGGCGCCCGCAAGAACCTGACCTGTGACGATTGTAACAAAGTGTTCGCGACAAAGAGCGAGATGGCAACACATGCGCGTACGCACACGAAAGAGAAACCGTTCACATGCCGGACATGCCAGAGCGTGTTTTCATCTCGAGCCGGCCGGTACATTCATGAACAGACACATTTGGATAAAAAGGTTCACGTGTGCGGCCGCTGCTCGCGCGCTTTCCGCTGGCGCACGCACCTCCGCCGACACGAGGCGCGACACACCGCCGCCAAAACCCACGTGTGTCCGCAGTGTGGGCGCGCCTTCAGCATCGCTTTCGACCTCATACGTCACATCCGCGCGCACACCCCCGGCTGCCACCGTTGTGACGTCTGCGATGCGGCGTTCAAACAGAAGCGCTATCTTAAAGTGCACATGGAAAATATTCATCTGGCTAGAATTTCAACCTCCTCAGATACTACTAAGAAATCTTGTAGAAAAATTAAGGAACCTGTTCTAGCCATTTCGGATTTAGATCCAGCTTTACGTAGCATATCTCCTGACGCGAGCGGTAGTAACTAATATAATTGATTGATTCGGTCGTTATATTGCGGAAGTTCATTATGAGTTTCCAAGAGATATATTTTTAGTGTATGCAACTAACTGGTTATTGCAACGAGAAAAGGAATTAAAAGACTTGTGGTTATTTTAATCATATAGGTATTTTTAATATATTTAAAATTTAAGTTTATGTCGTATTATAGTTTTTATCAAGGAATATTTCGGATTGATAGATATTTAAATTAAATCCTCGTAGATGTTTTACGCTCGTACAACAACGACTTTTAAATACACTAAAAATATATCTTTTGAATACGCAATTAATATACCTAGTTGAAAGGTAAAAGTGCATTATCACTTTGTCTCTGACGAGAAGTGCCTGGAGAACAGAAAGCACTTTGAAACTTGCATTGAGGTATAACATGTTATTGACGCTAGACTAGAGGCGCTATTTATACTGAAGAGCAAAAATGCTTCAATTTACGAAACTTCTAGTCACTTGCTATACATATAACAAGCTTAATTAAGAACTATAAACACGGATGCCCACTAATTAATGATTCTGTCACTCGGGATGATGTTATGATTCTAACGATACCTCTTACATCCAATCTGTTTAGGTATTTAAAGGTTATGATAGAATAAAGAAACATACATACATGAAACTTGAAAACACTCCCTTTTGTGCAAAACTCATTCCGATAAATATGCCTACATACATCACAATGTCCAAAAACATAAATCTTCCCAATTAATTTTTTTTTTTTTTACACAGCGTCATCTGACCCCAAACTAAGCAAAGCTTGTGTGATGGAAGTCAGATAACTGATAGAATACATAAATACTTTTTTTTTATTGTAAATACATGCAGAACACCCAGACACAGAACAAACATGATTGTGTTTATTCACAAAATGTTTGCCCTGAGTGGGAATCGAACCCACGCCTCACAGCTCTCAAGGCAGATATACTACCAATGAGCCAACGGGGCTGTCAAAAAATGGGAGCATCATGTGGGGTTAAAGATCTATAGTATATTCTTATTCTGAATGGGGGTGATAAGTCCTGCACTGACGTCCCACTTAGGGTGTATTGTGCATTTCCCCCTGCCAGCGTCTACCCGAGCCAACCCAGCTCCTTGAAGTATCAGTGCGAGGCTCTAGGCCACTGGCATAGTAGCTCCAGTGAGTTGGGTGGAAAATTCAATGATCACCGCCAGTCTCTGTAGTATATTATAACCGCAAGAATTCTTACTAGAAATGATGAGTGTTATGTAATAGAAAATATATTGCGTTTGTTCCCAAGACTGATCTTCGAATAGATAGCTTATTAGAAACATGTGATCTTATAGCATAAGTGTACTTGTAAACGTTTATTTTTAATAAAAACTAATGGGAAATATGATCAGTATTTTATTTGAGAAATTTTAGTTATTTTCAACCTGTACTTCTGAACTCATCCCCCATATGGAAAATCTGACTTTGTTCCAGTTTAGTTAAAAGTATACAGCAATTTTATTTTCACTTGATAACAGATATAAAAAGTCAGACTGATACAAACCAATCAACTTGTGAACTAAAATATCAGAAGAAATTTTATCTAAGCAACTACTGATTTTTACATGACAGATATAGAAATAGATGACAGATATAGAAATAGGTATTCAAAATAAATTAATATTATAGCTAACATAACTCATAATACAAATTTTTAACTACGTAATCGTTAACTACATAACATGTAAATTAAACTACAAAATTATTATCAACAAGACTACAGTTAATTTTTTTTAATCATAAGGAAATGCGTTTTTATACACTTGAGATAAAAATCACAACTCAAACTGTCTACTAGTTTGATTAATTAGTTTTAATTTATACAACTAGCTATATACAGAATTATAATATATATACATATATTATTAAAGCTTAGATATGTAATAATTCATTCTGTTCAATTAATTTTATTATTATTGGTAAAGTAAGGTATATACGTTTAATCATGGTACTACGTATACAAATTTTCTTTCAAATTTTTTACACAATTTTCGCAAATTTATTTTGAAACATTGTTTAATTGTAAACATCTAAACAAAGATGTGTTCCTAAAGTTGGAATTCGGTAATTTTATTCAGCTTTTATCTTAAATAATTATAATTAGACTTAATTCTTGTATTCACACCTTAACGGGATGAAATAAGATACTAATTACAATGTTAATGTTACATTAGATCTTGTATAATTGGGCGGTATCATTATTTTTACAGATTTATAGGGATATCTAGCTTGAACTAAAGAGGTTTTACTCTTTCGTTTTAACCTGGAATCTTTTACTATGCTTGTCTCTTTCACTCTTGCACTCAAGACTTCAGCCATCATTCGTTTGTAGAAATGATTTTTATTCCCACGAACATGTTTTTAAATTCATGAATATTTAAATTTTACTGCATAGCATAGTTTAGTATTGTGAAAAGTTTTAATAAATGAGTTAAGATTTTGTGTATTTATACATAATGTATATTCCGTTTGTCCGAATATGTTAGAAGTGTATTCGGAGCTGCCGTTTAAAAAAAAAGTTTTAGAGAATTCTACTTAGGTACCTACCAAATTAGATATGCTTGAATAACGCCAGATCAGTGTGGGAGCGAGAGACGTCGTTTCAGTCACTCTTCACCCCACAGATAAATAATATATCATTATAATCAAATCAACCCATACTAAAAACGCTATTTCCATTTTTGCATGTCATGCTAGGGGTATAGATGGCACCACTCTCTGTGCGCGTTTCGAGTTATTTTGGCTTCACGTCGGTCACTTCGTAGTAGTGAAGCGTTAATTCAATAGATGGCGCTTTTTTGAGTGTTTTTTCTTTGTTCATTAAGAAGCCCGTAGTAGGTACTATGTCTAGCCGTAGCTTATGTGTAATTCAGGTAGAGGACCTAGTCGTCTTTCAGCGGAGGGGTGGAGCGGCCCTCGTGCGGGGACCCGCTGTCGTTCACCAGCCGCTGCCGTTCGCGATACATCGACACCTGATACGGAAAACACACATTTTTTTTAAATTTTACCATAGTCATTTTTAAAAAAAAATTATCGATATCTTTATAATGTTCCAAAATCATACGACAGATTCCAAAATTGAGCCCCACTGAGGTGTTACTGAAAGAAACGGCTGTATTAGTAGGTTACCTGTATGTTCTCGAGTTGGTGGTAGCGCACCACCTTCAGCGTGGAGAACACGGCAAGCCCCACCCACGTCGCGAAAGCAGCCCACGTGCCGAACTGCCGATACAATTGTAATTGTAGTTACTTTACAATTTTTTTTTTTTTATGTTTGACAGGCTAGCCACAGCTCACCTGATGTTAAGTGAAGGTGTGGTCGAAGATGGTAAAGCACACCTATCCTGGAATAGAACTGGCTCTCAAGTAAGGCTGCCGGAACACACTGTTAGATGCTTGGCGGCAGATTTTCAACTTGAGGGTGGTAGCTAGCCAGCCGAGTACTTGAAAGTACCCTACCACCATGCTATGGTTTCCTCACGATGTTTTTCCTTCATCGGTAGCTCAAGTTCATTGTTGGGGTTTGAACCCACGCCCTTCGGCATGCGAACCGACCGCACTAACCACTGAGCTATCATCGCTACATAAACAGTACATACATGGGGAGGAAGTTTTCAATACCAAAATGTAGGTAGGTACCAATCAAGTACATTTAGGTATAGAAAAATGTACACATGACTGCAAGCATCCTTCTACAATTCTCACCTGAAAGGTTTCTAACAACCTATTGCTGTACTTCTGTTAGTAGTCCTAATAACCGATCATTGAAAATTGAATAGTCACCTCTTTAAACTAGGAGTTACTACTAGGATACAATACGTCGAGGCTACTTGCTAGAGAATGAAAGAAATTTGTGTAATATTTTTTTTTGAGTATAAAAATATTGTTAGCCCACTAATATTATAAATGTGAAAGTTTGGATGGATGGATGTTTGTTACTCTTTCACGCAAAAACTACTGAACGGATTTGGATGAAATATGGTATGGAGGTAGTATCGAGATCATGGATTAACACAGGCTACTTTTTATCCTCGACAGCCCCGTTGGCTCATTGGTAGTATAGCGTTGAGAGTTGTGGGGCGTGGGTTCGATTCCCACTCAGGGCAAACATTTTGTGAATAAACAAATGTTTGTTCTGTGTCTGGGTGTTCTGTATGTATTATATCAGCTATCTGACTTCCATCACACAAGCTCTGCTTAGTTTGGGGCCAGATGGCGCTGTGTGTATATTCCTACGATATAAACGATATAAATTTTTAAAACGATTAAAACACCGCGGAGCGCTGCTAGTTATTTTCATAAAGTGCAAACACGCGCGGCAGTGTGGAAAAGTTGTGAAATATGAATTTTCGTGTTGCTTCCAAAAGTCAATCGAAGCTCGTGGTAAAGTCACCGATACTTGACTATGACATGACCGGACTCTACCATAACTTAATTTATCATAAAATATTGGAACACTTCATACTGGCAACGCATAAAGTGTGTCTCCAATAGCAAAGAAATGACAGAGAACAGAACAGGCACAGAAGAAACTAAAATTGCCACGAAACTCAAATCCACTAGAACTCCCAATGCCAGTAGCCTCAACCCTCACTCCAATACTTCAAGGAGTTGGACTGACTCAGGTACATGCTGGTACTCACTTTAAGTCATTTCTATATGTATAATTACATTACAGCATGAATTACCTGAGCAGTGCCTATTTCTATGTAGAATCCTTTTGTTGCTATCTTATCGAGCGTGTCTATTTCCTGGCCTGCTGCGTCTTCACAGCTGTAAAGTAAAAACAATTCCAGAAAATCATTATCGTTTTCCACTACTGGGTACACAGTCCTCTCACTAGCTTTACCAACAGCCTCAGTCCTTTACTGAACAAAAAATCAAAGTTGTTTTTTAAATATCTCATTACTTTTTTTATTCCACGTTCTCTGTTGGTACTGCTAAACTGTGATGAATAGTGTACAAGACAGTATTTCCTAATAAATACAATCCTTGTCTTCAAGTGGCAATTGGATTTGTTTCTTCTATGCTAGCATGCGGTCTAATAACCTTACGCCCAGTATGCTGCGCTCCAACGCTCGTTGATAAACCGCGAGTGTGGATCTTTGCTCGATTGTCAAAGACCAAGTTTGAGCGCCGTATGTGAGGATGGGAAGAATGCATATGTCCATGAGTTTACGTTTCTCTCTCAGTACTGCGCTCCAAAACTCACATCATTGATGTAACTCAAAAAGCTGCCATGCTAAAGTGGGACTGGGCTGGACACGTCTGCCGAATGCCAGCGGAGCTATGGGCGAAAACCACCACCGACTGGGTCCCGGAGGTTAAACGGCCACCAGCCGGCCTAGAAGACGGTGGAAAGATGAGCTCGATGCCCACAACAAGGAGTGGACCTCAACAGCACAAAACAGAGAGGTGTGGAAGGGGGGGAGAGAGGCCTTTGCCCAGCAGTGGACAAAGTGGGCTAAATAATAATGCTAGCATGCTTCATCGTAGAATAAGACGACAGAAAAATTTGTTTGAATTTACATTGATTCCTATTTGATCATACCCAGCTAGACATAAGGCTATGATATGTTTCTGAGAATAGCTTTTTGTAACTAATTCTTGGTAATTTCTACACCAGAACCTCCAATGATTTATCAATTAAATAAATAAATATCATAGGACATTACACACCACACCATCTGACACTAAGCAAAGCTTGTGCTATGGAAGACAGATAACTGATAGAATACTTAAATAGTTTTTTTTTGTAAATACATACTTATAATACATACAGTACACCCAGACACAGAACAAACATTTGTTTATATCACAAAATGCTTGTCCTGGGTGGGAATCGAACCCACGCCCTTAAGCTCTTGGAGCAGACATACTACCAATGTACCAACAGGGCTGTCAAAATTAATATACATATAAAACCATTACCCACAATTTTAGGGCAACAAAAAAATAACATTTTTCCTTCTAATGATGTATCTGTTTGTTGTTAGATACCTCATTGTTATTACAATCTAGCCTAGTTGAGACTAATAAGTAATTTTAATATAACTTAAATTGCTAAGTAGAGTATAATCGAAGAATGCGTCCATCAACACTTTTCTTACTGTCTCTATTAAGGGAAAAACACTTTGTTTGTGTGTTCTATAACATGTAGTACTCACTGCATTGACATTACTAACTTAAATCACTAACTCAAAAGGTTTCGTCCTTTTTAGTCTTCTTACAATATCTGTGTTATATAAAAGAATATAATGTTATTACCTAGGGAACCTCTGCACGATGACCTTGCACCAGGTCATAAAACCAACTGTGACAATAATGGCAGCAGAAACGACCAGCCCACACAGCACCATGCAGCCAACCGCCTCCAGGAATGCAGACAGAAATGAGCTGTCCTGACCCTTATACATCAGAACGGATAACCTGTAGAAGAAAATAATAAATAGGTAATGTAGTCCAGCCCTGGGACTTGGTTACACACACTTCCGGGTACTGCTGCATCAACCATGATATTATCTTTGACCATTGTACAATTAAGATTGTTTTTAACTGATTCAAAACTCAATTCGAGTGTATGTTTTTTTGTATGTTTGTTACACAATAATTCCACCAATTATGAATCAATTTTGATGATTATTTTTTTGCTTGATAGATCATACTTCACAGGTGATCCCATATACATTTTATAGAATCATTTATTTTTTTAAACCGATTGGTTTTAAAAAAATAACAAAAATCTAAAATCTAAAAATTGTAAACATCAAAGATATTTTTATTTACTCCGAAACCTCGCTGTTTCATTGGAGCAGTGTGTTTAGTTGGCCTGAGGGTCATTGCGTTGGTTATTTTAAATTGTAAATGTGTATATTATGATTTAACTAATATGATAACATTTTTTTCTGCTCAAAAATGTATTAATCACTATTTCATAACAGCTGCTACCTAAATAGTCATGATCTATTTCGAAATGATAGTTTATTGTAATAATCTTTTATTTCACTTGCAATGTTTGTTTGCTTGTTTACTTAAGTCAAATCTTGCAAGCTGAATTAGAACCACTACCTATTATACTATACTATATAATTGTATTACCTGTAAATCTGCACA
Source organism: Biston betularia (assembly GCA_905404145.2). NCBI lineage: Eukaryota > Metazoa > Arthropoda > Insecta > Lepidoptera > Geometridae > Biston > Biston betularia. Next base: position 430,479 of record FR989879.1, read on the forward strand.
CAGCAAACAATGTTCATAATAACTCCGACGACAATGACATAGTTGCAATAGGCACGCGACGCCCACATCACCTCCAGCTGACCATCCTTCTCGTTCCAGGACCCTTGTGAGAATAGAAGACATTGCCCGCTGGAACATAATTCAAATCACACTAATTAAGTTCATTAATATAACTAATAGGTAGTTTGTCTTTGCTACATTATTATCATTCTACAGCTGAACATGAATTGTGCAGCAGCAGTTTGCATCATATGGATGGATAAGGACTCTTTAGTAAATATTTTAGGAAACTGATAAATCGCAGATGAAACCATTTCCATAAATGTATTTGTATAATGTATTTGTATTTTGTATTGTATTTGTATTTGTATTTGTATAAATATGAATTGTTATCTGTCAATTTGGTAATAATAATAAATATCGTAGGACATTACACACAGCGCCACCCGACTCCAAACTGAGCAAAGCTTGTACTATGGAAGTCAGATAACTGATAGAACACCTAAATATTTTTTTTTAGTAAATCCAAAGTTCTAATACATGTACACCCAGACACAGAACAAACATCTGTTTGATAATGAATGCATAGGAAAAGCACAACGTGACTGAAAAAATGACAATGAAAGTATGAAAAGAAAAACAATGACCAAAAACTTATACATGTTAGTAGTAGGTACTTAGATACAAGATACATAATTATATTGTGACTAATGATTGAATGGGCGGTTTGATACATTTGTTATCACTCACTTGAATTCATGTTGATGCATACTCATAGGAACAATAACGCAGAAAGACAGGATTAGTCCCATCAAATATCCTGCTATCTGGCTCAGTAACAGCACATTGGTAAGCGCCATAGCACCCTATTATACAGAAACTCTGATCAATAAAATTTTAAGGGTAAGGCAGGCTAGTACTATAAAATATGAATGCAACGAAACACCGCACTAGAACGCGTGAATCAGGATTTTATTTAAAATCATCAACTCAACAAAGCATTCACAACGCAAAACACAAACAACAGCTGAGTTTTTTTTTTTTTTTATGATTCATCGGCATCGGCATCGGAACACGGAGTCTGTAACGTCTACTCTTCATTCATGCTTCAGTTTTTGCAATTTAACATAATTATTAAAATTGGTGATAATAATTATTGTCTTCCCAATGTTATTGTCTTAATTATTTTGACGCCCTCCGGTTTCAGTCGTATTTTCCGGGATAAAATATGTATAGCCTATGTGTTTATCCAAGGTATAAACTTCATTTGAAATCTTATTATAATCCGTTAGACCGTTACGGCATGCAGAAGTAACAAAGTTAGGTACAGACATAAGTCAACTACATTTTTTATATTAATGTAATGAGTCGTATGCCAAAAAGGTGTAAGATAGATTCTCAGAGATAAGATTTAAAAATAAATGCCTTACCTGGCAACATTAAGATCAATTTACAAAGACTGACTTCTACAAAAAACTTGATATTGACACTGTATTTTCTTTTTCTTCGTTTTTGGCGTCACAATTTGTATATTTGCCAATGTCAAGTATTTCGACATTTTCATGGTTATCATGAAATATCAAGTTAAATAATTCGAAATCGCAGTCGAGAGCCACACAAAGTAATTCATGGCTTAAGTCAAGTGGCGGCGATTATAATTACCATTTTCCTACACTTGCGCTGCTAATGTGACACCACCACTACTTTTTTAAATAAAAACTAGTGGTAGTGGTATAATGTCCTCTGTGGCAAACTGGCGACACTTTCCGCGTTCCCAACAAAACTCATTTTTTAAATTCATATTACTCCTTTTCCTTTATAATTACGAGAAAGTCCTTATGTTAGGTACTAACAATTAAAAACATATTCATTTATTTCATTTTATTACAGAAAAATAAAAAGTTATAAATACCTACGACAGAACATTTTGTCGTACTTCACGATTCTTAGCTTGTCAAGAATATCTTTGGGATCTTGGATCCTTCATTTGGGATACATAATTATAATACTATATGCTTAAGTTTAAGGAACTGTAACATTTTGGTCTTCGATTATAATTATATATGACTTCTAAAGTATTTTTCTCCTTTTTCCCCCTTTTTGGCATCACATTTTAAATCATGTTAACTTCATAAGAGCCAACAAAACAAAGACTTCCTTGTTTCTTTATGGATATACATAACATGGATCTTATCGAGGTATCTCCTTGCTTCATCTCCGACCACATTGTCGCTTACCATGGCAATGTTAGCAATAATTTTAAAAGTTCCGTTAATCTAATCAAATGTCTTACAAAAACTAATATTTTAGAGCAGATTATTAACGAAGTACTTTAGCTAGTTGGTACATCGTCAACGCTAGAGTAGGTAGCGCGGCCGTCCTGTGGACGGCCACTGTTGGTGAGCGGGCGCGTCTCGCCGGCGCGCTCGGCGTACATCACCGCGTGCATGTTCTGCATGTCGTGGTAACGGAGGAACTTCAGGGTACTCGCTACCGTCAGGCCTACCAGTGTCGTGAACATAGCCCACGTTGCCACCTGGAATGTTTACAATAGGTAATTTTAACTTTCGGCCAAACTAACATTTTTTTATTTTAATTTATTTAATACTAGCGGGCCGTTTCAGCTTCACACGGGAAAACAAAACTTGATCAACAATATAAATGTAGCCTATATCGTAGCATTCTAATGATGAAAGACTTATTCAGATCGGTCCAGTAGTTTCAGAGCCTATTCAATACAAACAAACAAAAAAACAAATCTTTATAACTTTTCTGGAGTGAACAAACAAACATCCATCCATCCATCCAAACTTTAACATTTATAATATTAGTGGGATTTTGCCTATTGTGCCTACTTGTGTGTACTGTTTGTAGTTCTTAGTAGTATACTACACAATACAATAAATAAATATCTTCTTTTCTACATGAAAATGGAAAAAAAGTAAACCTTAATAATTTTCAATAACTGCATGATCTTTATGACCAAATATGAAATGGTTATGATATTACCTGAGCAGTGTCCATTTCTACATAGAACCCTTCTGTAGATTCATTGATATTCTCTATTGCCTCTCCGGCTAAGTCTTCGCAACTGAAACAAGTATTAAAAATATTGGTTACTAGCGAACGTCTCGCGGTTTCACCTACGTAGTTCCCGTTCCCGTGGAATATAGAGACAAAAAGTAGCCTATGCCACCCGGAGATAGTGTAGCTTTTCAATGGTGAAAGAATTTTTGAAATCGGTCCAGTAGTTTCTAGTCGGCTAGTCTGAGATAAAGGTATGTTAAAGTAAGTGATCTCACAACAAGATTTAAATGACAGTCATTTGTGAGAGGAGTGTAAGATTTTTTATGTTATGGACTTATTTTAATTACCCTAGTAAAGATTACGACATTACAATAAGATTACAATAGACTTACTTACTAGAGAAGATGTAGATTACAATAAGACATCGTGATTACAAGATATAACACCTACTGACGGGTCTGAGAGTTCCGAATGTTGTCTTAAGTTTGCAAATCTTCACTTGGCCAGCCTGTGGCCTTACCCTTTACACAATGAGAATAGGGCTGCACCTATCGGTTTATAAAAACAGGACTGATCTGGAATACATGACAAATATATTTCTTGTAACATCACCTGGGGAACGATAAGGAGACGGTCTGGCACCAGGTCATGAAGCCTAGTGTGAGGATGATACCCGAGGAAAGGACAATTACGGCTAGCACCAAGCACCCTGTGGCCTCGAGGAATGCAGATAGGAATGTGCTGTCTCGCTCCTCACTCCACAGCACCAACAGCCTGACAATTTTAGATCATGATTAGCAGAAATGCATTTTATATGCACAAATAATGCATAACTTTTTCCGGATCGCTTTACTAAAATGGCATGCTCACAATATGCTCTCAGGACTAGATATGCAACAAAAAGAACAGTGTGCAATTGATATTACAAGTTAGTGGTGGTGCAAATGGTGACTAAATAGCTAATAGAAATACCATGAATATATGAAATAACTAACAGAAATCTCATGGTAGTAAATAATAAAGTATTGGAGAAAAATTCACACAGAACCACCAGGTCCCAAACTGTAGAAAGCTTGTACCCTAAGACTTCCCATTTGTTAAAATTTTATTTTTATTTTTATTTTTTATTTTATTTTTTTAATCAAAGGAAAACTTACAGCTAGGTACATAGACAATTACAATGAATAAGAAAAGAAGGCCAATTAAAAGTTTCCACAAGTAGAAAAGAAGAAATATGTAAATAGACGGATTCACACAATAATACACATCAAGAGTAACACAAACAAATAACAAGTAACAAGTTGAGTAAAGCCGTTAAAAATAATTGCTAAAAATAAGCCTCTTTAAATTTATAGAACTGGTATTAAATAAATCTATATCCAGTTCCCCATCAAGGGAATTGTAGCATCTGCATGCCCTAATTAAGTAGCTGTTTCGCCTGTAACTACTGTCTACGGATGGAACATAGAGAAGACTAGGGTTTCTCAGGGAAGCGGTGGGTGTGCGCAGCCCCAGCTGACCGAGTAACTCCGGACAATCGATCGTGCCATTTGCTATGTTGAGGAGAAAAGCTATATCCGCTACACGTCTTCTTTCCTGTAACGGCAGTATGCGGAACTTTTTGCAACGAGCAGGATAGTTTGGTAAAGATAGTTGAGCGCGAAATTGCAGATAACGTAGAAAACGCTTTTGAATGCCTTCAATACGAGATATATACACACCATAGTGTGGGTTCCACACCTGAGAAGCATACTCAAGGTGGCTCCTCACGTATGCACAATATAATATTATAAATGTCTTATGAGATGAGAAGTCTGCGGACATTCTCAAAACAAATCCTAGAGACTTAGAGGCTTTTTTTACAATACTGCTGATGTGCTCATCAAACAGTAATTTAGAGTCAAAAATCACCCCCAAGTCTTTGATTGTAGATGTCCTGGATATAGGAGAGTTTTGTAAACTGTACTCGATGCAAATAGGCTTTGGTTTGCGCGTAAATGAACAAACAAAGCATTTGGATACGTTTAAGTCCAATTTATTTAGAAGGCAGTAGTTCTGAAACCTATCTAAGTCCTCTTGGAGACGTGAAGCGTCCATAGCAGTACGTATAGGATGCAGCACTTTCATATCGTCAGCATAAAGAAGTATCTTAGAGGAGTGAAAACAGGAAGATATTTCAAATATAAATAAAATAAAAAGGAGGGGCCCGAGCAACGATCCTTGGGGAATTCCTGAAGGGATGCTCATCGTTGCAGAAGTATACCCGTTGAGCACTACGGTTTGACATCTGTTTTGTACGTATGAAGAAAACCATCTGAATAAATTTCCTCGGATACCGACCGCTTGCAGTTTGCGCAACAAGATAACGTGATCTATTCTATCAAATGCTTTGCTGTAATCAGTGTAGATAACATCTACTTGAGCTGGTTCTGACATGTATTTTGACAGATATTCGCTACATAATAGAAGATTTGACGTCGTAGACCTACCCTTAAGAAACCCGTGTTGGTGCTCGCATAGCGTATGCTTAAGAGATGAATATAGCTGTCGATAAACAATTTTTTCTAAGACCTTGGAAAATATACAAAGTTTAGATATGGGCCTGTAATTTTCAATGCAATCTTTTGGACCTTTTTTATGTATGGGTGTTATAAATGCAGTTTTCCACAACTTGGGCACTAACCCATCATTTAAAGATTTTCTGTACAATAATGTTAGTGGCAACACTAGGCTTTTAGCACAACTACTGATAAAGATTGGAGGCACATTGTCCGGCCCAGCAGACTTACTAAGGTCCAAAGATTTAAAATGTTTTAATACCTCCGCCTCAAGTACTTCAACAGTTCCAATATCAGTGGTAGGTTCAGAAAGATGAAAGTCATGTGTAGTGTTAACCACATTAACCGCATTAACCACAGAAGAAACGAGAAAATTCGAATGAAAGCACTCACCGAACATATTACAGATCTCAGCACCTTGATCAGAAGAGCGTTGACCAAATTTAAGTACTGACGGATACGCGTTAATAAATAGTTTAAGAGATAAACAGAACGCTTGAACTTTAAAGTTATAAGGTATGTTTTAACTTCAACTCTTGTTGTTATAGAGTACCACAATTCTAGCAATGTTACATAGTAAGATAGACCATCAAATAAGGAGGTTGGTTATTATGTTCAATGTATGTTTATAATAAAGTCATAACCAATATTTTTGGCATACTAAAGGAAACAAAACAGAATAAATTTAATCTGAGATTTCTAGTATAATGCTTACCTATAAATTTGTATGCAGCAAACAATCATTGCTACCAACCCAACAAACAGGACATAGTGACAGTAGACAGCCGAGGCCCAGCAGACTTTCATCTGATTAGCTGTCTCTATCCAGGTGCCTTTTGAAAAGAGAATGCAGTAGCCTCTGAAATTTTATTATAGTCATAAACATTCTATGTACAATTACTGCTGCTAAAACTAGATAAGTAAATGTATAAACTACATACCTACAAAAATCTCCTTCAGAGGGAATTGTCATTGTAGGTAGTTAGATTAACCTATAAGCAGTTTGAAAAAGTAAAATAAGTAACAATATTTTTTAATTTTAGTATCTTAACAAACCTGTACTAGATTGGCACAGGACCGAGGTAGATGGCATGACAAGAGAGAGGCCTGTACCCAGCAATGGGACAAAGAAGGCTGTGGATGATGATGATCTTAACAGTTACTACTTTTTTTAAATACGAAATAGGCTTGCGTTTTACCACACCCTGTCTGATGTTAGCAGGATGCCGTCTAATGCGAATTGTTTCGCCTAGATTTGCTTCTTGGGAGATAAAAGTACTTATGAAGATTAATTTAACATTAAGTCATCAAATGCTTTAGGGACCACAATGAACAGTTTAGAATAGTTATAAAATCATCACTTACTCGAACTCAGACTGATGTAGACTCATAGGAACCACTATGCAGAGAGACAGGATCAGGCCAATCGAGTACCCTGCTATCTGGCTTAATAATAGCACGTTGGTGACTGCCATAACTACGACTTACATAGGAACCCGAACAAAGAATAGTATCACCGCAAGGCGAGCTACCATAATAACAGGGTAACAGGAAAACAACCGGTAAATCCATATTAAGGCAAATTTTCCGCTAAGTCTAAAAAGTGAAAACAACACAAACGCAAATTACAACACAAAACAAAAACAGCTGACAGTAATACAGTATGTAATTATCTTTTTCTTTCATTTTGGCGTCGCATTTCATTGAAATTGGTATATTATGGTAAACATGAATTTTCGTGTTACTTCCAAAACTCCTTTGAAGCTTGTAATAAAATTACCACCACTTTATGACAGGGTTACTACCAGACTTGATTTTGACTTACTTTGTATGGCGTTCACTGTTATTTTATTAGGTTTACCTAGAAATATTGAAATACTTAAGATTGCCAAATATACAAAATTTGATGCTAAAAATAAAGAAGAAGTTGTTTTGACAGTGACAGTACCTAAATCGATGACGAAAAAAGTGGAACGTCATTCTTGTAAAATTAAAATGTCAAAAACATGCCAAAAAATTAAACAGTGGTGATGTGTTTTAATCAGTGAAATCATAAAATAAATTAAGTAAATTGCAATTGATTATGGTTTTGTGATTTGATTGATGAAATAGGGTACAAGAGTATGAATTTCAACGCTTCTCGAAACGGTGAGTGACTTGAGGTAGATGCAAGATGGTGACAAAGTATTATGGTTATATCGTTGATTATTTTGTTTATAGTGGGTCAATCTGGAGGTCCACGGAAGGCGAAACGCGTTAGCGACGTAGCGGCAATGGGGGTGCCGTCGCCCTCGCCTGCATACAGCGCACCGCCGGGTTACGGCCCAGGCCTGGCGCCCACCGGCTCGCCGCCGCCCTATTCTGAAGGTATCCAATTGGATAACCAGGACTATGGCTCTCCGGTTCCGCCGGCCACCACCGCAAGTTAGTACCAATCCTTAATAATTTACCAGAATTCGGTTTACTTCTGTATTTCAGCCACTCTAAAAGTTGCTGTAAATATTAAATTGTTTTTTTTAAAATTTAGATTTTGGCTACATGGGTTCCTTTCCTCAGTCCCCAATGGCATCACCTGCTCAGATTGGCTCCATGCTACAACAGCCTGTTGTGCAGGTTAGTTTATATGTTTTTACTACAGTTTTTAAGTCTATTCACAAAAAGTGTTTTGATTAACCAACTTCAAATATAAGTAAGGCATAATTACATTAATTTAATCATGTTACACCACATTATATAATTTTCCCGCACTAGCACTTGTAATTCGGCACTTTATGAATAAAACACCACCATTTTTATGCATAAACACTCGAAAAAGCACTAGTTTTCAACAGGGCGACACAAATCTTTCCGCATTCCTGCAAAAAAATTAAAACAAATTTAACTGTTATAATATGTACATGATGTTCTTAAATACAAATGAATTGAAATGACTGTTTGAATGTTATATTCTGTTGTGTCCAGGACATGGCGTTCCAATACACAAATCAGCTGGCGGCGCAGGGGCGCGAGGTGGTCCAGCGCGAGCTCGGCAAGTACGTGCCAGTATCGCGCCTGCGGTATTACTTCGCCGTCGACACCAGATATGTGCTTCGGAAACTGCTGCTCATCATCTTTCCTTTTACACATAAAGTGAGAAGTTATTATGCATCCAAACCTACATTTTACAACTAGTGGTAGGTTTGCAACCCCTTGAAACTGGACTTGTAATGTGTACAATAGGGCGACGACACGACTCTTTCTGCGTTCCCGCCAAAACTCCCAAAGCAGCATTGGTAGGATGAGTAGGTATGGTAACACAAGTAGTGAAGCAGGCATGAACACAAGTAATGAGGTGTATATCGTATATTGTATGTTGTGTAGGGGCACTTTAAACCTATGCCTTAGTAGCATTATTTAGACACTGTATTGCAATTAGACCCAAGATCTACTGTTTACTGACGAAGCCCTGTGCAATCTACACCCCTCTCTTCAAGAAATTTTACTATTTCGTCCAACAGATCTCTGAATCTATGCAAAATCTGGTTCCTTCTCATCTAATTGTTGTTTAAAGAGTCGACGTTGGAGAGATTTTCCTTTTATGGAATTTACAATCTTGAAAGAAATATTACATGTTTTGTGACTAGTCTTTGACTAGCCAGTACTTGTTGATGAATTATTCAGTGTTAGCTAATAAAGAGAGGATAAATAGCGTGATGGAATGGCGATTAATTTTTTATTTTTATGTAAAAGTTGTGAGACGAACGATACGCTCTCCTGATGGTAAGATATGACGCATGTCCATGACCATTACAGTGATACACAGAACTTTCAGTAGCAAAACAAAGTCCGGGGCATCGCTGCTTTGGCACCCACTACTTTGAGACTTTAGATGGTTAGTCTCAACATCCTAGTAATTTCGCTAGCTGCAGTACCCTTCACACCGGAATACAGTAGTGTTTGCACACTACTGCTTAGCGGCAGAATGATTGGTACTGCGGTGGTACCTACCTAGATGATCTCCTGCTAAGGAGATCTACCACTAAGAAACGATATTAAATAACGATACCAAATGATGCGCGCAGCAGTTTGTGATTAGGATGTTGCATAATACCTATTAATTGTAAGTCTCTAATCTAGTTAAGTATATATCTTGCCATGCCACTATGGACTGGACTAATAGCCGCGATCGACCGAACGACTGGTTGGCCAATCATGCTGAATTGGGTTATTATCTCTTCAATGCGGTGGACCCAGCACCCACATGGTGATACCATTGGATGCTAAGAATTTTCTTCTCATTTAAATCATAATAATGACGGTATGTTATGATTGCAGGAGTGGATGGTGAAATATGATCAAGATACGCCGGTGCAGCCCCGGTACGATATAAACGCTCCAGACCTCTACATACCTTCCATGGGATATGTCACTTATGTACTACTCACTGGATTCATGTTGGGTCAGTGTTTTTACAATACATATATGTAATATAGCCTTTTCTTCTTTCTTTGGTTATGGCATTGCACTTTGTGCATTTTACCTAGTACTTTTTTGTTACATAATAAATTTTACATATTAAATTAGTGAGATAAGTCTGAAAGAGTTAAAATTGCACAAAGTCAGTGTCAAGTTCAGTCATACCCTTGTAATAATTAAAAAAAAAAAATTTCAAAGAGTTTGTTGTAGGGTAAATGTACTAATAATAAGTATAAATCCTTTAAATATTTTACCTCATTAGTAACGATCCGTTGATTCCTACTATTGAAATATTAATCATCATCATAATTAGCCTATCATATCTCGGTCTCGTGATTTGTAGAGTGTAGGTTTGATGACTAGCGAGAATAAACGTTCACGTCATGTTAATGTAAAAAACAAAAAAAAAAGTATTCTATCAGTCTATGCTCAGTATGGGGTGAAATTCGACAACATAATTTATTTAGTTATCCTAGTGAAACAAATTCTATTCAAAGGTTACAAGTCATAATTGTGAATCTAACAGATATAAAAAATTACAAAATAAATATCACAATCATATAATTTTTTTTTAAATAATATATTTGTTTCATTAGTACAATAAAAAAAATGTATCAAACAAAAAAATTAATAAATAAATATCGCAGGACATTACACACAGCGCCATCTGACCCCAAACTAAGCAAAGCTTGTACTATGGGAGTCAGATAACTGATAGAATACTTAAATACTTTTTTTTTTTGTAAATACATACTTATAATACATACAGTACACCCAGACACGGAACAAACATTTGTTTTTGTATCACAAAATGCTTGTCCTGGGTGGGAATCGAACCCACGCCCCACAGCTCTTGAAGCAGACATGCTACCAAATGAGCCAACAGGGCTGTCACAGTCCAACCTATGCCTCTCCTAAGGCACGCAAAGCCCGATTTTCGCTTTTTGTTTAAAATGTTTCTGAGCTTTATTGAGATAATATAATATACTAGCGGACGCCTCGCGGTTTTACCCGCGTAGTTCCCGTTCCCGTGGGAATACAGAGACAAAAAGTAGCCTATGTCACCCGGGGATAGAGTAGCTTACAAACGGTGAAAGGATTTTTAAATCGGTTCAGTAGTTTTGGAGCCTATTCATTACAAACAAACAAACAAATTTTTCCTCTCTAAAATAGTGTGGACTAGGTACTACTAGAGATGATACCGATATAGCATCTACCTAGCTTAATTTCTGTGATAAGTTTGGGAACATCTAATCGAGTTGTTTTCTGTGAGTTTGAGTACAAATACATTTATAAGTTTAGGAAATTATTTAATCTGAACGGATTAAATAATTTCCGGATTTAAAAAATTATTGACAGGAAACAAGAAGTATATTGACCTTTACTACCATCGCAGATAATAATTATAATGCTACCATGCGTAGTTATCACTGTGTTATGTCTGTTGCTTATCTGCATTTTGTAATTGTGAAGTAATATTTCTGTAAAAATACATATAAACTGTAATTATTGCTTTAGCAAAAAACAGACGATCAACACAATAATAGGTATGAATGTATGACAATTGCATTAAAATAAAAATAAAATAAATAATAAAATATCACAGGACATCACACTCAGCGCCATCTGACCCCAAATTAAGCAAGGCTTGTGCTATGGAAGCCAGATAACTGATAGAATACTTAAATAGATTTATTTTTTGTAAATACATACAGTACACCCAGTCACAGAACAAACATTTATTTATATCACAAAATGGTTTCAATCTTTCTTTCTTTTTCTTTTGCTTGAAAAAGGTCTAAGCTATCTACATTCTGAATTAAATGAGTAGTTACAGCTTGAACAAGTAGCAAACACACAAACATGCAAAAAAACTTTATAAATGACAATATTAGTGACATAAGCTATATCGCGTTATGGTACTATTTTCTAAAACTTTTTTGTATATATATCAAACTAGACTACCATTTACGACTACTACTCATTTGGTAGTAGCTCTGCTTCCAGATATGTAGAGCGTTTGTTCAATTCCCACTCAGGACAAACATAGTTTTTTTTGTTCTGTCTGGTTATTCCATGTGTATTAGAATGTATTTACAAAAACAGGTATATAAGCAAGTTTTTTTTTTAATTGTAGACAGTCTAGGTGTTTGACCACAGCTCCCCTGATGTTAAGTGAACATGTGGTCGAAGATGGTAAATCACTCCTAGCCTGGAATGGAACTGGTTTTCAAGTAAGGCTTCCGGAACACACCGTTAGATGCTTGGAAGCAGATTTTGAACTTGAGGGTTCCAACTAGCCAGCCGAGTACTAGAAAGTACCCTACGACCATGCTATGGTTTCCTCACGATGTTTTCCCGAGCTCCGATATTTATTTATTTGATTGATTGGCAAAATGCACAACCTGCAATGTCACAAACAAAGAAAAAAACTAATAGCTTATTCCACTACAGGTCTCCAACACAGGTTCTCTCCCGAGCAGATCGGCATGCAAGCGTCGAGCGCGCTCGCGTACATAATCTTCGAGATGATCCTGTATCTCGCCACGCTGTACGTGACCAACACGACCACTCAGCTGAAGACGCTGGACCTACTGGCTTACTCCGGCTACAAGTACATCACCATGATAGCCAGCCTGCTGGCGGGCTTGTTGCTGGCTCGCACCGGTTATTACTGCTGTCTGGTCTATAGCAGCTGTGCTCTTTCTTACTTCTTGGTAAGTTGATTCCTTATAGACAACCCTGTTGGTTAATTGAATGTCTGCTTCAAGAGCTGAAGGGCGTGGGTTCGATTCCCACCCAGGACGAACTTTGTGGTACAAACAAGATGTTTGTTCTGTGTCTGGGTGTTCTGTATTTATTACAAGTATGCATTTAGAAAAAAAAAGTATTTAAGTATTCTATCAGTTAATAGTTGCCGTTCCTGTGAGAATACGGGGATAAAAAGTAGCCTATGTAACCCGGGGATAGCATACCTTTCCAATGGTGAAAGGATTTTTGAAATCGGTCCAGTACTTTTTGAGTTTATTTGGTACAAACATACAAAAATCCAAATCTTTCCTCTTTATAATATTAGTTTCAAGTATAGATAAAGAAAGAAAAACATTTCTTTATAAGACACTAGATACAACAATGAATAACTACAGACAAAACACACAAATAAAAAGATATAAATTATCATACAGACACAACAAATTTAAAATGTCAGCAAGAGGGTTATCACTGCAGTGACAGTGCTCAGCAATCATCTGTTTCCAGGTGAAGACACTTCGCCTTCAGCTGCTCGCCGGATCCTCGGCGCCGGAGCAACCGCAGTACGGCTATAACCAGGGCTACCCCAACCCCAGTGCCAACCCCTACACGGAGACTTGGTCCAAACCCTCCAGTGGAGGCACCAAGCGGAGGCTCTACTTCCTGTTGTTCGTAGCCGTCACACAGCCACTGCTCTCCTGGTGGCTTACATACCACCTGGTGCCGGCAGACTTGCCCGCGCCGCCCCCGCCGAGCGCGTTCCGATAGCGGCTGTGATACTGAAGTTGGGGATAGTGGGGTAAAGTTGGCAGTAAAAGTGAACCGTGCGAAGTGATGAAAATATGAAACTGCAACCCTCTCAGTCGAACATTGTAAAATGTAGGTAGACGACAGACCTTTAGTGTCGCCTGCTGTCCAGGTCTTAAGTGCATTTCGAACATAGTACGAAACTAGAATTACTACGAGTTGAGTTCCGAAATGTAAAATAAATATGATTAAATTTAGCTCTAACATCTTATTTGCAAGACCATACAAGTGCATTTTGAATACTTACTATTTTCCTACTCAAATATCATAGTCCTAAATAAGTTACATATGGTTTTGGAAAAATTGATGATGTGTTTGAAATTACAGTAGAGTCTCACTAATCAGGCACTAAAAACTAGAGTGTGTTGGATTGTTGGAATGTTTGGACTACTGGATTGGATAGAAAATATCATTATTAAATAAAATAAAGCATTTTCTTAATATCGTGTATAGTACCACGCCCAAGTCCACACTATTCTGCCAATTTGCACATATTTTGTTCACTATCGAAGTTCTTTAAAGTATATTTATCTTTCAAACCTAGAGTGTTATATTGACATTTTCAGCTACGCTATTTTCAATTATAAACAGCAGCGGAACGTATCGGTGTGTGTACAGCGGGGAATACGTTCTAAGTGATATTTTTTTAGTTTACACTGATGCGGGAGAGGGGTGGGTCGATGGAAGCGCGGGTGGATGGTGCCGGATTATTGGACATACGATGTTTTGTAGCGATGATAGCTCAGTGGTTAGCGCGGTAGGTTCGCATGCCGAAGGGCGTGGGTTCAAATCCCAACAATGAGCTTGAGCTGCCGGTGAAGGAAAACATCGTGAGGAAACCATAGCATGGTGGTAGGGCACTTTCTAGTACTCGGCTGGCTAGTTACCACCCTCAAGTTGAAAATCTGCCGCCAAGCATCTAACGGTGTGTTCCGGCAGCCTCACTTGAGAGCCAGTTCCATTCCAGGCTAGGTGTGCTTCACCATCTACGACCACACCTTCACTTAACATCAGGTGAGCTGTGGTCAAATATCTAGCCTGTCAACCATAAAAAAAAAACATTCCAGACTATTGACGTGTCGGATTACTGAGACTACTGTATTAACAAAAACGTATAAGTTTGATATACAATTTCTTTCCAAAGCTCTGAATTTCTTCGTCAGCGAATATCATTGGTAATCTACTATGCCAGCGGCCCAGAGCCTCGCTCCGATACTTCAAGGAGCTGGGTTGGCTCGGGTAGACACTGGTAGGAAATGCACATTACACCACAAGCGGGACGTCAGTGCAGGACTTATCGCCCCCACATCGACAAAGATAAGAAGAATCATTGGTAATCTACTAAAGCTGTATTCTGTGTCTATGATCAAAAATTACGATTGGACAGAGAGTGTAGTCTCTATACAAAATGGATAATTTAACTTCTACTGCCTCACTTTATCTCTTCTCCATTGTAAATAGGTCAATTTTACCCGCTTATACTCTATTACAAAAATAGTGTAATGCTGTACTTAGTTACATAATAAACTCTGACAGTTCCATTGTAATTTTTTTTGATGAAAATAATGGCATTGTTAGACATGCGAGGGCACATGAAATGTTCGTATGTTACATAGTAATTGATAAAGATTGAACTTGTATTTTTGTATATAAGTTTAGATACACACTATTCTTAGTATGATAATAACATTATTAAAATTTTGCTTTAGGGGCTGCGTTCATTTGTTATGTAAGTTAGGACTTTAGTAATGTTTTAACTTCCCTTTTCAGTAAAGCAAAGCTCTCAATCCGACCCCCCCCCTGCTATAAGCGTAATCACTTTCATGTCATCAAAAATAAGGAAAGCGATGACCCCACTCACCCCTCCCCCCTTTTGGAGGTTACATAACATTTGAACGGCTCCTTAACATACGTAATGAAAAGCTTGACACTACCTCGACACAACCGACGAGCGTGTATGAAAATGGCATTGAAAAGAGACTACGCGGATGTGTGCCAGCATCTATCAAGTGGAGAGGAAGTTTCTGTCTACTCCTACTGAAAAAAGTGTGTTCGTATGTATGTAATGAAAACCTTTCACGATGACGAAACAAATCAAGACCAAATTTGATGGATCTTGACTTTTCTTCTCTTTCTCGCTGTACATAATTTTCAGGAAGATTAAACTGAAGAAATAGACACTTAAAAAAAAATTAAATAATTAATGTCAACCGTCAAAAAATACTGTTGATTAAACGCAGTATTGTAAATATGTTGTACAGAAAATGTATACAAAATTAATTTTCAGTTTATGCTTCCGTTTTTATTAAATACATTAGCTGCGCCCCGCAGTGTTACCCGCTACATTTTTTCGGGATTAAAGTAGCCTATGTATTAATCCAGGGTGTCGACTCGCTTCGTACCAAATTTCATCAAAATTGGTCCAGCCGTTTGATTGTGAAGAAGTATCAAACATACAAACACGCTCACAAACTTTCGCTTTTATAATATTGTCGATAATTTTTGTATTTTCGAGGTTTTGAAACGTAGAAAAGTGGCATATACTCGTATATCTGAATAGATCTTTATTGCTTATTTCATTTTATAATAAAGATTGTATTATAATATTATTGTATTTAAACATGATTGCATTTCCTGAAACCGTGCGATGTGTCAATGTTGTATGTTTGAAATTATGTTAGGCGTATGTGAGTGGCCAGCCCTAATGTCAGCATTTTAGGTCTTAAGGTGGTTCGATTTCCATACAAATAAATTTTTGCCATTTATGGACAAATAGAGCATAATTTTACAGTGAAATCACAGCTACTGGCATTTATTTTTGTCTTTATTTGCGGTAAATTACAATTGCTTGATTAAAACAGTAGATTATTAGCATATATTACTGTTTTATTAAAAAATCATAAATTCGTAAATAATTCAGAAACTTAATTTTCTGCTAACAATCTACTGTTTCATTCAAGCACTTGTGATTTACCGCAAATAAGGACCAAAATAAATGCCAGTAGCTGTGATTTCACTGTAAAATTATGCTCCATTTGTCAATAAATGGCAAAAATTTCTTTGTATCGAAATCGAACCACCATAAGTATTTTATTTAAATAGCAATCCGGGACCGATATCTGAATGTTTTTTCATTAATTACTTTTTTTTACTATACTGTGTTTTTAAGTTATTGTATACTTGGTTATTTTAATTAACTTGGAACCATTGAAATTGGGTTTTTATATTCGCTGTATAGATATTTGAAAAAAGTACATCGAAATATATACCATATACATTGTTTACCTAACTCCCATGAATTCAACGGTCAAACAAACAACTAACATGCCAGAAGTCTTGTAATATTTTTATGTAAATAAATTGATATTCTGAAAAAGTTGAAATGATTTATTTTTAATGTCTCATCATTGTTATCTTCGCTACAGTGCGTGTGGCAACATGGACCCCGCTTGGCACTCCTTTATCTCCTATTTGTTATTCAAATGTTTCTGCGTGAACAAATTTTTAACACATATTAAAAAGTAAAAATTGAATTTTTCAATTTTCATTTAAATAAAAAGTTGATACTAAGTGCAGACTAGGAACGTAGGATTCAAGAATATAAATAAAAAGAGCAATGGAAAGTCAGCGCCTTTACTTTGAAAGTACTTTTTCCATAAAGAAGCATACATGTATTAGTGCAATACACTAATGTAATTCTGTCTGCATAACGAGCAGTTTTAGTATCGATCACAACTGATAGGGGGCACCAGGGCCGTCTTTACCTGGGGTTCAAGGGGTGCAGTGCACCCGGGCGCAGAGTCCTAAGGGGCGCATGCCGAAACCGCCATAAATCACTGAGATCACGGGCGCAGGCTGACTTTCGCACCCCGGCGCCGAATATGCTTAAGATGGCCCTGGGGGGCACAATACTTTCTCGCAATATCTTCGGTATATTGTTCGAAGTAGGTCCCCTAGGATATAATTACAAATGTGATGATAGCTAAATGGTAAGCGCGGTCGGTTCGGGCATAGGTTCAAACCCCAACGATGAACTTGAGCAGTGTGACTTTCTACTACTCGGCTGGCTAGCTACTATCAAGTTGAAGTTATTGTCAGATGAGCTGTGGTCAAACACCTAGCCTGTCAACCATAAAAAAAGTTGAAAATCTGCCGTCAAGCAGCTAACGGTGAGTTCCGCCTGCCGCACTTCAAAACCAGTTCTATTCAAGGCTAAGTGTGTTTACCATCTTCAATCATACCGTCACTTAACATCAGATGAGCTGTGGTCAAGCATAAAAATCTACATTATGAACAACTCCTTCCATTTTATGATTAATGGTTCAGACATTAGGTATCATAAGGTGCTACGAACCCAAAAGTTCAAAACTCTTTAAACTGCAATGGCACATCGATCTCCAATTATCTTCTTAGGCAGTAAAGAAAGGTAGACGTTTCAACCTATTTAAGCCATACCACATTGGAAAATATTGGATTGATTACCTATTGGTAAGTTTTTACTAGTAAGAACTTTTAAACTTACAAAATGGCGCCTGAGTGAGTATTTATCTAACTTACTATTCCGTGAGTACATAATTATGCACCTGGCATTTTACCTATTTATCTACCCAAATATGGCTTCATTACATTACTTTCTGTTCTTCACAGAATTAAAAATCAAATTTCAGCATCAACAGTAATACGTCTTACATAATCAACTTAGTGGGAGAAATCATTTATAAAGTAATAGGTATCTACCTAAATGGGAAGTTGCCAAAAGCACAGCCAAAAAGCTTTGTCCACCTATTCAGACGCGACCTAAATCCAGCCTAGCCAATGCGGTTGTGCAAGGGAGATAGACACTAACATGATGTTTAGTCCTTGACCTAGATTCCAACTCGTAGCTTTATAAAAAGTACTATTTTAGTCAATTTTGTCGAGTTTCAACTTTACTGTGGCTAATAAGTGCTATTGCAACTAATTCTACAAAAAAATTTTAAAACAGTATGTACTACACAGCAGTATTTGTTATGGTAAGATATTTTTTGAGAGACAAAAATTATCGCACCGGGAAAATAAGTTTCAAAAATGCCGCGCAAATGTTCATGCCCGAAGTTAGTTGCTATTGATGATTGGTCTACGAACGACCTTGACGCATTATGTCAGATTAGTGATGTGCGTTGTAGTGAATGCATCATTGTTGTTCTATACTTAAATACTCATTTTTTTGTTCATATTATATCTAATACAATTGAAAAATGTAAAAAACTTGTGTAATAATTGTCAGCCATAATAAATATCATAGTATAACAAGCGATCTCTTCCAGTCTACTTGGAAAGGATTTAAGAACTAATGAAACAAGGAGTGTTCCAATAATAAGTATAATAATAAGCTAAGAATATTATCAGTACAACATAGACATACATTCCAAACTAATACTTAAATTAGAGTAAGTAAAATCATACACTAATACATACTAAAAATACAGTGGAAATAAGATCAAGTAAAAAATTAAAATACACCAACATGATGTATTTTAATTTTTTTATTACTAATCAATTATGCGACAGAGAGATTGTTTATAAAAATAAAATAGTTTTAAGTTATCCTTAAAAACAACAAGCGACGGAGCGCGTCTCATTCCGATCAGGTAATGCATTGTACAATTAAACAGTCTGGAATGCCGACTTCCCATAAAAAATAAATTAAATTTGATCAGCTTGAAAATATAGAGGGTGATACTGTTTTAATTTGTTATCAACAATATGTATTGGCCATATATAACTATCTGTTACAGCCAGCTTGTTAGAAAAAAATATTAAAGATTACAATTATTATTATAAGATGCCAATAACAGGACATCGTGTTCGATTTTTCGGGCTTATATTTCTTATTGGATTCCGCGTCACTGTCAAGCCGCACATCACTATCGCAATCAGCTGTTTGCTGTCAAAACGCAGTGCCGCCAACATTCCAACTCGGAACTTGCGATATTTGCGGCTATGTTCGCATTGGCCATGCGCCACAAACAGCCGCAGTATCGACAAACGTTCACAAAACGTTTAGACGTTACAGTCAATGTGACACTTTGTCTTCTTATTTTAGTAATTTTGTCTAATAAAATCCGCAAATTATTTGGTTCTAGTTGTTTATGTGTTAAGTGCAATATTATGTTGTTTTAATAATGCAAAGTGCCGCCTCAGTACACGCTATTTGAAGCAATTACGTAATGGGAATTATGCTAGACAAGTTTAAAGTTTTGCCCTGAATTTCAACATGGCCGCTGACACTGGAATGGATACTTGCCCCAGTCCGGAAATTACGGACTCCAGAAAACGACCACTAGACGGCGATTCAGAAAATGGTGACGTGAAAAGATCACACTTCAGCTCGGGTGAGTGGCGCACTATTTACTTACCGTACTATACATAGGTACTTCAACATAACGTAGTTGGCAAAGCGAGCATAACATTGACACAGCGAACTTGCGACCGAATTGGCGGCGCTCAGCTGGATTCCAACAAGATTCTTATCAGAGCACCGCTGTTATCAATACGACCTATTTACACTGATAGTAAGGTCATAGCGAATCGAATCACTCGAAAACTGTGGTGCTATCTTTGAAGAGCTCTAATACCCGTTTATTGCTGCAACTCGAGACTGTAATTACATTGATAAGTCGAAAAAAATTATAAACGAGAATTATTATCAAAGCAATTTGCCGAGCTGATAAGCGGCGCGGCCGCAAGGAAATGTTCTTCTCCCCGCTGGACTGTTATATTTTATGCAATGTTAAAAGATAGTGGTTGTTTTTTAGTGCAAGACTTGGTGACTGCGTTGCCTCTGGCCAACGGCCATGGCTCTATAACGTCTCATTTCGGTGAGTCAGTCCGTCAAACGCATCTGATACTCATCGGCTTTGTGGTTGTTGCGGTGCGCATGCCTCACGCGCGCTCCTCATGCTCTCACTCCTGCTGATGCTCACGATCACTCCGCAGACCATACTTACAGTCACTGCCTGGTATATGTTCATCACTCAGAACCTTTAGCTACTCCGCTACATAAGTTCTTTTATGAGTTTGAAACTATTACAACCACATCTCAGAGAAAAATTTTGCTCACAAAATCAATCTTAAATCAACTAACCTTTCCACTGCTCAGTCAGAGGTCAAAACCAGCTGATTTATAAATTAGTCATGACATTATAAAACGCTAGAGTATTACCAAATCAAACAGCTAAGCTACTATGATTTTATTCTTTGCAAAATGTATAATTTTGTTAAATTTATTCACTTCCAGAACGATTGTGTCATTACCATAATCACTCGGTTTGTTTATCAAGGCCATAATGGAAATAACACTTTAAATTGATGAGTTATAATAGTACATAGAAATAAATTTTGTATTTCATTATTTAATAATTTACTCGCCTATCAGTATTCCCCGCTAATGATGGTAACTTTCAACATAATCATTATGGTACACCCAATTAGCGAAATCACTATCATTATGTATACACAAAACATGCTGTTGATGCACTGTTACATAGATGTAGTTAAAGCATATTATGTAGCAATAAACCTACGAGGATATTGATAACATTCTTTCAAATAGTTAAGGATAGTTTGAAATAGTGTGGAGCATCAGCAGAGCGAGTGAGCAGCTCAGGTGTCAGCCGTGGATCGTCCATCCGCACAGCATACCTCGATGTCGTGAGCCATGCCTTGCGTAGCCTCATCGACACTCCATGGCTTAGTCGTTGCATAGTTGGTGTGAACATCACTTTATGTACAATATCTTCTACCCATTATTATTTGGTGTATCTTCGCCTCTTCTTGACAAAACGATCGCTTTTATCTCGCTTTAATTTTATTTTACAGTCATTAAAATAACTAACCGAGACGGAATAACCATTATATTTAATTTTGCATAATCAATACCATCAATTTCTGAACACAAGTACTTAATATTCGATAGATTGGCACAGTTTCATCATCATTTAAGTAAAGTTTACTATTGTAAGTTCGGAAATGATTATTGATACATACTTCTAAACAAGTTTTAATAACTATGTGAAGGTCTGAGCTCATGTAGATGGCAGGCAAGGTCATTGCCGGTACACCGTGCATTGGTTCGGTGTGAGGGGAATTAGACTCAGTCGTTGTTGTAGTAGAGTTGTTTTTGTGTCTGGTGTTGTCTCGCCGCTTCCAAGGTTACAGGAGGCGATTTGTCACGTCGAAGCTGTTTGCTGCAAGTGTTTACATTGCGTAATTGGCAGTTGGCCGGACTCCGGTATCTAGCTACTTTACGTATTAGGCGCGCGTAGGACTACCTTTAGAGCTATCTCAGTTACTCGTTTATTGAGGTATCGTTTTGTTGAATTAATTGGACAAAAATCGCCCACAGTCCACATACAAGCACAAAGAAAAGAAAAGTAAAAAAAATCAAAATTGTATACAAAGAATCATTGAAAGACATTTCACACAGCGCCTTCTAACTCGAAACTAAGTAAAGCTTTGTACTAGGTATAGGGACCCAGTTATATACTTTATACTATTTTTGTACATATATAGGTACAACAAATGTCCACATATTATTATACATATCGACGGTCCCTATGTACATAAAGACATGTCAAAAACCGAGGTGAGCGTAATTTTTGTTCAAACCGCTCTAGAAATCATTCTATGTAGGTACAATAACAAATACTTTTTTTTATAATGTTTTATTAGCTTTAGGAACTTTAGGTAGGTATGTGCATATAAAAAAATCTAAAGCCAATGTGCAATTTAAAAAAATGACATTTTTGACATGTCTTTATGTACGTAGGGACCGTCGATATGTTCAATACACGAATGTTTGTCCGGGATGAAAATCAAACTCACGACCTACATACAGCTCGTGAAGCAGAGCAACTAGCTAGATTGTAGCAATGTTAAGCTCGAAAGGAAATTTAATATTTTGCGTAATTATTTTGGAAAGGTAAATACCTAGATACCTGGATGGGATATAGGAAAGTCTTTTAGGCTAGTGCTACAAGGCGACCTTATCGCTAAAATATTGGTTATACTTATCGTTAGATGAGAGATGTTATCACACTTCTAATGATGTGAAGCAAATAAATTATACCAAATAGAATACATAATAAAGCAAAGCAATTCGGATAGCGAGAGCGACGAACCCTCGTCAAAGTTATTCAGGAATATCATTTATTCCCGTTTCAACAAGTCAGTACGTAGTACCTACGTATTGTGTTCGGGTCTTCGGAGAAACTTTCCCAAACAATATATACTTTGGTAGTTTCAATCAAAAATCACACCTGTGAACTTTTTAAAAATATTTTTCCCCTACGTTGTCCTGTTTTCGGAGTTTTTCTTCGTAAATTGATTTAATAAATCTGGTACCTTCTTGGTAAACAAATTTGCGTCCCCTACCTTTTATCCAAACTCTACATTCTTACGGCTTTTGTAATCAAAGGAGTTCCCTCTAAGCGGCAACTTTATTTTGTTTAGCAAACTTGGGAATGAAACGTTGCAGGGCCTTATTTGTTCGGGTCTTTTTGGACGCCTTCACATTAAAGCCGAAAAGCCCTTTTGTCCACTGTGAATACGTTGTAGTTTAGGTAAATGTTCGTTACCCGTTTGGGGGTCTGTGTCCACAGTAATTAACTGATATTTTGAATGTGTTATGTGTTTTTATAACGAGAAGCTTATGTAATCTAATACCTTTAACGAAAAACGAATTCAAACACGGCGGGCTAACAAGTGCAAATGAAAAAGATTTTATTTTTACACGATTGCTAAAAAAGGAGTGTAATGTTTTCGGGGTTCATGTATGTGCGTGTGCTTTACCATCTTCGACCACACCTTCACTTAACATTAGGTGAGCTGTGGTCAAATACCTAGCCTGTTAACGATAAAAAAAGTACATTGTGCGTATTTGAGCCTTTTTATTTCACCATAACTTAAAATTAAATACTTGAACAGATTTGGATGTTTGGGTATCGTTAGAATCCCTACGTCATCCCGAGTAACACTGGGCTATAGATTAAAAAAACAACAACAGTATTGCTGCAATAATGTTCCATTTTTAAATGTGAATGAAAAATTATTTTTTTAGTTTTTGGCAGGTCAGTCGTGTTTTTTAATAGTTTTATATTTTTAATCTCGCTGTCTTTGATCAGTCGTGACTGACGAAAACCAAATCATCTGGTTTGTTAAAATGTGAAAAATATTAAAAAAAAAAATTATAACAAATAAACTGATAACGAAATTCACGAGTATATAGACTCGTGAATATGAAAGAAAGAAAATATGTTTTTATTTTGTAACTCCACAGAACATACAAAAACAACAAATAGAGACAAACAGTTACTAAATAGGGGCTCACCTCAGCATAATACTGGTCATAATAAGTGGTAAGACCAGTATGTACCAGTACCGCTGGTCTTCCGGTGAGCCCATGTCGGTCAAACAAAACAAACATAACAAATTACCAACAACAAAAAACAACAATATTATGTGTTATTAAATATACGCGTACTTACCAATCAAGTCATGTTTCCATAAATTATGTTTCGACGGACAAGGAATATTTCGGGACTTGGGTGTTCAACCGGCTACCTTTAATCAATATTGTGGGATAGGTAGGTAGACAAACGGGGCGTAATATCGGTTTCTTTAAACATTAATTTGTAGCGATGGTAGCTCGGTGGTTAGCTCGGTTGGTTCACTCGCCGAAGGGTGTGTCCAAATCCCAACAATGAGCTTGAACTGCCAATGAAGAAATCATAGCAAGGTTAGCATAGTTGAAGATCTACCGACCTAACGGTGTGTTCCGGTAGCTTCACTTAAGTGCCAGTTACATTCCAAGCTAGGTCTGTTTTCCATCTTCGACCACATCGTCACTTAGCATCAGGTGAGCTGTGCTGTGGTCGAAGCCATGAAGTCGGCCTAGCTTGTAAACCATATAAAAAAAATATTCAAACTACAATGTACCTACTCTGTTATTTGTAACTAAACACTATACCTATATCTATCTACTTTTTTCCTATTTCTAAAAAGGTATATTTCTCTGTCGCTTAAATGGAACAGTAAAAAAATCTTTTATTTCTGATTGCCTGTGTCAAATTCATGTTAGAATAAAAGTTATTCCGTCAAGTTCAGTGAGTTTTTTTGCACTCCTTATTAATAATTAGGTACCAACACATTACTTTTCCTGTCATACGTGATTCACTCCCGTGCCCCATTTTTATTCAAACTCGGGTTTCACCATCTTCAGTTACATCGACTACCGTTGCTTGTTAACAAAGTTAACTACTATAAATAAAACAAACTTGAAAGCCGGGCGTAATGGAAAAGATATCGCAGATTAGGGCAAAGGTAAGACAAAGATTCAATATTGGCATCTTTTGGTCGTAATAAGTATGTACAAGTACAAAAAATACAGCCGCACTACGCCACGGATCATATACGACTTCAATAAAGGAGAAGGTTCTCAATTCGACTATTTTTTTAATGTTTGTTGCCTGAGAAATCCGTCATTTATAAAACGATTTGAAAAAATCTTGTTTTTTTTTGTTGAAAGGATATGCTTTCAGTTTGTTTGCATTCCCATTGGAATTTTAGCAAAACCGGTTCAGTAGTTTGATTTTTAAACCAATATATCGAGAAAAATTAGTTATCAAAGTAAACGAGGTTACAAATTTAGTTTTCCTGTTACATTTCAGTGCTGTTTACAGGCACTAGAATAGTCCTAATGTACTACCTACCTTCCGGTTTTATCATTAGACCACCGGAACTCCGTAATTATACAATGTAACCTAGCCGTTTTTGGGCTTAATGGAATGAAGTCGCTATTTTATTTGTTTTAGAAAAAAATGTTTTTTTTCCAATATAACTGCATCTTTGAAAACCAACGCTGAATATAGATATTCAATAAAAGTTTATTTAGATTCCGTTTTCTAACTATTGGTTAGCTCCGTTCCCCGAGTTGTAGAACCGACCCTTCAAAATATTGATAAATATAAATCATTCTACAATTTGCTGATACCAACTCTACCTGTTTGATAAGCCAATCTTATCTGTGAATTATATTTTATTTAGTTTCTTACCAGCGATACGCATAGATTGGATTAATCAGTTAATTCGAATAAGTAATGATAGAAAAAGTTACAAAGTATGATTGCAATTGTAAACATCACATAATTACGTAGGTAAAAAAACCCAGTCCTTTCAAACGTCGTCTTCTAGACTCAAACTGAATATAGTTCTACTATGGAAACCAGATGAATGATAAATTACAAATATTTTCAAACCTTGTTTTCGTTTGTTTTTTTTTTCTCAATACTGTCCTAAATGCGGAAGTTGTCCGGATTTAGATTTCATTACAATATACATTGTACTTTAAATAACTCGTATCTTTTATATGTCCAGAAAAAAATAGAGCAAGCTCACCTGTGCCTCGTTTTTTTATCCACCTTTAAACGTGACAAAGCTAGAATTTAGATCATACGAGTATATCGTACTCTCAAGAGATACAAATAAAGGATATAAATTTATAGTGGTTCGCATTCTTGAATAGCCGGTAAAAGTGTGATATGCAGTTAGTCGTACGTACGGCGAGGATGTGGAATTCTGCCGGCGGCGTCTGTTTTTCCCACGAAGTACAACTTGGGCGTCTTCAAATTCAGAGTAAACAGGTTAGCGTGCTACATCTTAGACTACATCCTGCTTAACATCAGGCTACTTGGTGGTAGATCTCCTTAGCAGGAGGTCGTCTAGGTAGGTACCACCGCAGTACCAGATATTCTGCCGCCAAGCAGTAGTGTGTAAACATTACTGTGTTCCGGTTTGAAGGGTACTGCAGCTAGCGAAATTACAGGGCTGTTGAGACTAACCATCGAAAGTCACAAAGTAATGAGCACCAAAGCAGCGATGCCCTGGACTTTGTTTTATTACTCAAAGTTCTGTGTATCGCTGCAATGGTCATGGACAGGCGTTACCTCTTACCATCAGGAGAGGGTCTCGTTCGTCTCATTACTTTTTCACATAAAAAAAAGGCAGGGCGTGGTCAACGCAAACCTATTTAGAATAAAAAAAAAGTGTGCATAAAAATTATAAGGAATAACATGTTATCACTGTATAAGCTAATGGGAAAATGGGACGGCGAAACCATCCGTGCATCAGAGATATGAAATCCCGAAAGGACAGACACAAATATCTAAAGACAGTTTGACCGTCGTATATCCTAATGTAACGCTGAGACGGTCTCAAACAGGAGACGGCACGTAGCTATCCTTGCTCATTGTTACCTAGGATCGTTCGAGCGTGGAGAAATACCCGCGAGGATTTCCGTGTAAATATACATATAGTGGAGCATTGTTGGAGCGTATTAATTTTAAAGTACCCACACGTTCCGTACGCAATTTTAAACTATTTATCGCAAGCAAACATTGTAAAATTTTAGCATCCCGCCTGCTTACAATAATGTATCACAAAACAACCCTCTTGCAAGGATGTGCCGCACATATTATGATGGTTTAAGGGATCCCAGAGACATATTCTCATGTAACTTCTTTTCCTTTAAGCTTAGTGTCTGTAAAGCTTTCCAATAAATTTGTATTACTTATTTAAGTAGTAACACATAAGTCGGTTTATATTTACATATAAGTTGTGTATAGTTGTAATTGGGCCTTAGGCTCACTACGATATCTTAATTATATAATACATTACATATACTAAGTAGCCTAAGGTCTGTAACTGTAGGTACAGTACATATCAATAAAATAAAATAAAAATAAAATATTGGAGTAAATATATCTCGGATTATACCCACAGTGGCTTCGACGTTTGATTCATCAAAAAGTATCTATAGTCGTCAACTTTCTCGTCAGGAAACGGATTCTTTTGTGAGTGGGAGGAAATTTTGGCACTGGACCGGTAGAAACCATTATTGTGACATTCGAAAGTGAATTGTGTCAGTTGTTTCCGACTGAGTATTAGAATCTGAGGAATTAGAATGAATAATTGACTAGGTCAAAAAATACAACAATACAAGTAGATTGTAGCGATGATACCTCGTGGTTAGCGCTGATGTTCAGTGGTTAGCGCCGTCGATTCACACGCCGAAGGGCATGCGTTCAAACCCCAACGATGAGCTTGAGCTGCCGGTGAAGGAAAATATCGTGAGGAAACCATTGCGTGGTAGTAGGGTACGACACAAAAAGGAGGAACTGTCATACGAAATTACTGTTATTTATATAAGAGAACGAATAGCTTCTTTTATTCTAAAATTTGTACAGCAGTTATGACTTTCTTGTTCAGGGTTGCCTTTTCGGTTACTCCATATGTGTTGTAACAGCAAACAAAAAGGCGTTCCGTCTCGAAAAGGAGGATTTCAATTCGTTTTACAATAACAGAGCTCACTCTACGTGATTGCTAATTCACTTAGCTTGCATGATGCTATCCAAAAAAAGCCCTTTTGCATTAGCAAGATGAAAATAAATGTTTGTGCAGATGCTGCAATAAATACTAAAAGGTTCAAGTCTTAAAGGTAAAGTCTTCATTCAAACACTTGTTTTTTCATAGCTAAGTGTTTGACCATAGCTTACCTGATGTTAAGTGACGGTGGCTGGCTCTGGCTGTAAAGTGAGGCTGCCGGAACACACCGTTAGATGCTTGGCGGCAGATTTTCAACTTGAGGGTGGTAGCTAGCCAGCCGAGTACTAGAAAGTACCCTACCACCATGCTATGGTTTCCTCACGATTTTTTCCTTCACCGGCAGCTCAAGCTCATTGTTGGGGTTTGAACACACGCCCTTCGGCATGCGAACCTACGCTAACCATTGAGCTATCATCACTACAAGTACTTGTACAAGTATTATAGTTATTTATGATGTTTTAGAGTATATATTATGTTTTTATTCTTAAAAATAATATCTTAATAGTAAACGTTTCATTTAGATTCTAAGGCTTGTCTCGGCTTAGAATCTAAATGAAACGTTCGGTTTTTTCCTTGTGCCGAAATCTTTCATTACATCAATGTCCGCACATGAATGGGACAAAAAGATACTCTAGGAAGATACTTACAATAAGAGAATTGATTTTCTGCGTCTTGCGTCGCGAAAATTACGGAAACGATGCCCGCCGGGGGTGGTATCGTTTGGAAATTGTTATCTGTTAATATTCCACCCTTTTTTGCTGCGTCGGCCTTCCTCTGCCCATTCTATTTTTGGCAGTTTTTGTACTGTGTGATCTATATATTATCTAAATTCTGGTCGACGTTAAAGTCATCATCATCAGCCTATATTAGTCCACTGCTGGATATAGGCACGCCCAAGACACGCCACTCAGCCCGATCTTCGGCTTTTCGCTTCCATCCCCCGCCAGCTGTCCTACGTATATCGTCACTCCATCGAGTCTCAGGGCGTCCTACGCTACGTTTGCCAATACGCGGTCTCCACTCTTGAACACGTCTACCCCAGCGGTTATCGGTTCTGCGACAGATATGTCCAGCCCATTGCCACTTTAGCTTAATAATACGCTGAGCTATGTCAATGACTTTAGTTCTCTGGCGAATTACTTCGTTTCGGATCCGATCCCTCGGAGAAATGCCAAGCATAGCTCTTTCCATAGCTCGCTGAGGGACTTTGAACTTACGGACCATTCCCGCTGTGAATGTCCACGTTTCGGCTCCGTAGGTCATGACAGGTAGGACGCACTGATTGAAGACTTTTGTCTTGAGACTTTGTGGGATGGATGACGATAAGACTTGACGTAGTATAACCATTAATTAGTAAATATGACGTATAACCATTAAAGTATGTATATTGTAAATATTTGTTTCGTTATTAGAAGCGCTCAGTTGTAATTGCCACTTGCGGCCACAAATCCAAAGGTTAACAGCGTTGTCCGTAATCCAGTTGATCTTTTTAAGAATACTGCTTACTACACACGAGGTAAAAAAAATGTGAGCGGTAGAAAAGGAAACAAAGCAAAAGCTCCCCCTTGAGTATCGTAAACAAAATGGCCGGTAACAAATGTAGAGTTGATAAATCTCCCTAATAAAGACTGAAATCCGCGCAGTTTCGAAGTGTAATTCAGAATTTATCAGGTTCTGAAATCGCAGGCAAATCCGTAGAATTACAGTTATTAGAAGTGGCAATGTCGTCGATTAGATACAGTTGCTGAAGACTTCTCAACTTTAAGCATACCGCGGCTAGGGCTGGCATTGTTGCCGCTGTTTTGTGTTCTTTGCTCTTTGGTGATTTCGAAAAGGAGGAAAGTTTCCAATTCTTCCCGTTTTTTATCTGGTTAACGCTGCCATTTGTGCATCAATTTCAGTGTATCTTTTTTTATCGTGTAGAAGAAAATTTGCCAAATGTTTTTTTTTAAATTGATTTGTACAAGGAAGACATATTTTTGATCATATCCGTATCACGCCGATTATTGTGTCATTTGTGAGTACGTGTCGTCCTTGATCAGTGCTTTGACTCCTCGAAAATCATCTAGTACGACTGAAATTACAGTTAAGACTATCCGACCAAATTGTATCTTTGTATCTAAAACAAAAACACGATAGATCCTCGTCGATTTCTGTATTAAAAGAACTAATAAACGGATATTTCCAAATATACTCGTGTCTATATATTCGAGGTAACCCTACTATAGGTCGGACTTGGCTAACTCGAGCTCTCAGTCTTCCATTAGGTAGAGTTCCCTTGTGCAAAGCCGTTCTCGTTATAACTTTGCGTTATTTAATACTAATTTGCGTCCGCGACTTCGTCCGTGTTTACTTAAGAATTGGGATCAGATTTCAGAGAGAAATGATACATGTGTATGTAAACAAAATAGCAACTTTCATCCCTTATGAAACTTGCGCTACTTAATACCTACATAGATTAATGTAAAATATACCTTTTATTCCAGAATAATCCCACGAATATTATAAATGTGAAAATTTAAATAAATAAATATCATAGGACATTACACACAGCGCCATCTGACCCCAAACTAAGCAGAGCTTGTGCTATGGAAGACAGATAACTGATAGAATACTTAAATACTTTTTTTTTTGTAAATACATACTTATAAAACATACAGTACACCCAGACACAGAACAAACATCGATGTGGAATGATTGATGCTTTTTTTTTAATGCCACAGTTGGCAATCACGCTGACGGGAAATGAAATATTGTAAATAATAAAAAAAAAAAAATTTTTAGTATACTGCCGGTGAAGGAAATCATAGCATGGTGGTAGGGTACTTTCTAGTACTAGGCTGGCTAGCACCACCTACCACCCTCAATTTGAATATCTGCCGCTAAGCACCTAACAACGGTGTGTTCTGGCGGCGTCGTTGGAGAGCCAATGCTATTACAGGTTAAGTGTTTGCCATCATCGTCACTTAAAATCAGGTGAGCTGTGGTCAAAATACCTAGCATGTCAAACATAAAAAAAAGAAAAAAATATATTGGCTTGATCCCTTCTCAAAGCAAAACAATCGACAACCTTGAGATCCATATCGACGACCTGCCCCAACCTAAGTCAGCATTTTCTGTAAATCAGCCAAAAACAACGTTTGCAATTTCAGACGCAATCGAAATATTGCGACATCGAAATGCCCCGAGTGACAAAACAAACATTCAGTTATAACATCTGTTAACACTAGAAACAATACAAGTAGGGATTGCAATCCGGCGTCATTTTCAGTCCGGCCGGATACGACCGGATTCCCATCAATCCGGCCGGATCCGGTCGGATCCGGCCGGACTGATTAAATCAAGATGATTTTCGCTTTTTAGTACAAAATAAGTGAGTTTTAATCAAGTGTCACTGCACTTATATGTAGGTAGTTTATAAAAAATAAATCACAAATATATAAAATCGACTTTATTTCCTAACCAATGTTAAGACAAATAGACAACAAGAAAACAATTAAAGTTTAGTAGTGTAGGTAACTAGTAATAATTTTACGACGTAACGTGTAGCTCAGTCTTTCTAGATTTCACTTTCACAGATAGATCAATTTATAAGTAACAATATTAATTATTAAGTAACTATAATATCTAATAGATACAATTAACCTTACGTAATTAACTGAAATGAGATCAAAATCATTATTAAAGTATTTGAGAATGCTAACAAACAAGTCTTATAGGTATTTATGATTATGACAGATACCATCATGATTTGATGAATCTGTCGAACGAATGAATGGCAAAAATTATCACAATAATGAGTTTAGAACTCTTTAGTTTAATCAACTTACAATAAATAATTATTTTAAGTAATAATTGTAAAAAAAATATAAGTATTAAAAGAAAATCAATATTGATTTTGAAAATAAGATCGTAGAAAACAAATATTGTTAATTGTGTCATCAGCTAAACGACTTCTAATAGAGCTGCAAATATAGCCTGCGGCCGAAAAGGCCCTTTCAGCTTCTATACTTGTCGGCTTTATTGTCAGCAAATAATCATGAATAGCAGACAAGTATTCTCCTCGGACTCCATCGCTTTCAAATGTCGTCATTTCTTTTTTTAGTACTTTATCAAAATCTTTCTCTTTTTTAGTATGTACGCTATAACACGTGGCTTCTTGCTGGATTTGTAATTGTAATTCTTCCTGTAATGTCAAATCTTTCTTTAGTGATGGTGAATCTAAGTTCTCTTCTACTATTTCTTCTATGTTTTCTTCAGATGTATCTTCTTAAATAACTCTTTCTAAGAGTTTCTACAACGCATTTAAAGTACCTACTCATGCAACAGCTATATTATTTTCCCACAAACTGCTAGCACCGGATCCGGTCTTCGGATCCGGTATATTGGTACCGGATCCGGTAACCATTAAATGATGCCGGATCCGCCGGATTACCGGATCCGTTTTTCCGGATTGCAATCCCTAAATACAAGCTATTAAAAAGTTTACAGTGGATTTGATGGCACCAGTGTTCCGCACGTGGGCAGCCATCGTATTGAATTTGACGTGTTAATATTTAAAGCAGACATTTCAACGAGCGGTGGTTATATTTAACTGATAGGGAAAACGTGATCGCATGTATAACATTTATTTCGTTTCACTTTCCTCGGACGCAAACTGCAGTGCGAGCTATTTCGTCGGACGTTGTCATCGACAAAATAACTTCTATAGAATTAAAATTTAATGTTTGACTTTTTTCTTCGACTTTACAATAATAATTGTCGATTGTTATAATGTTATGCTATCGGACAGCCAGGAGCTGTAAAAAGCGACACCGCTTTATGGTTGATGTTCCAAAAGCTCGAACTAAGCGGTTTAATTCCACCTTCTTCATGCGTACCGCTAGACATTGGAATCAGCTGCCCGAGTGGGTGTTCCCCAATGAATATAGTCTGGGTACCTTCAAGTCGCGAGTGAATCGGTTTCTTCTAGGCGAGCGTGCTCCACCGTAGACCGCATCTTCGCTTACCATCAGGCGGGATGGCGGTTAAACGCAAACCTATCTATAATAAAAAAAATATATATATTATAACTGCGTTGATAAGAGCTTATTTTAACATATCAAGGACATTCAAAATTAAAAGTAAAATTTAAGATATCTAAAATGTTAGCAATTTTCCTTAACGTGTTTGTTTTCAAATAGAATTTGAAACTGGAAACTTAATGCCAAGGGCGTAGCCTCTAAAACGTGTAGATTCTCAACGCTCGGTCTATTGTATTCGAAGAATTTTATTGTATTCTTTGGTTATTACGTGTTACATGAATTTACTTCTTACCCGACTGTTCAGGAGGGTTTCGAATTTTAGTATATTTTGTTTCTATATGATATGCACGTGACCTGACCTAAAACAAATTTTGAATTGAAAATTTGAACTGTAATGTATGCGTTGTTTCTATATTGTTCTTTTTTTTTATAGCTAACAGGCTAGGTGTTTGACCACAGCTCACCTGATGTTAATTGACGGTGTTGTCGAAGATGGTGAAGCACACCTAGTCTGCAATGGAACTGGCTCTCAAGCAAGGCTGCCGGAACACACCGTTAGATGATTGGCGGCAGATTTTCAACTTGGGGGTGGTAGCTAGCCAGCCGAGTACTAGAAAGTACCCTACCACCATGTTATGGTATCCTCACGATGTTTTTCCTTCACCGGCAGGTCATGCTCATTCTTGGGGTTTGAACCCACGCCCTTCGGCATGCGAACCGACTGCGCTAACCACTGAGCTATCAAGTAATCTTAACAGGAATGGTAACCCTATTTTAGCAATAGATACGTATTGCCAATAGAAACGTCGCAATAACAGCGCGTACGCAATAGCCGATGTTTGAATTACAATTAAATGCGTCCATTTTGATTTGTTCCCGATCTAAAGGTTTCGCTACGACGAAAACAAATCAGAATCAATGTTCTTTTTTACACAAACCAGTACAATAGATGTTGTAAAGATTAACATATATACTCATACCTACAGTTGATCTACTACTCTGCCTACTACCTTACTAGGGTGTTCTCTGACCAAAGCTGACGGTCCGACTGACATCGCTAAACGTATATTTGCCGAAGCGACGCCTCGCTTTCAGTGTGGCGAAACATTGATTCAGCCTATATAGTGTCTCTTTGACTTTATTTAACCTCTACAATTTGTGTATTGTTTTATTTGGTGATAGGTTTCCTTTGCAGGAGGTCGTCTGGTTACCACCGCAGTACCTATTCTACCGCTAAGCTATAGTTTAAAGGGTACTGCAGTTAGCGGAATTAGACTAACCATCGAAAGTTTAAAAGTAATGATATGAAAACAAATGTTTGTTCTGTGTCTGGGTGTACTGTATGTATTATATGTATGTATTTACAAAAAAAATATTTAAGTATTCTATCAGTTATCCGTCTTCCATAGTACAAGCTTTGCTTAGTTTGGGGTGAGATGGTGCTGTGTGTAATGCCCCACGATATTTATTTTATTTTAATGAGCATCAAAGTAGCGAAACCCTGGACTTTGTTTTCTACTCGAAATTCTGTGTATCGCTGCAATGGGCATGGGCATGCGTTATCTCTTGCCATCAGGAGAGTATCTCGTTCGACTCATTACTGTTGCATAAAAAAAAATTACACAAGATTTCAAGATAAAAAGAGCGAAGTCAAGAAAACGGAATATTATATTAAGAAACATTGACATAGATTTTATTAATTTAATAACGTAGACTTTGTTTACATTATAGAAGTAGGATGATGCAGCGATTCTAACATGACCCACTCTATCGAATGTAATAAATATCAAAATGATAGAGAGGGCTATTCAGGCAATTTATTAGTTTCCGGGATACAGTAACCCTGCAAATAATGGTTTGTGAGCAAACAGGACCCTTTCCTTTATGAAATGTGATGGGATTTCACATGGCGATGTCGAGGAGTTGCGGACAGCGGGCGAAATTGATTTCTATTATGTAAGTACGCGCGGTTGTAAAATTTTGGCCAGGGATGGCAGAAGTGGGGTCTCACCGCAGAATGTAGAGTGGAAATACATTTTCGGGATATTCTGAATTCCTTGGCGACTAAGCGATATGTTGATGAGAAGGGTGTTTTTAGCCGACTTCAAAGGATACGAAGGAGGTTCTCAATTGGGTTGCTCATTTTATTTTTGACATTTGTTACCGCAGAACTCGCGGCGTTTATGTAATATTAGCGGACGCCTCGCGGTTTCACCCGCGTAGTTCCCGTTCCCGAGGGAATACAGAGATAAAAAGTAGCCTATGTCACCCGGGGATAGGGTAGCTTCCCAACGGTGAAAGAATTTTTTGAAATTGGTCCTGTAGTTTTTATGTTTATTCGTAACATACAAAAATACAAATCTTTATTCTTTATAATCCCACTAATATTGTAAATGTGAAAGTTTGAAAGAAAGAAAGAAAAACATTTGGATGGATGGATGTTATTCTTTCACGCAAAAACTACGAAACGGATTTGAATGAAATTTGGTATGAAGGTACCTGATACCCTGGATTATGGATGCATGGTGGTAGGGTACTTTCTAGTACTCGGCTGGCCACCTACCACCCAAGTTGAATATCTACCGCCTAACATCTAACGGTGTGTTTTGGCAGCCTCACTTAACAGCCAGTTCCATTCCAGGCTAGGTGTGCTTTACCATCTTCGACCACACCTTCACTTAACATCAGATGAGCTGTGGTCAAACACCTAGCCTGTAAAACTATAAAAAACTTAAACAAAGTTGATACTGTGAGTCAAATAACCGATTACATGTTTATATAATGTTTTTAGCAAGCTAATAAGAGTTATTTAAATTCTTTTCGCGTACTCGCCGATTCGCGTTTATGGAGGTGCACTTTCGATTTTTACTATTGACGCGTGGTTCAAGCGGCGGTCGCTCCGTTCTTACACAAAGTCGATGCGGTCTCGTTGACATTTTGTCGAGGATTTTCGTAATATACGAGTTTGTCAACAAATCTTTGATTTTACCTATATTTAGATTTTAGGGGTCCTTATCGATAGTATGCCGACGGGACCCCATTGGTAAGTTAGGTTGTGATATATCCTTACATGTAACCGTGCCCTGTTAGATCATTTGGTAGAATATATACTTCAAGGGCTGTAGGGTGTGGGTTCGATTCCCACCAGGACAAACATTTGTGATTACAAGTATAGGTAATCTACTAAATACAAACTGACATTTAAACTTCTTAACGAAGATATAACTTACATGTAATTTACTGTGGGAATATCAAGGAAAGAAAGAAATAACTTTATTTTTGTAACACAAAAACAAACAAACAGAGACAATTACATAATAGGGACTAAAACCTCACTCAGCATACAGCGCTGATTTTCCGTTAAGCCCTTGTTAGTTAAAACAAAATCCCACTAATATTATAAATGTGAAAGTTTGGATGGATGGATGTTTGCTACTCTTTCACGCAAAAACTACGGAACGGATTTGGATGAAATTTGCTATGGAGGTAGCCGATACCCTAAATGAACACATAGGCTACTTTTTATCTCGAAAACGTGTAGCGGGTAACACCGCGGTGCGCAACTAGTACAGATATAAAACTAAAAACGACTTACCAAGAACAATACATAACATAAACAAATAAAATAAAACAAAAAGTCTTTTTCCCAAAAAAAAGGAATCCCAAGGAATCCTCGGCGCGTGAGTCCGTCTCGCACATGGCAATTTTTTTTAAATCAACATTCGATAACTGATGTTAGGAAAGATTTATGTTCTTTGAATTTGTTGCTATTGCCTCAAATTAAACAGTAATTGCGTAAGAATCTAACACTAGATGTATGCTAGTCGCGAAGATGTCTCGAGTAGTCGGAGCGACGAGTGTTACAAGTCGTATTTTACCACAGTTGCAGCGGGTAATACGACTTTGGTGTTATCGGAACAGCTGACGTAATAACAGATTGTGAAACGTGTGGGTATGTTTACTAATAACGTTTGCTAACAGCCGCGCAAGTTTTTATATGACACTAGGTATCCGTGACATTCGGGCTTGCCTCATCTAGTATTGAACCCCCTTGAGGGTTTTTTTGGCTTTAACTCTGAACGAGTAAGTCTAGATGGATTACTATCTCGCAAAGGTGTTAAACAGTGGCCATGCCTCTTTATAGGAGCTTCATTTTGTTACATTATTTATTTGTTGTTTTTTTTTTAAATGTAAACAGTAATGAGACGAACGAGACGCTCTCCTAATGGTAAGAGATAACGCTTGCCCATGACCATTGCAGCGATACACAGAATGTTGAGTAACAAAACAAAGTCCAGTCACTGCTTTGGCGCTCACTAGTTTAGACTTTCGATGGTTAGTCTCAACAGCCCAGTAATTTCGCTAGCTGCAGCACCCTTCGAACCGGAACACAGTAATGTTTACACACTACTGCTTAGCGGCAGAATAACTGGTACAGCGGTGGTACCTACCTAGACGACCTCCTACTAAGGAGATCTACTACCGTGTGAATTTCAATTTAGAATTAAGTTTGTTAACTGACATACGACAACAACAAGACAGCCCTGTTAGTTCATCTGGTAAAGTTCTGTTTCTATTCTCATTCAGAACTATTTTTGTGTGATGCACAAAGATGTGTTCTGGATGTTATGTATGTAAAATAAGTATGTATTTTCAAAAAATAAATTAAGTATTCTATCAGTTTTAAATCATAATATGGTTCCATACTACAAGCTTCGCTTATTTTGGTGTTGGATAGCGCTGTGTGAAATGTCCTCGAATAATAAATAAATATCATAGGTTTCACAAAGCCTGTATTATGAGAACCAGAAAACTGATATAATACCTATAAATATAACCTTTTTTTTTGTAAATATGTACACACTTAAAATACGTACAGAAAAGGGTATGTATACATTTTCAAACAGTTATATGTTACCTATATTAACCTGTTTTTGTTGTAAATAGGTATATACTTAAAATACATAAGGGTGTACATTTTCAAAAATATTTTTTTTATTGTCACGAAATATTTTCAACTACAAAAAATCTATTAAATCTATATATATTATGTGTGTGTGTGTGTGAGAAAGAGAACAAATTTATCGCAAAGGTCGCGCGATATATTCAATGTATATAAATGATTGATATAGAAATTAATTACTCATATCACCGTCTAGACAAGCATAAAGGAAATCGACCGAATGAAGCCTTTGAAAACACTAAAGGCACTATTTATTTTTTATATGGAACTAACTCTGGCCTCATTTCAACGTACAACGTACGACTACGTACGGAGCGCTGCCAAATTGTAATCCATTTGCCATTTGGAAGAGCTTCGACTTGAAAGAGATTTAATCTTAAATCCGAGTTATATAAATTCGAATAGATTTTGAGAGATTATTGTCACTATCACGTTCGTCTACAATTTTGTTTTTTCAATAAAAATTAGAATTATATTTGACCGCCATCTCTCCTGATAAAATAAATAAACAAACATCGTAGGACATTACACAGCGCCATCTGACCCCATACTAAGCAAAGGTTGTACCACGGAAGTCAGATAACTGGTAGAATACATAGACACTTTTTTTTAAATACATACTTGTAATAAGTAGATGACAC
Source organism: Biston betularia (assembly GCA_905404145.2). Lineage (NCBI taxonomy): Eukaryota > Metazoa > Arthropoda > Insecta > Lepidoptera > Geometridae > Biston > Biston betularia. The sequence goes on from FR989879.1 coordinate 469,126, forward strand.
CCAGACACAGAACAAACATTTGTTTATACCAAATACCAATACCATTTTTATTTTTTTGTATTTGTGCTGGGTGGGAATCGAACTCACGTCCTTCAGCTCTTGAAGCAGACATACTACCAATGAACCATCAGGGTTATTAAGTGTTGATGCGGTCTAAGATGGAGCACGCTTGCCTAGAAGATATCGATTCACATATTTATTTGATATACTATATTCCTACTCAGGACTAACATTTGTGTGATGAATATAAATGTTTGTTTTGAGTATTTAAGTATTCTGTGAGCTGTCTGATTCCCATAGTGAAAGATCTCAGTATGTGGCTAAATGACGCTGTGTGAACTGTCCTACAATCCCACTAATATTATAAATCTGAAAGTTTGGATGGATGGATGTTCGTTACTCTTTCACGCAAAAACTACTAAACGGATTTGGATGAAATTTGCTATGGAGATAGCTGAGACCCTGGATTAACTCATAGACTACTTATTATTCCGAATACATGTAGCGGGTATCACGGGCGTAGCTAGTATTATTATTATTTAGACGGTGGAAAGATAAGCTCATGATAAGGATTGCACCTCAATAGCACCAAACAGAGGCGTGCAAAGAAGAAAGAGAGCCCTTTGCCCAGCAGTGGGGGAAAAATAGGCTAAAATAATTACCTATTATTGCGTTTAGAAAACATTGAATTAACACCCGGAACTTTAAAATATTAGCTGAATAGATCAATAGTATTAACGCAGCGCTTATATTATTGAAATAAAGGTCACACTACGACCTCACCGATCGATTTTATTAAAGGAAAGTACTGCAACATTGATTGGCATTCGAGCCAGCTGCACCGAGTCTCGCGTGTCTACCCTCGTGCCACGCTAGCTGTGCGTTTCGTTTGCCTCTTTTTCAGCAATCACGAACTCCTAAACCCTTGTTAATACTATCCAAACTTATGCGCTATTTCCTATCATCAGTTGAACATTTTCACACAGGCCCAAAATTAATGAAGCTTGTACTATTGGAACCACATAACTGATAGAATATTTGAATATTCAAGGTATTTTGTTTATTTCCGCTTAACAGTCGTTCCAGTTACAACAGTGATGAGGACTTAAATTTAACTAATTTGACAACAACTTATTAATTTAAAACCTAATTTTACTTAATATCTAGAACTAATTTGACATTAACTTAAAATTATTATTTGACAAAAATCTAATTAAAATTAATTATTAATCTTAAAATACTCCTCACGCTGCAGTAACCAGGTGTTTCACCTCTACACGAGGCATCCTCAGGACGTGTTGACTCTTCGAGCGCTTGGTCGAGTCTCTAGTCTTTGTAAAATTTATTGAAATACCCAGACATAGAACAAACATCTGTTTTATCCAAGGTGGGAATCGAAATCGCGACTTACGGTTTAGGTAGTGATAGTGTAGACAGACCTATAAGAAAGAAGGAAAAAATAAATGAAGTTGGATATGAATATTTTAAAGACACGCCAGTGGAACATACGTGGAAATGGACAGCCACGATCAATACCATGGCATTGAAACTGTCCCAAGCCCAGCAAACCGCTTTTAATATCGATTGGCTTCATATTCAGCATAATCGCGAGATTATTTTCCGCAACATAATAGCTTATACAATAGTTCTGTCGAACGCACAATACGACGCTTTTGACAACATATGCGCTAATTATGATAACGCCACACACGTCACAGACGACACTACTAGGCTTATCGTTTTATAAACAGTCATGATTTAGAATACGACCTACTTTCAAAATAAACATATCCTGCTCTGTATGAGTGAAATAAATTGACTTTACGCTACAATTAGATCGTATATTAAACGAAACAGTTTATTTGACTTTGTATTGAGTTGTTTTTCATATTGTCGGTACATTGTTTATTAAAATAGCTAGCGTTGGAACGTCTGTCAAATATACGAAGGTTACCAAAGCGTTTCTAGGGGCTAGAATGGACGGCTGACATTCTCGAAATTGTGACGAATCGAAAGAGGTGTTTCGCTCATCAATCACCTTTGCGGCGTTAAAGATCAAAGGGTTATAGTGAGGGGGACGAAAAGCTAGGATTACCAAGGCATAATGCGGGGTGAAGAGCTTCTCGCGGATAATCTGACAGCGAAGTCGTGCGCTTTGAATAGGCGAGCGCGAGCATGCATGAAAAGACTTGATGAATCTCGAGTGGCAGTCGAGGGCCTCGCTCTCAGAGCAAGCTCAAACCTTGTGCCTTTTCTCAATGCCTTAACGAAAAAGCGACAACATGGTAACACTACGATAGCATAGAAGTCAATACAAACAGTTAAAACAATAAATCCCCCTAGGAATAGCTTCATTCCGATGTTGCGCTCTCAATCAGTATATTTATTTAATGTATTTTAAACTCTGATATATTGGTCAGAGTATTTGTTCAATTTGCTGAAACAAATTAAACGCTTTAGAACCTTTACCAGTGAGCGTTGCTCAACCAGTTGATCCCATGTTATTTAATTCCCGTTTCGTTTCTGTTGAATTTCAAATCGTAAAATCTTAGTATCTACTTTTGTGTCGTTACTGCAAATTGTTTTCTTTTACGACCCCGTGAGGAGCGACACTAACTTTGTTATGGGTGTTATGGTATTGGTGTCCCATGTTTATTTGTGACAGATGACACTGTTTAATAGTTCTCAGTTCATTATGTCTTCTCTCTCGATAAATCTTGCATTTCGTGTTCCCGCATCTTCATATAACCTAGTTTTTTTCCTTAGCTGAGTAATGTGCTACTCTAGTTCCCGTGTGACCTCTTTTCGCGGCGTCAGTTTTAGTAATAAGTATACTGCATCAACATTGGCATCTGTTTCCGCCTGCAGAGCCTCTGTGTTGCGTCATTTCCTTGAAGCTGCTACTATATTTTCAATACGTTTTGTCGAGAAGACGCCTGTGTTCTAATATAGTCATACAACCTTCAATTGTAATCTCAAAATGTGTTTGATCGGCCTCATCAAATTATTGAAGGTAAAAATAGAATAAGACTGTCTAAAATTTATAATATTGTAATTGTTAACGTTAACATTAATTATAGTGACATTATTATAAATTCAGTTTGACATTAATTAATTTAAATATATTTTGATTTTTTTTATGCTCGGATGAAATTGTATTTTATTGCTTGACATTTATCTCATTGACATTTTTATTTTTATTTTATTTACTTTTGATTTGACGAATCACAGACAGTTCTTATTTTGTATTGTTTAAATTTTTAATGTACCGAACGTTAAATTTTGCATGCCGCAAGGCAGAATATGGCGCTCGTTAACTTTTTTTAAATATGTCTATTATACCCATATACGCAATAAATGAATTATGAATTATAAATTCACACACAAATACAACACAAAATAGAACGGGGATTCTGCCGCCCATACTTTGATTATTCTGTGTAATATTTATTTAACTCTAATTAGACAAATATCCCGTTAACGCATTCCATGACACTGGCTGCTTTTAACCTGTCAATTATCGACTTAGGATATGTTCCGTGACGTATATCTAGCCCATGCGATAAGTAGGTCGTGAATTTCACGTACAAAAACAACATGGCTGTGTGCAGAGAGCACGCCCGTATCTATAGGCGTATCGTTAGAGATAACCCTTACCCTCTCTGGACAGCCGACGAATGATCGCTCGTCGACTGATTTATAATACCTACAGGCCAAAATATTATCCCCGGAATGCGAGATAATATCTTCCGAAAATCATTTGCGAGTTTTGTAAATTGTTTTCTAAAAGGAGCATTTAAAACTTCAAAGGGAGTTGATGCTCGTTTGTCTCGAGAAAAGGAATCGTTGAAGTAGTTTTATGCTGCCACTCCAAACGTGATTAGGAAAGGTGGTATGAAGACGGTGATAAAATACGAACCGCTGACACGTGCCTATATTTTAATTACAGAATCAAGGAGATATTAATATTGTAAACTTAAGTTATTGTCGCAAAGTAACGTGCCTACACGTTTTGCTATCTTTCATATTGACACATCATATATGTACACTAGCGGGCCGGCCCGGCTTCGCACGGGTAAACAAAACTCGATTAACAATATAGCCTATGTTACTCAGTGTAGCATTCTAATGATGAAAAATCATTCAGATCGGTCCAGTGGTTTCGGAGCCTGTTCAATACAAACAAAAATCAAATCTTTCCTCTTTATAATTAGTGTAGATGACAACTGTAATAGTTAGACATATGATATTGCGGACTTTTTTATAGAGCTGTCAATTTGCTTTATAAAACATCACTTTATTCTATTGTCAAAAGTTTTCGCGGCGCATGCTAAGTAAGTGTTTTTCGGTAAATGTTTCACAGCTTGGGTGTTACTTTATTGAATTTTCCATACGGATCCTTAACTGTTTTTTTAAATAAAATATAACCTATGTCCGTCACTGATAATGTTGCATTCTAATAATGAAAGAGTTATTAAGATCGGTCTAATAGTTTCGGTGCCTATTCAGTACAAACAAACATTCAAATCTTTCCTCGTTAAAATAATTATCGAGATTTTTCGTTGAATATCAAAGCCACTAGACAAAATTGTTGTACTCGACATTAAATGCATAAGCAGCATAAGAAAGCGTATTCGAATGAGTTTGTATGAGTGAGGGTTTTACCACAGAATTCTACATAAAGTCGTTACGTGCTTAAGCTTCGATGGCCATTGTAATAAAACGTTATGTCATCGTCTTTTATGAGTGTAGTCTAATCACGAACCAGATGTCTGTTGTTTGTGTTTTTATGTGCAGCAAGAAGGGCTGACCCGCACTGATGGCTGATGGGTCATCCATCACTATACCAACACGCCCGTAATCTTCGGGAGAAGCGTTTAGCTCCAACACGAGATCCCGGAGATTGATTAACTCCCAATCGACGTAAAAAGAAAGATATATGTACCAAATAAAGAGGCGTTTAACACGACCTCCTGATCGCTTATGCGAGAAAGCGGCCGCAATCGTTCATACGGGCCCGAGATTCGTCTGCTAAAATTACCAGTAATGAAATAAGAGTTGTTTATTAATAGAAATAAATTTTAACGTATTAACTAATGCTGTAGTTTTTTTGCGCAGTTTAAATTATTCATATCAACCGGATGATAAATTTATTCTATTCCGAATCTTATGTGTTTACGTCGGAGCACGTACTGAGTTGGCAATGCAGCTACAAAATATGATAATTCAATTCAATTTGAGCACCAGTGAACATTACTTAGATCGAGCAAGGTTAGTGCTGGATCTCGCACCGAGCCGCACTTATCTCGACAATTTATTGCGGGCCGCGAACGCTCTAACTCTGTATATCTTGGTAGTCGTAGAGAACGTTTCAATATGCATTGTCTTGCATGCGACCGGTGCTAGTTTAGCGTCTGAAATGAACTTGAAATACCGCAACTCGAAAAGATATGCATTATACTAGATCCCAACGTCTTTTTTTATCTATGACAAGCTAGGTGTTTGACCACAGCTCACCGGTTGTTAAGTGACGGTGTGGTCGAAGATGGTAAAGCACTGGAGTGAAACTTGCTCTCGAGTGAGGCTGCTGGACCGTTAGATGCTTGGCGGCAGACTTTCAACTTGAGGGTGGTAGCTAGCCAGCCGAGTACTAGAAAGTACCTTCATCCTCCGCAACGTTGAGTCAGGCCAAAATAAATCTCCGATAGATCCGAGAAGTGATTAATCACGTCGAAAGAGCAGGAGTATAAACCTAAGAAATACAATAGTAGAAACCTTTGCAAACCTAGGTTCAAGTAAACGGGCACAAAGTGGCTGTCAAACGTTTGGGTACCAAATGGGGCTGTCAGTGTCACCCCGCAGTAATATTTCACAGTGGACCCCGATTGTAATCGCGGGCGAGATTAGGCGTGCCGTTCCATTGTAGAAAAGATAAAGCCGCTTTTTTCGCTCTTTTTATTTTATTTGGATCAAAAGGATAGTCTGTAAAGCCAACTAGGGAAGTGGCACAAGCTAAATCAATTTCAAACGCCCTCATAACTGAAAGTACGTTCGCTTCTGTACGGTGTTAAAACGAACCCGTACAAACGCCGTCCTTGTAACAACCATAAAAATCGATTAAGTACTTCAATAAACAATGGCGCCGTTTACACCCGTTTCCCAGTGCGAGCAATTCGCGAGTACACGTGGTGGTAACCTGCCGCTGATTGTTACATTGCGTTTACGTCGACCCCGTGTTTCTGACAAGTTCAATGGAGCAGAAACACAAAGGGCAAGTGTATTGGTGTCACCGGCTCTCGAGGTGTCACGGTGCGGAGGCAGGCGGCAGGTGAGCCGCGCGTCCCGTTTGAAATGAGGTCGCTCGGAGGCCGGAGCTCGGAGCCGGCGTCGGACGCCACTACTGCTCGTCTCAATTGAAACACATTGCCAGTGGGTGGGACTCTTCTATGTTGTCAAGATCATTGTGTTTCATATCGTCTCTGATTAATGGTCGTTTTTTATCGAGGTCGAATTAGTTTGTTCATTGTAAGTCTTTTCGCTTTTGCTAGGTTTGTCGATGAATCGAGATGTTTGTTTAGAATTTACTGGCAACATAAGAAAGAGGTCTTCGTGAATTTATAGATTTGTGAAGGACCTAACAGTACAATGGACTTTCAAGTTAGTTTGATCATAACTCACTAGTTCTTACTCGCCTTCTACATCGTGTTTAGCGAACCATATTTCTAATTAAATGCATGTCTGAACTAAGAACACGTTAATAAAGCTGTTTAAAACGGATCGCAGACGATTTAACACGTGTAAGGATGAATTTATAATGCTATGTGCCAACACGATGCGAAACACGAACGGCTAATGCGGCTCGAACAAATGTCGGCGCTAATGTATTAAAGTTAATTAAATGTTTGCTATTGGTTCGCACCTTCATCGCAAAATCCAGTACTAGTTCCGAAATAATTATGTGCATTGTACATTATATAACTGCACCGGCTCATGTTGAAGATCTTCCGGAGCCGCTGAACAAAAGCTTTATAAAAGCCTTTGTTTCTCGGCCTCTCATTCTAATCACCTTTGGGACATCATGGTGACGTATTTTGAAATACATTTTCATGCACAAAACATCTTAAAAATGTATACGGTCGTAGTACCGTGACGCAAGCTCTGTTTCCCGAACAAAAGGCCATCTGATCCTGTGTAATCTCCTGCCCGTTTAGTCTTTATGTTTCCCAGAATAATGGCAGCCACACAAAACGCGGTTTATACCCTGTATCCCGCCCTTTAAATCGCCTATGTAATTACCGGTAAATATTGCGAGCTCATCTTCTCTGGAATGCCTGTAATCGAGCAGAGATTAATCACGCAGTATGTGCCCTGAGGAAGGGTTCGGGATTTGGTCTAATTCGTATTGATTTATTACCTGATAAAACATATTGGCAATCACGAACGTTGTGTACGAGTAGCTCGCTTTATTGTTTTTAAAGATTTCCCATTAGACCGGACCGATTGATTGATTCTAGACTGCAGTCTCATTAATACTTAACGAGTACCGTTCAAAATAAAACGTCTGTTTCTTGTTTAGTACTAGCGGACGCCTCGCGGTTTCACCCGCGTAGTTCCCGTTCCCGTGGGAATACAGGGATAAAAAGTAGCCTATGTCACCCGGGGATAGTGTAGCTTCCCAACGGTGAAAGAATTTTTGAAATCGGTCCCGTAGTTTCGGAGCCTATTCAATACAAACAAACAAATCTTTCCTCTTCATAATACAAAGATTCTTGTTTCTTGATGGAAGTTCTCAATTTTTTTTTGTACATATAGAAAAACCATTTTCTTTTTCACACGCTATATAATATTTCTTTAGTTACTATGTGTTTATTTCCATTTCCATTTACAAAATCAACTCTAATAGCCATTTCAACGGCACTCATACTTTCAATATCACTTAGCAAAACATGGTCATCTATCAACATCAAAGAGTATCCACCGGACGTTCAGTTCAGTCCACAGTTCAGCCATAAAAACCTTTGTGAGTTCACAACGCGCGTCTCGCGGCTATTTCTTCAGCTCCACTCATTTGCACGTTGTTCCACAGCCGTGGAGCCGACGTACCACTTCAAGGTGTTGGTGCCATCCATGGTGGCAGGAGCCATCATCGGTAAGGGAGGCGAAACCATCGCCCAGCTGCAGAAGGACACGGGCGCGAGGGTCAAGATGTCCAAATCGCACGACTTCTACCCTGGTGAGTAATTTTCGATGTTATATACTTGAAGGATGAATTAGTTACTATGCGCACTATTTAGTGTGAATTGTCTTTTTGTATATAAAAAAGTTATAGTTTTTTTTTGTATATTTAAAGTAAAAAAGAAATGAAAATAATTAAATAACTGAAATATTAAATCTTATTTACCAAACAATAATTACATTACAAACAATACGTTTACAATTTAACAATTTTACATTTTCACGTATTTTTTTTATAGTAAATGATATAGCATTATACATCGGGACCCAAACTAGGCTTAGCCTGTATCTTGGTGACTCAGATTTAGACAATTAATTTTTACTAAGCTAGGATATATGTATATTATGTATATAGTTTTCTCTAAATGAAAATAATTGTTGTAGTTAGTGGAACTGGCTAGCACCCGAACTACTAACTAAACTGTGCTACAGGCGCCAGAAAGTAAGTAGAATAAATAACGACAAAAATCTAGCTCTCGAAGATTGTAAAATGTATGAACATGCTATTGACCATTATACTAATAGTAGACGCTTATATTATTAAAGGGGTTACGATCGCCCCTCATCTCGCCGTCCTGTCAGCTCTCGCGATGCGTTCGACAGATTACAAGACACGAGCGAAACAGAAAATAAATATATTTCGGTGAGAATATGTAGGCATTGGAAATTATTCCTCCCGTAGTTATTTTTGCGGGGTTAAAAGTATCATAATTGTCATGAATTTTCGTCACGATCGGATCATACTTTTGTTAAAAGATTATAGACAACGGATAGGGTCTCGTTTGACTAAATAATTTTGTAACCTAACCAAGTTGAAAATCTGATGCCACGCATCTAACGGTGTATTCCGACAGCCTCACTTGAAAGTCAGTTCCATCCCAGGCTAGGCGTGTACTACCTTCGACCACACCGTCACTTAACATCAGGTGAGCTTGTCAACCATTAAAAAAAATTATGTAAGTTTTCTATGTAGGTAAAAATCTATGTAGGTGTGCTTTACCATCTTCGACCATACCTTCACTTAACATCAGGTGAGCTGTGGTGAAAACACCTAGCCTGTCAACCATTAAAAAAAAAAAAAACATTTGAATTTCTTTCGCACGCCCTTTGTTTGTCAGTACTATCTCAGAATAAAAGTGTACAAAATGTCCAAACGTAAATATAACACAAATTACTCTATAAATGGAATAACGGTACATTTCGACCTCTATAAGTAAATGCCTCTGTAAATGAGACAACTATAATTTTAACCTGCCTAATTGGAAAACTGGATAAATGAAAACCTCTTTAAATGGTACAAAATTTTTGGTCCCTTGAGATCCCAATTAACCAGGTTTCACTGTATATCCGTGTTGTCGAGGAGCTGGATAACCTCGACATTCACATGTTGAATTGCAACAAGAGACAGAACTTTGAGCAGCAAAACAAAGTCAGGGGCATCGCTGCTTTGACGCTCATTACTTTGAGTGTATACGTGTAATTACCTACATGGCGAGGAAATACGATACGCAGAACAAATTAACCAACCTTGAAATAATAATTGAACCTGCTACATAATATTAGTGTCAGGGAAGATTGTGTTTTATGTTTAGGTGTCATAACATGTGATACCCTGGCGCAGCGGCGGCCTTATCTGTTGCCAGGACCGGGGCGACAGATCATTGTGAGGCCCTTTTTCTTTGAGTCCGTTTTACTAAAAAGTTAGTTCGAGTGCTCGAGTGGCCGTAACGTTTATTTATTTATTTATTTAACATGCTTGCACTAATAATGAAACCGTGCGTTCAGGGGGGGTTTTGTTAAGTGCGTGCGAGATACACGTACATATATGGTAAAGACTTTTTCTACGAGGACGCGGGGCCCCTGCAAAAGCGAGGCCCCGGGCGGTTGCCCTGCTTGCCTCTAAGGCCGCCACTGCCCTGGCGTGATGGTTGTAATAGGTATAACTGGGGAAATTGCCACTGTTTTCTCGTCTCTATGAATAGGGAATTGGAAATTCTTGTTTAGGAATTAGAGGAAAATTCCAACCCGTATTACACGCCACACGCTACAGTAGTCGAATCAATTTGCAGCTATGATAGCTCAGTGGTTAGCGCGGTCGGTTTACACGCCGAAGGGCGTGAGTTCAAATCCCTACAATGAGCTTGAGCTGCCGGTGAAGGAAAACATCGTGAGGTAACCATAGCATGGTGGTAGGGTACTTTAGTACTCTATTGGCTAGCTATCACCCTCGAGTTGTAAATCTACCGTAAAGCACCTAACGGTGTGTTCCGGCAGCCTCACTTGAGAGTCACTTCCATTCCGGGCTACGACGACACCGTCACCTTACATCAGGTGCTCAAAAACCTAGCTTGTCAAATAGAAAAAACTATCACTTTGATTTTTTGTACAGTTACATTGAAGTATAATTAATACTTGATGGTGAATTTACTAATATTTTGCAAATATCTACGCATTATTGTTTTTCTGGGATAGAAGCCCAAATGGCAGCAATAAAGTAAAGGGTAAATGCGAATCCGTCCCCGAGATCGTAAAGTTTAGTTGGACCCGCCTCCACCAGTAACTTAAAGTTAGGGCCCAGCGCTGATTATTTCACTCAACTTGCGAGTTTAATGAGAATCTTGCCGGTAGCTAATATAATTTATTGTTGTTTGCTGACAACATTAAAAAAGAATGTTCACAAATAGCTGCGCCCCGCGGTGTTACCCGCTACATGTTTTCGGGATAAAAAATAGCCTATGTGTTAATCCAGGATGTCAACTACCTCCATACCAAATTTCATCTAAATCAGTTCCGTAGTTTTTGCATGAAAGAGTAACAACGGGAACGCGGAAAGAGTCGTGTCGCCCCGTTGTATTCACGTTGTTCAAAATGCGACGCCAAACAACAGATATCGATTTAGCACTATCTCATGAGAAAGAGAAAAATTAAAAGGGTGGTAGATAAATATTTATTGTATACTCGTCAGTTTTGTTATTCTTTTGTATTTTGTCTTTTTTCTGTATTATATTATATGTAGGTACCTATCCTTGTAAATGTTTGTTAAAAGGAAGAGCCTGGATCCCACGACACAGGTCACTAGTGTGGGATCCAGGGCGTACCGTAATTATCATATTATATGTATAGTATTCCATTTTGCGTTTCTTCGTATTTTTGTTTTGTTATTATATGTATAGTAACTCTTTTTGTGTGTCTCCGTCTTTTTGTGTTCCTACCTACATGTGATATGTTTTTTGAACAAAAACAAATAAATTTCATTTCAAACACAAAGAAAAAAAAAGTCGTTCAAGACAAGGGTACTGTCGATTTACCTCCGTCATGTGACTTGCCACGTGGTTGTCTATCGTTACAATAAACTCGAGGGGTAGCTGTAAACGACCGGTGGGGCAGTAAACCGGGGTAAACTCTGCTAAAGCAAACGGTGACGGAAGTCTGCTCCGACGCCCAGAGCAATAAATGCGAAACTGTTCTTCAAATGAGTCGCTTCAAATGTTCACCTGCTATAAAATGATAGTTTTCTTTTATGTAAAAAGTAATAAGACGAACAACACGCTCTCCTGATGGTAAGATATAACGCATGTCCATGACCATTGCAGCGATACACAGAACTTTTAGTAACAAAGCAAAGTCCAGGGCATCGCTGCTTTGGCGCTCATTACTTTGAGACTTTCGATGGTTAGTCTCAACAGCCCTGTAATTTCGCTAGCTGCAGTACCCTTTAAACCGGAATACAGTAATGTTTACACACTACTGCTTAGCGGTAGAATGACTGGTACTGCGGTGGTACCTACCTAGACGACCTCCTGCTAAGGAGATCTACCACTAAGAAAAGTAAAGATAGTAAAACTGATTAACGCTTTATGCGATTTTAACAAATTTCACTGACCCAAGTTTTTCTTTCTAAGCCGCAGAAACGGTCGACTTGATTTATGGAATAGTGGGTATTCGCTCGCGTGGTTCCGTACTTCACAGACGGCAGTTTTGTGAGTCGCTATTAGAGTTATACCACCGTAAAAACTGCGAAACGGTAAAACTTTAGTTTTTCCTGTTGGAATAAAGGGACCCTTTATAGTTTTATAAATATAAAATACTAGCCTGGCGGTTTCACCCGCGTAGTTCCCGTTCCCGTCGGAATACATGGATAAAAAGTAGTCTATGTCACTTGGGAATAGTGTAGCTTCCCAACGGTGGAAGATTTTTTGAAATCGATCCAGTAGTGTCGGATCCTGTTCAATACAAACAAATAAACAATCAAATCTTTCCTCTTTATACTAGTATAGATAGATAAATATCGTAGGGCATTACACTCAACGCCCACGAGACCCAAACTAAGCAAAGCTTGGACTATGGAAGTCAGATAACTGATAGAATAATTAGCTTTACTTTTATGTAGCGATGATAGTTCAGTGGTTAGCGCGTTCGGTTCATACGCTCGAGGTTGTGGGTTCATACCTCAACAATGAGCTTGAGCTGCCAGTGAAGGGAAACCTTAGCATTGTCTTGTTTCAATAGCCTAAATACTATTGAAAATCTAATGGTGTATTCCGGCAGTCTCACTTGAGAGCCAGTTATATTTCAGGTTAAGTGTGTTTACCATCTTCGACCACACCGTCACTTAATACCAGGTGAGCTGGCTTGTTAACAATAAAAAAAGCTACAACTTTTTGTAATAAAATATTTTTAATGAATGCACCGGCCGATGCATTAGCGGTGCTAAACAGTCACGCTATGAACAATTCTCATTTGGATTCTAGCAATATTTCTCCCCGACAAAGAAAACATAAGAATTCCTTGACCGTGTTCATTATCCCGCCGCAAGAAAGGCATTCTCCCCCGGGGCTCGCGAATATTTACATTCGCAAACAAGAGCTTTTTGTATTTCCCCCGCTGTCGCATTGTCTCTTCACGTCGAGCATCCCGGGCACGAGCCTGTGTACTTATTATCCCGGGAACGGGGACACGAAAAAGGAATAACTGAACAACGCCCCCGAACCACTGAACCGAAGACAAAACTCATACCGATGCGTAAATACCGCGGCTTTGTTGCTTCAGTATTCGGTATAATTAGCTGCGCCTTTTTAATCACTAGGTACGAAATTTGAATTGTTAATGTTGCTATCGTGAAGCGAAGTAACGCTCGAAACCAGTAAATTATAATACCGGATAATTGTGTAAAAAAAAAATAACTTGTGTATTTTCTGTTTTATTTATCTCTTGTTTTCGGCGGAGTATTGTTCTTTGATTTGGTCCACTTCACGTGTCTGTCTAGAGCAGAGGTACCCAAACTTTTTTGTGTCGTAGTCCATTTGCCATGTTTTTCTTCGGTTCTGGGTAAAACACACGTTTGAGTTAGTGATATTTTTTACGACAAATTCAGACTCGAATGTGATTTTGAGTAATTTTTTTTTATGGTTGACGAGCTGGGCGTTTGACCACAGCTCATATGATATAAGTGGCGGTGTGGTCGAAGATGGTAAACCACACTTAGCCTGGAATATAACTGGCTCTCAAGTGAAGATTTTAAACTGCAGTGAGGTGTAGAGTAATTAAACAATAAAAAACCTTGTATCATATTTATATGTGCAAGTTTTTAGAAATGAAAAGTGTATTGCGATCACAAAACGAATATCTAACGAACTCACACAGTTTCATGAGATGTATAGTAATTCGCTACTAATATTATATGATTGCGATTATTCACAAAACTTATTTAAGTTTATTAACAAAGTTTTAGTAGGTAGGGTCTGTTTGTTACGTTTTCAGTTTAAAACTAAGCAACAAATCATTTGTGTGTATGTGTGTGGGTTATTCCATCAATGGAAAATCAAAATTAAAGTTGCCACATTCTTAAATGAGATTCATTATCGTGGACCCCTGTTTACATATCATGGACCTCAATTCTTATTTTCGCTTATGGACCCTAGGGGTCGATATAGACCACTTTGAGATTCCCTGGTCTAGAGCTTATGAAAACCCGATCGGAATCAATAAGCAAACATGACTTAACATGAATTTTCTTTTCGAATAGAGAGGTCAAGCTAGAGATAAGTAGGTCAGTTGATCAGATGGAAATACGAGTAAGCAGCGGCTTGCGTCAACTATATTTCCTATTGTTTCATGGTTGGTATAATATCATTTAAAATCAGTGTTCCGGTTTGAAGGGTGCAGCTAGCGAAATAACAGGGCTGTCGAGACTAACCATCGAATCTCTCAAAGTAACGAGCACCAAATCAGCGACGCCCTGGACTTTGTTTTGCTACTCAAAGTTCTGTGTATCGCTGCAATGGTCATGGACTGGCGTTATCTCTTACCATCAGGAGAGCGTCTCGTTCATCCCATATTTCACTTTTTCCAAGATTTATTGTAGCAAAAAAGTAGCCTTCTCCAAGGTCCCATCTATTTCTATGAAATATGTTATGATTTTGATATTTTTAAATATGAATGGAATAATGACCTGTAACTTTGGTGTTATTAATAAAAGATTTGTATTTGCATCAAATTTATCACAATTGGTTCAGCGGTTTAGGCGTGAAAACGTAACAGAGTTACTTCCAAATTTATAATATAACCCCAGTAATTTCGCTAGCTATAATACCCTTCAAACCGGGAACACAGTAATGTTTGTTTGTTTACTGGTTGGCGGCAGAATATCTGGTACTGCGGTGGTAGGTACTTACCCAGACGACTTCCTGCTAAATAGATCTACCACCAAGTGGACTGGAGTTAAGTAAGCATTCAGTGGATGTTGAGAAACTTGGACTGAGGGATGATCGTCATCACCTTTCCGCATTGATTTGACGCATTGCGGGCCCGACAGTTCAGCCTAATGATGCTCGAAAAGTTTCGGGGCCGTGGCCGATACAATCTAGCCGCTACCGGCGCCGCCTGCCCGCGCTTACATCATGTAACTACAGCTTGCGAGGCAAAGGCGTGTCAAGGTCCCGAGACTAACGCTCTTTCATTTGCACAACCTGATACACGCGACTCGTAGGTAAATGGTATTCTCGGACAATGTTCACAGATTAATTAGAAGGAGTATTATGTTAAAGGAGGAACAAAATGTCTTATAGTTTAAATTAAGTTCATTCGTTCCAAACTTACAAAAATCCAAACATACAAATCTTTCTTCTTTACAATGTTAGTGCAGATATCGCCGTGTTTGGACATGAAGTCTGTTTTTTTTTTTAATTGATAATTTATATCATTGTTAATCCTAGTCCTACTAATATTATAAACGCGAAAGTTTGTAAGAATGTATGTTTGTTACTCTTTCACGCAAAAACTACTGAACGGATTTGTATAAAATTTGGTATGGAGGTAGCTGACATCCTGGATTAACACAGGCTACTTTTTATCCCGAAAACATGTAGCGGGTAACACCGCGAGGTGCAGCTAGTTGCCAAACTAAGCAGAGCATGTGCTATGGAAGACAGATAACTGATAGAATACTTCAATAGTTAGTTTTTTTGTTTGTACATACATACAGTACGCCCAGACACAGAACTAACATCGATGTTAGCCACACAAATCTTAGTCCTGAGTGGGAATCGAACCCACGCCCTTCAGCTCTCGAAGCAAACATACTACCAATGAACCAACAGGGCTGTCAACAGGGTTGTTAGGGTTGCCGTGCGGAGCAAGGTACGTTTGACAGGGGCACTCATTAATGTAAACCGATACAACAGTTCATTTTTCTTGCGTGAAAGCTTTGTGGGACACATGAATAAATCAATTTAGTTAGAGCCCGAGGTTCATTCAAATGAATATAAAAGCGAGAACGTATTATGGCCTCGATCGATACTCGTCACAAACAGATCCACTCCGTGCCATCTGTTCCATAGGAATATCATGAATGCGATACGTTTGTGTTGAATCATATTTTTCAATGAACACTTTTACTTTCTAGATGTCATGTTTTTTGTCGCGGTGATGTTTCGTTGAAAGTAAAAAAGAAAAGAAAACTTTTTTTTATTTTGCAACAGTTACAAAATAGGGGCTCATCTCAGCATAATACTGGTCATAGTAAGTTAGTCAATAGTGGTTAGCGTGGTGGGTTCAGACGCCGAAGTGCGTAGGTTCAAACTATCAGTTTAAAGACATATATATTTCTCAAAAAAATTACAAAATTCGCTTATTTGAGAATTAAGTAGAAAGTAAACGTATTTTCATGCTTTGACATTACTCTACTAAGCTAGAGCTGACGGTGAAGGAAAAACATCGCGAGAAAACCATAGCATGGAATGGTGGTAGGGAGCTTTCTAGTACTCGGCTGGCTAGCTACCACCCTCAAGTTGAAAATCTGCTATGCATCTAACAGTGTGTTGTGGCAGCCTCACTTGAGAGCTAGTTTCATTCCAGTATAACGTAATAGAATATGACAATATTGTACAACACATTACAAGCATATAAAAAAATAGAAAACAAGGATTAGCAGTAATACAACAGCGGCCTTTTCGCCTAAAGAGATTTCTTCCAGGAAAACAATTCTCAATTCAATTCCTTGAAGGATTTAATTATCTTTTTCTTGTTAGGTTTGATTTGCCATCTTCGACCACACCGTCAATTGCGCCCGACAGGGTCCATATTTGACTGTATACTATATACTAAATTGTATTTTTAATATCTTGTACTGTATGGAAGCAATAAATATCTTGAATCTTGTGCACTCTAGCGCGGCTATGGGACAAGCGACGAGTGGCGACCGAGCTATGAAATGCCCCACTGTCAGCAAAAACACAAACCTACAAATATATTTTATCTATCTCTACTATTCTAAAGAGGAACTATTTGATTGTTTGTATTGAATGGATTAATTTTTAAAAAGACCTAATTTTTTATTGTAATTTAATTTAATTGTTTTTTTTTAAATATCGAATTGACATTTGAAATTTATTCAACTTAATTTTTTTTTTAATTGACTTGTAACTTATGTTATTAATAAATACTATGACTATGGGTTTTGAAACTACTGGACCGATTTCAAAAATTCTTTCACCGTTTGATAGCTACACCATCCCCGAGTGGCATAGGCTATTTTTTATGCATGTATTCCAATGGGAGCGGGAACTACGCTGGTGAAATCGCGAGGCGTCCGCTAGTATTGTAATAATTTGGCGTTGACCTTCTTCGGGGTTTTATTGCCACTTAATGCGTAAGGAGGGGGAGTTTCAATTAAGGTGCCGCGGTGAAATCCACCATTAACTTGGCAAAAAATAGAAATGACACGCGCCTCGCCTCGCGCTCATCAAGTAACATTAATTATTCTGTCCGGGTGTAATTCCCGTGCCAAATTGAGGATGGCGTTTTGTAATAAAAATTTGGGTTACCGACAGGCACGGAGGCGCCTCGAAATAGCGCACCGCCGTGTCGTGATATTGACTTTGACGGACGATTAACAGCTGGAGAGAAAACTGTTTCTCTCACGGTTATAATTAACACCTCTGCGGTTATAACTGAACTAATTTGATTGACTCGTAAGCCCTTGAGCTGTGGCCGAAGAGCTACGAAATGTACTTAAAAATGTAACTGCTTCAGTATCTATATTAGAGATTTCACTAGAGATTTACTTGGTGGTAGATCTCCTTAGCAGGAGGTCATCTAGGTAGGTACCACCGCAGTACCAGATATTCTGCCGCCAAGCAGTAGTGTGTAAACATTACTGTGTTCCGGTTTGAAAGGTACTAGCGAAATTACTGGGCTGTTGAGACTAACCATCGAAAGTCTCAACGTAATGAGCGCCAAAGCAGCGATGCCCCGGACTTTGTTTTGTTACTCAAAGTTCTGTGTATCGCTGCAATGGTCATGGACAGGCGTTATCTCTTACCATCAGGAAAGCGTCACAGTCGTCTCATTATAATTTACATTAAAAAAAAAACTATATTAGATAGTTTTCGAATTACATTTTTCTAAATATTTTTACTAGCTGCGCCCCGCGGTATTACCCGCTACATGTTTTCGTGATCAGCTATCTCCATACCAAATTTTATCCAAATCCGTTTAGTAGTTTTTGCGTGAAAGAGTAACAAACATCCATCCAAACTTTTACATTTATGATACTAGCTGCGCCCCGTGGTGTTACCCGGTGTGACAAACATTTGTTTATACAACAAAATGTTTGTCCTGAGTGGGAATCGAACCTACGCCTAACAGCACTTAAAACAGATATACTACCAATGAGCCAATAGGGCTATATAATTATATCTATCTATCTATACTATTATAAAGAGGAAAGATTTTATTTATTTATTTAATATTATTTACCTATAGTACCTACATTAAAAAACTCATCTTGGTAAATAAAGTTGAGTAAGTACCTACCCTAGATTTTTTGATTGATTGTTTGTTTGTATTGAATAGGCTCCGAAACTATTGGACCGATTTCAAAAATTCTTTCACCGTTGGGAAGCTACACTATCACCGGGTGATATAGGCTACTTTTATCCCTGTATTCCCACGGGAACGGGAACTACGCGGGTGAAATCGCGTAACGTCCGCTGGTATAGAATATATTGATCGACTGAAAAAAACGATGAGATTTGTTACACTCCGTAACTATTTTGTAAGCATGACTAGTAACGAATGTCGTTCTAGAAATACTTTATGGTTATCGTCGCCAGTATTGACACAGATAATTAAAAGACCTGGCTTCAGGGAAGCGGACACACATTGTCAATATTAAGTAGCAATTACATTGCTGCGCTCGTACTCCCACGTTTAATGGGGGCATAAAATAAGAGAACGGAACCCTAAAAGGGTGCGAAATGTTGACATAATATTTTATCTTTAAAAGGATACACGGGGAAGACATTTCAGTTTCATAACTACTGAATAGCTGTAAACGAAAAGTTTTTGGATCAAATGGTCTCTACGTATTTTTTTTTTAATGCTGAACAGGCTAGTTGTTTGACCACAGCTCACCTGATGTTAAGTGAAGGTGTGGTCGATAAGGCATGTTAATAGAATCTTAAAAGGTCGGCAACGTATTTGTGGTACCCCTGGTATTGCAGATATTTATAGGCGACGGTGATTGCTTAACATCAGGCAACCCGTCAGCTTGATTGCCACCTGTGGCATAAAAAAAAAAAAAAAAAATGGTAAAGCACACCTAGCCTGGAATGGAACTGGCTCAAGTGAGGCTGCCGGAACACATCGTTAGGTACCTACTTGGCGGCAGATTTTCAACTTGAGGGTGGTAGCTAGCCAGCCGAGTACTAGAAAGTAGGTACCCTACCACCATGCCATGGTTTCCTCACGATGTTTTCCTTCACCGGCAGCTCAAGCTCATTGTGGGGTTTGAACCCATGCCCTTCGGCATGCGAACCTACCGCGCTAACCACTGAACTATCGCCGCTACAAATCGGTCTTCCGTCATGTATTTTATTTATATTTTTTTATGTAAAAGTAATGAGACGATCGAGACGCTCTCCTGATGGTAAGAGATAACGCCTGTCCATGTCCATTGCAGCAATACACAGAACTTTGAGTAACAAAACAAAGTCCGGGGCATCGCTGCTTTGGCGCTCATTACTAGTAATGTTTGCACACTACTGCTTGGCGGTAGAATATCTAGTACTGCGGTGGTACCTACCCAGACGACCTCCTGCTAAGGAAATCTACCACCAAGTAAATAATTAAAATATAAAATATATATATTAAAATTATTTATTATTTATGTATAATAAAATTTGAACACAAAAATGCACAACTTCCATGTTTTTCCCACAGTTCAGATCGGTATCACACTGTCTGCAGTCACGCATTCGTGATTTGTTCTTCGTCAAATGTTCCACGTCGCTCCTATTAGTTTCATTAGAACAATAAAGTTATACCGACACTCATTTATGGTTCACAATTATATTTGTACAACAATTTATTTGATTCAACGAGTTGTTCAGCTGTTACAGTCGTGTTTATATCTTACAATTGACTTGTGTAGGTCACGCGTAACTTTGCTCTCACTTTTCATGATGTATGGTCGCTGTTATGAATGCTAATGTTTGTTAGGCATATTTCTTAGGCAGCGAAAGTAGACACTTATCTCTTATAAATACCATACCATTAAGTCTTAAAGTTATGCTTACGCTATGATGCATACAACAATAAAATTGAGGATGTTCTCATCTGGAATTGCCTTCGTACTCATCCGAAAGTGAAAGTAGCAACAAATTGCCAGTCATTTGTTACCTGGCTCAAATTATAGCTGACATCCTTGACCTGGTCGGTCAGCCCCAAAAAAGCGTTTGTGTGTGTGTGGGATGGTCTAAAAAATGGCTTATGCTAAGCACGCGTGATTTGACTGAGAACCGGCCTGTCTGTTTAATGAAGCTTCAGGTAGACTAATCACTTGGCCGCAGCTACTGAATTGTCGACGCTAAATATAATTAAGAAAATTAAAAAAAAAAGAGGAATGGTCACAATTTTTTTTTAACAATGCCTGTATCACTTGTGGTGATGTAAGGATTCAAACGATACATCCAAATGTTCACCCTACCCGGTTGTACCCTACCGACATGCTATGGTTTCCTCACGATGTTCATCCGCACAATCACTGCAGTGGTCATGGACAAGCATTGTATCTGACCATCACAAGAGCGCTTTGTTCGTCTCATTAATTTTTACGGACAAAAAAGAAACTTACATACATACTTGAATCCTGAAAACGTTACATTCCTTTTTGTGGACACTTTTATACGACAAAAGCAAAATACTTCGGATGTCTTGGCAATAATATTTTCCCGATAGATGCCGACAATGTCGTCTACAAAAGGAATCGAAATCTATCTCGGTGTGATTCATTCCACGGTAACGACTGTCAAAGGAATCGAAGAGATGGTTAGGAGTAAAAAGCTGGAATTCCTGCGAGATGTTACCTGATTGATGGGCTCAGTAACAAGTCGCAGATGGCATGAATAACAATTTGAGTTACGTTCTTTGAAATGAAACATTATTTGCGAAAATTTTCGCTCCGAACGCAATTTACTATGTTCGAAGATATAGTATAACAAAAAGCTCTCCATCGATCAATAACAATCGTAACTTGACAGCCCCGTTGTCTCATTGGTAGTATTTGTGCCTTGAGAGCTGTAGGGCGTGGGTTCGATTCCCACTCAGGGCAAACATTTTCTGAATAAACAAATGTTTATTCTGTCTGGGTATTCTGTATGTATTATAAGTATGTATTTACAAAAAGAAAAACTATCAGTTATCTGACTTCCATTACACACGCTCTGCTTAGTTTGGGGCCAGATGGCGTTGTGTGTATAGTCCTACGATATTTATTTATTTATAACTTTTAACTTCGTACCGCCAAGCAGTCCGTACGTACCGATGATAGCTCAGTGGTTAGCGCGGTAGGTTCGCATACCGAAGGGCGTGGGTTCAAACCCCTTACAATGAGCTTGAGGATGGATAGGATAGGATGGATAGGATGGTGGTAGTGTACTTTAGTACTCGGCTGGCGGTGTGTTCCGGCAGCCTCAGTTGAGAGTCAGTTCCATTCCAGGCTAGGTGTGCTTTACCATCTTCGCCCACACCTTCACTTAACATCAGGTGAGCTATGGTCAAACAACTAGCCCGTCTACCATTAAAAAAAACTCTCCCAAAATAATACTTCATGGCAATTTGTCTTTTATCAAAAGAAAAACAATTATTAGCTCGAAACTTCTGTTTACTTTTCGTAATATCATAAAAATATTTTTGTAACTTATTCGTAGAAAAATGTTGGCACAAATGCCAAAAATGTTTTTATATGCAGTGAGATATTGCAAATGCTGAACTTCACTAGTTGTTTACGGTGCTGTAAGCTACGACTGTAAACAGGTATAGAGATGCTCGTTTGCTGTCATTAAATCGGTTTGACATATAGCGTGATGACGTGGCGCGATGGTCGCAACGTGAGTGTTTGGATCTATCGATAAACATGTTTCGTTGGTTACGTCACATCACTGGCGTTTGGTAGGGTTTCTGTTTACCAGTTTCTAGTTTTAATTAGTGTATTGCTAGGTAAACAAAGTTGATTATAGCTTTTGTTTTCAATGCAAGCAAGAATTCAAAAGAGTCAATTTTGTAAGTGGCCTTTCATTCGAATAACTCCGAGTAGAAACTGGGATGTAGTTAAATGCGGACTACGCTGCTTCCATCGTGCACGTATTCATATCACGATCCCGCATAAAAGAGAAAATTTTTCGCTAACCGAACGTACTTTTTCGTTTGCCACAGTTGCGGAATTCATAAAAATGTAGGCCAGTGCGGAAAAAAATATGACAAATTGGCAACCCTACAGTACGCCCCGCGTTGATTGCCGGTCCTTGAGCGTGGTTTGTTAATGACTTTATTGTTATTTCAGTACATTATTCTGCCGCTAACCGCACGGTATAACGCGTCCCAACTTTAAAAATAGACCGAGAGAGTCATTATAAAATCAGTCAAAACAACAGGGATATCCTTTTTCTATGTGCATACACTACTACATGTAAAGGTACCCAGGCTGTATTCATCGGGGAACACCCAATCGGGCAGCAGATTCCACTAAAACCGCAATTTATAGAATAGAATATAACTTTATTATACAACCAAAACTTACAAATGAAACACAGATCACAATTAATACAAATAGGAAACAAACAAAAAAATGAAGAAGATATATAACAAAACAATATAATAGATACATGATGTATAAGGGCGGTCTTATCGCTTAGAGCGATTTCTTCCAGACAACCTTTGGATGGAAAGAAGATTAAATAAATATAAGGTTGGTGTACGAAAGAAATAAATAAATAAAAGAACAATACAATAAACGTATATATAGATTAGCAGGCTGATAAATAATATTTATATACTAAATTATTAAAAATATGAATTGACTTAGCCTGTCTAATAATGAAGGAAGGGCATTTCAAAGTAAGACAGCTTCCACAGTTAAAGAAGTGCTGTTGGAAAGGTTGGAACGAGCAAAAGGAGGTTTTTTTTTTTCTTTCTCCTATGCTTATTCAATGTTCATACTATTTCTTATCACGATCGATTCAGCTGTTCCCGAATGTTGTCTACGTCGACTTAAATTAATCGAGTCGATAAAACGAGTAAAGCGTTATATTCGCGCCCGAATAAATAATCGATCGATTCACAATTTCCATCTAACGGGAAGCGGCACAGTGGCGGCACATGACGGGAACGATACAATCCAATTACTACACGTTTTGCAAATTGGGGAGTTGATGTAAGTACATGTGACGTCTCTTTGAACGCAGAGAATATGCGAAGAGAATTAAGAGTACAATTAAGTATTCTTATTCGGAATGGGGGCGATGAGTCCTGCACTGACTTCCCAGCTTGGGGTGTATTGTGCATTTCCCCCTACCAGCCAACCCAGCTCCTTGAAATACCGGAGCGAGGCCCTGGACCGCTGGCATAGTAGCTCCAGTGGGTGAGATAGAAGTGTTGTACAATGAGTATATGACTAATGTTTTTTTTCTGATGAGCGTATCCAAAAATATTATCGTTGCACCGCTGTTGAGACATTGGGTTTGAGGAGCTGTTAGGTGTGAGTTCGATTCCCACTCAGGACAAACGTTTGTATGACGAAAATGGAAGCGGTATGGTTAAGCATCAATAAAAAAAATATATAATTACTTACGAGTAATTTATAGTCTCTTATTTTTAATTATATTTTTTTTAATATGTGATTGTAATAAGCCGAACGAGACGCTCTCCTGATGGTAAGAGATAACGTCTGTTCATAACCATTGCAGCGATACACAGAACTTTGTATAGTAAAACAAAGTTCAAGGCATCGCTGCTTTGGCGCTCAATTACTTTGAGACTTTAGATAGTTAGTCTCAACAGCCCAGTAATTTCGCTAGCTGCAGTACCCTTCAAACCGGAACACAGTAATGTTTACACGCTACTGCTTGGCGGCAGAATATTTGGTACTGCGGTGGTACCTACCTAGACGACCTCCTGCTAAGGAAATCTACCACCAAGTAAAATCTATAATAATCGCCAAAGTTATAAAACGAAATCTCTTGAAGCTAAGATCTTAGCTTGGTTCTGAAGTGCGTGGGGGAAGGTGCATCCCAGACGGAGGCGGGCACGCGGTTGTAGACCGCGGGTCTCAGCATGTATACCGACCTCTCCGATTTGACGTGCCGATGCGACGGTGTTACTAGTTAGTCTTTTTTAATTACTGCGAAGATCTATTGCACTGTGGACACCCCGGCGTTGAAAAATTATCTATGTTTGTATGGTTCAGCTTCCTAAACAGCTCCACGAAAGAGAAGTCGTCCTGAACCCCATAAATAAAAATAAGACGAACGTTTTGTGTCTGAAATATATCTTTGTATGTAATTGTCACATGTTACAAGCTCGTCAGTCGGTAGGTAAATAGACGGAGTGGTGACCGAGCGCGAGTGGCTTCGCTCCTACGCCTATTTATACCGGTTCCACATTTACGCGTTTCGTGTTTTATGCCTCGATTACAATTATTTACGTCCACGTTATACATTTTTTTTTTGGACGTCAATGACCTGAAATAAGAAAAAAAATATGCGATGATTCGGGTCAGTCGTTGTTCATAACGTACGATAAGTACGGATAAGAAAATAATATTTGATCATTTGTAACTAATTCTGTTTTATTTAGTTTTGCACGCCCAATTTGGGGTAGGTACCAGATATTCTGCCGCCAAGCAGTAGTGTGTAAACATTACTGTGTTCCGGTTTGAAAGGTACTAGCGAAATTACAGGAAAGTACTCGAAAGTACTGATGAGTGCCAAAGTTTGAGTCCAATCTTCGAGTTTTTCTCAGAAAATTTAGCATTGTGAAGGATAGCGGGTGAAACCACGGGGCGTTACTAATATAAAAATAATATGCCCGACAAGTTAATACCTATTTTTGTTTCATTCTATGCCCACCGGTGTTTCCCAAGCTCTCTGTCTTGTCTGAGAGAAAACTTCAAAGGACTTACATAGAACGTAGTTACGTTAAACATTTAACATTTTACGCGAATCTCGATTGTGTTTCACATGAAATAAAACTCAGTTTAGGGAAATGGAACAACTCTGTACATATTACGTTTTGAAATTGCTTTCGTTGTAGGTATTATCGTGACCTTTGATATTTTTTTTCATTTTCTTATGTTAAAGAAATAACTGAATTTTTTTCATGCGAAATAATGGATGACTATTCAGCGCCGCTTCTAGATAAATCCACTTACAATGGCGAAGTTTTTTTTTTCAGTGGTTTTCAGAGAAGTGATTAATGTTGAACATGTATTGGACAAATATTGTTGGTACAGGAATCGTGAAAACAGTTGACAAATCTACAAAGAAACAAAGATACCGTCAAACAAAAAAAAAATTAATTTCAGAGTAGTCGAGTGTGAGATAAGGTGAGGTTATTATCTCTATCTCATAGTATGAAACAAAGTCGCTTCCCGCCGTCTGTACGCTTAGATCTTTTAAACTACGCAACGGATTTTAATGCGGTTTCCATCAATAGACAGGGTGATTCAAGACGAAGGTGATATGTATAATACATGAATATGCACCACTTTAGTATCTACATAGCACCTGCGCTAAGCCGGGGCGGGTCGCTGTGCTTTATCATCTTCGACCACACCATCACTTAACATCAGGTGTGCTGTGGTCAAACACCCAGCTTGACAATCATAAAAAACGTTACATACACCTGGTACAGAATTAGGAATAGCATCATGTGCTTGAATAATTTTTTGGGTAGTTGACATGCTAGATGTTTGGCCATAGCTCACCTGATAAATGACGGCGTGGTAGAAGACGGTAAACACTTTACTTGGTGGTAGATCTCCTTAGCAGGAAGTCGTCTAGGTAGGTACCACCGCAGTACCAGTTATTCTGCCGCCAAGCAGTAGTGTCTAAACATTGCTGTGTTCCGGTTTGAAGGGTACTGCAGCTAGCGAAATTACTGGGCTGTTGAGACTAACCATCGAGAGTTTCAAAGTAATGAGCGCCAAAGCAGCCCTGCAAAGATGCCCTGGACTTTGTTTTGTTGCTCAAAGTTCTGTGTATCACTGCAATGGTAATGGACAGGCGTTATCTCTTACCATCAGGAGAGCGTCTGGTTCGTTTCATTACTTTTTACATAAAAAAAAACACACCTAGCCTGGAATAAAACTGCCTCTCAAGTGAGCCTGCCGAAACAAACCATTAAGCACTTGGCGGCAGATTTTCAACTTGATAAAGGTAGCTAGCCAATCGATTCCTAGAGAGTAAAGTGCTCAAGCTCATTATCAGGTTTGTGCTCATACCCTCCAGAGTGTGAACCGACCGCGCTAACCACTGTGCTATCATCAATACAAAATAATTACTACAAAATGAGTGCACTTAGGCGTTATAACGTTAAAAGCATAAAATAGCCATATCATTAACGCACTAATTAGCATTGTTAATTCTCAAAGCTAAAAGCAAACAGTCTGCGGACATTCTTTGTCTAAAAGGCATTCCAACGAAATCGATACAATGCAGATTTTGTTTGGAGTCATTTCAAGTGTTTATCGCTCTCTTTTTTCCTACAATTTTCCTTCTCTGTTGTGAAATTTTCATTCAGAATGCAGTCAACTATTTAGAATTGTGCTCGTTCTGATAGGAACCTATTATTTGTTGTTTTGTTTTCTTTATTTTCATGTTATTTGTATTATTTATATTAGGTATATTGTTATTTTCATTTTATACAAATACAAATTTTGTATTTGTATTTATAAAATCATTAGTGCTATTTCGATGTATATATTTCCCCTATGCATACCTTTCATGTTTCCCTATATTAATCTGTGATGTCTTCTTACCCGACTGCCAAGGAAGGGTTATGTATTTATGTATATATTTTAAATTTCTTTATGACCTCGTATATTCCTAACGGCTGGATGGATTTCGACAGTTATATTCGTCTTAAAAACCCAAGTGTCCTTAGATAGGTATTTAAAAAAATGGTTGATTTTTAGCGCGAAATAATAATACGTTAATTTGAAGAAAAAAATACATCAAACCTATCGAGTAGGTAGTATCAAAATAAAGGAAATTAAAAGGGTATTACAAAAAAATATCTACACTAATATTATAAAGAGTAAAGATTTGTATGTTTGTAACGATTCTTTCACCGTTAGGAAGGCACACTATTCCCATGTGACATAGGCTTCTTTTTTATTCTCACGGGAACGGAAACTACGCGAGTGAAACTGCGAGGCGTATGCTAGTAAGTTTAAATTTAATTAAAAATAATAAATTGATTTAAAAAGTGTTTGTTTTCCTTTAATTATAGCCATTTTATACGCAGTCGGGTTAAAGTTTTTTTTTAATTTTCAGCTGGTTCATTATTTTATCTTTAACTTTTTACGAGTTTATTTGTTCTAAAATGAACTCTTCATTTTAGAACAAATAAACTCGTATTCTCTTTCGTTATCGAACTGATGTTTAGTTTTCAAAATTCTATAAAAAAAAATAGTATATAATCTTAACTATTCAAGCATTTGTATGTTATTCTCGCTTGCGGTGATATCCAAGGAAGTAGGGTTGCAATCTTCCAATGCTGCTTCAAGGCTCCTTGCATCACCGGCTAGGAGTGATGTCACGCTACGAAAATAAAAGTGAATAATATGTACGAGCATCTATAGTTTTTTTTGTGCTGCGGGCGCGGAAATGGCAAAGCATCAACTAGGCGACCTAACCCTTCAAAGTCAATTCACAAAAACTTGACATTTTTATCGTCTCTTCATAGGTCAAATGGCAATTTAGAGTTGCACACTGGATTAACGATGACGTTAAAAATTTAAATAGAATTGTAGGTAGTTGTATTTGTTTTCATGGGTGACGGATTCTGCCGACTTTAAAAAAAGAGGAGTTTATCATTTATTTTTTTTACGCGGGATTACTCACGTTTTAAGTTATAAGTTATATTGGATCGGAATTAGAAAAAAATGTGTCAAAACCACGTCAGTTTTTATAGAGTTTTGTTACCTCAGAACTCCGTCATTTAAAAACCGATTTAAATATTTTTTTAATTATTGTCAGGCTGGGTGTTTGACCACAGCTCACCAGATGTAGTACCTCACCTTAAATAACGGTGTGGTCGAAGATGGTAAACACACCTAGCCTGGATCGGAAGTAATATATTTTCAAATTAGTCCCATAAATATTTAGTTTAAATCGGTTCTGTAGTTTGATTTTTAAACCAAAATACCTAAATTGTTAATTTATATGTACTTATTTACAATTGATATGTCTGTGCCTAGAGTGTATTAAGTAATTTAAATGTTCAAACTGAAATGTTTGAAACGATTTTCGTTTAGTATTAAAACAAACGGTTCATTCTTTTTAATATTGTTTTAATTAGATCTACAATTTCAGAACAGAAGTATATATTCGTGTCTTAACAAGTTCGAGGCTCCGATTCAGTTAAAAATGACTTCGGAATCCGGAAAACAATCTTCAATTTTTACGCAATTATTTGGTCCATTACGTTCGGCTGTTATTCTTGGTCATTAACTTAATTGACTTAAAATTGACTCGTGATTTAAGTGATAAGAACCAACATAGAGCTGTGATTATTTTTAGAATTTCTGTAATTGGTCATTTTTACTTATAAATATGTATTTCATTTTATATTTTACTTATATTATGTATTTTGTAGCGATGATAGCGCGGTCGGTTCACACGCTGAATGACGTGGGTTCAAACTCCAACAATGAGCTTGAGCTGCCGTTGAAGAAAATTGATGTTGATGAATTCTTAATTAGTATGGCGCGTCGTCTACATATTTACGAACAGCCTAGAAAACTGGAGCAGCCTGGAATTGAACTGGTGAACAGAATTTGTACAGTACCTCAAGTTAGCTGTTCCAACACACGTCCCAAAACACTCTTTTCAATCGCCATTAAAATCCTCTGATATTGTCCAGAATACCAAAAGAATCTCCGCTTTACCGTTCGGGTCGAGTCGAAGATTTTTTATGCCCTTTTTGTGTTGCCAGTCAAAGGAAAAGTACCCAGTGTCATAGTTCATTGTAGAAAATATCTAACACTATCCTTGTTTCCTCACGATGTTTTCCTTCACCGGCAGCTCGAGCTCATTGTTGCCTTTGCATTGTTGACCGCGCTAACCACTGAGCTACTCGTATCATCGCTACGAAACGTTGAATGTAAACTGAAGCCTCGCTCTCAATCATCTCAATCTGTGGGAATAATTCTCATAGGCACGGGATGCTAAAGAATACAAAATAAAGACGACATCGCGCAAACAAAAACAACAATTACGCATATTTCCCAACATTCGGATAACATTTCATTTATGAAAATCGCAGGCGGGGTTTGTAAAACAAATGAATAACCCTCAGTACGGGGTTTGTTAGAAATTCAAACAAATCCACGGATGAGTTTACGCGCGCAGACCTGTTGATACAAAGGACACGCCAAACGTGCTCGGATTCTGAATAAACAATGGGCTAGTTGGGGAAACGCACGAAAATTAAATTGCCCTAGGAAACCGATGAAAGGGTGGTAACTAATATTTCTAAATTCAATTTCAACGTTTCTTAGTTCACCAAACGAAACGATGGTTGGCCTCCGAATTTAAAGCAGACTAATATTTGTAATACGAAAATAACTGTCACTTTTTTTTTTTAATCGACTTTAAAAAAGAACCTCCTCCAGGTTCTCAATTCAGTTGTATTTTGTTACTTCATAACTGCGTCATTTATGAATTTGGAAAATTATTTTATTTATAAGCATATTATGATTCTAAATAATATAAGTTAGGTTGTTAGTTTATAAGTATTTTATCAGTTATCTGACTTCCATCACACAAGCTCTGCTTAGTTTGAGGTCAGATGGCGCTGTGTGTAATGTCCCACGATATTTTTCATTTTTTTTTTCTTGAGGGGTGCCTTGCCAACCGAGTACTAGAATAAAACCATAGCATGGTGCCAGGGTACTCCCTGCCACCATGCTATGGTTTTCTCACGATGTTTTTCTTCAACGGCAGCTCAGGCTCATTATTGGGGTTTGAACCCACGCCCTTCGGCGTGTGAACCGACCGCGCTAACGACCGAGCATTTATTGCTACAGAGATAGTCAACAAATGGGCGGACAAGACGCTTTCCTTTCGAAAAATGCGGGATGAACAGAGAACCGCTTAAAATTGCGAAGTTACTTTTATATTGCATTGCATAATGAGTCATAACGACACGCCATCATACGGTATAATTTGAATCGTGACCCGATAGACAAAAATAAACAAAAAACATATTATTGCAAGAAGAGTGACGTATCTCCAGCCACAAATAAAGTAGTAAAACCCACTGTAAGTATGAGGCGCCATAACAACAACAATTTATCACTTATAGGAAACTAAATACCTGTTTATCGCATCTCGATGTCTGACACAAATGAAATCATTATGAGCCAAGTGTGCAGCGCGACGTCACCCGCGACGACAATCCCACGCAACATGCAATATCGGTCTTATGATATTTTTAATGTAAAATTCTCATTAATTTTTCATTAAAAATATAAAGAACCGGACGCTCTTCTGATGGTACGAGGTAACGCATGTCCATGTTCATTTGTAGCGATTATAGCTCCGTAGTTAGCGCGGTAGGTTCGCATGCCGAAGGGCGTGGGTTCAAACCCCAACAACGAGCTTGAGCCTCCGGTGAAGGAAAACATCGTGAGGAAACCATAACATGGTGGTAGGGTACTTTCTAGTACTCGGCTGGCTAGCTACCACCCTCAAGTTGAAAATCTGCCGCCAAACATCTAACGGTGTGTTCCGGAAGCCTCACTTGAGAGCCAGTTCCATTCCAGGCTACCTAGCCTGGAATGGAACATACTACACACTAGATGGTAAAGCACACCTGTGCTTTACCATCTTCGACCACTTAACATCAGGTGAGCTGTGGCTAAAACAACTAGATGTCAACCAAAATAAAAAAAAATAAAAAATTCGGCAGCCAGTTGGGAGACCGTCTAGCTTCCAATCTGGAATTGTCATCCTGGGTTAGAATCCCACGGCACGCATCTCTGTATTTTTAACAGACCGTTAGATGCTTGGCGGCAATTTCCAACTTGAGGGTGGTAGCTAGACAGCCGAGTACTAGAAAGTACCCTACCACCATGCTATGGCTTCCTCACGATGTTTTTCGTCACCGGTAGCTCAAGCTCACTGTTGGGGTTTGAACCCACGCCCTTCGGCATGCGAACCTACCGCGCTAACCACTGAGCTATCATCGCTACAAACTATATATATATAAATTGAATACTTAGTACTAACTTTGTGTGTTTTTTTTTCAATGAAAGTTTTACTTTATCTTTCTGTCCTAATTCTCAATACAGCAATATATAGCGCTTCAATCAAAAGTTTACCAATCCAACTGAAACGTTTCAATCGCGCACCGTGTGGATTGCAGACGGCACGCAACCATTATGAAATAGAAACTTCGCAGTAACTGTTACGACTGATCTAAGTTTTGATTGCGTTAAAACTGACAAGTTAACAAACGTGTGTTGTATAATTTAAATGGTGATATATGACATTCTGTAAAAAAGTTAAAAGTAGCCTATGTCACCCGGGCCTATGTAACCCAACTGTGAAAGATTTTTTTAAATCGGTCCAGTTGTTTCGGAGCCTATTCAATACAAACAAATAATCAAATCTTTCCTCTTTGTAATAGTATAGATTCATAGACAAGCAGACGCCGCGCGGTTTCACCCACTTAGTTCCCGTTCCCGTGGGAATACAGGGATAAAAAGTAGCCTGTGTCACCAGGGGATAATGTAGGTTCCCGACGGTGAAAGAATTTTTAAAATCGGTCTAGTAGTCTTTAAGTTTATTCTTTACAAACATACAGAAATACAAATCTTTCCTCTTTATAACATTAGTGTAGATGTACAGACATGGCTAGTAGGTATACAATTTTATTATACCTATGTATAGATCTGAGAAATGTCGAGAAATTAACAAATATAAAGGAAAATAAAATAACCAAGTGGTAACTTTACCTATTATATTGTCTCTAGATAAATCAGAACTTTCTACAGAGAATATGTTTTATTTTAACTCGTGGAAACTTTGCGCTGTTCGTTTTTATGGTCTTAAGTCATTCGCCCGTCTCAAATGTCAAGTTACATTAGTATTTGTAGAAATGGAATTATTTCCAAGAACACAGTTGTGCCGAACGAAGCGAAGTCAGTCTTAACTTTTATGTGTAAAATCGGACTAGATTGTGTCGAGTCCCCTACTCGACACAAGACTCGCGAAGTCACTGCTCGGGGCAAATAAGTAGTTCCATCATTTATTTATTTAATCAATTAGCACCGCATATTTAACGAATCACACTAATGACAATATTAAAATGAACTTATTTAAGCTACGAACAAATTATCCTATGTAAACATCAAGTACTTAAGGTGGTTCGATTTCCATACAAATAATTTTTTGCCATTTATGAGCAAATGACGCATAATTTTACAGTGAAATCACAGCTACTGGCATTTATTTTAGTCTTTATTTGCGGTAAATCACAATTGTTTTATTCAAGCAATTGTGATTTAACGCAAATAAAGGCCAAAATTAATGCCAGTAGCTGTGATTTCACTGTAAAATTATGCTCCATTTGTCCATAAATGGCAAAAAAATATTTGTATGGAAATCAAACCAACTTAAATGTAAATTAAAAACAAAATGTCAATACAGAGAAAAATTAAATAAATGGGGAAAATAATAGTAAATTTTGCATTATAAATCTGTTCCACATGTACTTTCCACGCGGTAAAGCACCATCGAAATCGGCCTCAGCAGCCAGTTTTAGATCTGTAAGTATCCAACGAGCGAGGGCTCTTGTCAACGGCTGTCATTTGCAAAATGCGCTTTTGAAAGTCTCATCTCTGCCGGCCTTGACCTAAAAATACAACTCATCGGTCATAAGAAATAAGGCACGATTTACATCGGGCTATTTTTGTCGCCTATTGTTTAGTCTACGGTGTCCGTTCGACACGCCATCGTCGGCCTTGCCTTATGAGGAAATCTCGCTACACAGTCTGTTGGCATATTGTTCGTTACGTGTGTTGTTCTCGGATTGTATTGAAACTATTGAAAGTTTACATTTTACCCTTGAAACTAGTAACAACAGCTACGCAACGTGTCACGCGACTAAGTCACATCACAATGCCCACTTTTGAAGTTTGTTTAGAGTTAGTACCACTTCGATAACTATTTGTTTTACATTTGTGCTCGTACTACCACTTTGATAACGACGTATGTACCGTCATTGTAATACATTTGTGGAAATGTTTTTCTAAAGCTGTGTATTCATTAGTGGGCTAATATCCTGTAATATGAAAAATGCCTCTCGTCTTACAAACTTTTTAGTTTCATAAACGAGACGGACAAGGAACGAGACGCGCATTGGCGCCAGATATTTTTTTTCTTTAGTTTTGGCGTCACATTTTGAGCATTTGCCAGTGTCAAGTGTTTTATATTTTCAAGTTTCATAAGATGCCTCGTAGCTATAGTTATAGTCAAAGTCCAGTCTTGGTCAAGTAGAGTCCGTGCCGGTCAAGTCCAGTCATGCTTTAGTAAAGCAGTGGTGACATTACTATAAAGCTTCGATGGAGTTTAGGAAGCAACACGAAAAGTCATGTTTCACCACATTGTATCATTTTCCCACACTAGCGCTTGTGATTCTTGTGATAAAACACCATCATTTTTATGCATAAACACAACGACAAAACTTTGTAGTTTTGGAAAAATATACAACGGGGCGACACGACTCTTTCCCGCCAAAATTCTGGCGCCAGATATTAGTTAGACATCGGTTTCATAATTCACGGTAAAAATTTAAACAGAAATGTCAATGTCAAAGTGACAGTTCAGGTGTAATAAACATTTTTATCCTTTAATACGAAATTTTATTCAGTAATTTACGTTCAACTACAGAATTTGAAAATATTACCGCTATAAATAAAAACGTATTGTCATTCACTTATCTACGAAATCTTCTTTCACATAGCTTTTTTTTTCGTAGGTTACGCCTTCGTTTTCGTTTTTTCCGTGGACTAAAAAACCGGTGTATCTTTTGCACGTATCGCAAGCTATTTGTCCTCTGGTAAATACAACTGGAGGTCTACTGCAAGCTATTTTACTTTCTAATTTAAATCTCACAGCTCACGATCAGTATACCTACTTTAAGAACTTGTGTTAGGCTTACTTAGTCTAAAGACAATAGACTGAACTTTCTGTTGCTTTCTCTACTGTAAGGATGGATCACACTGAACCTGGTTGATCATGTCTCGATGATGGAACTTGATAGAATAGTTTGTAGAGATGAAATTTCCATGGTTAGCGCGGTCGGTTCGCATGGGCGTGGGTTCAAACCCAAACAACGAGCTTGAGCTGCCGGTGAAGGAAAACATCGTAAGGAAACCATAGCACGGTGGTAGGGTACTTTCTAGTACTCGCCTGGCTAGCTACCACCCTTAAGTTGAAAATCTGCCGCCAAGAATCTAACTGTGTGTTCCGGCAGCCTCACTTGAGAGCCAGTTACCATCTTCGACCATCTTCGTTACTTAACGTCAGGTGAGCTGTGGTCAAAAGCCTGCCAACAGTAAAAAAAACCATGGCATGGTGGTAGGATACTTCCCAGTAAGTACTCGGCTGGCTAGCTACCACCCTCAAGTTGAAAACCTAACGTTGTGTTCCATCGTCATTTAACATTAGGTAAGCTGTGACAAAAGACTTGAACCATAAAAAAATGCAAACTGAAAAATAAATGTGTATAGTTGTGAAAATTCGTGAGCGCGATGTAAACAATGTCTCACTGAACGAGTCTCCCGCTTGAAACATTTCCAACGACGGCCAGGGCTGCACTCTGGGCAGGTGACTTGGCAACGGACTAGCTACGACACTGTGACGTCACAGTGCTGCGGCAACACTGCGTCATGCCAAAGGATCTGCTGCCACAGAAAACTGCAAAAAAACAAATGTTTGTTCTGTGTCTGGGTGTTCTGTATGTATTATAAGTATGTATTTACACAAAAAAAGTATTTATGTATTCTATCAGTTATCTGACTCCCATCACACAAGCTTTGCTTAGTTTGGGGCCAGATGGCGCTGTGCGTAATGTCCTACGATATTTATTTATTTATAAATGACTAGTAAGTAATTTTTTTAACGTTTTTTAATGTGATTTTTTTTATTTTTTAGTTTTTGCGTGAAATAGCAATCAAAATCCATGTATCCAAACTTTCACATTTATAAAATTAGTGGGATTAGTAGGAAGTAGGATATTCGTTTTAGTGTATTTTTTGTACATATATTTTGATGCGACAACCTCATCTCATTTACTGTGGAAGTATTTTATTGCGAGGACTAGTAGGTAAACAAATTAATAAGTAATTCGCATGCGAATTCAGGCGCACGATTGTAAAATAGGGCCCCCGTACTGCAGTGTGTTCAGAGATGGAGCCGAAGCCGACCTTTCACTCGCCAGATTTGTCGGCGGAGTTCCGTGCAACTATGACGCAACTCGCACTGCAGTGCCGGGAGAAAATAATTGAGCTTTTACTGCGCATTATTGTAGATTTGTAGCACGAGATTGGACTGACCCACTACTGCAGAACATAGTTTGAAATCCGCTCAAAAGTTTGTAAGATTTTGCAGCACATACAAAATTATTATAGCCAGAATGGATGCCAAACATATTTTGGCAGGAGTATCGAGCGCTATAGAAGGCCAGATATTTCGTCGTTGAGTTGATGAAGCGAGAGTGTTGTCCGGCGTAATTAGGTCTGTGGTGCTAGCTAACTTGGCTTCGGTCCACGTGGGGTATGAAGCACGAAATGACGTCATCGTGACGTAACGATGCATGCTGCGACACAGTCCGTTGCGTCACGATACTAACTCGGTTACAGAATAAATAGTAGTCTGTACACGAGCGAGAGGTTCTCACTGCGAAGTTACACGAATAATCTTCTTCAATTTGTATGCGCGGGCGGTTTCCGTTGAAGTTGAAATGCCGTGTTTCATTTGTAATTCCTCACAACCGGCTCGTCGCATGAAATATTCCGGTGAACAATTCGCAAAAGGTTCCCCACATTCACAACTCTGAGGTTTCGACTCGTTTATACATAGTTAATCAAACAATTTATCATTCATTCCGAACCTTGAATTGCGCGGGAGATAAATCATGACGTTTTCCTCGTCTCTATTAACGATTCTCGAAATCATTGCATTCGATTGAACTGATAGGGTTTTGTGATACAGCAATGCAAGTGCATTGTGATTTACCGCAAATAAAGACCAAAATAAATGTTAGTAGCTGTGATTTCACTGTAAAATTATGCTCCATTTGTCCATAAAGGGGGAAAAAAATGTATGGAAATCGAACCACCTTAAATCGAATGTCATCTACTTGTGCTTCGAATTGGTATCAATAGGTGTACGTGTGTATGGCTGACATACTAGTGACATCATCACGAGAAACTGGCTACTGAACGTGTGTTTTCCACATTTCTGCTAAAACAAATATTAAACGATTCGTAGTTTAAGTTGTCCTAGGCTTGATGCGGTTTAACCATTAGTTGACGTCATTAGCTTTACTCGTTTTCAACAAAGTATAAGGAAAACTTTGATTTTAAATATAGCCTTACCAACAACTTTTGCCTTCTTGAAAAATAAAGTTTATCTCAACTCTTTTAAACCTGGTATAAATTGAGAATTAAAAAACCTCTAACACCAGTAACTTAATGACTAGGGACAAGATTAGGTATGTACATTGTACAAGACTAGCGGGCGTCCCGGCTTCAAATTCAAATTCAAATTCTTTATTTTGCAGAGACATGGGTTACAGAGATAAAAGTCACAGGTTTTATAGAATCACCATGCTCTAGCACCATGGCATGCAAATATTTATGAAAACTTAGGTCTAATTAATTAATTATGTCAATATAATTATAAAAAAAATTGTAATTAATTGTATTTAATTTTGTCATTTAAAAACTCACTTATAGAATAATACACTTTATCGATTAAGAGCTTCTTTAGTCTAAATTTAAAAATGTCAATATTTTCTACATCTTTTAGAGCTTGTGGTAACTTATTATAAATAGTGCGTCTCATCGCAAAAGTGCTGTTGCTGTGCGGGGCAGTGCTGCGGCACAGCTCACGCAGTCTGCCGTCATGTCGCTTACTGTGTACAGTTTCATACATGCCTAAGTTTGTCTTTACAACTAAGGCCGATTCGTAGATATATATCGAAGGTAAAGTTAAAAGTTTTAATTTTTTTAAAAACGACTTGCAGGAATCTCGACGCTTCGAACGGGAAAACAAAACTCGATTGACAATATAAATATGGCCTATGTCACTCAGTGATAATGTAGCATTCTAATGATGAAAGAATTATTCAGATCGGTCCAGTAGTTTCGGAGCCTATAAAAAATCAAATCATTCCTCTTTATTATTAGTGTGGATATAAAAGTCTTGAAATATAGATATATAGATAGATAACTATTTATAGTTCACACCAAGATAACAGAAACACGATACAAACATTTAATTAAAGTGCAACTATCGGCGGCCTTATCGCTTAGAGCGATCTCTTTCTTCTTTTTTATACAGGTAGGACGAAGGGGCGCTAACTAGAGAAACATGATATTTACATAAATACCTACATTCATCATACATATACATATATCCGTTTATCACCGAAGTATCAGTACACCAAATCTCAGATCAATAGGATCTGTGAAAGTTAGTAAGACCCTTTTGTCAAGTAGGTAATGAGCTGACGATCATCAAACCCCTGAACAGATCTTCATAAATAATATATCTAAGAACCATCTCGATCACGTCAGCTTTCAAACAAAAAAAACCGCATCAAAATCGGCCCATTCGTTTAGGACTTTTAGGAGTTACGACGCCATAGACAGACACATCAAACTTATAACACCCCTCTTTTTGCGTCCAGGTTTAAAAACAAGTTTGCTTAAACTAACGTTATTGTTTAACTGCTTACGTAATCGTCTAATGGAAGTAGGTAAAACTTAAACTGGATGAATAAACCTGGCTCGAGTCGACGACTACCCCAGAAGAAACTGCTAAGTAGGTTATCGCTAATTGGGTTACCAGTCATAACTTTATATTTGCGCGTCGCATAATTCATAGCGAGAACACATCGGGCTCTATATAACTCAATAGCACGTATAATTGGATAATGGTAGTAATCTTTCTCGCGGCCTTGCGTCCACTGACGACTATAACCGGGACAATTTCCATAGTAACACTGTCACACAGACTCTTGCACGGAGACAACACTTTTCTAAACGGTCGGATTGCACGCCAACACGAACGCATGAACCGATTCAGGCGGCAGATTTAACCGCGACGATGACTCTCCGCCTATTTCTAAGCACAGTTTTGGCCCACTGTTCCCAATTATTAGCATTGGACTAATACCAAACGGTAATGACCTGTTTTCTAGCGATACTAGTCTTTGTATCTTTGGCACCAAGTGTCACATTTGCGGTGCAACTGTGCGGCTTCGTCAAGGTCAAGGGAGTTACTCAATAGGACCGGTTGTATATGAGTGTTGCGGTTGCATAATTTCACCCGGTTCCACTCCATTCGCTCGAAGATGTCAAACTCGTTCCACAGACACGTCTCAGGTCTATGTGTGAAGCCATGTAAGAATTAATTGATGTGAATTCTTTATGTTTTTGCTCTCGTTCGATTAAAGCGAGTTTATTACATTATCCGTTGGGCCGAGAGAGCCCGCGATGAAGACAAAGAAGGTATGAATAATTCAGATCTTATAAATGTAAACGGTGAAGCGAAGGACCCGCGACATTAGCAGGGGGCCGACTATCTGACTCGATAGTTAAATGTCGAGTACCTACTGACGAGGAAAACCAGGATATAAAGCAGTTTACGATCAGAATATTTTAATACATTCGATGACTAATATAAAGAGCTAGGTATTCTTTGAGTTAGTGCTTTTCACACAGCGCCATCTAGCCACAATCTAAGCAAAGCTTGTACTATAAGAACCAGGTAGCAGATAGAATACTACTTGTTTTTTTTTTAATGGTTGACGGGCTAGGTGTATGGCCACGGCTCACCTGATGTTAAGTGAGGGTGTGGTCGAAGATGGTAAAGTACACCTAGCCTGGAAGAGAACTGGCTTGGCTGCCGGAACACACCGTTAGATGCTTGGCGGCAGATTTCAACTTTTTATTGTAAATACATATATTTATAATTACGTACAGAAAACCCAGGCACAGAACAAACATTTTTATCGTCATAAATTTTTGTTTTGGTAGGGATCGAACCCACGCTCTACAGCTTTTGAAGCAGATATTCTACCAAATGAGCCAACAGGGAGTCAGTTGATAAGTATTACAAAGTTTTATAGTTTTATACGAAACCTTACAAAATGGTATTTCTAAAAGTGGTTTAAAATGCTTATTCGTTTGCTACAGAGTAGTGACAAGCTCATTACTGAGAGGATGTTACACAAATAACTTACCCAAAGATGTTATTTAATCGGAAGCTGAAACAAAAACGGAAAGTTGCATTCGAATTTAATAACTTTGGAACAATTGTGCTCAGAACTTTCTGAATAATGTTCTGATAGAACAGGTACCAATTTTCTAATGGCTTTTGAAAGAAACTCTGCTGTCCATTTTTGAGCAGCTTGCCGTGAATCCTAGTAAGAACATTGTAAATTGATGGTCGGAATTCATGCAAAAAGCATTGTTTTAACAGACTTTTTTTTTAACGGTTGTATATAGCCAGCCCTGTTTGTTATTGTTCTAATCTTTGGGTCATATTTAGTCATTGAAATTTTACCCCCTTCCTTTTGACAGATTTATCTGGTATTTAGATATAACTCTTTATTGTGCACATCATTAACAGAAAAAAAGTACAGAGAACAAAAGAACCTTATAAACTATTGCCACAAGTGGCGGCCTTATCGCTAACAGCGCTTAGTTTCTTTAGTTCTGATAACAATATGCTATTTTCAATAAAACCGTTATTGAATTATTATTTTTTTACTTATTTTTTTTGTTTGTTACTTCAGAACTCAACCGATTAAAAAAAAACATTTGAAAAGATGTTGCCGATGTTCGCTTGTTCAGAAAAGCCTTGAACATCATAAAGATCATGATCTCTTATACCTGATTAAGATATTCAGTTTAAACGTAAAATATTTATGAAACAAACGATATGCTCTCCCGATGGTGAGAGATAACGCCTGTAACCATTGCAGCGATACACAGAACTTTTAGAAACAAAACAAAGTCCAGGGCATCCCTGCCTTGGCACTCATTACTTTGAGACTTTCGATGGTTACTCTCAATAGCCCTGTAATTTCGCTAGCTGTCCCTGCTTGGCGTTACAAAAGTAAAACTGTATTTTGAGTAGTAATATTTCCCAGGGAAAGCCAGCGCGCCCAGTTGTCTATTTTTGGATTTATTCTGGCAAGGACTTCCAAACGGCGCGAAATAGCTACACCTATTACTACATCCTTCGGACGATCAAAACGACTTGCGGCACGAAAATAAGATCCAATTAATTAACCGAACCGCACGAAATAGGCCCGTTGAAACAGTTGTAGCCAATTAAAATGGTTTCGCTATACATTTTTTAGTGTACATTTCAAAGCAAAATATTTAAATAAATAAATATCGTAGGGCATTACACAAACTAATTATTTACCAGCGCTGCTTTGTTTGATTCATTGATTAACTATTTATTTTCCACACACCAAAAATTATACAGTACAGAAGAGTAAGTAATTTTTGTAGCGATGATAGCTCAGTGGTTAGCGCGGTAGGTTCGCATGCCGAAGGGCGTGGATTCAAACCCCAACAATGAGTTTGAGCTGCCGGTGAAGGAAAACATCGTGAGGAAACCATAGCATGATGGTAGGGTACTTTCTAGTACTCGGCTGGCTAGCTACCACCCTCAAGTTGAAAATCTGCCGCCAAGCATCTAACGGTGTGGTCCGGCAGCCTCACTTGAGAGCCAGTTCCATTACAGACTAGGTGTGCTTTACCATCTTCGACCACACCTTTACTTAACAACAGGTGAGCTGTGGTCAAACACCTAGCCTGTCAACCAAAAAAATAAAAAAGACAATATAGTCACTTAATAGGTGTATTGTGCTATATTTGGATACTCTTTGCAACAATCAGTTTATAGATGTTCTTGGCAGGCCGACGTCTTTTAGTAGATTATAGAGAGATTTTGCTGGCAATCCTCTCGCTCCCATTTCTACAGCATGTAGTAAGTAAATTGACCATGTAACCATTTATGGTCAACTCAATACTCAATACTTTATTGCAACATATGTACAGGTTCTTATGCTTATCAATTTAACAATGTTGTCCCTAGTACATATGACCCCATTAGGGTATGGCAAACAATTTTGGTCAAAATATTTTTGAGATGCGGTTTAAATTAAAAAAATACAGATTAAATAATAATAATACAATTAATAATTACAAAATAAAATTAGAATAATAATTAGTCATACTTAGTCATACATGTTATCATCATTAAAAAAAAACCGTCAAAAGTGTACAAAAATAAAATCAGGATATTAATTGGCCATAATTAGTCACTATAAATATTGTCATCGTTAAAACTCATTTGTAAGACCATAATATCTATTTAGCTTTAATGTAATAAACGCAATACTTCCTACATTGCGGACAATCTATCCGCTTACCTGTAAATCTTCAAAACCGCAAAGTCCGCGCGCCTTATCGGCTGCCACATTTGGAGCGGTATCGATCGAAGTCTTTAGGCGCCGATACGCGCTTTCAGCGAATGAATAGGGCATCGTCACGCATTACACCGATACGGAGCTTCATTGTGATTTTATCGAGCTACAAATTTACCACGGCTCAGACAAGTGAGGTCATCTGGAGATTGATGACTCCACTGACAAGCTCTTTTGAACCTACGATGTAACAGATACGTCCAGTGATGTTAAACGTACCAACTTTTGTTATTAATACTAGGTTTTAGTATCATGTACCATGTACCAAGGTTACTCGGTCCTCGTATGCAAAAATGCCATGATTTTCCGTAGACAGAAAAATGTCAAGATTAGCCGTTGACCGACAAAAATACACTGAAAATACGTAGGTATAATATAACCGACAAGTTTTAATATAAGAGACATTCCAATCCACAGTTCCTTTAAAAAACTAGCTCCAACCTCAAGGAATGAAAATACGAACCTATACTTATTTTAATATATGTGTGAAAAACAGTTTTTAAGCGATTTTTAACCTTTTTTTTTTTTTATTTCGACATCTGGCAACCCTTGTACCTGTTTTCCGTCTTTAATACCAGCTTTTTAGCCAGCTGGTACAAGGATTTCAGAGTGGCCATCTAACATCCCCGGATACGTCTCTGAATTATGGCGAGCGCGCTGTCTCCAGCTGTGAATACCACTAGACTCGGCGTCTGGGAGCGGGACGCGGTATTCACTTTGTTTTATGGGAAGGATGCTCATCCCCGGTGGAAGCTCGCTGCGGAATTTATGCTCGATGTTTGTCATTTTTGTTATGGCATTCCCATTTACAGTTTCCCCTTTTATGCCTCTCTATGCGTGTTTAAATGCTTTCATGCTCGGAATCTACTTTATTAGTCTTTATGTTATTCTGGACGTGAAGTTCTCGCTACTAAGATTTTTATAGCTTCCTAGAGTCGTAACCTTAGCGCTTCGGGAGCTATAATATCCTGATTGTAAACGTTGAATGCGTTTAATAACTTGAAGTGTCAGCAGTAGTTATCCTCGAGAGTCTAAATCTCTACATAGTATGAAGCCAAGTCGCTTCCCGCCGTCTGTACGCTTAGTACGCAACGGATTTTAATGCGGTTTCCATCAATACACAGAGACATTCAAGAGGAAGATTTATATGTGTAATACATTCATCACATTAGTATCTACATTGCACCCCCATGCGAAGCCGGGGCGGATCGCTAGTCTATTTATTATTATTTGATTAAAAACTGAAAAGTTTCTAAAATTAGGCCTTGCGTCTAACGTCCGCTGGCCCTTGACTAAATGTATGGTGGAGATGTTTTATTTTCGCGACTTGTATTTTATCGAGTACTTTCCCTCTTTCGACTTTTTTAAATTTCTACCTAGAAGTGATGAATCATCTAAGGTTCCGTTGTCCGCAGGCACGACGGAGCGAGCATGCCTGATTACGGGCTCCGTGGACGGCATTATGGTTGTGCTGGACTTCATCATGGACAAGATCAAGGAGAAGCCCGAGCTGGTGAAACCATTCCCGGAGGGCGTCGACACTAAGATGCCTCAAGACAGAGACAAGCAGGTGAGGAAACCTTTCTTGCAAGTGTTTTTTTTTTTTTTTTATGTAAGAATTAATGAGACGAACGAGACGCTCTCCTGATGGTAAGAGATAACGCCTATCCATGACCATTGCAGCGATACACAGAACTTTGAGTAACAAAACAAAGTCCAGGGCATCACTGCTTTGGCGCTCATTACTTTGAGACTTTCGATGGTTAGTCTTAACAGCCCGGTAATTTCGCTAGCTGCAGTACCCCTCGAACCGGAACACAGTAATGTTTACACACTACTGCTTAGCGGCAGAATAACTGGTACTGCGGTGGTACCTACCTAGACGACCTCCTGCTAAGGAGTTCTACCACCAAGTGAATTGTAGTACCAATCACCAATTGTAGTACCAGTGTAATTGTAGTACCATCTCAACGCCACAAAACATTAAAGACTTTGAGTGTTATATTATATGTATGTGTAAAGTTATTGATAATAATGTATCGTTGTACTCAATTAGTTTTTAATTAAACAAACAAAACTAATAAATTCATTAAAACGATTGCATCGAATGTGAAATGTGCAAGGTGATCAATTGAGTTAAAGAGTTCGTATACCACATTACCACCTGCATCTCCTAGGATCTAAGTTCAGTTCCTGACTCCAATGCTACCCGTCAAACGAGTCTACATTTCTAAATTTAAAGCTTGTATTAAAAATTCGACATTTTTAATACAAGCTTTTTTGAACAGCATCCAGGTTATGATACAATTTAAAACAGGTTATCACAATACAACATTTCTTGACCAATGATCATGTTGTTGATCGTTGAAGAGTTCTTTCGTTTGGAACCAATGCTGGATGTATATAGGATCAGGTTATACTTGCCATAAAAATGCATTGTCATCGGAAAGTACCAACATCTCAATTTCAACTCTGTGGGATAACAGGAAGTGGTTCTAATTCTTCTTGCAAGATTAGACCAAAACAACTAACAAACATTGTAAGTTAAATAAAAACTAGTAAAAAGTTAAATAAAACTTTTTATTGTGCACACCGAAAACAGAAAAAAGTACAGAGAACAAAATAATCTTATGAGCTAGTGCCACAAGTGGCGGCCTTATCGCTAAGAGCGATATCTTCCAGGCAACCAAGAATAGCAAACACGATACATATTAAGAACAGACGGGAGATGTATAATATGTTGTGTATAATGTTTTGTAGCGATGATAGCTCAGCGGTTAGCGCGGTCGGTTCGCATGCCGAAGGGCGTGGGTTCAAACCCCAACGATGAGCTTGAGCTGCCGGTGAAGGAAACCATATCATGGTGGTGTACTTTCTAGTACTTGACTCAAGTTGAAAATCTGCCGCCAAGCATCTAACGGTGTGTTCCGGTAGCCTCACTTAAGAGCCAGTTCCATT
This sequence comes from Biston betularia, assembly GCA_905404145.2. Taxonomy (NCBI): domain Eukaryota; kingdom Metazoa; phylum Arthropoda; class Insecta; order Lepidoptera; family Geometridae; genus Biston; species Biston betularia. The sequence goes on from FR989879.1 coordinate 514,120, forward strand.
CCAGGCTAGGTGTGCTTTACCATCTGCGACCACACCGTCACTTAACATAAGGTGAGCTGTGGTCAAACACCTAGCCTGCCAACCATAAAAAATATATAAATACATAGGTATGGATAGTGAATAAATGCACTTATAGTTTGATGCACGTGTCCTATCTAGCCGTCGCCGTCGCCGTCACCGTCGGCGGTATCTGTTGGAGTGATAACGAGCTTGTTATCTAAGCCCACGCTCTGGGCTATCAATTTCTCGATAACATAGAACAATGTGTTGATTCTGGTGCCTGAATACAAATGAATATGGTTGCCGTGACGTAACGATTCGTAGCGATGATAGCTCAGTGGTTAGCGCGGTAGGTTCGCATGCCGAAGGGCGTCGTTTCAAACCCCAACAATGAGCTTGAGCTGCCGGTGAAGGAAAACATCGTGAGGAAACCATAGCATGGTGGTAGCGTACTTTCTAATACTCGGCTGGCTAGCTACCACCCTCAAGTTGGAAAACTGCCGCCAAGCATCTAACGGTGTGTTCCGGCAACCTCACTTGAGTGCCAGTTCCATTCTAGGCTAGGCGTGCTTTACTATCTTCGACCACACCGTCACTTAATACCAGATGAGCTGTGGCCAAACAGCCTGTCCGCCATAAAAAAAAAAAAATAGCAAAATGTATTTGGCATTCCATGATTCGACGTGATGTTTGATAAGCCGTTATCGACAATCCGTGACCTCGATATGCCAGCGACTGTTAGCGGTGTTTAACTTTAAAAATTAATTAATGTATTAGTTATACAAAATAGATATAAATCAATTTACGATATAAAAGTTGTAGTATCATCAATAAGTCGTCTTACGTGTTATTATATTATTGTATATTCTACGCCAATTATGTAAAACCGAACGCGTACATAAACACAATCTTTATAATACGAAGTAGATAATAATAGATTTATTTATACGACAATCTATACTATTATTAAGAGGATTTGTTTGTATCGAATAGGCTCTCAAACTATTGGACCGATTTTAAAAATTATTTCACCGTTGGGAAGCTACACTTTTTCCGGGTGGCATAGGCTACTTTTTATTTCTGTATTCCTACGGGAACGGGAACTACGCGGGTGAAAACGCGAGGCGTCCGCTAGTATAGAATATTTATCTTCTGTGCTAGCTGTGCCATTCCCGCGTGGATGTTCTGTAAAGGGGATAATGAAGCTTCCCAACGCCGAAAGTATTTTTGAAATCGGTCCAGTAGTTTCGGTGCCTATTCATTACAAACATACAATCAAATCTTTCCTCTTTATAGTAGTATAGATTTTAATGTATACCTGTCCATAGGGTCCATGAATAACTTATATTCAGCGAAAAACTTCTTACCTTGCGGACCCTCAGGTATCGCCACTTTATTTACCCACGAAAATAATAAAAAACTCTATTACGGAAATGATAAAACAATTCCCCCTGTTATTCCCCACAACAATAACAATAACTGAACACCCAGTGAAGTTTGCTCAAGGGTGAGACGGAACGTCCCGCCTACAAGAACGGGAACAGCCGAATTGTGAACATACGAAATCGCTTTGGCCAGCTCGGGGATTTTGTAAAGTGTTGATTTCCATGCAAATCGCGCGCCACCCCTAGCCGACTCGCCGCCGCCGGCCGCCCCCTCCGGCAGGGTTGCCAGTAAGTAAAGTTGCCCAGAAGTAGTAGAAAAGTACTTAGGCTACTTACCTAACGGCCAGCAGGCGAGTAGGCGTTGGTTTGACCCAAATCGACAAATAATACAGTTGTAGGGCTTCTAAAATAGTGGTCGTTCTTTCGCATAGTGGTCATTATTGTGTTCTATTGTGTAGTGTTTTATTACTAGCTTTTTATGTGTGTTATAAGAGGAGACTTTAGTTGACATTTCTTGACGTTTAACGTTTTTTCGCTTCGCTACAAAGACGAGTTTTTTTTAGTAGAATATTTTTTTTAAATTTTGGTTTTCTAGAAATGAGATCCCAGGGGCTTATCATATACTTATATCTACATTATGTGCATCTCCCGTCAAGCAGTACCGGCGAGTGTGACGCGTGTGCCAGTCATCGTTCTCCTCATTTTAGTTCACCTGTAGACTTTAGTTCAATGTACATTTTCTCACAGCTAAACAGTCTCTCCTAACTTCCTCCTACTCTATCTTGTCTACACTGAACAATCTTTTATTTTTGTATTAGCAACTAGCGCAAGTACCTTTGTGCCGAACGGAAAAATGTTTAAATGACAGATTTATAGGGAAATCAGTTCAGAAGAACTCTGCGAGCAAATATCTTCGTCAGCTGTTCATTTCGTTTCGTTTCAATTTTAGCAGCGTTTCTAGTAGCCCTTACTAGCGAGACGGGACCTATAAAGGCGAGAATCGATTGATGGCGCTGGGCCCAGGCAGTAACAGTATCCAGTGGATCGAGCTCAGCGGGCCACGGCCGCGGCGCGGGGGTGTCTCATTGTAATTCGGTGTTGTGTTTTTGACAGCCCCCAGTAATTGCCGAAAAGGAGTGCTGCTTCAAAGTTAATTGGTGCGAACGGCTGCCCTGTTATTTTTACAGGTTTCTTAAGAATTAATTAAGTTTTGATTCGATTTTCGTTGTGGGAATTTCCATCGTACGCTCCTAATGAGTGTATATCTAAATGCTATAGTTTGGGGAATTGGACAACATGGAAAAATGCTCGGTCACGTGATGGAACAAAGTCGTAAAGTTGCTAGTTTACCGGATTCATTTCGGAGTGTGTGCTTCAGAACTACCTACATGGTCTAATTATCCCATGCCCATTTTTCTATCGGACATCCAGAAGCACGAAAAAGGGATTTCGTGGATCCATCGTTTCATGGACGACGTTCCAAAAACTCACACGAAACTATTTGATTACACGTTCATTGTGCGGACCGCTAGACAATGGAATGCACTGCCTGAGTGGGTGTTCCCCGATGGTTACAATCTGGGTGTCTTCAAGTCGAGAGTGAATTATCATCTCGCTTTATGTTAAACGAACATGCGGTCAACGATGAAGCGTTGCCTGCAAGAAACTGATTCTGTATCTATCAGGGAACACTCAAAAGTTTTGATTCCACATTTTTCATTCGCACAGCGAGGTTGTGGAACTCTGCCGAAATCTGTGTTCCCTGTTAGGTACAATATGGGTGTCTTCAAATGTAGAGTGAGTAGTATTCTTCTAGGTAAGCGTGCTCCATCTTAGACCACCATACTGCTTTACATGAGGCAGAGTGTGGTCAAACGCGAACCTATTTTGAATAAAAAAAATAAAAAAATGTCGAACCACCGCTGGGCAAACGTCGCCTACGTTTGGCCCCCAAAATTTAAACGATCTCACCTACCCAGGCGAAACTGGTATGACGAACTAAATCGTTATGACAGTTTCTGGACCACCAAAACCGAAGACTGGAAAGAGAGGCCTTTGCCCAGCAGTGGGACACCACAGATTGAAATTAAAAAAAACTATCAGTTATCTGATTGCCGTAATATGGTTGATGTTTATTTGTTATTACTCGCAGCAATATGTGGTATTCTTGCGTCACAAATATAGATAGAGTAAGCTATTTGTTTTCTTGTTTGGCTTCGGCTGCTGTGCTCCTTTAATATATTTTTCCGTCACCTGGGAACTTGCGCTCTTGGAACTAATTAATTATTAGCGAAGCCGGTGACGTCGGAATCTTTCGTCGCCCCTGTAGAGGCCGACATGAAGTTCCGCCAATTACTGACTTGTAGAGAGAAGATTAAACGGTAATCGAACTTAAAATTAATCCAATTATCCTAATATAGGGTGTAGTCTAATTGGGAGACGTCTCAATGTAAAGGATCTGGGTTCGAAACCCACAGCACGCACTTCTCAATTTCAATATTATGTGCGTTTTGACGATGGCTTTTTTTTATGTATTCGTAATGAGCCGAACGAGACGCTCTCCTGATGGTAAGAGACAACGCCTGTACACGACCATTGCAGCGATACACAGAACTTGAGTAACAAAACAAAGTCCAGGGCATCACTGCTTTGGCGCTCATTGCTTTAACACTTTCGATGATTAATCACACTAACCTTGAAATTTCGCTAGCTGCAGTACACTTCAAACCGGAACAGTAATGTTTACACACTACTGCTTGGCGGCAGAATATCCGATACTGCTGTGGTGCCTACCTAGACGACATACTGTTAAAAAGATCTGTGGACTAGGTTAATTAAAGTTAAGAAACAGGGCCGTCCTGCCAAAATACTAATGTACAACAAATTACCTACTTGTATTACTGAATTGAATTTTAAAACATTTTAACAGGCACTGAAACATTTCTTTGAAATCAACCCATTTTACTATTTAAATGAATACAATATAACATAAATAAACTTATGTATCTAACTATTGCTTAGACAGCCCTGTTGGTTCATTGGTAGTATGCTTTCAGAGCTGAAGGGCGTGGGTTCGATTCCCACTCATTTGTGTGACTAACATCGATGTTTGTCCTGTGTCTGGGTGTACTGTATGTAATATAAGTATGTATTTACAAAAAAAAAAAAAAGTATTCTATCAGTTATCTGTCTTCCATAGCACAAGCTCTGCTTAGTTTGGGGTCAGATGGTGTGTAATGTCCTGCGATATTTATTTACACAAAAATGAGTTTTCCCAAATATTCATTGACATATTATGTCAATGAATAGTTAGATACATAAGTTTATTTATGTTATATTTGTTGTTAATTGCCTGCTATTTATTTTCAATTTCCTAAAGTGTTACGTAGTTTGTTAACTTAGCTTAGTTTGTCTGAAATTCAATTTAAGACGTTTTTTATTGTTATATTGACTTGACTGTAACAATCGTTGTTATTTATGTCCAATAAATGATTCTGATTCTGATTCTGATCTACTACCAAGTAAAATTTTCCCACACGTTGTTTGTTATACAAATGGATAAAAAAAACAAGGTTTGGTTGATATTACGCCGTAAAGGCGACGAATTTTCGCAGGTAGCGCGCGAAATGCTTCAAATAACCGCCAAACAAGACAAACACGGGGCGGGGAGAACTCTAGCTGGATACTAATTAGAACTCATTCCCTTCTAATTGGGTTCGCGAAAGATAAACAATTTTGCACAATTCCTTTTGGAGCATGAAACTGGGACCACAGATTGTATAGTAGTGCCACGTAGATATGGCGAGCAGAGATGGGGATACAGCTTGCAGCGTAAAGTGTGTTTAGAAGTAAGGATCTGTCCCTCCTTACATAATTATGCTATACTAGCTGCGCCCCGCGGTGTTACCCGCTACATGTTTTCGGGATAAAAAGTAGCCTATGTGTTAATCCAGGGTGTTAGCTACCTTCATACCAAATTTCACCTAAATCCGTTCTGTAGTTTTTATGTGAAAGAATAACAAATATCTATCCAAACTTTCACATTTATAATATTAGTGAACTAGCTCTCAAGTGAGGCTGCCGGAATACATCGTTAGATGCTTGGCAGATTTTCAACCCGAGTACTAGAAAGTACCCTACCATCATGCTATGGCTTCCTAACTATGTTTTCCTTCACCAGCAGCTCAAGCGCATTGTTGGGGTTTGAACCCGCGGCCTTCGGAATGGGAACCGACCGCGTTAACCACTGAACTAACATCGCAACATAATGTTAGCGTTTTCGGCAAGAAATCTCATGTGAATCAGGAGTCCTGTAGTTTAGTAAGTTTAGCAAACAAAACACCACGCAAACAACTTGTCTCTGTTCATTACGCATCTACAAGCACCTACTACTTATAACGATATGTGTGTGCTTTGAAAAATAAAATATCACGGAAGCGATGTACATACGTTTGTAAATGTTAATATGTGTGCGTGACGATTGAAAAAGTGGTAGACCTTAAGACCTTACATGTTATCCAATTAATTATGGAGCAAGTGTGTGCTTAAAAATACGACTTATACTATGTGAAGATGAGATAGATAAGATAAACCTTTATTGCTTGCAACTGTACCAGTGTACATGAAGAAAAATCTCAAGTATACCTAATGCAAACACTATATTATATTTTCGTTACCAACCAAAATATCTGAAGGTTTTATGTCACAACAGTTTATCCTAGCGGACTTGCAATAATTTCCTTTTTTGGGTTCCGTACCCAAAGGGTAAAAACGGGACCCTATTACTGAGATTTCGCTGTCCGTCCGTCCGTCCGTCCGTCCGTCCGTCCGTCCGTCTATCCGACCGTCCGTCCGCCCGTCCGTCTGTCACCAGGATGTATCTCAAGAACGGTGATAGCTAGACAGTTGAAATTTCCACAGATGATGTGTTTCTGTTGCCGCTATAACAACAAATAAAAAAAATAAAATAAAATAAATATTTCCCTTAATCCCCATACAACAAACTTGATTTTTTATAGATAATGGTAAGGAACCCTTCGTGCGCGAGTCCGACTCGCAATTGGCCGGTTTGTTATCATATAAATATATAGATATAAAATATAACTAAGTTTGATAACTATGTAAGTACCTAAGTAAGCTGAGTTTGTTTGTTCGGTTCTTTTGTTCTCTATATTTTTTTTTTGTTTATGGTGTGCACAATAAAGAGTTTTATCTATCTATGTACTTAATTTAAAAAGAACAATTTTTTTTTAACATTAGTTTTTTGGCGGGAACGCGGAAAGAGTCTAGTCGCTCCGTTGTATTTTTTTCCAAAACTACTGTTTTGTAGAGTGTTTATGAATAAAAATGGTGGTGTTCTATTCAGAAAGTGTCGAATCACTAGCGCGAGTGTGGGAAAATGAGGTGGTGAAACATGACTTGTCGCGTTGCTTCCAAAACTCCATCGAAGCTTTAGTAAAGTCGCCACTACTTTACTAAAGCATGACTGGACTTGACTGACACGGACTGGACTTGACCAAGACTTTGACTTTAACTATAGCTACAAGGCAACTTACTTAACTTTTGAAACTTGAAAATATAAAATACTTGACACTGGCAAATGCTCAAAATGCGACGCCAAAACGTAAGAAAAAACAATGTGCTTAATTTATTTCTATAATAATAATATACAATTTTTTTTATACAGAAGATAACACTCAATATTGGGCGAAATTATGTCTTGCAAGATAAACTTGCGCTACCTACCTAGCTACCTTTTACTGATATCAATCTTTACTGATGTACCCGTGTGGTCATTCCTAACCCATCATCACCTTCACCTCAAATTCCACGCTTTAGTACGCATATCAATATGTATAGAATTCTATTCATATCTATGTAAGAAACATAGATCGAAAACATAGACCACGCAAGTTCTTTGGAAAGTATGGCTAGATTTTTACCACTCGCTTCTAACATGATATAGAAATCGTTGGCACATTATTTATTAGATTAAAGAGCTTTATCATTTGGTAAAAGGATATTACTTGTAAATATGCACGTGAATTTATAATTGCCCATTCATACTTGTTGTTGTCCAATGTCGAATGCTCTTAATGCGGAAGTATATCATTTGCTTTATAGGTAAATATCATATCATTATTTATATTTATGTACATTGTACAATGCTAAATATTTTATACGTTAATATGATCGTTTTACATTCATATATTTAAACGATGCTAATTTTGCATAGAGACACAGGGCCGACCGAGTGACATAAATACCTTGTATCCCGAAAAAACTGCGGCTTCCCAATCTAGTTCAAATAAATAAATATTGGAGGACATTTAACACAGCGCCATCTAGTCCCAAACTAAGCAAAGCTTGTACCATCGGAACCAGACTGCGGACAGAATACTTAAATATTTTTTTATTGTAAATACATACTTGTAATACATACAGAACACCCAGATACAGAACAAACATCGATTTTAGTCACACAAATGTTAGTCCTGAGAACCGAACCCACGCCGTTCTCTCGAAGCAGACATACTCCCAATGAACCAACAGGGCTGTCTAAGAAATAATAAAGATTTCTTAACTTTAATTTGTTACAGCATTAGCAGATACGTATTTTGAGATATAATGTTAAGCAGAAGTATTTTATTAGGTTCCAAAAGTAATGAAGTTTTCTTTGTAAAGTTCTACATCCCACATTTATGTTCGCTTCATGAATCAAAAATGTACGCTCCAACATCGTAAAAGTTTACATTGTGTATAACTATAAAAAAAGATAATACAAAGCGATTATAGCACCTGCCACATCCTAAGTCTGTGGTGTTATACTATAACCATAATACTTGCGAGCGTTAATAAAGACTCGGCAAGGTCGCTGCTCACTTTGCATGTGTGTGTGTTAATGTGTTACCGTGATTAACATGTGTGCAAGTGTTGCACGATCGATTGTCACGAACGTACTGGAGATAAGAGCGTGTTATCGGATAAACGAATGCATGTTGCAAAACTCTTGTTCTTCTTGATTTTGAATGCGGTTTGATGACTTTTTTTTATAGTTTACAGGTTCTGTTTGATCACAGCTCATCTGATGTTAAGTGACGGTGTGTTCGAGTATAGTAAACATCCATTCCAGGCTAGGTGTGCTTTACCATCTTCGATCACACCTTCACTTAACATCAGGTCAGCTGTGGTCAAACATCTAGCCTGTCAACCATAAAAAAAAAAAAAAAAAAAATCTAGTCTGGAATGGAAATCACTCTCTTGTGCTGCTACCAGAGCTTACCGTTAGGTGCTTGGCGACAGATTTTCAACTTGAGGATGGTCGCTAGCCAGTCGAGTACTAGAAAGTACCCTACCACCATGCTATGGTTTCCTCACGGTGTTTTCCTCATTGCTGAAGTTTGAATGCATGTGAACCGACCGCGCTAACCACTGATCTATCATCGTTACAATTTTTTTAAATAAATGAAGTAAATTAATATCCTGGGATATTTTCAAATAGTGCCATCTAGCCCCAAACTAAGCAAAAGTTGTACTATGGGAAACATAATAACACTAATGTAATACTTATAAACTTTTTTTTAGATATAAATACAGTCATACTTATAAAGTGCAAGTAATGCATAAACAGAAATCTAATTCGGTACCTACAACTGAGAACAAAAAAAAACATTTATTCTATTAACTAACGAAGCCTGAAATACCTTTTGATAAATATCTAAAATTAAGACAGAACAAATTAGCATTAATTCTGACACAGAACAAAAATTACCATCAACTAATGACTAATTTTATTTAAATTACGAAACCAAGAAATATAAAAATGCACCAGATTAACGATGAACAGTTTAGCAGTTTCCTACAAATAGTAATAAATTAAAAATTAACATTCCATCTCAAAGCGGGAAAGGGAATAATTTACAGCATATTTCTATCCAAAGTTACGTAAGGTACGTTAAGGTACGTACTTGCCAAAGGCAAATGAGCCGGTCCCGTACTGAATCAAGTTGTCATTACCAGCTTAACTTCATTACGATCCAAATAGGTCATTAGGTGCCGAAGCCGATAGTAGATGAATAATTTCTAATTATAATTCAAATTTATATGTACTTACAAATTAGGAAACATGAAATGGAACAAGATCGCTGGCTATTGACTTTATTACGTTTCAAATAGGTCATACGATGTCAAGTTTCAATGAGTATTTTTTTTTTCTTTTTGTAAAGGTAATGAGTCGATCGAGGCGCTCTCCTGATGGTAAGAGATAACGCCTGTCCATGACCATTGCAGCGATACACAGAACTTTGTGTAACAAAACAAAGTCCAGGGCATCGCGTAGCGATGATAGCTCAGTGGTTAGTGCGGTCGCTTCGCATGCCGAAGGGCGTGGGTTCAAACCCCAAAAATGAGCTTGAGCTGCCGGTGAAGGAAAACATCGTGAGGAAACCATAGCATGGTGGTAGGGTACTTTCTAGTACTCGGCTGGTTAGCTACCACCCTCAAGTTGAAAATCTGTCGCCAAGCATCTAACGGTGTGTTCCGGCAGCCTCCCTTGAGAGCCAGTTCCATTCCAGGCTAGGTGTGCTTTACCATCTTCGACCACACCGTCACTTAACATCAGGTGAGCTGTGGTCAAACACCTAGCCTGTCAGCTATAAAAAAAAATCGCTGCTTTGGCGCTCATTACTTTGAGACTAGATGGTTAGTATCAACAGCCCTGTAATTTCGCTAGCTGCAGTACCCTTCAAACCGGAACACAGTAATGTTTGCACACTACTGCTTAGCGGCAGAATAAATGGACTGCAGCTGGCGAAATTACTGGGCTGTTGAGACTAACCATCGAAAGTCTCAAAGTAATGAGCGCCAAAGCAGTGATGCCCTGGACTTTGTTTTGTTACTCAAAGTTCTGTGTATCGCTGTAATGGTCATGGATAGGCGTTATCTCTTACCATCAGGAGAGCGCCTCGTACGTCTCATTACTTCTCAAATAAAAAATAAAAACCTACTTCGAGATCTTATGCGTGTATTATACTTTTACTATCTACAAGGAAATACATTGTAATAAAAATGTAAGGGAAACCCTGCTCGCTAAATAGGCTGAAACTAAAATAACACGAGCATTAATATTCTCAATGTCACCTACCGTTGATCCCTCGAGTAGAAACGTGGTAGGCCGGTAGGTATTGTGTTGACATTGAACTAATTGTATTATAAGTAGACTAATAGTAAAATAAACACCATGTACCTACTGAGCTAATAGAATTAGTACAATGGCTAGATACATAGGAACTCGTTATTGTGCACGTGGTGTGCAAATAGAACAGAGGACAAAATAATCTTATGAGCTACTGCCACAAGTAGCGGCCTTATCGCTAAAAGCGATCTTTTCCAGGCAACCATGAATGGAAAACACGTTGCTGCTAAAGAACAGACAAACAATATATTGTAATCAAGTGCTAGCGTATATAGTTGGGAGAAGACGCAATTTACATTGTTCTTTGTTCATTTAATTTACATTTTTACTGTGTTCCGGTTTGAAGGGTACTGCAGCTAGCGAAATTACTGTGCTGTTGAGACTAACCATATAGTCTCAAAGTAATGAGTGCCGAAGCAGCGATGCCCTGGACGTTGTTTTTTTACTCAAAGTTCTGTGTATCGCTGCAATGGTCATGGGCAGGCGTTATCTCTTAACATCAGGAGAGCGCCTCGATCGTCTCATTACTTTTATAGAAAAAAAAGAACATGAGGTTGTGGGTTCAATACCGTGTCAGTCGAAAAAAATCGAATCTATCTGGGGATTCGTTGAAAGGGAACATTGTTAGGGAACTGTTTTTTTTTGGTCTTTTTATTTTTATTGTAAAGGTAATGAGACGCTTTCCTGGTGATAACGCCTGCACATAAAAAAATATATTTGAAAATGATTTACCACAATAACCACTTATTAACCACACCCTACCATCGGCCTCATTGAAAATCACATCTGTTCTCCCATAAAACTGAAAGCTAACTATTTTCGTACCAATTCCAGGTAAAGATCCTGGTGCCCAACTCCACGGCGGGCATGATCATCGGCAAGGGGGGCAACTACATCAAGCAGATCAAGGAGCAAAGCGGCAGCTACGTGCAGATCTCGCAGAAGGCTAAAGAACTCTCTCTGCAGGAGCGATGCATCACCGTCGTGGGTAAGTCACCACGCACCTATGTTAACAAATAAATATCGTTGTACATTACGTACAGCGCCATCTGACCACAAACTAAGCAAAACTTGTGCTATGGCAGTCAGGTAACTGATAGAATTATGAACTAAGCGGTTTGATTCCACCTTCTTCATGCGTACCGCTAGACATTGGAATCTGCTGCCTGAGTGGGTGTTCCCCGATGAATACAGTCTGGGTGCCTTCAAGTCGCGAGTGAATCGGTTTCTTCTAGGCGAGCGTGCTCCACCGTACACCGCATCTTCGCTTAACATCAGGTGGGATGGCGGTCAAACGCAAGCCTGTCTATTATAAAAAAAAGAATGCTATTTTTTTTGTAAATACATACATTGCACCCAAACACAGAACAAACGTTTATTTATCCCACAAAATGTTTGTCCTAGATGGGAAGCTACCACGCCCTATAGCTCTTGAAGCAGACGTTAGCTATTAAATCCCGTTATATCTGGGATTGGATGTTTTAACATAATTCCTCCCCAGATTGCGCTCATTTACTTGCACGTCCGCCATTCCTAAAGCATTACTGATCCCCCCAAACAGCAGCATCCCACCGCGCGTGCGTATCTAAACACCCCGCGCCCGCAAACGTATCTCATAACAATAACCCTAAACACTCAAACCTAATTGCGGTTTGCATCCTTAGAGCCCGCATACGCGTAATTATATGCTATCTAATCGGAAAGGTTTAAATATTGACGTTATGCCAAAGCGTTGGTTTAAAGTAAAGAGTTGTAAGTAGGTCGATGCAGATTCTGTGTACATACGCGGGCCTGTGATGAAATCTTATTACGTATATGACGTATTTGTTAAATACTAGCAGACGCCTCGCGGTTTCACCAGTGTAGTTCCCGTTCCCGTGTAAATACAGAGATAAAAGCCTATGTTACCCGAGGATAATGTAGCTTCACAACGGTGAAAGAATTTTTGAAATCGGTCCAGTAGTTTCGGAGCCTATACAATACAAACAAATAAACAATCAAATCTTTCCTCTTTATAGTAGTATAGACATAGAAAATTGGTAAAACTCTTTGATCCGACAATCTCGCCTATATACAAGTCACACTTCAAATATTATAGTTTATGCAAAAATTGCAAATCAGATACAACAATGATTAGCAATGATAGCTACCACGATCGATTTATCTCCCGCCAAGCGCCAAACGGTGTGTTACGGCAGCCTCACTTGAGAGCCAGTTCCATTCCAGGCTGTGGTCAAAGCAGCTTGTACACCATTAAAAAAAACCGGCCAAGTAAGAGTCCGACTCGCGTTCGAAGGTTTCCGTACCATTATCTATAAAAACGGCAAAAAAATCACATCTGTTGCCTCCTTAAATATTTATTTTATTATGTTTATTAGTAATTATAGCGGCGACAGAAATACATTATCTGTGAAAACTTCAACTGTCTAACTATCACGGTTCATGAGGTACAGTCTCGTGACAGCGGAGTCTTAGTAATAGGGTCTCGTGACGGACTGAATATATTTTTATAGAATACGGAACTGTAAATAACAACGCTCGAATATTTTTCCTCGGCGTGTAACATCAGTGTCGTATGTTCCAGGCGAGAAAGAGAACAACAAGAAGGCGTGCCTGATGATCCTGCAGAAAGTGGTGGACGACCCGCAGTCCGGGTCGTGTCCGAACGTGTCGTACGCGGACGTGGCCGGCCCGGTCGCCAACTACAACCCGACCGGGTCCCCGTACGCCGTGCCCAACACTGAGGTGACAGAGGTGACCCACTCGGACACGCTCCGCTCCTTCACTTGTATACCACACGCCTTATATCACATCTTTCGCGCTCATGGGAACACGCTCCTCGTCCAACTCGCAGTTACAGCGCGCTCTTGTTAAAAGATTAAAAAAATAATATATATCTCATCCCTACCTTCACTTCAACAAAACAGTAAAATAGCAAAAACGCTACAGTTAAAAAAAAAAAGATATCGTAGGACATTACACACAGCGCCATCTGACCCCAAACTAAGCGAAGCTTGTACTATGGAAGTCAGATAACTGATGACACTGTTCAAAATAATATATTTCTCATTCCTACATACACTTCAACAAAATAGTAAAATAGCAAAAAGCCAATGAAAAAATGAGCGCCAAAGCAGTGATGCCCTGGACTTTGTTTTGTTACTCTAAGTTCTGTGTATCGCTGCAATGGTCATGTACAGGCGTTATCTCTTACCATCAGGAGAGCGTCTGGTTCGTTCATTACTTTTTACATTAAAAAAAAACCTATTTTTTTTTTGGAAACCGCGTTAAAATCCGTTGCTTAGTAAAAGATCTAAGCGTACAGACGGCGGGAAGCTACTTTGTTTATTACTATGTACAAAAGTTTTTTTTTTAATAGTTGACAGGCTAGGTATTTGACCACAGCTCACCTGATGTTAAGTGACGGCGTGGTCGAAGATGGTAAAGCACACCTAGTCTGGAATGGAACTGGCTGCCGGAATACACCGTTAGATGCTTGGCGGCAGATTTTCAACTTGATGATCTGTGGTTAGCGCAGTCGACTCGCATGCCGAATGGCGTGGGTTCCAACTCCAACAATCAGCTTGAGCTGCCGGTGAAAGAAAACATCGTGAGGAAACCATAGCGTGGTTGTAGGGTACTTTCTAGTACTTGGCTGGCTAGCTACCAGCTCAAGTTGAATATCTGTCGCCAAGCACCAAAACAGTGTGTTCCGGCAGCCAGTTCCATTCCAGACTAGGTGTGCTTTACTATCTTTGACCACACCGTCACTTAAATCAGGTGAACCGTAGTCAAACACCTAGCCATTAAAAAAAAACTAGACAAGATTTTGTAGTTTTCATTATGAATTAAGGTGGTACGATTTCCATACAAATAATTTTTTGCCATTTATGGACAAATGGAGCACAATTTTACAGTGAAATCACAGCTACTTGGATTTATTTTGGTCTTTATTTGCGGTAAATCACAATTGCTTGAATACAAAAATAAATAAATTATTAGCATAATCTACTGTTTTATTCAAGTATTTGTGATTTACCGCAAATAAAAACCACAACAAATGTCAGTAGCTGTGATTTCACTATAAAATTATGCTCCATTTGTCCATAAATGGAAAAAAAAAATATTTGCATGGAAATCGAACCACCTTAAAGAATTTCTTAAGATTTATATGTCCGTATGGAATCGGGCTAGAGCGCTAGACTACATTATTAGTGTAGGTACTTATAGATAGGTAGTTATAGTTTCAACCCTGATGTCAGCACGTGAATATGTTATCTACGTATTTTCTCAGCATTAATATTAATGGTGGCTCATGGCGACTCAGATTAATTTATGTATGTAGGTAGGAAACTCACTAGCCTCCGCCTTAGGATGTTAAAGTATACGTTGAACGCGGCGTATACAATTTATCGTGGGCTCATAAATTGTTAGGTTCTATACCAGTCACTTTTAATCCTTTTAACAAATTTATAAAATACTAGCGGACGTTTCGCGGTTTCACCCGCGTAGTTCCCGTTCCCGTCGGAATACAGAGATAAAAAGTAGGGGATAGGGCACGTTCCCAACGGTGAAAAAATGTTTAAAATCGGTCCAGTAGTTTTTCAGTTTATTCGTTACAAACATACAAAAATACAAATCTTTCCTCTTTATAATTTTAGTGTAGATTTTAGTCTTGGACATTTCTTATGTCTTACCCTCAGAAGAGCGTCTCGTTCGTCTCATTAATTTACATTTAAAAAAATTAATATCGTAATTTCTTCTATAATTATTACGGTCGCGCCATAAATACCAATAATGGTACCGATATCTGTTCCCATTGCCCATGAGCGCGGAAGCGAGTAGGTGGCAGGCTCTTGCGAGCGTGTTTGAGTGGCCACACCCTTACCGTTCCAGGAAGCTCTACACTGCGCACTAACTCTATATGTATACTATGTATATGTACCGCTCTACTTATATACGTATGTCTATATTAGATGTAAGGATGTATGTGTAGATTGTGGTGAAGGGACAAGTTGTATTTAAACGTTGTGGCGGTCAGCGTCGACGTATAGATGGGAGAGCAAAACTTTCGATACTGAAATCTTTATCTCTGGTGGTTGTGTCGTGATGCCACGCTTCGACAAGTTTCGTTTCGCAATTTCATGTTTCTATCTCAAGTTACCCCTGTAGCAAAGTATTATGTTTTGTTTAAAGTCAAATGTATTTTTTTTTCTGTATGAAGAACTTGTTCCGCATATTAATCGGGATTTGATGAGTTAGCGTTGTTTAATTTTTGTTATGGGAAATCTGTTGGTATGATATCTAATATCTATTTATACTTGTAATGCGAAAAATTTCTGGTTAACTTTGTTTTTTACTTTGAAGCTCGAAGGACCAGATTATTGCCTCGCGAAAGTGAGTAGCAATTTCTTCATAAATTTTTTTCACAGGGTGTAAATCAAGTGCCATCCAGCCTCAAATTAGGTAAAGTTTTTATTACGACACACGTAATACAGTACTAGAACAGATACATAATTCCATAGTGATTTGTAGTGTTTTATTGTATTATAGTGTTTATCCTATACGTTCCCTGTGTGGGCGAATTGGTGGCAACGTGTATATCGGGCTATTTGTTATAAGTGAGCGTTAGATAATTGATATCCGTGTGGTTGGTATGTTCAGACTCACGCGCTGGGCGGCGGTGTGGGCTCCGTGGGGCAGGTGCTGGTGAACGGCGCGGCGGCGGCGGCCGGACTCGGCGCGCTGTCGCTCACGCTGTCGCTGGCGCCGCCCGGCTCGCAGCCGCCAGCGCCCATCACGCAACACACCCTCGACCACATCAAGGTACCCGCTAACTACCATAGCTACTACTATATACTACTTCGTAGGTACAGTTTCCCAGATTCTCAACAGTTTATACCTAGGACATAGATACAATAAATAAAGTACTGTTCCTGCCAGGAATTAATAAATAAATATTTTATACAGTGCCATCTAGCTCCAAACTAAACAAAGCTTGTGCTATGGGAACTAGATAACTGATACGAGTAGAATACTTTTAAACTTTTTTTTCTAAATACATAATTATGATGCGCCTTGCGGTTTCACTCGCGTAGTTCCCGTTCCCTTGGGAATACAGGAATTTAAAGTCGCCTATGTCACCCGGGGATGGTGAGTCTTCCCAACGGTGAAAGAATTTTTGAAATCGGTTCAGTTGTTTTTGATTTTTTTCATTACAAACATACAAAAATACAAATCTTTCCTCTTTATAATATTAGTGTAGATACAGAACACCCAGACACAGAGCAAACATTTATGCCCTTCTTGAAAGTTCTTGAAACAGATACACTAGGTGGCAGGTCGCGTTTGTGGAATGCGTTTAAGTTAGTAGTTTTGTACGATGTTCCGCTGTTACTGGCGCAGGTCGCGCTCCGACAGGCCGGGTACTCGGAGGGCGGGATCAACGAGATCAGCGCGGCGCTGGGGCTGCTGGTGAAGCACGGGGTGCTGGGTCTGGCGCTGCCGGCCGCGCTGCCCGCGCCGCCGCTCTCCGCCGCCTACTTCCCGCTGCCCGCCGGGCCGCAGGACCCGCCCGTCTTCGGACCCATCGGACAGGTCGGACTCGGTTAGTATGCAACGCGACAACAGCACACCGTTGCCGGTGAACACACATTTCAAGAAAATTATACAGACATAATGTTGCGTGGAACGTGGGTGACAAAAAAAATAATATATAAATATCGCAGGACATTACACACAGCGGCATCTGACCCCAAACTAAGCAAAGCTTGTGTTTGTACGCCAAAGCAGTGATGCCCTGGACTTTATTTTGTTACTCAAAGTTCTGTATATCGCTGCAATTGTCATGGACAGGCGTTATCTCTTACCATCAGGAGAGCGTCTCGTTCGTTTCATTACTTTTTACATTAAATTTGGAAGTCAGGTAACAAACATTTGTTTATACAACACAATGTTTGTACTGTGTGGGCATCGAACCGAACCTGCTCTTGAAGCAGACATTCTACCAATGAACCAACAGGGCTGTCGGTGCGTTTATGAGCTAAAATTGCAGAGCCGAGAAGTCTTCACCCATGTTCAAAGCAACGTTATATCTGTATTACCTTTTTCTATGCTGTGTCGGCGAGGTGGAAGTCGGGGATATCATTGTGAGCGGGATATCTCGATTAAATTTTAAGGTTCCGAATTCAGATCAGGCGTTTTCGTTCCCATTGCTGGGTGCGGGCCTTAATAATATCGCGGGTCGAACCTGATTAAGATTGTCCCGGGATGAGTGGCGCAAAAGAATAAACGCCCTAGCAATGGACGACAACGACCCCTATGCTCAGCAGTGGTTCAGGGCTGAATATGAAAATGTCTACTTCCCGATCAGGATTTTTGGCCTTTTCCATTTTTGCTCCCATGATATATTTCTTGGTAAAAAAAGTATGGGACGTTTTTTACATCTAAAATAACTAAATAGCTTTACAGACTGAAAGAAGAATTTAAAATTTCTATTAGTCGTAGAATACGACTAGTAGAATTTTAAACTTAATTGCTTAAAATGCAACTTGTCAGAAATTTTAATAATGTTTTTCTAATGGTTCACTTAACTACCTTGCTAGATCATGTCATAAACAGATAAACAATTTTAATGATCATTGATCAAATTATAAATCAATTTATAAATGTAGATACTTATATATGATAGAATGACCACTTAATGATGCAATATCTATAACACGTTGAACAATACTAACAGTAGTAACCCCGACTTCCTCTACATACTCGTAACTCTTATGTATACAAACAAAGACGACGTAACAGATGTGGTGTCACTCATTGCAATGTCAGCAGCCACGCCGACCTTGCTAACGACTCGAATGTCATATGAAATAATACTTACAATGCAGCTAATTACAAATCAATATTGCATAACTACTGCCGTCTTTGTTTCACGTGCATTATTTTATGTTTATTACAAACGTTATACTGTAAAATTATTATCTTTAAATATACGAACTCTTTCTTGAACGTCAGCTAATTGAACTGTGATCATTACTTTCTCTATGATTTTTGAAGCTGACTCTATACATTGTTTTTTAAAATTGTGTTAATTGTTTACCGTATCCAAATGGCATACGTGGTATAGGTACGAACGGGCTACAAATCGGTCGCGTAACGAATGGTGGCGCTTGTGAGACTGTAGGTAGGTACCATGATACACATCCTGGCTAAATACTCGGCTGCCGATCGGAGGCCATAGAAATAGACTAAGTAACGTTCGATTAGCGATGACGGTAATAGAAAAATCAAAAATGTGCGCGATTGACTCAAGCTCTCCTTGTAACATATCGACAGCTTTTGTGGAACTTGGTGGTAGATGTCCTAAGTAGGAGAATGCCTAGGAAGGTACCAACGCAGTACCAGATATTCTGCCGCCAAGCAGTAGTGTGTAAACATGCCTGTATTCCGGTTTGAAGGGTATTGTAACTAGCGAAATTACAGGGTTGAGATTAACCATCGAATGTCTCAAAGTGATGAACGCCAAAGCAGCGATGCACTGTAGGTACTTTGTTTTGTTACTGAAAAGTTCTGTCTATCGCTACTGTGGTCATGGATAGACGTTATCTCTTACTATCAGAAGAGATCATTCGTCTCACTACATTTACATTAAAAAAATAACACGTACGTTTTTGAATTTTTCTATCAGCGTTATTGCTAATCGAATGATAATTTGTCGAGGCCCTCAAGTTCGCTTTGAATAGAACACTGTGGGCAGTATGGATGCTACTTGAAAACAGTACGATTGCCTCAGAGATCTGAAACATAACATCATAAAAAAATTTGGAACATAAATGTAATAAAAAATTATAGCCGATTGATGATCTTTGATAGTCTGATGAAAACCACGGATTCATGTACGCTGTACAATAAAACATTTATGTAAAATTTCATAGTAAGCCACTATTGCATTTGTACAACTTTCCTTGTCCACTGCCATCGTGTAGTGTCTCCTATGAACCGCGATAACTCTGTGATAGCGTCAAAATTTGCAGTGAAAAAAAAAGTGTGGTTATAAAAGGTCATAGTGTCCATACTGTTTGCGAGTATACTGTGGTAGAGCGGTGATGATCGTCTAATTTGTGCCTTCAGTGTTGGAGATACGGTTTAACGTTAGTCGTTGTAGCTGTATAGACACCTAACTCGGCCTGCACTCTCACTCGCGCACTTCTTACGCGGTTGCACACACTCACTGGGATAGCTATCGTATACGCGAAAACAAAAATAATGCGGGTAGTTTTTATTTTACTTAACCTCGGAACGCTTGGCTGCATTTTACACTCTAATAATGGAAGAGCCCACGTTCTCTTTTTAAAGTTTACAAATGTCAATGAAGGTCTACTATCCCAGTTAGTTTGGTAGCCGTTACATTCGTATCTACGGATAGCGTAGCACTGAGCTTCTGTCCGTAATTACGGATCGAAGAGTACTTCAGTAGGTACGCGGCCCGGAACGGCCGCGACTAGTTCTCCATTCATTGTGGCTTGTACTCTACCTACCGTCAAAATTCTAAATTTCTTCGCTACGCTTCTCATTTCTGTCCCTTTATTGGCTGCCATGGATAAAATAACTCTTGCGGACTTCATGACTATATTTTACGTTCTAATGACCGTGTTGTTTTTCAAAAAAATATAAGGATTGTACATGTGTAAGTCCAATATTTTTTTTCTAAAGAAAATTTAAACATCTTAGTTCCAAACCTCACCGATAGTGACGCTTTGGTGCAAGAACGCGATTGCATTTTGAAATGAGAACAGTGCCTTGTTTAAATGTTCTGGCCTGCAACGTCTGTTGTATCTTGATTTGGTTTTTGAAATATGACTCGGTCAGCATACAACTAGAAATTGTCTTTATTTTCTAATTTAATAAGTATTATATTTGCATGTATAGTGTATTTCGATGTGTTGTATTGCCTGATCTCGAATAACACGATTGGCTTTAAATATCGAGTATTTTTTTGCGTTAATCCGTATTTGTCAAAATTGTACATCGCTTAGCATACCATCTACCGGCAATACATAACAGACTTATGCTGTGGATGAATATCCCGATTAATGAAACCTCTGAACTTCTATGAAGCCAAAAATTATTAAATTATAGTTGTATTAAGTCAATAAAAGTGTTTTGTGCATTATAGAGGTAGGAATGTAAAGAAAGGATGTAAAAAAAGTTCGTAAGACAGGAAGGCTTTATTATTCTTACAAAATAATGTCAAAAACATATACTATTAATACTGTTCTTATTAGATTTTGCACGAATCAAAAATATAATGTTTTAGCTGTTTGTAGTTACCGATTGTTTGGCTTTATCGAAGATTCACGATAAATTCGCGGTTATAACATAACATATTGTCCAGAGCATAACACAAAATAAAATATAGAAGGAACAACTTATTGGTTCACAGAATACCTCCAACATGGATCCCTAGTAGGTGAGATCGAAAAGATGATAGCACACAAACGCGCTAGTCGCTACCTAGAGGAGCAAATGCAAAGACAATACCAAAAAGACTTTTGCTAAACACAATTGGCATAAAAAAAAAACACTCAAAATTTTTAATACAATAAGTTGTTCTTTCCCTCCATCTTTATTTTTTCCAAGCCCGCAACACAGCGCTACCAACACTGAAAAAAAAACGACTAAAGTCTTGTACACGCGAGTCGAGTGGGTTATGCTAGTATTACGTTCGAATTTCTTTATCTTCCTTCAAATAGAGCATGTAATTGGTTTTTGTATTATACGAAGTTCAATCTCTCTCTGAGTAACATATTCTTATCTCTTGTATTTAGTTAATTTACTATATTTGTATATTATGTAGCTGCTTACCTAGCACTCGTTGTATTTGCCATATTTCACTTTATAACTGTAAAATTCCCTTGTTTTTATAAAAAATGGATAGGCTTATATTAAATAAAATTTAAAAAATATATTCTTAATTAAATGCTAACATTTTGGAAAACAGGGTATACTAATCCAACCCAATCAAAACTAAAACTAAATTTGAATTTTTAAATTTAATGGAAACTAGCCGCTTTATTAATGTATGTAGTAAGGGTCGACAATAACTGTGGGTGACGGATTACTGCAATGATTAGTTAGGAGCAGTAAGTGGGTTGCGTACGCTAGCATCACCCTCGCTCGGCGGAGAACCAGGCCAGCGCTGTGGGTCGGCCGCTCGCTAACACTGCATCCTCTCGGCAACAGCGCGAAACGTTCTTACGTAGCTCGCGCCGCGACTAGCGCCGGGGACCACGCGGGTAGGACACTAGGGACGGGCCTCGGGGGGCAGTGGGTTACTAGGTGTGTGTCGGGGGTAGAGCGTTTCGCGGAGGTTGCATTCGAGGCGCTTGGGCCCGCAGCGGCGGTGGCGCCGATATCGCTGTCGGCTGGCGGCATGGGCGCGGTGGGCGGCGGCGTGGCGCCCTTCCCCTCGGCCGGCCTGCTGCCGCTCTCCAAGAGCCCCACGCCGGCCGACCAGGGCGCCAAGGACTCCAAGAACGTCGAGATCGCGGAGGTCATCGTCGGGGCTATACTCGGTGAGACAATTCTTCTTTTGTGTTGACTGTTTCAGCTATGTACGTGCTTTGGGAGGGATTTGTTATGTTCTCCAGGGGACCGGCGATGGCTACTTTTCATTGTTGTCTGGTCTAAATTGACTGTACCTAAAACAAAGCTGAATGAACCAACAATCTCTACGTGTGACGCCACGAAAATTAACCACGCCAACCTTATTGGTCGCCAAGAAAACACTTGATATTACTTTGCATTTCAATCAATTCGAGAACACCGTCCGGAAATATCAAAACACGACTCGACCATTCTAACATAATAATAATAATAATAAATATCGCAGGACATTACACACAGCGCCATCTGACCCAAACTAAGCAGAGCTTGTGCTATGGAAGACAGATAACTGATAGAATACTTAAATACTTTTTTTTTTTGTAAATACATACTTATAATACATACAGTACACCCAGACACAGAACAAACATCGATGTTAGTCACACAAATGTTAGTCCTGAGTGGGAATCGAACCCACGCCCTTCAGCTCTCGAAGCAGACACACTACCAATGAACCAACAGGGCTGTCAACATCTCAAGACGAGTAAAGTTTTAAACGAACCTAAGTATAACAGTTTGTAATGATAGGATGTACTGTTCCAGGCCCCGGAGGCCGCAGCCTGGTCGAAATCCAGCAGATGTCGGGTGCCAACATCCAGATCTCGAAGAAGGGCACGTTCGCGCCGGGAACCCGCAACCGGATCGTAACGATCACCGGCTCCCACACCGCCATCTCCAACGCGCATTACCTCATCGAACAGAAGATCCAGGAGGAGGAGATGAAGCGCACGCGACACAACGCGATCAACACGCTGATGCAGTAACGAGACTTGCGTCGCGGGCGGCGGTGCGTGTGGCTCCTGCCTTTGTACTAATGTACCACAACAGAAAGGTCTGCAAGATCGAGTTCGCGCGCCAGTATTTTGATTTCTATTTTAGGGGTTCACTTAAAAAATGCCTTATATTGAGCAGGAGTTATATGACGTTTGTTTTTAAGTACAATTTTGTGACTGAAACTAATTTGACAGCTCTTTGATGTTTTTCACCATTTGATTTTACTTTGATCTTTGATTGCTTTAATTTTCATGTCGAAACAATTTTCATTAGAAGCGTAAGATGTTTACTTTTTTTGGAGATTCAACGATGCTGTCAGATAGGTCAAAAATAATAGTACAATCGTAACAACCCCAATAGTTCGATGCGAGTACAATTTAGCTGTCTACCGCGCGTAGATTTGATATTTTAAATGTACGCTTGATGCCATCTTGGATGGCTTCCAGTCGCTGGTTCGACGGATGCCTCCGAATTCGATCTTGTATCTCCTTTTCATCGCAGCGTTCCTTAGATAACGTTGTTAAAGCCACCGCCGCCCGATGTTACTCGATTTTTGTGTATTTTGCAGCTGTCAAAAATATATCTCACTCGCTACTTAAGTCTCTATGGTCGCTCGAGTGAAATATCAGTGACAGTGAAGTTTTGACAGCTCGCAAGTAACGCGTGAAAATTGGGTGCAGGCCGACCAACTTATCTGTGCAGTTGGACATAGAAATGAAATGTACGGGAAGCTACCAGTTTGGCTCGGATAGTGCGATAGTGGCTCCGTACTGTACAGGTAAGTCGGCCGCAGTGACTGATCGCGTCCCCCTCCCGTACCGCGGCCCCCGCGGCCTCTAGTCAACCGCAGCGAAGTGGCGCGAGTTACCTGATCGTAGTTTACATTGTTTTGTTTATCTCACGGAGAACGTTAGATACGCAGCTCTCGATACGCGTCGCGCGCTTCCAATACGCATGGCGTATCGCTTTCCAACGAATTGCGTACTCACAAAACTTTTAAGTTGTACGCAACTGTAGTAGTGCGCTGCAGTGTTTGTGCCGGGGCGGTGCAATAGCGGCGCGACGCGTATCGACCCATAGTCGACTATTTACAATAGCGAATTATTATAGATTTTATGTATATGGTTTTAACGCCTGTATAGTGTTGAGCATAATTATTATCGCTACGTGAAGTAGTTCCGGCGACTCGTTTCGCGTCCCGCCTGGCGGGTTTCGTCGTTTAAGACATAAAAAGCTACGATTGTGATAAATCCTATCACGGAAATTCCTATTCCATGCACATTTTATTTTTGTATATTATTCGCCACAGCATATGTTTTATTTACGATTTTGATTTCATTGTAAATGTTACCATTGATAAGTTATTGTTTTTAGTTTGTATGACATCGTTAGTGTAGTGCTCGTGAAGCCGGTCCAAGCAACGACTAGGAGCCAAATAATGTTCTGACCAAAGTTGCTTTCTTACTTTACTCGACGAGAATCGAAATCAATGTAATATTGTGAAGTACAATAGGTTATTTTTTTTTCTTCTATACATGTGGACGTTTCGTTTTTATCATTGTTGACATTGTGTTGACCCCGGCTCACAGAGCCGGTCATTCCTGTTTCTCTCGGTAAAGAATCTTTATTTTTTTATACATTTTATAAATTTTAACTATCGTTTTATTAATTTTTTTTGCGACGTTCTGCGGTCGTCGCTTTCGTCATTCAGTCGGTCTAAATTTTATCTTACGATGTAAGTACAATTTAAATAATAATGCATGTCCAAAACGTAGAGGATTACATATTTTAACGTTTTAATGCAGATTTCTATATATTATTCGAGATGACAATATGATGATATATTCTTATTTACAGTTACGGAATAATTATGTAAAGGGAAAGGTTATTTTTGAACGCGCCGTCTTGTAATCAGCCTCTTTGTGTCTCCGTAGGATACAGTACATAGCCGCAGCAAGGACGCGCGGTCCCGCGACATGACAAGGTACTGTCGCTAGAGTAGTGTAGTGGAAGGCGCTTCCTGCCACGGATATAGGTTTAAGTTGTGTTCGTTTACCTCAGAAGTGCCATCACCGTAGATAGCCGCAGCAGAGCGGACTGGTAGCCAGTCTTCACCTCCTTCGACGCGAACTTTTCGCCAAACGTTGGGCGCCACTTTTACTTGTCCTTATAATGGCGACGAAAATTCAGCTAAAGCAATAAACACGAAGGTGGTCGAATACTTATCAAAAGGAATGAAGTACAAAAGAAACTGTAATCATAATAAATATAATATGAATCGGCTTAAAGGAGTTAATATGTACGATAGTTGTATAAGGTAACGGAATTGAGTTTGTCGGTTGCGAGTGTTTTCTCAAACATTCGATCCGTTTCGCGGAGTAATGTTAACAATTTTATTGTTGTAAAGGTCTGCGTAGACTAAGCTAGAAGTGGCCCGTCGCTGCATTTGGCCTGGTCTGAGCCGGCCCTAGTATTTCCAACAGTCCAACGACATGTCGATAGTTAAGTGATGATATTGTTACTACGTCTATATACGTGTGTTATGTAGGTAACGATTCGCAGATGTAGTGCATTCAAACGAGTAGCTAGTTATTAATGTATATTCAATCTTTAAAGTGTATAGGTATCGCTGTTCGATTTCTCTGGTGTTTTTCGAATTTTTCTCTCATCTACTATGTATATTTGGGGGTAGGTACAGATATCGTCTCGTGTCAATTAAACTTTGAAGGTTGGTCACTGTCGCGATGGATTATCTCTGATTGAACTTTTGCAGCCATCAGTAATGAGTGTTTGAATCAATAAAAAAATAGTACAACTGTAGTTATCGATTTGAATAAATACAGTACAACTTGAACGAAAAAAAAAATAAGGACGGAGTTTTGTTAAAAACGAAACTGAGGCACGAAAATGTCGGCAACACAAAAAAACGGTGTCTCAAGCAGGCGAGCTATTACCTCACAAATTTGTAGGTCTATTTGAGTTGTTTGTCACCTCGGTTTGTGTGCTCCTGGGACAATGTCAATCTTTCGTCCCCCGTCCATGCATGGCGGCACTCGTGTCTGTCAGCCGGCAGTCGGTCGCGAGAGTGATGAGCGCAGTGTGTCGGCGCGTGCTGATTGCAAACGCCTGAACGTCGATTTTACAAGCTCAATTTTATCGGAACTAAACTCGATTAGTCGCTACGTGTAAGTCAAACGTCAATTAAACGGAATAATGTCGGTCACCGGAACAATCGGCATCGTGGAGGGCGTGCTCTGGGGGGGGGTAGTGTGATAGTTTCCGATATCTTAATCTCTACCTTTTCTTTATCTCTCGCTAAGTACGACTCGCCTCTATCGTCTGTCGGCCGTCCTTCGCGTCGTGCGAGCCCGTGCACAAGCAGCGATTTGAATGCAACATGAAGCATGACGCGCAGCTACATCCTTGTGCCCAGTGGTTGCAGTCGCCTTGTTGAATAACGAAGCCTGGAAATAAAGGCCCGAGGCGCAGGACAGCCGATGTTTAAAAATAGTTATCACAGAATTCTAGCTAGTTAAAATTTGTCTTAAATAGTAACAATATTATGGGTATGTATAGATAATTTTTAAAATGCTGGAAAAATGTTAACGTTGTTATACTGAAGTTGTTACAATATTTGAGAGTATATTATCGTGAAGACAAAATAATTTTAGCGCGGTCTCACTATCCGAGTGTTGTATCGCGTGAAAGATAATAATAACGGCCCCGCGCGGCCGCGGCGCGTTCTGTGATACCGAGTATTCTGCACCCGCACCGCACCGCACGCCGCACGCTTGCAGCCGCCCGCGGAACTGGTTGTGTCAACTTCTCTCGATTCACTGTAGATAGGTAGCCGTAGTTCGTCATTTCCTTAGAGTTACGTAGCGCCGCGCCGTCCGGCGGAGCAGTCTGGGCTCGCCACGCGCGCCTCTCGTCCTCCTTTAATTTTAATAGCTAAATGTTGTTGAATTTGTTGATAGAGTGGTTTATTGTAATTACTATAGTGATAGGTGTTAGTGGGTATACACGAGAAGATGGCAGCCGTCGGGTGCGCTAGGCTAGAGTAAGGTTCGATACTGTGTTTAGGAAAATGGCTGTGCGTTCGAGTCGAACTCAACATTAAGACATGACCACAGGCGCGCGCGGGTCCGCGCGCCGCGCCCCTCTCGCTATCTGTATATAATTGCATAGCATGTTTCATTTACGTTTCTCTCCTTGCTCATTGTCATCAATTTATTAAAGACTGAGGAATCAACTCGCGCATATTGACATCGTCACGAACGCGTCCCAGAAGTGGGGATTATTAATATTGTAACATAAATTGTATCGTCATTATAAGGGGCGGAGCGCGGGCGCGCGGCGCCGCGCGCGCGGCACTCGTCGACTCATCGACCTTTACACATGTTGACATTGATATGTTATACTAATTCTATTGAATTATAACTTGTTGCGTATTGTAAGCATAGAACGATAGTTGGGCGCGACGCCGGCGGCGCCGCGACGCCGCGCGCCGGGGCGGCGCCGGCGCCGGCGCCCATCGACCGTCGCTCGGGACGTTTCATTCATGGAAAAATTTATTTTTAATAATAATATTTTTTGTTATTTTGTTTATTATTATGAACGGGTCTGCGATGTTTATGTGACGAAGATATAATTTAAAATTAAGTTGAATTGAAACTGAAATGTTAAAAATATGTTTTGAATTTTAAATTCGATATATTTTAGTCAATGTTTATAATTGTTTAGTTAGTTGTATTGTCAGATTGATTTTTAATGAAGTGTTATTTTGCAATGTTAAACGATAAGAGGTAAAACGGATGGTTAATATGTCTTAGTGTTATAAAGCTCGAAAACCAATTAAAAGGTACCTTGAACATTGTCTATATTATTAACATTGAATAAATGCGAGAAAATGCAGCACGGTGTTTTAATTATTTCTGCCCACCTCGTACCTACTCAAACCTTGCCACACTCGGGGCAGTCACCACTTCACCACTACAGTAGACTTGTCGCGTGCGGTGCGCTTTAAAATGCGCATAAAAATATTTTTTGACATCTACCTGCATAACAAACAGAAAACAACATAAAAAGCTTTTTTTTAATGCTGATAAAGATTTTAAATAAGTCCGAGTCCGGTTATGCCTTATTTTTAAAAGAATGAGGGCTCAATATAATGGGTATCTAAGCATTTTTATTATCCTATCCTATTAATAATTTTATACATGTGAAAGTTTGTATGTCTGTTACCTACTCATTTACGCAGAAACGGCTTAACGGATTTGGATGAAATTTGGCATAAATATGTTTATTACCTGGATTAACATAAAATACTTATATGATTTTAATTATCCCGAAATATATAGAGTTCCCATGGGAAAATCAAAAACTAACTACAGGACGTACTTTATTCTAGGATAAAAGGTAGGATACCTTATCTAAAATTACGCAAGTTTTATGACGTACCTATAATACTTTTGCTTTTATGTTACCTAAGAACACGTTTTATTTGTCTATAAACTGAATTCTAAAAGCGGAAGAAGTCCTGGGCGCTTAACCTAGTGTAACAAGTGGCAGCCATTACGAAATGAATCGATTTTTCTTAGATGCGAAGGGCATTAAATATAATCTTAAAAGATTGGCAACGTATTTGTGGTGCCCCTGGTATTGCAGATGCCCATAGGCGACGGTGATTGCTTACCATCAGACAACCCGGCAGCTTGCTTGCCATATGGCATAAAAAAAAAGGTATAGCCCTGTTGGCTCATTGGTAGCATGTCTGCTTCAAGAGCTGTGGGGCGTGGGTTCGATTCCCACCCAGGACAAGCATTTTGTGATATAAAACCAAATGTTTGTTCTGTGTCTGGGTGTACTGTATGTATTATAAGTATGTATTTACAAAAAAAAAGTATTTAAGTATTCTATCAGTTATCTGTCTTCCATAGCACAAGCTCTGCTTAGTTTGGGGTCAGATGGCGCTGTGTGTAATGTCCTACGATATTTATATATTTATTTATTTTATTATATACGAAGGAATCTAAGTAAATAATACAATCACTTTCTCTCTAGTGTTATATATTGCTTTTATTCTATAAGTCACTTTACATATAAAGTACAGTGTAAGTACATAGATACAAAAGATAAAAAATGTAAATGGACGGATTTCATAATAATCGAATCGTCAATCAGATAAAAAATTCTTAAAAATCTAAACAAAATATAACAAAACAATACAGTAAATCAAATACCTAATGAAGTTGGGTAGCTCGACCACAGAAATATTTTGCTAATCCTACGTTACGTTTAACGTAAACACGCGACGACACCGCTACGTAACTTACGTAGCGGTATCGTCACGTGTTTGCTTGCGACAAACGAAAATTGCACATTTATATGACAAGTTGCGCCTTGCGCCACTTCCTTTTAATTTACAGCAACTTCGTGGCGCTCTAGGATCGCTATTGTACTGTTATTATTTACGTCAATATATTTACTTGCTGACATAATATGATTGCATATTATAGTTTTTAGGGTTCCGTACCCAAAGGGTAAAAACCTATTACAGAGACTTCGCTGTCCGTCCGTCCGTCAGTCTGTCACCAGGCTGTATCTCAAGAGCGGTGATAGCTAGACAGTTGAAATTTTCACAGATGATGTATTTCTATTGCCGCTATAACAACAAATACAAAAAAAATTTAAGGGGGGCTCCCATACATCAAACGTGACTTTACTTTGCCGTTTTTATAGATAATGGTACGGAACCCTTCGTGCGCGAGTCCGACTCGCACTTGGCCGGTTTTTTTATAATACTATGATCCTAACTCGTGCAGGATCAAAGCATTGCGCTTGGTAAGGATCGAGCTTATGATACTCATGTTATAATAAATTGGAATGAAGTTTAAATCCTGATTTTAAAATCAGTTTATAAGTTTCGTATAAAATGCACATTTTCAAAAATCCTTTAGAAACAGGGGCGCTTCAATCGCCGACTTGTGGAACAAACACAGCCATATTCAATAAACAAACAAAAAATGTCATGATTGTCAAGATCAATAAGACTTTCTAATAAATTAAAACTTAATTCGCTAAAGTTAAACTAGAATTGCAACATAAAATCGAAAAGGAAAAACTAGTTAGTCAATTTGTACACATCTGATTAACAAAAATGGCGGACGATCATTAGCAGGGAAACTGAGCGGAGAGCTGCCATTGGTCCTATAAGCGCCATTTTAGGTGACATAGTCGGCGTCTCAAAACATGTAATGCAAAGTTAGTCCTATGTGCTAATGAAATGCATATCAAATAAATCTAGGCTTGTCTTTATTAGTCAGAAGACAAAATCAGCTGCATGTGGGTAGGTAGATGCTAATTGAAAAACCTGTAGGTTTACATCTAGAATCTAATATGATGCTGGATGATATCACTATATCATTCCGAGATCGACAGCAGCTGCCTTCTCTAAACTAGGTAAAAAACTAGACACTACTTAAAATATAATTATAACCTATTACTTACTAAGTCATCATCTAAACAATGCTACTCATTAGTATGAGGGCCAGTGAAAGTTGGCGGTCATGTAACATGAACTTTAAGCATAAAACAATGTCATGATTATGTTAACCATAGCTGCGGTTAATATATTAGATTAAGAGAAGACCTATTAATATTATAGTGGCCAAATAAGTACTACTAGAAAAGATTGGCAATAAGAGTAATGATTATCAGATCTTTGGATGCCTTAAGAAAATAATGAAAGCTCTGTATCTTATCTACAAGGTTGAGATTTGGTTAGTTTGCTATGAAATGATTTCATACTGTGGTATGTACTGCTCGTAATCGAAGCCATTGTAATGAGTAAAACTTAAACTTCTTGTGCCAGGGCCTTCGGCGAAAGGCAGCAGTTCGTGGAGGAGGGACGAAAAAGTCGGTCTTTCATCGGGGTCCACCTGCCAGCACTGAAGGCACAGCTGGAAGAGCTCGTCGCCTACATAAGATGGCTGCGACGGCCTCATGCCTCGCAGTATTCTAGCCGCCACATCCTTATTGCTGCTGTGCGCGTAAGGCGTCGCTCCCAGCGTGAACACTTCCCACATCAAGCATCCCATTGACCACACGTCAGCTCTGGGATTGAAACGCGTCTGACGCAACATTTCGTGAGATGTCCACCTCGTGTAATCTGGCGTTTCGTGTAGTGGTCGCATGTGGGATAAACCGAAGCCGGAGACTTTAGCGGCACCGTTCAGTCCGATGACGATATTGCGACAGCTCAAGCGTTTGTGGATCACCTTCCTGCTGTGCAAGTACTCCATGCCGCGAGTCACGTCTACGCATATCTGTAGCAGTCTGTTTTCGGTCACTGAACAAAATTTGTTATTCTGCAAGTCTCTGTGCCTGCTCTGTAGCAACATATCTTTCAAACTCATTTTCGTATCTTCTAACACTACAAATAGAGTCGTATTCGTCTCACAGATTCCTAGTAAAGAGATCACATTCTCATGTTCGTTTGATTTGATAAGAAGGTCCAGTTCTTGGAGCATGAGTTTCTTGTCGGGCCTCTCGAGGTCTCTGTCTGGTATGACTTGCACTAAGCCTGGAGTTTGGGCCCCATGTTGCTGAACCTTTCCTCTCGTGAATTTCCCATAGCTTCCTAGTCCGACCACACATGAAATGTCTATGTCTAAGAAGTTCCTGGGTATATTCCAGAGTTTCCTTTTTAAATTACTATAGTAATCAACTCGTTCATCTTCATCCTGAATGAACCCTGAATTTTCTATCTCTATAGATGGCTCACTCAAGCTCAACGGCATAGATTGTGAACCTCGCTGCATTCTTGCTATATGAATTTTCTTTCTTAAAATAATGATGAGCCCAATTCCAATTAGTAATAGGACAACTCCGATGGCTATGCCGGCCCCAAGTGCCAACATAAGCGGAGATACTTCCTCAGGTTCATTAATATTGAGTATTATTTTTTTGGTGGACTCTGCATATCTAATTTTCCGAACTCGATTCCTTTCGCTCACTACTCCTAGAGACACATCTATATCATTAGTAAGTGGTAATGGGGCATTATAGAAGCCATTGTATGTGCTCCTATCTCCTATTGTGAAGTCATTCTTGATGTCCTCTGGGTCTAATTCAGCAGTGATGTAGTAAGGAAGGCCTTGTTCAGTAGCATAGCTGTGATTACCTAGTGTGTCTATGATATAACCTTGTTGATATAGCTCAATAGAGACTACGATTCTGTACATAGACACCGGTCCATTTACATTTTTTGCTTCTGGAATATGAACAACCATTCTGTCACCATGCCTTTCTGTAATCTTTATATCCGGTGGTGTAGGGTCTGGAGTGCCAATAATAGTTTCAGCACTGATGGTTATATTGGGTCCTTCTTCGTCAATATTAATGGCAGCTACACTTATATTGTATAAAGACCCAGGTTGCAAGTTCAAAAGTTCAGTTTGATAAGTGTCATTGGAGACCCTCCACTCTAAGGGTATGAGCGCTAAGTCTGAGTAAGTTTCTACAATAGTTGCTCTTATAACATACCCTGAGACAAAGGAACGAGCATCAGGTATAGTCCAGCGCATTCGTAGTGTAGTTTCAGAAACATTGTAGATCTCGATAGAGGCCGGCGCACCTGGGGCAGTAACTTCGGTGTCGTAGACACTAGCGGAGGCTTCACCGCCGCACATTTGGGTTTCGTTTTTGGGACAAGGGGTACTGCAAGAACTGAGCTCGAGTTGTAAAGTCCCGGGCACGTTGCTGCAGAAACAGGTCGACTCATTTCCGATTATAGCGTACTTGAAGTACACCTGTTCGCAAGCGGAGAGGCAGACGTCAACGGACTGGCCAGTGTGCGTGTTCAGGATGTTTTCAGTCTGCAGCCGGTAGCAGCCGACGTAGTCACCGCGGTCGCCGGTGCTCCGCCCTGTGAGGGCCAGAGTCCCCGCCAGGACTATGTAAATGAAGCTTTCCATTGTGTTGTGAGTCACCATTATTTATTATTGACGTTTGGTCTCCAACGCCCGTCTCTGGAAACTACTTGTTTCTGAGTACACTTCACATGATTTTCAAGTAGTATAATTACGAGAAAAACAGTATTTCTTTAGGTAGTGGTGAAATTCTTTTATTTATTTTATAAAAATGAAACCGCAATACATACTACAGGTAATAACGTCGTTAATTGCTAACGTTCTTACTTCTTATTTACTTTTTTTCTTGCTTTAAACTTTTTGAGACGGCACGGCAGTCAAGTAGTCTGAAATATGTCAGTAATATCCATCATGATAAAAACGCTAATAAACACCACTAGAGCTTAATCAAAAAGCGCCTTAAATACTAAGGCATTTTGTGTTGGTCTTATATAAGACTGTTAACGTCAGAATTATTATTTGTGTATTTCAGACTATTACCGAACGTCAATATCGCCACACAGTGTCGTAACGTAAAATTTTGGCGGTAACGTGGAAAAATCATGTCCCTACATTGCATTATTTTATAAAATGAAGTGTTTTTTAGATATACCTAAATGATGAGATGATGATGTTTTAAATAATGAAGAACCGAGCTATGCTTACAAGAATAGATAAGTGATACATCAAGGTAAAAACATGTTTTTTCTCGATGTTTCCTAAACTCCGACGTACCTAGTTTCTAAAAAAAATACCACTACTTTACTTGACATAAACTGGAATCAATTTTAGTTTATTTAAATTGATATTATCATCGATGTAATGCTTAACACCGGTATATAATATAACTTAAAAATACTGCACACTGGTAGAGAATATGTAAAGTGCATTGTCTAAATTGATAAGGAAAAAATCGAATCGTGAAGTCTTACCTCGGTATATATTGTTCTTTGCTTACCACATTATGTATTTACCTGAAGGATCCCGTATTAACGTGTTATTTGATTCGATACTAAACGATATAGACTTGATATAGGCACTTTATATAACTTTAATCGTTACTAAAACTTATTTAAAATAACTGATCAAATCATCACATTACTGTAGAACTAGGAAGTATGACTGTAAGACTTAGAGTGGTAAGTCAGACCAAGATAAAAAAGTAAAAAAGCTTTGATTTGATGTCAAAAAAATTTCAAACATTTTTATACGTTAAAAAACGGACGATCATAATTATTTTGCGTTAATTTTGTACATTGAAATCTAGGATACAAATAAAATAAACATCATATTGTGTTACGAGTTACGAGTCTACTGTTAGATTGTGAATTACATAAACATGTCTACCCGATCCGGGAAAAGTAAGTACTGTTGGAACTCATATTTAAGTAAACTCGATTAACCAGTGTTACGTTCATCACGAATAATAAACATTATTGCCGTTATTTCAGAGATACATTCTTCTTTTTTCGAGAACGCATTAAGTGAAAGGAAGACCCGAAGTAGTCGTTTTAAGGAGAATGTCGAGTTGAGTGTCAGTGTACTGAAAACTAAAAAACGCGCAAACTACGTGAGCTACCCTACTGATGACGAAGTGGGGTCCGAAGTAGTGGACGTTAAAGTAGAATGTAAGCCGACTCGTTCGTTGCGCAATAACGCACTGAAAGAACATAATAACGAAACATCCACAGAAAGCGCAAACCCTCCGATTGACGAACATAAAATAGTAAGAACGACTCGTAGAACGCGTAAATTTGCCGAAGACGTAAATACACATAATCATAACCATGCTGAAGAAGTTATTAATGCAGGAATTAAACCCAAAAAAGAAAAGAAGAAAAAGAAATCCAACTCGAAAGAAGTAGCAGAGCCAATAATTTCCAAGAAAAAGTCTAAAAAGAAAGTCAAGAAAGCCAAAAGATCTGGTTCTATGATCGTTGAAGATCTTACTTCGGAGAATGCAGAAAAAGAAACTTTAAATAGAAGTGACATGTCCGTCGAATCATTTCATAGTGCTGCTGGCAGCCCTCTTAAACATACAGAAGGACATATAACAGTAAACATAATATCTCCACCAAAAGATTTGAAAGCAGCTCCAACCTACAGCAGTCCTAGTAACATGGCACTCAAAATTGAAGGAAGGCAGACCCGGTCTGTTGCAAGGCTCAGTAATGTCCATGTTGCACACAGTACTCCTGAGAGCAAGGAAAAAGCATCACGCAAACGGAAATCAAGTTTTATCGAGTGTGACAAACCCACAACTGGTAATGAAACATTTGACATAAATACTGAAGAACATGATATCACATTAACTAATGCCGCCAAAAAACGTAAATCTAACATCAGAAATACTATTTCTGAGGCAAATACTGATAAATCTTCCGATGGAGAAAAAGATTCCATGTTTAATTTAGAAAATTTGGAAAGAAGAAAATCTGCTATAAAGGCTGTTATAAATACTACTTATGAAAAATCTGAGAGTCCAAAATCTGTAACTGACACAACATTCAACAAAAGTGGACATTTAGATGACAAAGATATTATTTATGAGAAAGTACAACTCGCATCATTTAAAACACAGACTCCACAGCATAAACTCAATTCAACATATGAAAAATCAGTGCACAAATCGTCAACTGAACTAGTTACAGACTCTTTAATAGAAACGCCTGCTATAAACACAACATTTGAAAAAGATGATCTAGAAATTGCCACTGTAACACATAAATCTACAATCATTAATACAACTTATGAAAAAGAAAGTGATACTGATACCAAACAGGATCCTAAAGTTCGTCAATCTTCAATAATACATGACACTTATACTAAATATGATTTATCATCCAATATTCTATCTGAAACTGAAAATTCCAACTCCAAACTGAAATTTTCACAAGAAGGAAAATCATCAACAGATATGAACAGCACATATGATAAAACTGAAACATCTGACCCTAAAGAGAAAAGACTCAATACAACTTTTGACAAGAACTCTAAATCTTCACTCATCAGCTCTGACAACTCAAATATAACTCTGGACAAATCCGATGTCTCTCGAATAAGCATCACTAGTGATGACTCCAAAGATAACATTATAAACACAACACCAGTATTAATCGAAAGTTCATTAGATGACTCTCAAATTAACTCATCAAAACTTGGATCTGACAATAACAATCGCTCAATCTCTCCAAAATCCAAAACTAAAAGCCCAGAATCTACCAAAGTTAGTCCCATAACCGCTCCGGTGACTCCACTCAAACGTGAGGGTACATTCACGAAAGAGGGCTCGGATATCATCACTGAAAATCAAATTAATTTGAAGACACCCATGAGGAAAATGTCCTTACAGTCTCCTGGCTGTACACCGTTCCCAAACAAATCCAGTTCAAAAGATAAAAGTGTTATGAATGGGACTTGGTCATTGGAGAAGAGTCGCAGGTCGTCTCTAGTGGAGCCCCTGCCTCGAACAACAAGGGTGATGTTCTGCAGTCCGGTGAACAATCCTGTAGTGGTGGCTCAACAGCGGAGGAAGGTCATCAAGTCCAATTTGAAAGGATCCAATAAGAGCTTTGTTTTTGAGGATGGTGAGTTTACAACTTTATTTATTATCATCTGCCTATTTATACAGTTACACAGTGTATTTAAGAGATACATATACCTAAATGCATTAACAAGTAGAAACTTACATTCAATGACATTCAAATATAATTAATATATTATGAATTTCTTATTATGCCTGATGCATAAAAAATAATAAAAGTCATGCCTTGGCAACATCTACACTAATATTACCAAGAGAGATTTTTTTTTTTTGGCGGGAACGCGGGTAGAGTCGTGTCGCTCCGTTGTATTTTTTTCCAAAACTAGTGTTTTGTCGAGTGTTTATGCATAAAAATGGTGGTGTTTTATTCATAAAGTGCCGATTTACAAGCGCGAGTGTGGGAAAATGATATAATGTGGTGAAACATGAGTTTTCGTGTTGCTTCCAAAACTCCATCGAAGCTTTATAGTAAAGTCGTCACTACTTTACTAAAGCATGACTGAACTTAACTGACACGAACTGGACTTGACTAAGACGACTTTGACGATAGCTATAGCTAAGATACAGCAGAAATAACACTTAAGACAAGACTCCGGCTGAAGGAGTTGTGTAACATCCATGGCCAGAATAAATTATTAAAAAAAAAATATATTACAAAGAAGAAAGATTTGTATGTTTGTAATAAATAAACTCAAAAACGACTGCCATTTCAAAAATTCTTTTACCGTCGAAAAGATACTCTATCCCCGGGTGACATAGGCTACTTTTTATCCCTGTATTCCCACGGGAACGTGAACTACGCGGGTGAAACCGTGAGGCGTCTGCTAGTCATTAATAAAAATCATTTTTTTGGAGTCTGAATAAAACCTTGTTTTGCGTTCTACTAGAGCCGGTGTCCCGCGCGGCGCCCCGCAAGCGTTCCTACACGCAGAGTGACGCAGAAGAGGCGCGGGCAAAGCGCAACCGACTCGCAAGCATTTCACAAGGGCGCCTGACGCGGACTCGCACCACCAGCGCCACAGGTAATATGATGAAAATAACTATTGGTAGACATCACCAGCCGCCATCTACCACCAAACTGTATAAAACTGATGCTACAGGAGACTAACCATCTAATGGGAGTTTTGGCGGGAACACGGAAAAAGTTTTTTTTTTTTTTAATGCTTGACAGGCTAGGTGTTTGACCACAGCTCACCTGATGTTAAGTGAAGGTGTGGTCGAAGATGGTAAAGCACACCTAGCCTGGAATGGAACTGGCTCTCAAGTGAGGCTGCCGGAACACACCGTTAGATGCTTGGCGGCAGATTTCCAACTTGAGGGTGGTAGCTAGTCAGCCGAGTACTAGAAAGTACCCTACCACCATGCTATGGTTTCCTCACGATGTTTTCCTTCACCGGCAGCTCAAGCCCATTGTTGGGGTTTGAACCCACGCCCTTCGTAATGCGAACCTACCGCGCTAACCACTGAGCTATCATCGCTACAAAGTTGTGTCGCTCTGTTGTATTTTTTTCCAAAACTAGTGTTTTATCGAGTATTTATGCATAAAAATGGCGGTGTTTTATTCATAAAGTGCCGAATCACAAGCGCGAGTGTGGGAAAATGATATAGTTAATGTGACATGAGTTTTCGTGTTGCTTCCAAAACACCATCGAAGTTAAGTCGCCACTATTTTACTAAAGCATGACTGGAATTGACCAAGACTAGACTTTGACTATATAGTACGAGGCAACTTATTTAACTTAAAAATATAAAACACATGACATAGGCAAATGCTCAAAATGCGGCGCCAAAACTAAAGACAAAAAGACCATCTAATGTCTATAAATACTATACCAATTTCAAAGACAGTTTAAGGGTATTTTAGATTTTAATTTTGACATTACAACTTTATATTTTAATATATTTTTTGACTGTACAACTGTCCTTTTTAAAAATGTTATTATAATCCAAAACTATACGTAGTTTTGAAATGCGATACAGATCTGAAAAATATGTATTTGTATCTATTGAAATGAATATTACTGAAATGAAAATATTATTCTTTTGTGTGTTATGAAATGAATAAATAAATACAGAGCTCCAAAGTAGCGATGACCTGGACTTTGGATTGTTATTCAAAGTCCTTACCATCAGGAGAGCGTCTCATTAATATCTTTACTGTTACATAAAAAAGTACCTACTATAAAATACAAAATATTTATATTACTGTTATCGAAGTGCGCGTCATGCACGTGTTACGCTATCTATGTCTAATCCGTATTTATTTGTAATCTGCAATTCGTTCGCTACAATTTGAATGCCGACACATTCAAATACAAAAGAGTTATTATACACTAGCCATTGAAAATCTCAAAGTAATGAGCGACTAAGCAGGGTTGCCCTAAACTCTTTTTTTGTTACTGCTACTTCTGTGTACTGCTGCAATGGTCGTTATCTCTTACCATGAGGATAGCGTCTCATTCATCTCATTACTTTTTTTTAGGGCTGACAGGCTAGGTGTTGACCACAGCGCACCGGATGTTAAGTGAAGGTGTGGTCGAAGATGGTAAAGCACCCCTAGCCTGGAATGGAACTGGCTCTCAAGTGAGGTTGCAGGAACACACTGTTAGATGCTTGGTGGCAGATTTTCAACTTGAGGGTGGTAGCTAGCCAGCCGAGTACTAGAAAGTACACTACCACCATGCTATGGTTTCCTCACATTTTACTTGTACATTTAACTGCCCTATTAACTCATTTGGTTTAATATCTTCTTCAAGAGCTGTAGGTGTGGGTTCGATTCCCACCGGGACAAACATTTATGTGACGATTAATGTTTATTCTGTGTCTGGGTGTTCTGTATTTATTATAAGTATGATGTATTTACAAAAAAAGTATTCTATCAGTTATCTGACTTCCATAGCTTTGCTTAGTTTGGGGCCAGATGGCGCTGTGTGTCCTACGATATTTATTATTTATTTTATAATTTAATTACATAAAAAATATTTTCTATACAAATATTGTGTATGTGAATCTAAAATATTAGTAATTGAAGTGGATTCATTCGTTTGCAACAAAATTAGCAGATCCCGGCACACCTTCAAAGAAATCCATCACGACGCCTAAAAAAGAACCGAAAGTATCTCGCACCAAGCTGCCCGACTTTGCGGCCCTGCACCGGCGGGAGTTCGCCAAGATGGAGTCGCTGGACGAGTGCCAGGAGCGGAAGGCGCGCCGCGCCCGCCATCTCCTCACGCCCACCGGCGCCGTCACCGTCCTGGAGCGGACCAGCCCTAAAGGTGACCTCTCAACGCACGTAGAAAATTACAATAAATCCTCAGAAACTGAGACGAACCGAGTTACTATTTCTGATCGATTACATATTTTTTCAGTTTATACAGTTTCGTTTCAAAGAAACTACTTTTCACGAAATCAACACGCGCATTTGAGTTGATGCTTCTCGGCTTAGAGATGGTCAAATAGCATAGAATACAACTTTATTACACACCAAACATACATAAATATAAATAAATATTGGAGGACATTTAACACAGCGCCATCTAGCCCCAAACTGAGCAAAGCTTGTACTACGGGAACCAGATAGCTAACTACTTACATACTTTTTTTTTGTAAATATCATACTTATAATACTGTATGTACACCCAGACACAGAACAAACATCAATGTTAGTCACACAAATGTTAGTCCTGAGTGGGAATCGAACCCACGCCCTTCAGCTCTCGAAGCAGACATACTACCAATGAACCAACAGGGCTGTTAAAATATATATTATAACAATAAAAAGAGAAAGGAATATAACAAAACAATAAATACAAATCACTCGCTTACTAATAAAAAAATGAAACGATGTTCCTGTGTGATTATCAAAAAACTAAATACGAGATGTATCCACTTTTAATTTGGTATATGTAGATGCGTCTTGTTGAACATTATTTGAAGGTATCCTTTATCTGAATCTATGTAATAAAACAGTGCAAGTGTCATGACGGTTGAAACTATTGTTTTTTTTTTATGTTTAATTTCTCTCTTAAGTCAACGTGAACCAAGTAGCGGGTGCAAGCTCCATCTCCTAGTGTCGTGTTCCTCATGTCTGAGGGTCGTGACCTCCACCTCCCAGGAGCCGTTCATACACGATGTTACGCCATCTTCGCCTATCACTGGTGACATGCAGCGCGTCATACGTCGATGCGTCGAGTGCGATACGAATCTGGTCGGACCAACGCATCCGACTGCGGCCTCGTGTTCTCTTGCCATCGTCTTTCCACGTAACCATCCATTTTTCGAGGTGGTCGCTTTCCTTTCTCGCTATATGGCCAAAATATTCAAGAACACGTTTGAGACAGATGGTAGAGAGTCTTTTCGTGATCTTAAGCTGCTGAAGTATTCATACGTTGGTCCGAACGTTGGACGCAAGCTAAGCTGTTTGTATATAATCTAAAATTGCACAATTATAAACGATGGTAGTTGTATTCATTGGAAAGATAATTATAGCCAGGTCAAAGTCCCACACTGTTGGATATAAATGTTAGAGCATTATTGTAAGTACATTGGTTTACACAACACGGCCCTAATTTGAAGCCGACCACGGAAATTGCGATTACGATCCACGTTATCTGACACAAACATCCCACCAATATTATGATTATTGTAGGTATATTAATATTTACAGGAAAGTTTATGATACAACAATATGATTAATCGACGATAAAGGTTATCATAAATTACAAGATCATTTCGTAAATTTGCTTCTGCGCCAACTTTATCCATCTAAATTAGCATAGACTATCAGGCTAGAAATAATACAATTTGCCTGCAAGATAACATTCATGAGTCGTAAAATTAATTCATAAACGTGAAGCTATTTTTTTTGACCACAGCTCACCTGATGTTAAGTGTCGGTGTGTTCGAAGATGGTAAACACACCTAGCCTGGAATGGAACTGGCTCTCATGTGAGGCTGCCGGAACACACCGTTAGGTGCTTGGCGGCAGATGTTCAACTTAAGAGTGGTAGCTAGCCAGCCGAGTACTAGAAAGTACCCTACCACCATGCTATGGTTTCCTCACGATGTTTTCCTTCACTGGTAGCTCAAGCTGATTATTGGGGTTTGAATCCACGCCCTTCGGCATGCGAATCGACCGCGCTAACCACTCAGCTATCGTCGCTACAAATCACCTGATGTTAAGTGATTGTGTGGTCGAAGATGGTAAAGAACTCGAACTAAGCGGTTTGATTCCACCTTTTTCATGCGTACCGCTAGACATTGGAATCAGCTGCCCGAGTGGGTGTTCCCCAATGAATATAGTCTGGGTACCTTCAAGTCGCGAGTG
Organism: Biston betularia; assembly: GCA_905404145.2. Classification (NCBI taxonomy): domain Eukaryota; kingdom Metazoa; phylum Arthropoda; class Insecta; order Lepidoptera; family Geometridae; genus Biston; species Biston betularia. The sequence goes on from FR989879.1 coordinate 555,923, forward strand.
AATCGGTTTCTTCTAGGCGAGCGTGCTCCACCGTACACCGCATCTTCGCTTAACATCAGGCGGGATGGCAGTCAAACGCAAGCCTATCTACTATTAAAAAAAAAAGAAAAAAAAAAAAAAAAAAAAAAAAAAGAAAAAAAGATATATAGCGTGGAATGGTTCAAATAGCTTTTATGTCGATGATGATGCACAGTGGTTGACGCGGTTGATTCTCACGCCGAAGGAACGTCGTGAGTAAACCATAGCGTGATGGTAGAGAGGTACTCTCCAGTACTCAGCTGGCTAGCCTACCACCCTCAAATTAAAAATCTGCCGCCAAGCACCTAACGGTGTGTTATAAAGTATTCTACCACCACGCTATGGTTTCCTCACGATGTTCTCCTTCACCGGCAGCTCAAGCTCATTGTTGGGATTTGAACCCACGCATTTTAGCGTGTAAACCGACCGCGCCAACCTAACTATATATATAGGCACCACTGAGCTATCATAACTACAAAACTCAATTAAAATTATCTCTTTACAGAACTATCGACATCTAACGAAGACAAGAAATCCCCCATCCTACAAAAAGAAGAGCCTAAAAAACAAACCAGCACAAAACGTCCAAAAGAATCGAAGAAACCTGACACCCCTGTCAAATCTCTGCCCACTTTGAAATCCTTAAACCCGGGCTACACTCGCTTCGGTTTCAAACTCAATTACGATGTGAACCCTTTCAGCATAACTAACAAAACCGACGTCAACTACAGCCAAACATTCTCCAGCAAGAAGAACACCGCAAAGAAAGACTTCACAAAGCCGTTAAAACAAATCAGAGGTTTGAAGAGACAGGCTACTGTGCCATCGTTGACTGGTGCCACGTCGGCTCGCGAAGCGGCCAAACAAACTGTGATGAGAGAAAAATCGTTCACCGACAAGAGGAACAAAACAAGAAATGAAAATAGGACAGTGATCAAGGGAGTCCGGACGAATAGAAGGTTCGAACTGCAAATGCAGATGCGGAATATTGAGTAGTGTCTTCTGTATGTATAGATTATATGACTATAGTCCGGCTGTCAAAAGAAAGCCATACTGACAGGTTGTGATCTAACGAACGATGTAACTTTGAAGTGGCGTTAAATCCATGATTTAAAAAAATCGTTATTTATTTACCTACTTACGAATAATTTATTCTGTCAGTCTTAAATTAATGTTATAATATTGCGCTAAATTTTATGTTATAAAAAAAATACATTATTTTTTTTTACTACGCTTTTACAAGGCTATGTCAACTGTTTATTTTTGTAGTGATGCGTACAAAAATAACAGGTAATTGTAACGTTTCTCTTTTATACTACAAAGTATAAAATATTATGTTTTTTTTCTACTTTTTTTTTTGAAGATAGGCTTGCTTTTGATTTTCATCTCGCGTGATGTTAAGCGAAGATGCGGTCTACGATGCAGCACGCTTGCCTAGAAGAAACCGATTCATTCGCGACTTGAAGTTTTTCAGATTGTATTCATCCGGGAAATCCCATACAGGCAGCAAATTCCGTTGTTTAGTGAAAATATAATCGAACAATTAAGTTCAAGTTTTTGAAATATCTACCATGAAGCTGTCGCTTTTTAAAGCCGCACCCAGTGCCGTTCTGTTATTTTTAAATAATTATAATGTACTTGTAATGTTAATAACTTTTTTTAAAACTACACCCAAACCGAACGCAAATGCAAGTAATTGTTATGTTTTCTGGTTATTTTCTTAAGAAAAGTAACAATACTTTTCTTTTTTGGTTCAGATAAAAAGTAAATAATACTGTCAATTATTTCCCATCACTAGTCATGACCAACTGACAGATGTCAGGACTGCATTCTCTAGCCAGCCGGACTATAATAACGGTAACTCTAGCTTTACTAATATGATCATCTGCTTTTTCTCTTATTCGGAATGGGGGAGATGAGACCTACACTGACATCCCGCTTGAAGTTAAAAAAAGTGTCATTTTTCCCTACCAGTGTCTACCTGAGACATCCCAGCTTCTTGAAGTACCGGAGAGAGGTTCTGGGTTGCTGGGACAATAGCTACAGTGCTTCTTCTCTCATTGGTATATCTGTGCTACAGTATACCTTGTGTGGATATTGATTTTAATGTTAGATCTTTGTCCCAGTCTGAAAATTTGTTCAAGGCATGGGGTCTGGACAGTCAAACATTTTCGTTGGCTATGTCCTAAGTTACGCTTGGCTATAAATCTAGTAATGAATTAATTAAAAGCGCTTTGAAAGGCTGTTTTGATATGTGCTTTGTGGTAAAACAGCCTAGAGTGCAATATCTATAGGGGCTAATCTGTGGTATTGGTGGAGCCCATTAAAAAGTCCATATAAATATTTTATCAGTTATCTGGTATCTATAGTGCTAGTTTTGGTTTGGGGCTAGATGGAGTAGATGGCGCTGTGTAAAATCGTCCAATATTTTTTTTATTTCCTGAAGTTCAGTTTTTTTTTTCTAAACTGGCTTCTAACTTTCTGTCGACTTTTAAATTCTTTCACCAAAGACAGCAATAACAATCCATTGTTAATTAAACTTAAATGTAATAAACATGTTAAATAACGTCTTTTTAAATCTAATTTTGCTATAGGTAGATTTAACATAGATTTTTAGATAATAATGTACTAAACTAAGCTTCTGTTTCGAATACAAATACAAATACAAATACAAATACAAATCATTTATTAATAACACCAAAGTTACAGGTCATTTTTCCATTCATATTTAATATTTATAGTGGCATGTATTTTGTAGACTAACGCTTGTATTGTTATAAATTAGGTATATTAACGTATTTTTTTTTATTGATTTAGATATAGTTTACTACAACATAACTCCCCTGTATATATAAATGTTTCGACGTACGAATTCAATTTCTAGTAACTTTGCTGAAACAGTTGTTTTTAATCAACATTCTGAACAGGTCGCTAACCACCTTTCCATTCCAGGCTATTATTTGACGACACTGTCACGATGCTGTCATATTGATAGCTGATAAAGTGGTATACATTCCGATATATTTTTTGTGGTTTAATAGCTAAGCATTTGACCACAGCTCATCTGATTTTAGATGACAATAATTCGTTTCATTTTTGGGTTAATTGGCCATCTAACTACATCCCATCTGATATTAGATTAGATGCAGTCAAACGCTTAGCCATTCAACTTTAAATAAACTATCGAAATGAGTATTATTTGCTTTTACGTACGCCAATTTATCACAGTTTCATAAGGTAGTGTTTATTTATATTTCAAGTGTATGATCGTTTGATCACAGTGCAAGGTCACATTAAAATATTCCGGTTGATTTGATAGATGGCGACACAATAGCGTATATTCTTGCTGGTTAACTATTCCGAGGCACGAATTGATCGTGTTTTAAAAGTTTTAAGTGTCATTTATAGTTGTACGTACCTACGCAATAAAATAAGATTTCCTACTATCGTTCGTCTTTTATTTACCTTGTGTGGTCACACCCTTTGTATATACACATACCTTCTACCCAATTATAGACAAGATTCATCTCTTATAGTTACTTATTGATCCAGAAAGTGGCACGATGTCACTAGGAGTGTCGGTGGCACTGAATGTGTTAATAATAATTTGCTCTATTGTTCATACATTTGTAATTGTTATTACGATTTAAGTAATTAAAACTCGTGAAACATATGGATAGCTCTGTGGTAAGCGTGGTCGATACACACATCAGAGGGCGTGGGTTATAACATCAATAATGAGCTTGAGCTGCCGCGAAACCATATGGTGGTAGGGTAGGCACTCGGCTGGCTAGCTACCATCCTCAAGTACATAATCTGCCGCTAAGCATCTAGTTCTGTGTATCGCTGCAATGGTCATGGACAGGCTTTACCTCTTACCATCAGGAGAGCGTCTCGTTCGCCTCTTATTACATTAAAAAAAAAATCTTACGATGTGTTCCGACAGCCTCACTTGAGAGTCTATTCCATTCCGGACTGGATATATTTACTATCTTCGACCACACCGTCATTTAATATCAGGATAGCTGTGGTCAAACACCTGACCTGACCACTATAAAACACCAACATGCACTTCGTACAATGTTTCTGTATTAGAGGATAGGAATAATAGTAAGTTGTTAACACAACTCCACAAGTAGCCTAGTAGGTACCTAAAGTAGTATCCACAGACAAACAGTCTGGAAAGTAGTCTACTTGAATATGCTGATAGATAAAATAACTAGGTAGGTATCTACTTACTGCGTGCTGCTGATGGCTTGTGGAAACCACGTCGAGTACCTACCAAAGACATCGCATTGTAGTCTGACACGGCTTAGGATTTTCGCCCATTCAGCGCTTCTTGTAGGTACTTTTCCTTTATTAAGTCACGTCCTTTTAATAATTAAGTATATAAGTAGTGGCCAAATTTTAAAGCCGTTCTGAAGAAATGACATTTTTGCAACAAGTATTCAGTTTCCCATAAAGTGCGTGACTGGAAGGCCAATATGTTGAATTCCGTCTGCGAATCAAATGTAAATTTATTCCTGATTCCAGAATTGATTTTTAATTAAATTATTATTATTATTATTTTGAAAATCTGCCGCCAAGCATCTAACGGTGTGTTCCGGCTGCCGCACTTGAGAGCCAGTTCCATTCCAGGCTAGGTGTGCTTTACCATCTTCGACCACACCTTCACTAAACATCAGGTGAGCTGTGGTCAAAACATCTAGCCTGTCAACAACAAAAAAAAAAAAAATATTGTCGTTGTGACGGAGGTCCTGGTCAAGGAGGAGGCGAATGAAAGCGATCACTGATTACTGTCATAGAAAGAAGACAAAATGAAAAAAAAAAATTACCTACATAGACAAGTTTATCTCTTTTTTTATGTTTCATATTTGTATGTTGTTGTGTTTTGTTTTGGTATATAATAAAGTTATATTCTATTCTAGTAGATAAATATTTTTTTTATTGTTGACAGGCTAGATAGATAGATATAACTCTTTATTTTGCACACCATAAATAGAAAAAAGTACAGAGAACAAAGAACCAGGTGTTCTAGGTATTTGACCACAGCTCTCCTGATGTTAAGTGAAGGTGTGGTCGAAGATGGTAAAGCACACCTAGCCTGGAATGGAACTGGAACGGAACGGAACTGAATGGAATTGTGTAAGAGTTAAGAAATAAGGTTTGTGTGTATGCTTTGCTAAAAGAGCTGAATTGAAAAATAAAAGTAAAAATTGATAATCCTTTCTCTATCGACCATTTTATTGTTTCAACCATTAATCACATTTGATCTTCGTAGCTTTTCAACGTCAACGTGGCGTAAAGGATTTTTGAAATTTCGGAGCGGCTATATAGTTTGACATATACTGCAGTTATACTCAAGGGCTACATTTCGAAATTTCAGAAATGAGTTATCACGATAGCAGTGTAGAATTGAACTTTGTCAGGTCATGTCGTGTCGCGTGCCCGGCGCTCGTTATAATTATGCTGTTGCACGTTGATAATGTTCTATCTATCGGTTGTTAGTACACTTGTGAACTATTTCCTGATCAGCGTTCACTTATTAAGACGCGGGTAAAGCAGGATATATGGTATACAAACTTAAACAAGTTTTGTGAAAATTCGTAATCTAGAATCCCAGATACAGAACATGCATTTAACGTGTCATTAAAATGTTTGTCCTGGTGGGAATTGAAACCACGCTCTTGAAGCAGGTATACTTACTACCAAATGAGCTTACAGGGTAATCAAGCACTAATTAATGCCTTTCGAACGATAACTCATACAAAAATACGTAGATAATAATAATTATGTTTATTAAAATAAGTTCTCTATTATCACGCCTCTGCTACGAAGATCCTGTTGCTACGAAGTGTTCCCAGTGCTACGCCTTTTAGGCTACAGGCGCCCGCGCCCGCCGCCCCCTCCCGCAAACGCCTTCGACATTCCTTTGTTCCAGTCTTCCAGTAGCTATGCAGATAACAAAACTTGATGCGTATTGAAGTAGTCTTTTTACCAACTAGTTATATATAAAGTACTCGATACTGAAGAAACATATTTTGAAAACAATTTATTTTTTCAGTACAGAATAAAAAAAGTACGAGTAATTGAGTAAAAATTTATCAGTAGGTACAAAAGTTTACTTTAAAAAAATAATTAGATTTGCGAGTTACTTTTGCGTGTTTTCGTACAACAATATGGTCAAGCGGTAGATTGTATTTATTTTCAACCTTATTGTTTTATAATTAGGGAATAGCGCATGGACGGAGTGAACATAGGTGTTTTTTGACAGGGGGTCTGCTTTTTGCAATTAAAATCGCAAAACAAAATGTATCGGCGTAAACAATAAAAACTCAGAAAGATCCTCACCAACTCGAGTATTTGACCTTGTCGATGATTGGCGCTGTTTTTCAGCTTAATTACTTATTTAACTTTGTAATGAGATTCTTCTCCGTAAGTAATCAAACTTGGAAACAATGAAATTAATCTTTTGTGAATCGTTTAGGTATCTGAGGTTTAAATTTAGATTTAGGGGTGATGGGCAGTCGAACCATGTTTCTTAATTCAGTAACAAATGATTTAGTATTTAGTAGACACTACATCCGGACTGGATCAGCCATTTTTTATAAGTCCTACTGCTGGCTGCGGGCTTCTTTTTGTTATTTTACCTACTGGCTAAATGTTCGACCACAGCCGTCCTGATGTTACGTGATGGCCTGCAATGAGAACTGGTTCTGAGGCTACTGGAACACACCATTAGGTGCTTGGCGGAAGGTTTTAAACTTGAGAGTGGTAGCTAGCCATTCGAGAGCTATAAAGTACTCTACCATCATGCTAGGGTTTCCTCACAAGTTCCGACAATGAGTGTCGGAATTTGATCCACAAAAGAAAGGCTTGCGATACGACCGCGCTAACCACTGAGCTATCATCGCTGTATTGTGAGTCGGGTAAAGTCCATCACTGATTTTCCTTCTCGTGACTCCCTTCATGTAAAACCCAACAGTGGTAAAGTTTTAAAAATTGTACGAATAATGTGTACCTTATATCCTAAATATATATCGGTACCGGTTCGAATCCACAAACGAACATCCGAGGCGCAGTTAAAAAAAAACAAATCTTTTATTGTCAGCATGTGTGGCATATATGCTCTTATTTATGATAAAACGTCTCAACATGCTGCGCCCATTAGGGCAAAACACTAAGAAGTCTATACAAAAAAAAAGTCAGTTATTATTTCGCTTTGGGCTACAACTTTTCAGCAGTAGGTACCTACCTATTTTACCAATACACACATGGTTTTAATTTAACCAAAATACGAAAAAAACATAGAGGGATTCATTTTAATGTTAATATCAATGGTTTATCGGAAGGAAGATTACCACAGAAGCATGAGCACAAAGCTGAAATATGACAACTGGTTTTTTCGTGGAAATAGGCCAAGGCCGGCCGAGATTTGGAATCTTGGCGCTACATTTTTACTCCATTTGTCGCAGACAGTCCCATCGATTAATTTTTATTTCATATTTGAATTAAGCGTACTTACGTAAGCGTAGGTACAAGGTTATACCTAGTTAGTTCTTGGTGGCAGATCTTGTTAGCAGGAAGTTATCTAGGTAAGTACCACCGCAGTATCACAGTGGTGTGTAAACATTACCGTGTTCCGGCTTTAAGGGTAGCTAGAGAAATTAGAGGGCTGTTGAGACTAACCATCGAGAGTCTCAAAATAATGAGCGCCACTGCAGCGATGCCCTGGACTTTGTTTTGTTACTCAAAGTTCTGTGTATCGCTGCAATGGTCATGGACAGGCGTTATCTCATACCATCAGTGAAGTGTGTCGTCCATCTCATTTCATTTACATAAAAAAACATTACTACGGTGTTCATTTTTTCTAAGGCAGAAAGAATGACAAATGACAACTCCAATTTGACCAGTAGGTACGAACATTTTTAGATCATGCTACCTCTCCAGTCAAATGCAGAACAATGAATATTGCTAGCTACGCCCCGCGGTGTTACCCGCTACATGTTTTCGGGATAAAAAGTAGCCTATGTGTTAATCCAGGGTATCAGCTACCTCCATATCAAATTTCATCCAGATCAGTTTAATAGTTTTTGCGTTGGGTGAAAGAGTATCAAACATCCATCCATCCAAACTTTCACATTTATAATATTAGTGGGATGTAGGTTTGTAAAGAAACTGACAGGGGTTTGACAAATTTTTTTTACTTATGCGAGTCATCACGTTAAATTATATCTGATATTGCGACTATAGTACTACATGCGGTGGCCTTCATCAAGGAGACGAAGCTGAGTACAAGTCGGAGTTTCCGATATAACGTAAATGAAAATACAATTTCCGATGATTTCCATCGGCCACTCTTCACAATACTTATGTTTTGATTGTGATTCTTACAAAAGGTCGCCTTTCTCGTGGTAGCATATTATTATTATGTCGCACACACAGGTATATATGTGTAGATAGGTAGTCGGGCGCCATCTCTGCCTCGCGGTGCCATAGGATCCTCGTCACCAAATGTCACCATCAAGATGGTCACGTTCTGCAGAAGCTGACGTGTCCCGCGAACATAAAGCTCATAGAGCGAGGGAAAACCGTGTGCACTATATTACATTCCCCGCGTTTTCCTCATGACGCGGGCGGCCGTGTCTTGGGTTACAATGACGAGATAACGCTACAGAATAGAGGCAGTAAAAACTGCTTACCTAATTTCTAACTCAGTTGTTGTGTTGGAAACGTGTTCTACATTTTATCCTGTATACATTATCCTCAAAATGAGAAGGTGATAAGTAGATAGATAGATAGATAGATATACCTCTTTATTGTGCACACCATAAACAGAAAAAAGTCCAGAGAACAAAAAAACCTTGTAATGGTTTTTTAAACATGTACCTATCGTATGTTTACTATGGAAACTGACTTAGTTTTGACACATCCTTTAATTTAAACGTGAATAGGCAATCCCGCGTAAGTAGGTAAAACAAAAATGTATTGTAAGTTAATCTATCTATACTATTTATAAAGAGGAAAGATTTGATATTGTTTGTTTGTGTTGAATAGGCTCCGAAACTACTGGACCGATTTCAAAAACCGCACCGTTAGGAAGCTACACTATCCCCACGTGACATAGGCTACTTTCTATCCCTGTATTCCCACGGGATCGGGAACTGCGCGGGGGAAACCGCCAGGCGTCCGCTAGTGTCTAATAATGTATCTATGATTATTCATAATAATATGTTTTATTTGATAACGACATCTTGCACTTGACAATGGATACAAAAATCAGGATCAGAAAAAATATTACCTATTACTTAATCATAAATATAAATACATACATAATATATTCATATTACTCATAAATATAAATATATTACTATTACTAATCAATATATTTAGACTTATGAGTAATATCAATCTGGACAGAAATTAAAAATGATATCAGTCATGTCAGTGCAATTATTTATAAATACTTACTCGTACTTAGCTTGAACTTGACCTTGAGTTACTGCATGTCTTCTATAAGACCACCAACCATTGTGTCGCACAGGGTCGTAATGCGGGCCGAGGCTTCCAAAAGGCAGCGTTTTTCGACGATTCAATTTCTGTTTCACTTGTTCCACTTCAGTTCGGCCGTTTGGTTCTGTATTATGTTACTGTATGACGGGTTTCAAGGTTCCGTCTGTCTCATGTTTACTTCGGGGTAAATTCCGCGACCTCACAACAAACCTCAAACAAAAATTGTAAGGTCGCAAGGTCAGAGTTCCAAAAAACGAAATCGTTTCTTGTTTGACTTTGATCTCCATTTTCATTGTGCAAACTACTGAACAATGTAATTCACTGCCCGTAGATACTTAGTAGGTATCACATAAATGTCACATCTGTGAAGAGCGCCAAAGCAGTGATGCCCTTGACTTTGTTTTGTTACTCAAAGTTCTGTGTATCGCTGCAATGGTTATGGGCATGCGTTATCTCTTACCATCAGGATTTGTACGTTCATTTCATTACATTTTACATTTTAAAAAAAAGCACGAGTAAATGCAATGATTAATATAAAAAAAACAACATTATTTTTGTGTTTATGGTAATCGGTTCATCTGTTCTCGAGTTAGGCGCTTACAAATAAATAGTCAGCTCAAGTTATTTAGAACTGTTTGGCCATCTTATGTCTGCTATGTAAACGATAGAAAATATATATGGAAAGTAGAAAAGCGACTGGAAAACGTATTATGTGAAAGTATATATATGTAATACGTTTATATAATACGTTTTCTCGCAATGTAATGCTACAGAAAATAAATGAGTTTTTTATGTTCAGTCTATTCAAAATATAAATAAAGACAACCTCGACGGGATTTCAATCGAATAGAATGATCCTATAGGTAGATATATAGGCTTCTAGGATTGTAGATGACTTAAGATTAAAGTCCCACCCTAATCAAAACATACTTACCTTACTTACCCAGCAGCCTGCTCTAATCATACGAATCGAGGTCATCGCGATGTAATTATTATAAATTGGGGACAATCCTTGGGAACCCTGCGGGGAATAAAAGTGTTGCCGATTCGACTGGAAACGGTACATTAGGTAGCTACAAGAATTCGATTCTCTCAGATGTTATAAAAATTGTATTATCGAATTACTTTGTTTGTATCTCTGAAAGACTTAGGCACTTTACGTGATGTCGACGTCGATCTCCTTTGCACAGAACGTCTGGGTAGGTGGGTACTCTGGTACCTACCTACCCAGACAAACGCCCAGGACAAACATTTAGATAGATAGATAACTCTTAATGTGTATAAAACACTAATTTTTTATTAATTTTAAAATTTGTAGTATGTTTGTCTTTCTTCTAAATGTCTACCGATATTTATATCGTTAAATATATTTAATACTTGTAATAATAGGTAATTTATTTTAATTTAAACTAGCTGCGCCCCGCTATGTTTTCGGGACAAGTAGTCTATGTGTCCAGGGTCTCAGCTACCTCCATACCAAATTTCAAAGTAACAAACATCCATCCATCCATCCATCCAAACTTTCACATTTATGATATTAGTGGGATAGTTTAACCACACCTTATCTAATATTCAGTTTAGATCCTTCCCCCTTCCTTTTCAGGCAAGGTGGGGAATCGGCCTCGATGAGTAGGTACCTACCTATAGACTGTGCGCTAGGGGGCACTGCCCACATGCGGTGTGGACGGTGCTATCTCGACGCCCAGCTCCCCGGGCGGAGCTCGCGCCCCTCGGGTCACGTTGGCCTCATCTTGGCTTTGTGGTACTACTTATACCTATGAGATACTACACTATACATATATACCTAGGTCTCTTGCCTCGTTGCCGTCTACATCATCTGCTTCCTCTTCCGGGTCAACCAGGAGGAGGTCTCGAGGGGGCACGACAGGTACATACCTCATCACACTATTCATACACAAGTTCTCGACTTCTCGATAACGCACTGCAATCGACACTGCTTGGGGAAAAAACGAAACGAATGTAAGTAGGTATGTACTTACGTAAATGCCTACTCAGTATTCTATGTCCGACCGAACAAATAAAACCTGGCTAAATATGGCAAGCAGAAAGCTTAGACTACATTTCGGTAAGTAGACCGTAAGAAGCGCTATTTGTTCAGGTCTATGTTTGACTAGTCATGTTTGTAAGTTCAAATATATCCGCAGATTTCTCATGTGAGATGACGAGCTTACAGCAATTTTTCTTAGACTTTACTCGTTATTTTTTGTGTTTCTTATATTTAGTAGTATAGTTGCCGTGGTGGAACATTGCTGGGAGGGGAAAACCACTCTTTTATCTGCCAAACAGGAGTGTGTGAATAGTAAATTCCAGATTAAAAGAGCGGCGATTGAATGGGTTTCTAAAGAAATTACATGCGTTGATTTTAAAAGACTAATAAAATCATCTTTGTACTGAAACATAGGAAATAGGAAAAACAAATTCGATAGAAATATTTGAAAAACAAACTGACGGACTAGCATTAGTTCAAACATGTGAAACTAGATGACGTTGTACGGAGTTAAAAGGCACATACGAGATCGTTCATTTGTATACTGCCACGTTATAAATTTTTACGATACTGATTTTCCTTGACTTCTAACGATACGATGTATTATAACAACCACCTCTATAACCCAAATGGGTTATTCCTCAAATATTCTTACTGTAAGTTGTAACTTATAGGTCCCTGAAGCTTACTCATAGAACGTTGTGTAATGGACGTTAACTTATGCTATACCAATGAATTTTTCATTAAAAACTTTCTATACGTAGTACCTATTCATTCTGTATTACATTTATGAGTATTATTCTGTAAGTACAGATAAACATCGTCGCTGGTGTGGCAGAATAAAACAATACATGCATATCCGTTTCCGATCTTTAGAAATACCGAAATTTAAGAGTATCGAACAGAGTTAATTGTTATTTCAGTGTTTTTAAATTTTTAACATTTATTATTTGAAATTATATTATGGAATTTGACTTAACTTAACTGTAACTTTGGTGTTTTTGTTTTACTTATGCGGGAAAATTCAGGTTTAATTATATCGGACACTCCGGCTAAAGTTTCGGCCATATCCGAAGCCCTTCTTCATGGAGCCAAAGCTGAGTACAGGGGCGCGCGCGGTCTCGACTTGCTTCGCTTTTGTCTTAGTCAAAGTATCCGATATAATTGAATGAGTAATCCCGCGTAAGTAAAACTAAAATGTGTCAAAACCACGTCAATTTCCATAGTAACTTAGGTGTAATTAATAATATATTTGATTATTTTTTTTATAATAGATGCTTGCATTTGGCCGCCATCCCGCCTGATGTTAAGCGAAGATGCGTTCTACGGTGGAGCACGCTTGCCTAGAAGAAACCGATGCACTCGCGACTTGAAGCTACCCAGACTGTATTCATCGGGGAACACCCACTCGGGCAGCAGATTCCAATGTCTAGCGGTACGTATGAAGAAGGTGGAATAAACCCACTTATATTCCTTTCTATGTGAGTTCGCTTCATCCTCAATTGCACTACCTACTGCCTAACATCAGGCAGGGCATGTACTCGAGTGTGAGCCTATTTTGATTTTTAAAAAGCTCCCAAATCGTTTACATTAAAAATCTTTGCTACTTTGAACTTAGGCTGCAATAACAGCTAGGTCATGGATGGGTTTGAATCACCGCGTGACGTCACCCCGTGGATCATAGCGTAAATAATTGTGACCATTCCGTGGGCGGTCGCAGCTAAGAAAATACCTAACGTTCTCGCACCGCGGCGGGTACCGCTTTTATCTCTATTTTCCGATATTTCTATTTAGAAAAATACAGACAACAATTTTTTTTATTTGTGTTAGTGTTAATGTACGCTTGGTATAGTATAGCATTTTTGTACCGATTGAATCTCGCGGATATTCTTTAATCATATCAAATTCATTAGTATGTTACAAATGCGAAAGTTTGCGTGTTACAATAACTTACAAATAACTTCTTCTATTGAATAGTTACTGGAGAGACTCCTTAGGAAAAAATGGCTTAAGGTGGTTCGAATAATCTACTGTTTTATTTAAATAATTATGATTTACCGCAAATAAAGATCAAAATAAATGCCAGTAGCTGTGATTTCACTGTAAAATTATGCTCTATTTGTCTATGAATGGAAAAAATTGCTTGTATGGAAATCGAACCACCTTACATCTCCCGTCTATTTCTTATGTTTTCTATCGTATTTTTCTTTTCTTGGTTGCCTGGAAGAGATCGATGTTAGCGATAAGGCCGCCACTTGTGTCACTAGTTAATAAGGTTTTTTGTTATCTGTACTCTTTTCCATTCATGATGTGCACAATAAAGAGTTATATCTATCTATCTATCTATCTTAAATGACATTTTGCGAAAGTGACCGAGCGTAAATGACGTTTCACGAAAGTGACTCAAGTTTGTGCTAATAATCGTAAACACTATCACTACGTTAAGCAAATTCATCGTCACACTCGTGAAAAATTTAGTTATGTAATGAGTTTGACAGCCCAGTAATTTATTTTATTGTTATGTATTTTCGTTGTTGAAAGCGTCCTTTCAACAAATTTCAAATCCAAGGTGGAATTCCAACCTTTTATGTGCATCGTCTTGTATTGAAAATGTTCAAGTAGGCTTATTTATTGTAATTTTTCGTATGAAACCGTTTCATACTATTCAGATAGTCAAGGACAAAGTTAATTCTCGGGAAACAATTTGTTACATTTTAAACTCTGTTCAAACATTTGTTTGACTGTAGATATGTAAGTAGTGGGATTTCTGAGTATTACTAAAATTATAGATATTTTAGATACTACAATATTTTGAAGTGAAAAGAACACAAGAATGAATTATATTTTAGTTCGAGTAATTTCTTTTTTAACTAACTTCGTGAAATGAGTGAGTTCTCAATTCGGTTGTTATTTCAAAATGCTTGTTACTTGGGAACTCTATCATTTATAATAATCCGATTTGGAAAATACAGATTGGTCCTATAGAAGTTTCATCATGATTGGTACCGATTCGATTTTTAAACCAAAATAACTAGAAAAAATATGTCATACAAGTAAAGGAAATTGCTTATTTTACTTTCTTGTCGTTTCAGGGGTGTTAACGGTTACTAGAAACCAAATGAACTGCCTACCTTCCACCGTACCACCTTAAAACTAAAACTTCGTAATAACGCAATGTAACCTACCGTATTTCGGCTTAAGTCGGTTATTTTTGTAAAACATATTATTATTTTAATTCCCGCTCGTTAAACTGTTTTTGAATAGTTTTCGATGAAACAATAAGCCAGGTCTTTGACTACCTACTAGATATGATCCAGTAATTTATTCAATTTATAGTACCTACCTACTTAAATGTTTGCAAAGTTGACTATCATTGTCAAGATAACCAACCAACCTGAAACTTTAAATAATTATGTTTTATGCGAATGATACACCTATCTGTTCATGACCTTCAAATTTAATCACTGTAGGTTTCCCTTTCCTAACAATGATATAAAATCTAATTATCACCTACCTCGCAAACTTTGTTTGTTTTGTGTAGGATTTTTTTTCTTTTATTTGCTTTTTTCGCGTTTTTTTTTCTTTGGTTTTGGCGTCGCATTTTAGCATTTGCCAGTGTCAAGTATTTATTTATTTTCAAGTTTAAAAAGTTAAATAAGTGTCCTCTTAGCTAGTTAAAGTCAAAGTCCAGTCTTAGTCAAGCCCAGCCCATGTCAGTCAAGTCCAGTCATGCTTTAGTAAAGTAGTGGCGACTTTACTATAAAGCTTCGATGGAGTTTTGGAAGCAACACGAAAAGTCATGTTTCACCACATCATATCATTTTCCCACACTCACGCTTGTGATTCGGCACTTTATGAATAAAACACCACCATTTTTATGCATAAACGCTCGACAAAACACTAGTTTTGGAAAAAAATACAACGGGGCGACACGACTCTTTCCGCGTTCCCGCCAAAACTCTTTCCCGCGCTTTTGTTTGTAAATTGTTTTTATTTCTTCTTCTTTGTTTTTGGCATATCACTTTGTGCATTTGCCATATTGTCTTTATGTCGCAAATAACGTGTTGTATATTGTCAAACAATGCGATAGGACGAACTCTTGGTATGTTCCTGCGACATTGCTGCGACGGTCTCGTCGGAGCAATATCGCAAAAGCACGGATGTTGCCGTATAGATGGAAACAACCGTGGTAAGCGACACCGCAACATCGCAAATCAAAATTTACACACTGTGGTAAATCCCTATACAAAGCCGTCTCAAAACTGTTTAGAAAGTCGATGTTATGGTGTAAAATTAATATAGTCTAATAAACAAGATTACTTTTCGTTTTTTATTCTTAAAAATAATGTATGTACAAATACTTACATAATATAGGCGTCAAACTTAATTCATGTTCAATAAAAAATAATTGAGACGCAAAACGTTCATTCGAAAGTTTTTGATGTTATAAATAGGTAGGTACCTACACAAGTATTATACATTTTTGGAATTCTTATAATCTTCTCATATTGTTTAGTAATTAATATTATATCTCTAGTTATTAAAATAAAAAAACAATAAAGTTTAATTATGCTAAGCCGTTTGTGTGTCGCTGATACGCGTTTGCACACATAATTAGTAAATAAATTACCTTACCTCCTCGCGTAAAGTTTAAATATATTTATAGTTAAAAAAATATTGTTAATTTGACAAAGGTCACGAAAAAATGCTTTCAAAGTTAATATTTTACGCTATAACGCAAAACATCGACGACGATCGTGTGGCCCGGCTCTTACTCGAGCGTGCAGGTGTCCCGCTTACCGCAACCAATCGGCAAGTTCTCCTAACTGGTGACTAACAAAGAGTTCTAAAGCGCTTATCAACAGCATTTCGTGTCACCGCGGTGTGAAATACCGCTGAACAGAAAACAGAGAGACGATTCGAAGTATGTTTGTTTCATATAGGTAAAGAATCGTAATGGAAAAAGAAAAATAATAATTGAATTGGCATCACTAAAGACTGGAAATTGACATCTACTGTAAGTTCCGGCAATCAACCAGACTAAAAAGTTTATCATTTTATAGAAATTAATAGAACGACAACATGCAAAAATCTTAGTTAAATAAAATATTGAAATTACAACACTTTACGTAACTTTTGTTTTCGACCGCCAGGGGCGCAAATCCATTTTTCATTAGTACCTACCGACAATTTGACGTAGGTTTTCTTGTATATGCACAATGTTCACAAGCTATCTATAATAAGCGTGCCAACATCCAAATCTACATTAATGATTAAAATCATCAACCAATTAAAATATCTAGCGTAAAATTGCCTGAAAAGGATTTTTGAGAGAAACAAAACACGACATGTTCAATGAGAAGATTTACGTTATTTTAAAATAAATGTTAGTAGATATATGATTTTTTTCGTTCAAAAATGTGGCATGAAGTAACGAAGTAGGCGTGTTTTAGCTTTATACCTCGAGACTGGTAAAAAATATTCATTTAGAAATGCCTGTTACGTTACTGATCACAGTGGAATTAAATTCATCATCTATTAAGTACATAAATTTTACACTGTACATTTAAATACATTATTATATGATTATTTTAAATACTTACTATGTTTAATTTTTTTTTTCTTATTAGTGTTGCATCTCCCGTCTGTTTCTTATGTTTTTTATCGTATTTTTCTTTTCTTGGTTGCCTGGAAGAGATCGCTGTTAGCGATAAGGCCGATAAGGCCACTTGTGGCACTAGTTAATAAGGTTTTTTGTTCTCTGTACTCTTTTCTATTTATGATGTGCACAATAAAGAGTTATATATCTATCTATCTAAATAGTGGTAACTTGAACATAACATATATTTTCTTGTAAGAAGTAAAACCACGCATTCTATATAAAAACAAAAGAGTCACACTCTTACACGCCAAACATACTGGCACAAAACAACCTACGTACACCATAAAGGATTGAACTACACTAGACTATGGAGTTCTAAACAACAGTTACCTACTCTGTACATTTTTTATTCATTGATTGGAAATGGTGCCCCAAATGGCATTGTGTTGATGACGACACGCGCCACAGAATAATGAATAACAGTACCGCCGTCGGTCGAATAAGGTAAATAATTACCTTAGCTGAAGAACTGGTGACAAACTATGAAGAATTCATTAAGTACCCGCCTGTGTATAGAACTAGACAAAATTACGGAACAGCTGGATTGATGAACGTATTTTTTCCTAAATTTTTGACTGGGTTCGATTCCATCAGGACACATATTTTTGGAACAATAGATGTTTGTTCTGTGTCCTGAGTGTACTGTATCTGTGTCCTGAGTGAATCGAGCTCCTGACGATTGATCCCGGGTCCGCATCAAAGATTTTTTTCTCATAAAAGCTACCACGCCTTATTAAAAAAAATGCATATGTTATAAAACTAACAATACGCTCTTTGATAGTAAAAGATAACGCATGCCCATAACCATTGCAGCGTTACACAGAACTTTGAGCAGCGAAACAAAGTCAAAGGCATCGCTGCTTTGGCGCTGATTACTTTGAGATTTTCAATGGTTAGTCTCAACAGCTCTGTAATTTTACTAGCCCTGTTTACATTTTACACATCACTGCTTGGCGGCAGAATATCTGGTACTGCGGTGGCACCTACCTAGCTAAGGAAATCTAACACCAAGTAAATAAATTTACAGCCTATTTTTATTTGAATGAACTGTGTTAATAAGATTGGAAACAGGTCAACAGTCCTCCAAATTGATGTAATCAAGGGCTTATCTAAACACATGTTAAATACACGTGAGACGGAAAGGATACTTTTCTACGTGTTTTATATACTACGTAAGTGTCTACCTACATATCTAATGTTTTATCTGTAAGTATTTAATATCAATAATCGATATATCCATTTCACTTGTGTTTATTGCTGATAAGTTCTTATACATATAGCATAATTGAAATTTATTGAAGTCAATAAAATTATGTTATTTGAAAAACCTATCCATATGTACTTGGTGTTTTAAAGCTTATCATATAGCTTGCTCTATCATACTACTGAAACTGACGTGGTTTTGACACATTTTCGCTTTACTTATGTAGGATCACTGTCATGTTCTGAGAGGAATATCCTTACTTTTAAAATCTTTGCTGATGCCGAGAATTTGTTCTCATTTAAAACAATAGCCTATATTTATGTCCGTACTGCGTTTACAGTAGCGCTTATTGCGATGACGTCAAAAAATAACCATTGTGAATAAAGTCCGCCCTAATCGGTGACTCAAACATCCAATAAATTCTACGAACCTACATCGTTACCAATAGCTATAATAAATAATTGAGTATGTACGAGTATGTTGTTTGGTCTTTTACAGGGCACGAGATCAGTGATGTCCAAAACACGGGCCGCGTTTTAGATAGATATATGCGGATTTGCCATTTTGTCTAATCGGGGCAGAATTTAATAATAAAATAATAATAAAAATAAATAGTTTAAAAATGTCACAATATGTAAGTATGATGGCATTTTTGTAACCGGGAGCATTAATACCCTTTAATGAATTTACCCTGTAGTTAAGTCTGTACAACTTAGTTTCTGAGCGACGGAGCTTTGCTCGGTGTAAATACAACTTAAAACTGAAAAACGCGTTTTCCTAGAGATGAGACGCAGCTAGATCGATTTTTCAGCCTCAAACCACGTCGCAGGTATTCAGCTCGCTCGTCGAACCCCCGGTTCTAGATGCTATGGTGGTTCCACCGGCAGATACATCATGTACACTATGTACAGCATTCAAAAAACAACTTGAATACTTTCATAACGTAGGCTATGTTCCAAAACCAGCTGGTGATAATAATCGATAGATCAACGCGGGATGTTAGGCGCTTAGCGAAACAATCTTTATTTTGAAGCATATTAGGTACCTGTATTATGATTTTGGGCGCCCCCTGAAGCTGCCGCCCGGAGCAGTTAAACCCCGGTATCACCAAAACCCGGGGTTACAGCAAATAAGATTTTCGTTTTACTAAATTTATTTTACCAAACTTACCGACATAGCCCAACGCATTAGCAAGTTGAAGTGGCAGTGGGCAGGGCACATAGCACGCAGAACTGATGGCATATGGGGCTGCAAAGTTCTGGAGTCGAGACCATGGACCGGCAAGCGCAGCGTAGCACATCAACCCTCAAGGTGAACAGACGACTTAATAAAGACCGCAGGAATGCGCTGGATGCGGGCCGCTTCCAACAGGTCTTTATGGAAGTCAATGGGGGCCTATGTCCAACAGTGGACGTCCTACAGCTGTAATGATGATAAAATTTATGATTTTATTCTACTGCATCTCAAATGAATGAATTCTATTGTGCGATGACAGAAACCGCGGGCGTAGCTGGCATAATAGCAATCAATAGATAAGATATCTGCGCCAACTGTTTACGTCACGTTAACAGCGATGTCCCAAACTGATTGTCGATTTCACATCTTTTCTGTTTTATTTATATTGCATATCGTCACCGTCGCGGGTCGAACCTGGACCGGATTGGCACAGGACCGACGCAGATGGCATGACAAGAGAGGGATGACCCATCAGTGGGATAGAGAAAGCTGAGGATGATTATGTTATGGGATTACTCGCAGAAGTAACCGACTTAATAAATATCCTAGGGCATTTTTCCTGTAGCGTCACTTGCCCTCAAACTTGTCAAGCAAAATTTGTATTATAGGAACCAGATAACTGAATAGACCTTAGACTTATACATATACTTTTTTTATGTAAAAATAATGATACGAACGAGATGCTCTTCTGATGGTAGGAGATAACGCATGTTCATGACATTTGCAGCGACACACACAATTTTGAATAGCAAAAGAAAGTTTAGGGTACCTACCGCTGCTTTGGCGCTTATAACTTTGAGACATTTTAATGGTTAGTTTCAACAACCCTGTAATTTCGCTAACAGTACCCTTCAAATCGGAACACAGTAATGTTTGCACACTACTGCTTGAATACTGCGGTGGTACCTACTTAGACGACCTCCTACTTAGGAGATCTACCACCAAGTACGTACCTACAACTTTTTTATCAACCTTTTTTTTATATTTACTAAAGGTTTGGGTTTCGTAAATTAGTATATTACTCGTACTGTAGCTGTCATAAATAATCTTACAACCGGTTTTTCGATGATGGAAATAACTTTGTCCACAAAAAAAAAGGAACGTATGTGATTCCGCCAACTCATAATGAGCTTGGATGCGTGTGTTGGCTTTAAAAAGCTGGCGTATTAGTAGCAGCAGATGCTAACATTTTCTTATAGGTATGTACCTAAAATTTTAAGAAAACATCCCAATTCTTGTATTACGTGGCGTCCGTTGGAAACTCTAGTTTGCAGTGTTAATTTACGCTTATTATTTATTTCGGTTCGAGTCACACAGTGTGGCGAGTGTTCTTTATGCTCACGTAGTCTCGTTATATTATAGCTAAATACCTATTATGAAATGTTTTTACAATTTTGGCAACGTCCGCGTGCGGTTAGCGCGACTGCGCCAAATCTATTGCCCAGCGTTATGCCTGAATTGTGAATCCTACTTTCAGCGATTAGAAAGTATTGGTGAAGTAACTAAAATACGCAGAGTGCCGAGTCAACATCAAAAATAAAATGTATATCAGTCTACTAAAGTAACATTTCATTAGCACGACTACATCTACGTTGACTTAAAAATTGGATTCAGAGAGAAATGAAACATCTGTAAGTTACAAAAAAGCAATTGTTTTATCCATTATGAAACTTGCGCTAATTCATTGCCCAGATTAATAAAAGGGATACCGTTTATTTTGAAATAATGTTTCATAAAACACATCTAAGTAGGTATGTATGCCAAATTTCAAGTGAATATGTTCTGTAGCCAGTTTTTTCATAATAAATTTTCCCGGAATAAAAAGTTATCAATGTTAATGCAGGTAATAAATGCACAGCCGTTTTGGCGTGATTGAGTAACAAACATCCAAACTTTCACATTTTTAATATTAGTAGGATGAACGGGATGAGACTAACAAGACGTCCTGATGATAAGAGATATAGCCTGTCCATGGCCATTGCAGCGAGATCCAGAAATTAAAAAGTAACAAAACACCTCTCCGTTTGCTTGAGGGTTAAAAACAAACTACATTGCTTTTTTGGTGTTCATTACTTTGAGACGTTTGCGTGAAATCACAGGTATAATTACAACTATAACAGTTAAAGAGTACGTACGTTTTCAAATTGGCTCCGTTTAATTATTGAAATTAAAGTGTTAAAAGCTAAGTGTACTTGTTTAATAGTGAACGATTGAAAATTACAAATTGCAAAAATCAATTAGAAGTGTAAAGTTTACTAAAATTAAGCTAAACTGTGAGTAAAATCAATAATCTTGTGAAATCAATTACTCAGACCTACCTCCTCACACAAAATAATATCTCGCAAGTTCTTAGTCCTGATCGGAATTCATAGCAATATTAATTCCGATAGATTGCTACGTGAATAGGTCTCGAGCGAGATTATTCTAAGATTGTCACAGGAGTGCACATTAATAATGTCTCATAGGGAAATTAACTGGGGATGCTGCGCATTGGGCTTAGCAGATGACAACTTTGTAACTTGCACTCAATGTAAAAAAGCTTACCATTTAGCATGCCTTTCGTGCGAGGATACGAGCGTTAGAAGTTGGAAATGTCCTTTGTGCTCGACCTCTAAGGTTAAAGGCAAAACTGATAATACGCCTGTGCGTGGATTGCCGAGCGACAATATTCAGAGATCGGATAGGCCCGTAAAGAGAACTGCGGTATGCTCCCCCGAGCATGATCTTATTAGCCCTCTGAGCCACGAAGAAGTCCGCGATATTATCAAAACAGAACTGAGCATGTTATTGACAAGAGTCGACAGTACGATTACAACTGCTATAACAAGAGAACTTACTTCAATTAAGTGTGATATGTCTGAGCTTAAGGATTCAGTTACTTTTCTTGGGAATCAGTGTGAAGAAATGAGACAATTGTCTTTGGATAACAGCATAGAGATTAAGAGATTGAAAGAAGAGAATGACGGCTTGCGAACAGCTGTAGCCGATTTATGCAATAAATTTAACCAGATGGAACAGTTAAACCGTAGTAGCAACATTGAGATACAATGCGTCCCAGAAAGTCGGACAGAAAATTTGGTGGGGACGGTGCTTCAGTTGTGTACATCTGTCGGGTGTACTACTATCAAGGATGATCATATATTGAACTGCACTCGCGTGGCCAAGATGGACCGTTCCAGCCCTAGGCCTAGATCTATTATAGTACAGCTAAGTTCAACGAGGATTCGAGATTGTATCTTAGCTGCAGTCATAAAATACAATAAAAATCACACCGGAAACAAGCTTAACACTGCGCATCTAGGACTTAAAGGAGAGAAAAAACCCGTTTTTGTAGCAGAGCACTTGTCTTCACACAATAAAGCCCTTCATGCTGCAGCAAGAACCGCTTCTAAAGAAAAAGGATTTAAGTACGTTTGGGTGAGAAATGGAAGAATTTACATGCGTAAAACAGATGATTCGGACTATAAATACATTCGAAACATGAATTGTATCGATAAATTAGTTTAGTTTATTTAATTTTAAGAAAATCGTGCGTTAGTGTTTTTTTTTTTAAGTTATGGCTAGTCCACTTTTACATATATACTATCAAAATGTACGTGGTCTTAAGACGAAAATGTCAGATTTTACTGTTAGATTGGCTTGTTCACATTATGATATTATAGTATTGACAGAGACTTGGCTGAACTCTGCAGTATTTTCGTCAGAACTTTTTGATGGTAGATATAATGTGTTTAGAAGAGATAGGGAGACATCTGTTCTAAGTATGAAAAGGAAGAGAAATAATAGAGTGATAGAGGAAGGAGGAGGAGTTCTTGTTGCTGTTAGTAAAAAAATCTGTGTAAGGCGTATGTCACACTGGGAGAGTGACGGTGAAGATTTATGGCTGTTTTTAGATGTAAAAACGGATAAAACATATGAGCATGTAGCTTTGTGTGCTACTTACGTACCAACACCCGTTGATAAAAATTACCTTAAGCATTTTCTGGATAACTGTAATTATGTTTCAGAACAGCACAATTATAAAACGTGCATAATTGGGGACTTTAATTTAAGCAACATTGACTGGACGCTAGTAAATGATTCCCATAACCCATATACAGTTGCAACTATGGCGCAGCCGCTCATTGATTTTTGTAGTATTAATAATCTAAGACAGTTAAATAACATTTTTAATGAACACGGAAAAATACTTGATTTGGTTTTATCTAATATAGAACACATTGAAGTTACAAAGTCAGATTTTGAAATTAGTAAATTAGATAAACATCACCCTCCTATTAATATTTATATAAAAGTTGCGATTTTAACTAATCTGAAAGCGCTCAACAGACCGAGGTTTAATTTTTATAAATGTGACTATCCAAATTTGAATAAAGTGTTAGACTCTGTCGACTGGGTTGGCTTATTGGAAAGTGAAAATAACGTTAATAAAGCTCTAGATACATTCTACTTTACACTAAATGATGTTATAAAAAATCATATTCCTCTTGGTAAATTAAAAAACTGTAAATATCCTATATGGTTTAACAAAAATGTATTGAGAACAGTGCGAGAGAGAAACAATACATTACGTAGATATAAAATTTATAGGAATCCAATGGATGAAATTATACTTAAAAAGTTAAATAAAAGATGTGCCAAGCAAGCAAATGAAAGCTATAAAAAATATCGAGATTTTATAGAAGATAAAATTACGACTCAACCTAAGTTGTTTTGGTCTTTCATTAAAGCTAAGAGAAAAGGGAACTCTACATATCCTGTTTCACTATCCAATGGAACGGAAACAGTTACTGGTGGAGAAAACATTTGTGACTTATTCGCGAATCATTTTGCAACTGTATATAATGATAAAAATGACTCTATTAGCGAGGAACGCCGTCAGTGTCTTAGTCTCATAGAAATAGATAAAAAAAAAACGAATCGGTGCTCTCTAAAATACTTTTACAAGGTCATGTCAAATTCCAAATCTAGGTACATGCAGACTGAAATATTTCTTAAATGGTTTTAGAACAAGCTTGGCATAGAATTTAAAGTGCGGCCTTTCTACTAGACTAGTCTGATTCTCGACGTAAAGGATGCCAGAGGTTTTCATTAACTTATTACCCTTGGCTTTGTAAGACAACTTTGTACCTATGTATAAGGCTTTAGTGAAACCGGTATTAGCTGGAAGCGCTAACGAGTCAATTCAATATCTACGGCAACGTAATAATACATAACCTACCATGTATACTTTTAAAATGCATGTTTAATTTTGAATTCCTTTTCACAGATACCCTGCACGATGGTGATGGGATTATCTTTTTCATCTCCGTATTTCAGCCGCATGCTTTCAGCATTAACATGTTTCATCAAAATTTTCTCTAGCAGGAAGTATAATGATAAAATCAGACACGGAAAGAATAGGACCTGTTCTTTTTGTATTATGGCAAAGGCCTTGCAGTGGATTTAAAATATGGATTTATTCATTTGAATCGTCAGACAATAGGGTTATAAATACTTTTATGTATGTATACGTTCGTAGTAGAACAAAAGGTAAATTTATAGAAAATGGAACGCAAGGAATCAAAATCTAAAATAGTTATTAACCGTATTTTGAACTCTGACAACGAACAATGTAGGTACACTGGTTGTTCTGTACAGAGAATTAGAACATGAAAGCAATTCCTAATCATGCGAGTGCACTTTGGAAAGGAATGCAAGTTTCAGTATTATTCCTTGAAAGGGTTAAAAAAGGTAAAATGTGAGCTATGCTAAGGATAGGGATATTTCCTACATAATATGTTTTAATATATATTTATATGTTTGTTTTTTTTGTTTATGTTGAATGACGTCATGGAGGAAGGAGGTATTTGAAAGGTGATAACGGCAACATCCTGTAAATAATGTTATTTTGTTTATGTTTTTTGTTATAATATTATTAGTACACATCCTTTTCTATTTGTTTTTGAACCCTCTCGATATTTAGGTTGCCTGGAAGCAACTTTTAGCAATAAGGTCGCAAATTGAACCAATGTTTACGTAAGCACAGAAGGGGGAATAAGAGCTCTGCTTACTTTTGCTGACACAAGGGGGAGGTAGGGGTTAATAATTACTAAAATACTGCTTACGTAATTCTTGAATGGTATATCCTATGTAACTATACTTTATCGTCAGAACTTTGTAATTTAATACTTTTTTAGGATCCTCGGGCTACTTACAAAGTCGAAAATAAGGAAAGAAAAGGTTTGCGCAATGCGACGCAACGCGGAAGAACATTGTAACGGACCTGCAGTGAAAGATGGCTGAACACTGCGGACAATCATAACAATAATGCATCAATACCTGTATGTCTTCAAGTCCCGAGTGAATCGGTTTCTTCTAGGGAGCATGCTCCACCGTAGACCGCATCTTCGCTTAACATCTGGCGTGTTGGTGGTCAAACGCAAGCCTATTTGTAATAAAAAAAAATAAAAAATACTCAGATGAAATTACCAAAAATATTCTTTGATGAAAACAATAACACACATGTAAATCGTAACGTTCTGGAGATAAAGACCTTGCACAGTACTGATTGAACACTTTTTTCTTTTTTTTATGGTTGACAGGTTAGGCGTTTGAACACAGCCACAGCTCACCTGATGTTAAGTGACGGTGTGCTCAAAGATGGTAAACACACCCAGCCAATGAAACTGGCTCTCAACTGAGTGTACCCTTACAATTGTACCTTCTCTTTTTGAACAGTTATGAAAATCTTCAAGATACATATTTAGTTTATTTCCGCTTAACAGTCGCTTCAGTTACAACAGTGATGAGGATTTGACACGTGTCGACAACTGATTACTGCAGCGAGAAGTGGATATTAAGACTTGTAGACCTTGTAGTTATTGTAATTCGTTTTTTGTTTAATTTGTTTTAGTTTTAAGTTTATGTCAAATTTAGTTTTACATATTTCGGATACGTTATTAATAGTAAAATTAGAGAAATTTAAATCCTCATCACTGTTGTAACTGAAACGACTGTTAAGCGGAAATTAACTAAACATATACCTTGAATATTCAAAATTAACTTTTACCGCATAGTAACGCCTGAACCAATCAATTATATCAGTTAGGAAAATTTAAACAACATGTCATGGTAGGAATTACAATCAACTGAGCTTACAATTTCCTTGCCAACTTTACAACTAATCAGTAGGATGCTTTATAGTGTACACTTGACTCGAATAAGCAATCGCGTCACCCGCACCGGCTGTGCACTGCTCATGGCCTCACTGTTTCGCGAAGACGTCTAAGTCATTACCGAAACTACCGAAGGAAATAAGAGACGCGCCGTCAAATAGCCTTCAAACGAAACCTAAAAAACTGGCTTGACTAACAAACATTCTAAACGTTCCACAATATTTATAAAATTAAGGTAATTATTCATTTATTGATTCATAACTTACAACAATGGTGTTACTAATTTAATAATTTGAAATTTGAGGAAAACCAGGATATATTCCCGCAGGTAGTTTGTTATAACTACAGGCAAGGCATATCAAAAGCCTTCATAGAGGTTAAGGTCTAGAATCCCAAAGGACCTTTGGCAAACCTACATGACAAACTAAACAATAGAAATGGATACGATGAGGACATTTGCCATAAGTGCTTTGGGATTTTTGAGTAGTACTAGGCAACCATTATATATGTATAAGTATATATATCTAGGCAGCGTATAGTAGGTACAAAATATAAGACGAATAGGCTGTAACTTAGGCTGTAACAGTGATGAGGACTTAAATTAAACTAATTTGACTCAGCTTATTAATTAAAAACCTAATCTTACTTAAAATCTAGAAGTAATTTGACATAAACTTAAAAATACTAAATACTAATTTGTCAAAAATTTAATTAAATTAACAAAAAATATAATTAAAATCTCCACTAGTCTTAAAATCCTCCTCCCTGCAGTAACCACTTGCCAACACTTGCCTTGCCACTTGCTTTTTTATAAATTTCCTCTCCAGAAAAAATAAATAAAACGACATTATAAAAATAACTTAAACTATGACTTTTAAATTAATCCTCTCTTCTAAACCTTGCTGTGCCCGACAGGGTCCATATCTGACTGTGCACTATATACTACATTGTATTTTAAACATCTTGTACTGTATGGAAACAATAAATATCTTGAATCTTGAGCCTACATTCTGATCTCAGAAACAAAAACACCTACACAAATTAAACCTTTCGTTACCTTTCCTAAAAAGAGATCGAGACAAAGCTTATTTATAGTAATTATCATTTCAAGACTGGTTCAAGACAAGTGTAAGATTTTTCTGTCGACCGACGTTATAAAATTACGTCAACTAAAAACATCTCTGTTACTAATCACCAAAGTATATTATTAAAGCACATTAATAATAATAGTTTATAGTATTTTATTGATAAACAGTCAGTTACGAATCAATAAAAAAAAAGATACAACTGTTATTAAATTTGTGTATAACCTTGACAGTGACCCTCTTTTGCCTAGAATTATATTATTTGCCGCTTACTAACGTAATAACTGACGTTGGTCGATTCTACAAGACTTGGTATAAGCCATACGTTTCACTGAATAGTAGAGAGAAACCAATATCACAGATTTACTCATTATAAAGAGGAAAGATTTGATTTTTGTTTGTTTTGTATTGAATAGGCTCCGAAACTACTGGACCGATCTGAATAATTCTTTCATCATTAGAATGCTAAATAGGTACATTGTGACATAGGCATATATTTATATTGTTAATAGAGTTTTGTTTTCCCGTGCGAAGCCGGGTCGACCCGCTAGTTTTTAATGAACCTAACATCTACCATAACATTTCTAAGTTTTATTTAATTATGTAGGTAATATGTTTACAGATATTCGCAGTAGGTACTCTAATTCTTTTAATGGTTTACAAACAATTACACGATTTTTTTATCGCTCAAGAGCTGACAAGTCATGACGTTCGCTTTTGACCTTGCAGAAACTACTTATTGTACTTAGAGATTACTTAGATCCTATTCGATTTCTACACGATACTTTATGGACAGTTAGCATCGGCGATGTCACGGGCTTACAATCATTATCATCAACATCTCAGCTGTAGGATGTCATTGTAGGCATAGGATAATGAATACCGTTTGGCCCTGCAATCTCTTTCGTCTGCACACTTTGTGGGTGGAACCCCTACGCTGCGTATGCCGGTTCGTGGTCTCCATTATAGAACTTTACAGACCTATTGGACATCAGTTCTGCTCGCTGTGCCCTGCACATTGTCTCTTCAAATAATATACGATCATAAACGAAGAATCTCTCAGTATTCACTAGTGATCGGACGCATCTATGTACGTCTACCAACCATTTAAAATTTATACTCTTAACTTCTCTGTTATTCTTTGATATTAAGTTGTATTCTACATATGTGAGCAAAATTATTGTGACGTGCTGAATTGATTTAAATACCAATCGCGTATCGGTGCCACTTGGAATTGATATCACAGTGATAATACTATTATACTCAGTTAATCACAACCATTGGCAACTGACACTTAACCGCTGCACTTCTCGAACTACCCGCCCAAGATATGTTTAGAGATGTTGGAAAAATCACCCGTACACCGCCAGACGATAAAAATTCGGGTACCGACACTGACTTTAGCACAAAAACATCCACCGACGATACGAAAACTAATAATACCCGTAAGCGTACAAAGCGCGTCGCCGGCGAAAGCCACAGCGATGCATTGTCATGTTTCCAGGCCGAGATCAAGGACATGTTTACAGCGTTTACGTCTAGTTATAGTGCTCGACTCGACAAGATAGAGGAAAGCATCTCATCAAAAATACTTAATCAGACTGAAGACCTGCGGGGTACGTATCTCGACATCGAAAAATCTATGGACCATATGTCCGGTCAATTGGTTAGTCTGGAGTCAAAAATTCTGGTTTTTGAAGAACAGCGAAAGGACATGGTTACCTCGATTATACGAATAGACGACAAAATTGAGTCGGTGCAACGCGAAATCACAAAAACTTGCATCGAGATCAGAGGTGTCCCGAAAAAACCGCGCGAATCAAAACATGACCTGTACGAACTGATTCGTAATGCGTTTAAATTAGCTCAACAGGAGTTTACTCCTATGACAATAAGAGACGTTTTTCGTCTCCCTAGCAAACAAGAACACACCGTATCAACAGTGGTCGCCGAATTGTCAAACACTCTCGTCAAAGCCGACTTTCTGGAAAACATTAAAAAATACAACAAACTGCATCCACGCGAACCGCTACAATCACACGTACTCGGCCTTACAGATTCAAAGAACAACATCTATATATCTGACCACTTAACTCCAAAAATGAGACGCCTGCATTACTTAGCTAGGGAATTTGTCAAAACTGAAGGCTATGCATTCTGTTGGACTGTCAACGGACGTGTTTTTATTAGAAGGCAGGAAGGCCATCCGTACATAAACATCAAATCGGAGGACCACCTTGTTACGCTAAGAAGCCCGAAATGACTTCACTCGGAACTCCAATTCTATTGCTTCACATTGTATACTACCCATACATTTATTTATACTCTGGCCATTAATCAGATTCGAAGTGTACTTTTTCTAACAGCTAAATACTTACGACCTGCCTGTATAACGTTATCTTACCTTGTCATACTTTACCAGCACTGGCATGTAGTTACTAAACGGCACTTACTAGTACTTATCCGACGGCTATGCTCACTTGCCTGCAATTATTGTATAACGATATCATACACATACCCCCAACTATCCCTCGTCTACCTACGCTGCTATATATATAACTTTAGCACAACTACTGACAACAATACTTCGACAATTACACGACACTTAAAACTACTCAATAACTTCTTACAACTTCATAAACATAACTCTGCGATAAATCATAATTACATGCTCATGACTGCTCGATACTTACTTACTGTACTTCTATGTAAATTCACTAAAATGTCAAAATGCTATCTACTTCCACAACTAATCTACCTCAACCTGCTTCCTTACAAATTCATTTTTAAAATAATAATGTGTTCATTGGTGCTTATAGGTTTACTCTTGCAGTTACCCGTTAACTACTCGTATCACATTCAAATGAACTTTTTTATACCAACAAAATATCATAAAATATATCCACAGCTACCTAATATCTACTATACAATTCCATCCTCACTTCCCCTATTCTGCATAACAATATCCTTACATACCTCTTTTGTAACAATATCAATAAACTATAGACTTACAACTACACTTTACATAATAAACATATTATGCGTCTACATGCAGCTCCTTGTTCACATACAATTGTTATTGGTCAGTGGCTATTTTCCAAAAATAATTCGAAGCCGGGCTATTTCTCGAAACAGCCAACTACACAAATGTAGCATTATATACGACCTACCGGAATTAAAAACCTTTACCGGAACTATGTATTATACGAATGAAGTTAGTTATAATTCTCAACAATCCATATCGATACAGCTATCTAATCGCTTGTCAAAGTCCTGGTCTTTTGTTTTTCTTATTATATCAATGAAAGATCGTATTCATGATTATATTCACCTTATACTGGGTTTACTATTTTTAATTCAATTTAATTCGATACTAAGCTATGCTCATGACTATGTAAGCGGCAAACTATCTATCGAAACTATGATGAATAGTTCACTGCCTCAAATAAACAGCACGCTATTAATCACGATTCTTGCACACGGTATAATACCAAGTTCCACTAACAAGGTGCCTTGTTTATTATCTCAACTCGTGACCTATATTTTTGTCAACATTAGGGTCACCGAAAGCTCACTATTGCTAAATCAATTTTATAAAAACGGCGTAAGGCTTCTTGCTTCTAATAATAGCCACGATCATAATACGAAAGGATCGCTACTATACGCATCGCCTGGACTCGCTCAGCCGCCTAATACACCTAAACTCAAAGGTGTATTAAAACGGTTTACCTTTTTTCAAGCTCTCGCTCTGGTTATGGTAATGATCTGTTACCATTTTGCTAAACAATTGTTAATTGATTTAGCAAGAATTATGATTGAAAATATTAATATTTTTATCTCGACTAATTTAATGACCTCAATTCACACTGATGTCTGTAAAAATATATGTTATATATGTTCTACTTTTTTATACAATCATGGCCCTAAATAAATTAAATGAAGAACTGGATGACATATGTCTTAACCCCAGTTACCAAGTAATTAGTGCGGAGTTATGTATACAACACTTAGGAAATGTGAATAATAATTTAACAATTGTTTCACAGAATATACGAAGCGTTCGTCATAACCTAGACAAGTTTTTAATTTTTGTAAAGAGACTGAATTTTACACCTGACATTATTATTTTGACCGAATGTTGGTTAAACAATAGTTTTAGTGAAACCAACATTGATAACTACAAGTGTCATTACTCTAAGATTTACACAAACCAAAATGATGGCATTATTATATACCATAAAAGCAATCTTAAAGTTAATATCAAGGAGCCATCTTTTAGAGACGGAAGCTGTCTTATTATTGACGTAAATAGTATTTTTAGAATAATAGCTATTTACAGGTCGCCATCGTTTTCAAATATAGGAAACTTTCTTACCTCTTTGGAAACGATAATGACAGAGTGCAATAGAGAATGTAACATTATTACAGGAGACATTAATATAAATATAAAAGACGAATTAATTGACGAAAACGCTGAAAATTACTTAAGTGTCACTGCAAAATACGGGTTTATTCCAGGCCATACATTACCAACTAGACTAAATAACTGTCTTGATCATTTCCTTATAAAATCTAAAATGAAATGTACAGTTGTTGTTTGCAAAGCTGATATTACCGACCACGATACTATTATAGCTTCAATTAATAAAAAACCTACTAGGGCCACACTTGCAAGCAAAATGATTCAGAAAATTGATTATGTAGGATTACTTAACGACATTAAGAACATTTTCTGGGACAAATTTTATTTACATGTCGACATTAATGACGCAACAAATGAATTCATAAAAACTATCCAAGATCTCATAAATAAACACAAAAGTAAACCTCGAAAATTTAAAAAACAAACCGACTGCCTTCTACCTTGGTTTACACCTTCACTATTAAGATGTACACAACGTCGAGACCACATGCATTTATTAGTCAGAAATAGCCCTAATAACGATACTCTAGCAAAAAAATATAAACACTACCGTAACATTTGTAATAACCTTATTAAAAATGTTAAAAACGATTATGAGCGGAACGAGCTATTGAATTGCAAAGGGGATAGTAAAAAAACATGGTCTACGCTCAAGAAAATATGCGGTATGAGCATTAAGAAATCACCTAGTACTGATCTGCTCCAAGCCAACATAAATCCAATTGAGTCACTTAATGCAGTAAATGATTACTTTAGCTCAGTCGGCGAAAACCTTGCGAATATTATTTTACATAATATCAATAAAACTGAAACTCAGCTCGCCTCTGACATTAAAGAGACCCATTTCTCTAACAAAAATCCTGAATCTTTTTTCTTTATCCCTACTAATGAAAAAGAAATCTGCAAAATTATCGGTAGCCTGAAACTCAAATCAGCAGCTGGTCATGACGGGATTAGTAATGAAGTTTTTATTAAAGCAAAGGAATTCTTAGCTGGCCCCATCGCATTCTTATGCAATCTGAGTCTGACTAATGGCAAGGTGCCTGATTGCTTCAAACGAGCCAATGTGACACCAATCTTTAAGGATGGCAACAAAAGCGTTGTGTCAAACTACAGACCTATCTCTCTTCTAAGCTGTCTATCCAAGATCATCGAGAAAGTTGTTAACTCGAGAATTCTTAGGTTTCTAGAATCACAGAACCTGCTATCAGAACAACAGTTTGGTTTCCGCTCCAATAGATCTACTGAAGATGCAGTGACCTCATTAAGCGACTTTGTGGCTGGCAAGATCGATGAAGGCTTTAGCTGTGCTGGAGTCTTTCTCGATCTTGCTAAAGCCTTCGATACGGTGTCACGAGTAATTTTATTAAAAAAGCTGGAACTGTCAGGCATACGTGGAATACCACTCCAGTGGTTCAAGTCCTATCTAGAAAACAGAATTCAAAAAGTGTGCATAGATGACCTGAGCAGTGACTCCAATACTGTCAACTTCGGTGTCCCCCAAGGAAGTGTCCTTGGTCCAACCCTTTTTTTGGTG
The DNA here is from genome assembly GCA_905404145.2 of Biston betularia. Classification (NCBI taxonomy): domain Eukaryota; kingdom Metazoa; phylum Arthropoda; class Insecta; order Lepidoptera; family Geometridae; genus Biston; species Biston betularia. Next base: position 589,766 of record FR989879.1, read on the forward strand.
TATATAAACGACCTATGCTCGTTAAACCTCCGTCAAGGTAGCTTCTTCACTTTTGCTGATGACACTGCGCTTGTGTTCTATGGAGAATCATGGACATCTGTTCAAGCTATAGCTCAAGAGGGTCTAAATCGTGTTGGTACTTGGTTACAAAATAATCTCCTGACACTAAATGCCACTAAAACTAAAACTATTGCTTTTAGCATCTCAAATCGTTCTGCGCCAATAAGTCCGCTAGACCTAAAATTTCATAGATGCCAATCTGACAGATTTGACAATTGTGATTGCACCAAACTTGAGCAAGTTTCTCTTCTCAAATATCTAGGCGTTGTGTTGGATGAACATCTTACTTGGGAATCACATATTATAACCCTTGCCGGCAGAGTTAGGAAGTTAATGTATATTTTCAAGCAACTTAGAGCTTCAGCCTCTTTAGAGGTTATTAATCTGGTTTACAACTCTCTCTGTAAATCTATTCTAAGCTATTGTGCAGTGGTGTGGGGAGGTGCAGCTAAAACACATATCATTAAACTTGAGCGAGCACAAAGGGCGGTGCTAAAAGTAGCGTTTAGGAAACCTTTTCTTTATCCCACCGAAGCTCTTTATAAAGAATGTGGACATTTACAAGTTCGCCAGCTTTATATAGTTAGTGTCATATTGAGATTTCATAAAATAGCACCAACCACTCTTGAAATACCTTACCGTCACATACGTTGGAAACTCCCCCCCAGAAAAACAGAATTCTTCAAAAGGACCTTCACATGGGCCGGGCCCTATATTTATAGTAAAGTAAATAAAATTCTTAACGTTTTACCCCTTATTAGGCACCGCTGTAAAACGATACTCCACAAATGGCTGCTCGGTATGACTAACGCTGAGACAGAAAAATTCCTTCTTATTGTTAACTAGCAGGATTTGCCCTTAAGTAAATTGCTGCACAGCAATTTACTTGAAAGCTGAATGCCTATATTATTTTCTAGTGGACGCCTCGCGGTATCACCCGCTTAGTTGTCGTTCCCGTGGGAATACAGGGATAAAAAGTAGCCTATGTCACCCGGAGATAGTGTAAGTTCCCAACGGTAATAGAATTCTTGAAATCGGTCCTGTAGTTTTGGAGTCAATTCAAAACAAACACACAACCATATCTTTCCTCTTTATAACAGTATAGAAAATAGATAGATAGATGGATAGACACAGACGCATACTCTCACGCTCTCTCTTTTACACACACTCTAATACACACACACGTGAATATATATAACACTTATATTGCTTGTTTTTATTTATTTAATTTTATGTGGGTAAGTATCTAAGTATATATTACATTTTCCGATCACAGTACCTTTATGTAACGCTTAACCATCAATGCTGCTGATCTCCACAACACAGGGAATCCTAGTGTGGAGATCAACGTCCGTTATAACTCCCCATTCCATTACCTAATTATCTAATTACAGTACCTGTCCATCTTTAGGAAATGTATCTATATACAATTAATTTACTAAGATAAATATCATGTGATGTAGGTACTCATGATGTTCGTCGCATAAGTACTGTATTTTTTTAGTCTTGTTTATACAAACTGCTGCCTTGTGATATTACAAATGTATTTCAAATTATTATCTTACATGTATCATACTAATAGGCAGGTATCTATTAATGCGCAAGATATTTGTATACTATGTTTCTAGTATCTGCTATAACCCTGTACCCACTGAAATGTCTTGTAAAATTCATCTGTAAAAATTCAAATAAAGTTATTATTATTATTATTATTATTATTACTTGCCAGCGCAAGCTATCGTGTGCAACTAGCTTTAATTTTACTTAATCCATTCCAAATTTATCTTTACTTATTGGCGTCGGGATGTAATTTTGTTTTATGCATTTTTTCATTCTTTAGTTTAGGATATATGGGGTTATTATGTATTTAATTAAGTTTAAGACTTCGATTTACAATGTTAAAATATATGTAGCGATAATAGCGCGGTTTAGCGCGAAGGGCGTGGGTTCAAACCCCAACAATGAGCTTGAGCTGCCGGTGAAGGAAAACATCGTGAGGAAACCATAGCATGGTGGTAGGGTACTTTCTAGTACTCAGCTGGCTAGTAACCACTCTCAAGTTGAAAATCTGCCGCCTAGCATTTAACGGTGTGTTCCGGCAGCCTCACTTGAGAGCCAGTTCCATTCCAGGCTAGGTGTGCCTTACCATCTTTGACCACACCGTCACTTAATATCAGGTGAGCTGTGGTCAACACGTTTTTTTTTAATGTAAAATGTAATGAGACGAACGAAACGCTCTCCTGATGGTAAGAGATAGCGCCTGTCCATGATCATTGCAGCGATACACAGAACTACACCTAGCTTGTCAACGATAAAAAAAGAACATTCATTGTTCTATCTGGAATTTTATTTGCTTTTAAGGATGATTGGGGTGACAACACCAATATTTGTTCAATCTGATATGTTTAGTAGGTAAGATGTACCCCCGGAACGTAATCTCGCGACCTCCGTGTCTTCGCAACCCCTTGACTGATTTGGCTCATATTCTATCTCGAAAATTGTGTTTGAAGTTTGAACGAACTTGTCTACAAAACTCTATAAATAACGGTGTAGTAACTCGGAGAACTTCGCCACGCTCGGTCAATAATCTTGAATTGAAGTTTGTTTTGCTATTTCAACAGTAAAGAGAATGAAACAAAGTACAGATTGTTTTGTGTTGGCGGTAGGCAGGTGACTAGTTCTCTCCTAGCAAAAAGTCGACTTTTGTCGTGGGAATCAATCTATTATGAGTAGGATTTCGTACCCATAGAGACGGACCGTATATTACAGAGACTTATGTCGTATTGCATTTCATACCGCCTGAAATGAATCTTGGCAGTAGTTGGTAAACTTGGAAAAGGTCTTCAAAAAACTTCTCTGGAAAAGACACCGTTTTAATTTGAACCTACCTTACATTAAAAAATAGATATCACACTCATATTATAAAAGCGAAAGTTTGTGTGTGTTACTTTTCCCACGCTTAAACGGCTGGACCAATTTTGATGAAATTTAGTATGGAGGTGGACACCCTGGATTAACACACTGGCTTTTTATCCCGAAAAAATGTAGCGGGTAACATCGCGGGGCGCAGCTAGAAATATCTAATTTAAACAATGCATTAGAAGAGCGGTTAATTTAAAAAGATACGTTAATCAATATGACCTTGACCGATGCAGGCGGTCCGACCGTGTTTATATAACCAATCTGAATAAATAACACGAGCAGAATTAAATCGTAGTAATGTATACTTTATATTAGATAGATATGTCACGAATTGATTAGCGTGAGAATGCAGCCATTCTGCCTATTGTGATAAAGAAGAACTAGTTATATGATGGTGCGTCACATCACACGGAAACGCAACCTAATAATAATCTTAGATCTAATTTGTGACGATAGTGTGACTATCGCATATATCGCAAATCGCAATCCCTAATATTATAATATAATATATAAGTTACTTCTCTCTTCGGGATTTCCAAATTTGTTAAATGTGGGTAAGAACGTTTTGATTGTGATGGGATGTGCGGTAGTCCGGTAGTGGAACTCTGCTGGAATAAGATTACAAACTTATAAGAAGCAGAGAGATAATAGTGCAGAGAGAACTCAGGAATATTTTTTCCTGAATACGGCCACTTGTGTAGGTAGATATCTAATACGTACAGTCGTACAGTGTGACAATTTTGAAGATTGCTGGATTATACAAAAAAATATAGTTTGTGATCAGACATCGTCGAGAGTAACAAAGCTTTATATTTCGCCTATGAACACATCTGTAATGTTATGACTGAAGAGATTTTCAACCAAACCAAGTTACTAATTATGGTATGACAGACAGAAAGTAGGACTGCCTTTCATCTGAGGACAGACGTATGAGAGACAGACAGACAGAGAGCGCGAGGACTTGTATTTTTTTTAAATTCGCACTACGCATCGGTGAATCATCCTGCAACTTTACCGAACAATCGTCGCCCTTCTGTTCCCGCGCGGGACCTTGCCTACTCCATTAAAATTTCACCTCGTGTCAAACTATACGAGTTACGACCGAGGCATTTGCACGGTTGGATAGCGCCACTATAGGAGTTCCCTAACAAAAAAGACAGCCTACCTTGAGAAACTTTTAGTTCGGTTTTTTAGCAACTGAGATAGAGAAGTGTTTGATAGCCACAAATCAATTTGACTTAGATTGGAGGATAGATAGCGAACTGCGGAAATAGGGAATGGATTTTAGTAAACCAAATAAAACAAAACTTGTGAAATGCGGATATACATTTAGGCAATAATATATTTGCAAATTTGCAATGCTGGGTTAAATCATAAGGCATCAGACACATGCAGTGGCGTGGCGTAGGTATCCAAAGGGCCCAGATGCAAAAAAAATATGCGGGCCCTATCTAAACTAAACTGGTTAGTATATATCGAGATAAGATAACTTTCTCTAAAAGTTTGAATTGTTTTGAGTTGCCATGATTATAATATATGAAGTTTTGATGCAACCTGTTATATGTATGTACGCAAGTACGACTTTCTTGGTGGTCAGGATCCGAGGGGCTTCAGAGCATCGCCTGGCCTCTTTGTATGTACCTACACCACTGCACACATGCGAAAGTAAATGTTTGTTTGCTGCCTTTTTACGAGTGAATGGCTGATTCGATTTAGGTGAAATTTGGCGTGCTGGTAGTAGGTAAATAACCCGATGACATGCCACATAGGTACATATGTGTCTGGAAATATGAGAAAATGGCGAAAGTACCATGACGCAACCAATAAGAGTAAGTCTTCAATGTACCTACTGGAATACGATAAAATCTTCGAATGCTCGAAGGACTGGAATTTAAAATTGCAATGCGTGTTATCAAACAATGTGCCACAGCGAGGTTGTCGAACTCTGGGCGCCTGCTCGCCGAAAGGTATAATGTGGGTGTCTTTCAATCTAGTGTAAATCGTTTCTTAGGCAAGCGTGCTCAATCTTTTTTTTTTGACAGGCTAGGTTGGCAACAGCTCACCTGATGTTAAGTGGCGGTGTGGTTATACTGCACTTGCATAACATCAGGTACATTGTAGTCAAACAGGCCTATTCGAAATTAAAAAAGTTTATCAACAGTATTTTTCCCACGCAATTCTCGCCCTCTCAACAGAAGGCAGAGCGGGACAAAGACCAATATCCTCGTAACAAATAAGATCTTTTTGGTATCGTTCACGTTTATTTATATTCAGATATCGAATCAGTTCCTAACTTAACACTTTCATTGCCACCGCTATTTTCGAGCAGTTCCCAGCGATATATAAAACGCGAGCACGCCAGGCGCGCTCTCGGCACTGCAAGATGAAATGGCATGGGCACGCTAGGCATATTCACTGGCACTGTATAAAGGTTAAATCATAAAAATCCGTATTTCGGTTTCAGATAGAAAATATGCGCAAACCCATAAAAAATCGAGAGCACGCCAAGCGCGCTCGCGGCATCGCGATAGGAACTCGTGAGAACACGCTAGGCGTGTAGGCGGTACTGAATGTGTTAACTTACAATGTTTAAGGATTCCCTTTGTCAAACCTTTCCTACATAAAATTCATAATTAATGTTTTTCACGAACCGACCGTAGGCGGGAGTGGAGAACTTTTAAATCTACATTAAGGGTCCTGGGGCGTTGAAGGATGGAATAACGTAAACCCTAGAGCAGACCGAAACGTGCCTACGCACTAAGACGACATTATAATAGACGCAAATATTCAATCACTTTGATGTTAAGTGATGCCACAGAATAAATAATAATACTCAATACAATATCTACTTAAATTTTGAACAAAAAGTTGAACTTTTAAGTGTCACTACTATTAAAGTTATATATATAAACCATATACTAGATAACAGCTAATTTGAATAATGGTATTATGCATTGCAAAATAATTAGATTAATTTTATTACACAAATTAAAAGTGAAAGTTATATTTTATTGAAACAAATTAAATTGTATTAAATATACCTAATTATCATGAGTCTATATTATTCAAGTTATTATGTTAATAATTAGGCCTACACTGAATCATATAGCTGCCTCCACAAACTATAATAAAAAAAAAATTGTAGCATCCTTGGTCCCATCTGAATATGGTTACACAAGGAATTTTTATATAAGTAAAAAAATACCTAATACCTAATGGATAATAAAACTGTTTGTGGCTCTTTTTAATTTATAAAGTACCTAAATATAAAACAGAAAATTAAAAAAGGAATAAAAATGAAACATATGTAAGTAACAAATAAGCATCATCATCATCATCATCATTTCAGCCGTAGGACGTCCACTGCTGGACATAGGCCTCCCCCATCGACCTCCACAAAGACCGGTTAGAAGCGGCTCGGCATCCAGCGCGTTCCTGCGGTCTTTATTAGGTTGTCTGTCCACCGAACAAATAAGCGAAAGTCGTAAAATATATCATAAGACAATACCCCCCAAAATTATCCCTGAATAATGTTTTATAAGACACATCCATATCAAATATCAAGTCAGATAAGTCCTGTAGTCTATTTCTTGATAACCCCACAGGTACCTAACATTTTTCTATTTTTCTGATATTAAACATATCCTATATGTAATAAACTATATGTGCCAAATTTCATCTAAATCTATTCAGCCGTTTTTGTGTGATTGAGTAACAAACATCTAAACATCGAACATACAAACTATCACATTAATAATATCAATATGATTTATTTTGTTTTTAGATTTACAGATCTGCCAAAATTTGTACTGTACTCTTATTAAGTTAAGTGTATTATATTATTTAATTTAGTTTAATGATTCCTAGTGTTTCACTAGAAGTAGAAAGGGAAAATAAATAGTTTTCCAAATAAAGAATATACCTTTTTCTTGAAAGGGCCTTTTGGCATCTACATATGTGTATAAGCAGGCCAACAACATAAAAAGGAAGTTTTATAGAAACAGAATTACTTTCACTAAATTTCATTTGTCCCATACCAATATTACTTTATTGCCAGACTGCATTATATAGTGGCACTCCAGTCTGTTTTATTTCAAATTGTATTGGCATGACTATTTATTTTATCATTACTCATTTTTAAACTAGCCAAAATAAATAAAAAATGTTCATATTTTTTTATATTGCTAAGTTACACAAAATAGCTATTTCACGTAGCGACACAGATAATAAAATACTATGCTATGAATGTATCAAACAATAATAAGTATGCTTGCTAGATTTATATTTTTCATGACCTTGTCTACTGGCAGGTAAATATATTTAAAATTTGTTTCAGTAGCGTAAATAATTAAGACAAGTATAAAATCTAAGCCAATAAAAAAAGGCTAGTATAAAAAGGTAATAGTAATAGTATAAAAAGGTGATTTGCTACTTTAGATGTATCATTCCAGGAATTCCTCATGTGTACATACATAATGTTTCCCAGAAAGAATGCAACACAGTTTTTAAGTGACAAGGGCCACTTTGTATATTCAAAAGTCTAAAGCTTCAGAATGTAGATCATCTGTTTAGACTAACTTAAATTTTTCCATCATTTCTGTTGGATATTGCCTAGTTGACTACTATTCTTTGTTTACTTATTGTATGGACTGTAAGTACAAACTCAAGAATACAGACAAATACTTTTTATTGTTTCTTATTTACAAACCTATTTATTTGAACTATCGAGATCTTTGTAGGCTTTAACAACATTGATGTAGCCCAGCGAATGCATAATGTCAAGCATCAGATGATTCCATGCCCTCATCACTCGCTCTCCCAATTTGTTAGCTAACTGAGGATAATGTACAATGTTACAGCAGTGATGGTATTCTACAAGTCAACAAAGAAGTAAACGCGTCATCGTACGCCTACTGCTTAATTTAGATAATTTGAAACATTTCCAATTTACAAACTTTACCCTAGTGTGCTTCCAGCAACTATTTTTTTTTTGTATTTTACATTCATAACAACATAATATATCTCTCTTACTCTCTTAGAATAAAATACTACAAATTTTTAGCATTTACAAATGGACAGGAGACATCCTAAAATTGATCTTATATCTTACACTAATACTTTTGTTTGTTTATTTATAAATATATAGTCGCTCACTTGGCATCCTTTTTTTATATGATTTATTAATTTATCAAGTGTTTTGATTAAATGGAAAATTTATCATTTTCAAGCAACAACATTATCACAATGCAACTCCTTCACTCAACAAGATAATACGGATGAGTCATCCAACATTTGTGTGATCACAGAGACCGTTCCAACCACTCACGACCAGCACTGGACATGGAAAACAGGTATCGGTCAATAAATCAAGTATGAAAGTTATGTACACATCCCCGGCGGGCGGAAGAATACAAAAATAGATACAAAGCTCAGAAAACATGATCAGAAGCGGGTTTGCATCCGTGCAACTAAAAAAAACTCACTTTAGCGTCAGTCACTTTGGTACCTCGTAAATGCAACCGGTGTGGTGCGCACCGGGACAAAGTCAGACGGAGGCGGCGCGAGGCGGCCGGGGCGCCAGCTAGAGCGCGGCTGACTCTGGCGCCATCAGCGGCGACAGCGGGCCCGCGACGCGGCGGCCGCGCTCCACTTCGAACCGCAGGTCGGGCGGCGTCCTGCGCGCGCTGCCGTTGTCTTCTGGCAGGAAAGCGGCCACCAGCAGCGCGCAGATGACGAGCAGCGCACCCAACACAAACGGCGGGCCCGGCACCATGCGCACATACCGCTCCTCCTCAGGCCGGCCAGGCGACGCGTGGTCCTCGTTCAGATCCACGTGGAACAAGTAGAAGATGACGCCGAACATGGCCGGCCCGAGCCCGTTGCAGAGGCCGCGCACGCCCGTCACCATGCCCTGCACCACACCCTGCCGGTCCGCGCGGCTGTTCACTGACACATACGCGCTGATCGCCGGATACGTGATGGAGCCGAGCGCGGCCAGCACGCCCGCCGCCCACATCATCCACGTGCGGCTGCCGAAACCGTACCACATCAACTGCAGCATCTCGAATAGCAGCCCTACCATTATAGTGTGCTTCGCTCCTAGAACACGCATCAAGAATCCAAGCACCACTTGCACGCCTATACTCAGTACCCCCACTATTGCGATGAATATCGCCACTTGCACAACACCGAATCCCATCACAAGCTTCAGGTACACGAATATGCACGAATACTGTCCAGCCTCCGGCAGGTAGGAGAGGAACACAGCGACGCAGAGCATGAGCACCGTACGCTCGGCACCGACTTTACGCAGCGCCGCGAATGGGTCGGCCTGCTCCCAAGAAATAGCAGGACCCCAGCCTGCTGGCCGCACTTTCTCGGGCAGGCTTTCGGGCACAGCAACCATGATGAAGAACACGTCTAGCACGGCCACGGCGGTGGCGGCCGCCACCACCAGCGCCTCGCCGTACAGGTCCATCAAGTAGGCACCGAGCGCTGGAGAGATCACCATGCTGGCCGCGAAGGTGGCAGACACTAGGCCGTACGCGCGCGACCGCTCTGCCTCTGTGGTCACGTCAGCCACGTACGCGAATACTATCGAGAAAGTGACCGCGAATACACCGCTGATGCTGATCATGGCGAAGAACCACCACGTGTTGATGGTCATCAGCGGGATGGGCGCGCACGTGAAGAACACAGTCACCAGCAGGAAGAACTTGCGGCCCCACACGTCCGACAGGGCGCCGATGAGGGGGGCCGACAGGAACGACAGGATGCCCTTGATGCCCATGATAAGGCCGTTCATCAGGAACGTGTGATCCGGGAAGGTCGCGTTCAGAACCGATATGATGGGCATCGTGAGCAGGCCCCACGCGAAGAACTCCAGGAATATCACCACCAGAGCATGGAATACAGACGGCTCACCGATGCCCGACATTGTCATGATTCCGTCTTTCATTACTGTTTTTCTGTTCCGTATCACCATTTCTACTTCAGTTGTAGTGGTCTTCGTGGGCGTCATTTAAGAATGAATAGTGCTTATTTAAATACTAAACTACTTAAATTACAGGCATCTTGAAGATCTAAGCACTACATTGATGAAAAATAGTGAAAAAAACTTATACGAGCAATTATGAGCAACGTCAAAAATCCACTGGAAAATTGGAAAACAAGTCAACTCGATAAATGAGTTGCCACTTACTAGTAATAACAAAAAACTATGAAATCCTGAAATTGTCTATACGCATTATAAATTACAAGAGAAATTATAAAGTCATCGTTTATAATAAAAATATCATTTAAAAAAAAAGAATTCAGCTTTAAATTTTGTGAAAAGAAATTGTGAAAAAACAATTTAAGTCATTTTAAAATCTACTATATTTTAAGTACATTGCTATGCTGGCAATACTGAATGCAGTCATCATAGACAATCAACTAATTTTTTTACCAAAAATAAATTTTAGTTTTTTTGCAAATGACTTGATTTGCTTGACATTGACACACAGGAAGGTAATTGCTGTCAAATTAAATCGAAAATTGTCAATGTCATGTCTTTGAAACGAAAGGAGGCGTCGTCCAACAAAAATTAGTACATTATTTCGAAATTTTTCTTTAAACCACATAATACAAAATGGTAAGAACTCAGAACTATGATTCTCAATTTCAGAAAACTGAAAGCTTAAATTACTGTCAATATATTTTTGATTTTCCAGATTCGCTTCATTTTGATTCAAAACCGAGCTGGAAAGACTCGGTTGGCGAAATGGTACATGAATTTTGATGATGACGAAAAACAGAAGCTCATTGAAGAGGTACATGCAGTTGTAACCGTACGCGACGCTAAACACACAAATTTCGTTGAGGTAAGTGTCGTTAAAGTGCTAATTTAAACTTTAATAATCTATAATGGGAGGTAGTATCACAAGCTTTACTTGCTTATTTTCAGTTCCGGAATTTCAAGATAGTATACAGACGGTACGCCGGTCTGTATTTCTGTATATGCGTGGATGTGAACGATAATAATCTGTGCTATTTGGAAGCTATCCATAACTTTGTTGAAGTCCTAAATGAGTACTTCCACAATGTATGTGAACTGGACCTTGTATTCAACTTTTATAAGGTATGTATTACAGTTTAAGATTTGGAAACCTGCTAATAGACACATTGTAGGTTTAATTATAGTTATACTGTTTCCTTCAGGTCAATTTTATCGTTTAATTCGACTTTCAAGCTAAATTATGAAAAAAAGTATAATAAATATCTTCAATTAAACAAAACAAAATAACTTAAAATAATAACTACTCTAAAAGACCGCTATCAATGGGAATAGTTCCCAAAACGCTGGCCCCATTGCCGCGTTGTATGGCAATACTCAAACGCTGAGCAAAATGAAGGCCAGCGTTTTGTTCACGTGTGGCGTCGACCAAACGAGATGACAATTCTTTAAAATTTTTTTTTGCTTCCGGTCCCCACGGTCCCGAAGTTTCAACCCCAAAAGTACCCACTGTCCAGGATACTTGCGCCTTTTGAGGTCTTCTGCAAATTCCGCCGCTGCGCCAGCCCTAATCTGAGTTCTTGGAAGATGTGACGGCGCAAAAGTGTCAACGCAGGTGGCGTCCCACACTAAAGGCCGTCCCATCTTCCAGGGAATCAAAGTCATTCCGTCAGGTCTTTTACCATCATCTCTTATAAGGCCGCTCGGCTCTAGGATGGCTGCGCAATTGGCGGTGGTAAGAGCCCGGCGGATAATGTCATTAAGACTGGCGTGCCGCGGAATCCTACCCGAGCTACTTGTACAGGAAAGACCGTGGTGACCGAGCTGGTCGACAGCCACGCCACATTAGCAGCGGTGTGGAGCGCCGCACGGTGTGCCCAATCGAAGGGTAGCTGCAATTCGAAATGTGGATGAATCCAAAAGAGTACCGGTGTTAGGCGAAGGAAGGGCCTGTAGCCACAAACCCGATTCCCATTCAGCAACAGCTAATAGACGGGCACGATCTGCAGAGCTCAAGCACGTATTTAAAAGTTTCCTTCAGTATATTAGTTTTTATGACAAAGATGATTTGTGAAATTTTTTTGTTAATTATATGAAACAATAATAAACTAAAAAACAACCACAATACAGCACTAAAAAAATAACCCACCCCTAACTGTACCCGGTGCAAAGGTACCCATAACACTTGCAAAGATGATTTAAAAAAAAGTGTTACTTTCTCAGATTGAGTTATGTTAATTTATATTTGTTTGTTCCTTTTCTAAAACCAAATTAACTAAACCTATCTCAGCTCAGTTTTGCAGATTTTAAATAATTATAATTTTAAATTGCATCAGAATTAAATTTTTGATGAATTGACTGACCAGGCATTTAATCTCTATATAGTATAACTTGCCTAAATAAATTCATTCTCATTTATTGCGTATGTGAGTATAATAGATATTTTAAAAAGTCAAAGAGTGCCATATTCTGCCTTACAGCATGCAAAATTACACTGATGTGTAAGTAAAGTAGTACTAAGCAGCGGCAAGTCACTAGTAAGCACAGTATGAACGAAAAAGACATGCTTTATACAATGAAACATAAAAGGTTTTCCCTTTTACAGGTGTACACAGTTGTAGATGAGATGTTCCTTGCGGGAGAGATAAGAGAAACATCGCAGACCAAAGTGTTGAAACAGCTTCTCATGCTCAACTCCTTAGAATAAGATGTTTAATAGATACTAGTCAGTCACCATCTTAGGAAAGCAATTAAAGTGTGAATATGGTAACAATTTCAATTTCTAAAAGTATTATTTCATAACATCCGAAACATATACAATTGTTATTTAAATATGTATTGTACAAATAAAATTGTATTACCATTGCACATTTCCCATATGCATGTGGCCTAGCGTTGAAACTTTCTCGTAATTGTATACTTCACCAAAATGTCCTATGCATAATAAGAGTGTACACATTTCAGAATAATTTAAGTAAAGTTGAAAATGTGTACATTTTTTATTTTATTTTTTATAGTTGACAGGCTAGGTGTTTGACCACAGCTCATCTGATATTAAGTGACGGTGTGGTCGATGATGGTAAAGCACACCTAGCCTGGAATGGAACTGGCTCTCATGTGAGGCTGTCGGAACACACTGTACATAATGGCCTACGAGTGTTAAGCTCATTCAAGGCAAGATGCAGCAAAGCAATGCATTGAAAAGTCCTCTATCTAGTGTTGGTTTCAAATTGTCATATCCTAAGCTCCTGTAAATGTGGCTCTGTTTTAAATGAACAGTAAATGAAGATATCTTTTTTTCAAGCCTTTTATGTACATTATGTAATGTATTTGTCGCATCTTAACTAGGCATTTGGTCTGAAGCAGTAATTGTTTATAGAGCTGGTTATGCAAGTATAATTCTATTGTGTGCTAGCACATTGTATTTATACGAGAAACTATTCTCGACGAGTGTATGTTACTGGGATATTTATATTGGATGGTAAGAATACTCATATGGTCATTCCATTAATGTAATGTAGCTTCATTTCATATAATTATTGGTTACTAAAAGCTTTATCAAAAACATGACCTAGATCTTAATGAAGGTCCTGCCTATACCTGCAGAAATTTTATAGTTAAAATTTTGGATCGCCTGTGTTCAAGGCACTAACACAATGGGCCCGCCACCAACATTGTGATACAATTGAATTGAATGCTAAGAAGTTTTGTATCACTCTGGCATGTAACAATTTTGATATTGACAGGTGATTTACATAATAACTTACAACCATATGAAATGTATAACTGAGTTTCCTACATGTATATAATTATATTATTAGATACTTTTATGTAAATGTTAAATTGGTGTTATTATAATACTGCTGAAGTAGTGTTTCAATAAACATAGTTCATTAAAAAAAACAACATGGCTAACTTGTAAAATATGATTTATTTATCGAAAAATGTTTATAAAAACTAGGTAGAATACAAATATGTAACATGATTACATATTGTAACATGATTACATATTTATTGATTTACCTAAATAAAATGCTATGATTATCCATATACATAATATTTATTTATACATATCTATACAACACTTAGGCCTCTACATATGGTATGACATCATGATTAGGCGAGCACTGGCAAAGAATGATATTACTCAAGGTGCCTGATAAGTCAAAATTATTATAGGTAAGCCGCATACATGAAAGATCGCCCGCGTGGTTGGTAGGCAGGCGAGACCTGGCATCTGTGCACATGTATTTATTTAACCAAAGATAAAGCCTGAGATAATGTTTAATTAATGCAATATGATACAATGTACATTTATCACGCAACATTGTACTTATTTTAATTAATTTATTTCGAATAATTACAATGCAATAATATGAAAAACGAAACAATAATTTACGTCAAAACCGTTTAAAATAAAAAAAAAAACAAATTCCGCGCTACTTTCATTCTTATACAATAACTTCTCTTGCCAGAAACATCATTCTAAAAAAAAGAAAACGCTTTGTTCCAAGCATCCACATAAGTCAACTGTTCACTGCGAGATCCACGAGTGAACTGCGGAAGTGAAATTGAAATATGATTATACATGAAAGAAGTTCCTTGCCCCCCGCCACCTCCTGACTGCCCCGTAAGTCACTCTCTTCCCGCCACTGCGTACTGCGGGCGACCTTTCAATTCTGCGGTTTAGTTATAGCTCTGGTATTACCACAGACAAAATTTTCTTTCCCCGCGCTGAAAATGAAAAGTGACACGTGTTATGTGGCCAGAAACCGATATCTGCCGCTATCAACATCCTGTAAACCCTCCTACGCATATTGTACAGATAGGCTGGCGGTGGTTCTCCTTTTTTAGTGTAACACGACAAATGAAAAACAATTTATTGAATCGGGCAAATCAAATTTTTAGTTGTAATTAGGCAGGTCATGCCGTGTGTAGAAGATGAGACTTGCATCTTTTTGCAATAAAATGGTAAAACCAGCACATCCATGTTCAATATGAGGTCCACCATACTTGATCTTGACGGCTTTATACAACCGCTGAGACGGACGAGGAGTGTGACAGACAGTTCGCATAATGGGAACTTGTATCTCGACTCATCTCGATCCAAAAAGTATACTGCTGGCATCATACTTCAGGTATCTTTCCAGGTTGCCTCAATGGCTTGAGATACCAGATTAAGCTTCCATTCTGGCAAAAGCTGAGTCCTTTGCTTCAGTTAATGTAGGCTAAGCCCATTCCCAGCTGTGGACTACAGGCGAAAACACCCACGCGTCTGGGTGCCCTTCGTGGGATATTTTAGCCCCTAAGTCGAATTGACTCCACCTGCAACAGCGAAAAAATCTTTACTGCGAAAACCCTGCCTAGGTGCCTGCCATGTGACATTCCCATCATTATTATCTTGCAAATCAATATCGGAAAAGGTATTAAAGGAGACTTAAGTATATCCTGGTTAGGAGAGAGAATACGTGTATAAGTCGCTCTGAATAACTGCCGGAGCCGGCAAAAGTAAGGTAGGGTAGGGCACCCTTGGTTGGTAGGGTTTAAAATATAGCTATTAACCGGAGATCAGTCCATGACTTGGAGGGGGGTAATGAACTGGTATGCCAACAAATTCGTTTACGTTTGTCAAATTTTTACAGACCTAATATATTGAAAAATGCGAAGTGTAGACTTATATTGATTTGCAATAAAGTATTGTGTATGAGTATTGTATTCTACATCATATGGGGCTTTCGTGGTCTTGAAAACTTATGATATTAAGCCAGGCTGTAAATACTGACACGAAGGGCGGGATTCCGCGTGACATGTTGTGCGTGGGTCCGGATTCTGCGAGGAAAAGGAAGGCTCGCCGCAGCCGCGAGCTCGTCACCTTTGCGTCCGTCGCGCCGTGGCTGCTGTGCCCCAGCCGCCGGAACGGATACGTCCCTGTACAAAGCAACATAACTATAACATTTTATAATGCGTATGAACGATAATGAACTTTCAGTGGGAACGCGGAAAATTCAGCATTATTTTCCAAAACTATTTTCGAGAGTTTACGTTTAAAAACATATCCAATTACGTGCATCGGTTCAGAAAAGGAGTCCCGAGTACCTATAATGTGTTACGCCGTTTTTGAAAGAAAGTAGGTAAGAAAATTATTTTTATTCTGTGACACCAAAGAACACACAAAAACGACAAACTGTTACAAAATAGGGGCTCACCTCAGCATAATGCAGATTTAAGTACATTACTAAACAAAATCCTTTATATACTAGGTAATGCATAGGTATAACAATAAAATAACATTATCAAAACAAATCGATAGAAAATATATTTAAAAAAACAAGCCATAGCATAGAAAAAAATATTATTATTATTATTTATTTTTTTATATTAATTCAGTTGCGAATTTAATATTATTTATTTTGATTATCTTAATTGTCTTATTTAATGGTTGTGACTTGTAACTTTTCGTTATTAATAAATGAGTATGAGTATGAGTATGAAAGGTTGTTTTAGGAACCCTGCCGCACGGGGGCGAACTTGACGTTGTTTTTATTTATAGCCTGTTTGCAAATGCCATTTTATTATTAAAAAAAATAATTATAGACCGTTAGTAGGGTTGAGGTCGTTCCTGGCGGCGATGGCGTTGCAGCCGGAGTAGGGCGGCGAGCAGGCGGCGCAGCGCGACAACGGGTCGTACTTGAAGTCGTTGTGCCGCATCACCTTGTACATGTCGCGTAAGTTGTGGATCTCCGCCTTGCAACACACCACATTACGACCCTTAAAGCGCACTCAGTAGTTATTCCAACTGTGAATTGGTAGGTATTAATATCTAATCTTTTTTTTTATAATTTATCGGCACATGGATACGGAGTTCTTGATGCTTAATCCGGTGTTTGCCATTTATATCCTTCCTACTAAATATTATAAACACGACAAGTTTGCATGGATGGATGTTTGTTACTCTTTCGCGCAAAAATTACTGAATGGCTTTTGATGAAATTTGGTATGGAGGTAGCTGACACCTTGGATTGACACATAGGCTACTTTTTGTCTCAAAAACATGTAGTGGGTAACACAGCGAAGCGCAGCTAGTCTAACATGTTTAGTCACTCTGACCTTGAAAAGATCCAGATTATATCTATCAGGAAACAAGGAAGCCGGCAGCTTGCCTATCTAAATATATCCAGCCGTTTCAGCCGTATTAGTGTGTGTAAAAAGATATAAACCTGTTTCTTCTTCATGATCTTCGCCCTCGGATTGGTTTTGTACGCGAACCAGTCGCCGTACGTGCGGATGCGCACGTTCCCGCCCGACATGTTGAACACCCGCGGGAAATACGCGATGTTGTAGGACGGGAAGTACGAGTCGCGGACTAGAAGCCGCGTCCTGCGGGGAAGGCGAGCCCACTTAACAATTCAACACCATACAAATCTGCCATTATTTTCTAAATAGTTGACAAAAAATGTGCTTTTATTAATTCAAAATAGGTTTGTTGTAATAAGTTTGGTAAACGTGTTCTAGAGTGGAGACCACGAATTGGCAAACGTAGCGTAGGACATCCTTAGATTCGATGAAGTGACGATATACGTAGGATAGCTGGCGGTGGCTGGAAGGGAAAATCCGAGGATCGGGCTGAGGGGCGGTCTTGAGAGAGGCCTATGTCCAGCAGAGCATGATAGGTTGATTATTAAATATACATTTTTTTACGGAACGAACAACTGCAAAAAAATGCAGTTTTAGTTACTGTTGATTGATCACAGATTATTATCAGCCTTGAGCATCAACGTAAGGTCACCTGTCTAGGGGGTTGGTTCCCCCTGCTCCTTTATATTATCGGACTGCCAGACAAACGCGACCAGAGCGTCACCCGTACATGGTAACGTTCCCCATGTGTTCACTAATCGCTTTGAATTTACATTCTTTATTTGCACAGCCGCACTGAGACGAACGAGACGCTCTCCTGATGGTAAGAGGTAACGCCTGTCCATGACCATTGCAGTGATACACAGAACTTTGAGTAACAAAACTAGGTCTAGGGCAGCGCTGCTTTGGCGCTCATTACTTTGTGACATTAGATGGCTAGTCTCAACAGCTGCTGTAATTTCGCTAGCTGCAGTACCCTTCAAACCAGAACACAGTAATGCTTACACACTACTGCTTGGCGGGCAGAATATCTGGCACTGTGGTTGTACCTACCTAGACGACCTCTTGTAAAGAGATCTATTACCGAGTAAATACAGAGTAATACTAGACAACGTAGAACAGTTCACCATAAGTATTCGATGACATTAAAATAGAATCATCATCGACGATTATATTTGAATCGATACACCAGTCTCTCTCTGTACTAAAACAACAATGATAGATGTTTTGTGGTGACGTACAAGTCTGCGGCCTCGATGTACCCGGGGAGCTGCTCCACGACCCACAGCAGGCCGGGCTCCACGCGCCCGGCCGCGCCCGCCGTGCGCGCCGTGAACTTGTTGTAGTCCACTATGAACCTGCACACGCATTCAACGTTCTTACCCTGTCCCTCACTCCAACAAGACACGTTTCAACTACGGGGTGTAAGGAACACGCTTCTGAAAACGAGGACAGGTAACAGTTTTTTTTTTTAAATTACAAATAGGCTTGCGTTTGACCGCCAATTCGCCAAGATGTGTTCTACGGTTGAGCACGCTAGAAGAAACCGATTCACTCGCGACTTGAAAGCACCCAGCAGCAGCAGAATTAATAATTTTAAATAATTCTAACTACTTACTAATTTTTTACAAACTTCCTAGCTGACATGAAATTATATAGAGATTTCTAATTCTAATTTTAGGCATTGTTCTTAAAAATGCTGGCAACATTTCTTTTATTACAAACACAGATAAAACAAGTTTTGAGGATAATAATCGATTTATCGTTTAGACTTAATTAGTTGTTTTGTTTAATTTGTTTTAGTTTTTAAGTAAAGTTTCGGATAATATTTTTAAATATTATCCGAAACGAATACGAATACTTAAATTACCTTTCAAACCTGAACGCAGTAATATTTAGTTACACTTTGCTGTTAGGTGGCAGAATATCTTATGCGGTGGTAGGTAGGTACATAGACGACCTCCTGCTAAAGAGGCCCACTTAGTAACAGCTAAAGAGACCCATTTAGTAACAGCTAAGGAGACCCACTTAGTAACAGCTAAGGAGACCCGCTTAGTAACAGCTAAGCCAGTAATTACCACTGGTTGTTGTAAGTGCCGCTGTTGTATCTGCGAAATATTTGCACCCACTCCGCGCCGCTGCACGCCAGTCGGTTCGCCACCATGGCGCGCGCATACTCGAGGATCTGAAAAATAATAATATCATACTTACATGTAGCTGTATGATAGTAGCGCGGTAGGTTCGCATGCCGAAAGGCGTCGATTCAAACCCCAACAATGAGCTTGAGCTGCCGGTGAAGGAAACCATTGTAGGTAGTAGGGTACTTTCTAGTACTCAACTGGCTGGCTACCACCCTCAAGTTGATGAATCTGCCGCCAAACATCTAACGGCGTGTTCACTTGAGAGCCAGTTTCATTCCAGGCTAGGTGTGTTTACCATCTTCGACCAAGTCGTTACTTAACATCAGGTGAGCTGTGGTAAACACCAAGCCTGTCAAACATAAAAAAAGTGTGTACATAGATATATGTTGGTATATTTTATCGGCGTATGAGTTATATTTTATACAACCGTAGAATAAGTTCAAGACATAAGGTTATTAGGATTAATGGTGGACTGCCACGGTAATTGGAAGAGTCACACTGACCATGTTGGTAAAACAATCCATCGATAAAATCATCGATTCATTTATGCATTAAAAAGGTTAACTAAAGTAGTACTTAGTTATCACAGTAGACACAATATAGTAGGAACATTACATAAGTAGGTACCTAAATAAAAAATGTTAGGGTTGGTACCTAAATAAAAAATTTAAAGTTTAGGGTACTTTATGCCCGAATATCTGAAAATATTAGAGAGAAAGCCTTCACCTGCCCCTGAGGCTTGACGAGCTTGAAGAGAGTGCGGTTGCTGTTGCCGATGGTGGTCTCCGCAAGCACGAGCCCCGACGATATGATGTAGAAGTCATCTGTGGACTGTCACCCCATGGTTCAATAAATAATTATTGTGCACCGTTTATTGCTCAACCGTATCAAAATTGATATTTTATTTTTCCTTATGTTTATTCTGAACCAAATTGTGCATAAGTTTTTTCGCTTACACAGGTATTATGATAGATAGATAGATATAACTCTTTATTGTGCATACCATAAATATAAAAAAGTAAAGAGAACAAAAGAACCTTATGAACTAGTCCCACAAGAGGCGGCCAAGTTATGATGTAAGGAATGCCCGATCAATGTAGATACTTCGTCTATATTTATAATAGCAGTGCTGATACAGTAGATACCTGAACGAAAGCCGGGTAGGAAGACATCGCCATCTTGCGTCCGGGGATGTACTGTTTGCTACCCGGGTGCAGCTTGAAGTTCAGCACGTACATTTTTAGGATACGCAACATCGACTGGTAGCTGGAGACAAACGTAAAACTACACGTCAAGAACTGTGTACTAACTGTCTTGCAGTGTGTCCTTGTTTTTTTTTAATGTAAAAGTAATGAGACTATTAATGAGACTTTGCATGGTGGTAGGGTACTTTCTAGTACTCGGCTGGCTAGCTACCACCCTCAAGTAGAAAATCTGCCGCCAAGCATCTAACGGTGTGTTCCGGCAGCCTCACTTGAGAGCCAGTTCTATTCCAGGCTAGGTGTGCTTTACCATCATCGACCACACCGTCACTTAACATCAGGTGAGCTGTGGTCAAACACCTAGCCTGTCAGCTATAAAAAAAAAAAAAAAAAAAAAAAACTATACTCTGAGCTCTGTCCATTATGTTAACCGCTTTTTGACAGCTCATACAAAGTTGACGACATAACTTTGTACAGCGTGTGTGTGTACCTGTTCCAGGTAACGTGGGAGGTGTAGAGCTCTTTGAGGTCCGGGAGCAGCTTCACGAGGCCGGTGCAGTGCTCCCCGAACAGCAGCCCCTGCGGGCCCTCCCGCGGCAGCGTCAGCGCGAATGCCAGCTCGTCCAGGTCTCCCAACATGTTTATCCACCTTCGGATGAAACCTGGATTATTTCACTTTTTATGGTTGACAAGCTAGATGTATGACTTGCTCATGATGTGATGTTGAGTGACGTTGTGGTCGAAGGTGTTAATAAACACACCTCGCCTGGAATCGGACTGGCTCTCAAGTGAGGCTGTCGGAACACACCGTTAGGTGCTAGGCGACAGATTTTCAACTCGAGGGTGCTAGTTAGTCATCGTGGTTTCCTCACGATGTTTTTTTTTCTACACCGGCAGCTCAAGTTCTTTTTCGGGATTTGAACACGTGCCTTTCAGCGTGTGAACCGACCGCGCTAACTGTTGATTTTGTTATTACATTTGTACAAAAATTAATCTTAAAAGTAGATTAGTTAATTTGAACTGTCAACTGCCATCTTAGATTTTCTTTCACACACTCGTTATGCTTCTGTGCTAGGAATCAGTCGCATTGCTTCCAAATATAATAATAAGTATGTATAGTGCTAAAATAATAATTTCATGTCTTATCCAACCTCATATAACCTACGCTAACCACTGGGTTATCATCGCTACAAAATAATAATGGAGTTTAGTAAAAATGCTAGTAGATATACTAACAGAATATCCCGTTTTGTAAGTTCCTCAAGAACTGACGTAGTTGCTTTATTGTATCCAGCCGCCAGCCCTTCGATTTGGATGTAGTACAGCTTCATCTGCAGCAGTCAAGCGCAGGGTTGCCAATTTGAAAAAAAAACTTTTCAGGATCTTGTTTTTATCGTCATTAAAGCTACGCGACTGTGAACCTTACTTTGCGGTCCCGTATTTTTTTTTTTCATTGTTGACAGGCTAGGTGTTTTACCACAGCTCACCTGATGAGGCTACCGGAGCCCACCGTCAGATGCTTGATTTTCAACTAGAGGCTGGTAGTTAGCCAGCCGAGTACTAAAAAGTCGTGAGGAAACCATAGCATGGTGATAGGGTTATCACCATGCTATGGTTTCCTCACGATGTTTTCCTTCACCGGCAGCTCGAGGTCATTGATAGGGTGCGAACTGGCCGCGCTAACCACTGAGCTATCATAGCGACAAGATGCTACTTAAAAGCAAAGACCTATATCGATTTTATCGCTCCAACGCTACTATTTTTCGTGATAGCCTAATTTAGAATTTATCTACGTAACGATTTCTAAAATTTACTACAAACAACATGATGCATTAATTACATCTGTTTTATGAACCAAAGTATCGGGTACGATTGCCGAGTAGGTAAGTAGAAAAGGAAAACTGCGAAAAAAATTTATACATAGGTAAGTATGCATTTTTATAGTCTCGTTAAATTTTTAAAAAATGTTAGAATTTTAATAAGTAGATATCAATGCATAATACAATTTTAACTACCTGGTACCAGTAAGGGTCTTTAGGGTTCTTTTTCACCATAGAACAGATGTAGTCTTCGTTTTTATTCACATAGTCTTCTATCAGATAGCATACATCTATTTTCTTGTAGCAATATCTGAAAATATCATAATTTCTCACATATATTTATTTCACTTGGTGGTAGATCTCCTTAGCAGGAGGTCGTCTAGGTAGGTACCACCGCAGTACCAGATATTCGGCCGCCAAGCAGTAGTGTGTAAGCATTAGGTACTATGTTCCGGTTTGAAGTGTAGGTACCGCAGCTAGTGAAATAACAGGGCTGTGTTGAGACTAACCATCGAAAGTTTCAAAGTAATGGGCGGCAAAGCAGCGATGCTCTGGGATGTTTCTCTACCCAATTTTGTTTCGCTGCAATCAATGGTCGTGTAGATACATTATGCGCAAGCGTTATCTCTTACCATGCGGAGAGCGTCAAGTCTCATTACTAGTTAGTCTGTGTATGTAGAGGCTTCCAGTGGCGGATTGATACATTTACTAGGCTGTTACATTTTTGCTACCCTCGTCGATTAATTGTTATTTCCTGGATCATTTTTACGATCCGAGAATTCAGTTAAAATTCTACAACAAATAGTTTTTGGGTATACTTATTTGCTATAGTAGGTACATGTTCAACAAACAATTAATGTCAGCGCATGAAATCAAAGTCGATAAAATTATTTGATTTTATTATTTTAAATCTTTTAAACTGTTGAGTTTAGATTAAGGTGATTTGGCATATTTTTACTGTCATTTTTATTAACTAGACATTTAATTTTTATTTTTAGAATTTATTGTAATTTTTTGGCATTGTCTAATCTTTATGTTAGATATCTATTATAACTTAACTTACTAAAAAAATAAATTTAAATTATTATCATAATTTTTTTTAATTTTTTACATTAAATATTTATAAAACATATATAACATAAAAAACTTAAAAACTAGGGTGCCGCCGGCAGCGGGGCAGGGCTCAAGCTGCCGGTGGTTATTCTGCAGAGTGAGGAACCTCCTCACAATGCGCGCCGTGTCAAGGATCACTGCCTTTTGAAGGTGACCCTTAAATTATTATTATTATGATTAAACGAAGAACATTAGGAACGAAATATTTTTTCTTTGCAATATTTTTTTTAATTTAGTTATTCCCAACTAATACTGAATAAGTAGGTACCAATAAGCACGCAAACCATCAGTAAAATATACTAGATTCCCAAACTTGCTGCTCTAGACTCAAGCCTACTCGGCCTGCTGGTACATCCGCCACTGGGCCCATCAAAAGCATTGGGTTAGTCATCGGACGTCTCTTTAAATAGTTTCGATCGTCTGTGGTTTACCCCTTGAGCATGTTAAGCCAGTGCTTCCAGATGAGGTCCCGGGTGAGGAAGCCCTCCAGGTAGCCGGCAGCATACGCTTGCCTCGCGTCGCTGCTTCGTTTCGATGAGTATATCTCCAGAAAAGCCCATCTGGTGACGCACATACATTCTCATTTGGTAGAAATTAAATAATAAAAACCTAGTCCATGTCACACAGCGCCATCTAGCCTCAAACTAAGCAAAGCTGATAGAATATTTTTAAAATCTTTTTTTTTGTAAATACATACGGAACATTTATGCTCGTCACAAAAATGTTTGGCCTGAGTGGACATCGAAATCAGCAGAAGCTCTTGAAGCAGATACGAGCTAACAGGGCAGTCAAATAAATATCACACAGCGCCATCTAGTTGTAAACTAAGCAAAGTATGTATTGTTAAAATTTTAGAATGAGTTTGCGAGTTTTGGCGTGAATGTGAGGTGATGTCGCGTCATTATGTTTTTTCTATAACTTGTGTTTTTCAGTGTTCATGTACACAATAGTTGTTCGAATTACGTGCGTGAGTTTGGTAAAGAATGATACAACATCACTTTTCGTGTTGTTCCTAAAACTTCAGTTCAGTATAATGTATAATTAAATAGTAGTGTTTTGTTCATAGTGCCAAATTTGGTACGTCAGAGAGTGTGGGAAATTACAGTCAAATAATTATAAATGCTCAAAGAAATTATCAATTTTAATGTGTGGAAAAAATTTTAGGCGCAAAAACTTGGAAAACCGTGGAAAAACTTAGTATTCGGAATACCTAAGCGTTTTTCCAAGTTAATTCTAATCCCTAGGAATACCGTATTCCTAGAGATGAGACCCAGTAGGATCAATTTTTTTTATTCCAAGTCGAGTCAAAGTCGATAGAAGTATTTTAAGAGTTCAAAGTCGATAGAAGTATTTTCGCAATCACAAAGATAGTAAAAATCGGTGTACTATGGCAGCGCCACTTAGTGAATCTAAACCATCCACTCAAACACACATAAAA
Source organism: Biston betularia (assembly GCA_905404145.2). Taxonomy (NCBI): domain Eukaryota; kingdom Metazoa; phylum Arthropoda; class Insecta; order Lepidoptera; family Geometridae; genus Biston; species Biston betularia. Next base: position 614,590 of record FR989879.1, read on the forward strand.
GTTTCATCAATATCGGTGCAGGAGTAGGTCAATGATATAACACGTAGGTATACAGAAGAAATACCTACCTACCTATTGCTCATTTAGTACCTAATATTAGATACCTAATAATGAATTGAAACGTACAAAAAGATTAAATAGTTTGGAATAAAATCTTTCGCAGAGGTTACCTTTTTTTAAACAAAAGTAGGCTTGCGTATAATCGCGATCTCGCCTGTTAAGTGAAGATGCGGCCTACAATAGATCACGTTTGCCTAGAAGAACCCGATTCACTCGCGACTTGAAGACCTACATAAGAAACTAGTGAAACAAATACAAAAGATAACAGATTATTTATAACAAACCCCGTCTTGAAAATCTCGTCGTTATAAAATGCTCGCGCGACGTGACTATCTGGTATATCGGCGAAGTACTCGGTCACTTTCACCACTGGCCCTCTTGCCTTCCACACCACGTATCCATATTTACCATCGCATGTACACAATACAACGAAAAATAGTACGATAAGTGAACAAATATTCGCGCACATCTTTACTCGAATTTTTAATTCTTTTAGTGTTAGTTTGATGCAAATTGTATGCGCTATGCTTGTTACAGTACATGAATACAATTTGGAGCAAGAAATTAGGAATAAATAAAGAAACTGTTGTTAAAAATTCAAATGGGAGATCGTTCATGCGCCTTGCGCATTTCTTTCATTCATTTGACATTTTAAAAGCATTTTATTTTGATTTAAAAGATGTCTTTATAGTAAAGTCACCACTACTTTACTAAAGCATGACTGGACTTGACTGACACGGACTGTACTTGACCAAAACTGGACTTTGATTATAACTTTAGCTACGAGGACACTTATTTAACTTTTGAAACTTGAAAATATATAAATACTTGACACTGGCAAATGCTCAAAACGCGACGCCAAAACCAAAGAAAAAAAAAAAGATGTAAGGAAATATTTTTTTTAATAATCGGCATATGAATATTGTTGTCCTTAATGCCTAATCTTCATATTTTCTACTTTGACATACATGTCTAACACCGAAAAGGTTTTTACTATGTATAGAAATATACCTACTCGGTGCATTGCAAGAAGTTTTAAAAGGGTTTACGTCTATGAAAGAAAAATCGTACGAGTCGTTTGCACAATTACTCACTTAAAAAATCACAGCCATAAGTATGTATCTATAATTTAACAAAAAATGAAAACGTACGTATACGTACGTACGTATTAGGTACATGGTATTTTCAACCAAAACCTAATTACAAAAAAAAATTACATTAAAAACAATAAATCTAAAAATGTATATTGCATAACATTAAAAATAGCACATACAATTTTAATTTATGTGTAAAAAATTCATTGAGACAATAAAAATAAATATTTACACAAAATTAATTTCACTGTCAAATTGTGGAAGTCTTATTACTGGTAACACTATCAAGTTCCGGCAAGCTTCATTCCCATCTCTCCGTACTTGTAGCCTATCTCTCGCATGAGGTAGGGCGCCCGCTCGTGCCCAGGGGTGCTCTGCCACTCGCTTATGTTCACCGGGACGGTAACGTAGCCCTGGGAGTCTAGTATGTCCAGTATGAGGCGGAATGTGCCTCGTAGCCGGTTGCTGTTCATTGAGAAACAGCCAGCGTTGAAGAGTATGACACATACTCTGTAAAAAAAAAGAAACTCATTAGAGGCACAATAAATAAGGTACAGCGGGAACACGAGAAAATGATGTAGCATTATTTTCCAAAAGTTGAATTATTTCGAATATTTATGTTCAGAAATCTCGTGTCATTTCCAAAACTTCGTAGTAGCTTTTAAGGCAAGGACTGGATTTGCCCGATTTTTACTTTACGCGATTCTGATCGTGATTAAGACTTATTTTACTAGATTTCATCATGAGGCACGTGAAAATATGATTAACTTGACACTGGCAGAATTCACAAATGCGATGCCAAAAAATAATTATAAAAGGACAAAAAAGTACAACATGTAAATGCGGTATTGATTCAATTCAAGAGTTGATACAAAAGTCCTTACATCGAGGGCATAAGGTTCAAATTCGAACTACTCACATGACACAGTTTTGTGGTATCGCCAAGTTCTCTATGGGCACTTTGGTGGCAGTAGTTGGCCTCGTCAGCACAACCGGATAACCGGCTCTGAGACACGTCACGATGTCTGAAATAACCATTAAAGTTACTACTTTAATTTTAGACAAGGCTAATATATGTATATGAGGTGCTTGGTTCATGGGTCTACCTAGTACGTGTTATGTTACCGGCCAAACCCGATTTTTATAATAAACTAGCGGACGCTTCGCGGTTTCACCCGCGAAGTACCCGTTCCCGTGGGAATACAGGAATAAAAAGTAGCCTATGTCACCCTGGGATAGTGTAGCTTCCGAACGGTGAAAAAAATTTTTGAAATCGGTTCAGTAGTTTCGGAGCCTATTCAATACAAACAAACAAACAATCAAATCTTTCCTCTTTATAACAGTATAGATATATAGACTAGTTTTTCCTTAGCTTCACCAGTTCATCCTAAGCCCGATAGAACATACTAGTTAAACCAAGGCCGAAACTGGTTAAACCTAAGCCAAAGTAGTTAAGCCAAGGTGAAAAAAGTTTATCCTAAGCCGGATAAGCAGACTCTGGCAGACTCCCTCTATCGGCAGCGGGTTTTTTTGGCGGTCGTGTTACAAAATAATATTATTTTCTTTCTTTAAGTGAAGCTGCCTTAGCACACTTATATAAATGGATGATAGCAAGCCAGCAGACTATAAGAAAGTACCATACTACCATGCTATGGTGTCTTCGTGATGTTTTTCTTCATACTAGTGAGAAAATGCCAACATTGTACAAGTTCATTGGCATTTGAATTCAGACCCTTCTCAGTTCCAACCGCGCTTTCCACTAAGCTATCATCACTACAAAAGTGTCGTTACCGGCGTTCATCCCGCTGGGCAGCACGACGTTGGTGACGAGGTACTCGGCGCCGCCGAGCCCGCGCGCCAGGCTCTCGGCCACCAGCTCCGTGCACTTGTTCACCGGGTACAGCTCCCTCGCCCGCTCCACTATCTCTGGCGGCAGCGAGTACTCTACAAACAACGATTATTCAAACTTAAAGCTTTGGGTATACTAAGCCGAAAGCAGGTCACGGTATTTATCATTATGAAAAACTTTTACTATCACAACTCTGACATTGCAAAAAAAATCGGTTCTACTTACGCACATAAAAATAGCACAAAAGAAGACAACAAATTTTATCACGATTTCAGAATTCATAATAAGCCTTTCCGATTACTACACCCCAAGCTTACTTGTAACCCCCCTGTAATCAAAAGGATTTTTTGTAATGGGACGAACGATGCGCTCTCCTGATGATAAGAGATAACGCCTGTCCATGACCATTGCAGCGAGACGCAGAACTTTGAGTAACAAAACAAAGTCCAGGCATCGCTGCTTTGGCGCTCATTACTTTGAGACTTTCGAAGGTTAGTCTCAAGAGCCCAATAATTTCGCTAGCTGCAGTACCCTTCAAACCGGAACACAGCAATGTTTACACACTACTGCTTGGCTGCAGAATATCTGGTACTGCGGTGGTACCTACGTAGACGACTTCCTGCTAAGGGAATTGAATTAAAAAGGTTTGTCTATAAAATAAGGACAATCGGCTTTCGAATGAAAATGTACTCACCGCCACTGTGGAACGCCTTGACCGTTTCATACAAGGTTAACAGTTGCAAATAGTCCAATACATTGTTATCCCGAGCCAGGTAATCATCTAAGAACTCTTTGGAGAACACCCTCGCCAACAGCCTGTCATCATAATGCCCCAGCGAGGCCATCTCTAAGCAGAGCTTAGTCCAAGGTAGAGCGAAATTTTTCCCTTTCAGGATGGGATTTTGACTGATCTGTTGTTTTATTATCGCCCACTGGTCAGATTTGGGAGTGAAGTTGTTGTTGGAAAGGCAGTTGATGAAACCGAACAGTATGTTGGTGCGAGCGTTGCTGAGGGTGATCGGGTCAGAAGCTGCTTGCAGGCAGAGATGTTCCACGAGACCAAGGTGCGTGTGGGCCTGGAAGATTTCATTACGGGATTGGACGCATGTGATTTGTAGTTGGTGTTGGTAATTCCACAATGAAGTGAAAATCGCCGCTAACGGTGTTTTCTAGCAGCCACACTTAAGAGTCAACTCCTATCATAACATGAGATGAGCAGTCAAACACCTAGCCAGCTACTAGTAACAAAATACATATGAACAAAGAAGTATACCCAACTAGATGCTATACTCCTGGACGGCTGTGCTTCTTGTATTTGCACAACAGATACAAGTTCCACTTTATAAACTTTGAACGCGTAGTGAAGACTCAATACTGATTTGTTACGACGGTTTTAGATTGCGTTTAGAATTATAAGTGTTGTGCGTAACTAAACTCATTTCAGCTTTGAAGAACACTGTTATAATAAATCAAAATCATACTTACTATTCTCGACAACACCCTCGAAATCAGCAAACCCTTCTCAAAATCAATACCGTTCCTTATAACATACTCAGCTACGGCATCCATCATTTGCTCCTGGTAATACTCCGGATGCTTCTCCAATATCCTCCCCTTGATCATTGCTGCCGTTTTCAACACCTCGTCATAAGACAAGTTGTCCAATTTCAACGTCAATATGTCATAACAAATATGCAACAGTTGCACTCTCGTGGGGAACCTTGTTTCTGTGCAGTTGACCTGACAAAGCGACCAGATGATAGACTTCGCTGTATGCGCTTCTATTGTTTGGTCGTGCAATAATAAACCTGTCACAATGTTGTTGATTATTCTATCGGGCAGGTCTCTGGAGCAAGCATAAGCTAACATATCTTTGAGGAGAGGTAAATCTTCCCTGTCCAACTCCAACGGGAGATGTATTTGGAATGCCAAAGGAAGAGCCAGTTTTAAAGCGTCAACGAGGTGGTTGTCTCTGTTAAATCTTCCAAGTAAAAAGTCTAAGAACATAATGTTTCTGATAGTTAAATCGTTGATGTTGCATCTAATGATTTGCAGTAAAGTTTGGACTATTAAAGACTCTGCAGGGACTTTTAGGTATGAGAGGACTTTGGTAGCTTCTATGGCTTCATTTACTTCAAGCTCGCGAGCGCACTTTTTGAAGTTCTTGCAGAGAAGACTGAAGGTTGGGTCTTTGAGTAATGAGTTGGTGTCATCATGCAACCTAGAACGAAATCTATAATTAGCAGAAAGGTGAACGAACACTTTATACAATACTTGCTGACCTGACAATGTCAGTAGTAAAATATAAATAGAGCAGAAAAGTTTGTTATGACTCACTCTCCAGCCCTGTAAAGTTCGAACAGCGTCCGAAGCGCCTGCAGCATATGTTGTTGGGTCATGTGCGGCATATGCGCCTGTACTGCCGCCAGTACGTCGACGGCGCGGTTCGCAGTCTTCAGTGACGTCATTACCGGATCCGGGGACTTCGGTCGGGTAAGCTCCGACACTGTGAAGTGTGAATGAGAACATTAGTTAATTACAGCACAGCGAGGAAGTGGTGCTCTTTTAGTCTTTCAACATTGTTTTTTTTGTCGTAACACATAGCGTCATCTGACACCAAACTAAGCAAAGCTTGTAGTATGGAAATCAGATGACTGATAGAATACTTAAATACTTTTTTTTTTGTAAATACATATATACTTATAATAAATACAGAACACCCAGACACAGAACAAACATTCTATTTATACCACAAAATGTTTATCCTGGGTGGGAATCGAACCCATGCCCTTCCGATCTTGGAGCAGACATACTACCAATGAACCAACAGGGCTGTCGAACAATTAAAAGAAATCTGATTTTATTTCAAGTATAAAGTCTTCACTATGAAGACATGCTATGTTCCAAATTGAGTTTGTTTTAATGCTTGTTTGTTTATGTGTGAAATGTGTACACAATTTTTTTTTTCTATTTTAAAATAAATTTTAATGAAGTTTAAATTGTATTGGCCTAGCATAACTGTGAATGTGTACTCTAGTAATACAATTAAGAATTAGTATATACCTGCAGTTCCCATATATATATAAGTTATTTAATTTTTGAATTTACTCACCAAAGTTATTTTTACAACTCGCCATTGGAATAAGTTAAAAATGTATCTAATTATATTGGATAAATAGCAAAGACTGTCTATGTTGGATTTGGAAGCCACCTTATGGGTCAGGTATATACTCGTCTGATATGAGGCAGCTTCCAAGCTAGGGAACTTCAGATTGCCGCGATATGCAGCAGTACCTATACTCACAGCTTGAGGAGAGACTCCGCGGGGTCATAGTCCGAGAGAGTGAGTTGCCTCGCAACACGCTTCGCCACATGCTTTTCAAGAGTAGTGACATTGTTACTAAAACAATTTTAACAAAGTATTACAATAACCTGTACTACTCCACTTCATGGTCATGGCCTCCCAGCCTTCTCTAAATTAATTGTTCAAAAAACAAAAACACTACATAATTATGTCACTATGTACTTTAGGGATCACAGATTTAGTCAAATCACACACATGAACCCTAAGTAACATCCCAAAACCATAAATTAAATGTGCAGTGAAGTCTATCATCTGTCCTCAGCTTCAGACTACAATTTTTATACATAATAAACATATATATATATATATATATCGTAGGACTATACACACAGCGCCATCTGGCCCCAAACTAAGCAGAGCTTGTGTGATGGAAGTCAGATAACTGATAGAATACATAAATACTTTTTTTTTGTAAATACATGCAGAACACCCATACACAGAACAAACAATTGTTTATTCACAAAATATACATAATTCATACTTGATGTTCTTTTGTGAAAATTTACTATATCAAGAAAATATTATAACCTTATATATAATACATAACAAATCAAACATTAATGTGATCATTAAAATAAAATTAAGGCTGGAAATAAATTGTGTAGTTTCATACTGTATATATAACATTTGTTTGGTATATACATAAATTGTTTGGCAAAACAGTAATGTGTATAAGCCAAATCTTCTCTTGATGAAGGTTATAGTTAATGTACCTATTAAAAATTGTATTAATTGTATATAAAACATGTTTTCATTAGATTCAAATTTTTCTTTTCAACTAAATTTTGGTCATTAAAATAAAGTACAAGAATCACATTTTACTTACACTCATAAATTGCAGTATCGCTTAGCCTCGTATTTTATTTCGTTGATGTAACAAAAAGTACCAAAATCAGTCTTATGTCACATTGTACATGGAACTACGATAATACATAGTGACACTGTAAAAAAAATTACAAAATTAAGGAATACCACTAAAAATAAAAAATTGTGGAAAAATTGAATTTCATATTGAAGCTCGGATTGTTTAGTTTCGCATTCTTGACAATCAGCTGTCGGTGACGATTGACAATTAAAAGTATTTGACGTTAATTTATTTTTTGCTTTTCTTAGGCCAGACAATAATAATAACCAAATAACCATATCTATAAAAACTCATAGCTACTTAGGTACTTAACTTGTGGTGAACTTATATACTTGTCTAACCCTTTTTAAATAATCCTTTATTTGGTTTTCATTTGTGGTTATGTTGAGTTTTCCTGGTTTCCCTATTTAAAACGTAAAGAAACTTAAAGATTAGCACGAACGTGCCATAAGCGAAAAAAAAGCTGCACATTACAATGATCAAGATTGCCAAGTTGGGAGTTTTTCTCAAGATTAAGGGAAAAAATAGTTTCTTGAACAATTCGGGATATTACATTAAAAGCATGCGTTCCATGATTCCATCATTACTTCAACTATAGTACGTTCGTGAATTGAGTCGATTTCCATTTAAAAAATATTACCTATGTATTTACTTATCAATGTAAAAATATCTGAATTACAAAAGAAGATGAAATATTTATCATTCACATCATTTTAGTGTAAAAATATTTAATTTGGGGAAAATTTTAAAAACAGGTCGGATATCCCTAACTTGGCAATAAAAATAACAATGAAATGAAAAGGAAAACACTTCATGTTTTTCCTATTATAATCTAAGTCTAAATTAAAATCCTATTCTATCATAAGTAACAAAGTAATATTTTCTATTAGGTATTCACGATGTATGAAGATAGGCCCGTGAGTTCACGTCCCGACCGAGAACTGTGGAAGAAAATCATCACACCCGGAGATTACTCTATCGTTCCTTACGAAGACTCCCGCTGCAGAATCAGTTTATCCAACGTATCATGCGCCAAGGACGGAGAGCCTCAAGATATTGAGGCAGATAGTCGCATATTTAGCAGTAGCTTTGATGGTAATGTCTTAATAGGAGACTTAGATTCATTCCTGGATAAAGATTTCGAGTTAATTCTTCAGCAAATGTGTTGTGGAGAGATCGCAGAGGTGCGAATGGTGTATAGAGACCAAAACAATGAGCTGGTGAAGGAGATTAGGTGTCGAATAACTCTCAAAGAAGTGACAGAGGAACAGTTGATAAGTGATTGGGGCTGGGAAAGGTTATATGAAACTGCAATAATTCATAAGGTGAGGAAAGTCAACACTAATGTAGATGTTAAAGATTCTAACGAATATCAAGAATGTTGCCTAACATTCTATCAAACATAATTTTACTTAATACTGCTTTCTTTAAATAAAAAAAGATTATTTCATGTTTTAAAATGACTTTAAATCCATTTTTCCTGTTGCAGGATCGAGGAGTAGAACTAGTCAAGCAGAAGAAGACCATGGATGCTTTCCGGAGGTTCAGTAAGTCACTGAAGCTGCTTATCGCCATAGAACCAATCAACCCAGAGGTTATTGATGAGGACACTGTGCAGCAAATGATTGACATGAAGGTATGGTAAATTTCTATCAAATTATCATTTACTACTTCTTTAAATGCAGATCACTACATAGTATAAAACAAAGTCGCTGTCTGTCCGTCCCTATTATGCTTAAATCTTTAAAACTACGCAACAGATTTTGTAGCGGGTTTTTTAATAGATAGAGTAATTCAAGAGCAAGGTTTATATGTATAATACATGCATAATATTGTAGAGAAACACTGATAAATTTAGAGGTTTCTAATGTGATGTCGTAAATGAACATTTTTCTAAAGGTGGTAGCTATCCAGCCGAGTACTAGAAAATAACCTACCACCATGCCAAAATATGTTTTCAAATTTGACCTTCCACCAGCAAGTTAACCATGACACTTGTGAAATTTGTTTCCAGGTAAAACTATACAACAACCTCGCTCACTGCCAACTCCAGTACCAGGAATTTGATGCAGCAATAGAGTTGTGTAACAAAGCTTTAAGTTTCCACTCGGACAGCATCAAGGCTCTATACCGACGCTGCATAGCCTACACAAACCTGCTCATGCATGAAGAGGCATGGACAGACATACAGAGAGTGCTGCAGCTAGACCCAGGGGACAAGGCAGCTCAGCAGCGCGCCAGCGAACTGAGGCCCAAGATGGAGAAGATTAATAAGGAATACAGTAGTGTTATTAAAAAGATGTTCAGTTATGTACTGGCTTTGATTTTGGCCTTGCCCCATTTTTTTAAATGTTATAAATGTGAAAGTTTGGATGGATGGATGTTTGTTACTCGTTCACGCAAAAACTACTGAACGGATTTGGATGAAATTTGGTATGGAGGTAGCTGAGACCCTGGATTAACACATAGGCTACTTTTTGTCCCGAAAATATGTAGACGAACGAGACGCTCTCCTGATGGTAAGAAATAACGCATGTAGATTGTAGACTTACACAGAACTTTGAGTAGCAAAACGAAGTCAACGACATCCCAATAATTTCGCTAGCTGCAGTACCCTCCAAACCAGAACATAGTAATGTTTACACACTACTGCATTCATTAAAAATTACTAATTCATTCCTTTACTTAATTGAGGAGTTTTGGCGGGAACGCGGAAAAAATAGTGCAGTCTCATTGTATTCTTTTCCAAAGTTTCGCCACTACTTTGGCATAACTGGACTCGACCGTGAATTACTTTATTTGACTGTTACTTAGACAATTTAACTTAAACATCTTAATATCCCGTTTGGGTTTTGTGCTATATAGAAGTAGATTAGGTAATCCGACGTGTAAACACTCAAACCATCCTGATTTACATTAAATATAAGAAAAAAACACGCCATGAAAATATGTAAATACATTTATTTAGATCATAAAAAACATTTTAGTGTTATAACATAATTATACTGTACACAATGGTGTTGATTCGTATTAGGCGTATGAATCAACCGCGCTAACCACTGAGCTATCACGGCTACTTGCTTGGCATCAGAATCTTGGTATCCTATACTGCGATGGTAGCTATTCCTACCTAGAAGGTCTGTTAAGTAAATCCTACTGAGGAACAAAATCGTCGCCACGGTCGTTCGAGATTTAATTCACTGAGATTTCTTATCATAATTAATCACTTTCTAGCAATAACTAACAACAATATTGATTATACCTATTCCATCCATTAAAAATAGGGTGAATTTTTTAATGGAGACATTGTGACATAGTCTATCTATTGCTATTCTAGAGTAAGTACAAATATATAATATTTTTTATAATTTGCAAATTATTCCAAAATGCTCTGCAACATTTTGTTTGTCTTGTATAAAAATAAAACCATAAGTCGATAGCGCTTGCGCAAAGATAAAAAAAAACAACTATGGATTTCTCGTAAAATGTCAAGAGTTTTGGCGGGAACGCGGGAAGAGTCGTGTCGCTTCGTTGTATTTTTTTCCAAAAGTAGTGTTTTGTCGAGTGTTTATGCATAAAAATGGTGGTGTTTTATTCATAAAGTGCCGAATTACAAGCGCGAGTGTGGGAAAATGATATAATGTGGTGAAACATGAGTTTTCGTGTTGCTTCCAAAACTCCATCGAAGCTTTGTAGTAAAGTTGCCACTACTTTACTAAAGCATGACTGGCACGAACTGACACGAACTGGACTTGACTAAGACGACTTTGACGATAACCATAGTTAAGATACAGCAGAAATATCACTGAAGACGAGGCAGTATGGCTTTATAGCTTTAGCCTACCCGAAAGGGCAAATTAACGAAAAAAAAAAAAATCGTAAAATGTCAAACTAAGCAAAGCTTGTACGGCTTATAACGGCTACGATAAACGATAATAGCAACTACTTTAGTAATATTTTAATTTAGACTGCAAGTGCTACAACTTCATTTAGGCATTAAATAAATATTGTGGGACGTTTCACACAGCGCCATCTAACTAATCTGAGCAAAGCTTGTATTATGGGAACCAAATAACTGATAGAATACTTATATCCTTATTTTTGTAAATACATAGGTCTTGTTTATACAACAAAAAATAAAGTTCTTAAAGCAAATATACCTACTACTAATGGCCCAACAGGGTTGTCATTCGATTCATGAATGTGCTAGAATCGACATCCAGTTTGTAAAAGTTTTGGCACTATATGTCAATAAAATCAAGAAGATAGATAAGTGTATCACATTTGAAAGTTGGTCGGAAGACGATCGTCCAGGTGGTTGAGGCAAGTGAGAGGATCACGTCCGCTTTTTCTCTCCGCTGCTGTACCCCACCGCGGCTGCAGTCGCGCGGTTGCTTACTGAGTCAAACGCTGTCCGGAGCAGCTGAAAATTAGCGATCAAATATCAGAAATGCTCTTTTAAATGCTAATTGATCCTGTAGCACGGCAGAAAGAATTGCCGTTAATACTCACATAGTTTCTTAATGTATCGGCGATGTCGTCCAATTGTGCGCCGATGTCTCGCATGTTTCCTGACACCCTGAATAAAATGAAACGTGATTAAACAAAAGACACTTAAAATTATTAAAGGACACCTTCTTACAGTGGAAATTCCCTTCAAACGACGTCTTCAAACGCACAAAACGTTTCCAAAACACGTTCCTTGTAAGAACTGCTGATGTGTGGAGCTCGTTGCCAGCGTATGTGTTTTTTTTTCTAGGCAAGCGAGCTCTATCTTCGGCCGCATCATCACTTTCCACCAGGTGAGATCGTGGCCAAACGCGGCATGCATCTAGTCCGATGTAAAAAAAAACCACGAGGTTTTTCTCTCTTTCTATTCTATATCCTCTTATCTGTCATTTTCCATGCTAACCACGTATTTTTTTATTTTTTTTCTTTGGTTTTGGCGTCGCGTTTTAGCATTTGCCAGTGTCAAGTATTTATATATTTTCAAGTTTCAAAAGATAAATAAGTGTCCTCGTAGCTAGTTATAGTCAAAGTCCAGTCTTAGTCAAGTCCAGTCTGTGTCAGTCAAGTCCAGTCATGCTTTAGTAAAGTAGTGGCAACTTTACTACAAAGCTTCGATGGAGTTTTGGAAGCAACACGAAAACTCATGTTTCACCACATTATATCATTTTCCCACACTCGCGCTTGTAATTCGGCACTTTATGAATAAAACACCACCGTTTTTATGCATAAACACTCGACAAAACACTAGTTTTGGAAAAAAATACAACGGAGCGACACGACTCTTCCCGCGTTCCCGCCAAAACTCAACCACGTATTTAGGTACCGCCCAATTCCATTTCAATTTTTCTTCAGTTCTATTTTAGGCTAGGTGTAATTGACCATATTCGACCACACCGTCACTTAACATCAAGTGAGCAAACAACTGGCTTGTCAAACATAAAAACATGCAAGAAAGAAAGTAAAGTTTTATTTTGTAACACAAAATCAAACAACTACAACAACAGCGACAAATAACAGACAGTTACAAAATGTCCAATGTCCTGATAGTTTCAATTAGGTATGTCTCATACCTTAGTCCTAACCGTATCGTGTTGTGTAAATAAACAAAAAGCATACATATTATAAGAGTAAAAGCAAATTGAAAGTATAGTTAGTGGCCAAACGTAGATCTATTTGATAAAAAAAAAACGTTATAGCGCTTTCAGGATCATTACAAGCTTCCTCCTTTTTACCATGTAGCATGGGGTTTGAATATTTTATGGACAAGCTAAAAGGAACAGTGGTGATCCTCGAAAAAAGCAAAAAGCATACTGAACAAAAAAAAAGTAGTAATAAAAAAAATGCTTGTTTTTAAGCATACTGTGCATATTGAGTGAGGTTTATACTTATAATTGAGGCAGCACTTAATTTTTGCCAATTTCGCCTTTAATGTGTATCAACTGTACTAGAAGCTGCTTCGTTGGGATGACTACCAAATAAAATTGCCACAAAAAAGGATATGCGTTTGTCCGCATGTGTGAAAGTATTTACCTAGTATAGGTCCAGACGGCCAGCATGACCGCGGCGGCCACGGCGACGACCTGACCGACCGCGGCCAGCGTCTGCACGCCGACGCCGCCGCCCAGCGCGGCCAGCACCAGCCCCAGCAGCGCCAGGGTCGCGAACACGGCCGGCGTGCCCAGGATGCGGAACAGGTTCTTTCCTTCGTTGTGCGCGCGCAACTGCTCGTACAGCTCATCTAATTCCTACAATACAAATACTTAGTTGAATCCTCTCCATACTAAAGTTGTCTGGAAGAGATCGCTTTTAGTGATTAGGCCGCTAATTGTTACTAGTTTTAAATTTATGTTTTTCTATTGTATTAGATATAGTGTGAACAATAAAGAGTTTATCTATCTATCTATTCCGTATTTCATCCAAATTCACATACCTATAGGTATCTATCCACGCACAAAAGTTTATAATCGCGAAAATGCCCACGTTATGACCAATACTAATAATAATTAAATTTAAGAAAAAATAAAGTTGGCTGTCACGGGACGCGCGGCATATCTGTCAGTGACTCTTAATGACCGTGAAAGTTTAGGAAGTATTAGCGTGATGCTGTACACACCTTAACTAATTGAGCACCATATCCGTCTGCGAGTTCCTGGCCACCCATCTTCTTCTTGCTATGGAAGGCGTGCAGCGCTTTGTCCCGCGCCCGCCGGTGTTCCTCCTCCATAGTCCGCGGCTGCAGGTAGGGCTTCGTCCCGCCGCATACTTCTTCCATCAGCGTCTCGTACACTTCACGGGCCTCCGCTACTGCCGAGAGGTTATTCGCTTCAGCTGTGGCCTGTGTGAGTATCAGGGAGGGTTAATTCGATCTTATTTGCGAAATTAGTATATTATACTACTTTTAAATTCAAATATTGTGAATAGGGTAGAAAGTGAAGAAATGGACAGGCACATGCCTGGACGGGAAGAAACAGTAAACCAAAACTGTTACATTAAGCTGATGACGTGGTGGAAGGAAAAACGATCACCGAGCAGTCGCTTTTTAGCCATCCTAATGATTGAACAAAACAATGAATTCTCAACGAGTCACGTTTCGGTTGCAAAAAACTCACTGGGACTTATTTTCGCCCAATAATAATAAATAAGTCATAAAACTTTTTTGCCAAAAAGTTTTCCTAAAACATATCTGTTGAGTGTAGGTACTGTATGGGAAAAGATCCCAACGTGTTTTATCTTGCAGTGAATACAATAGGTTGACACAAGATCGGAAAGTATGATGCGATAAAGTAGAGACCTATACGATTCTGATTCTAGTTTATTTGTATAGATATGTACAAATGTGTACCTATTGTGTATAATTGTAACTATACAAAATATGCATTTATCATGGAATATAATCTAGATCGAACTCTATTTTCATCTACATAATTTTTAAAGATTGTAGGTATTCTGTTTTGAGCATCGAAATAAATAAATTCGGAGAAATGGATGAACATTTTTTTACCTCCAAAATAGTCTTGGGCTCCGGCAGCTCGCTTCCATTGAAAACCTTCATGTAACCCTTGAAGTAGTGCAGCAGATCCTTCGCTTTTACCTCCTGGCCGGAGATCTGTTTTGGGATCAAGTGTTCTGGAGACAGCAGTGACGGCACCAACGTGGCTAGGGACTGCTTGAACTCGGGACTTATATCTGAAAAAAAAACGATAAAGGAGTTAGAATTAGAGTTCTGGAAAAGAACTAACTGCAAAGAAAATGTTTTTAATTTATCTACTATATAGGGAAACTGACGTGGCTTTGACACATTTTTGTTCATTCTACAAAATCCGACTGCTTGAGAAGACCTACCCTTGAGCCGTCCGTTGAAGTCTGGGTTGGTGGCGACGCTGAGCCCCGGATGCGGCATCAGGTAGCAGGCCAACTCATCGAAGCATGCCGCGATATATTCGCGCAGGGTTTGCAGTTCCTTGTGCTGACCTTCGTGCACCTAAAGGATATCGAGTTTCGGTTAGTTACGATATTTTTATTCAAGTACCTGTGCCTCGAGTCGAACAAGCCTGTCTGGTTATTTACATTCGTCAACAGTTAAAACACTATATGTGTCTTGATGGCGCAGGTCTCATTTAATATTACGACCTTCAGAACTTTTCGAAATCGTCCTCATAGTGTCTTCCTTCATCGACAGCTAGGATTTGAAACCTGCCTGATTTACGGCGTATTAAACCTTACGTGCTAATCATTATCACTGCCTACACAGTACACACCTCAAGGCGTTTGTCAAGCAGCCGTTTTCCCCCGTCCGCTCCGTACTCATACTCGTAGGGGAAGCTCCAGTCCCTCACGAGGAACTGAAGTCGCTGAAACGGCTTGCCCGTGCTGCTTTTCTGGACGAGCCGCCCGTAGTCTGTGAACAGCTACAACAAGGAAACAAAGCTTATCACTTAACTAGGTAACTAGTAAATATATGTCAAAACGGAAGCTGTGCCAATAAACCAATAGGTATGCATCTTATCCTGACATAGACTTTTTGAAAGACGTTCGCCGATATTTCACTAAGCAAGTCTGATACGGTTAGGTGGATTCACATAAACCGTTGCATTTCTTCTTCAGATATTACAAGTACATCGTACATATATGGTAAAGACTATTTTCTACGAGGACGCGAGGCCCCTGCAAGAGCGAGGCCCCGGGCTTGCCTTGCTTGCCACCTCCTAAGGCCGCCACTGATGGCACTGTGTGTAATGTCCTATAATATTTATGATTTATGATATTTATAACCAAAAAATAATCTGCTTATAATTATGTATCTAAGTAAGTTTTTAACCTGTAAGTGCTGCAAGTCGTCTTCTTCAATATTCTGCGAGATGTTGTAAATCTGTACCGAGGATATCAAGGTGGAAAGTGCGAAGACAGTCGCGTTGTCGCGTACTGTGGACTCTGAGTCGAACGTGCCTTGTGTGTCCATCAGCAGAATAACCACCTGAGAGGACACAAAAAAATAAAATCTGCGTTATACTTGTCGCAAGGACCTGTTAAACTGTTGTGTAGCACTGCGTTACCTTGTCCCCGTTGGGCAGAGTGGCCTTGAAGGGTTGCGACCACAGAAGCAGACCGGTGGTGTGTCGCTCGGAGCCGCCGCGCCAGCTGAACCCTTTTAATGGTGCCTCCTCTGCTCCCATCCATTCGCCGCTGTCAGAGCCCAGGTTGTACTGGAAATGTTCAGTATTTTCTCTTATAAATAACTCGAAACTGTTTATCCTAGGTGGAAATCGAACCCACGCTCTTCAGCTCTTAAAGCATGCAGATTTATGCTATCAATGAGTCAACAGAGCTGTATAATTTCAGGGTTTGATAAAAACTATTTGTGTTGACGAGTACCTAGATACTTAAAAATAATGAGTTATTTTCGGCATTCCTAATACTGCTGTAATTCTGTACAAATAAAGATATATATAGTTCTTGATGTTAAAATGATTAGATTTACAACTATTACGGACTAACGTACGCCTAATTTTCGAATGCCATTCGAATCAGTTTCGCAAATGCCTTACCTTCTGATGCAGGTATCTAAGGAAGAAGTCCAACAGGAAGGACTTGCCCTTCCTGAAAGCGCCCGCCACGGAGATGATCACGACTGCTCGGTCTCTTATGTCGTCGCGGAGGAGCAGCGCGCTCAGCGCCTCCTCGTCCAGCGTGAAGGAGTGCTCCGGCGCCGGAGTCACGATCTGTATCCCCCATCCTGATTCTAGGGACTCTGTTTTACCTAGAATACATACACAAACCAGCGATATTTTACGTCTAAAATCGTTGGAAAAAAAATTTTTTTTTTAAGAAACTAGCAGACGACTCGTGGTTTCACCCGCGAAGTTCCCGTTGCCGTGGGAATACAGGGTTAAAAAGTGTCATCCAGGGATAGTAAATCTTCCCAACGGTGAAAGAATTTTTGAAATCGGTTCAGCAGTTTTTGAGTTTATTCGTTACAACAATTTTAAACATACAAAAATCCAAAAATACAAATCTTTCCTCTTTATAATATTAGTGTCGATAGGCTTACGTTTGACCGCCATTTCAGTTGATGTTAAGTAGGTACCTAATGATACGGTCTAAGATGGAGCACGCTTGCCTAGAAGTAACCGATTCACTCGCGACTGTTATCTAATATTATAATTAGTAGGCATGAAATTACACTCATATATAACAGTCTTTAAATAATGTAAATAATTACTTGATAGTTTGATACAAGAATCAAGATTCAGTCAGTTTCATGTCTATAAATAAAATAAAAAATACGAAAGTTTAATTATGATTGCATCACAAGGTATATACGAAACTATGTGACAGTGAAAACCGTGTCAAAATCCGTTGCGTGTTCAGAAGAAGTAAGCGGAGAAATAGATAGACACAGACATTGATTTTATTATCGAGATACATACATAAATTGATATCGTAGTTTCGTACCATTATATCTATAAAAACGGCAAAAAAATCACGTTTGTTGTATGGAAGCCCCTAACTGTTTATTTCATTCTATTTTTAGTATATGTTGTTATAGCGGCAGCAGAAATATATCATCTGTGAAAATTTCAACTGTCTAACTATCACGGTTTATGAGATACAAGCCTGGTGACAGACGGACAGCGAAGTCTTAGTAATAGGGTCCCGTTTTACCCTTTGGGTACGGAACCCTAAAAACTACCCACAGAACTCCCAATACTGTCTTCATATCCATCCGCGAAAACGTCAGTTAGGGGTAACATTTGAGTCAGTTCGTAAATATTTTTCGCTGATAGAATACTTAAATATTTTTTTTCTGTAAATGCATACAGAAAACCTACAAAAATGATGTCATAAAGTTGATCCTTAGATAAGTCAATTAATTCAACGTGCGAAAATTATGAGTCAAAAACAAAAATACAGATTTGTGATGAGGTGACGTCATCGCCGAATGTCAAATCAAACATCGTATCCTTGTTGTGAGTAATTCTTACATTTACAAACACCTCGTAATTATTGACTGAATTCTGATAGTCATCATTTACAATTTTTTTTCAATCATTTACTATCATCATCATTTCAGCCGTAGGACATAGACCTCCCCATTGACTTTCACAAAGACCGGTTGGAAGATCGCATCCAGCGCGTTCCTGCGGTCTTTATTAGGTCGTAGGTTTTTTTTGAAGGTGTGTTCGAAGATTGTAAAGCACACCTAGCCTGAAATGGAACTGACTCTCAATTGAGGCTGCCAGAACGCACCGTTAGATGCTTGGCGACAGATTTTCAACTTGAGGGTGGTAGCTAGCCAGCCGAGTACTAGAAAGTACCCTACCACCATGCTATGGTTTCCTCACGATGTTTTCCTTCACCGGCAACTTTTTTTTTTAATTTTTTTAACTTCCTTTGCAGTACTTGACCAATTTAATTAAATGTTAGGTATATATTACAAAGAACAGATAGACAGCAATATTTTGTATAGAATTTAAAAATAACACTTATGTAAAGATTAAACACGTTTTAATTTAAAATGTAAACTGTGTCGTTATTGTTAGATAATTTTATGCAGTGTAAATTATTCATTGTATCTATTAGTTCAGTTCACATTGTACCTATACCTATTAACTATCTGTCAAAAGTTTTTACATTTATTTAGGAAGTTTAAGGCGCCATTTCTAAACAATTTTGTTATGCTATCTATACCGTAGATTCAACCTAAATTAGCCAATAGTAATTCAGCCAAATCTGTTTAGCTAGCAATCCTTTATAACAACAGGTGTTAAAACAGTGTACCGCCGTATGAGCCGTGCCAATGACACGGATCCCCTAGGCTACAATGGCCCCCCAAACAGACATTTTTGAAATGCTCGCCTCAATTCCACTCTAACGCGGAATAATGAACGTCACGTATTTTCAGCGACCATCTGGATTTTGTAGATTATTTGTTCGTTAATTTGGCATTCTGTATAAAAATATCGGGAGAAGCCATTGGTTCCCGAAACACAGTAGGTACTATTACTAGTTCGGAACCAATATGCAATATGTAACTATGTGCCAAATAAATAATTTGAATTTGAATTTGAATTGTGTTTGCGCACCCCCCAACTAATTTTCATACAACTAAATTAATTTAGTAATTTTTTTTTTTTTAATTTTTTTTTTCTTTTTATCTATTGAGATGTTAACTTCACAGACGTATTTTCATACGGGGCCCATGCAAGCTACGCTACTGTGTCAAACATACTTAAATTTTAAATATTTATAGTAGGTAAAATATAAAGGTAGAGCCGTTATAGTTAGGTACCTAGAGCGCTCCGTGTTTTCAATGTTTTCAATAGTTTAAAACCACAATCCTTTATTAATTTTTTTATTTTTATGATTGGCGGGCTACGTGTGGTCAACCACAGTTCACCTGATGTACACCACACACCTTATCACACTTCACCTTATTTATTCGTCAGAGGTCACAAATTAAAATTTGACCTCAGTAAACAATTAAAATGTATATTACTTTGTGAGAACAAACATTTACGGTATGAAACGTACGAACCTAAATAACTATTTTACCCAAACAAGTTTTGATGCACAGCTGACACAAAACTCTATAATTAGACTCATATAATCACTTTTTACACTTCAAAACACACGCGCACATAACGAAAACAACACAAAAATATACTTACTTGACATCTTTAGAGCTTCTAGACAGAATGTTTGAAAACGTCTTATTTTTTCAATAGTGCGACGTATTATTGAAAAACTTTACTTAATGTAGAGTTAACGCAAGGGCGATGATGTCAGAGCCAGCCTGGCCGCCTCCCGTCGGCTTCATTACTGAGTGATGTCATAACAAGAACTGTAGTCGCGTGTGTAGCATAGCATGTGTTAGTGTTTTGTTAGAAGTTAGGGGAAACTGGCAGCCAAGCTGTGGCGCAGACGAGATTTGTAGGTGAATGCGCACATTCAAGCCGCAAGCATCCAAATTTATATCTACTTTTTTTATTCTGAAAATGGCTTAGGTTCTTGCTTTTGAATACACATATACAGATACAGATGTATAAGTTAAGTGTATAGAATTGAAAGGAGTTGTACAATGTAGATACATATCTTTACGTAACCATTTACCTACTCCGGTAACAACGAGGAAATCGTGAAAAAAATATTCAACTGATATAATTTACCCGTGTAAAATGTATCATACTTAAAATAACATAACATAAAATACAAGAACTAAAAACAATTCACAACTAAAAATCTATTCTGTGGATGTTTTGTAAGATATGGTTTTCATATTCATTTTTGTGCAAACTGAAATCTTTGTAAAGTGTTACAATAAACCCTTCACCAAATTTGGTAAGTTGTACGTAATGATGAGAACAACAAGCCCCTTTCGTTTAACACACCTCATGCTTATAACCCGTACATATACCTGTACAAGGATGAGGTTTAGGATGGATCGTGCTAATCTTAGAGGAATTTTAAGACTACCTTAGTGTACTAATCTGGTTAGTCTAATCAGGGCAGAAAGTACCGCGTACTGATAAACTTACTTGAAGGCAGATCTCTTTACCAGGAGTCCGTTTATGTACTATCGTAATATCAGATATTCTGCCGCCAAGCAATAGTGTGTATACATTACTGTGTTCTGGTTTGTAGGATAGGTACTACAGCCACTGAAATTACACGGTTATAGTTACTAACCATCGAATGTCTCAAAGTAGCGAGCGCCGAAGAAGCGATGACCCAGACTTTGTTTTGTTACCTGAATAACAAATTGAAGTCTAACCCTACGTGGGTAATACTGCGGTGGTTTTAAGCGTTATATCTGCCTTATCAGGAGAGCGTCGTCTCATTAGGTACTTTTACAAAACCACGAAACATCAGACGGTGACACTGGCCGAGTCAAACTATCCCCTAGCTATCAATGATAAAACTGGTAAAGATAACTAGTTAGCTTGAATAGATGAAGACTGCACCAGGATGAGCGGAATACACGAGAGACCCACGCTTCGCCGATGACCGATAAATGATGTTGTGGTCAATTTATGATGCCGTCTCTTGAAATACAATCAAACACTAATATTACTACATAAAATACACAACTATATGTATAGGCTTACCTATAAGAACCATAATCACGACGGTTCAGCAATTTTTGTGTTTTTTCTTGGACATTGAAATAGTCACTATTCATGTAATACTTATCTTTATAAAGTAACACTATGTATATTTCGTCAGGTGCTTACATCCCGTTGGTTACGACTCGACGTAAGAACACAATGGTTTTTATCATATTTTTTTATAATTGTGCAATATTTAAGGCCACGCATTTGCTTCCTATTGCATGCTTATAGCATAATAATGTAACTGTAGGTAGGCTATGCGATCTAGGCTTGCCTAGTGTAGCGTCACGTCTGTCGCGCTTCACCGCGCCGCACTGCCGACCTAGGTTTTATCGGACTTTTTTCTCTCGTTCAAATACATTTAATATTATATGTAATTCAAACTTTGCTCGAGATTGTTCTATGTTCTTATAAATTTAGCACTAGCTAATTACTTTTACATTAAAAAAATAATCATTCCCGTACATTTTTGGCTTTTCTATTAGTTATGGCTAATAGATTGGTATTTTGGTCATATTGACTGTCCGTGTTCCCATCACTTTTTTCCCTGGGAAAATCTTTAGAGAATACCACCGGCTACGGGGGTGGTATTAAGGTGATTATGTGACTCTCCGTTATGCGACGGCCTACCCACTACACACCCTGGGGTGTTCCATCTCAGCGCTTTAGAGTCGGGGTATCAGGTACACTTGCGCATTTATCGGCTACCTCGACAGCGCTAGTCCCAACCACGCCTTCATGGAGAGCTTCTGCTCCACTCGACCTTATGACGATGTATGGGAACACTACCCACTTCGTTAATCTTAGGAAAACATTCATGTGCGACAGGTTCCCCCGAACCTGCCACCCAAACATCCCTTTTATGGAAATTATTTAATTATATTTTAATGTAATTTCTCCTCTGATGCCCGATTGTATATGCCCATCCCTGCTTTGCCATATTTAATATCATCCTACTAACGCTGCTTTGGACATTATTTCTAGCGATGAAACAAAAAATACGGCTGCGTTAAAAAACACTAAATAATAATAATTATTATTTTATTTTTATTCTTCTAAATGGAGCCATAATAAAAACCTGTGGCTAGTGTCACTGAATGATGTATCAATCTAAGTAAATCCTCCCATACATCCCAATCCGTTTAGGCATTTAACAGTTATGAAACTCGCATAGGTACACGATTGTACACGAACTTCAAAATCATTAAATACTTTTTTGGGCAGCCGTGTAAAAAAACCCATTAATTTACACCGAAATCCTAACACTAAACTAGGACACTAAATTCCCCCGCATTTTAATTTGTAGCAAATAAAAAAATAGTCAATAGTACAAACCAAATTTATTTCGTTACAGTTAAACCAACAAAATAAACTATTACATCTCTCACAACAAATACGTTTTTGCTCCCTTGCCTGCCGAAATACTCTTACACAACACAATTCTCATTAAAATTGGCACATGTTTTAGAAAAATAATATTTATTCGTCTTCATATAAGTGCGAGCGACAACGTGACACTAAAAGGACATTGACGAAAATTGTATTTCAAATAATCTTTATTGATGCATATTTTAAAACAATGTTTACTTCTGGCAGTGTTACATATTGACAGCCCTGTTGGTTCATTGGTATGTCTGCTTCAAGAGCTGAAGGGTTTCGGTTCGATTCCACTTTGTGGTATAAGCAAATCTTTGTTCTGTGTATATATAAGTATGTATTTACAAAAAAAAAAGTATGTAAGTATTCTATCAGTTATCTGACCTCCATAGTACAAGCTTTGTGGTCAAATGGCGCTGTGTGTAAATGCCCTACCACCATGCTATGGTTTTCTCACGATGTTTTCCTTCACCAACAACTCCAGCTCATTGTTGGGGCTTAAACCCACGCCCTTCGGCGCGCCACTCAGCCACCATCGCTACAAATAATCCCCTATCTAAACTGGTCAGGGTTTATCAAGTAAATTAACTTTTACATTATTACAATAACTAAAATAATCAACACTACACAAATAAAAAGAATTAAGGGGACATTCCTATATTTTTTAATTGCTTTTAACTGAGTTGCCATAATTATAGTTGCGTTACCTGTGCTTACACGGGCAAACAAAAATTCCCAATTTTTTTTATGCGAAGCTGTTTTTTTTTAGCAAGGGTATGATACAGGTTAGTTCTGTAAATTCCATGATAATAAAATGAGCAAATTTTTTTTTGCAGAAAATTAATTTCGTTTTGCTTGATGGTCAGGATTCAAGGGAGCCCCATGAGCTTGAGGGCCCCGGTGCCCGCCACCGCGGAACCCCTCACTAACTACACCACTGCATTTATGATTATTATTATCAGCTCTCTTATCACAACGCTCGATTAGAAAAAATACACGTAGTTACATAATCGATTACTTAAGAGCTGCCTAAAATACACCTTTTATTCCAGGCGATGGACAAACCAAAATATCTGTATAAAAAAAAAAACATAAAATAACAAATGTTCATCTAATGTCACGATATCGCCCACACTCTGTATAAAACTCGTGAAAACAAGATATGTTTTAAACGTTAAAACTATTTACAACTCCGGACGGTGACAAACTAAAAACGTCCGTGATTTTATACAATAAGCCAACAAAACATTCGAACATTGATTTATAAACATAATATTTATCGTCACTGAAGTAAAATTGCAACATTTCCACGATTTATGACTGTAACTTAACTAAATAATTTTTATTTGTATATCCACAGCAACACCCAAGCAAGTCTGCAGAAGCAGTACAAATTACAAGGAGAGAGTTGTACGTCTCAAATCCCCCGAGTGAATATATTTTAAGAAGTGCTTACACAAGCAAACAAAAATTCCCAATTATTTTATGTGGAACAAGGTTATGCTACAAATTAGTACTGTAAATTCCATGATAATAAAATAAGCATTGCTCAAGATGCGAGAAATTTTAATTGCCCATGCCCATGCAAGCACACTTCCAAAAAATTCCACTAACGATCCCCCACAAAGAGAATGATTTTTAAGAAGTGCTTACACGGGCAAACAAAAATTTCCAATTTTTTTATGTGGAGCAAGGTTATGCTACAAGTTAGTACTTTTTGCCCAAATTTCCCCTTAGCACACTCAACAATACAAAGATATTTTCTGTATCTCCTTGACCGATATAATTACTTTTTACTGTGTGAAATAACCCTTTATGTGTCTCCGCTTATACAGACTTGGCTTGTGCAGGAACTGTGCAAGGAAACTAGTTCATGCTTTTAGATACTATTATAAAGAAAAAAAAAACGATAAAACTATGCTTGATAAAACTTAAACGTGTATAATGCAAAACAACACAAAGATTTCACCAACACAAACACCATGTTTTGACAATTACGGAATTTAAGTACATAACTGTTTATAGTGAACATCAAATAACGAGTGATTTTGTAGCCTGGCAACACAGAATGGGTATCCTCTATCTAAGGTTGACAGCCCTGTTGGTTCATTGGTAGTATGTCTGCTCCAAAGGCGTGGGTTCGATTCCCACCCAGGACAAGCATTTTGTGATAAACAAATGTTTGTTCTGTAAACAAAAAAAAAACTATTTTAATATTCTACCAGTTATCAGCTGTCTCCCACAGCACAAGATTTGCTTAGTTTGCTTAGTCAGATGGCGCTATGTTAAATGTCCTCCAATATTTATTTATAATTTTTTTTCGGGATAAAAAGTAGCCCCAAACTAAGCAAAACTTGTACTATGGGAACCAGATAGCTGACAGAATACTTAAATACTTTATTTTTTGTAAATACATACTTCAATACATAGAGTACACCCAGACACAGAACAAACAATGGATGTTAGTCACACAAATGTTAATCCTGAGTGGGAATCGAACCCACGCCCCTCAAAATGCAGTGTTCAAGTGGGATGAGCAAGGAATTAAAAAACACCGGAGCGCAGCTAGTCACACAAAATTGCATGTTCACATTAAATATACAATGTTCTATTAAGTGTACCCATTCTGATATGATTTTAAAAAAAAAACATGAACCGCGGAGAAATTACTTTGTGCTAACTGTTTTAACATAATTTCTTTACAAATAACACGCTTTTAATATAATTATTGACATGATTCTACCGCCACTCGAATATTGCTTATTTATTTGTCAAGTTTTACATTTATTGTAGCAGTTTCTATTAAAGAATTGAGTGGCGATCGTAACGATTGCGTTGCTATTTAAAAATATTCATTAAAAGTATTTTTACCGCTTCCTTGGTCTGAAGAACTTACAGAAAATTTTTATTAAAACTTACAAACTTGACATTATTATTTTATCCCATTTGACATTCTAATAGTAACAATTTTATCTAATTTTTGCACACCCAATACTGGGTTAAGTATGGTTTAAGCGACGTTTTAATTATGTACCAACATTTTGACATCTGTACTTAGCAAATAAACACATTTTGATTTGAGAAAAAAAAAAACATTAACGGGTAACATTTACATTTTTTTGTATGTTCGGAAAAAATTTCAATTGTTTTCAAGACGCTTCAAAATGAAGAAAAATTTGGCTATCCTGTTTTTTTTTTTATGTGAACTATATGCTATTTGTGGAACAAGATTATTATATTTTTTTATTGTAAAATTTTGCAAAACGGTCCAAATTTTATTAATTTGGTAGGCTTGGTTGGTACCAACATTTAATCAAGAAAAACATACTAAACGTTTTTTATCTCGATGTTGGTTTTGAATTCATAATCATTTAATCTCGTCGTTCTTTCAATTGCCTGCCCTTTTGCGAATATTACAAAGAGGAAAGATTTTTGTATGTTTCTGAATAAACTTAAAAACTACTGGACCGATTTCAAAAATTCTTTCACCGTTGGGAAGCTACACTATCCCCGGGTGACATAGGCTACTTTTTATCCCTGTATTCCCACGGGAACGGGAACTACGCGGGTGAAACCGCGAGTCATCCGCTATATAGATTAAATTATTCCGCAGTCAGACCAAAGTAGCGTTAAAGTCCTTATACTAAAATTCCAACTATGTTAAAATTCACTAACTGTACAAACAATATGGTCTAATTTTATCATTATACGCCCCTCACCGCCGTTACCTCGAACTAACTAACTAAATAAGTGAGCATTCACACTGCACACAGTACAGGACGCACTGAAGATATGTACTGACATTTGAAAACTACAGCAAGTATAGTTCATCTATTGACAATCATAACTTATAAACAGTGGCGGCCTTAGGGGGTGGCAAGCAGGGCAACCGCCCGGGGCCTCGTTCTTGTAGGGACCTCGCGTCCTCGTAGAAAAAAGTCTTTACCATACATGTATGATTGTATGTATATCTCGCGCCTCGTCAACAAACCCCAATGAAACGCACGGTTTCATTATTAGTGCAAGCATGTTACGGCCACTCGAGCACTCGCTAATTTTTTAGTAAAACGGACTCAAAGAAAAAGGGCTTCACAATGATCTGTCGCCCCGGGCCTCGCAACAGCTAAGGCCGCCGCTGCTTATAAATATTGCTAAATGTTAATCTAAGCTTACACTGTCTCGTTTATAGTCATGACATTTTTAACGGAGCCTTAAGCGTCGATTAATTTTAAGCAATGTTTATGTACAAAACATGTTCGACAAATTTTAGTATAACAATGTTTTTGTCAAGAAATGTTAAAGTTAGTAGAACGATCAAGAACTGTATTTACTGTAGTTTAGGGCTTCATTTCTATTGCCACGAAAAAAAACTATATTTTACATTTTGTTCCCTAAAATAGTTGTAGATATATGTATAGATAGATATATCTAGCGATAAGTCTCGCAATATTATTTAATTTTTAGGTATTATAAAAATAGTTGTGTGCCCTGTTTTGTACAGCACTTTAAAAATATAATGGGCATAAACAATTTTTAGAAGAACCATTAAAAAAAAATTAAAAAAATGGGCAATATGTTTTTTTCGATTACCTTCTATGGGTTCTTTGCTTTAGTTGTAACATTTTTACAAAATAATTTTACAAGAGGTCTCTATGTTCACGATACAAGCTTTGTCGCCCATAACAATTTCGATAAACATACAATACGTTACATATTTCAATAGATATTATCTATGGTCATTACATTTCTATCTTCTAGAATTTACACAGATTAATTTAGGTTATAAATCGTCAAACACAGGACGATCCCCTTCCCATAGCAAGCTAAAAACATAATTATAAACATGATTTCAGACAAAATTTAACAATCGTCGAGTATGACCCCAAGATGGAAGATTTCGAACAGCGGCACGACCAAACCCGGGGCGGTCGTACAACACAAAAAAAAAACGCTTTTTACACAGCAGTTAAAATCGATAAGATGTAAATATGTACAGATGTTTCAATCACAAAAAAATAGGGGCCTGTTACATTTTTTCGTTTGTTTGGAATCCTGTAATTCATTAAATCAGATCACATCTTAATATAGAATTATTATTATTTTGTTTAAATCTATTTTGTAAAGGTTATAGCCCCAGAGAAACGTCACGCCTTAACAACACATAAGACACACATATTCACTTCACCAACACAAACTACCCTAAGTCCGATAAAAGACCGACATGAAATAAGTTTAATTTATAAGACGCCATGTATTGCCCGAGCCACCGAGTCAACCAAAAAGTATCGACATCCATTCAGCATGGTTAAAGTTTGAAAGTGATTTTCAAACTTTCCTTTGATTTTGTCTGCTGTGAAACGAAGATGCGATCCTAATAGAAACGTGTTTGTTTAGAACTTCACTCGCGACTAACACTCAGATTGTGACCGAACGAAGGAGTGGGCACTCCTGCGGCGCACTGCACTGTTAAGTCATGTATCCGAGGTGGCTGATCACTGACGCTCTACTTCTTTCCTGTCCGGTGTAGTCGGGTGCGCGTGGCCGAGGCCGGCGGCGTCCGGGCCGGCGCGGGCGGGCGGCGCCCGTTGTGGGGCATCACAACTGTTTGTGCTTGCCGTTGGTGGTGGGCGTGGGCGGGCCCAGCGCGCGCTCGGCGGCCGCCGCGGCCGCGTGTTCTATGCCCTTCTCCAGGCAGGTCTGGTACACTGGCTTCATTACCTGCAACAATAACAATTGTAACGTTACCCTCTTTTACTAGTATTTTATATGTAAATAAATAAGTGTCGTAGGACATTACACACAGCGCCATCTGACCCCAAACTAAGCAAAGCTTGTACTATGGGAGTCAGACAACTGATAGACTACTTAAATACTTTTTTTTTTGTAAATACATACATACTTATAATACATACAGTAAACCCAGACACAGAACAAACATTTGATTATATCATAAATTTTAGTTTTAATGAGTTCGCAGCGTTGCACGACATTGATTTGTTTCATACGTCTGTCGCGCAGCTTAGGCGGTTAATTGTTGACGCGTTCTTCAAACAGTAAGAGTATGAGTGCATCTACGCACCGTACACATATAATTATGTACATTGAATTGTTTGTGGAAATTTTTAATTGGCCTTATATATTTACATAGGTATCCAAACAAAAACTAGCTATTAATTTCCCTAATATCAATAAAATAAAAAAATAAAATAAAATAAAAATCAATGCTTGTCCTGGGTGGGAATCGAACCCACGCCCCACAGCTCTTGAAGCAGACATGCTACCAATGAGCCAACAGGGCTGTCGTAAAAATAATAATAAAAAGTCTAATAGATAGGCTTGCGTTTGACCACCATCCCGCCTGATTTCAAGCGAAGATTTTCACATAAAATTATGAATAAACACTGTATAATGAAAATGGGCCATACTCGGTGATGATAAATATCAATACCGTATGTACTTACATTGTCCCAAAGCACGTTAGCGCACTCGTCTATAGTGACACCAAACTCTCGCATCTCTCCGCTGTATCTGTAATTCAAACATTTTTGATAAATATGACAGCCCTGTTGGTTCATTGTTTGTATGTCTGCTCCAACAGCTGAAGGGCGTAGGTTCGATTCCCACCCAAGACAAGCATTTTGTGATATAAACAAATGTTTGTTCTGTGTCTGGGTGTTCTGTATGTATTATAAGTATGTATTTACAAAAAAAATCGATACAAGTATTCTATCAGTTATCTGACTTCCATAGCACAAGCTTTGCTTAGTTTAGGGTCAGATGGCGCTGTGTGTAATGTCCTATGATATAAAAAAAAATATATATTTAAATAAATATCGTAGGACTATACACACAGCGGCATCTGGCCCCAAACTCAGCAGAGCTTGTGTGATGGAAGTCAGATAACTGATAGCATACATAAATACTTTTTTTTTTTGTAAATACATACTTATAATACATACAGTACACCCAGACACAGAACAAACATGATTGTGTTTATTCACAAAATGTTTGCCCTGAGTGGGAATCGAACCCACGCCCTACAGCTCTCAAGGCAGACATACTACCAATGAGCCAACGGGGCTGCCATATTTTGCCAGTGATTAACGCGGTCGGTACATACGCGGAAGGGCGTGGGTCCAAACGCCAACAATGAGCTGGAGCTGCCGGTGAAGGAAAACATCGTGAGGAAACCATAGCATGGTGGTAGCGTACTTTCTAATACTCGGCTGACTAGCTACCACCCTCAAGTAGAAATGTCTGCCGAGATCGAAAGTCAAGTCAGTCAAAAACCATCGAAAGTCTTAAAGTAATGAGCGCCAAAGCAGTGATGCCCTGGACTTTGTTTTGTTACTCAAAGCTCTGTGTATCGCTGCAATGGTCCGTTATCTCTCAGTGAGCGAGTGTCATGTCAACGTGTCTGAAGTATTGTGAGATGAAAGCGTGCAAGGATAAAGAGATTTGTAATAGTGAACTTGAATACCTATTTTAATATTATTTTAAGGACTATTTTAATTGGCATACTGTGCCGTTTTAGTCTAGAAACAATAAATAAATAAATAATAAATAATCTCTTACCATCAGGAGAGCGCCTCATTCGTCTCATTACTTTTTACATTAAAAAAAAAATACAGCACGTGTGATATGCTACCTGATGTAGGCCCACATGACGAGCGTGACGAGCGCCAGCCCCATGGCGAGGTTGCACAGGTTGGCGAGCGGGTACAGCCCCACCAGCCCGAACACGCCGCTCAGCACGTAGAACACCATGGCGATCGCGAAGAACACGGACGGCGTCCGCGCGGCTTTGAAGATGTTTTTACTCTCGTTGTGCGCGCGGAACTGGTTGAACTGCTCTTCCAGGTCCTGCCGACGTGCGTGTACAGTTTATAGACAATAGACAATAGACAACACTTTATTTGGGACATAAAACACATTTCAACATAATTAACTATACATACATACAAAAAATAAACATAAAACATAGAAAAAAACTTACAGGTACATGGTATAGTACCTATATATAAATTAAACAAAAAAAAAACAAAAAGTTTGAAATATATTTTATGCCTTTTTTTTTACTAGCTGCGCCCCGCGGTGTTACCCGCTACATGTTTTCGGGATAAAAATGTATTTATTTGCTAAGTACCTACAGGTGTCAATATGTTGGTATGTAAATAAAAACGTCGATTAATCCATACTTAACCCAGAATTTGACAGCCCCGTTGGCTCATTGGTAGTATATCTGCCTTGCGAGCTGTAGGGCGTGGGTTCGATTCCCACTTACGGCAAACATTTTGTGAATAAAAACAAATGTGTAAGTGTGTATTATAAGTAAGTATTTACAAAAAAAAATAATTATTAAATACCTATATCTACCCGTGTGAAGCCGGGGCGGGCCGCTAGTGTAAAATAAAATAACACTTACATGTACAAGTTGTTCGCAGTACGACTGGCTGAACTCCTCTCCGCCCATTTTCCGTTTGGAATGGAACGCGTGAAGCGCCTTGTCTTTGATTCGATTGTTCTCGGCCTCGAGTAGCGCCGTCTGCAGGTAGGGCTTCGCCCCGCCGCAGATCTCTTCCATCAGTGTTGTGTAGACTTCCTTTGCTTCCGCAACGGCTGTCAGGTTGTTGGCTTCTGCCGTCGCCTGGAAAGGAAATATGTCTAAATACAAATACAAATTTATACTAATCAAACTACATCTCTCGTTTCAGCGCAAGATAGATAGATAGAAACTCTTTATTGTGTTTATGGTAAACAGAAAAAAAAGTACAGAGAACAAAATAATCTTATGAGCTAGTGCCACAAGTGGCGGCCTTATCGCTAAGAGCGATCTCTTGCTATTCAGGCAACCAAGAATTGAAAAACACGATAGATGACATAAGAAACAGACTGGAGATGTAATAAGAAAAATAAAACATATACACCTAAGTACATATATGTATAAGTACACATGTATATAAAAATATAAATATTTTTTTTATGTAAAAAGTAATGAGACGAACGAGACGCTCTCCTGATGGTACGAGATAACGCCTGTCCATGACCATCGCAGCGATACACAGAACTTTAAGTAGTTTTGTAGCGATGATAGCTCAGTGGTTAGCGCGGTAGGTTCGCATGCCGAGGGGCGTGGGTTCAAACCCCAACAATGAGCTTGAGCTGCCGGTGAAGGAAAACATCGTGAGGAAACCATAGCATGGTGGTAGGGTACTTTCTAGTACTCGGCTGGCTAGCTACCACCCTCAAGTTGAAAATCTGCCGCCAAGCATCTAACGGTGTGTTCCGGCAGCCTCACTTGAGAGCCAGTTCCATTCCAGGCTAGGTGTGCTTTACCATCTTCGACCACACCTTCACTTAACATCAGGTGAGCTGTGGTCAAACAACTAGCCTGTCAACCATAAAAAAAAAAAAAAAAAACAAAACAAATAAAACGAAACGTATACATAATATAAATATACATGGAGATACAAAGTAACATCGATGTAGGTATACGTATTTTAGATTTTTTGTCGATTTTTAGGGTTCCGTACCCAAAGGATAAAAACGGGACCCTATTACTGAGACTTCGCTGTCCGTCCGTCCGTCCGTCTGTCACCAGGCTGTATCTCAAGAACAGTGATAGCTAGACACTTGAAATTTTCACAGATGATGTATTTCTATTGCCGCCATAACAACAGAAACTAAAAATAAAATAAATATTTAAAGGGGGATCGCTCCCATACAAGAAACGTGTTTTTTTTGACGTTTATATAGATAATGGTACGGAACCCTTCGTACGCGAGTCCCACTTGCACTTGGCCGGTTTTTTTTAAAACCACTCGATCGATTTCGATAAAATGTATATGGGACCAACCACGGAAGTAGGTAGAATCTACCAAGCAAAAAAAAAAGTCAAATTCGATTCATAATTGGCGGAATTACCGCGTAACAAACACGAATTGTGTACCTCCTCCTTTTAACGAGTTGGTTAAAAAACATCTCTGTCAAGCATAAAACCCACTCACCACAAGCATGCTCTTAGGTTCGGGCAGCTCGTTCCCCTTGTATATGTTCATGTAAGACTTGAAATACTGCAGGAGGTCCTTGGACTTGACCCGCTGGCCGTTGATCAGCTTTGGCACCAGGTTCTCTGGAGCCAGCAGCATCGGCACCAGCTGCTGGAGGTTGCGCTTGAATTCCACCTCTATGTCTGCACACAACGCAGGTTTATCACATACTAGCGTACGCCTCGCGGTTTCACCCGCGTAGTTCCCGTTCCCGTGGGAATACAGGAATAAAAAGTAGCCTGTATCACCGTAGGATAGCTCAATTAGCGTGGTCGGTTCGCATGCCGAAGGGCGTGGGTTCAAACCCCAACAATGAGCTTGAGCTGCCGGTGAAGGAAAACATCGTGAGGAAACCATAGCATGGTGGTAGCGTACTTACTAGTACTCGGCTGGTTAGCTACCACCCTCAAGTTGAAAATCTGCCGCCAAGCATCTAACGGTGTTTTCCGGCAGCCTCACTTGAGAGCCAGTTACATTCCAGGCTAGGTGTGCTTTAACATCTTCGACCACACCGTCACTTAACATCAGGTGAGCTGTGGTCAAACACCTAGTCATGTCAAGCATTAAAAAAAAAAGCTCACCAACGGTGAAAGAATTTTTGAAATCGGTCCAGTTGTTTCGGAGCCTATTCATTACAACGACCAAATAATGAAATCTTTCCTCTTTATAATGTATATGTTACAATAAAAGTCCGAATATTAGTTAATCTTAGGTTTTACCAACACGTGTTGGTAAAAAAGTTGTAACGTTACCTATGAGCCTGCCGTCGAAGTGTGGGTTGGTGGCCACCTTCAGGCCGGGGTGCGGCATCAGGAAGCACGCGATCTCCGAGAAGCACGACGTGATGTGCTTGCGCAGCGACTGCAACTCCGGGTGCTGTTTGTCTGACACCTGTGGGGGACGGAATGATGCTCTCATTGACACAACGAAACAACTCAAATCATATTTTAAGTCGCCAAGCAGTGGTTTGTAAACATAACAGCCCTGTCGGTTCATTGGTAGTATGTCTGCTCCAAGAGCTGAAGGGTAAATAAATAAAATAAATATCGTGGGACTATACACACAGCGCCATCTGACCCCAAACTAAGCAAAGCTTGTGTGATGGAAGTCAGATAACTGATAGAATACATAAATACTTTTTTTTGTAAATACATACTTATAATACATACAGAACAAACATGATTGTGTTTATTCACAAAATGTTTGCCCTGAGTGGGAGTCGAACCCACGCCCTACAGCTCTCAAGGTAGATATACTACCAATGAGCCAACGGGGCTGTCTGTGAAGGATGTGTTCACCCAGGACAAGCATTTTGTGATATAAACAAATGCTTGTTCTGTCTGGGTGTACCGTATGTATTAAAAAAAAAACTATTTAAGTATTCTATTAGTTATCTGACTTCCATAGTACAGCTTTGCTTAGTTTGGGGTCAGATGGCGCTGTGTGTAATGTCCTACGATATTTATTTATTAATGTGTTCCGCTTTGAAAGGCTATCGAAATTACAGGGCTGTCGAGACTAATAGAGTAACCAATGCAAAAACAGAGAAGCCCTGGAATTTGTGTTGGTGATCAAAGTTCTGTGTATCGCTGTGATGGTTATGGATATGCGTTATCTCTTACCATT
Organism: Biston betularia; assembly: GCA_905404145.2. Classification (NCBI taxonomy): domain Eukaryota; kingdom Metazoa; phylum Arthropoda; class Insecta; order Lepidoptera; family Geometridae; genus Biston; species Biston betularia. The sequence continues at coordinate 648,991 of FR989879.1, forward strand.
GATTGATAACTCTTTATTGTGCACACCAGAATACAGAAAAAATAAACTTAAATAATAGGTGCAACAACTGGGCGACCTTATCGCTAAAAGCGATCTCTTCCAGGCAACCTTAGGAAGGATAGGTTTAGCGGAAGAAAAAGACGGGATGTGTCAATAACGAGGATATGCACAATTTTACATAGGAGAATACATAACTAGTTATAACATAAATAGCTCAGTGGTTAGCACGGTAGGTTCGCATGCTAAAGGGCGTGGGTTTAAACCCCAACAATGCACTCGAGATGCCGGTGAAGGAAAACATCGTGAGGAAACCATAGCATGGTGGTAGGGTACTTTCTAGTACTCGGCTGGCTACCACCCTCAAGTTGAAAATCTGCCGCCAAGCATCTAACGGTGTGTAACGGCAGCCTCACTTGAGAGTCAGTTCCCTTCCAGGCTTTACCATCTTCGACCAAACCTTCACTTAACATCAGATGAGCTGTGGTCAAACACCTAGCCCGTCAATCATAAAAAAAATACTTATAACTTTTGTTGCAAGGTACCTTAAGTCTCCGCTGCAGTATGGTCATGCCCCCGGCGGCTCCGTAGGCCGCCTCGTACGGGAAGCTCCAGTCGCGCACCAGGAACTGCAGCCGCTGGAACGGAGTCCGGCCGCTGTCTTCCAACGCTAGCCGGCCGTACTCCGTGAACAGCTGCCCAAACAAAACAATGACTGATGAACAACAACATGGCGTATAGTATTTATTTTTATGTACAAGTAATGATACAAACGAGACGCTCTCCTGATGGTAAGAGATAACGCCAGTCCATGACCATTGCAGCGATACACAGAACTTTGAGTAGCAATACAAAGTCCAGGGCATCGCTGTTTTGGCGCTCATTACTTTGAGACTTTCGATGGACTATGGATGGACTTTTTTCTTTTTTAATAGACCTAGAGGACACTTCACACTGCGCCATCTAGCCCTCAAATAAGCAAGGCTTGTACTATGAGAACCTGATTACTGATAGAAAACTTACAATATACTAGCCGCGCCCCGCGGTGTTACCCGCTGCATGTTTTCGGGATAATAACTCGCCTATGCGTTAATCTAGGGTCTCAGCTACCTCCATACCAAATTTCATCCAAATTCATTCGGCAATTTTTGCGTGAAAGAGTAACAAACATCCATCTATCCATCCAAACTTTCATATTAGTGGAATTTTTTAAATACATATTTATGTTACACTAGCTGCGCCCCGCGGTGTTACCCGCTATTCGTTTAGAAACATTTGTTTTATGCATAAACATTCGATAAAACATTAGTTGTAGAAAAAAATACAACGGGGCGACATGATTCTTTCCGCGTTCCCGCCAAAACTCATATTTATTTGTTGTTTGCTGTTGTAGTCTTGTGTCTGTCCTACAAGATTTGTGTTGTTATTTGTATGTATATTAACTGTGTCCTTTTTTGTATATAATGTGTATTGTATTATAATTAACTTTAAAACGTTTTGGTGCATTACTGTAAGTTTTGAGTGAATAAAATAAATGTTTTATTTCTTTGTTTGTTTCTCACCTGCAGGTGCTGCAAGTCGTCTTCCTGTATGTTCTGCGAGAGGTTGTATATCTGCACCGAGGAGAGCATGGTGGACAGCGCGAACACCGTCGCGCAGTCCCGCACCGTCGACTCCGAGTCGAACGCGCCTTGCGTGTCGAGCAGGATTATGGCCACCTGGACACACAACATATTTCTATTACCAATATTTATAACTAGCGGACGCCTCGCGGTTTCACCCGCATAGTTCCCGTTCCCGGATAAAAAGTATATGTCACCCGGGGATAGTGTAGCTTCCCAACGGTAAAAGATTTTTTGAAATCGTACCTGTAGTTTCGGAGCCTATTCAATACAAACAATCAAATCTTTTCTCTTTACAATAGTACTAGCAGCTCGCCCCAGCTTCGCACGGGAAAACAAAACTCGATTAACAATATAAATATAGCCTATATCACTCAGTGATAATATAGCATTCTGATGATAAAGGAATCATTCAGATCGGTCCAGTAGTTTCTCACGGCTAGGTTACATTTTTTATGGTTAACTAGCTAGTTGTTTGGCTACGGCTCAGTGACGAATGGAACTGGCTCTCAAGCGAGGCTGCCGGAACACCGTTAGGTGCTTGGCGGCAGATTTTCAACTTGAGGGTAGCTAGCCAACCAAGTACCTACTAGAAAATACCCTACCACCATGCTAAGGTTTCCTCACGATGTTTTTCTTCACCGGCAGCTCAAGCTCATTGTTAGGGTGTGAGCCCACGACTTTCGGCATGTGAACCGACTGCGCTAACCACTGAGCAATCATCACTATGATGAAGCCAAAAACATTGATCATTGGTACTATTCTAGTGACAGTTAAATCCACTGAAAACTCACAGAAAATAGACATATATTTAATATAACGTTTACTTGGATGACATATTTTTTTAAGTTACTTTTTTAAAAGCAAACTACAGAACCGTTTTTGATGAAATTTCTATTGGACTAATCTAATCCTTCCAAATCGGTTTATAGATGACGGTGTGCAGAGGTAACAAATATAAGAAAACAATCGAATTGAGAACCTCCTCCTTTGTTGAGTCAATTAAAAAATTAAAATGGTTGCAATGGTCATGGAGATGCATTATCTCTTACCATCAGGAGAGCATCACGATCGTCCATTACTTTCACATAAAAAAAGCTCGATAGAGATTAGTGACAAAATGTCTCACCTTCTCGCCGTCGTCGAGCGTGGCTTTGAATATGTGCGACCACATGAGGATGCCGGTCGTGTCGCGCTCGGAGCCGCCGCGCCAGCTGAACCCCTCCAAGGGGTCCTCGTCTCCGCCCAGCCAGTCGCCGCCGCCGCCGCCGCCGCCCGAACCATACTGCAACACAAAATATATTCTAGGTCAAATATCATGACAACCCTGTTGGTTTTATTGGTAGTATGTCTGCTCCAAGAGCTGAAGGGCGTGGGTTCGATTCCCATTCAGGATAAACATTTCGTGGTATAAATAAATGGGTGTTCTGTATTTATTATAAGTTTGCATTTACATATTTAATGATTTTATGGAATTTTTTAATTTTTTATGGAAGTCAGATAACTGATAGCAGTTATCTGACTTCCATAGTACAAGCTTTGCTTAGTTTGGGGTTAGATGGCGCTGTGTGAAAATGTCCTAGGATATTTATTTATTTATCAGTCGTTCCCTCGTTATGTTTTTCCCATTGTCTGTTTCACATTCGCACGACAAAAAATGTAAAGATTGCTAGACATCTTTTAGAACCCGTTCAGACAAACGAACAACCCCGGCGAATTTTATACCTATAGACATGGACTACCCAGCTCCGGAACCTACAATATAAGCTTAATGTGGTACGATTTCCATACAAATATTTTAAATAAAATGCTTAAATAAAACATAAATTCATAAATTTGATTAAATTGAATATTTTATTTTTTATTCACAAATATTTTTTTCCATTTGTCCGTAAATGAAAAAAAATATTTGTATGGAAATCGTACCACCTTAAAATGTCTGCTCTAATATTATTGAAAAACCTGTATTAATAAATATTAATAAAGAAAATCTGCAACTTAGGGCACTCCCCGCTGTCGGTGGCTAAATTTAGGTTTTTTTACACAAATATTATTTTATATTTATATTGTAACAAGTATAAATTTAAAAACCTCCGACACCAGTAATACACATAATACCAAATTTCGAATCGATCCGTGTTAAATACTCACATACATAAGAGCTGTTTATATTCAAACAGCTGAACAGACTTTCTTGAATCATAGTTAAGATCACCTTTGAACAAGTCACATAAAAAAAAATCACCATTTTGTGGTGGTGGCCATCATGGATTTGAAATTTATCATAGTGTATAGTATTTTACTAGTCAAGCCCTTTCATTTGATACCCATATTGATGAAGTTGTGCAAAAATATGTAATCCGCCATTTTGTGGCGGCGGCCATCTTGGACCGATTTTCATCAAACATAGCTAAGAACAAGACTAATTCACCTTTCAAACAAAAAACAAAATCAAAATCGGTTCATCCGTACGGGAGCTCCGACGCCATAGACAGACACACACACAGACACGTCAAACTGATAACACCCTGTAGTTTTTACGTCGGGGATTAAAAACTTAAATTGAGGAACAGAAAATAACTAGTAATTTTATTCGCCTTTTTCCCCTCCAAAAAAAACTCTTTGCTACCGACCTCGTATATTTGGGCTATAAGCTATGAGAGTTTAAAAACAAGAGAACAATGGCTTAACTAAACTAGATTTGTTATACAAGTATTGATATGTAAACACGCGGCACCGCAACGAATGCCATGTGGTTTTACTGCCAATTACTCTCGCTTACATGCGGTGGGCGAGCGGAGCACTGTTACTCTTCTAGAATAAACGTTATCGAGCCCCGCCATACTCAAAGTGTGCTCCGCGGAACCCTACCGGGCCGCAAACCCTCTGTGAGGGCTCCACGAAAATACTGGACATAATGAAAAAAAAACTAAAGAATACTATGTATGGTTAACATGTAACATATAAATATTCCAATATAAAGTTAAGAAAATAACTAAAACAGTAAGTAGTAGTGGAATGCGTAATATGAGAGTGCGACATTTCAGCCAGGAGCATAGTCAACAGTCCAACTGACTCAACTGACAATAAAAAATACACGTAAAACAGTTTTTGATTACTTTTTTTTCCTTTGTATTTGGCGTCGCGTTTTGATTTTTTTTTTTATGACTAGTGCTGTTGGCCGCAGATGGCCTCTACAGCGTCACCGGACTGTAATCGCGTTTTGAGCATTTGCCAGTGTCAAGTATTTATATATTTTCAAGTTTCAAAAGATAAATAAGTGTCCTCGTAGCTAAAGTTATAGTCAAAGTCCAGCCTTGGTCAAGTACAGTCCATGTCAGTCAAGATCAGTCATGCTTTAGTAAAGTAGTGGTGCCTTTACTATAAAGCTTCGATGGAGTTTTGGAAGCAACACAAAAATCATGTTTCACCACATTATATCATTTTCCCACACTCGCGCTTTAGATTCGACACTTTATGAATAAAACACCACCATTTTTATGCATAAACACTCGACAAAACCCTAGTTTTGGAAAAAATACAACGGGGCGACACGACTCTTTCAGCGTTCCCGCCAAAAACTCTTTAATTACTTTAGGGCTCCATCAAATATTTCGCTTTCAGGTAGGGTTACGTCGTAAAAAAAGTTTGAGAACCGCTGATCTAGGCATTTTACCTGAATATGCAAAAAGAGACATCTATGTACTAGCTGTGCCCGGTGGTTTCACCCGCCATAGGTTTCTAACAAACAACCGGTCTTCGGCTTTGGTGGTTCAGTGATCATTGTGACGATTTAGTTCGTCACACCACCTTCATTTGGGTCAACCCTGAGGTCGAAATTATGGTGATCTTTGCCCAGCGGTCGCTCGACAAGCGACAAACATATTCCGCCCAGCCCAACTTCAGTCCCTCGGCTTTGCGGTTGACATCAGCGATTTTAGTTTTAGAGCGTAGTAGTCTTGTTCCTCATAAGGTCTGTTAATTTGACTCCCAAGATACTACGTTCTACCGCTTGCTGGCAAACCCTGAGTGTAGTCGTCCGATTTTTTATCAAAGACAAAGTCTTTCAAAAAATGTAATCTCACCTTGTGGTGCATATATCTGAGGAAGAAGTCCAGCAGGAAGGACTTGCCCTTCCTGAAGGCGCCGGCGACGGAGATGACGACCACGGATCTGTCCTTGACATCCTCGCGGAGGAGCAGCTCGCTGAGCGCATCCTCGTCGAGCGTGAACGTGTGTTCCGGCCCAGTGTTCACGATCTGCACTCCGTGCGGCCCCGATCGCGGCGCCGGCGCCGGCTTCTCCGTCACTGGAAACATCGGAACAGACACCGTTTTATACTTCTCGAATAAGATGATTTTTTTCTGCAAGATGCTGATTTTAGAATTAAGCATCATTGAATGTCTCAAAGTAATGAGCGCCAAAGCAGCGTTGCCCTGGACTTAGTTTTGTTACTCAAAGTTATGAGTGTCGCCGCAATGGTCATGGACAGGCATTGTCTTGTCTCTCACCATCAGGAGAATGTTATGTTATTAGTTCGTAAAATTTGCATCTTTATAACTGAAGATTTATATTGTTATAGTTGAAGTATCAGGTACGTTTGAGTTGACAGAAGACGCTGGTTTCCGAAGTACCTACAGTGAACTGATTCGGGAACTAGTTGTTTCATAATTATTTCTATACTTTTTTTTTTGAGTTATTACACATGATTTTCTATAAGAGTGTAAACATTACTGTGTTCCGGTTTGAAGGTGACTGCAGCTAGTGAAATTACAAGGCTGTTGAGAATAACCAACGAAAGTCTCAAAGTAGTGAGTGCCAAAGCAGCGATATCCTGGACTTTGCTATAGGCGTCAAGAGAGCGTCTCGTTCGACTCATGACATTTTTTTTTTAAAGTTGTCGCTGTTTGGGTTGGATAAAAAATTAGGTTGTTATAGGCATAAGTAATTGATAATGAATTAACCAGGCTGATAATAAATAATCATTCAATTTATTTCAATGACCTTTAAATAACAATTCTGATAGCTGTGCGCTGTCTTGAACTTTAAACAGCGTCATTCTAAGATCAGAAATCAGCTGAAATATCAATTTTTAACTTTTATAAACATGTATTTTGCATACTTTAACATTTTACGATATTGATGCTTTATGTTAAATAATCTTGCTTTATGTTATCATTATCTTGGTGTCTTTTAATGATTAATGCTTAGTAAATCAATATACGTTGCTTATAATAACAGTTTCTGGTCTACTTTTGTCTCACATAACGTATGATGGTTGGTTAATGACGTATGTGGTACATTCCGTTCTAATCCTTATTCCTTATTGATGCCTCTAATAAAAACAAATTCTAACACACCCGTGTACCAGACGGAAAAAAATACACAAAATAATATAAAGTAAGTTGCCTACCAAATCAATACCTGAATACAACACTAAAATTATAAGTGAAAGTAATACTAGTAGAGATCCATGTTATAACATTCTATTAGATTTTCATCAAAACAAAAGGTCTCTTTCATTTCCTATTGTGTACAATCCAACAAAACGGTAACGCCGCGGCCACAGTGGCATCGCACGCACCACATTAGCCGCAAACAAAGGTGTCAACAACGATGATTTCTCAGACAACAATATACTTCGTTTAAACACCATACAGAAAAAAATACAGTAAGTTAACTCTGTTAAAGCGATGGATTTTGAATTGTATAGTGCCACCAACTTTTGTCAGCCCCGTTGGCTCATTCGTAGTTTATCTGCCTTGAGAGCTGTAGGGCGTGGGTTCGATTCCCACTCAGGGCAAACATTTTGTGAATAAACAAATGTTTGTTCTGTGTCTGGGTGTTCTGTATGTATTATAAGTATCCATTTACAAAAAAAAAAAAGTATTTATGTATTCTATCAGTTACTGACTTCCATCACACAAGCTCTGCTTAGTTTGGGGTCAGATGGCGCTGTGTGTATAGTCCTACGATATTAATTTATCTTATTTACTTAGCTGTTCTGGTGGCTAAAAATGGAACTACAGCCTCGTTATTATAACTACTCTGCATTCTTTTTAGTTTCATTATATTATATATAATGATATAAGTGCAGACTAGATTGGCCTGAAAGACTGCCCTACGTTTTGATTTGGCTTTTTTCTTGGTTAATTTCTTAGGTGGCGATAACAAATTCTCCACTAGCGCCGCTGTCATCTGAACAGATCAGATGGTCGGACTGTAAACGTGAATCGAGATTTGGCTACCGATTTGAATTCCCATGGACGCATTTCGGTATTGTTGACTATTTTAAATCTATCTATAAAAACTGAGGTGGTCTTGACGCAATTTTGTTTTATTTATGCGGTATTACTTATGTTTAATTATATCAGATACTGCGACTATAGTTTCGGATACATCAGGTGCGCGAAGCAAGATGAGGCCGCGCGCGCTTTGCACTCGGCTTGGTTTCCATGAAGAAGGCCACCGGAAATGAGTTAGACATAAGTACTCCCGCTTAAATAAAACAAAAACTTGACATAAATCGTACTAATTGATTTAACAAATAAATGGATGAAAGGTTCAGGAAATTCTCGTCGAAAATGATAGAATTCGGAGCACAGAAATTAGGAAGGTACATTTTAAAAACTTTAATGACTAATTACTTTTTTTACTAAATAATTCGGTATGGAGTTAGGTATCTGCAGCAGTGAAGTGTTGTCGCGGGTGAAAGTGTGTATGATCGTAAAGCGTTCTTACGACCTTCGGGACAATCGCCTACCGCAGTTCGGGTTGACGAAGGTCAGTGACATAATCAGCTGATTCGACAAAATTTGACAGCCCTGTTGGTTCATTGGAAGTATGACTGCCTCAAGTGCTGAAGGGCGTGGGTTCGATTCCCACCCAGGACAAACTTTGTGGTATAAAGGAATGTTTGTTCTGTGTCTGGGTGTTCTGTATGTATTATAAGTATGTATTTACAAAAAAAAAAGTATTTATGTATTCTATCAGTTATCTGACTGCCATCACACAAGCTCTGCTTAGTTTGGGGCCAGATGGCGCTGTGTGTATAGTCCTACGATATTTATTATTTAATTAATATTTTCGGTTAATCAGTAACAAGATCTCGATTACTATAAAGATTCAATCACCATTATAGTACATTAAAGTATCTTATAATATAGACAACTGTATTCATTTTATTGACATCTTTTTCAGGAAGACTGAAATTCTCAGTATGGGTTCCTACGAAACCTCCATGTCCAATCTTTAACGATTTTACTGATGCGAGAAGCTTAATGACTTTTCCATGAGTACAAAAGAAGAGAAACTACTGGCTAGGCTTTGGACCGAAGTCGAGTGGCTGTGTGGAGATTGATCCCGGATCTCAATCAACATAATTATTAACTTGTAGGCAATATAGTTAGCTAAAGCTTTTTGCCGTATCAGTTAAAAAAAGTTTTCTGTTTTAAATCCCTTTGTCTCTAATTTTTTTGTCTAGTTTTATTTGATTTTTTAACTAAAAACAATTTTCGCTTAAGATGGTTCGATTTCCATACAAATAATATTTTGCCATTTATATACAAATGGAGCACAATTTTACAGTGAAATCACAGCTACTGACATTTATTTTGGTCTTTATTTGCGGTAAATCACAATTGCTTGAATAAAACAGTAAATTATTAGTTTAAATTGATTAAGCGAAAATCGTTAATTTCACAATTTTCTACAATTTTTAATGAGCTTACAAGAGCAGCCGGTAATACTTATATTCACTGCTTTAAAATGTGTATGGTTTAGCAATATTTTTTACTTAAAAAAATATTGCTGAACCATTTGGACCGCACTTATAGAGGTTCAACATCTATGTATAATGCCAGTTATAGACAGGAAACTATAGTCAAGATACTATAAGTAAGTAGTGTTATTTCCGTTTCGTAATCAATAAAGAACAGATTATCTCTTTAATCCAGATAACGTAGACAATCTATACAGCACACCGGACCGAATGTGTAGTGCAGGTCCAAATAAAACCTTGGCTTTCTCAACAAATGCATACAAAACTAATCAAATTGAAATATTTACGATTATAGTCTGAGATAACATATTCGCAGTTGTTTAAATTTCTTTTACCACAAATCAATGTATCAAAATATTGTATTTTTAATAGTTATATATCTTGATGATTCCCACAAATTTTCTAAATGTGAAAGGATAGATGAATGTTTGTTACTCTCTCAAGCAAAAACTACTGCATGGATTTGGGCATGATTTGGTATGGAGGTAGCTGAGACCCTTGTTTAACACATAGGCTACTTTTTATCTCGATAATATGTAGCGGGTAACACCGCGGGGCGCAGCTAGTAACTTATAAATTGTTATATACAAAATACAAATGAGAAAGGGGGGTGCTCCGGAGCAGGATCCTATTTGGTGCAGCATCTGTCGCTGACTATCCAGCGTGGCAACGCTGCGAGTTTAGTGTAGAGTTTTCTTTATTTCTCTATTCCACTAACTTTCAAATGCCTGAACAGTTTTGGATTATTGGAATCCTTACATCATGCCTGGATACGTTAAAAAAAACAATATGGCGGCAGCTTGCTTCCATTGTGTTCCAGCATTTATAAGTTTTCTATCAGTTATCTGGTTCCCATAGTACAAGCTTTGCTTAGGTTGGGGCTAGATGGCGCTGTGTGAAATATCCATCAACATTTATTCTAATTTTATTTTTATCAGGTATTTATTTTATATCTTAATTTTTAATTTTTTTACATTAAATAAGTATAAAACATAAATAATATAAAAAACTTAAAAACTAGGGTGCCGCCGGCAGCGGGGCAGGGCTCAAGCTGCCGGTGGTTAGGGCTGCAGAGTGAGGAACCTCCTCACAATGCGCGCCGTGTCAAGGATCACTGCCTTTTGAAGATGACCCAAGCTTTTTATTTTTATTATTATTTTAATAATCACTCTAGTTTCAATAATATTTTGCATAACGTATTTGTAATGGTAAACAAATCAATATTTCCACTATTGTGTAGCGAGCATCGCACGCGGAAGGCATAACAATGGATATCCGTTCTCATACGGCAAAGGCGATATGTTCGCAATTAAAGATAATACTCGAACCACAAGGAACTAGCGCGCAATCTGCGCAGGGCCGCGCGAAGGTCGGACTAGGCACGGCTTACGGCAGGACCAACAGTACAAATATGTACATGTTTGTAAGTCTATGCATCGCCTTTGTACTAAGATAAAACCTGGTAGAGAGAGACAAAAATATTTTTCTCTCTTTCCCTCGTTCATTAGATAGCGTCCCGTCAAATTTGAATAAAAAAAATACTTCTATAACACTTCTTATACTCCTATTCCCACGCATCTGTCTTTTCTAAGAAATGTGCCGTAATAAATCGTGAAATGTCTGAGAGAACATAAAAAAAAATATCGAAGAATATGTGAAGTAGTGTCTCGATATACGTAGGACTAAAATAAATAATTAGACTAGAAATAATTACTTTTTTTTTAAATTTGAATGATTAGAAACCGCATGACAGCGAGTACGAGATAAACGCAAGCAACGTCAGTCTAAGGACATTAGCAAAAAGTTAAGGTCACAAGGTCAGCTGACGTCATGTTACTAAGCTTTATAATTATGCAGTTTGAATTTTTTAGATATAAAACTAGTGTTATGTCGACACAGGTAATCGAGTAGCTCGAGTACTAAAAATCACTGGTCGTAACAAACAAACAACGAGCCAAGCCAATGTCAAAGTAATTTAAAACGAAACAAAATCCACATCTCATTATAGGTTCATAATAACAATCTAACAAATTGTAAGCGCAAATCTGCACAAAGTTGTATTTTATGGTTGACAGCTAGGTGTTTGATAACAGCTCAACTATTGTTATGTAATAGTGTGGTCGAAGCTGATAAAGCACACTTAACCTGGAAAGGAATTGGCTCTCAAGTGAGGCTGCCGGAACACGCCGTTAGGTGCTTGGTGATAGATTTTTAACTTTAAGGTTAGCTAGCTAGCCGAGTACTAGAAAGTGCCCTACCACCATGCTGTGGTTTCCTCACCGGGAGCCGAAGCTCATTACTGGGGTTTGAACCCACGCCCTAGACATTGAGCTATCATCGCCACAATTCGTATTGGTTCAAGCTTAAGCCGAAGAGCACATTTTCCAAATACTTAGAGAGAAACGCTAGAAGAACTAAACAGGAATCCGAGAACAACTGTCGAACTTTTATTACAATACTTAACGAGAACTAAGATGGTATCAACAATGAAGATGGTAACTTGACATTGTTACAAAGTCGAAAAGCGGAAAGGTTAGATACGTTAGATATACAGCAAATAATAATAATAGAAGAGATGACAGCCAAAAAAACTCTTAATAACTTACAATTGTTCAGGTCTTTATAATTGACCTGCAAGCTCAGCTTGCCGACTACTGCGTGCCCTATAACAATTTGAACAACATATTACATAAACACGCAATGGTTTAAAACAGGTTAGGCAGATAAATAAATCAAATAAAATCAAGAGCACCGCTTGTGTAGATTTGCTAAAAAGTCTAGACTATAATCAAGTATAGATTGTTTAATGAGCTGGGAGTGGAGACTGCAACATCATTGAAACGACAATTCGTCTCGCTCGATAAGGTAGTCGATAGAACAAATGATCATTTCAGGATGTCACGTAACACAAACATAAAAAATCAAAGGTGTGCTCCCAAAAACAAAATGAGAAATCCAATTACATCATGTATACTTGGGAACACAATAAAATTAGGCTAAACAATAATTTTCAGTTAAAAATCCGAGTGTATCGTGTTATAAGGCAATAACATAACAAAAGAGGATTTAATAGGAAGCCTGGTCCCTTGACCCAAATCTTTAGAAACGTCATTGTGAAGCATTTATAGCAGCAACTTTAGTTAAGAAACGTAGGCGCGGATAAAGCTAGTTACGATAGAGTAGTAAAATAAATTAACACAATTAGTGATACTTACGATACTACCGCTAAGAGGAATGCAACTGAGAAAAATTCTTTGAGGCGGATAAAGCAGCAGCCATTCTGTATTCTTGTCTTTAGAACCCTTGATACGCAATTTGAAATCTCCGATAAACCGTGCGTCATTTCTTTTGAAATTTAAAAGTACAAGAAACAACTACCATTTTAGTGCACTTGCACAATCGAGACTTGAATACGTACTTATTGTACATGAACATGCATTCACAATCTACGTAACAAATCACGATGAATTGTTAATCGCCAACGGAGCAAAGGCCAATCGATACATGAATCTTATTCTTTTGAATATGTATTAGATCTTCTGAAATTTTCGTGGATTTTCTCCGGTAATACAATATTTGCACCTGCTGGTGGGCTGAAAAATTACCAGATGCATTTGGGCTGGCGGTGGCCCAAGCTTCAGGCGTTAATGTCATTCACCCGGGTCTTGGAGCCGGTCCAGCTTTTCTAAGGCTATCGGAGAAATATTTATGTGAATTCGATGCGTATGAGATTCACGCCTCGAGTTCGAGTAACAGGTTTGGATGGGGCTCCGATGACGTCCGATTGTCAGGTAGTCGTGAGCATGTTTGTTGATGCCAAGGTTTGCAAATTTTCCGTTCATTCGTTCAGCGATTTTAAATGCCGAGGCAGATTTGTCAGCTGTCTATCTCGATTTAATCTGTACTTCTAAATGTATCAACGATTCTATACTTTCCGGGTAGTTAAATTTTGACTGTGTTATCTTTCTGACATTGATTTTTGGAAACAGAATGTAACAGTATCAATAAAGTATTATATATATTATGTACGTACGTCGTACATATAATTTAAAAAACGATTTTCTAAACGACTGGTTCATTCACAACGTGAAGTTGCAAAGCTAATTAAAACTATAGACAAGTATTACCTTACATAATTAACAATAGTCAAACGCCTTATTAGGTGGTCACAACTTCCTTGGTCGAATGCGGTCGATGTCATTAGGCATACGACTAGCAGGTCGACTGAGTTATTCGTAGTGACCACAAATAAGGTGATGTGAAACTTGACAAATTATGGTCGTAAAGGTATGCCTATTGGCAATCTGATGATTATCGAGTTGGTACAATAAAAAATATTTTAGTACTAACCTAAATCGTCTTTAGAAAATGTGCCCATTTACCAGAAATGTTATACAAAGTAAAGCTAGGAGATTTTCCTTTTCTTGTAATAGGATAAGTAATCCCAAAAAAAGTTGCGCAAAAACTATTTAACACTGTTCCGAAATTGAAACTTCAGTTCACGCAATCTATTGATAGATTTAGAAATCTTATCGCAAAGATGGTAAGTAAAAGTGTAGTATCAGACAATGATATCGCAATGTCTACAGTTAAGTCGAGAACTGGACACATGGCCATCGATTTATTAGCCATCTCTACACGAGTTGGAATATCAAGTCGGTTCCGAACATGATTCATGGCATAGCCGAAATAGCTACTATTTACGTCAAAATATTTTAAACCTACACACAGTATAGATATATCTCAAGCAGCATCAATTGAAAAATAGATTTTTATACACAGTGACCTTAATACAAAGAAAGAAATGTTATAGACATTTTTACAGCCCGTATGGAAGTCGTAATTATTATAACAAATACAAATGCGCGAATACTGCAATTTAGATGTATGTTGACCTTTTTTCCAGATGAGATTTTTGCATCTTTTTCTATTACTACACATGTTCTTGGTGGCAGATTTCCTTAGCATTCCGATTCTTTTTTAGCATGGTAGATCATACTTCAGAGGTGGTCCCATATAAATTTTATCGAAGTCGGTAAAGCGGTTTTTAAAAAATCAACAAAGTCTAAAAATTGTATACATCGATGACATTTTCGTTTACTCCGAAACCTCGCTGTTTCATTGGAGCAGTGCGTTTAGTTGGCCTGAGGGTCGTGGAGTCGGTTTTTTTAAATTCTAAATGTATATATTATCTAGCTGATGAATTTACATTAAATACAGACTTGATCGAGTCGAAATTTGGTATTCTGTAACTGATGTCGGTTTTTTAATTTTGAAATTTATACTTATTACTGCAAATTGGAAGGTTTCTCACCTTTCAGAAAAATCACTCGCATAGTTTTTAACCACCGAATACTTTTTGAAGCGCTTGTTAGAAGCCGATGTTTCTTAATTTCATTGTTTGTGAAAAAAGGTGCGCAGGAATGTAAAAGCTTTCCAAATGTACCCAACGTATTGCGGAGATTTGGCGGCGGACCAAAACACATGAATTTCCGCGCTTCCAATTGATTGGAAATAGTTTCTTATGCAACTTGCATTCAAAGAACCATCGGAATTCGCATCATGCTGTCATGCATGTTTACTTTTAGGGGGCATCGGGTGCAGTGGACGACTGTAATAGTGACCTTTTATACTGTAGCGATGATAGCTCAGTGGTTAGCGCGGTTTAAACAGCAACAATGAGCTTGAGCTGCCGGTGAGGGAAAGCATTGTGAGGAATCCATGGTGGTAGTTGTTGTAGTTATATAAAAATCTCGTGCGACACCGATTTTTATGTACGTACTAGCTGCGCCCCGCGGTGTTACCCGTTACGTATTTTCGGGATAAAAAGTAGCCTATATGCTAATCCAGAGTGTCAGCTACCTCCATACCAAATTTTATCCAAAACCGTTCTGTAGTTTTTGCGTGAAAGAGTAACAAACATCTATCCAAACTTTCACATTTATAATATTAGTGGGATATTTGGTAGGTATACGAATAAGTCGTAAAATATACTTCATACCGTTTGGTGATTAGGGACAATCCTTAACTTAACGGGACTAAGTCGCGGGCGTAGGTAAGCTAGTTTTCTATAAAATTTAGACAGAAATCTATGATTATGTTTCTTTAAAATTTACGCAACAAACTGAATATTATAAATTCTGCGACGAAGCTAACGGAGCATCGACTATCGAGCTTGTTTAGTGTAGCAAAAGGCATAATAGCACTATAGACGCTTGTAAAACGGTCTAGACGACCGGTAGTGCGGGTTTGATTACCGTCATGGGCAAACAAACGCATGACCAGTGTGGGCGGCTAACGGGACGAGTTGGCATCATGAGGCGAACCAAATAGGTTGACTCAGGTTTCTTACAATTTGTACCATTCTGTCGTAGCTGATTTGGTTTTGAGCCTATGTTTTTATCTGACCTAGTCGAAGACAAAAAAGGACGGCGTAATTATGTGTCTAGCTTGTTTGTAAGTATTGATTGATTGATTAACTCTTTATTGCACACACTAAAAAAACAATACAGAAGAAATAAAATTAATTAATTGGTTGTCAGGTCGACAGTTGTTACAACTGGCGACCTTATCGCTAAAAGCGATCTCTTCCAGTACGTGACTGTCAAGAATGTGACAATCCTATTGGTTCATTGGTTAATAAATAAATAAAATACTTTCTGTTTTATAAATACATATTTACAATACACTAGCTGCGCCCGTAAAAAGTAGCCTATGTGTTAAGCCACGGTGTCAGCTATCTCCATACCAAATTTCACCAAAATTTGTCTAGCCGTTTGAGCATGATGAAGTAACAAACATACAAACACACTCACAATCTTTCGCCTTTTTAATAATTCTGTGAGTGTAATACAGAAAAACTAATTTGTCGTCACATTATTTCTCATGGTGGAAATATAAAATAAATGTCGAAGAATGTAAAATAAGTAATAGATTAAAGCTCCAGCCGGCCAAAGACACTTAGCCGTCCCAAGTATAGATGGAAAGGAGGAATGGCAATAGATCCGGAACTCGCCTCAGCGTAACCTTACAGCTCTGTTAGCTCATTGGTAGCATATCTGCCTTAAGAACTGAAGGGCGTGGGTTCGATTCCCGATCACGACAAACATTTTATGTATCAACAAATGTTTGTAGTGTGTCTGGGTGTACTGTATGTATTATAAGTATGTATTTACAAAAAAAAAAATTTAAGTATTCTATCAGTTATCTGACTTCCATAGTACAAGCTTTGCTTAGTTTGGGGTCAGATGGCGCTGTGTGTAATGTCCTACGATATTTACGATTTATTTACGATTATTTATTTACAAAAAAAAGTATATATGTATTCTATCAGTTATCTGACTTCCATCACGCAAGCGCTGCTTAGTTTGGGGTCAGATGGCGCTGTGTGTAATGTCATACAATATTTATTTATTTTATTTAACCTTAACTTGCTCAAGATATTTCTTGTCCATTAAAATGGTATCTCTATAGACGGGGAAGCTAATCGACGTATGACGGCATGTTTCTATGCCGTCATGGGTACGCGAGCCGTGTCCTTGGTGCAGGCCAGCTCTAGCTACGTCCTGGAAATGATAGCATCCAAGCTTTGTCTTTACCTACGGCGCAATGGTGAGAAACACTCCTCCGTGCCTCTTCCGGAGAGTAAACTCTATGTTAATTGGTTTGTTATCCCAGTAATATTATAAATTAAAAAGTATGGATGGATGGATGGATGTTTGTTACTCTTTCACGCAAAAATTACTGAACGGATTTAGATGAAATTTGGTATGGAGGTAGCTAACGCCCTGAATTAACACATAGGCTACTTTTTATCCCGAAAACATGTAAAATAAATAAATAAAATAAATAAATATCGTAGGACATTACACACAGCGCCATCTGACCCCAAACTAAGCAAAGCTTGTACTATGGGAGTCAGATAACTGATAGAATACTTATATATTTTTTTTTTGTAAATACATACTTATAATACATAGAGTACACCCAGACACAGAACAAACATTTGGTTTTTTTTTATATCACAAAATTTTTATATGTAGCGGGTAACACCGCGGGGCGCAGCTAGACTGTAATATTTCTTATCCTATGGCTAAGTATCTATACGTATATTGGTTTCATTTAGATTGTACGTGTACATTGGATTGACAGCCATGTTATCTTATTGAAAGAAAGAAAGAAAGAAAATATTTTTTATTTTGTAACAAAACAAAATAACAACAAATAGAGACAAACAGTTACAAAATAGGAGCTTATCTCAGCATAATACTGATAGTAGATCTGTATCGACAGCTGTAGGGCGTGGATTCGATTTTCACCCAGGACAAACATTTTGTGGTATAAACAAACATTTGTTCTGTATGTATTTAAAAAAAATATATGTATGTATTCTATCAGTTATATGTGTTAGTTTAGGGTCAGATGGCGATGTGTGTCCTATGATATTTATTTAGTGATTATTGTATGCCTAAATGGGCGCAGAATGTTGAGACGTTCATCTTTTTATTAAATGTTTGACAGCTTAGGTGTTTGACCACATCCCACTTGATGTTAAGTGACGGTGTGGTCAAAGATGGTAAAGCACACATAAATAAAATAAAATCCTTTGCTACACAGACTGACAATAAAATATTATGAAATTGAAAAAAAAAATTAAGCGCTTAACATTTCATTTATGAATTAATAAAACCATTATCTTACCACGCATACCTCGAAGTCATATATCTACGTATTACACGAGATTAAAAATATATATAAAAGTAATATTATGCAGTCAATACGAGGTAGATGTAGCGCAGGCTTAGTTTTATCTCGTTTTATGAACTGACTGACTTATCTGTAGAAGATATACCTAGTTTACCGATCTGATAAAATTTCGACACTTATTTCCTGATGCTGAACACCAGAGCCTCTAATTTTATCAATCTAAAATAAATGTTTATTTCTCAAACATGCTTGGTGAGCATTGTTTTGACAACCTTCTTCGAGATAAATCGAAATTGCTTTACTGGTCAAACACATGCGAGCAGCGGCCGGCAAAAGACGTATGAAAATCCATATCTGTCGTGGTTTAGCGGCCAAATAAATTGCATATTAAACTCGTATAATAACGTAATTAAAAAATGGAACGATCTATTACTTCGAAACATGGTTTTATTTAAATTTCGAACTGGCTTGCAAATCTTCGAGTATACAGGGCTAGATTTTTTTTTATCCGAGTTGCAAATAGAAAGCTAACTTCTACGCATTATTTGAGAAAAGTACTAAACAAGCCACAACTAGGCATTGATGGACATACGTATGTGTGCCTCGGCTTCGCCGATATATATATTCTAGTAGCTCTGCTTAGTTTGGGGTCAGATAGCGCTGTGTGTAATGTCTAACGATATTTTTTTTAATGATTAACAAGCTAGGTGTTTTACCACAGCTCATCCGATATTGTGACGGTGTGGTAGACGATGGTAAAGCACACCTAGCCCGGAATGGAACTGGCTCTCAGGTGTTTGTTGACAGATTTTTATCATGTATTAGTTGCTAGCCAGCAGAGTACTAGAAAAGATTCTACCATTATGCTATGGTTTCCTCAAGATGTTTTCATTCATCGGCAGCTCAAGCTTGGAGTTTGAACCCACACCCTTCGATTAAATATTATAAAATTGAATGCGAGCTAAATCGGGTCAGTGTACACACGCGTAATCATTTCGACTAAACAACTACTTTTCTTGATCAACGTTATTTAACTAAATTGAATTGATATAAACCATTTGCACATAAACACTGATTATGAACAAGCAACTTATTATAGACCTTTGTATGTTAAAAGTAAAGTCGAATTCACAGCGGCCAGTTTTCTTGTTAAAATCTTATTGAATCACTCGTTGGCATAACAAAGCGATTATTGTAAACGTGTACCACTGCCCTAAATATAATGTGTGCCAAAAATGAGACAACGTAGTATAAAGGTGAGCGCACACATAAGAACTCACGCCACGCGGCCTACGCGCCTCTTCACAATAATTTTATATGTATGTGTGTAAAGGCGAAAGTTGCTTCCTTCTTCAGGTTGTAACGGCTGGAAGGATTTGAATGGAATTAGGCGCGTGACGGTATGGTCTAGTACACGACTGGCTATGGGAACCAGATAACTGTTAGAATACTTGTACAATTTTTTTTTTGTAAATACATACAGAACTCCCAGACACAGAACAAACATTTATCCCACTAATACTATAAATGTGAAAGTTTGGATGGATATTTGTTACTCTTTCACGCAAAAACTACTGAATGGATTTTGATGAAATTTGGTATGGAGGTAGCTGACATTCTGGATTAACACACAGTTTTTACCCCGAAAACATGTAGCGGGTAACACCGCGGAGCGCGGCTAGTCGGAACATAAATGTTGGTCCTGATGGGAATCGAACCCACGCCCTTACAGCTTTTGAAGCAGATATTCTACCACATGAGCTAACAGGGCAGTTATTTTCATCAAATGTTAATAATAATTTGGTTGTTAGAAATGAATTTGGAAACCAGTTTGGCGAGTGGAACCCGCCGATGGCGATGTGTTAAAAAGGCGAATAAGCGTACTTATTATATAAGCGAGAGCGCTTTCTAACGCATGCCACGACAGGTGAGCCATCAGAAAACTCGTCTCTACATATCTTTAATATAATATTCGGCAGAGCGACGTGCTGTTCGAATTATTTATTAGTGATGAAAAAGCTTCAAAGCGTTGAACACCGCCGGAAGGTAGCAAGTCTGTCAATTTTCTACAGGATTCATTTCCGAGAATGTGCTACTGAGCTGTACGATATTCTACATGTTTTCTCATACTTTTTTGCCTGGAAGAGATCGCTCTTAGCAATAAGGCCGCCACTTGTGGCACTGGCTCATTGTTGTGCACAATATGTGATTTTATCTATCTGACAGAGGATGACGCGTATGTACGTATAATCTTTGCTACTTTGAGACATTCAATGATAAGAATCGTTAGCTCTAGCGAATATTAAAAAAAAACCGGCCAAATGCAAGTCGGACTCGCGCACGAAAGGTTCCGTACCATTACCTATAAAAACGGCAAAAAAATCACGTTTGTTGCATGGGAGCCCCCTTAAATATTTATTTTATTGTTTTTTTTGTATTTGTTGTAATATCGGCTTCTGTTGTTATATACATTATACATCATTGTGATAATATTAACTGTCTAACTATCACGGTTCATGAGATACAGCCTGGTGACAGACGGACAGACTGACAGACACCGGAGTCTTAGTAATAGGGTCCCGTTTTACCCTTTGGGTATGGAACCCTAAAACTACTTATTCTGTTTAGTTTCTATAAAGATATACACATAGACATACTACATAGTAATTACCAGATTTTTTTATGCAAAAGTAATAAAATGAATGAAGCTCTGCCTCAAGCCTGATGGTAAGAGATAACACCTGTCCATGACCATTGCAGAAGCACTTATAACGAAACAAGTTCAGGGAATGGCACTTTAGTCATCTCATTGCCTTGAGATATTCAACAATGAGTCTTATTAGTCCTGTAAATCCTTTCATTTTAAGTAAAAGTTGTTTACACATTTTTTTTTCAACTTTCAATAAAGATATGTACATAATAATTACCAGTTACACATATTATAATCTTATTAACTGATTCAATTACTCAAGTGTTTGGATTTCGTTTTTGTTTTAATTTTTGTATAGATAAAGTATTTTTAAATGTGCAATTAATATTTATCAATAAATTGTCTTTCGAGATATTTATAAAATACCTATTCAAGAGAGAATCTCAGTTTTTTCTGTGATTTAATGTAAAAAAATTAACATTTACGATCTGTCAGACAAATGAGCCACACTTTTTTTTATGGTTGACAGGCTAGGTATTTGACCACAGCTCACCTGATGTTAAGCGATGATGTTGGTCAAAGATGGTAAGCTCATCTTATCAAGTGTGGTTGCTGATACACACTGTTAGGTTGTTGGCAACATATTTTTAATCGTGGGTGGTAGCTATCCAACCATGTACTAGAAAGTGCCGTACAACTATGCTGTGGTTTCCTCACAATGTTTACCTTCACCGGCAGCTCAAGCTCATTGTTGAGGTATGAACCCGCACCCTTTTGAATGCTCCGGTGTGAACCGACCGCGCTAACCACTAAGCTATCATCGCTGCAAATTTATCTTGACCACTATTTATTAATAGCCTTCTTAGATTTGTAACTATAAGAGTGAGTTCATATATAGCGGCAGCACAGTCCTAGTATCTGTTAATATCCCCAAAAACCTCCAACCTTGCCTCTTCAGTGATGCAACTGTACTAAGTACTATAAGAACAATAACTTCATTAACAGTTCAAATGTAGACCAGTGTAAACAACTTATTCAGTTCTTCAAATAAATAAATATTAATTTATTTAGTGAATAAATTAAGGATTTTGTAACAAGCCAAAAAAAAGTTGAATTAAAAAAAAAATTATAAACGTCACAATGATAAGTAATCTACAGTTGGCTATATTGCATACACTTTCTTATTTTGAAGTACTCTTCTGGGGTTACATAGAATTTGTTGCGTTTCTGACACATTTACTCACACATTTGTAATTATAATGTGGAAATGTGTCATTTAACAACAATGTTTGACAACGTAATATTTTTTTTGGCAATTATGTTGCTGATCCCATAATGACTGGGCTATTTTACATTCGGCCAGTACGGGCTGAATATCAAAACAGACTTGAAGCCTGTTTCATCATTCAATTGACAGTATTAAAACCCACAGCACTTTGTAAATTATTAATCATTCGCATCTATACTATTATAAAGAGGAAAGATTTGATTGTTTGTAATGAATAGGCTGAACTACTGGACCAATTTCAAAAATTATTTCACTGTTGAGAAGCTACACTATCCCCAGGTGTCATAGACTACTTTTTAGTGCTGTATTCCTATGGGAACGGGAACTATGCGGGTAAAATTAATATTATAATATTAGTAACAATCTTATATACTCTACAGTTTTTATCCTGTGCAGGTTTGTAACTATTAAATATCGGTGTAATTTGCTATCTAGTTGTAAACCAGTCTATTTCCTAAAACAAGTTTCACTCAAACAAAAAGTCAGAGAGAAAAAAGGTTGCAAATACTTCAACATCTACCAAGATTTTTTTTATCATCCTTACCATATATTGTAACTTGATAAAAACTCCTATTGATGTTGTTAATGTTTATTAACAGGTTTTCCATTGGGAGTAACAGAAAGACAATATGTTTTCATAATTATAGTTTTCAAACTACTTTCAGCATCAAATTTAATTAGATGCGTCAACAATGGCTCTAAGAATTAGTTTTGGTATAAAGTTTGATTTTTTTCAATGGTTGACAGACTAATGGTAATGGTTGGTTGGTGTAGATCACAGCTCACCAGTTGTTAAGTGGCGGTTTGGTCGAAGATGGTGAACACATCGTAAAAATAGATATAATCTGGGTGTTTTCAAGTCGAGAGTGAATAGGTATCTTCTTGGCAAGCATGCTCCATTTTAGACTGCATCATCACTTAACGTCAGGTGAGATCGAAGTCATATGTAAGCCTATATATTATATAAAAAAACCTTAAAGAGTAATTTTAAATCTTTCAACAACATTGATTAGTCAGTATCTCACACAAATGTGGCCCAACAATGAATGTTCTAGAGCAGCAATTCCCAAAGTATGGGTCACAAGAAAATATTGAGAAACAAGAAGTCAGTCAGCAAGTCTCTGCAAACCATAGAGCCTTACACTCATTGATTAGTGAAACCTATAAAGTTTTACTTAAAATTTTACTTAATTTAATAAACATCATTTAAGTTTTTTGTGTCTTAAAAATAAAGTGTGTAATATTAGGCACAATCATTTAACTTAAGCAGTTTATACTTAAAACTCATAATTCAAGTATTGTATTGCAAGTTCAACTTATATTTATGCTAGATTAAGTACTAGTTGAAATATTATCCAGTAGATAAGCTTAATAAATATAGCACCTGTATTTATTATTATAGCTGGCTTCTATATCACTATAATGCAGGAACTCTGTACAAAGTTCTTCTGTGTTTTACTGTACAAATATTATATCATTTATAGTGTTTTTTAAACTTATTCTTGGCCATGGATTCATGTATTGTGTATTGTCACCACTTGTAGCACTAGCTCATAAGATTCTTTTATTATCTATATTTTTTTCCTATTTTTGGTGGGCACAATAAAGTTTCTAGCTTTCTAAATAGTCTTATGTGGTTGTTGAATTTTACAAATAAAATTATTGCCATCCTTTTCAGGTATGTGCCAATAAAGATACACATATAATTATTAGTCTGTAATGATCTAACCATTACACTAATGAGTAATATAATAGAAACAAACATAGTTCAGGTTTTAGATTTAATTTCAAATTTGTCAATCTAGTTGAAAAGTATGTTTAATTTAACAGCTGTAACACTGTGTAGTTGACATCCTATTCATTATGATATTTACCTACAGCATAAGTAATTCTGTTAGTAGAAACACAATATCTCATAAAATATTATTGACTTCTTACACTCTGTCACTTTAATTACAACTTTGATCAGTCTATCTGAATGTAAACAATGGAAATGCCAAGGTTTAATGGTGACATTGAGCACAATAGCCCATACGTGAAATATGATGTTCATTTCTCATCAAGAGCAGACTATACCTAAACTATAAGATGATTTAAGAAGCCACAAAATAACAATAGCTATAACTAACATTTCAATTTCTCTACTAATTGGAATTCAACCAGGGTTCAAACACCTGTGTAATCTTATTAGAAACATAAAAGGCGCCAAGAACATTGTCTAGTTACTTTACAAGGTCATAATACGAAAAACAATAAGGTACGAAGTAAAGAAATGCCTCATCGCGTTAGGAACAAAGTTCAACGCGCAAAAAGGTCAACTCGCGCCAATAAACATTGCATGTAAACAGTTGAACTTATGAATCAACGGTTGAATAGAACAAAAACATTGAATACCTGAGTCGAGGCTCCTGTCGGCTCCTCCAGTCATTATGGTTAAATTCCGCCGCAAGGGGGGCAGTCAACACGGCGAACGGGCCGCGCGCTCGTCTTCTGGTCGTGCACCACCACAATCCACGCAGCAATTATAAAAAGAACCCAATTTCAATGTCACAAAGGTAACACGAGGGTACAGACAGCCACACGGCCAAACTGACGGCGACCGCGCTCGCACTCACACTGATCTCTACGCAATAATAACTGAACAACATTTACCTTCTCCCTCATGGTAATTAGTTTCTTCGTGTATATGTCCTTCTTTTTCAGCCATATTTAAATTATTTATTTACGACTGGGCGACAAAACTTGACTGAACATAGCGACATAAAATTTTTTCCAACACGACGCAGTTTGACAACTTTAAGGAAAAGTCGTGTCATTTGTCAAAAAAGTCGACAACTAATGTCGAAGAACTTGATGACAGTTGATTTATAATCCAAATAAAGGACGCCAATCTGGCAAAATGCTAGCCCACTAAATATTCTAGTCAGCTAGCCACCCAAACCAAAGTTGTATAACTTCGCGTAAAAAGCGTTTTTGAAACCAAAGCAGAAAAAATTGTGTTCGTTAAAAAAACAGATTTAATTAAATAGTGTTTGTTCTTGTTAGCGTATTTAACGTAGTATGCCCTATGGGTCTATTTCAGACTTTACGATGAGTGATGTCAAGACGCTAAGAAATCTGAATGTCGTTGAGAGTTTTGGCGGGAACGCGGGAAGAGTCGTGTCGCTTCGTTGTATTTTTTTCCAAAACTAGTGTTTTGTCGAGTGTTTATGCATAAAAATGGTGGTGTTTTATTCATAAAGTGCCGAATTACAAGCGCGAGTGTGGGAAAATGATATAATGTGGTGAAACATGAGTTTTCGTGTTGCTTCCAAAACTCCATCGAAGCTTTACAGTAAAGTTGCCACTACTTTACTAAAGCATGACTGGCACGAACTGACACGAACTGGACTTGACTAAGACGACTTTGACGATAACCATAGCTAAGATACAGCAGAAATAACACTTAAGACAAGGCAGTATGGCTTTATAGCTTTAGCCTGCCCGAAAGGGCAAATTAACGAAAAAAAAAAAAATGAATGTCGTTGTTATGTCAAAGTCAGTCATGATTAAGTTGTCCCGGCTTTGCCCTCCCCTCCCCGCCCCACTTAAATTATGCACATTTGTCATAGTACTCATAGTCTCATGGTGTCAGATTACGAGAAAAGTAATTAAGTTTCAAAAATTGAAATAAAGTATCTCTAAGCATACGATAATGCAGGTAATTCAGTGCAAAATTGTTTTTATACAGGGAATGAGCTGCAACGTGGATGCTATAATTGATTTGTTTATTTTTAGAACCCTAACGAAGACACTGAGTGGAATGATGTCCTCAGGGCTAAGGGAATCATTCCTCCCAAGGAGAAGGAGATCTCAGAAGACCAAATCGTGAATATGATAGAGCAGACCATTGCACAAAAACAGGATGAAAGTAAGTACTGGCCAAGGATATATTGCTTTTCATAGGTTAGGTAAACACCTGTTGACTATTTTTGTACCTTATGTGTATACCAATATTTTTTTTTACAATTATACTAAAAAAACTACAAGTATCTAAGCACCAAAGAAATCGTCATAAGTTATCACTTTGGTTTAGTATCAGGATAAACAAATGACATAAGACATTTAAAATTATTTTTCAGAGGACAAACAACTATCCCAACTAGATTTAGATGGTCTTGATGAGCTCGAAGATTCTGAAGACGAGGCAGTCATTGAGGAATACAGAAAAAGAAGGATAGCTGAGCTGAAGCGGTTATCAGAAAAGCCAAGATTTGCAGAGGTGAGGGAGGTCTCCGGACAGGACTATGTACAAGAAGTCAACAAAGCTGGAGAAGGAATTTGGGTTGTTATTCACTTGTATAAGCAAGGGTAAGTTGGTAGAAGCTTTCTTTGTCTCAAGTTGTAAATGTAATGTAAAAAGTGTATCTTACCTTAATCCTATATTTCTTATA
This sequence comes from Biston betularia, assembly GCA_905404145.2. Classification (NCBI taxonomy): domain Eukaryota; kingdom Metazoa; phylum Arthropoda; class Insecta; order Lepidoptera; family Geometridae; genus Biston; species Biston betularia. Next base: position 675,467 of record FR989879.1, read on the forward strand.
AACAAACTTTGCAAATCTTGTTGGTTACTGTGATATCTGGCACCTGTATTTTAGTATAGACTTAAGTGCAAGCTACTATACTATTTTCATACTGTTAAGTACACAGCTAAGCTAAGCAAACTAACTTTACTATAGGAGATTGCTAACCTGATTATTCAACTAAGCCTTAAATTGTCACCTTTTGTGGTGAAAGAGGATGAGCAGTCAGAACCTACATAAAAAAGCTTACTTAGTAAGTTCAGTAAGCTATCCTTAGCTTGTGCTTAAATCATGGTCAATCAAAGAATTGCAAAGCTAGCGAAACAGTAAAATACATTAACACTTAATTGACTCTCGATGTGACTGGCCTGTTAGTTCATTTGGTTGAATATCTGCAACAAGAGCTGTAGGGGTTTGTGTGGGTTTGATTCTCACCAGGACAGACATTTATGTAATGATGTTTGATGCATGTAGTGTATTTACAAAAAAAAAGTATGATATTATTTGTCAGATGGCGCTGTGTGTTTACTACAATATTTATTCTATCAATTATCTGATACCCATAGTACAAACTTAGGGTTAGAAGGAGCTGTCTACGAAGTCCAATGATGTTTTAAAAATATTATTTATTGACACCATATAAAGAATTGGAATGGAGGAAATACTTTTTTTTTAAGTAGTTTTCTCATGTGATCAGCCTTTTTAGCTATGAGCAGATGTGTTGTAAGAAAATAATTTCTCTACATTAGATTTATAGCTTATACCTAACTTCCAGCATCCAACAATGCGCACTCATCAACCAGCACATGCGACAGCTCGCAGGCCAGTACCCATACACCAAATTCCTGAAGGCGGTAGCCCAGACATGCATCCCAAACTTCCCCGAGAGAAACCTGCCCAGCGTATTTGTGTACTTTGAAGGTGACATGAAGAAGCAGTTTATTGGACCTAATGAGTTGCGGGGAACGGCACTCACTTGTGATGGTAAGATCGCTCGCATATGTGTTGCAAACTTAACAAATTTCTCTTTATTCCTCACTAAACTAATATTTTACCAATTGCTATGCAATTATACATAAACAACCATTAGCCTGAACATTGGAATAAAAGAAAAATATTGTTAAATGAGATTAAAAATTAAGAGGTAATTTATCTTTGACTAGCGGACGCCTTTCGGAGATTTGTCCGCGTAGTTCCCGTGGGAATACAAGGATAAAAAGTAGCCTATGTCACCAGGAGATAGTGTAGCTTCCCAACAGTGAATTTTTTTTTTTAAATTGGTACAGTAGTTTCATAGCTTATTCAATACAAACAATCAAATCTTTCCTCGTTATACTAGTATAGATACAGGCAAAGTTCTCCCCTACTAACAAATAAAATTTTACAGCCAATTTCATGCAATGTCTCCTGATTCAGTGCACTCTTTGGTATGGGCCTCACAACTGTCTTAAACTAGCATACCTTTTTCCAGAATTCGAATACATTCTCGGCCAAGTTGGTGCAGTTGATACAAAGATCACAGAAGACCCTAGGCCAAAGATCAAAGACAAATTGTTCGAAGATCTTGGATCCAATGATTGGTGATGTTTGGAGAAGACTTGTGTTAGAAAATTGGACTAAGTGAGCTTGGAGCGGGTATCTTGCGGCTTATATTGCAAATTATTTATTGCACATCTTTTACCTACTGTACTGTCGGGCAATAGAATAGTGTCTGCTAAAGTATTACAAATATTTTACAATTTTTCAGTATATTCCAAAGTGGTAATTATTTTTTAAATGTTCTAGTATTTATTAATGCATTTTGTTTCGTATGAATGTGACTATGTGATTGTTGAATGATAAAACTAATTTATATTTTATAGTTGTTTATTTTTAAAACGCTATCATCTTTCCTAATTAAACACATATAAACTTATGACCTACATACTGTTATCTATTTTATAATTGGTCTTCATAGCCGTGAAGTGAAATATCTACGAATGGACGACTGTAATAATATAATAGAACAATCAATATCAACATATCATCAAAATACAGTATGTGGACAACACATCCTTCAGGGGAAAGAAACTGTACAGCAAGTGTTGTAGCACTGTAAAGCCACTAGAATTGCATGAGGCAACTTCATCATCGTCCATGTCAACGCGAAGTACCGACTGTCTTTCATCATTATCAACACACCACTGGAGCTGGAGATACTGCAGCAGCTGAGCTGGAGCAGCCTAGAGCGTTGCTCTGGTATTTTTGGGTTGGCTCCGGAAGATAATGGTAGGGGAAATGCACAATATGCCCCAAGCGGGATGTCAGTGCGCCCCCATTCCAAATAAGAAAGTAGCATTATTGGAATCAACCAAAGGTGATTGATGAACAAATTGAACCAAGAATTCCCTTTTCAATAACACAAATAGACATATCTGTTGACCTAATGAGATTATTTGATGCGAGACGTCTTATTCATATTCTGGTCATTCCTTGAAAATGGTCACAGGGGATGTGATTGATACTATAGTATTAATATCAAAAAATGTATACATGTAATATTAATCTGTTTTTTGTGTAGTTTTTTTTCTTCACTGCTGTGCTCAGCAACCTCTCATCATATTGATGGTGGTGACACATTTACTGAGGCAGGCGTCCACAGGGTGCCTCGACTGGACGCCCAGCTCGAAGACTCGCATGAGTATGCGCGTCGCGTGCTCCTGCATGCCGCACAGGAGGTCAGGTAGAGCATCTAGTGCAGACTGTGTGACTTCTGGCAGGTTCGACTCTAGGCATTCGAGGATAGCTTGCAACCCTGGAAAGAGATTAATATATTTATAACATAGCGTTGCCAACTCCAAATTTAAAAATCTAGGATTTCAAGTTTGAAATACCAGAACAAATCAGTTTAAAAGACACAGTAATAGTTGCAGAGTGGCGCGCCAATTTTAAAATACATGACCTTATGAGGGCGCTTTAATTCAGGACGCTGGTTAAAAACTATTCAGGACATCCCAGGACACTACAAAAACAAGGATATCTCCTGGGAAAACAGGACGGTTGGCAACTCTATTATAACACAGGAGCTTGATACAAGTACTGGACATAGGTCTCTCCCCAGGACGCCACTCAGCCCGATCCAGGGATTTTCGCTTCCATCCACTGACAGCTGTCTTACGTATATCGTTACTCCACGCAGTTTCAGGGCGTCTTACACTACGTTTAAAGATTCAGCATTAATTGCTAACTAGCCATCTTCGCAACTATGAACGTCATCATCATCATCATCATTTCAGCCGCAGGACATCCACTGCTGTACATAGGCCTCCCCCATCGACTTCCAATAAGTAATTCCTTCCATAAAGACCGGTTGGAAGCGGCTCGCATCCAGCGCGTTCCTGCGGTCTTTACTAGGTCGTCTGTCCACCTTGTGGGTGGACGTCCTACGCTAACTATGAACGTATTCTACCAAATTACATAACCCGACCAAAATTAAAACCGTATTACGATTTCATGCATTCTAAAAGTACCTTTTTTTTTTTTTTTTTTTTTTTTTTTTATTGCTGACAGGCTAGGTATTTGACCACAGCTCACCTGATGTTAAGTGACGGTGTGGTCGAAGATGGTAAAGCACACCTAGCCTGGAATGGAACTGGCTCTCAAGTGAGGCTGCCGGAACACACCGTTAGATGCTTGGCGACAGATTTTCAACTTGAGGGTGGTAGCTAGCCAGCCGAGTACTAGAAAGTACCCTACCACCATGCTATGGTTTCCTCACGATGTTTTCCTTCACCGGCAGCTCAAGCTCATTTGTTGGGGTTTGAACCCACGCCCTTCGGCATGCGAAGCGACCGCACTAACCACTGAGCTATCATCGCTACAATACCTACTATATACTAGTACCTATCGCTTTCTATTAAACAGGTGGTATCAAGCGAAATGATTTGATTCCACGTTCATTGTGCGGACCGCTACGACAATGGAATGCGTTGTAAGAGCGGGTGTTCCCCGATTCATAGATACAATTTGGGTGTCTACATATCGAGAGTGTATCGGTGTCTTTTAGGAAAGCGTGCTCCATCGTAGACCGTATAATCATTTAACATCAGCTGAGATGGCGGTCAAAGATAAGCATATTTCTTGTTAAAATAAAATTTGTTTGAATGTTGGTATAATGCAGTATCGACGTTTTGTTCTGTAGTTTCTGTATGAGCACGTACCGGGGCCGGTGTCGGTGACGCAGGGCAGCAGCTTGGTGAGCAGCGCGAGCGCGGTGCTGCGCAGCGGCGCGCACGGCGAGGCGGCCAGCGGCGCGGCGCAGCGCAGCACGCCGCTCGCGCACGCGGCGCCGCCCCACCCGCCGCCGCGCCGAGTGCCCCACGCTTCCACTTCCTGTCCAAACACGCACTATACTTACACACTGGCTTAAATTCGAAAGAAACCGAGGAGCTGGCAAAAAGGTCTCAAAATAATGAGCGCCAAAGCAGTGATGCCGTGGACCTTGTATTGTTACTCAAAGTTCAGCGCATCGCTGCTTTGGCGCTCATTACTTTGAGACATTCGATGGTTAGTCTCAACATCCCAGTAATTTCGCTAGCTGCAAAATGAACTGAAACGAATGAAAATTTAAAAAAGAAAAATTAATTGAATAAATTAAATACTATATTGTAACCGTTACCTGTAGGAGCCAGTGCAGGTTTTCGGGTGTGTCGTTACGGCGTTGCAACGCGAGCATCGCGTGTGGGGGTGGGGATGCTGAAGCGGGGGCGGAGGTATCTGACATCTGCAGCGCGCTCAGCGCCGGGATGGACCTGCGAGGGAGGAATCAGTTGCTAGTACATATCATCATCATCAGCCTGTATCAGTCCACTGCTGGGCATAGGCCTCTCCCAAGACACGCCACTCAGCCCGATCTTCGGCTTTTCGCTTCCATCCACCGCCAGCTGTCCTACGTATATCGTCACTCCATCAAGTCTCAGTGCGTCCTACGCTACGTTTGCCAATACGCGGTCTCCACTCTAGAACACGTGTACCCCAGCGGTTATCGGTGCTGCGACAGATATGTCCAGCCCATTGCCACTTCAGCTTACTAATACGCTGAGCTATGTCAATGACTTTAGTTCTCTGGCGAATTACTTCGTTTCGGATCCGATCCCTCTGAGAAATGCCAAGCATAGCTCTTTCCATAGCTCGCTGAGCGACTTTGAATTTACGGACTGTTCCCGCTGTGAGTGTCCACGTGTAGACTCCGTAGGTCATGACAGGTAGGACGCACTAATTGAAGACTTTTGTCTTGAGACATTCTGGGATGCTAGTACATATATACCTAATAAAAAAATAACTCTCAGTAATTTGCAAAATATTTCAATAATACTTACTGCACGATTTGTCGGTGCGCGTGCAGCAGGGCGGCGGCGCGCTGCGGGCGGCAGGCCAGGTAGCGCCGCAGCAGCGCCGCCACGCGGTGCGCCACCGCCGTGTCCCGCGCGCCGCCCGCCGCGCGCGCCAACCTCACAAAGCACTCCAGGATGCTCTCCAGGTCCTCGCTGCAAGGGAAACCACGCCTTAATAATAATCATCATTCATTTCAGACCATGTACATCCATATTAAGTATCTTATATCATGACAGCCCTGTTGGCTCATTGGTAGTATATCTGCCTTGAGAGCTGTTGGGCGTGGGTTCGATTCCCAATCAGGGCAAACATTTTGTGAATAAACAAATGTATGTTCTGTGTCTGGGTGTTCTGTATGTATTTACTTACAAAAAAAAGTATTTATGTATTCTATCAGGTATCTGACTTCCATAGTACAAGCTTTGCTTAGTTTTGGGTCAGATGGCGCTGTGTCTAATGTCCTACGATATTTATTTATTTATTTATTTACAAGTACTTATTTTAATAGACATAATACTTTGAAAGAAAGAAAGGAAATGTTTTTATTTTGGAACAAAAACGAACAAACAGAGACAAACGGTTAACAGTTTGTTTATAACAGGTCGAACGCACCTGACCTGTCACTTTTACAGTGACAATTCAGTTACATTTTTTTCTTTGTTAATTTTTTTTTTATTAATTTGCCCCATCGGGCACGCTAAAGCTGTAAAGCCATACTGCCTTTTTTCTTTGTTAACATTTTTATTATCAAGGCTTCTTTTTCTTCTTTAATTTTGGCGTCGCATTTTGAGCATTTGCCTGTGACAATTGTTGAATTTGTCAAAAAAATACATAGGGGCGACACGACTCTTCGCCGCCACAACTCAAGTTCAACATTTATGAAACATGTATGAAAATTCGTGAAAGGGTGTTTATAAGTAAAGCCTTTGATACTAACCTAGTGTCATCGCCGAACAGCTCTTCATCAGGCAGCGCTTCGATAGAGGACAGCAGGTACTGGTGGTGCTTGGCGTGGAGCGGCATCGTGCCTCGGAGCAATGCCGCCGCGAGTGGCAGCGCGCGCGCGCCGGCGCCGCTAACCCGCGACCACACGGACCGGATGCCCGCCTCCATGCGCCACACTCTGCGAAACATCACATCATCAAATCAAAATCAGTTTATTCATTAGAATATTGACATATCGATATCCTCGCCCCGTCTTTTTCTTCCTCTGATCCTGTCCGTCCTAAGGTTGCCTGGAAGAGATCGCTTTTAGCGATAAGGTCGTCCAGTTGTTACACCTCTTAATTAAGTTTATTTCTTCTGTTTTGTATTTTTTTTTAGTGTTTGCAATAAAGAGTTAATCAATCAATCAATATTGTCTTAAATTGTAGGGGTTATTATTAAAATTCTAGGTATCAAATGTTCTACCTTCGTAGGTGTACAAATGTTATTTTTTTTTTTTTGTGGTGGACAGGCTAGGTATTTGACCACAGCTCACCTGATGTTAAGTGACGGTGTGGTCGAAGATGGTAAAGCACACCTAGCCTGGAATGGAACTGGCTCTCAAGTGAGGCTGCCGGAACACACCGTTAGATGCTTGGCGGCAGTTTTTTAAATTGAGAGTGGTAGCTAGCCAGTTGAGTACTAGAAAGTACCCTACCACCATGCTATGGTTTCCTCACGATGTTTCCCTTCACCGGCAGCTCAAGCTCATTGTTGGAGGTTTTCAACCCACGCCCTTCAGCATGTGAACCGAACGCGCTACCCACTGAGCTATGATCGCTACAAAAGTAAATAAATATCGTAGGACTATACACACAGCGCCATCTGGCCCCAAACTAAGCAGAGCTTGTGTGATGGAAGTCAGATAACTGATAGAATACTTAAATACTTTTTTTTTTTTTTTGTAAATACATATTTATAATAGAATCTTAAAAGGTCGGCAACGTATTTGTAGTACCCCTGGTATTGCAGATATCTATAGGCGACGGTGATTGCTTAACATCAGGCAAACCGTCAGCTTGATTGCCACCTGTGGCATAAAAAAAAAAAAAATACATACAGAACACCCAGACACAGAACAAACATTTGTTTATTCACAAATGTTTGCCTTGAGTGGGAATCGAACCCACGCCCTACAGCTCTCAAGGCAGATATACTACCAATGAGCCAACGGGGCTGTCAAACTTGTAACATTGGTGTTATCAATAAAACATTAGTGTTTGTAAATGATGTGATGAACTGACTTGTGCGCGTGCTCTTTGTTGTGATGCTGGTGGTGCGGGATGGCGGTGAGCACGGCGTGCGAGACGGCGTCGCACGCGCTCGTGGAGGAGGCCGCGGCGCCGCGGAGCGCCTGCGCGGCGGCCAGCGCGCGCTCCCCGCCCGCCGCCCGCTCGTCGCACTCGCGGATCAGCTGCCGAATCTTCGGCACCTGGAACAACATGACGCGACTTCAGACAACCTATACCACGAGGTCAACATCACACATTGCAGTTTTGGCGGGAACGCGCGAAAGAGTCGTGTCTCCCATTGTATTTTTTTTTTCCAAAACTAGTGTTTTTTTTTAATGGTTGATAGGCTAGTTGTTTGACTACAGCTCACCTGATTTTAAGTGAAGGCGTGGTCGAAGATGGTAAAGTACACCTAGCCTGGAATGGCACTGGCTCTCAAGTGAGGCTGCCGGAACACACCGTTAGATGCTTGGCGGCAGATTTTCAACTTGAGGGTAGCTAGCCAGCCGAGTACTAGAAAGTTTAGCGATGATAGCTCAGGCTGGCTAGCTACCACCTTCAAGTTGAAAATCTGCCGCCAAGCATCTAACGGTGTGTTCCGGCAGCCTCACTTGAGAGCCAGTTCCATTCCAGGCTAGGTGTGCTTTACCATCTTCGACCACGCCTTCACTTAACATCAGGTGAGCTGTGGTCAAACACCTAGCCTATCAACCATTAAAAAAAAAAAAAGTACCCTACCACCATGATATGGTTTCCTTCATCGGCAGCTCAAGCTCATTATTGGGGTTTGAACCCACGCAGTTCGTTATGCGAACCTACCGCGCTAACCACTGAGCTATCATCGCTACATGTATAAAAACACCGCTGTGTCACCGTTACCTTCATGTAGAGCAGCAGTAGCAACATGGGAAGGTCTTCTGCGGCGCGCAGCGCGCACGCGAGCAGGCTGGCGGAGCTGCTGCAGCAGGCCAGCACCAGCGGCAGCCGCGACTCGATGCGGCGGCGCATGCCCTCCGCGCCGCCCGACGCGGCCGCCTCGCGCGCCTCGCGGACCACGTACCGGATCAACACGTCCAGCTGGAAACGTTCACTCAAATAAAACATTATTAAGGCTTCAACAACACACAGCGCCATCTAGTCTCAAACTAAGTAAAGTTTGTACTACGGGAACCAGTCAACTACAATATATATATTTTTTTTAATATCGTAGGACGTTACACACAGCGCCATCTGACCCCAAACTAAGCAGAGCTTGTACTATGGAAGTCAGATAACTGATAGAATACTTAAATAATTTTTTTTTTTGTAAATACATACTTATAATACATACTTCACTTGGTGGTAGATCTCCTTAGCAGGAGGTCGTCTAGGTAGGTACCACCGCAGTACCAGATATTCTGCCGCCAAGCAGTAGTGTGTAAACATTACTGTGTTCCGGTTTGGAGGGTACTGCAGCTAGCGAAATTACTGGGCTGTTGAGACTAACCATCGAAAGTATCAAAGTAATGAGCGCCAAAGCAGCGATGCCCTGGACTTTGTTTTATTACTCAAAGTTCTGTGTATCGCTGCAATGGTCATGGACAGGCGTTATCTCTTACCATCAGGAGAGGGTCTCGTTCGTCTCATTACTTTTTCACAAAAAAAAAAAAAAAAAAAAAAAAAAACAGTACACCCAGATACTGAACAAACATTTGGTTTTATATCACAAAATGCTTGTCCTGTGTGGGAATTGAAGTCACGCCCCACAGCTCTTGAAGCAGACATGCTACCAATGAGCCAACAGGGCTGTCAAACTAAAGCATATTTCCATTTTATATAGGAACACGGTGTCATATCATATGGTGGTAGATCTCCTCAGCAGAATGTCGTATAAGTAGCTACCACCGCAGTACCAGATATTATGCCGCTAAGCTAAGTGTTCCAGTTTGAAGGGTACTGCAGCTAGCGAAATTACTGGGCTGTTGAGACTAACCATCGAAAGTCTCAAAGTAATGAGCGCCAATGCAGCGATGCGCTGTGCTATGTTTTATTACTCAGTTCAGTTGCAATGGTCATGGACAGACGTTATCTCTTACCATCAGGAGAGCGTCTCGTTCGTCTCATTATTAAAGCGGTGTCGCTTTATGGTCGTATCGTGTCGTACCTGCGTATATTGCAGTCTCAGTGTATCCTCCTTGGCGGCATGTTTGGGCGTGGTCTTGTCGCGGCCTTGCCACACGCGCGGGCTGCCGATCAGCGTCTCCGCGAAGTCGAGCACCGCAGTCGGAGACCAGTCGCTGGGTAACACGTAGACACCAAAATCAGATAAACATGGGCAGCGATTCAGCGCTCGAGTCATCTCTACGTATCTTTTAAACTACGCAACGGATTTTAATGCGGTTTCCGTCAATAGGCAAAGTGATTCTAGAGGAAGGTGCATATGGACCACATTAATACCGACATTGCACCCGTGCGAAGCTGGGGCGGGTCGCTAGTCTCTAAATAGTATAAAACAAAGTCGCTTCCCGCCGTCTGTACGCTTAGATTTTTTAAACTACGCAACGGATTTTAATGTGGTTTCCGTCAATAGACAGAGTGATTCTAGAGGAAGGTTTTACACATATAGATAGATAGAGCGCCAAAGCAGCGATGCCTTGGGTTTTGTTTTGCTACTCAAAGTTCTGTGTATGTCCTAATCCAGGGTCTCAGCTGCCCTCCATACCAAATTTCACCCAAATCCTTTCAGTAGATTTTGCGTGAAAGAGTAACAAACATCCATCCATCCATCCAAACTTTCACATTTATAATATTAGTGGGATTGGCTACAAATGCTCCGATGCTGCAAGTGCTGATGATTTATTAAGAAGCCCCAACAATGAGCTTGAGCTGCCGGTGAAGGAAAACATCGTGAGGAAACCATAGCATGGTGGTCCCTACCACCATGCTATGGTTTATCTATATATCCATATATGCATAGATATATATCTATATATCCATGCATGCTATATGGTACTATCTAGTACTCGGCTGGCTAGCTACCCTCAAGTTGAAAATCTGCCACCAAGCATAGAGTCTAATCGCGATGACAGCTCTGTAGCAGTTCTCTGTAGTGTTCTGTAGCGATGACAGCTCAGTGGTTAGCGCGGTAGGTTCGCATGCCGAAGGGCGTGGGTTCAAACCTCAACAATGAGCTTGAGCTGCCGGTGAAGGAAAACATCGTGAGGAAACCATAGCATGGTGGTAGGGTACTTTCTTGTACTCGGCTGGCTAGCTACCCCCCTTAAGTTGAAAATCTGCCGCCAAGCATCTAACGGTGTGTTCCAGCAGCCTCACTTGTGAGCCAGTTCTACTCCAGGCTAGGTGTGCTTTACCATCTTCGACCACACCTTCACTTAACATCAGGTGAGCTGTGGTCAAACACCTACCCTGTCAACCATAAAAAAAAAGAATAGCGTTCCCACTAACCCGTTAGGTTGCAGTAGTGCAGCCAGGCACTCGTGCAGCGTGCGCGCGGAGGCGCGGTGCGCGAGTAGAGTGACGAGCAGCGGGCGCCAGGCGGCGCCTCCCGCGCGGAACATGAGCCGCATCTGGCGCGCCGGGTGCGCCTCGCGCTGCAGCGCCGACACCCAGTCCAGCAGCAGCCCGCACCCGCGCCCCTTCGCGCTCAGCACGTGTGCAGGACCTTCTTCCTCTTCACACTTGACCTATACAAAAACACAATTCAAGTTTTACATCAGCTATCAGACCGCTATGAAATCTAACATAAGAACTGATGTCATTAACTTCATGAAAAGAGGTAAGGTTCCATGTCAGCTGACAGGGTGAATGGTCTCATCGAGTATTCAAGTTCAACATCCGCTGATGCGAAGTGAATGACTGCGATGAGTACTAAAATTTAACATCAGCTGCGGTTTTTGGCGGGAACGCGGGAAGAGTCGTGTCGCTCCGTTGTATTTTTTCCAAAACTAGTGTTTTGTCGAGTGTTTATGCATAAAAATGGTGGTGTTTTATTCATAAAGTGCCGAATTACAAGCGCGAGTGTGGGACAATGATATAATGTGGTGAAACACGACTTTTCGTGTTGCTTCCAAAACTCCATCGAAGCTTAAACTAAAGTCGCCACTACTTTACTAAAGCATGACTGGACTTGACTGACATGGACTGGACTTGACCAATACTATAATAAAATAAATAAATAAATATCATAGGACATTACACACAACGCCATCTGACCCCATACTAAGCAGAGCTTGTACTATGAAGACAGATAACTGATAGAATACTTAAATACTTTTTTTTTTGTAAATACACACTTATAATACATACAGTACACCCAGACACAGAACAAACATCGATGTTAGTCACACAAATGTTAGCCCTGAGTGGGAATCGAACCCACGCCCTTCAGCTCTCGAAGCAGACATACTACCAATAAACCAACAGGGCTGTCTAGACTTTGACTGTAACTGTACATGTAAGACATGAATAATCGCAATAACTGAAGACGAGGCAGTATGGCTTTATAGCTTTAGCCTGCCAGATAGGGCAAATTAAATTAAAAAAAAAAAAAAAAACATCAGCTGCTGAGCGTACGAATACAAATATGTTGAATGTTCAAGGTATATATCTAGTATATATTTCCGCTTAACAGTCGTTCCAGTTCCAACAGTGATGAGGACTTAAATTTAACTAATTTTGACACTGCTTATTATTTGTCTTATTTGACAGTTGATCATATGACAGTATTTTTTATATTATGTTTTTTCCTCAGATTTTTCTTTAGTTTTGGCGTCGCGTTTTAGCATTTGCCAGTGTCAAGTATTTATATATTTTCAAGTTTCAAAAATTAAACAAGCGTCCTCGTAGCTAGTTATAGTCACAGTCCAGTTTTAGTCAAGTCCAGTCTGTGTCAGTCAAGGCCAGTCATGCTTTAGTAAAGTAGTGGCGACTTTATTATAAAGCTTCGATGGAGTTCTGGAAGCAACACGAAAAGACTTGTTTCACCCCATTATATCATTTTCCCACACTCGCGCTTGTAATTCGGCACTTTATGAATAAAACACCACCATTTTTATGCATAAACACTCGACAAAACACAAGTTTTGGAAAAAAATACAACGGAGCGATACGACTCTTCCCGCGTTCCCGCCAAAACTCTTTTCCTCAGATTAAAAACAACGAGTTAAAAACAACAAGTTTTTTTCCCTGGGAAGCACGAGATTAAGTGACATTGTGGATAACATTTTTACTAAATTTTGCCTACACACATTAGGGGCCCCGTATCATTAATTTTTTTAAATCTTTATTTAAGAGTGCTTTTTCGCACAGCGAAAATGTCGCACCATTGATATGACTGATACGGCGGTAGCTACGCCCCTGGTTCACACTAAGATTACAGAACAGAAACGTAAAATGTATTTCTTCCTTTTTTTTAAATGTTTAATTTATAAAATAAATAAATAAATATCGTAGGACATTACACACAGCGCCATCTGACCCCAAACTAAGCAAAGCTTGTGTGATGGAAGTCAGATAACTGATAGAATACATAAATACTTTTTTTCTGTAAATGCATACTTATAATACATACAGAAATACTATGTACCTACCTATAAGTTTTTTCTATTTTTTATGTTTGTTGTTAATTTTTGTATGTTTTGTTAATTGTGTTGGAATATGTTTTATGACACAAATAAAGTGTTGTCTATTGTCTTAAACTATATTTAACATTCAAATAAAGTGCAACAATCGGCGCCATTATCGCTGAGAGCGATCTCCTCCAGGCAACCCGATTAGTTTTACCAACCTTAGCTTCGTAATGCCCGTCCTGACTCTTCTCAAGCAGATGCGATATAACGTCGACCACGAGGCTCGTGTCTTGCGTCTCTATGATTTTGTTACCGACTGCCTCCAGTGTACTCGGGGTGGCTGATTCTAGCACTGAGAAACAAATTGTATTGTTACACAATATGTCATGTGAATGTCGAGGCTATCCAGCTCCTCGACAACACGGATATAGTAAGAAGACTACAAAGGACAAAACCTTCTGAGTTAGTGTATTAAGTTAGTAATGTCAGTGCAGCGAGTACTACATATTATAGAACACACGAACAAAGTGTCTTCCCCTTAATAGAGACAGTAAGAAAAGTTAATGGACGCATTCTTCGATTTTTTTTTTAATGATTGACAGGCCAGGTGTTTCACCACAGCTCACCTGATGTTAAGTGAAGGCGTGGTCGAAGATGGTAAAGCACACCTAGCCTGGAATGGAACTGGCTCTCAAGTGAGGCTGCCGGAACACACCGTTAGATGCTTGGCGGCAGATTTTCAACTTGGGGGTGGTAGCTAGCCAGCCGAGTACTATAAAGTACCCTACCACCATGCTATGGTTTCCTCACGATGTTTTCCTTCACCGGCAGCTCGAGCTCATTGTTGAGGTTTGAACCCGCGCCCTTCGGCATGCGAACCTACCGCGCTAACCACTGAGCTGTCATCGCTACAGAACACTACAGAGAACTGCTACAGAGCTGTCATCGCGGTTAGACTCTACTTAGCAATTTAAGTTATGTTAAAATTACTTATTAGTCTCAACTAGGCTAGATTGGAATAACAATGAGGTATTTAACAACAAACAGATACATCATTAGAAGGGGAAAAAAACAACACAATATGTATTATAAACTTTAACTATTTGATTATAAGGTTTCAATTTCAACAAAGAATTTTTTTTATCGTTGACAAGCTAGGCGCCAAACACCTTAGTTTGGTCGAGACTGTGTAAAAAAAAACTGATCTTGATAAAATTAAAGGAAAGCTAGTCTAAAGAAAATACTCACAAGTAATTAGTTGTTCTTTGGTGGCGCGTGATGGCACTTGCGGCGCATCCGACTCGCGTTTGACGATCGACCTGTCCGCTGCCTTATCCGCCATCTCTTGTAAGATGGACACTACGGGACCCGTGAGACCTTTGCATTGTACGAGGAGGGCTGACGCAATCTGTTAATAACAACATTCTTTATCATATAATTCTGTATCTATACTATTATAAAGAGGAAAGATTAGTTTGTATTGAATAGGCTCCGAAACTACTGGACCGATTTCAAAAATTCTTTCACCTTTGGGGAGCTACGCTATCCCCGTATGACATAGGCTATTTTATGACTGTATTCCCACGGGAACGGAAACTACGCGGGCGAAACCGCAAGGCGCCCGCTAGTTTATTATAAGTATGTATTTACAAAAAAAGAAAGAAAGAAAGAAAGAAAGAAAATTATTTTGTATTTTCCCAACAATACACCAGACACAACAACAGATAAGTACAAACAAAACACACAAATAAAAAGATACATATTAACAAAAAGACAACAAATTTCACAAGATAATAAGTAGGTTATCGCTGCAGTGGCTGGTGCATCAACTAGGAAAAAAAGGTCAGTGCTCAGCAATTGTGCTGGGGATTACTCCACAGCGCTGATTTTCAGCACTGACCAATTAAAAAAAAAAAAACAAAATAAATAAATATATAATCATATGAAATAAATATGTATAATGTAAAAAAAAGTATTTAAGTATGATATCAGTTATCTGACTCCCATAGTACAAGCTTTGCTTAGTTTGGGGTCAGATGGCGCTGTGTGTAATGTCCTACGATATTTATTTTATTCATTTAACCGACTCGAAAAAGGAGCAGGTTCTCAATTCGACTGCATGTTTATTTTTGTATGTATGTTACGCCATAATTCCGTCAATTATGAATAGACTTTGATGATTATTTTTTTTGCTTGGTAGTCTATACTTAAGAGGTCCCACATAAATATTGTCGAAATCGATCGAGCGGTTTTCAAAATATCAACAAAAATCTAAAAATTGTATACTTCGATGATATTTTCAAGTTATATAAATTAGATTTTATATAACATTCCTCGTTTCTTCGTTTCCCCCTCTGCCCTTTGAGTAAAATTGGACACCAAGCTCCGGCAGTGGTTCAATAGTACTACAAAAGCGTACCTCCGGCAGCGGCTGCATCTTCAGCGGCAGTAGCGCCCGCAGTATCGCGGCGGCAAACGCGGGCCGCCGCACCAGCCCTAGGGCTCCACCCGCTGTGCCCGCGCATAGTTGCAGGAAAGATATGACGCAGTTGACGTATGGGCAGGAAGCGCTGGCGTCGGAGCGGAGACGGCTTACTTCTTCCGTCATCGACTGGAAATAGACATTTGTGAATACATATCATCTTCGCCCACACCGTCACCAAGTAAGCTATAGTCAAACACCTAGTTTGTCGACCTTTAAAAAAGTTTTTTTTTTAATGTTTGACAGACTAGGTGTTTGACCAGAGCTCACCTGATGTTAAGTGAAGGCGTGGTCGAAGATGGTAAAGCACACCTAGCCTGGAATGGAACTGGCTCTCAAGTGAGGCTGCCGGAACACACCGTTAGATGCTTGGCGGCAGATTTCCAACTTGACGGTGGTAGCTAGCCAGCCGAGTACTAGAAAGTACCCTACCACCATGCTATGGTTTCCTCACGATGTTTTCCTTCACCGGCAGCTCAAGCTCATTGTTGGGGTTTGAACCCACGCCCTTCGCATGCGAACCTACCGCGCTAACCACTGAGCTATCATCGCTATCATTGCTATTTAATATAATTGTGACCGAGCTCTTATTGCTTTTCAAGCTATGCAATCACGACAAAGGCACGCGACTGTGAACCTTTTTGCGCTGGCATACGATATGCGGTCCGCGGCTTTATGATGAGCGCCTGACTTGAATGGCCCCCTGATAGCAGATAGGAAAAAATAATCATCGGACCGTTAATATATCCTATGTACGATGTACCTGTTTTTGGCGAACGAGTCGTGTCGCTCTGTTGTATTTTTTTCCAAAACTAGTGTTTTGTCGAGTGTTTATGCATAAAAATGGTGGTGTTTTATTCATAAAGTGCCGAATTACAAGCGCGAGTGTGGGAAAATGATATAATGTGGTGAAACATGAGTTTTCGTGTTGCTTCCAAAACTCCATCGAAGCTTTATAGTAAAGTCGCCACTACTTTACTAAAGCATGACTGGCACGAACTGGACTTGACTAAGACGACTTTGACGATAACCATAGCTAAGATACAGCAGAAATAACACTTAAGACAAGGCAGTATGGCTTTATTACGATTGCATCGACTTGAAAAGGTAACAAACAAATGTATTTTTCCAATCATTCGCAAACAGCAGCGTAAATTGGAAAAAAAAACTTTGCGAATTGCGTTTACGCCCGGTCGTATACTTATCTGATCCACTTTTCATACAATATTTTCATTATACAACATTTTGGTACAGAAAACTTGACGAAAGTTTTTTGCAAATTACCAAGCCGGAATCTTTAGCTCAGCTATGTAGGTGTAGGTTGGCCTCCGGTAGCGGCTTCTTTTGAGGGGATAGTGTATCAAGGCAAGCTCACCGCGAGGAGGTCGCAAACGGCAGTGTCCAGATCGGCCATGTAGGCGCGCTGGTTGCCGAACGCGGTGGACAGCACGGGAGGCACCAGCTCGAGCGCCAGCACTCGGGGCGCCGTGCCGGCATCCCAGTCGTCTTCCATCTCCTCCGGCAGCGGCTCTTCCGCGAACAAGTTGTCGTCTAACGGGAATGTGAGGGAAAAGTTTAGCGCGGAAGAGATGCCAGGAAAGTATTCATGTGTTTAAATTAGGGTAATAACCATGTTTCATTTTTAGTTTGTATATTTTTGTCTTTTTTTTTAAATTCAGGATAGGTTCGCGTTTGACCACACTCTGCCTGATGTTAAGCAGTAGTGTGGTCTTAGACGGAGCTCGCTTACCTAGAAGAAACCTATTTATTCTTAAAAAACACCCATATTGTACCTAACAGGGAACACAGACACAAATAGTGTTGTATATTGTCTTTATTATCCGTGGTAGTAAATGTAGTTCGTAGGTCTTACCGGGCGGGTACTGCGGCGGCTGCAGACGCAGCGCGGCGGCGAAGGCTGCGCCCCCGTGTGCGCCGCGCGCGCGCTGCACGCGCAGCAGCTGCGCCATGTAGCCGCGCTCCACGCCCAGCCGCACCACCGCACCCGCGGGGCACGCATCCAGCGCCTTTAGAAGGGCACTGCAACAAACGAAGGAACGGTATCATATCGGCTCGAAGGACCAATAACAATAGAGTTAGTAACCATACTTGCTCAAAGCTGGTAAGGGAACACCATACTAGCTCAAAGGACCATCCATAGTGATACAAGTACGGAAACTATCAAAACTTGGTAGAATCAATTTTATATTGGTCGGATATGAGAGTTCGTATCGTAGCGATGATTGCTCAGTGGTTAGCGCGGTAGGTTCGCATGACGAAGGGCGTGGGTTCAAACCCCAACAATGAGCTTGAGCTGCCGGTGAAGGAAAACATCGTGAGGAAACCATAGCATGGTGGTAGGGTACTTTCTAGTACTCGGCTGGCTAGCTACCACCCTCAAGTTGAAAATCTGCCGCCAAGCATCTAACGGTGTGTTCCGGCAGCCTCACTTGAGAGCCAGTTCCATTCCAGACTAGGTGTGCTTTACCATCTTCGATCACACCTTCTCTTAACATCAGGTGAGCTGTGGTCAAACATCTAGCCAGTCAACCATAAAAAAAAAGTTATTTTTGACACGTATTTATATTGTTTACATAATATATGTTAGAGTTTCTAGTACGTATAATATTAATATTATACGTACTAGAAACTATTAAAATTATACGTATTCAAATTTAATTCGTTTTTTTGTCACGGCTAAACCAAAAAGTAAAGTGTGATTAGGCCATATAAGACCACAAAGGCCCATTCACTAATTTAAGATGAATTGCATTAAAAAAAATGCTTACGTACTTTTTTATAATTTATAATTAAATTTTGTAAAATTTATTCCCGTAATACAATTAGGAAACTTATTGTACAATAATATTTTGGCTTGACGAAACTAAATAAATAAATATCGCAGGGCATTACACACAGCGCCATCTGACCCCAAACTAAGCAGAGCTTGTGTGATGGAAGACAGATAACTGATAGAATACTTAAATACTTTTTTTTTTTGTAAATACATACTTATAATACATACAGTACACCCACAGTACAGTAACTGCTTCTCTTTTTGACGTTAGTTATAACTAAAACTAGACTATCAATCTTTACTATCAAGGCTAAAACCAGCCGCAAGATGGGTCGACGATATTGTCACCGTCGCGGGTTGAACCTGGACCAGATTTGCACAGGACCGAGGCAGATGGCATGTAAAGAGAGAGGAGAGAGAAACCTATACCCAGCAGTGGGATAAAGAAGGCTGTGGATGATGATGATGATGATGATCAATCTCTACAGATGTCTCGAAAAACTTCTCACCTCATAGACGGCACAGGCATGCCGAACGTTTGAATGAAGAGCGCCAGCTTGTGAGCTGGCAACGCGCGGAGCCCCGCCTCCAGCAAGTGAGGGCGAGCGCTGCGGACCAGGTGCAGCCGCAACCAGTCCGGCAGCAGGCTCGCTTCCTCGGAGGAGTCGAGCAGAAAGGCCTGGGGAGCATCGCTGCCGAACCACACTTGTTGAAGCCACGTGTACATGTCTTGGTTTGCGTCGTCTGAAAAGGTTTCAAGGCCCTTATTCGCCGTGAGCACGTTAACTTATACCGCGCGATGTTAAAAGATTTTTTTTAGAATGTCAAATTTAAAAAAAAACCGGCAAAGTGCGAGTTGGACTCGCGCACGGGTTTCGTACCATTATCTATAAAAATTAAATTTGTTGTATAGGAGCCCCCTTAAATATTTATTTTATTTTTAGTATTTGTTGTTATAGCGGCAATAGAAATACATCATCTGTGAAAATTTCAACTGTCTAGCTATCACCGTTCTTGAGATACAGCCTGGTGACAGACGGACGGGCGGACGGACGGACAGCGAAGTCTCAGTAATAGGGTCCCGTTTTTACCCTTTGGGTACGGAACCCTAACAAGACTTGAAAATTTAAACTTTCAAGTTGAACAAATACAAATCATTTATTAATAACACCAAAGTTACAGGTCATTTTTCCATTCATATTTAAAAATTATTATCAAAATCATTACATATGTCAAAACAATGAAAATGAAAATGTCAATAAAGTAATATGTCACACATAAAATAATTTATATATAAAAAATAAAATAATAAATAAATATCGCAGGGCATTACACACAGCGCCATCTGACCCCAAACTAAGCAAAGCTTGTACTATGGGAGTCAGATAACTGATAGAATACTTAATTTTTTTTTTTTTGTAAATACATACTTATAATACATACAGTACACCCAGACACAGAACAAACATTTGGTTTTATATCACAAAATGCTTGTCCTAGGTGGGAATCGAACCCACGCCCCACATATGAACTGTATATGTGTTTTAAAAACAATATACGCGACATTAGCAAGAAATTTAATATGACATCACACTTACACATGGATGGTCCTAGACAGAGTAGTTTGAGGTGCGCATGGGCAATGATGGTGTGTAGTACTGCGCGGCGGCCGCTTGGCCACAGCAGCGAAACTCGCTCCCCCACTCCCCACGCCGCCGCCGGGTCCTCCTCCGGGCCCTCGGAGAACAACTGTGAAGCAAGGCATTGATGGAAAAAGATCTTTAGTAATGAGACGAACTAGACGCTTTCTTGATTGTAAGAGATAACGCCTGTCCGTGACCATTGCAGCGATACACAGAACTTTGAGTAACAAAACAAAGTCCAGGGTATCGCTGCTTTGGCGCTCATTACTATGAGACATTAGATGGTTAGTCTCTACAGCTACTGTAACTGTAGCGAAATTACTGGGCTGCCAAGTAATTTCGCTAGCTGCGCTACCCTTCAAACCGAAACACAGTAACGTTTACACATTACTGGTTGGCGGCGGAATATCTGGTACTGCGGTGGTACCTACCTAGACGACCTCCTGCTAAGGAGATCTATCACAAAGTAAAAAATATAGAAACATTAACATGAAAACAACAAAATTTATTTAACAACAAATATAACTTTTTTGAGCTATTGCATAGCTTCTATCGCGGGCCTTGAGCGTGGAGACCGAATCCAGAAATTCCGTAACGAAAATAACCTAACACCCCCCACTCCCACCGGCACAGCGGTGATACTTTTTAGTTTTGCCATCTATCGATAAATAGCAGAACTTTTAATGACTTTTTTGAAATATCACACGTTCTTTAGTTTAGCAACTCGCCTCTAGGTGGCATTGGTTGTATCGGCGTAAAAATGCTATGCAATAGCTTTACCGCGGGAGTCCCCGAGTGCCACACTTCTTTTTTTTCATCATTATTTATTTATTTATAGAAACACTAGCCGACGCCTCGCGGTTTCACCCACGTAGTTCCCGTTTCCGTGGGAATACAGGGATAGTGAAACTTCCCAACGGTGAAAGAATTTTTGAAATCGATCTAGTATCACTGCAATGCAGTACTAGGCGAGCTGTGGTCAAACACTTAGCCTGACTATAAAAAGACAGTAAAATTTGTAACAAGTAACTGTACTAATACATACCTTCTGTAGATGCACGAAGAATATGTGCGTGAGGTCGTGCAGTGCGTGGTGGTGCGGGGAGGAGGGGTCGCGGCCGTGCTCGCCCGCGCCCAGCACGTGCGCCATCACGCTCGTGCGTTCCATCAGCACTTGGCTCAGATCCTGGGAACAGAGGAAACGCTACATGCTCCACCACATTTTTATAACAAGCAAACCCCTCTCACACAGTGCCCACTTGAATTTGAGCCCATTATCGTGGTACGTATTGCTCACGTAGGTATATAGATATGTAGATATGTATTATCCTATGTGCATATCCTCGTTATTGACACACCTCATCTTTTTCTTCCTCCGATCCTATCCGTCCTAAGGTTGCCTGGAAGAGATCGCTATTAGCGATAAAGTATAAGTTGTTTATTTGTACACCAATTAATTAAGTTTATTTCTTCTGTATTGTATTATTTTTAGTGTGTACAATAAAGAGTTGCATGGTGGTAGGGTACTGTCTAGTACTCGGCTGGCTAGCTACCATCCTCAAGTTGAAAATCTGTTGCCAAGCATCTAACGGTGTGTTCCGGCAGCCTCGCTTGAAAGCCAGTTCCATTCCAGGCTAGGTGTGCTTTGCCATCTTCGACCACACCGTCACTTAACATCAGGTGAGTTGTACACCTAATGTGAGTTGTACACGAAAATATTGCATGTCCGCTGGGATGAGCCGTTGAACCAAAAACTATATACATATAAGACCATCAAGTACACAGTCTATATCAATACATTTTATCTTAACTTAGCCTGTCAACCATAAAAAAAGTTAATCAATCAATCAATCACGTATCTCCTTGCTATATGAAAAAGGTCACCACAGAATTTAAATAAACAAAAAAATGTCTCAATATCACATCAGTTTCAATTGTAAATTGGATCACGTACCAGCACGATGTCGGTGTGATCCCTATGCGGTTCCTCGCGCACGAACTTGGCCAGGAAATGCACGTACGCGGCCACGTGCCCCGGCACGCATTCCACCAAGCACGCGGCGCGGATCCGTGCCACGGCCTCCGTGCGAACTGCGTCCCAGTGACGGAGATCCCATAACAAGTCTAACCACTCCCTAAAAAATACTACATCATGAATATTCAAGTAAAATGCCTTCATTTGTTTGTTTATTAACAACTTGCGGACGCCTCGCTGTTTCACCCGCGTTTCACCCTTTCCCGTGGGGATAGCATAGCACCCCAAAGGTGAAATAATTTTTGAAATCGGTCCAGTAGTTTCGGAGCCTATTCAATCAAATCTTTCCTCTTTATAATAGTATAGATTTCGCTTATTATTATATTTGTTTTTGTTGCTGGTAATTTTGTTTGACCGCCAAGGGCTCACCGGAAGACCAGCACTGGTCATACCAATAATGGACAAAAGACAATACTTTATTGTGACATAAAACAAATACCACCATACTGGTCATACCACTTAGTATGACCAGTATTATGCTCAGGTGAGCCCCTATTTTGTAACTGTTTGTTGTTTTTGTACATTCTGTGGTGTTACAAAATAAAAAATCATATTCTTTCTTTCATTACAAAACAAAATACACATCAAATAAAGAACTACACATCAAAACGGAAACTTAGCATTCAATGAAATTATGTTTGAATTCAAAATATCACCGTGCGGATGCAGGGTCTATCGTGTTGCTGGGACAAGAACCAGTACAGTAACTTAGGGCTTGCGACCAAGGCGTAGCTTTTTTATGCCACAGGTCACCGATATCTGCAATGCCAGAAGCACCACAAATATGTTGCCGTATCTTGTACCTACTTTAACCTTAGATTAAGATCCTACTAACCTCTCCTCTTTTTGTAATGGAAAATTATAAAAAAAAAAAAAAAAAATTGTAGCTAAAGTTGACAAAGGTCACGGACCCCAGCGTCTGTGGAGCGTATAATAATAAAAAAAAAAAAAATATGTTGCCGACCTTTTAAGTTTCTAATAACATGCCTTTTGAAGAACCCAATGTTGTAACTCCGCGGGAATACGGAAGATGTAAGAGACCTCTTTGTAAAACTTGCCTCTCTAGCGTAATAGATCGTTATAGTACTGTTTGAAAGCCAAATAGTGTACTCACTGAGGACTGACGTCAGCACTGTAATCCATTTCAGTGGCATCTTCTGATTGCAATACCAGCTTCAAACCCTGAAACATAAGATAAATAATGCTGTGTTACACATAGGATCCCGTTATTTGAAGTCGGATCTCCTCACTTTCCTGCGCCATGATAAACGTCTTGGTTGTCTTGGGTTGTCACGTCAGGCAATTGGGCTTCTTTGAGATCACTTGCGATGTTGGACCACCAGGTCATTGGCGCGCGGCCTCTACCTCTTTTTGTTACACATAGGATAGGGAGAGGATGTCAAAAGTTAAATTACAGAAGCACTGTTATAAAATCTGAAGTAAGCTAATTTCACAGATTAAAAATCCTATCGATTGTTATGCAACTTAATTCACACACAAATTTAACTTTATTTACTAGTCCGCGTGGTTAGTTCTAAATTAAATTTATTTATTGAAATAAAAATTTGTAGTATTTTAATCAATTACATCGAACTCACAATAAAAAAGCATGATCTAATCTAATACAAATTGAGTAAAACAAATTATAAAAGTGTCAATATACCTAAATAAAATCTAAACATCAAAGTAATAAAATTATACATAAATGTCAAGAGCAAATTGTCAACATTTTAATGTCACAATCAGTTATCTAAAATGTAAATATCAAATTCCTGATAAGAAAATCTACCACCAAGTTATAATACAGAACACCCAGACACAGAACAAACATTTATTGCCACATAAATGTTTTTCCTGGTGGGAATAGAAACATCACGCACACAGCTCTTCAAGCAAATACAATAAATGAGCCAGTAGTAGGCCACTAGTAAACTAGACTAGCATATCTTTGTACCAAGTTTAGGTTTTATTATAATAAATCTTTATTTAACAACAGAAATTAATTTCATTACAAACAATATTTTTACAGACAATACATTTACAGATTTTTATTTTACACGTTTTTTTTGCAAATGATATGGCGTTATACATCGGGCCCAAACTAGGCTTAGCCTGTATCTTGGTGACCCAAGTTCAAGATGTTGCCAGCTTTGGATTTGCGCATCTACATGCATATTGAGCAAAAAAAAATTGTCATTGCAATAATACGTACTCTGCTGGCAGAGGCGCGAGTGTGCGCGTGGTGGTGCGCGAGTCTCGTCAGGTAGTAGTGCAAGAGAGCGCGCGCGCCCTCCTCCGTGTCGTGCAGCGTGCGCCGCAAGTGCAGGCAGAGCTCCCCCGCCTTGCCCTCCCCCGCGCCCGCGCCTGCCCCGGCGGACAAGAACTCGCACAGGCACTGGACTGGGAGGACACTGGAACAAACCAATTACTTCAAAGGCAATGGTTTTGGGTGCAGTTGAAAAAAATACACATGATCTTTAGTGTTTGGAGCAAGTAGCAGTTCCATGCTTTGGAGGTGTTTCAGGAGTTAGTTACCTGAGCTCCAGCTGGTCTTGGCGCAGCAGCTGATGCAGCCAGGGCATGGCGCGCCGCGTGCCGTGCCGCTCTACCAGTGACAGCAGCAGCGCCGGCTGCCGACACAACAGCTTACCAAGACGAAGCTGTTGACTCAGAGCTGCTAAGGACTCGATCACTGATTGGGGTGGTTTGCGGGCTGGGCCCAGCGGCTCCAGAGTTGTAAGCTGCAAGTGAAGATAGCTTGGGTCAGTTAACCAAAAAGGTTAATAGTTAACATATTTTTTTATGGTTGACCAGTTAGGTGTTTGACCACAGCTCATCTCATGTTAGGTGACATACCTGGCTGAGTAGCCGGGAAGTGTGCTCCGTTACAGGCAGTTTGGAATTGCTGGCGGCCGCAAGGTGGGTCTCCAGCTGAAGGATGGCTGCTCGTTCCGCTTCAGCGCGCTCCGCTTCCGCTGACGAGCTGGTGTTCCATTCTAAGCTAGGGCGGCTGAAAGATACAATGTTGACAGTAGACGGAAACGACAGATAAAAAGAGACACAAGTTCCTAATGTTTTAATCTTATTTGATATGCTTGCAATCAGCGTATTTCTGACTCCATAGCCAGTAGTGCTAATTTCATCCAAGCTCATCATCATTGTGCAACTTTTACAACATCGTCTTCGTAACGTTTTGTCATACGACGCATCAACTTAGTCTTCCTGCCTTCACTCTCTGTGTTCTGTCAAACATCATTTAAGTGTCAAGATTGTGAGAAATTGTCGAATTAATCATAATCATATTTATTGATAACGAAGTGATACAGGTCAATTTTCAATAATAATCACAAACAAAAAATGTCAGTATTAAAAATTATAAAAATATATGCAAAAATGTCAAATCAATAATAATTATAATGTTAATTATAATGTCAAAATTCACAAAATTCTTTGTAGCTGTAAAACGTGCGCTCGATAAGCCAGCGTTTCAGTCGTGACTTAAAGGTACACATAGTGGGCGCTGAAATGATATGCTCTGGCAACTTGTTAAATACTGTCGGACCCATAACATGTGTCGACTTGGCCGACCTTTCCAGGGTGCGGGGGACCTCCGCTAGCTTAGCTCCGGCGCGATACCGCGACTTGAAATATAACTAGACAATAGACAATAGACAACACTTTATTTGGGACATAAAACACATTTCAACATAATGTGCAGGCAATGTCCCAAACCTCTTGAAGTGTAGACGTGCAGACTCGACTGCACGAATTAACGATAAGGCCGCTTGTGGATCTGGCTCATGAGGTTCTTTTGTTTTTTGTACAAATGTACAAAAAACAAATTCTAATTCTATTTCTAGTATGCGCAAGATTTTCTATTTATCTAATACTGACTTGGTGATGCAGGTCTCGATGAGTGCTCGCAGCGTGGGGTAGGTGGTGGCGGCGCGTTCCGCGAACTGCAGCGGGTTGTGTGCCGCCAACATGGTGAGGATCACCCACCCGCGCCAGTACAGCGACGTGATCGCTAGAGGCGGAGGGGTGTACCTGCAACGGGCGAAGGAATTTTATATTTGTTTTGTTGATTATGTAATCAACGCACAAAACGTTTCGAGTGGTCTCGACTGGTATGGTCTTAACAAATGTAAATTAAAAAAAGAAAACGTTTAATTTAAAATGACAGACAACAATCCCACTAATATTATAAATGTGAAAGTTTGGATGGATGTTTGTTACTCTTTCACGCAAAAACTACTGAATTGATGAAATTTGGCATGGAGGTAGCTGACACCTTGGATTAAAACAGGCCACTTTTTATCCCGAAAAAATGTAGCGGGTAACACCGCGGGGCGCGCTAGTATACAATCGATATACTTTTCTTTTTTTTTAATGGTTGACAGGCTAAGTGTTTGACCACAGCTCACCTGATGTTAAGTAAAGGTGTGGTCGAAGATGGTAAATCACACCTAGTCTGGAATGGAACTGGCTCTCAAGTGAGGCTGCCGGAACACACCGTTAGATGCTTGGTTGCTTGGTTATACTTATGTTACATAGGAACAAACAGTATAACCCTTACCCTTGCGGCAGCGTTATGTTATCAGGCGGGTTGAACTGGCACAACTGGAAGATGTAGTCAGCTATCTCCAACTTGTCCAGCTGCAGGGGCGCATCCTCAGCGGGCAGAGCGCACGCGCGGCGAACCAGCTGTTCCACCAGCTCGAACACCTCCGCTGGAGAGATCGGGATCTCCTACAAACAACGTGCTGTGAAGAGTCTCATTTCCCAATCCACAAGTTTCGAATCACCAGATCAAAATCAGTCTTCCAAGCAAGTAACTGATAGATTTTTTTATGGTTGTCCACCTTGGTGTTTGACCATAGCTCACCTGATTTTAAGTGACGTTATGGCCGAAGTTAGTGAGCACACCTAGCCTTTAATGGTTTTTTTTGTTACATTGAAAGTTTGGATGGATGGATGTTTGTTACTATTTCACGCAAAAACTACTGAACAGATTTGGATGAAATTTGGCATGGAGGTAGCTGATACCCTGGATTAACACATAGGCTACTTTTTATTCCGATAACATGTAGCGGGTAACACCGCGGGGCGCAGCTTTTTGACATCTATGATGTTTTGGTACTGTACTTACTTTAGCGAGACCGATAAAGATGACTCGCAGCAGGTTGTTTTGCGGTAGTGGCGCCTCGCAGCACACTCGGTAGATGAGTGCTCGCTCCGACTCCGGTGGCCAGTTGTCTACTTTGCTGTACGTTTCCATTGGCTCCACGAACATTATCTGGAATGAAAACCTAGTTGAGGATGGGCTATTTTGTAAAGACAACAGAAAAAATCTTAACATAACATAAGAGAGGCCAAGAGACACAACAAAGCCTAGAACATCGTCGCAAAGTTGCTAGTTTATCGGTCTTTTATCGGATCCATTTCGGAGAGTGTGCTTCAGAACTACATGGTGTTTAATTTTAAAGGTTCACAATACAAGGTATACGTCTGCTGCTTACCTTATTCAGTGCATGTAAGAAGTCGTGCCTCGCCGGGCGGTAGCAAGGAACTGCTGTCTCCAGGAGCCAACCGAGAGCGGCACCCTGGAGCCCTGCAAGGGACGCCAACGCAGCCCGAGATTCTCCGGTAGCACGTGCGTGCGCTGCGCTCGATCCCGCTAACAGTGCACAACAACCTGCAAATACAAAATAAGCGATTATTTATGTATGTATGTGATAATAATGCAGTGGTAAGCGGTGTGTTAGACGCCAAAGGGTGTGGATTCAAACCCCAACAATGAGCTTGAGCTGCCGGTGAAGGAAAACATCATGAGGAAACCATAGCATGGTGGTAGGGTATTTTCTAGTAATCAGCTGGCTAGCTGTCACCTTCAATCTGCCGCCAAAAACCTAACGGTGTATTCCGGCAACCTCACTTGAAAGCCAGTTCTATTCCAAGCTAGGTGTACTTTACCATCTTCAGCTACACCATCACTTAATATCAGGTGAGGTGTGGTCATAGACCTAGCTTATGAATGGAAAAAAGGCCTGTAACTTTGGTATTATTCATTTGGATTTGTATTTGTCAACAAAAGAATGTTAATAGGTATTTTTTTCTTCTATTTATTCTTTTAATTTTTATTTAATTTAATTTAACAACAGCTCGCGATGTCCCGCCCATCGGACGTAGGTACTTACAGATGAGATCAGTGAGCGCGAGGAACGCCCTCTCTCTGCGGTCGGGCGGAGCCTCATGCGGCGGCGGCGAGGCGAGGGCCCGCGCCAGTGAAGCCGCCGCTCCTATCTCCCGAGCCCCGCGAACCACCTCGCGCGTTAGCGCACGCAACGGTCGCAAGTACTCCTCGGGCCGAAGGAGCAGCTCCTAAACAAAAAATTACATGGATGTACGAAACGAAATATAGACATATCCATATCATATCAGACATATCCATGTAATTGCATGGATATGACAGGTGCACGGAATAAAAGCGCATCATCTCAGCCGTAAGACGTCCACTGCTGGGCATATACCTCCCCCAGTGACTTCCATAAAGACCGGTCGGAAGCGGCTCGCATCCTACGGTCTCTATTAGGTCGTCTGTCCTCCTTGCGGGCGGACGTCCAGCCATCAGCTCTAGTTGCTATGTGCCCTGCCCACTGCCACTTCAACTTGCTAATCCGTTGGGCTATGTCGGTAACTTTGGTTCGTCTACGGATCTCATTTCTGATTCGGATTTCGATTTGAAAGGCCCATAGTTGTTTTGCAAATTTAAAAGCAATTATTATACAACAATATTTTCATGCAACACTGTTTAATTTTACAACTGTTCACTGTATTGCATTGTGTGTAGTAGTGTGCACATACCAGGTAAGTGTCAGCCATGGCAGCCGGGACTAGAGTCGGCTGCGCCTGTATGAGAGCTGCCAGCACGGCCATGTTGTTTGGCGAGCGGACATTGGACAGTTCATTGTAGATAGTGTGGGTTACTACCGAGCGAAGCAGCGCGGGGCTTTCTGATACCATCTCCCTAAGACACAAAAAGATTTTATTAATTTATTATTTACTATTTGGCGGCGGATTTTCAACTTGAGGGTGATAGCTAGCTAGCAGAGTTCTATAAAATACCCTACCACCATGCTATGGTTTTCTCTTTGTTTTTCCTTTACCTGCAGCTCAAGCTCATTGCTGGGGTTGGAATCCACGGAACGCGTGTAAACCGAACGCGAATGTGTCATGTGACACATGACTCTATCTTTCTCTTCGAACTGCTGGACATCTTTTTAGTTTATGAAATACGAGGGAATAAGCAAACAGATTGTTAAAATCAATCATCACAATGCATCTTTCCACCGTCTTCTAGGCTGGTCTAGTGGCTTTTTAACCTCCGGGAACCTGTCAGATATTGTTTTCGCCTATAGCTCCGATGCCAGTGGAGACATAGGCGAAATAAATGCTATATGTGACCGGGAAGTACCTGAGACAGGATTGATACGCCGCTTGCAATGGCTTAGTTTTGAGACGCATGCGGGCCAGCTGCGCCAGAACCTCGTGATCGCGGGCCGCGGTCGGGCCGCACGCGTCGCAGTTGACACAAACATAGGCCAATAGCTCCTGTCCGACGCGCCATAGCTTGCCGGAGTTCAGCCACGCTTCAAGACGCGATGCAGATATCATGCGGATCTATGGGAACAAGAAATGGGTTGAGAAACTATAAGTTTACAATAACAAAGTTGTTTGATAAGCAGTTAGATAGATTACCGAAAATAGAAAAAAAAGCGCAGAAAACAAAATAATCTTATGAGCAAGTGCCACAAATGGTGGCTTTGTCGCTTAGAGCGATCTGTTCCAGGCAACAGAGAATGGAAAACACAACTTAAGAACAGACGGGAGATGTTGTTAGGTTAGATTTGGATTTTTTTTTAATGGAAAAAGTTATGAGATAAACAAGACGCTCTCCTGATGGTAAGAGATAACGCCAGTTGACCATTGCAGCGATACACAGAAAATAACAAAACACGAAGTCCAGGGCTGCTTTGGCGCTCATTATTTTGAAACATTCAATGGTTCGTCTTAACAGCCTCGTAATTTCGCTGCAGTATCCTTCAAACCGGAATGTTTACACTGTGCTTGCTTACCACTGCTTAGTGGTTGAATATCTGGTACTACAGTGGTGCCTAACTAGACGACCTCCTGCTAAAGAGCTCTACCACCAAGTTTATGTGAGGATAGTGTGAAATTATGTACATAAATAAATATTACCTAGATATACTTTTAAGATAAATACACTAAAATTAAACAAACCTCAGGAAATCCACAAGTGGCAGCGAGAAGCTTTAAGAAACCTTTGCCGATGGCGTCTGGGGCAGCCGAGCGACGTTGGATCTGGTCCTTTATGGCTTCCAGCACCAAGCCTTCCACCGTTTCATAGCTACTGGAATATCTGGAAAGGCAAGAAGGTATAAAACTCGTGTTTAGAGTATCCTAAATATATATATCGAATATCCAGTAGAAGAAGGAATGAGTTATCTAACTAACCTTGGGAAAACAGAGTACTCCAGCTCGGAGTTGTCAGCGTCTTCCTCGGTGCTCCCCATTAATGGCGACCCTGATCCAGATGGCGACATAGTTCCTGACATAAAAAATTTCGCAGGTAACAAACCTTCTGACCTTTGACTAGAGTTTTGGCGGGAACGCGGAGAGTTGTGTCACCCCATTAAATTTCGAGTGTTTATATATAAAAATAGAGGTGTTTTACTCATAAAGTATCGAATTACAATCTAGAGACTGACAAAGCGCTACAATGTGGTGAAACATGAAATGTGTTGCTTCCAAAACTCCTTCAAAGCTTATAGTAAAGTTATAGTAAAGTTGCCACTACTTTACTAAAGCATGACAAGATTTGACTTGCACAGACTGTTCTTTGACTATTTTTTATCTTATGAAACTTAGAAATAAAAAAACACTCGATTCTGGCAAATACACAAAATGCGACGCCAAAATCATAGAAAAAGAACGAAAGTAACTACAAATTACTATTTTCTCACCCTCCTGCAAAACAGTGAGTCACCAAGTAAAAGAATATTGCCATATTAGTATTATATTTTGCTTGACACCTCTAACTTAAGTTATGTGAGTATTACTTTTTTTAGTGGTGGACAATCTAGGTGTTTGACCACAGCTTACCTGATGTTAAGTGATGGTGTGGTCGAAGATGGTAAAGCATGCCTAGCTTGGAATGTAACTGGCTCCCTAGTGAGGCTGCCTTAATCAATTAATTATTTAATTTATAAAAATGTTATTTATTACACAACAACACTGGCCCAATGTGGTGGACAGTGGCTTTACCCTTTTCACAATGTGTCTACCAGCAGTAGAATAAATTATAAAAAAACTAGGCAGATCCAAAATTCTGTATAGAATGTTTTTATAATAATTTCTTACATAATAGAACTTACCCAAGGTGTTATCAGTGGGTATGAGATGTGATGGAGGATGCTTCGTTCCAAATGCAGTGACTATGTTCTCAACCAGGCACTTGCACCAAGAACACTCCACCCACCAGCGCTCATTCAAAGCATCTTCTATGTACACCTTTAACAACATAAGTACTATGTAAAACGTTTACTGTTGGAAAAATATGTATCCAAAAAAAAGAGAACAGTAAACAAAAGAATCTTATGAGCTAGTGCCACAAGTGACGGCCTCATCGCTGAGAGTAATCTAGAAAGGTAACACATATGCACAGTTAGGGCAGATTGATGACATTGCATTTTAAATCATTGTCAATGAAACATTTACCAATATTTGTCATTTAAGTTGTTTTTTTTGTTGAATCACTATAGTAAATAAATATCGTAGGACATTACACACAGCACTATCTGACCCCAAACTAAGCAAAGCTTGTACTGGAAACAACAACAACTGTTGTTGAAGTGAAACAACAACAACTGTTGTTGTTGTTTGTATTGGAACAACAAATTAAAAAATAAGCAATATTTTTTCTTATTATAAACAATTAAAAAAAAAAGAAGTGAATAGTGTCTTTAAGAAACATACCTTGATAAATATGTCCGGCCAGTTATTACTGTCCCTATGCCCCGCATACAGCATATTACAAGCCAGAACAAATACAAGTGGGTTTCCTTTGTTTTTGAATGCCGCTCCTTGCTCTCTCTTTAGTAGGGTACAGAGAGTATTTGTGACTGTCTCATGTGCAAACATATTGGGTCTGATCTTAGTTAGGTAAAGAAGACCCATGCAGAGAATCGGGTCGGGTTTGGAGCGTTGGGATTTGAGCAGACGAATGGACCCTGTCAGGAGGCCCAGCTAGAAATTAAATTATGCTTTTTAGTAGTAAGTCTAGACTAAAGCCCTTTTAAGTTGAAGAATAAGACATAGTATGTGGTCCACTAATGCATTTCTAATAGTCATATATATTTTCTTAACTAATATTCATGTATCATAATTATATACAGAATATTTCACATTAAGAAGAGCTAAGTAGATGTCCATTTATTTATAGAATTGGGCAAATTAAAATGAAATTAATTTATTTCATTTTTTTACTAAATAATAGTTATTTGCATGCATTGGCTAAGTCAAGCCCTTACAGATATCTACTCTGGCATTTGTGATATTTGCTGGGATAATATCTTTAACTACAGCAGTTTTAATCATGTTTTAGACACAGAGTATAATTTAATTTCTTTTAAAAAATTAATTGTGTGGTCAACTTCAAATTGTTATTGTAAAAGTGCTTACCAGTTTGTCCGAGTTATGAGTATCCAACGCCTGCAGCACATTGGGTACTAGATCTACTGGTTCCACATCTAGGGAGGTCCCTCCAACCGCCTCCGCCGGGGACCCGATTCTAGACCGTTTGTTAGGTGGTTGACTACCAAAACTAGATGTTTCACGTTTACGTTCTACACCTGGAAATATACGTGATTAATAATTGTATTTATATTCGATTAAATATAATAAACCGAATATTAACTTCGCAATTTAATATTGCAATGAAAAGCTAAGTACATTTACTAACAGATACCGCAGTAGAGCTCTACCAATAAAGTAAACAAACATCAATTATAATTAGGAATACTTTTACCACTAGTAGAGGGTTTATGAATGCTCCGCTTCTCGGCATCTCTGGAGACCGGCACAGTGGACTTCGAGCCAAGAGCAAATATATCCTGAGGATGCTGAGGAGCCTTGCTCTTGCCGCCGCGGCCTGATGACGGCATCTTTCCTCGTTCCATAACGCTATTGTATTATCGCTTCACAACAATGACAACTTAGGGGTTGGTATATTCATCGTACGAAGTGATAGCTTCCTTTAAAAATTATAATATTTAGTATTTAACAATTCAAATAAAAGAAAAATCCGCTACAAATTATTCGCAATTCGCAACTCGAACCTCAGCGAGGACAGCGAGTGAAACACCAAAAAATCCAAAACCAAAAATATAATTTCTTTCCTTTTGTTTTGACATTGAAATATCATTATGATTTGACTTTGAAGACTCACAATATTTGACATTCTAATACTTCGGATCCGTCGAAACGATAGTCTGTAGCCAAAATATCAAATGGAAAAAACTTACTGTCAATACTGTCAAATTTGAGGAGACAGGCAAAAATAATAAAAAGGTAAAATTTCGTTATTTTCAGGCATAAAATAAGCGTAGACTGCTAATTTTGTATAAATTGAAGCATTTATTGCGTAAAATGTGTGAGTTTTATAAGTTTATGTTCGCAGTTATGTAACTGTTTTTGAGGTTAGGTCTTCGATTTTTCAGATGCTGACCTCCACCCTTATTGGTCTTCGTGCGGCTCGTGCCTCTGTTATGATTACTAGGAATTTGGCAGCAGCACAGAAAGCCACCGACCCCATCCAACAGTTGTTCCTTGATAAAATCAGAGATTACAAATCAAAGAGCGCGTAAGTACCTTGTAAATACTGATTACTTGGGTAGGGCTACCCTTGTTATTGATGATGAATCAAATTTAGATTCTTACCACGAATACCTCACGCACGTTAATTTTAATAAAGTAAATGGCTAGGCTTGGCTAATGGCTTGTATAGCTTTATGCTATTGTATACAACAATTCCTTTTTATAATTAAAAAAAATTATAATCCCAAACTTCAGTCATAAAAAATCTCGATCAAGAAAAATAAATCACAGGAAATTCCTAACACATGTTTTCCTGAAAACTATGTTGACATTTTTAAAACAGTTCATTCTATAAGATCATTTCTCTGAAGTACCTACATAATTTTCTTTATATTTCAAAATTAATATTTTCTCTACTATCATCACAGTTACTTAAACTTAAAACCTTTAACAATCAAATAAAGCAAAATTGCTTGTAGAACCAAAAAGTCCCTATTAATTGCTCATATTATAAAGAGATGAGTTGTTCTCATTAGTAATGAGTAAATTGGAATGTCATTCTAAAACCCACCATCACACCAACTTTTGTATGCAAAGTAAAATTATGTAATACTAGCAGCTCACCCCGGCTTTGCACATGAAAACAAAACTCAATTAACAATATAAATAAACCCATCACTCAGAGATAATGTAGCATTCCAATGATGAAAGAATTATTCAGATTGGTCCAGTAGTTTCAGAGCCTATTCAATAAAAACAAACAAAAAATCAAATCTTTCCTCTCTACGATTAGTGTAGATAAATCCTATTATATAACTACATGAAAAATATCAGTGCCTAAGTAAAATTTCTCACATTGTGTCATTGTCTTCCAGAGGTGGCAAACTTGTGGAGCCCACCCCGGCTATTGAAAAGGAGCTCAAGACTGAGCTGGAGAAGCTCGAGAAGCAGTATGGAGGTGGGCCTGGAGCGGACATGACTGCATTCCCCTCATTCAAATTTGAAGAGCCTAAACTAGACCCCATTGATGAACAGGCTGCCGCTGCCAAGAAATGAATTGTCTAGTGTAAAAAAATCACGTGATTGTTGTATCTAAGTGGCGTTGTCAATAAATTATCATTTAGGTAGCCAGACTTGTGTTATTTGGTTTGTTTTTACATGTTTATTGCAATTTTCTTTAAATTTCATTACACTACTGAAAGGGTGTCTATATTAAGGTGATTAATTCTTTTTTATTCAAAGCATATTGTCAGTATTCAGTTTAAAATATGCATAAATTATTATAATGCAAAAAGTAGCTTTTTTTATGTAATAGTAATAAGCTGAACGAGCCCCTCTCCTGATGGTAATTGCAGTGATACACAGAACTTTGTGTAGTATAACAAAGTTCAAGGCATCACTGCTTAGGCGCTCATTACTTTGAGACTTTCGATGGTTAGTCTCAAGTAATTTCGCTAGCTGCATTACCCTTCAAACCGAAACACAGTTTACACACTACTGCTTGGCGGCAGAATATCTGGTACTGCGGTGGTAACTACCTAGACGACCTCCTCCTAAGGAGATCTACCACCAAGTAAATAGTAGTGTTGTAGACATGCTGTCACATTATTAAACAGCCCTGTTGGCTCATTGGTAGTATGTCTGCTTTAAGAGCTGTAGGCTGTGGGTTCGATTCCCGCCCAGGACAAACATTTTGTGGTATAAACAAATGTTTGTTCTGTTTGGGTGTACTGGAAACTGTATGTATTTACAACAAAAAAACCTTGTTATATCAGTTTTGTGACTTCTATAGTACAAGCTTTGCTTAGTTTGGGGTCACATGGCGCTGTGTTTAATCCTACATCTAATGTCAGCCACAAAGCAGGACGACTGAAATGGGACTGGGCAGGCCACGTTTGTCGCATAGCGAACGACCGCTGGGCAAAGGTCACAGTTTGAACCCCAAAATTTAAGCGACCTCATGGTTGACCCAGACGAAGGTGTCACGTGAAGTAGGTTTTAATTTAACTGAACTAAGGTTAAGCTGGTGTTAGTACATATTTCTAGTTTAATTAATTAAATTTACAAATTTACATAATTATTTCATTAAGAACGGTCTACGGGCCCCAAACTAGGCAAAGCCTGTATCTTGGGCGCCCTGTTACAAGGAATTGTTTACTTTGATTTACACTGCAAGTTGTACACTTTTAGGTTATTTATAACTTATAAATTGAATATTAGATATTCAAACCCTATTCAACTTCTACAAATTTAGATCCGTGTTTTGGGCTAGAAAGACAAGTCTGCCAAAATAAATGTATTCAGTGATGTATTTTCTAATATAGAGCGATCCATTAGTGTTATTTTAAAGTAGTTTACCGATGTGCTATCTACACGGCCCATCAATGTACTTGTCTACTGTCGACGGAGTTTAGGCCTAATAACGCCTACATTTTTAACGATAGCAATCAGTATGAATTAGCGCCCGATACGAATAATGGGTTTTGCAACTTATCATTATGGACAGTATCTATCAAATTATAATAAATGAATTTGATGAGATTGATTAAAACCCACAGCAAATTCATATAGAAGTCTGAAGGCATAAACTATTTTTACGTCTGTCATTAACCCCAAAAAAATACGACATAAGTTCAACAACTTCGTTATGAGCGTATTCTTTTTCTTTGTTAATCAAGGGCACCAGATTTATTTCTTTCAGTGTAACTCATTCAAAATTATTTTTAGATGGTAAATATCAGACGTAATCATATTTAAATCTTTGTACTTAGCTACAAACGCACAGCGACACGTATGCCGCTCGCTTCTGAAATTTCCTTGCAATCTAATGTTGTTTCACCGTAAATATGTGTAGATAAAGATTAAAGCGTTTTTCCGCGGAAATACTTGCCTATTTCGTCTCGGAAACGTGCGCGTGGAACCGCTATCGAGCGCCTTGTCTACGTACGAGTCCTTCCAGTCCAGTCAGTGTGTTGAATAAGGCGGGAGGGTGACGACGCGCGCTTGTCGGTTCCACACGCCATCGGTATGGCAGCCGGCTTCGTGGGCTCCACTAAGAGCTTCCCCTTTTCCTTCGACAATGACGTAGAAGAGGACGGAGGAAGGGATACACCGCATTTGAGTAAGAGAATTGGTAAGTATTGTAATACTTACCGCTTGTTTGTAAAAAATGGCCGGTATACTTACTTACCTACAATGTTTATGGTTTTAATTGTATGACTACATAGTTTTCTGTATGTAAATAGAATCAAATTATACGATATCTTTAGTTAATAATGAAATGCGTTGACTTCTGTACAAATACACGTTGCGCGTTAACGATGACTAATTTTATGTAGAGCTAGATTCTTGAAAATTATATTACTAGGTTCTAGGCATAGTACAAAATCGTTGAAGAAAACAAAATCACGTATCCTTAACATGGGTCATGTTAGAAATCTAATGGGAACGAATTGGCTTTACGAATCTTTCCAAAACATCACCTACCATTAAAAAATAAACAAAAGCCTCCAACATTCCTCTAACAATTTGTAAACAGAGACAGCGTCGTGGAACTTTTTCAGTCAGTGAGGCAAACAATGGAATTCAATGGAGCGTGTCTGCATCGCGAGACATCTGGTGTCCGATTTCTAAACACTAGTCTCCAATGTCTGACACTCGGGTGTCAGCTGTCTCATCAGGTGGTGTCAGTTTTACTGCCAGCTAGCATGACTCAATGCAATCATGTGTTGGAACACCGTGAGCCCTGTTGAAGACGAGGTTATTCGACGGAATGCAATAGTTAGAAAGGCCCTCAGCTATTTATTTACGTACCTACTTAGTTTACTTTGTGGATTGAGGCGTTTAATTACCGAATTAAACTTATTTAGGAACAAAATGACAATTCATCCTTGTCCCCAATTTTTCGTTTTATAAATAAATTTTGCATACTTTTGAGGTGACTCAGACAAATGAATATAATATGCTAAGATTCAGACCCGATAGCCCAGTTTCATGCACACAAATTGCAATACTTATGCACTTTATTTGCCGGTACGGTAGTAAATTATTTAATATGCATCCTTTTACGCCTAATAGTCCAATACTCTCGTAACTTGCTTTTCAATTTTAATGTTAAAACGTTTTAGATGTTGTGCATGTAGTAACTTTTTTTTAAATGTTACTACATACACAACGCTTGGAGAAATAATTGAAGGTATCTGCTCCATTTATTTTTGCCATAAAAACCTTCATATATCTAATAAGGGATAGTTGCACACGTTTGCAATGTTTAAAATATGATTGATTAACTCTTTATTGTACACACTAAATATAATACAATACAGAAGAAATAAACTTAATTAATAAGTGTAACAACTGGACGACCTTATCACTAAAAGCGACCTCTTCCAGGCAACCTTAGAACGGACAGGATGTGAGGAAGAAAAAGACGGGGTGTGTCAATAACGAGGATTTGCACATAGGAGAATACATAACAATAACATAAATACAATATCTACATTCTAATAATAATATATCCATATGTAAGGATACTTCCTCATTCGGCAGCGTAGTCAGATCGATACGCAGCTGACCGCCGGCGCCTGGCGGGCTGACGACCACAACACGAGACAAAATGTAGGTCGGCCTGTGATCCGCTGGAGATATGACCTATTTAATTAGATATTCTTTTAATCATATCATCAATTCAGTTGTAAAAATTAGACAAGACAAATTTCTGAAGGCGAAAATTGTTACGGCTCTGCATTTGGTTACATTCTGTAGGTAATCTCAACAAAGTAAACCGTAGAATTAAGTAGGTACCTACTGGTAGTTATTTCAACGAACTTGTGAAGCCTCACTAAAACGACCTTATGTGACATTACATTTTACTATTTCTTTCTGGCCCAATAACTTCAGAATCAATCGAGAACGCTGAAAACAACACCACGGACAAGATAACAAATATGTATAACAAAATTCCTGTATCTACAGTTCATCAAAATCATGAAAGCCGTTTTCTAGAATTGGAATTGGGTACCTACTAAACAAACAAAATTAGTACAAATGTAGGAATTGTTGTTCATTTCTCAGAATAAAACGTACCTACATAACAACATGCGAAAAAACAAAGAGAACATCACATATAACAGGCTGATTAACATCTCTGTTAACTGTATTTATAGGACGCGTCGGTATTTGCCCCACAATCTCCATTTACATCGGCTCGTCGTTTTATCAAGACACGGGTAAATCCAAACCACTTAAAGACAAAGTGTTGATACAAACGTTATCGCAAATCATGATTGTCAAAGTTTAACTTGCGCCGACAACGTGTAAATTAACATGGACTGGAACAAGTTGCCAGCTTCCTTGTTTCTTGAGAGGTATAATCTAGATCTATGGAATTTGCTGTCCAACTGGGTGTTCCCTGATAGATACAGTCTGGGGCCTTCAAGTCGCGAGTGATTCTTCTAGGCGAACGTGCTCCATTGTAGACCGCATCTTTGTTTATCTTCAGACCACTTGGCGATCAAACTCAAGCCTATTTGTAATTTAAAATAAATATGTTCAATGTCAGAATGAATAGGTATCTTCTAAATCTGCGAGCTTCATCTGTGACCATATCGTCGCTTACGCCGCTCAAATTTTGGGGTTCAAACTGTGGTTTGTGGTTGTGGTTTTGCCCAGCGATCGTTGGAAATGAGGCAAACATGGCCAATCCAGTACCACTTCAGTCGTCTGGTTTTGTGGCTGACATTAGCGATTTTGGTTTTGTTGTATCGTGTTCCTTATACGGCCTATATTCCAGCTCAATAAGGTTCGCAGTCGCAGTGAGCTATCGCAATAAGAAACTCAAGTACGGGGGCTGTACTTTATGTAAAAGTAAACAGACATACAGAGGATACTTTTATGTCGTGAAAGTCAGCGAAGAGTCGTTTTTGAAAAGTGTTTTCATAATTTACGACTTTTTGCGGTTCGAGTTCCAAATTATCGATTCCAGTCAAATACCTAGAACAGTTGCCATGCCTTATTCAGATGACGCTTATCTTATCGTTATCTGATATTTATCTATCCTCGCATTTACATCGTATTGGCCTCACCGATGCCACACGACGTAAACTCACGACTCGTGTTTTGGCCTATTATATTTGTTCGCAACATGTCTTGAACGCTGTTTACGATCGATCTAACCTGCGCTGCGGTCAGACGATATCCGTTAGTTATAGGGCCCTGTTACTATTACTAACTACGTAACTACACGGCTTAATTCCCGTCCATCGGACAGCTATAAGCTTCAAAAAGCAACACCGCTTCATGGTCGATATTCCAACAACTCGAACTAAGCGGTTCGAGTCTACCTTCATTGTACAAACCGCTAAACAATGGAATGTGCTGCCCGAGCTCCCTGATACCATCTGGGTGGCTTCAAGTCGCTAGTGAATCGGTTTCTTCTAGGCGAGCGTGCTACACCGTTGACCGCATCTTCACTTACATCAGGTGAGTTGGCGCTCAAGTGCAAGCCTATTTGTAATAAAAAAAAGTGGGCACACGGTTGTAGGCCGTGGGTCCTAGAATTTATGTTCACCTATCCGATGGTGCGACAGCGTTACCAGTTGCGTAGTGAAAACGCGTATGTCAACCTCTAAATCTGATATTACAAAGATAAGATTCACGTGAGACATGCGCTACCCAGTCCGGTCATGAACAGAAATAAATCCTGATTAAATCTGACTACGTGATCCAGGGTCATCCAATTTGTCCTTTTATTGGAGTAATTTATCTTAGACGCGGGTGGACCACCAGCGTAGCTATTTTTTTTTTTTTTTTTTTTTTCAAAAATAACGAGACGAACGAGACGCTCTCCTGATGGTAAGAGATAACGCCTGTCCATGACCATTGCAGCGATACACAGAACTTTGAGTAACAAAACAAAGTCCAGGGCATCGCTGCTTTGGTGCTCATTACTTTGAGACTTTCGATGGTTAGTCTCAACAGCCCAGTAATTCCACAACCTGTCACCTACCACTCTCATTTAGAACGCCAAGGACAAAAACAATAACGTATGTTCTAGAATAATTTGTTAGGGACTACATATCACTCCAGCGTTCCTACGCATCACATAGATCGTTTGATCCGTTGCTGCTTGAAAGAAAAAAACATTTTCGCGTTAAGAAATACAATTGTGTACAACTTTACTTTAAATTTTAGTACCTGAGTCTGAATAATGGATTGTACTCTCTTTAAATACGAGTTGGCAACGCAAATTGTTTTGCCAAAATATAATCTTCCGCAAAACCTACGCGTCCAAAAATATGTCCGCCAACCGCGTCTATTTTTAGCCCTTCTGGAACCGACAATGTATCATTTACCTTTTTCCGTTCCGATATAACTCTGTCAATACAATGACGCACTTCTGACCATCGACAAACATTTCATCACCTGTGGATTAGTTCGTTATCATTCAGAAATTAGGAGTATTTAGGAGTGTGTCTTTTGATCTTTAGTTACTGTAGACTTGAGGAAAGCGTTCCATAATTCTTCAAGGCTCATTCTAATCTTACCTGTCGTTACAGCCTCGGATCTAGGTGGGGGCAAACCGGGGCACCTGCTCCGGACAACAGCTTCAGGGGGTGGCAAAATTATAACATAGGTACATAATATGTTTGAAAAGAAAACTTGAATTAGCAAATCTGATTAGCAAATCTGACAAACTATTAAACGAGCCAAATATGTTTTGAGATGTCGAAAACGGCACTAAATATCTAATTCAAATTCAAATTCAAATTCTTTATTTTGCAGAGAGACATGGGTTACAGAGATAAAAGTCACAGTCTAGGTATCATTTCTCGTTTTTCCGTGTTTGCACCAAGCAACACTCGTTCACCTAGGTACTAAGCAATAAAGAGTGCAAATTTATTAAAGAGCACCACTGCTACTCATTGTACAAATAAGGTTGTGACATTTTTAACTACTACTACTATCGTTACTATCGAGTTTACGCCACGGTTGGAAAAAATGATAGATCCGGACAAAAGATACAAAATTATGCGAACTCTATTTGATTTCGACTTGAGCCAGTAGTAGATAAGTCTTTGAAGATTAATGAGCACTTCGCTCCGAATGATCTGGGTTCTATCAAACATCACGATGTGTAACTAAAAAACTATAAAAGATCTCGAGTGACGAAATGAATAAATCACTTTGAAAAGCTTTTCCACTGCAGTCAACGTCTTTGAATTTCTAAGTTATTTTTAAGCCGCAAGTCAAACAATCAAACTGCTTGTATGATGATAAGCAATCATCATTGCGTATGGATATCTATAGAACAACCATAAATACGTTAATTGTTAACACGTCTTTCAAAGCATATTTGACTTGATAGAAACGTAATCCTTAAATTAGGTTTGGTAACTAGTAGAGAATTTAGTGTAGCAGGTCATTATACGAACCGCTAAACAATGGAATTTGCTGCCCGAATGGGTGTTCCTTGATAGATACAATCTGAGTGTCTTCAAGTCGCGAGTGAATCGGTTTCTTCTAGGCGAGCGTGCTCCACCGTAGACCGAATCAGGCAAGTTGGCGGAGCAAGGCAAGCCTTCTTCTTCTTATTCGAAGTCCTGCACTGACGTCCCGCTTGGGGTGTGTTGTGCATTTCCCCCTACCAGCGTCTACCCGAGCCAACCCAGCTCCTCGAAGTATCGGAGCGAGGCTCTAGGCCGCTGGCATAGTAGCTCCAGTGATTTGGGTGGCAAGTTCAATGATAATGACATGAATGATAGCGAAGCAGTTTCAAAGGCAAGCCTATATGTAATAAAAAAAAATTACCTATATCAACAAGCTATTTAGCGGAGTATTGTCGCGAGCGGACCGCAATTTCAGTGGCATCTCGGAACTAGGTAATGGATCGTGCGTGACGACAGCTACTGAAAGTGTACTGAACAAAGCATGTCGCAACGAAGCGGCTCCGTGCCAGCTACGAGCTCAGTCTACTCCCAAACACTCTACAATAACATTGTC
This sequence comes from Biston betularia, assembly GCA_905404145.2. NCBI lineage: Eukaryota > Metazoa > Arthropoda > Insecta > Lepidoptera > Geometridae > Biston > Biston betularia. Next base: position 718,454 of record FR989879.1, read on the forward strand.
TTTCTCGTTTACGGAAATATTTAGTCAATCGTGTTGTAAATCGAGTGTAATTGAGTGTTGGTGCGCGTCAGTACCGCCATTTTGTGCACGCCCTGGAAACTTCCAGCAGAATTTAGATGCAGCAGGTGTGAGCATGTTGCAGTCGATTAGTTATTAGAGGTATAAATTGACCTTTACAGTTGCTAAGCCACTCCAATTTACAACACTCCAATTTGTACACTTTGTTGATCTGAAATCTGAATCTTGTATGACCTAAAAGTATCTGTTACATCTACGTATCTGCTCTGCTAAATTTATCCTGTTTTTTTAAATGGGATATCCTAGATGTTTATCCTCTCAGAAATGGTTTCGACTGTGGATGCACAAATCCTTGATAAGATTGGTAGACATGTTCTTATAATTATGCTCCAGTATTTATATCATCACATCGTGCTATTGAACAGGAATATTTCCGCGCAAAAAAAAAATCTATATCAGGCAGAACGGGCCTACCAGTAAGACTTCGCTTGGCACTTTCATACCGTAGGTACATTAAAATTGATAGCCAAAACAAAGTGTTTAGATGGCACGGCTGCAATGACTGGCGCCCGGGTCTTTGACATTGATCGTCATATTTTGAGTGGGCGCCTGGCAATGCTCCCGGTACAAAGAGTCGAGTCACTCGTGGAAAAGCGTGACTGCGCACGCGCCGCCATGCGGTATCCACAGGAAAGATAGAATTGAATAACATTACATTACATTACATTCAAATAAAGCCATCCTTTAGAATTTTGGGTGATTTTGATTTGGATAAAGCTTCCACATTATGCCAAAAAAATACCAAGTTTGTAGGTTTTTTTCTAAATATTTTCCATTATTTGTTTAACTTCTCAATTACCATATATTTATACGAGTGTACCTACTCTATTGCCATCTTGATTTACACCTTTACGCTGAACAAGTTGTAAAGTATCTCTGTTTATGTTTTCTTTAGTTTCTTGGCTTGGTATCACATAAAGATCGTAAAGGATATTATCATTGATTATTTGATAGAATGAGAGCAATCCACAGATTGAGAAAAACATACATCAGCTGTTTATATTTTCACTCGGTGGTAGGCCTCCTTAGCAGGAGGTCGTCTAGGTACCACTGTAGTACTAGATATTCTGCCACCTAGCAGTAGTGTGCAAGCATTACTGTGTTCCGGTTTGAAGAGTACTGTAGCTAGCGAAATTACAGGGCTGTTGAGACTAGTCATCGAAAGTCATAAACTAATGAGCGTCGAAGCAACGAAGCCCTTTTTATTGTTACTCAAAGTTCTGTATATCGCTGCAATGACCATGAACAGGCGTTATCTCTTTCCATTTTACATTAAAAAAAAGATAAAGACGAAACTAGAAATGTAGTGGAAAAGCGAATACATAAATATTTGTGTGTGGGTATATACGAGTACCTACCTAAAATAGTCTACTAGAGATTTAGAGCTATGTCATTGGCCTGAAAAAGAAAAACTTTTCGATTTGCATTTACATAAAGTTTCGCAACTTCTCGATAAAGACTAAAATAGAAGACTTTGACCTACAACTGGTATTGGTAGGCAGAATTAAACCGAGTCGAGCAAGTAATATACCTATACAAGTATACATGTGTTTATTTCCAACGCTGCGACGCCACATGGAGTCACCAAGGTTAGGTAGTAGGCAACTTTACATCCTATATTCTACGATGTTAGATAATAAACTCCAGACCAAAAGAATATATCAGTAAAGATACTAAAAAAATGGTTATTTATTTTTTACTAAACATGTTCTTTCTGCGTAGTCACACCTATACAAAATTATAAACTTGGGGTGTGCTAAGATGTAACGCATCGCTGCTTTGACGCTCATTACTTTGAGACTTTTGATGTAAACACTCCCAGCCTGGAATAGAACTAGCTCTAAAGTGAGGCTGCCGGAATATACCTATCACTGAAGGGCGTAAATTCAAACCCCAAGAATAAGCTTGAGCTACCGGTGAAGGAAAACATCGTGGTGGTGGGGTATTTTCTAGTACTTCGCTGGCTGACTACCACCCTCAAGTTGAAAATCTGCCGCTAAGCATCTAATGATGTATTCCGGTAGCCTCACTTGAGAACCAGTTCTATTCCAAGTTAGGTGAGTGTTACACTGTCAATTAACATCAGGTGAGCTGTAGTCATATAGCCTGCCAACCCAAAAAAAAAACATTTACTATAAAATATATCGAGAAACAGGGATTCACTGAATTAAAATGGACGGCGAGTAAAACTGCGAGACCCTTTTAGTGCATTTCTCTATAATAGGTACTTGTTTGTTAAAATACACAACAGCGTATCCCACAATGAATTGAGAAGACCTTCATTTGTCCTTCAAGGTGAAACATTTATAACAGCGAAAATGATTTAGTTTTTTTCATTTACGGCCCGCGCTTGGGAATTTTTTTAACAGTTTATTTTCAAACTAGCTTACGTCAGCGACATTGTGCGCGTTAACTTTAGAATTAAGTTCAGAGATTAATTAAACGTGTAAGTAACAAATAAACAATAGTCATGAAACTTGCACTTTTTTAAAGGATACCTTTTATCCCTGATTGATGTTTCATAAGACGCATTTATACCAAATTTCAAGTAGATACATCCAGCAGTTCGTGTTTTGTTAATACTATAGGAAGTTAAACATTTGTCTAATTTAAAAAGTATTCTACATGATAAAGTATAAATATGTGTGCCAAAATTCATTCAAATCCATCCGGTAGTTTTTGCGTGAAAGAGTAACAAACATCCATCCATCCTCACAAACTTTCACATTTATATAATTAGTATGAGCAACAATTTTTTTTCAAATTTTTTGTTTACCCAAATCTTTACAAATACCTTACTGGCTTGGCGTCAACATCCTTCGATGCTGGAAGTGCACTCTACATTCCGCAGCGGCTATAAATATCAATATTTCCACTAACACCGATAAAACACTCACTCGATCAAATATTTTACATTATCTTGCTATATTTGAGAAACTAGCACGTTTGCTGCGACATTACACGCAGGCGATTCTCGCTTCTTTTGGAAGTTAGCACCCAAGTTGTTGGACGTTGTTCCTACTTCTGAAATTTTACCAGCGTCCTTATAGTGATTTATTCTTGTTCTGTAACCTAGCTAGATTCATAAAGGTATTTCTTTTACTGTAACATAGATAGTAACTTAATTAGATTCTATTCTTAAAAAGATACTTCTTATTATAATTCTTCCTTCTTTTGTTATATGCACCTATACCTAAAATAAAATTTAATATTTATATTAAATAACCTTTAATATCTATCCCTTTTTTATGGTAAACACAGCTCACATGATGTTTAGTGACGGTGTGGTCGAAGGTGGTATACCACACAGCAGTTTCCCGAAACACACTGTTAGATGCTCGGCGGCAGATTTTCAACTTGAGAGCGGTAGCTAGCCAGCTTGAGTACCTACTAGAAAATACCCTCCCACCATGCTGAGGTATCCTCACAATGTTTTCCTTCACCGGCAGCTCAAGCTCATTATTGAGGTTTGAACCTTCGCCCTTCGGCGTATAAACCGATCACGTTATGGTTAACGTGATCGTTTTGAGCTATCATCACTACAAAAAAAAAATCGCTAGTTTATTTCCTCTCTTTCAACGTAATCAGCTTTTGGTAGGTCTTGTGTCAGAATATGTATTAATCCTAGTTTTCTCTGAAATATATTTGGAAAATATGGCACATAATATCAGAGGTGTGACTTTTTGTCACGGCATTGATCGAAGCGTAAAGGAGTGTTATAGAAATCAGCTCTTTCTAAATATTTTACGACCACATGCGAAGGTTTCTGCATTCTGCATATAATTAAAAATTTCTTAAACTTCAATGACGATGAAGGTCTTACCAGGATTTGCTAACCACCAGTAGAGTAACTTGCATCGCGTAGGTATCAAAATTTTTCGGGGGTTTCCCTTCTTTCATTTTATAGCTTCACTGGAGTCATTTCTATTTTTCATTCGCTCATTTTTTTGACAAACTTGAATCGTACAAAGTCTAACTCAGGTCGCGGAAAATACGAGTCCATTGTTGCCGCGGCCAAAGAGTTAGGTTAGAGAGATTGTGGTTTGTATTATAACTAATTATATTATCGAAACGGCGGTAGCTACGCCACTGTCAACAACTTTGATTTCAATCCTAAGCATCCTTTGATTTCATAGTAGAAGGGTAGGGCTACGTTTCTCTTTCCAAGGCGTATATATATCTTATCGCAATATATTCTGCATTCGTTATGACAAACATACCACATTACACATTGACTGCATTCTACGTAGAGATAAAAGATAATAATGACAATGGCTTAACAACTGTAAATCTCGACTTATTCCGACCTAACAATCGTTATGCGACAGTTCGCTTTTAAAATAATGTTAGTTTTCAATTTAAATTTCAGTTTTGATAAATAGATGTAGAGCGTGAGAATGTCTATACGAGGAGTTCAGGATGGGTCCAGGTCTCCACGGATCTTTCCGGACCCTTTCTTCGATGAGGATGATGGTAAGGAAACTAATTTTATTCAATGTTACAACGGGTTCACGATGTTTTTACAAATTTCCTTGTCCTTTATGATTGAAACACACACTGTACTGTAGTATCTAATCTAGTTATGACTTTGACAGCCTTCTTGGCTCATTAGTAGGAGCTGTAGGGCGTAAGCTCAATTCCCACCCAGGACAAATATTTTGTGGTATAAAGTATAAACGAATATTTTATTCTGTGTCTGGGTGTTCTATATATATTATAAGTATGTATTTAAAAAAAAAAGTAGCTAAGTATCTGGTTCCCATAGTACAAGCTTTGCTTGGTTTGGGGTCAGATGGCGCTGCGATATTTATTTATTATTTCATAAATGTTTCTTTAAACAGCGAGGTTACGGAAAATGGTGTGTGGACGACACCATTTTCCGTAACCTCGCAAGCTACACATAATTTTAAGTGTATAATAAATGATTTTACATGCGGTCATACAGGATAGCTTCAACATAAATTGTCGTATTAAAATATTTTTGTGTGTATTTTTTTATTAATTTCTTACAAAATATTGAATCTGTACAAATAAATATGAATTTAATTTGTTTAAAAGACAAAAAAAAGACTCCTTCGAGCCGGATTTGAACCAGCGACCTATGGATATCAGTGATTTACCTCTACAGTCCACCGCTCTACCAACTGAGCTATCGAAGGCACGAGTGGAACGGCGAAATTAGTTAACGTATACGACGCAATCGGGTGTGGCTTATCAATAGGGTGACGATGGCATTATGAACAATAGAGATAAATTTACCTCATAGTTATTATGTATTTGTATTTTTTGATTATTTATATAAATTTTAATTATTTCTGCGCTTAAATCTGCATAAATATTTCGTAATGAAATTAAAAACATTGAAGAGATTACTCGAGGTAAGTTATATGTAACTTGAATGAAAAAAAAACTATGCTTAGATAAATGAGTATCAGTAAACTTTGCATAATGTAATAGGTTAATTTTACATTTTATTTTTTAACCGTGTTGTGGGGCGCCCGCGTGCGTAGTTGAATCAAATACCAAAGTTACTTGAGTTTGAATAAATTAGTCAGAGGACTGAAGCTCTCTTACAGAGACCAATTCCGACAAGTAACCGTCAAGTCCGTCAACAACGCAGTGTTTCGCCACATTTCGCTTAGCAGACAGCAGTGGATTTGCTTCGCGACTCGCGTCAGTCCGCGCTCGCCGCCGGACCGGTTCGGTCGCCATTCGCTGTTCTAATCGCGATCGCGCTCGTCACGCCGCGTGGCGTTCCATATTGGAAGCCCACCGTAACACATATGTTTCATTTTCTACACTGTGGCAAACAACATATTAATACAACCATTTCACTTAACAAGAATTATATACTTAGCTTATAAAATAACTTAAAAATGTAGTCCTTATTTGTGCGTGATTTCAGACTTTTTTCTATCAACAGCTGTTTACTGCTGAGGTATTCTTTGATGAGATAATTTGATGATTTGTGCTCAGAAACAACATACCTGGTTTTAATTATATATATAGTTAGATATAATGTATAGTTATTGAATATTTCTAGAACGCGACATACTAATTAGTTGGTAAACAAGAGAGTAGATATGCGGTGATTAGTCAATCTTACTTTCTATTGTTGCCCAGTAGTATTCCTTTAAATAATTCGAATCAAGGAAATTAAGAGTGTTCTGTATTAATAATTAAATCCTGTTTTTAGAAGTTTAATTTTAAAAAATGCAGCCTACATGTCTTTATGTTTAATCGAACACTAACAAACTTGTGATATTTTTGTTTTTGATGTGTACTTATAATGATATATTACGTCGCAACTTCGTGAATTTGACCACATTCCATTCATTTTTATGATTTTAATTTGCCGATGATTAGAACCACTTATTTAGTTTACAACCGATAACACGGTTATACTATTAATAGCTCTGGTTATTTCCCGTCGGAGTCTTGCCCCACTGCGTTTATTAATCTTAAAAACATATTTGTATAATAAACATTCTATGATATCGGATATGAAGTACTAGTCATTATTTTAAAAGTAGAAACGAATTACAAATTTTAAGAGTTCGTGTAATTGACAAATTTCACAACACTGTATAGTTTGACGCAATTATAAATTTTAAGTCGTGTTGTAAATATAAAACTAACTGTAGATAACTTAGACGAAACATTCGCCAAATTATAACTCTCAAAGGTTAACAATATCACTAGTAAATACCTACGCATTTCTATCCGATTCCAATATGCCATAAAAGAAATGAAAACGCTGTCAATTAGGAATAAGTGTCTAGCCAGTCCCCAGGTTACTTGCGACTTTATTGACAGTCATATGTAGCCTTATACTAACAGGGTGTTATACAGTGAGCCAATAAATGTCCTATAAAGAAGGCTAAACAGCCATTTAGGTGCCGAACACGCCAGACGCCACGCCTTGTGAGCTACACAGTAGGTAATTACTAATTACCGCTTTTTCTTTGATGTTACCTTAATGACACATTTTGTAGCTGAATAAACACAAGGTTGACGACAATATACGTATTGTCGCGCATTTTTAAGTCAAGTAATATGGTATAAAAATCTTTTTACCTATTTTCAAATTTAATGCACAAAAGGCCAGTGAAACTGTCCCATGTATTTCTCTACAACGTCAATAGTTGTAGAGAAATACATAATAAGGTCTGTAAACTAAACAATTAGCTCAAATACATAGAATTTTCCAAACTTAACAGAATTACTTTTGATAGTGAGATCACACCGTTTGAAACCATGATAGAGAAGTGACGTGACGCTCAGCTGTTCGACTTCTTTGTTTGACGAGTCAAGCAAGGGGCGGCATGTGGGTCAGCCGATGAATGTTTTAACTGTAGGCAGAATAGTTGTCTACATTTGGTATTTGTTGCTAAGGCCTTTCATACATTTCATCAACTTTCGAGCATAGCATGTTTATACTGACTTTTATTTTTAACTACTAAGTAAAACTAATTCGTAGGCTCATTAATTTAATTTATATCACGTTATGCATCGTGGTGCTATAGATAAGTTTTGTTATTAATTTCATCATTATTATATGAAATTTTATCTTAAGTTTGCTGATAACAGCGACAGTTAAATTTCATTGACATAATATCAATGTAACTAGTTTCCTTAGAGTCGAAAACATAAGTAGAGTTGAGTTATCTTTGCGTATAGATTCAAATTAGTTACAGATCTCCCTTTAGGGAGAACTGACGCGAGTGATAAATTTATACTTTACAAGTTACTAATAGATAAAGTCATTTTGAGAAGCATCGAATATTTCCACTGTTGTTGTTTGCCACGTTGTAATTTGCATCATAAAATACGAAATATTTTATATTGACGATAACCTTTAGGCGAGAGATAATGTGATGGACAATAATTTCGTATTTAACTGTGATTAAGTGGTTGGAAGTGCCTTCGATATGTACAGCTTCGATAAGGACCTGTGGCATGTACGGAGGCCATCAGAGCAAGAACCAGACCAACAAGATGATGGTAACAAATGTTAAATATCAGCATGAAGTTAACCGTTTTTTATTCCTACTTTTTTCTCAGGCTTTTGTTAGCAATCGTGAAAAGATTGATACACGAGAATTCTTTGACGTCATCGCTCTTTTTTATACTTATAAATTATTGCTAGTTTCAATTTCTTTTTTTTACTTTTCGTGGTATCAAGCCGAAATAAATTAACCTTATTGATACAATTTACCTTACAGAGAGCTAAAATGAGATATCGTACTTTTGCACTGTTAGCAACACAGAAATAAGAGTTACTGTAAACCTGCCTATCAAGTCCATACTTCTCTGAATTCCAGATGAACGATCTCGCGAGACATTGAGCGTCTAGTGTTGCGATTTTGAATATCATTACACATAGACATGGCAACAGCTTGAACTGTGGACCCATTTTCCTTATGTATATAACTTACATAGTTACGTACTTATATTTTTTTATTATCAAAGGTAAACTTATAGCTAGGTACAGATACTAGTTTAAATAAATAAGAATAGAAGGTCAGTTAAAAGTTTTCACAAATAGTAGGAGTGCTATGTGGTAAGAGACGGGCTGAACAAAAATACACAACATTTAGAAAAGAGATGAAAAGAAAAAATAGAGTTAATTAAGTCATTTGCACTCATTTAGTGCAAATTACTTTTTTATTTTACGAAATCTATTAAATCTGACATTATCTGTATCGTGTTTTCCATTCTTGATTACCTGGAAGAGATCACTAAATCATTCACATAAGGCAGCCACTTGTGGCCCTAGCTCATAAGATTCTTTTGTTTTCTATTTTTGGTATGCACAATAAAGAGTTTTTATTATAATCAATTTAGTTGGTGTTTGAACCATTATGACCTCTAGGAGCAAAAATAGAACAAACAAAACAATTGTGTTAGTTGCGAAATGCTGCTTCAATTGAAGTATTTGAAAACAAATCGATGAAAAGGAAGCCGTATCCTGTTTCGAGTTTATACAACTGGTGATTGTGCGCATTGCGTACTCCGTAATGGCTTGGCAACTTTGGCAAAAGTGTCTACTTAATGTGTAGATTTTGCTAGCTTTATTGCCTTTTGTTAGCCCTTAGACGTCTGGGTTGAAATATTATAGTGAGATTAATGAGAATACCAGACATGATATCATTTTAATGTTAGCTATGAGAGCTTTATTCGACAGCTGATTATTTATTTATGAATTTATTTCCACTGTCAATTGTTGTGTGTTTAATTTATGTAACCCTCCTGAAATATTCTTTTCGAGTTATCCTCTGAAAACTTTTCGTATCCACGTTGTGGTTTTTATGTATTGTCCTTGAACCCGCAGTCTAATAAATTCACAGACTATGATCATCGAATTATGATTTATGAGAAATCGTAAAAATATTTCACAGTCGGCATTATTTTGAATATGTATTGTGATTCGTAATGGAAGCCTTGCGTTTAATGGTTCGCATAGCTAGTGTTGTGACTGGCATGCTAATTGGGTAAATCGATACAAGACTACTAGTAGTTGCAGATTATGGTCCGATAGGAATGCTGTGCTCGACCTCGCGACCTCCACGCGCGTAAACAATAGCAGTCTCAGATTATAAAACCAATACGAATGCAGTTGACTCGTTTTATGGCATAATTGGCGAGTTACGACGTACCTATTTGTAAGAAAAATAAACATTAAAAAACCGTAGTTGTAAGAATGTTGTTTTGTTACTGAGTTGTAACAATAAAGTTCTCGAACAATTATTTGGTTCACATTGTTAGTTATGTTTATAAGTTGAATGGATTAGATTAGAAAGACACGCGACACAAAAAACGGTTGACGTAATTCCAGGTAGTAATAAATAATTACCAGAATGGTTTGAGTGTTGGTAAGTATTCAATCGTCACTTAATTGTCACACGCTATCAAAGCGTACGAAGGTGAATTTTTATCATTGTCACACGCTATCAAAGCGTACGAAGGTGAATTTTTATCCTGTAATTTTATTCAAATGCCGGGTACCTACGGTTTGTTAGGACCGAATATGAGAATGCGATCTCAAGAAGTCTAATCACATTATGACTGTAACCGAACTTAAACAACACTTATTACAAGCGTATATTATACATAATAATATATTATTTGGTCTCTGAAAGATGATTTTTGTTGCAGGCAGCGAAAGCCCCACGACAGCTGTGGGTGCGGAGGCGCCGCGAGAGTTACCCAACGAGCTGTCAGCGCCATATGAGGTCCCGCAGTTCCCAATAGAACAGATCGAGAAAAAGCTGCTCATACAAAGACAGCTGAATGTCAAGTAAGTTCTTATCACACATGAAATGTTGATTTCAGATTGATACGGGATAGTAGCAGGCTTGGAATTATGTTCGAGCTTAGACAAGCGAGACCCGGAGAGGGCACTTGTCATTCAGAATCCTTGTGAATTTGGAAATACATATATTGTTCTTCTAATCGTAAGATTTAATTATCGAGTAATTTAACTTATTTTTTATTGCCAAGTAAGTACCTAAAGTGCTGTCGTTTAATGCCAAATACCCTATGCCCGTAAATTATTGGAAAAATTAAGATTTATTTACGAGTATGAACAACGTTTAACAAAGTTTCAAAAATGCAAGTACTCTTCCTTTTGTTATACGACGTCGTATAATATAATTTACTGGAAGCACACAAAAGTAAAAATACATGTTATTAACGTTAGCTAGACAAAAAAATAGTTTCATTGTTTTCAAAGTGTTATTAGGTTATGGAAACACGCGACTCTGCATGACTCAATGCGGCAAAACTCGTGTGATCCAATTTCCTTTGACAGCTCGCTTATATAAAAATACAATAAAATAACAACATTAGCAACACGATGACGTTAGTCAAAGTAATTCAATTTGTCAGCCCTTGAACTTGATGGAGTGTCGCGACGCCGCATGCTGGCACGCGTCGCCTGCTCTGACTCTCACCTAATCTAACCTATATGTTTAACAGAACTATTTATTTCACCTATGGTTATTTTGGTATAGTTTCACGGTCACAAACGTCATACTGATAATGCTCACTCTTGAGTTTCATAAGTATTAATAAATAAAAAAATCGATAAGTGCACAAACAAAATACTTACAGATAAATTGAATTAAAGTTATTAAATATGATTATTTTTTTGTAATTATGAATGTAAATTTTACATTTTAATTGTTAACATTTTTTTTAAATAACGTAAGGGATAACAAAACTCGATTAACAATATAAATAGGCCTATAGCCTATGTCACTCAGTGATAATGTAGCATTCTAATGATGAAAGAATAATTCAGATCGGTGCAGTAGTTTCGGAGCCTATTCAATACAAACAAACCAAAAATCATATCGAGTTTTGGCGAAAACGTGGAAAGAGTCGTGTCGTCCGGTTGTGTTTTTGCACAAGCGCGAGTGTGGGAAAATGATATAATGTGGTGAAACATGACTTTTCGTGTTGCTTTCAAAACTCCATCGAAGCTTTATAGTAAAGTCGCCACTACTTTACTAAAGCAGCACTGGACTTGACTGCCACGGACTGGACTTGACCAAAATTGGACTTTGACTATAACTATAGCTACGAGGCAACTTATTTAACTTATGATACTTGAAAATGTAAAACACTTGACACTGGCAAATGCTCAAAATGCGGCGCCAAAACAAAAAAAAAACAAATCTTTCCTCTTTATTGGTATAGATATAATTTTCCATGATTCTTCTAACGCATAGCCCTCCTATTACTTCATACTATTTATTACACGACGGCCCAAAAAGGAGTGCAATATTGTTCAAGGTTATGTGTATGTATGTGAGATTCTTTGTTCCACCATAGTTTTAGATTTGGCTTTATGGTAGGGATATTGTTAGAATACGTCATCCCGAATGACACAATTTTTATGACGCACTCGTATTTTTTGTTTCAATCGATAAATAAAATCGTTCTTGTTATCTGTGGTGTTCTGAGACGCATAAAAAGTTTAACATTGATTTTTTTTATTGTGTTGTGTAGTTTAGGGCGAGTACCTAATTGTTCAGTCACTCGGCAAACTATGAAAATAATTAATAGATCGTCGGAAATTTCATACAGCGCCATCTAGTTCCTAACTAAGAAAAGCTTGTACTATGGGATCCAGATAACTGATAGTATACTAATATATCTTTTTTTTTGTAAATACATACAGAACACCCAGACACAGAACAAACTTTTATCGTCACATAAATGCTTGATCTGGTGGGAATCGAACCCACGCTCTTGAAGTAGATATTCTATTCAAATGGGATCGTATCCAGGATGTATTAATTCATACAGAACTAAAGACGCAGACATAGATTGTCTCTCGCAGTTCCGATAACCGCTGTGGGCCGGCGTGCGTGTTCCCTGGAGACCGTGTTTTTTTTTATGGTTGACAGCTCGGTATTTGACCGTAGCTCACTTGAAGTGACGACGTGGTCGATGATCGTAAACACCCTGGCTTTGAACAGAACTGGATCTCAAGTGAGACTGCCGGAACACACTGTTAGATGCTTGGCGGCCAGATTTTCAATTTGTGGGTGGTAACTAGCCAGCCGAATACTAGAATACACCACCCACCATGATTATGATTTCCCCACGATGTTTTCCTTCACCGGCAGCTCAAGCTCATTGTTGGGGTTTGAACCCACGCCCTTTGGCGTGTGAACCGACCTCGCTAACCACTGAGCTATCATCGCTATTATGTGTATCGGCATATATTGCGTAGGACGCCTAAGATTCGATCAAGTGATAATATATGTCCGTTCTGAAGCTTTAGGTTCGAACTGCGTAGCGTGTCTTGGGAAAGATATCCAGTTGTGGACCATGCCAGGCTAAATCCCACTAATATTATAAATGTGAACGTTTGGATAGATGGATGGATGGATGTTTGTTACTCTTTCACGCAAAAACTACTGAACGGATTTGAATTAAACTTGGTATGGAGGTAGCTGAGACCCTGGATTAACACATAGGCTACTTTTTATCTTGAAAACATGTAGCGGGTAACACCGCGGGGCGCAGATAGTATGATGACAGAGGACTAGTTTAATCAGTAGTACGTTTACACGTGTGGTCTAGACGAGCATCGATTACCACTAAACAAGGGGTGGTACACGTCACTAACGAGTATGTCATAAAGTACTGGACGGGGTGTCTTTATAATGCCACTCAAAACTTTATAGCTGCCCCAATAAGTTCACAAGTGAGAAAAGCAAAGTAAGGTATAGGTAAGTAATACAGTCTGGGTACCTTTAAGTCGCGAGTGAGTCGGTTTCTTCTAGGGAAGCGTGCTCCATCGTAGACCGCATCTTCGCTTAAACCAAAATACCTAAAACCTAGCCGTATTTAGGCTTAGGGGTATGAAGTCGATTTTTTTTGACAGCCCTGTTGGCTCATTGGTAGCATATCTGCCTTAAGAGCTGAAGGGCGCGAGTTCGATTCCCGCTCAGGACAAACATTTATGTATCAACAAATGTTTGTAGTGTGTCTTTGTGTTCTTTATGTATTATAAGTATACATTTACAAAAAAAAGTATATATGCATTCTATCAGTTATCTGAGTTCCATTACACAAGCTCTGCTTAGTTTGGGGTCAGATGGCGCTGTGTGTAATGTCATACGATATTTATTTATTTAATTGCAAATTTATACTTGTTGCTTTACGGGTGGTGACAAATATTAGAACAATGTTGCTTAGAGTTTTACAGCGCGTAGAAAGTGGTTGATTTGTGACAAGTTCAGAGCGGCTATAAAGTTTGGCTTACACTGCATCCTCCTTATGACCTACGTAATACGGTAGGTAATTGGATGAACCTTGACGCGGCACTAACCCTTACCAGAGGCAGCTGGCCACCCATTAGGCATGTGCATTTCCTAAAGAGAGGTGGTATTAACCGCTCTTAATTGTCGGCCTGCGCGACCGAGTAGTTAGGACGTTTGCCTTATAATCTTGGGATGTTGGGTTCGAGTCGTTTCTGGGCTAATATTTTTTTATATCTGAAAAGTGTGGGTACTAGTTATGTGTGTATTCCGTTCCACCTTTGCTTTATCGAACGCGGGAGATATGAAATCTTAGTGAAGGAATTGAAGTAAATAAAGCCTTATTGTGTTTATATATGAAAGAGGACGATTTAATTGGTCGATCTGATTTTTTATTTACAAAAACTCTGGTAAAGTGAAAATTTATTCGCGATAACATCAAAAGTAAGATGATTACCGAAAAGTGATTGCAATTTCTGTGTTAACAAATTGATTGTTTTTTTTTTGATAACTGTGACTTATAGTGATTTTATTTGAGTACATATTAAAAGTGGTGCAATGTTCGGAAGTAAAGTTGACTGCAAGCGGTGGACGTCTTCGTGGAATAATTCCTGGTAAATAGTATAAGGAATCGAATCGAATAGAATAGACGAGTTATGCTTCATAAAATATACCCTCGAGATAAAAATCTGCCTGACGGTGTACTCTGGCAAACGCACTTTAGAGCCAATTCCGTTCCAAGCTGGCACCGTCATTGAGTTGTAACCTAACACCTAAACCATAAAAAAAACCGGCCAAGTATGAGCTCGCGCACGAAGGGTTCCGTACCTTTATCTATAAAAACGGCAAAAAAATAACGTTTGTTGTATGGGAATCCCTTAAATATTTATTTTATTCTGTATTTGCTATTATAGCGGCAACAGAAATACATCATCTGTGATAATTTCAACTGTCTAGCTATCACGGTTTATGAGATACAGCCTGGTGACAGACGGACGGAGTCTTACTAAAAGGGTCCCATTTTACTCTTTGGGCACGGAAACCTAAAAAAGTATAGTTAAAATAAATTAGATTTTTTTTTATATACAAACAATTGTAGGTATTATTAATTTAATGATAATTCGGCACGCGTAGAAGTAGGTTTAGCAGTTGATAAAAATATTATAAGTAAAGAGCTCTGATAAGCCGCACCGATCGAATTTCGCTAACAGCTCCATTCATTAGCTCTTATCACGCTGTGTGGGCATTGTATATACTTACTATTTATCGATAAGGTATAGCTAGCCCATTCAGAAATGAGCTAGCTATCCGATTTTTCCGAGAAATATCCGAGAACTAAGTATTCGCTTGGTCTGCTTATTAATCCAAGTGTTGCCTACAACTGCAATTCTAAAATACATTTGTGTAATTTAGCAATCTGAATTCAATTTGAGTGACACTGTCGTAGGTAGGTACCTATTTATCAATGAGATGAGATCGATACTACTTCGGGGCGATGTTTGTACCTAGATGTTTTTTTTCTTTGGTTTTGGCGCCGCATTTTGAGCATTTGACAGCAGTCAATATATATTTTTTTTTAATTTAATTTGCCCTATCGGGCAGCCTAAAGCTATAAAGCCATACTACCTATAAGCTTCGATGGAGTTTTGGAAGCAACACGAAAAGTCATGTTTCACCACATTATATCACTTTCCCACACTCGCGCTTGTAATTCGGCACTTTATGAATAGAAGACCACGATGTTTATACAAAAACACTAAAAAAAACAAAAAAAAGTTAAAAAGTTTTTTCTTTGTTTTATGTTTATTGCTTTATTTTTTTTTCTTAATTCAATTTTTTTAAGGGGACTTTTGTGGTAGCCACGTGGCAGTCCCATCGTATTTTCTACCAGGTTTTACTTACAGCTAAAATAAAAATTATTTGTAGGTACACACTCTCTCATACACACATTCACTCCCCCGCATACACATTAATCATAATATAGGTGGATCACTTGAGGCGACTTACACAACTGAACAGCTCCCTGGCTGCGTCAGAACAGGTTATTTTTGTATGTATGTATTGTTAATTATGTTGAAATTTGTTTTATGTCTCAAATAAAGTGTTTATTATCTATTGTCTAGTAAATAATATAAAACGGCAACGTTCCTGCCAAAAATTCCTCAATTTTGTTTGTTTTGTTCATTAAAATAATTGGCGAAGCTAAAATGAAATGTTGTTTCCGTAATTAATGGGAATTTCAGTGAAAACATTTACCATTGTAATTAATACGCGATCAATCACTATCCTTGACAATTACGACTGAATATTTGTATTACTTGAAATTAAATGAATGATATCAGAGGATGTACAAGTGTTTAACCTATGTATATACATACTTAGGTAAGTGTTGAAGTATATATAGCGTTTCACAGACAAGAATAATAATAAATAAATCTTTACAATATTTTTTTAATCGTAGGACATTACACACTACGCCCCAAACTAAGCAAAGCTTGTAGCTACTATTGAAACCAGATACCTGATAGAATACTTCTATATACGTGTATTTTTTGTAAATACATATTTAAAAACTAGGGTGCCGTCGGCAGCGGGGCAGGGCTCAAGCTGCCGGTGGTCAGAGCTGCAGAGTGAGGAACCTCCTCAAACCACAAAACAAATGACATAATATTATGTATTTATTATTATTATTACTATCAAACAGGGCAGTTTTATAATTATGTGATGTGTGCTATTGTTCACCAGGGCAGCAGAATGCGGGCAGTCGGTGCGTTCGTTCGCGGGCAGCGAGCACGGCGCGGGCGCGGGCCCCGGCGCCGCGTTCGAGGAGGCGGCGCGCCTCCGCGGGCCTCTCACTGACGATGAAGACGGAGACTTCGTGCTGCCGCACTTCCAGCGCGTCGCCATCAGCGGGGAGGACACCTCCGGGGTAACTACACACTCTTATTTTGTTGTTTTTTACTTCCATCAATTTCTATAATGTTAGCATCTCTTTTGCTTCGATCTGACGTAAAGGGGTATTCTACTTATACTACCGCTAGACATAAAACAAATTACGCAATTTGGCGAGTAGATACAGTTCCCGACTATATTCAGTATTTACCTTGATATCGGTAAAACCGACACGACGCCTTGTTGAGGAAATCCTTCACCGTATAGAAAGGGCGTTTCCGTCAGATAAGATAAACTAATCAATGTGAGGTTTTCTTGATGACAAGACTGTTTCAGTGATATTAATTAATCATATTACGTTACAGTTGTTTTCTTTTAATAGCAGCTCAAGCTCATTATTGAGATTTAAACGACCATGCTAACCATTGACCTATGTGTATTCCAATCAGAACAGTCTCTATGATCCCCAATCAGTGAATAACTAACATCGCTTCCTTTTTTTTCCAGGTGCCTCTAGAGGACTTGCAAGTAGCGTCCTCGTACCTGGTGCAAGCGCTGGAGATGCGCAAGCGCTACATGGAGATGTCACACCAGAGCTTCGCAGGCATCACGGCGAGGTTCATCCGGAGCATGGACATAACCGCACACTCGCCTGCGGCACCCTTGGCCAAGACTAAACACATAGCTGGTACGTACGACACTAAACACATAGCTGGCATGTACGACACTAAACACATAGCTGTCATGTATGATACTAAACATTTAATTGACATGTGCGACATTAAACACACAGCTGGTATGTGCGACACTAAACACTTAGCTGGTACGTACGACATTAAACACATAGCTGGCATGTACGACACTAAACACATAGCTGTCATGTATGATACTAAACATTTCATTGACATGTGCGACATTAAACACACAGCTGGTATGTGCGTCACTAAACACTTAGCTGGTACGTACGACATTAAACACATAGCTGGCATGTACGACACTAACACATAGCTAGTATGTGCCAAATTAAACACATACGTGGTATGTGCGAAATTAAACGTAGTTTTAAATTTATTTTTTGTTGGACTGGTGTCCAACTTAGTTTTTAACAACATTTTTTTTAGTTTTAACGGTATTTTATTAAATTGGATGCTTCCAGTGTATTTGCATTCTTAGTTAAGAAATGACAATCTCAAACAAAGCTATTAGAACACATTCTTTATCAAGTGACGGATTTTAACATAACTTAACATTGTTTAAATATACAGCATGACTGGTGGGGCACCTACGATACTACAGGACGTGATATTTGGCGATCATATACAAAGAAAAAAAATTACATTAAAAAAAAATATAAACTGACTACTAGGTAAAAGTAACCGAAAGTTATGTAATCAAATACGCAACGCAAGGACACCACGCCGACGTACGAGTTGGACAATTGTGAGGACGCTCGCGCCGAGCGGGCGGGACAAGCACGTGCATACTTGTCGCGTCATTAAAACATCATTATCAGCTTATCAGCGTCGGGAGTGTATCCACGCTTCATTTATTTGTAGGGAAATTTGGCCAATAATTTAGTACCCAATTTTATTACATAATTATAACGAGAATCGAGTACCGCGTATTCTCCTTTAATATCACGAGTCATGCTGTAAATAATTCTAAAATAAACATTTTTGTAAAAATGAAATCATTCGGACATGGAAACATTTTCCCGAAACGTTTTCATCGTCTGCATTATCTTTCTATCATTCTTTTCCAGATCACATGGTCCACCCACCTTTCATCAAAGGCAAGGACCCCTGGGAGGGCCCCACACCGTCCCCTAAAGGCTACAACATCAGAATAGACAACGGCGTGTTCAATTTGTACCAGAAAACTGAGGGGGGAGAAGAGAAGAGGGTTCCGTACAAATATATCAAACTAGCGCAATACATTCAAGACAAAAATACAATGTGCAGCATGATCGCTGACGGACCACTGTGAGTCATTTCCTTTTGTATATATATTAAGAAATAAATGATTACTTTTTACTTGGTGATAAATCTTCCTAGCAGGAGGTTTTCTTGGTAAGTGCCACCGCAGTACCAGATATTCTACCGCCAAGCAGTAGTGTGTAAATAAGTGTTTCGTTTTGAATTGTAATGCAGCTAGCGAAATGGCGATAGCTAGCAAGCCGAGTACTAGAAGATATCCAACCACTATACAACCTCACGATGTTTTCGTTCACCGGCCGGCAGCTTTAGCTCAAACTGTTGGGGTTCGAACCCACGCCAATCAATCACTCACATCGGTCGCATCGATATCGCTGATAGCTAATGTGTTTTGTTTTTGTCGAATAGCAAGTCGTTCTGCTACCGGCGGCTGTCGTACCTCTCCTCCAAGTTCCAGCTGCACGTGCTGCTGAACGAGCTGCGAGAGCTCGCTTCGCAAAAGGCCGTGCCGCACAGGGACTTCTACAACATCAGGTAGAACTTCACAATTATTATTTCACTTGAGTTTTTTTAACACGAATAAGTCCTCGCATGGACTTATTTTTTTTAACACGAATATGTCCGTTGTGACCGCCTTCTCTCCGGATGGTTTTTTTTTTTTTTTTAATGGTTGACAGGCTAGTTGTTTGACCACAGCTCACCTGATGTCAAGTGAAGGTGTGGCCGAAGATGGTAAAGCACACCTAGCCTGGAATGCAACTGTCCTGTCCTGGTAAGCGATGATGTAGTCGAAGAATTATAGACTTAGATGATGCACTCTAGCAATATTCACCTTAAAAGATCTAGATTATATCTCTCAGTAAACGAGGAAATCGTCAACTTCTTCCATTCCTTGGCCGTACTGATTAGAAACGTAGAACCCAAACGTACCGTATCTTAAATTAAGTACTTGAGAATATCGAAGTATTTGAAACTGGCAAAGGCACAAAGAGTGCCAACAAAAAATAAGAAGTTCAATTTTTTAATTTATTTTTTACTCAGCAAGTAAATAGACTTGCAGGGAGAAATACAGGATAGATAATTTTTATCCGACCTGACAAAGTGACATTGTTTTATCATACGAATCGTGGAATATTTTTAATTTACGTATGTTGGGTACGATATTGGAAAACTGCCTAAAACTCTTAAAAGTCCAAATTAATGACGTACAGCAAAGGACGTATAGAAAGGAATACCGGGGCCGTTCCACCTAACAACCAAAAGAAAATTTTGAAAATAATAGAAAATGTATCTTGTTCTTTTTTCTGTACTCTGTAGTTCAACTTAAACATGTGTTTTTTTTAAATACTGTTTCTTATGTATTCTTTCTTGTGTAATTTGCGATTTGAAAATTCAATTAAAATTTACCGTGAAAACTGCTAGGACTGTCATGGCGTCGGGATGACGCCACGCCGTGTGAACGACGTGACGTAACTCTTGATGTCCTTAATTTTGCCGATTTTCTAATTTCTGATATTTTTTCTTCAGATTTTCCGTTGGAAACACTAATACATCCGTTTTATTCCTAGTGGACGCAAGCATATTATTAATAAATAATTGAATATATTAACGGTCTCCTCTCTTTCTCTCTCATTCAGAAAGGTGGACACTCATATCCACGCAGCATCATGTATGAACCAGAAACATCTGCTGCGTTTCATCAAGAAAACACTCAAGAACCACGCAGACGAGGTACGAGATTTATTTTTATATTTGACAGGCTTTGTGTTTGACCACAGCTCACCTGATCTTAATAGATGACGTGGTGGAAAATGGTAATGGCATGCTAGTTAATAACAACATAGCTTCATCATATTACGTTATTTGCCCATACTCGTGCATACCACAAAGCTATCAAAAAATAAATAAATTGTCAAATATAAATACAAATCATTTATTAATAACACCAAAGTTACAGGTCATTTTTCCATTCATATTTAAAAATATCAAAATCAAACATGTCAAATAATGAAAATGAAAATGTCCTGCTGTTGTCCTGCTGTCCTAATGTTGTCCTGCTGTTTCCAGGTGGTGACGCTGCACAAGGGCACCCCGATGACCCTGAAGGCTGTCTTCCAATCCATGAACCTCAGCACATACGACCTCACCGTGGATATGTTGGACGTGCACGCTGTGAGTACAACTTACTATAAAATTTTTAGTGAATACTGACATTTCGCCACTCGCTTGCTCGTAAATTAAATTAGTAATGACTCGAATGAAATATTTAATAGCGTCATTTACTATGTTATTAATATTTCTTAACCTCTCCACTAACACTTTACGTATATCTTCAACATCTCTTACCACTTATATTAATAAATACATAATTACAGCCTATACGAGGAATGTGGTGTCCTGCGTGTTCGTCAACTCTACATCCTTAGATCCGTAACCGCAATGCATAAGATTGTACTGAGCTCTCCTGACTACAATCTCTTACTTAAAAAAAGAGTAGTAGAGTAAAATTGAGGTGCCGCAGGTTGGAACCACTTTTGCAAAGCGTCTTCCACAATATTTGGTACCATACCTCTATAATTCTGCCTGTAGAAAATTGAGTAAACTGTTAAGTAGCTCGACCAGAGAAGTAAGAATACTTCTGGAAAAATGGTTTCTTGGTCTTGACTATAAACAAACAGAAAATATTTTACCGAACTCCTTGAGTTTCTAACAAGCCCAACGCACTCACGCGCGCACTTACATACATGCATACATACACACACACACACACTCACACACACACACAACACACACATACACACACACACACGCATGATGCTTGTAATATTTAATGTATTTTTCTTACATTTATTATTCTTAGCCCATGAGACAAATCCTTCGCAACATGTGTATGGCCTGCGATACAAGCCTTAGCTTAGTGCAGGGACCGCTGTAAATGTTTGTATTTGTATATGCACTATGGTCAATAAAGTTAATTTTTATTATATCTGAATGTTACTGTTGATTCCAGGACCGTAACACGTTCCACCGCTTCGACAAGTTCAACGCAAAGTACAATCCCATCGGCGAGAGCAGACTGAGAGAGGTTTTTCTCAAAACTGACAACCACATGAACGGAAAATACTTCGCTAGGATCATTAAGGTAACTTATACTATTCATACTCAATACTCATATTATCTGGTTCCCATAGAGCAAGTTAAGTTTTGGGTTAGATGACGCTGTGTAAATTTTCCTACATTATTAATTGTATAAACATTTTTGATTAGAACAGTTTTAATTATGAAATCACGAAAATTAGCTGTTCAGCATATTTGATTACCCAAGGGTCAATTTTTTTTATAGACCATCAGTTTTTCTTTGTGTATTTAGAGTTGCAGCCATAATAATAACACAATAAGTAGTAACAGTTGTTCGTAATAATGAATCAACCCAAAATATCATTACAATAAGCCGTACAATAGCCGGCTAGAATGACCTTAGTTACACTTCAAGCTTATAACCACGTATTCCTCGAGTGAGTTCATGGGTCGATTCCTTTTATACCTTTTTGATTTGCAAGTTCTGAGCAGCAATGTTCTTCTTCAGGAAGTGGCATCAGATCTAGAAGAGAGCAAGTACCAGAATGCTGAGTTGCGTCTGTCTATCTACGGCAAGAGCCCCACTGAGTGGGCCAAGCTGGCCAAATGGGCCGTTCAGTTCAAGGTGTACTCCGACAACGTGCGCTGGCTCATACAGATACCCAGACTATAGTGAGTTTTACAAATAGTAGAAAGTATATCTACTACATACTGATTCTTCAAATCGAGACGCCCATAAAGAAAATAAACCTTAAAACTTGGTGGTAGATCTTCTTAGCTGGTGGTCGTCTAGTAGGTACCACCGCAGTACCAGATATTCTACTGCCAAGCAGCTGTGTTTAAACGTTACTGTGTTCCGATTTGAAGAGTAGCAGCTAGCGAAATTACAGGACTGTCGGGACTACTAAGTTCGAAAATGAGAAATCGTTTTATGATCAACGTTCCAAAAAACTCTAAGGAAACGATTTGATTCTACGTTCATCGTCAGGACTGTTAAATAATAGAATGCACTGTAGACACAATCTGGGTGTCTTCAAGTTGAGAGTGAATCGGTATCGTCTAGGCAAGCATGTTCCATCTTAGACCTCATTATCATGAGATGGAGGTCAAACGCAATGAAGAAAAAACTTTTGAATAAGCTGCATTGATTTGTGGTGTTGTTGTTATCTAACATTCAAACAACATTGTGTGTTTACAGCGATATTTTCAAATCTAACAAGATAATGAACAACTTCCAAGAAATCCTGAACAACATTTTCCGTCCGCTGTTCGAAGTCACCAACGATCCAAACACCAATATCGAACTGCACAAGTTCCTCACTGTAAGTGACAATACCATCCTTATTTACTTATTGTTCAAATTCTTAGGGCTACCTTTACATAGTATTAAAAAATACTTACTTCGTGCACTTCTATAAGTAAACATTGTGTTTCCCAGCACGTGATAGGTTTCGACAGCGTCGACGATGAGTCGAAGCCTGAGAACCCCATGCTAGACGCCGACGTGAAGACTCCCGAGCTCTGGGACGACGAGGAGAACCCGCCATATGCTTACTACCTGTACTACATGTATGCCAACATCACGGTCCTCAATCAATTCCGCAAGTGAGTATAATTGAAAAATTCATTACTACAGATCCCAAACAAATATTTACAATTTAAAACACCAACTCCATGACCCTAAACTAAAAGCACAGCTGCAATGAAACAGCCAGGTTTCGGAGTAAACTAAAATATCATCGATGTATACAATTTTTAAGTTTTTGTTGGCTTGCAAAAACAGCTCAATTGATTTCGATAAATTTACATGGGAGCACCTCTGAAGTATTATTGACCAAGCAAAAAAACAGTCATCAAAATCGATTCATAATTGGCGGAACGACCGCGTAACAAACATTCAAAAACAGACTCAACAAAGGAAGAGGTTCTTAATTCGTCTGTGTGTTTTTTTTATGTTTGCTACTTCAGAACACCGTCGTTTATAAATAGATTTAGAAATACAATGAGCTAGGGACACATTAAATTATAAATGTTTGTTGTCAACAGAGAGCAAGGTCTAAACACATTTGTGTTGCGGCCCCACTGCGGAGAAGCGGGCGCGGTCCAGCATTTAGTAAGCGGGTTCCTACTCGCCGAGAATATTTCACATGGTCTGCTTCTTAGAAAGGTACGTAACTTTTGACTCGCGTTGTAGAAACGCCTTTTTTTTTGGCTTGTTGCGATGATAGCTTAGTGGTAAGTCACACCGAAAGACGTGGGTTCATACCCCAAAGCTTGAGCTGCTGGTGAAGGAAAACATTGTTAGGACACCATTGTTATGGTTGTAGGGTACTTACTCGGCTGCAGCTACAACCCTCAAGTATAAAATCTGCCGCCAAGCACCTAACGGTGTGATCCAGCAGCCTCACATGAGAGCCAGTTTCATTCCAGGCTAGGTGTGTGCTTAACCCTCTTCGACTACACCGTTACTTAACATCAGGTGAGCTGTGGTCAAACATCTAGCATGTCAACCATAACAAATGCTAGTCCGAAATACTTTAAATCTAATACTTAAATATGTCCTACTAAACCTTCTTCTTCTTCAATCCTACTTAATATTATAAATGTGAAAGTTTGTTTGTTAGGCTATTTGTTACTCAATCCCTCAAAATTACCTACATATTTTAACATATAGAACACTTTTCATACCGGAAAATGTTATGTTACTAAATATTAAGGTATTTCTTTACAAGGAATACAGAATTATTAACTTTTCGTAAATTCTGCAAATTAAACAAACATTTTTTTGTCAAATATTACACTAAAGATGATGATATTGTTGCTATGTATAGTCTTTTAATGTCTGATTTTAATAATATCTACAGGTGCCGGTCCTTCAATATCTGTACTACCTGGCGCAGATCGCCATCGCCATGTCTCCGCTCAGCAACAACTCCCTATTCCTCAACTACCACCGCAACCCGCTGCCAGAGTTCCTTGCGCGCGGCCTCTGTGTCACCCTCAGTACTGACGATCCTCTGCAATTCCACTTCACCAAGGTAATCTATTTTAACTATCTTTAGTCGTAGCCTGTCTTCCTTGCGTGCCAAAAGTTTTGGGTTCGATTTTTCAGCTAAGCATAATGTGTCTGGCTTCACTTAAGCACCATTTTTATTCAATTTTAACAGGTCTTTACAGATTGTCATCTAGCTCTATAATAATCAAAGCTTGTACCTACTATGACAACCAGATGAATGATAAAATAATACTTATATGTGTCTTCTAACACAAATATGGGTTTTTTGAATAGAATAGAAGTACACGATTAACATTTATATGCACGTTACCTTAGAAAAATGTTTGTTCTAGATAGGAAACGAACCTAGTACTACCGACTGAGTTAAAAAAAAATCTTATAAAGATGCACACCGAATGTAGATTGCGAGCCCCAAAATGTATACCAACTTCTCTGACCTGACGAGCTGATGCAACGGCGTTACTAGTAGGTCTTTCTTTTTAATTACTGCGAAGATCCAACGTGCTATCGACGCCCACGTGTGCGTTAAAATGTATCTGTCTGTAACCCTAAACGTCGTCCTGAACCCCATAAGATAAATCGCTAGAAGAACAATGGAAGGTGTTTGAATGTTTGTCCTTATTAATATTACTTATGTGCAGGAACCGCTAATGGAAGAGTACAGCATCGCGGCACAGGTATGGAAGCTGAGCTCATGCGACATGTGCGAGCTTGCCAGATACTCCGTGCTCATGTCAGGCTTCCCACACGAGGTATATAAATAAATATCATGGCAATAATTCCTTATATATATGGTATTGGGGTGATTTTTATCTTCTATGAAAAGCTATGAGATTACATGAGGCGACTAGTTTTTTCTGTTCTTTTTTAAAAATTATATTATCATTACGATTGATCTGTTTCTCACTAAGCCATCAGTGTGACTCTATCATCGGTGGGTAGGCTTACTCTGGAAAGAGCTATACTCGAAGCCAGTGGCGTATCCACTAAGGGGCTAGGCGGTACCGTGCACCAGTGCCCTCAAACTCCTCGGATCCAGACCACCGAACAAGCCGAACTTAACCTAACATCTCAAAGTTGTAGAGAATTCACCTTAATTCTTTCTGTTGTCTGTAGTGTTGCCAAATTTTTTAATTAAAAAGTTATGTTACTCAGTAATGTAAAACTAATATCCTTGATGAAACCTAATCAGTTTAGCTAGGCTCTCTTTTTTTTGCACCGAGGCCTTTAGATACATAGCTACGCCACTGCTTCAAGCGAAAAAAAATCGTGTAGTTTAATTAATTCTATCGTTCTTCTTTTCTATAATGTTCTAGATGAAGCAATACTGGCTCGGTCCCAACTATCTGAAGGAAGGTGTAGCTGGAAACGACATTTCACGTTCCAACGTGCCCGACATACGCATCTCTTTCCGCCATGAAACTCTACTCGATGAACTTACCAACATCTTTAAGGTGAGATACTTGAACTGCATGGATCTGTAGCGCGCCTTCTGGCTAATAGTATTACTAGATGTGGCGCAGACTGCGTCAATTCGTATCCAGAGTAAAGGTATATTTCCTTCTCTTTTGCTCTCGTTACTGGTCATTTCACGCACGTCTGTTTATTGTATAAGCTGTCAATAAGGATGAGATAGTCGCCCATATTAGGAGACATAAGCAAACACATAAAAACAGGATCAGTTTTATAGTAAAAAGCTTTATATTATAGTGATATAAGTAAAACATTAGAGTAAAATTATCAAAATCTTACATGGATGACATAATAATACACACAGTAAGTTTCATTTATACACAAAGTTAACTTTGAAGTGAATTGAAGAGTGTTATATTTTGTCAATAGAAAATCAAACATGACATAACTCGTAAAACTGTTTTTCTCAAAAGCAAATTTTAGGTTGTTGGCAGAAAATTCATACTTGCACTGCTAATCATACCTACCTACACATCAATTCTCACTACACTAGATTACTTTTCGGTTTCTCTTTCTTGTATTATGAAGGTATACGTGGGGTTTTGTTGTTTTTGTCTTATTTTGTCCAGCTTGTGTTCTTGTGTCTGATGTCCCGTGTGCATCACTAACTTTGCCCCAAATTTTTGTTGTTTTAGATTTCCTAAGGTTTTATAGACGTATCTAAATCTATTAATATTTCAGGACGGTATGTCTTCACGAAGATAAAACATCCACACGGCGAACAGTGGGTGAAGTGACTAATATTTAACCTTTTAGATTTTATTATATTCCTTTTATATATACTAGATGCTTATAATTCTATCATAATTATGATTATATCATTTTGCATAAGAAGATTATTCGTAAATGAAAAACAATGAAGTCGGTTTTGTCTTATCATTCACTGAACTAAACTAATCAGACAAGACTAAGGTCATCTGCATCTCTTTTCATTTCAATCTGAAAGGAAAGGGATGGCAACAATTTCCTACTGTTGCATTTAATTTAGTTTAGAAAACAGTAAGTGCCACATAATCGTCACTAAAAAGTAGATTAAAAGTTATGATAACGATGACTGAATTAATTTTTAGTTGTCTTATATTATTTAAGTGAAATTAATTAGTTTACGGATATTTTTTTTTCATTTATGGTCATATTCGATTAAACTCTGACATCCAAATACGAGTGTACACTTAACTTTTACAGGGCTAGTTTGTTATTTAACTTTTAATATCGATTTAATTTACAATAGTTCACTGGAATATGATCTAGTTTTTTGAATTTGTTCGCGTTTTGTTTTTTTAAATAATTTCTACAAACAGGGCAAACGTTTTCGCCCCAAAATTTAACGAAGTCACTAATGAGTAAGCAATTAGTGACCCTTGTGATATATCGGTGAATATGAAAGATTGAAAGTGCCATGTCATTGGATATACCTAGTGTAAATCATTCCTAATCCCGAATTTATAATATCATTTTAATGTCTAACTATAAAAGTAGAAGCTTGCGGATATTCTATTTCTATATAAAATTCATGTTTTACTAATATAGAAATCATAGCATGGTTTATATACCTATCCATAATATAGCAGTTATAGCTTAATATTCTATATTAAGGTTAAGCTTATTAAATAATAGATCTGAAAATACATGCCTAATACTAGTTAATTAAACTTTAGACTTTCGCTAAATAAAATTTATCATCTTTGTGAAATTTCATTAGTGAGGAATAGTTTTTTCTTTAAAAAACATATTACCTATAAACACTGAACTCTCTTGCTTCAAGCTTCATTATTTTAAATTTTATGGTTGTCAAAGTAATTTCAATCTCTAGCTGAATATATTAAGCTTGCTTATGTTTCGATATGTTTCGGTGGTTAAGTAGATTGTAGACATCTAATCACTGCTTTTCTTTGTTGTAAACGTTATGCTTGGGTTTGTGATTATGTCGTCCAAATTGTGTTAGTTAAGGTGGTTCGATTTCGATACAAATATTTTTTTCCCATTTATGGACAAATGGAGCATAATTTTTCAGGGAAATCACAGCTACTGGCATTTATTTTGGTCTTTATTTGCGTTAAATCACAATTGCTTGAATAAAACAGTAGATTATTAGCATAACCTACTGTTTTATTGAAAAATCATAAATGCATAAATTTGGTTTTATGCTTATAATCTACTGTTTTATTCAAGCAATTGTGGTTTACCGCAAATAAAGACCAAAATAAATGCCAGTAGCTATAATTTCACTGTAAAATTATGCTCCATTTGTCCATGAATGGGGGAAAAATTGTTTGTATGCTTTAGAAGTAAATACTTTAAAGAGATTACCCAAGCAAAAATCTATTACTACATGTTACAGATTATGATTATTTTTAATATAATCAATTACGTACTTTCTTTATTTTGAATTTTAAAAGCTTACTTTATGTACATATGATTATATAAAATAAGCAAGCTTCGTAGATGTTTATCAAACATTGTATACCTACATTGGGTGTCTCGTAAATGAATTCATCTCTAAAAATCTTATTATTGCGCAATTTTGTAGGTAAACCTAAGAAGAATAAGTACATTTATACAGAGTATATTAATATAGTGACCGTATATACCTACACTTACACCTTTATTCCTTTACAATATCGTTACTATACACTCTTTGCTTGTTAAGCTTACAATATAAATCATGTTTTAAGAATAAGTTTATACAATAAACATTTATAGTGTTTCAATCAAATATTTAATTACTTTTATAAGATGAATGTTAACATTATTGTTGGAAATAAAATCGTCGTTTGCAAGTTGACTTTCACTCTTTCCAAATTCAATACAAGTAAGATATATCTCATCTATATAATATTATACGAGCAATGTATGTGCACATGTGTCTAATACATGTTTATAATTATATTTTGAGATCTCGAAATCGGCTCTAACGACTTCGATGAAATTTGGTATATGAGAGTTTTTGGGGGAAAAAATCGATCTCATCTCTGGGAAGACGTGTTGTCTGAGATACAACATGTGCATATGCTTATGGTAACTTTTGCATGTAGCGTTTATATGGTCTTTGATACTCGCCAGGTAGCGGCACACCTTTCCAAAAACTGTTTCTTGCTATACATATGCTGTTATATCTAATTGTGATTGTTTCTACCGTAGTTAAACCGGACTGGCACCCCTCTGTTCTTCTAAGGTACCTTCAGGAAGTGTGTTTTTATAAATACTTGATGTCAACATTTCCGTGGTGCGAAATGTAAAATATCTAATGATTGTTACTGTGACTGACAAATGTTATTAATAATCCGAAGTGTACCATCATCCTAAAACAGTACTTTTACGTTAGAAATAATATATAGATACTTAGTAATTTCATGTTAAGTGTAACTACCTACCATACGTAATTAAAACTTCTTAAGGTGGTTCGATTTCCATACAAATAAATTTTTGCCATTTATGGACAAATGGAGCATAATTTTACAATGAAATCACAGCTACTGGCATTTATTTTGGTCTTTATTTGCGGTAAATGATAAAGACCAAAATAAATGCCAGTAGCTGTGATTTCACTGTAAAACTATGCTCCATTTGTCCATAAATGAGAAAAATGTATTTGTATGGAAATCAAACCACCTTAAATAGATTTTTCGTATAGTTTAAAGTCAATACAGTCAACTCTTTATAATTCGAAATTCTAGGGCCTGATAAAATACTTCAACTTTGACTGTTTAGCTCATTTGATAAAGTTCTGCTTCCGGAGCTGAAGGATGTGGGTTCGATTCCCACTCAAAACAGAGAAGAATATATATAACTATGTATTTACTTATGTCAGCTGTTATGTTCCCACAGTACAAGCTTTGCTTAGTTTGAGGTTAGATGGCGCTGTGTGAAAATGTCCTCCAATATTTATTTTATTCAAATTACTAAAAGTTTAAAATAATGAGAAGATTGTCATACCAAGAGTGGGATGTACCAAGTACCTACCAAGTAGGACATTTCACACAGCGCCATCTTACCCCTATTTAAACAAAGGTTGTACTATGGGAACCAGATAACTGATAGAATACTTAGATTTTTTTGTTGTAATAGATACAGAACACCCAGACCGAACTTGTAGAAAAGTTTTATTTATCGAAGGTATGAATTATAAGGAGTCGGCTGTATAGCGAAAGGAATCCTTAGCATTAAAATGCTAGGAAGTTTTATATAAATTTACTATCTTCAGAACGTCAGTAGGGTAAGTACTTTCATTTTTGTTGTACTAATGCGGGATTACTCTCGTTACTCAATGTGTCAAAACCACGCCCAACCAGCTTTCATCCCACTAATATTATAAATGTAAAGGTTTGGATGGATGGATGTTTGTTATTCTTTCACGCAAAAACTACTGAACGGATTTGGATGAAAGTTACAAACACGTTTCAGTTACAGAAAGTTTCAAACATGTTGTCGCGGGCCGCAAACTAAAAATATTGAATTAAAACGCAATTTTAAACCAATAAGGTTATACTAGAAAACGTAATTTCAAATTGACGATGATAAAGGGTTTTCACAATAAAAACAAACGTAAAAGTTACAACATCTTGTAAGCTAACGCACGGTGCGAGAGATGTTTTGTACTTATTAAGTCAGTTCGCTCATTTTATCTAATGGGCACAACATTTAAAATGGTTGAAAATAATGTAACACCAGGTGGGCCAAACACATAAGCCCTAAGGGCCGCATGGAGCCCACGGGTCGCAGGTTGAATTATCTCACCACCTTGCTGGCTAAAATTAATCAATTGATTAACGTTCTGTTTACGTATAATACTAAAACGATCTGAGTCCGTAGCTTGTTAATGCCCAAAATATCAAACAGAAGTTTAATAAAGGTGTGTTGTAGGCCAAGATGTCCCGTACCAGCCCGCAGAGCCCGCAGAGCCCGCAGAGCCCGCAGACCAACGACAAGCAGCCGTCGTCCTCGCCGCTTCCGCCTGACTTGTCAGCACCCATCGTCACTTTGAAGCGACCATCCCTTGTCTAGAGTTTAGATGAAGGAATAATAACATGAAATACCAAAATTCAGTTTTTTTAACGTAGAAAAACAAATCATACGTTACTTTTTTAATTAACACAAATTGCTCTATAACTTACGTACCTACCTTCAATATTTAATGCGGTTAATAAGGTTTGTTTCTGTAACTATTCAGTAGAATAGCATAGATTTAAGTTGATTTTGCATATACATATCTAATTATATTAAAATAACCAATTTTATTGTTTTATTTAGATGTACCTACCTAGTATTTTTAACGCGTTATTTTTGTTTGACCACCAACTCGCCTAATGGTAAGCAATGTGGTCGAAAATGAAGCGAACACACTATTCACCTAGGTTATACAGGGTTTATTTAGAGTGTGCTAGCTGGAAAGGAGATCGCTGTAGTTAGTCGTAATTGATCCACTTTAAAAAAGTCAAAGGTCACCACAGATTGGACTTTTTTGGCAAATTTAAGCGACCTCAGGGTGGACCCAGACGAAGGTGGGGTGACGAACTAAGACCCCACGATAGTAACTGGACTACCAAAGCGGAGGACCGGGCAGTCTGGAAGGAGGGAAGGGAAGCCTCATCCAGCAGTGCGACATTGAAATCAGATTTTAGTAGGTACTTAATAAGCAAACAACAACCCTAACGGCCAAGCTTGAGATAAAAACCTTATTTGATTCTCAAGAAAGTTTCAATACAACGATCGGAAGCATGTCAGCGACTAAGTAACGTCACGGTTGTCAATGTTTTGTAGATATAGCCAGTCAAAAATCTACCACATATTCTAAAAATGGGATAGCAAAAGGAAAACGTCTTCAAAACAACCAAAGCCTAAGTACATAATGGCCCAGCCTGGGCCTCCTAGGGTTAGCACTATAGGCCAACCCGGAGCACCCAGATCGAACGCCATGGGCCAATCCGGAGTCCAAAGGGCCAGCACAATGGGCCAGTCAGGCGCAGCCCGAGCCAGCTCGGCGCCGAAGTCAAGCAAACAAAAACTTGTGTTCAAGGACCACAAGGAGTATAAGAAATGGACTAGATACCGTTCGTGAGTATCTTAATAGGCCGCACTTTAGAGATGATGTCGTCACATCCGCGGCAAACTTACGAATCTGCAGACAATGCATTTTATAGGGGAGCATTTTGAAAGCAAACATCAATGATAACTTTTTTTTACTAACAGGTGTAAAGGTACCGTGGTACATTTGGTTTTCAAAATAGTTCATTTTTTAAGACATTATCAAAGGATTGTCAATATTTTACAAGGATCAGAAATAAATACACATTCGTAACTTTACATCATCATACATAGAAGTGAATAAATATTTATTCGTACCCCGGCAAACTTACGAAAGTGGTACTTTCGTTACTAACATAATAAAAAATCCAATGGAGACTTCGGTGAACTTACGAAAGTACCACTTTCGTAAGCTTGCCAGAGGTATAAAACTATCTAATTATCAAAAGTAAGTTAGGTAAGTAAATAAAGTAAGGTAAGTTAGGTCGAGTAAGGTAAATTATTAAAGGTAATAACAAAAGTAAGGTTATTATTCTAATAATAGGGTAAGAAAAAATATTCAAGGTAAAGCAGATACTGTAAATTTAAAGCTATTACAATAATTGGTATTGCGAATAAGAAAAATAGGTATACCAATAAAAAACTAGTACATTCATTTATATTATTATATTTAAAAAAGAGCATTTAAGTTGTAAACAAAAAGAAACACTGGTATTATAAGTACGTTTACAGGTCCTCTGCCTCTTCAGCATCGGGTTGTGGCAAACGGTCTTCAGCTGTTTCCGAGTCTGGAAGATTTTGATAAAAAGAATGATAGTATTTTGGGATTTGGTTATCGGCACATAATTTTAATAAATCTTTTTTTTTTAGCTTCGAAATAGGAATACGTTCAGTATAAACAGGTACAGGTACTAATAATGCAGTTTTGCCCCTTTTTGGCTTTATCTTCAGCTCTCTGAAGCTGTCGTCATTATAATCAGTTTTAATAAAAATTGACTTAGGACTGTCTTTACGATATTGAATCCACACAGCATCTTGGAAGTTCGTCTTTTCCTTTCCTCTCACTTCGAGTTGTTGTTCACTGCTTTCCTGTTCATTGTTTCTTTTTTCTTTCTTAGAACCTTTCTTTCTTTGGTTTGGTTTTCTTTCAACTTCTTCGGCAAACTGACACTGATTTGGATTGAAATCTAAAAACTCCTCGTGAACTAACACATTTACATTAAATGGGCGGGGATTCGTTCTAGCTAGTCTCATTACTTGAATCCATCCATCCGGAGTGTATACAGCAGAGTTTTTACACTTTTGTTCAATTTTGGAGTGTATAGAGTCACATTCCATGTGGCTGTGTCCAGACTCATAAAAAACGTGATCTATTGTGTGTATTGTGGGGTGGTCTGTAACCAAATATAGCAACATACAAGAAAAGTTAAAATTTTTTTGCTGGCCTCCGCAATTGTCAGACATCATTCTGACATGACTTATATCTTGCTTGCTCGAAATATAATTATAAACGCAAGTCGCTATCTCGATACTTCCTCGTTTGCCTTCAGTTTCGTCCCAAGTAAAACAATCGACATCTTGATCCCTAAATTTATAAAACGTCAAATTGTAAACAGCTAGCTTTCGAACATAAAAGAATGGTCCAGAAGCACCTTTAGGGGTTTGAAGGACAGCTTCTAGATCAAAATTGAACGCCAAAGTTTTTGGGT
Source organism: Biston betularia (assembly GCA_905404145.2). Taxonomy (NCBI): domain Eukaryota; kingdom Metazoa; phylum Arthropoda; class Insecta; order Lepidoptera; family Geometridae; genus Biston; species Biston betularia. Next base: position 752,436 of record FR989879.1, read on the forward strand.
CATTCTTTGCTGCTGCTTTATCAGCGTCTCGGCGTAGATAAGCATCGTCCCGTCGCTTAAGATGTTTGGAATGACTGTCGTCTTCAGAGTTAGTCATGTCATTAGTTTTTGATTCTTTGTGAGCTACGCACTTTTTGCACAGATCTTTTTTTGGCACATGGAATCTTAATTTATACGATCTAAAAACTTTTCGGTATGTTTCTATACCCGCTGGCTTTGTTCCTTCTTCTTCACACTTTTCCTTATATAGCGAATACATTATTCTTACATTCAGTCCAGAATCAAGGTATTTATACTCTGTGTTCTTCCTACAATAATGTGATTCCATGGCAGGAAATGAAAATATATGTTCTTTAATTCGATTAAATCTATCATTAGAAAGTTTGTTCGATGGTGGTTTCTTGCCTCTAGCATCTGCTAAAAGAACACCTTCTGAAGAAACTTTCTTCAAAGCTCCCCTTATAATCCCTTCTTTTATATTTAAGGTGTCTAAAAAGAAATCTCTGCATACAATGACTTTTTCGTGTCCTATTGTAAAAGAATAATGGTGTGTAAAATCTTTGCGTGAAGGGCCATTTGTTGTTGATCTTTTCTTCTTCTCTTTTTTAACATGTTGGATTATAAATTGACGCTGTGCTTCTAAAGTTTCCAGAGTTCGAAAAGACTCATAAATTTTCTTTCTCGCTTCTTGAGGTACATTAGCATTGCATTTATGTTTTGGGATTGCCAGACACTTAGGTTGCTTCAAAGGCATAGCTGAAACAAATTTACCTTTGATAGTTTTGTAAGCTTCACCTTTTAAACGTTTCTTCCTCTCAATATGTCTCTTCCATTTAGAAGGGTCAGAAATATGTTTTTTCTTTGGTGACTTGTTCTTTGGTTTTTTCTGCACTCTGTCCTCACACGTAATAGATAAGGAAGCACTTCTTAACTTTTTTATTAGTTGATGTGTCTGATGAAACTGTTGCAAGTCATTTTCAGAGTATCGTCTCTTTAATGGCTTGGAGACAACCACTTGAAAATGTGGTCGCGAAGTGCTTTCGGCTACTCTTTGAGATTCCTGGACGTCATCACCCCCGAGTATAGCAGTTGAAACATCATTATCGTGAATTATTTCTGAATGTTGAGTTGTATCTGATGTATGATAGTATTCTGAATTCAAAGAATTTTCTGCATGAACTAATGCTGCCATGTTTGTATGTGAAGTAGATTCTTCAGATGAATAATTATGGAAGTCTTTATCAGCAATGAAATCGGGGTCTTTAACACTGTCATCATCACTAAAATCAATGTGATTCAATGTTTCGAACATTTTAAGAGTATCTGGTGACATATTACGAATTGGTGAAGAATTTTCGGGACTTTCGGGAATTGTTGTATTACCTCCAGATAGAAAAATGTTTCGGTCTATTGGAGTTATCGGTGAGTATAATGGTGCCTCTGGCGTTGCAACTGTTTCGGAGTCTATGGAAACAAGGGTCTGTAAAGATACATCGTTAGCTATTGATAGTGATACAGGAAGGCATTCTTCAATAGTCCCATCTCCCATAGATATATCAAGCGTAACATTTTCTTTAATTATATTTTGTGGTTGTTGAGTTTTGTTTGATGTATTGTTTCTTCTACTAATTTTTTTTTCCACTTCTGCTGCTCCTGAAAGTAATATTATTTTTAAGTAAGTTTTAAAAAGTGACTGTTTCATTGGTCCAGTGGTAGTGTATGTGATTGCGGATCACGAGATCCCGGGTTAGTAAGTAAGGTAAGTAAGGCAAGTAAGGTAAGTTAGGTAAGTAAGGTAAGTAAAGTAAAGTAAGTAAGGTAAGTTAATAGGTAACACGGGCTGGTGTCCGTCACTCCACATCAAAGCGCTTATTTTGCGTACGGGTAAAGTAAGGTTAATAGGTAGTGCAATTAGCTATGTAAGAATGAATAAAATTCACTTATCATGCAATGCCACGATTTACCACGCATAAACAAACTTAGCTATCTACTTTATTTAAACCAAAAAGAATCATACTTAAATTTTTAAACTTCCCGCTCTGTGGTGGAGCATTAACCTCAATTAAGTCCAATTGCTTGGTTTAAAAAGGAGTCCAAGTTTAATATGTTGCATTCTATGTCAGCGCGTATAAAACCACATTGAAATTGAATACCGAACCACAAACGTATATAAGTAAGTAAACAAATGACGCTCTGGTAAAATTGCTTGTCTCCCATCTAAAACTGAACGCCCTTTCATTGGTTTTTCGATACAAATAATTGAAATGTGTATGTAACAAGCAGTGGAGGGGCGTTCAGTTTTAGATTGAAAGTATTTTACTTACGTTACATACCTATCTTACTTACGTGCGACGCGACGCGAGTATAAAATAAAAACGAAGTTGCAAGTAGGTAGATTTACATAATAGGTACCTACCACCTACCCACAACTTCTTTATCAATAAAATGGAACTAGCCAAGACAGATTTGTGAACTTTCTGTTCTGAAATCATTTGAATTAAGTAAAGTATGTACCTAATAACCTAAAATAATAATTATAATAAACTTACTTGGTATACTATTATTTTTTTCAGCTTCGAACACTTTACGTAGCATCTTCTCACTTCTCTTCATGTTGAAAAACAACTCACGTAAATTTTTTTTTTTTTTTTTTTAATAATTTGCCCTTTCGGGCAGGCTAAAGCTATAGAGCCATACTGCCTTGTCTTAAGTGTTATTTCTGCTGTATCTTAGCTATAGTTATCGTCAAAGTCGTCTTTGTCAAGTCCAGTTCGTGTCAGTTAATTCCAGTCATGCTTTAGTAAAGTAGTGGCAACTTTACTACAAAGCTTCGATGGAGTTTTGGAAGCAACACGAAAACTCATGTTTCACCACATTATATCATTTTCCCACACTCGCGCTTATAATTCGGCACTTTATGAATAAAACACCACCATTTTTATGCATAAACACTCGATAAAACACTCAACTCACGTAAATAATAATCAAAACAAAGAGAGCACAGTTAACTACGAGAGTAAAAAAGTGATGTAACTAAATATTAGTGATGTGCAATATAATCGATATTACTTATTATTAAATCTAGTACAAAAATCGATTATTTATTTTAGATTGTTATATAAAATTATAATTCGATAAAATCTTTTAGGCATAATGTGCAAACTCCATACACCAACGAATTTTATAATTCGCGCCACGTTTGAAAACCTCGAATTCATAAAGTTGTCTGTAAGTTTAATAAACAAGCCATTATTTAATGAATAAAACACATTCGCATAATTTGATAAAAGTTATTTCCTCAACAAATAGTATTCGATACAATAGTAAATTCACGAATATGCCACATTCGTATGTTTGCCTTGGGTTAATTGACCCATTTTAATAATGTTTGCTAACATGGTAAATTCACGAATATGCCACATTCGTATGTTTGCCTTGGGTTACTTGACCCATTTTAATAATGTTTGCTAACATGGTAAATTCACGAATATGCCACATTCGTATGTTTGCCTTGGGTTACTTGACCCATTTTAATAATGTTTGCTAACATAGTAAATTCACGAATATGCCACATTCGTATGTTTGCCTTGAGTTACTTGACCCGTTTTAATGTTTGCTACCGAGGTAAATTCACGAATATACCAGATTCGTAAGTTGACAGTGGCACATTTTACACGAACTTTATAAATTCTACTACGCTAAAACATCTTATATGAATTTCGTAAGTTTACTATGGGTGTAATAAAATAAAACGCAGAATCGAACAATTTGAATTCTGTAACCGTCCGAGCCAGAAATACGTATTTTTGCCACGGTGTGTAGTGGCACATTTAGTACAGTTTTTCATCTAAATATCGATTTTACTAAAACTGCAGATTCGTAAGTTTGCCGTGGATGTGACGATGTCATCATTGTTGATTTCAAACTTTGTGGCGGTTGCACATGTAAAAGCTGTGATGTCAAATGTACTACTAGGTTTGCTTGGTGGTAGATCTCCTTAGAAGGAAGTTATCTAAGCAGGTACCACCGCAGTATCAGATGTAAGCTTTCTACTGCCAAGCAGAAGTCTGTAAACATGATTGTTTCGATTTGAAGGGCTGTAGCTAACAAAATTTCAGGGCTATTGAGACTATTTATTTATTTTATCAACACCAACGTTGTATACATTATCGCATGGCTAAAGTAAAGAGGAAAAGGAGACTATCCATCGAATGTTTCAAAGTAGTGAGCGCCAAAGCAGCGATAACATGGAAATATAAATAGGCATGGACAAGCGTTATCTCTTACCTCTCATTAAGGAAAGCGTTTCGTTCGTCTTTTTAATTTTAAATAAGAACCTACATAGGTACTTAAAAATATGTATTATTTTTATGATGCGAATAACACTAAGCCGTTGTCACCACTAGTCGAGATCTTGAACTTTTTTATTTTGAGAATTCGTAAGGAATGCGTTATTACTAAGCCGAAAATAAAGTAAGTACTATTCATTATTTATGAACAACTTTAATATGAGACAATTCCTGAAAGCGTGAAAAATGCTCATCCATATAAAAACGTCATGCATCCTGACAAAACACGTAACATAAAATCGTAAGGCGAAGTAGGTACTTACCTACTAATCTGACATTTAATCTCTAGATAAACAAGTTACGTAGTATAATAAAATGGGCTTACATTTGACCACTATCTCTCCTGATGCTAAGCAAAGATACGATCTACGATGGAACACTCTTGCCTAGAAGAAACCAAAACAAAATTAAACTATTGCTTCAAAATAGGTGTTTATTGTATTTTGTCATACCCTGATGCTTTACTCTAAGAGTGACGACACAGGTGCGCTTGTCACCCTAAGAGTATCAGTTCACAGTGCACAGAAGGACTCGGGGCGCCACGCCACCAACGTCACCAAAACGTACGTCCGCGGCCCGGGGGACAGCGGCGTGCAGAACGAAGTGCCCTTTCAAAGGGTCTCAGTGCAGGGAATCCACGTCACCGGGGTGAGATACCTACCATCATAGACAAGAACTAGCTGCTGATAACACTTGTTTATAATATCTAAAACTGATTACATGGTTTTTATGGTCTACATAAAGTAGAATCTGAACAATATCTTTGCCACATTCTTGATAGCAGACATACTTGGAAACCACATAAACCGAGTACGATCGAAATTATCAGCAGTACTTGGCATTCTCAGGAATAATGTTCGTTGCTACCCTAAATCAATCGGATACCACAAATACAACTCTTTCGTTAAATCTCATCTGACTTACCTAATAGAAGTATGGGGGTTAGCATCCAAAACTAATATTGCAGAGAACTCAAAATAAAATTGCTGTTCCACTTTATTGACAGACATTCTTTTTATTAGACGTTTCATTATGAAAGGCCCACTCTCAGGTGCCGCTGGAAGAGCTGACCCATGCATCCACGTACCTCGTGGAGGCTATGGCCCTTCGGCGCCACTACATGGAGGTCTCGGAACAAAACTTTTGTACCACCGTGATGGAGTTCCTCAACGCGTATGAGCTGACGCACAAGCTTCCCAGCAAGGGACAGCAGTCCACGATCTTCCACAGGGCGCTGCTAAATCTCGACAGTTAGTATTTACATAGATGCACGTCAAGAGGTAGGTAAGCAACGGTACCTTGAACGTGTCTCCACTACAAAACCTTGAGTAGTGTTGCAATTGATCAACTTGATTCTATTTGCCCATTTTATAATCGGATAGATAGACAAGCGCAATCAGCTTCACCCATAAATGGTGGATATTTTGCACACACGCACTAAGCGCCACAACTGTCATGAGTCAGTCAAATGATACACTAAATGTTCGTCCCCATCCTGTTACAGGATATTTTCAATAAGACCTTGTCTGCCTCAAGTTATAAAAAAAAAGTTATTTTAGTTACACCATCATTTAACTGCCACACTATTAACTGGTTCCAGGTGATGCTGCTGAGCAATACCTCCAGCTGACAACATGCTCGTCGGAGGAACTGGTCAGACCGCAAACTTACTCCTACGCCCCTAGCATTCCCACTAGGTCAGAAATTAAAAGTAAGGAATGATCTTACTTACCGAACTGGTAACAATGAAACACTTGTTCTTTCTTTTATGCCTCAACAGCATTTAATGACTTAAGTAGCAACCGCCTGAGCCGATACGGTAAGCTCGGTAAGTTTAGAAAGGTTGGAATGTACAAAAGACAAGTTCAGACAATTTTATTACAATTTTCTACTGAAAATTAGAACGAAAGATTAACGCTGCCTTATATACGTACGCATTGATTTGGCTCCATTTTTTTATTTGTTCATCCCAAGAATAAATCTCACTGCCATCTTTTTGCTTTCTAACAATTACAATCTGGACTTTTCTAAGCAACTGGACTGAATACAATTCTTCTAGATTCACTTACGTTTCATTCTCGACCACACTGTCGCTTAATATCTGACGAGTTGGTTATTGAAAAAACAACTAGCATCTTGAAGTTTTTTTAAATATAAAGACTTCATTATATTGCATCTCCTCTACCCAGTTCCGATCCAGGGCACAACAACTGCCGTCAAGCTGGGCGACAGAATGAGAACGTCGCTAGAGAGCCATGAAAATATCGAATTGGACGCTTTTCATTCAGGTTCTTATTCTTTGAATTACCTACTTCTTAACAAAACTTTTCATTTTTCCGGCAAAACTTTTCAATCTCAGCTTGATCCATCATCGCACGAAGATGAACTAGTTCTTGCCTATGTATAAGAATAAATAACTGCAAAAGTCAATTTATCCAATGAATTTTAATTTACTACAACATTATTCCCATTCCACACAAGTTCAATAGACCGTGTTCAAGACCTCCTGAATACTTCCTGATATTGTGATGATTGTATGTTGGGCAGGTTTGATCGACCCGTGGGCGTGCGCAATGCCCCCGGATCGGCACTACGTGTGTCGATGGGTCAACGGCGTGATATTGGTGCATAGAACGGCGGCGGATGCGGACGCGGCCCGACCGTTACCGTTTGTGACCATTACCTTCCGCCAATACGTGGAAGACCTTGGCCGGTTGCAGGACATGATCAACGATGGCCCCTTGTGAGTTGAAGCCAAAACTGTGAAGAACAGAAGGCCATGGAGAGCCATGGCCTTCTGTGCGAATCTGGATGGCCATGGTCTTTATACCCGACATCAAACTCGCAAGACCGATTTTGCAATACCAATATCCGGCGATAACCGACAGTTCGAGACGTCGGTATCGCAGTTATAAACCTAAAGTGTAGCTGGGCAAGACAGTAACTTACCGTCATCCTACATAGGTGGTGATTGTATCTACTTCTATTATTTCAGGAAATCGTTCTGTTTTCGTCGGCTAAGCTATCTGTCCTCCAAGTTCAAGATGCACGCTCTGCTCAACGAGCTTCACGAGCTGGCACTGCAAAAGGCCATCCCACACCGAGACTTCTATAATGTCCGGTAATGTAGCGCAAAAGCTTCCTACAATATACTAAAAAATACTTCTTGCTATAAAAATATACCTAGATCTAATATAATTTGTTGTTGTCGTTCGCCAGTAAAGTCGACACCCACATCCACGCAGCTTCGTGCATGAACCAGAAGCACCTGCTCCGCTTCATTAAACGCACGTTACGCCAGAACGCTGACGACGTAGTGGCATTGCACAGAGGCATGCCGCAGACGTTGCGAGCTGTCTTCGAAGACTTGCAGCTGGATGCATACGACCTGAATGTGGATATGCTGGACATGCATGCAGTGCGTAAGCAACCGAGAGATTTTGTAGCGATGATAGCTAAGTGGTAAGCGCGGTCGGATACCACACCGTAGGGTCTGAGTTGAAAGCCTTACAATGAGATCGAGCTGCTTGTGAAGTAAATCACTAATAAAACCATAGCATAGGTGGAAGAGTTCTTACTAGTACTTCGATTTGCAAGCTTTTAAAAGTCGTCCTACAATCACTTTACGATTCCGACAGCCACACTTGAGAACCAGTTGCTATTCCAGAGTAGGTGTAGTTTACAATGTTCGGCCACACCGTTACTAAGTATCTATTAGTGTAGTTCTGGTCAAACATCTAATCCGAAAAGGTCCATATTCCGAACCAAAGAAAAAACAAGATATTGTTGTGTTATTTTTCCACGCGGGGAAGATAATATAATTTGATCTATGATAGTAGTCCAATATAAGCTGATGTGTCGAGTAACGCAAAGATTGGTCTTCCCTTTATAGGATCGTAACACGTTCCATCGGTTCGACAAGTTTAACGCGAAGTACAATCCCGTCGGGGAGAGTAGACTTCGGGAGGTCTTCATGAAAACTGACAACTTTATGAACGGGACGTATTTCGCTAGAATCATCAAGGTAATGTCGAAGAAAAGATTCTCTTATTTATGTGGCGATATTCGTGGTTTGTTATTCATACATTTCATTACACGAGATTGTCTTGTCACGTTGGATTGCTACGCCAACAATCGTATTTTGATATAAAATTCAAATTCAAATTCAAATTCAAATTATTTATTGACATAAAAACGTTAGCACATTTACAATTATGTCACACAAAAAAAGCAAAAAAATAATTAATAAATATACATTAAAAAAAAAATCACATTAAAAGAAGAAAAAAAAAAAAAAACGTTAGCAAAAATAATAATAATCATAATAACAATAATAATCATTTCATCAGTAAAAAACATCGTCAAGAGTAATTGAGCTGTTACACTTATCCCATTGATCGGTCAAATTTTCACAATAAGTCAAAAAATATGCTAAGATGCTTTTCCAGTTGTCAAATAAAATGTCAAAATCAGTGTTGGAGACAAGGAGCGCATTAAAGTGGCGGCGGGCGCGAACTAAAGGGGACATGGAGCGCGCAATCGTACGACTCCGATCTATGTAGAACAGATCATGCGGCCGACCGCGCCTGTTTGCTGGAGCCCAGGGGTTATCTGGTATGAACAACATGCACAAAGAGTTGTGCAAGTGTAAGGAGTCAACTAACCCTCTAAGCGATTTGCAGCATATAGTCAGCTGATCCAAAAGCCTTCTTACTTCTAAAGAATTGTATCCGAGCTGCCCAAGCAGAAATTTCGTGGGATACATGTAAGGATAGTAACCGTAGAGCTTCTTATACGTAAAAAGTTTATAGGAGTATTCGTTAAAATTTCTATGATCTTTAAAAATATTTTCACATACTCATATATCGGTGTCAAACAGATATGCAGCAACTGTCTTTGCTTATTTGAAAAAGTTAACACGATTTAGTTATAAAAGCTGGGAGAACACGATTTATAGCACTGAATTAGGATAAGAGAACTTATCTCCAGGAGGTGATGGCAGACCTGGAGGAGAACAGATATACCTATTCCGAGCCACGCATCTCCATCTACTGCAAGAACGCCAACGAGTGGACCAAGCTGGCGACTTGGGCGCTGCGGAACGACGTGCATTCACCGCATGTACGCTGGCTGGTCCAAGTGCCCAGGCTTTAGTGAGTCTTGCCTGCATTATATAGACTCAATATATTTGCGGCAATAATAGCTCAGCGGTTCGCGCGGTCGGATCGCACGCCGAACGGCGAGGATTCAAAATCCAGTAATAAATTTGAATTGAATGTTCAAGTACATATCTATCATATCTAGTACATTCAAAATGAACTTCCGCAAAGTAACGCCTGAATCAATCAATTAAATTTGAATTATCAGTAAAGAAATTCGTAGCATTGTTGTAGAGTATTATCTAGTACTAGTAGTAGTAATACTTTGGTGGCTGGCAGTAGCTAACCTCAATTTGAAAATGTGCTGCTAAGCATCTAACGGTATTTTGCACCAGCCTCACTCAAAAGATCCATTTTCTGGCTAAATAAGGTGAGCTGTGACTACCATGTTTACCTCTGTGCCCTCATGAGCGCCTTATGCTTTTTTATTTGTGTCGAAATGCCTTACTTTGTCGCTGACTAAATTGGGGTCGAACTTGCTGTGAACCCAGACGATCTAAGGTCATGTGATTTATTACTAGCTCTTCCATTTATTGCGGCAGGACAGAGTTTTTATTGCTTTTCAATTTAATACACACAGTATTGAATTGAAAAGTAATAAAAACTCTTGCTTATGTAAGTAAGATATATAATTATAATTTTTGTCTCGCCAGTGACATTTACCGCATCAACAAGCTGCTCAAGAATTTCCAGGAGTTCTTAAACAATTTATTCAACCCACTGTTCGAGGCTTCCGTCGACCCCAGCACTAATATTGAACTGCACAAGTTTCTATCGGTATCTAACTTTCCTCTATCTCCTGAACACAAAAAATGTCAACCATTTCACAATCCTCAATGTCTGTTATTGTTACGATTGAATCAATGTTGCTAAAATTTGGTAGATACACCACGAAGATATATACTATAATAACTTCTCCAGAAATAAATAAAGAAATTACTGTGGACGTACCTAATGTTTTTAATAAATGTTCTTAGCACGTGATTGGGTTCGACAGTGTCGACGACGAGTCAAAGCCCGAAAATCCGAACTTAAACGAGAACATGAGGACCCCAGAAGAATGGGATGATGAAGAGAATCCGCCGTATGCGTACTATCTATACTACATGTACGCAAACATGATACAACTCAATCAGTTGCGAAAGTAAGTGCAGTGGATTTCATCACACCAGCCCCACGAGGATTCAATAGAATGGTTTAAGATCAAAGATATAAGATTTTACTCATTTAAAAACATGAAAATGTTTCTTTCAGAGAGCAAGGACTCAACACATTCGTGCTACGGCCGCATTGTGGGGAAGCTGGGCCAGCGACGCACCTCAGCGCCGCTTTCCTACTGGCTGATAACATTTCCCATGGCCTGATTCTGAGAAAAGTATGCAAAAGGGCCCTTTATGGTTATATCTTTTATAGTTAATTGGCGTAGATACTCAACATTTACCTACTTTACACAAAAGAAACTAAGTTGTGTCAAAACCACGTCGGTTTCCATAGTTAAATGACTCGCTTGTTCGGAATATCAAGCGGAATCGAATATCAGTTCGGAATATAACATCATCGCAATGTTATTGTCTGTCGGTTTTCTATTTGATACATTTTGGAGAGTGCACTTTAGATCTACATGACCCAATTCCACCCTGCCCTTTCTATCGAACATCAGTTTCTCCTAGGCGAGGGCGCTGCACCGCATCTGCACTAAACAGAAAGCGAGTCGGCGGTCAAATGTAATAAAAAAAAATATCACCCCAGGTACCAGTCTTGCAATACATGTACTACCTGGCGCAGATATATATCGCCATGTCTCCGCTGAGTAACAACTCCCTGTTCCTCAACTACCATCGCAATCCGCTGCCAGATTACTTTGCGAGGGGGCTGCGAGTGGCACTCAGCACCGACGACCCGCTGCAGTTCCATTACACAAGGGTAAATACGTTTACAACTTACAACTTACGTTTATAACTTACGTTTTATGTTGTGAATGTGTGACTAGGCTACGTCTTGACTACAGCTTTACTTAGTTTGGGCCTAGATGGCGCTGTGTGAAATGTCCTCTAATATTTATTGATATTACTTCTACAGTCACTTTTTAACTTTTATTTATGTGGGACGAACGAGGTGCTCTCCTGGTGGTATGAGATAACGCATGTCTACGATGGTCGTAGACATGCGTTAGACAGAATAGACGCGATAGACAGAACTTTCAAACCAAAGTCCAGGGCATCGCTGCTTTGGCGCTTATTACTTTGAGATATTTATGGTTAGTCTCAACAGCCCTGTAATTTTGCTAGCTGCAGTAACCCATAAAACCAGAACACAGTAATGTTTACTCACTACTGTTTAGCGGCAGAATATCTGGTACTGCGGGAGTATATACATAGACAACTTTCTGCTAAGAAGATCTACTTCCTAATAAAACTTAATGGACTGTACCGTCATAAATATATGTAGGGATGATAGCCCAGTGGTTAGCGCGGTCGGTTCGCATGCCGAAGGGCGTGGGTTCAAACCCCATCAATGAGCTTGAGCTGCCGGTGAAGGAAAACATCGTGAGGAAACCATAGCATGGTGGTAGGGTACTTTCTAGTACTCGGCTGGCTAGCTACCACCCTCAAGTTGAAAATCTGCCGCCAAGCATCTAACGGTGTGTTCCGGTAGCCTCACTTGAGAGCCAGTTCCATTCCAGACTAGGTGTGCTTTACCATCTTCGACCACACCTTCACTTAACATCAGGTGAGCTGTGGTCAAACACCTAGCCTGTCAACCATTAAAAAAATTAAATTACATCACAAACGATTTGGTAGTCAAAGTCAAAGTCTGTTATGATACATGCCAAAAAAAATGTTTGTCTAGGAAGATTCTTTTTTCTTTTCCTCATGTCTGATAGCATAGTCTTTAAGGGCGAAACACGTCGATACAAGAGATTTAACAATCCGCAAAGAACCGCAATCTGAAAACTGCAAAAAATCTGAATTGGAAATCTTTGAAAAGAAGGCTTAGTGTGAGATGAGAATCTTGGAGAAGATTGTGAAAATGTATGATTTCAGGAGCCGTTGATGGAGGAGTACAGTATTGCGGCGCAGGCGTGGAAGTTCAGCGCTTGCGACATGTGTGAGTTGGCACGCAACTCTGTTCTCATGTCTGGATTTCCGCACGAGGTGAGCATTTTTGTCAAATCGGCACGGATCACTTGTTTTTCATAAAATGCCCCACTGCTGGATATTTTGCCGGGTTTTTTCTCGTTATCAGAAAAGTAAGGCCATAGTTTACCACGCTAGCCAAGTCTGGCTAGGCAGATGCAGATGCTGATGGAGATTCGGAGCTTTGATGTGGTCTAGCCACTTCCGCCTGGCTACGCTTCCACGGGATTCTACCTTCGAGGATCAACCTTGGAAAGTCATACAGGGATCCTCTTTGTAATCGCCCCAAAAAGGCGGCCTCCCGTCGCATGACTATGGACATCAGCTCTGTTTTGCGGTTGGCCATTTCCAAAACCTTGGAAATTGAGATGAAACTTGTCCAAGGAATTATGAACATCTTCCGTAGAATCCACACCTAAAATGTCTGTATTTAGTCACATATTTCTTTTCGCAAGATCCACGTTTCGCATCCATACAAGAGCGTGGACTAAACATATCATCTCATAATGCTATATCTCTTAGATGGCCTATTCTTATTCCTTTTTCCAATTCTTCATAGATGAAGCAGTTCTGGCTGGGCCCGGAGTACCAGCACGACGGTCCGGAAGGGAACGACATAACATACAGCAACGTCCCGGACGTGCGCATCTCCTTCCGACACGAGACGTTACTCGACGAGCTGGACAACTTGTTTCGAGTACATACCTGACAGGTGGGCTTGGAACATTACTCTTATAGTGTTGGTATCAACTTCAAGTGTCCAAATACACTATTTTCCCCGCATAATGATTAAGAATAAAGATAAAAATTCTGGTACAGTGCCGTCTATCCAGGGACTCCCGTCAACATTCAGGGTTTACTTGGTGGCAGATCTTCTTATCAAGAGGTCATCTAGGTACCATCGCAGTTCCAGATTTTTTGGCAATATAATTATATTATGTTTATATTTCTTATGTTCCAACTTAGTGGTATTCTGTACAAGCACGGTAACATTTCTCTTATTTTTTCTTTGTTTTCCTCACCTGCATTACTGAATTATCTGCACTCCAAATTTGTATACAATTATACATATTTATTTCATATTATTATATATTTATTTTGTTTTTATTAATTGGTCAATGCTGAAAATCAGCGCTGTGGAGTAATCCCCAGCACAATTGCTGAGCACTGGCCTTTTTTTCCTTGTTGATGCACCAACCACTGCAGCGATAACCCGCTTATTGTCTTGTCAAATTTGTTGTCTTTTTGTTAATCTGCTTTTATTTGTGTGTTTTGTTTGAACTTATCTGTTGTTGTGTCTAGTGTATTGTGTGGGAAAAAAAATGTTTTTTCTTTCTTTCATTTTTGTTTTTTTTTTTTTTTATTAATTTAGCGTAAGCGAAAATTCCAGCAAAATTTCACTAAAATTATAAGTAGAAAATTTACCATATTTCTGTGTTTTTTTTATCTCTTTTGTTTCAGATTACAGTTCACATTACAGCAAATAAAAAAAAAGAGATATGCAGTCATATATTTATTGTAGCGAAACATTAACAACTATATCACATTCCGAATACTAGAATTATATACAATAACGCAGTTTTTAACTATATTACAATCATGTGCATAAATCTAAGTGTAAGTAAATAAATATTTGGTAACTGGAACTATTTAGTTTCATTGATCTTTCTATAGGTATTTCATCACCAACATTTCCGCGAAAAGTGACACCCACATCCCACTAATATTATAAATGTGAAAGTTTGGATGGATGGATGGATGTTTGTTACTCTTTCACGCAATAACTACTGAACGGATTTGGATAAAACTTGGTATGGTGGTAGCTGACACCCAGTATTAACACATATGCTACTTTTTATCCCGAAAATATGTAGCGGGTAACACCGCGGGGCGCAGCTATTATTATATATAGATGCCTGGAAGTCTCTTACAGCTTGATTTAAGCGAGTGTTTCTTCCACGCCACTTGTCTTTTGTGGAATGGCTTACCACCTTCGGGGTTTCCACCGAATTTTGATTTACCTCACTTCAAACAAAGGATGAAACTTAAACGTAGGCAACGCACTGACAATGCCCCAGGTATTATAGGTGATCATAGGCGTTGGTGACTACTTACCATCAGGTGGCCCATAGCTTGTTTGCCACTTTTTCACATAAAAAAAATCACATTTTTTTATGTACCTAATCAAATTACTTAAAAACGAGAATGTTCGTGTGAGTGTTTGTTTGCTTTAAATTTTTCAATGGCCGAATGAATTTGAATGAAAATTTTTACACGATTTTATTACTAGACGTCCAGAAACAACACGCCCACGGGGTCATACGTGCTTGGTGGACATTCTTTATATGCGCACTAGGGGCTTCGACTCTACATTTTTTTATTGTAGAGTCGAATAGAGGATGTGGGTCTCTTCTAGAGTATATGTTGCTAAAAAAGTACAATATAGGTGTCTTCAAATCCAGAGTATGTTACATCACTGTTGGACTACAGAGGAATAAAGCAACATTGCGTCATGATAATATTCCAAAAACTAGAACAAAACGGTTCGATTCCACCTTCATTGTACGAACCGCTAAACAATGTAATTTGCTGCCCGAGAGGGTGTTCCCTGATAGATACAATCTGGGTGCCTTCAAGTTGCGAGTGAATCGGTTTCTCCTAACCGAGCGTGCTCCATTGTAGACCGCATCTTCGCTTAACATCAGGTGAGACGACGGTGAAACGCAAGCCTATTTGTAATAAAAAAAAAAAATCTAGCTAAAGTCCAGATGGTGTTTTATTTGGTATTTCTTTTTTAATTTGGGCTCAACTTGGTAAACCATAGACAATAACAATCTCATGACAATTTATTTTAAAAAATCTAGTTTTTTAACTACTTTGATTTAACGATAGTATATCACGTTAGTTTCAATTTCCATTTACATCCACAGATTTTTTATACATTTTTAATATCGACAACATGCAAATTAACCTTAATTCTACTAAATCTACAATTGAATAACGACTTACTGTCCCTAGTGAGTCTAGAATCCAGTAACAGCTCTGATAGCCTTCTCTTCGTCGTGCGGCGTCATCTGTCTGTGGGAGTGGAACTCCATGGAGAAGGAGGCCAGTCCGGAGCTCAGGGAGCGCAGGGTGGAGGAGTACCCCAGCAGCTCGGACAGTGGCGCCAGGCACTCTACCACCTGAGGAAATATAATATGCTCAGCATCGCAATCACACTCAATGCTAGCTGTTTTTTTACATGACTGCCCAAAAAAGGAGTGTAATGTGTTCAGGGTTCATTCGTATATTTGTTAGTTAGTTTCTTTATTCTACCATTTTTTTTTATAACTAAACAGATTTGGATTAATGGGGTATTTAGAATCCTTACATCATCCCGAGTGACACTAGATATATTTAAAAATAAAAACAATCGTTTATTTATTTATTTTTTTTCTTTGGTTTTGGCGTCGCGTTTTAGCATTTGCCAGTGTCAAGTATTTATATATTTTCAAGTTTCAAAAGTTAAATAAGTGTCCTCGTAGCTAGTTATAGTCAAAGTCCAGTCTTAGTCAAGTCCAGTCTGTCAGTCAAGTCCAGTCATGGTTTAGTAAAGTAGTGGCGACTTTACTATAAAGCTTCGATGGAGTTTTGGAAAGACCACGAAAAGTCATGTTTCACCACATTATATCATTTTCCCACACTCACGCATATAATTCGGCACTTTATGAATAAAACACCACCATTTTTATGCATAAACACTCGACAAAACACAAGTTTTGGAAAAAAATACAACGGAGCGACACGACTCTTCCCGTGTTCCCGCCAAAACTCCAACAATCGTTTATTTATTGGGCATTCGTGTTTCTTCTTTTATTTTCTTTATGAGGCTTGTTACAGCTTGTATTTTTTTAACATTTTTTTTTTTGCATTATACAGGCTCAAATATAAATACAAATATATTATTGATAACATCAACGTTACAAGTCACTGCACACGCAAAATACTGTATATATAAAATATTTACATACATACATACAAGACAAAAAAAAAAAGATACACTCGAAAAACATAACCCTACCCCATAACCTTGGCAGACGGGTAAATTCTGGCTTATCGAATAGGCATTTTATACATACGACGATAGTTTGAATTTATTTCTATTAAATATGACTTGTAACAAACTTGTTACCAATAAACAATTTGAGTTTGAATATAAATAAATAAATAAATAAATATCATAGGACATTACACACAGCGCCATCTGACCCCAAACTAAGCAGAGCTTGTGCTATGGAAGACAGATAACTGATAGAATACTTACATACTTTTTTTTGTTGTAAATACATACTTATAATACATACAGTACACCCAGACACAGAACAAACATCGATGTTAGTCACACAAATGTTAGTCCTGAGTGGGAATCGAACCCACGCCCTTCAGCTCTCGAAGCAGACATACTACTAATGAACCAACAGGGCTGTCAATATAAGTTTGATGCGGTGTAAATTGAAACTAGTAAAAGCTGCCCATAAGGGTGAGGTTACCTTGTAGTGTTGGCGCATGTGTATGCGGTGTATGTGCGTGCGGCGGCGCGAGAGGTCGGCTAAGACGCGCGCCGAG
Organism: Biston betularia; assembly: GCA_905404145.2. Lineage (NCBI taxonomy): Eukaryota > Metazoa > Arthropoda > Insecta > Lepidoptera > Geometridae > Biston > Biston betularia. Next base: position 769,689 of record FR989879.1, read on the forward strand.
TGGCTCTCCGGGCACGCCACCTCCAACGACATCATCGGCTCCAGTAGCACCGCTTCCGCATCTTCGAACACCTGACATTATACACTTTGATGTGAATATCAAATTAGTGTAGTCAAATCTGTAGCGATGATAGCTCAGTGGTTAGCACGGTAGGTTCGCATGCCGAAGGGCGTGGGTTCAAACCCCAACAATGAGCTTGAGCTGCCGGTGAAGGAAAACATCGTGAGGAAACCATAGCATGGTGGTAGGGTACTTTCTAGTACTCGGCTGGCTAGCTACCACCCTCAAGTTGAAAATCTGGCGCCAAGCATCTAACGGTGTGTTCCGGCAGCCTCACTTGAGAGCCAGTTCCATTCCAGACTAGGTGTGCTTTAACATCTTCGACCACACCTTCACTTAACATCAGGTGAGCTGTGGTCAAACACCTAGCCTGTAAACCATTGAAAAAAAAAGTGTATAAGCAGTGGAAGTAACCTGGGCCCATAACCTTTATTTTCATTTAAACGACGAACGACTTGAACCATGGAAATCCGAGAAACTATAAAATGTACACACAACCGTGCTCAGTGCTCACAACACTAATGCATCCCGATTTTTTATGGTCGTTTCATATTTTCAAATGTCTCTTGATAAAATCATGTAAAAGAATTCATAGTCAAAGTCGCTGAGATTCAGTCCAGGCCTTAGTAAGTAGTGATTACTCTGTTAAAGGTTTCTACAAAGTTTTGGAAATCAATGTAAGAATCAGGTATACCTTTCTGAGACATTGAACGACGGCGGCCGATATGACGGACTCCGAGGTTCCGCGCCCCACCTCGAACCAATGCAACGTCACTTGGACGTCCACCACCTGGGAAATTATGACACAATTACTACCATTATTAGGATGGGTGTAGAACTAAAATCTTTTTTTGCTCATTTGTTTTTTAATTATTATTTTCATAAACAAGCTAAAACCACGACAAATATAAATACACTCAATATTTTTACCATTTAAAAATAATATATTTTTCAGATATTTTACCTTTTTAAAAAATAATAATTATAATTAACAAAAACAAAACTCATGAAATGTAAATTTACATGTCTACAAGTCAAAATATAAATTTAGAAGATGACAAAGGTTTCGTACCTCAGTATCTGTGTAGTGAATATATTAAATAACAATAAAAGACTTATGAAATGACTGATGACATAACCATTCAATCATTCACCGTTCATAAAAAAACTTTTTATTTTCTAGACCAATAACTTTACTCTTAATAAAATTAAATGTAATTGACATTTGAGAATTACGTTTGCGCGCTTTCGAGCAACGATATAGGTAATATTACTTTTAATACGGTAGATTCTTTCATTCTTATTCTTTTGTAATTCGGTATGTAAAGCCTATAGTTGGCAGGGTCGGAACGATTTCCTATTTTGGGTACGGCCTGCACGTTAGCAATCTTCCAGGATTTAGGCACTTGCCCAGTCTTAAGAGAGACGCGTTAACACGGGATTCGGTTTTTTTTGTATTTATTTTATATTTTTTAGTGATAGTAAACATTATTTTATGAAACTAATCTGAATATTTTGGCTTTCTATGCGGTAGTTTAATTCTAATACGTTTTCAAACTTTTTATAGTTATGACGTCATGAGGTCGACTGAATATGTAGAATATGCTTTTGCCATATAAAACAAAAAAAGTATACAAAACATTTGACACATTAACTTTGACAACAGAACTGACAAGTTTTTTTTAATTTGCCCCATCGGGCAGGCTAAAGCTGTAAAGCCATTCTGTCACGTCTTCGGTTTTTACAATTCATGACATGAAGTAAACAAATCTTATAGCGTAAGGGTATAGCGTATATGTGGAGTGAATGTGGGATTATTTTTTAATTAAAACGGCTCTTAACGCAAGAAGAAGTCTGACTGAAATACGAGTAAACTAATCAGAGCTGCTTTGGCGATGGCGATGAAATGATATGTAGCCAAATAGGCCTCTTTGACCTGGTCATTTGACAGGTATTAGCAGTCAAAACTACTGAGATATGTAGTTTTATTAGCTCAGTGGTTAGCGCGATTATAACTCACCCCAAGCGGCCCATGAAGAAACGATGAAGAAAATGAAGTGAAGAACGATGTGAAGGAAAATATCGTGAGGAAACTATTGCATGGTGGTACTCGGCGGGCTAGATTTGAAAGTCGACACAAGATTTGAAAGTCATCCACCAAAAATGTCTCTTCTTCGGGCTCTTTAGATGAACAGTCGAAGCCCTAACATCTGAAGTCCCATATAAGCAGGATCTTGCTGCAGGCAAAGGATAGCGATGATGTTTTCTATTGCACAGGCATCAGGGCTTGTGGTTAAACACCTAGTCCATATAAAAAAGTGTGCTCACGGGGCAGCCGAGCTTGGGTCCGTGCAGCAGCGCCGTGGCGACGCCTTGCTTGATGGCTTGCAGGTTGCGCGGGTATATGTGGGCCAGGTTGGCGGCGCTGTCGCCGGACTTGTCCAACCTAAGCGGCAAACACATTTTACTTGGTGGTAGATCTCCTTAGCAGGAGGTCGTCTAGGTAGGTACCACCGCAGTACCAGTTATTCTGCCGCTAAGCAGTAGTGTTTACTGTGTTCCGGTTTCAAAAGTGCTGCAGCTAGCGAAATTACTGGGCTGTTGAGACTAACCATCGAAAGTTTTTAATTAGCGCCAAAGCAGTGATGCCCTGGACTTTGTTTTGTTGCTCAAAGTTCTGTGTATCGCTGCAATGGTCATGGGCAGGCGTTATCTCTTGTCATCAGAAGAGCGTCTCGTTTCTCTAATTACTTTTTACATTAAAAAACTCCCAACAACAATAAGGATTACGGGTATATTCCATTCTCTGACGTACCACTGTCCAGCAAAGCTCGCCCTTGGTTTGGGCCTGATTGTGGACGCGCTGTGGCGTTAAAGCATCGGGCATATCTAGCTTGGGCGGATGCTCGAAACCGCAAGGCAAGGGACATACACCAAAAGAAGAGAGCCTTTAATAGGGTTGCCAAGTCGTGTAAAAAGGCGTTGCAGAGGGCTCGTTTCAACCATATTAGTCGAATAGGGGACAAACTAGCTTCTTATCCTACTGGTAGCAAAGCATTTTGGTCCCTAGCTAAATCGGTTGAAGCGAACTTCTGCCGCTCTTCACTACCTCCACTGCTGAAAGCTAACGGAACACTAGCTCACACTGCAGAAGAGAAGGCAAACCTGTTTGCTTCTCTCTTCGCGGAGTCTTCGCGTCTAGATGCTGGTAGTGCGACACCTCCAACTTTGTCGAGTGGCAAGTCAGTCATGAGTGACATACTGATCCGACAAAAGGAGGTTCGTCGAACGCTACGCAATCTGGATGTGAACAAGGCCAGTGGCCCCGACGGTATTCCAGCAATTGTTCTGAGGTCTTGTGCACCTGAATTGTCTCCCGTGTTGACGCGCCTGTTTCGCCTCTCTCTGAAGACTGGTCAAGTCCCTAAATCCTGGAAGCTTGCCAACGTGCAACCCGTGCCCAAAAAAGGAAGTCGAGCAGACCCTGCCAACTATAGACCCATCTCGGTCACCTCCTTACTTTGTAAGAGTATGGAGCGTGTACTCAATAACAGGCTCCTGACGTACCTAGAAGCCAATGACCTCATCAGTGACCGCCAATACGGATTCCGCCAAAACCGGTCTACTGGTGACCTTCTAGCGTACGTCACACATATCTGGAGCGAGGCCATCGAGAAGCATGGAGAGGCGCTTGCCGTTTCTCTGGATGTCTCGAAGGCCTTTGACAGGGTCTGGCATGATAGCCTTGTTGGCAAACTTCCTGCGTACGGCCTGTCCGCTGGTTTATGTGCGTGGATTTCAGACTTCCTGAGGGAAAGATCCTTGCGAGTGGTCGTCGAAGGCTGCTCGTCTGATCAAATGGCTATCAATGCCGGTGTTCCACAGGGGTCCGTACTCTCTGCAACATTGTTTCTGCTGCACATCAACGATTTGCTGAAGCCCGGTATTTATGGGTACGCAGATGACAGTACGGTTGTGGAGAGTTACACATCCGACGCACGAGCCAGCGGGTCACAGATCCAGTCACACGGAGAGTCGTTGATCGAACGTTTGAACTTGACCCTTAAGGCAGTCTCCGATTGGGGCGATGCCAACCTGGTCAAGTTTAACGCTTCTAAGACTCAGGCGTGTTTATTTTCGGCCAAAAAAAGGCCTTTTTCACTGTCTCCGTCTTTCCGAAATGTATCCGTGCCGATTGCAGATAGCCTCGAGCTTCTTGGTGTCTCTCTCTCGACGACTCTAAATTTTGGCTCGTTTATAGAGTCAAAGGCTCAATTAGCAGCAAGAAAGCTTGGCATCCTGTCTAGAGTGAGGCGGTACTTCACACCAGAACAGCTGCTTAGTTTATATAAAGCGCAAGTAAGGTCGTGTATGGAGTACTGCTCTCACCTATGGGACGGCTCTGCCAAGTATCAGCTTGAGGCTCTGGAGTCGATCGAGAGGCGCGCTAGGAGACTAATTGGCGACGACGCTCTGGCCACGTCTCAGTTACAAAGCCTTGAGCACCGTCGTAAAGTCGCTTGCTTGTCTGTCTTCTATCGGATACATTTCGGGGAGTGTGCCACGGAATTGCACAATTTGGTTCCGCCAGCCCCTTTCTATTACCGGACGGCAAGGCAGACTAGGCCTAAGCGCCATCCATACATGGTGGACATTCCCCACGTACGGACTAAGCGCTTCGATTCCACGTTCTTCATACGCACAGCGAGGATGTGGAACTCTCTGCCGGCGTCTGTTTTTCCCGTGAAGTACAATTTGGGTGTCTTCAAATCTAGAGTAAACAGGTTTTTTTCTAGGTAAGCGTGCTTCATCTTGGACTGCATCCTGCTTAACATCAGGCAGGGTGTAGTCAAACGCGAACCTATTATGTATAAAAAAAAAAAAAAAAAAAAAAAAAAAAAAAAAAAAAAAAAAAAAAAAATATTGACTGACGGTACGGTACCTATACTCTTCTCACGCCAAGGATTAATATGCGTTATTTTATAGGTGGAAGTGATGGTGCGGTCGAAGTAGGTAAGCACATGTCTGGTACGGAACTGACTCACATGCGAGGCTTTCGCAACACACACGTTAGGTGCTTAGATTTTCAACTTGATGATAGTAGCTAGTCTATCCCCAAGTTGAAAATCTGGGGTTTCCATGCCTGGCTAGGTGGCTACCATCTTTAGACCACATCGTCACTTTACATCAGGTGAGATGTGATCAAACACTTATCGTGTAATCTATAAACAAAACTGTTTGTGTATTTAGCTAGATGACATATCAATAGGTTATTTATCTGTGGTAAGAATAGCAACATAAAATCATAGTTCATCTTTTAATGTTTGAACTAAAACATTTTTTTAATTGTCGGAATTGAAATCACTAAAAAGGAAACAAACTCATCTAACTACACGGTCATATCATTCAATCCTTCATCGTTCGAACCACTAAGCAGTGGAATTTGCTGCCCGAGTAGGGGTTTTTCTAGGCAAGTGTGTTCCATCGTAGACCGTATCTTCGCTTAGAATCAGGCAAAATCGTATCTCTAACTCATGAATAAATAAATAAATATCATATGTACTTACTTGAGTATTTTGTCTTGTGGCAATCCTTTCACAGTCTTTGCCGAGAGAGTGATCTTGCACTGCTGCCGTATGTTGCCTATCTTCCGATCTTGGGCCACTGTCTGCTTACCGGTGCCGATCAACGCCTCCTTGTACGCTATCTGCAGAGGGCCCAGTTCGACGTCGATTTTGTACTCGCGCACGATGCGCTCCTTTATTATTTCCAAATGGAGTTCACCCATGCCTGTGAATAGAAGAGGTGATGATGAAGTGGTGGAAAGGTCACCATCGTGCTATAGGGCAGCTGTCTCCAAGCATAACACCTATACTCTTGCTTGTTAATTGGATACATTTTAATGTGGAGGTAATTTTCCATGCACAACTTTTTTTTTAAACTACAAATAGGCTTGCGTTTGTCCACAATCTCGCCTGGTGTCGCCAACAATCGACACATTACAACAAAAAACAAAACAACATAGACTAAATTGTGGTGAGCGATTGTATCTTATCAGGGAACACCCACTCAAGCAGCAAATTTTATTGCTTAGCGGTTCGCACAATGAAGGTGGGTTTAAACCGTTTAGTACGTGTTTTAGGAATATCTACCATGCAGCGACATCGCTTTTTTTACTTACAGTAAATTTTCAAGTACTCCATTGAGACGACGTGTTTAATTACCCCTATCCAGGAGTACACTGCATTCCACCAGCCAGTGCCTGGCTGTATCTATTGCGTCACCGCAAAAATAGCAAGACATACCTATCAGAGGCCAAATAATATTTACTATACGCAAATTTTATCCACAACGACAAAACGCCACTTATTGTATATTACATGCTTTGTTAAGTTTAGGGCTAGATGGCGCTGTGCTAAACGAGTGAGTCCGTCTCGACTCTTAAGTACTAAGCACTGTACGGGGTCCTGACCTGCACCGCGATTGACCCGGAACCCGCACGGAGATACCATTGAATGCTAAGAAGTTAACGTCGTGTAGCTATAGTGACCTGCAAGCACGAGTTGTCCCGCGTCGTCGTCGGCGAGAACCCGGAGGCTGGGGTCTTCCCGCTGCAGCTCCGCGAGCGCCACCTCCAGCGCGCTCTGCTGGCCCGTGCTCGGCGGCTCGATAGAGCACAGGAACACGGGCTCCGGGATCCTCGTGCCTTAACACGAAAATTCCATTAACTGGGAAAGTTAAAGCGATGATAGCTGAGTGGTTAGCGCGGTCGATTCGCATGCCGAAGGGCGTGGGTTCAATCCCCAACAATCAGCTTGAGCTGCCGGTGAAGGAAAACATCGCGAGGAAAACATAGCATGGTGGTAGGGTACTTTCCAGTACTCGGCTGGCTAGCTACCACCCTCAAGTTGAAAATCTGTCGCCAAGCACCTAACGGTGTGTTCCTGCAACCTCACTTGAAAGCCAGTTCCATTCCAGGCTAGGTGTGTTTACCATCTTCGACCACACCGTCACTTAACATCAGGTGAGCTGTGGTCAACCACCTAGCCTGCCAACCATAAAAAAAAGTTTTTCCGGTGATTTTATAGAATACCGCAAAACGTGATTTGCCAGAATTTCTACTTTGCCACATCGTAACTTTGCTTGCGTAGTCATATTAATAAAATAGCACCTAAACAGTTTCGTCCGAAAGTACATAGAAAAAAACTTGTTATGTACAACAATAACAATAGACAACCCTTTATTTGTGATAACAAACAAATTTCAATTACATAAAAAAAAATACATATACAAAAAGAAATAACTTTTTTTTTATGTAAAAACTTTGAGTAACAAAACAAAGCCCCCCTGTTAGGTACAATATTGGCGTCTTCAAATCTAGAGTAAATAGGTTTCTTCTAGGTAAGTGTGCTCCATCTTAGACCACACTACTGTTTAACATCAGGCAGAGTGTGGACAAACGCGAACCTATTTTGAATAAAAAAAAAAAAACATTACAAGTTTTTTCAAATCTCACCGATTCCCAATAACACTTCAGCAGTTTCCTCGTGCGAGGGATCCGAGTCCAGGTTTTGGAGCCGCTGGCGTGCGCTGGGTAGCATCAGCGTCTCCAGCCGTCCAGGGTCGGCCAGGAGTTGAGCTAGGGCGGCTTTGGCGCGGGAAGCGGCCGCTTGGGTCGAAGTGACGAGGTCACCTGTCATTGTCGCCTGGAATGCATTATTCTTGTCCAAGAACTTACAAAACCTATCGCCTGATCTATACAGGGCCATAAGCATAGAGTGTACTAAGTTGAAAGGAAGTATTTTATAGTATTTATTACAAGACTGGCCAAAAAAATTTTTTTCAGGTTGCTTATTAAATTTTGTAAATCGAAATTCACATCAGTATGAAATATTACAGTAGTTTTTGACCAACTTACTTTGAGAGAGCTAACGACGGCGATGTTCCCAGCTGTAACTGTCTCCACGGGCTTGTACTCGTCTGCTAACGCCACGTACAGGGCTCCGGCCTAAAATGAAATTTACACTTTTTTGTAAATACTTACATTCAGAACAACCAGACATAGAACAAATATTTATGATCGGCACATAAATTTAAAGTTAGTCCTGGATGGATCGACCCCACACACTCAAGAAGCAGGGCTACCAAATTAGCTAACATGTACTTAACATAATCGTAGGTATGTCGTACTTTGTTTCGACTCCTTGAAAAAGGTCATCGGATGTGACTGAAACTATGGCCGGAGCTTTTTTTTTCTTTGGTTTTTGCGTCGCATTTTATGCATTTGCCATTGTCAAGTGTTTTAGATTTTCAAGTTTCAAAGGTTAAATAAATTGTTATAGATAAAGTCAAAGTCCAGTCTTGGTCAAGTACAGTCCGTGTCAGTCAAGTCCAGTCATGCTTTAGTGAAGTAGTGGCGACTTTACTATAAAGCTTCGATGGAGTTTTGGAAGCAACACGAAAAGTCATGTTTCACCACATTATATCATTTTCCCACACTTGCGCTTGTGATTCGGCACTTTATGGATAAAACACCACCATGTTTATGCATAAACACTCGACAAAACACTAGTTTTGGAAAAAAATACAACGCGACACGACTCTTCCCGCGTTCCCGCCAAAACTGCTGGCCGGAGCTTTCGAACTACTGCCATATAAGTAATACATAAAATGTTAGATTCCATAGCATATATATATAGACTACAACTAAAATAGGTTTCTTCTAGGTAAGCGTGTTGCATCTTACACCACACTATTACTTAACATCAGGCAGAGTGTGGTCAAACGCGAACCAATTTTGAATTAAAAAAAAAATACGTACCTGTTCACTTTTGTCTTGTCCCAGGCTATAAATCTTCTGTCCTTTGGTAATTTCTCCACTATACAGCCTCAAAAATGTCAACACACCTCTTTGATCATCGTGTTGGACTTTGAATGCTCTTGCAGCCAACTCTGTGTCAAAACACTTGTATAACTTGTGCCCTTCAGAAGGACTAGGTAAATAAGAGAGCACACTATCCATTAGAGTTTGTACTCCAATATTTTTAAACGAACTGCCACAGACTACGGGAAAAGCTTTCATTTCAATTGTGCTTCTTCTGATTGCTTTTTCTATATCACCTTTGTCTATGTCTAAAGATTCGTTGTTTATTATCGTTTCAGCTATATCGTCGTCTATGGAGGATAGTTTGTCTATGAGTAGTCTATGGTCTTTGATTGCTGATTCCCATTTGTGGCCATCTTGTTTTTCTGTAAGTTTTCGTCTGGTGAAATTTTTACCTCGCCCTTGGGTCCAGATGATCTCTTCTAGGGTTATCAGGTCGATTAGGCCTGTAATAGAATTTCAATGGCTTAAATAAAAATACATTACATTATTTACTAGTGGACGCCTCGCGGTTTCACCCGCGTAGTTCCCGTTTCCATTGGAATACAGGGATAAAAAGTAGCTTATCCTGAAGATAGCGTAGCTTCCCAACGGTGAAATAATTTTCGAAATCGGTCCAGTAGTTTGGGAGCCTATTCAATACAAACAAACAAATGTTGCCATATTATTTTTTAAAGTGAATATTTATCGCTATAAGATTCCGTGTTTGCGCTCACCAATTAGTTTTCCCTCATGCCTCACGGCATGATGCAGTAGCAGCGGCGTGGCGTGCAATTTGTCTTCAATAGAGCGCACACACACCTCGGAGCTTGAGTCATTTCGATCCATTTTGTTGAGATACAGTATTCTAGGGACGCGGTAGCCGGCCGCTTGCCGCCACACTGTAAGGGTTTGGGCTTCTACTCCTGGAATTGAATAAATATGAGTCATATTAACTCAATTGAGGGGTTGTATCATACATTCCTGAGATTGTAAATATGATTCTAGAGTTTCTGACTAATGATTCTTCAGATGACATCCTTAAACTAGATATCAGTAAAGAGGTAGATCACCTAAGCATTAGATTGTCTAGATACTAAGGATGTATTATATATTCTGTCCCCAAGTAATAGTGTCAAAGTTACTGTCTTCCAGTTTGAAGCTATCAGCTATCAAAATTAATTATTGACTTAGGATTGTGGAATGTCCAACAAGGTTGTGTTATAATTTAAATAATAAATAAATAAATATTGGAGAACATTTAACACAGCGTCATCTAGCCCCATACTGTGCAAAGCTTGTACTATGGGAACCAGACAGCGGACAGAATACTTAAATACTTTTTTTTTGTAAATACATACTTATAGTACATACAGAACACCCAGACACATAACAAACATTGATGTTAGTCACACAAATGTAACCCACGCCCTTCAGCTCTCGAAGCAGGCATACTACCAATGAACCAACAGGGCTGTCATTATTACACATTTCAAATTTGAAAGCAAAAATTTCATGTGTCAATAACATTTGTTGGTTTTTAGTTTTTCAATCTTGTTGTGAATATACAAATCGAACCTGCAGAAGCATCCAGCACAATAACAGCTCCATCCAATACTGCGAGGCTCTGTTCCACCTCCATGGTGAAGTCTATGTGGCCCGGAGTGTCAATAAGATTGATCTGTCCTTCCCTCCAAGGGAATGATACAGCAGCAGCTGTCACAATACAAACATATCATCAGAATGCAGTCAACAACAATACTGCTGCAGAAATATTATGTATTAGGGATGCCTGTTGTTTTTACAATCTAATGGCAAAAAAATATTTTATAACTATTATTTTTTTCTGCATTTCTGCATTGAGATATTAAAAGTGTGGAGGATCTGTCCATATAAGATACCAAACATGTGTTTTTGTTGTTTAGTTGTTGCTTTACGAGCAACATTTCCATTTTAGGACATTCTATGAAGCATAAATAAATAAATAAATATCGTAGGACATTACACACAGCGCCATCTGACCCCAAACTAACCAAAGCTTGTACTATGGGAGTCAGATAACTGATAGAATACTAAAATACGTTTTTTTTATTGTAAATACATACAGTACACCCAGACACAGAACAAACATTTGGTTTTATATCACAAAATGCTTGTCCTGGGTGGGAATCGAACCCACGCCCCACAGCTCTTGAAGCAGACATGCTACCAATGAGCTAACAGGGCTGTCAGGGCTGTCATGCATGTATTATGTTAAAATGACATATATCATACAGGTTAAGCAAACATTAATTCAACTCAAATAGCTACTAACAATACGAAATATACAAGATTAAAACTGATTGCTGCCATTAAAAATTACATAACTATAAGACTAATATTAGAGTTGTTTACACATATTAAGGGATGTAGTTCAAAACAGATGATTGTAGCGATGATAGGTCAGTGGTTAGCGCGGGAGGTTCGCATGCCGAAGGGCGCGGGTTCAAACCCCAACAATGAGCTTGAGCTACCGGTGAAGGAAAACATCGTAAGGAAACCATAGCATGGTGGTAGGGTACTTTCTAGTACTCGGCTGGCTAGCTACCCCTCACTTGAGAGCCAGTTCCATTCCAGGCTAGGTGTGCTTTACCATCTTCGACCACACCTTCACTTAACATCAGGTGAGCTGTGGTCAAAAATCTAGCCTGTCAACCATAAAAAAAAAACAAAACAGAACTTAAATATTTCTACTTCTATTACTTAATATGACTGTATCCTGTTTTGTGAACATAAATAAAAAATGAATCACTCATTGATAACACCATACTTATTAATACAGGACGGGAGGGTTATATGAGCTCTTACAAGTAATAGTAATGCCCCGCTGCCTCTCTTGCTCCATGTAGTCGGTTACAGTGTTCCCGTGGTGCACCTCCCCCATAGACCTGATGGTGCCAGAGTAGAACAGCATCCTCTCTGTAGTTGTTGTTTTACCTAAAAGAATAAACATTGATTTTAATGTAGACATTGTACAGGCTGTTAACTAGAATATTTAAATACAATAAATTATATTCGGCAATCTAAAACAGCGGAGTTAATGATAACATTAATTAAGACTAATATATTACTCAATACTTTATTGCAATATATGTACAGGTTTTAATAAGTATAAAAAGTTATTAAGTAGTTTGTATGACTTTTTGTTTAGTTGTGAAAGTATTTTAGCCTAAATATTAATACAGTTGTACTACTACTTTACTAGACTTTGAGACCATGGTAAGTATAACATGTACAACTTATGACTTCAAATTAGTTGAGTTGTTCAAAACTAGGTGTTACGTAAATATATTTTTTACTTATTGTGTCTGTTTTAAGACATAAAACAAGACTTTACTAACGGAGAATATTAGAATATTTTCTATTTTCAAAAAGATAACTTTTAACCTGCATCTATGTGAGCCAAAATGCCGATATTGCGAATGTGTTCAGTTCCATTATTTTTCTTGGCTGCGTCAGTAGTAGAACATTTTCGTAGGTGGACATTTCTCAATAGTTTTCTGTAATGTTTTAGGAAACAAAGGGGTTTCATTTTGCTTTAACAAAACAAACTCCCAACATAACCTTAAAAACTTCAGCTGTTTTATTTACTTTGACAGTGAAATAAGGTTGTAATTAAATATGACTTTGACATTAGGTATTTCGTTCATAAATTGTTAAAAAGTTAAAACAGAATTGTTGTTGTCTACTGTTGGAGGAAACTTGATTCCTCTAATTTATTGGTGTGAAACATGTATTGGCTCGCTTTAGCAGTAAAACAGACTTTTATGCCGGGACAAGAAACGGCGTGACGCTTTTGTATGCCGCCATGCCTCCTTACATCTCAATTCCTTATTTGTGTGTATGCGCGCGTGTACTATACGTATTACGTATACTTCGTTGCTTCTTAATGTGAGCCGCGTAGTGAGCTGAGTGTGAAACAGTCACACTCAGATGAATTTTACATCTGTCGGGCGTCACGTGATGGCCAACTTCGTTTTTTTATTCACAAATCAAAATATAAAGGTATTTTATATACCTACTGTCAAAAAAAAATTGATTGTATTAAACTGTTTGTTTGTTTGTTTTTTGTGTTGGTTCCAAAACTTCACAGAAATTGATAGTAAAGTAACGACTACTTTAGTTGTGTGACCATGTATTAGACTTATTTAACTTATTTTTCGTTATATACTCGTAAATATCGCAATATATGTCACTGGCTAATGAGCAAAGTGTGACGCGAAAAAGAGAAGCAAAAATCAAATCTAAGCATGCATGATTCTAATGTACATATTTTTGAACGAAATTGAAGTTCTTTCTTTTTTAGCGTGCTTTCTCTTTCACTCTGTCCGTGGAATAATCAAATAATGGCATCTGCGTCGATTTGTTTGTGTTGAATACGTGACAAATAAAAACATTTTATTTCACTGAAAACCTTCTAAAGTGTCCGTGTAAAAGTACTCAAAGATGGGAGTACCAGCATTCTTCCGCTGGCTCAGCCGAAAGTACCCCAGTGTCATAGTAGAATGTATTGAACAGAGGGTTCGTAAGCCTAACCTAAAATTTTATTATTACTGTTACTTTGCAAATTCTCAATTAAAAATATACATTATCTTAGTCCCTTAGACCATCTCCAATGAATGTACCTTTATTTACACAGAACTTTAAGTGTCAAAAACCGAGTTATGACTTATGATGTAGTGTATTTTATGAATAGATTACTAAGCAAGATCTTATCAAAAATTTTCTCTACTATCAGTAACTATCACACCACTCTAAGCTATTACATTAGTAAGAGCAACTGCAGTAAGCCCGTGAAGCCCAGAAAATCTTCACCTTTGGAAAGTTCCTGAACAAGTTCATTGGTTACAAATTGTATACAACTACACCACTACTACTTGTGCTATTGTATACTAGGTATAAACTATGATCAATCTAATTTTACAGCCAGTCGACGTAGATGGCCAGCTAGTGTATGCAGACTCGTCACTCCCAAACCCCAATGGAATAGAGTTTGACAACCTATATCTAGACATGAATGGCATAATTCACCCATGCACACATCCAGAAGACAAGCCACCACCAAAGGATGAAGATGAGATGATGGTGGCTATTTTTGAATGCATTGACAGGCTGTTCAGGATTGTGAGGCCAAGGAAGCTGTTATATATGGCTATTGATGGTGTGGTAAGCTTTTTTTTGACATGCTAGGTTTTTCACAGCTCATGACAATGTAGTCTGAGATAGTAAACAAATTTGCTTAAATTATAAAATTCCAAGCTTATCACAGTTGTTTTGTTTGTGTATACATTAGCTCATCTTTTAGCATTTGTGATCAAGCCAAAAGTGTGTTGAAGTATGTAGGAGTTTGACTGTGCTTGAGTATCAAAATTTTTGAAGCTTATACTATATTATCAATTAGATATGCCATATACAAACTATGACTTACACAAGCCAAATTCAGTTTAGCAAAAAATGCTTTGACTATTTTATTTTGATAAACAATTTTATTTTGAAAACTAATTAACAATTATTACTACAATATCCAGGCACCAAGAGCTAAAATGAACCAGCAACGTTCCCGTCGTTTCCGCGCCTCCAAGGAAACCCAGGAGAAGATTGAAGAAGTTGCTCGTATCCGTTCGGAGCTGCAAGTCAAGGGTGCCTACCTACCCCCAGAGAGGCCTAAAGAGGCCCACTTTGATTCCAACTGTATCACACCTGGTACACCTTTCATGGACAGACTAAGCAAGTGTTTGCATTATTATATTCATGACAGGTTAGTCATTTTATATTAGTACTTCTAGACAATAAACAACTATATTTATGACATAGAAAAACTACAAACAGAAAATAATGCCCAACATGTCTTCTAATATAATTATCTTTCTCTCTCTCCTCTCTCTCTCTCTCTTTGTCTTGTCTCTCTAGTGTTTGCTATTATGGTAAATGGTTGTGCACTATAGTTTATTTTGTCTGTCACTGTGTGAGAAAAATACAGCTCTGTTGGTTGTCATATAAATAAACAAATAAATAATGACTTTCAAGAAAGAACACACATGTATGTTGATACATTCATAAGGACTTCATAATAATAGGACAATCAGGGCTGCTTGTAAGTTAACTGCAGCTACTAACTATGCCAGTGGCGCAGAGCCTCCCTCTGATAATTCAAGGAGGTTGGCTCGGATAGACACTGGCAGGGGAAATGGCTCAAAGGCTACTGGACCGATTTAAAAAATTCTTTCACTGTGGGAAGATACACTATCCCCGAATGACGTAGGCTGCTTTTTATCCCTGTATTCTCACGGGAATGGAAACTAAGCAGGTCAAACCGTGAGGTGTCTGCTAGTGTCAAATAGACGGTACATAACATAATCTATGTACAGAATGTATGTATAGTTATAAAATAAAAAATTAAGAAAGCTAGTTCTGTGTCAGAATTTTCGACTGTTTTTTTCTGATGTAATGTAATAGATTCTATGTATTTATAGGTATTTGTTTTTATAATGATTATTTCTATAACTTTTATCGATGCTTAAACTTTAAAGACTATGACTTGTGTTTCAGAATAAACAGCGATGCTGGATGGAAGGGCGTGAAAGTAGTTTTGTCTGACGCTAATGTACCCGGCGAGGGAGAACACAAGATTATGGATTACATCAGGAGACAGAGAGGTAAGAATTTGAACACAAAAAAAATCAAATATGTTTTTTTTTTAATGTTTAACAGGCCAGATGTTTTGTCTGCAGCTCACCTGATGTTAAGTGACGGTGTGGTCGAAGATAGTAAAGCACACCAAACTTGGAATGGAACTGGCTCTCAAGTGAGGCTGCCGAAACACACTAAATAAATAAAGATAATAATAATATAAAGATGAAAGATTTGTATTTTGGGTTTTTTATATGTATGCCCAGTTTTTGTAGCGTGAAGAAATAACAAACACGCAATCATGCAAACAAACTTTATAAGTAATATGTACTTGTGATTGGTTATAGCTCAACCTGACCATGACCCCAACACCCAGCATGTTCTCTGCGGTGCGGACGCTGATCTCATAATGCTGGGTCTGGCGACCCACGAGCCCAACTTCACCATCATCCGCGAGGAGTTCAAGCCGAACAAACCGCGCCCTTGTGACGTCTGTGGACAACTCGGTAACACAAATTATTATCAATTACAATACATGTAACAAAATCTGAATAAAATCTTATAGGCTAGTCTCAATTGGTGGAATATCTGCTTCAAGATCTGTAGGACGTAGGTTAGATTCCCACCAGGACAATCATTTATGTGACGATAAATGTATGTAT
Source organism: Biston betularia (assembly GCA_905404145.2). Classification (NCBI taxonomy): domain Eukaryota; kingdom Metazoa; phylum Arthropoda; class Insecta; order Lepidoptera; family Geometridae; genus Biston; species Biston betularia. The sequence goes on from FR989879.1 coordinate 785,943, forward strand.
TTACAAAAAAAAAGTATATAAGTATTCTATCAGTTGTACTTATAATAAATAAATAAATAAATAAAATAAATAAATAAATATCATAGGACATTACACACAGCGCCATCTGACCCCAAACTAAGCAGAGCTTGTGCTATGGAAGACAGATAACTGATAGAATACTTAAATACTTTTTTTTTTTTGTAAATACATACTTATAATAAATACAGAACACCCAGAGACAGAACAAACATTTGTTTATACCACAAAGTTTCGTCCTGGGTGGGAATCGAACCCACGCCCTTAAGCTCTTGAAGTAGACATTCTACCAATGAACCAACAGGGCTGTCAATGTATGTATTTACAGAAAAAAAGTATAGAAGTATTTTAGATAGATAGATAGATATAACTCTTTATTGTGCACATCATAAATAGAAAAGAGTACAGAGAACAATGAACCTTATGTACTAGTGCCACTAGTGTTAGTGTGTGTATATTTTATCAGTTATCTGGTTCCCATAGTACAAGCTTTGCTTAGTTTGAGGCTAGATAGCATTGTGTGAAATGTGCTACAATATTTTTTTTATTTATTGTCTTGTATATTGAGATCTCCAAAACTGCTCGAAATTTGCTACTCCGTGATTTTTAGGGCGTAAAACCAATCTAGCTTGGTCATATCAATAGGAAAACAGGTTTTATTTTGATTATTTTGCGTAAGATTGTCGCCTACGTACTTTTCACTCAAAAGTGGCGCCATCTATTCATTTGACGCTTCACTATTAGAAGTGGCTAATGTGCAAAACAAACTAAAATGGCAAACATGCACATAGAGTGGCGCCATCTACACCATGACTAGAAAATAAAAGTCGTAGCACATTACACAGCGACATCTGACCCTAAACTACGCAAGCTTGTAATATGGAAGTCAAGTCAAATAACTGAGACAAACATAAATATTTTATTGATAAAACCAATGTTACAAGTCAAATTACGTAACATCATTTCAAATATGTCATAATTATATACTATAATTTCACACTTTCCTCTTCCAATATTTAAAAACCCCGGTGTCTTTGGAGCGTTTAAATTTAAATTAAAAAAATATATATCAAAAACACTGATAAAAAACCAAGAACAAGAAAGATGGAATACTTTTGTTTCTGTAAAATCATATTAAATAGCTTGATAAATTGATCCAATGGACCGTAGTAGGTACCATGTTTTGTATTAATATTATGTTATCTGTGGCCGGCTGTCAGGCCACGAGATGAAGGAGTGTACTGGCACAACGCCGGACGTGTCGGCGGAGCGCGCGGACCCGGCCTTCGGCAACCAGGACAGCTTCATATTCGTGCGCCTCTCCGTGCTGAGGGAGTACCTCGAGCGGGAGTTGCAGGTGACACACTAACGGCATCCTCATGAAATTAGATTCTATAATTTTTTTTTATGTAAAAAGTAATGAGACGAACGAGACGCTCTCCTGATGGTAAGAGATTACGCTTGTCCATGACCATTGCAGAGATACACAGAACTTTGAGTAACAAAAAGTCCAGGGCATCACTGCTTTGGCGCTCATTACTTTGAGACTTTCGATGGTTAGTCTCAACAGCCTAGTAATTTCGCTAGCTGCAGTACCCTTCGAACCGAAACAGTAATATTTGAAACACTACTGCTTGGCGGCAGAATATCTGGTACAGCGGTGGTATCTACCTAGACGACCTCCTGCTAAGGAGATCTACCACCAAGTAAATAAACGCGTCATCTTTTAGAATGTCACTCAAAGTTTTGAAAGCCTTGTGAATTTTCGGCATCCTAGTTGGGAGACCGTCTGGCTTCCAAATTGGAGGTCCTAGGTGCGCATCTCTGTCTTTTCAAAGTTACGTGTGTATTGCTGATAACTTCAAACGGTGAAGGAAAACATCGTAAAGAAATCTAAATGTCTGAGAGTTCTTAAAAAAAATGTTCTCGAAGATGTGTAAAGTCTGCCAACCCGCACTTGGTCAGGATGGTGGTGGTCTTTTCCTTGTCACAATGAGATAAGCCCCGCGCCCAGCACACAATAGTTGGATAGGGCTGACTTGGACAGATGAAATACCACAAGAACTTAAATTCAGGACCCCTGGTGTGCAGATAGTAGCGATGATAGCCGAATGGTTAGTTCATTCGTCTTGAACATCATCGCAGAGTTGTGGCTGTTTTATTGGATTCATTTCGGAACGTTTAGAAATGCTTCAGAACTACATGGTCTTCCCCCATGCCCATTCTCCTATCGGACAGCTAGCTCAAAAAAGTGACATCGTACCAAAAACTGGAACGGAACGATTTGTTTCCACTTTTATTGTGCGGACCGCTGTACACTGAAATGCGCTGCCAGATGGATACAATGTGGGTGTCTTCAAGTTGAGAGGGAATCGGTATCTTCTAGGCGAGCGTGCTCCATCTTAGAGCGAGTGAGATGGCGGCCAAACGCAAGACTATTTACAGTTTTAAAAAAACGTACAACATACCAAAGGTCATGGGTTCAAGTCCCAACAATGAGCTTGAGCTGCCGGTGAAGGAAAACATCGTAACAAAACCATTGCATGGTGGTAGAGTACTCTGTGGTACTCGGATGGCTAGCTACAACCCGAACAGAGTAATGTTTATACACTACTGCTTGGCGGCAGTATATCTGATACTGTAGTAGTACCTACCGACCTCCTACTTAGGAGATCTACAACCAAATAAAAGTATAAGATATTGTAATTTGTAGCGTGGTTTTAACCCCCCAACAATGAGCTTGAGCTGCCGGTGAAGGAAACCGTAGCTTGGTGGTAGGGCACTTTCTAGTACTCAACTGGATAGTTACCAAAACCTGCCGCCAAGTATCTAAGTGTATTTACCATTTTCGATCTCACCGTCACTTAATATGAGATGAGCTGTGGTGAAACACCTAGCCAGTCAAACATTAAAAAAAAATCTAGATGCCAAACCTCCCGTTCGCGTACGACTTCGAACGTGCGCTGGACGACTGGGTGTTCATGTGTTTCTTCGTGGGGAACGACTTCCTGCCGCACCTGCCCTCGCTGGAGATCAGAGAGGGAGCCGTCGACAGGCTCGTCAATCTGTACAAGAAGTGCGTCTATCGGACTAAGGTGAGACGACACTCGCGAACTATCTGAATTATCCTACAACACTCCGGTTTTTCAATTCTCGGACTATTTTTTTACACAAAAGTGTAACCTACTAAAAATTGAGTGATAATAGATTTCATAATTACGTAAAAAACGATACAATTTTGCTTATTGAACTAAGTTATATAAAGCTTTGAATATTTCAACAATATTATTGAATTTTTGGTAATTCACGTTTGGGGATATAAATTATCTTTGTCAATGTGGCGGAAAGTGTCCTTTCCATATGGTTATTTGACGAGGGGTGGTTAAATTCTCCTGTTCAAAATGTAAATTGAGAACAGCCCTGTTGGTTCATTGGTAGAATGTCTGCTTCAAGAGCTGAAGGGTGTGGGCTCGATCCTCACCCAGGACAAACTTTGTGGTACAAACAAATGTTTGTTGTGCCTGGGTGTACGGTATGTATTTACAAAAAAAAAAAGTATTTACTTATTCTATCAGTTATCTAACTTCCATAGTACAAGCTCTGCTTAGTTTGGGGTCAGATGGCGCTGTGTGCAATGTAATACGATATTTATTATCAATTATTTAAAAAAAATCAAAAGCTTAAAATGTGTATTACACCTGAGCTGTCACGTTGACATTGACGTAAAATGACATTTCTCTGTTTTTCTATCCTGTGAATACAAAAACCGGAGCATAGTTCTTATAGGTATAGGTATAGATTCCTGGTTTTTTTCCATACTGTGATTGTGATACACGTTGAACATAATGTATTGGTTTGGTAACCTTGGGCGTAATTAGTAAAGGGGAGCATGACGAATTTTATTACTAAATAATGACTAATATATCTAAATAATTTTTAGGGTCTAATTTGTGAACATAATTTTACTAACTAAGACTAAAACTCTTGTATTTGGGCTCATTTATTTTTGCATAGAACTCGACAATGGCATGACATAAAAAACATTCATAACTGAAGTTTCCGTATGACTACGCAAAATCTGTAGTATTTTGTTTTATTTATACGGGATTTATATTAGAATTAATATAATTAAACGTGAGGAACGTTTAATTATATTAATTCTAATACTCCAAGTAAAAATGTACACTGTGAACGGAAAAAGATGTAAAGCGTATTGAAATTATGCTCGCTTTTAAATAAAATAAAAAATTAAGAAAAAAATAATGCCTGTGTATTATTTTTCTGTTTTTTTTTATCAATTAGATGTATAGAATCTTATTTTAAATTTACCCCCTTTAATTTTTTTTGATTTTTCATTTTCGTTTCGCTAAAGACTTGAATTTATCTATTTATAAGTACGAAAGTTAATTGGGATGTTTAGTATCCGTAAAAAAATATTTGAATGACAGTGAAAACGGTAACAAAATCATGTAAGCAGAGAAACAGACAGACCGGACAGCGACTTTGTTTCATACTATTTAAAAAGAGAAGGATTATATAGAGATATTTGTCAGACAACGGTTATAAAGTGTTCAATGTCATTCAGATATTTTTTGCATACAAGGTTTTACGCATAATCTGTGAAAATTTCATCCGTCCACATATTACGGTTTTTCGTATAATATATGTATGTTAACCTTAATATTGGGACACGCCATTTTCTATTTGTTCTGGTATCTTTACCATACTAAGGTTGCGTGAAAGACATCGCTTTTAGAGAAAAGGCCGCCAATAATTACACCAGTTTTAAGATCATGATTTGATTCAGGCGTCACTTTGCGCAAGTTCATTTTGTGTGTTCAAAGTAATATTTAGTTTATTTCCGCTTAAGTTAAGTTAGTCTATTTCTCAGTCACGATCTAGCGCTCGAAGAGTCAACACGTCCTGAGGATTCCTCGTGTAGAGGCGACACACGTGTCGGCAAGTGGTTACCGCAGCTAGAAGAGGATATAAAGACTTGTGGTTATTTTAATTAGTTTTTTGTTTGTGTCAAATTTTATTTTTATATATCAAGTAAGGTTTAGGATAAGTTTTTTAAATTATTGTCAAATTGAAATCGTCATCACTGTTGTAACTGAAACGGCTGTTAAGCGGAAATAAACTAAATTTATATACTTTGAACACTAGTTTTAAGTTTATTGAGATAAGTGTTTGGTGTGAACAAAGAAGAGTTAACAGCCTTGTTGGCTCATTGGTAGCATATCTGCCTTAAGAGCTGAAGGGGTAGGGTTCAATTCCCGCTCAGGACAAACATTTTATGTATCAACAAATGTTTGTTCTGTGTCTGGGTGTTCTGTGTATTATAAGTATGCATTTACAAAAAAAAACTGACTTCCATCACACAAGCTCTGCTTAGTTTGGGGTCAGATGGCGCTGTGTGTATAGTCCTACGATATTTATTTATTTTCATTTATCTCGTTTATCGTGCAGGGTTGGATCACGGACTCTGGCGACGTGAACCTGGACCGCGTGCAGGTCATCATGACGGAGCTGGGCCACGTGGAGGACGAGATCTTCAAACGGAGGCACACCAACGAGCTCAACTTCCGCGCCAGAGACAAGGCCAAGAAGCGACAGCAGAAAGTCAACTTCGGACTTTTAGAGAAGACGTCTTTTGCACCTACTGTAAGCGCTGCAAATATAATCATAACCTCTAGACATTTGCATTAAATCCTAATTTTTTGAGTATTTCTATTCTGTGCTACTCGATAGCGGCATTTTAGATTCGTTCATTTAAAATTGGATTTTCTTTAGTATGTATCTTATCTTTTTTTTTTTATGGTTGACAGGCTAGATGTTTTACCACAGCTCACCTGATGTTAAGTGAAGGTGTGATCGAAGATGGTAAAGCACACCTAGTCTGGAATGGAACTGGCTCTCAAGTGAGGCTGCCGGAACACACCGTTAGATGCTTTGCGGCAGATTTTCAACTTGAGGGTGGTTGCTAGCCAGCCGAGTACCAGAAAGTACCCTACCACCATGCTATGGTTTCCTCACGATGTTTTCCTTCACCGGCAGCTCAAGCTCATTGTTGGGGTTTGAACTCACGCCCTTCGGCATGCGAACCTATAGCGCTAACCACTGAGCTATCATCGCTATAATTTGTAAATAGCTATTTTAATTTGATTGTTTTGGAAAGCTTTAGGATATCATATATTATTAAGCAAAAGAGTATTTGTGTATAACTAATAGTGGTGGTTTATTTATAAAATACCGAATTATGTTTGTGAATGTGAGACCGTGATATAATGTGGTGAAACAAGAGTTTTTATGTCGTTTCTAAAACTCCTTCGTAAATAAAGTCATCACTTATTTACTAAGACCTGACTGGACTTTAACTTGACGTACTATGTGCGACTTTACTTTTTTATTTGTAAAAGTAATAAGGCGAACGAGACGCTTTCCTGATGGTAAGAGATAACGCATATCCATGACCATTGCAGCGATACACAGAACTTTGAGTAATAAAACAAAGCCCAGAGCATCGCTGCTTTGGCCCTCATTATTTTGAGGCTTTCGATGGTTAGTTTCAACAGCCCTGTAATTTCGCTAGCTGATAGCTTACACACCACACCACTGATTGGCGGCCGAATATCTGGTCTACCACCAAGTAAAAACTTGATTAAATTTCTTTTAAAATAGCTAAATATTTGACACTGATAAATGCATATCATGATGATTTTACCGCGTTCCCGCCATTACTCGTGTTTTTTTTTCTTTAACTATGTAAGAATAATATGTTTTTTTTTGCAGGCAGTGGGCGCAGGGCCGCAGACCGTGGCGAACGCGCGCCTTGAGGCGGCGAACATTCGGCTCGCCGGCATGCAGGCCGTCGCTGCCGTGAGTACTAACTTGTTTACTCCGTGACGTACTATGTATAGCTTTCCCTATATTCGCGCCCTCTGCTTTGACTCCTTGAAAAAAGGTCATTGGATATGGCCAAAACTAGTCTTAAACTAAAGTTTTAGAACTAAAGTTAAAGGCTATCGGGGTGATGTATGGGATTCCAACGATAACCCATAATCATAATCTGTTCAGGTTTTTAATGGTTATTCAAATTAAAATAATTTAATTGAAACAGATACACATTTTATTATATTTTCAAGTTTCACAAGTTAAATAAGTTGCCTCGTAGCTTTAGTTATAGTCAAAGTTCAGTCCGTGTCAGTCAAGTCCAGTCATACTTTAGTAAAGTAGTGGCGACTTTACTATAAAGCTTCGATGAAGTTTTGGAGGCAACACGAAAAGTCATGTTTCACCACATTATATCATTTTCCCACACTCGCGCTTGTGATTCGGCACTTAATGAACAAAACACCGCCATTTTTCTACATAAACACTCGAAAAAACACTAGTTTTGGAAAAAAATACAACGGGGCGACACAACTCTTTCCGCGTTCCCGCCAAAACTTCGTTTTGTCAATTGGCTCTGTGTGACGGTCCGTTGTCCATGCCAGCAAGAGCAAGAAGGGCGAGGGCGCAAGCGCAGCGCGCAGCAAGCCGGCCTGGACGAGGAGGAGGATGAGGACAAGCACGACGAGGTGCGGCTCTGGGAGGAGGGGTTCAAGGAGCGCTACTACGAGAGCAAGTTCGAGGTCGCTCGGGACAACATGGAGTTCAGGTGACCATTTATCATCTCAATACCAAGAACTAATTTTGACATTAACTTTAAAAAATAATTGAAAATCTCAAAGTAATGAGCGTCAAAGCAGTGATGCCCTGGACTTTTGTACTGCTCAAAGTTCTGTCATCATCATCATCATCATCATCAGCCTATATTAGTCCACTGCTGGGCATAGGCCTCTTCCAAGACACGCCACTTAGCCCGATCTTCGGCTTTTCGTTTCCATCCACCGCCAGCTGTCCTGCGTATATCGTCACTCCATCGAGTCTCAGGGCGTCCTACGCTACGCTTGCCAATACGTGGTCTCCACTCTAGAACACGTCTACCCCAGCGGTTATCGGTTCTGCGACAGATATGTCCAGCCCATTGCCACTTCAGCTAGCTAATACAAAGTTCTGTACGTCGCTGCAATAGTATCTTATCTATTACCATCAGAGCATTTCGTTCGTTTTTAGTACTTATATAAAGTATAATATATAACTTCATAAAACTCTTCGTTTTAATTAAGACAATAGACAATACTTTATTTGTGACATAAAACATATTTCAACATAATTAACAATACATACAAAAATAAACAATAAACATAAAAAAAAGAAAAAACAAATAGGTACATAGTATGGCACATGAGCTGAAGGGCGTGGGTTCGATTCCCACTCAGGACTAACATTTCGACAACATCGATGTATGTTCTGTGTCTGGGTGTACTGTATGTATTATAATTATGTATTTACAAAAAAAAAGTATTTTAGTATTCTATCAGTTATCTGTCTTCCATAGCACAAGCTTTGCTTAGTTTGGGGTCAGATGGCGCTGTGTGTAATGTCCTACGATATTTATTTAGCATTATATAAATTAAACATAAACAAACAAAAGGAAGAAATACATTTTAAGTCACAAACCGGCCTCGACTCAGCATAATTGTCTTCAAAAAGGATGTAGATTCTCAATTTGACCCGTTCTTTTTTTGCTAATAGGTACCGCGTTGCACTGCAATACGTGCGGGGGCTGTGCTGGGTGCTCAGATATTACTACCAGGGCTGCGCCAGCTGGAAGTGGTACTTCCCGTATCATTACGCGCCGTTTGCGTCTGATTTCGTCAACGTATCCGGTCTCTCCACCAAGTTCGAGAAGGGGACGCAGCCGGTGAGTGTTTGACTTGTGATCTCGCCACGTGCAGCCGTCTACCCAGGGACTCCCGTCAACATTCAGGGTTTACTTGGTGGTAGATCTCCTTAGCAAGAGGTCGTCTAGGTAGGTACCACCGCAGCACCAGATATTCTACGGCCAAGCAGTAGTGTGTAAACATTACTGTGCTCTGGTTTGAAAGGTGCTGCAGCTAGCGAAATTACAGGGCTGTTGAGACTAACTACCGAAAATCTCAAAGTAGTGAGCGCCAAAGCAGTGATGCCCTGGACTTTGTTTTGCTACTTTAAATTCTGTGTATCGCTGCAATGGTCATGGACAGGCGTTGCCTCTTACCACAGCTCAATTGATATTAAGCTGTGGTCGAAGATGGTAAACACACCTAGCCTGGAATAGAACTGGTACTCAAGTGAGGTAGCCGGAACATTGTTAAGGGCTTGGTGATAAATATTAACTTGAAGATGGTGGTGGTTATTTTTTTTATTTATCACTCTATGGTTTGCTCACGATATTTTCCTTCACCGGCAGCTCAAGCTCATTGTTGGGGCGTGTGAGTCAGTTCAGTCCTTTCACCACCTTCTTGGTATGGCGTGGTGAGAATTAGACTCGAAGATTTCTCCCCTTTGACAAAGCTGGGCGCCAAAAGGCCACGACCCCTGGGGAAATTGCTCGCCGCGAGTGGCAGTTCTTACTCAGCTGCTTCTCAACGGCATTTAAATGGCTGATTTAGTTGAAAGGGGTTTTTTTTTGCTTTGGCATTTTGCAATTGACATTGCTCATCGCTGTCGCTGTCATACTCCTCCGAATCTTTCGGGACGATCTCGCGAGGGAGAAGGGGGCGTGTGAACCGACTGCATTAACCACTGAATTATCATCGCTACTAAACGCTTGTCTGTTTTAGTTCCAGCCACTGCAACAGCTGATGGGCGTGTTCCCAGCGGCGAGCTCGCAGCACGTGCCGCAGCCCTGGGCCACGCTCATGAGCGATCCGGTAACTATATATATATATATATATATGTATAATTTGTATTTGTAACTATTATTTTTAATCTTTGATATACTAGGCGTTCGACTACAGCTTCAAACGGTGAAGGGAAACACGTCAAGAAATCTACATGTCTGAGAGTTTAAAAAAAAAGTTCTTGAAGATGTTTGAAATCTGCCAACCCGCACTTGGTCAGCGTAGTAGACTATGAGTAATGTACAAGACATCCCAAATGGGACGTCAGTAATGCACAAAGCACCCCAAGCGGGACGTCAGTAATGCACAAAACACCCCAAGCGGGACGTCAGTAATGCACTAAACATCCCAAGTGGGACGTCAGTAATGCACAAAACACCCCAAGCGGGACGTCAGTAATGCACAAAACATCCCAAGTGGGACGTCAGTAATGCACAAAACATCCCAAGTGGGACGTCAGTAATGCACAAAACACCCCAAGCGGGACGTCAGTAATGCACTAAACATCCCAAGTGGGACGTCAGTAATGCACAAAACATCCCAAGTGGGACGTCAGTAATGCACAAAACACCCCAAGCGGGACGTCAGTAATGCACAAAACATCCCAAGTGGGACGTCAGTAATGCACAAAACATCCCAAGTGGGACGTCAGTAATGCACAAAACACCCCAAGCGGGACGTCAGTAATGCACTAAACATCCCAAGTGGGACGTCAGTAATGCACAAAACACCCCAAGCGGGACGTCAGTAATGCACTAAACATCCCAAGTGGGACGTCAGTAATGCACAAAACACCCCAAGCGGGACGTCAGTAATGCACAAAACATCCCAAGTGGGACGTCAGTAATGCACAAAACACCCCAAGCGGGACGTCAGTAATGCACTAAACACCCCAAGCCGGACGTCAGTGCAGGCTTATCGCCCCCACTTTGAATAAAAACAGTCATGTATAATTTTCGAAATCTATTTGTTCCATAGTTTTCTCCAATAATCGACTTCTATCCGGTGGACTTCAAGATCGACCTGAACGGCAAAAAGTTCGCGTGGCAGGGCGTCGCGCTTCTACCGTTCGTCGACGAAAACAGGCTGTTTAAGGCGTTGGAGCCCTACTATGGGGAACTTACACAGGCCGAGAGTGAGTACTTTAACCAGGGGGCTTCACTCCAGTTTAGGTACGACCTTTCCTCACCGCGAGGCGCATGGGTCAAGGCCGCTTGCAACCGTGCGCTTGTATCTGGCTCGGATTCATTGCAACTAAATAACAATGACTACTGAACGAATCAAACCTCTTTGATGAAATTTTACAATGAAAGTAGTAGTTTTTACCTGGCTGACCCTGAACCTGATGAAATGAAAGCTATATCAATATAGGAATGATCGCCATCGACCAGATATTCTGCAGCCAAGTAGTAGTGTGTAGGTAAACATTACAGTGATGATTTGAAGGGAATAAATGCGAAAGTTTGTGTGTATGGATGTATGTTTGTTACTCTTTTATATAAAAACTACTGAACGGATTTTGATGTAATTTGGTATGGAGGTAGCTGACTCCCTGGATTAACATATAGGCTGCTTTTTATCCCGAAAACATGTAGCGGGTAACACCGCGGGGCGCAGCTAGTTTATTATATTAGTAGGTTTCAAATAATAGTTATTTGTTATACAAGAGTGCAAAGTTGCTTTTTAACCGCGTGCTCAATTTTGATGAGCGAGCAAGCGAAGGATTCTAAATTCAAAAATTAGAATCCTGAGCGTTAGCGAGGGAATCAAAAGAGCACGAGGTGAAAAATCTTTGCACTCGAGTGCAACACGTAACTGTTCATCCCACCTCAGCGAGGAAATGACTAAATGCAAAAAAATCTTTTACAATCACAAGATACTTTTATTTCAGTTTAGGTATTAACTACTACATTAACAATATGACGTGAAAAGGAAATTGCGCGCGTAATGTTTTGAATGCACAAACTTAGCACACACGATTTTCTAAATTCAAATTTACTTTATCCTCTAGCGGATAAAAACGACTTTTGCACTCAGATATCGAAGAGCAAAAATACTCTTTCCGAGATGGGGGGGATTCTTATTCAAAGTGGGGGCGATAGGTCCTGCACTGACGCCCCGCTTGTGGTGTATTGTGCATTTCCCCCTGCCAGCGTCTACCCGAGCCAACCCAGCTCCTTGAAGTACCGGAGCGAGGCTCTGTGGGCCGCTGGCATAGTAGCTGCATAGCATAGAGATGGGGGGGGGGATGAAAATATTACTTTATCTTAACTAATAAGGCAGCCCGTACACGTAGCGCGCGATCCGCGATCCGCGATCCGCGATCAATGATCGCGATCCAGACTGATCGTGTACGAAGCGGATTGACGGACTGATGCTCCGGATCGCATAATATCTAGAAATTTTGAAATCATGATCGCGGATCACGGATCGCGGATCGTGATCATGATTGAACGTGTAAGGCGGCCCTAAGAGTCGTAACTGTGGTTCATCATCATCATCAGCCTTTTGTAGTCCACTGCTGGACAGAGGCCTCTCCCAAGACACGCCACTCAGCCCGATCTTCGACTTTTCGCTTCCATCCACCGCCGGCTGTCCTACGTATATCGTCACTCCAACTGTGGTTATTTGTGTGCCAGAGCTGCGCAACATCCGTGGACACGACCGCCTGTACGTGTCCACGGGGAACCAGAGCTACGAGTTCGTACTGGGGCTGTACCAGGCGGCCGGCCACGAGCTGCGGCAGCTCGTAGACCAGGAGCAGAAATACCCGTACAGGAGCGAGGGAGCCCGCGGGGAGATCATGCTCAGCAAGGACAACGTCTGTATTGGCGGGTCAGTATACTAACCCACTTGGTACAATTTCGAACGACTTGACGACGACGATTTGTTTTTTTTTTGACGCTCTCCTGATGGTAAGAGATAACGCCTGTCCATGACCATTACAGCGATACATAGAATTTTGTTTTTTTTTAATTCATAATAGGTTCGCGTTTGACCACACTCTGCATGATGTTAAACAGTAGTGTGGTCTAAGATGGAGCACGCTTACCTAGAAGAAACCTATTTACTTTAGATTTGAAGACGCCAATATTGTATCTAACAGGGAACACAGACTCCGGCAGAGAGTTCCACAACCTCGCTGTGCGAATGAAAAATGTGGAATCAAAACGCTTTGTGTAACAAAACAAAGTCCAGGGCATCGCTGCTTTGTCGCTCATTACTTTGAGACTTTCGATGGTTAGTCTCAACAGCCCAGTAATTTCGCTGCAGTACCCTTCAAACCAGGACACAGTAATGTTTACACACTACTGCTTAGCGGCAGAATAACTGGTACTGCGGTGGTACCTACCTAGACGACCTCCTGCTAAGGAGATACCACCACCGCAGTACCAGTTATTCTGCCGCTAAGCAGTAGTGTGTAAACATTACTGTGTTCCGGTTTGAAGGGTACTGCAGCTAGCGAAATTACTGGGCTGTTGAGACTAACCATCCAAAGTCTCAAAGTAAAGAGCTCCAAAGCAGTGATGCCCTGGACTTTGTTTTGTTACGCAAAGTTCTGTGTATCTCTGCAATGGTCATGGGCAGGCGTTATCATCAGGAGAGCGTGTCGTTCGTCTCATTACCTATTACATTAAAAAAAAAAACTTTCACGCGAAAACTGCTGAACGGATTTGCATGAGATTTAGTATGGAGGTAGCTGAGACCCTGGATTAGAACATAGGCTACTTTTTTATCCCGAAAACATGTAGCGGGTAACACCGCGGGGCGCAGAAGAAAAGTCTGTACAAAAGCCTTTCCTTTCAGGCAACTCCCGTCCCCAGTGATTGGTCTGAAGCCAGTCCTAGGCAACCACTGCGTGTGCGTCAACTTCCTGGACCCTCAGTACCCCGAGGAGTTTGTCTTCCCAGCGAGGAGGCTCAAGGGAGCCCAGGAACCTGCCCGGGTCCTGAAGCCTGGCAACCTGAGTCACGAAGAGAATAGGAACTATCGTCCCCAGATTGGTGAGTGACAGCTTCCTTCATCAATCTTGAAGATTCTTACAATATAGCAATATTCTGAAGACTTTGTAGTATACACCGATGCTCACCGGACCAAAAAACTCAGGTCATTCGTACGGACGAAGAGCTTTCATTGTTTATCATTCTATAAGTGCGAAAGTTTGTGAGTATGGATGGATGTTTGTTACCCTTTCACGCAAAAACTGCTGAACTGATTTGGATGAAATTTGGTATGGAGGTAGCTGAGACCCTGGATTAACACATGGGCTACTTTATATCTCGAAAACATGTAGCGGGTAACACCGTGGGGCGCAGCTTATGTTGATATATTTACATTATTTTGATACTGATATTATTAAAATTGACAAACTTTATATTGATATTTAGAGTATTTTAAATTAAAAATCATTAAATTACTAACTAGAAAGTATTATATATTGACAATATTTCATGCTGACATTAATTTGTTTTTTTTTTCATTGACATACTTGTAATCAGTGTTTTTAACATATCTATCTATGTAAAAATTAAATCATGTTATGTCAAAATTATATTACAAATATATATAATTATGTATGTGTGTCCCGGCAGGCATGGTCCGTTCGAACACGGTGGCGTCGCTGGAGCGCGCCGGGCACCGCATGCTGGGGCATCACGTGCCACGAAGCAACACTTACGCCAACATCCCGCCACCAGAGCACATGGACCAACATAGTGAGTGCGCTTTTACGTCAAACTAGAAAAAGTTTCGGTCACATCCGGTGACCTTTTTCAAGGAGTGAAAGCTGAGTACGCCATGCGAGCGGTCTCTTATATTTTGTTTTTACACCAAAAAGGAGTGTCATGTTTTCAGTTGTGTTCACCAAAAATAGAAAAAAAGTAAGTACCTACAGAAAGCTGAAGAGTTTCTTTATTCTACTAAGGTTTAGGTAAAGACCTGAATTGATTGGGATATATGAGGTATTGTTAGAATCCTTACATTGTACCGGCTTATACTAATATAAATAGGCTTAGACTTAGGCTTATATAAATATATAGGTAGGTAACCTATAATTATGAGCGCCAAAGCAGAGATGCCCCGGACTTTGTTTTGTTACTCAAAGTTATGTGTATCGCTGCAATGGTCATGGACAGATTGGACAGGCGTTATCTCTTACCATCAGGAGAGCGTCTCGATCGTCTCATTACTTTTACATAAAAAAAAGAAAAAGTAATATGCATTAATGGGCATACGTGATTTCTTAATTCTCATAATTAAGCTTGAGTAGCTTTAATCCAAATATAATATTAATTATAACAATACAGTTTGAAGCGTAACACTGACGCGGCTTGCGCTATCGGTCGTGGTGGCAGCCAATTGCAAGAAGCCCACTTCGATTTTATTTCAATCCCGACACAACAATGTGCCCCCAAAACACTTAAATCAAAAGCGAGTAACCCCAATAACCGATTTTTAAT
Source organism: Biston betularia (assembly GCA_905404145.2). NCBI lineage: Eukaryota > Metazoa > Arthropoda > Insecta > Lepidoptera > Geometridae > Biston > Biston betularia. Next base: position 801,190 of record FR989879.1, read on the forward strand.
CCTACGCCATAGTTACGCGCTAACCCGTCAGCTGACGTCGCTTGACCCCCTACGTCAAATGGGTCCGTCAGCGTCCGTCAGCGCGTAGCTTTCGTCGACATAGCGCGTGCGAGAGTAATTGAGTCACGTGACCCGCCCTCTTGATATAACAGTGATTAGGGAAATCAAATCGATGTCATTAGAAATTATTCTTTTTTTTAATGTATGAAACTTTAACGATGATGCGGTCTACGATGGAGCACGGTTGCTCAATCAAAGCAAATTCACTTGCGACTTTAAATTACCTAAAATTGTATCTATCGGGGAATACCCACTCGGGCAGCAAAGTCCATTTTTAGCGGTTCGTATAATTATGTTAGTGAATTTTTTTTTTTTATGTAAAAAGTATTGAGACGAACGAGACGCTCTCCTGATGGTAAGAGATAACGCCTGTCCATGACCATTGCAGCGATACACAGAACTACATATACATACATACATATACACAGTATGACAAAAAGGATCTTTTTTTTTAATGGTTAACAGGCTAGGTGTTTGACCACAGCTCACCTGATGTTAAGTGACGGTGTGGTCGAAGATGGTAAAGCACACCTAGCCTGGAATGGAACTGGCTCTCAAGTGAGGCAGCCGGAACACACCGTTAGATGCTTGGCGGCAGATTTTCAACTTGACGGTGGTAGCTAGCCAGCCGAGTACTAGAAGTACCCTACCACCATACTAAGGTTTCCTCACGATGTTTTCCTTCACCGGCAGCTCAAGCTCATTGTTGGGGATCGCGCGAATCGCACTGTGTGCGATTTCCATGAACCAATTATACATATTATGTGGATGCGCTTTCAGACGATGGTAGCTAGTGCGACGATGGAATCGTGATGTCGGCATCAGATCGAATAATTTTTCAGGACACCGCGTTGTGAATGCTTTAGGACCCGCTCACAGAGACCCGACGTCTCTACGCAAACTGAGCGGCTCTAGGGCATCGGTTATGCTAGAGTTGTCGATAGTTCTGACAGCTCTACGTTGTAACGTTAGCCACAATTTATCCTCTCTCAATCTCTACCAAACACTTTAAAAACTTATCACAAGTATGTAAACAAAAGCATACAAAGAAAATCAACTCGTCCACCCACACATTCGTAGCAAGGAAACCAAACAACTTGAACACTTCCTGTAAAAAACAACACCAAGATCATTAGCGCCAATTAATCGAACAAAAGGAGTGGAGAGGCGCGACGGCCGTGCCATTGTTTTTATTCGATGCTTTAGTCGAATCGTTGGAAGGTTTGTTCGATGCTTTGTTCGCATCTCCCTCACCACTCGTCAGAGCTTTCCGTAATTAGTCCGCGCTTGAGAATCTATTGTTACATCTAAACCTGTTTCTTAAGCAGGCTGATATAACATTATATCTGACAACGCTATAACTTTTCTCCTTTCTGAAGTCGGTTAATTGATGATATTTTTCCCCCTTGTCTCTTTTTTTATGTAAAAGAGACGAACGAAACGTTTTCCTGATGTTAAGATTTCGTGATGATGAGAGCTCAGTGGGACATGGGTTTGAAACCAACAACAATGAGCTTGAGCTGCCGGTGAAGGAAACCATAGCTTGGTGGTAGGGTACTCTCTAGTACTCGGCTGGCTAGCTACCACCCTCGAGTTGAAAATCTGCCGCCAAGCACCTAACAGTGTGTTCAAGCAGCCTCAATAAAGAGCCAGTTCCATTCCAGGCTAGGTGTGCTTTACCATCTTCAAACATTTACTTAACATCAGGTAAGCTGTGGTCAAATACCAAGCTTGTCAACCTTAGAAAAAAAGAGAGACGCCTATGCATGACTATTGCAGCGATACACATAACTTTGAGTTGCAAAACAAAATCCAGGGCATCACTGTTTTGACACTCATTACTTGGAAACATTCAATGGTTAGTCTCAACAGCCTTGTAAAACATAAATACTACATATTAAAGACGTTACTACTTATAACAATATGTTGCGAGTGATAACATCGGTAGCTCGTAACCCCGGAGCCCCGGGCGTCGAAACAAGCGGGGGAGCGCCGAGCGTTCAGGCTCACAATTTGTTCACAACTTGACATGCTATTGTTTCACAATTGCATTCTGATTGGGGTTGGAGGTTCTTTTGGGGATCAGAGATGTTTTGTTACATGCCGATTGTATTTTCACTTTTTTTTCATTTTATTCTCTCTGCCATTATCATAGTTGAGAGCATACAACACACTGAGAAATCTTCCAAGAAAACTCTCACACGCACTCTTCAACCTAAATAACTAAAGTGTTCTATACACTTACAGCTGTTTGTTCTCTTGCCTTTTAGAGATTTTGTTCTATGACATTGAAAAGTGTTTCAAACTAAAAGATTATTAAATTACTAGTAAGTAATTAGGATTGTAAATCAATAAATCAGTCATATTTATTGGCCATAAATAACAATAATGTTAAAGGCAAAAAAAACCTTACAATTACACTTTAATTAATGAAGCTATACCTACACGAGTAATTAACAACGAACACACTACAGCGGAGGCTCCGTTCATGTGCTGCACATAAATGAGGATTCCGAGAACCTCATTGACATATATTCACTTAATTTGTAAAAAGGATAACTTCCAAAAAAAATTTAATGTTTTTTTTTATTTTTTGACATGTTATGATTATTGAATTACTAGTAAGTTCAATTAGTTAATCATATTGACATAATTATTTTGTATGTGACATATTATTTCATTGACATTTTCATTGTATTGACATATGTTATGATTTCGATATTTTTAAATATGAATAGAAAAATGACCTGAAACTTGGGTGTTATTAATAAAAGATTTGTATATGGACATGTTTGACATCGACATACTTTACTTTGACATTTTGTTTTTTATTAATATAAATCAGTGTTTTTTTTAAATTTCTAGTAATTAAAAACTAGTGGTGTACAGTTTTCTAATTATTTAGCGGAAATGTTTCATGTAGCATACTATCCCAATTTGTAATGCTTTCAAAAAAAAATTTAAGAAGTTCTTAATACTTGTGCTTATTCTCCTAAATACTAAACATCATTATTGTACTTAAAAACTTGATAAATGGCTCCATTAAAGTGCCCGTCGTTTTAACACTGTCAAGGCTTGCACAATGGATATAGATAGCTTACATTCAAACACGAAAACGTTTAAGAAAAACAAAATTACGGCCAATATCCGTTGAAAGGAGTTCCATTATTCTAAATTCGAAATTCAAATTGGCCTATCGTCCCGCGGGCATTGACGTGTAATAGCGCGCGAAGACAAACAGGAAGCGCGGGGACGCCATTGTCCGCTCCAGTGTCGCCAACTACGAAAATAATAATTATCGAGGGTTGCCAGCACAATGGGGAGAGAATTTTTTCTAACGGGTCGATCGGCTCAAGTGCTTCCTATTATCCGGTGGGAGAGGATTTGGCAACAATGACGGTAGCTTTTTTCTTTGTTTTTTTTTTGTTACTTTTTTTATTTTTAATACTTTGTAACCTTTAACCAGGTGGTAGCGGAGGTGTTTTAATACGTATATGAAAGTATTTTTAGCGATTTAATCCAATGGAGATGTTTTATAAATGTGTAAAGCTTTTAGTGATTTAGTTTTGATCTTCAAGCGCGGTATTTTTTAAAATATTTTGTTACTATATTTTTGGTGAAATGAGATACAACCCTCTAAAGGTCAGGTAGACTATAATTAACTTATTTTATTTATTGAATATATTACTTGCAGCTATCATTTTGCAAAATGAGCTTGGCAAGGTTTTTTTGGACACGGCACAAATGGCTTTCAAAAAATTTGTATAAAATTTGAATAATTTCGTTTAGACTTAGTGACTAAGTCTCTAATATTAGAATTAATATGCCGCCAGACGCCTTGGTAATTCCTGCCTGTTATAAGTATTTTTATAATTAAAAAAACCATCAACTATATATCAAATTTCAACAAAAAAGTAATCATAGGGTGATAATGAGAACAAGTATTTATTATACCTACTAATTTGTACGGAACCCTCGGTGGGCGAGTCTGACTCGCACTTGTCCGTTGTTTATATATATATGGTTGGCAGGCTAGGTGTTTGACCACAGCTCACCTGATGTTAAGTGACGGTGTGGTTGAAGATGGTAAAGCACACCTAGCCTGGAATGGAACTGGCTCTCAAGTGAGGCTGCCGCAACACACCGTTAGATGCTTGGCGGCAGATTTTCAACTTGAGGGTGGTAGCTAGCCAGCCGAGTACTAGTAAGTACGCTACCACCATGCTATGGTTTCCTCACGATGTTTTCCTTCACCGGCAGCTCAAGCTCATTGTTGGGGTTTGAACCCACACCCTTCGGCATGCGAACCGACCGCGCTATCATCGCTACAAAAGCAATGAGACTGATGTAATGAAAAGTAATGAGACGATCGAGACGCTCTCCTGATGGTAAGAGATAACGCCTGTCCATGACTTTTGCAGCGGTATACAGAACTTGGAGTGGTAAAACAAAGTCCAGGGCTCCGCTGCTTTGGTGCTCATTTGAGATTTGTGATGTTCTCAACAACCCAGTAATTTCGCGATAAAAAGTATATTAATCCAGGGTGTCAGCTACCTCCATACCAAAGTTCATCAAAATTGGTCCAGCCGTTTGAGCGTGAAGAATTAACAAACAAAAACTTTCGCCTTTAAAATATTAGTGTAAAATCTTTTCGGTAGTTTAAAATTGACTTTGACGGCTAATTCCCAATCATTTGACTTGCCATCTCTAACAACCAAAAAAGTCAATTTTGACATGATTTCCAATTAATTTCTATTTAGAATTGCCTTCATATCAATTCACACAGCATCTCTATCGCTACTACGAGCTCTATTGTCAAGTGATAGAGCTCAATTTCCTCTGCTCAGTGCAATTCGTTACTGGCATAAAATTGAACTATACAACACAACAATTGCCGTTGTAATTACTCTTAACTTCAGCAGTATAAAGTTGAATTTTGCATGTTTTGAAAGTCAGTTTAGTTTGGGCTTTGCGTCAGGGGTGCCACGTGGCCCAATTAAGCGGACAGCCCCCAAACTACGGGGTTTTTTTAATTGAACACGGTTATTTGATTTGCGATTGACGTGTGTATATTTATTTATAAGGTATGAGAAATGAATTTGAGATCGGGATTATTATTTTCGTGTTTAGTAAATAAATGATTATAATACTATCTAAATATGATTCTTAAGACCCAGTAATAAGTAACTAGACTAATAGCCTGTATTCTAAGATCTTTACTTTTTTTACCTAAATTCCCAAAAAAAAAAATATCGTAGGACATTACACACAGCGCCATCTGACCCCAAACTAAGCAAAGCTTGTGTGATGGAAGTCAGTTTTTTTTTTTTTTTAATGGTTGACAGGCTAGTTGTTTGACCACAGCTCACCTGATGTTAAGTGAAGGTGTGGTCGAAGATGGTAAAGCACACCTAGCCTGGAATGGAACTGGCTCTCAAGTGAGGCTGCCGGAACACACCGTTAGATGCTTGGCGGCAGATTTTCAACTTGAGGGTGGTAGCTAGCCAGATAACTGATAGAATACATAATATATACTCTTTTTTTCTGTAAATGCATACTTATAATACATACAGAACACCCAGACACAGAACAAACATTTGTTGATACATAAAATGTATGTAAATGAATCGAACCCACGCCCTTCAGCTCTTAAGGCAGATATGCTACCGATGAGCCAACAGGGCTGTCAAAATTGTGTAGTGTTTTCAGAGTTCATGTATGTAAGTTACTTTATTCCGGCAAAATTTTTAAATGCCTGAACAAATTTGGATGTGTAGGGTATCGTGGGAATCTTTATATCATACCTAGTGACGAGAGCTATAATTAAAAAAAAAAGGATTTTTTAATGAGCATTCATGATTTTTTAATTTTTTTCATAAAGATTGTGTACACTACTACTGCCCAAAAAATGAGTGTAATATTTTTTGGGGTGTGTTTTTTTTTATTGCACCAAAACTGCCGAAAAAAACCTGAACAGATTTGGATGTATGGGGTATCCTTAGAATCCTTACATCATCTCAAGTGAAGCTATCCGCATCCCAAATTTCCTCCAAATCCGTTTAGCCGTTATACCGTGAAAAAGTAGACATATATACATACAAACGTACGATAATATTAGTGTGATTAGATGGGGATGGGAACGAACTATATGTCGTGCTCTAGTGTAGAATATGATAGACAAATTTACAATTAAAAAACCGACTCCATGACCCTTAGGCCAACTAAAGGCACCGCTCCAATGAAAAAGGATAGGAAACAGGAGGAAAGGTTTCGGAGTAAACGAAAATATATCGATGTATATAAATTTTAGATTTTTGCAAAAAGCACTCGATCGATTTCGATAAAATTTATATGGGACCGCCTCTAAAGTGTGATCTACCAAGCAAAAAAATAATCTTCAAAATCGATTCATAATCGCGTAACATACCTACTTACATACAAAAAAAAAACGAATGGAGAACCTTTTTTGAGTCGGTTAATATAGTAAGTAATACTACTATTAAAATAATATATTAATTTAAAAATGAAGCTACGTAACGGACTGTACTTGACCAAGACTGGACTTTGACTATAACTTTAGCTATGAAGACACTTATTTGACTTTTGAAACTTGAAAATATATAAATACTTGACACTGGCAAATGCTAAAACGCGATGCCAAAACCAAAGAAAAAATAAACATTTTCTAGATTTTTACATACACTTCTATTTAAATTTTAAATAATGTATTTCCTTTTTATTTGGATATCAGCGAAGAGTCGCAATTAATAACCAAGTAGGTTTATTAACTACGACAGTTAAAAAGATCATGCAATTCTAACGAAACATAGACAATGGCAGACAAATCGAAGTATATGCATCACGGCAGACATCCACGGCAGGCATCCACACATATCCGGGAAAAATCGTGTCTGGCCCGTCGCGTCGGAGTCGGCGGGCCCTTGAGCACGCGCGGCGCCCCCGCCTCTAATTACTGCAGGGCTCCGTTGATGGCCCGGCCACGTTGGCGTAGTTAGGATTATGTTTGTGTGACAATAACAACGAGCTTATATTACCTCCGCTTGTGACTGACTAATAATAATGTAAACAAACGTTAGACGTCGATTTTACCTGCTTCTAATTGTTGCATCGATTTGATGATTAAACCTAGAAAACAAGTTAACAATAAACACTACAATTTATATGTAAAATAAACATTAAATATTTGAAATAAACATTGTACTAAGGCCGCCATTCGTGGCACTAGTTCATAAGGTTCTTTTGTTCTCTGTACTTTTTTCTGTTTATGGTGTGTGGTGTGTGTGAGTTATATCTATCTATCTATACTACTACTTTACTTGTACTGCCCTGTTGGCTCATTTGGAAGTGAATCTACTTCAAGAGTGTGGGTTCGATTCCCACTCAGGACAAATATTTAAAAAGTTTAAAAAAAAAAGTTCTGTGAGAACATATCCAGACACATGTAAGTATTAAAAGTATGTATTATGTTTTTACAAACTAAATAAAGTAGGTTCCCATAGTAAAAAAAAAAAAGCTTTGCTTGATTTGGGGCTAAACGGCGCTGTGTGCAATGTCCTAGAAAGTCCTAGAAACTATTTTATAAATGTTGCTGATGTCCTATGAAAGATTCCCTATATAGATATCCCCGGGTGACATAGGCTACTTTTTATCCCTGTATTCCCACGGGAACGGGAACTACGCTGGTGAAACCCCGAGGCGTCGGCTAGTTATTTACATTTTATATTATTTTTTTATTTATAATTATACGCTCCACAGACACTGGGGTCCGTGACCTTTGTCAACTTTAGTTACATTTTTTTTTTTTTTTACAATTGCACATTGGGCGATGGCTGGCACATGCGTCATACTCGTGATCGGGTGCTGCTTGCGGGTCGCTGGTCTGCTCGCGGTATACACACAATCTAGTACCTACTTTAACCTTAGATTAAGATCCTACTAACCTCTCCTCTTTTTGTAATGTACATTTCATATTATTTTATACTTGTAAGGTTTTCTAGTATGCCCACCTTACAAACCCCCTGTCGAGTGCCTGCTTTCGTCTCTGCCGTCCTTATTATCTCAGTGAAATGTCAAAGGTGGGAGCGATGGTCAGGATTTGAGGACGCTTGTTATTCCTTTTACGATTGTCTGGTTTTTTTGGCAAAATTAGGGATGTTTCATATCAAAAGAAAGTGTTCCTTACGAGAAACATAAATTTTCTGGATCTTTTGATCATTTAAAGTGTTGTTTGTCGATTTTTCTACACGTTGACAAAGTTTCTTCGAGGGTTTCGTACTTTTAAAGAAAGAAAGAAAATAATTTTTATTTTGTAACAGAACAAAAAAATAACAACAAATAGAGACAAACAGTTACAAAATAGGGGTTCACCTCAGCATAATACTGGTCATACTAATTAGTATGACCAGCGCTAAGCGCCAGCGGTTTTAAGGTGGTTCGATTTCCATACAAACAATTTTTTTCCATTTATGGACAAATGGAGCATAATTTTACAGTGAAATCACAGCTACTGGCATTTATTTGCGGCAAATCACGATCGCTTGAATAAAACAGTAGATTATTAGCTCACTAGTAGTCCCATTAACTACCTAAATATTCTAAAAAAATGTAACCTTGCCATGTATGGGTTTAGTGGGATAGAGTAGGTTATTGTTATTTGTAAACAATATTATTGAAAATATCTTTAGATAGTCGCACTTCCCTATACAAATCAACAAAGGGCATGACCATCTTGAATTCTTCAAACGTATTTCGCAAATGTCGCTTAAATGTACGGAATCATCTACATGTAGGTAACCCCTCTCGAGGTTTCCGAGGATATTGCTTTGTGGCGTATTAATGCGGGGGACACGTCGCCGGCACGAGGACTTTGCAAAAAATGTAAAAAGTTACCTTATGCTACGGCGGTACAGTCGTCTACAGAATTAAATAAATAAATAATAAATATCGTAGGACATTACACACAGCGCCATCTGACCCCAAACTAAGCAAAGCTTGTGTGATGGAAGTCAGATAACTGTAGAATACAAAAAACCTTTTTTTTTGTAAATATATACTAATAATACATACAGGACTCCCAGATACAGAACAAACATTTGTTTATACCACAAACTGATTGTCCTGGGTGGGAATTGAACCCACGCCCTTCGATCTCTGAAAGCAAACATACTACCAATGAACCAACAGGGCTGTCGAATTACAATTGTCGTTTTGTCTGTTTCACTTTTAGTGATTTAATTTTAGAACCCTACAGATTATTGTGTGAACAGAAATTACTTACGAATCCTACTTCTATCTATACTATTATAAAGAGGAAAGATTTGATTGTTTGTTTGTATTGTACAGGCTCCAAAACTACTGAACCGATTTAAAAAATTCTTTCACCGTTGGGAACCTACATTATCCCCGGGTGACATAGGCTACTTTTTATCCCTGTATTCCCACGGGAACGGGAACTACGGTGGTAAAACCGTGAGGCGTCCGCTAGTAATATTATAAATGTGAAAATTTGTAGGTTGCGATGTTTTTTTTTCATAAGAAATAGTATTCAGTTTGACCGCCATCTTTATTTTTATGTTAAAAGTAATGAGACGAACGAGACGCTCTCCTGATGGTAAGAGATAACGCTTGTCTATGACCATTGCAGCGATACACAGAACTTTGAGTAGTAAAACAAAGTCCAGAGCATCGCTTTTATTACTTTGAGACTGGATGGTTAGTCCCAACAGCTCTGTAATTTCGTTAGCTGCAGAACCCTCCACACCGGAACAGTAATGTTTACACACTACTGCTTGGTGGCAGAATATCTGGTACTGCGGTGAACCTGCTAAGAAGATCTACCACCAAGTAAATCTCACCATCTCACCTGATGTTAAATGATGATGCGGTCTAAGATGGAGAACGCTTTCCTAGGGCGTACCGATTCATGACTCGACTTGAAGACACCCAGACTTTACTTGTAATGCTGACTGTACCCACTGTTACGGCGTGCGGGTCCGCATTTTTGAAAAGTAATGAGACGAACGATACGATCTCCTGATAGTAAAAGATTTTGCATGTCCATGACCAGCGATACACAGATCTCTTTATTTTCTTGAAGAATTCTATCAAATAGTTTATTAATATTAGTTTACTTGTAATGCTGGCTGTACCCACGGTTACGGCGTGCTCGTCCGCTTTTCCTTTCTTAATTAAAATCCTACCCATGTACACAGCATATTGTAAGAGTAGCCAGGTCGACAGCCAGAAACGGTAGATAAAAGCAAAAATGTCAAGTGAGGTGAATTTTTTGTCAAGCGCCTTCTACCGTAGCGCGTAGGTATAGGTAGTTGTTTTCGTTTGAGTAACCCATAGAGACTTCTCGACTTCGAATTATGTGCTGTGTTTTGTCAATGCTGTTCGGTGTGAACACATGAGTATAGACTTCTATGTATTCAGTTATAATAATAATAATAATATATTTATTACATAAATCTTTACATCTAAACATTCACTTTTAAATAATCTATCTAGCTATACAAATAATTATGGGTAGATTGTTGCCGAACTAGGCACTAGGCCTGTGTTTCAGCGTACACCGCCCTTCCCACTTGGATTAACCGCAATGCATACTACTATCATGCAATCAGCTCACACTACCAATCTTATACTATTTTATTTCTAATCTACTGTATACTAATTTTTTGTAATAAACATTATTTTGCCGCCAAATAGATATCCTATACTATTTATAATTATTATACAAACATATAATGAAAATGTTGTGTGTGACATATAAATAAATAAATAAATAAATATATATATACAGATAAACCTAAATAAATAGATACCATGCATTAAGTTGATACACTAGAAATTACCTTAAAGTTAAGAACAATAACATGGTTTTGAAAACGAAGCAAAATAATGAAGGTAGTATATATAAGCAAACTTTGAGAGTAAACTGTTCCTCTCTGTGTGTAATATGTTTGTAGAAGTGTGTCTGGCGTATGTATGTAAGTGATTATCAATGAAATGTTGTAAAAACACTGAATACACATACATAGATGAATAAAATTAAATTGCCAATACAAAATGTACTGGGTGTACTGTATGTATTATAAGTATGTATGTATTTACCAAAAAAAAATTATCAGTTATCTGTCTTCCATAGCACAAGCTTTGCTTAGTTTGGGGTCAGATGGCGCTGTGTGTAATGTTCTATGATATTTATTTATTTTAAGATGTATTGTTTTTACGCAAATGTATTGCTCGTTTTGTTTTTACAAAGTAACGCAAAACCTAGCTTGTCTAACATAAAATGTTTATCGGGAAAATAACTGTAGTTCAAAATGATGAGGTTAAAATCAAATATCATCCCACGAAGTCATCATCTTCAACTTGGTGGTAGATCTCCTTAGCAAGAGGTCGTCTAGGTAGGTACCACCAGAGTACCAGTTATTCTGCCGCTAAGCAGTAGTGTGTAAACATTACTGTGTTCCGGTTTGAAGGGTACTGCAGCTAGCGAAATTACTGGGCTGTCAAGACAAATAATGAGCGCTAAAGCAGTGAAGACCTGGACATTGTTTTGTTACTCAAAGTTCTGTGTATCGCTGTAATGGTCATGGGCAGGCGTTATCTCTTACCATCAGGAGAGCGTCTCGTTCGTCTCATTACTTTTTACATAAAAAAAAAAGCCTCTTGTAGTGCACTGCTGGACATAGGCCTCTCCTAAGACATGCCACTCAGCCCTATCTTCGACTTTTCGCTTCCATCCACCGCCATCTGTCCTACGTATACCGTCACTCCAACCGCCAATTCGCAGTCTCCACTCTAGAACACGTTTCAACCCACGAAGTACCTTTAAATTGATGTATTTTATTTATACCAGCCTATATAATTATCCGCCTACCTAGCCCGCGCAATTTGGGCGTCACTTCGCGCCTGTTTCACCGCGTGAATGTGTCGCCCCCATTAGGCGCCTATTATGTCTGCGTCGCCTTTCGCAAGACTCCTCTTTTTATTTTCTCTACGACTGAGGTGGCGGAATGAATAGTGCCTCAATTTTTGGCGGTTCCAAGTAATGCGTCCTCCTTTTCACATATTTAGAATCTGGGATTGAAGATCTGTTTCATAAAATGAAATCCTTGATACAGCTACAACTGCTCGTCATGATTTTACAAGATATTTTCATTTTGTTTTATTTAAAAAGATAAAATATGTAATGCTAAGAGATAACGACCATTGCAGCGATACACAGCACTTTGATTAACAAAACAAAGTCCAGGGCATTGCAGCTTTGGCGCTCATTACTTTGAGACTTTGATGGTTAGTCGCGACAGACCAGTAATTTCGCTATTTTCTAGATTCAAGATGTTTATTGCTTCCATACAGTACAAGAAGCTGTAAATATGAAGTAGTAAGTATATGGTACACAGTCAAATATGAATCATGTTGGGCATAGCTAAGTTTAGAAGAGAGCAATTTGATATAGATGCGTCTTATGGAATATTATACCGGGATAAAAGGTATCCTTTATCTTAATCTAATAAATAATAAAACATAGCCCCAGCCCCGTTGGCTCATTGGTAGTATATCTCCCTTAAGAGCTGTAGGGCCTGGGTTCATTTCCCACTCAGGGCAAACATTTTGTAATAAACACATGTTTGTTCTGTGTCTGGGTGTTCTGTACGTATTTACAAAAAAAAAAGTATTTATGTATTCTATCAGTTATCTGACTTCCAACACACAAGCTCTGCTTAGTTTGAGGCCTGATGGCGCTGTGTATATGGTCCTACTATATTTATTTATTTATTTTTAAATAATGAAATAAGGCGACCGACAGACTGTCACGCCGCCATGTTTAATAAGTATCTTCAATCATTAACGTTACACCTAACTGTACTCGGTTCCACGTTGGGCGCCATAAAACAATGCCTTCTAATGGCGTGACACTCAACGCTTGCGTACGTAGTTATTATAACTAGCTGTGCGCGGAGATTTCATCCGCCATCGGCTTCTAAGGGTCGTAATAATAAATAATATCTAGATCTTTTTAAGGTCATAGTCAATAGGTCAGTATCTTCTTAGTCTAGGACACCATCGCTGACTATCAGGCGAGTTGGTGTTCGTACGGTGGTTCCTCAAGAAATAAGCCATCAAATGCAAAAATATTTTTTCAAATCCGACTTGTAGTTCCAGAGATTTGCGCGTTCAAACAAACAAACATGGTCCAATAATTATCAACAAATTATCTTAATTAAAACTAGCATTTCTAATCATATGAATTTAAACTTATTTACTTGGTGGTAGATCTCCTTAGCAGGAGGTCGTCTAGGTAGGTACCACCGCAGTACCAGATATTCTGCCGCTAAGCAGTAGTGTGTAAACATTACTATGTTCCGGTATGAAGGGTACTGCAGCTAGCGAAATTACTGGGCTGTTGAGACTAACCATCGAAAGTCTCAAAGTAATGAGCGCTAAAGCAGTGAATCCCTGGACATTGTTTTATTACTCAAAGTTCTGTGTATCGCTGCAATGGTCATGGACAGGCGTTATCTATTACCATCAGGCAGGAGAGCGTCTCGTTCGTCTCATTATTTTTCACATAAAAAAAACCCTGTCAACCAATCAGAACGAACATGCGTTATGTTTAAGGCGGGTCAATTGTGTTATTTAGGTAAAAAATATTTTTTACGAAAAAAAACAGACTTGTCAATAAGCCTGTTTAAAAACATGGCTATGTATTTTGGTTTAAAAATCGAACTCGATTTTGATGAAATCATATTGATAAATCTAAAAGTAAATCCTTTCAAATGTAAAAGTAATGAGACGAACGATACGCTCTCCTGATGGTAAGATATAACGCATGCCCATGACAAAAAAAATAAATAAATAAAAGAGTTTTCCAAATCGGTTTATAAATGAGTTCTGAGGTAGCTAACATAAAAAAATAGAACTGAATTGAAAACCTCCTCCTTTTTTTAATTCGGTTAAAAAGGGGCACTTTTTTTAGCAGCACAGAAGTATGTATATTGTACCAAACTCCGCTAACGTTTGTTTGGATTTTGATTTTTATGCTTCACCAAGATTCAACTTTAAACAAAAGGTCTGTAAACAGCTTACTTTCCCCCGAGCTTGGTATCGATACCAGAGCCGTAAAGTAATCTCTTTAGAGTCTGAACTGGATGTTTTCGCCCCCGCTTAGCTTGGATCAAACTGTGTACTTTTACAAAGATATAGGGATTTGAATTTTTTTTGGCCTCTAGCGTCTTGGCCTCCCTTTCCTCCTTCCAGACTGCCCGGTGTTTAGTGGTTCAGAGACTTATTACAAATATGCTTATGTTCCGCCACCTTGCCTGATGTTAAGCAAAGATGCGGTCTATGATGAAGTACGCTCGCCTAGAAGAAACGCCGTGGTCTGCGCGAACAAAATATGTCTGTTAAAATAGACACTAAATCACTGTTCAGTAGTACTTCCATCGTGTCATAGATCGAGGTAAGTGAATATAAGACGTCACAAAGCGAGCGATTAAACACTTGACGCTGCGTGCCGCTGCGGCGCCGGCACGATTTGCAAGCGGTTTTAACTCGTCGAGTGTCGCAATACACGGCGTTTTGTGCTGAGAGCTCTGCGCTGGATACAGTTCTTCTTATATGGAAGCGCTTAAGATATACACATATAAAGATATCTGTTCGCGTAAGAGATCCTCCTACAGTAACCGTTAGACTAAAAAAACTATTTCTCTTAGCTTTCAAAAGTCAAATTCATAAAGTCAAAAGGTTTATTTACATGACAACAGTTTAAAAAGGTCTTAAATGTAATAGTTAGCGTCTATTGTCAACCATTACGGTGTGCAAATACATTAATTGAATTCAACGAAATTAAACAATTCTACACTTAAAAATAAAATAAAATATACAATATGTCAATTACATTAAAAAAATATTAATTATTACATTTAATACATGTCATTTTATTAATTACAAATGTAACATTCGAAAAACTAAACTTGTTACACGAAATTTGTAAAGATATATAGAATGCAATCAGATATTAAAAAGTTTTCCTTTCCTGAGTAATGTCACGCTTAAGATTTTGATTAGGTTAAGAATAATAAATAAATATCGTAGGACATTACACACAGCGCCATCTGACCCCGAACTAAGCAAAGCTACTATGGAAGTCAGATAACTAATAGAATATTTAAATACTTTTTTTTTGTAAATACATACTTATAATAAATACAGAACACACAGACAAGAAAATGACAACAAAATAACATAAAAATATGTACAATTTATAATTCTTATAATTATACACATACATTTTTATATATTAACTATTTATTTATTTCATTACACAAAACTGATGTATTTATACACACATGTATTTTTATTATTGCATTGTTTTCAGGTTTTAATTATAACTAATTCCGATTACGAAACTAAATTCTTTCAATCTCATTGTTACAGATTCATTTGGACCACATCGAGGGCGGTATGCACAATCAAATCAGGGCCAGAATAATCAGGGTAACCAAGGTTACCAAGGCAACCAAGGATATCAAGGCAACCGTTCCGGTTATGGCAGTTCTGGTTCCGACCGCTTTGGCAACCAGGGGAACAGCTACAACCGGTCAGGTTACGGAAACAACCGAGATGGTTACAACCAGCATCAGGGGCACAATAACAACCAAGGTTACAATAGACAACAGAATCAAAGCCATGGAGGTGGAGGAAGTGGTGGGGGGTACCAACAGAACAGATACAGTCAGGGCTACAATTCAGGGTCAGGAAACTCAGGTCAAGGTTCAGATGGAAGCCAAGGACACCAACGGAATAACTCGTATCCACAGAATAAGTACGGCGGTCAGGGTCAGGGGAATCAGAGGCATCAGGGACAGAGGAATCAGGGGGGATGGCGTTAAATTTTCAATTGTAAATATTATTGTATAGACTCATATAGATAGACTAATGGTTGCAATAAACAGTTTTAGAATTTCGAAAATCGGTTAAATTGAAGATGTTTTTCACCGGAACATAATCGCAGTCAATCCTGTAACTTCGGGACCATTCAAGTATTACTTGAGCAGAATTTAAGTAATTATTAACCCCTCCCTCTCCCTTGTCAGCATAAGTGAGCAAAGTTCTTACTCCTATGCTTACGTAAACATAGGTTTAACTAGCGGCATTATCACTAAAAGTGACCTCTTCCAGGTAAGCTAAGTATCGAGAGGATTCAATTCAAGAACATGTAGAAAACGTGGTGTGCTAGTAACAAGAAAAATTAACAATCAGCATAATTTATGATCCCCCCATTCCCCTTGTCATCAAAAATAAGCAAAGCAAATACCTAATAATAATAAATAATAGATGACAACATCTCTCGAGATGTTGGTCGAGACTCTTCGCTATAAGACCGTTTACCGTGACGACTATCGGGGCAATGATCGTCGAATCAACATCCCACATGGCGGTTATCTCGTGAGCCAAGTCAAGGTACTTGCTGAGCTTGTCCTTCTCGGCCTTCACGAGATATGGATAAATAATAGATAAATATAATAAAACTTACTCCTTTTTATCTCAGAAAACGTTAGTGAAGTCACGGGGCGCAGTTAGCGATGCTAGATCAGTGGTTAGCAGGATCCCTCTTGCAATTTTTTTTTAAACTATCCATGGACTTGTGTTTGATCGCCATTTCACCTGATGTTATGCGGTCTACGATGGAACAACGCTTGCGTAGATGATACAGATTCCCTCTCGACTTTAGATTAAGTAGACACCCTGGTTGTTTCTATCAGGGAACTCCCATTTGGGTAACGTATTCCACGCTTTAGCCGTTCGAACAATGAAAGTGGACTCAAATCAACCATGACATACCTTCGGGTATATACCTACATCATGTAATAGAAAGGAATTTGAATTTAATTACCTTAATTGCTTTGGTAGTTTATTCGTTAGTGGCTCAGCTTCACGAGCTATAGGACGTGGGTTTGATTCTCGTTCAGAACGAATGTCACATGTTTGTTCTGTATAGATATGTGAGACCTAAATGTAATGTATGTTCTCTGTCTGGCTGTAAATGTACGTTGACTGACACAGCGTTGAAGCGTTTTTCCAATTTGAACAATTTTTGAGGTTGATAATTATAATTAATGATGTCTGATTTTAAGCAATGATAAATTTATTGTTATACTTAGTAGAATACAAAGATAAGATTGAATTAGAAATAACACAAATTTACTACGAATAAATGATTTCGATCGCATACTGAATTTCATTTAAAAACTCTGCCGAATTATGTTTTTTTTTTTACATTTTAGTTGTTACTACCTAAAATCTAGATGCAGAAACGTAAATCTGACTTAATTATTGGAAAATTGTCCGTGTACATATCCGTATATTTGGGTTATTACCTGAATGGGAACCATTGTACTGACCAATATACCTAACCATATTGTGTTCAAGGTACCTATATATGTGGTATATTTCCGCCTAAAAGGACATACGACGTCGATGATCAGGATGTGTTGGTTCCTGTAACTGTGGTGTTATTAATAAAAGATTTGTATTTTGTCAACAAGTCCTGAGGATGCTTAGTGTAGGTATATAGAGGGTAAACACGTGTCGGCAACTGGTTACTGCAGCAAGAATAGGATATAAAAACTTGTAGTTATTTTAATTTATTCAGATTTTAAGTTTATGACGAATTTTAGTTTTAGGTATGAAATAGGTAATATTTAGTAGATACAGATTTTTAAAATTACTATTAAATTTGTTAAATACCTTGAACAATGGGTTCAATAAATGTGACCATAAATTGTGCCAGATAAAATAATTTTTAATATTCGAATTTGAATCAAAATTAACTTCCGCAAAGTAACGCCTGAATCAATCAATCATTATGAACAAGTTATCTACCTACAACTTCGAACACGTAAAAATAAATCATATATTCTATAGAAAAAAGTTTGTTGGCCCTTGACTATTTATGTATAGAGCAGATGTTTTTTTTTTGCGATTTCAGAACTAAAATCATTTTCAAACAAAACCTGTGTTTTTGTTTGTGTTTCAATAATTTTGTCGTGTAAAACTAGAGGTCGTAATCGGGCAACTCAATCCTAGTCGAAATGCTAACTTTTTTGTACACTTAGGTACCTACCTACCTCAGATAGGTAGATATGTGTTTGACTGTTTGTTCTACTAGATGTACAAGTATAGGATAGTTGGTTCTTTTTTAATTTTTAGAATAGTCTTTATGAGCGCAGCTTTTATTTGAACGATATTCAAACTGCATCCCGGTGTCGTAACAACGTGGTAACAACCAATCAGTGCTGACATTCGAGAGTTAATTAAAAACATGTAAGGTGAACGTCAAACGTTTTTCATCGGAACAAAGCGGTCTCGAGTGGCGCGCGTTTTGTCCGACGTCGATATAAATAGTTTTTTTAAATTCTTTTCTCCACAATCGAAGGTTCGACGCAAAAATTGTTGAACATGAAAAGAATTAGGGCCCTACCTCGGTGGAAGCCACTTGAGAACTGAATGAGTGAAACTTAACGGAGTTTTTAAGAAGGTTTTGTCCAGGTATGCGATTCGAATGGGTTTCACGATTCATTGGGTAAGGAAGTCCGCCACCGGTAATATTATGGATTGTCGTGATGCAAAATTTGATATTAATAAAACAGTTTTTGCTAACAAAGCATCAGCACAAAAGATAGGTATAACAATATGTTGGTGACAGCCCTGTTGGTTCATTGGTAGTAAGTACCTATGCCTGGGGGTTTTGGCGGGAATGCGGAAAGAGTCGTGTCGCCCCGTTGTATTTTTTTCCAAAACTAGTGTTTTGTCGAGTGGTTATGCATAAAAATTGTGGTGCTTATTCATAAAGTGCTGAATCACAAGCGCGAGTGTGGGGAAAAAAGTATGCCTGCTCCGAAGATCCGAAGGGGGTGGGTTCGATTCCCACCCAGGATAAACATTTTGTGGTATAAACAAATGTTTGTTCTGTGGCTGGGTGTTATATATTTATCATAAGTAGGTATTTACAAAACAAAAAGTATTTAAGTAATTTATCAGTTATCTGACTTCCATAGTAGCTCTGCTTAGTTTGGGGTCAGATGGCGCTGTGTGAAAAGTCCTTAATGCAATGTCCTACGATATTTATTTATTTTATATTCTTACGTTTGGTTTGTTTCGCTATTGTACATTTAATAAATATAATATCGATATCGTAATTGTAATGTTTGACAGGCTGGGTGTTTGACCATAGCTCACCTGATGTTAAGTGACGATGTTATCGAAGATGGTAAACACACTTATCTTGGAATGCTATAGGTATATCTTTGCTATATCTAAGCTTCAAAGAGATTTTGAAAGCAACACGTAGGTAAAGTAATTTTCACAGTCAGTCAGTCAGTTTACAAATAATAAAATAAATGTCAAAAAGGAATTTAGAAAAATATAAAAGTCATAAATTATTACCTACTTAATAATAATAATTAATAAGTTTGTGAGGAGGTTCCTCACTCTGCAGCCCTAACCACCGGCAGCTTGAGCCCTGCCCCGCTGCCGGCGGCACCCTAGCTTTTAATTTTTTTATATTATTTATGTTTTATACTTATTTAATGTAAAAAAAATAAAAATTAAGATACAAAATAAATACCTGAAATAATTAATAAAAATAAAATAAATACCTAAAATAATTAATATAATTTAAACATTCTTGTCTACTAAAAATTCACGTAAGTATTGAGTAGTAAGTACACCTTATCTAAGAGAAACTTCTTTAATGTAGTTTTAAACATAGAATGTGTCGACATTATCTTTCCACGTTCCCGCCAAAACTCAAACATATCTCTTCTCGTTTTACAGAGTTCCTATGTCAAAAATCAGAACTCATGGCTTGTCCAAAAAAATTCACACGTCACAATGCGACAGGCGGACCGTGAATCTGAAATATAAAAAGTCGCGAACCGCACCCCTGCTCACTTCCCAGAAACAGGCAAGATCTAGAATGTTCACTTCCCGTGAACTAATGTGTCAAAAGAGGTCAAAAGACAAACCTTTGTGGAATTACACGCGTTCGTTGCTAATGATTCCGCAGAGGCGGGACGAGCCGCGGGACGCTAGCTTCACGCTGCGACCGCGTGACGTTCAATGACGTCACGCGGCGCAAGCGCAGCCAGACATCGCCGTTTTAAATTCAAATTCCATTTGACAGATGGATTTGAGATTTTGACTTCTGTATGGTGGTCTTGAGAACTCGTAAGTGGGGCTTTGTATGACCGCTGGAGTGTGAATGAGCAATTGCGGATTTGATGGGAAAGCGATTCGGACGCGTCCACGGTGAGAATTGATTGACGGCTTTGGAAGGTCAAGTGCTGTAGTTTTGTAAGGGAATATTATGCAGAATAAGTGCATTCAAGGATTCATTATTTTTGCTTTCAATTTATAAAGGCGTCAATGTTAATTTGCTTGGTATATAGTAGATATACTTACTTAGTAGAAAGTTGTCTAGGTAGGTACCACCGCAGTATACCAGATATTCTGCCGCCAAGTAGTAGTGTGTAAACATTACTGTGTACAGATTTGAAGGGTTGGTACTGCAGCTAACGAAATTACAGGGCTAACTAAAGCGGCGAGAAATTGCAAAGTAAGTAGGTACCTAATGACCGCCATATCTAACAGAGTTCTGTGACTGACGAAACTCCGTAACCTATATACCAGATCTCATTGTTTTTTTTTTTTTAATAATTTGCCCCTTCGGGCAGGCTAAAGCTATAAAGCCATACTGCCTTGTCTTAAGTGTTATTTCTGCTGTATCTTAGCTATGGTTATCGTCAAAGTCGTTTTAGTCAAGTCCAGTTCGTGTCAGTTCGTGCCAGTCATGCTTTAGTAAAGTAGTGGCGACTCTACTATAAAGCTTCGATGGAGTTTTGGAAGCAACACGAAAACTCATGTTTCACCACATTATATCATTTTCCCACACTCGCGCTTGTAATTCGGCACTTTATGAATCAAACACCACCATTTTTATGCATAAACACTCGACAAAACACTAGTTTTGGAAAAAAATACAACGGAGCGACACGACTCTTCCCGCGTTCCCGCCAAAACTCTCCGATTTCATTGATAACAATAAGCGGTAGACCTACATATTTGGTGGACTATGGTTTTATTTTTCCCAGAGAAGAAGACGAAGATGTCCAGATGTGGGTCTGTTTATAAAAACAGGGTTAATCTGAAGAGCGTATTTCTACGTTTTTTCATGCATTTCTACTTTTTTTTTCAAATTTTAAATAATGTAGGTGTCTATAATTTTCCAAAACGTTAATATAATAAGTACTTATGTACTACACATTTCAGCTGAGCCTAAGCAGATGCTGTTCACGCTCATTATCCCCTAACCACAATCAAACGTTCGTTTCATTTACCCAAACGGAAATTACGCTTCCTCACAAAAAGTTACAAATTGTTCAAGTTTCCCCCCAAATTCTACATTCGAAACACGCACCCAGGCCGGCACTGATTGGTCGGCACTACTTCAACCCGATTGGCCCACAATTTGACAGTAATGGCGTTAACTCTACCTCCCCAACGACAAAAACATAACGAGCACAAGCTCTTCAATCAAAATCGAGTCGTATTCTGTTATCATGGTGGCTGGTATAGATTGTAGGATGTTGTAAAGGCACGTCATTTTGATCGTTTTTGTGCCCCCTCTAGACAGATGTTGCTACATTTTAGTAACAATTTCGCCCACGACTCGTTTTTAAAGCCATTGTGCAACATTTTTTTGTGTATTATTTTGACTAATTCATTTGTCATGCGGTTGGTTGGACGCCGAAGGGAGAGATAATTCATTGGATGAGTTTTGTTCGTAGCTACCGGTTTTAGCTTTTTTGTTTTGGATTTGGGTGTTATGATCCGAGATTATGATGTTATTTCAGGACGACTAAGTAGATGTCATTATTAGATACTTAATGAGTAGGTGCCGACTTATATAAATAATGTGGTCCGAAATGTTGCTACGTTATTGATTATTGGGTAAATAATTAATTATTATCGAAATGCCGTCACAAATAATTTAAGAGTAGGTACCTACTTTTAGCATACCTAAATAGGTTTGTTGTTCTTTGCTGACCTTTTTTTGTGATCTACTGAATAGCCTTGCCCTAGGTTTAATTGCCAACTCGCCTGATGTTATGCTAAGATGTGGTCTTTGTTGAGTAGGTAGGAATGCTTGCCTAGTAGAAACCGATTCACTCGCTACTTGAAGACACCCATATTTAATATATCTGGGAACATCCAGTTGGGCAGCAAATTTCACTGTAGGTAAGTATAGCGTTTCGTATGATGAAAGTGGTATCAAACCGTTTTGTTTGAGTTTTTAGAACTTCACAAATAAACTTTCTATTAGAGCTTCTGGCAGTGCAATGAGTACCTACCTACTTCATTTTAAAATTTGGGCTGACGATGTCAGTAGAATATTTCATGACATGTATTCGCAATCTCACATTGATTTGGATAAACTAGCTGGGTAAGTTCATAAATGTAATTCACGCATATTAAAGCGGGAGATGGAATTAGTGAGGCGCGTGACTATTTGTCCGCTGAAGCCGCCATGTTGCGCTCGCGGGCGGCCGCGGCTCGAGTGTCATATTATATTTTTTACTTTTAATAATTTGCGCGCAGCGGCCGCTCGAGGACTCCACTCGAGCACGAAGCCAAAAAAATCTAAAATCCGTCCATGTGCTGCGGAAATTGTAATGATTTTATGGGAGGGTTCTGCAGAATTTACGTTTGTGATAGGTACCATATTTTACGTAGGTGCTATCTTTATAAAGTCGGTAATAGGTAGTTGCCTATTTTTCTGCAATAACTGTAGGGTCTTACTTGGATATATACCTACCTATTACTTGATTTTCATGTGTGACATTACACATTTTACGAAATTAGCCATTTTAAGCATTGGTTAAAGTAGATAAGTAGGCAAGCCACGAGTATAGGCGTTTAGTAGTTAATTACAGTTATATTTCAGTAAATAATTATGCTACATGACTACATAGCTACAGAACCTATACCTACCTACTTCAGTAAAATCTAGTTCACTGCATTTAGATCACGAGGACAGGACCACAGTTTTTTATAAATAATAAATAGGGTTGAATTCATACACCTTATTAGCTAATATTAAATGAAGATGCGATCTAAGATGGAGCACTCTTGCCAAAAAGAAACAGATTCACACGTGACTTGAACACACCAGATTTATATACCTACCTAGCTACACCGGAAAACCCACAGTGCATTTCATTGTTTTGCGGTTTGTATATTACGAGTGGATACAAATCGTGTCGTTCGAGGTTTTAAAACGTCAATCATATGAAAAGATGTAGCAAAATCTTGTAGCCTACATTAGTAGCCAATTTGCTGACTTACCTACTAGTATTGTGCTCTGCACATGTAGTTTTCTTTACTGCAACAGCCAGTAACGGATCTCTAAGCTCAAATACAACGGCATCATTTGACGCAGCGCATTATTATGTATTTTGGAAAAGGCCATTGTTTCGCAATCACCCCCGGGCCCTACAGTGGAGTGGTCTCCATTGAACGCCTAAAAGAGTTCCATACAACGCCACAATCGTGTATTAGGCAGAGCGATCAAAAGGTGCCAACAAGCGCTTATGTAATGAGGTACAATCGATGCACCCTACAATGCGTGTTATTTTTAAATGCTACATGGGCTTTATCGCGAGAACCATAGGCACATCTGTAACCGTATTTACTACTTATATTATATTTTTCTTTTAGAGTTTTGGTAAAGATGTGTTTATAACCGACCAAAAAGAGTAGGTTCTCAATTCGACACAACAATTTTTTTTGAAGATAGTTAGACCAATTCGGAAAATTCTTTTTTCATTTGACAAAAGTAGGTAAGTATTTAGTAATGTTAGTGCAGTGAGTACTAAATAATAGAACACATCAACAAAGTGTCTTCCCCTTAATAGAGACAGTAATGGACGCATTCTTCGTTTATACTCTACGAAGCAATTTAAGTTATATTAAAATGACTTATTAGCCTCAAATAGGCTAGATTGTAATAACAATGAGGTATCTAACAACAAACAGATACATCATTAGAAGGAAAAAAAACTTTGACAGAATTTACTTTCCAATCGGTCCTATAGAAATTTCATTAAAATCAATACTGTAGTTTGATTTTTAAAGTAAAATAATTAGAAAAAATATGTCATCAAAATAAATGAAATTTCTTCATCAGCTGAAGGTGATGTTGATAAGGTAAGCACTAGAGTTCCGTAATAAAACAATGTAACCTAGCGGTGTTTGGACTTGTGAAATGAAATCGATTTATTTTTCATAAAAATCATTATGATTTCTAGTTAGAATCGATGATTTTATCACAGTGCAGAGATTACCCTATTAGTAGGTATAATATCATCTTAGCTGAGCAATCAGCTGTTCTTTCACGTTGTTTGCGATGTCTAGTTTTCTGCAAATTTTAAGGATGGTACAGACTAGCAAGTTTCGCGAGTCTCAACGATTATGACATTTTCTATAAGCGTCAAAAAAAATGTTACTAGTTGATTTGATTCATAAATATTTTATTTATTTATATTATCAAGAACATTTTTATGTAAAACGTTGGCAAGACGAGACAATCAAGTCGGTAAAATATGTACCTACATTAGGTACACCCATGCGTAGACAGAGCGAGTTTTGAAAGTGTATTCCAGGGCAGTCAAAAAATTTGTCAAAAAAAAATACCTCTAATCGTAACCCTGACTTGAAACAATTTTATAGTAGCGATGATAGCTCAGTAATCGTAAACATGATCGGTTCACACGCCAAATATCGTGAGTTCAAATCTCAATAATGAGCTGCGGTGGTGAAGGTAGAGGGTAGATATCTACCTACTTTTATATGGTTGACAGGCTAACTGTTTGACAACACTAAGTGACGGTGTGGTCACGTCACATTAGCATGTCCGTGACGCGAACGAAAGTTTTACCCCTATCAAAAAACACTCAAAGCGGTTAAAAAAAATTCACTGAAAAAAACTTTTTATGTCATACTTGTACCTATGCATGCCTTTAAAATCCATTTGCGGCTTTAGAACCTGTAACAATCAAGCAGCTAAGATCACAGTACCAATCCACATCAAACGGAAACCTCCTTTGTGCTTGACGGTTGCTTGATGCTTGTGTCGCGCGTTTCCCCATTGTTCCGGGGGCTGCCATTAGTGGGCAACAGTCGTGCCAAATGAAAGCGCGCGAAACGCTGACAGATCGCGCGCCATTTTACTTTTACCTCGAGAGGATAAAAGTCTCGTATTTAAAACCTTGGTTATATTTATAAATGACTGGATAAACGCCAGTGTACAAGATATAGATATATTTATTTATTGTTAATTGTGATATTAGCTAATAAAGCTGTTATAAATATATTTTTAATTCTGTTGTACACAATAAAGAATTTCAAACGAAGTATTTTTTTTTTGACACTCGACAAATTTTACAATGTTAGAAATTAGGGTAGTTTATATAATAGATATTAAAATAATTTACCTACTTTACTAAGAAAAAGAATTCCGTTCCATTATATTATGGGTTATTTTGATGTGTTTTTTTGACCAAACTTAGACTTGGTAGACTTTTTACACGATGGAGCAAATCACAAGGTGCGGCGACTGGCGAAATAAAAATAACGTTGAGATTACACAACCTTTGATTTAAATATCAACGTCTTACATGTCTTAACCTTGACTTATTTGTAAATAAGTAACATTTATTTAGCGCTCACATTATTATTGCAAGTCACTGTTTACCATTCAACTTGTGCGGTCACAACCAAACTATTCCCAAGATTTCTTGGAAACAACCTCGAACTCAACCCTACAGAAATCAAAACTTTCGTCTCAATCACTGCTATATTTCGATCGAATAAAATTAGAGCCATTAAAACAAAAAAAAAACTCTCAATTGTAATAATGAGGCAACGTTGCAGAGATAATAACAGCACCTGTCAAATGGTTGTCAAAATAATACGCGGCCGGTTCGAGAATGGATTAAAATAAAGGCGTCTTTTCAAGAGATATGATTTGTTGAGTCATCTACGGGTGAGAGATGCAGGGTTCGCTGGACGGACCGAAAACCCGTATTACGAATGTACTTACATATTACTAAATAATACCGTACAATTACTTTTAAAAAAAAATTATTGACCATATTCGTTACTCTGTTTTCATCGGAACTTTGGCGGGAACGCGGAAGTCATATTGCCAAATTACATTAATTTCCTAAAATTATTTCGAGTGTTTATAAATAAAGTAGTACCTACCTAAGTGTTTGTGTTTAAATCATAAAGTTTCATATTACGTGCATGAGTAAAGGTGACATAATGTGGTGAAACATGCCTGGTGTTGTTTCCAAAACTCCGTTGAAGAAGAAGATAATACTTCTATATAATTATTTATTTTAGCCTTATAAGATTATTACTTAGGTAGGTACATACTCATTTTCTTTGCTTATGGCGTCACTCTTTGTTCTTATGCTTGTGTCAAGTGTTTCGCATTCCCGCCAAAACTCCTAGAAATTAATTTTCAAAAAAATTAAATGTCGTATTAGGTACCTACCTACGTACCTACACGCGTCTGGGTAAGAGACTCAATGTGGTAAAACATATCTTTTTGTGTTGCTTTCAAAATTTAGATAAGCTTTTAGTAAAATTGTCACTACTTGACTTGATTCTGACTTACTTTGTGTAACTCTGACTATGACTTGGACTTGATTTAAAAAAAATGAAATCTACTTTAAAGTTTATCATGAACGACCTGGTAAAATTCAAAATTTGTGATGCCAGAATCAAAGAATAAAAAGCGACGGAACCCTTGTGGTAAAGAGTCGCCGGTGGTCGCTGGCCGCTCGGTAATGAGACCTCAAGGCGCTGACAGGCGAGTCTGTCTGCCACCGGGACTGGCACCGGCCAGACACTATGGTAAACATTCTTTACCAGTCGGACCACATCCAGCCTATACCTGCTTACAAATCTATCGAAGAAGTGCTTGCGATGCTTCTATACAGCTTACTTATATACATGACATTGCATGCTTGACAGCCCTGTTGGTTCATTGGTAGAATGTCTGCCTCAAGAACTGAAGGGCGTGGGTTCGATTCCCACCCAGGACAAACTTTTTGGCATAAACAAATGTTTGTTCTGTGTCTGGGTGTTCTGAATTTATTATAAGTATATATTTACAAAAGAAAAGTATTTAAGTATTCTATGAGTTATCTGACCTCCATAGTACAAGCTTTGCTTAGTTTGGGGTCAGATGGCGCTATGTGTAATGCCCAAAAAAAACTTTGTCCAGTTAAATAAGTTCATCATCATCATCATCATCATCAGCCTATACTAGTCCACTGCTGGACATAGGCCTCTCCCAAGACACGCCACTCAGCCCGATCTTCGGCTTTTCGCTTCCATCCACCGCCAGCTGTCCTACGTATATCGTCACTCCATCGGGTCTCAGGGCGTCCTACGTAAATAAGTTACTGTAGTTATTTTACGGTTTTGATTTGGCTTTTGGTATACATTTTAAAGACAAGATTAACGAACATACACTGATCTACGACCTACACTGAGCATGTGAGAGCTAGGTAGGTATACCTATATAGGTGTAATAGGTACATAAATTAACTTCGCTAGTCTTAAGAAACCATCAAGTGACGCGTCCACAAAAAATCTCTACAATCCTGGTTTTCGATTGTGTTATAAATATAAATATTTTTATTAAGTCGACAGATCAATCTATACAAATGAAATGAAAATCGCTGTGAGCCTCGTCAAAACACTGGATTCTCTAATAAATTCATTACAACGCACGCCCGTGCTCTATCGATTGTGGCCTCTTTGCCCGAACGTGCTAGAAACAATCGACGCGATGGCGCTTCTCTACGCAACTTAACTCTATGGCAGAACGACACAAACCCCGGATATATAAATACAATATTTTACCCTTTCCCCTGGAAATAGAGCCTACTTTTCACAGACCCGTGAAATTCGATACAGCTGTTTGTGAGCAGTATTTAGAAAAATGAATGTTCCTGCCAGTAATAACTGGCAAAACGGAAGTCAACTTTACGGAAATGTACAAAAAGGCTATAATTCAGCGGCCTCAATAACGGTATAAAACCTTTTTGTGCGAAAAGTTGGAGCTCTTTGTCTCTGACTCACTGTCAAGCGTACTTATGTTTTCCCGCGTTTTTTGTTCTAATTAGTAAGCCCCCCTCAACCTTCGTGGCTTCGCTCTCGCCAGCAATTCTGCCGCCAATGTTACGGGAGCATTATTAAATCATCAGCGCCTCCGCCAATACAACTACATACAGATATATTATATCCTCCGCTACATTTCTTTTCCTATGTAACGTAATAATTATCAAATCGAATCAAAAATTGTATACCCGCCTCTTCATTATGCAGTACCTATGTACTTAATTTTACGTTGGAATTACATCCACTTTATTACCAGTAATACTACTAGTAATATTGACACATTGACATTTGTATATTTTTTTGTTTTGTATAACCTCTTTGGCTTTTATAAACAAAATTATTTTGACATTTGATTCGGAAAAGTACTTTATATTAGATTGGATAATTGTTTATTATTTAATAGTGAGATAGATGTACATAATTGATTGTTATTGTCGTTTTTATCTCAATAAATAAATAAAATGTATATACGAGGCTTAAAACTATCAAAAAGCAGTAGGTACCTTGGTACCTATTTAACGCAAAGCTATCGTTATTTATAATAATACCGCGCATAGAGCTGACGGTCCCTATTATCGAAATATTCTTTATCTAAAAACTCTAAATTTTACTTCAAATAATTAAAATGCTAGATACGTCTACTAGTCATTAACCACCATTATGATTTAATGATCTCTATAATTAATTCCCTTACTGTTGATGGCAAAATTGCCCCTAATCAAAATAGGTGAGTAGCTAAAAAGAAAAAAAAGGTAGAGATTGTCTGTATCTATTTGAAAACCGATAAAAAATTTTTGAGATAATCTACCTACTTATTTTACGCAAGAAATTAAAAAAATACTTGCTATTTTCTAGGAATTGCTGGTCTTTAAAAAAATCGTTGTTTTTTTTAAAATTATTATACCTATTTTTATAAAAACCCGTTTCTTATCTACCCACACGGGATCATCAGGGATTCCGTGAATTCTAATTTTCATTCAAGTTTGGCGATCATGAAAAAGTTTGACAGCACACAATCTCATCTCATGCGTTAACAGTTTCAATCTCCATATACTTACATTATAGCGATGATAGCTTAGTGGTTACCGCGATCGGTTCACGAGCCGAAGGGGATACGTTCAAACCCCAAGAATGAGCTTGTGCTGCCGGTGAAAGATAACATCGTGAGGAAACCATAACATAGTGGTAGGGTAGGGTACTTTCTAGTACTCGGCTGGCTAGCTACGACCCTCAACTTGAAGATCTATCGTCAAGCATCTAAGGGTGTGTTCATAAAGCCTCACTTGAGAGCCAGTTCCATTCCAGGCTAGGTATGTATGTGTTCGACCACACCGTCGCTTAACATCAGGTGAGCTATAAAACATTTACCTGTCTGATGTCAAACAAAAGAAAATACACAAAATGTTATGCATTTTCTCGAGGAAAAATCCATTCTCCAAGTTTTCCCCATACATCTCAATGTGCTCCTACGATCTGTAAACAAATTTGTGAATATTATTCGTTCCAGGGTGAGGGCCATGAATACAACCCTTGCTGGGGTGGGGTGCCATTAGACTTAAGTTTCCCCATTCATGACTTGGATGTTCGTAGAAAGACGTCTTGTCTTGAAAATACTCGGGGTTGCCACGTCAATTGTGTAATTACCGGCTGCGAGTGCGTAAGCTATAGGGCGAGGAGCTGTAGGGCGTGGGTTCGATTCCCACTCAGGGCAAACATTTTGCAGCACCCAGACACAGAACAAACAAATGTTTGTTCTGTGTCTGGGTGTTCTGTATGTATTATAAGTATGTATTTACAAAAAAAAAAGTATTTATGTATTCTATCAGTTATCTGACTTCCATCACACAAGCTCTGCTTAGTTTGGGGTCAGATGGCGCTGTGTGTATAGTCCTACGATATTTATTTTATTTATTTATTTATTTTATTAGCTTAGCAATGTTGGCAGGGCAGTACCTACCTAGGACAAAAACAGACTTGGCGCTTATTAGGTACCTCCTTTAAGACATTGGTGAGTCTCAACAGCCCTATACCTACTTGCACCAGCTGCAGTACCCTGCAAACCGGAACACAATAATGTTTCCACACTACTACTTGGTGGCACAATATATATTAGGTTTACCACTAAGTAGTAATAGTTAGTAGGTACCTATAATATCTAGTAACACCGATTTGCTTGAATTTCAACTTGATTGGGATCCAGGTACGTACCTATAACAATATGGTCAAGTAGGTATATATAATTTTATTCGGGAAACAAACAGTGTTAACAAGATATAAATGAATGCTTATTACCTATATATATCGAATTCAGTTAAATGGTTTTAATTGTTGATAGTTATAATTTTCTGATCTTATAAAAGAAGGATTTTGTCTATAGTTTGTAGAGATATAAAGTACTAGCGGACGCCTCGCGGTTTCAGCCGCGTAGTTCCCGTTCCCGGTGGAAATACGGGGATAAAAAGTAGCTTATGTCATACGGGGATAGTGTAGCTTCTCAACGGTGAAAGAATTTTTGAAATCGGTCCAGTAGTTTCGGAGCCTATTCAATACAAACAAACAATCAAATCTTTCCTCTTTATAATAGTATAGATATGTAGTTTATATAGAACAAGATTAGGTAGGTGCAATAAACGAATGATAGGTATCAGGTGTTCAAAATGTTATTATAGATCCAACTTCAGTAAAAAAGACTTGGAGAGTGTTTTATTTACCTTTATTCTTATTTCAATCCACATAACAAACGCTAGAGACCACCATTACCATTATTAGACAGGCTAAGTCAATTTATATTTTTAATAATTTAGTATATAAACATTATTTATCAGCCTGCTAATCTATATATTTAGTTTATTTAGTATCTCATAATTATGTATATACGTTTATTGTATTGTTATTTTATTTACTTATTTCTTTTGTACACCAACCTTATATTTATTTACTCTTCTTTCCATCCAAAGGTTGTCTGGAAGAAATCGCTCTAGGCGATAAGACCGCCCTTATACATCATTTATTCTATTGTTTTGTTATATTATTATATCTTCTTTTTTTTTTTTGTTTGTTGTTTGTTTCCTATTTGTATTAATTGTGATCTGTGTTTTTGGTGTATAATAAAGTTATATTCTATTCTATTCTATTCTATTCTAGAGTCGACAATAAACCTGTCTACCGAATCCTGCTACGCGGACACATAGTTTCTATCAATATCGCATAGTGCTGTCTGAACGATATCGATTCGCTGTTCGCATGTAGGGACTCCCGCACAATATGGTACCCACTAGGTAGGTATCAACCAAGATTGTGGCTTAAAATTAGGTATGTACCTAGTTTGTAGCAATGATAGTTCAGGTCGCTGTCGGTTCGTAGGTACGTTGAAGGGCGTGGGATCAACCCCCAGCAATGTAATGCTAAAGCGTGGAATACTTCACCCGAGTGGGTGTTCTCTGATAGATACAATCTGGGTGTCTTTAAGTCAAGTATGAAATGAGATACTAGGTATCTTATTTCATACCTGATAATAGAATTGTATTAAAACTAAGGAAGGTTTATGAAGTACATCTATATTTATTACTCAGTGGTTCGCATGTCGAAGGGCGTGGGTTCAAACCCCAACAATGAGCTTGAGCTGCCGGTGAAGGAAAACATCGTGAGGAAACCATAGCTGGTGGTAGGGTATTTTCTAGTGGGTACTCGGCTGGCTAAGCTACCACCCTCAAGATGAAAATCTGTCGCTTGAGAGCCAGTTAAATTCCAGGCTAGATGTGTTTTACCATATTCGACTACACCTTCACTTAACATCAGGTGAGCTGTAGACAAACACCTAGACTGTCAACCTATAAAAAAAGTCTTCTCCATTGTAGTGTAGTCTATTAGACAAGGGCCGCAATAATTTTAATTAATTTAGAGTTTTACACATAAAGCTTTAAAAATTGGTTTCATTATATCTATCCGAAAATAAAAGCAAGTAAGCCAGTTCCATTTTAAGCTACATGTTTTTACCATCTACAATCACACCGTCACATTAACATCTGCCGCTGCGGGCAAATACCTAGCCAGTCAATTATAAAAAAAGTAATAGAAACTTTTTTGAAGTGAGGGTTGCCCAGCCCACCTGATACCTATAGTAAATCGATCGACGTCAGCAAACTCAGAAGAATTTCTCATTACGCGAACACTGACACAAATCCCTGTAACCTGAGTTCCGTATTGCATGCCTGTCTGCTGAAGAGACCAATAGTTTCCAATTTTGCCGCCCTCACCTGTCCCGCGCCAGCTAATCCGCCATTTTATTAGGGTAGCCTCATAATGCCGCGCACGTGCGCGATTTCCCGCCTTTGTTCTTCCAAAATTACATCCCAATAACGAAACAACCTAAATACAGACCTTTATCATACAATATTGAACTTTAAACCCAACCACGTAAGTAATAGTATTACAGAAAAAGGGGATTTAAGTTATGTTATTATCTGTGTAAAGTCGCCATGTTATTATTTCGTTTTGGCGGGCCGTGACTGACGTACGACAAAGTCGATGTTGCCATGCAGAATAAACTGTTATACCCGTTATGAGAGATTAAAGCTTAATCTGGGAATATTGAAGACAATGAAATAAGAGCGTGGAAAGGTCGGGGGTAAGGGCTGATGTAACTTGTTGTTTTTGATCGAGTATGAGCTTTTTGTTTGAGAATACTTTGACTTCATACGATGATAAAGTTGTTTTCTGGAAACGAATATAACATTTACCTACTTTATCTCATAAGTAGTACTATCTAAACAAATGCGGTTAATCGGCAATGGTTTTGTGCGACATTTTGTGAGGCTCAACGGTGTGACGATACATATAAATCGGCATTGGCTGGAACCGAAAAGGCTCACGTCCTGTGATGGACTATAATTTTTTTTATTGTTGTCAGGCTAGGTGTTTGACTACAACTCACCTGATGTTAAGTGACGGTGTGGTCGAAGATAGTAAAGCCCACCTACCTTGGAATGGAACTGGTTCTCGAGTGAGGCTGCCGGAACGCACTGTTAGATGCTTGGCGCCAGATTTTCAACTTGAGAGTGGTAACTAGCCAGGCGAATACCTACTAGAAAGTACCTTACGACCGTGCTATGGCGTCCTCACGATGTTTTCCTTCACTGGCAACCCAAGCTCATTGTTGGGGATTGAACCCACGCCTTGCTGTCATCGCTACAAAATAGAGTGATAATGTTGATAAAGTAAATAAACCATACTTACCTATGATACGTATTTGGTTAACCTAATTCATACCTACCGTATTTAGTGCATTAAGTGTCCTAAAATCATATTACTCATGGTAAAACACAAATAAATTCCAGGTATAAAACTCATTAATTTTTATTAATTTTATAAATCGAAATTCATTACACCTCACTTCTCAATATAATTACAAATTCCTTCACGTTATTAATAATTATTATTTATAATCATAATTATAACCTCGCCTATTATCTACTTACAATACTTACACCGATCTATAATTTTTCAGAACATATAAATTAATTTAAAAACATTTATTACAACTTTTAACTTATCCTAGAAAGCTTATTGCTATATTCATTGTCACGGGATGCGGAAGGCCGCCATCTTGACGATGTTGCAAGATGAATAATGAGTTTTCCTTGGAACAGGGTTATATTAATTAATTTCTTAATTCTATGAACAATTTATTTTTAAGTAAGTACAAACATATTAGTCCCGCCACATGTCTTAAATATGTTTTGTCATCGCCGCTTTTTATCTAAGTATTTAGCGAAGACTTTTTGTGTCAGTGAAAATCTAGATTTTTTAATTAAAAAAGGATAGTTTGATCTCAGTCATATTTTTTGTTAGCATGTTTAAAAAAAATAGGTAACGAAAACCAATTCTTGAAAATTTTAAGTGTTTTGAATGGTTTTTAAGGTTTAGCAGTCTCGTTTGCCCTAAGGGTTTTCAGACGTACAGTTTGCGCCAATCTTTTTGATTTTTGTTAGTAATTATTCCTATAATTATAAACTGCATGTGATGAGCTTTCTACTCTTCCTTTACCTCAGCTAAAATGTGTGTACTACGTAGCGACACACAATAACCGAGGCCTCAAAAAGATTTGCGCACGTTATACACCACAACTTTTTATTTACTAGAAATTTTTTAAAGGGTAATACAGACCGAGTCAGACATCACAAATGTGCAATCAGAATTTTTATTTACTTCGTAATTCGAAAAGTTATTACTAGTCAAAATTTTCGGAAATCCTGGCTAAATTTATGGACATAGAACTCATTTACTACAAAAGAAAACTATCACCGGACCAGCTGGCGGTAACCAATGGTAGCTTTCATTAAAATATTGCAAAAACATTTTCTTTTTCTATCGCACTATCGCGACCGAGGCCTCCCGATCCAGTCGCACGAGCTTGCTACGTAAATTATGAATAAAATTGCGAAGGACTAAGTTTAGGTAAATGCCTACAGGTAGAATAATAAATCAGGAATCATTTTTTTGTAGATAATTTTTCGACATCGATTTTTTTGCTTTTTTCAAGTAATTAAAAAATAGTGGTGTACCTATATGTAGGACCCATTCTTTTTAATCATGTAAACGTAAAATCCTGTTACCGGGTAAAGCGAAACATCTTGATCAAAATCTTAAGATTCGTCTCAACGTTCAAAGTGGAATATGCTGCATTTCATAGTCAGGTTTCTTTCAATAATCTTTGTTGTGTTTATAATTCTTTCCATTAACGGCATCAAACAGCATCACCAATATTGTTCAATTCACCGAAATCTAATAACAAGAGCGATTATATTTACACGAAATTATCTACACACTCAAAACACTGACTCTTGTGATCAGTAATTTACTATTCACACAACAAATTTTTTATTTGCTACATTGTAAGCTATTTACAATACAATAATTTATATGTATAGTTTTATTTTAATATTGATTTTTAAGGTAATATAAAACGAAATACAAACTTTTAAAAGGGCTGCAGATACAGTAAGTACCTATGTATTTTAAATGAAATGGTTTAACAGGGTTATAAGCTTAAAGTGTACTAATCCGAAAGGGGTACATTGTACTCGTCATAATGAATAACTTCTACAATGAAATCAAAATACCCTGAAACATCAAAAACAATCACCTGTTAATAGCATGTTTTTTTTTCTATGGAACAGTTGATTTCTTAGTGTACCTAATTTCATGCTTGGTTCTATAGTAAAAGTTATCCATAATGATGAGTACAATGACTCCTTTTCGGCTTAGTATACCCCAAGCGTATAACCCTGTATATTAAAAATAAAGTAAAAATATTGTTCACTAAAGTTTGGCACATTTTGTTTGAACCCGGTTAAGACTAGAATGCTTGATTTGTCGATTCAAAAAAAAAACTAAATTATCGTTTAATATAACTTTCTATAAAATGTTTCAATCGCTAAAGAATCATTTATATAGACGCAATTAATTTAGTCCTGTCCAGGATCAAACCAAAAATAAAGGATAGTAATTAACCGTTGTACCTTTATTAATTCAAACTAAAATTGGCAAGAATAAAATGCTTTTAATTAGAGTTATAATTTTATAAATTTAAACGCGTAATTGCAAAATTGAAAGGTGTTTTTTTTAATGGTTGACAAGCTTCGTGTTTGACCACAGCTCACCTGATGTTAAGTGACGGTGTGGTTGAAGATGGTGAAGCACACCTAGCCTGGAATGGAACCTGCTCTCAAGTAAGGCTGCCGGAACACATCGTAAAGTGCTTGGCGGTAGATTTTCAAGCTAGACAGCGGAGTACTATAAAATACTCTACCACTATACTATGGTTTCCTCACGATGTTTTCTTTCACCTGCAGCTCAAGCTCATTGATGATTCATTGATTAACTCTTTATTGCACTAAAAATAATGCAATACAGAAGAAATAAACTTATTTTTTTCTTTTCATTGTTGGGGTTTGAACTCACGCCCTTCGGCGTGAACCAACCGCGCAAACTACTCAGCTGTAATCGCTACAAAACATCACACGTAAAAAATAAATCGACAAAAGTGATATAGTACAGTCGTTTGATTGAAAAAATAGAGGTTACCTGGAAAGTTATCCGGGCGTTTTGAAAATTGGCAATTTTATAGATTTTGACATGCTCTTTCCGAATTTCAACTTTGCGACCTCGTATCTTTGCCGCTACAATTTATGTATAAAATTTCCTACAATTTATATCGTAACCTTTTTTTCCTAAAACCAATAGTTTCGGCGTACGAGCGCCGTAAAGTGTGACTACACTTTTCAAAACTCCCGGAAAACATGAACTATAATGGTACAACAGAGTTAAAAATATCACATGAAAGAACATCAAATCCTTGTATGTGCGGAACTACAACACTAGAACTAAGTATTTACACGTTACCCTCCTCCCGAATGTGAAAACTTACAAATAACCCTACAGGTCCTCGTCTCACACAACACTTTAAATTCCTCTGCATTTTTTTTTGCACTATTTGCTAAAATGTTCACTTTGTCTCTAGAAGCTGCCGTCCCAGCTCGCTTTACCTAGACAATGTTCTTGGAAGAGTCTTTATGTGAGGCATTTTATTTTATAACACGAATTGTAAATAAATCTGTTTAACATCGGGACTTGATTAGACATTAAAAAACTATAAATATAAAATTATAGCTGTCACACGCGACTTGTCCGCGTGGAACTTAGCAAGGCGAAAGTTTGTGAGTGTGTTTGTATGTTTGTTACTTCTTTGCGCTCAAACTGCGTGACCAATTTTGATGAAATTTGGTATGGAGATAGCTGACACCCTGGATTAACACAGGCTACTGTTATCCCTAAAAAATGTAGCGGATAACACTGCTAGACACAGCTAGTAATACTCAAGCAATACTGTACACATTTTTAATTGAGTAAAATAAAATTTTAAAAACATGTGTAAATGTCTGAATTTTCTTATATCTATAATTATTTAAGGAGAAATGTTTTATAAAATTCAACAAAATTCTAGACTTTCGTCGGTCCCCAATTTTTTTTTTGTTCGTGTTTTGGCATAGTTGTCGTGTTTTAATGATATTATTAATAGTAATTTTTATTTTTAATAATTATATATTTCTAATAGCGTATGAAAGATAATACATATATAAATGTACAATTTAAAAAAACCGGCTCCATAACCCTTAGACCAACTAAGCACACGAAACTAAGCTCCAACGAAACAGCCAGGTTTCGGAGTAAACGAAAATATCATCGACGTATACAATTTTTAGGTTTTTTGTTGATTTTTAAAAAAACCGCTCAATCGATTTCTATAAAATTTGTATGACACCACCTCAGAAATATGATCTACCAAGCAAAAAAATAATCATCAAAATCGATTCGTAATTGGCGAAATTGTCGCGTAACGTACATACAACAACCAAAAAAACCAGTCGAATTGAAAACCTCCTTTTTTGACTCGATTAAAAATGAACAGTGTTGCCTCACATTCGCAGACTACCTAGTCGAAGTACATCTCTTCCTTGAACATGGTCTCATGATAAAGCTGCGGGAACTTCTACCAGGCGCGGCCCTGGAGCGGCAGGTAGCCGCTGCACTGCTGTTGGTAGGCGGTCGGCTGCCGGTACGAGGACACCAGCGGGTTGCTGCATGCCGCCTGCCCCTGTTATTCATTATCAGATTAACTCACACGGTAATGACATGGTTAATGCAACTATAGCAACATGGCAATATCTTTTTTTTTATATCGTTGACAAGCTAGGTGTTTGACCACAGCTCACCTGATGTTAAGTGACGGTGTGGTCGAAGATGGTAAAGCACACCTAGCCTGGAATGGAACTGGTTCTCAAGTGAGGCTGCCGGAACACACCGTTAGGTGCTTGGCGGCAGATTTTCAACTTGAGGGTAGCTAGCCAGCCGGAACGTGTATATATATGTTATGTTTATTTATATTGGGTACTCGGATTACAACTTTGGCCACATCCTAGCCTTCATCATGGAGACAAAACTGACAACGCGAGTAAAACATAAATAAAATAAAAATGTGTCAAAACCATGTCAGTTGCAAACCTATATAGGTAGGTATTTGGTTTGGTTTGGTTTTGGTTGTTTGGTTTGGTTTAGTTGTTGTTGATTGTATTATTTTTTACTATCATATAACAATTTAAGCTTGTTTTTTTTATAACGTTGGTATAGGCTTGCGTTTGACCGCCAACTCGCCTGTTGTCAAGCGAGGATGCGGTCTACGGTGGAGCTCGCTCGCATAAAAGAAACCAATTTCACCGATTTGATTAGTTGATTTGCGCATTGTCAGTTCTCGTTCTTCACTGGTACTGCTACGAGTATTTCTCGACTGACCTGTATGCGTGAAGCAGGCAGGTACCACCGAAGTACCCGTTATTCTGCCGCTAAGCAGTAGTTTGTAAACATTACTGTGTTCCGGTTTGAAGGGAACTGCAGCTAGCGAAATTACTGGGCTGTTGAGACTAACCATCGAAAGCCTCAAAGTAATGAGCGCCAAAGCAATGCCCTGGATTTTTTGTTACTCAAAGTTGTGTGTATCGCTGCAATGGTCATGGACAGGCGTTATCTCTTACCATCAGAGGAGCGTCTCGCTCGTCGATTACTTTTTACATTAAAAAAAAAGCAGATAAGTAAATGTTTTCTTTCATGCTTGTTAGAACACCGACGCTCCGCCGGCACTAGAAGAGAGAGGGGCGCGCCCGCTTCGACACACCTCTTCAACCGAGTGTCCCGAACACACGCGCATCGCCAGTACAATTATAATATCTTCTATAAATCAGTGTTACAGTCCACTCATCTCTTCATTAGTCCATCTATCTAGGACCCGAACAATGTTTTGTCGAGAAATCCATAAACTAGTGATAATTATAATCAAAATGTAATGAAGAAAGCATTAGCACCAAGAGTTGTAATCCCTACCTGCGAGTATCCCGACGTAGGAGTGGCACAGTGGCTGTGCGCTGGTGATGACGACTCGCCGGAGCCGCACGGCTTCCCGTCCTTCACCAGCACCGGCACGGCAACCCGTCTCGGTGATGAAGACGACTGCGGATAGAGA
Source organism: Biston betularia (assembly GCA_905404145.2). NCBI lineage: Eukaryota > Metazoa > Arthropoda > Insecta > Lepidoptera > Geometridae > Biston > Biston betularia. Next base: position 840,617 of record FR989879.1, read on the forward strand.
AGGCAGTCAATATGGGAAACATGAACGCTGCGTATGGCAACACTTTTGTTGCGACTGTTAGGATGTAGTCGGTAGGAACTTGGAGTATTTTATTTAAGTTCATATTGGTAGTGGTGAGTGGTAGCTAGTACTAGAAAATACCCTACCACCATGCTATGGTTTCCTTCACCGGCAGCTCAAGCTCATTGTTGGGGCTTGAACCCACACCCGTCGGCGTATGAACCGACCACTCTAACTGACCTATACTAATTTCTAAATTCATCATACATTTTCGTAGGTAGCACAAGTAGATATACCACGCAAACTTGTAATTAAAAAAAAATAATCAAAAGTTGGCATTATTTCTATACTCCCTAATTACCTATTTATCTATGGTTTGATGCTTCCAAAATCAAACCCAACTTGTCACGTCTGACAAATTGCACAAGCAAATTACACGTTGGAAAACAATACGTCGAGGGTACCGCCCTCTGCCCCGGGGGCTAGCAGTGGCAACCAAGTAAAAGTCACCCACGACACAGAATAAACAGCAGCACGCTTGCTTCACGTAATAACTACTATTTAGTCTGTCGCCCCTCGTCGGCAAATTGAGCCAATTCCCGGACACTGGCAACACATGCGCGTAGCGCCACTTGTCTCGCTGTTGTGCAAAATAATGAGGAAATTGAAAACGAACGCGACGGAATCATATCATCTCTTTCTATTGTCAGGAGTCATATTCATTAATAGAATAGATATAACTTTATTATACACCAAAGCAAAACACAACAACATTCAAATCTGAAACATAAAAAAAGAAGAGATAATGAGAGCCAGTTCCATTCCAGGCTAGGTGTGCTTTACCATATTCGACCACACCGTCACTTAACATCAGGTGAGCTGTGGTTAAACACCTAGCCTGTCAACTATAAAAAAATAATAATAATAATAATGTACATCACATTATGCCGTCACAAAGTAATCACGGCAAATCTCAGCACAATTCCCCGCAAGTAAAACGTTTGTGTGTTTCTGTAACCGCGTGAAAGGAAGCCAAACAATAGGTCTATCGACGCGTGATCGACACGCACTTTGCCGATCCCGATCGCTCGCGGCGGCGGCGGCGCGCTTCCGCGGGAAATGGCGGCTGCGGGCCCCGTATGTCGAGGACCTACCACGAACTTTATCACTTTGATCATACTAATAAATAACATTATAACGCGCGAAAAGTTGTGTTTGTACACTAGGTTATAAGCTTGGGGTGTATAGACTCGACAGGATATTTTTTTGTGGTTGATTTGCTGTTTGACTTCAGCTCACCTGATGCTAACTGGCGGTATGATCGAAGATGGTACACCTCGCCTGCAATGGAACTGGCTCTCTAGTGAGGCTGCCGAAACACACCGTTATGTATTCTTGGCGAAAGATTTTCAACTTGAGGGGGGTAGCTAGCCGGTCGAGTACTAGAAAGTACAACACGCTACAGTTTCTTCACAATGTTTTCCTACATCGGCAGCTCAAGCTTATTGTTGAGGTTTGAACCCAAGCCATTAGGCGTGTGAACCGACACTGAGCCATCATCGCTTACCTATATCATAGCAGAAACATTGTAAAATATAAATTAACTATAAAAAGAACCGATGTAAAAGCAAAACACGTTATTTCTTTAAACCTTTTTTTAATCCAAAAATAATAATTTGAGTAACTGTAAACTGTTCATAACGAGTACTGCGACCCCCTTTCAGCGTTCTACACTCCAAGCGTATAACCCTGTGCATCTGTGTTACTTTATAAAGCTGTAACAGCTTAGCGGTTTTCGATTAAATTTGAAATGTAGATGGCTAATTTATACTCTAGATTAAAAAGAAACCGCTAATAAAATGGAACTGATAATAAACAATAGACAATCGGGTCTGCTTTCGGAGAGATGACCGTTATTTCTGACGGTTATTTAGGGTAGCTATATAAAACCTATTACTGAAAAAAATAATTTAAAACAAGTTTTCTGAGCGAGAAAGAGAGATGTAGAGATAAGGGGGAGAGACAAAATTGAAAGTTACGGTAGATAAAAGTAAAGTAACAATAAGTTTTGAGACTTGTATAATGTATATGCCACATAGTCAATTATTTTATTATTATTGTATTCGTAAAAAACTTTTGACAGTGAAACACTCATTTACTAACAAAAGACCTCAACGCGCTTCTGTAGGTGTTTTTACACATTAATTCCTTAGATTAAAAAAAACTACTTAGTTACTACTTTTTATACCTATGCTTTACAAAAAAAATGGCTTGAAAAACCTTGTTTCAATCAATGAAAACATCGTAGAACTTTTATTATCAACTAGCTGCACATCGCGGCTTAACCCGCCTGTTAAACCGTTGAAAAAAAATCAGCTGGTCTATGGTCATTTGGTAAATGTTTATGGAAAACTTTTTTAACGATATTAGAGTTGTGCTCTTGGTAAAAGTTGTATAGATAATAAGTATAACGACATCCTTCCTGCTTAATACACTCCAAGTAGGTACCTACTAAATAACTTATGTGTTAGGTAGGTGACTAAGCTCTGGTTTTTAATTCACAAAAAAAATGTAATCAAAGAAATGTCATTTTACGTCAGAGTTTTGGCGGGAACGCGGGAAGAGTAGTGTCGCTCCGTTGTATTTTTTTCCAAAACTAGTGTTTGTCGAGTGTTTATGCATAAAAATGGTGGTGTTTTATTCATAAAGTGCCGAATTACAAGCGCGAGTGTGGGAAAATGATATAATGTGGTGAAACATGACTTTTCGTGTTGCTTCCAAAACTCCATCGAAGCTTTATAGTAAAGTCGCCACTACTTTACTAAAGCATGACTGGACTTAACTGACACGGACTGGACATGACTAAGACTGGACTTTGACGATAACTATAGCTAAGAAACAGCAGAAATAACACTTATGACAAGGCAGTATGACTTTACAGCTTTAGCCTGCCCGATGAGGCAAATTAATTTAAAAAAAAACATTTTACGTCAATGTCAAAGTGACAGTTTAGGAGCAAAAAAATATTCATTTACTTTTTACTTAGTTTAATAAGTGAAAATGTATTGTTTTTACGTAATTATAAAATCTACTAATACCTACAACTTTTTTTCTAGTTTTAAACTTTAATTAGGTACACTTTTTCTGTGAATTAAAAAACCGGAGTACTTACTACTTACATAGTACCCGCATTTCTCATTAGCATTTCCATATGGCTACGAAAGTCTAGTTAACATCAGCTCATTTTAATCTATTCCCTTTTATAAAATCGCTAATGAATAATGAATAAACCGCGTGCGATGAAATCTCAGCCCCTGCCTCGATAGCGATCTCCCGCCGGTGCTTATACATCGAAGACAAATAGCATCAGCACAATTCTATCGCCCCAGCTGCAGGGTCATGAAAACTGCGGTCGTGTCAAAATATGCAGTCTACCTTTTTTTATTATCGTTTTTTTTTTTTTTTGGTTTGTCCTTATTCATTATTTTAATAAACTCATTCGATAATACCTTTACGGCTAATTGTATTTTGACAAATGAGATATTAATGTATTTTTTGACATTGAACATTGTGCATTCTGCCAGTTTCAAGTAAGTCGTACTTATCCCAAGTTGAAATCAAGTTAAATAAGTTAATAGCCAGGCCTAGTCTACATCCTTGTAAAGTATCTAATGGTTACTAACACGAAGTCATGCCCATATTGGGCGTATAATTACGCATTAGCTGTATTATAAAAAAATTACGTTGATCCTGACCAAATACAGATTAGCAAATTGTTTTTGTTAATTCCAGAGTTGTGTTTTTTTGTAAAAGTTTTTCTAAATAACGAGTAACATGACCTTCTTTCGTATTAGTACACCCGAAGCTTATACACCTGTAAAGCTAAACTTACATAACGCAAGTGAGTAGTTGACTTTGACATATTTTTATACTGACAAAATTCGTATTGGCATATTTTTATATCGACATAGGTACTTTAAATTGTAATTTTTTTTTGTTTTTCTTTTCTTTGACATGTAATCCGTTTTTCCGACATAATTTATTTAATGATATATTTGAAATGATATTACGGAGTTTAACTTGTAACTTTGAAACCTATAAAATATTTTTATTTGTACGACAAAAATTTGTGTCGTAAAAGTAGACTTAAATATTACCTGATTGTGTTGGTTCTGCTCAGCCATTGCCTTCTCTTTGGCCTGTCGCTTGCATTTATATCGATGGTTTTGGAACCAGATTTTGACCTGTAACAAGGAAAATAACATTATTTAAATAAAACCTCAATAGGGACAGGATTAGGTACATCAGTAGTACCTACTAAGAATGATTATTATTAAATAAAACAAAAAATAAGGCTGAACTTAAAGTCTGTCACTCGGGATGATGTAAGGATTCCAGCATTTAGAAGTTATGGGGAAATAAAGAAACTCAATCAGATACATACATTTCTAAATACCAATCTAATTAACACTGCATTTCTGCGTCAAAAAATATGTAAAACCGGACGAGTACATGAACAAAATCATTGTTATACCCATTGGATAATAATAGATTTATTTTTATGCCAATAAAGAATATCCTATCTATCATGAATTCTAAAAATATTTCACTTTTTTGGCCACTCGTGCAAAAAAGTTACTGCACTAAGCATTAGGTATAAACTAAGGGCTTGATAGGGTTGACTGAAATCGGGGAAAAAAACATCATTCACCCTTGACAAAATCTACGGCACAGTTTATTTTTTCGCGATTATAGAGTTGATAGTAAAAGCTGTCCACAATGATGAGTAGAGAACGTCGATCGGTTCGATTTTGCATGAAAGAGTAAAGAGAGAGAGGAAGAAAAGTCAGTAGAATTGGTTCGGTACATAATCCACTGTTTACTAGCAACTTATGTTCGGAAAAAATAGTTATATACATATGTATGACGTGTCTTATGGAACATTATTCCGAAATTAACGGTTTCCTTTAATCTAGGTAATTGACTAGCGCAAGTTTCATGGTAGATGAAACTATTGCTCTTTTGTTAAGTTATTTACATATGTTTAATTTCTCTCTGAATACAATTCTTACGTCAACGCGGACGAAGTTGCGGGCGCAAACTAGTCATTGAAATGTTAAAAAGTAGACATTGTAGATAGGACACGTCAAAAGGTTAAAGCTATGAAGTAGTTTGAATTTAGAAAGTCAACAGCGCCCTCGCTAGTCCTCCTTTCCTGAAATTAGCGCTAGAGCCACATCCTACACTTCACCTTAATGACGAAAGAATAAACATGCCATGTTTGCCCCGAGCCCTGTCTTTGTCTACGCACGCGAGTAACGCAGCAAAATATACTCTTTATTTATTATTTATACATCGAGAGCGCTTCTTCCCGTGTTTATTCTTTGAAATGGATGTGTGTTGTGTTGTGCTGTATCCCCTCTACGCGAACGTTACGAAAACCCCGTTTCTCAACGTATCCGCCATTTTGTTGATCGGATAGGTACCGCGCGATCCGTTATAAAAACAAAAATAGTTACGTATCTACCAACAGCTACCACAGACTATTTCGTCTACTCATCCTAGGAGCTTATTGGAGGTCTTATTTGTTATTTTTTAATGTTTACTCTGTGGAGCTGTGAGAATACGCGTCTGTCCGGCGGAGTGGCAAGGGAAAAGTTGAATAGCTCGGGAGGCACCGTCGTACTTTCGAATCAAAATTGTAGCTTAAACCCATTAATTTGCGACAATTATGTACGTGATACTGAAATATATGAAAATGATTAGTTATCATTAACATTTACGTTGTTTGAAATTTCGCAAATTAAATAAATAATAATAAATCTGATCTCAAACTAAGAAAAGCTTGTAGGAAGTCAGATAACTGATATAATACTTAAATATTTTTTTTGTAAATGCCTACATACTTATAATAAGTAAAAATACCAGACACAGAACAAACATTTGTTTATACCACAAAATGTTTATCCTGGATAGGAATCGAACCCTTCAGCTTTTGGACATACTACCAATGAACCAACAGGGCTGTCAATTGATATAGCTAGAGCGTCTGTCAGCGATAAAAGTGTGCTTAGTTCTCCATTTGGCCACCTGTAGAGATGAGTCGGTCACAGCGCTCGCAGTACCTACTCTAGGCTATTTATGGAGTAGGAAAGAGTTAATGAACGTCCCCGACGGCGGGCGTTGGTTATTGCTCTCCGGAGCCTTGGACGCTCGCAGCTCGAGTACTTTCTTTCAATCTCCTTGTGCATAATGCTGGGTGTTTCCTGGCACGCACTCGGCTGTGAGAGCCATTCACTTGTTTGTTTTACATCTAAACGTCTGTTGTGTCGCTGGATGAGATATTTCGGGTGCGTGAGGTGTGTCGCCGAGGGCTGTTGTGTGTCGAGGGCCTTACACCCACTTGGCTACTGAGCGTTATGTTTTTCTATTATACTCATACGTTCCGTTTCACCACATCTACTTGGCTACTGGAAAACTCTTTACAATGTGATGTAATGCTAATACGATTTGATGTTGTCAGTCACGTGATTTTTATATCACGTAAGTAATGTTAGTAATGTACTTTTGTTTTTGTTTAACATTTACAATATTTTGTTTGTTCTGTGTCTGGATATTCTGTATTTATTATAAGTATGTATTTACAAAAAAAAAATATAGTATTCTATCAGTTATATGACTTTCATAGTACAAGCTTTGCTTAGTTTGGGGTCAGATGGCGCTTTGTGATGCTTCCTACGATTATTTTTTTTAATTATATAGTACTATAATTGATTGATTCAGACGTTACTTTGCGGAGGTTAATTTTTATATTTAACTAGATTATTTCCGCTTAAACGTTGTTTCAGTTAAAACAGTGACGAGGATTTAAATTAATTAGTAGGTATACAATAGTTTAGTAAATAACGAAACCCCATTTTAGGTCAAATAATAAATATATATTTTTTTTAGTTTACTGTAAAAATTGTGTTAATAAATTAGATATATTGGTCAAAAAATAATACATTCAATATAAAATTACTATATAATACAATTTAAATTAAATATCGAAACTGAAACTTGAAATTGTTTTGTACCTACACAATTCACAAAATTAACAGTTTTTTACATAAGTATTTTTGTATCTGTCAAAAATATTATTGCTACCTTGGACACTTCATCAAAACATTATTCGTCTGAGATTGCTACAAATCAGTGACCTAATTTCCAGATAAATATGATGACCACCCAACCTGCTGACATATTTGACAATTCATGTCAATTTTGGCGCCAATGTTTGCTTCTCTGCTCCGTTACATCCCGGATAAGTTTACACATTTCTATCTTTATAATCTGTACGGTAAAGCTTAAAATCCGATAAACTTATAAATATGTGATTTAGAATGTCTACAAGCGTAGGTGTTCCTGGGAATGATGACTTGAGAAATTCGGATACAATTATTATAAATACAGACACCTCTCGTGTTTGTTTAGATCTCTTCTTCATTTGGTTCAGTATTTTTTTTACGATGAGTTTAACTTTTAACCGTGGCATGGCGAGGTACTAACCTGTTTGGTACTGTCCATTATGGCCTAAATGATGACAAAATTAACTGTATGCCGCTTGAGTTTATGGCTTGTAAAAGCTAGGATAAATCAATTGTCGGGATATCTTTGCCATTTTGCAAAAAAAGCAACATTGTTTAGCTTGATGGCTTGTACGTTCCGTGTCTGGTTCTTTATATGTCTTTAAACATTACTTACACTATTTATATGTTCCTGATTAATATTTACACTTATTGGTAAACGTCGTTGGATACTATTTGAATTACATAGGTACTTTTAAGAGACTAAACTTACAGACATTTAAAATAGCTTTAGAAGACTTTGCAATACCGTAAATATGAATAGTTACAAATGTTTTATTGATAACACCAAAGTTACATATCATATTTTTACAGTTAAAAACGGATACTAGGTACTAGTAGGTGACAAATGCAAGCCATGTTAAACACACAATCTAGTACCTACTTTAACCTTAGATTAAGATCCTACTAACCTCTCCTCTTTTTGTAATGTAAAATTGTAAAAAAAAAATATATAATTAAAGTTGACAAAGGTCACGGACCCCAGTGTCTGTGGAGCGTATAATTATAAAAAAAAAAACAAAAACCATGTTAAAAATTGTAATTCAAGTTGACAAACGTCACGGACCACGGTGTCTGTGAAGCGTATAAATTTGAACAAAAAAGCAATTAAAAAATGCACTTTATTAGTAAAACATCACTATTTTTATTCATAAAAACACGGAAAAACTTAAGTTCACACGCCAAAAGGCGTAGGCTTAACCCCCAACAATGAGATTGAGCTGCCGGTGAAGGAAAACATCGTGAAAAAACCATAGCATGGTGGTAGGGTATTTTATAGTACTCTACTGGCTAGCTACCATACTCTTGTTGAAAATCTGCCGCCGAACATCTAACGGTGTGCTTCGGTAGCTTCACTTGGCCAGCCAGTTCCATTCCAGGCTAGGTACATCGTCGACCATATCGACACTGAACATCAAGTGAGGTGTGGACAATCACTTAGCAAGTCAACCATAATAAAATACCCTTCCGGGTTTATACACCTCAAACTTATAACTTATACACAAATTTTCAACACAAAAAAAAAGAAAAAGTATTGAAATATTTTTATCGCTGAGATGAGACTTTTTTGCGTTCCCGCCAAAACTCATTTAGATTCCATTGTACTCCAATAATGGCATCCGAAGACTGTATGTAGATCTTTACGGTACTACAACATTTCGATTTGGACAGTGTGCCACTGATTTGTCATGTCTCGTAATTTGCTGAACAATAGCTGATTGTCGCACATTATCCGGACATATTGTATTCCACGCAGCACAGAATAAACACACGTCCGTCCGCCCGACAGCCGATCAATGAGCTTCGTTTATTTACCAACTTATAAAAATATTAAAGCAAAATTCTTTCGACTGCGATCACAATTCAAGTAACGTGCCATTTTGAACCCTATATCAAAGTAATTTTCGAATGTAACTCTAATGTTCCATTTGACAGATGAGTGTTGTCAGGTTATGATAATTTACCGAAAGGTGCGTGAGTGAATGTCACATTTTGTGGAATATGGGAAGCTTGTTTTCACAGGTGATGATGGATTGATGCGATGTGACTAGAAATAGGATTTCCTGCTTATTTGGCGAATGGCTTAGCGTGCTTATTATTTTTTTCACGTGGTATCTATTTCATTTATAAAGATTTTTGTGTAGTCTTTGCAACTTCTGTATAAAAAACTTATTATTCCTATTACCTACGAGAAATCGAAATAAACCATAACAGTATCATCATGTCACAGTATAACTATTATATTTTTAGTAATTAACGAAATTTTGATCATCTACTTTTTAAAATCTAATCTGCATAACTTTTGACAGTTAGAAGACAATTACACTTTATTTTTCTTCGATTTTGGCGTCGCGTTTTGTGCATTTGCCAGTGTCAAGTATTTACAATTTTACTAGTGTCAACAAATTAAAGTATTACTTTTTTCTGGTTACGACTAAGCAAAAACTTCCTTGTTACTACTAAACGGATGAACCGATTTTGAATGTCGTCAGGTTATTTATTCTTTATTGCGCGAATGTCACTGGGTATATTAAAATTATATAAATATAAAAAAAGGCTAAGTTTTGGCGCCAAAATGGTTTTTTTTTCTACATTCGAGTTATAGTTTTTCAAATGTTTCAGCTTGTTTACTTATCTAAATATTTTTTCATACGTGTTATTTTTTAAAGTACCTACTTTACATTGTTATAATCTAGAAGGTTTGACAAAAAGATATTCATTTCTTATCGTTACTAATAAAGTTGTAAATCTTGTACTGAAATCTAGTGCTATAATTAGTCTTGTTGTAGTAACTTTTAAAGTAGATTTATAGCAAACTTTATACCTGTACTATATGTTCACAAATACAGTCATGTTTGTTTATTAACGTAATTAACCACATGTTTGTCTTTATAATGCCAATCCTATTGCTAATCTTCATTGCACAAACTCCCATATATTTAAAGTCGTATTATGTATGCACAACCCCTGTCCGTGGACCGTGAGCTATAGACGCAAATGTAAATATTTGATCGGCGATTCATCAAATTAATACTTGCTTGTTTATATAAGTCGGCCTACATCAGCTTATGAGCACGTGAACAAGTGCGTCATAATTTCTTTTTATAATGTGAAAAAAATAATATTTTAATCAATGTTGCAAAAAGTTTTCGTACTAACTCAATGCACTTCATATTTCTATTAATTTCTTTTAATTCACTTCACATCATTGCATATAGGAAGAAGAAAGAAAGAAAGTTTTTTTTTGTCAAATGACAAATCAGGGTCAGTTACAAAATAGGTGTGCTCGTCCCAGCATAATGAGTATGTATGTATTATAAGTATGTATTTACAAAAAAAAGCATTGAAGTATTCTGTCAGCTGTCTGGTTCCCATAGTACAAGCTTTGCTTAGTTTGGGGCTAGATGGCGCTGTGTGTAATGTCCTCCAATATTTATTATTTATTTATAATGCTGGGCATACAAAGTGGTATGCCCAGTGCTGGTCTACCGGAGAACCCTTGTAGGTGAACCTTAACCTATTACCAACAACAACACAATAGGCAAAAAAAAAACAAATAAATATATACGACATTTGTACATAGTGACTTTTTGCCGATATATATATATTCATTTATGAATAACTGTTCAAATAGGAGACCTACTCGTAGACCACAAAAGATATATTTTATATATTTTTGTAGAATATTTTTTGGAGATGAAACCTCTATCGAAACGCTTACTTAAAAATAACTTAATTGAAAAAAAAAAATCTAGATTTAGTATTTTGGCAAAAAAATCAATTTATCCCTATATATACTCGTTGCGTAGGTAGACAATTAGTCAGGGCTCCTTGGCCCTACAATTTGTCATTTGTCTCTGAGCTGCGGTTTTGTCTGTGTCAAGTTAATGTAGTTCATGTAAGACAAGCAAACATTATAAGTAAGAAGTCCTCACTATATATTTACGCAACATTCTACGTTCTTTTTTAAATCTGTGCTCATAATGCAAACACATCTAAGTCTGTACTGAAGCGGCGCAAATTCTTATTGAACTATCTTCGACTCATACCTGCGCCACAAAGGGCTGTGTCAGGTGCATTATCCTCTTAGATACTATTAACCCACCAACACAATGAAGGACAAAAAAAACTTACCCATTCATCAAATATAAATCCCTTTCGAATTACTTGCCTATAGAAATAAAACGTGAAACCAACCAAAAATATGGAATACTTTTGCGGTTATTAAACAATAAAAACGCGGGAAACGAATCAATGTTCTTTTTTTGAAATTATTTTGACGTTTCGGACGCGTTCAAAACCCGCAGTAGAATTTCGTACAATGATACCATAAACATTTTTTTTTATTTATTTTGAGCCACGTTAATGGCACAGATGATTTCGTTTCGGCCAGCCTTTGATAGAAAGTGTATTGAAATCTCACGAAGATTACCGATTTAGGAAAAAAATGAAGTGGAAGTATTAGAAAATTATAGGCCTACTCAGACAGAGAGCCGCTTCGGCTTTCAACAATGGGCTACCTTAAATAATTTTATAATGGTTTAATATGAAAATTACTTTTTAAGTCTTTATCCGCAGTACAAAGCAGGAAGCCTAAACGGCTGCGATTTAGTTTTGCACAACTTTTTTGTTTCTGGGTTGCAACCGCAATTAATATAAATAAACTACTTATAGTTTTTTTTTTTTAATTTTGTTGTTTTTTTAATTGCTAGAAGAGAACTTTCTCTTTTTTTATAGCATTGTAGGTAGTCATTAATTATAATACATCACTAGTAGTTACAATAAAATAAGCATCAAAATAAATTTACACAAAAATATTATGAAACTTACAATTAGATATTAAATAAAAAAATAAATATCGTACGACTATACACACAGCGCCATTTGGCCCCAAATTAAGCAGAGCTTGTGTGATGGAAGTCAGATAACTGATAGAATACATAAATACTTTTTACTTTTTAATACTTTTACAATAAATACATCAGGTAAATAGGTAATGCTAGATTAACCACTTACCACCCTTCGGTCACTTAAATATGGGAAAGCGTTTAGTGTTTCAAAAAGTTTTCATACCGTTGTAGGCCTACACCCTACGCCTTTTACTGTCACATGTTTCCTCTTCAAATACGCAATTGGACTGTCAACATTGCAATTGTATCCACTTGTAGCCAACATTGGGACCAACTTAACGGTTGCGTCAAATTGTTTAAACAAAAAGAAATTGACAGCTTCGCCTACAGCTGTGTCAGCCTTTAATTTACTGCTTCTAGATACCCTCGAAGAATAATCGGGCTATATTATATGTTGCTGATTGATAGATTCATATTAAGGTGGTTCGATTTCCATACAAAGAAATGTTTGCCATTTATGGACAAATGGAGCATAATTTTACAGTGAAATCACAGTACTGGCATTTATTATGGTTCTTATTTGCGGTAATTCACAATTGCTTGAACAAAACAGTAGATTATTAGCAGAAAATCAAATTTCTGAATTATTTATGAATTTATGATTTTTGAATAAAACAGTAAAGCTAATAATCTACTGTTTTAATGATGTATCTGTTTGTTGTTAGTGGACCTAGCCTAGTTAAGACTAATAAGTAATTTTAATATAACTTAAATTGCTAAGTAGAATGCGTCCATCGACACTTTTCTTACTGTCTCTATTAAGGGGAAGACACTTTGTTCGTGTGTTCTATAATATGTAGTACTCACTGCACTGACATTACTAACTTAATACACTAACTCAAAAGGTTTTGACCTTTTTATTCTTCTTACTATATCCGTGTTGTCGAGGAGCTGGATAGCCTCGTCATTCAAATAAGCATTGAATTTCATCTCTACATAATATTAAGTAATCAGGTTTCCTCATGATCCTGATTTAGGTGACAGATATCTTAGCCGTGTAATTAGGTAAATACCAAAGCAATATCAAATATTCAGCCACCATGCAATGCAATGTTTCGGAAGGGTACCTACTGCAGCAAGCAAATAAACCCTAATCATAGCATGGTGGTAGGATTTTTTCTAATACTTTCGAGTTGAAAATCCGCCGCCAAGTAGTGTTCTGGCAACATCACATAAAGAGGTAGTTCTATTCCACGCTAGGCGTGCTTTACCATCTTCGATCACAACGTCACTTAAATCAGGAGATCTGCGGTCAAACACCTAGCTTGTCAATGATGGAAAAAAAACAAATTACAGGATTATTGAGACTAAACATAGGATGTCTGGAATCATTTCGAACTTTATTTTGTTTATTTAATATTTTGGGTATCACTGCAATGGTTATGGTTCGTCACATTACTTTTACATTAAAAAAAATCACCAAAACGTCATCACTATAAGTTTTTAAATCTATACGAATTTAAATATTCAAGAAGATGGACAGTAAGGAATTGATTTCTACTTTTTCCGACACTGCTAGTCCTACATATGGTCTCTGATCGTAAGTCAATCGCGCTCTACTTAACGTCCAACTTAACGTCCAGTGACGAGCTGCAATCTGACAAGCAGTCATTGTTCCTCACGAGTTCATGAGCTGCCATTATCTCGTTGCTCCCATTAATATCTGGAGGACCCGCATGCGCCGCATCCGCTGCTGTTCGTGACCATAAACAATGGAGGGAAAGGATCGCCTTGTTAAAAAAAAACAATTAGCTTCGTGCGCTTTTGTTTTATTTTTTTAATCGCCTGCATTATTTTTTGTTACAATTAGAAATCTCCCACGGAATTCAATGAATTTACCAATTACACGATATTCCTAAAGAGGCGTGAAGTAATTTTTTGCAATTAATAAGGGAATCTTCAAAACCTGGTATCTTTTAATACTCCTTAGTCAAGAATAAATTAAAAGTTTTGGCAAGAACGCGGAAAGAGGCGGGTCGCCCCGTTGTATTTTTTCCAAAATCATTGTTTTTTTAAGTGTTGCATAAAAATGGTGGTGTTTTATTCATAAAGTATCGAATTACAGGCGCAAGTGTGGGAAAATGATATAATGATTTTTCATGTGGCTTCCAAAACTCCATCGAAGCTTATAGTAAAGTTGCCACTACTAAGCATGACTTGCCTGACACGGACTGGACTTGACCAAGACTGGACCTCGACTATAACTACAGCAATGCAACTTGTGTAACGTTTGAAACTTGGAAGTATAAATCACTTGACACTGGCAAATGCACAAAATGCGACGCTAAAATCAAATGAGAAGAAGAATAAATTAAAAAAAAACTTTTGGTAGATACAGAACCACAAGACATTAAATACTTTTTGAATCATGATAAAAATAAGAACAAAGAACTGGCCATTAATAATATTAAAAATGAAATCAAAGCATTTGAAAATGGGACCAGCAGTCCTGTGGGAAGCTCAGTATCAACAGCGGCGGCGCGTCGCGAACATCGAAATTTACTTAAGTTAAATAACGAAACGCGAGCCCTCTGTTTGCTCCGAACGTCAAATACTGCGGAATATTGTGGCCATCAAGGCGGGAGTTCTTCTTTATTGCGCTGCTTGTGTTTAAGCCACGAGTAGAAAATCTGCAGAGATCCTTAGAGCCAGTGGCGGATACATATCCCCTCCTTGTGTAGCCGCCAGCCCGCACCAGTGTAATTACAGGAGATCTGCCGTATTTTCACGCCATCTACCGTACACCGTATTTTAATATGTAAATAAATACAGTGTATGGAGACACATTATTTTTGTTTTGGCAACAAAAAACAATATATCATATTATAATGAACGCTGCTTATGAAAATTATCATAAATTTACGAACGCGACCGACCACAGAGCAGACCGACAACATTTAATTGCACTTATAGTTTGTTCCATCGAACACCGTATTTTAACGTGAAAAACACAGTATTTTTTTAAATATGATCTGGTAACACTGGCCCGCACCCTATTCGTTCGTTTCTTTCGTTCTCAGTCGACTCTGAGTCGAGTTATTGAGTAGTTGTTATGTACAATCAGTTTAAATGAAACTTTCTTAATCTTTGCATGTGACTTGATTATTGTTTTATTACGAGAAAAGTAAAGGTAGCTCAGATATCTTTAGGCCCCTTTAGGCCTTTGTAAATTGTACAAATAAAATTTGACAGCCCTGTTGGTTCATTGGTAGAATGTATGCTTCAAGAGCTGAACGGCGTGGGTTCGATTCCCACCCAGGACAAACTTTGTGGTATAAAAAACAAATGTTTGTTCTGAGTCTGGGTGTTCTGTATTTATCATAAGTATGTATTTACAACAAAAAAAGTATTTAAGTATTCTATCAGTTATCTGATTTCCATAATAAAAGCTTTGCTTAGTTTGAGGTCAGATGGCGCTGTGTGTAATGTGCTACGATGTTTATTTATTTTTTATTATTATAATTGTGTTGCCATTATAAGTTGTTTCTTTAATGTATTTTCTACTCCGTGTTTAAACTGTGCTATGAATATGCAAGGATGGAATGCGCTAACTCTGTTCTGTTTGGTTCAGTACAACGGTATGGTTTCTAAACGGGGCACGCCATTTAAATGAGATTGACGACGACGTTGTTCGTGAGAGGCCCTGTTGAAAGGGGTTTTTATATTATATTGCTTAGGTACCTACTGTAGAAATGCAAATGCTTAAGTAGGTATGCCATCCGTTAAAAAAAAGCTATGTCTATATATGAAACTTGGCCTAGGTGTGTACTGGGTTATGTTGGTTGATTTATAAATGACTAGTGTTTGATAATGGAGTAGAGTTTAGGTATTTAAAGATTTTATCTAAACAATTTTTGAAGTATCAAAAACAAATCGTCATTATTAACTATGTGATTAGTTTATCTACAAAAAAACAATTGATGTTCGTTGGTAAGCGCATAATTTGAGAACGCCTAAACTATATTACGTGATTCTTTTTTAAAATAGTAGTGATACTTCGAATGAGATCCGAGCACGAAGAATATGTACGAGTAGGTACCTATGTATACTATCGGGCATACAGCTAATCTATAAAAAAAATTATATCTATACTATTATAAAGAGGAAAGATTTGATTGTCTGTATTGAATAGGCTCCAAAACTACTGGACCGATTTCAAAAATTATTTCACCGTTGGAAAGATACACTATCCCCGGGTGACATAGGCTTTATACTTTATATCCCTGTTTTTCCACGGGCACGGGAACTACGCGGGTGAAACCGCGAGGCGTCCGCTAGTACCTACTAAATATACCTATACCTTGAACACTACACCGTCAGGTGCTTGGCGGCAGATTTTCAATTGTTTACAGTCTTCGACTACATCGTCCCTTAACATCAGGTAAGCTGTGGTCAACACCTAGCTTTTCAACCATAAATAATAATAATACGTGTGCATTTGGAACACCAAAGGTATTTCTAAAATCACAGCTATCTCTTGCGATGTCAGTTTGTAAAGTAAAGAGTGGTAATTCTATATTTTCCGGTAATACTGCGTGTGATTCAGACGGCACGCGCCGCCGCGCCGCCGCCGGGCCGCCGGGCCGCCGCCGACGGACGGGGAGCCCTGGCTGTCACCGCCAGGCGCGGATCAACCAATGTCCGTATGATATTTTATATGGACATACTTTATTTTGACATCTAGTTTTTTATTCATTGACATGTAATCAGTGTTTTAAAACTTTTTTTTAACTTTTTTTAAAAATTTTAAATGATATTAAGATTAGACGTGTAACGTTGGTTATCAATATTTTTCTTTTTTGATGAATAGGTAGGTATGCTTGCGTTTGATCATCATCTCTCCTAATGTATTTGTATAAATTTACCTATTTAGATTTGACACATGGCAGATAATACACTAAATCAGTGTTCATAAAGTAGGTTACCTAAGTACTTGTTTGAATAAATGACGATTAGAATTATGCTATACGTAGTCCAAGAGTAGTAGGTAGGTACTAGGTATCACTAACGACTTATTTTTTTCCATAAGTGACGGTGTCATCGAAGATGGTAAGCACCTATCTGGCTCTGAAGTTAGACTACTGGAACACCGTTATGTGCTTGGCAGTATATTTTCAACTTGAGGGTTGTAACTAAGTAGGTGGTTATTTAAAAGTAGACACCATACCACTCAAAATCCACTCATACAAGTGAAGACCGTCTTTTCTTAGGGAGCTGCAAACTAAACGGTTTACGTGCCGATTGTACCTACTTATTATAAAATATTGCAAAGAAAATATCTTTTGTTTCAAATGTTCTCCGTTTTAAACGGTTCAAAAGATTAAAGAAATCAATTAATAATTTTATCGATTTTAATTTCATGTGCTGATATTGTTTGTTGAACACACAAGTAGGTACCTACTAACGTTAGCAAATATACCTACCCAAAAACTATTTGTTGTAGAATTTTAACTAAATTGTTATATTGTAAAAATAATATAGGAACTAATAATTGACGATGGGCGGCAATAGTTTAATAGTTTATACGTACTTGGGAATTTTGTCTATCCGCCTCTGCGGATATAGAGAACTCGGACCCATTTAATTCAACAATTAGAATGAACTGCATTATAATGTGCGAATTACAATGATCTGTGACGTCTCTACGTCGCCATTGTTCCCGCCTCACTTTGACGTTTGTTTTGGCGCGAATTCAAACGCCGCGCGCGTAAATGGTGTTGACACCCTCAAAATGGAGATTATTCATGGATGTTTGCGGCCCTTTGTTGGGGTTACACGCCGAGTTTATGAAATTTATATTGACACGGCCGAGATTATCGAGTCTTTGTTATGAAGGATTTGAATTTCAACGCGCGAATGTGGGAAAACGGGTCGCGTGCCGCTGACAGAAATATTAATAATGTCACTCGCTCATGATTCGCCATCACATCCCACTCTTCTATTCTATAGGTAGATACCTACTCACTTACCTATGTACGTGCGAACGAAATATACGAGAGTTGACATCAAAGTTCGCGTTCTTTAATTTGAAGACAGCACTCGAAAAAAAAGCGAAACAAGGAATATTTCCTCACGACAGCTCTCGAGAATCAAAGGGAGTCCCGAACCACTGGTGGCGTCACCGGCGCGTGAAACAAGATGCCAACTTAACGAGCTAACCGTAGGCATCTAATGTTGCCAGCGGTTAAAATAACAAGCGGAATATGGAGCCCGCGGCATCGCGCGCCCTCTGCTAAACTGGAGTATCGATGCGTTTCGTTAGCTACCGACGACTATTTTTTTTTCTTTGATTTTGGCGTCGCATTTTGAGCATTTGCCAGTATCAAGTTTTTATCTTTTCAAGTTTCAAAGGTTAAATAAGTAGCTATAGATTTAGTCAAAATCCAGTCTTAGTCAAGTACAGTCTGTGTCAGTCAAGTCCAGTTATGCTTTAGTAAAGTAGTGGCGACCTTACTATGAAGCTTCGATGGAGTTTTGGAAGCAACACGAAAATTAATGTTTCACCACATTATATCATTTTCCCACACTGGTGCTTGTAATTCGGCACTTTATGAATAAAACGCCTCCATTTTTATGCATAAACAATCGACAAAACACTGGTTTTGGAAAAAAATACAACAGGGCGACACGACTCTTTCCGCATTCCCGCCAAAACCCCGATGTCTATTATTTATCTTTGGTGCCGATGCGTTTTGTTTTGTAATTGATAGGCGGCCGGTGTTGCCGGAGGCGTTCATGAAAACTATTACAATTTGATTTATGACAGTTGTCGGCGACAGAGGCCGCGGGCGTGCCGGCCCCGCCCTAATGTTGTCACGCTGTAATGCGGGACACAATCACGTGTTATGACGGAGAAGGGCTATGACACGGGCGAAGGAATTCTAAATATGAGATTCATTTCTATTTCTTTAATAGACTCAAGTACTTACTCCACAAGAATAGTGTCCCAATTGAACATTCCAATTTATTTAGATAGATAGAAATAAAGACCAAAATAAATGCCAGTAGCTGTGATTTCACTGTAAAATTATGCTCCATTTGTCCACAAATGGAAAAAAAAATTTTGTATGGAATTCGAACCACCTTAAGCGTTAAGTTTGTCTGTGTTTTTATCTTCCAAAAATATAGTTGCACGTTATCTGGGCTTAGTCTGAAATATTATCCCAATAATCCCACTAATATTATCAAAGTTTGGATGGATGGATGTTTGTTACTTTCACGCAAAAACTGTTTAACGGATTTGAATGAAATTTGGTATGGAGGTAGCCGAGGCCCTGGATTAACACATAGGCTACTTTTTATCCCGTAAACTTGTAGCGGGTAACACAGGGCGCAGCTAGTGGTATCTATATATTTTAAACGGCAGTACTCACTTGCGTAGGCGTTAAGTGTATGAGCGATGCTAGATGCTCGCGCTCCGGTGCTGACAGGTACTTTTGCTGCTTAAACCTTCGTTCTAGCTCGTACACCTGCCGGCAAAGAGTTTCCAAACATCAATTATGTTAAATTACATAGTTATTCAACAAAAAGATTCAGGTTCTTATCGATACCAAAGTCAAACGATAGTAAGTCGATACCAAGCAGACTAGTTATATCTGGTACCTACTATACCTAATTATCTATACCCCTTTAATTATATCACACGCCTAGTCACAACCGGTGACTTTTTTCAAGGAATCAAAGCGGAGCACAATTCGTTCATCTGCTTCTTAGTTTGCACTAACGGTCCTTCATTCAAAACTACCCGTCATGCGTTTCAATTTACTCGTTATTTATGCAACTGTACGGCTCTACTTTCCTGGTCAGTATAAAAAGGCCCTGCTGCGAAAAAAATGAAAGCATTATCTAAACTGATTATTTAGATTGAGTATTTAGATTACTAAGTAGGTAAGTAACATAACTTTTAAACAAAATTCGCGACACAATACAAACAATAAAAACAATTTAGGAGAATTTAAGTTTGAATTGCTTTTAGTCGAGTTGCCATAACTATAGTTGCGTGGCATCCTGTTAAGGGGGGAGAAACCATAGCAAGTTCAGCTTGCTTGGTGGTCAAGATCCGAGACCTGATCCCTCCTGATCTTGACGACCCCAGTGCACGGCATCGCCTAACACCCTAACCCATGAATGGAACTCACTGCTTTCTTTGTTACTTTGAATTACAATTTGTGAGTTTTTAAGGCTTGAATTTATAGATTTCTCCTATATCGACGTACCTACTGCACCCTCGGCTGCACAAAAAGTAGATCTATTTAAAAAAAAAGACTGCAAGTTAAGCATTTAGCGTGATAAACTGCGATATATATATCAAATAGTCGGATTATATTTCTTCTGTTTATTTCAACAACATTATTTGTATTGGCGTAATTTAAAATTTCATGTTCATGCTCTTGACTATGGGCAGGCACAAAAATATTTTAAAGCAAGTATTATTTAGTCTGTGACATAAGTAAGTAGACGGGCACCTACAGCACCTACCCACGTTACGTTATGAGATACACACACAATGAAAAACTAAAACAAACTGGCTGGAAATTCCCGGAATAGAATTAATTACATAGTATAACTTGGCTTCGCCCCAGGGGCGGAGCCTGTGGGCGGGAGGTAGCCCGGGGTGGGGGATACGCTTCGCAATTAAATAGCCTGCGTTAACGTAATTTTGGCAGTCGGCAAGTTAGGTACCTATACTATGTAGGAATGGGGATAAAAGGTTAGCAGCCCGTACTTATACACGTAATAGGGCAAGGGTACAGATGTCTACGCTTTTGTGACAAATTATTAGAAATCTATGTATTTAGTCTAAACGTAATGGCAATAATAGTTTTTTTTTTTCTTTGGTTTTGGCGTCGCGTTTTAGCATTTGCCAGTGTCAAGTAATTATATATTTTCAAGTTTCAAAAGTTAAATAAGTGCCATCGTAGCTAGTTTTAGTCAAAGTCGTCTTTGTCAAGTCCAGTTCGTGTCAGTTAATTCCAGTCATGCTTTAGTAAAGTAGTGGCAACTTTACTACAAAGCTTCGATGGAGTTTTGGAAGCAACACGAAAACTCATGTTTCACCACATTATATCATTTTCCCACACTCGCGCTTGTAATTTGGCACTTTATGAATAAAACACCACCATTTTTATGCATAAACACTCGACAAAACACTAGTTTTGGAAAAAAATACAACGGAGCGACACGACTCTTCCCGCGTTCCCGCCAAAACTCCGCAATAATAGTTATTTGTTATACAAGAGTGCAAAGTTGCTTTTTAACTGCGTGCTCAATTTTTATGAGCGAGCAAGCGAATCTAAAGAGCACGAGGTAAAAAATCTTTGCACTCGAGTGCAACACGTAACTTTTCATCCCACCTCAGCGAGGAAATGACTAAATGCAAAAAAATCTTTTACAATTACAAGATACTTTTATTTCAGTTTAGGTATTAAACTAACAATAGACGTGAAAAAAAAATTGCGCGCGCAAAGCAAATTAAAAAAAACTTACACCAAGGAGGTTCCGAGTCTGAGTTTTTAACAAATTAAAAAAAGTTGTATGATAAATTCGGCACCATGGAGGTAGAAGTAAATGGTTTAATGATGTTTTGAATTCACAAACTTAGTGCACACGATGTTCTAAATTCAAAAAATTTCATTCAAATCCGTTTAGCTTTTACAGCGTAAAAAATTACCTAACAAACAAACTTTCGTATTTCTAATATTAGCGTGAAATTGAATATGGGACCTGATTTGATTGACTAAGACTAGAAATAGACAAGATTGACGTGTAGGTAGGTATGTAAGTACAAATTTATTTCATCTGTGGGACTGGTACCTACTCGTACTCGCTAAAAGAAGTTGGGGAATACAAAAGAAAAGATGGAGAGACATATTTACGGAAAGACCGAAAAAAACTGAACTGAAAGAAGAGTTTTAAGGTATGACTACGCCGCAGAGGCAATCTTTATATACATACTTAGTAGGTATAAAACAAAGTCACTACCCGCCGTTCGTACATACGCTTAGATTTTTTAAACTACGCGACGGATTTTGATGCGGATTTCCATCAATAGACAGAGTGATTCTAGAGAAAGGTTTACACCTATGTTGCTGCCCTGCTTGCTCACCAACCACAATTAGACGTATTCGCCGACAAAATGGACTTATTCATGTGCTCTGCTGTCGCCTTCATTGGTGATAGCAACAATAATAAATGAATATTAATATAATTATATATATTTTTAATTTAAAAAAGTAATGAGACGAACGTGACGCTCTCCTGATCGTAAGATATAACGCCTGTCCATGACCATTGCAGCGATACACAGAACTTTGAGTAATAAAACAAAGTCCAAGGCATCACTGCTTTGGCGCTCATTACTTTGATGGTTAGTCTCAACAGCCCTGTAATTTCACTAGCTGCCTACCCTTCGAAACGGAACACAGTAATGTTTACACACTACTGCTTAGCGGCAGAATTACTGGTACTGCGGTGGTACCTACCTAGACGACCTCCTGCTAAGGAGATCTACCACCAAGTAAATTTAGTATAAATAAGTTATGTTTACATGCATATTATATATCAAATAGTCCACTCTAATCATAATAATAGCTAATGTAAGATAATCATTTCACACTGATACCACATCAGTATTATCCACATTGAACCCGCGCGGTGCCGGGGCGGGTCCCTAGTAGGTCCTAATAAAATTACTGAACCAAAAAAATATGATTTTTACTTAAAGATAAAACGTGCATGTTCCTAGTATGGTATCAAGAATCATGCTCGCCTAAAAAGTTACTGCTGTTTAGGATCTTGAATTACAATAGTTCAAAAACTCCGCACTCCCATGCATTTGGATCGTTTCAAATTATCGCTAAACGACACTGGTTTCTCTAGAGAATTTCGCCAAACGCAATAATCCTGCACGTAACTCATCAAAATTGACCGTGCACCGTATAATCGTTAACCGGATCGAGTTGCCATGGTACGCCCCCCGACTCCCCGAATACGTAATAAAAGTTGTGACGCGATCGAGGTAACCTCCCCTCGTGGGCTAAAGCGAGACATGCACGTTGCGACGCGACGAGTCGACCTGTCGATTTTAATGAAAATTACTGTAGCGTTTTGCAATTACATTTGCTAGAAGATCGATAAGACACAGTCGTTGCTTTTTCCTTGTTGCGGCTTTGATTCTCTTGAAATACAACACAGTTCAAAATACAATGGCTTTTTGTCAACTAAACATGTGCCTAATCGATTAAGTAACCAACGAAATTATGGCGATTTTAACCAAAAGTATCGATTGAATAGCAACGAGAGAAAGATTAAAAATGATCAAACATTAGAACCAGGTTGCAGTGTTATAAGACTGTACGAAGTCGTACTCTGAATATTTGCCTGTACGCGAATTAAGGCAGGCAACGTCCCCCAAGCTGTATTTATTTGTAAAATGATCGGCAAATAAGGCTCCCCAGCGAGGGTCGCAAATACGAGAATTTTATTCACCGGCTCACAGATATGAACAAGTACCCGCTCTAATATTACCAAGATGTCTAGGTAATATATATTATAAAGAAATTGAAACTCTACGCAATTTTCGTGCTAGCCACATTCAATTTTGGGAATGAATTGAAATTTACACAAATGTGAAATTGATATAGAGAAACATAACTTACCCGCTAGTAATAACATGTGTTATGGCTTTATCATGCCAGAACACATGTTGTATCTTAGTGAGTTGAAAATGATACAAATATGTACGTTTTATAACTACTTATTGTAGTTTTTTTTACTAGGTGATGGATCTTCATCATTAATAGAGAATTCCAACGGAAAGATTAACATACAAGGATGATAAAGAAAATATTAAAATTTGCCTTGCATTGTTTAATACCTTCACATGCCAACGCCGACTGAGAGACAATATTCAGGAAAGTCAACCTTACCAAGACCAAAACCCATAAACATTTTATTAATTTTATGGCATGCTAAATCGATCAAGTATTAAAGACACTAAAGTTAACAATGAAAATTATATTTTAAAAACGAATTAGCTTATAAAAAAATATCGTAGGACTATACACACAGCGCCATCTGCCCCTAAATTAAGTAGAGCTTGTGTGATGGAAGTCAAATAACTGATAGAATACTTAAATACTTATTTTTTGTAGATACATAGTTATAATTCATACAGAACACCCAGACACAGAGCAAACATTTG
Organism: Biston betularia; assembly: GCA_905404145.2. NCBI lineage: Eukaryota > Metazoa > Arthropoda > Insecta > Lepidoptera > Geometridae > Biston > Biston betularia. The sequence goes on from FR989879.1 coordinate 864,856, forward strand.
TTTATTCACAAAATGTTTGCCCTGAGAGGGAATCGAACCCACGCCTTACAGCTCTCAAGGCAGATTTTCTACCAATGAGCCAACGGGGCTGTCAAAAGCTTAGAAAATATAGTAGCTCTATAACGCTGTCAACTGTCAACGCTGTTCTCGTGACGCATCCAAACTACACGTATATTTGTCTATACATATGTGTGAGTGCTAACCTGTGCTTGCGTGAAGAGTACTCTCCTCTTCCGGCGCTGCGCGAGAGGGAACTGCATGGGTTTGGAGTCGGGGCCCGCGCACGCCGCCAGCCCTCCCATGTTGTTGACGTGACCCATGCCGCCGGACGTCGACGTCATCAGCCTGGAAACTGAAGCAGCCGTTCAGATGCGAACATTTCGTGTCAGCCGAGTTATAGCTAACACACAGTATAAATTTTAGGTTGATAGTCTTTGGAAAAACTAAATAATCTGCCACAGATAAACGCGGCCTGATAAGAGGCCAACCAAAATCGCGGGTTTCTGCTGAAACTTCCACTGTTTGTGGTGGTGAGTGCGACAATATACAGTGAAAGAAACACACAAGTGTGCTGTAAGCAGCTAAATTATCGGTTCACGTCTACCAGTATATTCGCTAAATATTGCAGCTCGTGCCAGTGTGAAACAAGTGCAAATATTTCAACGATAAAAAATTGTAACTGATCTCATAGGATTTTGTACCCCTCTACAATTGAGCTGAACGAAGTGAATATTCGGAACACATCATAAGGCGGCCACCAGAAAAAAAAAAAATTAAAATCTATCACACCCTAAATGGTTTTTAAAATTAATCTACATTACTTTACAACTCTAAAGCTGGAATGAAACAATTTACTAAATTGTGAAACGACAAAATGTAGTAGCATTCAAATAATTATTCGCTTCTTTTTAATAAGCGATGGGGAAAATGGGTGAAAATTAATAACCACCGCGGTAAATTTGTACCGCTACGTCTGGCAACATTAAATGAATTTTACGTCGTAGCGGGCGTAGCGCCGTCGTAGCATCGTGCTACGCGCTAAGAGAGAGAAAAACCGTATCGCTGTGATACGCACAACCCCTATACATAATTACTTTAGGAGAACATAGTAATAAAATAAAATACGGCTTTACTTATAAGTGTTAGTTCCATCTAATCCACGCTTAAAGTAAGTCATGTTTTTCCGCAAGATGTTTTCACGATAAGTTGACAGAGGATTTTAAGTAAAAGCTAACTTTAAGCAAAGTTTATAATGCTTATTATTTCTAAAATTTACTAATAAATATGACTATGATACATTTGTAGTAATTAAACTTGAGCTTGAGCTGCCGGTGAAGGAAAACATCGTGAGAAAACCGTGGCATGGTGGTAGGGTACTTTCTAGTACTCGGCTGGTACTACCACCCTCAAGTTGAAAATCTGCCGCCAAGCATCTAACGGTGTGTTCCGGCAGCCTCACTTGAGAGCCAGTTCCATTCCAGGCTAGGTGTGCTTTACCATCTTCGACCACACCTTCACTTAAAATCAGGTGAGTTGTCGTTAAAACAACTAGCCTGTCAAAAAATTAAAAAAAATATTCTTCCTTTACACTGTCATATTAATAACTACTTGCCTATTTACGTTAACTGAATTCTAATGTATTTAGTTTGTTGCAATGCAAACGCTGTTTAATGCCGTTACACTTTACCTCCAGTATCGTTATATTGTGGTTTAGTAAGATTCCATTTTTATCAATTGAACGTGCCAGCCAGCTAGTAGCAATCATAGTAGATAAGTTTCTTGACCTCTTTGTTTGTGATTGCTGCGCCATTACATGTCGTTATACTTTTAGATAGTTATTTATAACGTGGAAATAGGGCTGGCAGTTTAAAGAACTTGGTAAAGACTAAAAGTCGTCAGAAAATGTAATAATTCGTAAATATTTTGTCAGACAACTAAAGTCACGGACTTAGCTCAGCGTATTAGCTAGCTGAAGTTAAATCTGTTGCAGAACCGATAACCGCTGCCGTAGACGTGTTCTGGAGTGCAGACCGGAAATTGGCAAGTTGACCTAGTTAACATAATTATAGGTCCGTACCTACTAATCTTTGTTTTTTGTGACTTTCATGTCACGTTTTCGGATTATGTTGTACTAAATTATTTATTCATTTTATGTGTTTTATGTAAAAATAATGAAACGATGGTAAGAGATAACGCATGTCCATGACCATTGCAGCAATACACATAACTTTGAGGATCAAAACAAAGTCCGGGCGTTACTGCTTTGGCGCTCATTACTTTGAGACTTGGTTAGTCTCAACAGCTAATTTCGCTAGTTGCATTACCCTTCAAACCAGCATACAGTAATGTTTACACACTACTGCTTCGCGGCAGTGATACCTAACTAGACGACTTCCTGCTAAGGAAATCTACCACCAAGAAAAATGTAAAAAATAACTGTTGAAAACAATCTAGAACTTTGCCTATTTGTTTTTTTTTACCCGTTTCAACAAAATAGCCCCCTGTCTAAGTCATAGGGCCTCCATTATTTTAATGTTCCGAGACGGTCCTAAGTGGTTGCAGATCGTCAATACGAAGCGTGGCGTTTACGAAATTCTGCAGCGCAGCAATATTCTTTACATTATACCTCGAATTCTCTCATTCTATTTACACAACACTCGAACGTGGAAAAGGATCGTTCAATAAAATATTACTCCCCATTCTCTTACTCGACTATTGTGCTGAGCCTTGTACGGCATGGACAAGAAATAGTGAGGTGTATGATTGATCTCTATTCACATCTTACTAATTTCACGTTTAGAGGAGGCTTCAGGTGACTAGAATGCTGGTATCTACTTTGGTCAAAAGCTAAGCATTGCCATCCAGCGTGGCAATGCTGCCAGCATTCTGGCCACATATACCTCCTCTGACGGATTTTTAGACTAAGTTTTTTTTGTATACATTTTGTAAATAGTATAATTTTTGCAATAGTAGTTTTTATCTCAATAAATGTTACCTAATTTCACTACCTCATTTTACTACCGCATCTAAAGCCGATAACCTCAAACGGTAGATACAAATTTGGTTCACATTTGTACCGATTTTAAATAGAATGTATTCATTTGTACCGTTTGGGATTGAAACTCCCTGGGGCCGGTCGCTCACGAACTACTTAGGTACTTTTAGGATGTTTTAGCTCACCTAATGTTAAATGACGGTGGGATCGAAGATGGTAAACACACCTAGCCTGGAACGAAACTGGCTCTGAAGTGAGGGACATTTCTTGATTACATGATACTGTACTTACATATTTTAAGAATAGGTAGTGTTGCCCATTAACAACCAAATAAGGAATTGTTTTCTTCTTTTGTAGTTTGGTAAAATTAAAGTAGTGAAAAATAGCACGGGCACCGATGGAGTTATATAACGATGATATAAAAAAGTTTAGGCTAGGCTTAACACAGATTTTCGATGTTTCAAATATCTACGGCAAGTGAACAAAAGCTGCCATTTTCAATAGCAATATGACATCTACCGTGTAAGGAACAACACTAGCTGTTCTTGTTCACACAAAAAAAAAAGTCGCTAATCTATGCCCCAACCTCTTTTGTCGATGTCAATGGCCACCGAGCATTTTTGTACAGAGTAATCGTGCCGTAGGATCAATTTGATTGAAATGCCGCTTAAAAGACGACCAATTTATCTCCTAAAGTGGCTAAAGGAAAATGCTCTACTAAGCGTTAGTTTTGTTAAAAGAAGTATGACGGTGTCTCCGTCAATAAATGTTATAGGTAAGTTGGTAAACGTAATGCGTTTTGAATGGTTTGTATGCGTCGCGGTGGGTTGAGACAGTTTAATGAGACGTAAACAGATGTTTACAAACAAAGCACTTTTTGTACGGTAATTGAGATGCCAAGTAAAAAGTTTTTATCTTACTTCAAGTACGTACGATACGGTATTTACGTCGTTCTACCTATCGTTATTTTTAAATGTAGGTTAAATATTATCCCATGTTTTTCTAAATCTATCATACTAATGTTATAAATGCAAAAGTGTACATGTTTCATACAAACTTTTGCTTGTTTTATCTAATAAATAAATAAATATCATAGAACATTACACTGCGCCATCTGACCCCAAACTAAGCAAGGCTTGTACTATGGAAGTCAGATAACTGATAGAATACTTTTTTTTTGTAAATACATACTTATAATAAATACAGAACACCCAGACACAGTACAAACATTTTGTTTATACCACAAAATCTTTATCCTGTGTGGGAATCGAACCCACGCCCTTCAGCTGTTGGAGCAGACATACTACCAATAAACCAACAGGGATGTCTTCTATTAACATAACGGCTAAACGAATTTGCTTGAAATTTGGAAATACATAGTTCATTCCCAGGTTTGACACATGGGCTTCTTTATATTCTGGAAGATGCGGGTGAAACCACGCGGCAGCTAGTCATGTAGGTATACTTATCATAAATGTAATGTAGGTATTAATAAAGTCGGTATCCAACGGACTTTTTTTAAAGAATAAAGCGTACGTCAATTTCATAAGTTCTATATTAAGACTTTGTTAAGAGTAGGTGGGCACCAGTGAAGGACAAAATAAATATGTTTTATAGGCGAACGTGTAAGAGCATTGCCTGAAGTACGTACTTTCATGATGAAATAAGAAAAAGAGAGTTATTAATCGAGAGTAATACAATCTGTGTGGCTAAAAGTAGCGAGTGAATCCGTTTCTTCTAGCTAAGCATGCTTCATCGTAGACCGCAGCTTTACTTACCATCGGGTGAGTTTGTGACTTACTTATAATAATTGATTATACCTTAGATTAAGATTAAATTATGTTAATTATGTAATTTGACTAACGTAACTATCCTCTTTGTGTATTGTATAATTGTAAAAAAAAAGTAATTAAAGTTGACAAAGGTCACGGACCCCTGTGTCTGTGGAACGTATAATTATAAATAAATAAAAATTAGTATACATAATATACAATTACTATGAATTATAAAATTAAATTGTAAATTAAGGGTGCACCGACTTTATTTCTCTAGTCGATTTTAGGTATTCTGTGCGCTCCTTGTGTGAGTGCGCAAGGCATACAGGCGAACAGCTAGTACCACTTTACCGTAGTCGGCTAAAATCATAGTTATTTATAAAAGTAGGTCTACAGTTCAGTTGCATCAATCTGCCGGAGCATCGGGGCTCTATTCCTTAGCCCTGAGTTGGAGGTGCGCATAATATTTTGATAACAAACAGTCCAGTAATGGAACCAACACCGGGCGAGTGTCAGCGACAGGGACGCCGGACAGGGGTCGGACCCAGGGTATCTTTGTGAATGAATCCATTCCGTTTGTGATGGAGGTTGACAGGACTTGTGAATGTTGAATTGTAGAAATAAACATACAGTAGGTATTAATATATTTCATACTATAGGTATGGTACAAAGTTTAGATCTTGGCTGCTAGAGACATTGTTTTATGACATTGACGAGTATTTCAGACTAAAAGATTATTAAATTACTTGTAAGCAATTACGATTTTTTTATGTCATCCCACTATTATTAGTCATTATAAATATGTAAGTTTGGATGGATAGATGTTTGTTATACTTTCACGCAAAAATTACTGAACGGATTTGGATGAAATTTGGTATGAAGATAGCTGACAGCCATGATTAGGACATAGGCTACTTTTTATCCCGAAAACACGTAGTGGGTAACACCGCGGGGCGCAGCTAGTGGTATATATTTTAAACGGGAGTACTCACTTGCGTAGGCGTTAAGTGTATGAGCGTTACTATTTTTTTATGTAAATAGTAATGAGACGAACGAGACGCTCTCCTGATGGTAAGAGATAACGCCTGTCCATGACCATTGCAGCGATACACAGAACAAATACAAATACAAATACTTTATTGATAACAACAATGTTACAAGTCACTTCAAAATTTTAAAGATGTCGTTAAATGGGTTTTAAAACACTGATACTGAACTTTGAGTAATATAACAAAATCCAGGGCATCGCTGCTTTGGCGCTCATTTATTTATTATGCACGCATTAGAAACATACGAGTGAAGTGAGAGCGTGAATTTGAGCTGCTCTAATAAAATAAATATCATTATGAAGAAATTATAGCATGAAGGCCAAAAAATCTTAAATTTATAGGTAGGTACCTAAAACTCTAATCGTAACTAACATGAAACGTGTATTTAAATCTTTTAAGCATAACGCGATTAGTAATCAAATCGCAATAAAATAATCCTAACAAACAAAAACTCCTGTAAGTCCGCGTTCAAAGGCTGAATTTCAACGAGTTCAGTGGTCACGGAGTCGAACTAATTACACAAGTTGCGGTCACGAAGCCGTCAGCTGCACGTCCTCTCCGCCCCCGTCACAGAATAGACAGTAGGTACTAAGTCCTTTCTGCCCCCTGTCACAGAAAAGGTCATAGTACTAGCTGCTTTCCTGCCACTAACTACTAGAATTCTTATTACGTCTATTGACTTTTCTTTTTTATACAATTCTTCGACAACTAAATACAATGCTAGTTACTTCTACTACTTCACGCAGTGAGTTTTCGTCATTTATTTCAAACGGATTAAGTTTGGCCATACATAATAAGACTTTTATCCATTTATTCCATTTTATACCCTGGTAGGTAAAGTACCTAATCGTGATTTTACTAGACTTCAACGGAGTTTCGGAAACAACAATAATATAATATTCAAGGTATATACGAGTATTTGGTTTATTTCCGCTTAACGGTCGTTCCAGTTACAACAGTGAACAACACATGAACAACACTGTAGTTAAATTTAAGTCCTCATCACTGTTGTAACTGGAACGACTGTTACCTAAGCGGAAATAAACTAAATATATACCTTGAATATTCAAAATGAACATCCGCAAAGTAACGCCTGAATCAATCAATTAACAATAAAAGAGATATTTTATTATTGTTCATGCGTGTCACTTGCCAAAAAAAATTCGTAAAACACGTTTAAAAAAATTTAAAACAAAAGTCTGGCATGACGCAAGGAAATAGGTCTGTTCTAGTCTTTTAACTTATAGCTTGTTGATCGCTGTACTGTCCCGAAATATAATTTATAGTAGGATGCTGGGATAAACACATATGATCCTTCTAGTTATTCTGTGCCCATAGAGTCCCGCCCCGGCTAATTTCACGGGTATCGTCCGGTCATCAAACGCACTCCCACCCACCCAGGGTTAACTAACGGTTGATTTCAATAATGGACTCGGACTGCAACGTTTTTCGCCTTCTCTGCTCCCTTTATTGGAACTGTCAGTTGTCACTTCGACCAGCTTTGAGCAGATATTTTTTTTATTTGACTTTGATTTTTCAACTGAGAATTCAGTCGTCTTTAGTATACCTATGTGTATTCTAGTATGTCACAATTTTTTAAATAGTTACTTGGCAAAATTCCGTGTTATTTGGTAAATTGAACTTAATTTTTGTATATTGGCATAAAATCAAATTTATCAATGATTTATGAATTTATGTTTTTGAATAAAACAGTAGATTATGCTAATAGTCTACTGTTTTATTCAAGCAATTGTAATTTACTGAAAATAAATGCCAGTGGCTGTGATTTAACTGTAAAATTATGCTCCATTTGTCTATAAATGGCAAAAAAATATTTGTATAGAAATCGAACCACCTTAAGTTTTTAATACAAAAATTGTATTAATTTAAGATAATTTACCTATTTTGTTAAATAAATTTTTCACCATGCATGCATGATTGCATGACCTCCACAAAAGTTTATTTCACGATTTTTAGACTCAACTGCGCAGTGAGTGGTAAAAAAACCAAGTAGGTACCATAACAGCAAATGCCTGGTACGTACGTACGCTTTAGGTTATATATAAAATCTTACTTTCAAAGCACACGGTACTGAGATCCATTAGTAGAATGTAAATAGTAAATATTGTCAGAGACGTCGCCGCCGCGCGCACGGTCCCGACGGTAGCCGGTTGGTCACGTAGCTGTGGCTAATTTCGAGTACTCCTTGACCTCAGCTTTAAACAGTCAGGTGTCAGAATTGTATAATTAATTGTTTGGACTCAGTTTTCCGTAGGCAAGTATAACTTGAGAGATAAACAGTAAGTACCTACCTAGGTAATCAATGTTTAGATGAGACGGTTTCATTATATTTTCTATTTGAAATCTTGAACTTCATTGAACTACAGAATTATGTTTATCTCGCGCTCAGACCTGATGCGCAATTGCGTTCTACTTCTAGAAGAAGACTCTTGAAACTTTAATCGGAGTACCCGAGGTTTTTTAATGTAAAAGTAATTAAATAGACGATACGCTCTCCTGATGGTTTGAGATAACGCATGTCCGTGGCCATGGCAGCGATACACAGAACTTTCAGTAGCAAAACAAAGCCCAAGGAATCGCTGCTTTGATGCTCATTACTTTGAGACTTTCGATGGTTCAACAGCCCTGTAATTTCGCTAACATTAATATCACAAAAACGGAAAACACGGTAATGTTTACACACTACTGCTTGGCAGTAGACTATCTGTCTCTACGATTAGGTACCACATAGTAGAAGTAGGTCTAATGATAGTTTAACTAAGCCACGATCTCGCAGTTCGTATTAATCGCATTATTTATCTAGATCACCCCACGCGGAGCCACCCGGCGGCGTTGGCGACGCTAAATAAACTCTGGCAAATTGTGCGTGAATAAACATCGGCAATAATAGACGTATTGTGTTACATCTCCCCTCGGATCTGTCATCCGACGCGGCTGCAGAATGAGGTGCAGTTCATACTTTTCAAATTTGTTGTGAGCGCTTCACGCCCGGGAAGATTTCGATTTGAGATTGGATCTCTAAAAATACTTTGGTTGTGCAAAATTTGGAAAATTAGAATTGAGGAAAGGAGGACTATACCCTGCAGCGGGATAGTGCAAGTTATAGTTATTAATTTTTACAAAGAAAAATCAACTTTATTCCAATAAATAATAATAAATATCGTAGGACTACAGTTATACATATAGTATACACACAGCGCCATCTGGCCCCAAACTTAGCAGAGCTTGTGTGATGGAAGTCAGATAACTGATAGAATACATAAATACTTATTTTTTTAAATACACTCTTATAATACATACAAAACACCCAGACACAGAACAAACATTTGTTTATACCACAAAATGTTTGCCCTGAGTGGGAATCGAACCTACGCCCTACAGCTCTCAAGGCACATATATACTACTAATGAGCCCACTGGGCTGTCAAAACTTTGTCCAATAACTTTATTCAAAAAACACGTTCGGTGCCTTCTTTCCGCTCGGACTTGATACATATTCTAGTGACCATAAATACATAAAATATGTCACCCAAGTGGACATGTTTTTTTCGTTATTTTGCTTAAATATCAAACTATTAAACCGATTTGATGGAATTACTATAGGATCAAATTGAAAGTATGTCTTTTCAAATAATTTTCGAAATCTATTCATAAGTGAAGAACCTCTAAGTTAACAAACATTTTTAAAAAAACCACCCATTTTGAGGTCGGTTTAAAAACGGTGATCAAGCATTCCTTTGACAAACAGATATTTAAAATTAAAAAAATGTTGTGTGCGTTGTTGTCACACGACAAGCGAAAATTGTAGGGCCAAAGAGTACCCATGTACTACACAACATTTACTCTGTTTGTTTGTTTCTGTTATTGTGTTTGTATTTGTTACTAAAGAAAATCTTTTTCTTTCTTTCTTTCTATAAGGCAACTTGTGGCACTAGTTTATCAGGTATTTTTTTTGCGAGTACATTTTAATTTCTAGTGTGTACAATAGTTTCTATATGTATATCTAAATCTGTACTACTTTATTCTAATTTGCGTTTTGACATAAATATGATGCTAGATGAATATTTTTTTCTAGTAGGACGAATTTGTTACCACATAAAACTTTGAATTGCACAAAATTGATCACGTCAATAAGTCCAACTAGATAATCGTACAACACATGACTTAGAAAAGCAGCTTCATCACATTTGTTTCATGATGAAACATAAAACAAAATTCACCTTACATTTTAAAGCGAAACAATCTCAGCGTGCTGCCATCGCAGATGTCAGGAAATGAAATAGCAAACATTTTCGCGGCTATTTCCCTCAGTGTCGCCACACTAAAGGAAGATAAACTGCGGCCGCCTGCCTGTGACGCGTCCACTCTGCTCGCATTAGCCGCGCCTACATGGAAACTAAGTGTGTCACACACTTATTTTTTCCCTGCGGCAATTTTAATTTCAGCTAACTGACCGCATACGAGTGTTCGTGACTCCGTTTGATGTATGGCAGCACTTGAAAACGCTGCAGGTATCGAGCTTTTAACTCACTGATAACCTTCTCGTTCCCGATTTCAAAGATGTCTGTGTGCGTTTGTTAAAATTATTGTTACGGAAAAATTTGATGTTCTTTTGAATTATTTGTAGTTATTAATTTCAGACATACTTGATTCTGACTTCGCTTTCCAATATGTAATGTTTTATAACTATGTTATTTTAAGAAAACCACAAAGTACGAGCAAAATGACTGTCGGAAGCATCGCCGTGTCTTTCCAACTCATGTTTTATTTACAAAAATTACCAGTATTTAGACAGCACTCTGTGGTAAGAACCACTTTTGTCTAAGTAACAACATTTGAAGAGCGTCATATTTATTCGTATACGTGTGCTGCATTAACATAGACAAAAATAATTTGAAGCTTGGACAGGGCGAGAGCGTTCGACTCCATCGACCTCATGGTATTTGCGGACGTGAGGCCTTGTGTTTACCCAGCCAAGACTCTAGTGGTGGACAAACACGGGACCGATCGGATGGAATTGCTTATTTTGTCTCTGCGTACACGGCTCCCTAGCAGCGCAGGTACGGGGACAACGCGGCGTGCCTCAGGGTAGCCCTACTGAGACCACTCTTTCTTTTACATTACATTCTTTGTCTAATAATTCGGTGGACGGTATTCGAGAGCGTGTTTTTTCTGCTTGGACAGCATTTTTGGGTTTACCGTTTTAATCTGTTCTTAGAGATACTTATCTTGGCGGAAGCGTGCCTTATTTTGTTGTTTAATTATTTGTAAATTTTCCGCTTGTTTGGAACTACGGTTCCATTGTTTTTTTTTTATTTATAACGGGTCTTTATTATTTGTCATTACGTAACTTTCGCAACAGCTCGTTGTGGCTTAAAAGATTTAGAACTTTTAATTTTTTGAAATATATTTTCAACGTGTTTTGAGTTGCAATATGGATAAAGAAGCAATGAGTGTAAAAATTGGATTGACATCAAGAATTTATCTTTAACTGTTGTCGAATTGAAATGAACCCCAAAGACAAGACTAATTTATTGGCTTTTTTGAGCTTAGTTAATAGACCTACGCTACGCCACGATCGATCAATGTAAGTAGTTGATCGATAAAGCTTCGTAGTGCTAAACCTGTTGAAATATCGATTCACATCTATCCTAAAGTTACAAAAAAATCTTGTGCCTCTTTAAAGGCATTTAAATTTTGTCCTTGAAAACCAGCTACCTATCTGAACATTGATCGTCTGTTTGTACTTTCTCCAACTACCGTGTAAATTTACCGCCTATCGGGTTTCTATTCCTGCTTATATCTACCGTGATAGGTAGGCAACGCTTTGTCTTGAGAGGCGTCGGGTGTCACTGACTGGAGAGGACCTTTGAAATTAGTTCAGGACTTCGATCTGTATTGATTAGAATACTTGAAGTTAAAATATATGCATGAGTGGAATGGTTGATGAGGAAATTTGATCTTTATAGCTTCGAGTATGTACAAACAATTTATAGTTAATGTCATGATAATATTTTATTAAATAGTAATTAAAGAAATCACGAAAATTGTTCTGGCTCTACTAAAACAGTTTATAGACCTTTTTGACAGGCTTTTAATTATTTTTTGGTAAAAAGACTTGCGTTTGATCGCCATCTCACCAGATATGAAAGCTTTCCAATTTTTAATACAGAATCTGGCTCAGCCGTTTTTATGCTCAAAACTATCCCAATGTAGAGCGCAGGTCTCTCCTCATTTTGAGGGTACATAAGTCTCTAACCACCACACTGGTCAAGTGCGGGTTGACGGACTTCAATCATTCCTTGATAATTGATAAAATTAATAATTCCCAGACACACAAGTTCTTGATTATATCCTTAATTGTTTGAAGCTAACGGCAATACGCACATAACTTGGAAAATACAAAAAAGTGTGCCGCGCCATTCGAACCCAGACACCAAATTGGCAGTGAGACAGTCTCCTGACTAGCTTGCCTTAGCTTCAGTGATGATAACACAGAATGCGAGGCCACGATTTCGAGAAGAACTAGTTCAAATTAAATGTAAAATGCATGCACACGACAAATACGCTAAGCAATGTCAATAAGGAAAGCTTCGATCAATTAGCTTAATCATTATACCGATGCACTTGTAGTGGCATAACGTGATACCCCATGCACCTGCACTTTGACGGATACCGCTCCCGACTCCCGAGACAAATATCTATCAAGTTACTGGCAACACAAGTATGGGTAAATGAATGAGTTGAATGAGGCTACGTGATTAAAAAATATTTTTATGCCAAGATATTGTAAATACCACTAACATTATAAATGTGAAAGTTTGGATGGGAGGTTTTGGCGGGAACGCGGGATGAGTCGTGTCGCTCCGTTGTAATTTTTTCCAAAACTAGTGTTTTGTCGAGTGTTTATGCATAAAAATGGTGTTTTATTCATAAAGTGCCGAATTACAAGCGTTAGTGTGGGAAAATGATATAATGTGGTGAAACATGAGCTTTCGTGTTGCTTCCAAAACTCCATCGAAGCTTTATAGTAAAGTCGCCACTACTTTACTAAAGCATGACTGGACTTGACTGACGCGGACTGGACTTGACTAGGACTGGACTTTGACTATAACTAGCTATGAGGACACTTATTTAACTTTTGAAACTTGAAAATATATAAATACTTGACACTGGCAAATGCTAAAACGCGACGCCAAAACCAAAGAGAAAAAAAAAAGTTTGGTTGGATGGATGTTTGTTACCTACTCTTTCACGCACCATATTACTGTGTACGCATTCATAGTGTACTTCCGACCAACAATACAGTCAAGCGATAGATTCTATTCTATTTTCATCCATCTTACTTTATATAAAGCGTATGACCGGAGCGAGCGAGGGGTTTTAGAGAGCCCGATTTGTAATGAAATTATCAATGATATGGCGACCAAACATTTATGAAAATATATATATTTCTCCAAAACTAAGTGCATGTATTCAATTCACTTTTCTGTCTTAACAAATAATAAGTCGTTAAAAGTCAGTAGTAGGTAATAAATATCAGACTTTTCTGTCAAATATATTACAGATACATACCCGACGATATGTAGGAAAAATTGAAAATTAAAATATATTTGTTGAACACAAATTGTGCTAAAATGTTTTACTATTTTGTCGTGAAATCGATCCTATACGGCTAGTTGTGTTTACAACTAAATTATACCTACTAATAGGCAAGCATTATCTAACATGATCTGATTTATAATTTAAAACCAATCTCGTGGTGTGTCTCAGTTTTTTTTTTATAAACAAATGATTTCTCTTATTAAAGAAAATCCAAACCAAATTAAGGGAAAGTGCGAATTAATATAAGCAGGTAAACGATCTCCAAATTGACACGAACTATTAGTTTTTTTTTTGTTTCTATTAATGTGACAGAAGATCGGTAATAGGTAAGTAGGTCAATAATTTTTTCTTGCACCCACTTCAAAGGTGTGACGTTTCTTCGTTATCTCATCATACAAGCGGGAGCGCGGTATATTTGCTTAAATATTTTTTATGATCCAGTCTTTGTACGGCTAATGGTGTTTGCCGACGGAAAGAGGGAGAGCTTGCAATTTGAGACACTTTTATTGTAGTGCATCGGTAAATATAGAATTTATTGGTGGTATCGGAGAACTTTTATGTTTCTGTTACTTTGCTTTTTTTTAATTGTAGACAGGCTTACGTTTGACCGCCAGCCCGCCTGATATTAAGCGAAGATGCGGTCTATGATGGAGCACGCTTGCTTAGATAAAACCGATTCACTCGCGACTTGAAGGCACCTAGATTTACACTATCAGATCTATCTGATTCTGTTGTAACACGTAAAGTAAATAGAATCGTATGACTCACTGGCAAACCTGGGGTCGTTGGAGGCGGGGTACCAGGAGCCCCGCATGTCACCGTAGTGCGGCAGGTCGGCGGGCGCGCAGCCGTAGCCCTGCACGGGAGCCCCGCCATACAGCGGGACCGCGTACGGGTTGGTGGCCATGCCGCAAGACGCCGCCGTCGGCCCCAGCGGCGAGTTGATGCTGCTGCCGGACGAGTTTGATCTGTCGAGTGACGATACGGTTAGCTAAAGCCATTCGTGCCAACTAGGAATTTAGCCACTACCCTTGGTCATACTTGTGGGGTAGAATTCGCTTGTTATTGCTGCGCTAACATACATTACGACATTTTAGGTAAAACTGGTAGCGGTATTTGCTGCTTGTTTTTTATTTATAAATTGACTTGCGTTTGACCATCTCACTTGATGTTATGTTAGAACAAGAAGATACATATTATTCATTCTCGACTTGAAAAGTATCAGATTGTATCCAATCGGCAACATCTTTCCAGGCAGCTAGGTTGCCTCAGGCGTCGGCTGTGTGAGGCAGGCTTTATGAATGTTTTTTTTTTTTTTTTTTAATGACTAATGCTGTTGGCCGCAGATGGCCTCTACAGCGTCACCGGACTGTAACTTTATGAATGATCCGTGAATATACCTATATATGTAGATCCGGGCGGTTCTACCTGATTACCTCCGATAACTTTTTATATGGTTAGCAAAATACTTATAGCAAATTAGCGTAGGTTTTATAGTTTTTAACATACTAGGGTTTAAATCGGTCGTTTGGTTAGGTATCGCCACAGTAACATATTCCGCCGCCGGCCGAGTAGTCTGTAGTTTGTAAGCAGAACTATTTTTATTGCGGCTTAGAAGAGTACTGTCGTTAGCGAAATTACAAGTCCAATTAGGCTCACTATCGAACGAAGTAGTATACCGATACTCAAAGTTTTAGTTAACTGCAATAATCATGGGCAGGCGTTGTCTTTTACCATCAGCAAAGCGTCTCGTAGGTAGGTATGTCTTATTACCATAAAAAATATACTTAATTTATGATTAGGTAAGATGTAGGTATGTTCATAAAAAAAACTTTTGTAATATGTTTAAAGATGGGTGTGCCGACTGATCGGTTTTTTTAAATATCGAACATGATTTGGTTTTTTGTTAATATTTTAGGGTTACAGCTCTCCTGATGGTAAGAGATGGCGCATCGATGTCGCATTTTGTAGCGATGATAGCTCAGTGGTTAGCGCGGTAGGTTCGCATGCCGAAGGGCGTGGGTTCAAACCCAACAATGAGCTTGAGCTGCCGGTGAAGGAAAACATCGTGAGGAAACCATAGCATGGTGGTAGGGTACTTTCTAGTACTCGGCTGGCTAGCTACCACCTCAAGTTGAAAATCTGCCGCCAAGCATCTAACGGTGTGTTCCGGCAGCCTCACTTGAGAGCCAGTTCCATTCCAGGCTAGGTGTGCTTTACCATCTTCGACCACACCTTCACTTAACATCAGGTGAGCTGTGGTCAAACAACTAGCCTGTCAACCATAAAAAAAAAAAAATCTCCATGACCATTACATAAAGCGATACTCGGAATTTTAAGTTGTTAAACAAAATCCAGGGCATCGATGCTTTAACGCTCATTATACTTTGAGGCTTTGTTTATTGGTTATAGACTAAAACAGCACAATATGCCAATTACAAGTCAATAGTAATAGTAATAATAAAAAAGTAATAATAAAAAGTATAAACAAAGTCAAAATAAAAATGTGTTAATGTCAAAACATTATCAAAATAAATTAATTGAATAAATAGATCTGAACAAATCACATAAGTCATCAAAAAAAGCTTTAAAGACTAGATTGTTAGTCTCAACAGCCCTGTAATTTCGCTAACAGTAGGTACCCTTCAAACTGAAACACACTATCGCTTGATGGTAGAATATCTGGTACTGCGGTGGTACCTACCTAGACGACCCCCTGCTAAGGATACCTACCACCAATTGAAACAAGCCTTTTATCAAGCAAGCTATAGTCAACGTAAAATATAACATAGATCGTTGTTAGCGATAAGACCGCCACTTGTGGCACTAACTCATAAGGTTATTTTGTTCTCTGTACTTTTTTTCCTGATTATAGTGCGCACAAGTTTTATTTATAACGAGTTTTATTTATATCTATCTATCTATCTATAACAGTATCCAGGGTTGTCCCAAATCTGCCACACGCAGATCGCTCGTTATTCCACAGAGGCGCCAACGCGTCACTCAGACAATGCCAGCTTATCTGCCTAATCCCTATTTACACAATTTAATCCCCGTCTATCGTTCCATCCTCAAACGCTTTAACAGCCACCAAATCCTTTTTTAGCCGACTTTGCGACTTATGCCACTTGAAATAAGGGTAGAGTATGTACTAAATAATCGATTATAAAGTTTGGCAATCGGTTAGGACACCCCTGGTGGAGCTATTACGATGTTTGGCTTGACAAATTGAATTTTGACAGGGCGGTGAAATTCCCGGAACGTTTTAGCGTATTCGTTAATTGTGGCTCGTTATAATTAACGAAATGTTATTTTTTCATTTGGGTAGGTAGCTAGATACTAACATGTAAAGTTTTCATGAGAAATTAGAAAATTGTCTCTGTTCAAAATTGGTTGATCCATAATTATTTGCGATTAGGTTTCTTGCGTGCCACATTTTATTCTTAAACTTTTTAGCTATAACAGTTTTAAACCTTTAAGATAGGTAAACTTTCGACATACATATTTTTGTAATTTTTATTATTTGAAACTTTTATTACTATTAATTTTTGGAATTCATTGTAATTTTTTTAATGTGCCTAAACAATTAAATTTTAGTAAGATTTTTTTTAAATAACATTTAATTATTAAAATCAATATGGACTGGTTCTGAAATAAATTAATATTACTTTTATTACAGTGAATTGACAAACGTAAATACACAAATTTCGATTTTATAAAAAAAACTAAATTTTAATTCGTTATATTCATTTTAATAGGTAGACACGGTAAACTGCCAAGCCAAGTTCAAAAAAAACATTCTACTCACGCCTGACCTAAAGTAATAATTAACCTATCCTAACCTTACTAAAACTTTTTTTTAATATAAGATATTTGGCTTACGTTTGACCGCTATCTCACCTGCTGTTAAGTGATGATGACTCGACTTGAAAACATCCAAATTATATCCAACGGGGAACACCCATAGCACGCATAGCATTTCATCTCACTGTCTATTATCTAGCTAGCAAAAAGCTGTAGCTTTTCTATTTACATACCTATATCGTTTACACTTCATAGACAATAAAAATACTAGAGTTCTAAGCTTTAATTCGTGCGTTGACGTTTTAAATGATGTTCATTTATCTTCTTTGTTTTTGGCATTGCACTTTGTGCATTTGCCAGTATCATGTATTTCAACGTTTTAAATATTTAACGAGTTTACTTACTATTGAAAACTTTTGAAGTAACATTATCATCTATTCATACTTTGCTAGTAAGTTTTTTGCGAAGTTAGGGACCTAGTTTTATATTAATATAATTGTATTTTATATGTACTATGTTAGGTTTGTAATAATTTACAATAAATTTAATACTTAAATAAAAGAACTTTGTACAGGGTTACATGTTTTGTGAAAAAACATTATCATTAAAATTATATATCTATCGTTAAGGTAGTATAATTTTTAGCGTCTTTCTAGGACCGACATACCTACAGTTTTTGCTTTTAAGTGTCCTTTTCAACCACTCGTTTTTTGTTGTCCCGTATTACATCACAGTTAAGCATCGTAAAATAATATAAAAGATTCTATTTGACCTTTATGCAAATTAATGTTTATTTTTTAAATAGCGGAAAAATCATAGGTGTGACTCCGACACCCACTTGGTGAAAAATAAACACTTAGCTCTTGAAATGTTTAATTTCAAAAATTCTAACCAGTATTTCGTGGCTAGCGGCGAATAGTTTCAACACGGCGGCCAATTGATATTACCAAATTGCATTACTTGCTGAATTTTAAAGCGAGATTTCTATTTCAAAACTGTGTTCCGTTGCATTCTAGTTTGAATCGTAGGTGGTTGAGAAACTTGAGCATTAGCAAGATTTCACTTAGGTACCTATTTAAACTTTTCTTATCATACCTACTTAATTTGCATATTAAAGTTTATAGGTACATAAAGTTTAATACCCACACGTTACAAGTATATCTACCTGTCTAATACAAAACATATTATAGATTTAGTACAATACAGTATTACCTGCCTAGTACTTACATTTATTTTTAATATACCTACCTACATAACTTGCCGTGACCTGACAAATTTAGTATTTACCAATTTGGTATAATTTAGACATATATAATATTATTTGTAAATATGAATGTTGGAAAAATTACCTGTAACTTTTGTGTTGTCAATAAAATATTTGTATTTTTTTTTTTTATAGGCTTGCGTTTGACCGCCATCCCGCCTGATGTTAAGCGAAGATGCGGTCTACGGTGGAGCACGCTTGCCTAGAAGAAACCGATTCACTCGCGACTTGAAGGTGCCAGACTGTATTCATTGGGGAACACCCACTCGGGCAGCAAATTTGCCAAATTTTGTATCGTAATAGGTAATCGTTTCTACTTTTTAGGGGGCTATACCTATCTAGCTAGATACGTTAATGTATAACCAAGCAACCATTTTACAGAGTTTAATAAAATATCATCTCCACCTAATGTAGGTAATAGAGACAGGTTTATATTTTAAGCAAAAACATGACACAAAAATTTCATCACTATATTAAGAACCTACCTATCTAGGTACGTATACAAACAAAAAAAATATTAATTAAAAAATGGACTAAAAAAATAATAGAAGGAACTTAATAGAGGAACAAATTCAATTTCTTGTTTTGGAAAAAATATGCGAAAAGTGATTTGCATTAATCTAAGTTGGTATATGTAGGTATTATTTGTCAATATCATAGAATCGCTAGGTAAACCTGGCGATTCCATACATTATAAAACAGTCTATTCCACATTAGAGTTATTGGTAGTTATGATTATCAATAGTAGTTTAATAATGCACAATATATTTGGTAACGTGCGGTTTAGTCTTGCGCACCGAGGTTTCCGTTCCATCACACAAAACATGTTGGTGCCTCAACTCATTACAGTTTACCAAATTGAAAAGCATTTAGGGAAACGTGCTGAATTGTAATAACCAATGAGTCAGAGTTGCCTTAAATCTGGTTCGCACTTGGCTGGTTGTATTTGTTGTCGTACCTTAAAGTCTATACCTAGAGATATCTACTCATACGAAGTTGTAGGTATTTTACCGTTTTTATTATAGAGAAAAACGTTTTTACTGTAGAGAAAAAAATACGTGTAATGTTTGAGAAATATGCTTATTTGGGAAACATAAACCTGCGTCTTTGTTATATTTTTCTGTTAATTCGCTTTAGTAACGCGTACTCTGGTCACCTATCGCAAATCGGGAGATACAGGTTAAATTACGCACAGACGGATGGACGGACAGACAGACACAGTCTCCTATAATTATGTAAAAGTAATGAGAGGAACGAGACACTCGCCTGATGGTAAGGGAAAACGCCAGTCCATGACCATTGCAGCGGTACACAGAAGTTTGAATGACAAAAAACGATCTAGGGTATCGCTGCTTTGGCGCTCAATTACTTTGAGACATGAGATGGTTAGTCTCAACAGCCCCGTAATTTCGCTAGCTGCAGTACCTACCCTTCACACCGGAACACAGTAATGTTTATACATTACTGCTTGGCGGCAGAATATCTGATCTTGTGGCGTTTGACACTTTTCAAACCCGGCACCGTATAAAACTTGGTGGTAGACCTCCTTAGCAGGAGGTCGTCTAGGTAGGTACCGCCGCAGTACCAGTTATTCTGCCGCTAAGCAGTAGTGTGTAAACATTACTGTGTTCTGGTTTGAAGGGTACTGCAGCTAGCGAAATTACTGGGCTGTTGAGACTAACCACCGAAAGTCTCGAAAGTAATGAGCGCCAAAGCAGTGATGCCCTGGACTTTGTTTTGTTACTCAAAGTTCTGTGTATCGCTGCAATGGTCATGGATAGGTGTTATATCTTACCATCAGGAGAGCGTTTCGTTAGTCTCATTACTTTTTACGTAAAAAAAAATCGGTGAATCGGTTCTTCTTCGGTTAATCGTATACCGCATCTTCACTTAACATCAGGCGAGTAAAACGCAAGCCTATTTTTAATTTTTAAAAATACTTAATCTTTTAAAGTGATCACTATTTCTCTCTGCCTAAATACTAGGTAGGTAGGTCACTCGTAGATAAACACGTTGAAATTCTGTCATAAAGTAAACAAATCCGAATAAATTTGCATATTGCGTGTTCAAGCAATTATTTACCTAATTTTTTTGTTGACTGGTTGGTATTTATTTAATTATAATGTAATTACGTCAACACGGCACTCGAAGATCCTGTTAGGCACTCGGTATACTCTAGTACACAACTACTTGGGCAGCTTTACTTGGATCATTCTAAAATTCTTTCATGGGTTTTCAAATTAAATTATTTTTTAAATAATTTATCGCCAATAATTTTTCAATTTATTGAACATTTGTTGTGTTTAGCTTTTTTATTCATTAAAATTTTATTTAATTAAATAGTTTTACTAAACTCAACAGAAACATCCTATTTTAGGTCATTCATTACACAATTCTACTTCAATAATCAAAATTCTACGCCTGTATTATATTACTAGTAGGTAAAACTTGTTTTTAATGTTTCTTTTTTCAAATTTGAATATAGCGATAGTTTTGTCCATTTTATTTCTTAATACGTAGAATTTTAAAATAGTTTGGATTTTTGAGTATTATTATTTACAAAAGGATATCTGAATTTAAAACAGTTTAATTTTTATATTGTATCGCTTATTTATGAAGAGGTTTATTTAGTCCTACGAATACCTAATAATAGCTTTAGGCCTAATATGTACCTAAGCTTTTATTAGAAACTATACCGAGGTACTGTCAATTTTAAATTGGGTTCGCACTTATAATTGTATCTAAGAACGTTTTTTAACTTTAAATTGCTCAAGTAGTATCTATTTTTGACCTTTCGGTAGGTAAGTACCTACCTACTATCACACAAAGTGTAATTTTTCACAAACCTATTTTCCTATTCAAATACGGATGTTCACGAAAAATAACGTTCCTATAATAGATATCTAATCGAATCATGAATGGCGTTTGATTGTGTTGACTAAAGAATAAACAACCTCTTTTAACTGTTTGTTAATCACTTCTCGAGTTAATTAACTGCGAATGAATGAATTTGATAATACCTACATATGGTAATAAGCTTCCACCGCCATGTCACATCACACGGTAGCGGCACGCGTGGGCTTCGCACAAGGCGTCAACTTCGGTCCATTGTTGTTGCTCCAATTCGATTTCATTTTATTTGAAAGTAATTGTATAATCCCGGCAAAGAAAGTAACAAAAATAGATCGATCCTTATTCGCCATGACCGAAGTGAGAGATAAGTGCTCTCGGCGAGCATCGCACATCATTGACCGCACACTCACATCGCATCATCACTTGACCGGCGATCACAACATACCTGCACAAACAAACGTCACCGAACTATATCCTTCGAGTCGGAGCGCGGCTCGAGCACTCTCGTCGGGACCTTCGCCACTCGAAAAATCAGCGGGTGGAGGGCGCCCCCCCTCGGGCCGATCGATCCACGCACCTGTACGGCGACGGCGGGTTGTTGGCCAGCTCCAGCTTGCGGTACTCCTCGATCGGCGACAGGATGTCGGTCACCGAGAACGGCGTGGAGTGCTGGAGATGCAGCTGGGAGAGGTTCTGCTGCAGCAGCGCCGACTTGGGCGATAAGCTCATCGCCAGCTCAGCGGCGCTCAGTTCCGGCAGCACCTCCGCCGGACACGGCGAGTAGCCGCCGCCCTCCGCGGACATCCGACCGGCCGACACTCGACGCCACTCGACGGCTCAGCCTCTAGTGGCTCTCGGGGCGAGAGTGGCGGCCGGAGCCCCCGGCGCGGGCCGCGGCCACTCGACGGGCCCCGCCCCGGCCCGGCGGGCGGTCCTATAGCGCGCGGGGAAAGCTGTCATTGGCGGAGCCGCTTCGGCGGGTCGGAGCCCTCGAGCCGGCGGCGGGGCGCGCGCCGGCCCGCGCCGTCCACCGCGCCAGTGTGTCGGCCGCGTGGGGGGCTCGGGCTCCCCGCACGGGCCGCCTGCGCCGCGTCGCGCTAATTACCAACTAAATATCAACTGTGAACACATTGTGACATTTCCTTCATTAGTGCTTAACTCACTTGTTAAAACTGTTGGTTTATTTTCTGTGTACAGGCGGTATATCAGCTAGTAGTAGGTATAGGTATAATATTCGTATCATTAGCAGACAGTATAACGTTCGTAATTTTATGTGTTTATTTTTACCAGCTTAGTACAGCATTTCCAACATTACCTACTCTTGCATGGTGGTAGGATACTTTCTAGTAGGTACTCGGCTGGCTAGCTACCACCCTCAAGTTGAAAATCTGCCGCCAAGCATCTAACGGTGTGTTCCGGCAGCCTCATTTGAGAGCCAGTTCCATTTCAGGCTAAATGTGCTTTACTATCTTCGACCACACCTTCACTGTGATCAGGTGAGCTGTGGTCAAACACCTAACCTGTCAAACATAAAAAAATAAACAACGCTATTTAAGTTAGAGACAAGAGACATTCAATACCTATTCAAGTTATAGGTTTGACTTGTTATATATATATTGAATAAAATAAAAAGGTAGGTAGTTATAGGTAGGTATAATATATTCTAGCTAAGTAGATACTTATACCTACACCTCGGTAGGTAGGTACAAGTCTGCTCTAAACCTCGCCTGATGGCCTTATTGATTTCTGAAAAAAGCCATAAGCGCTCTAGCTGACCCGGGGGGAAACGCTGTAAAAATACAGATTCGGGCAGAAGAAATGATCTTCATCAAATATTACTGACGAAAAGGGTAGGTTAGGTTAGCGAACCTACCTTGGTGCTTGGGGAGCGCTCTCCGCATTCTAGGCCTCCGGTGTGTGAATCCGGTGTAGCTAATCCAGCTACCCAGTGTCTCGGAGAAAAGCAGCTTCCAAATCGTCCTCGATATTCCGAGGATGTTCGTACATTGGTGACGTTGGTGTGCCACGCTGCTGTATTCCAGAAGCAAGTGCGTGGCCGTCTCTTCTACCTCCATGCAACCTGGGCATCGAGGACTGTCTGAACTTCAATAAGTAGGTACACTTTTACAATTAAAAGTGTTTGTTTGAAGAGCAGCTAGCGAAATTACAAGGCTGCTAAGATTAACCATCGAAAGTCTGGTACCTATAGCGATGACCTGGACTTTATTTAGCCACTCAAAGTTCTGTGACGCTGCAATACTTAGTCAGACGTTTTCTCTTACGATTAGGAGAGTGTCTCGTTCGTCTCACTTTTACATCTTAAAAATGACATGCAATAGGAGATAGGTAGGTATGTCTACAATTCCAGACAAACTCTGCATGGGGTACCTACCTGCATCCTGTATCTACTTAAAGTAAAGCCAGTTCAAAAGGCCGAGACTAGCCGCAAATTGCCTGTTATTTATTTTCCATAGTACAAACTTTGCTTAGTTTGGGGCTAGATGGCGCTCTGTGAAATGTCCTACGATATTTATTTATTTACTAGTTGCGCCCTGCGGTGTTACCCGCCACATGTTTTCGGGATAAAAACTAGCCTATGTGTTAATCCAGGGTATCAGCTACCTCCATACTAAATTACATCAAAATCCATTCAGCGGTTTTTCGTGAAAGAGATATACATCCATATTCATTCTTTTGTTCTCTGTACTTTTTTCATCTTATGGTGTGCACAATAAAGAGTTATATCTATCTATCTATCTATCATCCATCCAACCAGCATCCATCCATCCAAACTTTCACATTTATACCTACTAATATTAGTGGGATTAATTAAATTATTTCTATTATTACAAATACAAAACAAACATTTTATTGATAACACCAATCTTAAAAGTCACTTCAAAATTTTTAAATATGTCATTAAATGAGTTTTAAAACACTTATTACTTACTTGTCAACACAAAAATGTCAAAATAAGGTATGTCAACATTTATACACATGTCAATATAAAAAAATATTGTCAATGTAAAATATGTCAAAACCAAAAAAAAAATATTGTCAAATTTTTTTTATATTAAATATTGTCAAGGATACTAGTCTATTAGGTACATATCTACCTATTAGTTATGGGTAGGTAGTTCTACAACCTAAGGACGAAAATGGGTCTGATTTCGGCCTGACATTTTTTATACATTTTGTTTGCGGAATTCAGTCTAATATGAAGCTTACAACATCTTCTAGCATATTCTAAGCGGAACAGTCAAAATATTTAATAGTTTTCGATTTATGGCCATTTAAAGAAAATCGAGCCACAGGAAACTGAGTGTGTCACCAGGAAACTGAGGAAAACTACAATTAGTTTTCCTCAGTTATTAGTGTTATTCGCTATTTCCTTCTCTTGACTTCAATACCTTACTTATTAGGTACTGGCCGAATGCCCGGTTCGCACCCAGTGCGGTAGTGCCTTTGGTCTCACGTAAACCTCATACATAATATAACACCTACATAATATAAAGTATCATGAACAATAAAAAAAAAAGATAAATATTTTCAGTCGTTCTCAAGTTATGCGCTTATCGACGATCAGTGGCGTAGCGTGCCTTGGGGCCCTGTATCAAAATTAGTTGGGGGGGCCCAAATGAAGGTAAAGATTACCTCCTCACATGAATACTCGGACAGGTTGGACAAATTTAAAATGAAGAGTCTTGAAGGCCGCAGAACAATCACAGACCTTTGTGCTCTGCACAAGATTGTCAACGGCACATATATCTAATGGAGCATTGTTGGAGCGTATTAATATTAAAGTACCCACACGTTCCGTACGCAATTTTAAACTATTTAGCATCCCGCCTGCTTACAATAATGTATCACAAAACAACCCTCTTGCAAGGATGTGCCGCACATATGATGGTTTAAGGGATCCCAGAGACATATTCTCATGTAACTTCTTTTCCTTTAAGCTTAGTGTCTGTAAAGCTTTCCAATAAATTTGTATTACTTATTTAAGTAGTAACACATAAGTCGGTTTATATTTACATATAAGTTGTGTATAGTTGTAATTGGGCCTTAGGCTCACTACGATATCTTAATTATATAATACATTACATATACTAAGTAGCCTAAGGTCTGTAACTGTACCTATATCAATAAAATAAAAATGAGAAACAAAAATGCTTACATTCAATTAAAATAAATAATTATTGTTTTTTTTCTGGTTGACAGGCTAGGTGTTTGACCACAGCTCACCCGATGTTAAGTGACGATGTGGTCGAAGATGGTAAAGCGCACCTAGTCTGGAATGGAACTGGCTCTCAAGTGAGGCTGCCGAAACACACTGTTAGATGCTTGGCGGCAGATTTTCAACTTGAGGGTGGTAGCTAGCCAGCCGAGTACTAGAAAGTACCCTACCACCATGCTACGGTTTCCTCACGATGTTTTCCTTCACCGGCAGCTCAAGCTCATTGCTAGGGTTTGAACCCACGCCCTTCGGCATGCGAACCTACCGCGCTAACCACTGAACTATCATCGCTACAAAATCGTTATATGGACAGTTGATCATATGACAGATTTTTTTCCGGAGAAGCACCAGATTAAGTGACATTGTGGGTACCTAGCATTTTATTAATTTTTGCTAACACATGTTAGGGGTCTCTGTAGCCCAGGGGACCCATATCATTGATACAGCTGATATGGCGGTAGCTACGTCCCTGTAGGAAGGTTACCTCTTCGTGATCGTGCAAACAGGAAAAACTTATGTAGGTAGGTACCTACTACTACTTACCACTAGTTGAATGAGAGTAGATAAACAACAACAAGATAATATTATATATTTTGTTCTTTAAGTACCTTACCTATAATTGAAGCGGTAGTTTGCATTAAACTTAATTTTCAGCACTGTAGGTAATAAAGGTAAACGTTAATGTGTAAGTAGGTAGGTACTTTTGCAAAACTCATAAAACGTCACTTTCATAAAACGTTCACAATTTGGTTCCCCCAGCACCTTACTTTTACCGGACGGCCAGAAAAACGCGACCAAAACGTCATCCGTGCATGGTGGATGTTCCCCATGTACGCACAAAGCGTTTTGATTCCACATTTTTCATTCGCACAGCGAGGTTGTGGAACTCTCTGCCGGAGTCTGTGTTCCCTGTTAGATACAATATGGGTGTCTTCAAATCTAGAGTAAATAGGTTTCTTCTAGGTAAGCGTGCTCCATCTTAGACCACACTACTGTTTAACATCAGGCAGAGTGTGGTCAAACGCGAACCTATTTTGAATTTAAAAAAAAACGTCATTTTCGCATAGGTACAGTCACTTGTATGGGCCGCCTTACACGTTCAATCATGATCACGATCCGCGATCCGCGATCATGATTTCAAAATTTCTAGATATGCGATCCGGAGCATCAGTCCGTCAATCCGCTTCGTACACGATCAGTCTGGATCGCGATCATTGATCGCGGATCGCGGATCGCGGATCGCGCGCTACGTGTACGGGCTGCCTATAGTGCGTTTCACTAAAGAGTTCCCTTCGTCGTCATGTTGGCAGCCCTGTTCGTCGAAACGTCAAACAGATAGTTTCATTGTTCATTGCTCTAATTGTTTTCAAGTTTTTAATTAGTAAAAAATTTCTAAACATGCCCAAAACACTAAAAAGTGGTGAAAGACAGATGGTGTTAAAAGTCAAATGTTTTTGTGAACGTGAAAAACGGAACAAAGCGCCAATAATCCCTTTGGAATGTGTTCGTAGCCGTGTCGCCGCCATGACAGGTTAGTAAAATAGGGATACCAGGCAGGTCAAATCACTATTCCTCGTTTTTCTTAATGTATATAATAATTATAATTTTATATAGTAACTACATAAACTTTTAGATATGTAGAAAGAATTCAAATATAAAACTAGCAATTGTACTTATTTATTTATATTGTTTTTGAATTTAAAATGTGTCTCCAACAATTGTGTTACAAAATAAATAAAACAATGTGGATTTGTTATTAAGTTAATTTTAACATTTATGGAGTTTTTTTATAAAAACTATTTTTTCAGGTATATCAGAAAAAACAGTCACACAAATTTATAAAGAAGGTGAAGCAGCTGCTAGTACTTCAACAAGAATTTCGACGCCTGGTAAGAGTCGGCCGCGCGATAAACAAATTAAGCTGGATGATTTTGAAATTTGTGCATTACGACATAAAATACATGAATTCTATGCTGTGAGAAAAGAATTACCTACGCTGACCAAATTACTGCATGAAATGCGAAATGATATCGATTTCAAGGGAAGTCGCACTACTTTATGGCGAATAATGTAGAAGATAGGATTTTATTTCCAAAAATGTAAATCAAAAAGAAAAGTTATGATGGAAAGGTACGATATTGTGGCTTGGCGTAGTCGATATTTGAAGCAGTTACGAGAAAATCGTGAAGGAGACCAGCGTCCAGTCATTTATTTAGATGAAACTTACGTTCATTCAACTTACTGTGCAGGTAAATGTTGGCAGAGTGACACAGAAGCAGGCGTTTTATCTTCGGACTCAAAAGGACCACGATGGATTATAGTCCATGCAGGGAGTGAAACCGGTTTTGTACCCAACGCTCAGCTGATTTTTAAATCACAGTCTAAATCCGGAGACTATCACGATGATATGAATCGAGAAAATTTTATGAAATGGATTCAAGAAAAGCTTTTACCGAATCTACCTCCTCAGTCGCTTGTGATTATGGATAATGCTCCCTACCATACAGTGGCACTCAACAAAGCACCAACAATGAACAGTACGAAGTCTCAGATGCAAAACTGGATTGTTAGTAAAGGTCTCGCTTATTTACCAACGATGGTAAAAGCTGAGCTTTATGAAATAATTAAAGACCATAAAGAACCGCCTGTTTACGAAGCAGACACGTTACTGGAGAAACATGGTCATAAAGTGGTAAGGCTCCCGCCTTATCACTGTGATTTAAACCCAATTGAGCTCATATGGAGTCTTTTGAAAAGAAGAATTGCAGAAAAAAATGTTGGACAGGAAGCAAGTCAAATTGTTAAAATAACAGAAGAAGCATTTTTAAGCATATCTGCAGAAGATTGGAAAAAATAATGTGATCATGTCAAGAATATTGAAGACAAATACTACAATGATGGAGTACGTGCAGACGCAGAAATTGACCGATTCATAATTGAAGTAGGAAACGATAGTGACGTTACTTCTTCTGATGATGATACAGGTGGTAGCGACATCTCGGGTGTTGGCCCATTAGTTGAACACAATTATTATAAAAAATAACCATAAACATTTGTTTTATTTTTCAACCTTGTCAATTATATCAATATAGGTAAAATACATAGTTGTATTAAAACTATAGGACTAGGGACCGCAATCTGGTCTGGTGTCATTTTCAATCCGGCTGGATTCCCGCCGATACTTCGGACCAGATGTTAAAAAATAGTATCTACGTTAGTGACATTAAAATTTCCTTAATTTCGAGTAAACATCTTTCTGAAAAAGTAGCAACACTGGTTTCGTAACTACCAACATGACGACGAAGGGAACTCTTTCGTGAAACGATCTATATATGTACGGCTTCATTTTAGCATTGAAGGTAGTGAAGGTAAGCAAAATGTCACTTTCGGTAAAATATGTCGTCAAAAAAAATTTGGTCACTTTCACATATTTACCTAATGTCACTTTCGTAAAACGTCATTTTCGCATAAAGTCATATAAACTTTTTTGTCACAGGAGAGAGACCACGGGTAAGTAATTAACAAAAAATGTATAAAATCCCCATATCTACTCTTAAATCTACTAAGAACGTCCCGTTCCTACAACGCCATAGGCCCGCCATCCGCACAGACATTACAATTAAATAATGAGAAATGTATTTTGCAGCAGAACGACCATCTCGACCATGCGTACCTATTCAATTCATTCACGCAACTGAGTGCAATATCAGTGTCTTCAAATCAAGAGTAAATAGGTTCCTTCTAGGTAAGCGTGTTCCATCTTAGACCGCATCGTTGCTTCACATCAGGCAGGATGTGGTCAAGCGCGAACCTAATCAATATAAAAAAAACTACAGGAAGGTATGTGAAAAAATAATCGATTATATTAATTGTTTTTTTTCTTATGATCAATTTTTAAGTATCGATTCTCTGAATATAAAAAACCTAGGTATTTCTAATAAATCGATTATATTATTTACTCTCTTTTTTTAAGTAAAAAAAATAAGATATTATCTTATCTTATAAGATATTATCTTATCTTTTTACTAACAACGCATACTGTGCGATGTTGGATTTTGGAAAAAACCAATGTAGCCAAACTACACATTTTAATCGAATTTTACAAACAGCGCCATCTGTGCGATAAACGAAAAACGCGTGGTCACTAAACGAAAAAAGGAATGTCACTTGTCAGTCGAAAAATTACATCATCTATAAATATAAAAAATCGAAAAAAAATATTTTAAAGAGAGAAAAGTCGATTATTTAGTAATCGATTTCCCCCCTCTAAGTCAAATCCGTAACTACATGCGAAATCGTTATGTATAGAAAAAAACTCTACTAGTTCCAAAACCATTTCGAAATAATGTACATTATGTTTAGTGTTTAAAACTCTATACAATGAGATGGGATGTATTTTATTAAACTACACAAAATAAACTTGACTTCCATTCGGTATGTCAAGTTTTTTTTTTGTATTTTATTTTATTTTATATTTTTTACTGATAGTAAACTTTATTTTAAGAAACTAATTTGAATATTTTGGCTTTCGATGCGGTAGTTTAATTCTAATACGTTTTCAAACTTTTTATAGTTATGACGTCATGAGTTCGGCTAAATATGTAGAATATGCCTTTGCCATACGAAATAAAAAAGTATACAAAACATATTACACATTTCACTTTGATCAGAACTGACAAGTTTTTTTTTAAATTTGCCCCATCGGGCAGGCTAAATCTGTAAAGCCATTCTGTCACGTCTTCGGTTTTTACAATTCGTGACATAAATTAAACAAATCTTATGTCATAAAAGCGATATCAGAGTCCAAATAACGTTTCAAGTAAAATAATCCAAATATTTGTATCAAGAAACCGAAAAACAACTCGACGTATGTGTATTGAAAATATTATTATGATCGCCGTTGACTTGACATTGACAAGTTTTGTTTTGGTTTGCCAGTCTATAAAAGTTGCCCGAAGAGATGACGATGACACCACACGTCATGAGACACCAATTGAAAGTCAAGATTGATTTATGTTTTTTTATTAAAATAAACCCCCATAGTTTACAGAGTTTTAAACATAAAAATATAGTACAGAAATGTACTATTTCGAAATGGTTTTGGAAACAGTAAAGTTTTTTTTTCTCTCTGCTTTGTATTTGCCGGGGACCAGTCAAAGGAATGCAAATGTTGCTTTTGTCCTCAGATCTTTTGTCTTAGCACATACTACTAGTTTAAACTAGATGGCTCTGTCCTCTCGTAACACGCGGTGACGTTTTCGTCGCTCGATTTCTGTACGCTAAGAGCGGCGACAACGACATTGAGTTCTCCAAGACACTCCAAGGCTGCGATTTACTTAACAGTAACTGATCTGATGCCTACCCAACACAAACGTTTTTGTTAAAACTACACTTGAAATTATCTCACGCACAGCAACATTATTGAAAAATGTTGCTGTGCACTTTAAAATATTACACTAACAAGGTTCATAAATGAAACCTAACTGGTAGAAAAAGCTAGGTACCTACCACACATAATTACATAAATTAGATAATTTATTATTAGTAATATGGAAGGATAGGTTAAAACTTAGTTACTGTCAACAAAGTAGGAATATGAGAATATCTCTCTCCATGAACTCCACACGGACTTCATATTTTGTCCTCGTTGTCTTAATGCTTTATTAATATAGTAATTTCAATCATTCAACTTTATTCAGGTGTAATAACATTGCTTTCCTTCGCGGTTATACGCTACGCATTAAATTACGTAAAGGAAATGTCAAACAAAAGACAAACGTATGAAAATGATATAGCTGTTTCTTTTTAACAACAACGTATAAAAGAGACAAGTAAACTTCTTTCGGGTAACTCCGGAGAGTTTTCTCAACTCATTTTTTTTCTCAGTAACATAATTATATTAAACACTAACGGACGCCTCGCGGTTTCACCCGCGTAGTTCCCGTTCCTGTGGGAATACAGGGATAAAAAGCCCCCCTGAGGTAGTAGCTTCCCAACGGTGAAAGAATTTTTGAAATCGGTCCAGTAGTTTTGGAGCCCATTCAATAAAAAAAAACAATCAAATCTTTCCTCTTTATAATAGTATAGATAGATATAGATGGTACTCGTGCATAATTTTCGCCATTTTAATTATGGTTAAAATTAAAACACCACAACTTTTAACATATTCCCGCTAAAAGTCACGTTGCTTTCTTCTTCTTCTTTGAATTTGGCGTCGCATTTTGTGTATTTACCAGTGTCAAGTGTTCGAGTTTTATAAGTTAAAAAAGTAGTCCAGTATTAGTCAAGTTTAGTCTATGTTAGTCAAGTCCAGTCATGCTTTAGTAAAGTAGTGGCGACTTTACTATAAGCTTCGATAGACTTTTAGAAGCAACACGAAAATTCATGTTTCACCACATTATATCATTTTCACTTGCGCTTGTAATTAAGCACTATATGAATAAAACATCACCATTTTAGTACATAAATACTTTGAAAAAACACTAGTTAAAGAAAAAATACAACGGGGCGACACGACTCTTTCCGCGTTCCCGCCAAAACTCCGTTGCCTCCTTAGTTCCTTATTAGTCCTTGGCAACACCGTTTGCCTTGTCGTGTTTTTGGTGGGAATGATTTTTTTTTTTTTCGTTAATTTGCCCTTTCGGGCAGGCTAAAGCTATAAAGCCATACTGCCTCGTCTTCAGTATTATTTCTGCTGTATCTTAACCTATGGTTATCGTCAAAGTCGTCTTAGTCAAGTCCAGTTCGTGTCAGTTCGTGCCAGTCATGCTTTAGTAAAGTAGTGGCAACTTTACTATAAAGCTTCGATGGAGTTTTGGAAGCAACACGAAAACTCATGTTTCACCACATTATATCATTTTCCCACACTCGCGCTTGTAATTCGGCACTTTATGAATAAAACACCACCATTTTTATGCATAAACACTCGACAAAACACTAGTTTTGGAAAAAAATACAACGAAGCGACACGACTCTTCCCGCGTTCCCGCCAAAACTCTGGTGGGAATGAAGAAAAGTCAAAGTCACACAGTATTTTTTTATTGGTATTTATGTCAAAAAATAACGGTGTTTCAATCACAAAAGTTTAAATTACTACTCGTGCGTATAATCTGGGCTAATTGCCTACATTTTGTCGCGAAACACTAATTTTCTTTACTACGGCATGGACTGTGACTTGTGACTTTGACTTATTTTACCTTAAGAAATTTGAAAATATGGTCTTTATACTTGTCTTGACATATGCAAAGTTTTATTCTTTTGACAGTATGCACAAAGCTCGATGCCAATAGTAAAGAACAAGAAGTATCTATAAATTAAGTTTATTTTACTCAGTGTATTTAGGGGAGTTTTGGCGGGAACGCGGGAAGAGTCGTGTCGCTCCGTTGTATTTTTTTTCCAAAACTAGTGTTTTGTCGAGTGTTTATGCATAAAAATGGTGGTGTTTTATTCATAAAGTTCTGAATTACAAGCGCGAGTGTGGGAAAATGATATAATGTGGTGAAACATGAGTTTTCGTGTTGCTTCCAAAACTCCATCGAAGCTTTATAGTAAAGTTGCCACTACTTTACTAAAGCATGACTGGAATTAACTGACATGAACTGGACTTGACAAAGACGACTTTGACGATAACAATAGTTATGATACAGCAGAAATAACACTTAAGACAAGGCAGTATGGCTCTATAGCTTTAGCCTGCCCGAAAGGGCAAATTATGAAAAAAAAAAAAAAAAAAATCAGTGTATTTAGTATTTAGATTTACGTTCTTTTGAATAGGTTAAATATAAGAAATATGTATATAAAAATCAAAGGGAAATAAAATGAAACCGTAGTGATTAACGCTACTACCGCTACTACTACTACTTTAGTTTTATAACCAAATTTATATTATAGTAATATTTCACATAGACTGAGACTCGACCGGCTCATCAATGATTCGTGGAAGAAAGTAAGTACCTACATAATTATGTAAACTAGGACTTTACACGAGTATTTCCCTATGAAAAGAAATACTAAACAACAAAATCACTAGTCTTTCTATAAAAGCACTTATTTTGAATAAGATCATTGTACTGCCTAGTTCTTAAGTTTTAACTTTACCATGTATGCACTTGAGTAGGTACTTATCTAGTAAATTAATGAATTTATTTCTTTTCTATTTAGATCGAGAAGCAACAAGGCGCAAATTCGAGCATTGGTCGACTTTATGTTGGCCAACAACCATTTGGCAACGGGGGAGTATGCTGGGCCACTAGGAGCCAAACGAGCCAATATACAGTGGCTTAAGTTAAAAGAGATACTTAAAAATTACGGTCCAGATAGGTCGATTGAACAGTGGAAACAGGTAATATACATGAACATAATAACCAAAATATGCCGATTTTGAATGGTGACTTTCAGCGTAGACTAGTCATTACTGATACTATGTATGGTAGCCCCAGCTTCCTACATGGCTGCCGGTGAAGAAAAACATCGTGAGGAAACCATAGCATGGTGGTAGGGTACTTTCTAGTACTCGGCTGGCTAGCTGCCACCCTCTAGTTGAAAATCTGTCACCAAGCATCTAACATGTGCTTCGGCAGCCTCACTTGAGAGCCAGTTCCATTCCAGGCTAGGTGTGCTTTACCATCTTCAACCACACCTTCACTTAACATCAGGTGAGCTGTGGTCAAACACCTAACCTGTCAACAATAAAAAGAAAACACATTTACATGTAGCACATTTAATTCATATTAGCCAAGCCCATAGAAGAATTGAACATACATTGTGTACAGGTACACCAACCAAATAAAGTCTTTTTTTTGTTAATTGCAGACATGGAAAGACCTGAAGAAAAGTGCAAGACAAGAAAACGCACTATGTGCACAAGCATCACAGCAGGACTCCACAGGACTTCCGACCGGCACCCCCACTGTGTCAGAGATCTCTAAAAAGATTTTAGATACAATAGGGCATGAAAACTTCACTGGGATAGCACATACCGACTCTGCCATAGACCCAGATAGTGTATGTAAGAATTACAATTGTGTGTTTATATACAATTGCATGCTCAATTCTATTGAATTTTTAGTGCATGCTGTTTGTTAAAACTCACTTCGCCGCTACTGCACTACTTTTACTTGGTGGTAGATCTCGTTAGCAGGAGGTTGTCTAGGTAGGTACCACCGCAGTACCAGTTATTCTGCCGCTAAGCATTAGTGTTTACTTTCTTCAGCTACCTCCATACCAAATTACATCAAAATTAGTTCACCCGTCTGAGTGTGAAGTAACAACACACTTACACACAATATAATGTTAGTGTGATGTGATGATTTTCTTCAGTACTAATAAATCTACTTTTTATTTTTACAGAGAACAGAAGCACAACTGAAAAAATTTTGGGAAATCAAAAAGTCAGCGTACGACAAGGAAACTAGCGGTACTCTATCTCAATCCCTAGAAAAAAGTGTAAACAAGGCGAAAAATGAGGAATTGGACAACTCCTCAGACCCTCTGATGCAGGTGAAACATGAAGTGCCAATCTGGAACCACAACCGTGATGAGGACAGCGATTCGGCCAGTAAAGAATTTGAGGCTGCAGAAGGTAATATACCGAGAAACAAAATAGATAAAAGCTTAAGATTTCATAGGTACCACATGGCCTGTGGTAGCCAGAACTTCCCGTGCCTATTTGTACTGCATTCACTATAATCTCCTATATCCACTCATATGGATTGACAAACTCCCCTTTTAAAGACAAAGACTTATTATAGTGTGGTTAACTTTCACACTTTTTTTTTGATGGAAAGATGGAGAAGTATCTAAAAAAATCTACCAAGATTAATATTTTTGGACACTAACTGACTTCTCTAAATTAATTTTATGGCCCGCGCAGACGACGGATAAAAGTCCACGAAGCACGGGAAAAAAGTCCGCCGAAGACTTCACCCATATAATACATAATGAAAATTCTGAGATTATGCTATTTTGTGTAAAAACGTATCTTTATTTATTAACCATCGCTTTATTTCTAAATACGGACGCAAACTGACTACAATTCGGTATGTAAAGTTTTTTTTTTGTATTTATTTTATATTTTTTACTGATAGTAAACTTTATTTTATGAAACTAATTTGAATATTTTGGCTTTCTATAGGGTAGTTTAATTTTAATACGTTTTCAAACTTTTTATAGTTATGACGTCATGAGGAAAACAACTCGACGTATATGTATATTGAAAATATTATTATGATCGCCGTTGACTTGACATTGACAAATTTTGTTTTGGTTTGCCATTGCTTCTTTAGTCTATGAAAGTTGCCCGACGAGGTGACGTTATGAAACATCAATTGAAAGTCAAGTTTGATTTGTGTTTTTTATTCAAATAAACCACCTCATAGTTTACAGAGTTTTAAACGTAAAAATATCGTACAAAATATATGTATGTAAAGTACTGCTCCTCGTCTGCGCTTGCCCTAAGATTACAAAAAATTCTTTTTGTTTTCTAAAAAAGTAGTTATTTAGTTTTTTGTTAATGTGTATGTGTGTTTCTGTTGAAAATACATAGAAATACACAAGTTGGTTGCAGTGTCGCTGGGGGCTGCCGCGTCACCAGCTCACGAGTCGAGGCTCGCGGGCGATGAGTTTCCATATTTAACCATAGGACCACGAGGTAAATATAAGTTTTTTTTTCTTTGGTTTTGGCGTCGCATTTTGAGTATTTGCCAGTGTCAAGCGTTTTATGTTTTAGTTTAAGAATATGTGACAGAATGGCTTTACAGCTTTAGCCTGCCCGATTGGGCAAATTAAAAAAAAAACTTGGCAGTTCTTGTCAAAGTTAATGAAATGTGTCAAATGTTTTGTATACTTTTTTGTCTTTTATGGCAAAGGCATATTCTACATATTCAGCTGACCTCATGACGTCATAACTATAAAAAGTTTGAAAACGTATTAGAATTAAACTACCGCATAGAAAGCCAAAATATTCAAATTAGTTTCATAAAATAAAGTTTACTATCAGTAAAAAATATAAAATAAATACCAAAAAAAGAACTTTACATACCGAATTGACAATTAATTCAGTCCGCTAGCTTCTACCCTGGAGGGGACAGACATACTATAGTTGTTGTTTAGAATACACAAGCGGACGCCTCGCGGTTTCACCCACGCAGTTTATTTTTTTTATTATAAAAAAAGGTAGGATAGGCTTGCGTTTGATCGCCATCCCGCCTGATGTTAAGCGAAGATGCGGTCTACGGTGGAGCACGCTCGCCTAGAAGAAACCGATTCACTCGCGACTTGAATGAACCCAGACTAGAGTAGTTCCCGTTCCCGTGGGAATACATGGATAAAAAGTAGCCTATCTCACCTGGGGATAGTGTAGCTTCCCGACGGTGAAAGAATTTTTGAAATCGGTCCTTGTTCTTGAGTTTATTCATTGCAAACGTACAAAAATCCAAAAATACAAATCATTCCTCTTTACAGTATTAGTTTATATTGACATGTTTTATATTTGACAATATATATTTTTATATTGACATATTATGTACTTTATTTGTTTTATTCATTGACATGTAATTAGTGTGCTATAACTCTTTTAATGATACATAAATATATTTGAAATGATTTGACTTGTGACATTACTGTTATCATTTTTTTTTTTCTTTGGTTTTGGCGTCGCGTTTTAGCATTTGCCAGTGTCAAGTAATTATATATTTTCAAGTTTCAAAAGTTAAATAAGTGCCATCGTAGCTAGTTTTAGTCAAAGTCGTCTTTGTCAAGTCCAGTTCGTGTCAGTTAATTCCAGTCATGCTTTAGTAAAGTAGTGGCAACTTTACTACAAAGCTTCGATGAAGTTTTGGAAGCAACACGAAAACTCATGTTTCACCACATTATATCATTTTCCCACACTCGCGCTTGTAATTCAGCACTTTATGAATAAAACACCACCATTTTTATGCATAAACACTCGACAAAACACTAGTTTTGGAAAAAACTACAACGGAGCGACACGACTCTTCCCGCGTTCCCGCCAAAAACTCCACTGTTATCATTAAAAC
Source organism: Biston betularia (assembly GCA_905404145.2). Classification (NCBI taxonomy): domain Eukaryota; kingdom Metazoa; phylum Arthropoda; class Insecta; order Lepidoptera; family Geometridae; genus Biston; species Biston betularia. The sequence continues at coordinate 902,493 of FR989879.1, forward strand.
ATTTGTATAATAATTCTATGTTCACACAAATATTTGTTCTGGACGGAAATCAATGTCAAAAATAGAACTTTTAACCTAGTTATCAATCCGTCAATCAGTATTTAATTATTTTTTTTTATATAAAAAGTAATGAGACGAACGAGACCGTCTCCTGACGGTAAGAGATAACGCCTGCCCATAACCATTGCAGCGATACACAGAACTTTGAGTAACAAAACAAAGTCCAGGGCATCACTGCTTTGGCGCTCATTACTTTGAGACTTTCGATGGTTAGTCTCAACAGCTCAGTAATTTCGCTAGCTGCAGTACCCTTCAAACCGGAACACAGTAATGTTTACACACTACTGCTGTTTGTGATCTGTGTTTTATTTGTAAGTTTTTGGTGTATAATAAAGTTATATTCTATTCTATTCTATTCTACTGCTTAGCGGCAGAACAACTGGTACTACGGTGGTACCTACCTAGACGACCTCCTGCTAAGGAGATCTACCACCAAGTAAAACACAACCAATGTGAATAAAATTACAGGTGTGGAGCCTGATGATCGCTCTCAAGAAAGGATAGAAGAGTTACACAAACTGAAAGTAGAGGAGCAAATTTGGATGTTGAAAACAATTCGGGAGCGACACGCGACAGCCCAGTTAGAGCGAGAAAAAGCTCAGTTAGAGCAAGAAAAAGCACATTTGGAGCGTGAGAAAGCTCAGCTAGAGCGACTGAGAGCACAGGAAGAGAACGAGAAGGCGAAGCTAGAACTGGAGAAAGCGCGCTTCGAGAGAGACGCGGCTGAGTTTCTGAGAGAAAAAGCATTATTGGAGCTAGATCGATCCAAACGTACAGATACGGAAAATGATTTATAATAAAATTATGACTTGATCAGTAATAGGTAAAAAATAATTTGAAAGAATCGACTGCTAAATCTGTTTCAATCTTTTATTATCAAAATGGGAGTTTCTAGAAAGAAACAATACTCCAGCGGCAGTCTTTGATTGGTTGCACACACGGTGTAACCAATCAAAGACTATCTATTTTATGGATATATTTTTACTGTATTTCTGCTTGAAAGTCGTTCTGGTTTCAACAGTGATGAGGATTTGATTTAAATATTTATCTAATATTTAGTTTAAATGTCTATCTGAAATATTCCTTTATATCTAAAACTAAAATCCGAGATAAACATAAAATCTATGTAAATTAAAAATATCGAATTTAAAATCATTCATTTGTTTTTTTTTATTCTCGACTTAGCGCTCGAAGAGTCAACACGAGAGTCTTCGATGGAGATAGGATGCCTCGTGTAGAGGCGAAACACGTGCCGGCAACTAATACAACTAATTTTATTTATAAATACTTGTCGTGTTTTAATTGGATACATATTTTTAATTTTTTTAGATTTTAAGTTTGTCGGATTTTAGTTTTAGATATTTTTATCGTCAAGTTAGCTACATGTTTGAATGAAATCCTCGTCACAGTTGTAACAAAAACGACTTAGCGGAAATAAACTAAAAACGTTATTTGAGAACTCAAATGTTTTTTTTTAATGCAAAGACTAAAATTGGTCACTCATTTGTAGAGCGTCAGTTACGCCGTGGGGAAGTTATTGAGATATGTAACTATCCAATAACTTGTTGATGATTTAAGTTTAAAACTTGCTTTTTTTATTGTTATCCTGTGGGACGTTGGTCAAAACATCAGCACAGGCGAGGCTATGATTATTGATCAATTATATTAATTGAGTTCTATAAACTCTTCATTGGAGTCTTTTTATTCCAGATAGATGTGACTGACTACACAATGTCTGATATGATATCCAAGATCTAGATACAATGATCTAAGATGGCGTACGCTTACCTAGAATGCTAGTTATTTAATTTGTGCCTAAAATAAATTTTACTCTCAATTTCTTTTTGTACTTTTTAAAGAACACTGACTGGTGAAAACTTAAAATCATTTTAAAGATGTTATATAAGTTAGATTAGTCAGTGATATGTTTTAAGCTTGAGAGACTTAAGTGAGTATTATGAAATGAAAATAATACATTTACTATACGTATGTAAGTAATATTATTTGTATTAAAAAAATATTTTCGTATTAGCTATGGTTTTATTTCTTGTGGCTTGTGGTATTGTGCAAAGCTAGTAGAATACCAATACAACGGTTATTGTTTGTGACATCTTCCATCCAGTATTTTTGTTTTGTTCCATCCTATGATTGTCTGGAAGGGGTGGCTTTTAGCGGTAAGACCGCCATTTGTGTCATTAGCCCATAACGGTCTTATCTTTTTATTTTCTGGTGTACACAAAGCGTTTAAATCCATCTATCAAAAAGCTCGTCTTCAAATGGAGGCCAGTTAGTTAAAATTAGTCATACAGTTTAAAGCCTATAAATTCAGTTCATCATCATCATTTACAAAGACCGCCGAACACGATGCTCACACACAGAGGACATTATATATAGATTATATAGGATTTGCTCACAGATATGTCACATTTTTTCGTTCAGATAAATAATCTAAGTTTCATCCAGTTTTTTTCTGGTTTTGGCATCACACTTTGTGCATTTGGTCTGTATTATATATAGATTAATAACAGTCATATCCTAGTAGAGCAGTTGCTACTGAGTTTTGGCGGAAAAATACTTAGCCCCATTGTATTACTTTTACGTAATTTGATACTTTGTGATCGAACTTTTTAAAAAAGAAGCTAATTTTTATATTATCGTGCTACTTTATTTTTTTTCACGTTCCCGCCATCTACTTTTTGGGCCGCCTTACACGTTCAATCATGATCACGATCCGCGATCCGCGATCCGCGATCATGATTTCAAAATTTCTAGATATTATGCGATCCGGAGCATCAGTCCGTCAATCCGCTTCGTACACGATCAGTCTGGATCGCGATCATTGGGCCGCCTTACACGTTCAATCATGATCACGATCCGAGATCATGATTTCAAAATTTCTAGATATTATGCGATCCGGAGCATCAGTCCGTCAATCCGCTTCGTACACGATCAGTCTGGATCGCGATCATTGATCGCGGATCGCGCGCTACGTGTACGGGCTGCCATTGATCGCGGATCGCGGATCGCGGATCGCGCGCTACGTGTACGGGCTGCCTTTGTCATTGTCAACATTCAATTATGTCAATGTCTAATCGAACTGAAATGATCTAATTTTTGAATATTGCTTTGCAAAATCTATGCGAATCATTTTAGGTGCAATGAAATCTTCCCCTATCAATGCCATGCAAGTCGAATGTGTCGAACCCCCTCTGTCTCTCCGTCGGCAATACCTTTCTGACAGGTTTTTATTTAAGATAGCTCAACGTAGGGATCACTCTTTAATTCTCAAAATAGAGCAACTGCTGGCTCAATACCATCCTCGGCGTTTACTCGATGACGATATTCCTAGTTTACTTCGTAGTTATCTACTTTTCACCCGTCTTCCTAACCCACTTTTTCAGCCCTCAATTTCGCCATTATATTCTACGCCTTATGATGCGTTAACGTTCCAACCTAACATTATCTTGGACTTCGGTGTGGATAAGAATACTACTGAAGCCAATGCAATTTTCTGTCATAAAGTCCAGACTGAGTATCAAAATTGGATTAAGATATTCACAGATGCATCTAAATCTCCCCTTTCCCCGGTAGGTGCTGCGGTATGGATTCCCTCTACAAGAATAATCTTAAATTATAAGTGCCCGTCAGTTACCTCCATTTTTACAGGAGAGTCAATTGCCATTTTAGAAGCCATAATATTTATAAAGTCTCATAATCTCAATCGGTCCATTATCTTTTCTGACTCCAAGAGCTGCCTCCAGGCAATCCTATTTAACCCCTTTCGCTCAAACACCAGGTTCCCAATTATCCTGAAAATAAGAGAAGCTCTATTGGATTGTCACGGCCTGGGCATCTGTGTGGTCTTGGCCTGGATTCCTGGTCATTCAGGCATCCTGGGCAATGAGTGTGCTGATGTCTATGCTAGGGACGCGTGTCTGTTGGGTTCTTCAAAATATTCACAAATTTATTCACAAGATATGTGTACTATTCTAAAAGCAATGTTGTACAAATGCTGGACCCAAAAATGGCAAGAGTCTAAAATTAGTAAAGGCAAATTCTATGGCGAAATACAACCAGAAATCCCCCAAAAACCCTGGTTTTCTAAATTCCAAAAGGCAGATAAAAAGACTACTTCGACAATTTGTCGGTTACGTTTGAACCATTCTTGTACACCTGTGTTTCTGGCCAAAATTAGGATTAGGGACCATTCCCTATGCGAATGCGGCTTAGATGAGGGAAACATGAACCATATCTTCTTCAGTTGCCCCTTAAGACAGTTTTCGTTGCACGATGTCATACCTCCCGAAATTCCCCATCCTACTTCCCTCAAATGCCTTCTATCCCTAGTTTTTACTCCCTTTGTATATATTTTATGTAAGTACATTAAAAAAAATAAAATAAGGTTGTAAATATGTAAATGTATAGGATTTTAACACTTACTCTGTCCCCTACTTTTGTATATGTATATGTTTGTGTATGTCTTGTAGCATGTTAAATGTTTTGGTTTCAGGGTGACAAACAAAAACCTCTGCTATTCGAATTCACCGAACAACGAGGCTCAATACCGTACAAATTCCTGCGTTTGATTGTCTATCTTTCTACGTGACAGTGGCGGAGTTGTGAAACGTTTTCACAAAGGCCATAAACCAAGAATTGAATTGAATTGAATTGAATATTGCTTTGAAATCTCTATTTTCCTTAGTATATATAAGCATAGCATATTATGTGCTATTAAAAAGTCGAATAATTTAAACAATCACTTTTGCCATATTATGTTGTGCAAAACCAAATAGTAGAATTTTTATTTTATTCGACGGACATCCCCACCTGCAGCTGGCTACATTCTCGCTGTCTCCAATTCAGCAAGTATGTAAATGTCATTTTTCATTATTTTACGCGAAAAATACGATAACCGCGGCGCTCGTGGAAATTCACCATACATTTAAGCGTTTAGAATAGTTAAGTTCAAAGCTATTGTCGCGATGTGGTCGCCGGGAGCTTATAACCTCCCGCGGTCCGTCACGTAACATCGGGAGTGCCCGATGGTGAGGTGCGAGATGGTGCTGAGTACCGAGTGGGCGCAGGTTGAAGTGGTCGACCTGATCAACGACGGAAACGGGCTGGGGTTCAACCTAGTGGGAGGGCGGAGCACCGGAGTCGTTATCAAGTACGTAGCGCCGGGCGGCGCCGCCGACCGAGACGGTAGGCTGCAGAGCGGAGACCACGTGCTGCAGGCTGGTACTGTCAACTTACGAGGGTTCACATCGGAGCAGGTGGCGGCAGTTCTGAGGCAGGCGGGACCTGCAGTCCGTTTGCTTGTCGCTCGCCCTGCTGATCCAGCTGCGGCGCTACGAGCCCCCATTCCCGGCACCGCACTCGTACCTACCAAAATACTAGCGGACCCAGAACAGCTTGACCGACATCTTATAGAAACAGGCTATGGTGCAGTCTATGACACTTCTCAAGGCTACACAGATTACATCAATGGACAGATTGCGGAAGTCGAAGCAAGATTTGTGGCTGCCGCTGTCAGCGTCGTTGGTGACCACCCTTTACAGATTCCAGACCATCCAATCATATCTGAAAATATCTCTCCAACAATAACAATCACAGTTCCCGTTGTGGAAATACCGAATTTACCTGAAGTGGAAATTGTTCATGTGGATTTGAACAAGAATGTTTATGGTCTAGGTATCACTGTTGCTGGCTATGTCTGTGAAAAAGAGGAATTGTCTGGTATATTTGTGAAAAGTATCATAGAAGGTAGCAGTGCAGAACAGAGTGAAAAAATTAAGATTAATGATAGGATAATAGAAGTAGATGGTGTATCATTAGCAGATAAGAGTAACCCCCAAGCTGTTGAGATTTTAAGGAATACGGGAATATCAGTACACTTAGTTTTAGAAAGATACCTCCGAGGACCTAAATTTGAGCACCTACAATTGGCTATATTTAATGAGGAGCGTCCCTCGTCTCCATCTCCAACCACCACAACTCTCTCCTGGTTTCCAGTGCCTTCCCAAGCTGATACTACTGTAGAGATAGAATGTGACCCGGAATCCAATACTACTATTGACTCTTGTGTTTTAGAAGTAGGAGATATACATGAACCAACTCAGGAGGAACTGGATAGGAGATTTGATGAAATTTTAGCAGTAAATAAAGAAGATATAAAGAAAAAGTGGGAAGCTGAATTAGGAGATGAGAAAGAGATCATTATAGAAGAAGTAAATAAATTAGAAGGCCTTGGTATAAGTCTGGAAGGTACTGTAGATGTAGAAGGAGGGCAGGAAGTGAGGCCTCATCATTATATCAGATCTGTGTTGCCTGATGGTCCTGTTGGTCAACAAGGCACTTTCTCAGCTGGTGATGAGCTTTTAGAAGCAAATGAGTATAGATTACATGGCTTAACACACACTGAGGTTGTTAATATACTGAAGCAATTACCACATCGTGTGCGGTTAGTGTGTGCTCGGAGCAGTATAGACAGTGGTCCCAGACCTTTAATAAATCTAGCCCAAGATAGAGAAGGCTTTGAGGCAAGGAAGATCATCTCAGGAAGCCTTAATAACTTAACCACAATCATTAAAGCACAATCAGATACTTCAATTAACACATCCAGTACAGCAACGTTGACAAATCACTCTAATCATTCAAAGAAGTCTCGTTCCTTAGAGTGTGTGTCTGGATTAGCCATGTGGCAAAGCAAAGAAGATATCATAGAGCTAGTGAAAGGAGATCAGGGGCTTGGCTTCTCGATTTTAGACTACCAGGATCCAATTGACCCTCTGGGCACGGTCATTGTAGTGAGAAGCTTGGTCCCAGGGGGTATAGCAGAAAAACATGGAGAAATTTCTCCTGGAGATCGAGTTATGTCTGTAAATGGAGCCAGTATCAGAAATGCGACATTAGACCAAGCTGTTCAAGCGTTAAAAGGTGCTCCGAGAGGTGTAGTCAAAGTTGGCATCGCCAGGCCTCTTCCACCGAATGATACAAAATCTAAAAGTACCACAACCCTGAACACTAAAACTAGCTAATCTTGAATGTGGTTAGACCAGTGCTAGTCAAAATTGAGTCATATCTTACGCTTAATGTGAGCTTATTGGTCAGCACATATCAAGTGGTAGAGCACTTGGTAAGACAGGACTGTATTTTTAGACATGTTTTGCTCAACCTTGCTTGTCAACTGAATGAAAACCAAATGTTATCTGTATAATTGTACATGTACATTATTTTTTTAACTTGTCAAATGCAGACACTCAATCTCATTTTGATACACTGTGTAAGGATGTCTCTAGCCTATATGAGAGCAGGGTATCTAACTTGGGCATGTTAGAGACTCCCATAGACCTACATTTAGAGACTTTGGCCTATGCATACTTATATTTACCTAGCTTATAAAGAAAAGTCACTGGAGCTACAATGCCAGCGGCCCAGAGCCTCGCTCCGATACTTCAAGGAGCTGGGTTGGCTCGGGTAGACGCTGGCAGGGGGAAATGCACAATACACCCCAAGCGGGACGTCAGTGCAGGACTTATCGCCCCCACTTCAAATAAGAATAAGAATAAAGAAAATTGTAAAACTATAAAACTGCAAGCAAGGTTGACAAAAATTACTATAAAATATTAGCCTTAGAAGCACTAATACAGTTGGATATTGTCTTCTGGCTAAAATTAGTCAGAGCTCACAAAAACGATAATAAATTTACGCTTTACTAGTTAAAATAGCATTAACTCTAATTGTAATATTAAGTTACACTAAAACTTTTTTACTGCACATGATTTTAAGGACAACATTATGAAGTATTTTTGTGGAAGTCAATTTTATTTAAGAATTTTCTGGAATATAGATTTCATACATACATACAGCCCTCGATCTAGAGCAGCAATAGCAGTAAACAAGGGCAGCTGCCTCTGAGGCTTCAGTGTGACGTTAAAATCACAACACAGATACCTAATAAATATGCTTGGAAAGAAAGCTTGTTACACAACATGGCCAGCTGGTTTTGAATCATATATAATCAAAATCAACAACAATATGCCATCCATATATTTGTGAGTTTTTTGTAACTATTTATTTCGAATACTGGCGAGAGGGCGCCACAATCAAGTTTCTGCCCCGCTTAAAATAAAATAGATCAGGGCTGCATACATACAATAATGCCTTTTCCCTATAGAGGTAGGCAGACTGTACTTTCTACTGCCATATTTCTTTAACTTTTACTAAGTATAATTCACATTTTCATACATCCTAGTCAGTTACTCATTATTTAATATGACCTATCATTTAAACATCTTTAATTTAATTGTGATATGTCCACCTATTTTATCCTTACTGTTTTATCCCCTTACACCATACCAGGTTATTATTATTCTACATAATTATGTTGATCATCAACGGGATTTAATTGTGCACAAAATACTATGAATTAGTTTTGTTTATTTATTTTGATATTTTGGCCATGGTAAAATAGCCATGGTCATGATTTGACATTAAATGTTCCAATCAGAAGAGGTTAAATACATGACTTTCTAAAGTTTTATGGTACTGCTACAGGGTGTATACAGTTGTATTGATCATATAAATTTATTGTTATTTGTTATTCTTAAAATGAAATAGATACATTACTCACTTTGAGTTTGTCTTTAATAATTTGGTCTTCCACAAAAAATAATATTTATTACAATTATACAGACAAACTTCTAATATTTTTTTTTTTATAAATCATAAGATAACCATAGATTTTATCATAGTGTAGATATTAATATAAGGGAGCAATTTATATTTATTGTAAATATACAAACTAGAATCTCTGGCAAATATGAGTAAATTGCTGTACCAATCAGGATTTGATTATGAATTGGGTTCTTGTCATAGGTATGCATGATTATTTTTTTCTACTTTGTTACCTTGCCTTATTAATAATATTTTTTTGCTATACTATGTATTAAATGTACAATTACAAAGTGCACTCACAATTAGCGAAGCACATTGTGATATAAGTGTTGTTAAAATATTTTGTATATATTTTATATAGGTATAATATATTGTCTACAAGTTCTACACCATATTATGTACTTAAAAAGAATAACAGTATCAAATGCGATTTTTTTTGTTCTGTTCATAATTTGCTGAACAACATTATACAACGTTTAATTATATTGGACTATAGTTTCGGCTATATCCGGTGACCTTTATCATGGGCACTAAGTACAACGCGCGTGCGATCCGTTCTTGCCGGATCCGTTCTCGCCAAGCGAAATGAAATAAAGCAAAAATGTGACATAACAACGTCAGTTTCCATAGTGTTTTTTTATCTATTTATTTTTATTTGATAATCTCAATCAGCCTTTTTTTACTGTTTACGATTAATTGAATACTTAAATTATTGCAAAAGTACAAATTAGTCAACATTATATTTATAAAGCACCTCTTTTAAAAATCTATGTTTGCCATCAAAAATTGGAAACAAAAAGCTTAAAAAGTACAAAAACATTAGAAAACAAAATTAATACACAACTACCCAAAAAAGGGAGAGTAATGTGTACGTGGTTTTTTTTATTCCATCGTAACTTTTAAACACCTGAACAGATTTGGATGTATCATTAGAATCCTTACATCATCCAGAGTGATAATGGCTATATTTTTTTTGTACATGGCAGTGTCATGGTCCCATATTGAAATGTGAATTCAAGAAAATGCTTTCTTTTTGATTCGTTTTCCGGCATGGCACTCGTGTTTTATTTTTTTAATTATTTATTGCATTTGTTTTGAGAAGTTAACAGTGAATCTTTCTTCAATTCCTGTGAATATGTATAGGCTAGTCTTACAGCAGGCTGTGGTGTAAAGTACCAACATTTTTAATAGATTACAAACCGTTTTGGTCGTGTAGATACTAGATAATAATCGATGAAATTGTGGTATGTTGTAGATATGGCTATAAGTTTATATTAAAAAGACCAAACTTAAGATCACTGTAAAGGTATATATTAGAATATCCCTAAGAGTCTTCAATAACTGGTTGCCATTAAAAATGTATAAATTACAAATACACTACAGTTTTTCTCAATACAAAAAGACTAAGGGAGCGTTCAAGTATTACGGGGGGAGGGGGGTATGCGTTATAGGTAGCGATGCGTTTCGTAGCGATGATAGCTCAGTGGTTAGCGCGGTAGATTCGCATGCCGAAGGCGTGGGTTCAAACCCCGACAATGAGCTTGAGCTGCCGGTGAAGGAAAACATCGTGAGGAAACCATAGCATGGTGGTAGGGTACTTTCTAGTACTCGGCTGGCTAGCTACCACCCTCAAGTTGAAAATCTGCCGCCAAGCATCTAACGGTGTGTTCCGGCAGCCTCACTTGAGAGCCAGTTCCATTCCAGGCTAGGTGTGCTTTACCATCTTCGACCACATCTTCACTTAACATCAGGTGAGCTGTGGTCAAACACCTAGCCTGTCAATCATTAAAAAAAAAAAATAGGGCAGAAGGGAGGAGGGGGACTCCGAATAACGCTTTACGTAACATTGTTGTTTTTATTTAAACAATTAATTGTATTATAATAATTAGCAAATGTTTGTCACATTATGTGTTATTGTTTATTAAATAACAATGTGAATAAATAAAATAAACAATATACGCTGTACTGCAAACGCGATTAAAACAATAACTAAAGGTATTTTAGCGATACTTCGTAATTCGGTATGTAAAGAAAAAAAATACTTTGCTGATTCCAAAAATTATTTCGAAATATTACATTCCTGTACATGATTTTTCCGTTTAAAACTCTTTAAACTATGAGACGGGGTTTATTTTAATAAAATACATAAAATAAATTTGACTTTCAATTAACCTCTAATGACGTCATGTCCTTGGCTGTATAAGGATTCTTTCAGTGCCTAAAAAAGGTACATATTTTACATATTCAGCCAATGTTATGACGTCATAACTATAAAAAGTTTAAAAATGTATTAGAATTAAACTACCGCATAGAAAGCATAAATATTCAAATTAGTTTCATAAAATAAAGTTTACTATCAGTGAAAAATATAAAATAAATACAAAAAAAAACTTTACATACCGAATTGTGAATTGTAGGTAAAAATGGTCCTTTGGGCGCTATGTAACGTTTAGGGAGGGGGTACAGAAAAACGTGACGGCGCGTCACTTAATACTTGAACGTCCCCCAAAATAGATTTTGATGATCGGATTAAAAAGTTTTTTTTTTTTACTAAAGCAAATTATTTTATAACACCTTGTATAAATATAAAATGTATTTACATCGCTTTAAGCCACATTGCACGTTGGTGTACCCCAAAGGCCTTGTAGAATAATACATAGGTATAAATGAAATTGGCTTAAATTTAAATTATTCTACACGCAAACTTCTTAACTATATTTATACTGTTTTTGTAGCGATGATAGCTCAGTGGTTAACGCGGTAGGTTCGCATGCCGAAGGGCGTGGGTTCAAACCCCAACAATGAGCTTGAGCTGCCGGTGAAGGAAAACATCGTGAGGAAACCATAGCATGGTGGTAGGGTACTTTCTAGTACTCGGCTGGCTAGCTACCACCCTCAAGTTGAAAATCTGCCGCCAAGCATCTAACGGTGTGTTCCGGCAGCCACACTTGAGAGCCAGTTCCATTCCAGGCTAGGTGTGCTTTACCATCTTCGACCACACCTTCACTTAACATCAGGTGAGCTGTGGTCAAACAACTAGCATGTCAACCATAAAAAAAAAAAAAAAATTATACTTACAGTCATACGAAATAAGATGTTGATTTTTGTTAAGTTTTATTTTTCACGATTCCTGAGTAATATACTGTATCTGTAATTAAATTACCAATTTACAAAAAACTGTCAATCGTCAATTTTTTTAATAGGAAACACAAATTGTTAATTTTTATACATAGGTCGATTATTTAAAGTGTGTTCCGTGATGTTGCGTTCGTAACTATGATAGCTCAGTGGTTAACGCGGTCGGAGCAAACCCCGAAAGGGCATCTTCAAATCCTTAAAGGGCCTAGGGCCTTAAAGTGCCGGTGAAAGAAAACATCCTGATACTTTCTAGTACTAGTTAAGTCAAGTTGAAACCGTGAAGAACTTAATGTCAGCCAGTTCCCATTCCAAGCTGGGTGTGTTTACCATCATCGACCACACCATCACTCAACTCAGATGAGCTGTCGTCAAACACCTAGACTGTTGACATGAAAAACATGTTAAAGGCATTACTTATAATTATAAGCCTTAAGGTTACGACGACGAAACGGCAGAATGAATTTTGAATAATTATGTTATACCGCACGATGCGATCTAATGGTAAGAGATACACCAAGCTATAAAAAAAAAAAGATAACGTATGTCCATGACCATTGCAGCAATACATAGACAGTGGCGGCCTTAGGCGGTGGCAAGCGTCTGTTTTTCCCGTGAAGTACAATTTGGGTGTCTTCAAAAGATTAAACAGGCCTATTCTGTATTAAAAAAAAAGCAGGACAACAACTACCCAAGTAGAAAAAAATCTTTACTAGATATGTACACATACTTACGTGTATCTCGCGCCTTGCACTTCACAAAACCCCACCTAAGCGCACGGTTTTAAAATTAGTGCAAACATGTAACGGCCACTCTAGCACTCGAACTAATTTTTTATTAAAACGGACACAGAAAAATGGCCTCACAATGATCTGTCGCCCCGGGCCTCGCAACAGCTAAGGCCGCCACTGTACATAGAATTTTGAGTAGCTAGTAAAGTCGGAGAGGTCGGTATACATTCTGGGGCCCGCGGTCTACAATCGCGTACCCGCTTCCATTCGGGATGCACCTTCCAACGCGTGCTTCAGAAGCAAACTAAGATCTTGGCTTCGAGAGACCTTGTTTTATACTTTGACCATTATTTAAAACTAAGAGATTATTGAATTACTAGTAAGTTTGTGGTAGATCTCCTTAGTCTTTGTGATAGATCTCCTTAGCAGGAGGTCGTCTAGGTAGGTACCACCGCAGTACCAGTTATTCTGCCGCTAAGCAGTAGTGTGTAAACATTACTGTGCTCTGGTTTGAAGGGTACTGCAGCTAGCGAAATTACTGGGCTGTTGAGACTAACCATCGAAAGTCTCAAAGTAATGAGCACCAAAGCAGTGATGCCCTGGACTTTGTTTTGTTACTCAAAGTTCTGTGTATCGCTGCAATGATCATGGACAGGTGTTATCTCTTACCATCAGGAGAGCGTCTCGTTCGTCTCATTACTTTTTTACATAAAAAAAAAGTAATTATAATATTTTTGTTTTTATTGACATGATTATTTTATATGTGACATATTACTTCATTGACATTTTCATTTTCATTGTTTTGACATAATGTTATGATTTTGATATTTTTTTTAATATGAATGGAAAAATGACCTGTAACTTTGGTGTTATTATTAAATGATTTGTATTTGTAGCAAAACAAAGTCCGGGGCGTCGTTGCTAAATGTATGATTAATGTTTTAGTACTGAAACAATACAAAATAGTGTGAAGTGGCCAGTTTTAGATAATCGACATGTGTTTATACTTGTTTTGTACAATGTTTCATTAGAATGATCATAGTTCTTCCTTACGGGCAGACTGAGATAGCTGATAAAACCTAAAACAGAAATATGTGACAAGTTTTTGGTTATTATAATGGTATGTAAATAAAAATGTTCCTATTATATACTGTAGTAATTGCATAAATGTACAGATTTATAATTGTAGCGTGATTTTTATATTGACTTATTAAACAAAATTCCGTTAGGTACCTACTAAATATGCCTACTTTTATCTATACTATTATAAAGAGGAAAGAATTGATTTAGGACCAACTCCACGGTTTTGTAGGCGGCGGTGACCACTTACCACCAGGTGGCCCGTCGCTTGTAAGCCACTTTTTTCATATAAAAAAATAACAATTGAATGTTTGTCTAGAACTCACGACATGGATATCTGAATATGCCTATTGCCTACATCCTTTGACGAACTACAATATTTTAATCTATCTTTACTATTATAAAGAGGAAAGATTCGATTGTAATAAATAGGCTCCGAAACTACTGGACCGATTTCATAAAATCTTTCACCGTTGGGAAGCTACACTATCCCCGGATGACATATGCGGCTTTTATCCCTGTATTCCTACGGGAACGGGAAGTACGCGGGTGAAACCGCGAGGCGTCCGCTAGTATTGTAATAAATGCATCTGTATGTCATTTCTATTTTTGATGAAATTAATAAATACATAAATCCAATTATACATTGCTTTGGATACATCCAAACTGATATCTGTCCAATAATTCTTTTTTATACATGTATACATTTTTAATTGTACTACAAAATACTCTTTATTTACCTAGCTTTTTACATAGTCCTTGTACATCAAACAATCTTAGGACATTTAATTATATTGACATAATTATTTTATATGTGACATATTACTTCATTGACATTTTCATTTTCATTGTTTTGACATATATGTGTTTTGATATTTTTAAATATGAATGAAAAAATGACCTGTAACTTTGGTGTTATTAATAAATGATTTGTATTTGTATTAGGTACTTTCTTAGAATGTTTGTCACATATTTCTGTGGAGAAATATCTACAATATTATGTAAGTTCGTAATAAGTTATTATAGTGAAACATTAAGTTGGAACGCACAGTACTACATAGTAAGTTTGTCGACACCATTATACCTTAGTCTCCACCGTGAAAATTAAGATAAAAAAAAAGAAAATATAAAAACGTGAAAATTATTTGTGGTTTTATTACTATAAAATAAATAATAAATGTATATCAAAATTTGTTTAAAACGTTTGAATATTTTTATTAGTTCAAACTTCAAAGCAGGTGGCGATATTTTTACTTTTTACCGACATCAAAAAGTAGGTAGTTTACATGTGATGTTGACTAACGTAATTTGTAATGTATATCTATAAATTTATTATTTAATTAATTAATTGTCATTCACATGATATTTAATGACATTTTAATTTTATTTGACTAATGGTACAATAATTTTCAATTTTTTTTTAAACTATTGAATTGACTTACATACCTGTATAGTATAACGTAAGTGTTATAAGGGGAATAAATAAATATAAATAATATTGGAGGACATTTAACACAGCGCCATCTAGCCCCAAACTAAGCAAATCGTGTACTATGGGAACCAGACAGCTGACAGAATACTGAAATACTTTTTTTTTTGTAAAAACATACTTATTATACATACATACAGTACACCCAGACACCTGGTAGAACAAACATCGATGTTAGTCCTGAGTGGGAATCGAACCCGCGCTCTTCAGCTCTCGAACCAATGAACCAACAGGGCTGTTAATAAATAATCTGAATCTGATTTTTTCGCTATAAGAAGGTTTTGCAGTAATAGTTGTTCATAATGGTAAGTGATCATCTTTCGGCTTATAACCCTATAAATTTGATATTTTTGCGATCACTACTGATAGTGCTGAAACCTACTTAAGGCTTTAGTTTTGAGAGATTAGCCATATTTTGGTGGGTAATTTAACCCAATTTTCTCGCAATTTTACACAGTTGCCGAGACTTCCCCTCTTAGATTCCCCACGTTAGATCAGGTGAGATTTAGCTCGCATCCCTCCCTTTCATGTACCTAACTATTGTTTGTTATAAATTCTGTTTTACTAGCAATACAGTTTGTTGGGTAACGTTTACAAGTGATTTATTTCTGACCCAAAGACGTTTGTTTGTTTTAGTATGTGGGTGCCCAATATACCAATAACTATCGCGAGCGCAGTTTGCGCCACCGCAGGAGTTGTGTGCATATTCAAGTAAGTATTCTCTTCAACTATTTACATGTTTATAAATATCGTAGGATATTTATAGGTATGTCTATACATACACACAGCGCCATCTGGCCCCAAACTAAGCAGAGCTTGTGTGATGGAAGTCAGATAACTGATAGAATAGATAAATACTTTTTTTTTGTAAATACATACTTATAATACTTACATACACCTATAGGTTCTACTTCATTATTATTTAGTTCTTTTATTAAATATAGGTTTGCGTTTGACCACACTCTGCCTGATGTTAAGCAGTAGTGTGCTCTAAGGTGGTGCACGCTTGCCTAGAAGAAATTTATAACTCTATATAAATTTGAAGACACCTATATTTTACATTATGTCAATCCCGTATAATGGAGGTTTTGGTCATTTTCAGAGACATGTACGGCGGGCCGCCGTACGACCGCTCGGCCCGCGCCGATAACAAGACCGTGATCATCACGGGCGCCAGCAGCGGCATCGGGCAGGCCGCCGCCTGGGACTTCGCCAACCGTGGTGCTAAGGTATCTATAGTCGGCATCGATCGAGTCGACTTTTCCCACAACGCCATCTAGCCTCGAACTAACCAAAGCTTGTACTATTACAACCAAATAACTGATAGAAAACTTGAATTGAAACATTAGCGCGGCCAGTTCACATGCCGAAGGGCGTGAGTTTAAAACAATGAGCTTGAGCTGCCGGTGAAGGAAACCATAGCATCAGGGTGGGGTATTTTCTAGTCCTCGGCTGGCTAGCTACCAACCTCAAGTTGAAAATCTAGCCAAGTACCTAACAGTGTGTTCTAGCAGCCTCACTTGAGAGCCAGTTCTATTCCAGGCTAGGTGTGGTTTACCATCTGCGACCACACCGTCACTTAATATCAGATGAAGTCAAACATCCTATCCTATCCTACTAGTATTATAAATGCGAAAGTTGTGAGTATGTATGTTTGTTACTCTTTCACGCAAAAACTACTGAACAGATTCGGATGAAATTTGGTATGGAGGTAGCTGAGACCCTGGATTACAACATAGGCTACTTTTTATCCCGAAAACATGTAGCGGGTAACAGCTTGTCAATCATAAAAAAAACGTGTGGAATCGGTGGCAGGTATTCATGGCGTGCCGGGACATGGCGGCGTGCGAGGCGGTGCGCCGCGACATCGTGCTGGAGACCGACAACAAGTACGTGTACTGCCGCCCCTGCGACCTCGCCAGCACGCACTCCATCGTCGAGTTCGTCAAACGGTAACGTTCTCACTCTACGTTCGTTTGTTTCGATGACGACTTGCGAAAAGTATATCAAGTCAAATGTATTTTTTAAACTTTCGCGACATGAACACATATTTATTTTTATTAATTGATTTGACATTTTTGCATATATTTTTTAATATTTTTACTGACATTTAAGATTATGATTATTTATTTTTTGTTTATAATTATTATTGACCTTATCATACGCATGAAATGCTATGAAATTGCTTTTTGTTTATTTACCTCGTCGTTTGAGCTTATATTTCTACAGATGTTAATGTTTGTTTGTTAAGTTAGATAAATTTTAAATGAAGTCCTTATCACTGTTCTAACCAAAACGACTTTTAAGCGGGAATACATTTAATACAGATAAGTCCGTGTTTGACCACCAACTCGCTAAGTGACGGTGTGTTTGAAGATAAAGCCTAGAATAGAGCTGGATCTCAAGTTAGGCAGCCAGAACACACCGTTAGATGCTTGGCGGCAGATTTTCAACTTGAGGGTGGTAGCTAGCCAGCCGAGTAGGTACTACAAAGTACCCTACCACCATGCTATGGTTTTCTCACGATGTTTTCCTTCACCGGCAGCTCAAGCTGATTGTTGGGGTTTGAACCCACGCCCTTCGGCATGCGAACCGACCGCGCTAACCACTGAGTTGAAAAAAAAGAAAGAAAGATTTTATTCTGTAACATAAAAAAACAAAGGTTCTAAGGTTTTCAAAGGTTTTAGGTTCTTTATTATAATAATAATAATAATAAATCTTTATTGACTAATAATATTTGATAACAGTTTATTATGCTACGTTAGAAATACATATTGTGGTTGTCTCTCGAAGAAAAAAAAATTGTTTAGCTTATTAACGGTGTTATTGGCGGTGGGCCCCATCCGATGTGCGCTCTAACTGCCTAATTTTCAGCCATTGAAGTTGGACCAAATTGTCAGGTTCAAATCGGAAGAGCCTGCCTGCCACGTGCTGGTGAACAACGCGGGGGTGATGGAGCCCCCCGCGGGCGTCACACGCGACGGCTTCCAGGTGCAGCTGGGGGTCAACCACTTGGGACACTTCCTGCTCACTAATCTACTGCTCGACACGCTGAAGGTAAATAAACTTGCAGGACCATAGAAGAAAATATAAGAGGAAAATTTTAGGTTAGTTTGAAACAAACTCTTCAAAAATGTTTGAGACCTGACGCTGCAATGATCACGTTATTTAACACACATTTTGTCCGCGTCAAAGAGCTGGGTTGGCTTGGGTAGACGCTGATAAGGAGCCATTCATAAACGTCACACGAATTTCATGGTTTTTTACCCCTCCCCGTCCTTGACACAGCTGGTCACATTTGTAAATGAAGTTTCATAAGTTAAAAAATAATCAAAGTCCAGTCTTGGTCAAGTCTAATCCGTGTCAGTCAAGTCCAGTCATGCTTTAATAATGTAGTGGCGACTTTACTGTAAGCTACGATGGAGTTTTGGAAGCAACACGATAAGTCATGTTTCACCACATTTTATCTCTTTCCCACACTCGCGCTTATAATTTGGCACTTCATTCGCCACCGTTTTTATGTAACACTCGAAAAAACACTAGTTTTAGAAAAAAAATACAATAAATAAATAAATATCGTAGGACTATACACACAGCGCCATCTGGCCCCAAACTAAGCAGAGCTTGTGTGATGGAAGTCAGATAACTGATAGAATACTTAAATACTTTTTTTTTGTAAATACATACTTATGATACATACAGAACACCCAGACACAGAACAAACATTTGTTTATTCACAAAATGTTTGCCCTGAGTGGGAATCGAACCCACGCCCTACAGCTCTCAAGGCAGATATACTACCAATGAGCCAACGGGGCTGTCACAATGGAGCGACACGACTCCTTCCGCGTTCTCGCCGAAACTCAATAGGTGTCTGTTTGCCCCACCGCTTAGATCTGGCGGGCTGGTTGTATTCAATAAGATCGAAATGCCTCTTTCTTAATCTTATTCGGAATGGGGGCGATAAGTCCTGCACTGACGTCCCGTTGGGGTGTTTTGTGCATTTACCAGCGTCTACCCGAGCCAACCCAGCTCCTTGAAGTATCGGAGCGAGGCTCTGGGCCGCTGGCATAGTAGCTCCAGTGGGCGAGATAGAATTAAGCATGATAATGCCTCCTGGTTTTGCAGGCGTCGGCGCCGAGCTCCGTGATAGTGGTGACTTGCAGCGCGCACCACCGCGGGAAGATCGACAAGGCGGACCTCAACATGAGCGTGAAGTACGACGCGGCCGCTGCGTACGCGCAGAGCAAACTCGCCAACGTGCTCTTTGCCAGGGAGCTCTCGCTCAAGACGCTCGGTACGTACCCAACGGCGCGGATAAACACGGGGAAAATACGAATACAGTGAAACCTGGTTAAGTGAGACCTCAAGGGACCTGCAAATTTTTCTCACTTATACAGGTATTCCACTTACCCAGTGTCTCAGATATCCAGGTATAAATAAATATCTGTCTCATTTACAGAGGGTTCCATTAATAGAGGTCAGAATACAGGTTATTTCAGTTATAGAGGTGCGATTATTAAATAAAATAACGTATTATGTAAACATTATACGTGAGTTTTATTATTCGCAATGTCACAAAAATAAGGAAAGCAAATCGCCCCCTTGTTGCTTATACATGTTCTCCGCCCTGCGCTCCTTCTGTAAAGCAGATCCTGGGGATGCTCGATCCTCGCCCAGCACCCCGAGGGCAGAGTCCCCCAGCACCTTTCCTCAGAAATGAAGGCAACCTCAATGCCGATACCCGACCTCCCCGAAACAGGAGGGGGAAGAACTCCGAGATGAGACGGCTCAATACGCAAACGCCAGTAACCAATTTTCTAGGCTAGGTGACGGTACCTTGTAAAATTCATAATCCATAATGCTTTAAAAATGTGACTAGATAAGAAATAAATAACACTGAATACATACGTATTCATACCATTCCAGGCGTGGTGTGCTTTACCATCTTCGACCACACCGTCACTTAACACCAGGTGAGCTGTGATCAAACACCAAGCCTGTCTATAAAAAAACCTAGATTGAGCTAGACAGTGGCTCATAAGTCTCCAAAACAGCCAGAATTTAGTTTATTTTAACTAGACTAGAGCGATAGATCGGCCAGGTATAATCTTGTAATGGGTATTTACCCGTACAGACGATGACGTAGCCGTGGTGGCGGTGGACCCGGGACTGACGGACACCCGCATCACGCGACACATGTCGATGATGAAGAGCGTGTCGCGGTTCGTCGTCTACCCGCTGTTCTGGCCGTTCATGAAGACTGCCAAGATCGGCGCGCAAACCATCACGCACGCGGCGCTCGACCCGCGCATGAGCAAATGCACGGGAGACTATTATGTGTAAGTCTTCAAAGTCGAAGTCAAAGTATAATTTATTGCTATGCTCTGTTACATTAAGGTCTTAATATATAGGTAGAGCAACAGCTACGTTCAGGTACGAACATGCAATCTTAAAATTATGGTATTTAATTATTTATATTAACAAAATGGAATCCGGAAAATTAAATTAAATTTCATAGTATAATTGTCAAAAAAAACTTACATACCTACCTACATACACACGAACACGAGCACACACACTCTCACACACACAAACACACACTGTCATTTTGTATCTCTGGCCAGTTTCAAAACACAGTTTAAACTGAGATAACAATTTGTCATTTTTGTTTGTTGCCTGATTTAAAATATGTCATTTTTAGCTATTGATTTTATATCTGTTACACTTTCACGCAAAAACTACTGAACGGATTTGGATGAAATTTGGTATGGAGGTAGCTGAGACCCTGGATTAGAACGTAGGCTACTTTTTATCCCGAAAACATGTAGCGGGTAACACCACGGGGCGCGCTAATAGTGTAATTTTAATTTCTGATATAAATTACTACTATACAAATTTCTTGAGACCTTATAAAATTTGTTTAATAATCTTCTCTTAATCCCATAGAAATATAACGCTGATCCTTGTATCACAGAGACATGAAGAAGGCTGAGCCGTTGAAGGTGGCGCAGGACTACGAGCTCTCCAACTGGCTGTGGCGCGTCAGCGAGAAGTGGACCAACCTGGAGGAGCACAAGGCGGCGCTAGCGCAGCCCGACGCGGCCGCCGCGTAGTGATGGACACTTTACATAATTACATTCAAACAATTCCGAGAAGACAAAAGATTTCCTTACGAACAAACGAAAATTCACTCAAGTAGGTATTTCAATTTGGTCGCAAATCACTTCAAAATTCAAAGGTTTCCAATTAAGAAAGAAGAAAGATAGAATTTATTTTGACACACACAACACTACAACAACAAAAAACACTACAAATAAAAGATTAGAAAATAGCAATAATAAAATATGAAGAAAGTTGTCGCTGTAGTGTCCAGTGCGACAAAAAAAGTTAGTTCTCAGCATTAGTGCTGCCGATTTGTCAGCAGCGCTGATTTTCAGAACTTAAGCGTTTATTTCGTAATTTTCCTGTTTTCAAAGTTATATGCGTATTGCCGCTGACTACAAACCGTGAAAGAAAACATCGTGAGGAAACCTTAGAGTTCTTAAAAAATTCTCGAAGATATGTGAAGTCTGCAAACCCGCACTTTGCCGGTGTCGTGGTGCCTTATTCTTATGAGGCACGCTCCCAGCTGTGGGATTGCTCATAAAAGCAGGACTGATCCAAATATATTCATTGGTGAAAGAAAACATCGTGAGGAAACCATAGCATGGTGGTAGGGTACTTTCTAGTACTCGGCTGGCTAGCTACCACCCTCAAGTTGAAAATCTGCCGCCAAGCACCTAACGGTGTGTTCCGGCAGCCACACTTGAGAGCCAGTTCCATTCCAGGCTAGGTGTGCTTTACCATCTTCGACCACACCTTCACTTAACATCAGGTGAGCTGTGGTCAAAACACTTAGCTTGTCAACCATAAAAAAAAAATACTTATATATATTTCTCTTATACTCAAATCGTCACTATTCCTGCCGGTGCAGAACGTAACTTTCGCAAAACGCCTCGTTAATTTTAAATTCTAGCAAATTGTCACGTAACAAAAATTAGGTAAATATTAGTGTTGTTAATTCATCTCTCGGCTATTCATGAGAAATATATGACATGAGTATATGTAGTATTTTTACACTTCTGTGAAATTAGTTATGTATGTATTAGTTACGTTACGAAGACGCTTTTTAATTTGTGAGCATTTAATTATTATTAATTTGTTGTTTATTAAATAGAATAGTTAATTGTTCATAACGCTTTTTATTCAGCCGTCCTAATTTTACCAATTACAATCTTAGTCATTTACAAAACAAGCAAGAATATCAATTTATAGGTAGGTACATTTTTTTTTTGTGGTAATCTCCTTAGCAAAAGGTAGTCTAGGTAGGTATCACCACAGTAATCTGCCAGATATTCAGCCCATAAACAGTAGCATGTAAAGTTGCTGTTCTGATTTGTAGGGTTTTTTTTTTGTTTTGGCGTTGCATTTGCCAGTGTCAAGTGTTTATATTTTCAAGTTTTCAAAAGTTAAATAAGTTGCCTCGACGCTATAGTTATAGCCAAAGTCCAGTCTTGGTCAAGTACAGTTCGTGTCAGCCAAGGCCAGTCTTGCTTTAGTAAAGTAGAGGCGACTTAACTATAAAGCTTCGATGGAGTTTTGAAAGCAACACGAAAAGTCATGTTTCTCCACATTATATCATTTTCCCGCACTCGCGCTTGTGATTCGGCTCTTTATAAATAAAACACCACCATTTTTATGTATAAACACTCGACAAAACACTAGTTTTGGAAAAAAATACAACGGGGCGACACGACTCTTTCCGCGTTCCCGCCAAAACTCATTTACTGCAGCTAGCGAAATTATAGGGCTGTTGAAACTAACCATCGAGTCTCAAAGTAATGAGCGTCAATGCAGCGAGGCCATTGACTTAGTTATGTTACTCAAAGTTCTGTATATAGTTGCAATGGTCACGACTCAAGGACATGCGATCTTACCATAGGCGCAAATAACTATCTTTACTAAACTTCAGTTTTTTTTTCGTCTAGATTTAAAATAGACTCAACATTTTTGGTTTCTATTAATTTAAAAACTAAGTATGTCAAGCTTTATAGAATTTGTTTGTTTATCCAATCCTTGGAATTTCAATTAAGTATATGAACAAAGGAAAAAAAATGAAATATACATTGCAAACTGTACCAAGTGCTTTAATTTCATCACTACAATATAAATTAAAATTACAAAACTATAAATTACATCAATAAATAATCGCAGACAAAATGATCGTTATTGTTATAATATTATTGAAACAAATTAACCGATGCAAAACGAGCTTTTTGCTATACAATTGTTCTTTGAGGAATGCAAGAGTTGTTTGGAAAATGTTATAACTAAATTACAACGCTAGAGTAATTTTCAAAAAGGATAAAAGATTTTATCTATGACCAGAACTCTATGATAACGTAGAGTATTTTAAAGTATCCTTACATAATAAATTTATTCGAAAAGAAGAAATACACTAGCATTTTATTTTGCTAACAATTATTATCTGCGTCGAAACTTATTTAAAACAATTACAGAGTAGTTTTTGTGTACACGCAAATCATTCCATGCGAGTTTTATCAATATTTTTATGTAACTAGGTCGTGTTACGAAGGAGTCTCTTCTAATCGCTTACATGTACAATGTCTTACTTGCTAAGTAATCAAAAGCAGTGCTTCAAGAGGAAGCTGCGCGATTAAACATGATTATTGCCATGGACTCGATTGAGTGGCAGCTGGCGGTGGATGGAAGCGAAAAGCCGAAGATCGGGCTGAGTGGCGTGTCTTGGGAGAGGCCTATGTCCAGCAGTGGGCTTCTATAGGCTGATGATGATGATGATTGCCATGGTATTGTAAATGAACCATAATAAACCTATATTTATTTACTCTTCTTTCCATCCAAAGGTTGTCTGGAAGAAATCGCTCTAGGCGATAAGACCGCCCTTATACATCATGTATCTATTATATTGTTTTGTTATATGTCTTTTTTTGTTTGTTTCCTATTTGTATTAATTGTGATCTGTGTTTCATTTTTGGTGTATAATAAAGTTATATTATATGGGGCGTTCTACTTTTCTACCGACAATCTGAGTGATAAATTTTTAGATTTCAAAAAAAAATAAAAGTGTAATTCTTTAAAAAAATGTATTTTTACATTATTGTCCAGTTATCGAAGATTTCAGATATGTATAGTGCATCGAAGTTTTGTTATTTACTTTTTATTTATTTTAAGTTTTATCGGAATAGTTAGAAAAAATAAACACCTCTGTCACAAACTAATATATTTATTAATTATTATGTCAAATCAAATTTACAGTTTTTTTTAACTTGGCATAACTAGAATACAAGCATTTATTATTATCGAACACGATTTATCCCAATTCTTGTTACAAATATAATATAAAAAATGACATTTAATACCACTCTGTCACATTTTTGCTCATTAAGACAACAAACTTTGAAATATTTTGCAAATAATTGAAATAAACATAGCTGAAATTCTGTTACTACCTTTTATGGTCAATATATAATAATATAATACGTTATTTTAGTGTATATGTTTTCAATAAACTGAACATATGCTGCTTTAATGCTTAATTACAAGGGGGACAAAATTGTGCTAGAGTATGACAGAATGGTAGATATTAATAGGCCAACATTTAAACTTAATCCTTTAAGGTTTTGAAAGTTTTTAAAAAGGATAACAAAACATAAGGCTTCTCTTACAATGCTACATAAGATATTATTTCTTGGTATAATCATTATTTGGTGCACGTAAAATCAGACTAATCTTTTCTTTTCTCTTATTCGACTTTTCAAATACTTCTATAACACGCCTTCCTCTTTTAACCGTAATCATTTTTATCAAGTTTTCAAACATCACATCTGATACATCTGATTTTACTAATTTAAATATTTTGTCAGTGTCAACAACAGTTTTATAAAATATCACCTGAACATCTCCATCTTCATCCACACAACTTTTTTCAACTCCTAAGTAGGTGCACACGACTTAGTTTCTACTGGGTACTTTTACTGACATAATACCATTTTTTATTAATAATGGGTCTCCAGACAGGTCACATGAAGCACCTGGTTTTATGTGCACAGGTTTTTTTCTGATTAACCAGAGGCTGAAGAGGCTGATCATCTTCTGAAGTAGTAATACTACTTCAGAAGATGAAGATGATACAATGTTATACAACAGTCTCATAAAATCTCTTTGTAGGAGCTCTAATTATTATGTTGTTTATTTATATCAGCCAATGGTTCTTTTTAATCTGAGGTTGGGCTTAACTACCTACCTAGCTTTACTTTTATAAAGAGCAACTTAATAAAAATAAAGCTAGCAAATAATATTTGTTGTGCAGCATTTTTTTATTACCAAAGTCTCTTGAAACAGTTGAAGTTTTAGTCCGGAACGGTTAATTGTTGTGTCTTGTAGGAAAGGATAGGATTGTTTTGGAGCAGTGTTTCATTTTGTTTTTGTTTTTAATGTTTTTGTAATGTTCCTTAATGGCACTTGTCAAAATACTATATGTATTTT
Source organism: Biston betularia (assembly GCA_905404145.2). Lineage (NCBI taxonomy): Eukaryota > Metazoa > Arthropoda > Insecta > Lepidoptera > Geometridae > Biston > Biston betularia. The sequence goes on from FR989879.1 coordinate 928,233, forward strand.
CTTTTTTCTTCTTTATTCGGCGCTTTTAAATTTATCTTAATTTTTTGGTTTGGGTATATTATGTAATAAGCTGTCTTCTTTTATTTTTTTGGCGATGAAGTCTTTCCTTGTATTTTCGTATTTTTCTATAATTAATTTTACATGGCCTTGAAGTTTCATATTTTGCCTATAAATTTTCGATCTGTCTCGGCTAACTTTTTCTCTTCCCCTTGCTCTAGCAGCGGATGAGGTTGGAGTTAGTGAACGAGATCTAGGAATTAAAGGAGTAACCTGGGGTTTGAAGGAACAGGTGTGGAAGTCGAGTATTCATTAGAACGTTCTGCAAAGCTTTCTGTTGTTCTCTTTTTGTTTCTAACTTGCCATTTTATTTTCATTTGTCTGTGTACTCTTGGTGTCAGATCTTTGACTAGCTTTTTGCAAGCATGGTATCTTTCTAAGTCTTATCATTTCACTTCTACGACTTTTTCAGGGTCCTGTTTCCTTTTTTCACGACAACGTCACTGCTTTTCCGTCGCAAATAACGCTATTATTTAATTACCCTGATGATAATACCTTAAATGAATAAAATAATTGATAATGTAATATATAGAATACAAAAGATATCAATTAACTATTGTGAAAATCAATTACGGCAAAGTTTCTGACAAAAAATACCACTCCGTCACGAGCTATACTACTCCCGTCACAGCTATTTTGTGACAGAGGTGCCTCGTGACAGAGGTGTAAAATAACAGTGTTCGAGGATTTCAACGTTCATAAAATTACAAATTGTTCGTAAAAGTGAGTAAATATGACAGATATACTGGGAAATAATAATATTACGTAAATAAATGGGAATTACAATAATATTTTAAAGTAGTAACTTACGTGACAGAGCGGTCGCCGAATAAACACACGCACCTCTAGTTCACTACCAGCGGGCGCCTAACTCGGCTCGCTCCAGGGTGGGGTCTCAAGGCTTAAAGCCGAGAGGAGAAGGAAACCGTGCTGTTGTTTAGTGTTGAAGATCAAACAGCTAAGGCGTGTTTTTTGTTTTGCGAAATGCGTGACGGAAGATAGCAAGAAAAAACATATGCAGCCGTACCCAAGGATAAAATATTTTTTTGCTTAATAGTATGAACCTTTACGTTTATTATATTTTTATTAATCTAAAGACAATATTTCAGCATTTCAATAAATAATTTTATATTATAGGGTCCTATATGATTTTTTTAAGCGACATCATTTTGTAACATTAGGCAGCGTAAAGGGACACGCTTTATTTGTATGTAAAACACCTCTGTCACACGTTTCGAATACTATGTCACAATAATTTTGTAAAAAGCAAAAACAATAAAAACGGGATTTTAGTGTTATTATAATGACTATATGGTCCAAAAAATCTTGTGACAATAAAATTTGAGAAACTGCAATTTAGGACGGATACAGATTTTTTTTTCCTGAGGAGACACGTCATTGTCGGTAGAAAAGTAGAACGCCCCATATTCTATTCTAATAAAATTAGGATCGATGTAAAACTAAAACATGTTATTTACTGTCAATTGGCACGCTAAATACATGATACACGATACTACTGTTGAAAATCTGTCGCCATGTGTCTAACAGTGTGTTCCGGCAATGTCACTTGAAAACCAGTTCTATTCCAGACTAGGTGTTTGCTATCTTCGACCACTACGGCAACTGGGTACTGCAGCGAGAAGAGGATACATACTTCTAGATTATTGAATTAGATATTTTTAATTATTTTAAGTTGGTCTGATTTTAGTTTTAGATAGGTACTAAGGAATATTTCAGCTAAATATTTAAATGAAATCCTCGTCACTGTTGTAACCAAAACGACCTTTAAGCGGAAATAAACTTTTTTTTTATACGGGTAAGTCCGCGTTTGACCACCAACTCGCCTGATGTTAAGTGACGGTGTGGTCGAACATGGTAAAGCACACCTAGCCTGGAATGAAATGGATTTACTTTTTAATTTTAACATTATTAAAAAGAAAAGAGATATTTGTATATATCAGCTATATGCAAAGATTTATGCAGATTCGGGAATTGCATGTAGTCGACTCCAGCAGCCGGTCGATCATCTCTAGAAGTAGAACAGTAAGCGATTAGAAGCGACATACCAGATTAATTTATGGAATTAAATATCTCCACTTCTGTTCTAGGAGTTCTGACCACTTATGATTCACATTGCGTCAAATCAACATTCGCCCAAATTCACACACACAAAGAACAAAAAAAAAATTAAATGTCAGGTTAAAAAAAAAAAAAAAAGAGTACTTATATAGGCCAGGCCAAAGAGATACTTATACAAATAAAATTTAGTAAACAATAAAACATAACTTCGATTCATTTCAACGTGTCGCAATATAACACAGAAATTTACGAAACTTACACGCGAACTTATAAAACTAATTTAAAAACTAACTAACTAAACCGTAAACGTAAATAAATAACTAACCGTGGGTAAAACACAAGCCTTGAATTTGTCGCCGAGTTTGCGTTAAGGTGGTTCGATTTCCATAAAAAATTTTTTTTTCCATTTATGGACAAATGGAGCATAATTTTACAGTGAAATCACAGCTACTGGCATTTATGTTGGTCTTTATTTGCGGTAAATCACAATTGTTTGAATAAAACAGTAGATTATTAGCATAAAATCAAATTTATGAATGTATGATTTTTGAATAAAACAGTATATTATGCTAATAATCTACTGTTTTATTCGAGCAATTGTGATTTACCGCAAATAAAGACCAAAATAAATGCCAGTAGCTGTGATTTCACTGTAAAATTATGCTCTGTTTGTCCATAAATGGCAAAAAATTATTTGTATGGAAATCGAACCACCTTAATGTGTTATTTATTTTTTGAAAATCATCTCAGCCCCGTATCGGTACTCAGTTGGTTTTAATTCTAGATCTAAAACTTATCCATCTACTTTCAGGATGACGAAAATAGACCAAACCAATTAAAACCAAATAGTTGAATACCAAATACGTGTAAATATTGGTTATAGACCAATCTAAAACGACGCTTTTCCGTAACGATCTTTTCTCCAAACACGTACTTAGACCACAAAGCAGCCGATGGGACATTAAGGCTTTCTGTTGTGGCAACGGTGAAAATCACTTTTAATTTTATTTTTTGTGTCTTACATAAAGGTCGGCAACGTATTTGCAGTGCCCGCGGTATTGCAGATATCTATAGCCGACGGTGATTGCTTAACATCAGGCAACCCGTCAGCTTGATTGCCACCTGCGGCATAAAAAAAAAACATAAAACATAGTGAAAAGCACTGTAAGTGAACGTTAAGTGCCATTTGCACTATTTTCTCACGATATTTTGAAATGGGTCACCGATTAACATGGTTGTTCATGGTGTCATTGTGCTACACCGGTGATCGATATGTAGTCGGTATCTGACATAAATTAAACGTCAGTAATCCAAGTAAAGCAAAAACGAGCTAAAAAATATGTTAAAATTAGCTATAAAACTGCTCGCGGGTCACCAGCGACAATACGACTGCCGTGAGTGTTAAAACAAACTAAAAACAGGTGATTATGATCGCGTCAAAATAAAATGCTCGTGACTAGCCAAATCAATTTAGAACGTTTATTCCTACTAAATATATTTAACTATTGAACAAAATAGTTAAACTTTTTTTTAATACGTATAACTCCGCGTTTGACCATCAACTCGCCCGATGGTAAGCGACGATGTGGTCGAAGATGAAGCACGCAGACCTAGAAGATACATATTCACTCTGACGTTGAGAAGATCTAGATTATATCTACTTAGCTTTTTTTATGTGAAAAATAATGAGACGAACGAGACACTTTTATGATGGTAAGAGATAACGCCTGTCCGTGACCATTGCAGCGATACACAGAACTTTGAGTAGCAAAACAAAGTCCAAGGCATCGCTGCTTTAGCGCTCATTACTTTGAGACTTTCGATGGTTAGTCTCAACAGCCCAGTAATTTCGCTAGCTGCAGTACCCTTCAAACCGGAACACAGTAATGTTTACACACTACTGCTTGGCGGCAGAATATCTGGTACTGCGGTGGTACCTACATAGACGACCTCCTGCTGCTTATAAAATGACAATGTACATGTTAAAGAGAAAAGATCGGTTATCGCCGTAGACATTGGACGCAAGTAATTTGTGTAAACTAAAATATTAATGCAGTGTAAGAATTATTACTTTATACAATTTACATCGTTTAAAAATATCCTAACATGCAAAGACCCGCAAAAAAATAATACAAAATTATTATTTTTATTAACATTGTTACAATTAACTGAATCTATTCCTTGAGCAATGAAAAAAATGGATTCTATTTTAATTTTAATGATTAAATATAATCGCAGGCACTTTACACAATAATTGAACTAGGGGTATTAATCATATTTAGCTATTTTATAAATTAAATGCAGGGATATAATATTTGGTAATTAGTAGTAGATTATAATAATATTTTTGTCAGGTTTACAAGAATTATTTATTAATATTGATTCATAGCACACACACAGTTTTGCAATGGATATTAAAAAAAAAAGTATTCATAAATTTATATATAAATGCGTGATTCGTTCATGTTAAGGTGGTCGATTTCCATACAAATATTTTTTTCCATTTATGGACAAATGGAGCATAATTTTACAGTGAAATCACAGCTACTGGCATTTATTTTGGTCTTTATATGCGGTCAATCACAATTGCTTGAATAAAACAGTAAATTATTATTGGCATAACCTACTGTTTTATTTAAAAATCATAAATTCATAAATTTGATTTCATGTTAATGGTCTACTGTTTTATTCAAGCAATTGTGATTGACCGCATATAAAGACCAAAATAAATGCCAGTAGCTGTGATTTCACTGTAAAATTATGCTCCATTTGTCCATAAATGGAAAAAAAAAAATTATGGAAATCGAACCACCTTAATGTTGATTCGTCATAAAACATAGAAATCACTGTCGATATGTTATCACCGTTTATTGTCTGCACATTTAAAATATTTCATCAATATAAAGCTATTTTGTAAAAATGTTACTCGAAATCGTGCCATCTCGCTCGGGTCATACTCGCGTCATGCGTGCGAAAGAGACAGTGTGCTCACAGTTTGAAGAAAAAAAACAGAATCAGTATGATTTATTAATATTCGTTTCTGTATCTCTCTTCATAATCTTGTAATAGTCACAGTTCAATCATTTCTTTTATTTTATTTATTTATTTTTGTTGGTAAATCTCTATTTTTTTTAATGTCTGTATTTTGTTTTACCTACGAGGACTGACCGGATCACCAGCATTACGCTGAGATGAGTCTCTATTTGTAACCGTCTGTTATTTGTCTGTCTGTTTGTTTTTGTGTTTTATTCCAAAATTAAACTTTAATTTCTTGCTTTCGATAAAATCACTAATTGTTTTACGTGCATGCATACAAATGATTATTTCTTTAAACAGAAAGAGAGAACAGCTAAACGGTCGATGTTCGCTACGAGATAATTATACCTATCCATGAAAATATGAAATACTATCTGCGGCGTCATTGTAAGTGAAATGTCATCTAATTCCGTCCAGCCGTTTCAATGTGAAAAAGTAACAAATACAAATAAACAAACTTTTAAAAGTGTTATATTTGTGTGATTTCCCCACAAATGAACCTAGCAATGGCATGCAGGAGAAAAACAAAAATCACACTGTCTCTTTTTTTTACTCAACAGATTAGTTATCTTTCTAGTATGAACGTGATGGAGTTATCTAGTCGTCTATTGCTTTCTCTGTCGACGATTGATAGGCTGATCAACAGCTTGTGTACAATTTTTCTACATAATAATCACTGATATCAATATCTGGTACAGGAATCAGCTGACTCAAAAACCCGAGTACTCTGACACAAATGATAAACTTATTTCTGTAGATCAGCACAGCTCAAAAATACAGGATGTATACAGCGTGACTGGTGACACCTACGATACTCGAAGACGTGATATTTGGCGATCATATACGAAGAAAAAAAATGACATTAAAAATAAATATTAACTGACTACTAGGTAAACCTAACCGAAAGTTATGTAGTTAATTACGCGACACGCGGACGCACGAGCTGGACGTTGTGAAGACGCTCGCGCTGACGACGGGCGGGCGGGACAAGCACGTACTTGTCGTGTGATCAAAACATCGTTATCAGCGTCGGGAGTGTATCCACGCTTCATTTATTTGTAGCGAAATTTAGCCAAAAATTAAGCACATAATTATAGCGAGAATAGAGTACCAAGTACTCTCTTTCAGTATCGTAGGAGTCTCACCAGTCATAAGCTTGGGCTGTACTCAGCCGAAAAGGGTCTTAAGACATGCTTTTTATTAAACAATGTCGGAGATCTCCGAGCATCCTAACAATTCTAATCACTTATCAAATACACATTTTTTTTCATTTTATACAATTTGTGACATCAATTCGTATTCTAAGAAGTAGAACAGCCCTCTTGTCTTTTCCCCTTTGACCTAATACCCTATTTTGAAGTAGTTTGGATTTTATAGTTGGTGAACTTTTGATTTCTGAATATATATGCTTCGAAATCAGCACTATGTTACTTGCAAAAGGAAAAGAAGAAAGCCATTTCTTTAGGCAGGGTTATAACCTTAGGGTATAGTGAGCCGGAAGGAGATCATTGTACTTATCATTATGAACAAGAAATTGCAAAAAAACCAGGTGCTCCAGATATTTTGAAACAACTTATTATTATTTTCATGATTAGTATAACGACCCCCTTCGGCGACCTGTATAGCATAACAGGTTTATAGAACTTTTGGATGAGAAATTACAAACGTTTTCAAATTATGATATTTTAAAATTTTACATATAACTAACAATTAAATTTACGTCTTTATCCATTAATATATTGTAGGCTAAGTAAATTACTCCGTGTTATTACTCTCTCTCTCTCTTTGAAATTTTCAACACAATCGAAAGAGACAAAAATAAATTCAAGCCAACAATAGCTAAAAGAAATCTCACTGCGAACACAGAAACTTTATAACTTTGAATACTCACTTCACAATACACAAGTTTTCATCATTTGTATCAAACTCAGTAAGCATTAAGCATCCTTTTATACACAAGATTTCTATTTACACACTTCACTCCGAATGAACACTTTAATTCGGATCTTGTTCCACAGATAAGAAGTCCGAGCCTCAATAGCAGTGGTAGTCGTGTAGCCGCGGTGGCGGCGCGTGGCATCACTTGAGCCTCGGTCTCTTGGTGCGGGGGGCTTCGGTCTCGTCTTCAGAGTTCTTGGCTCTCTTGTTGCGAGGGACTTCGGACTCGTCTTCGGAGGGACTCTTGGAAGTGTTATCGTCTTGTTCTGTGTCTTGAGCGGGGAGCGGGGGTAGTTGCAACTCAGCGCAGCGCTTGATTGCGTACTTCTCGAGACGGTAGCCCGCTCTGGAATAGAAAGTAGAGTTAAGATACATTTGTGTTACTAACATTGATGTTTGTTCTGTGTCTGGGTGTTCTGTATGTATTATAAGTATGTATTTACAAAAAAAAAAGTATTCTGTCTGCTGTTTGGTTTCCATACTGCAAGCTTAGTTTGGGGCTAGATGGTGTTATGTGTAAATGTAATAATTAATAAAATATCGTAAGACATTACACACAGCGCCATCTGACCCCAAACTAAGCAAAGCTTGTGAGATGGAAGTCAGATAACTGATAGAATACTTAAATACTTTTTTTTTATAAATACATACTTATAATACATACAAAACACCCAGACACAGAACAAACATTTGTTTATACCACAAACTGTATGTCCTGGATGGGAATCGAACCCACGCTCTTCGGCTCTGGAAGCAAACATACTGAACTACCAATGAACCAACAGGACTGTCAAAATGTGTGGACTTTGTTTTACTACTCAAAGTTCTGTGTCGCTACAATGGTTATGGACAGGCGTGATCTCTTACCATCCGGGGAGTGTCACGTTCGTCTCATTACTTTTACGTAAATGTTAAGACGAATGAAGCGCTCTCGTGATCGTAAAAGATAACGCATGTCCATGACCATATGGACACATGACCATGATACACAGTACCTTGAGTAACAAAACAAAGTCCAGTACATCGTCGCTCATTTACTTTAGACTTATTGACAGCCATGTAATTTCGCTAGCTGCAGTACCCTACAAACCAGAACACAGTAATGTTAACACACTACTGCTTTACAAATATCTGGTACCGCGGTGGTACTTACCTAGACGACCTCGAAAAAAAATCAATTGAGATAATTAGGCTAAGTTGTGTTTCGTGTTCAACGGTCACCTCAGAAATATCTTCAAGATTTTTTTTCGCTGCTTTAAAATGTCTTTCATTTCATTTATTTTCAAAAAACCACAATTATCTTTGCAGGTTTTTATCCTAATGCAATATTGTTAGTATAGAGTAAATTATATTTTTGTTATGTACATGTTAATGTCAATTATATAATCCATTATGTCAAATGCTCAAAGTGCTGTGTATCGCTGCAATGGTCATGGACAGGCTTTGTCTCTTACCATCAGGAGAGCGTCTCGTTCGTGTCTTTACTTTTTACTTTAAAAAAAAAAACAAAAAACTTAATTAATTAAATTCATAGTCAGCTAAATAATTATAATGCATGGTCAACTATAAATAACATAAATCATACAATACACATTTTTCAAGGTCGGAAACTGAGCATACAAATATATCTATTTTATCTGCAACTCGATTTAGTGTTTATAAAGTAAATGTAAACACTTTATGGCGAAACCATTTTGTAGCGATGATAGCCCAGTGGTTAGCGCGGTCGGTTCGCATGCCGAAGGGCGTGGGTTCAAACCCCAACAATGAGCTTGAGCTGCCGGTGAAGGAAAACATCGTGAGGAAACCATAGCATGGTGGTAGGGTACTTTCTAGTACTCGGCTGGCTAGCTACCACCCTCAAGTTGAAACTCTGACGCCAAGCATCTAACGGTGTGTTCCGGCAGACTCACTTGAGAGCCAGTTCCATTCCAGACTAGGTGTGCTTTACCATCTTCGACCACACCTCCATTTAACATCAGGTGAGCTGTGGTCAAACACCTAGCCTGTCTACCATTAAAAAAAAAAAAAAAAAAACACTTAGGAGTAACACACTAACTACAAGAATAATACTCACTTAGCGACAGGATGCGTGTCCTGGTTGTAGGTGAAGCAGTTGAGGAACACCAGCGCGAGGTCCTCTATGGCCTGCTCGTCTTTGCTGTACTCGCCCGCTTCCAGACCGTTCTTGATCGTCGTCAAGTCCATCGGCTTCTCTATTATATTGAAATAGTCCGGCACCTGAAGAGGGGAGACATGTCAGATTGTAACATGTGTTATCAAATATTAGTTTTTGTGTTATGTTAAAATTTTAGTTTTTATTTTATTTTAGTCAATTTAACTGTATTTGTATTTTTTATACGGGTCTTGTAGCCTGAAATAAATTTCTTTTATTTCTTTTTTTTTTTTTGGAGATATCTATAGTAGTTATTTATTTCAAGAAAGTTGGTATACTAAGGACTAATCTGAAAAGTTTCAATTAAACAAAATAAAATAACTTAAAATAATAACTACTCTAAAAGGCCGCTATCAATGGGAATAGAATCTATTTAATATTTATTTAATCTATTTGGGAATCTATTTATTATTTATTGTCAAGAATATCTAATAATAGTGTGCTCTTTGCCTTGTTTGTTCTTCTTTGACGTAATAACTTTCAATATTGGCACAACACTAAAAGCGCGAAAAAAGTCATTCGGTCAAAAATATACTTACGGACTATTGGCAGGAACGTGGAAAGAGTCGTGTCGCCCCCTTGTATTTTTTTCCAAAACTAGTGTTTTGTCGAGTGTTTATGCATAGAAATGGTATGTATAAACACGTAACAAGTAGTTTCATAAGTTAAATAAATTGCCTCGTAACTATAGTTATAGTCAAAGTCCAGTCCGTGTCAGTCAAGTCCCAGTCATACTTTAGTAAAGTAGTGGCGACTTTACTATAAAGCTTCGATTAAGTTTTGGAAGCAACACGAAAAGTCATGTTTCATCACTTTATATCATTTTCCCACACTCGCGCTTGTGATTCGGCACTTTATGAATAAAACGCCACCATTTTTATGACAGAACACAAGTTTTGGAAAAAATTACAACGGGGCGACACGGCTATTTTCACGAAATTATAGGGCTGTTGGAACTAACCATCGAGTCTCAAAGTAATGAGCGTCAATGCAGCGATGCCATTGACTTTGTTTTAGTAAGTTTAGTTGCAATGGTTATGACTCAAGGACATGCGATCTCTTACCATAGGTGTAAGGGGGGTCTATCTACTATCACGGAGTACTCACGTCGTCAACATTGACAGGTTCGTAGAACGGCCAGCTGTCCCTGTGCTTCATGACGTCACGCAGCAGGATCTGCAGCGACTCCGTGTGTAACTGAGACTCGTGCCGATTGCTCTTCTTCTTGCTCGTGCTCTTCTCTTCTGCGAAACCGTCATTTATGATTTTGAACCTTTTCGCTGTTGTCTTAAGAACTTAAATTCCACTAATATTATAAATGTAAAAGTTTGGATGGATGGATGGATGAATGTTTGTCACGCAAAAATACTGAACGGATTTGGATGAAATTTGGTATGGAGGTAGGTGATAAATGTGAAATTTTGGATGGATGGATGATTGTTACTCTTTCACACAAAAACAACTAAACGTATTTGGATGAGATTTGGTATGGAGGCAACTGATAAATGTGAAAGTTTGGATGCATGGATGGATGATTGTTACTATTTTACGCAAAAACTACTAAACTGATTTGGATGAAATTTGGTATGGAGGTAGCCGAGACCCTGGATTAACATATATAATATATATACTACTTTTTATCCCGAAAACATGTAGCGGGTTACACCGCGGGGCTTAGCTAGTACGCTATATATTGCCTTAAGGTTCTGTTGTTACAGTTGGTAGTGTGCCTGGTAATAACCTTACAATTTTTATAATACCTAAATGAGGGTAGGAGATTGTAACACCTTCATTTTTTTCTCCAAGACGACCTGCACTCCCCACGTCGACTACGGATCTTCTTATTTCTGATTCGAATTTGAAAATTTATATGAAATCGCATAAATATTTGAGTATCACAGGTTTAAATTTAATAAGTACACCGAGCGTCATGAGTTGCAAGGAAACTGCTCTGATTGGCGGTTCAGGACCCACCACTGACACGAAAGCAGAGAGGCACGTGGTGGGCGCTCGGGAACGACAATCGGCGTGAAGGAGCGGCACAAGTCACGACGTCTGACAAACATATATATCGGGTACTTAATGTATAATACTGTCATGTGTAATACCGAGAAGATGTTGAACTATAAGGAGGCATGAATTATCCAGAAGTCATGCGTTTCATTTTTATATTGATAGTTTAAAAATTAACAGTAAATCAGTAATATTTATTGGCCATAAATAACAATAATGTTAAAGGCAAGTCACATGTACATTAAAAAAAAACCTTACGATTATACTTTCATGAATGAAGCTATACCTATACGAGTAATTAACAACGAACACACTACAGCGGAGGCTCCGGTCATGTGCTGCACATAAATGAGGATTCTAAGAACCTCATTGACATATGTTCACTTAATTTGTAAAATAGATTGTTTTCAAAAAAAAATTTAATGGTTTTTTTAAATTCGGTATGATTTAATTCGGTATGTAAAGAAAAAAAATACTTTGCTGATTCCAAAACCATTTCGAAATATTACATTCCTGTACATGATTTTTCCGTTTAAAACTCTTTAAACTATGAGACGGGGTTTATTTTAATAAAATACATAAAATAAATTTGACTTTCAATTAACCTCTAATGACGTCATGTCCTTGGCTGTATAAGGATTCTTTCAGTGCCTAAAAAAGTACATATTCAGCCAATGTTATGACGTCATAACTATAAAAAGTTTGAAAATGTATTAGAATTAAACTACCGCATAGAAAGCCAAAATATTCAAATTAGTTTCATAAAATAAAGTTTACTATCAGTAAAAAATATAAAATAAATACAAAAAAAAAAACTTTACATACCGAATTCTGTAATATATTTTGGCAATTTATTATACATTAATATTTTGGCGTGACGGCCCTGCTTTTCAACTTTACCTAACCTAGTCCATGGCACGACCAGCTTTTCTTTGTTTCGCAAGTTATATTGATGCCTGTCTTTGTTCTTTGGCAAATTAGCTCCGTGTATTTCTAATAAGTCATAATTTTGTTAGTCATATAACATCACTTACCATGTGTTCCATTAGTGAGGGAGTTCTTTGATCTTCTTCCCGAGCTGGTGTTCATTTCTTCCTTTGATCTGAAATAAAAGATATTTAAATAAGCTATTGATCACTATACAACTACACTTTTTTTTATGATTTACAAGTTAGGTGTTTGACCGCAGCTCATCCGATATAATAATAATAAATAAATATCGCACGACATTACACACAGCGCCATCTGACCCCAAACTAAGCAAAGCTTGTACTATGGGAGTCAGATAACTGATAGAATACTTAAATATTATTTTTTTTGTAAATACATTCTTATAATACATACAGTACACCCAGACACAGAACAAACATTTGGTTTTATATCACAAAATGCTTGTCCTAGGTGGGAATCGAACCCACGCCCCACAGCTCTTGAAGCAGACATGCTACCAATGAGCCAACAGGGCTGTCGCCAACATATTAAGACATTCACACTCTCACACACTGACACTTAGATTAAGGTTAACTTTTTTTTTGTGTAAAAAGTAATGAGACGAACGAGACGCTCTCCTGATGGTAAGAGATAACGCCTGTCCATGACACATTGCAGCGATACACAGAACTTTTAGTAACAGAACAAAGTCCAGGGCATCGTTGCTTTGGCGCAAAATAAGTAGGACTTTAAAAGGATGGTTACTAATTTGATCTATATTCCCCATAAATACACACTAAACGATAAGATTCAACATATTTTATTCGCAAAGGTAGGTTGTAGAACTCCCTGCCGAAAAAAAAACTCTACAAATTCAGAGAAAATATGATCATTTTAGGTACACGTACTCCATCTTAGACCACACTATGGCTAAACATCAGACATGTTGTGGTCAAACGCGAGTCTATTCAAAGTAAAAAAAGTCATTGCTTTAAACCAAACATAAAAAAATTAAAAAGACATTTGTATAACAAAATGCTTTTTTGCCATCTCATTATTTCAATATTTTTTTAACGTAAAAGTATTGTAACGAACGAGACGCTCGCCTGATGGTAAGAAATAACACCTATCCATGACCATTGCAGCGATACCCAGAACTTTCGAGTAGCAGAATAAAGTCTAGGGCTGTTTTGGCACTCATTAATTTGAGTTTGATGGTTAGTCTCAACAGCCCTGTACCAGTTGCTAGCAGCAACCATTCAAACCGGAACACAGTAAAAATTACACACTACTGCTTGGCTGCAGAATATCTGACACTGCAATGGTACCTACATAAACAACCTCCTGCTAAAGAGGATCTACCACCAAATAATTTAAAAGACACTAGCTGCGCCCCGCGGTGTAACCCGCTACATATTTTCGGGATAAAAAGTTGTCTGTGTTAATCCACGGTCTCAGCTACCTCCATACCACATTTCATCCAAATCCGTTCAGTAGTTTTTGCATGAAAGAATAGTATAAAATAATCAATTATTGCCCAAAAAGTTACACCTATAAAAAATAATTTAATTAAACATTATCAGTTCTTATATGGACTCATAAAAAAGTTTGTACAAAGAGTAACAAACATCCATCTATCCATCCAAACTTTCACATTCATAATATTAGTGGGATTTTTAATTGTTACTAAATGTAAAATACGTACTTCCGCCCTTTCTTCGTACTTCCGTTATATATTGGCGAGGATTCCTTGCTATTTCTGTATTTCTTTAGTTTCCCTAGTGCCGTGTTGTATTCACTGTCCTCCGATTCTGCACACACAACACATTATTCAATGACATTGTCTATAGTACAATGACATTGTCTATAGTACACATGACATTGTCTATAGTACACATGACATGGTCTATAGTACAATAACATGGTCTATAGTACAATGACATTTTTTTTTTATGGTTAACAGGCTAGGTGTTTGACCACAGCTCACCTAATGTTAAGTGAAGGCGAGGTCGAAGATGGTAAAGCACACCTAGCCTGGAATGGAACTGGCTCTTAAGTGAGGCGGCCGGAACACACCGTTAGATGCTTGGCGGCAGATTTTCAACTTGAGGGTGGTAGCTAACCAGCCAAGTACTAGAAAGTACCCTACCACCATGCTATGGTTTCCTCACGATGTTTTCCTTCACCGGCAGCTCAAGCTCATTGTTGGGGTTTGAACCCACGCCCTTCGGCATGTGAACCTACCGCGCTAACCACTGAGCTATCATCGCTACAAAACATCGTCTATAGTAGACTCCGCACCAATATTTATTACACTTTCAAACTGTCCTTCTCTCAAACCCTGCACAACTTTGCTATGCAAGTCAGATTCTGCTAGGCATAATGTTTTAGCAATACTAAAACGTCTGCAGATTATGTGCTATAAAGTTTGGCGCGGACTCTATTTGCTGTCTTTTATTTACAATATTAATTCCGATGTTTTTTTTTAATTTACAATGATAACCTAAGCCATTTTTTTAGATGATAGAAAATGAAATACCCAAAGCATGAAACTAGAAAACGAATGAAAATAAATAATCAGCAATGAAATAAAACCAAAAGTACCAAAACCGAAAATTGAACGCGTTTTGAATAGAATGCGAAATCAACCAAAAATGCAAAATTGTTAATTTGATAGAAAAGTGTTAGTATCGAAGCCAGGCGAAGATAATTTTGACCAATTTGGGATACCCTTGATAAAACAGCGGCAATTTGTATTTTTAATAAGTAAAATAAATGATGGTTTCTAAAAGATTTTTTATGGAATTGAGTGGACAAGCAAGGCAAGTCGATTAACTGAACACAACTGAACCAAAAAGTCACTTTACAGTAAGGGGCCATTCAATTATCATTATTACGTGAGCTGGACTTAAGTAGTTTTTAACCCCTCCCTCCCCTTTGTCAGCATAAGCAAGCAAAGTTTGTACTGCCCCCTATGCTTACGCAAACATTGATTCAAGAAAATGTAGAAAGCGTGGTGTGCCAATAATAAGGAAAATTAACAATCAGCATAATTTATTTGACGTTGCTGACGATATCACCATTCCGATATCCCCATCCCCCATATCATCAAAAATAAGCAACCCCCCAAACCCCCTTTAGTGCTTACAAGTAATACTTGAACGACCCAGTTGTGTTTTTGCGCTATTGAGAAATTAAAATTACTCGATAAGTGAAAAGTGCCACACTTACACTAGCCCATAAGAATTCTATGCCTCTTAGAATTCTGAGCTTCCTAAATCTAGCAGTTAATTCACAATTTACCAGAGCAAACTGTCCATGAAGTAAGTTGATTCCGGTAGCCGCTGATGGTGTAAATGCAAGTAATCGCATCTTCTCATAATGCATGAACCATTGCACCAATGCAAAATGATAGCAACTAAGATTGAATAACTAAGGCGAAGATGAATCGAGCCGGGGTACCCATGCAGGTAATAACAGATCAAGCTGGGGTACCCATTCAGGGAATTACAGATTGAGTCAGGGTACCCATGAAGGTAAAACAGATCGAGCTAGGATACCCATGTAGGTAATAAGAGATCTAGCTGGGGTACCCATCCAGGTAATAATAAGTTCGAGCTGGGGTACCCATGCAGATGATAATAAGATCGAGCTGGGGTACCCATGCAGATGATAATAAGATCGAGCTGGGGTACCCATGCAGATGATAATGGACCGAGCCAGGCTACCCATGCAGGTGATAATGTATCGAGACGAACCCGAGGAGCTCCTGCGAGAGTGCAGCGCACGAGTGTACTGGTGTATGTTGGTCAAGGCCGCCGCCGCGCACCTCCGCGTCGAGTGGTACTCTTAACACCGACACAACATGTTAGAATTCTCTAGTCGAATTGACACTTGTTTACCTACTAATTCTGTGTTTACTAGTTCCACAAATAATATTATACCCGTATAGATACGTCATCCCATACAAAACACTGTTCCGTGTTCTATACGAATTTGTGTTGTTGTTTTAGTGTTGTGTGTGATTAAATACATGTTTTTTTCATTCTTTCTAGTTGTGAAAAAATATACGTATATCGGTATTAGATCAGTAATCATCTGATACCTATTATGTATCACTAGCTGCGCCCCGCGGTGTTACTCGCTACATCTTTTTCAATAAAAAGTAGCCTATGACTTAATCCAGGGTATAAGCTACCTTCATACCAAATTTCATCAAAATTGTGTAACTGTTTGTCTCTGTTTTTTTTTGTTTTTGTGTGGTCTGTGGTGTTACATCATAAAAAAAAAAAATTCTTTCGAAATTAGTCCAGCCGTTTGTGCGTGACAAAGTAACAAACATACTTTCGCCTTTATAACATTAGTGGGATGATTACTTAAAGTTCTGCATGTAACAAAACATCTTGCTTGTAAATTGTTTAGTTTATTTTCAATTGTTTCTGATCGTGCGTCTAGTATGCATTTTCGATGTGCGGTGTAGTGTACCTCTAGTGGGAGCGAGGCAAGGGGCGCAGTGCCAGCGCCTGGCGGCGCGCGCGGGGCGCGGCGTGGCGCACTCGGTGTGGTAGCGCGCGCCGCACGTGCTGCACCGCGCCGCCAGACGCCCGCCGCTGCCGCACGCGCCGCACACGCCGCCGTCCATCTCAAACGACTCGTCCTCGCTGCGGGAAACCGAACGCAATTGACAGTTTACCATAATTAATTTTTAATATTTGAATTTGACATTTTATTTCATTTATAGTTGCGTGACATAAATGTGATTCGATTAATCGTTTTGATGTCAATAAATAATTTGAATTTGAAACGCAACTTTTATTCTAACTACATCATACTTTCAACGACAAAACACCTTCGTTGCCAGGAGAAATGAAACGCAAGTTACATTTTTTTTTACTTTATACTTTCCTCAACAATTCAACTTCGTTGCATTTAGAAAGATAACGCAAGTCATTATAATTATTTTGCTTAAGATCTTCAGAGGCTGGATGCTGGGGGTTCACTGCCGCCCGACACCAGTAATACACATAATACCTAATTTCGAATCGATCCGTGGTAAATACTCACATACATAAGAGCTGTTTATCTTCAAACAGCTTAACAAACTTTCTTGATATAGTTAAGATCACTTTCGAACAAGTCACATAAAAAAAAATTTAATTCGCCATTTTGTGGTGGCAGCCATCTTGGAAATGAAATTTTATCATAGTGTATAGTATTCTACTAGTCAAGCCCTTTTATTTGACACCCATATTGAAGGAGTTGTGAAAAAATATGTAATCCGCCATTTTGTGGCGGCGGCCATCTTAGACCGATTTTCATTAAACATAGCTAAGAACACTCCCGACTAATTCACCTTTCAAACAAAATTAAATCAGTTCATCCGTTTAAGAGCTACGATGCCATAGACAGACACACACACAGACAAACACGTCAGACTTATAACACCCTGTCGTTTTTGCGTCGGGGGTTATAAAAGAATGGTGTCTTTCTCGTCTATTTTACCTATTCAACGTCTCATCTAAGTCGTCTTCAGTGAAAAGTTTCCTTTTCTTCCGTGGCGTGCGCTCGCGCGGCTTGCAGGTTTCGCAGAACCAATCTCCCTCCGGCACCGTCTGCAATACGTACTTCACTATAGTCTAAACCAGGATATCAACTCGTAGCTCTGCACAGTAACCTTAAGAATAAGACAGCAGCGAACCTGCCTTAAACTAACCACAACACAAAGGTAAACTAGAAAAAAAAGTACCTACAGCAAGATTCAAAGGGTGATCTTATTACTAAGCCATCTCTTCCAGACAACCCTCATAATAGTCTATCATATTTTGTTTATGAGACAGTGCAGATGCAATGCAATCTAAGAATACAAAATTGCAAGCAACTACTACTTTTCAATATAATTACCATCTTCCGACCCAACTGACAGCATGAAAACACAAAAATATAATTATTGCACTAAGTGACATGTATGCACATGAACAAAACATATATTTTAGGTTGGGATCAGTGGCATAGCTAGGTGGTGCCGTCCACCAAGGCCCTCAAGCTCAGGGGCCACCTCAGACCCTGGCCACCAAGCAAGAGTTGCCATGATTTCTCCCACTTTAAGATATAAATAAAACAGGTAGTAACAGAACGAATTAAGGGGAGTTCCCTAAGTTTTAGAATTACTTTTAAGTATGGTGCTATTTTTTTTATGAGACTAACGAAACGCTCCTCTGATGGTAAGAGATAATGTATGTCCACAACCATTGTAGCAATACACAGAACTTTGAGCAGCAAAATAAAGTCAGGGACATAGCTTTTTTTTTTTTTTTTATTGTTGACAGGCTAGTTGTTTGACCACAGCTCACCAGATGTTAAGTGAAGGTGTGGTCGAAGATGGTAAAGCACACCTAGCCTGGAATGGAACTGGCTCTCAAGTGACGCTGCCGGAACACACCGTTAGATGCTTGGCGGCAGATTTTCAACTTGAGGGTGGTAGCTAGCCAGCCGAGTACTAGAAAGTACCCTACCACCATGCTATGGTTTCCTCACGATGTTTTCCTTTACCGGCAGCTCAAGCTCATTGTTGGGGTTTGAACCCATGCCCTTCGGCATGCGAACCTACCGCGCTAACCACTGAGCTATCATCGCTACAAAATTGCTGCTTTAAAACTTTCGATAGTTAGTCTCAACAGCCCTGTTATAAACCACAAGAAAGTGATAATGCATATCCGTGACCATTGCAGCAATACCCAAAATTTAGTAACAGAGTAGCAAAATAAAGTACAGGGCAGCGCTGCTTTGAAATTTTCGATGGTTAGTCTCAAAAGCCCCATAAGGAAGCGTTCTTATTCTTATTCGAAGTGGGGGCGATGAGTCCTGCACTGGCGTCCCGCTTGGGGTGTATTGTACATTTCCCCCTACCAGCCAACCCAGCTCCTTGAAGTACCGGAGCGAGGCTCTGGGCCGCTGGCAAGAAAGTGTTATCTCAGCACTTACATTGAGTTTCGGCTTGAGACAGTACAAGTGATGCCCCTTATTGCACCCGTCACAGAGCAGCATGTTGTCTGGATCCGCCTTCCGCCGGCATATGCGGCAGCTGGCGTTCAATATACTGGAGGACCACGCTATACTCGAGTCTAGAGCCAGCAGGTGCAGGGCTACTGCGGCGAAGGAGGCACATTCCATGAGAGACACTTCCCAGCGTCGCAGTGCTTCCAGCTCCAAAGGCTTGTTGCGAGCTTCGCGGTCTTTGCGCTCCTTCTCGTCAAGTCCTAGTGATAAAATAATATACAAATTTATAATTTAAAAAAACCCGACTCCATGACCCTTAGGCCAACTAAACGCACTGCTCCAATGAAACAGCGAGGTTTCGGAGTAAGCGAAAATATATCATCGATGTATACAATTTTGTTGATTTTTTTAAAACCACTCTATCGATTTCGATAAAATTTATACGGGACCGCCTCTGAAGTTTTTTTTTTTTTTTTTAATGGTTGACAGTCTAGTTGTTTGACCACAGCTCACCTGATGTTAAGTGAAGGTGTGGTCGAAGATGGTAAAGCACACCTAGCCTGGAATGGAACTGGCTCTCAAGTGAGGCTGCCGGAACACACCGTTAGATGCTTGGCGGCAGATTTTCAACTTGAGGGTGGTAGCTAGCCAGCCGAGTACTAGAAAGTACCCTACCACCATGCTATGGTTTCCTCACGATGTTTTCCTTCACCGGCAGCTCAAGCTCATTGTTGGGGCTTGAACCCACGCCCTTCGGCATGCGAACCTACCGCGCTAACCACTGAGCTATCATCGCTACAGATCATAACTGTCAATATCATTAGTGGTGGTTTTAATCCTACTCGCCCGTTTACCCACCGTCCATTATCAGCGCCCGACATGCACCCTGACTTTAATGATGCGGGCCTCGTGCCTTCATTGTGATATTTTATATCACGATTTATTTTAAAGAAAAGAAAGACAAAAGTTTTATTTTGCAACAAGCACAAAAACAAACAAACAGAGATAAACAAAAGTTACGAAGTTAAAGTTAAGTTTTTTGTTGATCAGATCTTGGGGTCTCACCTAGCGGACGCTTGATGTACTTGTGGTGTATGGCTTGTGAGACCTGCAGTAAGGCGGAGGCGAGCCCGCGCACAACGTCGCGCTTCGCCCCCGCCGTCTGGGGCTCCAGCTTGATGCCGTTCACTTTCGCCGCTTCTAAGTAGTGCCCGGGGTCGCGATATTTATTTTCAGGGATTGGGTTTTCCGAATCTGTACCTGAGGTAGAAATACATAGAGTAACCTAAATTAAAGTTTGTGAAATATAGGATTATAACGGATGAATTATGGACAATTATTATGATTTAATGTTGATATTGAGTGCTCAATGTATATATTTATTTTATTTTTACTTAAAAGTTGTTTCAGTTACAACAGTGATGAGGATTGAAATTTAACTACATTTGACAACAATTTTAAAAAACTTATCCGAAACTTTACTTAATATCTAGAAAACTAAAATTTGCTATAAACTTAAAAGCAAAAACAAATTAAGCTAAACAGTAATGTCTCGGATAAGTTTTTTAAAATTCCAAGTTACATAAATTTTAATTTTAATTCTGTTGTAACCGAAACGACTGTTAAGCGGGAATCATCATAATCAGCCTGTATTAGTCCACTGCTGGGCATAGGCCTCTCCCAAGACACGCCACTCAGCCCGATCTTCGGCTTTTCGCTTCCATCCACCGCCAGCTGTCCTACGTATATCGTCACTCCATCGAGTCTCAGGGCGTCCTATGCTACGCTTGCCAATACGCGGTCTCCACTCAATATCGGGAATAATAAACTAAATATATACCTTGAACACTCAAAATGAATTTCCGCAAAGTAACGCCTGAATCAATCAATAAATAATCACTTAACCGTGATATAAAACGAATTTCCAACTTTATACCAAAATGACATACCATTAGGCACGTTGAGGACACCATTTGGGAGATGGTAGTCGTCCCGGTACTGCTGGTTGGGCCCCCAGGTCAGGTACTCGGCCTGCTTGTCGTACCCTCGCAGCATAAGCGTCCCGCGCCACGCCTCACGATCCTACGCAGAAAAACATCTTAAGAGCTCCTTTTTCAAGTCGGATAAAAATGAAAACCCGTTGCAGATCTATTAGTCTCTGTTAACCAATTTTTCACTACGCCATTAAACCCTCAAAAAATCAAACAAATAAATAAATTACAAAAAAAATAAAAATAGGACATTACACACAGCGCCATCTGGCCCCAAACTAAGCAAAGCTTGTACTATGGAAGTCAGATAACTGATAGAATACTTAAATACTATTTATAAAGAGGAAAGATTTGATTGTTTGTGTGTTTGACCGATTTAAAAAATTGTTTCAACATTGGGAAGCTACGCTATCCCCGGGTGACATAGGCTACTTTTTATTCCTGTATTCCCACGGGAACGGGAACTACGCGGGTTAAACCGCGAGGTGTCCTCTAGTAATTAATACAGTACACCTAGACACAGAACAAACATTTGTTTATACCACAAAATGTTAATTCTGGGTGGGAATAGAACCCACGCCCTTCAGCAGACATACTCCAAACAAACATGGTCTTACCTTAACTTTCAATACCCCGAGACACCCATGGAAGATTTTCTCTTCTAATTCCAGTATATGATCCCTTAAAGACAGTTCCAGGGCTTCCGACAGTGAGCAATCCGCTGGAACTGCTAGCGAGGGCTGGAAGTGCTTGCGGAGTGCGAACCGATGAGAGGGCACTACGGGGGACTGAGGGCATAAGATTATTTATGAAATTTATTTGTATTACCAGGAACCTTAATACACATGTTATATCATTAATTAATTAATAAATTAATATCGTAGGACATTACACACAGCGCTATCTGACCCCAAACTAAGCAGAGCTTGTGTGATGGAAGTTGGATAACTGATAGAATACATATACACTTTTTTTTGTAAATACATACAGAACACACAGACACAGAACAAAACATTTGTTTATTCACAAAATGTTTGCCCCGAGTGGGAATCGAACCCACACCCTACAGTTCACAAGGCAGATATACTACCAATGAGCCAACGGGGCAGTCAAATGTAATATTATAAATGTGAAAGTTTGGATATGTTTGTTACTCTTTTACGCAAAAACTACTGAACGGATTTGAATGAAATTTGGTATGGTGGTAGCTGACAGCCTGGATTAATACATTGGCTACTGTTTATCCCGAAAACATGTAGCGGGTAACACCGCGGAGCGCATCTAGTTTTACAATAATTTGTAAGTTATTGGCAAAAAGGAACGCGTGAATCGTGGAGTTTGTTTTGATCCTGTATTTAGTACTTACCGGAGCAGCTTCTGGGTTCAACATGTGCAGGGGACATTTCTCAATGTACTGCAGTATGTTTCCCTTGTCCGACTCGAGCGATTGTCTCAGTTCGTTCTCTCTGTAGCCGCGCTTGTTGAGAGCTTGGGTCAAAGCTGTCACTTGCTCTTCCGTGTGATATACAAACCAGCGAGGTCGGAAGTCTCCCTACGAACGAAAAGAATACTAATAAAGATATTTATTTGGATTTCAGGTATTTGATACGAACAGCGGTTCGTACAATAGAATTTGCAGCCCAACTGGGTTTTTTTCTTTTAATGTAAAAAAGTAATTAGACGAGCGAGACGCTCTCCTTAAGGTAAGATATAACGCCTGTCCATGACCATTGCAGCGATATACAGAACTTTGAGTAACAAAACAAAGTCCAGCGCATCGCTGCTTTGGCGCTTTATATTATAGTGATTTAGACAATGTTGGTAATATTAATATAAAATAAATAAAAATCGGCCGAGTGCGAGTCGGACTCGCGCACGAACGGCAAAAAAAAATCACGTTTATTGTATGGGAACCCCCCTTAAATATTTATTCTATTCTATTTTGTAGTATTTGTTGTTATAGCGGCAACAGAAATACATCATCTGTGAAAATTTCAACTGTCTAACTATCACAGTTTATGAGATACAGTCTGGTAACAGACGGACGGACAGCAGAGTCTTAGTAAAAGGGTCCCATTTCACCCTTTGGGTACGGAACCCTAAAAAGCATCATACCTTCCCGTGTACTTGACACATGGTGTTTTCTCCGGTGCACACAAGTAAGTCCCTGAGTTGTTGCAGGTTGGAGTCCAGCCCGTTCAGTTTGTGTGTAAGCCCATTCAGGTTGGAGAGGGGTTTCTTTGGTGAGTTTCCTCTGGAGTTTGCTGCAGAGTCGTTTTCTTTGTCACTTCCACCTGAATAGTAAAGAGATCTCACTTATCTTAGAGTTGCCAACCGTCCTGTATACTTTTTAAAGCGCCCTGATAAAGTCATGTATTTTTAAATTCGCGCGCCACTTTGCAACTCTATTACTGCATCCAATTTTTAAACTGAATTGTCATGGGTTTACCAACTTCAAATCCTAGTTTTTTTAAATTCGGGGTTGGTGACCCTAACTTATCTATACTTAACAGCCTTGTTGATTCACTGGTAGTATGTCCGCTTCAAGATCTGAAGGGTGTGGGTTCGATTCCCATACAGGTTAACATTTTGTGGTATAAACAAATGCTTGTTCTGTGCCTGGGTGTTCTGTATTTATTGTAAGTATGTATTTACAAAAAATAAAGTATTTAAGTAATCTATCAGTTATCAGACTTCCATAGTACAAAATTTGCTTAGTTTGGGGTTAGATGGCGCTGTGTGTAATGTCCTACGATATTTATTTACTTTATGTGGCTGACTGAACCCACAACAACTGAAACTGGCAAAACCCACAAAGTGTGATGCCAAAGAAAAGAAAAAACTAAGATCATAGTAGATTGTAATAGTCTACAAAGAGTTAATGGAGTGTATAGACAAACCTTTCTCTTTCTGTGTTTCGAAGAGGCCGGTGACATACGCGAGCGTGTCTTCACCGGGCGAGGCTGGCAGCACGAGTTTGTCACGGCATGGGCCGCGCGGCTCGTCGCCCGCCTCCACGAACAACCCCGCTATGGCCTGGTTCAGCCAGTAGCGGCGGTATGCACGATCAGAACCTGTCCCATTCAAGATTTTGATATTGATGTTGCAAGTTAAGAATTACTTTTTTGTAATCCAAACAAATCCTGTCAAACATTTAAAAAAAAATAGTATTGGCTTAACGGTATGCGATTATCAACCTAAGCAACAAACAATAAGAACTGCTATAGCATGTATTTACTGTAAATAAAGATATATGGAAACGAATTAACTACAGTTTGAATTGTAATACCGTACAAGAAAAATCTTAAATAGAAAAAAAAATAACTAAAATAATATTGAACCTAATTCTCAGGTGGATAAGATGTATAATCGAAAAGTTATGTTTGCATTTGTTTCAACTTAATTTCATACTTTCTCTTTTGTTCATTGTCAGTGTTTAATAACTAAAACAATATTGAACCTAATTCTCACCTAGATAAGATATATAATCGACAAGTTCTGTCTGCATCTGTTTCAATTTAATTTCATACTACTTTCTCTTTTGTTCATTGTCAGTGTTTAATAACTAAAATAATATTGAACCTAATTCTCACCCAGATAAGATGTATAATCGAAAAGTTCTGTCTGCATCTGTTTCAATTTAATTTCATACTACTTTCTCTTTTGTTCATTGTCAGTGTCTAATAACTAAAATAATATTGAACCTAATTCTCACCCAGATAAGATGTATAATAGAAAAGTTCTGTCTGCATCTGTTTCAATTTAATTTCATACTCCTTTCTCTTTTGTTCATTGTCGGTGTTTAATTTCTCCGTTGCTATCCTTAGTTCTTCATCGACTTCCTTGGCTTTCTCTCCAGTGAGTTTGTTTTGTTCTTTTTTGGCTGCGGCTTCTTTTTTCAGTTCTTGTTTCGAGGCGAGGACTTGGGCTTCACGTTTGCGCTCGTTTATCTAAAATGTCATGTATATCATACTTAGCAATGTTTATCTATGAAGTTTGGGCAGCCTAGTTCGGAGACCATCTGTCTTCCAATATGGAGATCCTAAGTTTGAATCCCACATTTCCCAATTGCACATTTTTGTCTGTCTTTTCTAAGTTATTTGTGTTTTGTCAATGACTTTAAACAGTGAAGGAAAACCTCTTGAATAAACATACATGTCCGAGAGATTTTAAAAAAAGAGCTCATAGATATGTGAAGTTTGCCAACCTGCACTTGCCCAGCCTTCACCTTCTCACGATGAGATGCCCGCGCCCAGAAGTGGGGCAGTTTATAAAAACAGGGCTGACACGGATTAGTAATCTTTATACTTTGCTTTAATATGAGTATAAGCTGTTATGCTCAGATTAGAAATAAAACTCCTTAAAAAAGATAGCTTCTATTGACAAAATTGCAGATCCTAAATAAAGAATGAAATCAAATTAGAATTTCTAGAGTAACTAATAAAGTTAAAAATTAAATTAAATTATATTAAAATGCAAAGTTACATCAATTGAGAGAAGACGGGCTTCACAATCGTATATTAGCGGGTTTAAACCCTAAGCTTTATCTAAGTAAGAATTTATGTAGTTTAAAAAAATAGAGATTTTGGGTGAATTTTTAAACAAATAACATAAATAATAAATATTGTAGAACATACATAACACACAGCGCCATCTAACCCCAAACTAAGCAAAACTTATACTATGGTTGTCAGATAACCTATAGATTAGGTACTTAAATACTTGATTTTTGTAAATGCATACTCATAATAAATACAGAACACCCAGACTCAGAACAAACGTTTGTTTATACCACAAAATGTATATCCTGGGTGGGAATCAGACCCAGGCTCTTCTGATCTTCGAGCAAACATACTACCAATGAACCAACAGGGCTGTCAAATGTATGTAATTATCTTAAAGAAACTTTTTGATTTTTAAGTTTTGAGTCCAAAATTATTATGAAGCCAGAATACAAATAAAACTTCACTTTATCAAGCAAAACTAACTTTTTTTTAAAGTTTGAAGTAAGTTACATAATGAGTTCAAGTTTCACCTGGACATGGTCGCAACCATCATTAAAAAATACGCTGAAGCTCATGAAAATAGACTTCACCAACATGTGAATGTCGAGGCTATCCAGCTCCTCGACTACACGGATATAGTAAGAAGACTACAAAGGACAAAACCTTTTGAGTTAGTGTATTAAGTTAGTAATGTCAGTGCAGTGAGTACTACATGTTATAGAACACACGAACAAAGTGTTTTCCCCTTAATAGAGGCAGTAAGAAAAGTGTCGATGGACGCATTCTTCGATTATATTCTACTTAGCAATTTAAGTTACATTAAAATTACTTATTAGTCTCAACTAGGCTAGATTGTAATAACAATGAGGTATCTAACAACAAACAGACACATCATTAGAAGGAAACAAAAAAGTTTCACCTGTAATGTTCTTAACGCTATCCTGGAATTCTTCTGCTCTTCAATTTTCTCTTCGATGACGTCACGCACTGTCGCGTAACTGAGGATCTGGTTCATGAGGCAATGTAAGACTAAAAATTTGTCATCTGCAAAGGAAAATTAACCTTATTTATATACAGAAACAGTTTGATATTAATTCTGATGACGTGAGTTTCGTTGGATCATTTTTGGATCAGTTCTCCGCATAGTACTTTTTACAAATATCTTTTTTATTGTATGTTAAATTAGGTGTATCATATTTTTTATTTTTTTTATGTAAGAAGTAATGAGACAAACGAGACGCTCTCCTGATGGTAAGAGATAACGCCTGTCCATGACCATTGCAGCGATACACAAAACTTTAAATAAAACAAAAGTCCAGGACATCGCTGCTTTGGCGCTCATTACTTTGAGACTTGCGATGGTTAGTCTCAACAGCCCAGTAATGTTGCTAGCTGCAGTACCCTTCAAACCGGAACACAGTAATGTTTACACACTACTGATTGGTGGCAGAATAACTGGTACTGCAGTGGTACCTTCCTAGACGACCTCCTGCTAAGGAGATCCACCAAGTAAATGTGAGCTGTGGCCAAGCCTGTCAACTTTAATATATTAACAGATGTGAAAGTTTGAGACAGTCCTCTACGTTGGTTAGATTTATAAATGTCGTAACCTTGTGTCGTGGAATTGTTAAACCAATTTGTTCACTGACCTATGGTAAGGTCGGCGACGTGCGTGGTAGCGAGTCGGCGCAGCAAGTCGGGGTGCTTGCAGCGTAAGCGCAGCCCAGCGTCGTCGTGGCTCGAGTACCCGCCGCGCTGGTGGTAGCGCCACGTCGCGCAACGGGAACCCGCCGCCGACCCCGACGAGAGAAAATGAAGCCTACACAATAGTATAGCGATGATAGCTCAGTGGTTAGCGCGGTAGGTTCGCATGCCGAAGGGTGTAGGTTCGCATGCCGAAGGGTGTAGGTTCAAACCCCAACAATGAGCTTGAGCATGGTGGTAGGGTACTTTCTAGTACTCGGCTGGCTAGCTACCACCGTCAAGTTGAAAATCTGCAGCCAAGCATCTAACGGTGTGTTCCGGCAGCCTCACTTGAGAGCCAGTTACATTCCAGGCTGGGTGTGCTTTACCATCTTCGACCACACCGTCACTTAACATCAGGTGAGCTGTGGTCAAGCAAGTTCCTTTAAGTTTTTTTTTCTATGTTTTCTGTGTTTCTATGTTTCTATGTTTTATGTTTATTGTTTATTTTTTATTTTTTTTGTATGTATGTATTGTAAATTATGTTGAAATGTGTTTTATGTCATAAATAAAGTGTTGTCTATTGTCTAAGCACCTAGCATGTCAACCATAAAAAAAAACTTATTTACACATTAACTTTTAGTACTGACAGTAACTTAGGCCGAGCTGTAATAGTTAATATCTTACCTCAACACTTCACTAACAGTGGTGGGGTCGAGCGGTAACTTGCTCAGTGGTGTGCCGAGGTAGGTTTGTGACCATTTGCTCGCTTTGGTCGCCAGTTCTATTGCCTTCGTGACGCCTACAGTGCTCGCTGGTGCTGGGTCATCTATAATAAATATGTTATAGATTTATGATAATGTTTATAGCACTCCAAAATAGAAAAATATACTTGGTGGTAGATCTTCTTAGCAGTAGTGTGCAAACATTACTATGTTCCGCTTCGCAGCTAGCGAAATTACTGGGTTGTCGAGACTAGCCATCGATAGTCTCAAAGTAATGAGCGGGTAAAGCAACAATGCCCTTGACTTTGTTTTAATACTCAAAGTTCTGTATCGCTGCAATAGTCATGGGCAGGCGTTATCTCTTACCATCAGGAGAACGTCACGTTCGTCTCATTACTATATACTTTAAAAAAACTCAGCTGGCTAGCTTTCGTTCTCTGCCGCCAAGCATCTAACAGCGTGTTCCGGCAGCCATTCCAGATTAAGTGTGGCATTTTCGATCATACCGTCACTTAACATCAGGTGAGCTATGGTCAAACACCTAGTCTGTCAATAGTAAAAAAACAATCTTTTGAATCACATTTGCTTGAATATTAAATGTTAAATGTAATGCAAGGTACAAGCTTTCATCAAAAACTATTCAACCTGTATCTTTCTTCAAGATATTTTTAGTATCACATGGGGGTATAGATGGGGATGCATGTTTCGTGCTATTTTGGCTGTATGTTAACCACTTTATAGAGAGTTTTGGCGGGAACGCGGGAAGAGTCGTGTCGCTCCGTTGTATTTTTTTCCAAAACTTGTGTTTTGTCGAGTGTTTATGCATAAGAATGGTGGTTTTTTATTCATAAAGTGCCGAATTACATGCGCGAGTGTGGGAAAATGATATAATGTGGTGAAACATGAGTTTTCGTGGTGCTTCCAAAACTCCATCGAAGCTTTATAGTAAAGTCGCCACTACTTTACTAAAGCATGACTGGACTTGACTGACACAGACTGGACTTGACTAAGACTGGACTTTGACTATAACTAGCTACGAGGACACTTATTTAACTTTTGTAACTTGAAAATATATAAATACTTGACACTGGCAAATGCTAAAACGCGACGCCAAAACCAAAGAAAAAAAAAACCACTTTATAATGTTGAAACTTCAAAGCAATAATGTTTTTTTTTTACCCGGGTGTCACGGGTTACCTTGTATATATTTTGTGAAATTTATTTATTACCTCTTATCTTCCAAACAGCTAGATGGATTTAGACAGTTAAGCTATAGTTACATTCGTCAAAAAAACCCAAGTGTCCTTAGGTAGGTGTTTGAAAAAAAAAACAGGTTTTTGGCGCGAAATACTAAAACGTTAATTTAAAAAAAATAACGAAACAAAATCAAGTAGTATCAAACTAAATAGATTACACATATATATATATATATATATATATATATATGATATTAAAATTAATTTAAGAATAATAAATTGGTTTAAAAAGTTTTTTTTTTTTTTTAATTTTAATCAAAGTCGGGTTATAGTTTTTTTTTAACTTTTCAGCTTGTTGAATGAATTTTCGATATTTTTCATAGTTGTGATTGTAAGCGCAAACCTTCTAGTTTTCTGCAAATTGCTATACCATCTCACCTGTAGAGAGCTGTATCCCTTTGCTCTCATTATAATCCTCTGCCTCATCCTCTTGTAAGGAAAATATTGTTGTCATAAACATCTGAACCAAGTCACTGAAGCTGCCAGCATGCTCCTTTATTGTTAGGGCCTTTAAAAATTAAATGATTGATTTGAGTTCATTAATTTTGATGTACTGTAAAATGTATACACTTTGAATTCTGGCTACTATATTAAGATCCATAGAACATAATTTTGCATGAGTGTTTTTAATAACATGATTTTTCGTGTTGCTTCCAAAACTCCATCAAAGCTTATAATAAAGTCGCCACTACTTTACTAAAGCATGACTGGACTTGACTGACACGGACTGGACTTGACCAAGACTGGACTTCGACTATAACTATAGCAACGCAACTTATTTAACTTATGAAACTTGAAAATATAAATCACCTGAGACTGGCAAATGCTCAAAATGCGACGCCAAAATCAAAGAAGAAAGAAAACTGATTTAACTTACCTTCCTAAATATGTCAATGTCAAGTTTGTTGTGGAATGTATCTTTAGCCTTCAGGATATCAGCGTAGACGTGAACGAACTCCAGGACAGAGAGGAAGTCTCCCACATGCTGCTGAGGTATACCTTCTATATCCACTGGAGTACCTTTTGGAAGGATCTAAAAACAGGATTTTTTTTAAGACAGGAAATTCATTTATTTTAGATGTTGCCGTTCTTATGATATGAGAGGTTCTACCAACTTAGGTTATTGTAAATGAAAGTTATTTTTGCTAAGTTTGATAATTCAAACAATCTAGCAATATTTACATATACCTACCAGTATATTAAAAAAAAACAGCCCCAACGATTTCGATGAGATTTTCTACAAGGTTTTTGAAAATCGATCTAGCTAGGTCTCTCTTTTTGCGAGCCATTTACTTTCTTTTTTATAAAAAATAATAATTATATGTTTAATTTAATTTAATTTTTTAATGATTGATTGTAAATAATTATGGACCGAAATCCGAAAAAAATGATTTTATTATTATTATTATTTCTCTGGGATAAAGCATTTTCCCGATTTTTAAATTTTGCATATTATTATACTGAACAGAAGCTTGGTTGGGAACCTTTTTAGCATGTTTTAAATCGATTACAATTATCAATTAAATCAATTGATAGTTTATTTGACAGCATCAGTGAAATTTGAATTTAATGGGACCCTGTATATCAAGCTTACTTTGTGATCCTCCAACTCCAGATCATCCTTAACTCTTTGCCACTCTTTATAGTATGCCTGCAGCCGCGCGGTCTTTTCCTTCTTTCTGGCCTTTTCCTCTTCCTTCTTCTGCCGCATTTGGTCTTCCGCTCGCCGCATTTTCTGCGCTAGTTCTTGAGCGCTTTTTTTAGCGGCCGGATCAGCGGGCGCCTTTGGCTTGTGGGTACCTGTAATTGTTATTATGTTAGTCAGAAGTTCAAAGATTAAATGATTCTGCGAGTTACCCTACATTATCATGGGTTGTAACTCAGATATAGCAATAAATTTAATGTTCTATAACAATAACAAACTAATATAACCCTGCCCCATACCGTTCCGGTGCAAAGGTGCCCATCACACTCACCGTATTTCCACGCTGAAAGGCAATGGCCAAC
Source organism: Biston betularia (assembly GCA_905404145.2). Taxonomy (NCBI): domain Eukaryota; kingdom Metazoa; phylum Arthropoda; class Insecta; order Lepidoptera; family Geometridae; genus Biston; species Biston betularia. The sequence goes on from FR989879.1 coordinate 959,625, forward strand.
CTCTACACCAGGAAAGAAAAATAAAAAAAATATACACTTTATTGTGTCACAAAAAATTTCAAGAAAAAATTAAATTTAGAATCCATCATTACCATAGATATGTTATCATAGATTAACCAACCTTCCGGCTTCTCTGCCTTCTTGACAAACTTGTCCATAGACTCTTGTCGTCCCTTCTTATCCGGGCTGGGCTTCTTAGCAGATTTGTTCAATTTGGTAGCAGACCCTGGCTTTAACTGGCTCTTGCCGGCTGGTGGAGACTTCAGGAGCTTCTTGGAGGAAGGGAACTCTGGAGGCTTCCCAGTGAACATCTGATCGAAACTTGCTTTCGATATGTTGTACTTTTCCAGTGCCATTTTCTATTTACAGACATTTAAAAAAAGGCAACATAGATAAATAGTTCCTAGTAGTAGCTTCCCAACGGTGAAATAATAATAAATAAATAATAAATATCGTAGGACTATACACACAGCACCATCTGACCCCAAACTAAGCAAAGCTTGTGCTATGGAAGACAGATAACTGATAGAATACAATTTTTTTTTTAAATACATACTTATAATACATGCAGTACACCCAGACACAGAACAAACATTTGTTTATATCACAAAATGCTTGTCCTGGGTGGGAATCGAACCCTTTCAGCTCTTGGAGCAGACACTACCAATGAACCAGCAGGGCTGTCATGTATAAAATGTATATATCTAATCTTACTTAGGCTTTGCATAACCATCATTGTACACTCTTTATAATTAAGTAGCTGTTTGTTTGTCATATACAAAAATTAAATAGACAACAAAATAAATCAATTCACAAGTGTCAGAGATATACATTTGAAACATGCATTCCAGAGAACTTTCCTCCTATTTTGAACTTGGTAATAAGGAGATAAACCTACCCCACAGAGTGTAAATCCATACACAAAGGTATCAAATTGAAATAGTCAGATACAAAAGAAGTTTTTATACATTTATAAATGGCACAAGTTGAGTGAACTTGCCTACATTCATAGTTAAGTTCAAGGTCTTTGTATCACCTTGAAGTACTTATTACAACTATTTGTAACTATGGTATATGTATCAGTTATGACTTTCAATTTAAATTTGAATTAGAAACCTGCCTCAACAGTTTGTACTTTATTTATGTACTTGATATTTTTTTTATTTTATGTTTAACAAGCTACATGTTTGACCACAGCTCATTACCATCATCATCAGCCTTTTGTAGTCCACTGCTGGACATAGGCTTCTCCCAAGACACGCTATTCAGCCCGATCTTCAGTTTTTCGCTTCCATCCACTGCCAGCTGTCCTATGTTTATCATCACTCCATCGAGTCTCAGGTTGTCCTACGCTACGTTTTCCAATTCGCGTTCTCCACTCTATAACACGTCTACCCCAGCAGTTATCAGTTCTGCGACAAATATGTCCAGCCCATTGCCACTTCAGCTTGCTAATACTCTGAGCTACACAACAGCTCACCTGATGTTAAATGATGGTGTAGTTGAAGATGGTAAAGCGCACCTAGCCTGGAATGGAACTGGCCCTCAAATGAGGCTGCCAGCTGAGTAAAATTCCCTATAGTTTCCTCACAATGTCTTTATTCACTAACAACTCGAGCTCATTATTGGGGTTTCAACCGACGCCTTTCGGCCTGTGAACCGGCTGTACAACCACTGGGCTATCATCGGTATATTATGTGAATGTGAAAATATCAAAAGAATAGTAGCACTTAAACTATGTTTTAAAAATTTTAAGAACATATATTAAAATTTAAGTGTAATATAAACAAGTAACGTCATACCTTTATCCCAATAACACCCCCTGGGCCTCCCTCAACAAACTGCTTGAGAAAAAGGCGATTCTTGTCCCGTGTGTAGAGCCCTTTGTGCCGCCGTACCCTGTCAAACGATACTGTGCCGATTTGGCCTGCTGCTGCTGAATCCTCTTCATTGAATTGTTCTACTTCATAGCAGTATGATGACGAGGGGATCATAGCTTTGCTGTTGACATATATAAACAACAATTGTTATAGTAATTATAACAATGAAATAGGTTTTTTAAATTTATTATTTATGTGTAACCTTTGTTAAGTTTTTAACAATATTTTTTTTTAACTTTAAATACAATACTTGGAGAGGGAAGTTACTTTAGTTAAACTTGGTCTTGCTTAGTTTGTGTGTTTTCATCAGAGCAAACCAGCGTACCACAAGCAATACCCGATCATGATTATGACAACCCATGTAGCAGCTATCACCCTTTTCAACCATATATATGGAGAAAAAGCAACCCCACCACAAGGAGCCTTCGATGGAGAGCATAAATGCTCAAGGCATCCACAAAATCCTTATTTCTATATGCTTGTAACCAAACAAGCTTAACACACATACTTTCCCATTAGTTATATTTTGCTGTGCAATGTCAAAACTTCAAGGCTTTGTTTTGATTAATACAAAAAAGATACAACCTAAAACCTCTTCCATGTAAAGCTGCTGCTATCTGAATACCAGTTTGACCTAACAAACTTATTAATATACATATATAGTTATACATATACATAGATATATATGTAGTTATAGCCTTTACGTTAGTAATACATTAATTAACATTTAATTTAGCTTGGTTATTAAATGAGACTTCTTGAACTTTTACATTAGATTTATTCATTTTCAGGTTATTTGATGTAATGTAAATTAAATAGGTAGGATTTTGAATTTTTTACATCTATGAACTCATCAAAAATTCAGCATGCAACCTATTATAACAAAAAATCAATCAGATGTAAATCTTTTTTAATTTTGAAATAAAGTTTAGTCTAAAAATAAAAAAATAATAATTATAATAACATTTGATAAAATTGGTCTCTCTTCTTGTACTCCACTTTTTTTATTGTAGTGCTTTTGATAGTTCTAGTAAATTGGAATTGTTTTGCCTGTTTTAGTAGTAACACTGCTTTATGAGCTTAAGGGTGTGGGTTCAAATTCCACTCAGGACAAACATAAACTGCTCTATAATTTATCAGGTTACTATCGTACAAGTTTTGTTTAGTTTGGAGCTAGAAGCTGTGTGAAATGTCCAACAATATGAACACCTTTTTTTCTTTTTTTTTTTATATCTATTTTTAATATTATTATTTACTATCTAAGTTGCCCAAAACACAAGCTCTGGGTTTTCAAAATTTCTTTATAAGTATTATTCTATTTATTCTGAGTTTCTAACATATTTGTATATGATGTTTCTCTGGTATAAATTTATCATTAAAATAAAACAATTCCAATTTGAATTTGGTACTGACCTGTCAGGGTGCTGTTTTTGAGAAGTCACCGACAGAACATGTGCCTCCTGCCAATTATCCCCTTCCAGACAGGCCTCTACTGTCTCTCCAATAAAGTACCTATCCCTCACAAAATTGAAGATATCCTCTGACATCTCAGCAAAAGAACACCGGTGTGTTTTTGTAGCCAGGTACAGTATAGGGATCCGGAGCTCCATGGGAAAATCTTTCAACTGTTTCCTGGCTGCCCTCTCGCTCTGCAGAGCCTCGGAGTACGTCAGGTTACTTTTTCCAGTCATCTCACATGTCCACACCATGGAATTAACAAGTATGATTCTTTCACAGTACTCTCTAAAAACAAACAATGAGTAAACATTGTAAAAATTGTGACGCGAATCACGGAAATAGCGAAAAGCATGTCACGCTCGCGCTGTTACGCGGGCCGCCGCGCGCTAACAATGTCAATCTTCTTCTACAATAGATAAAATCGACTTAGCGCACAAATTCCGCAAAAAATTGGCGGCTAAACACTTTTTGCTATTACTCACTCATAATCTTTGAATATCTCGTCGGTGATCTCACAGTGGAAGACCTCATCGTCGTCTCGAAGGTACTCCGACACCGACGATTTCTCGAAGGCTTTCCTTTTCAACAGGGGCATGTTAGGAGTTCGTGGTTCACTTCGGTGGGAATAATGATCTTATCAACCGATTACAAGACGCAGTGGTGTCGTATATCGCTCAACCTTGTGCAGCGCATTGATTTCTTTATTTCACTGCACATCACATAAAGATAGAAGTAATTTATCAGAAAACTACGAATGAAAATGTTGCGTGGTTTCGGTTGACAAGCCAAAAAACGGCGCGCTGGGCGCTTCTTTTTTTACGCCAGAAACATATGAACTGAGATGTGTAAAACAAATATTCTACTAAACTGGTAGTAATTGGATACATTAAAGTGACATTTATGTATATTACGCCAGCTACCAGAGTGCCAAAAAATCTCGTCTTGCTTCGCAATGACGCGACGGAATGGTAACGGTTTAATTAAATTTAATAATATGGAGGTTTTTAAATTGATTTTACCGATCCTATGTCCAACTTCTGGAATAACGAGTTTTTTTTTTTTTTGGTTAATTGATTGATTCAGGCGTTACTTTGCGGAAGTTCATTTTGAATATTCAAGGTATGTACTTAGTTTATTTTAGTTTAACTAACGAACTGCCTCATTCTTAAAAGACTTCCGTAGCAAACAACAAAAATTAAATTCTTGATATTGAGACACTACTTTACAGTATCTATTAGTTGTAGTTAAGTCCCAGGCAATTAATATGTTGGCGATGACCATTGTTCCTATTATTTAAACGAGTTTTGTAATAATATTATTACTTCGTCCTAAAATACATAGTAGATTTTGTACTTGAAAGTGGTGGCATTATTTACAACTGCGTTCAAAACTATGCTGTTTGAGCATATTAATTTTATATCTCCAAGAAAACCCCAACAGGAAAATTTGGTAAGGACAAACGAGCTAAGGTCGAAAAAAGTAGCGGTTTTCTTAATCAAAAATAAAATCTTTATTTTGAAGGAACCTGTAACCTGTAACCTTAACCTATTCTATACAATAAGATAAAAAAATCAGTTTAATATTTTAGTAGAATCCACATGTCTGCAAACGTAGTAAATGCATTGGCGGGAACGTAACAAAGTTATGGCGCCGCATTAAACAATTTTCTGGAACTTGAGAATTATTGTTGTTCGGACTTATTTTATTGTTTGTTTTAAATACTTGAAAACATCACACACATAAATGCATATTACATATTACTATAGATTTGTGTTGTATAAACGTATATACAAATATTCTTGTATTCATTATTTATTATTTGGTATCTTCCGTCATATATGTCGAAAATTTTTGTTTTATTCTTTTCTGTGGTTGTCTGGAAGAGATCGTTTTTAGCAACAATGCTAGCATGTGTAACACTGGCTCTTAAGTTGCTTGTTTGTGTTATGTTTTTAATTTTTCTGATTTTAAGAGATGGTGAAGAGAGATTCTTGGACTCTTCATCAAATGAGTGTATCCTAAATAGTGGTGATAGAAAAAGTGATAGTTTTTATTGTATTTTGTTCTTATTTTATTAGTTCGTGGATATGTTCAAAAAGGAAGTTTCCAGAGAAAACCAACAGAAAACATGACATTGACAAATACACAGAAAGTGCGACGCCAAATCTTCCTCGGAGGAATAACAAAAAATAAGTCATTTTGACAGTTTTCTTAATTCTTTCATGAGAATTCTTCAAAACAAAACGAAGAGGACCATCCGGATCTTGTTTACGTTTTAGTTGTGGTTTTCTGAGGATTTTTAATCGTGCGATAAGTTGTAGAAGACCGCTTTCATGATTTACTTAACTTAGGTCAAGATGCCCAAGGAGCAATATCGTGAGACATACGTAGGGAGAAAGATGTGAGTAAGGTTATGTTGACTATAAATCATGTCAATTTATGTCGCAAGAAAATTCAATTACGTTTTGATTTCTTAATTAATACCTACCAAAATACTCTTCAATTTTAACTATTTGGCAAAAACATGATTTAAAGCTAATGTAATATATATTTACGATATATAGGATAAAAGGTACCTACATGCCCGATTTATTTGCAGATCCCATGTAACATTCAATGTGGACAGTGCTTCAGCTATCCAACAGGCTGCGCATATTCAAGTAGTAACAAAGAATCTGTATGCTCATGATGGGCAGCGTGTTCCGGCACCCTATGGTGTACTCGATCGACGGATGGTATGCTACAAATTTCTAACTATTATTGTGTAATTTTGTGATATTAAGGGATATATCTACAGTAATAAGTAATCAAGGCACCATTTGGTAGCTTTTTTGCTTCATAGCCAAATTGGTGCCAGCTATTCAAAGGGAAGTAAACTGTATAAAAAAAATCTATTCCAGGGTACAAACCAAAAGGATGCCAACTGTGAAACATGTGGCCTGGGTCTGGCAGAATGTGTGGGTCACTATGGGTACATAGAGTTGGCTCTGCCCGTCTTCCATGTTGGTTACTTTCGCTCCATCATCACCATACTACAGAGTATTTGTAAAGTAAGTGTAAAATATACTGTAATATATTGGAATAGTTAAATACATTTTACTACAGATATAAAAACAATGTATTCTTTTCTTTAGTAACATTTTCTCATATCTTACTTGTTTATCAGTTTTGGTTTTTATTCATACTACATGCAAGATTATATAAAGTTTTGGCTATAATTCACCTCACTGATGTTTTATGTCACAGACTCCATAATGTCAGTGGCTTTTTGGTTTAACACTTGGGCTGAACTTTTGACCTATACAAATTTACTTTTGTACTTCATTCAACAGGAATGCGCTAAAGTCATGCTACCGGAGCCTCTGAAGAAATCATACCGGCGAAAATTCCTGAACCCTGATCTCATGTACCTAACTAAAAAGAACTTACGAGCAGCAGTGTTAAAGAAAGCCAAAACATGCACAAAATGCCCTTCCTGCGAGACCTTAAATGGCATGGTGAAGAAAAGCCCAGCTGGTATCTTGAAGATCATACATGATAAGTATCGTACGAAGAAACCAACAGATGCAGTGGTAAAGAAAGTATTAAAAGATTTTCATGAAGCTAAAGAGGCTAACAAGGAGGTTGCATCAATGTTAAACAGTGGACTTATTATTGAATTAAGTCCCTTAGAGGTAAAATTATTGTTGATAATCTTTTTGTTATTATTTTTTTTCTTAAAATATACTTTATTACTCTTTGAGAGTATATTGTTTCCTTTAATAAAATAGTTCATTAATAAAAAATTACAAAATACTAACAAAACAAAAAGTTTAAATCAAACCAAAGAACATTAATAACAATCACATGTCAAAACAAGTAGCAGAGAAAATCAGTCAAAAGTTTTTCATTTGCACAGTGAGGTTGTGGAACTCTCTGCCGGAGTCTGTGTTCCTTGTTAGGTGCAATATGGGTGTCTTCAAATCTAGATTAAATAGGTTTCTGGTTAACATGCTCCACCTTAGACCACACTACTGCTTAACATCAGGCAGAGTGTGGTCAAACGCGAAACTATTTTAAATAAATAAAAAAGTCGAAAAGAGATTGATCAACTAACATCAGACATGATTGTAGCAGTAAGTAGCAATTTAGTAACATTTTGAATCTGAACTTTGTATCAGGTGCTGAATCTGTTCCGTCGCATCCCAGATGAGGACATACCACTGCTGGGCATGAATGTTAAACAGACACGGCCGGAAGATTTGATCATCACAAGGCTTCCTGTCCCTCCTCTCTGCATCCGGCCCAGTGTCATATCTGAGATTAAAGCCGGCACGTAAGTAATCATTATCTTGCGCACAAACTGCAGTTTTTTATCTCATACTAACCGCTCTGTACAGTTTTATCCAGGTTTCTAATATGTGTATTAGTAAAGTCTCCAAGTAATGAGCGCCAAAGCAGTGATGCCTGGAACTTTTGTTTTGCTGCACAAAGTTCTGTGTATCGATGCAATGGTCATGGACAGGCGTTATCTCTTACCATCAGGAGAGCGTCTCGTTCGGCTCATTACTTTTTACATAAAAAAAAATAGTACATTACTGCAGCGGCCAGCAAAAGAGACATTGGAATTTATTAGCGAAAAGACTTTGATACATTCAATGGTTGGTCTCGACGGCTCTGTAATTTCGCTAGCTGCAGTACCTTTAAAACAGGAACACAGTAATATTTACTATTAACACACTACCTTCATACCAAATTTCATCCAAATCTGTTCAGTAGGTTTTACATGAAAGAGTACCAAACATCCATCCATCCATCCATCTATCCAAACCTTCACATTTATAATTTACAAGATATAAGTAAGCATTGGCTATGGGCGAAAACCACCACCAACTGGGTCCCGGTGGTTAAACGGCCACGAGGCCGGCCTAGAAGACGGTGGAAAGTTGAGCTTTGAAATCTGCCGCCAAGCATCTAACGGTGTGTTCCGGCGGCCTCACTCGAGAGCCAGTTCCATTCCAGGCTAGGCGTGCTTTACCATCTTCGACCACACCTTCACTTAACATCAGGTGAGCTGTGGTCAAAACACCTAGACTGTCAACAATAAAAAAAAACGATGCTCACGACAAGGAGTGGCAATAGCAACAAACAGAGAGGCGTGGAAGGGAGGAAGAGAGGCCTTTGCCCAGCAGTGGGACAAAGTGGTCTAAAATAATAAAAAATAAGTAATTATTATATCGTATAACCGCACAATAAGGTATTTAGTCGCGTAACATTTTTGCGATCATCTGGCTTAAATGGAATTAATAGCTGACCGCAACGCATCAGGAACGAAGACGACCTAACAATGAAGCAGTCGGAGATCTTGTTGATCAACGACGTGATAGCGCGGCACATGGCCAGCGGCGGCAAGAGTGAGCTGGTGCAGGAAGACTGGGACTACCTGCAGCTGCATGCAGCTCTCTACATCAACAGCGAGATGTCTGGCATCCCACTCTCTATGCAGGTAAATATCTTCTGTGCTTTTGCAGAGTTGAGTATATCGATATTTTCAAGTATTTTTTCGGACGCATTTAAGTGTGATGTTAAGTAGAGATTTTTTAAAAATGTTTTGACAGGCTAGGTGTTTGACCACAGCTCATCAGATGTTAAGTGATGGTGTGGTCGAAGATGGTAAAGCACACCTAGCCTGGCTGTCAAGTGAGGCTGCCGGTGCTCTCAATTTCTGGGTCTCTTAGAAAACCAATGATGATAAATGATTGATTCTGGCGTTACTTTGCGGAAGTTCATTTTGAACATTCAAGGTATACATATATTTAGTTTATTTCCGCTTAACAGTCGTTCCAGTTGCAACAGTGATGAGGACTTAAAATAAATAATGCTGATAAAACCTCTTCCGATGTAGATACGTAGGGTGTTGTACTAAGAAAAAAGAGTATCATTGTATAATTTAACAGTATACACCCCTCTAAAATCACTAAAAAAAATTTTGCTATTCCATACTGTCAATAGGCAAACTTTTTTGTCAATAGGCAACAAACTTTTTTGTCAATAGACAACAAACTTTTTTTCATGAAGGAATAACTACTACTGGCTCCAGACACGCAATCGATTTTTTTTTATCCGAAGGTAGCGAGCTGGCTGTTAAACAAAACTATATGTTATAAAAAATGGTGTTATAGATAACTGAATTTTTCATAATAATATTATGTTTTATTGAATCTATGTAACAATTTGTTCCACAATTTTACTTGCAATGTAAACTCATGTAGGCTGCATCTTTAATTGGTGATGATTTTTATATCTGTTATATATTGCTTCCATGCAACATTTAATTTTAAAAAGTTATGAAATTGTCTTTTCAGCCCAAGAAGCCCGGGCGCGGGTTGGTGCAGCGTCTAAAAGGGAAGCAGGGTCGATTCCGCGGCAACTTGTCCGGAAAAAGAGTCGATTTCTCCAGTCGAACTGTCATCTCGCCGGATCCTAACCTTCAGATCCAAGAGGTAGCAATCCTTTAGATCCATGATAAAATAAAATAAATAAAGAAAGCCGCCGGCAAATACAAATATAAATTTTATTCATAACGCCAAAGTTATAGGTTAAATTATTTAAAAACTAGCTGACCCAACAGGCGATGTCCTGTCTTAACTATGAATATTGAATTCGAACGACTGACAGTTATGTCAAACGCTAAAAAGTTTCATTAGAAAAGTTAATGTAAAATGGTCGTTAAATATTCTAATTTTCGGTGCAACTTTCTTAATTTTTTCTTTCATAAGATATTCCTGACAATATACAACAAAAAAAAGAATTAGTGAAATCGGTCCAGCCGTTCACGCGTGACGCTGTGACCAAGGGATTATATGTAGAGATTATTTAAAAAAAAACATTAAAAAATGTCTTAACTCAGTCATGTCAATAAAATGAAATGTCAAATATAAAATATGTCAACATGATTAAATGTCAATAAAAAATTATGATTACTTACTTATTTATTACTCACCAGTAATTCAATAATCTCTACACTAATTGTAAAGACGAAAGATTTGATTTTATGTCTGTTTATATGTATTGAAACTACTGGACCGATTTTAAAAATTCATTCACCGTTGGGAAGCTTCACTATCCCCGGGTGACTTAGGCTACTTTTTATCCCTGTATTCCCACGGGAACAGGAACTACGCGGGTTAAACCGCGAGGCGTCCGCTAGTTTTTAAATAATCGTCAAAACCATAAAACAAGGTCTCTTGAACCCAAGATCCCAGTTTGGTACTAAAGCACGCGATGGAGCAATTGTAGACCGTTCCCATTATGACAAAATAGAAACGTAAGGAAATCAATAGCATAAAAGTTCGTAGCTTATCATCAGTGTATCCTCAGGTCGGTGTACCAGTCTACGTGGCGAAAGTCCTCACATACCCTGAACGTGTATTCCCAGCCAACCTGAAGTGGCTGCGCAAGCTCGTCTGCAACGGCCCCGACGTGCACCCCGGAGCCAACTACGTACAGCAACGGGGGTTCAAGCACAAGAAGTACTTGAAGTACGGGAACAGGGAGAAAATCGCGCAAGAGTTGAAGGTATTTTTTTTTTATTTTTTTTTTTTATTTAAAAAGTAATAAGACGAACAAGACGCTCTCCTGATGGTAAGAGATAACGCCTGTCCATGACCATTGCAGCCATACATAGAACTTTGAGTAACAAAACAAAGCCCAGGGCATCACCGCTTTGGCGCTCATTACTTTGAGACTTTCGATGGTTAGTCTCAACAGCCCAGGTATGGGAACTGTACAGTGTACATATATGTTAAGGTGGTTCGATTTCCATACAAATAAATTTTTGCCATTTATAGACAAATGCAGCATAGTTTTACAGTGAAATCACAGCTACTGGCATTTATTTTGGTCTTTATTTGCGGTAAATCACAATTGCTTATATATAAAAATCATAAATCATTAATAAATTTGATTTTATGCTAATAATCTACTGTTTTGTTCAAGCAATTGTGATTTACCGCAAATAAAGACCAAAATAAATGCCAGTAGCTGTGATTTCGCTGTAAAACTATGCTCCATTTGTCTATAAATGGCAAAAATTTACTTGTATGGAAATCGTACCACCTAAAGGGGTTTTGGCGGGAACGCGGGGAGTCGTGTCGCCCCGTTGTATTTTTTCTAAAACTAGTGTTTTGTCGAGTGTTTATGCATAAAAATGGTGGGTGTTTTATTTATAAAGTGCCGAATTAGAAGCGCGAGTGTGGGAAAATTTTATAATGTGGTGAAAAATGACTTTTCGTGTTGTTTCTAAAACTCCATCGAAGCTTAAAGTAAAGTCGCCACTACTTTACTAAAGCATGACTGGACTTGACTGACATGGACTGTACTTGGCCAAAACTAGACTTTGACTATAGTAGACGAGGCAACTTATTTAACTTATGAAACTTGAAAATGTTGAACACTTTATACTGGCAAATGTTTAAAATGCGACGCCACAACTAAAAAAAACTCTTTCTTGCATGTTATCCACTGCAGGAAAATGTAATGTGTCATTTTAATGTGTCGTGTAGTGCGGCGACATCGTAGAGCGCCATCTAGTGGACGGCGACGTGGTGCTGTTCAACCGGCAGCCGTCTCTGCACAAGCTGTCTATCATGTGCCACCGCGCCAAGGTGCAGCCGCAGAGAACCTTCAGGTAACAAGCTATACTGCTGTCATAATTTATTTTTTTAATTAATTTGCCCCATTGGGCAGGCTAAAGCTGTAAAGCCATACTGCCTTGTCTTAAGTGTTATTTCTGCTGTCTCGAAGCTATAGTTATGGTCAAAGCCCAGTCTTAGTCAAGTCCAGTCTGTTTCAGTCAAGTCCAGTCATGCTTTAGTAAAGTAGTGGCGACTTTACTATAAGCTTTGATGGAGTTTTGGAAGCAACACGAAAACTCATGTTTCACCACATTATATCAATTTCCCACACTCGCGCTGTATAATAGTCCTACGATATATATTTACTAAAAAAAGAAGATTCTTTAACATAAACAATATAAACTAAAAGACTAAAAGTAATTATTTTTCTTTATCATAGTTTCAATGATATTTGTATCTGTGGCAGGTTTAACGAGTGTGTGTGTACTCCATACAACGCTGATTTCGACGGAGATGAGATGAACATGCATCTGCCGCAGACGGAGGAAGCGAGGGCCGAAGCTCTTATATTGATGGGGGTAAGGACTATTTTATCATAACAATTCGGTATGTAAAGTTTTTTTTTGTATTTATTTTATATTTTTTACTGATAGTAAACTTTATTTTAAGAAACTAATTTGAATATTTTGGCTTTCTATGCGGTAGTTTAATTCTAATACGTTTTGAAACTTTTTATAGTTATGACGTCATGAGTACGTCTGAATGTGTAGAATATGCCTTTGCCATACGAAACAAAAAAGTATACAAAACATTTGACACATTTCATTAACTTTGACAACAGAACTGACAATTATTTTTTTTTAATTTTCCCTATCGTGCAGGCTAAAGCTGTAAAGCCATTCTGTCACGTCTTCGGTTTTTACAATTCATGACATAAAGTAAACAAATCTTATGTCATAAAAGCGATATCAGAGTCCAAATAACGTTTCAAGTAAAATAATCCAGATATTTGTAGCAATAAACCGAAAAACAACTCGACGTATGTGTATTGAAAATATTATTATGATCGCTGTTGACTTGACATTGACAAGTTTAGTTTTGGTTTGCCAGTCTATGAAAGTTGCCCGAAGAGATGACGTCATGAGACATCAATTGAAAGTCAAGTTTGATTTATGTTTTTTATTAAAATAAACCCCACCTCATAGTTTACAGAGTTTTAAACGTAAAAATATTGTACAGAAATGTACTATTACGAAATGGTTTTGGAAACAGTAAAGTTTTTTTTTCTTTAGAATTGTAATTTTTTATAATTTTTTGCTACCTGATTAGTGTGATTAGTTATTAAGAAACTGTAATTTATTTGTTTAATTCCTAGTGGGCACAAGCCTATTCAGTGTGATATGTTACCTGTATGTTTTTCTTTTAAATTTTTGGCATCATACTTTAAGCATTGTGCCAGTGTTTGATACCTATCTTCAAATATTTGATGAAAAATCAAGTTAAATAAGCCTAGGACATATGAAGAACTTAAACGTCTTATTCCGTTGTGATTGTACGATTGACAAACTAGGTGTTTGACCAAATCACCTGATGGTAAGCGACGTTCTAGTCAAAGATGATAAATACACCTAGTCAGAATTTTAATATTATAAATGCGACACTTTGTATGTTTGTTACTTTTTCACGCTGTAACGGCTGGACAGATTACGATGCAATATAAAAAGCAGTTATATACTTGAAATGATTGTAGCGATGATAGCTCAGTGGTTAGCGCGGTAGGTTCGCATGCCGAAGGGCGTGGGTTCAAACCCCAACAATGAGCTTGAGCTGCCGGTGAAGGAAAACATCGTGAGGAAACCAAAGCATGGTGGTAGGGTACTTTAGTACTCGGCTGGCTAGCTACCACCCTCAAGTTGAAAATCTGCCGCCAAGCATCTAACGGTGTGTTCCGGCAGCCTCACTTGAGAGCCAGTTGCATTCCAGGCTAGGTGTGCTTTACCACCTTCGGCCACACCTTCACTTGACATCAGGTGAGCTGTGGTCAAACACCTAGCCTGTCAACCATTAAAAAAAAAAATGATGTCAGTCGAGCGCTACTGTTCATACTTACGTTTCTTAAGTTAATAAACTCGATCATCAGAACAAGTCCAACCTGGTGACACCTCGAAACGGTGAGCTCCTGATCGCAGCCACACAGGACTTCATCACCGGCGGGTACCTCCTCACGCAGCGCGACACATACCTCACCAAGAGCGAAGCGCAGCAGCTGGCTGCCTGTCTGCTGGCCGGGCCTGATTCCACCATGAGAATCGACATGCCTCCTCCAGCAATACTCAAACCTAGGGTGCTTTGGACTGGCAAGCAGATTTTCAGGTCAGTCCTTTGAAAATGAGCCGTAAATATAAGATGAGGTATCGGGTTTTTTTTTACTCCAATCTATGGGGTGGTTGAGAAATCAGTTGCAAGGTATCGGCGTCTTTACCGAGGCTGGCCCCTGGGTGACACTGTACCCAGGGTATGTAGAGGGTGCGATCTCGGGGCCCAGCTCCCCGGGCGGATAAAGCCCCGGTGATAAACATAAACTAAAATAAATAAATATCATAGGACATTACACACAGCGCCATCTGACCCCAAACTAAGCAAAGCCTGTACTATGGAAGTCAGGTTTACTTGGTGGTAGATCTCCTTAGCAGGAGGTCGTCTATGTAGGTATCACCGCAATACCAGTTATTCTGCCGCCAAGCAGTAGTGTATAAACATTACTGTGTTCCGGTTTGAAGGAAACTGCAGCTAGCGAAATTACTGGGCTGTTGAGACTAACCATCGAAAGTCTCAAAGTAAAGAGCGTCAGAGCAGTGATGCCCTGGACTTTGTTTTGTTACTTAAAGTTCTGTGTATGGCTGAAATGGACATGGACAGGCGTTATATCTTACCATCAGGAGAGCGCCTCATTCGTCTCATTACTTTTTAGATAAAAAAAAAGTAACTGATAGAATTCTTTAATAGTTTTGTTCGTATGCTCACCAATTTTTTTTGGCATGTTACAGTTTGATCATGAAGCCAAACAAGAAGTGCGAAGTCAAAGCTAATCTGGAGACCAAAGGCAAGAACTACACCTCGAACAAGGATATGTGCGTCCAAGATTCATGTAAGTAAAAAAAAAACAAATATCGTAGGACTATACACACAGCGCCATCTGGCCCCAAACTAAGCAGAGCTTGTGTGATGGAAGTCAGATAACGGATAGAATACATAAATACTTTTTTTTTTGTAAATACATACAGAACACCCAGACACAGAACAATTATAATATTAGTGTTATTTTAATGGTTGACTGGCTAGATATTTGACCACAGCTCACCTGATGTTAAGTGCCATTGTGGTCGAAGATGGTAAAGCACACCTAGCCTGGAATGGAACTGGCTCTCAAGTGAGGCTGCCGGAACACACCGTTAAGTTCTTGACGGCACATTTTCATTATGTGATTTTTTTTTCCAGACGTGATAATAAGGAACTCCGAGCTGATCTGTGGCTCCATGGACAAGAGCACGCTCGGCTCCGGGACCAAGACCAGCATCTTCTACATTCTGCTGCGGGACTGGGGGGAGGAGTACGCCGTGCGGGGGATGTGGAGGTATTTCATTAAATATGGTAACAAAGAGACAAAAATACCTATACAGACTTTGCTTTTACTTACTATATGTATTACTGGCTGCGCCCCGCAGTGTTACCCGCTACATGTTTTCGGGATAAAAAGTAACCTATGTGTTAATTCAGGGTCTCAGCTACCTCCATACCAAATTTCATACAAATCCGTTCAGTAGTTTTTGCGTGAAAGAGTAACAAACATCCATTCATCCAAGCTTTCAAGCCTCTTTCTTTTCCTTTGGTTTTGGCGTCGCGTTTTAGCATTTGCCAGTGTCAAGTATTTATATATTTTCAAGTTTCAAAAGTTATATAAGTGTCCTCGTAGCCAAAATCATAGTCCAAGTACAGTCCGTGTCAGTCGAGTCCAGTCATGCTTTAGTAAAGTAGTGGTGACTTTACTATAAAGCTTCGATGGAGTTTTGGAAGCACCACGAAAAGTCATGTTTCACCACATTATATCATTTTCCCACACTCGCGCTTGTGATTCGGCACTTCATGAATAAAACACCAAGTTTTGGAAAAAAATACAACGGAGCGACACGACTCTTCCCGCGTTCCCGTCAAAAAACTCTTTCTCCTCTTCCAAATATATGTTATAGTTTTGTTTTTCTTGTGGTCAGGTTGGCGCGCGTGGCGTCTCTGTACATGATGAACCGTGGCTTCAGTTTCGGCATCAGTGACGTCACGCCCGGGAAGAAACTCATCGACGCCAAGAACAAGCTCATGGAGATCGGGTGAGTTACGACACTTTAAAATAGACAATAGACAATAGACAACACTTTATTTGGGACATTAAACACATTTCAACATAATTAACAATACACACATACAGAAAAAAGAAAAAATAAACTTAAAACATAGAAAAAAGCTTATAGGTATATAGTATAGTATTTATATAAATAAAAATTAAACAAAAAAAACAAAAAGTTTGAAATATATTTTATGTCACAAACCGGCCTCGACTCAGCATAATGCCGACTGCCGGCGCTGGTCTTCGGCCGAGGCCGGCAGGACAAAACAAATAGAGACATAATTGGCCAATTTTGGCTCATACAGCTCCATTGGCTCATTTGTAGTATATCTGCCTTGAGAGCTGTAGGGCGTGGGTTCGATTCCCACTCAGGGCAAACATTTTGTGAATAAACAAATGTTTGTTCTGTGTCTGGGTGTTCCGTATGTATTTACAAAAAAAAAAGTATTTATGTATTCTATCAGTTATCTGACTTCCATCACACAAGCTCTGCTTAGTTTGGGGCCAGATGGCGCTGTGCGTTTAGTCCTACGATATTTAAAAAAAAATACCTAACCTTCATTTCATACCTTCAAGTTAAAAATCTGCCGCTAAACAGCCTCAGTTTTATTCTAGGCCAAGTGTGTGCATCTTCGACCACACCATCACTTAACAAGCACTCGGTCTTTCAATGTTAAACAAAAAGTAAAAGGTTGGTTGATTTGGTCTTCGAAAGATTTTGGAGATATGGTTTTGGGTTAAGTTTTGGGTCAGTCCCAAATATCACCATAATCAATATGTAGAGATGATAGCTCAGTGGTTAGCGCGGTAGGTGCGCGTGCCGAAAGGCGTGGGTTCAAACCCCAACAATGAGCTTGAGCTGCCGATGAAGGGAAACATCGTGAGGAAACCATAGCATGGTGGTAGGGTACTTTAGTACTCGGCTGGCTAGCTACCACACTCAAGTTGAAAATGTGCCGCCAAGCACCTGACCGTGTGTTCCGGCAGCGCCACTTGGGAGCCAGTTCCTTTCCAGGCTAGATGTGCTTTACCATCTTCGACCACACCTTCACTTGACATTAGGTGAGCTGTGATCAAAACACCTAGCCTGTCAACCATAAAAAAAAATCCCCCTTGATCGCAACCGTCTATTTTTAAAGATAGAGCGGCAAATAAGCTAACTGTTTGATTGATAGTAAGCTCACTGTCGCCCATGACCACCTGCAACGTTAGGGGGTTTGTTGATGCGTGGTCACTGGTCAACCCAGAGAGATGTTTCGAGTCTGCCTTTTTAAAACGGGAACTTTGTATGTATTTCTGTCAGGTACTCGAAATGCGACGGGTACATCCTGGAGATGGAGAAGGGCACACTGCAGTGCCAGCCGGGGTGCTCCATGGAGCAAACCCTCGAGGCTGTGATGCTCAGCGAACTCAGCAGCATCCGGTTAGTAACTACTGCCTAAATACCTTATTTTTGTCATTTTTTTGGACATGTAATCAATGTTTTAAAACTCATATAATGGCATAATTGAAATTCTGAATTGACTTGTGTGACATTGGTGTTATCAATAAAATATTTGCATTTGTAAGATAACTCGTTATTGTTCGCATTAAAAGCAAACTACAATAGCAGAAACAGCTCAACAGAACTAAAGAAGAAATCGCTCTAGGCGATAAGGCCGCCGTTTATACGACATACAGTTATATTATTTATCCCTTTTTAGGTTTTGTATTTGTATATAATGTACTGTGTAATGAAGTTAGTCTACTCTATTTTATCTGACTAGATGTTTTCGTTTCTATTATCAGAGAGCTGGCAGCTAAAGCCTGTTTCCGTGAGCTGCATCCCACCAATGCGCCGCTCATCATGGCCCAAAGCGGTTCTAAAGGTAACTTGTGTAGCGTTGGTAGCTTAGTCGTTAGCGCGGTTGGTTGACACGCCGAAGGGCGCCGAGCTGCCGTTGAAGGAAAACATAACGTGGTGGTAGGGTACTTTCTAGTGCTAGGCTGATTAAATAAATAAATAAATATCACAGGACATTACACACAGCGCCATCTGACCCCAAACTAAGCAAAGCTTGTACTATCAAAGTCAGATAATTGATAGAATACTTATATACTTTTTTTTTTGTAAATACATACTTATAATACATACAGAACACCCAGACACAGAACAAACATTTGTTTATTCACAAAGTGTTTGCCCTGAGTGGGAATCGAACCCACGCCCTACAGCTCTCAAGGCAGATATATTACCAATGAGCCAACAGGGCTGTCAAAGCCCACCCACACATTAGCTACCACACTCAAAATATTCCGCCAAAGACTTAATGGTGTGTTCCGGTAGCATCAATTGAGAGCTATTTCCATCTTAACATCAGCTCTTGACGTTAACTCTTACCAACAAAAGAGCTCGTCTCGTCTTGAAAAAAATCTTTATTTTATCATTTATTTCTTTCAGGCAAATTTTTCATATTCAGTCTGCATTCAGTGTTTTAAATTCATACGAGAGATTACGTTTATCAGTTATCTGGTTCCCGTAGTAAACACTTTGCTTAGTTCAGGTTTAGATGGCGCTGTGTAAAGATCCAAACATATTTTTTTTCAGGGTCGAATATTAATATCTCTCAGATGATAGCGTGCGTGGGGCAGCAGGCTTTGAACGGGAAACGAGTGCCTAATGGATTTGAAGATCGTTCGCTGCCGCATTTCGAGAGGCACTGTGAGTTTGGCTTTTCTACTTCCAGGTCTTTGAGGTCGTAAATAAATACCAAAGGAAATAGTTTTTTATTATTTGATTGTTTTTTTTTTTTTAATACGGATAAGTCCGCGTTTGACCACCAACTCGCCTGATGGTAAGCGACGATGTGGTCGAAGATGAAGCACGCAGACCTAGAAGATACCTATTCACTCTGACCTTGAAAAGATCTAGATTATATCTATCAGGAAACAAGGAAGCCGGTAGCTTGTTCAATTCCTTGGCCGTACGGATGAGAAACGTTTGGTACGCACCCAAGGAAATTCCACTACGTATGGGTGGTAGTGGGCCGTCTTTCTACTTGTCCTGTGGTAAAAAGGGGATGGAAGAACAAGGTCGTACAGCTCGGTAGCACATTCTCCGAAATGAATCCTGTAGAAAATTGAGAGACTTGCTACCCTCCGGCGGTGTTCAAGACTCAAAAGTTTTCTTCTACCAACTTTTCATCACCAATAAGTCGAACAGCACGCCGTTCTACCGAATCAAGAGCTTGAAGTTGGTACTTGGCTGAACCGTCCCAGAGGTGGCAGCAACATTCCACACACGACCGGACTTGTGCTTGATACAATGCAAGCAGCTGCCCCGGTGTGAAGTATCGCTTAACCTTACGCAAGACGCCCAGTTTTTTCCCAGCTAATTTAGCTCTTGACTCCAGGTAGGTCCCAAAGTTAAGTGTTGGGGTGAGGGTTAATCCGAGGAGTTCAAGGTGGTCTGCCAAAGGTGCAGAAACATCTCGGAAAGTAGGAGTTTGTGTGAACGGAAACTTTTTGGCGGAGAAAAGACAGGCCTGGTTTTTATTAGCATTAAATTTGACTAAGTTCTCATCACCCCATTTATTTATTTGTACTGGTATTCATTTATTTGTCTATATATATATATTTTTTTTTAGAACATACTTTTAATGTTACTATTAGTAAAGATCTATGTAAGAATCGGTTCAATATTAAATATTTTAAATTTAATGTAACATTTATCTACTACAAATACATAATTACAGAAGACAAGTGAAAACACTACTTTCTTTACTTTCAATGCAACGCGGGTAGGTATCATGTGCGTACGTTACTACCCTAATACTTGTTAATTAATTGCCACAAAACTGTTAATATATATATTGTAAAACCACTGGTCTCCACACTAGGATTCCCCGTTTTGCGGAGACCAGTTTCACATAATAAAGATGGAATGCAGGTAAAAGGGTACCAGGACAATCGGACGCCTCACAGTTTAAAAAAAAGAAGAAAGAATATCTACATTATCTATATTCTTTGAAAACAAAATACAACAAGCATTGGCATAAGTTTTTTTTTAAATTGTTTATCTGCATTGTGGCGAGTAAATAAAAATAATAAGTAAAAGGAGAGTTTTGGCGGGAACGCGGGCAGAGTCGTGTCGCTCCGTTGTATTTTTTTCCAAAACTAGTGTTTTGTCGAGTGGTTATGCATAAAAATGGTGGTGTTTTATTCATAAAGTGCCGAATTACAAGCGCGAGTGTGGGAAAATGATATGATGTGGTGAAACATGAGTTTTCGTGTTGCTTCCAAAACTCCATCGAAGCTTTATAGTAAAGTCGCCACTACTTTACTATAGCATGACTGGCACGAACTGACACGAACTGGACTTGACTAAGACGACTTTGACGATAACCATAGCTAAGATACAGCAGAAATAACACTTAAGACAAGGCAGTATGGCTTTATAGCTTTAGCCTGCCCGAAGGGGCAAATTATTAAAAAATAATAAGTAAAAGTTTTTTTAAATTGTTTATCTGCATTGTTTTCTTTCTTTGTTTATAGAAGTGTAGAGTGTTGTTAAAACATATTTCCTTCTATAGCAAAGATCCCAGCGGCGCGTGGATTCGTAGAGAACAGTTTCTACACGGGCCTCACCCCGACGGAGTTCTTCTTCCACACGATGGGAGGGCGCGAGGGTCTGGTAGACACCGCCGTGAAGACCGCCGAAACCGGATACTTACAGCGACGACTTGTCAAGGTAAGGTTTTAGAAGACAACTGTTAAATTTGTATTTTTTTAGTTTAGATAGGCTTGCGTTTGTCCGCCTGATGCTAAGAGAAGATGCGGTCTATGGTTCTTTACTCGAATTCAAGACTAAAATTTATAACACTAGGAGTTAAAGTTTGAATTGCTTTTAAATGATTTGTTATGCTTGTGGTTGTGTTGCAAGCTTATATTTATATCTCAAAGGTGGGAGAAGTTATAGTAAGTTTGGCTTACTTGATGGTAAGGGTCCGAGGGGTCCCTGAGCTTGAGAGGCCTGATGCGCACGGCACCGCCTAGCCCCTTAGCAGCTACGCCACTGATGTCAGTGTTTGCGTGATAGACTCAATAGTCCTGTGAGTTGCCCCTTTAAACCGTTATATTTGCATATTAGCAGCTCGCCCCGTCTTCGCACGGGAAAACAAAACTCGATTAACAATGTAAATTTATCGCTCCAGTAGTTTCGGAGGCTATTCAATACAAACAAATAAAAATGAAATCTTTTCTATTTATAAGATGTAGATGACAACTGTAATAGTTACGCATATGATATTGCGGACCTGTTTGTGGCTGTCAATTTGCTCTATAAAACGTCACTTTATTCTATTGTCAATAGTTTTCGCTGCGCATGCTAAATAAGGATTTTTTCAAAATTTTTAACACAGCTTGGGTTACATTAGATAGATAGATAGATATAACTCTTTATTGTGCACATCATATATAGTAAAAAGTACAGAGAACAAAAAATCTTATTAACTAGTGACACAAGTAGCGGCCTTATCGCTAACAGCGATCTCTTCCAGGCAACCAAGAAAAGAAAAATACGATAGAAAGCTTAAGAAACAGACGGGAGATGTAACACTAATAAGAAATAAAAATAAAATTAATGAATTTTCCATACGGATCCTTAATTGTTTTTTAAATAAAATATAGCTTATGTCCATCACGGGTAATGTAGCATTCTAATAATGAAAGTATTATTAAGATCGGTCCAGTAGTTTCGGAGGCTATTCAATACAAACAAACAATCAAATCTTTCCTCTTTATAGTAGTATAGATAGATAGATAGATATAACTCTTTATTGTGCACATCATATATAGTAAAAAGTACAGAGAACAAAAAACCTTATTAACTAGTGACACAAGTGGCGGCGTTATCGCTAACAGCGATCTCTTCCAGGCAACCAAGTATAGATGCTGAATAGAATATCTGATATTGTGTTGGTATTTACCTAGACGATCTCCTAAAGAGATTTACCACCTGGTTAATTACTCAATTACTCATGTTTGACTAGATCGGATACCCCGACTATAGTTTCGTCATATGAACGCAGTCTGGAGCTACTATGCCAGCGGCCCAGAGCCTCGCTCCGGTACTTCAAGGAGCTGGGTTGGCTCGGGTAGACGCTGGCAGGGGGAAATGCACAATACACCCCAAGCGGGACGTCAGTGCAGGACCTATCCTAACCACTTTGAATAAGAATAATAATTAACGCAGTCATACGAAATCTTGAAACTCCTCATTATTTCCAGTCCTTGGAAGACCTGGTGTTGCACTACGACATGACGGTCCGTAACGCGACGGGGGAAGTGGTGGAGTTCCGCTACGGGTCCGACGGACTCGACCCCAGCTACATGGAAGGGCGCGACCGGCCTGTGGACCTCGCGCGGGTCATGGCGCACGTGAGGGCCAGCCATCAGAACAAGTATGTGTCGCTTCAAACCTTCAATTTGAATTCTGTAACGATAATAAATAAATATCATAGGGCATTACACACAGCGCCATCTGACCCCAAACTAAGCAAAGCCTGTACTATGGAAGACAGATAACTGATACTTAAATACTTTTTTTTTGTAAATTCATACAGTACACCCAGACACAGGACAAACATTTGTTTATGTCACAAAATGCTTGCCCTGTGTGGGAATCGAACCCAGACCCTTCAGCTCTTGGAGCAGACATACTACCAATGTTCCAACAGGGCTGTCAAATGTAATAGCTCTGTGGTTAGTGGTGTCCGTTCGTATAACACAACTCAATTCAACACGCAACACAACAAGTTCACAAGACGGACGCAAGTTCAATTTATTTATTATTGTGAAGATAGGCACGCTCGCCTAGAAGAAACCGATTCACTCGCGACTTGAAGGCACCAAGATTATCTATCAGGGAACACCCACCCGGGCAGCAAATTCCATTGTTTAGCGGTTCGTACAATAAAGGTGGATTCAAACCGTTTAGTAATTTTTGTAATGTAGCGGTGCCGCTGTTCCAAATCATAAACTTGAGCTTCCGCTGAAGGAAAACATCGCAAGGAAACCATTGTATTATAGTAGAGATACTTTCTTGTACTTGGCTGGCCAGCTACAACACAATAGTTGAAAATCTGTCTGTAAAATGGCACCGAAGACACAATTTTGGGTAGGACAAATTACGACCGAGCTCAGTTTTTGTAATGTATGCCAGATAAAGGTTGATGATAACCCAAAAAATGGTTTGTATTCGTAAAGATTACGCTTATTGGACTTTATTGATGTTTAATCCAACTAATATTATAAATGTTAAAGTTTGGATGAATGGACGGATGGATGGATGTTTCTCTTTCCGAACGAATATGGAGGTAGCTGAGACCCTGGATTAACACATAGGCTACTTTTTATCCCGAAAACATGTACCGGGCAACGCCGCGGGGCGCAGCTAGTGTCAAATAAAGTTAGTTATTCTCGGTTTGCAGAGACGAAGAGTCGCTGGATGGAGACGGCATAGTGCTGGCGGCCGAAGAGACGTTAGCACTCGAGGACTTTCAGTCCATCACTGAGGAGTTCAAGAAAGAGTTGCTGTAAGTACAATATCGATATATACATAGATAGCCTCGCTGTTAGGGATTGCAATCCGGCGTCATTTTCAGTCCGGACGGATACGACCGGATTCCCATCAATCCGGCCGAATCCGGTCGGATCCGGCCAGATTGATCAAATCAAGATGATTTTCGCTTTTTAGTAAAAAATAAGCGAGTTAATCAAGTGTCACTGCACTTATATGTACGTAGTTTAAAAAAATAAATCACAAATGAATAAAATCAACTTTATTTCCTAACCAATGTTAAGACAAGTTTTTTTTTTATGTTAAAAGTAATGAGATGAACGAGACGCTCTCCTGATGGTAAGAGATAAAGCCTGTCCATAACCATTGCAGCGATACACAGAACTTTGAGTAACAAAACAAAGTCCAGGGCATCACTGCTTTGGCACTCATTACGTTAGACTTTCGATGGTTAGTCTCAACAGCCCTGTAATTTCGCTAGCTGCAGTACCCTTCAAACCGAAACACAGTAATGTTTATACACTACTGCTTAGCGGCAGAATAACTGGTACTGCGGTGGTACCTACTTAGACGTCCTCCTGCTAAGAAGATCTACCACCAAGTGACCTACTATATTATTTTGCCACAAACTGCTAGCAACGGATCCGGTCTTCGCATCCGGTATATTGGTACCGGATCCGGTAACCGTTAAATGGTGCCGGATCCGCCGGATTACCGGATCCGTTTTTCCGGATTGCAATCCCTACTCGCTGTGGGCTGGTGCTGATAACTTTTCCCCCTAGTCTGCTACATCACACTAGATTGTTGCAAAAATTAATCATCAAATACGTATCATGTCGATACTTCGGGGAAGAAAGGTCGTTGTTTGCGACCTTCTCAGGTCTGGTTTTCTTGTTGTCGTTTTTTTTTTAGTACGGATAAGTCTGCGTTTGACCACCGACTCGCCTACTCGACTAGTACCTAAGCGACGATGTGGTCGATAATGATGATGTGGTCCATGATGATATGGTTGATAGTGTGATGTGGTGTGTTTATAGAACAATTGATTTTGTATTTCAGCAATTTCAGCGTCTGCATATAAAATAAATAAGAAATGTGTTAAATATCCTAGCCATATTTCACTCAGCGCTTTCTAGCCCCTAACTTCATTTTATTTATAAACTAAGTAAAGTTTGTACTTTGGGAACTAGATAATTGATATAATACTTATGTATGTACATTGTTCAGTCATATATATAATATGTATATGTCGTTGTTTACAATGATGGAAAAGTCATAATTCCATATTTCTCCGTAACACGAGTGTAGGGGATGCAAAGGAGTTGTGACTGGGAGGTTACCAATGATTCTTAACTGCGTTGTTTTCGTTTTGTAGATTGTTTCTCAAGAACATAGCAGACAAAGTCCGTCTCCTGCGCTCCAAGTACGCGCACTGCGGCGACGTCGTGAAGCAGCTGGAGCGGGTGACGCTCACCCAACTGGTGCAGTTCATACGCGTGTGTCACGACAAGTACCAGCGCGGGGTCATCGAGCCCGGGACCGCGGTCGGCGCGCTCGCCGCACAGGTAAATATGTTACTAAAGTTGACAAAGGTCACGGACCCCAGTGTCTGTGGAGCGTATAATAATAATAAAAAAAAAATGTAAACTTCTTTTTGCGGCATGTAAGGTTTTTTTTGGCGTCGCATTTTGAGCATTTGCCAGTGTCAAGTGTTTTATATTTTCAAGGTTTATAAGTTGCCTCGTAGCCATAGTTATAGTCAAAGTCCAGTTTTGGTCAAGTACTGTCCGTGTCAGTCAAGTCCTGTCATGCTTTAGTAAAGTAGTCGCAACTTAACTATAAAGCTTCGATGGAGTTTTGGAAGCAACACGAAAAGTCATGTTTCACCACATTATATCATTTTCCCACACTCGCGCTTGTGATTCGGCACTTTATGAATAAAACACCACCATTTTTATGCATAAACACTCTTCAAAACACTAGTTTTGGAAAAAAATACAACGAGGCGACACGACTCTTTCCGCGTTCCCGCCAAAACTCTCAATGTAAGGTTTTTTTTTCTTTGGTTTTGGCGTCGCGTTTTAGCATTTGCCAGTGTAAAGTATTTATATATTTTCAAGTTTCAAAAGATAAATAAGTGTCTTCGTAGCTAGTTATAGTCAAAGTCCAGTCTTAGTCAAGTCCAGTCTGTGTCAGTCAAGTCCAGTCATGCTTTAGTAAAGTAGTGGCGACTTTACTATAAAGCTTCGATGGAGTTTTGGAAGCAACACGAAAAGTCATGTTTCACCACATTATATCATTTTCCCACACTCGCGCTTGTAATTCGGCACTTTATGAATAAAACACCACCATTTTTATGCATAAACACTCGACAAAACACTAGTTTTGGAAAAAAATACAATGGAGCGACACGACTCTTCCCACGTTCCCGCCAAAACTGTCCAATGTAAGGTTGTGGACTGCAAGATGGCGTTCCTTCTAATTGCTTTATTTGTACTCTTTCACACATC
This sequence comes from Biston betularia, assembly GCA_905404145.2. Taxonomy (NCBI): domain Eukaryota; kingdom Metazoa; phylum Arthropoda; class Insecta; order Lepidoptera; family Geometridae; genus Biston; species Biston betularia. The sequence goes on from FR989879.1 coordinate 986,045, forward strand.
ACTAAAACTATTTACACTATCCTTTTCACACGATATCTGTATTAGCTTTCTCTTTCATACTTACAAATGTCGCATCTAGGCATCTCTTTCATATTGACGTTACGTGCCATTCATAGCTTCATATCCTTTCGCTCTTTCAAACCTGTTAATTGCTTATTCATTCTGTCTCACTCTCGCTACCTTATGTTGAATTTCACGTAATGCCTAAAGTACAGTTTACACACCCAGTTTGTGCAACTAGCATATATAATTTCCTTCCATAGATTTGGATTTTGGCTATAAAATAATGTCACAGTAAATCTAATATGGCGTAAATCTAATATTTTTTTAAATGTAAAATGTAATGAGACGATTCTGTCGCCAAGCATTTTTTTTTTTTTTTTAATACGGATAAGTCCGCGTTTGACCACCAACTCGCCTGATGGTAAGCGACGATGTGGAAGCACGCATCTAACGGTGTGTTCCGGCAGCCTCACTTGAGAGCCAGTTCCATTCCAGGCTAGGTGTGCTTTACCATCTTCGACAACACCGTCACTTAACATCAGGTGAGTTGTGATCAAACACCTAGCCTGTCAACAATTTAAAAAAAAAAGCCGTTCTCCTGATGGTAAGAGATGACGCCAGCCCATGACCTTTTAAAAAGTACCTAAAGACCAAAATCTTTTGTGTAGCCAGATAAAAAATGTTGCTTGGCTAGTTAGCTAGCATTCTGATTTGTATAAAATCAACAACAGAGTATCGGCGAGCCGGGAACCCAAATGACGCTGAAAACGTTCCATTTCGCCGGCGTGGCGTCTATGAACATCACGCAGGGTGTGCCCCGAGTCAAAGAGATCATCAACGCGTCCCGCGTCATCTCCACTCCCATTATCACGGCGGAGCTGGTGCACCCTCTGGACCAGGAGTTCGCGAGACGGGTGAAGGGAAGGATCGAGAAAACAACGCTTGGCGAGGTGAGGCTCAACGGAAATAAAAAAATAACGATCACAAGGGATACTTGCTGAAAGTATCCCTTCATCATCGTCATCAGCCTTTTGTAGTAGCACATGTCCTGCGTGGTAGCTAGCCAGCCGAGTACTAAAGTACCCTACCACCATGCTATGGTTTCCTCACGATATTTTCCTTCACCGGCAGCTCAAGCTCATTGTTGGGGTTTGAACCCACGCCCTTCGGCATGCGAACCGACCCCGCTAACCACTGAGCTATCATCGCTACAATATATATTAAAAACTTATCTGAAATTTTCACTTTCAGTTTTAGATATTAAGGAGGTTAGATTTCCATACAAATAGTTTTTTGCCATTTATGGACAAATGGAGCATAATTTCACAGTGAAATCACAGCTACTGGCTAAATGCCAGTTTGCTCTTTATTTGCGGTAAATCACAATTGCTTGAATAAAACAGTAGATTGTTAGCATAATCTACTGTTTTATTCAAAATTCATAAATTCATAAATCATTAATAAATTTGATTTATTGTAAAAGCTTCAGATAAGATTTTAATTATTAAATTGTTGTCAAGTTAGTTCAGTTTAAATCCTCATCACTGTTGTAACTGAAACTGCTCTTAAGCGGAAATAAACTAAATATATACCTGGAATATTTACAAAAATATATATTTATAATTTAACCACTACTTTATTCACCTAAAAAAAGGTTTAAATTATTTAGTATAATGTCAACAGAATAAAAAGTCAATACAAAATAATAATAATACGTATAGATATATAGATACAAATGTCAAAACAATACATTATTTCAATTATTGCATTAAAATCGGTCAAATTGACATAATACAAAAATAAACTAAATCTGCCGCCAAGCATCTAACGGTGTGTTCCGGCAGCCTCACTTGAGAGCCAGTTCCATTCCAGGCTAGGTGTGCTTTACCATCTTCGACCACACCTTCACTTAACATCAGGTGAGCTGTGGTCAAACAACTAGCCTGTCAACCATAAAAAAAAACACAATCACAATACAGCACTAACATACCTTGAATATTCAAAATATTAATAGTTAATTTTTCGCAAATTGTCGTAGTAGAACTTGACATAATGTGTACTTTCAGATTACGACGTACATCGACGAGGTGTACCTCCCTCACGAATGCTTCCTGCTACTTCGGCTCGACGCTGATAGAATCCGGCTTCTTTGTCTTGAAGTAGATGTCAACTCTATTGTCTACTCGTAAGTACTCATTTACCATGTGAAAAATTTAACTAAATAAATAAATATCGTAGGACTATACACACACCGCCATCTGGCCCCAAACTAAGCAGAGCTTGTGTGATGGAAGTCATATAACTGATAGAATACATAAATACTTTTTTTTTTGTAAATACATACGGAACACCCAGACACAGAACAAACATTTGTTTATTCACAAAATGTTTGCCCTGAGTGGGAGTCGAACCCACGCCCTACAGATCGCAAGGCAGATATAATACCAATGAGCCAACGGGGCTGTCAACTAGATCCATGTTCCTCATTATTGCGTCTTTTACGTGCTAGATTGAAATGAGAAAATTTAAGCTGTTTTTTGTGTTATTAGTTTAATCTCAATGTTTGACATTTTTTATAGTTGTATAATTGTTTAATTTTAGCTTGACATTAATTTTTAATCGTTGTGTAGTTTATTTTGACATTTTCGTAATTAATAATTGTATCTAGCCAAATTCTATTGTATGTTCATGAAGAACTAAACTGTTGACACTTCCTTAATATTAAGACCTAAATGTAACACAGTTCCACAATAAAATACAATCTGAATCTGAATCTGAATCTGATTATGTCAATATCTATCATAGAAACATTTTGTGCTATTAACAAATGTTTGTTCTGTTTCTGCGTGTTCTGTATGTTTTTTTTTTTTTATGGTTTACAGGCTAGTTGTTTGACCACAGCTCACCTGATGTTAAGTGATGGTGTGGTCGAAGATGGTAAAGCACACCTAGCCTGGAATGGAACTGGCTCTCAAGTGAGGCTGCCGGAACACACCGTTAGATGCTTGGCGGCAGATTTTCAACTTGAGGGTGGTAGCTAGCCAGCCGAGTACTAGAAAGTACCCTACCACCATGCTACCATGTATTACTGGCTGCGCCCCGTTACCCGCTGCATACCAAATTTCAGGATAAAAAGTAGCCTATGTGTTAATCCAGGGTCTCAGCTACCTCCATACCAAATTTCATCCAAATCCGTTTCGTAGTTTTTGCGTGAAAGAGTTACAAACATCCATCCAAACTTTCACATTTATAATGTTAGTGGGATTAGTATAGTAATCTGTCGCCAAGCATCTAACGGTGTATTCCGCACATGAGAGCCAGTATCATTCCAAGTTAGGTGTGCTTACTATCTTCGACCACATTACACTTAACATCAGGTGAGCTGTGGTCAAAAACCTAGCTTGTCAAAAAATTAAAATAAATAACAAAAAATCTCCCCATTTTTAACCGACTCAGAGTAGGAGGTTCTCAATTCGACTGTATGTTTTTTTGTATGTTACGCGATGATTCCGCCAATTTTGAATCGATTTTGATGATTCTTTTTCCCATAAAAATGTAATTACTTTTCTTAAATTGACTCCTTCCTAATTGAATGCCTTAGATATTTCGACAGCCCCGTTGGCTCATTGGTAGTATATCTGCCTTGAGAGCTGTAGGGCGTGGGTTCGATTCCCACTCAGGGCAAACATTTTGTGAATAAACACAATCATGTTTGTTCTGTGTCTGGGTATTCTGCATGTATTATAAGTATGTATTTACAAAAAAAAAGTATTTAAGTATTCTATCAGTTATCTGACTTCCATCACACAAGCTCTGCTTAGTTTGGGGCCAGATGGCGCTGTGTGAATAGTCCCACGATATTTATTTATTTATTTTAACTTTGTGTCCTAGAATCTGCACATCGAAGCTCAAAATCAAGCCGGCCAATGTCCACATAGTGTCCGACTGGGCCATCAAGGTGGCCGCGGAGCCGGGCAAGCAGGGCGGCTGGCTCAACATGTCGCTGCAGCAGTTGGCGCGGCAGCTGCCCGCCGTGGTGGTGAAGGGGCTGCCGCAGGTCGCGCGGGCGGTTATCGCATGCATGGATGAAAATGCTGAAGTTAGGTATGTATTTGAGCGATTTGGTCGCTAGTTGTTAAGGTGCTTCGATTTCCATACAAATAATTTTTTAATAGCATCAAATCAAATTTATGAGTTTTAGATTTTTGAATGAAACAGTAGATTTTGCTAATAATCTACTGTTTCATTCAAGCAATTGTGATTTACCGCAGATAAAGACCAAAATAAATGCCAGTAGCTGTGATTTCACTGTAAAATTATGCTCCATGTGACCATAAATGGCAAAAATTTATTTGTATGGAAATCGAACCACCTTAAGGTATATGTTTAGTTAATTTCCGCTTAATAAGTTATTTAATTTTAAGTTATGTTTCCTTCTGTTTGTGACATAAAAGTTATTTCTAATTTAAATTTATTTCTTTCTTGTTGTTCTTTGTGTCTAATTTTTTTATCTAAGTATGTTTGTTATTTATTTTTTTGTATATATTGTTTAATGTAATATAAATTTGTTATATATGTCATAATAAAGTGTTTTCTATTGGACTTTGTTTTGTTACTCAAAGTTCTGGGTATGGATGCAATGGTCATGGAAAGGCGTTATCTCTTACCATCAGGAGAGCTTGTTCGTCTCAATTACTTTAACATAAAAAAGACGAGTTCTAGAAAGTACCGTACCATGATGCTATGGTTTCCTCACGATGTTTTCCTTCACCGGCAGCTCAAGCTCAGGGTTTGAACCCACGCCGTTGGCCGTGTGAACTTACCACCCTAACCACAGAGCTATCAAAATAGTGTTGACAATAAAAAGTTAATCAATTATGCGTCTCCTTTTCAGGTACAGGTTGTGCGTGGAGGGCGACGGACTGAGGGACGTGATTGCGACCTTCGGAGTCGACGGCACCAAGACAACCTCCAACAATATCTTAGAAGTAAGAACATAACATTTAACCGACTTCAAAATAGGAGTAGGTTCTCAATTCAGCTGTTTTTTTCATGTTTATTGCCTAAGAACTCGTTTCGTTTATAAACCGCTTTGGTTTTATTCGAATGCATTATTTGATTTTTAAACGAAAATACTAATCAGTTAATCGGTTTTATCTAGGCAAGTGTGCTACATAATAGACTACATCTTCAAGATACCGATCAAATGCAAGTTTTTAACCGACTCAAAAGGAGGAGGTTCTCGATTCGACTATTTTTTTTCATTCCGCTAATTTTATCAATCGATTTTGATGATTTTTTGCTTCGTGGATCATACTTTGGAAGTGGTCCCATATAAATTTTATCGAAATCGACCGAGGGGTTTAAAAAAAATCAACTATCATCAAGTATAAAAATTGTATACGTCGATGATATTTTCGTTCACTTCGAAATCTCGCTGTTTCAGTACGTTTAGTTGGCATAAGGGTCATGGTGTCAGTTTTTTTTAATTGTAAATTTATCTATCTGTCTATACTATTATAAAGAGGAAAGATTTGTTTGTTTGTTTGCATTGAATAGGCTTCGAAACTACTGGAGCGATTTTAAAAATTCTTTCACCGTTGGGAAGCTACACTATCTCCGGGTGACATAGGCTACTTTTTACCCCTGTATTCCCACGGGAACGGGAACTACGCGGGTGAAACCGCGAGGCGTCCGCTAGTATATTATACTTATACATTTCTCTCTGTACCTAATTCTAAAGATAACGCGGACGAAGTCGCGGGCATAAGCTAGTAATAATTCATAACTTTTTTCATCTCCAGGTGTACCAAACGCTAGGAATTGAAGCGGCAAAAAGCACCATCATCACGGAGATCCAAGGCGTGATGGCGGGACACGGCATGTCAGTGGACAGGCGCCACGTGGAACTGCTGGCGGGACAGATGACGGCGCGCGGCGAGGTACTCGGCATCACGCGCTACGGTCTCGCCAGGATGAAGGAATCTGTGCTCAACCTGGCCAGTGTGAGTATTTTTTTATTTGATTTTGGCGTCGCATTTTGTGCATTTGCCAGTATCAAGTGTTTCATATTTTCAAGTTTCAAAAGTTTAATGAGTTGCCTCTTAGCTATAGTTATAATGAAAGTTCAGTCTTGGTCAAGTCCATTCCGTGTCAGTCAAGTCCAGTCACGCTTTAGTAAAGTAGTGGTGACTTTACTATAAAGCTTCGATGGAGTTTTGGACGCAACACGAAAAGTCATGTTTCACCACATTATATCATTTTCCCACACTCGCGCTTGTGATTCGACACTTTATGAATAAACCACCACCATTTTTATGCATAAATACTCGACAAAACATAAGTTTTGGAAAAAATACAACGGAGCGACACGACTCTTTCCGCGTTCCCGCCAAAACTCTGTGTAATGTTACAAGGGATGAGACATGTCATTTCTCAGAAGTTTTTTTTTAATATAAAAGTAATGAGATAAATAAATAAATATCGTAGGACATTACACACAGCGCCATCTGGCCCCAAACTAAGCAGAGCTTGTGTGATGGAAGTCAGATAACTGATAGAATACTTAAAATTTTTTTTTTTTTTTTGAACAAGACTCTCTTGATAGCATGAGGTAACACCTGTCCATGACTTTAGCAGTGATAGACTGGACTTTCAGTAGCAAAACAAAGTAAAAGGCATCTTTGGTGCTAATTACTTAGAATTTTTAGCACTATAAAAGGATCCCTGTAAAAACTGACTTTTGCTACAGAAATAATAATACATCTAAACAATCTTTCATTGCAGTTTGAGAAAACAGCCGACCATTTGTTTGATGCAGCTTATTACGGACAACAAGACTGTATCGAAGGAGTCTCCGAGTCTATTATCCTTGGAGTACCAGCTGCTATTGGCACTGGAGTGCTACAACTGTTGCATAAAGCTCCACGACCCACTACATTACACAAACGACCTCTTCTGTTTGATAATCCAGACCATCATACCAGTATATGGGAGTAATATCACATCCCTTGGGAGTCTTGGGATGTTTTGTGTATAAAATTTGAGAAAATTCTTTTTGATATGGCTGACAGGCTAGGTGTTTGACCACAGCTCACCTGATATTAAGTGAAGATGTGGTTGTAGATGGTAGAGCACACTTAGCCTGGAATGGAACTGGCTCTAAAGTTAGGCTGCTGGAACACATCTTTAGATGCTTAACGACAGTTATACTGAATATGATAACTTGACACAAAGATCTTGTCTAAGGAGTAAAAACAATGTTATTAATTTCTACTAAGTTAAGAATTGTTAATGATGTTTGCAAAATAAATTAATAAATTTTTAAAAAACAAAAATTGTTTTTTTTTACGGAAAATGTCTTCTATTACAAATATCATGTTGTTTTCAAACTTTCATGATATGAATACAAAATTATGTTTATCACTGGGATTGTTTTTATAATATTCTGTTCACAGTAAAGTCCTAATGATAAACATAATTACATATACTGTGGTCAGTATGTTAAACAAACATACAGTGGATGAATGGTTCAATATAGACAAATACCACATACTAATTACATGATTTTATTTCGCTTACAACATAAATTAACACATGCTCAAACCGAGAATATCACTATTTCACTACAGAGTTTAGTGGTGTTCTGCTGCCTCCTTCCTCCTAATTTCTGCCCATTTGCTCACATTCTCGGGAGAGTTTGCTGGAAAAAAAAAATAGTCATAGCATATCATATTGCACTTATTGTATAGCATTATATTTAAATTAACAACAAGTAGCAATCTATCTTTCAGAAATTATTTTCTGGGATAAAATATAGTTTGTGTTTTAGCTCAGACCGAGATATGGGCTGTCAAGGCCATATATTTTGCTCAAACTAATTATACTATATGGATAGTAATTAGATGTCATGTCCGTATCAACTATCCACATGTACGTATCCCGTTAAGCATGCCTTTTGCCTACTATTGAGACTTACCCATTTTGTGGATCTTGTAGAAGATAGGGGAGGCGACTACAATCCCAGCCATCCAGTAACGCCAAATCCACTGTTTCTGGACATAGTATTTCAGTGGAAACTGCGCGATCTTGGCCGTAAAGGTGTAAGGAAACTTCATGGGACGACCGACCTTACTTTCAGACATGTTGATATCTGGCGAAAAACACCGAAGAATATTATGTAATGTAGTGCTCACGATCAATGTCAAGTTTGCTTTCTTAAACGTATTGTGCACGTTTAGGATGTATATAATTTTATAGTGAGTCAAAAATTTTACAACAAACAATCTAGAAGCACGGAAATACCTGTAATATCAAAAAATTATAAATAAAATGGAAATTCTAACCCCACTTGCGATTAGAAAAGTCAGCAGCGTAGTGTTGTGCTTTAGTTCATAATTGAGTTCCACAGATTACTGATGAAATAATACGTCAAACGTGTATTTGAATCGATGTTGTAATAATTACTTTTTGCTAGATTCAAATAGTATTTTACTGTAGAACTCTGTTACATTTAGGTCTCAATATTAGCAGTTTTCGTTTTCTTAGGCATACAATACAATATTCAACATATTGAAAAGAAATACAGTATTATAAATATAAACAGGAAATATAATAAAATTAGTTTGTACCGTGCGGCTGTGCGGCTTCACTTGTGTTGCACGTTTGTTTTCATAAACAAACGCATAGGAAAGATTATTATTAGGTGTCTGTTAGTATTCTTGTTCCTTGTGTTCGCAAACAAAGCGGAAGACACAGAGATAGGGCTAAAATGACGTAGGATAAAACACTTTTATTGAGCTTAAAATAATATTAGGAAACAATTTATTCAATCACTAATGATGATGTTGCAATAAGTAAAAATTTTACTTATTACTTATTATTTACATTTACAAGCATGAGTTTTGGCAGACGCGAAAAAAATCTTTTCGTAGTATTGTATTACTTTCCAAAATTTTAGTTTTAAAGAGTGTTTACGTTTGACAAAGGAAATTAAATAAATATTCCAGGAAATTTCACACAGTGCCTTAAATCAAACAAAGCTTGAACTGTGGGAACTATGGAATAAATCATAAAGTTCTTAAAATCATTGAAAAACTTGACACTAGCAAATACACAAAGCGCGACGCCCAAAACAAAAAAAATCTCAACTATCGTTCAATTACTTTTAATTTAGGCGGGAACGCGGGAAGAGTCGTGTCGCTCCGTTGTATTTTTTTCCAAAACTAGTGTTTTGTCGAGTGTTTATGCATAAAAATGGTGGTGTTTTATTCATAAAGTGCCGAATTACAAGCGCGAGTGTGGGAAAATGATATAATGTGGTGAAACATGAGTTTTCGTGTTGCTTCCAAAACTCCATCGAAGCTTTGTAGTAAAGTTGCCACTACTTTACTAAAGCATGACTGGAATTAACTGACACGAACTGGACTTGACAAAGACGACTTTGACGATAACTATAGCTAAGATACAGCAGAAATAACACTTAAGACAAGGCAGTATGGCTCTATAGCTTTAGCTTGCCCGAAAGGGCAAATTATTAAAAAAAAAATACTTTTAATTTAGATGTCAATGTCAAACTAGTCAAAATAGTGAAATATCAATCAATTGTCAAATCGCGAAATCGCTTTGTGATGTTGCTGCCGTATTTTTGTGAATAAATGTAATATTTAATAAAAATTAACACAAATAACAATATAATGTGTGACAATGGCTTCGGTGAAAGTGGCTGTAAGGGTTCGCCCGTTCAATCAAAGGTAATTAACGGCTGGACCTTAAAAACATACAAATTTAAAATGTTAAGGAAGACTTTGCGTTTTGCATGGAAAGACATCTGTTTTGATGTATCATACGGCTATTATCTTTACGATTGACGGCTTCTTGTTTATTTGTGTATATTTTAAATTGATAAAAACGCATAATCATATAATTTAAATAGGTTAGAAGAAACTACAACAATGATTTGAAAGTGGACAAAAACCTATGATGTCACGTAAAACGACAATGACATTCACGGTTGAGCTGCATCTGGAGCACAAACTGTACCTCGGCATGCCGTTTTAGATGAAAGTTGACGAAAAAATGTAAAAGAGATTGCGACCCACTTGGGGTTAATTACTTGCATCTTCATACTAAACGCCTTTCACAGAATGTTTATGTTTACACTATGCACTGGGTTGTAAATATCAACAGAGAGGAAATAATTGAAATTCCCTATTGTTTCATTTACCAAAGTTATTATCTTGTAAAATAGATATTTTTATAAAGATAACTATAAATACAAAAATGCTTTGAATTTGAACAGTACTAACAGTTGTATCTACAATTTTCCTGTTTCCTTTACATTGTGAAAAACATCCAACATACTTTCTTATGACTCTTGTTATCAATTTGTAAAATTTCATTAAATATATCACTGTACATTAGGTAACTAGCAACTGTGGGAAATAGTTCAAGAAGTGAACATCAGCAACATAGTTACTTTCTTTAAAAACATAAGCTATTTTTAGTCTTAAACAGAAGGTAGTGTTAAAATCAACATGACTCTCATAACACAATAGCTTAGGAAAATAATTTGCAATTTATATTTCTATTTCAGTTGTGGTTAATAAAGTATTTTTATCTCTCTATTTATAGCTAAAACAAGTTGCAAAGCAAATTGCAACACCCATCAACAATGACATTGAAATTTACTTTCACATGCACACACACTTCTTCAAAATTATCTGATTATCATCAATGAAAATCACAACTGACAAATTAACGCTATATTTCAATTTTGCAACAATGAGTCATACAGCCTACTCATTACCAATATATTAAATGCATAAGCTGTATTTGGCTTTCCTGAGCAATATGAATCATAATGAACCTCACAGGTCAATTTAGATTGGTTTTTAAAGACACTGGGCATGATTTGAAATAACCTGAACCTTCCACATAATAAATAAATGCCCTAGACATTGAACTCTCAATACAAGTTCCTATTTTTATAAATTACCTTGTTGCATATGCTAACCTTTTCCCTTTATGTCCGTCTATACACTAGCAGAGCTACGTTTTTCCCCATGACGTAATTAATCCTAAAAAGCTTATTATTGTAGTGTATGACGGTACCCACATTATTTGATTCGCATCCAATAGTATATAAGAGTGTATGAGATATGAAACGTGGTCAGAATAAACCTGTGTGACACATTGGGTGTTTGATTCCCGTCCTGAGATTTCACAGTGGTGACGAGGATGAGATTTATTGCTGCAAAATATTTTGACTTTCCACTTTTGCATAGCTCTACAAAGGTTGCTCATAGTTTTAAGGAATCTGTACTGATAGGTGTCCAAAGAGACCCTATTTCAGTTATTCATCTCACTATTTCAAGATGAGAAATTTGTCTGTCATACAAACTGATCCCGGGTAACATTTTCACTGTAAAGATATCCAGATTATTTGTAAAAAAACAATTATGTAACAGTAAGTTCAATTTTTGGGAAGAAATAGTAAACTACTGACTAGCCAATGAATGATAGAAAATTATTTATTAATAATATACCTAAATGTGAAAGTTTGGATGGATGGATGTTTGTTACACTGAAAAAACTACTGAAACTACTGAACGGATTTGGATGAAATTTGGTATGGAGGTAGCTGAGACCCTGGAACATGTAGCGGGTAACACCGCGGGGCGCAGTTAGTAATGAATAAAAATAATAATACTTTATTGACACCACAAAATAATATTTATAATTATTGAGATTCCAAATTCCATTGTTGTTAAAGGAAACAAAAATTAATTACACTAAATTTTGTTACAGAGAAAAGGACATGGCCGCAAAATTAATAGTCCAAATGGAGGGAAAGAAAACAAGGCTGCTCACCGTGAAAGTAGGTTAATTAATACCATTAAATTATTCGGCAATTTGCTACTTATTACAGTCTACAGTTTACAGTTTAACTCTCTTGCAGATTACAGTTAGCTGTTAGTGAAATGTCTATTTTAGTACGAAATGTATTTGGAATTATTAGCTTTTGCAATTATGTGAAATTGAAAGAGACTATTAATCTTATATCCTAAACTGAATCTTAAAATATCCATCTTGCTAAGTGTCGTAGACAGAGCAAGTTGTTTAGAAATCTGAATGAGGTCTTGCGGACAGTTTCTGAAAAATAGACTAAAATATTTGTAAGAAAATTAGCTTTATCATGGATACCAAAAGAAAGTCATTGCTAAAGCACTACAATTTTCTACCATATACTAAGTATGACTCGGGGTGCTACAAGAAAAATGTGCATAGGCATTTCCTAGGCAAGTGTGCTCCATCTTCGGCCACTTTCCATCAGATGAAATTTTGACTAGTAATACATAATACCTTGTTAAGGAAGTCACCTATTGCAGGTTGACAAATTCACATATTATGTTTTCTGTTCTGTGTATTGTGGCGGTTTCTTCGTGATTTTTTTTCAGCAAAAAGCTATATAGTACAATGATTTTTAAAATTCTTACTGTATAGAACCCAAACTTTTCAGCTATGAGACTTGTATACCAAGTAAACTATCTTAACTCTAGATATCCTAAGTAAATACAAACATATTTATTTTCATCTACAGTTCATAATATGCGAATAACAATCCGGGTAACAAAAAAAAAATTTAGCAATGATGCCGAAGGGCGTGGGTTCAAACCTCAACAATGAGCTTGAGCTGCCGGTGAAGGAAAACATCGTGAGGAAACCATAGCATGGTGGTAGAGTACTATCTAGTACTCGGCTGGCTAGCTACCACCCTCAAGTTAAAAATCTGCCGCCAAGCATCTAACGGTGTGTTCCGGCAGCCTCACTTGAGAGCCAGTTCCATTCCAGGCTAGGTGTGCTTTACCATCTTCGGCCACACCGTCACTTAACATCAGGTGAGCTGTGGTCAAACACCTAGCCTGTCAATCATTAATAGGTAATAATAATCATTATGTACAATAGGAGGACAAATTTTGTAAGGAATATTTATTCATCATCATCTAAGCTTATCTAAGTCCACTGCTGGACATAAGCCTCTTGCAAGACACGCCACTCAGTCTGATCTTTTCGCCTTTATCCACCGACAGCTGTCCTACGTATATCGTCACTCCAGTGAGTCTCAGGGCGTCCAACGCTACGTTTGTCAATTCGCGGTCTCCACTCTAGAATACGTCTACCCCAGCGGTTATCGGTTCTGCGACAGATATGTCCAGCCCATTGCCACTACAGCTCGCTAATACGCTGAGCTATGTCTGTCACTTTAGTTATCTGGCGAATTATTAAGAAATATACATGTACATATTACCAAATGATGTAACTCAAAAAGCTGCCATGCTAAAGTGGGACTGGGCTGGACACGTCTGCCGAATGCCAGCGGAGCTATGGGCGAAAACCACCACCGACTGGGTCCCGGAGGTTAAACGGCCACCAGGCCGGCCTAAAAGGCGGTGGAAAGATGAGCTCGATGCCCACAATAAGGAGTGGACCACAACAGCACAAAACAGAGAGGCGTGGAAGGGGGGGAGAGAGGCCTTTGCCCAGCAGTGGGACAAAATGGGCTAAATAATATTACCAAATACTAATTTAAAATTTAATAGAATCTTATCCGAACCACTTGTTCAGTTTCTTATGTTTAAAATAGAACTGATAATCAAATGACCTTCGCGAGAAACCATATGCTAAACAAGTCCGCCCATATTTTACTTCAAACTGAGCTATTTGTTACACCTTAATCCAACGTTGTAAGGTTTATTCTCACTTGTCAGTTTGGTTATAAATATTTTTATTAGAAGGCAATATAACTGTTAGTTCGTTACTGCTAAGAAAGTTCTTACCGAATCGTGCTTTCTTGATTTCCATAGTTTGTATTCATCCTACAAAATAATGACCTATAATTAATTGTAGGGGCTGTAAATGTTGTACAGGATTTTACTATAGTTGCGAGCGGTCACAAAGTTTGGCGCAGACTATTTTTTTGGGACAACTTTCATGTGTAATTTTTTATAGTTAAAAAATATTACTACATATGTATTTCAAAATACAATACGTGTAACACTCTTATTGACTTAAGAGCAGAGGCCTTCAAAAAACGCTGAAAACGTACCACGTCCGCTCGGCTTTTTTGTAAGATTGATGGCCACACCTTCACTTAACATCAGGTGAGCTGTGGTCAAACAACTAGCCTGTCAACCATAAAAAAAAAACCACAGCTCACGTGTTTGTCCGCAGTACTAGATATTCTGCCGCAGTAGTGTGTGAACATTACTGTGTTCTGGTTTGAAGGGTACTGCAACTAGCGAAATTACTGGGCTGTTGAGACTAATCATGAAAGTCTCAAAGTAATGAGCGCCAAAGCAGTGATACTTACAGAACTTTGAGTAACAAAACAAAGTCCAGGGTGGACTTTGTTTTGTTACTCAAAGTTCTGTGTATCGCTGCAATGGATAATGGACAGGGGTTATCTCTTACCATCAGGAGAGCGTCTCGTTGGGCTCATTACATTAAAAAAAACATGAAAAGAAAATGTTAGATTTTTATGGTTTAAAAAAGAAAAACGGGAACTAAAGATTATGATAAGTCTTCCTTCGTAGCTAGTTCCAGCCAATGTTTTTTTTTCATTGTTAGATAGAAATCTTTAATTCCAGTCCTTGACATTTTAAAAAAGAACTTCCAAGTTCCAAACTGTAAAGAAAATCTAGACAGAAAAAAACCCGACCAAGTGCGAGCCGGACTCGTTCACAAAGGGTTCCGTACCATTGTCTATAAAAACGGCAAAAAAATCCCGTTTGTTGTATGGAAGCCCCCTTATTTTGTACCTGTTTGTCTGTTTGTTCGTTTTTGTGTTTTTATGTTGCAAAAATCTTTTTCTTTCAAATATTTATTTCATTCTAGTTTTTAGTATTTGTTATTATAGTGGCAACAGAAATACATCATCTGTAAAAATTTCAACTGTCTAACTATCACGGTTCATGAGACGGACAGCGGAGTCTTAGTAATAGGGTTCCGTTTTACCCTTTGGGTACGGTACCCTAATAATAAAAACTCGGGTCGTATTACAGACTTTCAGATACTAGACCAACAAAATCTATATTCAATAGTCATTATATCCACATTATGTATATACCTACATATATATATATTTGTACAGACTGTTGAACACAAAAGACTTGACTATCCAACATTCGTTTATTCAAGTCTAGTGTACCGTGTCAAGGTAGCTTATTCAATACACTGCCAGGTTATCGGTACATTTTGTGGGGCAACCACCGTCTTATTTCCATTATTCTATGATGGAACACTTTAGTTCCGTCATTTGGCCACCAGCATTAATAGGTAAGTAGGTGGCGACCCATTTGCGAAAGGTTTATAAATATAATTATACATAGGTAACTTCTAGGAACTTTAAGGGCAATGACATACGGTATACAATCGATCGATCGGGCTATTTATGTTTGATCGAGATATGAGTCTATGAGACTACGAGTGAGGTAAAGATTTTATTATGCATTAAACATGAATACGCGGTTTTATTTACATGTTATTTGGAATATTCATGATTTTATTTTTGGTCTAATTTATACAGCTATAAATAATTTGAAATTTATTTATATATATTTTTTACTATCCAAATTTGTGAAGAAAAATAGATTAAATTGATAAAAAATAAAACTGGCCAAATGCGAGTCGGACTCGCGCACGCACGGTGCCGTGCCATTATCTATAAAAAAAATCAAGTTTGTTATATGGGAGCTCCCCTTAAATATTTATTTTATTTTTGTATTTGTTGTTATAGCCGCAATAGAAATACATCATCTGTGAAAATTTCAACTGTCTGGCTATCACCGTCTTGAGATACAGCCTGGTGACAGACGGACGGACGGACAGCGAAGTCTTAGTATTAGGGTCCCGTTTTTACCCTTTGGGTACGGAACCCGAAAAGCAGTAACGAAAAAAATTGTGTTAATTTTGATCATGATACTTGGTGGTAGAACTCCTCAGCGTCGTCGTCGAAGGTCGTCTAAGTATGTACTAGACTGGACTTTGTTTTCTAACTCAAAAGTATCGCTGCAATGGTCATGAACAGTCGTTATTTGTTACCATCAGGAGAGCTTCCCGTTCGTCTTATTATTTTTACATAAAAAAATGTTATGATAAACAATAGGAACACGTACAAGACAACAATGTAATATTTTTGAAAAATCTTTATTAATTGGATGATAAGTGGTTTTTTTTTAAATCTTTGACTTTAACTTTATTTTTTTTGTTTCTACGGCATTCTTAAGTTTAATTACGTCGTATACTCGGACTGTAGACCGTCTAAAAACCACATCAATGTCCAAATTGAAATATCTTTTTAATTGTATATTTAGTTATTGATTTTATAACCTGTATAATAAATTAATAGCTGTGTAACATATTATAATCATTAAATATAAAACTTTTTTAAGGCTTAAATATGTTTTTCTGCCGTATTAGTTAAAAATGTAACAAGCCAAATTTTATAAAAAAAAACTTTAAAAACCCTAAATAAAGCGCTTTAAGCAAAACATTAAATTTTTTTTACCGTGAAGTAGGTAAATCGGTACGCAATCTGAAAGCCCCGTGCAGCATGCGTGAATCATAAAGAGTCCAAATAGCAAAAAAAAACTACTGATCATAAACATAGAGTGTAGGCTTAATGGACAACTGCGGTAAAACGTGTGCACATCAGTTTTGTCACCGACTTAATCTATTTCTGTTGGACGTATCCGCTTTGTTATCTAAACAAGATAAAGGTCATCGTTCGCCTCAACAATGCGCCGTGAAAGGGGCGATAACTGCCCATAAAATCTCTCATGTCACCGGGGCTTGGTGGCTGATTAGACTTCTTAACGATTCCGAGGAAACTAAGTAAATTGTTGCTATTTTCGCTCAGCCATAGCTGACATATACACGAGTCATATTAAAGTAATTGCAGTCTACCAGATTGATAATATAATGTAACTCTTTATTGTTTACACCAGCGATGATAGCTCAGTGGTTAGCGCGGCCGGTTCGCATGCCGAAGGGTGTGGGTTCAAACTTCAACAATCTAGCTGATGTTCGTGCGACTTTTTATGAATTCGTCGTTATAGGATTCTCCTTGTAAATAATAGAGTGGTGTATTCTTTGGATGCGACGCGAATTCCGATGCGTTTTGTACGAATTCATTCATATATATTGTGTGAGTATAGAAAGCAAAATTAAAAATTTTGAAAAACATACAACGGTTAAAAAGTAATTGTCACCTATCTAAAATAATGCACCCATTAAATCTGAACCCATAACACCATAACCATACCATAACCCATATTTTTTTGCAAATACTTACTTATAATAAATACGGAACACACAGACACGGAACAAACATTTGTTTATACCACAAAATGTTTATCCTGGGTGGGAATCGAACCCACGCCCTAACTGCCAATGAACCAACAGGGCTGTCCACCCCATAGCGTTATTTTTTAATGTAAAACTAATTAAATTGATTTTATTCTGGCGACACCCATGTTAAGAAATATTTAAAAAAGAAAAACTTAAATGTCATTTAGAAATTAATTCAAATGAAATAATTTAGTCGAGACGCTCTTGGTTCTAGACGCTCTCCTGATGGTACGAGATAACGTCTGTTCATTTGAATAACAAAAATCAAGGGCATCTCTGGTTTGGAGCTTTGGCCAGTTGTCAACGTAGTCGAAACGGTTAAGGTGATAGCGGGGTTTATGGTAAACTAGCTGCACCCCGCGGTGTTACCTGCTACATGCTTTAGGGTTAAAACGTAGCCTATGTATTAATCCAGGTTCTCAGCTATCTCCATACCAAATTTCATCCAAATCCGTTATGTAGTTTTTGCGTGAAAGAGTAACAAACATCCATCCATCGAAACTTTCTTATTTATAATATTTGTGGGATAGACTTGCGTTTGCGTAGACTTGCCTGATGTTAGAAGGTGCGGTCTATGGTGGAGCACGCTTGCCTAGAAGAAACCGACTCACTCGCGACTTGAAGGCGCCCATATTGTATCCATTAGGGCACACCCACTCGGGCAGCAAATTTTATTGTTTAGCGGTTCGTACAATGAAGGTAGATTCGAACTATGATATCGAAAAATTATAGCTATTTTATTCGCGGTCGGTTTGTAGATTTTCTGAACTCTTCAGCTTGTATCATAATCGTTCTTTTTTATACCTGAATTTAACTTTATATAATAGTAATACCTGGAAGGAGCAAATAAGACAGCCCGTCAGTGAGACATTTAAGACATAATTTTTTTATGTAAAAATTAATGAGACGAACCAGACGCTCTCCTGATGGTAAGAGACAACGTCCGTCCTTGACCATTGCAGCGATACACATAACTTTGAGTAACAAAACAAAGTCCAGGGCAACACTGTTTTGGCGTTCATTACTTTGAGACTTTCCGCAGTACCAGTTATTCTGCCGCTAAGCAGTAGTGTGTAAACATTACTGTGTTCCGGTTTGAAGGGTACTGCAGCTAGCGAAATTACTGGGCTGTTGAGACTAACCATCGAAAGTCTCAAAGTAATGAGCGTCAAAGCAGTGATACCCTGGACTTTGTTTTGTGTATCGCGGCAATGGTCATGGACAGGCGTTATCTCTTACCATCAGGAGAGCGTCTCGCACGTCTCATTACTTTTTGTATAATAAAAAAAAAACTGTTTCGTTTTAAAAGATGAGTCATTTGTATATAGGTCACAAGATTAGGTGTTAGCGTATTGATAAGGAAATCTTATTAATCCATGAAAATCTTATCAGCTCCGTGGCATCACGAAACGGGTATTAATACGAATAAGAATATTTTTGTAGCGATGACAGATCGGTGGTTAACGCGGTCGCTTTTCCTTTTTTTTTTTATGTAAAAAGTAATGAGACGAACGAGACGCTCTCCTGATGGTAAGAGATAACGCCTGTCCATGACCATAGCAGCGATAAACAGAACTTTAAGTAACATAACAAAGTCCAGGGCATCACTGCTTTGGCGCTCATTACTTTGAGACTTTTAGTTGAGTTAGCCTCAATAGCCCAGTAATTTCGCTAGCTGCAGAAGGTTTCAAACCCCAACAATGAGCTTGAGCTGTCGGTGATGGAAAACATCGTGAGGAAACCATAGCATGGTGGTAGGGTACTTTCTAGTACTCGGCTGGCTAGCTACCACCCTCAAGTTGAAAATCTGCCGCCAAGCATCTAACGGTGTGTTCCGGCAGCCTCACTTGAGAGCCAGTTCCATTCCAGGCTTGGTGTGCTTTACCATCTTCGACCACACCGTCACTTAACATCAGGTGAGCTGTAGTCAAACACCTAGCCTGTCGAATGTAAAAAAAATAATTGAGTGAGCTGTTCGTATTTGGAACGCCTAAACTCGTACCTCAAGTGAGTTATATGCAGTTACTATTATAGTGAAATAGTCATTTTTGGCTATCGGTACGAGCTGACCCTAAAACAACAATAGAGCATTAATTGCCTAAAAATACGGGCGGATGTAGAAACCATTGTCCTCTGAATACTTTGACCATGACCTCGCTCTATGAGATATAAGTGTATAGTTTTTGCCGACTATAAAGATGCAGCATCGGTACGTATGAGGTACGTCTTTCAGAGATGGTAATCCTCCATTCACTTGTGTATAAACAAATTTTAAATGACAGCCCTGTTGGTTTATTGGTAGTATGTCTGCTTCGAGACCTGAAGGGCGTGGGTTCGATTCCCTCTCAGGACTAACATTTGTGTGACTAACATCGATGTTTGTTCTGTGTCTGGGTGTACTGTATGTATTATAAGTATGTATTTACAAAAAAAAAAGTATTTCAGTATTCTATCAGTTATCTGTCTTCCATAGTACAAGCTCTGCTTAGTTTGGGGTCAGATGGCGCTGTGTGTAATGTCCTATGATATTTATTTATTTTATTTATTTAAATGTAAAAATATAAATTTATTGAATACTAGCTGCGCCCCGCGGTGTTACCCGCTACATGTTTTCGGGATAAAAACTTTCGGGATAAAGCCTATGTGTTAATCCAGGGTGTCAGCTACCTCCATATCAAATTTCATCCAAATCCGTTCAGTAGTTTTTGCGTGAGAGAGCAACAAACATCCATCCAAACTTTCGCATTTTGTATGAAAAGAAATTTGGTATAGGGGTAGCTGAGACCCTGGATTAACACTGAATTTACTAATAGGCTACTTTTCCAAGTTCCTCTACGGAGATCGAATGCGCGTTTTATTCTCGTTTTCTTATATCGACTCGCGATTAGCCGGAAGGAGCGTAAATCAAGCTGTTTTTACATTATCTGATATAGAAAGTTTGATCTAGGGAGAAACCGTGACGAATTTTATTAATCACGGTAAAAAACTAAAACAGAAAAAAACCTGACAACTGATGACGTTAGTTTATTACTACTACATTTCTTAATAGCTCGTTGAAGATTTTTACAGCTATTTACTCGGTGGTAGATCTCCTTAGCAGGAGGTCGTCTAGGTACCACCGCAGCACCAAAATTCTGCCGCCAAGATTTAGTGTGTAAGCATTACTGTGTTCCGGTTTGAAGGTTACTGCAGCTAGCAAAATTACTGGGCTGTTGAGACTAACCATATAATGTATCAAAGTTATGGGCGTCAAAGGTGTGATGCCGCCCTATACTTTGTTTTGTCACTCAAAGTTTTGTGAATCGCTGCAATGGTCATGGGCAAGCGTTATTTCTTATCATCAGGAGAGCGTCTCGTTCGTCTTAATTATTTCTACACTAGCGACCCGTCCCGGCTTCGCACGGGTTAACTTTATTTCGATTAACAGTATAGCCTATGCCACTCAGTGATAATGTAGCGTTATTATGATGAAAGAATTATTCAGATGGAACGATAAACGATACTATTAAACAAACAAAAAATCAAATCTTTTCCCTTTATAATAGTTAGTGTAAATTAAAACCCCCCATTGATTAAGGGCAACAACTTTTTTTTTCTTTTTTTTATACAGAATAGGTTCGCGTTTGACCACATCCTGCCTGATGTTAAGCAGGATGCAGTCCAAGATGAAGCACGCTTACCTAGAAAAAAAACTGTTTACTCTAGATTTGAAGACACACAAATTGTACTTCCCGGGAAAAACAGACGCGGGCAGAGAGTTCCACATCCTCGCTGTGTGTAAGAATGTGGAATCGAAGCGCTTAGTCCGTACGCGGGGAATTTCCACCATGTATGGATGGCGCTTAGGCCTAGTCTGCCTAGTCGTCCGGTAATAGAAAGGGGCTGGCGGAACTAAATTGTGCAATTCCGTGGCACACTCCCCGAAATGTATCCGATAGAAGACAGACAAGCAAGCGACTTTGCGTCGGTGCACAATCACAACTATACACCTACTACCTATAAAATCGCAAACACGCAAAAGATTTTGTACACGTGCGGTAATAATATTTGCCGCCTGTCATATGTACAAGATAAAGCTGGGATAACAAATGTCAATTGATACAGGAGTGCGCCAATTTCACACTAACATTGTTGCTCATGAAACCAATTTGAGTAAGTACATGTCACTGGTAACGTTGTGAATATCTAATCAATTGATATTTTGAGAAGAGTTATTTACATAGTAGTTTGTTTGTTTGAATTTTTTATTTCCTTTTGTTATATTTGTTGTTGGTGATTTGTTATGTTTGTTTTGTTTGACCGACAAGGGCTCACCGGAAGACCAGCGCTGGTCATACCAATTAGTATGACCAGTATTATGCTGAGGTGAGCCCCTATTTTGTAACTGTTTGTCTCTATTTGTTGTTATTTTTGTTGTGTTCTATGTTACAAAATAAAATTATTTTCTTTCTTTCTTTAATAATAAAGTCTTAGATCCGGGGCTACATCCGGGGCAATACTGTCATTCAATCTCTTTAAAAGATTGATTATTATTTGTTGTTACTATTTTGTCATCGACTATTTTGATCGATTATTTCAATAATTAAATAGAGATGATGATATATGCAAATTCGATTGATAAGTATCTAATAGTGAAAGTACGAAGGTCGATGACTACCGTTTCGTATTTTCGTCGGTTACTAAATCTGATCGGAAAGTGGTACATTATTGTTGATTGAGAAATTGTGATGTGGTTGGATTTTTATTGCGCAGTAGTGGCGCGTCTACTTTTTGAACATTAAGTTGTGGGTTCGATTCTCTTTTTTTTATTTTTTTTTATTACAATTAGGCTTGCGTTTGATCGCCAACTCGTCTGATGTTAAGCGAAGATGCGGTCTACGGTGGAGCACCTTCGCCTAAAAGAAACCGATTCATTCGCGACTTGAAGACACCCAGATTGTATCTATCAGGGAACACCCACCTGGGCAGCAAATTCCATTGTTTAGCGGTTCGTACAATGAAGGTGGATTCGAAGCGGTTAGTTCGAGGCCGGGAAAATAATGGCACATAAATGTAAGGATTGAATTGAGAACCTTTTTTTATTTCAGTTCCACAGTTCCATGATCTTTGTCAACTTATAATTTTTTCCAACTTTAACTATACTTAAAAAACTTAAACTATGTAATTCTTACTTTACTAGTATGTGTGCATACTACTAACGTACCAGCGACCCGAGCAAGAGTATATTGAGAAACTTCATAACTTCTTCTCTTCTATACTATTATAAAGAGGAAAGATTTGATTGTTTGTTTGTTTGTTTGTATTGAATAGGCTCGGAAACTACTGGACCGATTTCAAAAATTCTTTCACCGTTGGGAAGCTACACTATCTCCGGGTGACATAGGCTACTACTTTTTATCCCCGTATTCCCACGGGAACGGGAACTACGAGGCTGAAACCGCGAGTCGTCCGCTAAAATTGGTTAAAAATGTTTAAAACATTAAATCGCATTTATAGGTAGGTACGTACAAAGTTTTGGAAACAGATTTTTTTTTTTCATCTTTTGTAAGTCAACGTTTGACCGCCATCTCATGTATGTAAGCGACGATGTAATCGAAGATAAAGCACGCGCACTTAGATACCTATTTACTTTGGCATTGATAAGATCTAGATTATATCTTCCAAAGAACAATGACGCCGCAGGTTATCCCGTTTCATGGCACTGCAAAATTGGGTCTTTATGCTACTAGCTTGTACGGAACCCTTGGCGGGCGAGTCTGATTCGCATTTGTCCGTTTTTTTTAATGTAATACTTGAGTGACATATCTTCTGGTGTCAAGGAAAGATGCTGCCTACGATGCACTACGTGTGCTTATAAAAACCATTCAAATTCAATTCCACTCAGGTCTTGCAAGACATTGTTTCAATAAACACCCACTCGGGTCTTAAAAACAAATCTAAATGCATGTATAGTACAATGACGTAGTTTCACAGCACATCTAAGGACATGACACGACAGAAACATACATCCGAGTAAGTCGTAAGTGCAGATTACTGCAATCAACTGAAGGTCGTCGACGCCGCGTAGCGTGCGAATCAACGTACAAAGTCACGGACAACTTTTGTTTACAATTTAACTTAGCTTAGAAATAGGAGTTAAGATAAAAAATATCCCACCGAGATAAATAAATATCGTAGGACATTTCATACAGCGCCATCTCGCCCCAAACTAATTAAAGCTTGTACTACGGGAACCAGATAGCTGATAGAATACTAAAATACTTTTTTGTTGTGAATAAACTTATAATACACAAGCGGACGCCTCGCGGTTTCACCCGCGTAGTTCCCGTTCCCGTGGAAGTACAGGGATAAAAAGTAGCCTATGTCACCCGGGGATAGCGTAGCTTCCTAACGGTGAAAGAATTTAAAATAGGTCCAGTAGTTTCGGAGCCTATTCATTACAAACAAATAAACAATCAAATATTTCTTTTTTATAATAGTATAGATAGATAGATGCACCAATCTAACCCGAACCCACAACTGAAAACTGCATCAAAATTGGACTAGTAATAATGATTTACCGCAAATAAAAACCAAAATAAATGTCAGTAGCTGTAATTTCACTGTACAATTATGCTCCATTTGTCCATAAATGGCAAAAAATTATTTGTATAGAAACCTTAAAATATTTTCTTTCTTTTTTTTCAGAATAGCAAAGAACAGAATGACGCCAGCCGGGAGAAGTCGAAGGACTTCACGTTCGACCACTCGTATTGGTCCTACGACAGTGAAGACAGCAACTTTGCTACACAGGAACAGGTAGAAACCAATGTCGTTTGTTGGAAAACGATGATAGCTGAGTGGTTAGCGGAGTCGGTTCAAACCCCAACAATGAGCTTGAGCTGCCGGTGGAGGAAAACATTTTGAGGAAACCATAGCATGGCGGTAGTATACGTTTTAGTACACGGCTGGCTAGCTGTCGCCCTCAAGTTGAAAATCTGCCGCCAAGCGCCTAACGGTGTGTTCCGACTGCCTCACTTAAGAGCCAGTTCAATTCCAGACTAGGTGTGCTTTACCATCTTCGATTACACCGTTACTTAACATCAGGTGAGCTGTGGTCAACCACCTAGCCTGTCAACCATAAAAAAGTTAATTCGTATAGGCTTGTTAGTCAGTCCTAGTGCCAGTTGACATGCTTCCGACATGCCTTGACAGTTGTTATTATAGGGATACTCGCTGCGCCCCGCGGTGTTACCCGCTACACGTTTTCGGGATAATAAGTAGCCTATGTCTTAATCCAGGGTCTCACCAAATTTCATCAAAATCCGTTCAGTAGTTTTTGCGTGAAAGAGTAACAAACATCCATCCATCCAAACTTTATATTAGTAGGATACAACAATTTAACGTTATACATTAAATTGTTCTGAAAGAGTCACCCATTGGGAAACGGTCAGGATTTGTTAGGGTTTTGTTTTGGGCTAACTTATCGCTTAGATCGCGTCAGTGTAGCGGAGGCTTCAAATTGCTCATGTAGCTACTTCATTAAGTTTCTCGATTCTGTTCTTGACTAGCTGTTACCCCCTTTCTCCAGGTGTTCTCTGACCTCGGACTGGACGTGATCGACAGCGCGTTCGAAGGCTACAATGCGTGTGTGTTCGCTTATGGACAAACCGGCAGCGGGAAGACTTTCACCATGATGGGATCAAATGTGAGTGTAATAAACAGATTTGCTGGTAGGGCCATTAGGCTCCCTCCCTCTTGTCAGCAAAAGTAAGCAAAGTTCTTACTCCCCATATCTATGCTTACATTGCTTTAACTAGCGGCATTATCATTACTGTGTTCCGGTTTGAAGGGTACTGCAGCTAGCGAAATTACAGGGCTGTTGAGACTAACCATCGAAAGTCTCAAGGTAATGAGCGCCAAAGCAGTGATGCCCTGGACTTTATTTTGTTACTCAAAGTTCTGTGTATCGCTGCAACGGTCATGGACAGGCGTTATCTCTTACCATCAGGAGAGCGTCTCGTTCGTCACATTATTTCTCACATAAAAAAAAAAGAAAAAATATCAGTTAAAGCGATCTCTTCTAGGCAACTCTAAATATCGAGAGGATTCATGAACATGTAGAAAACGTGGTGTGCCAATAATAATATTTGAACGGCTCCTTATAAGGAGTTAAAATTCAAATTCATTATTGGACAAATTTGTCACAAGTCATGTTAAAAAAATAATTGAAAGAAAGATGGGATCTAATAAAGTAAAAGTTAACGAAATCAAATTAACAATTTATTAGTGTTTTAAAAATATCATCGAATGTATGAAATGCCGGTTCGATTTGCAATTTATGTACGAGTATGCATGTACATAATTATGTAACTATGTCTGTACGGGTGGAATCTTGCAACTTAAATTTGACCCATTTCCCGATGTCCAATGGAAGGGAGCCCTTTGCCCTGCAATAGGACAACACGTAACGTAACAATAAAAAAAAGGCCGTCATCATCATCCACAGCCATGTTTATCTCACTGCTGGGTATAGGTCTCTCTTGTCGTGCCATCTGCCTCGGTCCTGTGACAATTTAATCCAGGTTCGACCCGCGTCGGTGACGGTATCGTCGACCCATCTTGCGGCTGGACAACCAACGCCCTGCTTACCTTAGCTAGGCCACCACTCTGTTGCAACCTTACTCCACCTGCCATCACTTCGCGTAACAACATGTCCCCGTAAAAACCCCGTATATTTCTTTTATCCACATAATCCGTTACGATGCGGTGATTCATTCTATATCACGAATGGTGACCCAAAAGTATTAACGCTTTTACATTATCAAGTAATATGACTTGCAAACTGATAATGCCATGATAAGCTACTGCCACATAATAACAAGGATATACCTACCTATTTCTTTTGTTGTTTATTTACATAAAACTTCAAGGTTAGTTTTAACGTAACTGTTAAACTTTTACTTGTTATTTCTGATTGTTCTTGGTATAAAGCCAGCATTGTATATTTTGTTTTGTATTTTAAAGTTTAATTTTGAGGTGTTTAAGAATTTTATCCCTAGAGTATTCCTGGCATTGGTTTTACTGTAGCTAGGCTTGCGGTTGACTGCCAACTCGCCTGATGTGAAGCGAAGATGCGGTCTTCGGTGGAGCACGCTTGCTCAGAAGAAACCGATTCACTCGCGACTTCAAGGCACCCAGATTGTATCTATCGAGGAACGCCCAATTCTCCAAACTCGGGCAGCAAATTCCATTGTTATTGTGTAGCTATTTTCTGAGTGCCTGACAGGAGCCGCAATAAGTAGCTCAGTATACGAGGGCAGGTCGTCGCTGCTTTGGCGGACCTTAAGTCATTCGATAGTTAGTCTTAATATCCCTGGTTTGATATGTTTTATCAATAAAATATTTGTATTTAATCATCATCAGCAGCTCGTGGTCGCCCACTGCTGGGCATAGGCCTCTCTTCTTGTTGTATTAAATACTGCGGTGGAACCTACCTAAACGACCTCCTGGAAAGGAAATCTACCACCAAATAGAGTATTAACATTGTATTGTTATCCAACAGGAATGCCAAGGCCTAATTCCGCGAATCTGCCGGCAATTGTTCTCCAGAGTAGCGGCGGGGAAAGAATCCGGAGCCTCCTACCGCACAGAAGTCTCTTATCTCGAGATATACAACGAGAAGGTCAAAGACTTGCTGGCCACAGACACGGGACACACGCTTAAAGTCAGGGAGCATCCGAAACTGGGGCCGTACGTGCAAGATTTGTCGAAACATTTGGTCTCTGATTATGATGACATCCAGGTTTGTTGATTATGTATTTTGTTGGCATGGAATTAAAGTTAAAAGTTCCATGCCATGTGGAATTATGCTGCTTTGAAATGGTCGTCATTAGCGTCAGGTACTGGGCACACGCTCAAAGAAATTGTCGAAATATTTTGTATTATGTGATTTTGCACCTTATCAGTCTTAGTTGTGAAGTCAAATCTTGCAATTTGAAGATGATTATTTATCTTTAAGTACTTGTATGCAACTATACGATTAGATAATCGCCTCGAAACATTTGGCTTGGGTTATGATGATCCTCGTTTGTTTTTATTTTACCTTAAAAGCGTGTAAATACATATGTAAGGTTGAATACTTCGAATGTGTCCGAAACGAGGCTGCACGGCAGAACTTCCAGCTGTTTGACAGTATTATGGGTACGTGTAATAGTCTCCTGGCTACGCCGACATCAGAAGAAGCTAGGAGTCTAATAAAACTTTACTATCATCTTTTTAGACAATGATAGATGTTGTGCGAAGAGTGGTACATGTATTATGTTATTATGGGATTGGCATAGTCGAATATCGACAAAACTCCAATAAATAAAACAGAAAAAAAAGGTTGAATACTCAATGTTTAGGTACT
Source organism: Biston betularia (assembly GCA_905404145.2). Lineage (NCBI taxonomy): Eukaryota > Metazoa > Arthropoda > Insecta > Lepidoptera > Geometridae > Biston > Biston betularia. The sequence goes on from FR989879.1 coordinate 1,013,847, forward strand.
CAATGTTTAGGTACTTTACTCACCTACCTACTTTATTTTTGTATACAGTCCACTGCAGATTTTATGTCTATGCATCTATCATAGTTATGTTAGTTGCCATTAGGTACACCATTGAGAAAGCATGTTCGTTTAAACAAAAAAAATAAACGAACAGTAGGAAAAACAACCTTATTACTATCACAACAAACTTTTTGAAGTCAAAAAATTTAGTAGCGATGACTTCCTGGCTGGGCAAAGATTATATAGTCTTTCTCGCTCACACAGGAGTGCATGCACCGCGGCAACCAGCAACGGACTACGGCGTCGACACAGATGAACGACGTGTCGTCTCGCTCGCACGCGATATTCACCATCACGTTCGTGCAAGCGTCGTATCTACGTCACAACAACATGCCTTGCGAAACAGTATCTAAAGTGCATCTAGTGGATCTGGCTGGCAGGTATGTGTGTCTCGTTCGCTGCTAGCGCGCTGTCTCCCTCTATGTTAGCGCGTTCTCTCTCTGACTGCTAGCTCGCTGTCTCGCTCATTTAATTCTCTTTAATGTCTAGTAAGTACTTGAAAGTAGTGTCATACTTAATTTTTAAGTAGTTTTTTAAATAGTATAAGTAAGTTAGTTCCATTCCAGGCTAGGTGTGCTTTACCATCTTCGACCACACCTTCACTGAACATCAGGTGAGCTGTGGTCAAACAGCTAGTCATAAAAAAAAAATTAGTACATGCTAAATGTCAGAGTTGCCGCCAAGCAGTAGTGTATAAACATTACTGTGTTCATGTTTTAAGGGTACTGCAGCTAGCGAAATTACTAGGCTGTTAGTTAATTGATATGCTGTGTTTCTAGCGAACGAGCGGATGCGACAGGCGCGACCGGCCAGCGACTGGTAGAAGGCGCTCATATCAACAAGTCTCTAGTGACACTGGGTTCTGTCATATCAGCACTAGCGGAGTCCAGTCAGCTGGCGCCAGAAAGTACGTGAAAATGCTCTTTTAATTACGTAATAAAGTCAACAGCTTATGCTATGACTTTTTCATGGTTGACAGCCAAATAAACCTGATGGTAAGTGACGGTTTGGTCATAGATGGTAAACTGCTAGGAATACAAGTTCTATTCGGAACATTTAAGAGTTTGTTTTTATTTCAGACCGCGTGCAGAAAGGCGGCAAGAAAGTATTCATTCCGTACCGAGACTCGGTACTGACGTGGCTCCTGAAGGATTCTCTCGGAGGCAACTCCAAGACCATCATGATCGCGGCTGTGAGTAGATGACATTGTAGAATTTTGACTGGTTGTATTTATCAGTATAGCATTAGTTCTGAAAATAACGTTTCTACGTAGATATCTCCAGCGGACTGCAACTACGGCGAAACTCTGTCCACCTTGCGGTACGCCAACCGAGCCAAGAACATCATCAACAAACCTACCATTAACGAAGATCCGAACGTCAAACTCATCAGGGAGCTCCGCGAGGAGATTGAGAAACTTCGAAAACAGATAGCGCATAATACGGTAAGCGAACCACGGCTTAGACTATGTTTTGTTACTCATAAATTATGTAAATTGTCCAATTCCTGATCGGGCAGATCTCATCTCTCTGCACAAGGTGCTAGCTGTCCGTGTTTTTGCACTTATAGTTGCCATTTATAACATTCTTGACAGGTGGAATCCAATTGGGAAGTTATGACGTAGAACTTTTTTTACAACCTTTTCTTACTGCTTTTTTTAAAACTTAAAGCAGCTTGGAATGAGGTTAATCGTTTTTCATTACAGGATCCAATTGAAACCGAACCCGGCGTTTTAGCGACCCTCCAACGGAAGGAAGCCCAAGAGAAACACCTCACTGAAAAATGGACGGAGAAATGGCGTGAGACGCAGCAAATATTACAAGAGCAGAAAGCACTGGGGCTCAGGAAGAGCGGACTTGGCGTGGTGCTGGACTCCGACATGCCGCACTTAGTGGGGATTGACGATAACTTGCTCAGTACAGGGGTTACGTTGTATCATTTGAAGGTAAGTCTTGTTGAAATTTAGGTAAACGAAAATAATGAGTTTGATTCGTATGCCGTGACGGCAAACGGCGTGACGGTCTATTATTTGTTTGTTCGGGAAATGGCTCGATTGACTTGAAATGTTTGTTGTGACCTGTTTAACGGCGAGACATGTTACGGGAGCGACGCATTTCGGATAATTAACTAGTTTTAGCCGACTATAAAAAAAAAATACGATTTCTTTCTTCATAAAATTTCTTTTTAATTATAATTTACATTTGGCCTAAAATGTTTGACGGTTAAAATACGGCGTGCGTTTCGGATGACTATTCAGTATTGTTTATTTTAGGAAGGAGAAACTGTGATCGGCAGTGCTGAGCACACTCCCACGCCGGACATCCTGCTGAGCGGCGCGGGCGTACTGCCGTTGCACTGTCGCGTGACGCTGGCGAGCGGCGTGGCCACGCTGCACCCGGCGCCGCACGCGCAGTGCTGGCTCAACACCGTACTCATCACCGGGCCAGCTAAACTCAGCCAAGGTAACTTGTTTTCCAACTACCCATAAAATATCAAAAGAGCTGGAACTGTTATTTCAATCCGGGTTACTCAACTCTTCAATAATACATAATAATTTTACTTTTTAATTTGGTAGGTTTATACTTTTAAATTATTTCTTATAGATAAGTTGAAAAGTTATAGAAAAATGTCATATATGCGTATTAGTTGCAGTCTTTGGAAGCTTTTCCTGCAAAACTGATAGAATCGGCAATAAGATATGGTAAAATGTATGTGTGTGACCACCCCCAAGTTGATCTACCGCCAAGCACCTAACAGTTTGTTCCGACATTTGAGGACCAGTTCCATTCCAGGCTAGGTGTCTTTACCATCTTCACAGCATTACTTAACATTAGGTGAGACCGCGTATTGGCAAGCGTAGCGTAGGACGCCCTGAGACTCGATGGAGTGACGATATACGTAGGACACCTGGCGGTGGATGGAAGCGAAAAGCCGAAGATCGGGCTGAGTGGCGTGTCTTGGGAGAGGCCTATGTCCAGCAGTGGACTAGTATAGGCTGATGATGATGATGATGATGAGGTGAGCTGTGGTCAAACACCTAGACTGCCAACTAAATAAAAACCACAGTCCAAGCCATTTCCGCACACATTCCATGATGATTTACAATATTCAAATGGAAACGGTAACGTGTGCAGTGCGGCGCATATACTGCGGTGGCACCTACTTAAACAATTTTCTAACAAATAAAATAACAACTGGTAAACATAACCGAGAGGTCGGACTCAGCATGAACATGTCAAAGACCAAGGTTATGACTAACAACACCAAGACAAAAATGTGCATCGGGGATGTTGAGATTGAATATGTCCATGAGTATGTATATCTTGGCCAAATAGTATCCTTCCAGGCGAGACAAGAGAAAGAAGTTGCTCGACGCACCGAAAATGCCTGGAAGAGCTATTGGGCCATGAAGGACTTAATGAAGGGTTTACCCATGTGCCTGAAACGTAAACTCATGGACATGTGCATTCTTCCCATCCTCACATACGGCGCTCAAACTTGGTCTTTGACAATTGAGCAAAGGTCCACACTCGCGGTTTGTCAATGAGCGATGGAGCGCAGCATACTGGGCGTAAGGTTATTAGACCGCATAAAAAACTCAGTACTGTGCTCCAAAACTCAGATCATTGATGTAACTCAAAAAGCTGCCATGCTGAAGTGGGACTGGGCTGGACACGTCTGCCGAATGCCAGCCGAGCTATGGGCGAAAACCACCACCGACTGGGTCCCGGAGGTTAAACGGCCACCAGGCCGGCCTAGAAGACGGTGGAAAGATGAGCTCGATGCCCACAATAAGGAGTGGACCAAAATAGCACAAAACAGAGAGTAGTGGAAGGGGGGGAGAGAGGCCTTTGCCCAGCAGTGGGACAAAGTGGGCTAAATAATAATAATAAAAATAAACATAACTGTGATTCATTTGTCCCAGGCTGCATCCTGCTGCTGGGGCGCACCAATATGTTTCGGTACAACGACCCAGCTGAGGCGGCCAAACTGCGCCTGGAGGGCAGCGCCTCCGCCATGAACCTGTCGCGGCTTTCGCTGCTATCCTGGTCCACCACCGACCTCTGTGCTAGCACTGAGAATCTCAACACTAGTACTCTCTCGTAAGTCAAGAAACCAGATAATTTGGCAGTTTCTACATTGGATACCACATCATATCTGTGAAATTCATTAATCCATGTTATTCGGTGACAATACATTTCAATTATTGGTTCATATTATCTCTTCGAAAGTTTTGATTTCCAAACAATAAAAAAGAAATGTTTCTAAATTTGACTTTACCTTGCTAACCATATGTAACGTGCAGATCTTTTGAAGGACCCAACGATGCTTATTTTCTACAATTTGCTACTATTTCCACTCTTTTCTATGTGCTTCTATCGCACTCTCACTGCTAGCATCAATCCTATTATTGTTTCTTATTCCACATATTCCTAACAGGTAATCATCACTTCTAACCGGCCTTTAGTTCTCTGTCCTAGTTTCAAGTCATTCCCGCTTTGAACAAACCTTGATTTGTTGATATCGCAAATTTTCTGAATTTTATTCTCTTGTGAATGGGCCCCATTTGTTTGTAACCGTTAACTTTTCACAGCTGATACTTGGTTCGGTTCGTGCCTTATTTACGTATTTATTCATTAGCTCATATATGTACAGGGATCTAGAAAGCGAGATTCGCTGCGAGCGGATAGAGGCGCAAAAAGCTGAGTTGGAGCGAGAAAGACAACAGTTTCTTATGCAACAGGAGGAGAGGCAGCGGCGGTGGCATGCCGAAAGGGAGGAGTTATTGCAAGCGCAGAGGAAATTGGACGAAGTAAGGACAGTTCTGTGCCAGTCAGAATGATTTGTTGTACAGTTCGAAAATTTGCACCGTGATTACTGCAAAACATATCATCATAAGGTGCTATCTGCCTAATTCAGCGTAGCGACATCTTAATTGCAGTGTGTATCTCTTTGTAAGTGATAAAATCTTCCAAACACGTTTTGTATTTGGAACATTTTGTAACAGTGGTCGTTTATAAAAAATAAATCAAAATGGTCCGAGTTTTGATCCTTGTGGGACGCCAAATATTTTTTTATTTAATAGAGAACTTAAACCCCTGATCTGTAACTAGCTGAAAACGATCACGCGAGTAAGATTTACACCATCAAAGCAAACAACCGCAAATTCCAGTGGGCTCAATGTTCTGGATTAAAAAGTTGTGGTCGACAATATCAAACGCCTTCGAGAAATAAACTTCACTGCCATTTTCGATTGCAACGATGCTGTTGAGTTTTGAGATATGAGTAAATCTTTTGAATGTTTGAATACTTTACTAACGTCTGACTGCGTTATATATACCGCAGTAGAATGCATATTAATGTTGATATTTGTTGGCAGGAGCGTGAAGCTATGGAGCGGGAGTACGCGGCTGCATGCCGGCGTCTGTCAGGCGATTGGCGCGCGCTCGAGCGCGGCTGGACGCACCGGCGACGTGCACTGCGTTCGCGTCAGCGCGAACTCGCTGCGCGCACGGAGCGGCTGCGCGCGCTCAGCGACACGCACACGGGTTGTGTAAGTATATGCACACTAGTATGTGTGCGGATGGACCCACCGCCAGCTATGTGAACATAAACGCATACAAACTCGCAGGCTCGTCGATGAATGGTGTCCGCTATCGAGTGTTATTTTTTCAAGAGCGTAGGACCTTTTCAGGCAGACCTCTTTAGATTGGACACTGGGAACCACTGCCTTCAAACTGGTGCAAATTTAGCGGCATTTCGAAAATCCTTTGCGCATACTTCTTGTTCTTCAAGACATTATTACAAAAGGAATAACTTGGAAGATTTCTTCTACATTTCAATTTCACCACTTTCACTATGGGATGATAATGTGGTATAAATGTTAAATGACATTAGTGTAGCACAAACTACGTATAATTAAGTTTAGTTGTAAGTGTCGCCTGAATGTGATGTATTAGGCAAAAGCATGTTTATGTCTATAGCTAAAGTACACTTAGTTTATTTCACTATTGCGCTATTTTTTTCTTCTCCCAAATTAAATGTGAATCTGTGTGATAGACTATCACAGCACTATGACCCCCTTTAAGTAGTATTGTACTTGGAATGTCACGGTTGACAGTTTATACGGCGTAGAAACCGTATTATCTAAGTATACCACCTCTAAAAATGAGCACGACGACTTTGTTAATAAATTGTAATAAAATTTTATCTGTGTGGCTCGAATGAATGATACCCCATTCGGTTCACTCATTACGCTCTATGAAACAAAATTTTATCATAGGTACAGTTACCTTAATTTAAAAAAAGGAAACCGCGCTATGCCAGTTTCTTGCAAAAAAATAAAATGCGTTTTTAAAATATGCCTCTAATTCAACATTACAAGTACGGCATGATACCCTTTGTTTCATTGATTGACGTACTGCACACACTTACGAACCTAGCAGTCTGACTATTCAGTTTAAATCCCAATTGCAACATTTGCATACACCGCGTGCGTGATTGAAGTTGATTACAAACGTAATCAACGTGCAACCAGAGGCGTATCTACCGTCGTATCAGCCGTATCAATGATACGGGGCTCCGAGTTGTAATGGCCTCCTCCTCCTTTCTTCCTCTAAGGATCCTTTAACCAGTATTCTGGGCCCTACCACCAAAGTTTTGTTATGATTTGCTCGCCTTTTTGTTGCTATATTCCCCCTATTCCCGTATAGGCTGAGAACGAGGAAGGTCACGTGGTGGCGCTGAGAGCCCAGCTGGAAGGCAAGCGAGCCGAACTGGAAGAATATGTCAAGAGCAGCGTTAAAGAATTGATCGCGAGGGGGTGTAAGGTAGGTCACGTGTGAAGGTGTGGGTCATTTGTGATATATGAGGGCTGAAAAGCATTTCTGGGTTGTTGAAAGCTGGGGTTTTACCATGTTTTGTCTACGATTTGACTTGTACATTGACAATTTTGAAAGATATGTGTAGATCAGTATTTTTTTTTAAATTATAGTTGAATTTAGGGTCATGTAACATTAAATAAATAAATAAATAAAAATTGGGATAAAAAGGCGGGAAATAATGGGTTTATTGGGGTTTGTTGTTGTTTTTTTGTTTAGATTTGGGATTGATTTATTGTTATTGTTTTATTTTTTTATATTTGTTTTGGTTATTTGGGTTTGGTTGGTTTGGTTTGGATTTGGGATTTGGTTTTATTGTAAAACCAACTCAATTATAACCTCAAATTAATGAGGTTATAATTGAATTGGTTTTACTGGTGGTTTTCTTTGACCAAAAATTGATTTAAAACGAAAATTTGATTTTAAATGTAAAAGATTACATACAATCGTACAGTGTGAATTACAGTTATGCACGAAGCAGCTGTCAAATGAACGCCATATATTGAAAGTAATCCGAACTGGCAATTCCCATATAAACTTATGACTTTTCTAAACCACCCCGGTATTCAGGAGAACATAACTACATATTTAAATCGGTCGACCCATTTTCAAATTTATATTTATATTTGTAAATAGAAGTGCATGGAGTTTGCTAAGAAGTACTATTTTTTGAAACGCAGAGAGCTTTTTATTTCATTGAAGTTTTGTTCGTGTTAAACTAATAATATTTACTTAGGAGCATGATTGTTTCTGCTTTATGTAAATGCATGTATTAGATAGCTCGCTAGAGTTGTTTGTAGCTTACTAATAATGCTTGTAAACTTTCAAACCAGTCTAATGATACAGCGCTTTAAAATCTTCAAAATGTTTTCTAAATTACAAACATCGCCTGTTCCCCTGATACCCTGATAAAACCTAACCAAACAATGCAATTCAACTAACCCAAACAAGTTAAACTTAATTGAGACAATTAAAAAGTAAAAAATAAAGTAAAATATAAATTATAAGTAAGTAAGTAATTTAATAAGTAATTATAAAGTAAATTATTTTTTCTTTCCTACAAATAAATGTGGCAATTGTAAAAAAAAAAAAAAAAATTGAGACAATTAAAAAGTCACGAATGCCGACTACTAAATGAATTACAACAGAATTGACTTGTAAAAAAATTATCGCCTGTGTCATTCGGGATGATAAAATAAATAAATATCATAGGACATTACACACAGCGCCATCTGACCCCAAACGAAGCAAATCTTGTACTATGAAAGTCAGATAACTGATACAGTACTTAAATACTTTTTTTTTGTAAATACATACAGTACACCCCGCGGTCTTATCGCTCTAGGCGATAAGACCGGCCTTATACATCATCTATTCTATTGTTTTGTTATATTATTTTATCTTCTTTTTTTTTGTTTGTTGTTTGTTTCCTATTTGTATTAATTGTGATCTGTGTTTCTGGTGTATAATAAAGTTATATTCTATTCTATTCTACACCCACATGATAAACACAAGTACATGATCTAAGGATTCTAGCGATACCCCATACATCCAAATCTGTTCGGGCATTTATAAGTTATGATGGAATAAAGAAACTCACATACAAACATACATACAGAAACCGTGAAAACATTACACTCCTTTTTTTGGGCGGTCGCGTAAATAGCAGGTTCAGTTTCAAATTCATAATTTTATCAATCTGATCTCTTTTCCATATGGTTCCAAATCTGCTGATTGAAATAATCCTTTCCTTTTTTACTTATTTGGTCTCTATTACAAACGTATATGGTTCCAAATTCGTTGTTGACTGCAGCCGTCGCCCGGAAGCCCGCCGAGTCCTGCCTCCGAGTCGAGTACGGAATGCCTGATGCAGCTGCTGATGCACTGCGAGCCTTCCACCGCTACGAGCATCAGGGACACCGTTGATAGGCATGTGAGTGACCTCTTCTTTCTGGCCGTTACTTAAACATGTGTGAAAAGCAAAAATTGTTATGCACGACCTTCTAGAAGTGAACACTGCACGCACATAAATAATCACGGTATACACTATTAAGTATTACGTGGAAATTATTGTTAAATGATTTTTCTGGTGTTGTGTCAAAAGTATCTAAATTGTTGCATATTTTGTTATAAGACGAGAACATCCGGTATTATTAATGTTATATTATATATTATTATGTGGACTATTTATGGTTCGGTCATAAGAAAGGCCGAATGTTTTTCTGTTAATGAGACGTCTGCTGAAGCGTGGAGCTGACATCTTTATAAACTGTGATTATATCTGACGACAGATTCGTTTTCGATTCGATCCGATTACGCAATCGCTAGTCGCTATCGCTAGTCTGTAATAAACCTCTCTATTACACTGAATAAAAAACACAAATGCGAGTTTTCAAATCGTAAATACAAATTGAAACAGAAAAAGGAGCTCGTGGAACTGGAAGAGGAGCTCCAGAGCCGGGTGAAGAGCGTCGCGTCGCACCGCGTCAAGATCGAGCGGCTGCAAGCGGAACTGGCGCTCCTCGGGACTCAGGACTTAGGGCTCCGGCACGCGCTCGCTGCTGACCTCAGCCCTGGCGCGCTCAAAGGTAAGCTGTTCACTGTTTTATGAACAAACTAGCTGCGCCCCGCGGTGTTACCCGCTACATGTTTTCGGGATAAAAACTAGCCTATGTGTTAATCCAGGGTCTCAGCTACCTCTATACCAAATTTCATCCAAATCCGTTCCGTAGTTTTTGCGTGAAAGAGAAACAAACATCCATCCATCCATGCAAACTTTCACACTTATAATATTAGTTGGATGTCATGTTGTGTGTGACCGCGGTTATTTGCAAGATAGTTGAAACGTCGAGGTAAATAAACAAAACTAATTTCATAGTATTTTAAACATAATTAGTTGAATGTATAAAGTGCGATGCCAAACTGAAAAAAAAAGTCCATACCGATCAGTTTGTATTGTTTCAGAAGGTGACGGAGAAGGGATGCCGGAAGGCGTGAAGCGCAGTAAATCAGAGTTAGTGTTGCGGCGGACTCCGCGGGAGGAGGTCCTCGATCCGCTTTCCGCTGACGAACGAGAAGACTACAGAAACAAAAGAATGAAGTAAGTAAATATCTACATAGCATAAAACAAAGTCGCTTCCCGCCCGCACTCTTAGATCTTTTAAACTACGCAACGGATTTTTATGCGATTTCCATCAATAGACAGTGATTATAAATATAATAAATAATAAATATCGTTGGACATTACACACAGCGCCATCTGGCCCCAAACTAAGCAGAGCTTGTGTGATGGAAGTCAGATAACGGATAGAATACATAAATATTTTTTTTTTGGAAATACATACAGGACACCCAGACACAGAACCAACATTTGTTTATACCACAAACTGTTTGTCCTGGGTGGGAATCGAACCAACCATTGACCAACAGGGCTGTCGATTATAGAGGAAGGTTTATTTTTATAATGCATGCATATGCACCACATTAGTATCTTCATTGCAACCGTGCGAAGCCGGAGCGGGTCGCTAGTAAATAAAGAACTAGCGGACGCCTCGCGGTTTCACCCGCGCAGTTCCCGTTCCCGTGGGAATACAGGGATAAAAAGTTGCCTATGCCACCCGGAGATAGTGTAGATTCCCAACGGTGAAGACGGAGAATTTTTGAAATCGCTCCAGTAGTTACGGAGTCTATTCAATACAAACAATCAAGTCTTTCCTCTTTATAATAGTACAGATAAAAGGCATAAATAGTTTTATTTTGACAATAAATCATTCAAAATTTAAATATATAATAAATTGGTAGGAATGCGAAAGTTTCTACTTTAAGTTAGCTCTCCTTAGCAGGAGGTCGTCTAAGTAGATACCACCACAGCACCAGATATTCTGCCGCCATCCAGTAGTGTGTATTATTACTGTGTTCTGGTTTGAAGGGTACTGCTGCTAGCGAAATCACAGGGCTGTTGAGACTAGCCATCAAAATCACAAAGTAATGAGCGCCAAAACAACGACGCCCTTTGGTTTGTTACTCACAGTTCTGTGTATCGCTGCAATGGTCATTGGCATGCGTTATCTCTTACCATCAGGAGAGCGCCTCGTTCGTCTCATTTTATTACATAAAAATGTGGGTATGTGAAATCCCTTAAGCTTTTAGTTTATGTGATTTATCACATACATTCATTTTGTTATTTTAAAGATTTTACTCAACTCAAAGTGACATGAGTAGATAAGGAACGAATACAATTTTATCAATTATATAAATACATATTATTGTATTTGAAAAATAAATAAATAAACATATTAACGTTGAACAAATTTTAGTTGTCCAGTATTTTGTCTTCTTTTCAATATGAAAAAAAGGAATGTTTTACATTTTTTTTTCTTTCTTTTACTAACACTGTACCGTTTTTTGCAGCCTGAGTCTCAGTTTAGACCCTCTAGCGTCTCCCAACTCCACTCTCCCGACAGAAGAGTCTTTCCACACGGCGTCGTCGAGCCCGAAGCGGCTCCCCGCGACACCCTCGGAGACCACGACGGGGGAAGCGACCCCCGCGGAGCCGCTGCAGCCGCGTTTCAAGCTAGGGCCCGTCCCCAACGCTGATGACAGCGACGAGTCTAGCACCGAGGATTATCGCAAGGTAATTTCAACGGCATCACTTAGCAAATCGCAAAAAAATATCATCTGTGTCATTCATATTAAATTCCAATTTCTATCCCTGGAACTGTCTAGTATAACTGTCAGAAAACATCACCAAGTATCGTGATAACTAAAACTATTAACTTTTACTTAATTCTTATACAACATGGGTAGACAAGTAAATCAGTAAATCAGTAATATTTATTGGCCATAAATAACAATAATGTTAAAGGCAAGTCACTTGTACAAAAAAAACCTTACGATTACACTTTAATGAATGAAACTATACCTATACGAGTAATTAACAACGAACATACTACAGCGGAGGCTCCGTTTATGTACTACACATAAATGAGGATTCTGAGAACCTCATTGACATATATTCACCTAATTTGTAAAATGGATTGTTTTCCAAAAAAAATTTAATGGTTTTTTTAAATTCGGTATGATTTAATTCTGTAATATATTTTGGCAATTTATTATACATTAACATTTTGGCGTGACGGCCCTGCTTTTCAACTTTACCTAACCTAGTCCATGGCACGACCAGCTTTTCTTTGTTTCGCAAGTTATATTGATGCCTGTCTTTGTTCTTTGGCAAATTAGCTCCGTGTATTTCTAATAAGCTATTGTATATGTATAGTGATATCACTGTCATAATTTTGTTAGTTTTGAAGTATTTTTTTGCAGAACTACGTTTTTTTAAACCATTTATTATTCTAATCGCTCTCTTCTGACATCTTAACACTTTTGTAATACTAGCTGCGTTACCCCATATCGTAACTGCGTATCTTATAACAGAATGTATGTATGCATAATACACGGATATAAGAGTATTTTTATCTATTAACGGCTTAAGTTTAAATAACGCATAATTTCCGCTGGCAATTTTCTTACATATATTATCGATATGAGCATTGTGACTAATTGTATTATCTATTGTGTATCCTAAAAACACATTTTCTTTACTTGCCGAGATACCAACAAGTGAAATTAGTTGAAATAATTCCAAATACTTTTCACTGTAAACCTAGTGTAAATGTTTAATTGTTGTGTAGCGATGATAGCTCAGTGGTTAGCGCGGTAGGTTCGCATGGCGAAGGGCGTGGGTTCAACCCCCAACAATGAACTTGAGCTGCCGTTGAAGGAAACCATAGCATGGTGGTAGGGTACTCTCTTGGACTCGGCTGGCTAGCTACCACCCTCAAATTGAAAATCTGCCGCCAAGCACCTAACGTAGTGTTCCGACAGCCTCACTTGAGATCCAGTTCCATTCCAGGCTAGGTGTGATTTACCATCTTCGACCACACCTTCACTTAACATCAGGCGAGCTGTGGTCAAACACCTAGCCTGTCAACTATTTAAAAAAACTCGCTTTCTGATGTTGGGCGCAGACGTAGATCAAACGTACGCATGAACACTATGTGCGTGGTAAAGTATGAGACACCGCACCACACCGCTGAAGTCAGCGGTCATTTGCCACATTTTCCTCGGTCCCGAACATGTCTAGTCCGATCTACAGTGGACAGCCTGGCACGGGAGCCGTTATAAAATTCCTTCCACTTGCGAAAACCTGACAAATGTAGTCATGTTTTAAGGAACGACAATTTTTGAGCACGCGCCTGCTAGAAGACATAAAATCCAACGCTCTTTATCGCCTACTCAGTTGTCGTAAGAGGTCTTTATTTCTCTTACTCAATGTATATATATATATATATAGTATATATATAGTATATATATATAGTATATATATAGCAATCAACACAAGATCAAATTTTTCCTGTAACTTCTTGTAAGCAAATCTCAATATATACACACGATAATCAGACAGAATCTTAATAACCGTTCGTCACGCAACGTTGCCCCTGCGTTTGTTTTTAACAAAAACCTACAGTCTGCATTTTAAAACGTCATAAAACATGATAGGATTTGCCCACTATTTTTAATTACCTAAAAATTTTAACTCGGATAATGTCCAGGACTCAGATAGCTGATGTAGCCTAGAATGCTTTCTTAAAGTGGGTCTGGGCTGGCCATGTTAGCCGGGAGTTCGTTGAGCCAAAATTACGACGCTGGTTCCCTGAGGATGACAAACCTTTTGGACAGAGATGGAGGGACGAATTGACTCCTGCTTGAATGGTTGAACTCTGGTTGCGAAAAAGAGAGAAAAATTTAAGGAGGGAAGGTCCCATCAGTGGGCAGTACATGTTGATGATAATAACAACTGAAATGCTTGTTGATCTATGTATAACTATTGGAGAGGACGGATAAATTCTAGAACGGAGACCATTCAACAAACATAGTAGGTATAGGAGGCCCGAAGACTCGTTGGAGTGACGACATAAGTAAGACAGCTGTAAGTGACAAGTGTCGTGTCTGGGGAAAGGTCTAAGTCCAGTCGTAAGCTAACAGTATACTCATTAAAACGGTTATAGGAAATTTCTGTGTCACACATTGAAATCCTATACCAAGAAATTGGTTGTTGATTATTTTTGTAGAGACATACAATTTGAATGCATTGTATTATATGTGGTATAAGTAGATAGAATGGAGGTCAGATAATTAAAAAAAATATTTTGCACGGACATACATGTGATTTGTATAGTACGTAAAATGGTATGTATGTCACAGCCTCGGATAGTGGAAGGGCAGTCGTCGAGCTCGGTGGAACGGTCGCCGGAGGAGAGGCACCAGAGAGCCAAGCACAGGAGGAAAATAGCAGGCGAGTGCCTTTACTTTTATTAACCGATTTCAGGAAGGAGGGAGGAGGTTCTCAATTCAGTTGTGTATATTTTTTCTTATGTTTGTTACCTCAGAACTCCATCATTGACAAAACGATTTGGGAAAAAATATTTAAAGTATGTTTTTTTTTAATTCAAAATAGGTTCGCGTTTGACCACACTACCTGATGTTAAACAGTAATGTGGTCTAAGATGGAGCACGCTTACCTAGAAGAAACCTATTTACTCTAGATTTGAAGACGCCAATATTGTACCTAACAGGGAACACAGACTCCGGATGTATTTTCAGATTGGTCCCATAGAGATGTCATCTAAAGCGATTCGCTAGTTTCATTTTAATCGGTTCAGTAGTTCTCATTTATAATGATTAGTGGGACTAGTATGATGAAACAAATCAAAGCTTATCCATTTTGTCCCGTTCTCAGGAGAAGGCAAGTCGGGTCGCCGCCAAGTGACGGAAGCAGAAGCCCTGCGAGCGATGCAGCGGCTGTGCTCCCGGATCGCGGCGCAGAAGATGCTCGTCATATCCTCGCTCGAGAACGACTGCTCCAAGGACGACCTCGACCGCCAGATAGCGGTAAGTGACGTAAATAAATTAAACTGATTGACATTTCGTAATATTCATATTCATATTTATTGGTAAATATAATTTACATGTCATACTTATTGTACGTACCGTACACACATTCTTAAAATTACATGAGGAATAATAAAATTCATAATAAGAATAAAATAATTGTAAATAAATTAAATATGTCAATGGAAAAATTATCGATTTACATGTCAATTTTTTTATTATTTTTTTAATGATTGACAGTCTGGGTGTTTGACCACAGCTCCCCTGATGTTAAGTGAGGTGTGGTCGAAGATGGTAAATCACACCTAGTCTGGAATGGAACTGGCTCTCAAGTGAGGCAGCCGGAACACACCGTTAGATGCTTGGCGGCAGATTTTCAACTTGAGGGTGGTAGCTAGCCAGCCGAGTACCAGAAAGTACCCTACCACCATGCAAACGTCAATGTTATAAAACTCATTGAATTTATAGAAAGATTGCTCGACAAGCCATTTTTTAAATTTTTTTTTAAACGAATGCAGCCCGACGGCTGCAGTAACTACCATCGGCAGATGATTGTAGACTGTTGGCGCCATGACGTGCGTTAACTTGCCAGACCTCCCCAACGAGCGCGGAACAGTGAGCAGCTTATGCCGATCACGAGTGGGACCACGAATTGACCTCATTGTTCTAAAATTGACATTATTTTAAAAGTTATTTTATATTATCCAGTTTTTGCACACCCAATTCTGGGTTAAGTGTATGTTCTAAGCGACTTTTTAATTTATGTACCAACATTTTATAGTAGTATCTTTCTACTTGGTGGTAGATTTTTTTTTAGCAGGAGGTCGTCTAGGTAAGCACCACCGCAGTACCAGATATTCCGCCGCCAAGCAGTCGTGTGTAAACATTACTGTGTTCCGGTTTGAAGGGTTCTGCATTTAGCGAAATTACAAGGCTGTTGAGACTAACCATCGAATGTTTCAAAGTAATGAGCGCCAAAGCAGTGATGCCCTGGACTTTGTTTTGTTACTCAAAGTTCTGTGTATCGCTGCAATGGTCATGGACAGGCGTTATCTCTTACCACCAGGAGAGCGTCTCGTTTGTCTCATTACTTTTTACACTAAAAAAAAATAACTGTACCTATCTTAATAATATAAATAAATCCCACTAATATTATAAATGTGAAAGTTTGGGTGGATGGATGGATGTTTGTTACTCTTTCACGCAAAAATTACTGAACGGATTTGGATGAAATTTGGTATGGAGGTAGCTGAGACACTGGATTAATACATAGGCTACTTTTTATCCCGAAAATATGTAACGGAAAATACCGCGGGACGCAGCTAGTAAGCAATAAACTTAAAATTGACGGTGCATAGTTTTTGTCTGTCGTAACAGGCCAATTGTATTTATGAAAAAATTTGACAATTTTCTTATTTTTTTGCAGGTACTCCAAGATCTGCAGAAGAAATACGTCCGTCTCGAGATGGCGCTCCAATACTCCTTTTTCGACGGACAACAAAACAAGAAGGCGATGATGGTGACGCCGATACAAGAGACCCCATCACTCACGCTCTCGGAGAGTGACATGCACGTGCACACGGAGCCCGAACCGGAGGCGCCGTGCGAGAACGGGCACATCGTCGACCCGCTACTGCACCGGTGAGTGAAGTACCCCCTGTAAAGCCGTCCCTAGACGGTCATACGGCATGCGTTTACAAGAATTATCATGCTGCATGATCCACCAAAAAATCAAATCATTCTTTTTATTTGTGCAGTACAGTACAGTACTGTGTTCAGTAAGCAGCGTCTCGCTACTTCGACATGCCCCGATCTAAACGATAATGCGAGGTTTTGGCGGGAACGCGGGAAGAGTCGTGTCGCTCCGTTGTATTTTTTTCCAAAACTAGTGTTTTGTCGAGTGTTTATGCATAAAAATGGTGGTGTTTTATTCATAAAGTGCCGAATTACAAGCGCGAGTTTGGGAAAATGATATAATGTGGTGAAACATGAGTTTTCGTGTTGTTTCCAAAACTCCATCGAAGCTTTGTAGTAAAGTTGCCACTACTTTACTAAAGCATGACTGGAATTAACTGACACGAACTGGACTTGACAAAGACGACTTTGACTAAAACTAGCTACGATGGCACTTATTTAACTTTTGAAACCTGAAAATATATAATTACTTGACACTGGCAAATGCTAAAACGCGACGCCAAAACCAAAGAAAAAAAAAACGATAATGCGTGCATGTCAGTCATAACTTGCAGGATAGGAAATTAAAAGGAATATCAATCAGCTACCAGCACGTAGTTTGCATGTCGTTCAATTCAAAAATACAAAATAGTTTAGGTTCGTTCGTGGGTTCTTCCTCCTCCTTTGTATGTGAGATGGGCTATCGGCCTCGATGTATTTATCTTTGCCGAGGTTGGTCGCTGGGGATCACTGTTCCCTAGGGATTGTAGTTTAGGGTACACAGTCAAATATGGACCCTGTCGGGCACAGCAACGTTTAGAAGAGAAAAACGCATTCATGTAAAAGTCATTTTTTTATTTTTTAAATGATATTACATATTTTTTCATAAATTAACTATAGTAGTCTATTTTGTGTCAGGAATTCGTCGATTGTGTTATATGCTTTAAGTATATGTTGTTTTAATTTTTTTGAAATTTTCTTAATTTTTTAATTCTGTCGGCAACTTATTATTGATTTTAATTGACATAGGCAACGTGCCTTTTCTCAGGTTGAAAGATCAAGAGATAGAAGGTTCAGACAACGTGTCGACGTCAAACGACGAGCTCCCTTCTGAGAGTAACGAATGGGACGACCCGCTGCGGCGGCGGCTGCGTGACGTCACTCCTGACACCACCAATCACGCGCCAGACCTAGCGCTACCCGTGAGTGATCTGTACATATTTATAGTTAAAGAGATATTTAACGATTTATCTGATTATTATTACGCGACTGAGTCAGTGTCTAAATAGTAAATAAGTTATTTTGTAAGTTGTGTTCTAAAGCTTAGTTATTAAAATTAGTTACTCCCGTCTAAAGTAGATGGCGCTGGCAGCGAGTTAGCACGCGGTGGTGACTTTTTCGGCTAGCGTACGATATGGTTTTTGTTTTGGCTTAATAAATGTCTATGCGTTCCGGAGATGCGATTTTATTACAAATCCCTTTCCTTGACTCGAACAGTCAGTATATTTATAGTGTAAAACTGTGTAGTCATATGCCAGTACAGACAGTCTTTTTTTGTATGGTTGACAGGCCAGGTGTTTGACCACAGCTCACCTGATGTTAAGTGAATGCGTGGTCGAAGATGGTAAAGCACGCCTAGCCTGGAATGGAACTGGCTCTCAAGTGAGGCTGCCGGAACACACCGTTAGATGCTTGGGGGCAGATTTTCAACTTGAGGGTGGTAGCTAGCCAGCCGAGTACTAGAAATTACCCTACCACCATGCTATGGTTTCCTCACGATGTTTTCCTTCACCGGCAGCTCAAGAGCATTGTTGTGATTTGAGCCCACGCCCTTCGGAATGCGAACCTACCGCGCTAACCACTGAGCTATCATTGCTACAAAATGTTACAAAATGTTGGAGTTAATGTTTTCTGGCTTCATGTATGTATGTAGTATGCATATGCATGTATGTGTGTATGTATATGTGAGTTTTTTCCACCATAACCTTTAAGTTGTTGAAAAGATAAATAAAAGGTATTAAAAACTCTTTTTCCAGGACCCCTCGCCAGGCCTCACGCATCCCATAGACTTTAGTGAGTATATTAAAATTTTTACGTGTCAGGTTTCGGATTTCGTTGTTCGGTATTACTGGCAACACAATCAATTGGCCCTTAACTGTCACTGTGTTTTTTATTATTGTAAAAAAGTCCTGTTAATTTTTTTTAAATAAGCATGATTGTACCCGTTCTGTCAATATAAGCAGCTGGTTGTTTTTTTTTGTATAAAATAAATATGTATTTACGCTGATATTATTAAACTCGCAAAATAATATTCAAATTCAAATTATTTATTGACATAAAAAACGATTGATCAATTACATTTATCTCACAGAATTATACATCAATTAATGAGAAAACAGAATAACATGTCAAATTCGAATATTATGTCAAGCTCAAATACAATGTCAAATAGAAATAAAATGTCAGGTTCCAATACATTTTTTTTAAATGTAAATGTAATGAGACGAACGATACGCTCTCCTGATGGTAAGAGATAACGCATGTCCATGACCATTGCAGCGATACACAGAACTTTGAGTAGCAGCATAGCATAGCATTGTAGGTAGGTATGTAATGATATGGTGGCCACTCTGACATTAAGCGCGTTATTCTCCACCGCAGACGAGGTGGTGAGCATCCCGGGGTGGGTGACGCGGGGCGCGGGCGCGGCCACCCACCACGAGTACGAGGTGCGGATCTGGCTCGGGGACTCGTGCCGCTGGCTGCTGCTGCGCCGCTACCGCCGCTTCAGGGACCTCTACCTCACCATGCGCCGGAGTTACGGACCCAAGGTCTTTGCACAACACTACTGGTCTAATCAACATTTGAAGTAATTCGCCAGAGATCTAAAGTCACAGAGCTCAGCGTATTAGCAAGCTGAAGTGGCAATGGGCTGGACATATCTGTATCTGTCTCAGAACCGATAACCGTTGGGGTAGACGTGTTCTGGAGTGGAGACCGCGAATTGGCATACGTAGCACAGGATGCCCTGAGACTCGATGGAGTGACGATATACGTAGGACAGCTGGCGGTGGATGGAAGCGAAAAGTCGACGATCGGGCTGAGTGGCGTGTCTTGAGAGAGGCCTATGTCCAGCAGTGGACTTCGATAGGCTGATGATGATCACTGGTCTAATCATAAGATATAAAGCTTGCCAATGTTAAAAAACATTAAATTATTATATGACTAGATGGTCCCCGCATCAAGATCACACCGCGAAACAAACTCTCTATTCTGTGACTGCGCGCAAATTTCAAGGAGGCATTTTTTGATCCGGGCCACCGAGAGACCGGCCTTGCCGAGTTTGGTGCCCACTGTTATATCACATATTCTGTTAATCCTTTATGAAATTCTCTTTTTTTCCGAAATGTTTTTCTTTTATGTGAAATAAAGTTATTATTATTATATTATAATAGACAAGCTTTTACACGGATCATTCGATTGTTTGTGTTTACCTGACCCGAACACAAAAAATACTTTTTTTGCTAAACAGTAAAATAAAGAAATAAAACAAAAAGAAATTAACTTATGCGCGCGCGCTGTACTCGTCTTTGCCTCCATGAAGAAGGCCACCGGATATAGCCGAAACTATAGTCAGAGTATCCAATAAAACTAAACGTGAGTAATCCCGCATAAGGAAAACTATAATGTGTTAAAACTACCTCAGTCAGTAAAATAGAAACATTTATGGATATGGGATATTGAATCTAGTACTACATTGTGCGCGAAAGCCCCCGTCTTAACGAAGGCGTGTGACGTTCCCAGGTGTCATCCATCCCGTTCCCGTCCCGGCAGCTGTGGTCGTCGGAGGCGGTGGCGCGGGCGCGGCGCGCGCAGCTGGAGGCGTTCCTGCGGCGCCTGCTGACCGTGTGCTCCACGGACCGCCGCTGCCCGTTCCACAACGCGCCTCTCACCAGGGACTCGCTCGTCAGCTTCTCGCCTTTCTTCCGGAAGGTTATTATTCTTAATAATGTACTCATATAGTGTTGAAATTTCCGCAGCCTAGTTGGGCGACCGCCTGCCTTCCAATCTTGAGGCATTGGGTTCAAATTCCACTCTCTGTCTGTCTTTTGTAAGTTAAGTGCGTATTGCCGATGATTTCAAACGGTGAAGGAAAACATTGTGAGGAATCTAATTTAATTCCAAGCACAAAGACGAATGGATAACTTTCGCGCGGTATCGTTCGTGAACTGAGCTGACTTTTCGTTCTAAGCTTCAGCGGCATCAGACCAGCTGCTGTATTCTGAAATCGATATATTGCACCCGTGCGAAGCCCGGGCAGGTCGCTAGTTGCTAATAATTTCCGGATATTTTTTTCATTTTTTCTTAACAAAAATATACTACGATTTTTTATGCAATAAAATTGGGCCCTAAACTAGGCAAAACCTGTATCTTAGTGGCCTTTGGTGTTTAATAGGCTCTCTTACGGTTTATCTGCGAGTACGCCTGACAAGAAAAGTAATTGGTTTAATTACTTTAATTTAAAGTAAAATATTGTAAAGCTAATTTTGTCACTTTATAACTTGACATACATTATAGAAGAATAGGAATAAAAGTTGTATTTGTTTGACGTCAGGGCGTGTTCGAATCTGGTAAGTGCGGCAC
Source organism: Biston betularia (assembly GCA_905404145.2). Taxonomy (NCBI): domain Eukaryota; kingdom Metazoa; phylum Arthropoda; class Insecta; order Lepidoptera; family Geometridae; genus Biston; species Biston betularia. Next base: position 1,035,056 of record FR989879.1, read on the forward strand.
GGGATGATGCCGCGCGGAGCTCGCCACGCGGCGCGCGCTAGCCGCGGCCGCCGCGCGGCTACTGCGGCTGTCAGCCGCTGCCGCACTCGCGCTCTACCACGTCGTGCTGCTTATACTGCTGCTGCTGTACCTCGCCGCCGTCAGGAGGAGAAGGTAGGGACTACACCAGCACGGGGGACGTGAAAAGGATACTTTACAGGTGTGGGTAACAATGGAGTTTTCGCTGGGATTTGTTCACAGATATCATATTCTAAAGAGATGTTCGAACATTCGGCACTTGAGTTAACTTTATGCACATTTTATAAAAATATCGTTAGACATTTGACAAAGTGCCATCTAGGCCCCAAACTGAGCAAAGCTTGTACTATGGGGGTCAGATAATATATGCCGAATGTCTCCATCTCGACATTAGTACATACACTATCGTTCAATTACATACATGTATGTTACGATTTCTAAATGAAGTCCAGATTTGTGGCGTATCTATAGGATATTGTATCTGTGATTGTCCCACTTTTCGAGAATTTTTTCTTGTGATTTGAATGCTTCCAAAAATAAGAAGTAATTGAAATAGAGTTTACAAAAGCTAAAGGTATGTATTTCCTCAAAATCTATACTTTTTGTTATGAGGAAATAATATTCTTAATTTGTATTTTGGTAGTGGGGAAAATCAAATGTGTCGTCATAAGTTTATTTGGTTTTATGTTGTATTTTAACTAGCATTTATTTGTAGATAAAATATAACTGTCAACGTCATTACCACGTCTTAAAAAAGATACTTTGTTTTTGTTTTCTATGGTACTGGTAAATGTAATTTTAATCAGTCTGTCTTATTTGAAAAATGATAGTCTAGCTGAGTTTTGGCGGAAAATTTATATTATTGAAAAATTGTATTTTTTCCCAAAACTTGAATGGTAACGGTTTAATTAAATTTAATAATATGGAGGTTTTTAAATTGATTTTACCGATCCTATGTCCAACTTCTGGAATAACGAGTTTTTTTTTTTTTGGTTAATTGATTGATTCAGGCGTTACTTTGCGGAAGTTCATTTTGAATATTCAAGGTATGTACTTAGTTTATTTTAGTTTAACTAACGAACTGCCTCATTCTTAAAAGACTTCCGTAGCAAACAACAAAAATTAAATTCTTGATATTGAGACACTACTTTACAGTATCTATTAGTTGTAGTTAAGTCCCAGGCAATTAATATGTTGGCGATGACCATTGTTCCTATTATTTAAACGAGTTTTGTAATAATATTATTACTTCGTCCTAAAATACATAGTAGATTTTGTAATTGAAAGTGGTGGCATTATTTACAACTGCGTTCAAAACTATGCTGTTTGAGCATATTAATTTTATATCTCCAAGAAAACCCCAACAGGAAAATTTGGTAAGGACAAACGAGCTAAGGTCGAAAAAAGGAGCGGTTTTCTTAATCAAAAATAAAATCTTTATTTTGAAGGAACCTGTAACCTTCTATTCTATACAATAAGATAAAAAATCAGTTTAATATTTTAGTAGAATCCACATGTCTGCAAACGTAGTAAATGCATTGGCGGGAACGTAACAAAGTTATGGCGCCGCATTAAACAATTTTCTGGAACTTGAGAATTATTGTTGTTCGGACTTATTTTATTGTTTGTTTTAAATACTTGAAAACATCACACACATAAATGCATATTACATATTACTATAGATTTGTGTTGTATAAACGTATATACAAATATTCTTGTATTCATTATTTATTATTTGGTATCTTCCGTCATATATGTCGAAAATTTTTGTTTTATTCTTTTCTGTGGTTGTCTGGAAGAGATCGTTTTTAGCAACAATGCTAGCATGTGTAACACTGGCTCTTAAGTTGCTTGTTTGTGTTATGTTTTTAATTTTTCTGATTTTAAGAGATGGTGAAGAGAGATTCTTGGACTCTTCATCAAATGAGTGTATCCTAAATAGTGGTGATAGAAAAAGTGATAGTTTTTATTGTATTTTGTTCTTATTTTATTAGTTCGTGGATATGTTCAAAAAGGAAGTTTCCAGAGAAAACCAACAGAAAACATGACATTGACAAATACACAGAAAGTGCGACGCCAAATCTTCCTCGGAGGAATAACAAAAAATAAGTCATTTTGACAGTTTTCTTAATTCTTTCATGAGAATTCTTCAAAACAAAACGAAGAGGACCATCCGGATCTTGTTTACGTTTTAGTTGTGGTTTTCTGAGGATTTTTAATCGTGCGATAAGTTGTAGAAGACCGCTTTCATGGTTTACTTAACTTAAGTCAAGATGCCCAAGGAGCAATATCGTGAGACATACGTAGGGAGAAAGATGTGAGTAAGGTTATGTTGACTATAAATCATGTCAATTTATGTCGCAAGAAAATTCAATTACGTTTTGATTTCTTAATTAATACCTACCAAAATACTCTTCAATTTTAACTATTTGGCAAAAACATGATTTAAAGCTAATGTAATATATATTTACGATATATAGGATAAAAGGTACCTACATGCCCGATTTATTTGCAGATCCCATGTAACATTCAATGTGGACAGTGCTTCAGCTATCCAACAGGCTGCGCATATTCAAGTAGTAACAAAGAATCTGTATGCTCATGATGGGCAGCGTGTTCCGGCACCCTATGGTGTACTCGATCGACGGATGGTATGCTACAAATTTCTAACTATTATTGTGTAATTTTGTGATATTAAGGGATATATCTACAGTAATAAGTAATCAAGGCACCATTTGGTAGCTTTTTTGCTTCATAGCCAAATTGGTGCCAGCTGTTCAAAGGGAAGTAAACTGTATAAAAAAAATCTTTTCCAGGGTACAAACCAAAAGGATGCCAACTGTGAAACATGTGGCCTGGGTCTGGCAGAATGTGTGGGTCACTATGGGTACATAGAGTTGGCTCTGCCCGTCTTCCATGTTGGTTACTTTCGCTCCATCATCACCATACTACAGAGTATTTGTAAAGTAAGTGTAAAATATACTGTAATATATTGGAATAGTTAAATACATTTTACTACAGATATAAAAACAATGTATTCTTTTCTTTAGTAACATTTTCTCATATCTTACTTGTTTATCAGTTTTGGTTTTTATTCATACTACATGCAAGATTATATAAAGTTTTGGCTATAATTCACCTCACTGATGTTTTATGTCACAGACTCCATAATGTCAGTGGCTTTTTGGTTTAACACTTGGGCTGAACTTTTGACCTATACAAATTTACTTTTGTACTTCATTCAACAGGAATGCGCTAAAGTCATGCTACCGGAGCCTCTGAAGAAATCATACCGGCGAAAATTCCTGAACCCTGATCTCATGTACCTAACTAAAAAGAACTTACGAGCAGCAGTGTTAAAGAAAGCCAAAACATGCACAAAATGCCCTTCCTGCGAGACCTTAAATGGCATGGTGAAGAAAAGCCCAGCTGGTATCTTGAAGATCATACATGATAAGTATCGTACGAAGAAACCAACAGATGCAGTGGTAAAGAAAGTATTAAAAGATTTTCATGAAGCTAAAGAGGCTAACAAGGAGGTTGCATCAATGTTAAACAGTGGACTTATTATTGAATTAAGTCCCTTAGAGGTAAAATTATTGTTGATAATCTTTTTGTTATTATTTTTTTTCTTAAAATATACTTTATTACTCTTTGAGAGTATATTGTTTCCTTTAATAAAATAGTTCATTAATAAAAAATTACAAAATACTAACAAAACAAAAAGTTTAAATCAAACCAAAGAACATTAATAACAATCACATGTCAAAACAAGTAGCAGAGAAAATCAGTCAAAAGTTTTTCATTTGCACAGTGAGGTTGTGGAACTCTCTGCCGGAGTCTGTGTTCCTTGTTAGGTGCAATATGGGTGTCTTCAAATCTAGATTAAATAGGTTTCTGGTTAACATGCTCCACCTTAGACCACACTACTGCTTAACATCAGGCAGAGTGTGGTCAAACGCGAAACTATTTTAAATAAATAAAAAAGTCGAAAAGAGATTGATCAACTAACATCAGACATGATTGTAGCAGTAAGTAGCAATTTAGTAACATTTTGAATCTGAACTTTGTATCAGGTGCTGAATCTGTTCCGTCGCATCCCAGATGAGGACATACCACTGCTGGGCATGAATGTTAAACAGACACGGCCGGAAGATTTGATCATCACAAGGCTTCCTGTCCCTCCTCTCTGCATCCGGCCCAGTGTCATATCTGAGATTAAAGCCGGCACGTAAGTAATCATTATCTTGCGCACAAACTGCAGTTTTTTATCTCATACTAACCGCTCTGTACAGTTTTATCCAGGTTTCTAATATGTGTATTAGTAAAGTCTCCAAGTAATGAGCGCCAAAGCAGTGATGCCTGGAACTTTTGTTTTGCTGCACAAAGTTCTGTGTATCGATGCAATGGTCATGGGCAGGCGTTATCTCTTACCATCAGGAGAGCGTCTCGTTCGGCTCATTACTTTTTACATAAAAAAAATAGTACATTACTGCAGCGGCCAGCAAAAGAGACATTGGAATTTATTAGCGAAAAGACTTTGATACATTCAATGGTTGGTCTCGACGGCTCTGTAATTTCGCTAGCTGCAGTACCTTTAAAACAGGAACACAGTAATATTTACTATTAACACACTACCTTCATACCAAATTTCATCCAAATCTGTTCAGTAGGTTTTACATGAAAGAGTACCAAACATCCATCCATCCATCCATCTATCCAAACCTTCACATTTATAATTTACAAGATATAAGTAAGTATTGGCTATGGGCGAAAACCACCACCAACTGGGTCCCGGAGGTTAAACGGCCACGAGGCCGGCCTAGAAGACGGTGGAAAGTTGAGCTTTGACATCTGCCGCCAAGCATCTAACGGTGTGTTCCGGCGGCCTCACTCGAGAGCCAGTTCCATTCCAGGCTAGGCGTGCTTTACCATCTTCGACCACACCTTCACTTAACATCAGGTGAGCTGTGGTCAAAACACCTAGACTGTCAACAATAAAAAAAACGATGCTCACGACAAGGAGTGGCAATAGCAACAAACAGAGAGGCGTGGAAGGGAGGAAGAGAGGCCTTTGCCCAGCAGTGGGACAAAGTGGTCTAAAATAATAAAAAATAAGTAATTATTATATCGTATAACCGCACAATAAGGTATTTAGTCGCGTAACATTTTTGCGATCATCTGGCTTAAATGGAATTAATAGCTGACCGCAACGCATCAGGAACGAAGATGACCTAACAATGAAGCAGTCGGAGATCTTGTTGATCAACGACGTGATAGCGCGGCACATGGCCAGCGGCGGCAAGAGTGAGCTGGTGCAGGAAGACTGGGACTACCTGCAGCTGCATGCAGCTCTCTACATCAACAGCGAGATGTCTGGCATCCCACTCTCTATGCAGGTAAATATCTTCTGTGCTTTTGCAGAGTTGAGTATATCGATATTTTCAAGTATTTTTTCGGACGCATTTAAGTGTGATGTTAAGTAGAGATTTTTTAAAAATGTTTTGACAGGCTAGGTGTTTGACCACAGCTCATCAGATGTTAAGTGATGGTGTGGTCGAAGATGGTAAAGCACACCTAGCCTGGCTGTCAAGTGAGGCTGCCGGTGCTCTCAATTTCTGGGTCTCTTAGAAAACCAATGATGATAAATGATTGATTCTGGCGTTACTTTGCGGAAGTTCATTTTGAACATTCAAGGTATATATTTAGTTTATTTCCGCTTAACAGTCGTTCCAGTTACAACAGTGATGAGGACTTAAAATAAATAATGCTGATAAAACCTCTTCCGATGTAGATACGTAGGGTGTTGTACTAAGAAAAAAGAGTATCATTGTATTTATAATTTAACAGCATACACCCCTCTAAAATTACTAAAAAAAATTTTGCTATTCCATACTGTCAATAGGCAAACTTTTTTGTCAATTGGCAACAAACTTTTTTGTCAATAGGCAACAAACTTTTTTGTCAATGGGCAACAAACTTTTTTTCATGAAGGAATAACTACTACTGGCTCCAGACACGCAATCGATTTTTTTTTATCCGAAGGTAGCGAGCTGGCTGTTAAACAAAACTATATGTTATAAAAAAATGGTGTTATAGATAACTGAATTTTTCATGATAATATTATGTTTTATTGAATCTATGTAACAATTTGTTCCACAATTTTACTTGCAATGTAAACTCATGTAGGCTGCATCTTTAACTGGTGATGATTTTTATATCTGTTATATATTGCTTCCATGCAACATTCAATTTTAAAAAGTTATGAAATTGTCTTTTCAGCCCAAGAAGCCCGGGCGCGGGTTGGTGCAGCGTCTAAAAGGGAAGCAGGGTCGATTCCGCGGCAACTTGTCCGGAAAAAGAGTCGATTTCTCCAGTCGAACTGTCATCTCGCCGGATCCTAACCTTCAGATCCAAGAGGTAGCAATCCTTTAGATCCATGATAAAATAAAATAAATAAAGAAAGCCGCCGGCAAATACAAATATAAATTTTATTCATAACGCCAAAGTTATAGGTTACATTATTTAAAAACTAGCTGACCCAACAGGCGATGTCCTGTCTTAACTATGAATATTGAATTCGAACGACTGACAGTTATGTCAAACGCTAAAAAGTTTCATTAGAAAAGTTAATGTAAAATTGGCGTTAAATATTCTAATTTTCGGTGCAACTTTCTTAATTTTTTCTTTCATAAGATATTCCTGACAATATACAACAAAAAAAAGAATTAGTGAAATCGGTCCAGCCGTTCACGCGTGACGCCGTGACCAAGGGATTATATGTAGAGATTATTTTAAAAAAAACATTAAAAAATGTCTTAACTCAGTCATGTCAATAAAATGAAATGTCAAATATAAAATATGTCAACATGATTAAATGTCAATAAAAAATTATGATTACTTACTTATTTATTACTCACCAGTAATTCAATAATCTCTACACTAATTGTAAAGACGAAAGATTTGATTTTATGTCTGTTTATATGTATTGAAACTACTGGACCGATTTTAAAAATTCATTCACCGTTGGGAAGCTTCACTATCCCCGGGTGACTTAGGCTACTTTTTATCCCTGTATTCCCACGGGAACAGGAACTACGCGGGTTAAACCGCGAGGCGTCCGCTAGTTTTTAAATAATCGTCAAAACCATAAAACAAGGTCTCTTGAACCCAAGATCCCAGTTTGGTACTAAAGCACGCGATGGAGCAATGAAGAATGTTCACTAGTTTCGATTTTTAACTTTTCTTATAGTCCATATGAAATAAAAAAAACGTGTGTAAAAATTATTTCGATATGTCACTTAGTTCCCGAGATATTGAATTTTAAACGGCGCGAGTGTCGGCCGGCCGGCGCTCGGTGCGCTGACGTCACAAGTCATACGCTCACGCGGTACGTTGCGCGCTCCGGCACGTTTCACTACGAAATAACGCAAATATTATTCGAAAATTTCGAATTTAAATACAAGAAAATCATGTGTTGTGCCAAAATGTAAAAGCACTACCACCAATGCACCGGAAAAGTTATTTTTTTTGGTTCCAATGGATACTAAAATACGTAAGAAATGGATAAAAGCTATGAAGAGGTTGGATCCATTTGGAGATAAAAGCAAAGTATATTGTTGTGAAGATCATTTTGACGTAAGTACATGACAATCTGTTATGTATACAAGTATATTTTTTATTAGATGGTAGGTATGTATGTAGTTTGCAGTAGGTTAGTATCTCTTATACCTATCTAGTTTGTATTTGGTTGGTATAAGTAGGTATCAGTGGTGGCTCGTGATTCCAAGAAATGATGGTTCAGTTACATAGAACAAACAAACGATAAAACTATAATCTTTCAAGATGTCGCATCACAGGTGCGAAACAATAAACGACTGAAATTAGGTCAAGGTCACGCAGGGCCTGCCCGGGCGCACCGAACGTCGTCACTCGGAAACATAGGCCGCCCGTGCGCCGCTCCAATTTATTCCTCATTCATTTAGTACCTACAGAACATTTTCCGTTTCACGCGCGAGAACATTTCTATCTTCTAACAATAGTTTGTATGGAGAGACGTGCGCTCTTTTAAAAGCACTCCGCAAAATTTGAGTTAAACAAAAATGGATAAAGTTGTAAAACTTAAAGATGTAGTCGTTCAGTGCGTGCACGAGTGCAGTCAAAGAGCGGCCGCCGCCGCCAGCAAGAGTACCTACCTAAATATGTAGAAACTTATATGAAAAATAAGACCAGAGGTGCAAAACCTTTGGTATCAGTTTAAACGTATCTACCTAATATGTAAATAAAAAAACAACTAATTTTACGTCATCCTTTGTTTATTTTATCTACTAGCTTTCGCCCGCGGCTCCGCCCGCGTTACTGTCGATCCCTCGGGAACTGTATTATTTCAGGGATGAAAGCTAGCCTATGTCCTTCTCCGTGTTCTTAACAATACCAATGCTATATTTCATGAAGATCGGTTCAATATTTTTTGCGTGATAGCGTAATAAACAAACAAATAAACGAACAAACTCACTTTCGCATTTATAATATTAGTTAGGATAAGAACCTACAAGTATTAGTGTATCAATACGAGCCAAAACCTTTTGCTCCACATGCTTCAAATCATAACTTATAGTATTTATTCTTGAAAGAGGAAAGAGGTGTATGACCTGTGACGTCACACCGAAGCAGCGCCACCGCGCAGCGATTTCAAATTAACGGGATTTTTGAATGTCTATAAAATCTAAACTAATTAATATTTTAGCATGAAACAAAAACTAGTATATTTATATTCACATAGGCTTTACTGTGACAAAGATTCAAGCGATTTTGCATACCCAGTAACATTCTCCATTGTAGACCATTCCCATTATGACAAAATAGAAACGTAAGGAAATCAATAGCATAAAAGTTCGTAGCTTATCATCAGTGTATCCTCAGGTCGGTGTACCAGTCTACGTGGCGAAAGTCCTCACATACCCTGAACGTGTATTCCCAGCCAACCTGAAGTGGCTGCGCAAGCTCGTCTGCAACGGCCCCGACGTGCACCCCGGAGCCAACTACGTACAGCAACGGGGGTTCAAGCACAAGAAGTACTTGAAGTACGGGAACAGGGAGAAGATCGCGCAAGAGTTGAAGGTATTTTTTTTTTATTTTTTTTTTTTATTTAAAAAGTAATAAGACGAACAAGACGCTCTCTTGATGGTAAGAGATAACGCCTGTCCATGACCATTGCAGCCATACATAGAACTTTGAGTAACAAAACAAAGCCCAGGGCATCACCGCTTTGGCGCTCATTACTTTGAGACTTTCGATGGTTAGTCTCAACAGCCCAGGTATGGGAACTGTACAGTGTACATATATGATAGATTTTTATATATAAGCAATTGTGATTTACCGCAAATAAAGACCAAAATAAATGCCAGTAGCTGTGATTTCGCTGTAAAACTATGCTCCATTTGTCTATAAATGGCAAAAATTTACTTGTATGGAAATCGTACCACCTAAAGGGGTTTTGGCGGGAACGCGGGGAGTCGTGTCGCCCCGTTGTATTTTTTCTAAAACTAGTGTTTTGTCGAGTGTTTATGCATAAAAATGGTGGGTGTTTTATTTATAAAGTGCCGAATTAGAAGCGCGAGTGTGGGAAAATTTTATAATGTGGTGAAAAATGACTTTTCGTGTTGTTTCTAAAACTCCATCGAAGCTTAAAGTAAAGTCGCCACTACTTTACTAAAGCATGACTGGACTTGACTGACATGGACTGTACTTGGCCAAAACTAGACTTTGACTATAGTAGACGAGGCAACTTATTTAACTTATGAAACTTGAAAATGTTGAACACTTTATACTGGCAAATGTTTAAAATGCGACGCCACAACTAAAAAAAACTCTTTCTTGCATGTTATCCACTGCAGGAAAATGTAATGTGTCATTTTAATGTGTCGTGTAGTGCGGCGACATCGTAGAGCGCCATCTAGTGGACGGCGACGTGGTGCTGTTCAACCGGCAGCCGTCTCTGCACAAGCTGTCCATCATGTGCCACCGCGCCAAGGTGCAGCCGCAGAGAACCTTCAGGTAACAAGCTATACTGCTGTCATAATTTATTTTTTTAATTAATTTGCCCCATTGGGCAGGCTAAAGCTGTAAAGCCATACTGCCTTGTCTTAAGTGTTATTTCTACTGTCTCGAAGCTATAGTTATGGTCAAAGCCCAGTCTTAGTCAAGTCCAGTCCGTGTCAGTCAAGTCCAGTCATGCTTTAGTAAAGTAATGGTGACTTTACTATAAAGCTTCGATGAAGTTTTGGAAGCAACACGAAAAGTCATGTTTCACCACATTATATCAATTTCCCACACTCACGCTGTGCAATAGTCCTACGATATGTATTTACTAAAAAAAAATAGATTCTATAACATAAACAATATAAACTAAAAGACTAAAAGTAATTTTTTTTCAATTTGTATAGTTTCAATGATATTTGTATCTGTGGCAGGTTTAACGAGTGTGTGTGTACTCCATACAACGCTGATTTCGACGGAGATGAGATGAACATGCATCTGCCGCAGACGGAGGAAGCGAGGGCCGAAGCTCTTATATTGATGGGGGTAAGGACTATTTTATCATAACAATTCGGTATGTAAAGTTTTTTTTTGTATTTATTTTATATTTTTTACTGATAGTAAACTTTATTTTAAGAAACTGATTTGAATATTTTGGCTTTCTATGCGGTAGTTTAATTCTAATACGTTTTGAAACTTTTTATAGTTATGACGTCATGAGTACGGCTGAATATGTAGAATATGCCTTTGCCATACGAAACAAAAAAGTATACAAAACATTTGACACATTTCATTAACTTTGACAACAGAACTGACAATTTTTTTTTTTTCCCCCATCGTGCAGGCTAAAGCTGTAAAGCCATTCTGTCACGTCTTCGGTTTTTACAATTCATGACATAAAGTAAACAAATCTTATGTCATAAAAGCGATATCAGAGTCCAAATAACGTTTCAAGTAAAATAATCCAGATATTTGTATCAATAAACCGAAAAACAACTCGACGTATGTGTATTGAAAATATTATTATGATCGCCGTTGACTTGACATTGACAAGTTTTGTTTTGGTTTGCCAGTCTATGAAAGTTGCCCGAAGAGATGACGTCATGAGACATCAATTGAAAGTCAAGTTTGATTTATGTTTTTTATAAAAATAAACCCCACCTCATAGTTTACAGAGTTTTAAACGTAAAAATATTGTACAGAAATGTACTATTACGAAATGGTTTTGGAAACAGTAAAGTTTTTTTTTCTTTACATACAGAATTGTAATTTTTTATAATTTTTTGCTACCTGATTAGTGTGATTAGTTATTAAGAAACTGTAATTTATTTGTTTAATTCCTAGTGGGCACAAGCCTATTCAGTGTGATATGTTACCTGTATGTTTTTCTTTTAAATTTTTGGCATCATACTTTAAGCATTGTGCCAGTGTTTGATACCTATCTTCAAATATTTGATGAAAAATCAAGTTAAATAAGCCTAGGACATATGAAGAACTTAAACGTCTTATTCCGTTGTGATTTTACGATTGACAAACTAGGTGTTTGACCAAATCACCTGATGGTAAGCGACGTTCTAGTCAAAGATGATAAATACACCTAGTCAGAATTTTAATATTATAAATGCGAAACTTTGTATGTTTGTTACTTTTTCACGCTGTAACGGCTGGACAGATTACGATGCAATATAAAAAGCAGTTATATACTTGAAATGATTGTAGCGATGATAGCTCAGTGGTTAGCGCGGTAGGTTCGCATGCCGAAGGGCGTGGGTTCAAACCCCAACAATGAGCTTGAGCTGCCGGTGAAGGAAAACATCGTGAGGAAACCAAAGCATGGTGGTAGGGTACTTTAGTACTCGGCTGGCTAGCTACCACCCTCAAGTTGAAAATCTGCCGCCAAGCATCTAACGGTGTGTAGGCCGCCTCACTTGAGAGCCAGTTGCATTCCAGGCTAGGTGTGCTTTACCACCTTCGGCCACACCTTCACTTGACATCAGGTGAGCTGTGGTCAAACACCTAGCCTGTCAACCATTAAAAAAAAAAAAAAAAAAAAAAAATGATGTCAGTCGAGCGCTACTGTTCATACTTACGTTTCTTAAGTTAATAAACTCGATCATCAGAACAAGTCCAACCTGGTGACACCTCGAAACGGTGAGCTCCTGATCGCAGCCACACAGGACTTCATCACCGGCGGGTACCTCCTCACGCAGCGCGACACATACCTCACCAAGAGCGAAGCGCAGCAGCTGGCTGCCTGTCTGCTGGCCGGGCCTGATTCCACCATGAGAATCGACATGCCTCCTCCAGCAATACTGAAACCCAGGGTGCTTTGGACTGGCAAGCAGATTTTCAGGTCAGTCCTTTGAAAATGAGCCGTAAATATAAGATGAGGTATCGGGTTTTTTTTTAACTCCAATCTATGGGGTGGTTGAGAAATCAGTCGCAAGGTATCGGCGTCTTTACCGAGGCTGGACCCTGGGTGACACTGTACCCAGGGTATGTAGAGGGTGCGATCTCGGGGCCCAGCTCCCCGGGCGGATAAAGCCCCGGTGATAAACATAAACTAAAATAAATAAATATCATAGGACATTACACACAGCGCCATCTGACCCCAAAATAAGCGAAGCTTGTACTATGGAAGTCAGATAACTGATAGAATACTACAATAGTTTTTTTTTTTTAAATACAAACATTTATATCACAAAATGCTTGTCCTGGGTGGGAATCGAACCCACGCCCCACAACACTTGAAGCAGACATGCTACCAATGAGCCAACAGGGCTGTCAACATAACCACACTAAAGTTGAAAATTCTGCCTCCGAGCATCAGCAGCGTCTCTTGCGAACATCAGTTGAGCTGTGATCAAGTACCCAGCCTGTCAAACACAAAAAAAAATGTTTGAACTATAAATATATGGGTTTGCTTTGTGTTAAATAAATAATAAGTATCGTAGGACATTACACACAGCGCCACCTGACCCCAAACTAAGCAAAGCTTGTACTATGGAAGTCAGGTTTACTTGGTGGTAGATCTCCTTAGCAGGAGGTCGTCTATGTAGGTACCACCGCAGTACCAGTTATTCTGCCGCTTAGCAGTACTGTATAAACATTACTGTGTTCCGGTTTGAAGGGTACTGCAGCTAGCGAAATTACTGGGCTGTTGAGACTAACCATCGAAAGTCTCAAAGTAAAGAGCGTCAGAGCAGTGATGCCCTGGACTTTGTTTTGTTACTTAAAGTTCTGTGTATGGCTGAAATGGACATGGACAGGCGTTATATCTTACCATCAGGAGAGCGCCTCATTCGTCTCATTACTTTTTAGATAAAAAAAAAGTAACTGATAGAATTCTTTAATAGTTTTGTTCGTATGCTCACCAATTTTTTTTGGCATGTTACAGTTTGATCATGAAGCCAAACAAGAAGTGCGAAGTCAAAGCTAATCTGGAGACCAAAGGCAAGAACTACACCTCGAACAAGGATATGTGCGTCCAAGATTCATGTAAGTAAAAAAAAAACAAATATCGTAGGACTATACACACAGCGCCATCTGGCCCCAAACTAAGCAGAACTTGTGATGGAAGTCAGATAACTGATAGAATACATAAATACTTTTTTTTTTTCAAACATTTGCTTATTCACAAAATGTTTGCCCTGAGTGGGAATCGAACCCACGCCCTATAGCTCTCAAGGTATCAAGCTCAAAAGATATACTACCAATGAGCCAACGGGGCTGTCAAAAATTAAGCAAAGCTTGTACTATGGGAAGCATATAACTGTTAAAATACTTATATCCTACTAGCTGCGCCCCGCGATGTTGCCCGCTACATGTTTTCGGGATAAAAAGTAGCCTATGTGTTAATCCAGGGTCTCAGCTACCTCCATACCAAATTTCATACAAATCCGTACAGTAGTTTTTGCGTGAAAGAGTAACAAATATCCATCCATACATCCAATTCAAAACACTTTCACAATTAAATAAAATAAATAAATAAATTTGTAGGACTATACACACAGCGCCATCTGGCCCCAAACTCAGCAGAGCTTGTGTGATGGAAGTCAGATAACTGATAGAATACATAAATACTTTTTTTTTTGTAAATACATACAGAACACCCAGACACAGAACAATTATAATATTAGTGTTATTTTAATGGTTGACTGGCTAGATATTTGACCACAGCTCACCTGATGTTAAGTGCCATTGTGGTCGAAGATGGTAAAGCACACCTAGCCTGGAATGGAACTGGCTCTCAAGTGAGGCTGCCGGAACACACCGTTAAGTTCTTGACGGCACATTTTCATTATGTGATTTTTTTTTCCAGACGTGATAATAAGGAACTCCGAGCTGATCTGTGGCTCCATGGACAAGAGCACGCTCGGCTCCGGGACCAAGACCAGCATCTTCTACATTCTGCTGCGGGACTGGGGGGAGGAGTACGCCGTGCGGGGGATGTGGAGGTATTTCATTAAATATGGTAACAAAGAGACAAAAATACCTATACAGACTTTGCTTTTACTTACTATATGTATTACTGGCTGCGCCCCGCGGTGTTACCCGCTACATGTTTTCGGGATAAAAAGTAACCTATGTGTTAATCCAGGGTCTCAGCTACCTCCATACCAAATTTCATACAAATCCGTTCAGTAGTTTTTGCGTGAAAGAGTAACAAACATCCATTCATCCAAGCTTTTAAGCCTCTTTCTTTTTCTTTGGTTTTGGCGTCGCGTTTTAGCATTTGCCAGTGTCAAGTATTTATATATTTTCAAGTTTCAAAAGTTATATAAGTGTCCTCGTAGCCAAAATCATAGTCCAAGTACAGTCCGTGTCAGTCGAGTCCAGTCATGCTTTAGTAAAGTAGTGGTGACTTTACTATAAAGCTTCGATGGAGTTTTGGAAGCACCACGAAAAGTCATGTTTCACCACATTATATCATTTTCCCACACTCGCGCTTGTGATTCGGCACTTTATGAATAAAACACCAAGTTTTGGAAAAAAATACAACGGAGCGACACGACTCTTCCCGCGTTCCCGTCAAAAAACTCTTTCTCCTCTTCCAAATATATGTTATAGTTTTGTTTTTCTTGTGGTCAGGTTGGCGCGCGTGGCGTCTCTGTACATGATGAACCGTGGCTTTAGTTTCGGCATCAGTGACGTCACGCCCGGGAAGAAACTCATCGACGCCAAGAACAAGCTCATGGAGATCGGGTGAGTTACGACACTTTAAAATAGACAATAGACAATAGACAACACTTTATTTGGGACATTAAACACATTTCAACATAATTAACAATACACACATACAGAAAAAATAAACTTAAAACATAGAAAAAAGCTTATAGGTATATAGTATAGTATTTATATAAATAAAAATTAAACAAAAAAAAAACAAAAAGTTTGAAATATATTTTATGTCACAAACCGGCCTCGACTCAGCATAATGCCGACTGAAGCCAGCCGGCGCTGGTCTTCGGCCGAGACCGGCAGGACAAAACAAATAGAGACATAATTGGCCAATTTTGGCTCATACAGCTCCATTGGCTCATTTGTAGTATATCTGCCTTGAGAGCTGTAGGGCGTGGGTTCGATTCCCACTCAGGGCAAACATTTTGTGAATAAACAAATGTTTGTTCTGTGTCTGTGTGTTCTGTATGTATTATAAGTATGTATTTACAAAAAAAAAAGTATTTATGTATTCTATCAGTTATCTGACTTCCATCACACAAGCTCTGCTTAGTTTGGGGCCAGATGGCGCTGTGCGTATAGTCCTACGATATTTAAAAAAAAGTACCTAACCTTCATTTCATACCTTCAAGTTAAAAATCTGTCGCTAAATAGCCTCAGTTTTATTCTAGGCCAAGTGTGTGCATCTTCGACCACACCATCACTTAACAAGCACTCGGTCTTTCAATGTTAAACAAAAAATAAAAGGTTGGTTGATTTGGTCTTCGAAAGATTTTGGAGATATGGTTTTGGGTTAAGTTTTGGGTCATTCTCAAATATCACCATAATCAATATGTAGAGATGATAGCTCAGTGGTTAGCGCGGTAGGTGCGCGTGCCGAAAGGCGTGGGTTCAAACCCCAACAATGAGCTTGAGCTGCCGGTGAAGGGAAACATCGTGATGAAACCATAGCATGGTGGTAGGGTACTTTAGTACTCGGCTGGCTAGCTACCACTCTCAAGTTGAAAATGTGCCGCCAAGCACCTGACCGTGTGTTCCGGCAGCGCCACTTGGGAGCCAGTTCCTTTCCAGGCTAGATGTGCTTTACCATCTTCGACCACACCTTCACTTGACATTAGGTGAGCTGTGATCAAAACACCTAGCCTGTCAACCATAAAAAAAAATGCCCCTTGATCGCAACCGTCTATTTTTAAAGATAGAGCGGCAAATAAGCTAACTGTTTGATTGATAGTAAGCTCACTGTCGCCCATGACCACCTGCAACGTTAGGGGGTTTGTTGATGCGTGGTCACTGGTCAACCCAGAGAGATGTTTCGAGTCTGCCTTTTTAAAACGGGAACTTTGTATGTATTTCTGTCAGGTACTCGAAATGCGACGGGTACATCCTGGAGATGGAGAAGGGCACACTGCAGTGCCAGCCGGGGTGCTCCATGGAGCAAACCCTCGAGGCTGTGATGCTCAGCGAACTCAGCAGCATCCGGTTAGTAACTACTGCCTAAATACCTTATTTTTGTCATTTTTTTTGGACATGTAATCAATGTTTTAAAACTCATATAATGACATAATTGAAATTCTGAATTGACTTGTGTGACATTGGTGTTATCAATAAAATATTTGCATTTGTAATATAACTCGTTATTGTTCGCACTAAAAGCAAACTACAATAGCAGAAACAGCTCAACAGAACTAAAGAAGAAATCGCTCTAGGCGATAAGGCCGCCGTTTATACGACATACAGTTATATTATTTATCCCTTTTTTAGGTTTTGTATTTGTATATAATGTACTGTGTAATGAAGTTAGTCTACTCTATTTTATCTGACTAGATGTTTTCGTTTCTATTATCAGAGAGCTGGCAGCTAAAGCCTGTTTCCGTGAGCTGCATCCCACCAATGCGCCGCTCATCATGGCCCAAAGCGGTTCTAAAGGTAACTTGTGTAGCGTTGGTAGCTCAGTCGTTAGCGCGGTTGGTTGACACGCCGAAGGGCGCCGAGCTGCCGTTGAAGGAAAACATAACGTGGTGGTAGGGTACTTTCTAGTGCTAGGCTGATTAAATAAATAAATAAATATCACAGAACATTACACACAGCGCCATCTGACCCCAAACTAAGCAAAGCTTGTACTATGAAAGTCAGATAATTGATAGAATACTTATATACTTTTTTTTTTGTAAATACATACTTATAATACATACAGAACACCCAGACACAGAACAAACATTTGTTTATTCACAAAGTGTTTGCCCTGAGTGGGAATCGAACCCACGCCCTACAGCTCTCAAAGCAGATATATTACCAATGAGCCAACAGGGCTGTCAAAGCCCACCCACACATTAGCTACCACACTCAAAATATTCCGCCAAAGACTTAATGGTGTGTTCCGGTAGCATCAATTGAGAGCTATTTCCATCTTAACATCAGCTCTTGACGTTAGCTCTTACCATCAAAAGAGCTCGTCTCGTCTTGAAAAAAATCTTTATTTTATCATTTATTTCTTTCAGGCAAATTTTTCATATTTAGTCTGCATTCAGTGTTTTAAATTCATACGAGAGATTACGTTTATCAGTTATCTGGTTCCCGTAGTAAACGCTTTGCTTAGTTCAGGTTTAGATGGCGCTGTGTAAAGATCCAAACATATTTTTTTTCAGGGTCGAATATTAATATCTCTCAGATGATAGCGTGCGTGGGGCAGCAGGCTTTGAACGGGAAACGAGTGCCTAATGGATTTGAAGATCGTTCGCTGCCGCATTTCGAGAGGCACTGTGAGTATGGCTTTTCTACTTCCAGGTCTTTGAGGTCGTAAATAAATACCAAAGGAAATAGCAGTTTTTTTTTTTTTTTTTCTTTGGTTTTGGCGTCGCGTTTTAGCATTTGCCAGTGTCAAGTAATTATATATTTTCAAGTTTCAAAAGTTAAATAAGTGCCATCGTAGCTAGTTTTAGTCAAAGTCGTCAAGTCCAATTCGTGTCAGTTAATTCCAGTCATGCTTTAGTAAAGTAGTGGCAACTTTACTACAAAGCTTCGATGGAGTTTTGGAAGCAACACGAAAACTCATGTTTCACCACATTATATCATTGTCCCACACTCGCGCTTGTAATTCGGCACTTTATGAATAAAACACCACCATTTTTATGCATAAACACTCGACAAAACACTAGTTTTGGAAAAAAATACAACGGAGCGACACGACTCTTCCCGCGTTCCCGCCAAAACCCCAATAGTTATTTATTTTTTGATTGTTTTTTTTTTTTAATACGTAAGCGACGATGTGGTCGAAGATGAAGCACGCAGACCTAGAAGATACCTATTCACTCTGACCTTGAAAAGATCTAGATTATATCTATCAGGAAACAAGGAAGCCGGTAGCTTGTTCAATTCCTTGGCCGTACGGATGAGAAACGTAGAGTCGAAACGTTTGGTACGCACCCAAGGAAATTCCACTACGTATGGGTGGTAGTGGGCCGTCTTTCTACTTGTCCTGTGGTAAAAAGGGGATGGAAGAACAAGGTCGTACAGCTCGGTAGCACATTCTCCGAAATGAATCCTGTAGAAAATTGAGAGACTTGCTACCCTCCGGCGGTGTTCAAGACTCAAAAGTTTTCTTCTACCAACTTTTCATCACCAATAAGTCGAACAGCACGCCGTTCTACCGAATCAAGAGCTTGAAGTTGGTACTTGGCTGAACCGTCCCAGAGGTGGCAGCAACATTCCACACACGACCGGACTTGTGCTTGATACAATGCAAGCAGCTGCCCCGGTGTGAAGTATCGCTTAACCTTACGCAAGACGCCCAGTTTTTTCCCAGCTAATTTAGCTCTTGACTTCAGGTAGGTCCCAAAGTTAAGTGTTGGGGTGAGGGTTAATCCGAGGAGTTCAAGGTGGTCTGCCAAAGGTGCAGAAACATCTCGGAAAGTAGGAGTTTGTGTGAACGGAAACTTTTTGGCGGAGAAAAGACAGGCCTGGTTTTTATTAGCATTAAATTTGACTAAGTTCTCATCACCCCATTTCTTTATTTGTACTGATATTAATTTATTTGTCTATATATATTTATTTTTTTTAGAACATACTTTTAATGTTACTATTAGTAAAGATCTATGTAAGAATCGGTTCAATATTAAATATTTTAAATTTAATGTAACATTTATCTACTACAAATATATAATTACACAAGACAAGTGAAAACACTACTTTCTTTACTTTCAATGCAACGCGGGTAGGTATCATGTGCGTACGTTACTACCCTAATACTTGTTAATTAATTGCCACAAAACTGTTAATATATATATATTGTAAAACCACTGGTCTCCACACTAGGATTCCCCGTTTTGCGGAGACCAGTTACACATAATAAAGATGGAATGCAGGTAAAAGGGTACCAGGACAATCGGACGCCTCACAGTTTAAATAAAAGAAAAAAGAAGAAAGAACTACATTATCTACATTATCTATAGTCTTTAAAAACAAAATACAACAAGCATTGGCATAAGTTTTTTTTAAATTGTTTATCTGCATTGTGGCGAGTAAATAAAAATAATAAGTATAAGGAGAGTTTTGGCGGGAACGCGGGAAGAGTCGTGTCGCTCCGTTGTATTTTTTTCCAAAACTAGTGTTTTGTCGAGTCGAGTGCCGAATTACAAGCGCGAGTGTGGGAAAATGATATAATGTGGTGAAACATGAGTTTTCGTGTTGCTTCCAAAACTCCATCGAAGCTTTATATTAAAGTCGCCAATACTTTACTATAGCATGACTGGCACGAACTGACACGAACTGGACTTGACTAAGACGACTTTGACGATAACCATAGCTAAGATACAGCAGAAATAACACTTAAGACAAGGCAGTATGGCTTTATAGCTTTAGCCTGCCCGAAGGGGCAAATTATTAAAAAATAATAAGTAAAAGTTTTTTTAAATTGTTTATCTGCATTGTTTTCTTTCTTTGTTTATAGAAGTGTAGAGTGTTGTTAAAACATATTTCCTTCTATAGCAAAGATCCCAGCGGCGCGTGGATTCGTAGAGAACAGTTTCTACACGGGCCTCACCCCGACGGAGTTCTTCTTCCACACGATGGGAGGGCGCGAGGGTCTGGTAGACACCGCCGTGAAGACCGCCGAAACCGGATACTTACAGCGACGACTTGTCAAGGTAAGGTTTTAGAAGACAACTGTTAAATTTGTATTTTTTTAGTTTAGATAGGCTTGCGTTTGTCCGCCTGATGCTAAGAGAAGATGCGGTCTATGGTTCTTTACTCGAATTCAAGACTAAAATTTATAACACTAGGAGTTAAAGTTTGAATTGCTTTTAAATGATTTGTTATGCTTGTGGTTGTGTTGCAAGCTTATATTTATATCTCAAAGGTGGGAGAAGTTATAGTAAGTTTGGCTTACTTGATGGTAAGGGTCCGAGGGGTCCCTGAGCTTGAGAGGCCTGATGCGCACGGCACCGCCTAGCCCCTTAGCAGCTACGCCACTGATGTCAGTGTTTGCGTGATAGACTCAATAGTCCTGTGAGTTGCCCATTTAAACCGTTATATTTGCATATTAGCAGCTCGCCCCGGCTTCGCACGGGAAAACAAAACTCGATTAACAATGTAAATTTATCGCTCCAGTAGTTTCGGAGGCTATTCAATACAAACAAATAAAAATTAAATCTTTTCTATTTATAAGATGTAGATGACAACTGTAATAGTTACGCATATGATATTGCGGACCTGTTTGTGGCTGTCAATTTGCTCTATAAAACGTCACTTTATTCTATTGTCAATAGTTTTCGCTGCGCATGCTAAATAAGGATTTTTTCAAAATTTTTAACACAGCTTGGGTTACATTAGATAGATAGATAGATATAACTCTTTATTGTGCACATCATATATAGTAAAAAGTACAGAGAACAAAAAATCTTATTAACTAGTGACACAAGTAGCGGCCTTATCGCTAACAGCGATCTCTTCCAGGCAACCAAGAAAAGAAAAATACGATAGAAAGCTTAAGAAACAGACGGGAGATGTAACACTAATAAGAAATAAAAATAAAATTAATGAATTTTCCATACGGATCCTTAATTGTTTTTTAAATAAAATATAGCTTATGTCCATCACGGGTAATGTAGCATTCTAATAATGAAAGTATTATTAAGATCGGTCCAGTAGTTTCGGAGGCTATTCAATACAAACAAACAATCAAATCTTTCCTCTTTATAGTAGTATAGATAGATAGATAGATATAACTCTTTATTGTGCACATCATATATAGTAAAAAGTACAGAGAACAAAAAACCTTATTAACTAGTGACACAAGTGGCGGCGTTATCGCTAACAGCGATCTCTTCCAGGCAACCAAGTATAGATGCTGAATAGAATATCTGATATTGTGTTGGTATTTACCTAGACGATCTCCTAAAGAGATTTACCACCTGGTTAATTACTCAATTACTCATGTTTGACTAGATCGGATACCCCGACTATAGTTTCGTCATATGAACGCAGTCTGGAGCTACTATGCCAGCGGCCCAGAGCCTCGCTCCGGTACTTCAAGGAGCTGGGTTGGCTCGGGTAGACGCTGGCAGGGGGAAATGCACAATACACCCCAAGCGGGACGTCAGTGCAGGACCTATCCTAACCACTTTGAATAAGAATAATAATTAACGCAGTCATACGAAATCTTGAAACTCCTCATTATTTCCAGTCCTTGGAAGACCTGGTGTTGCACTACGACATGACGGTCCGTAACGCGACGGGGGAAGTGGTGGAGTTCCGCTACGGGTCCGACGGACTCGACCCCAGCTACATGGAAGGGCGCGACCGGCCTGTGGACCTCGCGCGGGTCATGGCGCACGTGAGGGCCAGCCATCAGAACAAGTATGTGTCGCTTCAAACCTTCAATTTGAATTCTGTAACGATAATAAATAAATATCATAGGGCATTACACACAGCGCCATCTGACCCCAAACTAAGCAAAGCCTGTACTATGGAAGACAGATAACTGATACTTAAATACTTTTTTTTTGTAAATTCATACAGTACACCCAGACACAGGACAAACATTTGTTTATGTCACAAAATGCTTGCCCTGTGTGGGAATCGAACCCAGACCCTTCAGCTCTTGGAGCAGACATACTACCAATGTTCCAACAGGGCTGTCAAATGTAATAGCTCTGTGGTTAGTGGTGTCCGTTCGTATAACACAACTCAATTCAACACGCAACACAACAAGTTCACAAGACGGACGCAAGTTCAATTTATTTATTATTGTGAAGATAGGCACGCTCGCCTAGAAGAAACCGATTCACTCGCGACTTGAAGGCACCAAGATTATCTATCAGGGAACACCCACCCGGGCAGCAAATTCCATTGTTTAGCGGTTCGTACAATAAAGGTGGATTCAAACCGTTTAGTAATTTTTGTAATGTAGCGGTGCCGCTGTTCCAAATCATAAACTTGAGCTTCCGCTGAAGGAAAACATCGCAAGGAAACCATTGTATTATAGTAGAGATACTTTCTTGTACTTGGCTGGCCAGCTACAACACAATAGTTGAAAATCTGTCTGTAAAATGGCACCGAAGACACAATTTTGGGTAGGACAAATTACGACCGAGCTCAGTTTTTGTAATGTATGCCAGATAAAGGTTGATGATAACCCAAAAAATGGTTTGTATTCGTAAAGATTACGCTTATTGGACTTTATTGATGTTTAATCCAACTAATATTATAAATGTTAAAGTTTGGATGAATGGACGGATGGATGGATGTTTCTCTTTCCGAACGAATATGGAGGTAGCTGAGACCCTGGATTAACACATAGGCTACTTTTTATCCCGAAAACATGTACCGGGCAACGCCGCGGGGCGCAGCTAGTGTCAAATAAAGTTAGTTATTCTCGGTTTGCAGAGACGAAGAGTCGCTGGATGGAGACGGCATAGTGCTGGCGGCCGAAGAGACGTTAGCACTCGAGGACTTTCAGTCCATCACTGAGGAGTTCAAGAAAGAGTTGCTGTAAGTACAATATCGATATATACATAGGTAGCCTCGCTGTTAGGGATTGCAATCCGGCGTCATTTTCAGTCCGGACGGATACGACCGGATTCCCATCAATCCGGCCGAATCCGGTCGGATCCGGCCAGATTGATCAAATCAAGATGATTTTCGCTTTTTAGTAAAAAATAAGCGAGTTAATCAAGTGTCACTGCACTTATATGTACGTAGTTTAAAAAAATAAATCACAAATGAATAAAATCAACTTTATTTCCTAACCAATGTTAAGACAAGTTTTTTTTTTATGTTAAAAGTAATGAGATGAACGAGACGCTCTCCTGATGGTAAGAGATAAAGCCTGTCCATAACCATTGCAGCGATACACAGAACTTTGAGTAACAAAACAAAGTCCAGGGCATCACTGCTTTGGCACTCATTACGTTAGACTTTCGATGGTTAGTCTCAACAGCCCTGTAATTTCGCTAGCTGCAGTACCCTTCAAACCGAAACACAGTAATGTTTATACACTACTGCTTAGCGGCAGAATAACTGGTACTGCGGTGGTACCTACTTAGACGTCCTCCTGCTAAGAAGATCTACCACCAAGTGACCTACTATATTATTTTGCCACAAACTGCTAGCAACGGATCCGGTCTTCGCATCCGGTATATTGGTACCGGATCCGGTAACCGTTAAATGGTGCCGGATCCGCCGGATTACCGGATCCGTTTTTCCGGATTGCAATCCCTACTCGCTGTGGGCTGGTGCTGATAACTTTTCCCCCTAGTCTGCTACATCACACTAGATTGTTGCAAAAATTAATCATCAAATACGTATCATGTCGATACTTCGGGGAAGAAAGGTCGTTGTTTGCGACCTTCTCAGGTCTGGTTTTCTTGTTGTCGTTTTTTTTTTAGTACGGATAAGTCTGCGTTTGACCACCGACTCGCCTACTCGACTAGTACCTAAGCGACGATGTGGTCGATAATGATGATGTGGTCCATGATGATATGGTTGATAGTGTGATGTGGTGTGTTTATAGAACAATTGATTTTGTATTTCAGCAATTTCAGCGTCTGCATATAAAATAAATAAGAAATGTGTTAAATATCCTAGCCATATTTCACTCAGCGCTTTCTAGCCCCTAACTTCATTTTATTTATAAACTAAGTAAAGTTTGTACTTTGGGAACTAGATAATTGATATAATACTTATGTATGTACATTGTTCAGTCATATATATAATATGTATATGTCGTTGTTTACAATGATGGAAAAGTCATAATTCCATATTTCTCCGTAACACGAGTGTAGGGGATGCAAAGGAGTTGTGACTGGGAGGTTACCAATGATTCTTAACTGCGTTGTTTTCGTTTTGTAGATTGTTTCTCAAGAACATAGCAGACAAAGTCCGTCTCCTGCGCTCCAAGTACGCGCACTGCGGCGACGTCGTGAAGCAGCTGGAGCGGGTGACGCTCACCCAACTGGTGCAGTTCATACGCGTGTGTCACGACAAGTACCAGCGCGGGGTCATCGAGCCCGGGACCGCGGTCGGCGCGCTCGCCGCACAGGTAAATATGTTACTAAAGTTGACAAAGGTCACGGACCCCAGTGTCTGTGGAGCGTATAATAATAATAAAAAAAAAATGTAAACTTCTTTTTGCGGCATGTAAGGTTTTTTTTGGCGTCGCATTTTGAGCATTTGCCAGTGTCAAGTGTTTTATATTTTCAAGGTTTATAAGTTGCCTCGTAGCCATAGTTATAGTCAAAGTCCAGTTTTGGTCAAGTACTGTCCGTGTCAGTCAAGTCCTGTCATGCTTTAGTAAAGTAGTCGCAACTTAACTATAAAGCTTCGATGGAGTTTTGGAAGCAACACGAAAAGTCATGTTTCACCACATTATATCATTTTCCCACACTCGCGCTTGTGATTCGGCACTTTATGAATAAAACACCACCATTTTTATGCATAAACACTCTTCAAAACACTAGTTTTGGAAAAAAATACAACGAGGCGACACGACTCTTTCCGCGTTCCCGCCAAAACTCTCAATGTAAGGTTTTTTTTTCTTTGGTTTTGGCGTCGCGTTTTAGCATTTGCCAGTGTAAAGTATTTATATATTTTCAAGTTTCAAAAGATAAATAAGTGTCTTCGTAGCTAGTTATAGTCAAAGTCCAGTCTTAGTCAAGTCCAGTCTGTGTCAGTCAAGTCCAGTCATGCTTTAGTAAAGTAGTGGCGACTTTACTATAAAGCTTCGATGGAGTTTTGGAAGCAACACGAAAAGTCATGTTTCACCACATTATATCATTTTCCCACACTCGCGCTTGTAATTCGGCACTTTATGAATAAAACACCACCATTTTTATGCATAAACACTCGACAAAACACTAGTTTTGGAAAAAAATACAATGGAGCGACACGACTCTTCCCACGTTCCCGCCAAAACTGTCCAATGTAAGGTTGTGGACTGCAAGATGGCGTTCCTTCTAATTGCTTTATTTGTACTCTTTCACACATCACTAAAACTATTTACACTATCCTTTTCACACGATATCTGTATTAGCTTTCTCTTTCATACTTACAAATGTCGCATCTAGGCATCTCTTTCATATTGGCGTTACGTGCCATTCATAGCTTCATATCCTTTCGCTCTTTCAAACCTGTTAATTGCTTATTCATTCTGTCTCACTCTCGCTACCTTATGTTACATTTCACGTAATGCCTAAAGTACAGTTTACGCACCCAGTTTGTGCAACTAGCATATATAATTTCCTTCCATAGATTTGGATTTTGGCTATAAAATAATGTCACAGTAAATCTAATATGGCGGGTTTTAGATTTACTGTGACGACGCTTTTTTTTAAATGTAAAATGTAATGAGACGATTCTGTCGCCAAGCATTTTTTTTTTTTTTTAATACGGATAAGTCCGCGTTTGACCACCAACTCGCCTGATGGTAAGCGACGATGTGGAAGCACGCATCTAACGGTGTGTTCCGGCAGCCTCACTTGAGAGCCAGTTCCATTCCAGGCTAGGTGTGCTTTACCATCTTCGACAACACCGTCACTTAACATCAGGTGAGTTGTGATCAAACACCTAGCCTGTCAACAATTAAAAAAAAAAAGCCGTTCTCCTGATGGTAAGAGATGACGCCAGCCCATGACCTTTTAAAAAGTACCTAAAGACCAAAATCTTTTGTGTAGTCAGATAAAAAATGTTGCTTGGCTAGTTAGCTAGCATTCTGATTTGTATAAAATCAACAACAGAGTATCGGCGAGCCGGGAACCCAAATGACGCTGAAAACGTTCCATTTCGCCGGCGTGGCGTCTATGAACATCACGCAGGGTGTGCCCCGAGTCAAAGAGATCATCAACGCGTCCCGCGTCATCTCCACTCCCATTATCACGGCGGAGCTGGTGCACCCTCTGGACCAGGAGTTCGCGAGACGGGTGAAGGGAAGGATCGAGAAAACAACGCTTGGCGAGGTGAGGCTCAACGGAAATAAAAAAATAACGATCACAAGGGATACTTGCTGAAAGTATCCCTTCATCATCGTCATCAGCCTTTTGTAGTAGCACATGTCCTGCGTGGTAGCTAGCCAGCCGAGTACTAAAGTACCCTACCACCATGCTATGGTTTCCTCACGATATTTTCCTTCACCGGCAGCTCAAGCTCATTGTTGGGGTTTGAACCCACGCCCTTCGGCATGCGAACCGACCCCGCTAACCACTGAGCTATCATCGCTACAATATATATTAAAAACTTATCTGAAATTTTCACTTTCAGTTTTAGATATTAAGGAGGTTAGATTTCCATACAAATAGTTTTTTGCCATTTATGGACAAATGGAGCATAATTTCACAGTGAAATCACAGCTACTGGCTAAATGCCAGTTTGCTCTTTATTTGCGGTAAATCACAATTGCTTGAATAAAACAGTAGATTGTTAGCATAATCTACTGTTTTATTCAAAATTCATAAATTCATAAATCATTAATAAATTTGATTTATTGTAAAAGCTTCAGATAAGATTTTAATTATTAAATTGTTGTCAAGTTAGTTCAGTTTAAATCCTCATCACTGTTGTAACTGAAACTGCTCTTAAGCGGAAATAAACTAAATATATACCTGGAATATTTACAAAAATATATATTTATAATTTAACCACTACTTTATTCACCTAAAAAAAGGTTTAAATTATTTAGTATAATGTCAACAGAATAAAAAGTCAATACAAAATAATAATAATACGTATAGATATATAGATACAAATGTCAAAACAATACATTATTTCAATTATTGCATTAAAATCGGTCAAATTGACATAATACAAAAATAAACTAAATCTGTCGCCAAGCATCTAACGGTGTGTTCCGGCAGCCTCACTTGAGAGCCAGTTCCATTCCAGGCTAGGTGTGCTTTACCATCTTCGACCACACCTTCACTTAACATCAGGTAAGCTGTGGTCAAACAACTAGCCTGTCAATCATAAAAAAAAAAACAATTACAATACAGCACTAACATACCTTGAATATTCAAAATATTAATAGTTAATTTTTCGAAAATTGTCGTAGTAGAACTTGACATAATGTGTACTTTCAGATTACGACGTACATCGACGAGGTGTACCTCCCTCACGAATGCTTCCTGCTACTTCGGCTCGACGCTGATAGAATCCGGCTTCTTTGTCTTGAAGTAGATGTCAACTCTATTGTCTACTCGTAAGTACTCATTTACCATGTGAAAAATTTAACTAAATAAATAAATATCGTAGGACTATACACACACCGCCATCTGGCCCCAAACTAAGCAGAGCTTGTGTGATGGAAGTCATATAACTGATAGAATACATAAATACTTTTTTTTTTGTAAATACATACGGAACACCCAGACACAGAACAAACATTTGTTTATTCACAAAATGTTTGCCCTGAGTGGGAGTCGAACCCACGCCCTACAGATCGCAAGGCAGATATAATACCAATGAGCCAACGGGGCTGTCAACTAGATCCATGTTCCTCATTATTGCGTCTTTTACGTGCTAGATTGAAATGAGAAAATTTAAGCTGTTTTTTGTGTTATTAGTTTAATCTCAATGTTTGACATTTTTTATAGTTGTATAATTGTTTAATTTTAGCTTGACATTAATTTTTAATCGTTGTGTAGTTTATTTTGACATTTTCGTAATTAATAATTGTATCTAGCCAAATTCTATTGTATGTTCATGAAGAACTAAACTGTTGACACTTCCTTAATATTAAGACCTAAATGTAACACAGTTCCACAATAAAATACAATCTGAATCTGAATCTGAATCTGATTATGTCAATATCTATCATAGAAACATTTTGTGCTATTAACAAATGTTTGTTCTGTTTCTGCGTGTTCTGTATGTTTTTTTTTTTTTATGGTTTACAGGCTAGTTGTTTGACCACAGCTCACCTGATGTTAAGTGATGGTGTGGTCGAAGATGGTAAAGCACACCTAGCCTGGAATGGAACTGGCTCTCAAGTGAGGCTGCCGGAACACACCGTTAGATGCTTGGCGGCAGATTTTCAACTTGAGGGTGGTAGCTAGCCAGCCGAGTACTAGAAAGTACCCTACCACCATGCTACCATGTATTACTGGCTGCGCCCCGTTACCCGCTGCATACCAAATTTCAGGATAAAAAGTAGCCTATGTGTTAATCCAGGGTCTCAGCTACCTCCATACCAAATTTCATCCAAATCCGTTTCGTAGTTTTTGCGTGAAAGAGTTACAAACATCCATCCAAACTTTCACATTTATAATGTTAGTGGGATTAGTATAGTAATCTGTCGCCAAGCATCTAACGGTGTATTCCGCACATGAGAGCCAGTATCATTCCAAGTTAGGTGTGCTTACTATCTTCGACCACATTACACTTAACATCAGGTGAGCTGTGGTCAAAAACCTAGCTTGTCAAAAAATTAAAATAAATAACAAAAAATCTCCCCATTTTTAACCGACTCAGAGTAGGAGGTTCTCAATTCGACTGTATGTTTTTTTGTATGTTACGCGATGATTCCGCCAATTTTGAATCGATTTTGATGATTCTTTTTCCCATAAAAATGTAATTACTTTTCTTAAATTGACTCCTTCCTAATTGAATGCCTTAGATATTTCGACAGCCCCGTTGGCTCATTGGTAGTATATCTGCCTTGAGAGCTGTAGGGCGTGGGTTCGATTCCCACTCAGGGCAAACATTTTGTGAATAAACACAATCATGTTTGTTCTGTGTCTGGGTATTCTGCATGTATTATAAGTATGTATTTACAAAAAAAAAGTATTTAAGTATTCTATCAGTTATCTGACTTCCATCACACAAGCTCTGCTTAGTTTGGGGCCAGATGGCGCTGTGTGAATAGTCCCACGATATTTATTTATTTATTTTAACTTTGTGTCCTAGAATCTGCACATCGAAGCTCAAAATCAAGCCGGCCAATGTCCACATAGTGTCCGACTGGGCCATCAAGGTGGCCGCGGAGCCGGGCAAGCAGGGCGGCTGGCTCAACATGTCGCTGCAGCAGTTGGCGCGGCAGCTGCCCGCCGTGGTGGTGAAGGGGCTGCCGCAGGTCGCGCGGGCGGTTATCGCATGCATGGATGAAAATGCTGAAGTTAGGTATGTATTTGAGCGATTTGGTCGCTAGTTGTTAAGGTGCTTCGATTTCCATACAAATAATTTTTTAATAGCATCAAATCAAATTTATGAGTTTTAGATTTTTGAATGAAACAGTAGATTTTGCTAATAATCTACTGTTTCATTCAAGCAATTGTGATTTACCGCAGATAAAGACCAAAATAAATGCCAGTAGCTGTGATTTCACTGTAAAATTATGCTCCATGTGACCATAAATGGCAAAAATTTATTTGTATGGAAATCGAACCACCTTAAGGTATATGTTTAGTTAATTTCCGCTTAATAAGTTATTTAATTTTAAGTTATGTTTCCTTCTGTTTGTGACATAAAAGTTATTTCTAATTTAAATTTATTTCTTTCTTGTTGTTCTTTGTGTCTAATTTTTTTATCTAAGTATGTTTGTTATTTATTTTTTTGTATATATTGTTTAATGTAATATAAATTTGTTATATATGTCATAATAAAGTGTTTTCTATTGGACTTTGTTTTGTTACTCAAAGTTCTGGGTATGGATGCAATGGTCATGGAAAGGCGTTATCTCTTACCATCAGGAGAGCTTGTTCGTCTCAATTACTTTAACATAAAAAAGACGAGTTCTAGAAAGTACCGTACCATGATGCTATGGTTTCCTCACGATGTTTTCCTTCACCGGCAGCTCAAGCTCAGGGTTTGAACCCACGCCGTTGGCCGTGTGAACTTACCACCCTAACCACAGAGCTATCAAAATAGTGTTGACAATAAAAAGTTAATCAATTATGCGTCTCCTTTTCAGGTACAGGTTGTGCGTGGAGGGCGACGGACTGAGGGACGTGATTGCGACCTTCGGAGTCGACGGCACCAAGACAACCTCCAACAATATCTTAGAAGTAAGAACATAACATTTAACCGACTTCAAAATAGGAGTAGGTTCTCAATTCAGCTGTTTTTTTCATGTTTATTGCCTAAGAACTCGTTTCGTTTATAAACCGCTTTGGTTTTATTCGAATGCATTATTTGATTTTTAAACGAAAATACTAATCAGTTAATCGGTTTTATCTAGGCAAGTGTGCTACATAATAGACTACATCTTCAAGATACCGATCAAATGCAAGTTTTTAACCGACTCAAAAGGAGGAGGTTCTCGATTCGACTATTTTTTTTCATTCCGCTAATTTTATCAATCGATTTTGATGATTTTTTGCTTCGTGGATCATACTTTGGAAGTGGTCCCATATAAATTTTATCGAAATCGACCGAGGGGTTTAAAAAAAATCAACTATCATCAAGTATAAAAATTGTATACGTCGATGATATTTTCGTTCACTTCGAAATCTCGCTGTTTCAGTACGTTTAGTTGGCATAAGGGTCATGGTGTCAGTTTTTTTTAATTGTAAATTTATCTATCTGTCTATACTATTATAAAGAGGAAAGATTTGTTTGTTTGTTTGCATTGAATAGGCTTCGAAACTACTGGAGCGATTTTAAAAATTCTTTCACCGTTGGGAAGCTACACTATCTCCGGGTGACATAGGCTACTTTTTACCCCTGTATTCCCACGGGAACGGGAACTACGCGGGTGAAACCGCGAGGCGTCCGCTAGTATATTATACTTATACATTTCTCTCTGTACCTAATTCTAAAGATAACGCGGACGAAGTCGCGGGCATAAGCTAGTAATAATTCATAACTTTTTTCATCTCCAGGTGTACCAAACGCTAGGAATTGAAGCGGCAAAAAGCACCATCATCACGGAGATCCAAGGCGTGATGGCGGGACACGGCATGTCAGTGGACAGGCGCCACGTGGAACTGCTGGCGGGACAGATGACGGCGCGCGGCGAGGTACTCGGCATCACGCGCTACGGTCTCGCCAGGATGAAGGAATCTGTGCTCAACCTGGCCAGTGTGAGTATTTTTTTATTTGATTTTGGCGTCGCATTTTGTGCATTTGCCAGTATCAAGTGTTTCATATTTTCAAGTTTCAAAAGTTTAATGAGTTGCCTCTTAGCTATAGTTATAATGAAAGTTCAGTCTTGGTCAAGTCCATTCCGTGTCAGTCAAGTCCAGTCACGCTTTAGTAAAGTAGTGGTGACTTTACTATAAAGCTTCGATGGAGTTTTGGACGCAACACGAAAAGTCATGTTTCACCACATTATATCATTTTCCCACACTCGCGCTTGTGATTCGACACTTTATGAATAAACCACCACCATTTTTATGCATAAATACTCGACAAAACATAAGTTTTGGAAAAAATACAACGGAGCGACACGACTCTTTCCGCGTTCCCGCCAAAACTCTGTGTAATGTTACAAGGGATGAGACATGTCATTTCTCAGAAGTTTTTTTTTAATATAAAAGTAATGAGATAAATAAATAAATATCGTAGGACATTACACACAGCGCCATCTGGCCCCAAACTAAGCAGAGCTTGTGTGATGGAAGTCAGATAACTGATAGAATACTTAAAATTTTTTTTTTTTTTTTGAACAAGACTCTCTTGATAGCATGAGGTAACACCTGTCCATGACTTTAGCAGTGATAGACTGGACTTTCAGTAGCAAAACAAAGTAAAAGGCATCTTTGGTGCTAATTACTTAGAATTTTTAGCACTATAAAAGGATCCCTGTAAAAACTGACTTTTGCTACAGAAATAATAATACATCTAAACAATCTTTCATTGCAGTTTGAGAAAACAGCCGACCATTTGTTTGATGCAGCTTATTACGGACAACAAGACTGTATCGAAGGAGTCTCCGAGTCTATTATCCTTGGAGTACCAGCTGCTATTGGCACTGGAGTGCTACAACTGTTGCATAAAGCTCCACGACCCACTACATTACACAAACGACCTCTTCTGTTTGATAATCCAGACCATCATACCAGTATATGGGAGTAATATCACATCCCTTGGGAGTCTTGGGATGTTTTGTGTATAAAATTTGAGAAAATTCTTTTTGATATGGCTGACAGGCTAGGTGTTTGACCACAGCTCACCTGATATTAAGTGAAGATGTGGTTGTAGATGGTAGAGCACACTTAGCCTGGAATGGAACTGGCTCTAAAGTTAGGCTGCTGGAACACATCTTTAGATGCTTAACGACAGTTATACTGAATATGATAACTTGACACAAAGATCTTGTCTAAGGAGTAAAAACAATGTTATTAATTTCTACTAAGTTAAGAATTGTTAATGATGTTTGCAAAATAAATTAATAAATTTTTAAAAAACAAAAATTGTTTTTTTTTACGGAAAATGTCTTCTATTACAAATATCATGTTGTTTTCAAACTTTCATGATATGAATACAAAATTATGTTTATCACTGGGATTGTTTTTATAATATTCTGTTCACAGTAAAGTCCTAATGATAAACATAATTACATATACTGTGGTCAGTATGTTAAACAAACATACAGTGGATGAATGGTTCAATATAGACAAATACCACATACTAATTACATGATTTTATTTCGCTTACAACATAAATTAACACATGCTCAAACCGAGAATATCACTATTTCACTACAGAGTTTAGTGGTGTTCTGCTGCCTCCTTCCTCCTAATTTCTGCCCATTTGCTCACATTCTCGGGAGAGTTTGCTGGAAAAAAAAAATAGTCATAGCATATCATATTGCACTTATTGTATAGCATTATATTTAAATTAACAACAAGTAGCAATCTATCTTTCAGAAATTATTTTCTGGGATAAAATATAGTTTGTGTTTTAGCTCAGACCGAGATATGGGCTGTCAAGGCCATATATTTTGCTCAAACTAATTATACTATATGGATAGTAATTAGATGTCATGTCCGTATCAACTATCCACATGTACGTATCCCGTTAAGCATGCCTTTTGCCTACTATTGAGACTTACCCATTTTGTGGATCTTGTAGAAGATAGGGGAGGCGACTACAATCCCAGCCATCCAGTAACGCCAAATCCACTGTTTCTGGACATAGTATTTCAGTGGAAACTGCGCGATCTTGGCCGTAAAGGTGTAAGGAAACTTCATGGGACGACCGACCTTACTTTCAGACATGTTGATATCTGGCGAAAAACACCGAAGAATATTATGTAATGTAGTGCTCACGATCAATGTCAAGTTTGCTTTCTTAAACGTATTGTGCACGTTTAGGATGTATATAATTTTATAGTGAGTCAAAAATTTTACAACAAACAATCTAGAAGCACGGAAATACCTGTAATATCAAAAAATTATAAATAAAATGGAAATTCTAACCCCACTTGCGATTAGAAAAGTCAGCAGCGTAGTGTTGTGCTTTAGTTCATAATTGAGTTCCACAGATTACTGATGAAATAATACGTCAAACGTGTATTTGAATCGATGTTGTAATAATTACTTTTTGCTAGATTCAAATAGTATTTTACTGTAGAACTCTGTTACATTTAGGTCTCAATATTAGCAGTTTTCGTTTTCTTAGGCATACAATACAATATTCAACATATTGAAAAGAAATACAGTATTATAAATATAAACAGGAAATATAATAAAATTAGTTTGTACCGTGCGGCTGTGCGGCTTCACTTGTGTTGCACGTTTGTTTTCATAAACAAACGCATAGGAAAGATTATTATTAGGTGTCTGTTAGTATTCTTGTTCCTTGTGTTCGCAAACAAAGCGGAAGACACAGAGATAGGGCTAAAATGACGTAGGATAAAACACTTTTATTGAGCTTAAAATAATATTAGGAAACAATTTATTCAATCACTAATGATGATGTTGCAATAAGTAAAAATTTTACTTATTACTTATTATTTACATTTACAAGCATGAGTTTTGGCAGACGCGAAAAAAATCTTTTCGTAGTATTGTATTACTTTCCAAAATTTTAGTTTTAAAGAGTGTTTACGTTTGACAAAGGAAATTAAATAAATATTCCAGGAAATTTCACACAGTGCCTTAAATCAAACAAAGCTTGAACTGTGGGAACTATGGAATAAATCATAAAGTTCTTAAAATCATTGAAAAACTTGACACTAGCAAATACACAAAGCGCGACGCCCAAAACAAAAAAAATCTCAACTATCGTTCAATTACTTTTAATTTAGGCGGGAACGCGGGAAGAGTCGTGTCGCTCCGTTGTATTTTTTTCCAAAACTAGTGTTTTGTCGAGTGTTTATGCATAAAAATGGTGGTGTTTTATTCATAAAGTGCCGAATTACAAGCGCGAGTGTGGGAAAATGATATAATGTGGTGAAACATGAGTTTTCGTGTTGCTTCCAAAACTCCATCGAAGCTTTGTAGTAAAGTTGCCACTACTTTACTAAAGCATGACTGGAATTAACTGACACGAACTGGACTTGACAAAGACGACTTTGACGATAACTATAGCTAAGATACAGCAGAAATAACACTTAAGACAAGGCAGTATGGCTCTATAGCTTTAGCTTGCCCGAAAGGGCAAATTATTAAAAAAAAAATACTTTTAATTTAGATGTCAATGTCAAACTAGTCAAAATAGTGAAATATCAATCAATTGTCAAATCGCGAAATCGCTTTGTGATGTTGCTGCCGTATTTTTGTGAATAAATGTAATATTTAATAAAAATTAACACAAATAACAATATAATGTGTGACAATGGCTTCGGTGAAAGTGGCTGTAAGGGTTCGCCCGTTCAATCAAAGGTAATTAACGGCTGGACCTTAAAAACATACAAATTTAAAATGTTAAGGAAGACTTTGCGTTTTGCATGGAAAGACATCTGTTTTGATGTATCATACGGCTATTATCTTTACGATTGACGGCTTCTTGTTTATTTGTGTATATTTTAAATTGATAAAAACGCATAATCATATAATTTAAATAGGTTAGAAGAAACTACAACAATGATTTGAAAGTGGACAAAAACCTATGATGTCACGTAAAACGACAATGACATTCACGGTTGAGCTGCATCTGGAGCACAAACTGTACCTCGGCATGCCGTTTTAGATGAAAGTTGACGAAAAAATGTAAAAGAGATTGCGACCCACTTGGGGTTAATTACTTGCATCTTCATACTAAACGCCTTTCACAGAATGTTTATGTTTACACTATGCACTGGGTTGTAAATATCAACAGAGAGGAAATAATTGAAATTCCCTATTGTTTCATTTACCAAAGTTATTATCTTGTAAAATAGATATTTTTATAAAGATAACTATAAATACAAAAATGCTTTGAATTTGAACAGTACTAACAGTTGTATCTACAATTTTCCTGTTTCCTTTACATTGTGAAAAACATCCAACATACTTTCTTATGACTCTTGTTATCAATTTGTAAAATTTCATTAAATATATCACTGTACATTAGGTAACTAGCAACTGTGGGAAATAGTTCAAGAAGTGAACATCAGCAACATAGTTACTTTCTTTAAAAACATAAGCTATTTTTAGTCTTAAACAGAAGGTAGTGTTAAAATCAACATGACTCTCATAACACAATAGCTTAGGAAAATAATTTGCAATTTATATTTCTATTTCAGTTGTGGTTAATAAAGTATTTTTATCTCTCTATTTATAGCTAAAACAAGTTGCAAAGCAAATTGCAACACCCATCAACAATGACATTGAAATTTACTTTCACATGCACACACACTTCTTCAAAATTATCTGATTATCATCAATGAAAATCACAACTGACAAATTAACGCTATATTTCAATTTTGCAACAATGAGTCATACAGCCTACTCATTACCAATATATTAAATGCATAAGCTGTATTTGGCTTTCCTGAGCAATATGAATCATAATGAACCTCACAGGTCAATTTAGATTGGTTTTTAAAGACACTGGGCATGATTTGAAATAACCTGAACCTTCCACATAATAAATAAATGCCCTAGACATTGAACTCTCAATACAAGTTCCTATTTTTATAAATTACCTTGTTGCATATGCTAACCTTTTCCCTTTATGTCCGTCTATACACTAGCAGAGCTACGTTTTTCCCCATGACGTAATTAATCCTAAAAAGCTTATTATTGTAGTGTATGACGGTACCCACATTATTTGATTCGCATCCAATAGTATATAAGAGTGTATGAGATATGAAACGTGGTCAGAATAAACCTGTGTGACACATTGGGTGTTTGATTCCCGTCCTGAGATTTCACAGTGGTGACGAGGATGAGATTTATTGCTGCAAAATATTTTGACTTTCCACTTTTGCATAGCTCTACAAAGGTTGCTCATAGTTTTAAGGAATCTGTACTGATAGGTGTCCAAAGAGACCCTATTTCAGTTATTCATCTCACTATTTCAAGATGAGAAATTTGTCTGTCATACAAACTGATCCCGGGTAACATTTTCACTGTAAAGATATCCAGATTATTTGTAAAAAAACAATTATGTAACAGTAAGTTCAATTTTTGGGAAGAAATAGTAAACTACTGACTAGCCAATGAATGATAGAAAATTATTTATTAATAATATACCTAAATGTGAAAGTTTGGATGGATGGATGTTTGTTACACTGAAAAAACTACTGAAACTACTGAACGGATTTGGATGAAATTTGGTATGGAGGTAGCTGAGACCCTGGAACATGTAGCGGGTAACACCGCGGGGCGCAGTTAGTAATGAATAAAAATAATAATACTTTATTGACACCACAAAATAATATTTATAATTATTGAGATTCCAAATTCCATTGTTGTTAAAGGAAACAAAAATTAATTACACTAAATTTTGTTACAGAGAAAAGGACATGGCCGCAAAATTAATAGTCCAAATGGAGGGAAAGAAAACAAGGCTGCTCACCGTGAAAGTAGGTTAATTAATACCATTAAATTATTCGGCAATTTGCTACTTATTACAGTCTACAGTTTACAGTTTAACTCTCTTGCAGATTACAGTTAGCTGTTAGTGAAATGTCTATTTTAGTACGAAATGTATTTGGAATTATTAGCTTTTGCAATTATGTGAAATTGAAAGAGACTATTAATCTTATATCCTAAACTGAATCTTAAAATATCCATCTTGCTAAGTGTCGTAGACAGAGCAAGTTGTTTAGAAATCTGAATGAGGTCTTGCGGACAGTTTCTGAAAAATAGACTAAAATATTTGTAAGAAAATTAGCTTTATCATGGATACCAAAAGAAAGTCATTGCTAAAGCACTACAATTTTCTACCATATACTAAGTATGACTCGGGGTGCTACAAGAAAAATGTGCATAGGCATTTCCTAGGCAAGTGTGCTCCATCTTCGGCCACTTTCCATCAGATGAAATTTTGACTAGTAATACATAATACCTTGTTAAGGAAGTCACCTATTGCAGGTTGACAAATTCACATATTATGTTTTCTGTTCTGTGTATTGTGGCGGTTTCTTCGTGATTTTTTTTCAGCAAAAAGCTATATAGTACAATGATTTTTAAAATTCTTACTGTATAGAACCCAAACTTTTCAGCTATGAGACTTGTATACCAAGTAAACTATCTTAACTCTAGATATCCTAAGTAAATACAAACATATTTATTTTCATCTACAGTTCATAATATGCGAATAACAATCCGGGTAACAAAAAAAAAATTTAGCAATGATGCCGAAGGGCGTGGGTTCAAACCTCAACAATGAGCTTGAGCTGCCGGTGAAGGAAAACATCGTGAGGAAACCATAGCATGGTGGTAGAGTACTATCTAGTACTCGGCTGGCTAGCTACCACCCTCAAGTTAAAAATCTGCCGCCAAGCATCTAACGGTGTGTTCCGGCAGCCTCACTTGAGAGCCAGTTCCATTCCAGGCTAGGTGTGCTTTACCATCTTCGGCCACACCGTCACTTAACATCAGGTGAGCTGTGGTCAAACACCTAGCCTGTCAATCATTAATAGGTAATAATAATCATTATGTACAATAGGAGGACAAATTTTGTAAGGAATATTTATTCATCATCATCTAAGCTTATCTAAGTCCACTGCTGGACATAAGCCTCTTGCAAGACACGCCACTCAGTCTGATCTTTTCGCCTTTATCCACCGACAGCTGTCCTACGTATATCGTCACTCCAGTGAGTCTCAGGGCGTCCAACGCTACGTTTGTCAATTCGCGGTCTCCACTCTAGAATACGTCTACCCCAGCGGTTATCGGTTCTGCGACAGATATGTCCAGCCCATTGCCACTACAGCTCGCTAATACGCTGAGCTATGTCTGTCACTTTAGTTATCTGGCGAATTATTAAGAAATATACATGTACATATTACCAAATGATGTAACTCAAAAAGCTGCCATGCTAAAGTGGGACTGGGCTGGACACGTCTGCCGAATGCCAGCGGAGCTATGGGCGAAAACCACCACCGACTGGGTCCCGGAGGTTAAACGGCCACCAGGCCGGCCTAAAAGGCGGTGGAAAGATGAGCTCGATGCCCACAATAAGGAGTGGACCACAACAGCACAAAACAGAGAGGCGTGGAAGGGGGGGAGAGAGGCCTTTGCCCAGCAGTGGGACAAAATGGGCTAAATAATATTACCAAATACTAATTTAAAATTTAATAGAATCTTATCCGAACCACTTGTTCAGTTTCTTATGTTTAAAATAGAACTGATAATCAAATGACCTTCGCGAGAAACCATATGCTAAACAAGTCCGCCCATATTTTACTTCAAACTGAGCTATTTGTTACACCTTAATCCAACGTTGTAAGGTTTATTCTCACTTGTCAGTTTGGTTATAAATATTTTTATTAGAAGGCAATATAACTGTTAGTTCGTTACTGCTAAGAAAGTTCTTACCGAATCGTGCTTTCTTGATTTCCATAGTTTGTATTCATCCTACAAAATAATGACCTATAATTAATTGTAGGGGCTGTAAATGTTGTACAGGATTTTACTATAGTTGCGAGCGGTCACAAAGTTTGGCGCAGACTATTTTTTTGGGACAACTTTCATGTGTAATTTTTTATAGTTAAAAAATATTACTACATATGTATTTCAAAATACAATACGTGTAACACTCTTATTGACTTAAGAGCAGAGGCCTTCAAAAAACGCTGAAAACGTACCACGTCCGCTCGGCTTTTTTGTAAGATTGATGGCCACACCTTCACTTAACATCAGGTGAGCTGTGGTCAAACAACTAGCCTGTCAACCATAAAAAAAAAACCACAGCTCACGTGTTTGTCCGCAGTACTAGATATTCTGCCGCAGTAGTGTGTGAACATTACTGTGTTCTGGTTTGAAGGGTACTGCAACTAGCGAAATTACTGGGCTGTTGAGACTAATCATGAAAGTCTCAAAGTAATGAGCGCCAAAGCAGTGATACTTACAGAACTTTGAGTAACAAAACAAAGTCCAGGGTGGACTTTGTTTTGTTACTCAAAGTTCTGTGTATCGCTGCAATGGATAATGGACAGGGGTTATCTCTTACCATCAGGAGAGCGTCTCGTTGGGCTCATTACATTAAAAAAAACATGAAAAGAAAATGTTAGATTTTTATGGTTTAAAAAAGAAAAACGGGAACTAAAGATTATGATAAGTCTTCCTTCGTAGCTAGTTCCAGCCAATGTTTTTTTTTCATTGTTAGATAGAAATCTTTAATTCCAGTCCTTGACATTTTAAAAAAGAACTTCCAAGTTCCAAACTGTAAAGAAAATCTAGACAGAAAAAAACCCGACCAAGTGCGAGCCGGACTCGTTCACAAAGGGTTCCGTACCATTGTCTATAAAAACGGCAAAAAAATCCCGTTTGTTGTATGGAAGCCCCCTTATTTTGTACCTGTTTGTCTGTTTGTTCGTTTTTGTGTTTTTATGTTGCAAAAATCTTTTTCTTTCAAATATTTATTTCATTCTAGTTTTTAGTATTTGTTATTATAGTGGCAACAGAAATACATCATCTGTAAAAATTTCAACTGTCTAACTATCACGGTTCATGAGACGGACAGCGGAGTCTTAGTAATAGGGTTCCGTTTTACCCTTTGGGTACGGTACCCTAATAATAAAAACTCGGGTCGTATTACAGACTTTCAGATACTAGACCAACAAAATCTATATTCAATAGTCATTATATCCACATTATGTATATACCTACATATATATATATTTGTACAGACTGTTGAACACAAAAGACTTGACTATCCAACATTCGTTTATTCAAGTCTAGTGTACCGTGTCAAGGTAGCTTATTCAATACACTGCCAGGTTATCGGTACATTTTGTGGGGCAACCACCGTCTTATTTCCATTATTCTATGATGGAACACTTTAGTTCCGTCATTTGGCCACCAGCATTAATAGGTAAGTAGGTGGCGACCCATTTGCGAAAGGTTTATAAATATAATTATACATAGGTAACTTCTAGGAACTTTAAGGGCAATGACATACGGTATACAATCGATCGATCGGGCTATTTATGTTTGATCGAGATATGAGTCTATGAGACTACGAGTGAGGTAAAGATTTTATTATGCATTAAACATGAATACGCGGTTTTATTTACATGTTATTTGGAATATTCATGATTTTATTTTTGGTCTAATTTATACAGCTATAAATAATTTGAAATTTATTTATATATATTTTTTACTATCCAAATTTGTGAAGAAAAATAGATTAAATTGATAAAAAATAAAACTGGCCAAATGCGAGTCGGACTCGCGCACGCACGGTGCCGTGCCATTATCTATAAAAAAAATCAAGTTTGTTATATGGGAGCTCCCCTTAAATATTTATTTTATTTTTGTATTTGTTGTTATAGCCGCAATAGAAATACATCATCTGTGAAAATTTCAACTGTCTGGCTATCACCGTCTTGAGATACAGCCTGGTGACAGACGGACGGACGGACAGCGAAGTCTTAGTATTAGGGTCCCGTTTTTACCCTTTGGGTACGGAACCCGAAAAGCAGTAACGAAAAAAATTGTGTTAATTTTGATCATGATACTTGGTGGTAGAACTCCTCAGCGTCGTCGTCGAAGGTCGTCTAAGTATGTACTAGACTGGACTTTGTTTTCTAACTCAAAAGTATCGCTGCAATGGTCATGAACAGTCGTTATTTGTTACCATCAGGAGAGCTTCCCGTTCGTCTTATTATTTTTACATAAAAAAATGTTATGATAAACAATAGGAACACGTACAAGACAACAATGTAATATTTTTGAAAAATCTTTATTAATTGGATGATAAGTGGTTTTTTTTTAAATCTTTGACTTTAACTTTATTTTTTTTGTTTCTACGGCATTCTTAAGTTTAATTACGTCGTATACTCGGACTGTAGACCGTCTAAAAACCACATCAATGTCCAAATTGAAATATCTTTTTAATTGTATATTTAGTTATTGATTTTATAACCTGTATAATAAATTAATAGCTGTGTAACATATTATAATCATTAAATATAAAACTTTTTTAAGGCTTAAATATGTTTTTCTGCCGTATTAGTTAAAAATGTAACAAGCCAAATTTTATAAAAAAAAACTTTAAAAACCCTAAATAAAGCGCTTTAAGCAAAACATTAAATTTTTTTTACCGTGAAGTAGGTAAATCGGTACGCAATCTGAAAGCCCCGTGCAGCATGCGTGAATCATAAAGAGTCCAAATAGCAAAAAAAAACTACTGATCATAAACATAGAGTGTAGGCTTAATGGACAACTGCGGTAAAACGTGTGCACATCAGTTTTGTCACCGACTTAATCTATTTCTGTTGGACGTATCCGCTTTGTTATCTAAACAAGATAAAGGTCATCGTTCGCCTCAACAATGCGCCGTGAAAGGGGCGATAACTGCCCATAAAATCTCTCATGTCACCGGGGCTTGGTGGCTGATTAGACTTCTTAACGATTCCGAGGAAACTAAGTAAATTGTTGCTATTTTCGCTCAGCCATAGCTGACATATACACGAGTCATATTAAAGTAATTGCAGTCTACCAGATTGATAATATAATGTAACTCTTTATTGTTTACACCAGCGATGATAGCTCAGTGGTTAGCGCGGCCGGTTCGCATGCCGAAGGGTGTGGGTTCAAACTTCAACAATCTAGCTGATGTTCGTGCGACTTTTTATGAATTCGTCGTTATAGGATTCTCCTTGTAAATAATAGAGTGGTGTATTCTTTGGATGCGACGCGAATTCCGATGCGTTTTGTACGAATTCATTCATATATATTGTGTGAGTATAGAAAGCAAAATTAAAAATTTTGAAAAACATACAACGGTTAAAAAGTAATTGTCACCTATCTAAAATAATGCACCCATTAAATCTGAACCCATAACACCATAACCATACCATAACCCATATTTTTTTGCAAATACTTACTTATAATAAATACGGAACACACAGACACGGAACAAACATTTGTTTATACCACAAAATGTTTATCCTGGGTGGGAATCGAACCCACGCCCTAACTGCCAATGAACCAACAGGGCTGTCCACCCCATAGCGTTATTTTTTAATGTAAAACTAATTAAATTGATTTTATTCTGGCGACACCCATGTTAAGAAATATTTAAAAAAGAAAAACTTAAATGTCATTTAGAAATTAATTCAAATGAAATAATTTAGTCGAGACGCTCTTGGTTCTAGACGCTCTCCTGATGGTACGAGATAACGTCTGTTCATTTGAATAACAAAAATCAAGGGCATCTCTGGTTTGGAGCTTTGGCCAGTTGTCAACGTAGTCGAAACGGTTAAGGTGATAGCGGGGTTTATGGTAAACTAGCTGCACCCCGCGGTGTTACCTGCTACATGCTTTAGGGTTAAAACGTAGCCTA
The DNA here is from genome assembly GCA_905404145.2 of Biston betularia. Lineage (NCBI taxonomy): Eukaryota > Metazoa > Arthropoda > Insecta > Lepidoptera > Geometridae > Biston > Biston betularia. The sequence continues at coordinate 1,078,601 of FR989879.1, forward strand.
TGTATTAATCCAGGTTCTCAGCTATCTCCATACCAAATTTCATCCAAATCCGTTATGTAGTTTTTGCGTGAAAGAGTAACAAACATCCATCCATCGAAACTTTCTTATTTATAATATTTGTGGGATAGACTTGCGTTTGCGTAGACTTGCCTGATGTTAGAAGGTGCGGTCTATGGTGGAGCACGCTTGCCTAGAAGAAACCGACTCACTCGCGACTTGAAGGCGCCCATATTGTATCCATTAGGGCACACCCACTCGGGCAGCAAATTTTATTGTTTAGCGGTTCGTACAATGAAGGTAGATTCGAACTATGATATCGAAAAATTATAGCTATTTTATTCGCGGTCGGTTTGTAGATTTTCTGAACTCTTCAGCTTGTATCATAATCGTTCTTTTTTATACCTGAATTTAACTTTATATAATAGTAATACCTGGAAGGAGCAAATAAGACAGCCCGTCAGTGAGACATTTAAGACATAATTTTTTTATGTAAAAATTAATGAGACGAACCAGACGCTCTCCTGATGGTAAGAGACAACGTCCGTCCTTGACCATTGCAGCGATACACATAACTTTGAGTAACAAAACAAAGTCCAGGGCAACACTGTTTTGGCGTTCATTACTTTGAGACTTTCCGCAGTACCAGTTATTCTGCCGCTAAGCAGTAGTGTGTAAACATTACTGTGTTCCGGTTTGAAGGGTACTGCAGCTAGCGAAATTACTGGGCTGTTGAGACTAACCATCGAAAGTCTCAAAGTAATGAGCGTCAAAGCAGTGATACCCTGGACTTTGTTTTGTGTATCGCGGCAATGGTCATGGACAGGCGTTATCTCTTACCATCAGGAGAGCGTCTCGCACGTCTCATTACTTTTTGTATAATAAAAAAAAAACTGTTTCGTTTTAAAAGATGAGTCATTTGTATATAGGTCACAAGATTAGGTGTTAGCGTATTGATAAGGAAATCTTATTAATCCATGAAAATCTTATCAGCTCCGTGGCATCACGAAACGGGTATTAATACGAATAAGAATATTTTTGTAGCGATGACAGATCGGTGGTTAACGCGGTCGCTTTTCCTTTTTTTTTTTATGTAAAAAGTAATGAGACGAACGAGACGCTCTCCTGATGGTAAGAGATAACGCCTGTCCATGACCATAGCAGCGATAAACAGAACTTTAAGTAACATAACAAAGTCCAGGGCATCACTGCTTTGGCGCTCATTACTTTGAGACTTTTAGTTGAGTTAGCCTCAATAGCCCAGTAATTTCGCTAGCTGCAGAAGGTTTCAAACCCCAACAATGAGCTTGAGCTGTCGGTGATGGAAAACATCGTGAGGAAACCATAGCATGGTGGTAGGGTACTTTCTAGTACTCGGCTGGCTAGCTACCACCCTCAAGTTGAAAATCTGCCGCCAAGCATCTAACGGTGTGTTCCGGCAGCCTCACTTGAGAGCCAGTTCCATTCCAGGCTTGGTGTGCTTTACCATCTTCGACCACACCGTCACTTAACATCAGGTGAGCTGTAGTCAAACACCTAGCCTGTCGAATGTAAAAAAAATAATTGAGTGAGCTGTTCGTATTTGGAACGCCTAAACTCGTACCTCAAGTGAGTTATATGCAGTTACTATTATAGTGAAATAGTCATTTTTGGCTATCGGTACGAGCTGACCCTAAAACAACAATAGAGCATTAATTGCCTAAAAATACGGGCGGATGTAGAAACCATTGTCCTCTGAATACTTTGACCATGACCTCGCTCTATGAGATATAAGTGTATAGTTTTTGCCGACTATAAAGATGCAGCATCGGTACGTATGAGGTACGTCTTTCAGAGATGGTAATCCTCCATTCACTTGTGTATAAACAAATTTTAAATGACAGCCCTGTTGGTTTATTGGTAGTATGTCTGCTTCGAGACCTGAAGGGCGTGGGTTCGATTCCCTCTCAGGACTAACATTTGTGTGACTAACATCGATGTTTGTTCTGTGTCTGGGTGTACTGTATGTATTATAAGTATGTATTTACAAAAAAAAAAGTATTTCAGTATTCTATCAGTTATCTGTCTTCCATAGTACAAGCTCTGCTTAGTTTGGGGTCAGATGGCGCTGTGTGTAATGTCCTATGATATTTATTTATTTTATTTATTTAAATGTAAAAATATAAATTTATTGAATACTAGCTGCGCCCCGCGGTGTTACCCGCTACATGTTTTCGGGATAAAAACTTTCGGGATAAAGCCTATGTGTTAATCCAGGGTGTCAGCTACCTCCATATCAAATTTCATCCAAATCCGTTCAGTAGTTTTTGCGTGAGAGAGCAACAAACATCCATCCAAACTTTCGCATTTTGTATGAAAAGAAATTTGGTATAGGGGTAGCTGAGACCCTGGATTAACACTGAATTTACTAATAGGCTACTTTTCCAAGTTCCTCTACGGAGATCGAATGCGCGTTTTATTCTCGTTTTCTTATATCGACTCGCGATTAGCCGGAAGGAGCGTAAATCAAGCTGTTTTTACATTATCTGATATAGAAAGTTTGATCTAGGGAGAAACCGTGACGAATTTTATTAATCACGGTAAAAAACTAAAACAGAAAAAAACCTGACAACTGATGACGTTAGTTTATTACTACTACATTTCTTAATAGCTCGTTGAAGATTTTTACAGCTATTTACTCGGTGGTAGATCTCCTTAGCAGGAGGTCGTCTAGGTACCACCGCAGCACCAAAATTCTGCCGCCAAGATTTAGTGTGTAAGCATTACTGTGTTCCGGTTTGAAGGTTACTGCAGCTAGCAAAATTACTGGGCTGTTGAGACTAACCATATAATGTATCAAAGTTATGGGCGTCAAAGGTGTGATGCCGCCCTATACTTTGTTTTGTCACTCAAAGTTTTGTGAATCGCTGCAATGGTCATGGGCAAGCGTTATTTCTTATCATCAGGAGAGCGTCTCGTTCGTCTTAATTATTTCTACACTAGCGACCCGTCCCGGCTTCGCACGGGTTAACTTTATTTCGATTAACAGTATAGCCTATGCCACTCAGTGATAATGTAGCGTTATTATGATGAAAGAATTATTCAGATGGAACGATAAACGATACTATTAAACAAACAAAAAATCAAATCTTTTCCCTTTATAATAGTTAGTGTAAATTAAAACCCCCCATTGATTAAGGGCAACAACTTTTTTTTTCTTTTTTTTATACAGAATAGGTTCGCGTTTGACCACATCCTGCCTGATGTTAAGCAGGATGCAGTCCAAGATGAAGCACGCTTACCTAGAAAAAAAACTGTTTACTCTAGATTTGAAGACACACAAATTGTACTTCCCGGGAAAAACAGACGCGGGCAGAGAGTTCCACATCCTCGCTGTGTGTAAGAATGTGGAATCGAAGCGCTTAGTCCGTACGCGGGGAATTTCCACCATGTATGGATGGCGCTTAGGCCTAGTCTGCCTAGTCGTCCGGTAATAGAAAGGGGCTGGCGGAACTAAATTGTGCAATTCCGTGGCACACTCCCCGAAATGTATCCGATAGAAGACAGACAAGCAAGCGACTTTGCGTCGGTGCACAATCACAACTATACACCTACTACCTATAAAATCGCAAACACGCAAAAGATTTTGTACACGTGCGGTAATAATATTTGCCGCCTGTCATATGTACAAGATAAAGCTGGGATAACAAATGTCAATTGATACAGGAGTGCGCCAATTTCACACTAACATTGTTGCTCATGAAACCAATTTGAGTAAGTACATGTCACTGGTAACGTTGTGAATATCTAATCAATTGATATTTTGAGAAGAGTTATTTACATAGTAGTTTGTTTGTTTGAATTTTTTATTTCCTTTTGTTATATTTGTTGTTGGTGATTTGTTATGTTTGTTTTGTTTGACCGACAAGGGCTCACCGGAAGACCAGCGCTGGTCATACCAATTAGTATGACCAGTATTATGCTGAGGTGAGCCCCTATTTTGTAACTGTTTGTCTCTATTTGTTGTTATTTTTGTTGTGTTCTATGTTACAAAATAAAATTATTTTCTTTCTTTCTTTAATAATAAAGTCTTAGATCCGGGGCTACATCCGGGGCAATACTGTCATTCAATCTCTTTAAAAGATTGATTATTATTTGTTGTTACTATTTTGTCATCGACTATTTTGATCGATTATTTCAATAATTAAATAGAGATGATGATATATGCAAATTCGATTGATAAGTATCTAATAGTGAAAGTACGAAGGTCGATGACTACCGTTTCGTATTTTCGTCGGTTACTAAATCTGATCGGAAAGTGGTACATTATTGTTGATTGAGAAATTGTGATGTGGTTGGATTTTTATTGCGCAGTAGTGGCGCGTCTACTTTTTGAACATTAAGTTGTGGGTTCGATTCTCTTTTTTTTATTTTTTTTTATTACAATTAGGCTTGCGTTTGATCGCCAACTCGTCTGATGTTAAGCGAAGATGCGGTCTACGGTGGAGCACCTTCGCCTAAAAGAAACCGATTCATTCGCGACTTGAAGACACCCAGATTGTATCTATCAGGGAACACCCACCTGGGCAGCAAATTCCATTGTTTAGCGGTTCGTACAATGAAGGTGGATTCGAAGCGGTTAGTTCGAGGCCGGGAAAATAATGGCACATAAATGTAAGGATTGAATTGAGAACCTTTTTTTATTTCAGTTCCACAGTTCCATGATCTTTGTCAACTTATAATTTTTTCCAACTTTAACTATACTTAAAAAACTTAAACTATGTAATTCTTACTTTACTAGTATGTGTGCATACTACTAACGTACCAGCGACCCGAGCAAGAGTATATTGAGAAACTTCATAACTTCTTCTCTTCTATACTATTATAAAGAGGAAAGATTTGATTGTTTGTTTGTTTGTTTGTATTGAATAGGCTCGGAAACTACTGGACCGATTTCAAAAATTCTTTCACCGTTGGGAAGCTACACTATCTCCGGGTGACATAGGCTACTACTTTTTATCCCCGTATTCCCACGGGAACGGGAACTACGAGGCTGAAACCGCGAGTCGTCCGCTAAAATTGGTTAAAAATGTTTAAAACATTAAATCGCATTTATAGGTAGGTACGTACAAAGTTTTGGAAACAGATTTTTTTTTTTCATCTTTTGTAAGTCAACGTTTGACCGCCATCTCATGTATGTAAGCGACGATGTAATCGAAGATAAAGCACGCGCACTTAGATACCTATTTACTTTGGCATTGATAAGATCTAGATTATATCTTCCAAAGAACAATGACGCCGCAGGTTATCCCGTTTCATGGCACTGCAAAATTGGGTCTTTATGCTACTAGCTTGTACGGAACCCTTGGCGGGCGAGTCTGATTCGCATTTGTCCGTTTTTTTTAATGTAATACTTGAGTGACATATCTTCTGGTGTCAAGGAAAGATGCTGCCTACGATGCACTACGTGTGCTTATAAAAACCATTCAAATTCAATTCCACTCAGGTCTTGCAAGACATTGTTTCAATAAACACCCACTCGGGTCTTAAAAACAAATCTAAATGCATGTATAGTACAATGACGTAGTTTCACAGCACATCTAAGGACATGACACGACAGAAACATACATCCGAGTAAGTCGTAAGTGCAGATTACTGCAATCAACTGAAGGTCGTCGACGCCGCGTAGCGTGCGAATCAACGTACAAAGTCACGGACAACTTTTGTTTACAATTTAACTTAGCTTAGAAATAGGAGTTAAGATAAAAAATATCCCACCGAGATAAATAAATATCGTAGGACATTTCATACAGCGCCATCTCGCCCCAAACTAATTAAAGCTTGTACTACGGGAACCAGATAGCTGATAGAATACTAAAATACTTTTTTGTTGTGAATAAACTTATAATACACAAGCGGACGCCTCGCGGTTTCACCCGCGTAGTTCCCGTTCCCGTGGAAGTACAGGGATAAAAAGTAGCCTATGTCACCCGGGGATAGCGTAGCTTCCTAACGGTGAAAGAATTTAAAATAGGTCCAGTAGTTTCGGAGCCTATTCATTACAAACAAATAAACAATCAAATATTTCTTTTTTATAATAGTATAGATAGATAGATGCACCAATCTAACCCGAACCCACAACTGAAAACTGCATCAAAATTGGACTAGTAATAATGATTTACCGCAAATAAAAACCAAAATAAATGTCAGTAGCTGTAATTTCACTGTACAATTATGCTCCATTTGTCCATAAATGGCAAAAAATTATTTGTATAGAAACCTTAAAATATTTTCTTTCTTTTTTTTCAGAATAGCAAAGAACAGAATGACGCCAGCCGGGAGAAGTCGAAGGACTTCACGTTCGACCACTCGTATTGGTCCTACGACAGTGAAGACAGCAACTTTGCTACACAGGAACAGGTAGAAACCAATGTCGTTTGTTGGAAAACGATGATAGCTGAGTGGTTAGCGGAGTCGGTTCAAACCCCAACAATGAGCTTGAGCTGCCGGTGGAGGAAAACATTTTGAGGAAACCATAGCATGGCGGTAGTATACGTTTTAGTACACGGCTGGCTAGCTGTCGCCCTCAAGTTGAAAATCTGCCGCCAAGCGCCTAACGGTGTGTTCCGACTGCCTCACTTAAGAGCCAGTTCAATTCCAGACTAGGTGTGCTTTACCATCTTCGATTACACCGTTACTTAACATCAGGTGAGCTGTGGTCAACCACCTAGCCTGTCAACCATAAAAAAGTTAATTCGTATAGGCTTGTTAGTCAGTCCTAGTGCCAGTTGACATGCTTCCGACATGCCTTGACAGTTGTTATTATAGGGATACTCGCTGCGCCCCGCGGTGTTACCCGCTACACGTTTTCGGGATAATAAGTAGCCTATGTCTTAATCCAGGGTCTCACCAAATTTCATCAAAATCCGTTCAGTAGTTTTTGCGTGAAAGAGTAACAAACATCCATCCATCCAAACTTTATATTAGTAGGATACAACAATTTAACGTTATACATTAAATTGTTCTGAAAGAGTCACCCATTGGGAAACGGTCAGGATTTGTTAGGGTTTTGTTTTGGGCTAACTTATCGCTTAGATCGCGTCAGTGTAGCGGAGGCTTCAAATTGCTCATGTAGCTACTTCATTAAGTTTCTCGATTCTGTTCTTGACTAGCTGTTACCCCCTTTCTCCAGGTGTTCTCTGACCTCGGACTGGACGTGATCGACAGCGCGTTCGAAGGCTACAATGCGTGTGTGTTCGCTTATGGACAAACCGGCAGCGGGAAGACTTTCACCATGATGGGATCAAATGTGAGTGTAATAAACAGATTTGCTGGTAGGGCCATTAGGCTCCCTCCCTCTTGTCAGCAAAAGTAAGCAAAGTTCTTACTCCCCATATCTATGCTTACATTGCTTTAACTAGCGGCATTATCATTACTGTGTTCCGGTTTGAAGGGTACTGCAGCTAGCGAAATTACAGGGCTGTTGAGACTAACCATCGAAAGTCTCAAGGTAATGAGCGCCAAAGCAGTGATGCCCTGGACTTTATTTTGTTACTCAAAGTTCTGTGTATCGCTGCAACGGTCATGGACAGGCGTTATCTCTTACCATCAGGAGAGCGTCTCGTTCGTCACATTATTTCTCACATAAAAAAAAAAGAAAAAATATCAGTTAAAGCGATCTCTTCTAGGCAACTCTAAATATCGAGAGGATTCATGAACATGTAGAAAACGTGGTGTGCCAATAATAATATTTGAACGGCTCCTTATAAGGAGTTAAAATTCAAATTCATTATTGGACAAATTTGTCACAAGTCATGTTAAAAAAATAATTGAAAGAAAGATGGGATCTAATAAAGTAAAAGTTAACGAAATCAAATTAACAATTTATTAGTGTTTTAAAAATATCATCGAATGTATGAAATGCCGGTTCGATTTGCAATTTATGTACGAGTATGCATGTACATAATTATGTAACTATGTCTGTACGGGTGGAATCTTGCAACTTAAATTTGACCCATTTCCCGATGTCCAATGGAAGGGAGCCCTTTGCCCTGCAATAGGACAACACGTAACGTAACAATAAAAAAAAGGCCGTCATCATCATCCACAGCCATGTTTATCTCACTGCTGGGTATAGGTCTCTCTTGTCGTGCCATCTGCCTCGGTCCTGTGACAATTTAATCCAGGTTCGACCCGCGTCGGTGACGGTATCGTCGACCCATCTTGCGGCTGGACAACCAACGCCCTGCTTACCTTAGCTAGGCCACCACTCTGTTGCAACCTTACTCCACCTGCCATCACTTCGCGTAACAACATGTCCCCGTAAAAACCCCGTATATTTCTTTTATCCACATAATCCGTTACGATGCGGTGATTCATTCTATATCACGAATGGTGACCCAAAAGTATTAACGCTTTTACATTATCAAGTAATATGACTTGCAAACTGATAATGCCATGATAAGCTACTGCCACATAATAACAAGGATATACCTACCTATTTCTTTTGTTGTTTATTTACATAAAACTTCAAGGTTAGTTTTAACGTAACTGTTAAACTTTTACTTGTTATTTCTGATTGTTCTTGGTATAAAGCCAGCATTGTATATTTTGTTTTGTATTTTAAAGTTTAATTTTGAGGTGTTTAAGAATTTTATCCCTAGAGTATTCCTGGCATTGGTTTTACTGTAGCTAGGCTTGCGGTTGACTGCCAACTCGCCTGATGTGAAGCGAAGATGCGGTCTTCGGTGGAGCACGCTTGCTCAGAAGAAACCGATTCACTCGCGACTTCAAGGCACCCAGATTGTATCTATCGAGGAACGCCCAATTCTCCAAACTCGGGCAGCAAATTCCATTGTTATTGTGTAGCTATTTTCTGAGTGCCTGACAGGAGCCGCAATAAGTAGCTCAGTATACGAGGGCAGGTCGTCGCTGCTTTGGCGGACCTTAAGTCATTCGATAGTTAGTCTTAATATCCCTGGTTTGATATGTTTTATCAATAAAATATTTGTATTTAATCATCATCAGCAGCTCGTGGTCGCCCACTGCTGGGCATAGGCCTCTCTTCTTGTTGTATTAAATACTGCGGTGGAACCTACCTAAACGACCTCCTGGAAAGGAAATCTACCACCAAATAGAGTATTAACATTGTATTGTTATCCAACAGGAATGCCAAGGCCTAATTCCGCGAATCTGCCGGCAATTGTTCTCCAGAGTAGCGGCGGGGAAAGAATCCGGAGCCTCCTACCGCACAGAAGTCTCTTATCTCGAGATATACAACGAGAAGGTCAAAGACTTGCTGGCCACAGACACGGGACACACGCTTAAAGTCAGGGAGCATCCGAAACTGGGGCCGTACGTGCAAGATTTGTCGAAACATTTGGTCTCTGATTATGATGACATCCAGGTTTGTTGATTATGTATTTTGTTGGCATGGAATTAAAGTTAAAAGTTCCATGCCATGTGGAATTATGCTGCTTTGAAATGGTCGTCATTAGCGTCAGGTACTGGGCACACGCTCAAAGAAATTGTCGAAATATTTTGTATTATGTGATTTTGCACCTTATCAGTCTTAGTTGTGAAGTCAAATCTTGCAATTTGAAGATGATTATTTATCTTTAAGTACTTGTATGCAACTATACGATTAGATAATCGCCTCGAAACATTTGGCTTGGGTTATGATGATCCTCGTTTGTTTTTATTTTACCTTAAAAGCGTGTAAATACATATGTAAGGTTGAATACTTCGAATGTGTCCGAAACGAGGCTGCACGGCAGAACTTCCAGCTGTTTGACAGTATTATGGGTACGTGTAATAGTCTCCTGGCTACGCCGACATCAGAAGAAGCTAGGAGTCTAATAAAACTTTACTATCATCTTTTTAGACAATGATAGATGTTGTGCGAAGAGTGGTACATGTATTATGTTATTATGGGATTGGCATAGTCGAATATCGACAAAACTCCAATAAATAAAACAGAAAAAAAAGGTTGAATACTCAATGTTTAGGTACTCAATGTTTAGGTACTTTACTCACCTACCTACTTTATTTTTGTATACAGTCCACTGCAGATTTTATGTCTATGCATCTATCATAGTTATGTTAGTTGCCATTAGGTACACCATTGAGAAAGCATGTTCGTTTAAACAAAAAAAATAAACGAACAGTAGGAAAAACAACCTTATTACTATCACAACAAACTTTTTGAAGTCAAAAAATTTAGTAGCGATGACTTCCTGGCTGGGCAAAGATTATATAGTCTTTCTCGCTCACACAGGAGTGCATGCACCGCGGCAACCAGCAACGGACTACGGCGTCGACACAGATGAACGACGTGTCGTCTCGCTCGCACGCGATATTCACCATCACGTTCGTGCAAGCGTCGTATCTACGTCACAACAACATGCCTTGCGAAACAGTATCTAAAGTGCATCTAGTGGATCTGGCTGGCAGGTATGTGTGTCTCGTTCGCTGCTAGCGCGCTGTCTCCCTCTATGTTAGCGCGTTCTCTCTCTGACTGCTAGCTCGCTGTCTCGCTCATTTAATTCTCTTTAATGTCTAGTAAGTACTTGAAAGTAGTGTCATACTTAATTTTTAAGTAGTTTTTTAAATAGTATAAGTAAGTTAGTTCCATTCCAGGCTAGGTGTGCTTTACCATCTTCGACCACACCTTCACTGAACATCAGGTGAGCTGTGGTCAAACAGCTAGTCATAAAAAAAAAATTAGTACATGCTAAATGTCAGAGTTGCCGCCAAGCAGTAGTGTATAAACATTACTGTGTTCATGTTTTAAGGGTACTGCAGCTAGCGAAATTACTAGGCTGTTAGTTAATTGATATGCTGTGTTTCTAGCGAACGAGCGGATGCGACAGGCGCGACCGGCCAGCGACTGGTAGAAGGCGCTCATATCAACAAGTCTCTAGTGACACTGGGTTCTGTCATATCAGCACTAGCGGAGTCCAGTCAGCTGGCGCCAGAAAGTACGTGAAAATGCTCTTTTAATTACGTAATAAAGTCAACAGCTTATGCTATGACTTTTTCATGGTTGACAGCCAAATAAACCTGATGGTAAGTGACGGTTTGGTCATAGATGGTAAACTGCTAGGAATACAAGTTCTATTCGGAACATTTAAGAGTTTGTTTTTATTTCAGACCGCGTGCAGAAAGGCGGCAAGAAAGTATTCATTCCGTACCGAGACTCGGTACTGACGTGGCTCCTGAAGGATTCTCTCGGAGGCAACTCCAAGACCATCATGATCGCGGCTGTGAGTAGATGACATTGTAGAATTTTGACTGGTTGTATTTATCAGTATAGCATTAGTTCTGAAAATAACGTTTCTACGTAGATATCTCCAGCGGACTGCAACTACGGCGAAACTCTGTCCACCTTGCGGTACGCCAACCGAGCCAAGAACATCATCAACAAACCTACCATTAACGAAGATCCGAACGTCAAACTCATCAGGGAGCTCCGCGAGGAGATTGAGAAACTTCGAAAACAGATAGCGCATAATACGGTAAGCGAACCACGGCTTAGACTATGTTTTGTTACTCATAAATTATGTAAATTGTCCAATTCCTGATCGGGCAGATCTCATCTCTCTGCACAAGGTGCTAGCTGTCCGTGTTTTTGCACTTATAGTTGCCATTTATAACATTCTTGACAGGTGGAATCCAATTGGGAAGTTATGACGTAGAACTTTTTTTACAACCTTTTCTTACTGCTTTTTTTAAAACTTAAAGCAGCTTGGAATGAGGTTAATCGTTTTTCATTACAGGATCCAATTGAAACCGAACCCGGCGTTTTAGCGACCCTCCAACGGAAGGAAGCCCAAGAGAAACACCTCACTGAAAAATGGACGGAGAAATGGCGTGAGACGCAGCAAATATTACAAGAGCAGAAAGCACTGGGGCTCAGGAAGAGCGGACTTGGCGTGGTGCTGGACTCCGACATGCCGCACTTAGTGGGGATTGACGATAACTTGCTCAGTACAGGGGTTACGTTGTATCATTTGAAGGTAAGTCTTGTTGAAATTTAGGTAAACGAAAATAATGAGTTTGATTCGTATGCCGTGACGGCAAACGGCGTGACGGTCTATTATTTGTTTGTTCGGGAAATGGCTCGATTGACTTGAAATGTTTGTTGTGACCTGTTTAACGGCGAGACATGTTACGGGAGCGACGCATTTCGGATAATTAACTAGTTTTAGCCGACTATAAAAAAAAAATACGATTTCTTTCTTCATAAAATTTCTTTTTAATTATAATTTACATTTGGCCTAAAATGTTTGACGGTTAAAATACGGCGTGCGTTTCGGATGACTATTCAGTATTGTTTATTTTAGGAAGGAGAAACTGTGATCGGCAGTGCTGAGCACACTCCCACGCCGGACATCCTGCTGAGCGGCGCGGGCGTACTGCCGTTGCACTGTCGCGTGACGCTGGCGAGCGGCGTGGCCACGCTGCACCCGGCGCCGCACGCGCAGTGCTGGCTCAACACCGTACTCATCACCGGGCCAGCTAAACTCAGCCAAGGTAACTTGTTTTCCAACTACCCATAAAATATCAAAAGAGCTGGAACTGTTATTTCAATCCGGGTTACTCAACTCTTCAATAATACATAATAATTTTACTTTTTAATTTGGTAGGTTTATACTTTTAAATTATTTCTTATAGATAAGTTGAAAAGTTATAGAAAAATGTCATATATGCGTATTAGTTGCAGTCTTTGGAAGCTTTTCCTGCAAAACTGATAGAATCGGCAATAAGATATGGTAAAATGTATGTGTGTGACCACCCCCAAGTTGATCTACCGCCAAGCACCTAACAGTTTGTTCCGACATTTGAGGACCAGTTCCATTCCAGGCTAGGTGTCTTTACCATCTTCACAGCATTACTTAACATTAGGTGAGACCGCGTATTGGCAAGCGTAGCGTAGGACGCCCTGAGACTCGATGGAGTGACGATATACGTAGGACACCTGGCGGTGGATGGAAGCGAAAAGCCGAAGATCGGGCTGAGTGGCGTGTCTTGGGAGAGGCCTATGTCCAGCAGTGGACTAGTATAGGCTGATGATGATGATGATGATGAGGTGAGCTGTGGTCAAACACCTAGACTGCCAACTAAATAAAAACCACAGTCCAAGCCATTTCCGCACACATTCCATGATGATTTACAATATTCAAATGGAAACGGTAACGTGTGCAGTGCGGCGCATATACTGCGGTGGCACCTACTTAAACAATTTTCTAACAAATAAAATAACAACTGGTAAACATAACCGAGAGGTCGGACTCAGCATGAACATGTCAAAGACCAAGGTTATGACTAACAACACCAAGACAAAAATGTGCATCGGGGATGTTGAGATTGAATATGTCCATGAGTATGTATATCTTGGCCAAATAGTATCCTTCCAGGCGAGACAAGAGAAAGAAGTTGCTCGACGCACCGAAAATGCCTGGAAGAGCTATTGGGCCATGAAGGACTTAATGAAGGGTTTACCCATGTGCCTGAAACGTAAACTCATGGACATGTGCATTCTTCCCATCCTCACATACGGCGCTCAAACTTGGTCTTTGACAATTGAGCAAAGGTCCACACTCGCGGTTTGTCAATGAGCGATGGAGCGCAGCATACTGGGCGTAAGGTTATTAGACCGCATAAAAAACTCAGTACTGTGCTCCAAAACTCAGATCATTGATGTAACTCAAAAAGCTGCCATGCTGAAGTGGGACTGGGCTGGACACGTCTGCCGAATGCCAGCCGAGCTATGGGCGAAAACCACCACCGACTGGGTCCCGGAGGTTAAACGGCCACCAGGCCGGCCTAGAAGACGGTGGAAAGATGAGCTCGATGCCCACAATAAGGAGTGGACCAAAATAGCACAAAACAGAGAGTAGTGGAAGGGGGGGAGAGAGGCCTTTGCCCAGCAGTGGGACAAAGTGGGCTAAATAATAATAATAAAAATAAACATAACTGTGATTCATTTGTCCCAGGCTGCATCCTGCTGCTGGGGCGCACCAATATGTTTCGGTACAACGACCCAGCTGAGGCGGCCAAACTGCGCCTGGAGGGCAGCGCCTCCGCCATGAACCTGTCGCGGCTTTCGCTGCTATCCTGGTCCACCACCGACCTCTGTGCTAGCACTGAGAATCTCAACACTAGTACTCTCTCGTAAGTCAAGAAACCAGATAATTTGGCAGTTTCTACATTGGATACCACATCATATCTGTGAAATTCATTAATCCATGTTATTCGGTGACAATACATTTCAATTATTGGTTCATATTATCTCTTCGAAAGTTTTGATTTCCAAACAATAAAAAAGAAATGTTTCTAAATTTGACTTTACCTTGCTAACCATATGTAACGTGCAGATCTTTTGAAGGACCCAACGATGCTTATTTTCTACAATTTGCTACTATTTCCACTCTTTTCTATGTGCTTCTATCGCACTCTCACTGCTAGCATCAATCCTATTATTGTTTCTTATTCCACATATTCCTAACAGGTAATCATCACTTCTAACCGGCCTTTAGTTCTCTGTCCTAGTTTCAAGTCATTCCCGCTTTGAACAAACCTTGATTTGTTGATATCGCAAATTTTCTGAATTTTATTCTCTTGTGAATGGGCCCCATTTGTTTGTAACCGTTAACTTTTCACAGCTGATACTTGGTTCGGTTCGTGCCTTATTTACGTATTTATTCATTAGCTCATATATGTACAGGGATCTAGAAAGCGAGATTCGCTGCGAGCGGATAGAGGCGCAAAAAGCTGAGTTGGAGCGAGAAAGACAACAGTTTCTTATGCAACAGGAGGAGAGGCAGCGGCGGTGGCATGCCGAAAGGGAGGAGTTATTGCAAGCGCAGAGGAAATTGGACGAAGTAAGGACAGTTCTGTGCCAGTCAGAATGATTTGTTGTACAGTTCGAAAATTTGCACCGTGATTACTGCAAAACATATCATCATAAGGTGCTATCTGCCTAATTCAGCGTAGCGACATCTTAATTGCAGTGTGTATCTCTTTGTAAGTGATAAAATCTTCCAAACACGTTTTGTATTTGGAACATTTTGTAACAGTGGTCGTTTATAAAAAATAAATCAAAATGGTCCGAGTTTTGATCCTTGTGGGACGCCAAATATTTTTTTATTTAATAGAGAACTTAAACCCCTGATCTGTAACTAGCTGAAAACGATCACGCGAGTAAGATTTACACCATCAAAGCAAACAACCGCAAATTCCAGTGGGCTCAATGTTCTGGATTAAAAAGTTGTGGTCGACAATATCAAACGCCTTCGAGAAATAAACTTCACTGCCATTTTCGATTGCAACGATGCTGTTGAGTTTTGAGATATGAGTAAATCTTTTGAATGTTTGAATACTTTACTAACGTCTGACTGCGTTATATATACCGCAGTAGAATGCATATTAATGTTGATATTTGTTGGCAGGAGCGTGAAGCTATGGAGCGGGAGTACGCGGCTGCATGCCGGCGTCTGTCAGGCGATTGGCGCGCGCTCGAGCGCGGCTGGACGCACCGGCGACGTGCACTGCGTTCGCGTCAGCGCGAACTCGCTGCGCGCACGGAGCGGCTGCGCGCGCTCAGCGACACGCACACGGGTTGTGTAAGTATATGCACACTAGTATGTGTGCGGATGGACCCACCGCCAGCTATGTGAACATAAACGCATACAAACTCGCAGGCTCGTCGATGAATGGTGTCCGCTATCGAGTGTTATTTTTTCAAGAGCGTAGGACCTTTTCAGGCAGACCTCTTTAGATTGGACACTGGGAACCACTGCCTTCAAACTGGTGCAAATTTAGCGGCATTTCGAAAATCCTTTGCGCATACTTCTTGTTCTTCAAGACATTATTACAAAAGGAATAACTTGGAAGATTTCTTCTACATTTCAATTTCACCACTTTCACTATGGGATGATAATGTGGTATAAATGTTAAATGACATTAGTGTAGCACAAACTACGTATAATTAAGTTTAGTTGTAAGTGTCGCCTGAATGTGATGTATTAGGCAAAAGCATGTTTATGTCTATAGCTAAAGTACACTTAGTTTATTTCACTATTGCGCTATTTTTTTCTTCTCCCAAATTAAATGTGAATCTGTGTGATAGACTATCACAGCACTATGACCCCCTTTAAGTAGTATTGTACTTGGAATGTCACGGTTGACAGTTTATACGGCGTAGAAACCGTATTATCTAAGTATACCACCTCTAAAAATGAGCACGACGACTTTGTTAATAAATTGTAATAAAATTTTATCTGTGTGGCTCGAATGAATGATACCCCATTCGGTTCACTCATTACGCTCTATGAAACAAAATTTTATCATAGGTACAGTTACCTTAATTTAAAAAAAGGAAACCGCGCTATGCCAGTTTCTTGCAAAAAAATAAAATGCGTTTTTAAAATATGCCTCTAATTCAACATTACAAGTACGGCATGATACCCTTTGTTTCATTGATTGACGTACTGCACACACTTACGAACCTAGCAGTCTGACTATTCAGTTTAAATCCCAATTGCAACATTTGCATACACCGCGTGCGTGATTGAAGTTGATTACAAACGTAATCAACGTGCAACCAGAGGCGTATCTACCGTCGTATCAGCCGTATCAATGATACGGGGCTCCGAGTTGTAATGGCCTCCTCCTCCTTTCTTCCTCTAAGGATCCTTTAACCAGTATTCTGGGCCCTACCACCAAAGTTTTGTTATGATTTGCTCGCCTTTTTGTTGCTATATTCCCCCTATTCCCGTATAGGCTGAGAACGAGGAAGGTCACGTGGTGGCGCTGAGAGCCCAGCTGGAAGGCAAGCGAGCCGAACTGGAAGAATATGTCAAGAGCAGCGTTAAAGAATTGATCGCGAGGGGGTGTAAGGTAGGTCACGTGTGAAGGTGTGGGTCATTTGTGATATATGAGGGCTGAAAAGCATTTCTGGGTTGTTGAAAGCTGGGGTTTTACCATGTTTTGTCTACGATTTGACTTGTACATTGACAATTTTGAAAGATATGTGTAGATCAGTATTTTTTTTTAAATTATAGTTGAATTTAGGGTCATGTAACATTAAATAAATAAATAAATAAAAATTGGGATAAAAAGGCGGGAAATAATGGGTTTATTGGGGTTTGTTGTTGTTTTTTTGTTTAGATTTGGGATTGATTTATTGTTATTGTTTTATTTTTTTATATTTGTTTTGGTTATTTGGGTTTGGTTGGTTTGGTTTGGATTTGGGATTTGGTTTTATTGTAAAACCAACTCAATTATAACCTCAAATTAATGAGGTTATAATTGAATTGGTTTTACTGGTGGTTTTCTTTGACCAAAAATTGATTTAAAACGAAAATTTGATTTTAAATGTAAAAGATTACATACAATCGTACAGTGTGAATTACAGTTATGCACGAAGCAGCTGTCAAATGAACGCCATATATTGAAAGTAATCCGAACTGGCAATTCCCATATAAACTTATGACTTTTCTAAACCACCCCGGTATTCAGGAGAACATAACTACATATTTAAATCGGTCGACCCATTTTCAAATTTATATTTATATTTGTAAATAGAAGTGCATGGAGTTTGCTAAGAAGTACTATTTTTTGAAACGCAGAGAGCTTTTTATTTCATTGAAGTTTTGTTCGTGTTAAACTAATAATATTTACTTAGGAGCATGATTGTTTCTGCTTTATGTAAATGCATGTATTAGATAGCTCGCTAGAGTTGTTTGTAGCTTACTAATAATGCTTGTAAACTTTCAAACCAGTCTAATGATACAGCGCTTTAAAATCTTCAAAATGTTTTCTAAATTACAAACATCGCCTGTTCCCCTGATACCCTGATAAAACCTAACCAAACAATGCAATTCAACTAACCCAAACAAGTTAAACTTAATTGAGACAATTAAAAAGTAAAAAATAAAGTAAAATATAAATTATAAGTAAGTAAGTAATTTAATAAGTAATTATAAAGTAAATTATTTTTTCTTTCCTACAAATAAATGTGGCAATTGTAAAAAAAAAAAAAAAAATTGAGACAATTAAAAAGTCACGAATGCCGACTACTAAATGAATTACAACAGAATTGACTTGTAAAAAAATTATCGCCTGTGTCATTCGGGATGATAAAATAAATAAATATCATAGGACATTACACACAGCGCCATCTGACCCCAAACGAAGCAAATCTTGTACTATGAAAGTCAGATAACTGATACAGTACTTAAATACTTTTTTTTTGTAAATACATACAGTACACCCCGCGGTCTTATCGCTCTAGGCGATAAGACCGGCCTTATACATCATCTATTCTATTGTTTTGTTATATTATTTTATCTTCTTTTTTTTTGTTTGTTGTTTGTTTCCTATTTGTATTAATTGTGATCTGTGTTTCTGGTGTATAATAAAGTTATATTCTATTCTATTCTACACCCACATGATAAACACAAGTACATGATCTAAGGATTCTAGCGATACCCCATACATCCAAATCTGTTCGGGCATTTATAAGTTATGATGGAATAAAGAAACTCACATACAAACATACATACAGAAACCGTGAAAACATTACACTCCTTTTTTTGGGCGGTCGCGTAAATAGCAGGTTCAGTTTCAAATTCATAATTTTATCAATCTGATCTCTTTTCCATATGGTTCCAAATCTGCTGATTGAAATAATCCTTTCCTTTTTTACTTATTTGGTCTCTATTACAAACGTATATGGTTCCAAATTCGTTGTTGACTGCAGCCGTCGCCCGGAAGCCCGCCGAGTCCTGCCTCCGAGTCGAGTACGGAATGCCTGATGCAGCTGCTGATGCACTGCGAGCCTTCCACCGCTACGAGCATCAGGGACACCGTTGATAGGCATGTGAGTGACCTCTTCTTTCTGGCCGTTACTTAAACATGTGTGAAAAGCAAAAATTGTTATGCACGACCTTCTAGAAGTGAACACTGCACGCACATAAATAATCACGGTATACACTATTAAGTATTACGTGGAAATTATTGTTAAATGATTTTTCTGGTGTTGTGTCAAAAGTATCTAAATTGTTGCATATTTTGTTATAAGACGAGAACATCCGGTATTATTAATGTTATATTATATATTATTATGTGGACTATTTATGGTTCGGTCATAAGAAAGGCCGAATGTTTTTCTGTTAATGAGACGTCTGCTGAAGCGTGGAGCTGACATCTTTATAAACTGTGATTATATCTGACGACAGATTCGTTTTCGATTCGATCCGATTACGCAATCGCTAGTCGCTATCGCTAGTCTGTAATAAACCTCTCTATTACACTGAATAAAAAACACAAATGCGAGTTTTCAAATCGTAAATACAAATTGAAACAGAAAAAGGAGCTCGTGGAACTGGAAGAGGAGCTCCAGAGCCGGGTGAAGAGCGTCGCGTCGCACCGCGTCAAGATCGAGCGGCTGCAAGCGGAACTGGCGCTCCTCGGGACTCAGGACTTAGGGCTCCGGCACGCGCTCGCTGCTGACCTCAGCCCTGGCGCGCTCAAAGGTAAGCTGTTCACTGTTTTATGAACAAACTAGCTGCGCCCCGCGGTGTTACCCGCTACATGTTTTCGGGATAAAAACTAGCCTATGTGTTAATCCAGGGTCTCAGCTACCTCTATACCAAATTTCATCCAAATCCGTTCCGTAGTTTTTGCGTGAAAGAGAAACAAACATCCATCCATCCATGCAAACTTTCACACTTATAATATTAGTTGGATGTCATGTTGTGTGTGACCGCGGTTATTTGCAAGATAGTTGAAACGTCGAGGTAAATAAACAAAACTAATTTCATAGTATTTTAAACATAATTAGTTGAATGTATAAAGTGCGATGCCAAACTGAAAAAAAAAGTCCATACCGATCAGTTTGTATTGTTTCAGAAGGTGACGGAGAAGGGATGCCGGAAGGCGTGAAGCGCAGTAAATCAGAGTTAGTGTTGCGGCGGACTCCGCGGGAGGAGGTCCTCGATCCGCTTTCCGCTGACGAACGAGAAGACTACAGAAACAAAAGAATGAAGTAAGTAAATATCTACATAGCATAAAACAAAGTCGCTTCCCGCCCGCACTCTTAGATCTTTTAAACTACGCAACGGATTTTTATGCGATTTCCATCAATAGACAGTGATTATAAATATAATAAATAATAAATATCGTTGGACATTACACACAGCGCCATCTGGCCCCAAACTAAGCAGAGCTTGTGTGATGGAAGTCAGATAACGGATAGAATACATAAATATTTTTTTTTTGGAAATACATACAGGACACCCAGACACAGAACCAACATTTGTTTATACCACAAACTGTTTGTCCTGGGTGGGAATCGAACCAACCATTGACCAACAGGGCTGTCGATTATAGAGGAAGGTTTATTTTTATAATGCATGCATATGCACCACATTAGTATCTTCATTGCAACCGTGCGAAGCCGGAGCGGGTCGCTAGTAAATAAAGAACTAGCGGACGCCTCGCGGTTTCACCCGCGCAGTTCCCGTTCCCGTGGGAATACAGGGATAAAAAGTTGCCTATGCCACCCGGAGATAGTGTAGATTCCCAACGGTGAAGACGGAGAATTTTTGAAATCGCTCCAGTAGTTACGGAGTCTATTCAATACAAACAATCAAGTCTTTCCTCTTTATAATAGTACAGATAAAAGGCATAAATAGTTTTATTTTGACAATAAATCATTCAAAATTTAAATATATAATAAATTGGTAGGAATGCGAAAGTTTCTACTTTAAGTTAGCTCTCCTTAGCAGGAGGTCGTCTAAGTAGATACCACCACAGCACCAGATATTCTGCCGCCATCCAGTAGTGTGTATTATTACTGTGTTCTGGTTTGAAGGGTACTGCTGCTAGCGAAATCACAGGGCTGTTGAGACTAGCCATCAAAATCACAAAGTAATGAGCGCCAAAACAACGACGCCCTTTGGTTTGTTACTCACAGTTCTGTGTATCGCTGCAATGGTCATTGGCATGCGTTATCTCTTACCATCAGGAGAGCGCCTCGTTCGTCTCATTTTATTACATAAAAATGTGGGTATGTGAAATCCCTTAAGCTTTTAGTTTATGTGATTTATCACATACATTCATTTTGTTATTTTAAAGATTTTACTCAACTCAAAGTGACATGAGTAGATAAGGAACGAATACAATTTTATCAATTATATAAATACATATTATTGTATTTGAAAAATAAATAAATAAACATATTAACGTTGAACAAATTTTAGTTGTCCAGTATTTTGTCTTCTTTTCAATATGAAAAAAAGGAATGTTTTACATTTTTTTTTCTTTCTTTTACTAACACTGTACCGTTTTTTGCAGCCTGAGTCTCAGTTTAGACCCTCTAGCGTCTCCCAACTCCACTCTCCCGACAGAAGAGTCTTTCCACACGGCGTCGTCGAGCCCGAAGCGGCTCCCCGCGACACCCTCGGAGACCACGACGGGGGAAGCGACCCCCGCGGAGCCGCTGCAGCCGCGTTTCAAGCTAGGGCCCGTCCCCAACGCTGATGACAGCGACGAGTCTAGCACCGAGGATTATCGCAAGGTAATTTCAACGGCATCACTTAGCAAATCGCAAAAAAATATCATCTGTGTCATTCATATTAAATTCCAATTTCTATCCCTGGAACTGTCTAGTATAACTGTCAGAAAACATCACCAAGTATCGTGATAACTAAAACTATTAACTTTTACTTAATTCTTATACAACATGGGTAGACAAGTAAATCAGTAAATCAGTAATATTTATTGGCCATAAATAACAATAATGTTAAAGGCAAGTCACTTGTACAAAAAAAACCTTACGATTACACTTTAATGAATGAAACTATACCTATACGAGTAATTAACAACGAACATACTACAGCGGAGGCTCCGTTTATGTACTACACATAAATGAGGATTCTGAGAACCTCATTGACATATATTCACCTAATTTGTAAAATGGATTGTTTTCCAAAAAAAATTTAATGGTTTTTTTAAATTCGGTATGATTTAATTCTGTAATATATTTTGGCAATTTATTATACATTAACATTTTGGCGTGACGGCCCTGCTTTTCAACTTTACCTAACCTAGTCCATGGCACGACCAGCTTTTCTTTGTTTCGCAAGTTATATTGATGCCTGTCTTTGTTCTTTGGCAAATTAGCTCCGTGTATTTCTAATAAGCTATTGTATATGTATAGTGATATCACTGTCATAATTTTGTTAGTTTTGAAGTATTTTTTTGCAGAACTACGTTTTTTTAAACCATTTATTATTCTAATCGCTCTCTTCTGACATCTTAACACTTTTGTAATACTAGCTGCGTTACCCCATATCGTAACTGCGTATCTTATAACAGAATGTATGTATGCATAATACACGGATATAAGAGTATTTTTATCTATTAACGGCTTAAGTTTAAATAACGCATAATTTCCGCTGGCAATTTTCTTACATATATTATCGATATGAGCATTGTGACTAATTGTATTATCTATTGTGTATCCTAAAAACACATTTTCTTTACTTGCCGAGATACCAACAAGTGAAATTAGTTGAAATAATTCCAAATACTTTTCACTGTAAACCTAGTGTAAATGTTTAATTGTTGTGTAGCGATGATAGCTCAGTGGTTAGCGCGGTAGGTTCGCATGGCGAAGGGCGTGGGTTCAACCCCCAACAATGAACTTGAGCTGCCGTTGAAGGAAACCATAGCATGGTGGTAGGGTACTCTCTTGGACTCGGCTGGCTAGCTACCACCCTCAAATTGAAAATCTGCCGCCAAGCACCTAACGTAGTGTTCCGACAGCCTCACTTGAGATCCAGTTCCATTCCAGGCTAGGTGTGATTTACCATCTTCGACCACACCTTCACTTAACATCAGGCGAGCTGTGGTCAAACACCTAGCCTGTCAACTATTTAAAAAAACTCGCTTTCTGATGTTGGGCGCAGACGTAGATCAAACGTACGCATGAACACTATGTGCGTGGTAAAGTATGAGACACCGCACCACACCGCTGAAGTCAGCGGTCATTTGCCACATTTTCCTCGGTCCCGAACATGTCTAGTCCGATCTACAGTGGACAGCCTGGCACGGGAGCCGTTATAAAATTCCTTCCACTTGCGAAAACCTGACAAATGTAGTCATGTTTTAAGGAACGACAATTTTTGAGCACGCGCCTGCTAGAAGACATAAAATCCAACGCTCTTTATCGCCTACTCAGTTGTCGTAAGAGGTCTTTATTTCTCTTACTCAATGTATATATATATATATATAGTATATATATAGTATATATATATAGTATATATATAGCAATCAACACAAGATCAAATTTTTCCTGTAACTTCTTGTAAGCAAATCTCAATATATACACACGATAATCAGACAGAATCTTAATAACCGTTCGTCACGCAACGTTGCCCCTGCGTTTGTTTTTAACAAAAACCTACAGTCTGCATTTTAAAACGTCATAAAACATGATAGGATTTGCCCACTATTTTTAATTACCTAAAAATTTTAACTCGGATAATGTCCAGGACTCAGATAGCTGATGTAGCCTAGAATGCTTTCTTAAAGTGGGTCTGGGCTGGCCATGTTAGCCGGGAGTTCGTTGAGCCAAAATTACGACGCTGGTTCCCTGAGGATGACAAACCTTTTGGACAGAGATGGAGGGACGAATTGACTCCTGCTTGAATGGTTGAACTCTGGTTGCGAAAAAGAGAGAAAAATTTAAGGAGGGAAGGTCCCATCAGTGGGCAGTACATGTTGATGATAATAACAACTGAAATGCTTGTTGATCTATGTATAACTATTGGAGAGGACGGATAAATTCTAGAACGGAGACCATTCAACAAACATAGTAGGTATAGGAGGCCCGAAGACTCGTTGGAGTGACGACATAAGTAAGACAGCTGTAAGTGACAAGTGTCGTGTCTGGGGAAAGGTCTAAGTCCAGTCGTAAGCTAACAGTATACTCATTAAAACGGTTATAGGAAATTTCTGTGTCACACATTGAAATCCTATACCAAGAAATTGGTTGTTGATTATTTTTGTAGAGACATACAATTTGAATGCATTGTATTATATGTGGTATAAGTAGATAGAATGGAGGTCAGATAATTAAAAAAAATATTTTGCACGGACATACATGTGATTTGTATAGTACGTAAAATGGTATGTATGTCACAGCCTCGGATAGTGGAAGGGCAGTCGTCGAGCTCGGTGGAACGGTCGCCGGAGGAGAGGCACCAGAGAGCCAAGCACAGGAGGAAAATAGCAGGCGAGTGCCTTTACTTTTATTAACCGATTTCAGGAAGGAGGGAGGAGGTTCTCAATTCAGTTGTGTATATTTTTTCTTATGTTTGTTACCTCAGAACTCCATCATTGACAAAACGATTTGGGAAAAAATATTTAAAGTATGTTTTTTTTTAATTCAAAATAGGTTCGCGTTTGACCACACTACCTGATGTTAAACAGTAATGTGGTCTAAGATGGAGCACGCTTACCTAGAAGAAACCTATTTACTCTAGATTTGAAGACGCCAATATTGTACCTAACAGGGAACACAGACTCCGGATGTATTTTCAGATTGGTCCCATAGAGATGTCATCTAAAGCGATTCGCTAGTTTCATTTTAATCGGTTCAGTAGTTCTCATTTATAATGATTAGTGGGACTAGTATGATGAAACAAATCAAAGCTTATCCATTTTGTCCCGTTCTCAGGAGAAGGCAAGTCGGGTCGCCGCCAAGTGACGGAAGCAGAAGCCCTGCGAGCGATGCAGCGGCTGTGCTCCCGGATCGCGGCGCAGAAGATGCTCGTCATATCCTCGCTCGAGAACGACTGCTCCAAGGACGACCTCGACCGCCAGATAGCGGTAAGTGACGTAAATAAATTAAACTGATTGACATTTCGTAATATTCATATTCATATTTATTGGTAAATATAATTTACATGTCATACTTATTGTACGTACCGTACACACATTCTTAAAATTACATGAGGAATAATAAAATTCATAATAAGAATAAAATAATTGTAAATAAATTAAATATGTCAATGGAAAAATTATCGATTTACATGTCAATTTTTTTATTATTTTTTTAATGATTGACAGTCTGGGTGTTTGACCACAGCTCCCCTGATGTTAAGTGAGGTGTGGTCGAAGATGGTAAATCACACCTAGTCTGGAATGGAACTGGCTCTCAAGTGAGGCAGCCGGAACACACCGTTAGATGCTTGGCGGCAGATTTTCAACTTGAGGGTGGTAGCTAGCCAGCCGAGTACCAGAAAGTACCCTACCACCATGCAAACGTCAATGTTATAAAACTCATTGAATTTATAGAAAGATTGCTCGACAAGCCATTTTTTAAATTTTTTTTTAAACGAATGCAGCCCGACGGCTGCAGTAACTACCATCGGCAGATGATTGTAGACTGTTGGCGCCATGACGTGCGTTAACTTGCCAGACCTCCCCAACGAGCGCGGAACAGTGAGCAGCTTATGCCGATCACGAGTGGGACCACGAATTGACCTCATTGTTCTAAAATTGACATTATTTTAAAAGTTATTTTATATTATCCAGTTTTTGCACACCCAATTCTGGGTTAAGTGTATGTTCTAAGCGACTTTTTAATTTATGTACCAACATTTTATAGTAGTATCTTTCTACTTGGTGGTAGATTTTTTTTTAGCAGGAGGTCGTCTAGGTAAGCACCACCGCAGTACCAGATATTCCGCCGCCAAGCAGTCGTGTGTAAACATTACTGTGTTCCGGTTTGAAGGGTTCTGCATTTAGCGAAATTACAAGGCTGTTGAGACTAACCATCGAATGTTTCAAAGTAATGAGCGCCAAAGCAGTGATGCCCTGGACTTTGTTTTGTTACTCAAAGTTCTGTGTATCGCTGCAATGGTCATGGACAGGCGTTATCTCTTACCACCAGGAGAGCGTCTCGTTTGTCTCATTACTTTTTACACTAAAAAAAAATAACTGTACCTATCTTAATAATATAAATAAATCCCACTAATATTATAAATGTGAAAGTTTGGGTGGATGGATGGATGTTTGTTACTCTTTCACGCAAAAATTACTGAACGGATTTGGATGAAATTTGGTATGGAGGTAGCTGAGACACTGGATTAATACATAGGCTACTTTTTATCCCGAAAATATGTAACGGAAAATACCGCGGGACGCAGCTAGTAAGCAATAAACTTAAAATTGACGGTGCATAGTTTTTGTCTGTCGTAACAGGCCAATTGTATTTATGAAAAAATTTGACAATTTTCTTATTTTTTTGCAGGTACTCCAAGATCTGCAGAAGAAATACGTCCGTCTCGAGATGGCGCTCCAATACTCCTTTTTCGACGGACAACAAAACAAGAAGGCGATGATGGTGACGCCGATACAAGAGACCCCATCACTCACGCTCTCGGAGAGTGACATGCACGTGCACACGGAGCCCGAACCGGAGGCGCCGTGCGAGAACGGGCACATCGTCGACCCGCTACTGCACCGGTGAGTGAAGTACCCCCTGTAAAGCCGTCCCTAGACGGTCATACGGCATGCGTTTACAAGAATTATCATGCTGCATGATCCACCAAAAAATCAAATCATTCTTTTTATTTGTGCAGTACAGTACAGTACTGTGTTCAGTAAGCAGCGTCTCGCTACTTCGACATGCCCCGATCTAAACGATAATGCGAGGTTTTGGCGGGAACGCGGGAAGAGTCGTGTCGCTCCGTTGTATTTTTTTCCAAAACTAGTGTTTTGTCGAGTGTTTATGCATAAAAATGGTGGTGTTTTATTCATAAAGTGCCGAATTACAAGCGCGAGTTTGGGAAAATGATATAATGTGGTGAAACATGAGTTTTCGTGTTGTTTCCAAAACTCCATCGAAGCTTTGTAGTAAAGTTGCCACTACTTTACTAAAGCATGACTGGAATTAACTGACACGAACTGGACTTGACAAAGACGACTTTGACTAAAACTAGCTACGATGGCACTTATTTAACTTTTGAAACCTGAAAATATATAATTACTTGACACTGGCAAATGCTAAAACGCGACGCCAAAACCAAAGAAAAAAAAAACGATAATGCGTGCATGTCAGTCATAACTTGCAGGATAGGAAATTAAAAGGAATATCAATCAGCTACCAGCACGTAGTTTGCATGTCGTTCAATTCAAAAATACAAAATAGTTTAGGTTCGTTCGTGGGTTCTTCCTCCTCCTTTGTATGTGAGATGGGCTATCGGCCTCGATGTATTTATCTTTGCCGAGGTTGGTCGCTGGGGATCACTGTTCCCTAGGGATTGTAGTTTAGGGTACACAGTCAAATATGGACCCTGTCGGGCACAGCAACGTTTAGAAGAGAAAAACGCATTCATGTAAAAGTCATTTTTTTATTTTTTAAATGATATTACATATTTTTTCATAAATTAACTATAGTAGTCTATTTTGTGTCAGGAATTCGTCGATTGTGTTATATGCTTTAAGTATATGTTGTTTTAATTTTTTTGAAATTTTCTTAATTTTTTAATTCTGTCGGCAACTTATTATTGATTTTAATTGACATAGGCAACGTGCCTTTTCTCAGGTTGAAAGATCAAGAGATAGAAGGTTCAGACAACGTGTCGACGTCAAACGACGAGCTCCCTTCTGAGAGTAACGAATGGGACGACCCGCTGCGGCGGCGGCTGCGTGACGTCACTCCTGACACCACCAATCACGCGCCAGACCTAGCGCTACCCGTGAGTGATCTGTACATATTTATAGTTAAAGAGATATTTAACGATTTATCTGATTATTATTACGCGACTGAGTCAGTGTCTAAATAGTAAATAAGTTATTTTGTAAGTTGTGTTCTAAAGCTTAGTTATTAAAATTAGTTACTCCCGTCTAAAGTAGATGGCGCTGGCAGCGAGTTAGCACGCGGTGGTGACTTTTTCGGCTAGCGTACGATATGGTTTTTGTTTTGGCTTAATAAATGTCTATGCGTTCCGGAGATGCGATTTTATTACAAATCCCTTTCCTTGACTCGAACAGTCAGTATATTTATAGTGTAAAACTGTGTAGTCATATGCCAGTACAGACAGTCTTTTTTTGTATGGTTGACAGGCCAGGTGTTTGACCACAGCTCACCTGATGTTAAGTGAATGCGTGGTCGAAGATGGTAAAGCACGCCTAGCCTGGAATGGAACTGGCTCTCAAGTGAGGCTGCCGGAACACACCGTTAGATGCTTGGGGGCAGATTTTCAACTTGAGGGTGGTAGCTAGCCAGCCGAGTACTAGAAATTACCCTACCACCATGCTATGGTTTCCTCACGATGTTTTCCTTCACCGGCAGCTCAAGAGCATTGTTGTGATTTGAGCCCACGCCCTTCGGAATGCGAACCTACCGCGCTAACCACTGAGCTATCATTGCTACAAAATGTTACAAAATGTTGGAGTTAATGTTTTCTGGCTTCATGTATGTATGTAGTATGCATATGCATGTATGTGTGTATGTATATGTGAGTTTTTTCCACCATAACCTTTAAGTTGTTGAAAAGATAAATAAAAGGTATTAAAAACTCTTTTTCCAGGACCCCTCGCCAGGCCTCACGCATCCCATAGACTTTAGTGAGTATATTAAAATTTTTACGTGTCAGGTTTCGGATTTCGTTGTTCGGTATTACTGGCAACACAATCAATTGGCCCTTAACTGTCACTGTGTTTTTTATTATTGTAAAAAAGTCCTGTTAATTTTTTTTAAATAAGCATGATTGTACCCGTTCTGTCAATATAAGCAGCTGGTTGTTTTTTTTTGTATAAAATAAATATGTATTTACGCTGATATTATTAAACTCGCAAAATAATATTCAAATTCAAATTATTTATTGACATAAAAAACGATTGATCAATTACATTTATCTCACAGAATTATACATCAATTAATGAGAAAACAGAATAACATGTCAAATTCGAATATTATGTCAAGCTCAAATACAATGTCAAATAGAAATAAAATGTCAGGTTCCAATACATTTTTTTTAAATGTAAATGTAATGAGACGAACGATACGCTCTCCTGATGGTAAGAGATAACGCATGTCCATGACCATTGCAGCGATACACAGAACTTTGAGTAGCAGCATAGCATAGCATTGTAGGTAGGTATGTAATGATATGGTGGCCACTCTGACATTAAGCGCGTTATTCTCCACCGCAGACGAGGTGGTGAGCATCCCGGGGTGGGTGACGCGGGGCGCGGGCGCGGCCACCCACCACGAGTACGAGGTGCGGATCTGGCTCGGGGACTCGTGCCGCTGGCTGCTGCTGCGCCGCTACCGCCGCTTCAGGGACCTCTACCTCACCATGCGCCGGAGTTACGGACCCAAGGTCTTTGC
Organism: Biston betularia; assembly: GCA_905404145.2. Lineage (NCBI taxonomy): Eukaryota > Metazoa > Arthropoda > Insecta > Lepidoptera > Geometridae > Biston > Biston betularia. The sequence goes on from FR989879.1 coordinate 1,107,993, forward strand.
ACAACACTACTGGTCTAATCAACATTTGAAGTAATTCGCCAGAGATCTAAAGTCACAGAGCTCAGCGTATTAGCAAGCTGAAGTGGCAATGGGCTGGACATATCTGTATCTGTCTCAGAACCGATAACCGTTGGGGTAGACGTGTTCTGGAGTGGAGACCGCGAATTGGCATACGTAGCACAGGATGCCCTGAGACTCGATGGAGTGACGATATACGTAGGACAGCTGGCGGTGGATGGAAGCGAAAAGTCGACGATCGGGCTGAGTGGCGTGTCTTGAGAGAGGCCTATGTCCAGCAGTGGACTTCGATAGGCTGATGATGATCACTGGTCTAATCATAAGATATAAAGCTTGCCAATGTTAAAAAACATTAAATTATTATATGACTAGATGGTCCCCGCATCAAGATCACACCGCGAAACAAACTCTCTATTCTGTGACTGCGCGCAAATTTCAAGGAGGCATTTTTTGATCCGGGCCACCGAGAGACCGGCCTTGCCGAGTTTGGTGCCCACTGTTATATCACATATTCTGTTAATCCTTTATGAAATTCTCTTTTTTTCCGAAATGTTTTTCTTTTATGTGAAATAAAGTTATTATTATTATATTATAATAGACAAGCTTTTACACGGATCATTCGATTGTTTGTGTTTACCTGACCCGAACACAAAAAATACTTTTTTTGCTAAACAGTAAAATAAAGAAATAAAACAAAAAGAAATTAACTTATGCGCGCGCGCTGTACTCGTCTTTGCCTCCATGAAGAAGGCCACCGGATATAGCCGAAACTATAGTCAGAGTATCCAATAAAACTAAACGTGAGTAATCCCGCATAAGGAAAACTATAATGTGTTAAAACTACCTCAGTCAGTAAAATAGAAACATTTATGGATATGGGATATTGAATCTAGTACTACATTGTGCGCGAAAGCCCCCGTCTTAACGAAGGCGTGTGACGTTCCCAGGTGTCATCCATCCCGTTCCCGTCCCGGCAGCTGTGGTCGTCGGAGGCGGTGGCGCGGGCGCGGCGCGCGCAGCTGGAGGCGTTCCTGCGGCGCCTGCTGACCGTGTGCTCCACGGACCGCCGCTGCCCGTTCCACAACGCGCCTCTCACCAGGGACTCGCTCGTCAGCTTCTCGCCTTTCTTCCGGAAGGTTATTATTCTTAATAATGTACTCATATAGTGTTGAAATTTCCGCAGCCTAGTTGGGCGACCGCCTGCCTTCCAATCTTGAGGCATTGGGTTCAAATTCCACTCTCTGTCTGTCTTTTGTAAGTTAAGTGCGTATTGCCGATGATTTCAAACGGTGAAGGAAAACATTGTGAGGAATCTAATTTAATTCCAAGCACAAAGACGAATGGATAACTTTCGCGCGGTATCGTTCGTGAACTGAGCTGACTTTTCGTTCTAAGCTTCAGCGGCATCAGACCAGCTGCTGTATTCTGAAATCGATATATTGCACCCGTGCGAAGCCCGGGCAGGTCGCTAGTTGCTAATAATTTCCGGATATTTTTTTCATTTTTTCTTAACAAAAATATACTACGATTTTTTATGCAATAAAATTGGGCCCTAAACTAGGCAAAACCTGTATCTTAGTGGCCTTTGGTGTTTAATAGGCTCTCTTACGGTTTATCTGCGAGTACGCCTGACAAGAAAAGTAATTGGTTTAATTACTTTAATTTAAAGTAAAATATTGTAAAGCTAATTTTGTCACTTTATAACTTGACATACATTATAGAAGAATAGGAATAAAAGTTGTATTTGTTTGACGTCAGGGCGTGTTCGAATCTGGTAAGTGCGGCACGGGATGATGCCGCGCGGAGCTCGCCACGCGGCGCGCGCTAGCCGCGGCCGCCGCGCGGCTACTGCGGCTGTCAGCCGCTGCCGCACTCGCGCTCTACCACGTCGTGCTGCTTATACTGCTGCTGCTGTACCTCGCCGCCGTCAGGAGGAGAAGGTAGGGACTACACCAGCACGGGGGACGTGAAAAGGATACTTTACAGGTGTGGGTAACAATGGAGTTTTCGCTGGGATTTGTTCACAGATATCATATTCTAAAGAGATGTTCGAACATTCGGCACTTGAGTTAACTTTATGCACATTTTATAAAAATATCGTTAGACATTTGACAAAGTGCCATCTAGGCCCCAAACTGAGCAAAGCTTGTACTATGGGGGTCAGATAATATATGCCGAATGTCTCCATCTCGACATTAGTACATACACTATCGTTCAATTACATACATGTATGTTACGATTTCTAAATGAAGTCCAGATTTGTGGCGTATCTATAGGATATTGTATCTGTGATTGTCCCACTTTTCGAGAATTTTTTCTTGTGATTTGAATGCTTCCAAAAATAAGAAGTAATTGAAATAGAGTTTACAAAAGCTAAAGGTATGTATTTCCTCAAAATCTATACTTTTTGTTATGAGGAAATAATATTCTTAATTTGTATTTTGGTAGTGGGGAAAATCAAATGTGTCGTCATAAGTTTATTTGGTTTTATGTTGTATTTTAACTAGCATTTATTTGTAGATAAAATATAACTGTCAACGTCATTACCACGTCTTAAAAAAGATACTTTGTTTTTGTTTTCTATGGTACTGGTAAATGTAATTTTAATCAGTCTGTCTTATTTGAAAAATGATAGTCTAGCTGAGTTTTGGCGGAAAATTTATATTATTGAAAAATTGTATTTTTTCCCAAAACTTGTGTTTTTTTTTTCGAAAATAAATATAGTGATAAACACTACTATTATTATATTCATAAAGTAACTTACGTTACGTACTTACGTACGCCCATAAGTATGGGAAAGTGATATAATTTGGTGAAACATGACTTTTTGTGTTGCTTCCAAAACTCGATCGAATGTTATCTGGACTCAGCTATGACTGAAGTATTGTATGACTTTGACTGTGACGTAGCTTTATTTAAATTGATTTTATCATAAAATACGTGACAGTGTCGAAAGTGTCGAAACACTTCTAGCATATGCACAAAGTGCGACGCCAAAAATAAAGAAAAAGAAAACTAGCTTCCATAAAGAGCATAGCTTTTGGGCGAAGAAACAGACTGTGCGAATCATATTTACCAGTAAAATTACTCTACCAGGTTACACGAATTGGCTATACTAAGCCGAAAGCAGGTCATTGTACTCTACATTACGAATAATATTTACTGTACAACCGAAAGACTATGGAACTATTTAATCCATGTCAGGTTTAGAAATTGTTTACATGTACAATGATCTCTCAACTTTATACTACAGATTCGTGTAACCTTAAAATATAAGAAGCTCTATAACTCCAATTGTTAAAAAAAATAACCCACACCTATTTGTAAGGATTGTGATTTTGTACCAAAACACGGAATTTTGTGTAAAGCCACTTCCAAGTCCCTTGTGAAGTATTAAAGCAGCGACGACGTGCGTCGGCGCGACCGAGGGTGCCTTTCGTAACGATGAATCGGGACTGTCCTTAATTGATATTGGCATTACTCTGTTCACACCTTGCAGTTGACCGTAACTCAGACATACGTACACAAAAGTAAACTTAATCAAAGTATAAAGAAACTTTACGGATATAAAATGAAATGTTTGCGTTTATAATTATCACTAGTTATAAATAATAGATAGGCTCTTTATTTTGCACACCAGGAATAGAAAAAAATTACAGAAAACAAAAGAATCTTATTGGCTAGTGCCATAAGTGGCCTTATCGCTAAAAGCGATCTCTTCCAAGCAAACAAGAATGGACAACACGTTACTGATTAAAAACATAAAACTAAGCAAGCTTACAACCGTGTCTTGAGATACGGTCAACTATCTAGCATTTATGACTTGATATGACATAATAGTCTCAACCTTATTGTAATTCTTACTGGGTAAGGAGACCCAATCACAATTTAGTTTCATTTAATATTTAAGGGCGCAACGAAGCGTATCGGCCAAGTGTATTGACACGCACGTGTGTTATAGTTAAATGCAAATATTTTATTGATAACGCCAATGTTACAAGTCAATTCAAAATTTCAAATATTTCATTATAATATGAGTTTTAAAACACTGATTACAAGTCAAAATAAGGTACACATAAAAAATATATATATTGTCAATATAATAAAATGAGATGACAAAAAAATCATAATTACTTATTAGTAATTCCATAATCTTTAAGTTTGAAATACTCGTCAATGTCATAAAACAATGTCTCTAGCAGCCAAGATCTTGATTTGGTTCTGAAGAACGCGGTGGAAGCTGCACCCCGTACGGAGGCGGGTACGCGGTTGTAGACCGCGGGCCCCAAAATGTATACCGACCTCTCCGACTTGACGAGCCGGTGTGACGGTGTTACAAGCTGGTCTTTAGATCTAACGTACTGTAGGACGCCCCTGCGTTGAAACTTAACTTTCCACTGATATATAAATGAAACTAGGCTGCGATCTGCAGTGTTACCTGCTATTCCCACGTACTATATTAGTCGGGATAAAACGCCCATGTGTTAATCCAGGGTGTCAGCTAAGTTTTTTAGTGGGTAAGCCGTCATATTGACGGAGAGTCCCACATATCCATTAAGGATTTCCCTGGGTAAAAAAAAGGGTGTCAGCTAACTCTTTACCAAATTTCATCAAAATTAATTCAGCGTGGAGAAGTAACAAACATACAAACACGGTTACACAATCACAAACTTTCATCTTAATAATATTAGTGTGATAATATAACAAAAATGCGTCTCATTCAATGTTAAATGAGTGTTGGTTTTGTCGTTGCACATAAATGTTGTCTATGCCCATAGACAACATTATAATTTATTTTTTTGTTTATTTGCCCCATCGGGCAGGCTAAAGCTGTAAAGCCATACTGCCTTGTCTTAAGTGTTATTTCGTGTTGCTTCCAAAACTCTATCGAAGCTTTATAGTAAAGTCGCCACTACTTCACTAAAGCTTGACTGACACGGACTGCACTTGACTAAGACTGGACTTTGACCATAACTATAGCTATGAGACAACATTATAAATGTTGTCTATGCCCATGGACAACATTTATGTGACACACGCACGGAGAAATTGGCCAATCACGGCTCGATGCAGAGAAAGGTTGGATCGCGCGACATCGCCGTTGAATTGTTTGTGTTGTGTCCTAATTTTATGGTTGTTTTTAAATGGACAATTGTCAGGTTAGGTTCGCGGTACTTATTCAAACAGACATACTAGTTTGTAAAAAATATTGTAGGTATAATTTGTGAGTTTAAATTCATTCGTTCATTCATTAAATTTTACTTAGTTATATTCCCCTGCGAGTCGTGACACGTTATACGCCTAAAGTTGGGACTTGATTTTCCAATACGATACGCTTCGTTGCTCCGAGATAAAATTTGATATTTGTCATAAAGGACTCGTTTTTAAGATCCCATTTTGTGTTATCACCTCGAAAGTAGAAAATTTAACATAATTATTTATATGAACTAAATTAACGGAATGAGAAAAAAAGAACTTAATTATTTTTTTCTCTTTTTACTTGCTGAATAGAGAATGTGACATCTTTCTATCTTTGTTTTCTTTTTTTTTCTACTCTCACGGTGTTATGTAAAGGCTGGTGCACATTGTGTGTGTACAATCCTAGTGTGTACTAGCCTTTAATTGTTTCAGTTTCAGTGTATCTTATGATTTTTGTGGTTGTTTTTGTATATTTTGTCCAATGTTTATTGTAAGACTTGTAAAGATATGTTTAGGGTTTTGGTCTTCCCTTAGTTTTGCATGTTAGACTCCTGTCATTTGAGGACATTCTTCCCTTCGTTTTACGTATAGATATACAGGTTGTATAATCCGTAATGACTAGATCCTTTTTTTGTGTTTATGTTCAATGTTCTCGTGTGTTCGTCAATAAGATTGGCGTTGATGAAATAGATGGAAGTGTTCTCTAAATTATTTTTATTTGTCACGAGAATGACGTGTTTTATTCAAAGTTACGATATTTATTTTCAAGTTTTTTAAGTAAATTATTTTAATAGATCAATTGACTTGTTTTGAGTTGTTTTTTTTTTTGTTGTAATTTTTTTATAACCAACTGTATATCTATTAGTGAGACGGCAAGTACCAAGTACCCCGATAGTTAGTTCAAGGTTCACACCTTAGTGGCGAGCTCCATAGATAGACAGCCCGCAAGGGCTTATAGATAGTAATGTTATTAAGTTTTAACATGTAATATATTTATGGGAATTAACACGGTCTGATGTGAAAAAAAAAATAGATAAAAATACTAATTGAGTAATTGAAAGTTGGCGATATATCGGCCTTGGTTGTACAAAAAAAAACTACAATAAATAAATAAATATCGTAGGACTATACACAGCGCCATCTGGCCCCAAACTAAGCAGAGCTTTTGTGATGGAAGTCACTGATAGAATACATAAATATGTACTTTTTTTTTTGTAAATACATACGGAACACCCAGACACAGAACAAACATTTGTTTATTCACAAAATATTTTGCTCTGAGTGGGAATCGAACCCACGCCCTACAGCTCTCAAGGCAGATATACTACCAATGTGCCAACGGGGCTGTACAATACATGCGCAGTAATTCAGATGGAATAAAACAGTTGGCAACTGATTTTCATTCAGATTTAATACAGCTTTGACAAATACAAGATATATTTTTTCATGGTAAATCGGTTTGATGTTTTCTGCTGTTTTTTTGCTGCAACCGAGGCTCAAATTGCTGCCAAATAAAAATAATTTGAACACATATAGCCAACTTCACTCAGCTCGTCTAATCACGACCTTGTGTGTATAACTCAAGTTAATACTTGGAATTAGCGGTACCTAATCGTTGTATCCTATCTTATACTGACCATTTTTCTTTCGGCTAATGTTACGATAAAGTTGAATTTGATGCTACTTGCAATAAGATCGATTCTGTCATACAATTTGTAACCTTAAGATTGTGCTATCAATTTTGCATACATTGAAAAGTAAATATGTAGTTGCCGATAAGTTAAACCGCTGTCGTCAATTATATTGTATCAAACCAAAATAAATAAAAGAAGTGAGCTCTTTAATTACTGGCAACATTTCCTACAAATTATTTCAAATTAAAAACATGCTGATCCGTTTTCTGTTTGTAAAAAAAAATATTCTGAGAAAACTTCCTATAGATTTGATAACTTCCGACGATGCTTGGTAACAGTTGGCTAAATGGATCTTGAGTTTAATAGCTTTTTTTAATAGTACATTATATGTCCAAAATAATATAAATTGTGTACTCGTTAAACTACATTACACTAGATAGAAATAGAAAATTAATAATAAAATAAAAAGCAAAATTAAAAATTTTGAAAAAACCCACGACGGTTACAAAGTAATTGAAAAAGGATAAAACTATTTCAAAATATGCACCAATTAAACCTACAGCCATCACTGAAAACTGCATCAAAATTAAACTAGTAGTTTTGGAGAAAAATGGCAACATGGATTTGCACAAACAAATGTTTACTGCAGCGCCCCCTGACGAGTTGTCATCGTAACACTTATTTAATATAATACACCAATCAAACCGGAACACATAACGGAAAACTGCATCAAAATCAAACTAGTAGTTTTGGAGAAAAATGGCAACATGGATTTGCACAAACAGATATTTACTGCAGCGCCCCCTGGCGAGTTGTCATCGTAACACTTATTTAAGATAATACACCAATCAAACCCGACCCCATAACTGAGAACTGCATCAAAATCGGGCTAGTAGTTTTGGAGAAAAACGGCAACATGTATTTGCACAAACAAACGTCCTATCACCCCAAACGCATATACCGTCTCCGTTCCGTCGTGGGTAAAAATAATATAAATTGTGTACTAGTTAAATTGCATTACATTAAAAGATTAATGCAACTAGATAGAAATAGAAAATTAATAGTAAAAAAAGACTTATTGGTTACTAAAATAAAGTGCTAATGTAAAGTTAAAGCTAAATCGATAAATATTTTCACATCAAAGTGTATTCCATCACATCAGGATAATACTAACGAGATATAAAACAGTTCACATACGTTGTGTTTATTTTTCCACTGACCTACATACATTTTGTACCTCTTTTTTTTTATGGTTGACAGGCTACTAACAATATGTTATGTTGACAGAACGATTTTTTTTTTCTAATTTCGGAGTGACTTTTATCAGTAATTTTAGTAAAAATGTTTAACTTATTAAATCCTTGTTTCATTGAGGTGTAGCAATACGATTTTGATAGTTGGATAAATTTGTGAAAAAAGGGTGTGTTTAAAATTTAACTTTTTTTTTATGGTTGACAGGCTAGGTGTTTTGACCACAGCTCACCTGATGTTAAGTGAAGGTGTGGTCGAAGATGGTAAAGCACACCTAGCCTGGAATGGAACTGGCTCTCAAGTGAGGCTGCCGGAACACACCGTTAGATGCTTGGGGGCAGATTTTCAACTTGAGGGTGGTAGCTAGCCAGCCGAGTACTAGAAAGTACCCTACCGCCATGCTATGGTTTCCTCACGATGTTTTCCTTCACCGGCAGCTCAAGCTCATTGTTGGGGGTTGAACCCACGCCCTTCGGCATGCGAACTTACCGCGCTAACCACTGAGCTATCGTCGCTACAACAAGCAAGGATGTGGGACGTCCTTAATTTTGTTGCTACACCTTTATGCAACGTGTATTGTCTTCAGTGACTTTCTTGTATGTAGATATATGTATATTAATTAATGTATTATATTTATAATATAATTTTCATATACATTAGTGCCTTTCCTAATTGTTGCGTATGGCGTAACTATAGCTCGCTATAGTTACGCCAACTAACTAACTAATAATAAATATATATATATATATATATATATAATAAATAATACTAATAACTAACGAAAAGTGACCCATTTAAAAAATGTTTGCTAAAAAATCTAATATCAAAAAAATACATATTTTCTAGTATCTAGTAAAATAATCTTCATACAGTTATTTATTTGCTCTATTTTTATACTAACTTAAATCGAAGCTTAAAAGGTGGCCTCTTCATGTAACGTCTTAATTAAAAACGACGCTTAAAGTTGACTAACATTTTTTGCGCAATACTTATAAAAGTATTGTGCAAAAAAGTGATGGTAGTTTAAGCAGCGTTATCAAATAAGAACCTTAAAATGTAAGTAGATATTTACTTTTAATGTAAATTTATATATATTTTTTACTATTTATATTTATTGTCATTAATACATTGAAGGATTCGCTTAGGTTCGTGTTATCTGGATGTTTTTAAAGTCTATTTAATTTTGTACACTCGGTGTTATTCACACATTGAAGTATGGGTTGTACTATTTAAAGTAATGAGTGGCAAAGCAGTGATGCCCTGTACTTTGGTTTGTTACTCACAGTTCTGTGTATCGCTGCAATTGTCTTGAACATACGTCATTTCTTAACATCACGAGAGCGTCTCGTTCGTCTCATTACTTTTACATTAAAAAAAAATGATGCAAATCTTCAGTGTATTCGTGGCTTTATTTCCGAACCTCAAAAGACAATTTATAATTTTGTAGTTTAAAGCTACGGTTGTGATCTTTTATTCCTTTATTTTATATAATTTTAGTGTTAGTTTTTAGCACAATTTTGTTTTTATATTCACATTTTTTAATGAGATTAATTTCCATTTCGTTTTTTAGTTACTCACGAAACGTATTTGAATCTTTAAAAGTTTATTTAATTTTCTGTATTTCATGTCGAACACTGCCAAAGTTGTTTTTATGAAATACCACTTGCGTTCTTAAGCTAAAATCACACAGTCGACCTTCAGCTGTATTGAGACGGTATTGCTTCTGTGCGCTTTCCATTAACGCTGAAAGCCCATCACGCATGCAAACTGCCTCATACATGGCGTATATATATCATACTCATATTATAAGATATTCATAAATCCCTTTTGAGACTGCATTTGTGGAATATAAAATAATAAATCAAATAAAACATTTGATTAAATAAATATTAATATTTCTAAATATGCAGTATGTAAAGAGGTTTCATCGGCCTAGAAGCCAACCCCAGAGTAGAAAACATGGCCTTGTAGATAGACCCCAATAAATATTAGCTAGCTTTATTAAAATAATTTAATTTTTACGTGTTGTAAGTGTTAGAGAGAATGAATATTTTGAATAGGAACCTACATTGTTTTAGTACAAATGATTTTTTTTCCACACTTTTTGAAGTTGTTCTAAGGTGCATTCATGTTAGTGTTAAACACGCTCTCATTTTAGTCACAACAACGCTTTTGGAATTTGAACGTTATCTATTGTTCTTTGTCTTTCATATACTTTGTGATGTAGTTGCACCTTTATTTATTCTTTTAATTAATTTATTAATAAAACCATAGGTATTTAAAAACCAAATCATTCAATTTATCAATAGTTTACTGATGAATTTATCTCTATGAATGTAAGAAAATTATTTATTGTATTTTAGAGAGTATGCGTAAGTGAAAATGAAATGTCCACAAATATAATTTTATATTATTAACTACAATATAATTACAATTGCATCACATGAGAGCCTCATGTACTACTTTATTATTAAAATGCTCTAGTTATATGCAAAAATTTAATATTTGTATTGTTATCAACTCGTAGTGTAGGTATGATGGCTATTTGTTGTGTTTTTTTACTAAAGTACCTTCAATCAAATAACACCAGGTGGTGTTTATTTGAATTATTTCCACTGAATGTGTTTTAAAATTTCTGATTCTATAATTTATCCAAAAAAAAGATACATAATGTTAATATGTACACACTTAGAGAAAATTGGCAATTGTGGGGTTGTTTTAAATTATCTTTGTTTAGTTCAAGATACTTAACAGTTTTAAAGACTTTGTCTTTTTTGAAATTGGTAATAGAACTGTTATGAACAGGCAAGAACGACCCTCTTATTCTGGAGTACAACAGTAGTGTGTAAATATTACAGTTTGAAGGTACACAATGAGACTCGCTGGACGTATCGCTTTGCTTACTTGACTCAAAGTTCGGGAAATCACTACAAAGGTATAACTGGGTCTTGAAAAAGCGTCTTGTTCATCTCATTACTAAAAAAAACTTATAAAGTTGTAATGTGTTCATTAACAAAGTAAATAATTTAAATCAGCCCTGTAAAATTTCAGGCTCAATTGTTTAAACTGTTCATTAGATATAAGTCATCATACTATATTTGTTAAAATGAAATATATACATACATATTTTAAATTTAGCGAAAAGTTTATCAATTCGAAAGACTAAAAATTAATAAAAAAAATGTTAACCAGCATAATGTATTGTAACAAAGTACTAGTTTTGTTAAGAACAATAAAAGTGAAATGTTTTATAATAAATCGTTTTATTTTTTTACACTTAAACATATAAAACAAAATTAAAAATAGTTACATCTTCTTAATAAATTTTTGTGGCACATTAGCAAGCAGATTCTTCAAATTCCTCTTGATTTACTAAATTGTTTGTGGAATGTTGTTTAATTTTTAACTGTCGTCTTTTTTTGTACAAATGGAATTTTAAATTCGGATGTCAATTTAGTATAAATAACAAAGTTTATGAATATCAACTCAATGCCACATCAAGATCAAAGTTGGCATAGCAGGAGAACTCATTTGCTAAATTGTTTCTATGCTGAGGTTTGAAGGCACACTGTTTCAACCCAAGCAACCTCTCCACATGTTCCTTCATTATAGCTCCTGTACAAACAGCAATTTTTTCTTTAGCCATTAGTTCTATTGTCTCAGATGTTTTTGTAATACATTCTTCAGATAAAAACGGTGGATCAGCTACAACTAAGTCATATGAGTGAAGTATTTCTGGAGGCAGTTTGTCTGGGAGGTTATAGTCGTAAAATATGAAGTCTGGAGCGTGCACTTCAAACCGTCTGTCGAATTCAAGAAGAGTCACTGTAAAAAATGAAAAGAGGATGGTTAATAAAAAAATTGTGTGAAAAAGTTGGACTGGAAATTATTTTAATAGATTAATACAAATGAAGTAAAAACATTTTAAATGTAATTTGACTTGACTTGAATATTCAGACATTTTTCTACTACTTGCAAACTACAACAGTATAGATAACCCAAACTTGTCAAAAATCCTCCAAATTTGAGATGTAACAACATAATCACACTGACAGCCCTGTTGGCTCATTTGGTATGTCTGCTTCAAGAGCTGTGGGGCGTGGGTTCGATTCCCACCCAGGACAAGCATTTTGTGCTACAAAAACAAATGTTTGTTCTGTGTCTGGGTGTACTGTATGTATTATAAGTAGGTATGTATTTACAAAAAAAAAAAAGTATTTAAGTATTCTATCAGTTATCTGACTCCCATAGTACAAGCTTTGCTTAGTTTGGGGTCAGATGGCGCTGTGTGTAATGTCCTGCGATATTTATTTATTTATTTAATCAGGATAGAAATAGGAACCATCTGATAGTGTGATTAAAGACTGTAAAGCACACAGCCTGGAATGGAACTGGCTATCAACTGATGCTGCCAAAATATGCAGTTAGGTGCTTAGCAGTAGATTTTCAACTTGAGGATGGTATCTAGCCAAGTACAAGTATACTATATCTACACACACACACACACAAAAATATCATAAAAAATAAACTAAAGTATATTTATTTATTGACAACATATAAAATGCATTACCTGTAGCTCTGTCACCTATTTGCCGCTTCACAGGGACAAACAATGTGGGGCATGATATTAAAGCCACCTTTTTGCCGTCAGCAATAACCTGGTCGATTACTTTCACTAGTGTTTGAACAGTTTTCTCATCATACCAAAACTGACTCAGTTGCTGGGTAAACAAAACACAAACCATTGTATTCTAATACTCTTAAAAAAATTAAGTAGAGCTAAAGTTTCAGTGTAAAATCAGATCATACTTTTTAAATTGTATCTGTTGATAAAAGGTCCTTACCCAATTTTCATCAAATATAACATTTTCCTTCAATTTATTGTCTGCTTCCAGTTTGTCAAATATTTCCTGCCTTTTCTGTTGCTCTGTATAGAATTCCTGTAAAGCTGCAAAGGTTTCTGCAGACAATGATGGGACATCATCATCATCATCCATTCTTAGCTAAAAATAAATATTATATTTACAATTACGCGCAAGTGTAGAAGTAACTGTTAAACCTTACAAAAAGCATAACACTTGGCTTAAAATAGGTGCGCTAGAGTTACACGCCTACAACACAGATAGGATCTCCAATTTTTAAACCATGACAGATAAAAATAGGGTTACTTTATTTTAGTCCGGAATCAACGCTCGTTTGCGATACCGCACTCGAAACCTCGGGTGATAAAATGGACTTACCGACTTACACAACGAAATAATTACGCAGGAACTAGATGCAACACGCAGAAAAAGAGTTTATGTATATTCTAAAGTAAGTTAAGAAGTGTTTTTCTATGTTTTTGCGACAAAAATTGTAAACAAACTAGCCAGCTGCCTGAATTCTAACCTCAATCAATGACACTAACATATAATTTGTTATGTCTTATGTCAGTGGATTTTTTTTCTGTGGCTACATATGACTTTGTATGGGCCGCCTTACACGTTCAATCATGATCACGATCCGCGATCCGCGATCCGCGATCATGATTTCAAAATTTCTAGATATTATGCGATCCGGAGCATCAGTCCGTCAATCCGCTTCGTACACGATCAGTCTGGATCGCGATCATTGATCGCGGATCGCGCGCTACGTGTACGGGCTGCCTATTGCTATTGTATAAAAAACAGTCACATTTTGATTTTCTAGTGTTTTCACAGTTGCAACTTAGATAGCTTCTCATCAATCATGTAGCAAAATGCATTAAGCACTGCTATTCTAGAACTGTTTATTTTTATAAATAAACATCTTACTAAATCGTATTTGTTTCAGATGAACAATGAGTCCACAGAACCTACAAGTATTACCTCTTCACAAACATCCCCAATATTTGAGAGCATGCTGTGAATTAATAAACGACGAATGGCCCCGCAGCGAAACCGCAAGGATGATGTCCTTGCAAGCATCCCGTGACGAACTACCCACTAGTTTAATTTTAGTTGATACTAATACCATTTTAGGGCACTGCAAACTCACGCCTATTCCCAGCATGCCTGAAAGCTGTTTTATAGAAACTGTAGTCATATGCAAGTCTATGCGCGGCCAGAAGTTAGGAAGCTACCTCATGCATTTTGTTGAAGATTACTGTAAGAACGAGCTCAAATTAAAAACGATTCATTTATCAACGAAGGGTCAAGAGAATTTTTACGCTAAATTAGGATACGTAGTTTGCGCGCCTGTATCTATTTACGGCGTAAGAGTGCCAAATAATTTTAAGTCTTCTGTTGTAAGTACTAAAGCGGAAAGTCCTGTGATTGTCAATACGTCTGGTCCAATACCGCCGCCCCCACCGATGCCGAAGACCGAAGTGTTCAACAGTGACCATACTCCGAAAAGTAACAAGACCTACATGTTCAAATGTATATAAATAAATAAAAATAAAATAAATTGTGTACAAATCATTATTCTTTATTTTCATTATAAATTACAATGTATCTCATAAATTAAAATAAAAGGGCCAGATACACGAATGTTGTGCCTCAAAGTCATTTTCAATCTACCAAAGAGATCGGTGGTATTTAAAGTATTTATTTAAAACTGGGCTTTTTCAATGAACTCCATAGCGCGCTGATTGATGGCCTCGACTTGCGCTTCATTTCCGTATTTCTCTTCTGCTTCGACCCACTTCTTGTACAGAATCTTCATTTTACGAGCTGGGAGCTTCTGTGACGTCATGCGGTCCATCACTTGTCTGGGAACAATAAAAAAAAAATATAACTTTTTTTTTTAATGGTTGGCAGGTTGTCGTTTGGCCACAGCTCACCTGATGTCAAGTGACGGTGTGGTCGAAGATGGTAAAGCACGCCTAGCCTGGAATGGAACTGGCTCTCAAGTGAGGCTGGCGAAACACGCTCGTTAGATGCTTGGCGGCAGATTTTCAACTTGAGGGTGGTAGCTAGCCAGCCGAGCACTAGAAAGTACCCTACCACCATGCTACGGTTTCCTCACGATGTTTTCCTTCACCGGCAGCTCAAGCTCATTGTTGGGGTTTGAACCCACGCCCACGCCCCCCACACTGAGCTATCATCGCTACAAAAACAAGCTACGCCATTGCGAAAGAGTAATTTATTACTGGTAAGTAATTAGGTACGATTTTTTTTTTGTCATGTCATTTTATTATATTGACATGTTTGCATATTGACATACCTTATTTTGACATGTAATCAGTGTTTTGAAACTCATTTAATGACACGTTTAAACTTGTTACATTGGTGTTATAATAAAATATTTGTATTTGTAACAAACATCCATCCATCCATCCATCCAAACTTTCACATTTATATATCGTCCATAATTGTACGACAGTTTTGTTTATGAGCTCCTAGTTTTCTCACCGGACTTGTTCTATGTCCCCCGTCTTCAGCAGCATGTCCACGTAGACGGCGCAGACGTCCACGCGGTGCGGGTACACGGCGAGCACTTGCTCGAACAGCGCCTCCGCGCGCTCCCGCGCGCCGCCCGACCGCTCCAGCAACGCGAACTGCACCAGCACGTTCACATCTAACGATCCAAAACATACATTAGACATTTAGAATATATCTACACTATTATAAGTTCGATGGAGAGGGCTACGCTCGGAGTTTCCCTACGAGATCCAATCAGAAATGAGATCCGTAGCAACGATAACGGATTAGCAAGTTGGAGTGGCAGGGGGCAGGGCACATTGCACGCAGAACTGATGGCCGATGGGGCTGCAAAGTTCTGGAGTGGAGACCACGGACCGGCAAGCACAGCGTAGCACGTCCACCCGCAAGGTGGACAGACGACCTAGTAAAGACCGCAGGAACGCGCTGTACGCGAGCCGCTTCCAACCGGTCTTTATGGAAATCAATGGGGGAGGCCTATGTCCAGCAGTGGACGTCCTACGGCTGAAATAATGATGATGAATCTAAGTCCTTCTTGTGTACATGTTATTTTGTAAGTGTGCAATTAAGTATGAAATAAATAAAGCGGAAAGATTTAATTTTTTTGTTTGTATGTAACAAATAAACTCAAAAACTACTGGATTGATTTCAAAAATTCTTTCACCGTTGGGAAGTTACACCCGGGTGACATGGGCTACTTTTTATCCCTATATTCACACGGGAACGGGGGTGAAACCGCGAGGCGTCCGCTAGGGGATAGTGTAGCTTCCCAACAGTGAAAGAATTTTTGAAATCGGTCAGTAGTTTCAAAGCCTATTCAATACAAACAAACAATCAAATCTTTCCTCTTCATAATAGTATAGATTTATGTAAAATTGACGATGTTGAGTAGTTCGGAAATTGAATTAGCCATTAATCATTGCAAATAGATTCCTAAAACGTGACTTACGTTCTTTTTTCTCGAGCACTGCTATCGCTTTCTGCATCACCTGCCGCGCCTTGTCGACCAGTCCCAGCTTGTAGCAAGCACCGCCCGCCTAATAATAGACAAGACAATAGGTCACCCTCGACAGGACAGCCCTGTTGGTTCATTGGTAGTAAGAGTATGTCTGCATAATAGGGACTTTTTAAAATCAAAAGTTCGACTAGAACCTTTTAATATTCGCATGGTGGTAGGGTGCTTTCTAGTACTCGGCTGGCTAGCTACCACCCTCAAGTTGAAAATCTGCCGCCAAGCATCTAACGGTGTGTTCCGACAGCCTCACTTGAGAGCCAGTTCCATTCCAGGCTAGGTGGGCTTTACCATCATCGACCACACCGTCACTTAACATCAGGTGAGCTGTGGTCAAACACCTAGCCTGTTAACTACTAAAAATATTCATAAGATATAATATTCGCAATACTTAACTAGATATGGGGAACGAGTTAAACGTGCCTACTTAACTATACTTAACAGTTAAGAAAACGATAACTGAGCATAATACATTAATCATCGATTACGTTCAGATGCACAATCGGTACATAATAATAGAGTCCGCACAACACTACTTTCAATTCAACTTCAACAAACGGCATTTTTAGGGTTCCATCCTGCAAAAACGCGAATCAACACCGAGCTACGTAACAAGGGCGTGGGTTCGATTCCCACCCAGGATAAACAAATATTTGTTGGGTCTGGGTGTTTGTATTTACGAAAAAAAAGTATTTAAGTGTTCTATCAGTTATCTGACTTCCATAGTACAAGCTTTGCTTAGTTTGAAATGAAATGAAATTTTGAAATGATGAAATTTATTTATTTGTTCAAAAAACATATACCTAACATAAAGGTAGGGACACAAAAAGACGGAGACACACAAAAAGAGATACTATATATAATTATAATAACAAAAAAAAAATACTAAAGAACGCCTCGCGGTTTCACCCGCGTAGTTCGCGTTCCCGTGGGAAAACAGGGATAAAAAGTAGCCTATCTATTAGTGTTCTATCAGTTATCTGACTTCCATAGTACAAGCTTTGCTTAGTTTGGGGTCAGATGGCGCTGTGTGTAACGTCCTACGATATTTATTAATAGGTAGTAGCGATGATAGCTTAGAACACGAAACGTGGTGTATGTATGACTAGCTATACAGACCTGTATGTACATGTTGGGGTCCCGCTTGTATTTCCTGATCATGAGGTCCACGAGGGAGGAGAGCTCCTGGTGCTTGCCGGTGTCAACAAGGATCTCCAGCAGAGACGAGTGCACTTTGTACGGGTCGTTCAGCTGTAAGGCGTCTTCTAATGTCTTCTGTTGGGATTCCTGAGGGTGAAAATTTAGACATTTAGAAATTACATTGGCATGTTTTTATATTAACACTAGTTGCGCCTCGCAGTGTTACCCGCTACATGTTTTCGCGATAAAAAACCTATGTCTTAATCCAGGGTCTCAGCTACCGTTATGATTTAGTTTTTATTAACGTTATTTTTAATTACCGTTATGACTAACTCAGTTATGATTTTGATATTTTTAAATATGAATGGCAAAATTACCATTAAAGTAACTTTGGTGTTATTAATAAATTATTTGTATTTGTATTTGTACCTCCATCCCAAATTTCATACAAATCCGTTCAATAGTTTTTGCGTGAGAGAGTAACAAACATCCATCCAAACTTTCACAGTGATAATATTAGTGGGATTTACATATTGGATAAGGCAGCCTGACAAGCGAGGTGTGATAAAACATTATTCTCTCTTTTTATCCCAAAAAAACATCGTTTATTTATTAAGGTACGCCAACAGCACACATATTGCTAATTTTACAAACACATTACAAAAATAGTTCCGATACATGCGCCAGTTATAGGCATACACAGCTTGGTAAACCTATTGCTTAAAGTTTTATGGAAATAAACTTACACCGTTAAATGCTTGGCAGTAGATTTTCAACTTGAGGGTGGTAGCTAGCCAGCCGAGTACTAAAAAATACCATTTTACCACGCTATGGTTTCCTCACGATGTTTTCCTTCACCGGCAGCTCAAGCTCATTGTTGGGCTTTGAACCGGCCGCGCTAATAACTGACCTATCATCGCAAATAAATATAATTATGAATATATTTGTGGTGCATACCTTGGTGCCAAATCTGTGTTCCAGATTGAGGAGCGCGAGCCACACGTTGAGTTTCTCCTGCTCTTCTCTGAAGGGGATCGCGTTCAGCGCCTTCCGCGCCACCGCGCGCGCCTTTTCTAACTCCGTTGACTACACGAAAATTAAAAAAAAATGCAAGAAATGTCACACAACACCATTTATCAACGCAAAGCCTCTTAGTGTTAGATCTCCATCTTCGACCACACTACTGTTTAACATCAGGCAGAGTGTGGTCAAAAGCGAACCAATTTTGTATAAAAAAAAAAAATCTCCTTAGCAGGAGGTCGTCTAGGTAGGTACCACCGCAGTACCAGTTATTCTAAGCAGTAGTGTGTAAGCATTACTGTGTTCCGGTTGGAAGGGTACTGCAGCTAGCGAAATTACTGGGCTGTTGAGACTAACTCTATCAAAAGTCTCAAAGTAATGAGCGCCAAAGCAGTGATGCCCTGGACTTTGTTTTGTTAGTCAAAGTTCTGTGTATCGCTGCGATGATCATGGACAGGCGTTATCTCTCACCATAGGAGAACGTCTCGTTCGTCTCATTAATTTTAAATTAAAAATAATAAAAAAAAAGTCTCACCTGCAGATGGAAGGCCATGTACGCGATCCAAAGCTGGCTGCTGGCCGGGTGAGCCAGCACGCCGCGCTCGAACTGCTCCACGGAGCGCGGCTGGGCTTCGCTGTCGGCCGCCGCGCGCTCCAGCGCCCGCACCCTCTCCTCCTCATCGCGGAGTTTACTTAACTTCTCCGCTACTGTCAGCTTCTTGCGTTTCTTCTTTGGCTGCTCATTCGACTAAGAAAAAAACACACTTTTTAAACGATTGCAGAGTAAAAAAAACGTTGTTTGACCTGTATATATATTTTCCTCGCTATGTTACCTCGCAAATACTAAATAGCTGAATTGACGAGTATGATAGTCAGTGTCAAGGGATATGGTAAAATTATAAAAGAAATCAAAATGGCGGAATTTTGCGCCAAAACACATTTTTTTTTGGATGACAGGCTCGATATTAGACCACAGCTCACCTGATGTTAAGCGAAGGTGTGGTCGAAGATGGTAAAGTATACCTAGCCTGGAATGGAACTGGCTCTCAAGTGAAGCAGCATTATTTATGTATTTACGATGAAATATAGGATAACGATAGCAAACTACAAGAAAACGCGACTAAAAATATAAAACACTGAACATGCTGGATCATCCTTTGTTTATTCACAAAATGTTTGCCCTGAGTGGGAATCGAACCCACGCCCTACAGCTCTCAAGGCAGATATACTACCAATGAGTCAACGTCACAAATAAATTGTTGTCAATGAGCTATAATAAACAAAAAACCATTTTAGAATAGCTTTTTTGGGTTCTGACAAGTAAGGAGGTAACTCACCTCATCTTCACTGCTACTAGATTCTTCTTCTACTTCCACTTTTTTAGAGGGTACATCTTCATTAACTGCCCAGAAGTCCTTAGCACTTGGTACTTCCAACGCTGGCTCTAAACTTTCCACAACTTTAAAATCTTTTATTTTATCTTTCACATTGTCTTTGCCCATCTTATCCTTTGCATCTTTCTTCTTTTTTAATCTTTCTTCTTTCTTCGTTTCCTTTCTAAGTTTTAACTTTTCCATTTTCCTTTTCTTCTGTTCTTCTTTGTAACTATCATCTTTCTCAACGCCCATTTCTTTTAATTTAGCCTGAGTGGTATTGTACGCTTGGAATAATATCTTTGTTCGTTCTTGGATCACAAGTTTTTCCGATTGCATGGCGGTGTGGTATTTTTTATTTTTAGCTGTTAAACCTCTTTCTTCGATTGATGCTATTTTGACATCAATGGCGTCTATTCTTTTCGTTCTAGCGGTAATAGATTTCAGTAATCCTGCAGCGCGTTTTTTGTAATGTTTTATTGTACTACAATCGGACATGTCTAGCAAGCCTTGTTCATGAGGAGTCAGCAATTCTTCTTCTGGGAGGTCACTTTCTATTGGATCACTTTCTTCTTCGCTAACGCTGTGTTTTTTCTTTTTCTTATGGCTATCTTTTATAGGAACTTCTCTATCGAGATGTTCTTGTGACGATTCCGTGTCGTTCCTTTTCTTCTTTTTCTTTTTATTATCTTTTTCAGTACTTTCTGCGTCTACATTTTCTTGTGAAGATTCTGTATTGTTTCTATTCTTCTTTTTCTTTTTATTATTTTCGTCTACTTCTGTGTCAATGTTTTCTTGCGGCGCTTTCGTGTCATTTTTTTGTTTCTTTGTTTTTTTTACTACGGGTTCTTCTATATCTTCATCCTGTTGTTTATTTTTTTTCTTTTTCTGTTTCCGTTCAGGTTCCGTGTCGTCGTCTTCGTCACTTTTGTGCTTTTTATGAGGCATGTCATCGGGGGGCATGTCTTCTTGATTCTGCTTGCGTTTGTTACTGATGCGTTTTGCTTCTCGGTTCTCCTGCGGAACAAACAACAAGAATTAATCATTATCAATATCAGTAGCAAATAAATTTGAAACTCGTTTAGATCAGTAATTGGCTCTACAAAGCTTTTAAAAATTGGCTTGTAACAATTCTTTTACCCGAAAATGTTTCGCTATCTTAATCTTCGGCATTGCAACACGGAACATGGATCTCCTTGGGAGATTTTGAAGCCACGAAATGCGCGTTTTTTATGTGTGGTCGGTGAGATATTTCTGTACTAATATATCCTTTTTTTTTTAGTAAACTTACGTCATATACGTAAGGTGGCGTGACGAGACTGCCGGTCAACTTTTGTTCCTTAGGCTTGACGTTGACGATGGTGCATGTGAGGATCTGTCCCAGATGGAAGGCGCCCGCGAGGTCACCGCGCGCCTCTGGACTCACGAACCAGCTTGGGATGAACGCTCGCACGTTGTTAAAGAACGTCACTAGGAGGTAGTCGCGAATAAACTGTGAAAATGAAAATAAATAAATATATCATAGGACATTTCACACAGCGCCATCTAGCCCCAAACTAAGCAAGCTTGTACTATGGGAACCAGATAACTGATAGAATACTTAAGTACATTTTTTTAATAGATACAGAACACCCAGATTCAGAATATTATAAATGTAAAAGTTTGGATGGATGGACGTTTGTCACTCTTTCACGCAAAAACTACTGAACGGATTTGTATGAAATTTGGTATGGAGGTAGCTGAGACCCTGGATTAACACATAGGCTACTTTTTATCCCGAAAACATGTAGCGGGGTCCATCCATCCAAACTTACACGTTTATAATATTAGTGAGATTAATTATATAAGAAAAGATATTTTACTTTAAATATCTGGGTGACTTGACGTGCAACGTCAATGAGATGGTATGGTGATGGAGACGAGCGTTTATTCTTACCCTGACGACTCCAACGTATTGCTTCCCGAGTTCTGCCTGCTCGTAGCTGGTGAGGGGCACCAGGTCTGGTGCCAGGAGCGAGGGTTTCAGCGTCAGCGCTGTGGACTGCTTTGCGAGGTCCACCCACAGCACGCGCGCTGTCACAGACTGCCCCACCTAGCGAACATAATTTATTTTTAGGGTTCCGTACCCAAAGGGTAAAACGGGACCTTATTACTAAGACTCCGCTGTCTGTCCGTCCGCCTGTCACCAGGCTGTATCTCATGAACCGTGCTAGTTACTCCATAGGTCATAGATTAAATATTTCTTTGAATTTAAGAATACCATATAATTACAGTTTTCATTTTTTTCTTTTATTACAAAAAAAGGCTTGCGTTTGACCGCCAACTCGCCTGATGTAAAGCGAAGATGCGGTTTACGATGGAGCACGCTCGCCTAGAAGAAACCGATTCACTCGTAACTTGAAGGCACCCAGATTGTATCTATCAGGGAACACCCACTCGGGCAGCAAATTACATTGTTTAGCGGTTCGTACAATGAAGGTCCGTTTAGTTGGAGTCTTTGGAATATCGAGCATGAAGCGGTGTCGCTTCTTGAAGCTCCTGGCTGTCCGATAGTAGAATGGGCAGGGTGGAATTAGGTCATGCAGATCTGAAGCGCATTCACCAAAGTGTATCCGGTAGATAACCGACAGACAAGCAACTTTGCGACGATGTCCAAGGCTTTGGAGCCTTTTCCGAACAAGCGTGTCATCACCAGACCTTAACAGACAGAGATCTTAAGATTTTTCTGCAACAAGGTTCTAAAAAACTTTACCTTGAATTTTTTCATGGGCAGTTTGGAGGTGCTGGCTTTCTTTGGGTCAACAAATAGACCTGTCTCAGTCAAATGCGTTTGGGGGACGAAACCTGAAAATTATACGTTTTTTTCCTTGAAGAAAATAATCAGTTGCTTCATATATTTAGTCAAGGATGAGTAACCTTTTTTATAAAGCAGCAGATTTTTAGGGTCTGTCCGTCTGTCACCAGGTTGTTTCTCATTAACCGTGATAGTTAGACAGATGCAATTTTTACAGATGATATATTTCTGTTACCGCTATAACAACAAATGCTAAAAAATAGAATAAAATAAATATTTAATGGTCTCCCATACAACAAACGTGATTTTTTTGCCGTTTTTATAGATAATGGTACGAAACTCTTCGTGCGCGAGCCCGACTCGTTTTTTCGCGATTTAAGAGTAGTACAACCCGTAGTAAAAGTTGGTCATAATGGTTAGAACAATAGTCACATTTCAGCTGAAGGGTGTGGGTTCGATTCCCACTCAGGAATAACACTTGTGTGACGAACATATTATTATTTAGATGTTTGTTATGTTTGTTTTGGCGGGAACGCGGAAAGAGTCGTGTCGCCCCCTTGTATTTTTTTCCAAAACTAGTGTTTTGTCGAGTGTTTATGCATAAAAATAGTGGTGTTTTATCCATAAAGTGCCGAATCACAAGCGCGAGTGTGGGGAAATGATATAATGTGGTGAAACATAACTTTTCGTGTTGCTTACAAAACTTCATTGAAGCTTATATTATAGCCACCACTACTTTATTTAAGCATGACTGACTGACTTGACTGACACGGACTGTACTTGACCAAGACTGGACTTTGACTATAACTATAGCTACAAGGCAACTTATTTAACTTATTGAAACTTGAAAATATAAAACACAATGTTACACCGGCAAATGCTCAAAATGTGACACCAAAACCAAAGAAAAAAAAACCATTTTAAGGTATTATTATAACCGAACTGACCTCTAATCCTGCCGATATCGAGTTCCACCGACTTCTCGGTGACGCTCCTCACCGTGGCCGGCACCAGTTGTCCGGGAGACAGTTGGTGGAAGTTGAAGTATTCTTCATTCACGATGTCGGGCTGGTCCGTCACAGAGTACACATAGTCAGAGAGGTTGTAGCGTAGAACGCGGACCCTATGGGTACTGCCTACGGGATGGTAGAAACGAACAAGTTTTAAGCAATATGTTCAATCCCACTAATATTATTTATTTATTTATTGAGGCTTCATACTAGCAACTACAATAATTATTATCATAATTTTACACAACTTAAGTAATTCTCTAGCTAATTGCGTTGCTTATTTAAAGAAGCACAATATGCATTTAAATATATTAATACAATTAATTAAATTAAAATCAAAAACAAATTCAATAAAATTAAAATTATAAATGTGAAAGTGTTACAGTTTAATAACTAAGGCGTTTTTAAGGCTAGAGTGAATAGATTTCTTCTTCTTCTGGTACTGCGGTGGTACCTACCTAGACTAGTAATTCAATAATCTCTTATTTTTAAATAATCTTCAAAGTCGTAAAACAAGGTCTCCTGAAGCCAAGATCTTAGTTTGCTTCTGAAGCACGCGATGGAAGCTGCATCCCGAATGGAAGCGCGTAGAAACACCTCTACATCTATTTCTAGTAAAAAGTTTGTAACAAGGAGCTCACCGATGGGATATGATTTGGCGACAACGTCCTCGTCATCCAGGTCTTCGTTAACCTGGATCCTGCGGAGGCTGAAGGTGCCCGTGGCTCCGTGCTCCAGCTTGAAGTGCACTGAACGACCGATTATCTTCAACACCTGGGAAACCGCATATGACAAAGATTTTATTTTTTAATGGTTGACAGGCTAGTCGTTTGACCACAGCTCATCAGATGTTGATGGAGGGTGTGGTCAAAGATGGTACAGCACACCTAGCCTGGAATGGAACTGGCTCTCAAACAGTAACACACCGTTAGATGCTTGATGGCAGATTTTAAACTTGAGGGTGGTAGCTTGTCAGCCGAGTACTAGAAAGTACCCTACCACCATGCTATGGTTTCCTCACGATGTTTTCCTTCACCGGCAGCTCAAGCTCATTGTTGGGATTTGAACCCACGCCCTCCGGCATGCGAACCTACCCCGCTAACCACTGAGCTGTCATCGCTTTTTTTTAATTAATTATGTTTAATACTGAAGCTTAAATCAAAATTGAAAAAACAAATTAAAAATTATTTAATTTGGCATAAGTTTTGGATTTTATCCGTTAAAGTACTTATATTTAGGTTTCTGTAGGAATTACCTGTGCATTTTCCACAATATCTCCATCTTTGTACTTCTGTTCAGTTTCCAGATCAGGGTATGTTGTCTCGAAGATGCTTTTCATCGTCAGGAAAGGGGAGTTCCTCGTCGGCATCACGTACAGTACTCGAGCGCGAATCTGACATCGAAATAAGAATGATTGTGCTAGTTTTTTATTGCATACTAACGGACGCCCCGCGGTTTTACCCGCGTAGTTCCCGTTCCTATGTGAATACAGGGATATAAAGTAGCCTATGTCCTGGGGATAGTGTAGCTTCCCAACGGTGAAAGAATTTTTGAAATCGGTCCAGTAGTTTCAGAGCCTATTCAATACAAACAAACAATCAAATCTTTTCTCTTTATAATAGTATAGATAGATTAAAAAAAAAAGACGTGTGGCACTCGGGGACTGCCGCGGTAAAGCTATTGCATTAAAAGTTTTGCTATTCATCGATAGATGGCAAAACTAAAAAGTATCGCCGCTGTGCCGGTGGGAGTGGGGGGTGTTAGGTTATTTTCGTTACGGAATTTCTGGATTCGGTCTCCACGCTCAAGGCCCGCGATAGAAGCTATGCAATAGCTTAAAAATATATCCTTCCATTTATCCATCCAAGAATTGCATTGAGGATGCTTATCCTACCAATCCTTCCTACTAATATTATAAACGCGAAAGTTTGTGTATGGATGTATGTATGTACTATTTCACCCAAAAACTACATAACGGATTTGGATGAATTTTGGTATGGAGATAGCTGACACACTGGATTAACACATAGGCTACTTTTTATCCCGAAAACATGTAGCGGGTAACACCGCGGGGCGCAGCTAGTGGTCCATAAAGACATTTTTTCTCTCTCAAATTTTTATTTAATTTTTTAAAAATATTGGTTCCAATGAAATGTCATAAACGTAACTGTGGCATGATATAGCGTCCTAGTTTAGTGTTTACCAAATGTATGTTTTTCATTTAACATAAATCTGGTTTTATCATAAGTATTTGTTTGTACATGTATGTATTACGTAATTATTATTTGTGTTCTGTATCTGTGTTTAGTGTGTATAAATGTTGATTTTTTTTATGTAATAGTAAAGAGACGAACTAGACGCTCTCCTGATGGTAAGAGATAACGACAGTCCAAAACCATTGCAGCGATACACAGAACTTTGAGTAACAAAACAAAGTTCAGAGCATCGCTGCTTTGGCGCTCATTACTTTGAGACATTAAATGGTTGGTCTCAACAGCCCAATAATTTCACTAGCTGCAGTACCTTTCAAACCAGAACACAGTAATGTTTACGCACTACTGCTTGGTGGCAGAATATCTACTTGGTGGTACTGTGGTGGTAACTACCTAGACGACCTCCTGCTCCACTAACAATAGTATTATTGGGTTCCATAACGTTTAGGTGATGTACTGTATGTTTTTGAGGTTTTGCAGAAAATAAAAAAAAACGTTTCCTTTTTCTCTCAAAGAAATGACTAATATTTTTTTATATGTAACAGTAATGAGACAAATGGAACGCTCTCCTAATGGTAAAAACATTACGCATATGACCATGACCATTGCATACTTACCCAAAACTTTGTTATTCTAGATTAATATATACAAATGTTTTTCTTACTTTCTGTCCAAGAGCCGGTTTCTTCCCTTTAACTTTGTCGACATGCTGCCGCTGAATGTAGCATGTTGTGTCACCAAATATTGTGCCTTCTATACCATTATCTAAAGGCTGAAAATTGCATGAACATTACAATTTTATTTTCGAATGCATGTTTTTTTTAAATATAAAAGTAATGAGACGAACGAGACACTCTCCCGATGGTAAGAGATAAAGCCTGTCCATGACCATTACAGAACTTACGAGTGACAAAACAAGGTCTAGGGCATTGCTGCTTTGGCGCTCATTACTTTAAGAGATTATATGGTTAATCTCAACCGCCCTGTAATTTCGCTAACTGCAGTACCTGCAGTAGAAAACATATTATTTATGTGTAGTTATTTTCAAAATTTTATTGGCACCCTATTTTTTATCACCACTGGCTATTAACTTAAGTAAGACTTGACTATACCTTAATCTGCTTGACTTAAACTGTGACTTAACAACTAATCACTCATATACTACAAAAAAAATGCTATCAGCGGACCTGGCGGCATCTGATGGCGACTTTCATTGAAACATTGCAAACACATTTTCTTTCTCTATCGCCCTCGCGAGCGAGGCCTCCCGATCCAGTCGCACGAGCTTGCCACGTGATTTATGAATGAAACTGCGACGGACTATGTTTAGGTAAATGCCTACGGGTAGAATAATAACATAGAATAACTTTTTTTGGGGATAATTTTTTGGCATCAAGTTAAGTTAGTTGTTTTAATTATTTTTTTTTCAATTTGTTTTTTTTCCTTGTTGGGTTGGGTTCAGTTATAGTGGTAGATAACGCCATATATTTTTTGTAGTAATTAAAAAAATAGTTGTATGTATATAAGCGAAAAATCTCTATAAATTTGATTTAAAATAAGATTAAGTGTATCTAAGTAGGATAATAAATTATAAAGTATTACTAACGACCCGCCCCAGCTTCGCACGGGTGCAATACTGATACTAAATATACCTACTACAGAATGCCCTTATAAACAACGTTTACAGCTCTTTTGTCATTAGACAATACAAACATGTTTTGTTTAGAGGTTACTCTTGAAAGAGCGACATATAATTGACCATGAGAAAAACACTCAACGCTCAAATCTAAGCCCGTAACGTTGAAAGTTTGAAATTACATGCTGTAAAGGGCCATATTGATCTATATTAAATGGACAATATATTTAAGGTACTTAATTGCATAAAAATTAATGCTGTATTGCAATCACTTCGTAAATAAGCTATTTCCCCCCGTAAAATGTAAAGGATAAAAAATGGTTATTGTGGGTTATCCTTAAGAGATAGACATATACCATCGCGGACTTTTTTGTTGACCTTTTTAAGGTGTACAATACTGTAGTACATTATTTTGATTTATCTCGTGGGGTTCAGCCAGCGTTTGCAATATAAGCGCAAAAAATGAGATTATTTGCGACATCACATTAGAAACCTCTAAATTTATCAGTCTTTCTCTACAATATTATGCACGTATTATACATATAAACCTTCCTCTTGAATCACTCTATCTATTAAAAAACCGCTTCAAAATCCGCTGCGTAGTATTAAAGATTTAAGCATACATAGGGACGGACAGACAGCGACAGCGACTTTGTTTTATACTGTGTAGTGATTATCATTAAAATACTTACCGTATCAACAGTAAATTCGACTGTAGTGCCCGGTAAAAGGGGCGTTTTTTGTTTGTGCCGCAACACGCCTCCTTGCAAGTAACCGAGAGCAGTAGACAGCGTCACTACACTGTTTTCTGAAGTTGTAGACACTGACTTAATAGCACACCAAGTGATCATGCCAACATCTAAAAAAAAAAACATGTACCATTGACAGCCCTGTTGGCGTATTGGTAGTAGATCTACTTTAAGAGCTGTAGGGCGTGAGTCCGATTCCCACCCAGGACAAACATTTTGTTCTTTTTCCGAGTGTTTATAATACATACATTATAAGTGTGTATTTACAAATATTATATCAGTTATCAGATTGCCATAGTACAAGCTTTGCTTAAGTTGGGGTCAGATGGCGCTGTAATGTCTTACCATATTTATTTATTTATAAAGTGGCCAAACGCTAAACTGATGTAAAAGAAATCGACATTAGCACTAACTGCAATGGCCGTGGGCAGGTGTTATCTTGTGTCAGATATTCTGCCGCCAAGCAGTAGTGTGTAAACATTACTGTATTTCGGTTACTATACTGCAGCTAGTGAAATTAATGGGCTGTTGAGACTAACCGTCGAAAGTCTCAAAGTAATGAGCGCCAAAGCAGCGATGCCCCAGACTTTGTTTTGCTACACAAAATTATGTGTATCGCTGCAAATCTCTTACCATCAGGAGAGCGCATCGTTCGTCTCATTAGTTTTACATTAAAAAAAACAATCACTACCATTAGTGTTATCTCATGATTTGTTAGCACAGTAAGGATTACCTAGCTCCAGTTCTGGGTTCATGTCCTTCTTGGGTAAGAAAACCCTCGTATTTGGTATACCAATATCCATCACAAAGCCATGATCTTCCACTGATGACACTGCTGCTTGGAATAAGGCACCTAAAATATAATTTAAAAAAAAAAGTGTTCTTTTTTAAATAAATAAAATAATTATTTCTTATCAATCTGCTACCAGACACATAGAATATAATACTGTGTTGTACACCAATAACGTTCTAATGTATTGAACATTACTTGTAACATGAAAACTTTAACAAGCTAAAGTACATACAAAATCTATAACCTGACTGTGAATAAACTACTTAACTATAATTTAAGGAAAAATAAAAACTTCTTAAACCTATTAATTATTCCTAGTTAAATTTAAATAAGGCCCGATTGCCTATGCATTTAGACTTCAAATTCACCTGAATCAGTTTGCGAGGCTACTGACCATCCATGAAACCATATGTCGGCTTAAGAAGCTTTTTTATTTTATTTTATTTTCATTAACGTATTACTAATTGGCGCTAAAAATCCACCGTTTTTTTTTCATAAGGTTTTTAAGACGAATATATCAATATCATAACTGTAGAAATCCATCCAGCCGTTTGTAAGATACGAGGCAATAAAGAAAACTTTGAATATACATACATACAAGATATGCGCATAGAACATAACTCTCTGTCATTTGGCAGTCAGGTAAAAAGGCATAATGAAAATAATACAAAAAACAAAACATTGACTAATTTCATAATGTACAAATATACATGTACTTGCTGCACCCCGCAGTGTTACCCGCTACATGTTTTTGGGATAAAAAGTAGCCTATGTTAATCCAGGGTGTCAGCTACCTCCATACCAAATTTCATCCTAATCCGTTCAGTTGTTTTTGCATGAAAGAGTAACAAACATACATCCATCCATTCGAACTTTCAGATTTATAATATTAGTGGGATTAACAATTATGAATTACCTTTAACAATGTCTGCATGTTGTTTCCCTCCATTCACATGCTGTGGTATAGTGGATAACATAAGATTCTGGCCGGAGACTTCTAAAACTTTGACCGCTATGTACTGACCTAACTTAAACATCTGAGAGAGCTCAGGAACTTTTTCCCTCTGAAAACCATTCATGCAATAAATATAATTTGTATTAAAGATAGCCCGGTGGTTAGCGTGGTTGTTTTGCATGCTTGCTGGAGGGTGCAGGTTAAAACAACAATAAGCTTGAGCTGCCAGTGAATGAAGACATTGTGAGGAAACCATAGTGTGGTGGTAGGGTATTTTCTAGTACTGGACCGGCTGGTTTTGCTCAGTTTGGGGTCAGATAGCGGTGTGTAATGTCCTACAATTATTATTTTTATTTTTTGTTTAGTGTTTATCTTTGAGATTGCTTAGCTTATTTTTTTAATTAAGTTTCTGTAATCACTTACACGGTATTATTGTACTTACTTGATCATTGACATAGTCTTCTAACACTTTGTTGTAAGGTTCACTTATGTGACATGCTATGATGTTGCCAATCATTCGACATGGCAGCATCACTATCACCTTTGTCTCGTGCACCTGCCACACTCTACCAAGCACTAAAACTCCTTGTTTTATAGTCTGAAACACAAGCAATACAGATCATAAAGACATTTGTAAATTACACTGCTTTGAGAGAATAAGGAGACACATTTTAACACAATTCTCGTTATAAAAAAGAAATTCTTACTTATTTGGTATGTAAACTGTCTATATTGCACAATTTTAAGTCATTACTATGGAGAAAAATATTACCTTATACCCCAAACCAATGGCACAGTTTTTAGTGGATACATCAATTTCTCTGGTCTCTTCATCTGATAGGTAGCCATCGTCACCTTCTGCTTTCTTTTTTGGTCTTTTCTTCTTCTTTTCACTCTTCTCTGGTGCTCCTAAAAACTAAGATAAAAAAACTACGTAAGCTGGTGGTGCTAATTTCACGCAAAACATTTTTTCTTTCAAGTACTTACGTTAGAACTCTTCTTAAATAAAACAGACGGCTTTTTTCCTCCGCGAGGAAAGTATTCTTCTGTATCTCCCATTGTAATTAGATTTATTTCAAATAAATAACAAATTGAAATAAAGAATCATCTGTTTATAACACGAGCTTTGAGGTTATGATTTTTTTTCTTTGTTTTGGGTTTTTGGCATCATATCTTTAATCTTATACATATTATGCCAGTGTCAATAATTATTTATATAAGTATTTGATACAAAGATAGGATAGATCGTTTTATGCCGACTCTACATGTTCGTCCAACAGTCGAACTGTTCGTCCAACCATCCACGTGTGGAGAGGTAGGTAGTTCGTGCGTGTTTGACGGTGTTCGACCGTGTTGGCGCGTAATCGCTCCAGTGGCGGTAAATCAAGCACGGGTCAAAGAAGTTTGCGAACTCACACGAACAGACCCTCCACACATCAGTGTGGCTGTGGCCACTTCACTCAGGCGAGGCAGACGTGTGATATGTTGTACCTCCTGCTGCAAATTATTTGCTATTATATACGTTTATGCCTGCTAGCATTACATGCAGGGAATTCCCTGTTGAAGCAACAAGCCATTCGTCGAAATTTCGAAAATTGTGTCAAATTTGACGGTGAATGACGGTAAAAATTTATGAAAAACATGAGGAAATTATTCTGGAATAACGTACAATAATTTGTATTTACAAATAAAGCAGCTCGTTTTTCTCTCAATATGTAAATAAACAGCAGCATTAAAATCTCTTTTATTTTTTAGGAACTCCTGTATTTTTAGCTGAAAACACTGTAATTTTACTTTTTAGATCTGGAAGCACTGGCCGTATCAGTCAATTCATCAGTTCTTCAAACTTTTGTTACATCACGGACGTTGAAGCGAATTTGCCGGTAAAATAATTTAATGACAATTAATTATGTGTTTAAAGAACTTCTCCTGAATTGGCCTCTATTTTATTAACAACATATTTAAATTGCTAATTTGATGCCGAATTGCTCTTTAGCACTTTAATTTCTTGGAAGAAGTTGATTGGCTGGTGAGAATTAATTTTGAAGAAGACCTCTTCAAATAGCTGATAAATTCAAGCGGTTATACGATACTCACAGTGATAAGTGATAACCAATTGCTCTCATTTTGAAGTTGTACTTTGTAAAGTATTGCAATTCCTGTATTATATATTTTTGTGCCTTCAATGGAATGGTAATAACCTACCTGCACTTATACGTTATACCTACCTATAAATTCATTGCCATCAGCATTATCAATGCCAGCTGCCGTAATAACTCGTCTGACTTGTATGTTTTAAATAAAATAGTGAAGTGACTATTTACGCTAGCCATGTACTTATTTTACAGGAAATAAAATGAAGAAAATCATAATATTCGGCTCCACCGGCGTGACCGGTCTTTGTGCTGTGGAGGCAGCTGTTAAAAAAGGTAGGTACTAAATTAAATCCAATTTATCTCGTGCGCAAGATTTTTTACCACGGTTTTGCGATCGTTTTTTTTTCTCTTTATCATCAAGCGTTATCTAGTTATTCATGTTGAGTATATGGGGCGTTCTACTTTTCTACCGACAATCTGAGTGATAAATTTTTAGATTTCAAAAAAAAATAAAAGTGTAATTCTTTAAAAAAATGTATTTTTACATTATTGTCCAGTTATCGAAGATTTCAGATATGTATAGTGCATCGAAGTTTTGTTATTTACTTTTTATTTATTTTAAGTTTTATCGGAATAGTTAGAAAAAATAAACACCTCTGTCACAAACTAATATATTTATTAATTATTATGTCAAATCAAATTTACAGTTTTTTTTAACTTGGCATAACTAGAATACAAGCATTTATTATTATCGAACACGATTTATCCCAATTCTTGTTACAAATATAATATAAAAAATGACATTTAATACCACTCTGTCACATTTTTGCTCATTAAGACAACAAACTTTGAAATATTTTGCAAATAATTGAAATAAACATAGCTGAAATTCTGTTACTACCTTTTATGGTCAATATATAATAATATAATACGTTATTTTAGTGTATATGTTTTCAATAAACTGAACATATGCTGCTTTAATGCTTAATTACAAGGGGGACAAAATTGTGCTAGAGTATGACAGAATGGTAGATATTAATAGGCCAACATTTAAACTTAATCCTTTAAGGTTTTGAAAGTTTTTAAAAAGGATAACAAAACATAAGGCTTCTCTTACAATGCTACATAAGATATTATTTCTTGGTATAATCATTATTTGGTGCACGTAAAATCAGACTAATCTTTTCTTTTCTCTTATTCGACTTTTCAAATACTTCTATAACACGCCTTCCTCTTTTAACCGTAATCATTTTTATCAAGTTTTCAAACATCACATCTGATACATCTGATTTTACTAATTTAAATATTTTGTCAGTGTCAACAACAGTTTTATAAAATATCACCTGAACATCTCCATCTTCATCCACACAACTTTTTTCAACTCCTAAGTAGGTGCACACGACTTAGTTTCTACTGGGTACTTTTACTGACATAATACCATTTTTTATTAATAATGGGTCTCCAGACAGGTCACATGAAGCACCTGGTTTTATGTGCACAGGTTTTTTTCTGATTAACCAGAGGCTGAAGAGGCTGATCATCTTCTGAAGTAGTAATACTACTTCAGAAGATGAAGATGATACTATGTTATACAACAGTCTCATAAAATCTCTTTGTAGGAGCTCTAATTATTATGTTGTTTATTTATATCAGCCAATGGTTCTTTTTAATCTGAGGTTGGGCTTAACTACCTACCTAGCTTTACTTTTATAAAGAGCAACTTAATAAAAATAAAGCTAGCAAATAATATTTGTTGTGCAGCATTTTTTTATTACCAAAGTCTCTTGAAACAGTTGAAGTTTTAGTCCGGAACGGTTAATTGTTGTGTCTTGTAGGAAAGGATAGGATTGTTTTGGAGCAGTGTTTCATTTTGTTTTTGTTTTTAATGTTTTTGTAATGTTCCTTAATGGCACTTGTCAAAATACTATATGTATTTTCTTTTTTCTTCTTTATTCGGCGCTTTTAAATTTATCTTAATTTTTTGGTTTGGGTATATTATGTAATAAGCTGTCTTCTTTTATTTTTTTGGCGATGAAGTCTTTCCTTGTATTTTCGTATTTTTCTATAATTAATTTTACATGGCCTTGAAGTTTCATATTTTGCCTATAAATTTTCGATCTGTCTCGGCTAAATTTTTCTCTTCCCCTTGCTCTAGCAGCGGATGAGGTTGGAGTTAGTGAACGAGATCTAGGAATTAAAGGAGTAACCTGGGGTTTGAAGGAACAGGTGTGGAAGTCGAGTATTCATTAGAACGTTCTGCAAAGCTTTCTGTTGTTCTCTTTTTGTTTCTAACTTGCCATTTTATTTTCATTTGTCTGTGTACTCTTGGTGTCAGATCTTTGACTAGCTTTTTGCAAGCATGGTATCTTTCTAAGTCTTATCATTTCACTTCTACGACTTTTTCAGGGTCCTGTTTCCTTTTTTCACGACAACGTCACTGCTTTTCCGTCGCAAATAACGCTATTATTTAATTACCCTGATGATAATACCTTAAATGAATAAAATAATTGATAATGTAATATATAGAATACAAAAGATATCAATTAACTATTGTGAAAATCAATTACGGCAAAGTTTCTGACAAAAAATACCACTCCGTCACGAGCTATACTACTCCCGTCACAGCAATTTTGTGACAGAGGTGCCTCGTGACAGAGGTGTAAAATAACAGTGTTCGAGGATTTCAACGTTCATAAAATTACAAATTGTTCGTAAAAGTGAGTAAATATGACAGATATACTGGGAAATAATAATATTACGTAAATAAATGGGAATTACAATAATATTTTAAAGTAGTAACTTACGTGACAGAGCGGTCGCCGAATAAACACACGCACCTCTAGTTCACTACCAGCGGGCGCCTAACTCGGCTCGCTCCAGGGTGGGGTCTCAAGGCTTAAAGCCGAGAGGAGAAGGAAACCGTGCTGTTGTTTAGTGTTGAAGATCAAACAGCTAAGGCGTGTTTTTTGTTTTGCGAAATGCGTGACGGAAGATAGCAAGAAAAAACATATGCAGCCGTACCCAAGGATAAAATATTTTTTTGCTTAATAGTATGAACCTTTACGTTTATTATATTTTTATTAATCTAAAGACAATATTTCAGCATTTCAATAAATAATTTTATATTATAGGGTCCTATATGATTTTTTTAAGCGACATCATTTTGTAACATTAGGCAGCGTAAAGGGACACGCTTTATTTGTATGTAAAACACCTCTGTCACACGTTTCGAATACTATGTCACAATAATTTTGTAAAAAGCAAAAACAATAAAAACGGGATTTTAGTGTTATTATAATGACTATATGGTCCAAAAAATCTTGTGACAATAAAATTTGAGAAACTGCAATTTAGGACGGATACAGATTTTTTTTTCCTGAGGAGACACGTCATTGTCGGTAGAAAAGTAGAACGCCCCATATATTTTTTTTAAATGATAGTTTTCGCTAATTTCTGTACAAGCACATTATGTATTATTTTTATGTAAATTTACTTTAATTAGCTAATCAAGATTTTGTCCACTAATTAGAAAGTGTTGTATTTAATTCATCTTTCTATTACTATTGGCACAAAACTCAGATTATAAACTATGTATAATCAAATTGACATCAATCAAAATCACCGCCGTTTAAATTGATTTGCCAGGATACTTAAATATGACTTTTTTGTAACAAATACCTCATGCATGCAACATTATCTGTTATGATTAGAACAAATCTAATATAAATATATTTTAAGGCATTAGGTACACAGCGCCATCTGACCCCAAACTATGCAAAGCTTGTACTATGGAAGTCAGATAACTGATAGAATATTTAAATACTTTTTTTTTATTTGTACACATACTTAAATTACATACAGAACACTTAGAACAACCATTTTGTTTATGCCACTACATGTTAGTCCTGGGTGGGAATTAAACCCATGCCCTACAGCTCTTAAAGCAGATATACTACCAATGAACAGGGTTGTCAAGAAGCGAGTCTTGTTTACCAGCGTCATGTTAAGTTAGAGCAGGATTTAACAAAAAAAGTACTTTTTGCTTGTTGTTTTTTGTATATATTTTTTACAATATAAATTATCGTACCTATTTAATTGTCTAAACTGGTCATACTGTGAAGTTTTTAGATACAACATCTACAAGATTGCAAATTTAAGCAATTAGTGTTAATATTTCAAGTAATCAATGATTAAGGATAAATATACCTAGTTTATTTGTAACACTTACGTATTTAATTTGAAAGCATGTTATGTAAATTTGTCAGACATGTTTAAATGCTCATATTTTGAATTTTATCATGACAACAATTTTTTTTGTGCCTAGCAAAAAGTAAATAAGGTTGAATAAGACAAACTGATTTACAATATTGATTCTATTTAAAACAATCATCATCATTTTCATACAGCAAGTTCAACAAGTACGTGAAGTTTAGTTTTTTCTCTGTTTTTTGTTTTTTATGATGACAGAGCCAAGTCCTCAGGGACTTTATAATAATAACTAGCTGTTACCTGCGACTATGCCCGCGTGGAATTAACAAAAAAGTTTGTTCAGTTTGCAGTATAAAAATTATCCTATGTGTCAATCCAGGTCATAAACTTTAAATTTCATCCAAATCCGTTCAGTAAATTTTGCGTAAAAGAGTAACAAACATCCATTCTCACAAACTTTCACATCTACACTAGTATTGAAGAGGAAATATTTGTATTTTTGTATTTTTGTATGTTTGTAACTAACAAACTCAAAAACTACTAAACCAATTTCAAAAATTCTTGCACCATTAGATTGCTACTAGAATAAAAAAAATGTTCACCTAAGCGAAGCTGGGACGGACTGCTAGTTTGTTATATTAGTAGGAATAGGAATTGTAGAAATATTAGTAGGAAGGATAGGATAATAGACAGGGAGAGTCAGGAAGAGGGATTTTATGAGCCTTTAAATATTCTACCCATCTCACTGGAGCTACTATGCCAGCGGCCCAGAGCCTCGCTCCGGTACTCCAAGAAGCGGGTTGGTTTGGGTAGACGCTGGTAGGGGGAAATGCACAATACATCACAAGCGGAATGTCAGTGCAGGACTTATCGCCCCCACTTAGAATAAGAATAAAGAGTCGTCAGTTTTTTTTTAAATAGACTTATTTTATTTACCTATTGGAAATAAATACAGACATTGCCACCGATTGAGCGCGTCAGAGTTACGAATTTATTTCCATATTAACAAGTAGGTAGTCACACTTAGGCGCGACTACTGCTTATTAACTGACTACTGTTACTGAGGGCTATTGACATTGCTAGCCATGCCTAATTACCTGTCCATTTTAATTATATATATATAAAATTTAAGAACATAACAAAACAATGTAATACACTCAAAGTAATGAGCGCCAAAGCAGTGATGACACGGACTTTGTTTTGTTACTTAAAGTTCTGTGTATCGCAGCAATGGTCATGGACAGGCGTTATCTCTTACCGTCAGGAGAGCGTCTCGTTCGTCTCATTAATTGTTACATTAAAAAAAAACACTAGCAGATGCCTCGCGGTTTCACCCACGCAGTTCCCGTTCCCGTGGGAATACAGGGATAAAAACTAGCTATGTCATTCGGGGAAAGTGTAGCTTCCCAACGGTGAAAGAGTATTTGAAATCAGTTCAATAGTTTTTGAGTTTATTCGGTACAAACGTACAAAAATACAAATCCTCTTTTCCATCCTTTCCCCTTCATAAAATTGTGAGTGTGAGGAGACGTTGGTGAACTGCATTGTCTCTTTATTGTTGTCAGGGTTGTCGGTGCGCGCATTCGTCCGCAACCCGGCGCTGGTGCCGGCGCACCTGGCAGACAAGGTGGAGGTGGTGCAAGGCAACGTGCTGGAGCCTGACTCCGTCAACGACGCCATAGAAGGGGTCGACGGAGTTGTCATCGCGCTCGGGACCAGGAACGCCCTCGAACCCACCTCTGATATGTCAGAGGTATTACTCAAACTTTTTTTTTTAACTTATAACTTTATCAACTTATTTAGCAACTAACTGTTACCCGCGACTTCTTTCACGTGGAACTCACAGCTTGGGTTACATTATTGAAGTTTCCGTACGGATCCCTAACTGTTTTTAAAATAAAATATAGCCTATGTCCGTCACGGATAATGTAGCATTCTAATAATGAAATAATTATTAAGATCGGTCTAGTATTTTTTTAATTTATTCGTTACAAACATACATAAATCCAAAAATACAAATCTTTCCTCTTTATAATATTAGTGTAGATTTTATTCAAAAGATTAATAATAATTCATTCATCTAAGCGAAAGAAGTCGCGGATAACAGCTAGTATAGATATATATAAAAAGATAAATAACATAAAAAACGTAAAAACTTTTTACTAAATTTATTATTAAAATGCTTGGAACCGCTTAGTGATTCTGATACTGAGTAAACGTGTAAAAAATGTATTAATAAAATTACACAAGAAAGGTTTATTAGCTGATGTAATGTGATCCAACATGCAATGTAATCAGAGAATATTATCAAGTTACGGAGTGACAGCGCCGGTTGCTTCACCACACAAAGGATTTGATAACAAAATATATAAAATGATGTCAACTTTAGTTAATATTTCTTAAACCACAAAACTATTTCGGATGGTTTACTAACGCGTTACTAGGCACTAAGACGGGTGGCAAACCTTTATAAGTGTACATGCCATTTTCTACCGAAGAAAATAAAATTATGGCCATGACGTGCTATCGAAATTATTTAGGCAAATTTACTCAGTGATTATATTAAAACATGAGAATTGGCACAATGCACGTACGTGCCATGGCCGAAGAAAAAAGAAAAATGTGTACAATACAAATACATTCTTTTTATTGATAACGTCAAAGTTACAGCTCATTTTTTCATATGTAAGTAAGTTTGGATGGATAGATGTTTGTTATTGTTTCACGCAACAACTTCGTAACGGATTGGGATGAAATTCGGTATGGAGGTAGCTGAGACCCTGGACTAACACATAGGTTACTTTTTATCCCGAAAACATGTAACGAGTAACACCGCGGGGCGCAGCTAGTTTCTGCCGCCAAGCATCTAACGGTGTGTTCCGGCACACTTGAGACCCAGTTCCATTCCAGGCTAGGTGTGCTTTACCATCTTTGACCACACCTTCACTTAAAATCAGGTGAGCTGTGGTTAAACACCTAGCCTATCAACCATAAAAATTAAATAAAAATAAAAACTGTTTTTCTTAGTGACTACTAATAAATCCTCTAAAAACTTTATTTGTCTTTGAAAACGATAAAGCTGACCATGACATACTCCTAGGGCACCAAGAACATAATCGATGCCATGCGATCGAAGAACGTCAAGGTTGTGTCTGCTTGCCTCTCCGCCTTCCTGTTCTGGGCTCCGGAGAAGGTACCCCCGAGGTTCGTGGAGTTAAACGAAGACCACAAACGGATGTACGACGCGCTGAAGGATAGCGGCCTCAATTACATAGCTGTATACCCACCGCATATCGCCGGTAAGTAGGACTACTTCGAAAGTATTGCATCCTTTTGACATCCTACCAGAATTGCCACTGAACGGCAGTGTAAGTTTTTTCTGCCAACAAACAGTTGTATTAACTAGTGTTTTGTCGAGTGTTTAGATATGCATAAAAATGGTGGTGTTTTATTCATAAAGTACCAAATTACAAGAGCGAGTGTGGGAAAATGATATAATGTGGTGAAACATGACTTTTCGTGTTCCAAAAGTAAAGCTTCTCTGATGGTAAGAGATAACGCCTGTCCATGACCATTGCAGCGATACACAGAACTTTGAGTAACAAAACAAAAGTCGAGGGTATCACTGCTTTGGCGCTCATTACTTTGAGACTTTCGATGGTTAGTCTCAACAGCCCAGTAATTTCACTAGCTGCAGTACCTTTCAAACCGGAACACAGTAATGTTTACACACTACTGCTTAGCGGCAGAACAACTGGGACTGCGGTGGTACCTACCTAGACGACCTCCTGCTAAGAAAATCTACCACCAAGTAAACTTTGAGACTTTGTACTCTTTAAAACGATACACAGTAATGTTTGCATACTATTACTTGGTTATCTTACTATAGCAAGTGTCTACTCTTACCGCCAGGAGAGCGTCTCGTTCGTCTTATTACTTCCTACTAAATTAAAAAAAAAACTTTGCATTCGCATCATAAATTCAAATTAAATTCAAATTATTTATTATTGACACAAAAACGATTAAACAATTACATTTATGTCACAAAATTATAAAACAACAAACTAAATTCAAAATAAAATGTCAAATTAAAATATAAAGTCAAGTTTAAATACAATGTCAAAATACAAATAAAATGTCAAAACTGGATACAATGTCAAACAAAAAATATATCAGTTATATGTCAGAAAAAACATCGTCAGTGTTGTCGTGCCTCTTGCACCTGTCCCACTGATCAGTCAGATTTTCACAATAAAATAAGAAATTTCCAGTAACAGTTTTCCAAGTATCAGATAGAATATCGATATAAATTATACTGACTTTTTGGTTACGGAAAACATCGTACGGAAACCTACATTATGCTCGGAGAATTCAATGCCGCACATACTTGCATATTTTACAGTTGTATTAAAACGACTAACATTTAAAACCGCACACATGCATGTTGTGTGTGATTGTGTGAGTGTGTGTATACGAAGCCCTCGTCGTAGCGCGTATAAGGCCGGTATTATTTATTGGAATGTTTATACGTTTTTACTAGCTACCTAACTTGACAATCATTAAAATAAAAACCAGTCAAGTGCGAGTCGGACTCGCACACGGAGGGTTCCGTACCATTATCAGTACGTACTAAGCGTTTAGCACAAATCACAAGTACAAAGCCCGTCTAAACATGGCATACAGCACCTTAGTGAATGACTAAGGTTCAAATCTAGAGTAAATAGGTTTCTTCTAGGTAAGCGTGCTCCATCTTAGACCACACTACTGCTTAAGGTGGTTCGATTTCCATACAAATAAATTTTTGCCATTTATGGACAAATGGAGCATAATTTTACAGTAAAATGACAGCTGCTGGTCTTTATTTGCGGTAAATCACAATTGCAATTAAAACAGTAGATTATTAGCATAATCTACTGTTTTATTCAAAAATCATAAATTCCTAAATTTGATTTCATGCTAAAAATCTACTGTTTTATACAAGCAATTATGATTTACCGCAAATAAAAAACAAAATAAATGCCAGTAGCTTTGATTTCACTGTAAAATTATGCTCCATTTGTTCATAAATGGCAAAAATTTATTTGCATGGAAATCGTACCACCTTAAAGCGGAGTGTGGATGAACGCGAAACTATTTTGAATTTTAAAAAAAGAGACTATGTCAGTAACGCTTTAATACCATACCTAGTGCACTTAATAAGACTAATACGTACACAAAAATAAGCAATAAACATTGTGTATAATTTTATCAAGTACCTACCAACGTAATGATGCACCATGTATAACGACCTTGAATTTTACAAACAACGTAACTCGATTCTTGATGCAAACATATTATTGTAAATTTATAATTACCTACCAACTTCTTGTTGACAGTCTTGTACCACATTATAAATTAACAACTTTTGTTATGACCTTACCTTTCATCCTTACGATTTTGTGCGGTGTGTTCAAACACTAGGGGGCGCAGTCCTCCGCACTTTCAATAAACGTAAAGAGAGTAAGAGAGAACGTAGGTTTGCCTGTGTTCAAAAAACCGGCCAAGTGCGCGAGTCGGACTCGCGGACTTAGGGTTCCGCACCATTATCTACTAGCTGCACCCCGCGGTGTTACCCGCTACATGTTTTCGGAATAAAAAGTAGCCTATGTTCTATTCCAGGGTCTCCGCTACCTACATAGCAAATTTCTTCCAAATTTCTTCAGTAGTTTTTGCGTGAAAGAGTAACAAACATCCATCTATCAAAACTTTCACATTTATAATATTAGTGGGATAAAAACGGTAAAAAAACACGTTTGCTGTATCTGATGTATAGCGTTTTTTTATATTCACTAGATGAGCCAAGCCGGGAGATTCTCGTGACCATCAACCCTGAGAACGGTCCAGGGCGCAGCATCTCCAAGTGGGATCTAGGATCCTTCCTCGTGGACTCGCTGGATGACCCGCAGTACTACCGAGCGATCATAGGCATCGCCAACGCGCCTAAGGCTTAGGGTTGTGTATATGTACGTGGTATAATTTCGTAAACAAAAATGGCTGACAATGTGGTCGAAAAGCGAATAGACATTGGACTCTATGGTCAAGTGTATGTTATAAGGGAAACGAAACAGAAAAGATTAAAAAAATTTGCTCATCTCGTAACTTATTGTAAGCATTTCTCTTTATTATTTATAGACTAGCGGACGCCTCGCGGTTTCACCCGCGTAGTTCGCGTTCCCGTGGGAATACAGGGATAAAAAGTAGCCTATGTCACCCGGGGATAGCGTAGCTTCCCAACGGTGAAATAATTTTTGAAATCGGTTCAGTAGTTTCGAAGCCTATTCATTACAAACAAACAAACAATCGAATCTTTTATAAAAAAACATCCATACAAAATCATTTTTATACACATTTTTATGTTAATAAAGAATATCTATCTATCTATTAGTGTTCTATCAGTTATCTGACTTCCATAGTACAAGCTTTGCTTAGTTTGTAGTCAGATGGCGCTGTGTGTAATGTCCTACGATATATTTTTTTTATCTATCATGGTTGAAATTCGAAATGAAATTTATTTGGCAATTACATACATACATCGTTTATCAAAAAGTTAAACATTTCAAAAATATTCACACTAAAGACTGCTTAAAGACCTCGCTAAAAATGAGTTCTTCCAGATGAAAAAGATTCAAGTTGAATGGGATTATTAGCTATTTTAAACGAAACATGACTGTTAAAAACACGTCAGTTTTGCTATTGACAACAAGTCGGAAAATTTTCAAAGAAATATATCGTAATATTTAGACGTGCCTTCAAATTTGAAAATACAGGTTGCATGCCAAAAATGATCCGAGAACTGAGAAGTCTTTATATAAAACTGGCTTATACTTTCCAGCTCTATATTATGTATGTAGAAGAATAGAATAGAATATTTGATTGGCCTTATAACTACATATGTTACACTGGGCACGTCAAAATTACAATTTATTAATAACAAAATTATATAAAATTAAAATACAATTTAACAAAATGTCACTGCCTAATATTAACAAAAATGTCCAGTGAATGATATAAAATGTCAAATTAATAATATGATGTCAAAATATTAAATAATGTCAAATTCATAATAATAATTAAAACAAAAGTCAAATGAATAAATCTTTAAAAAAAAAAATAGACATAATATGTACAGAAACGTAATGTGAAATAAATCATTTCAAACAAAGTTCACTGTTTTATTTATATTTTAAATACAATTGTGCCTTAAGATCAACTTCAACAATTAACGAAATTATGTCCTAAAATATTTATATATAATATCATATAGTGTTATTGTTTCAATTAAACAAAATAAAATGCATAACTTAAAATAATAACTACTCTAAAAGGCCGCTATCAATGGGAATAATTCCCAAAACGCTGGCCGCATTGCCGCGTTGTATGGCAATACTCAAATGCAATATGTACATAGTTATAATAGTCCCTAGGAGTTTTGGCGGGAACGCGGGAAGAGTCGTGTCGCTCCGTTGTATTTTTTTCCAAAACTAGTGTTTTGTCGAGTGTTTATGCATAAAAATGGTGGTGTTTTAT
This sequence comes from Biston betularia, assembly GCA_905404145.2. NCBI lineage: Eukaryota > Metazoa > Arthropoda > Insecta > Lepidoptera > Geometridae > Biston > Biston betularia. The sequence continues at coordinate 1,152,064 of FR989879.1, forward strand.
TCATAAAGTGCCGAATCACAAGCGCGAGTGTGGGAAAATGATATAATGTGGTGAAACATGAGTTTTCGTGTTGCTTCCAAAACTCCATCGAAGCTTTGTAGTAAAGTTGCCACTACTTTACTAAAACATGACTGGAATTAACTGACACGAATTGGACTTGACAAAGACGACTTTGACTAAAATTAGCTACGATGGCACTTATTTAACTTTTGAAACTTGAAAATACATAATTACTTGACACTGGCAAATGCTAAAACGCGACGCCAAAACCAAAGAAAAAAAAAAATAGTCCCTATTTTAAATAAAGTTAACAATGTATTGATGGTTGTACCTATGTATACATGTACCATTGTACAAGTATATATGTGTCTATGCAATCTTTGTCAGCCATTATTGTGTACGATAACACCTAGATGGTTCTAGATCAGATAAAGAAGTGAATGTTTGCAACAGTGGGATGTCGACGTAATTTGCCCGTCAATTTATTTATAGCATTAAACTGTAGTCGATATTTTTCAGTTTTCTATATATGTAAACGCGAACCTATTTTGTATAAAAAAAAAATAAAAAAATGTAATTCTGAAATAACTTATATGTATTTTGTATGCCGTTAGGTTATGTCAGCGTTTTCATTTTGGTATACTATTATATTTTTCACCTGAGCCTCGATCACGAACGACTCGCGAAAAAGTATACGTATCGACATCGGCAAAAAATTTGTATGAGATTTGTGCAGCTTTGTGTGCTATCGAGAACTCGATAAATTTTCGTACATGAAAGGCTCTGTACATGAAATAAATACATTTTTGAGTAAAGGAAAACATCGTGAGGATATCATAGCATGGTATTTTCTAGTATTCTGCTAACTAAACCATAAAGTATTATAAACTATAATGTATCAAAACCCTGTATCAAAATGAGTTGGGGGCCTCAAATGAAGAGTTAAGATTTCTCACAATAGAAACAAAAATGCTTGCATTTTTTTTTCTGTGTCTGGGTGTTCTGTATTTATTATAAGTATGTATTTACAAAAAAAAGTATTTAAGTAGTCTATCAGTTATCTGTCTTCCAACAAGCTTTGCTTAGTTTGGGGTCAGATGGCGCTGTGTGTATGTCCTACGATATTTATTTATTTAAATAAAATAGATATTTATTGATTATATGGACATTGGACAGTTGATCGTATAACAGTTTTTTTTATACCTATGTCTTTTTCCCGAGAAGCACCAGATTAAGTGACATTGTGGTTAACATTTTACTAATTTTTGCTTACACGCGTTAGGGGCCCCTGTAGCCCGAGGGCCCCGTATCATTGATACGGCTGATATGGCGGTAGCTACGCCCCTGATCAAAATGCGCCAAGCGTCTAAGAGTGTGTTCCGGCAGCCATTTCAGATTAAGTGTGTTTACCATATTCAACCACGCAATCACCTAAGATCAGGTCAAACACTTAGCCTGTTAAAACTTTAAAAAAAACTGTATTTTCGAATATTTGAGACATCGTATAGCGGAGTTTTCGAACCGCTATAATTTATAGACATGCGTCCTCGGAGAATGATACACGAATTGACGTTACATTTGAATAACTGAGGTCAATCGCTGCTGTTTAAATTTGGGTATTTTAATAATTTACTCTGAAACAATGAATTTTAACATTGTGACACACGTGAATTAAATTTTGGTTGAAATGAACATCAACTTTTCTACTCGAAAATTTCTATACTACAGACACAAAAGTCAATTTAAAAAAAATATGACATCGTAAGATCTTTCTATATTGGATATCCATGGCATTTTCTTGATGGATAAAGAGCGATAGCAATTTTTTTTAATGTCATTGTAATACACACATCGCCACCTGACCCCAAACTAAGCTAAGCTTGTGCTATGGAAGACAGATAACTGATAGAATACTTAAAAAGTTTTTTTTTGTAAATACATACAGTACACCCAAACAGAACAAACATTTGTTTATATCACAAAATGCTTGTCTTGGGAATCGAACCCACGCCCTTCAGCTCTTGGAGCAGATATACTACCAATGAACCAACAGGGCTGTCAATCGTAGGTACTTTGTGAAAAAATATTTTGCATTTTATAATTATTAGATGCTCGTTAATATGTATTTGTTATTTAAAGTTGATTTATTTTTAATAACTTCACGGCTTTATGTTGACGTCCCGTTACTCTGTTTAGTTATTTCATTAAGTTAGTTTAAACGCACATTAATATGATAATTTATGGTTCAGGTTATTGTAATAATTTTAAAGTGAATAAGTCAGTCATTCCAAGTTATTTCCGGTCAGATTTTACGTGTTAAAGTTTTCAGATTTTAACCCTGAAGTATACAATACGAGATTGACATAAATTAAAAAAAAAGTATATTAAAATCTATCTTTATAGCACAGTGTGACCTAAACCCGCACTTTACACACGCTTTTCCGTGACTTAAATAGTCCTTTTTTGCACGGAAAAGCGTGTGTAAAGTGCGGGTTTATGTCACACAGCTATAAAATAGTATACGATACGTGTGACTTAAGTAGTCGATTATTGCACGGCGTTTAGCACCCTCGCTACGCTCGGGTGCTAACTTCACGCCGTGCAATAATCGACTACTTAAGTCACACGTATCGTAATATACTAATATGAGACCTTGTGTTAAGTGTGAACGCTTATTAAATAAATAAATACCTCTATCTAAACATGTAATGTAAATAAGAGAAGTTTATTAAGAATAAATGTTTTAATCATTTTTGCTGTTTTTTTTTAACTTTACTAGCAATAGGAACGTAATTGGCGGGTATCTTGCTGCGTTTGATCTTAACCCAGTCGAGGTAGGTATCAATAGCTTGTTGGTCAAAGTCAAATCCAAAGTACGGTAAGGTTTCCGAAGACTTGACAGTCCGTACGGTGTCGAGAGTGTCTATACTTGGTTTGATATATTGGATCAGAGATACCGAACTCGGGTAGTCGGAACCAAGGTTAGCGTCACTGTTGGTTGGCGGACTCCAAGGGTATTTCACTTGAATAAGTCGACTGAAACGCCCCGTGGAAGATATAGACTCGATCTCAGGGCTCGTGTAAGTTTCTATAGACCACACGCTCAGACCATCGATGTCTTCGAAGAGACCGATTGGACTGGCCGGTTGACTTGTTTGGTTCACGACTAAAGGTAAACTATCCGTGAATGATCCTGGATATGACAACATGGTTAGCGTGAGTTTGCTTGCGCTTATATCCGGGCTTGGTCTTCCCGAAGAATCGGTGGGTTCAGGAGACACAGTTAAAGAAGTAAGGGATTCCGTCTGCCAGTTAAGGATGAAGGACGAGTTCTTGCTTTCTTCTTCGAACAGGTCGAAGTGCCAAGATGGTTCCGAGAACGTCGTCCAGGGCTCGCTGACCATGCTCACGGTGTCGAGTGACGATGACGAGGTACTGAAAAACTCTGCGAACGGCGACGTCGACAAACTAGATGTGGACAAATCTTTTGTTAAAAACCTTTTTGTAGCTCTCTTCCGTGTGTGCTCGGTGATGCGTTTAGTTTTTTTGTTGTCTCTATTATACGTAAGCCTGTTATTAGCTTGCACCATTTCAACGGTCTTAAAGATAACGACAAATTATAAATTTTAACTCATTTTAGGTAGTATAGCTCAAATGGTTTTGAAAGTTGTACGTGGTATAGGATAGATGTCTCCTGTATGCGGTAAGCATCGTTATGGTACAAGCCATGAGGTATTAGCGGCAGATAACCTGCCGGTTGAGTAGTAAATGCTTTACCGCAATTATAAATAACTATTGGCATCCTTTGAAAAGGATACACCACGCCGTTTTGAGGCAAACTAGGTATCTGCATATTTAGTCTTTGCTAACAATTTATTTTAAGACACCAATATAATTTGACCCATCGATACGGACTTCTTTAGTTTCTAGGTGTCAATTTTTCGGCTTTTGCTAAGCATTTTGGACTTAACGAAACTAAAAGTATTGGTTTGCGGTATTTGGTTACTATTTTGTAAGTGCAGTTTACATATTAGTGAGTAATTTCGGATGAAGCTGGTAGCTTCTTAGCGGTCTCGGGCTTCTATAAAAATTGTGTATTTTGTGCTTGAAAAAAAATGGTAAAAGTTTTGTGTTACATTATGGTTTCACTTTTACACGGTATGCATTTTGGACATTACAGCGAGTGGATAGCAGTGATTTGCAAGTTCTAGGATCCACTGGTATTGAATAGAATTCACAAATAATGAGATATACTGAAGGGGGTTCATTTTGTGTACGCGAGTCCCGCTCGCACGCACTCTTGTGTTGCTCAGAACATTATTCGGGCACTAGTTTTATGTTCCCACTTTTATTTATTTTGGTTTGACCAAACGTTTTGGCTTTCTCAAAATTTTTAAGATTTTTTGCGTGATTTTCTCGACATGTGAAATGTCGATTTGACGTTTCTTATAAATATTTATTGATATAGTTTGCATACCAATGAGTTTGTAATAAGTACTAAATGAGGTATCTACTTTGACTGATAAAAAAGGTTATTAAAAATATTTTTTTAAAATTATTATTTAGCCCACTTTGTCCCACTGCTGGGCAAAGGCCTCTCTCCCCCCCCTTCCACACCTCTCTGTTTTGTGCTGTTGTGCTCCTCTCCTTATTGTGGGCATCGAGCTCATTTTTCCACCGTCTTCTAGGCCGGCCTGGTGGCCGTTTAACCTTCGGGACCCAGTCGGTGGTGGTTTTCGCCCATAGCTCCGCTGGCATTCGGCAGACGTGTCCAGCCCAGTCCCACTTTAGCATGGCAGCTTTTTGAGTTACATCAATGATCTGAGTTTTGGAGCGCAGTACTGAGTTTTTTATGCGGTCTAATAACCTTACGCCCAGTATGCTGCGCTCCATCGCTCGTTGACGTATTAAAAATAATTTACAAAAAAAACTAATGTAACATTAAAAAGTTATATTTTAACATAAGTTACATATTATTATTTACAATCCCTTTTGAAAGTTTACCTACTTAATGTTACTATTTACAATATCCTTTAAAAACAGGACGGGAAGACATGTACCTTATACCTTACATACGGTCATAATGACAGTTAAAATATGTTTCTCGCTCTTAATTAAACACTAAAGACAATAGCAAAACCGCAGTTTCATATTTGATTCGTCTTCTAAATTTTTTTTGAACATCGGGGCAAAAATCAGATGCAATTCTAGGTCTATTCTGTATTGTCAAGCCCTTTACATCACTCCATGTTCTGGTGAGCATCGCTAGGTCTGATTGCACCGGCCCTGTGGTTCCAGCCTAAAAAGCGTATCTAGGCATGCGATCTGTGTAGATAAAGTGGGAGTTGGATTCGTCACACTCTGTAAAGGAACATTTCCGTACAGAAAATTACCAATCCTACTCTCATTTCTTTTTGGATCCAGTTGGATTGGTTGTATTATGAATGTTCCTATGCAGAATGTGACCATTTCAAGTCCATTTCGCATCTTCCAATTGATAGATCAACAGGGTGTACTTGGCCTCTGCAATTCAACATTGGTGATTATGCCCAGCCAAAAGATCTCGATAGAGGATTCAACAGTTACACTTAAACCTAAGCCAGCACTCTTTCCTGTTGTCTTCTTTCTAACAGCATATCTCCATCAAGGTTCATTTTTCCAAGCTCGCCAGTCCGAAAAGCTTTGATCAGCATTTTGGAAGTTTCCAGAAAGTCTGGCACTGGCCTCACGGATCCGTCGAAGTCGCGCGTCTGACGGATGCGGTTGTATTTCTTGGCTCCAGCTAGAAGTACCTGTAATAATAGATTTAGTTACTTTTTCTGTTATTCAAATGTACATATACAAGTAGATTTATTTATTACTAGCGGTTTCGCCCGCGTAGTTCCCGTTCCCGTGGGAACACAGGGATAAAAAGTAACCTATGCCACCCGGAGAAAGTGTAACTTCCCAACGAAGAATGAATTTTTTAAATCGGTCTAGTACTTTCGGAGCCTATTCAATACAAACAAACAATCATATCTTTCCTCTTTATAATACATAGTATACAGAGACTAGCAGTTCACCCCGGCTTCGCACGGGAAAACAAAACTCGATTAACAATATAAATATATCCTATGTCACTCAGTGATAATGTAGCATTCTAACGATGAAAGTATTATTCAGATCGGCCCAGTAGTTTCCGAGCCTATTTAATACAAACAAAAAATCAAATCTTTCCTCTTTATAATTAGAAATATCTAATAAATCTTTATGTAGCGATGACAGCTCAGTGGTAGGTTCGCATGCCGAAGGGCGTGGGTTCAAACCCCAACAATGAGCTTGAGCTGCCGGTGAAGGAAAACATCGTGAGGAAACCATAGCATGGTGGTAGGGTACTTTCTAGTACTCGGCTGGCTAGCTACCACCCTCAAGTTGAAAATCTGCTGCCAAGCATCTAACGGTGTGTTCCGGCAGCCTCACTTGAGAGCCAGTTCCATTCCAAGCTAGGTGTGCTTTACCACGCCTTCACTTAATATCAGGTGAGCTGTGGTCAAACATCTGGCCTGTCAACCAAAAAAAAAATAAAAAAAATTATACAGTTATGCTACAACACAAGTAAGCGAGTAGAAAGAATTTTTATAACTTGCAGGGTACGTGGTCTAGTGCTGGCAATAATGAAGAGCAAAGAATCCTGACACTTACTAAATTAATGTCATCACTGGGTTCATCTAGTCCCATATACTCGACATAGCGGAATTTGCCGTGTGAGTTCAGCCAGAACAGCAGGTAATCAGCTATCGCTTCTTCACCGACTAGGTGATCCTGCAGGGAAGCACACAGTGCTAGCTTCAGCCCCATCTCTACATTAGTTACGGATGGCTCAAGAATGCCTAGAATAAGAAACATTAATGATTAGTGAATTAATACTGCCTTGTTAGCATTTTATTTGGTCTTAGCTCTGACTTATTAGTTCTGTAATGAACAAAGTTTATAATGTATGTAGGTATTTTAAAAAAAAAGTGTACCTTATGCAATATCTCTGCAGAAAGGACTTTCGTAAAAGAGCATTCCACAACACGCAGGTATATGGGAGAAACAACTGACAGAAGTGGCCTTTTACTTATCCACATTATGTTGGCAAGTTCTTTAAGGATGAGCTGCTTAGTGGTATAACCAAGGCAGATATGAAGTTTTTTTTCTTTTTTTTATAATTTTACATTACAAAAAGAGGAGAGGTTAGTAGGATCTTAATCTAAGGTTAAAGTAGGTACTAGATTGTGTGTATACCGCGAGTAGACCAGCGACCCGCAAGCAGCGCCTGATCACGAGTATGACACATGTGCCAGCCATCGCCCTCCTCAACCATATCTGAGGGAAGAGAGCGACCCGACACACGACGCCGCCGCAAGAAGGAGCCTTCGATGGTGAGCATGAATGCTCGAGGCATACACACAATCCTTATTTCTATTTACATCATGAGCTTTCATTTGAAATCGCCTCCTCCCGACTCAAGTCCTCCATCACCGCCGTGTTTATGAGGTTTAAAAGCTCATCAGAAGAATTGTAAGCAGGCTCTTTCTAAATATACCTAATTATTTCAGTTCAGACGTAGCAACTCACCAGGTGTATCAAACATAAAGATTTTAGGGTCATTATTAATCCTAATCTTCGTCATGAGACTTCTCGTCACTCCAGCGACGGCTCCGACTGGCAGCGCGTGTTTTATACTCATATTTTTCGACCGCAACATGTTTATCAGTGAAGATTTACCCACATTAGGCACTCCGATAATCATCACATTATAATCAAGCTCTTCACTCCTATTGTACCTGTTCGAACCTTTGATAATATCCACCATTAATGGCTTCAGAGCTTTAAGACCTCGACAATTCTGGTCTTTACTATTCGTGAACACAACATTTGAGACTCCTTGCTCTGTAGTAAGCTGATCTTTTATTTTCGATAATAATGACGGCACTGTTAAATCACGTTTATTTAAAACGAGTATGTGAGGTTTGGCACCTGTTAAAGTATTTGTGAATATAGGATTTCGTCCCGTGAAGGGGATGCGAGCGTCGTGTACTTCTACGACACAATCGACGCTTTTTAACTTGCGCTGCATTTGTTTTAGCCCTTTGTTCATGTGACCGGGAAACCATCGTAGCAGATCCTTGGCAACGTACGGGCATTTCTTTCGGAAATTATAAGCTGCAGCGTCGAATTTCGTTGCCATTGTGAAGGTGAAATAGGTTGTTTTGTATTGGTTAGTTCTGGAGGTTATATTTATGAAATATTTTCCGTTACGTCGCGTGAATTTATAAAGTATTAAGCTAAGCAGATATTGTAATTTGTTAATATCAACATCTGAGCAGGTATTGCAATCAGTTAATATAATATGAACATCTAATTACGAAGGTTTTTTTTGATGGAGATTTACGTAAACAACTCGAATCAAAACATCTGTCTGACAGATATGTGAGATGATAGTTTTTTTTTTGTTTTGGCGTCGCTTTTTGTATATTTGCCAGTCAAGTATTTAGATATTTTCAAATTTCAAAAGTTAAATAAGTGTTGTAGCTAAAGTTATTGGGCCGCCTTACACGTTCAATCATGATCACGATCCGCGATCCGCGATCCGCGATCATGATTTCAAAATTTCTAGATATTATGCGATCCGGAGCATCAGTCCGTCAATCCGCTTCGTACACGATCAGTCTGGATCGCGATCATTGATCGCGGATCGCGGATCGCGGATCGCGCGCTACGTGTACGGGCTGCCATAGTCAAAGTCCATGCTTTAGTAAAGTAGTGGTGACTTTATTATAAAGCTTCGATGGAGTTTTGGAAGCTACACGAAAAATCATGTATCACCACATTATATCATTTTCTCACATTCGCGCTTGTGATTCGAAACTTTATGAATAAAACACCACCATTTTTATGCATTTAAACACTCGATAAAACACTAGTTTTGGAAAAAAATAAAAACTTTTTATGTTAGGTATTGATTTTTAATTTTAAATAAAACTTTCATGACGGTTTGTCAAATATGCGTCATATCAAATCGTGTTTCAAGCATAATTTAGCAATAAAACGTCTTTTAATTATTTAATGTTTTTTTAGGTATCGTGAATAATTTGCATTTACTTCACTCACTGAATGATATACATAATATTCAAAAATGTCTCAAACATTCCTCTTAGAACCGGATATAATAGCGGCAACCGAAAATGTTATGCCCGATCTCAACAACGACTTGGTGCTGGCTAAAAACTTTTTGAAACAACAGAGCGCCGCAACTGGAGACACCCTGTAAGAGCTAAGAGCAGAAAAGACCAACTATAAGACTGTTTGCAATGTATAAGCCAGAATTACATGTACCTACCGAGGGTACCTACCGAAAGTAACGGCATATTTATAAATAATAAACTATATATTCTATTGTAACGACGTCCTAGGAAATAAAGGTCATCTTGGTGCTACATTGAGAGTCCATCTAACATATTCTTTACATTGCAAATATGCGAGCCTATAAAACGTCCAAGTACCTATTTTATTCAAATACAAAGTCGCAAAAAGTACGTCATGGTCAAGTCCGGTCATGCATAAAGTAGTGGTGGTTCAACGGAGTTTCGGAAGCAACACAAAAAGCCATATTTCTTCACTTTATATCACTTTCCGGTACACGCTTCATTTTAAGAATAAAACAACACAATTTTATATAAACACTCAAAAAACGAAGTTTTGGGGGAAAAATATTGCTGCAACTTGATTTTTGCATTAGGTTTTCAAAAGAGTATGAAGTCACATTGCACCAACAACCTGAATGATAGATTTGTTAATGAAGAGGATTTGTTACGTCTGCGATGAGCTTTTATCTAGATGCGATCAGATATTGGAGTCTCTCACACCCACAATCACGATCATCCTTCTAAAAAGGCACCGGTTCGTCCTTTGGCGATCTTTTAGGAACGATATGCCTAATTAGGCTAAATGACTAGTCCTACTGCATATATGGCACACCTGAAATTTTGTTAACATCTTTGTATCCTATCAGAAGATAGTCAAAGTAGTAAAAAAAGATTAGAGCTTGTTCAACTTCTTGAATTCCTTAGGTATGACCACCTAGTGGACATCGTGCATAAGATCCTCTCGCAAAAGCCCCCTGATGTGGTGGACAACCTGGAGCAATACTCCTGGGAGGTGAAGCAAGAAAAGTTCCGCCCCAACTTCGACCTGCTCAACGATGTGTATCTCTCGCCGAAACAGCTTAGCCTCGTTAGGAGAGTCGATGATATGTTTAGGGTTAGTCACATCTTTCTTACAAGACTGACTTCTGTCTTGCTCTAATGTCATGAAATGTGTGATCATAATTCCACACAGCAGTTGGAGAAAGGTTGCTGACGATGACAATCATGATCGTGATTATAGTATTCACATTGTCTTACTTTGAACTACGGTAAACTATCACACCGGCTATGTGGCTGTTGGCAGACTTTACATATCTTTGAGAAACAGAGAACTCATTCTGTTTTCTTTTGCTTTGATTTCTTGTGTAAGTGCACAATAGTGTCAATCGATGTATCTAACTAACAGTCATAAAGGTATTCTTACGATGTTTTTCTTTACTTTTGAAGCTAGTGGCAATTTCAGACACAGAGTGGAAGCCAGATCCTTATCAGATTTTGAAGTGACTTAGTTATGATATATTTAGGGGCAGTCACTGCCAACTTTTATTTGTTTTCAATTATTAATAGCTAAAAGCAGCCGATGTTCTTATTTCTAGCTGGTGGCAGATAAGTACGCAACCAAAGAGTTCATGGGAGAAGAGGAGCAAGAGCTGGACTTAGAAGAGGAAGATAGTAAGCCCAGAATCGTTGACTTCCTGGATCATAACTACTACTTTCGGGAGGTCTGTCTAATTACTATGATCAATGAACATTACAACTCCAGTTTTAGGCGCAGCTTGTAATATATTAATATATATACCATAGTAATATATATTACCAAAATTTACAAATAACATAACATAACACGTTGTATTCCACACAGGCTGGCTATGGTCTTCCAGATCAAGAAGCATACGCGGTTTACATTGCCCTTAACATGTTGGCCATCAAGGAGCCAGTAGCAACAGTCAGGTTAGTCTCATAAACGATGCAATAGGATACGACACAAAAAAATAATCAAGGGCCCAGCTAGGATTTTGTTTCATGGATTTGGCAAGTAACCAAAAAGCCCGGAAGTAGCAGGAGCATCCAAGTAATAAAGGCATACTCATTAGCTTATTCCCTGCTTAAAATCAGGTGTCCTTGTAGTCGGTTAAGTGACAGAACTTGTAACTCCAAACTACGGTGACTTTGCCAGCGTATTCCGTGTTCATTTGGTGTCAATGGGGGTATAATTTTCCAGGTTCTTCGGTAAGATTTACGGTACAAAGGCGAACTACTACGTGGCTGAGACTGACCTTACAATAGAAGAGCTGGACAGGAGGATTAGAGTAAATATAAATGGATGAAGATAGGGTAGACATAATTATGTATTACTGGAACCACTGCCGTAAACTAGAGCAGGCAAGTAGCAAGCAAGGAGATGAGATTCTTATAGAGTCTTTGCTAACCAGTGCACGTCAGGCATTCAGTAGGGTAGACGTGTTCTAGAGTGGAGAACGCGTATTGGCAAACGTAGCGTAGGACGCCCTGAGACTCGATGGAGTGACGATATACACGTAGAACACTGGCGGTGGATGGAAGCAAAAAACTGAAGATCGGGCTGAGAGGTATGTCTTGGGAGAGGCCTATGTCCAGCAGTGGACTTTGATAGGCTGATGATGATGATGCATGTCAGACAGTAAGTTCTAAAATGTTTTCATTTGCACAGGAGTTCGAGTTGAAAGACATGCCGGGGGAGGGTGAGGGAGGTGAGGAAGGCCCTCCACCAGAAGCCGAAGAGCAGAAGGAATTAAGTAAATATATATTGGAAGACATTTCACACAGCATCTGACCCCAAACTAAGCAAAGCTTGTACTATAGAAGTCAGATAACTAATAGAAAACTTAAATAGTTTTTTTTTTTGTAATTACATACTTATTAATACATATGGTACACCCAGACATAGAACATGCAATTTGTTCATAACACAAATGTTTGTCCTGGGTGGGAATCGAATCCGCGCCCTACAGCTCTTGAAGTAGACATACTGCTAATGAGCCAACAGGGCTGTCAAGTGAGCCAGTTTATTTCGATAGACTACTGAGACATACTTATAGGGAGATTGTTTACAGATTACTCAATGATGGTAGAGATGCTTACTGATTTATTGTTTTGGCGCTAATTACAAGTAGGTACATACTTTGAAATATTTGACGAAGATCTTTGTTAGACTTGCAGTGTCGCATGGTCTACTTACTGTTTAAAGGCCAACATAGTTGATGTTTATATTTCCACATTACTGCTTGACCTTTAATATCTAATACTACGCCATAAGTATCTAAGGGATCTCTTCAATTAAATTCAACTGGAAGTAGCAACATGTTCTAGTGGGGGAAGGCGAGGTCAGAGAGGAGAAACCCAAGGTACCGGTGCCACCGCAGTTGCCGCCAGAGCCCGTGTCTACGTGGCAGCCTCCCGCGCCTATCCCCGTAGAGAGACCTGGACAGGGCGTCAATAAGAAGGTATCACCATAATAATTATACAGAAGTTGTCCTTCTTGACACCTTGTCTTCAGTTTTGATATGGTTGGCAAAACCAAATATTCATCCGCCAGTCGGAATCCGCCAATCAACCCATTAAGGATCATGCTATCCTTCCATAATTAGGCCTTTGCAGTAATAAGGTTTAAATTCTGATGATAGATTGTCTCTTGTCTGGGCCTCTAACGATGCCACTGAAGTGCAGTAACTAACAAAGTCATGATTTCACGTGGACTTGTGTAGGTGTATTGGGTGTGCAACAACCCCGGCGAGTCGTGGATATGCCTGCCGGACCTGACGCCGCAGCAGATCCGTGTCGCCAGGCTCACTGTACGCGGCATGACGGGTGATTTGGAGGCTGAGGTAATTTAATCACTGCTAATTTTTTGTTCTCATCCAACTACAAGAAAATGGCAGAATGATTTGCATGGTAATAGAGTGAATACTCGGCTGGTTAGTCCGCCCCCAAAGGCGGATTCTTTCTTTTATTACATTCATGTCGAAAATCTGCCACCAAGCACTAAGTCTGCTCCAGTTTCACTAGAGAGGCAGTTTCCAAACTTGCCTAAGCGTGTTCAACGTCTTCGACACCGTCATTGGGTAAACTATATCAAATAGCTAGACTACGACCTACACTTATACAGTCTATTTTTGATGATATGCTTCTGTTTCACCACCTATATTGCCTAGAAAAAATGATTCACTCGTGCCTTGAAGATTTCTAGAGTAAACTACTCTACAGTAAACACAAGTTCAGTCAACCCATTCCACAGCTCCGAAATTGCACATCTTAGTTCCACCTGCCCCTTTTTGTTACTGGACATCTAGACAGATGCGTCTATAGCGCCATCCGTACATCCTGGGCATTTCCCACGTATGCACTAAATTCTTCAATTAATTTTTTTTTTCATAAGGATAGCAAAAATGTGAAAATCTCAGCCGATTTTGGCATATCCCGTTAAGTACAATTTGGGTGTCTTAAAATCTAGAGTAAAAGAATTTCATCACTGTTAAACATAAATTAAGGTGTGATCAAACGCAAACATATTTTGATTAAAAAAGTCAAATCTTGACGACTCTATTCGCACCAGCGATATCAAGATCTAATCGTATTCTTATTTTCCAGATTCTGACATTCCCTCCGTTCGAAGGCTTGGAGCGCAGCTATCTCCGAGCGCAGATTGCTCGTATACAGGCCGCCACCTCCATCTCTCCGCAAGGATTCTTCACCTTTGGCTCGGGAGAAGAAGAGGACATTGATATGGAAGAAGGGATGGGTATATATCACAAATTAAAATCAAAATGGGTATGGAAGAAGGGATGGGTATACAAGGACGGGAACGACTGGCGAATAAAAATGTTATGCTCAGCATTGTGTGATTGGTTTGGGCTGAAACTGATGATGGTATTTTCAGAATTATTTACGCTGATTTGATAACTAAGATTGCGGTAAATGTATGCTTTTCTAATTGTTATTAAATACTAAAAGCTTAAAATATTGGAAATTATCCTTAATCCTGTATATAATAGTAGTAGTATAATACAAAATTCAATTTATTTCTAATAAATTGAATTTTGTATTATACCTAATAATCGCCATTCCTCGTTGAAATCCTATCCGTTTTCCTTTCCCTCCCCAGGCGATATGGAGTTCAATCCAAACCCGTACTACCAGGGTCATACTCTGAAGGATCTTCTTGACACGAACCTGACGTACTGGGTGCACCATGGCCGCCACATTCTGCCGCAGGGGCGCACGCTCTGGTGGAACCCTAACGCTGGGATGGTTAGCATTTTTTGTGTTTTCATGTTCACATGAATAGCAGCAAGTCTGATTTGCAGGTCAGTTATATACCACCACGGTCAGACATTCTGCCGCCAAACAGCAGTCTCACAACAGAATGTCAGCAATACCGTCCAGCTACGGCCGGTAAAGACGTGTTCAGGACTTCAGGTGGATAATTTGACCTTATACGATCATTCAGGTTGGGGTTAACCACGCCATACGCCATTGAAAATGTTCCTCAGATATACCCGGGTAGTTCACCTTATGGTTTTTTCTTCGTCGAGAAACAAGTGATTATGTGTGATTTCCCTTCTTGGCTCTTTCTTTCTTTTACCTACTGATATAAATGAAATTTGCTACCGCAAGTTGAATGTTTGGCTTGCTGCAGTATCCTAGCATGGTGTAAAAGTACGAAAACAAAACGTTCAATTGATGATAAGAGATGCTTGCCCGTTATATCGGAACTCCTGGATTTTGTTTACCAAAAATAATGGTTTTCGATCGATTCCAATAGGACGAAGGCATGGAAGAGGAAGAAGACGAGGGTCCTCCGCCCATCGAGCCGGAAGTGGGCCCGTCGCTGTTCACGCCGCTGTCCGAGGACGGCCGGATAGAGGGTCTGAACGCGTGGGTGCCGCGCATCAGCTCGATTCTGGCGCCAGACCGCGCCGTCGCGGTTATGAGAAGCACACTATGGCCCGGTGCTGTTGCTTATGCTACCAATGGGAAGTGAGTGGACTATAGGTAGATGGACTATATTCAGGTTTGCATAATTATGTTTGTAATATATTTCGTCAGGAAATCGGAATGCATGTACGTGGGCTGGGGCCTAAAGACTCAGCTGCCCAACTTCAGCCCGTTCCAGCTGCCGCGGCCGCAGGATGAATACATCATCGGACCTGAGGTCATGGAGATGCTGGACCCTACCTTCGCTGATGAGGAGGTGAGTTTCAAGTGATTATAGACGCTATGCGTACGGCATATGGTGTAAGTCGCATTTCTTCGCCGATATTTTTTTTTCTTGTCTTGTACTTGTTGGTAGATCTTCTTAGCAGGAGGTTGTCTAGGTGGATACCACCGCAGTAGATACTAGACATTCTGCTGCCAAACAGTAGTGTGTAAACATTGTGTGTTCCGGTTCGAAGGGTACTTTGAGACTTTCGATGGTTAGTCTTACAGGCCTGTAATTTTACTAGCTGTTTTACCTAGACCTTGGGGTACAACTTACAACACGCAAAAAATAAATCAGCTACTTCATACTGAGTCAAGGGTTAACGAACCTTTTCTATGAAATAACTGAATATTTTTCGCGATTATATACATAATTATATAACAGAGTTATACTCACAGTAAACGTCGTTCTTTATAATGTGTACAAGGTTATTATAACCCTGTATAACTGTTACCTATTATGAATATGACAGGCGTATCGCATCGCTCACCTGCCGCCGCCGCCGCCGCCCGAGCTACCCGGGGAAGGAGAGGGCTTCGGAGAAGAAGAAGAAGACGAAGACTGACGGGAGACAGAGATAAAGAAAGACATTGACTAAGGAGGAGAAAACTCAGAGATGAGATGGGAGAAGATTACTATTTGTTTGTTGTAATGTTGACTTATGTTATTATAATATTTAGTGAGAACATTATTTGTGTTTTTAATATAAAATGAACTTGCCTTTATTTTAGTCGAATTTCTATTCATAATAGTTGTTCTTTCGTTAGGTACGACTTGCGTCAGCGACCACGACATTAGCCGCCAGCGTAGACCGTGTCTATGTGCGATAGGCACATAGACACTGTTTGCTATACTAAGTTTAGGGTATCAATTACAGGGCAGTGTTATAGTTGCAGTTTTACCCAGTTACACCTTTAGCCGTCACAGTGTGTCGTCTTTCTGGAGCACATCTTATACTGTTGTACTCCAAAGATCAATAATTATTTTGACAAGCATAACATTACCTATTAAAATGAATATAAGTCAAAAAAAGAAAGAAAAAAAGTGAAAATTTTACAGCCAATGTCATTTGGGACGATAAACTAGCAGAAGCTTCGCGGTTTCACCCGCGTAGTTTCCGTTCCCATGGGAATACAGGGATAAAAAGTAGCCCCTGTCACCCGGAGATAGTGTAGCTTTCCAACGGTGAAAGAATTTTTGAAATCAGTCCAGTAGTTTCGGAACCTATTCAATGCAAATAAACAAATCTTTCCTCTTTATAATTAGTGTAAATGTAGATGACAACTGTAATAGTTACACATATTATGATATTGCGGAATTATTTGTAGCTGTCAGTTTGATCTATAAAACGTCATTTCATTTTATTGTCCATAGTTTTCGCTGCGCATGCTAAGTAAGGATTTTTTCAAATTATTCACAGCTTGGGTTACATTATTGAATTTTCCATACGGATCCCTAATTGTTTTTTAAATAAAATATAACCTATCACGGATAATGTGTAAACGTCATCCGTACATGGTGGATGTTCCCCATGTACGCACAAAGCGTTTTGACTCCACATTTTTCATTCGCACAGCGAGGTTGTGGAACTCTCTGCCGGGGTCTGTGTTCCCTGTTAGGTACAATATTGGCGTCTTCAAATCTAGAGTAAATAGGTTTATTCTAGGTAAGCGTGCTCCATCTTAGACCACACTACTGTTTAACATCAGGCAGAGTGTGGTCAAACGCGAACCTATTTTGTATAAAAAAAAAAATAAAAAAAAAATTTAGCATTCTGATAATGAAAGAATTATTAAGATCGGTCCAGTAGTTTCGGAGCCTATTCGATACAAACAATCAAATCTTTCCTCTTTATAATAGTATAGATAGATACTACTTATAATTAAAAAAAACAACAATTTTACTCTAAGTCTTTATTAAACAATGTATGTAGAATTGTAGATACCATATTTACATAAATATACAAACAGTGCATTACAATAATGTTGATACACATGGGTATTCTCACTATAGTAGTAGTAGTCGAGACCCTGGATTAACACATAGGCTACTTTTTATCCCGGGGCGCAACTAGTTACAGACATTTTTAATTTACTCATGTTTAATTATACTCCGACTAAAGTTTCGGCCATACTCGGTGGCCTTTTTCATGGAGATGCACGCGCGGCCTTGCTTCAGTGCGTGCCGAGACGAGGCCGCGCGCGCGTCAAAACCACGTCAGTTTCCATTGTAAAGTTATACATATCGTAAATACAACCCGAATCACATAGTACATATAGTATATCTAGCGATAACGTAACAAGTTGTGTTATCGCGCGTTATTTCTTGTGTTTGTGCAGCTGGGGCGCAGACAGTTTCACTTTCCCGGGGAAGTTGCGCGCCACGTTCTCCTCCTGGTAACAAATGTAGCTTTTTTTATAGTGTACGTGGAGTTTTGGCGGGAACGCGGAAGGAGTCGTGTCGCTCCGTTGTATTTTTTTTCCAAAACTAGTGTTTATGCATAAAAATGGTGGTGTTTTATTCATAAAGTGCCGAATTACAAGCGCGAGTGTGGGAAAACGATATAATGTGGTGTAACATGACTTTTCGTGTTGCTTCCAAAACTCCATCGAAGCTTAAAGTAAAGTCGCCACTACTTTACTATAACATGTCTGGACTTGACTGACACGGACTGGACTAGACCAATACTAGACTTTGACTGTAACTATAGTGACATGGTTCAAAGGGCTTTGTAGCCAAACCATAAAATCCCAAAAAAAAAAAATTATTGTGTATGTCAATGTCAAATACTTGTCGTTACCTTGACAGCCAGCAGGGATGTCAATGTCAAATATGTGTCGTTACTCTGACAACCAGCTGGGCTGTCAATGTCAAATATGTGTCGTTACCTTGACAGCCTTGAGCAAGTCCTTCTCCCGCGGCGAGGCGGCCTTGTCTCGCAGGAATACTTGCACGGCCGTCTTGGCCGCTTTCCCGCGCTTACTGGTGCCTGGCGTTAACTTCACTTTGTATCTGGAATACGAGTTTCGTTAGCGATGATATCTAGGTGGTCAGCGCGTTAAGTACAAGCACAAGTAGCGATGATAGCTCAGTGGTTAGCGCGGTCAATTTACAAGCCGAAGGGCGTCGTTTCAAACGCCAACAACCATCTTGAGCTGCACGTGAAGGAAAACATCGTGAGGAAACCATAGCGTGGTGGTAAGACGTTTTCTAGTAGTCGGCTGGCTAGTTACTACCCTCAAATTGAAAATATGTCTCCAAGGACCTAGCAGTGTGTTCCGACAGCCACTTGAGAGCTAGTTCCAAAAAAAAAGAAAAAGTATTTAAGTTTGACAGCCCTGTTGGCTCATTGGTAGCATGTCTGCTTCAAGAGCTGTAGGGCGTGGGTTCGATTCCCACCCAGGACAAGCATTTTGTGGTATAAAACAAATGTTTGTTCCTGTGTCTGGGTGTACTGTATGTATTATAAGTATGTATTTACAAAAAAAAATGTATTTAAGTATTTTATCAGTTATCTGATTCCCATAGTACAAGCTTTGCTTAGTTTGGGGTCAGATGGCGCTGTGTGTAATGTCCTACGATATTTATTCCGATTTAATTATTTATAGTTCTATTCGAGGCTAGGTGCGTTTACCATCTTCGACCACACCGTCACTTAACACCAGGTGGTCAAACAAACAGCCGGCAAGCTATAAAAAAACATCTACCACCAAGTGAAATTTGTCGAATGATATGAGATGTTACAAAGTTTACGCAACATTTGGACGTTCATGTAGACGCACACAGACGAGATGTGCGGGAAGCTGAGCCGCTGGTGCTTTGCGCTGGGTTGACTTACTTGTAGTTGTGCAAGGCCGAGTAGGGCGCCACCACGGGCACGGCGAACAGCAGCTCGTCCTCGGCGAACGGGGAGCCGGTCAGCTGCGACAGCAGTTCTGTGTCGGCGTCCGGCCCTTGCTGGTCGCCTTGATCCGCCTGAAATGTTTCACTATTAGTATTGCAATATTATTATTGCTAGGCATAATTCTAGCCTCGGTCAGTTAGCCGTTTATGAAAATAAGTTCTCATACGTGGGGGCTCGTCAGGAACTAAACTCTTCAACAGTTCTATCTTGAAGTCTTCATCTTCTTGGGTCGTCGGGGGTCCTTGGGTTGTCGGGGGTCCTTGGGTTGTCGGGGGTCCTTGGGTTGTCGGGGGTCCTTGGGTCGTCGGGGGTCTTTGGTTTGTCGGGGGTTCTTGGGTCGTCGGGGGTCCTTGGGTCGTCGGGGGTCTTTGGTTTGTCGGGGGTTCTTGGGTTGTCGGGGGTCCTTGGGTCGTCGGGGGTCTTTGGTTTGTCGGGGGTTCTTGGGTCGTCGGGGGTCCTTGGGTCGTCGGGGGTCCTTGGGTCGTCGGGGGTCTTTGGTTTGTCGGGGGTTCTTGGGTCGTCGGGGGTCCTTGGGTCGTCGGGGGTCCTTGGGTCGTCGGGGGTCCTTGGGTTGTCGGGGCTTCTTGGGTCGTCGGGGGTCCTTGGGTTGTCGGGGGTCCTTGGGTCGTCGGGGGTCCTTGGGTCGTCGGGGGTCCTTGGGTTGTCGGGGGTCCTTGGGTCGTCGGGAGTCCTTGGGTCGTCGGGGGTCCTTGGGTTGTCGGGGGTCCTTGGGTCGTCGGGGGTCCTTGGGTTGGCAGGGGTTCTTGGGTCGTCGGGGGTCCTTGGGTTGTCGGGGGTTCTTGGGTCGTCGGGGGTCCTTGGGTTGTCGGGGGTCCTTGGGTCGTCGGGGGTCCTTGGGTCGTCGGGGGTCCTTGGGTCGTCGGGGGTCCTTGGGTCGTCGGGGTCACAATTTTGTAGAGGCTTGTACCAGAAGGTAAAGAATACAACGACAATTCGAGTTTCTCTTTACCTTTTGATACAAGCTCCTAGACGTACATACTTGGTTGGCCCCTAGGATCCTTTATTTAGCCACTTACCTCAGGGTCCGGTTCTTCTCCATCCGACTCCGCTTCCAGCATGATGGGCGCGGGCTGGGGTATCTTGGGGCCGCGTTGGCTCGCTTTGATCTTGCCTTTACTTGCAGCCTTCTTTTGAGCTTTCTTTGATTCTTTTTCTTCTTTAGCCGACTGAAAATAAAGAAGATTATTTTAGGACAAAAATAGATGGAGAAGATAGTAACTATTGAATA
Source organism: Biston betularia (assembly GCA_905404145.2). Classification (NCBI taxonomy): domain Eukaryota; kingdom Metazoa; phylum Arthropoda; class Insecta; order Lepidoptera; family Geometridae; genus Biston; species Biston betularia. The sequence goes on from FR989879.1 coordinate 1,172,625, forward strand.
TATACGATAGAATTGTGGTTTAACAAAAACAATGACAACAGCAAAAATCAATTGCAAAAGTTTGTCAATGTGTGATTTTGAGTGTGCGTGTATGAGAGTTTGTGTGTGAGAGAGATGTAAGCAAAAGGAGGAGGTATACACAAAAAGTTAGTCAAATGTTACATCAACAAAATGATACAACCATATATTTTTATTTTTTTAATGGTTGACAGGCTAGGTGTTTGACCACAGCTCACCTGATGTTAAGTGAAGGTGTGGTCGAAGATGGTAAAGCACACCTAGCCTGAAATGGAACTGGCTCTCAAGTGAGGCTGCCGGAACACACCGTTAGATGCTCGGCGACATATTTTAAACTTGAGGGTGGTAGCTAGCTAGCCGAGCACTAGAAAGTACCCTACCACCATGCTATGGTTTCCTCACGATGTTTTCCTTCACCGGCAGCTCAAGCTCAATTGTTGGGGTTTGAACCCACGCCTTTTGGCGAGGCAGGGCACATTGCACGCAGAACTGATGGCCGATGGGGCTGCAAAGTTCTGGAGTGGAGACCACGGACCGCCAAGCGCAGCGTAGCACGTCCACCCGCAAGGCGGACAGACGACCTAGTAAAGACCGCAGGAACGCGCTGTACGCGAGCCGCTTCCAACCGGTCTTTATGGAAGTCAATGAGGGAGGCCTATGTCCAGCAGTGGACATCCTACGGCTTAAATGATGATGATGATGATTTCAGGCGAGATGGCAAAAACGTTTTCAAAGTAGTTTAATTGATTTTTACCTGTAACGTGAACAAAGCAAAGGCCCGATCCTCGTCGTCCTGATCCTTGTACTTCTCTTTAATCTTCTTCATCTTCCCGTGTTGGCCGCGTTTACCTAGCTTCTTCTCTTCTTGTTCTTTCTTCTTTTGCTCTTGCTGTTTTAGCGGTTTTTTGCCGCCCTTCTTTGGCAGGGCCGGGAAGGAAAACGATTTGTCGTCACCTGATTTGGATTAAAACAAAAATATAATTCAGTATGTTTATACAGCGATGATAGCTCAGTGGTTAGCGCGGTCGGTTCGCATGCCGAAGGGCGTGGGTTCAAACCCCAACAATGAGCTTGAGCTGCCGGTGAAGGAAAACATCGTCCGGTGAAATTACAAAAAAAATCCATATAATTTGGTTTGACCACAGCTCACCTGATGTTAAGTGAAGGCGTGGTCGAAGATGGTAAAGCACACCTAGCCTGGAATGGAACTGGCTCTCAAGTGAGGCTGCCGGAACACACCGTTAGATGCTTGGCGGCAGATTTTCAACTTGAGGGTGGTAGCTAGCCAGCCGAGTACTAGAGAGTACGCTACCACCATGCGATGGTTTCCTCACGATGTTTTCCTTCACCGGCAGCTCAAGCTCATTGTTGGGGTTTGAACCCACGCCCTTCAGCATGCGAAGCTACCGCGCTAACCACTGAGCTATCATCGCTACAAAGTTTAGTTTGGGGTCAGATAGCGCTGTGTGTAATGCCCCACGATGTTTATTGCTTACTTTTATCAGAGGCTTCCGATATGGTCCTTGCTTTCGACTGCAATATAACTTCCCCGGTTCCATGGTCAACTTTTATATGCGTGTCTGGAAAACTGTCGTCCTCTTCAGAGGATACGTCACTATCTTGATCTTCCATCTCCCTTTCTCCTACATCTTCATCCCCGCCTTTATCTTCTGTCTCTTTTTTTTCTTCAACTGGCATGTTAACATCTTTTTTTTCTGTTTCTTTGTGTTTGGACGTTTCAGGTGTATTTTGATGAGTTGCATTTATCTGGTTGTTAAATTGTACGTCTTTTGGTAGGTCAGTCTTGTGTGAGGGTGATTCTTCTGCGATTGTCGATAGATCGTGCTTTGGCGTGTCTTCTTCCTTATCGGATTCTCCTGTTAGGAAAAAACAAATCTTTAAAAATAATACTGCGAGCAATATTAATAATTACTATTGAAACTTACGTGGTTTAACTTACATGTAAATGTAATGAAACGAACGATGCGCTCTCCTGATGGTAAGAGATAACGCCTGTCCATGACCATTGCAGCGATACACAGAACTTTGAGTAACAAAACAAAGTCCGGGGCATTGCTGCTTTGGCGCTCATTACTTTGAGACTTTCGATGGTTAGTCTCAACAGCCCAGTAATTTCGCTAGCTGCAGTACCCATCGAACCGGAACACAGTAATGTTTGCACACTACTGCTTGGTGGCAGAATATCTGGTACTGCGGTGGTACCTACCTAGATGACTTCCTGCTAAATAAATCTACCACAAAAGTTACTTATGCGGGGATTATTCACGTTTAATTTTATCAGAATTTCTTTTTTTTTTTTTAATTTTTGTAATTGATTCATGGAAATCGCACACTGTGCGATTCACGCGATCTTTTTTGCCTACACTTGCAAATTGTGGAATAATCTTCCTTCTTCCGTATTCCCGCGGAGTTACAACATTGGGTTCTTCAAAAGGCATGTTAATAGAATCTTAAAAGGTCGGCAACGTATTTGTGGTACCCCTGGTATTGCGGATATCTATAGGCGACGGTGATTGCTTAACATCAGGCAACCTGTCAGCTTTTTTTTTTTATGTTTGACAGGCTTGTTGTTTGACCACAGCTCACCTGATGTTAAGTGAAGGTGTGGTCGAAGATGGTAAAGCACACCTAGCCTGGAATGGAACTGGCTCTCAAGTGAGGCTGCCGGAACACACCGTTAGATGCTTGGCGGCAGATTTTCAACTTGAGGGTGGTAGCTAGCCAGCCGAGTACTAGAAAGTACCCTACCACCATGCTATGGTTTTCTCACGATGTTTTCCTTCACCGGCAGCTCAAGCTCATTGTTGGGGTTTGAACCCACGCCCTTCGGCATGCGAACCTACCGCGCTAACCACTGAGCTATCATCGCTACAGACGGTGATTGCTTAATATCAGGCAACCCGTCAGCTTGATATGCCACCTGTGGCATAAAAAAAAAAGAAACTTACGACTTTAAAAAGCTAAAAACGACATAGTAAATAGTTACCATCATCGGACACCAATATCTCTTGCTCCTCTTCCTGGTCCAAACCGGATGTGACGTCAGAAACGCTGTCCTCTACAGTGATGGATTTCCGCTCGTCGTGGTGACGCTCTATGCAGCTGTCTTCCAACTGGAATTATAATGAATTTTTGAGTTGAACACAACCTTACTTTATTTGGTTGGTTGACAGCCCTGTTGGTTCATTGGTAGTATTTTTGCTTCCAGATCCGAAGGGCGTGGGTTCGATTCCCACCCAAGAAAAACAGTTTGTGGTATAAACAAATGTTTGTTCTGTGTCTGGGTGTCCTGTATGTATTTACAAAAAAAAAAGTATTTATGTATTCTATCAGTTATCTGACTTCCATCACACAAGCTTTGATTAGTTTGGGGTCAGATGGCGCTGTGTGTATAGTCCTATGATTTTTTATTTATTCCCCATGTCTTAATGGCATCGCGAATAAGGTTGTATTTAACACAACGCAGAACTCACTTCCAATTATTGTGCGGGTGAGAGTTCCTCGTTCAACATTAAAAACGTAAGTATCGGGTAGTAATCTAATTATGATACTGTGGCTCTCGACTTACAGATATTGAGTGACGAAAACGTCACCGCGTGTTAAGAGCGTACAGCGCCATCTAGTTTATTCTATTGACATTAACGCAACAATTATTTTCTTTATAGGTAACTAGCGGACGCCTCGCGGTTTCACCCGCGTAGTTTCCGTTCCCGTGGGAATACAGGGTTAAAAAGTAGCCAGTAGTAGTAATTATAGCTAGTGCAATATAGCTAAAACAATAAAGCTAAAACTTTTTTCCAGAAAAGGTTTCTCGTCTGTGTGTGTGTGTGTGTGTGTGTGTCCGTAAGTGTCGTTTTAACCAGTCGTCCTGTTTTGTATTGTATTCGCACTTCGGGTATTTATATTTTATTTTCGCTTTATTTGTTTCTCTTGTTTGGCTAGCTGTTATTGGAACTGTATATTATTGTATGTGTATATATCATTCTGTTTTATGTGTTTAAATTCACCCGTAAAATATTTTTTACCGGTCGGCACACTCGTGCGTGACGTCACCTGCCGGCCTCGACGGAAGACCAGCGCCGGCTGGCTTCAGTCGGCATTATGCTGAGTCGAGGCCGGTTTGTCACATAAAATATATTCCAAACTTTTAGTTTTTTTGTTTAATTTTTATTTATATATACTATACTATATACCTTTAAGCTTTTTTCTGTTTTATGTTTATTGTTTATTTTTTTGTATGTATGTATTGTAAATTATGTTGAAATGTGTTTTATGTCGCAAATAAAGTGTTGTCTATTGTCTAATTGCGTCGCAGCACCTTGCCAGCCTATTTAGGAAGGCGTTAAGCCTGGACAGCCTATGCCACCCGGGGATAGTGTAGTTTCTCAACGGTGAAAGAATTTTTGAAATCGGACCAGTAGTTTCAGAGCCTATTCAATACGAACAAACAAAAAAATCAAATCTTTCCTTTTTATAATGGTATAGAAAGATGCAGGGGGAACCGAATTTATTATTATTTATTTATTAACTAAAATTCACACCATCCTTACAGGGTTTCCCTAATGCGATGGTGCTAGTCAATATACAATTATCATAGAAATCATTGTGCAGTTCAAGTGCGCATTCTCCGAAATGTATCCGGTAGAAAAGTGAATTTAATTTGAATTTATAACTCCGGCGGTTTCTAACAAGGTGATGCACCACCAAGTAGAAGTGAACTTACCCTGAACATGAAGCTGAACCCAAAGTTGAGGTGGTCTTGGAGCAGGTAGTTCTTCTTCCCTCGGATCATGAAGGAGCCGGTGGCGAGGTACTCCCCGGTCGGCGCCGACTTGGAAACCTGGCTCGCGTGGACCCACCACGCCCGGGTTATTACTTTAGCTTCCCACGCTACGCTGGAAAACAATCCTTGTTCAGACAACTGCTGTGGCTCGTCAAAGTTAATTTCCAAATGTTTTTTGAATCAGATATTTTTTTTTTTTTGTAAGATGTAATGAGACGAACGATACGCTCTCCTGTTGGTAAGAGATAACACCTGTCCATGACCATTACAGCGATACACAGAACTTTGAGTAGCAAAACAAAGTCCAGGGCATCACAGCTTTGGCGCTCATTACTTTGAGACTTTCGATGGTTAGTCTTAACAGCCCAGTAATTTCGCTAGCTGCAGTACCCTTCGAACCGGAACATAGTAATGTTTACACACTACTGCTTAACGGCAGAATAACTGGTACTGCGGTGGTACCTACCTAGACGACCTCCTGCTAAGGAGTTCTACCACCAAGTAAATTATTATAATAATTATGAAAGAAAATAGTTTAATTTCGTAACCCAACCGAACGCAAGTACAAAAGAAACAAACAGTCGCAAAATAGGGGCAAATCTCACAAATGTGAAAATTTGGATGGGTGGATGTTTGTTACTCTTTCACGCAAAAACTACTGAACGGATTTAGATGAAATTTGGTATGCAGGTAACTGAGACCCTGGATTAACACATAGGCTACTTTTTATCCCCAAAACATGTAGCGGGCAACACTGCGGGGCGCGATGTTTTCCGTCACCGGTAGCTCGAGCTCATAGTTGGGGTTTGAATACATATCCTTTGGCGGCCGCGTTAACCTCTGAGCTATCATCGCTATTAATAAATAGTATTATACTTTTGACTTTTAAATGTTGAATAATTATGGACTATTTTATTTTTTATTAATTTTCAATTGTGATTTATAATTTTTAATTTTATTTTAATGCTTATTATTGACATTTTCAAATTTGACTTGCACTGTATACCTAGTGTTAAAAAAAACATTCATATGCCTGCAATTTGGCAAGTCCTAGCGGCAAATTTGACTAACACCTGATAATATAATTAACCTAGGATTTATGAATAAATGAATAAAAAATAATAGGTTATTATCAGTTACCTGTAAGCGACAGCAGCCTGTCCCGCCTCGTTCAAAGTTTTGGGCGGTACCGGCCCGCCGCCCGGGTTCTTGATGATGATGGAGGAGGCGCCCGTCACCTCGGCGTGCACGTACAGGTCCGTGTTGCGCATGTAGCGCTTCACCAGCAGCTCGTTCTGCTGCTGGTCGCGCCCCGCTATCACCTGGAACGAGGCAAAGATATAATGTCTCTCGAACTCACCATATCTTCATAATTTATTGTTTCTAGACTAAAACGGCACAGTATGCCAATTACATATGCCTTAAAAAAAAAAAAAAAACTTCATGCAACGGCAACTGAAGCTGGCAGTCTGAATGCTAAATTCAAGTCGGACTCGACATAATCCCACTAATATTATAAATGTGAAAGTTTTGATAGATGGATGGACGTTTGTTACTCTTTTACGAAAAAACTACTTGAACGGATTTGAAATTTGGTATGAAGGTAGATGAGACCCTGGACAGGCTACTTTTTATAGAAAACATAGGCTACTTCTTATCCCGAAAACATGTAGCGGGTAACACCGCGTGGCGCAGCTAGTATATAAATAAGTCTTCAGGTATTGTTCACACCAAAGTTACAAAATTGAGACAAACTATTTTACATTCGCGATTTCTTCCAGGCAATATTGTAGCGATGATAGCTCAGTTGTTAGTACGGTAGGCTCGCATGCCAAAGGGCGTGGGTTCAAGCCCCAACAATGAGCTTGAGCTGCCGGTGAAGGGAAGCATCGCGAAAACCATAGCATGGTGGCAGGGTACTTTCTTATACTCGGCTGGCTAGCTACCACCCTCAAGTTGAAAATCTGCTGCCAAGCATCTGACGGTGTGTAACGCCAGCCTCACTGAAGAGCTTTTTTTTTTTTTTTTTTTTTTTTTAATGATTGACAGGCTAGGTGTTTGACCACAGCTCACCTGATGTTAAGTGAAGATGTGGTCGAAGATGGTAAAGCACACCTAGCCTGGAATGGAACTGGCTCTCAAGTGAGGCTGCCGGAACACACCGTTAGATGCTTGGCGGCAGATTTTCAACTTGAGGGTGGTAGCTAGCTAGCCGAGTACTAGAAAGTACCCTACCACCATGCTATGGTTTCCTCACGATGTTTTCCTTCACCGGCAGCTCAAGCTCATGGTCGGGGTTTGAACCCACGCCCTTCGGCATGCGAATCTACCGCGCTAACCACTGAGCTATCATCGCTACATAGTTCCGTTTCAGGCTAGGTGTGCTTTACCATCTTCGATCACACCTTCACTTAACATCAGGTGAGCTGTGGTCAAACACCTAGCCTGTCAACCATAAAAAAAAACCCTAAATGTCAACCCATCTAAATTAGGCATTCAACAGTGAACACTACGCAGAGAGTATTACGTCACACCATTGCCGTGGTCGGCATTTTCGTAGAACGACATGATCGTTTCACATGGCGTGACGTCATTCAGACGGTATGACAGTTGTGGCTATATCCCATAAATGATAGTACATATTTAAGAACACATTTTTGGGGTAAACTAAACAGTATTTTTTATCACCGCAAAATACTATGGATTTAATTTTTTTTAATTGTTGACAGGCTAGGCGTTGAGACCAAAGTTCACCTGTTAAAAAGAAGATAGAAAACTTTTTACTTGGTGCTAGATTTCCTTAGCAGGAGGTCGTCTAGGTAGGTACCACCGCAGTACCAGATATTCTGCCGCCAAGCAGTAGTGTGCAAACATCACTATGCTCCGGTTTGAAGGGTACTGCAGCTAGCGAAATTACTGGGCTGTTGAGATTAACCATCTAGTCTCAAAGTAGTGAGTGCCAAAGCAGCGATGCCCTGGACATTGTTTTGTTACTCAAAGTTCTGGGTACCGCTGCAATGGTCATGGACAGTGTTCCAAATAACTCAAGCAGTGTATGACCTTAGTCTGAAAGTTTCCGATCCAACCAGTCGCACTCAATTTCTTGCTCGGGTACAATCCATTGAGAAAATTAGAACTGATTTTATGCAAACTTTAGACAACTTAATTCTGGAGTATATTACTGACAATCCAGAAGTAAAGCCTAACTATAGTGCACTCAACTCTTTTGATGAATTATACTGCAATATTAAACAAACGGAAACTAATTTGCACCAACAGCTTGAAGACAGCAAAAAACAAATTGACCATTTAACCCGAAAACTCCCCCCGCTACAGCTCGCTGGATTTGACGGAACTCCTAGTAAATGGCCCGTCTTTTACGAAAATTTTCGCAATTTAATTCATACGAATCCACGCCTTTCAAACATTGAAAAAGTTCAATACTTGATTGGTTGCCTCTCCGGAAAGGCATTAAATGTCTGTTCGGGCATATCTGGTACAGCCGAGAACTACGATATAATTTGGAAAGCTCTCTTAAGCAAATATCAGGATGTTAGGGTTCAAGCCTCTCAGTATTTAGATCAGATGTTAAAACATAAACCTAATCAATCTATAGATAATTTCTTAGATAATTTCTGTTCTGCTGAAGCCGCTCTTCGTCGCTTAGATATTAAAGATTTATCTGATTTTGTAATAACTCATATCGCACTTTCTAAACTAGACAAAGACACCTTAAATCTATTTGAACAAACGCACAGACAAACTGACATTCCCACTTTTGAAAATGTAAAAATATTTTTAAAAGAACAAAGTAAAATTGAATCTCTTCGCTGCTCATCTCAGTCTCCAGCTCAGCACATTAAACAAATAAATAAAACTGTGCCTAGAAATATAACCACTCAATCATATTTCACTCAATCAGAAAATAATAATTTTGCCACTTTTTCTCAAAATCATAACAATAATTCTCACGCTCAATTACAATTACAATCATGCAAAATATGTAAATCTAGTGCTTCTCATCCTCTATTTAAATGTGAATATTTCTTAAATAAAGATCCGCAAACCCGTAACAACATTGTAAGCCAACATGCATTCTGCAAAAACTGTTTAGGCTTTCATAATGTAGATAGGTGTAAATCACAAAACAGATGCACGATTTGTAATTGTAAACATCATTCATTATTGCATTTCGAATCGTCATCCCCGCGTTATCAGCAGTACGCGCCGCCGCCGCACGGCGCTAGTGCCGCGCGCCGCGTTCCCGACTCGCTGCAGCCGTTGCCGGCGCCGGCTACCGCCGCGCCGTACACGTCTCGCTCGCACGCGCAGCCGCAAGCTCTCGCACCGCCGTCGCCGACTTCACCCATTAGTATCGATCAGCAAGTTAACTCACATGTTGAAAACAATAATTTTACTCTTTCTGTAACTTCTCCGCCGCACATATCAAACAATACGACTGTTCTGTTACCGACCGCCTCTGTGCACGTATACGATGACAGTTGTACCAAACCGAATAATATCCGCTTGTTTTTAGATACCGGTTCGATGAGCAATTTTATTACTAAAACTTGTTGCAAACGCTTAAACTTAAAAATTACTCCCGCACCTTCAACTGTTAAAGGCATAGGCCAAACGGAAAGCAAGTCGTTCGGATTTACGAAATTTAAAATGCATTCTCGTTTCGATTCTCGTTGTTCTTATACCGTACACGCTCGGGTCATTGACACCATCACTGACTTTTTACCTAACGCAGAAATTAATATCTCTGAGTTAACGCATTTACACGATTTACCGATGGCAGATGATCATTTTTACGCTCCCGCTGAAATCGATTGCCTCATAGGCAACGAATTATTCCCGCTTTTACTCGAATCAGGAAAAGTAACCGCGCCGAACTCCTCGGTAGTAGGTATACAAACCACGCTCGGATATGTCGCTATGGGCAAAGCCCGTTGTTCAGGAAACTCGCACGTCTCAAACTCAAACTCGCAAGCCTTAAACTCAAACTCGCAAGCCTTAAACTCAAACTCGCACGCCTTAAACTCAAACTCGCTCGCCTCCAACTCAAACTCGCACGTCTTAAACTCAAACTCGCACGCCTCCAACTCAAACTCGCTCGCCTCAAACTCAAACTCGCACGCCTCTAACGCTAAATCGTTCTTTTGCAACACAGAGTCTCGCTCGCTTGAATATTTAACTGAACGCTTTTGGGAAATAGAAAACGTCCCAGATATAAAGCACGTTAGCCCTGAAGACGAAGCTTATGAACAAACATCTTCGTACTCACACGATGATAGCGGAAAACACACAGTTGATCTTCCATTTAAAGTTGAACCTGCTGAATTAGGTGATTCACATCATATTGCAACACGACACTTTCTAAACTTACAAAATAAATTAGACCGCGCTGATTTACGCTCCGACTATAACGCTGCTATTCAAACATACTTTAATCAAGGTTACCTATCTAAAGTTAACGTCTCATGCTTGCTAAACACTCACGCTTATTATATGCCGCATATAGCTGTCTATCGTCCAGACAAAGAGACGTCAAAGACACGCTTAGTACTTGATGCTAGAAGTAAAACTTCATCAGGGAAATTGCTCAAAGATTTACAACATATAGAACCCAACTTACAGAGTAATATCTACTTTTATTTTATTGATTTCGTTTCGCGACCTTTAACTTCTGAGGGATTAGTTAACAACACACTGTGGTATCATAGTCCGCAGTGGCTCTCCGCTCCTCTTAATTACTGGCTTGTAATAGAATATAAAATTAATCATAACGAATCTAAAATTATTTCTCGACCTCCACAAATTATACCTGAAGAAACTCACCCTATCCAAACTCTCGCCGATTGTTTTTCTTCATATTCAAAATGTTTACACTCTCTCGTATATATTCTACGTTTTTCAAAACTATTAAACTCAAGAGGTTTATTAAAAAGTCGTCCGCTTTGTGTACTCTCGGATGATCCTTCTGATTCACCCGCACTGACTCCTAATCAGTTTCTCAACGTAACTTCATTACGCTTTTTACCCGCTGAGATGTTTGACGCTAACATACCGGAAAACAGATTAACTCGCTACCAGTTATTAAATAAAATCGTTCAAAGTTACTGGAAACGCTGGAACCTTGAATATGTCACCTCTTTACAACAACGCGAAAAATGGAATTCTCCTTCGAATCCAGTTACTGTGGGCAAAATAGTCATAGTTAAAGATGATAACGCACATCCTATGTTTTGGCCTTTAGCTGTTGTTACAGATATTTTCCCTGGCAAAGATAATATTATCCGCATAGTCAAAGTCAAAACTTCTGGCGGCAGTTACATCCGACCGGTAAGCCGGCTCAGTCCATTGCCGAGTCAGTAACTTCCGACATTTTAATTTAACGCTAGCTCTCTTATTTTTCTATTATTTCGCATTTACAATTAACTCATTTATATCAGGCTAATTTACTCAATGTAGAGGAAACCTCTAGGCCCCCCGAAGTTGGCTGCGCCACATATCATATTTTCGAATATTCATTTATTATATAATAAGTATTTTATCCACCCTCATACACGCACACAAAACACATCTTCCTACCCTCACCTTCCTTACAATACCTGCCAGTGTCAAGTAGTCGCGAACTGGCGGTCGTATCATACGCAATACGCTGTTTACACAATTGTTATCGGTGCGCTTTAAAAACTCAAAATTCTCATCGCGAGTGCGACGCGAGTGCTTATACATCACAAATCAATGTGCGTCTTGTGTAAACCATCATAATTTTGCAAAAACTTAAAAAACGCACACTGGACAGTAACCGGGTCGTACCGACCAGCACCATTGCTTCTGCTATCGACGGAAACTACAACAGGTATTTCCCGGCCTCTCCAGACAGGCGTTATCTCTTACCATCAGGAGAGCGCATCGATCATCTCATTACTTTACATTAAAAAAATAAAATAAAATAAAATTAACTAAAATAGGTTTACTAGTTTTGTTTGTTCACTTTCGACGTTTTAAGTGTGGGGTTGACATTTTGACGATTGAAACCCGGTTATGAACAAAATTATGTGTCGCAAAAAATGACATTGACTAGTAACTTACCAAGTAATTATCCGAGGAAATAAACCAGAAGAACTTCTCAAACCAGTAGGTCCGGCGCGCTTTGATGATGTTGCTGACGGTGTGGGCTTCCTTCAGGGTCTGCTTGGTCTTCCGCTCGGCGGACTTGAGAGCCTTGTCTGCTGATTCCAGGGTCTTCTGTTGCTTCTTGGCCGCGTTGCGTTTCTGGTCGTAGTATCTGTATTATTTACGAAAATATTGCAAAAATACAAAAGAACCGTCGGTGCGTTGATACTCCAAAAACTAGAACGAAAATGGTTTATTTGTACGCAAATTTCATCATTATCATCATCAGCCTATAGAAGTCCACTGCTGGGCCAATCTGCCTCTCTGAAAACACGCCAGTCACCACCTGCCCTACGTATATCGTCACTCCATCGCGTCTCAGGGCGTCCTACGCTAATACCAGCAGGTTATCTACCGCCAAGTTATTTGATTCGACTATTCATCAACTCCTATTTCCTCTAGTACATCATCACATATGATATGACACACATTTAATTAAATATATTGTCATTATGTCTGTAAAATGTAAGTTTGTAAAAAAAAAAGTGTATTTGAAGGAGCGGTCTCTCCTAATACAGGTTTATTGTAAACTTAAAAGGAGAGGCCAAACCCATGTTTAAAAAAAAATGCATTAATAAAGATTATTTGTATTTGACATAATAATATCCCCTACCGATGGGTGATGGGTCATCATTACTTTAAATCTCACCTCCTAGCATTAGCGTACGCAGTCAGCGACAAATCTATATCAATCAACATCGGGTTTAGTTTTTCCACTCCATCATCATTATCCACATCACTATCATCCTGCTTGTACGGATCGGTGAGCAGCAGAGTGATATGATTGGTGTTGAGCTTTAGGTTCTTTATGCAGGATGCTACGGGGTCGTTGTTGTCCTGAGCTGTCTTCACCAGCAACTTCACATCATCCCAGGACATCTGAAAGGAGATGCGATTAAGTGGAAATATTAATGTACCATGGTTATGGTACCAGTAACTTTTGGGTTGTCAATAAAATAATTATGCCAATACAAACATACAAGACTCGAACTAAACGGTTCGAGTCTACCTTCATTGTACGAACCGCTAAACAATGGAATTTGCTGCCCAAGTGGGTGTCCCCTGATAGATACAATCTGGGTGCCTTCAAGTCGCGAGTGATTCAAATACAAATCATTTATTAATAACACCACAGTTACACGTCATTTTTCCCATTCATATTTAAATATATCAAAATCATAACATATGTCAATACAATGAAAATGTCAATGATATAATGTGTCACAAATAATTATGTCAATATGATTAAATGTCAATAAAAAAGGCTTAAATTTTTAGGCGAGCTTTTCTAGGCGAGCGTGCTCCACCGTAGGCCGCATCTTCGCTTAACATCAGATGAGCTGTGGTCAAACACCTAGCCTGTCAACACGAAAAAAAAAAAACATCGGGCGAGTTGGCGGTCAAACGCAAACCTATATGTAATGAAGAAAAAAAACTTAAACACAACTTTTTTTTTAAATGTGGAATTAATTATACAAACGAGACGACCTCCTTCTAAGGAGATCTACCACCGAGTAATGTCGTGGTACCTGGTTAGCGATGGCAGCTTGTATGGCGGCTCTGGCCTGTTCGACGAGTGGTTCGTTCCTGGCAATGAGCTCGGCGGCGCGCCGGTCCTGCACCTGGACCTGCACCAGCTCCGTCACGCGCTTCTCATGGTCCTTGCGCACGTTCGAAAGCTTCTTCATGGCCTCGCGCTCCACTTGCACCGTCTGCGAGATAACATCATATGATCATATGCTTCATCCCACTAATATTTTGACAGCTCTGTTGGTTTAATTGGTCTGCTCCAAGAGCCGAAGGGCGTGGGTTCGTTTCCCACCCAGGACAAGCATTTTGTGGTATAAACAAAGGTTTGTTCTGTATGTATTTACAAAAAAGTATTCAAGTATTCTATCAGTTATCTGACTTCTTGTGACTTGAGTACAAGCTCTGCTTAGTTTGGGGCCAGATGGCGCTGTGTGTAATGTCCTACTTTATTTATTTATAATAAATGTAAAAGTTTGGATGGATGAATGGATGGATGTTTGTGACTCTTTCACTCAAAACCGCTGAACGGATTTGGATGAAATTTGGTATGGCGGTAGCTGAGACCCTGGATTAAAACGTAGGCTACTTTTTATCCCGAAAACATGTAGCGGGTAACACCGCGGGGCGCAGCTAGTATTACATACGATCCACTAGAAACTTTAGTGACGTTGACAGCTCAGCAGTTAGCGAGGTCGGTTCACACACTGAAAGGCGTGGGTTCAAACCCCAACAATGAGCTTAAGCTGTCGGTGAAGGAAAACATCGTGAGGAAACCTAGTAAGTAAAGTAGGCTATTTTCTAGTACTCTGCTGGCGAGCGTCCATCCTCAAGTTGAAAATCTGCCCCAAGCACCTAGCAGTGTGTTCCAGCTACCCCACTTGAGAGCCAGTTCCATTCCAGGCTAGGTGGGCTTACCATCTTCGATCACACCGTCACTTAACATCAAGTGAGCTGTAGTCAAATGCCTAGCTTGTCAACATTTAAAAATAAAGTAGTTCTAATTCATTCTAATCAAAGAGCTATCTCTTTCTGCTAAACATAAAAAATAATCACTAAAAACATATCTCTTTAATATTTAAAATGAACTTCTGGAAAGAAAGTGCCAAGTGGAAAGCAGCAATGCCCTGGACTTTGTTCTGTTACTCAAAGTTCTGAGTATCGCTGCAATGGTCATGGACAGGCGTTATCTCTTACCATCAAGAGAGCACCTCGATCGTCTCATTACCTTTATATAAAAAAAAAGCCTGAATCAATAAATTATCTTATAAATTGTACTGTATTCCTACCTTCATATCAATCTTCTGCCCTTCTGCTGCCGAGAAGAACTCGTCCACAGCTCTATCAAATGTGTCATACTCCGCATACGGCTGGTCTTTCATCTGGCGGTACAGCATAGGGTGGAAATCTATATTGGTGAGCAGGTAGGACGGTTCAGTACCTTCGGGGTTGGGACGCTCTTGTTTCTTCTGAGTTATGTAACCCTGTGAAAAGAGTTTGCATACAGTAAAGCAACCTTAACATTGCTGTCCCCTACAGGGTCTATATTATACTGTTTTTTAATGTTAAAGTAAAGAGACGAACGATCTCTCCTGATGCTAAAAGATGACGCATGTCAATGACCATTGCAGCAGTACACAGAACTTTGAATAGCAAAACAAAGTCCGGGGCATCGCTGCTTTGGCGCTCATTAATTTGAGACTTTCGATGGTCTCAACAGCAAAGTAATTTCGCTAGCTGCAGTAACCCTTCAAACCGGAACACAGTAATGATTACACAGTACTGCGTGGCGGCAAAATATCTGGTACCACGGTGGTACCTACCGACTTCCTGCCAAGGAAATCTATCACCAATTAAATATCATAGATAATAACAACATCTTGTATGCAATGAATATTTTGTACCTTAAAAGCCAATTACGTTAGCTGCGGTCGAAGAAAATACTGGGCTGTTGAGACTAAAAAGTCTCAAAGTAATGAGCACCAAAGCAGTGATGCCCTGGACTTTGTTTTATTACTCAGAGTTCTGTGTATCACTGCAATGGTCATGGACAAGCGTTATCTCTTACCATCAGGAGAGCGTCTCGTTCGTCTCATTATTTTTCACATAAAAAAAAAGAAAAAAAAAAAGAAAATAATAATTGATAGATGGTCAATATTTTTTATCTAAATTCCCTATTTTTTGTGGCTTCGTTTCTGGAGGCTGCTGGTGCTGGTGGTGGTTGTTTAGCTAGCTTCACATGAACTTAACTAGAACTTTGAAGAATTATTTTCGAAGGCCAAGTCCAGTTATGGAGAGTTCCCACTTTGATTATCTATCTATATACTATTATAAAGAGGAAATATTTGATTGTTTGTATTGAATAGGCTCCGAAACTACTGGACCGATCTCGAAAATTCTTTCACCGTTCGGAAGCTACACTATCTCCGGGTGACATGGGCTACTTTTTATCCATGTATTCCCACGGGAACGGGAACTACGCGGGTCAGGTCAGATGGCACTGTTTTTTTTATTTATTTAAAATATGTTCGCGTGATGACTCTGCGTGATGTTAAGCAGTAGTGTGGTCTAACATGGAGCACGCTTACCTAGAATTAACCTACTTACTCTAGATTTGAAGACGCCAATATTGTACCTAACAGGGAACACAGACTCCGGCAGAGTTCCACGACCTCGCTGTGCGAATGAAAAATGTGGAATCAAAACGCTTTGTGTTATTTTACCTTAGCAACTTGATTTCTTGCGTCATCTAGAAGTTTCTCTGCCTGTTTGAGAGCTGTCGCGAGTCGCTCGATATCTTCATCTATGTTGAACCCTTTTCCGGGTTCTTTGGCTATCTTCATGTTTCCGGTTAAGCCATTTTCTAGTAGTACATGGTCTATTATAGAGGAACCATATTCTGTAAATTAACACATCATCATAATGAATTACTCTTAGAGAATTTGCCCAACGTTTAGAGTATTGCCACATATACAATGTGGTGGAGCCAGCATTTTGGGGACTATTCCCATTGATAGAGGCCTTTTAGATTAGTTATCATTATTAGTTATTATTTTAAATGTTGCTTGTATTATTTACTTTACTTATTTATACCTTGAAATATTGCCTTGGTATTATATATTTTATTTTTGCTTTATTTGTTTCACTTGTTTGGCTAGCAGTTATTGGAAATGTATATTATTCTATTGTGTGTGTTATAGTGTTTGTTCAGATTCATCCGTGAAATGTTTTTTACAGGGCGGCACACTCGTGCGTGATGTTACCTGCCGGCCTCGACGGAAGACCAGCACCGGCTGGCTGCCTGAGTGGCTGCAGTCGGCATTATGCTGAGTCGAGGTCGGTTTGTGACACAAAATATATTTCTTCTTTTTGTTTAATTTATATAAATTCTAAAGGTTTTATATAAAAACTTATAGGTCTATAGTATATATATAAGTTTTTTCTTTGTTTTATGTTTAAGGTTTTTTTGTATGTATATATTGTTAATTATGTTGAAATATGTTTTATGTCCCAAATTGTCTATTGTCTAAATTATTATCTATGTAAGTAAACAAATTAATACTTAAAAAAACATTGAAACAATTTTAAATTTTTTATCAATTGAAAAGTATTTTTACAGGAGACAAATTGTGACATTTGTTGCAGTTTTAACTCACCTAAATTAGGATTAAGTATCTTTTTCAGGTTGTTTCCTGGTTTGCTGTTTGAAAGCATTTCTTTCAAAGCATCACTGGATGGTGCTTCGTAACTAGTTTTTGCTCTGTCTAGTGGATACTTTTCTTTTACGGCGAATCTATAACGAAAGTGAAAGTGTTAAATGAAGCATTATCAACCGTAACAAAGAGATACTAAGAAAAAGTTTGTATAGGTTTACTATCTCTTGAGTAACTTCGGTATTTTTATTATATAATCTATTAAAAACTTTCAATTTGAAATAAATGCTATTGAAATAAGCTTCAGTTACCAGTGATGTTCAGTTCAGTTGGTATTCAACATATTATGTATTTTGTAATTTCTTTTTCTATATCTTGTGTTAGAAATAGTTATAACTTGTGACAATTGTAAGTTTTCGTTAGATTTGTAAAAATTTGTCAATTATCATGTTTGTCACTTCAGTTATATATGTGACACTTATAATATAATAAAATATGTAGTATGTATTTTGTGAATTTTGACATGTATTATTATAATTGATTTGACATTTATGTATTTTTTTTTTTTAATATTTTTACTGACATTTTATTAATTGCTTATGATTATTATTTAAAGGTATCCCTTTAACACCTGGTTATCAATAAATATGACTATGAATAATTTTGTAGTGTTATTTTATCATAATAAGAATCAATCTTGCTCTTAATAAAAGAGTAAAAAATGTATTTCGTACTCCATGACCCAAGTTTAATTAAATAAATACATAATTTTAATGATTTTTAATTACTGTCATCATGCTTATTGTCAAACTTCTGGTCAGTGCAACATTTTAGTATATCCGCTTCTTACCTAACTTTATCCCCTTCCACATGAGGCCTCAGCACGTTCAGTATAGTCCAGTCACAGTCGGTGAATACAATGTTACCACGGTCATACAGCTCTAATATCACATGGTATGCAGCTTCACCGCTGCCAAACTGCATATCTACTATACGATCAATGCCCAGCTGTGAGAGCTTTTCAAGACGTTTGTTTTTCAGGTGTTTACGGAGCTGAAATTTTTCAAAATTAAATCTTATAGATATGCATTGTTGAAACAGTAAGTTATTAAAATTGGAGGAAAAATTATGCTTGGAGTAAATAAGATAAGCATTCCTATTGGCTATCAGCAAAGAAGCTCTAGATTTAGTTTCTACTTAGTTTAAACCCAATACAAACAAGAATTTGGAGACTCTCAAACTGGCAACCAGTCTATTGCAGGCAAGGACAAAAGGCAGATAGGGCCCAGATCTGGGACTACATTAATGCCAGTGTTGCCAATGCAAATTTTTAGGCAGCCGTGTACATTAGGTAAAAAAGCTGTGTTTATATGGAAAGAGGTAAACAGTGGGGCATGTCACTGCTTAAAAAAGGAAACATTTTTCAACACAAGCAAAATGACACTGTTTTAAGGTTTTTAACATTAATGAATAGCAAATAATTTTAATAATTTTATTTGGAAAAAATAAAAAAAATTAATTAATTTTAATAGGTTAAAATTTTATTCACGACTTTGCAATGCTGAGATTAAGTAAATACTTTCAAAGTGAATTTGTTATAAATTACAACAAAAATTGTCATTTTTTGGGCTGAAAGCCATAGAACACAGTAATTGCCATAGCATTGGCAACACTGATTAAAAGCTAAAAGTAAGCCAATTTGTAATAAAAAAAGTAAATCAATTTGTTTGAACTCTTTTGAATGATGGGTCTACCTAGAGCTTATACTTATAGGAGAGCATCTATTAGATATGTAGGATGATTTTTTTTTTATTTGGCTTCTTTCCACATGCGATGTATGCTATGAGTTATGAGTATACATAGCAATTTTTTTTTCTAATTTTTCTATAAAAAGTGAAAGAATGTGAAGAATACCTTCATAGTAAACCCTGAGGGGGCCACATTCTTCGGCCATTCAAAGTGTGTAGTATGGAATCTATTTCCTGATTCCAGCAGCAAAATGCTTTTCTCTTCCGACTGCTGCAGACGAATCACATACGTGCGGTTGTCTATGTCGTACACTTGGTTCACTCGCATTCCTACTAACCTAAAAGTAAAAAAAAAAACATTTTTTATTTACAAAAATAGAAACTTATTTTTATTATGCAACTTGTACTGAACCCAACACTCGGATACTGCACATAAATGTTGGATTGCTTTGTCACATATATGTATATTGATAATAATTAACATTCATCATTGAAATACGTGCCAAATTAACTCACTGATAAGGAAAGATGTAGGATAATTATTTTTATCATAATTTTATGTAAAAGAAAATGCAGAAACCACGTTAGTATATGTGTTGGTTATATTGTGAAAATCAGGATTATCAAGCAGTAAATATATAATTTGTGTAACAATATTTTATGCTTTAAGAGAATATCAATAAAATTATAGACATACTTATTATTACTTACCTTTGCAGCTCCGTGACCATGCATACTATATCGTAGGTATTAAAGCGAGTCTTCATTTTGTCTTTTTAGCTAATGTTCTTTCAGCATCTGATGCAATTTCATAAAATTACAAACAAAATAATTCGTTGTTTTTCCTCATGTAGAGTTGCCAAGTGGAAGAGATACTGTTTAGAAGCTGTGTTTTAAAACTTCCTATTAATATGCTTATTATAATCACGACAAACTGGAAATCAGTATAAAATACGAAATGCGAGGAAAAATCTCGTGTCGTTTGCAAAATACGCAAATGCAATCAAAATACGATACGACAAACTGACAGCTACAATTTTTTTTTTTCTTCTTATTCCTCCGAGGAGGACTTGGCGTCGCACTTTCTGTGCATTTGCCAGTGTCAAGTTTTCTGCACTTTCTGTGCATTTGCCAGTGTCAAGTTTCTGTTTGGTTTTTCTCTGGAAATTTCATTTTCTGCTTCTTTGTTGAGTGAGGTTAGGGAATGTAATGAGGTGGAGAAGGAGTATTAGGAGTAGGAGGAGGCAGCTTTCTTTTTTTTTTTTTTTTAAAACGGGGAAACGCAAGGATCGTTAAAAAATAATATTTAAAGGATGAAGGGGAGAGTAAGGACTAAGGTCAGAGGGGAAGGATAAAATATTGAAATATTTACATGAAAGGAAAAAATAAAATTATTTACAGTAACTATAACTACTATTCTAAATCTACTACTATTTACATATTTTACAGTTTTACATCGTTAGCTTCAATAAATAAAGCTAGTATCTTATAAATATGAATAGAATGAGTAAGAAGCAAGCATTTTACACTAGTGGGGAATGGAATTTCTAGAACTGATAAACTATTATATAATGGAGTATGATCATATAGTGGACAGCTGAGGAAAATATGGTTTTCATTACCAATATCTTCCCCACATTCACAAGTGTCGTCATCAATAATGTGAAAACGAGCAAGGTGAGCAGGACTGCACATGTGACCCAATCGCATTCGTATCAACACTGACGTGGCTCTTTTAGTAAGTCTTGTTTTGAAAAACCAAGGCTTGCTCGGAATTTCGGGTTGAATTGAATGGTAATATTTACCTTTTACCTGACTACTACTCGTCCACGCTTCACTCCAAGAGTCCTTGAGGAGAAGTTTAGGAAGAGCAGCCAAGTCTTGTGTATAATTTTTGTAATAAAAAATGTCCCCGCAATCTATTGCCTCATTTGCCAACTCGTCTGCTCTCTCATTGCCAACTATACCGCTGTGACTGGGAATCCAGGCAAAAGAAACAGAATATCCCTTACTTGCGCATTTCTCTAACATTTCTCTAGTTTTAATAATTATTGGAGAGAAGACATTGGTCTTGAAAGGAAACTTAGCCAAAGCTTTCAGAGCGCTCATAGAGTCTGAGAATATGACAGTTTTGGGAAGTTTTAGTAACAGTATATACTGTAAGGCCATAAAAATACCAAAACATTCACCTGTGAATATTGAAGTTTCAGGAGGAAATTTAATTTTTTGAACAATATTGTATTGAGAATGATATACACCAACACCAACATTACGATTTGATGTGTGCTTTGAAGCATCACAGTAAATTTGGTGCCAACCAGGCCAGCGCTCATCAAGTACAGCTTTAAAATAGGTATTGGCATTTGCGTCACCTTTTAAAATACCAGTGTTGATATGGATATCCGGAATGATAATGAGGGATTTAAAGTGTGTTTCAAAAAGTGGGAAACGAAATGAACGGTGTGTTGTTGCAGATATGTTTTTATAAGATCTGTAACTAATAACAAGATGTGGCAATGATTTGTGAGACCAGTAAGGCGATGAATCGGCTAGAACTGATAGTTGTTGAATTTTGGTAATTAATGGATGATTTGAAAACTGTAGAATGCGATAAAAAAATCTATGTGCTAAAAACTGTCTACGTAATTTAAGCGGCGGATCAACACATTCAACCTGAAGGGCGTTAATTGGGCTAGATTTCATAGCCCCAGTAATAATTCTAAGAGCTTTAGCTTGAATAGCATCTAATTCTTTCATACCAGCGACGTTAGAAGGTTCCAGCAAAAATGTTCCATAATCCAAAACGCTCCTAATCAATGCATTGTAAACTAGTTTTAATGAGAAAGGGTGCGCCCCCCACCAGACACCTGACAGGCATCTAAGGATGTTCAGAGCACGTTCACATTTTTCTGACACGTATTCACAATGTGGTTTTCCAGAGAGTTTAGAATCTAAAATTAGGCCTAAAAATTTTACTTGAGATTTTACAGGAATAGGTGTACTATTGTATTTTAAAGTTATTGGGGGAGGCATACGTTTTCTAGAGAAAAGTAGGGCACAGCTCTTGGATACAGATAAATCTAGACCATTTTTATCTAACCAGACCTTAAGAAGGTCTAATGAGGTAGATAATGAGACACAGGCATCATGAATTGAATTATTACAACTATAAATCACTACATCATCAGCATATTGTAGAATTTTAGAGGTTCCGAACAATGAATTTTCTAGGTCGTACGTGTAAACATTATAAAGGATAGGGCTGAGTACCGACCCCTGTGGGATCCCTTTCCATAGTTTCCTGCTTGAACCATTAATTGATATTATACGTCCAGATAAAAAATTTATGATAAAACGAATTAGGTTTTGTGGGACTTGTAACATAAGTAACTTTTTCTTTAAAATTGACAGGCAAACATTATCATAGGCTGATTTTATATCTAAGAATGCGGCTACTACAGATTCATTTTGGGTAAATGCTAGCCGAATGTCTGATATCAATATACCAGTGCTGTCCATGGTACTTTTCCTGAATTTCCTGAATCCGAACTGTGACCCTGCGAGTAAATTATTGCTTTCTAAAAACCATTCTAGTCTATTTTTGATGAGGTGTTCTGCTACTTTTGCTATGACTGGAGATAGAGCTATGGGTCGGTATGAAGAAGATTCGGATGGTTCTTTGTTGGGTTTTAAAATAGGCAACACTATTTGTGACTTCCAAGATTCCGGAATGTCACCTGTCAAAATCACAGAATTAATAACCTCTAAATAATAAAGTAGACTATTTTCTCCGAGATGGGAGAAAAAAGAGTAAAGCCCGCTCTACACTCGCGGCGCGAAAGGCCGCGAAAGCCGCGAAACGCGTGTGTAGATGGTTTCGCGCGTTCACGTTCACGCTTCGCGCCGTTCCCCGTTCGTTGTCGGTTTTTTGTCCCGCGACAAAGGGTTCGCGCTTGGTTCACGGCGCGCGAACGCGAACGCAACTACACTCGCAGTTTTTCGCAGTAACTGAGAAGACGCCGTCGCAAGTGGTTGTGGTTGTGCATTATTGCGTACTTAACAGCGTTTTATTTAAAAAAAAATGAGTACTACATGGAATAATGAACTTGAGTTAAAACTTATTGAGTGCTATCAATCTGAACCAATACTTTGGCAGTCTAAACACAAGGAACATAAAAATAAAAATAAGATCCACGATGCCTGGACGCGGATAAGTGACATTTTGAATATTCCTGTAGGTGAATTGAAAAAAAAGAAGGATTCACTTATGTCCAGTTATAGAACCTATAGAAAGAAAGTTAAGGATTCCACACACAGTGGGGCAAGCTCAAGTGAAATATATAAACCCATCTGGTTTGCGTACGAAACTATGGACTCGTTTCTGGGAGAAGGTGTTCAATGTAAACAAACAATAAATACTGTAAGTATTAATTTTATTTCAACATAATTTAATTAATTAATTATTTTGAAAATAGTTCGTGAACTCGTCTCTAATTTCACGAGCGTTCAGAGCGGCTCGGCGTGGTAAGTGTGGTATATCACGAATGGCGCAATTTCTTTCGATTTCATTCCTCCATAAACCAGGCGTAATTAAGGTGTTGTTCTCATCATAAGCGTCCACTGTTCCGTGTGGTGAATAAATGTTTAAAGAGGAACTTTTTCTTAAGAAATTATGTAATAATATACACGTTAATGTCAAAAGTTTTACTTTTTCAGGATTTAATTGGATCGGTTTTTTAAATATTCTAAATCTTGTTACAAGTATTCCAAACGTATTCTCCACTACAACTCTAGCACTAGATAACCTTTGATTAAATTTACGTTTTGGGGATCCCCAATCATGATTACCAGGATAAGGTTTCATTATATGTTCTGTGAGTGCAAAAGCACCATCTCCCAAAAAAACGTAGGGTATATCTTTATATGAATTTGGCAATGGATGTGGTGTAGGTAAATTTAATTCATTAAGACAAATTTTATTCCATAATAAACTATTTCTAAATACACCACCATCGCTTATTCTACCTTGGCATCCTATGTCTGCGAAAATAAAATTATAATTACTGTCCACTAAAGCTAACAATACAATACTAAATGTTTTCTTGTAATTAATATATTCCGATCCTGAATCGATTGGACATTCAATAACGATATGTTTTCCATCAATAGATCCTATAGCACGCGGAAATTTAGGTGCAAATCCTTTTTCAATTTCCTTCCACTCTTCCGGACTCGTCGGCAACTGTAAAATAAAAATAAATACATTATTATTATTTTATTTCAGGAAGAATCACCTTCTGTGTGTGCCAATGAAGGGGGCGAGGAAAGTTTGGATAGTAATGTAGATAGTCAACCTTTGAGACCGCCAACTGTACGTCGTCGTAAAAACCCTGCAGAAGTGTTAGCTGCTGGAGAGACAGTCAAAGATGCTCTGTCTACACTAAAAGAAACTATGAACAATCGACGAATTCAAGAAGATGATGAATGTGATTTACATGGAAAAATTATAGCCAAAAAGTTAAGAAAATTACCCGATAATGAACGAATGCGGTTTGTGTGTGACATATATAACATGTTTTTGCACCATGAACAAGTTACTACAGTATTATCTTCGTCATCTGTTGGATCACCGTCTCCGGCACATACTACGGCGTACTCGGAACCATCTACATCATACCAGAGAACAGGAACTTCACATAGCAGTTACTCTGAGCCACCAATTTATTATTCGCCACCATCACAAATTCACATTCACGATGAAACCTCTACCCCTGCGGCTTCAAGGGTTATCATAACTTCAAATGCACTTATCCAGCCAGCTACTCAAGAATCCACAAACTATGTTCAAAATATGATTGATGATGCTTTCAATAGCGCTTGATTAATAAATGATGTTTGGCGTATGATTAATAAACACTTATTATAATAAATTGTTTTATTACTTACTTTGATTTCCTCCTTTAATGCTTCATTCAAAGCTTGGCATACCTCTGGAATAATCTTCGATATCAGTTGAGGTGAGATTTTAAATAAAAAGTGGAGACTTTCAAAACTATCTCCAGTAGCCAAATATCGCAATGTAATAGCAAGGCGTATTCTAGCTGGGATGGCTTTTCTTAATTGAGTATCTTGCTTAGCTATCGCTGGTAAAACTATGTTCAATAAGTTATCAAAATCCGTTTGAGACATTCTCGTAAACTTTTGAAATTCTCCTGATGGTTCAGCAACTAATTCGCTCAACTGTCTATCCATAGTAGCACTGGAAAAAAGCAAAGTAAATAAAAATTAGTTAGTGACCCTGACTGCTACGCCGGAGGTCGCGGGTTCGATTCCCGCCCAGGATAAATCTTTGTGTGATGAGCACGATGATTTATTCTGTGTCTGGGTGTTATTTATCTATAATGTGTATGTATATAGAATTATATAAGTATGTCTATCAGTTGTCTGGTTACCATAACACAAGTTAATTATTAACTTACTTTGGAATCAGATAATGCTGTGTGAATTGTCCTGGAATATTTATTATTTATTTATTTATTACATTTAAATGAAGAAAAAATATTCAAATATCTCTATATCCAATAAGTTAAATAAATGATTATTTTACCTGGTTCTCCCGCGATGGATTTGAGTCATCCACCATCGTCTTTTTCTCCATCTCTTTTTTATTTGATTCTTATTTTTAATACATAGGTAATTGTAATACGATATAGCACAGATCGTCACCGCAGCACCGCACATTACTATTACTAACAAGATATGTGCGCAAATACTTTGCCGCAAAGTACATAATTATTTTAATAATATTCGTCGGTCAAATCACGAAGGGGCGTAACTCTGTATTTTATATTTTACAATAGAGTGAATAGAGAAAAATATATGGATGAAAATATAATGATGATGCTATAGTGACTACCCATTTATTATTATTTTAAGTACCTACTATGAATGTATGAATGTATGAATGTATGAATGTATGAATTGTTACATTAGTTTTAAGTCTTTATTTTTATATTTTTCTGTAATTTGGTGTATTCAATAAAGAGTTATATTATTATTATTATTATGAAAAAAAAAATATTACATACAATTAACTTGTTCTTTTCGCATTTTTTTGCTCAATATTAAATAGATGATAGTACGAAACCCATCGTGCGCGAGTCCGACTCGCATTTGGCTGGGTTTTTTTGTCTAATATTATTGCAACAAAAAACTTAAATTAAAAATATATACTTAATATATGTATAAATTTCAGGAAGCGCAGAAAAGGAAAAAACTTTCAGGAGCGCAATTTAGACAGCAAAAACGAGAAAAAGAGGAACAGAAAGAAAAATTGGCGGGTTCTATAATTAAATTTTTAAGCAAACCAGAAAATAAGGAAACGGAATGTCAAGAAAATGTTAACGTAGCTTTAACAAGAACAGATTTAAATCAAGAAGCTATGGACGTATCTGAACAAAAAGATGTATGTTCTTCAGAAGGAGAGTCCAGTAAAACAAGAAAAAGACCTACTGAAGAACCTGTAAGCAGTTTATCGTCATCATCAGTAATATGTAGCAATTTAGATTGTGGTGATGATCCCGGTTTGTGGCCTGCCAGTATGACTAATGATCTTGTTAATATTTTGGTTAGTCGTGGTTCCATACAGGTGTCAAACTGTAACTTTCCTATAAATGACGATGGAAGAAAATTTTCAGACAATTATTATTATAGAAATCTTCCCAATGGAGAAAAAATTAAAAGAGAATGGCTTGTTTACTCCACTTCAAAAGATTCAGTCTATTGTTTTTGTTGTAAAATATTTGGTAAATCTGTGAGTAATTTGTCTGCTTTGAACGGTTTTTCTGATTGGCAGCATTTATCATTAACCTTGAAAAGACATGAAACAAGCGCTTACCATAGTGAAAATGTGAAATCGTGGGTACAGTTGAATAATATGTTAAAAAATAAGACTACTGTAAATCAAATGCAACTGCGACTATTAGAATCGGAAAAAAAGCAATGGTGTGATGTACTAGAAAGAATCATAGCTGTTATCAAGTTTTTATCTAGTCAGTGTCTGGCATTCCGGGGGTCGTCAAAAATATTATATGAACATGATAATGGTAATTTTCTAAAAGCAATCGAAATGATAGCATCCTTTGATACAGTCATGCGGGAACATATTCACAGAATTCAATCCTCAAAATCAGATTCAAGTCGTGTGACTCATTATTTAGGAGATCAAATTCAAAATGAAATAATTGACATGCTCGGTACAACTATAAAAAAATATATATTGAACAAAGTGAGAGAATCGAAATATTTCTCCATAATATTGGATTGCACACCAGATGTAAGTCACACAGAACAAATTACAGTTGTACTCAGGCATGTTCTTTTAAATAACAAATCCAAAAATGTTGAGATATGTGAAAATTTTGTTGGTTTCTGTCCGATCACCAGCTCTACAGGTGAAGGTCTATTAAATTTTGTTTTAGATTTATTTTCACAATTAAATCTCAACATTCAAAACTTACGCGGTCAAGGCTATGATAACGGTTCTAATATGCGTGGAAAACACAATGGACTACAAAAAAAAATTTTAGACATCAATAACCGCGCATTTTACGTTCCGTGCTCGGCTCATAGTCTTAATTTGGTAGTGAACGATGCAGCAAATATTACGCACGAAACTGTAAATTTCTTTAATATAATTCAAGAAATTTACGTTTTCTTTTCATCATCCACAAAAAGGTGGTCTATAATTTGTAAACATTTGCCAGATTTAAAATTAAAAGCTTTAAGTGCCACGCGATGGTCTAGCAGAATCGATGCAGTTAAGCCATTACGATATCACCTCGAAAAAATATTTGACGCTTTGCTGGAAATATCTGTTAATTCGTCGGAATGGGATTGTACTACATCTCACAAAGCTCATTCGCTTGCTTTGAATATTCAAAATTTTAGATTTATTTGCTCGGTAGTAATTTGGTTCGATATTTTGAACGAAATTAACGCTTTGAGCAAAATGATGCAGAGCCCCACGATGAATACTCAAATCTGCATAAATTTAATAAATAAATTGATCGAAAAGTTTACAGAATATCGCACGGATGAACACTTTGAAATTGTGATAGCAGAAGCGACCAAAGTGGCTCACGAAGTCAATGTTGAAACAAATTTCCCACCAATAAATACCGTTCGTCCAAGAAAAAAACCAACTCAATTTCAATATGAACACCATGATGAAGTTTTAGTAGACCCCAAAATCAAATATAGAGTAGAGTTTTATTTTAGAATTTTAGATCAGACTATAACTTCTTTAAAGGATAGATTCGAAGAGTTACAAACATTTACCGACGTATTTGGCTTTTTTAGCGATAATTTATTTAATTACTCTAATGATGACTTAATGAAACATTGTAAAGATTTAAATCTGAAGCTTAAAGATGATTCAAGTAATGATTCAGACATTGACGGTATTGATTTGTTTAATGAAATCATTGCATTAAAGTTGCATTTTTCAGCAAACCAGTCTAAGGATCCACGAACCATATTACAATATATTTTTACCAATGACTTAATTTCAACATTTCCGAACATAGCAATAGCGCTAAGAATATTACTTACACTGCCGGTTTCAGTTGCATCTGGTGAAAGATCATTTTCAAAATTAAAAATTATTAAAAACTATTTAAGGTCAACAATGCTCCAGCAGAGACTAAGTAATTTAGCTATAGTTTCAATTGAACATGAAATTTTAGACAGCTTGGATACAAGAAAGTTGATTGAAGATTTCGCAAATATAAAGGCAAGAAGAGTTAAGTTTTTGTAATGATTGTATGGCTTAGTTTTACACTTCAGTAAACAAATATAATTAATGTACCTACTTAAAATAAATATTTTATTATCATTACGAATTTTTCTTTTACTTTCCATGACGAAAAAGCCTTTTTTTGACAAAACTCAGCATAATATATAGTCGTAGGGCGGCATAATCGGTTTTGCACGCGGGCGAACAAACAGCTAGCGGCGGGCCTGATAGGGTGCAGAATCGTATTATCATTCGGATTTACTTGTTGACGTTGAATATGTACAATGTAAGGAGCCGCGTCTGTATTTTCATAAGTTACCCTACCTATAGGTGTAGGTTGAGGGCGGGTTGTCTGGTCAATATTTAAATTAATCGAGGAAGCCGGTTTGGGATTCTCCTCAATATTAGTTTCGACGGAGTCACATGTGCAATCTGTATTCTTAACTTCCGCAGAGGAGCCACGGCTTCGTCTGCGTTTATTGCAATGGCGACATATTTTGGTAGTGCGAGGGCGTTTCAGCTTGC
Organism: Biston betularia; assembly: GCA_905404145.2. Taxonomy (NCBI): domain Eukaryota; kingdom Metazoa; phylum Arthropoda; class Insecta; order Lepidoptera; family Geometridae; genus Biston; species Biston betularia. The sequence goes on from FR989879.1 coordinate 1,201,884, forward strand.
GATTTGAAGCAGAAGAAGTATCTGTTTCCATGCCCGACTCGTTTGATATTGTAACAAAACATGAAGGTTGAGGAACAGAGCCCCCTGGGTCAGGGGGCTCCTCCATAATTGAGTGAGAAATATATGAAACTTACCGAAAATATACACGAACTAATAAACTAATAACAAAAGACAATAAAAATATACACAAATTACTCCCTCCTGACCACTATTTAAGATATTTAACAATTAATTTTTATTTAACATAAAAATTCCCGCCTTTCAAGTTAGACGTTTCCCGCGCTTTTTCCATCCAGTCGACAGCTACAATAATTGCAATGTTATAATGACATTGACAATGTCCTTACAGCGTAACAGCTGACTATATTAAACGTGGCCGAACTGAACTTTGATGTTATTATCATTGTCAGTGTTGGTTATGCATTCACTGTCAAGTAGATTATTGCTATTTAAATGTCAATGCCAACAATTTCTCTAATGTCGTTGTTATTGTCACTATCACCGACTGTGTTTCCGATTTCCTTTTCATTCCCATGTTTACTGTTTACTTTTTTGAAAAGTACCTGATAAAAAGAAATTCCTGTATTTAATTTAGATTTTGATTCAAAATGGATCTTGAAGAAGGTGACTTGAAAGACTTCAAATTGAAGCCTATGAGATGTGAGATGAATTACCTCAACAAATCAGACGGTTCCGCGATATTATCCCAAGGTGAGCTAAATCCCAGATTTTTCTATGAAAATAATTGTTCAAGTATAGTAAACTGTTTTATTTTCATGTAGATAATATACCATTTATTTTCCTGTAACATTTATCAGATATGTTGCTTGTTTTTTTTATATCAGTGTAATGATAACCTTAAATATATCGTCGGTCAGAAGAAAATCTTACATTATGTGTAAAAATGAATGTTTTAGGAGACACGGTGGCTCTGGTCAGCGTTAACGGTCCCTTGGACATCAAGATGGGTAGCCAGAGCATAGAGAAAGCCACATTGGAAGTGCTATTCAGTGCAAAAAGTGGCAAACCATCAGTAGCAGACAGGTATGAATGTTAAACTATATGCCATCTGCTTCTCTCTTTGAAAAAAATTCTACCATATTTTTTTACTACATTACATTTTTTTCTTATAAAATTGAGGAGCAGACAAACATTTTGATGGTAAGAGTTCACCTGGCTATTGAATCTACTCTAGCATCTCTCGAAAGTTTTCAATAATACTTGGATCACAGTTTAAAGAAATCTACCATAGAACACCTAAACATCAAATTATGATTAACTGCTAATAACTGCACAAATTTCAGATACAAAGAGCATGTAATCAAACAAAACTGTGAGATGGCAATACTTGGCAGCTTGTATCCTCGGTCAGGCATTACTGTTGCAGTACAAGAGCTAGAAGACTTTGGAGGGGTAAGTTGTCAGTGAATTTTAATGACAAAGTTGATAATTTGTTGTTAGTTCTACCAAAAATGCATCTGTAAGCTCCAATTACTTGGTTACTTGGTGATAGTTCTTCTTAGAAGTAGTGTAAAATAAAAACTGTTTTTTTCCATAATATACTCATATCTTGTGTATGTGTTTATCTGGGGTATAAACCATCTATATCAAAAATTTCACACAAATCCATTAAACTGTTAGAGTGAAAAATTAACAAACAAAATTAGCAAGGACACGAACATTTGCATTAACCTATACTATTATAAAGAAAAAAAAAAGATTTGTTTGTTTGCTTGTAATGAATAGGCTCCGAAACTACTGGACCAATTTCAAAAATTCTTTCACTGGTGGGAAGCCACACTATCCCCGGGTGACTTAGACTACTTTTTATCCCTGTATTCCCACGGGAACGAGAGTTTATAATAAAAGTATATAATATAAGTAGCGTCCGCTAGTTTATAATAAAAGTATTAGTGAGAAGAGTGACATATATCACATTTGCTATAATTTACAAAATATTTGTTTAAATAGAGTTAGAATCACTATCACAAAGTAGTAGGGTCTACAGGCTTGAGAGGTCTTCTGTGTTTCTCATAGAGTTTGTCCCAGAACAGTTTTCTTTCCCAGCAAGGCTCTTCCAATACTTGAAGCTTCTTGTCCATGCGTAAGTAGGTGACACTGTCAGGTTGGACTGCTGGCCAGAGTATTGGTATCAACTCACTGCGATCTGGGCTGGGATTCCTGAAATATTGTCAATTATATTTACTAGCTGCATTCTGTGGTATCAACTGCGATTTTGAGTATCAATTTTTATTGGGAAATAGTGTCCTACATCAGAATAAACAGTACTAAATGTTTTTTTTATTACATATAGGCTTGTGTTTGACCACCAACTCGTCTGATGTAAAGCGAATCTTCGCTTTACATCAGACGAGTTGGCCGCATCTGCGGCCTACGGTAGAGCATGCTTGCCTAGAAGAAACCGATTCACTCGCGACTTGAAGGCACCCAAATTGTAACTATCACAAAAAAAAAGAATTAGATTTAAAATTATAGTAGATCGGTCCAGCTGTTTAGTTGAGACAAGACAGCAAATGTAGACGAAAATTGTCTCATAATGATAAGAGATAGCACCTGCCCATTACCATTGCATTGGTACCCAAAAGTCCAGAATCCAGAGTCCAGCGAATCTCAATACTATGAAAACACATGCAAAGATGTTTACGTAAATGATACAAGACACTCACCCATATTTCATGAAATTTGTTACAATTTTCGCCATCCGCTTTACTATTAACTGATCATCCTTGGGTAGAAATTTAAAATTGTTTGTTGCCCTGTCTATAATCGTGTATTTTATGGAGTCTCCATGACCCGCACTGACGACATTTTCGTAAAATTTATCATAAGATCCTAATGTGCCTTTATAAGCAAACTCCATCATATATACAACGTCACCATTCTTGGAATGGTCTACGGCAGAATTTAACAGTCCATGTAAGACAAAACGATCGCCAAAATAGTCAAAATACCCTTTCAAATTGCTTTCATCTACAGGTTTATCTCCAAAGTAAAACTGCTTAACATTTTCAGTTACGGCCAACGAAATCTCTTCAGTGTCAAAGTTGAGGTCGCCTGGCATGAAGTCCTCGAATCTCTCGTTCATCCTATCTTTGTAATTTAATTCGTAATAGTCTGAACTTCTGAGGAACAACCCTTCCAAACTAGCAAATATAAAAAGCATAGGAACTTTATTATATAATCCCCTTCTTAGTGTGTTTTTAGGAGAACTCCATTGAAACGCATGTACTCCGAACAGTTTATTCTCGAGACACGGCACAAATCCTATTGTCCCATCAGTGATGGTTTGGTAAAACACGTAATTCCTTTCGCTTAGTTCTTTTGCTGGCTCGTTCTGGTAGAAGTTGATTAGTTGGTACCAATTGTGGGTATGATTATGGAAGTCGGTAGTCAATAAAAATTGTTTGGCGGCTTCTATCGGATAAGGGTCTATAGAAACGGCCGCAAACGCTGTTCCCGATTCTACAATCACTCTATGAAATAACCCTTTAGCCATTCTAGACAGAACTAGCATTTGCGCGGCTATTCCACCAGCACTGATCCCGTAGATGGTCACTTGATTGGGGTCTCCTCCAAACTTGTCGATGTTCCTTTGGACCCATTTGAGCGCTTCGACTTGGTCTTTAAGACCGGCGTTTCCTGGCGCGTCTTTCGTTCCAAGACAGAGGAAACCCAGAGCCCCCAGTCTGTAGTTTAACGTCACCACGATGACGTTCTGTTTGATCAGCGGCTCGAATCCTTTCCTCTGTCCCGAACCAATAAGGAAGTCACCACCGTGGATATACACCAAGACTGGCAGCGGCCCGTCAAAGAGTCTTGTAGGAGTAAACACGTTTACTATGAGGCAGTTCTCATCTCCAATCCCTCGTTGTGGGCAGACCACTGTGCGGTTTGCTACTAACAAATTACTCCAAGGAGCAAGTGGAAGGGGTGCCTGAAACGTGAAATTTGAACAACTAAAACAGCTTTAGATATGCGTCGATTTTTCATGTACATGTGTAAATAGCGCGAAATCCGCAGTCGTATTGTTCGCTCGTTTTAACGGCTTCGAAATAAGATAGCATTCTTACTGTCATTGCAACATACGACGCGCGTCTGTGTTGTCTTAGATGTTAAATATTGTTGTTTGTCATCTTAGATACTTAAGAGCGTCACACTAAAATCCAAAGAACGCCCGAATAATGATGCTAATACATGTGATACAAAATCGTAATTGATTGATTGATTCCTTCATTCAGGCGTTACTTTGCGGAAATTTATTTTATGTGTTCAATTTAAATCCTCATCACTGTTGTAACCGAAACGACTGTTAAGTGCAAACAAACTAAATATGGGAACACTCAAATCGTAATTAGTTGTGTTTAGGATTGCCACAACAAAGTTAAAAAACAATTGGGATCATGAAAAGTCCAGATGAGTCACGCAGGCAAAGTTCATTGGGTATTTCTTTGGATCTTAAGTATTACACATTGAGCTATAGTGTCTAAAATATTGTATAGTGTAGTGTTGTGTATATATTATGTATGTATATCATTGGGTCGACGACATCGTAAAGGTCGCGGCCGCGGGTCGCTCCTGGCTAAGGTTAGCACAGGACTGGGATTTGTGGCATACAAGAGAGGCCTACGCTCAGCAGTGGGCGATTACAGGCTGATGATGATAAACGTATAATACAGTACTATGATTCTTACTTTGAACCGTCGACTTTGAGTCGGTGGCGCGGCGTATGGTATCCCCAAATAAGCGAAATAATCTCCGTCTACCGCCAAGAACCCCCTCACTGGCCCTCCATCTACTTCAACGTCCTTATAAAACACGTTATTCAACAGATTGCACATTCCATATTGTATAAGAAATACACAGACAGTCAGTATAAGTAATATGCGAAACATGGTCCTGATTGTGCAAGTAGGTACTACGTCATTGCGTTGATAAGAAACTAGTTTTGTTTTTCGACTGGAATAAAAGTATCCTTAATTGGTCTCCTAATAACTGGCATGCCGTGTGGCTTGCCTTTAGACAGGACAGCTGTAGCAAGATGGGCACATCCATAAATTTACCCGCAATTTTATTTTGTAACTAGACGCCTGTTATAATTCCACAATTAAACATTGCAATGGCTAATGCTATACGGATAATTTCATCAAAATTAATAAATTATAATCTTCCAAGCTCTACATTGTTCTATTTTTTTTGTTATATTATTTATTTTGTTGTGAAACTGACATTTGACATTCGGCATAGTGTAAAGACGTTTGACGTATTGAAGTGCCCAAAGAACCAAGTGTTGGGATAGAAAAGTTTTATAATTTACGCGGTTAAAGCCTGCGCCACACTTGCATATTCTTACTTATGAACGTGGCTTAAAGTTGTCCAATTTATTTTAATTTAAGTCAAACAAGATTAACTGCAATGTTTACAAGAAACCATAGGGTGGTCGTAGGGTATTTTCTAGATCTCGGCTGGCTAGCTACCACCCTCAAGTTGAAAATCTGCCGCCAAGCATCTAACGGTGTGCCTGATTTGAGAGCAAAGTGTGTTTTACATGTTCGACCACACCGTCACTTAACATTAGGTGAGCTGTGGTCACACATCTAGCCTGTCAACCATAAAACTTCAGTCGATGTCCATATCACGATCGAGATTTTTTTTATGTTAAAGTAATAAGAAATAAATAAGTAAGTAGGTACTGTAGTAACTAAATACTCTAGTCGAAGATGGTAAATACCTAGACACTGCCGGAACACACGGATAAATGGTGGGCGGCAGATTTTCAACTTGAGGGTGGTAGCTAGCCAGCCGAGTACCAGAGAGTACCCTACTACCATGCTATGGTTTCCTCACGATTTTTTTCTTTCACCGGCAGCTCAAGCTCATTGTTGGAGTTTGAACCCACGCCCTTCGGCATGCGAACCGACCGCGCTAACCACTGAGCTATCATCGCTACATCGTTATTTCGGATATCGCTTAAGTTTTAACTTTGTTTCCAGCTGCTTTCATGCTGCGTGAACTGCTGCTGTCTCGCTCTCCTCAGCTCGGGCGTGATGATGAGAAGCACGTTCGCAGCCGTCACCTGCACGGTGGACGACAAGGGGAATGTGATGCTCGAGACGGCCGAGGGCCCGACGGCGAGCGCCGCCGCAACCATGACCTTCGTGTTCGATAGCCGGGACAAGAGCCTCATTACAGGTAAATTGTGTCTAAGTATGTATGTGTATGTTTCATTGGTAGTGTCTGCTCCAAGAGCTGAAGGGCGTAGGTTCGATTCTCACCCAGGACAAGCATTTTGTGATATAAACAAATGTTTGTTCTGTGCCTGGGTGTTGTTCTGTGTTTATTACAAGTTTGTATTTACAAAAAAAAATTGATTTAAGTATTTCTGTTATCTGACTTCCATAGTACAAGCTTTGCTTAGTTCGGTGTCAGATGGCGCTGCGTGTAATGTCCTACGATACGATAATTATGTATATATGCAACTACTCGATAATTTGACTCAAAGTCGTTAATCGACTGACTAGCGTGCAGGTTCTCGCTCCCTGCAACCGCCCCCTCCCCGCCCGCTTTATGTATCCGCCACTGGATAGGCCTCTTCCAATACCACTGGTGCCCTTGCGCTAGTCGCCTTTAACCTTTAGGCTCAGTGCCGTTAGCGCTCGCCACAGTCCGGTGACGCTGTAGAGGCCATCTGCGGCCAACAGCAAGTCATTAAAAAAAAAAAGCCTCCAATGTTTTCCAGTAGCTGTTGGAAGCGTAAGATTATTGTTTTATTCTCGTGTAACTTTTATTTCAGGGTTCACAGAAGGCGGTTTCAGCGAGGACGCCTACAAAGAAGGCTTGGAGCGCTGCCGCACTGCCAGCGAACTCGTATTTGCCTTCTATCGCAACATAGTCAGGAATTACGCTAACGTGTTATGATTGTAATAAACTCTAGTTTAAGAACATTTTGTTTTGTTTTTTAACTCTAAACTAAGGTAGTCCAGATGATATAGATGACGGGAAGGGTGATACGCACACTCCGCCCTGGGAGTAGGGCGTTGTAGCTCGCACTCTCCACACACCCCTGGGGGCAGAGTCCCCCAGAGCCCAGCCTCGGAAAAGAGGGATGCCTCGAGTCCGATTCCCGACCTGACCCCAATAAGGGAGGAAAAACACACTCACTCACACTGATACGAACTGCGAAGTGAAGCGAGACGCGTGCGTGCCGTGTTCTGTTTTCACGCCGTGATAAAGGTCACCATAATAAATGGGCACGAAACTATAGACTATCTTGCTTAGGTCTAGCTTATAGGTCATTTCTCATACGTAACTATGTTTACCACCGTGATATTATCGTGCACTGAAAATATAAATAAATAAATATCGTAGGACATTACACAGCGCCATCTGACCCCAAACTAAGCAAAGCTTGAACTATCGAAGTCAGATGACTAATAAAACATTCAAATATTTTTTATAGTATTATAATAATAGGTAGATAGATATAGTAGGAATAAGTAATGTGTACGGGTTGGCAGACTTCATAGATAAGTTTAATTAATTAATACATTTCAATTGAATAGTAAAATATTGTTTTCATAAAAGTTAGTCATTGCATTGCGTCACTAATTTGTCATTCAAAAACACACAATAATAGTTAATTGGATCTGCGTTATCAGATGCGAAATGAGAGGTTTTATTTATAAAAAAATACATAGGTAAGAAACCTTTATGTTGCTCTGGAAACTAGTAAAGTTTAAATCAATTCAGTATAGAGTTTTTAAGCACCACAATTCTGCCATGAATTAATAAATGTTAATTAAAATAACTATACAGGAACATGTTCGTTGATCGTAATTACATTTATCTCGGATGGTGTACCAATTAGCCACACGTTTGGCTGTATGATTGCCATCACTCGAGCCAGACGCATTAAAAAAATAACAGAAATAATTGAATGCATTTCTTTGCAGAGCCGCTACCGAATATAAAGGTAAAAAAGTATATGTTTTTGTGAAGAGGACTGGGGCACACTGAGACTGAAACTAAATACATACTTATAATAGATACAGAACACACAGACACAGAATAAAACATTTGTTTATAACACAAAAATGTTTGTCCTAGATTCAGTGGCGGCCTTAAGGGGTAGCAAGCACAGTAACCGCTCCTCGCTCTTGCAGGGGCCTCGCAGAAAAAAGTCTTTACCATATATGTGTGTGTATCTCGCGCCTCGCACTTAACAACCCACTCCCTGAACGCACGGTTTCATTATTAGTGCAAGCATGTTACGGCCACTCGAGCATTCGATATTTTTTTAGTAAAACGGACTCGAAAGAAAAAGGGCCTCGCAATGATCTGTCGCCCCGGGCCTCGCAACAGCTAAGGCCGCCGCTGCCTAGATTCGATCCAGGATTTCGATCGCTGTTCGAAAGGTTATGTGCAGGCGTTGTCTCTTACCACCAGGAGTGTCTAGTTTGTCTTATTATTGGTTATTATTATAAGAATGTTTGAATGACGCTTTAAATATTTTTCGCGCAGCCAGACGTTTTGTAGCGATGATAGCTTGGTGGTTAGCGCGGTCGGTTTACACGCCGAAATGTGTGGGTTCGAATCCCACAAATGAGCTTGAGCTGCCGGTTCTATTCGTCTAGGTGTGTTCACCATCTTCGATCACACCGTTACTTAACATGAAGTGAGCTGTGGTCGAACGTTGTAGCTTGTCAATCATAAAAAAAGATAATCTGGTTTACATAGGTTAGTATTTGGGGTTTTTTTGTAAAGATTCTGGGGTTTGGAAATAAAATGATTAAAAACTAGCTGTGCCCCGCGGTGTTACCCGCTACATGTTTTCGGGATCAATAGCCTGTGTTAATCCAGGGTCTCAGCTATCTCCATACCAAATTTCATCCAAATCCGTTCAGTAGTTGTTGCGTGAAAGAGTAACAAACATTCGTCCATCCAAACTTTCACATTTACAATATTATAGTGGAATGATATGTTTTACAACCTCAATATACCCCAGCCTTAACACACCTTGGCGCCAAAAAAACAAAGATGGCCGATCAACGCGATCTCGGATGCAAATGGCGGCCGCAAAAGCACCGACGGCACATTTAAATGTCGCGCGATGTGATCCAGAGACGGAGCCGGTCGGTTTTTGCATCATTTTGCTCTATTTACCGGGCACGCCATTGTGAAAGAACTATGGAAGCGTAAATAGCGGAGTTTGAATGCTTGTTTCATGTTGAGAGATGCGCTTATTGATAGGCTCGTCTTTCCATGTAGGTAAAGCAGCGAAAACTACGGCCGCGGACTGACCTACGGCAATGCGACTTGCATGGCCAGAATATGTTTGTTTGGAGATGCATTGCACACACGGCATTGAGCAACTATATCGTTAGCTTCAATTTTCTTATATTAACTATTATTATATCCAAAGTTTTTATTTTCTTGTAGGTATATCTAACTAATTATATATTATTGTTACCTAACTTGTACAAATTTAAGGGAGAGCACTGTCTGCTGCACTACAGCTATACGGTAAAGTAGCAGACATGGTTGTATACTTATAAGGCATCATTTATAGTAACAATAAAAATGTTTTGTATTTTGCATTCAAACACCTATACATTTTTTTATACTAAATAGGTTCGCGTTTGACCACACCCTGCCTGATGTTAAGCAGGATGCAGTCCAAGATGAAGCACGTTTACCTAGAAAAAACCTGTTTACTCTAGATTTGAAGACACACAAATTGACCTACCTATACCTAATAATGTAGAGATGAAACCGATATTCGGTAACTTCCGGTATTCGGCCCATCATCATCATCCACAGCCTTCTTTATCCCACTGCTGGGTATAGGCGTCTCTTTTCACGCCATCTGCCTCGGTCCTGTGCCAATCTGGTCCAGGTTCGACACGCGACGGTGACAATATCGTCGACCCATCTTGCGGCTGGACGACCAAAACGCTCCGCTTCGGCCTATAGGTACCTACCTACGGCCTAAATTTAAAATCCGGCCGGATGCCGGATATACAAAAATACGACATATAAAGTTTAGACCAGCAAAAAAAATCGTTTGTTGTAAGGGTGTGTTGCCTCCCTTTATTCTGTTTGTTAGTATTTGTTAATTGTTATTATTGCGGCAACAGAAATCAGTTGTGAAAATTTCAACTGTCTAACTATCACGGTTCATTAGATAGGTACATACCTAAGTACACAAGATGGTCTCCACTCTAGACCTCTACTTCCCATCGATTACCTATCATCGGTTCTTTAAGAAATGTGACCCCACTGCCACTTCGGCTTACTAATAGGTACTTTGAATTAAGTTAGTGAGTGGTCGTCGGTGGTTTTTTTACCCTGGATGATTTCGTTTCGAATTTTGTCCCGCAACGAAACTCCGAGCATAGCTCTCTTTAGGCTTGCTGAGCGACTTTGAGCTTGTGAACGGGTAGGAAACACCTTTTAGTTATAGTGAAACCTACCTAAACAACAGCGTGATTGAAATGCCTACCTATATTTTTGCTCCAAGTACCTACAGCTACTGTACCTAGGTACCTACAATTCTATATTTAACTAAAATTCACCGGATATAAAATTACGCCCATCTCCATTTCAATCAGCATTATCTTTATGTACCCGCATAATATACGTAGGCAGTTGTGGTTTAGAAAAACATAATTTTGAAATTGGAACGAGCCGTTCGATTTACGAGCGCGCAGGCCAGTAGGCGCGCTGCCCCGCCCACCTATTATCCCAAGTTTTATATTTCGAACATATTCCTAACTCGAACACTGGCTGTAGATTATGGCCATTAAAAAGCTATAAATATTTTTTTTTTATATTTGATTGGCAGATTGTGGACGATCATAAATACAAGCATAACACAAAAACATAGTTTTGTGTACAGTATCATTAACTAGATATATCTATACTTACCTACTTACTCTTGCCAACATGAATTATGTTTTTTTTTTAAATGTAAAAAGTAATGAGGCCAACGAGACGCTCTCCTGATGGTAAGAGAGAACGCCTGTCCAGTACCTACCAAGGCAGCGGTACACAGAACTTTGAGTAACAAAACAAAGTCCAGGGCAGCACTGCTTTGGCAGTCATTACTTTGATGCAATTTAGCCATGAAGAATAAATATTTTTATATAGATAAGAATAAATGTCCTGAGACTCGATGGAGTGACGATATACGCAGGACAGCTGGCGGTGGATGGAAGCGAAAAGCCGAAGATCGGGCTGAGTGGCGTGTCTTGGGAGAGGCCTATGTCAGTGGACTAATATAGGCTGATGATGATGATGGTGATGATGATGAAGAATAAATGTTGTACAGTAGGTAGGTACCTACCTATAGTATTTAGGTATTTACGTAGATTAATCAACGTCACATTTAGGTTTATCTTAAATACCTTTAGATACAACTGTTAATGGTCAATTTTGTTGATATTATAACTTGTAATACATTCAATAAAAACATTAAAACTAGCGGCCGCCTAGTTACACATTATACCTATTCATGTTATCGCTTACAGGTGCGCATAATTTATAGAAAAATTGCAACTTAATTGCTTCCACCTTTAATAAAGGGCTTTGAAAGCCTTTTGCATAGATAAGGAACATGCAAATCGTGAATATGCAACGTTCGTAAGACCAAACAAAGGTGTGAAAAATAGCCGCCAACTTTCCCTCCTTTTTAGGGTTCCGTACCTTAAGGGTAAAACGGGACCCTATTACTAAGACTCCGCTGTCCGTCTGTCACCAGACTGTATCTCATGAACCGTGATAGTTAGACAGTTGAAATTTTCACAGATGATGTATTTCTGTTGCAGCTATAACAACAAATACCTACTAAAAAACAGAATAAAATTCTCATACAACAAACCGTTTTCATAAATAACTAGCTGCGCCCCGCGGTGTTAGCCGCTACATGTTTTCGGGATAAAAAGTAGCCTATGTCTTAATCCAGGAACTCAGCTACCTCCATACCAAATTTCATCCAAATCCGTTCAGTAGGTTTTGCGTAAAAGAGTAACAAACATCCATCCATCCAAACTTTTACATTTATGATATTAGTGGGATGGTACGGAGCCCTTCGTGCGCGAATCCGGCTCGCACTTGGCCAGTTTTTTTTCCGCCGAGTAAAAAGGTACATAGGTATACCAAAAAGCTCAGATTAAAAAAGGTTTGTAATTTTTGTTATCTTGGGCATGACGTTCAACGAACGACGATATACGCTGCCTCTTCATTTCATTGAAATAAAATGAGATAAAACTACGTTGGCCAACTCTATATTAAAAAAAATGATGTCAGATTGACCTTCAGGTATTTTGTTAATACACATATAAAATTATGTTTCTATCTAAAACTATCTTTTCACTAAATTCAGCTTTGCTATTAGAAAGAAATTTATCTCGATTGGCTCAGACAATAGTCGATCCTACTCCAATTCTACGGTTTCAATGTATATCAAATTCACGGTAAGTAGCAAGTCGGTGGCAGCTGAAGTCAATATTCCAATGTCAGAAGAGAATTTCTAGAGTCAAAGAGAAATTATAAATATTTGTGGGTGTAAAAGACATTGTGATTTTTCTGGTTGATAGGCTAGCTAGGCGTTTGATTACAACGCGATGATAAAATCGAAGATGGTAAACAGACAGCCTGCCTGCAGCTTAGTTTTGGGCTAAACGCTGCTGTGTGCTAACGCCAATATTCTTTGTATATCCGACTAATATTATAAACTAGCGACCCGCCCCGGCTTCCCACGGGTGCAAAATTCGAAAAAAATCAATATGTTTATTTATCAAAATAGGATGCACCACATCACTTTTTGATAGCTATTTATCACGCTATTTATAGGAACGCGTCGCGTCGCGCTGCAGTCGGCGGCTGCCGGCCGATAGGTACCGCCGCAAACGCTACGCAATGTATTTTTAAATCTGTAATATCTTCGAAAATATTCAAAGAAATTATGTGCTGTAAAAGGCCATATAAATCTATGTTAAATCAACAATTTATTTATGGTATTTAATTAAATAAGGAATAATGCTGTAGTGCTTAAAATCGCTTCGAAAATTAGCTATTATTTGCCGTAAAAAGTAAATGACAAAAAATGGTTTTGTGGGATATCGATAAGAGATAGACATATACCATCGCGGACTTTTCTGTAGACCTTTTCAAGGTGTAGATACAATACTTAGTACATTATTTTTATAAATCCTGTAAGGTTAAGCCTGCGTACGCAATGTAAGCGGCAAGAAATTTACGACACCACATTAGAAACCCTGAAAATAACAGTATTTCTCCATTATTTAATAGATGTTATTATACATAAAAATCTTCCACTTATCGTTTATCGTTTGAATCACTCTACCTATTACAAAAAACCGCATCAAAATCCGTTGCGTAATTTTAAAGATTTAAGCATACAGACAAACAAACAGACAAAAATAGCGACTTTGTTTTATACTATGTAGTGATGTGAAAGTTTGGATGGATAGATGCTTGTTACCAGTGGCGGCCTTAGGGGGTGGCAAGCAGGGCAACCGCCCGGGGCTTCGCGTCCTCAACTATCCAAGTGTTGTAGCGATGATAGCTCAGTGGTTAGCGCGGTAGGTTCACATGCCGAAGGGCGTAGGTTCAAACCCCAACAATGAGCTTGAGCTGCCGGTGAAGGAGAAACATCGTGAGGAAACCATAGCATGGTGGTAGGGTACTTTCTAGTACTCGGCTGGCTAGCTACCACCCTCAAGTTGAAAATCTGCCGCCAAGCATCTAACGGTGTGCTCCGGCAGCCTCACTTGAGAGCCAGTTCCATTCCAGGCTAGGTGTGCTTTACCATCTTCGACCACACCTTCACTTAACATCAGGTGAGCTGTGGTCAAACACCTAGCCTGTCAACCATAAAAAAAAAAAAAAAGTAAAAAGCCTTTACCATTATGTATAGGTACTTATGTACCTACATTGTACGTGTATTTCCCGCCTTGCACTTCACAAAACCCCACCTGAACGCACGGTTTCATAATTAGTGCAAGCATGCAACGGCCGTTCTAGCACTCAAACTATTTTTTTATTAAAACGGACAATAAAAACCTTACATTGATCTGTCATCCCGGGGCCTCACAACAGCAAAGGCCGCCGCTGCTTGCTATTCATTCACGCAAAAGTTATTGAACGGATTTGGATTAAATTTGGTATGGAGGTAGCTGAGACCCGGGTTTAACACGTAGCCTACGTACTTTTATCCCGAAAATATGTAGCGGGTAACACCGCGGGGTGCAGCTAGTTTATTTATATCTACTGTGGTTTCCTCACATTGTTTTCTCTTCCATCACCGGTAGCTGGGGATTAGACACATCCTTTGCGGCGTAAGAACCTACAGCGTTAACCACTAAGCTATCATTGGTGTAGGCGTCGCAGCAGCTGGTTTGGGAAACGCGTGGAACAAGACTGGCGCGACGTGGTCTCCGAAGCGGAGCAGATCGTCGGGTATCCTCCTTCCTTCCTCAGCCTGCGATGGCTGCTCAACGATGAGATCGCCAACACGGCAATACATCTTAGGAAATTGGTTAGTCTCGCTGATTTTTTAAAGGTTGGGAGAAATTATGCCAAGTTTGGGTTGCTTGTTGGCCAGGATCCAGCGCATGGCAACGCCTAGCCAACCAACCACTTAGTTATAAGTCCGTAAATACCTACTACCCATATATTTATTTTATTTTGTTGTCCTATCTCTTTTTTATGTTTCATATTTGTATGTTGTTGTGTTTTGTGTTTTGTTTTGGTGTGTAATAAAGTTGTATTCTATTCTACCCTACTAATATATTACCTTTGTACCTACCTACCCATAATATATTGATGTTCCACTAAACTACTGTTGTCCTACAATTCATCTACCATTATCATTCTTACCAGGTAGGCACGAACCACCCCCTCCTGAAATCAGCCAAGAATCTCCTGATCGGTTCCAAGAGCAATCTTCAATCCGTCGGCCTGATCATTCTCCTCGTCTCCAAGGCAGCTGGCTTCAGCACCGACGGCATTACCAGGTCTTGTATGACATTTGGAAATATACACTCAACAACGGGAATGATAGCGCGCATTGCTTTTGCCGGACATACATTCTTATTCTTGCTGGGCACGGTTCTCGATTTCGTTGAATGACAAGCTTATGCCCGCGTAGCCAGTTTAAAAGAGTTATTTTAGAAGAAAAAATCGTATCGAATTTTGTCTAAAATAACTTATGGCAAACTAGCGACCCGCCCCGGCTACGCACGGGTGCAATGTAGATACTAATGTGGCGCATATAGGTAAGTACATGTAAACCGTCGTCTTGAATCATGGAAGCCCCATTAAAATCCGTTGCGAAGTTTAAAAGATCAAGCGTACAGATAGCGTGAAGTGACTTTGTTTTATACTATGTAGAGATGCTCGATTTCAAGAAAGAAAGAAATGCTAGGATATTTTTTCATGATGGACAATTGGACATGTCATCAAACGTAATATAACTGAACATTTTAATTCTCATCAAGTCATTCTATACCTAGGTACTATTATGATACATATATCTGTAACGTTTCTATCGGTGGAGACGCTAAGATATCTATTGGTTTCCAGGGATCAGTATGACTCGGGAGTTCTCCACTCCCAAAGGGCGCTAGCGGAGATAGTGGAGATGAAACGGACAGGCCACATGGTGCATAAGACCATGGTCAACCTATGTGGGGAGGACAAGAAAGGAGACAAGTTCAAGGACCTGCTGTATGGGAATAAAATTGTTTTATTGACTGGTAAGAAGATAGACTTTTTACATAATATCTTACTTATAATCACACTCAATCACACAAAGCTAACGATTAATAACGTTACGCCGTAAAGAAGTAACAAACATACACACTCACAAACTTTCAATGTTAGTATATTTGAAAAGACGTACCTACTCGTACTCGTATACGACCAATGATAAAATTAGAATTATTTACTCTCTTTTGGTCACGTTTATTAGACACTAGCTGCGCCCCGCGGTGTTACCCGCTACATGTTTTCGGGATAAAAATGCTAATCCTCTCCTATGTGTTAATCTAGGGTCTCAGCTACCTCCATACCAAATTTCATTCAAATCCGTTCTGTAGTTTTTGCGTGAAAGAGTAACAAACATACATTCATCCATGTTAGTGGGATATACAGAATGTTAAAATCAAACAAATCATCTTCTTGCGTATCGGAGTAAAAGACCTTACTTTTAGGCGACTTCCTCCTGGCCACGTGCCTGCAGCACCTCGGCGGGTTACGTAACAATGAAGTAACTGAGCTGATCTCCACCGGTCTGCGAGACCTCGTGGAAGGAGACTTTATCGGCGAGCGGGACAAGGATAACAACCCGCTACCCACGCTACCGAAAGGTAACTGACCAAATAACTCACTTTTCGTCATTCTAAATAAATAAATATCATAGGACATTACACACAGCGTCATCTGACCCTAAACTAAGCAAAGATTGTACTGTGGAAGACAGATAACTGATAGAATACTTAAATACTTTTTTTTTGTAAATACATACTTAGAATACCTACTTACAGTACACCCAGACACAGAACAAACATTTGTTTTCATATCACAAAATGCTTGTCTTGGGTGGGAATCGAACCCACGCCCTTCAGCTCTTGGAGCAGACATACCTACTACCAATGAACCAACAGGGCTGTCGAATTCTGTCGAATCCTGTTTAGAATTTGTCAATTATTGTGGTGGTTTTTCCTAAACAATACTATAGTGCTTTGATTTACTCAAAATAGTCTCGCGTTTGCTTACTCTGCCTGATGTTAAACAGGTCTAAGATGAAGCACGCTTACCTTTTTACCTACCTATGATTTGAAGGTAATCGTATTGTAACTTTCGGGTAACATAGACTCCGGCAGAGCCCGAAATAAAAAATGTGAAATTGAAAAATGTTGTGCGTACCTACCAACAACCTACATGGGGAATATGTAGATACGGTTTAGGTAGACGTTTTGATCGTGACCGACCGTAGGTAAAAAAGAAGCAGATATTGTTTATCTTTATGCCGCCTAAAATCATAATAAAAATATAAATAATGGTAGCTACCTCTCAAACAAAATACGTAGAGAAACCTATTAACCACTAAAGTCATCAAGATCTATTCTAGGAAGTATTAATGAAAAATTTAAAAGACAAATTAATATAAATAGAATCTGAACCAGGGTGGTAGATAACATTATTAGATACTCACAACTTTCGTTGTGATTTTCCGTGGGTCCATTTCCCGCACAGTTTAGTTGGCAAAGAAAACTTTGCGGTGTGTTCTGACAGCCACGCTCGAGAGCCAATTCCATTCCAGGTTAGGTGTGTTTACCATCTTCGATCACACTCTCAGTAAACATCATGTGAGCTGTGGTCAAATACGTAGCATATCAAACGTAACAAACATTCTCTCACCCCAAACGCATATACCGTCTCCGTTCCGTCGTGGGTAAAAAAAGGTAATGTAGTCCCAATTTTCAGGAGCACCCAACTTAGTTAAGTTCGATGCCTGTAACTTCTATCCGCTGATATAGTTACCTAGGCACATAAAACAAAGGTGTTGTGTGCAAGTTAAAATTGTTAAATTTCTAACAGGCACCAACGACGTAGCTCGCAACTACGATTGGGAGAATGAAGACAATCTGAGAACGCTAGGTTCCAACGAATTCCTCGGCCAGGGAAAGGATGAATGGATCTATCGAACGATTCTTCAATCAGGCAGTATGCTAGGCAAAGGCTGCCAAGGAGCTATGAAGCTGGCCAAGCGAGGAGAACAGATGGAAAAAGACGCATACAGACTTGGGGGGCATTTGGCCTTACTCTGGCAGCTCTACCTTGACGTTAAAGACTTTTTTATGCACCCGTATTCATACTCCTTGGTAGGCGCGCCCGTCACTATAGCAATGTGGGAGTACCCTCAATTATACGGCCATGTGTTGGAGTCCAAGTTGGAGAAGACGCCTGTTGAGTACAAGCAGCTGTATTACGCTGTAAGGGGGACAAGGGCTATAGAGTATTTGACGTTGTTTTTAAATGACGAATTGGCTGCGGTATTACGGTATATTGACAAATTTCCGGATGGGGAAGCGAAGTCGGCGCTAAGGAAAATGGCGACGACTATTCATGATGAGACTCTGCAGTATATTGAGGAATAAAGATTTCTATTCAATGTTTCTGGTTTTATTCTATAGTGATCCTAACAGCTTGAGATTTAAACTCACATTAATAAAGGTACGTATCGATGCTACGGAGGAAGCGTGACCTCAGCGGACAACTAAGAAACTAAATCCGGAGAAAAACATAGCATGGTGGTAGGGTATTTTCTAGTACCTACTCAACTGACTAGCTACGACTCTCTAGTTTAAAATCTGCCGCCAAGCTCCTAATGGTGTGTTCCGGCAGACTTACATGAGAGCCAATTCTATTCCGGACGGGTTTCTATAGTAAATTACTATTAGTGTTTTTGTATTTCGTATTTTGGTAGGATCAGCGGCGGCCTTAGCTGTTGCGAGGCCCGGGGCGACAGATCATTGTGAGGCCCTTTTTTAAGTCTGTTTTACTAAAAAAATAGTTCGAGTGCTCGAGTGGCCGTAACATGCTTGCACTAATAATGAAACCGTGCGTTCCGGGGGTTTATTTAACTTGATCTGGGGGATTTTGATGTTTGAGGCCCCTGCAAGAGCGAGGCCTCGGGCGGTTGCCCTGCTTGCCACCCCCTAAGGCCGCCACTGGGTAGGATCACTGGCAGGTATATACCTATATTCAAGCGGTATTCGCATAGGTAGAGATGAGATACTATTTGCTACAGTTTAGCGCAGTTGAAGATCTTGTTAAAATTAGTGAGATTGGTTTGCTGCCACTGCAATACCAGAAAGCCAGAAACTTCCTACTGAATTTTGGTGTCAATAAAGCAAATTCGTGGATTTCGCTAACTAGCTACAGCAAATACGAAACTTATTTCAACAGATGGAATTACTCGGGTATTTTCATTCAAAGATATTTCAACATCAAATTCATATTTTAATTTATATATTATAGTTAACTTACAAATACGGTAACAAGAATATCACTTTAACAAAACAAATGTATAAAAATGTACACTGAAATAACTTTAATACTAACTGGGTTTTCGATTGTTCCTTCACAAGGAAAATACATTATGCTTAAAATAAAGCGTGTTCTACACAATCCACAGTAAATTGTATAAGCACTAAGAAATAACAATTAACAAGACGCTTCCAATGACACCTCATTTGTCAAATTATGATAAGTAGTAATTAGAAGTTATGAGGGAACAGATGGACATGCCACCACATACCGGTCAAAAAAATAATCCTCCCTTTTGCTTCGCTGCAGTCGGGTAAAAATTTATTATAATCTGATCACAAAGTTATAAGAAGAATTGCCAAGCAGGAAACTGTAGCATGGTGCTAGGGTACTTTCTAGTACTCCGCTGGCTAGCTACCACTCTCAAGTTGAAAGAACACCCAACAGTGTTTCAGCAACCTCATCTAAAACTAGTTCCATACCAGGCTGGGTCTGCAACCAGCTTTGACCACACCATCACTTAAAATCAAGTGAGCTATGGTCAAATACCCTGTCAACGATAAAAAAATTACCTACTTCGAATTTAAACCATTGCAGTACTAAATTCTGATTGGTACTAAACAATTATATTGTTTTATTTTAGCATACATAAATCTAACTGAAGACAAAACTTATGCAAGCTACTGTGCATCATATAAAACAGCTTAAGGTACTGGCTTATATTATATCTATTAGGGTGTAAAATCCACAATATATATAACTGTGCTTAATAAATTCCATTATTCATACCTACAAATTGTTGCTTAGGTTCTAACACCACATAGGTCAAAAATAGCAATTTTTCAGGCAAATGAAAAGGCTACAGAAACAGATATTTCAGCACTAAATATGTAGGTATTACAGCCTCCAGCTTCAGTGTGCAGTATAAAATATATCAAAGATGTTTTAAGACCAGTTCACCGACAGATTGTTGCAATACCGCAACACCACTATAGGCTTAAATACAAGTTTGTATTGGTATTTAGCCTTTTTAAATTTTTTAAAAAATTTGTTGACTACATTAACATATTTTTGTCTATTAAAATTACAATGATTTAATTAACCGTTTTATCGTATTAGTTGATTCACTGTCTCCAAACATTTCAATGTAACTTTTTGCTTTGCTTGCATTTTCAACATATAACAATTTGGTTTTCTCTACTGCATCTGTTTTTAAGATATCACATCTCAACTGCTCAAAATCTATGTTACTAAAATTTTGTACTATGCCATTGTATAAGTCTATGTTTTTATTGAGTGCAAATAGAACTGGTGCACTGACCAGTGAAAATGGATCTTTAGTGTCCGATGTGATTTTTTGGTACTCTGTTGCTGCTTGCCATGCTAAACATAAGTGGCAGCCGAATTTATATGCATTTTCTTGCTCTTCTAAACCTAAACCCGCTAGTAACACTGCACCTTGGCAACCCCTGCCAAACAATGACCCTCCATTATACATAGTCCGTAACGTCCACTCTCTAACTGGCGACCCTAAAGTATTTAATACTTCTAATGGTAACGTATCACTACTTATTACATACTCATCATTATTATTATCTGGTTTTCCAGGTAATGGTATGTTCTGAGCATCTCTCTGCCCGAAAAACTCTCCTTCGCTCAAATCTCTCAATGCTGTTGATATTAAATATGACATGTCTTGGTTTTTCAATCGTGCTAACATACCGTTAGCAGTTACAAGTAAGTAGTCGCCAATTAATATTGCCATTTTGTTGGCAAACATTGCCGTGTCGCCGTTATTACGTTCTGTCACTGGTATGTTGAGTAAGCCTCGGTGAACATAATGCCCTGTACGTATCATTTCAGTTAATTCTGCAAGTATTCGTTGATTTTCTACTATTTTATTGGCTTGTAGTGAGGGCTGTTGCGGTGTGACGGCTTTGGAGAGTAAAAGGATGACGAGACCCCATGGTTGAAGATTGTTGTGCTCATTGTAAAGTAATGTTTTAACTGTTTTCACTATTGGATGGTTGCTGTCAACCTAGAACAAAGCCAAAGAAATTTATTGATGAATAATGTAGTTTTACTCTAGCTATTTTAACATACTATAATTATGTTCATTACCATGACATTTTAAACAGCTCACGCTCAGGCTTCGTTAGTTTATGACCACAGCTATTGTAACATGTTCAAAATGTTGAGATGAATAAACAAAACTATTTCATAATTGTTGTTCATTTATAGGTGATTATTTCCAGGTAATAAAACATAGTTATTTCTAAATACTTATAACTTTACAAATTATGTATAAAAATAATAGTATAATCAAAAATAGTATGTCAAACAAAGGTCCAAATTCAAAATTAAAAAAAAAAAACATATAAAAAAATGTTTCTAGGAACAGATATCAGTAAAAATTTACAAATTGTGAAATTAATTAATGTTTTATTTATTGTGTAAAAAGTTGAAGTTGACAGACTAAATTTTAAATGGTATTATGTCTGAGTAAAAGATTAATTTTGGAACTACTAATTCAATTCTGAAGAGTTTTCAGTAAAGGAAGTCACTTGGAGCCACTATCCTTGAATCTTTAAGTTTGTATTTTGTTTACTAAGTGAGCTGAAAATATGGGCAAAGTTAGTATGTATAAAGAAATAAATCTTTTTATGTAACAAAGTAACCTAATGAATTATGAAGTCACATGGCGTCAAACTTGCATCTGTTACATAATATTTTTAATTACTTACAATATACTAAATTTGCTCAATATTTTCAAGGTCTTTTTCTGAATATAATATACAATGTCTAGACTTCTAGATTAGTTAGCATGACCGTGAAATTATGAAGTTTTAGATAAAAATAAACGCGGAAGTGAATACTTCCGTACTTACAACTTTGCGTAAATGCATGGCCAAATTAGCAAATTCATCACTCAAAAGCCATCTCAGATTCATAAATGAGGTCGGATATCCAACAATTTTTTCAGCTTCTTTTATAACTTTGCTCCATTGAGCCACTGGAGGTCGAAATCCAAAGTCTTCCTGAGTAAGAATACTCATGGTTGTCTCAGAGCGAATTTGTATGGATAACACTGCCGTCCGGCGTAAATACCGCATTAGAGTATACGACATCGTATACAATTTTATTATTTCACAAGTTAACAATACTTTCACATTCAATTTAATTGAGAAAATTGTATTTAATTTTGAGGAAAACGAAAACACTTCATAGAAGATTAGAATTAGAAGCACTATGCGATTATGTCATTTTTATTTTGACGTTTACCTTCTCGTTCAGAAAGTCAGCCAGATGGTCACGTTGATTGTATAATAAATAATTATACGATAGCGTTTTTGCTTATCACCGTATTTTTATTTGTTCGAACAGCTAAAATAGCTCTTTTTAAAAAATAGTTTCGTTGTAAATATAACAAAAACACTTATGTTGAAGTACAGGATTATTGTGAGTTATGCCTCGAAAGAGTTTTGAACGAAACTTTCAGCAGTACAACCGCGCCGGCGCGAAGTTTAAAAAGAAAGTTTAGTGGGAACGCGGTAAAATTTTATCTTCTTAACACGCCTTACCTTACACCTTGAGTCGCCTTGTGCTATTTCTAGTGTTAGTGTCAAAATACAGTGTAAAGATTGTAATACTAAAATCTGAAACGTATCTTTTCGCGTTGTTTCCAAAACATCTCCACCACTATGATGATATACCTACTACTGTGTTACTACATTATGTAGATACATATTTACTTACTTTTTTACACCTAAGTTTTTTAATGAAAAATGCACTACTCTCTTATCTCTTATATACAGCGTCTTATACTAATAAGAAGCCAAAATGGCTTCGCAATTATTTTTGGAGAAGCATTTTAGAGCAGTAGATTTTTTTTCGAAATCGCGACCATTTCCATAAAGTACATTTACTAACAATAAACTTTTTCGGTAGAAAACGATCTTAAAATAACTGTAAAGACATACCTATTTACTAAACTAGCAAAGGCTACGCACAAAATTTATTGATTCGTACAGCTGTCTTCTATTTAAATAACAAAATAGTTTTAATTAAATTAATTTATATCCCATAAATTAATCATACGAATCACAACGTCCATTTTTGTTCAAACGAAGTCCAAACTGAGTTACAGAAACACGGAAACACTAAACACGAAACACTACTGGGAGCGCCTACTACAGCTATAGGTATACAAATACATACATATCTATATTGGGTATAAGTTTCACAGGATGTATATCGCCCCCCGGCAAAGACGGTGGCCGAGCAATTAAAAATAAAAGCAATGTGTATAATTTGTAGGCAGTTTATGGCAGCTCCGTGCCGAGGGCCGTAAAGCGAGCAAAAGGTGGCGTTTGCATTTTGATTTTTGATCGCTGGGGTTTTTGAGGGACTGCGGGACAGAGGTCTGAGTTGTCTTCATACTGGGTCAGGTACAATGCGACTTATAAAAGTCGCATTGTACCTGAAAACAAAACAAAACTAAAAAGCCTTTTATTTGACTGCCCTGTTTGGGAGTGTATGCTTCAAGAGCTGTAGGGCGTGGATTCAATTCCCACTCAAGACAAACATTTGTACGACCAGAGTTAATGTTTCTTCTGTGTCTGGGTGCTTTGTGTGTAATATAAGTATGTATTTACAAAAAATAAGTTGATCAGTTGTATTCCCATAGTAGGTATAAGCTTTTAATTTCATTTCATTCATTCAAGCTTTTTAATTTCATTTCATTTTTCAAAACTATTTACATTTTTCGTTAAAGGTTTTATCCTAATTCAATAGTGTAAGTATACAGTAAAGCATATTTTTGTTATACGTGTTAATGCCAATTATTGTTAATGTCAATTATAATCAATTATGTCAAATAAAAAAAAAATATTCAGGCATTGCTTTGCGAAAGTTCATTTTGAGTTTTCAATGTAGGTATATATTTAGTTTGTTTCCGCTTAACAGTCGTTTCGGTAACAACAGTGATGAGGATTTAAATTAAAATTTAACAAACTTAAATATGATTAGGTATATCATCTTCATCGTCGTCATCTCAGCCGTCGGATGTCCACTGCTCCCCTATTTACTTCCATAAAGACCGGTTGGAAGCGGTTCGCATCCAGCGCGTTACTGCGGTCTCTATTAGGTCGTCTGCCCACCTTGTGGGTGGACGTTCTACCCTGCGCTTCGCGGTCCGTGGTATCCACTCCAGAACTTTGCAGCCCCATCGGCCATCAGTTCTGCGTGCTATGTGCCCTGCCCCCTGCCACTCCAACTTGCTAATCCGTTGGGCTTATGTTGCTTAGTTTGGTTCGTTTACGGATCTCCTCATTTCTGATTCGATTTCGTACAGAAACTTCGAGCATAGACCTTAACTCATTGTGCTACTTTGAGCTTATGAAGAAGGTCAGTCAGAGACCACGTTTCAGCACCATAAGTCATCATCGGTAACACACACTGGTCGAAGACTTCGCACTGAGGCAACTCAGACGAAAAAAACGTTGCGTAGTTTTCCGAACGCTGCCCAGCCGAGTTGGTTTCGACGACTGACCTCTTTCTTTAAGTTTTTTTTTTTTAATATGTATTTTTTAATTGTATGTATGTGAGAGAGAGGGCATGTTAAAATATACTTATACCTTGAACAGTCACACTTTGCTTATGTTTGAGGCTAGACGGTGCTATTTGAAATGTCATACGATATTTATTTATTTATTGTGGATTATTAGAACGAACGCTGCAGGGCGAACTTGGTACGATTGTTATTAATTACTGACCTGATTGTACAGAAATAATTTACGAATACGCAACCCGGGCCACGCCTCATTCATCAATCTCGTATCTTCACAATCTACGCACGTGTGGTGGCCATTTTTTTGTTTAAAGAATTGCAATGGCCGCCATTATAAAACAAATGATGCAAGTACTAGTGAGTGTCACTACATGCTTTGAAATAAAAAACATTTATCATTATTAATTTCAAATGAAATATTTGCCCAAAAAAATTAAATTATTATTATTATATCATTTAATTATTTTTTTTAAATAGTTTTTTTATATAGTGATGTACATTTCTCTATATTTTCTAATTATTGACACACCATCTTATTCTTTCTTAAATAATAATTAAATACCAAATACAAAATACAAATACAAATACTTTATTGATAACACCAATGTTACAAGTCACTTCAAAATTTTAAAGATGTCATTAAATGGGTTTTAAAACACTGATTACATGTCAAAATAAGGGATGTCAATATCCAAACATGTCAATATAAAAAATATTGTCAATATAAAAATACTGTCAATATAAAATATGTCAATATAAAAATATGTCAATACCAAAACAATATTGTCAATATATTAAAAAGACATGACAAAAAAATCATAATTACTTACTAGTAATTCAATAATCTTTAAGTTTGAAATACTCGTCAATGTCATAAAACAAGGTTTCTAGCAGCCAAGATCTTAACTTGGTTCTGAAACACGCGGTGGAAGCTGCATCCCGTACGGAGGCGGGTACGCGGTTGTAGACCGCGGGCCCCAAAATGTATACCGACCTCTCCGACTTGACGAGCCGGTGTGACGGTGTTACAAGCTGGTCTTTCTTTTTATTGCTGCGAAGATCCAACGTACTGTGTACGCCCCTGCGTTGAAACTTATCGATGTTAGTATGGGTGAAAAGGGCTACTTGGTAAATAAGCTCACACGGCAACGGCAGTATCTGCAGTTCCCTAAAAAGCTCCACGCATGAGACATCGGCCTGAACCCCACATATGGCACGAATGGCTCGCTTCTGCATAACAAAGGCTCTATTACGATCGGCAGCGCGGCCCCACAGCTCCAACCCGTACGTGATGTTACTGTGGACGGTCGCGAAGTAGCAGGAGCGCACTACGCTGCGGGCAGCGGTGCTCGCGAGCCGCCGGAGCGCGAAACACGAGCGGCTCAGCTTCCCGCACAGCTCGTCTATGTGCGTCTCCCAGGTCAACGCGCCGTCAATATGGAAACCTAGAAGTTTCGTACAGTAGACTTGTTGGAGCGCGGTATTACCGACTGCTACCGAAAAAGTCTCTGTCGCGTGGCCATTGAGGTTGAAGGTAAGGAAACAGGTCTTGTCTTTGTTTAGCGCTAGTCCGTTTGATCGAAACCAACTATCGAGCTTGTTCACCACCGTATTCAGTCTAGACTCCAGCTCGGGGCGTGTCGGTGCGGTAACTACAGCAGCGACGTCATCGGCGTACATGTATATCTCAGCGTCGTCGATGGCACCAGGCAAGTCGTTAAGGAGGAGACTGAATAAGGTGTTAGACAGACAGGATCCCTGTGGGACGCCTATCACATTTTCCATCTCTGAAGATACGACGCGACCTCTATCACCTACCACGACCTGCGTACGTTTAGTCATGAAGGAGGACAGTATGGACAGGGCGGGGCCACGGATTCCGTAAAATCGCAGCTTATTTGCAATGAGAGCGTGATCGGCGGTATCAAACGCGCGCGATAGATCGCAGCATAGTAGTGCAGCCTGCAGTCTTGCCTCGCGCGCGGTCATCACTTGCCATACCACCTCACGTACCAAGTCTGTGGTCGCGCGGCCCGCCCGGTACGCATACTGCCGTTCCGACAGAACCTCCCGATCTACGACAAAATTAAGTATTCTTCTATTGAGGCCGACCTCAAATACCTTGCTAACAGCGGGGACGAGGGATATAGGACGGTAAGACTTAGGGTCTTCTTTATTGCCCTTTCCTTTGTATAATGGGCATATCTTTGTATAATGGGCATACCTATCCTAGGACATTTGACATAGCGCTAATTAGCCCCAAACTAAGCAAAGCTTGTATAATGGAAACCAGATAACTTAGAGAATACTATTTTTTGTAATTACATACAGAACCAACATTTATCGTCAAATAAACGTTTTGTTCTGGTGGGAATCCAACTCACGCTCCACACTTTACCAAATGAACTAAAAGGGCAGTCCTTGAGTCCTTTTAGTTCTAAAGTGGCCTGGAAGATATCGCTTTTAGCAATAAGGTTGCCAGTTTGTATTTATTTATTAATTATTACAATTATGTGGTAATATAAAAACATTAACAATTGTTATCAACGTAATTTATTTAAAAAAAACGAATCAACATTTATTTAAACTAATAAGAAGGGGTAAACTATATAGTGTGTGTGCGTGTGTGTGTTTGTGTGTGTGTGTGTGTGTGTGTGTGTGTGTGCGTGTAAAAATTTGTCTGGGTACAACACTAAAAGACGTTGGATGAGGATAATGATATAAGTTTCTTCTTAAACTTATTAGTCGACTAAAAAACTCAAAATAATCGATAGGAAAAAATAATGATAATATGTAGATATGTAAATGAAGCAATTAATTTTTGCGCAAAAGCTTTTGGCACTACCGCCATTATGCGATTAAACCCTTGTCTATGGTCACCAAAATGATCACTTATAAATATGCATAGAGTAATTTTTGAAAAGGGAACGTTAATAAGTGAGGTGCGCTCCTCGGGCCGACGGCAAATTGCTTCTTCGGTTATTATTCTCCCCATCGCCAATCCTATACATTTAAAACCAATTATGTTTTATTATGGCCTGAAAAGGAAAGGAAATGTATATCATCACGCAAGAAAAGGATGGCGAGAGCTGACCACAGAGTCCACAGACTAAAAATATTAAAATACTAACCTCAGGCGCGCGCTTTTTGTTTTATTTTTTTATTTTTTTTTTAATAAGGCACGGGCGCGTTGTCTTGATGCGAGCCGTGAATGGAGGCGTAATGGAGGTTTGAAAATATAAAATTAAATCGGATATAATGAGTTACATAGGTATCACGAGCGAGTTCGACGGGTCGTGGCAGGCTTTTGTGTTGGGTTCGTCGACCCAACGCCTCGGTAATTAAAATGGCGTGCTTTTTAAGTTTGTTTGCGTTGAGCTAATGGATGTTGTAGAGCGCTTTGTGACTCATTGGTTTCATAAATTTATGATTAGAGGTTTTAATCAAACGCAGCGACACTAAATAAGTACTTCTTTTTTACAATTCTTGCTTTCTTGATCCATGTTTTTTCTGAATTCTATTCCACTTATACTTATTTAGTATCTATTATCTGTTTACGTTCTACGGTTTCCCGTTTTCTTACTAAACGAAGTTGAAAAGTAAATTAGAGCCTTGAAATAGATCCTAAAGATAAAGAAGCTCAAGACTGAAGACTGCACACAAAATACACAAACATTAAAACTGGCAGAATAGACATAGTGTAATGCCACGAAGAAAGAAAAACAATCACTACACAAAAAATCTAAAGCGCCCGTCCTAGGTCAACGAAGCTTTGTTTGTGGGGAGTTTTGGCGGGATCATGGAAAAGGTCGTGTCTTCCCATAATGTTTCTTTCCAAAATAAAATAGTTTTATTTTAATCACAAGTATTCCTAAGTTACAAGTACGAGTGTAGGAAAATAATATAGTCTGGCGAAACATGACTTTTCGTGTTACTTGCAAAACTCCATCGAAGCTTTATAGTAAAGTCGCCACTACTTTACTAAAGCACGTCTGGACTCGACTGACACGGACTGTACTTGACCGAGACTATAACTAAAACTACGGGACAACTTATTTAACTTATGAAACTTGAAAATGTAACACTTGACACTGGCAAATGCCCAAAATGCGACGCCAAAACCAAAGAAAAAAAATCGGTCTAAAAATATGGTATTGTATCTTTGTACATAGCTTCCATATACGGTAAACTGTAGGTACCTACCACACGCTTAACATTTTTATTCGTCGGCATGATGAAAGTCTGTATTGTTACATTGTACGCTAATGCGCCCATTGAGGGACGTACGGACAGATAGTCTGTTTATATGTAGATATCTCAGTATACTCGTGTCATGATACGCATCCAACCTTTGTACGCAGATATCTACCTCCAAAGATTCTGAATCGAAAAAAACGTGTATTGTTCTCACAAAATAGCGCAAAAAGTCTATCAGAGAAAATCTGAGGATGTGTTTGTGATAAGTATTTTTTTTAAACTTTCGGCCACTATAATTATATGAAGGCCAAGTGAACATGGAAAAATTTGAAAGCCAGGAAAAACTATGGAAAAAAAACATGGCTTATGACTGATTTATTTTACATTGAGACTATCTAATGAAATCAAAAACTTTCATGAAAATTATAAGCAATACAAAACTGAAACCCAACTCAAGCTATGAAAGTTGCTTACCCCAGTCACAGTTTGATACTTCTGCTACTACCCGCTAGATAGCGCTACTTGTATCAATTCTACAAGCTATGCTGCATGAATTAATAATATTGTTTTATAATTATCATCGATTAATATGTTATTTATTTTATTACTAATTTCACTAGTAAAAAGAATGTTTTATTTATATTCCTCATAGCACGTAATGATGGCATGGCTTCACGGATTTGAGTAAAATTTGAAATGGAGATAGCCACCAGCCAGCCTCCACGATTGAAAAAATGGTTAGAACTTAAAAATAAGTGAAACTGAATGTTTCTTATAATTTATTTCAGTGAGTTTGTGTATTTGTTATTTCTTCCCATGTTAAAAAGGGGGGGTAACGGTACACAAACTTTTTCGTACAAAATTTCACATGAAACTTTCTTCGTTTTATAACTTGATTGCAAATAATTTATTTTTCCCTTTTTTTGGCATCATACTATGTGCATTCCGCTAATTTCAAGTATTTATATTATAAAGTGTCATAATAATATGATAAACACAGGTAAAGTCAGTCGCCGTCAATATCACATAAAGCAGTCACAGTTAAATCCAGTCCATGCTCTTGTAAAGTAGTTGTTATCTTACTAGAAGCTTTTACGGAATTTCGGAAACAACACGAACGAAAATCTTGTACCACATAGCACTTGCCCATACTCGTAAAATTGAGCACTTTGTGATTCAAACAGCACATTTTTTTTTACAAAAATACAAGTAAAAAGTGCATTATAAAGAAAATTCTTTAACATACATACATATCTATATATACTTCAAAGCGACAGAATACCTACAAACAGGGCGGCGGCTAAAGGCGGAGCAAACTTTTTGCTCTACAGACTACTTTTTCCGTAGTTGTACAAAATGGTGGACCACTCTCAATCAGGATTGGTACTTACAATTTATAATACTAGATAATATACGATTAAAAATTCAAATATATGTATGTCATTAAATGAGTTTTTTTTTCTTCCTTTGGTTTTGGCGTCGCGTTTTAGCATTTGCCAGTGTCAAGTATTTATATATTTTCAAGTTTCAAAAATCAAATAAGTGTCTTCGTAGGTATAGTCAAAGTCCAGTCTTGGTCAAGTACAGGCCGTGTCAGTCAAGTCCAGTCATGCTTTAGTATAGTAATGGTGACTTTACTATAAAGCTTCGATGGAGTTTTGGAAGCAACACGAATAGTCATGTTTCACCACATTGTAATCATTTTCCCACACTCGAGCTTGTGATTCGACACTTTATGAATAAAACACCGCCATTTTTATGCATAAACACAAAACACTAGTGTTGGAAAAAAATACAACGGGGCGACACGACTCTTCCCGCGTTCCCGCCAAAAACTCTTAAATGAGTTTTAAAACAATGATTACATGTCAATGAATAAAAAAACAAAAATGTCAAGATAAGGTAGGTATGCCAATATACAAACATCCTACTAGTATAATAAATGTAAAAGCTTGGATGGATGAATGTTTGTCACTCTTTCACGCAAAAACTACAGAACGGATTTGGATAAAATTTAGTATGAAGGTAGGTGAGACTCTGGATTAATACATAAGCTACTTTTTATCTCGAAAACATGTAGTGGGTAACACCGCGGGGCGCAGCTACTTTTTAATAATTTTATTTCCAAAATCCAGAATCTTTATGGTTGGGTGGGTTTTTATGTAATATTTATTGTAAATCAGATTTTTTTTAATGATTGGCAGGCGTTCGACCACAGCTCGTTTCATGTTCAACTTCAACTTCAACTCTTGATGAATGGCCTTTGCGGAGATGCTCCACAATTCTACCTATGTCACGTGGAATGATAGACTACCACATAAAGAGGTTGGGTTAAGTAAAGTATTGACTATTATACATATGTAATTGGTACATTACACAGAATTTTGTGCTTTTCCCCTTTTCTGTAACAAAACAATTAAAACTAACCATAGACAAACAGAGGACGAACACAGATATATATATATATTTATATATATTTAAACAAACATTCATAATAATAGTTTTATCCAATTCCACATACATATTTACAGTTTTTTTTTAAATATATTTACAAATGGGGTGGATACTAGGGAAAGGAGACATTTAAGGGAAGTAGGGCGAGGGATTTCAGGAGGGACACTTCATGGTAAGTAACGGTGTGATCGAAGATCCTGAAAACATGTAGCGGGTAACACCGCGAGCCGCAGCTAGTGTCAATACAAAAAAATATTGTCAGTATAACAAAATGGCATGACACAAAAACAATACATTTAAATGTTTGTATTATTTTTTTATGTACCTAAAGGTAATGAGTCGATCGAGACGCTCTCCCGATGGTAAGAGTTAACGCCTGTCCATGACCATTGCAGCGATACACAGAACTCTGAGTAACAAAACAAAGTCCAGGGCATCGCTGCTTTGGCGCTCATTACTTTGAAACTAGATGGTTAGTCTCAACAGCCCTGTAATTTCGCTAGCTGCAGTACTTCAAACCGGAACACAGTAATGTTTACACACTAC
This sequence comes from Biston betularia, assembly GCA_905404145.2. Taxonomy (NCBI): domain Eukaryota; kingdom Metazoa; phylum Arthropoda; class Insecta; order Lepidoptera; family Geometridae; genus Biston; species Biston betularia. The sequence goes on from FR989879.1 coordinate 1,233,745, forward strand.
TGCTTGGCGGCAGAATATCTGGTACTGCCGTGGTACCTATCTAGACGACCTCCTGCTAAGGAAATCTACCACCAAAAGAATTATTATTATTTCTATAAAGTAGGTATTATTTCTGATCTTTAATCTTGGTGTGAACAATAAAGAGTTATCTATCTTTGAACATAACGTTTTCTCATAAGTGCATTCCAAAGGCACTGCGATACTTCGCGTACCTACAACTATAAGTGGGTATGTTCTGAGAGAAGTGTAACTATTACAACGTAGCTCGCATCGCATTCCGGGCCGGCTGTCGAGCGAGGCAGCCTAGCAAAGTTAAATTCGCCGGTGATAGATATGCCAAGCACTCGCGGAATGTAATTTTCACACGCTGCCGCTAGCGACGTCACGAGGGGCGGGAAGCCCTCCCTCGGAACACCCCTAGCTTCTAGCAGGGGAGGCTCTACTCTGCAGGCTCAAGGTCTACGCAACTTGCGACAACTTCAAAAAAAAAGATAGGTAGATATTCTTTATAATAAATAATAATAATAATAATAAAGCTTTAATAATTCCATACAGTGATAATATAAATAGATTCATAATTGCATTCAGATAAAATAATAAATAAATAATTAGTAATGTCAAATGAAAATAAATGGTCAATGTAAATATTAAATTTAGTCGCAAAGTATGGACCCCCTTCGGGTAAAAGCCTCCTCCAAGAAATTCCACAATGTTCTATCTTTAGCTGATTCTAGCCAGTTTCGACCTGCCACCGATAGTATTTCGTCAGCCCATCTTGCACACGGGCGGCCTCTCGCTCTGGCGCCTCGTGGGCCAGCCCACGCCACTGCACTCAGGGTCCATCGGTCGTCGTCATATCTAGCCACGTGACCTGCCCACTTCCATTTCCTTTGCGAAGAAAAACGCAACTCATAGATATTCTTTATTGACATTTAAAAAATCTATTAATAAGCAATGGTATAATAATGATTTTGTTGACAGCCCTGTTGGTTCATTGGTAGTGTGTCTGCTTCGAGAGATGAAGGGCGTGGGTTCGATTCCCACTCAGGACTAACATTTGTGTGACTAACATCGATGTTTGTTCTGTGTCTGGTTGTACTGTATGTATTATAAGTATGTATTTACAAAAAAAAAAGTATGTAAGTATTCTATCAGTTATCTGTCTTCCATAGCACAAGCTTTGCTTAGTTTGGGGTCAGATAGCGCTGTGTGTAATGTCCTATGGTATACATTTTTTTAAATATTTTTTTTTATGTACGCGTCTGATTTTACATAGGTATGCAAAAATGCAGTGTTAGTTAGATTAGTATTTAGAAATTTAAAAGTAATAAGAGCTTTATAGAGTCCAAAAACTAAACAAATTTAAGCTGTAAATTGGCTCCGTCAAAAGTTATATAAAAAAAATAAAAATAAGAAATAATTAGCAAAAAAATAGTAATCAATTACATAATCATCAAAATATTAATAAGTAATGTTTATTTGTAATCAATTTTTATATGTAATTCATTATTACTTGGTGGTAGATCTCCTTAGCTTTAAGAGGACCTTTCATACTATTGGCGTCGGCTCCGGTGCTATGTCGCGCTTTCACGACGGATGCTCCAGAAAATTGCTACAATGATTGTGCCCGGGTATGCCGAAATGAAGGAAACGGTCCGGGTATCTACTCGCGCAAGCCAGCGCCGGCGCACTTCATGAGTACATTCCTAGTAGTCAAGTATTTTTTAAAAGACTTCTTTTTATAAGCTAGCCTTAATTATGGTAAAAGATAAATGAATTAAAATAGTGTTCTTTTTAGTAAAATCATGGAGTTATATATATGCGTCTGTGTGAGAACCCTATCCTGTCACTATTAGGTATAAATTTGTGAGGACGGATTGATGTTTTTTAATCTTTCACGCAAAAACTACTGAACGGATTTGGATGAAACTTGTATACAGTTCATTGATTGGATTGACATATAGGATACTTTTTACACTGTAAACTGTACAAAATTTTTGTTGAAATCCACGCGGATAAAACCACGAGTATGTCATAATAAAATACGTCAAAAATTCCATAGAAACTAAGTACTAGTGTTACCAGAGTGTGATTATGACTAGACTTATTTTTATTTTTTTTTCACCAAATACTGTGAGTTTCGAAACCCTTGACAATGGCAAAATGCACAAACTACGATGCCGGAGACGAAAGAAAAAACAATTAAAACAACTGCATTACGATGTTTTATCCGACATGGCCCACAAATAGGGCGGCACTTGTAAAGGATTATTCAATTAAGTGGCATCCATTAAAGGCCACATCAGCAATGCTAAACTGCAACTTATATGGATTGCAATTTCTTTATTACCTCATTTCGATTCCGCCTGTGATGGCCTTGTCAATATAAGAAACAGAAGATAGATGTCGCCACTTTGGCGCTCTTGACTAATGAATACGGACGGTAAGTTTTGAACGCAACCTTTGAAAAATGCCCACGCTATTTTCAACTTTAGTAGTTACACAACAAAATCCATAATAGAATGCCATTTAACATCGATTTTCCAAGACAGTGGTTTCCGTAAACACAAAATTTAAAACAATGTAAACATTCGAATTTCAAACGTTTCACATCGCGTCAGGGTTGAAACAATCCTTTCTCATTTTGAATTGACGCCATATTGCTATTGGGAGATGACCGATTGTTCACGTTAATCTTCTGTCCTTGTTGTTCTTGATGAAAGATAGATAGTGTTGTCCTTGTCGTGGTTACGTGCTTGGACATTCGGATAGTTGTTTGAGGCCGATAATGGCGGCGTTTGACAATAACATTAGTTCGGATACAGCCTGATTGGATTTATTGAAAGATATCGGCGTTGAGTGTGATTTATAGTCAAGTTTGGACGGGGCTTGTCGTGAACAGTCTACACTGCACCAGGAGATTGGCGATAAAATCATGTACCTACCTACGGATCATAGTACTTGACAGATGTTTAGAAATATAAGCCTCATTTACACCCGCTAGAGGCGCTGTCTCAGTTTGTATCGACAATGTACGACCGCTAATTGAGGAGCCTTTTCGCTCCGTATAATAATTGGTACAACAAATCTTTTGTCAAGTTTTCGATGCCAATAATTACGTATAAAATATGGATTAGCGCCCCTGGCGGGCGTAATCAGAACTGAAAATAAGTTATAGATATTTGTAGTAACGTATCATATGTTACCAACCACCAATTTTCTTGATGGTAAGTAACGGCGTGGTCGAAGATAAAGGACGCAGTGTTAGGAGATATCTATTCACTCTGACTTTGAAAATATCCAGATTATATCTTTTATTAAATGAGAAAACAAGGAAGCTAGCAGTTTAGCAGTTTGTTCCATTCCGTGGCCGCACGGATGAGAAACGTAGAGTCACAACGTTTGGTATTTATCCAAGGAAAATGCAAGATGGCAATTTCATACGTTTATAGTATTCAAGACAATTGATTATCATGTTGGATACTTTGTACTGTGAATTAAATAAATGTTCTACCATACTTTTTAATATGTTCCAAAAAGTTTTGTAAAAAAACTTTGTCAAAAGCTCGAAGGACCAAATTTCAGAACCGTTTCATTTTATTCAGAACAGCTATTTTAGCCGGATATTTACAATAACAGCTTTAATATTTTTTAAGCTTCATGTCAAGTATCAATGTTTTAGCAATAGCATAACTAGTGATGTACTAAAATATGTTGGGTTTCTCAGGCTCTGTAAGGTAGCAGAAATATTTGTGTTTTCTTCTGTAATGTTATTAAGGACGCCTATAAATTATGGTTAAGGTAACAGACGTGCTAGAATGTCAATGTGAATGTACTTTTTACGTAGTAGGTTCTACGTAAAAAGTAGAAAAATCTTTGAAAAGCAGGATAGCGCTCCGGGAGTAAATGTTTTTTTTTTTTAAATAGATTTGGCTATTGTTTATGTACTAACGTAATTCCCGCTTAATGCTAGAGCCACTGATCGAGCTTACTTATTTGACTTAAAAAATCAACGTCCGAGCGGCTGTTAGCTGCCGCCCTAATAAATCGTATTTTAAACCTCCCAGCCCCGCTGTGCGCCTGGTACTGCAACTATTTCACGTTTAATGGACCAAATAACTGGTCTGATGGCCCGTTGGCTGGACTTGCCGTTTTAGCGATTTTTCGCGGCCATTTCCGTTTCGGCGCAAATTATTGTTATTGTTTTGAGGTTAGGAACGTTGAAATGTTGTCTACTTGATTTGTACTTCTAGGCTTCTTCTTGCGGCGGCGTCGTGTGTCGGGTCGCTCTAATACCATTATGAACAAATGTAACTAACGTACGAGTATACACTGGAGCACATAATTTTATTGGAATTTCAAATGATATTTCCAAAATATCAGTTGTTTATTAGTAATTACGATACCCTCCTTTCGGCACAATACATCAACGTTTATAACAAACAAACTTAAGATATGCTAGCCCAGCCCAGCCCAGTAATTTCGCTAGCTCCAGTAGGTACCCCACAAACCGAAACACAGTAATGTTTACACACTACTGCTTGGCGGTAGAACTACGGTTACAGGGCTGTTGAGACTAACCATCGAAAGTCTCAATGTAATGAGCGCTAAAGCAGCGATACCATAGCTTTTTTTCGTTAGGCTAGGTGTTTGACCACAGCTCACCTGATGTTAAGTGACGGTGTGATCGAATATAGTAAAGCACACCAAGCCTGGAATGGAACTGGCTCTCAAGTGAGGCTGCCGGGACACACCGTTAGATGCTTGGCGGCAGATTTTCAACTTGAGGGTCGTAGCTAGCCAGCCGAGTACTAGAAAGTACCCTACCACCATGCTATGGTTTCCTCACGATGTTTTACTTCACCGACAGCTCAAGCTCAGTGTTGGGGGTTGAACCCACGAGCATGCGAACCTACCGCGCTAACCACTGAGCTATCATCGCTACAGAAATTAGCTATGTTTGTTACTCGAAGTTCTGTGTATCGCTCTAATGTTCATGAACATACGTTATCTTTTACCATAAGCAGGGCGTCTCATTCGTCTCACTACTGTTACATACAAAAATTAAAACAAACTGTCAATTGTTCCTAAGTTTAACACGGTTACACGGATTTCTAACTCGCAAACAAATTCTGAAAGTCCTAAAGTCGCGCGACACGGTCGTCCAGCAATCTAGTCGCGCGCTCGCGTCCATTACCGCTGCAAACAGCACGCACCGCAACAGATCTGTCACGGCGGGTGAAAAACGCAGCAACGCTGCGTCACGCTGCGTGACCGCGCTGCGTTGCACCGCGGTACCGTTCGCAAAACGGATGAAATGAATATACAATACATAGATAAGTACCTACATCCACTCGGACTTCATCTCGAAGGATTAGTACACAATAAGAATTCTTTTCGGAGAATCGCTTCAATAGGACATGTAGAAAGACGGCCCATCACCACCCATACATGGTGGAATTTCCTTGGGTACGTACCAAACGTTGGACAGCCCCGTTGGCTCATTGGTACATCTGCCTTGAGAGCTGTAGGGCGTGGGTTCGATTCCCACTCAGGGCAAACATTTTGTGAATAAACAAATGTTTGTTCTGTGTCTGGATGTTCTGTATGTATTATAAGTATGTATTTACAAAAAAAAAAGTATTTATGTATTATATCAGTTATCTGACTTCCATCACACAAGCTCTGCTTAGTTTGAGGTCAGATGGCGCTGTGTATCAAGTCCTACGATATTTATATATATATAAACAAAAAAACGTTTTGACTCCAATATTCTAATCAAATCATCAAATTCAAATTCTAATTCATCATTTTTAAGGTTAGAGTGTATCAAAAAATCAGACCATTTACTACATTTTCATTAGGATCAAAGGGACTAGAGGAGAGAAAGAGTGGAGGAAGTTTGTTTTCGTATCACAACTTGCGGATGACTTTCTTTTTAAATGAATAAGCAATGCATCAGCGACTCTGTTATTTTCCAAATAGTTTGTATAGTGTGTTTCCAAATAGTTTCTATAATGCATCGTAAACCAAACCCGTCCCGGGTTTGAACTAACTAAACAAATCTAAATTGTTCACACTGTGCTATCATGGCTACAAAATCACAAATCAAAATCAAATAATTGTGTACCATACTTGCCCTTTAAACAATTATTATAGAATAGTTGTATGATTTCCCAGTGTTTTTGCAAACGGTACCGCGGAAACCAATCGCTGTTCTCTAGAACAGCGATTGGTTTCCGCACGAACGGTTGAAAAATGTAGTCTAACGATACGCAGTGCCACCGCACCAGTTTACTTACTACTGGAAACCTGTGAAATATACCTGTAACTAGGTGTTTTGGGGGTTTCGCGCTGAATACGACCTGAGTATCTTCAGATCACATCGTTGTTTAGCATCAAAGGAATGTATGGAAAGTGGAGCAGTGCCGCTGGCTTCGGTAAATACATAATTATTTCAGGACATTTTTTTACACAGCGCCATCTAGTCTTAGCACAATACAATTGTAAGTACATAAATATAATAATATATATGTAAATCTAACGTAGCTCGGCTATAGCTATACGTTTATTTTCAAGTAAAAATAACCGAACCTCTGTTCCTCTGGTACTTACTAGATAACTCCTACGTTTCTCTGTTAATCTAGTGTTAGACAAAGAAATAACTTCTTCCCACACTGCTCGCCTGGTACTCTAGAAAGTTCGCAGCATGACGCTTTGGTGTAGTGGGTATAGCGTTGTAGCGGCCGGGTGCGGGTTCAATGCCGTGTTCCGTTGTCGGCGCACCGGGAGCTCTGATTGGCTGTCGATGATAGATGGCTTACATCTTTGAAGCTATACAGGATGTTTTTATTGTATGTAAACGTTATGAGACGAAGATGAGACATGATTTTTGCAGGTGGGCTACAAATAAAAAGTTTCTTTGTTTTAAGCACAAAACTAGAAGCTTCAGTCAACAACTACCATGCAATGGTTTCCTATTCATGTTTTCCTTAACCGGCAGCTCTTTGTTGAGATTTGAACCCACGCCTTCCAGTGATCAACCACACTAACCAGATGCAGACGATGGCATGACGTTGCTACTGGTTTACTAAATAGTGTTTGTAGCGATAATTGCTTAGTGGTTAGTGCGGTCGATTCGCACGCTGAAGAGCGTGGGTTCAAACCCTAACAATGAGCTTGAGCCGGTGAAGGAAAACGTGAGAAAACCATAGCATGGTGGTAGGGTACTTTCTAATACCCTCAGTCTAGACCAAGCGCTGGAAGGGTCAACACGTCCTGAGGAAGCCCGTGTAGAGGCAAAACACGTGTCAAGTGGTCACTGCAGCGAGAAGAGGATATAAAGACTTGTTGAAGTCCTCATCACTGTTGTGACTGATACGGAAATAAACTGAATATATACCTTGAATATTCAAAATGAACTTCAGAAACCCACAAAGTAATGCTTGAATCAATCAATTATCTAGTACCCTCAAGTTGAAAATCTGCTGTCAAGCATCTAACGGTGTGTTCTAGCAGTCTCACTTGAGAGCTAGTTTCGTTTCAGGCTAGGTGTGCTTCTATCCATCACCTTCCACAATCACAACATCCTCCTTCCTTCCTTCCTTTCAAGGTCGTCGTGAAATCGTCCATACCGTCACTTAACATCAGCTATGGTCGAAATACCGTGGCAAAAAATAAAAAAGTAGCATTTTGGAACACCATGTATAACATGTTGTTTAGAAATGATTCATTAGTGTCGGAACCAGTACACGGTTACTGTTTGTAGCGAGCGGCTGCGCCGACGTGCACGCGCGTACTCGCGGTACGTACGTAGATACGTCCAGTAACTACAAGTAGGTATGAAGGTAATTTGTTTGAAGATTTTTAAGACCACAGAATAATTTATAGTAGACCTAGGGTTCCGTCTCGGCTTCGCACGGCTGTTATGTGTGTGATGTAGGTCGTGTAACTATGAAATAACTTTTGATTTATACTAATATTAAAAACCGGCCAAGTGCGAGTCGGACTCGCGCACGAAGGGTTCCGTACCTTTATTTATAAAAAATTCAAGTTTGTTGTATGGGATCCCCCTTAAATATTTATTTTATTTTATTTTTAGTATTTGTTGTTATAGCGGCAATAGAAATACATCATCTGTGAAAATTTCAACTGTCCAGCTATCACTGTTCTTGAGATACAGCCTAGTGACAGACGGATGGATGGACGGACAGCGAAGTCTCAGTAATAGGGTCCCGTTTTTACCCTTTAGGTATGGAACCCTAAAAAGAGATTAGATACATTTAACTAACTTTGACAGCCCTGTTGGCTCATTGGTAGTATGTCTACTCCAAGAGCTGAAGGGCGTGGGTTCGATTCCCACTTAGGATAAACATTTTGTGGTATGAAATGTTTGTTCTGTGTCTGGGTGTACTATATGTAAAACCTGTAATGATAATCGTAGTTTTTGGAATAAATGAAATGAAAATGTATTATAAGTGTAAAAAAAATATTTAAGTATTCTATCAGTTATCTGACTTCCATAGTACAAGCTTTGCTTAGTTTGGGGTCAGATGGCGCTGTGTGTAATGTCCTACGATATAAAAAAAACTTTCCTCTTCCCATATTGTATCACAAAAAAAAAATATTTGTTTATTTGTCAGGTGAGCTGTGGTCAAACATAGTCCTGTCAATCGTGAAATAAAAAAATAAATTAGAAATTTAATTTATTTACTTTCAGGTTTCTAATTAAATATCAGTTACTAGGGCAGCGGTACCAGGGTATCACGATGACGGCGGAATTCGCCAATTTTCACCAAGGGCTAATTTAAGATGGCACTACTCGACATGTTTATTGGTTAATTAAAGTTTTAACGCAAACAAACAAGTATCAGGAGCGTCAGCAAAACTGGTAGGTACTAGAAGAACAGTTTTGAAAGCAATATAGCATACGAGTTTTACTGTGGATTTTTATACAATACTTTTTAAATGTTTCTACTTCAATAATAAATATTGGAGGACATTTTATAACAGCGCCATCTAGCCCCAAACTAAGCAAAGTTTGTACTATGGGAACCAGACAGCTGACAGAATACTTAAATGCATCTTTAGCAATATCATCATAATGAATATTTCGAATGTCATTTTTAACATTAACGTTTAATAGGTGAGTTCTTACAAGTAACCAGTGAACATATCTATACTATTTACGGTACCTGATGTTGCCAGCTGTTTTAAAATCATCGTCCTTTTTATACTCTAATGGTATTTGAAAGATATAGACTAAGATACAGGACAGTACAGGAGGTAAACTGTAAGATATTCTGCCACCAAGCAGTAGTGTGTAAACATTACTGTATTCCAGCTTGTACAGCAGCTAGCAGAATATATAGCGAAGGATAAAATACAAAATTATAAGTTTGACTTGTAACTTTGTTATCAATAAAACATTTCTATTTTTAATACACATATAATACCCAAACACAGAACAAACATCTATGTTTGTCAAAACAATGTTTGTTCCCGGTGGGAATCGAACCCACACCCCACAACTCTTAAAGCAGTGCTACTACCAAATAAGCAAATATAGCACTTTAACTGCATAGTGTCTTTAACTGCACTCGTTCGTAAACTTTCTTCTACGCAAGTCATACTATACGAATAACTTTCTTTGCCTGCTACCAGTATCTCATCAAAAACACCTGAACGGCACAATAATCCAAGTTTGCGATTTATCTCATGATCCCGCTCCCCCCGCACCCCTGACTTACCCCCCACCCCCGGTGTTGTAATTAACGAAATAACGGACAACGGCGCCTTAATGAGAACGAGAGATTTACTACATCATAATTAATTGATTCACGTAATTTAGAGCTAGATTTTAGAGCTAGGTCTTATCAAATGTATACTATTAATTAAAGTTTATTAAGTGTACTTTTATCCTGTTTAATATTATACATTTGAAAGTTTTTGATGTTGAATGGTTGGATGTTTGTTACTCAATCACGCAAAAACTACTGAACAGATTTGGATGAAATTTGGTATGGAGGTACCTGAGACACTGGATTAACCTATAGGCTTTTTTTATCACGAAAACATGTAGCGGGTAACACCGCGGGGGGCAGCTAGTAGCTTATAACTGTCAAATAGATACGCTATATTCTGCACATCAAAAACAGACAAAAGTACAGAGAACAAAATAATCTTATGATCTAGTGCCACAAGTGGCGGCCTTATCGCCAAGAGCGATCTCTTCCAGGCAACCAAGAGTACCAAGAAAAATAGTAAGAGTTGTCTACCTTTAAGTCTTATTAAATACTATTTGATTCGTTTCAAGACCAGAGTAAAAGTTATGTTATAGACGAAGAAAAGGGACTCAATTTTAGTTCGTTGTCTTCATTTAATATCAAGTAATCTGTGAACTCTGACGCTGAGGGCTGGCACCATACCAACCAACCAACAACCTACTACCAATTATACCAACCAACAAACCAACTATACCAACCAACCAAGCGACCAACTACCAACCAACCAACCAATCGACAGCCCCGTTGGCTAATTGGTAGTATGCCTTAAGAGCCGTAGGGCGTGGGTTCGATTCCCACTCAGGGCAAACATTTTGTGAATAAACAAATGTTTGTTCTGTGTCTGGGTGTACTATATGTATTTACAACAAAAAAAGTATTTATGTATTCTATCAGTTATCTGACTTCCATCACACAAGCTCTGCTTAGTTTGGGGCCACATGGCGCTGTGTGTATAGTCCTACGATATTTATTTATTATTATTTATAACTATACCAACCAACCAAGCGACCAACTACCAACTATACCAACCGACCAACCACTCAACTAACCCTGGTTCGTTAGTATACCAACTTATTTTGATAAAGTCCCTACCATTTAGTCTAAGGGAGGAGAAAGTATTTTTTTATTGTTGGCTAAGTATATGACCACAAGTGAGCTTGATTCATCAAAGATAGTGCAAATTCACATCACAGACAAGGTGATAGAGGCCTCATTAGAACAGAACTAAGTTAGCAGTTTCAATACTGCTTAGTGAAAAGCGCGGGGGTGCGGGGGAATCCCCACCGAGGGGGGATAGGAGAGGGGGCTAAGGTTGACAAATGGGCGCTCGGAGCGTCGCGATACAATCGGTGCGTTGCTTACTGCCAGAGAGGAAAAAAATAGGGTTGGCACTCAGGACGATTTTAGAATTAGAATTCAACTTTTGAATTTATTTTTATTTTTGCATGTTTGTTTCTTGATTAAGAAACAAACATGCAAAAATAAAAATAAATTCAAAAGTTGAAACAAACAGACGTATAAACAGTTGAACTGACTTGGATGCAAGTTTGGCATACTTACAGTTTATTACCTAGATTAACATATAGGATAGCTTGTATATCAGAAAAAAAAACGTTTCTGTGGGATTATCAGAAAACAAACTACTGGACGTATCCACTTGAAATTTGGTAAAGATTAATAATAATGTATAGGTAGATAGATTTACAAAAAATGGATGTACGGATATTACGGATTTTTTTTTCGCATTCCCTACAAAATTCAATGTCATATGTTATATTATGTGCCAGGACAAATCCTGTGTTTTTAAATTTTTGATCGTTCAAGGTGATATAACACCAAAGAACTCATGAAAATTGTACGCGTTGAAGTCTTTTGGATGGTTAAATAATGGAAAAGTTTAAATTTTTCAAAATGTTTTTCTGTTGTATTTTTATTTCTGGTATTTTTGTAAAAATTGATTTCCGTAAGTTGTCATCCCTGCGTTGCGCGTCACCGGTCCCGTCGTAGCGCCATTACTCACTGTCCGCTACGCCACGCCCAGGACGCTACGAGATCTGCTACGCTGCTACGGCTGCATCGTAGCACCGCACTCTTTAACACCAATTTTTTTATTGATAGCAGACGCGAATTAAATGAAAATAACGAATAGCTTTGGGGGTAGATTTGTAAAATTACTAATTGTCTACGACACTTTTGTCTCTGCTTCAAAGCCTTGAGCATCGTCGTAGAGTTGCTAGCTTTTCGGTTTTGTACCGGATACAATTCGGAGAGTTTGCACTCGAAAAATTTGGTACACTTTTCTACTACAGGCAACCGTGATCATAACGTCATCTATATATGGTGGATGATCCCCATGCACGCACAAAGAGTTTTGATTCCACATTTTTTTTCGCACAGCGACGTTGTGGAACTCTGCCGGAGTCTGTGTCTGTGTGTCCCTGTTAGGTACAATACGGGCGTCTTCAAATCTAGAGTAAATAGGTTTCTTCTAGGTAATCTTGCTCTATGGATAACACTACTGCTTAAAATCAGGCAGAGTGTGGTCAAACGCAAACCTATTTTGAATAAAAAAATAATAATTGTAAATTAGATTTTTTACTATGTAGATGTTTGCGGATGGGATGTGTGTAAACACTGACGTATTCTCTAATCAGTAATTGTAATTATATTTATGTAAGTTTCAGAATGCAGGAACGCGCTGTACGCGAGCCGCTTCCTACCGGTCTTTATGGAAGTCAATGGGGGAGGCCTATGTCCAGCAGTGGACGTCCTACTGAAATGATGATGATGATGATGAAGTTTCAGAATCAGGTGATTATTAATAGAAGAAAACATCAAGCATTCATTTATTTATAATAAATAAATAATGTTCACACAATCGAATTATTGAGAACGTAAAAGAAAAGTTTGTAAAAATAGATCCGGCTTTGCATTTCTGTAAACTACTTGGACGTTTTCAAAGGCGTATTCATGCAGAACTGAGCAATGAAGTTTTTTCCCTTCGTGAATACATTTGCGAATTTCAGGAACTTTGCTAGACGGCTGGCACCTTTGAGTGTCGGGTAGGGTTACCATGATTCAGGCACTTTGAAGTAATTTTCTAAAAGAAGAAATTTGGGCTGATTGGCGAATCTTGAGAGATGTCTACGTACAGTCGTGGACTATGATAGGGGTTGATTGTGAAGAGCTCCTGTGAACTTATAATCTTAAAATAGTACTAAGAACAAATTCAACATAGAATCTAGAATAAGCGATCATATGTGTTTGTGACGAAAATATTCTATAGAAATATTATTCATGTTTCGTAAAATACTACTAGTTTGTAAGTTTGAAAGTAAAAAAAAGTCGCCACTATTTTACTATGCATGACTGGTCTTGATCAAGACTAGACTTTGACTATAAATGTTAGACATGACTTGCAAAAACCGAAGACAAGGCAATATTGAATACAGAAATATTGAATCAAATACAAATACAAATATTTTATTGATAACACCAATGTTACAAGTCACTTCAAAAAATTTAAATATGTCATTAAATGAGTTTTAAAACACTGATTACATGTCAACACAAAAATGTCAAAATATGGCATGGCAATATATATACAATTATAAATGTCAATGTAGAAAATATTGTCAGTAAAAAATGCTGTCAATACAAAATATGTCAGGAGTTTCGGCGGGAACGCGGGAAGAGTCGTGTCGCTCCGTTGTATTTTTTTACAAAACTAGTGTTTTGTCGAGTGTTTATGCATAAAAATGGTGGTGTTTTATTCATAAAGTGCCGAATTACAAGCGAGTGTGAGAAAATGATATAATGTGGTGAAACATGAGTTTTCGTGTTGCTTCCAAAACTCCATCGAAGCTTTATAGTAAAGTCGCCACTACTTTACTAAAGCATTGACTTGACTGACACGGACTGGACTTGACTAAGACTCGACTTTGACCATAACTATAGCTAAGAGACAGCAGAAATAACAGTTAAGACAAGGCAGTATGGCTTTACAGCTTTAGCCTGCGCGATGGGGCAAATTAATTTAAAAAAAAAAATGTCAATACCAAAAATCAGGCACAGAGTACGATGCTAACAAATAGCATAAAAAACGAGATTTTTTAGTTTCATTCATAGCCCCTCTAGCGAGGGCAGGAGCTAACTTTCCCCGTGTTTTTCTATAATAGTTCGTAGCTTGAGTTATTGTTTTTGTAAGCTCGAATCGTTTACACTTGGGAACATTTTTTCATATTTGGGGAAGTAATAGTGTTCAAGTTAGAGATGAAACTTTACCCCGTTGTTAAGTAATCATTTATGAAGTCTGTTGTTGCTTACTCATTTGGATTATGTTGCAAATAATTAAAGAAATCGACCCAGACGAACTAAATTGTCATTACAGTGTTATTGGACCACCAAAGCCGATGACCGGGTAGTCTGGAAGGAGAAGAGTGAGGCCTTAAAAAAAAAAAAAAATAGAGAAAAAAATAGCGGGGAAAAAACGTTAAGAAGTGTATAGTTTTTGCTGTTAATATTAAAAACCAGCTAGCTGCCCGTGGCTTCCGTGGCTTCGTTCGCGTAATTCAGCGATTCGCGATTTACAAAAAAAAATGTCTTGATAGTATGTCTATGGATGCTGAAAATGTTATATTGCTTCCCTAAAAAAATAATTAAAAAATTTTCTTCAATGTACAGTAATCTCGTTACAGTTTTATTTATTTGTAATTTTATTTGACAATATGAGTTTCTTCAAATGAAAAGTAAACAGCTTCCTTCTAGGTAAGCGTGCTCCATCCTAGATCGCATCGTTGCTTAACATCAGGCAGGATGTGGTCAAACGCGAACCTATTCAATATTAATTATTATTTTAATGTTAATTATTCTATGAAGGGCGTGGGTTCGATTCCCACCCAGGACAAAGTGTTTGTGGTATAAACAAATGTTTGTTCTGTATCTGAGTGTCCTGTATGTATTTACAAAAAAAAAGTATTTAAGTATTCTATCAGTTATCTGACTCCATAGTACAAGCTCTGCTTAGTTTGGGGTCAGATGGCGCTGTGTGTAATGTCCTACGATATTTATTTTTTTAATTTATTTTTATTAAAAAAAATACCTGTCCAAGCACTTCAAATTATTTGTTCTACGATGGTATAAATATATTCTCGTTGATGCTTAATCCTATACAAGGTTAAACAGAAATGAAACAATAAAGTTTTTTTAGGTTTTAATATTTTTTACACAATTCGTAGCATTCATAATGCCGACACTGTATCGTCATTCGCTTCGTCTCGTCAGCTTTAGTTGTTGCTCATAATTCATATTATATAAATATTCAAGTATATTAATCGCGTAGGCGACAAGTTCACGGTTTCCACCTGTAGATGGCGCAAGAAACGAATACACGAAATTAATTATTTTCTCTGACTAAAAGTCATATTACTGCCCAACTATTCGAGATTTATTTATTCCCAACTTGCGTCATCTATGCGTATTATCATCAACCTCATCAAAAATTATACAATACAAATATATAATTAACATTTTTCGAATTGAAATTTTCGCTGACAGACGCACGTTATTTTTTAGTAACTATATTTACAATAACTTGATGACTTCGAAATCATTACATAATAATGTACATATATAATAAAGAGAAAAATCAAAATAAAATTCTTCAATTAATACATTAATACCTAACAACTACTATTTAAGATTTTTCTCTTAATAAAAATATATTACACGCAATGTTGATAACAATATGCGAAAAATCAACAAAATGTAGTGTTGCGAAAGAAATGTTTTTTTTTAAATTATTATTCAAGAAATGATTCCTTTAATACTGAGAATTTGAAAAAAAAACCTGTATTTTACAAAGTAAAGACGAAGTATATTAAATGACAATAATAATTATTTACAAAATGTTAACAAACTTTTTTTCTAAAAAATGAAGCGCTAGATTGTGGTGCGGTTGTTTTCGCATAACAAAGATTGGCATAATTTTTATAATTATCACGAATCTTTGAATTAAAAACAAACATATTTTTTTTTATAAAATCATTGATAGAAATCAACTGCACCGCAATATTTAAAAGATGATAGTTATTCTAGAATAAAGCTTGTTCGGATAACGTCCACTATCATGCCGCATCTAGGGCCAATCACTGACGACTATAGCTTCCATCGTATACATGATATAAGGCTGTAATGCGAGGCATTACTTAATGTTCTCGTGATTTCAAGTATACTAGTAAGCTGTGAGTGCTAAAATGTTATATAATTATTATTCTTATAATTTAGTAAAATTTAGAAGAGACGCGTATACTTTGTATTAGCTCGTTGCGCATAGACATTATAATGAAGTTATAATTTTATCTTACTCGCATAATATTTTATTATGCGTAAGTAATATTTTGTCGAAATAATTTATGCGAAATTTTTTCACAGTCTGTGTTCTGTGTGTACATTTTAACACTCACAGGAAAGTTCTGTGGCCATTCACTCAAGTCCTTACATAGTTAGGCATAATATTATAGGTATACATTGGTTCACACAAGTTTAAAACCACAGAACTTTTAAAATAAAGATCTAGAAGCTCTCGAGTTTTCAGTCATTCACATAATACCATGTTCATTATAAATAAACATTTGCGAATAAATAGCTACAAATTAAAATATGGGTTTACAGTTCCACTCTCGTTGAAAACTGTTATATTTAATTTGTAGCTCCTAATGTTTATGGTCTCCTGGTAACGTGAAGGCGATTAATATCAGGTATTATACAAGACAAAATATACCTAAAAATCTCTTTTTTTTTTAATAACATTGTAAAATATAATCTGTGATTCGTATACATTGGTTACAATTGTGCTACATGATCGAACACCAAGGCGAGTGAGACAACGATATTAGATACAATATCATATTAATAAATATATAAAATTCAAAGATATGTATACATGTCGAAAGTTACCTGTAACTTAGGAGAAGCGGACAATATTGAAATTGACATTTTTAGAAGTACTTTTGAGCTTTGTAGTTAAATTTAAAAGAGCACAGACGCAACACATTCGAAACAAACTAATTTACAGTTATATTTAAGAAGCAAGGGATGAGGTACGCGGGCGAGGCCGAAGGATGCCGAAAATCGCTAACCAAAATCGCGAGCGGGATCCATTTTCGGCATCCATTCAATCTGACCTGCAGGTTGATTATCTCGTGTTTTAACCTCGCACGCGTATTCTGAAACCTTGTATAACAAGTATGTTGTTTTGAAATCATACCTAAAACCTATTAATACACAACTCCTTTAAAACGAAATGTCCCAATTCTATTACCTCTCTGTCGACAACGACCCAAGTACTTCCAGTGGTAGTTACAACTTACAACTAATCAATTATTTATTTATATTTACGTAATAACAATACACAATTAGCTATAAATATTTATAAGATAACTATCAAACCACTTTTTATTGTTACATTCATCAACTTTGCTCCTATTGTTCCGAGTGATAAAACCTTCACTAATATTATTATTTATAATAGGTGATTGCACCGGTTATTTTACAGCGTTCATGTCACTTCATTTACATATTTAATTTTATAATTAAAGTTGACTTTAAATCTTAATTTTAGGAGATCGTATACTGTTTCAAATATTACAAAATGTTTTGTTATGTATTTATGTACATAGCATCGTTCTCCTGTGGTATCACGTGGCAGGGCGCGGCCGCGCGGGGCGTGCGGGGGGCACGCGGGGCGCGCGTGCGGACGCGCGGGGCGCGGCGCGGCGCGGGCGTCGGCCTCGCGAGCGCGCAGCCGAACAACGTCACTGCTACTCATGTCTGAAATAACATGACATTTTATTATTATTGACGTGTCATATTTTACCGATATTTTACATATATCGCGCCGGAATATATCGCGACTTTGCAGCACTTTATTGGTAGTGTCACCATCAAGGATTGTCGTATGATCTCATGCAATATACAATCGTGCATTTAATTAAAAATGATTTACAAAGAAACCGAAAAGAAATTTTTTTGAGAAAGAAACTGAAAATCTGATAACATTCTCGTCCATCTACCATTACTAAAATATACCATTAAAAAGTGTACGGAATAATCGACTGCAATTTTTAAAAGTTTTCTAAATCATTATAAACTTTGCTTAAAGTTAA
Source organism: Biston betularia (assembly GCA_905404145.2). Classification (NCBI taxonomy): domain Eukaryota; kingdom Metazoa; phylum Arthropoda; class Insecta; order Lepidoptera; family Geometridae; genus Biston; species Biston betularia. Next base: position 1,251,695 of record FR989879.1, read on the forward strand.
ATAAACATCTAACAGCTTTTGCTTTCTATGAAAAATACTATCGCATTATAACGAAAGAGGCTATTTTAAGCATATATTCACTTTTAGTAACGTTTAGCAAGGATCAAACACTTGTAATACAAGCAGGAGAATGAAATTGTGGAGCATGTGCTTCTGCATTGCAAAGCCACAGAAGGTACTAGAATTGCTACAAGGCTGCATGAAGCTGCTTCGCTATCATCCTTATCGCCGCATCACCTTGAATGCTGCTCGTCATTAATGCTTTAAAGTATTCCACCCATCTCACTAGAGCTACTATGCCAGCGACCCAGAGCCTCGCTCCGGTACTTCAAGAAGCTGAGAAGGCTAAGTAGCGATGATAGCTTAGTGGTGAGCGCGGTCGGTTCGCATGCTGAATGGCATGGGTTCAAACCCCAACAATAAGTTTGAGCTGCCGGTGAAGGAAAACATCGTGAGGGAACCATAGCATGGTGGTAGGGTACTTTCTAGTACTCGGCTGGTTAGCTACCACCCTCAAGTTGAAAATCTGCCGCCAAGCATCTAACGTTCCGGCTATCTATATATATCTAGTGTTCCGGCAGCCTCGCTTGAGAGCAATTTCCATTTCAGGCTAGGTGTGCTTTACCATATTCGACCACATCTTCACTTAACATCTGGTGAGATGTGGTTAAACACCTAGACTGTCAACCATAAAAAATGTTGATGCTGGTATGGGGAAATGCACAAAACACCCCAAGCGGGACGTCAGTGGAGGACTTATCGCCCCCACATTAAAGAATAATAAAAATACTCACATGTAGAGTTGGGGGTGCATTAGAGATGATGTCCGTAGTACTCGGCGGGGTAGTGCGCGTAGCCCTGGTGGAAGGCCGGGTCCGTGGGGGGCCTGTGCATCATCTGCTGGCCGTCCATCATGTAGCCCATGGTGGCCTCCGGACTGTAAGCGCCGCTGGGCCCCGCGTGCGGAAACACTGCCGGGTAGAACACTGCGCGGTTAATTAAGCTGGCTGTAAGTAGGGCTGCGGCTAAATTTAGACGCTTTCAGGTAGATAGAGAATCTTTATTCTGCATATCAGAAAGAGTGGCAGACTGGCAATTTTCCTCGCTCACCGTCGCTTTTGGACATCTGCAACATTAGGGATGCTGTCGATGCGATGCTAGCCCAGAGTTTTTTTTAAATGTAAAAAGTAATGAGACGAACGAGACGCCCTTCTGATGGTACAAATAAAATGATAGTTTATTTAATTTTGTCTATTTTTGGTTATTGATTGGTCAAAATAATTTACTAAAACTAGGTGAAAATACATATATATTTACGGTACGAAAGGCAAGAAAAAAATTAATGTTGTTGTTCGATCGACATGAGGCCGAAAGCCGAAAACTATTCAAGCACAACACTAAATTACGCACTCCATTCCAGACTGACCCAAAATGTACAGAAAAATGTAGGCAGGATCTTGGATTCCGTACAAAACACATGCCATTATCGATAGATGCAGGGGCTCTCGAGGCGCAATGACGCGTGCCGCCATAAAGGCCTCTGGCGGAGCCCCGGAGCCCTAACGCAGGAAGCCGGCCACCGTAATGGGCCGCCGCCATTACTCTACTATTGATAATCCATGGAAATATCGCTTTCGGAAGACATAACAGTTTTGTGGGAAAATTGAGCGGATTTTCTTTGTGACTTTTACCAATTGACTTGGAACGTCAATTGCGAGTTATTGTTTTTGTTCGTTGTTAAATAATGGAGTTTACTTCTACCCAACCAGGGAAAGAAATATAGCTTCCAATATAGCGTATCACATTTGTAGTTACGAGTCAAAGACAAAGACAGGAAAGGGGTAAATTTTATCTCAAAGGTGAAAATGCTATATGATATTGAATTAAACGGTTTATAACATTTTTTTTGTAGCAAATATCAGAATAAGTATTTGGCATAGCATATTATTTGTTTAAATTAGTCAGCACGAAAGTCCCTGAAAAAATCCCATCGTTCACAAAACGAATTAATACATCCCCCTTTCAGCGTCTGCAGACAAAGCAAAAATTGATCCTTCGACTACCAGGGCCGCAGGAAGCAATAACCGTGTCCCGGGGCTACCAGGAAACTATGATTTAGTGGAGCTCTGGGACGAGAAGGACGAGAATTGTGAGAAGGGCGAGCAGAGACATGTAACGATGATTTGTTGATGACTCCGGATTTGGTGACAACTAGGCTACCAAAACACGTAGACTGAATTATGTGGAATACGCAATTTGGATTTAGTATCGATGTCTGGAATATAGATATGTATATTGCTTGAGTAACTATCTTCCTATCATGGTAAGATGTATTCTTTGAGTAACTAAATTCTAACTGAAAAAATAGTCTAAGCTTACAAATGGAATGACAATAAAAACCCATAAGGAAAACACACTAACTTGTTTATCGGATACCCTTTTGAACACTAGTACCAGGGTGTCAGAACTTTACGGAGGCACTAAACGGCACGAGGACATAAAACAAGCATTCTAAATCCGAACGGAAGTGCGCGCCCGCCAAGTTCGCCGACATAGGAAAATGGAAAAACCCCGGATAGATGGAAAATTGTTTTGGCAATGGACTGAAGAAAATGGCCACCGCATTTCCTGCGGTCAGGCCAAAAGGCGCTTTTCCAATCACTATATTATTTGTCGTCCGGACGCGTTCGTATATATATTCCGTCGGCGTATGGAGCCATACTGCAGCCGCTGGGCCGACCTCTCGATCGATCCTCTTTGTTCCTTAACATCAGTTAAGAAAATGCTATCGAGAACACTTCTTTTCATTACGTTATTTAGACTAATATTGCGGACATCGTGAAATGTAGATGAGAATGTATAAATACTATTTTTTTTTATATTAGCTTTTACTTGTATAGCTGTTTATTTGCGTGATCTGAGGGACTAGTATATAGCCGCAAATTATATGTTCCATTCATTAGAATCTAATGCATGGAAAGTGGGACAGTGCCCCAGTGGGGGGAGTAAAGAGAACTACATTTTTCATACTTTTAAATAGATCCACTGATAATGTGTTTTAAATAAAGTTAATAAATACTCCTATCCTAGCATAGGATGGAAACTGAATTTCAAGTTGCCGAAATACATCGTTAGGTCCTTAGTGATAGATAAAAAAAAAGCCAGGCGTATACATGAAGTACCATAATAAAAATACGGTATTGACTTACTGTAAAAGCTTAGCTTTTTAAATAATAAAATTTAACGTAAAATTTAAAATTTAGAGACAAAAAAACACTAAACTAGTAGTCACATTACACGGACAACATAATCGTAAGGAATGCAAAGTACCAGGCGAGCAGCGTTTCGCTAATTGATACGATGTTATTTCTTTCAGCCACACCCGGCTGTGGTTTATTAACACGTCGACTGCGTTGCCGCGAGCTAATGAATTTATTATAAGGGCATAAATTGCTCTCTGATGCGACGCCATTACCGTGCCAGCCTGTAAATTACAATTCGTTTGGTCATCGCTGCGCACCGATCGTTTATTGAGCTTTTGACGGGATTAAACTTACGTCCACTCATCACATCGCTATTTATGCAAACTATAGGTGGACTGAAGCATTGACGGAGTAAATAAATATTGGAGGACATTTAACACAGCGCCATCTAGCCCCGAACTAAGCAATGCTTGCTGACAGAATACTTAAATCCTTCTTTTTTTGTAATTTTTTTTTTAAATCTTTGACAGGCTAAGTGTTTGACCACATCTCACCTGATGTTAAGTGACAATGTGGTCGAAGATGGTAAAGCACACTTAGCCTGGAATGGAACTGGCTCGCAAGTGAGGCTGCCGGAACACAACGTTAGATGCTTGGCGGCAGATTTTCAACTTGAGGGTGGTAGCTAGCCAGCCGAGTACTAGAAAGTACCCTACCACCATGCTATGGTTTCCTCACGATGTTTTCCTTCACCGGCAGCTAATTTTAATTACTGGGCTGTTGAGACTAACCATCAAAAGCCTCAAAGTAATGAGCGCCAAAGCAGCGATGCCCCGGACTTTGTTTTGCTATTCAAAGTTCTGTATATCGCTGTAATGGTCATGGGCATTAGGCATGCGTTATCTCTTACCATCAGGAGAGCGCATCGTTCGTCATACTACTATTACATTAAAAAAAAATTGACGACAATTTACTATTCATTAATAAGTAAGCTCTTAAAATTTCGAAGTACTGTGTAGGCCAATCAAAACCACTAAACAAAACTTGGACAGATCAAAAAACAGGCACCGGAACAGCCGACAATGCTCCACGGCATTACAAACGGCCAATTCTATTTTTACTTTGTAATTGTAGTCCATAAAACGGAGCAAAAATTCCTCGGGAAAAAAGGACGTCGCAGAAAAAGGGCTTACTCCGGCGAGGAACGCAAGGGTAAAAAAGAATAATGTCCGAATCCGTTGACCCGTCCCCGGCGATCCATCACTCTCCCCTCGTATCGCCGATGCCGCCGATCTAGATATGTGCGGATGTTGCGAGGGATTAGAATTAGAAATAAAGATCTTTCTCGCCATTTATTTTTTACGGACGAACGGCTTTCGATCTTCCAGGTGCCCATGTACTTTCTGACATAGGTACATGGGTATTACGTCAGATCTCCGTTGCTCTCGTTTTGATGCTATTCCCACGTTTTGTAACGAAAGAGACCCTGTTCAAAATATCTCCCATGTCCTAATAAGTTCTTTGAGTATTCATATTTCAAGTCTTCATTCAATCCTGTGATCCTTTCGCTAAAGAGTGATGTAATTACATTTCGAGTATAGATGATAGATATGGCTGCTTTTGTTATCATAAGTTTTCTGATCGCCTCCTTTTGTGGAAGCAAATTTAAAGACGTATTCACGTAAAACTATGAGGTTCAGAAATGTTATTATTATCAGTTTTTTTTATTTTATTAGTTATCAGTATAGTAAACTCTATAGCTGCGACCTATATAAAGTTAATTTCATAGCTCCATCCCATTTTCAATTCGCAAGTTTTCCCCACAAAGGGGACCGCATAAGCCCCCATCTAACTTCTCTGTACCTATCATACTTTTAAAATTTCCCGACAGCTTAACTTCAGCGTTCGTAACTCAGGAGCTTAAGTTAAAACTGCATCCGTAGTTTATTTGCAGCTATGCGCCGATAAATTGGTTTTATCTGGCCGTTAGTCGGAGGCAGCTACCAGGCGCGCAAGGCCCGGAGGCGGTCAAGACGTCCTTAGGGAAAGGAGTGTATGAGTACGGTAGAGTGCCGCATGCGACCGCATGCATACTGGATGAGAGTGGACGTAGCCAGTGCATAAGCTGGGGGTACTGTCAAACGTAACAGACATGTCAAAATAAAAGTGTGTTATGCTGTGTCCTGACTTCAGTTAATGTTGCTTGACTTGGACACTGGATAAATCATGCATTGGCTTAGCAAATCGGTGAAATTCGTTAGCGATTAACTGTTGATCCTGAGCTTCTTATATAGTCTAAGAGTGATAGGTTTAAGAGAGTGTTTGAGTCAGTAAAACAACTCATCTCTGTTTCGAGACAGAAAAGTGAAATAAATGGCGGGATTAGCAAAAAGACATTTTTAATCATGAATCTCAAATTTCACTATTCATGACATCTAACCAGGCTTTCCGAGCTGCGTTGACTAATGAGATGATCTTTAGTCAATTATTCATTATTTTCGTCTTTTTCTCCATTCGTTGGCATACTTAGCGTAGAATTACGTAATTTTATTTTATTGGCACTCCATAGACATCGAGGTCCGTGACCTTTGTCAACTTAATCTCTACACAGTATAAAATAAAGTTGCTTCCCGCCGTCTGTACGCTTAGATCTTTTCAACTACGCAACGGATTTTAATGCGATTTCCATCAATATACAAAGTGATTCAAGAAGAAGGTTTATATATAATACATGCATATGGACCATATTAGTATCTACATTGCATCCGTGCAAAACCAGGGCGGGTCGCTAGGACAATATATTTTAGAATATAACGCAACTAAACGCAATACAAGAAGAAGAAAGTATTACGTCATTAGTGCCCCTGCTAAGCCACCTAGTTACGCTTCTGCCCAAACTGGCCACAGTACTTTATGGTCAGTAAACTCAATTTTGCACTTCAAAGTCGTCGGCTGAATTTGAAGTACGTGAGGACATTGACTATTCAAGACAAAGTGCTCCAAATAATTTGGAGTCTTTCAATAGATACACAGTAGAATAGATAATATTGGTCCGGCTCAGGGCACGAAGATATCTATATATTGTATTTCGGGGCATTGCTAAGTTTTTTGTATACATTTTATAAATGGTATTAATTTAAGGTTTTTTTATTTTGTTTAATAAATAAATAAATATTTAAATAATATTTATTTATTTATTATACTCCCTGCTCTCTGCTATTCATCTCTCGGGTTTGTATCCAGTAGAAAACCAATAGACAAAGCAACTTTATACTTTTTTTTTTACTCTGTAACTTTTTACTTGGTGGTAGAATTCATTAGCAGGATCATCTGGGTAGGTACCACCGCAGTACCAGATATTCTGCCGCCAAGCAGTAGAGTGTAAACATTACTGTGTTTCGGTTTGAACAGCCCTGTAATTTCGCTAGCTGCTGTACTGCAGCTAGCGAAATTACAGGGCTGTTGAGACTAACCATCGAAAGTCTCAAAGTAATGAGCACCAAAGCAGCGATGCCCTAGACTTTATTTTGCTACTCAATATTCTTTGTATCACTGCAATGGTCATGGCGTTATCTCTTACTATCAGGAGAGCGTCTCATTCGTCTCATTACCTTTACATAAAAAAAAAAACTTTGCGTCAATGTTTATGGCTAAATAAAGCCTTTTATGAACAAGCGAGTCGTTGCTTATGAGTTTCTTAGCGCGTTTCTTACCATCAAGAGAGCGTTTCTTACCTCAAATTTACACTAAAAACCCAAAAGCGATTATGTAAGCTCTCAAGAACAACTCCAACCTACGCCGCGAGCGCCAATCGAGAATAAACAAATGATACATCATTTGCATTACATAAATATTGCAGATGTACAAGAAAAATGTTACCTGCTCGGTTTGACTGGTCTATCATCGGCTGCACTATCCTGCGCCTCGCATTTATAAACCTGAAACAAACACACATTCATTAAGCATTTTATTGAAACACAAAAGTTAAAAAATCGTGAGGTGAGGAAGCATAGTATGGTCATAGAACAGATAATACGTATAGAACGGACACTGTTGCCTCCCACCCGATCGGGGCTTCCTCACCCCGCATGCAATTCTGAGCTGTCGTGGACCCGATTAAAGCATGCAATTTTTCCTTTGAAAATAAGGTATTTCTATGCTGTATATACTCCTATATTTGTCATTACAATATGGTATACAATGTATAGGAGGGGTGTAAAATAATGTTATTGATACAGTGACAGCAGGAAGCATGATGGTAGGGCACTTTCTAGTACTAATCGGCTGGCTAGTTACCATCCTCAAGTTGAAAATCTGTCGCCAAGCATCTAACGGTATGTTCCGGCAGCCTCACTTGAGAGCCAGTTCCATTCCAGGCTAGGTGTGCTTTACCATCATCGACCACACCGTCACTTAACATCAGGTGAGCTTTGGTCAAACACCTAGCCTGTCAGCTATAAAAAAAAAGTCATCTAGGTTGGTACCCCCGTAGTACCAGATATGCTACCGCCAAGCAGTAGTGTGTAAACATTACTGTGTTCCAGTTTGAAGGGTACTGCAGTTAGCGAAATTACAGGGCTGTTGAGACTAACCATCGAAAGTCTCAAACTAATGAGCGCCAAAGTAGCGATGCCCGGACTTTGTTTTGTTACTCAAAGTTCTGTGCAATGGTCATGGACATACGTTATCCCTTACTATCAGGAGAGCGTTAGCGTTCGTCTCATTAATTTAACATAAAAAAAATGGTATGTACAGCACGAGTTGATACTGCAATAACATTAACAAAACGCATATCCCAAATTACAAAAGTGCATTAAGTCGGTATCAAAAGTTAACAACAGAAGGGGTTGTGATGCATTATCCGGGGGACTCGTGTAGCAGAAATCTTATTACAATTAGTTGGATTTGCATACAGTGTCGATAAATCAGACGCATATGCATCGGTGCATCTCACATGCCGCTGTGACCATTTGACACTACTGTTAACTCTAGGCTGGGGGGCAATGGTAAATTTAATAACGATACATTTTTTAGTAGCGTTTTATTTTGGTTTGTTTTTTTGTGGAAATTACATAATAAGTGATAAAAGAATTGTTATTTGCGTTCAAATTTAATGTGTTTACATTTCATGATTGCAATTTTAAAAATACATTTTTAATTAGTTGTTTTGGAGCTGTATGCGCGATGTGTCGCGTTATTTCTTTTTCTTTTACTAGATTATTTGTAACGGTATTATATTATTTTAGTTTAAAAACTAACAAATATAGTTTTTACAAAAATAATCAGTTTTTTTTTTTTTTTTTTTTTTTTTTTTTTTTATTGTTGACAGGCTAGGTGTTTGACTACAGCTCACCTGATGTTAAGTGAAGGTGTGGTCGAAGATGGTAAAGCACACCTAGCCTGGAATGGAACTGGCTCTCAAGTGAGGCTGCCAGAACACACCGTTCGATGCTTGGCAGCAGATTTTCAACTTGAGGGTGGTAGCTAGCCAGTTGAGTACTAGAAAGTACCCTACCACCATGCTATGGTTTCCTCACGATGTTTTCCTTCACCGGCAGCTCAAGCTCATTGTTGGGGTTTGAACCCACGCCCTTCGGCATGCGAACCTACCGCGCTAACCACTGAGCTATCATCGCTAAAGTCTATAAATAACATGTCTGCTTCACGAGCTGAAGCTGAAGGGTTCGATTCCCACCCAGGACAAACATTTTGTGGTTTGTATAAACAAATGTTTGATCTGTGTCGTATGTATTGTAAGTTTTTACAAAAAAAGTAATTTAAGTATTCTATCAGTTATCTGACTGCCATAATACAAACTTTGCTTAGTTTGGGGTCAGATGGCGCCGTGTGTAATGTCCTTAGATATTTATTTACATACATACTTATAATACATACAGAACACCAAGACACAGAACAAAGATTTATCGTTACATGAATGTTTGTCCAGATGGGAATCGAACTAACTCTTATTAACAGATATTCTACCAAATGAGCTAACTGCCTTAAAAAAAAGATGGTAACTTTAACCAAACTTGAAGGTTTCATCAAGTAATTAAACCCTACAGAGGTTCCTATCTCCCCAACCCTTGCCCGCGGGCCGGGCCTGTTCCGTCCAAATTAACAAATCCAGATCAGAGTTATGATTTATAGCCCCCGTTATCGGCCCGCCATTACGCCGAGGATAAAATAAATACAATACATTTATTATTTCATATGTAAATGATTCGTCGCTAGAATTGTAATTTTGTAGTTCTGGCTTTTTGCTATTGTCCGATTTTGTTGGGCCGTGCTCAAATTTATAGCCGTGTATAGTTGTCAATGTTGGAAAGTAAATGTTTGGATTGTTTGGTACAGTTTTCATACGATTTAATATTGGCGAGTTGGTGGTTATTTTATACTTGGTTGTAGATTTCCTTACCTGGAAGTCGTCTAGGTAGGTACTACCGCAGTACCAGATATTCTGCCGCCAAGCAGTAGTGTGTAAACATTACTGTGTTCCGGTTCGAAGGGTACTGCAGCTAGCGCAATTAATGGGGTTTTGATACTAACCATCTAATGTGTCAAAGTAATGAGCGCCAAAGCAGCGATGCCCCGGACTTTGTTTTGCTACTTAAAGTTCTGTGTATTGCTGCAATGGTCATGGACAATATGGACATGCGTTTCATCTTACCGACGATATTTACCGTAGTAAATATCAAGTGTAATACAAATAATTAGAATTTACTAAACACAATAAAATATCTTAAATTAAAACTAATTTTGCATAAAAAACTTAATCTAAAAGTCCGTCAGAGGATGGTTATGTGGCCAGAATGCTGGCAGTAGTATGTAATTTCTTAGTTATAACTATATAGTGCAGTAAGTAGTGCATATGTGCTTATGTATTGTTGTATATTGTTACGATAAACAAATATGTACCTTAAGTAAGTAATAATACATATTCTTTCAGCAGTAATGTTGAGTTTACCAAAAAGATAAACCGTAGAAAAGCATTAGAGTTAAACGCGAATGAAACAACCATTCCCACAGTACACCGTCATCTCGACAGCCGCCATAACAGTTTCGAAAACATCAAAATAACAGCTACAACCGCCGTTGAAATTAATACAAAGCGCGATTTAACAGATACCCTCTTAAGCGTCGTAAAATTTGCCGTTTTTATCCCCCTCCCTTGGGTAGAATATACCCCCGACGGATGAAGAGTTAATGAACTAATCTGGATATTAACAATACATTAGACGCATCGGACGCTCTCGCTGCCAAGTAATTGCGTTCCTTTAGGCAAGGGATAGTGGGTCTGTGCGACCGAGCGGCCGGGTCGCGACGATTTGGAGAACCCGCGCCGTGAAGGGTTTGCGTAAATTGGTGATAATTTTAATGTTTATTAAAATGTTGGGACGAAATTAGTGTTGTAAATCGTGCTAGTTTTAGTTTGGGCGAGTTCTATATACATCTATAATGAGCTTTACTACCGTGACATGACATGGGTAGGTAACTAGGTACATTACATTTCTACTCTATGGTTTTACGAAAGGATCTTTTGAGGTTCTTTTCAACGATCATACCGTTTAGGGTTATTAGGAATTTTTTCATGTAAAAACATAAATAAAATGACATTGCAGACAGTGCCATCTGACACTAAACTAAGCAAAACTTTTTTGTAAATACTTACAGATTTAGCAGGTGGTCGTATAGGTAGATATTATCGTAGTAGGTACCAGATATTCTGCCACCAAGCAGTAGTGTCAAAACATTTCTTATTTTGTTCAATTTCATCTAATGTCTCAAAGTAATGAGCGCCAAAGCAGCAATGTTTAAGTTATGTTATTGATTTTGTTTGTGGTTTTTTTTAAATTAGCTTTATTTCTACTGTATTGTAGGTATTATTTTTAGTGTGTACAATAAAGAGTACATCAATCAATCAATGAAACAATGCCCTGGAAATTCTTTTGTGACTTAAAGTTCTGTGTATCGCTGCAATGGTCATGGACAGACGTTATCTCTTACCATGAGGAGAGCGTCCCGTTCGTCTCATTAATTTTACATAAAAAAAAGATCATCCCGGTACAGAACAAACATTTGATGGATGTAACGCTATCATTACAGTGTAATCCGGAACTTCAAAGTGACAAAACAAAGTGCGATTTTTAGCGATGTTTGTAGCGATGATAGCTCAGTGGTTAGCGCGGTAGGATCGCATGCCGAAGGGCGTGGGTTCAAACCCCAACAATGAGCTTGCGCTGCCGGTGAAGGAAAACATCGTGAGGAAACCATAGCATGGTGGTAGGGTACTTTCTAGTACTCGGCTGGCTAGCTACCACCCTCAAGTTGAAAATCTGCCGCCAAGCATCTAGCGGTGTGTTCCGGCAGCCTCACTTGAGCCAGTTCCATTCCAGGCTAGGTGTGCTTTACCATCTTCGACCACACCTTCACTTAACATCAGGTGAGCTGTGGTCAAACAACTAGGCTGTCAACCATAAAAAAAAAAAAAGTGCAAGGCATACAAAGTTGCTGCTTTATTGCTCATTAACTTTGAGACATTTTATAGTTAGTGTCCATTATTGAGAATTATGTTCTGTGATTCCAATAGCACACCTTACCTAGCTCGACGACAGAATATCTAATATCAAGTTGGACTGCGATGACACAATGTGCTTACATTAATCATTTTGGACAGAAAGTTTTTTCAATAAATAAGAGCTTGCTTAGAGTTAACATATACTTAAAGTAGCCTGCTTCACAAGGGCGAGACATTGCCAATTTTTTTTATTTAATCACTTTAAACAACGTTTATATGCATGGCCTTAAAAGCTCATGTTACGAGTATGTTTATAACCCACTAGCGGACGCTTCGCGGTTTCACCCGCGTTGTTCCCGTACCCGTGGGAATACAGGGATAAAAAGTAGCCTATATCACCCGGGGACAGTGTAACTACCCAACGGTGAAAGAATTTTTGAAATCGGTTAGTTTGGGAGCTTATTCAATACAAAAAAACAATCAAATCTTTCCTGTTTATAATAGTATGGATTTACATAGTTTTGTAGACAACAACGAGCTTTATAGAGTGTAATGGTAAGTCTGCAATTACGCTTTACTGATTCCTCATCACATGTTAATTGTTTTAAAATCAATGCAATCACAATAATGAACTCAATTATGAAAAACTAATCGGATCCCGATCCAATCGGCCGGTATGTCTGTTTTCGTACAAAATTCATTCTGACAAGTTAATTCCGAAATGCATCCAGGCTCGTAGGTACTAGGGTAACAGGAGCAGACTGTAGGAGGCACGAGCGGAGCGGGGAGATTACTTATTCAGCAGACAAATAACATATTGCCACTGTAATTGTACCAAAATATGAACGCGTTCCGTTATGTACGCCTGGTGCTAGGGGATGGTAAGCTTAAGTGAAAATATAATTTACGTAAGGGTATTTTAGCAAGTTACAGAAACAGTAAGATAACTAACATCTATCTATATATTACAGAAAAGTAAATTGTTAAATAAATAAATAAAAACTTGCAATGTATTTTTGAACTTGAACTTGAAAAATCTTTATTACATAATAGGGGTTACTTTAAAGAAGTTAACTAACGATTTTATACGAAATTTCACATTTTACAATTTAAAAAAAATCAAAAACTGTGATTCTGATTATTAGTAACCGTTCTATTATTTGAATCTAGAGTTTCGTTTAAAAAAGCAGTGATTCTCGACCATTTCGATGATGTCACCTAAAACCGTTTACGGACCTAAAGCCTACCTTAAGCCCAATGAAGACATAACGGAGATTGCCGGGAAAAACTTCAGTGTTGCCATAACCATAACATCGGACCACTCGACCTCATCATGTCCCTATGCCTACTTATTATTACAATTGCAATTCCCGGCTTTTCCCTAAAATAGGGAAAAGTTAAAAAGGCAATTTGGCTCTGAGGACACGTCGCGCCGACGCCGACGGGGCACGACTAGCTACTGTAATAAGGGATCACAGAGAATAAAATTTAATTTAGACAACCAAGTTTTTGGATTTTAATTACCTGAAAGCGGGAATTAAATAACGAGGAAGGGGTGGAAGGGGGTAGATTTCCTAAATTCTTGAAGGTCTTGGAGGCGAGGGGTGATTAATAATTTATTATTTTGGAATTTCGCACGTGGGTTTGCAATTTAGGAATTTAGCAATTATTGAAATTCAATTTAAAACAATTGTAAATTAGCCGGTTGTTTATAGAGTTCCAGGTTTGTAATTACGAATTTGCGAAGGTATTATTTGAGTTCATTTGATTAGCACGGAAATGTAATTGGCGAGGCGTTTGTTTCTAAGCAGAGGTAATTCCGAAGTTTTGATTATGAGAAATCTTGACACACCTTAACAGAACAGTCTAGAACAATCTTCTCCGACGACTACGTTGCTTTGAAGATTACTTTGTTTGTAAAAGCAATTTATTGTGAAATCTTATAGTACCATAATACATTGGTGAGTGTATTTAACAAAATACTTGCGACGCGCTGTAATTTCACCCACTATTTTACCCACTATTTCACCCAAAATTTTCCCCAGATAAATAACTATGATAAAACTATGTTTTTTTCTTAAACTATTACAGCGTGAAAAATGAACTTTCACAGTCATACTTTTATAGTAGTTGACAAGCTTGGTTGAGTTCATCTGATGTTTTATGTTTCTGAAAATGATACTGAAATGTAAATCGATTGTTATGTGAGGTTGTCGTAATACATAGTTAGATAGATATAACTCTTTTTTGTGCACACCATAAACATAACAAAGAGAACAAAAGAACCTTATAAACTAATGCCACAAGTGGCGGCCTTATCTTAGGTATATAATGATAGATTTTCAGCTTGAATATTACGAAATCGTACGGTGAAATACGAGTACCTTACTGGCAACTCCTCTTTTCGTTTGCCTACCACTAATTAACAACGTAATTTCCTCCATATATACACCGCAAAAAGCTCAACAAACAATCGTTGAAAACAACTAATACTGTAATTGCTAGTTGGGGTGGGCAGGTGGCGAGGGTAATAAATACAGTTTTTCCTAATTAAGGTTTCATTCAGGGGCTGCCCAGGGACGCCCTTCGTTGGGTGTGGCTGCTTCAAGCCTGCTGGTTTGTTGAAGGTTCATTTTTGTTATTTTAAGTCATGTGGTGAAAATAATTTATAACAAAGTCGTTAATAGGTAGTTAAACTTGACCTTAGTTACTTCAAATTTGAAATAAGAAATGAAAATAAGCGCACGGCAAGCAAGAAGCTATGAAGGTATGTATGCCCTTATTTGTTGAAAGTCAAAACATTTTAAGCAAAGTCTAAATGATAAAAAAGTTTATGTATTTGCTGTTCTGTGGTAGGCATTGTTTATATTCAGATTCCCTTGATACTGTCCACTAAATCATGATAATCTTAGTTTTGTTACGTTAAATAACAACAATCGTCGAAATTCAAGCGAAACGGTTAATTTCCTAACCATTTAAATTACGGACGCGAACCAAAAGTTCTCAAACTTTTATCAGTCCCCCCCCCATTTCCCCTCAAACCGGACAAGTCCCAGGCAAAATCCCGAAATCGTAATCCCGGGGTACCAGGGTGACATAGCTTATCGCCGGTGGCCGGGGCGGCCGCCAAATGAAGGCATTAGTTTTCATAAAGCCGGCCTGAGATAGCTCCCGGTCAGTCGCCCTTCTGCGAGGGATGCTCTTCTGGTACACGCGTTGATATATTGGTTAAGATATTTGAAGCTTTCAAAGGCCGGCCATCTTGTGTGATAAGGAATTGTGGTGTCCCTTTTCGTTGCTATATAATTTACATGTTATGAAAAATATTTTAAACATTATCGTAAACTTGACCACATTACGCGCAAGCGTTGTACATCCTGTTTATAAAAAAATATATACGACTAAAGGTCTATTTCTAAAAGTGCGGATTTGTATCAGCAGAAATACTAGCAAGAAAAACAGCATTTATACCATAAACAAGTTCTCGATATCCCGACCAGCTGAGTTATGAAACGCGTAAGTCGGCCGATAGAAGCAGAAGAAAAGGCGAGTCGCAAACAAGAGGGCTGGGCGAAGCGACAAAACATCGCAGCCTAGGCTCATTCCATAACTCACTATTACCAACTTGTTTTTCCTGAAGAAAGGGAAGACTTCCTCGGAATAATGCGAACAATAACAAAAGCTGGAAGATTTGTAATCGAAACCGAGTATTTGCAGACAACAGCGTTCCAGAAAGGGTGAATAATTCCCGGATTCCGGTACAAATGCCCGGGAATCCGGGGAAGCCGGTAAATCCAGTGCGCGGACGGACAGACTCGAGATATCCACGGCGCTGCTGCCCTGGTGATTGATTGTTGATACACCGCAAATACCAACCAACTGTTTTCTTCCAAAGCCTGAAAAGTTTCTGAAGACTTAAAAGATCACAACAGATATGATTTCTCTTCGGTCTTAATAACTTTAACGACTTCAGAGTTAAATTTAAATTAACTGTACGAACTCACTTGTGATTTAACTCAAATTAAATACAGGTAATCAATTTGAGCACTGGCAATATTGAATAATCGGAAAAAATACTGGTCAAAAATAAATAAAAAAGAAAAAGGGAAACCAGTTCATGTAGGGATCACATAAACAAACACAGACCAAGTAACCATCATAAAACAGCCTTAGCTTTTTAATACGTTTTTATAACTTCTTGAAATGCCTAGATTCTGCTCTAGGCATTTTAAGAAGTTATATAAATGTATCTATCACTTCATTAAGTGCTCATATTCTAATCTATTCAAAGAAAAAGAAAGCTTCCAATTCTTCTCTAGTTATCGTAGGTTTACGAAATCCTCTTTTTAGTGGCGTAAAAATGACGGATGCTGGTAAACTATGTACATGGTAACACCGCCACTATGTCAAGTATAAAGCTGACGGTTACAACATGTCTGAGCAAGATAGATTTGGAAACTATGTCTTCCGTAAGCATGTTTTTTTTAATGGTTGTCAAGCTAGGTATTTGACCAAGTACTTGGCAATAAGGCTAGCGAGCTGCCCAGTACTAGAAAGTACCCTACCACCTTGCAAATGGATGTTCAAAATCAAACATGAATACGTATTAGTATATACGATGAAAATCAGCAAAAAATCTCCAAAAATACAAAAACAAGGACCCTCACGTACCACGTACCAATACGCGTCGTATAATCCCGGCTTTCCCGGCTGACCAATAAATATTTTTCATGGCAGCAAGCGTCGTGGCGCATAGAAATTGCCGCAAATCAGCCAATCGGAGGTGCCCAGTAAATGTTATATAAATATTATAACCAAGGGATCAGCGTTATAGATATTGTTCAAAAGAATGGACTGGTGGTCGATAAATTCCTGGCTGATATGAACACCTCTGGTACATAAAGTCTGTCAAGCAAATTCAAACGATGGGACCCAATGTTTACAGCAGACTCCCTGAGACGATAGTCGTTGCACAGAACGTCTCATCTTTCCACACAAAGCTGAAAAAATGGCTCATGGTACAAGCGTTTTATGATATTAACGATTTAAAAAACAAGTATTTTTTTTAATGTTTGATAAGCTAAGTTAAGCTATGTTTGTTTATCTAGGATGTAGGGTGGTCTTACACCACCCTACATCCTAGATGTAACAGTGTACTGGCTAATCCGTTATCGGAAGAGATCAGAACATTCCGCATCACCAGGACCTATTTACAATAAGTAAATAGGAAAAAAAATGTAATAGATCAATGAGGGGGTGACTTAGTCATGTTTGACTAAACCCTCTATAAAAAAATGACGTGTGATTTAGATAAATAAATTATTATTATTATTATTTTTTAATGTAAAAAATAATGAGACGAACGAGACGCTCTCCTGATGGTAAGAGATAACGCTTGTTCATGACCATTGCAGCGATACACAGAACTCTGAGTAACAAAACAAAGTCCAGGACATCGCTGCTTTGGCGCTCATTACTTTCGATGGTTAGTCTCAACAGCCCACTAATTTCGATAGCTGCAGTACCCTTTAAACCGGAACACAGTAATGTTTGCACACTACTGCTTAGCGGCAGAATAACTGGTACTGCGGTGGTACCTACCTAGACGACTTCCTGCTAAGGAGATCTACTACCAAGTGAAGTCTCATGTCATGTAATTTGGCAATCGTGATACCAGAGGAACATGGCACGTGTTGATTTATATAAGTACACACGGATATAAGAAAATATTTAAAAAAAACTTTAGTGTGCAAGTAAATTTATTGTTTCGGATAAAACAAATTGCTTTCTCGGTGAACTTATTAAGCCTTTATCGACCAAGTTGTGATACACAAAAACAATGCTGCGATTACAGACCGGCCGTCCTAACAAAAATCGCCTCATAAATTACCCGACGGAAAATGCCTCATTTTAAGGAGAGTTTGCTCCTTAATCCTATGGGCTCCTGGTACCCGGTGGGAGTAATTACGGTGCGCAATATATCGCCCCTCCCCCCCGAGACTGAGGGGGGAGGGTCCTCATCACGAGAAATGAGTAACACATGGTCGCGCGTTAATTGTGAGGGACCAGATTTGTTTTTATTCTGTGATTGTGGGGCGACTTGACGAAGAGGTCGAACAGAGATTTGCCTCCCTCCGGGTGGTGCAGCGAATTTCGATTGTGTCGACCCCAAGTTGTACCTTCAATTCTCTTTGTCAAGCTTCAGATTAAAAAGATTTAATCGTTCATTTTTAAGAAAGTCTAAAAGAATTCATATCCATTCTTATGGGTAGACTTGACATTAACTTTTAATAACTAAACTAGATGCGCTCCGCGGTGTTGTCCGGTACATTTTTCGGGATAAAAAGTAGCCTATGTGTATATCCAGGCTGCCAGCTATCTCCATACCCAATTTTATCAAAATTGAGTCGGCCGTTTGAGCGTGAAGTAACAAACGTACAAAAACACTCGCAAACTTTCGCCTTTAGAATATTAGTGTGATATAATATTGAGTGGTTTTTTTATAGAACAATGAATTCTCTATTTCAGGGATGGCACTAGCGAAACCGATCCTAATTCATCTGTATGAACATTAAAACAATGCAATACTTTCTGGCTCAGCTTTGGAGGTCGTCTAGATTTTGCTGCCAAATGTGGCCAAAAATCCGCTATTTTAGTTTTTTATGATTTTGATATACTCAATGAAACTATAGTGCTATAAAGACGAATCTAACACTGTTTCATTAATCAAAATCGATCCAGCCGTTTAGTAGTTACAAGGGAATATAGGGACGGGTATGTACATAATCAAAATTCTTTTTTGGTTTCGACACATTAGGGTAAAAAAGTTTTGGCTTAGATATATTAAAATAGGAACCTAGATTGAATAGATTTTAGAATCTATACCTTAATCTGTTCTCCTAGTAGTTATAGCATGCAATAAACACTCCAGTAATTAATGCAATAAACACGACATAAATCGGCTACAGATGGCGCGCTGTCAAAATTCTACATGAATTTACTATAGCGACAAAACAAAAGATCGTATCGTAACTTTCCGGAGATAGGTAATTTGAATTAGGTATATATCAAAATAGCGGGAGTTTGGGCGGGAACGCCGGAAGAGTGTCGCTCTGTTGTATTTTTTTCCAAAACTAGTGTTTTGTCGAGTGTTTATGCATAAAAATGGTGGTGTTTTATTCATAAAGTGCCGAATTACAAGCGTGAGTGCGGGAAAAAGATATAATGTGGTGAAACATGACTTTTCTGAAAAAGTCGAGATAACTACATAATTATATTATGTCAAAAAATTGGACGAAAATATAGTTTCGGAATAGCTATACTTTACACTAGAATTTCTAGAAGTTTTTGTTTCGACAGATATTGGACTAAACTTCATAGTTGCAGTAACTCTGAAGCCTTCGGTCACAGTCGAAGACAGGGTCGCGGATAACTTGCCATGTGTCAGGACGCCATCTTGCGTTGATGACGTGCGAATTTATTTCGTATTAAACGGCGAAAACGCGCGAAGGGTTGAGGTGCAAACTCACCCTTATTTATGGTCAACATCTGGAGTTCCAAATTTGAATTTTATTTATATCCGGCCAGGTACAGGACTTTGATAAAGTTGTTTCCCATTTTCTTCGTTGATTAAAGGTTTGTTATTAACTGGGTGATTAAATTTTGCTAAAACAAGTTGCTCAGTTGGAATCTTGTTTGTTATTTTTGTGTGCGTAAATATATACCTAAACTACCTATTTATTAGGCTTTAGATTTCAATAAACGTATATACGTACAGGGGGTTTAACAGAGCTATAATTAATACCTTAGAACTTTAGTCTTCCATACGCTAAGTATATTCTGAAGAAAATACATACATTCAAACCATTAAAATATATCTTGGATAGAAACATCTGTGTACCAAGAGAGCATCAACACTCGGCGGTGACCACTAATGAGTGCGACAGAAGCGCCGCGCGGTTGCCGTGGCCGGAGCGCGAACTAATTTGCCACGTGATGGATGGCGCGCGTGGCAAACGTCTTCGATGTGCTCCTAGTGGTTGCTAATTACAAATACTGCAACATTTATCACTGAGAAAGGAAATGTTTAGAGCTTTAAGGTTGAAAAGGTTTCGTTATTAAAAAAATTGTGGGTACTTTTACACAAAGCAGTTACTGTTGTGCAAGCACGAACAAGAATTTGCCATTAAAATCATTTGAAGCATTTATTCCAGGCATATTGTTTAAAATATGCGTCAAAATAAACTCTAATGTCTATCAGAACATTACTTCGTAAGTAAAAATAACCGCATCATTAAAAGCTTCGAGCTTTTGTTTACACGACCGTCATTATTCCAACGTCTCGTGTCAAAACAGAATTAAAAAAATAACAATGCACAGATTAAAAAAAAACCTAATTGGATCTACAGCGTTGTGTGATAAAAACAACAAAAGTTCTATTCTAAATTCAAATAAATTGTGGAACACACGCGCTAAGCCCGCCGCGCACTGGGCGTTCTGTCACTCCGCGCGTCCCGTTACGCGCCGACCATTTGTCAAATTAATGACGCTCGGATCTGAATTTTTAGCGGTCACCACCTGCCGGGTGACGTCACTGACAATCCGTAGACATCTCTATTCTGTGAGAAATGTACTGTTTATTCACGATAATGGTGCGCTCGCGTGTAAGCCACACTCAAATTAGCAGCGCACGTACCTTAATCGCCGTGTCGCAATCGAGAAACTAACAATGCCGAAGCGCACATTTCTTTTTTTTCCAACCTGACCAGAGATAAGCCCCTGATTGTACTGCGTTCCGTTCTAGCGTGCATCAGTCTGTTATCTTCTGTGTTGATGCGAAAAAAATACAAATAAGATTAAAACTGAACAATTGCCTGCCAATTTTTTCGACTTTATAAAAGCATTACGATGTTAGTTGCAACAAAAACATGATTAATTGCAAAGATAAACGCAACGATTAAAACAGCTTCTTGCAAACCAGCTACTAGTTAGAAGCCAATAATTTTAAGATTCTTCATTCGAAATTCGAATTTGACAAGTAAATTGACGGCCCTACCGAAGCGTAGAAGGCAATTTATATTGTCAGAGGAATGTTCTAGACAAACACATTAATCGGCACCGAGAGGCTGTTTGGGTGTTGGCGTGCATCATTTTCGATGTTTTTAATCGCCGCCATATTGTGATGCATCATTATAATGGAAGAGGTGCGATAATAGAAAATGCTCGCATCTGTGAAATGATGCATTTCTTACTTTAGCTCTACGTCACTGAGTTTTAATTTATTACAAGTTCTGTTTCATTGCAGATAAGCTCGCGTTTCATATCTCATTACACAATTTACATTTTATACGCACAATTCATGACAAATTACATTCGAACTTTAAACCAGAGACAACTTTTTTTTTCTTTTTTTGATGCGATCGCACACAACCTCGCCGATCATTCGTAAAATGATACGGACTTTCTTTTTTTGCAATTTCACGCTGGCCAGTAACAATTGTTCGATATCCTGTGGCATCTTCGAAGACACTTTACGTTCGCTAAGGGCCTCTAATGGCTTCGCCAGGGCTCGAGGGGCCCTTAAAAATTTAACCGCTCTTTTATTTATGGTCGAGTTTGTCGCCGATACAGATATCGAGTGTTGGATCTATTCCTTATGATTTTCGATGTCCAATTTCTCAGTTTTCTGAACACATTTTGTCGCAAAGTTAAACGACTATATTGTACATAGTTAACACAATTATAAAGTTCTTTTGTTTAATTTATTAGTGTATGCGGAAAATTATATCGCTACATTGTATTATTTTCCTAAACTTGTGTATTTTTGTATGTTTATGCATAAAAATAGTGGTGTTTTTTTATGTAGTACCGTATTACGTGTGTGAGTGGCATACTGATATAATGAGATGAAACGACTTTTCGTGTTACATCTTAAACCCCATCAAAGCTTGTAGTAAACTCACCTCCAAAGTTTTTTTTCTATTAAGTAATGAAATGAACGGGACGCTCTCCTTTATTTACTTTATGTGACTTTGACTTATTTCAATATTACCTTGAAAAACATCGAAACGCTTGACGCTGGCAAATGTACAATGTGCGACACAAAAGCAAAAAAGAAAATTATTTTCTATTTGCCGAAGAAAATTATTTTCTATTTGTCAAAGTAATTGCAAAACAACGCTAACGAATATGTCCAGTTTTTTATTAACAGAGTTTTCACCTGGCAGTCACAATTATAAATCGTCAATTGCTGGTTAATAAATCTCTGGGTCGTTTAGTTCAGTTAATTGCTCGTTGATTTATGTGCAACTGTCATTTATCGTCTAGCATCTATGCGACGGTCACCTCGTCTAACGTTGATAATTAGTTATCTCTTAACATGTATGTGTGCCTGGTACTTTTATCTGTGCTTTCGTCGACTCATAATCTTGAAAATATTTGTTAACCGCTATTTACCAAGGATGTTTGCCTGGTATTTCTGATACTAATCTTGTAGAGCAGTTTTAATAGGGAAAACACGTACAAAATGGTTGTTTTTGTCTACTTAATGTATTTTTTTATGTAGTATTTATGTAATAACGAAATAATTAGTTGTGAGAGGTAGGATCGATGGATATATTAGAACATAAAACAGTTTCACTATTAACAAATTAAACCTAAATAGCATAAACAATTTACCAGTTCTTCTGAGCAGATGAGAACATTCATCGATACGAGGTTTCACGTTGTTCTAGAACCAATATTTATTTAGTCTATAACTCAATTTGTTATACTCATAGTGTTAGGTGAAATATAACAATTTCCGTTTAGCTTTCATTTATCTGTTCCAAAATAAGACAGTCGAGTATTTAAAAAAATAATTCTAGGTACATCTCGGAATTTTGGCGGGAATGCGGAAAAGGCGTGTCGCTGCATTACCTATATTATTTTCGAATACTTGTATTTTTTCAAGTGTTTATGGATTAAAATAGTAACATTTTATACAAAAAGTACCGAATTATTAGCGTGAGTGTAGGAAACTGAAATAATTATGTGAAACATGACTTTTTGTGTTGCTTAAATAAAACTTCCTTAAAGCTTGTACTAAAGGCAACACTACTTTACTAGACTTGACCTTGACTTATGTGACTTAGACTTATTTTACTTTTGACTTACCTCATAATATCTGAAGATATTGAAATTACTAACACTGGCAAATGCACAAATTGCGACGCCAAAGACTGAAGAAGAAAAAACCTATTTAATTTAATGCCATTTGAGCGCACTAGGTACTAAAATGAAATTTGTAATAATAAAAAAGTCACTTAACTTTAATAGCGTTTTATATAATTATACTTATACGTCAAAGCAGCAACTAAAACTGCAATAGAAAGTTTAGTTAGAGTTCTATAATTATATAAACGCAACTTTACGATGCGAATGTGGACCGTAAATAACGTTTTGTCGACGATTATAATGTTGCGTTTGACAGCAATAATTGCATGTAATTGTTATGTACAAGTGTGAAATGTCGCGTGTTAGTGGGAATGTATTGAATACTGTTTGGTTTTTGATTGCATTTCATGCAAGGATTGTTAGATGCCAAATTTCGCAAAAAAAAATAAATTATGTAAGAATTTATGCCGCCGTTTTAAACGACTAATAAAGAGGAAGGTTTCCAATTTAACCTTTTATAAGATTTTTGATAGTTTTTCAGGTCGGTAATAAAAAAAATTGCGGAGAAGCGGTAAAATCACATTGCCGTATTGTGTTATTTTCCTAAATATATGTTTTTTAGTGTTAAACACACCTAACCTGGACATGACAACTGGCAATCTAGTAAGGCCAGAACACACCGTCGGGTGCTTGTTTCACGATGTTTTTCTCCATCGGCTTATTGTTGGGATTTGGACCCACACCTACCGGAGTGTAGTCCGACCGCGCTAACCACTGAGCTATCATTGATCAGGGTCAATGAACTTACTATATAGTAGCTCTTCTCGGCTAAGTACATCTCTTTATTTTTTATGTAAAAAGTAATGATACGAACGAGACGCTCTCCTGATGGTAAAAGATAACGCCTGTTCACGACCATTGCAGCGATACACAGAACTTTGAGTAACAAAACAAAGTCCAGCGCATCACTGCTTTGGCGCTCAATTTCGCTAGCTGCAGTACCCTTCGACCCGGAACACAATAATGTTAACACACTACTGCTTAGCGGCAGAATATCTGGTACTGCGGTGGTACCTACCTAGACGACTTCCTGCTAAGTAGATCTACCACCAAGTGAATTTCAAGCCTGTATCTCCGTCGATTTTAAGTAATTACATAACAGACCATCATAATACAATGCGTGGGAACTTCAACTTTGCAAAATTAGAAAGTAAATTTATAACTTCTATTTGATCGGCAGACATTACGCGTGCGATCTTATCATTCCACGGGATTATGACGATTTTATCTCCTGTTATTTAATTTTAAGTTGATCTTGACACTTATTAATCGTCGTACCATTTTACAAGAATTTTTAACGATTGAAATAATCAGTCGAGATGCGATTATATCGAAGACTAACCCGTTTGAAGAAAAAAAAAGTTAAAAACATTTCTGTGACATGTGGGGGCATTTAACTAATCGATAAGTATAAATCACTTTGGACTTAGAACGTGGAATCTTCTTAAAAATTGTCCAAGTGGCCAGTGTTGGTACCGCCTACGTTTTTTATGGAAGTTACGCGCCAATGACTTTTTTGATAGTAATTTTTAATCCCAATGCTCGAACGTTGATGTGACCATTTGATTGTGTAACGACTTAACACGAGAAACGGAGCGTAATTTAGTGTTGCCAGTACAAATATACACCAAAAACCAGGATAATGTAAACAAAACGTCGTAACTCAAAACCGGGCGTTTCTGATAAGAAAGTTTCATTATATCCCTAAAATCCCGGAATGTTGGATTTTAAACCGGGAATACCCGGATTAATCAAGCTTTATGGAGTTCCACCTGTGTGCTTAGGGCGATAAGGTGGGCCGTGAAAATTGCGCTTGTATTGGTTATTAGATTAATTCTGTGTTGCCAGTTTGCAATTAAGGTTTGTAATTAGCAGTGACCTTTGGTTATAAAAGTATTATTCCGATTGCTATCTGGATTGTTGAAATTTGTTGTTTAAAAAATGATATAAGATTTTTCCTTTTATAGCATAACCATCTAATCATAAATACAGGTATTTAATACCACTAATTTTATAGATAGGGAAGTTTAATTACTTCATTTCACAAACGAGTAACGAGGTTGCACAATCTATGCAAATATCAAAGTAAACTAACATTCACAATAACATTGCACAATTGGTAATTAACAAGTGATTAGAGGAACTAAATGTTTTCTTGATGGTAAGAGATGATGGAGGAAATCGTTCTGTGTATTGCGGTTTACATTTGCATTGTTTTATAATATTTTATGTAAATGTAATAAGATAAACGATACGCTCTCCTGATGGTAAGAGATTTTTTTATTTCTTGCTTTGTCTGTTTGTTTTATGATAAATATGAGATACAAATCCAACGGTAATATGTATCTTATTTAATACGCTAAAGTTACGCATAGAATGTTAGCAAATAAATATACTAGGCGCACAGCATAAACACAGCACACTTTTTTTTTCTTTTGTTTTGTCGTCGCGTTTTTAGCATTTGCCGGTGTCAAGTATTTATATATTTTCAAGTTTTAAAAGTTAAATAAGTGTCCTCGTAGCTAAAGTTATAGTCGAAGTCCAGCCTTTATCAAGTACAGTCCATGTCAGTCAAGTCCAGTCATACTTTAGTAAAGTAGTGGTGACTTTACTATAAAGCTTCGATGGAGTTTTGGAAGCAACACAAAAAGTCATGTTTCACCACATTATATCATTTTCCCATACTCGCACTTGTGATTCGGCACTTTATGAATAAAACACCACCATTTTTATGCATAAACACTCGACAAAACACTAGTTTTGGAAAAAAATATAACGGGGCGACACGAATCTTTACGCGTTCCCGCCCAAAACTCCCACAGCACACTTGTATCAGGGATGCAGAATCAAGCAGAGTAGTTTTTGTACCAGGAACGCAGTACATATCCTGTAGGTAACAATTATTGTACCAGGATCGCATCACCAAGCATTTAGCATCAAGCGTAGTTACAATTATTTAATCTGTGATACCAGGAGCGTAGCACAAGGCGTAGTATCTACCAGGGCGGCAGCCCCTAACCCTTCCCTTTGATAAATGGCCAATTACGCGCGTCCCTTCTGCTAGCTTGTTGCCCATTTTGAATTGCTTTTGCTTTTTCGTTTAGATTAATATCTAAATAGGATAGATACGGAGGTATTTTACGTTGTTTTTAAACGTAAATTTCGGTCGGTCGCCTTTGTTTTTGCCTTTTTCGCGCCATTGTTTCGTGCGATCTTTGTTCGTCTCGGCTTTTGTCTTAATTTGGTATCGCATGGGATTATCTGATAGTTTTGTTTTCAGTTCGAGTGCTGTAAGCCGCACCAGAACTTGTTTATGTTGAATATTAATACATGTCAATAGTATTATATTTTTTATTTAAAATCAAAAACACCAAGGAAAACATTTTTAAAATAAAAATATTTTTTTTTTAATACAACATAAGTTATTTTTTTAACTTTTTTACTCTATCTGTCTTTTATTTTGCGTCAACTCTGGCTTTTTTAATTTTGTGGTGTTTTGTGTCTAATTCAACGGCATACTGGACTATTCTAGATGCACTACATTTATTTCAGTAGAAGAAAGATGTTGTAAGTTTTTTACATCCTGAAATCATCCGCTGTTCAACCATTCGACCACTTGTTCGCTTGTTAGTACATAGAACCATTTCTCAACAATGTCTAAGTTTTATTAAGTATTTAAGCAAAGATAAATAGACTTTAAATACACATGTCATGATTTCAAGTTGCGAGAGAATCAGTCTTCTACGCAAGCATGCTCGTAGACGAGACGTCATCAGGCGAAGGAGTGGTCAATTGCGAGCAGCAGTTTTGCTTCCTGAACTATGGGGCGTGGAACCAATATCCACCTAGGGCAAACAAGTGACGAACATAGACGTTTGTTCTGATTCTGGGTGTTCTGCATAACTATGTACTTAGTGAGGTCATAAGCTCTGTCAAAAATACTTCGTAAAATAAATTATATGACTTTTGATGTCTGTATCAAATTTCAATACAGAAATAAGGGACCAATGTCATTAAAAATTAAAACAATATTTTTTGGCCAGTATTCGAAGTACAAAATAAGGATGTGCCAGAATTTATGATCGACTAAGCATTTATTATTATAAGTATATATAAAAAAGTATTTAAGTATTTTATCAGTTATCTTGATTCCATAGCAGATAGCATTATGAGAAATGCCTAATATTTATTTACCAATTAGTATGACCAGTATTATGCTGAGGTGAGCCCCTATTTTGTTTGTCTCTATTTGTTGTTATTTTTGTTGTGTTCTATGTTACAAAATAAAATTATTTTCTTTCTTTCTTTTAATCGTCTAAGGTGATAAAAGGACACAAAAATGAAAAAAAATTAACTGTTAAATTTTGATGTTGCATAAAACCTAATAGACAAATAATCCGCCCACATTAAAAAAGTTAACGTCAAACTCTCCCTATTTTTTTAAATCTCATTTTTTTAATTTTAAACGGCTCAGGTGTTAAATCTGGTTCGTAACTCTCGTCATTAGTTGATATAGGGCGGGTCCGGGACGGAATTCGGGCCCTCTGTTTATTCTGCCCGGCTTCCAAAGTGGCCATAATTGTGTACCTACTTAAGCCTATTTAAATTTTTAACTTACAGGCGACAAATGAGATTTTTCTCATCCGGTGGCTTGTGCGAGTTAACGGGACATTTTTAATTTATAAATATAATAATTTGAAATATGTTTTTTTTCTTTCTTTTATGCTTGACAAGCTAGATGTTTGACCACAGCTCACCTGATCACAGTGAAGGTGTGGTCGAAGATGGTAAAGCACACCTAGCCTGGAATGGAACTGGCTCTCAAGTGAGGCTGCCGGAACACACCGTTAGATGCTTGGCGGCAGATTTTCAACTTGAGGGTGGTAGCTAGCCAGCCGAGTACTAGCAAGTACCCTACCACCATGCTATGGTGTCCTCACGATGTTTTCCTTCACCGGCAGCTCAAGCTCATGCGAACCTACCGCGCTAACTACTGAGCTATCATGTAAATATAAATCAGTAGCTGCGCCCTGCGGTGTTACCCGCCACATAGTTTTTAATCGGCGGCCTTATCGCGCAAAGCAATCTCTTCCAGGCAACTTTGGTATAGATAGGAGTCTGTAAAACGACAGGTCTGTGCTAACTTGAGAAATATATATATTTACATAAATACATTTACTAAATAAAAACTATATATGTACCTACAATATCAATCATGACACTTTTTTTAAAACGAATAAGTCCGCGTTTGACAACCATTTCGCCTGATGGTAAGCGATGGTGTGGTGGAAAATGAGGTACGCAGATTTTTCACTCTTACTCAGAAAAGATCTAGATTATATCTCTCAGGGAACGAGGAAGGATATACTCCTAAATATTAAACAGAACTAAGAAATTAAAAATAAAATAGCTTCTTAAGATAGCAACATAGTACAAGCTTTGTTTAGTTCGGGGCTGTATGAAATGTTTATTTTTTCACAAACTGCTTGCTCTACAAATTAAATACAAACGGGACAAACTCTTTACGAAATTAATTTTCTATGCTAAATAGGTTTGCATATATAATTACATCCTAAATACAAAATAAAGCGCAAAACTAACTACACCCGGAAGTTAAGCAATAATTTGGTCTTGGCTCAATCGTTAATCCCACTAACATTAAAAAAGTGAAAGTTTGGATGGATGGATGTTTGTTACTCTTTTTAACGGATTTGGATGCAATTTGGTATAGAGGTAGCTGAGACCTCACTACATAAAAGTAGCTTGGATTAACACATAGGCTACTTTTTATCCCGAAAACATGTAGCGGGTAACACCGCGGGACGCAGCTAGTATTATAAATATGAAAGTTTGGATGGATGGATGTATGTGTGTTACTCATTCACGCAAAAACTACTGAACGGATTTGGATGAAATTTGGTATGGAGGTAGCTGAGGCCCTGGATTAAAACATAGGTTACTTTTATCCCGAAAACATGTAGCGGGTAACGCCGCGCGCGCAGCTAGTTGGCATATAAAAGTGAACGAACTTGAATTAACATGTGCATGGCTTTAAAGGGTAAGCAATTGAAATACGGCTACGCCTACGGCCGAAATGATGATGATGATGAATTGAAATTGACCGCAGACGTTAACTTAAATATTTCATATCTACTCAGAGTGTTTGACTCTTGCCACGCTCAAATTTTAATCTGAATCTGTAAACAAGCCCAAATCAAAGACAAGCGTAATAAATTCATGTCCCAAGTAGCTCCTCTTAAAATATTCATTGGTAGATAAACAACAACAGGCTAGGAGCAATTCGTCACCCCATCCCCGATTGTCAAAGGGTAGATCCGTCTGCACCCACCCGTGTATAATTTAAGCCTTTGTCTATGGTGTTGTGATCGGAAAAGTTAACTTGTAATCTCTACGGTTACGCCCGCTTTGTCTGGCTGTATGGGGATGACGCTTTCATGCCGCGGCATCTTTGATTAAGAAAAGAAAAGTATTGTCTATGTTTGGTTATGACAGCGCGAGTTTTGGCGGGAACGCGGGAAGAGTCGTGTCGCCCCGTTGTATTTTTTTCCAAAAGTAGTATTTTGTCGCAGGAGTTTTGGCGGGAACGCGGGAAGAGTCGTGTCGCCACGTTGTATTTTTTTCCAAAACTTGTGTTTTGTAGAGTATTTCTGCATTAAAATTGTGGTGGTTTATTCATAATGTGTCGAATCACAAGCGCGAGTGTGGGAAAATGATATAGTGTAACATGACTTTTCGTGTTGCTTCCAAAACTCAATCGAATCTTTATAGTAAAGTCACCACTACTTTACTAAATCATGACTGAAATTGACTGAATGGTCTGTACTTGACCAAGACTAGACTTTGACTATAACTATAGCTACGAGGACTTGTATTTAACATTTAAACTTGAAAATATAAAATACTTGACACTGGCAATTGTCAAAACGCGACGCCAAAACCAAAGAAAAAAAAACTTTATTGACAAAAAAAAATTACGAATGTTTGTCAATAGGGACAAATTCAGCCTTATTTGCTGTAAGAATATAAATAATTCCTACAGTGCTGGTTTGTCTCTTTACCTTCAAACTCGGGTGTTTGTCGATTTATAATACAGTGTTTTGATTCCTTTGCAAAATGTAAATGTAAAATAAATCAGACGAACGGGATGCCCACCTAGAGGTAGGAGAGAACACATTTCCATGACCATTACAGCGATACTCAAAACAAAAGCAACATCGCTGTTTTGATTCTTTTTACTTTAAAAAATTCCATGGTTAGTCTCAACATCCCTGTAATTTAGCTAGCTGTAGTACCCTTAAAATCGGAACACAGTAATGTTTACGGACGCTGGCAGAGTTCACATCTTCGCTTTGATTCCACATTTTTCATAATGAGTAGGTACTAAATAATGTGAAATCAAAGCGTTTAGTACTTACGTTAGGAATGTCAACCATGTATGACAATATAAATTGATAAAAGTAAAAAAAGTTGTAAGTTAAATAACCCTAGACGTACTTGTTTTACTAATTCAAAAATTATCATTTTAATTCAGTGTTTTCATTCTCATTCCCGGACCTCCCAAAATAATACACATTACTAATATCATTAACAAATTATTCATCTATTTCGATACACTCTGTTGCTCTCCCATAAATTTATGCCTTATATTCAAATGATCATTACTGAGCTTATTAATAAGACGATAAAACGAAAATGGTCCAATTAAAATAGACTTTTATCGCATCGAAACGTTGTGTACTACAAGCAATAAACGGAAAGTTACTACTTCAGAAATGATAATTACAATCATTTCGACGCATCAAAGTGCACATTTAACTCGTCGGTGAGATTTTGAACTGTATTTTGACATAAGAAACCGGTATAACAAGGCCGAAATAAATTAAAAAAGTAACAGCTTTGTTAATGGTCACCCATGGAAGTAATAGGTACTGCGTACAACTGGAAGGCTTACAGCGCGTCTAAGCCCGCGCCGAGTGAGAGGTCATAAACCTTGGTGTGTCCCTTTCTAACTAGTGTAACCATTCTTTCCTGTATTGAGTGGACATTTCAAGAAAATCGCTCAAAGCTTACGAATAAATCTAATAATAATAAATAACGTAGGTAGGTAAGGCAAATAAGCCAGTTAATTAAAAAAAATAAGATTTTTTTTCTATGAAAAACGATAACTTCTTAGGTAAAGCCAAAGGTTTAAATAAAACAGAATTAAATACTGAACGTTATATTTATTAATAATGTTGACATTTTTAAGTTCGTGTAGATGAAGTGTGTTAGTGTACATAAAGCGATAGGTATCCAAAGTTGTTGAATGGTTTGCTTTTGAATGACAAAAAAAAAACATTTTTCTTAAAATCACGTTACCTGAAGTTACACAAACAGACTCGTACATTCATATTAAAAATGAAAAGGTCAAACCGGTAGAAAGATAGAGTAGTATTTTTAGGTATTACGTACGTAGACGCTTTGTTACAATGGGGTCCTTATATAGAAAAAAACCGGCCAAGTGCGAGTCGGACTCGCGCTCTTACGTTTGTTGTATGGGAGCCCCCCTTTAATATTTACTTTATTGTAATTTAGTTATTTATTTTGAAAGATAATAAACTCTGTTTTCCCATTCTTCGTCCTTTGTTTGTCCTGTCCAAGTGTTACGTACGGAATAAAAACATTTTGAATTTGAATTTTAAAACAATACTAAACATTACTAAACAAAATTGTTTTATGCAATTTTTGACGCAAAGTAGCGCGAGATGTGCCAATGGCCTTGAAAGTTTGATCTTTGCCATAAGTTGCCATTCTCATTATGAGATATTTGTTAGCTATGAATTTTAAAAGATTGATTTCATGCCTGGTTTCGCAATTAAACGAATTTATTGGATGTGATGGAACAATTAGAGACTCTAAGTTATCATAAAAGTGCTGTTGAATCATAATCATTATTTTATGCCGGTTAGTTTTTAATAGAGAATCTTTTGCTAATGTTATGAACACCTTTTCCGTATATTGAACAACAAGAAAAACAAATTTTGATGCATGTTTTAAGCCACCTCTATCTATGAACATGGTAAAAGCTGAATAATTATTTAAGTCAATGGCATAGCCATGCTCTTTACTGACTTGATTTTCATTGCTTACCAACGCCGCTTTGCAATGTTCACAGTTGCTTTTCTCAAAAAACTTTTTTACAATAAAACCTGATATATAATACAAAATGTTATTTTTGTATTCAGACAGATTTTGTCCATTAACAATATCAAGGAGCCATTCAATTTGTTGTTCCTCGTTCGTCTCTGTAGTGAATACTGAATTGCATTCATGCTTATTTGATTTAAATTCTAAAACAGGTGCCGTTTCAAAATCTGCGTCAAATGAATTGGCGTTCACACTAGGAGTGACGCTGTTACGGAACAGTAGTTTCCTTAGGGCATACTTGACTTGTAAAGCACTCGGGTTATCATTATGCCCTCCAGCAGCCCTCAAACAAGAGAAGAACATTTCTAGATGGTCTTGAGAACATTTGTACGTGAGGAAATATTTCAATATTCCTTCTTGGAGCAAATCTAATGCAAGTTGAGAAAAACTAAATGTGTCAATTATTAAACCAAGACAAGGTGTCTTACGACGATGCTGCAACATTGGACAACCGTTGATTTTAAGTTTGTAAAGATATTCTCTTGTCTCGTTCAAAATATTCATCCACACATCCATATTCCCGATACGCATCGGAGATTTAAATCCTTTACCAAAAGGTAGTTTGCAATTAAACAAATCAAATATCCGATCCATTGTTCTGATAAACTCAACTGTCGCCTCACTACCTGCAAAGTTTAAATTACCACTGCATCTTAAAAAGTCAATTGAATCTGCCACTGATGAACTTAATACTTGGGTCGCAAGCCTAACATTCATTTTTTTACCTTCAAAATTAACATGGGTACTAGACAACTTGTTGGCTAACCTTAAACCTTCTTGATCCTGCAGATTATGTAATTTTTTAACAAATTCAAAATTAATTTCTCCCTTTTCAGAACTCATTTTTGTTTCGGCAAACACATTCCGCGAAAGTTTAATCATGTGCGGCGGGTCCAACAGACAGTGCACTTTAGAATCTTTTTGAGGATGTTTAAAATGCGTTCTCATATCGTTTAATGAAAAATCACAACCCAGTAATTCATATGATTTTAAGTTAGTTACAGTTCCATCGCAAGTTAAGGATCTGACAGTAATACTGATATCTCCTAAATATCTGATGGCAGCTAGAAGTAATTGAGATTGAATATGGGCAGATATTTTATTTATCAAAAAGTATGCGATCGGGCATTTAAATTTTGTAGTAAATGACACAATTTGAAAAATCAAAACTTCCGTTGCCAAGGTCTCCGAATCATTGACCAATATGCCACCATAATCCACATAACCCCAATATTTATCACTTTTTTGATCATACTTTATTTCGGATCTAATGGACATTGCATCAAAAATTAGTGCAACATTTTGCAGGTTGTCGTTTTCTTTTACAGCGCCTTTTAGGTAATTCAAAACCTCTGATATGAACCCCACATTACAATTATGCGTAGCTAAAAGTCTTCTAAGAGTAGAAGGATGGGGAATGCTAACAAAATTTCTCAAATAGCGATATGCCCTTGCCGAATAAAAATACAATGTCAAAGCAAAAGATTTTAGTTCATCACTAAATCTTGTGCCTTTATTAGATTTGTTTTTATTCAGTTGCTCATGAATATTTGGGAAACAGTTTGCAACGACAGATTGGACCTCTTCATAATTTTTACATTTTTCCTTTAAAATTGCTAAAATTGACAATAAATTATTAATCTTCACCTCTCTTCTTTTAATTTTCTGTTTTAAATTTTTCACCTCATGCTTCAATTTTATTTTCCTAGGGGTAGCCGGGAGCGTGGATGTCTGTGTAGTCACTTCTAGTTTAATCTTCTTACATGGTGGAGCACTTGTAGAAGATCCAGGTTCATTTTCTAAAGTAGTCAGGCGTATAATGCTTAACACGTCAATTTTTTTATTTTCGGTTATTATCTGTAATGAAATTAAATAAAAATAAGTAATTACACCAGATTGTTGCTGAATGTTATTTATTAAGAAGGTACTTCAATATTACCTTTGGAAAAATAGAAGGAATCACTCCAGGTTTCAATCTTTTCCGAGCCTCTGTTCGGTAATCTTCAGGTTTGAAGTGAAGTGAACAAACCACAGAGCTTTCACGTAAGTTCCCAGGTATCACCTCAAACCATTTTTTCTTAGACGCTAAATCCGAAGGCAAACTGAAAATGTAAACAGTTTTTTTACTTCTCTTGCTCGTAAAGTTGAACTTTATGTCGCGGAAAGCCTGCATAAAAATAGTTTTCATGCACATGAGCAAACAAGAATTTTAAACGTCTAAGTTTTTTTTCTCAGTGCCCTATTTGCTACACCCCAATCCCAACTTAATTTGGCAATAATAGGTACAAATATACGT
Organism: Biston betularia; assembly: GCA_905404145.2. Classification (NCBI taxonomy): domain Eukaryota; kingdom Metazoa; phylum Arthropoda; class Insecta; order Lepidoptera; family Geometridae; genus Biston; species Biston betularia. Next base: position 1,286,133 of record FR989879.1, read on the forward strand.
CTCAACGCGTGAAATGTAGTCACCCTAGTTAACAAACTTACCTGTGAAAAGATAATCCACAGCCAGGAAACGATTCTTTCCCACACCCACTCACTGCACATATATTGTTCACCATTTTACTTTTCTCTAAACTATTGAAGGCACTTTTTTAAACTCGGAAAGCGTTTAAAACAAGTCTATTCGACAACAACGAAAACGCCATATTTTTTTTGTGGTGCCACGTAGATACTACCATTCGACCAAGTGCTGCCTAACGTAAAAGTGATAAAATTCTACTACAATATTGAAATGTCATGAAATATAAAAACTTTGTTTTATCTAGACCTAAAAAATATTGCATTTATTATTAGTATACCAATATACCTACTTATAAACATGCAGCACGTAATATTCATACACGAAATGTTTTTTCTGCGTAAAAACTTGTCTTGAATTTACTTCCATTGTAAAAATAACATTTTACATGGCAACTGTGCGAAAGGGACACACCAAGAAAAAGTATTTCTCATGTGAGCTCGCTTCTGCGAGTAGATGTAGGTTATTAAAAAAATACTTTATGCGTATGCTTTAAGGTTCATTTTGATATGTCGAAAGGTTGCAAGTAAGCATTCCAGTTGTAGTACTTATAATTCCATGTGGTCACCCTAACGTTTTTTTTCTACGAATCGGCGAGATAACAATCCAAAATGGCGATGCGGTGAAATGTCACGCGGCCAACGCATCACTATGCAAATATACGTTATAATTGCCGAAAATTATCTTTACTGGGATCTCGACTAGATGTTGTACTTGCTTTTCTTTTTAAGCAATTATGTTAATGTGTATCGTCGGCGAGCGTCCATCGTGAGCGCAATAATTTACAATTACAGCGAGCGGGCTTTGCTTGGAACGGAACGTGATGGGTGCGTGTCACAGACGCACGGACGCAGTTTAATAGTCATATCGAACTGGCTGTCTGGTCGCACTTACACAATACACAGGCGAGTAGCGATTGCTCTGATCTGCATACTTAACAATATGATAAGCCATTGTACCGCTCTTCATTGTAATTGCATCTTTAAGTTTATTCTACTGCCCTGTTAGCTCATTTTGTGATGTAAATCAGTAATATTTATTGGCCATAAATAACAATCAAGTTTTTTTTTTGTTTTGGCATCGCATCCTGTGCATGTGCCAGTGTCAAATGTTTCATATTTTCAAGTTTTAAAAGTTAAATAAGTTGCCTCGTTGTTATAGTCAAAGTCCAGTCTTGGTCAAGTCTAGTCCGTGTCAGTCAAGACCAGTCATGCTTTAGTAAATTAGTGGCGACTTTACTATAAAGCTTCGAAGGAGTTTTGGAAGCAACACGAAAAGTGTTTCACCGCAGTATATCATTTTCCCACACTCACGCTTGCGATCCGGCACTTTATAAACAAAACACTTATATTTTAATTAAGAAAACATAAGTTTTGAAAAATATAAATAATTTATGTTGCGACGACACGACTTTTTCGCATTCCCGCCAATAAATCAATTTTAGACATCTTGAATCATAAACATGACTTTTTTTTCATTTTTGGCATTGCAATACTTGCGTGTACAGTCAGTGTTTCCATTTTCCTAGAGAGTAGATGTCAAATGCGTATGACTGTCGTGTAAGACTATTTCACGTTGTCAGAAGCGTGTGTACAAACGCGGGATATCATAATCCAGCGCATCAGAGCAAATCCTGCGCTTGGCGCAACTTCGGTTATAAATTCAGAGCCGCCTGTTTGTAACACAGTCATACGATGGTATTAGAAGGTTTCAAATTAATACGAGCGCGCGGCGAACACCTGCGCTCTGTTTCTTTCCTACGAAATTAACTCGCGTAGTTGGCAACAATGGAGCGAGCGAAACTTTGCACTGTTTTTTTTTACCACCGCGGCTATATTTCAAGCTGTCATACTTAATCTTTTTATCAAAGTTTGTTAAACGCCGTAAGAAGTGCACCCGTCTGGAGTTCTCTGTCTAATTACGTTTTGAGTTTGTTTTGTGGAGTTTTATTGCGAAATTAAACTAGTTTTGATGGTGCTCTTTTGTCATATTTAGGGGAGTTGAAGCTATCATTTGCAGGGCTCAGTGCAGGGGAAACTTTAATGCACTTTTTAGGTATTTCAGTTGAGTTTAGCTACATTGTGTGACTGTTTTAGATTACAAAAGTTTTACACTTTGAATTAACATGTAGAGATTGTAGATCATCGTTACTTTCCGTTGAGTAGAATATGACTTTATTGGTAAACCAACAATCGAAACATTATAACATACTTAAAAATAGAGATGAAAAAAATAACAAAACAACATCAAGACTAATTTGTTTGTGGTAGTACAACGGCGGTCTTATCGCCTAGATCAGTTTCCACGAACCTATAAGGTATTACAAATTATTATAACAAAACTTATATACAAAAAAACATTATTAGTATATTTATTTATTTTGACATTTTTATTTTGTGTAGTGTATGTGTAGTTACCGTCTCGGTTTGTTTTTTTTATTGATAACTTTGACGTTATTCATTTATACATTTATTTTGCAATTTTTAATTTTTTTGTTGTTATAACTGAAAATGGCATGTATGCTGATCATGATTAACTAATGTAATTGGTCTTATGTAATCGTTTTAGTTAATAAATAAATAAATGAACAGAACAGATGGCATAGCGATTGGAGGTGTGAAAAGGCATTAAGAACTTTGTATTCAGTTGCCGAAAAGTAAAAAAAAAAAGAAGTGAACAAATAGATTTCCCGAGAAAAGCGAGTGATACCAGTCATAAAAATTGTGCCGTCTTCTGAAAACATTCCCTCGCTCTAGCAGAGTAACACCAGAAAATCTAACTAATTAAAAGCCAACGGTTGTTTATTCAACATTTCGCAATTCGCAATACCAGGCGAGCAGCGGGGCCTAGGAGAGAATAATTTATATTTAATTTAAACAAGACGACATTGGTATTCGGTATACGAGTGCGTAATTAAAATTCCCGCCGCGGTGACACCCCCCTTCCCCCTCCCGCGTGCCCTCGCGACAGTTTTCGCGCCAATTTCAACGCGCCCGGAAATTAATTGTGACAGGAAGATGCGGCGGTCACATCCGGCTGTTCCGTTACGCGCATTGTATTTATCGGCCAGTGTCCGTTCGTTGAGTAAAAATATTCATCCCATGTCCATACTCCACGAACTTACTTGTGGAACGGAACGGAATTTTATTGATGACTAAATTTTTTTAAATATTTACTTCAAATTGAATTAGACTATGGAAAGTGAAGAGGTTTTGACTAATTTGGTAGCGATGATAGGACAGTGGTTAGCGCGGTTGGTTCACATGCTAAAGGACGTGGATTCGAACCCCATCAAGTGCAAAGTAGTAACGGAACAGGCTCTCAATTGAGACTGCTGGAACACACCGTTAGATGCTTGGCGGCAGATTTTCAACTCGAGGTGGTAGCTAGCCAGCCGAGTACTAGAAAATACCCTACCACCATGCTATGGTTTCCTCACGATGTTTTCCTTCTCCGGCAGCTGTTTGAACTGTTTCATTGTTCGAACTTTTGTAAATATAAATGGAAAAATGACCTGTAACTTCGACGTCTGTACTGACTGCGGTAACCACTGAGCTATCATAGATAAAATCCTGTTTTTCCATACACGACCAAAACAATCTTAGGTATCTGTACCTAGTATGCAGTATACCATTTATATGCAGTGAAATAGGCTAACTTGTTCTACGGTTCAATGTATGTATACCACGAAATTAGAGGGTAGGCATTTGATGATCTAGCACAAATACTATTATTATGTTTACATTATCCATCTGTCACGCAAAGCAACAAAATTGTCTCGTCAATTGCCACAAGAATGACTCATGGCCGCATTTCGGGCTCATTACCTTTTTTGTGTCGGTAATATGTATCATTACCGCGCGCCATCGCTATGATCGTATCATAATGATAATAATATCTTTTTCAATTGGACAGCGTGACCGATTGGCCATTGTAGAACCGTGGCCACAGCGGACTGAAAACAATCGAAGAAAGTGTGGAAAGAGAAACAATGCATCAGCGTGATAAGTCAAAAAAAAATCATAAGCACGACGCCATTTTGAAACTTGCAGATAAAGATGTGTTCGAAAACCATGACAACACTATCAAAATATATGTAAATTTAAAAATAAATATACTTTGGTAAATTATGTTTAAATAATGGTATTTCGTCACAGTTCTGAAATATTCCACGCGTTAATGAAAGGGTTAAAGTAATAAATAATTGGGTCAATAACATTTGTATAACACATCAAATAAAGATGATGCGTGGAGCGTAATAAATTAACTATAGTATAAAGTATGAACTAATACAATAAACGTAAACGAGCATCTCTAGCAATTGGCTCAGGTGTTCTCTATTATCTTGCGTAAGAAACATATGTTAGTTTTTTTAGATTAATTACACGATAAGAACACCTACAACTCTCTAATGAAACTAAGAACATGCGTGGGCAACGGGATTCGAGAGATCGATGTCGGTCGCATCCGATACACGCGGAATTAATGGCGCGAATCAACATGATCATTCACCATTCCAATTTCAAAACATTAAAAAACAAAAACAACATTCAATAATACCAACTGAATAAAACGTGAAATAGAGATAATGTCAAAATGTCTGGCCGGAAAGACGACGCGTCAGTTTTATTTTTTTAATTGGAGTATTAACGGGACATAGATAAAGTCACTCCGTTTAACTTTTCTTTTTTTTTTTAATTTTATCAGATGGCTTAGAAGTTTGAATTTAAAAGGTAGGACTACGAAGTTTTAATAGACTCGGCAATCTGATCGCGCTCACAAAAAATACATTAAAATATACGGTGCAATCGGAATCACTTTAGGAAACTTTTCGCGTCTATTTGTCGAGAACTCGTACTATTTTTATTCTATTCCGTTGAATGTTATTTGATTTACTGCAAACTCTGGTGAGTAATTTATGCGCCAGCGAAACGTATTCGATTGTAAACATTCAACCCAGCGTCGAGTGAAACACACAGTATTCGTTTCATTACATAATGCGGTCGTAGCTCCTCGCAATAAGTACATACGAAGCGAACAACATGAAAACGTTTTTCCTTCTTTCCGGGGCAAACACGAGAGAGGAAAAAAAAAAGAAATTTGGTCAATGCGACCGTTCATAAATTGGCGTAGAGTTGCGCGCGCTCTAATTCCTTTGTTTGCGAAACCGAAAAGCCGAAAACTGCTGTGGACATCCGACCGATGCGATATTTCACTTGCTCTCTGAGTGATGCGTGCGAGTTAGAAAGTGACAGATGTATTTGACTCTGAACTGGGAAACCCGAATCGTTTGTCTCGCCATGTGCCAATCTAGTAATATATAACTAGGGGATTTACGCGCCGCGGCATATCTGCCAAAGTCTGAATACTATAGAGTAAATAGATCATTTTCTCCATCTCGGGTTATACACATTAAAAGGCTTCTCCAAAGGAAGCTAGCGTAAGCATTATTACTTCAATCTAATCTCTGATACTTATCCTATATCTAATGTAGAGAGAAAATGTTTAAAAACTATCATTGTTATTACAAAAGAGACTTTGAATCGACTAAGCAAGTAACTTTATAACAACGTGTAATATCTTTAGGTAAATATTGACCAACTTTACTCGCATTTGGTTAACTTTTACAAGTTTATTTCACGTTACATATTGCACTAAACCAAGTCAAATAATCCGTTTCAAAACACGGAACTTCCTTATGAGTTATTGCAAATTTTTTGTTAGAATTTCCTTTATAATAAAACATGTTATGTAAACCATCTTTTACTGTAGAAAACACTCAAAAAAAGATTTAGATTGTAATTATTAAATTGCAAAAGAGATGAGAAAAACAGAACGCATTCGTGATGGTAAGAGATAACGTTTGTCTATTCTATAATAATCGCAGCGCTATGCAGAACGTTGAGTAACAAAACAAAGTCTAAGGCATCGCTGCTTTAGCGCTCATTACTTTGAGACATTCAATCTGTAATATCGCTACAGTATACTTTACACTAGAGCACAGTAATGTAAAGATAAAGATAAATTTATTAACAGAAAGAGTTAGGCACATACACAAAGAAAAGAAAACAGTGAAGTTAATACAAACATAATGGACAATTATAAGTGAATAATATATAAGTGTTGGACGTTACAACTTTTGTAATAAATTTGCAATTGCAATTTTTTTTTTTTTTTTGCAATTTTTTTAATGTGTATACATTAGTAATGCTTAGCGGCAGAATAGCTGATAAAGCATGGTACCCACTTAGTTGATCGATTCTGCTAAGGAGATCTACCACCTAGTGAACCCAATGACTATAAATAAAAGATTCCTAGGTCCCTAGAAATAGGTCCTATCCGATGTGTAGTTTTTCCACGCCTTAGAATGGCGACATCTAGCGAGGGGACGCGTCACTACTCTGGAAGAATGCCAAGCGCTTTGTTAAGTTGGCAGAAAGACTTCGTTATTTGAACTTTAGGTAATGTAGGTACTGCAATGGCAGCTCTGTTTGCACTCTATTGCTAACGATCTCTGATGGCAGTGCTACGTTCTGCCAACATATCTGAAGGCTTAAACGAGGGAGCCACTGCTGAAGTTTCAGAACAGAACTAACATATTTACGTGGAAAGTTTTTAGTACATTTATTTGACCGTGTCTCTAAGTATGTTGGCTTAGCGATATGTAGCTAGATCAATATTTGCTGTCTGTCGAGGAGCGTAACTGACATTTTCAAATGCCTCGCGTAATATTATAGCTATATAGTATATATTGTCGCCTAATCTATGTAGAAACAGTAGGTTGTTTTCCTTTCCTGAAGAGATTGTGATCGTATGGTTATATTGGTTATTTAATTTATTTCCTAACCTCAAATTTTTGCAGTCGTTAGTGGCCAACAACATTTTCAAGCAAGAAGGTTTTACTCCACGTTTATAGCAGGAATAGAGCAAGGTGCGAAAGTTAACACGTCACAAAACTGTCAATTCTCAATGGAATAATAAACCATAACGTCTGTCCGGGTATAACGAGCCAGCCATATTCCCTGTACATTAGCCCGGGACACAAAGGACTGATTTATAACCGCCCGGATAAGGCGCCAATGGAAAAAGGATTTTCCGGGAAAACTTCAATAGGAATAAATTTAAGGCCGCTGATCGATTTTAAAGATTTCTACCGTTTTGCATAAGAATTGTAAAGTCTGAGCTGTCTCAGTTGTGAGTCTGGCTTATAATGTCTTGGTAGAATACATGATAAAAAAACAAATGTTAATATTAAATTGGATTTTTTCTAAATAGTTGATGGGCTCGGTGTTTGATTACAGCTCGCTGAAGTGATGGTAAATAGATTTGAAAATTCAGAAAATGTACATCCGATTGTTTACGTACGAAACAACTGTTCTTAGCTTTCAAATATTTTTTTAATGTGATATTATACTATAGTAACTAAATATAGCAGGTAAATAATATATCTAAGTATTTTCTATATAATATATTTCTATCCTTGACCCAATTTTGTTTATGGTTGACAAGTTAGGTGTTTGAACACAGCTGATGATGAACTGATGCTAAATGGCGGTGCGTTCGAAGATGGTAAAGCACATTTAGCCTGTGATAGAACTGGCACTCAAGTGGGACTACCGGTAACTGACAAACGAACAAGACAAGAGTAACAAACATCCATCCCATCCATCCATCCAAACTTTCACATTTACAATATTAGTGGGATTACAAAGTTAGCTGATATTTTTAGTAACAGTGTTCATATTCAGAATATTTCAGTAACTACTGAAATACAAAACAACGGGACTTTATCATGAAAAGAGTCAGTTTTAAGTGATTTACGCAAACTGAGCTACTTGGCTGCCAATCCGTAAGAGCTTTCATAAAATCTCGCGCAGATTTCCACAGAAATTACATCTCGAGGAAATCCGTGATTATTGAAGGGTGAAATAACGCCCTCATTATACCACGAGTTGAATAATAATCAGATGACGCACTGCAGTAAAAACGAGTTCTCTGGCTGCAGATTTCATACGCGAGGCTCCGAGCCAAACTTTTAATTATCCAAGCTGAAATAAAACGCCCACATAAATAACGCAACTGCGCGCTCTCCAATAAAAAAAAGATCAAAGTTTGCCAGTTGTCAAATTTGACAGTTCAGAATGTAGTCTATTAAATTGCAAAACGTCCCTTCTCACCTTCGTACTTTTTATTCAATGTAACTCCTAAACAGAAAGGATACATTATAGATACGCGGTAGAGCAGGCACGTACAAAATGAAAATAGGGGAAAGGGAGCCGAGTGGGGGCGGTATGGAAATGTTGGTCAAATATATCATGCGGCGCCTGACAGGCCAATTCTCTTATCGCACGCGCGCGCCGCCGCGCGATCTAAGCTAGCTTAGCTAATATAAAATGGTTTTAAATTCAAGTTTAATTCGGGATATCTGCAGCTCCCGGCTCGTAAATACGACCCGGCCCACATACAAAGGCGGCGCGATTTACGGTTTTGACGGATTCCGAATATTTTAGCGGCAGGTTGGGCTTAGGAAGAGTTACGCACCGGGACGCGACCTTTCTCGGCTTTTAATAAGACGATGTAACTTATAGAAGTTAAGTTACATTATCGCCTTAGCCAGCCGTTATAGCCGGATTTACTAATAATAAGTAACTAACTCAATAGTTATTATTAATAAACTTTTGAAATAGTGATTTTACTCCCGAAAATAGGTTTCATAGCAAATCCGCGCGTCAGGCTCTAGTACCAGGACATCATAAAGTGTAAACAATGGCGTTTTCCATTACAATATGTTTACCGATCCGTGCGCGACGCATTATGTGTGTTATCCTGGGACGGGGCGCCTGAATTTATGAGACTCCGGCAAATATTTGGCGCTGCGAGTTCGGACCTGACAACGGGAAGATTGTCGACTGTTTGCTTTGGCTGTTTATTCAAAATATGGTAATTTTTGTGCCGTTTTGAAGCTCCAGTTGAGTATGCGACGCTTTGCTTCGGAAGGAAGCAGACTTGTATGACGGACGAGGCAAACAGTGCGGGCTGACGTTTAGTGTCATTAAATCTCGTAATAGGATATCATAAATCGCAGGAGGTCGGAGCGGCGGGCAGGCGGGGGGCGGCTGTCATCGTTTGTCAGGGCATTTCACGCGTTGTTGGCGGATAGTGCAGGGCTGTGGCGTGGTGCAAGCGACGCTGACCGCCGCCGTTTGTATGAACCGCCATACAAGTCCATTCAAACAGAAAACAGAACCCGGTCAACCTACCACAATCTTTTTGATATTTTTTTATTTTAGCGTATGTGTGCGTAGATTAATGTATAAATCTTTAGCTGCATCGTAAAAGGTTGACGTGCATTACGGGTTTTAAAATTAATTAAAAATGTGCATAAAAATATGACGCCGACTTGGTTTTGACACATTTCGGCTATAGTCAGAATTTTTGACTTAATTAAACATGTTTTCAAGTTCCCAAAATACAAGCTTGGCTTAGTTTGTAGCTAGATGGCACTGTGTCATAATGCCCAACGATATTTATTGCTGGTAGCAGCGACATCGTCCGCGTAGAATAAAAAAAATGTCACTGTTATTCATTATTAATGTGTATTGTGAAACTTGACGACATCTCGTGGTGGGTGAGCGGCAGTGCTCTTGAACATTTAAGGTAATCCTACAGGAACCTAACATTTATCTGATATACAAAATATTCCATATGTTAATCCAGGTAATAAACTATATGTGTGTCAAATTTCATCCAAACCCGTTCAGCCGTTTTTGCGTGATTTGAAACAAACATCTAAACATCCAATAATGCAAACTTACAATTTGTTTAGGATTGTATATAAAAGGATTATTATTTACTAGCTGCGCCCCGCGGTGTTGCCCGCTCCATGTTTTCGAGGTAACAAGTAACTTATACGTTAATCCAGGATCTCAGCTACCTTCGTACCAAATTTCATCCAAATCCGTTCAGTAGTTTTTGCGCGAAAGAGTAACAAACATCCATTCATACTCATAAACTTTCGCATTTATAATACTAGCTGTGCTCTGCGGTGTTACTCGCTACATGTTTTCGGGATAAAAAGTAGCTTATGTGTTAATCCAGAGTCTCAGCTACTTTCGTACCAAATTTCATCCAAATCCGTTCAGTAGTTTTTTGTGTGACAGAGTTTTTTTTTTAATTAGAGTAACAAACATCCATCCATCCAAACTGCCACATTTATAATAGTAGTAGGATTAGTAGGATTGTTATTCATTAACTTACATAAACATGACCATGTTCTGGAATCTAAAAGAAAACCCACAAAGAGCCTTAAATTTACACTCCCACTAATTCTCTCCGAGTTTCCAAGTTATTTAAATCGGCCTCCGTACGCGCACCACAATCAAATTTATATCTTCCAAAGGAAAAAAGGTGAAAAAGTAACATCAAATATGTTCGGTATGCAACTGAGATCAAATCAGAAATTTAAGCTTTAAAGGCAAGATTAAAAAGTAAAAAAGTTTACAGAAAAGAAAAGAAAAAAAAAGCTAGAACCTGACCTCGGCTTGGACCCGTAAATTCGAATCAAAGGAATCAAATGTCATACGAACGGGGCCCGTACCGATTATCAATTTACCGTGCGACCAATTTATATGTAGGGTTGGTGAAGTTTACTGGCAGAGCCACTATTGTATTTTCTTAACAGAATTAATAATTTATAACTAATTTAGTTTTAAAGTAGATTTTAGGTTGTCTAGTTGGGAGACCGCCTGGCTTCCGATCTGGAAGTCTTGGGTTCGAATCCCAGTCCCACTTCTGTTTTTTCAAAATTATTTTCGTATTTTCAATGAAGGACAATATCGCGAGGAAACGTAGGTACAAGTTCAAAGGTTCTTAAAGAAAAAAAAGTCTTTTGGAAAAATGTGAAGTCTGCCAACCCGCACTTGGCCAGCGTGGTCTTACAATCTCACAATAAGAAGAAGCCCACGCCCAGCTGTGGGAATTTCTAAAAACAGGGCTGATTCGAATGATTCGGTTTTTTTAGTTTCCTTATTTGGCCATTTCCACATATGCCTATGTAGTTCATTTGGTTAGCTCTGTCTGAGCTGTAGGGTGTGGATTCGATTCTTTCTCAGGACAAATATTTGTCTGACGAACAAAGATGTAATTGCTGTCTGAAATGTTCAATAAACAAACATTTATCGTCACACTAATGTTTGTTCTGTTGGGAATCGAACCTACTACCTTACAGCTCCTAAAGCAAACATTCTACCAAATGACCTAACATGGCAGTTTAGGGATATTTTTATTTATTTACTTTAATGGTCAACAATTCTTACAAAAATATAAAACGCATTTAGTCACCTCTTAAACTTACGTAAAAAAAGTTAAGCTTTATTTAATTTCGTAGTAGAAATTTAAATTAGAATTCTATAATTTTATTGGTGTCACTTTATTGCTATCACGGCTTCATAAATAATTATACCTAAGCATCGATTTGCTTAATAATCGATTACTAATTGATTCTATAATAAATTTAAAAGTTTTAATAATTTGTTTTATGTACTAATTTTCAAACGTTTAGGAGGAGGCTTCAGGTGACCAGAATGCTGGCATCTACTTTGGTCATAAGCTTAGCATTGCCATCCAGCGTGCTGCCAGCATTCTGGCCACATATCTCTCCTCTGACGAACTTTTAGACTAAGTAATTTATATAAATTTGTAAATAGTATTATCTAATTATTTATTTACTTGGTGGTAGATATCCTTAGCAGGAGGTCGTCTAGGGTACTTATTCTGCCGCTAAGCAGTAGTGTGAAAACATTAATGTGTTGTTTTGAAGGGTACTGCAGCTAGCGAAATTACAGGGCTGTTGAGCCTAACCATCGAAACTCTCAAAGTAATGAGCGCCAAAGCCAAAGCCCTGGACTTTGTTTTGCAAAGGTTATGGATGTACGTTTACTCTTACCATCAGGAGAGCGTCTCGTTCGTCTCATAACTTTTTACATAAAAAAAATTATCTTAACTTTTTTAATGTAAAATGTAATGAGACGAACGAGACGCTCTCCTGATCAATCTAACTAGATTTCACCCGATGTAATACAGGATATGAAAGTTTTCTTGTAGCATTAATAGCAACCCCGTCTTCTACAGTAAAAAAAATATCACTATCTATTGTAATCTCTAATCTTTATTTTATCCATTTCAGATAAGGGAAACAAGCCGTTGCTGTGTGAAGATAGACAAACAAACCAACTAACATAGCCATTATTATCTATTACATTTTTATTTTTAGACAGGTATTAAGGGTTAGAAGTTTAGAGTGTACTAAGCTAAAAGGGGGTTATTTCCCTCACCATTTGCAATAACTTTAACAACGGACACAAAACTGAGATCGCAAAAACATCGACTGCTCAAAGGCAAACAATTATTTCCTACAGAAAACTTGATTTTTTTTTGCTATTTTAATGTTGTGCTAATTGTAAAAGTTATTCGTAATTAGCAGTACAATGCCCCCCTTTCGACATAGTACACCCTAAGCTTATAACCCAATACACTTTGCCTAATAGGTGCCTAGTCTTTAAAATACTAAGAATTGATAAAAAGTATTTTTTGAAATGCCATTTTATTTTTAGATTTATGTAGGTAGTTTTAAATTCATTTCGCAAAAGTCGATCGCTAAACGTTAAAACCAATTACATAGATGGATATGTAAATGAACGATTATGAATGAACGATTCCATTCAAAATTTAAAACGGTTACTGTCGATCTATTAACGAAAACTCATCAACAGACCTAATTAGAATAAATTAAAGATAAATAAATTATAAAATGTGCGCTGCTTTATTCTTAGTCCGGTTTTAAGAGACATAGCTCTATGTTGTTATCGTAAATTTTATTTAAATGATACCATTTCGAGTTTCAGATTTTATTGTCGTACGCTATTAAGGCCGCTTTTAAAAGTCAATTAATACATTTTTTTTTTAATTTTGTGTGTATAAAATGAGCTAAGAAGGTTCACAGCATGAGGTCGGTATGGTACGGGTAATGAACCTCCTTTTTATTTTTTATTTTTTTGAAGCTGCTTGTTGCCTTTGCAAAGCGAAAAGAAATTTAATAATTTAAATAAAATAATCATTCCGTGTAGCTTTAGTCGTTTCTTTATTATACGATTTTAGAAGTCATGCGTATTTTCGTAGATTTTGCAAAGATAAAATTTTGATCACAATCAAATAGCTACAATTATCTCATTTATAGTACAGACCAAGTTTATAACCTTCTTTCTATGATATGTTTATATTCTGCCACTAAACAGTAGTGTACACACATGAATGTATTCCGGTTTAAAGGGTGCTGCAGCTATCGAAATCACAGGGCTCTTGAGACTAACCGTCGAAAGGCTTAAAGCAATGAGCGCCAAAGCAGCGACGCCCCGGAGTTTGTTTTGGTCCTCAAAGCTTTGTGTATCGCTGCAATGGCCAGTGGCAGACGTTTTCTCTTACCATCAGGAAAGCGTTTCGTTCGTCTCATTACTTTTACATTAAAAAAGAATAGGCTATAACCACAAATTGTTATTTTTGATCGATTCCTTTATCTCTACGCCATGTCTAAAAGGGTGGTCTTAAAAACCACTATATGCTATGATATCTCTACGAGAAGTATACAGAATAGGCATTATGTAGCGATGATAGCTCAGTGGTTAGCGCGGTAGGTTCGCATGCCGAAGGGCGTGGGTTCAAACCCCAACAATGAGCTTGAGCTGCCGGTGAAGGAAAACATCGTGAGGAAACCATAGCATGGTGGTAGGGGGTACTTTCTAGTACTCGGCTGGCTAGCTACCCTCAAGTTGAAAATCTGCCGCCAAGCATCTAACAGTGTGTTCCGGCAGCCTCACTTGAGAGCCAGTTCCATTCCAGGCTAGGTGTGCTTTACCATCTTCGACCACACCTTCACTTAACGATAAAAAAAAAAAAGAATAGTAAAAGAATAAATAAATGAATGAGCGGATAATACTCGGACAGATTACACCCAACAAACAGTAAGACAAATGCGATCTCATATGTCGAGATCTTATCGGAGTTAGTTCGATTCGGGACCGGAGTTTGTACTAGGACCTCATACACACACAGTTAAAGATATTAGGTGGATATATCAAGATTGAAATCGATGCTCGATAATTAAGAAAAGTAAAAACAAATTTACGTAACAAAAACAAAAAATATTAACATATTTTCTAGTTTTAATTGCGATCGCGAAAAACCAAAAAAAAAAACAGTTTCGTTTACAATGGATCTTTGTGTCTGAAAATAAATCGATTTTGTTTTTGAAAAAAAAGAATTTGACTAATTTCTTTCCTCATTTCGTAACGGAAAAATATTTATAAAATACCTTGATTTTTTTTTGAAGATCACCACTTACCTGTAAAAATAAAAAAAAACAATTGTTTACCAAACTCATTTCACATTACTAACGTATAGCGCCCCGTAGAGGCATGCAAAAGAACTAAAATAAAATAATTATGTCCCAATCGTATTCCCTACAAACAGGTGCATTTTCAATTCTCAAGTTCAGCAGTATAGTTACTTAATTTTAAATAAACACGCATGTTAGCATGCCAAATCGAATTTCGCCATTTTCTACAAACATCGATAAAATCAATTGATTTCTATAATCGATTCTTAAAACGGACCTCTTTGTTCTTCGAAGGTGAGGTCACTGGCCGCTAAACTGGCCAATTTAAAAATAAAACCTAGGCATTATAAAAACGCGATTTCCCGCCAACATTTTGCAAATGGCGACCTCCCACTGCAATTTTGCGAGATGCTAATCATGTGGTGACATGCGAATGTTGTTTCGTTGCAAAATGTTACAAAACAATAATTTAATATCATATCAGAGGTATAATTTTCACTTGATACGGCTATTACGGGGTGATTAGGCGTTATATAAAATTGCAGAGAATAATTGGCAATAACGCATGCGCTGCGAATTCCCGTCCAAATTAGGGGGAAATGATTTATTTTTAAATTGGGGCTTACTTGTTATGAAACGTATTCACAATCACGGTTTCGCGGGTAAGTAGTGTTCGTAGGAAATTGATTGAGGTAATTTCGTAGCAGCTGTTTAGTTTCCTTACAAGGTGTAAGTGTCATTAATTGATATTTTAATAATGTCATTCAAATTGATATAGATTTCCGTGTAGGCACATAATTATTTAAATACAGGGCTTTAAAGATAGGGTGTACTGGAGTGTACTGTTAAAATGGGTCAATGTACGTAGGCATCATTATGATCAATTTTACAATAGTAATAAATTTTGATTATATTTGTATGTAATTTTTTATTAATCACTTGGGTATACATTAACATATAACTATGTATTTATATTACATTATAGTATAAATAGAATACAACTTTACAATTAAGTATTTTTTTAGACACGAATTGCCTGTACCAGAGGACAACGCTTTTCTAATTTTGCATAACAGCCTCATTTAAGAGCCAGTTCCATTTCAGGACACCTAGCCTGTTTAACATCTTCGATCACACCGTCACGTAGCATCAGGTGAACTGTAATCAAACACCTAGCGAGTTTTGGCGGGAACGCGGGAAGAGTCGTGTCGCCCCGTTGTATTTTTTTCCAAAACTAGTGTTTTGTCGAGTGTTTATGCATAAAAATGGTGGTGTTTTATTCATAAAGTGCCGAATTACAAGCGCGAGTGTGGGAAAATGATATAATGTGGTGAAACATGACTTTTCGTGTTGCTTCCAAAACTCCATCGAAGCTTTATAGTAAAGTCGCCACTACTTTACTAAAGCATGACTGAACTTAACTGACACGAACTGGACTTGACTAAGACGACTTTGACGATAGCTATAGCTAAGATACAGCAGAAATAACACTTAAGACAAGGCAGTATGGCTTTATAGCGTTAGCCTGCCCAAAGGGGCAAATTATTAAAAAAAAAAAAAAAAACACCTAGCATGCCAACCATAAAAAAAGGAATCACGAAACATGCCTATTAGTTTTAAGAAAATTACAAATGTTGTCTATGATTTTGGAACGAATGAAGTGCACTTTTTGGTTCCTCTTGGCTGAGACAGATATCGTACGAAATGTTTCATTTAAAAAATGTAATTCCCTCCGCTCTTCTCTTTCTACTCGACCGCTTGTGGCGGCTAGTACTACAAGTGGCGGCCTTATCGCTAAGAGCGATCTCTTCCAGGCAACCATAATGTTTTACATCAGAAATAAAATTATTTAATAGAATAATTTGCGGGTATAACCGTGAGATAGGTACAGCTAGTTCGCTATAATCCACGGGCCTGCGTATGATTTAAAAATGGAAGGGAGATAGAGTTTCCTAGGCGGCCAGTCACGGAGCTGTCACTCGAGTCACGTTCCGTGATACGTAAATTGCTCCATTACGCAATTTGTTCCGTTTCCATTGCGCCCGCGCATTGTCATGATACCCATACATAATTGTGATTGTAAATAATTGTAAAATTGTATAATAAATTGTAAATTATACCCCATTGTGGGTAAAGTGAATGGGCTTAATTTTGTGATGCGAATCTAATAGCCCATGTGTTTTGTGTATAGAAAATATATGTGCTGCGCCCCGCGGTGTTACCCGCTACATTTTTTCTGGATAAAAAGTAGCCTGTGTGTTAATCCAGGATGTCAGCTACTTTTAAATTTATTTATTTATTTATTTATATCAAATTTCATCAGAATTGGTCTAGCTGTTTGAGTGTGACGAAGTAACAAACATTTAAACTTTCGCATTTATAATATAAAGAAATACCTATGACCTATATGTACCTACTAATTCGCTACGCCCTGCGGGTGTTAATCGCTACACATTTTTCGGGATTTAAAGTAGCCTGTGTTGATCCAGGATGTCAGCTACCTCTATATCAAATTTCATCAAAATTGGTCCAGCCGTTTGAGAGTGACGAAGTAACAAAAAAAAAAGGTATTTTTTATCATAAAATAGCGCAAGTTCCATCACGGATGAAATTATTGCTTTTTTGTTACTTTTACACAAAATATTTTATTTCTATTTGAATCAAATTTTAAAGTGAACGCGGTCGATGTCGCGGGTGCAAGCTAGTAAGAATATAAATCGTACCGCTTAACCTTCAAGTCGTGAGTGAATCGGGCTTCTTCTAGGCAAGCGTGCTCCATCGTAGACCGCATCTTCGCTTAACATCAGGCAGGATGGCGGTCAAACGCAAGCCAATAAGTTATTTAAAAAAAACATACGTCTGAAAATTCAGACAAATGACTACAGAATGCCTATTAGTAACAAGATAAGAAACTACTTAAATCGATATCGTTACAGTATCGTAAACATATTTTACTCTATGAGTAATAAACATTATAAATATCAATTAATTTATTATTCCAATATAGAAACTTGTCTTCTGTTAGTAGTTCTAATAAGAACATATGTACTTAACATATTAAGATTTACTTAATTATATAATATATGAAAATAACTAACTTATAAGTTTAAGCACTAATGACCTACCGTTAAATTAACTAAATAACGTTAAAACGGACGCCTTGCAAGGTTCGTCCAGTAATCGTTTCTCTCGCAAGATTTCCCCGAGCTTTTCCTGAAAAAAAAAAGCAGCTCTACCATCCTGTTCTCGCTTGCAGTTTGCAACGGGCCAGTCGCAACTCAGTACGTCTCGCTCGCTCCGCCCATTTATAAAATCGACTGGTGTCCGCGACTGTGCACCTGTCCCTCTCGCTACCGACTGATTTATGTGAGAGAGAACGGGCTTGATCGACGCTTTGTTTTCCCGCCTCGGCTGACACCGCGTTCCTTTTCCGAAACGAAGCTATTTAATTGCATACCGATATATTTCCGTTCTTATGCTAAAAGTCAGAATTATTTCAAAGCTTCATTTATCTTTTTGGAACATAAACTTTGACATTCATTTGTACTTGAATTTTCTGAGGTTTTGGCGGGAACGCGGGAAGAGTCGTGTTGCTCCGTTGTATTTTTTTCCAAAACTAGTGTTTTGTCGAATGTTCATGCATAAAAATGGTGGAGTTTTAATACAGCTGGTATAATAAATAAAACATTACTGTACACGTAAAAACTTTATAGGCATCAAGAGCAGTTAGCTATATGCCAGTTAAGCGATGCATAGTTTAAAAAAACAAAGCTATCCACGGACCCGAGTGCGTTTGATGAAACTATTTCCAAAAGATGTTTATCTTAAGAAAAAAGAAAACAATGCGTTCCCACGATCGAGAGTCGAAACAAAACGAACCTAATCCCAGCTACGGCAGACGCGTAAACTATTTTGATTAGAATGGCATCCCGCCAAAAGTAACCTCAAAAACCTGTGACATTTCTTAAGCTGTCAACCCGTGGTTTTTGCGCGCGCATACCGCGCCTTGAAATCTTAATTTGAAATTCGGACTGGCCATAAACAAGCACCGATTTATAGACTCACAATTGACAATAATGATTTGCGGATGCGGAGATAGATGGCGTTGTAAACGGCTTCATTATGTCGTGTCCGATCGAACTATACGCATTTATAAGCGATGCGTTTTCTTAGAAATGTTTTATTTTTATTCTCGGGGCAGAGGTTCCGAGTTAATCATTAATCACGAGGCCCCGCGGCGTGCCTACGTAATGTAATACGGCGCGCGAGATAACATTATCGTAAATATAGTTTTACAAAACGGCTCCGTACCTACCGCGCAAAACAAAAAGGTTTTCGTTTCCCACAGCGCGACACCCGACACTCGGAATTCGCGTCGCAATCGCTGCGCATTATCAGAATTTACACCCGGTAATAACGTATAACCTAATCCTTGCGTCGTCTCACCGCCGCGCCTTTTTTAACCGACTCAAAAAAGAACGTGCTGAATTTGAAAATATTTTTTTCGCGGTAAAATCAGCTAGCATCAAAAAAGCGGCGGCATCACGTCGCAAACTCTACAAACTGTTATAAATCAAAAGGCGAACAAATAAAACGCCCGCCGAGGTGAAAACGTTATTATCTTTATAATTGCACGTCAAGGCGGGAAACTGGGGGCATTTGGCGCGTTTTTCTTTTTTTTTAACGCCCCAGGCTATGATATATCGGCCCATGAATACGGGATGTATCGCGACACCTGGTTGCTACCTTATGAATTCGAAATTGCGACTTTCTATGTCATTATATCCGTCGTGATGGGACGTCTGTTTGGATTAGAAAAGATGTTGAAAATGTTTCGTGCGGAATCCTATTTTTATACAAGCTTTTCATTTTGTAGAAAGTGGCTTTAAATTTTAGAACAAAGCTAAGAACAAACAGTATGCTTGGGTACCTATTAGGTACTATCCAACAATAAATTTTTCATCATTTTTACTTCTAAAAATAATACCTACAATATTGTCAATAAATCATTGTTTTGTAAAACAAACTGGTTGCAAATCACACTTACTGCTGCTTACTTTTTTATGTTTGACAAGCTAAGTGTTTGACAACAGCTCATATTATAATGTTAAATGACAGTGTGGTTGAAAATAGTAAGTACACCGAAAACACCCTTAAGTGCTTGGCGACACATTTTCAACTCTCAAGTGGCAAGCCAGCAGAGTACTAAAAAGTAGGTACTATAGTTCCTCACGGGTAGTTCAAGCTCATTGCTGGGATTTGAACTCACGCTCTTCCGCGTGTGACTCGACCGCTAACCACTGAGCTACAATCGCTAAAACGATACAATCTACCTAAGTCATATTTCAGAAAAAAAGCAGTAGGACTTGCTAGTCTAAACTAGGCATAACTCAGAAGTTAGTACGATTGCACCTATCGATCAATCCAATAGTTCTAATAGAAAATATTAAAAGTATGTACGAGATGAAATCAGATTGAGAGCTTGCCGTCCGAACAAAAAGCGCCGAACTCGGCTAACAATGAACTAACACGAGTAAATCAAACACAAAACCAACAAAATGCCCGATAAGACCCGCCTCGACGGTAACGAAGCGCGCACTATCGATGTCTCAGTCAAAAACTGTCAAAAACTTGACAGGCGCCGTGTCGGGCTAACGAGCCGAACGGCCCTGGCGCGTCACCGTGACTCAGCGATATTCGAAGCGAACTTTCGCGCCACTTTCTGAAATAACGCCATCTGTTGCTGAGTAGACGAACAATTATCATATCTGTATTTATTACGAGTGGTGATCGAAGCAAAAGGAGTAGTAAGTAAAAAGCCATAAACAAGAAATACATAAAGATGCAAATGAGGGACGCCCGCGGGCATCCGAATACACATATCTCTGCGCGCGCACCTCATTATCGCTAACAAGCATTTCGAGCCCTTTCTACCCCATAAATATTATATTTTACACCTGCACTAAGAGGGGCAGGTTACAGTTAGCAATTAGTGCAGCGCACGAATAATAGATGTCGTTGTTTTAAACATCGTAATGAGAGTTCCTCGTTAAGAAAATGGCTTGATTAACCTAGTTGTGTGGTCCTTCGAGCTGCACGTACTCATTTTATTTCCATCTCTATGTTGTTTGTTGCTTACACCTACCGTCTGAATCATGTTCATTATGTCATATAGCGTGTTTTTCTATTCCTGATTTTCTAGCTCAGCGATAAGGCCGCCACTTGTGGCACTAGCTCATAAGATTCTATTGTTCTCTGTACTTTTTTCTGTTTATAGTGTGCATAATAAAGTGTTTCTATCTATCTTATCGCTTATATACTTGTCCGTGATCACAAAAAAGAACTACTAAGTTACATTAGGATAATTCAAAAGACTCGCCTCACGCTTTACAACGATTGTTCGTAATCAAAATGTCAAAGGCTATTCAGAAAAGCAAGAACACACAAAAATAGCGACCTATTGTCTGAAAATAGTTCACAATTACCTTTAATTCAAGCGATCCAACTACAATACACGACCAACTTAGCTGCATGTCTGTGAAGGGGGACCACGATCGCACTTTCAACATGGACGAGGTTTCTTCTCTATTATTTATTAGAAACTTTATTATATACAAGTTTTTTTTTATTTTTTTTAAAGTAATGAGACGAACGAGACGCTCTCCTGATGGTAAGAGATAACGCCTGTCCATGACTATTGCAGCGATACACAGAACTTTGAGTAACAAAACAAAGTCCAGGGCATCACTGCTTTGGCGCTCATTACTTTGAGACTTTCGATGGTTAGTCCCAACAGCCCAGTAATTTCGCTAGCTGCAGTACCCTTCAAACCGGAACACAGTAATGTTTACACACTACTGCTTGGCGGCAGAATAACTGGTACTGCGGTGGTACTTACCTAGACGACCTCCTGCTAAGGAGATCTACCACCAAGTAAAGTAAGTTCGTCTCATTACTTTTACATAAAATAAAATGATAAAGTTTACTATTTTAAGAACGAAATATAATATTAGTTTGCTTAAGTGTCAACTGCATAGTTCTTTTTCTTTGATTATGGCGTCGCATTTTGAGCATTTGCCAGTGTCAAGTGATTTATATTTTCAAGTTTCATAAGTTAAATCAGTTGCATTGCTGTAGTTATAGTTGAAGTCCAATCTTGGTTAAGTCCAGTCATGGAAGCAACACGAAAAATCATGCTTCGCCAAATTATATAATTTCCCATACTCGCGCTTCTAATTCGGCATTTTATAAATAAAACACCAACATTTTTATGCATAAACACTCGCAAAAAACACTAGTTTTGGAAAAAAATACAACGAGGCGACACGACTCTTTCCACGTGTGATCAAACGCATACCTATTTTGAATGATAAAAAAACGTTCCCGCCAAAACTCCAACTGCACAGTTAAGTTGGTCGCATGTCGAAGCGCGTGCGCATTGAAAACAATTTGAACCAATCAGCGGCCGAGCGGAGATCCTGCGTTAATGTCACGACGCGACGTTACAAACTCACAAACGCAAATTGGTTAACGTGAACCGGAAAATTATGAAATTACAGAAACTTAACTCTCGTAAGTAATATGTCTGTTTTTACGAGAATTACAATGCAACTTTGAAATCGACGAAAACATCAGCTGCTATGTAGAGAAAGCTTATAGTTTGTAGCGATGATAGCTCAGTGGCTAGTGCGGTAGGTTCGCATGCCGAAAGGCGTGGGTCCAAACGCCAACAATGAGCTTGAGCTGCCGGTGAAGGAAAACATCGTGAGGAAACTATAGCATGGTGGTAGGGTACTTTGATTATGTATAACTTGAAATTCAATAATTTTTTTACTTAATAAAAAAAAAAGTTGATACCTAGCTACTTTTTATTCCGAAAACATGTAGCGGGTACAGCTAGTATGTAACAAATAATAATAATTATGTACAAAAGTATCGCAAGCAATGATACTTAGATACTCTTTGGATAGTTTCCCTCAGTGTTCCGATATTCCCATCTGCCCCTTCCCCGGCCTTCGCCCGCTTGTGACCGCAACGGCTGCACGCACGTTAGACAGCCAAATGTCAAGTCGTTCTGATATTTTTAAGTTTGTAATTGTTGCGGTTGCGGTCGCAGTGATTCGCAGTTTGACAACTGGTCTAATGGCGGTGGTTGTGCGCGCCGTTGACCCTGGGGGGCTTTATGATGCGTCACGGACACCCATCTCGGCTTCTGTTCAATGCGAGCGAAAAAATACTTTTGAAATTAGTCCGTTTTTGGTTACGAGAATTTAAAATTTTGCGTTCAAATGACTGCACTATTGTTTACTTGGTGGTAGATCTCCTTAGTTAGGATACAACCTCAGTACCAGATATTCTGCCGCCAAGCAGTACCTAGTGTGTTAACATTTATGTGTTCCGGTTTAAAGGGTACTCTGCAGCTAGTGAAATTACAGAGCTGTTGAGACAGCTACCTTCATAAATTAATAAGGAAATAAACTATAAACTAAATATACGTAATAATATAATATTCAGAAATCAAGTTGCTAAGGTAAAATATCACACAAAGCGTTTTGACTCCACATTTTTCATTCGCACAGCGAGATTGTGGAACTCTCTGCCGGAGTCTGTGTTCCCTGTTAGGTACAATATTGGCGTTTTCAAATTTAGAGTAAATAGGTTTCTTCTAAGTAAGCGTGGTTCCATCCTGTGGTCTCCATCTTAGACCACACTACTGTTTTAACATCAGGCAGAGTGTGGTCAAAAGCGAACCGATTTTGAATAAAAAAATAAAAAATAAATATACCTTGAATATTGAATATTGAATCATTCAATTATCAATCAATCAGCTACTTCCATACCAAATTTTATCAGTAGTTTTTGAGTGAAAGAGTAACAAACATCCATCTAAACTTTCACATTTATAACTTTAGTGTGATTCTGGGATGTTTTTTGTCATACATAAGTAAATATTTAATTGTACTATATTCTGTGGCTCAGCCATGAAGTATGGGGCAGTATTCAACTTACAGTCTATTGAATATTTATAATTGCTCGTTCCATTATAGAGCCGACATCTTGAATAATTAACACATGCTTCCATTAGGGCGCTGAAACTGCCATCGACTGGAGTAAATAACCCCTTCGTGCAGGGGCGGGCTGCAGGAGAGGTATGGGGCGGGTTGCCCCTGGAACTGTAAGCTCATAGTTGTTTAGTCTTCGGCAGGAAATACTTACGTAAGTTTAATAAAAACATCAAACTTCTTTAAATTTAATTATAACTAGCTGCGCCCTGTGTTACCCGCTACGTGTTTTCGGGATAAAAAGTAGCCTATGTATCAATCCAGGGTGTCAGCTACCTCCATATCAAATTTCATCAAAATCTATTCAGTAGTTTTTCCGTGAAAGAGTAACAAACATACATACATAATATGTAAATGTTAAGCCCACTAATATTTAAATGTGAAAGTTTGGATGGATGGATGTTCGTTACTCTTTTACGCAAAAAGTACTAAACAGATTTAGATGGAATTTGGTATGGAGGTAGTTGCGACACTGGATTAAGACATAGGCTACTTTTTATCCCGATAACATGTAGCGGGTAACACCGCGGGGCGCAGCTACTATGTCATAAATAAAGTATTTTCTATTGTCTAAAAATAACTAGTATATAAATAGCTATTTAAGTACAAATATCTCCGTAAAATCACGTTTAATCTTTCAAAAATATGTACAATCCGTACATAAAGTAAAACTGTAGTAAATTTCTATGTAAAAGCGGATTCCTAACCCCTCCCCCCCAATCTAGATCCGTATCTGCGATCCATGAATAATTTGCCACACAATCGGTCGGTATACACTCGCTGAAGGCGAAATGACACCCAACGTCAGGGAAACAAAAATATACATTGTCTAGTGGCCCACAGAAGTTTCTAATAACTACAGCTGTGCTCCGCGGTGTTACCCGCTGCATATTTTCGGGATAAAAAGTAGCCTATGTCTTAATCCAGGGTCTCAGCTACCTTCATATCAAATTTCATCCAAATCCGTTTAGTAGTTTTTGCGTAAAAAAGTAACGAACACCCATCCATCCAAACTTTCACATTTGTCATGTTAGTGAGATTGCATGATTTGCACTTTTTAGTCTAGTGTACGCGTAATTTAAACCACTACAAATTCGCGTGCTTAACGGTGTGCCCCATTTCAGGCCGAGTGTGTTTACCATCTTCGACACTGTCATGTAATACCCGGCGAGATTCGGTCAAACACCTGCATTGTCAGCCATAACGAAAAAGAAAAAAGAACTTGATTGAATTTTAACTTGAAAATTTTCAAACGCAAGAAAAAGGAAATGATATTTTTTATATATTAAATAGCCTTAATTTTTTAAATATAAATAGTATAACGTTTGGCCACCAACTCGCCTGATGTAAAGCGACGGTGTGGCCAAGGATGAAACACGCTGATCTAGAAGAAATCTGTTCACTCTAAGCTTAAAAATGTCCAAATTGTAGTTTATAGGTAACAGAGAAGCCGGCAATGAGTTCATTAATAGATGTAACAACTGGCAACCTTAACGCTTAAAGTGATCTCTTTCAGGCAACCTTAGGATGGAAAGGATTAGAGGAAGAAAGAGACACCGTGTGTCAATAACGAGCGTGTGACTTGACGTTCGAACTGAAAGTGACCATCGCTTCAAAACGTTATTTCACGAAACTCCGCCGCCGACTTAGTTGCATTGCTACAAAAGATTCCGAAAAGCGAATCAACGAAATAACTCACGTATACGTAGGTACCTAAGGCCAGGTGGTCACGGTACATGAGCTGGAATGGCGGTATATTTTCCGGATGCCTTCCCAATGATTTCCTCCGAGACCGCGGCTTGATACCGGATTCCGATGCGATAACACTCTCAATTTCGGATATTGTGGCCACGCCCTTACATTAAATATGTATGCCTGATAGTTGGATGTTTCTTTTTACTTTTCTCTCTGGGGGTATCGATAAATTGGCGTTGTTACAAGGTTTTTGACAGTATCGGTTTTTGTTACGTGGATAGCTTCGATTATGTGTGGATTAAGAATTATCTGTTTCATCAGATTCTATAACGACAAAGTTAAGTTTTTGCTATAACAATTGTTCGTTAATTACTATTTGAACCTAGACAGTTCACACGTGTTTTACTTGGTGGTAGATCTCTTAGCAGGATGTCGTCTAGCATCTAGGTAGGTACTACCACGGTACCAGATATTCTGCCGCCAAGCAGTAGTGTGTAAACAGTACTGGTTTGAAGGGTCATTACTTTGAGACTTTCGATGGTTAGTCTCAACAGCCCAGTAATTTCGCTAGCTGCAGTAACCCTTCAAACCGGAACACAGTAATGTTTACACACTACTGCTTAGCGGCAGAATAACTGGTACTACGGTGGTACCTATCTAGACGACCTCCTGCTAAGAAGATCTACCACCAAGTAAATTGGTATTACAGTCTAGTCTAATTGAGACTAATAAGTAATTTAAACATAACTTAAATTGCTAAGTAGATAGGTATGTAGACGAAAGCTTTTTATTGTGTGCACCAAAAATTAAATACAAAGTACCTTAGGAGTTAAAGTCACAAGGTTGGTATAAAAAAAAAGGTTGATATATTATTATTAAACTATATAAAACCGTAAACAAAAGCTTTGATACGCAAATAATAAAACAACTAGAGTCCGAGTAGAATGGCAGAGTACAGTGGGGTAATGACGGCTGGTAATCGTTGTAATTCTCGTAATCGGCGACGAGTCTGAACGACGTGATAATGACTATCTGTGAGAATCAGTCTCACAGAATGATTGCGCTTGTACGTATCCTACATTCATGCTAGTTCTTTTTATGTTTTTAATTATTTTTGGTTGAACAAATACTCAAACATTTATATAACTAAATACGACACAGAAACTGCAAGAGCAGTTAGAAATGTTAAAGCTTTTATTACAGGTTTTTTTTTTTTAATTTAGTTTTACGAAACTTTGCTATCATCACCTTTTTTTTTTTAGTTTTGGCGTCGCATTTTGAGCATTTGCCAGAGTCAAGCGTTTTACATTTTCAAGTTTCATAAGTTAAATAAGTTGCTATATATTTTATTTGGTACGGATACTTGACATATTTGTAATTTTTTTAAGACCACTTTAAAAAAAAAGTTGCCTCGTAGCTATAGTTATAGTCAAAGTCCAGTATTGGTCAAGCCCAGTCCATGCCAGTCAAGTCCAGTCGTGCTTTAGTAAAGTAGTGGCGACTTTACTATAAAGCTTCGTTGGAGTTTTGGTAGTAACACGAAAAGGCATGTTTCACCACATTACATCATTTTCCCACATTTCTGTGTTTATGTTTATGAATAAAACACCACCATTTTGTACACTCGACAAAACACTAGTTCTGGAAAAAAATACAACGGGGCGACACGACTCTTTCCGCGTTCCCGCCAAAACTCATCATCACCTTTGCAAACAGTAAAACAACGGCCTAGTAAGTGTAGAGTACAGTGGGGCAATGGCGGCCGGTAATCGTTGTAATTCCCATAATCGGCAACGAGCCTCCAATGACGTGGTAATGGCAACCTGTGAGAACCAGCCTTACAGAACGGATGCGCTACACAGCTTTTATTTATCAAGTTTCAGTTTTGAATTTTTGAACGAATGAAAACGAAAGCGAAATATTTCGCTGATATAGTGATTTTGCTCTAAAGTGGTTTAAGTTATTGTTTTTTTTTTTAAATTAGAAATAGGCTTACGTTTGACCGCCATCTCACCTGATGTTAAGTGATGATCCGGTTTAAGATGGACCACGCTTGCCTAGAAGATACCGATTCACTCTCCACTTAAAGACACCCAGATTATATCCACCGGGGAACACCCATTCAGTACATTCCACTGTCTAGTAGTCCGCACAATGAACTTGGAATCAAATCGTTTGGTTCGAATTTTTCGGATCATGAAACGATGTCGCTTTTTTGAGTTATTGAGCTGTTCGATAAAAATGGATATAGGGGAATAAGACTATGTTAATTATTTATGTAATCTTAATACCGTACCGGCTTAACGGACTAGAGTACACTGGAGAAAGCTTATACCCGGGATTAACACTTGGGTTTCCTTTAACCCCTAAAAAGTACGTTTCCTGTAAGCGTGAAATCGCGGAACGATGTTATTAGTAAAATTGTATATTACTATCAGATATTGAAAACTTTTACTTTATACTAATTACCGAAAATGTTATCATTCATTATAATACACGAAATACGAGTTGAAACAAATATAAGAACAATAATATCTTAAAATTATTTCTCATACCTACATTGCTAATCTTTACAAATTTCTAAAAACTAAACCTAGTCTAAAAGTCTACAGGAAAATATGGCCAGAATGCTGGCAGCATTGCCACATTGACTGGTAAAGTTTGTAGCCAATGTAGGCCAATGTAGCCAGCATTTTGGTCACATGACGATAACACTAAATGTTGTCGATGCATGTGGCACCCAGAGGCTGTCCCATCTCCCATGGAGTGAAAGCCATCCCATCAGGTCAATGTTTCTACTTGTTTCTTTTATCTACAAAGCCCAGATATTACTATAAGAGGCAATAAATGTAATAGATAAAACCTACATAAATACTTCATTGAGTAAACGTTGACAGTTTACCCCGTCATACCCATGTGACAGATCATCCACATTCCAATTTTAATGCGCATACATTATGAAACATGTGATCACTGATCAGACACAGAAAAACATACCCTACACCGCAAATACAAGGTCTAAAACCCTCTTTGTTAGTTAATTCAACAAGTGAACATAGGTCTTTTTATGACGCCGTAAAAGTCTCTTCTGACGTCTCACTAATACGTCATAAAGTGAAATCGGCGGGTGAATCCGCAGGCGTGCGCTGTCTCGCCGGTTATAGCGTTCTTCCCTTGGTTTATGATCTCCGTGTTATGGGTCATACTCTTTATTTGGTTAATAACCGTAAAACTAGTAGGTAATCGTTTACATGAACACAGTAAATACGGAACCACTTGTTGAATATTGTCTTAGTTTGTGTATTTTTTATTGTTTATGTTTTGGTAGGATTTGTCTTTATTTTAGTAACTTTGCAAACTTTACTAAGTTTATTTTGGGTGTTGGTTCTTTTGAGTGATTTTTGAATGAGTCTGTCACCAAGCTTTGCCGGCGTGTTTTTATTAAACGATTTTTATTTAGCTCGCCCTGTTTGTTGTATTTTTTTCTTTGGTTTTGTCGTCGCGTTTGAGCATTTGCCAATGTCAAGTATTTTTATATTTTCAAGTTCCAAAAGTTAAATATGTCTCCTCGTAGCTAAAGTTACAGTCAAAGTCCAGTCTTGGTCAAGTATAGTAATCATGATCATGCATGACGGTGCGGTCGAAGATGGTAAAGTACATCTAGTTACCTCACGATGTTTTGCTTCACCGGCAGCTCAAGCTTGGTTGGGATTTTAACCATTGAGCTATCATCGCTACAAAAAACTTTCTTAATGAAATCACACATGTTTTACCATTAAACAGAGTCCAATAGAGATGTCATTGCATTAAATTTATTTCCACACAACTGGAAAGCGAGGAAAACATTAATTTAGCGAGTATAACCTGGCCTCGGGAGGCGCATTACCGGCCAAGACGAGCGCGGTCATTAGGCGCGATATTAGCTATTAACCGCCTAGCCGTGCTGCCCGCCTGGTGGCATAACTTACCACACCGGCAGGGCGCCGTTTGTCTTGTAAAGGGTGGATAATCGCAGGTACGGTACTTGCCACTTAACGGATCTAGACGATAAAACAGTAGGCACTCGGTGGATTTACAGATTTCCCAAGTATATACAGAGATGTGTCGCTTGTGATTCGACAATTTATGAACAAAAACACCACAATTTTTATGCATAAACACTCGACAAAACACTAGTGTTGGAAAAAAATACAATGGGGCGACACGACTCTTTCCGCGTTCCCGCCAAAACTCCACCAAACGTTTTAGTAACTCGATTCGACATTCTCCTTTCAAGCCAATAAATAACCCGAAACGCCGCTGCTACAATTACCATGAGCTCCTATTACCTCAGAAATTAATGTAAATGGTATGTAAAAGCTTTGCTAGCTTCTCTGCTCCAATGTAGTCCACGACCATACATGGGCATGCTCGCCGCTTGCAAATTGCAACAACACATTGTCTTCCAAACATGCTCTCCTGGTAGCCTAGTACCCAGCTATGCTGCGGCCCTGGTTTCCGAATAAGGGCAAAGATAACAATCGGAATCTCATATCGGTATGCTTAATTGTTCTTGTGATGTATTTATTATTAAGAGTTAATTTATTTGATTTCACAATGCTCGGTAAGTTTATATCGAATTTCAACTATGAGTAGAGTTTATCGAAGGAAATAAAACATCGATTTTTAAAAGTCAAGATCAGCCAAGGTCTTTTTTTCTCTATTGAAGTATTTTGGTCTCATGCTATCGGCACATTTGCTCTCTTCAAATAAAAGTTTAAAAAATAGTTGTGTTTTATTTATGTAGTGCTGTAATATGCACGAGTATGGGCTAATAATAATAATATGGTGAAACATACGTATTTCCGTGGTACTTCTAAAATTCCGTCAAATCAAATATTCCGTTAAAACAAAAACTATAATATTTACTAAAACATGAACGGGTTTGATCTTGATTCCTTCATGAAACTTTTAATGTGACTTAGACTTCTTTAAAATTTCAAATATACATGTCGCTGGAAAAATGCACAAAGCGCGATGGCAAAAACCAAAAATAATTAATACTAGTAGGAAAAAGATAAAGCTACCTACTCTATCCAGAATGTTATAATAGCAATCAATATCGTACTTAACTGATTTAAATGAAGATTTAAATTTAACAGTTTCCAAATACCATAAACCAATATTAGCGCCACATCTAACCCATAAAAGCTACAAAAATAGTAACGACTACGATATAAATACTTTTTAATACAACATTAAGCCCGTTAAATTCAAAGATTTATGAATAGGGTTTAAATAAATTCTTGACTTTAAATGCCAGAAAATAAAAGAAAAAGAGGAAAATCTATTAAAAAAATCAAAAGAGGTCCAACTCTAAATCACTATGCCCGGTAGTTAATATTTTTCTAACTCATGTCATACGAAAAGGAGTATTTTATGTGCCCATAAATTATTTGAATTGAGAAAACAATGATCTCTTTGTAATAGTATAGGTTGTTAAAGTTTAGGGCGTAAAAAAGTAAAACGTCTATTTGACGTTTATATTTTGACACGTGACGGGTGTAGTTCTGTCAAGTTGGCGCCAGTGATTCGGATATTTAATTTTGGAATGATTTATGCGTTGTTTCGATGTTTGACGGTTTTGGTAATTACATTGTACGGCGTACAGTTACAGTGTTAAGTTGCTTTTTGTTTACTAATTCACTGTAAATGACTCTCTTTGGATTACTCTACATTTTTAAAGTCTCAATTCATGTGACTAAGAATTTCATGCATGTAAGAACGTTTATTATGAAACTGTGTAGCGATGCTAGGTTAGTAGTTAGCGCGGTTGAATCCCACGCTAAAGGCCATGGGTTCAAATCCCAACAATGAGCTTGAGCTGCCAGTGAAGGAAAACATCGTGAGGAAACCATACCATCGTGGTAGGGTACTTTCTAGTATTCCGCTGGCTAGCTACGAAGTTGAAAACCTGTCGCCAAGTACCTAACAGTGTGTTCCGACAGTATCATTTGAGAGCCAGTTCCATTACAGGCTAGGTGTGCTTTACCATCTTCGTACACACCGTTACTTGTGGTCAGAGACCAAGCCTAACCATTAAAAAACTGCTTATTTATTTGATCTTCTACTGTTGCCTGGAAGAGATTGCTCGTAGCGATAAGGCCGTCACTTATGGCGCCAGCTCAATAAAGAGTTTCTATCTATCTATAAGAACTCACTAATACTAATTTGTATACAGCTCAAAGTATATTTTAATTTCACATGACACAGAAAACATTGTAGCGACCTTGCCAACATAATGCACAATCTATGCAATTTGTCGCCGTCTGGTTGGTAGCCATGACGGTTGCATCTGTGGCCAATTAGGCGACACCGCGAGTCATTAGTGATGTGCATAGGATCATTACCGTAATCAGCACGATTACGTGTTATATACCATCACTACTCTGCACTTGCTATAAATACTAGACTTACGCCCTACGGTTTTATCTGTGTCGTATAAAAGTTGTGTCAGAAAGAATTGATGTAATTTTTTTCCAACTGATAATAATTTTTTAAACATTCATGTTTTTTCTTTTTTTTGTTTTTGGCGTCGCACTTAGTGCATTTGCCAAAGTCAAGTATTTTGTAGCGATGACAGCTCAGTGGTTAGCACCGGCCCCTGGTAGGGTACTTTCTAGTACTCGGCTGCCTAGCTACCACCCTCAAGTTGAAAATCTGCCGCTAAGCACCTAATGGTGAATTCCAGTAGCCTTACTCAAGGGCTATTTCAATTCCAGGCTAGGTGTGATGTGCCATCGTCAAAACGTCACTTAACATCAGCTGAGCTGTGGTCAAACACCTCGCTTGTCGACGTAAGAAAATACATTATTGCATTTAGAAGGTTTATTGCATTTTTGTGGCTTGACTCAAACGGTTAGTGATTTAATGAACTGGCACAATGCACGAATATATTATGGCCGAAGAAAAAAAAGAAAAAAATATGATAAGCAAGGAGGTTTTGGTGTACAGTTTCCTTGATGATAAATACACAAAAAATAAATGAAATAAACAAAAATACGCTTGCCATAACATTCATATAAAGATAATAGAATACATTGAATTCCGACCCTGCGCTCTATGTATTTCTTCCTATAAATCTCAACATCATTCCAAATCAAAAACATTCTGCAAATATCGGGCATACCATGCGAAAACTCAAAGTAATGAAAATAGTAACGTAGACAATTTGACCGGCTTCTGTGACAATAGGGAGTGGGGGGAAAGAGGGTGGGGGTAGGGGGGGATGATTAATTGTCTAGGGGAGGCTTGATGCTGGCGCTAGTGGCTTTCTCTCATAAGCCGTGTATTTTTGTCGGGGATCGATCCACTTCTATTGGATTCTAGATTTACTGCTTGGATACAAAAGCTTTTATATATTTCCTCTTCGAAATATTTCATAAAAGTAAAGATAAACACGAGATGTGTTAGCAAAAAACAAACATTGAACAATTTATCAAGCACAATATTAAATCGTTCGAAGCCAATTTATAAAGAAAACTTGTAAAAATTCTAATTTAAAACTAATAAAATCGATAAAAAAATTTGGTAGGTAATTTTTCAAGCATAATGTAACAATGAAAAGTTTTATATTCATTTGAAATTAAAAAAATAAAAACATGTCAAATCTCAAAAGAGTTTGGTTACAACGAGCCTCACCCGGAAGCGCGCGAATTCGCCCGAACGCACCCGAAAGCTTCCGAGAATTGCCGCGAGGGGCGACACAGGAAGATGTAATGATGTTTGTCAAATGGAAAATGAGATAGGGAAATGTCGGTACGGGCTGACTCACTACCTTTTCGCTGATGCCGCGTTTCGCTTCCCCTCATTCACCTTACAACACTCCATTACCCTCACATATTCTTTACACTTTAAAATTCGAAGATTAACTAGTTTTTTTTATAGCGTAGGTATACGCTTGCGTTTGACCGCCAACTCGCCTAATGTTAAGCGAAGATACGGTCTACGGCTCGCCTAGATGAAATGATTGTATCTATCAGGGAACACCCATTCAGGCAGCAAATTCCTTTTTGTTTTTTATGTAAAATATAATGAGACGAACGAGACGCTCTCCTGATGGTAAGAGATAACGCCTGTCCATGACCATTGCAGCGATACACAGAACTCTGAGTAACAAAACAAAGTCGAGGGTATCGCTGCTTTGGCGCTCATTACTTTGGAGACTTTCGATGGTTAGGCTCAACAGCCTAGTAATTTCGCAAGCTGTAGTCCATTGTTGCACAATGAAGGTAGATTCGAACCGTTTAGTTAGAGTTTTTGAATATCGAACATAAAGCGGTGTCGCTTCTTAGAGGTCCTGGCTGTCCGATAGTAGAATGGGTAGGGGGAATTACGTCATACAGATCTGAAGCGTACTCTCCAGAGTGTATTTGGTAAAAAAACCGACAGACAAGCCACTTTGCGACGATGTTTGAGGCTTTTCCGAACAAGCGCATCATTGCTAATGATTTTCTTAGCACGTTTTTCGATGGTCTCCAGTGCCTTAAGCTGGTACTTGGAAGATCCGTCTCAAAAGTGAAAACAGTATTCCACGCATGATCGAACTTGTACTACGTAGCTTGTTCCAGCAGCCTTTTGGATGGGTGATCGCGTGAAAAACTCACAGCTTAGCGCAATATAAATAAGACAGTTATATTAGAAAAGATGTTTCACTTTGCAGTGATAGGTCTAAAAATGTGGTCTTTGGCATTTGAGGTCGATTAGCTCTAAACCATGTAAAAAAAGTAAAATTCACACGCAAATTCTTCCTATAAAATTTAAAAAAAAAATTGTAAATAAATAAATAAAAATTGCCAATCGAAAAAAGAAAATGTAAGGCGGTTGGAAGACAAAGCACTCTGACTATAGGTACTCTGACTGTAGGACTAGCCACTCAGCCTTCTCGACAAACATTCAAAAGCTTAAAGCAAACTTTGGTAAAGAATTTAATTAACCAACTTAGAAGACTTGCCCTTCCAATGGAATGCTGACATTTAATTAAAGATTAAAGCTGCGAAATTACAATTTAAATGGACGCGATTAAAATTATGATAATTGTTATCTATGGACAGACAAACTGAAAATTAAAAAAAAAAACGCTAGCCATTTAAAAAGTCTAATATACAATATCTTGATCGCATTAAAATGCGAAAGGTGAAGCGAAAATGCGAGGCTCATTCGAAAACGGAATTCAAATAAGGAACGGTAAATTGTCGAATACACAAAAAAAACGTTCCAAATTCAAACTGTCGGGATTCTAGCTGAATGGGTGCGTTCATAAATCTCGTCGTCTCAGCAGCTGATGTTCGAAATACGAAACAGCGGTGGCGCTATCGGCTGCCGTCCGACGGGCGTGCGGTGCACAGATAAAATAAATGGAGGAACGGTGAAAAATGATGACGCGTAGCGGCGGCGGCGCGGAAAGACATCGCTCTGAAAGGGGTCGGGAGACTGGGTCAAATGCTTTTGTATTTGAATTGCGAATGTTGTTTTTCCATAATTATTATAAACAATACCTACATATTACAAAAAGGTTTACAAATTGGTTTGTTAGTTCTTACATTAAGACTTCGTGGATTCATTTAATAAATTACTGGAATTACTTTTGAATCTAGAACACAAGTTTTTCTTTTAAATTATTGTAAACAAAGTAACGATTTTTTTTATTGTTAACAATTCTTTTGAAGTCGGAATGTTTTATTTATCTGTTAGCAATCTAGAAAATGTTTTATAACCTCAGAGATTTATGGATTGGATGCATAATGAATTAATGACTGACTGTTAAACTGTTTCTAGAAAACGCGCCATTTTTAGGACAAACCAAAAGGATCGAATAAATCTTTCTGTCAGTAGCTGGAAAAACTAGTGCAAATAAAATAAAATGTAGGCCAAATAAATTAGTTTTTTTTTAAATCCGATTTCCAGTACAATACTACAAAATAACTGAAAAAACTTATTTTTTTAAATAATTGTTACACTAATATTGTAGAGGTGTATGTTTGTGATTGTGTTTGTAAGTTTTTTACTCCTTCACGCTCAAAACGGCTGAACCAATTTTGATGAAATTCGGCATGGAGGTAGCCGACACCCTGTATTGAATCGGGCAATTTTTTGTCCAGAAAAAATGTAGTGTTCACGTGAGAACAGCGAGTAACGCAGCGAGGCGCAGCTAGTCATCCACTAACTCCGTAAAAAATCTTTATGATATATCAACTAACTATTAAACAGTTTAGTTCAGTCAAATAAATTGTCTATCCCAACAGCACAGGCGTTTCATGTCCAAAACTAATATATATAATATATACATATAATATATCCCAGGGTCCACATAAAGGGCGTCAAGGGACTCGAACATTACCAGGGCCGTAAAGGGCACGAAGAGGTCGCTTAATGCGGCGCTAAGTGTCTTGGGCACCTCCTTGCACATTCTACATGCCTGGTACTTGCGTTTAGTAGGATTAGGAGGTGTGATGTTAGATTATGTCTAGCCTGGTACTTAAAAAATTTTAAGATCATCATGAATTTACTTAATTTTTCATGGGTTAAATATTTACATACAAACAATCACGCCATGATAAAAATTACTTTCTACGATTCTGGTACAAATAAAAAAATACATTTTGGTAATGACAATTTTAACGGCAAATATAATTAATGAAACTTGTTTTGCTCTACATTTTCCGGGATAATAAAGCTACAATGTAATTGAGGGTTTGTACTAATTTAGTTTTGAATTTCATCCTAATTTCATCTGTTTCAATAAGAAAAAGTAACAAACATACATACAATCTTTCCAAATTTATAATATTAGTAAGATGAAAAAAAACCGCTGAGGAAATTGCAATCTGATTACATATATACGCACACCTATTTTTTTGCTTTAAGAATGGTAATCAAATCATAGACAAAAAAGGAAGTCCACAAAAAATGGCTTCAAATAACACCTTACAAAAACCAGTAGGCGTTCGACACTCCCTAAAAATGATGATTACATCGAATAAAGCAAAAACTCACCGACTTATTATTTGAATCGTTGCATTACACCGAAAGGCACTTACCTAGAACAAAGAACGGGAAAAATTCAATTAACATCACAAAAGAATGCCTCCTCATAATTTATTTACACAAAAAGCTCATTTAATTATAATTAATATTTACAAGACGGGAAAAAG
Organism: Biston betularia; assembly: GCA_905404145.2. Classification (NCBI taxonomy): domain Eukaryota; kingdom Metazoa; phylum Arthropoda; class Insecta; order Lepidoptera; family Geometridae; genus Biston; species Biston betularia. The sequence goes on from FR989879.1 coordinate 1,322,546, forward strand.
GAGTCGTAAGGAAAGGATCTGCCGCCCACTGAGATTTCTGTTGGAAGGTTTTAAAATGAGTAAAATTGTTATTGCTAATTTTCATAATTATCTAATGTAACTTTTATTTTTTGGTAAGCATAAATAAATTTAAATAAAATGGCCAAAACTAGTCAGGCCCGAAAAAAAATAGAGGACACTGGCTGAATATTTAAAAATAAATATTAAAAAACAAATGCTCAATAATGTCACTGGCCAGATGGAAAAGAACAAGCACTAGCCGAAAGCACAGCACAAAAGATGCCAAGACAATACTTTTGAAAAAAGAATTGAGTCTGAAAATTGTCAAAGCTGGTCAAAACCGGAAAAAGGACACTGGCTGAAAATTTAAAAACAATTATAAAAAAACAAATGCTTGATAATGTTACAGACCAGTTAGACTATTTAAATGAAAAAAGAACATGCACTAACTGAAAGCACATCACAAAAAATGCCAAGACAATACTTTTGAAAAAAGAATTGTGTCGGAAAATTGTCAAAACTGGTCAAAATCGAAACAAAGGACACTGGCTGAACATTTAAAAACAGTTATAAAAAAACAAATACTCAATAATGTTACATGCCAGTTAGACTATTTAAATGAAAAAAAGAGCAAGCACTAGCCGAAAGCACAGCACAAAAAATACCAAGACAATTCTTTTTTCAAAAGAATTGAGTCGGAAAATACGCGCGCATTTTCGCACCGCTCATCTACGAAGCGTAGGGTTGGCTGTAAAGAGACTCCGAATAAAGGGCATAAAGGCCTTTAAGGGAGTCCCTCAGTTATCTCGGCTACTACCATCGTAAAATAAAGGTTTACTAGACCATAAAGAAAATTAAAATGAATTATTTTGACGAGTGTAAGGGGGCTTTGAGGCTTAGGCCCCTGTTTACGGCGGTAAGGTGAATTGTTACGATGCCGTAAGACGTAATTGTTTTTCTTGTAATTCAAAGCTTGTTTTGCAGTAATTGTTCGTTAGGAGGTTAGTTTTGCATATTTTGGCAGTACATTTATTTGGGACGCTCATTTTGGGAGGAAGTGATATTTATTGACGATTTAACGGTTAGCTTTTAACTTAATGGTTTAAATTAAAAAAAAAAAAAATAATGCTTTATTTTTTGACCAGATTTCTTTAAAAGTAGTAGGTTGGTTACCTTCTGGTAAGTATAAAAAATACTTGTGGTGAAAGATTAATTGTCGATTGGGATTGAAGACTTTTATGATTCAGTGGTGAGACTTCTAGTGCTCAATCTACCTTATGGGTTGGAGGTCTGGGGTTTGATTAAAGAATTATGTTTATTTCTTTTATAATAAACAAGTTATACAAATAGACTTGCGTTTGACTGCCATCTCGCTTGATGTTAATCGAAAATACGAAGTAATCGTTTCACTCGCAACTTGAAAGCATTGATTGTGTTGGAATTACTAGTCCCTTTAATGATAGCGTAGCCTGGAATGCAATTAGCTCTCAAGTAAGACTTCCTGAACACACCGTTAAGCGCTTGGCGGCAGATGTCCAACTCAAAGAGCTAGCCGAATACTAGTACCATGCTATGGTTTCCTCACGATTTTTTCATCACCGGCAACTCAAGCTCATTGCTGGAATTTGAACCTTTGGCGTGTGGTCCAACCGTGGTAACCACTGTTGGACCACACGCCATAGCTGTCATCGCTACATTAAATAAAATGTTTAGTATATTTACTTAAGTACATTTAAAAAGCAAACGATAATGATATATTGGACAGTGTTAGAAGCAAGAATATACATTAGGAAAACCAGTGTTACGGAAGCTAGTTTTCGGTCCTCAATCATTATAAAAACAAAATTACTAAGTCATCATCATTATCATTGATTGATTGACTGATTGATTACCTCTTTATTGCACACACTAAATAATACAATACAGGAGAAATAAACTTAATTAATAGCAATTAATGGATTCATTTCAGCCGTAGTACTTCCACAAAGACCGGTTGGAAGCGGCCCGCATCCAGCGCGATCCTGCGGTTTTTATATTTAATTACTAAGTACTCAATATAATAATGTAGGGTTTATTTTAGATATATCCATTTAAATACATTGAAAATCGTAAGCGCTTCAATTTCAAAGACTATTTCGCGGCACCCCATGGCGGGGTTTTCGGCAAAAAGAACCTGAAAATTCAGCGCCGATTACAGGAGGAAATGACTGTTTTATCACAAGGGGTCGCGGTCGCGGTGAAAACATACACAAAGAAAGTTTTTTCAGAACCTTTCTCAAAAACTGTTTTTTTAAAGTGTTACTGTATTTATTATAAGTATGTATTTACAAAAAAAAAAGTATATAAGTATTAATACAGAGAACAAAAGAACCTTATGAACTAGTGCCATAAGTGGCGGCCTTATCGCTAACATCGATCTCTTCCAGGCAACCAAGAAAAGAAAAACACGATAGATAAACATAAGAAACAGACGGGAGATGTAACACTAATGAGAAAAATAAATCATATAGTATGTATATAAAAATACCAATAATAATGTATTTAAATAAAACGAAATATTTACATATGTAAACTACGTCCCGCGGTGTTACCCGCTACATATTTTCGGGATAAAAAGTAGCCTACGTGTTAATCCAGGGTCTCAGCTACCTCCATACCAAATTTCATCCAAATCCGTTCTGTAGTTTTTACATGAAAGAGTCACAAACATACATCCATATATTCTTACAAACTTTCGATCGTGATAAAAAGTATCCTATGTCCTTCTCGTGGTTCTAAGCTACCTCCCTACCAATTTTCAGCCAAATCAGTTCAGCCGTTCATGAGTTATAAATAGTGTAATTAACACGACTTTCTTTTATATATATAGACACATTCATAATACATAATATATAGGCGATAATAATATATCAGTTATTTATTAAGGTAGCCAACAGCACACATATTGTTAAATTTACAAAACTGATATTTATTTATTTATTTATTAATAAATAAATATCAGTTATCTGACTTCCATAGTACAAGCTTTGCTTAGTTTGTGGTCAGATGGCACTGTGTGTAATGTTCTACGATATTTATCTATTTTATTTTATTTATTTGAAATACTATAATAAAGAATAAGTGATCTCTTGATGGTGAGAGATGAAGTCTAACTCTTAACAACTGGGAATAACAAAATAAAAAAGAACTAACATGGTATACCAAAAAATTACTTGTCAAAAATTAGCCGAGTACAAGAAAGTACTTCCTTTTTTTTATTTTATAAGAAAAAACGCTGAATGTTTCACCAGATTTCCCCCCGTACATTCCGCGGAAGGGGATGATGGGCAAGTACCAGACGTTCGCCTGAGGAGTACTAACGGTGTTCTTACAATATGGAGATAGGATGGGGTTGAAGCGATGGTTTTGATATGCTGAGCGTTGTTTAAATGATTGTTTTGATTTCAAAGGGTTCGATTTGTAAGGAATGCCTGATGATATGTTTTTTTATTTATTGGCTTGGTAGGTGTTTGTATATGTTGACGTAGATTGTTAGTTTTTGATGTGAAATATATGTAAAATTAATCAACGGGCGGTGGTTTTGGACGGGCTTCAAAATGTCTGAAACCGTAAATTATCTACTTTTAATTTTCATACATTTGGGATCGAAAACTAAACTAGAATACGTACATATTTATAAAATACTGTTTTAATTGAACTAAAAAATAATATCTCCAAAAGTTACTCAATGTTTTGTAGAACTTGCCAAAAATTTACCATTTTATGTGTCAATTTATGTAAAATTTACTAAGCCAAATTTCTTCTATCCTCAAAACGTCTCAACACTCGACAAAAGCCAAAAAATCCCAGTGATCTTATCTAAAACGGGTACTAAACAAAAATCCAGGGGTATTAAACCGAAGTGTCGTTCGCAAGTTGTTTTACGGCTCGTCAGGGCTCGTAAACCTTGGGCTCGGCGTCAGTGATTCCTGATGGACAATTTGAGAGTTTCCACCCATTCCGGAGGCCATTCCGCGACCTACTGAGCCTTAGGGAGCCCTATCGGTACCATCTCAACCGTTGTCTTATTCAAAATGGAGGACGTAAAAGAGTTTGAGGTTTTGTAGATATGGAAATTTTCCTTTTGGTGCAGAATAAGTGAGGTTGGAGCCAATTTTTTTGGTAAAATATGCTCAGGACCATTTTGCGTGGGGCTCGGGGAAAATTCACTTTAAAATTGACTGTTTTTGATGCAGTTTCCGTTGAATGTAGATGACAATAAAGTTACGCGCTGCAGATTGAGGAAAAATTTTTACCAAGAGCACTGCAAAAAATGATCAGCAAATTTAGGCAAATATTTTTTTGAACTGTCAACTTCAAACCTGTTTTTTTTTTTCTTATTTGGCTTGTATTCTTTTCTGTAGCTATGATTACTCCGAGGTCCCTCACATTCAGGAGCCTTACTACCCTCGTGTCACAGGTGAGGGTAACGTGTAATTGCCGGATAACCTACAGTTTACGAGCGACCTAACTGACGGTTAACGGGCCCAAGGACCGGAGGGAAACAGTTGTTTTAAGGAATTGGTCTGTTTTTATTTAATCTTGAGAGGGATCTGCGAGAGTGGACGGAGACTCTATCTTATTTAAGAATACTACAAAAAGTATTGTTGGGCTATGATGTATTTTTTTTTGTCAGGATAAAAAATGTTAAAGATATTTAAGCAAACTAACTCATCAATTCATTTATTGTATTATTAGTTACGTTTATAGTATTTTACTACTTTTGTATAAATAGTACACGTAGCCAAAAATTTCTAAAAAATCAATACAAAGTAACAATCTATGTTTATGTATGTCAATTACCAGGCCCGCATCACTTCCAGGTAGTCTACAGCAATGTTTTCTAAATAAGAAACCTGTCACGTCTGTGTTCACATGGGTTGGTTTATCTATTCCGTGACGTAGCGGAAATACTTTGTAGCAAGTCAAGTTGAATACTTTAACAAGGAGTACAGAACGGCGTGGCGTGGCGTGTTAAATATGCAGCTACCAGGAGACCAGAATCGTGATGGAATTATACATGAAGTGGGATGCCGTCACTACGTGAGGTGCGAAAGGGGTAGGACACCTGCCTAATATATTTGTAGAGATAGTTGCATGAGAACAGGCCCTAAAGCTCTTTGACAAAACATGGACTTACAAAAGATATAGCTTGCCTGAAATACTTTAGCATTTTTTTCTAGTCTGTTGCTATTATTTTAATTCTTAAACTATATACCTACCTACTCGTATTCTGGTATTTACAGATTTGAAAAGTTTTTATTTCTTTAAATTATCTTTGATTTATCTTATTGTCTCTCTGGATATTTTTATACCGGAAAACGCGGGTAAAACCGTAGACGCAACTAGTAGACTCACAAATTGGTCATTCCGCTTCGATTCCATTTAGTTGAAAAAGAAAATAAATTAACAAGGTCGATAAATAAGCTACGAAAGTCTACTTTTAAAATTAAACTACATTTTTAAAGATAAAAGTTTTATCAGTAGAAAGTCGATAGACGTCGTAATCTCCTACCCCTTCAGCTGGTGGTCGAAGATGGTAACAACAGGCTTGGCATACAAATCATGCCCCAAATCATTCAAGCTGTCAGACTTAGCAACTTACTGGGCAAACATCAAGCTATGGGAAATGTATTCCGCGTCACGCTCGTCCGATGCCCTAATTATTATGCCACCCTGGTATCCATCGATAGACAATGGAACAATCGGCTACTGAAATTGGATACTGGATGGGTGGACACAATAATGCTTTGTGTGATAATGCTAGTTTGCTATTCTATCTTACTTGACCTAGATTAAATGATAACATTGTAAAAGTTACCTGAATCTTGTTTTCTACAAAATATACTTGATGATCCTATCGATAATTTTACTATGTGTAGGTATCGTAAGGGATTTAATCAGATTTTTCGGATTTTCCTACGTGAAAATACCTCTAGTATCCCTGAATGTTGGTTTATTTTAGCTCAGAGCCTTTACTAAAAAATATACACTTTCAGCATTATTAAAACTAATAAAAGATTATTTTTTTATTGTTTAACTTTTTGATCAAATAACTGTTAGTAAAAAAACAATTCAACATCAAAAATTAGAAAGATATACAGTGTGCTTTCACTACTTTAGCGTGCTGCATTGTGGACGGCGTCGTCGCTTATCATCACGCGTAACGGCAATAAAAAGAAAAAAAAAACAAAATCTTGACATTGACAATCAAAAACCGAGAGAATAGTAATCAGAGAGCGCGACAATTTGCAAAAAAAAAAACTTTCGCTTCCAAAGAGCATAAACAATCACGTGGTTTTGGCGGGAACGCGGGAAGAGTCGTGTCGCTCCGTTGTATTTTTTTCCAAAACTTGTGTTTTGTCGAGTGTTTATGCATAAAAATGGTGGTGTTTTATTCATAAAGTGCCGAATTACATGCGTGAGTGTGGGAAAATGATATAATGTGGTGAAACATGACTTTTCGTGGTGCTTCCAAAACTCCATCGAAGCTTTATAGTAAAGTCGCCACTACTTTACTAAAGCATGACTGGACTTGACTGACACAGACTGGACTTGACTTCGACTATAACTAGCTACGAGGACACTTATTTAACTTTTGTAACTTGAAAATATATAATTACTTGACACTGGCAAATGCTAAAACGCGACGCCAAAACCAAAGGAAAAAAAAAAAAACAATCACGTTTGTATAGGTTTCCGTTTATGCCCGCTGATCGCTGATCCTTTTCTGTATTAAAAACTTGACAAATATTCAGCTCTCAGCTGATCTTAGTGGCAAGACAGCAATAAACTACATCACAATGTATGCCACAGTTTCAATAGCAGTTACTATGCTGCATTTCAATCCAGATTAGCTTGCATGGTCGCCCTACCGTGTAGTCTAGTTGCTGGCGACAAGGATTATCGGCTTACGAGGCTCTCCTTGATTAGTAGTCAATACATGGGCTTAGTTACTAATTACATTATTGGTTAGCAGTTCGCCTCATTTGCCTAAAAGATGGTGTTAGTTTTGTGTGATCATAGTTTGAGACTAATGTAGGTTTACATCTATTTGGTAGGGTAAAACGTCATATTTACTAATTGTACTATTTTAATAAGACAAAAGCAAGTTTATGAATTTTTATTTATTTAATACCTTTGTAGCGATGATAGCTCAGTGGTTAGCGCGGTAGGTTCGCATACCGAAGGGCGTGGGTTCAAACGCCAAACAATGAGCTTGAGCTGCCGGTGAAGGAAAACATCGTGAGGAAACCATAGCATGGTGGTAGGGTACTTTCTTGTACTCGGCTGGCTAGCTACCACCCTCAAGTTGAAAATCTGCCGCCAAGAACCTAACGGTGTGTTCCGGCAGCCTTACTTGAGAGCCAGTTCCATTCCAGGCTAGGTGTGCTTTACCATCTTCGGCCACACCTTCACTTAACATCAGGTGAGCTGAGGTCAAACACCTAGCCTGTCATCAATAAAAAAAAAAAAAACCTTATTGCGCACTTAAAAAAACATGTACAAAACAGGGGGGCTTAATGCTAAAGCATTTTCTGCCAGCCATCCCCACAGGAAATAACATATGGTTGTAGGCGCGCCTCAAAACAAACATTATGTATATGTCAAAAAATTTATAAATATATAGCTATACAAATAAATAAATACAGCAAACAAATAGACATGATATACTATTTAACATAAATAAATAATAAACATATCTATCTATAAAATATACAAAAACCTAAAAACATATTTTTTTTTGTAAAAAGACTAACGAGACGCTCTCCTGATGGTAAGAGATAACGTCTGTCCATGACCATTTAAGCGATACACAGAACTTTGAGTAATAAAACAAAGTCCAGGGCATCACTGCTTTAGCGCTCGTTACTTTGATACTTTCGATGGTTAGTCTCAACAGCCCAGTAATTTCGCTAGCTGCAGTACCCTTCAAACCGGCACACAGTAATGTTTACACAATACTGCTTGGCGGTAGAATAACTGGTAATGCGGTGGTACCTACCTAGACGACCTCCTGCTAAGGAGATCTACCACCAAGTAAATATGTACCTTGTCAGATGATGAATCAATAAAAAGAATTTGCAATATTACCCATTCCTATTACAAAAAAATTCGTATATAAATGCCTTGTAACCACTTTGATTCGGCTAAAAATCTTTAAAAAAATAACCCCAAAACATCTTGAAAAGCATACACCACTAAATATGCATAAAACAACACCAAACTGCGCACAAAACACCTCAAAGTAACACTCTAATCAAATAAACAAATCTTGGGACATGGTCGTAAACATAAAACGGGACATGTCGTAACGGGAGATGAGCCATCAACCGGGGCTCCGTATGGAGAGGGTGTCACGATGCCTTACGGGACGAATACGGGACTTATACAAATATAGGACTACAAGTGGGACTAGAGCGCAGATTCTCTCGTGAGGTGCAATACAGAACGTGTACTATGAGTAGTTAAGGTGGTACGATTTCCATACAAATCAATTTTTGCCATTTATGGACAAATGGAACATAATTTTACAGTGAAATCACAGCTACTGGCATTTATTTTGGTCTTTATTTGCGGTAAATCACAATTGCTTGAATGAAACAGTAGATTATTAGATTATTGGTGTTTTTTAATTTTTTTAAATAACTTAGCTTGTTTATCTAATAATCATGATACGAATAGTTTAAGCGTTCTATTGTTTTAGTTAATATATAGATATTTATTTCGCGTAAATTTCGTAATCCAGCGGGGAACGCGACCAAATTTTCGACACTGCCTTTAGATTTTGGGCACGTTGCATAAAAGATCTTTGAAACGATCTCTGTTTTTTTAACTTTTAACCATATACATTTAATTTTGTGTTGTGGGTGTTCTGTATATATTATAAGTATGTATTTACAAAAAAAAGTACATATTTATGTATTCTATCCGTTATCTGGCTTCCATCACACAAGCTCTGCTTAGTTTGGGGCCAGATGGCGCTGTGTGTATAGTCCAACGATATTTATTTATTTATTTATTTATTTTAGCTACTTTTATATACATTTGGTTATTTAGTTTTATTTAAATGCTCTGGTATAAATGTTAAAATCGATTCCATTTCTTATTCTTATTCGAAGTGGGGGCGATGAGTCCTGCACTGACGTCCCGCTTGGGGTGTATAGTGCATTTACCCATGCCAGCGTCTACCCGAGCCAACCCAGCTCCTTGAAGTACCGGAGCGAGGCTCTGGGTCACTGGCATAGTAGCTCCAGTGAGATGGGAGTAGCTCCAGTGAGATGGGAGTAGCTCCAGTGAGATGGGAGTAGCTCCAGTGAGATGGGAGTATCTCCAGTGAGATGGGAGTAGCTCCAGTGAGATGGGAGTATCTCCAGTGAGATGGGAGTAGCTCCAGTGAGATGGGAGTAGCTCCAGTGAGATGGGAGTAGCTCCAGTGAGATGGGAGTAGCTCCAGTGAGATGGGAGTAGCTCCAGTGAGATGGGAGTAGCTCCAGTGAGATGGGAGTAGCTCCAGTGAGATGGGAGTAGCTCCAGTGAGATGGGAGTAGCTCCAGTGAGATGGGAGTAGCTCCAGTGAGATGGGAGTAGCTCCAGTGAGATGGGAGTAGCTCCAGTAAGATGGGAGTAGCTCCAGTGAGATGGGTCCATTTATTACAGTCCACATCATTTTTAGTTATCGAGTTGTAACTACAAGTTGAAAGAAGGTAGATATTTTGGAAGCCCAGTTGTGGAAAGACGCGTCTCACATCTGCAAGGGTGTTGGTTCGACCCCACGCCCGTACCAAATGAGTTGTATAAATTACAACAGATTTAAAAAAATCTTACACACAAAGAATTTTTGGAAAAGAGATTCATACAATGATTGTTTATACCATTTTGTATAGTCTGCATTTTTTTCAATTTGGTAATTTATATTGTGACAGGCGATAAAGCGATCTATCATAGAGTATGCTTGCCAAGAATAAACAGATACATTCGCAACTTCAAGTTAACCAGACCTGTCAAGTAAGTATATGTCTAACTTTAGCAATATTAAATATTAAAACCCGATGAAATACGAACTATTTTGTTTTTCAGTTTGTTCTTTTTTTTCTATAACTTGCTCTGTTGCAATCCTAAACTCAATTTAGACTTGTCACATGTTGAGTATTTTATGTCTTCCAAAAATAACAAAGATAAATCCATTAACTCCGAAAATCCGTATTTATTTCTTCGTTACCCGATAACGGAACAGCTAAAAGGAACACTGAAGGAAAATCCATTCCGTATCCCTCGAGATGGCACATTTAAATTTCAAATGGTCGCGCCTTATCAATTACAAGTACCAGGAGCGCAACAATGAAAGGCAGTGACAAGCTCGCTTCGAACATTTGCATGTTTATACAATTGCAATTAGGGGGGCGTAATTCTCTTGTAGGGATGAGACAAAGATTTCAAAGCAAAGTGATATCGATTTCAATCAATTACAAATTATCTAACTATTAACAACAACTTTGTCGTGGCATATAAGGTTTCTTCAATTATTTAGATACTAGCAAATTTATCCCGGCTTCGCTCGGGCTTTTATGTTTGATTTATATTTCTAAATTTATTACCTGGATTACCAGGTAATAAATAATTTAATATATGTGCCAAATTTTACACAAATCCGTTCAACCGTTTGGATGATTGAGTCACGAATATTCAAACATCTAAACATACAAACTTTCACATTTATAATATTAGGTAGTAAGATATAACACCTGAGAAGACAAATTATATGCTAACTATCGACAACTCATCCAATTTATATTCATAATTTATCATTAGTCCTATATAAAATATTCACTCGTATTTCTTTTTGTACATCATTGCTTCCTTATCGATTTTACCAGTGATGAGAATCGATATCAATCTCAGGAATCGATTCGCGATGGCTATCTCTATTCGCAGCCGGTTTCAATTTGATGTTGCTTGGATATAGCCCTAGTAACAGTACATATATACAACAGAAGGTAACCTTAATACAAAATGAATAAGATAACAACGTCTGAAAAGTTTCTACATCGATGTAAATCATTCCTCTTCTTGTTGGACAGAAGCAAGAAAAAAAAACGTCTTTTATATTTTTTGTAACTTTTATGATTTTTTTTTTCGTTAATTTGCCCTTTCGGGCAGGCTAAAGCTATAAAGCCATACTGCCTCGTCTTCAGTGTTATTTCTGCTGTATCTTAACTATGGTTATCGTCAAAGTCGTCTTAGTCAAGTCCAGTTCGTGTCAGTTCGTGCCAGTCATGCTTTAGTAAAGTAGTGGCAACTTTACTATAAAGCTTCGATGGAGTTTTGGAAGCAACACGAAAACTCATGTTTCACCACATTATGTCATTTTCCCACACTCGCGCTTGTAATTCGGCACTTTATGAATAAAACACCACCATTTTTATGCATAAACACTTGACAAAACACTAGTTTTGGAAAAAAATACAACGGAGCGACATGACTCTTCCCGCGTTCCCGCCAAAACTCTCGTAACTTTTATGAAAGCCCTTTGTAAGAAAGAGGTTAGTTAAGCTAACACATTAGTTTGTTCTGTTTTTAAAGTTTGTTCCTTTTTTCACTTTTTGTCATTGGTTAATTATTTCATTAAAATTTGACAGTCAAATTATTTTAGGTCAACAAAGTGTAGAAATGACAGCATCTTTTTCAACTGTCAACAATTTGGTGACAGATTCTTTATTATGCTCACTCTTTTTAAATAGACTCTTTGGAATTTGAATGGTAACGCGGAAAAGTCATATGTCCGCATGCGTTTCAGTATTAATGTCAAATAATATTTTTTTTTAATAAAGTGCTGAATTACGTGAGTGATGTGTGTGCAAGAATTATTATGTTGTCTCCGAACCTCCGTCGAAGCCTGTAGTAAATTAATTCCTTTTCTAGGGCATGACCAGACTTTTTTTTTTTTTTTTTTTTAATGGTTGACAGGCCAGGTGTTTGACCACAGCTCACCTGATGTTAAGTGAAGGTGTGGTCGAAGATGGTGAAGCACACCTAGCCTGGAATGGAACTGGCTCTCAAGTGAGGCTGCCGGAACACACCGTTAGATGCTTGGCGGCAGATTTTCAACTTGAGGGTGGTAGCTAGCCAGCCGAGTACTAGAAAGTACCCTACCACCATGCTGTGGTTTCCTCACGATGTTTTCCTTCACCGGCAGCTCAAGCTCATTGTTGGGGTTTGAACCCACGCCCTTCGGCATGCGAACCTACCGCGCTAACCACTGAGCTATCATTGCTACATAGACTTGACATTGACTTACGGAAGTCTTTTTTAATTTTTCTTTTCCATCTATTTATTTGTATACGTACCCATATTTACGCAATAAATGAATTATGAATTACTTTTTTTACAGTAAAATTCTTGAAAATATCGAAATACCTAAACATTACATATGTTACATACTAAGATGTAAAAGATTAACGAACTTACTAACAAAATTCAAGCAAAATTAATAAAACAATTTTAATCCATAACAGCATTTTCGTCAAAACAATTCTATAATCTATCTCCAGCATAGAAAACAAGACCAGCAATCTAGAAAAATGTCATAGATTGAGAAACAAGAAAGTCCTCATACTCCTATTTACCTGTAGGGCACACTAATGTAATCTCGTCACATTTGCATCAATGTTATGTACGCCTGGTAACTTTCAATATAGCTGAATATATTATCATTGTTACTGTTAGTTCATTAATTAGGCGGACAGACACTCTTTCAGTGATATTTTTAGATTAATTAAATGCATTTCGTTTGTTTTGTTAACCAAGAAAAACTGAAAAAATATAATTGACATTTCGTTCAATTTTCCTTAACAAAATGTATTAAAATGACGGTACTTCACATTACTTTTACGTTTACGCTCACCAGAGGCGCTGATCAATTGTTTTTAGATACTTTTTTTTTTCTTTAGTTTTGGTGTCGCATTTTGAGCATTTGCCAGTGTCAAGTGTTTTACATTTTCAAGTTCCATATTTATGTCGCCTCGTAGCTTTAGTTATAGTCAAAGTCTGGTCGTGGTCGAGTCCAGTTCGTGTCAGTCAAGTCCAGTCATGGTTTAGTAAAGTATTGGCGACTTTACTAAAAAGCTTCGATGGAGTTTTGGAAACAACACGAAAAGTCATGTTTCACCACATTATATAATTTTCCCACACTCGCGCTTGTGATTCGGCACTTTACGAATAAAACGCCACCTTTTTTATGCATAAATATTCGACAAAATACTAGTTTTGGAAAATAATACAACGGGGCGACTCTCGACTCTTTCCGCGTTCCCGCCAAAACTCCTTTAGAAACTTAACGAACACAACTTGAAATTACCTAGATCCTTAAGGCTCTCCCAGTAGCTAACATGAGCGTGCGTTTAGTAGCTCAGTTTATACAATTATAAAAACATATTTAGCGGAAAACACGTAATTCTCGCGTAGACGTTTTGAGTCGTACGAACGATTTAACAGAAAAATTTAACGGAAATTGCATTACAACAGCTGTTATTTAAAAAAAGAAGACCACAGTACATTTAAATAAAACATTGTGCATAACCTTTAATATTGTTATGGTAACTCTAGTAAATGATTAAAAAATATACCCAAGCATTTATTTGTAATTATTACCATGCCCATTGCTGATATATCATTAGGATAGGTAAAATATAATATGACATTGATTTTATGCGAAACATGAGAGAACCTCTCAAGACACGCCACAAAGCCGGATCTTTGCTTCAATCTACCGCCAGCTTTTCTGTGTATATCGTCACTCCATCGAGTCACAGGGCGTCCTACACAACGTTTGCAAATTCGCAGTCTCCTCTCTAGAATACGTCTATCCCGGCGGTAATCGGTTCCAGAAGTAATTTTGTTTTTCTGATACAACAGCTTCCAACTTATGTGCCCCCAGTACTTTCTAAATAACATACCTCAATCTCAGCGAACCGTTTACTAATTTTACCACCTCAATCTCTAATTATAGATTAGGCCACCCTTTGTAATTGGTTATTACAAACATGAAAGGGTTACTGTGCACTTATTAAATATTTACTCCTACAATTGCTCTCGAGAGGACGACACGGCACTCTTCCGCGGGGGATGTAATTCTCGATAAGGTAAGCCCCCGATGTGAAGGGAGTTTTAGTAAATTGTAATTTCGCAAAAACACTATTTCTTCAGAGATAAAGAAGAACATTGTGACCTGTGTTCTCGAAGTTGTGTGAAGTGAGCCAACCCGCACTTAGCCTGTCTGATGGCATCTTCTCATAATGAGGAAAGGGCTGAGCCCAGCAGTGGGGCAGTTTAGTAAAACAGGCTAGTACGGAAATCAAAAAGGCTTGTAAACTATTACATCCCAAACTTGTTAAAAAAAAACTCTAATTATGGTAAAGTCCATAATCTTTTTTAACAATTAAAATGTTTTTAATTCTGTTATTTCAAAATATCGTAAAAAAATTCTATGTAAGATATTACTTTGTATAATTTCATCAATTTCCTTTGTTGATTAATGCTGCTTTGGAATACAGCAAAATAATCTCAGACTTCTTTTTTCCCCATTCTTTATTGTTTTTGACATCGCTCTTGCTAGACATGACATTTGTCAGTGTAAAGTATTAGTAGTTTTAATGATTTTATGACAAATCAAGTGAAACAAGTCATAGTCACACAAAATACGTTGAAGTCGAGTCCGGTCATGACCGAGTAAAGAAATAGTTACTACAAGCTTCGATGGAGTTATGGAAGCAACACTAAAATTCAAATTTCACTACACTATATCACTATCCTATTTTACTTGGTGGTAGATCTCCTAAGCAGGAGGTCGTCTAGGTAGGTACCACCGCGGTATCAGTTATTCTGCCACTAAGTAGTAGTGTGTAAACATTACTGTGTTCCGGTTTGAAGGGTACTGCAGCTAGCGAAATTACTGGGCTGTTGAGACAAACCATCGAAAGTCTCAAAGTAATGAGCGCTAAAGCAGTGATGCCCTGGACTTTGTTTTGTAATTCAAAGTTCTGTGTATCGCTGCGATGATCATAGACAGGTGTTATCTCTTACCATCAGGAGAGCGTCTCGTTCGTCTCATTGCTTTTACATCAAAAGAAACACTATCCTACACTGACGCACGACATTGACACTTTAAAAAATTACGTTCACGCTTAATCTCAATATTGGGCAATACTTTTTAATAAGATAAAACTCAAATTAATAAATGACGGTCGTGCTATTTTCTGGAAAACAAAAGAAATAAAAGTTATCAACACACAACAAAAGAGCCAGCACTCAACCAATCAAGGCTGCATCAGCTGGGCCCCACCTGTTTACACAGGGGCCACAGGGGCAGTGCGCCCCAACCCTTCCTAATGGTTTTACTGGACGTAAAGATGTTAACTCGAATTAATACTCGAGTGTTTGGACTGTTCGAATGATTTTTTGATTGTGCTCGTGTCAGTATGGGCGATGATAGGGATTGAATTTTTTAATATTTAATGAATGCTTGATTGTTTGGTAGTCTGGAATCTGTTTGTTTGAGATTTTACGACATGCTAATGACTGTTTTTTATAAAACTTATTAAAGAAATAGTAACAAGAAGGATTGCATTAGGACACTACAAAAAGTAAAACTTTTGTAAAATAAATATGGTAGGACAGTGCCATCTGACCCCAAACTAAGCAAAGCTTGTACTATGGAAGTGAGATAACTGATACAATACTTAAATACTTTTTTTTTGTAAATACATACTTATAATACATACCCAGACACATAACAAACATTTGTTTATACCACTAACTCTTTGTCCTGAGTGGGAATCGAACCCACGCCTTTCGGCTCTTGAAGCAAATATACTACTAATGAACCAACAGGGCTGTTTGTGAAAGTTTATACATTTATGTTGTTGAAATCTGACGGAACCAGATAGTGCAAAGCGAAAATAAGATTATGAATCATAATAGAAATCTCTCAACTCCAAAACTATTATTATGATGAGCTAACTTTTAGTTGAGTATAACTTAAATTATTATTGACGTGCCTTTGTTTTTTTAACTATAATTACCAGGTTTAATTACATAGCAGTACCAGGCGCACATAACGCGCGAGTGCTATGCCCTGTCGACCTGTGACCCGAGCCGTCAGTCAGTCACCGTTGCCTGTCAGGTACCAGGCGGCTATGAGATAATGAGAGATGCGTCATTGTACCCCGCCGCATAGAATACTTTTGCCCGCGGCTTTACTGTTAAACTACTAAAACTTGAGTCATTATAAAAAAAAAGAAATACTAAAATTCTAATCAATGATTTACGAAGTCGACGAAGAAACAAGAAAGACTCTAAGCGTTTAAGAAAAGATCTCATGATCGATTAAAAACAACTTTTCCCACGTTGATTTGAAACCACAATAAAAATCGAATACAGCAGCCTGGCATATCAATACACACTTAACTTACTCATCACTTGAATTTAATGATATAAATAAACGTTTCTAAGTTATATTTATTTACCAAACTTCGAGTGTTAAGTTAGGTAGCGCACAATAGACATAACTCTCAAGTTGGTAACGTCAGTTTTCAAGAGCTCATTGTGCCATAGATTGCTCATGATTCCTACCGGGTATTGATATGTGAGATTCTTTTGAGACTTTTTCTGCTGAAAATACAATATTGTTATTCAGATAAACATAAATTAAGTGGTTGTTCATCGGTGGACGAGTAACTTGAGAATGGTTCGACAGATTTGGCTATTTTTTTTTAATGTTCGCTAAAGTAAACCTAAGTTTG
Organism: Biston betularia; assembly: GCA_905404145.2. Lineage (NCBI taxonomy): Eukaryota > Metazoa > Arthropoda > Insecta > Lepidoptera > Geometridae > Biston > Biston betularia. Next base: position 1,339,384 of record FR989879.1, read on the forward strand.
AAAGTTTTTTTAAATGTTAAAGTCTTAAAGAGACGAATGAAATAATCCAAAGTATAACCGTAGGTATACTAAATGGTATGACTAGCGCTAGTCTTCCAGTGAGCCCTTGCAGGTAAAGCAAATTAAAAAAACTGGCCAAGTCGGACTCGCGCACGAAGGGTTCCGCACCATTATCTATAAAAACGGCAAAAAAATCACGATTGTTCTATGTTGTATGATACTTATTTTATTCTGTTGTTTTAGTATTTGTTGTTTTAGCGACAACATTAATAAATCATCTGTGAAAGTTTTAACTGTATCACGGTTCATGAGATACAGCCTGGTGACAGGCGGACAGACAGACAGACGGACAGACAGCGGAGTCTTAGTAACACAGGTTTTTTACCCTTTGGGTACGGAACCCAAAAAATAAAGAAACAGTGGCCCCTTTTCAGTTAAGTATACCCCAAGCTTAGAACCCTGTATAGTTGTCATGTGTGCAGACAAGACTCCTAAATTATCTTTTATATACATTTTAAAATAATCTTGTTAAAATTACCAGGATCGCAGAAATTGCGAAGTGCTTCATTGATTGCTCCCACGTAGAACAGCAAGTTAACTCTGTAATCTGCCATTTGGAGCGGGAGCGTCCATTGGCAATCCATCCGCTATTTTATGATACACAGACACACCACCTACACTCATGCGCAAGTCTTTATGCAATCTTTTTTTTTTAAATAGCCGCGGCATGGTGAGACGCCATTGTAAAGAGTGAAAGTTTGACATTTTATTTTACATCGACTTTAACTTTATTCGTAGTCTTTGTAATTTTAATAAATAGAAAAAAAAATGTAACTAAAAATTGAGTGATAGCGTAAGAACGCTACGAATAAAATAATTTTTTTTTCCTGAAAACTAGGGTTATTTGCTTATTATTAAATAAATAAATATTGGAGGACATTTAACACAGCGCCATCTAGCCCTAAACTAAGCAAAGCTTGTACTATGGGAACCAGACAGCTGACAGAATACTTAAATACTTTATTTTTGTTAATACATATTTATAATACATACAGTACACCCAGACACAGAACAAACATCGATGTTAGTCACACAAATGTTAGTCCTGAGTGGGAATCGAACCCACGCCCTTCAGCAACGTTATTGTAAACAACGTTTAGGTACTATGAATGTTTTCATATTAAAAATTGTTCACAATAACAATAACCCTAATAATAAAAACCCTTAACAAGCTCAGCAAGTACCTTGACTTGGCTCACGAGATAACCGCCATGTGGGATGTTGATTCGACGATCATTGTCCCGATAGTCGTCACGGTAAACGGTCTTATAGCGAAGAGTCTCGACCAACATCTCAAGAGACTCTCGCTAGACGGTTGGGTCAAGGGTCAGCTTCAAAAGGCAGTGATCCTTGACACGGCGCGCATTGTGAGGAGGTTCCTCACTCTGCAGCCCTAACCACCGGCAGCTTGAGCCCTGCCCCGCTGCCGGCGGCACCCTAGTTTTTAAGTTTTTTATATTATTTGTGTTTTATACTTATTTAATGTAATAAAAGTAAAAATTAAGATATAAAATAAAAACCCTTAAATCGTGTTAAAAAATTTCATTTTGCTTTTTTTTTTTGCGGTTTTTAGGTTGATTTCATAGTAAAACTTATTAAAATGATGAGTACAATGACCCCTTTTCAGTTGAATATACCCTAAGCTGTTTAATACAAATAATATAGCAGACGAATAAACAACTAATAGAGTAATATTACAAATGTCAATGTTTGTCTGTATCGTTACATACATAGAAACGACAAAAATATAGATTAAAAAAAAAAAACTTGTGCCAGATAATCTGCCGCCAAACAGTAGTGTGTAAACATTCCTGTGTTCCGTTTGAAAGGTACCGCAGCTAGTGAAATTACAGGTCTGTTCAGACTAACTATCTAATGGTCTCAAAGTGATAATTAAGTATTCTCAAGAGCACCACCGGAGAGATCTTACCATCAGGAGAGCGTCAAGTTTGTCTCATTACCTTTACATAAAAGAACTCAAACTAGAGACTGTACAAACATCTGAAAGTCTGAAGTGAAAATCTGCCGCCAAGCATCTAACGGTGTGTTCCGTCAGCCTCACATGAGAGCCAGTTCCATTTCCATGGCAAAATTTTGAAACTTGCTAAAAAGGATCTTCTATCCACTTTGGGCAATTGTATCCATTATCCCCGCCCCCACCTGTGCGCCCGCCCCCCGTATCCACGACTAATACAATATAAACAAATTAATAAAAACTTATTACCCTAAATAACTAAACGTTCACGTGAATTGCAAAAAAATATTTATTTATTTATTTACATAACAAAAATATAATTTACTCTTTACTAACCAATATTGCATTAGGATAAAAACCTGTAATGATAACTTTAGTTTTTTTTTAAAATAAATAAAATGAAATATTGTTTGTAATTAAATTAATGTCTGTTGTTAAATAAAGAAGTTATTTTTATTAAAAAAAAAAAATTGTCACCGTGGGCGTAACCACGGAGCACAGCTAGTGTAACACAAAATAAAATATACAACAAGCAAACAGATTGAATAATTTCTCCTCCAAATAAACCAGTGATTATCATACGTTGCAAATAATCTTCTTTACGAGGCACGATCCGATCGACATAAACTCATTACATAACGATCGTCGGCGGTTGTAAACAACGATACTAGTTGATTTGCATTTTAGAATAGATGCAGAGATTGTGACTGCGTTTGGGAATTTAAAGGTTCAATAGTGAATACGCGTCTCGGTTTTATCCACGTTTTAGGATAACAAGTTGGCTATGTCTGGAAGAGATCGCTTTAAAAAAAGAGTCGCCATAGTTTTGAAGTTACCTTTCACCGTCATATTTTATGCTTGACAGGCTAGGCTAGCTCACCTGATGTTATGTGAAGGTGTGGTCGAAGATGGTAAAGCACACCTAGGCTGAAATGGAACTGGCTCACAAGCGAGGCTGCCGGAACACACCGTTAGATGCTTGGTAGCAGATTTTCAACTTGAGTGTGGTAGTTAGCCAGCCGAGTACTAGAAAGCACCCTACTACCATGCTATGCTTTCCTCACGATGTTTTCCTTCACCGCCAGCTCGAGCTCATTGTTGGGGTTTGAACCCACGCCCTTCGGCATGCGAACCGACCGCGCTAACCACTGAGCTATCATCGCTACGAAAATTCCCTATGCCCTGCGTTATTCCACAGTGGGCTAAATTCGTGGCCGACACCGCAGCGGCGCCGGTGTGGGGCAGGTTTTAATAAGTACACTATGATCTAAAACTCACCAATTATTAACTTGTAGTATCGTTAACCCTGTATCTTGTGCTAATTGCTTCTTTTGGTCTTCAGAGGGGTACGGATGCTGTAACAAAGGAAACAATGTTTCTGTCAGTTTTAAACAAATGATAAGATATTATTTAATATCCGTAAGTTATATGGCTTTAAATATAAAAATGATTGATTTTGCTCACTAGGTATAGCTTAATTATAGATCCGCAAAATACTAATGATAATTATAATAATTAATCACTTTTCATGACATGCATCATAATTTTCATGATTATTTTTCCGACCCAAATATCGACCAATAGAATTGCACCATTCGACGTCACGTGGTACAACCTACATGGTATTATACTGATAATTTTTTGAAAATTTTCTCGTTGTACCACGTGACGTCGAATGGTGCAATTCTATTGGCCGACATTTGGGACGGAAAAATAATCCCCCGAATACCACACGAGCTTCAAAATTATCTGGCATTTCCCTCAAGGTTCCCTGCAAACAAATAAAGTCGTCAAGTTTTTCTGGTTAAAAAATCACTCGCGCTTCTTCGCGCTCGTGATTTTTTAACCTGAAAAACTTGACTCCTTCATTTGTTTGCAACGAACCTATCGGGAAATACCCGATAATTTTGAAGCTCTTGTGGTATTATAAGTAATTCTTTTTCCGACCCAAATATCGACCAATAGAATTGCACCATTCGACGTCACGTGGTACAACCTACATGGTATTATACTGATAATTTTTTGAAAATTTTCTCGTTGTACCACGTGACGTCGAATGGTGCAATTCTATTGGCCGACATTTGGGACGGAAAAATAATCCCCCGAATACCACACGAGCTTCAAAATTATCTGGCATTTCCCTCAAGGTTCCCTGCAAACAAATAAAGTCGTCAAGTTTTTCGTTCACGAGCGCGAAGAAGCGCGAGTGATTTTTTAACCTGAAAAACTTGACTCCTTCATTTGTTTGCAACGAACCTATCGGGAAATACCCGATAATTTTGAAGCTCTTGTGGTATTATAAGTGAAACTTTTTAAAAAATATATTAAAATATCAGCTATAGCTCTCCTATATATAAATCGGGGATTAAAACATTCAACATTACTTTGACATGATACTCGACAGATTTTAGGTTATGTCTGTTCTAGGGCGATTGGCAGGCGTTACTTCACACCATCAGGAGAGTCTCTTGTTTGTCTCATCACTTTTAACCATAGCTGTAAACAAAAAACTTGTTTATGTCTCCGTCTGATAGATGATGATTATAGGTAATTTTTCCTGGGTGGGAACTGAACCCACACCCTTCAGCTCTTGATGCAGACTTGTAGGTTTCTTTGTGGTAGATCTCCTTTAGCAGGAGGTCGTCTAGGTAGGTACCACCGCAGTACCAGATATTCTGGTTTGAAGGGTACTGATGCTAGCAAATTTACTTGGCTGTTGAGACAAACCATCGAAAGTCTCAAAGTAATGAGCGCCAAAGCAGTGATGCCCTGGACTTTGTTTTGTTACTCAAAGTTCTGTGTATCACTGCAATGGTCATGGACAGACGTCATCTGTTACCATCAGGAGAGCGTCTCGTTCGTCTCATAACTTTTCACACAAAAAAAAAGACATACTACCAATGAACCAACAGGACTGTCAATCTATCGTTGCAATAGTACCCACAACTTTGCATAACGAAACAAAGTCAAGGGCATCGCTGTTTATCGATTTATTTGATGGTTCGTCTCAAATCTCAATAGCCTTCACGCAAACGAAAACGTTTCTTTTACGTTATCGTTACGTTTGTGGTTGTCTCACTTTAAAAAACCACAATAGTCCGTTATACAAAAGGACAACAAAGAAAGACAAACATTAGCGATGCGGATGTCGATTCCCCGTTGATTTCGATTTTAACTTAATTAAACTGAGCAGACGCCTTTCTCTAGTAATTGAATGAGAGAGTACACCTGTTTTTAGTTAACCAAGTCTGTATTTTGTTATATTGTTTTGTATATTTTTTTACTCGTTATTGTGCCGGATGCTTTTGTGCCACTTTTAACTCTCTAATTCAATGACTATCTCATTTTCTTTTATGGTTTGTAAAGGTATCACACAATATCCAAAAAAACAATACTTTTGCTGGTTTTAGGGCCGTTTCGTAAACATTGTACTTTTAAGGTAATATGACATAATTACTTATAAATTGCCACTTTTTTCACATTTAAAAAAAAAATACTTGGCGGTAGATCCCCTTAGCAGGAGGTCGTCTAAGTAGGTACCACCGCAGTACCAGTTATTCTGCCGCTAAGCAGTAAAGTGTAAACATTACTGTGTTCTGGTTTGAAGGGTGCTGCAGCTAGCGAAATTACTGGGCTATTGAGACTAACCATCTTATGTCTCAAAGTAATGAGCGCCAAAGCAGCGATGCCGTGGACTTTGTTTTGCTACTCAAAGTTCTGTGTATCGCTGCAATGGTCATGGGCATGCGTTATCTCTTACCATCAGGAGAGCGTCCCGTTCGTCTCACAGCTTTTACATTAAAAAAATAAAATGATATAACATGCATATGTTATAATATCATTTTATTTTTATACACTAAGCATTTCGACTCGACGTTTTCTATTTGTACGTCGAGGATTTAGAAAAGGAATTATCCATTTTAGTATAAATGTTAATGGATTTATCCATTTATATTAGAACAGTTAACCTACACAAATAGTGTTTTGGAAATTTAGATGTAGTTCTGTAATATATAAAATCACTCATTTGTTTTTGTGTGTCATAGGCTTCGCAAGAGAAGTTTCGAGTTAAAACTGTTTTTTTTAAATAAAAAAATTAAAATACTATCCGTCCTATCGACATTTTATTTATAAACATTTGGTTTTTCTCAAGGATTTTCATAATTCAGGTACCAGGGCGACAGCGCACGTCCGTCCTAATGTTATTGGTTGCTGCGCTCCCGGGAGAGTCGCTCCCGTCTACTAGGGCACCAGCGCGCTGCGAGGTAAATTATTCACTGCTAAGGTTTTCTATTGGGATACAATTTTCTTTGAAAGAAAAAATTTGTGATAAAAGATATACATAGCATTTTACAATGTTTTTTGTGCACAACTTATAAATAATGTCAAATAACTAGTGCTCGATTTTTTATGGTTGACAGGCTTGGTGTTTTGACCACAGCTCACCAGATGTTAAGTGTCGGAGTGGCCGAAGATGGTAAATCTCAAGTGAGACTGCCAGAACACACCGTCAGGTGCTTGGCGGCAGATTTTCAACTTTTTTTTTTTTTTTTTTTATAGTACATAGGCTTGCGTTTGACCGCCATCCCGCCTGATGTTAAGCGAAGATGCGGTCTACGGTGGAGCACGCTCGCCTAGAAGAAACCGATTCACTCGCGACTTGAAGGTAGGTAGCTAGCCAGCCGAGAACTAGAAAGTACCCTACCACCATGCTATGTTTTCACGATGTTTTCCTTCACCGGCAGCTCAAGCTCATTGTTGGGGTTTGAACCCTCGCCCTTCGGTGAAGCAACCGCGCTAACCACTGTTGCTATATTTTATTTTCGCTTTATTTGTTTCTCTTGTTTGGCTAGCTGTTATTGGAACTGTATATTATATCATTCTGTTTTATGTGTTTAAATTCATCCGTAAAATATTTTTTACCGGTCGGCACACTCGTGCGTGACGTCACCTGCCGGCCTCGGCGGAAGACCAGCGCCGGCTGGCTTCAGTCGGCATTATGCTGAGTTGAGGCCGGTTTGTCACATAAAATATATTTCAAACTTTTTGTTTTTTTTTTTGTTAAATTTTTATTTATATATACTATACTTATAAGTTTTTTTCTATGTTTTATGTTTATTGTTTATTTTTTTGTATGTATGTTTTGTTAATTATGTTGAAATGTGTTTTATGTCCCAAATAAAGTGTTGTCTATTGTCTATTGTCTATCATCGCGACAAAATTTATTTATAAATCCCCACAGAGTCTTTAGAAAGTCAAACCAGTACATAATGTAGGTAATCGTTCAGTGATTACAGTTTCTAGATGCTTTACTTCCCGATAAGTACAAGTAATTAGATTGAATAGATGTTTTTAGATATTTCTGCTTTCAACTTCAGTTTCTTATTGAAACTACTTTCACAGAACTTTTGGTATTTATTTTTTTAATCAAGATTTGCTTAGTTAGTGATTAGTTGACGCAGTATAAAAATATGTCGGTATAACAGTTGTTCGCTAAGTGAAAGTACGTGTAAAAAACGATTACACGTCGATATGATCATTTTAAATTTAATAAATATTTAGTTATTAAACTTGTCTTGCCCGCGTTTATAAAAAAAAAACACTTTTTTTAAATACCAATTTGCACTGTGACTACTCTTAAAATGCTATGTTGCGTTGTGACATTCTAAAGAAGTTTGTAATATACATCATGACTGGCGAGACACCTACGATACTAAAAGAGAGTACTCGGTACTCGATTCTCGTTATAATGGTGTAATGAAATTAGGTACTTAATTGTTGGCCCCAATTTACCTATAAATAAATGAAGCATAGATACACTCCCGATAACGATGTTTTGATCACGCGACAAGTACGTGCTTGTCCCCCGTCGTCAGCGCGAGCGTCCTCACAACGTCCAGTTCGTGCGTCCGCACGGTGTCCATGTGTTGCGTAGGTAACTAGTTACATAAGTTTCGGTTAAATATACCTCGTAGTCAATTTTTAATGTTATTTTTTTCCTATATGATCGCTAAATATCACGTCCTCTAGTATCGTAGGTGTCTCACCAGTCATACTGTTTATTTAAAACTATAGGTTTCATTTACTTTCAATTTATTTAGTTTTTCTTCGTGCGAGATTGTCCTTAGCATTCGTAGGTTCCACAATATTTCCAGCTCAGAATAGACATAGAAACCCAAGTACGTTTGTTTGTAATACTTCCATTTGTCGAATTGCAATGATGCCACAGATAGTATGTAACTAAGCCACAGATAATGTAATAGTGTCAGTTAATGCTTTCGAAGTAGATCTAACCATCACAGGAAGCTAGGTTTACGCTTACGTTAGCAATGTTTACGTGAAACGGAGCGGATTTTACACAAATCCGTGGAACAAAACGATTATGATTGTCTAGCTGCGAATTCGTGGTAGGCTAGAATTTAAATTCTTTAAGGAGTTCTGGCAGGAAAATCATGTTGCTGTTTAAATTATTTTTTGATGCCAAAGCTCCGTAGAAGCTTTTTGTAAAGTCATAGCTACTTTATTTGGGCATAGACTGGACTTCAACGTGACTTACTTTATGTAACGTGATTTTAACTGTATGAGCCTTATTTCACTTAATTTTTACATGAACCACTTGATAATTTGCAATGTTTGACACTGGTTGAACGCAATAAGTGCGATGCCAAAATGAACAAAAAAATTGAAGTTAACGTAAAACATTTTTGTATATACAGATAAGGAGTTCGTACAATTTCTCCTTTGACCTAGGACAAGTTTGACATTGAACGTCGGGCAATGGCCTGAGTTTTTTAGAATTTTGTCAGCAGTTGAAATTTTTTAGCTGCCGCCAGAAAAAGTTGTTCATCAAACATTTATGAAGACCCATTAAAGGTGACCACAAAAACTGAGAAATGACGGTCTCCCGTTGCTTTCTCGTCTTGAAACGGGATTTGTCAAATTTATGCTGACCATGCGTTTTTTTTGTATCCTTTATTTTGGCATTGGAAACTTTTGTACCGTTACTTTTAGATTCTCAACTGACCTTTTTCTTTTAAACTCTAATTTTAATGTACAGTAAGGCCAGTTTTTGAAGCTGGCTTACATTTATATGTATGTATATTTAAACTTGTTATCTTTAGTTCGATAAAAAGACTGCAATCAAGATAGCAAAGTTTTAATAATCAATCAAGGATGTCCTTTATTTACATTAATAAAACTTATAATACATACCTAATTATAGTATTAAAATCAATTAATATTTTTTTGGATATTTCCAATTTTTTTCATAATACGCCATTGGAATAAGCCACTGAGTTATTTGCCTATAAAAATACATTAAAGAACCTAAGCATTGCTGCAAGTTAAAAGGTTTTTTGGCGGGAACACGAAAAGAGTCGTGTTGCTCCATTGTATTTTTTTCCAAAACTAGTGTTTTGTCTAGTGTTTATGTATAAAAATGGTGGTGTTTTATTCATAAAGTGCCGAATCACAAGCGCGAGTGTGGGAAAATGGGGTGAAACATGATTTTTTGTGTTGCTTCCAAAACTCTATCAAAGCTTTATAGTAAAGTTGCCACTACTTTACTAGAGCATGGCTGGATTTGACTGACACGGACTGGACTTGACTAAGACTGCACTTTGACTACTTTTTAACTTACGAAACTTCAAAATATTAAAACACTTGACACTGGCAAATGCTTAAAATGCGACGCCAAAATCAAAGCAGAAGAAAATTCCTGGATTGCGCTGTCAACTTCTCACTGACGTTTAAGTAATATTTTTAAATAAAGACTTTATTGTCAATCTGTTCAAGGGTTAGTCCATTGCTTATGGTTGGGTATCAAAGTGTGATGAAGTAGTTTCCAAAATTAATTCATCGTCAGACCAAAGCTTTACCCCACCACATGCAAATATAATTCATAACTTCAAAAAACCAATACAGCAAAGTTTACGGAATCCTTTCTGCAATAGATCCGTTCAGGCACCAGGGCATCATAAACCGTATGGAGATATCAAATTTCGAGCGCGCGGCCGGCGAATAAATCACGCAGACGCATTAAAATCTCGATTGCTGTTGGTAAATCGAAAATCGAGAAAAAATAACGTAGGGTTGACACAAATAGATTTCGGAACAGAAATATAACTTTATTGTACACCGAAACGCAACTTATCCAGACTAAACACAATCAAAAAAGTACAGTCTATTGTGGTATCTAGTATAGTACAATGGCGGTCTTATTGGTAAAAATTACTTCTGATTCTCTCAATTTTCAGACCCATTTTCTTTATATTTTTGCACTCATTATTCTATTGTTGTTTTCAACTGTCTTGTTAGCTCTTGTGTTAAGTTCTGCTACGCAGCTTGGGTATGATCCCACTAACGTTTGTGTGACGAACATAGATGTTTGTCTTGTGTCTGAGTGTTCTGTGTAATTATATATTTACAAAAAAAAAGGATTTTATTAGCTGTCTAATTCCTGTAGTACAAGCTTTACTTAGTTTTGGGCTAGATGGCATTGTGTGAAATATCCTGCAATATTTATTATTATAATACTCAGTAAGAATAAAAACTTTTCATATTGAATTTTATTATGACCAAGATTTAATAAAATAATATCAAACACAACCTAAAAGAAAAAAATACAAGTGACTGTAGGCAGCCCTATGCTAACCGCAAAAACCTCTCGATGCAAAGATTCGAGTTGCCAACTATAAATCGAGTTACTCACAATCCCTTTATTCGGATCTATCGGCGTTGCGGATGTAAATACGACGTGAGGGAATACCACATCGGATGAATATCATAAAAAGATGATTATTTAAAAAAAAAGGTTTGATTTGATCACCATCTCTATTGACTAAAATAAAAAATAAGCGCACCTATTCAAAAATGGAACGTGTGAAAATTGTAGGCTATACGTAGCGATGTGGTCGTACTTTATAACCCTAATCGATTAATCATCACCGTAATCCACTAAAAAAAAATCCCACATCTTATCAATAAAAAATAAGAGAATGTAAAGAGAAAACATAAAACCATCTTCTGAATAATTCCGCTAAGTTTCGTCAAGAAAGAAAAACACGCGCTAAAATATTCATTTCACACGTCTTTGTACGAAAACCGAAAATTCCCTAATGATATGCGTACGTCGACATAATTCTTTGCCAGTATACGGCGTATTTTACAATTTTCGCGGTGTTGCCATAACAATAATAATATATTCACGGGCCCCGGTGATTTCCGGACGTGTCGTAAAAGTAAAAATCATAGCGTCTCCGAGGAGAGGGTTATCTCGAAGAAAATGTGCTTTCGCAGGGTAGTAGAGAGGAATTTGAGAGTTTATTGACGTTTGCCACAGATTTCAAAAGTAATATCTGCGGTACTAGTTTGCGAAAATAAGTTACGTAGTACTTAATAGTCTAATAAATAAAAAAGCAATTTTAATTCCACTTTCCATTTATCTTTTTTCTATCATTTACGTTGTACGTAAATCTTGTAAATTGATTTGCTCTCCTGATTTGTTGCATAAAATTTTTGTGATACCTCCATGGGCACACAATTTTGGCTGTCATACACACACAAACATTATCGTCTTATCATACCTAATTGTTTGTTATACTAGCTGTGCCTGGTGGTTTCACGTGCCATCTCACTGATAGTTCCAGAGTTTAAACAAACAAACTCTTCTACTTTATTATATCAGTATAGATTACATACCTATATCTACTAATCTTCTAAATGTTACGTATGGACGTAATATTTTTTTAAGCGGCTAAACTGATCCTGCTATAAGTCGAAAATGTTTATAACATAAAAAGGAAACCGAAAAAGGGTAAAAAATTAATAAAGATGAAAACATGTCTAGACAGAGATTGCGATTGGGGCTATATTTATGATTAATTGCAATGAAAAAAAATAAAAGTAAAATTATGGTTTATTCATAACTTGTTAGTAACTAAATACTTTTCGTGTGGATAGGTATTTTAGTCTAAAATATTGCGAGTCTTTTCCACATCCAAACTCATGTTAGTTCCTGAACGAGTAAAGTTACACGGCAAACAGCGTGTATGTGTGATGGATTAAATTTTTCGGCACCGCGACATGACACTCGGATTGAGCTCTAAATTATGCATCCCTAGTAAGAATCACGAACACGAAAACAAGCTTTTCTCAGAACGTTGTACAGACACGACATCCGCATGTTAGATTTATTTTGTACAGCGCTCGAAATGACACGAACTTTCAAGTTTTAACTTTGAGCTAACATAAACATCTTATGGGACGAAAATAGTTTACGGGGCGGTTCTAGTCGTTATAGGGATCGTGCCGACCACAAATAGACGTCAAAAAACTAGGGTCCTGCGTACGAGGCCTTTATGTCCCACCAGGGAGACATAAAGGTGCGGAGGAAGCCCTAACCCTATCGAAGCGATGTGACCCGGTGATGGATGGCCCTATCGCGGCCCTACGCGGTGTCCTTCTGTTTTCTGCTCTCCTAGTCTCGTTGTTTATTTATTTTATGCGTTGTTTATGTGCGAAAGTGAATGCGTATGTTTCTCAACTTGAGTTATTTCCAGGCTTGTCGACCGTGCTATTTGAATAAAATATTAAAGGCAAAAAAAAAACGAGTCGAGTCTGAAATGCGAATGATCAATTTTTTTTCTACCAATAATGTCCAAAAAAGACCGTTGCTAGCTCATATGGGTTTAATTGAACGACACCTGTCAATTGCCCGCGAATCGGGTACATTTTTGCGCACAATTCAATGGCATATAAAGAATTCAAACGCCCGTTTTGGAGTTACCACGACAGGATCGGCCTAAATTATGCAAAGCTGTAATGGAGAGCCAGTGGTTGCTGTTTTAGAGACTAAAATAGTTTTTATGGGACCCTTTCGGACGCCGCTATCGGGGTTTCAATGGGAAATGAATACTGACAGCGTTTTAATTTACGATTCTTGCGCTATTGAAATCGGTTATCGAAATCAAAGCATTTAAAGTTTTTAAGCCAATTTATGATGACAATACCAATTTTAAGTTATAATCGATTCAATAACCAACAATTCAAAACTTCCATCTCTAATGCAAATTAAGCTTCATTTCAAGATTTGATGCACTCACCATATCTACATTTAAAAAAAGAATGATAATTTCGATTTCAAAACAAAACGATCGTTTCTTAAGGTGGTTCGATTTTCATACAAATATTTTTTTGCCATTTATGGGCAAATGGAGCATAATTTTACAGTGAAAGACACAGCTACTGGCATTTATTTTGATATTAATTTATTTGCGGTAAATCACAATTGCTTGAATAAAAAAGTAGATTGTGGTAAAAATTGTCCATAAATGGCAAAAAAATATTTGTATGGAAATCATACCACCTTAAACAGGAACTTTGACGTAGGTAGGTAGTCTTAAGTCTGAATCTAAAATTAGAGATAAAAATCTTCATACCAAATTAAGATTGGAGGTAGTAACGTCAACGGCTCATGAATCGAACAGAACAAAGCTAGTGATGCGGTAAATGGCGTCGATACTAATCTGCGAGCCGGAAGAGGCCGGCCTGACGGCTTCGGAAGCCGCAACTGGGCTAGGAAATGAGATAGGTGTACACTGCGGTACCTCTCTTGTTGTATGGGAGCCTAGTACCTGCTTTGACGGAATTGGGACGGTATGTGACATGTCGACAGCGCCATTGTTGTCGTGTAAGGGTGACTAATTCTGGCAAAGTCTGGAGTTTCATATAGCAGTCTCCTGGGAAATGTTTGTGCGCAAGCTATTATTAGTTTACATTATTATTGCATCAAAATGGAATTATGTTATGCTCGCATGGTATTTTAAGTCAAAAAATTGTCAATTGCGAATGTGAGTGAATGAACTTTGTGAATTGGTCTTTATAAATCCGAAAGATGCGAAGAATTCTAACAATCGTTGAGGAGTTTTAGCGGGAACGCGAAAAGAATCGTATCGCTTCGTTGTATTTTTTTCCAAAACTAGTGTTTTGTCGAGTGTTTATGCATAAAAATGGTGGTGTTTTATTCATAAAGTGCCGAATCACAAGCGCGAGTATGGGAAAATGATATAATGTGGTGAAACATGACTTTTTGTGTTGCTTCCAAAACTCCATCGAAGCTTTATAGTAAAGTCACCACTACTTTACTAAAGCATGACTGGACTTGACTGACACGGACTGTTCTTGACAAATACTGGTCTTTGACTATAACTTTAGCTACGAAACCACTTATTTAACTTTTAAATTATTAATCTTGAAAATATATAAATACTTGACACTGGCAAATGCTCAAAACGCGACGCCAAAACCAAAGGAAAAAAAACAATCATTGACAAATGGCTGCCTTATTTTGACACGATTTTTTTGGCTCATTAAGTTTTGCCCATTTAGCCGATTACAATTTTTATTGTGTACTATGATTGCAATTAGACATTTGGACATTTATTGGTACGTCGATTCGTCCATGAATATATAATGTGTGTTTCTCAATCATCTCTATGACAGGAAGTGAAGGATGATATAGGTTTAGGATGATAGACAACAGACATTTATGTATACAGTTTTATACAAGTCATGAGTCAAAATCAAACCATGCCCAATTTCGAATTGGATTTACGAGTCAATTATTTATCAATTGAACATTAAAAATTAAGTTAGAAATTAAGTTCAAATTAGTAGGTATAAGTTTTTAAATTAATCGTGATGTAAAGGGATATATACCGATATCCGATATATGACGAATTAAAGTTCGCGATTTCGCTTTTTTTTTTTAAATAGTTTTACAGGCTAGGTGTTTGACCACAGCTCACCTGATGTTAAGTGAAGGTTTGGTCTAAGATGGTAAAACACACCTAGCCTGGAATGGAATTGGCTCTCAAGTGAGGCTGCCGGACGGAACACACCGTTAGATGCTTGGCGGCAGATTTTCAACTTGAGGGCGGTAGCTAGCCAGCCGAGTACCTATGTGGTTTACCATCTTCGACCACGCCTTCACTTAACATCAGGTGAGCTGTGGTCAAACACCTAGCCTGTCAACTATTTAAAAAAAAAAAATAAGACTATGGATGATGACGAAGAAAAGGAAATAACAGACAGACAGACAAGTCTATAAAACGCTAAAGTGAACAATAAAATTTTGCATATCACAAGCCACTTCAAAGAAAACCGTGTCGTTAACTTACAGATACAACTGGCAATACAAAAAAACAAAAAAAAAACACATGAAAGTGATAAGATCCTTCTACCAATACTTGAATGACATTAACAAAAACAGGGATTGCTAATGGCATTCTTATGTCAAAGAATATTAAGGTGATTTTGCTCTTGTATTAAATGTTTCAGTTGTGCCAACCGCACGGAAGAACGGTTCAACTCTGGCACTGGCGGTGAACTCAAACGATTGACAATATATGTGAAATAAAATGTAAAAGAGAACATATTCATGAGGATCTGTGTACAGGCGCTGAATGAAAGTTAGGGTTGTGCAATTTTGCAAAACAAAAACTAAAAATATAAACTGGTTTCCTCATCCCACTAATGTTGTAAATGTGGAAGTTTGGATGGATGGATGGATATTTCTACTGAACGGATTTGGATGACATAATTGTTTTACATGTGACATATCACTTCATTGACATTTTCATTTTCATTGTTTTGACATAGAGTTTTGGCGGGAACGCGGGAAGAGTCGTGTCACTCCGTTGTATTTTTTTCCAAAACTAGTGTTTTGTCGAGTGTTTATGTATAAAAATGGTGGTGTTTTATTCATAAAGTGCCGAATTACAAGTGCGAGTGTGGGAAAATGATATAATGTGGTGAAACATGAGTTTTCGTGTTGCTTCCAAAACTCCATCGAAGCTTTATAATAAAGTTGCCACTACTTTACTAAAGCATGACTGGAATTAACTGACACGAACTGGACTTGACTAAGACGACTTTGACGATAACTATAGCTAAGATACAGCAGAAATAACACTTAAGACAAGGCAGTATGGCTCTATAGCTTTAGCCTGCCCGAAGGGGCAAATTATTAAAAAAAAAAAATTGTTTTGACATAATTATGTTATGAGTTTGATATTTTTAAATATGAATGTAAAAATGATCTGTAACGTTGGTGTTATTAATAAATGATTTGTAATTGTATTTGATGAAATTGGACATTGAGATAGCTGACATCCTGGATTAACACATAGGCTACTTTTTTATCCCGAAAACATGAAGCGGGTAACACCGCGGGGCGCAGCTAGTATTATAAATGTGAAAGTTTGGATGGATGGATGTTTGTTACTCTTTCATACAAAAACTACTGAACGGATTTGGATGAAATTTAGTATGGAGGTATTAATTGTATGAGCTGACATCCTGGATTAACACATAGGCTTCAATTATGATATAACCGGAAATAACACTTTTAATTATCTTTAATTATTATTTTTTTAATTTATCCTCTTTAACAAAATATTAGTAACAAATCAAAAATTAATTACATTTCCCACGAAAATAAGCAATTATAATAAGTTGGCAGCACTGCTGCTATAAATATTAAAAAATGAAACGAGCAACCCTTTCTCGCGTCAATTCAGGCTATATTTTGCATACCAGTATCGGCAATAAATAACAGGAGGTCGACAAAAACGGCAAAAACCGGGGCATTGTGCCTCCGTCATACGAAGCCGCACCACGTTTAGATTGGAACAAAAAGCTAAATCGGATCTCGTCTTTGCTAAAATAAAAACAATGTTAAGTACACCTGTACCAAACGTGTATCCTACTAATACTATAAATATGTAAATAAATATTGTAGGACATTACACACAGCGCCATCTGACCCCAAACTAAGCAGAGCTTGTGTGATGGAAGTGAGATAACTGATAGAATACATAAATACTTTTTTTTTGTAAATACATACTTATAAAAAATACATACGGAACACCCAGCCATAGAACATTTGTTGATACATAAACATTTAGTTGTTACTTACACACAATATGTTTAATTTCTCTTTAAACCTAATTCAAAAGTAAACGCGGACGAAGTCGCGTGCGACTTTAGCATAAATAAGTGCTTTTTTCGTAGAGCAACGCAACTATGTTTGGTTACTAATAATTCTGGGTCCTGCTACAATGATTTTCGTCAGGCATTACCTCTTACCATCAAGAAAGAGCACCCCGTTAATATCATAGCTTTAAATAAATAAATAAGTCATTTAATTCAGATCCAGTCTATTTTCAAATTACATCATTATTATTCTTAAAAATAGAAAAATAAAATTAAAAAAAAAAAAACATTTAAAAATGTCAAAGTTTTGAAAAAAATGTTTAGCTATAAAATCATGTTAATTTTAATAAATAAAAACAAACATTAAATATCAGTGCAAAGGTAAACATCAAATAAAAAAAAAACAGTATGGATGTTTTCGAAAAAAATTGTATATTTAGGGATTTAAAAAATACATGGTACTAAACTGTACGATTATAGTTCCATCCCTATTTTACTACACCACTACAACCCATAGACAGTGGAAATACTTCGGGTACGCACTAAACGTTTTGATTTGACGTTTCTCATCCGTACAGCCAAAGAATGGAACTGTTTCCTTGTTTTCTGAGGCATATAATCTCGATTTTTTTAGGTCAGAGTGAGGCAACTATAAGTCTGCGTGCTTCATCATCGATTACATTATCGTTTACCATCAGGCAAGTTGGTGGTCGAACGCGGACTAAAACGTGTTAAAAAGAATAAAAAAATGCTGTACATCTTAACGAACCGAAGAGAAAATCAAAATCCGAAACGAATCTACTCATGAATTAAACCGTGCGACACTGCACGTTGATTACCGTCAGCGAATAAATAATAATTCGAATAATCGATTCACTCGATGGGCATCGAATTAATTGAATCGAAATAAATCGATCGTTGCATTTGCAGCGCAACCAATTTATCCTTAGACGTGGTCAAATAAAAGAATTAAAATATTTCATGTGATAGCATCGACATAGTTCAAAGAATACGGCAGTGGCTCCTTCACTAAAGTGCTTGGATAAATTGGTCACGGTACAGAGAGTCGAGTCGGGTAAGATGAACCGACTGTTGATGCATCTTATTCGTGGGGTAGATTAGTTTTGGTGCATGTTGAATTAGATTTTGATTTCCTTAAAGAGATAAGAAAATGAAATATTGTTTTTAACTTAGTATAAGGTTTTTGTAATCTTGTTATAAAGTACTGATAGACTCGGTTAGTAGTTTAATCTTGACGATTGGATTTGTTGAATTCGTGCTACGTTCGTTTTAATTCCAGAGTTTGTTTATTATACGACTGGCCAAAAAGGAGTGTTTTCAAGGTGAAAACGTTACAGTGTAATTTTAACTTTACCTCTTTCCTGTTGACAGATTTAACTGACCAGTGGGACCGATGCAATAAGGACTAATCCAGGCTCCGATCCCAATTTAGACATTTCGTTTTTTTTTTAATCTTATGACATTTGTAATTAGTTTTTTTTTTTAATATTATTACTACTTTATTTTTTGTTTTGTACTTTGACATCTTCTCTTTTTATTTTTTAATTTTTATAATTGTATTTTTGTTTTAATTGGTATGTCAAAATTTGTGAGATTGGATGTAATTGGATTGACCGTCTTCTTTCTCAATAAATAATGATAATAAATAACAAAAAATAAGAGAAAAAATAAATAACGAAGATAATAAATAATAATAATTATCTGATTTTTGGTATACACCTTTAGTCCCGATGACAATAGTATATTATTATTTTCAAAAAACCGAAATTTTTTTATTTAAAAAAACATTTACTTATTATTTACAACAAAATATATATTTTAAATACATACAGTATACTCAGATACAGAAGAAATATTCAGCGTCATATAAATGTTTGTTCTGATGGGAATCGAACCCACGTCCTACAGCTATTGAAGCAGATATTCTACCAAAGAAGCTAACAGGACAGTTGAATTGGAATTGTACGGCGTTATGTGTTGATATTTATTTATTTATAAAATCTTCCAAAAAAAAACGTGTTTTTAAAGGATCAAAGTTTTAAAATAAAATACATGAAATACGTCATTGTGATTATTTGAGACTGTTAAAGATTGTCTATCTATACTACTATAAAGAGGAAAGATTTGTTTGTATTGAATAGGCTCCGAAACTACTGGACCGATTTCAAAAATTCTTTCACCGTTGGGAAGCTACACTATCCCCGGGTGACATAAGCTACTTTTATATCTCTGTATATTCACGGGAACGGGAACTACGCGGGTGAAACCGCGAGGCGTCCGCCAGTTATTTATAAATGGGCTTCTACATATTTCAGTTTCTGATGATTTCGGCTGTGATGATGATGTGTGTGATGTTCTGTCGGATTTTTTAAGTCGCGCTGTCTGTTTAGTTGTTAGTATGCCGAGATTTCTATTTCAATACAAAAATATGAAAGCATTCCAGTATTTACGTCAGTACCGAAGCTATCAGTCAAGGCAAAACATACAAAACGCGGTCGCACTTATAAATTCTACGCGTCGAGTTGAACAATAGTCGATGCGTGATGTACACCTACAAACTATGGATATAGGCCGATATACACACAAGAACGTACACTAGTATTGTTCCGCAGTTTCATTTTCTACTCTAGAAGAACCGTCATATTTATTTTCCGGGTTTAAAGTGGCTTGTTTGACTTCAAATCTAAATCTATAATTTAATTGACAGCCCTGTTGGTTAATTGGTGGTATGTCTGCTCCAAGAGCTGAAGGGCGTGTGTTCGATTCCCACACAGAAAATTCATTGTGTTGTATAAACAAATGTTTGTTCTATGTCTGAGTATACTGTATGTATTTACAAAACTATTTAAGTATTCTATCAGTTATCTGACTTTCATAGTACAAGCTTTGCTTAGTTTGGGGTCAGATGGCGCTGTGTGTAATGTCCTACGATATTTATTTATTATACCTACTTTTTTTTAGGTCAAAGTAATGAGACTAACGAGACGCTCTCCTGATGGTAAGTGAAAACATCTGTCCATGACAATTGCAGCGACACACATAATTTTGACTAGCTATACAAAGTGCAGAGCATCGCTGTTTTGGCGGTCATTAGTTTTCGAGACTTTCAATGGTTAGTCTCAACAGCCCTGATATTTTGCTAGCTACCGTACCCTTCAAACCGGAATACAGCAATTTTTACACATTACTGCTTGGCGGCAGAATATATGTTCTTCTATGGTATGCAAACAAATTTAAGAATATTCAAGGTATTTCCGCTTAACAGTCGTTTCAGTTACAAAAGTGATGAGGACTTCAATTTAACTAATTTCACAACAATTTATTATCCAAAAGCTGAATCTTACTTAATTAATGTCTAGAACTAATTTAACATAAACTTTAAAAATATAATTTAGCAAAAATCTAATTTAAATAACCACGAGACTTAATATCCACGTTTCTCTGCAGTAACCAGTTGCCGACACGTGTGTCGCCTCTACACACGGCGTCCTCAAGACGTGTTGACTCTTCGAACGCTCGGTCGAAACTGAGTCACAGTAACGTAAAATTATGTAATAAATTTAAGGACGTATTCGCGTAAAAATTTTAAGAAACTACTTTTGCTTTAAAGCCTGACAAACTAACGTACAATCCAACTTGTATATAATTCCATACACAATGCATGATGCATGAAATAAAGGCCCGTGCAGAACATAACTCAGCGCGTGCGATGATTTACGCCGCATCGATATCTGTTAGGTGCGGAATTTGTCAAGCAATGACTGTTTATACACATCGGTGCCCGCTAGCTGTTTGTTTGCAGCTTGGTAAGTAGGAATATTGATGGTGGGATAGGCAATTGAAATAATCATTTTGATTCTGTTGTGGTGACCCTCGTTCCTGGCGCAAAGGCTGGCTATTCCTATCCAGCGTGGCGTCATGGGGTTTTTAACATCAGGTTCAGCCGGGACCGGGGTATTTTTCAACTGAATGCCGCTAAAGTTTATGCTGATCGACATTTTGTAAACTTTTCAAGTTGTAATTGTAATATTTTTCATTTGGATTTTGTTTTTTGTTTTTAATCTACACTATTACACAGAGGAAAGGGTTGATTTTTTGTTTGTTTGTTTGTATTGAACAGGCTCCAAAACTACTGGACCGATATAAATAATTCTTCCATCATTAGAATGCTACATTATCACTGAGTGGCATACGATATATTTATATTGTTAATCGAGTTTTGTTTTCCCGTGCGAAGCCGGGACGAGATGCTTGTTATTCATAAAGCAATTTTTAACATTGAATTTTATATTTCAACTTTGTATGTTTATTGACATTTAATTCATTAAATACTCTTATATGTATTAAATAGCTGCGCCCCGCGGTGTTACCCGCTACATGTTTTCGGGATAAAACGTAGCTTATATGTGTTAATCCAGGTATCTCAGATACCTCAATACCAAATTTCATTCAAATCCGTTAAGCAGATTTTGCGTGAAGGAGTAACAAACATCCATCCAAACTTTCACATTTATAATATTAGTAGGATTTATTTTTGTAAGAAATTATTTATTAAAATAAAACAAAGTGCTGACATTCTTACCCCAATCGACCCAGAATTACAAGCTACCAGGAAAACAAAACCACTTCAAATCTTTAAGATACCAGGATTACATAACGCGGAACAAGATGTGGGGTTGGTATCTTGAGAAACCGTGCCCGCTCATCAAACATTTGCACAGCTCCGCCACCCCATGTTTGTCTGGTATCCGCAGTATACCTAGCTGCGCCGTTTGATTGCACTTAGCTATTTGAAAACGTCTCAAACATTGCTTTTCTGTACTTAATCACATTGGTTTGAAATAAGAGACATACCTACATAATAAAAAAATTAAGTAACTTTATCAGCATAACTTAAGTGTTTTAGTAATTTATTAACTTTTCAACCATTAACATTAATATCTTCTTCCTGTCATCACTTTTTGATTGTATAGAACATAATTATTTCTCAGATGTATATTTGATTCATTTAAATACCTCATAATGTTTATTTATTTTTGATAGATTTTCGGTATGCAAAGCTTTATAGAGATAATCATTAACAAGTCAAAGTCAAAGGTTTTATTTGCATGACAACAGTGTATTAAAGTTTTAAATATAATGGTTTGGGTCTATTGTCGACCACTACGGTGTGCAAATACATTAAACGATAAACAAATCGATAATCGACATAAAAAATAAAATATACATTTACGAGAATTCTTTACATTAAAAAAAAATTACGATAAATTCGTCTCGGAAAGTAAAATGAGCTATATTTTGCAGTTTGTTTAAAAAAACTATTATTAAATACCCTTTAAACATAAAATTCATCGGTACGTAGTAGATTTATAAAAAAACTTGCAGACGCCTCGCGATTTCACCCGCGTAGTTACCGTTCTCGTGGGAATACAGAGATAAAAAAGTAGTCTATGTCATCCGGGGATAGTGTAGCTTCCCAACGGTGAAAGATTTTTGAAATCGGTGCAGTAGTTTTTAAGTTTATTCGTTACATTTTTTTTTTTTATGTAAGAAGTAATGAGGCGAACGAAACGCTCTCCTGATGGTAAGAGATAACGCCTGTCCATGACCATTACAGCGATACACAGAACTTTGAGTAGCAAAACAAAGTCCAGGGCATCACTGCTTTGGCGCTCATTACTTTGAGACTTTCGATGGTTAGTCTCAACAGCCCAGTAATTTCGCTAGCTGCAGTACCCTTCGAATCGGAACATGTTTACACACTACTGCTTAACGGTAGAATAACTGGTACTGCGGTGGTACTTACCTAGACGACCTCCTGCTAAGGAGTTCTACCACCAAGTAAACATACAAAACTACAAATCTTTCCCCTGTATAATATTAGTATTGATAATGGCACAGCATCCCTATCTAGTGTAGGTATGCGGAAGCTATATTTTTATAATTTTCAAACA
The DNA here is from genome assembly GCA_905404145.2 of Biston betularia. Taxonomy (NCBI): domain Eukaryota; kingdom Metazoa; phylum Arthropoda; class Insecta; order Lepidoptera; family Geometridae; genus Biston; species Biston betularia. The sequence goes on from FR989879.1 coordinate 1,362,388, forward strand.
AATTGTGATAGGAGAAAATTTAATCGCAACTTATTCGATTCAAACAACGTTGTCTCAAATCGAGCTAACAACTCGAACAAAAGCTACACGCTCCCTAGCGCCTCCTCAGCATAGAGGCGGGTGCTCCGGCACGCCATACTCATGTCACAGCCCGAGGCAGGGCGGAGCGCCCGCCCTCGCACGTGGCCCTTGACTCTTGGATATTTAGGCACTTCGACAACGTGTCGTGTTAGAAATGCGACAAAATGTGAAATATGAATAGACCTGAAATCAATTACACTGAAAAGTTGTAAGTCTGCGACCATTTGAAGGGCCCTAGAGCCTATACCCCTACGTCTGTTTTTTCAACCTCTCTTACTACTCGTATACCTTTTTTTTTTTAATGTAAAAAGTAATGAGACGAACGTGACGCTCTCCCGATGGTAAGAGATAACGCCTGTCCATGACCATTGCTGCGATACACAGAACTTTGAGCTCAATGTTTAGCAACAATTTGATGTTTTAATGTTTTTATTTTGGAGTAGGTATTTTTTTTTTTTTTTTTTTTTAATGATTGACAGGCTAGATGTTTGACCACAGCTCACCTGATGTTAAGTGAAGGTGTGGTCGAAGATGGTAAAGCACACCTAGCCTGGAATGGAACTGGCTCTCAAGTGAGGCTGCCGGAACACACCGTTAGATGCTTGGCGGCAGATTTTCAACTTGAGGGTGGTAGCTAGCCAGCCGAGTACTAGAAAGTACCCTACCACCATGCTATGGTTTCCTCACGATGCTTTCCTTCACCGGCAGCTCAAGCTCATTGTTGGGGTTTGAACCCACGCCCTTCGGCATGCGAACCTACCGCGCTAACCACTGAGCTATCATCGCTACAGATTTATATTTGACACTACATAAATGGATACCTTGTTTATTTTATGCGGGATTATTTAAGTTTATTTATACTGGAGTATCCAATACTAGCTGCGCCCCGCGGTGTTATCCGCTACATGTTTTCGGGATAAAAACCAGCCTATGTGTTAATCCAAGGTGACAGCTACCTCCGTACCAAAGATCATCATAATTCAGTAGTTTTTGCGCGAAAGAGTAACAAACGCACATACATACATATGAGTAGGCTATGATAATTCAACATGAGTAATTTTAAAACCACGTCACTTTCATAGTATGCCTTATTTTTAATTTTCTCAAATGGTGCGTATGATGTTAAATGATATCGGCAAACTCTGTAAAAAAATTGACATCCTTGAAAATAAATAAATATCGTAGGACTATACACACAGCGCCATCTGGCCCCAAACTAAGCAGAGCTTGTGTGATGGAAGTCAGATAACTGATAGAATACATAAATACTTTTTTTTTGTAAATACATACTTATAATACATACAGAACACCCAGACACAGAACAAACATTTTTGTTTAAAAATGTGGTCAGATCAGACGTGAAGTAGAAAATTACTGCATTTTTTTATATACAAAATTGGTTTGCGTTTGACCACACCCTGCCTGATGTTAAGCAGGATACAGTCCAAGATGAACCAAGCTTACCTAAAAAAAAACATGTTTACTCTAGATTTGAAAACACCCAAATTGTACTTCGCGGGAAGAACAGACGCTGGCAGAGAGTTCCACATCCTCGCTGTGCGTATGAAGGATGTGGAATCGAAGCGCTTAGTTGGTACGTGGGGAATGTATTATTGGAATTAGAATAATCTATCGACCTTATACAGTTTTGGTCGTAAGACGGTGAGGTATGGGCTCTCATACTAATCTCTATGTATATAATAGTTATCTGTCACCCCTTCAAGCACCAGACATGTTTAATCCGTGTGAGACGGCACCCTGACCAGAACACGCCACCCGACGCACGACACCCGGACACCCGATAAATCAGTAGATCGACCCAACCGGGTCGTAAATAATGAACCGATCTGAACTCACTAATAACTATTCTAATTAGGGACGAAAATCGGCACCTCAAAGCACGTGTAAGACCAATTTGACGTGCCAACGTTTCGACTGTATTTTTTCGAAGAATTTTTATGAGGGGCATTACGAGTGGCTGAAACATGGACGATTCATAATTAATAGTTTTTTTACGATTGGCTAGGTGCTTGACCATAGCTCACCTGATGCGGTGTGGTCGAAGATGACAAACACATCTAACCTGGAATGAAATAGGCGTATGTAAGTCTGCCGGAACACACTGTTAGGTGCTTGATGGCTGATTTTCAACTTGAGGGTAGTTGTTAGCCAGCCGAGTACTAAAGAGTCTGGTAACCTCACGATATTTTCCTTCTTAGGTGTGTCAAGCTCATTGTTGGGGTTAGAATCCACACCCTTGGGCGTGTGAACCGACGGCGTTGATCACTGTGCTATCATAGTGTTAAAAAGCCACTTTCATACAAAATACTTACAAATGAAAATATGAAACAATTATGATATTTCTTGTATTTTCGTTACATTTATTTTTATAAAGTGTAAGTTTTCTTTAACGTTTTTCTATTTGAACGCGTTATTATAAATAAAGATTTGAATTAAATAAAAATTCTGGCAATCAAGACAAGCTAATGTACAATGTAGGGTGCCACAATGCAACCTTAAAAAAAAAACCTATGTGTTAAAAAAAATTAACGCCTACTTAACTAACATGTAAATAACGAAGTTAAATCGCTAAATACTTATAAAATAATAATAGAGTTGGGCCAACTGATCATTAGACAAAAACAAAATCAGGAATTAGAACAATCACATTGTTAAAGGTCTCTTGTGAATGGCGGCACAATTACAGAGCACGAGCCGAAAAACATATTTTTTTCTAATCCCTTCCCACGCGCAAAGCTCCTATAATTGCAGGTTTAGCCCCGTAATAACATATCGCTTCAATAAAATTGTATATCATTTCGTTTTCCCGCGAATGCGTCGGATGATTAGCGCGGCCATCTTGTGGGCGGGGACACCCGAGGCGACACGATCTCCGATTCCATTTTCAAAAATAACACTAATCGCCAAAAGCACGCGCACGAACGAACGTGTGTTTTTCAAATTGGGAACGAAACGAACGAGCCTCCTTTCCCGTTATTACTGAGGGATTTGACTACTGTCACATTTGACAGTTGTGATTGACGTTCATAAATACCGCTAGTCGAGTGCGGGCTTGTTACGTTTGTATGAAATGTTTTTATTAAGAAATGCTCCCGTATTTCGATGTCGCCGCTTAGAATTCTTCGTGTATTTTTGGGTTCGTTTTAATTAGAATCGAGTCGAGAGTCTTGCGAGTGGTCGGCCGTTATGGACGAGTGCATATTGAATTGTCAAAGTGTGTTCTTTTCTCTCATTTTTGGGCTGGCCAATGCTGTCAGGGGTAACAGCGGAGATGGAATGCCGACCGCCTGTTTTGCCAGGAAATAAACGTGGAATTGAAATTTTCAATTTCGTTTTTAGTCGGTCACTTTTGTGTTGTAAATGAAAGCTCACGCTATTCCGAACAGAAAGCGTTATAGACTAAAAAAACTGTTTTGGAGGGTTACACGGCACGGCAGTGTTAAGCCGAAAGGAGCTAATCAGCTCTTTAACTACCTATGTCATAGTACCAAATGTGAATTTGTAAAAAATAGCTGTTTTGTACAAAATTGTTACTTGCATTCATTTCACTAGCCAGTGTTGGTCTTGCAAAAAAAAGTTTTTTTTACTATGAAAAGTACGGTAAATCTATTGATATAATGTTGTCACAAAATTACATAAAACTCTACTATCGAAATCACAATTATTGTGACATAAAACATAAGAAACAACTCTCGCGAATTCCGTCGAAAATCTCTGCAATATCTATTTAGTTCGAAATAACAAAATAAATAATAGCGAAGCCCCAAAGAACACTCTCAACCAAAATTGTTGCAATACTAAAACTTTAAAAGGGGTCGAAAGCTCCAGCAAAATGAGAGGCAGCAGAGGACCGCATCCCAAAGTTTAATCTAAGAAGCGAACGGAATCATTCATATTCATAGTGGAAACGGGCGAAGCTTTCACGAAAATGGCTTCGTTCCTAGGATGAGATGCATGAATATTAACACGCTCGTACCAGGGCTCCATAACTATATTAGAGCTAGCGCAATGCATGCCGACGGTAGGGGCACGTTTGAAGTTGCTGCGCCGAGCTACGTTCTGAAATTTGACGTTTTGACAGCTCTCCGACGCCGTTGCTTGTCTCCCTCCCCCCACCCACCAGAAGTATGTACCCATCTCCCTTCCGCAATAATAACATTACGTATACGAGATTCCTGTTTCTGCTACGTTAGACTTCTGATATGAATTGTTAATGCATCGGTAATTGATATTATAATTTTGATGGACCATTTTGTTCTAATGGCGGCTGCTTTTAGTGTGAGAGCATTTAAGTCATGCGATATGGTTTACACGAGGAACTGTGGGGTTGCTAATAAAGTGATTGTTTGTTTTCTGACTCACGTTTCTTTTCACAGAAATATAATTTATGTAAGTGTTAAGGAAAATTAATGTTCGAAATTTGGTTCCAACGTGTCTGGCAGGTCAACCGTAGCAGGATTGGACAGTTTTAGCTCTGGACAAAGCTAAAACTATCATTGTTCTAGTATGAGTAATGGATGACAGCTAGAGCAAAACGGCGTCAAAAATTTCTACTCTATGGTATCGCTCTACTTTACCGACTTCAATGAAAATCACGACAGCTTGATGGACAGGAGCGACAGCCCAGACATGCAACTTTTAAAACTACATTGTCACAAAAAGAAACGAGGATGATGTAAAAAGACGTTAAACCGCCGACATAACATGTGCTGACTAATCACTGTCTAGTCTAGACTTGAAAAAAAAAAGAAAAACGGTTTGAGACAAAACTCCGGGACGCTGTCAATCGCGAACGGTGTGACACGAAAATAAAACGAGAAATACGTTAAAAGCTGTGTTTAAGGCTTAAAATAGCGCGCCAGTGAGCCTTACAAGCCTGTTGGGTACCTAAATTCACACTTTTCGAGGAAAATGGGAAAAATTGAGGAAATAGTGAAGCTTTTGTTCTCGAACGAACGCGTTGATTGAATATTGTAACGAATCAGGTATGAAAGTGTTTTTTTTGCATCAAAATTGATACTTTAGCTAGATTTATAAAACCGTCATCTTTTCGATGTTTTATGACTTTTTTAACATTCGATACTTAGCAAAATAATTATATCAGTATCTAAGATAAGCCTTATAAACAGTATGAAGCAGTGCATTTAAAAAAATAAGCAAAAGGCTAAAAAAATCTACCTATATTAGTAAATAAACCGTTAAGAATGTATTTTAAATAGATTTTGTAGAATTTGTAGCGATGATAGCTCAGTGGTTAGCGCGGTAGGTTCGCATGCCAAAGGGCGTGGGTTCAAACCCCAACAATGAGCTTGAGCTGCCGGTGAAGGAAAACATCGTGAGGAAACCATAGCATGGTGGTAGGGTACTTTCTAGTACTCGGCTGGCTAGCTACCACCCTCAAGTTGAAAATCTGCCGCCAAGCATCTAACAGTGTGTTCCGGCAGCCTCACTTGAGAGCCAGTTCCATTCCAGGCTAGGTGTGCTTTACCATCTTCGACCACACCTTCACTTAACATCAGGTGAGCTGTGGTCAAACAACTAGCCTGTCAACCATAAAAAAAAAAAACAAATGAGTTATGGTGATTTTTTTTTTCGTATTCTGTTTTGAATCTAACGATGATTTTTATGTGGAATTCTAGAGTTTTTATAAAGCTACGCATATACATTCCAAAAGTAGAAGCTACGAAAACATGTTGATTTCTAACGTCACAAATTTATTACCAATACAACCATGGAAAATTCCAAAAAAGTTAATTTTATATTTCGAACGAAAGCAGTTGATAGGGGTTTCGAACACCGCGAGATATCGGCCGCGCGAGCGTAAACATCAAGTTTTATTGACACTCGCGCCATGCGTGACAATTTTTGCAATGCACTGTAATATTTTTTGGAATGCCTTTTCTGTGTTCGTTTATCTTTTTTGATGTTTTATATGGGTAATAATTTTAAGTTATAATAATGAAACAAATTACGTTATGTTATTTATTGTCAAATTTACCGTTTATAATCGTTTCGATTACCCACTAATTTCAAAGAACACAAATTATAATTGAGTAATTTTTCACGATTGAGATACTGAAATCATTGGAAACAATGAAGTTGTTTGTTGTTTTCGTTTTGGAAAAAGCATTAAAACAGTAAACACGAAAAGCTCGAATTATCTTGACGTTCACAAACAAAGTTTGGTTGGATTTATCGATTTCTGTATCAAACAAAGATCATCACTAAACAGCTGCCAACCTGTTTAAGTTACTAGGTAAGCAGGAATCGACAAGAGGCCGCGCCAAAGCTTTGATTTACAAAGGTGGATGTAACAAAGCGTGGCCCGAGGCGCGTGGAGAGAGCGCCTAATCAAACGGACCGTTCACTTTGAACCAGCTTCTTTGAACTCCCACGTTGATATGATGCCCTGGTAGTTTACGTTACTGTTGAAATGTGTCTTGAAATTGAAATGTAAGAAATTGCTGTTGTTTTTAAATTATTATTTTTGTTTTTTGCCTTTAGCAAAAGCAAAACCATTTAATGTAGAGCTACACATATTTCTACATAGTATAAAACAAAGTCGCTTCACGCCGTCTGCACGCTTAGATCTTTTAAACTACGCAACGGATTTTAATGCGGTTTCCATCAATAGACAGAATGATTCAAGAGAAAGGTTTATGTGTATACATGCATAATTAATTAATTATACACCACATTAGTATCTACATTGCACTCGTGCTAAGCCAGGTCGGGTCGGTAGAAGCTTTTAAAAACAATATGTTATATTAGACATTAAAAAAATTACTTAGGAAAAAGACTAAAAATAGACAGAAGGAAAATATTCGACCGCACAACGTACAAATACAAATTAGTAGGTACAGTAACGTGACGTGTCACGATGTTTCTCAAATCACAAGAAATACAACGAATATTTCAAAGCTAATCGTACCACACAGCGATATAACGCAAACTATAGCCACTTCAAGTTTGCCACTATTATCAAATTCCAGCTAATCTGAGCCATGCTAATCTAAATCCAAAGACAAAAGATTTGACAGTGCTAGTGTTGCCACATTAATAATTAAGGCAGGTAGGTACACACTATCTGGTATTGTAAGGGTGCGCGCACAGTGGCGCAGCGAGCGATAAACCCAATCAGCGAGCGACGTAAAGAGGCGTTCCGGAATTCACGAGTACATTAACAATATGCTGGAACGGTATCAGTGACGCAAGTTGGAGGATGAAGCGGACGGATAAATGTGCTGTAACGATTCAATCGGTCAACCTGTTCTCTTAAATAGGATACGCCTTGATTTTTTAAATTTAATCCTTTACATAAATTGTATTATGTTTTTATCTTCTTTCTTTAAATGACCTGATTGTCAAATGCTATAGCCAAAAGATATCAGTTACACATATTTTTATTGTAGTTTCATAATTAGCATTATTTATTTGATAGATAAAATCAGATTTGTTGTAGCAATACCATACATTTTCGACATTAAATGAAATTAAAGTATTTTTTGGCGTTTTTATGCCAAGATCAGTTTTTTTTACAATGTGACAAAATTAAAGAGGTTCCATTTGTATTTCTATATACTTTTAGTTAGCTTTTATTCTCTTTTCTTTCTTGTAAGATTATAAGAATGTCTCAAAGTAAGAAACGCCAAAGCAGCGATGCCCTGAACATTGTTTTGTCATGTGTGATTGAGGTTTTCTTTCATCTCATTCCTTTTACGTAAAAGAGTTGTTTTCTTGCCTAATTTTCAGTACTATGGCGTTTCCAATTGTTCCGCGCGCTCTCGTGGCGTGGACCTCTCGCTCCATTGTGCGGCGGCCGATAACCCTGTCAGCGGAGTGACGGAGTGCGCGGTTATCGCGCGCATTGTCCGCGCTATTGTTCCGCGCCCTTCGACGTCTTCATGTGCACCAGGCCTTAGTTTCAGGTGACGTCTACAATAACGCATACTTTTTCTTTTTGTTTTTGGCATCGCACTTTGTACATTTGCCAGTGTTAAGGATTTCAATATATGTAGTTAAGTATTTTATGATAAGGTAATAAAACAAGTAGGAGTCACGCAAAGTTAAAGCCAAGTCTGATCATGCCCTTGTAAGTGATTTTACTAGTCACTACTACTTTAGTCTTCAAATGAGTTTTGCCCACCTTGTATCACTTTCTGACATTCAAAGTCATCGGTAATACGCACATAATATAGAAAAGATAGACAGAGGTGCGCACCGTGGGATTCGAACCCTGGACCTCCAGAATAGAAGCCAGACCGTCTCCCAACTGGGCTGCCGAAACTTTGAGATATATATTGTATACCAGCTGCGCCCCGCGGTGTTAGCCGCTACATTTTTCAAAATTAAAAAAAATGGTATTCATAGTTTGGCATAGTGATATTTTTACCATAATGCCAAATACTACCGAAGGTTGCACTCATTCTCGCTTTTTTTGATAAGTATACAAACTAACTAGCCAGTACAATACGCCCTAAAGTCTTGTCCAATCAAACAAAAGACATCTGTCTGGCAAACAGCCAATCAGTGACGCAGGCTCGCTAGGAAAACCTACTTGTGTTTGCGTCTAGCTGTCTGTGATATGAAACCTCGTGGGCGAAACAAAATATCTAGGTATTTTGCGACGAAATTAGACTTTTTTGGCCAAGATTAACTGTACCAATATACCTATAAATATTTTAGAAAGTATAGTGTTATTTCAAAACACATTAGACACTCGTCGTAGCTCAGCGTATGACATTAAAACTTTTCGTTTTTTGAAAAAAAAAAACACAAAATTCAATTCCATCATTTTTTTTCTTATAAGTGTTACATCCCGTTTCTTATGTTATCTATCGTTTTTTTCATTTCTTGGTTGCCTGGAAGAGATCGCTGTTAGCGATAAGGCCGCCACTCGTGGCACTAGCTCGTAAGGTTCTTTTGTTCTCTGTATTTTTTTTTTATGTTTATGATGTGCACAATGAAGAATTTTATCAATCTATCCATTTTGATAAAATTATAAAAATTGCTTTCAAATAGACAATAAATGATCGCAAAAAGGTTTCATTGTTGCAAATGCCTTATACCTCAGTCTCTAAAAACGGAACTAAACGGAAATAAATGCGATCTCATTGAGTAAGGACTTGAAACATAGAAACACGTAGGTAACACTACTTAATGTTTAATTTTTTTTGTGGTTAGGTGTTTGACCGCACCTCATTTGATGTTAAGTGACGGTAAGGTCGAAGGTAAACACTTAACCTAAAACTGGCTCTTAAGTGAGGCTCTCGGAACTGACTGTTAGATGCTTGGCGGCAGATTTTCAACTTGCAGGGGGTATCTAGCCAACCAAGTACTATAAAGTACCCTACCACTATGCTATGCTTTCCTTAAGATATTTTCCTTCAGCGACTTCTCAAGTTCATTGTAAACGTTTGAACCCACACCCATCATCGCTACAATGGGGTACCTACACGTATTCGTATACATATGGACGTGCCCGGGACACTGACGCGCCCTGATTTTTTAAAATATAGATTTGCCTCTGACCGCTCTCTGTTTTCTCTTCTTACATAATCATATCTTTATGAAATACTATTCTTCAAGTTTTTTTTTATTTTTTTTTTTTTTTTTTTTTATAGTAGATAGGCTTGCGTTTGACCGCCATCCCGCCTGATGTTAAGCGAAGATGCGGTCTACGGTGGAGCACGCTCGCCTAGAAGAAACCGATTCACTCGCGACTTGAAGGTACCCAGACTATATTCATTGGGGAACACCCACTCGGGCAGCTGATTCCAATGTCTAGCGGTACGCACGAAAAAGGTGGAATCAAACCGCTTAGTTCGAGCTTTTGGAACATCAACCATGAAGCGGTGACGCTTCATGGTTGATGTTCCAAAAGTAGATTCATATTTGCGCCACCCTCCAAGTAAATAAGTTATTGCAGTATCTGATTCCCAGATCTGATAAAACAGAATCTTACGTGATATGTTTGTTTTAGTACGATATCGCCAGCATCGGTTATTATTCAGACTTGCTTTACTGCTAATAAGTACGTATTATTTGTCATTGGCATAGCTCAGCGTATTAGCAAGCTGAAGTGGCAATGGGCTGGACATATCTGTCGCAGAACCGATAACCGCTGGGGTAGACGTGTTCTAGAGTGGAGACCGCGTATTGGCAAGCGTAGCGTAGGACGCCCTGAGACTCGATGGAGTGACGATATACGTAGGACAGCTGGCGGTGGATGGAAGCGAAAAGCCGAAGATCGGGCTGAGTGGCGTGTCTTGGGAGAGGCCTATGTCCAGCAGTGGACTAGTATAGGCTGATGATGATGATGATGAAGTTATTTGTTATTACTTAATACTCTTCATTTTAGCTTTTGCTTGCATTATAAATAAAAATGGCTTATCAATAATTTTTTTATTGCAAAAGTAACAAAAGGAAAAAGCACTTTCCTTTTTTTTTATAGAATACTAGCTGCGCCCCGCGATGTAACCCGCCACATGTTTTCGGGGGAAAAAGTAGCCTACGTGTTAATCGAGGGTCTCAGCTACCTCCATACCAAATTTCACCCAAAACCGTTCAGTAGTTTATGCGTGAAAGAGTAACAAACATACATCCATACCTACTCACAAACTTTCGCATTTATAATATTAGTAGGATAGGTTCGCGTTTGACCACATTCCACCTGATGTTAAACAGTGTGGTCTAAGATGGAGAACGTTAGAAGAAACCCATTTACTCTAGATTTGAAGACACCCATATTGTACCCAACAGTTAAATCCAAAGTTCTCTGAATTGCTGCAACGGTCATGAACAGGAGTTATCTCTTACTACCAGGAGAGCACCGGTGGTAGGGTACTTTCTAGTACTCGGCTGGCTAGCTACCACCCTCAAGTTGAAAATCTGCCGCCAAGCATCTAACGGTGTGTTCCGGCAGCCTCACTTGAGAGCCAGTTCCATTCCAGGCTAGGTGTGCTTTACCATCTTCGACCACAGCTGTGGTCAAACAACTAGCCTGTCAATCATACAAAAAAAAAAAAAAAATAGTAATGGGACGAACGAGATGCTCTTTTTTTTTTTTTTTTTTTAATTGTTGACAGGCTAGTTGTTTGACCACAGCTCACCTGATGTTAAGTGAAGGTGTGGTCGAAGATGGTAAAGTACACCTAGCCTGGAATGGAACTGGCTCTCAAGTGAGGCTGCCGGAACACACCGTTAGATGCTTGGCGGCAGATTTTCAACTTGAGGGTGGTAGCTAGCCAGCCGAGTACCAGAAAGTACCCTATCACCATGCTATGGTTTCCTCACGATGTTTTCCTTCACCGGCAGCTCAAGCTCATTGTTGGGGTTTGAAACCACGCCCTTCGGCATGCGAACCTACCGCGCTAACCATTGAGCTATCATCGCTACAATTACATATAAAAAAACCATACATAAACTCGTGAAAATATCAATATTACTAATATTATTCGATACACTAATACGGGCAGAACACACCTAAATAGGATACTGTCGTTAGTGATAATTTATTTTACAACTTTATATTTGCCTAAGCTCCTAAACCCGCATTTTTCTGGTCACAAACTTGTAAACAAGTGCGTTGTAAATCTAGCACCAAAAATTTAAAGTTGTAACAATTCATACAACTGAAACGGCGACCAATTTGTAAAGAGACATTACTCAAATAACTGCATTTTTAATGTACATTAGGTACTTTTCAGCAGGTGCAGTTTAGGTTTACTTTGTGTCTAGACCAAGGATGCTTAAACTGTTATGAGTATGTTGGCGACCCGTAACTGCCTTGTTACTTCATTTGGTAGGAGCTCTGCTTCATAAGCAGTCAGGCGTGAGTTCAATTCCCACATAGAATAAACATTTATGTGATAAGCATAAATGTTTAAATGTATTTGTAAAAAAAAGTATATATGTACGTATTCTATCAGTTATTTGGTTCCTTGGTATAAGTTTTGCTTAGTTTGGGACTAGATGGTGGGCTGTGAAATGTACCCCCAATTTAAAAAAAAAATTGTTAGCGTGGTTGTGTCGCAACCGAAGGACATGGGTTTAAATTTCAAAATTAACTTGAGCTGCCAGTGAAGGAATACATTTTGATCCTACCTACTGTCTGATAGGATATATGTATAGGACTGTTGGATAGCTGCTACGTTAAAAATTTGTCGTAAAGTACTTAAAGGTCCTTTTTTCCTCATTTAGGAACCAGAATGACTGTTCGTGTCTTGATCATCTTCGACCACACTGTTACTTATAGTAGAGCGAGCTGTGGTCAAACATCTCGCTTGTCATGCATAACTAAACGTAAAAGCAAAATGATACTACAAATTTCACAATTTGTTAGTTAGTCAGAGAACCAGCTTTTTGTAAAGAAGGTAATCCATTGCGAGAGTTAATAAGTGGTACATGGTCCGCCATGGCAAAAAGTTTAAAAACCACTGGTCTAGACTGAAAACTGCAGGCGCGCCGGAATTTTAAGACTGGGGGTGAAATATGGGGGTGTGTCGGCGCTATTAGGGAGAGGGCAAGTATGAGTTTAATGTGTCGGCAGCTTTATTGAGTCGTTTTGCTGATTACCGGAGAGTTTTTGAATCGTTTTATGGTTTCAAAGTGATGCAAATGAACAGTATTTTAGGTACGTGTAATTATTCAACTTTACTTTTACCGCTGCACCAGATAATCTGCTGCCAAGCAGTAGTGTGAAAATATTACTGTGTTCCAGTTTGAAAGGTACTGCTGCTAGTGAAATTACAGGGCTGTTGAGACTAACCATCGAAGTTAATGAGTGCCAAAGATGTCCTGAACTTTTATTTGCTACCCGAAATCAGTATTACTGCAATGGCCATGGATGTTATCTCTTACTATCAGGAGAGCATCTCATTCATCTCATCACGTTTACATTAAAAATAAATAAGAAAGGTGACATACCTGGTAATTTATTGTACTTCGCAAATTTTCAGGTTTAATCAGGTACTTAAGTGAGTTCATAAAAGTAGAACCAATCTTCATGTCAGATTTTTCATACTTTCATATTTCAATTTCTCTTTTTTTTACTATTTAAATGTATTTTCATAATCTAAATTCTATCTTTGCAATATTTTATGCCAATTCTATTGATGCACGCTACTTTATCTATATAAATGTTATCTTTATCTAGTTAATTATACACAACAGCATCACAAATACTCAATGGAAAAGCGAGCCGTTTGCTTCTGCAACGTATTAGACACTGTACAATAAAATATTTGTAAAGTTTGTATCCGATTTAGTCAAATCTCTTTCGTACAATGTTTATTTTACTAAATTAAAAAAGGTCCACATGTGTCTCCAAACAACCAAATGAGACCGCATTTAATTCCGTTTAAAAGAGCCAACCCTTTTGAAATAAAATGTTCCCATCTGGGTCTGCCAGACCGCCTGGTCTCATGAAGCACCTGAGGTCTATCATACCCTGGTTTCACAGAACGGGTTTTATAGACTCACGTCTTGGCCTGGCAATTATTTAAAGTGTTAAGTTTAAAGAAGTGAAGTGCATTATGAAAATGGAGGCAGGTTCCACCCCAGTAGGGGGGAAAGGGGGAATTAGGGGGATACTTTCGGGCTAAGTAATTGTTTCATGGACGGTGTAGTTGAGGGCGATTGTTGAATTCTAATGGAACCGTAAAAATAGTGCGATGTGTATAATTTGCAAAAAAATGAGCTGTATTTTGTCTAGTTGCCAAAATATGTTGAATTTTTTGTTACATTTTCACAGCAGTAAAAATAATATATTATATGATATAAAAGTACGGATCGATGTTTTTTATGCGTTGTAGTAGTACCTTATTGTAGTCGACTGGCTAGGCACTCTCGAGTTGAAAATCAAAGGAAGGAATTATTCTATTCTTTCTATCTTCTTGGTTTCTAATCATCTTTTTTTACTGTTTCCACGTAACCATCCTTACTGATTGTACAATTCTATCTGCTATGCCGTCGCAAATCTGCCGTGACGTGCGCGCGAGCCAATTCCACTAATGGCGCTTAAACTCTACTTACAGCCTTATACCTCGAGTTATGAACTCGGGCGCGAAAAAACGCAATTCTGAGATGTATCGCTATACCGCGCGGTCCGTGATTCGTTATTAATATTTTTTTAACGTTTTAAATATTATCATTTTCTTTCGCAATGTTCGACTTAATCTGGTACAGTTAAAAAAAGTGTCAAAACCATGTCAGCTTCCATAGATATGCTTAAAATAGATACTTACCCATATCAGTAAATCCACAGAAAATTCATGTCAAGTCACTTACCTGTAACAAAGATGGAAATATTGATTAAGATTCAATTTGTGGACAAGTGTTATAATAATAATAAGCCTTAACATATATACACATACAATTGGCAATTAACTGAAATCATTCGATTCTAGATATTGGGGTTTACATTGCACTCATCATTATGAATAAAAGATATAATAAAATGCAAATTTTTTGTTTAATATTTAACCAAACAATATAATCGCGTTCACCTCAATTAAGCCTTTATTATGCATGCAATTTCGGACTATATTCAAATGTCAAATGGACCAAAGAAAATCCAGGGATTATCGGGAAATCTCAAGGGTGGGTGAGCGATACCAGGGCACCAGGCGGGCAGGAGAAGTGGTCAGCGGCCAATCGCGCGGGAGGCATTATCTCGCGGCCAGTCTCGAGTTAATCGCCCGCCGGCTCTGATTAGCTAAGCCGTTTCTGACCCCCTGGCATTATGCAGGCACAACTGCTGACCCCTGGTGGTGTTTGGCAGTGATTTAAGTTTTGTCCGATAACAATCCATAGACAATAAACGGGTGTATTTAACCAAAAGAGTCCACAGACTCAAAATAATTTCAAAACGTTACTGTGAGTTACATATTCGAGAAACAAATGATTCTTGAATATGTTACGTAAATACGTTGTCTTTCAATCTCAATCAGTTAGCTGGATGTTTAACCACATCTCATCTGATGTTAAGTGACGGATGTGATCAAAGATGATTTAATTAGCCTAGAAAGGTAACTGGCTCTATTTTTTATGTGTAACGAGACTATCGAGATGCTCTCCTGACAGAACTTTGAATAGTATAACAAAGTCAAAGGGCATCACTGCTTTGGCGCTCATTACTTTGAGACTTTCGATGGTTAGTGTCAACAGTCCTGTAATTTCGCTACCCTTCAAACCGGAACACAGTAATATTTACACACTACTACTTGGTTGCAGAATATCTGGTACTATGATGGTACCTACGTAGACGACCTCCTGCTAAAGGAATCAAATAATTGAGATTGCTTGAATACGATAGATGCTTGCACATTTTGAACTTGAGAATGATAGCCAGCCGAGTATCTATCTAGTAGAAAGTAACCACCACAATGCTATGGTTTTCTTTTAAGTTCAAACTCATTGTTAAGATTTGAATCCACGATCTTTGATCCGACCGCGCTAAACACTGAACTATCATCGCTTCTGTAATCGTAGACTCCAACGCACTGCGACCTCCCTACACCGGACAAACTGCCTGCGGGGCCATAGATAGTAGCGAGATAAAAACCAGCGGTGAATAGCTATGAGGCGCAGGATTAATGATCTATGGTAATATCTATCAAGTGACAGTTGACAATAGAGCGTGCGGTCGCACGGAAACAGTATCGGAAACGGAACTGAACTATGTGACTGAAACTGAACTATATGAATGTGACGTCAGAAGTACCGATTAATGGATTTGGAATAGAGACAAGAGATCATCATTATCATCATCAGCCTATATTAGTCCACTGCTGGACATAGGCCTCTCCCAAGACACGCCACTCAGCCCGATCTTCGGCTTTTTGCTTCCATCCACCGCCAGCTGTCCTACGTATATCGTCACTTACTCTACGTTTGCCAATACGCGGTCTCCACTCTAGAATACGTAGATCCACTGTAGTGTGTAAGAAATTAAAAAATTCTTTAATCTAAGTACCTATTTAGAAAAAAAGAGAAATACCACTACGGTATTCTTCTTTAAAAGATCTTAAATTATTTACAATCTTCTTCCCTATTCTATCGTCATCCCACTTAAGGCTAATACTTCCCTCCCACACCTCCGTAATCCAATCAGGCGCCAAAATTACACACTACTAAATTCAGAATCGGGGTCACGCCGCCCAACGCCGGGATGTATTTATTTAATTTTAATAACGAACATTTCCATAGACAAACCGAGCGCGAGTGCGGGCCACAGATAATGTATATTTGCATCCCGCATGAATTATCGGCCAGGTGCCGGTCGACAGCTCCGGTTTATGCTAGCCTGGTACCTTTGACGTTTAATTTTGCGTGTTTTAGATTAAATTAATGGGTAATTTGAATTTTAGCCTGTTTTATTTTGGCCACGCCTCGTAAAATGGTAGCCTTATGGCAAACATTTGCTGTTGAAAGCGCGTTAAATTCTATAATTATTTACCATCACATCGTGAAACGCATTTGTATAGTTTGGGTGGCTTGAAGTAGATATCTAAATACATACAAATACAAATAAAAATATTTCATTGATAACACCAATGTTACAAGTCACTTCAAAATTTTAAACATGTCATTAAATGGGGTTTAAAACACTGACATGTCAAACTTGTCAATATAAAAATACTGTCAATATAATCAATGTCAATACCAAAAAAATATTGTCAATATATTAAAATGACATGACAAAAAAAATCATAATTACTTACTAGTAATTCAATAATTTTTAAGTTTGAAATAGAAGTTGCGATCAATGTGGATGGATTAGCACATAGGCTACTTTTTATCCCGAAAAAATGTAGCGGGTAACACCGCAGGGCGCAGCTAGTATTGTATGAAAAAAATTATAACTAAATAATTAGTGACCTGAAACTTAATAAATTCAAAATATGACTAAAATATTGAAATGAGATTACAAAATGTCTTGTTGTGTTACCTATTTATTTGATACTAGCGAACGCCTCGCGGTTTCACCTGCGTAGTTCCCGTTCCCGTGAGAACACAGGAATAAAAAGTAGCCTATGTCACGCGGGGATAGCGTAGCTTTCTAACGGCGAAAGAATTTTTGAAATCGGTCCAGTAGTTTCGGAGCCTATTCAATACAAACAATCAAATCTTTCCTCTTTATAATAGTATAGATAGATAAAATAGAAAATACTTTATTTGTGACATAAAACATATTTCAACATAATTAACAATGCATCAAAAAAAAAGTATAGGTACATAGTATTAAATAAATTAAACATAAATAATTATATCTATATGCTTCAAAACAGACAGCCCGGTTGGTTCATTGGTAGAATGTCTGCTTCAAGAGCTGAAGGGCGTGGGTTCAATTCCCACCCAGGATAAACTTTGTTGCATAAACAAATGTTTGTTCTGCGTCTGGGTGTCCTATATTTATTATAAATATGTATTTACAAAAAGAAGTATTTAAGTATTCTATCCGTTATCTGACTTCCATAGAACAATATCTGCTTTGTTTGGGGTCGGATGGCGCTGTGTGTAATGCCCTACGATATTTATTTTATTTTTATTAAAAACCCCAGGATAGATTGAGACAACCCCAATTGACCTTATACTACTCGACAAGTCCTATCTAATGCACTGTTTCTACTTGGTACCCGATTAGGTACAGTTACATCGCTCTCTCAGTCTATTAGACAGAACTCTTGTAAACAGAGCATAAAATAAAATTCCAAACTCAATAAAAGAACGCAAAAAAAAATCCAACTCAAATTGAATTCCCGCCAACTGCGAGCGAAATAAATTCCAAGACTCTTTGTTTAATTAACTCAATAGTATCGAAAAGTTCCAAGTTCTGAGCAATCATTTAGCCCCCGCCTTATTGGATTACCTTCTCTGTCGTCCACACTTGCAATTTTGCTACTCAGAATAAATGCGGTCGAGTGCGAGTCGTACTCGCGCACCTAGGATTCCGTAGCATCGTCCAAAATATACCGCGATAGTGGAAATACATTTTGACAGCCCCGTTAGCTCATTGGTAGTCAGAATCAGAATCATTTATTGGCCATAAGTAAATAAAATAAACAAATATCGTGGGACTATACACACAGCGCCATCTGACACCAAACTAAGCAAAGCTTGTGTGATGGAAGTCAGATAACTGATAGAATACATAAATACGTTTCTTTTTTGTAAATACATACTTATAATACATACAGAATACCCAGACACATGGCGCTGATGGCGCTGTGTGTATTGTCCTATGATATTTATTTATTTATTTTATTTACATAGCATGGAAGATCAGCGCTGGTCATACCATGTGAGCACATCTACACATATGCCACATACCACATACCACATAGTATGACCAGTATTATGCTGAGATGAGACTTTATTTTGTAACTGTTTGTCTCTGTTTGTTGTTTCATATGTCATGTGGTGTTACATAATAAAAAATCATTTTCTGTCACATATTTTTGTAAAAAAACAATAGTTCGAATTTTGTTAATTTTTTTTACATGAAAAATAATTAGAGAAACGAAACGCTCTCCTGATGTTAAGAGATAACGCCTATCCATGATCATTGCAGCGATACACAGAACTTTGAGTAACAAAACAAAGTCCAGGGCATCACTGCTTAGGTGCTCATTACTTTGAGACTTTTGATGGTTAGTCTCATCAGCCCTGTAATTTCGCTAGCTGCAGTACCCTTCAAACCGGAACACAGCTAACATTAGCTTGCAGCTATTTAACTAGCTACGCAACTTTGTTTCACCCGCTTTGTTTCATGTTTGTTAAATTTTTTTTGGCTGACAGGCTGTGTTTGACCACAGCTCATCTGATGTCAAGTGATGGTGTGATCGAAGATGATAAGCACACCTAACCTAGAATGGAACTGGCCTCAAGTGACGCCGTTAGATGCTTGGCGGTAGATTTTAAACTTGAGGGTGGTAGCTAGCGAGCCGAGTACTAAAAAGTACCCTACTACCACGCTATGGTTTCCTCACGATGTTTACCTTCACCGGCAGCTCAAGCTTATTGTTGGGATTTGAATCCATCTTAGGCGTGTGAACCGACCGAACTAACTACTGAGCTATTATCGTTATACTCTGTAATGAGACGTCCGAGACGTTCTCTTCATGGTAAGAGACAAGGTCTGCTCATGACCGTTATAGCGGTAGCCAGAACTTTGAATAACAAAACAAATTCCAGGGGCTTCAAAGCCTTTGAAGCCCCTGGACTTTGTTTTGTTACTCAAAGTTCTGGTTATATCTATTACTAGCGGACGCCTCGCGGTTTCACCCGCGCAGTTCCCGTTTCCGTGGGAATACAGGAATAAAAAGTAGCATATATCACCCGAGGATAGTGTAGCTTCCCAACGGTGAAAGAATTTTTGAAATCGGCCCATTGGTTTTGGAGCCTATTCGTTACAAACAATCGAATCTTTCCTCTTTAGTAGTGTTTTATTAAACAGTACAATCAGAGCTGTACCCATCTCAAATGTAATTTTAAAATGTATTGTAATTTTAAGATAATCCGTCATAGTACCTACAAACACAACTTATTAATATTGTTTGACATTTTAAGTTTTATTTTTATTATTGTATTTCTATTATTGTTAATTTTTCCCCACGATGGAACGGAGACGGTATATGCGTTTGGGGTGAGAGGATGATTGTTTGTTTGTTTGTGCAAATACATGTTGCCATTTTTCTCCAAAACCACTAGTCCGATTTTGATGCAGTTTTCAGTTGTGGGTTCGGGTCTGATTGGAGCATATTCTTAGATTGAAGTTACGGTGACAACTCACCAGGGGGCGCTGCAGCAAACATTTTTGTGCAAATCCATGTTGCCATCATTGCTGAGCACTGGCCTTTTTCCCCTTGGTAATGCACTAGTCACTGCAGCGACTACCCGCTTACTGTCTTTTCAAATTTGTTGTGTCTTTATTTATGTTGTATCTTTTTATTTGTGTGTACTTATCTGTTGTTGTGTCTAGTATTTTGTGAGGAAAAAAATAATGTTTTCCTTTCTTTCTTTCCAGTTTTTGTTTTATATATTAATATGAGTCCAGTTACTTGAAATTAATACTGGCACGATTTGAAAGCAAAAATAGAGTGCTAAGTACCTAAATTAAGACAACAATTTCGTTTACCTATTTTGCAAGAAATAAATGAATTACGAGTTAAATAGAGATAAAAACTACTATTGCAAAAATTATACTACTTACTTTTTTATACTATTTTTTTTTCGCATTAGGGAAACCCTGTAAGGATGGTGTGAAATTAAGGAAATAAATAAATAATGAATAAAATGTATACAAAAAACTTAGTCTAAAAATCCGTCAGAGGAGGGATATGTGTCCGAGTTAAATTAAATAGGTCCTATTAGCAACTCGTCGAGCACAGAACCCTAAAAAGTCGAGAGACGCAAACATAGGAAACACTTTTAGAGTTGCCCCGAGTTTCACAATCTAGATATATGGGAGAGTTAAGATGTGCATCTAAATAGCCTCTGCCGCCCTGGTACCTAACTTTAGATTACTTGCACCAACTTTGTTGGGGTGAGTTTAGTAAGGAAAAATTCCCCGGTGTAACCCATTCGCGTGAGGCGAATTTACTGCACAAGTTGGATGGCCCGGGAAATCATATGCTCTATACTAACTATACAGGGTTACAAGCTTAGGGTGTACTAATCCGACAGGGGGGCATTATAGTCATCATTATGAATATTTTTTACTGTGAGCAGATTCAGAAGCCCTGAGAAAATCTGTCATTTTATAGAAAAAGTATGTTGTGCCTTTATTATAATTGACAGGCTAAGTGTTTGACTACAACTCACCTGATGTTAAGTGAAGGTGATGGTAAACACTGTTTTTGTTTGTGTGGTTTCTTGATTTCTTTCACCGATAGCTCAAGTTCATTGTAGTAGTTTGAATCGACGTCTTTCGGCATGTGAACCGACCGCGCTAACCACTGGGTTATCATCGCTACAAAACCATCGTAAAACTTTTGTTTTTTACAAAGATGCTTGACCAAATGTAGGCTTTTCTTTAAAATCACTTATAAAATGTGATTGGACTGCTACAAAACATATTATGAAACCGCTGTTTCTTCATCGCGATTTCAGAACAGTTTTCCTAGTAAAAGTTGTTCGAAAAGATGAGTACTGCCCCTTTCAGCGTAGTACCTACACCCTAAGCGTGTAGCCCCATATTAACTTATTTTCCGTAAAGCTGACTCTAGGGTTAAGTTTCACCGGAAAGGAAAGTTGTACTTCTGCAAATGCAGATACAACTTTTAGCAGCAAGTATTTTTATTTTCAATACTTGCGTTTTTCGCATGTTTGTGTAAAATTTTAGTTAATTTTTATCTCACAATAATATATTCGAATTTCGAATGATATTTTATTATCATTAAAAAGTATTTAAAACACTGATTACACGTCAATGATTTTTTTTTTTTTTTTTATTGTTGACAGGCTAGATGTTTGACCACAGCTCACCTGATGTTAGGTGACGGTGTGGTCGAAGATGGTAAAGCACACCTAGCCTGGAATGGAACTGGCTCTCAAGTGAGGCTGCCGGAACACACCGTTAGATGCTTGGCGGCAGATTTTCTACTTGAGGGTGGTAGCTAGCCAGCCGAGTACCTACTAGAAAGTACCCTACCACCATGCTTTGGTTTCCTCGCGATGTTTTTCTTCACCGGCAGCTCAAGCTCATTCTGGGGGTTTGAACCCACGCCCTTCGGCATGCGAACCGACCGCGCTAACCACTGAGCTATTGCTATGAGCTAAGAATTTTTGAAATCGCTCCAGTAGTTTCGGAGCCTATTCAATGCAAACAAACAATCAACAAACAATCTTTCCTCTTTATAATTAGTATAGATAGATGGCTCGTTCAATTACTTTAAAGCATTAACCCTAGTATTTACATTCCGCCTTTGAAAAGGTCGTTTTAACCCACAAACTGAACAGGTTAAGATCTAACCTGTCTTCTCGACCACTGATCGCACTTCGAAACAAAAGAGTGCTCATAAAAAGGGTAAACCGTACCCCCAGCGACCGCGACGTCCATAACTTGAAGGGTTGATGCCTTATTATCTATTCATAAGGCAAAACACTTTGTCCGTCCGTCTATTAGGATGCCCACATGGACGTTCGGGCAGAAACAATGAATTTTTAAAATGGTTTTTCGATTGTGAGAAAATTGTGTTTTTTTTTAAGGGAACGTTTTCCGACGATGTTATTTGCGAGTCTTGGATGAATACTTAAGAGGAAATTAAGGATTAAGGCTTTGAAGTAAAACGTAAGGCGTACGAGAAATGGAACGTGTACCGTTTACCTAATGTTCTTAAGTTATTAAAAATTTAGTCACACTAAAATAATAAAAACGAAATTTTATTTTGTTACTCCTTTATGCTGTAATGGCATACCGTATTCTAACATGTTTTATCCTAGAAAACACAGGTGAAACCACGAGGCTTAGCGAGTTATTTTATGGTAGCAATCTACAGTATGTAATAACAGTAAAATATTAGATTAAACTTTTTACTTGTTCACAAGACTCTAAATACTTTGTCGTGGCTGCCTTCAGGAAAACGAAACTGTAGAGCATGTGTTGTGGCACTGTAAAGCCACAGCAGAAACTAGAGTTGCCACTAAATTGCATGAGGTAGCTTTATCTATGTCACCGCGAAGTGCTGACTGCTTTTCATCATTGTTAACACTTCCATCTCACCCACTGGAGTTACTATGCCAGCGGCCCAGAGCCTCGCTCCGGTACTTCAAGGAGCTGGGTTGGCTCGGGTAGACGCTGGTAGGGGGAAATGCACAATACACCCCAAGCGGGACGTCAGTGCAGAACTCATCGCCCCCATTCCGAATAAGAATAAGAATAAGACTCTAAATAGTATAAAATAAAATCACATTGTTTTTTCATGAAACGGATTTTAACACGGCACCAAGTAAAAATCAGCCACCAAAAACCTAACGGTGTGTTCCGGTAGCCTCACTTGAGAACAAATACAAATATATCATTGATATTACCAATGTAACAAGTCAAATTACGTAAAATCATTTCAAATATGAAGTCAAATAAAGTACATAATAATTATGTCGGTATAAAATATTGTCAAGTATACATTTAATGTTTTTTTAATGAAAATGTAATGAGACAAACGATGCGCTCTCCTGATGGTAAGAGATATCGCGTGTCCATAACTATGGCAGCAATACACAGAACTTTGAATAGCAAATCAAAGTCCAGGGCATTGCTGCTTTGGCCCTCATTACTTTGAGACTTTCGATGGTTAGTCTCGACAGCCCAGTAATTTCGCTAGCTGCAGTACACTACTGCTTGGCGGAAGAATATCTGGTATTGCGGTTGTACCTACCTAGACGACTTCCTGCTAAAGAAATCTACCACCAAGTAAAGAGATGAAATCTACCACAAAAATATGTCAGTACAAAAATATGTCATTATAAAAGATATTGTCAGTATAGTAAAATTGCACTGAAAAATCAAGAACCAGTTCTATTTCAGCCTAAGTTTGCTTTACCATCTTCAACCACTCCCGTCACATAACATTATTTAGGTAAGCTGTAGTCAACACATAGCTTGCAAACCATAAAAAAACCTATACCCAGATTTTTTATCCCAGTGGTCGAGAACAAAATTCATAAAAAAAATGTTTTTACCATTCTTTTGCTAAAACAAAGAAAACAATATTATACGTAGCATCTTGAAAGCGATACATCTCAGCAAATACCATAGTCTTACACGAGAGCGGCACAGGTGTCTTGTCTCATAAATACGGGTAGATATGGTACCCTTTTTAATATACCCTAGATTTGCAGCTCCCCTGCCAGGGGGGATTGGGGATATAAGGGTTCTTAATATAACTGTGACATTCGGATGCATTAATCAAAGCGACTGGGATTTTTCCCAGGATATTACGACGTAAGTTATGGGGGATCTTATTCGAGAGGTAGTTTTTCTACATTTGGGTATTTAGGTCTTTATTTAAAAGGTTTAATGTCTTTGTTCAGCACAATTGCTTAGCGCTGGCCTTTTTTTAATGCACTAGTCACTGCAGCGATAATCCTCTTACTGACATTTAAAATTTGTTATGTTTAAATCATTTTATATTTGTGTTTTGTCTGTAGTTATTCATTGTAGTATCTATCTAGTCTTATACATGTAAAAAAAAACTGTTTTTCTTTCTTTCTTTGTTCGTTTTATATATAACTTGATGGTAGATCTTTTCAGCGGAAGGTTGCCTGGGTATCACTGAATAATCAGGTATTTTGCAATGTGTCAAATTTGTTTATGGTGTTTGACCACCGTTCACTTGATGGTCATGGACAGGCGTTGTCTCTTATCATCAGGAGGGCGTCTCGCTCGTCTTATTAATTTTACATTAAATAAATAATGAATGTTAAACAAATGTTTGTTCTGTGTCTGGGTGTACTGTATGTATTTAAAAAATAAAATTCAATTTAAAAAAAAAGAATTAACTTTGTTTTTTTTACCGGTTATCTGACTTCCATAGTACAAGATTTGCTTAGTTTCGGGTCAGATGGCGCTGTGTGTAATGTCCTATGATATTTATTAAATAGATGTTAAGTGACGGTGTGGTCGAAGATGGGTAAGCACACCTAGCCTGGAATGGAACTGGCAGCTAGTCAGCCGAGTACTAGAGAATAACCTACCACCATGCTATGGGTTTCCCACGATGTTTTCCTTTATTGTTGAGGTAAAAACAAGAAAAAAAAATCTTTTTTACGAGAATATATACCTATGTAAATTACCGGGCGTTTTGTGTATATAAGCACAATATAATATGTATGTGTGTATATAGGTATATTTTAAGCAATTTACGAAGGAGATAGGTAAGTAAAATATGCATCCCGTATCATGGGCCGTAATCCAATCTGGGAGAGCGTACGTGAGCCAAACAAACCGACCGCGAGTAACCTGCGAAAGGCAGTATGTGCCATTTGGGGATTTTATTACGGGCTAAATTGGAATGTTTCATCATAACTTAGTAAAAGTAATTATCAATTGACATTTGCTGTATTGAAAAAATATCTCGTATATAAAATAAATAAATAAATATCGTAGTACATTACACACAGCGCCGTCTGACCCCAAAATAAGCAAAGCTTGTACTATGGAAGACACATAACTGATAGAATATTTAAACAGTTTTTTTTTTTGTTTTTTTTTTTAACATGTTTTTATACAATTTAACAACCAAATAAAATTCCACTTATATTATAAATGTGAAAGTTTGGATGGATGGATGGATGGATATTTGTTACTTTATCACGCAAAGTCTACTGAACGCCGCCTCTTCGTGGCGGTAGGGGGTGGTAACATTTCACCGCTAGTATGTATTGTATTCCTACAAAAAAAGTTTTTATTACCTTTCAGTTGCGGTCGAGATTAAAACAAAAAAAAAATGTCCAACCTATGAAAATATAATATTTGTCTAAGTAAAGCCACCAAATCGCACACACCCCATTCTCCAGCAACTCGATCCGTGTCCGAGAGATATGAACTTATCTTAACGACCCCCTTCTCTGACCATCCCCCTCTCTATCCCTTGACCCCGATGTCGCGATATGGACCAGCCAATTTTGGTCAAACTACACCTCTACGATACTTGTGTACTTGTTTTTGTTTATGTGTTCCTGGTACTTTTGGGTCGTGTCTACATCCCTAGTATAAATATATTAACTAGTAGTGCCCGTGGGCTTACTCATTGGTGTACTTCTTATCTGTATATCTGTATCTTATAAAGAATTAGCTGCGTCCGACGGTGTTACCTGCAACACGTTTTCGGGATAAAAAGTAGCCTATGTTTTAATCCAGGGTTTCAGTTACCTCCATAGCCCTCATTGACAGCCCTGTTGGCTTATTGGTAGCATGTCTGCTTCAAGAGCTGTGGGGCGTGGGTTCGATTTCCACCCAGGACAAGCATTTTGTGATATAAGACCAAATGTTTGTTCTGTGTCTGGGTGTACTGTATGTATTATAAGTATGTATTTACAAAAAAAAAAGTATTTAAGGATTATATCAGTTATCTGACTCCCATAGTACAGGCTTTGCTTAGTTTGGAGTCAATAAAAAAAAAAGAAAAAAAAGGCAAATTTCATCCATCAACAACAACACAAACGTAAAAGTTCCACTAATATTATAAATGTGAAAGTTTGAATGGATGGATGGATGTTTGTTACTCTTTCACGCAAAAACTACTGAACGGATTTGGATGACGTTTAGTACGGAGGTAGCTGAGACCCTGGATTAACACATAGGCTACTTTTCATCCCGAAAACACGTAGCGGGTAACACCGCGGGGTGCAGCTAGTTATTTATAATACACATAAAAAGTATATTAATGAGTTAAAAATTAAAATATTGTTCATGTTCAGTGCTTTATTTAATTAAAAATGGTTCTAGTTAATACTTATTTCTTTGATAATTGATTGATTCAGGCATTACCTTGCGGAAGTTCATTTTGAATATTCAAGGTATATATTTAGTTTATTTCCGCTTAACAGTCGTTCCAGTTACAACAGTGATGAGGACTTCAATTCAACTTTGACACAACTTATTAATTAAAAACCTAATCTTACTTAATATCTAGAACTAATTTGACGTTAACTTAAAAATATAATTTGACAAAACTTTAATGAAAATAACAAAAAATCTAATTAAAATAACCACAATCCTTTAAAATCCTCCTCTCTCAGTAACCACTTGCCGACACGTGTTTCGCCTCTACACGAGGCATCCTCAGGACGTGTTGACTCTCGCTCGACCAAGCGCTCGAAGAGTCAAGTAAAAAAAAAAAGTATTCTTTTTCAGTTACCTGACTTGCATAGTACAAGCTTAGTTTGGAATCAGATAGCGCTGTGTGTAATGTCCTACGATTTTTATTTTATTTAAATCAAAGCTAAAGTAAACACACAAGTCAATCAACCACAAAATATCATCTACATAATTTGAAAACTTAGCCAAAACCGTAGCATCCTACGATTCTCTCAGTCCTACGATTTTTATTTTATTTAAATCAAAGCTAAAGTAAACACACAATAATAATAATAATATAATAATAAATATCACAGGACATTACACACAGCGCCATCTGACCCCAAACTAAGCAAAGCTTGTACTATGGGAGTCAGATAACTGATAGAATACTTAAATACTTTTTTTTTTTATTGTAAATACATACTTATAATACATACAGTACACCCAGACACAGAACAAACATTTGTTTTTGTATCACAAAATGCTTGTCCTGGGTGGGAATCGAACCCACGCCCCACAGCTCTTGAAGCAGACATGCTACCAAATGAGCCAACAGGGCTGTCAAGAACCACAACCACAAGTCAATCAACCACAAATATCATCTACATAATTTGAAAAATTAGCCAAAACCGTAGCATCAACTAGTCTCATAATCCCCGTCCTAAGTAAACCAGAATATACGATAGCCCGTAATCTATCCCGGGAACCGAACCGCACCCTTCCAAACACAACCCTTTCCAACTCCGCGCATATACAGTTACTAAGTATTAATTATGAGAGTTTCCCTTATTTTCGACCGATAAGGGGATTTGGATAGAAAATACGAGGTTTGACGGATATGTGGAACTGTGATAGCTGTAGCGGTGATAGCTCAGTGGTTACTTAGTTGGGGTGGTTAAGCTGTACGCCGAGGGGTATGGGTTCAAATCCCAATAACGTGCTTGAGCTGGTAGTAGCGGTCTAGTACGGCTGGTTACCACCAGTTGAAATTATGCTCCCAAGCGCCTAGTGGTGTGTACCGGTAGCATCACTTGAGAGCAAGTTCCATTCTAAGTTAGATGTGTTTATTACTTTGTGTTTTGTGGCGATGATGGCTAAGTAATTAGCGCGGTCAGTTCACAGCCGAAAGGCGTAGGTTCAAACCCCAATAATGAGCTTGAGCTTTCGGTGAAGGAAAACATAGCATGGTGGTAGGGCACTTTCTAGTACTCGGCTGGCTAGCTACCACCCGCAAGTTGAATATCTGACACCAAGCACCTATCGGTACGTTCTCGCTGCCTCACCCGAGAGCCAGGCTAAGTGTGCTCTGCCATCATCGACCACATCGTAACTTAACATCAGGTGAGCTGTGGTCAAACACCTAGCTTGTCAACTATAAAAAAAAAACATCGACCTCACCGACCACTAATTAACACTCAACACAACACCTAGTAATATAGCCTAGTATAACTTAATATGCGATTGTAATTGACATGAAAATATTTAAAGGGTAGCAAAAAAAAAAACCTAAATTGTACTTTACAAATCTCAGACTGAATAATCAGAGGTCCTAGTTACAAATACTTGACACAGCAATATACTGCAATCTCTTCAACAGAATAAAAAAAGTTCTTATACCAATTTTTTTTTATAACTAATAAGCTTACGTTTGATCGCCAACTCACTTGATGTTAAGTGATGATGCGGTCTAAGATAGAGCACGCTTGCCCAGAAGATACCGATTCACTCTCGACTTGAAGACACGAATGGAAATAAAAAACTCTATGTATTTTTAAATGTATCCTAAATATCCTTGAGCTAAAAGAACTCTACCCACCTCACACATTCTTTAATCGCCAGATCCATCCCATAAAGGACGACAGAAATCATTTCCGTATTTCCGCCATTGGACTCCAAACTACCCACTTTTTACACCGGACGGCAAGCCTAACGGAAATAGAACCGAGGTGAGATTGAAGGAGACGGAAATATACAAACCAGTAATGGCAGAGAGAGACGGTCCTACTCTACATATTGCCACTTCAAAATTGGATTTTGAATTGGGAACGTTAAATTGACAGTTGAGGTAATAAAAAATGAAATGCACGGCATATCTGATTCGGCTCGCGGAAAGGTTTCTAGAAAGATCGAGAAGCTGAATTATTTTTAGAAATCTTATTTTGGAAACAAACAATCTTAAAGAAATTATTACCTAATTTTACATAATACTAGCAGCTAGCCCCGGTTTCGCACGGGAAAACTAAATTCGATTAACAACATAAATATAGTCTATGTCACTCAGTGATGATGTAGCATTCAAATGCTGAAAGAATTATTCAGATCGGTCCAGTAGTTTGGGATCCTATTCAATACAAACAAACAAAAATCAAATCTAACCTCATTATAGTAGTATAGGATAGATAATATATTTTATAATTGTCCAAAGATTATTAAAAAAAAAAAATAGATTTGCCGCATTTTGTTTTCAATGTTTCTATATTTTTTTGCGATCTTGTTTCTCCGCGCCGCTTAAATACCAAAAAAGTCGTAATTAATCCCTTTACAAGACATTATTTTGTCTTTCTACTTTCTCGTATCTGTCGCAGGCATAAACCTTTTTGCCACCTAATTCTTGCCAGTTTTCCCAATATTAATAAATTCTCATCCTGCAAGCGGCGTTGCAATTTGCCCTCGCCTCCAAAAGCAGAACTTACGACTCGCCCTTATCCTAAATAAGGTTTCTCGAGATTTTTAACGCGGGAAAATGGAGTTTTTTCTTTTGTTATGTTTTCTTTCTTTGACGTTGGAAAAGAGGTTCTGTAAATGCAAAGTTTGGTTAGTTGCTTATATTAGCCAGTCCTGTTGGTTCATCGGTAGTAAGTCTGCTCCAAGAGCTGAAGTGAGTGGGTTCGATTCTCACCCAGGACAAGCATTTTGTACAATAAACAAATGATTGTTCTGTGTCTGCGTGTAGTACATATGTATTATAAGTATGTGTTTACAAAAAAAAGACTAAGTATTCTATCAGTTATCTGTCTTTCATAGCACAAGCTTTGCTTAGTTTGGGGTCAGGTGGCGCTGTGTGTAATGTCCTATGATATTTATTTATTTATAATCTGGGTTTGAAGTGTTCTTAGCTGTTATTTATTTTTAATGAAGTAACTAGTTAATTTAGTAGATAAAAGACTAGTGAGCAAGTTTTGGCGGGAATGCTCTAAACCTTGAAAGTGTTTTTGTACAAAATAATGGTGTTTTATTCATAAAGTGCCAGTTTGTAAGATCGAGTATAGGGAAAGTGATAGAATATGTTGAAACATAACTTTTCGTGTTGCTTCTTTGAAGCTTGCACTAATGTCGCCACTTCTTTATTAGGGCATGACTAGACTTGACCTTGACTAACTTTTAATGTGACAGACATAAACTAGTTTTATTTTAAAATACTTGACAGTGAGAAATGCCCAAAGTGCAACGCCAAAAACAAAGAAAAGTTTGCGAGCGAGTGACATTTTAACAAATTCATAATTTCTAACTTTTTTCAAAGAAAGTGCCTTGAAACATTTTTTTTATTATGATAGAACTATTAACCGAACAATTATATTGTATAGAACGCAATAAAATATAGCGATAACTGTCTGCAAGTCTTTTTTTTTCAAGCCAGTTAAAAAAAAATTGAGAAGTTTTTTTTTATTTCGGCTCCACAAATCTGATGCATATTTCCAGTCTTAACTTGATTTAGTAAAGCTTCTAGATAGCGTGAGTAAATCGTTTCCGAGCTGTATCTCTTTCCCTTCCTAGCGCTACAAACTATTCTGCGTGCCTGTCGGTATCTCTGGGGGTCTCAGCTGTACCGCTGTTAGAGATGCGCTGCATTCCGGCATAAATGTAATATTTAACGTAATCTAATCTTGTAATAATTAGGTATTTAACAACTAATTTTTTGTCGTGTTAACAGTAGGTAAACCACACTAAAATACAGAAAAAGAAATACATAGGTGTTATAGCGGCCTTATCGCTAAACGCGATCTTCTAAAACGAAACTTCTATTTTACTGGTTTAAATATGATGCTGTTTTTTTAAGGAGACTGGCGGAAGTTGCATAAATGTATCCTAAAATAAACAGTTAGTCTCTTTTTCATATAATTTATGCGAGTATATATTTATCATTTTGAATGCATTATAAGTTTGACTTGGTGGTAGACCTCCTTAGCAGGATGTCGTCTAGGTAGGTACCGCCGCAGTGCCAGTTATTCTGCCGCTAAGCAGTAGTATGTAAGCATTACTATGTGCCGGTTCGAAGGGTACTGCAGCTAGCGAAATTACTGGGCTGTTGAGACTAACCATCAAAAGTTTCAAAGTAATGAGCAGCGATGCCCTGGACTTTGTATTGTTACTCAAAGTTCTGTGTATCGCTGCAATGGTCATGGACAGGCGTTATCTCTTACCAACAGGCTCATTACATTTAAAAAAGAAAGTTGGCTGTATTAATTGTTTTTTTTTGTGCGTTTTGAAAGATATTAACTACATCAACGTTTAATTTTCTCCGGATACCTTTTAAGCCGAACGATTTCACTTCTCTATTTCGAACCTTTCCTATAATATTGTAAATAATACTCCATAGTGAAGTTGTAAGGCGGTGTGTTGTTCAAAGGCATGCCATAGTTTAAGTAGCAGTAAGTATATATACTACATTTCGCTGTAACTGGCTGTAATTCAACACCGCGCGCCCAGGAATCCAAGCCACCGGCGCTGTTTTATAATTCCCTGGTACCTAGATTAGAATATCTAAGTATATTAACAGAAACAGGTATTTCCTAGGCAAGCGTGCTCCATCTTCGGCCACATCGTCGCTTTCGACCAGGTGAGATCGTGGCCAATGGAATGTCTAGTCTGATGTAAAAAAAAAATTACTGTATATATCTAGGTATATATTATTTGACCAGAATTATGTATAGTAATATACTTTATACGTATAAAAACATATTATGATACTATTAAAAGCCCTGTTGGTTCATTGGTAGAATGTCTGCTTCAAGAGCTTAGGGCGTGGGTTCGATTCCCACACAGGACAAGCATTATGTGATATAAAACGAATGTTTGTTCTGTGTCTGGGTGTACTGTATGTATTTACAAAAAAAATAACTATTTAAGTATTCTATCAGTTACCTGACTTCCATATCACAAGCTTTGCTTAGTTTGGGGTCAGATGGCGCTGTGTGTAATGTCCTGTGATATTTATTTATTACTAAATGAAACTTTTTGAAGACGTAAACAAATGTATACAAAGTAATTATAGTATTTTTTTTAATAATAGATAGGCTTGCGTTTGATCTCCATCCCGCCTGATGTTAAGCGAAGATGCGGTCTACGATGGAGCACGCTCGCCTAGAAGAAACCGATTCACTCGCAATTTGAAGGCACCCAGACTTTATTCATCGGGGAACAGCCACTCGGGCAACAGATTGATTTCCCAAAACAATGTGCGTATTTCAAAAAAACTGACACTAGGTCCTGCGACTACCCCAAATGACCTTGCTCACTCCTCACGGTCTCCACATCCATAATTAAAAACCAATGAAATACAGCTTCACCGAAACTCAGAGGAATTACGTAAAAAATTGTTCGAACAATAAATAAAACAGGAGGGTAGTTGTAAAGTTTAAAGGCAGCACAATGCGCGCGACAATAACTGGAAACTGAAACCGAAGCCACGGTTTACAATTAAAATTTCGCAGGCGGCAATAAATTTTTCACGTGACAAAGAGCTTTTCAAATGAAGACAAAACAATTATTCCTAAAAGACTCTACTAGAAGAGCTTGATGGCAGATTTTTTTAGGGTTGACAAGCTAGGTGTTTGACCACAGCTCGCCTGGTATCACGTGACGGTACGATCGGAG
This sequence comes from Biston betularia, assembly GCA_905404145.2. Lineage (NCBI taxonomy): Eukaryota > Metazoa > Arthropoda > Insecta > Lepidoptera > Geometridae > Biston > Biston betularia. The sequence continues at coordinate 1,395,170 of FR989879.1, forward strand.
ATGGTAAACACACCTACACACTAAAACTATAAATGTGAAAGTTTGGATGGATGTTTATTACTGTTTCACGCAAAAACTACTAAACGGATTTGGATGAAATTTAGTATGGAGGTAGCGGACACACTAGATTAGCACATAGGCTACTTTTTATCCCGAAAACGTGTAGCGGGTAACACCGCGGGGCGCAGCTAATAATGTAAATAAATAAAATGAAAAAGAAGTGATGTGCATAAAGATCGGACAAAATAATCGATTATTATTCGATAGAAAATTAGCATAAGACCTCGAGACAGTCGCGAGTGCACGAGCCAGCGTTGCGTAGTAATTTCTGGAATGGGTTTCGGGTGCGGGGCGCGGCGCGGGAGGGAGCGAGGGTGCAATTTCATTACCGGTCCGGATCCGCGCACATAAATCACCGCCCGAAGAAGGCGCTTCAGTTCAGGCGTTCAGGTGACGCTCGCAAAGTCGCCTGAGCCCGCCATTTCTGTTTCATTCGACTCTATCCCGCTTTCTTTACGACCATTCCGAATTTGAATTTCGCGAGTTATGTAACTTTTAATTATTATTGTAACCGTATTTCGTTTTTGACATCGCACTTTGTGCATTTGCCAGTACATCAAGTGTTTCGACATAGGTAGGTATATCATGAAAAATCAAGTTAAATAAGTCAAAATAATTCACGGCCCAGTCCAGTCATGCTTTAATAAAGTATTAGCGACTTCGATGGAGTTTTGGATGCAACATTAAAAGTTATGTATCACCAAATATCACTCTCCTGTACTTATACAGCTCTTTATGAATGAAAACACCACAATAAGATGAATTGGGGTTACAAAAGAAATAAAATGAATATGTGTAGGTACACTGTACATAATCGATTATAAAACTTAGGAATTATTTTAAAAACATAAACATTTATTCCATTATTTCGATTATATTTTAAGAATAATCTACGTTTAAAAAGGGATTTTATTCTTAAAACTCATATTTATTGTTTTTATTTTCAGCTAGACGGTACGATGACAAAAATAACCCCACGGATATAAAAAAAAATTGAAAGACAAGTACATTTTTCGAAAATTGAAAACTTGCATCTATTTCCGGCCAGTGTTAGCTGTAAAGTTTAAAAAGTAACCGTCGACAATCGAATTAGGGAGCTTTTAGCGTGTTCCGTTTGGCGCGTTTTTGCGCAACGCTGTCCGCGCCCATTACCGGCTTCCAAATTACTTATAATTGCTTCGCTTAGCGTTAAGTGCTTTCATTACGGACGCCTGTAAAACAGTTCCGGTAGGTCAGGATATGTCAATGTTAACTCTACAATTCTAATCCATTTTTAAAATAGGAAGCGTTTGTGCTTACATATTACATTTTCTTTTAAAACTGTTCTACATTTGAATCGACACGACTGGGCTATTTGAAATTGGCGTAAAAAGAACACTTTGACCCACATGCCAGGCGTGAAACTGCGCGGCTGTCAGCTTGACGTTTGTAATATTCATTCGATTACGGGCGCGGGAAATGGAACGCCGCGCGGTGACAGCGTGGCACCTGGCTTCTGACCAATCAGCGGCGGCGGCGGTGGCGGAAAACAAATGAATGTCGTGCGTTCCATGTTCAAATCCTTGACCACAAAGGTTAAATCGAACGTATTCAGATATGGAACGTTCGATTTGCGATTACACAGTTTCAATTGACTATTCGTGTCAAATAGCCGAATGATTGAGGCTGTTGGAATTAATTTCGAATCGAATCAAAGTTTACAACCACTATCTGTAGACGTGGAAATGTAGGCAACAAGTTTTCATTGGGTTTTCTTTTTGCTCTTTGTTCACTCCATCTTAACAAGTAGTATGATAAAATTGACTGATATTGACTTGGCAAACATCGCAATTTATTTTACAACTTTGATACAAGCACGATACATTTGTTAAGAAACAAGAAAACAAAAAACAATATGAAGTCGCCTCCATATCTCGTGGATTACGGCGACTTATAATTATTTTTAGCCCCCGGTAAGGGCTTAAGGCGTTCCGTAGGATTTGCTCGCGTTATTCAATATTATTTCTTTGGGACACGTCCCAGGTACGGCATTAGGGGGGCATTAGGTACGGCATTAGGGGGGGATTTAGGGCTGTAGGGATGGCACGATTAACGCGCGGTAAGATTATTTTTGAGATGTTTCTGTCTGTTTGATGAATGGTGCGTCACGTGCGCGGATTACATACGTGTATTCTTGGAAATGAAGCCAAACCTCAAAGAATTTCCGCAGCAGCTGTACTATGATCGAAGAGAACCATTTTTTGTTTTACTTTTAAGAGATTATTCACGTTTAATTAGACGCATACTCAGAACATAAACTTGATCATATTCGGTGACGCAAGACGATGTAAGACGAGGTCTCGTGCGTGCCGTACTCCGCGTTCACTCCCTGAAAAGGGCCACCAAATGTAAACGACACTAGAGTGTCTGGTCTAAAATACGAGTAAAAATCTTTTAGCCCGTGGTAGCTTTGGAAGAGAAAACGCACTGCCTCGATAAAGTTATGTAAGTTTTGTGTAGAGATTTAAAAAATAATATCACAGAATTTTGTGTTAAAGAAAACTAACTTGCGGAAAGCTTACATTCTTCGTACAGAGAAGAGTGAAGGAATGGTCTACCCTTCAGGTGCTAGGAATTGGGGTATTGCATAGACATAAAATATTCTAAATTTATATATATTACAGATCATAATGTGTATACAGTCATGTACATTGTACATATATTTATTTTGCTTTTTATCCTGTCACTAATGTTTTCACTGTCAACCACAAGCACTTGTCACGAGACGTGACAAATCGTAACCAAAATAAAAAAAACCCAGATATTTAAAAAAAAATAAGACATGTCCAGGAGTCATTATAAAACTCGCTTTTTTATAGTTTAGTTTCAAAACTTACCGTTAAATGCTGAAATAGCCACGCCCGCAGGATGTTGGTGGCTACCTTGGGGAAGATGCCTCTTTTCTTCTGGTTCTTTTTCCCATTGGTGTCGTCGTCTTCTTCCCCCGTTCCCTCTCCGGAACCGATGCTCGCGTTACTGGCATCACCTGAGGACAAACACCAGGGGTGTATGAATGTCAGAAAATGTCTTTTGATTTAAACTGTGACGAAATTGTAAGCTCGGGTTATTTGGACGTGGGGATATTGAATTTTCTTCTTTCAATAGTTAGTTTAGCGATTAACCTAACAGAAAGGTTGTCTTTACTTGTAAATATAGCTTAGCTCAATAGAAATTGGATTTATTTCACTGTAACATAACGTTTTATTTGACGTCATACTTTTAACGTAATAAAAAAGATAGTAGAAGCATTTTCAGTCAGATAAATGAGTTTTAAAAATGAACTGATAATGTGAATTGCTTGTTCACCAAGATTTTCGGATCGGATGAGATTTTTTTTAACTGAAATTATACATTTTTATTTAGATATTTGGCTTAATAATCTTATTTTGTCTTGAAACCCCCGTCCAGACACATCAAAATGACAAACACACAATCACGCACATAACCATAATTACAACAGCGTGTTAAAGTACCAGGCAGTCAGCAATCTTAGGAGATGTTTGGCATATTAATTAGGCAGAGAAGTACGCTGAGACGACTTGTATTCATTTAATCACCTGCCATACAGATTCGTATCGGGACTATGCTTAATTAATTCCGGGTACGTTTCGAGTTATGACAAGTTACGGAGAGATTAGCGGATAGGAGATGAATTTAACCGGTCTTCAAAAAAAAGATATTTTATCTTAATATCCAACTTGTGTTTTAATGTTTTATTTCGAGAATCTGCATTGATATACTTACGTTATTCTAACTAAAAATCTAAAAGTATGCTAAAAATAATTATGCAAACAAGAATATGACTATCGAGAATTACGCAAATCGACAAGGAGTTCCTACAAAAAGTACTCTGTTAAAAGAATTATTTCTCTAAATAATTCACGTCGTATTGGGTACCAGAAGGGCAGAAACGTGGAACACGATAAACAAATTAGTGTGCACTGAGCCGTATCAAATATTCATCGCAACAGGAACAAATCGAATCAGTTGGTGGGTGTGAGCTCCGTCTTATTCCTGTGCTCCTGATACTTCGTTAATAAAAAACTAGCAGCACGATTTATTCTTTTGTTTTTTTTTTCACTTTTCTTTGTCGTATTCCGAAAAGTATGATTCATTATGGAAAGTGCCCAGCAGCGGGACATTTTAGACAGCCACCACTATGGATAACCACTTTAAGTATGAATCCTGAACGGTTGACTTAAACTATCGTATATACAGCCATTCACATGTACAATTGTACAGAATACGTCGCCAAACAGAAAAAAAAAACCACCCAATTCCTATTTTTTTACAAGATTTTAATTGGGTTTTTCTTCATTTTAGGCATCACACTTTGTGCATTCTGCCAATTAGGTGTTTCGTACTTTTTAATGTGTCTTGCAAAATTACAAAGTCGCGGTCAAATTTAGTAAATAAATACAAATACTTTATTGATAACTTCAATGTTACAAGTCACATACATTTTTTAAAGATGTCATTAAATGGGTTTTAAAACACTGAGAATGAGAATAATGGAGACTTTGTGAGATGACTCGGTTAGTAGATTTTACAGAGTTTTGGCAGTATCATCGAAAGACACTCGGGCAGCAAATTCCATTGCTTTGCGGCTCGCACAATAAAAGTGGACTCAAACCGTTTAGTTCGAGTCTTAGGAACATCTACCATGACGTGATGTTGGTTTTTAGAGCTTCTGGCTGTCAGATAGTAAAATAGACAGGGTGGCATTTGATCATGCAGACATAAAACGCTGTTAAATGATTTTTCTGCGTTCCTTATTCAAAATTTTGTAGGTTCCGTTTTTCCAAGTAGTGACGTCACACACTAGTGATGTGCAACACTAATAACGCAAGTTCACTTATCGATAGCCAAACGTGTCGCGTATCTCATCGGACCAGTGGCATGCATTGTTATGGTAATGGGGGCAAAGTAATAAAATTACTTTTAGACCATTACCCGACCCCCCAGCGGCCACCCCTGCGATATAGGGTGTACGAGACACAATAAAATGGTTACACTTCGACGAAAACATAAAGATTATTGTCTGTGTAATTGTTTTATACGTGTACTGAGATTTACGTTTTTTAATTCCGCGTTTTGTTAGGCTTGTTTCGAAAATCTGATGCCTCAGATTGCTTCAAGCGTATTTCGCATCTTCACATTATTATTAGACGAGATTGAGCACACTTAATAAGAAAACTTTTTTTTTAATATCAGAATTTGGCTAAACACGTTTCAAAGGTGGTTAGCAAATTCAGTTTGAAGTAGAAAAATTAGTAGTTTAAATAATGAAATGAAAATAGCAGTCACAGTTTGGGGGGTTTCGCTTCTATTTACCGCTAGTTATCTTGTGTATATCGTCACTACATCGAATCGCATGGCGTCCTACGGCTACTTTTGCCGATTCGCGGTCTCCACTCTACTACACGTCTACGTCTACCCCAGCAGTTATGGGTTCCGGATCGGGATCAGTCTTTTTTGGAACTTCCTCTGATGAGCACGGGGCTTATTATTTATGAGAAAGGTAAAGGTAGAAAATTTAAATTTATAAATTTTCAACAGTTTGAAGTGCAAAATATTGTCAGCCGTTTAATTAGCCACACCCTGTATATACAGCGTGTAAAATCAGAGTGCAGTTGCATTCTGCAGCGCTGTAATCCCCTAATTCATCTCCCTCGCACGCACACACCCCCGTAATGCGCACTAATACACCCCAAATGAACGTGTACAAACACAGTTGCGTGCGAAAAGTCAAAAATGTCAGTTATTAGAAGGAAATTCACCAAGTATGTACTGCAGTAGAAAGCAAGTTGCGGAATCTTGTTTATCTATACTGTTATAAAGAGAAAAGATTTGATTGTTTGTTTGTATTGAATAGGCACCGAAACTACTGGACCGATTTCAAAAACTCTTTCACCGTTAGGAAGCTACACTATCCCCGGGTGACATAGGCTACTTTTTATCCCTGTATTCCTACGGAAACGGGAACTACGCGTGTGAAACCGCGAGGCGTCCGCTGTGTTATAAAATTATAACTTAGTATATTTCTTTCTTTACCTAACTTTAAATTACGAGTGGTTGATCTCCACATAAAGTACCACACGACAGTAACTTGCCACCAAGCAGTAGTGTAAATATTATAGCTAGAGAAATTACAGAGTCAGTGCGACACCATAGAAAGTCTCAAAGTAATGAGCGCCAAAGCAGCGATAACCTGCACCTTGCTTTGCTACTTAAAGTTCTGTGTACCGCTGCAATAGGCATGAATTTCCGTTACCTCTTACCATCAAGAGAGTTACGTTTGTCTCATTACTTTTACATAAAGAAATGGCAACATGAATTTGCACACGAACATCCTCTCACCCCAAACGCATATACCGTCTCCGTTCCGTCCGTGGGTAAAAAATAACTTCCAAAACGTTTTTAAAAATATTACACTATAACAAAACTATTCGTCAAGCACCGAAGTGTTCATATTACATTTTAGTAATTTTGACACAAACATTGTATCAGTAGAAAAATGAAACAATTTTCTTCAAAAACATTCCTCGTTATTCTTGTGTACACTTTCAACTGAAGCCCACACAGAGCGTTCCTAATACCTTTTCCAATATGTGATGCGCTTCAAAGAAAACCAAATTTCTAAATGACTGGCAGCCGCGTAACCCTCTTACAGCAATGTGGCAATCTATTGCTGAATTCTGCAAAAAAATATTTTAAAACTAACAAAATTATGACGGTGATATCACTAGACCTACAATAGCTTATTAGAAATACACGGAGCCAATTTGCCAAAGGACAAAGATAGGCATCAATATAACTTGCGAAACAAAGAAAAGCTGGTCGTGCCATGGACTAGGTTAGATAAAGTTGAAAAGCAGGGCCGTCACGCCAAAATGTTAATGTATAATAAATTGCCAATATATAAATAAATAAATAATAAATAAATATCGCAGGACATTACACACAGCGCCATCTGACCCCAAACTAAGCAAAGCTTGTACTATGGGAGTCAGATAACTGATAGAATACTTAAATACTTTTTTTTTTTTTGTAAATACATACTTATAATACATACAGTACACCCAGACACAGAACAAACATTTGTTTTTGTATCACAAAATGCTTGTCCTGGGTGGGAATCGAACCCACGCCCCACAGCTCTTGAAGCAGACATGCTACCAAATGAGCCAACAGGTCATATGTTACAGAATTAAATCATACCGAATTTTAAAAAAACCATTAAATTTTTTTTGGAAAACAATCCTTTTTACAAATTAAATGAATTTATGTCAATGAGGTTCTCGGAATCCTCATTTAGGTGTAGTACATAAACGGAGCCTCCGCTGTAGTATGTTCGTTGTTAGATTGGGTTAAGGACTCGTGTATAGCTTCATTCATTAAAGTGTAATTGTAAGGTTTTTTTGTACAAGTGACTTGCCTTTAACATTATTGTTATTAATGGCCAATAAATATTACTGCTTTACTGAATAGTTGTAGCGATGGTTCTCACGCTGAAGAGCGTGGGTTCAAATCCTAATAAAGGTAACAGGTGAAAGATGCCCATTGCAAAGAAACACAGAACTTTGCGCTGCAAAAAAAGTATTTACTTCAAGCTTTTTTTTGCGATGTTTGTTAGACGTTTACGAAAAAGCGATGCGACTTATTATGCAGGCAAACGATATGCGATCGCGTGCTTCATTGTAAAACCGCATCGGCCTATTAATAAATGAGTTTATTTTCAATAAATGTATACTCAGTGTCACTGGGGACGACGTAAGGATTTTAACAATACCTCATACATACAAGTCTGTTCTGGAATTTAAAAGTTATGGGGGGAATAAAGAAATTCACATTTTTTGGATAGGCGTGTAAAGATATTCAAAAACATACCACTATCGAATATTTTTAAAACAATTCACTTGTTTTTGAGATTTCATTTGTTTCATATTCACTTCTTCTTTGATTTTGGCGTCGCATTTTGTGCATTTGCCAACGTCAAGTGCTTTATTTTAAGTTTCATTAGTTAAAAAGTAATCAAAGTCTAGTCCATGTCAGTCAAATCTAGCCATGTTTTAGTGAAGTAGTGAAGACTTAATAAGTTTCGATGGAGTTTTGGAAACATGTTACACCACATTGTATTATATTTTAAAAATTTTAATTATCATTATTTATAAATTAATGTATTTATTTAAGGAGCCGAATTTTTGTATTTATTTAAATAATTATGGGTCCTAGTAACCTGAATTAAATGTTTATTATATCACTTTCCCACAGTGGCGTGGCAAAATACCACAATTAAAAAAAAAATACAATGGAGTGACACGACTCTTTCCGAGTTCCCGCCAAAACTCTGACACATAACTCTACAGTTTCAATTACTCCAATGAGCTCGAAGTGCTCATTAGGGGTAATCTTCACTGTTTGCTCCCGGGGCTCCGCGGTCCCTAAGTCCCACAGCACTGGGCTCCCACGTGCTGCGCCGACCCCATAGCTCCGATCCCAGCACGAAAGCCGATTGGAAACCTAACACCAACGACCCCAGCGAACGCTGCTGAGGGTGCAAACTGTGGTTGCGATCAGTTTTTGGTGTAATTGGCAAGGAAAACAGTGACAGTGTCTGTGGAAAGGGGGTGCTATGTTGTACCAGGAATTTTAGTTTTTGTATGCCTGCTCGCATTTCATGCCGTTTCTTTTCAACCGACTCGAAAGTTCTCAATTCGACTGTATGTTTTTTAGGGATCCGTACCCAAAGGGTAAAAACGGGACTCTATTACTGAGACTTCGCTATCCGTCCGTCCGTCCGTCGGCCCGTCTGTCACCAGGCTGTATCTCAAGAACGGTAATAGCTAGACAGTTGAAATTTTCACAGGTGATGGATTTCGATTGCCGCTATACAAATACTAAAAATGAAATAAATATTTTAGGGGGGCTCCCATACAACAAACTTGATTTTTTTACCGTTCCTTGCTCGATACTAATAACAGTGACAGTTAGACACTTTAACTATTCACAGAATATTTAGTTTTATGTTCTCTTTAAATTAATTAATTGAAATAAAATAAATAATTAAGGGAGCTCCCATACAATAAAAGAGGTTTTATAGATAATGGTACGGAACCATTCGTGCGCGAGCCCGACTCGGACTCGCGCACAAAGAAAAAAAACCTCTTTTGAGTCGATAAAAAATTATAATATATAAATAATATTTTAACTTCAACAGCGAATCCCAAATGACACTTCGCCAAGACAATGACAAACATTACACCAAGCCGTAATACCTTCTAAGCCATTGTATTTCTTCATTTCCACTATCCCCCTAAGTCATTAGACACAAGTTTTAAGAAGTAGTGGCATTGACACCACGAGATTTATCGACATAGTGCAGGGAATGCACGGCGTATCGAGTTACGCCAATCAGATGAAAGTGGGAAGTGATGTCAACGTGATATCGATAGAACGTTCAGTTTACTAAAATAAAACTACCGGGATGTAAATAACATCTATAAATTATGCAATCAGTAACACTCGCGCGTGGATTTATTATGTTTACTTTTTGTAGATTAAAGATTAAAATTATTTAAATTTGGACAACACTGATAACCTATAACTAATTTTTTTAACCCTATTTTGTAATAATGTCTGTCTCTGTTTGTTTGTTTTTGTGCTTGTTGCAAAATAAAACATATTTCTCTCTTTATTTTCTTTTTAACATTATAAATGCGAAAGTTTGTCTGTATAAATGTTTGCTTAACCCTTTCGCGGAAACGGCTGGATGAACTGAGATGACATTTGGAATACAAATACCAAACCTTGGCTAATCTGTCAGCTCATTTAGTAAAATGTCTGCTTCAAGAGCTATAGGGCGTGGGGTCGGGATAATCATGTTTGTTGTTTATAACAACAAACATGGTTGTTTATAACAACAAACTTATAACAACAAAAAAGGGGTTTCCTTATTTATCTATAGTCTATATTTATAGTATCTATAGTATTTTAAAGAGGAAAAATTTGATTGTTTGTTTGTATTAAATAGGCTCCGAAACTATTGGGCCGATTTCAAAAATTCTTTCACCGTTGGGAAGCTACACTATCCCCGGGTGACATAGGCTACTTTTTATCCCTGTATTCTCACGGGAACGAGAACTACCCGGGTGAAACCGCGAGACGTCCGCTATTGTATTATAAGTATGTATTTACAAAAAAAAAATATCAGTGTTTAAAATACACCGACTTACATTTTGTTTAATACTGTACAAATTATTTTCTATGACTTTCATTTTATAGATATCGATAAAATTGTATCGAGTAACGGGCTGGTTTATCGACAATTGACACCGACGTCATCGTCGCGTCAAGCTCTACAACGCGACAACCGTGGCGTCGTAATGCGTTCCCCGATTTGATGGATTGGCTTCTTCTGGCCCTCCTATTTGCAAACACCCTTATTTGGCAGGGTGAGCTAATTAAAATTGACAGCCTTTACATCGACCCTAACTTAATGCCTTAAAGACTATAATGCAACGGCAAAAGTCACAAATTTAGACTTGCACAAAATTCTTCTAGATGTATCGGTGGACTCTATATGTGATATTATAATGGTTATTTTGGCGTGGCTTGGCTAAGCTCTGAGTTATGGTGTGACGTAATAGCCTTGCTTATGGGAAACTGCTGGTGTTTTCGAAAATTAAGTAATGAAGTTGAGGTGCTGCCTTTTACTTTAGTTAGTAAAAAATAATCAAGAAATAGAACTTGAAATCAATAAGTAGTTCCTTGTCAAGCGTGCTATATCTTCGACCATATCGCTACTTTCCATCAGGTAAGATCGTGGAAAAAACGCATGCCTAATACCTAATCTGTTGTAATCCGACTCGTATGCCGTGACGGCAAACGGCGTGACGCTTTCTTATGCGGGTATGATTACGTCTCTTCTATCGAGTCTTTTTGTTGTAAAAATCAATATTCAAATAAGTTGCTAACTTTTCAATAAGACTGACAGTTTTACTTTTTTATCATTACCGGTACAAAAGTATTATACTTACTCAACATTTTTTTTTAATTAATTGAGAAAGTACTTAGGTACCTACAAGTGACTTAACATGGCTAAATAGGTACAGTATACATGTCTATCCAAAATTTTAAAAAATGCAAAATAAAAATTTAATGTTCTATAGCAGCGACGAATTTGAATTTCGAACGCGAACCCATAACGATCCGTCAAAGCGATGTTAGATAATTATGTTTTATACCCCTGAAGCGCTGTGTAGATTGACGAATTTATTTGTAAAGACGGCTGGAAGATGAAACTATAAATTATCTTTAAATGGTTGACAGTTTTGTTAAGAAAATCTAACAGTGGCTCCCTCATTGAGGTGTATAGGGACTTTGGTATTGTGCTCTGGCTATGAAGTGCTGCGTTAGCTTAATTACCGATGCGACATCGCGACTCGACGCACTCTTGTATAATAAGCATCATTTAGGGTTTTGATGGAAATATACCATTTTTTTTGGCATCACACTTTGTCTATTTTGCCAGTGTAACATATTTTGCATAAAAAAACATTGTCTGGCTCATTATGTAATGATGGTATAATAATTTATTATGACTCATCAAATCCGAACATTGTACACCTTTCCAATCTGGAAGACCTGGGTTCGAATCCCACGACACGCGCCGCTATTTTTAAAGTTTTAAGTTGTTTTAAGCAAAGTAGAACGTCGAGTGTTATTACATTAGTACTTCAAATTCAATTATTTTTTTAAATATCATAGGAAATTACACGCAGCGCCATCTGACCCCAAACTAAGCAAAGCTTGTGATATGGAAGTCAGGTAACTGATAGAATACCTAATTAGTTATTTTTTTTGTAAATAGATACAGTACACCCAGACACAGAAGAAACATTCGTTTTATATCACATAATGCTTGTCCTGGGTGGGAAACGAACCCACGCCCTTCAGCTCTTGGAGCAGGCATACTACCAATGAACCAACAGGGCTGTCAATAAAACAAAAGTCTGTCAACAGCGTACTTACTTGTACTTGGTAGTAGATCTCCTTAGCAGGAGGTCGTCTAGGTAGGTACCACCGCAGTACCAGATATTTTGCCGCCACGCAGTACTGTGTAATCATTACTGTGTTCCGGTTTGAAGGGTACTGCAGCTAGCGAAATTACTGGGCTGTTGAGACTAACCATCGAAAGTCTCAAAGTAATGAGCGCCAAAGCAGCGATGCCCCGGACTTTGTTTTGCTACTCAGCCCCGTTGGCTCATTGGTATATCTGCCTTGAGAGCTGTAGGGCGGGGGTTCGATTCCCACTCAGGGCAAACATTTTGTGAAAAAACAAATGTTTGTTCTGTGTCTGGGTGTTCTGTATGTATTATAAGTATGAAAAAAAAAATATATTTATGTATTCTATCAGTTGTCTGACTTTCATCACACAAGCTCTGCTTAGTTTGGGGCCAGATGGCGCTGTGTGTATAGTCCTACAACATTTATTTATTTATTTATTAATTTACTCAAAGTTCTGTGTATCGCTGCAATGGTCATAGACATGCGTTACCTCTTGCCATCAGGAGAGCGCATCGTTCGTCTCATTACATTTACATTAAAAAAAAACAGCGACTCTCGGCACGACCGTAAAACTTGAAAACGCGAAAATATTGCTCATAAAATGCGTAATCGACAATTTTTACTACTTACCCCTTGCAACGAAGAGGATCACGTCTCGGCGATTACACGCCATTGAAAATTAGTTTAATATCTCGAATTGACGATTCCGCCCGGAACGGCCAATTAAGAGGAATAACACTCGGAATGATCCGCCAGATAGCCGAGTTATGGGGTGCCTTTATGGACCATTAAGTATGCCGTTACTCGAAGACGATTACGAATTCACGAATATTTTGTACACACCAAGTGTTCGAACTTACAATAGCTTACATTTGTCGCCTTTACGATATTACGACTACCCTATCTACTATTATTTTAATGTTTGTATGTGTTTGAATATTAATTTAGGTTAACGTAAAATCAGTGGCAGCCTTAGGGATGCTTAACAGTGTAACTGCCCTGGGCCTCGCTCTCGCAGGGGCCTCGCGTCCTCATAGAAAAAAGTCTTTACCATATTTTTTAGTACTTGGTGGTAGATCTCCTTAGCAGGAGGTCGTCTAGATAGGTACCACCGCAGTACCAGATATTCTACCGCCTAGCAGTAGTGTGTAAACATTACTGTGTTCCGGTTTGAAGGGTACTGCAGCTAGCGATATTACTGGGCTGTTGAGACTAACCATCGAAAGTCTCAAAGTAGTGAGCGCCAAAGCAGTGATGCCCTGAACTTTGTTTTGTTACTTAAAGTTCTGTGTATCGCTGCAATGGTCATGGGCAGGCGTTATCTCTTACCAGCAGGAGAGCGTCTCGTTCGTCAAATTACTTTTTAAATTAAAAAAAAAAATTATGTCACAAAATCTTACGCGGAAATTCTCAAGTGAGGCTGCGGGAACACCGCTAGATGCTTGGCAGCAGATTTTCTACTTGAGGGTAGGCTACTGGCTAGGTAGCTTGCCAGCCGAGTACATTACACATTGTCATGTCATTTTATTATATTGACAATATTTTTTTGGTTTTGACATATTTTGTATTCACAGTAGGTATTTTTATATTGTAATTTTTTTTTAATATTGACATCTTTGTATATTGACATACCTTAATTGGACATTTTTGTGTTGACATATTGTAATCAGTGTTTTAAAACTCATTTAATGACAAAACTAATTTAAAAATTTTGACGTGACTTGTAACATTGGTGTTATTAATAAAACCTAAATTCAACTTGAGGGTGGTAGCTAGCCAGCTGAGCACCTACTAGAGAGTATGCAACAACAACAGTAACACAATGCTATGGTTTCCTTCATCGGCAGCTCAAGCTCATTGTTGGGGTTTGAATCCACGCCCTTCGGGATGCGAACCGACCGCGCTAACCACTCAGCTATCATCGCTACAAGTAAGTATCTATTTGGTAATTATAGAACAACTTACCAGGCGACCATAAACAACCTAAGCAAACTCAATAAACACATTTCCGGATATAAGAATCGTCAAAATATAAAATATCTTAACGGCGTGTAATTTAAAACGAGTGACATCTTGGGACGAGAAAATCATTAATTCATATAATAACGGATACGCGGAGATTATAGTGATGATTGTTATAAATAAAATAGTATTAAGTGATACTTGTTATTTTATGGTTTTTAAACTACCAGCTTTGTACAGTTTTACAGACATCTCGCATTTTATCATGACTTTAGACTTTGCCCGTGGCTTCGTTCGCATCAATAAAAATATTCCCTACTAGCTGCGCCCCGCAGTTTTACCTATTAGCCTATGTGTTAATTCAGGGTGTCAGCTACCTCCATACCAAATTTCATCAAAAATGTAAGCTGGAAGAAGTGACAAACACACCTTCCTTGTTTCCTGTGAGATATAGTCTAGACCTTTTCAAGGTCTGAGTGAAACTCCGTCAGGCGAGTTGTTGGTCAAACGCGGACTTATCCGTTTTGAAAAACACACTTTCCCTTTCAAAATAAATAAATATCGTAGGACATTACACACAGCGCCATCTGACCCCAAACTAAGCAAAGCTTGTAGGTACTATGGAAGACAGATAACTGATAGAATACTTAAATAGTTCTTTTTACAAATACATACTTATAACACATACAGTACACCCAGACACAGAACAAACATTTGTTGATACATAAAATATTTGTCCTTTTTTTTTTCTTTTAGTGGTTGACAGGCTAGGTGTTTGACCACAGCTCACCTGATGTTAAGTGAAGGTGTGGTCGAAGATGATAAAGCACACCTAGCCTGGATTGCAACTGGCTCTCAAGTGAAGCTGCCAGAACACACCGTTAAGTGCTTGGCGGCAGATTTTCAACTTGAGGGGTGTAGCTAGCCAGCCGAGTAGCTACTAAAGTACCCTACCACCATGCTATGGTTTCCTCACGATGTTTTTCCTTCACCGACAGCTCAAGCTTATGTTGGGGTTTGAACCCACGCCCTTTGGCATACGAACCTACCGCGCTAACCAATGAGCTATCATCGCTACAGAAGTCCTGAGCGGGAATCGAACCCACGCCCTTCAGCAGACATACTGCAGCTAGCGAAATTACTTGGCTATTGAGACTAACCATCTAGTCTCAAAGTAATGAGTGCCAAAGCAGCGATGCCCTGGACGTTGTTTTGTTACTCAAAGTTTTGTGTATCGCTGCAATGCTCATGGACAGGCGGTTTCTCTTACCATCAGGAGAGCGCCTCGATCGTCTCATTACTTTTACATTAAAAAAAAACTACCAATGAACCAACAGGGCTGTCACAATAATAAATAGCGGTGAGAGGTAGTGCCCTCACCGCGGCCCCGGTAGAACAAAGCGGCTATTCACTCGCGCATTGATTTCAATTTGAATTTTAATTGCAGAGTATTACAAAATTACATTGCTTAATATTCACCCTGTGCGTAAATTTTCGCATATTTTTAACCCCGCGCGGCCCGGGTGGGGTTGATAATAATCGCATATATTAACTAAGAGAGGTACGGATTCTAGATAGTCAGGCGGTTTTCATTAAAGCCGATATGGCGAGATAGGTGTCGTATTTTATTGCTTATCCTCGACTCGACCGTTCTGTAGCGTCTTAAAATTGCGCTCGCTAAGAGATTGCGCCAGAGATTTTTCAGTTGGCATGTTTATTTGATGCTTCCGACGGTCGTTCCGATTTAATTAGAAGCGACTCGTTATCGAGTTTCCGTAATTTTGGGGCAAAAATGAGCTTTTGACATGGGTCGCTCAAGGATTGCGGAATTGCAACTCGAAAGATCTCATATCAGCTTTTGACTGAGTCATTAATCAAACAGTTAACAAGTAAGTGAGAATTAAGAATATAATGTTTAAACTTGTGATAAGGCGATAAGGCCGCCGCTTGTGGCACTAGTAGGTACATAACCATGTAGAAATAATGTGATGGTGAATTGATTTTGTTTAAAATTTCTTATCATTATGTATATAAAATGTATCAGAAAATAATGTATTTGAAGGAGCGGTCTCTCCTAATACAGGTTTATGTAAACTTAAAAGGAGATGCCAAACCCATGTTTTTAAAATATGCATCAATAAAGATTATTTGTATTTGTATTGTTAGGGTTGAACCCACGTTCTTCGACGTGTGAACCAACCGCGTTAACACTGAGCTATCGCCGCTACAAAACCAGCTTATCATTTCATAGCACCCTTTTCGTCCACGTCTCGCCGCAAGATGCGATTTTGATTTGCAAATGTTAGTATGCAAATAAATCTGCGGTGAATATTTATACGGATTAAGTAATGGTGTTTATCAAGGGTGAATAACTTTGGGCGTTTATAACCCATTTGCATATATTACGTTTTATAAAATTATTAACTCCTAGCTGGTTATTTTTCACTCGAAATGGTTCGGATTTCCCTCGTACTACATTTAAAGTTTTTTTTATGTTATAACTAGCTGCGCCCCACGGTGTTACCCGCTACATGTTTTCGGGATAAAAAATACATGTGTTAATTCAGGGTCTCAGCTATCTCCATACCAAGTCTCATCCAAATCCGTTCAGTAGTTTTTGCGTGAAAGAGTAACAAACATCCATCCAAACTTTCACGTTTATAATATTAGTGGGATTATTTTTTCTATAAATATTCTCAAGTGCTTTGTTTATGTGTTTTGTGTGTTTTGTCTGTATGTATTCGTTTTTGTTTCTTATAAAAAAAATGTTTTCTTTCTTTCTGTCTTTATTTACGAAACTAAAAAACGCCTATGTGCAAGAAGGATTGCCGCATTAATGATTATGGAGATTTTTGACTATCCACTGCACGAAACATAATTTATTAGATAGATAGAAACGAAAAATATTAACAAAAGTACAGAAAATAAAAGAGTCTTATATGCTGGTACAAGTGGCGGCCTTATCGCTAAGAGCGATCTCTAGCTTACTTAGTACATATACAAAATGTATATAATTTTACGTATGTAAGGTAAATTCGTTCCATCATTTACATAAACTGAAAGGTAATTAACCTTTCAGTTTATGTAAATTTCTTTCTATTAATTTATTATTAATAACACAAAACATACGGGACAAAAAATACTACTTAACCGACCAACTAGCTCTCGGTTGACTTTCACTATTAATTTGTGTTAATACTCTAGTTTGCGTTGCAATTGCTTCTATAACTACATACTAAGACAGCGCTGGCCAATAGATTTACTAGGTGGGCAACTCTGAAACGGCGCCGAGCCACAACTTTTAGAATTACCTAACTACATACTAAAATTATACATATAGAAGAAAATCATATTTAATTTATTTATAATATACTGAACATCAGGTTTGAAACCAATATCACAATTAATGTGATTTATGAAGAGGTCTTCCTGTTACTAATTTATCGATATTTGGTATTCAATTTGATGTTGATAATAAAATCAAATCTGATTTGTGAGACATGCAGTATATTTAATTTTAATGTAGGATAATGTAAGTGGAACCAAATCTGCTTAAAATTTGCATAGCTAGACCAAGCAATGTTGGAAAATCATCATTAGAAATAATTTTCCAAAGATTTACAAAAGTATCGCTCGGGAGTATTTGTTTTCGCCAACCATCGCCGCGTCACGCTATTGGCCGGTTAGTCAATCAAATGGCGTGGCGGGCCAGTTTGTGACTATCGGGCCTGTGTTTAACCAGCTTTGTACTACGAGAATATTAAAAAGATCATTCCGCTTGTGTTAATCTTTTCATTACTAAAACCACATTGTAATAGGTGTGAATAATTAAAGGCTATCGCATGCCCATCGCACGATAAAGCATTAAAAAAGTAACACAAAATTGACACTTCACCATTATCATTTGAGTTTTTTATGGCCCCTGAGTCAATTTTGAGTTAAATATCATTCGAAGCAATTAAAAATGCTTTTAGAATGTAAACTGCTTGATTTTAGATGATACTATTAATAGCTTGATTTGGAAGCAATCAAAATGGGGATAAATCCGTGAAAGCGGACGATTCGACGATAAAACTGCCGCGGGGGGTCTCTCTGCTCTGTGTACATCTCGCAGTGGGAATCCTTTTGAATAGGGTAACCATCATCAGTTGGAGACTTTACCTTTTCAATCGAGGTGGGAGAGTAATTTTGCAAAGCAATTATAAAAAGTACAAATCCAATAATTGTCTGTCTATCTGTTTAATTTCTGGCAAGATAGATTTTAGAGCATTTTCTTTTATCTTTTAATTCCGAAATTACTTCTTTAACTTTAACTGTATTGTGATTCTTTGCCCATATATGGTACTGTTCCGCCAATTATGAATAGATTTTATTGGTTTTTATTTTTGCTCGGTAGATCATTTTTCAGAGGTCCCATATAAATCTTATCGAAATCCATCGAGCTGTTTTTAAAAAATCTGAAAAAATTGTATACGTCGATGATATTTATTTTACTCCAAAACCTCGCTGTTCAATTGGAGCAGTGCGTTACTTGGCCTAAGGGTCATGAAGTCGGTTTTTTTTTAATTGTAAATTTTGTATTATTCGTTTTACACTATCCCAAAATAAACGAAGCCATGGTGTCACTCCCGATTGCTCAAGGATCACGGATGGTACAAGACGTGAAAAATGTTTTATTATCTATCGAGGGCAGTAAAATAAATACGAGGGTATAAAGGCTACTTTACTGCCCCTCAAGTGCTTTGATGGCGTACTAACTCTAGTAATTGTAATGGGGTTGCGGTAGCACACTGCTCTATAGCTATTTGTTGCGATCGTTTCGTGGCGAATTTTAATCTGAAATTAAGAGTGAAAAACTGCTTTGTCTCAGAAGCGATATACCTACACTGCCGGGGGTTTGGGAGGAACGCGGAAAGAGTAGTGTCGCTCCGTTGTGCTTTTCTCTAAAACTAGTGCTTGTTCGTGTGTTTATGCATTAAAATGGTGGTGTTTTATTCATAAAGTGCCGGATCACAAGCGCGAGTGTGGGGAAATGATATAATGTGGTGAAACATGATTTTTCGTGTTGCTTCCAAAACTCCATCGAAGCTTATAGTAAAGTCGCCAATACTTTAATAAAGCATGACTGGAATTGACTGACACGGACTGGACTTTGACTATAATTATAGCTACTAGGCAACTTATTTAACTTGTGAAACTTGAAAACTTAAAACACTTGACACTGGCAAATGTTTAAAATGCGACGCCAAAATCAAAGAAAGAAAAACCTACACTGCCTTTTCAATTTTTAACCTGTGCAATATCTAGGTATACTTGTGATTGTCTTTTTTTCAATTCTCTAGTTGAAATCTATCGCCAAGCATCTAACGGTGTGTCACAGCAGCGTCATTTAAGAGCAGATTCAAATTCCCGCCTGTGTTTAGCGTAACTTAACATCATATGAGCTGCAGTTAAACACCTAGCTATACATAAAAAAGATCAACAACGCAACATTTCATTTGTCTCGTCTATCATTACTTTTACTTATAAAAGGTAAGATAAAACTGAGTTAAAATTACAAATGAAAAAAAAAATTGCTCATTTTAATTGTAATTATGACTTAATATTCTAGGTGTATAAATTCACCTCGCATTTGCATCGGAATCAAATATTACTGTAATTTCGTGCGTCACTCATCCTTAATGCCACCTACACACACAAACAAGCATTCTTTTTGCAAAAAAAAAACTGTTCATAAACACTACAAGTAGTCGCCTACGCAACCAGGCGCACAGAAACCTCAGATATTAATCCAAGTACCAGCGCCTCAGATATTAATCCGCGCGCCGTGTGAGGCCGTAGCAGTATTTATGAACCTGCGTTCGTTTCATGTACGCGTGGTACCTACACTAGTTGGAAATCTTGTGATTAATGTTTTAAAAAATTTATAAATAAATTGTGTAGCTTTTAATATTGGAATCCGTCGTAGAGGAGCTACGATTCGTAGCACCACCGTAGACCATTTACGAAACAATTTAGAATATACTATAAAAATCGTTGTTAGATTACATAACTTTGAATATATTTTAGACAACCATTAACACTAATTCGGAGCCACTGGGTTCAAATTTACCTGTGTTCATATTTGTATACATCTAGCTTCGCTACGCGAAGCTTAATCAATCTGCATTCTAAATTTCATCCAAATTCGTTAAACCATAACAGTATGACGAAGTATCATACATACATAAACATCAAGGGGTAAATATAATCCCACAACCAACTAACAACGTTCCTTGTATTGTAGGTGTCCATAGATGGTGAACACTTACCATCAAATGTCCCGTAGATTGTTTGCCAGATTTTCATGTTAAAAAATATGCAAACGAACTTTTACAATAATTCAAAGTAATGAGCGCCAAAGCAGAAAGCCCGGACTTTGATTTGCTACTCAAAGTTCTGTGTATTGCTGCAATGGTCGTGGACATGCGTTATCTCTTACCATCAGGAGAGCGCATCGTTCGTCTCATTACATTTACATTTAAAAAAAATAGTGTGAATCTTTTTATACCATAAACACTACATAAATTTACCAAGAAAACATGAACATTGAGGAAGTCGCCGAAAGTCAACTTAGTTTATCTTTCAATGATTCTTTACGTGATATAAGACCGTACGCGCAAAATAAATCAGTTGAAGCGCAAATATTACTGTCAGTCGCGCGCATCATAAACACCAAGCATGCGCGTTCGTTTATTTCGCCAAAAATAACCACGCACCGTGCGCCTCCTTAAATACGCCGAGTAGAACATTCGGCAGAAAAACAGCTCGACGTGTGCAACGTAATTGAAAAATATTGTCAAGTTACTAAGCTTATTTGTTACTGTTCGTTTCTATTTATTTACAAATTTATTTTTTAATTAAATTTCGATATCATTAAAGGAAAAAAGCAAAAAACAAATAAACAGAGACGACAACTGTAACAACAGATGAAATGAAATGATTTTTATTTAATGAAATTCATTTTTTGAAATTAAATTAAATTCATTTGGCAATTTTGGGATTTGGCCTTTCGGCGCGTGAACTGACCGCACTATTTACTGAGTTACAAAAAAATAGGCAGTCATGGGGAAAAGAAAAAATAAAAATATATCTGTGTTCCCTGTTAGGTACAATATTGGCGTCTTCAAATCTAGAGTAAATAGGTTTCTTCTAGGTAAGCGTGCTCCATCTTAGACCACACTACTGTTTAACATCAGGCAGAGTGTGGTCAAACGCGAACCTATTTTGAATAAAAAAAAAAGCATGACGATGGCACGAACCCATAGTTTTTACCCTACCAAAAATCTCGCAACGCTCCTAAAATTGTAGTGAAGCGCTTTGAATTATGAGACTTGTTTCTCTGTGTCATATTTTATTCAGAATTTAAATGCACTTTCCTTGCGCTTATTTGCGTGTAATCCCGGATTAACTGCAGATTGATGTCAACACGTTTTTGGAGAGTCGCGTGCGCATAAATACTTTAATATATGCGCACAAATATACCTTATAATTAGATCATATATAAATGCACAAATATTTAGGTATCTACTGTTGGTATGCATACTTGTCGATCTCAGATCAGCGATTCAATTATCTCAGCGCGCATTCCGACTCCAGTTTTGACGTTGACATTTGAAGCGCGATGACAGCTGAACGTTAACAGATTTTGGCGCGAGTAGTTTAAGTGTGGAATGGATTTATTTCTGCTGTTTCTACGACCAGTACGTTTGATGTTGCTTAAATTTGTTGGCTGAAATACAAAATCTTTAATTTGACAATTTTATTTCATTATTTTTATCAGTGCTTGGCAAAAGTTTGTCACGATACTTGTATGTTTTGGCTGTAACGGCTGGTCAGATTTGGATGAAATTTTAAACCAAGCTACTTCATATCCCGTATTAACACATAGGCTACATTTTATCCCGAAATCCCCATAGTAGCTGGCAATCACTACAAGAATTAAACAAGAGTATATAATCGTCAAATAGTAGTTATAATGGCAATAGTGACATTTGACATTTATATTCTATGACATTTAATTTTTTTTGGAATTTTTGGTATTTTTTTTTGACATTGTGCCTAATTACTTAATTAGGCATAATGTCAAAAAAAAATTGCATAATATTAATATTTTAACATAGTATTAATTATATTATTACTAATCAATATTGACTGGTTCTGAAGCATATTTATATTATTATTAATAGTATAGACATGGTGGTAATTGTTTTAGTCTAGATGACATTTTTCGCTTTTGTACGGATTTCTTTATGTTTAAACGTGTTTATTTTAAATTTGTAAAACACAGTTGGATTTCATCCTGTTACTTTTCTAGACTTAGACACCAATCTTAAGTATTCATATAAGACCTCGAGTCTAATTCAAAGTAGAGTCACGGCTATGTTATTAGTTAGATTTACGAGTCCTGTGTTTTGGTACCTAGTTTGCTATTCTGGCAACGTTTTGATGCGGCAGTAGATAGCAAGTAGCTGTAGAGACTTAAGTAATTGTTTTCGAATAAAACTTACGTCTCCAATTCGATTTTAATTGATTTACATATTTTATAATACGTTGCAGTGTTTTGGTCTTTTAAATGTTAATTTTTTTCAAGTCAAGTTTTTTAATTTTGGTTTGAACTATAAAAAGTTATCTATTATCTCTTGTTGTGTTATTTTTTATTCCAATTTATGGTTGCCTGGTAGAGAATGTTTTAGCGACAAAGCCACCACTTGTAGCACTAGCTCTTGTTTGTGTTTAATTTTTAATATTCTGGTTTAAAGCAGATTTAGAGATTTCGTTTAAAGTTTGAATGCGAAGTGACATTTATGAGCAAATAAATTTTGCTTTACAAACTGACGTACTGCT
This sequence comes from Biston betularia, assembly GCA_905404145.2. NCBI lineage: Eukaryota > Metazoa > Arthropoda > Insecta > Lepidoptera > Geometridae > Biston > Biston betularia. Next base: position 1,418,186 of record FR989879.1, read on the forward strand.
GGGCACGGGTCTTGTTCTCATTGTGTGAAGTATAAGACTATAGTCCACCACGCTGGCCAAGTGCGGGTTGTGTTGTGCGGGCGAAGCCTTCACATATCTTTAAGCACATTAAGAACTCTCAGACATGCAGCTTTCTTCACCGATTGAAGGAACCGCACCGAACCGCTAGACAGTAAAATTTGCTGCCGGAGTGGGTGTTCCCTAATAGATACAATCTGGGTGCCTACAAGTCCCGAGTGAATCGGTTTCTTCTAGGCGAGCGTGCTCCATCGTAAACCGCATCTTCGCTTAACATCAGGCGAGTTGGCGGTCAAACGCAAGTCTATATGTAATAAAAAAAAAAGTGACGGAACCGAACTCAGAAAAACAAAGGTGCGTGCTGTGGGATTCGAACCCCGGACGTTTAAGATTAATAATTATGTCTCCCAACAACGCTACCGTTATTGCCAACCATAACAATCGACCCGGAAATTTAGCTTACAATGGCAAAATAAAGAGAAAGAAATAATAGTTTCTTCCCTTTTAGGTATTTTTGGTTCGTCGCAAACGGGTGTGTCTCTAAATACTATAAAATATTTATAGATATAATATCAAAGGTTAGCAAAGAATGGTAGCCAACCTCGTTGGACATAGCTCAGCCTTGTCCAATCAGCACTCGACTGAAATCGTCCTCGGCGTTAGCTCGGAAAGTGCTTCGGGCGATGACGATATAAATGATCCACGTCGAATGCGATGGGATTTCATTATAATGGTAACGAACTCGGCTGTTTCCTCATTTCAAATTTCGAATAGATTACTTTTAATGATACCGAGAAAAATAATTTTGTGAGTGGCAATCTGGCAACTGTTTAAAAATTAACTTTTTAGCTGGCAAGCGGGCAACTAAGTAGTTACAAAAAAAAAAGTTTGTAAAAAATCGATTTTTTTTTGGAACGCGTAGCGATGATAGCTCAGTGGTTAGCTCGGTAGGTTCGCATGCCGAAAGGCGAGGGTTCAAACCCCAACAATGAACTTGAGCTGCCGGTGAAGGAAAACATCGTGAGGAAACCATAGCATGGTGGTAGGGTACTCTCTAGTACTCGGCTGGCTAGCTACCACCCTCAAGTTGAAAATCTGCCGCCAAGCATCTAACGGTGTGTCCCGGCAGCCTCATTTGAGAGCCAGTTCCATTGTGTGCTTTACCATCTTCGACCACGCCTTCACTTAACATCAGGTGAGCTGTGGTCAAAACACCTAGCCTGTTAAAGCTTTAAAAAAAAACGCTCCTGACGTGAATGTAAGAATATACAATTAATTAGTAGTAAAATGAAAAATATCGTTACGTTATTTGAATGTTAATTACCTACTTTACCATTTGACAATTTGTTTTTTTAATTACAATAAGTACCTACCTATTTATTTCATGTAAAAATCTCAAATACCGTGACATACTTAATCTGAATATTTAACAACATTAACAAGCCAAACGTTAATTTAAAATGTGGTATCTGTCGCAATCTGTCAGTTTCAACGATACTTAAACAACTTTTTTTTTGGCTAATGACGTCTTTCCACTTACCTACTGTCAAACATACAATAATAGATATGTTTATTTTAATGATCTCACATAAAAAATATTATTTATTTACGCGTTGAATAGGTTCTACCTGTGTTCCGTGGTTAACTAGTTTTTATCCCAGTTTTCCAGAAGGTATAAGCTGACTGTTTTAGGACGCGCATTACTGCCAAATTTTGTTAAGATAGTAATAAGGTGTAATAACGCAGGCAGCAAAAAGACTTTCAAATTTACTACAAACGGTAAAATTAAATGTAAACACTTGATATAAATTTTATTTATTAGTTAAAAGATACATGGATGCCATTGTTTCTCTTTACAATTTACGTCAATAGGAACGATTCCACTGACATTTGCTTTTTTCGTCGTCTCTCTAGTATGATGGAGTCGCACATTATACATTTGCCAGTGTCAAGTATTTTAATATAATCAAGTTATCATACAAATTCTGTCAAACAATTCAGTCAAGCAAAAATTTGGTTAAGGCTTAGCATGACACTGTTATTTTTAAAAACACACATCATAATATTGTTCAGAGTGATTCACGACTTTTCTCCAGTAATCCACAGATGCACGCAGATGCTGCTTTAAAATTTTAAGGGCAGAAGTTTAGGTAGCCCGAAGGTCGTGTTATGGGCTCAAGCGAGGCCAGAATCTACCTAGAAATTCGTGTTTAAAAGGAAACCGCATAGTAGCAATGCTCCAATATTTTCAACCTTTACTGCATCGGCTGACGGTCTTTCCACCGCTGCCCACGCAGCTGATTGCTGTTTTCGTACTTTAAATTATATAAACAATCTGCTAGTTTAAGTTTCATCCGGCGTACCTACTATGATTTTTTTTACACGATTTTTTACAAGTTCATGCGATCGGCTGACGCATAATCCACCCTCCTCCATGCAGCTGACGACTATTTTTCAACTCAGTATGATGTCAACTATTCATGAAAATAGGTTTCAGCCGGCGTACTATTACTTTTTTTTTAATTTTGTTTTACAACTTCCACGACCCCCCACTCCCAAACCCACCGCTACCTGGGCAGCTGACGTTCGGTTTACTTATTAGCCATATGAGATCTACTATCAGTATCAATATCAGCCGGCTTACTATGACTTTTGTATTTGCAACGCTGCCACCCGGACTAAAAGATTTATACTATATATTTTTGTTGTAACTTATTTAATGCCATATTGTGTCATGCATTTGCAAATTTATGAATAGTTTTACTAACGTATATAAAGTAATGATGGTGTATACACTGATCTGCAATTGAGCTGAACGAGTTACGTGTTGTACATTTATACTAGGTACTGTAATTTAGTAAAATAATTTAAATTTTTAAATCAATTTGTCATATACAATTTGATTTATATAACCGCCCGATTTTTTTTTATTCTTCCGCGTATGCTAAGGTTTTCATTGTTACTTACGTAAATGTTTATAATTAATGTGAACAATAAAGAGATATCTTATCTTTTTTCTTTATGACATTGATTGTTTCAATTTGTTCAAGCTCAAACAAATACGTACGTACACGTAGATGCCTGTTGTTTTTAACATAGTATAGGCATCTGAGTTATCTATCAGTCTTCTTTGTTTTGGCATCCCACTAACGTCATTTGCCAGTGCCACCTCAGTCAGCTCTCAGCTCGGTCTCAGCTACCAAATTTCATCCAAATCCGTTCAGTAGTTTTTACGTGAAAGAGTAACAAACATACATCCATAAGTTTGTAAGTATTAGTAGGAAGTACGATTTGAAATTTGTATCACACGTGTTAATTTGTTTTATCAAAAAAATAAACTTGTGTCTATTTTAATCATTGGTTAAACATAAAGTTTAACATGAGGCGAAGTGGCGGTCAAACGCAAGTCTATTTCTTTTTAAAAAGTTTGCTTATCATTTCGCAACATTACAGTATCGCAGTAAGTGCGTGTGTCGTGGGCGTAGAGGTATTATATACGTAGGACAGGAGACAAAAAACGGGACAAAACACAGGGACAGCCCCCCTAGATGCCTTAATAGGCTGCAATGTGGGACGACCTGCCTGCAAACTTAATTCCTGATGGAAAATCTAATATGGACTTCATTCTATGGTTGCAACTTGCCTTTTGTAATAAGAATCAGTCTAGCTTGAATTGGTCTCTTTTTTATTTAGAACTAGCTGCGCCCGCGGTGTTACCAGCTCTTTCCATGGTTACACAACATTTTTTCGGAATAAAAAGTATTGAAGGGAAATCTTTATTAGCCTCATTGACCGATTTTTTTTTATGAAACAAAACTTATGCGTTCGCTTCACTGACATTCTTGTGTGACGTGTTTTACTTCTACGGCAATCCCCAGGACTGTTTTTATTTTCATTGTAATTTTTTATTTCAACAAAAAAGTTGTATATATTATCTACATCAGTCGGCGATTAGACTCATTAGTCTGTGCAGGAGTTTGTGTTTCCCGAAAAGTTGTGTCTTCAAATCCAGAGTACCTACCTAAATAGGTAAGCGTGTTCCACCCTAGACCACATCGTTTTTTAACATTAGGCAGTATGAGGTCAAACGCGAACCTATTCCGTATCACACTAAGATTATAAAGGCGAAAGTTTTTGAGTATGTTTGTACTTATATTTGTTAGGTACTTATTTGCAGCTGACACCCTAGATTAACACAAAGGTTGCTTTTCCTCCCGAAAATATAGCGACAAACACCGCGGGTCGCAACTAGTAAATATATAAATTATGTGAAATGTTTCGCATGAGAATCGATCCCACACTGCGCTGTGTGCCTCTCAACCACGTCACCAAAACAACTTATTTTCCATCTGATTCCACCGATTGATTGAACGCAACGTAACCCGAGATCTTTAAAATGAAACGACTTCAATTTATACAGTGTGTCCTTAAATTCCATCTTTTTGATATCAAGAGACCTCATCATCGGAACACGTTGGATTAACGAACTATATAAACAGTGGACAGTAACTCAGTTACTGCAAATACAAATACAAATACAAATATTTTATTGATAACACCAATGCTACAACTCAATTCCATCAATTCAAAATTTTAAATATGTATGTCATTACTGATAATTATGTAGATACGTCATCACTAATCGAACGAGCTTTCATCAACTAAATAATACACTAATGTATTTTTTAATACTAAAATACGTTTGCGTTTGATCATCTCGCGTAATGTTAAACTGAGCGCGGTCTACGTCTCGTAACTTGAAAACAATCTGGGTTTTCAAGTTTCATCGGGAAACATCCATGCGGACAGCAAATTCCAATGTTTAGAGGTTGGCTATCTTCACGTGCGAGCAGCAGCCCGCAGTACGAAGCACGACGCGGCCGCGCGTGTTGTACCTACTCAGCATTGTCTCCCTGATAAAGGCCACCGGATGTAGCCAGAACTATAGTCAGAGCTTCCGATATAATTATACATGAATCCCACTAATGTTATAAACGTGAAAGTTTGGATGGATGGATGTTTACTCTTTCACGCAAAAACTACTGAACGGATTTTAATGGAATTTGGTACGAAGGTAGCTGACACCCTGGATTAATATATAGGCTACTTTTTATCCTGTTGTGGGTAACACCGCGAAGCGCAGCTAGTCCTATATAAGTAAAACTAAAATGAGATTTTAAAACTTGACGTACTGTAGCGGCGTACCCGTCCAACCACATATCTTGTAGCGTAAATTAATACCTAACAGAAACAAAGTGAGCGGGTATATTTATCAAAAAACAGCGCGGTGTCATCGGCCCTTACGATCACTGACTCAACCTGCGCAGACTCACTGATACTATCTACCGTACACTTCTTACAAAGTACAACCTTACATCTATTTTAAAAGAGTTTTAAATCGATTGGCTATTGATTTCTTTTTCATATCAAATTAAAAGACAATTTTATGTATTCGGACTTTAATCTTAGAGTAGTAACGTTGGAAATGTATTGAAGATTGTTTTAATTAAAGGTCGGAATCATTCTATCAATGTGTGATAGAATTTGTCTAGAAAAGGTATCTTTTTTATTTTTAGAAACCCTAACATTTGACATGAAAACCCAAAAATAACCACCCAAGTGCGAGTCGGACTCGCGCACGAAGGGTTCCTGTACCATCTGCACTAATTATAAAGAGGTCAGATTTGATTTTTATTGAATAGGCTCCGAGACTACTGGACCGATCTCAATAATTCTTTCAACATTAGAATGTTACATTAACACTGAGTGACATAGGCTATATTTATATTGTTCATTGAGTTTTGTTTTCCTGTGCGAAGCAGAGGCGAGCTGCTAGTCTATCTTCTATAGGGTAGACCGAGGCGAATCGGACCAGTGGGCGAATCGGATCAAAATAAGGAATTCATTAATATTTTGATAAAAGCGTTGACACAGAACTCAAGCAGTTGGCGTCTCATGACACTCACCCACCCTACACCTCCCGCCATTGGTAGTGTTTCGATTCGACAAGTACATCAGTGACAGCACTGCTTGCTAGCGAGTCGAATTTTAGTGTGCGTTACAATTTTGGCGCTCATCTAAGTTACGCACTTACCATTTCTTTGTGTCATTTTAAGGATTTGTGGTAAAACTTTGAATTATATATCTTATATTGATTGGTAAAGGGCCTATTTTAGAAAACATTTTAGTTTTTAACCACAATATATATAGGTAATGAGTAAAATATTTATTTCGTAAGTCTTTAATATGGGGTGATTCGGATTGCGTCATCGAGGGCGAATTGGATCACTTTTTTAAAATGTTTTATTTTATAAATGAGGTCATCTATGCATTTTTATTTCGTTGTCGATGGTTCGCACATCCGAAAGAAAGTCAAATGCGGAAGAATGGCCCCAAGAAAAAAATATAGTAGCCGCAAAATAGTGGCCAAAGAGATTATTACCATACACAAATTTACATAAAAAGAGTCTCTTTTTTAAGTGGTGTCATTAAGATACGTGGTGGACAGCCACCTTCGATGAAATTGCTGAAGAGATTTTAGTTGACCGTTTACTGCACTTAGCGAGTCATGACTTCGAAATCACACCCAAGGCGGTTCGTAAATGTGCATTTGAATTTGAAAAATATCAAAAAATTAAACACAATTTTAACAGAAAAATAGCAATCGCTAGTCAGGACTGGTTTAATTGCTTTATGAAAAGAAATAAGGAGTTAACTATTCGGAAACCAGAAGGTTTGTCAAGAGTAAGGATTGACATTATCATCATTGCATGCGAATAATGATGCAACGTAAAATGTGCTGATCTGGGAGGGGAAAAGGCCCGTATATAAATATTATTTATGAGCTACTAATTAATATTGGTCTCATCATTCATTATTTAAATATGATTAATGATTCCAAAGCATATAATGTTAAGACAATTTTAATTTAGTTATATGTTATGTATGATCTCATTCGCCTCCAAAATTGGGGCGATTCGGATATTTCTGTCTTTGAAGCTTTTTATGAATATGTTGGTGAATATATGAACAATTTAAGCTTGGGTATGCTTAATGCGTAGCTAGATTATTACTGATTACCATTGTGACAATAAAAATTACATGTATTAAACTTTAGTATGATTTTCATATTCTCAAAGAAAAAATGATCCGATTCGCCTCGGTCTACCCTACTATTACAAAGAGGAAAGATTTGATTGTTTGTTTGCATTGAATAGACTCCGAAACTACTGGACCGATTTTAAAAATTCTTTCACCGTTGGAAAGCTTGAAAAAATCCCTTTTTATTTTGCATTTTGTTAAATTCCTTCCGGACGAAGTCGCGGTTAACAGCTAGTCGGTTATACTAAGTTCATTATGACATATCTATTTATTTTTGATTCACGTTTCACTCCGCCCTAACGCTTGTTCTAATTTTATAGAGCTACTAAGTGTTTTGAAGCGACGTTGTCACGTTAAAATGTATATTTATGCTGAATGTACTAGATTTATAGTCGCAACTAATGATGTACAAACTGTTCGTCGAAACATTAAACGTGTTAGTTGTTAGGTGCTAACCACAATGTCGCCGGATTGAGATAATCTACCTTATTTATGCGCGGTTACGGTAAAGCTGGCAACACTGAAAAACAGGAAGAGACTTCACACAAAAACTTGGTGGTGGATCTCTACCTAGAGATCGTCTAAGTAGGTACCACCGCAGTACCTACCTACTAGTTCTAGGACCAAGCAGTAAATAAAATAAATAAATATCGTATGACACACAACCCCAAACTAAGCAAAGCTACTTAAGGTGGTTCGATTTCCATACAAATAATTTTTTGCCATTTATGGACAAGTGGAGCATAATTTTACAGCGAAATCACATCTACTGGCATTTATTTTGGTCTTTATTTGCGGTAAATCACAATTGCTTGAATAAAACTGTAGATTATGCTATGCTCTATTTGTCTATAAATGGCAAAAAAAAATATTGTATGGAAATCGAACCACCTTAAATACTTTTTTGTAATACTTTGAATAAATACAGAATACCCAGACATAGAACAAACATTAGTTTATGCCACAAAGTTTGTCCTGAGCGAAAATCGAACCCGCACGCCCTTTAGCTCTTGAAGCAGACATTCTACCAATGAACCAACAGAGCTGTCTAGACTGTCTACAAGTGTGTAAACATTAGGTACTGTACCTATCTACTGCAGCTAGCGAAATTACGGGGCTGTTGAGACTGACCATCGAAAGTCTCAAAGTAATGAGCAGCAGTAAACCTTTAGGTTACTCAAAGCTCTGTGTAGGGCTGCAATGGTCATGGACATATAGGGTAAATGTGGGATAGTTGCCGCACTTTTTGAAATAGGCAAATAAATGATAGAATATGAGTTTTCATAAAAAATAAATGATTGTCATGTGTTGTGTACTTATTAATGAAATAAATAATTAAAGTAATTTAACATTAGCAGTTGTATTTTTTTTGGTAGAAAAGAAATAAAAAAGTATTATAATCGGGGATAGATGCCTATAGTGTGGGTTAGATGCCATAATGATGATTTGGCTTGTGGGATAGATGCCCTATGCATATAATTAAAGATTATCTTAGTTTTATTTATTTTTAATCAACAACTGTTACATTTACATTTATAGGCATAATCATCTTTGGTTTAATATTGAAACTGAGATCAATTTTAGTATCTAATAATACAATATTAGTAAAAACATTAAAAATGGCAACTTCTGATACGTTTTAGACGATTGATTTAAATTCTAATCATTTTACTTTTTTTCATGGCGCAATTTTAATCGCTTGCAAGGATTACAGTAATCACCGTACATGGTACAAGTTTCATGCAGCCATTTTTTACACATGACGCACTGGATCCAGTCTGCCGTTGATTTTGTTTCCTCATAATTTTCAAAACATTCCAGACATTCATTTGATGAATTTTCATGAGAGTCCGACTCAGAAGAAGGAATTGCCTTTCGTTCACTGGCGTTTTTGGTTATTCGTTGCTTTTTCTCAACAGCACGAATGGGACGTTGAATCACATTAACATTTGAAGTTTCATTTATTTTTAATTTCATAGCTCTCTTTACATTTTTCTGATTTACATCAACATGAGATTCATTTTCTTTGAAAGATTCATCAGAATCATTTGCAGCAGATGAATCTGTCTCTTCTGAAGCTATTCTTGGCCTTTTTTCTGTCATCTTCTTTGGTACTTTTACTTTACTTCTTTTGCATGGTATGTTAGGAGTAGCTTTACTTTTGATTTTCTTATTAGCTATGTTTTCTTTGGAATTTAATACTGCAGCTGATTGTTTTCCTCTTTTGTATAAAGGTATCGGAATTTTCGGTACAGGGGAACATTCTTGCAAAAACTTGCTAGGTGTCTCCTTTGTACCTTCTTCATTTGACAGCAGACAATCAAATTGGGAAATAAGAGACGGAGAATCTTCTCTAGTTGTATCATGATTTCCACAATTCTCATGTGTTTGATCAACATTTGTTAGTGTAGATGTTTCAGTTTCAGCCAAAGCCGAAACCTCGTTGCAGTTTGATTCTGGCAACAACTGTTTGCTACACGAAGGACCAGGTAATTTTATAGTATTTTCAAGTAAGATATCTTGTGGCTCATCACGGAGTTGATTCCTTGATGATAAATCGGAGATTGCAAAGAAACTTTCTGGAATAGCAGCCGGATTATAAGGATAAATACCGCAAGCCCTAAAGCCCGAAATAGCATTAGAAGGCGTAGTCGCTCGAATCCATGCATTACCAATTAGCTTGCCAGCTATTAAACGGTTGATTTTTTTTTCTTTGTTTGTAAACATCCAGTTTTTCGTCTCAGCTGCAAAAAAAGTCTTAAATGGCTTGAAAAAGCTACGGTCTAAGGGTTGTAAAGCTTGCGTGCTGTGGCTTGGCAGACAAAAAAGTATTATACCATTTTCTTCGGCAGTTTTCAACATTTCCACAGAGTTCGTATGGGAGGAATGCCCATCTAGAAGCAAAATAACCTTACCTTGAGGCTTTCGTGGTATGAAATGCTGTACTAGCCACTTCTGAAATAACTCTGCATTAACATAGGCAGATTTTTTGTTCATGTAAACATCTGAACCATGAGGAAGACCATCTAGAAATTCCGGTTTTTTATTTACTCCTTTAATAATAACAACAGGGCTGAGAAAATTTCCAGCGGCATTGCAGCAAGCTATTATTGACATAGTCTCTCCCTTTTCTCCAGACGTTATTGAATGAACTGATTTTGTCCCTTTGGTTACGATAACTTTTCCAGGAGTATTGTTCAGCTGAACCCCAGTTTCATCAATATTAAATATACGGTCTGGTTTGTCCAGTAAGTCATTCTCTGTCAATACTTGAAGATAAAGCTTAAACATTTTATCGACTTCCTCACGATTAAGTCCCTGCGCTCGAGCAAGGGACAGACCTTCAGCTTGCCGAACGCTAAGCGTAGGTTGGCGTTCTAAAAAGGACTTAAGCCAGTGAGGTCCAGCTTTACCTGTCTCCTTATTAAATTTATGTCGGATCCCAAGCTTTTCAGCGAATTGAAACGCCAAACTTTGTACCGTATCTCGTGACACAGGAAACCCAGCTGCTTCTAGTTTCTGGATGTGTGCGACGAGCCGTTTTTCGTTTTCGAAGTCTAGAGCAGGGTGCTTCCCTAGAAATAATCATAAAATTTATTAAACATTTTTTGTTGTAGTTTGGTTAAAAAATATTTAATTGACAAAGTAGGTACCTAAAGTAAGTTTCTTAGTATCTTGTTTCAGGAAACGTCTTTTCAGGGTCCTAGCAGGAATTCCATGACGACGTGATATTTCATTCAAACCGTGCTTGTTCTGCCTCATTTCTTCAAAAGCTTCTCTTAGGGCATCTTCCGTCCATTCGCCTCGAGGGCTTGCCCCTACTTTGCGCACGTACTTGCGAGGCATATCTAAAATATAAAAAATCCATTAAAGTTTTTAATAGGGGATAGATGCCTCTACAGGCATCTATACTCACAAAAAATTAGGCATCTATCCTTTTTCGAGGGGATAGACGCCGCTCAAAATATTGAAGTAAATGTGATAAAACATACGTAAATAATAAACAAAATCTTTTATTTAATACATCTACACTTAAATAAAACAAAAATATAGACACTTACCTCATAAAATCAAAAGTTCCGAGCGCGTCAAAATTTCAGACGAACCAAATTCACGAAGTAATTGCCGCAAAAAATGTTCGTTGTCTCACGACTCGCGACACGTCCGTTCCAGCTAAGTGCGTGACACTGACTGAAGGACGGGCGGGGGTAGGGTTACGTTTGAACAAAACACAACGGGTCTAATGTTTATACATGTCGCTACGTGTATATTGAGGCAACTATCCCACTGAGGCGTCTATCCCACATTTACCCTACGTTACCTATTACCATCAAGACAAAGTCTCGTTCGTCTCATTACTTTTGCATAGAAAATGCTCATCTCTTTCAGTTTAATAGATAATGCAATGAATGAGAGTAGGTAAAATAGATTCAAGATTACCAGGAAACAATCACGCGCAGGCGGTTTACCCAGAAAACATAACAATATAACTGGTTATAATAACGCATTCCATATTCCGGAATCGTAATTGAACATCGTATGCAAATGGCGCGTTCGCCATCTCTTCAATATTTATGGGAGCCTGGTAGGTACTTGCTCCGCAGGTGGAGGTGCCCTATTTCACGTTATTGTTTACAACTTGTTATGGATTTTATGATGTTATATATAGTTAAATATTTGAAAACAAAGCGTACACTTTCTCTTGCCATATAAAGTTAATACAAGCGTGAGATTTTTTTGTAACTTGTGTGCATAGGTAAGTACATAGAATCGATTAAGAAAAGGCTTTTCAACTTGAGCTATTTGTGAAGGAAAACATCTCAAGGAAACCATATGATGTGGTACCTTTTAGTAGGTACCTATCTACTCGGCTGTTTAGCTAGATAATATCTTTAAGTTGAAAGTCTACCGTCAAGCACCTAACGGTGTATTCCAGCAGCACCGTTTGAGAACTAGTTCCCATTTTAGGTTAGATGTGCCCATCAATTTGGACCACGCCGTCACTTACAATCAGAACAGCAGCTGTCAAACTTAAGTCACCCGTAAAAGTTATTAGACCATTTACAGCGCTAGCTTGTTGTAGAACGCCATCTACCGGCGAGTAGCAGAATGTGTAACAAAATCGATTGATCGATTCAAAATAATTATCCGCTCGCATTGCACTAACTACCGCCACCCGGGGCGGTAATTTGAATATCGAACGCTGTTATAGACCATAGAGAAAATAAACGAGAAATCAAAGTTTCATAACTGGCCAGTAAGAAAGCTTGTTTTCTTTTTTCCCGCGGCACTCCGCTCGGCCAGTGACAAAACTGCCCGCGGCACAGTTTAACTAATAGTTTGTACGTAATCTGCGGTCCAGACAACCGCAGAGCATTTTACTTTATTTACTTACTACACTTTGGTTTTCTAGTTCTCGTTACAGCGTTTTATTACGGAATTTATTAGTGTTTTTATGGCGTCCTAACTAGACTCCGTGAAGTTACCGCAAGGGTAACACGTGTGGATGCTATGCTTAACTTTTTTTAAGCATAGCATTCTGAGCATATCCTAGGAGTCCACAAACACACTTTTAGTTGTTTTTGTACGTAATTACCTACTGCAAAAAACCATTGCACGCACACTCTTTTCGAAAATGCTATACCTACAATAGGTACTTGAATAGCCTCCATTCAAGTAGGTACCTATTGTAGAGAGAAATAAAGAGTATTGTAAAGAGTTCTATCTATCTATTTAATGAAGTATATACCTACCTATCGCAATATATAGGAGACTATTATCATAGTAACTTATTAATATTGGCTCAATCTCTAGGTATGTGTAGGTAGGTACAATTGATAAACTGGCAACACAACATACACGTAGAATAATCCGCGTGATTATTTCAAATCACCGACACATTACATTAGAGGTAATCTGCAGTAATGGCGGCGGTGTTGCCAGCTAACGGCAATCCCACCATATTGTGGGAGAGTAACGGAGTAACGATAGATTTTAAATTGACTGATGTTTAATAATTACGCACGACACAAAGGTTTGAGTGGAGAATATCCATTTCAAAAGTATGTCTACTTATTAATAAGGAATTTCGTAGTTGAGTGGCCGGTCCTAGTGTCATTAATATGCCGCCCTAAGGTCTTCGACGTGGCTTTTTATAGAAATATAGAACAAACAGTTTTTAATGTAAATAATTTTATGTAAAAAATGGCCATACACGGTCACCCATCCTAAAAGTGACCGTTGCTTAACATCGATAATAACACGAACGCAATATATTTATATAAATTACTAGAATAAATGTATATTTTTATAAAATGATACGCATAAGCAAGTTTTACTTTTAAAGATGTAAACCTATTTATGAATTGTTATTTTCAATGTAATTTTAATATCGTAAAAAACTGTTACTAAGTTAGTAATATTTTGGTACATTATAAACGATAATAACTGTTTAATTTTAATAAATGATTTGTAATTTTTAAATGCCCTTGTCCGGATTAAGGATGCCAATGTTACAACTGAATCGAAGTTACGCATACAAAAAGCAATAATAAACATGATCCGTAGCGAAAAAGCAATAAGACGCGCGTCAAAAATAACTTGAATTACCATTTTAATCTTCTCAAATCCCCATTTTTATTGTGATCGGCCGGCCCGCGTACGGGGACATAACTTTCGTTTCAAAGTTTATTTAATAAGGACTTCTCGCTATAAGAAATCATATTAAAGTCACAAGGATGCGGCTCGAAATAAATTTGCGATTTTTATATCCAACTCATTATTATTTTTGAGCGCTCGATACGACTGCTTATGAATAAAAAGTCTTTATTTCGATGCAAAAATATTGAGCAAAAAGTGGCCGCGCTGTGTAGGTGAACGCGACCTTTTTATGACAAATAAAATTTTGTAATAAGCAAAATAATATGCGATTGCATCCGTCATACTGTCGAGAAAACAATAATATAAATATTAAACCGCCTCGTTGGAATTAAAACGGTTTTACTAGATATTGTTGAGATAAGCGAGCCTGCATGCGAATGAGCCACATTCCACACATTCTATTCCTATTATAAAACGCCTGTTTTCCATCATAAAGTTTTTTTAAAACGCGTTTATTTTAAGTAAATGGGTATTTCATCAAAATTACTATAATTTTGGTCAAACAAAACTACGAGCTGTCAAAATTGACGTCGGTAAATCATCGCCGTGACCCTTTTTTGTTACCTACATTAATAATTTCGTTAAGGGCTTTTTAAACGAGATACATATTTGGAATAGCTGCCGGTACTTTATGGTCGAGATCATTTGTATAGGAATTTAAATGGGGCCATTTTGAAATTGGATTACAATAAAATTGAGAAATACCGTGAGGCTATTTCAATGATTCGACGTCCGGAGCTTGATACGACGTGAAAGACAATCAAGTGGTTTTAATTAACTAGGCATTTAGATATCCAACAAAGCTCGTTAATGATTGCGGTTTCACGGACGTAAAACAAACATCGTAGACAACACAAAGCGGAACTATGAAGCCGTGATCTGACGTATGTCAGCATCGCCGATGGCGAACCAAAGATCCATCTCTCTCATTATTCATATCTCAACAAAGAGGGGCATAAATTACTCGCCCAAAAATATCTAAATCCTAATCCATTCGCCTCGCCTGTCCCCGACTGAATCCGATTTTAAAATATTTATGAAAAGGCAACAAAAAAGAAAAGAACACAAGTCCAGAGACAGAATTAAAAATAATAAAAAATACGCCTCGAGAGCGAACGTCGGAAAAAAGTTAAAATGATTGTAGAGCATCGAGATGTAGCGTGTTTTTTTTTTGTACCAGTTTCATTAGATTCGTTTCAATTCTGTTGGGATTAGTGGGAGAAAGGTCTCTTAAGGATAAAATGCGAGGTTCGTTGATTTATAAAGATCCTTTTCGTCGGCCGACGGGACATAATTAATCGTTCTGGATCTATCTGTATTTTGAAGGCAGGTGACCCTTTAAAGAAATCAAATCAATTTGGCAGATACGGTTGCATTGAAGTTATTGTAAAATACGACTTCCTCATCTCAGTCGTACAAGAGAGCCATATTTTTATTTTCCTGTCCTAACTAAACTGCCTCCGTCGGGAAATTTTAGTTCCGCCATTGAATCACCTAAGTTAAGTTTGTGGAACAGTTAAGTTTGTGGAAGTGCGGGTCACAGGCACGCGTGTATTGTTGGGCCACGTGGTGGCTGCCAGTGACAGCTCTCAAAATTAGTCACGTGGCCGCTAATAGCTCAGGGGTGGCGTTTTTTCCCGACGCTTGTTTACAACTGGTGGCTATCGATCGGGTATAAATACAGCGATGAATAGGACTGTTCGCTCGCTCTCAATTCTCTGTTTTTCATCGATTTTCCGCCGGACCCGGATATACGCTCGGTATTTGAATCCGGTGAATGTATTACGGTATCTTACTTTGTATAAACGAATGGGAAACAAGCAGCTGATTCGAGAATATTAACGAAGGCAATGCATACAAAGTACCTAAATGATATTTTAAATCAATTGTCCTAATAATAAACTGATCTTTTAAAGAAGCTGTAGATATATCTTACTTTTATTTATTGTTACAAATCGATAGTTCTAGCACTCTCATCGCATCCATATTCCAAGTGCAGTTCTGTAATAGCAAAAAAGACGCGCTTTTAGGTTAAACAGCAACGCTTAACCGTAGGCTTGCGTCAGTGTGCGACAGGATCTCGAGGCGCACTGCTCCGACTGCTCGGAGCTCGAAGCTCGAATGCTCGATGCTCGATTAGCGCTCGTGGCTCCGCCGCCGCCTGATTGGGCCATCCATCACGCCGCCGCCCTCGGACGCTCGACCCTCGCCCGCCGCTCGGGCCGGTTCGCCCGCTCTACCGAACCGACGCGCGCACCTCACGACGTATTTTAAGACGGATACTTAGTGCGTTACATTATTACTCCTTTGTTTTTTTTTGTTAGCGGGTGTGTAACCCACACTCGTGTTTTCATATGGCCGGGTCGACGCACTGATACGTTCGAGATACTCCGGTTATGATACCGAATGCCTTTAGATTTTTGATTGAGGTTTTATTTTATTCGGTGCGACGTTGGATTACGTTTCTCGGTTTCCCGTGTGCGTTTACCGTCGGCGTCGGCCGGTTTTTGTTTCGACGCGTTGCATTGTTCGTAACAAGATCGATTTTATCGATAAGCTCAGTTTTTAATGAAGACGTGGGTGTGCGGTTTACTGAATCGCGCTTTTATGCGTTCAAGGCTGTAGATAATGTGATTTCGATGTTCCTATCCGCATTGATAAATATTCTACAAGCTACGTTAAAATACAATCAAACTTTAAGAAAAAATCTGCTTAAAAACTATGCTTTCGTGGTCATAATTTCTTGACTTCTTTGAGAGAAACTCTTGACAGAGATTTGAAAATCTCGCTGTTTTGTTACTGTTTTTTTAGGATAAGGAAATGTGACAAAATATCGCTAGTTAATTTATAATGTAGATATTAATATTTTTTTTATTACAAGAAAAATTTAAAGCTTGTACAGCAATTTAAGAGCAAACTCTAAAAATTCTACTCTTACGATAATAACCAGCCAAGTATGTCCGCTTCTAGATTTATCATAGGCTGCAATAAACATTCAATGTTATGGGATTTTCGTTCTTAACTCGTTTACATAAGGGAAAGTTTATTGGTATATTTGCATATAATCGCGGGCCGCCAGGTCGCAGGTCGATATTGAGCAAAATACAAATTGCATTCTCACGCGTCGACCACCTCGAGTCGAAAAATTAAGATAAATCTGCGAGCACAGTCGATTGATGAGGAATCTTCAAGATTTGGATAAACTTTGGGGCATTCATAGCAGATGGCGTTACTTGTCTCTTGTGTAAATTAAATGTGATTTTTGTGTTCAAATATCCGTCGTCTTCATTTATTAACAATTCAGCGTATAGGTATAATTATTATCCTCAAAACTATACACGTGTGCAAAATCTCGCACAACTTTACTTTCTAAAATGGGTTTCGAATTTTTAGCAAAATAGCGTTGATGTTTGCAAAAGGTTTTATTCAAGCAACATAATTCAACATTATGTGAACTGTATTTATTTGTGAAATTACTTTAGACTTAGCTTTGTATCTACCTCATCATCATTATCATCAGTCTTTTGTAGTCCACTGCTGGACATAGAAGTCCAGGGCATCGCTGCTTTGGTGCTCATTACTTTGAGACTTTCGATGGTTAGTCTCAACAGCCCAGTAATTTCGCAATGCTGCAGTACCCTTCGAACCGGAACACAGTAATGTTTAGACACTACTGCTTAGCGGCAGAATAACTGGTACTGCTGTGGTACCTACCTAGATGACCTCCTGCTAAGGAGATCTACCACCAAGTATTTCATTTTAACTTTAAACTTGTTATTAAAAATTCAATTTCCATCTCATAACAAAACCAAAACTGTACTTGACATGCGTAAATGCGCGTGCAACTGCAAGGCACATCAAGTGATTCACAAGGAAATATCAACGAAATGGATACTCATTATCGATATTGCCAGTTTTACGAGAATTTTACGGGCTACATTCTGCTTACTTCAGTTCTGTAAACGCAGTTATTGAGTTACCATGTTACATTTTACGGCTATATGTAAATGTTATTAAGAAACAAAGATAAATAGATAAAATATTGATAGAATATGACTTTTATTATCATATGTACTTGACCCATTGGTTTATGACATTTTTTCTTGAAGATAGGGAGTGGAATCACATGAATTTATATCTCACCTGCGTGTGAACTCAAAATAACTTTATCAAGATATTAACGTGAATATACCAGTATTGATATCGAATAAACTTAGTATTCTAGCTTACAAATCAAAGGATATAGGAGCGATAACACTAAATATCTAGGTGAATATAATCGGCACCGGAATCAATACCAGTCTTGGTTCTACTCGATTCTCGATCGATACAACTCGATTCACATTACAAAGTAACGTTTTAACGCTCGTTTCAACGTATCACAGGCTGTTATTTAAATTGCTCGAAGACCGAGAGTACCTACCTATCTATTTTAACTTGAGAAAAACTGGTTTGTTGGAAATTCGCGAGGTATCTCATCTCATATCTGTTACGGGGAATAGATACAGTGCAATCATCTTAACTTTATAGTTAACAATAGGAGCCACTGACGTATATTCGAATAAATCTGATAGCTTACACTGAGAAACTTTAGCAATTTCATTTAGCAACCTCTCATAAGTCAGTTGTTCTGTGTAGGTACTTGGGCTAATGGTGCCGTAGATCGCACAATAGTTGTTATTTCGTTTTGCTAGTAAAGTTTATAAACGGCTGGTCATTGTAAGATGTAATGAAACCACACAATTTTCGCGCGAGTCAAACCTCACGCGCACAGCTATCCTTGATGTAAGGCTGGTTTCACCGATGCGCGGACAGGAACAGCTACGTCGGTCGGTAAAGATTACGGTATTTACAAACGTGTGCAGTATTATGACCATTGCCTACGATTGCAAAAGAAGTAGAAATACTTTTTATCTCTTTCTTACTCTCATTGGTCATATGTGCTACGGTGGTCTGCGTGAAATAAATTCTTACATTCCCTGATCATTGTAAAATTAAATTTTAACACATTATTGACGCCAAATAAATTGTCATAAAAATAATAACAACGTATAAATAACAGCACTGAAGAGAAAGCACTGAGTGCCTTTTCTGCCACTCTCTTCGCTAAAAATGATCTTTTTGTGACAATCTCTGATGGGTAAGTAACATGGCAATTGTGTTTAAGAGTACGGCAAAAATGAATTCAACAGGTACTTAAATTAAAAAAAATATATGAGCGTATTTGCTTTTTAATACATTAAAAAACTGTAGGTAGGTACCTACCCACCTAATGAAATGTGTACAGTGCTAAACTTTATAAGACGATCGCACATGTCTCCAAAAGTGATAAGATAATTGAACCATTTTAAGTAAGCGTCGACCCCAATATTTGGCAACTATAAGTTTAGTATGTGACACAATTAATCACTGTTTTAATATGAAGATAAATTTTATTTAAAAAATATAATTACATTATCTAACAAGCTTTGATGGTACATTCTTTTCAAAATTTG
The DNA here is from genome assembly GCA_905404145.2 of Biston betularia. Taxonomy (NCBI): domain Eukaryota; kingdom Metazoa; phylum Arthropoda; class Insecta; order Lepidoptera; family Geometridae; genus Biston; species Biston betularia. Next base: position 1,437,460 of record FR989879.1, read on the forward strand.
ATCATACAATCATTTTAAGTTTGTGAATTTTTTCTTGATGACAGATCTCCAGTGATTTCTGGTAGACTGTATACCTATACTAAGTAAAAACTGTTGATTTATTTACCTATTGACCGACGTATCTACATACCAACAACAGTGAATAGAAAACTAAAACCAGCCTTACTTTAACCCGAACAAAATGACCGCCGCGAGACGATACCGAAATGCATTTCTGCGCAGCGTCGCGTCGGTGAGCTTTGACTCTCCAGACGTAGATTGAGATTAAACTTCACAAGGGAATATGTGTCTAAGGTCGCGGTACTAAAATTTAAATTGGAACTGTAACAGAAATGGTGGTTAAACTATTTTAAAATGAAGCAAGCACTAACGAACAACGATTCCTTCTCTAATTTGCGGACATGGAGCGATCGATCTCATTGGATTTTTGAAAAAAGAACTAAGGATTTGAAAAAAGAACTAAAGCTTATGAACCGGGGCACAAATTGAGCAATTTAGCGCTTTCTCATTCGTTATTGCATGCCGTCTCTGTCTTTTTAATTTTTGAATGTGGAATTTGAAATGAGAACATTTGGTTTGGAACGTTTTTTTAAAATAACTAATCAGCGTATTTGAGAAACGAAAACGGGCCAGTCAGCTATAATCATTTCTGTAGCACCTACTTAGTAGGTATTGGTTAGAAGCTACTTGTTTTATGACTCTAAAACACTCTGAATTCTACTCTGAATCTTTGGTAGTTATTAACAATTTTACTTTTAGAAGCTAAGGAGCAATAAGTGAGCTGAGGTCAAACGTAAAATTAGTAATTAATTAAATATTCTTTAAATAATATCTAAAACTTGGCATACATAATTAACAAATGAAAACAACGATTTCTACTTGTAGTTTTTCCAAACCAATAAATTGTTTTCGTTTTGTAAAATATGGCCAAATTGCGTGTCAAGTCCAAATAAAAAAAAACAAAACACGTTAAAAATATGTTTGTACAAACCTATAAAGATTGAAAAACATCGAGATTATGACATAATATCTACTTGAGCAGATATCTTTTCTACGTCCAATATGTCGGTATAAATATCCCGCGCTGGTCATGCGTCCCTCACACATCCATAACTCATTATCGGTACCGTGGAGTATTGTTTTTGTTACTAATTTAGGTAAAAAGCACCGTTGGAGCGGGCAACCCAGTCTTCCCGCCTCGAGCATTCCACCCGTCGCCATAGCAACCATACCACGCGTCGTCCACAAACGAACAACGACCTTATTTTTTACGACTCAAGGACCTAATTCCGAACGCAGACAAATGAAGTTATAACATTCCGTTACGTTACCACACAATCGTCGATGCCCCGTCATAACAATGAAACTGCGACCTTAACGTTTGCGACTAAAGTGCCATTTCGAACGCGCTAACGACTTAAGAATAGCGACATAAGGAATTGTTTTATCTCTTTCGCTCGTTATAAAGACACCCGTCTTGCTCTCTCGCTTGCTCGCGTCCTTTCACGCTGAAGACGGACACGAGTCATGCGAGCTTCTCTTTCCGTCGCACTTTTTGTTGTCTTCCCATTGCGTCTATCCATTGTTAATCCGTCTTCGGTGTTTCAGAGCGTTAGATAAAAACCGAAATTGTTGTCTCTGAATAAATCGACTGTAATTTTTCCACTTCAATTTACTTCACTTTGTAAATAAGTTTGAATTGTTAAAAGAGACATGCGATTTCCAAATTCGAATATTTTGAGTTTAAAATAGATATGTAATTGAGGCGCGTCTGTTCGGTAATTGATATAGTGTAATGGAAACGGGCAATGACGCTGACGTGTTAAAACAGAGCGAGACAGAGTGGCGTCAATGTACGGGATAGAGTGAAATGGATAGGTATTTATAACTATGTTCGATAACGGTGCAAGTGCATTCTCGTGTTAGGGTAATTGGAACTTTATGTTCAGCACGGAACTCGTAATTTAGAGTAACGGTAACTATGAGGCGAGACCAATGTCGCGCATGAATCGATAGATGGCGTTACCATGTCGAAGTATTAGTTAATGATTTTTCCCGCTGATAGCTACTTAAGATTCTGAATTCAAAATTGAAAAATGTATTCTAGGATTAAACATTAACAACTAATTATTTGGGGTTTTTGGCGGGAAGCGGGAACGCGGAAAGAGTCGTGTCGCCCCGTTGAATTTTTTTCCAAAACTAGTGTTTTGTCGCGTGCTTATGCATAAAAATGGTGCATGGTGTTTTATTCATAACGTGTCGAATCACAAGCGCGAGTGTGGGAAAATGATATAATGTGGTGAAACATGACTTTTTGTGTCGCTTCCAAAACTCCATCAAAGCTTTATATCTACCTACTTAGTAAATTCACCACTAAGTACTTTACTAAAGCATGACTGGACTTTACTTGACCAAGACTGCACTTTGACTATAACTACAGCTTCGAGGACACTTATTTAACTTTTGAAACTTGAAAATACAAAATAGGTACTTGACACTGGCAAATGCTAAAAAGCGACGCCAAAACCAAAGAAAAAAAAATTTTTTTTTTAACTTTGCATAAACCTCAAACCATAGCACACAATACCTACAGGGAGAGGTAAGGTCATACATATCTATCTAATTAATAATTATGAATAAAATATGGCATCTTAAAAATACTAAAAGTTGTATGAGAACGGTAGGTATATTTATTTACCTTGAAATTGTGTAATAGATAGTTCCATATTTTCCCCATGACCTTGCCGAGATGAGAGATGGCGCGATAACGGTGATCGATAGCATGTCACTGCGCGCGATTCGATCGACTATCGATATTACAGGACACTAGTGTAGGGCTTGTGTGTTCCAAATTTGAATTTTATTTTAAATAACGGCGAAAGTGTCAAACTGCAACCTCGGAAAATAATACTTATATAAGTAAGTAGGTACTTATAACAACTTATTTCTCGACCTATTTTTTTCTTTTTTGTTCGCGTTTGACTACATTCTGCCTGATGTGCAACGACGTGGTCTAGGATGGAACACGCTTACCTAGAAAAAACCTGTTTACTATTGATTTGAAGACACCCTTTTTGTACTTTTCAGGGAACAGACTCCGGCAAAAGATTTAAAATCTCGCTGTGCGAATTAAGAGTGTGAATTCGTAGCGCTTAGTGCGTACATGAGGACGTCCACCATGTATCTACGGGTGACGCTTTGGTTGCGTTTGTCTGGCCGCCGTAAGAAGGGGTAGTGGGGGGGGGGGGGGAGAACTACCCTCAGATTAGGTACTTACCTAACTATCTATTTATAGCTAGATTCATGTTATAGATTACATGACCTTGCTCGAGAGCTCCGAAGGCGCGTCATCGTGATGGATGGGACGCCATTTCTCCGTGTGACGTAGCCGAGAGCTTCGGTTTTGAATATGGAACGCGACCGAATTTTGCAACGCAACCTCTTTTATAAACAATTTTGAATATGAAACGAATTTGGAAATGGAAGAGACACTTTTTTGTTTTAAGATTGGCTTCTTACAGTGCTGTTATTTATAAAATTCAAAGTAAAGTAGTTTTTACTTTATGTAGATAGGTACCTAATGTCAAAGGCTTCCGAGCGGCATATTCGATCTGACACTAGGGCCGACCACTCAGCCTCTATATTAACATAGGTAATTTTTACAATTTTTTGAATTTTTATCTATTAAGTATGTCGTCGTTACGGAAAATTAAGATGCAATGGGTAAAATAGGTGATCTGATTTATGAACAGTAGGTACCTAAGTCATCATCATCATCCCCTTGCTGTCCACTACTGGCTGCGACGTAGGCCTCTCCTAATGCACGCAACTGCGTTCGGTCGAGTGCTTTCTGTATCCAGTGTTTGGCCGCTGCTTTACGCAGATCAGACCACCTGGCCGCAGGGCGTCCTACACTACGCTTGCCTGCACGCGGTCTCCACTCAGAACTCGTCTACGTCCAGTTTTTTCGAGAAATGTGGCCCACTGCCACTTCAGCTTACTGATTCTTTGAGCTATGTCGGATGACTTCGTACGAATTTTGTCCCGGAAAGAAACTCCGAGCATAACTTACTAAGTAGGTACCTACCTACCTATAGGTACCTATTTGTCTTAAATAGGTAGGTAGGTAGATATATAAAGTATTATAAGAATAAAATATACCTACCCACCACTTGCGCGCGTTAGATTGCTACTTAAAAGTTTTCTTTAAGTATCTATTTTAGTATCTACCTACTTAATAAAATTAATCATTTCAAAGCCCAATTTGTAAATGTATGCATGTAAAATTCTTAAATGCGTTACAAAAATAAACGTTGAACATCTTAAATTAAAATATGTCCTAAATTTAAAATAATATTCATACAGGGAGTGACTTGCGTTTTAACGTTGGAAATGGAAGCGTGGAAAAAATATTGTTAAAAGTGGATATTAATTCCACCTTGCAATAACTCATTTAGTGTTCAAAATGTTTTTGACATTGGATTTTTAATATGATTTTTTAGATCGTACATACGGCTGAAGGAGCAGTAGGTATCCATGGTCAAGAATAAATTAAAAAAAAAATTAGATCTTATAAAAAACTAAAAGCACATAAGCAAATCATTATTGTCTATGGAACTTACTTTTTTTTTGCGAATAAGACATAGAGCAAAAGTTGTTTTTTAGTAGTTTAGTTTTTACTTTTTAAAACGGGACTAAAATCGCGTGGCTCTGCTAGTGTTTCATAGTATTTCTTTTTAATAATGATTTATTTATTTGAACAAAGAATACCTAGAATATTACAGCGATGTTATTATTTCACCTTAATAGCTGTAAGTTTTATGCAGGATTTCGTGTAGGTACAGAGCCAAAGCATTTAACAACTTATCGGTACTTTAAGGTCTATAATAAGTGCATGCTCACTAACTAATACTTAACTTATAGTAGGTCTCTGTAGTATCTTCCACTAGGGCGTCCCGTGTCGTGAAATTCGTCCATAAAAAAGTATTATCTTTATGATTACTCTATGATTACAGAAATTAAAAAAAAATAACAATCAGACTTTTTTTTTCTTTGGGTTTGGCGTCGCATTTTGTGGATTTGCCAGTGTCAAGTGTTTTATATTTTCAAGTTTCAAAATTTAAATAAGTGTCCTCGTAGCGAAAGTTATAGTCAAAGTCCAATCTTGGTCAAGCACAGTTCGTGCCAATCAAGCCCAGTCATGCTTTAGTAAAGTATAGTGGCGACTTTACTATAAAGCTTCGATAGAGTTTTAGCAGCAACAGGAAAAGTCATGTTTCACCACATTATATCATTTTCTCACACTCGCGCTTGTGATTCGGCACTTTATGAACAAAACACCAACGTTTTTATGCATAAACACTCGACAAAACATTAGTTTTCAAAAAAAATGCAACGGAGTGACACGACTCTTTCCGCGTTACCGCCAAAACCTCCCAAACAGACTTTCGCATTTTCTAAACACAATAATTAATGTGCTGCCATTATATTTTTAAACTATCTGGCATGTAGCAATTTTTCTACACTGTATTCACTTGTAGCGTATCAATTTTATTTTAATTTTAATTTTTAGCGTAAAATTTAACAGTTTTGAGGACAATGAACTTTTTGCCACTGGAGTGTCGAGAATAAATGAGGAATATTAATAATGTGTGTTAATCTAATTAATACATTTATGATGCTAAGTATAAAACATTTTTCATTTAGCAAATAACTAATTAGTGACCTAAAATTTGTGTTTAATCTTATTAAATTAAAAAAAATATACCTATGACTAAATATTGAAATGGGATTACAAAATGTCTTTTTTGTGTTACCTATTTATTAACTATACTATTATAAAGAGGAAAGATTTGTTTTGTTTGTATTGAATAGGTTTCGATACTACTGGACCGATTTCAAAAATTCTTTCACCGTTGGGAAGCTACACTATCCCCGGGTGACATAGGCTACTTTTTATCCCTGTATTCTTACGGGAACGGGAACTACGCGGGTGTAACCGCGAGGCGTCCGCTAGTATTGTGTAACATTAGATAACCCTGTTAGCTTATTGGTAGTAGGTATGAGATGTAGGTCGTGGGTTCGATTTCCACTCAGAACAAAGAATTTGTGGAATCAACAAATGTTTGTTTTTTGTCTGGGTGTTCTATAGGTATTATAAGTAGGTATGTATTGGCACAAAAAAATATTTAAGTAGTATTCTATCAGTTATCTGACTTCCATAGTACCTACAAGCTTTGCTTAGTTTGGGTCAGATGGCGCTATGTGTCCTACGATATTTATTTATATTAACCTATAGAGATAATGGTTTAATATGCCAGAAAAGGGTATATCCAATGTTTTTTTTTTTCAGAAAATTGTGTATTGCCATACGTTACCCAATATTTATTTATAAGTAAGTATATGCTTAAGTAATTTTTAGGCGTTGTTTTTTTTCAAGTGTAGGTAGGTACCTATTATAATAAAAAGTTTTATATCATCATTATTATGTAAATGTAATTACTTTTAAGTAGTTTTAATTTTGTAATAAATCAAAAAAATCAGTACTTATGCCATTTTCTTAAGTTGTGAATTAACTGTAGGCAAGTTTTAATTATTTTTTTATACAATGCGGACTTGTTTGCGTTCACCAAAGGTTATCACATTTATTATTTTAATATTGTTTTTATTTAAATGTGTTTTTATCTCTTTGTGCGTGTTAACTTTCTAATATAAAATAATATTTTTTTTTATTCATCATCATCCATAGCCTTCTTTATCCCACTGTTGAATATAGGCCTCTTATGATGCCATCTGCGTCGGTCCTGTGCCAATCTGGTCCAGGTTCGACTCGCGACGGTGACAATATCGTCGACGTCGTCTTTTTATTGGTTACCTTCATTTTGGCAACTAGATACCTACTGTTATCCATATTTTCGACTTTTTACAAAAATTCTCATTAAAAGATACAAAAAATGTAACTAGTTTTTCTGCCACCATTTTGTAACATTTAAAACGCAAATCTCCCTCGTATTTAGTGATTTGTTTTTTTGTAATTACCTGGGTACTCACCCGGGCTGCCCAGGAATACTGAGGAGTAGACCCGCCGCGCAACGTCCGGGGGTGACGACCATTCACGCCGCGACGGACACCATTTGCCTGAGAAAAAAGAAAAAAAATTACAATTAGTTAATTTATTTATTTAGGAAGTTTTGGCGGGAACGCGGAAAGAGCCGTGTCGCCCCGTTGTATTTTTTCAAAAACTTGTGTTTTGTCGAGTGTTTAGATATGCATGAAAATGGTGGAGTTTTATTCATAAAGCGCCGAATTACAAGCGCGAGTGTGGGAAAATAATATAATGTGGTGAAACATGACTTTTCGTGTTACTTCCAAAACTCCATCGAAGCTTCATAGTAAAGTCGCCACTAGGTACCTACCTACCTACTTTACTAAAGCATGACTGGACTTGACTGGCACAGTCTGTAGGTAGGTACCTACTTGAACAAGACTGGTTTACTAAAGCATGACTGGACTTGACTGACCAAGGCTGGACTTACTTGACTGACTATATCTATAGCTTCGAGGACACTTATTTAACCTTTGAAACTTGAAAAGATAAAAAGTTGACACTTGACAAAGAAAAAAAATTAATTTAGATTTTGGAGGGAATGCAGAAAATTATATCACTGCATTGCATTCTTTCCCAATATGTACCTACTTGTGTCCTTTCAAGTGCACAAAAGTAGTCGTGTTTTATTCATAAAGTCTACTGATATAAGTAAGTATGGAAATGTGCTATAATGTCGAGAAACTTCATTTCGTACTGCTTCCAAAACATATTTAAAAAAAAAATCTAGTCTTTTCCATCAGTCATCAAGTGTAATGACTTAGATCTCTAAACAATTCCTATCAAAGATCTTAAAATATTTTTTGAGTTCTCACACTAAGGCAAAAACTTTCCTTTTTTTATTTATCGTACCACTAAACAAAGAACATTTTTCATCGATATTTTTTTCATAACCTTTTTTTATGTAAAGGTTATGAGACGAACGAGGCGCTCTCCTGATGGTAAGAGATACCTAACGCATGCCCATGACCATTGCAGCGATACACAGAACTTTGAGTAGCAAACCAAAGTCCACGGCATCGCTGCTTTGTCGCTGATTACTTTGAGACTAGATGGTTAGTCTCAACAGCCCAGTAATTTCGCTAGCTGCAACAGCCTTCAAACCGGAATACAGTAATGTTTGCACACTACTGCTTGGCGGCAGAATATCTGGTACTGCGGTGGTACCTACCTAGACGACCTCCTGCTAAGGAAATCTACCACCAATATTATAATCGCCTACTTATTACTTTCTTCACTAAGCATCTATTCTTCGCAAAATAGGTATCTACTACTTACCTATATCATACAATGTCATATTAGTCGAGACTCGAGAAAGTATAAGTATAATATTTTTTTGATTTTGGCAAAACGTAACTACAGTAATATCTCTTTACTAGACAATAAACATTTTAAAACGCCATAACACTCTTTCAATGAGTTATTGCCAGCTCAAAAAAATACCCCATAAAGAGCGTAGGATACCTCCAGACGGAACAAAGCGGGAGATTCAGAAAAAGTAGAAAAAATAGGTGATTTATTGTGAGAATGGGGACATTGGGTTCGCAGGTACGGCAGGTGGCGTACTATACGAAGGAGACTACGGGATTTCTGATACGGGAAACACGACGTCTTTATAGAACATAATAATACGGGTACAATGTAACACTTAAATTCTAGAATTTGGAGTGTTTTTATGCCTTGCAAAGTTGGACTGGACATGTGATCCTTATTTTAGATTTTAGAACTTGTGGCTAAACTTTTATGATCATTTATAAACCCTGTCATACTTAGTTATTGTGCAAAATAAGAGAACATTGAATTATTTGCAACTAGCGACCCGGTTCGGCTTTGCACGCGTGCAATGTAGATGCAAATGTGGTGCATATGCATGTATATAACTATAAACCTTTCTATTGAATCGCTCTGTCTATTGATGGAAACCGGATTAAAATCCGTTGCGTAGTTTAAAAGATCTAAGCGTAGGTACAGACGGCGGGAAGCGATTTCATTTTATGCTATGCAGTCTTAATCGCAATTTTGCTCAAACAATTTTAGAAATTTATTTTGATTGCAAAATGTTTGAGAAATGTGTCTCGATATTTTTTTTTATCTAAGATGATACTAAATTTTGTTTTTCGACATAGCAAAATATCGTTTGTCTTATAATCAAAAAATGTAGCAGACGTACATAATGAAGACTTTTTGCACTATTTATGCTATAGGTATAAAACAATTAAATTACAGTCATTTACAACACGTATTTACCAAGTTTAAAATGTAACTTAAACGTGTAGATTTATTCCCAATCTCCCTCCACGCAGAACCAGTGATTAAATCCCAATTACCAAGAAAAAAACTCCCCAAAACAATGGTAACGTTTCGCGTTAAACATGGCAATTAACATACATAATTCTTTTTTCAAAATTAAAACAATTGGTACCTCCAAAACTGTTTTGATTCTATCATTCAAAGCATTCAAATGTTCTAATAATAGGTCGTAGAATCAAAAGTCGAATCTCGAGGTATTATTTTTGTAACTGGCAATTATTTTTACGGAATAACTATTAATTATTACTCGTCTCAGTGTTGCCAGTTGGATACAAATTGGGGATTGGTGTTCGGTTAATTTGTTTAATTCGATGTTTTAAATTGAGAGAGATAATTACTTTAACGATTTGATAATTTTTATGCGACGATTAAATTTAAGTTTTTGTGCTGTTAATGTTTGGATAAATCATTCTTAATTATATATATAGCTAAGCATACAATATCAACATAAGTAAGCAGGTACTTGAATAAATGTACATTTTTGTTCTAAGATGAGAGGAAACTTCGTGGATGTCTCGTGCGTTTACCGAGTCCTTCGCGTTGCAGGAACAGCCCGTACAATGCCTATGACTTGATTCAAATATAGCTTAAACGGTCATCTTTACATAGGTATTAACGCTAACCTCCTCTGCCCGTGTTCCCATCCCTACCCAACTAAATTCGATATGATCCTACCTTTTTTTTTTTATTGATGACAGGCTAGGTGTTTGACCTCAGCTCACCTGATGTTAAGTGAAGGTGTGGTCGATGGTGAAGCACACCTAGCCTGGAATGGAACTGGCTCTCAAGTAAGGCTGCCGGAACACACCGTTAGGTGCTTGGCGGCAGACTTTCAACTTGAGGGTGGTAGCTAGCCAGCCGAGTACTAGAAAGTACCTACCCTACCACCATGCTATGGTTTCCTAACGATGTTTTCCTTCACCGGCAGCTCAAGCTCATTGTTTGGAGTTTGAACCCACGCCCTTCGGCATGCGAACCTACCGCGTTAACCACTGAGCTACCTTTGGATAGGATGTTGTTGGCAGAAGTCTTTCATTAGTAGACTATAAAGAGATTTTGCTTGTGTTCACTTCCACTTCTATAATTATCTATAGTAGTATTATAAAGAGGAAATATTTATATTTTTCTATCTAACGAATGTACTTAAAAACTACTGGACCGATATCAAAAATTCTTACACCGTTCGGAACCTACACTATCTCCGGGTGACATAGACTTTTTATCCCTGTATTACCACAGGAACGGGAAGCGCGGGTGAAATTACCACAAAACCGTTGATCAATTAATTGATAGACAAACACACAAAACATTCGAATTTTTAAATAGTTTTGTATGTTTGTAACGAATACGTTACAAACATACAAAAGTCCATAAATGCAAATCTTTCCTCTTTATGATATTAGTGTAGATTAATAGCTACGACCCGATGTTCCCGCGTAAACTATGGACCAATTTTGATTTTTTCAGGATAAAATCAAAATAACACATAACACACATACAAACACACTTACACACTCACAAACTTTCGCCGTCATATATTAAACTCTACGATGAAAATACGACGGTAGCGCCCCCATTCAATTCCACTGTCGAGTTTTTCGCATGCAGGATAAATATCATTATTGTATGTGAACACATGAATGCTGTAACGGCATATTTAGACAATTTCCGCGACAAATCCCCCAGGGTTGCCAGCCCTCTGATAAAAAACACCAAGACGTGAGTAATATTAGTTTCTTACGGGTTCCGTATACATATTTTGATTACAACAACAAAATTTTGTTTATAGTTGACAGACAGGTGTTTGACCACAGCTTACTTGATGTTGAGTAACGGTGTCGTCGAAGATGGTAAAGCACACATAGCCTGGAATGGAACTGGCTCTCAAGTGAGGCTGAATGCCGGACTACAGCGTTTGATGCTTGGCGGCAGATTTTCAACTTAGGGTAGTAGCTAGCCATCCGAGTACTAGAAAGTACCCTACCACCATGCTATGGTTTCCTCACGATGTTTTCCTTCACTAGCAGCTCAAGCTCATCGTTGGGGTTAAACCCACGCCCCCATAGTATAATTTTAGTTTTAGATATTCTGCCACTAAGCAGTAGTGTGTAAAAATTACTGTGTTCCAGTTCAAATAGCACTGAAGCTAGCGTAATTACATTGCTGTTGAGACAACTATCACAATTCTCAAAGTAATGAGCGCCAAAGCAGCGATGTCTTGGATTTTGTTTAACTACCAAAAGTTCTGTGTATCGTTGGTCATAGGCTGGCGTTTTTTTTCCAGGAGAGCGTTTCGTTCGTCTAATTACTTTTATATAAAAAGAAAAGGTATCCAAGACGTGAGCTACGGAACCCTAAAGCGTCGTATAACACGCATTGCCATCGCCACCTCTGAAATTCGCCAGGTTATTACAATTTTTCGCATTATGAATATCGTCACAACGAGGGGCGGCCGCTGGGGACTTACACCTCAGCAATTCCACTTTAATTCTTGTTTAGAGTGCACCTTATTTCGGTTACAAGATTTTTAGTATTTGTTTATAGCAACTCTCACCCCGATAGGGCAATTTTCGCCTCGATGTAATTTTACTTTACGCTTTAAGTTTCCCATTTTCGGAGCGAGAACAAAACGCAAATTGGCTATAAAGGCGTCAGCCGTCAAGCCATCTCTCGCTTGAAACGTTTCGTTATTGCTATTTTTTTAAAGTTAAATGTAAGAACGGAAATCAGTAACAGGAGTTATAGTTACAGGAAATTCGTGTTTAAAAGGAAACCGCATAGTAGCAATGCTCCAATATTTTCAACTTATACTGCATCAGCTGACGGTCTTTCCACCGCTGCCCACGCAGCTGATTGCTGTTTTCGTACTTTAAATTATATAAACAATCAGCTAGTTTAAGTTTCATCCGGCGTACTATGACTTTTTTACGCGTTTTTTACAAGTTCATGCGATCGGCTGACGCATAATCCCCTCCTCCATGCAGCTGACGACTATTTTTCAACTCAGTATGATGTCAACTATTCATGAAAATAGGTTTCAGCGGCGTTAGTACGCCGACTGAATTACTTAATTTTTTATTTTTTTTACAGGTTCCACGACCTCCCACTCCCAAACCCACCGGTTTGGGAGTGGGAGGTCGTCTACTTGGGCAGCTGACGTTCGGTTTACTTATTAGCCATATAAGATCTACTATCAGTATCAATATCAGCCGGCTTACTATGTATCTATGCATACCGGCGTACTTTTGTATTTGCAACGCTACACCCGGACTATTAGGTTTCAAGTGAAATTGTCATAACATGCAATTTTAATGATTGGTGACGATTTTTTTTTACTTGTGGGTAGATAGCAAACCAAACGCCATAAAGTAGAATTAATCACATTATTAATAATAGCAAAATGTCTTAATATAATGTAGGGACCAGTTTTATGTCTGTTTAATGTATCGTTAAAGTAGATAGAGGTCAAGGGCTTTTTCTTTTTATGTTTTCAAAAATCGAATGTTCATTTGGCGCGGCGCGGCGTCATTGCTCCGCTATCAATCATGCATGCACCATTGCGCCGCGCGCGCTTTTGTTCGAATTACGAATTTCGAAAAAGGAACATAACGTGAGAGAAAATTATGGTGGTTGCGTTCTTTTTGAATTTCGAATTCGGAATCCGCCCCCCGCCGCGCTGCAGCAAACCTACTGCACCGGAACAAAATTGTTATTCAATTAAAGAATTATTTAAAACGAGCATCGTTACCCTTTTGTTTTTAACGTTTAAAAATGCAAACACATCTTTTTTTTTAAATATCATATTGCAACGTCACACGATAATAATAATATACCTATTTATGCAGTGTGACACCGTTAAAAAAGTAGCGAAATTGCTAATGGTGTATGATATTGCCTCCCTAATGTTGGGGTAAGAAAAGACTGGGGTGGCAACACCTTCGTACTCCCAGGAGTTTTTTCTTCGTTTTTTTTCTAATGTTTTTTCGTAATGATGGCAGGGTCCTGGGAGAGTAGCTGGCACCATTAGATGGGCGAGTCGCTGGATCCATTAGATGGATAATGTAGCAGGTTTTTGAATTGAAGGAGGGTATCACATGTGCCACTTGACAATTGTAATGACTTCTTTGTTGGGGTCACGGAATTGTCTCTATTTGTTATTTTGAATTATCTTCACTTTGTTTACGATCATTTATCTACTACTGATTTTGGGTCAAAGATCATTCGATTTCAAGTCAGAATAAATACCTAGTACCTACACAGTTAAAACGCCTAGTCTGGAATGGAACTGGCTCTCAAGTGAGGCTGCCGGAATACACCGTTAGATGCTTGGCGGCAGATTTTCAACTTAAGGGTGGTAGCTAGCCAGCCGAGTATTAGAAAGTACCCTACCACCATGCTATGGTTTCCTCACGATGTTTTTCCTTCACCGGCAGCTCAAGTTCATTGTTGGGGGTTGAACCCATGCCCTTCGGCATGCGAATCTACCGCGCTAACCACTGAGCTCACACTCAACAACTTTAACAAAATTTAAATAAATACTTTTTATGAAAATCATCGAATTGGAAAAAAGTCATATAACTGAAATTGTCATTTATAATGTAGATACCTATTGTAAAGAAGCAGTTTTCAAGTGGTGTTTAGTTAAAAATACTTTGTAAAGTTCACGAGGTCCCTGTTCGGGGCGAACGACTACTAATGCTTACATTTTAAAACACATCCAATAGACGCGAGTACCGAACGTTCCCAGACGTTCTATCTACCTACACAGAGAGCGTTTCACATAAAGCAATTTCCTTAATGGTGGGCCGATAGCTTTCTAAGTCCCAATCGATCGTCCCATACCATGCCGCTAACTACCACATACATACTTGTACTTATAAAGTTCGTATAGGCTGACTGGGCAGCCTCAGTGTCAAAAGTCCTTGTAGTAATTATAAATGTTTTTATGGAAATTTAATTATATTAACATAATTATTTTATATGTGACATATTACTTCATTGACATTTTCATTTTCATTGTTTTGACATATGTAATGATTTTGATATTTTTAAATATGAATGGAAAAATGACCTGTAACTTTGGTGTTATTAATAAAAGATTTGTATTTGTATAAAATCTTTTTCTATCACTATTGATCTGTTGACATAAAAATTGAACGGTTCATCAATTACACGTAGGTACCTATGTCACAAAATTATATTTTAACTAATGAGAAAACGAAATAACGTATCAAATTAAAAATAAAATGTCAAACACAATTAAAATAGAATGTCAGATCCATAACAAATGTCAAATTCAAATGCAATGTCTAATTAAAATACCTTAAAAAAATAAAAATTACATCTATCTACATCCCTGTTTCCCTTGGGCACGCCATAATTTGATAACGACAACAAATTTCATTCAGCTTTTTTTTTTAAATTTTCTGATACTTTGTAGAAGGTTCTAACGGATAGAAAAAACTCGAATCTTTTTTGCTAAATTTCACGCAACGAAGTCGCGGGTAACAGCTAGTTTATTATAATGGTTTATTTTGTAGATTATTTATAAATTCGGAAAAAGACAGGCATACTTTAGTTTACCAGTTTTATATTCCATATTTGTATAATTATGTCTCTATTTATAAGTACGGTAGAAAATTACCTACTCAAAATTTTGCACTAGGATAACCTACGTCGCAAAATCCAGTGTCTTCCACTCGGCTGGCTAGCTGTAACCTTAAAGTTGAAAATCTGCCGCCGAACACCTAACGGTGTGTTCTATCAGCCTCACTTGAGAGCTAGTTCTATTCTAGGCTTATGCTTATACTATGCATTACTATCTTCGACCGCATCGACACTTAACATCATGATGTAAACATATGAAAAAAAGTGTTAAATAGGTACCAGAGATTGCAAACTCTTTCGAGTAAAAAACGCGAACCCCTAAAATTCCAGGCTAGGTGTGCTTTACCATCTTCAACCACACCTTCACTCAACATCAGGTGAGCTGTGGTACATCTAGCCTGGCAACCATAAAAAAAACTGGGTATTACATGTACATATGTTTACTGTACGCTTCGAGTTAAATACCACCTCTTTTTATCAGGAATTCTTGATAAACTGAAGCAACCTTCCAGCCATACCTTCAGTCCATCATCCCTTAGCAATAACAATCCAGAAAAAAAGCGAAAAAACGCTGCATTTCCCGAGCATTCATAATTGCTCCCGCCCAAGAAAGGCGTCTCCCGCCCCAACCCTTACCACCCTCGCAATAAGACCTATATCCCTGTAACAAAACCTTCAGGACTATCTTTCCGATTTTCGCAGACTTGGAAAAGTCGTAAGGAAAACTGTAGCCGTCGATTGAAAATGTATCTTAGGATTGTGGGGTACGGAGGGGGTTTGTATGGAAGGATGCAGGGTCGTTGGTCGGTAGGGGTGGCGACGTACATCATAGTAGGTAAGTAAGAAATCGATAAAATACCTACTTGTTTGTTTTGGTGTTGCTAGAGTCGTGTATAACAATACGGACTGACAGGGGGATCCTTGTACGGTATGTTCTCAATCGATCGTCAAATACTTTAAAGAAGCTATTAAGGTTTTAGACCGATAAAAATTACATTATTTGATTCTCAGTTTGACTTGTATAATTATCTTTAGCCAAAAATGCAAATATTATAACTAAAAAGATTTGTATTGCGCATTCCAGCCTGGTGTTTTAATACGTAGGTATAAGCTACGTTTGACTCTCAACCCGCCTGATGGTAAGCGATGGTGTGGTCGAAGATGAAGCACGCAAACTTGGAAGACACCAGCTGATTGTAAAATATCCTAAATTAACCATAGCAACGAATCTTTGTTCGCAGAAATTGAATTACATTCACTGTACTAATAACGTAACAGAATAATATACCTAAACTGTTCTTAAATATTAAAGTGATGAGACAAAAGTATTTAAGTATTCTATCAGTTATCTGAGTTCCATAGTACAAGCTTTGCTTAGTTTGGGGTCAGATGGCGCTGTGCGTAATGTCCTACAATATTTATTATTATTTCAACAAGCCATCTAACGCAAGATTTGATAATATTAAAATCATCTCGCTGAACGACCTACAATTTACTTCGCCTAGCATCTGTGTCCATTGCTTATAATAATGATTTAACTCCTTTCATAAAACAGAAGTCCATGAAAGAATAGTTACCCCACATATAAAGCTAACGGTCGTAAGACGAACGGGTTCAGCTTAAACTTTTTGCAATAGATAATGTTCTATACAATTTAAATTATCTATGAAAGTCGTTTCTGCTGCTGTCACTCTTCTTAATATAGACGCGCACACAAATGAGACCAATTTTCGCTCCAGATTGACGGTGGTCGCCTTCAAGTCTCATGTCTATTGATTGATACACGCACACCACTACAAAAAGCCGCTACGCACTAATAAATCTTACTAGGACCTCAAAAGAAGGAAGCAGGTACAACAAGTGGATAGATAAATACATCAATCAAACTTTACAATATAAAAAAAAATCGAACCAAGTTCGTTGGCCCCGAAAGAAACATGGCGGCGCCGGAAGGCCATCCATTACGGCTTGACAGCGCGCGTTTTTCACCGGCCACTGACAGCCGCTGTCAGACCTGACAGCTGTCAAACGCGGCCTTGACATTGGCTGCTTGACATTTAGCCATCGATCACTTATGACGTCAGTGGGTCAATTCGGCAGGTCATGGACTCGGTACCTAGTTTAGTTCTATTTGGCCTATTATGTAATCTGTGAGATGCGCTGATAAATTGGCCTTGTTTGTCGCTATGAAGTCATTGTGGCCGTATTTAGATGCGGGGACTAGTTACCACAATACTCTGTGTTCAAACTGTATTTCTTTCTTAAATTGTAAATGTAATTGTACATTTCAATGATCAGCGCAGCGATACCAAGAAAAACACAAAACACGATTCAGGTCTTTGCTGATTTGGCTCTACATTACATTGAAACATTCGAAGTGAACTGGTTGACAAGCTGGGCGTTTGACCACAGCTCATCTGATGTTAAGTACAGCACACCTAGCCTGGATTGGAACTGGCTCTCGAGTGAGATTGTCGGAACACACTGTTAAGTGCTTGGCGGCAGATTTTTTGCTTGAGGGTGGTAGCTAGCTAGCAGAGTACTAGAAAATACCCTACCACCATGATAATGGTTTCCTCACGATGATTTCCTTCACCGTCGGCTTGAGCTCATTGTTGGGATTTGAACACGCCCTTCGAGTGAACCGATCGCGCTAGCCACTGAGCTATCATAACAAATACAAAGCTACTGTGAAATAGAAAGGCAGTAATGTTTATATGCTACTGCTTTGCGAAAGAATATCTACCACCTAGTTCTTGTAATGAATTCGATTTTTCGCGCGAATGGTTTGGTGAAAAGTATGCCAATGCCATTTCTAAACAAATCAATCCTGTAGGTTCATAAGTCTACGGTTGGTCCAAAACATACGCAACACTTTTTGAACTATTAAAAGCTGACAGCATGCTAAGTTTTGCATGTTTTCTTTTGTACACCAACCTTATATTTATTTACTCTTCTTTCCATCCAAAGGTTGTCTGGAAGAAATCGCTCTAGGCGATAAGACCGCCCTTATACATCATCTATTCTATTGTTTTGTTATATTATTTTATCTTTTTTTTTTTTGTTTGTTGTTTGTTTCCTATTTGTATTAATTGTGATCTGTGTTTCTGGTGTAGGTATAATAAAGTTATATTCTATTCTATTCTATTCTAAGTTTTGCATAATTTCCAAGACATAATACTTATATCTTTTGTGGTGTCAAAGATACTTCAAACTGACACCAGGGGCTTCCACTAAGCTTATACAAAAAGGACCGCGTCTAAGATCAAAGATTTTCAAACAACTGATCGCTTAGCCACAAAAAGTCGAGTACAAGCACCCGCCGTGACTTGCTGGATTCCATTCTTACATCTTAGAATACGAGTAGGTATAAGGTTTACATGAGATAAAAAACACTTGTAAAAAAACATTTTTAATAAATACATTTAACTCCAAACGAAGTTTTAAAACAGACCGGAACAGAAATTGCGAAACTTTAACATATGAAAACGGTGCATTATAATTTTAAAATAGTTATGCTAAATTATAATATAATTTAGCATAACTATATTATAGAGGTGGGTATTTTGAAATATTGTCGTTGTGAGAATTTCGACTTTATGAGAAATTGACATTTTAGGGAGAGCACATTTTGCGAAGGGACATTTGTAGAACGAGTTATAGGTTTGGCACGGAAACAGTGTTTATTTTTTTTATTGGACTGCCTTCTTTCGACTACAGCTCATTCGATGTTAAATGACAGCGTGGATAGCAAATTTGGCATTGGTGTAGGAAATATAAAAAACCGGCCAAGTGCGAGTCGGACTCGTGCGCGAAGGGTTCCGTACTATCTATAACAACGGCATAAATCACGTTTGTTGTATGGGAGCCCCATTAAATATTTCTGTTTAGTATTTGTTGGTATAGCGGCAACAGAAATACATCATCTGTAAAAATTTCAACTGTCTAACTATCACGGTTCATGAGATACAGCCTGGTGACAGACGGTATCGGCATTTGTAACTAACAGTACCTACATTATAAGAAGGTTTGTAGCGATGATAGCTCAGTGGTTAGCGCGGTAGGTTCGCATGCCGAAGGGCGTGGGTTCAAACCCCAACAATGAGCTTGAGCTGCCGGTGAAGGAAAACATCGTGAGGAAACCATAGCATGGTGGTAGGGTACTTTCTAGTACTCGGCTGGCTAGCTACCACCCTCAAGTTGAAAATCTGCCGCCAAGCATCTAACGGTGTGTTCCGGCAGCCTCACTTGAGAGCCAGTTCCATTCCAGGCTAGGTGTGCTTTACCATCTTCGACCACACCTTCACTTAACATCAGGTGAGCTGTGGTCAAACAACTAGCCTGTCAACCATAAAAAAAAAAAAAAGGTCTACAAAGTTTGTTCTGTTATCTATGGTGAAACGGTCATAGATAAAAAACGCAGTGTGTTCAAAGCACACAGTGCGTACAGTAAAGTACCTAGAGTCCCCGTGTCATAACCCGCCAGTATTTTTTCTCCAAGTCGGCATGAATAATCAAATTTTTCTATACGCTCCACATTTATTCGAGCATCCACCTACCATCCCCTTAAAGGCCTAAAACACCCCAATAAACAATGAAAATCAGACCTTTATGCTAAAACGATAAAGTCCAATTTTAAGTGGGGACCGGTAGGGCTGTGAAATTTATGAAAATGACGGGCCTGTGTATGTTGCCGACCCTCGTGACTGGCACAATTTTGTATCGGAGTGTATTTTTGCTTTTTTTATTACGTCCTGATACCTACTTCGATGCGGTATTTATAGCTGTATTCTGCTATACAACGGCTGTTTTATTAGAACGATGTGTGGCGACGACAGTTTTGAATTTCGAACCCATTTGAATAGCGTAACACCCGTAATAAATGTCATTGTCATCGACTAGGTTCTTAGTTTTTTGGCTCAGCACGGTTTGTGAATTTAACCATTCAAATAAATCGTGTTATCGATAACAATCGATTCGTAATCGTCATAAAATGTGTTTGATATTGTCCTACATTGCCAACTCATCAAGCCAATCATGCAAAATGAGTATTACGCCTGAAGTATTGTCCCGAGACGGCATTGTCTGATTGCAATCTGGGGTTTGCAATATAAACAATACGTTTTATGTTACCGAAACATGGTTACATGACATTAAACTATATTCTTCCCAAATTGATAATATAGATAGCACGAATCCTACCAACTGTTACACTTCTATCAACATTTTTGATAGTTTAAACAATCACAGCTTCATTACATCAAAACCTAAATATATTTACAATAATTGGTTATTCAATGAAATAGATATATATAATCAAGGGCTAATATTAACAAGGCTTGAGCTGCTCATGAAGGGAAACATCGTATCGAAACCATAGCTTGGTGGTAAAAGACTATTTAGCACTCGACTTGCTCTACCACCGTCAAATTGAAAATCTGCCGCCTAACGGTGTGTTTAGGTTACGGCTTCACACCTATGTAGCCTTAGAATGTAACTGGCTCTCAAGTTCAGTTCAATTTAAGGCTAGTTGTGTTTATCATCTTTGATCACACATTCTTCGAGAACACATTGGTTTCTTGCTGATGATTTTTTCCGCATTTATTATGTTTTCTTAATAAGCAGATCATTATCAATTTACAAGATTAACATGCTACGTATATTTTAGAAAAATTTGGAATGTAGGACAATATCTTTAGTAAATGGAAACTTCTAATTTTCTTTTCCTTCCCATCACAAATAAAAAAAGTTACGAAAAATTAAAAAAAAAATCGTAAAAACAATCGACTGTCACTGTCAGAGTATTGGATTGTGCGCTATAGGTACAGTGTAAGATAGGATGACGTGGCACCCCTATGACAGTGACAGTGTAGAATAACTGTCAGGTCATCGTCATTACATCTGTAGGTACATTTACCCTCGGTCATCATCAAAACATCGTTTGGCGCGCCCTCTGTTTTTTTATTTTTTCATTCATTGGCGTAAATGGGAAGGCGGAATAATAGTCAGCTTTTTGCAAAGAAAACTTTTACTTGGCAGGAGGTCGTCTAGGTAGGTACCACCGCAGTACTAGATATTCTGCCGCTAAGCAGTAGTGTGTAAATATTACTGTGTCCGGTTCGAAGGGTACTGCAGCTAGCGAAATTACTGGGCTGTTGAGACTAACCATCTAATGTCTCAAAGTAATGAGCACCAAATCAGCGATGCCCTGGACTTTGTTTTGTTACTCAAAGTTCTGTGTATCGCTGCAATTGTCATGGATAGGCGTTGCCTCTTACCATCACTTAGGTACCATCAGGAAAGCGTCTGGTTTGTATCAACAATTTTACATAAAAATAAAGTTTATTAACATTTATTTCAATATTTAATTGCTAGGCCGGCTTAGAAAGTTTAATAGGTATAGATTGGCTCTCTATACCAACCTATTTAAAAATAAGAATAAGAATACCGTTATTGACAAAAACACACATAATTATGTCTTAAAAATAATATAAATAATTTGTATCATTTATTATTAAAAAAGCAAAATCAGCTTCATGCTGTAAGAATTAAGTTCTTACAGCGCTGGTTAACATTTTGCCCCTATACTTTCGTATTCAGGTGTTAGTCGAATAACTCGTCATCGTTTTTTTGAGTCCGTTAATAAAAAAACGGATCATGATGAAAGCTAGCCCAAAGCACTAATTATTAAAAAGGACGTAACGAACGTCTTATTTATTATAATAAAGCTATAAGAAGCTACGGTTCGATGCTCTACGTCAACTGAATACAAGTTTGCGTCTGACAGCGCTGCTGGGCGCAACGCTGCATAGATACCTACTTGTATATACTGTACTAGCGGACGCCTCGCGGTTTCATCCGCGTAGTTCTAGTTCCCATGCGAATACAGGGATAAAAAGTAACCTATGTCAGGGGATAGTGTAGCTTCCTAACGGTGAAAGAATTTTTGAAATCGGTCCTGTAGTGTTTCACAAACATACAAGAATCCAAAAATGTAAATCTTTCCTCTTTATAATGTTAATGTAGATTGATGGTAAGAGATTCCGTATGTCACTGACTTTTGTAGCGTTACCCAGGACTTTAAATAAATAATAAAGAGTGAAAATAATGAGACGTACGAGTCGCTCTCCTGATAGTAAAAGATAACGCATGCCTGTAACCATTGTAGCGATACACAGAACTTTGAGTAGCAAAACAAAGTCCGGGCATCGCTGCTTTAGCGCTCATTACTTTGACACTTTCGATGGTTAGTCTCAACAGCCATGTAATTTCACTACAGTATTTTCCGCTGGGCAAAAGTCACCACAGTTTGGACGCCAAAATTTAAGCGACTTTAGGGTCGACCCAGATGAAGGGGGTTTGACAAACCACACTGGACCACCAAAGCTGAAGACCTGGCAGTCTGGATGAAGGTAAGGGAGGCCATTGCCAAGCAGTGGGACATTAGCGGCTAAAAAATTCACTTCAAACTGGAACCTTTACACACTACTGCTTAGTGGCGGCATATCTGGTACTGCGGTGGTGGTGTTCTGCTAAGGAGATCTACCACCAAGCAGTTCATCTATCTATCATTGTACAAGTGAAACGAATTCGTATAGTTAAACTAAAACTGGAGTTGCGTTAGGTATCCCTCAAAAACTTGCTACATTACTACATTTGAGTGTAAGGGTAGGGGCGAGGGGGGTGGTGCAGGGGGTGGGGAGGGGAGGGGGACCCTCTGTAACTAAATTTTCAACTGTCACGTAGATTAATGATGCCAGCCCGTGCGATACGCGCTAATGCCTGTCGCATAATGTGGATAAGACATACTTTTTTATGTTTTTTTTTTTGCGTTATTCACAGAACTGGGCATATATAAAGAGTTCATATGCCCTTTTAGATCTGAACACAGCGTGCGTATAAAAATATTGAAATGTACCTTACTTATGAAATTTTTAACAAATGTCTCTTGAAAGATGAGGCAGAAACGTTTAATATACATCGTTCGATCGTTCTACATCGTGACTGACGCTGTTACAATATATGATACACACAAGCGATACAGAGATGAGTGTTGACCATAGTTTGCACGAGTATATGGAAGCTAAAATGTTTTTCTATTTGCGAGACGGCTGGATGTTAAAGTAATGAGACGGACAATACGCTCTCCTGATAGTAAGATAACGCATGCCCATGACCATTGCAGCAATAACTTTTGAGTAGCAAAACAATGTCCGGGGCATCGCTGCTTTGGCACTCACACAAACATACACGTTTTGGTTTTAAACTAAAAAGGCTCACCGGAAGACCAGCATTGATCATATCGCTTAGTATAACCAGTATTATGCTGAGGTGATCCTCTATTTAGTAAATGTTTGTCTCCGTTTGTTTGTTTTTGTGTTTGTATAGTTTGTTACAAAATAATTATAAGTGTTTTGAAACACTGATTACATGTCAATGAATAAAAACAAAATGTCAAAGATAAGTAATGTCAATAAACAAACATGTCAACACAAAAATACTGATATAATTATGTCAATGTAAAAATATTGCCAATATAATAAAATGACAAAAAAATTACTTACTATAGTAATTTAATAATCTTTTAGCTTGAAATACTCTTCAATGTCATAGAACAAAGTCCCTAGCAGCAGTGTTGGAGGCAGTGATACTGTCGAGCTATAAAAGAGACAATGTGCAACGTATGTTCCGTCGTCTTATCCACAGTGTTCCATTATATTTCAAAGCGTCGGCGCGGCGGCTGGGGCACGGAATGGATTTCGGAAATCGATTGCTTCCAAAAATATTTACCGGGACCACGTGCGACGCACGCACGGTACGCACTACGCACGCACGGTACGCACTACGCACAGTACACCATGCCTACACCTACAGTACGACAATACTAAGAGTTTTACTTGGTGGTAGTTCTCCTTAGCTAGGTCGTCTAGGTAGATACCACCGCAGTACCAGTTATTCTGCCGCTATGTAGTGTGTAAACATTACTGTGTTCCGGTTTAAATAAATAATAAATAAATAAATATTGTAGGACACACAGCGCCATCTGACCCCAAACTAAGCAAAGCTTGTACTATGGGAGTCAGATAACTGATATATTACCTACTTAAATATATGTTTTTTGTAAATACATACTTATAATACATACAGTACACCCAGACACAGAACAAATATTTGTTTTAGATCACAAAATACTTGTCCTGGATGGGAATCAAACCCACGCCCCACAGCTCTTGAAGCAGACATGCTACCAATGAGCCAACAGGGCTGTCTGGTTTGAAGGGTACTGCAGCTAGCGAAATTACTAGGCTATTGAGACTAACCATCGAAAGTCTCAAAGTAATGAGCGTCAAAGCAGTGATACCCTGGACTTTGTTTTGTTACTCAGAGTTCTGTGTATCGCTGTAATGGTCATGGACAGGCGTTATCTCTTACCATCAGGACATCATCGTACGTCTCATTATTTTTTACATAAAACAAAAACGTACCAAACCCACGTCAGTTTCCATAGTACAATCCATAATAAAACTTTAGTATAAGTAGAGTAAAAAATAACTAAGTGAAATTCAATGCTTAAAATAAATTAAACGCGAACGAAACCGGGACCGATAGCTAGTATGTCTGTAACAAACAGATTCTAATATCATATGATAATCCCAATAGTGGGTTTTCCTTAGTCGGGTAGGTCGTGAGTCTTCATATACAATGTTGTTATCGAAATAAAATATTTATCTAAATATCGATAAAGTCTATAAATTTTACGAGGTGCGGCTTTTGGTTTCGCGCTCGCTTTATTTATTAGCAATTTTATTTATTAACAGTTTTGTTGGTAAATAAGTGTGTCACTATAATTATTTACGCGGGGTGTTGTATTTAGGATTGTTTAATTTTAGTTTATTACGCGTGGCGACATGTGGCGTGAACTTTTCTGATTTACGGTTCTTCGATATGCTGTATTTTGCACTGTAAAATTGAACTGGCTCTAAAGTGAGGCCGGAACACACCCTTAAGTGCTTGGCGACGGATTTTCCACTTGATGTTGGTAGCTAGTCGAGTACTAGAAAGTACCTACCCAACCACGCTATGGTTTATAATGAGACGAACGAGACGCTCTCGTGGTGGTAAGAGATAACGCCTGTCCATGACCATTGCAGCGATACACAGAACTCTGAGTAACAAAACAAAGTCCAGGGTGTCGCTGCTTTGGCACTCATTACTTTGGAGACTTTCGATGGTTAGTCTCAACAGCCCAGTAATTTCGCTAGCTTCAAACCGGAACACGCAGTAATGTTTACACTGTACTGGTTAGCGACAGAATAACTGGTACTGCGGTGATACCCACCTAGAAGACCTCCTGCTAAGGAGATCAGTATAAAATATGTCAATACCAAAAAAAAAAGTTGTCAATACAAAAAAATTAGATACATGACATAAAAAACTTACTCCTTAAATATAAACTGGGTCACATGCCCCTTTACTTATTAAATAATAAACTATCATAATAGTTAATCAAAAGCCTACTAGTTTAATCTACGTAAAAAAATTTGTTCAAAACTACGTTTTCGTATTTCAAACTTTTATTTGGATTGTCATTCCACACAGAACGTGACAAAAGGCGTTAAAACATATCAACGCCATCTAGTAATAAATAAATTATAAAAAACATTACGCGCGAGAGTTGTAAACGTCACTCTGATCAGCTGATCAAATATATCGCTACTATAAAAAGTGAAAACGCAAACCACTCTGCCCCTACTCCCCATCCTTATCCCGCACACTCGATTCCCTTATGAATGAAAGAGACAGGCGTATACACCCATCGTCGCGTAAAATGATATATTAATGTCAGCTGTGTTTAGGACCTTGTGAGTCTACAAAATAATAGATGGTAACAAATAAATTACGTGCGGAGTGCATTTCAGAAGGAAATTCGGTCGGTCGTCGACCTCTGTTGTAAATCACGATTGATATACGGCCTGGAAGGTCTGCGAAGGTCGCCATCTTGAAATGAACGTTCGAAATTTGAATCTGAACTTGATTGGTTTGTTTCTGGTCGTTTTGGCGGGCGATTTTAAGGGTTATGCAATTTTGACATTTATGTTTTTGACTTTGAACATTTTGATATTTTTTTCAGTAAGTTTTCTGTATTTTTTTTAACGTCGATGCAATACTATTCTTCTTTCTTGTTTTTGGCATCGTGATTTGTGCATTTGTCACTGTCAATTATTCTGAGATTTACATGTATTTGATGAAAATTCAACAGATTTAAGTCATTGTTGAATTAATACTTATAACTTACTAATAATGTAGAGAAACAAGTTTTTTTCTTCAACAAGCACTTCTGGCAAAGCAAAATTAGTTTTAATAAAGGTGTGTTACCTTCTTAGGGCATAATCAGACACGACCTTAACTGACTTTGTTTGGCTTTGACAGTAATTAAGACTTTTTCTATTGTTTTATCTTTAAATACTTGAAAATATCGAAATACTTGACACTGGCAAATGTGAAACAAAAACAAGAAGACGCCTGTCACAACTTATAACTATTTATTTTCCATCATAATATTTCAAACTCCCATGTTTGACATTGACAAAGCAAAATGACAACGTTGTCACGCCCTTTTAGTAATAAAAAAAACAAGCACTAACCACTGCACTGACAAGTGCAGACTATCTGCCATCTGTTTTTATAATTAGTAACCACACAAATCACTCGGTTAGCGTAATTGTGGTTTGCGATTTGTTAATTAAACAATTATTTACAATTTTTATTTGCTTTGTGCAAGCGACCTTTCTTTGTTTTGTCTGTTTACCATAGCAATATTTTGCTTTTGAAAAAGGTATATGACTACAGCTCACCTGATGTTAAGTGACGGTGTGGTCGAAGATGGTAAACACTCCAAGCCTGCAATGGCTCTCAAGCGAGACTGCCGGAACACACCCTTTTATACTTGAGGGGTGGTAGCTAGCCGATTACTAGAAAATACCCTACCACCACTTTATCTCCAGCGCTGGTTATACCGCTTAGTATGACCAGTATTAAGCTGAGATGGCCCCTTATTCTGTAACTGTTTTTTTGTTTTTGTGTTTGTACCTATTTGTAACAAAATAAAATCTCTTTCTGTCTTTCTATGGTTTTCTCTCCATGTTTTCCTGCACCGGCAGCTCAAGCTCACTGTTGGGGCTTGAACCCACGCCCTTCGTGCGAACCGACCGCTCTAACCACTGAGCTATCATCGCAACAAAGTTAATCTTCTACCTAAGTACAAGTTTGAAAACAAAGCGCAGGCGCACCGCGGCGGGCAGTATCTCTCGATCCATCGTACTTATTAACAAGTAGTATTAACAATAGATACAAATCAGTGGCTAGCCCTGTCTGCTGCCAATACTTGCACGGGACCATTAATCATTTTTAGAGTTCCTTGGCTTGGCTTGGTTTAAGTTTTTAGCCTGTGACACAAAGAGCTGGATGTTATATGTTTACTGTGGTATCGTTAGAAACGTCTGACACAATGTAAGGTTTTTTTTTATGTGACAATATTGAGACAAACGGGACGCTCTACTGATGGTAAGAGTCATTACTTTGCGACATACGATGGTTAGTCTCAACAGCGCAGTAATTTCGCTAGCTGCAGTACAAGTAAATATTACTGTGTTGCAGTTTAAACTGCTACACACTACTGCTTGGCGGCAGAATATCTGGTACTGCGGTGGCACCTACCTAGACGACCCACTGTAAAGGATGTCTATCACCAAGTATGAAATGGCTTTGTGTCATAAAAGTATGGCCGCGAATCCCCAAAGCAGATGCAGCGATGCCCTGGACTCTGTTTTGTTACTCAAAGTTCTGCGTTTCGCTACAATGGTCATGGACAGGCGTTGTCTCTTACCATCAGGAGAGAGGCCCATTACTTTTACTATAAAAAACTCAAACGGAACGATTTCAATCTTCGTTCATTGTGCGGACTGGTAGACAGTGGAATGCGCTACCTGAGTGGGTGTTCCCCGATGGATATAATCTGGGTGTCTTCAAGTCGAGAGTGAATCGGTATCTTCTGGGCAAGCGTACTCTATCGTAGACCGCATCATCACTTAACATCAAGTGAGAACGTAAAAACAAACAAACAAACGTAAAAACGTAAACCTATTTGTTATATAAAAAACAAAACTTTTACATTAAAAAAAACCCACTCAATTCACACGAAAAGCAGGTATGCGAGTATGCTAATGAGCTACATGTTCCCGTGTTCAGCTCTTGCGATATCGAAACCGAATTTTATCTCTATTCATTTAATATACAATATGATTTCGTTAGCTGATAAAGAAATATTTTTAAAACTTCCGTTTCTTTATATCGGCGATAGATATCGGATCAAATTATCCAATTTCTTATGTAAATCTTTTTATGACCATTTTATTTATAACTTAGCGAAGCAGATTTGATTGTGATGATACATATAAACATATATTTTCATGATGTAGATGAAACTGGAAATATTGCAGTATTGACAAATTTTAGTGTTACTAGGTGAAAGAATATATATTTTATTAATATTGATTCTAAATTATGCCAGAAATTACACTCTAAAATAAATAAAACGACGTAGCTATACGCTTTGGGTGGGCTGGGCCGGAAGGGGGCATGGGACATTGCACTTACCATACGAATTAATAAAATAAATTATCATCATCATCAGCCTGTATCAGTCCATAGGCCTCTCCCAAGACACGCTAATCAGCCCGATTTTCGGCTTTTTTTTATGTGAAAAATAATGAGACGAACGAGACGCTTTCCTGATGGTAAGAGATAACGCCTGCCCATGACCATTGCAGCGATACACAGAACCCTGAGTAACAAAACAAAGTCCAGGGCGTCGCTGCTTTGGTGCTCATTACTTTAAGACTTTCGATGGTTAGTCTCAACAGCCCAGTAATTTCGCTAGCTGCAGTACCCTTCAAACCGGAACACAGTAATGTTTACACACTACTGCTTGGCGGCAGAATATCTGATACTGCGGTGGTACCTACCTAGACGACCTCCTGCGCAGGAGATCTACCACCAAGTAAATTTTCGCTTCCATCCACCGCCAGCTGTCCTACGTATATCGTCACTCCATCGAGTCTCAAGGCGTCCTACACCACGCTTGCCAATACGCGGTCTCCACTCTAGAACATGTCTACCCCAGCGGTTATCGGTTCTGCGACAGATATGTCCAGCCCATTGCCACTTCAGCTTGCTAATACGCTGAGCTATGTCAATGACTTTAGTTCTCTGGCGAATTACTTCGTTTCGGATCCGATCCCTCGGAGAAATGCCAAGCATAGCTCTTTCCATAGCTCGCTGAGCGACTTTGAATAAAATAAATACATCATGATATAGTTCAGTAGTTAGCGCAATCGGTTCGCATCGAAGGGCGTGCGTTCAAACCCCAGCAATGATCTTTAAGCTACCGGCGAAGGAAAACATCGTAAGAAAACCATAGCGTGGTGGTAGAGTACTCAGTAGGCTATCTACCACCCTTGAGTTGAACATCGACACCAAGCATCCAACGGTGTGTTCCGGTAACGGTGTGAGCCAGTTCGATTCTAGGCTAGGTTTACATTAACATCGACCACACAGTCACTTATTATCAGGTGAGCTGTGGTCAAACACCTAGCCTGCCAGACATAAAAAATATAAAAAAAACATACGTATAACAGAAGGACCATACCATACTATTATAAAGAGGACAGATTTGATTGCTTGTTTGCAATGAAATAGGCTCCGAAACTACTGGACCTATTACAAAAAATCTTTCACCGTTGGAAAGCCACACTATCCCCGGGTGACATAGGCTACTTTTTATCCCTGTATTCCCACGGGAACGGGAACTACGCGGGTGAAACCGCGAGGCGTCCGCTAGTTTTAAATAAACTTATCTAAAAGGTATAGGAAACAGTCTCCAAAACATTAGCCCCATTGCCATGACATAAACTTAATTTATTATTGTACTGAACCCGCCGTTGTTGTAAAGAGAAATATGCAGATCTCGATCTCGGTCGGAGAGAAACAACGCTCATTGGACCAGTAATTAATATTGTGCGTCGATAGCAGCGAGGAGAGAAAACAACTCAACGTACCAAACCACGATTTATAACAAAAAAAAGACAATTACTTTTGTACTTTTTTTTGTTTGACAGCTCACGTGATGAAAAACACACCCAGCCCGGAATAAAACTAGTTCTCCAGTAAGGCTGCCGGAACACACCGTTAGGAGCTTGCTGGCGGATGGGTGGTAGCTAGTCAGCCGAGTACTAGAAAGTACCCTACCACAATTCGTGGTTGAAGAGAGTTCATACACCTAGCTTGGAATGGAACTGGCTTTCTGGTGAGACTGCTAGAAAACACCCTTAGATGCTTGGCAGCAGATTATCAACTTGAGGGTAGTAGCGAATAAGCAGAGTTCTATAAAGTACTTTATGATAATCATCGGCAGCTCAAGCTCATTGATGGAATCTCAAATCATGCCCTCCGGCGTGTGAATCGGTCGGGCTAACCACTGAGCTATTACTAAAAAAAAGCTAGTTTAGATAATTTTGCTATTTGTTATGCAAAGTTTAAAACCACAAAGAGGCTAACATTTCTGCACTACAAGCATAATAACAGCAAAGGCTGTTTTCGATTACACGCGAAAACTCCCACTTCCAAAGGTCATAAATGACGCGCCACAGTGCTACGCGAAACGAACGTTATACAACCAAATTTTATGGGTCATTTTCGCGTGTTTATAGCAAATGAGAGTTCGAACGTCGATAAATTAGCGTTCTTTAATGACCTAATCAAAGTTTATGACGCGCAGCGAATCCCCGTGCTCCTAGTGTTGACGATTGACTTATTGTGCGTAAAAAACGCGGCAAAAGTAATTATTTCTCGAGTTTTATGAAGATTGGAATTTTTGTTAACGTAATCTTTTTTACAGGAGAAATGATTTATTACTCTTCCTGTAGACCCTTTAGTCTCATGCTCTTTTAGTTGGCGGGCTCTCCATATGGTCTGTGAAGAAAATTAACGGAAGACACACCCGCATTGTTGTACAGAATGGTGTCCCCATAAACGTTCACACTTTCTATCTTGAGCCTCTAAAAACCAGTAATAAAAAATCGTTTTCACCTGGTACATCCCTAGCTTAAATATGTAAGGATATTTCACTCAGCGCCATCGAACCCTACGGGACCCAGATAACTTTATTATACTGTACTATGGGACCCAGATAACTTTATTATAGTATACTATGGGACCCAGCCAACTTTATTATACTATACTATGGGACTCAGATAACTTTATCATACTATTTTATTGCCGCTGACTTTAAACGGTGAAGGAAAACATCCTAAGGAAACCTCAAAGTCCAAGAGTTTAGTCAAGTCCCTGGGGTAGACGTGTTCTAGAGTGGACACCGCGAATTGGCAAACGTTGTGTAGGACGCCCTAAGACAACGTGAGATATACGTAAGACAGCTGCCAGTGGAAGCGAAAAGCCGAAGATCGGGCTGAGTGGCGTGTCTTGGGAAAGGCCTATATGCAGCAGTGAAGTACAAAAGGCTGATGATGATAGATCATTCTGCAAATAACTCTAGTATTTTTATTTTTTAGTTTCTAGTGCCCCACAGCTGGGCAAAGGCTTCCCTTTCCTTCTTCCAGACTTCCCGGTCTTCGGCTTTAGTTGTCCAGTGACTGACAAGACGATGTAGTTCGTAACACCACCTTCGTTTGGGTCGACCCAGAGGCCGCTTAAATTTTGGTGTCCAAGCTGTGGTGACCCTTGCCCAACGGTCGTTTGACAAACGTGGCTCACGCAAGCTTCAGTAGACCGGTGTTATGGCTGATAGCAGCGATTTTGTTTTTGAAACGAACAACTCTAGTAATATTTTTAATTCAGAAAAACTCGTTTGAATTATTTTAGGCTAAGATACGTTACTTTTTTAATGGCCACGGCTTTGTGCCCATGTGTTCGACGTTCGAGCATCCGCGTCACAAGGATTCCGTGTTCGGAGTACTTACCCATCGCATCTGAAACAACGGGAAAAGAAATCATTAGAAAAACTGTTTAAGTATGACATTAGAAGAAATATGGCATTAATTAGCGTTTTTATGAGCTTTTAATAACTTAAATAAAATGTGGTATGGTTTTTTATTAAATTATGAATGAACTCGACAAGTTTTCAAGTGCATGTTTTTTTACTTCTTTGTATCCGACTCAAAGAAGAAGGAGGTTTTTCGACTGTATGTTTTTTTGTGTGTATGCTACGCGATCATTCCCCCAATTATGAATTTATTTTGATGATTCTTTTTTTGCTTAGTAGATCATACTTCAGAGGTGGTCCCATATACATTTTAACGATCAATAGAGCAATTTAAAAAATCAACAAAAATCTAAAAATTGTATACATCGATGATAATTTCGTTTACTCCGAAACCTCGCTGTTTCATTTAGTTGACCTAAGGGTCATGGAGTCGGTTTTTTGAAATTGTATAAGTATTTATTTAAGTTACCGACATAGCCCAACGGATTAGCAAGTTGAAGTGGCAGTGGGCAGGGCACATAGCACGCAGAACTGATGGCCGATGGGGCTGCAAAGTTCTGGAGTGGAGACCACGGACCGCCAAGCGCAGCGTAGGACGTCCACCCACAAGGTGGACAGACGACCTAGTAAAGACCGCAGGAACGCGCTGGATGCGAGCCGCTTCCAACCGGTCTTTATGGAAGTCAATGGGGGAGGCCTATGTCCAGCAGTGGACGTCCTACGGCTGAAATGATGATGATGATGATGATAAGTATTTATTTATGTAAGTGGGTAACGAGACAAGCAAGCCTTCTGTCTAATGATAAGTGTCATATTTGCGAAAACCAGTTCAGTGCCACACTAGTATAGAATTAATTTTACTTGGTGGTAGATCTCATTAGCTGGAGGTCGACTAGGTAGATACCATCGCAGTACCCAGATATTCTGCCGCCAAACAGTAGTGTGTAAACATTCCTGTGCTCGGGTTTGAAGGGAGTTACAGGGTTATTGAAAGCAATGGTTATGGACAGGTGTTATCTCTTACCATCATGAGAGCGTTTCATTCGTCATACAAAACAAAACATACGCCGTCCTTTCTTGAGTCGGTTAAAAAACCTTATTCATGCATTTTTTTCTACTCAATCTATTTTTGCGATATAGGACAGATAATGTACCAAAATCTTAGATAATCATAATTGTTATCAATGTTTCAAGGAGCTACGCGTTATCAGCTACCGCTATCTGACAGTTTGACAGCTGATAGTTGTGAAAATTTGACAGTTTGACAGGTGAGTGGCGGTAATCGCTCATCCCGCAATGCCACCAACTTATATTTACGAGTGGTTAAATAGCCGTAACTAAAGATTTTCAATGAAATGATGTCAGTATTACTTTCAAAATGCAATTGTGGCTCCATTACTCAAGTTAAGAGATAAGCTGGATTTATAAAGCTGCATGCGAGGAAAAGATTGTTGTTCTCCTTATTAATATTTTATTGATTTGAAGTGGGTATTGTGAAATGGGGTTTGTGTGCCTCAACTAACTCTACGAAGGTATTTTTATATAAGAAAGTATTCTTGCCTTCGTTGACTTAGTGTTAGTGAAAAGGGAAAGCGTATGTACCGAAAGATTTTGATATACATTATGCTAGCTTGCGTCCGCGACTTTGTCCGCGTTGATTTAAGAATTGGGTTCAGTTTAGAAAGAAATGAAACATGTAAAAGTAACAATAGATAGACTTAGATTTATATAAAGGATAACGTTTATTTCGGAATAACGTTCCAAAGCACACATCTGTATCAAATTTTAAGTGGATACGCCCTGTACCTAGTTAAGTAGTTTTTTTTTAATAATAAATAATAGTACTACTTTGACACTTTATAATAATCACTGGACTTTTCTTTTTTTAATATCAGGCAGTGACATTATGTTTAATTGTTCCTATTTCATTTTATAATTTTATATAATTTTTTATTAATAATTGTAATTTTGACGTGCCTAGTGTAACCTATGTAGTTATAAGGCGAATAAAACATTCTATTCTATTCTATTCTATTCTAATACCACAGGAACCTTATATTTTCACGGGACAAAAAGTATTCTATATGTTAAACCAGATAACTATAAAATTTATGTGTGCCAAATTTCATCAAAATCCGTTTTTTTTAAATACGGATAAGTCTGCGTTTGACCACCAACTCGCCTGATGGTAAGCGACGATGTGGTCGAAGATAAAGAACGCAGACCTTGAAGATACCTATTCACTCTGACCTTGAAAAGATCTAGATTCTTGCGTGATGGAGTAACAAACGTTCAAACATCTAAACATACAAACTGTCACATTTATAATATTTTTATTAGTATCCAGGTAAAAAACTGTAAAACTGTATGTGTGCCAAATTTTATCTAAATTCGTTTAGCCGTTTTTGCGTAATTAAGTAACATACATCTAAACATACAAGCTTTCACATTTACAATATCAGTAGGATTTTGATATAATTGACTTTGCCTCATGGGTCAAAAGTAAAAACAACTTCGCCCTTTATTCCTAAAAAGATTAACGACGATTTCATCTTACTTCAACACTCAATGCAGCTTTTACGCATTGCAATCGGATTTGTTTCAATACCGCCAGCGCAATGCAATTAAAATTGTCCAACCGTACGCTACATTCAAGTCTAGCAATTGCCTTCCATCCAGTTTTAATTCTGGAAAATTTTAAACGATAACTCGGCTTTGTTTAACACCCAATGCTCTTTTCTTCATCGTGTTTAGAGTAGGCTCAATACGGAAAGTGCAATGTAATTGAAATTGCCTCTCAATACGGTACAAGCAGTGTGCACGATCGTGGTTGCCTGTGCCGTTGTAATTCTATTTACATTCCGGACTGGGCACGCTATGCCCGGTTGCACTGTGATGGTAAACGGTGGTTAAAATGCATGTGGTGTCCATCAATAACGTTAACTTGTCAATGTCTGCTACTGTCGACTAGCATAAGAACTAAAATTGTTTTTTCACAGCGGTCTGTTGATAATCTTATAGTTGAATGTTCAAGGTACATATTTAGCTTATTTCCGCTTAACAGTCGTTCCATTTAGGTACAACAGTGATGAGGACTTAAATTTAACTAATTTGACAACTTAATAATTAAAACCCTAATCTTATTTAATATCTAGAACTAATTTGACATAAACTTTAAAAATATCATTTAGCAAAAATCTAATTAAACTATCCACAAGTCTTAAAATCCTCCTCTTTCTCTGCAGTAACCACTTGCCGACAAGTGTTTCACGTCTACACGAGGCATCCTCAGGACGTGGCGACTCTTCGAGTGCTTGGTCGCGACTGACCACATCCGCCGACCGAGCTCGAAGTGCTTTTATGTAATAGCAGATTTTTTATAATTTCAAAGTTGCGCGAATGTTTAAAATTGTAAAATTATTACAAATTTTAGTTTGGTCTAACTTATTTTTGTACAATTTTTTATCAATACAATTTAGGATCAAAAGTTTAATTAAACTCTCCTTTCGCAAAAGTAAACTACTGATTAAGATCAACCCTTTCCTGGTTGTTCCTTAACCGTCATTCGTACAGGTAGGCCCGCGTGTGACGCAGCCCTACTTGGAAACATACGTATGATTCCACTTACTGCTGCCGCGTAGCTTACATGGAGACTTGGTACTTCGATACTTAGTATAGAACTTTACTTAGATACTTAGTATAGAACTTTACTTCGATACTTAGTATATAAGTTTACTTCGATACTTAGTATAGAACTGTAATTTGAACATATTTTATAAGTTTTTGTTTACAAGAACAATGTAATTTCTTAGTAATACTCTACGCACCCTAGTCTCTACGCACTCGCGAGTGTGACAAATGTCCCAGCCATCGCTCTTCTCTACTTCGATGCTTAGTATAGAATATTACTTCGACACTTAGTAATAGAACTGAAAAAAAATCTGATATAGGTATTTTCGAGTTCAGGATAATCGAATCTATCAATTTGATGCGGTTTCCGCCGTATTGCTATGAGACAAAAATGTTGGTCGTGAGCTCTGGTACTATGAATATTGCAGAAAGAAATAAAAAAGTCCGATAATGTCAGAGATATGACTTGTAACCTAAATCAGTCTTTTTATTAGTACTATCTAAGAGTATGAACTGAATAAATAAAATTCCAA
This sequence comes from Biston betularia, assembly GCA_905404145.2. Taxonomy (NCBI): domain Eukaryota; kingdom Metazoa; phylum Arthropoda; class Insecta; order Lepidoptera; family Geometridae; genus Biston; species Biston betularia. The sequence continues at coordinate 1,473,704 of FR989879.1, forward strand.
TACCTCGCCACATGTAACCAACAACTGCTGGCAACTATTATTTATGTTGTGACTGGATTGCGTGCGCGAGTGGGTCTTAATAACTAGCCGTGTAACATACACGTTCCTCACTATTCTAGGATGACATTTAGCTTTTTTTTTTTTTTTTTTAATTTAATTTTGGCTTTGTCGCTGAGCGACCATATCGCCTGACATTTAGCTTATACGATAGGTGTGTGACTATGATGTGAAGAGTTTGTAAGTAAGAATCGTTTTTGGAATAAAATCCGTATCCAGTTTTTGGTTTGTCAGATGTAACTGCTGCTACGAAGCGATTTTTAAAGGTATTTGCTTTAAGACATTCTAATACACTTTGTAAGTTGGACTTGAAGATGGACGCATTCTTCAATTAGACTCTACTTAGCAATTTAAGTTATATTAAAATTACTTATTAGTCTCAACTAGGTTAGATTGTAATAACAATGAGGTATCTAACAACAAACAGATACATCATTAGAAGGAAAAAAAAAACTTTGTAAGTTGTATGATTTTTTTTTAACTGTCTATGGAAGCTGACGTGGGTTTTAACACATTTTTTATTTTACTGGCAATTTTTATGTTGTAATTAACAATCTAAAAGTTAAATTTTTTTGAGACAAACAAAATAAAAAAAATACTATTTAAAAAATTTATACAAAAAAAATATTTTATTTATGCGGGATTATAAAATTACTTTAGTTACCCTTCACATGAAATATTAAAAACGGAATTTCCTTTTTAAAAATCAAACCTGCAAATGTTATAACAATTAATGTTATAATTATTATTAGCTATTATTAATTGTGCAAAATTCAGTTTTACAAAGTAATAATTTTAAACTATTTTTATTAATTTTTAAAAGACAAGATTGTCGGTGGCAATGTATTTATTTCTGTTAAATAAAGAACTTTGAAAAACAAAACTGTGTTTACTATACTATGTTTCAGTAGCTCTAGTTTCTAGTATATCGATTTGTAAAATACGTAGTACGTAAAAATCTATTTATGTCTTCCAGTGGCGCTGTCCAAAAAATTTGTTATATCTATCGTTTATGTAGTACGTAAATCGATATGCTAGTTCCACTGTTCCAGCATTAGTAAGTCTGTGGTTATCACAAATACTTCAACTATCCAAGCATACCACGAAGAACAACACTAGCAACTTCATGATTTATCATTGCCGACAACAGTGATATCTCAAGCAGGGTCATCCGCGATTAGACACTAACAAACTGACAAACAAGGCATATTTAAATATAGCACATTAATGCAAGCGACCAGGCGGGCAGCGGCGCGAGGAGTAGGTACTATAATTTATCGCGTCGACGACGCGGCTAATGCGGCGGGCGACGCTGCGACGGTGAGTGATAGCGATGCAGCGCGACTCGATATGATATGATACGAGTGACGCGGCTAAGTGCGATCGCTTGTTCTCCGATACCGGCGGGATTCAACCCGCCTCGCGTCGTTGCTACCCTGGTACCTCGGCTCGGGTGACATGACTTGTTCATTACTTTTTCCCATCGGGATTTCGATTCCGTACAAAAAAAACTCGAATTATTTTCATACTTTTTTTTCCCATCCCGGGGGATTTTCAAGAATCTCGAATTTTACGAGAAATATCTCCAAAGGTTTCTATATCCTCACATATCTTTTATCATTTGGACTGTTCCCCGATCCGGGAGCAAATCCCCGTATCCGGGCGGGCCGGGGACGGTAATCCCGGTTAATAACGCCCGGGATCCGGGCATGTCGTCTCCGTCTGATAATGGAGCATTAGCCGGAGTTATAATTGCTTGGTTATTATTAACCATTGATGGTGGAAGCGGTCGTTCGGGTAATTTGACGCCTTTTGTTTGACGACATCTTGGGTTTCGGTGACAATAGAAAGTTTGGTGTTTTCTGATCTATTTGCACCTAAATACGTGTTAAATATAAATACGAAGAGATACGCCAACTAAAATAGTAAAAGAACAAGTTCACAAATTAGCTAAATGTTAACATTCTATAAAAACAGGAAAGAACAAACACGCGTGTTCACGAAAATTTCTCAACTACGTTTTCCAAGGGCCATTCCGCCAAACAAGCAACCCCTAAAACCGCTTTTCGAAAAAAAACGAGAGGAAAATAAGGAGAAAATCCCGGAAAATTCGCCAATAGTTCCCCGACGGTAACAGGGCTTCATACGGCTACAAGAGATTGTGAGGCTAATGATTGTGCGCTACAAATCCTACCAATATGGAGTGCGGAAAATACCTGGAAAATAGAACGGGGAGCGAACTCGGGAGGGGCTAAAGGTCTCTAGAGGATTGAATGCGGTTGCAAATAAAATTGAATAACGGTTACGAACAGACTATGACTAGCAGCGATAGCAGAATAAAAAACTGGAAATAAAATAGAATCTCAATGATTTATCAGCCATAAATAACTGCTATTGTTATAGATAATTCATCAAGCGTCTTAAAATTAAATTCAGCTACGCTATCAAACCATATAATATTTTCACTATAGGAAATTGAAAATAACAGGTCAGCTGCGGTCAAAGCTGTTTGTGCTTTGACGAGAGTGCGAAGAAATCCAATTATTTACATTTTTTAAAATTGTATTTGTTTGACCAAACCTCACCTTGTGTCAAGTAACGGTGCTGTCGAAGATGGTAAGCACAACCAACCTTATCGTTATTTTACTCTCAGTTATTTATTTTGCAAAATAACAAATTACATTATACTCTGGCAAATGTACAAAGTGCGACGCCAAAACAAAAGAAAAAGAAGACACATTTCTTACTGTAAAAACTAAAACTTGCAGATTATTTTGCTGATTATAAAAAAGAAAAAAAAATTTAAGTGCTACTTTAAAAGTAGCTAGTCTAAATTACTTATTTATTTATTTAGATTACCAACACTATACACATCACAACAATAATGGCGGTCATCAACACAAAAAAAAAAAACAAAACTAGATGTTATAGCAGTTATAGGCGACGACAACATGCAATAAATTAACAATTATTTACAAAAATTAAGAAATGTCAGTTTGTGTACTTTAACTAAGGATTTAAAAAAAGACTTGCCCCGTAACTTAATCCCTAGATCCGTTTCCTCCTAGCCGAACGTACACGAGTACCGCGAAAGAAAATACCCGAATATCTCCGAACCGTTCACTAAGTTGTTACTTTTAATTCACATCAACTTTTTATCACCAGCTACTCCTTTGATCTACACCCATCTGTTCAGATTTCGTCGTAAGGGCTGACCACACACGATCGTTTACGATTCCTAACAGTTTTAAAGCCAAACAAACAGGCGATTCCGAGCAATGCCGTAAGCAAAACGTACTATCAAAGACGGACCGAATTCTTAATTCCTAGTAACCGTAACTACTGAACTTTCTTCCTTTACTTTGAAAATAGAACTATCTATTGTTCTTTTTTCATAGGCGTCACTCACGTGTCAGTGTAGACAGGTGACAGCTTTTCAAAAACTCGTTCGAATTTTAAAATTGGCGGTAATTATTTTACTAATCTCGTAAGCTATTTTTTTTAGAATAGGTACTTATTGTTTTAAAATTTTAATTTTTTTATTCATCCAATGTTCCTTAAATATAATCTGGACATTGTTTTGTTACTCAAAGTTCGGTGTATGGCTGCAATGGTCATAGACAGGCGTTATCTTTTCCATCCTTCATAATATCCTTCATTCCACTCTATTCGCATTATACTCCACTACAAACATTCCACTCTACCATCAGGAGAGCGTCCCGTTCGTATCATTACTTTTCCATAAAAAAAAGCGTTAATCTTAGTCAAAGGCAAACGGAAAAAATCACGGACAAGTCCATTACATGCCCTAGAATAGTAGCTGTGAGTTATTTAAAGCTTCCACGGAGTTTTGGAGAACTCAACCGTTTAATTCGGTACTTTCTGGTGGTACCTACCTAGACGACCTCCTACTAAGGAGATCTACCACAAAATTTCTAATTAATACAATTGGTTTTCCCAAAACTCCCAATGGTTCGCAAGTTGAACTGAAATTGTGATGTGAAGTGTGTGTGTGTGTGTGTGTGTGGATGTTTGTGTGTGTGTGCCCCTAAAGTGTTCCGTCTCGTGTCTCAATACAAAGCTGTGTGATTTACATTTAAAACTCTGGCAATAAAGCGAAAACGCCGCCATTTCGAGTGTCGGTTGAACATGGAATTTTCTATTTGAAAGGACAAAGGGCACAAATTAACGCCGCCATTGTTCGTACGGAAGCGCGTGATTAGTTCATTATTATTTAATTTTATGTGAAATTGCCTGTTTCGGTACCTACCTATATATACTCATCATCATCATCCACAGCCTTCTTTATCCTACTGCTGGGTATAGGCCTCTCTATTGTCATGCCATCTGCCTCCGTCCTGTGCCAGTCTGTTCCAGTTTCGACCCACGATGGTCAACAATGCTCTATATACCTACTGCCCATATTGAAAGTGAATCATATTATATCATTTTAATTTTACATTATTTTAAACGCTCTACATAGTATGAAACAAAGTCGTTTCCCACCGTCTGTGCGCTTAAATCTTTCAAGCTACGCAACGGATTTTAATGCGGTTTCCATCAATAGACAGAATGATTCAAGAGGAAGGTTTATATGCACCACATTAGTATCTACATAGCACCCGTGCGAAGCCGGGGCGGGTCGCTAGTTAAACATGATAGGTATGAGTTCAAGTTTCCGGTGAAGGAAAACATCGTGAGGAAACCATAGCGTGGTGGTAGAGTACTCTCTAGTAGGTACTCGACTGTGAGCTAACGGTGTGTTCCGGTAACTTCATTTGAGAGCCAGCTCCATTCCAGGCTAGGTGTCACACAATGTTCGACCGTGTGGTCGAACATTGTGTGACACTTAACACCAGGTGAGCTGTGATCAAGCCTATCCTGTCAAAAATAAAAAAAAGTTGTGCAAATTGATCATAAAAAATTTAGGAATTATAATAGACGCAATTACTCATCATCTTATTGTATTGTTAAAAATATATAGAGGTTTTACTAAAATATTATTTTGGAAATTCCAAAACCAAAAATTAAAACAAATTTAGTTTTGCATTTTTCCAGTTCATTTTTTCAAGTGCCGCTAAAAACCTTGTTAAAAATTTACAATTCATTTTACAGTCTAGTCCAGTCCATGTTATAGTATAAAATAGTAGATGAACTGGAACGAAAAGCTTCTACGAAGTTTTGAAATGCCATGTTTAACCACATTATTTACTTGCACTCGCAATTTGGCACTTTATGATAAAAAAAAAACTAAAATACACAACTTATGGAAATAAAAACTTGACACTGGCAAATGCACAGAAAGTGCGACGCCAAGCCCTCGGAAGCGGAATAAGAAAAAAAATACTTATGGATCATTTTTTCACGATTCCCGCCAAAAATCCAATTTCGTTTTTCCCGGCTCCGAAGCTGCTTAACTTTTTTTCAGCATGGCAAAGGTCGTCAACACCATTCATCCCAGATTATAATTCATTGTTTTTAGAAGCAAGTACCGGGCGGAAGCGTCAGAAAGCTATTTATTATTAGAGTCGAATCAAAGGACGGTTCAAGTCGCTTTCCTAGAATCATTGCTTTGTTACACACATTAGCTGTTCCGTTACTATTGTGCACTGTATGTTTACAGGAACATTTCGAAAGAAACATTGGGAAAAATTGTTTGTTTCACGGGAAGGGGTTTATCTAATGGTTTTGTTGAAAGAAAAAAAGAAAAGATTAAATCTGATACAAAATATATATTTTTTTAATAAAAATAAAAGGCTTGTGCAAAATTTGCATTTGTTTAAAAATTCCATTTCTCATATTACGCACAGCGACTAATATTGAAACGTTGATAGACTTACTTTGAAAAAAAGTAGGCTTATTTTTTTTTAATAAGAAATAGGCTTTCGTTCGAAATCTCACCTGATGTTGAGTGATGATGTGGTCTAAGATAAATAAATTAATATGTTTATTATAAGTATGTATTTACAAAAAATTACATTTATGTATTTATAAGTTTTACCTGACTTCCATAGTACAAGCTTTGCTTAGTTTGAGGTCAGATGGTGATGTGTGTATGTCCTACGATATTCATTATTTTATTTGAGATGGAGCCCGCTTGCCCAAAAGATACTGATTCGCTCTTGACTTGAAGACACCCAAATTATATCCTATGGGGAATACCCACTCAGTTAGTGCATTTCACTGTCTAAGTAGCAGTCCGCACAATGAACGTGGAATCAGAATGTGGACAGCTATATATTTAGTTGTTTTTTTTTATGGTTGACAGGCTTGGTGTTTGACCACAGCTCACCTGATGTTAAGTGAAGGTGTGGTCGAAGATGGTAAAGCATACCTAGCCTGGAATGCAACTGGCTCTCAAGTGAGGCTGCCGGAACACACCGTTAGGTGCTTGGCGGCAGATTTTCAACTTGAGGTTGAGCTAGCCAGCCGAGTACTAAAGTACCCTACCACCATGCTATGGTTTCCTCACGATGTTTTTCCTTCACCGGCAGCTCAAGCTCATTGTTGGGGTTTGAACCCACGCCCTTCGGCATGCGAACCTACCGCGCTAACCATTGAGCTATCATCGCTATCTTGAATATTCAAAATGAACTTTCGCAAAGTAACGCCTGAATCAATCAATTATTTATCTAATAAAAATATTTTTTCCGCTTTCTTGCCGAAACTCTTTTTCTATGATCTGTTTTTGAGAGCGTGTGTTTTATCTTACATTCCAATATGACTGTAATGTAGCCATAATGTAAGAGATGTCAGCGGCTACCGGCGATACCGCGCAAAAGTGCAAGTAACATTGCATTGCTAATACAGACAGCTAGTTGGCGTAAAACACGGGGCGTGTCGACCCGCCTTCTCTCACTTTACTGCGAGTTTACTGCCCACACTTTGTTGGCTACACTCTGTTTCTAACGGCTTGCAAGAAATGTGAGAGGCAGAACTGTATTTCTTTATACCCGACTTGATGCTCAATTGTTTTTTGAAAGAAAGAAAGGAAATAATTTTATTTTGTAACCAAATAGAACCAAAAAAAAAAACAAAAATAACAACAAATAGAGACAAACAGGGGCAATATTTTCATAGTTAAATGTAATGAGACGACCAGACGACCAAGCTATCGTGATGGTATGTAATAATTCTTACTTATAACAATTTCATCTTTCAATTTTCAATTTCATTTCATTTGTAGCGATGATAGTGAAGTGGTTAGCGCGGTCAGTTCACACGCCGAAGATCGTGGGTTCAAATTTCAACAAGGTTATTATTACAGGTGTGTTTTTTTGTTGTATTATTTTTTAGTGTTTGCAATAAAGAGTTAATCAATCAATCAATCAGTCAAGGTGAAGGAAATTGTGAGGAAACCATTGCTTAGTGGTAGGGTACTTTTTAGTACTCAACTGGCTAGCTATCACCGTCAAGTAGAAAGTTTACCGCTAAGCACTTAACGGTGTGTCTCACTTGAGGGCCAGCTAGGTGTCTTCAACACAAACACTTAGTAAATTAACATCAGATAAGCTATGGTCAAAAACACAATCTATCAACCATTAAAAAAAACGTGCGGAACACGAGTAATGGTAGAAAAAAAAAGACAACACCAATGTCACTTCAAAATTTTAAATATGTCATGAGTTTTAAAACACTGATTACATGTCAACATAAGTCAATACCAAAAAAATATTGTCAATGTAATAAAATGACAGGACAAAAAAAAATCATAATTACTTACTAGTAATTCAATAATCTTAAAGTTATAAGTCATAGATTAGTTACTGATTAACATCAACAGAACCTTGTAACTAAACCTAGCTGAGACCTTTTAGCTATCCAAGCTTCCTCACGTGTCTGTTTGTCCGTTGGTCACAAAGATCACATGTCATAGCAGTCTTGTAAAAATGACCTTTACGAGCTGACCATGCGTGCGTAGCCGCGGGAAAAAAGCTACTCAGTTGTTATCATAATGTATTCATTTCTATCCATGCATTTCTCTTGCTGTGGAACGCGACTTGGTCACGCGGCTGACATGTCCTAAGACTAGGATATTTGTTTGCGAAGATTACAAAGTACGTTAGCGGTAATCAAATGTATGATAACGAGCATTTTTCATACTTATTAAATAAATAAATAAATATCGCAGGACATTACACACAGCGCCATCTGAACCCAAACAAAGCAGAGCTTGCATACATACACCCAGACACAGAACAATCATCAATGTTAGTCCTGAGTGGGAATCGAATCCACGCCCTTCAGCGCTCGAAGCACAGATACTACCAATGAACCAACAGGGCTGTCGAATTTATTTTTATTAATACTTTTATGTTAAAGCAATGAGACGAGTAAGACACTCTCCTGATTGTAAGATATAACGCCTGTCCATGACCATTGGAACGACACACAGAACTTTCGAGTACCTTAACAAAGTCTAGCATCGCTGCTTTGGCGTTCATTACTTTGCGACTTTAATGGTTAGTCTCAACAGCCCAGTAATTTCGCAAGGTATTAAATCTTATTTACTTCCATTTTTTCTGCTATTTGCGTTGTACGTAAATATCGCAATTTAATGTTCTAGCCTTTTTGGTTCGACTTTTAATTTTTTTTACATTACACACAGCGCCATCTGACTCTAAACTAAGCAAAGCTTGTACTATGGAAGACAGATAACTGATAGAATACTTAAATACTTTTTAGTTTTTTAAAAATACATACATACAGTACACCCAGACACAGAACAAACATTTGTTTTTATATCACAAAATGCTTGTCCTGGGTGGGAATCGAACCCACGCCATTCAGATAAATAATTGATAGAATACTTAAATAGTTTTTTTTTGTAAATACATACATACTTTAATACGTATGTGTTGCCGTAGTCCATTAATACTTAAGTAGAATAAATAAATAAATATAAATATCGCAGGACATTATTTTATTTTATTTTACACACAGCGCCATCTGACCCCAAACTAAGCAAAGCTTGTACTCTGAAAATCAGATAGCTTTTGACATTGGGATAATTTGTGACATTGATACATTCCAGGCTAGGTGTGATTTACCATCTTCGACAACACCTTCACTTACACCTTCACCTTGTGCTGTGGTCAAACACCTAGCATGTCATATAGGTATATATAAAAAAAAGATTACTTTCATTATTTGGTTTTTGTAAATACATACTTATAATACATACAGTACACCCAGACACAGAACAAACATTTGTTTTTATATCACAAAATGCTTGTCCTGGGTGGGAATCGAACCCATGTCCTTCAGCTCTTGGAACAGACACACTAACAATGAACCAACTTGTCGGCTTGAAATTTTACTAATATTTTTGACCCATCTCGCTGTCGGTCGGATTATAAACGCTTACCTATCAGATAATGAAGGCTAACTATAACTTGTTATAAAGCTAGCAATACGAGCTGTTATTTCTCCGCCCAGTTCCAACACCCTCGGTGCTGGTGGAGCTTTTCACTGATTAATTGGTTATTTTAGCGAGCTGGGCGGGGGTGCGAAACCAATTAGATATATGCACGCGAGCGTTAGGGATAGTTCGAAAGTAGATGAGCGATACAATATCACTACTGGAACACTATACATTTTCCAGGAACTTCCTAAGGGGCATGTGATGGAAGTTTCGTAAAGTTTTCAATTTTTTTATGGTAGGCTGGGTGTTTAAATGAAGGTTTGGTGGAAGATGGTAAATCCACCAGAATAGAACTGGGTCTTATGTGCACGATATAAAAATGAAGTCTCAGTAAGCGATCCAACTTATATAATTTTGGGTTAAACCCCACTAATATTATAAATGTGAGTTTTTATGTTTGTTACTCTTTAACGCAAAAGCTAACTGAACGGATTTGGATGAAATTTGGTGTGGAGGTAGCTGAGGTCCTGGATTATCACATAGGCAACTTTTGATCTCGAAAACATGTTGCTGGTAACACCGCGGGGCGCAGCTAGGGTCTCATATGCTTGAAAAACAAAAGAAAACGGACTTATTTACTTGATGTTTGAATTTAAAATACTCTCTCAACTTCTCATTGACGTGGAATGCCGCGCCTGAAAAAAAGACAAGCTTATTCAAGCATTGATTAACTCTAGGTATGCCACGCATTATCAGTAAGGCGGTTTTTATAACAAGATATAGCGGCCGAAACTTATGAATTTTGTAGTTTTCCCGGCGTACTCTACGAAGCCACAGCTAGAAATTACATTATTTATAGTTTTTTAAAGTCATTATTAAAAACCCTCAAACGTCAGCCGTCCCAGTCAGCTCATCACCAGGCGCGCATAACCGTTGAGGAGCTCTTTGATCGCTAATTGATGTATCTGCTGCGCTCTCATTGCGCCCTGATATGCCTGGTTCGTGTCGTGTCTTGATTGCTGGCAGAACTGACTCCTTGACGTTTGGGGACACAAATGTGTATTTTGGAGAGAAGACAAGAGGGAAGGTGACTTATTTTTGGGAGACAAATTAAATACGGAAATGTCTCAAGACGTCTCTGACAAGTAAATTAAATAAATTTCTTTCAAAAGTTACAGAATTGTAATCGATTTGAAATGAAATGAAATTTCAGAATTGTAATCGATATGCTATCTGGTAATCGCTATTTTCATATTGATATAATCTGACAACTCTATAATCAATTTTTGAAGATTTCTCTCGCATCAACAAAGAAAAATGAATTCAACGATATTGTTTCTACGTTTGTTTTTTGGTGATGAGAATCCAGCACACATCTTTTCCCTTGTTTCTTTCTTCAAAAACATCTCCGTTATCAGTATTTCCATATAGACGCAACTAAAACGAGTAGCTTGTCTTCGCGTCGTGTTATCTTTACTATATTTGCATTACGGTTAATCAGAAGCGTCCTATATTTGCCGTATAGTTAATCTGTAGCCCTGAGCTAACACTCATAATTACAGCGACGGCAGATAAACGTAGATTTCGTGATGACTAGACATAAAAAAAGAATGTTTAAAAACAGATGTATGACATTGATAGAACAGTTAAACATTTTTTTAAAGTGCATCATTCTACTTTTTCTTTGTTTTTGGCATAACACTTTGAGCATTTTGCTAGTGTCAAATAGTTTATATTTTCAATTTTGTCTTACATTTCCACCAAATTTCATTATTGTTCTTTATAATTCGCCTTCCGGGTAATAATTCTTAACACAATATGATACAAATAAGATACGCAGTACCAGATATTCTTCCGCCAAGCAGTAGTGCTAGCAAAATTACAGGGCTGTTGAGACTGACCATTGCAAGTGTCAAAGTAATGAGCGTCAAATCAGCGATGCTCTGGATTTTTTTTTACTACTCAAAGTTCTGTGTATCGCTGCAATGGCCATGGACAGACTTACCTTTTACTACCAGGAGAGCGTCTCGTTCGTCTCATTACTTTAAAAAAATGCATACGTATAGTAAAGTACTTTACATTTTATTACTATGGAAAATGTATTTCCCGCAGTGCAAATTAGTCTTGCCAAAACAAAACGCATTCAAGGGAACGAAACGCAAAGATAAATTGCCGCCTGAGTAGAGTTAATACAAGAATAATGAAACAATTATGTGTATTGACGGCTTGCGTGAGGTAAGACCTCGGACCCCTGAGTAACCAGGGGTCCGAAGTGAGGGGCCAAAAAACACCCCAAATGATAATAATTTTGATAGACACTTCGCGTGTGATCAGCAATTATGTCACGCTTGGTAATTCCAATTTGGCACATTATCGGTGCATTACCGATTATTTTTAAATTCGAACAAAAAATCATTCGCACCTTTCATACGTCGTTACAACACTTTTTTTGTTAGTTTTTCTGGCATATGGTGCTAGTTGGGTGCTGGCCGTTTTCAAGTTGTTAACATGCCAAAAAAATGAATTAAAATTAAAAATAGAATAGATTCGCACCAAGGATTATAATTTTTATTTTAAATTGAGAATAATGCAATAGCACTCATCCGTCTTTTATTTTTCTTAAACTTTTGGCTAGCGATATTGTTTTTTTTTCCTCCTTCATGTGACATTTTTAGTGATGAGGTAACGTGCGCGATTTGATCGTCGACACATTTTCCCGAATTAATATCATTTTTTAAAATAGAAAAGTCGATAAACAAGCGGCCGTCTCGCCTGATGGTAAGCTCACAGTCGCGATCTTTATAGATGCTTACAAAAACGCTTCCCGTTATAATTCAACGGAAAGTGCTAACCTATTTTGTGACAGTGATGCGACACAAATCCGTAACTAAACAATTTCGCCAGTTTACGGATGGAAAGATCCCATGTTATCGTACGGTAGTCTACATCTACAAACACTAGATACAAACTGTTACTAAATCTGCCGTCAGATCTCAGCATCCGGTGCTATCTAATCTACGGTCAGTGTTTGCGGAGGCGTGGATGATGTTCACCGAGATACGCCAAGGTTTGTGTATCGAAAGTCAGGAGAGGCCTTTTTGGGACAAGATAACATTCTATGGCGCCATGGTTATGACGATAGTCTTGTGTCGTGAAAAATCTGCATTTTATCTTAAAATGATAACTAAAAATCTGATTGACATTTTTCTATAATTCTAATTTAATATGCAAATGTATTAAATAAATAAATAAAAAATAATTAAATTCTCGATCTTGTTTCTTCGCACTAGATGGCGAGTGAAATCAGATTTTTTTCTGGCATTAGGCGTACTCTTAAGTTGCAACAAAGTACCGCTTTACCAATCCAGAAATTGTAATGGTGACCTTTATTGTGTTTGTTTGCCCGAATTTATTTATTTTGATTTTCGACCATTTTTTTTATAATATCCTAATGTAGATACAACTGATTAATGTTTATATTTTTACCTTGTGAATGTGATTTATTTAAAAGATTGGTTTTTGTCACTTGTGGTGCAATACTGAACATTCCAAACGTGTTTTGGTGCTAATTTTTATTAGTAAATGTATTTAGTCATTGGTGCTTATTGTTAGTAGTAGTTTTAGTTCTTTTACATGCCGTAAGATAAAATATGGAGGTCTATTTTATTTTTTCTTATCATATATTTATTTGTATACACACCCATATTTACGTAATAAATAAATTATGAATTAAAAAACATAACCCCAAACTAAGTTGGAGAACTTTATTTAACCTTTTATTTGACGAAAACAAAGATACTTGTTATAATAAATGTTTGTAGCATCTCTCTACCAGTCTATTTTATTTAATTCTGTCGTATGGTTATCTGGAAGGAATTCGTTCTTAGCGATAATGCTGCCACTTGTAGCACAATGTAAGTTATATTCTTTTCAGATGTCTAGTGTACGCAATTAAAGAGTTTCTATCTTACTATTATTATAAATGCGAAAGTTTGTGAGTATGTTTGTTATTCTTTCACTCAAAAACAACTGAACGGATTTAGATGAAATTTGGCATGAAGGTAGCAGAGACCCTGGATTACCACATAGACTTCCGAATCCCGAAAACATGTAGCAGATAACATTGCGGGGCGCAGCTAGTAACTCATAAAAAACTGATTTACAAAATTGTCTTAAATTCTTTTGTAATTTCAATTATTGTTCCTTTTCAAAATGTTTTTGAACTAACCATTAACATTTATTATGATGATCGTTTTGCAGGCGAATTGAATTGTCATTGAACTGTTTTGAAATCTCTATCAAAAACTTTAAGTAAATTATTAAAAGTGTGAACATTAAACAGAAAATGACATCGCGTACACAGTCTCAAGTATTGTTACTAAAGATTACTGAAGTTACGTGTTTGTCGAGCCCCATTGAGTTTTTAAGTGGTTTTAAACAAACACCATTGAGATGAGAACAGGGACCTCTTGTTGCTGCCTTAGTAAATACCACTCGACGTTTTATATTTATTTAAAAAAAAAACTAATCTTGACATGAAGTGTTTTATCTCCGTTTCCGGTAGATCTTATACGTCCCAACACTAGACTCGTATTTAGAAATTAAACAGTGACGAACGCTGTTAACCTTTCTCACGACGAAGGAATTCCAAATTTCAAAATAATTCACGAAACTTCTAAAGAGTTCACTCCTCGTTCATTCACATCTAAAAGTTCACTCAAAGAAACGTCAAATCATTTTTACCGAGGTATAAAGACAAAGATAGTGTTCGGCGGGAACGCAGAAAGAGTCGTGCGTCGCCTCGTTGTATTTTTTTCCAAAACTGGTGTTTTGTTGAGTGTTTATGCATAAAAATGGTGATGTTTATTCATAAAGTGCCGAATCACAAGCGCGAGTGTGGGAAAATGATATAATGTGGTGAAACATGACTTTTCGTGTTGCTTCCAAAACTCCATCGAAGCTTTATAGTAAAGTCGCCACTACTTTACTAAAGCATGGCTGAACTTGACTGACATGGCATGACATGGACTATACTTGACCAAGACTGGTGACTTTAACTAGGTATATCTACGAGGCAACTTATTTAACTTATGAAACTTGAAAATAAACTTTAATAATAAACTTGAACACTTGACAGTGGCAAATGTTCAAAATGCGACGCCAAAACCAAAGAAAAAGAAAACCTTTCTCACGACGAAGGAATTCCAAATTTCAAAATAATTCACGAAACTTCTAAAGAGTTCACTCTTCATTCATTCACATCTGAAAGTTCACTCAAAGAAACGTCAAATCATTTTTACCGAGGTATAAAGACAAAAATAATGGAGTACAAATGTCTACCGTGTCTATTCTATTACAAAACATAATAAGCCGCGTGGAAAGGCCTGGAAACAGCATTAATTAACTCTTGTGACAGTCTCACATGACGTTCATTAGGTATATAGCCATTATTCATTCCGATTCTATTTCCGATACTTAAAGTTTTTCACTGGAGACGATGCCAAAACTCATGTCCCATGTTCGTAGCTGACTGTCAATTAATTTTAACTGACGCAAGCGAAAGTTGGAATAGAATCCTTGCATAAAGAGACGTATGAATAGGCTGTGATCTTAAATGAAAATCTTGTCTATTTTACACACGTCATACGTCGACGGCGCGACACGGCTCATACTGGATGGGTCACTGATACGTTTGTCTCTCCTCATGTATTAAATGAGAAAAATTAAAAATGAAAGAAAGAGTTCATTCATTTTTAATTTTTCTCATTTGTTTATTAAGATTATCTGAAATAAATCGCTTTAGGCGATAAGGCAGCCGTTCTACTATTGTTTATATACCTTTATAGGCCTCTCCCAAGACACGCCACTCAGCCCGATCTTCGGCGTTTCGCTTAGATTAGCTTTGATTTCAGTTATATGTAAAAAAATAAAATTATATCTGCAACAATCGTACCTACTTCCAGTTTTGACCACGCTCAATAAAAACCGTGTCTCACTGTAACAGGCTACAAATTCATTTCATTCAAAACTAGTGATTGCCACTTGCAGCACTGTGAATTGATTCACATTTGGTTCGACTCGAATATTCCCAAAATCCTGGCACAAATTTAATTCACAAACGCATGTATCATAAATAAAACATAAAACTCGGACCATAAGATACAATTTGCTAAACTGTCGTCCGTATTAGTATTCGACGCTCACGTCAAAATATTCAAATTGAATTGTGTCTCGTTGGAATACGCAATGAATCGAGTCAGATTTGAGTCGTTTACAACGTGTTAGTCGTCTAGTATCGTTTCAGAATCGATTACTCTGTGTTTGTGACACTAGTTGTAATTTTTTTCGCGTCTCCAGTGATGTGCATATTAATCGGGTAGGGACTAGTTTTTAATCGATATTTTTCTTCGTCGATCAATTTGTAAAGGCGCGTCGGCACGTCCCCGTGGCATGTTAGTTTTTGTTGAACGCATTGGTATCTACAGATAGAGAGTTTAGCTTGCAATCTTGGTCATCTCAATAATAAAGCGGAGATAGCTGTCTTCATATAAAATATTAAGATAAGTATATATTTTCTTAATTCGTACGTGATCTGTTGTATCTTTGTCTATGGTATTCTATTTGTCTCTCTGTCACTTTGTTACTTTACTTAATTTATTTTTTTAATTTAAATGTTGTGAAAAGTATATTGTTTATGTATTATATTTTACATCAATTTATTTATCAAAAACTAATAATGGTATATTAATTATTACTAAGTTATATATATTATTATGTGGACGTGAGTAATCCCGCGTAAGTAAAATTAAAAAAATATATCTATCTGTTTTTTTTAAACAATTAATAGGACTCTCAATGCTATGAAACGAGAAAATTACGAGTTACGCGACTGTGAACCTTATTCCGTCGACATACTATATGCGTTTCCGTAGCCTTTTCTCAAAACGTACAATAAAAATCTGTGATACCCTGTACACATCATGAAAATGGGCAAAGAATTAAAAAAAAATGAGAAAGTTCTGTGGCTCTAGCTAGCTTTACTAAAGTGTCAAAAGTTAGTAAAATTCACTGCCCATAAAGCTGTAAGTGTGAACGACTTTTGCATAATCTGGCAACACCCTCGAGACTAGAGAAGTCCCTCGCAAAAATCGGCTAACAAAGTAACACTCGGCTCAAGTGTCGCCAAGTGGCGGTCTCCGATTCGATTACAGTCGAGGGGACTCGATTCTAAATAACTTAGCGTTCGAGTGTTCGTTTATTCGATTACAATGCGTAAGTGTTGTCGACAGTTTTGTGGTTTACTACTTTTTGGGGATTTTTAGGCGATTGACACAGCGGCCAAGGTCGCCAGTTTGAGGTAATAATTTAAATTCTAGATGTGTATTCTTTACTAGTGTTGGCCTCTTCGGGGCCGTTGAAGCACGACTTTTGCTAGTGGCTGTTCTTACCGTCAAGCAATAGAGAACAAATATAAATGTAGATAGATAGAAAAGAACCTTATGAACTAGTGCCACAAGTGGCGACCTTATCGCTAACATCGATCTCTTTCAGGCAACCAAGAAAAGAAAAACACGAAAGATAGTAATAATTATAAGAAACAGACAGGAGATGTAACACTAATAAGAGAAATAAATAAAAATAAATAAAATAAAAACACACAGCGCCATCTGACCCCAAACTAAGCAAAGCTTGTACTATGGCAGTCAGATAACTGATAGAATACTTAAATACTTTTTTTTTGTAAATACATACTTATAATACATACAGTACACCCAGACACAGAACAAACATTTGTTTGCACCACAAAGTTTGTCCTGGGTGGGAATCGAACCCACGCTCTTCAGCTTCAGCTTTTTTTATATGGTAAGTCTATAAAAAATAATAATAATAGCGTATTTAAATATGTAATTATATGTAATTTGTATTGTAAGTCAAAAGCAACATTACCAATCAACTTACAAGTTATCCTTGCTTTCTTTGCTCATATTATTTGACTTTTTTATGGTTGACAGGCGGTGGTTGACTACAGCTCACAGCTATGTTATGTGACGGTGTGGTCGAAGATGGTAAGCACACCTAGCCTGGGCTAGCTCTCTAGTAAGGCCGCCGGAACACACTGTTAGACGCTTGGTAGCAGATTTACAACTCGAAGGTGGTAGCTAGCCAGCTATGTTTTCCTTTACCAGCAACTCGAGCTCATAGTTGGGAACCCACTCCTACGCTTTTAATGCTACAAAAATTTATATCATCGACAATTTTTTTAAATTTAAAATGTATGTATTAAGATTGTTTTCATTCAAAATACAAATACAAATCTTTTATTAATAACACCAAAGTTACAGGTGATTTTTCCATTCATATTTAAAATATCAAAATCATAACAAGTCAAATAATGAAAATGAAAATGTCAATGAAGTTATATGTCACATATAAAATAGTTATGTCAATGTCAATGTCCATAAAAACGTTCCATTTCACGTTTTGTAACTGTTTGTTTGTTTTTGTTACAAAATAAAATCATTTTCTTTCTTTCATTTCTCATACATTTCCAATCGAGTGACAAAACAATATTTTTAATACTATTTGTATCAGAGACATGTTAGTGGCGGCTATATTTCCATAGACAAGCTGGGATCAGGTGATTATTCCAAAGATAAGAGCGCATTACGCCCGTTTGCTAAGATTGTGTAGTGATAAAGGCGTGAGATTATTTTCTCGGTGTTAAATAAACAAACTTAAATCCACGACGTTCTTAGAAAGCAAATTAATTAACAGTTAAATGAAATAACTGACGAGATCCTTATGAAATGTCGCAGAATGTGGCACGTCTATTTATAAGTTGGAAATATGCTAACAGTTTTGTGCCATTTTTTGTGATGAAAAGTTTACATTAGTAAAAAAAATGATTAGCTACTTTTTACAACCTACAAACACCTTTTTTATATTTAACAGGTTAGGTGTTGAATATAATATCAAGTGAGAGTGCGGTCGAAGATAGTAAACACACCTAACCTGGAATGTAAATGAATTGTTGTAATTAGCCTCACTTGAGAGCCTGTAACATTCCAGGCTAGGTGTGCTTTTTTATCTTCAACCACACCTTTGCTTAACTTCAGGTGAGTTGTGGTCAAACATTTAAAAAAAACTGTTAAGGGAGGCTAAGGACACACGATATTAGGTACTTAGTGGTAGAAATTTAAACTGAGGATGATAGCTTACGAATCGACTGTTGAAATGTATTTACGTCTTTGCTTTAGCGACAGCTCAAAATCGGTGTTAGGGTTCCGTACCCAAAGGGTAAAAACGGGACCCTATTACTGAGACTTCGCTGTCCGTCTGTCACCAGGCTGTATCTCAAGAACGGTGATAGCTAGACAGTTGAAATTTTCACAGATGATATATTTCTATGGCCGCTATAAATACAAATACTAAATATAAAATAAAATAAATATTTATGGGGGGCTCCCATACAACGGCCCCCTTCGTGCGGAACGGACGGAACCCTTCGTGCGCGAGTCCCACTCGCACTTGGCCGATTTTTTTTTACCCCACGCTCTTTGCTGTGTAAACTGATCGCACAAACCACTGAGCTGTACTATTCTACTTTAAGTTACAGTTAGACCCTACAATCTCTCTGGACACCGTCGTAAAAGAAAAATGGCAACACGTCAAAAAACTGCAAATAATTTGTGCTCTCTTTTTCGATATTAAACCGATGCTTCAATCATGGTTAAATTTACGAGCAGCAGTTTGAGCTACTTGCCATCGAGTCGATAATTAAAACGTGCTTTAACGTCGATATATCGATAATAAAGGCCTCAGTAAATCATCTCGGGACGGCACTAGCGGTAATGATGGGAAAAATTGTACTATTAATTTTACAGGATTACAGTAAGACTCGATAAGTATCAAGTAGGTATGATTTTCATGCTTATTTAAGCTATGATAATCATGAGGGACCATTTTTTACCACATTTCCAATTTTTTAATAATATAGGTACACACAGCGTCATCTGGCCCCAAACTAAGCAGAGCTTGTGTGATGGAAGTCAGATAACTGATAGAATACATAAATACTTTTTTTTTATAATACATACAGAACACCCAGGCACAGAACAAACATTTGTTTATTCACAAAATGTTTGCCCTGAGTGGGAATCGAACCCACGCCCTACAGCTCTCAAGGCAGATATACTACTTATCAATGAGCCAACGGGGCTGTCTAAATTAGATAGACAATCTTAAATTTGTCAATAATAACTGTCAAATCATAGGTTTAATTACCCTAAACTATCTTTAACACTAGGGCTCACCACTGCTCAGCTTACACGACAAAAACAAACAGGTACCAAGGAAAAGTACCAGGCACGCATAAAGGGTAAAGAGCTGAAGAGTCACAGGTGTATGTTGCATTAGCATAGCGCAGACAAAAGCGGGGAATGCGCGACCGCCGCGAGCTTCTGCCGTCCTGCTCCTATTGTCATAAATGCTAATGAATATTAGGAATTTAAAAACAAATGGGGATCTTGTTTGCTTTTTTATTTCACAAACGTTTGAGAAAAGAATTTGGAAGTTTTAATATTCATAAAATGTAGATTAAAAAAGAATAGTACAGAAAAGAAAAAAAGAATTGAATGTTTGAATATAGGTACATACTTATGTACCTAGTGAAATGGTATCTTCTAGGCAAGCGTGATTCTTCTAGATACCTTCACTCATCACAATGCCTGTTCATTAATTTAAAAAAAAATGTTGCGTAGAAAATACGTGAAGACTTCTCGGTGCTACGATTTTCGCTTGTCATACGCTAACTACACGCTCACAAATATGTCAAGGTCTATTTGTGTGGGTGTAGTTTCTGTATCATAAACGAAATTGTAGGACCAAGACTGTCTGCACAATTTTTCCAATCTCTATTTTTGAAATAAACTCATAAATATAACATTAACTAGCTTTAAATTAAAATAGAGATATGCCTTAAAAAGCCTAAGGCAGTATTAAAAAAAAAAACTCGTACAAATGACGCAGAAATCATTAATCTCGCCGAGACTGTCAAATAAAACCAAAGTTAATCTAGGCAAAGGTTCTTTCAGCCTAACTATTATCGAGATATAACATTGCTAACATCTCATTAACATGTAAATTAGTAACAGCCCACAACAATAATGCAACCAAAACGGGGAGGGCGCAACAAAAACCGTTTTAAACGATCGTAATGAACGCCGCAGAAAACGTAGGATTTTAATTAGAGACGAGCCTCCGGCGCGACCGCAGGCCGTAAACTGACCGGCTTACGTTTACGCCTTCCTTTGCTGTTAAAAAGCTAATGTTCCATTTTTGAATTTTGACATTTGAATTAATAGACCAATAATACTTAGCCAACTAGATTTATCCTTTAGTTAAGTTAAATTCTTCAAAGATTTGCCTTATGTATCTTAATTCACACTAAAAATTTCAAGCAATAGATTCATTGTTTAAAGGAATTTCTTGTCCCTTAATTTGAAAATCTACCGCCAAGCACTTAACTGTATGTTCCAGCAGCCTCACTTGAGAGTCAGTTCCATTCCAGGCTAGGCGTGCTTTACCATCTTAACATCAGTTGAGTTGTGGTCAAACACCTAGCCTGTCAACTGTCAACCATAAAAAAACTTAGAATGGAAAAAAATACAAAGCAAAGAAAAACGACAAAAAGAAGTTATTGATTAAAATTAGTAGATATGTCAAAATTTTAGATTGTTTTATAGGTATAGTCCTAATAACAATGTTAGTGTTGGTATTTTTTTCACAAAATTATTTTGACATTTAAACTGGAAACTCCCCAATGTCAACGCTCATCTGTTACTTTTTAAATCACTTCATTTTATGGGAACGGAAATGAGATTTGTGCCCGAAAATTTAGGGCAAAAAAAATATCCCCGGTCCCGCAGATAAAAT
Organism: Biston betularia; assembly: GCA_905404145.2. Taxonomy (NCBI): domain Eukaryota; kingdom Metazoa; phylum Arthropoda; class Insecta; order Lepidoptera; family Geometridae; genus Biston; species Biston betularia. The sequence continues at coordinate 1,495,059 of FR989879.1, forward strand.
GCTGACCCGCGGAAATGCGTAGCCGAAACGAAAGAACGACAATATTTGACCGCATAATAATCCCGCGTATATCTCCCACTTTGTATTATACGGTATTTCTGCCCTGGGGAGGAAAACTGAGCATTATATCATGACCATGCACAGATTTGGGCAGAAACAAGAGGCGAATCAGCATAGGAATGGTTTGCGGGCAAATATCAGTTTTATCATACGAATGGGTGAAGCTAAATAACGGGCCCTTTTTATCATACATTTGGGGATATTTTGGTAACTATGGCTAATGCTGTGGCCGTGCCAAGCCGCGACGCGCGCGTTCAGCCCACGTGAACGTAACACGACAAAACGATACGTTCACATGGGCTTGTTACTTTTTTTACTGAATTTTTATTTAATAAATAGATTAGTAGCATAATCTACTGTTTTAGTTAAAAATCATAAATTTATAAATCATTTATAAATTTGATTTTATGCTAATAATCTACTGTTTTATTCAAGCAGTTGTGATTTGCCGCAAATAAAGACCAAAATAAATGCCAGTAGCTGCGATGCGACAGCCCTGTTGGCTCATTGGTAGCATGTCTGCTTCAAGAGCTGTGGGGCGTGGGTTCGATTCCCACCTAGGACAAGCATTTTGTGATATAAAACCAAATGTTTGTTCTGTGTCTGGGTGTACTGTATGTATTCTAAGTATGTATTTACAAAAAAAAAAAATTATTAAATTCTATCAGTTATCTGACTCCCATAGTACAAGCTTTGCTTAGTTTGGTGTCAGATGGCGCTGTGTGTAATGTCCTGCGATATTTATTATTATTATTATTATTATTTCACTGTACAATTATGCTCCATTTGTCCATAAATGGAAAAAAATTGTTTGTATGGAAATCGAACCACCTGGTATTGTTGTTATTTCCCGTGCGAAGCCGGGGCGAGCTGCTAGTTATAGATACATAGAATCTTTGTCAACATCGCTTCACATTTTATTCAAGCCAAGAATATTTCTAAATAACTTATCCATCCCAAACATTTTTAGGTTTTTCTTTATTTAGGCGTCGCACATAATGTACATTCGTCCAATGGAGCGCAAGTAAATAGGGGAGCGAGGGTACGAACCGAAAAACCGCAAGACAATCCCAAAATTCATTACACGCACTAGAAGACCATCCGAGGAATTCACAATATTGAAATCCTTGCCTCCCCCCACGCGTCTCACCCCCTTGCCTCACCCCTCCCGCCCCTGTGCAGGGGATGGTACAGATATTACTAAGCCCCGATGTAAGCTCGCTATTGCAAACTAACACGAATAAATAAATCTTTGGCATAGCGGAAATCAGGGCCCTACTGTCGTGTGACTGCTTCGTTATTCTGCACTCCTGGTAGCAAAGAAAAATCATTTACAATATTTTTTCATATAATATTTACCTAAATGGTTAAAAGAGGGTAGAAATAGATACCCTATATAGGTTTTGGCGGGATAGCAAACGTGTCGCCATTTTGTACAATTTTCCAACATTCCAACACCATCGAAACTTGTAGTGAAGTCATCACTTTACTAGGCCATGACCGGACTCGAGCATGACTTACTTTGTGTGGCTTTGACTTAGACTTGATTTTTTTATAAAATACTTGAAAATATCGAAACACCTAACACTGACAAATATCATTTTAATCTATCTGTACCTACTATTACAAAGAGGAAAGATTTGATTGTTTGTTTCTTTGTAATGAATAGGCTGCGAAAATACCGGACCGATTTCAAAAATTCTTTCACCGTTGGGAAGCTACTCTATCCCCGGGTGACTTAGGCTACTTTTTATCCCTGTATTCGCACAGGAACGGGAACTACGCGGGTGAAACCGCGAGGCTAATATAAAATAAAAATGTACGTTGGGCAACCTGATGGACACATTGGTCTAGAACAAATTCACTCTAGTCTTAAAAACCAAATTGTAGTACTAAAAAATAATATCTAATAATAATAAATATCGTAAGACTATACACACAGCGCCATCTGGCCCCAAACTAAACAGAGCTTATGTGATGGAAGTTAGATAACTGATAAAATACATAAATACTTTTTTTTTTTGTTGTAAATACATACTTATAATACATACAGAACACCCAGACACAGAACAAACATTTGTTTATTCACAAAATGTTTACCCTGAGTGGGAATCGAACCCACGCCCTACAGCTCTCAAGGCAGATATACTACCAATGAGCCAACGGGGCTGTTGTGTAGTTCCCAAGAAACAGAATCCGGCGAGGTCTGAAAATAAAAATGTACAAAGTTCGACGCCAAAAACAAAGAAAAAGTAAGTTACAAAGTTGTTCCAACCGTAACCGCCCTGATTCGTCAAATTTCATTTGAAAAGAGATCACTCATAAACAATGAGAACATAATCACATAAAAAACAATTTAGCCGGTAATCTAGCCGTAATTTATGGCCAGTAATATTGAGAAGAATCCGTGTTAAATCATAAAAAAGAGCACTTAACTGTATATTAGGTAACACGGGCAGCGATATAATAACTATTATTAAATCTCTTGACGAAATTCTCCACTAATAAAATGAAGAGCTTGAGGCAGCTTCCGATTTCTTTGGGCATACTTCGTCGTTTATTTTTAATTTTTGGTTTTTAAGTACGCTTTCACTGTTTTGCACTTTCCTGAATATTTTATTTTGTCCTTAGTAAAATTTGAAACTACATAATTGTGTTTCTTTAAATTCTGTTGGTTGGTTGGTTGACAGCCCTGTTGGTTCATTGCTAGTATGTCTGCTCCAAGATCTGAAGGGCGTGGGTTCGATTCCCACCCAGGATAAACATTTTGTGTTATAAACAAAATGTTTGTTCTGTGTCTGGGTGTACTGTATGTATTATAAGTATGTATTTACAAAAAAAAGTATTAAAGTAATCTTTTTTATATATATATATATGTATATATATATATATATATATATATATATGACAGGCTAGGTGTTTGACCACAGCTCACTTGATGTTAAGTGAAGGTGTGGTCGAAGATGGTAAATCACACCTAACCTGGAATGTATCAATGTCACAATCTATCAGCTATCTGATTTTCATAGTACAAGCTTTGTTTAGTTTGGGGTCAGATGGCGCTGTATGTAATGTCCTGCGATATTTATATTTATTGATTTATTCTACTTTAGTTTTAATCGACTACGGTATAGCCAAAAAATAAAGTTATGTTTCAAGCAGTCTATATATCAATGCCAAAATTTCTGATTCGATTTTTGTGAATGAGCTGTTAATCGGTTTTTTATTATGCTCCAGGTGACATAAGCTACATTTTTTTAATTAAAAAAAAAATTCTTGGAAATTTTTTGCGTACGTTTCAATCGTTTTGACTCTAAGTTTCCGTACGGCCAAGGAATCCCAAATCAAAAGAGGAGCGACGTTCTCAATTCGACTGTATTTTTTATAAATGTTTGTTACGCGATAATGCCATCAATTATGAATCGATTTTGATGATTCTTCTTTTTCTTCTGTGATCATAGTTCACTGGTGGTCCCATATTTTATCGACATCGATAAAAAATCTAAAAAGTTGTATACATCGATAATATTTTCGTTTACTCCGAAACCACGCTGTATCACTGGAGCAGTGCGTTTAGTCGGCAAAGGGTCTAGAGTTGTTTTTTTTTAATTGTAAATTTTGTATTATTTATTTAAGATGCAAAATAAAGCTATAGTTCTATCCTATTCTAAAACGTACGAATACATTACAAAAAGCACCTTCAGACATTGTAAAATGTGTAAAATAAATCGCAAATGAGTGAGTGTACAATGCGTTGCATCCTCTTAAAATATAGTTTTAACGCGTCTTCGATTTTACGACAGCCATACCGCGAGTTACCTATACTAAACGAGTATTCCGCTCCACGAACCGTTTCGCTCATTTCGCTTATTTCGCTCATTTCGCTTATTTCGCTCGTTTTGCTCATTTCGCTCGTAACAAATTCTACGTACGCTGTAGCTAAAAGTTTTCCAGTTGATTTCAGTGATACACTCTAGAAGATAAATTTGTATCATCCGAACATTTTACGGTTGAATCGTAAAGAGTGCATCACTACCCCAGCATGTGTCGTAAAGGCCTCTTCAGCTAACAATTTCCTGATGGTCTGTAAATAGTAAGTTTATTGTCTTTTTATGAGGTACTCGGACCGTAAAAAGGAAATAAAAGAACACCGCCGATGGTGATCATAAAAAAAAATAATTTTCGACTCATCTTCGTCACTATCTCGCTCCGTCTTTAGATTGTTCCCACGTGTGCGAGCGAGAGGGAGTGTTTACGGCGTGTCGCATGACCCTTTCCACTCATGGGGGTAAAGGTCGTAAAATGGGAGCATAAGGATAATGTTTTCGGTTTCCTATACTGCGCTTCATTCATGATTTCGTTTTAGTACGTTGGTAGACATGTAAATCCGATTGCTTTCTCGATACGTACGAATCGACATTTTGCCCCATTACGTGTGTATTACATCCCTTATAGAAAAAAAAGAGCTATATCCGTTCCACAGATATAAAAAGTTAACTGAAGTATACATATAGAACCTCCTTTTTCAAGTTTTGGTTGCTTTTACACGTTTTAACAACATCTCTAATCTATCTTGTTTTCAAGCGTTTTAAGTTCACGAAATCAAGACATTGACAGATAATTTTAAGTGTTAATTATATTTAAATAACGTTTACAAGTAAGCTCCTGATATAGAAACTAGCAAGGTTTTGTCATTTTTTTGTTTTACGTATGCGGGATTACTCAAGTTTGAGTTCGAAGCAAGACGATGTCGCGCGCGTTTTGTACTCTGCTTTGCCTCCTTGAAGAAGGCCATCCGATTGGGACGACACTGTAGCCGGAGAAGCTCCATCCGATGAACAATCCGGACAACACTGTAGCCGGAGAATCTGGCATAATTAAACATGATTGAAACAAAAATCTACACTACCTACCTAACTTAATTTAAAGCCGCAAATTAAAAACAAACCTATTAAAAGCTACTAACCAAGTTATACAATATAAATTTAAAAAATAAAAAAAATTAGCGCGCGTAAATCTGAATTCAAATTTAGAACGCGATAACAGCAGCATTAATTGCTTAGAGATGGGACAGAGGCGCGGTTTACGGATAATTCCGGCAAGTTCCGGCGCCATTTGTTCTGCTCGAGCGAGAACGCATCCTAATTCTTAGAGGGCTATAAGGAGACCTTTATGCGTTAATAAAGTTGCGATATAAAAAGAACGGAGGCGTCCGAGGGTGAAGCAAGGGTAAGTTAAGTGCGCGTTTAAGGCGATCTAGAGGGCGTGCGAATTTGTCAGCCCATAGACTGTGACGATCCAATTGTGTGATTAAATAAAGACAAGAGGTTCCATTGTTATGGTTCTGGTTTATTTTCGGTGTTAAATGGTTATTGCTTGTAAAACAAAGCCTCATTTTGCTGTTTAAGTGGTTACATGAGAACGTGATTTTTGACGCGGAAATGGTAATAAATACTATTTTACTTAAGTGAGGGAATTTACAATGGTTACTCGGTTTTTTTTTTAATTTTCGGCAACGCGCTTTTTGCTTTTTGCCAGGGAAACGTGTGAAAAGTAACTTGCTACTAGCTCAGTGGTTAGCGCGGTAGGTTCTCATGCCGAAGGGTGTGGGTTCAAACCCCAACAATGAGCTTGAGCTGCCGGTGAAGGAAAAACATCGTGAGGAAACCATAGCATTGTGGTAGGGTGCTTTCTAGTACTCGGTTGGCTAGCTACCACCCTCCAGTTGAAAATCTGCCGCCAAGCACCTAACGGTGTGTTCCGGTAGCCTTACTTGAGAGCCAGTTCCGTTCCAGGCTAGGTGTGCTTCATCATCTTCGACCACACCTTCACTTAACATCAGGTGAGCTATTGTAAAACACCTAACCAGTCAACCATAAAAAAAAAACATTTATCTCAAGTTTAATCAAGTGAAGTCACGGTCAAGTACAGTCCATGGAATGTTTTGGAAACAACATAAAATGACACTATTCTTATGCGCATAATTCGGAACTTTATAATTGAAGCAAACATTAAACGTTTAAGGATTTAGGGTTTTTGCTAAAATTTTGACAGATTTTGATAAACAAAACAAATTTTTTTTCTTAACTCTAAAAAGGACTTGTTTACGCCTAATATCAATATTACATAGCTTTCATACTGACAAACTTATTTGAATACACAAGCAATGGAACCACCATCGCATAAATGTAAACTGATTAAAGTCCCGTTTTTCAGACAAGTAATTTAAATTCATCGTAATATGAAACCTAACTCATTTACAAGACAACGAATGACTCACTCGTTCTGACCGTAAACTCTATACCATAAACTAAAACCCATAAAAAGTTAATTGCCAGAGCAAAAATGTATCCGAAGATAAACTGATCGCAACACTAGTGACCCTAGTTAGCTCCAAACTAAGATGGCGGCTTTAGGGCCGTCATGTTCAGAAAATTAAATTTCGAAGCTTATTTTTTTTTATTTACTTGTCAGTTACTGTTTTTATAAGATGGCAGCTTGCGGCTTAGTATTTTTTTTTTTGTAAAAATTATTGATACGAACGAGACGCTCTCCTGATGGTAAGAGATAACGCCTGTCCATGACCATTGCAGCGATACATAGAACTTTGAGTAACAAAACAATTTTTTTTCGTAGGACATTACACAAAGCGCCATCTGACCCCAAACTAAGCAAAGCTTGTACTATGGAAGTCAAATAACGGATAGAATACTTAAATACTTTTTTTTTATAAATACATACTTATAATAAAAACAGAACACCCAGACAAAGTAATGAGCGCCAAAGCAGCGATGTCTTAGATCCTTAAGTTGAAAATCTGCCGCCAAGCACATAACGATAATGTTCCGGCAGCCTCACTTGAGAACCAGTTCCATTCCAGGCTAGGTGCGTTTTCCATCTGTGACCACACCGTCACTTAACAGGTGAGCTGTGGTCAAACATCTATCCTGTCAACTATAAAAAAAAGGGAATTTTATAACAAAATACTCGTTCGGTACATCCCTGGCTGGTGGGATAAGGGCTGTTTTATAGCCCGTAAGGGTTTATTTAACGCTTCTACAGATTTTATACATTGGCGTATGTTCGTCTGAAAGGTTCACTTTGTGTTTACATAAGTTCGGGAAGTTTTTTTTAACAAATCGTATTTTACTTGTATGTAAACAGTCCAAGGTATAAAAAACTGGGCTTCTTTGCAAGAGGCCTTCATCTGCGAAGGTATACTATTATAAAGAGGAAAGATTTGTTTGTTTGTTTATTATGAATAGGCTCTGAAACTACTGGACCGATTTCAAGAATTCTTTCACCACAGGGTGACATAGGCTACTTTTTATCTCTGTATTCCCACGGGAACGGGAACTACGCGGGTGAAACCGCGAGGCATTCGCTAGTATATTATAAATGTGATAGTTCGTATGTTTGGATGTTTGTTTCTCAAAAATGGATAAACGGGTTTGAATGAAAATTGCCACACATAACATATGTAGTTTATTACCTAGATTAACATATAAGTATAGGATACGTTTTTATATTCTTTATCTTAATCTGATAAATAAAATAGGGGAAGTTTTATTTATCTATTAGTATCCTAATAGATAAATAAAACTTCCCCAATTTTATTTATTGTTACTATTGAAATTAAAATTGTAGTGTTTTACTTTAGACTAAGGCTTTTGTTTCACTAGATTGATTATAAAATACATAAAAATATCGTTATACTAGCAAATGTAGAAAGTGCGATGCCGAAAACAAAAAAGAAATGTATACATTTGAACATCACAACAAGTGTAATCGTTGCAAAGCTACATTCAAAATTACCAACATGACGGAACGATACCAACTTTCAAAAGATAACTTTACGCTTTTAAAGTAAATACAAGTAAAGAGGCTTTAGTCTTCCGGAGCTTAACTTCGCTTCGCTTCGTCGCCGCTTCGCTGTCGAAACGATTTCGCGTGTTGCTCTGACACGAAACACGGTCGCTCAGAGTTGATGCATTGCATAAGAGAGCTTCGAGAAATTGGAACTGAAATTTCGCAGATGTTTTGGAATTATACGTACCTACTTAGTAAGTATAAAATCTCAAGCGTCTAGGGCGCACACCTTGGGGTTATCGATCGTTTACGTACTTAATATCTCGCAAAATGATAATTATGAGACTGCAGTGGTACATAGACGACCTCCTAAGACAAAGTTAATTTTTAAAAATTTATTTACCTACCTGCGCCCCGCGGTGTTACCCGCTACATGTTTTCAGGATAAAAAGCCAATGTGTTAATCCAGGGTATCGGCTACCTCCATAAAGAATTTTATCCAAATCCGATCAGTAGTTTTTGCGTGAAAGAATAACAAGCATCTACGCATCCATCCGTCCAAACTTTCACATTAATAATATTAGTAGGAATCGCGAGATGTGACTCTTAGCTATGGCTAACTTTGATTAATTTCAATTGTGACTTTTTAGACGAAAACTTTTTACCCAAAACAATTTACATTTAGCAATTTACCTACTAATTGAAAAACAATATTCTAGCTACAATAAAGAAAAAACATAATTTCATTTTTTTTCATTCCAATTTTCTGCCAGTTTTTCCATCGCATACTTTTTACAGATAACTCTAGTTACTTTGACACTGACAACAAAGAAAAAAAAACTAATTGTCTGAACAAGACCACCAACAGCCGACGCCATGTTCAAATTTGGAACACTATTTAAAAAAATGCTAATATGCCCCATGACGTTTTCCCGCCTCGATTTGCAAACAGGGACGCGCTGACGATTGTATGGTGATGTGACTCGAGTTGTGGGTATGCAGCCCACATAATCAAATAATATAGGAAACTTGTGATTGTCCTATTGAGAGAAGATGGAAGATGTGAATTACGCATCATGAGGTTGTAGGTTTGATTCCTAGCCCAAATAAGTAGACTCTTTTTTTTTGTATATTCAACTTCTCATAACAAGATTATCGAGTTTTGGCGGGAACGCGGAAAGAGTTATGCCGCCCCGTTGTATTTTTTTCCAAAACTAGTGTTTTTTCGAGTGTTTATGTATAAAAATGGTGGTGTTTTGTTCATAAAGTGCCGAATCACAAGCGCGAGTGTGAGAAAATTATATAATGTAGTGAAACATGACTGTTCGTGTTGCTTCCAAAACTCCATCGAAGCTTTATAGTAAAGTCGCCACTACTTTACTAAAGCATGACTAGACTTGACAAAGACGGGGCTTTGACTATAGCTTTAGCTACGAGGACACTTATTTAACTTTTGAAACTTGAAAACATATACATAAATACTTGACACTGGCAAATGCTTAAAACGCGACGCCAAAACTAAAGAAAAAAAAACAAGATTATCGAGAATTTTTAAGAAGAGAAACTTACCTTAGTATCTACATGTTTATTGTTCAGTTAACCTTTAGGTATAATAACGTAAAGAAAATTAATAACTCGTTTTTGTTTCATAAATATGTAACGCCTGAAAACATAACCAATTCGTTTTTTTTTTAAATAATACTGGCACACATCGGCCTCTCCGGAATCCACCGCATTCCCACCCGCAAAGGAATTCATTCCATATTTCAAAAATATAATTCTATATTTAAAACCGTCGCGGGGTACTTCGCGCCCCTTCATTGGAGAAAAAAAAAAGAAAAAAAGTATCGACCGTGATGCCAACCTAAACGTCACATGATAAATTACCTTCGGGAAATTAAAACTGTCTTTGGAAATGCTTTGGAACAATACAATTTTCCTTTTGCCTCTCTAATCTGTATCCATCTCGCTTCAGCGTTAATGTTTTGTATATTTAAGTCTCGTTTCTAAAGGGAAGTGTGTTCTAAAAGGAAAACAGTGGCAATATTTTTGTTAATAAACTTTGAGGAAAATGATTACAGTTATGTGACCGTTTTGATAATTTTACTAAGGGGAAGAACTGAAAAAATATAGCACGTACACCTCAAAATTTAAGAGTATTTTAAATAAAGATCGCTAGGTAAATACTGAAACACAAAGTAACAATAATCAAGCACTTCGTAAGTTAAATGAATCTCGCAGAACAAATCGCATAAATGCAAAATAAAACCACAATTAATAGCACGAAAATAAACACAAAAACAGATTTTTTTTTATCTCTACGCGCATTGTTCATGTCCAATCTTATAACTTAAAAAACATTAAGTACCAACCATCCAAATCTAATTTCTCCAGACAAAAAAAACAACGTTAATTACTTTTTCTTAAGATAAGAGACCCTATTTGAATCCGTTATCACTTCTGCCACCCTGGTACCTACAGCTAACCAAATTATCTGTAAAAGGGAACGAAAGAGGAACTAAAAATGTATTTTACTTTGTCAAGTTTTTTTTTCAAAAAGTACGATGGTGGCTCCACTGAAGTCTACAAATAAGTTGGTAGTACTTTATTCCCTTCAATCCGGGCGTTTTCGACCCTCTTGGGCTATAATATACCTACCAAGCGTAATTTAAAGATAACTAATGCTCAGGGTCATTAGGAACGTTCGAGAAAACTCGGAGAAATGCAGCCAAATGCATTTTTAATATTGGCAAGACTGAGCGTTCGTTATCTGTGAACTCTGTTTGTAATTTGATTTTTTTTTCTATTTTATGGTATTGCACTTAATGCATTCTACCAGTATCAAGTATTTCAGTTGCAGTCACAGCCACTTAAAGTCCATTTGATTTTATTTACAAAGTATCTAAAACTATGTTTACTTTAACATTGTGTTTATTTTTAAATGGTAAAATTAAAGTATGCGACTATAAATTTATTGACGTCAAAAATAACGATTTGCGACAAACAAGCATATTTCAAAGCGTCAGCCCCAAAACGTTTCCCGATGAAAGTTTTCATGGCGCCCATTAAAAGGAAATCATCTTTCTTAATTTTCATCACAATAATCATAAAAATACTTTAATTAAAATGGATTTTTCCCGAATCCCGCGCTCTAAGCGGCTTTACGGCCTCGTAAAATAATCTTTTTTTACTCTCGTCCTGCGTTTGCGAGCATAAATTTAAGATTTTGTCAGATTTATTAAGTAGGTCTTGTGTGAATTTGTCGTAAACGTCCGATAGTATTTTACTGCTGTGAGATTATTGCGTTTTTTGACCAAAAAAAATAAATAAACACGATGTCGCGACACAGGACGCTTTTTATTATTAGTATTTTTTTAATTTTAAGAGACCTTTTTCGATCGTTAAAATTTCGACTTAGGGTCAATTAGAACTATTCCAACAAAGGTCGTAAGAGTTTTTCATTCAAAATTTTTATTTGGTAATAAAAAAAATTAATCGTAATAAATATTTTTGAACAGTTTAACGTCTTCACTGATGAGACGATCATATCGTAAAGTGTTATAGGAAATAAAACCTATTTCGGTGAATCAAAACGTTCTAAAAATACGTTTGATAATAATCCCATAGTGCGTTTGCGTTTAAAATCAACTTTAGTCGATACGACCGGAACATATGTGAAAACATTTGTTCAATGTAGATTTGAATGTCAAGCCATAACGTACATATATTTTTATAACATAGCATAATTATGTTATTATATCTACTAAAAATTATTTAAACTCAAGCCATCCTATTTTTTTTACTTTGGCTTGTAGGTTATATTAAAATAGCAATAAACCAAAAAAAGTGTTGTGCTTTTTTTAAATATTTCTAGCGCAACTTATTGTCACAATAATTTTAAATGCACAAAACGCATAAACGTGCTATGCCCGAAAAAAAAACGCGTCATTGCGTCATTTTTAATCTGTGCACTCTGTTTAATGAACCAGGAAGTCTCCTTTTTTTCAAACTTTTTTTACAAACACGTCTAGGAAATATTGTGAGGGCGCCGCAAGAATGTTAAAAAGTGTTCTTGATTAAATAAAATGTCGCCTCAGAGGGGCAGCCCACGTGATTAGAATTAAACAGGGCTCTGCCTAATGCCTAACGTAGATTTTATAGCGGAAGAATTAAAGTAATTTGTTTAGTGACATGATTTATCTTCGTGTGAATGACACTTGGGCTATTGTTATAATTATGGCATATGTAAATTAAGACCCTCCTGGAACACAAGTCGGTTCTTATCTAAAACTTGACGCCAAATTATGAAGTTGTAAACATATCTTCTTTTTTACTTTTGGCATAACACTTTGTGCATTTACCAGTGTCAAGTGTATATTGTAATAAATTGAGTGAAGTAAGTCTAAGTTAGATATAGTCAAAGCACACATACTTAGTAAGCCAAGATAAAGTCCGGTCATGCCCTAGTGAAGTAGTGGCAACTAGGAAGCAACACAATTAGTCACGTTTCACCACATTAGGTATAAAAACGACTTTCCCACAGTTAGTAGGTACGGAGTTCGTTCGGCACTTTGTGATTTCACTATTTTTATGCATAAAACCACATGTTTTGGAAAATAATATGTTGCAGCAACATAATTGTTAGCTCTCCCAATATTGCTGCATACCATTAAATATTTAAAAAATCCATACTTATTGTAATGAGAGAAGAAACAAAACAAATTTAAACCAGTTCAAAGATTGTTGATAAAACCAACTTTTATAGTTTTTACACGGAGTAACAAAATTTGCCATATCAAAAAAGTAAAACTGCTAGACATTTTTTTGATATATGAGCTCATTTGCCTTAACGAGGACCTACAATTAAAAAAAAAAAATGAAAGTCGGTGTCAGAAAAGTTTCGCAATTTTTTTTTAAATCTAAATAGTTTTAAGTAGCGAAAAAATTTAGTTAATTAAACTAGTGACCTGCCCCAGGTGCAATGGAGATACTAACGTGATGCATATATTTATTTGTAAACCTTCCTCTTGAATCACTGTCTATAGATGAAAACCGCATTAAAATCCGTTGCGTAGTTTAAACGATATAAGCGTAGATACATACTGCGATTCCATCAATAGACAGAGAGGTTCAAGGTTTAAGGTTTTTAATATGTATAGTAGGTATAATATACATATGTATATTATAGCAGAGAAAATACGAGAATTTCAAAGATTTGTAATTTTACGACATCACAATGTCGTAAAAAACATGTTTTGTGCGCTTACATTGCAAAATCTGGCTAAACCTTATACGAGAACTATGTGATATGTTAGCATCTACATTGCGCCCGTGCAAAGCCAGGATGGTTCGCTAGTTTATTATAAAGATGGTCATCTCTTTAGCAATTTTTTTTACAAATCAAAAAGCGTTTGACCCGCGAAATCTAGATAAACTCTTGGCAATAAATAGTACTTTCATTTAGGCAGTAAACCAGTTTAGATGAACGTGAGATAAATAAATTTTGCTGGTAACGGCTACCGGTCTATGCTGCGTAGGTAACTAATGTTAGAATCTTAAAAAAAATAATGTTTTTTAGGTTTTTTCAGCTCTACAGACACACTTCCATGACTTTTGTCAATTAAAACACAAGATTTTTAGTTATATTTTTAGTGTATTTCCGCTTGAAAGTTGTTTTGGTTTCAACAGCGATGAGGATTTAATATAATCTGGATTGAATTTTAAATATTTATCCGAAATATTTTTCAATATCTAAGAGTCATGAACTCAGTCTAAATAAATTTAGAGGAGACATTAAACTCAAACGTTCATAGGAGGCTTCAGGTGACCAGAATGCTGGTATCTATTTTGGTCAAAAGCTAAGCATTGCCATCCAGCGTCGCATAGTTTAAATATACCTAATTCTTGGACAATTATGATTTCTTATTACTTACTAACTGCGCCCTGCGGTGTTACCCACTGCATGTTTTCAGGATTAAAAGTTGCTTGTGTTAATCCAGGGTGTCGGCTACCTCCGTACCTACCGCAGTAATTTTTGCGTGAAAGAGTAACATACATCCATCCATCCAAACTTTCACATTTATAATATTAGTGGGACAATTATATTATTATTACTCACCGCTATGCCGCATCTTTGCGTTAATTTTTAAGTCGTTCTTACCTGAAAGAAAAAAAAGCTTTAGTTATAAAGTAAAAAAAAAAGTTACATAAAAACTTTTTATGATACAAAGCACTTATTACCACTAAAAATACGGTTTCACGCAAGTTGCGTAAACATTACTGTGTTACGGTTTGAAGGGTACTGCAGCTAGCGAAATTACTGGGTTGTTGAGACTAACCATCTAGTTTCAAAGTAATGAGCACCAAAGCAGTGATGCCCTGGACTTTGTTTTGTTACTCAAAGTTCTGTGTATCGCTGCAATGGTCATGGGCAGGCGTTATCTCTTACCATCAGGAGAGCGTCTCGTTCGTCTCATTAATTCTTACATAAAAAAGAAGTTGGTTCGCAGTCGCGTCCCTTTTTCACTTAACATTTCCATACAAATAAATGTTTGCCATTTATGGACAAATGAAGTATAATTTTACAGTGACATCACAGCTACTGGCATTTATTTTGGTCTTTATTGGCGGTAAATCACAATTGCTCGAATCCATCAGATTTTGGCAAGTGATTGTCAAAATTTTGCACCCCTTCCTAAAGCACTTTTATTGTACATTGAAATAATTATGAGATTAGAAGTGGGATGCTGAGGTACAGACGTATGGACAATCATCTGCTAAGTAAACAGCCGTTACAATAATTTTATTGTAGGTAATATTATTTTTATTGTCATTTTATAGATGTTTTTATTGCATTTCGTGTTAGTATAAATTTAATAATTCCTGTTTTATATTTCAGAAAAAGCTTTAAAAATTGATCGCCTATAAAGTGTTACCTTGTTATGAGAATTGTCATCAGTTTATTGTAAAAAAAAATATGTTGTTTTTATGGCGTTAGTTTTACTGTTATTTTATATTTATCGATTATGTATGTTGTAATTGTTACAGCAATAAACTAAATACAAATAATAATAAAACCACGTGAGTATTACCAAGTAAGGTGATATATTTATTTAAAAGCCCAGTTAGCTCATTGGTAGTATACCTGCTTAAAGAGCTGTAGGGCGTGAGTTCGATTTCCACCCAGGACAAACATTTAAAGACATGTCAAAAACCGAGGTTTACAGGAGAGAGTAATTTATGTTAAAACCGCTTTAGAAATAATTCTATGTACAATTATAAGTACATTTTTTTTCTATAATGCTTTATTAGCTTTAGGGACTTTAGGTATGTGCATATAAAAATCTAAAGTCAATATGCAATTTAAAACAATGACATTTTTGACATTTGTCTTATGTACGTAGGGACCGTTGAAATGTTTCTACAAGGTCCTGTATGTATTTAAAAAAAAATGTATTCTATCAGTTATCTGACTTTTATCACGCACGCTTTGCTAAGTTTGAAGTCAGATGGCGCTGTGTGTAATGTTCTACGATATTTGTAATGTTATTTTTATAGCATTTATGACATTATTTCATTTGATAACTAGCAAAGCTCTCGTCGTTTTTTGAGTTGGTTAAAAAGTATCTATTTATAGAGTATTCATTTTTTCTATCGGACGATCAGAAGCTCAAAAAAGCGACATCGTTTCATGGCTGACGTTTGAAAAACCCGTACGAAACGATTTGAATCTACTTTCATTGTTCGAACGGCTAAAGCGTGGAATACGTAACCCGAGTGGGTGTTCTCTGATAGATAATCTGGGTGTCTTCCAGTCGAGAATGTAGCGGTATCTTCCAGGCGAGCGTGCTCCATCGTAGATCGCAACTTCACTTAACATCAGGCGAAATGGCTAACAAACGCAAGCCTAATCGTAATAAAAAAAAAAATCTAAATGACAGTAAGAATCGAATCAAAATCCGTTCCGATGGTTTTCGGTAGAAGTAAAGAGAAGAGACAGCGTTCAGCGATTTTACTTTTACGTATAATTTTTAGTTAGTTTAGTAAAAAAATATTAAAAATAAAAGATATAAATTGACTTACTCACTCATATTAAAGCTTTCCAAGCAACAATAACAAACAAAACCTTTTATAGTAATCCCACAAATGCAAATGACTAACACATAATCGTTATCGCCTTTTATTCTTAAAAAAAAAACGCTACATCCCTCGTGGTACTGTCAGATTGACATCTGTCAGTGGCGGATCTTACTGGTGACTCTACCACCTTATTTTTAAAATTAATTGAGGGCACCACTATCGTGTTCTCTATACAAAACTGAAAGCTTCACGTATAAAAATGTAGTTCTCCTATATGACCATTTTTTTTTAATAATTTGGTAAATGGGGTACCCCAGACCCCATACCGTTACTCGCGCGATTGTAGGGTACATCTGACCCCATATTTTTGGCTGGTGGAATAAATTTTTAATCAAAATATTTTCGCGTCCCCTCTTCTCGGCGCCCGTTAATTTCTCTATTGTCAGATGGTGATACAAGTTAAGTTGTGATGGGTGATGCTTAGATGAATAACTTTGGCATCGGTGTTAGTTTGTAAAGAGCTTTTATTGTATACTTAACTTTCACGGGACGGTTGTTAAGTAATATATATATATTACTTAACAACTATCAACTTTATTTTTTTCAATAAATTAACTTAAATATTATGTATATACGTAAATTTATTAAACAAAATAAAATATCTTAATTTAACACTATTTACAAAAAACAAAAAAACTTAATCAAGTGATTATTATATTTATTATTTTGGTGATTATTTGGTAGTATGTTTGTTCCAAAAGTCGAAGGGCGTGGGTTCCCACCCAGGACGAGCATTTTGTGATAAAAACAAATGTTTTTTCTGTGTCTGGGTGTTCTGTATTTAAAAGTATTTAAGTATTCTATCAGTTATCTGACTTCCATAGTACAAGCTTTGCTTAGTTTGGGGTCAGATGGCGCTGTGTGTAATGTCCTACGATATTTATTTATTTGCATGCATGCTCCATCATAGACCACATCTTTACTTAACATCAAGCGAAATGGCGGTCAAACCTAAGCCTAATTGTAATAAAAAAAATAAACCTATAAACAAAAGCAATAACTACTAAAACAACGTTAACGCAACAAAAATAAAGTTTAAGAGAATTACAACAAAGTCAAGATTTACATAACACGTATTAAGTGATCAAAACAAACGATAAATTTCCTTTTAAATATAGCATTAAAAAAATAAATTGCATTAAAGTGGCGAACAGAAGAAGAATGAAAACAATCATTATTGTACGTTGTAAATTATTATAAATCTGGATACGTCATAAATCTACAACAGTGTTTGAAAGATGTGCGTTACGTTTTTTTTTAAATTGCGTTAATGTTTTTTTTTTCTTTGGTTTTGGCGTCGCGTTTTAGCATTTGCCAGTGTCAAGTATTTATATATTTTCAAGTTTCAAAAGTTAAATAAGTTTCCTCATAGCTAGTTATAGTCTTAGTCAAGTCCAGTTTGTGTCGGTCAAGTCCAGTCATGCTTTAGTAAAGTAGTGGCGACTTTACTATAAAGCTTCGATAGAGTTTTGGAAGCAACACGAACAGTCATGTTTCACCGCATTATATAATTTTCCCATACTCGCGCGTGCGATTCGGCACTTTATGAATAAAATACCACCATTTTTATGCATAAACACTCGACAAAACACTAGTTTTGGAAAAAAATACAACGGGGGACACGACTCTTCCCGCGTTCCCGCCAAAACTCTATAGCAGTGTTTGAAAGATGTGCGTTACGTTTTTTTTTAAATTGCGTTAATGTTTGTCGATGACTAACAACTCTTTTTTTACTTTTGCCTGGTTAGATATTTGGATTTGTTCAAAAGTAATTATCTTTTTTATAATTATCTTTAACTAGCTTCTTGGTGGTAGGTATCCTTTGCAGGTCGTTAGTGTGTATACATTGCTAGATTAACTATATACGTGTATACATTACTATATTTACTAGATTAAAAAAAATTATATTAATTTGGCTAAATACATTTGATTATGATAGTTTGCGGAGCGTCAGTCGTCTAGCCGCAAGATGGGCGACGATATTGTCACCGTTGCGGGTCGAACCTGGACCAGATTGGCACAGGACCGAGGCAGATGGCATGTAAAGAGAGAGGCATATACCCAGCAGTGGGATAAAGAAGGCTGTGGATGATGATGATGATGATAGTTTGGAAATATCATCATCATATTGGATAGTTTTAAAGTAATGAGACGAACGAGACGCTCTCCTGATGGTAAGAGATACCACCTATCCATTACAATTGCAGTGATACACAGAACTTTAAGTAACAAAACAAAGTCCAGGGCATCACTGCTTTGGCGCTCATTACTTTGAGACTTTTGATAGAGTTCGTCTCAACAGCCCAGTAATTTCGCTAACTGCCCTTCAAACCGGAACACAGTAATGCTTACACACTACTGCTTAGCGGCAGAATAACTGGTACTGCGGTGGTACCTACCTAGACGACCTCCTGCTAAGGAGATCTACCACCAAGTATCAAAATTATGCACCTATAATCATACCATTCAATACTATAAATTAACTAACAATACAACTCGCGTATATGTATATGCAAATAAGCTGGTATGAAATTACGCAATAACTCATGAAGAATGATACGTCATGAGACCATATCGCATCTATTACCTACATCGAACAGACTTTGTTAGTCCTATGGACGCTTGGCGAGCATGTCTTGAATTTATAACGACAACATTGTGTTAATAAAGACGGGAGACCACCGAAAACTGCATAAATTGAGCCGGACTCTGTTTTTACGAACGACAAGTATTCTAATCTTATGTTATGTAGCTTTATTAAGGTGGTTCGATTTCCATACAAACCAATTTTTGCCATTTATGGATAAACGGAACATAATTTTACAGTGAAATCACAGCATTTATTTTGGTCTTTATTTGCAGTAAATAACAATTGCTTGAATAAAACAGTAAATGTGTTATGTCGAGTGTTTATGCATAAAAATGGTGGTGTTTTATTCATAAAGTGCCGAATTACAAGCGCGAGTGTGGGGAAATTATATAATGTGGTGAAACATGACTTTTCGTGTTGCTTCCAAAACTCCAGCGAAGCTTGAAGGGAAGTTGCCACTACTTTACTAAAGCATGACTGGACTTGACTGACACGGACTGTACTTGACCAATACTAGACTTTGACTGGAACTATAGATGTAAGACATGAATTCGTTCTTCGCAAAAAATGACATGGTTCAAAGGCCTTTATAGCCAAACCATAAAATCCCAAAAAAAAAAATGTAATTTACCGCAAATAAAGACCAAAATAAATGCCAGTAGCTGTGATTTCACTGTAAAATTATACTCCATTTGTGCATAAATGGCAAAAAATTGCTTGTATGGAAATCGAACCACCTTAACAAGTTTAACCGCCAAAAAAATTGACAATAGCTTCGATTTTGTTTTATGGTCGACTAAACTAATTTAAAACTAACGATATCATGTTTTATTTCAATATGCGAACGGATAATAGTGGTAATTAATTTTAGGCTTGTCAAATTTATTTCAGTCCGGAAAATGGTGGCACAGAATCTACACAAATATAAAGTTACTATTTTGCATAAAATTATTGTAGATAAGTTTTTTTTATTCACCGGACTCGGCTCTCGAGTGAGGCTGTCGGAATACACTGTTAGGTGTTTTGAGACAGATTTTGAACTTGAGGTAAAACTCACTTGAAAACTGAACTAAGTAATTTATTGAGTGAAATTTAAATGAGTCCAGCCCTAACAGCCCTGTTGGTTCATTGGTAGTATTGGTAGTATTGGTTAGTGGTGATTTACCATCTTCGACCACACCTCACTTAACATCAGGTGAGCTGTGGTCAAACACCCAGCCTGTCAATCATTAAAAAAAAAAAAAAACTGCTCCTAAAGCTGATGGGTGCGGGTTCGATTCCCACACAGGACAAACTTTGTGGTATAAACAAATGTTTGTTCTGTATCTGGGTATACTGTATGTATTATAAGTATGTATTTACAAGAAAAAAATAATTAAGTATTCTATCAGTTATCTGTCTTCCATAAAACAAGCTTTGTTTAGTTTTGGGTCAGATGGCGCTATGTGTAATGTCGTGCGATATTTATTCATTATAAATGATTATACATAAAATTATTATAAATAAGTTTTTTTTTATTAACCGGACTTGGCTCTCAATTTAGGCTGTCGGACACACTGTTAGGTGTTTTGCGACAGATTTTGAACTTGAGGTAAAACTCACTTGAAAACTGAACTAAGTAATTTATTAACACTCAAATGAGTCTAAAATGTACACGTACACATTATCATTTTAAAACAAACATTATGTATCTATATTCAGCGAGACCACCAAAAATCAGCAATGTCCGCTAACTAAACGTCTCTAGACTTTTTTGTTTCGAAATTAGAAGCACAAATCACTACAATATCACGATTAGTTCCAGCATCCTCCACTAGAACATGCGACCTAAATCTACACATACCTATAAATCTTTCCCTAACAAAGAAATTAACCTGAAAACGTCGCCGAGACAAAACGACGGAAAAAAACAATGGCCGAGCAATTAATACAATATACGAAAACAATGGAGGAGCAACAAAAGTTGCCAATGTAAAATATATGCGGTTAAAATCCGTAAAATTATGTGCATACATAAATTAAAGGTAAATGGACAAACGTAAGTAGTAATCGGCTCTAGTTGGTCACGGGTCTTTACGAACACTGACAAGTAAGTTGCAAGTTTAAATCATCATCATCATCATCAGCCTATATTAGTCCACTGCTGGACATAGGCCTCTCCCAAGACACGCCACTCAGCCCGATCTTCGGCTTTTCGCTTCCATCCACCGCCAGCTGTCCTACGTATATCGTCACTCCATCGAGTCTCAGGGCGTCCTACGCTACGCTTGCCAATACGCGGTCTCCACTCTAGAACACGTCTACCCCAGCGGTTATCGGTTCTGCGGCAGATATGTCCAGCCAATTGGCACTTCAGCTTGCTAATACGCTGAGCTTTCAACTGACGATTTACTGCGTACTAAGTGTGATGAACTTACAGTCAAATATCATTCTTTATTAAAAGAAAAAAGGGTAGAATATTTTTCTAATATTATCAAGGATAACCCGCGACGAATGTGGCGTGTGATAAACTCTGAGTTTGGTCGCGGTACTCGCGAGAGAGTCGATTTCACGGACCTGGTACGAAACGCGGATGGTCAAGCGTTTGACACAAAAAAGGATGTGGTTGACGCTCTCAACTCGGAGTTCATAACGGCGGCTAGTAGATGCGGAGCGCCCGGGGCTGACAACGCCAGCGCCCTGGCCGCGCTCGGGGACGAGGCATCCGCCAGCGACGTGTCGATAAGGTTAGAACCGTTCACGCCGGTTGAAGTGGTTACGATAGCGAAGAAACGTATCGCCCCTAAAAAGAGTACTGATCTCTACGGTATATCCGCGAGTATTCTAAAATCAGCAATAGAACCAGTAGCACCAGTTATTAGCCATTTGTTTAGTTTATGTCTGCGGGATGGCGTATACCCTACGGCACTAAAGAAGGTAAAGATATGCCCATTATACAAAGGAAAGGGCAATAAAGAAGACCCTAAGTCTTACCGTCCTATATCCCTCGTCCCCGCTGTTAGCAAGGTATTTGAGGTCGGCCTCAATAGAAGAATACTTAATTTTGTCGTAGATCGGGAGGTTCTGTCGGAACGGCAGTATGCGTACCGGGCGGGCCGCGCGACCACAGACTTGGTACGTGAGGTGGTATGGCAAGTGATGACCGCGCGCGAGGCAAGACTGCAGGTTGCACTACTATGCTGCGATCTATCGCGCGCGTTTGATACCGCCGATCACGCTTTCATTGCAAATAAGCTGCGATTTTACGGAATCCGTGGCCCCGCCCTGTCCATACTGTCCTCCTTTATGACTAAACGTACGCAGGTCGTGGTAGGTGATAGAGGTCGCGTCGTATCTTCAGAGATGGAAAATGTGATAAGCGTCCCACAGGGATCCTGTCTGTCTAACACCTTATTCAGTCTCCTCCTTAACGACTTGCCTGGTGCCATCGACGACGCTGAGATATACATGTACGCCGATGACGTCGCTGCTGTAGTTACCGCACCGACACGCCCCGAGCTGGAGTCTAGACTGAATACGGTGGTGAACAAGCTCGATAGTTGGTTTCGATCAAACGGACTAGCGCTAAACAAGGACAAGACCTGTTTCCTTACCTTCAACCTCAATGGCCACGCGACAGAGACTTTTTCGGTAGCAGTCGGTAATACTGTGCTCCAACAAGTCTACTGTACGAAACTTCTAGGTTTCCATATTGACGGCGCGTTGACCTGGGAGACGCACATAGACGAGCTGTGCGGGAAGCTGAGCCGCTCGTGTTTCGCGCTCCGGCGGCTCGCGAGCACCGCTGCCCGCAGCGTAGTGCGCTCCTGCTACTTCGCGACCGTCCACAGTAACATCACGTACGGGTTGGAGCTGTGGGGCCGCGCTGCCGATCGTAATAGAGCCTTTGTTATGCAGAAGCGAGCCATTCGTGCCATATGTGGGGTTCAGGCCGATGTCTCATGCGTGGAGCTTTTTAGGGAACTGCAGATACTGCCGTTGCCGTGTGAGCTTATTTACCAAGTAGCCCTTTTCACCCATACTAACATCGATAAGTTTCAACGCAGGGGCGTACACAGTACGTTGGATCTTCGCAGCAATAAAAAGAAAGACCAGCTTGTAACACCGTCACACCGGCTCGTCAAGTCGGAGAGGTCGGTATACATTTTGGGGCCCGCGGTCTACAACCGCGTACCCGCCTCCGTACGGGATGCAGCTTCCACCGCGTGTTTCAGAACCAAGTTAAGATCTTGGCTGCTAGAAACCTTGTTTTATGACATTGACGAGTATTTCAAACTTAAAGATTATTGAATTACTAGTTAGTAATTATGATTTTTTTTGTCATGTCATTTTAATATATTGACAATATTGTTTTGGTATTGACATATTTTTATATTGACATATTTTATATTGACAGTATTTTTATATTGACAATATTTTTTATATTGACATGTTTGGATATTGACATACCTTATTTTGACATGTAATCAGTGTTTTAAAACCCATTTAATGACATCTTTAAAATTTTGAAGTGACTTGTAACATTGGTGTTATCAATAAAGTATTTGTATTTGTATTTGTATTTGTATTTGTATTTGTATTTGCTATGTCAATGACTTTAGTTCTCTGGCGAATTACTTCGTTTCGGATCCGATCCCTCAGAGAAATGCCAAGCATAGCTCTTTCCATAGCTCGCTGAGCGACTTTGAACTTACGGACTATTCCCGCTGTGAGTGTCCACGTTTCGGCTCCGTAGGTCATGACAGGTAGGACGCACTGATTGAAGACTTTTGTCTTGAGACTTTGTGGGAGGGATGGATGGATGGATTGGATGTAAGTTTAAATACTTACTCACTATTATCAGATAAGGACACAAGTTTTTTTTATATGTAAAAAGTAATGAGACGATCGAGACGCTCTGATGGTAAGAGATAACGTCTGTCCATGACAATTGCAGCGATACACAGAACTTTGAGTAACAAAGCAGGGCATCTCTGCTTTGGCGCTCATTACTTTGAGACTTTCGATGGTTGGTCTCAACGGCCCTTCGAACCGGAACACAGTAATGTTTACACACTACCTACTGCTTAGCGGAAGAATAACTGGTACTGCGGTGGTACCTACCTAGACGACCTCTTGCTAAGGAAATCTACCACCAAGTCAATTGTTTTTTTTAATTATATTGCTTGTGTCAGTTAGGATGATGTACGGACTCTAACGATACCCCATACATCCAAATCTGTTCAATCATTTAAAAATTATAGTAGAATAAAGAAACTCACATACATACATACCTACCTACATCAGGCACTCTACCGCCAAGCAGTAGTGTGTAATCATTACTTTGTTTCAATTTGACGAAACGAACGAAATTACAGGACTATTAAGACAAAGCAATGAATGCCAAAGCAGTGCGGAGGAAGAAACTGCAATCCGTTCTTTTTTAAACTTTTATGTAAAAAAATAACAAAATAATCTATCAGAACTTTTCTGAGGTATCAAAAAAACTACATCATTATCACGTCGTATGGCAACATTCAATTTTAAGGTGGTTCGATTTCCATACAAACCAATATTTGCCATTTATGGACAAATGGAGCATAATTTTACAGTGAAATCACAGTTACTGGCATTTATTTTGGTCTTTATTTGCGGTAAATAACAATTGCTTGTATAAAACAGTTAATTATTAACATACAATCAAATTTATGAATGATTTATAAATTTACGATTTTTGAATAAAACAGTAGATTATGCTAACAATCTACTGTTTTAATAATTATGCTAATAATCTACTGTTTTATTCAAGCAATTGTGATTTACCGCAAATAAAGACCAAAACAGATGCCAATAGCTGCGACATCACTGTAAAATTATGCTCTATTTGTCCATAAATGGAAAAACAAATATTACAAATATTGTATGAAAATCGAACCACCTTAAAACAA
This sequence comes from Biston betularia, assembly GCA_905404145.2. Lineage (NCBI taxonomy): Eukaryota > Metazoa > Arthropoda > Insecta > Lepidoptera > Geometridae > Biston > Biston betularia. Next base: position 1,519,584 of record FR989879.1, read on the forward strand.
AGTAGAGCATACACATTGTTTTAACCGAGCATAATAAAGGCAGCATAAGCCATAAAAAGAGGTTAGAACTTACATAAAATAGAACTGAAAGTTCTAGGCTTGTAATAAAAATTCATTTAACTCCTTAACTCTGCAATTCGGGCATTGCAAACAATCTAACCCATCGCGAAGTGCAGCGACATACTTCGCGAGCAAAATAAGCGGAACGAGTGGAATGGGCGGAATGCTCGGAGAAACGCCTTGCATACAACGTCTAGGAAAATTACATTCCAGTGCTAAAACGTAACGCTACTGCGGCAACTTGCATGCTGATTGTTTTGAGTCCAGTCCAAAAGCTCGTGGATTCCCCGCTTAGGTATCTGGGCGAAACCCAGCCTAGGTCGTACGAAGTTTATAGACCCAACAATGAGCTTGAGCTGCCGGTGAAGGAAAATATCACGAGGTAACCGTGGTAGTAGAGTACTTTCTAGTACTCGACTGGCTAGCTACCAAGTTGGACATCTGCCACCAAGCTCATAACGGTGTGTTCCGGCCGCCTCACTTGAAAGCTAGTTTCATTCTGGGTGTACCTACCATCTTTGACCACACCGTCACTTAACATCAGATGAGCTGTGGTAATACACCTAGCTTGTCAACTATTAAAATTATATGTTATTTTGTTTTCTTAGTATGGCCAGTATTATGCTGAGGTGAGCCCTTATTTTGTAACCGTTGGTTCGTTTTTTGTGTTTCACGCAAAAAAAATCTTTAGCGTGAATCACAAATGTTTAACTGTATTAATTTTTTTTTTATGGTTGGCAGGCTAAGTGTTTGACCACAGCTCATCTGATGTTAAGTGAAGGTGTGTTTGAAGATGGTAAAGCACACCTAGTCTGGAATGGAACTGGTTTCAAGTGAGGCTGCCGGAACACACATCACAATTGCTCGAATAAAACAGTAGATTACTAACATAAAATCAAATTTGATTTATCGCAAATAAAGTCCAAAATAAATGCCAGCTGTGACTGTGATGCCACTGCAAAATTATGCTCCATTTGTCCATAAATGGAAAAAAAATATTTGTACAGAAAACGCACCACCTTAATAAAAAAAAATCCCTGTCACCTATTTTGCTGTGCTGTTTTTTTATACCTCCTGACTCATTAAAAAGAACAATAACAAACAGACTACTTCTCCATATTTCAAACTAAAAATGCTAATACACAGCAACCAGCGTACTTGATCTCTCATCTAGAGCTATGTTGGTACCAACTGTTATTCAAACTGTGGGATTGTCAAGAAAAAATGTACGAAACCAAGAACGTAGTAGAAAATGACAGATCTAGACTGAATGGTTTGTCTAGGAATGCTGTTAAGGTAGTAGTGTACAGTAGCGTGTGTTAATGAGATATTGTATGGGTTGTATGAACTGTGTATGATAATTAGACAGCGCAAGTGCATCTGAATATTGATTTGTATAATTCGATAATTAGTCTGAAGCTACTTGAATATGTGACAAAGGTTTTTGGTTCATTACATTGTTTTATTGTAACTTTTTATTGTTTGAACTTGAATTTTGGTTGAACGGACGAAGTGAAAAATGACATTAGGCGCCACAGACGATGAAAGGTTCAGATTTTTTTTCTATTCATTCAAAATAGGTTCGCCTTTGACCATACTCTGTCTGATGTTAAGCAGTAGTGTGGTCTAAGATGAAGCACGTTTACCTAGAACAAACCTATTTACTCTAGATAAACATTAAAGTAGCGATGATAGCTCAGTGGTTAGCGCGGTAGGTTCGCATACCGAAGGGCGCGGGTTCAAACCCCAACAATGAGCTTGAGCTGCCGGTGAAGGAAAACATCGTGAGGAAATCATAGCATGGTGGTAGGGTACTTTCTAGTACTAGGCTGGCTAGCTACCACCCTCAAGTAAAACAATCTGCCGCCAAGCATCTAACGGTGTGTTCCGGCAGCCTCACTTGAGAGTCAGTTTCATTCCAGGCTAGGTGTGTTTATCATCTTCGACCACGCGAGCCATCAAGCGAGCTGTGGTTAAACACCTAGCCTGTCTATTATAAAAAAAAGTATTCGAATTCTACTTCTTTCGAAGTATTATTATTATATTTATAAATCCCGCATCTAACTTCATTTTGAATCGTTTTGCACAACTGTCGTATGTTTGGGCAGTATCACTAAAACATTTTTTTTTATAGAAAAATAAATATTCATTTCGTTACAAAATAAAAATAATTTTGGGATGGCAGCGCGAACGCATCGTTCTATTTGTCCGTTTGTTCTTTCATCCCATTCATTCATTCGTCCCTTTCACTCACGCAGCTGTCATTTCTATGACGAATTACTTTGTCGTTTTGACAGCTCTCTGTACTGTCAAATGTAATTCGCGCCCTTTTCATGTTTTATTCATTTAACCGTATAATGTGTTCATAATTTTATTCATACTACGCGGAACAGTTAATTGTTGATATTTAAAAAAAAAATTAAGGCAAAGATTACATAAATTAATTTAAAAAGTTGTAAAAATACAATGCCTCTTTTCTATGTAAAAGTTTTAAGACGAACAATATGTTTTCCACGTGACCATGGCCATTGTAGCGGAAATTGTAGAGTAACAAAACGAAATCAAACAGAGCATCGCTGCTTTTCTTCACGCTCAAAGGGCTAGACCAATTTTGATAAAACTTGGTATAGAGATAGGTGCCACCTTGGATTAACATATAGGCTACATTTATCCCGAAAAAATTTAGTGTTCACGTGGGAACAGCGGGGTAACACCGCGGGGCGCGACTAGTTGTCAATAAATTAAATAATATTTTAAAACTAAATACATTATTATGTGTATCATATTTCTTATAACACAGACACTAATGTGAATTTAATATAAAATAAGTAATAAATAAGAAAATTAAAATATGCCACCTTTACAAAAATATTGCATTAATTTGAAAACTCGCATATTAACATAAGTTATCACTTACTTAAAATAGGTTTTTACATATTGATCTAGATTGCTTTACGAATTAATAAGACATATTGATCGATTGGAAATGCTTTAAAACATTTAAGCAATTAATTTTTTGTTCACTGTCTTTTTTATTAAAAAAAAAAACACGGACAAATGCTTGACAGGCTCGCTCACCGAGAGTTCCTTACAAACAAGTAGACTAGTAAGAAGTTTTGGCGGGAACGAGTCGTGTCGCCCTGTTGTATTTTTTTCCAAAACTAGTAGTTATTTCGAGTGTTCATGCTTAAAAGTAGGGTACTTTAGTACTCGGCCGGCTAGCCCCCCCTAAAGTTGAAAATCTGCCGCCAAGCATCTAACGGTGTGTTCCGGCAGCCTCACTTGAGAGCCAGTTCCACTCCAGGCTAGGCGTGCTTTACCATCTTCGACCACACCTTCACTTAACAACAGGTGAGCTGTGGTCAAATACCTAGCCTGTCAACCATTAAAAAAAACTACAGATCTGCGACGGACAACAAGGTGATCCAATAAGGGTTCCGTTTTTTTGTCTTTTGCGGTGCGGAACCCTAAAAAACAAAATGCCATCTTTTAATATGCAAGTATTGTCGAACAAGTTTGTGACGTTAATGTGCTTTTTAGAATTATAACAAAAAATGTCATATTATTAGAATTTTCTAGTATGGATCTCCTTGGCAGGAGTTGTATGGGTAGGTACCGCGGTAGTATCAGATATTCTGACAACAAGCAGTTGTGTGTAACATTACTGAGTTCCGGTTTAAACGGCACTGCAGCGAAATTACTGGGCTGTCGAGACTAAACATCTAATGTCTCAAAGTAATGAGTGCCAAAACAGTGATGCTCTCTTGATTCGATTACTTAAAAAAAGCTTGACAAACACAATTTCCAAACTTATACTTTACTTGTATTGAAGCTAGATGTAAGAAGCTTTGCATCCTACGGAACCCCCAACAAACGAACCTTACTTGCGTGTGAACAATTTTATATTTCCAACCATAGATCATAGAATCAAAGGTACGAATCCTTTTTTTTCTGACCATTAAGTTTGTACGTAGTACAGGCACAAAAGTATTCGTTTCCATAGACAAACTACAATAGATTCATAATGGTGTGATGGCATTGTGTTAACCCTTTGGTATTTTTCGGAGATAATCCGTGGTAATTGTTAGAATAACAGTTTCGTACGCGATGCATGAGGGTTGAAAGTATAGCAAGTCAGATATAATGTAATTCTATCTATAACGTTCCTATTAAATTTAAAGGAATGTTTAAAGTTGAATTACTTGTAATATTCCTTTAAATTTAAACACTGACATGATAAGACTAAAAAATCTTCTCCTTAACAGAGACAGTAAGAAATGTGTTGATGGACGCATTCTTCGATAATACTCTACTTAGCAATTTAATTGTCTCCATTTCAGCCGTAGGACATCCACTGCTGGACATAGGCTTCCCCCATTGGCTTCCACAAAGACCGGTTGGAAACGTCTCGCATCCAGCGCGTTCCTGCGGTCTTTATTAGGTAGTCTGTCCACCTTATGGGTGGACGTCCTACGCTGTAAGACGGCGGTAGTAGCTAGTGGTTAATACGAGTAGTGTTGAAAGGTCTATAGGGGTTTTCTTGCAAATAAGCTCGCAGTTGACCGCCATCTCATCCTCATGTTAAGAGAAGATGCGGTCTATGATGGTGCACGCTTGCCTAGCAGAAACCGATTCACTCGCGACTTGAAGGCACCCAGATTGTATCTATCAGGGGACCTACTCGGGCAGCAATAGCCATTGCTTAGCCGTTCGCACGATAAAGGTGGATTCGAAGAAAAAAGAAAAAGATTTTATTCTGTAACATAAAGACGCAAAAAAAAAAACGAACAAATAGTTTAGTTAAATAGTTTTGTAGCGACGATAGCCCAGTGGTTAGCGCGGTTGGTTCGCATGCCGAAGGGCGTGGGTTCAAACCCCAACAATGAGCCTGAGCTGCCGGTCAAGGAAAACATCGTGAGAAAATCATAGCATGGTGGTAGGGTACTTTCTAGTACTCGGCTGGCTAGCTACCACCCTCAAGTTGAAAATCTGCCACCAAGCACCTAACGGTGTGTTCTGGCAGCCTCACTTGAGAGCCAGTTCCATTCCAGACTAGGTGCTTTACCATCTTCGACCACACCTTCACTTAACATCAAGTGAGCTGTGGTCAAACACCTAGCCTATGAACCATTAAAAAAAAAAAAAGTTACAAAATAAGGGCTCACCTCAGCATAATACTGGTCATACTAAGTATGACCAGCGCTGGTCTTCCGGTGAGCCCGGTAGTTAAAAATCAAAGTGGGTGTTAGTGTGCGAAGAATTTAGTTAGTTTTTTTTTAACATCTAGGTACCATAAAGCCGTGTCACTTTTTGTGTGTTCTTTCCTCTTTCCCTTCTTCCAATTTCACTGTAATCTTGCGATGACCACAAAACCGCTACTGCTATCAAATTTCTAGTAACATGGAACGAGAATCCGTTTCGAGTTACGCTTTTAGTCGAGTTCCCGCCTGTTTTAACTTCTATTGTAAATTTTGGTGGCTTACAAAGAGGTGTGAGCTTGCGTGTATTAGTAGGGCTGCCAACTTTGTATAACAAATATAGTGTTTTGCTGTGACGGGGACTGTGCGAGGCGAGGGGTGAAGCGAGGTGAGCAGAGCGTTTGTGGTCTACAAAACATCGCAACCATCGCAGCTTGAACGTGGATTAGAGGCCTTAGATATAAGATTTTTTTTTATGTAAAAAGTAATGAGACGAACTAGACGCTCTCCTGATGGTAAGATATAACACCTGTCCATGACCATTACAGCGTCAGGCATCAGGGCATCACTGCTTTGGCGCTCATTACTTTGAGACTTTCGATGGTTAGTCTCAACAGCCCAGTAATTTCGCTAGTTGCAGTACCCTTCAAACCAGAACACAGTAATATTTACACACTACTGCTTAGGAGATCTACCACCAAGTGAAGTGAATATGCACCAATTAAACCCGCCCCGCACCCATAACTGAAAACTACATCAAAATCGGGCTAGTAGTTTTGGAGAAAAATGGCAACATGGATTTGCACAAACAAACATCCTCTCACCCCAAACGCATATTGTCTCCGTTCCGTCGTGGATAAAAATAACATTTAGATACAAATACAAATACTTTATTAATTAAAAAAAGTTACAGGTCGATTAGCGATGACGCTAATAGAAAAGTAAAAATGTAAGTTGTCACGTGGTATTATGTCAATCCCGTACATTTTTGAACTTTCCTATTAAAGTTATCGAATATATCGAATGCTCATTTGTCTAGCCTATTACAAGAGGTGCAATACCACCCACATGGCCAAGTGCGGGTTGGTAGACACATCTTAGACAACATTGAAAGCAATCAGAAATTTGGGTTTAAAATGTTTTCGTTCACGTTTGATAGCTAGCGGCAATATGCACTTAAAAAGACAAAGTTTGTAGCGATGATAGCTCAGTGGTTAGCGCGGTAGGTTCGCATGCCGAAGGGCGTGGGTTCAAACCCCAACAATGAGCTTGAGCTGCCGGTGAAGGAAAACATCGTGAGGAAACCATAGCATGGTGGTAGGGTACTTTCTAGTACTCGGCTGGCTAGCTACCACCCTCAAGTTGAAAATCTGCCGCCAAGCATCTAACGGTGTATTCCGGCAGCCTCACTTGAGAGCCAGTTCCATTCCAGGCTAGGTGTGCTTTACCATCTTCGACCACACCTTCACTTAACATCAGGTGAGCTGTGGTCAAACAACTAGCCTGTCAACCATAAAAAAAAAAAGTTACGTGTCGTGTGATATGAACCAGAACCTCCATTGGCATTCGAACGATCCCCCAAAGAAAGTACCGTATCTTAAATTTAAAAAAAACTTTAAAAATCAGAGCATGACGTCACAAAACATTTGTAGGTATTTAAGTAATGAGAATGATCAAGGAACTCCTATTTCCAATTGGCTCAATCGACCGTCAAGAGTCAAAAGGTAACAACTCCAAATTTCCCATTTTCCAAACGACGCCATCAACCAATCATAATCCTGCAAAAGTGTAACGGGAATCTATCACGAAGGAACCACGCCCAAGGGAGAGCCTCCGAAGCACCCCTCACTAATCTAATATTAAACACATTCGGATATTAGATACAAAGTGAGCAAAGTGAGCATTCACAAAATTTAATAATCCTGCTCCCACACTCCGTCTCCTTCCCGCGAATACGTCCGTCTCGCTCTCACATGAATTATTAACAACAATTTTATGATTACATTTAGCATTGAGCGTAAGTGCCGCGCGACGTGATAGGAAAGCCGAGTGGTCGGTGAAAAATGGCGGGAAAACGTTACGAGTTAATATTTTATTGATTTGGATAGGTTTGAGTTATGTAACACGCTGGGGTTCCGGTAATTTTCAATTTTGTGCCTGAAATATTGATAAGGCGGGCCCTGTGGACGGTTTATTGGCTAACTTGAAAGCGACTTGAAGTATTTGCGGCCAACGATTACTGTACCGATATTGCTTTGGGTCCAACTTATTTATGGGTCCGACTCTTTGGAAATAAGTTTCAGCGACATGGGTCAAAGTTCGAAGTGGTGTTTTTAATCATGTTTTCTATTATTTTTCAAAACTTATGTTTTTTTTACGAATTAAACACGTGAACATCTCGTGGTTTAAAAAATAATGTAGCGAATATAATATGGTGAAACATGAGTTTTCGTGTTCCTTCAAAAACACTGTAAAAACTTCCAGTAAAACATCATTGCTTTACTAATAAGCATGGACTGGACTTGACTGTGACTTACTTTTTGATGGTTGACAGGATAGGTCCGTAACCACAGTTCACCTGGTGTCAAGTAATGGTATAATCGAAGATGGTAAACACACTGAACTAGACTGGCTCTCAAGTGAGGTTACCGGAACACAGTGTAAGGTGCTTAGTGGTAGATTTACATCTTGGTAGCTAGCCAGTTGAGTACCAAAAAGACTATGACTTCCTACTACTACGCTATGACTTCCTCACGATGTTAGCAGCTCGATACGATATTTTTTGAAAGTATCAACCCGTACCAGAAGAAAGCTACTCTGGATCTAATGATGGCATAAAAGTCCGGAACTCGTACATCAGCGAGCAAAGAATAAAGAATAAAACTTGTTTTATATAACATTTTATAGAAAACAAGTTTTATTCTTAAAAAAATTCGTAAATAAAATAAATCAAAACTAATACCGCGGATATCTCATACAAAACTAATTTTCTATAAGAACTACAAGTTTCGATCTAATCAATTATTTTCATGGTAAAACCTCGATTTCACGTCAATTTAGTAACTATAATAAAATTCATCTTCGCATTTCTAGTAAAAACGTCAGTATGCATGCAAACATTAGTTTGACAGGCGTGTGAAATGAATGGATTTGATTTAATTCCGAACCATGGCATGGCATGTTAGATATGCTATAACATTTATTTGTTTTACAAAATGCACTGTTTACATCATCATCATCCACAGCCTTCTTTATCCCACTGCTGGGTATAGCTATCTCTGTGGTTACGCCATCCGCCTCAGTCTTGTGCCAATTTAGTTCAGGTTTGAGCCGCGAGGGTGATGGTATCGTCGACCCATCTTTTTTTAAAAATTGTAATGAGCTTAATGACACGCTCTCCTGATGGTAAGAGATAACGCATGCCCATGACTATTGCACCGATACACATAACTTTGTGTAGTAAAACAAAATTCAAGGCATCGCTGCTTAGGCGCTCATTACTCTGAGACTTTCGATGGTTAGTCTCAACAGCCCAGTAATTGCACTAGCTACAGTACCCTGGAACACAGTAATGTTTACACACTACTGCTTGGCGTCAGAATATCTTGCGGCTGGACGACCAACGCCCCACTTGCCTTGCCTAGGCCACCACTCTGTTGCAAAGATGTACATACATTGCAAAATTTTTAGATAAACACAAAATGTAAAGTTACACAAAAGTTACGAGCGATCTAATCTAAATTATTTTAAAATTCTCTTATTATTGTTATTTTTGTCGTTTTTTTAGGGTTCCGTACCCAAAGGGTAAAAATGGGACCCTATTACTGATACTTCGCTCTCCGTCCGTCCGTCCGTCCGTCTGTCACCAGGCTGTATCTCAAGAACGGTGATAGCTAGACAGTTGAAATTTTCACAGATGATGCATTTATATAGCCGCTGTAACAACAAATACTAAAAATAAAATAAAATAAATATTTAAGGGAGGCTCCCATACAACAAACGTGATTTTATTTTGCCGTTTTTATAGATAATGGTAAGGCACCCTTCGTGCGTGAGTCCGACTCGCACTTGGCCGGTTTTTATTTTAATCTTTTATTTGTAACGTGTTGTTGTTGTAGCACTGTGTGTCTCAAAATAAATGTATTCTTTCTTTCAAACAATCCTCGGATTTAATTATAGTTAAGCAATAAGACGGTGAATATTTCAAAAATATGTGTTTATCAGGTAAATCATACTTAAACAGTTGTCATTAATTAAAAACATAGTTGTGTAAACTCTAAATAAATCTAAAATAGCTTTAAAAGTCGAGCATTGCTCTACAACATTCAAGACAGTGCCCACTCAGCGGTCACACAGTTCGTGAGAAGAATCACAAGTACGGACGGACTAAGGGGGGAACATGACGAGAATAGAACCCAACAGGCGGGGGCAAAGGAGGCAGTAATTTTATTTAGAGTTCGCCCCACGGAGGCTTAATGCAATAATAGCCATATTTTAGACGAATTTCGGGTTTTAGGTTACATTAATTTGTGTTGTAAATAACTTTCAGCTAAATATTATTGATACCAGTATTTTTGATTCAATGTATACGTTTTCGTTTAACCACAGGGTTATTTGATGTTAAACAGCAAGCGCCTAAAAGCGTGGGTTCAAATCCCATTAATGAGCTTGAGCTACTAGTGTAGAAAAACATTGTGACAAAACCATAGCATGGTGGTAGGTACTTTGTAGTACTCGGCTGGCTAGCTACCACGCTCAAGTTAAAATTCTGCCACCCAGCAACCGGCAGCTTCACTTAAGAGTCCGTTCTATTCCAGGCTAGGTATGTTTACCGTCTTCGACCACACCACCATTACGTGAACAACTAGCTTGTTAACCGTAACAAAGTGATGCGGTCTACCGCGGAACACGCTTACTGAGAAGTTACTTGTGAATTTCAAGCCACCCAAAAGTAATTTTGAAAAAATCGTTTTGTTATTTATTGCTTATTAAAAAAACTTCCAAAAAACCAAAACAATTTGAAATACACATCAACTATTAATTGTTAATATTTTGCTCAGCTTCACAAAAATAATGTTGACCAGATTAAACAAATAACAGGGAAATTGCAGAACTGTCATGTGCAAAAAAAACTCGAAAATCGCTCGCAGATTGACAATTGGTCTTCAACTCTCATAATTGTCAGTGGATAATTGAAAAACGTAATTATGCCACCGAGCGTGTCAGTTAATTAATATTAAATTCGGAAATAATCGCCCCGTCCTCCCGCCTCCCCTGGGAGGGGGTGGCCTGATTGAATTATAGGGAAATTTTGAATAATTCAGTTTTAGCCCTTTATGGTACTTGGAGTCGACGTGGTTCGCACGTACCGTATTTAATTGCTTTTTTATATTGTTTTTAAATTTTATTTTTTATATTTGCATTTGATTAAGGTGTAAATCTGAAATTGCGAAAAATTTGTTGCTTCTTTGACCTCAAACAAACTTATATGCTTGTTAAAAAACCTTTTTATATGGCACAGCTGATTTTTTTAACAATTAGTAAAAGATGTTCATAATGAGTACAATATCCTCCTTTCAGCTTAGTATACCCCACATTTATGACCCTGTACACCATGATTCTTTACAAAAAAAATGTTATTCCTAGCATTGTTTCAAATTGACACGCTCATGCTATGTATTTTTGCCTCGGATTCGTCTCAAACGCATGGTGGTACGTTCTTCGAATGTAATTTTTCTTCAGGTAATGCTATTATTTTAAGTAGAAAATGCCATCAAACAAACTGAACATAGAATCGGGAACCAGATAAATTACAGAATTCTTGATTAAAGTAACTTAATTTTGTAAACCAAATTGTATAATATTGACATTTCTGCACAAAAAAAAAGAACATTTCCAAGTTACACAACGGAATGGCGGCCGCGGCTCACCAAAATTCAATTTAGCTGGCATTTCCCGCGCAACGACGGAATCGGGCGACAAACCAAACAATTACACATACGTGGATGGAAAACATAATTTTCCACAAACACTGCGTGGAAACGCGCAAAAAAAAATAACGTCCCGTTAGTTTTTCCCGCCAACGGCGGCCATTTTTGACAGCTGTCAAACGCTCAAACGCCGCGCTCGCGACACCTTTTTTTAAACACACATTTTATCCGACCATTTTACGTGCTATTTGAATAATACACAATGTCATTCGAATAATCCCACACAAATCGCCGGCCCATAGTTATATGAAAGCGATTATCGCCCAAGATGTGACGATACTGCATCTTCGATACCTATTGTTACGCTTCCACCTCTAAAACGTCGTAAGTGCGTGTTTTACGCACACCTATCAGTCATTTTCTGAATGAATACATGACAGTTGGACCATAATCTGAACGACAGAAGTGACTAGAACGTGACGATTGACTTCAGCCCTTGACAGTGACAACCCAGCGTTGACAATCGCGTACGCATATTTAGATGCTCTCTTCCAGACCACAAAAGAAGGTGACAAGCGCGAGACTAGTGATGCGATGACGTGGGCTTGTCATTTTTGAATTGGTGCTTGAGGAGGTGTCGACATATCTCGTCGTATCTCCTCAATCGAAGTGCCGACATGTTAATTGTTAGGTAAAACTTGCGTGGGACTCGGCGCGACTTGTTTCTCCCTTGACATTTTAGAATTAAGTGGAATTCTTTAGAAGGCTTTTTAATGAATTGGCCTTACTGGAGCCATTTCCATTCCAGTCTAGGTGTGTTTACCATCTTCGACCACGTCGTGACTTAGCACCAGGCGTGCTGTGGCCAAACACTGAACCTATCATAAAATTAAAAAAGTCAAACTTCTAATCGAAAGCAAACAAGAAATACCGCATATTTTCACACTCGCCAAAGAATCAAAACCTATGGGTTACTTCCCGTTGACCTGTAATCATGAGATTTGGCAAGTAACAATATTTAATTGCACAAGTAAAACAAAATATCCAAATAAACTCGACAATTATAATTTTGTAATTCACAGTTCCCGTTATGGATGAACTATTTACACACCTACAAGCCTATACGGAACCCTCAGTGCGCGAGTCCAGCCCGTACTTGGCCTGCTTTTTAAGTTATCATTGTTTTCATCCAATATTATACTAAACAGTATTTTTGTGAATTGATAAACACATTTTTTTTTTTTATGTAAGAAGTAATGAGACGAACGAGACGCTCTCCTGATGGTAAGAGATAACGCCTGTCCATGACCATTACAGCGATACACAGAACCTTGAGTAACAAAACAAAGTCCAGGGCATCACTGCTTTGGCGCTCATTACTTTGAGACTTTTGATAGAGTTAGTTGATAAACACATATCATAGAGCGAATCTTACCCTAAAATGATTTATCATTCAATGTAAAATGATCATTAATTTCTCGCCGATTAACTATTTATTAAACTGTTACATTAAGTCATAAATGGTTTTTGCAAAGTTAATATTCCGTTTCCTTTTGTTAGAATCATCGGTAATTAAGAATTAAGATGTTTTCAATTTACGGATTTTATATTTCTACTATCAAGTAAACAGTATTCGTTTAGAAACAAAGAGGTTTTTAATATCAATTTCAATTATTTTTTTAATTAAGCTATTATGAAGTCTTAACTTGGAACCACCAAGTTTTTGTTTTTTTTCACGATTTTTGATTATTTTCTCCATGTTTAATCTAGACTTGTGTAAAACCTTGTGGTATGGCACTAACCTGGATCCGTCGCGTCGAGCGTCTGCGGCGGGGGCTGACTCAAGGGTCCGGGGGTGCCGCCGGAGCCCGGCGACCGCACGTCGTCGTTCACCGCACCGCCGTATGATAACGACGACGAGGGCGGCCGCTGTAACAACACAAACTCTTGCTATGGTATGGACGCCTGGTAATTTGTAGTCATTCTAGTACAAGTATAGTTGTAAGTAAGGTCCCAGCTTGCACCCACAGATAACAAAAATAGAGATAGAATGTCACGTAGAAAATAGATGAACACACACAAGTCTTTATATCCTCTTCTCGCTGCAGTAACCAGTTGCCGACACGTGAAACAAGGCTGGACCTTTACACGAGGTATACATTCTAATATTTTAGTGAGCTGTTTTTTTTCTTTGGTTTTTTTTCATATTTTCAAGTGTCAAAAGTTAAATAAGTTACCATAAACACTCGACAAAACACTAGTTTTGAAAAAAAAATACAACGGGGCGACACGACTCTCTCCGCATTCCCGCCAAAACACCTATTCCAACATTTTCTTTCTTTTAGTGTGCTGTTTTTTTTCTTTGGTTTTGGCGTCGCATCTTGAGTAGGTATTTGCCAGTGTTAAGTGTTTCATATTTTCAAGTTTCAAAAGTTAGTCTAGTCTTGGTAAAGTCCAATCTGTGTCAGTCAAGTGTGCTATTTACGCTCGAACGCCAAGTAAATTGCATAAAAGAAAACCCAATAATTTCTTATCGACAGTTTTAAAAAAGCTTGCCTTATTGAATTTATTTACTTTTATAGCCGAATTAAAAATACTATAGCTACTCAATGGAGCGTGACCAGTGCTGACCACTCTACCTTGACGGCATAAAAATAGAGTAGGAATATTATTTATAGATTGCTTCGTCTTCTTTGATTTTGGTATTGTGCATTTTCCAGTGACAAGTGTTTTGATATTTTCAATTAAAAAAGGTAGTCAAAGTCCAGTACGTGCCAGTCATATCCAGTCATGCTTTAGTAAAGTAGTGGCGACTTTACTATGAACTTCGATATAGTTTTGGAAGCAACGCAAAAAAATCATGTTTCACCACATTATATCACTTTCCCACACTCTTTCTTTCAAGTAAAGTACCAACACATAAGGATTTATCAAAAGTTATTTTTCTGTTTGACAAAAAAATTCGGAATGATAGATAATGAAGACTAGAACTTTTTTGGTGTACATTTCGAATCTGTTTCTGTTTTTTACTGTCCGACTGGTGGGAGCAGATATTTCTCATTAGGAGCAGGGTAAGGTCATTGTCAACTACGGTAGCCAAATGTGGATTAGCAGTAGTAAAATAATTTCTAAACTGATTTAATTGGGTGAAAAACTAATTCATGAAAATGTAAGTAGGTACCTATTTTTTGTCAACGCTAGATTAGATACGTTTTTGTTTTAATCTGTGATGGGATATAGAAACGCCGGTTCTACAATGTACCAAATAAAAATAAAAAAGCAAAAAAATTATCGATAAAAAATACAATCGATTCAAAAACATTTAAAAAAACTAAACGATACTAAAAAAAAATATCGAACCGCTTCAACAAAGATTATAAGTATCGATTCAAACAAGAATAATTTTTTTTTTTTTTATGTGGAAAATAATGAGACGAACGAGACGCTCTCCTGATGGTAAGAGATAACGCCTATCCATGACCATTGCAGCGATACCCAGAACTTTGAGTAATAAAACAAAAGTCCAGGGCATCGCTGCTTTGGTGCTCATTACTTTGAGACTCGATGGTTAGTCTCAACAGCTCAGTAATTTCACTAGCTGCCTACCCTTCAAACCGGAACACAGTTACACACTACTGCTTGGCGGCAGAATATCTGGTACTGCGGTGGTACCTACCTAGACGACCTCCTGCTAAGGAAATCTACCACCAAGTAAAAAATAATCGATTTGAATTCGAATAAAAGAATCTTCATAAACGGAAGTAAAGGGGTGTCTCCACAATCCATCATTTACTCAAACTTTCACACTGGAACATTAGAAAATGTTACATTAGCCGATCGGATATTACCAACACTTCGGAAGCGGTAATGAGGGCCTCCGCACGCCATTCGGCTATTACCCGCTTGCCTTACTGCACCTGCTGATGCTCGGCAGAATGCACTTGCAAACCTAACTCGTGTATATTTACTGTATTTTTTACAACAGACTAGGTACGTTTATGACTAAGATCTGACCTAATGGAAAGCGACATTGTGACTAGTGACGCTTGCTTAGGAAAGACACGTGTTTCTTTTACAAACGTTTTTCTTCTTTAATCTTGGCGTTGTACTTTATGAATTTTCCATTTCTATATTTTTTTACTATTTTATCATAAATAAGTCTAAGTGAAGTTCACGCAAAGTAAGTCAAAGTCAAGTCAGGTCATGGCTTAGTAAAGTAGTGACTTTACTACACGCTTCAAGGAAGTTTTGCATGTAACACGAAGAGTCATATTATATCACTTTCCCATACTCACCGCACGGGATAAAATAACACAATTTTTAGGCAAAAACTTTTAAAAATAATACAAGGAGCGATTAGATTTTACAGCGTTTACGTCAAACACTATAAAAGCCAAAGTTATCTACAAAAATATGTATAAGTTATGTTCGTTCTCTCTCCACAAGTATTCCTTTCCAGATCAGACCTGTGTTTTTTAAACTTTCTCACTACTGTGCGCAGGCCTCTCATCGTAAAAAGGGTAAGTAAGGCCTTAGTCCATCGCACCACCTCACTTAGGATCTCAAATACTGCGTTCATCATCATCAACCTATCGAAGTCCACAGCTGGACGTAGCCCTCTCCACTCAACCCGGTCTTCGGCTTTTCGCTTCCAGCCACCGCCAGTTGTCCTACGTATATCGTCACTTAATCGGGTCTCAGGGCGTGCTACGCTACGTTTGCGAATTCGCGGTCTGCCCCAGCGTCATAATTTTAGAGTTTGAAATACCAAAACTAGTGCTAACCAGAGTAGATACCTACAATCCCACGGAAACCAGCTCAGATTCTGCAAAACGTGCGACAAACATGCAAATTAACCAACATAATTTATTAGCTCAGCGAAATTCATAGAAGAGCAAATCCTTAAGACATCTAGATTTCATGGAAATCTATTCTGAGTGTGAACATTGCAGTTTCTGGTAGAAATTATTAGCCACTTAAGACCCGCCCCGTCTTCTGACGTGCAATTCATTTCGACGATTTGATTACAAAAGATTGAATTACTCTACTGACAACCCAGCCCACAGTCCTGTCAGCTCATCTCTACATAGTATAAAAAAGTCCCTTCCCGTCTACGCAAGTACGCAAAACTACGCAACGGATTTTAATGCTGTTTCCATAAATAAACAAATAATAGTTGACATCCCTGTCGGTTCATTGTCTGCTCCAAGAGCTGAAGGGCGTGGGTTCGATTCCAACCCAGGATAAACATTTTGTGTTATAAACAAAATGTTTCTTCTGTGTCTGGGTGTTCTGTATTTATTATAAGTCTGTATTTACAAAAAAAAGTATTTAAGGTGGTTCGATTTCCATACAAATAATTTTGCTCCATTTATCCATAAATGGCAAAAATTTCTTTGTATGAAAATCGAACCACCTTAAGTATTCTATCAGTTTACTGACTGTCATAGTACAAGCTTTGTTTAGTTTTGGGTCTGATGGCGTTATTTTATAATCAAGACACGTACGCGCATAAAACATAACCTTTCCTTGGCAGCCGGGTAAAAAAATATTTGCAACAAGTAATTTTTTTTTAGTTGTTTTAATATTCAAATAACGCAATATGTAATAATAATTAAAGCAACCATTAAGAGGTAACACCTAACGACGTACAGTCCGTCCGTACAATAACAGAGCGCAGTGTTTTGGCAATTAGAAGTAATGGCAGGATATCAATCAAATATGTCGAAATAGATTTGAGTAAATATATACATCGAGCCGTACTACGCTTTCAAAAGTATTGTAATATTACTGGCACTGCCACGCGTCGTTACCTGCTATCTTACTCTAATATACTTGGTGGTAGATCTCCTTACAAATACAAGCAATTTTCCCAGGGCTTTTGGCACCCAGCTTTGGCAAAGGGAAGAAATCCTCCGAGGACAAATCTCACGCCATACCAAATCCTTCTCATCCATCTGTTTTTCTAATTTAACGTACTACAGAATCGATATAAAAATGTATTAAAAATTGGCCAACGCCCTTGCTTGAAATAAATGAAAACTGTGTAATTATTGAAAATTAGTATGACCTAGAGATAGCTTTTTTTTAAATTTAATTTGCCCCATCGGGCAGGCTAAAGCTGTAAAGCCATTCTGCCTAGTCTTCGGATTTTGCAATTCATGTCTAACATCTATGCGTGCCAGTCAAACAGAGTCATTCCTTAGTAAAGTAGTTATGACTTTACTATATCTAAGCTTTGATGATGTTTTGGAAGCAACTCGAAAAGTCATGTTTCACCACATTATATCACTTTCCCACACTCGCGCTTGTAATTCGGCACTTTATAAATAAACCACCACTTTTATACATAAACACTCGAAAAAACACTACTTTTAGAAAAAAATATATAGAGTTGTAATACAATGGGGCGACACAACTCTTTCCGCGTTCCCGCCAAAACTTTCAAATCATCATCAGCTCTTTTTTTTTTGCTTAGTTTTAAATCTATCATTTCGCCAAGTCACATTACCAAAGTGGTCCGTTTCTACCACTGTTTCTACCACAGTAATTTGCTAACGACAAAATTGCTCCCAACACCCACAACCAACATCACAATAATAAAATACAAACACACATAATGAGACACAAGTGAGTCGTTCGAATTCGAGCATGTGGTGTGAACGGAACGCATTAGTGGACGCACTTCCTGTCAAAAAAAAAGAAAAAGAAAAAAACTAGAAACGAGACAATGATGAAGTTCAGAATATTGTGAAAATCTAATCGATTGTTTTGGGTTTTTGGCGGGAACGTGAAAACATCGTAACGCTGTTAGGCTAGGTAAGTATATAATATTGCTTTCATTGTATTGTAAGTGTTGTTTCCAAATGTTTACGTTTGAAAAGAGTGGTGTTTTAATTATAAAGTATCGATTATAACATGAATGTTTAAAAAAAACTACCTAACATGATATGATAAAACGTCCCTTCGTTTTGTTTCCGAATCTTCATAGAAAATTCTAGCAAAGTCCTCACTACTGTACTGTATTTCACTTGATTTTATCATGAACCACTTGATACTGGCAAAATACACGGTGTGCGATGCCAAACTTAAATAAGCTTACGCTTAACACTGTTGTTTATCGCTTAATAATTTTAATAGGTGATCTCATAATGAGTTGTTTTCTACTCATTAGCCAACATTTTTGCATATAGATGAATTTAAAATTACCTACAGATAGGTACCTGCTTTTAGTTTCGAAGAATTAAGAGTACAAGAGTTTTTTTTTTTTATAAATACGAAGAAACACAAAATGGAATACTATACATATAATATGATATAACGGTACGCCCTGGATTCCACACTAGGGTAACTTGTGTCGTAGAATCCGGGTTCTGCCTTTTAACAAACATAGGGTAGGTACATATAATGTGATAAAGAAAAAAACAAAAATACAAAAAAAAAGTTAAATCAAACTGTTGAAATAATACATTTCAAAAGTTTTCTAACAGTAAATTAAATAAGAGATTCTTAAAATTCCTTCTTATGTTACCTAATAGAACATCAAAGAGTCGCTCTTCCGTCACTAACCCAAACAAGCTCGGTTCCACAATTCGATTAACGAAGTAATCGATTCGACTAATCTTTCAATCGCGCACCTCTAATAGACTTAATTTGAAAATGGAACACATTCGAATGAGCGTTTTGAAACGAAGAATTAGCTGGAGAAAGGGATTCGAAAATGGAATAGTCTGAGATCATGTGGTTTTGAATAGTTCTGATAAAGGTGCTTTCGTAATATACTTAATTCTTAGTAGGTAACTTGCAAAACTAGTTCTGCTTCTAAAATAGTGATAAAAGCAGTAGTTACATCTATGCTATGTCCTAGACTGTGATTAGATTCAATAGAGACAATTGAAACATACGATCTGAAAATAAAATTTAGACATCTTTATTTAGCTAGCTACAACCCTCAAGTTGAAAATCTGCCGCCAAGCATCTAACAGTGTTCGGGCAGCCTCTCTTGAATTCCATTCCAGGCTTTACCATCTTCGACCACACCGTCACTATTCATCTAGTGAGCTGTGGTTAAAGAAGCACCCGATCACAAGTAGGTATGCCACATGTGCCGCCATTGCCTTCCTCAACCATATCTGAGGGAAGAGCCCGACACGCGACGCCGCCGCAAGAAAGAGCCTTCAATGGCGAATCTAAACTCTTAATTTGATTATTTCTCCCTTTTCCTTTCTCATTCAATTCGATGTTTTGTAATCAAATCGCCAAAAATCGGCTAAACTAAATTGGTCCCGAGCGAAGCCCCAACAGCCGCTTGTAGCATTACAATTTACTCGCACCAGTTCAAGTAAACTAAATATTGAGATCACCTTACTTATAAATACGTAAATGTCGCAGAAAACATTAAGACGTGGGATAAATGCATTCTATCGTCTGTCTGCAATAAACATCTGCAGTTTTACGACATTTTGTCTCAAAGCCAAAATTCCGCAAACATGTCACGTTTCACCTCAAAGGCGCATCAAAGATACGTTTCGGCGTCACGATCATTTGGTTACTCGAATAAAATTCGAATAACATCTTACTAAGTTGCATTCGAATTTCTCTTAAACTATAATGCACGAAGTTTGGCAACTCTAAAATTGTCACTTGTACCTACAATTACTTGGCCATGATCTGAATATACAGCATGACTGGTGAACCGTATACGATACTGAAGGAGAGTACTCGATACTCGATTCTCTTTATAATTTGACAGCACTGTTGGTTAATTAGTAGTTTTTTTATGTGACAAATGATGAGACGAACGAGACGCTGTCCTGATGGTAAGAGATAACGCCTGTCCATGACCATTACAGCGATACACAGAACTTTGAGTAACAAAACAAAGTCCAGGGCATCGCTGCTTTGGTGCTCATTACTTTGAGACTTTCGATGGTTAGTCTCAACAGCCCAGTAATTTCGCGAGCTGCAGTACCCTTCAAACCGGAACACAGTAATGTTTACACACTACTGCTTGGCGGCAGAATATCTGGTACTGCGGTGGTATCTACCTAGATGACCTCCTGCTAAGGAGATCTGATCGAGAGCTGAAAGGCGTGGGTTCGATTCCTATTCAGGACTAACATTTGTGCGACTAATATCGATGTTCCTTCTGTGTCTGGGTATACTGTATGTATTCTAAGTATGTATTTTCAAAAATAAAGTGTTTAAATATTCTGTCAGCTGTCTGGTTCCCATAGTACAAGCTTTGCTTAGTTTGGGGATAGTTGGCGCTGTGTTAAATGACAAAAAAATAATTATGTGATAAAATTGGATACTTAATTTTTGGCTAAATTTCCCTACAAATAAATGAAACGTGGATACACTCCCGACGCTGATAACGATGTTTTGATCACGCGACAAGTACGTGCTTGTCCCGCCCGCCGGTGTCGGCGCGAGCGTCCTCACACTCACAACGTCCAGCTGGTGCGCACGCACTTTCAGTTAGGTTTACCTAGCACTCGGTTGATATTTAATTTTAATGTTACTTTTTTTCTTTGTATATGATCGCCAAATATCACGTCCTCGAGTACCGTAGGTGTCTCACCAGTCATGCTGTACATTGTACGACAAATTATTTAAAAGTTTTAGTAATCCCACTAATATTATAAACGTGAAAGTTTGGATGGATGGATGTTTGTTACTCTTTCACGCAAAAACTACTGAACGGATTTGGATGAAATTCAGTATGGAGGTAGCCTAGGCTACTTTTTATCCCGAAAACATGTAGCGGAAAACATATACTTGAAATAACATTGGTGTTATCAATAAAATATTTGTATTTATATCGATTCTGAGACAGTTATGACCACTACCAGTCCACTGTCACTTCATCATAAACGTAACGCAGGACGCCCTGAGACTCGATGAAGCGACGACATACCTAGGACAGCTGAAAGTGGCTGGAAGCGACTACCTGATTGTGATGATAAACTCGATTGAATTATATCCATTATCTTTGTTTTGATGCGATTGCCAGTGGCCACCCACCTTTAGTTTCTAGATCTGCCCATCGTCTCAACACTAGTAATCGAGACCGGCAACGGACATCTGTTCCAAATTCAAATCATCTGTTCCAAATTCGAATTGAAATTCGCCGTCTGTTCGATTTCTTTAACGATTATTGAAATTGGCGGTTGGTAGCGTTCTATTTTCGAACGTTATGATTTCTGTCTGCGAGCTAATTATGTTTGGAAATGCAGGTATTTGTGTTGCTCCGCTATTCTTGTGCTGGGAATTTTCTTTTTGAAGTGAAAACTTCTTCGGTCGCGTTGAACGAATTTTTGGTAGGAGCGAACCATTTATTTATTTATTATTTTATTTATTTATTTACTTTTTTTAAGGCTCAGCTTCGCTTCGATTGTCTAACCAGGTATGCGAAAACGATATCACGTATGTTCCTTCTTTAAAATTATCAATCTGCTGTCACATTTATATATATATATATATGAATAGATGCTTGACTACAGCTCACGTGATAAGCTAAGTGATGGTGTAACCGAAGATGGTAAACACCTATCCTGAAATGGAACTGGCTCTTAAGTGAGGCTGTCGAAATACACCGTTAAATACATTCTTGGCGGCAGATTGTCAACTTAAGTTTCCTTCAACGGCAAACGGCAACTCAAGCTCATTGTTGGGATTTGAACCCATCCCCTCTGGCAGATGAACCAACTGCGCTAATCACTAAGCAATCATCGCTAAAAATATATTCACATCATCTATTCTACGAATGATAAAAAAAAAATATAAATATCGTAGGACATTACACACAGCGCCATCTGACCCCAAACTAAGCAAAGCTTGTGTGATGGAAGTCAGATAACTGATAGAATACATAAATACTTTTTTTTTTGTAAATACATACTTATAATACATACAGAACACCCAGACAAAGAACAAACATGATTGTGTTTATTCACAAAATGTTTGCCCTGAGTGGGAATCGAACCCACGCCCTACAGCTCTCAAGGCAGATATACTACCAATGAACCAACGGGTAAAAATGTATGTATTAAAAAAAAATTGTTGATATTTTATCAGTTACCTGGTTCCAATAATACAAACTTTTCTTAGTTTAAGGATACAAAGCGCTGTTTACAATGTCCACCAATATTTTTTTTAATGTAGTCTAAAGGCTCCTTTATTGTGTGGCTTTGCGACAGCAGGCTGATGACACTTCAAAATACAATAAAAAATGGCGCTGACACGCGATTTCACACTCGACAGACAAACGTCATTGCAGTAATTTATATGTAGACACCTGTCGGATAACAACTTTTTTCTTGATTAGGGATAAACGGGAATCGTGTGTTTTGAAAGTTCATAAAAATGAAACATGACTAATATAGTTATTTGTGTGCCAATTTAAAAAAAAACAACCACTTTTTTTAATTCGGCTGTTTATACGTTTACATTTTTGAATTCTTTGATCTTTTAGCTGTAGGTAGTAGGGTACTGAAGCTAGCGAAATTACTGGGATGTGGAGACTAACCATCGAAAGTCTCAAAGTAATGAGCGCCAAAGCAGTGATGCCCTGGACTTTGTTTTGTTACTCAGAGTTCTGTGTATCGCTGCAATGGCCATGGCCAGGCGTTATCTCTTACCATCAGGAGAGCGCATTGTTCGTCTCATTACTTTTACATTAAAAACAAGGTAAGTAGGTAGGTAGTAGGTATATCTATATGTATTTTGATTTCAAAATCAAACTACTGAACCAATTTTGTTAAAATTTCTATAGGACATCATAGGGAAAATCAAAAGCACAAAAGCTCACTAATAAATTATTTGTTTTTTAAAGTAATTATAGACAGTATCACTCGGAATAATTTTAGGTTTTTTTATGGTTGACAGGTTAGGTGTTTGTCCACAGCTCACCTGATGTTAAGTGATGGTGTAGTCAAAGATGGTAAAGCACACCTAGCCCGGAATGGAACTGACTCTCAAGTGAAGCTGCCGGAACACACCGCGCTAACCACTGAGCTATCATCGCTACCATCGCTATCGGCGAAATCGTTCTATAAATGACGGAATACAGAGTTAAAAAAAATATAAAATATTGAAACAAAAAAAAGAATTTCCCGAATGGGCTCAGCCCGAGTAATCGGGGAACGTACATAAAAAAAACATTCCGACGAACTGAGAACCTCCTCCTTTTTTTGAAGTCTGCTAAAAATGGAACTTTTTGTGAACAGTTATTTGAGTCGGATAAACTTTCAAAAATTCTACAAAAAGTATATGTAATATATATTTATAGTAATAGATATAAAATATGTAATAATGTAACATGTGATTCTCGCGAATATTATTGGCTAAGTAAAAATTGTGCTTAAATTAGCTGGGGCGGCAAATTCTCACGACATTTGATACGCGACACGCGGCGACTCTCGCGACACTGCTATGTCGCGAGCGCGACGCGTGTGAACATTACTCGTTTTCATGTTTGCGAGGGTAGTGCGGATTTTAATTTCATTTATCGCTATCGAATTTTATTCGATTAATGAAAAAATAGAGTTGCGCTTCGAATTGAAATCGAATTAGACAGTCGTTAAATTGCTTGCAAAACTGTTCATTTCATTTATTCAAAACTATTTGACAGCCCCGTTGGCTCATTGGTAGTATATCTGTCTTGAGAGCTGTAGGGCGTGGGTTCGATTCCCACTCAGGGCAAACATTTTGTTAATAAACAAATGTTTGTTCTGTGTCTGGGTGGTATGTATTATAAGTATGTATTTACAAAAAAAAAGTATTTATGTATTCTATTATTATCTGACTTCCATCACACAAGCTCTGCTTAGTTTGGGGCCAGATGGCGCTGTGTATATAGTCCTACGATATTTATTTTTATTTACAATTATCGTTACAGGTTTTATCCTAATTCAATAGTGTACATACAGTAGTCTATACAATTATAAAGAGGACAGATTTGATTGTTTGTTTGTTTGTTTGTTTGTATTGAATAGGATCCGAAACCACTGGACCGATTTCAAAAATTCTTTCACCGTTGAAAAACTATCTCCAGGTGACATAGGCTACTTTTTATCCCTGTATTCCCACGGGAACGGGAACTACGCGAGGCGTCCGCTAGTCTAAGTATAAAATCGATCATAATTATCGTAAAATCGAATCCCAGTTTACGAGTACTTAGTAGGTACAACTTTAACTGCTTAACATTAACCCTAGACTACAGTCTATAGATAAAGACAAATGGCTTTGTCCCCCGCTACTGAGGGGGGACACAGAAACACCCCCCGGTGTACCCGACTTTTCCATTACCATTAATTTGGTCAAATGAAAGTTTAGTATCACGTCATCTTGAGGGCTATGCGTCTTCATGAAGTCTTTGTTTTTTTTTTGTCGAGAAAAGACATTGAGTGGGTTTTTATTCGGCCTAATTTAGAACTCAACAACAGTGAGAAACCTTTTTAAAGTAATGATATAGAATTACTTTAAATGTCAAATGACATAAAGAACTATTAAAAGGGCACATTTTTTTATGCTTGGCGGCAGATTTTCAACTTGAGCCGAGTACTAGAGAGTACTCTACCACCATGCTATGGTTTCCTCACGATGTTTTCCTTTACGGGCAGCTCAAGCTCATTGTTGGGGTTGTGCCCACGCTTTTCGGCGTGTGAACTGACCGTGCTAACCACTGAGATATATCATAGCTATATAAGAATTATGATATTGAGGATTCAGAACCTGTGTGGAAAGGATATAACATGGGTTTTTGCGTTGCTTCCAAAGCTCCTTGGTAGCTTGTAGTAAAGTCACCACTACAATATGACTCAATCTTGGCTTGTTTTATGTGACTTTGACTGTAACTTAAACTTGTTTCACTTGATGTATCAAACTATGACCAGTATTAGCCCTTCTTTTGTAGCTGCTTGTCTCTGTGTGTTTGTACCTATTTGTTACAGAATAAAATCTTTTTCTTTCTTGCAAATTATTAAAAAATGTCGTATTATTCACTAGCAAATGCATAAAGTGCTATGTCAAAAATAAAGAAAAATATAAATGGCAATTACTTAAATTGCGTTAGAAATACAAACAGAGTATGTTACTTGAAACGCACTTTGAATACAAAACATATTTCTCTCTATAAAAGCAATTACACAAAAACTACATTCAAGTTCCATAATTATTTATAACAACAAATCAATAAATGTACGTTCCCTACCCTTAACATAATGGGGTTAACACTCAAGAAACACTAGTGCGACAGACCCCTAACAAACACAGGCGAGCAAACAACGAGAAAAGAACAATATTAGGGCTAGAACAAAAGTACGTTAAAAGCGGCGCGTGCGCAGAACAGGGTTAAATTACATGCTAGAATGAACCAGGTGACGTCATTTGAATGAACGGAAATGTCGTTTCATTCAGAGTAAAAATGGAAAAGAAATAGAAATTGTGAAATTGGATTCCACGCTACAATCTTTCGATTTTCGTTAGCAGAAACCACCTACAGCGCGTGGCCTTTAAAATACCTCATTTAACTCTCTCTGGTTTTTTTTATTTTTATTTTTTTATGAAAAAAGTAATGAGACAAACGAGACGCTCTCCTGATGGTTAGAGATAACGCCTGTTCATAACCATCGTAGTGATACACAGAACTTTAATCAACAAAACAAAGTCCAGGACATCACTGCTTTGGCGCTCATTACTTTGAGACTTTTGATAGAGTTAGTCTCAACAGCCCTGTAATTTCGCTAGCTGCAGTACCCTTCAAACCGGAACACAGTAATGCGTACACACTGATTAGCGGCAGAATAACTGGTACTGCGGTGATACCTACCTAGACGACTAACCTATTTACTTTTTTTATGTAAAAGTAATGACACGAACGACATGGTAAGAGATAACGCATGTCCATAACCAAATGCAACTATACACATAACTTTCTGTAACACTAGCTGCGCCCCGCGGTGTTACCTGCTACATGTTTCCGAGATAAAAAGAAGCTCATGTGTTAATCCAGGGTATCAGCTACCTTCATGCCAAATTTCATCCAAATCTGTTCACTAGTTTTTGCGTGAAAGAGTAACAAACATCCATCCATCCATCCAAACTTTCACATTTACTCGTATAATATTAGTGGAATAATATGAATATTAGTAGTAGTAGTCATGAATATGTAGCGATGATAGCTGAGTGGTTAGCGCGGTCGGTTCGCATGCCTAAGGGCGTGGTATCAAACCCCAACAATGAGTTTGAGCTGCCGTAAAGGAAAACATCGTGAGGAAACCATAGCATAGTGGTAGGGTACTTTCTAGTAACCAACGGGCTAGCTACCACCCTCAAGTTGAAGATCTGCCGCCAAACATGTAACACTAACAGTGTGTTCCGGCAGCCTCACTTGATAGTCAGTTCTATCCAGGCTATGTGTGTGTTTACTATCTTCGACCACACTGTCACTGAACTGTGGTCAAACACCTAACTTGTCAACCATTAAAAAAAAGACAACAGATTATTTCAAAATTAGGCTCCGTTGAAAATGTACAGAAAACAAAAGAACCTTACGAGCTTGTGCCACAAGAGGCGGGCTTATCGCTAAAAACGATCTCTTCTAGGCAACCAAGAATAGAAGACACAGAATTTCGATAAAATACTAGACGCAGGGAAATAAAATCGGTAGTAAACATTTCAAAATGCATCCATCTGGCTTCATTTGAAACTTTTTTGCAACAATCTCCAACAGATCCTATTTCAACTTGACCGTCGAATCCCACGTGTCATAATAGCATTTTTTCTCACGACCAAGGGTCATAAAGACTTTCTCGCTAATCTTTTGCCCCGCCCATACCGGGAATCGAACATGCGAGACTACCACTCCACCCTGCCTCACAAGTTCGCTTCAATTCTCTTTTAAGAATAACGTAATAGTTCAATTATTTGTATTTCTGTCAGCGTTCTGTTATTGTTAAATAAAAAAAAATCCTAGGATATTTCACACAGCGCCATCTTTCTTTTTTGATGGAAAACTAATGAGAAAATCGTGGCGCTCTCCTGATGGTAAGAGATGTATGTCCATGACCATTGCAGCGAAACACAGAACTTTTTTTATGGTTGACAGGCTAGGTGTCTGATGTTAAGTGAAGGTGTGGTCGAAGTTAATAAAGCACACCTAGCCTGGAATGGAACTGGCTCTCTAGTGAGACCGGAACACACCGTTAGATGCTTGGCGGCAGATTTTCAACTTGAGGCTGGTAGCTAGCCAGCCGAGTACTAGAAAGTACCCTACCACAGTGAAATTCTTTACCTATTATTTACAAATTTATAAAATGAAATGAAATATTTTATAGTGCAAAACTGTGTAAAATTTAAGGTGATAAATGTTTTACAATACAAGGCACTTTAAACAGTTCTGTCCTCGTGGACATACAATATTTTAGTAGCTTTAAAATTAAATAAAAATAAATGTAATAATTAGGTACGACCAAAATTTACCCCACTACAGAGACAACTATGTAAAACAAAAAACCGGCCAAGTGCGAGTCGGACTCGCACACGTAGGGTTCCGTTCCATTATCTATGATAAAACTAAATATTCTGTGAATAGTTAAAATGTCTACCTGTCACCGTTATTAGTATCGAGTTTGTTGTATGGGAGCCCCCCTTAAATATTTATTTAACTTTATTTTTAGTATTTGTTGTTATAGCGGCAACAGAAATACATCATCTGTGAAACAGAATCTCAACTCTCTAGCTATCAAGCTAGGGAGTTGAGATTCTGTTGCCGCTATTCTTGAGATACAGCCTGGTGACAGACGGACGGACGGACAGACGGACAGGGAAGTCTCAGTAAGTCCCGTTTTTACCCTTTGGGTACGGAACCGTAAAAACAAAATTTAAGCTAAAAGTTTACAAGAAAGAAATTTAAAAGAAAAGAAAGAAAATAATTTTATTTTGTAACAGAACAAAAGAAAACAAAAATAACAACAAATAGAGACAAACAGTTACAAAATAGGGGCTCACCTCAGCATAATACTAATACTGGACCAGAATCCTGGCAACATTGCCAAGACTGACATGCCAAGTTTTTAAAAACTAGTTAAAAATTCAACGTAAAGTCAGTGACATCACTCAAAATGCACGTCACTTTGACACGTTACGTAGCGTTGGCGCCACACATTCGTATGAGCGTCACGGCGAACCATAAACAATACCGAGGCGCATAGATTAAAAAACAATAAAAACCAACCTCGAGCACACAACTACTAGCTGTACAATGAATCAATTAAGTTTTATTTACGATACTCCTATTTTGGTGCCAGATATTACCTACAATTTGCAATGATATTACAAGTTTAGAAATTGCAAAGTGACAAATAAATAAATAAATAAACATCGTAGGACTATACACACAGCGCCATCTGGCCCCAAACTAAGCAGAGCTTGTGCGATGGAAGTCAGATAACTGATAGAATACATACTTTTTATTTGTAAATACATACTTATAATACATACAGAACACCCAGACACAGAACAAACGTTTGTTTATTCACAAAATATTTGGCCTGAGTGGGAATCGAAACCGCGCCCTACAGCTCTCAAGGCAGATGAGCCAACGGGGCTGTCAACAAGTTTTGTTTTTTACATAAATTTGTAAATAATAAAGGATTTCATGGTGGTAGGATACTTTCTAGTACTCGTCTGGCTAGCTACCACCCTGAAGTTGAAAATCTGCCGCCAAGCATCTAACCGTATCTCCCGTCTGTTTCTTATGTTTTCTATCGTGTTTTTCTTATCTTGGTTGCCTGGAAGAGATCGCTGTTAGCAATAAGGCCGTCATTTGTGGCACTAGTTCATAAATTTATTTTGTTCTTTGTACTTTTTTCTTCTTATGGTGTGCACAATAAAGAGGTATCTATCTAACGGTGTTCCGGCAGCCTCACTTGAAAGCCAGTTCTATTCCAGGCTAAGTGTGCTTTACCATCATCGACCACACCGTCACTTAACATCAGGTGAGCTGTGGACAAACACATAGCCTGTCAACCATACAAATACAAATACAAATACAAATCATTTATTAATAACACCAAAGTTACAGGTCATTTTTCCATTCATATTTAAAAATTATTATCAAAAACATTACCTACATATGTCAAAACAATGAAAATGAAAATGTCAATAAAATAATATGTCACATATAAAATAGTTATGTCAATATAATTAAATGTCTATAAAAACAAAAATATTATAATTACTTACTAGTAATTCAATAATCTCTTAGTTTTAAATAATCGTCAAAGTCATAAAACAAGGTTTCTTGAAGCCAAGATCTTAGTTTGCTTCTGAAGCACGCGATGGAAGGTGCCATATAAAAAGGGCATATCGTTTGTCTTATTACTTTTATATAAATAGACGCAAAAATCAAGAAACTAGTTTTCATTTACAATATAGAGTAGTGGGATTGGGAATTTTGATGTCATAAAAAACGTACGGAATTTACAACCGTAATCAGTGTCATCGACCATCATGGGAAAATGAGCCATCATCGATCGTGACAGCAATGCTGATTATCTATCGTCTTTAACATACAGAGATAAGGTTCAAAACTCGCCAAATAAATTGAAAGATAAGAGATATCACCGATAAGTTGATATCCAATATCTACGACTTGAGTGTTTGTAATGATTTTTACAGGTTCCAGTGACGCCTTGCCCTAATTCTTAAAATAATATTTGGCGAAATTTCATTCGATAACATGTCAGATAAATTTATGAGCTGAGAATTTAATCCAAATATAATATGGTTGGCAAATAATGAGTTATAATCTTCATTCAGAGGACTGACCCCAAATGTTCTGGTAAAAAGATGTGGCTTCTTCTAAACTTTTTGTAGCGATGATAGCTCAGTGGTTAGCGCGGTCGGTTCGCATGCCAAAGGGCGTGGGTCCAAACCCCAAGAATGAGCTTGAGCTGCCGGTGAAGGAAAATATCGTGAGGAAACCATAGCATGGTGGTAGGGTACTTTCTAGTACTCGGCTGACTAGCTACCACCCTCAACTAGAAAATCTGCCGCCAAGCACCTAACGGTTTGTTCCGGCAGCTTCACTTGAGAGTCAGTTCCATTCCAGGCTAGGTGTGATTTACCATCATCTGCCACACCGTCACTTAATATCAGGTGAGCTGTGGTCAAACACCTAGCCTGTCAGCTAAAAAAGGGGGCATTTTTTGCACTCTTCAATTATTATCGATACTGAAGCAAACTTTAACTAAATGAATTATTGTCTGTATGTATCTGGAAAGAGCATCACGCCGAAACTACTGAAAGGATTTTAGTAAAACTTGGCATGGTTATAGAAGATACTTTGAAGTAGGTACTTAGAAACTTATTATAACCAAAATTTGGCGCTATTTCCATGGAAGAGAGGATTAAAGTCAAAATGTTTACTTAGCAATAATTCTTTAACGTGGAGTCTAATTTCAATTATTCTTATTTTCTTCAAAAGGCAATACTCTAAGTATTATCCAGTAAAATTTTCAACAAGATCGGTTAAGTAATTTATAAATTACCAGCATCAACATCCACAGTACACCGAGCAAAATAACTTGAACCCCAGAATGTAGAGGAAACTTTAAGTGCACGGCTCGAAATAAACTGGTACTTGGACAAGCGAATGCGAAATAATTTAGTGCGCACGTTCCCATTCGTGCAGACTGAGTAGTAAGCCCTATTGTCAAAATCGAGTCACCCCAAAGGTTTGATAGAGATACAAAATAACACTGCTGAAAAGCACTTTTTTGTCGAGCGATTAAAGAAAAAAATTCGGCCGAAAAACAACGCCACACGTCGCAAACAAAGTTATAAGTACAACTTTTTTAATATCTGAGAAAAAATTGTAATATAATTTTTTGTCAAGAAAATCAGATTGAAGAATTTATATACCTATGCCACAACTTTTTTACATTCACACCTAAATCACTTAAGCATATCTAAATAAACATAAAACTCCCATTTAATTCACACTATGGCTTAATTAACTAATGCAATTTAAATCCATTGAGAATGAACAGGATAAATAAACTATGTACTAAGAGATCAGAAAATAAGACCGTGTTGACATACCAGGCGCGAATATAAAACCGTATAGCAGACAAAGTACTAGAGCCGCAGCAAGAAGCGAAAATACACCGTACTTATACGAGACAAGCTACCAGGAACGCAGGCAAATAAAGGAGCTAGCTAGATGGTTACTTAACGAACCGATGCGTAGATCGGTAATAGATAATGGCCATGCATTTCGAATGAGAATTTTAAGTTATAATAATTAACATAAGTTAACTGAACATGTGGATGCAAATGTACCAAAATCAAGTAAATTTATAAACAGCCAAGTCAATATATTTTATAAGAATAATACAGAGCGAGCTCTCCATTCAAATAGTACGTTCATTAATATTGATTTAGAATATTAATGAAAGATATCATTTTTAATTAAAACTAGTAAATATTTCAACTACAAAATCAATTCAAAACCGACCAACCTCTTTGACTCAGAGTTTATCGTCCAAGAAATTGAAGGCAAACAAGTAACTAACAAGAAATCCCTTACCCAGCTAACAAAGCTAGACTTGAAATTAATACTTGCTCATTTAATATGCTAATAGCGTGCCCTGGCTTATCTTGGCTTGTCCGGTCCGTTCAATCAAGGTGTCTTTTATGTGGTATCTTCGAGCAATCTCATTACGTTAGTATCTCAAGATATTCTTCGCCTCTCATAGAATTTGTAGTGTTTTATTTCACTCTAGTAAATTTATTAACTCTCGATTATACGTATATATTGTTGATGAAATGACTTTACATTTTTCAAAAATAATTCTGTTATGCTCAGCATCAAATTTTTCACAATAGGCGTCTCAATTTTGTCAAATGCCGTGTTTTTTAACAAAAAAAAACAATAAAATCTACGATAATATTATTTTAAAACGATAGCTATACATACGCATAATTAACCAAACAAATGTTAACAAAACATTGGCTTAAGAAATTGAAACGGATTTTGAAAAGGCAAATGATATGCAACCAAGATATCAACGCCTATTACAAATCGTAGTGGTCAAGCAAGTAAGGCAGGTATATCTATATCATATAGATTCCTACAAAATCCTATCGAAACAAACAGCACAAAATATGTTTTCCTTCACACGTCCCCTAAAGGCGTTTACACACGGAGCGTGCCCGGTTACCGGTTACCTAAACAATGCCCGTCCCCTCCATTGTGGTGCTGGCATTATATCGAAACACAATTACTACTGATTAGCTATAGAAAGTACTGCGGCAGATATGGTTACATTTTGTTGTTTACTTACATCTTACATGTAACTCTTTGAATTAATAAACTATAGTGTGGTTAGTTGTGGGAATTTTGTGGTATTTCCAGATTTGAGAACAATTGGACTTGATTAAAGGGTGACCTACTTACCTACATACACAAATAGCTTTTTCACGTCAGATTTGTGATTGGTTTGTGTTTTTTTAACACTGTTCCGATGTTATGGCTTTATAAACTGGAAGTACCTAAAGCTATACTTTCTTACGTAACAATAACCAGCTTGCTGGGTACGCTGCCTACTGATAAGCTTAAATATTTGATTAGTACATGTAGTTAGTTCGTCAATCTATAAGTAGCCCAACAGTTTTTGTTTAGTAAGATCAATGGAAATTTTCTTCTTCTAGTCTTTCTATAGTAAATGAATTGTTGATGAACAAAACCGACCAATTATTCCAGATAATCTTATTTTAAGTAGTACTCGCATATTTTAGTCATAGACGTAACAAATTTAAGCAGATCAAAATAGCATTGAACCCATATACTTTATCAACAACACTGAACGTCAGTGTAGCCTTAAATTCAACCGTTAATAAACATATTATAAATATGATAATTTAAAAGTCAGGCTCTAAAAATACTCATAAAGCTAAGTTTCTTGTTATCTACACAATAATAGCTTTAATAGCTTTAACTTCACATTAAATCATTGTCAACTGCTTATATAACAATTATATTACATCCAAACGACAATAGATTAAAAATAGCACCACCGGAAGCCGAATAGGAAGCTCCTAGCCAAGAACTGACCAGCCACTGCTTGCATAATTGATGCCCTCCGTTCCGTTACACTGAATGCCTAATGGCCCTAGCTAGGAATATTCACTTTTAGTTGTGTTAATATTAATGCTCGTCTGCTATCCGTCTGTCTCATTATCTGTTTGGTTTGTAGCGTTGGCAGAATCGACTGGTTTAGGATTTGAGATTTTTAGTTTAAAAAAAGAAAACGAGTGATATTTATGATAAATCGTGAATTTATTATCTTTTATGACTATTTATATCCCATTTCTGTTTATTACTCATTTTACGACATTCTTGTATTGAAAAAAAATCTACCTAAATCATGTTGTGAACAACCAATTTAGTAGCACTAATCGTACTGAAATTGCATCAAAATTAGAATAAGTAAGTACTTTTTAGCAGACCATGAAGTTATGATTTGACAAAGTTTTTACGTTTATCATCGTCACAAGATAATCGAATCAATATGTACTCTAAAGTACTTATCAAGTATTATTGTGATTTTAATTCAATCATAATGTAAATCTATGCAAATGTTCCATGAATTCATTATTCATTTATAAAACTGGTCAGAACAGTCATTTTATTTTGCATCTCATTTATATCAATCTAAATTCAAAACGTAAAACTTTCTTATTCAGGGAATCCATACAAAATGTTTTATTTATTACGTTTGATCAATTAGTCTGGCGATACTTATGTCTGAATATAATGCATCATAATGATGCGAATCGTAGAAGAGCCGTGTACTATGCATGGTAATAACGTGAAAAAGTTTTCCATTACTTTGCTTTGCATTTTTATCAATCGTTTCTTCCTTTTATGTTGAAAATAATGAATCAAGAATAATAATGTTAGTTATGTTAGTTAGTCACATATAAAACTTACGATTACATCGCAAAATATTATTAAAAATATATTATTTTTGTTTAAATATTTTTAACTCGATATTTACACTTAATGATTTTACCCTACTTGTTCCCAGGCATATTAGTATTTGCCACACCACAAACTTTTGCATTTAAAACCAATCAAAATCAACAACGGAAACCACACAACATTTCAATCAAATATTTAAATCCTATTTACAATGTCAAACGTCTATTGGACTTGGCTTAAGCGTTCGACTGAGGGGAGCATGGAATTTTCAATGGTTCTTTTTTCACTAAGGCCTTTCATTTTGGACTTAAAGGGGTTTCAAGCGACAATAAAGCCTGAGTTTAATTAACCGAGTTTAATTCTTAATTGTAAGTGCAGTTAAGCCGCGGAACACGTGTCGAAGTTTCACAAGGCGATATTTTGGAACCGCTTTTCTATTCATATTGAAATTTAAGACTGTGACTGGGATGTGCTTGGTGGTAATCATGAAACGCAAAATGGCTTTGTTTTTTAGAAAATCGTGACTTCTGTTATAATACAATAACCGTGTATTTAAAATATATTATTTTACATATTTAATCTTATTACATTAGCACTTTTTACTTGAGAAAAAACTATAATAAAGTAATTACCTTTTAATGAAATTGTTAACTACAGTAAATGACAGTTGATATTCCTTAGACAATAGCAAATAACAGTTATCAATTTAAAAGTTGAATACCTCACACCACGTTGACTATGATACTAACGTTTTTCATCAAACAGTCTACACTTTTTACCTCCCTGCAAAAACTTCAGTTCTTGTCGAGTTTTTTAAAGGTCACACGCGTCTATTTTACGTTAGTTATTAACTATATATTACTTTCCTTACATTGTAGGTAAAGGGCAAAGAACCAACTCAATCGTCAGAATAAATGGTATAGAATAAAACGTACATTACATGACAACAGAAAAAGAAAATCCATTTCTCTTCTCGATGTAATTTGACTAAATGGATATTCATCTTAAGAAAGTAGCCAATCTTAAGTGTTTAACGTGTCATTCAATAGAATACTAATAAAAAGTAAGTTAGTGCAGGCTGAGTGGTCAACCCTAGTGTCAGAGATTATGTGCCAGCTGATATAAGGGGGGCGTTTTTACAACTGACGACGCGTTTGATTACGATCTTATATGGTAAAATGTGGTACTTCTACAAAATCTTGTTACGATCACTTATCCCAAAACTGACCATACACAACTTTACCTAACTTAATTGATCAAAGACGAGCTATTTGATTCAAGTCAGTTGACGCTTGCAATGTTAAGCCATTTTTATTAAACCGCATACCCACCGCAAGCAATTTACAGGAAAACCAAACAGTAATTACTGAACAAAAACAAATAAGAGGAAAAATCGTTAGGGGAGTACACAATGGGAAACATGGAGCGTTGGAGTGGCCCGATTGTTCAGTGGTTCTGGTGTGGGTTCGACAATACACAGGCGAGATTACTTCTGTCGCCTGTCAGAAAAGTGAGGGTGTACACTGTACACCCTTAATTTTGTAGGGAAAATAAAGAAATTATAAGATGCACAATTGTACATATAACTTTTGAAATTTGAAAATATATAAATACTTGACACTGGCAAATGCTAAAACGCGACGCCAAAACTAAAGAAAAAAAAATTGTACATATATCGTAGTTGATAATGAATTTGTGCAAATAGCTCTTAAGTTTTTTTATAAATACCATTTGATATTGCATTACCATTAGGTTTGCGTTTGAACGCTATCACGTCTGATGTTGAGCAAAAATATAGTCTAGGACTCTTGCCTAGAAGAATCCCGACTTGAGGCACACAGATTGTACACAGTACACACTCGGCCAGTAAATTCCAAACTCTTGCGATGAAAGGGGGAATCAAACTGTTTAGTTTGAGTTATTGTAACATCAATCATAAAACTGTGTCATGTGTTGAAGCTCCTAACTGTTCGATATTAAAAAGAACAATGTAATTATATTTTTCGAAATTATTATTATGTGATATTTTTGAATATCACAAAAAGATCGTAGTTATCAACAATATGAAGATAAATTGTACAGTAATAAGATGATCTAGATGTTCTCCTGATAGTAAGAGATAACGCTTGTCCAACCCTTTGCACCGATATACGTTGAGCATATAAAACAAAGTTCAGGGCATCGCTACTTTGGCACTCATTACTTCGAGAAATTCGATAGTTAGTCTCAACAGCCCTGTAATTTTGCTAGCAGTACCCTTCTATCTGGAACACAGTAATAATAACACACTACTGTTTTAAGACAAAATATCTGGTACTGCGATGTTACCTACCTGGACAACCTCTTGCTAAGGAGGTTTACCACCAAAAAACTTCTGGACATCAGGTAAAAACAAAACATCTAGCCTGACAACCATTAAAAAATCTACTATTAGAGTCGTCTCACCGTTTTTCCACCTTCTCTCATCTCATCCATTTCTTAATTCATCTGCTCAAGCGCATGGTTTGTAACTCGACACTGCATTGTCCTCCCCCTCCATATCAGATTCTATAGCATAACTGTTAAATCCATTTCTGTGGTTCTCATTCAAGTCTTTTGAAATATAGGTTAGGGTTTTGTTTGATCAATATTTTGGCGAGTTAAAGCGAGAGGGTTTCTAGTTAGAATTTTTATTTCTGTTGTATACTTGATTATGTTTATTTATTTACTAACCGACTCAAACACACACAATAGTTACACTAGCACATATGATTCTTCTGTTTTCTTTGGATAAAAAATTTATCTATCTATATTTCTATCAGAAACATACTTGTGTGTTGTTGTATTCATTGTAGTATCTAGTTTAAGTATTTTTTTAAATAAATGTTTTAAAAATAAATTTTCTTTCTTACTTTTTCCTTTCAGAATTAAGATTAGGATCGGATTTCATTTATTACAGAGTTTTTTTTACTAAGGAAATATAAAAATGTAGGTCCATTGTTTTAGTAGATATGTAGAATATCCTAGATTTTTTTCATAGATACATACTAATAAATACAAATATACACAAACCAAATCTATATATGTATGTAGATATAAATGTTTGTTTTTGATGGGAAACGAACCCAACACAGGCTCATAGGCTTAGATTAAGTCATCAAAACAATGCTTCCCACTGACGTGAAACGAAGCAAACATCGCAATCTATAAGATTAGATTATTGTTAAAGAAGATAAAATTTAAACCTCTTTTACTAGAAGCAATGTTAACGTACATAAATAACACGACCTGAGAAAATGACTAATTTATGACGTTAATGTAATGTTGGTTTGTTTATGATAAGTCACACAATACTGAGAAATTAAGAGGAGAAAACGGTTTTTTACGCTATCTACAATCTCAATGATTTAATATCTACAATTTGAGGCGGCCCCTAGAGTTATATAATATTCTGTAATTATAAGCGAAGACCATTTGCAGATAAATGTAGTTTAGGACGCCCTAATAGGCAACTTAATTAAAAATAATAAATGTTAATATGACAAGATTTTTAACATAGAACCGTCTAGCCCCAGAAAATAAGCGAAGCCTATGGACTATGCTGGAATGAGATAGCTGATAGAATAATTCTATACTTCAATGTATTCTTATAGTACATACAATATACATAGAACAAACAATTATACTCGTCATATAAAATGTTTGTCCTGGATGCTAATCGAACCCACACGCATTTTTGTAGCGATGATAGCTCAGTGGTTAGCGCGGTAAGTTCGCATGCCGATGGGCGTGGGTTCAAACCCCAACAATGAGCTTGAGCTGCCGGTGAAGGAAAACACCGTGAGGAAACCATAGCATGGTGGTTGGGTACTTTCTAGTACTCGACTGGCTAGCTACCACCCTCAAGTTAAAAATCTGCCGCCAAGCATCTAACGGTGTGTTCCGGCAGCCTCACTTGAGAGCCAGTTCCATTCCAGGCTAGGTGTGCTTTACCATCTTCGACCACACCTTCACTTGACATCAGGTGAGCTGTGGTCAAACACCTAGCCTGTCAACCATAAAAAAAAAAAAAAAACACTCCTAATACCAAATGAAGTAATAAGGCAGTCCAGCTTTCTTAAAGCAGTGCAAAAGTAGAATGGGGAGAGCTACTCAATAGTCCTGATCAACAATTATATTACATACAAAAAAAAAAACTATAAGAAAAAGGTTCTTTGCTTGTTTTTTAATTTTGTAATTTGTTTAACATGTTAATTTTTTTTCAAACAATTACGTTTTAGATATTTTATTTTAGGTCAATTCTTGTGTGTTTATTATATCTGAGTGACATAGACTATATTTATATTGTTAAAAAGAAATAAAGAATTACGTTTTTTTAATTAGGTATGTATTATTTTTATCATTGTAAATTTATAAATGTTAAAACGATTTACCACGTACAGAAAAACTTTGCGGTTACAGCTTCTATGATGCCACAGGTGGCAATGATGACAGGTGATGTAAATAGATAAGCAGAGCTACGATAACATAGTATCAAAATTATGGAGGCGAGCGTAATTCGCCAAATCTCTCTTAAACACAAATACTGATATCACGGGAAATAAGAACAAATTTATAAATTGTGGGTAAATTTGAAAATAAACCAAGACAAATAGAGCGTGTTTCGAAGAAGTGAACAAAGCAAAGAAAGTGCTTACTAACGGAAATTGCTAAATTGTTGATCATTCTTGCATAAGATACAATTTTTGTATTTAAGGTGGTTCAATTTCCATACAAATATTTTTTTGCCATTTATGGACAAATGGAGAATAATTTTATAGTGAAATCACAGCTACATAAACAATAATCTAAATGTGAAATCACAGCTACATAAATTTGATTTTATGCCAATAATCTACTGTTTTATTCCAGCAATTGTGATTTACCGCAAATAAAGACCAAAATAAATGCCAGTAGCTGTGATTTCACTGTAAAATTATGCTCCATTTGTCTATAAATGGCAAAAACATATTTGTATGGAAATCGAACCACCTTAAAGCCAATCGCACCAAACAATACTGTAATAAGTAATACAATTATTTATCAAATTGATAAAAAAAAAACTTCAAAAAGGCCAGCACAAAATCTTGCATGTTAAATAACCATAATATATCTATCTATCTATCCTATTCTAAAGAAGAAAGATTTGACTGTTTCTTTGTAATGAATAGGCTCCGAAACTACTAGACCGATTTCAAAGATTCTTTCACCGTTGGTACTACACTATCCCCGGGTATCATAGGTTACTTGTTATCCCTGTATTCCCACGGGAACGGGAACTACGCGGATGAAACCGCGAGGCGTCCGCTAGTATCATATAAAGTTCATATCTCCGTGCGAAGCCGGGGTGAAGCGCTAGTAAGTGCTGTAATAGACTTGATTATAAAACATAGGTAGATCAAAGGATCTCTTTTCTAAAGTCAGTGACAACCCCACAATTATATTATTTTTTTAATGAAATAATATAATAAAATGACAGGATAAAAGAAAACGCAACCTAGTTTCCGATCCTATCCGATCCGATCCGATCCTTGTTTGCATATAACACCTAAAATATTTCCCAACTTGTGGAGCAAATAAATTGATATACGCAATATCAAATGAAAAAGCCTTGTCCTCTAAAAGGAAACTGTACTTAAAGAAACAAAAAGAAAAACTTTCTTATATCGGGGACAAAATGCATGATTGAAACAAACATGGCAACTTTGAGTCACGTCCGCCCTAAGTGAATTAAGCCAAACTTTACCAAAAAGTGAAAGCAGACGAGAATAATCGGCAAAGTGCGAATCGAACTCCGACGGTAAGGATTCCACGTCAATAAAATAAACAAATAAATATTGGAGGGCATTTAACACCGCGCCATCTAGCCCCAAACTAAGCAAAGCTGTTAGAAGCGAAACAGACAGCTGTTAAATCCACAGCTACTTAAATCCTTTTTTTTTGTAAATACATGCAATACACAGAACAAACATCAATGTTAGTCACACAAATTTTAGTGCTGAATGGGAATCGAACCCACGCCCTTCAGCTCAGCTCTCGAAGCAGCCATACTACCAATGGACCAACAGGGCTGTCAAACTCTGCCAACACAATGTACAATATATATTAAACATTAAATTATGAAATTCCGAATTTCACTCAAATCCGTTAAGACGTTGCAGCGTGAAGAAAAAAGAAAGAAAAAAACATTTATTTTGACATACACAACACTACAACAACAAAAAACAAATAAAAGATTACAAAATAAAAATGAAAAATAACAATAATAATAAGCAGAAAGTTGTCGCTGTAGAAACAAACATTCGTATTAATATCCGTGTTAAGATTCGGAGTTGTACACGGAACCCTAAAAAATACTTTCCTTTCAATGATAAAAAGTTGGTATTGGTCGAAGTTCGAAGTGTGGGAGAGACATTTGAGATACACGATAATATTTTTAAAGATATTTTTGCGTAGGACGTAGGTTCTGTTTTATTTTAATTTAAAGATAAGGTTTACGGTTCGTTATTGGTTTTTTATAACCCGCGTTTTGAAGATAGTGGATTTCTATGACAACAATGATTTGATCATTAGCGCCTTCTAGAATCATGATGAGGTTTCAAATGTTTAACCGATATCAAAACGGAGAAAGATTCTCAATTTAATCCGTACTCTTTACGTATGTATATTTTAGACTGATTTGAAATGTCTGAAAGCGACAATGTCCTGGACTTTTTTAAAATTCAAAGTTCTGGGTTTCACCGCACTGATTAGGTCTCTTACCACAGCTAGAAGATCGTTCGTTTAATTACTTTTTAATTTTTTTTAAACTTGGTATTTAGTTACTATTGGTACTTCCATATTTTAACTTACAAACTTCTATTAGTTTACTCAAATTCTATCCTGTGTTTATTTTTATCTCAAGTACTTACTTCCAACATTGTTATCGGTTACGTAAATTTGTACATGGTCCTTATCGGCTAGTACCTCTGCTTCGATATCAAACTCAAATTCCCATGATAGTTCATAATTTCAAAATTTCTAAAAATTCACTGATCAAATATTTGCTATAATATAATATTTTATGAAATTTGATTTACGATCGTCAACGTTATTGGAATTCCTAATACCAAAATCAATATTCACGTTGATCTTAGCATAATTATTAGTGATTTTATGACTTATTTTATGACGATACTAAAATTATGTTGTCCATTTGATTAATTTAGTTAATTGATTGGATGGAGTTCATAAATTGTTTTATTAAGATCTGTGGTTGCAGAAATTTGTGCTAAAATATTGCCTATCTACAAGCTCGATTAATAATTATGACACGGATTTAAAATGTATAATTATCTATTCACATAACATATGATGCTCGGATAATATGAATCAACAACATAAAATCTCGTCGGTCCAAATGTAATGGAGTTTTAAATAAATTTGAATACGTACATATTACAAATCTTAAATTTGTTTGCTATTGTGGTCCTGCTCACCTAGCACGTGCCATGGAAGAAATGGTGTTTCACCACGCCGAAAGTGATAAAGCTAGAATACGTATATGATTGTTATGGCTCAGGGGATGTCGTTCCAAGGATTGCAGTTTTTTTCAGTGAAAACGATTAATACTGAAATATATTTTATGCTAGTGAGTGAGCCTCTCTACGATCAAGTCACTCAATTGATGGTAAACGTCACACACTTGTACTAATTTAATGCTACTCAAAATTTGGAATTTCAACCTTTTAAATTCCGTCGTGTCCCGTTGTCACTTTACGATCTGTGATATAGAATTTAACACCTCTATTAGTCGAATTATTTCCGTGCTTATAAAATTTGAGGATTTCCAAACGAAGAGTGATTTAGTATCTTCTGCAAACTGCACTCCACCCTGCTTACAATTTCAAAGCAGAACCATTCTTCTTAAAATCAGTAATTTCTCTTTATTTTCATTGTTACACCAGCAATTTATCATCAGCCTATATTAGTCCACTGCTGGACATAGGCCTCTCCCAAGATGCACCACTCAGCCCGATTTTCAGCTTTTCGCTTCCATCTACCGCCACCTGTCCTACGTACATCGTCACTCCATCGAGTCTCAGGGCGTCCTACGCTACGTTTGTCAATACGCGGTCTCCACTCTAGAATACGTCTACCTCAGCGGTTAACGGTTCTGCGACAGATATGTCCAGCCCATTGCCATCATAAACACCAGCAATATTTATGTGATTTTAAAGACACCAAAATACAGAATAGTAACAATTGCACATTAAATGTCGATCCAGCTAATTTATAGCAAATCTGTTGACACGACAACCATAATACCCTCTCGGAAATACGAACTCAGAATTAATGACGAGGTATCGTTTCCTAAGCTAACATTCGTACTCGCTAATAATAACCTCCCTCTAGCACCACCCTTTAAGAATTCCGACTAATAGAAACTGGATAGACAGACAGACGATCCATCAAGACCCCTCCAATGTATTATTTATGGGACATCCTGAGCCCAGCACCCATTGCTAATCTTTCAATATCTTCAGAATTCTGGGGACAAGGATTTGGGGATCACATATTCTTATATGCAACTGGATTAGGTCTTACACGCGTTGACTTAAGGTCCAATATCTTAATACCTTCAAAATTTTAGGGATGTAGTGTTTGGAGATCGCATTTTGTGATCTGCAACTGGATTACATCTTTAGTTGCGTTGATTTAGAGTTCAGATTTGATGAAAATGACGATGTTATTACTGATAATGGAACTGCAGAGGAATCTACAGATGCTAATGCAAATGCGGTCAGGAAAATCTTATTGTCAGAGCCGTAAAGGTTGGAATGTTGGATTGCAATTCTCAAGGAAGTGATGCTGTGTTTAAATATCTGTAGGATTTGTTTGTTTTGGGAAGGAATGAGAGTAATGGCATCGATGTGGTACTATTAATGGTGGTTCCTTAATGAATTTTCGTTATGAAAGTCACAAGCGGTAATGGGAATTGTTTTTATTGCAAATGGATGGTGGTATAAATCTTATTTATATGATTTCTGGTATTAAAGAGAAGAGATTTATGTACAGGTGTTCTATTGTGCATGTTTTAGAGCCTATTCATGTCTTTCATATTTCGACGGCCATTCTTAAGTGACTTAATTTATTAATGTATTTTATCCGAAAATATGTCTTTAAACTCAATAATGTTGTTAAAGACGTGTTTGTTCTAACATCCGCCTGATTTATGCGATAACAGGGATTATTTCGAGTTGTTTTAAGACGGTTTTAGTGGACGCCACTAATCTCTCGCTCGAAAAACTCTCGAGTTTCGTAACAAAAAATTTACTTATTCACCCAAAGATAAAACAAAATAGAAATCGAGCCGCGCCTGCGTCTATTTCTATAAATACCACACTTACAGTAGAAAAAAATTGGATATTGAGAGAGAGAGAGGGCCTAAAATAGCTCCCTGTGGGACTCTTTATGTTGTAACTCGAGGTGGATTGTTGGATCCCGTAACTTTAGTTGTGGGCTGCATTTGACGCGTTATATTAATTGACAATTTGAGAAGGATCTTCAAAGTATTATGGTGCTATTAATTTAATACATTTGAAACGAAACCAATTGAATTTAATTATACCTATGTAAAATTTGTTTGACGTTTTAGTGTGTCATATAAATAGTTTATCTAATTTATTTAAAATAAAATGAACCTACCAATACGCTAATAGTTAAGTTATAGTAAAGTATAACTTAACTATTAGCGTGCTAAATTTATCAGTTATCTGATTTCCATTCTACAAGCTATGTTTAGTTTAGGGACAGATGGCGCTGTGTGTAATGTCCTACGATATTTAA
Source organism: Biston betularia (assembly GCA_905404145.2). Lineage (NCBI taxonomy): Eukaryota > Metazoa > Arthropoda > Insecta > Lepidoptera > Geometridae > Biston > Biston betularia. Next base: position 1,563,611 of record FR989879.1, read on the forward strand.
TTTTAATTTTACTATTATTTATCTTAGAATTAACTTCATCTAAGATTGCGTTTGAAACTAAATACATTTTTAAAGCAATACAAATTATTATATCTAAAGATATTTTTCTGACTCCTTCAAGATGGCCACCGGATGTATGTGTTGTAGTATCCAATTTAAGTATATATAGATTTATGTAAGTATAGAGTAATCCCGCATGAATAAAGCAAAAATGTGTGAAAAGCACTTCAGGTTCCATAGTAAAATTGTATTAGGTATGTAGTTTTGTTTTACGTAAAATTATAATGTACATTCAACATACAAACCGTACAACAGAACATTCAAAAACTGGTACCTAATAACTAATAAGCAATTATAGGAAGAATTTTAAACCATTCTATTCATCATAGCACTTATTTTTTCTTTTCTTAATTTAAAAATGGCGGTTGTCGATGCGCCCGCGCAACTCATTAAGGCTCTCATATAACGAGCGTTCGTAAATCAAACGGACACCCATAGGGCATTCTCTTGAATTTCAAATATAGAATGCGAATCGATTTTTACAAATCGAATACGTCCGGAATGATCGATTTGCGAACAGCTGTGCTTGTAAGCTTAGTTATTGAAATGTCAAATTTTAATTGTTAATTTTAAATTAAGAAATGTCAACGCGGCCGTTGACTGTTAAAAATTTGTTTTTATATCATAAATTGCGTGTAGATTCGTTTAAATGATAATGACATTCGGAATGCCTCAATAATAGTAAATTAAAATAAATAATAATTTAGAGGCGCTTAAAACCATTTTTTTTTTCTCTATTGCTACGATGTTTAAAAACAAGATATCCCACAATTTTCCAAAAAACAACTGTAAACAGTAATGCTTAAGGTAGATAATCGAATGCGATTATGCTGCGTACTTAAAGGACTAACTTTTTTTAAATAGTAGAACAAGCCGTAACTTGTAAGAATTAAGGTATAAAGTTGAATGTGGTCAATGTTATACAGTGACAAAAGGGTGATCTTGGTCATCGTGACCTAGAATGCGCGCGAGCGATGCCAAATAATGGACAAATCCGATGTCATCGTCTGCCAGAATCGAGTTTCGCAATTATAGAACTAAATTGAGACGACATGCGAAGTATGATTCGTAAATCGAACGATTCGAGTTTGTTATTTCAATTTCGAACGTTGACGCATGCCGAATAATTGTACTTTTTTTTTCATTTTTGGCATCACACTTTGTGCCTCTACCAGTGTCAAACATTTCAAATCAGTGAGTACGATTTATTTTGCCAACTTAATATTATCCGAATGTTTGACTTTTCCCGTGAATTTTCCAAAACTGTACTTTCAAACCTTGGTAAATAAATATATAGATAAATAAATAAAAATCGTAGGACTATACACACAGCGCCACCTAACCCCAGAGCTTGTGTGATGGAAGAAGTCAGATAACTGATAGAATACATAAATACTTTTTTTTTTAAATACATACTTATAATACAAACTACTTAGATATAAAACTCTTTCTGATTCAAAACGTTTAACAATCAAATAGAGTGTCACAGTAAGCGACCGCATCGCTTTAAGCGATCTCTTCCAGTAAACCTTGGTATGGATAGGACTCGCAGACGAGGTAAAACGACGGGGTGTGCTAACTAGTGGAAAAAAAAAAAATTGTATGTTAATAAACATACAATTTTTTTTTTTAAATCAAATCGGTCTTGCACTTTTTAAGTTATAATCCGTTATAGATGTAGCAATTAATTTTCATTATGTAGATTGTTGATTTTCTCATGATAAAAACAAGAGCAAGTCTCAGTGAACAAAAATAGAAATCCAGTGAAAATTATTTGGACCTTGTCCCATCGGTGGGCTAATATACACGATGACGACTCACAGTAGTTTATTTAACAGGCGTTAACTATCTCGTTAAGACTCCTGTCAACACAATCAACCGTTGATGACTATCAACAGCTTTTCCGTAACTTTGATTGGCGTGATGATATGTTGATACATGGTCATAAGTATCTAAATTATTAAACTTGAAGGAGCATTTTTATAATTATTTCATTTCTTAGATTTTAATTTTAAAAACTTAAAAACTAGCGTGCTGCCGGCAGCGGGGCAGGGCTCAAGCTGCCGGTGGTTAGGGCTGCAGAGTGAGGAACCTCCTGACAATCCTGTTGGCTCATTGGTAGCATGTCTGCTTCAAGAGCTGTGGGGCGTGGGTTCGATTCCCACCTAGGACAAGCATTTTGTGATATAAAACCAAATGTTTGTTCTGTGTCTGGGTGTACTGTATGTATTATAAGTATGTATTTACAAAAAAAAAAAAAAATTAAGTATTCTATCAGTTATCTGACTCCCATAGTACAAGCTTTGCTTAGTTTGGGGGCAGATGGCGCTGTGTGTAATGTCCTGCGATATTTATTTTATTTATTTTTATTTAATGCGCGCCGTGTCAAGGATCACTGCCTTTTGAAGCTGACCCTTGACCCAACCGTCTAGCGAGAGTCTCTTGAGATGTTGGTCGAGACTCTTCGCTATAAGACCGTTTACCGTGACAACTATCGGGGCAATGATCGTCGAATCAATATCCCACATATATCACCTTATGACCAACGGGAGTTTACGGGATCATTCTTAATGGAAGACTAAAGGTAGGTAACGTATCGTAGGCGGCGTTGACCACTTACCATCAGGTGGCACATCGCTAGTGTGCCACTTTTTCATATAAAAAAAAACAATGGCAAAAGTGACAGATCGAAATTTCCTAAACATATTGCTGTCCCTTTTGTTGTTTAAATAATTTTAAAATTGACAACTATAAAGTTTCTAAAATTGGTTTTATTATTGACCTAATTCATAATACCTTTGTATTGTCAAGAATAAAAAAATGGTAAAAAATGGAATTTCATTATGTCTTCTTCTTTTATGTTTTTGGCTTAGCATGAAAATACATGTTTCACTTCCCTTACCCATGACTTGGCACATTGCAAATAAAACATTATCACTTTCATTAATAAACACAAGCTATGCAAAAATATACCTACAATACAGCGCTTTGACTTCTCCCGTTCCCCCCAAAATTGTTTTTCGTAGTTCCAATTTTGAAAAGTTTCTCGACTTTGTCGATGTCCACGTACTCACTGGCCAGTATGAAATTATCCAATAAAACTAACAGTTCCAAATTCAAACCCGCATGGAATTAACACGATGCCGTTTAAGAAAACAATTGACAGCGCTCTCGGGTTAGTTCGTTCACCCGTTCGTGAATCATCGTGAGTTTCGTTTGTCAGTGTTGAATGTTGGGATTTGACATTTGGATACACACACACTGATAAAGTTGGAGAGGTCAAGATTGGCTGGATGCGACATGCATTGTGACTTGTTAAACTCAATGCACCGGATCTGCAGAATCATTTGAAGTCCGGATTGCTGCAGTTTCAAAGTCAATCGCTTGACCAGTGCCCATGGTGAGTTTTTGGTCAAAATATGTTTTCATCATCACTATCTGCATCCTTAGAATACAGCGGGGATGTGAAACTCTCAGTCTGCATTTCTCATTGAACACAATTCGGATGTCGGAGTTTTGGCGGGAACGCGGAAAGAGTCGTGTCGCCCCGTTGTATTTTTTTCAAAACTAGTGTTTTATCGAGTGTTTATGCATAAAAATGGTGGTGTTTTATTCATAAAGTGCCGAATCACAAGCGCGAGTGTGGAAAAATAATATAATGCGGTGAAATATGACTTTTCGTGTTGCTTCCAAAACTCCATCGAAGCTTTATAGTAAAGTCGCCACTACTTTATTAAAGCATGACTGCACTTGACCAAGACTGAACTTTGACTATAGCTATAGCTAAGAGGCAACTTATTTAATTTTTAAAACTTAAAAATATGAAACACTTGACAATGGCAAATGCTCAAGATACGACGCCAAAACTAAAGAAAAAAAAATCGGATGTCTTCAAATTGGGACTGAATTATGAAATATTCGATGTATTCACAAGTTACGAGTTATTTATAAATCAAGGTCACAAGTAACGCGCTCATATTGAACTGTCAAAATAAACTTAGATAATAAACGCGTAACGTAATGTTATGACGTATACGCGTTTAGGACAAGGAATCTCGTATAAGTTAGAGAATCAGGACCCATGCATGTTAATAAACCTATTTTGAACTATAGAAAATTACAAACACATTTTATCTTAAGTGTTTTTTTTTTGTCGAAAAAATGGTGTCAAACAATCGACGGGCCACCTGATAGAACAGATAAAGACATATTTATTTGCAATAACATGAGTATGTATAATTATAAGTAGGTATGATGTCCGTCACTAAATTATTTTGATGGTAAGTGTTCACCACCGAATACGGAAACCTACAATACCCGCGGCATTGTCAGTGCGTTGCCTACTCTTTACACTCTCTGTTTGAAGCCAGGTAGATCAAAATTCGGTGGAAAATCCGAAGGTGGTAAACCTTTCCACAAATCCATTATCATACTTAAACATTGATTTGATTATCCTGGATACGTTTAAGTATGGTACAGGACAATCTAGATCAACTTGAAAGTGCAAGTCCGACCCTGCATTCCGCGCAAGTATCGCTGCGGGCCGACTCCCAGTTGGCTGCGGGCCTAATCGCCGTCACCGGTCCCCAATATATCTGACCCGTCATCGGCGCCCATTCCGCGGCCCGTTGGGTGGCGGCCCAGACAAATTGACGAGTGGGTTTCATTCAACTGGCCAGCTTTGTCTCCGGCCTGGCGAGTCGCTGCCAGCTCTGATGACAGACGCTGCCTTCAAACCTACGTGAGCTATGATTTGTCTAGACCACCATCAATGCCTACATAACTACTGAAAGCTGGTATTGATGACTGAAGTTTATTAACTGATGAGTCCATCGAGAAACGTGCTAGGAAACTCATTAGCAACGACGCGTTTGTTCGGAAAAGGCTCCAAAACCTTGCCGTGGCTTGCCAGTTCTCTACCAGATACACTTTGGTAAGTACGCTTCAGATCTGCATGACCTAATTCCATTCTACTATCGGACAGCCAGGAGCTCCAAGAAGCGACACCGCTTCATGGTCGATATTCCAAGAACTAAATTAAACGGTTCGAATCTACCTTCATTGTACGAACCGCTAAACAATGGAATTTGCTGCCCGAGTGTGTGTTCCCTGATAGATACAATCTAGGTGCCTTCAAGTCGCGAGTGAATCGGTTTCTTCTAGGCGAGCGTGCTCCATCGTAGACCGCATCTTCGCTTAACACCAACAATTATGTGACGATAAATGTTGGTTCTCTATCTGGGTTGTTCTGTATGTATTTCCAAAAAATTAGTATTTAAGTATTCTATCAGTTATCTGGTTCCCGTAGAACAAGCTTTGCTTAGTTTGGTGACTTTGGTGTCAGATTACGCTGTCTGTAGATATAAATAAATAATAATTAAAGATACTATTGATAAGGCTTTATAGTCAAACCTTATGATAAACGTTCGTAATTTTAATAAAAGTTTTTGATGCGTACGTAAAGGAATTTCCTAAACCTACAAATGGGTCGCGCGTCCGCACGGCGATGCTATTGACTGCTAAGAAAGATCCTATATAAATAAATCCTATTAAAAAAATATAATTTCAAGGATTCCGTAGCACCCTAGTATTAGCTCAGTAAGTACCAGGCGAGCAGGAGACAATGAGCGTCTCCGTCATCGCTAACGAGTGCAACCGGAGTCTGTAACCGATAGCTTCCTTACACCGACTCGCCACTCTGCGCGCCTGGTAGATGCTTGTGAAGATATTTTGTAAAAAAACTGAATTTACTTGGTGGATTTTTTTTGCGTGTTTTTTTTACTAAATAATTTATCTATAGAAATGAAACTACTTTTTTTTTGCACAATTTACAGTTTACACTAATACGTAATTATACTAGAAGCAATGACGCTCCAAAGTAAATGAAAATATAGGCTGATTACGAAAATCTTTTTTCTTACAATAGTACCTGGCGTGCCCTCCCTCGAGATCTCCTACTGGCTGGCCAGGAAGACGAAGAGGACAAAACGGCAAGAGGGAATGAGGCCCTCCCCTATGTTCCACAATGCCATGACGAGGCCACCGTGACTACTGGGTGCTCGAGCTCCGCTGGGTACAGGCGTCGAGTTCGCACCCTAAAACCAACACCCCCCCCCCCCTTCATGCTCAAACGGCTGAACCAATTTTGATGAAATTTTGTATGGAGGTAGCTGACACCCTTTTTATTACGAAAATATGTAGTGTTCTCGTGGGAACAGCGAATGACACCGCGGGGCGCAGCTAGTTGATAATAAAAACTAAAGATATTCCAATTTCACTCGTCGTATTTTCAAAATCGGCAAGCGGTCATCTTCAAGCATGAATCCTTACATACAATCCGTGCAAAAAACGAACTAAATCAAATTTTATACATTATATTTCCTACCTAAATGAGACACGAATAAGGGTCGAAATAGCTTGGATACATTTTTGGCTTGTAACGTTTAAGTGTAAGGAAATAAAGTCGCAAGCGCAAAGCATTGCAAGGTTGAATTATTCCCGTGATTGTCTCGACGATATCGCGTTATGTGTTTCGAACAAAACTAATTGAAATTGAAACAAATTGAGCTTTGGAAATTCGATTTGTTTGTGGGTTTTTAATGCAGTGGATTTTTATTGACCTAGCGAAACAAGAACTGTTTGGACGAAATAAATCATTTACAGAAATGGCACTTGTATCTATACCTACGTGTATATCAACACTTTTCGACGATAACCTCAAGAATAATTTAACTAATACCTACTTGAACTAATTTGCGTAAAGATCTGGGACGATTTTTCTAATAGTCATGAAGTCAAAGTTAGGGGGGAGCAACTAGTTGTGAACAGGCTATTGTTTGGAATTACAGCTGTTATTTAAAAAAAATGTTTGAAGCAAAATCTTGGCATTGGCAGTATAAAAATATTGCGGTGCCAAAGACAAAGAAAAAAAGACTTATTTTCTGGTAAGTCTGACGTCTAATTTTATATTAATAAAAAACTAATATTATGAATGTGATAGTTTGGATGAATTTTTGTTACTCTTTCATGCAAAATCTACTGAACGGATTTGGATGCAATTCAGTTTGGAGTTAGCTGAGGCCCTAGATTAAAACATAGGCTACTTTTTATCCCTGTATCCCCACGGGAACGAGAACCACGCGGGTGAAACCTAGTATTGGGTGCTAGTATTTAATAACTTAACATAAAATGCAAGGAAAACCGATAAATTCTAACTATGCATACAGCTTGAAGGTAATTTACTCGAATCTCGTTAGTGATACGTCATTTAGTTAAACCCAAGTATGTTTACGAGATAGCAGCGAAGCGACGCCGGCGCAGTTTCTATAAAAAGGTGCTTCGTTACTAATCCCCCCCTCCCCCTACCCCTCTTACCCCCTCCCTCGCACCGCGGATGTTCTAAATTTAACCGGGAAACGAACCCGGGCGGCACACGTGTGCTCACTTAGCTCTCGGTAACTTGAATAAGTTCCGAGCGTTTTTTGTTTTCCAAACCCGACATTCAATTTGAATTTCAAACAATTTAAAATTGGAATTCGCCGTTAACGCGTTATGCAAGTAGTTTTTTTTTAAATATGAGACTAAAAAAAGACAACGGCCGGAGTCCACGGAAAAAGCATCGATGTATTCATTCGATCGCTTCGAAGGTCAATTCGAGATATAAAATTAAAAAGTATAAGTGGCGTCCAGACGTTCCATTATTAAATTTCAAATATTGCTGGTCAGTATTCGAATTTCAGATTTTTGTACACTTGATGACAAGGTTATGGTCAGAGTTGATAGAATTCTAGATTTAGGTATTCCGCCAGAGAAGAATTTGAATTTGGAACTTTGTCTCATTTTTCACTGGCCATAGACAAAAATGGTTTTTTAACCGCGAAAATTAAGTTCATGGGAACCGCCAATCAGGCGCGCGCGTTTAGAATAAAAATGGCGTATTTTTACATGATTCCACCGTAAAGCCTGCGCCAGACGTAACGTACAGAGCTGCATTGCCGTACCTTGAATACAAAATACGTTATAAGTGCAACATTATTTGCATTTTGAATTACGCGAGCAAGGATTGGCGCCAGAAACAGCGGGAATTGTGAGTTTTCTGACAAGCGATTACAATCCAAGACAAACTTTAACATCGACTATAAAGTGCGTTGCAAATATTGCAAATTAGTGATTTAACTAATTGTGTTTAATTTAAAAGTAAAGTGAGTCGATTTCCATACAAATATTTTTTTCCATTTATGGACAAATGGAGCATAATTTTACAGTGAAATCACAGCTACTGGCATTTATTTTGGAAATTACACACAGCGTCATTTGACCCCAAACTAAGCAAAGCTTGTACTATCGAAGTCATATAACTGATAGAATATATAAACACTTTTTTTGTTGTTGTAAATACATACTTATAATACATACAGTACAACCAGACACAGAACAAACATTTGTTTACATTACAAAATGCTTGTTTTGGGTGGGAATCGAACCCACGCCCTTCAGCTCAAAAAAATAAAACAAATAACAATTAGTCCAAAAATATGTTTCTTTGTAATTCACATATTTTTTTACATTTCCACGCTTTTCGCTTTAATTCGCACCACACTCCATGGTAAATTAGGAGGAGCGATTTATTAGTAACAGGTACTGTCAACGTTTTAAAAAATCTGCGCGTATCGATACTATCAGTGATTGACAAGCTTATTGGCGGGGCGTGCCCACCGGTGGTCTATGGACAAAACGATTGTAACAACTCTTAACACTATTTATCGATACTTTGATTATTGTTGTAGTGATGCGCCTGGATTATGCTATTTGTTATGTATTTTATCGTCTGGAGATTACTTTAGTGATTTGCACGAGTGTTTTTATCGATTTTTTTTTTTGAGTTACTAAACGAATGTTCATTACTATTTATAACATTATTTTATCGATAATTCGATGCTTGTAGTGACGTATCTCGTTCTATGTTATGAATGGATATCGATATCCTCGTATTGTATTCTTAGATGTAAATGAGAAATATGTTTATTGTATATTTATTCTGCTATGTAAATGGGATAATACATTAGAATCGAGCAGTTGATCGTCAGCCAACAGCTGTTAATAAAAACCCCTTTTTACTATTAATGCTGCGGCTCGAACAGTTTGTTTCACATCAAATATTCTATCCAGTATTCTAAATAGTCCATGAGAATTTCCCAAAGCAAATTCAATGTATTTATCCATAATGTATTTGGTATAAGTGTTGCGCGCATGCGTTCCGGGCGAATGCGGCGCACGATTCGATCGAAATCTTGCGCGGAACCCTCGCGCCGCGCATGACAATGCAACTACCATAGACAAGCGGGATCTACGCGCTCTAAACTTTAAATTCATGCCTCTTTCCGACCAGGATGTCTAATCTGTGCTAAACCTCCAAATTCAAACATGATCCATGACGTATACATACGAGACTGAGGAGTTTTGGCGGGAACGCGGAAAGAGTCGTATCGCCCCGTTATATTTTTTTTCAAAACTAGTATATTTTTCAGTTTTTATGCATAAAAATCGTGGTTTTTATTCATAAAGTGCCGAAATTTGATGTGGTATAACACGATTTTTCGTGTTGCTTCCAAAACTCCATTGAAGCATATAGTAAAGTCGCCACTACTTTACTAAAACATGACTGGACTTGACTGATACGGGTTGGACTTGACAAAGACTGGACTTCGACTATAACTATAGCTACAAGGCAACTTATTTAACTTATGAAACTTGAAAATATGAAACACTTGACACTATGGCAAATGCTCAAAATGCGACGCCAAAATCAAAGAAGAAGAACTCTCTACTAGAGGAGTTTTGGTGGGAATACAAAAAAATCACATGAACGCATTGTATTTTTTTTCACTTGTGTTTTCGAGTGTTTATGTATAAAAATAGTCATAAAGTACCTAATTATGTGCACGAATGTAGAAATATTATATACCTAGGTACAATGTCGTGAAACATGACTTTTCGTATCATTTCTAAGTCTTCGTCGTAACTACTAGGGTACGACTAGATTGGACTCAGACTTGCTTTGTGTCATTTACTTATTTTATTTCATATTTTATCAAATACTTGGAAATATCGAAATATTCCACAAAGTGCGATGCCAAAAGAAGAAAAAAATCGCGGCATAGAGATTTTCAGAACTAGTGATCTCGCCAAATATTTTTAAATATGGAAAAACGTCAACCATTCGAAACTATAATTTATAAAACATTTTTGCCGTCACACTAATCGCTATTTGGCCAAATATTTATCGATATTACGTATTTTAGGAGTGCCTTAATGAAAAAAAGATCACAATCTTTATGATGGCGTCATTATCGCAGACTGTTATATGAATTAATCAGAAATGTATATTTGATAAGATTAATCACATTAGTCCATTCATACTTCTGTAATCTACATCGTATAACATTGACAATACGTTAAAAGATTTAAAAAAAAAACAACTTTTTTTTTATTTCCTAACGACCTGTTACCTGTTTGGCTAATGAAATGTGTTATTTAAATATCAAAAAAAATAAATAACAAATTACCTAAAGAAATAAATTACAAAAGCTAACGCCCGGGGCCGCCCATCTGCAAAAAGCCGTAACAAAATTATAGTAATTTTACAATGAAGCGATTCATAGAAATAAATGATCATTTTTTACTGGACGATGATAAAATGTTTCCCGCTAATCGTGTCGCGTCTTATTTGGGAACATGCGACAAACAATGGCCACTAAACGAGTTTAAATCGCAGCTCTTGGAACGAGACAAGCATTTAATTAAGGAACAAAGTTAGTGCTTCTTCCTTTTCGTCATGGGCACCTCTATAACTAATAGCATAAGATTTATGATCGTTAAATTTTAAATTTATGACGTGTAAAGTGATGTTGGCTAATGAAATGTTATCGGATGGTATGGTCGGCTCAGTTTTATGAAGGAGTGGTAAAGTATTGCGCGATTGACACTTTCTTCTGCGTTTAGAGCTTTATTTATGGCTTTATTAGGTGAAATTATATTTATTCCATGATATTACGTATCTTTCCATTCTTCTATATAGTTATAATTATGAATTAGGAAAATGACAAATCATTTTAATTAAAAGTTCATGAATGTAACTTAGTAGCTGCGCCCCACGGTGTTACCCGCTACATTTGTTTCGGTATAAAAAGTAGCCTATGTGTTAATCCAGGGTATCAGCTACCTTTATACCAAATTTCATCACAATTGGTCAAGCCGTTTGAGCGTGAAGAAGTGACAACTAACGCACTCAATTTTTTGCCTTTATAATATTAGTGGAATGTAAAAGTTTGTGAGGATGTTTGTTACTCAGTCACGCAAAAACGGCTGAACGGATTTGAATGAAATTTGGCACACATATAGTTTATAGTTTGGATTAACATATAGGATACTTTTTATATTAAAAACTGAACAAACTTTTTGTTAAATTCTAAGCGGACGAAGACTAGGGTAATCTAACAAAATTGATTGATTCAGGCGTTACTTTGCGGAAGCTCATTTTGAAATATTCAAGTTTATTTCCGCTTAACAGTCCAATAAAAACCTTATCTAACTTAAGTTTAAGTCCTCATCACCTGTTGTAACTGGAACGACTGTTAAGCGGAAATAAACTAAATATGTAGTACCTTGAATATTCAAAATTTAACAAAAAGTTACATAGCTAGTGGTCACAGCTAGTAGACATATAAAAATGTCAAATCTCTCAATCTAAACTATCGCTTAAGACCCGCCTTTTCTATGTGGAGGTTATGTACTTTCATTTTAATTTAACAGCGTACCCCGTACACCTCCAAATCCCAATTCCACTTGATAGATCTACGGTAAATAAATTTCTGTCTAATGAACTGTTCTGGTACATTCCAGCGTTCAAAGCCAAGCCAGGAGCGCGGCCATCTGTCACCCGTCAAGCAGACACCTCCAGCCTCTAATTATAGTCTGTGGTTAATTAATTGGGACGATGCGAACTAACTCCTCTTACATACCTAAAAACGTGTGGGGTTGTCATAAAACTGTTTTATTACTTACTGGCGGACGCCTCGCGGCTTCGCCCGCGTAGTTCCCGTTCCCGTGAGAGTGCAGGGATAAAAAGTAGCCTATGTCACCCGGGGATAGTGTAGCTTCCCAACGGGGAAAGAATTTTTGAAATCGGTCCAGTAGTTTTGGAGCTTATTCAATACAAACAAACAATCAAATCTACTTTATAAATAAATAAATAATAATAATAAATATCGTAGGACATTACACACAGCGTCATCTGACCCCAAACTAAGCAAAGCTTGTACTATGGGAGTCAGATAACTGATAAAATACTTAAATACTTCTTTTTTTTTTGTTGTAAATACATACTTATAATACATACAGTACACCCAGACACAGAACAAACATTTGTTTTATATCACAAAATGCTTGTCCTGGGTGGGAATCGAACCCACGCCCCACAGCTCTTGAAGCAGACATGCTACCAATGAGCCAACAGGGCTGTCCAAATTAGGTACAGTCCAAGCCATTTTTTAATTAAAAAGTACATATATCCTTGTTTGAGATGTATAAAGATCTGCCGATGCGCAGATGTCCGATGCCTTAGCAAAAAGTCAAGGAAAGCCGCATCCTAATTGATTAAGCAGATCTATAATTAGCGCTCGAAGGTGTACCTACTAGCAACAGGTGACAGATGACTCCATACGCCTTCTGACACAACGCTACTTGCGTTGTGTCAGACGCTCAGGTTCAGCTCCGACCAATTTGAAATGTACCATGCACGACCAGGTAAGTCGATTTCACTTGTAACCCTTGAGATTTTTTTTTATATAATCTAGGGTTTTTGTCAAAGTTCTTTCATTCATATTCATAACATTTATTTGCGTATATGGGTAAAGTACAGTTCCACTAGCTGCAGTACCCTTCAAACCTCGGAACACAGTAATGTTTACACACTACTGCTTGGCGGCAGAATATCTGGTACTGCGGTGGTACCTACCAAGAAGACTTCCTGCTAATGCTACTTGCTTAAGGTGGAGGTGTGGTGGAGTGGTAATTTCGCATGTTAAGCCTGCCAACCATAAAAGAAAAAGTATTGCAAGTTTCCATGGTTCTATATACCACTAATAAAACGTATGATTCTGTGCTAATATAAGACTAAAGTAAGTAGATACTGCAAGATCGTTAGCAGGATGCGCGCCGGTGAAGTCATCTCTTAACAAGCAGAACAGACCACGTCGGTGAATCAAAGTTAAGGGGCCTCTCTTTGCTTAATTAAAAGTGATTAAACACAACAACAACGCGTCCAACGAACTCTCATACTTCAAAATGCAATTTGCTCGAAATGCTCTAAATCCTAACAGATAAATAGGCACGTCATCATTAGACGGTAGTCGATGATAAACTGCACTGCGAGCGGTGACAACTCGCGTTGAAACGGGATAGAAGTATCGATAACAGGTGGGTGTGAATGGGACAGAGCGCGCCACGTGAGGTATAAAAACCGCGGCCGTTGATTTTATAATTTATTTGTTACACATTTGTCGTTCCGTGAAGATCGGGTGAGATACACGAGCTTTTTGTTGCGAGAGGGAAATGCGCATCAGATGTGATTTGAGACGTAATTTATAGTGTTTATGGTGGATGTCACTACACGTGACGTCATAAACAGGACCGTTTAGACACAAAGAGATTGTGTGAGACAGTTAGCGGATTTGAAATACGAACGTCTCGCGTTGAAACGACGGTTGCTAACTTTGAATTACGAACGGCGCTAAAATTGGAGACAACTGAAAGCTTTTTATTTTTTTTGTGGCTTGTAGTTTTGTGTTAAGATTGCCAGTGTTTAATACTTTATTGCAATGCTCAATCATCAAATTTAAAATTTGGAAAAGAAGTCAATGACAGCTTAGTTATACTTAGTAAAATTATGTCATAAATGGTTTATGCTAAACTTAGTTTGAACGTAGACAGTTCAAAAGTCGATCACTACTGCAGCTATTACTTTTATAATCTGTTCTTTTACGATTTTTTTTTAACCTCGCAATTTGTGCATTCTTCCAGCCTCAAGTACCTAGTCTATATTTACAAGTGTCTAAAGTTTTTATGAAACAAAATATTATGTCTTAGTCATATTTGATGCCACATAAAATAAGTCACGATCTGGTCCAGTCCATGACCCTAGTGGTAACCTTATAGGAGATTCTATGTAATTTCGAAAACAACATAAAAATACATATTTCACTACATTATAATACATACTTTATTAAAACAACGCTACGAGCATTTCAAACAAAAACAATCAAAACTATACAAGTTTTGGAAAACAATACAATGCAGCGACATGACTTTTCCGCTAATAAAAAGCTATTGCACTTTTCAGTGTAAAGAACGAAATATCAAATTTTGAAATAGGAATGCAACAATTTGGCGGCAGAGCAACCTTAACGGCCAGTTCGGAAATCAATCATGCACGTATTTAACCGAGTTTCGGAACGCGCCAACTCGCTGTCTCGCCGGACGGCGGCCATATTTCAAATCTTCCTGAAATATAGACAGCGTTTTATCAATGCATCGTCGCACTGATTCCGATGATATAATATGTAATTATTGCCGTTGTTAATGACATTTTCACGGTACATTCCTTGTGTCTTCGAGACCATTTGCATTTGGGATGTGGGCCGTTAATTTTGTTGATGGCATTGTCTGAAGACGAAAAAATGATTGCCAAGTTTTTAGTTGCAATTTTCTTTTTTTTATTGTTTTTTTTTTGGCAGATGTCGTTTTTGACTGTGGCTCGTGTACTGACATCACATTTTCAGATCCCTGGATGGTAAATAGCTTAAAATAATCTTAATTAAGAAAATATATGACTACACTAATGCCTATTAATTTGACAGCGCTGTTGGCTCATTGGTAGCCTATCTGCCTTAAGAGCGTGGGCGTAGGTTCGATTCCTACTCGGGACAAAACATTTTGTGGTATAAACAAATGTTTGTTCTGCGTCTGGGTGTTCTGTATGTAATTAGAAAAAGAAAAGTATTTAAGTATTCTATCAGCTATCTGAATGCTTATAGTACAAGCTTTGCTTAGTTTGAGGTCAGATGGCGCTGTGTTATGTCCTACGATTTTTATTTATTAATGAACGTCCTGTGTTAGGAGAGACCGCTCCTTCAAAAACACTTTGTTTTTTATATTAAGTGACTTTGTGGTCTAAGATGGTAACCAAACCCAGCCTGGAATGGAACTGGCTATCAAGAGAAGCTGTCAAAACACCAACCAGAGAGGTATCATCGCTGCAAAACTTTTACACAAACCATTTTGTTTTATTGTCATTTTCATTGTATTGACATAATTATGTTATGATTTTGATATTTTTAAATATGAATGGAAAAAAATTACCCGTAACTTTGATGTTATCAATAAAAGATCTGTATTTTTATTTTGTATTTAAAAAAAAATGCTAATAAAGACATGACTCATCTACTTCAAGCATTCCTTCTAGTATTAACGTCCCAAATCGTTAGAGAACACGTCCCGAAAGTAAAAGTTGAACGCGCTGAAGATTCATTCGAGCCAATTCTGACAGTTTACGTTGCGTGGCCCAACTTGGTATAAAATATAGCTCGGGCGCAGACGGATACCGTAGCGGGGCGGGGACGGGGCAGCGGGGGGGACGGGAGACAGCCGCAAATAGCGACCATCTCCGGAGAGCAAAACAATGCCGGTATGATATTATGGTACGGAATAACAGGCAGGCAACCAATTTATGGATTTTGTTTTTTTTTTGGTGATTTCGAAAGGTTCTGGATGCTTCGTGTACCTAGAGGCGGAAGAAGTCCTCATCACTGTTGTAACTGAAACGACTCAGCGGAAATAAACTAAATTTATACCTTGAATATTCAAAATGAACTTCCGCAAAGCAACGCCTGAATCAATCCCACTAATCTATACTATTATAAAGAGGAAAGATTTGATTGTTTGTTTGTATTGAATAGGCTCCGAAACTACTGGACCGATTTCAAAAATTCTTTCACCGTTGGGAAGCTACACTATTCCCAAGTGACATAGGCTACTTTTTATTCCTGTATTCCAACGGGAACGGGAACTACGCGGGTGAAACCGCGAGGCGTCCGCTTGTCAATTACATTTCAAAAGGTAGCCAAATAGCCAAATTCAACATAACATAACTCTCGAATCACGACAGCAATAGCTTAACAATATTTGCAAAAACTGGCAGCCTTATCGCTTAGAGCGATCTCTTCTAGGCAACCTTAGTAGGGAAAGGATTTATGCAAGAGTTAAAAGATATGGTGTGCTACAGTCAGATATCATAACACACTTACATTATTATAACACATTCTAATACTCATATAAATGTAAACGTACTAGCTGTTACCCGCGGCTTCTCTCGTATATAAGGTAGATATAAAACCAGACCAGTATTATGCTGAGGTGAGCCCCTATTTTGTAACTGTTTGTCTCTATTTGTTGTTATTTTTTTTTTTTTGTATTGTTGCAAAATAAAATTATTTTCTTTCTTTCTTTCTTTATATAAAAAAAATTAAAAAAGTATTCTTTCCTCATGATATAAATCTGCTGTAATCTGCCAGTGGTATCGTTAGAATCCTGATATATAGGTATCCTAACCTAACCTAGCCTGAAATGGAACTGGCTCTCAAGTAAGGCTGCCGGAACACACCGTTAGATTTGGCGGCAGATTTTCAAAAAAAGCTACCACCCTCGTAGCTAGCCAGCCGAGTACTAGAAAGTACTCGTACTCTACCACAATGCAAATCAATTAATTAATTTATTTATTTTACAATTGATTAATTAATTAAAAATTAACCTTTTTCAAAATTAAGCCTGGTTTAGCCAGAAAATAGTTATAAATAAATACTTTTCACAAACAAATTTTACTCAGTGTTCTTGCAAAAAAACTCCAAATTCTAATTTTATTTTAATACAAAATACAAATACAAATCATTTATTAATAACACCAAAGTTACAGGTCATATTTCCATTCATATTTAAAAATTATTATCAAAATCATTACATATGTTAAAACAATGAAAATGAAAATGTCAATAAAGTAATATGACACGTATAAAATGTCAATAAAATTATGTCAATATAATTAAATGTCCATAAAAACAAAAATATTATAATTACTTACTAGTTTACTTTTATTACTTTTAGTATTTTTTGTTTGAATATTACTTACTTAATATTCAAACAAAAAATTAGTTCATTTGGCACACGCAAGTTGCACGGCAATAAATTGCGAGAATATCTCGCAAGTCTAAACTCCACTTAACAACTAACAAGACAAAGAAGACGCGTCTATATTTACAAATATATATAATAATAACAGGGACAGACGGACGGACGAACGACAGCCGCGAGACAGACTATAAATAAATAATGCGCCAACATTTTATTATTATCATAGCGGGGGCACGTGCTGCGACATTCCAGTACAACTGGCAACCTATACGGTACTCAAATAAATACTGGCAACACAATAATCTGCCGCCTGGTGGTAAAGTGACGCAAGTGAATCATTTTGAAAATTCAGATCAATAACTGGAAATACTAAACGTTTAGTAACTAAACGATTTTTATAGCGATAGCTCAGTGGTTAGCGCGGTCAGCCGAAAAGCATGGGTTCAAACCCCAACAATGAGCTTGAGCTGCCGGTGAAGGAAAACAGCGTGAGGAAACCATAGCATGGTAGGAGAGTACTTTCTGGTACTCGGCTGGCTAGCTACCACACTCTAAGTCGAAAATCTGCTGCCAAGCATCTAACGGTGTGTTCCAACAGCCTCACTTGAGAGCCAAATCCATTCCAGGCTAGGTGTGCTTTACCATCTTCGACTACGCCGTCACTTAACATCAGTTAGGCTTTGGTCTAACACCTAGACTGGCGGCATTTCCTCGCTGGATCGCTAAAGAAATACGCTGGACTATGTAATAAAACAACCTCGGATCCCGACCCCACTCCATAAGGCGACGCCCTAACTCTGCCATAATATTTAT
The DNA here is from genome assembly GCA_905404145.2 of Biston betularia. Classification (NCBI taxonomy): domain Eukaryota; kingdom Metazoa; phylum Arthropoda; class Insecta; order Lepidoptera; family Geometridae; genus Biston; species Biston betularia. The sequence continues at coordinate 1,581,725 of FR989879.1, forward strand.
TTATTTATTATTATTATTTACTTAAATAATTATTTTTCCAACTTAACACAGTTTCCCTCCTGATAGCAGATTCAAAACAATAACACACGGCATTCGGGCAATGTTCTAGTGATTGGACTATGAGATTTAACAGCTTTCTGAGACACGGTGGCATCTTAATGTTTTAAAAAAAAATTGGCTGTTACAATGAAAGTTTTTTTTGGCTTGTGACGTTTTTTGTTTCTTGTGATTGACACACAAAAAAAAGGATAGAAATTTAATTTAATAAATTTTAATATAAGTAAAAGGGAACAAAAGTAACATAAAGTTGAAAAATAAAGATTGAGCACCTCCTCTTTTCTTTAAAACCGATTAAAAACGCTATTCTTTTTAAAAAAAATATTCAGAAAATCGATTCGTTTCGTAACCAAAAGTCGGTTGGAACAATCCAGCCTACTCGATTAGTAATTCGTACCCAACCGTCGATTCTTCTGCTAATTAAGTCACAACACGCTTTACAGCAATTAAATCCAATATCAAGTATTTACAGTCGCTGTAAAAGGTCCACTTGAGCCGTGAGTAAACACATTAATCATAAATGATTATAGCTGTAACGGAACCTCACTATAACCTTTATAGAGCCCAATTAGCGCGATAAAGAAACATTCCGATTCCAAATTTAAATCGAAACTTCGAAATTCAAATAGAAATTTGAAAAGCTGGCTTTACGTTCGCGGAATTAGTTCTATTCGCGAACTCGCGAGCGGTAGTCGCCTCATTGATTATTATTTTAACGCACAATTAAAATTTGATGGCCTCTTGTGCGTACTCCGTACTTCGACTTGCTTCGTATACGTTCGTGTCTCGCATTACCAGTAAGAACTATTGAGATTGCCGTTAAATTTTAATCTTTATCACCTTTAAAATAACGCTTAAATTCCGAATGGTATTTTAAACACTTGAGATGTTTTCGTTTCGAATTCTTCATACGAGTGTCGTGAGCGAGCGTCAATAAAAATAATCGTAAAATTTTGTAAGTTTCAATCTCAAATGTATCTTATATCGCGTATCATAAGACTTACATTATTTTTTACGATCTTAACTCTCAATATTGGTAAGGAACGTGTGAATAAAAATCATATGTATGTACACATTCGTTAAGAATTGACACTTATTAGGGGGGGGTATAATTTTTTTTAATTGGCATGACGTCATATGTTGTTATATTTGACTGAGTGAGCTGTCTGTCGGTCACTGATTAAGAATTCACTTTGTGGAAGCGCCAAAATTAATTCTTCTTACTGTATCTTTTTGATTCGCTAGGCACGCTGCTTACATACATACACGATGAGCGATAGCACAAGGGTACATAGGAAAATGGGAGACCACGCACTTTGCACTCGTGAAATTCCTCTCGTACTCCTGGCTGCGCAGCACAGTAGATGCACTTCGTCCATCTTACACTCGCAGTTGGAAGAATCTTTGGTTTGTAATATTTAGCGTTTTGGGTTATTCACGTAGTAATTTTTGAGTTTATTTTACACGAGTGCGGCCGATGTTCGCTCGCGTTACACTTGATTGCAGTAATGGCGGTAGTTTTGAAATATTAGGAACAGGAGGGGGGAGGCGGGGGAAGGATAGCTATCGCTCATTGACCTACCTACCCTATATTTATAATTATGGCGGTAACACTTTGGAAAGCATTGTTGACAAGATTTTTGCCGTTTTATTTCTTAAGGTGGTTCGATTTCGATACAAATAGATTTTTCCATTTATGGGCAAATGAAGCATAATTTTGCAGTGAAATCACAGCTACTGGCATTTATTTTGGTCTTTATTTGCGGTGGATTACAATTAAAAAATCATAAATTTATAACTCATTCATAAATTTGATTTTATTGTCATGTCATTTTATTATATTGACATATTTTATATTGACAATATTTTTCTATATTGACATGTTTGTAAAATGGCATACCTTATTTTTGACATTTTTGTTTTGACATGTAATCAGTGTTCTAAGACTGATATAATGACATAATTATGTATTTGAAATTTTGAATTGACTTGTAACTTTGGTGTTATCTATAAAATACCTATTTGTATTTGTATTTGAAATGATAATGTGCATGTATATGCTAGCACTAAAAGTTGACCTTTGGCAAGATCGAAAGTTGCCGGTAGTAAAAAATATCTATAATCTCTTTAACTTTTTAAAAGTTGCCACTCCCATTAGGGGTCATAATGTTAATGACACTCTTAACTTAATTAAAAAAGAAACTAATCCTGTTGTCTATGTTATTTTTATTGTGAACGCAACCGTTCCAAATTCAAATTGCTCGATTCTGATTTCGAATAGCGCCGCCGCCCGAGCGCGTGACCAATCGCTAATTAGGAAATGTTCTGATGCCCCACGGAAGCCGATCGCGCCATAATTAAACTTTTAAAAATTTAATTCCAATTTTGAAATATCGAATGCGCTATTTCCACTTCTGGTGTTACTGTGTCGGTATTTATGGCCAGTGCTTTTATCATTTTATTGTGAGAAAATAAGCAAGCTTTGGCCACTAACGGTTTTTTCGTTGATTGGAATTGGTCGGGTTAGATTTGTGAAATGGCGCTCTGAATGGAGTTCTCACAGATTCCAAATCGGTTCTTAGAACACTAATTAACTGCATTCTGATGTAACTGATTGGGTTCCCGTAGTAGTTTGATCTAGACATGTTGGCATCTAATCATGTGTTATTGTTTTATAACATTTTTTTTTGTATTATACAGGAAGACTTTATTGGGAGTGCACATATTTCGTACATGTCAACCTCATTACAAATAAATAGACACGTACTTTCTGGAGAGGCCGGGAAATACCTGATTGTAGTTTCCGTCGATAGCAGAAGCAATGGTGCTGGTCGGTACGACCCGGTTCCTGTCCAGTATGCGTTTTTGGATTTTCCACAAAGTTATGATGGTTCACACAAGACACACATTGATTTGTGATGTAAAAGCACTCGCGTCGCACTCGCGATGAGAATTTAGTGTTTTAAAGCGCACCGACAATAATTGTGTAAAGCGTATTGCGTACGATTCAACCGCCAGTTCGCAACTACTTGACACTGGCAGGTTTTTTTTTTTTTACACACGGCACCATCTGACCCCAAACTAAGCAGAGCTTGTGCTATGGAAGACACAGATAACTGGTAGAATACTTAAATACTTTTTTTTGTAAATACATACTTATAATACATACAGTACACCCAGACACAGAACAAACATCGATGTTAGTCACACAAATGTTAGTCCTGAGTGGGAATCGAACCCACGCCCTTCAGCTCTCGAAGCAGACACACTACCAATGAACCAACAGGGCTGTCAAGGTTGTATTGTAAGGAAGGTGAGGGTAGGAAGGTGGGTTTTGTGTGCGTGTATGAGGGTAGATAAAATACTTATTATATAATAAACGAATACGAGAAAATATATTATATGTGGCGCAGCCACTTTCTATTTTATCATCGTTAGTATAAAAATATCGAAAAAACTTGGCCTGAATATATCCACCACACGTAAAAATTAGAGTCACAATGCGAGTATAGAAGTAAGCAGAGAAACAGATAGACGACATTATAACATACAGTATGACTGATTAGACACCTACAATACTTAAGGACGTGATATTTGGCGATCATAATTGAAGGAAGGAAAAAATAACATTAAAAATACATATTAACTGACGACGAGGTAAACTTAAGAGGGAACTCACGTGAGTTTTTTCCATACAAACGTAATCCCCTGTTTCCTCTCTGGAAAATGAAAATAATGCAATGATTTTTATACATTAAACCTATATCTCCTAGAACAATGTCCCTCGCTCTAAGCTGTCAAAAGTCCAACTTTTAAGCATGATATTAAAAAATCATATAAAAAAAAACTTGAACTTAAAGGTTATAAAAAATAAAGAGGGACATAGCCAAACTATTCAAAACAGAATGTCCGTGTTTTTTTTTTGTAATCTGTCTTGATTAGGTGGAGAAAACTGGGGATTACTAGATGGCGATTTGATCTAATTTTTGTAGGTATATTCTGCCGGAGCTGCAGTTGCAGCTGCCCTATCTCTCTTTACAGGGAGCTGGGAGACAGCAATAGAATTTTCAAATACCTAATTTTCAAATTTGTTGCAGCCCGAGAGCGCTCTTAACCGAAAGTTATGTCATTAATTACGCAACGTATGGAAACGGCACCAACGCACGCGCTGGAGGTTGTGAGGACGCTCGCGCCGACAACAAGGGGACAAGCACGTACTTGTCGCGTGATCAAAACGTCATAATCGGGAGTGTATCCACGTTTCATTTATTTATAGGGAAATTGGGGCCAACAATTAAGTACCTAATTTTATTACATAATTATAATGAGAATCGAGTACCAAGTACTCTCCTTCAGTATCGCTACTGTCTCACCAGTCATGCTGTATACAGCATGACTGGTGAGACAGTAAAAAAAGACGTGTGGCACTCGGGGACTGCCGCGGTCAAGCTATTGCATAGCATTACAACCAATGCCACCTAGAGGCGAGTTGCTGAACTAAAGAGACAAGCGTGATATTTCAAAAAAGTCATTAAAAGTTCTGCTATTCATCGATAGATGGCAAAACTAAAAAGTATCACCGCTGTGCCGGTGGGAGTGAGGGGTGTTAGGTTATTTTCGTTACGGAATTTCTGGATTCGGTCTCCACGCTCAAGGCCCGCGATAGAAGCTATGCAATAGCTTAAAAAAATATGTTTAACAACAACAAGACAAACGTGTAACCCAGTTCTTCCTAGCATCGGAAACTTTGCTAAACATTCAGATATTCCATAAAAAAAAGTACCCTCAAATACCTCATCATCCCCTTATAGTCATCTTTGTACATCCAGAAAGCGTTTCCGGAGTTTTGGCGGGAACGCGGGAAGAGTCGTGTCGCTCCGTTGTATTTTTTTCCAAAACTAGTGTTTTGTCGAGTGTTTATGCATAAAAATGGTGGTGTTTTATTCATAAAGTGCCGAATTACAAGCGCGGGTGTGGGAAAATGATATAATGTGGTGAAACATGAGTTTTCGTGTTGCTTCCAAAACTCCATCGAAGCTTTGTAGTAAAGTTGCCACTACTTTACTAAAGCATGACTGGAATTAACTGACACGAACTGGACTTGACAAAGACGACTTTGACTAAAAGTAGCTACGATGGCACTTATTTAACTTGAAAATATATAATTACTTGACACTGGCAAATGCTAAAACGCGACGCCAAAACCAAAGGAAAAAAAAAAAAAAAAAAGCGTTTCCGTCCGGAAATTGAATCGGATTTGCACAAAAAATACGCAAGTTTCTTTGGCTATTGTCGCTGGTATTTTTCATTGTAGGACGGGGTTTGGTGTCCGACAAGACATGGGTAGATGAACCTCGAGGGAGAAACCCTTATACGCTATTTCGTGATACAATGGCAATGTTAGCAGTCCCTTGAACTGGTATGACATTTTAAAAATTGTTTTCCATCTCTAAATAGCGATGATATCAGCGCGGACGGGTTACACGCTGAAGGGCTTGGGTTCAAATCTCAACAATGAGCTTGAATTGCCGGTGACGGAAAAACATCGTGAAAAACCATAGCATGGTCGGCATTTTCTAGTAGGTACTCGGCTGGCTAGCTACCCCCATCAAGTTTAAAATCTACCGCCAAGCATCTAACGGTGTGTTCCGACAGCGTCACTAGAGAACCAGTTCCATTTCTAAGATTGCTTTAGCATCTACAACCACACCGTCACATAATATTAGGTGAGCTGTGGTCAAACACCTAGCGTGGTGGTAATACGTTTCAGTATTCAGCTGGCTACCTACCTCCCCCATAAGTTGAGAATTCGCTGTGTTCCGACAGCCTCGTTTAATAGCCAGTTCTATTCCAGGCTAGGTGTGCTACCATCTTCCACTACGCCGTCAATTAACATCAGGTGAGCTGCGGTCAATCACCTAGCTTGTCAACCATAAAAAAACTTTTCATATTCTATTGTTCGCGTTAATTTCACAAATCGATATGCTCGTGGAAATGATAACTTAATTTCGTTTTAACTGTGGCTAACGTTAAATAGGTCCCACCGTTTTGCCTGAACCAAAAGTGGTGCGACTGATGTCATCTGGCCATCTGTTGGGCGTCCCACGCTCCGAGATATAACTTGAAAAGTGTTGCTTTTGTAATACTTTTGTTGTAATAACTTTTTGTAGCAAAGGTACAGAGATAAAGAAATATCTAAAGTCAACTCTTAAAGATTGTCTGTACGAAGCAAACCGTCTAGAAGTTAAGAAATAAATAAATGTCGTAGGACATTACACACAACGCCATCTGACCCCAAACTAAGCATAGATTGTACTATGGAAGTCAAGTAACTGTTAGAATACTTACCTATATATTTTTTTTTGTAAATACATAGAGAAAAACATTTGTTGATACCACAAAATGTTTGTCTTGGGTGGGAATAGAACCCACGCCCGAAAGTTCTTGAAGCAAATAGGACTATCTAGTTATTTGCAAAATTACAAGTTTAGAATGCATTATGGCGAAAGGAGGTCATTGTACTTGTAATTCTAAACGTATTTTGTTGGTGTCAAAATAAACTCGAGAAACAAACTTCATTAAGAAAATTCAAAAAACACGAATGCTTACAATAAATGTATTTAATGTTTTTTTTTTAATATAGACAGTGTCATATTCCAACGATACCCCATACATTAATATCTGCTTATGCATTTAACAGTTATGGTGGTACAAATAAACTCACATACCTACATACATGAACCCTGAAAACGTACTCCTTTTTTTGGGCAGTGCAAAAAACAAAGATGCATAACAGCATCTTCTCTCATAAGTCCATCCATTAGTACCAAACCTATCGTAATGAATTTCCCACAAAACGGTCGGAAATAAAGACATCGCTGCCCCCCGCGGGCAACAAATGGTCCGAGCAATATCAAAGGAACAGCGGGTTGGTACTTATTGTTTGCTCGGGAAAAATCTTAAATCGACGCCCTTTGAAATCTATATTGGTTACGATGAAAAGAACAACCATGTTAAATTCATTAATAGCAACAAAATAATCTATACAGGGTTACCAGATTTGGATGCACTATGCCGACAGGGGTCACTGTACCCATTATTATGAACTAACTAGCACCGCGGGGCGGAGCTAGTACATGTTTTCGGAATAAAAAGTAGCTTATGTCTTAAATCAGGATCTTAGCTACCTCCATACCAAATTTTATCTACATCCGTTCAGTAGTTTTTGCGTGAAAGAATAACAAACATCCAAACTTTCACATTTATAATATTAGTGGGTTTCTACAATGGGCAAAATTCTGAAATCTTAATAAATAATTCAGCTGACCCATACAAGAATAAACTTTTACATGGAACAGCTGTTAATAATAAGGGATTAGACAAACATTTTAAAATTTTTAATTTGTTATTAGTGAAATGTGTATTTAATTAATTTTGTTCAACTTTTAAGAAATCCGTATGTGAACCCAAAGTAGGTGGAGACAAAGTTTATAATACCAACCCTCATAGCCACAAAGCTTTCATATCTCGACACTACTCGCAAAATATGAGTCACAATCTCTGGAAGGCAGCAATCCCGGAAATTCAATTTAAGAATTTGCCAAATTTAAAGATCGAACTCCAACCGTCCAATTCAATTCCAATTTCAAACTTTGCAATCGAAAAAGCAATTTTACCCGCAAAAACGTTACGACTCAACTTTTTCCCCCGCAAAATGCACACAACGAGTAATGATGTTATTCTTATAAAGGAAATAATTACTGCGAACGCAATGATAATAAATTACATGGCGTTTACGACTAATTTATTAATAGAAATTTCGCGAGTAAACCTTAGGACTCGTAAATAAGTAACCGCTGTGCGGAGCCAATGGGAGGTCGTAAAATTTGTCTGCAGACGCCGATTGGTCAGCGGCTGTCCAATGGTCTCCCGTTCTAGATTTGAAAGCGACGGTTTACGACCGGCAGGCGGCGTCTTTCTGCTGTTTTGGCGCCAAAATTGACAGGTTAGGTCCTAAATTTTGCTGGAAAGTCAGCTGATGCGTCTCTATTACCGCCAGCATACCTAGATCGCTATTAAAATGAAATGGCGTGTGACTAAACTGGTCTTTGTAATAGTTGACAGCTACAACTATGTAAATATCTATAAAACATGTGTCTCCCATGTCTGGTAACTAACCTACTTACAGTTAGGCCCGCGTCACACGGTACGCGTTGCTTGCGCAATCCTAATTATGACTACTTGCGCCAGTAATCAAATAAAGATGACTACCTAAAGTTTTCAAGTAGAATTCACGCATGGAACTGACGATTATACTACCTCAAATGGTGTTTGGAAATCTCGGATTTCAGTTCTCAGTCAAATATTTTTTCAAGTTTAAGTTATTATTATTGTGGCACTAGCTTATAAGATTCTATTTTTGGTGCTCATAGTAAAGAATTTCATCATCATCTCAGCCGTAGGACGTCCACTGCTCGACAGAGGCCTCCCCCATTGACATCCATAAAGACCGGTTGGAAGCGGCTCACATCCAGCACGTTCCTGCGATCTTTACTAGGTCGTCTGTCCACCTTGTAGGTGGACGTCCGACGCTGCGCGTGCCGGTCCGTGGTCTCCACTCCAGAACTTTACAACCCCATCGGCCATCAGTTTTGCGTGCTATGTTTCTTGCCAATTCTCTGGACTACTATCTATTATGTTTAATGGTGAGCACAGAGCATTTTTTCAAGTAAGTATTTTACTGTATCACGCCGGAGATCTAGATGGCACCACTCTCTGTGCGTATTTCTAGCTATTCTGGCTTTATGTCGAACACTTCGTATTAGTGCAGCGTCGAATCAATAGATAGCGCTTCTATTTTTGTGGAAGCTCTTCTTCTGAGTAAGTGTGTAATCTACTTAAGAGTGGATATAGTCAATATAATTTTCATAATAATATGCAAAATATGAAGTGGTTTATTTTTCCTTTATCATAGTACGAAACGATAACACAATATTTAAATTCATAATATTAATATTGATAACCGTTTAGTATGTGCAGTCTGCAGTGTAGGTACTCATAGTCCAGTGTATTGCTGCAATGGTCAAGGACAGGTATTATCTCTTACCATCAAGAGAGCGTCTCGTTCGTATCAGTAAATTTACAAAAGTTAAAAAAAAAAAAAATTGAAGTCGAAAAAGTATGTGGAAACGTTGGCAGCCCTATGCGCTGTGCACAGTGTCGCCCCAAGCGGCGGCTCGTGACAACTACATGCGTACGCGCATCCCGAGCCGCTCATTAGCGGTGTCTGTCTCCCAGTTGCTTTATAACACTGTAAATTGTCCTCCATTTTAAATCTTACTGCCACGTCACATAAATTCACTCAATTAATTCTGTTTGTGATGCTCTGGGGTTTTTGATGTGATTCTACATTGGATAGATATTTAATGTTTGTTTGTGTACGTTTTTTGTACAATATGAAGTCGTCACTCGCTCCATGCGAGACGTCATTGCCCTTCCAGAAGTTACTAGAAAAATCACCACTACTTTATTATGACACAGACTGGACTTGACTGTGACTAATTTTGCCTGACATCAACTGTGATCAAGACTGCTCTGTTAGCTCATTTGGTAGAATATCTGCTTCAAGATCTGTAAGGTGTGGGTTCGATTCCCACAAGGATTTATGTGATAATAAATGTTTGCTCTGTGTCTGGCTGTTCTGTATGTATTTACAAAAAAAAAAGGATATATAAGTATTCTATCAGTTATCTGGTTCCCATAGTACCGGAACAGAATATATTCTATTCATAGTACAAGTCTTGTTTAGTTTGGTGATAGATGGCGTTGTGTAAAATATCGTACAATATTTATTTATTTTCAAGACGCTTGAAAATATGAAATACTTGACGTTTAATGCGTAAAGTGTGATACCAAAAAAACAGAAAAAAAAGCTGTATGTCATTTTCCTATGAGAAGTATTGTCAATTCCTCATATAAACATTATCGCGAACGTCACGCACCCGCGTCGGATCCGGAACGAATTGCCTCGTATCATCCGAATCCCGGCTTTATCCCGCTGCCCCCTTTCCTTTCTCTACTGTCCCCTACCGGCCTCATGTCCCCTATATTATTTTCGTCTCTTACATTATTCATAACGCTGCCAATAAATTGCCACCAAACTCGAGTAGTGTAATTGGTATTAGTTTATTTGTCACGGTCAACCTGTCAGCAAGAAATTGAGAAAATTTTTGGTAAGTTCATAATATTCTTTATGTGCTAACGAGAGTCCTCGTCGAATATCTCAAAATAATAAGCGCCAAAGCAGCGATACCCTTAGCTTTTGGAAACTGTACTTTAGGCATTACGTGAAATGTAACATAAGGTGGGTTTTGGCGGGAACGCGGAAAGAGTCGTGTCGCCCCGTTGTATTTTTTTTCCAAAACTAGTGTTTTCTCGAGTGTTTATGCATAAAAACACCGTTGCACGTGTTGTTTCCAAAACTCCTTCGAAGCTTTATAGTAAAGTCGCCACTACTTTACTAAAGCATGACTGGACTTAAGACTGGACTTTGGCTATAACTATAGCTACGAGGCAAATTATTTAACTTTTGAAACTTGAAAATATGAAACACTTGACACTGGCAAATGCTCAAGATGTGACGCCAAAACCAAAGAAAAAGGTAGAGAAAGAATTAATGAAAAATTAACAGGTATGAAAGAGCGAAAGGATATGAAGCTATTAATGGAACGTAACGTCAATATGGAAGAGATGCCTAGATGCGCGATAATTGTAAGTATGAAAGAGAAAGCTAATTCAGATGACGTGTGAAAGGGATAGTGTAAATAGTTTTAGTGATGTGTGAAAGAGTACGAATAATGCAATCAGAAGGAACATCTTCGCAGCCCTTTGTTTTGTTACTCAAAGTTCTGAGTACCGCTGCAATGGCCATGACGTCAAAGGTATTTTACAAACAACCCTATAACCGTACCATAATCTCTTATTGCCGTTTGCGAATATTAAAAACCTTTACGAATTCATATCGTACCTCGTATGCCCGCCACAAATAGGTTAACAGACATGAAACTTTTTCGTGAATAACTTTTATGGTATTAAAAGGTAATACGGCCCCTGTTTTAGTTCACGCCACTCGGTCGTAAACCATTCCATCCCTCAATGATATATTCCTGTCAAAATACGATAGCTCTATGGCAAGTGGTTGTTATTAAATAATTTGAGTTTACAAAATAATTTCGGTAGATATAAAAAAACTTATAGTTAAAATTGGTTCTGTGGTATTGTATCCTACTTTCAAAGTGATCAAAAATTTTTCTTCTTGCTCTAAAAAGATTGTTCGTTCTAGGCCACTTTAATCCACTCAAGCGCTACCAGCGCTAACATCAAAGCATCGTTATTCTTTTAAACCCACACCAATTATTTCCTTCCCCCAATCTACATCCATCAAACGTCAATGGCAGACTATAAAAAATAAATAAAATATCAGATTGTCGCGAAAAACGTCGTGTTTCGGAGGTACAGATTAGCGCGCGGGGTGCCGTAAAGAAACAATTTTCCGGCTTTCCCGCGTTTTCCCGCGCCCCGGGACGCCCCAAAACGCTTATAGAATACTGGCACATGATAAAAATGCTATATTCCAGCCAGTTTTCTTTTTAAAACTTCTTTTTAGAGACGTTGTGGGTTCCCCGTTTGAAATTTTGGCGGAAACTTTTTCTTGTTACGTGATTTTACTTTTTTGTTGATGGCCTGTGTTTTAGTGTAGTCTTTTGTTTTATAACTTTTTATGTGTAACCTGCCAGTATTTGTTGTGGCACTCTATCGATAGTGATGTGAAAGCAAACTGCCATTGTAATTTCAAACAGAACATTTTATTGTTTAATCCGTTCAGAAAATAAAATTATAAAATTAATCACATTGACATACAAGATGGACGTACACCAAATAGCATTATTAATATACATTTACGTTTAGTTAGATTTATGAAAAATAAGTTTTCAACGCGAAAACTACATATCGTATTCTAAAACCTAACTTAGACAAGACCCAACTACACAAATGTTAAAAAAAACTCATATACAGACAAAAATAACTAATAATTTTTTTTTTTTAGATTAATAAAATTAATCGTTCCCCAGCAGTTAACATTTTGAAATTAGAACAATGATCACGCGCATCTTATATTAGTTATGGCTTCAATGTTAACAAATGCGGGAAATAATAATATATAACGCAAACACAAACAAAACAATTCAGTCTCAACGCCCAAAAATATCCCTTAAATATAAACAATAATGCAAGATACAAGCGTGTATGTACGCTGATTTAAGCGTACACACATCGTTTAAGATTTTATTGTGATGCCATCAAGAAAATATAAATATTTGAAATGCGGTATAAAAATACAGCAATAACAGTGTTGCCAAATTCAAAATCCTATAATCCCTAAAAAACTGTCATAAAGGACAATTCAATGAATTTTCTTAACCCATTTTCAAAATTGAAAGAGTTTTTTTAAAAAAATGGCTGGTTTGTTTTTAAGTACACGAACTATATTTATTTTTTCTAAAAATAGCATTATTCTTTTTGCCATTTTCAACGCCGGCAACACTGACAGCGATTAAAGAACCTCACATCCCTACCCATATAAATGGAAAGATAATTTTAATAAGCAACAGAACGCGCATATAAATTCAAAAATTTGTTAAGCAACTAGATCGCTATCGATAACGCACGTACATTATGTTTACTCTAACCGCTTGTTCACATCACTATTTGTAATTAAGAAAAGTAATTAAGACCCAACTGTACTTCATACAAATATCCGGTTTTTTGTAACTACTCGTCCGAATTTGATTAAATTTTCTGTGTACATGTTAATTGGCAGTTTGTTTGTTTCTCTTATTATTATTTCATAGTTAAAATGATATTAGAGTCAAAATACATATTTCAAAAAAACATTTCATGAAACATTTTTCTTTAAAAATACAATTGTAGATTTAGATACTGCAAAATTTACATATAGACGCAAAAATTCTTACAATTGGACAAATATATAGTTGACCATTTTATTTATAGAGGATTATTTACATTTGATTACGTCAAATACTCCGACTGCAGTCACACCCCGTGACTTTTTTCAAGGAGTGAAAGAAGAATACGACACGCGCGCGGTTTAGTCTTGCTTGCCGCTGACTGACGGGTCGGGCTCTGCTTTAACTCCTTAAGGTGGTTCGATTTCCATACAAATATTTTTTTGCCATTTATGGACAAATGGAGCAAATTTTTTTTTTTATTATTTATTTCGATACACACAACAGAATATAAAAAATTACCACATCATTATATAAATTACAGTAAGGTTTTGTACTAAATTATCTTCCTAAACAAATATAATTTAGTACAAAACCTTACTGTAATTTACATAATGATGTGGTAATTATATTCTGTTGTGTAAATTTTACAGTGAAATCACAGCTACAGGCATTTATTTTGGTCTTTATTTGCGGTAAATCACAATTGCTGGAATAAAACAATAGATTATTAGCATAAAATCAAAATTTATGAATTTATGTGTTTTTAATAAAACAATAGATTATGTTAACAATCCGCTGTTTTATTCAAGCAATTGTAATTTACCGCAAATAAAGACTATAATAAATGCCAGTAGCTGTGATTTCACTGTAAAATTATGCTCCATTTGTCCATAAATGGCAAAAATGTATTTATATGGAAATCGAACCACCTTAAAAAAAGTGACCGAATTTGACCAAGGTTGTAGTCAAAGTGTCCGATTTAAACAAACGTCAGCAATCCTTGTATAAATAAAACTTAAATGTTTAAAAACCACGACAGTTTCCATAGTAAAGTATATAGTATGTAAAACCCAAGAAAGGTTGTACAAAGACGGTATATTAGGGTCGCATCAAAGCTCCTTAATTGCAAATTAGTGACGTCACAAGAAAAACACACGGATCGTAATTACACCTAGCGTATACATTATACGTATTTCTTTTTTTCACTAACTAATTTTATTTTTATAATATTTCGTGCTTCTATCCCATTAGTAAACGTAAAATATTAACTATTTACGTATATGATTGTATTTACTAGCAGAAACGATAACACTCTAGCATCTACCACCATTAAATCAATTACAATAATTTAAAACTCTTAAGTATACCTTATTTTCTCACTTAGGCAAGTTTAAAGTTGTATTTTTACGTATACTTCGTTTTCCAATAGGTATTTTTTTTTCTAATTACTTTTTTTTTTAAATCTAATCTCCGTAACTTTTTAATATTTGTACGGCACAGGAGTTGCGGCTATAAAGCCTCACCAGATGGCTTCGAAAGAATGTATTAATTTACTTAAAAGTTATATTAGTATACACATTATTACAATCAACGTTATACGTATGTTTTTTTTTTTAAATCGTATACATAAATTCCGGTGCAAAACAACACAATCGAACATAGGCGTATAAGTCCAAGCATCTAGGTAACCGAAATCGAAAAATTCCGAACGAAAATTCGCTCGTTAATGTACAGACAGTGGTTTCCGATTCGTAATATCGCACCCTCATTTACCCCTTCACTGTAGCGGTGAATATAATTTGGAAATTAACTTAGCTTTCATAATTCATTTCTTTCTTTAATTTATTCATATGAATCGTACAGTGTTAAGAGGTTGGCCAATTGCAAAAACGAAGATTTGTTCTAAAGGGACTTAGTCTAGCGAATCTTCCTTAGGTTTTCGATTTTATTATCAAAAGCCCTCGGAATATTCGACTGTTTACCGTTTAATAAAGCTATCGTGTACTTAATTCCAATTTCAAAAAGTCAGACAAATTTGCAACCATAGACAAAAAAAATTAACAGTGTAAACTGCTTTTAACTTTACCTTAGACAGTTAAAAACTCCATTATGCAGTTTAAAAATATTTTAAGCTGAACAACGGTTTGTTTTAACATCTTCGGGCCTTGCATAAAAACGTTGATCATAGTTAATCTATGCTTAAAACCTGTGTCGTTTTCATACGTGACATATCACGTCACGAAACCGACAGAGCATTTTAAGCATCAACTATAAGCAATGTTTATAAATGAGGTCTTTTCATTTTGAATATCAAAATTAGATTGATATTTCAAAAACGTTCGGAACGAACGTGTTATCAATAAAGTTATGAATAAAGGTTTCATTGGGTATTGGAATTAAGTACACAACGCCACGGTATTACAAGCTATCGGGAGGCGGGAATTGAACTAGAAAATGCGAGCACCCCCTTTTCATACTTCGTTTTTGCAATGGCCAGACTAAGAGCAAGGGTGCACGAGGTAGCTCGTGGTAGAATTGGGTGCAAGCTGGGGATCACGCCTCAAGAGATGGGGCTTATAGGGGGTACTCACGACGTCTGGGGTGGACGCGCCGTCATGGCTGGAGTCGGGGGCTGATCGCTCGCCGTTGGCGTCGGGCGGCCGCGAGGACTCTCGCTCGTCGATCACCAGGTCGATCGGCATTTTGCCCTTCAGGCAGCTGATGTAGCGGTGGCAGAAGTTGTCGCACAGCTCATGTACCTGCCACAAACGTACCCCGTCACTAATCTGATACCATCTCACTAATAGTTTAGTTAAATTAGTTTTTTTTTTTTCACTGGGTTAGGCTTGCATTTGACCGCACTCTGCCTAATGTTAAGTTTGTCACACACGGCGCAGACGATATAAAATACCTTCAAACCGGAACACAGTAATTACACACTACTGCTTAGCGGCAGAATATCTGATACTGCGGTAGTACCTACCTAGACTACCTCCTGCTAAGCAGATCTACCACCAAGTAAAACACATCAACATCAACAGTTTTGTAGCTGAGATTTAAAGTTTCGCTGGGCAAAGGTCGTCCTTCGATGCAGACTATAGGTGTCTTGCTATAATAATTATAGTTTTACTATAATGTGGCATTGACACTATACGCCTTTATAGAAGCCTCGTTCATGTTCTCCAAACCTGTTAAAATTCATAAACACGTGAAAGCACAGTTATCGGAGCGATGCGTTCGTTCCGCTCACCTCCCGGCTTCGAACGCAACCTTCCCGATCAACATACAAAAGCTCAAGGGAAAAAAAAAACATTAAAACAACAATAGAAAACAAAAGAACACATTTGGAACGAGTCGCGAGCCAACTGTCGCGCTTTACACACTTGTAAAAACTCCAAAATGAATCGTAAAAACGGCACAAACCAAAAAAAAAACTTCACTTCCTACTTTTTCTCCTTTTACCTCTGTCTTCAATAAAATACGACCCCCGACGGGCTGCGTATTAATTCTGTGCGTCGGACTTATAAATTTTCATAGGCATAATTAGCTTAGAAATTAACATAAGGCAATAAAATGACTAACGAAATTTTTAGATAACATTTACACAGTGAAACGTAATAAAATAACGGCAGGTGGAACGAACCCTCGTGAAAAAGAACACAGTTTTGGAAAAGGAACACGCTGCGCGTCTTGGCGGATTTGAAAATAGAATGCGTCGACGGAAGCGGAAACAGCGCTACCCACCGTTGACAGCTAATTATGTCTTCGGGATACTAATTTCCCAATCGACAGGTTTTTCTAAAACTGTGAGGTAGTAAAGAGTAGGAACGGGGCGCCCCGTGTGGCCGAGTATCGTAGTTTGTTTATCATAATTTGAATTTTACAACCGCGCCGTTGAAATTCATATTTACGACTGCGTGAATTTTATTGATACTAGAACGGATAAACGCTGCCGCTTTACAATCGACGCTCGAGCACTGTCAATGTCAAAATCTTGATTGAGAGCGCTTTTATAACCGACCGACGACAAAGTACACAGTATTCGAATTCCGAATTCGAATTATACCGCGTTTCTGTTACTATTTTCGATTTTAGTGACGCCGTTCGAGATTTGACATCGTAACTCTTCGGCGATTCAAATTTGGAACTGTCCCCTTCGTAAATCGGAAAGGATTCGATGTTGACGCAGTCGAGACAACGTAAGCCGTCCCGCTTCAACTAAAGAGTTATAGTTGAGTGGAAATATGCGTTTGATACGACGTTGTTTAGTTGCCGGTAATACCTTTAATGAGATATTACGGCATTCCGGGACGACTCCGCTCCGATTATCGTTCAGAGCATCAAACTCTTTCCAGAAATTTAAATTTGGAACGAGCTCACGGATTGAGATATGGTGTGTTTCAGAACGTATACTTTTTAAATTTGGAATGAGAAGTGATATAATGGGTATTCGTTGACGTATAGTCTCTACGTTTTTAAAAATAGAGAATAAATGTTTCTGTCAGTTTTTTTTTTGTTTTTAATTCGGCCAGGTATGTTGTGTTAAGATGTTTTGAGCGTTTTTAAAGTGTCGTTGTGTTGGCAGGAGTGTGGGTTGAACGGTAAGATGTTTGTCACAGAATAAATAGTAGTTACTGCGTTATCTGTGCCACGGCCGAGAATGACCGACGCGGCTAAAAGGGTTTTTCTCAATAATATGCGACTTCCTTCGCATATCCAGAGATTGAATAATAGTTACTTCGTCTGAAATATCCGTGGGTGTGACTAGATGTATAAATTAGAACGTTTTTCAGTTAATCTCTTTTTGTTTGACAGCCCTAAAAGATAAGTCGTAGATCACTGTCAAAATGTCACCGATTTAACTAAATGTGACATAACTAATGAATTTTTTGGACTCTACTTAAAAATAGTATACCAAAAGAATTCATTGTTTTCCTACTCGGCTGGCTAGCTGAAAGTTTTCCCCTAAGCAACTAACAGTGTGTTCCGGCAACCCTACGTGTCTTTAACATCTTTGATCCCATCTTCTTTTAACATCAGATGAGCTACGGTCAAACACCTAACCTGTCAACCATAAAAAAATCATGCTAATACATGCACTAGAAATATAGAAAGTTTCCATGGCGAACAATTAAAAGCTTAATTTTGCTTTTGCGAAAACCTGTTTAACCCTAAAATCAACTTTATTAGTCAACTATGAAAAATTTGAATAAATAAAACTGAATATAAAATTCCATCGAAATACGATAACTATATCCGATATACTTAGTTAAACCGACATATTTGGCCGACATTCCGTCGGCACCGGCTCGTCGAGAATGACTCTTTCTTTTTATAAAAAAAAAAGACTACCAGTCCATTCCACATTCAAATGAGAACGATCGCTTCTCACTTGACTCTGGCCACAGATAATGCAAAAAAAAGTAAAAGATCGAATTGCATCAACACAGAATAAGTAGAGTTTTTGGTGGGAACGCGGAAAGAGTCGTGTCGCCCTGTTGTATCTTTTTCCAAAACTAGTGGTTTTGCCGAGTTTAATGCTTTAGTAAAGTAGTGGTGACTTTACTATAAAGCTTCGATGGAGTTTTGGAAGCAACACGAAAAGTCATGTTTCACCACATTATATCATTTTCCCACACTCGCGCTTGTGATTCGGCACTTTATGAATAAAACACCGCCATTTTTATGCATAAACCATCGCCAAAACACTAGTTTTGGAAAAAAAAAACAACGGGGCGACACGACTCTTTCAACGTTCCCGCCAAAACTCCATCAAAAGGTTACTTTTTTATCTATTTTAGGTGACTTTTCACTAAACCCGGCTGGTAACACTTAGAATTCCACTTTTGCACAAATTGACAATTAAAAGTGTGAAGTCGTAAAGAATTTATTTATTAATTAAACAAAACATTGTTATGAGTTGTAGCATAACGTAATATAGTAATTCGGTCACAGAATGAGGTTGTATAGGAGTTGTATAAAAGTTGTATAAGAGTTGTAAAGTTAGGGGGTAATAAATGCCGGGGTCCGACGGTAAACCAACAAATCTGACCCGCCTCGTAAATCACTTAGCCGCGTCGTTACAGATAAACTTTATGAACCAACTAAATATTAAAAGAGGTTCGAATTTTTGAGCATTTTTAATGACACCTCAGCGACTAATTTGGATTTTAATTTCTTGACAGGCAACACTGCATTCACAACTTTTTTTTTTATAGCTGACAGGCTAGGTGTTTGACCACAGCTCACCTGATGTTAAGTGACGGTGTGGTCGATGATGGTAAAGCACACCTAGCCTGGAATGGAACTGGCTCTCAAGTGATTCTGCCGGAACACACCGTTAGATGCTTGGCGGCAGATTTTCAACTTGAGGGTGGCAGCTAGCCAGCCGAGTACTTGAAAGTACCCTACCACCATGCTATGGTTTCCTCACGATGTTTTCCTTCACCGGCAGCTCAAGCGCATATTAAGTTTACAAATAAAAAATGTTTATACATAGATATTAGATACATACATAAAAAAAAGTTTAAAAAAAAAATAATACAATGCCGTTACATAGTTTTTCCACGTTCCCGCTAAAACAACTACCTATTCTATTTAATTGTTATATAATTCATCACGTAAAGCAATTAAACTTGAGATATTGGCCATTTAGAATAAAATATAAGCCAACTTACATGTTTTAAAAAAAGATTAAAACAAAAGCGGCCTGCGCCTCTATGTAAAGGTTATCATTTTAAAAATTATACATTCCAAATTCGAAATTATACGGCGGAGTAACAGCTCGTTTTGGATGATGTATATTATTCGGAATTCGAAAAACGAATAAGAGTATGACATTAGGGTTTCGGGCGGTTACAATACGTAATTAGGGATCAGTCGGTGACTATATAAAACTTGCCATAATAAGCTACACAACCGCATATCGTATGCCAGTGTAATAAGGTTCCAAGTCGCGTACTTTTTTTCTTTAACGTCTAACAGGAATCGCGAAAGGAGGCTGGTAGACTGAACCAATCATCGGCCGATTGGTCGAAAGGAGCCGACGTCACCCGATGTGACCGCGACAAGCTATATTTACAATATCAAAAGCATAAATCAAAAAAACCGGCCAAGTGCGAGGCGGACTCGCGCACGTAGGGTTCCGTACCAATATCTATAAAAACGGCAAAAAAATCAAGTTTGTTGTATGGGTATCCCATAAATATATATTTTTTTTTAGTATTTGTTGTTATAGCGGCAATAGAAATACATCATCTGTGAAAATTTCAAGTGTCTAGCTATCACCGTTCTTGAGATACAGCCTGGTGACAGACGGACGGACGGACGGACAGCGGAGTCTCAGAACCCTAAAAACGTTATTGGAAATTGTAATGTAGCGTTCTTTCTTTTTCATATTGTTTTGTTTAAAATTTTAACCGTTATTATGACTTTTCTAGTGCCGAGCACAATCCAATAATCTTACAATAAACCTGCTTTCTGAAAAAGCTCAAATTAAAGTGAAAAAAAAGACAAGTGCACTTAACGAGAACTCATTGTAAACGCGGGTTGGGACGGAACTTTTTTCTAAGCTTCTTTTTATTTTTAATTATTACTTATAAAGTTTTGAAAAAAGAACATCACCTGTGGCGGGTAGCGGAGCGGAAACGGATCGAACTAACGGTGTTTTTTTGTCTGTTGGACAAAAACTGACGTGATAGAATCTGACGTATGAATATATGAGTTGTTAGTAGGGCAAAAACTCTGGTTTTTTGAGACAGGTAGAAATATCATGTTTGTATTTTGACGAAATGCTCTATTCTACTTGATACCTAATATATTTTTCTGCCCTGTTGGCTCATTGGTAGTATATCTGCCTTGAGAGCTGTAAGGCGTGGGTTCGATTCCCACTCAGGGCAAACATTTTGTGAATAAACAAATGTTTGTTCTGTGTCTGGGTGTACTGTATGTGTTTTAAAACCCATTTAATGACATCTTTAAAATTTTGAAGTGACTTGTAACATTGGTGTTATCAATAAAGTATTTGTATTTGTATTTGTATTATAAGTACCTATGTATTTACAAAAAAGTATTTATGTATTCTATCAGTTATCTGACTTCCATCACACAAGCTTTGCTTAGTTTGGGGTCAGATGGCGCTGTGTGTATAGTCCTACGATATTTATTTTTATTTTTTATTTGGTAGAATATTTGCTTCAAGAACTAACAGGGCGTTGGCTCGATTCCCACTAAGACAAATATTTACGTAACGATAAATGTTTGTTCAATGTCCGAGGTGTTCCGTACGTACCCTAAGTAGATATGTTTTTTTTAAATATATAGGTAATGAGACGGATGAGTCACTTTTTTTTAAATGTTTGACAGACTAGGTGTTTGACCACAGCTCACCTGATGTTGATTGATGGTATGGTCGAAGATGGTATAGAACACCAAGCCTGGAATGAAACCTACTTAAGGGTGGTAGCTAACCAGCCTAGTACCAGGAAACACCCTACCACCATGCTATTGTTTTCCTACACCGGCAGCTAAAGCTCATTGTTGGGGTTTGAACCCACACCATTCCGCGTATAACCGACCGCGCTAACCACTGATCTATCATCGATACAAATTAGTATTAGAAAGTATGCATAGCGACTACCTTCAAATTCGTAATTAAAGATTAGTCCAGTCGGGAATTGAACGCGTGAATTCTCTCTGGCTTTTAAAACAATCGCTATAACTAAGCCTATGTAGATAAAATGATTATTATGTTAAGTATACACATATACATAAGAAATAATACATAACACAACACTTATGTTCGATCGTGCAATCAAAAAGCGAATTCCTTCAATCACGCCCTAGCCCGGAGCGGTATTTGAATTTCGAACGTTCCGTTTTTAATTTTTATTTTAAAACTGCCTTTATCTCGCCCTGCGGCCTGTGATTTGTACGGCATTCAGCCAACCGGAATAATATTACAGCTTAGATAGTAAGTGGATACAAATTTATAAATATTGATTTTTTTAGATTCATAACTATTTTAAAAGTACCCACTTATTGTGTTTTTCGCAGGAACGCGGAAAAGTTTCGTTGCCCCGTTACAATGTTTCTTAAAACTTATGTTTTTTCGAGTGTTTATATGTAAAAAATGTGGTGTTTTATTCATAAAGTGCTAAATCATATAACATTAACTTTTTTTTTCACAAGTGTGGGAAATTTATATATAATGTGGTGAAACATGGCTTTTCGTGTGACTTCCAAAACTCCTTTGCAGTTTGTAGTAAAGTCACCACTAATTTACTCGGGCATGACCAAACTTGAACTTGACTCGTTTTGTGTGACTTAAGATTTATATACTACAGGTAAGCGGAGCGTTGGTCGTCCAGCCGCAAGTTGGGTCGACGATATTGTCACCGTCGCGGGTCGAACCTGGACCACATTGGCACAGGACCGAGGCAGATGGCATGAAATGAAAGAGGCAGTGTGGCAAAGAAGGCTGTGGATGATGATGATGATACTAGATTTATCTTAAAATATTAAAATTACTTTACACTGGCAAATGCATAAAAGTGCAACGCCAAAAAGAGCTTCTTTTTTTATCAAATTTAAGTTTACTGGCCATACCTACTAATTATTATCAGCCTTACTTGCCCGAGTTTAAAAATCCCAATAATTACTTATTCCAAATTCAAGATTTAAAGTCAGGTGTTTGTAGGCCGTGAATGGGAGCGTTCGAATTTCGAATGTTTGTTTATTCTTTTTCTCCTTTTTCTCCCTTATCTCCCATTTCGGCGTGTTCCGTTGCCGGCCAGTGCCGGTTTCTTGCGTGTGTCGCATCGCAATTCGCGCCATTATGCTCTCGATGGAATAAGGGCTTTATCACACTGTCGTTTATGTAATCACGTTCTTGGCTAGCGCTTACAGCGAATGCGTCATTATAGTGATGCGCTGTACTGTTGATTCGATTGACTAGTGATACTACTAAAATTTCGAGATACCACTGAAAAAATCATAAAAAGCTACGCGTTATTTCACCATCACAAGGTCGTCTTGTTCGCTCAACTTAAGCTAGAATATAGGCTTGTAAGTTTCTAAGTGGTAAAGTAAGTAAACGATCCGTATAAAATAATATTAATAAGCGTACGTTCAATACTAAAATTCTTTAACAACTTTGTTGCAAATTTTTTTTCAAAATTTATCCGATGTAATTATTGCATACCACTAGATTTGGTTCTCTTGATGTTTTAATTTGCTCTGTTTCGCATTCATAGTACATTGTTGTTATAAGTATTGTATATACATACTTCTATATTTGTAGTTTATATTTTGAAGAGCCAGAGAAGGCCTATGCCTAGACAGCCTGACCTGGTAGTTGATAGTGCACACTTTTAATCATATAAATTAATGAACAGGATTATATTATGTACAAATTATGATACACATATGTCATTTAAAAAATAACAACACACTGGGTGTTTCCTCTAATGATACTAAGTTGATAGTTAGTTATTAAGAATGTATATTTTTTATGGTCAGAATAAATAAAGTCTATTATTATTATTTATTTATGTTTGTATCGTAGCTGTTGATAGTTTTATAAGTGTGAAATAAAATAAAAAATTTGATGTTTGCAGCTCGTACTCCGCGATCGCATTAGCCGTTCGCGCTTATTTCGCAAACCGCGAGTGTGCTAACGCTCTTACGTTCCCGCCAGAATAACGGTAACTTGCCGGTTTTTGCCGCCACAATCACTTCGTACAATTTGCGCGCATTAATTAGGGGCATAATATAAATATTTTATCCGCTACGAATTGATTTTAATAATAAAAAATGTCGATGCATTGTGAAACTTGTTTCGTGTGACGTCTTAACGTTAGATAGAAATGCGATACGTTGTTCCGTCAGATTTCTTCCGCGGCGAGAAACCGGTAAATTCGGTAAAAAATGACCGTCAATGCACTCTCCTATCTATTTTCAAAGATTGGGCCCCTTATGATATTCGGGTGCGGTTGTGATTATATCGCTATACCTACCTCTAAACTAATATTGTAAAGAAGGAAGATTAGTATTTTTGGATTTTTGTCTGTTTGTAACGAATAAACTCAAAAACTACTGGAACGATTTCAAAATTTTTTTCACCGTTGAGAAGATACACTATCCCCTGATGATAAGGCTACTTTTTATCCCTGTATTCCCACGGGAATGGGAACTACGCAGGTGAAACCGCGAGGCGTCCGCTAGTCTAAGATATTTTGATTATCAACTATTTTTTTACTGGTAACTGCTCGAGCACAGTTCAGATGTTAAGTGACAGTGTATCCGAAGATGGTAAACACACCTAGCCTGGAATCGAACTGACTCTCAAGGGATACTGCCGGAATACACCGTCAGGTGCTTGGTGGCAGATTTTGAACTTGAGGGTAACCAGCCAGCTGAGTTTAAGAAAATACCCAACCACCATGCTATGGTTTCCTCACGATGTTTCCTTCACCGATAGCTTAAATATTTTGCCGCCAAGAAGTAGTGTGTAAACATTACTGTGTTCCGGTTTAAAGGGTACTAGGTATTAGCGAAATTAATGGGCTGTTGCAATCATTGAAAGTCTCAAAGTAATGAGCGCCAAAGCAGCAATGCCCTGGACTTTATTGTGTTACTCAAGTTCTGTGTATCGCTGCAATGGTCATGGACAGCCGTTATCTCTTACCATCGCGAGCGTCTCATTTGTCACATTATTTACATAAAAAAAAAAACAATAATTAGTACGTTTTATAATTACTACTAATTGCTTGATTTCGTGACTTTAATATTCGTTACTATTAATTTCCTTTGTTTCAAAATGAATTGAAACTATTAGATTTATTATTATACATTGTTTTTATTAGACATCGTTAAATTTAATTCAAATGATTTATTTTTTCCACTAAGTATTACCTACCTACTTGAGCAAGTTTCTTCCCCGACCGGATCAGAGCAAGCGGTACGTGTGTGCGTATGATGCCTATATCCTACACGCTGTTCGCATGTGTGCGTATTCTCTGTATGCGTACGATTCGATATCTCGATTCAAAATCGTGCCCGCAGATAACCGAATGGTGCCATATTCAAACCGGTTCGAATATCGATTCCAAATGTGTTCTTATTATGAAACAGAATTAAATTCTCTGTGGTACTTACTTTTTCTAATTCTAATAGGTGAAACCGTAGAACTTGTATCGCTTGCACCATCTGTTGAGGAAAAAAAAACATTAATAAATAAATGCACGAAACATTGTCACATAAATATTAAATTTTACTATGTATGTAATACCTGTTTAACTTGCATTAAACAAAACAATTATCATTAAAATATTGTATATTAATATTGTGTCTGGGTGTACTATATGTATTATGAGTATGTATTTACAAAAAAAAAGTATTTAAGTAATCTATCAGTTATCTGACTTCCATAGTAGGTACAAGCTGTGCTTAGTTTGGGGTCAGATGGCGCTGTGTGTAATGTCCTACGATATTTATTATTTAATGACTATTATTTATTTGCGCGGCAAGTTTTGATTAGGAAGTTTTTTCGTCACATTGTTTTGTTTTCTAAAACTCTTGTTTTTTGTTTGTTTAGCAAGTTAGGTTTTTGACCACACCGTCAATTGTCACGAAGATGGTAAACGTCCCTAGCCTGGAATGATGTTTGATTGTTTACAATATGTTGTGTTCCATTCTCCACGCAGAACATTTGGTAAAGGTCTACTTCGAGAGCTGAAGGGCGTGGGTTCAATTCCCACTCAGGACTAACATTTGTGTGACTGACATAGATGTTTGTTCTGAGTTATGTATGTATAATAAAGTATGTATTTACAAAAAAAAACAGTATTCTGTCAGCCGTTTGGCGACGTGTGAAATATCCTCCAATATTTATTTGTTAAGGCTGTGGATGATGATGATTTATTATTCATTCATAAAGTGCCGAATCACACGTGAGTGTGGGAAAGTGATACGATGTTGTGAAACAAGACTTTTCATGTCGCTTTCGAAACTCCATAAAGCTTGTGGCACATTCACCGCTAATTTACTATCAAGCATGATCGGACTTGACCATGACTTACATTGTGCGACCTTAATAAAACACTTAAAAATATCGTAACACTTTGAGACTGGCATACGCACAAAGTGCGAAGCCAGAACCAATGAAGAAAAAAAATTTGTTTTTTAAGTGGAATAGTAGGTATATGTGATAAGGGTTGCCAGTCCTTGATCATGGATTTTCAGTTACTTTAATTTTATTGTTTTATACTTAAAACTTTTTTTTTTTATTTTCATATAATAAAGAGTAGCTGCGCCCCGCGGTGTTATCCGCTACATTTTTACGGGATAAAAAGTAGCCTATGTATTAATCCAGAGAGCCAGCTACCTTCATACCAAATTTCATCAAAATTAGTCCAGCTGTTGGAGCGTGAAGGCGTAACAAACACACAGACTTTCGCCTTTATAATATTAGTTTGATTTAATTGTCTACAAACAAAGATATGACCCACAGCAAATACTGCATTCAACAACTAACTGGGAATCGATCTGTCTTATAAGACAAATGAACACGTAAAAAATTGCAGTACCTGCGTACGTCGTAGTTCCTTTTTGAAAGAATGTCTTGAAGGTCAAAAATAGCAGTAGTTATTGCTAAATTTAACTTTATGAAAGTTACTTTTGGCACATTAGTTTTGGCAACATCTTCTAGACAATTATTCCCAGAAGCATAAGGAATGTATCCAGTTGCCAATTAAAAATAATCTTTCCCTGTCCCACAATATAATATGTACAATATAGGTATCAAAACTTCAACATAAATCAACACCATTGAAATTAAACTTTTTTATTTTTTAACTAATTCCGGCATAACGTCTACTAGCGGAAATACAGGGATAAAAACTAGCCTATGTCACGCGGAGATAGTGTAGCTTCCCAACGGGGAAAGAATTTTTAAAATCGGTCCAGTAGTTTCAGAGCCTATTCAATAAAAACAAACAATCAAATGTTTCCTCTGATTCATCATTCCTTGCGAATTGAGCCTGCAGCTATGTTTTATAAGTACCTTTATATAAAGTTAGAATCGTAGACATAGGCAGCCCGTACACGTAGCGCGCGATCCGCGATCCGCGATCCGCGATCAATGATCGCGATCCAGACTGATCGTGTACGAAGCGGATTGACGGACTGATGCTCCGGATCGCATAATATCTAGAAATTTTGAAATCATGATCGCGGATCGCGGATCGCGGATCGTGATCATGATTGAACGTGTAAGGCGGCCCAATGACTTTACCAATCATTCTGATTGGTTAAAATAGTATTTCCTAGATATCAGTTGAAATTGCTTGTATAATGAAATAGGGAACCATACACGGCAAGTTTCGAATTCCGAACTCAATATGACAAAAGCAACTGGCTACAAAAGACGAATGGAATAGTGATGTGAAAATCTTTATTATTTCATAATATCGATATCGATGATAAAGTTCACACATCTTTAGTATATCTATTATCAAAGATAGAGTAAAGTTGCATTTGTCACATTGCTTAGTTGACATTGCTTTTTTTTTATTATGTGAAAAATAATGAGACGAACGAGACGCTCTCCTGATGGTAAGAGATAACGCCTGTCCATGACCATTGCAGCGATACACAGAACTTTGAGTAATAAAACGAAAGTCTAGGGCATCGCTGCTTTGGCACTCATTACTTTGAGACTTTCGATGGTTAGTCTCAACAGCCCAGTAATTTCGCTAGCTGCAGTACCCTCCAAACCGGAACACAGTAATGTTTACACACTACTGCTTAGCGGCAGAATATCTGGTACTGTGGTGGTACCTACCT
The DNA here is from genome assembly GCA_905404145.2 of Biston betularia. Lineage (NCBI taxonomy): Eukaryota > Metazoa > Arthropoda > Insecta > Lepidoptera > Geometridae > Biston > Biston betularia. Next base: position 1,609,435 of record FR989879.1, read on the forward strand.
AGACGACCTCCTGCTAAGGAAATCTACCACCAAGTAAAGTGCTGTTTGTGGGGCAGACATCTTTTTGAACGACGCTGCTGATGTCGGTTTTTAGGGTTCCGTACCCAAACTGTAAAACGGGGCCCTATTACTAAGACTCCGCTGTTCGTTTGCCTGTATGTCTGTCCGTCTATCACGTTGAAATTTACACAGATGATGTATTTCTGTTGCCGCTATAACAATAGATACTAAAAAATATTTAAGGGGGCATGAGATTCTAACCCGGTACCTCCAAATTGGAAGTCAGACAGTCTTCCAACTAGACTGCCGAAATATCATTAGAAACAATCGTAATTGTAGGGAGGTATTTAACATCGCAAATGTCTATTCGATACAAAAAAAAAACATTATATTTGCTCGATGAGGTTATTAGAATAACATTTGGTTAAACTTAAAAACCCACCAGCGTATTCTGGTAATCAAACACAAATCAAAACGGTATTAAAGCGGCATTACCCATAGTTAGATACATATCGATTTGAAAACGCGATTACATATCAAACAATAAGATCGATAAGATCTTTCGCGCTCAGCCGGCTACGTGTGAGTCCGTGCACTGTCGGAGTTGAACATAATATATCATTCATGGTGGATGATTGGTTCGGAATACCTAGCAATTTAAAAAGCTACGGCCAAAAGGATATATTTCTTTTTAACATTTCGACAGGCTAGGTGTTTTGACCACAGCGCACCTGATGTTAAGTGAAGGTGTGGTCGACGATGGTAAAGCACACCTAGCCGGAACACGCCGTTAGATGCTTGGCGACAGATTTTAAACTTGAGGGTGGGTAGCTAGCCAGCCGAGTACTAGAAAGTACCCTACCACCATGCTATGGTTTCCTCACGATGTTTTCCTTCACCGGCAGCTCAAGCTCATTGTTGGGGTTTGAACCCACGCCCTTCGGCATGCGAACCTACCGCGCTAACCACTGAGCTATCATTGCTACAAAGGTGTGGTCGAAGATGGTAAAGCATACCTAGCCGGAACACGCCGTTAGATGCTTGGCGACAGATTTTCAACTTGAGGGTGGTAGCTAGCCAGCCGAGTACTAGAAAGTACCCTACCACCATGCTATGGTTTCCTCACGATGTTTTCTTTCACCGGCAGCTCAAGCTCATTGTTGGGGTTTGGCATGCGAACCGACCGCGCTAACTAAAGTTTTTTAAACTTTTTAGATTGTTTGAATAAGACTCCATAGTTTGTCGCTGTAACGAGAATTTGCTGTATTGTTCGCTTAACTAATTATATTTTGTAATAGTTTAACTATCCAAGTTACGTTCGGTATGACCGTGAGCTGTTCACTTTTGATCACTTAGCACCTTTAAATTGAAAGATTTATAATGATTGGTTTCGGAAATCATTGCTATATACTAATGTAAAATTGATTTTAAGTATCTTGTTTAATGATAATAACGTTAACTACGATATAATCATTTGGGTTGAAGTCAGTAAAACAATAAATTTTAAATTTATTCATCTCTTTTTAACAAGTTTCTTGTATTTATAGTTATGATACAAGATTTGTATACCATCGGTTTTAACAACGATTGGTACCATCTTCATTTGTTTTGTTCTTAATTATTGTCTGGCTAGGTGTTTGGCTATTGCTCAGCTGATGTTGTAGTCGAAGAGCTATTTCCATTTCAGCCTAAGTGTTTACTACCTTCGAAGATAACGTCACTTGATATGTGCATTTCTTATTGTAATTCAGAAAACTACAACTTAAATAGAAGTTTCGATATCCTAGTTGAGATTGACAGCCCTGATGGTCCATTGGTAGTATGTCTGCTCCAAGAGCTGAAGAGCGTGGGTTCGATAACCACCCAGGATAAACATTTTGTGGTATAAACAAATGTTTGTTCTGTGTCTGGGTGTTCTGTATGTATTTAAAAAAAATGTTAAGTATTCTATCGGTTATCTTTTTCTTTGGTTTTGGCGTCCGTTTTGAACATTTGCCAGTGTCAAGTATTTTACATTTTCAAGTTTCAAAAGTTAAATAAGTGTCCTCGTAGCTATAGTTATAGTCAAAGTCCAGTCTTGGTCAAGTGCAGTCCGTATCAGTCAAGTCCAGTCATGCTTTAGTAAAGTAGTGGTGATTTTACTATAAAGCTTCGTTGGAGTTTTGGAAGCAACATAAAAAGTCATGTTTCACCGCATTGTATCATTTTCCAACACTTGCTTGTAATTCGGTACTTTATAAATAAAACATTACCATTTTTATGCATAAACACTCGACAAAACGCTAGTTTTGGAAAAAATACAACGGAGCGACACGACTCTTTCCCCGTTCTCGCCATTCTGATTATAAAAAGTTTAAATCACAAGACCACACAGTGATATCATTAATATGCCAATAAAGCCCAAAAAAAACGAGACAATATCCTCCGAATGTTTGTCCAAAGTACCAGGAGCGCATAACATCTGCAGAGGTCTGTCGTGTCAATTAAATCTATACGTTGAAGCGCCACCCTCACTGTTTGTACAGTCGACGGTAGTTGACACAGACGCGGGCACCAGATAAAAATGTGTTTGTCTTGTTTAACTTTCGCCACCGAGCCCTGTTTGGTTAGGGAGACATCGGATCTTGTGTGTAATACTTTTTTAATACGCAATTTCATCAAACTCTTAGAGATGTTCGAATGACAGCTAACAATCATTATGGTAAAGGATTACTGTCTCATTACATAAATAAAAAAACCTTAAATTAAAACTGAATATTCACAAAATTTTTACAAAAAACTTAATCTTAAAGTATTAAGTGACTACCATAGTACAAGCTTTGCTTAGTTTGGGGTCAGATGGCGCTGTGTGTAATGTCCTACAATATTTTTTTATTTTTTTAAATTAAACATTGCAGGACATTACACACTTTTTTTATGTAAAAAAAATGAGAGGAACGATGCGCTCTCCTGATGGTAAGAGGTAACGCGTGTCCATGACCATTGCAGCAATACACAGAACTTTGAGTATCAAAACAAAGAAAGTAGTAAACGTACAAAAAAGGTAAAGTAAAAGTAGTAGTAAGTGTTCGTAAAGTAGTAGTGTGGTAGTTTTTAAATTACCGTGAAGATTAACACGTAAACTATTTTTAAAAAAAAAGATCGGATCTAGTGTGAAACACGGGCTTAACTTCTTATTAACCTTTCTAGAATCCTTCTTCACTCGTTCCTAAAGTTCACAATCAATTAGATATTGACCTCACAATCCATCCCTAGTTGAAGACTAAACATACATCTCGCGCCCAGGACACCTCTAATGACTCGAATCGCTCTAGCTATTCAGCGTATTTGCCCCGCTACTGCTCTGTGTAAGGAGCTTACACTCTCAAAAGCCTGTGACAGACCAAACACAGATGTGATACACACACAGCAAACACCACCGTAACCAATCGTCGGACGAGTGGGTCTGTAAAACTTAAAACTCTGTTGGTTTTTCGAAGGCGTTGTGTTTGTGTTTCGAACCTCTTTGCTCTAAAGATGTTTGAGTGATAATAGAATGTTTGAAAATTAAATTTGGAATCGATTTCGAGTTATGACATTTATATTTTTTTTTTCAATCGTATTCGAAAAGAGTTAACACAAAACAAATTGGATAAATGATCGATTTGATTTCTCATTTGAATCGATGGTTTTACAAATTTTATCGCTACAATTGCAGAAGCATTCGATATTCTATTCGGATTTTGAATTATAAATCGAAGCTGAATACTTCAAAATAGTTTCAAATTAAGAATAATAATAGATATAAATGGAGTTTTGGCGGGAACGCGGGAAGAGTCGTGTCGCTCCGTTGTATTTTTTTCCAAAACTAGTGTTTTGTCGAGTGTTTATGCATAAAAATGGTGGTGTTTTATTCATAAAGTGCCGAATTACAAGCGCGAGTGTGGGAAAATGATATAATGTGGTGAAACATGAGTTTTCGTGTTGCTTCCAAAACTCCATCGAAGCTTTGTAGTAAAGTTGCCACTACTTTACTAAAGCATGACTGGAATTAACTGACACGAACTAGACTTGACAAAGACGACTTTGACTAAAACTAGCTACGATGGCACTTATTTAACTTTTGAAACTTGAAAATATATAATTACTTGACACTGGCAAATGCTAAAACGCGACGCCAAAACCAAAGAAAAAAAAAAAAAAGATATAAACTTTTTTGTATGAATTAGGTTGCTAGGTACCCACAGTCATAATTATGTATTCCATTGTTATTATTTTGAAAGTAGGTACTTGTATATTGTTTTAATAAGATTTTTTAAGTGATGTCAAGTTTTTGAGACAACGCAATAAAATCAATCAGTTTTGTATTTACATATATTTATAATAATGAGTACAATAACAAATGCTCCAGCTTAGTATACCCCAAAGCCTGTAACCCTGTATAATTATTGTGCCTATATGGCCTATCTGTTGTATGTCTTTTTAGCAGGAGGTCGTCTAGGTAGGTACCACCGCAGTACCAGATACCCGCCGCCTAGCAGTAGTGTGTAAACATTACTTTTTAAAAAGTACAACAGCTAGCGAAATTAAAGAGCTATTGAGACTTAACCATCGAAAGTCTCCAAGTGTTGAGCGCCAAAATATATTCAAAGTTCAGTCTCTCGCTGATCATGTGTCATTTCTTACCATCTACTTTTACATTTTAAAAAAATGTCTGAATACAATATGAAAATGGTTTTGAGATCTTACATAATTAGATAATTAAAATCGCCGAAATTAGCTTCAAAATGACAACAATGGCAACACGTTGGATACACTCGGGAGTGTTCAAGATGGCAATATTACAAACGAGACAGTCTGCTGACATGTGGTCGCCACAGAATACAGCACACATGCTCATACGCAATGTATATTGAATGCCACAAAAGCCCTTCAACTTTAATTGAAATTGAAGTAAATTACGCGAAATGAGGCTTTTGAAAAGACACACTGAGCTCTCAATGAGCCATTGAAATACCCTGCTAAGTATACTTTCAATAAGAGTAATTTCTTTTGAGGTCTATTGAGCCCTTTTACACTCTTATTCCCGCAGGCGTCGACCGCAGCAACAAAACCATTACAAGAATTGCTAACTAAAAAACGAATAGGTCAATACTATAAAAATAATTAAATAAAACAACTGGCCTGAAAATAACGGTTTTAAAAAAATAGACGGAGAAAGAAAAAATGCAACTGGTTCAAAGTTTGAAATTCGAAACGCATCGACAAATGCAAGCACATGCCTGCACAGTGGCGCACATGTCACTCCAACGGGACAAAAACACGCGGCTTGTCTACGATTTTTCAAGATTGTAACGAAACAAGGACAGTGATAGAATAAAGGAGCGAATAACCATTTCACGAAATATAAATATAAATATTTTATTCATAACACCAATGTTACAAGTCACTTCAAAAATATGTCATTAAATGAGTTTTAAAACAATGATAACATGTCAACACAAAAATGTCAAAATAATTTTTTCTATATAAAATACTGTCAATCTAAAATATCTATCTAAATAATGCTGTAAAAATATCACAAATTTGTGTTATTCCTAATAAAATTGTATCTTTAAGCATGGTTATTTAACTTATTTGCATATATTATTTGTAGCGATGATAGCTCAGTGGTTAGCGCGGTAGGTTCGCATGCCGAAGGGCGTGGGTTCAAACCCCAACAATGAGCTTGAGCTGCCGGTGAAGGAAAACATCGTGAGGAAACCAAAGCATGGTGGTAGGGTACTTTAGTACTCGGCTGGCTAGCTACCACCCTCAAGTTGAAAATCTGCCGCCAAGCATCTAACGGTGTGTTCCGGCAGCCTCACTTGAGAGCCAGTTGCATTCCAGGCTAGGTGTGCTTTACCATCTTCGGCCACACCTTCACTTGACATCAGGTGAGCTGTGGTCAAACACCTAGCCTGTCAACCATTAAAAAAAAATATATATATATAGTTCTAGTATGTACGAGCATAGTAATTAAACTATTAAACGAATAGTAACTAATGATATTTTTATGTGACGTTATTCGAGCGTTTTTTATATTAAATCCAATATCGAATTAAAAGTTCCTAGTATTTCAACGTTCGTTTGTAAAATGAAGAAATCTTCGTACTTGAATTCTGATTGTAAAAACTTAGATGCGGTTCAACTTCATGTTCATTTAAACCCTTGCTGCACTGTATTTTCAGTTTGCTTTGTGCCCGGATGTCGCTGCGTTGTTGACTGTTCTTATCTAAGGTTCAGAGCTTTGGATGAATGACACTTATCAGGTAAACCCTGACGTCTTAGTTTATGGTGTGGTGTCACGCTACTGTTTTTTGAAGTTTTAACTTTTTTGGTATTTTCTGGGTTGAAACTTGACACATTGTTGCCGTTCTATGCCTGTCTTTACAAAAATCTTTTTTGGAATTGAAATTAACTTATGCCTGTCGTATGTGTCAGTGACAAGAGACAACGACCAACTTGACCAACTTTTACTTGGTGATAGATCTCCTTAGCAAGAGGTCGTCTAGGTAGGTACCACCGCAGTACCAGATATTCTGCCGCCAAGCAGTAGCGTGTAAACATTACTGAGTTCCAGTTTGAAGGGTACTGCAGCTAGCGAAATTACTGGGCTGTTGAGACTAACCATCGAAAGTCTCAAAGTAATGAGTGCCAAAGCAGCGATGCCCTGGACTTTGTTTTTTTACTTAAAGTTCTGTGTATCGCTGCTTTGGCACACATTACTTTGAGACTTTCGATGGTTAGTCTCGCGTCTCGTTCGTCTAATTAATTTTTACATTTAAAAAAAGTGGGATAAATAAGGCTTTGGATGACGACAATGAATGTCTGATGCCGGTTACATGATTTCATTATTATATGGCGCCTTGCAACTCAACTTTTCACAGTGTGATGCTAACAAGCATATCCGATAGACAGTTAAAAACAACGTACAGCCGTTACGTGAATGAATAAAATGAATTTATAAGTCAAATATCGAGCAGACGGGGTCGCCCGATTCGTAATGCCTTAGATTTTATTTGTTAAAAATCGGTTAAGTACCCGTGTCGAACGGACTGTGGGTGGCCGCCATCTTTTTATTCGGTTTATTATTTAACTTTTTGTCCACAAACTAGCAGGAGGCGCGCCACGGTGCGACTCACCTTTATGAGTGACAATATAATATTTTTTCTCTTGTTTCATTCCGAGAAGAATTTCTCATTTATCGTTTTTAAAAGTTTTTTTTTGTGTTGCGTTTAAATTCGGACAGCTCTTTAGCTAATCAAATCGTAAATTATTTGGACGCTCAACTCGGTTGTAAAGTGGTCACTATTTTATGGCATATTAAAATGATCCCACGTATTTATCTTGTGCGGTGTAAAAGGGTTTTTATGCTGTATAAAAGTGTTTACAAATGGTGGTTTTGTTCGACGGACAAAGAAGTTCACATCACTGCTCTCCGTCTATGTCATGGTGCCTATGTGATTTATTTTTTAGATATAAAACAATGACTTAACAATTTTATATTGTGACTGTTTTTCTAGACATATTTTTAGGGTTCCGTACCCATGGAGTAAAAACGGGACCCTATTATTGAGACTTTGCTGTCTGTCCGTCGGTCCGTCTGTCACCAGGCTGTATCTCAAGAACGATGATAGCTAGGCAGTTGAAATTTTCACAGATGATGTATTTCTATTGCCGCTATAACAACAAATACTAAAAATGAAGTTAAATAAATATATATATATATATATATATATATATATATATATATATATATATATATATATTAAGGGGGGCTCCCATACAACAAACGTGATTTGTTTGCCGTTTTTATAGATTATGGTACGGAACCCTTCGTGCGCGAGTCCGACTCGCACTTGGCCGGTTTCTTTTTGACATAATTACGAAAAAAAAACATTCAAAAGTGTTCCTAGATATACTATCACTCCTTTCATGTAAATATTTCAACATTGTTTCCTTCCCTTCTGACCTTAGTTACTCCCCTTCATCCTTTAAATATTATTTTTTAACGCTCCTTACGTTTCCCCGTTTTAAAAAAAAAAAGAAATCTGCCTGATACTCCTAATACTCCTTCTCCGCCTCATTACGTTCCCTAACCTCACTCAATAAAGAAGCAGAAAATGAAGTTTCCAGAGAAAAACCAAACAGAAAACTTGACACTGGCAAATGCACAGAAAGTGCGACGCCAAGTCCTCCTCGGAGGAATAAGAAGAAAAAAAAATACTATCATTTGAAATTTAGTTTTGATTCAGGCGTTACTTTGCGGAAGTTCATAGGCAAGTGGTTACTGCAGCGAGAAGAGTATAAGTTTATGTCAAAATTATTTAAATTTAAGTCCTCGTCACTGTTGTAACTAAAACAACTGTTAAACGAAAATAAGCTAAATATTTACATAAAGTTTTTGTTACTTTAAACTTTATTAATAGGAGCACTTCTAAATATGTTGTACTACTTCAAATAATTAAAAAATACTTACTAATGAGTCGACCTCTGGGTCTGCTATGTAATAAGGTTTTTCTTGACGAATCTGTGAACAGATAAACATACAAATTGCGTTAGTAAATAAACAACACCTGATTAATTACAAGCACAGTCGGGCGATGAGCTTGTACACAGTATAAAATGCTCGCTCGCTTGGCTGCGTCTGCACATTGTGACATAGAGCTAAAGAACGATAGAAGAGACTTACATTTTTTTTTTAAATTGACTGATAAACTAAAATTTGTCACGTTACTTGAAATTGTCTCGGTTTTCATTTAATTAATCATTAGTCATCATAATCTAAAATGGTTTTTTTTTCACTTATAAAAGGTTCAAGACATTTATTGATTCCATACCACAAGCTCTGCTTAGTTTGAAGCCAGATGGCGCTGTGTGTATAGTCCTACGACATTTATTATTTTTATTTATACAGTATAAGGTGTAAAGACAAAGATCTGATAAGAAAAGAAGATGCGTGTAAGAAGTTTGAGTGTGTGAGTATGTGTGGAGTGTGTGTATGTTATTGTGTTTCCGATGCGACGTGAGTGTGTGTGTCTTTACGCACTTTCTCGGCAAGTAATCTTATGTGAGTTAGAGAATTACGGCTTAGAAAAAATTAATGTAGCTACAAATTGATAAAAATCTTACTTAAAATTAGTTGTCGCTTCTAGTAAGTATAGCGTACTAACTCTTGAAAATATTAATACTTTTTTCAACAAAACCTGTCTTGGCCGGAAACCAGATACAATCTTCCATACTGACCGACATTTTCATTTAAACATTACTCCTTTTAAGAAACCTCTTTTTGACGCTAATTATAATTGTAATTATGTATATTGCAATTAGAATTACAAGATATTGTTTTTTTTTTGACGTAAAAAATCCGATGTTTTAATTTTAAAAATTTAAACAATAATTATACTCGGCCAATAAAGACAAACATAATCATTTATGAAAATCGATTCAGCCGTTTAGTAGTTACGTGGAAACACAGTGACATACACACAACCCTCCTTTTTTCCTCCACCGCAATCTGGTAGTAAAATTGATATTAATCCCACTAATATCATACATATATGAAAGTTTGGATGGATGTTTGTTACTCTTTCAAGCAAAAACTACTGAACGGATTTGAACGAAATTTGGCATGGAGGTAGCTAACATCCTGGATTAAGACATATTCTACTTTTTATCCCGAAAACATGTATACCGCGGGGCGCAGCTAGTAAATAAAATGTCTAAAAATAGCGTTAAATAATTACAGCTAAATATGTTAAAGTTAAAAACACAGTTAACCTCTAAAAACGGTTTTACGTTGATTTTACTATTTCACATGTAATTGTTATTAATTTGAATGTAAGTGAATACTATAAAATTTTAACTTACTACTTGGCTAAATGTTAAGACAAATTAAAAATACGTCTGAGAATAACTACTACAAAAGTACAATGGCATTACGTCGACTGAGACGAAATATTATGTCTTTAATGGACAAATGTACACACTTAATTGCCAAATTAAGTAAAATTAAAACATTTGTTTTGTTTATGCGTAAATTTTTGGCTTGAGAAGTAAAGTGGGTTTGGTTTTGGCGGGAATGCGGTAGAAATCATGTTGCACCGTTGTATTTTCGTTTTTTTTTTCAAGTGTTTATGTATAAAATTGTGGTGTTTTATTCATAAAGTTCCGAATTATAAGCGCAAGTGACGTAGTGTGGTGAAATATGCCTTTTTATGTTGCTCTTAAAACTTCATCTCAGGTTGCAGTAAACTCGCCGTTACTTTAATAAAGACTGGCTGGACTCGACTGTAAATTACATTGTGTGACTTTGACTGTGACTGTGTTTATACACTTATTTTACTGGATTTTTCATGGCATACCAGATCATTTCGAAATGCTTGACACTGGCAAATACACAAACTGCGACGCCAAAAACGAAAAAGAAACAAAGCTTAACTTTAGGCATTAAAATTGTCTGAAATTAAAAAAAAAAAATTAACGTTCTCTATTTGATATTATTTTGTTTATTTAGTTAAAATCGGTTACAGATATTAATATTATACTTTTAGTGAATTGCAAAATGTCATAATTTTTTTCTTAAATTGCATCGAAAACTCATTATATATGTTGTATGTTACTTAAAGTTAAACTATTCTTAAATTAGCCTACCTCGTTCACACGCGTGACATTTCGTGACAAAGAAAAGTTTTACGCATGGATTAACTTTAAGCAAAATTTAGTGACAAATACAATGTAAACCAAACTTTACAAGTTACTGACAAAAAACGATTATCGATTATTGAAGTTATTCAATTATCAACCATAACATAAGCGCTCATCATTCATAATCCAATGATCGGTTAACTAGACGGCAGTCATTAAAATGTATGTCATAGAACTTTTTTTCTTTTTTTTTTTTATGGTTGACAGGCTAGTTGTTTGACCACAGCTCACCTGATGTTAAATGACGGTGTGGTCGAAGATGGTAAAGCACACCTAGCCTGGAATGGAACTGGCTCTCAAGTGAGGCTGTCGGAACACACCGTTAGATGCTTGGCGGCAGATTTTCAACTTGAGGGTGGTAGCTAGCCAGCCGAGTACTAGAAAGTACCCTACCACCATGCTATGATTTCCTCACGATGTTTTCCTTCACCGGCAGCTTAAGCTCATTGTTGGGGTTTGAAACCACGCCCTTCGGCATGCGAACCTACCGCGCTAACCACTGAGCTATCATCGCTTCAAAACTTATAGAATATGATACAGAAACAAATGTCAAATAGAAATATACACGTAATGTTATCTAGACTTTTAGTAATTGAGGGAAGTTATAATCCAAACACCATTTGGTTACTTTATGCAATTATAAATGAAGTTGGTATGCATTGCAATTTGTTTTTTATAACCTTAATGTCAGGTTCTCAATTTGATACGTACAAATTTATGAAACAATATAACCATGTATTTTTACACGACTGCCCAATAAAAGGTGTGTAAAATTTTCAGGATTCATGTGTATTTATGTACCTACTAGCTGCGCCCTGCGGTGTTACCCGCTACATATTTTTAGAATAAATAAATATCATAGGACATTACGCACACCATCTCACCCCAAACTAAGCAATGCTTGTACTATAGAAGACAAATAACTGATAGAATACTTAAATAGTTTATTTTCGTTGTAAATACATACTTATAATAAATACAGTTCACCCAGACACAGAACAAACATTTTGTTTGCACCACAAAATGTTTATCCTGGGTGGGAATCGAATTCCCTTCAGATCTTGGAGCAGACATACTACCAATGTACCAACAGGGCTGTCAAATAAAAAGTAGCCTATGTGTTAATCCAGAGTCTCAGCTACCTCCATACCAAATTTCATCGAAATCCGTTTTGTACTTTTTGCGTGAAAGAGTAACAAACATCCATCCAAACTTTCACATTTGCAATATTAGTGGGTATAGAGAGATAATACGACTTTTAGAAATATCCATTAAAGTTTTTTGTATAAATTTTGTAAATAGTATTAATTTAAGGTTTATTCATAAATGGTTGTATAATATGTTTTAATAACTTTCCATTGAAATCATTACGCACGTTTGATTAAAATTTTAATTCATATCAAGTTATGCATTGTTAATTGAGGCGTGTCCCAATAAAACGACAAAAAACGACATCTCTCAATGTGGAGTCGATATTAACGGAACGTGAGAAAGACTTTTTGTTAATGACGCGACCGGAGTAAATAAACTAGTCTAATCAAACGGGTCGTTGAACCACATATTTTAATAAATAATTTATATAAAATTTAAATAATTTAAAGCTGATATCACATGCTTTGTTATGTGAGGTTTATGTTGTAAAAACGTTTTGTGTCATCACTCGACGTTTGCGGTGTGGGTGGGAATAATTTGTTCTAATGATGTCTTATAGTACTTTTTTTATTTATTAGTTAATTTGCCCCATCGGGCAGGCTAAAGCTGTAAAGCCATACTGCCTTGTCTGAAGTGTTATTCCTGCTGTATCTTAGCTATAGTTATGGTCAAAGTCCAGTCTTAGTCAAGTCCAGCCCGTGTCGGTCAAGTCCAGTCATGCTTTAGTAAAGTAGTGGCGACTCTACTATGAAGCTTCGATGGAGTTTTGGAAGCAACACGAAAAGTCATGTTTCACCACATTATATCATTTTCCCACACTCGCGCTTGTAATTCGGCACTTTATGCATAAAACACCGCCATTTTTATACATAAACACTCGACGAAACACTAGTTTTGGAAAAAATACAACAGAGCGACACGACTCTTCCTGCGTTCCTGCCAAAACTTCTATCTTATAGTACTTGTAAAGCAACTTACCTGTTCAATTTTTTTTAATACGAAATTGGTTCGCGTTTGACCACATTTTGCCTGATGTTAAGGATGGAACACGCTTACCTAGAAGTAATCAGACGCGGTCCGAAGGGGAGGGTCACAGGTCGGGAGCATGACTCAAAATCCCCCCAAATCGTACACGTCAAATTGAAAAATGAAAAATGCCGTCTGTTCCCATGCACTATAATTTGGGTGTTTTCAAGGTTTTTTATAGGTAAGCGTGCTTCATCTTCGACTTCAACCTACTTAACATCAGACATTAAAAAAACATATTACAGAATGTAGTTGTACTGACATATTTTTAGTTTGAAAGATTTTTTTGAAATCAGTTAAGTGATCCAGTGATTATGGTGTTAGACCAAAATGGTTTCCCAAAAAATCGCCCCCCGAAGAGTGCAGCCAATTGAAATGGCCAAAAACACATCACATACAACAAATGTAAAGCTGGGGCCACACCTCCACCCCGCGGCGAGGCAAGGAAGCCCTCGTCGAGGGCCAGCGACCCGTGAAGCCCCCCACTTTTGGACTCGAACTCGAATTAAATGCTAATAAGGCGATCGGCCGATACCAGCACTGGGTGGAAACGGTCAATTTTTGTATTACGAAAAGATTTTATAGTAAGATTTTATTACTTGAAACGGGTTAAGTATTATGTTTATTTCTTTTTTCCTGTTATTTGGTGCGAGGTGTTTCATGCAGAAAGGTCTTTATGGGCGAGCGGTTGCATACAACGAAATTACTATCCGCGCCACACTACCAACGTCTCGGTGTTTCACTCGCTATCCTAAAGGAACTTTTTTTAGGAAGTTTTTTTAATGGCTGACAAGCTGGGTGTTTGACCACAGCCCACCTGATGTTAAGTGATGTTGTGGTCGAAGATAGTAAATCACACCTGGCCTGAATAGAACTGGCTCTCTAGTGAGGCAGTCGGAACACATCGTTAGATGCTTGGCGGCAGATTTTCAACTTGAGGGTGGTAGCTAGCCAGCCGAGTACTAGAAAGTACCCTACCACTATGCTATAGTTTTCTCACGATGTTTTCCTTCACCGACAGCTCAAGCTCCTTGTTGGGGTTTGAACCCACGCCCTTCGGCGTGCGAACCGACCGCGCTAACCACTGAGCTAACATCGGTACAAATGTACAGATAAATGTCACAACAGTTATAGGTGAAGACAATATGCAATAATTGTAATTAAGTCATAAGCAATATAAAATTTAAATGTCAAAGTGATAATTTAAGAAAATACATAATTATTCAATTATCATGCCAATTTTTGTCAGATGGTGATCGCAAAGACCTCCTGACCTCTTGGTGGAACCCACTTGATGGTTGGTCTCTCTTGCACTTATGTAAATACATAAGTAGTGCCATTTATCTCAATTTAATTTCACGAAAACAGAGTGAGCCAATTTCTTATTATGAGTAGAGAAGTAAATCATTATTTTTCATGTGTAGCTTTCATTTGAGTGCTTTGGCAGAGAAAGCGACTTTTATGCCGTGACGGCAAACGGCGTGACACTCTTATGCGGTCATGCCCCCTCTACGGCACTTCGCTCGATTTCCTTGCTTGTGTGCGTGCGCTATACACTTTATTGCTTCTGTGTGAGTGTGCGATTCTTTAAATTACGTACGGCCACTTTTTTTAATCAAAAATATTCCAATTGGTATGTAGTTCTAGTATGAAATACACGATAAAAGTATCATCATCAGTCTCACTCTCACTGACCTCAATCGGAAAGGTTTTGATTCTGAAACTGCTCTTGCCATCTCTGTCTTCTACTTTCACGATGAAAGAGACAGTGTGGTGTCTTAATCGAAATTTTGAATCTAGAATACGAAGGCAGATCTATAAAAGAAATACCCACAAATTAACTAAAAAATTAACACTAATTCAAATTAAAAACGTATAAATTGTCTAAACTTTTACTATAATTCTTGTCCGCTTTTCGATTTGATTGTTTTCAACTCTGACACGAAATACATAGTTTTGTATACGTATTTCTGTTTCCATGCGTGGTCTCCTGCCATAGAGACCGTACTATCGATTTAACTCGAAAAAATGTGCCACAATAGCATTTTTATTTCCGTTTTTGTCCCGAATGTCTCGTAAAAATAAACAGGCCATGCAGAGAATAACTTTTGACTCGTCCCAAAAATCATTGTCGCGGGACAATTGTCGTTTTCTCTATTCATAACGTTTACCTGGCCTTTTATGATTGGACCTATTGTGCACTTACAGGCGAAATAATGTATTGTTTGTGTAATTGAATAAATACCCTCGTGTAAGCTCTTTGTGTGATTTAAGGGAGTAAGAACGCGTGAGGAAGTATTGCCACATCCACTTGAAATCAATGACGAAGACGAAGCATACTGGCTTTAACTTTTAAGTTGAAATTTTTAACCAGAATGATAGAATTTCCTTTTTTATTTGTTTTGGCGTCGCATTTTAAACATTTGCCAGTGTCAAGTGTTTTATATTTTCAAGTTTCATAAGTTAAATAAGTTGCCTCGTAGCTAGAGTCATTGTCAGTCATGCTTTAGTAAAGTAGTGGTGACTTTACTATAAAGCTTCGATGGAGTTTTGGAAGCAACACGAAAACTCATGTTTCACCACATTATATCATTTTCCCGCACTCGCACTTGTAATTCGGCACTTTATGAATAAAACACCACCATTTTTATGCATAAACACTCGACAAAACACTAGTTTTGGAAAAAAATACAACGAAGCGACACGACTCTTCCCGCGTTCCCGCCAAAACTCCCCACCAGCGTATTTGTAGCTTTGTAGCGATGTTATCACGCTGAATGACAATGGACAATCAAGTAGAAATTAGTATAACTTTTTTTTTTTTTTTTCGAGGCTTAGAGCAAAGACATTTTGGTTGCCAGTAATCCACATCGGAGTTTTACATTGGAATAATTGATTTATTCTTCGCTTTTTAGTTCTCTGAGAGTGTGGCAACCGGCCAGATACCTATCTCGCGCTACCTGACCGCACTAAAAAACTACGGAACTCATCAGTATCGTAAGTAGCCGTCCGACCATCCCAGGTCATCTCATTTAACAACCAATGAAAATTAAACTCTATTTAGCAAATTTAAAGTGCATTATGTACCGAAGATTTAAGAGTCGGTTATTACCATAAGCAGCGGACAAACGACGGCATCAAAATCGCTACCAAACGTGGTACCCTGTAATTTGTAATAAAAAATCTATTTATAAGATAAAATAAAGCACCGAAACGCTACCTAAGATGCCCGTCGATCGATCTCCGCACGGTTTTAATAAATCAACCTTCTCGAGCCATTTTGACACTTGTCACATTCTGACGTATGACTCGGAATCGCATGACAGAAGGACTAGCGTTTAATGGTAAATTATTCTATAATGTCCAGAGGTCGAGTTTTGTAATTTAGTTAAGTCGCCTCCTTTTTAATAACTTTTAATACTGGCAGGTGAATTTTTTAGTTTTTTTTTTTTTTGTTAACTCGATCGAGCCGAGCCGCTACTGAAGTAGTTCGAAATTTAAAATTATAGTGTATTAATACGGTGCGTTCCTGTTACGAAATTTTTATTTATAGTAGGCGCGTGGTGGCGTTCCGTTCCGTTTCACGTGACTTGAGATGGTGGAGTGTAGCTGCAGCAGTAAGTATAGCCATCCCTACAGTTTTAACTGTAGATCTACAGTTTTAACTGTAGATCTACAGTTTTTGGAATCCATTTTAGTTTTAGGAACGTTTTCTATTTTACCTCGAAGTCAACAGATTTTTGCCATGTGTTGTGATGTTTTTTTTTTATAACGAGCAACATCTGTCTTTCCACACTCATAGAACTTCGGGGCATGTCACATTATATTTAACTTATCTACGCATTTAATATGTATAAATTTAACGAAAAAAAAATTAGCATCAAAAATGTAACATTTAATGGTGAATACATAGTATATAATTATGTTAGAACTAGACGTCTTCTAGAGGCGACCGCGAATGGGCAAACGTAGCGTAGGACGCCCCGAGACTCGATGGAGTGACGATATACGTAAGACAGCTGGTGGTGGATGGAAGCAAAAGAACATGTTGAGTAGCGTGTCTTGTGAGAGATATATATCCAGCAGTGGATTGATAGGCTCATGACGATGATTATGTTGCTCTTAATAAAGAAATCTGTAGATTTTATGTTAGTTTTCTATTTTTAGTGCTAGATTTTCCGTATGCGCTGGCAACACTGGGCTGCAGCGTCACGCCGCGATTCTGCGACGCGACGCCTGCTTTAATCACCTGTTTGGACATAACGACGTGCGAATATATTTACTCCTCTCAGTTTACTGCCGCCCGTAAAGGGACGTAATGAACAAATGTCTTTATGGTATACTTGTAAACGTCAAATATCAGTCATTTCTCCGTGGAGCACAAAAAAATGCCATAAATATTGTTAACAAAATGGCTCCTACTGAATATTGTGGCTATAAACGGAGGTCTATAAAATGAGGTTTGGTTGTTTAACTTTTGTTTGGGCTCTATGCTGGAATTAAAAGAACTTAGACGCGGAACGGATCTTTTGTTTGCGCTGTCCGTAACATTTATGTAAATGATCGAAATTTATTCATAGCTAACTGGAATTTATAGAATGTTTTACGATTTGTTGTCGTGTTGTCAGAGCAGGAAACTGGAAAACTGTCGCGGCCGTGTCGCTAAAGGTTACGTTCAAAAACGTCTCTATTTCGCGCAAACTTTCCAATTCAAAATAAAAGTTGTTGATCTAAAAATTTCTAAATGACGCTCGCGTTTGGACGCGAGAAGCGTCATCCCCATTAGAGAGAGACGGAACACCCCTTGCGAGACAGAGACGGACGGAATGAAAGGAGCGTTTTTAGTGCGTTTTTTGTCCCAAAATCCGTGCGTTCAAAAATTTTATTTTAATACAAGAAAAGTATTCAAAAGATACGAGGCCAGGTAGAAGACCGGGTCGGGTATTTATTTGCTTAAGTTACCTTTTTTATCGCGCAAAGAATTCAAGTTGATTTATGACCATAGTCTGTGACGATTTGTGACCTGTAATTTCTGATGTGACTTTTGTCACTTAGGATTTAGATGCTTTGATTTATTAATTCAGGGAGCGTCCTCTGGGAGGCGTGACTCGTTTTTGACAGCTGTCAGAGTAACGTGTAATTTTCATATTTATCCATGTTCACGGAACAGAAATGACATGTCATTTTTAATCGTGAATTAGGATTATTTGAAATCTTTATTCAAAGTACATTTGTCAGAAAACTAATTTATTTGTTTCTTTGTTTTATTGTCATACCGACAAAGTAGCCCCTTGTCAGTTAATACAAATTAAATACAAAATTGGCAAAAATTAAATGCTGCATCAATTATATTATTATAATTATGTATATATATACCTCACAGCATGCTTAAAATTTTTGAATCATAATTAAATTGAAATTGAACGTTAGCTAATTATAGTATTGAAATTAATTAAACAATTATAAGTTAAGATAAAACTTTTGGAATTAAAACTATTATAATAAGATACTCAGTTTCCGATAGAGCCTGTCCAAAACTTTAATTTAAAATCACGTAAGCGGCTTGAAAAAATAAATCAATCACGATGCCTCTTCAAGCCACACTAAATCGATGAAAGGATGAGATACACTTTGTCAAACACTAAGTGCAACTAGATGGATGTCACAACTTGATGCATGTAACACTCCTGTGCATGGCAGGCTAAGTGACCGCAGCTCGCCTGATGTCATGTGACAGTATGGTCGAAAACTAAACCAATTTAGAATGGGAGGCTGCAGTAACACACCGGTACCATTCCAGGCTAGGTGTGCTTTACCATCTTCGATCACACCTTCACTTAACATCAGGTGAGCTGTGGTCAAACAACTAGCCTGTCAACCATAAAAAAAAAGGTACTTTTTCAACTTGACGGTTGCAGCTACTAGAAAGCTCAAGTTCGTTGTTGCGTTTGAACCAACAACCTCAGTTGTGTGATCCGTCCGTCCTAACCACTGAGCTGTAATCGCTAAGTACATGATGCTCATCTAGAGAATATTATATAATCTGTGCACGTCGTTGATGCGTTAGCAGGCTGTTTAACCGTTCCCTGAGGGGTCATTTAGACCCGGAAGGTCAGTTTTTCGGCCATTAAAGCGATCAGAGGGCTGGCTCGAATTAGAAAGGGCTATAAAGGTATAATGTCTCACTTCGGGGTCCTCCGTTAAATGGTAACAACTACAACTATTACGTACCACGTAAATCTTGCTTAACTATTGTTTTTGGTTCCCGGTTGTAAAGCTTTCGTTGCAATTAATGAGCACTGTTAGTTTTTTTAACCCCCAATACAAACAAAGGGTTGTTATGTTACTCGTAACTGAATTTGATTTAGTCGAGCTAAACGGTTCGAATCTACTTTCATTGAACGAACCTCTAATGGAATTTGCTGCGCGATCGGGTGTTCCCTAAAGAATGCAATCTGGGTGCGTTCAAGTCGCGAGTGAATCGGTTTCTTCTAGGTGAGCGTGCGCCATCGTAGACCGCATCTTTACAGAACTGTTGGGACTCACTTTCGAATGTCTCAAAGTAATGAGCGCCAAAGCAGCGATACCCGGAACTTTGTTTAATTATTCTAAACTTTGTGTACCTATTGCTGCAATGGTCATGGGCATGCGCTATCTCTTACCATCAGGAGAGCGTATCTTTCGTCTTAACTTTTTTTTTAATATATGACTTCTTAAGATGGAAAGGTGGGTAGATTTTAGTCATCAAATCAAAATCTAAAACAGTTGTAAACATATTTAAAAAATCTACAAAATAAACAGTGAACATTTCTCTACAGGCTTTTTTATGTTATGAATGAGACGAATAAGACGCTCCCCTGATGGTATTAGATACCGCATGACCATGGCCATTGCAGCGATACACAGAGCTTTGAGTAACTAAGTCCAGGGCGTCGCTGCTTTGGCGCTCATTACTTTGAAACATTCAAAAGTGAGTAGCAACAATTCTGTAATTTCGTTAACATCCTTCAAACCGGAATACAGTAATGTTTACACACTACTGCTTGGCGGCAAATTTAATGACGAAACGAAATTTGCTTTTTTAGGTAGACATGTTTTATTTATCTTTGAACCCAATTCTTTTTTTATGATGCAAAAGTAATGAGACGAACAGGACACTCTCCTAATCGAAAGAGATAACGCCTGTCCATGACCATTGCAGCGATACACAGAACTTTGAGTAGCAAAACAAAATCTTGGGCATCGCTGCTTTAGCACTCATTACTTTGAGACTTTCGATGGTTAGTCTCAATATCTCTGTAACTGTATCTCTCAACATCGGTTCTAAAGTAAACGCGGATGAAGTCGCGGGTACTTAATAACTTTCACCTAAAAAAACGAATCAGATAAGATTTTCTACAAAAAGTGCTATAGCCGCTATATAACCGCCAATCTTATGGCCTTAGTTTATGAAAAGGTTTTATAAAGGTCACGCCCGTTAAAGACTCAAAGGCTCTTAAGTTACTACAAAACAAACTTAATTACAATATGTATGCAAAATATCAATTCTTATTGCACAGTAAAGGTAAATTCCAGGGAAGCCTTGACACATGCCAGTCTAGGCTTTATGGCTGTGCAAATAAAGTAGATTTAGATTTTAGTGGTTTCCTTAACGATGTAGTCAACCTAGGCGATATTGCCGATGAATACGATAGGGAGACTATGATGTAGGTACTTATATCTGATATCAGTACAAGTTATTGAATACAGGTATAGTACTCGTTTATAATTATATAGATATCATTTTAAGTCAACGGTAAGCGAAGTGTTGACGTTATTTTAAAACCGGACAAAAGAGTTAAACTTAATTACTTGGTGGTAGATTTCCTTAGCCGGCAGTCGTCTAGGTACCACCGCAGTACCAGATATCCTGCCGTCAAGCAGTAGTTCCAGTTTTAAAGGGTATTATACTACAGCTAGCGAAATTACTGGGCTGTTGAGACTAATCATCGAGAGTCTCAAAGTAATGAGCGCCAAGGCAGTGAATGCCCTGGACTTTGCTTTGTTGCTCAAAGTTCTGTGTATCGCTGCAATGGTCATGGGCAGGCGTTATCTCTTACCACCGGGTCAAACACCTAGCTTGTTAACGATAACATTATTTTTTTAAATAAGTCCAAACGCAAACCATATTCCAAAGGCTAGGGCGTTTTTGCCTCGGTTCAGAAAAGTGTTCAGAAAACTGAGCCCAAACTCAAGAGCTCAGTTTCGAGTCAAGACAGTGAGCGACTCCTACTTGCGCTTACTCGGTTATCATACATTACACCAGATGCCGTCCAGCTCCATCTTCTGTTGTTTCCCCCGTGGTTAGGTACACAAATTGCCTATTCATATTCTATTTATTCATTCAAACAACAAACAGTCAGTCACCTCTACGTTTCGCACTCTACATTTTTTTACAATAAAACGGCAAAACGATATAAACACAAAGTACACCTATGAATTTAAATGGTCGTATTAAAACTTTTTTTAAGCCATTGCGGATGAGCCGCGTAGGGATGCGAAACGGTGATTTGATCGTATCGATTTAGTTTTAGGTTAACGGTTCGAAATGCGATCGATTGTTAAATTCGTAGTTACTATTTATTATAAAAGGATTGCGGGTATGTCACAGTATCGTATTTATTTCTTTGCATATTTTATAGTTGTATAGGTACGTTTTTATGCACACCTATAATCATATATCTTATGCAATGTGGGAGATAGCTGGTAGAAAATTAAATTAAATTAAATTCTCCTTTTGTACATATGAGTATCACTTTACAAGTGTGCAATAAAGTATTAAATAAATATATTGTCGTCATATTTAGCTCACATTTCGATGTTGAAATTGTCCCAACAATTCTAATGTAATATTCTACGTAAAACCCATTATAAGCTCTATGTCTACACTGTTAGGGATCAGTTTATTTTTAAATATGAAATTGCGTACTCATATAATTCATGTTCATCCTGAGACTCGATGGAGTGACGATATACGTAGGACAGCTGGCGGTGGATGGAAGCGAAAAGCCGAAGATTGGGCTGAGCGGCGTGTCTTGGGAGAGGCCTATGTCCAGCAGTGGACTTTGATAGGCTGATGATGATGATGATGAAAACTCATGTGAAAATTTGTACCTATACGATATGTATATGTGTTTTTATATCGTTTATATCGTTGACGATATTGTCACCGTCGCGGGTCGAACCTGCACCAGATTGGCACAGGACCGAGGCAGATGGCATGCAAAGAGAGAGGCCTATACCAAGCAGTGGGATAAAGAAGGATGATGATGATGAATGACGAAATGGGAATTAAGGTCATTTTGACAAATATGTACCTAATTTTTTTTTTATTGTTGACTGGCTAGGTGTTTTTCTACAGCTCACCTGATGTTAATTTATGTTCTACATAAAAATATAAGCTGCTTTTGTTCCGAAACAAATAACGGTTCCTGTAAAATGACAGTGACAATGACAGCCCTGTTGGTTCATTGATAGTAGGTATGTCTGCTTCGAGAGCTGAAGGGCGTGGGTTCGATTCCCACTCAGGACTAACATTTGTGACTAACATCGATGTTTGTTCTGTGTCTGGGTGTACTGCATGTATTATAAGTATATATTTACAAAAAAAAACTATTCAACTATTCTATCAGTTATATGTATTCCATAGCACAAGCTCTGCTTAGTTTGGGGTCAGATGGCTCTGTGTAATGGCAATAATACATAACAAAATAATGAATAAAGCGCTGATATTGATTCATATTTCAATCCTACCAATATTAAATATGATCAAAAGCTAAGAAAAACGCGGCAATAACTCGCATCTAATTCATTCCCAAGTCACAACACAGCCACAATAATATCTATAAATCCGTAACCCATAGTTTATTAACCCTTGAAAACATTTCTCATGACCGCAACCGCTTACAAATAAACAAATAAGCTTTAAGTTTGTCTGTTTGCTCATTTCTGAAGAGCACTCGCGCACGCCCGATTTGAAAATAAACAAGTCAAAATGTGTTTTTCAACATAAAATTTAAACAGAGCGAAACTCGTATAAACAAATAAGGAGCATCCCTATTTCGGATGCTCTACGATGCATGCCAACATAATAGAATAGTTCAGGTACCCAACCCTACGGTACTCGCGCTCTTTTTAAACACGCGTTATGTGTTTGAACAAAAATAAACGCTCTGTGCGTATCCCATTATGAATAACTAAGCATATTCACGTATTCAGTTTATTCGCCACCCTACGTTCCCTTTTTTTAATATCAACCCCTAAATCCCAGCAGGCCAGAAATTAAAGTGTAATGGTGCAATGTTTAATAACTTATCTGCGGGTTGGCATAGTGTTTGCCTTTTGTTAATGTAATTTTTAAAGTTAGCGGAGGGTGGCGAAAATCGACGAGTGAAATTTGATACAGAGATAATCGATTGAGGATTCGATACTTTCTATTTTACACATACATGATTGAGTATTTCTTTACATAAACAATTACATAACAGTGGAAATGTACATGTTTGTATTTTATATTTGTGTGTGTATAAGTGATTTAAGATAAGAAATCGAACTGCTGAATAAATAATTAGAAATTTTCCAAGACAAACCTCCTTTTCTACTTCTCTAAGCCTCTGTATTGATCCCCACAGATAAAACAAATTACTAAGCAGAGGAAACTAATTTTCTCTGCATTACACTTCAAAGTTAACCCCTAATCATCGACACATTGACGAAACAATCGTAGCCCCTGGCGAGAGGCGAAGGGTTAGAGGTATTACCGGACGTAATCTTGATGGATCTGCTGCAAATAACACAATAATGTTGGTTTCGCAGCGGGCCCAAATGTCCCCGCGACGCATTCTTTGTTCAATCATTTGCAGCGACCGATGGGGGGTTAAATGCGCTTTTCGTGCCAAAGTTTGAGGTAACGAAACACGTAAAACTACTTTACGAGATTATTTCCCTGAGGAAAACGATTTGGAATGATTTTAGAGCATAATTACCTTTTGGATGGGGATGATTGTAGCTCACAGTATTTTTAAATAATAACTGCATTTATAAAAATAACAAGCACCTTAGTACTAAACTGTTCAGGCTAGATACTCTTAAGCTATTATTTCGAATACCTAGGGGAAATTCACCGGCAAATTAGCTAAGGGGTGAATTAGAGAGTAGGAGGGTAGTGTTTAATCGCGTATTCTGTAAAACGTTGTGCTGAAATATTCAGGGGTTGGGAACTACCCCGTACTACCTGGTAATGACAATGTTCTTGACGGCTTGATTATTAGGTAGGTACCTATACGGTTTCGCTTGACCTAGGGCATGAAGAATTAAGTGATTCGTAAATGTAGTAATTTTATTTAATACGGTCTAGTCCGCGTTTGGGCTCTTACTCGCCTGATGGTAAGCGATGATGTGGTAGAAGATGAAGCACGCTTACTGGAAAATTTAGTTGAATATGTTACATTTATGCGCCTTTCAACAATTTCAATAAGACAAAAAAACATCTTTCCCCTTTTATGTTGCAATTGGTTGTAATTTACAAAATTATTGTAAGTAAAGTGTGAGAGTGTGTATAGTGTTTGCTGTTATTGTTTTCAGTTGTATTATAGTTGTTTGAGTTGTATTGTTGCGTTGTGTTGTGTTGTTATTTGTAAGTATTTTGGCAACTGATACAGTTGATGTGTTAGATTCAATGCAACTTAATCACTATCTAATATTCTTTAAAATTAAATCTTAGATCGTATTTTTGAGCAAAATTGGAACTATGTTATAAGTAGACAAAATTATTTTGGGCAGTAATCTCTCAATCATTTGAGTCTTTTGGACCTCGACTACATACTTTGTAAGCTTTGGAAATCTACATACTTTATAAACTTCAAATCATTTTCGCCCCCGCTGTCTTACTCAGGGTTAGTACAAGATTTTAATATAGATAGTTTGAATTACTTGTTTTCCTACAAATATTATAAATGTGAAAGTTTGTGAGTATGTTTGTTACTCTTTCACGCAAAAACTCTACAACGGATTTGGATGAAATTTAGTATGAAGGTAGCCGAGACCCTGAATTAACACATAGGCAACTTTTTATTCTGAAAACATGTACCGGGTAACACCGCGGGCGCAGTTAGTTTATAATAATTTTATTCAATGTCGAATGTAAAAGAGAGAATAAAGAATGTATTAGGATATTTTTGTATGTTTTTATGCGAGTTTTAACGTATTTTATACAATGTTAAATAAGCAGATGTCTGTTAATCTTCTTAAGAGATGTATTCACGTTTGTAGACAGCCTTATGGGTGTAGCTTTGAATTTGTATGTTGGATTTTTTTTCTGTATATTTTATTCAGAATGCTCTACCTACATTTAGAGAAATGGGCATAATGCGCTGAGATGGTTACTTTTAAGGTCGTTTACACATGACGCCATGCTATGATCTTGAGCAGAACTAAAAATCATCATCGATTTTACTAGATATAGATAGCATGGTGGTAGGGTACTTTCTAGTACTCGGCTGGCTAGCTACCACCCTCAAGTTGAAAATCTGCCGCCAAGCATCTAACGGTGTGTTCCGGCAGCCTCGCTTGAGAGCAAGTTCCATTCCAGGCTAGGTGTGCTTTTACCATCTTCACTTAACACCAGTTGAGCTGTGGTCAAATACCTAAACTATCAATCAGTAACTATGTGCCTTCTTGGTAAGCTCAAAGTAGCACAACGAGCTATGGAGAGGGCTATACTCGGAGTTTCCCTGCGAGATCGAATCAGAAATGAGGAGATCCGTAGACGAACTAAAGTAACCGACATAGCCCAGAGAATCAGCAAGTTGAAGTGGCAATGGGCAGGGCACATAGCACGCAGAACTGATGGCCGATGGAGCTGCAAAGTTCTGGAGTGGAGGCCACGAACCGGCAAGCGCAGCGTAGGACGTCCCCCCACAAGGTGGACAGACGACCTAATAAAGACCGCAGGAACTCGCTGGATGCGAGCCGCTTCCGACCGGTCTTTGTGGAAGGCAATGGGGGAGGCCTATGTCCAGCAGTGGACGTCGTACGGCTGAAATGATGATGATGATGATGATCAATCAGTACAAAAAAACCCTTGTTTTTGCTATCAAATCGCCTAATTTAAAGGTTTTATTTCTCTATTTTATCTAAAAAAAATAATAAAATCATGGTACCACTCACATTGGTGTCATAAAAATAAATGCAATAAGTACAGAGAATTCTCAAAATGCTTTAAATAAAAAATAACCGTACAGCAAACAGCTATAATCCTTATTCCATCACAAAATTAAACATACACTAAACGGTAGGTATCGTGTAGAAAAACGTATATTTCCACCCTCGGTAGGTAAAACCACCCTAATCCACGTCAGCTGCTTCGGACTGGTCCCCCCTTTTCGCCCCCCACCCTTATTTACTCCAAATCATATTGACCCCGCAACGGGAACTGTTTCTTGCACCCCAGAGGTCAAGTTTGTCTGGTTATTGCTCTCCCGTTACCATTTTAGCTGGACCTCCGAAATCCCAACATTTAAAGGTTATGCAAGTTCTAGATATTTTTGTTGGTTTCTATCCCTGTCAAATACATAATGAGTATTTTTTTTTATTTTACGCAGTTATAAACGCTGGGTAATATTTCGATCGATGCCCCACAGACCTTGATGTTTGCAAGTTACCTAACTGCGCAAAAAGAGGGTATGTTTTGTGCGTTTTACTGTATCTTTGAATTGTATTACTTCAAAATCTAAGTAGTGCAATATGGTTGTAAATGCTGTACCAACAAAATTATTATTCACAAGCGGACGCCACGCAGTTTCACCCGCGTAGTTCCCGTTCCCGTGGGAATACAGGAATAAAAAGTAGCCTATGTCAACCGGGGATAGCATAGCTACCCAACGGTGAAAGAATTTTTGAAATCGGTGCAGTAGTTTCGGAGCCTATTACAAACAAACAAATCTTTCCTCTTTATAATAGATATAGGATAGATTGACAGTCGATATAAATATTTTTTTTTCTTTATTATTTTTGGCATCGCGCTTTGTCAAAACCGCCAGTTTTAATTTCAAGTTGCTCAAGTTAAAATCAAGTGAAAAAAAACTTAGTCGCAGAGAAAGTCACGGTTAAGTTCTGTTTATGTTCTAGTGAATTAGGAAATTTTACATGAAGCTTTTTGCTTTCACTTGCCCTCTTTCGTATAATTATGTGCTTTCATTATAAAGTAAGCACATAAGTAATTATACGGAACATAAACACAAGTTTTGAATAAAAACACGATGTAGCGACATAATTTTTCCGCGTGCCCAAAACTTAAAAATTACGATAATTATATTGCAAAAATCATAATCTTTTTTTGCGTTGTTGGTTAAAATAGCCTACAGTTAATTGAGTTATCCCTTCAAGTGAGAAACTAAACGCATTAATAAATAATTAGATACATGGTTTTTTTCATACATTGGCGTCCTTTTGACGGGTTTGTCTAACTGACAACTAATCTATAACTATAAACATTTATGGTCTCGTTTTGCTCTATCTGCTTTGAATGGTATTACTCTGTGGGTTATCGGTTATAGAAGGTGTTAGGATTTTTATTGAAACTTGGTAAATAATTTTGTGATGTTTTGTCTGATAGGTTTGGTTTGTAGGTTTTCTTTGTTTTGCTACTCAAAGTTCTGTGTGTCACTGCAATGGTCATGGACACGCATTATCTCTTACCATCAGGATATCATATCGCTCGTCTCATTAATTTTACATTAAAAAAAATAACGTAGGACGATTTTAACTAGAAACGGTATTTTTAACTAGCTGCGGCCCGCGGTGTTACCCGCTGTTCCCGCGTGAACACAACATCATTTTAGAATAATAAGTAGCATGTGTTAATCCAGGGTGTCAGCTACCTCCATACCAAATTTCATCAAAATTGGGCCAGCCGTTTGAGCGTTTGCGTTCAGTAGTTTTTGCGTGAAAGAGTAACAAACATTCATACATCCATCCATCCATCCAAACTTTCACATTCGTAATATTAGTGGGATAATGTGTTTTTTTTTCTATTGCTCTATTTTTTTTCAGAAAATATTTTTTTGTTTGACCGCCAACTACTTTATGCGAAGATGCAACTTAATTGAAACACTGTTTATTTATGAAATTTATACTTAAAAGTGCAACTTTTGTCTGGGCCAGTAATATTGCTACTATATTATCGCGATGAATTAACTATTGCCCCGTACTGTGAACTTCTTCTTGCGACTCCTATTAGGCCCTTACGAAAAATCTATGCTGCCATATACATATGCCCGCGAAATAAAGTTCGCAGTCACGTACGAGGGTAGTTGTGAAATACAGAGCGGCGCGAAGTGTCGCGCGGAATGCTCCCGCGCTGCCTTTATAATTACCCCCACTAATATACGGGGGGATGCATTTTGTTTGGAGATATGCGTTTGACCACAGCTTTCGCGTCATAAATAAATATCGCACATTGGACACAGCGCCATCTAGCCTCAAACTAAGCTTGTACCTACTATAGGAAACAGATAACTGATAGAATGCTATTTGCAAATACTTTTTTATAATACATACAGCGAGCTATGGAAATAGCTATGCTTGGCATTTCTCTGGTGGATCGTATCCGGAACGAACTAAATCGCTAGTAAACTAAAAGCCCCGGCTTCGCACGGGAAGACAAAACTCGGTTAACAATATAAATATATATGTGATAATGCAGCATTCTAATGATGAAATAATTATTCAGATCGGTCCAGCAGTTTCGGAGCCTATTCAATACAAACAAACAAACAAAAAATCAAATCTTTCCTCTTTATAATAATTAGTGTAGATGGGCTGGACATATGACATATAACCGACTGTAGTATAGTAGTATAGTATAATAATATAGTAGTATAGTATAGTATAATATAACCGAATGTAGTATAGTGATATAGCGCTAACCACTGAGCTATCACCGATACAAATACAATAACTAAATTTAACTTAAATTTTAATACTTTTTTTTAGATCAAGCTACATACTATGGTTACTTTATGGTTAAAACTACTATCACCCTATGTTAATCACCCTGTATCACCAAGGCTGGTACCTAGTGTATTTATGTCATTATTAACCAGCGCGAATTAATACTCATTTGGCGTCCATTTATATCGCGAATTTCTGACGCTGCGACAAAAAAGTCGCAAGCGCGCGCTGCGACTCGCCCGCGCCACAGTTTGAGCAACAGTCACCAAGCGCTCCTACTTTTTTGTACCCCATCCGCTGTCTGCCCCAGACAACACCAAAAATGGACAACTAATCATCTACATTGTACGCACCATACATTAAAAAACATATCTAACTCACATGTAATAACTTGACTATCCACCAATCATAGAAAGACGCTACCCGATTGGCGTATTCAAATTGCGATCCCTCAAAATTTTGAACGCGGAACGTCCCTTCCTGAACCGTACGCGGTGACATTGTTCAAGCGTGGTGAATTATTCGTTTAAGTTGTTATGAAAAGTCGTCATGTCAGTTGCTAATTGAACAGCGCACGCTATAACCGCCTCTATTAAAGGTTAGAGCAAATTCCTATATTCAAACCGTATCGAGATATAGAGACCACCTGACCCGCGGTTACAGCTCTTACACAATTGCGTGCATTGTCCAGGCACTAGTCTGATCGTGTGATTATCCCCATTGTACGTCATTTCGCTATCAATGGACCAATCATCTATTGACGGAGAATATTATATTCGAATTATGAAAAGCCAGTAATAAGCGCAGTCATTCTACACAATCCAATACCAACCCAAGGTGCTAAGTGGCAGTTACGAATAATGGTTACAGTTTGTTATCGTGACAAGATTTCATTAGCCTCATTAATTGAGCTTGCAGCGCAACCGCATTCTATAACGAGTGTTTTCTTTTTAAAGCTAACATATTTTATTTTAATTAATAATGTCCACTTTCACGAAGATACAACTTCAATAAAAGAGAAATTTCGTGTGACGCAACATAACATTGTAAAAGCGTCTCTTGTTCACCAATTATTATTATAAATCGATGTTTCATATTTTTATTGTGTCGCATAAAATCCAAGAAAGTTATATCGTGTTATATTTATAAATTCGCATTATTATTGTGTCGAGTTAATGGTGCCTAACGCAGACACAGTCCAATCACTTCCTTTAGTGTGAGGTGAATCTGCACCTCTATTATAGTCTTTATATCGTATTTTATCAATATTTAATGACAATGTCGCACACGTTGTTACGCAAACAGCAATTGTAAGTCGTAATGCGCACTAAAACGTTTTTATCTCCGCTTTATGCGCGTTGTAAAGACCCACAATCGTAATCATAGATTGGAGCGGCATTATGCCTGATATCGCTCATTAATGCACTAGAAGCCCCGACCGCGGGGTGTTTACTTTCAGCTAAATCCGTTTTCCCACGTAGCCCGAAACCGAGAGTATCTTATCTATCGTGTGGTAACCTCAAACGATCCTGAAACGAAATGCGTAAGGAATGCCAAACGGCAAAAACCACTCGATGGGGACGATAAAACGAAATCGCCGATGCGTTGTCGAAAAAAAAATGCAAGTGCTGCGTGCGAGCAAGAGACAAAAAACGTATCGTATCGCGGTTCCACTCTAGCGCGCGCGGCTAATGAATACGCGGCGCGAGCGCAGCTGCGCGAGACAGCGCCCGCGATCATCGATCCGCCATTATTTATTTTATTCCGGTGCGAAACGTTGAATTGGATCACGGCGACAAAGAGGTTCAATTGTGCGTCCAAATCCTATGACAATCGTCGATCACAACGAGCTGGTCGCGGACAGATGTAAACAAACACACAATGTCGGAACGCTTGGCGGGGAGGACGGACAAAGGAGCATTCGACTACAACCGACTCAATAACAGAATACAGCGAAAGTCATCTAAACAGCAGAGTGTTTTCAACGAAGATCAATGAAGATCATATCTACAAATAGATAGCATAATCTGTGCGCGGGAGTCGAGCCATGCGTGCGCCCATCCATCTCGACGAACGTTTTTTCGAATCGTTCGCTTCAGATAATTACAAAGTCTAGTTACCAGCGAGCTAGGGAAACTGCACGGTACTCGCCGCACACACGCTGAATTGGTATTATTTACGGCTATTTAATCTCGCGTTATACTACATCGATTCATTGCTATTCAATAAACAGCTTTAATGGCATTGCGAAGATTCCATCAAACTGAAAGTGATTAGACTGTTAAAATTCATGCTCTTCAATGTTCCGATACGACTAACGACATCGATAATGTTATTCAGCAATTCAAACACAATGCGAACGATTATGTCGCCCGCTAATGAAGTCGCAGACGTCGAAGATATATTTCTTTTTCAACCATAACCGTCAGTGCCGTGTACTTTGTAATAAATGCAAAACTGCGATCGGGGAACCAACCTTATTATTATTACAGTGAGTTGAGTTGAGTTAATTACCAAGCGAAGAAATATTTGTGAGAACTACGACTAAAAACTGGCAAGCAATGGGAATACATAAGATTATGGCTGCGCTCACGCTACCCGTATATGCTGCGAATTAACAATGAAGCTGTGAAAGCCGCGTAGGATTCTACCAATGTCAACATAGAAGTGCCAGCGATCACTGAAAAAGGCGACAAAAAAGATTTACTGGCGTCGTCTGCCTAACAGTTTGAAAATTTACAACATTCTGTCGCACCACTCGAGACGTGGATCGATAAAAAATCATCGCCTGTCGATAAAGGAATGAGTGCAACGTGTGTAACAAATAAACAAACAAAACGCATTATCAAACCGATTCATACGTCAATAGATCGTCCCCCACGTTGTCAATTAACATTCCCGTAATTACGTTTTAATTACTTCTCATTATACGTTCCGTTCAATAAAAATATCATCTTGATTTATCCAATTAGTTGCGAAGGCACTGGGCGCTGGCAATTTTCGTTTTAGCATTTCATAAATTAACGTTTCTCGTCATAACTGTTTTAATAAGTCATTTAAAACGAGCATAATGGTTCTGGCGAGGGATCCTCCCAGTAAAAAATGCCACTGCTTTTTTTTTAGTTTTAGAAAAGATCCGATAGAATGTTCTACCATTAAAAAATTGCGTTATTTGGAACGTCTTTACTATTAAAAAGTGCTCACTAATACGCGAAGTGTCATTGCACTTGAATAGTAAAGCTACTCACGGTGCATCACTGAGCTAGTGAAGCGCCGCGATGCATCGATGACAGCTAGGGATGACAGCATCACTGCCGAATCGATCACTTGCCACCGAGAGCACTATATCAATCACTCGTGCACAATCGTACCGCGCGACTCCGCATGCCACTTAAATAAATTTATAACATATTAAGTACGTTGAAAATAAACACTTTACGGTTTATGATTTATTTCGTGGTGCGATGAATTATAGGCGTCACTTATTAAAGAGTGCGATAGAGCGAGACGTCCGAATATTTTTCTCTTTCCGCGGTGATTTCACTTGCTACCGCTGCCGATAAATGTTTTATTGGAGTAATTAAACTAACCGATTAGCCTTTGTGCGTGCTACGCGTCCAAACATGATAAATGTGACATTTTACAACGCTTCTAATCTTCGAACGATAATATTTTTATAGCACTATCAGTTACATAAAATTATGTCGAATAGTGATTTCGTAATTTACGCAACGAATACATTTCGCTATCGAATAGTGTTGTGAGTCAACTTGTGCATAAATAAGCGGTCAGTTCCACGACACTGACAAGTTATTTATCTCGACTATCGGAGGCCGGGAGGTCACCAGTCGCCACCGCTCGCAATATTACCGCTATAAATACAATTTAATTTCAATAATTACTACCTAAACAACAACAAGAGTCTTTGACTGATAAGAAATCAATAACAATTTTATCGAAACGGTTAAAAGTGAAACTCGACGTAAGGTATCGCTTCCGGCGAAAATGACACTCGATTCGATACTTTTTTTTTTATTAAATTGCACATCATTGGCACATGTCAACGCCAATTGTGCCTATTATAAGAAAAAAATGAAAAACCCACAAAGAAATTGCGGTAAAATAAATTTGTAAAATTACACGGCTCTTGATTGTCGGTTTGTGTCCAGATTACCTGTTTTACGAAGCCGAATTGTTACGAAATGACTCCATTTATGCGGCCTTTTGTCGTTTAAATAATAAGTGTTACTATGTCGGTTTGACTTGTCATGTTATTATGAATACCGCGGGATGAAACGGCGTTTTTAACTTTGACTCTGCCTTCTGCGTAAATCGGACAGTCTTTTTGATATTATTATTATTAAAAATAACGGATCACCCTTCCGAGAAATGTTCCACTTTGAAAGAACATCTTTTTGTTTTTTTTTTTTATTGGCTTGTGAAAGGATCTCCTTTTGTCTCTATCGATGGTCTCGATCGACATAAATCACGTTTGTGTGTCTTCTTTTTCTTATTTTAAAAGTAAATAAATAGCCTTTAAGTAAATAGGAATTGTATTTGGTTTATTTGTAGTTTTATCGAGGCTTTACAAAGCAATGCTAATCGAACAATAACAATACGTAAATTAATTTACAGCCGTTGCGTCCAAACACTATCGATTCGAATCAATAATGCATACCGAATCGAGAGACGTAAAAACGCGTAAACAATCGATAATGGACGTGAACTGGGCGATCCGCGCATCCACCGGCACTAATTACACTTTATAGTTATTAAAGCATCAAGAAATTGCAGCTTCTGATTTACGGGCCTCCATTTTGTGCGCGACATTTTAATATTCGAATGCTGGGTTATTTTTTACTTTTTAATTCTGAACGATGGAGGCAGGTGCACGTCCGCACAAAGCTACATGGCTCGGTTCTCTTTTTGAAGTAATTTTCGAATTTCGAACGGTGTCCGTGAATGAATTTGGATTTTATGTAGGGAATGGAATTGGGGAAGCATAGATTTTTATGAGTCGCTCGGGTTTTTTTGGTTTCTTGTTACCGATTTCGGTTGGTCGAATGATGTCATTTTACCGCGTGGAGCCGGGCATACAAAACGGTGTTTTTACTTTATAACAAACAACTATTTGTTTCATAAAACTTTTGTTTACAAACGTTTTTAGATGTCAAATTAGGTACTGCTTTTTTTTTACAAAATTGGTCATGTCACGTTATATCATTATCCGTTATTAAAGCTATAAGTATTTACTTTAGGAAACCAGAAAAATTGTATGTATTTACTACACTGATTAACCTTTTTTATGTTTTGGTATCGCCTATATACGTATAACGATAAGGCCGCCAATTGTTAGTGTTATGTTTATATTGTTATAATTGTCTCAGCTACCTCCATTCCAAATTTCATCTAAATCCGTTGTGTAGTTTTTGTGTGAAAGAGTAACAAACATACATCCATCCATCCATCCAAATTTATAATATTAGTGGGATAAAAAAATGTGTAATTTTCAATTCAGACATCTTATGACCTGATCATCTATTAATGGTCTTAAAACACTAAATAATATGTCCAGTAGAAAGGACATGAAATATTATGTACTTTAAAAGCGTCGTACCTGTTTACTGAACACGGCGATGTCTTCGTTAAAGGACTCTGATGAGCAGACGTCGCCGCCCGCCACGCCGGGGTCGCGGGGCGTGCACGTCGCCAGCTCGCACTTCTCGAAGATTAGAGCAAGCAGGGGGAACAGGGGGTGCCTGAAAACATAGCCACAACACATCGTCAATAAATATCGCTTTCAGATCGATTTTTTCTGTGCAAGTGTGCTCCATCGTAGACCGCATCTTCACTTAATCTCAGGCGAGATGACGGTTATGGTGGACTAGCTATGACAGCACCGATATTAAGTGACGGTGTGGTCGAAGATGGTAAAGCACACCTATCCTGAAAGACAATGTGGAGGTTCAATCTGTGAAGGAAGCCGTAAGGAAACCTGCACGTTATAGAGTGCTTAATAAATAATAAATATCGTAGGACATTACACACAGCGCCATCTGATCCCAAACTAAGCAAAGCTTGTACCATGGAAGTCAGATAACTGATAGAATACTTAAGTACCTTTTTTTGTTGATACATACTTATAATAAGTACGGAACACCCAGACACAGAACACACATTTGTTTATACCACAAAATGTTTATCCTGGGTGGGAATCGAACCCACGCTCTTCAGATCTTGGAGCAGACATACTACCAATGAGCCAACATGGCTGTCAATGGCTTAGTGTACTCGGCGATGTGTGAAGTCTGCCAACACTCTTTTGACCAATCATAATGAGAAGAAGCCCACGCCCAGCAGTGGGGCAATTTGTAAATCGGCAGATCCTTGAGGCAGGCAGAAAACATTTATATCGTCGTATAAATATTTGCCCCGGTGGGAATCGAACCCACACCCTACATCTTCTGAAGCACATATTCTACCAAAGTCAACAGGGCAATAAATTAAACTTTTCTTAAAATTTCGCAAATTCTAATAGGTAGGTACGTGATTTTTTGCTATATGGGTGGTTCTACGATAAGAGGTAACTTGTGCGGCAATCCGTTTATAACAGTTTTTTTATTCTATATGTTGCTATTTCTTACAATGAATCACATCATCATAATATACTTTATTGAATAACATCACAATTGAATGCCTAATTAAAACACATTTTTCTGAAATTCCTTACAAAGTCTAAAAAAGTATCTACCCTGGCCTGTCCCCTTGGTGGTTTCAATTTAACTTTCAAACAATACATATGTTTTTTGTATCAGTTATTTAACTAAAGCATTTTTAAATGGAATTTAAGTAATTATACTTAAACATTATTAAATAAAAAATAAAATACTTTTGTTAATTTCAAATAATTTTTAAAATTAACTTTTGTCCCGCTTTTTTTGTGTATCTACCCTGCCAAATTTTGTTCCGCTAATACAAACATAAATTTAAGGACAACCATATTGGAAGTAGCGCTCAAGCTCGTCTATCGGCGTGATGTTAGCATTACTAAACGCGCGAGCCGTCTAAGCGCCGCTATTTTTTAGTTGTTGCGACGCGACCGTGCGGTGTAGTGCTTTCGCAAGGTGAATGTGTCTCTCCACTGGTAAGTCATAAAACTTATAATATTCATTTAATGTATTTGCATTTACTGCCCTAATTAATCAATACAGTAATATGATAAGTGAGATATACAATTAACCCAAAAAAGAATTTATTCAGTAAAAATAATTGAATTTGTCATGAAAACGTCTCTCCCCTGGAGTATTTCCCCTGTCAAGATAACTTCCAGGGGAGAGAGTCCCTGACCAGGGGAGATAATATTCATCATAAGATGTTATAACAAACGCAGATTTAACTAACTTCAATTTTAAAATAAGCTGTCTGACTGAGGCTTTAGAAAGCTGGAAAGCTGCTTGTCCAAGCCAGTCCGTACCCAAAGGTCCGAATTCTCAAAGGCAGTGGACGAGCCACTGTGTAAGTTAGAAAGTCAAGGCTTAGTTGACTCTGCGACTTCTTCTACAGAACGCGCTCGCCTACTTGCAGTATCTCGCTGGGAGTCAGGGCTTTGGTTACATGCACTTCCTTCAAAAAACGTTGGTAATCTATTAGATAACACTTTCCGGGTGGCCATATCTTTAAGATTAGGAGCAGTATGTCAGGCCCCTCATTGCAGTTCGTGCAGTGAAATAGCGGATCGCCACGGCCACCACGCGCTTTCATGCATTAAGAGTGCTGGGCGTATATCGCTGCACGCCAGCTTAATAGACGTCATCCGTCGGGCTTTTATCAGTGCCGGCGTCCCATCAGTTTTAGAACCAAACGGACTGATGCGTGACGACAAGAAGGCAAGAGACCCGACGGGATGACCCTTATCCCTTGGAAGATAGGACGGCCTCTTGTATGGGATGCCACTTGTGTCGACACCTTGGCGCCGTCTCATCTTCCTGTGACTTCGGGACAAGCTGGTGCCGGAAAACCTCAAACGGCACAAATATAGTTATTTGGATAGAATATATCTTTTTGTACCGTTTGGGGTTGAAACTTTAGGTTCGTGGGGGCCGGCCGCTCTCGAACTGTATCGGGACCTGGCCAAACGTTTAGAGGAAGCTTCAGGTGACCAGAATGCTGGTATCTACTTTGGACAAAAGCTAAGCATTGCTATCCAGCGTGGCAATGCTGCCAGCATTCTGACCACATATCCCTCCTGTCACAGATTTTTAGACAATTTTTTTTGTATACATTTTGTAAATAGGTAGTATTAATTTAAGGGTTTTTTATTTTGTTTCAATAAAAAAATCTTAAATTAAATGTTACTTCTTTCAACGTCAGTTTTAAATGACTTAAATAATTATGGCAAATGAAAACTTTTATGATAAAAAAATATTGTTAATATATTACGGTCATTATTACAGATTATGGCACCAAGGAAAAAGTTAACACGTGAAGAAAGATTACAGAAGAAACGTGAAGTAGAGAAGCAGGCTACGATATCAAAAGATTAAAATAATGTATATAAAAAATGCATACAAAACCGGAAAATTATTTAAAGTTGATGATCAAGATATTTCATTCATTTCAGAAGATCAGGTTGTCCAGACACTCCCTATGCCAAATCTTATTTTGAAAGGGCAGAGGATGTTTTACTCCTTTAAAAAGTCGGTAAATGTGTTTGAGAAAGCTTAAGCATTTTAATTATATTTTTTATTCATGTAGGTAAGAAAGTGCCTTTAATTTTTTATGTTATTTTGATTTTATTTTTTGTTCATGTAAGCAAGAGAGTGCCTTTAAATATTTATGTTATTTTTCATTTTCTAATTTACATTTACTTCCTATCTTTCACTAAATGAGCCGTATACAGAATGTGACAGAACCGCATAGGTATAGGCAATATGAAAATTAACCTGATTATCCAAGTCTGATTAACACTTAAGAAGAGCTTTATTAGTATTAATTAGTATTAATATAAGAATATTTTATAATCGTTGAAGGTACAATGGCAAGATAATTTACATGTGTATTTTTGTAAGTGAAACACTATTGTTTTAGAAAAAAATGCTGTAATATGATAGTCTGATTAATGATTAATATAATAGTCTGATTATATGTTAAGAACAATATTTAATAAAAGTTGATTTAATTCATTTTATTGATTTTATTAAGTATGTTATTGTGCCAAATTCTCTCCCCTGGTGAAATAAGTATCTACCCTGGTCCTGATGTCTCTCCCCTGCTCGATGTATTTACCCTGGTCTTCGAAAAAGTAATGAAATATGTATAAAGTGACTTGCCCTTGTGTGAAAAGGTAAATAAACGGGTCAACAATCATAATATAAGGGTTTCAAGAAAAAACTCTAACTTTTCTTCTTGGCCGTATCCTCTATGAACTTGAAACCTCTTATCGTAGAATCACCCATATAAACCTTTTTAAAAATTATCTAGAATCAACATTTACTCTATTGTGTCCCAGATCTGATAGAAAGGCGCGACCTTTGACAGTCAAGAAGCCATTTACCACAATCTTAGTCGTATCTGATCAAAACTTGTCAAGAAACTTGAGACTTGGAGCTTATGTTGATCAAAATGGGGCGCGAGTGAAAGCGAGAGACATCTTTTTTATATTATTTTAAATATTATTATTGAATTATTTCTTTGACATTTCATCATCATCATCCTATCGAAGTTCACTGCTGGACATAGGCCTCTCCCAAGACACGCCAATTTCCTATTTGATAACCAGTAATGATTCAATGTTTTAATTACATTTTCACTCTGCGGTTCTAATTTCTTTTTCCGGGATAAAATGTAGCCCATGTGGCAATTCTTGGTGGTAGATCTCCTTAGCGGGAAGTCGTCTAGGTATATACCATCGCAGTACCAGATATTCTGCCGTCAAGCAGTAGTATGTAAACATTACTGTGTTCCAGTTACAGAGCTTTTGTGGGCAATGCTCTGATTTCTACTTGTAGCTCAAGTTTTTTTTTTATGGTTGACAGGCTAGGTGTTTGACCACAGCTCACCTGATGTTAAGTGAAGGTGTGGTCGAAGATGGTAAAGCACACCTAGCCTGGAATGAAACTGGCTCTCAAGTGAGGCTGCCGGAACACACCGTTAGATGCTTGGCGGCAGATTTCCAACTTGAGGGTGGTAGCTAGCCAGCCGAGTACTAGAAAGTACCCTACCACCATGCTATGGTTTCCTCACGATGTTTTTCTTCACCGACAGCTCAAGCTCATTGTTGGAGTTTGAACCCACGCCCTTCGGCATGCGAACCTACCGCGCTAATCACTGAGCTATCATCGCTACAAGTACAGGTATTCCTAAAAGATCACTGAGCTACCTTGAATCGTGTGGCACGCGATATCATCGGTCCCCAACAACTACCGTCTGGGCATATCAACGGCCTCTAGTGGGTACAATTGTACAGATTCTTACACTATAGACCTCTTTAGGAATATTAACTTTCTCAACAGTGAGCCTCAAGTTACTCTTCCCCATTACCTATTGTCTCAAGTTAAAGCAACTCGCAATACGAACTATGATTATTGTTTTTACAACTTGCGGTTAACAGTGTGAAAGTTATTGCAATTAACTTGCAATTTATATATCTGTATTAACACAGAGTGGCAAATGTTCCAGAAGAACAGGTCAATAAAGAAATAAATAAGCAATTTGGTTTTTTTTATGTAAAAAGTAATGAGACGAACGAGACGCTCTCCTGATGGTAAGGGATAACGCCTGACCATGACCATTGCAGCGATACACAGAACTTTAAGTAACAAAACAAAGTTCAGGGCATCACTGCTTTGGCGCTCATTACTTTGAGACATTCGATGGTTAGTCTCAACAGCCCTGTAATTTCGCTAGCTGCAGTACCCTTCAAACCGGAACACAGTAATGTATACACACTACTGTTTAGCGGCAGAATAACTGGTACTGCGGTGGTACCTACCTAGACGACCTCCTGCTAAGGAGATCTACCACCAAGTCGGTATGTATGTCATCCAAAATTCTAGACTAAGAAACACCTGGTTCACAGGTCTTAGATACTGTATGGATTCCCGTCTCTGCAACCCCTTATGACCCCCTTATATCCCCTTATGATGATACTGCTGATGTAGCTGGATCATCACAAGGGTATCTCTTTAGTAAAATAATATTTGTGACAGATTTTGACTTCTTGGGAAGAAACAAATACTTTGTGGAAGCTCTTAGCAGGAGATCGATTAGGTAGCACCGCAGTCCAGGTATTCTGCCGCTAAGCAGTAATGTGTAAACATTACTCTGGTTTAAAGAAGGGCAACGAAATCGCAGCTAGCTAAATGGTTGCTGAGATTAACCATCGAAGGTTTCAAAGTAATTAGGGGCAAAGCTGATACCCTGGGCTTATTTTTGCTCATCAAAGTTATGTGTATCGCTGCAATGGTCGTCTTCTTTTACATAATTAGAAACTGGATAGGTTTTTTAATTATTTATAAAAGTGAAATACTGGGCCAATAAGGTTGAGTGTACTAAGCATAGCTCTTATTTACTACTACAATCTATCTATCTATCTGTCCATGTGGAAAGAGAGCTGTGCGTGTACAAATTGATTCACAGTACGTGTAGTAAAGCGCCTACAATCAGCACCGTTAAAATAGTTTCTTTATAGATTTTCTCCTCGGTACAATTTATTAGTGTTTCGCATGATGAGGATTTTTTAAATAAGTCTCGTTAGGCGTGCAGAAAGGAAGTCAATTTCTACTTGCTTCAGTGCGCAATGTAGCAATATAATACGTTTTTAAATTATAAAATATTATTTATACACTACGTTAATATTTTAAAAAAATATATAATTTTGTTGAAGTGAAGTCGAAGGACCAATTCCTTCTGATAATAGTATTATTGCAAACAATCAGACCGTTAGATTAACATTTACTTGTATCAATGTTTGTCTAATTAAGCTAAAAGCAATAAGTCATAAAAATGTAAATGTCTGACTCTCTGCATATAATCTAAATGCCACGTTCAGTGTTGGCAGAATTCACAAATTATGCGATGCCAAGAAAAGAAAAAATGACAGTAAAATATTTATCACTATATCTGCATTTACATATGTGACCGCGTATTTGTCTTAGTCAATTATATAAATAAAGCGTTGTCTACTAAAATCTAAATTTAATGTAACTCCATAAAGATTCGAATTTGGATAATTTAGTATTGAATCGAAAGAAACCCTGTAGTTTACACACTTTCACATTAAAAAATAGCAAAGTCTGAAGCAATCAATGTGAATTTTTTCACTGGTAATAAGTAAGCCATACTTTTTTATTTACGCTTAGAATGACTATTACCCGCTATCCGCTTTCATTGAGGCTCCAACAAGTAGGTATGCAGATTACATCGCGTCACGTCTGCACAATCTGGATCTAATCTATGATCGCTCACGCGCGCGCGCTCCTTGTCTCTCAATTACCCTTCTGTTTTATATTGTACTCTTTGACATTATATTGATCACTTTAACGTTTAAGATCTGATAACGGCGAGGAGTTTGTTGAAGGATTCTTGAATGCCATTTTTTGTCACTGGCAAAATAAACACAAGGCTTTTCGTATGAATCGGAATTTTGCACCAAGGGTTCCGTACTAGAAAAGATCTTATAGGGAAAATGCGACCGCAACACCACTATATTTGTGCGTAGTTATTGGTTTATCTAACCACACTATTCTTACCATCTCGGTCTATCAATGCACTATACAATCCATTGTTACCTAAAACGTGGCCTTAGATGCTTTTTTTTTTTTTTTAAAGAGATGATTAGATGCTTGGCAACACATTTTCGACTTGAAATGTTAGCTAGCTATGCATCTACTAGAAAGTACCACGTAGTATTTTTGGCAGGAAATAAAGGAACGAAAATGCATAGTATTTGACAGGTGTCCGGACGGAATGTTTCGTCTTTGCCAAGAGGGATCGATTCATAGGTATGCTGTTACAATGCATAGCTTTGATGCCGCAAATAATTATCATCACATATTTGAAATAAATATCTTGCAAGTACGATGCAACACAATCCGTGAAGTGTTAAGTTCGCATACTGACAAAATTTCCAGACATTAAATCGTTTTCAATTTCGAAAGTAGGTACCCTCATTTTGATATTTATAGTATCAGTACAAATTTAATTACTTTTGTGCATAAGGTAAAGTATATTAAGAAACGATATTTAAGAAAAGGATTTTGCTATTTTTTTTAACAACAATAAGGGATTGTACGGATTGCAAAACAGAAAATGATGATGGTGGTGGAAATCAGTTTTTATATAAAAGTAATGACCCAAACGAGACACTTTTCTGATGGTAAGAGATACACAGAACGTTGAGCAACAAAACAAGTCTAGGGCATCGTTGCTTTGGCGCTCATTACTTCGAAACTGTCGCTAGTTAGTCTCAATACCCCTGTAATTTTGCCAGCTGCAGAATCTTTCAAACCGGAACACAGTAATGTTCTCTCTAGACTATGTCGTGCTTAGTAGATCTACCACTAAGTAAATTTCATATGAAATATTGTTTTTGTTCTGCTTTTTCCAAATCCTTTTTGTAACAATAATAAATAATTAGGAGAAAGAATGTTTTTAACCATTTCTATTAGTGTGTTAGGTTTTTAAAATTTTAACCAGTGACTGATATTTTGACAGCCCTGTTGGTTCATTGGTAGTAGGTATATCTACTCCAAAAGCTGTAGGGCGTGGGTTTGATTCCCACCCAAGACAAGCATTTTGTTATATAAACAAATGTTTGTCCTGTGTCTGGGTGTATTATAAATACATACTACGTATACATACGTATTTACAAAAAAAAAGGATTTTTGTATTCTATCAGTTATCTGACTTCCATAGTACAAGCTTTGCTTAGTTTGGGGCCAGATGGTCCCAAATTATATTCTTGCCAAAACTAATCACGTGAACAACATCAAAATTTGCGTAAAAAACACACTTTACCACTCGACTCACCCGTATATGGCATCCTTGTCTCTCTTGTGAACGAGGGGCTCCCCGGGTAAGGCGTGCGCGGGCGCCGCGGGAGGCGGGTAGTGCACCGGGGGGAGGTGCGGGTGAGTCAGTCGGTGCTCGTGGTACATCGCGCCTCCCTCCATATATCCCCCGCCGTGGAGGCTTTCGTCGTACTAGAATCAGAAAAAATTACATTAAACCAAGTGTACTACCCTCATCAGCGATTTACCCTAACCTTTATTATTTCCTGATACCTAAATTGAATTTTGGCATTTAAATGAAGGAACTTTGAGTGGCCAACTTGCCGAGTACCTGAAAATCTGTCGAAGCCCATATTTCCTGTAGCAAATATCTTCAAATTTTGAGTATACAGGTTCCTTATATGTGAATATGCTGCATCCTAGACCACATTATTGTTTAAAATCAGGCAGGATATGGTCAAAACTGAAGTTATTTTTATGATTTTTTCCCCCTAATTTTCCCTCTTGTTGTTAAAAAGTGAAAATTGAGTGACAATACTATGTGAGTGTGATTTTATGTGATGTGATAACATGAGCGTGTGAGAATGGAACT
Source organism: Biston betularia (assembly GCA_905404145.2). NCBI lineage: Eukaryota > Metazoa > Arthropoda > Insecta > Lepidoptera > Geometridae > Biston > Biston betularia. Next base: position 1,652,932 of record FR989879.1, read on the forward strand.
GATAATTACGAATGTTTTTGACAGGCTAGGTGTTTGACCACAGCTCACCTGGTGTTAAGGGACGTTGACGATAATGTGGGTTTACGTATAGCGTTTTTATAACGCTACGCTGCAGAGATGCACGCTGCGTCTCTTATCATATTTGAGGTCATAAAGAACTGTCAAACGTGCAAGTTCCTTCACCATAATTTCCAGTGCCATTTGAAGTTAAATTACGCTCGTAACAGAGGTGTGTGCCATGGGATTCGAACCCAAGACCTCCATATTGGAAGTCACGTAACTGCATTTTACGTATTACATAGTTTTAAATGTGTAGCATTCCTAAAATAAAATCTACAAACTTATCAGTAATCCTTTGTAGTATGATAACGTTAGCGAGTATTTAAAATGTTATAAATTATACTATATGACTAATCTGGTAATAGAGCCTCACTTACCTTTAACACTAAAACATTAAGACATTTTAAATATGATCACCAAAAGACGCTTGATAAGGAAGAAATCACCGTCGTAATTAAAAAAATATTTTCAACGCATTCATTTTTTATAATTAAGAACTCGACACCACTTACTCTCAAGACTCCTTTTATCTATTCACTAACTTCCATACTCAACAATTTAACGTAAAAATAAATAAATGCGGCCCGAGGGCTTTAAAATTCATTAAAATAGCCAAGTCATCCCACCGATGAGTATCTACCTTCAATTAACCGCTTAAAGCATTTTAAAACATGTTCTTTGGCTTTTAAGCAGATTAGTGTTTTCAAAAGTATTTGACAGGCATTTTTTTTTTTTTTTTTGGTATGCTCCAAGTATTTTATTACAATTCAAAAACATATTTTTTGAATGTAAAATGAGCCGAAGCCTCTCCTGATGGTAAGAGATAACGCCTGTTCATGACCATTGCAGCGATACACAGAACTTTTTGTAGTAAAACAAAGGTCAAGGCATCGCTGCTTTGTCGCTCATTATGAGACTTTCGATGGTTAGTCTCAACAGCCAGGGTATTCCTACTTAGCATTGCTTTACCTAAGTCGCCAAAAAAACCGACTCCATGACCCTAAGGGCCAACTAAACGCACTGTCCAACGAAACAATATAATATCATCGATGTATAAAATTTTTTGACTATTGTTGATTTTTAAAAACCTCTTTATCGATTCCGATAAAGCAGATATAAAGATAATTTATATGGGACCACCTCTGAAGTATGATCTACCAAGCAAAAAAAGAATCATCAAAATCGATTCATAATAATTGGCGGAATTATCGCGTATTTGCGTACATACAAAAAAAACACAGACGAATTGAGAACCTCCTCCTTTTGAGTCGTTTAAAAATGATGTAATTTAAAAATACCTACATGTCTATTTTTTTGTAGAAATATAAAAATAAAATAAATAATATATGATTTTAACAAGGAGACCTCAATGTTGCTGCAAACATTGATAAATACAGTTAGTTTTAAATACTAAAACATATGAATGCATATTCATGACAAAACCACCAAATATTTCAAATTCTACAGTTGCTTAACCTCCGGTCTTGACCTCCTGACTCGAAGCAAAGTAATGAAAAATTCTAAACAAACTACGTACGAGAAAACAATGAGAAATAATCTCATGAATGTACAATACATTCATGACTTTAATACATATAACAATGTCTATATTAGATATCTTAGATTAAATATTAATTAAGCAAAGTTTCGGAGTAATTGCGATTTTGTTTACCACGGTCTTTATGTAGAAGAGATGAGATATGGAGATGTAGATAAAACTTATTCTTTCATTGGAAGACATTACTACGTAATTTTGTTGTTATTAACGGCTGGGTGGCAAGTCCCGGGCACTGTGCGGGTTCCTAGCCTGCAACGCGATTAACCCGGAACCGAACGGTGACACCATTGAATGTTAAGAAGTTTTCGTCCTAAATATTGCAAATACGTAAAATCTAAGTTTGGATATACATAATGTAGTATTTTGCATCACATTAGAATCAAATCCGTGAGTCGCATTTTTTTTTTTTTTTTAACCAACTTCATAAAAGAGGCGGTTCTCAAGAGTTATCTTTTTATGTCCCTCAGAACTCTGTCATTTATGAACCTATTTAAGAAATTATTTTTTATAAATTTTCCCATAGAAATTAAATGAAAAACTGTTCAATAGGTTGTTCTTTTTAATACTGTTCTGTACGCGTTTGACCGCTAACTCGTCTGATGGTAAGCTACAATGTGGTCGAAGATGAAGCACGCTGACTTAGAAGACACTTATTCACTCTGACCTTGAAAATGTTTATATTATATCTCACAGGAAACAAGGAAGCCGGTAGGGGAATAAAATCTTTTTTTAAAATTGAAAAAATATAATTGTAAATACGACTATAAATGTATTTTCAACATTCAAAAAATGTAGTAGGTATTCACTAAAATTGATTGTCAAAAAAAAAAAAAATTAATATACAATTAATAAATTAAGCAAGTTTTAACTAATGCTTAAGCGCATTTCTTTTTCTTACACCTGCCTTCTAAATATTTCAAATTACATATCACGAAAAAGGTGGCTTTTAAACAGTATATATACATCTGTATCGATATCAGCCATTTTGAACCGTGCGCTCGCTATCAAGGATGACTGTGCGTTTCTCGGCACCAGTCGTCATTACCACACCTTTAGCCTACGCTATTATTTTTTCTATAGTTACTAGGGTCGAAGAGTGACCATAGATACAATGGAAATATAGAATTGGCGCTATTAAATTTGTTTACAAATTATGAGATCTAGATTTTTTGCCCTGTCTATAATATTGGAAAACATTTACACAAAGCGCCATCTAGCCCCCAAACTAAGCAAAGCATGTACTAGAATAGAAGCCAGATAGCTGACAAAATTACGTAAAGATTCGAAATAGTAAAGTCGCCATTACTTTACTAAGGCATAACTGGACTTGACTAAACTTGACCAAGACTAGACTTTGACTGTAACTATAGATTATACATGACTTCCAAAAACCGAAGAAAAGGCAATAAAGATAAAGACGACTGCACACAAAATACAAAAATATTGAAACTGGCAAGAAAAAAGTAGAAAGAGAAAAAATGCCTTTTTTTTTTAAATACATACAGTCAGAGCAAACATCTAGGACATGTTACTCACACAAATGTTAGTTTTGAGTGGGAATTGAACCCACGCTCTTGCATAATTTTACCAAACTACACATTACACTATAGCCACTTTACATTGACTACAAAACTTTGCGAGTAAAACTTTGATAGGCTGATGCTTTTACTGGTTTCCTTGACACTTATGGGTCAGGCTGTGTTAATAATGCTCAATGTACAGTTCGCAGAAACATTAACACATATACGGTTTCGATATACAATCTAAGGGCTCATTCCACTTCACCGAATGCACTAAAAATAATCAGATTGGACTGATGAAAGTCTAGAGACAATCCAAATGCTCTAATCGACTACTAGTTGGCATTATGCAGCATTGCCACGGTGAATGGCAATGCTTGTGCGTTTCGCCATACAAACGCCAGATTTTTTTCAAAATTGACCAAACACTATATCTATAGTTTTATTTGTCTTATAATCGTAATTATGAAATTAATGGTTTTGTTTTAAAAAAAAACATTATTTATAGATATGTATTTTTTTTTTAAATGGGATGTATGCACTGTAGACCAAGGAAAGTCCATAGACGATTAAAAAGATTCATCAAAATTGTTATGATGTCAGGTTTCAGTTTTTGTAGTAATAATATAATCACACTAATATTATAAAGACGAAAGCTTGTGAGTGTGTTTGTATGTTTGTTACTTCTTTGCGCTCAAATGGCTGAAGCAATTTTGATGAAATTTGGTATGGAGGTAGCTGATAGCCTGAATTAACAGTTAGGCTACTTTTTGTCCTAAAAAAATAGCGGGTAATATCGCGGGGCACAGTTTAGTTATCTTCATGTATTATAAATATTGAAATTTGATAGCCCTGTTGGTTCATTGGTAGAATGTCCGCTTCAAGAGCTGAAGGACGTGGGTTCGATTCCCACCTACCACCCACCACCCAGGACAAACTTTGTGGTATAAACAAATGTTTGTTCTGTGTCTGGGTGTACTGTATGTATTATAAATAAATAAATATCGTAGGACTATACACACAGCGCCATCTGGCCCCAAACTAAGCAGAGCTCGTGTGATGGAAGTCAGATAACTGATAGAATACATAAATACTTTTTTTTTTTTGTAAATACATACTTATAATACATACAGAACACCCAGACACAGAACAAACATTTGTTTATTCACAAAATGTTTGCCCTGAGTGGGAATCGAACCCACGCCCTACAGCTCTCAAGGCAGATATACTACCAATGAGCCAACGGGGCTGTCAAAAAAGTAAGTATGTATTACAAAAAAAAAGTATTTAAGTATTCTATCAGTTATCTGACTTCCACAGTACAAGCCTTGCTTAGTTTAGGGTCAGATGGCGCTGTGTGTAATGTCCTGCGATATTTATTTAAGTATTTGTATTAGATATGAGAACATTGGTACTGCACACCCCGTTCTTTATCTACTCTGTATATCCTCTCCTTAAGATTGTCTGGAAGATATTGCTTTTAGCAATAAGGATCCCAATTGTTACACTTATTAAAATTAGTTATTTTTGTGTCTGTAATTTTGAATGTCAAAACTAATCCAAAGCTTAAAGTATCTTAAATTTAAATCCGTAAAGCTGTTAAAGCGGGAAAAACAAACATACATACATACAAAGTTTCATAAATACTACTACACTACTACTACTGTTTACTTTTGTATGTCTCTGTTTGTTTGTTTTTGTGCTTGTTACAAAATTAAACGTTTTTCTTTCTTTCTTAAATAAATAATGTTAGCGTGTTTATTAATATTCGCTCTACAATTTTGCGCACCGTCCATTTGCGAATTTTATGGTGCACATCGCACATTAATGCATCAAGACCATTGTTATGCAAACCTAACACATCGACGGCTTTCGTTATCGATATAGCTGATAGCTTTTCGATTTACTCAGTTTGATAATGAACAAACGACATTTTAACAAAACTGTAGCGATGATAGCTCAGTGGTTAGCGCTGTAGGTTCGCATGCCGAAGGGCGTGGGTTCAAAGCTTATTAATTACTTTAGTATAATTTCAATATACGAAACCTTATGCAACATTGTATAATCCCATTAACTAGATTCCGCTTATGAATTATGCGCGTAACAACCACATCAGAGCATTGTTTTTGTGTTGAGAAAATTGAATGCATTCCCACCGCTGCGCTGGTGTGTGTATACTTTGAATTATCTAGTACTAAAATGAACGTGTAGATTTTATTTTATGTCTACCTAATCGATTCTAAACCTACATCAATTAAACTTCATGTTATATGCATGTGTATTGTGTTGATTACTACGTATTTTTGTAATTATCTCTGTCAAATCTATGTTCCACATCTGAAAAACACTGGCATTTGTAAGTACAACTTTTATTTATATGTTTTTTAGTTTCTTTGTAACTTTAAGTAAAAAATACCTTAAATTATACTATTTACAAAATGTATACAAAAAACTTAGTCTAAAAGTCCGTCAGAGGAGGGATATGTGGCCAGAATGCTGGCAGCATTGCCACGCTGGATGGCAATGCTTAGCTTTTGACCAAAGTAGATACCAGCATTCTGGTCACCTGAAGCCTCCTCTAGACGTTTGGCCAGGTCCCGATACAGACATTTAAAAGTAATTTAAAATCAATATAAATACAGAAACAGTTGTTTACTCGACAAATGTCAACAATCAAGTCAGTATATCTCTATACTATTCTAAAGAGGAAAGATTTGATTGTTTGTTAGAATAGGCTCCAAAACTACTGGACCGATTTCAAAAAAATCTTTCACCTTTGGGAAGCTACATTATCTCCGGGTATCATAGGTTACTTTTTATCCCTGTATACTCACGGCAACGGGAACTACGCGAGGCGTCCGCTAGTACTTCGACGGTTCTGTTGGTTCATTGGTATGTCTGCTCCAAGAGCTGAAGGGCGGGGGTTAGATTCCCACTCAGGATAAACATTTTGTGGTATAAAAAATGTTTGTTCTATATCTGGGTGTTCTGTATGTATTTAAAACAAAAAAAAAAGTATTTAAGTATTCTATCATTTAGACTTCTATAGCTTTGCTTAGTTTGGAGTCAGATGGCGCTGCGTGTAATGTCCTACGATATTTATATATTTATATTTATAGTTGGCCTAAGGGTCATGGAGTTCACTTGGTGGTAGATCTCTTTCGCAGTAGGTCGTCTAAGTAGGTACCACCGCAGTACCAGTTATTCTGCCGCCAAGCAGTAGTGTGTAAACATTACTGTGTTCCGGTTTGAAGGGTACTGCAGCTAGCGAAATTACTGGGCTGTTGAGACTAACCATCGAAAGTCTCCAAAGTAATGAGCGCCAAAGCAGCGATGCCCTGGACATTGTTTTCTTACTGAAAGTTCTGCGTATCGCTGCAATGGTCATGGACAGGCGTTATCTTTTACCATGAGGAGAGCGTCTCGTTCGTCTCATTATTTTTATTTTTAAAAAAATGGAGTCTGTTTTAATTATAATAAAGTAATTGCAAGTTCTCCTTTTTAAGTCGGTTAAAATATAGAGGTAGTCATGTGATTTGAACCCAAGACCTCCAGATTGGCAGTCAGACAGGCTTCTAACTAGGCCACCGTAGCTTCAACCGTTAAGTTACATGCTATTAGGAACGAATGGGCAATCAAGTACACTGCTTCCTCAATATAGGCGATAGTCTTATCCTTCGTTAAAACAAAAGGTCGTATTTTAGATTAATTCACGTTTAATGGCATTAACAACCCATCAAGCTTCAGTGCCCGTATGATGCCGCATCGGTGGCGTACATGGGGAATTGTTTGAGTGTGCATTTAACATTACCCTATTCTAACCATCTACTGATATTAGAAACGTTGTGAGTATAGGTGTATGTTTGTTACTCTTGCACGCAAAAACTACTTAACAGATTTTGATGAAATTTGGCGCACAGATAGTTCATAACCTGGATTAACACATAGGTTATTTTTATCTCTTTATCTTGTTGAGATTTCGATAAAATTTATATGGGACTATACTCAAGGTCCCACCTCTGAAGTATGATCTATCAAGCAAAAAAAGAATCATCAAAATTGATTCATAATTGGCGAAATAATGGCGTAACATACATACAAAAAAAACATATTGACTGTATGTTTTTGAATTGAGAGCCTCCTCCTCCAAATTTTAAGTCGGTTTAAAAAACTTTAGGTGTAAGAAAGAATTAGTTTCCCGCCTCAGTTGAAATATTGTAGCAATAATTGCTTAGTGGTTAGCGCGATCGGGTAACACGCCGAAGGTAGGTTCAAACCCCAACAATGAGGGAGCTGCCGGTGAAGGAAAACATCGTGAGGAAACCATAACATGGTGGTAGGGTACTTTATAGTACTCGACTGGGTAACTACCACCCACAAGTTGAAAATCTGTCGCCAAGCACCTAACATTGTGTTCCAATGTATCCAGTACCAGAGACATCAACGCGCTTCTGTACAAAAGACATCAACGAGTACGTCTCAAACTTTCCGTGTTTTTACGAAAATTTTTGTTCTCCTAATTTATTCAGAGAAAAATTATAGTACGTAAAGTAAATTATAAAAAAAAAATAGTAATATATAAGAAAAATATCCCAGCAGTTTGGTATAAAGGATTTTTTTTAATGATAACTCCAAAATTACAAATCATATTCCAATATTTATGTACTTATGTATTTATGTATTCTATCAGTTATCTGACTTCCATCACACAAGCTCTGCTTAGTTTGGGGTCAGATGGCGCTGTGTGTAATGTCCTACGATATTTATTTATTTATTTATGTCAAAAATATAATTAACAATGTCAAAATACTAAAAATATGCCAGTATAACAACATGACAATATGTAAGCGTTTATAATTTACTAGTAGTTTAAAAGTAACAAAAAGAAACTATAACAGAATTATGGAAACCTCCCTCGAATGGGCAATCCCACGAAACCTATTATAAAATATCCCTTATTGAATAAAACGATTTCTAACTAGCATGTGTACAATCAAACTGTCTACCATTTCACCACTCGCCATAAAAAATAACCCTAAATTACATCCTAAATGCAAAAAAAATCTTTTTCCATTTTTCTAAAAGCTGCATTTAGCCCCTATTTATTATTTAAGTTGTAAACTGCCAGTTCTACACGGTAGGTATCAATCGAGGCCCCCCACTTTTGTCCATAGGTTATCCGCAAAACTAAGGTATGTATTTAAGTACCAGTTTAGTAGAAATAGGGAGAAATGCTACCAAGGTATAGTATTATCCAAGTTCAATAATTTAGGGGCATTGTCACTTAGTAACGTTTTAGATTCCGGTAAAAAAATTCTGTTTAATATTATAAATGTGAAAGTTTGTATGTTAGTTTCGATAATGCAAAAACAGCTGATCAAGTTTTGATCAAAATTGGTACATATAGTTTATTATCTGGATCAACATGTACTTTTCATCTCTGAAAAATGTTAAATTCCTGTAGGATTATCAAAAAACGAACCACTGGACTGGACACTTGAAATTTGGTATTGGTATTTGGTAAACATACAATACATACCGTATTTAGAACAAAAAAGTATTTAAGTATTCTATCGGTTATCTGACTTTTATCACACAAGCTCTGCTTTATTCAAGCAATTGTAATTTACTGCAAATAAAGACCAAAAATAAATGCCTGTAGCTTTGATTTCACTGTAAAATTATGTAGCGATTATTAGCGAGTATTTTATAGCGATGATAGCTCAGTGGTTAGCGCGGTAGGTTCGCATGCCGAAGGGCGTGGGTTCAAACCCCAACAATGAGCTTGAGCTGCCGGTGAAGGAAAACATCGTGAGGAAACCATAGCATGGTGGTAGGGTACTTTCCAGTACTCAGCTGGCTAGCTACCGCCAAACATCTATCGGTGTGTTCCGGCAGCCTCACTGGAGTCCCAGTTCCATTCCAGGCTTGGTGTGCTTTAACATCTTCGCCCACATCGTCACTTAACATCAGGTGAGCTGTGGTCAAACATCTAGCCTGTCAACCATAAAAAAAATGTTGGGAGTTTAAACCGACCACGCTAACCCACTGAGCTATCACCGCTACATGAAATGAAATCCTTTATAGAACTTTTTAGCAAAAGTTTATGTGCTAACTTTGCTGAAAAAAAAATGCCTATATTTTGCAATGAATTACTTTTAAAAGTAATAAAAAAACATGTTAAATGTGGAAATAACCCACGAGTGACGATTGCTCTATTTATTTTGGTTGAATACGTTATCTATCTCTTTTTATCGATCGCATACGTAGTCGATCAGCATTTTTAATCCAAATTCTTAGTGTGACAAAAAAAAAGGATTATGATTTTTATAAATATATTATAATTGTGTTTACTATATAAAAATCTACTATCTGTATGTAATATCTGTTCGTAATAAACTAATAATCGTATGTTTTTAAAGTAATTATTATTTTATTATGATATATCCCATGATAATAATCTTAATAGCTAATTATTATCTTAATTATTTGTGACGTTGTGATTATTTGGTTAGATACTGAAATTAATACATATATACCTAGTTTAATAAATTTATATGGACTTTGTTTTGTTTTTTTTTTGGCTACTGAGTGGCGAGACTTTTAGCTTTTTTATGGTTGACAAGCTGAAACACCTGTTTGACCTCAGCTCATTTGCTGTTAAGTAATGTGGTCGAAGATGGTAAAGCACACCTAGTCTAGAATAGAACTGGCTCTCAAGTGAGGCAGCCGAACACAGCGTTAGGTCCTTGGCGACAGATTTTCAACTTGAGGGGTTGGTAGCTAGCCAGCCGAGTACTAGAAAGTACCCTACCACCATGCTATGGTTTCCTCACGATATTTTCCTTCACCAGCAGCTCAAGCTCATTGTTAAGGTTTGAACACATGCCTTTAAGCGTGCGAACCGACCGCGCTAATCACTGAGCTATCATCGCTGATAGTAAGCGTCATGCATCTTTAATCTGTCTGCTGAAAAGTATTAACATAATATATTTTGTGCTTAATCTCTGCAATCTTTTGTGTTTCAAAATATACATATATTTGTTAGGTATATTAAGAAAAGTATAAGGTATCGGCAGCCAAGTAATAGTATGCAATGTAGCGTTTCAGTTTTAATGGCACTTCAGCGAAATTAAAAGACTGTGGACTAACATTCGACTGTCTCAAAGTAATGAGCGCAAAAGCAGCGATGCCCTGGACTTTGTTTTGTTGCTAGTTCTGTATATCGCTGCAATGGTCATGGACAGTATCTCTTGCCATCAGAAGATGATTTCGTTTAAGGCAAATGGTTACTGCAGACAAAGGATTTTGAGACTTATGGTTATTTTAATTAGACTTTTTGTTATTTTAATTAAATTTTGTCAAATTATATTTTTAAATTTATGTCAAATTAGTTCCTAGATTTTATGTAAGTTTAGGTTTTTAATTAATAAGCTGTGTCAAATTAGTTGAATTGAAGTCCTCGTCACTGTTGGAACTGAAACGACTGTTAAGCGGAAATAAACTAAATATACTTATACCTTGAACATTGAATTATATAAATTGAAAAAAAAAGTTCCTTTTCATTACGCTCTGTACACACTATCAATTAAGCACTGGACCTTAACCAAACATCAACTGATTGTACAAAATCGCAACTAACAATTACAATCGTAACACTAATCGACGTCGTAAAAGTCGCCCTAAATCATAATCGCGTCAAAACTAGCTCACACATTCCTATGAAACCTCCCTCGTAACTTCTATTTTGAACTTTATCACACTGTAATAAGTACAACTGAAAATTAACAATCGAATATAGTAATAATTTGAGCGTAAGACAAAGAAATCTGTACTGTATCAGTTTCAGATAAGGCTTAATTTTAATTTATGTGTGTCATGCTTGTCTCGGAACGATACGAAATGGCTGCCAAGTACAGTATTTTTATTGGAGCATGTTTCGAACAATGGGTGTGACGAATACCTAAATTTGCTGTAGGTATGATGTGGCGAGCTTTACCATCTGTCAGGAGATTGAGACGAAAATATACCGTGAGGTCATCATCATTAGGGTAGGTAACAAGGTGCCTTTGTTCGAAACTGTTAAAAGTTAACCGGCCGCCGAATAGATCGACACAGTTTTTCAATTTTACTATTATTTTAGCAAAACCAAAGAAAATGCGGGTTTGGGCGGGAACGCGGAAAGAGTCGTGTCGTATTTTTTTCCAAAACTAGTGTTTTATAGAGTGTTTATGTTTAAAAATAGTGGTGTTTTATTCATAAAATGCTGAATCACAAGCGCGAGTGTGGGAAATTGATATAATGTGATGAAACATGACTTTTCGTGTTGCTTCCAAAACTCTATCAAAGCTTTAGTAAAGTCGCCACTACTTTACTAAAGCATGACTGGACTTGACTGACACGGACTGTACTTAACCAAGACTGGACTTTGACTACGAGGCAACTTACTTAACTTTTGAAACTTGAAAATAATTATAAAATACTTGACACTGGCAAATGCTCAATATGCGACGCCAAAACCAAAGAAAAAAAGAACATGCATTTCGTAGCAATGATAACTGGTTATTGCGATCGGTTCTCAAGCTGAAGGGTGTGGGTTCAAACTTTAACAATAAGCATGATGAGCTGTCGGTAAGGAAAAACATAGTGTCCGCTAAGACAAACGGTTGTTTCAAAAAACCTAGGTACATAACACCATCATGTACACAATTTGAAGAAGCAATAAAGGTTACCTTATCTTATCGTGAGGAAACTATAGCATGGTTTTATGGTATTTTCTAGTACTCAGCTGGCTAACTACCCTCAAGTTGAAAAACTGCCGCCAAGCACCTAACGGTGTGTTCCGTCAGAATCACTCGCGACCCAGCTCCATTCCAGGCTAGGTGTGCTTTACCATCTTCGACCACATCGTCACTTAACATCAGGTGAGCTGTGGTCAAACACCTAGCTAGTCAACCATTAATGAAAAATAAAGTAAATTTAAAGTTAGAGTTCTATTGTAAGGATTTGAAAAAAAAAGTATAAATATTTTTATTGATTACTGAAATAGGTATAGGTACTATCATTAAAGCGACAATCAATACATCAAGGTGTCTTAAAGTCGCGAATGGTTCTTCTTGGCAAGTGTTCTCCACCACATCTACGTGCGTGTTTGTGAGCAACGCAAGCCTATTTGTAATAAAAAAAAAAAAACAAGAAAAGTTAATTCGTAGAAAAATGTCCTCCTTGGAAATATAGGTATGATATTATACAGCACAGCATAGATTTCGTAAGACGTTTGAATATTAGCAAAATTCTTTAGAACTTAATCATGAGTAACAGAAATCTTCTAGGAATATTATGAACAAAGCAATATTCTAATTCGAATTTAGATAATCTATCTTTCAAACAATTCCATATTTAATCCCGCGCCATTAAATAGCCAAAGCACGGGAACATTTCATGCGTGCCGCAATAAAAAAGCTAATTAACCTAAAACTAAAAATTTCAAAGCGAATCAGAAAACCGCCATTTTCCAAAATGGCGACCGTGGAAGTCGCGTCGCGTTTCATTTTTGTTCCATTCATTTCTATTCGACAACGTCACGCGAGCTTGATGAAACAGATAACAAAACTTATGTTTAGGGGAAGGAGGTTTCAAATTGACGTTTGCAACGAAACAAAACGTAACATAAAGTCTGAGATTGACGAAGTCTTGACAGCTTGTGTTTTACAAATCGGTAGCTAAAGTTCATTATCTGTGGTAATAATGTCTAGTACGTTATGGTAACCGATAGGATCTCGTTTTGGTACAGAATGTGAAATGTAAGCCATGTTTTACATTATTTCAGTATTATATTGGTTCTCTATTGCATTAAAATTAAGAAGTCCAAATACTATTGTCTTTATTTAATATTTTAATATAATATGATACAGGCATAAAAATGTCTAGTGTCAAAATCGTTGCCAGTCATAAAAATTCCACCACTTTTTTTTTGCTCTAACTGAACATAGAACCTATTTTACAGTTATGTGATTAAAAAGGCGATTTTCCTTATTGATTAAGAGTGCCGTCACTACTACAAGGTTTTTAGAATCCAATCGGTGTTTATTATTCATAAGCTGCCTACGTTCTACAGTGCGGCCAACTTTCTGTACAAGTGGCAATATAAGGAGATTAAAGTTTTAGACAAATTTATATAGAAAATTCGATAGTGGCTCCCTAATTCAACTTTAAAGATCAATTGGCTGCAATGTGCGTTACATTGACACTAAGCTTTCGAACCTCCACTAAACATGGGTCCAGACGACTTTAGTGATGGGACAAGCGTATCCAACAATGTTTATTTATGTACGATTTTTAATCGCAATTATTTTGAACGAGATTTTTATTTACAGCCAAGTTTGATGCAACATTCTTGTGAAACCTTATTAATTATGATTTTTAAAAACAATGTTTGATCCCAAATCTTAATAAAAGGAATCACAAAAAATATATTTGGTACAATTTAGAAAACTTTAATTAATTATTTTATGATCAGTGTAAAAAATCCCCTGTATCTATTGTTTTTTTTTTTTAATTTGACCCTGATGCTATAAAAGTGTTCTACCAATATCAACAAAATATTTTAAAGGCAGAAAAATTCTTGATTCAAATCTATCCTTTTAATCTTAAATGAATGTTACCTTTCATGGCCTCTACCGAAAATCCCAAACCACAGTTCGAAGAACACATTCCCTATAAGTGTTGCCAACGCAAAAAAAACATCCATGTTTTGGAGATGTCATGATCAATCAAACGTCGTTGTTGCTCGCACGCCGCTTGACATACATCGGGTCTTACGTCATTGTTGTAGGCGTTTGTCGCATTACTAGCCCTTCCCTGCCGCTGCACAATTATAACTCTTATTGTAACATAAATAAAGAACGGCTAACATATTGTCAACGTCAATTTTCCTATAAATTTTTAGGTCAGTGCCAGTCCACATTCCGTCACGTATAAAGGGATGAGGGTAATTAAAATTCTGTGATGATCAACGTTCACACTTACATTACAAATTATGGAAACAGTATTCGAACGATTAGTCATTCGGATAAGTTGCATTTTACTGTAAAATATTTGCTACTTATCGTTCTAAATGACACGACTTTCGTAATAGAGCTCATAACTCATAAAATAGTTTTTAATATCCATGGGCGCTAAACCGTACTGGCCACAAAATGTGTAATGACTACCTTTTGACGTCTTGAAAGCCGGTTCCAAAATTAAATGATACGTTTTAAAAATGGAATCGCTCTGTCCCGCCTTTTTTCCTCCGAGATAACCTTTAGTCCATTCGGGTTGCCATAAAGAAAAAATACGCTTCGTACGTTTTAATTTTTTAAATGACATTCTTGTGGTTTTTTCTCGCTGGGAATCTTTTGCGGGTAATAAGTTTTCGAACGGCCGGTTTTTGCGTTTCGTTTCTTTGGCGATGGTCCATCAGTCAGGTGGCTACACGTTGTCCTGGTTAGACCCCGTTGATGAGTTAGCCCTCCGTTAATGAAGCTCTCGGTTATTAATCGTTCTTATTTTTCTGGCAAATCTGCCGCGGGGTATTTTTTACAACTTGCGGTTTGGAGATTAACCGCCGATTCCGAGAAGTTACATAAAAATATTATATTTGCGGTTAAAATATGAGTGATACGTTGAAAATGTTTAAATGTTGCGGCGGGAATAATTCTGGAGCGTTTATTTCTGGTTACTTGTCCTTATGTAAGGTTTTTATGTAAAAAGGTCGGGCTGGGGTCGCCAGAAGCGGCACTTGTTTCTGACAGGGGGTATGATGAACGCCACCCTTCAGCGCCGCCTTCTCTGTCTAGCGCATCGTCTTTCAACATATCGGTCTCTGTCTGGCGCGTCATCTGGCGAGGGGACACCGGAGACTCGAAACAGTGAATAATGTGCCTATTTCAATAGTTGCCAGTCTTAATAATAATAATTCTACTGGTTTTTGGCGGGTAGGAAATGTAATAATTTGTTCCTCTGGTCCAAATATTGTGTAGCGTTGTTTAAAATTATGAATTACATTTGCACTTTTAAAGAAAATAAAATACTAGAAGTTGTTTATAAACGAGATATAATCTGGCTACAATTCATTTAGATTAGTCAGTTTATTTATGCCGCTTACAGGAAACTGTGGTAACTTTGTTTTTATTTTATTTTTTATTTCTTCTCACAGTTTTGTCATTATGATTCAATGACAGTGGTAATTAACATTAAAAAAATTAACATAAACTAGCACATGTAATTACGATATAGAAGTAGTAAGTATAGAGTCGGAGAGTAACGTAATATAAACTCTACACAATAAAGCACCGACATCAAACCGGAGTGGTAGCAATCATTCAGGTGTGTTTTTATGTATGTTTCAAATTGATAGTGGTAAATCAAGAGTCGTTAGTCGATCGTATGCACGTATCGAATTTTACTGCCTTTCCGACCGTAATACCACCGTAAAACTTTGAAAAATCTTCATATATAATCTGTATAACTAGTATAAACCGGAAAAATTTAAAAGTGCACCCGTCTCTATGACGTTGCATAGAGTTTCAATCGAACACATTTTGTCTATGGTCTCGAACCTCGCTGTCATAAATTCCGGTTCATTCATAATGCGAGGAATGTCCGTGTGTTTGTTTCGACCATAAATACTAATAAAGCGTCTCGTTAGGGGACAGTTCGAAAATCGGGCACACGACTTCTTAAACACCTATTAGGGATCTTGTGTCTGGTCGATTTAATTGAAAAATTGTATCGTCAGGAGTTAGTGTTGTGCTCGTATCCGAGTGGAGCCGGATGCGGGCCCAGACGGCCATTATTCCATTTGCCCATCCGCATGGGGACAGCGACACTACGCGGCTCCGAACGGTTGCTGCATTTAGCCAGTGTCAAACGTCACGCGTGTCAATAACACTGATCATACTGGCATACATACATGTCAAACTTTTGATATGGTATCAAAAAAGGATTCAAGCACTTTTTTAAGTATAATCGTTGATTTATGCTTCTTTTTTTAATAATTTTGGCGGGAATGTATTTTACTCTAACGTTTACGTTTTTTTCTTGGCTTTTAATCCTTTTTTTTTTTATTTAAAACTGCTGGCTTTGTAACAATGCATTATTACCAATTTTCGTGTTTAACATTATTTTGAAAATTTAATCGAATCATTCTGTAACCGCTTTTAGTCAACAAAACTACTTTTTGCAACCTAGACTGTGGTACTTAAAACTGGCGTAATGCACATATTGCGATGCGATGCTTATTTTTTTAATTACAAAAGAAACTCTGTTTTTTTTTTAAATTTCAACCTTTTTACAGCTAAGACGAGCATAAGCAAATCATGTACATTTGTGAGTTAATTCTTAACCGTTACTATCACTGAAGTTATCTTTCTTTAACATCGTACTAAAATAAGTTTACCATTACAGTAACTATTTTTTTCATTCAAAAAACTAGAGCATACCTAATAGTTCGTACATGACTGTTTGAATAGTGAATAATTCGCAAAACGGTGTCACTTCCTCAAAATTATTCTTGTAAAAAGGCCTACCACTAACGACTTTACGACTGGTATGTTTAGCCAGTGTCAAGTATTATTTTAATCACTGGCAACTCTTCAACTCAGTTCTATATTTGAATTGAAATCTCGTAGGGCCCGGTCTAAATTCGAATTTGGAAGGAGCCAGCTGCAGTCGCCGCGTGAGAGCTGGAGTGTTTTTCTGTTTTTAATAATAGAACGCGAGATGTTCGACGTTCGAAACGCGTCGATTCGCAAACGGATTTATCGCTCGGAAAGTATCGGGAGGAAACGTTAACACCCGTTTTAAGGCCACAGATGAAAGTTTTACACGGCCATTCCAATTTTAATTTGAACTTTAAAAAACCGAACCGGAGACGCGCCTCCGCGAATCAGCTGATCTGAATTATCGATCCAATATTTTGAATGGCGCAAGTAAACAAGAATTTGTTATACCCCACGCTTTGAACGTTTAGTACTTTTTCATATTTTAATTAATGTCATGGAACTAGCATTAGTCATGAAAGAAAGACATAAAACACTTTCTTTTAACTACTGACAGGTTCGGTTTTTAACCACGACTCGTTTGATAAGGTCGAAGATGATAAAGCACGCCTAGAATGAAACTGGCTCTCAAGTGAGGTACATACAATTATATACTTTACGACCGATTTTCAAGTTGAGGGTGGTAGCTAGCCAGCCGAGTACTACACGTCCGTTGACGTGTCCTACTAGATCTTTGCTGCTTAAATATTTCAAAAAAATGCAAGAATAAAATAAACATCTGAGAAGTTGTTATTAAACCGCATAAAGCTAGTTTATTATTAATTAACCGTATCTAAACTTCGTTTTTGTTCATTATACAAAATGAACCGTCCCAAATTGATTTAAGAGACCATTAACCTAAGACTCTTGATTAAAATTACAAATTGAAACTAGTGTTGTGGGTACTTATCGCGAATTCTTAGTACTAGTGATGTAAACACAGGTCAACCACTGGCCCCTGACCGATAGCCGGCCTTATCGCCGAGACTCTCTCTCAGATTTCACGTAAATATATAAATACGTCGTTAAGATAAGTGTTTCCTTTCTCGGCCAACGCTCGCTCCGTATCTTTTATTAAAAATAAAGTATCAACTTTTAACTTTTATTAAAAATAAAAGTAACAATAACTACTAAAGGATTCTCGTGTATCCAATAAAATTGAAGATGCATTCACTTTTACAATTTTCGATTCTGGAACGATATAAAAGCTTTTCAAACCAAGCTCCAGTGATATTTTTCAATTTAAAATAAAGGTAGGTACACTGTCTTTTATTTGAATTTCGAAATTAGTAGTTACAAAATTTTTACAAACGCGGTAAATTTTTGGATACATCCAAAATGTGATTTTATAATCTCAAATTCTAAAACACTAAACTTTTCTTTAAAATTTTTGAACGAGTTAAACTTTTTTTTTTAAATTCCTTGTTGCCATCATAAATAACGTTGACATAAAGCCGCCCACTCGCGTCTTAGCCTGTCCGTTCGTCCGTTCGTTACCTCCATTGTGTGTGTGAATGCGAGATTAGCCACACCGGCACTCGTGATTGACTATTTAAACTTCGAACAGTTAAATTCGATCTTTAAACTTCGTTCTGAGTGACGCATTTCTGGTTGGTCTTTTGAATGAAAGCGTGTCCGCCTTCACATGTTTCTTGGTTTTACATTCTACCTACACTATAACTACCTCAAGACCGGATCTCTTTGAATTGCAAACAAAAAAATCTATTATCTGTTACTTATGTATGGAAAATTTTAGGTCATATTTTTCCGCGATTTGATGTATATCTTTTACTAAAAACAAGTTCAAAATACTGGAGAGTTGAGTGAGGTAAATATGGAATAAAATGGAAAAAAACAAAACAGTCCGGCTAGCACGCGAACCATGATAAAGGTGGCTTGCGAAAAAGAGACAGGCGATCTACATGCATATATGTATGTATTCTAGCTCTGTAGCGTTTTCGCGCCGAGAAAGATAATTTTGTCCCCAGCGCCTCCCCGAGAAGGATATAATAACGTAGGTACCTAACAGTTGCCTCATTCATTCTATAGGGTGACCGCGCTTTCCTCGGTCTATATAAAATGCAAAACTTAGAAAAATGGCTTTTATAAGTATAGGCTGGTTTTTCACCTCATTAAAAATTTCATCGACCGCTACCTGTTTTTGAGATGTCTAAAAAATTATTGTAAGTGTACAAATATTAGTCTATTAAAAAAATTAACCATATTTCGATTTTTCCATGAAATGAAAATGACAATAGTAGATATTAACAATTTAAAACAAACCGACTGCATGCGAAAACTCGGTTAGGTTTTAGGTATTTTATTTCATAGAACCAATATGTTAGTGAAAAAATATTAATTTCAAAACGATAAATGGAGGAGTTTGCGTTTCTGCGATGACGAACATAAACCCAAAAATCCAAATTGGAAACCTCTTCTTTTCTTTATAAGTCGATTAAAAAGAAGCTTTCCTTCAAAACAGTCAACTTTTATACTCGACAATAGATTCAATGATAAATTAAACAAAATACTAGCAACTAACTTGCACTTAGAAAAAGCAAGCCATCGAATTGTTTTGTTTTCCTAATCTGAATTAATGGCAAAACATACAAAATATGATGCCGAAAATGAAAAAGAAAACTCACATAATTTTTTGTAAAAGACAGGCAAAGTATCTTTTTTTAAACAACATTATATTACTGAAAATATTAACGACGAGTCTGTTTTCGTCAGTCATCAGGTGAACGGCCAAGCATTTGCCAACGAAACTGGTCCTGATATCATCCCATCGGTAAATCTAAATCAATCTTGATAAAACTCTTCTAAAGAGTAAATTAACGAATTCCCGAGTGGCTAACGAGTGACACTGGCGGGGAGTTTAAAAATATACAACACTTTAATCTTACGAAACGGTTCATTATAAATAAAGTAGGGGACGTCTTGTGATTTGAAACAGACATACACACTCATATTGTAGGACCGATAGTTTGTGTCTAATGGCTTCCTGGAGTTCTGTCATATTTATACAAATGATACTGGTAACATTTTTGGATTATTCTGTATCATCTATGTTCATCCCATGTGGTTTACAATCTAAGAAATGTTGAGTCCCATTGAGAATATTACCAACGAGAATCATCAATAACAACGAATGACTTAAAATTAACTAAAAACAAAACACAACAATTAAAAGAACAAAAAAAAATTGAGGAATTCAATTGGTGTATTCCATTTATTGTATAATTTTTGTGTCTAAAACTTTTAAGTTTATGTAAAAGTGTTTTATTAGCTCAAGACGTGGTTATATTTTTGATCTAGTACAGCACATCTTACACTAATTGGCATGCGAATTTACAATATAATAGCTAAATCTATATTACATTTATTATTATAATTCTTATAAAAATAAATTTTGATCGCTTTAATTGACAAATCTAAAAAACATCATTAAAATTTTCCCAATAATATTTATTAGCCTATGCCGGAAAAATAAGAAAATGTGATAAACCACAACCAAATCAGTTAAAATTCGAAACGTCAAATACCGATAAAAATAAATACGTAAGTTTTTGGTACAAGTAAATTTGACATTCATCTATAGCTAAGAGAGCATCTCGCTGACTCATCCAGCATCGATTTATATTATTTAATAGGGAATCTTTTATTATTACGCCTACTCTAGGTAGGCGTAATAATAAAAGAAAAAAATTCAGGGGTATTTTGTCGCTACACTACATACTGATTTATTTAAAATACTAAAATAAACTAGCCGTGTGAAGCCAAAATATAAATTTATATTTAAAAAAACATTTAAAATGCTTGTTGCCATAGACAAATTCTCTGTGAAAAAAAGTAAAGTGACAGAAAAATGCGATACGGAAACATATTTCGACACACGCATCTTAGTCTAAATAAATCGCGGGATAAGATTCGAGCTGATTTACAAGTGTTTGGAGCACTTTATAGTTTCGAGTGCAGTGCGGTAGGTTGCGGCTATTGAATTTATTATAATGTTGCCACTACAAAAAAAACAGGCTAATTCTTTCACATAAATGACGTCAAGCCTAAATGACAAACTTAAATGAAGGAGTTTCGGCGGGAACGTATAAAATAATGTCGCCGTATGTATTATTTTCCAAAACGTGTGTTTTGGGTTTGTTTATTTATGTTTAAAAATAGTCAAGTCATTAAGCGACATTCAATTTTGTGCTGTTTTCAAATTAAATATTCTAGTATCCGCCACTTTACTTAGTCATAGACTGGACTGACTGTTACTAATTTTATGTGACTGTGGTCAAGACAGCCCTGTTGGCTCATTGGTAGCATGTCTGCTTCAAGAGCTGTAGGGCGTGGGTTCGATTCCCACCCAGGACAAGCATTTTGTGATATAAAACAAATGTTTGTTCTGTGTCTGGGTGTACTGTATGTATTATAAGTATGTATTTACAAAAAAAAAAAAAGTATTTAAGTATTTTATCAGTTATCTGATTCCCATAGTACAAGCTTTGCTTAGTTTGGGGTCAGATGGCGCTGTGTGTAATGTCCTACGATATTTATTTTATTTATTTATTTATTTATTTATTTATTTACTTTAACTGAGACATGAAAATATTATCCAAAATTTTGACACTGGCCGAAAGCACAAAGTACGCTGTCAAAAATAATGTCAAAGGAACAACTTTTTTTTTTAATCCACACGCCTAAACTTTAGATAATAATTTAGGCAGTGCCTTTTGATTTATTGATATTGTAATTGCAAGGCATGCAAACATACGCACTACGCCAGGCGGCGTCGTCTGAGGAGGTTAATCCGTATTCTAATCAGCTGTAGGTGCGCCTAAACCCAACGTTACTACGGTTACACAATAAACCCTCAAATTAGCGAGCGTGCGAATTACATCTGAATGTAAACTGCATCATTATAGCACTGCGTTTGAAAATTAACAGCAATATTCAAATTGAAAGAATACGCGGAAGGAATGACACGACTCAATGAGGATTTACCGCCGCAAACCGCAAGCACTAAGATAGTAAACCTACAAAGTATTAGACCTATTAACATGGAGCCACTATCGATTAACCATTTTTTTCTTAATTTTTGGTATCTTTTTTTTTCTTTCTTCCAGAGGCAAGTAGATATCGACATATTTCATATTTTTAAGTATAAAATAATTAAATTTAATTAATTGCAAGTTAGGATATAATTTGTAGATAGTTTTATTTTCTTTCCTACAATTAAATAGTAGACCAACAAAAAAATTCATAATCGCAATCAAGTCCAGTCCATACCTTAGTAGAGCATTAGTAATTTTTCTAGAAGCTTTTATGGAGTTTTATAAGTGCATACCTATTACGTTACATTATTAATATATAAACTTTAATCATTATGTAAACATTATTGTAAATGACTTGTTCAGTGTTAACAATTTTGTTTTTAAGTAAATAAATTGCTATTTTCATTCTAATTCGAAGCACCAACATAATTTTTCCATGTTCCTGTTAAAAATCAGTACCTAAGCAGTCTTGATTCCTAAAGCTGAAATCATCGCGGTTGG
Organism: Biston betularia; assembly: GCA_905404145.2. Classification (NCBI taxonomy): domain Eukaryota; kingdom Metazoa; phylum Arthropoda; class Insecta; order Lepidoptera; family Geometridae; genus Biston; species Biston betularia. The sequence goes on from FR989879.1 coordinate 1,675,208, forward strand.
AAGATTTCCCAAACCTCCTTGGTGCGAACCGACGGCAAACTTTTTACAAGATATATTTTTTTTTAATCTTAGTTTTATTTAATTGTATAGTTTCTGAGACGTGGGACTTGAAAACCAATGTTAGTTTACTAAGAACGAATTCATTTTATTAATATATATTGTAATATGAATTTGATGAGATATAAAACGTGCCTTTTTTTAAATTGACATTTAAATTCTTGAAAAGACAGTCGCGAAATCCGCCGGGATCGCGTTCACTTTTAGACGATTCCGACACTAATATCAAAGAATAAAATCGACTCGCTCGACCGCTATTCAAATCTCTAAAAGCTCACATAAAATTACATAACGCGTCTCAGAACATTTTGACACAATCTATTTATGTATATTTATTATATAAAACTTTTGCTAAATACTTAAGTTAAAATTTATCAATATCAAACGAGAGCCGTGTCTTTCTTGTGCCTTCCCACGTCGATCCGAAATGTAAGTTTTTCTTTTCTAATCTAAGTATTCTCTAATGCCATTAAGGTCTGTAATCTGTACACTGTTAACTATTCTACGTCCACCTATGTTTCGGTGACGTATCTGCCACAGACCCCATAAACTTACAATCTTCGTTGAGAAATGTCTTCTCCTAATCACTACATTAAAACGTAACGTCCGGAATCGGTCAGTTTTATTATAATAATATATCATTTTGTCTTATACTGTTATACTAAGCTATAATATATCAAATGTTATTTATCTGGTCACTGGCCAAGGCGTTAACCACGCTACTTCTAATTTGTACGTCGCAAAAAGTTGAAAACTTCTTTATTCACGTCACATTTTGATTGATCTAATTTATTTGTTTTTCTTTGGTTTCGGCGTCGCATTTTGAGCATTTGCCAGTGTCAAGTGTTTTATATTTTCAGATTGCATAAGGTAAATAAGTTGCTTCGTAGCTATAGTTATAGTCAAAGTCCAGTCATGGTCAAGGCTGGTCATGCTTTAGTAAAGTAGTGGCGACTTTACTATAAAGCTTCAATGGAGTTTTGGAAGCAACACGAAAAGTCACGTTTCACCTCATTATACAATTTTCCCACACTCGAGCTTGTGATTCGGCACTTTATAAATAAAACACCACATTTTTATGCATAAACCCTCGATTAAACACTAGTTTTGGAAAAAATACAACGGTGCGAAACGACTCTTTCCGCGTTCTCACCAAAACTCATTGATCTAATTAATCAGTTAGCCCGCTTTTAGCACAGATACAAAAGCGTCGAATCAACTGACGTTGAGTTGACAGATGTCAGAGAGAATCAAAGAGTTTCAAGCACGCGGGCTGTAAATATTAGCTAAAATCGCTTTAGATATGTAACTTTGTGTGCAACTGGTGGCGCCGAGGTGGCGTTCTATGCTAAACATAATGGTTTCCGACACACACGTTATAATACTTAATCGATAGCTCATGTCTGTTAGCTAAACCGGAGAAACCGGGTTCGATTCCCACTCTAATGCTTTTTTTTTTGTTAAAAATCTTTTATTTCAGCAAAAAAGCAGTTCAGAACGTTAATAGATCGTGAAACTTTCGTGAAGTTCGGTAAATAATTAGTTATATCTTTTTAAGTACATAATTGGGGCAATATGAATTTTATATGCAACATTAAAATTTAATTCAATTTTCTTTACAGACTTATTTGTGTATCATACATTTTACAGTACTTACAAAGCACGACCCAATTGGTCTGGTCGGAATTAAATGCTGTACAATTCTGAACGGGTTCTTATTTCGAGAATACGATGGTCTCCTTTCTTACCAATAAGTTGAGTAAATTTAAGTATGCATTCTTTCTCCTGCCAGACTATGCGAATTCGCATATTTTACTGCAATGAAAAACACACTGAAAAATTAGTTCACAAAATTTCCGCGTATTGTTATTGAACTGACTACCCTAGCGCCACCGACCATAGTTTTATCTGTGGCGCGCTTTAGCCGCCGGCCAGCGACCGGCCAGGCCTATGTCATTTATATTCCAAATGGAGTTCCACATTCGAAATTAGAAATGCGATAGGCGCGCCCGTTTTTAATTTGTGAACCAGCGTTCCGTTTACGAAGATTGTTCGACTCGATAATAATTAGATTTGATTTCTGAACATAACCTTTAAATTAGAGTTTTTATGAGTTACGAGCTCCGAAGAATTAGTATAATAACGAATTGATATCGTGTTATCTGTGCCCAAATTATAATAAAACCTCTCGATTTGATCGATGAACTTGTCCAAAAATCTTGATTTATATCTCAAAATTTATGGAGACAAAGGATATCGTATAAATCTCAATGACAGTCATGAATTGTATCGGATTTCGTGACACAGCTGATACTACAAAAATGTAAGCTTACTATAAATATATCATTAATCGAGTTGATTGTTAATGAAAAAATAATAGTGCATTCAAAGCGATAAAATTATCGCTAAGTGGTAACACTTAATTATATTTTACTATCTATGCTTCCTGCAACAAGCAGTAACTTCACACCTAACAGCAGAGCGCTTACGCCATCTTTAAAAATTAAAAAGAAAAAGCATCGGTAATGTTGCGACGTTATCTTTTTCGTGTGGCAATAATGCCAGGGCATTTTTCAACACTTAAAACATAAAATCGAGTTGTTTTTATCGAGAAATGTGAACAGAATTGCCTATACAATACCGGTATTATCTTTAGTGCTGAATGTAAGTGGCTATAATAAGTTTAATGTACGGACGGTCACAGCCCGCAGATTGGCGCCGTCTTAGAAAAAAAAACTTTTTAAAAAAAAAAAAAAGCTCGCGCGTAATGGCGGCTGGCAATCGGATGAAATTAAAATTTAAAAATACTCGATGTTTTAGCTGTTTTAGTGGTTTTGTAATTCGACGTCGAGTTTATTTTAAAGTATTAAGTGCTACAAATGTTTTATTCTAGTGCTCTGGCCACATAATGCGTTGTAAAATGCCGTTTTGTTGCTTTTATAGTCGCTACATGGCCGCAAGCGATTTTATTGATTGTTAACTATAATACTAAGAATTACTTTTTACAAAATTGAATTTCGTATCAATTTGTTCATTATAAACATATTACAGTGAAACCGGCCCTGTATGTGAGAAACCGCTGCTACTGATAACTACAATGAGGTCCCGGAACTTTTGTAACGAAATACACGTTATTGGGAATTTTCAAACCTTTTTTAATTGTGAGTTTTACGAAGTAAGACAATTTATCAGATTCTGATAGCCGTCACATTTGTTTACAAACATATGAATTTCTTTCGTAGGAACCTGATTGCTTCATGGACCCACTATAAATTAAAAGATAACCATCATTATAAAACTATAAGTAGTTACATTTGGAAATCTGTGTAAACGAAAAGCCTTTCTAAGTGATAAAAAAAATCCTAGATCCCATTTATACAGGTTTCACTGTATCAAGAATTTCCCTTTATTCTACCTGACTGCAGCTGCCACATTTTAATTGAAATTACTCCGTTTTTATTTTTAAATTATATTTCGTAAATACCTACATCATCTGTCAAGAGTTAACTAATCCACCTAATACAAGTACAAGTACAAGTGTATTTAAATGAATTTTAACATAATTGTTTTTTTTTATATCTACTCGTTTATTATTGTTTTTTGTGTGTTTTTTGCTGCTATTTACTTGCAGCTGTACCTTCTTCAACATAGCTTATAACTAGATATGTAGTTTTATAAATTTGTTTAGCTCAACGTATGAGCATTGCCAATCAACATGGCAATGCCGCCAGCATTCTGGGCAGGTACGCCTGAGCATTTAGATTTTCTGTACGAATTTATTATCTAAGTACCTACCTACCTACCTATTTGTTATATTACTTGGTGGTAGATTTCTTTAGCAGGAAGTCGTCTAGGTAGGTACCACCGCAGTACCAGATATTCTGCCGCCAAACAGTAGCTTGTAAGCATTACTGTGTTCCGGTTTGAAGGGTACTGCAGCTAGCGAAATTACTGGGCTGTTGAGACTAACCATCGAAAGTTTCAAAGTAATGAGCGCCAAAGCAGCGATGCCCCGGACTTTGTTTTGGTACTAAAAGTTATGTGCATTGTTGCAATGGTCATGGACATGCGTTATCTCTTACCATCAGGAGAGCGCATCGTTCGTCTCATTACTTTTACATAAAAACTAACTAACTATTCATTATGTACACAATACAGGTAAAATGACATTTTATGACACCCACACTTTTTAAAAGCTGTAAAAATCCTTAATAAAATTTGTTTTATGTTATCAAAAATTAAAATCTCGAAAAGGGACGAAAAGAATTAAAATTTTTATGGACCGTAAAAAAATTGCAAATGCATAACTTTTTTTTTTTGTTTAATTTATGTTACTCATTTTAAATTTATTTTTAATTGAAGGAATGCTTCAAGTTTTTGTATATGTTACTTTATTTTAACAATTAGTTAATTTAATTACTATCATTGTTACGAAATAAGATTGACCCAAAATTTAAATTTTTAATTTATTTAACCTACCGCAATGTATATATGTAAGTAAACTATGAGCAACATTGACTTATATATCTATAAATGCCTATTCACATATTTGTTTGACCTCACTAAAAAAACATTATGCATTCCATATAGCTGGTAGCTGATGAAAATCCATCTCAGAAGTAAGGTGCGTGTATTAACACGCAGAGTTTGATTTCTTTAGATTTAACTGTAGATTTCCTTTGTTTTCATTCATCGAAAAGCCTGAATAATTTAGAAAGTCCGCTTTTTTCTATAAAAGTAATGAGACGAACGAGGCGCTCTCTTGATAGTAAGAGATAACGCCTATCCATACCATTCCAGCGATACATTAACTTCGAGTAGCAAAAGAAAGTCAAAGGCATCGCTACCTTAACACTCATTACTTTGAGACTTTCAATGGTGTGTTTAAACAGTCCTGTAATTTAGCTATTATTGTAAATTCAGTTGACGGTATTTTTGCTTGCAAAGAATGCGGAAGCGACTCTGTAGCTTGGATATAAAGTGCCGAAATTGAACATCCTAGTAGGTATATTTAGTTTGAAGATTCACTAGAACAGAGTCGGAGGTATCCAAGAAGAATTCTGCCAGATAAAAAGAATCACATACTATGGTATATCAGAGATCCTTAACAAAGTAACATTCAAGTATTGATTATCCTAATAGAAAATCAAAAACGATAAAAGTTGTCGATATAAAACGTAGCTGTGGTCAACTCCGTACATTTGAGGCTTTTCTATTAGCGTTATCGCTAATAGAATGTTACTTTGTGTAGACCCTCAGAACGGTATCATAAAACCACCGATACAGCAAACTAGATTTTTTTATTAAAGCGTTTCAATGTACCGATATCTACTTACTTCAAAGTCAATCTTAATACCTACCCATTAAATTTCAGATCTGCTTTAGGTATTTTTTATTTTGTGAAGAAATTTTAACAAAGCTTTTAGTTTCGTGTAATGCAATAACAATTTCTTATCGTAAATCTTAATTCATTTTATTAATTAAGCATGTGCATAATCAATTTTTTAAAATAGGTACCTATTACAGCTGACCGGGGTCGATGTACCTACTCTAATGAAATTTCTCTTAAAATATAGTACAATTTAAATTAGATGTTTTTTTCTTTTTTAACTAAGCAATGCTTGTTAAACTACTAGAGAAGTCTTTGACTTTGTTTCGTGGTCAAAGTTCTGCGCAACGCCGCAATGGTCATGGGCAGGTGTTATCTCTTACCATTAGTAATGTGTTTTTACTGTTATGTACATAAAAAACCCGGCCAAATGCGAGTCGGACTCGCGCACCAAGGGATCCGTACCATTATCTATAAAAACGATAAAAAAAATCACGTTTTTTGTATGGAAGCCCCTTTAAATATTCATTTTATAATATTTTTTAGTATTAGTTGTTATAGCGGCAACAGAAATACATCATCTGTGAAAATTTCAACTGTCTAACTATCACGGTTCATGAGATACAGCCTGGTGTCAGACGAACAGCGGAGTAATTGAGTCCCGTTTTACACTTTGGACGCGGAACCCTAAAAAAAGATGTGCCAGCAAAGTTAGTTATGCAAATAATTATCTACTGTTTTATTCAAGCAATTGTGATTTACCATAACTAACTTTGCTGGCACATCTTTTTTTAAGGTGGTTCGATTTCCATACAAACAATTTTTTTCCATTTATGGACAAATAAAGAGCATAATTTTACAGTTAAATCACAACTACTGGCATTTATTTTTGTCTTTGCGGTAAATCACAATTGCTTGAATAAAACAGTAGATAATTATTTGCATAACTAACTTTGCTGGCACATCTTTTTTTAGGGTAATAAAGACCAAAATAAATGCCAGTAGCTGTGATTTCACTGTAAAATTATGCTCCATTTGTTCATAAATGGAAAAAAATGTTTTTATCGAAATCGAACCAACTTAATTTGATATTTTCTAATTAATTTCCCATCACAAGTTTTACAACACGATTAGGATATTTGGGAAGCTATCGACACGTGTTTATCGCAGTAATTCAGTGGGCTAAATCGAACTGTCCGTTACCCACGTAGGTACATGTATGCCAACTAAACCGTATCAGTGATTACTTACACACAAATTGATACGGCTATCTGTGTCATAAAATTGATACGGCGACAATCCTCGGACAAGTATTCTACAAACATCGTTTTTGGTTAATAAGTATTTTATGAATTAATTTCGTACCTTGGACACTTAACGCATACTAATATTGGAAACTCAGCTACATAGATAAATAAATAAATTTTGGAGGGCATTTTCACTCGGCGCCATCTAGCCTCAAACTAAGCAAAGCTCGTACCTACTATGGAAGTCAGTTAAATACTTTTTTTTTGTAAATACATATGGAATACCCAGACAAATCAAACATTTGGTTATACCACAAAATGTGTGCCCTGGGTGGGAATCGAATCCACGCCGTACAGCTCTTGAAGCAGACATACTACCAATGAGCCAACAGGGTTGTCATAAGTAAGTGATTAGGTGTTTGATATGGTATAATTATGTAAAGTTGGAAAATTTATATTGTTTTTTTTTTTAATTTGGCATACGGAGAACCTAACCTTTTCGAAACAAAAAGTATTAAGTGTTAATCCACGTTATTAACTATGTATAACTTATCTGTAAACCAAATGTTATATAAATTCATTTATCCGTTTTTGCATGATTGAGTAACAAACATCAAAATTTTATAATATAGGATAGGATTTATAACTAGCAGTTTAGTGGTTAAATTGTATGTCGTACGAAAACAGAAAATACTAACAGCATTTTTCTGAATCAAAAATATTTTTTGTAAAGTCATTAATTGAGTGCCTATCAACAGCTACCCTTTCCCATACCTACCTTACAATATTCGGTATATATTAATTATTATGTTTGTCAAATAGAATACAATTTTATTTAATTAATTTTTGGGACATTAGAAAATAATGTCAAGTTGGTTATTGAAGAATTTGTCAATATTGTATCTAATAGCATTTTTAAAGTAATAACTTAATTAAATTATTTGTATTTTTTACTGTTAATCTGTTTTATGGTAACCTTGGCATTTTCTTGTTTTACGCAGTCTTGAAGAGATATCTTTGCGGAAAATGCGAGTTTGTTTTCGTACATAGACGTAGAGATGTAGTTCGCACAGTCTATGGAATATCGATTATTATCAAAACTCTTTGGTTATTTTATTCGTTTAACAGTAAACTGACGAAAGAAAAGAAAAGTGAAATACCTACTATCACATTATCTCTTATTCTCTGATTAATTTGATGACAATCCGCCGTGCCGTGGTCGGGCCAAATCTACAGTCTAATATGTGAAATAATTTAATTATTAATGAGTAAATTAAGCACTTCATTTTCCCTAAAAGAGGTTTCAAAGTTTTTTAGGGAGATAAAACGTTAAAGATTGACAAGAAAATTATTTAAAGCTAAACAATTAATGATAAACGCAAAACCAGTCTTATTTCTACATATTAGTATGTAAAAAAAACAAAGTCGCTTTCCGCCGTCTGTACACTTTTAGATCTTTTAAACTACGCAACGGATTTTAGTGCGATTTCCATCAATAGAGAGAATGATTCATGAGAAAGGTTTATAATACACGCATATGCACCACATTTGTATCTATATTGCAGCCGCGCGAAGCCCGGGCGGGTCGCTAGATTTTTCCTAAGAACATGACTATTACTTCTTTAAACTGTAGGTATTTATTATTTTATTTAACTGTATTATTATATTTTAGCAGTCTCTAAATGACCACTCGTAATTATTTTCGAATTCGGATTCGTTTGTAGTCTGAAATTATATTTATGTAACACATACATTTTGTTTCCCAAAATATTAACTAGTAACTAGTAATGTAATTAAAAAATATAAGTAAAATAACTAGTAATGTTTTATTAAACCGCTTGAAACGTACAAAAACTTATTTTGTAAAATTCTGAGATCACAAATTATGCTCCTGTATTATTTTTTTTAATGTATAAAGTAGACGAACGAGACGCTCTCCTGATGGTAAGAGATAACGCATGTCCATGACCATTGCAGCGGTACACAGAACTTTGAGTAGCAAAACAAAGTCCTGGGCATCGCTGCTTTGGCGCTCATTACTAGCCTTGCTCAAATGTGCCTATATACACTAAAAAATCCCTTTCAACTAATAAAGAATTAAATATTGTCATATCAATCTCAAGTTAATGTTTTAGTTATGTGACATTGACAATTCTAATATTTTTACGATATGTTAGTAATTTTATCATTTTTTTTTAAATACAAATACCTAAGTAGGTAGTAAAAAATTACACAGATAATACATATACGTTCCGATAACGTGAATTAAATCGATAATACGTCATTCTTTATTATCAGCGTCACCTGTTTCGAAACCAGATTTTTCGTTGATTTTTTTTTTATAGCTGCAACACGTTTATAATTTTACTGTAGTTTATAAAAACTACTAATTATTTAATTGGATTCGCATACGCTGTGTTTAATTAATTTCCTACGTTTTCTATCACATTTCTAGAGTAATAAAATGCGTTTTACAACCTACCTACTACTTAGCCATACCGTCGAGTGATTTATCTCTCTTGCGTATAACATTAAAAATTACTTAACCGACATTGAGAACATTTTGAATATATTTTGCATCTATGTCTAGATTTACATTAACTGTAACTCTTGTATTTAAAAACATTATCAATTTTGAGACTAATTAATTTATTTTTATAATTGAATGTTTAAGTGATCAGTTAAATGTTTAATTTAAATGTAATGAAGGTTAAGCCGTAATTTTAGCGTATTTTGTCCGACGGCACTGATGCACATCGTAATGTTTCTAGTTCTACCGTTAATCTATTTTTTAAAGGTATATCTTGTATTTATTTCAATACTACTGTTTCACATTTTCAACTAAGATCACAGTCACTGAAAATTAAATTTGAAATGAAATCAATAGTTCGTAATGATACATATTCTAATTATCGACATAAAACATGTACCTACGGACCTACACAATGGATTCTACCAAGTATCTATCAATGACATTATTTATGCTGATTTTATTTTTTTATACTAGTTTCAAATGTTTTATATCAAAAAATTCATGTGAAATAAACTTTTAAATCGCTTGTTTACATGCTAAACCTAACAATACAGTACTATTTTATATCTAGCCTAAGTTGTTATGAGGTTAGAAAAATGTTGTCGTCTAAAAAAATTTTGAAAAATTCTGGTCCTGCGACACAAGTTCTTACTTACTGCAGGGTACAAAAGTAATGCTACAGAATATTGTATGTTAATTATAAAGTTTAATTAATGTTATTTGTATTATAGCAATAAACAAAATTTATTAACAAATGTACCATTTTTATTATTTGTATTAATAATAATATCACTTTCCCGGAAAAGGATTACAAGTTTGTGTCCCCTACACCAAAAACAATGGTCCCCTAAATCTTTAGAAAGCTGTCCCCAATTCCGTTAGGGACATCTTTGTGTCCCACAGTATAAAAACTTTTCTTTCATTGTCAATTGAATTTTATTGTTGGTTTCTGAGATGCACTCTTTTGTGTGTAACCGTGCGTTCAAAGCCGCTTGTAAAGCTACAGAGTTTAGTGTCCCATCCCCGGGGCCCGTAAGAGAGCAGCTAGCGACAATGCCCCCCTGCTGGTTGCCATTTTATCCCATTTTATTGTCAAGAATCTTTAACACCGTCCCATTTTATTCCATCAGGTGGTCAAAATATTCAGACTTATTCATTTATTCAGCGAAATTTATTCACGGGTCGTTACTATGTCTGTCTCGGTGACTATCTAATAAGACTACACCTAGCCGTCTATAATTTTTTGCAATCGTTTCCTCCGTTTCATTACACGCGCGATATTAAGTTGCGATTACATTATCGCCACCTATAATTATGTTTATAACATGTCATTTGACATTATCGGGTGTACCTAACGCGTCGGCGGGCGTTAGACACATTGTGTTCTACATTACGTATGCAGGACGTGCTCTACTTGTTAGAACAACTTCCCAGTGCCGAAACAGAGGTAACATATCGCTTCGGGTGTCACTACTAAATCAAATACGTCTCTATTTAGATTTATTTCGGTTTTCAATGCTCGCGTTACGTGTTATTCTTCTACTTGTGCACCTAGTACTGACTTTGTTGCGTTTCGCACTTTATCATGATCAGTGTTAGGAGGATTATCAAGCGTGTTGTGGTTGTTATCGTCGCCGGTAGGCAGTATGTCTAGGCTGTCGGCTCTACTACCAGCGGTGAGTGGTTACCGAGACTGCGTACGTACCCTAGGCTGAGCCATTAAAGCTCGGCCCGAGCCCGGGTGCAGAGCTCCGCTGGCCACCACGAACGTTTTGCGTCACGGGCCCAACCTAACACAACACACTAGCACGTGCACACATACACATAAAATTTGACACCGTCACAGCGGCCCGCTAGCTCACTAGTGTCATAATGCACTCGCGACGGTCGGTAACTGATGGTTTCGGTTCGGTTCGATCACGGGACGCGGCGTGGCCGAGCGAGGCGCGGGGAAGCGGGAGGCCCGGCGCGCTCGGCAGTCTGGCGGACACTGCCGCGGGCCGAGCGAGCAGGGCCGTCGCCGGGGCGTGGCGGCCGGCCCCCGGCACAGGGGGCCAATCCGCGCGTCTCGCTCGGCGCAGCCCGGCGCCCGTCGCGGCCGCGCTTCCCCTCGCCCCGCGGCGGCCACACCGCGCGCGCGCCGCAGCCTAGACGGTCGTGCGTGTTTTTTCAACGGTTTTTGCGGCAATTACATGAGAGTTTTCCGCCGTTCGGATTTTCTGTACCTAATCAAAATTGCTGAGTTCCTCTCGCACGGAACGCCGTGAGTTAGGTATCGACGGCGGCGGATGCTTCCGTGTGCGACTCGCAGCTCTGACATGGGATGTTTTACATTTCCTTTTTTTCGTTTTTTTTTTGCTATCTCTACATTTATGATTATGATCTGAAATATTCTGGATATGTTATAAGTTGGCTATTTGAAAACTTTGATCATTATGGGCAGCAAACAAGTCGCTTGTTTGGTGGTTGGCACGCATGCGCGGTAACCCCGCTCCGCCTCGTCAGGGTGACGTGGGGCAAAAGTGTTTAATGTGAAAAGTTTGTGATAGCGACAGTGACCTGCGTTCGTTCGTTTACACACAATTTTCAATCCTTTAACTGAAACTGCTGAACGCGACACAACCAAAACAACGCGTTATTTATACCTGAAGGTTACCATTAGGGAACGGACTCAGTGTTAGGTTAGTAGGTATTTTTGTACAGAATTTCGCTACTTATCTACTATGAGAAAAAGCTTAATCTTTTTATAACCAATTAACTTTGGCGGCACGGCGACGCAAAATGTTTGATTGATTAACTCTTTATTGTCTACCTACACCAACAATTATACAATGCAAAAGAAAAAGCTCAATAATCAATAGTTGTAACAACTGGCGACCTTATCGCTAAGAGCGATCTCTTTTAGGAAACCTTAGGATGGAAAGGATTAAAGAAATAAAAAGACAGAGTGGGTCAATAACGAGGATATACATATAATTTTTTTTTTTTTTATGTGACAAATAATGAGACGAGCGAGACGCTCTCCTGATGGTAAGAGATAACGCCTGTCCATGACCATTACAGCGATACACAGAACTTTGAGTAACAAAACAAAGTCCAGGGCATCGCTGCTTTGGTGCTCATTACTTTGAGACTTTCGATGGTTAGTCTCAACAGCCCAGTAATTTCGCTAGCTGCAGTACCCTTCAAACCGGAACACAGTAATGTTTACACACTACTGCTTGGCGGCAGAATACCTGGTACTGCGGTGGTACCTACCTAGATGACCTCCTGCTAAGGAGATCTACCACCAACTATAACATAAATACATATATATTCTAATAATAACATATCCTAATACATAGATTAGCTTTCTTGGATACAAATAAGCGCCATTTTTCTCTATCTTGAACTACTTCATGCTAAGCATTGACTTCCAGCTCTTGGAGATCTGTAGCCACTTCATCCTGCCATCTATACCTATGTAAGGATTAGTTGGTAGTAAGTAGTTGGGACGACCGACAAAGCAAGACTAGCCTTTTACCTTCCGATAGTAAGAGATGCGCTCTTTTAACGACACAATCTTCCTCCATCGTTTTGAGATGCCCAAGCTAACGGAGTCTAGGTAGTAGTTGACTATGTGATTTCGTCTCACCAACGATGTTGGGTTCTACTATACCTACCAGCTTTAATCTAAATCTTAGTAATACCTATTAAGTATTTATCTTCCCAGGTAGCCTAACACAATCCAAAGAACATGAAACACATATTTTTTGTGCATAAATCTTCTGTCTTATCCTTTTTACAATATTAAAAGGTCCATCTATCTCGATCTTGAACTATTTCATGCCAGTAATTATTGACTACTGAGATTTTTAACCGCCCCTAATTTTTTTACCTTCATCTTTTAAGATTGGAGACTTCGTTTGAAATGTAAAAGTAATGAGACGAACGAGATGCTCTTCTGATAGTAAGAGATAACTTCATAATTATATTTACTGATAAAGAGGTGTTGCAGGTCAATATAATTTTCAATAAAAAAATTTACAATGTCAGTAAAATATTAAACATTATTGCAAAAATGTCAAATTATTTATCAAAATTCACAAAATTCTTTGTTGCTGTAAAACGTGAGTTCATCTCTGCATGACCGTTACAGCGATAGATACACAGAACTTTAAGTAATAAAACATAATCCAGGGCATCGCTGTTTTAGCGCTCATTTATTAATCTTTCGATGGTTAGTCATAAAAGCCCTGTAATTTCGCTAGCTGCAGTACCCTTCAAAGCGGAGCACAATAATGTTTACACACTACTGCTTAGCGGCGGAATATCTGGCTAAACCTTTTGGGTAACAGCTCCAGCAAAAATAGTTGTTCTTATAACTAATAGTATCAGATTTAGATTCTTGTAAGAATATTGACGTACTTTTGAATCCAGATAGTTAAGTAAAAAATAAATAATCTATAAGTACTATTATAAAGAGGAAATAGGTAGGTACATATCTTAGGTAAATAAAGATAATCATAATCATATTTATTGATAACGAAGTGTTACAGGTCAATTTTCAATAATAAAATCATAAACAAAAAAATAAGAAATGTCAGTATTAAAAATAATAAAAATATGTGCAAAAATGTCAAATCAATAATAATTATATAATAAATGTCAAAATTCACAAAATTCTTTGTCGCTGTAAAACGTGCAAGGTAAAGGTTACGTATGCAATCGAAAATATCTTTTAAACAATGCTCAAAAACATATCAAGATTATTATATGATCAAAAAGTATTTAATAGTATATTAATTATATGCTCACAGCATTCAAATCGTAATAAAAATTATACCCATTTAAAATCTTCAATTATCAGGTTATAAAAAACAACATTGAATGCTTTATTTTAGACTATTATATCCATAACGTTTTTGTATCACATATTTATCAATTAAATTGTTACAATATGTATAACAGGAATGGTTTCAATCGATTAAATAGTATAATTTGCCCCCGCGATTATCCTTGAATCCGTTTTGAATTTTTATTCACTTCTATTGGCATATTTGACAGCCCCGTTGGCTCATTGGTAGTATATCTGCCTTGAGAGCTGTAGGGCGTGGGTTCAATTTACACTCAGGGCAAAACATTTTGTGAATAAACAAATGTTTGTTCTGTGTCTGGGTGTTCTGTATTTATTATAAGTAGATATGTATTTACAAAAAAAAAGTATTTATGTATTCTATCAGTTATCTGACTTCCATCACACAAGCTCTGCTTAGTTTGGGGTCAGATGGCGCTGTGTGTAATGTCCCACGATATTTATTTTATAAAATTTCAAGGTATAAATAAGTAAAGTAACATGTAGACTTCTATTTATGTAGGTAGGTAGGTACCTACTTGTATTCGACTTGATTCTGATCGTTGTAAAAAGTACTTTAAATTTAGGTAGATAAGTAAGTGTTATCATAAATTGTTATTGGGTAATTTGTTAGCTTTATTAAACTTAAACGTCGATTTTTAAGTATTCGTTTCCGAATGATTAGAGACTTAGGGTTGGCATTATAAATATATAAATATCGTAGGACATTACACACAGCGCCATCTGACCCCAAACTAAGCAAAGCTTGTACTATGGGAATCAGATAACTGATAAAATACTTAAATACTTTTTTTTTGTAAATACATACTTATAATACATATTTATAGCCTGATAACTGTAAAAATTATAAATTATAAAATTATAGCCAAGAATGTAAAGAATTTCAACTCGATTCTGATTTTTGTCACCCAATTATAAACATAGGTAGGTAGGTAGATATATTATCTACATCTACACTAATATTATTAAGAGGAAAGATTTGTATTTTTGAATTTTTGTAGGTATGTTTGTAACGAATAAACTCAAAAACTACCTAATGGATCGATTTCAAAAATTCTTTCACTATTAGAATGCAACATTATCCCTGAGTAACATAGGCAATATTTATGACTTTAATTTTAAACGAAATATTTATTTAAAAATATATATTAAATATTGATATAAATATTTAATATTTATTTATTTTAACGAAGCCGGAACGGACCGCTAGTATCTAATACAATACCTACTAACGAATGTTTTACTACGTAGGTATTCATTTGTACGTTATTTATATTTACATACACGTTTATTTATTTCTAGCATGTATTTATTCTACTACTACTACTACTACTACTACTACTACTACTACTACTACTACTACTACTACTACTACTACTACTACTACTACTACTACTACTACTACTACTACTACTACTACTACTACTAGTGTACAGTAGATTATACTACTAGTATACTACTAGTAGATACTACTAGTAAACAGTTGATTATACTAGTAGTATAATCTACTGTTTTACTAAAGCAATTGTGATTTACCGCAAATAAATGCCAGTAGCTGTGATTTCATTGTAAAATTATGCTCCATTTGTCCATAAATGGCAAAAATGTATTTGTATGGACACCGAACCATCTTAAGTATTAAATTTAAAAATTGTACTTAGGTAGGTACGAATATATAGGCAAACATGTGACTAAGGTTAACAATGGAACCTCATTGTTTAATTTATTACCGTTAGAAAAACTAACAGACTTAAATAACATATTATTCTAACTTAATATAGGTACCTACATAAATCATCATACATCTTCTTTACCCCACTGCTGGGTATAGGCCTCTCTGTCATGTCATATGCCTCAGTTCTGTGCCAATCTAGTGCAGGTTCGACCCGCGACGGTGACAATAATGTCGACCCATCTTGCGGCTGGACGACCAACGCGCTGCTTACCTTAACATTAATTTTACATATAAGTAGGTACATAACAGAAAAGTTATTTACAAGTGTTTACTGATAGGAATTACTAGGTGTAGATAGATTTTGTACTCTGATAGCTCAGTTGTTACCCCGGCTGGTTAACACGCCGAATGGCATAGGTTCAAACACCAACAATGAGCTTGAGCCAGTGAAGTAGCAGTAGTCTCAACAGCCCTGTAATTTCGCTAGCTGCAGTACCGTTCAAACCGGAACACAGTAATGTTTACACACTACTGCTTGGCGGTAGAATATTTGGTACTAAGTATAATGCATAAGTAATGCATATAGGTAAGTATTCTATCAGTTATTTGGTCGCAGTACCTACAAGCTTTACTTACTTAGTTTCGGGTAAGATGGCGCTGTGTGTAATGTCCTGCGATGTTTTTACCAGCTGCGCCCCGCGGTGATACTCGCTACATGTTTTCGAGATAAAAAGTAGCACGTGTTCTAATCCAGGATCTCAGCTACCTCCACACCAAATTTCTTTTTTTTTTGATACAAAATAGGTTCGCGTTTGACCACACTCTGCCTGATGTTAAACAGTAGTGTGGTCTAAGATGGAGCACACTTACCTAGAAGAAACCTATTTACTCTAGATTTGAAGACGCCAATATTGTACCTAACAGGGAGGGAACACAGACTCCGGCAGAGAGTTCCACAACCTCGCTGTGCGAATGAAAAATGTGGAGTCAAAACGCTTTGTGCGTACATGGGGAACATCCACCATGTACGGATGACGTTTTGGTCTCGTTTGTCTGGCCGTCCGGTAAAAGAAAAGTGCAGGTGGAACCAAATTGTGCAGCTCAAGTGCACACTCTCCGAAATGTATCCGGTAGAAAACTGACAAGCTGGCAATACTACGACGATGCTCAAGACTTTGAAGCCGAGACTCTAGAAATTGCCTCCTGACAATTTCATCCAAATCCTTCATCTTCCACCCATCCATCCATCCATCCATCCAAACTTTCACATTTATAATATTATAGTGGAAAGTGGGATAGAATAAGCTTAGAATTTTGTAACATGACACAATATGAAATACTTACCTACTTACGTTTAGTATTTTATTTTTGATCATTTGAAATTAATCAACAGAACGATGCAACGATGATGGTTCAATGGTGTTAAAGCTATGATAGCTTTTCGGTTAGCGCGATCGGTGCATAAACCAGGAAGCGTGGGTTGACATTCTAACAATGAACTTTAACTTCTGGTGAGGGAAAGCATCGTAAGTAGGTAGGGCTGGCTAGCTACCACCCTCAAATTAAAAATCTGCCGGCATTTACCTAACGGTGTATTCCGGCAGCCTCACTTAATAGCCAATTCCATTCCAGGCTAGGTGTGCTTTACCATCTTCGACCACACCGTCGCTTAACATCAGGTAAGCCGTAGTCAAACTCCTAGTTTGTAAACCATAAAAAAAGACTAACAGCTGTAATAAAATCCATTCAATTTTTTAATGAACATAATAAGGATCCGACAATCTTAAAATATCACTTAGTACTTTGATTATTTTTATCCTGCTTGTTATTAAGCTGATTTTAAGTATCTAACGGTGTGGTCTAGGAGGACGGTTGCCCAGAAGGAATCGGCTAAAAAGCCAGCATAAGGTTGCCTGGAAGATAATACTTTTAGCAATGGTATACCTACCTACAATTTGTTACACTTATTGCTAAATCATTTAACTCTGTTTGAATTTTTACGAGAACAATAAAGAGTTATCCATTTATCTTAATTCACATATTATTAGTAGGTACTTTTACCTACAGGATTATAAGTTTAACGTGTAGGTACAATCCCGAAAGGAGGTATTTTAACTTTTACTTTGGGCACAACTCTGAATATATAGATCCAGATATATTTCAGGCTAGGTCTGCTTATCAAAACGTCATTTACCATCAGCTGAGGTCAAACACCAATCATAAAATAAACGCCTGCCACCCATAAAAGTAAAAAGACCTGTTCTAGAGGTAGGTACCTATCCATCTACCTAATAGGTACAAATTTTGATCAACGAACTTATTTTATGAAACAGAAAAAATGTCTTATAAGAACTTTAAAAAAAATTGTAATTTAATTTTCTTTATGATCAATAAAAGATTTTTGAATTTTATAAATATCTAATTACATATATCTACTAATGCACATTTTTTTCACGATTCGAATAAGTAGATAAGTACATAATTATATTTGTGACCAGGATTTAATGGTGCACAAAATACTTTAAAATAAGTTTTGTGTAAAACTAATTTTATGTACTAGTACCGAGGTACTATAAAAATGTGTTTATTTTGTGGCGCTATTTAGGTATTGTAACAGTCGTCGAGGTAGGTAAACAAAGCTAATTTTACAGTTTATTTTGTGCACAACTAAGTCTCAATTATAAACATAACTATGTAATCATACTAAGTCTCAGTAAAATTGTTTAAAATATTATATTTTTATTATGAATAACACGAAGTACGCTAACGTGATTACTTGTTGAATTTGGTACGGCTAGCGCCATCTATGAGCGAGTAGCAGAACTACACCAACACGTTTCTTGTATAAAATTTTATTAATTTTATCTTTGTTGATATAGTTCAACTATAATAAATGTTAATAACTACCTACGCAAAGTATAAAATTAATTTAAATTTTTGAACGAATTAAAAATGAGAAATAATTAGTGAATTTTGGCCGGTTATAATGGATTTGCTGAGGTTTTTTTTATTGTAGGTAGGTAGATACCCAGGTTAGGTAGGTAGGTAAAGTAGGTGTATGGTAGGTAGGTAGGTACTCTTATGTTCCTCATATAATCAACATCTTTCATAAAACGGGCCAACTGCAGTCACTACAGAAAAGCAACGGATTAGCACTAAACAGATTTTAGAAAAAATGAAAAGAAATTTGTGTCTAAAGGATTCCGAATTAAATGAAAAGGGTGTTCCGAGTCAATCCTGTCTTCTATAAAGTGGCCCACTGCTGTGCGCGGGTTTCTTCTCATTGTAAGAAGGATAAAGCATAGTCCGCAACCCGCACTAGTCCAGCGTAGTGGTACGCTGGACAAGTGCAGGTTGGTAGACTTCACATACCTTCGAGAACTATTTTTTAAGAACTCTCCGACTACTAGAGTAGGTTACCTCACGATGTTTTCCTTCGCCGTTTAAAGTACCTACCTTTTTTTTTTTTTTTTTCCTTTGGTTTTGGCGTCGCGTTTTAGCATTTGCCAGTGTCAAGTAATTATATATTTTCAAGTTTCAAAAGTTAAATAAGTGCCATCGTAGCTAGTTTTAGTCAAAGTCGTCTTTGTCAAGTCCAGTTCGTGTCAGTTAATTCCAGTCATGCTTTAGTAAAGTAGTGGCAACTTTACTACAAAGCTTCGATGAAGTTTTGGAAGCAACACGAAAACTCATGTTTCACCACATTATATCATTTTCCCACACTCGCGCTTGTAATTCGGCACTTTATGAATAAAACACCACCATTTTTATGCATGAACACTCGACAAAACACTAGTTTTGGAAAAAAATACAACGGAGCGACACGACTCTTCCCGCGTTCCCGCCAAAACCCCAGTACTATCGACAATAACTAGATACGCACTGCAAAAGACAGATGCGCGTGCCATGGGATTCGAACTATTATCTACTTGGTGATAGATTTCCTTAGTAGGAAGTCGTCTAGGTAGTGTGTAAACATTACTGTGTTGCGGTTTGAAGGTTAGGTACAGCTAGCAAAATTACTGAGTTGTTGAGACTAACCATCAAGACGTCTCAAAGTAATGAGCGCCAAAGCAGCGATGCCCCGGACTTTGTTTTGCTACTTAAAGTTCTGTGTATCGCTGCAATGGTCGTGATTTTAATTTAATTTTGGTTACGGTTTTTATTTTGATAATAATTTTATTGATTGAAATCAATTGAGTTTTAATTTAATTAATTATATTGTTACATTTAAATGCATGTTGTGCTTCTTTAAACAAGCAACGCAATTATTTATTCATGTAAGATTATAATTATCATTGTAGTTGCTTTTTTTTTTCTTTTTTTTTTATGTGACAAATAATGAGACGAACGAGACGCTCTCCTGATGGTAAGAGATAACGCCTGTCCATGACCATTACAGCGATACACAGAACTTTGAGAACAAAACAAAGTCCAGGGCATCGCTGCTTTGGTGCTCATTACTTTGAGACTTTCGATGGTTAGTCTCAACAGCCCAGTAATTTCGCTAGCTGCAGTACCCTTCAAACCGGAACACAGTAATGTTTACACACTACTGCTTGGCGGCAGAATATCTGGTACTGCGGTGGTACCTACCTAGATGACCTCCTGCTAAGCTGCTTGCTAATGTGAAGTCTCAATAAATAAATAAATGGTCATCGACATGCGTTATCTCTTACCATCAGGAGAGCGTATCGTTTGTCTCATTACTTTTGCATTAAAAATAAAAAATAAAATAGAACCCAGATTTTCAGACGTTCTAGTCCAACTAGGCTGCCGAAACTCCCAAATTGTACACACGTACGTATACCTACTACCTACCTAAACGTTATAAACATCGTAAATTCATGAAGCCATAGTAAGATCTCAATCTAAATAAATAATTATTAATAATTCATAGAGATTGTAAATCTAAATTATTTTCATTTGACATAAACACCTATTCATATTATTAATAAAAAGTACCTACTTAGGTACCTACCTACCTAATGATAAAAACATTTTTGTATTTTGTATAATACTTATTTTGTTTTATTTGAAACTAGCTGTGCCCGCGTTTTCGTGTGGTTGTTCGGTTAGGGCGTACAAATACAATAATATATATGCAATTCAATAATCTCTTATCTATACTATTATAAAGAGGAAAGATTTGATTGTTTGTATTGAATAGGCTCCGAAACTACTGGACCGATTTCAAAAATTCTTACGCCGTTGGGAAGCTACACTATCCCCGGGTGACATAGAATTTTTATCCCTGTGCTTCCAAGGGAACGGGAACTACGCGGAACTAACTACTACTATAAAACCGCGAGGCGACCGCTAGTCATTAAATAATCGAAGTCATAAAAAACCATTCAAGAGTACCTAAGTCGTAATTTATTGACGGTAAGTCTCTTTGGACCAGATTGGCACAGGAACGAGGCAGATGGCATGTAAAGAGAGAGGCCTATACCCAGCAGTGGGATTAAGAAGGCTGTGGATGATGATGATGAAGTCTCTTTAGCAGGAGGTCGTCTAGGTAGGTACCACCGCAGTACCAGATATGCCGCCGCCAAGCAGTAGTGTGTAAACATTACTGTGTTTCGGTTTAAAGGGTACTGCAACTAGCTATATCAGGTACTGGGCTGTTGAGACTAACCATCAAAAGTCTTAAAGTAGTGAGCGCCAAAGCAGCGATGCCCTGGACTATATTTTGCGTTTTGCTACTCAAAGTCCTGTGTATCGCTGCAATAGTCATGGACACGCGTTTTCTATTACCTAGAACGCATCATTCTTCTCATTACTAAACATTAACAAAAATGACAGCTCAGTTCTTAACGCAGTCGGTTCACACGTCGAGGAGCGTGTATTCGAATCCCATTAATAAGCTCGAGCTGCCGGTGAAAGATAACATCGTGAGGAAACCATAGCATGGTGGTAGGGTCTAATACCCGACTGTCTAGCTACATCGCTTAAAACAGGTTAAAAAAGTTTTCACGACACAGAAAGAAATTAGTTTTCTGTAAAAATCTAGTGTAAAAGTTACCTCGCCTTATGGTGTGGAAGTATCCCAGTGTAGGCAATCCCACAGGAACGGATGGAGGCAGGAATTATTGGCGTCTATGGAACCGGGACATGTGTTATGAGACATGTGGCTCGGGAGTGGTTAGTATGGAGATGGACTTACCCAAATACATTTGAATTTTAAATACCTAGTTTAAAAGTGCCTCAATGTGTGTGACTCAAATTATACTAAATCTAAAAGTCCGGTCTAGTCTACTTAGTTTAAAAGTCGAAACTTTAATTATATCGAATACTTCGATATAATTAAAGTTAGTTTTAGTTTTAAACACATCCGGTGGCCTTTTTCATGGAGACAAAGCTGAGTACAACGCGCCCGCAGCCTCGCCTAGCATAAGTAAAACAAAAAACTGTTAAAGTATTTATAGTAGCATTTTGACAGCCCTGTTGGTTCATTGGTAGTATGTCTGCTCCAAGAACTGAACGGCGTGGGTTTGATTCCCACCCAGGACAATAATTTCGCTATATAAACAAAATTAATTGATTATTCTGTGTCTGGGTGTACTGTATGTATTACAAAAAAAACTATTTAAGTATTCTATCAGTTATCTGTCTTCCATAGTACAAGCTTTACTTAGTTTGGGGTCAGATGGCGCTGTGTGTAATGTCCTATGATATTTATTATGTTTTTTTATTTATTTAAAATTAAATATATTTTTCTGTTGACGTAATCAGAGAGGCTTACATTTCAATCTACGAAATTACTACGTATATTGTTATAGATATTATAAAATGTATGACACCGGCGGCAGTAAAAAAAACTGTTTTTAATAATAAATTTATAAATTTGACTGTCGTTTACGTATGTACATACGTAATCCGCAAATTACACTTCAAAAAAGTTTAGATACGTACGTGGGTATCTAACAAAAAATGCAATCAATCAAGGATTCAAATTTGTTTTAGCTATTGCTCTATGAATAAAGCTATTATTTCAAATTTTAATAAATTATTTATTGCAATAAAATTCAAAGTTTAATTTGCATCTTCTTCTAACACTTAATAAAGTATATATTAACAATGCATATCATGTTCAGCTATGTTTTTGCCGATGTTAAATGTCAGGCATAGAAATGGCAACTACTTCGAGCACAGATATAAAACATTTTTTTGCCGACAAATGGAAGAAAATTGCAAAATCTAAAGAAACGATCGGAAACTTTAACGATACGAATTGATTTCACTTTCATTGTGCGAACCACTAATAAGTGTAGGTACCTAATGCACTTCCTGAGTGGGTAATTTTTTTATGATTGGCAGGCTAGGTTTTGACCACAGCTCACCTGATGTGAAGGTATGGTCAAAGATGGTAAAGCACACCTAGCCTGGAATGGAACTGGCTCTCAGGTGAGGCTGCCGGAACACACCGTTAGATGCTTGGCGGCAGATTTTAAACTAGAGGGTAGTAGCTAGCCAGCCGAGTACTAGAAAGTACCCTACCACCATGCTATGGTTTCCTTATGGTGTTTTCCTTCACCGGCAGCTCAAGCTCATTGTTGGGATTTGAACCCACGCCCTTCGGCTTGCGAACCTACCGCGCTAACCACTGAGCTATCATCGCTACAAATCTGTCTACAAAGCTATCTGTTCCCCGATTGATACTACCTGAGTGCCTTCAAGTCACGAGTAAATAGATTCACTCTAGGCACGCGAGCTCCATCGTAGACTGCACCTTCGCATAATGTGAGGTGAAACGTCAACCAGCACACAATCAAAAAAAGGTTGTCTTTTCTACACATTATCGATGTTCTTAATATTAAAATACTTACTATACAACATGACTGGTGAGACACCTACGATTCTTAAGGAGAGTACTCGGTGCTCGATTCTCGTTATAATTATGTAATAAAATTAGGTACCTACTTAGTTTTTGGCCAAATTTCTCTATAAATAAATAAAGCGTGGATACACTCCCGACTCTGATAACGATGTTTTGATCACGCGACAAGTACATGCTTGTCCCCCGTCGTCAGCGCGAGCGTCCTCACAACGTCCAGCTCGTGCGTCCGCGCGGTGTCCATGCGTTGCTTAATGAATTACATAGCTTGCGGTTAAGTTTACCTAGTAGTCAGTTAGTATTTATTTTGAGTGTTATTTTATTTCTTCGTTTGTGATCGCCAAATATCACGTCCTCGAGTATCGTAGGTGTCTCACCAGTCATGCGGTATACGGTACATACCCAGCGCCGGCTGGGTATACGGTCGGCATAGTAGGTAAGTCGGTAGTCGGTAGTGCCTCAAGCTTTTAAAAATACCTTTAGGTAAGTACCTACACGCCAAATACTACTTACAAGATTTTTTTACTTTATAGTTCCAGGTAAAAGCTTGTTTTATTTTTAACTTTTCCGTAGGTATCCTCAAGTCAATCAGATAAATTGAACCCAAACTCGGTTGTATGTTGTTTTATCACAGAGATGCCGTGGCCACCTTCCAGCTTCATCATCAGACCCTAGATATCGTCTAGACGTAAAGTGCTCGAAACCCAAACTCGACGGGTTTCTCTTGTTTAGCTCTGAAGTTTCTATTACCATCTTCCGTCTCCATCATCAGACCAGAGACCAGCTACATGGTACCATTTTTGTAATGTAATTGTAATGAGCCGAACGAGACGCTCTCCTGGTGGTAAGAGAGAACGCCTGAACATGACCATTGCAGCGATACACAGAACTTTGTACAGAAAAACAAAATCCAGGGCATCGCTGCTTTGCCGTGTATTAGTTTGAGACTTTCGATGGTTAGTCTCAACAGTCCAGTAATTTCGCTAGCTGCAGTACCCTCCAAACCGGAACACAGTAATGTTTACACACTACTGCTTTGCAGTAGAATATCTGGCACTGCGATGGTACCTACCTAGACGACCTCCTGCTAAGTGTACCAAGTGTACAGGGTAAGTGAAGGGTTACTAGTCCCACTGATATTATAAATGTGAAAGTTTGGATGTATGTTTGTTACTCTTTCACGCAAAAACTACAGAACGGATTTGGATGAAATTTGGGATGATTGATTGATTGATTGATTAACTCTTTATTGCACACACTAAAAAAAACAATACAGAAGAAATAAAATTAATTAATTTGTGTAACAACTGGCGACCTTATCGCTAAAAGCGATCTCTTCCAGGCAACCGTAGGACGGACAGGATCAGAGGAAGAAAATATACGGGGTGTGTCAATAACGAGGATATGCACAAAGGATAATATATAACTATAACATAAATACTTATATCTACACTCTAATAATAATATATCCTAATACATAAAGTAGGTAACTAAAAATACACTAATATATATAAAATTAATTTATTATGTATTTAGAAATAAAATAAATACTTGTATTCTGAGAATATATACACAAATAAGCGACAAGTAACAACAATTAGGTATTATAGCTGTGAAAGATAAAAAAGTTTGACTTGTTCTTTAAAAACAGCGATCGATGGAGCACGTTTAATGGCTACAGGTAGCGCGTTCCACAGTTGGACTGCCTGGAATGCAAAGGACTTACCGTAAAACGTTTCACAGCGTGCAGACCCTTCTGCACGCTGTGAAGCGTTTGAGCGCTCTTGAGAGTAAGGTTCTCCTTTGACCTAAGGGGCAGGGAATGAGAACTGTGCCAGAAGGTAAAATTTTCTTTTAGATAGCAGGGAGTAGAGGGGTTGAAGAGAACGTTATACAGAAGAGAAAGTAAATGGTGTAAGTAAGTGGTGGTAGCTGAGATCCTGGATTAACACATAGGCTACTTTTTATCCCAAAAACATGAAGCGGGTAACACCGCGGAGCGCAGCTAGTAATAAATAAAACAAAGCTCATTCCATAATGTGTTATCCTCCCTAAATCTCCACAACGAATGTGTACGCAGAAAGGTCTAAGCCCAGATAATTACCGTTTTTTTTTCTTGGCCGACGATTATTAATGATTAGGATTTAGTTTAGTTCGATTTTAATTATAAAACGAAATGACAGTTCGTTCGGCGGTTGTTGATCTTTTGGTTGTTTTCAAGTTCAATTTAGTGGCACATTTAACATAGATATATTTCGTGGTTGACGGGCTAGGTGTTTGACATAGCTCACCTGATGCTATGTGACGGTGTGGTAGAAAATGGTAACGCACAGCCTGGTATCATATATCTGACGTTGCTATAAAAAAATGTATTGTCCCATTTTCAATTTTAGCTTCCTGTTACTTCAAAGATCGACATACGTGAAACATAATAAACTTTGCACCGAAAACAACATTTGTTAAACAAAATAAGTATCTTAAATTAATACTATTTACAAATTTATACAAAAATCTTAGTGTAAAAGTCCGTCAGAGGAGAGACATTAGAATTGTACTTAACTATTAAGGACATAACGTACCTACATGTATACATTATATTCTGTATTTCCCTTGTTTTCATTAGTATTAAATCAGAGCATCGAGTATATTAGTTCGTTAGATTTTCTACGTAAAGTTAGAAACAAATTACCCACCTTAATACCTACTTGGTGGTAGATCTCCTTAGCAGGTCTTCTAGGTAGCTACCACCGCAGCGCAGCAGATAGCGAAATTACAGGACTGTTGAGAATAATCATGACAGTAATGAGCGGCAAAGCAGCGATGCCCAGGACTTTGTTTTGCTACTCAAAGTTCTGTGTATCGCTGCAATGGTCATGGGCATGCGTTATCTCTTGCTATTATTGCCTAATGGTAATCCAGATAATAAACTGTAAGCGTATGCAAGTATATGCGCCAAATTTCAGTCAAATCTATTCAGGTGTTTTCGCGTGTTCAAACACAAACACACAAAATTTCACATTTATAATATTGAAATAGGAGACGAAAGATAACAGTACTAGAATATTGTTTCTAATACCTACTACAATTTTTTTTACTTAATTTTTTTTTTTTTTTTTAATGGTAGACAGGCTAGGTGTTTGACCACAGCTAACCTGATGTTAAGTGAAGTTGTGGTCGAAGATGGTAAAGCACACCTAGTCTGGAATGGAACTGGCTGTCAAGTGAGGCTGCCGGAACACACCGTTAGAAGACTAAGTTATTTACTAAGGCTAGATTAAATATACATGTGCTACAACGTTCTGCATTCTTACATTCTGAATATTTACTTGGTGGTAGATCTCCTTAGCAGGGGATCGTCTAGGTAGGTACCACCGCAGTATCAGATATTCTGCCGCCAAGCAGTAGTGTGTATACATTACTGTGTTCCGGTTTGAAGGGTACTGCAGCTAGCGAAATTACTAGGCCATGGGATTAACCATTGAAAGTCTCAAAGTAATGAGCACCAAAGCAATGATGCCCTGGACTTTGTTTCGTTACTCAAAGTTCTGTGTATCGCTGCAATGATCATGGGCAGGTGTTGTCTCTTACCATCAGGAGGGTGTCTCGTTCGTCTCATTATTTTTCAAATAAAAAAAAATTCTCGGCCGCACTATCGCTTTCCATTAGGTGAGCTGTTGGCCAAACGTAGATCTTCTTCATTTAAAAAATAACTAATAGGTATGACAGATACTCTACAACCACGTACCCGCTTCCGCCCGGAGTGCACCTCCCACCGCGTGCTTCGGAACCAAGTTATGATCTTGGCTGCTAGAGACCTCGTTTTATGAAAACATTGACGAGTATTTTAAACTAAAAGATTTAAGATTCAAGAAATTTATTAAGATGTTAAAAATACAATGTAGTATATGGTGCACAGTCAAATAATTATGAACCTAAAATTACTAGTAAGTAATTGTGTTTTTTTTCTGACATATTTTATGTTGACAATATTTTTTGTTAGTGACATTTTTATAGCCTATATAATTAGTGTTTTATAACTTTTTTAATGATATATTTGATATGATATTACGGAATTTGACTTATAACATTGATGTTTGACAGCCCCGTTGGCTCATTGGTAGTACCTATATCTGCCTTGAGAGCTGTAGGGCGTGGGATCGATTCCCACTCAGGGCAAACATTTTGTGAATAAACAAATGTTTGTTCTGTGTCTGGGTGTTCTGTATGTATTATAAGTATGTATTAACAAAAAAAAAGCATTTATGTATTCCATCAGTTATCTGACTTCCATCACACAAGCTCTGCTTAGTTTGGGGCCAGATGGCGCTGTGTGTATAGTCCTACGATATTTGTTTATAAAATATTTGTATTTTATAATAAGAAATTTCAGTTTGGAAATAATAATTTGAACGCGGACGTATAGTCGCGGGCACAAGCTAGTTATATTATACTTAAAACTTATTAACTTCCCAGAAAGCGAGCTAGGCCAAAAATAAAATAATACCTACAAGACTGTTTTTAAAATTGTGATATAAAATCCCCAGTACACAGAATCTTTTAGTAAAAAAATGTAGATAAAAAATTAGAAAGGGAAATGTTTTCCTTATGATAAAATAATTGAAAAAACTTAATTATAATCTCAATAAAAGTCATATTATTCAAGCAATTAATAAAATAAACCACAAAATGGTCGTAAAATACAGTAATTTATTCATTCTGGTAGTTAAATTTGGTTTAGTTTTATAATTTAATAGTTATATTCTGTCATTTATAGTTTTACAGCTAATTTGACAGTACTTAGTGTATTTTTATTAGCTTTGAAGGAATACAGTAATCGCCAAAGAAGAAGGATAAAAATAGAGTTGACCTTTTCTACGCATTAACGATCTCAATCTTTCATGTTCTTTAAAATAAAAAAGTTGCGTACATTGAAAATGTCCCATTTTTCCTATATTTCATTTCTAATATTATTAATAAATAACGCTGTCTCTTTTATACAAAAGAAGTTAGAAGAGTTAGGGTTTTTTAAGATATACTTATATATAAATTTTATTGTGTACGCAAAGACTCATAAAACAAGAAAAAATATAACACATATAAAAAAACTTAGGAGCTAGTGTCTCAAATGATGGTCTTATCGCTAAAAGCAATCTCTTCCAGGCAACCGTAGGATTGAATAAAACAAAAATACGGCGAGAGTTGTTATACCTACCATCAAAACAGGTGAAACACACATAGGTACATCTAGTATTTTTTTTTGGGATTTTATGGTTTGGCTACAATGGCCTTTGAACCATGTCATTATTTGCGAAGAACGAATTCATGTCTTACATCTATAGTTACAGTCAAAGTCTAGTATTGGTCTAGTCCAGTCCGTGCCAGTCAAGTCCAGTCATGCTATAGTAAAGTAGTGGCGACTTTACTTTAAGCTTCGATGGAGTTTTGGAAGCAACACGAAAAGTCATGTTTCACCACATTATATCAATTTCCCACACTCGTGCTTGTAATTCGGCACTTTATGAATAAAACACCACCATTTTTATGTATAAACACTCTACAAAACACTAGTTTTGGAAAAAAATACAACAGAGCGACACGACTCTTCCCGCGTTCCCGCCAAAACCGTACATATAGTATATATACTAACACTACAGATAATTAAACAAACATAATGACATTATAAGCAAATATAATGACATTATGTTATATTTATTTATTTTTTAGGTTAGGTCATTTATTTATTTTTTAGGTTTTATATATTTTTGAACACATTGTGTTTAAGAATAAATAAATGGCATACTAATAAATATCATGTAATAATAACCGAGAAACAAAGAATAACAATATAATTTTGATGCTAATAGACATACGCGTAAATGGGAAGCAAACAAATTAATGAGACGAACGAAAATATCTATTGATGGTAAGAGATAACGCCTGTCCTTGACCATTATAGTGCCAGAACTTTGCGATCGATCGATGTGAGTTTCATTAGCACTTTAGCTTCGCCGCCGAATTTTTGTTCGCTCTATATAATATATACTACATAACTCTTTGGTAAGCAAACCATTGTTATTTTTTAATTACTTTAGTAATTTGACGTTTTATTACTGAGTGTGTACTTTTACTGACAGATGTAGCTTTTCAAACGCCTACAGTTTTATAAACGGGCTTTAACACCTGGTAAATATTCTTACAGACTTAAAGAATTTAGTTCGGGTCAAAATTCACCGACTCACCGTCTAACCGACAAGTGAGAAAAAATCGACGGGCGGTTGTGTGTACATTTTTTAACATTAAAAAATCGTTCAGATTTACAAATTTCAAGTCCACATTCAACGTAACATATTCTTTGATTCTTTGGCTTTTTTTTTTAATGTAAAAGTAATAAGACAAACGATACGCTCTCCTGATGGTAAGAGACATCGCATGTCAATGACCATTGCAGCGATAGACGTAACTTTGAGTAACAGAACAAAGTCCGGGGCATCGCTGCTTTTGCGCGTATTAAATAAATATTGGAGGACTTTTAACACAGCGCCATCTAGCCCCAAACTAAGCAAAGCTTGTACTATGGGGAACCAGATAGCTGATAGAATACTTAAATACTTATTTTTTTGTTGTAAATACATGCTTATAACACATACAGTACACCCAGACACAGAACAAACATCGATGTTAGTCACACAAATGAGAGCCTAGAATGACTGCCTAGTAATTTCGCTAGCTACATTACCTTTTTTTAATATTAGCAGCTAGTGAAATTATGGGCTATTAAAACTAACCATCGAATGTCTCAAAGTAATGGGCGTCAAAGCAGCGCTGCCCTGGATTTCGTTTTGTTGCTCAAAGTTCTGTTTTTTGCAGCAATAATCATTGACATCTTTAATACCACGAGAGTGTCTTCGTTGTCTTGGTACTTTTAAATAAAAAAGCCAATTCGAGATCTCAAAATATATCCTATCCTAACTTATATTATATAAATGCGAAAGTTTGTGAATATGTTTGTTAGTCTTTCACGCAAAAACTACTAAACGGATTTAGATGAAATTTGGCATGGAGGTAGCTGAGACCCTGGATTAACACATAGACTACTTTTTATTCCGAAAACATGTAACGGGTAACACCGCGGGGCGCAGCTAATCATATATTTTTAAATAATGTTCAAAGTTAAATAACTTAAATCAAAGTTTTCTTTTAAGGTTGACAGGCTGGATGTTTGGCCACAGCTCACCTGATGTTAAGTGACGGTGTGGTCGAAGATGGTATAGCACACCTAGCCTGGAATGGAACTAGCTCTGCAGTGAGACTGCCGGAACACACCGTTAGATGCTTGGCGGCAGATTTTCAACTTGAGGGTGGTAGCTAGCCAATCGAGTACTAGAAAGTACCCTACCACTATGCTATGGTTTCCTCACGATGTTTTTCTTCACCGGCAGCTCAAGCTCATTATTGGGGTTTGAACCCACGCCCTTCGGCATGAAAACGATGTCCTTCTTGTGAAGTTCTTTAACTTTATTACAACACAAAGAGTTTTATAAACATAGCTCTGGCAGATATCGCATTAAAAACATTACTAAAGCCGCTGTTCTTACCATCAAGCGGGCTTTTCTATGCCGCTCTTGAAAAAACAGTAATCCGAGAAACAGCACATGTCGCAAGTTTTTTTGCCACACTTTTTCTCAAAGAAAATATTATGAAGGTTACATATTTATGGACTGCGAAACTCGACGCGTCGATTGACGACAGTTTTGTAGAAAAAAAACATCGAAACAGTTGAGAGGCCACCGTGACGTTAAGACACATGTGGTAGATTTAACACAAAATTAATATAAAATTCTTTGTCAAAGGAATACCAAAATAAGTGAAAGGAACTTGTAAAGTTGAAGTATTCACGATACGGCCTAGGAAGGAATACGCTTGTCTAGTAGGAATCTTTTTATTTATGGTTGACAGACTAGGTGTTTGACTACAGCTCACCTGATGTTAAAAGACGGCGACTTCAAATATGGTAAGCACACCTAGCCTGAAATGTAAATGCCTCTCAAGTGACGCTGCCGGAACAAAATGTTGAGAACAACAACAACAACAACAATGATGTTGTTGTTGTTGTTGTTTGGCGGCAGATTTTCAACTTGAAGGTGGTAGCTAGCCAGCAGCGGTTACTTTTCGCAGTGTTTACTTGGTAGTAGATCTCCTTAGCAGGAGGTCGTCTAGGTAGGTACCACCGCAGTACCAGTTATTCTGCCGCTAAGCAGTAGTGTGTAAGCATTGCTGTGTTCCGCTTTGAAGGGTACTGCAGCTAGCGAAATTACTGGGCTGTTGAGACTAACTCTATCAAAAGTCTCAAAGTAATGAGCGCCAAAGCAGTGATGCCCTGGACTTAGTTTTGTTACTTAAAGTTATATGTACTTTATCTCTTACCATCAGGAGAGCGTCTTGTTCGTCTTATTACCTTTTACATTAAAAAAAGTGTGTATAATTTTAGTGTGTACAATAAAGTGTTAATCAATCAATCAACTAAAGATTTTCATGCATTATATAGGTACAAATTTTTAAAACTGATCTAAAAGGAAATTAGCATAAAATCAAATTTATGAATGATTTATGAATTTATGATTTTTGAATAAAACAGTTTCATTCAAGTAATTGTGATTTACCGCAAATAAAGACCAAAATAAATGCTAGTAGCTGTGATTTCTCTGTAAAATTATGCTCCATTTGTCCTTATGTAGCAAAAAAATATTTGTATGGAAATCGTACCACCTTAATCCGGGGTGTCGGCTATCTCCATACGAAATTTCATCAAAATTGATCCGGCTATTTGAACGTGAAGCTGTAACAAACACACTCACAAACTTTCGCCTTTATTTGAAAAATTACGTAACAAGTTTTGGTTAGACAAAATAAATCCCGTAGGTATAGACCATAATCAAAGCCATTATTCTATTACCCAAACAATTTAACATCTAACAAAACGGTTAACGTTAATTTAAAGCTTCCTGGTTGTAATATACTGAATAACGTCTAAATAAATGTAAAATATCATATGTAACTGTTATTATATCAAACTGTAATGAATTTAGTGCCCAAACATTGCTATTAAGCGTTCCTGTCGACATAATTTTATCGAGTTTACTTAACGTTTGATTCGATAGGTCGTTTGTATTAGTTACTGCACACTCAGAGAAGTAGATCTCCTTAGCAGGAGGTCGTCGAAGTACCACCGCAGTACCAGTTATTCTGCCCCTAGTAAACATTACTGTGTTACGGTTTGAAGGGTACTGCAGCAAAATTACTGGGCTGTTGAGTCTAACCATCACAAATCTCAAAGTAATGAGCGCCAAAGCAGTGATGCCCTGGGCTTTAGTACCTACTCAAAGTTCTGTGTATCGCTGCAATGACGCTTTCCTGATGGTAAGAGATAACGCTTGTCCATGATCATTGCAGTGATACACAGAACTTCGAGTGACGAACCAAAATCCAGGGCATCACCGCTTTGGCGCTCATGAGACTTTCTATGATTAGTCTCAACAGCCCAGTAATTTCGCTAGCTGCAGTACCCTTCGAACCGGAACACAGTAATGTTTACACACTACTGCTTAGCGGCAGAGATCTACCACCAAGATCATCTAATATCTAATATCGTTGATATAATTTTTTTTGTATGGTTGACAGGCTAGATATTTCACCACAGCTCACCTGATGTTAAGAGAAGGTGTGGTCGAAGATGGTAAAGCACACCCAGCCTGAAATGGAACTGGCTCTCAAGTGAGGCTGCCGGAACACACCGTTAGATACTTGGCGGCAGATTTTCAACTTGAGAGTGGTAGCTAACCAGCCGAATACTAGAAAATACCCTACCACCATGCCATGGTTTCCTCACGATGATTTCCTTCACCGGCAGCTCAAGCTCATTGTTGGGGTTTGAACCCACGCCCTTCGGCATGCGAACCTACCGCGCTAACCACTGAGCTATCATCGCTACATTGATTCTCCTATGTTTGCGTAGGAAAAAGTGCATAAGGAGGCAAGATCTAGTGCCAACATTAAAGATTCTCTCGGCAAGGCGTCCCTCCCAGTAGAGCCACCATTAACAAACTTGGCTTGCATGTGTCATGGCCATGTTGTAGCGCCCCGCCCCCATTATTAGCATATGCGGACAGTCATTACGGTAATTTGCATGTTACACGATGGAATGGGATCTTTTTACATTTTGTAGAGCAGTTACATAACTTTGACAGCCCTGTTGGCTCATTGGTAGTATATCTGCCTTAAGAGCTGAAGGGTGTGGGTTCGATTCCCGCTCAGGACAAACATTTTATGTACCAACAAATGTTTGTTCTGTGTCTAGGTGTTCTGTATGCATTTACAAAAAAAAAAGTATTTATGTATTCTATCAGTTATCTGACTTCCATCACACAAGCTCTGCTTAGTTTGGGGTCAGATGGCGCTGTGTGTAATGTCCTACGATATTTATTATTTATTCATTATTATTTGTTTGTAGCATAAGATTACAATAAAAAATGTATTAATTAATGAAAACTCTATACACTAGCGTGCTATATAAAAAAGGGGGAGGAAAATGTCACATTCAAAATACTTTTTAAAAAGAAAATAATGTAAGTAGTTTTTAACTGAAACCCTTTTAACTGTACTTAATTGTTTATTTAATTAGAAAATAAATAATGACACACGTATATCATATAAGAAATTATAAGCTCAATGGTGAAGGGAATCCAGCCAGACTAGGCGGCATTTCCAGGTTCAGTGTGCATGCTAAGTTATCTCTCTCTTCAACTGGTCCTTCATTTCTGACGATTGATTGATTGATTGATTAACTCTTTATTGCACACACTAAAAAAAAACGATCGAAAATAAACGATCGTGATCACTGGAACTTCATAGACGGACAATCTGCCTCTATCGACTCTGGTCTGAAGTAACGCTCACTACTTTATTACTGCTAGAATTTAGAAGAGGAGGCGGCTTCTTTCCCATCGTGTTGGCGACCGGCCTCGTGTTCTCTATCCTTCAGTACTGCCAACAATAACCAGCTTATCAAGGCTGCCATGCCTCTTGGCACTATATCGTCGGAACAGTTTTAAGTTGTAAACTAAATAAATGCATTGATTTAATATTTACTAGCTACGCCCCGCGGTGTTACCCGCTACATGTTTTCGAGGTAAAAAGTAGCCCATGTGTTAATCCAAAGTCTCAGCTACCTTCAAACCAAATTTTGTACAAATCCGTTCGGTAGTTTTTGCGTGAACGAGTAACAAACAAACATCCATCCATCCAAACTTTCAAATTTATAATATTAGTGGGATAATTAATTATCTAGTTTTTTTTTAAATTCCATAGTAAGAAATGTATGTGGCATATGGTTAGGCATTTTTTATTATCTTTTGTACTTACTACCTATCACAAACATCCATCCATACATCCATAAATCCATACTCACAATCTTTCGCATTTATAATATCAGTAGGATAGTAGGATGTTGTTAATAAGTGGTTTGGTAACTATCAGTACAAACCCACAAAATCGCGCTTACCGTTAATTGAGAATCTCCTTTTTAAAGTCGTTTAAAGATGGCTACAAGACACCACACTAATTAACTTAATGTATGTAAATATGTACCTAATTCCTAATATGTAAATCGGTATGTAAATTTATCAGTAACAGCATCAAGGGATATAGGTGTCGGAATAATCGATAGATCCAATCAGTGATAGAGAATAAAACTCATTAATTAGTGAGAGTTTTGGTAAGTTGTCGAAAACGGTGGTCGGGTGGTACTTTGCCGCAACTTTAGTCCACCTAACGACATAAGCCTTCTACATGCAGTGCCACTTTCCAAAATTTTACAATACAATAGAAAGAAAGAAAGAAAATGATATTTTTATTTTGTAACACAGAACACACAAAAAATAACAACAAACAGAGACAAACAGTTACAAAATAGGGGCTCACCTCAGCATAAAACTAGTCATGCTAAGTGGTATGACCAGCGCTGGTCTTCCGGTGAGCCCTTGTCAATTGTCATTGTTGTCAATACAACAATATGACATGTCTACATATATAAAATAATCAATTACATAGTATTTAGAATTTTCTACTTTTGGTAAGGTATTTTTTAGTAGGTAGGTACTTGGCTGGCTAACTATCGCCCACAAGTTGAAAGTCTGTCCAGAGCTTAACCGACTTAATTTACGTTAAAAAAATTAAGAAAGAAAGAAAATAATTTTATTCTGTAACATAGAACACAACAAAAATAACAACAAATAGAGACAAACAGTTACAAAATAGGGGCTCACCTCAGCATAAAACTGGTCATGCTAAGTGGTATGACCAGCGCTGGTCTTCCGGTGAGCCCTTGTCGGTCAAACAAAACAAACATAACAAATTACCAACAAACAACAAATATAACAAAACGAAATAAAAAAATCAAACCAATAAACTACTATGTAAATAACTCCTCTCAAAATGTCAACCTACAAATAACAAAACAAAAACAACATTACCTACTTACTATACTTATCGTTAGTTACGCTTAATTGTTGACAGGTGAAGCGTATAACCATAGCTTACCTCATCATCATCATCATCATCATCATCATTTCAGCCGTAGGACGTCTACTGCTGGACATAGGCCTCCCCCATTGACTTTCATAAAGACCGGTAGAAAGCGGCCCGCATGCAGCGCGTTCCTGCGTTCCTTATTAGGTCGTCTGTCCAATTTGTACCTACTATAGCTCACCTATAGCAATGAAATTCTACAGATCATCTAAGGAGAACAGGATTACGTAGGTATAATGAAATGAGAACTGGCTCTGTAAATCATGTCGAGTTGTCAAAAGAAATATCAATAGGATCACACTTTTAATTTTGTTAGTTGTTTTAAGGTGGTACGATTTCCATACAAATTAATTTTTGCCATTTTTGGACAAATGGAGCATAATTTTACAGTGAAATCACAGCTACTGACATTTGTTTTGGTCTTTATTTGCGGTTAATCACAAATGCTTAAATAAAACAATGGATTGAAATTGCTGCGATTGAAGCTGTGATTGAAATTGTATGGAAATCGAACCCCCTTAAAGGATCACACTTTTAATTTTGTTAGTTGTTTTAACTCAAATTTTTAAAGTTACCCTCATTTTGTGGTAAATTATAATATTATTACCCTTGAACCGTCAAACCACAAGGCTCCGCATTGTCTATGGCACCCCAAAGAACCACAGACAAATAATGGTTTTCTAATTGACATGTCATCCTCTTTAGAGGAGTTTTTTTCTCCTTTTTGCCTTTCTAGAGCAGTCATTTCTGCCTTTGTTACACGTCTTAGTCAAATAATGCATCGAAAAATTAATATAATAATTTTCGATACTTTAAATGGTGATTGATTACAGTGACTTGCATTTTGGAACACTCGCTCGACCACAGATTAAATAATAAGTGAGCACTTCGCGTTCCTTAGCCATCTTTGAAAAAAAAAGAATAAAGAGATAATATTGTCTATGAAAAGGTTTTTGAAGTGTCGATTTTGTTTAAGTTTTTAATGCGTTTGATATGCGATAGGAACGTATGGTTAAGATTTTTTTTTGTTGCTGTGTCATGTCATGACAGTATGTCAAGGAATTTTAGACGTAATACAATGCAATGATAATTATGAATGTTTTTGTTGCAGCGTTATCCATACCTATATATCAACACTTCAATATATTTCAAAACATCCTGGTAGGTATTGATACAATATATAAAGGCTTCAGAGGGCCTAGTTGTTAACACTCAAACAAACAAATGTTTGTTCTGTGTCTGGGATGTTCTGTATAAATTTATTATAAGTATGTATTTACAAAAAAAAAGTAATCTATCAGTTATCCGACTTCCATAGTACAAGCTTTTGGGGTGAAATAACGCGGTGTATAATGTCTTACGATATTAATATTTTATACCTCGAGTTTCTAGTATTTTAAACGCGAAAGTTTATGACATGTGTTTATCTTCACGGTATAAAAGGTTTGGTTTCCATAATTTTGCAAATAAACTGATATTTATCCCGTAATGAGCAGCTAGTTCTTAAGAAATAACACCCTCATTAAATGTCTAGTTTTTATAGGCCTATACCTACTTACGTTCCATGTCGTTTAACACAAAAGTAACTGATACCAAATCTGTGTTAAATACAAGCAACTTATACCGCGGCGTAGCAGAGCACCGTAATCTGCGATCGGACGTCCAAATGATGTATTGCGCGCGCGCAAATACATACCCGTGTTACCCGGGGGCCTACCACGAGCTTTAGCAAGAATTACCTAAATTACATATGTATATAATGTATAGGAACTAAAAACAAAAATTTGCTAAAGATCAACAATACAAAAACAAATATTTTATTGATAGCACCGTTGTTACAAGTCAATTCAAAATTTCAAATATGTCATTATATGACTTTTAAAACACTGATTACACGTCAATGAATTAAAAAAAATAAAAAATATTGTCAATATAAAAATACTGTCAATCTGACTAATACTATAAATGTGAAAGTGTTTTTGGCGGGAACGCGGGATGAGTCGTGTCGCTCCGTTGTATTTTTTTCCAAAACTAGTGTTTTGTCGAGTGTTTATGCATAAAAATGGTGGTGGTGGTGGTGTTTTATTCATAAAGTGCCGAATTACAAGCGCGAGTGTGGGAAAATGATATAATGTGGTGAAACATGAGTTTTCGTGTTGTTTCCAAAACTCCATCGAAGCTTTGTAGTAAAGTTGCCACTACTTTACTAAAGCATGACTGGAATTAACTGACACGAACTGGACTTAACAAAGACGACTTTGACTAAAACTAGCTACGATGGCACTTATTTAACTTTTGAAACTTGAAAATATATAATTACTTGACACTGGCAAATGCTAAAACGCGACGCCAAAACCAAAGAAAAAAAAAATGTGAAAGTATGGATGGATGTTTGTTCCTCTTTCACGCAAAAACTACTGAACGAATTTGGATGAAATTTGGTATGGAGGTAGCTGAGACTCTGGATTAACACATGGATTACTCTGTTCCGAAAACATGTAGCATTGTCAATATAATAAAATGACATGACAAAAAAAAACATAATTACTTACCTACTAGTAATTCAAAAATCTTTAAGTTTGAAAAACTCGTCAATGTCATAAAACAAGGTGCATGAATACTGGTGGTGGTAGGCGGTAGGATCGATGACAATGCAAGCGTGATTTTTTAAGTTTTAATTGATAAATTGTAGGGAACATACTTTGACAGCCCCGTTGGCTCATTGGTAGTATATCTGCCTTGAGAGCTGAAGGGCGTGGGTTCGATTCCCACTCAGGGCAAAAATTTTGTGAATAAATAAATGTTTGTTCTGTGTCTGGGTGTTCTGTATGTATTATAAGTATGTATTTACAAAAAAAAGTATTTATGTACTCTATCAGTTATCTGACTTCCATCACACAAGCTCTGCTTAGTTTGGGGCCAGATGGCGCTGTGTGTATAGTCCTACGATATTTATTTATTTACTTTATTTTTCAAAAGTTTTAAGTTTTGATTATATTATGAAAGCCATGCCTTGCCGTTTTTATAGATAATGGTACGGAACCCTCCGTGCGCGTGTCGGACTCGCACTTTGCCAGTTTTATTTCTATTATTTGTTTTTTTTGTGTATGTGTATGTAATGTAAAAAACCCGGCCAAGTGCGAGTCGGACTCATACACGTAGGATTATCTATAATAAAACTAAATATTCTGTGAATAGTTAAAGCGTCTACCTGTCACCGTACTATCGAGCAAGAAACGGTAAAAAAATTAAGTTTGTTGTATGGGAGCCTCCCTTAAATATTTATTTTATTTTATTTTTAGTATTTGTTGTTATAGCAGCTCAAAGAATCAGTAAGCTGAAGTGGCAGTGGGCCGGCCACATTTCTCGAAGAACCGATAACCGTTGGGGTAGACGAGTTCTTGAGTGGAGACCGCGTACAGGCAAGCGTAGTGTAGGGCACTCTGCGGCCAGGTGGTGTGACGACCTGCGTAAAGCGGCGGGAAAACAATGGACGCAAAAAGCTGTCGACCGAGATCAGTGGCGTGCATTGGGAGAGGCCTACGTCCAGCAGTGGACAGCGAAGGGCTGATGATGATGATGATGTTATAGCAGCAATAGAAATACATCATCTGTGAAAATTTCAACTGTCTAGCTATCACCGTTCTTGAGATACAGCCTGGTGACAGACGGACGGACGGACGGACAGCGAAGTCTCAGTAATAGGGTCCCGTTTTTACCCTTTGGGTACGGAACCCTAAAAAAATAATTAATAAATAACTGCACAATAATTACTCTAGCTAGTGAGAGTTTAAAAGTAAAAAAATAATTGGTAGCGTATCGAACATGCTAGCGCCGAAATGTTAATGTTAGGGACCGTGGTAGACCCCTAGTCGGCTGTACGATGTAGGTTTCTGTGTTTTAGGTTTTGTTATTTTATTGTGTAACATTGAGAGGAAATAGGCCACGGTATCGCGCTAAATTGAAACTCGAAAGTTAGCTACGTAGTTACTACAGCCTAGTTTTTGTTGCAATTAGAAGAGATCGATTTTTTTTCTCTTCAGTCAATTCCAGACATGTTTTTTTAATATTACTTATCGTCAAAATATGTTGGCATATTTAGGTTGTTGTTTTTTCTTTTATGTAAAAAGTAACGAGACGAACGAGACTCTCTCCTGATGGTAAGAGATAACGCCTGTCCATGACCATCGCAGCGATATACAGAACTTTAAGTAACAAAACAAAGTCCAGGGCATCACTGCTTTGGCGCTCATTACTTTGAGACTTTTGATAGAGTTAGTCTTAACAGCCCAGTAATTTCGATAGCGGCAGTACCCTTCAAACCGGAACACAGTAATGTTTACACACTACTGCTTAGCGGCAGAATAACTGGTACTGCGGTGGTACCTACCTAGACGACCTCCTGCTAAGGAGATCTATACCACCAAGTAAGTAAAATAAAATAATCAAATCGAATCCAGGCATGACATTTCAAGTACAGTTTGCCATCTTCGCTCATTTTAATTAGATCTATCATCATCATCATCATCATTTCAGCCGTAGGACGTCCACTGCCACATACTGGACATAGGCCTCCCCCATTGACTTCCATAAAGACCGGTTGGAAGCGGCTCGCATCCAGCGCGTTCCTGCGGTTTTACTAGGTCGTCTGTCCAACTTGTGGGTGGACGTCCTACGCTGCGCTTGCCAGTCCGTGGTCTCCACTCCAGAACTTTGCATTAGATCTATGGTGGTGGTGTAACATGTCAAATTCAAACAAAAAAATCAAGTCTTACAGTTTTATTTGATATGCATGGATTAGATACGTTTTCACTTGTTTTGACGGTGGGAAGTCAGACCGTCGGCGAAACTGCGTTCAATTCAAAATCAGTTGAAACGTTTACTTCTTAAACGCACCTTCCATTTACTAGATCTTTATCGGGTGGGCAGTACGGGATGATGTCAGGGCTCGGACTAGCGACCCTTCTGGCATTCATGTCTGAGCCTTTAGGAAAAAATCTATCTAAGGTTCCCCCTACATCACATCTCTTTTCCCTGAAACAAAATAGGTTTAATCTGGGTGGCTGCAGATTGCGAATGAATAGCCTACCATTTTTTTTGTGTAGACGAACGCTACGTATTTTTTATTGTTTGTATAATAAAACAAAGTCCAGGGCATGTCATTATGTCATTTGGTATCTCCATGTATTTTTTTATGTAAAATAGTAATGAGACGAACTGGACGCTCTCCTGATGGTAAGAGATAACGCCTGTCCATGACCATTGCAGCGATACACAGAACTTTGAGTAACAAAACTAAGTCCAGGGCATCGTTACTTTGACGCTCATTACTTTGTGACATTCGATGGTTAGTACCCATAGCTTTGCAATTTCGCTAGCTGCAGTACCCTCCAAACC
The DNA here is from genome assembly GCA_905404145.2 of Biston betularia. Taxonomy (NCBI): domain Eukaryota; kingdom Metazoa; phylum Arthropoda; class Insecta; order Lepidoptera; family Geometridae; genus Biston; species Biston betularia. The sequence continues at coordinate 1,716,720 of FR989879.1, forward strand.
AACAGGAACACAGTAATGTTTACATACTATCTGCATGACGGCAGAATATCTTATACTGTAGTGGTACTTATTTACCTAGACGACCTCCTAAGGAGATCTACCACAAAGAGCACAACTTCATAGAGCACAACTTTCGATTAATAGCGATCAAAAGTCTTATAGTAAAGTCACCACTACTTTACTGAAGCGAGACTGGACTTGACTGACACGGACTGTACTTGACTTTGTAACTTTTTTTAATTTATTTTTTTTAATGGTTGACAGGCTAGGTGTTTGACCACAGCTCACCTGATGTCAAGTGAAGGTGTGGCCGAAGATGGGAAAGCACACCTAGCCTGGAATGCAACTGGCTCTCAAGTGAGGCTGCCGGAACACACCGTTAGATGCTTGGCGGCAGATTTTCAACTTGAGGGTGGCAGCTAGCCAGCCGAGTACTAAAGTACCCTACCACCATGCTTTGGTTTCCTCACGATGTTTTCCTTCACCGCTGTAACTATAGCTACAATGCAACTTATTAAACTTTTGAAACTGAAACTTGAAAATATAAAATACTTGACACTGGCAAATGCTCAAAACGCGACGCCAAAACTAAAGAAAAAAAATGTCCGTAATTCAATTGACAAAGTGAATTGGCAATTGCTGGAAGGTCCTATGACACTTCCTGCATAACGAGTGAAACCGTTAATGTGCTAGTTAATTAGCGATGATAGCTCAATGGTTACCGCGGTCGGTTCACACGCAGAACAGCGTAGGTTCAAACTCCAACAATGAGCTTGAGCTGCCAGTGAAGGAAAACATCGCGAGGAAACTACATATTGGTGGGAGGGTATTTTCTAGTACTCGGCTGGCTAGCTACCACCCTCAAGTTGAAATTTATATAGATATCTAGATAGTTGATATCTATATGAGATTATACTAAGATTTATTTTGTGTGAATTTGACTTAAGTATTTAACTTGATTTAAATAAAATACTCACTTAAAATACTTGACACTGGCAAATGCACAAAAGTGCAACGCCAACATTATTTTTTTTTTTTTTTTTTTTTTTTTAATAATTTGCCCCTTCGGGCAGGCTAAAGCTATAAAGCCATACTGCCTTGTCTTAAGTGTTATTTCTGCTGTATCTTATAGTTATCGTCAAAGTCGTCTTTGTCAAGTCCAGTTCGTGTCAGTTAATTCCAGTCATGCTTTAGTAAAGTAGTGGCAACTTTACTATAAAGCTTCGATGGAGTTTTGGAAGCAACACGAAAACTCATGTTTCACCACATTATATCATTTTCCCACACTCGCGCTTGTGATTCGGCACTTTATGAATAAAACACCACCATTTTTATGCATAAACACTCGACAAAACACTAGTTTTGGAAAAAAATACAACGGAGCGACACGACTCTTCCCGCGTTCCCGCCAAAACTCCCACGCCAACATTAAAGTAAAAAAACACTGACCCATAAAATCAATGGTTGTCTATATTATGACTAGAAAAGAGGTTGATTAGCTTTGTTGGAAAACTCACCTTTGCAATTTCATCGCACCATTTTCCCGCCCAACGCTCAAAGCTTCAGTTTCATCAAATAAGAAGCCTACAGCCATAATGGCAAATAAAAAAAGGTATAGTTTCATTTTCACGAATATTCGTTTTTTAGACTTTTAAACGAATGTTTCGGTTTACAATCCTGTACCAAGTATTTATAGTTGAAACAAATCATTATAAATCCAATTTCAGTTTCAATTTTTATCCAATTTTTTGCTTGATTTTGTTTAATCGAGTGGAACAAAAATTTAAATAAGTACGTAAATCTTATCGATTATATTGAAATCGAATTGATTTATAAACGCCATACACAGACAATTGTGCTTGTTAGTTTTTTTATGCATATTAAGTATACAATAATAAAATAATTTCATTTGTTTTTTGATCTAAATCTAGCGAATAGGTATATTCTAAGTCTGTGTATTTCATTTTCGACCACATCATCGTTTACCATCAGGCGAGATGATGGTCAAACGCAGACCTATCAAATTCTAAATCAGCCATTTTTTTTTTAAAACTGTCCCACTGCTGCAATGATGAATTGAATGTAACTGCGAATTGATTTATAAACGTCATAATTATACAGACAATAGGTTATTTGACTACTATTGGGAAATAGTTTTAAATCATTTCTATATACCGCACATCACGTCTACATTTCCTTGGGATCTGTCGCTAAAAATCGATATGAAAGTTTGAATGAGAAGTAAACGCGCCATAATGCAATTTTGATCATGACCCTGGTCACGTGACACATCTGACGTCACACCAAAGTAAACAACAAGCTAAACAAGGCGAAAGTTTGTTTGTTTTCTTGAATTTTTACTTTGGTGTGACGTCATCAGAGTTGCTACCAATCACAAAGTGTTTCCCATCACGTGACCAAAACTCTAAATAAATAAATTTTATTCTCGTTTATGTTGCACAAAATAAATATATATTTTTGTCTTAAAATATATGAATATGCTTTTTTACGCTGCAATTTATTAGGATTATATCAATTTGTACCATATTGTTGATAGCGTCAAATAGCCTATTGTGCTTGCAATTTTTTTTAATACATTTTTTTTTAAATTAATTATATGCAATACAATACCACCACGCTGGCAAAGTGCGGGTTGGTAGACTTCACATATCTTGGAGAACTTATCATATTTCGTTTTTGTCAATAATAAATAATTTGAATTTGAATTTATATTTTTATTAACTCTCGGACCATGTTGGTTTTCTCACGATGTTTTCCTTCACCGTATACCTATGTACTCACTTATACCTACGAAAGCCCTGTTGGTTCATTGGTAGTATGTCTGCTTCGAGAGCTGAAGGGCGTGGGTTCGATTCCCACTCAGGACTAACATTTGTATGACTAACATCGATGTTTGTTCTGTGTCTGGGTGTACTGTATGTATTATAAGTATGTATTTACAAAAAAAAGTATTTAAGTATTCTATCAGTTATCTGTCTTCCATAGCACAAGCTCTGCTTAGTTTGGGGTCAGATGGCGCTGTGTGTGTCCTGTGTTATGTCCTGTGATATTTATTTTATTATTTATTTATTTAAATAAAAAAAATAAAAACTGTTTGTGCTTTTACTTCTATTGCATTAAAATTAACCGCAAAACTATTTGTGGTCAATTCATTTGTCAGGTTATAATATCTGTTGTAGATAGGGATGTTTGTTGCCTATTTGTGCCTATATATTTACAGTAAGCTTTGAATTTTTTTGAGTTTATTGTATAAGAAACATGGGTTCATTTATTTAAAAAAAATACATTTGCTTCATTAGTAAATTAAGCAAAGAAGAAGATTAGTAGCTTTACAAGCATTGGCCGTTGACGAGGACTCTGCCCACAGGACAAAACCAATCGGCGATATCAGGCGCAGCATTCCTCGTCCTTCTGAAATTAAACACAAGGTTTTTTATTGTTGACAGGCTAGGTATTTGACCACAGCTCACTTGATGTTAAGTGACGGAGTGGTCGAAGATGTTAAAGCACACCTAGCCTGTAACGGAGCTGGCTCTGCAAAATGCACAAAAGTGCAACGCCAAAATTAAAAGGAGAAAAATATTGACCCATAAAGTCAACGGTTCTGTCTCTATGGGCCGCCTTACACGTTCAATGGGCCGCCTTACACGTTCAATCATGATCACGATCCGCGATCCGCGATCCGCGATCATGATTTCAAAATTTCTAGATATTTTGCGATCCGGAGCATCAGTCCGTCAATCCGCTTCGTACACGATCAGTCTGGATCGCGATCATTGATCGCGGATCGCGCGCTACGTGTACGGGCTGCCTATGACTAGAAAAGAGTTTGGTTAGATCAGTTAGAAAATTTACCTTTGCGTTTCCATCGCACTATTTTCCCGCCCGAAGTTCAAAGCTTTAGTTTCAACAAATAAGAAGCCTAGAGCCATAATGGCAAATAAAAATAGGTATAGTTTCATTTTCCCGAATTTAAAAAAAAAACTTGTAAACGAATGTTTCGATTTACAATCCTGTACCAAGTATTTATAGTTAAAACATGGCTTTATTTAATCGAATTGAGAAAAAAAATATGTAAATAAATACGTAAATATCTTATCGATAAAATTGATATCGAATTGATTAATTAATCATACATACACAATTGTGGTTGCAAGTATTTTTTATACGTATTATGTAACTAGCATGTGCCCGCGACTTTGTCCACGTTGACTTTAGAATTAAGTTCAGAGAGAAATGAAACATATTTACATATTGTGTATAAGTCACTGTAGGGCGTGGGTTCGGGTAAATTTGCTACCAATCACCACGTTTCTATTCCAGGCTAGCTGTATATCACCATAGATCACACCGTCATTTAAAATCAGGTGCGGTACGTGATCAAACACCTAGCCTGGAACCCATAAAAAAATTACTTAAAAAAAATAGTTTTGTTTTAGGTTTTCCTATAAATGTTTTATTTTTTATATGACGAACGCAAAGCATAGCATTGCCGCGCAAGATTTTGATTTGTTGATAATTCAAAATTCTGATACATACTAACACTGAATGTTTATTGAGAGTGAAGCCAACTATTTAGAAGAAAGCATTGTCTGTTTTTTTTGCTATTTAATATTTAAAGATTCTGTGATAGAGTTTTGGCGGGAACGCGGGAAGAGTCGTGTCGCTCCTTTGTATTTTTTTCCAAAACTAGTGTTTTGTCGAGTGATTATGCATAAAAATGGTGGTGTTTTATTCATAAAGTGCCGAATTACAAGCACGAGTGTGGGAAAATGATATAATGTGGTGAAACATGGGTTTTCGTGTTGCTTCCAAAACTCCATCGAAGCTTTATAGTAAAGTCGCCACTACTTTACTAAAGCATGACTGAACTTAACTGACACGAACTGGACTTGACTAAGACGACTTTGACGATAGCTATAGCTAAGATACAGCAGAAATAACAGTTAAGACAAGGCAGTATGGCTTTATAGCTTTAGCCTGCCCGAAGGGGCAAATTATTAAAAAAAAAAAATTTAAAACAAACAAATATTACTCATATAATAACTTACACAAAGAGCACTCGAAATCTCTAAATTCCGCTTTTGTGGTAATAATGTAACGCAGATTTCGTAATAAGTACCTACCTAAGGGGATCGGTCGCATAATAATTTCTTTATTTCTTTGGAAAGCTACGCCGCCCGCTGCTCGTAAGCCCATGTGGTCATGCCAACTACAAAATTCGAATGAAATTAAAAAAAAACTACACCTATCCGCACATGACGCCTGTTCCAAATCCGAAATTCCCTCCAAAAAGATCTCACGCTGAGCACCAAAAAAAATCTCACTGCTCGTTCTTTTTTCAAATACTCGAAACTTTTTTTTTTCATCCATCCATTGTCAGATGCATCCGAGTCCGACCCTAGACTCTTTATTAACAAGATTTTTGAATATTCCATTGTCGCTAACACTTTCTACGTTCGAAATTTAACTTTTTTTTTTATCGTCGTTTGGACATTTCGCTTGAATTATCGCCGGCCAGTTTTGTTAAAAGGTCTAAGACGCCGATTGCCCTTTTTCTTTTTTTTTCATAAATGTCAGTGAATGGGTCGCCTTTGACGTGGGTGAGCGCGTGTATAATTGCTATCAGGTAGTTTTGTGCTCGGATACTGTAATATATGGATAATTAAAGGACGGCTTAAGGTGGAATTTTTGTCAAAGTTTATCGGCGTTTTGATTGAGGTTACAACATTTATTTCGTTGTGTTCGTGAAGATGTTATTCTGACTATAGGGCGGTAGCTTTATGGTCACATATTAAAATATACGCGTATAGAGTTTCATAGCCCAATCGAGATTCGATTTGTCTTGCTACGTTATAAAAACATCGAATACTAGCAGTTAATTCTAAGTTTAATCGTAAAAATGGTATAGGACCTCCTTGATTGGATATTATTTTTAATAGTCCATTTTTTATTGCTATTTTATGGCCAGTACACTAGGTTTTAAATATAAAATCGACCTATAAACGTGGTTTAAGGTCAGAATAAGCTATAAAAAGTTTAAGGTGTGGAATGATGAGCCATGATGGTCGGAAATTGCCGTTCTGACAATATTTGACGTAGCATCGATCATAATCCGAAACGAACGATGTTGGTTGATAGGCTATCAATTTGTTTGGATAGTTTTTTATAGTATATGGATAGTCTAGAGGTAAAATTGAATTCATTTTTGAATTTTTTAAGCTTCGTTTTGTGATTTTAGCTGAGGTTTGACGCGAATTTTTTTTTGCACAAGAAATAAAGCATGTGTGTGAACCCAACAATTCGAAACGATGGCATGATCGATGATGCAGCACGATTGCCTAGGACTAAATCTCGTCATCTAGAGCACGAAAATTTACGCTTTTTTTATTTTTAGTTTTACCGACACTACCTAATTGCAAAAGGTTACTAGAAATAAAAGTATTGTAGTACTAAGTCATTTGATGTAGATGTTTTTTTTTATTACATACATCCACATCGTCACTTAACATTAGGGGAACTGTGTCAAACACCTAGCCTGTCAATCATAAAAAACATAGGTTTGCGTTTGACCGCCAACTTACCTGATGTTAAGCGAAGATACGGCCTACGGTGGAGCACGCTCGCCTAGAAGAAACCGACTCACTCGCGACTTGAAGGCATCCAGATTGTATCTATCAGGGAACACCCACTCGGGCAGCAAATTCTTGATAGATAAGTATAATTACAATAATAAATAAATAAATATCTTAGGACTAGTCCCAAACGGATGTATGTTTGTTACTCTTTTACTCGTTCACGCAAAACTTACTGAACGAATATGAAAGAAAGAATGAAAATTATTTTTATTTGTAAACACCTGTGTTATGTACCTACACACAAAAACAACAAACAGAGACAGAAAGTTACAGAATAGGGGCTCACCTCGGCATAATACTGGTCATACTAAGTGGTCCATGTGGTAACCAGCGCTGGTCTTCCGGTGAGCCAGATTTGGATGAAATTTTTAAATGGAGGTAGCTGAGACCCTGGCTACTTTTTATCCAGAAAACAAGTGGCGGGTAACACCGCGCGGCGCAGCTAATATTTCCATATGTAGGTAATTTCAAGAGACAAAACTTTGACCATATTTTTATGACCTAGTATACCTCCGTCTTGTACACTCATTACACACTTGCAGTGTCAATATTTCGTCTAAAGTCCATTCACCGTCACTCCTCGGTTTCTAAGGTGTGATAATGGAGATGAGTTTTATCCGCTGCGACGTGGTGGCCACTAAAACAGTCGCTACCAAAAACTTTGACCATTTACGCTTTATGACCTAGTATACCTACGTCTTGTACACTCATTACACACTTGCAGTGTCAATATTTCGTCTAAAGTCCATTCACCGTCACTCTTCGGTTTCTAAGGTGTGATAATGGAGATGAGTTTTATCCGCTGCGACGTTGTGGCCACTAAAACAGTCGCTACCACAAACTTTGCATACCTATGTATAGCACCACACAACAAGTTGCCAGAATTCCAGCTTTCCAATCAGTGCAATTTATTTAAATGTTAATACTTGCTATATATTTTTTTGTCTTATCATCAATAAATTCTTTTATAGAGTAATATGTCTTTTCGATTAAGAATGATTTAAGTTTCCTTTTGAATATAAATAAAGATCTGGCTTCCTTTATTGATGGTGGCAATTTATTATATAATTCAATGCCCACACAGAAAATACTTTCACTGTGAAGTTGAATTCTAGACTTTTGACGACATAGTTTGTACTTGTGTCTACTTTGAAGCGTCTTGTACTTGCCGATATCAGACCTGGACCGCAAAAAACGTCCTTTCTTAATTGCTCGTGGAAACGCTGCCTAACAGGCGGTAAGTGATTGTGGAGCGAGTACCAACAGCATTCTTGGAAGACTCCCGCTGTGTTCCATAGACATATGTACACAGCTAGATGCATACATGCAAAACTTTAATCAGCACGAGATGATGTAGAGATTCTAGATGTCTCTTATAACCCTTGAATGTAAACCACTATTTGTTCAACCCGCGCTGTGACGTCTCGACTATATAAAACTTGCGGACCCAGCAGATTTCATCCTATCCGTTTGCAGCGCCACCTATCGGGTCCTATTGTGCATCTGAACTAACCAGGGACTTATTGAAACACATTAAAAAATGCATCAAAATCGGTCCAGCTGTTTAGAGGATTTCTATGAACAAACACACGCATAGAAAAATTATGTAGGTACATAAATATCATTGTGAAAAATGAAGAAACAACGTCTTTTCATGAAATTAAAGCAGTACCCTTAACTTTGAGTAACAATACTAAGCACTCAGTCAGTCACTAAGCACTAAATGTGTTTTCTAACTTTTTTTTAATGAAACGTATTTGAAATGATTGTACGAAATTTGAGTTGTAATTTATTTTACTTCGAAATGTAACCAAAAAAAATAAAAAATCAAATCTGCGTCTAACGGTGTATTCCGGCAGCCTCACTTGAGAGCCAGTAAAATTCCAGGGTAGGTGCGTTTACCATCTTCGACCACACCGTCACTCAACATCAGGTGAGCTGTGGTCAAACCTGTCAAGCGTAAAATTTTTTATAAATGTATATTCAAACTGTTGTTTCTCTTCCCTGGTATCCATAATACAAATACAAATAATCTTTATTAATGCGTTATTTTAAAAACATGGGTTTGGCCTCTCCTGTTAAGTTTACATAAACCTGTACTAGGAGAGACCGCTCCTTCAAATACACTTTTATATGATACATTTTCACATAGGCACATAATAACAATAGATTTATACAAAAACAATTCATTAAATGTATAATAATAAATGTCGTAGGACTATACGCACAGCGCCATCTGTCCCCAAACTAAGCAGAGCTTGTGTGATGGAAGTCAGATAACTGATAGAATACATAAATACTTTTTTTTGTAAATGCATACTTATAATACATACAGAACATCCAGACACAGAACAAACATTTGTTTATTCACAAAATGTTTGCCCTGAGTGGGAATCGAACCCACGCACTACAGCTCTCAAGGCAGATGTACTACCAATGAGCCAACGGGGCTGTCATTATATGGGCCGTGAGCCCAGTGTGCGGCCGTCGCTATACTGTACACTTAGTTAAGATACAATTTGAAATTATGTACCTGAACATAAATGTAACTAATGCGGGATAGTTTTATTTTCTATAGATAATTTAATTAAAGTAAAGTAACTAAGACAAATGCAACATTTAAAATAATAACTAATCTAAAAGGCCGCTATCAATGGGAATAGTTCCCAAAAGACTGGCCCATTGCCGCGTTGTATGGCAATACTCAAACGCTGAGCAAAATAAAGGCCAGCGTTTTGTTCACGTGTGGCGTCGACCAAACGAGATGACAAGTCTTTAAACATTTTTTTTGCTCCCCACGGTCCCAAAGTTTCAACCCCAAAAGGCTCAAAAATGTACCCACTGTACAGGGTACTATACTTGCGCTTTTGGGGTCTTCTGCAAATACCGCCGCTGTGCCAGCCCTAATCTGAGTTCTTGGAAGATGTGACGGCGCAAGTGTCAAGGCAAGTTCCCATACTAAAGGATAATATAAATTGATTTAATGACAGACCTGTTGGCTCATTGGTAGCATATCTGCCTTAAGAGCTGAAGGGCGTGGGTTCGAATCCCGCTCAAATCAAACATTTTATGTATCAACAAATGTTTGTTCTGTGTCTAGGTGTTCTGTATGTATTATAAGCCATTGAGAGCCAGTTCCATTCCAGGCTAGGTATGCTTTACCATCTTCGACCACACCTTCACTTAACATCAGGTGAGCTGAGGTCAAAACACGTAGCCTGTCATCCATAAAAAAAATAAAAAAAAGTATGCATTTACAAAAAAAAAGTATTTATGTATTCTATCAGTTATAGCTGACTTCCATCACACAAGCTCTGCTTAGTTTGGCGTCAGATGGCGCTGTGTGTAATGTCCAACGATATTTATTTATTTATTTGAATTTGTGTACTATGTATCTAACTCAAAAAAGTCACGTCCAGTACAGTCTGTAGGAGTAGACCTTTGTATCGAGTCAACGGCCAGTCCGTCCCAGTAATACCTGAAGGTATGTAATATGCAGTAATTCTGCTTAACGGCCAACGTCTGACGTATGAAACTCGCATTAAAGTTGATTACTTGAACTTGCGAGCTTCTATTATTCTATACTCACTACCTATCCTAGCTGTAGTTTAATCTTAAAACAGGAAAAAAAATTCTAAGTGACCTTAATAAAAGTGTTGAGACTAACCATCGAAAGGTAGTTTTGGCGGGAACGCAGGAAGAGTCGTGTCGCGCTGTTGTATTTTTTTTCAAAACTAGTGTTTTGTCGAGTGTTTATGCATAAAAATGGTGGTGTTTTATTCATAAAGTGCCGAATCACAAGCGCGAGTGTGGGAAAATGATATAATGTGGTGAAACATGACTTTTTGTGTTGCTTCCAAAACTCCATCGAAGCTTTATAGTAAAGTCGCCACTACTTTACTAAAGCATGACTTGACTTGACTGAGACGGACTGGACTTGACTAAGACAGGACTTTGACCATAACTATAGCTAATAGATAGCAGAAATAATACTTAAGACAAGGCAGTATGGCTTTACAGCTTTAGCCTGCCCTATGGGGCAAATTAATAAAAAAAAAACAGTTAGGTACACACTCAAATGGTCATCATGAGAGTTTTGGCGGGAACGCGGGAAGAGTCGTGTCGCTCCGTTGTATTTTTTTCCAAAACTAGTGTTTTGTCGAGTGTTTATGCATAAAAATGGTGGTGTTTTATTCATAAAGTGCCGAATCACAAGCGCGAGTGTGGGAAAATGATATAATGTGGTGAAACATGACTTTTTGTGTTGCTTCCAAAACTCCATCGAAACTTTACAGTAAAGTCACCACTACTAGGTACATCGAAAGTTTTAAAGTAATAAGCGTGAAAGCAGTGATGCCCTGGACCTCGTTTTGTTAATTGATTGATTCAGGTGTTACTTTGCGGAAGTTAATTTTGAATATTCAAGGTATATATTTAGTTTATCGAGTACTTGGTCGTCGACCAAGCGCTCGAAGAGTCAACACGTCCTGAGGATGCCTCATGTAGAGGCGAACCACGTGTCGGCAAGTGGTTACTGCAGAGAGAGGAGGCGATGGCGCTGTCGGAAATGTCCTACGATATTTATTAATTTACTTCTAAGTAAGTAGGTAATAACGTATCTGAGTTTTTTTATGGTTGACAGGCTAGGCGTTTGACCACAGCTCACCTGATGTTAAGAGACGGTGTGGTCGAAGATGGTAAAGCACACCTAGCCTGAAATGGAACTGGCTCTCAAGTGAGGCTGCCGGAACACACCGTTAGATGCTTGGCGGCAGATTTTCCACTTGAGGGTGGTAGCTAGCCAGCCTAGTACTAGAAAGTACCCTACCACCGTGCTATGGTTTCCTCACAATGTTTTCCTTCACTGGCAGCTCAAGCTCATTGTTGGGGTTTGAGCACACGCCCTTCGGCATGCAAACCTACCGCGCTAACCACTGAGCTATCATCGCTACAAAACCTATTCATTCGAGTGATCTATTTATTCCCATTCGAATCCAAAAAAAGCACTCGTTTTGTTTCCTTGAAACTTGTTTACGGTCTAGTACCCACCGTTGATTTACATCTGAGAGATAACAGTTTGCAAACTTTCTAAACCCAAACAAATATCCATGTTACAACAAAGCAACCAATACCAAACAGAAAAACAACAAATTACAATGAACGTTAATTAGCTTGTGTCAGTCTTTACTGGCGCCATTTTGATGAAATATTTGCAGTAAATTTATATACGAATTGCTCTTTCAAACGTCGAAGACTAATCGAAGATCTCTAACTGCCCACTGTCGCAGAAAATAAATAAAGCTTTTTTTTAAATTTGTATATCGCAACTGACCTCGTTTGTTCTTATGTTTTTTTTTTTCAGAAACTGGCATTTCTCCGGCAACTGTTTGCGTTTGACTGCGAAATTGAAAATTGTTTTTTGTAATTTGTTTGTGTTCTTTTTTTTTTAATGAAGCATTTAGTTGCTTTTTAATTGGTAAGTGGAAAATTGGCATGCGAAATAAAGCAGGTTTTAGGGAATACGATAGCAGTGGAAAACATTTGTAATTTTTGTTAGTTAATTATGTAAGTAATAGTTTAATTGAATACTGTTAAAAATATGTAAAATAAAAGGTAGTAAATAGACATAAATAGATGTATATAAAAAAGGTAATATGATTTTATTTATGTTAATTGTTTTAATTAAATTAATTTTAAATTTCTAGGCTAGATTTTAAACTTAATTATAAATAGACTCGTAGTTTTATACAAAGAACTTTGTGTATTGCAATTTATAATAAATGTAAAATTCCTAAAAAAAATAAAGCATCACGTATCAATATCTCATGGCTTCAGATTTTTTTTTTAAAGTGACAAATTGATAGAGTTATTCTAGGAACATATGTAATTATATTTGAGAAATTTTGTCCTGAACGATGTACCTAATTCTAGCATTCTGATTCCTTTTTTAAGAAAAACAAAGGTTTCGTTGTTTTTCTTTACGTTTTATGGCCCGTATTATTGATTCAGTAGTTATACAGAATAAAAAAATTGTAATAATCGTGATCATATGAATAGGTTCCAATAATATTTTACATTTTTTGTTTTTGGCCAGTACCTGCTGTAAATTTCGCGCGGGAAATGTTTGTTTTTTTTTCTAATTTACCTTTTTTTATAACGAGCGCTAAATTTTTCATATTTCCAGTGCTGTTTTGGGCGGGAAATGTTTGTTGTTTACGATATATATATTTGTAATTGTTGGCCAATGCTCGAGAATAACATCTTGGGACACTTTAATATGTTATCCTGCAACAATAGATCGTAAACTCTTATAGTACCGTTTATTACTAATTGTTCGGCCAACTTCAATAATTTTAATTTCACCATACGTCTCGACGAGTCTGCGGAAATTCGTTAATTTTAACTGAACGTACGATAAATATTTATGCATTTGTATAAATTATGCAAAGAACTTGACAGTTTGATAACATGAACGTGCGGTTGATATCCCTTCAAGGCATTTATTCGCTGAAATAATAAGAACACGTAACACGGCATAATTTAAGTTAAATTCGCGTGGAATGCGTGTCTAGCGTAACCTCAGCCTATATTAGTCCACTGCTGGGCATAGGCTCTCCCAAGACACGCCACTCACTATTTTACTGTGTTCCGGTTCGAAGGGTACTGCAGCTAGCGAAATTACTGGGTTGTTGAGACTAACCATCAAAGTCTCAAAGTAATGAGCGCCAAAGCAGCGATGCCCTAGACTTTGTTTTGTTAATAGTTTTTTTATTGGGCAAGCTAGGTGTTTGACCACAGCTCACCCGATGTTAAGTTACGGTGTGGTCGAAGATGGTGAACATACTGAGGCTGCCGGAACACACCGTTAGATGCTTGGCGGCAGATTTTCAACTTGAGCGTGGAAGCTAGCTAGTAGAGTACGAGAAAGTACCCTACCATTCAAAATAAATTAAATAATTTTACGTATATAATTTAGGTACCTACCTACAGTAATTTTCTTTGCCCTGGTAACAATTGATATGCCTTAAAATAATACAACAACACAAATATATACATTTTACAAAAAATTTCAGTGAAGAAAAAAGTATTTTTCTTTTAAGGTAGGTATATAGAGTAATCAGATTGTTCTTTACCTATCAGGTAAGTAAATAAAAGTGTCATATTAATGATAGGATACACTCTACCTGATTTAAAAATACGATAAATTATGAAGTTTTTTTTTAAAATTATATTATCAAACGTGTATCAGTTGTGTCATGCACATATATTATTTTTTCGCCATGATTCGTATTTATAGATTTACTGTTTTAATATTTAGCAATAGGTACCTACTTTGTTTGAAACAACTAAATTATTCTTAACTTAAAAGCATATTCAAAACTGTTTATTAAAATCCTCATACATCTTTCAAGTACAACTAACTGGCCAGTTTCGAGTTCTATTTTCGAAAATTGTATTTAGAATTCCGTCGGTCGCGCGGCGCGGCGCATCCGTGCGCTAGCGCACACAAAGATAATGTCTCGAGACAAGACACATGCTAAGCCAGTCTTATCTCAAATCTCGTGAGTTTCACATCTTTATCTTTCTCTTTAATAATAACATCACGGTGTTGTTTGCACACTAATACCTCGCTACCTGGCGTTTGTTTGTCGATGCCAAACGGTAGCTGTGTGTGTATGTAAAATTATGACATATGGCTCTATCTTATCTATGACCACTTTGCAACATATGTTACCTACACGGCGCCTAATGGACGCACTTAATTCAACACTTTGGAAAATCTGTAACATTTACATTGCGTCCAACGCACGCACACAGCGTGTGCCAAAAAAAATCAAACATAGGTATTGTTTGCAATTAACTAATGAGGGAACTACTGAAAAAATAACTGTTAGCCCAAGTAAGTAGATAAAACATAAACTTTAAAAAAAAAACGAATGACAGTGACAGCTTAACAACAAAAACTAAATCAATCTAGTAGGCCGTGGCAGATGAAAAAGTGTTCTCTGTGTTGACAGTAGGTAGGTTGGGTAGGTATTTAGTCGCCAAAATGTCGCACATTTATTTTAAATTAAGCAATCAAATGTTTATTTAATATTGGAAATATCTTTTTACTTCAGAGTTCTTCGAAACTAAGCTACAAATTTGTGTTTTTTAACAATTGATCTAAATTGTCTGTTTTAAAATACAAAGAGTTTGGACAGCAGTTTGAATTTCATGAGTTGCATATTTGTTAGTAAAACAAACAAACTTAAATATAAAACCATTAATAGTTAATTAAATTCGCTTTTTATTCTTTCTTTTAACATTTAAACTACTTCCCGCGTGTTCTCCGGCAACGTTCGGGTGTGTTCGCGGGTCGTCGGCCGCTAATTTCGCGCCCTTTCACTTGTCAATCAAGCGTCAAGTCTTGCACGAGCGACTGGAATTAGCCACTCCTGCCACCCGGCCGCTGGACAAATGCAAATTGCCAGGGAAACGGATTTAACAAGGAAATTAATTTATAAGTACATATTCGCGAAATACAAACTTACTACCCATAGATAGTATGGAATTTTCGTTGCGTGACGAAAAAAAAGTTTGATAAAATCTATACCTATCTACTTATTACTGTATACAAAAAGTATTTGTTTATTTTTTAAGGTTTTCATTATTTTTGAAGTAAGAACTATCATCCTAGTAGGTACTTCATTAACAAAATAGGTAAACAGTATGTTTTGTCTCCAGCATATTCCTTACAAATATTTTCAAAATGGCATTGCAACTATTGCAAGAGTCTGCAAGTATACTTATAGAATATATGGTTATAGTCTATATATAGTGATATTTGCACTGGAAAGCAAACCATTAACTATACTATTAAAATTTTCACGCGACAATCTGTCAAGTTGACATGTCCTTTCCGCGGGTAATTTTCACTCTCGAAACGTCTTAGGTATTTCCCACTTATTTTGAAATGAAACAAATTATTCTGATGAAACATTTAATAAACTTTCCGATGATAAAATAAATCTGGAAAATTAAAAACTTTTTCGAATATCCACATTTCAAGAATATTTCTTAAGCGAGTAAATAATACGCAAAAGTTGTTTTGGTTTATTACTACGTCCCAGATTTGTCCAACCTCCTTGGAAAGCGTCGAGGAGGATTTATACAAAATAATAATAAAAAAGGTTGTAACCAATCACTTTTCCCTTGTAACATTTTATGAACATTATTACCTACTGGTAGTCGTTACGTCAATTTTTTAAGAAAAAATAAATAAAATAAGCATTTTAAGCATATCAAAGATCTTGCACAACAAAAATAATTTACCTGAGCGTCCGTTTTAAATTCATGAATGACGTTTAATTACAAAGATGAGGTCGATTCGAAACACATCATATCCACCATTTTTATTGGGCCGCTCATTACGAACTTTTTAAAGTATTATTGGACATTTAGGTGCATCGTAAAAGAAGTATGCGTAATTAAAAATTAATAATTTCTTGATTTAGCTCCCATTCGTATAGCTTGTTGACAAGTTCT
Organism: Biston betularia; assembly: GCA_905404145.2. NCBI lineage: Eukaryota > Metazoa > Arthropoda > Insecta > Lepidoptera > Geometridae > Biston > Biston betularia. Next base: position 1,732,907 of record FR989879.1, read on the forward strand.
AGAATGGTGGTTGTATTTTTGACGTTTTACGATGGAATTTTTAATGTATTTGAAATCGTGTTGTGAATGGATAGGTTATAGAGAAGAGTTAATGGATATTGGAACGCTTTTTAAGAATGCCGTGTTATTAAGTTTTTTATTTTTGAGAATACTTTTATATAAAACAATTTCATGGATCAAACTGATATGTGTAGTAGGTACTTGCATAAATGGCTATTTTTACTTGTTTTGTGAAATTTTGAACTATATTTTTAATAGCTTTATGACTTTAGAATTGGGTGAATAGAGAAATTAAACACATATAGGTAACAAATTTTTAATAATTGTTAATTTGTATTTATTTATTATATTATATAAATTAACAATTATTAAAAATCTGACTCCATGGCCCTTAGGCCAACTAAACGCACTGCTCCAATGAAACAGCGAGGTTTCGGAGTAAATGAAAATATCCTCGATGTATACAATTTTTAGATTTTCGTTGTTTTTTTAAAAACCGCTAGATCTATTTTGAAAAAAAAATATATGCGGCCACCTCTGAAGTATGATCTACCAAGCAAAAAACGAAACATCAAAATCGATTCATAATTGGCGGAATGATCGTGTAACAAACCTATGTACCTACCTAATAAAAAACATACAGTCGAATTGAGTACCTCCTTCTTTTTTGAGTTGGTTAACAAAGGAATAGTTTCTTCAGTCATGGTATAGGCTTAAGTATACTTTAACTAGATGAACATTAGGTACGCAAAAACGGCTGAACGCGTTTGGTTGAAATTTGGATCGCAGATTTTTTTACCTAGATTAAGATATTTTTTATACCGGAATAACATAAATCATAATACTATACTTTCATTCGCACAAATCGTTTCAATTCCAGATTGTTTATTAAAACAGCGAGGTTGTGGAACTCTCTGCCGGAGTCTGCGTTCCCTGTTAGGTACAATATGGGTAAGCGTACGCCATCTTAAACCGCACTAGTGATAGACATATAACAGGATGTGGTCGTACGCGAACTTATTTAGAATTAAAGAAAAAACTCCTTTCATTCTCCTTCATCAAAAAATTTCAAATTCATTTACATCTGAAAAATTTCAAATTCATTTACGTCTGAAATGAATTTGAATTTTTTTGTAGACATATTGGAAAAAATTAGTATAAAAAAAATATGGATATATGTTTACATTAAATTAAAAAACTGATAATACTGGTGAGATAAAATTTCATTTCCAGAAGTACGATAACGCATTTATAGCGATGAAAGCTCAGTGGTTAGTGCGGCCGGTTCACACGCTAAAGAGCGTGGGTTCAAACCCCACCTCTTGGGCTGCAGGTGAAAATATATATCTATATAATATAGCATAGTGATAGGCTGTTTTCTAGTACTCGGCTGGCTAGCTACCACTATAAAGTTTAAAATCCGCTGCGCCTAAGCGCCTAAGCGCTGTTCCGGCAGCTTCAAAGAGTCAGTTCCATTTTGAGAGTCAATTCCATTCCAGACTAAGTATGCTTTTCCATCTACGACCACACCGTTACTTAACATCAGGCGATCTGTGGTCTAACACCTAGCTTGTTAACTAAAAAAAAGAAAACGCACAATTAGATACAATACAAACATCATGTTCGTCACATAAATATGTGCCCTGAGCGGGAAACGATCCCACTCCCTACATCCCATAATGCACAACTAACACAGCATTTATTGTTAAACTTCCGAAAATCTAAAATTAATGAACAGCCTGTATAGTCACGAAGTTAAAGTCCACTTGAGGTTCAATTATCCCGCAGATTAACCTCAGTTTACATTAGGTAGCGGGAACAGACATGCCCACCACATGTCACTGTCAAAGTGACAGTTGCGTTGATAGTGATGTCCATTATAATTCACAAAGCATGTTACTTTGGACGAATTAGGAAAATTGTGTTAGCATAAATATTGTTTATGAAATTAGTGATAATAACTTGTAAGCTCTTTTTTACGAATTAAGATTGTTTAAGATTTTATTGACTTAAGGCGACAATAAAAACTAAAACGTTGAACATCGACGCAAAGTTGTTTTTTTCATGTAGGTAATAATAGTAATGAAACGAACGAGATTCTCTCCTGATGGTAAGAGATAACGCATGTCCATGCATGACCATTAAGTACAGCGGTACACAGAACTTTGAATAACAAACTAAAGTACCTACCTATCGCTGCTTTGGCGCTCATTAGGTACCTACTTTAATACTTTCGATGGTTAGTCTCAACAGCCCTGTAATATCGCTAGCTGCAGGGCCTATAGGTACCCTTCAAACCAAAACACTGTTCAGTTTAATTGCTAGCATATCAGTTTTCTACTTTAGATCTAACCTAATCCCTGCCCATTCTACTATCGGACAGCCAGGAGCCCTAAAAAGCGATATCGCTTCATGGTTGATATTGTAAAATCACGAACTAAACGGTTCGGTTCTACCTTCATCATACAAAACGCTAAACAATGGAATTTGCTGCCCGAGTGGGTGTTCCCTGATAGATACGATCTGGGTGCCTTCAAGTCGCGAGTGACTCGGTTTCTTCTAGGCGAGCGTGCTCCACCGTAGACCGCATCTACGAGATGCAAGCCTTTATCTATACTCTATACTTACTGTAACAACTGGGGGACTTAACGCTAAAAGTGATCTCTTCCAGGCGAACTTAGGATGGAAAATTTATAAAAGGTTCAGAAACCTGTAGAAGAACGAGGTGTGTCAATATTAAGGATGGAAAATAGGTAGGTAAACTAAGGTTCTGATTAGGTTAACATACAAACCTAAGTATAACATAGACATACTCGTATATATTATACATTTTTAATTTTTATAATTGTATATTGACTAGCACCATCGCATTTAGGGAAACTCTCTAGGTAAGGATGGTGTGAAATTAAGGAATAAATAAATAAAATAAATAAATATTCATTTTTAATCCATTATTTTAAGTAGGTAGATATCTCTTTTTATTGACTAGCGGACGCCTCGCGGTTTTACCTGCGTAGTTCCTGTTGCCGTGGGAATACAGGAATAAAAAGTAGCATGTACTTAAATAGCTTCCCAACGGTGAAGTTTTAAGTTTTTAAGTTTATTCGTTACGTATAGGTACAAATACAAATCTTTCCTCTTTATACCTAATATTAGTAAGTAGGTAAGTAGGTTAGGCATCTAGTTTATAAGTTTATATTTTTCTATTGTACATTTTGATATTTATCTTTAGTGTTAATAAAGAGTTTATCTATACCTACGTCTCTCCTTTAAAACAAGTAAGTCATAAATTATATAAAATTATATTTATCAAGTTAGGTACGTAGATTTCTATTTTTTGACAAGATTACAAAAACCTGATATACCAAACGTATATAAAGTCATTTATTAATATGAGCAATTCATTATTCTATAAAATTACCTACTTAGGTAATTTGCAATATATATTGCATAAGTAGATAATAAATTGATTCTTAGATATTTGAGATATTAGATAGGTGATAAAACATTTGTTCAAACACGTAATTCAGTTTTTTTTTTTATTTGGTTTTTAAGACATTTCAAACTTAATTAAACTAAAGCTTCGAGAATGAGGTGTTCTTACAAGAACTTAAGCAGTACTTACTTAGATACCCAAAAAATTATAGGATTAAATACTTACCTAAGTAGATAGGTTACCTAGTAGATTAGGTCCGGTTCGTATATACTATAGAATACTTACTTAGAGGTCGTCTAGGTAGGTACCACCGCAGTACCAGTTATTCTGCCGCTAAGCAGTAGTGTGTAAACATTACTGTGTTCCGGTTTGAAGGGTACTGCAGCTAGCGAAATTACTGGGCTGTTGAGACTAACCATCGAAAGTCTCAAAGTATGTAATGAGCGCCAAAGCAGTGATGCCCTGGACTTTGTTTTGTAACTTAAAGTTCTGTGTATCTATCGCTGCAATGTCATAGACAGACGTTATCTCTTACCATCGGGAAAGTGTCTCGTTCGTCTCATTACTTTTTACATAAATAAAAAATAAAAAAGTCATTAACTAGCTGCGCCCCGCGGTGCTACCCGCTACATGTTTTCGGAATAAAAAGTAGCCTATATGTTAACCCAGGGTCTCGGCTACCTCCATACTAAATTTCATCCAAATCCATTCGGTAGTTTTTGCGTGAAAGAGTAACAAACATCCATCCATCCAAACTTTCACATTTATAACATTAGTGGGATAATTAATCAATCTAGTTTTTTTTTAAATTCCATCGTAAGAAATGTAGGTATGTAGCATAGGTAATCTGGTAAGGCATATTTTATTGTCTTTGTTTGTACCTACTTACTTAGGTACTACCTATCACTTTTTGCATAGGGTAAAAGCCGGATAGTTGCCCTACTTTTCAAAAAAGCTGTATAATTCAAAAAATTATATTTATTAAGAAAAATTCGATGTTTATATCAAAACATAGATCTCTTATCCTTCAGAACAGCCCATTTTTGTAAACATAATTCATATTCGTTTCGCGTAAATCCTGTTTGATTTGACCTCTCAAAAAAGGGATAGTTGCCTACTATAGCGGATAGTAGCCTAACGGAAAATATGCTTCGAGGGATACTTGCCTCGTGTAAGGATAGACGCCTCTTTATATTTCTTTTAAATAAGTTTCAAGTAATTTCAAGTAATCAGCCTTTATTATTTACTGAGATCATTTATTAAGTACTAATCACAATATTAATCACAATATTATTATTATCTAATTAACATTCGAAAACAGTGTTACCTTTTAACGTTTTAAACTATAAAACTACAACAAAAATAGACTCCAAATTTTAAATTGGATTAGTTAATAATAAAATATTATTTCTCTTAAAGATATAAAAATATGGCAATCAACTTTGGCATTAGCATTAATTATCACCAGAAGCTAGAGTTTTTAACTTTCCACATCTCATGCAATGGTTTTTGAATGTGGTACAAGTTTCATGCAACCACATTTGACAAATCTTACATTGAATCCAATCTGATTTCGATTTAGTATAATTGTAATTCTCAAAACATTCTGCACAATAATCATCAACTGAAACTTTTTTATTCGTATTTTCTATTTCTGAATTAGCGCTTTTCACTTTTAATATTTTTTCAGAGTCTCTGATCGATTTTTTTCCTTTTTTTCCTTTGATTGGTAATCCTTCAGTTGCTTTTCCTTTAAGTGTTTTCAAATTGACAGCATTTTCTTCATTTTCACTGTCAGAACTATAAATTTGTATTTTTCTCTTTCTTGAAGCTCTTCCTTTGATAAGTTCAACAAAATCTGTGTTATCAGATTCCGTTTCACTACTGGTAATATCGATATTTTTTTTGATCTTTCGCTTTTTTCGAGGTTTCCCTCTTTTCTTCAAGATGCTTTTGTTGCTATCTACTGCTTTGTTTTTTTTTTCTTTCTTTATTTTGTTTGTTTTCTTTATTTTCTCTTCATTATTTCTCTTCTGAATAATTTTTTCGTTGGAGTTTAAAATTTCTGCAGATTGTTTTGTCCTTTTAGACATGTTCAGCGGTATTTTTGGTATTGGAGATGATTGATGTAGAAATTTAGATGGCGTTTCTTGTTGAAGATCTTGGTTCTGTAATTCATTTAAACATATCAACGATGGCAAGGATAGTTCAGTACCATCACAAATATAATTTTCTATGTCGCTATCTCTTAGGGCTAAACAGTCTTGAGAAAAAGTTAAAAGGCTTGAAGACGGCCTAGGTGGGGTGTGATTTTGGTTCACGCTATCCTTTTCAGCTTCATTTAAGATAGCTTGTAGCTTATATTCATCAGCATGGCTCGGGTCTTGATCGCCTAGTAGAGGCACTTCGTTTTGCTGATTTGGTGCAAGACTTTGATCAGTCTCTGATTCCTGTATACGCTCAGGTAAGGCAAGCTCTCCAGAAACACCTGGTACTTGAGCATTTAGAATTTCAGATTCTCGTTCTTGTGTAAGCTCTCCCGATGCAATATCTGATATAGCAAATTCAGCGTCAGGCAGAGCATTTGGATTGACTGGGTAAATTCCACTGCCGCGAAAACCGCTTATTGCATTAGCAGGAATAGCTGCTCGAATCCAGGCCTTGGCTATTAGCTGTCCTGAGTTGTACCGGTTTATTTTTTTATGTGGATTGATGCGCATGAAATTGTTTGTCTCAGCATAAAAATATTTTTTAAACGGTCCGAATACTGAAATATCTAATGGTTGCAAAGCAGAAGTAGTATGACTAGGTAAACACAGTAATATCACATCATTGTCTCGAGCAGTTTCCAGCATATTGACAGCACTGGAGTGCGATGAATGACCATCTAAAATCAGTAATACTTTTCCTGGCGGTTTGCATGGAATAAAATGTTCAGTCAGCCATTTATAAAAAAGGTCTGAGGTCATATATGCCGATTTCTTTTGCATGTAAACTTTGGAACAAGGTGGAAGTCCCTCTTCGAATTCTGGCTTTTTATTTACTCCCTTGATTATCAAAACTGGTGGGAGAAAATTGCCGATAGCGTTGCAACAAGCAACAACGGTCATTGTTTCTCCTTTTTCACCGGCAGTAAGTGATTTAACTGCTCTAGTACCTTTTTTAGCTAACACTTTGCCAGGTTTATTATTAAGTTGGACACCGGTTTCATCCATGTTAAATATTTTATCTGGCTTATCCAGTAAATCATTCTCAGTTAAGACAGTTGTGAGTAGATTAAAAAATTTCGCAACTTCTGCTCTGTTGAGACCCTTCGCTCTTTCAATTGATAAGCCCTCAGCTTGTCTCAAAACTATTTCGCGATTTCTTTCAAGAAAGCTTTTCAACCATTGCGGTCCAGCCATTTTAGTTTCATTATTAAAATTGTGCTTTAACTTCATTTTTTCAGCAAACTGGTAAGCCAAGTTGCGAATTGTAATTCTTTCAGGAGGAAATCCTGCGTCTCCGAGCTTTAAAATATGAGCTGCTAGTCTTTTTTCATTTTCAAAATCAAGGACAGGATATTTTCCTATAAGTGACAAACAAAAAATATAATTAGGTCAGTTAAGTAGATACGTAAATATATTTTTTTATTTACGTTGCTAAGTATAGGTACAACTTTAAATCGAAGACATACCTTGAGTTAGCAGTTGCTGGTTTTTTTTATCGTAACGTCTTCTTAAGGTTCGAGAGGATATTCCGTACATTCGAGATATTTCGTTAATTCCTTTTTGCTTTTTGTCCAGTTCCTTGAATGCAAGTGCTAAACTATCTTCTGTCCAGCTGATTTGTCGCGGTACCACGCCTGGTTTTCGTTTATACTTACGAGGCATTTTGTTCACCTAGAATGAACGCATGAAACAGTTGAATATTTATTTTATTAAAAAAAAGTTCGTACATATTAGTTAAAAAGATTATCAAAAGAAAAAAAAATATTTTTGCTCATTAAAGAATTTATAGTGGCGGATAGCTGCCCCTAGGGCAACTATCCGCAAAAGTGCAAAGGGCAACTATCCTTTTTGATACGGATACTTGCCCTTTCTATTTACAAAATAAATAAAATTTATTCAACATTAAAACGTAATAAATAGTGTAATTTAAACACTAATGCATGTAAATAAATAAAAAGTTGACTAAAATTTCAATTAATTACAAAAATATTTAAGAAAAATAACTTACCAATATAATTTTGACGCCTGTCGAAGTTTCGCCGCGGAAGATTTATGCTCACACGGACAAAACACGTGCGCCTATTTCAACCGTTTAGATCACACTAACGTCAGCAGGGGGGACACTTCCAATCACGGTCAACCGCTAATGCCTCCAACATACCTAAAGTAGCGTATTTAAAACTGAGGCATGTATCCGTCTGAGGCAACTATCCGGCTTTTACCCTATAGATAATAAAATTGATCTGGAATCTGTATAAAAACCGAATATAGCGTTACATTCTATATCGATATAGGTAATTGGTTTCTAAATCCAGTTGTTACATCTCAATGTAGTTAAAGTTAAGATCGTATTCTAAACATTTCGCATCTGCCCATCATCGCCGAGGCCGCTCGCCACGTCACCGCCCACCTGCGACGATCCACGATTTATTGCCCATTTATGCAAAACAAAATAAATCCGTCAAACATCAACCAAATGACCACATAAATCTCAGGCACATTTACGTTATATGCCAGACGCCATTAGACAGCTACTCAAAAAAGTCCTAAACACCCCGACAGGTGTCGCTAAGCCCTCCACTGGCCGTAAACACGAGCTGAAAAAACATTTCCTTCAAAAATAGAATTCGAATTCCCGCGCTTAATTGTGCTCCCGCCAATGAGAGATCGCTGCGTGTGAGCGGGAAAACTGGAATTTTGAACGAGATGGAATGACTTAACTTCAGTGGAGTGAACGTGGGACTGACGGCTACGCCCCGTTAACAACATGGCGGTTTGGTTGATTGGCGGGCTAGAAATGACGCCGCCCAACCCTACGTGTCACGTATAGAAGCGCGGGAAATCCACAGCCTGCGGGAAATGGCGCGGCGCGGGGAAACCGCGGGAAAGCGTCACAGACTAAACAATAGTTGCTTCCTTCACGTGTCACCGTACACCGCGTTCCATGTTCAAATGCCATTTTCCATTCTTGAAGTGTAAGTAATTATTGTGCTTGCGTTTAATTTATGGATTTTTCTTTTTTGCTGCCTACAAACTCGTGGTAGACTTAATTTATTTTTAATTATAGTGTATTTACCTATAGCTACTTGGATAACGCTTTTTTAAACCTACATAAATAATAAGTTTGCTTACCTACCTATATTTTTTTTTTTTTTTAATAATTTGCCCTTTCGGACAGGCTAAAGCTATAAAGCCATACTGCCTTGTCTTAAGTGTTAGATATTTCTGCTGTATCTTAGCTATAGTTATCGTCAAAGTCGTCTTTGTTAAGTCCAGTTCATGTCAGTCAAGTCCAGTCATGCTTTAGTAAAGTAGTGGCAACTTTACTACAAAGCTTCGATGGAGTTTTGGAAGCAACACGAAAACTCATGATTCACCACATTATATCATTTTCCCACACTCGCGCTTGTAACTCGGCACTTTATGAATAAAACACCACAATTTTTATGCATAAACACTCGACAAAACACTAGTTTTGGAAAAAAATACAACGGAGCGACACGACTCTTCCCGCGTTCCCGCCAAAAAAAAACTCTTACCTACCTATAGCTTTTATAAAAACATTTTTTTTAATTTTTATAAAAATATTGCCTTCTCACAGTGAGGTTAGTCCAAGTGCGGATTGACAGATTTCACAACGTCTGCAAGAACAAGTTTCCTCACAATGTTTTCCTTCATAGTTTAAAGCTAGCTTTAATAATTACGTGCATAACTTAGAAAAGACAGAGGTAGTAAACTGAGCCTTATTTAATGAACTGGGTAGGTAGGTAATAAAATTTATATTTTAACGCTTACTCAGTACTTTAAATGTTTGAGAACGTAAAGTTACTATTAATTAAGTTACGTTAGTACCTACCTATAGAAAGTCAAAATAATTATAGGTACTTAGAATTACCTAAGCATGACCTTAATACTAGAATATTAGTTCCATTCCAAGCTAGGTGCGTTTACCATCTTCGACCACACCGTCACTTAACATCAAATGAGCTCTGCTCAAAAACCTAGACTGTCAAATATTTTTTTTAATTGTTATCGAGTAAAGTGTTTATACTTATTTGGTTTTTTTTTTATCTTTTTTGTATCAGCACTATCGTCCAACAGCCAACATGACTCCAGTCTGTCCCAACTCACGACCGATCGAAACAGACTCTCCACACATAATATATCAGTAGGTATGCATACGTTCCAACCTCATTTACAATAGATGGTTTGTTCGCGCGAATTGGCCAACTCCTTTGATCTGTGGACGGTTTCCCTCCATCGAAACGATCGCGCGCCAACACGATCCAACATCGTCAAGAGTTTTTTGGCGGGAACACGGAAAGAGTCCTGCAGAGAACTGCATGCGGTAGGTACTTTCTTTAAAAGATATCACATTTAGTTGTATCTATTAGATTGTAAGTTTTATAACATAATATGTAGTGATGTAGTTATCTATGTGAAGTCTTATAGAATAAAATAAAAATAAAAGAGTCGTGTCACCCAGTTGTATTTTTTCCCGAAACTATTGTTTCGTCGAGTGTTTATGCATCAAAATGGTGGTGTTTTATTCATAAAGTGCCGAATCACAAACGCGAGTGTGGGAAAATGATATAATGTGGTGAAACATGACTTTTCGTGTTGCTTCCAAAACTCCAGCGAAGCTTTAGGTATAGTAAAGTCGCCACTACTTTACTAAAGCATGACTGGACTTACTTGACCTAGACTGGACTTTGACTATAACTTTAGCTACGAGGACACTTATTTAACTTTTGAAACTTAAAAATATTTATATACTTGACACTGGCAAATGCTAAAACGCGACGCCAAAACAGAAAAAAAAAGTCCGCAATATCATATTATGTGTAACTATTAGATACAGTTGTCGTCTATATCTTATAAAGAGGAAAGATTTAATTTTTTGTTTGTTTGTATTGAATAGACTCCGAAAAGTTTTCCCGAGCGAAGCCGGGGCGAGCTGCTAGTTTTAAATAAAAATACAGATGACATGTGCTGTCGTTCAATGACACGCGACAAGATTCTTGTTCTTTTGCGAGAACTAATCAATGTGTACATTGCTTTATAGTTCGCGACAGGCGTCGCTGTTTTTCTGTTACGATATTAAATTAAGGCGTTATAAATATTCAATTTTACTTATTTAATAATGGAAAAAATGCAACAACTTACATTTTTTTTACTCAAATAAATATCGTAGGACATTACACACAGCGCCATCTGACCCCAAACTAAGCAAAGTTTGTGCTTGTGCTATGGAAGTCAGATAACTGATATAAAAAAATTTGTAATTACATACATAGAACAAACATATTGTTTATCCTGGATGGGACTGGGAAGTGATATTCCCCGCACTCGCGCTTATAATTCGGAACTTTATAAATAAAACACTACTATTTTCAACCATAAACACTCGAAAAAACACAAATTAAAAAAAAAAATACAACGGGGCTGCTTCATGATTTCCCGCCAAAACTCCAAGAGAGTTTTTTTTTAATCTTATCATAGACCACACAGAGTTACGGCATCTTGACGGCGTCATGCAACTGTCAAAATAGGGCTCCGATTGATTTATTGGCGACCTCTTGTCGAAACCTTTCAGTAGGTGGCATCACATGTGTCCGATAAACGTATTTTGTTGGGCATTACTGTTCATACTTTTTTAGGTTCCGTACCCGAATGCTTACGACCGTCATTGTCCCAACTTTCTATGCCAGTTTTAATTCATGATAAGGACATAATTATGACGTAGGCTTAGTAACAGATAAAAATCAGATTCTAGTACGAAGAAACAAGAACGAGAATCGCATGACGATAGCATGATTTCAAATCCGCAGTAGGTATATTTTTGATCGAGTTTTATTTAATTACTCAAAACTTTTAAATCAAATTAAAAAAGCTAGCAACTTTACTAAAATATAAAAGTAACTATTTTATTCATAAAAAATAATGTAGTCATCGCTGATAATTTTGAGTGAGTATTTGAATAAAAAATTTTTTTTTTCTGCGGCATTTGTTGTTTTTTTTTTGTGAAAAACTCCGACCAACTTTCAAAATTCTATCCGGCTATTGTACTTTTTCAGGATTATACCCATACTCCAATATATAATTTTTGTTGTAATATGGATTATATCAAAGAGTGGCATCGAAAATACACCTTGTCCGTTTTTCTGGCATTAGGCGCTTGACGCAAAAATAAAGTAATAATGTTGCATAATGAAACTAGATGGCGTTAGGATCGAGTTAGCCGTCAGTTGCGTTTCGTTCATAAAGTAAGTATTGGTCGATGGAGTTGTTGTTTAAAAATAACCGGAACACACACCTTCGAAATACTAAATTTCGATTGGACATTTTTGCATAGCAAATCTCACGTAGATGAGATCGCTGATAAATGAGAGAATTGTAAATAAATTTATAAGTTATTTATTTTTTTTATTTTACGTAAAAAGTAATGAGACGAACGAGACGCTCTCCTGATGATAAGAGATAACGCCTGTCTATGATCATCGCAGCGATACACAGAACTTTGAGTAACAAAACAACGTCCAGGGCATCACTGTTTTGGCGCTCATTACTTTGAGACTTTCGATGGTTAGTCGCAACAGCCCAGTAATTTCGCTAGCTGCAGTACCCTTCAAACCGGAACACAGTAATGTTTACACACTACTGCTTAGCCGCAGAATAACTGGTGCTGCGGTGGTACCTACCTAGACGACCTCCTGCTAAGGAGATCTACCACCAATTATGCGTAACAAATAATATTATAAATATAAACACAAGTCTCGACAGGTAAAAACTGCCTGATAAATTTCAAAACTAACTATAGATAAGAATATCATTCAAATACATAGGTGTAAAAAATAGACATTTATAAAATCATAACTACTGACATAATATTGTTTTTGTTATCCTACTAATATTATAAATGCGAATGCTTGTGAGTATGGATGTATGTTTGTTACTCTTTCACGCAAAAACTACTGAACGGATTTGGATGAAATATGGTATGGAGGAGGCTGAGACCCTGGATTAACACATAGGCTACTTTTATCCCGAAAACATGTAGTGGGTAACACCGCGGGGCACTGCTAGTGTAATAGATATTTATACCTAGCTAAATAAAAATTATCTAATGTATAGAATAGAATGTAACTTTATTATACACCAAAAACAAATTACAATGAAACAGATCACAATGAAATACAAAAAAAAACGTATAATTGTATATTGTATAAAAATCTCGTGTCGCAGTGTTTGTAGTGTCAGCTATGCTTAGTTTGGGGCTAGATGTACGGTATGTCCTACGATATTTATTTTACTAAACACAAACAAAATACAATCACAGTTTTTGTTCAAGACAAGGGCATAAAAGCGATATTTTTAATAGAAATATTTAGATTCGCTGATATTGTTATCAAAATTAAATAAATTGGTTTCGATGTCATCCATGAAATTCGAAGTGTGCCGTTACAGAAAAGTAGGTACGTAAAGAAATTAAATTACTCACGGATATTGTTATAAATTTTGCAATGATTTATTGTAATCATTATTGCCTAGAAGTATTTTATACGAATAAGACGTAATAAACAAGACAAATGAGACTCTCTTTGATAATATTCGCGGTTGCGGCTATAGGTTTCATATACTTCGCGGAAGCTGCAGGAGTTCTGCTGCAAGATTTTGAACATGAACAAATAGAGCTACATAGGTAAGTCTACACATCAATAGGTATTATATGTCAAGTTCAAGTGTTCCTATTAACCCACGACGGAAAAACGACGGTGTGTTAAAAGTTTCATCTCTCTCTCTATCTGTGTGTGTGTAGGTGGGTGTAGGTGTGGGTGCGGGTGCGGGGGTGTGGGTGAGGGTGGGTGCGGGTGGGTGGTGGTGGGTGGATGTTTGGGCGTGGGTGTGGGTGGGTGTTTGGGTTTGGGTGGGTGTTTGGGTGTGGGTGGGTGTGGGTGTGCGTGTGGCGTCGTAGCTCCCGAGCGGATGAACCGACTCTTAGATGTTTGATATTTTCGAAATTTCCTTTCACGTGCCTTCACAAAAACTGGGGTTGGTAGGTACACGTAATTGCGTTAGGTAAATATTAAGCCATATCCTAATTCTTGATTTCAGGCAAAAGAGAGGCAGGTGTGCTGAAGGTCAACATGAAATAGGCGGAACCTGTGCGAATCCTTTGAGGCAAGTTGACAACCTTGAACCTTGATCACACATTCTCTCACTAGCAGTGGCATAAAAAGCTAGTGGGGCCGTGCATCGGGCCCCCAAGCCCTATTCTCCTCTCTCTCTCAAGCTCAACTTTTCTCCCCTCCTACATTTACCATCCCCCATCCCCATCTACAACGTGACAGAAGTAAAAACTTAAAATTAGCTTATCAAACTCATTGTTGAGGTTTAAACCCACGCCCTTCGGCATGCAAACCGACCGTGCTAACCACTGAGGTATCATCGCTACGAAATCGTGCACATGAAATCAATAGTACCTACAGACAAGAACTTTAACAATATGAAAGAAATTGAAGAAGACGACGGAAGTTGTCAATTAAGATCAAGGAAGATTACTTGGTGGTAGATCTCCTTAGCAGGAGGTCGTCTATGTAGGTACCACCGCAGTACCAGTTATTCTGCCGCCAAGCAGTAGTGTGTAAACATTACTGTGTTCCGGTTTGAAGGGTACTGTAGCTAGTGAAATTACTGAGCTGTTGAGATTATCCATCGAAAGTCTCAAAGTAATGAGCGCAAAGGCAGCGATGCCCTGGACTTTGTTTTGTTACTCAATGTTCTGTGTATCGCTGCAATGGTCATGGACAGGCGTTATCTCTTACCATCAGGAGAGCGCCTTATCATTACTTATTACGTATAAAAAAACGCTTATAATAACTATAATGTTATGTTTATTGTTTTTATTTCAGACTTAAGCGGGAAGGTGGCCACAAATACCTGAAAAGGTCACCTGACAGTGATTTCGTTGGTCCTGGCTCAGACTTTGTAAAGAGCGACATGCCTAAAAGAAAATGCTCTCCAACTCAAATAATATTCCACGGCGACTGCGTAGATATCGACTAGCTGTAAAAACTATGATTAACGCGAAAAATTAAAAAAAATGAAATTGTTTATGGATTAAAGATTTGTTTTTTAGCGGGAACGCGGGAAGAGTCGTGTCGCTCCATTGTATTTTTTCCCAAAACTAGTGCCTTGTCTAGTGTTTATGCATAAAAATGGTGGTGTTTTATTCATAAAGTGCCGAATTACAAACGCGAGTGTGGGAAAATGATATAATGTGGTGAAACAAGGCCTTTGTAGCCAAACCATAAAATCCCAAAAAAATAATGTAACATCTGAAAAATCTTTTTTTAAGCGACTCGGAAAAGGAGGAGGTTCTCAATTCGACTATGTCTTTTTTTGTATGTATGTTTTCCGATAATTTTCGCGGTAAACTACAAAATAAGATCCTCGTCTAGCAGTACTTAGTATACCAAGATGGGCTGCTTATGATGATGAAATACTTCCAGGGACGAGGCAAAGGTATAGTCTTAGGTAGGTAGGACACATGCAATATGCGGAAGGCACTCTCCGGAAGATGCCTCGACTGGGCACTGCCGACGGCGAGACGGCCGCTGGTGCAAGGCATAACATTTTAACGATTAGCCTTATACACACATACCTACCAAAGCTTTCTCTCTTCAGTGTAGGTACATACTCGTATACCTACAATGTTTATTCTTTTTAAATAATTATGAATGGGGGAGACCTATGTCCAGCAGTGGACGTCCTACGGATAAATCGTCACTTAACACCACAACGCACATACACACACACACACACGTCACGTCACTTAGATTAACTTTGGTCAAACCTAGCTTGTCAAATATAAACAAAGGTCCTCAATTCGTGACGTGTATTAATGACAAAAATCTTCAATTCCATCCATACCTACCTAGACGATAGCCTTGCCTAGATCCTTAGCAGGAGATCGTCCACCGCAGTATCAGATATTCTACTGCCAAGCAGTAGTGTGTAAACATTACTGTCTTCCGGTTTGAAGGGTTCTGCAGCTAGAGAAATTACAGGGTTGTTGAGACTAACCATCGAAAATCTTAAAGTCATGAGCGCCAAAGCAGTGATGCCCTGGACTTTGTTTTGTTACTCAAAGTTCCGTGTATCGCGGCAATGGTCATAGGCAGACGTTATCTCTTACCATCAGGAGAGGGTCTGGACCTTCTCATTACTTTTACACAAAAAAAATTATGTCGATAGGTGTATGTACTTACGTAAAATCGCTCGGAGACCTTCACTTGCGCCGCCGGCGCGGCACGGACGCATGTTTTTTGCGATGCATTTCATTGCGTCAACGTAACATTCTGTGTTGCCATGATGTAGAACTTTCCCGCATCCATGTGGAACTGTTATTAGTAGCGGACAGATGTGACATGTCGTCGTCACCTATAATAGATAGATAGATAGATATAGATAGATAGATAGATATAATAGAATAGGTGATTAAACGAACTTGCAAAGTGAAATTCTATCAATATTATATAAGTAAGCTTCATGCGAAGATATATACAACATGCAGTGTTCCCGCCAAAACTCCTCTACGAATATATAATAACTATAGCATCAAGTTTTTTTTTTTATATTGATGACCGTTATGAATATTGTGATATCTAACGTGTTGGTGATCTAAATAAATAAAATGAATTAACTAATGTCAGAAAAATTGTTTACTGCGTATGACTTTTGTACCTAACCGGCTTAAAATAACCCTATGCAGAATTTTGCATATTTATTTGAATTGTCCACTCACTGCATGTTTGGTCATTTTATGGCTACTTATTTCAATCCTATTACTTTGGATTTTATGTAATTTTTCTTAACTACTGCTTTAATTAATCATGTCGTTTACACATATATAAGGGATGTAGTTCGGATTGAAACTTAAATTTGTTTACTTTCTGTTCATTATTATGACTGCATCATGTTTTGTGTAATATAAATAAATTGAAATTTGTTTGTTTTATAAAAAAAAAAAGACGTGTTGCACTCGGGGACTGCCGCGGTAAAGCTATTGCATAGCATTTTTACGCCGATACAACCAATGCCACCTAGAGGCGACTTGCTGAACTAAAGAGACAAGCGTGATATTTCAAAAAAGTCATTAAAAGTTCTGCTATTCATCGATAGATGGCAAAACTAAAAAGTATCACCGCTGTGCCGGTGGGAGTGTGGGGTGTTAGGTTATTTTCGTTACGGAATTTCTGGATTCGGTCTCCACGCTCAAGGCCCGCGATAGAAGCTATGCAATAGCTTATTAAAGTTGTCAAAATTGTCACAAATAAAGTGTGGTGCTATTATTGTTGTTGTTGTTGTTGTTGAATGAATGAATGAATAAATACATAAATAGACAGTCTTCTTTTGGAGTACCAGAAAAACAGGGAAAAATTAAATCACGCAGAAGGCAACACTGCAACCAGTAACACGCGCTATAAAACTACTCCAGAATGAATGGTGTCAAGATTCAATTCGTGGTGATTGGTATTTGAAAAAACTGGATAAGTGAATGGACGTTATGAATTTTAGGCTTGATACTACTTTCACTATAGATTTTAAGGTGAGGAACAAGTAGTTACATTACGCTGATGGTAAGCGGCATGCTCGCTGTTGTCACTATGCTAGGTACCTTTTTTTTTATGGTTGACAGGCTAGGTGTTTTGGCTCTCAAGTGAGGCTGCCGGAACACACCGTTAGATGCTTGGCGGCAGATTTTTTTTCAACTTGAGGGTGGTAGCTAGCCCGCCGAGTACTAAAGTACCCTACCACCGTGCTATGGTTTCCTCACGATGTTTTCCTTCTCCGGCAGCTCAAGCTCATTGTTGGGGATTGAACCCACGCCCTTCGGCATGCGAACCTACCGCGCTAATGTTTATTAACGAGTTGTAATTATTGGATTACGAAAAATTACGCATCCGAAATTATTTTAGCAGCTATCCACGAAAAACTCTCGGATGATTCCTTGGGCTCCAGGATCTGTAGGTAGTTTTATTATTTTTTTTTTTATGTTTGACAATATAGGTGTTCGACCACAGCTCATCTGATGTTAAGTGACGGTGTGGTCGAACATGGTACTGCACACCTCGCCTGGAATGGAACTGGCTCTCATGTGATTGCCGGAACACATTGTGAAGTGCTTGGTGGCACATTTACAACTTGAGGATGGCAGCTAGACAGCCGAGTACTAGAAAATGCCTCACGCTGTGGTTTCCTCACGATGTTCCTCCACCAGCATCTCAGGCTTGAAACCGCGCCCTCCTCTGTGTAAACCGATCGTGGTAACTACTGAGCTACAATGGCTATATTTAATGGAACGCATCAGCGATCTCAATCCTATACTTCTGCTCTTTCCAGGACGACAACATGCTGCCCTGAACACCATATCCGGCTTTGTCGTCCTCATAGATGGATTATTCTAATATCCTGGCTAACGGCGAGCTAAGTACCTACCAATAGCCAGTGTCTTTAGTACAAAAACAGTATAATAGTGTATAGGAATTTCCGAGGGCTTGACATATTACGTAATCGTTAATCAAATTTTATTAATCTTGGTCCAGAAGCCTGTGAAGCGAAAAAAATACTTGAAACTAGATTTTTTTTTGTCGAAAATGATTTTTTTTTTTTAATCATTTGCCCCTTCGGGCAGGCTAAAGCTATAGAGCCATACTGCCTTGTCTTAAGTGTTATTTCTGCTGTATCTTAACTATAGTTATCGTCAAAGTCGTCTTTGTCAAGTAAAGTTCGTGTCAGTTAATTCCAGTCATGCTTTAGTAAAGTAGTGGCAACTTTACTACAAAGCTTCGATGGAGTTTTGGAAGCAACACGAAAACTCATGTTTCACCACATCATATCATTTTCCCGCACTCGTGCTTGTAATTCGGCACTTTATGAATAAAACACCACCATTTTTATGCATAAACACTCGACAAAACACTAGTTTTGGAAAAAAAATACAACGGAGCGACACGACTCTTCCCGCGTTCCCGCCAAAACTCTTGTCGAAAATGATTCACATATCTTTTTTTTTTTTAATTATTAAACATCAAACTGCTAGAAATATTTTGCATAAATGCTTATGTAAAGGAAGGAAGGCATTTTAAATTAGCGTTTTAGTGCATTGGAATTTAATAAATCGGTCGACTTTCTATCGCCAATTATAACATTGGCATAAGATAAAAAGAAAAAATAGTCCTCCACATGTCTCGGGCCAAAAACAAAACTTAACTTGTTACTCTGTAGTACAATTCAACTTCTGACCATGTTATTACATGAAAACCATTAATCTTCATAAAGCTTCAACCATTGCCGTTCTTTTCTAGAAAGTAATTCTATTAAAAGTTCAAATGCAGCAATGTATACAAAAAGTTTCGATATGATTTAAACCTGAGATGGACTTAGTACAGAGCCCCTATCACAGAATGGAAAGGTGATACACATTTCACCAAGTATAAAACCGTCGTGGGGATCCAAGAAGCCAACAGTCACCTCAAAGACATTCAACGAACCATCTAAACCGTTCAACATGATCGCTTTTGTAAGTTGTTTTTTATAATTTCAAAGTGCAGTGATGTAATCGGAAGTTTTGCAATCATCAGAAGTGAACAGCTGAATGTGGAACACTAGCTTTGCCAAAAAAAAACAAAAGTGGAACAAGAAAAAAGTTGTCTATGGTTTATTATGTGGCATAGATAATAAAACAAGTCACGCGGTTACCAGTTTTGGGGGGAATTAATTGTATTTAATACAAAAAAAACAATTTTATGTTAATACTCTTAATACAATTTGAAACGATAAATACACGAATATAATTATTAATTCTTATTATTGGAACTGGGTAAAATCTGCTAAATCATAATTAAATAATTTTTCACCATAAAAATCGTAAATCGGTTCCCAAATGTCAAGAGTAGGTAATTAATCAGCGTAACAAAAATTTGGATCAATTTGAGATTTTAAGAACCTTCCTCCTATTTTGGAGTAGGTTAATAACACGTGCTACAAGCTATTCCCAACTAATACTCTGGTATACCTACTCTAACTTTTTATTTTTACTTGTAAATTTGAAGTGTAGTAAGCCGAAAGGGGGTTCATTAGGAACAACTTTTACTATGGGCACTACTCTAAAAACGTGAAGAAATCATTTTAAGCAGTAGTGTGTAAACATTACTGTGTTCCGGTTTGAAGGAGAAATTACAGGGCTTTTGAGACTAACCATCCAAAGTCTCAAATTGATGTGCACCAAAACAGCCACCCTAGACTTTGTTTTGTTACTCAAAGTTCTGAGTATCGCTGCAATGGTCACGAACAGGCGTTATCTCTTACCATCAGGAGAGCGTCTCATTTGGCTCAATACTTTTACTTTTCACCCTTTCGGCTCTGTACATCCCAAGCTTATAACCCTATATAAGAGCATCAGTAACTCGTAACATAAATTTCTTATGTCATAACTATTATGTTCACTTCCTATTTCATCTTGTGGTGAAAGGACTAAATTTGCTGTTGCCAATCCGGTGGCACCTAGTGCTTCAAGCAAGTTATTAAAGTTACATCATCAATTACAAGTTACAGTTTCAAAGTTACTTTATCAACACTTCCTCGTACAATAAACGCTTTATAAATATTAATTTTACTGTTTCGTGATTCATTCTGTGATTAGAGATTGTCAGATAATTATGTTTTTATTACGGCTTGCCCTCGTACTTTGAGCTGCTTACAGCGATTGTTAGACACTTAGGTAATAGCTACGCGATCACATATTGTATGACTGCGCAATAAGGTTTGGAATCGCATAGCTTTTTCGTGAACGCCTAACAAAAATCGAAAGAGGTTCTGTAGTACTGGACGACCCAAACGGAGATGGAGGGACGATCTTGACTCTTGTTTGAAAGACTGGACAAAAGTTGCATAAAACAGAAAAAAATGGAAGGAGGGAATGTAGTAAGACAGGGCAGGTTGATAATAATTTTAAAAAACCAGCTGTCAGAATAGCAACAAACGACAATTTAGAACACGTACCTATCATTCTGAAACTTAAAGAAAAAAGGCCACTTCCCATAGGCTCAAAACCTAATGATAAGATTTCCATACCAAAATGTCCTAAACAAAGCAAATTCGATTTATATTAGGATTTCAAAAATGCTAACTCATAACTGAAAGACAAATCCAAAAGCCCTAAACTACTGATTCTGAAGTACAACAAAGTTTATATTAAAAAATATAGACACCAATGATATAGTGAAAATTAAAACTAAACAAAACGCAAAATCAGCTGATACCCTTGAGATCATAATAAATAACATAAAAATCCTAGGTTATTTCACACAGCACGATCTATCCCCAAACTAAGCAAAGCTTGTACTTTAGGAACTAGATAACCGATAGAATACTTATGTACTATTTTTATGTAAATACATACTTATAATATACACAGATACAGACCAAAAGTATGAAGCTCGTCACACAAAGTCAGGTATTCTATATTCCTTGTTAGCTAATAAAAAACGTTTATTACAGAAAACAGCAGCTGTAGTTCTTCTAGCCGCGCTCGCATCAGCGCGCCCTTCTGACGAATGGGAACCTGAAGGTCACTCCCACTCGGAGCACACGAAGCCCTACCATGTGACGGTTGTGAAGAAGATAGGGGTGCCGGTGCCGCATCCTATAGCCGTATCTGTTCCGCAGTACGTGAAGGTGCCCATCCCGCAGCCCTACCCTGTCCACGTCACAGTAGAGCAGCCGATCCACGTGCCTGTCTACAAGGTAAGCCTTCCAGATCAAGCTAAAAGATTTTGAGTTGATCTAACGGATTCGACCACATATCGTATTTTCATTGCAACAAGTTTGCGACAAAGAATCATTGATCTATGTTCATTGTAAAACGGAACCATATGATGATCGCTTTCAATCATGGCCAATCTATTATCAGATGTCCATAGGATCTCGAAAAGTGAGATAATTTTTTGGTAGATAATCTATAGCTCATTTTCAGTGGAGGGATTTCTAATCGATACCATCTGGGTATGTTGTAGTCGCATCATGAAACAGTTTCTTCTGAGTTTTTGCTCGGGCTTCTTTAAATTGCAGGACATGGCCAATTGGACATAGAATTCATGACAGTTCAAATAAACGGCGTTTGTGTCCACGTGAATTCATGGGTATTGCTAGTCTAAATCAACAATGAAACTATCGCACAAGATCTCATATCAATGCCGATATACTTTTAAGTGCTATGTCGTTTCATAATAAGGCATTCATGCCACTGCACCGATTATTATCTCATTATTACGTGATGTAACTGGCCACATCGAAAGTAAAAGTAAAAGCCAGCGAGGCGTGCACGAAAAAAAAACAAACGCGTTCTTTGACATTTGTGACAGATAAGAGATTGCGTCAAATTTATTGAGCGTTCGATTTTTAGCAACAAATCGATTAACATAGCGTAGCTCTAACAATAAAGAAGAAATTTGAATTGATTATTTATTTTTCTGCCACGCTATTTATAATGTGCCAGTATTTTTAGTGTTAGGTGAATCATTTAGTCAACGGCCATGGCTCGTGTCGTGAAGTAAATTGATGTAATGAAGACAGTATTATGTTAGTCTTTTATTATTTATTCTTATAATGTGTACCTATACATTATAAGACTAAATGCAAACACAACTCTACAAGAGATTATTACGCTTTTGAAGTTATAAAAAGCTTTCAAAGATTCCAGCCATTATTATTGTTTTGCGTATTACTTGAATCTTGGAATTTGATTCACTATGCCCTCTGAACATTTGTAGTGCCAGCAAATGTATTAAATTTTCGCATTTTTGTTATTGCAGGTAGTACCCCACATCATTGAGAAACCGGTACCATACACGGTAGAGAAGCCTGTCCCTTATGAGGTCGAGAAGCCCTACCCCGTCGAGGTCGAGAAGAAGGTTGAGGTCCCGATCCCCAAGCCCTACCCCGTCCATGTACCAGTCTACAAACACATCTACCACCACAAAGGAGGCAAGCACTAAATTCGAATATCGAAGCGATAAAAGCCCGCCTTGCGAGCTCGTCGCATTCAAGTGTCACTGGCACGGGCGCTAGTGACCAGGGTTACCCTATGTAAATAAAAATACAAATATTAAGACTAATGTAGATCTGATGGAGATGTATTTCCACCAGTTATGACTACAGTTGGTTAATTGTGATAATTTATTGTGTGTACAATAATGTTGTTGTCTGTTGTTGCTGTTGTTTGCAATTGTTGTTGACTATTGTGTAATTGTTGTTATTTTGTAAAGATAAGATATAAAAAAAAAGTATTAATGCCTACGATTTATTTTTATTTAACTAATCCAAGCTACGGACAGGAAATTAGAATGCAATCGAGTAGATATACATTATACATACCACAATAGTTAGTAGTTAGTGGCAACACTAATGCCCGAATGAAACGAATTTTGATTTAATTATAGGCAGTGCCACTCGGGATGATTTAAGGATTTTAACGAAACCAAATACATCAGAATCTGTTCAGACATTTTAAAATTATGATGAAATAATCTACACTCCTTTTTTGGGCAGTCGCGTATAAACAGAGATGCGTGCCTTAGGAAGGTCCTCTGGAAACCAACCCTAACTAGGCGGCCACAAAACAATTTCAAACGGTGAAGGAAAGCTGCTCGTTTGTGTTCTCCAAGATGTGTGTGAAGTCTGCCATCCTGCACTTGTCCAGCGTGGTGACCATAGCCTCACCCTTCTCTCAATGATAAGAGACCCACGCCCAGCAGTGGGACAGTTTATAACCTGTCAAAACACCAAAACATGTACAACATGTACTTACAATTGTGTATTGTACTAAAGTCTAATTTTCTCGACATATTTTATTATTTGTGACCCCCTCCAAATGTCTGACTGCGACTGCGCCTGCATGTGTGTTTTAATGCATATCTGTTAGTATTCTGTAAGATATGTAATAATATTTCACTTCTGGATGAAACAGATTTATCAGAAGATCAGAATTGCAACCGAATCCGAGCGTATCATCTTACAATTTGATCTTACTTTCACTGCCTAGGTCAGGGCTCGGGTCGACAACCCGTACGCACTAAATTATTTCACTAACCACATTCACACAACTTACACCACCCATTGCTTGGTTTTAATACCAAGAAACTTTTACTGGTCCACTTTAAAGCGGCAATGTATGTTGACTAATTTAAAGAGATTTTTATTTTGTATTGAGATTCTGCACGAGATTTCAGTATCGTTAAAATGTTTTCTTGTAATTGCGATCTTGTTATCTTAAGTTCCTTGTGTAAAAGTATCGAGATGATGGCACTCTCCTGATGGTAAGAGATACGGTATGTCCATGACCATTATGTACAACAATACACGGAACTTTAAGTAACAAAACAAAGTCCGGGGCATCACTGCTTTGGCGCTCATTACTTTGAGACTTTCGATGGTTAGTCTCAACAGCCCAGTAATTTCGCTAGCTGCAGTACACTTCAAACCGAAATACAGTAATGTTTACACACTACTGCTTGGCTGCATTACTGTACTGCGGTGGTACCTAGACGACTTTCTGCTAAGGAAATTACCACCAACTAAAGTTTAATTATATCATTTGTGCAGCTTCTAATTTGCTTCAAAAATAGAGGAAAATATTTTTTTAATAATTCTGTGCCCGATTAAGTTTTATCCGACTATTAAGTCCGATATAATTTTTCTTTTTGGTTTTGGCGTCGCATTTTGTTTATTTGCCTTAGTCAAATGAGTATGATAGATATAACTGCAACAACTGTATCCTCAGATTTTGTTATCATCAGTTTTCTGAATTGCCTCCCGGTATGGAAGCAAATTTAAACACGTTAATCACGTCAAAATGTTATCAAATATATAGTAAATCATAACAACAAAGATGTAGTTAGGTCGCAGTTCAGACGCACGACTATTTCTGCTTGCACCGCCCGTCTATCATAATCCTATAACTAGATATAATAATTTCCATCGAAGTCAAATGTAAGAAATAATCATGACACCGAGCACCGCGGCCGACCGATTGGTTCCGCCTTTACGCGGTAGGGGGCGCCCGCATCACCCTTTTTAGGGGTCCGTAGTCCCTGCCAGGGATCGATAAAAAGTAAAAAAAAAGGTGTTTTGGCAGGAACGCGGAAGAATCATATGGTCAGATTGTATTTTTTTTTCCAAAACTTATATCACAGCGTATAAAAATAATGGAGTTTTATTCATAAATTGCTGAATTACATGAACGTGTATGGGAGAGAAATTTATTGTGGTGCTATTGTCTTTGTCTTCCAAAACTCCACTGAAACATTTAGTAAAGTCACTACCTACTACTTTACAAGGGCTTGACCGAACTCGACTTTGACTTTTTTAAGACTTTGACTGTGACGTGAACTTATTACACTTGATTTATTATAAAATACTTGAAAATATCAAGAAATATCGTATTTTTTTCATCAGATCTGTATCAGGCATACCTATATAGCGTTGTCATTCAAACTATAGAATGGCATAACTATACAAATAAAACAATTAAAAAAATGACTTAACAACATTTAATTATTGACGTACAAATTTTCATTTCAATCCGACATTTAGTAGAAATAAGAGTGAACAATTTATTAATTAAAATAAAATATCTTAAATTAATACTATTTTTGTAAAAATAACATAATCTAAAAGTCCGTCAGAGGAGGGATTATGTGGCCAGAATGCTGGCAGCATTGCCACGCTGGATGGCAATGCTAAGCTTTTGACCAAAGTAGATGCCAGCATTCTGGTCACCTGAAGCCTCCTCTAAACGTTTGATATTTGATTAATTGATTACAAATAGGAACTATTACTTACAATGTTACTTAGTTACGAGAAAGCTAATAAAAGCATGATACATTTTTGCACAATATATTGTTAGCATAATTATATCAACTTCACTCTTGACCGCACTTGGATTTTACGCGCGCTTATTTTTTTTTTATTCATGACCAGTTCCACAATTAAAATAATTTCCTACCAGCCAGTTCAGTTCGCTCTTTTCCATTTTAACTTTTTTTTTCTCGCGGTGCACCTGCCAGCCCCCTACTGCGTACCCAGCGTTGCCCTTTCATGCCGACGGATTAATGCCAGCTTTGCCTTGCCTCATTTTGAAAAAAAAAAGATAAACCACGGTTCAAGTTGTTTTGTTGTAGGTCGAATTTGGAATTATGTTTTCTTTTTCTTAAATTGTTTTAGGTGGTCGGTGTTATTATTATGTCTCAGAATTTTTAAGATAATGTTCTATACTGGTCTTTTTTTGACGTGTTTAAATTTGCTTCTACAGTGGGAGGCAATTTAGAAAACTGATGATAACAAAATCAAAAGCTACATTTCTATAATCTACCTAAATCCAGAATCTAAAGAAAGCTCAAGGATCAAAGAAACCGTTTTTCAAGTTCTCACTACACTGAGTGAACACGGAAATCCGAAGAAAGAGACCGTATCTACGACACAACCTCATCCTTGTTTTTTTTTTTTATAAACAAGTCGTCGCTTGGGCTTGACTATTAATTTGGACCCAAATGTTATAACTAGGTATAGAATAATTAGGACTTATTTGACTAAAATACAAAACATTTTTGCAATACCTACTTATGCAGGTTTAAATATATTATCCAAATGTTATATTTTTCCCCGAAAGTCTAAACTACTTTAGTAGAGTAGTAAACATTATTGTTGTTAACGTAATCTCGACCCACGCCGACTGAGATCCATTTTCATCTAAGTGCTCGCATTATAGCATCAATCTCGGTAACCTAACAGCTCTTTTAGAACCCATAAACACATTAATATAACAATAACTGTGGCATTTCTAAATTAATATCAAAACAAACAACGTAAAAGCGTGCGCCGCGGATCGCATCCGTACGTTCAAACGTAAGTTTACGCGAGAAAAGTAAACATGGCTGAAACAACTTTGAAAAACACGTAATCCTACTTTTTGTCATCCTTAACACAAAGCAATACAGTCCAAAATTAAATAATAACACCGTTTCGACGGGTATTTCGGATATTAGGTTGGATTTAGGAAGGTTTATAAACAAACTGCGTTGGATGAGTTTGCGCGCGAAATCTGGATAATTTCGCGCGCTTTGTCAACAAACATGGCGGCTATAAGCGTGCCAACTGAAACGAATGTGTCGAAATATCAAGTTAATTACGTCATCCGGGTTTGGACATAAAGAAATATCGTGCGAAATAGCGAAGATTATAAGTGTAATAACTTGGATAACGGTAAATATGTTGAGTAGGGCCTAACTTAGTCAAAGTAGAATCATTTTCTTGGTGTTTTCTATTGTAATCGTAATTACGAATAGTTATGCGGTTCGTTATCGTTTAAAGTTAAAAAAAAACATTACTTTCACAAACAGACCGCGCAACCGCCCTGACAGCCCCGTTGGCTCGTTGGTAGTATATCTGCCTTGAGAGCTGTAGGGCGTGGGTTCGATTCCCACTCAGGGCAAATATTTTGTGAATAAACAAATGTTTGTTCTGTGTCTGGGTGTTCTGTATGTATTATAAGTATGTATTTACAAAAAAAAAGTATTTATGTATTTTATCAGTTATCTGACTTCCATCGCACAAGCTCTGAGTTTGAGGTCAGGTGGCGCTGTGTGTATAGTCCTACAATATTTACTTATTTATTTTATTTATTTAAAGTTTTTAACCTCGTTTATTTTCCGATTTAAACCTCATTTATCAACTATTAATACTGCCATTACCACTATACTCGTACTACCTACACCCTTTCGCATTCGTCACGTCGCGTGTACTGCCCAGCACCACGCCTGGCCACGCCCGCACTACTTACTAGTAGGAGTACAGAACCACGAGCATAAGTTTTCGGTGGCGATTTCAGAAACTAAATAAATGCTGCCAGCAATAATTGTGACTCTGCTGACTTTGTTGCACATTTCCCTCATAAATCCGTCAAAAATATTATTTTGTACATAAAAAATCTGTTAAATATTTAAAACTAGCTGCGGCCCCGCGCATCTTACCCTAAGACATCCCAGAACTGATACGCAAGAAAAGGTACTGGCCCGGACATTTTACCCTGAGGCATTCCTACATTGATATGAAAAATTCAAGTTCAGAAAGGCTAGCTGCACCCCGCGGTGTTACTCACTACATGTTTGCGGGATAAAAATTAGCCTATGTGTTAATCCAGGGTCTTGGCTACATCCATACCAAATTTCATACAAATCCGTTCAGTAGTTTTTACGTAAAAAAGTAACAAACATCCATCCATCCAAAATTTCTCATTTATAATATTAGTGGGATAATAAATTGTACTAAAAACCACACCGACAAAACAAGCATATAGTTAGTGAAATTATTCTCCCCGATTTCGTGCTAAATTCTATGTAGTGGCAACACTGGGTATAGCTCAGTGCGGGCACGACACGCCAAGTTAAGCTTGCCGTAATTATGCCGCTAAAACAACCCTTTGTAATTAGCACCTCGGATCAACGATCTGACACCTTTTCCTAGGCCACAAAATGAACTTTAACGAAATGACTGTGCAATAAAATAAACACTTTTTTATTAATAATGTTATAAGTCACAGAGTATATCGCTATCTATGGATCTAGATGGCTGAAATTACGTTATGAGTTTTTTCCATTGTATTATAGTAGAGTCATGCCGTAGTAAAGTTGTGAGCTCTTTACTAAGGTATGACTGGACTCTACTATGACGTTGACTTTGACTTATCTAACTTGATTTTGCATGATGTACCCACGTAAAATTATAGACGCCAAAAAAAAAGAAGAAAAAGACAGGTTGAACAAAGGGTTTCCACATACATAAATAACATCAACAGTTGGTACCTACCTATTTCTTTCTTTATTAGTAACTTTGCAACCGTAGATTTAAATAGCTCTTCCACCACCCTCAACAAAATTAAAAAAACATTATTCCCACCTAATCAACATAATACATCTAAAAACACCCATATCCCGTCACCTTGACCAAACAAACCATCGGAGTTGACATACCAACCTTTGAATATTCCTGATAACCCATCTTAAAGCTCTACAAACTCATTTATGCACTCAATCGAGGGAGCCACACTCGCATTTTATAACTAAACTAACAGCCGCTGTACAAAACAGTTTTAATATCAGCGATTAGTCAGTGTCACAGATAAATTTGTCAAGTTGTAATCGAACAATTTTTTTTTTTTTTTTCGTTAATTTGCCCTTTCGGGCAGGCTAAAGCTATAAAGCCATACTGCCTCGTCTTCAGTGTTATTTCTGCTGTATCTTAACTATGGTTATCGTCAAAGTCGTCTTAGTCAAGTCCAGTTCGTGTCAGTTCGTGCCAGTCATGCTTTAGTAAAGTAGTGGCAACTTTACTATAAAGCTTCGATGGAGTTTTGGAAGCAACACGAAAACTCATGTTTCACCACATTATATCATTTTCCCACACTCGCGCTTGTAATTCGGCACTTTATGAATAAAACACCACCATTTTTATGCATAAACACTCGACAAAACACTAGTTTTGGAAAAAAATAAAACGAAGCGACACGACTCTTCCCGCGTTCCCGCCAAACCTCTGTAATCGAACAAACCGATCGAACCACGACTATAGACAATTTATCGCTCGTCAATTTCTTTTTAAACTTTACGACATTGACATAAAGGTTTTTAAAAACGACGGTCGCGGTAAATGTACACATATTGCGCCAGTCAGCATTCTTGGTGTCGAAGCAGAGACGTCTCAATTCTTGTGTTATCTGGGATCATAACGCTGGCATGCTTGATGTCGACATCATGGCTGGAATCTCGGGTTACAATGGGTCGCCAGTGAAACAATGTATGCACCTAACATACTTAGCTATGCATAAAAATAAAATAGGTAAGAAATCATATAATTATAGATATGAAGTGTCAAGATCTCACAACCCTTTCAAAAGCCTCAAATAACTCTTTTTTTTATACGTCGTTTTATTGTTGATCGCACACTGAGGTATTTGTGTAATAGAGAAAACGCTGGTAAACTTACTTAGACAAGGAAAAAAGTTTCCACATTCACTTACCTAAGTATAACTACATACTAAGGCCAGGCTCAAATGTCTGGACACTTTAAATTAACTCTCTATTTTTTAATTTTGTCATTTAGTCCATAAAAACAATGTAAATATTTTGACTTTACCGCATTAACATTTATAAATAACTATTAAAAAATAGCTGTTTCCCGCGACCTCGTCGACGTGGAATTTAACAAAAAGTTTGTTAAGTTTACAGTATAAAAAGTATCAAAATTATGTTAATCCAGGTTATACTATTAACATTTACCAATGCCTGACTTTAATAGAAAAATTAAAAGCTTCTTTCTCCGGAACGCATTTTATAAGCTTAATGACTTTATGAAAACTAATTGGAATGAGCGATCTTTTACATGTGATGTTGACTAATGCAATTCGTAATGTACTTATATATAAATTTATTATTTAATTAATTGATTGACTCAATATGACATTTACATAATATTTTTTGACATCTTAAATTTTTTTTTGACTAATAGTATAATTTTAATTTATTTATTTTTTAATTATTATTTAACCAATGTATTGAATTGACTTACCTAGTATAACGAAACTCTGTTATAAGGTGAATAAATAATCTATTACATGTATATTGTGTCAAATTTCATCCGTTTAGTAGTTTCTGCGTGAAAGAGTAAACATCCAACCATCCATCATTCTCACAAAACTTTCACATTTATAATATTATTAAGAAGGATAATTACATTTATCTACCAGCTATTTATATGACTTTTAATCAACCTTCATCTTTTCTTAAATGTTTATAAGTACCCTCTACCTAAAACTTGATTCCAATTTGAATAATGATTTATTGTATTTGTCATCACGTGTCACATCAAATTGGTTTCTCGCAGGACCTTCGTTCTTTTTGACGGAAGCTAAAAAAACTGACAAACGGCACACAACTCTCATCAATCCACCGTCAACACCCCTTAATTCCGCCTCATTCAGACGTCAAGCCCGCGCTAAACACACTGAGCATTAGTCAAACTGTCAAATCGACTGTCAAACTATCCAATCGACGGACGATTACTCATCCCGACTGGGAGCCGAATTAAAAAACTACGACAATGATCTCATTCTTACGACCTCGCTGACGTATTGTGACTTGAATGATGGGCATAGACAAGAGAAGTCAATGTAGTGATTCCAACTTGCCAAGAAGCAACCTTCTTTGCTAGTGATTAGTGTCTACCACTGCGGAAGTCCCTGTTTACAATAAGCACCTTTTTAAGAAAAATGGCGGCAGCTATATCCATTTTGATAGTAGTACACGTTTTAACGATATAATAATTATGTAGGTACTTCTGATGAAATTTCAGACCTTTATTTCAAAGAGGTCAAACGCAAGCCTATTCTGTAAAAAAAAGATACGCAAGTATCTTTACGATGTTTTCCTTCACCGTTTATAGCAATAGTTTAAAGCAGCAAAGGCAAATACGTATATAGGTACATAGCTTACATACCTAGCTTAAAAAACGCGTGACCTTGGGATTCGAAACTGGAATCTGCAGATTGGAAGTCAGACGGTATCCCATCTAAGCTGCCATATTTACAGCAACTAGAAAGAAGTCTATTTAAAAACTATCTCACAAAACCTCGTTAACGGGAAATTCGCTACACATAAAAACACTTAGTCTAGATGTATTGTATATATTATACATAAATATAAAATAAACACGCAAAAAAACATGCGAAAAATCTTTCAAGTTTTCAATACCAAAACATATTATGTAAAATGAAACAACTTACGTTGGTTTCAGTTTTCGTTTTGGCCCACCTTTTTTCATCTTGGGCGCTGATCCATTTTTCATACATTTCGGTAGCGAAAACTTGACAAAAGTTTTTTTAACAAATTGGCATATTGGACCATATATAAAGCCAATAGACATCGTTAAAAACAACTTTGTGCTGTTCCATACATACCTACCTACGAAAGTCGCTATGATGGAGGTATTTTGACAAACTACCCCGCAAATGGCACACTGGAAAAAACTGACAAATTGTCGATAGCATCACGATTTAGAATATAATTAATCGTTGTCCGAATTACGGCTCCCAAGTCGTTTATCACCGTAGATAAGTCGCGGTTTAAAAAATGGAAATTAACCGTTCGCAGACAACAATGGCGGCCTACTTGAATTGAATTCTTTGAAGTTTCGCTCAGACATCTATCCTTTTTCAAACGAAATAAACAAACACGTCGCATTTGCGTTCGAATTTATTTCTTAATTTAAATAGCTGGGGAAGTCGGCTTGTTTTGTTTATATTTGTATTTTGAATGCAATGAAAAAAAAACTGCACCCATAATTGTCTATGCCTATCATACAAACACTACCTACGTGAACATTTTTCTAGCTTCTAGTCAGATCGAACTGTGACTTTGTGGGACTTTTTGTTTTTTTGTTTAATTTTTATTTATATATACTATACTATATACCTATAAGTTTTTTTCTATGTTTTATGTTTATTGTTTATTTTTTTGTATGTATGTATTGTAAATTATGTTGAAATGTGTTTTATGTCCCAAATAAAGTGTTGTCTATTGTCTATTGAATGAGTAGGTATTTTTTATATGGATAAGTATAGGGTTATTGGCTCATAATGTACTTATCCGAATGGGTGTCATAATGAACAACGTTTTGTCTGGGCACAAGTGTGAAATCGTGAAAAAAAAAACATTTTGGTGAGCCTTGAACAAATTTTAATGTATGGAGTTTTTTTTTTTTTTTTTTTTTTTTTTTTTTTTTTATTTATTCAAACACACAAAACAAATTACAATCATTAAGAAACTAGAGTACAGAAATGTTGGATCAGAGCGGGATTGCAACTCAAAACCATGTGTGCAATGTTGGTTTAGCGATTAAATAATTATAATTATAGGTACAATAAATCTATGTTTAATTAGCTAGGGGTCCGACTGAGCCGGGCGCTTAGGGCATAAAGAATTTCTGATATGGGTTCTAAATTTGGGAGAGAAGATGTCGACAATTATGTCCTTATTTGCCATCTCATTATACTGGCGAGCCATCCGTACTAAGGGGTTGTATATAGAGATGTTATTATTATAAATTTGTAAAGCAAAAAGATTTGTACGATTAGAACGACGCGCGCTATATTTGATGTTAAAATTTAGTTGAGAGAGTAAATTTGGAGTATCGACAAACGAGTGGACTATTTTATGGAGGAAAACAAAATCGAAGTATTTACGACGGGTTTCTAGTTTATGTACATTAAATTTAGACAAACGTGATTCGTAATTAAAATTGGAACGACCTAACTTTAGTCGATAGCATAGCATTCGCAAACATTTCTTTTGAACCTTTTCTATTTCTTATTTCTTATTAGATTCTATTTTTGTTGCGATTTCAATGATATGTTCAAACTAAAAGTTGTTCACTATGATACCCCCTTTCAGCTATACACCCCAAGCTTATTACCCCGTATAAATGGTAAAGTAACTCTTATTTTCACAAATTAAGTGTGAATTAAAAATAACTAATTACGTATGTTTTTTATAACATTATAAATAAGTATTTCTAAATACCACATTTTACACCTTGCTGTCGTGGTTGCCCTTTTTCATGTGGTGACAAGACATACCTATATTTTTCTTGAAGGTCATTTCGCTTTCAGCGCTTAGCATAAATTATTCTTGACCAATTTATTTAAATTGTTTTTTCTTATCTCATCATCATCATCTCAACCGAAAGCGTCCACTGCTGGACGTAGGCCTCCCCCATCGACTTCCATAAAGACCGGTTGGAAGCGGCTCGCATCCAGCGCGTTCCTGCGGTCTTCATTAACTTCCTTCATCTGTCCACCTTGTGGGTGGACGTCCTACGCTGCCGGTCCGTGGTATCCACTCCAGAACTGTACAGCCCACCGGCTATCAGTTCTGCGTACTATGTGCCCTGCCCACTGCTCCTTTAACTTGCTAATTCTCTGGTGTCGGTAACTTTGGTTCGTGTACGAATCTCCTCATTTCTCATTCGATCTCGTAAGGAAACTCCGAACATAGAGCCCTCTCCATAGCTCTCGCGCTCTCTCTCTCTCGTTATCTATTTACTACACTTTAAAATTGTTATTATAATAATATTTGTTGTATCTAAGCCCATTTTGGTTTGTTTCAGTTACGTTGACCATAAATATACATATATGTATATAATCATCAACATAATATATAATCGGTAATCATTATAATCCGATATTCTATAGAATACCTAGACATTTTAAAGAATACCTAGCCATTGTCTTGCAAACATTGCAAAATAAAAAAAACGTGAAAGACCATTGGTAACTGTTTTTTTTTTCAAAATAATTATAATCATAGTCATATTTATTGATAATGAGGTGTTACAGGTCAAGTATTTTCAATAATTTTCAGTTAATTTACTTATTTATTAATTAACATTTTTTTTATTTTGTTTTTTTATAATTTCACTTGGGATGGAAGGATTCTAGCAATGTCTACATTCAAATATTAATACCATACATACAAATATGTTAAGTCAATCATATTAGCATATTTTATATATAACATTATATTATTTATAATCATCATCATCATCATCCACAGCCTTCTTTATCCCACTGCTGGGTATAGGCTCTCTCTTGTCATGGCATCTGCCTCGGTCCTGTACCAATCTGGTCCACCCGCGACGGTGACAATCTAGTCTATGATATTGACATTTAATTATATTGACATGACCAACACCATCATCATCATGACCATTTGAGTGTGTACCTAACTGATTTTTTTTTTATTAATTGGCCCCATAGGGCAGGCTAAAGCTGTAAAGCCATACTGCCTTGTCTTAAGTGTTATTTCTGCTATCTATTAGCTATAGTTATGGTCAAAGTCCTGTCTTAGTCAAGTCCAGTCCGTCTCAGTCAAGTCAAGTCATGCTTTAGTAAAGTAGTGGCGACTTTACTATAAAGCTTCGATGGAGTTTTGAAAGCAACACGAAAATACATGTTTCACCACATTATATCATTTTCCCACACTCACGCTTGTAATTCGGAACTTTATGAATAAAATACCACCATTTTTATGCATAAACACTCGACAAAACACTAGTTTTGGAAAAAAATACAACGGAGCGACACGACACTTCCCGCGTTCCCGCCAAAACTCCATTGGCATTTTGTGTGCCTAATGATTTTGACATCGGTATTTAATTATTTTTTTTTATTAATTTGCCTCATCGGACAGGCTAAAAGCTATAAAGCCATACTGCCTCATAGGTAGGTACTTAATGTTACATAGTTTTAAAATATGAATAACATCGTGACTTTGGTATAATCGATAAAATATTTGTATTTATATTAAAAAATACACTGGACACGCTAAAGAAAAACGGATCGTTTCAGATATGAGTATGTACCACGAAGCGTATTAACTCCACACGCCGCCTCATCTGTCATCATTAATGCCGCAGCATCCTAATAAGTTAATCACAATAAATAAAAAGAAACATATCAAAGAGTTGCGCTTTCTTTAATGCTTGTAATTGTGGCAAAAGAAATATGACGACAGCGGTACGGCCTATGCCGGGTGCGCGCAGGGACGGACCAGGAGTGTGTGGGGCCCTAGGCTAGTAACTACTATTATTTTAAGGGCCTGCCTAAATAAATGAACCAATAACCATTTTGTCAAAAATATGTTTTTGATTAAATGTGTAGGTTAGTATACCTACACATTTAATACAACACAATTTAAAAAAAAAAAGAGGAGAAACAAATATTTTATTTATTTATTATGATTTAGGCATACAAACAGCAACTGTGAGACATTATCTCAAAATAAATCCAAATAATTATATGTTACATTTTTAATATCTATACTAATACTATAAAGAGGAAAGATTTGTATTTTTGTATGTAACGAATACTTAAACTTAAAAACTACTGGACCGATTTCAAAAATTCTTTCACCGTTGGGAAGCTACAATATCCCCAGGTGACATAGGCTACTTTTTATCCCTGTATTGCCACGGGAATGGGAATTATGCGGGTGAAACCGTGAGGCGTCCGCTAGAGAACAACAAAGCAATATTTTTGCGCCGCAAATTCCTTTTATTTGCTCATAACATTGTAAGATCTTTGTTGAATCACTATTTACGGATAAATTGTTTAGAGCGCTCCGGTTCACAGATAGTGGCAACGTCGAACACATCTTTAAGATGTTATAATCATCGGGGAAGACATCAACTATTATTTTTTTTCATTAAATAACATAAAAATGTCACTGCAGTTTGTTTTCAACGGGTGCTGGGGCTCTTTATACCCACGGGGCCCTAGACTGCAGCGCAAAAAGCCCTTATACAGTGTATAGTGTGTATAGATCCGCCCCTGGGTGCGTGCCTGGTCAATATCCGTAATTTCGACGTTTACACGCAGTAAAATATTTAAAATGATTATTTTAACGCGGCACTTGAGGTCGTTATTTAAAATGCAGAGACGACATTGAGTAAAGAATGTACATAGGTACTTTAGCACCTCAACGTACTCAAGCTTTCAATTCTGTGACATAAATACACCAATATGTCTTCCCATCTTTAAGTTATGTCAGACTGGCCAGCATGGCAGTTAATAAAAGATTATTAAATTACTTGTAAGTACATAATTCTATCCTACTTACTAATATTATAAATGTGAAAGTTGGTGAGAACGGATGGAAGTTTGTTACTCTTTCACGCAAAAACTACAGAACGGATTTTGATGAAATTTGGCACACATATAGTTTATGCCCTGGATTAACATATAGGATACTTTCTCTATAAGAAAAATGTTAGGTTCCTGTGAAATTACAAAAAATATTCAAAGGCACAATGGTGACAGACTGAAAGATTTTCACTATAAAGTACCCTACCACCATGCTATGGATTCTGACGTTGTTTTCCTTCACCGTTAGCTCATGCTTATTGTTGGGGTTTGAACCCACACCCTCTGGTGTGTGAACCGGCCGTGCTTTCATCGTTACAAAAGTTATATTGACAGCTCATACATTCAATTTTTTTATTTTCAAATATGAAATTATTTAGTGAGTAAACGATAGTGAAATGTAGGTATAAAGTAGTTTCTATTTACTCTCGCCAGGGGCGCTATCTAAGTTACCATTCATTTTTCTATAATTTGCATAAGAAATATGGATTTCTCGCTAATTTATTGTTAAGAATTTATCAAAGAATAATATTACTCACGAGGAATTTATTCACGAAAAACACATCAGCATCTCTGATGTTGACAACGCGTCAACGCGCTGTAATTTTTCATATGTATTGGTATTGAAAATATTATGTAAGTTTTTTCGCATTATATCTTCTAGACCCTCAGATTCGTGCAAGCACATTATGCATGCACGCGCTCTGAACATCAGAACCTTATTTGTGTCCAAAAAGCGCTCGGAAGACTTAAAACCTCTTTGGTTGATGTATGGCGACGACACGTGAATGCCGACCTTTATATTCAAATCGAGCATTCAAATGTGCTCGTTGTCTATGCCACGGTTGACAATTCGCGGGTATTTCTAAAAAGGAACGCGGGAAATGTCATATCATCGTCGATTCGCATTCGAATTTCGAGTTTCGATATGCATCTGGCTACTGGCAGTCGTGTCTCGAACTTTGCTTTTATTTTAAGTCGATTGTGTCCGAGGAAGATATAGTTTGAGATCGGTAGATATTTGACGTGGGGGGCTGATAAAGTTAGTGTTGCCAGCTAACGAGCGGCTGAGTAATGAGAGACGCTGTTGTCGTGTGAACAATGGCTAGCGGGGCTATTGTTTCTATTATTGAAAATGATATCGGATAACGACGGCCATGTAGTAACTTCTGGAACTTTCTTGTACTTTAAATTAAATTCGAATAATATTTTGAACTGTGCGAAAAATACCAAACAATTTATTTTATGATAAAAGACGGTAATGGAAGACATGAAAACTTTGACTTGAGACTTTATGATATTTTTGTAGTTAATTAACGGGCTAGGTTTGACCACACCTCATCTGCTGTTAAGTGTGCATACACACACACCTAACTAGGAATGGAACTGGCTCTAGATAGATGCTTGATGGCAGATTTTCAAATTCAGGAGGGTAAAGCCAGCCGAGTACCTTCATGAAAGTACTCTACCACCATGCTATGGTTTCCATACGAGGTTTTTTTCACCGGCAGCTCAAGCTCATTGTTAAGATTTGAACCCACCGCGTTAAGCACAGAGCTATCATCGCTACAAGAAATAAATAACAAACAGTTGTATCTTTTATCAGACGTAAAACGAATCTGGCTTCAGAGAGTTTT
Source organism: Biston betularia (assembly GCA_905404145.2). NCBI lineage: Eukaryota > Metazoa > Arthropoda > Insecta > Lepidoptera > Geometridae > Biston > Biston betularia. The sequence continues at coordinate 1,771,001 of FR989879.1, forward strand.
GGCGGGAACGCGGGAAGAGTCGTGTCGCTCCGTTGTATTTTTTTCCAAAACTAGTGTTTTGTCGAGTGTTTATGCATAAAAATGGTGGTGTTTTATTCATAAAGTGCCGAATTACGAGCGCGAGTGTGGGAAAATGATATAATGTGGTGAAACATGAGTTTTCGTGTTGCTTCCAAAACTCCATCGAAGCTTTGTAGTAAAGTTGCCACTACTTTACTAAAGCATGACTGGAATTAACTGACACGAACTGGACTTGACAAAGACGACTTTGACGCTAACTATAGCTAAGATACAGCAGAAATAACACTTAAGACAAGGCAGTATGGCTCTATAGCTTTAGGCTGCCCGAAGGGGCAAATTATTAAAAAAAAAAAAAGAATCTGGCTTCAAGTAGCTTTTCTACGTACCCTCTTTTTATAATTAGATGTGTTAGCAGGTATGTGTGTTATTTGCAAGTATGTACTTATGTTCGAGTCGATGCAAATCCCGCGCGTCTGCCGTCCTACCCGCATCTGCATACAATGAGTGCGACGCTCCAGTTTCCATGTAATTTACCGGTGACGCCGCATAGATGTCGCCTTCAGATATCTCGTTCCTAATTTAAAATATTTTCGTAAAAGGAACAGCTTGTCCTTGTAAAGGAGATGCAAATGTACGGTATCCGACGGTTGTCCTTTTGAGGCGTGCGACGATACATTGTGGTGAAAGATTTGAAATAGGTTGTGCTATTTTTAGTTTAACACAAACAAATAAATTATTTATTTGATTCTCCTTTTTAATTTATAATTCACTAGCGGATGCTTTGCGGTTTCACTCGCGTAGGTCCCGTTCCCGTGGGAATACAGAGATAAAAAGTAGCCTATGTCACCCGGGGATAGTGTAGCTTCCTAACGGTGAATGATTTTTTTAAATCGGTCTAGTAGCTTCGGAGCCTATTCAATACAAACAATCAAATTTTGCCTCTTTAAAATAGTATACATTTATTTCTTGCAAAATAGGTAGGTAAACAAAATTGTAGTCTTTAATCTAGATAATTAGCACTCTATTTTTGCTTTCAAAGCATGTAAGTATTTTTTTAAATATAAATAAATAAATAAATATCATAGGACATAAAAACGAAAGAAAACAATTACACTCTTGTGTTAAACAAAACTACAATATTTTTCAAATAAATATCATCAAAAAATAATGTAGGTACCTATAGTGTAAAATAGACTCCAAAAACACAAGTTTAAAAAAAAAATTAAAACTTGATATTACCGCTTTCCCGCCAAAATGTAACATTCACTTTTTTTTTTTTTTTCCTCCAAGACTTGACGTCAACATACACTTAATTTCACTTTAAAATTTAACCTCGCCAACGAATGTAAAAATGTACTTAATTGGGTGTTTTAATGATCAACAAACTTATCACACTGAATGGTGATTATTTACAACAATGTCTGATGGGCGTTCTTTGTTTACATTTAGTATAAACAATGGTATTTTTATCATCTGTAGCGCGCCAATTACCGAACGAAACGCCCTGCGCTGACAAATTGATGTAAAAAAGGAAAAAAAGCTTCGCGCCCTTTTGTTGAATTTCAATATGGCCGCCATGTTTTACGAACCGTTAGTTTTTAATTGTCACATTGAATTATATTAATAAAATTTGTTAATATTATCGTTGATTCTATTGAAATTACTGTCATTTTTTTAATAACCTTTTTTAGGGCAAACAATCTATTGATAAAATTGTCTTGTACTGTACCTACTATTTTAAATGTCATTTAGGTATGGTTATGTACATTGTACACACCTTCCTAGATTTTTTCTATTTTTCGGAATGGGAGTTGTCCTAAATTCCTTAAAAACTATAAAATATGCGTACATCTTTTTCCTACAACTTTAAGGGTTTGCTGTTACATAACGGCTGTATAATTTTCTATAAAATTAGGTGTTACAGACATAAACGGATAGGTTTAGGTATGTCCTAAGTTAAATTATTTACTTTTAATTGGTGGTTGATCTCCTTAGCAGTGTATCATCTAGGTAGGTACCACCGCAGCACCAGATGTTCTGCCGCCAAGCAGTAGTGTGTACACAGTAGTGTCTTTCGAAATTATAGGGCTGTTGAGACTAGCCATCGAGTCCAGTTATGAGCGCCAAAGCAACGATGCCCTGGACTTTGTTCTACTCGAAAGTTCTGTGCATCGCTGCAATGGTCACGGACAGGCGTTATGCCTTACCATCTTGCGTGTCTCATTAATTTTACGTAAAAAAGATAGCATAAAAAATATATGTTAACTCGAAGCTGTGCCCCGCGGTGTTACCCGCTACATGTTTTTGGTAGGTGTTTAAAGTAGCCTATCTATTTGTTACTCTTTCACGCAAAAACTACAAAACGGATTTGGATGAAATTTGGTATGGAGGTAGCTGAGACCCTGGATTAACACATAGGCTACTTTCTATCCCGAAAACATGTAGCGGGTAACACCGCGGGGCGCAGCTAGTTTATAATATTAGTAGGATAGGATATAATTTGCTTAGCTATAGGTAGGTACTTTATTCTTATTGAATGTGTAATCTTTATGTACGAAGCTAAAACAGTCAAGTAGGTAATTATTAAAAAGAGTAATGGCGTTTAATTCGCAGGTGCACGGCAAGCTGCGCACGCGTCGCAATTTGTGCAAACTTTGAATTTATCATGGCTTTGTAATTGTGGGATATTTTTCTTTGCTTTCCTACTTAGTAACAGCTTATAACGATAAAGTATAATTTAGTTATTATCAAAATGTCAGCCCTGTTGGTTCATTGGTGCTTCGAGAGCTGAAGGGCGTGGGTTCGATTCCCACTCTGGACTAACATTTGTGTGACTAACATCGATGTTTGTTCTGTGTCTGGGCGTACCTACTGTATTTACAAAAAAAGTATTTAAGTATTCTATCAGTTATCTGTCTTCCATAGCACAAGCTCTGCTTAGTTTGGGGTCAGATGGCGCTGTGTGTAAAATAAAATGTCTGTCGAATATTTTTTTTATTAAAAAAACGTGGATATTTGGTAACACGAAAAAGCGTAGCGTCACCACAACTTTACCTATTTCACGTGACTTTCACTATGATTAGGATATAATTAACTTGATTTTTAGTGTCAAGTGATAGTTGAAAATATCTCTTGAGACACGCAAATGCACAAAGTGCGACGCCAAAAACGAAGAAAAAGAAAGGTACATAGGTAAGTGTTCAATCAACTGCATTTCTATTTAAAAATGGCGAATAAATTCAACTCCTTCGACCTCTAATATTTCAAACGAGTTGTTTTTTACGTATCCACCTTTATTAATTCACTGGCCGGGTCTCTTTCAAACTTGAAAGAGATATCATCGACTTGATGTATCGACGCCATTCGTAACCGCAGCAGGGGGCCGCGCGCCATACGACATTCCAAGTTCAAATTAAATTAAAAACATAGTAAAAACTAAAAACAACGTGTTTCCGTTCCGTGCGTTCGGTATTCAAATTCGGGAGATTCGATCTGCGCTAATTTGTCTATGACTAGAAGCACAAAAAAGGTGTTAAAAAAATTAAACAAACGAATTGTATTCACCGTGATGTGACGTGTGCGGCTCTGTAATTAGTGCGGGGGTGATTTTTAGAAATATATTGTTGATAATTAAATTCGGGCAACAGGTAGGTATGTTACAATAATTTATCCTATCTACTTTTGTTTATTTTTACTTTTGTTTGTTGAACAGAAGTGTTGTAAATTTGTAGTAGTTACGGAAATATATATTTTTTTAATGATTGTACCTTCTTCACTAACTTCTTTATACCTACTCATTAATGTATAGTCGCGAGTGAATCGGTTTCTTCTAGGCGAGCGTGCTCCACCATAGACCGCATCTTCGCTTAACATCAGGCGGGATGGCGGTCAAACGCAAGCCTATCTACTATAAAAAAAAAATAGGATTTATTAATTAGACTAAAATGAGACGGGATTGAGCCCCATTGAAGCGAGTGGACTACAAAAGCTCGCGACCGTGATGTAGAAAGCAGGAAAATAGAGCATTGCTCTGCAGTGGCAACAAATGGTCTCTTGGCTAAAAATTATGTTGGGTACTGGTATGTAGGTAGATCGACAAAAGTACCTACCTAACTATGAATCAAAAACGTAAGTAGGTACATTTTTAAACACTAAGAAGTCCTTGGGAGTTATATCTTAGAGATCCTCACTCAACGTAATGTATTATTTAATCTTTTGGCTATCGAGTGCTATAATTATAAGATATAAATAGCTGCAACACCAAACTGTTTGTAATTTTGTTATCCTCAGTTTTCCGAAATGCCTCTCACGATAGAAGCGAATGTAATACCTACGTATTCAAGTCAAAAACATCCACGATAATTATATAGATATGGATTTTATGGTACAAAACAGTTCAAGAGCTATAAGCACGTTTTATATACCCTTGTAAAGACAATTTCAACGTAGTCTACCAGAAAACGCCTTAATTAAATCTTGTAGCAAGCATGTGTTAACTGTTGATCAGGCGTTATAAAATCGCTGTAGAGTTATAGAACACCATTTCTCGCAAAGTAACGAAAGAACTCTCATACCACAGCAAAAAAGACCCCTGGTGGGAGGAAATGAAAACTGCTTTTTGATACTTCACATATCTAATTCTTGGAAAGTAATATGACAGAACCGCTATTCACGTGACATCCATTCATTATTACTACTAATCAATAACTAAGCAAGAACATATAGGTACGTAATAGATTGTTAAATCACATTCAAAATTAGCTAGCCCACTGTGATGGAATCATTAGCATATTAATTTACGAGAATTAGTCAACGTACTATATTAAGAAAATATTAGTAGGTATATACATTTTCCCCGCCAGAAGCGCTGTTCCACTTTTCATACATTTTTCTATTGTTATAATACTTACCACGTAGCCTCTCTGGACTATGCCTTCGAATTAACTAAACTAATTAAACGAATACTAATTGACTGTGTGCTTCAACTTTATTTATACGCGTTAATAAAACGCTACCTGCACTCTGCCGCCAAGCACCCAAAGATAATCTGGCAGCCTCACTTTTTGAGACCAAAATATGAAATTAATGATTTTCCTGGCCGGTAAATATGGAAATCATCGGATGAAAAACTATATTATCATCATCAACGTGAAAGTCGATTTAAAATTTAAAATTGTGAACGCAGCCATTACTTTTTTATTTTGGCAGCACCGATTCTAAACGTCAACTTGACATTAATGTTATGTCAAGTCAAATTGAAAATGACAGCAATGTCAGCTATGCAAACAAGTGGTACGGCAGAGGAGGATCCTCAAGAAATTATACGATCCCCACCACCTACAGCTTTCACCATGGTACGGTTTCTGGCGTTACTGTTCAGGCTCGCGATGTAGTGCGCGGCAGTCCGGGCGATATAGTACATAACTTAGAGTAACCGCAGTGTTATTCCGCAGGGCACAGCGATGTTCGCCAGGGTCACGTTCTACCCCACATTACTGTACAATGTGCTGATGGAAAAGGTTACCAGCAGGCGATGGTACGACAGAATGGATGATACAGTCATTCTGGGAGCTCTCCCTTTCCAGAGCATGACAAAACAGGTACATTTAGTGGGTCAATTAGTCATTGATCAAATACAACTTTTTTAGTTTTGTAACGTGTTTTAGATGTGTTTCATAAATTAAACTGTATTATATTATTGTTTATTAAAGTTTTTGAAGTTTGCAATTAGATATTTATTTAGTTCTTTCTAGTTATCTGTAAAAGTTAAGGTTTTTTTTCATTGATTTCTGCCTTCCTTAAAATTAACATAGGTAGTACTTAGTTTTTTATACGCAAACTATATAGTAATTTAATAACTAGCTGTAAAATGTCGTAAAATAAAACTATTGTTAATCGACAAAGAAAATAAAATGAACTGACTTAAATGCAATGTAAAATGAAAAAAAGGGCTAGAACATACCGAATTTGAAAAAAATAAAAAAATTACATATACTAAAAAAACTGAGCTACCATCATAACATACTTTTTCAGTATAAATATGAAGTTCTTAACATAGTATGTAAAGTATTCATGCTGGAATGGATATAGCTTAAAGGAAAATCCACAAAGATATTTATTGTCTCAACAAATAATTATTTATATATCATACCTATGTGTTTAAAACAATGGATAAAAATGTAGGAAGCTGAGTTCTCTGAAAACTTGTAATTGTTTTTTAAACATTTCAGTTAAAAGAGGAAGAAAACATCAAGGGTGTGGTTTCTATGAATGAAACATATGAATTAAAGATATTCTCCAATGATGCAGAGGTGAGTAAATATTATAATAAATTATGTATTCTGTTGAGGCCCTTGAAGCTTGGTTGTATGCATAAATTAAAAGCATGATTTCAATGTTTAATGAATAACCTTAAAAAGCATAGTTTTAGCTGGAACACAGACAGAGTCACCACATCATAATTTTCCCCAAATCTTGTGTCTTTATGAATGTTTATGTATAAAAAAAGTTGGTGAAATAATGTGGTGAAACATAATTTTACATGCTGCTTACAAAATACCATCGACACTTTATAGTAAAATAGCCTCTACTTTACTAAGGCATGACTGGACTCTACTAATATGGACTAGACTGGACTAAAACTGGACTTTGAACTAAAGATGTTAGACATAAATTGCTAAAACTGATATGGATAAGTCTGCATTTGACCACCAACTCACTGTGATGGTAAGCAATGAAGTGGTCTAAGATGAAGGACACAGATCTAAAAAATACCTATTCACCTTGAAAAGATCTAGATTATATCTATCGGGAAACAAGGATGCTGGCAGCTTGGTCCATTCCTTGGCTGTATGGATGAAAAACATAAGAGTTATAACATTTGGTACATACCCAAGGAAATTCCACTTTGTATGGGCAGTAGTGGGCCGTCACACAAACACAATTGAGGATAAATTACAAACAAAACACAATTTAAAGGCCAAATAAGTAGATTAAATTAATCACATTAACCTGCTCCTGGAACATACACTTAGGTGCTAGTAAGGGTAGTAAAAGAATTAGCAGTATATTGTAGATTTTTTAAACACATGGTATACTGGTAGGGCTCATATAGAACACTTTAACCGTTCATTTTAATTGCATACCTGTAAGATGTGGGTTCCCTCAAGGTAGGATATTCTGCAGCATATATCCTGAGAATGCTTTGGATAAATTATGAACAAATTCCTAACGCAAGTACATTCCACATCAACAACTCTTCAAGTATTGCAGACGTTCACAGGTGGTGATGAGCACTAACCATCAGATGGCCCGCTTGCTTGCTTATAGAAAAATTATAAATTAAAACTCCTGGCAGCTTAAGCTGTGGCATGAAATGCAACAGCCACTAAGCTATCGTAAATACTGAAAACATCTTAAATATTTATTTTATTTTTTTTGTTGAAGTAATGAAGTTGTTAAAGTCTTTTGATTAATTTGATAAATATACTTACGTGTATGTATATTGTAACAAATGCTAGAATGAAACAACTTATATTTAGATTTCAAAGACTAATGCTATTCAGTGCGGGATGCTCTCAACCTCAAGGTCATTTTTGCACCAGGTACTGTCAAGGTCAGGTTTTTTTTTATAATATAAGACTTCACAAAGATAACTACACACCAATACATGTGTTATAAAAAATTACAATTTAATACAACTAAATGGGTTATCTCTTGAAGGAAGTACTGCATGCATAGGTATTTTTGTTTCTCACCGTTTCTGAGTTATGTAAGCATTATAACAATGCTGATTTTTCCTTTATGAAAATGTTTTGTTTAATATTTCTTACCAAGAACTTCTGATAATATAATTATGAAGTTGTATACTAAAATTAAATAAAATGCCAAACTTAGAAACTACAGTTTTAGCACAGTAGGTAAGCAATAAAAATTATTTCTAGAACTTTGTGTATAAATAACTGATAATATTTTTAAAACAAAAAATTGTATTATTGCAGCTTGAAGTAAAGTAGTTATTTAATAAATTCTGTATTTATGAAATGTTTTGTATTTTAAATTTTTATGATATTAATTTCAACAATATTATACTTATAAGCTTAGTGTGTGTATAAAGCTGAAAGCGGATAATTGGATACTTTTTCTACCAAACAACAAAATTTTTTCTTAATAATTTTTAATGTATTTGCAAATCTTTCCTAAGTTCATGGTCCTACAGTTTATGCTTGTCATACGTTAAATACACGCACACAAATATGGAGTTTCTGATAAAATTAATTGTATGTAGTGTAAGTGTAGTAAAGTGTAAGTAATTTTTTTTAACTTTTTTAATATTTTAATCTCTTTAAAGTGATAACGTAAAAAATAAATTTTAGGAAATGAATAAGGCATTTTATTACCACTTCGTGATTTACTTATAAACTTAGGTTAAAATTAACTTGTGGTAACAGTAGCCTGCCTCATTTTCACGCATAATAATATAACATTATCAAGAAATTACCAGTATTTAAACATTGGTTAATTTATAGTTTAAAAGCAACATTAATAAGGCCCTTACACATAATTTCTTTAAATAAGTGTAATATTTATTACGAAATGTTGTTTAAATATCTTTAAAGAAACGTAAGCATTTGTAGCGATGATATCTCAGTGGTTAGCCCGGTCGGTTCATACGCCGAAGGGTGAATGGAATCCAGGGTATCGCTGCTTTGGCGCTCGTTACTTTGACGTACTTTGTCCGTGTGAACGCAGGTTGGGTTGCAAGTGATCAATTTATAAGAAGTAGCGAATACACTGACGGGCGGGCACTGAGACTTAGTTTGATAGATGATGAGCATGTTTCGTTTTGAATTACTTAGGTACCTATAAAGTAAAGAGCGTCATAAAAACCCCAATTAAGTGAGTAATCATGTTTTGTTTGGTTTCCCAATAATTAATTTAAGTAGAAGGTAAACCGTACGAAGTATTTACCTAATATGAAAAAAAATAATGATTAGTTTAATGGTTTATTGTTTAAACTATTTAATAAATAACTACAATCTTTGTATGTTTTAGTTTTTGATTACTTACCACATATTATTCGGTAAAGGAAAACATTGTGTAGAGACCTAATGCCTGATCAGTACGATAAAGTATATTGGTAATAGAAAATGTCAGACAAAAGATTATTATGCCGGGTATCGGAGAGTTCATCAGTTCACATCTTATTTTGCGTTTGAATACAACGCCTTTGTTATTCTAACTTATAATGCTTATAACAGAATGACGCCATGCTCATGATAGTCATTTAAATATTCAAAGCAAGCTAGCTGCGCCACGCCATTTCAACCGTGTTTTACAGAGAAAACACGAAATAAATTTAATGAAAAACAATGTGTAAAAAAATAATATGGCGGCAATATTGCCGCCATATTGTTATTTTTTCTTTGAGTGGCAAAATATGGCATCACATCCCTTTGAGGTTAAGATCTTGGCTGCTAGAGACATTGTTTTATGACATTGACGAGTTTTTCAAACTTAAAGATTTTATTGAATTACTAGTAAGTAATTATGATTTTTTTTTTCATGTCATTTTAATATATTGACAATATGTTTTTGGTGTTGACATATTTTATATTGACATGTTTGGATATTGACATACCTTATTTTGACATGTAATCAGTGTTCTAAAACCCATGTAATGACATGTTTAAAATTTTGAAGTGATTTGAAGCTAAAAACGGAATCATATTTTTTTTTTTGAGTAGCAAAATCCGGCATCGCATTACTTTGAGACTTTCGATGGTTAGTCTCAACAGCCCTGTATTATCGCTAGCTTTAGTATTATTTAAACAGGAAAACAGTAATGTTAACACACTACTGCTATCTGGTACTGCGGTGGTACCTACCTAGACGACCTCTTGCTAAAGAGATCAACTCCAAGTAGGTGAAAGAGTGTGGGAAAGTGATATAATGTAAAACATGACTTTTCGTGTTCCAGAAGTCCATCGATGATTCATCCACATCCGTTCAGTAGTTTTTGCGTAAAAGAGTAACATATTTATAATATTAGTGGGATAGTCGGATTAATAGTTTTTTTTTTCACTGTTTTGACTATGCCTTATTTCGTGTGTGTGTAAATAAAATAAAATTGTCGTTCCAGAAATGGCGCGCGCATGGCGTCGAGTTTCTGCAGCTCGCTACCACAGACATATTCGAGGCGCCCGACCAGGATAAACTGTACGAGGGCGTAGCCTTCATCAACAGGTGATCACAGCTTGCAGGTGTTCCGACCAGTACCCGCAGTTGAGGCAATTCCCAATTCATTCTATAGTCGAGGCTAAAAGAGTAGAAATAAAAGACTAAGTGAATAGATTTCTTCTAGATCAGCGTGCTCCATCCTCGGCCACACCGTCGCTTTACATTAGGCGAGTTGGTGGCCAAACGTAGATCTATTTAAAGCAAAAAAAAAACCGCCATTTGTCACAACACTCGTCATGTAGAAAATGATAACAAAGAGCTATGGTATATTATATAGGATTCATTCATGGGCCGTCCCGTGCTTCAGGTTTCTTCCTCTCGGCGGTAAGCTGCGCGGCGTGGCGGCCGCTGGCGGGCCCGGGAGCGGCGCCGTGTACGTGCACTGCAAGGCGGGCCGCACGCGGAGTGCCACTCTCGTCGGTTGCTACCTCATGATGGTACGCACATTATATCTACTTTTTCATGTCTTATTATTGTTTTTGAATACTTGAAGATTGGTCTTCTTATCTGACCCTATTCAAAGAATCTTGTTCTTGTAGCGATGATAGATCAGTGGTTAGCGCGGTCGGTCCGCATGCCGAAGGGCGTGGGTTCAAACCCCAACAATGAGCTTGAGCTGCCGGTGAAGGAAAACATCGTGAGAAAACCATAGCATGGTGGTAGGGTACTTTCTAGTACTCGGCTGGCTAGCTACCACTCTCAAGTAGAAAATCTGCCGCCAAGCATCTAACGGTGTGTTCCGGCAGCCTCACTTGAGAGCCAGTTCCATTCCAGGCTAGGGGTGCTTTACCATCATCGACCACACCGTCACTTAACATCAGGTGAGCTGTGGACAAACACCTAGCCTGTCAGCTTAAAAAAAAAACTTGTTGCCCATTAAGACGGAGACAAAAATCTGTTGAAAACATAATGGTTCTAAAAGGCAATGAGGCAGTAGCCAAAAAGAAAAAAAAATCATGACAGAGTAGGTAATTAAAATTTTTTTGCATGTTTGTGGCATCACACTTTGGATATATATATTTCAGTGTCAGGTATTTTCATATTTTATGATGAACACGTTAAATAACAAAGTCACACAAGATAAGACATTACTACAAACTTCGATGGAGTTTTGGAAGCGTCACGAAGTCATAATTCACCATGTTATAAGTATATTATGTTTTTTATATGAAAAGTTACTTGCTATTTTCTGCCGCCAGAGACGCATTCCCACTTTACATATATTTTCTACCGTAAACTAAATTAATTTTGCCATTGAAAAATATATTATTGTCTACCCTCATTTCAGAAAAATGGTTGGTCGCCATCGGAAGCTGTGGAGTACATGCGCTCGCGACGACCTCACATCCTACTGCACACCAAGCAGTGGGAAGCGCTCGATATATTCCACAGAAATCACGTCAGAACACCATCATAGGATCTTTTAAAACATAGATTTTAAAAAAGTAATATAGCTATAATGTTGTAGAAAAATGGGCGAAAGTCTCCTTCCTCCTTGCTCCTACAATTCCGCTTGACATACGGTTTTTTTTTTAATATACGGCTACTAAATATGTAATAAAAGAAACGTACATTTTTTTTTATCTTTGGCATTGCACTTTGTGTATTCTGCCAGTGTCAAGAAGCTTATAATTTTCAGTCGCAAGTTAAAATCAAGGAAAATAATTGTTAGTTAAAAGTTAAAGACACATAATTTTACAGTCACGTCCCATCGATGATCTAGTAAAATAGTGTTAACTTAAAGGCTTCTTCGATGTATTGAAAACAACAGAAAAAGACGCAAGTGATTTATGGTGACACATACTATAAATCACTTGCTGACACTAGTGTGTATTCAGCACTTTATGATTAAAACACCAGTTTTACACAACAAATAATTGAAAAAAAAATACATTTTAGAAAACAATGTACTTAGTAATGCTTATGTACTTATGCCAAATTAGTACATCGATATTATTTTTCCGCGTTTCCGCCAATACTAACGTATTTGTGGGCGTGACAAGCTAAACTGTAGGACCAAGTAGTCTTCACCCATTTTCTACGCAATATTGTACAACTTTTTTCTAATCAGTGTGTAGGTAGGAATATGTTGTATCTCATTTATAATGTCCGATAAATCTGCAGCACGATTCTAACCGCAGTCAAAATTCAATCACATTGGTAAAACAACGCAAATTCAGTCATGAGGACTTAAAAAAATGCTATGTCAGCGAAGTGAAATGACATTTAGGTATAAATAAAGTCTTTAATGTTTACCATCAACCTGTACAACGTAGGCAAAGAACATTAAAAAAAATAATTGCGAGTAGTAAAAAGAAGAAAGAACGTCGTAGATACTTGTACAATAAAATAAATTGTGTCTTTTTTCTTTAAAAAAAAATGGATTGGTTTTTTTTTCTAGTATGACTTAGACTTTTTTTTCTATCTACCAACCGTACGAATAACGTTAACTTCCCACAAGGTGCTTCTTAAATTAAGTTCTTTAATCGGATATTTATAAATGAGAGATATTAGATAGAAAATGTCTCCGTTGCCGTAACTGAAGTGGAAGGAACGGCTGCCGGAGATGGCCTAGCAAAGCGCGAAAGTCCGCTGTACATTCTCGTCGAAATCGTCTATAATCTGGCTAATTTACGAAAGCGTGCACAACTATAATATAAGCATAGCAAGATGTTTTTATAAATTGCCCAGTTATTTATAGTTATTATTTATTATAAAATTGTATAATTATATTTACTCATTATTTTCACAAGAATGTGCAACCGACATAATTTTCAGATCATAATACATTTTAGCTATTATATCGGTTTATAATAAATTGGATAATTCCGAAATACTAACATGAACTTTGATAACAATAGATTATTACATATTTGTACCTCCGGCAGCCGTTCCATTGCGGCCAGTATCCTTGATGGCCGGGTATGCAAGTTCTGGGACGGTAAATGGAATAAGGTAATGAAATACAGGTATTTTGTCCGTAATTTTTGGTGGGGCACACAATATTAAAACATTTAAGTAGGTACATAAATTTAATCAATAATGTTCAGGCAATTTTGTTCGGAAAGTACGATTTATATACAGTCAACTCTTGATAATTCAAACGTTTGATAAATAATTCGAGCCTCTATAATTCAAAGTAATTATTAAATCCCTAGAAACACTCAATAAATGAAATAGAGTCAATAGTTTTTGGTACAGTCAGCAATTCAAGGAAATAAATTATCCTTGAAAATGAAAACCTCGCTATAATTCGAAATTTTTTCAACAAACACGCGATAAACCGAAATAACAACAAGTTGAAACTAAGTTATAGGTACACAAATGGTCACGTTACTTTGGTTTATACTATACATATACAATTATACATATGGCTCGCTTTTATTACAAATTTCATTAAATTTCGAATTCTTAAGTTTTAAATTATTTAGTTGACTGTGTATGAAATAAATACTTAATTAACAATAAGCACTCTTAGCACAGATTACAAATTCTTATGTCAGATTGTCATCTTTTTGATGATTTTACACAGTTGAAATTGTTAAAATTATAATATATTTATTTTACTTTAATATTATTTACTTGGGAATGACTAAGTAAATTACGGCATAATAGTTATTGTTTATATAATAAGTAGGTATCCAATATATGGTTTTCATATGATATTTGTTTCATTTATTTTCTTGCACTGAGGGTCTGGACACAAACGTTTTTTAAATACTTCCTTAACCGAGTTGAGATTTAAAATTTTTAAGTTGTTGACTCATCTGGTGAAATATCAGCTTCAGGACCTGCAGGGCGGTGGGTTCGATTAAAATGTGCTGCATTTCCTTGTTATTGCTGCAATTCGTTTTCTAATTGTTTTTTTTTTTGTATCGATACTTAGGTTGCTTGGAATAGATAGCAGGCCGCTAGTTAAACCTATGTTTACATAAGCATACGAGGTAGAAGAGCTATGCTTAGTTTTGTCTGGGTTAATAAATTATAAAAATTTTGTTCAAAAACTTCAAACCTTTTGACCGGTGAATAGTTTGTTATAAAATAAAAAAAACTAAAGAAAACAACAAATTATTCAACTATTTCTTTATTACTTCATTACAATAACAATAAATAATACAATAGATCAATCACAACTTCGAAATTTACAAACATTTTTGCCGCTGAATAATACTAAATCCAAAACAAACGTAATTTTGCACGAAAAAAGTGCTTAAGTACGTAATCAAATTTTTTGTGTTGACGCAGTTTCAACCAACATGATTATGTAGAAAATGATCTAAATATGGTATTTTTCGAAAAAAGCGCTTCCCTGGTAGGCATAAAAAAATATCAGTAAATTCAAAATAACGATAAAAACTTTCATCTGACAAAAAAAACATATTTCATGTAATTTTTAATACATTCTACTTTATGACAGTTTTTATTACTAATATTTTTAAGTGCCATTTATCGATGCAACTTTTTTTTGCCAATTTTACAAGTCTGGTGAAGTTAAAAATCATAGCTAGCAACATGACTGAAGAGAAATGTGATAGGACTTTGTTATTTTAACAAATTTAATTTCATGTATACCTACTTAAAGTTTTATTATGTAGGCTTACAGAATGCAGCGGTTAAATTCTCAGCTCAGGTTAAATTAAAGAGCTATGCTTGGCATTTCTCTGAGGGATCGGATCCGAAACGGAAGTAATTCGCCAGAGAACTAAAGTCATTGACATAGCTCCGCGTATTAGCAAGCTGAAGTGGCAATGGGCTGGACATATCTGTCGCAGAACCGATAACCGCTGGGGTAGACGTGTTCTAGAGTGGAGACCGCGTATTGGCAAGCGTAGCGTAGGACGCCCTGAGACTCGATGGAGTGACGATATACGTAGGACAGCTGGCGGTGGATGGAAGCGAAAAGCCGAAGATCGGGCTGAGTGGCGTGTCTTGGGAGAGGCCTATGTCCAGCAGTGGACTAATGATGATGATGATGAAATTCTCAGCTTGTCCTAAATGCGGTATTTACAAGTCAAAATTCATGCTATAAACTAAAACCATAACTTGGCCAGACTTTTCATTTTAAGGCCCGGAATCCACCAAAGCGGAGAAGAAAGGAGACGACTGGAGATGTGTTTTGAATAGCCAATCAGATTTCGTTATTTCCACATCTCCTCTCCGCTTAGCTACGGTGGAAATGGATAAAACGGAGAGGAGAGGAGATGTCTTATTCTTTTATAGAATTTTGTGCCGCGAGCGAGCAAGCGGCGCAGCAGAGCGGAGACGTGTGTCGTTCCCCGCTGCCTTCTTCCCGCGCCTTGCACACCCGAAAGCAACGCAAAGCTCACATCTCTCCGCTACCCATCTCTCTCCGCTTTGGTGGATACCTGACCTTACGAAGCCCTTGAATAGCCTATTTATCACCAAAAGCTATTAAACAGGTGGCTTAATGATTCGACAGTTCATAAAACTTTATTAAGGAAAAATTGCTGCAATTTTTTTACGCTTTCTGCTCAGGTTTGATGGCCCATACAGCTCGCACAGTGTTAGCAATGCCGATGTCATTGCTTATGACGTAGAACAAGCCGCCCAGAGTCGCGATGCAGAGCGCATACACCAAGCCGATGGCGATTTTAGGGATTAGAGGACCGAAAATAGACGCGCGAACATAGTCTACTGCTATCGCTTCAAAACCCCTGAAAGAAAATAAAGTTGTTAAGTTTTGGCAGGAACGTGGCATTGTAAGTTTGGGCAGCCTAGTTGAGATACTAGAGAGAGACTTTTAAGCGGAAATACACTAAACATACATAATATATCTTGAACACTCAAATTTCCGCAAGATAACGGCTGAATCAATCAAGCAAAGCAATAAGTTGACTAAGTTTCATAGATACAAAACATTTATAGTGTTCCGTACACAAAGGGTAAAATGGGGCCCTATTACTAAGACTCCGCTGTCCAGTCTCCATCCATCTGTCACCAGGTTGTTACTCATGAACCGTGATAGTTAGACAATTGAAACTTTCAAAGATGATGTATTTCTGATAACAACAAATACTAAAAAACAGAATAAAACAAATACAACTAACGTGATTTTTTTGCCGTTTTTATAGATAACTAGCGGACGCCTCGCGGTTTCACACGCGTAGTTCCCGTTCCCGTAGGAATACAGGGATAAAAAGTAGCCTATGTCATCCGGAATAGTGTAGCTTCCCAACGGTGAAAGAATTTTTGAAATCAGTCCAGTAGTTTCGGAGCCTATTCATTACAAACAAACAATCAAATCTTTCCTCTTTATAATAGTATAGATGGTATGGAACCCTTCGTATGCGAGTCCGACTCGCACTTGGCCGGTTTTATCTATTAACAAGATATAGGGTCCTAGGTATAAAATGTCTCCTTCGGGATCAGTTACAAAGACTAACCTATAAACTTATTTTTAATCTGCATCTAAATGTTCTGTTGAACATTTTCTAGCTTTCCCCGGTTTCTTTGGCTTGGGTTTCCTCATATTATTCCAGATCCGCCAGAAAGCTCTCGCCACTCCGATATCGTTGAAGATAAGGTAGTACAGTCCTCCCAGCATGGTGGCTGTGCAAGCGTATACTATTGCCATTGCAAGCTTAGGGATCACGTTACCGAAAAGCAATGTTCTGATATACTCCACTTTGATGGCTTCTAGGCCCCTGGAGGAAAGGGTGATAGGCTTAGAGGAAAGGAGGTAGTAGGATGGGAGTGAATTCATACTTATTGAAATGTAATAAAATGATCGAGTCGCTATCCTGATGGTAAGAGATAACTCCTGTCCTTGACCATTGCAGCGATACACAGAATTTTGCGTAACAAAACAAAGTCCAGGGCATCATTTAGCGTTAGTTACTTAGCACCGAAAAACCATTTTATGAATTTAAAACATTGAAACTTACCAGAATGTATGAGCAGTGATCAAGATTGCGAGCGCAGTATCCAGTATTTTGTTGGGCATCGCCAGCGCTAGTGGAATAAGTGGCACCAGAGCAGCAGATGTAATTTTTTCAATCACCCACAGTTTGGAGTGGTCATGGATCTTTTCATCATGTGGCATACGCTCCGACAAACCAACCGCGGATGTGCGGAATGGGCGAACCTGCAATGAATGAATGACAAAGTATGGAATGAATGAATGATGTATTTGTCTGTGAAACTCGCGCGGTCGGTTCGCATGCCGAAGGGCGTGGGTTCAAACCCCAACAATGAGCTTGAGCTGCCGGTGAAGGAAAACATCGTGAGGAAACCATAGCATGGTGGTAGGGTACTTTCTAGTACTCGGCTGGCTAGCTACCACCCTCAAGTTGGAAATCTGCCGCCAAGCATCTAACGGTGTGTTCCGGTAGCCTCACTTGAGAGCCAGTTCCATTCAAGACTAGTTGTGCTTTACCATCTTCGACCACACCTTCACTTAACATCAGGTGAGCTGTGGTCAAACACCTAGCTTGTCAACCATTAAAAAAAAAAAAAAAAAAAACTAGGTAAATATATAGGTCTTTTTACAGTTAATTAATTTGCTAGTTTCTACCCTGGAGTGGCTTACGGACATGGCTGTAGTTATGTCTAATTACAATAAAATGAAAAAGTCAAAAATATTATAAATAAAAAAATTATAATTAATTCAAAAAGATTTAGATGAGATACTCAAGAGAAAAAAAAAACATATTTTCAAGTCCACTGCTTATTTTACCAAACTAATGTTTCACAACGTAAACTACTTAAGTTTATTGACTTAGAGATAAACAATGCTTGATGTTGTTTTATTTTTCGGTAGCAAAATCAATTTATTTTCCAAAGCTCCAACCCTGTGAGAAATTGCTACATTTTATACTAACGTCCACAAATGGGGTAGAACTAAGCTGAAAATTCATATGCTATGAACATTCCTTAAAAATAGCAGAAAAATCAGTAGATTTACATATTTTTTTATATGAGATAGCAAATTTTTTCTGAACATATTACAGGATTTGACTTTTCTTAAAATACCACCATTGTGATCAATACAATTCGGTATGTAAAGAAAAAAAATACTTTGCTGATTCCAAAACCATTTCGAAATATTACATTCCTGATGATTTTTCCGTTTAAAACTCTTTAAACTATGAGACGGGGTTTATTTTAATAAAATACATAAAATAAATTTTACTTTCAATTAACCTCTAATGACGTCATGTCCTTGGCTGTATAAGGATTCTTTCAGTGCCTAAAAAAGTACATATTTTACATATTCAGCCAATGTTATGACGTCATAACTATAAAAAGTTTGAAAATGTATTAGAATTAAACTACCGCATAGAAAGCCAAAATATTCAAATTAGTTTCATAAAATAAAGTTTACTATCAGTAAAAAATATAAAATAAATACAAAAAAAAAACTTTACATACCGAATTAGCTCTTTTCAGCTTTGTACTATTGTTCTAGATGACCCCATATCCATATTTGAACGTAAGCAAATAAAATAAATTTTGTTTGCAGTACATACCGCTGTCATAATAGATGTGTTGATGTTGTTCTTTAGAGCAACACTTGTGATAGGCAGGGTGCTGGCTGCACTATGCTGCGTGAGAGACTGTGTCGCCAGTCGCATCACTTGCTGGCTAAATGCCCGGTTGCTACATACTGGAACAATAATTACCATCAATGCTACTAAAAATAATTATGACCAGAGAATGAATATATTATTATAAAAGTTTTAGGAGTTTTTTTATATAAAAAGTAATGAGACGAATGAGACACTCTCCTGATGGTAAGAGATAACGCATGTTCATGACCATTGCAGCGATACACAGAACTTTGAATAACAAAACAAAGTCCAGGGCATAGCTGATTTGACACTCATTACTTTGACTTTCGATAGTTAGTCTCAACAGCCCAGTAATTTCGCTAGCTGCAGTACCCTTCAAACCGGAACACAAGAATGTTTACACACTACAGCTTAGCGGCAGAATAACTGGTACTGCGGTGGTACCTAGGTAGGCCTAGACGACCTCCTACTAAGGAGATCTACCAACAAGTAAAAAGAGTGTACACTCTAAGAGATTAACTTGACACTCAAATCACCAATGGTCCAACTAATTGAAGAAACAAACATAAGATGAATTTAGAGCACATTATCTGAAGACAGATATTATGGTAATTGCATCCATTGCTGCTACAAATAAATGCTAACATAATTTCTTGTTACTAATATGTTTAGAAAAAAGTAAATATTGAGTACTTAACTAGTTCTGATGAGTTCTAAGGTGGTGAACTACAATACCCTTAGTCGCGCTTTTAATACCAATTTAGTATTAAATTTAAAACTATACGACAAAGCAGCTGTCTTGGACAACATAGCAAAACATAACCTCTAATTTTGTATCATCAAATTTCGTATATTGTAATGAAAAATGCATATACATAACGGTGGCTAATATTATATACTGTAAGAAAGTTACAAAAGTTATTTCAGTAGTAAGAACGAACAGCTTTTATACCGATGAGATACTTTATAATAGCTAAAAAAACAATCATTATGTAACACTAGAATTAAAACTATTAAATTACGTTTATCAGTACCTGAATTTCGAAGGAACATGGAAAAAGCCATGGTTTAGCTAGTATCAGTACAAAATTGGAGCAAAAACTATTATTTTCTAAAATATTCCCAGTTAAACTGTTTTGGTTGTTCAAAACTATATATAAATATATAATGTCCTCTGTGGATCGAAACAATGAGAAACAGTCTACGCAAAAAGAATGACAAAATCCATAGATTTATTATAACTAGCGCTATCTCTTGAGGGCCCCTCAAAACCACAACTAGACAAAGCGGGAATTTAAATTTATATTTGGAAAATTTTCAAACATGTATTGTGTCTAGCCCTTTAGTGGAAAACTTAAAATAATAAAAGAAATGAGTTTTGGCGGGAACGCGGGAAGAGTCGTGTCGCTCCGTTGTATTTTTTTTCAAAACTTGTGTTTTGTCGAGTGTTTATGCATAAAAATGATGGTGTTTTATTCATAAAGTGCCGAATTACATGCGTGAGTGTGGGAAAATGATATAATGTGGTGAAACATGACTTTTCGTGGTGCTTCCAAAACTCCATCGAAGCTTTATAGTAAAGTCGCCACTACTTTACTAAAGCATGACTGGACTTGACTGACACAGACTGCACTTGACTAAGACTGGAATTTGGCTATAACTAGCTACGAGGACACTTATTTAACTTTTGTAACTTGAAAATATATAAATACTTGACACTGGCAAATGCTAAAACGCGACGCCAAAATCAAAGAAAAAAAAACAAAAGAAATAATACTACTACTAATAGTACTGAAGTATAGTAAAATAAAAATACTTTTAAAAATAAAAAATTGTGACTTCACGTGACGCAAGTTACCTAAAAAGGTTAGTTACCTAAGTTATTTACCCATAAAATAAAAACAAATAATACTTTGATAAGTTATGTAATGTGTTAAAACCCCCAGCATAAGTAATGAATAAATGTAACATTACAACATACAACACACACACACACACACACACATTATTACAACTTATAATATATCTAATAGGAACATTTTATAATCCCAACGTATTAATTAAATCCTTTTAGAATTAAAACAACTAATCAACTTATAATATGTTACTAATACTATGTTATTCACTACAACACCTCTAGATTTATGTTGTTAGAGTGAGACACAAATAAACATGCAGAATTATATTTGGTCTCGTTTCTTTTTTGCCCCGCGCATCTTAATGGAACCATCCATGTATTTTATATTCTATACGAGTTGGCCAGAAACATCAAACGAGCTGGCTGTGCATTGTCAAATCTGTCATGATCAATAATGACAAAATGTATTTGCTTCAGCAGAACCTTGGACCCTCCATCAAAAGCAGTACATATATATTTATAATAGAAAAGGTAACTTTAGCGGAAATACGAAAGTTCATGTCGTCTTATTATAATTATTATTTTTCAAAATATGTCCAAAGATTAAAAAAAATAACCTTGCCACTAAAAAAATTAACAGTAATTCGAAATGAAAAAAGATATAAGTAACTTAACTTGGCTTTCTCTTAATTTCTCATATTGTGTAGAAAATTAAATGATAAGCTTGACGCAAGTGCCTCAGACAAATAAACCAGCCATAGTAATCAGATAAATAAATAACGTTTGGTTGTCTACTCGAAGTGTCAAGCCCACCATACTTTAAAAATAACATTATATTTATTGGAAAAGAGTGGTTTGTTAAGGGCAACCCCAAATTGCAATGACAATTCATTTTGGTGATTTGTGTTTTGTTTAAAATCTTGATTTTTTTCTCTGAATAAATTGATATTAATAAATTAGAAAACCATGGCTACAACTCTTGAAGACCAGTCCATCTGGGAAGATGGAGAAGAAGCGCTTAGCGAAGAAGTTCTCCGAATGCCGACCGATGAGATTATTAGTCGCACAAGACTTCTCGACAACGAAATCAAGATCATGAAGAGCGAAGTTATGAGGATTTCTCATGAGCTTCAAGCGCAGAACGAGAAAATCAAAGAAAACACCGAAAAAATCAAAGTGAACAAAACGCTGCCATACCTTGTGTCGAATGTCATTGAACTACTTGATGTAGATCCTCAAGAAGAAGAGGAAGATGGTGCTGTAGTCGACTTAGATTCACAGCGTGAGGGCAAGTGTGCGGTAATTAAAACATCGACACGTCAAACATACTTTTTGCCAGTCATTGGACTTGTAGATGCAGAAAAACTGAAGCCTGGAGATTTAGTTGGAGTGAACAAAGATTCATACCTGATTCTGGAGACGCTACCAGCTGAATATGACGCCAGAGTAAAGGCAATGGAGGTGGATGAGAGACCTACGGAACAGTACTCAGATATTGGTGGTCTTGACAAGCAAATTCAAGTTAGTATTGTTTTTAAAACAAAGTAGGATATTGCAATTAATTCAATTTTTTAACAAAACAGTAGTATTGTCACTCCTAAATTCTTAAACCAGTAATGATCCATCCAATAGTTTTATTTTGTTCTTAATACATACTAAATTTTTTTAATGTGAAACTTTTCTCGATACTTGATTATGCTCAAACGGTTCCTAAGTTCACATGCTTTGAACTGTCACTGCTGGGCATAGGCCAAATCTTTCCTAATCTTAAATAAAGGCTATATTTGACAATACACTCTTTGTAAAATATAGTATAGTAAAAGTTTTTATTTGCAATATTTCAGGAACTCATTGAAGCTGTAGTCCTCCCAATGACACACAAAGAAAAGTTTGTAAACCTCGGCATCCACCCACCCAAGGGAGTACTACTATATGGTCCACCTGGTACTGGCAAGACACTGCTTGCGAGAGCCTGTGCTGCTCAGACCAAGTCAACATTCTTAAAGCTTGCTGGGCCTCAGCTTGTGCAGATGTTTATTGGTTAGTAATAATACTTATAGGTAATATAAATTAACAGCAAATGAATCCAAAATAAAATGATACTTATTCCAATGGTCTAGACTAGAGTGGGGTTTGTGTGAGAGCTAAATATTGTTTGGATTGTTAAAAATGATAATGCCTTTTTTTTTAATGAGAATGTCATGAGACTAGCAAAACACTCTTCTGATGGTAAGAGATAACGAAACGAATAAAACGAGAGTAATTTAGAAACCAAAAAGGAACAAGATTGTAGAATGGTACAAATGAACACATATCAATTTGTTGAGAGCTATTTGTTTGTGGGAACACCTTTTAGTACCTAGCCTGTATTATTTGATTATAGGTGAGCAACAAATACCTATTTCACACAGTAATGGAACCTTCCACACTGTCGACAGTGTTACTGTCTTTTAAAATGATATAAGCATTGTACCCATTTGTTCTTGGATGCATTGACCACCTGTTCAGGCAACCTATTCCAAATGCAAATGACTAGAGAATATGGTGTGCAGTTCTGGCTGCAAAAGTATTGCAGTCTGCTTTTGTGTAGTATTGCTGAGAAATATAAATATACCAATAAAATCAAGACAATTCATACATTTTGACATCCATCCGTCAATTATTTTTAAATATTTTCTAAAATATTTCAATGTATAGGTGATGGCGCCAAACTGGTCCGTGATGCCTTCGCTCTGGCCAAAGAGAAGGCCCCAGCTATAATCTTCATTGATGAGCTTGATGCTATCGGCACGAAGCGCTTCGACTCTGAGAAGGCAGGAGACAGAGAGGTGCAGAGAACCATGTTGGAACTGCTAAATCAACTTGACGGGTTCAGCTCAACATCTGATATTAAGGTTGGACATTTTGATTATGTTGTCTGCTCTGATGCCCAGCTATCTAAATAGGCTATGGGGCTCAGAAAAATAGACAATGGTTACCATTTTTTTTTTCTTTATGTGCAGGTTATAGCAGCAACCAATCGTGTGGACATCTTGGACCCAGCATTGCTTAGGTCTGGCCGTCTCGACAGAAAGATTGAGTTTCCACACCCTAATGAAGAGGCCCGTGCTAGGATCATGCAGATTCACTCACGGTAACAAAACTATTGTTTGCATTAGAACAAAAAATTGACACACAATTGACATATTTTCTACTTAAATAAATAAATATTGCTGATCAGTTTCACTCAGTGCCATCTATGTCTAAATCACATGGAACTTGTGCAATAGGATATGGCCAGATATTTAGTACTTATTTGTGCATATAAACTTACAAATACATACATTTTACCTAGACACAGCAATCTATGTATTACATAATTTTTTGTCTTGGAACATAAACCTAACAGCTCAAAAAGGCAGCAAACCTAACTGACAAAGCTCATAAAACCTTAGATTTTTTTGTTAAAATGTTTAATTTTGCAATACATTTCTTCCGTTTAACTTTTAGCCATTATCTTGTATGGCTAAGAAAGTGGCCAACATTTAAAACAAATTGCATTTTGTTGTATATCATAAAATCAATGCAGAAAATACCCCAAGTGGTACATCATGCCGGCCATATGCACCCCTATGTTAAATTAGGTCATAAAATCGTGTTCTTTTTTCAGTAAAATGAATGTAAGCCCCGACGTGAACTTCGAAGAGTTGTCTCGTTCGACTGACGATTTCAACGGTGCACAGTGCAAGGCTGTGTGCGTGGAGGCAGGCATGATAGCCCTTCGGCGCTCCGCCGCCGCCGTCACGCATGAAGACTTCATGGATGCTATCCTTGAAGTGCAAGCCAAGAAAAAAGCCAACCTCTCTTACTATGCTTGAAGCTCTTTTAAACTGCATTATTTTTAAGAAATTACATTATATTAATAGACAGTGTTTTTTTACTTTAAATTAATTCCAGTTTATAAGCAGTAGCTTTAATATCCTATAGTGTAAAAAGTTTGGACTGTACCAAGCTGGAACGAGATATGAACAACTCTTATTATGTGTAATATAATTAACCTTTAAAAATATTTAATTTAATAATAAGTCATTTTTGTCATATCCAAGATTGATTGAATGGAAATTATTTTCAGCCACCTGAAATTTTGAAATGAAATTAAGCATTTGATCAAGTGATATTAATTGTGGTAAAGATTAGGTGGTTTAAGTATGTAGTAATAAGTAGTGCTTATATGGCAAATAGGGCCAGCATTCTCTTTCACATTGCATTCACATGAATATCATAAACTTTACAAAAACTAAATGATCAAAACATCTAATGATAGCAAAAACTGTATCCAAATACTTTGCATGGTTTACAAGCAAGCAGCAAACACGATAAGATTAGAGATAAGATATTTTACTTATAATTCATACAATATAGTAATGTAATCAATTCTATTATGGATATATTTTTAGTTTTGGAACAATACAATACATGTATGGAATGAAACAACATGTATGTAATGCATGTTTTGGAAAATAAATACCATTTGAACATTCAAAGAATGGTAATGCTTTCGACAGTAAAATAAATGTTCCTCTGTTTTCCTGGGTTTGAATATGCGGAAGTGACAGCCGTCCACACAGCCAACAACTCCAGGAAATCCAAATTGATTGTAGAAACTAAAAAAAAAGTAACTTATTAGATACATAATACATTATTTAGTAATAATAATAATAATAATAATTTATTGCACTAAAAAATATATATATAATACATACTGCTTAACTATTAACACTATTGTTTACAAAAATAGATCGAGTTTATTCCGCTGAACTAGGTTAAAACACCTGTATTTCAGCTTCAGTGCCCTCCCCACAATTGCTTCATTTAAAACTATAAATAAAATATATAAATATTTATACATGCACATTATTATATATATGTATATACTATAACAATAAATAAAATAAAATAAACTTACCACTAATTTACAAACCAATACTTTTAAATAATATTGTATTTTTGACAAACGATTGATTTATACAAAACAAAAAAATTATAACGTAATATGATTTGGAGTTTATACACTTTTAATTCATTATGTGTTTATTTATAATTAAATAGTACAAAAAACTTAAAATACACTTAAATAAAAATAAAAATAAATAAATAACAACGCTGTAGTTATAAAAATATTCCAGTGTTATGTTTGAAATGTAGTATATCCCCCCTGCATTCCTCCTGCTTGCTTCTATTTAGAATTATGTTTTGTAGTTTGAAAGCCATACAATGTTAGCCAAACTCGTCAGAAGTTTGGTTAGCAGCAATTCTAGCGGACGCGCGTTTATATTTTTTTTAATAAAGAGGGTAAGCGAGTATAGATTTTGTGGTCGGGGATATAATATGATGAAACGGCTGCAAACTACCTGTCCGTCTTGTACCATTCCGAGATAGTCAAGAGAAAAAATACAGATATAGGTTTATAAATTATGCACCAGTATACAAACACATGACATAGATGATTGTGTACATAAGTGTTTACAACTGTCCAAAAATATGATTCTTTTAGTAACAATTAATCAATTACTTTTATTAGTTCCTCAGTATCTTGACAAGAAAGGGACTTTAGCCACATCGTCACTTTAAATTTTGTTTCATATTTTGATAGGCTATATATATCCAATAATTTATTTAGTTTGTTGTACAGAAATGGACCCATAAAAACGAAAAATCTTTTGATGAATGCAGTATGTAGTCTTGTGGGCAACGTACAAACATCAAAATATCTTCGCTTGTTTTGGATTTGTGAACTGTACGTTAGAATTGAGTGTTGTTTCAAGATGATACTGACTATAAATAACTGACGAACTGTAAGTACATCGCAGTATTTATATAAAAGATTAGTGTCAAATAACATTGGACGACCAGTACTAATTTTTAGTGCAGCACGTTGAGATATTTCAATAGGGCGTAAAGTTGTTTTAGGTGCCCCTCCCCAAGACGAAATACAATATGTTATTATGGATTGGCATAGGGCTAAATATATTTGTCTTACTAATTCTGGATTTGCAATGGGTCTTAGTTTTTTAAAAATAAAAAAAGTTTTACGAATGCGATTGCTTACTATTGCGATGTGTTTTTTAAAATTTAGATTGTTGTCAATAACAATACCTAAATATTTTATGGAAGGAGTTGATTCTAATGTTTTACAATTACACGAACCTGAAATCGAAGAAAGACAGTGACAGCCATGAGCAATTAGTATGAAATTATTTTGCCGAGGGATATTTGTGATAGAGAAAGTAATAAATTTTGTTTTTTCTGTGTTAAGCGATAGAATATTATTGTGCAGCCAAGTTGTTACTGTATTAAAACCAGCTTGAGCAGCATCATAAGCCTCACGCCATGTATTTGCTGCAAACATTAGGACTGTGTCGTCTGCATATGAAATAACTTCTCCTTTATCCAAACTAAGGGTGCACAAATCATTCAGATAAATTAAAAATAGTGTAGGACCTAAAATACTACCTTGTGGATCCCCGTGTGTCACTGGTAATCCATCACTAATGTGGGTTCCTACCTTAACACACTGAAATCTATCAGATAAGTAGTTTTTAAAAAGTGCCAGTTGATCACCTCTTATTCCAATTTTTTCCAATTTAGATATAAGAAGCGGGACAGAGACTGTATCAAAAGCTTTAGCGAGATCCAGGAAAATTGCTAAGCATTTTTTTCTGTTGTCTAAACCACGTGACACAAAGCTTGTTAGGTTATGGACCGCATCATCGGTAGATTTACCACGGCGAAAGCCGAATTGATGATTTGATAAAATATCATTGTGCTCTATGTAATTAATTAATCTATTGTTCATTAGTTTCTCTAGTAATTTGGAAATTGCTGGCAAAATAGAAATAGGTCTGTAGTTGTTAATGTTGTATCTGTCTCCACTCTTGTGTATAGGAATAATGAGCGACTTTTTAAGGTATGTAGGAAAAATTCCAGTTTTAAAACAGAAGTTAAAAATATAGGTGAGAGGGGGAACCAGAAAATCTTTGTATTCTTTTAAAAACTTATTAGATATACCATCCCAACCGATCGAGCATTCATTTTTAAGTCCCAATATAAGTCGTTCCACCTCTTCTAGATCAGTGTCTAGGAGGGCAAACGATTGATTTGCTGTTTTTTGTGTGCCAAAAATGTGCTTAGCGGTATTAGTTGCAGGTGTTATATTTTCAGCCAGGTTTTTGCCAACATTTACAAAAAAATCGTTAACTTTATTTACAGAAGTATCTGGAGAGCTGTAAAGATTTAATAGTTCTTTAGGATAATCATGCGTGGCATTAGTACCTGATATTTCACGAATTGCTGACCAGATTTTCTTACTATTCTTCCCAGCTTTTTCCAACTGATTTTTTTCATATGCAGTCTTAACTTTTTTTAAGAGTGAATTACAAAAATTCCTGTAACGACTATATGTTAACTTTAGGATTTCATTGTTAGGGGAGCATCTAGATTGCTTATGCATTTTGTCTCTATTTCTTATACATTTTAGCAGGCCAGGTGTGATCCAGGGTTTTATTATTCTTTTCCGTCTAGAATAAGTAGTAATAACAGAATTATTTTTAAGTGCTGTTTGCAATTGATCTATTAGGAAAGTTAAAGTGAAATCAGGATTTTCGGAGTTATATATCGGACGCAAATCAATGTTTAATATTTCTTGTTCGAGTTTATCGCTATCTACTTTCATGTGCAAATGTATTACAAGAATTACGTAGGTTAGGTTAGTAGTAAGTAAATTTATTTAATTAGTTTAGTTAGTAGTAAGTAGGAACTAACTTTTGTTTTATTTGTTCTCTACCATTGGGTGTTGTAGGAAATTTTATAAACTTCCCAATCACATTTGGATGGTTGAGGCCCTCTGTAACTTGATTGATGTATCTGCTAATGGCTTCCTGGGAGAAACCATTGGCAACACCAACCACCCTTTGGTAATCTCCATTGGCGTAAAAAAGCAAAGCACAGAGTACCTACCTGAAAAAGTGATTTCCAAAATAGAATTAAAAATAATTTAGGTTTTAATCGTGCATAACATACTATGAATTAGTTATTGCTTCTTTACCCCACAATTTTGGCATGATAGTCGCATGAAACTAAGGTTAAGAGGTTAAGGGTTACATAGGTTAGTTAGGTTAGTTAAGATTTACAGCGTATAAAGTTTGTGTAATTATTTCATCATTGTCATACCTTGGTCTCCATCGTGACTCTTTGTGAGCTCCGGACATACCCTTTCAACTCGTTACAGAGGTATAGGAACCCCTCCTTCGTTAACCTATATCTTTGCGCGAAATGTGTATTAGATATACGGCTCGGCGAGAAGTCTTATTTCGCCTTCCTCCTCATCACGGCGAGCAGCTTCAATTAGACTTCTTGCGAGATAACGTCTTGGTAGCATTTTTTAACTTATATTCGCTTGTTATGATTAGACTAAATTAGGCTCTCACTGATTTTTTCAAATCGAGTTTGAAAACTACGATAGTTTTCGTAAACGTTAAACTTTACTACATTTCGTCAGTCAAAGTGGTCACTGAAACTACACGAAAACTTTTGAAGTATTCGTAAACTACGAACGATGTGATCTTATACTGCCATTTTAGTTTACTCTGCGTTTCCGCTACGATCGCTAGTGTGCAATGTATGGAGCCATTCGAAAACTATAAAAGTTTTGGTTTACTATCAAAACTCATACTAGGGGTACAGTTCATCACCATTAATCGTGTGTAACTCAGATCAGAACCGGTTCAAATATTCAGATCGCGTAGGTTTGAACCGTTGAGCTGCAGCTCAACCGCAGATCAAGCAGCTCAAATCGTGGCTTGCGGCTCATCGAGTCATCGTTGTCGCGCACCCGACCGCAGCTAATTGAACTGAATTGCGAACCGAACCGAAATTGAAAAGTGAACCGAACGGAGCCGATGCGACGCGATCTGTTTTTTGAAGCAGTGTGTGTATGAACGAAACAGAATGACTTAAAAAGGGAAGGAGAGCATATAAACAAGATCGAAGAGCTTTGGATCCTTAAAATAACAAATGTCACCTACGAGACAATTTATTTTGCAAATCCTTCCATTTGTTTTAACATGATTGATTAACAAATATCCATACATACAAACTTTGGCAATTATAATATTAATCGGAAAACAAAAAAAATTGTTTTAATTTTAACAAAATATTTTATGGGACATACATACAATATATTAATAGAATTTTGTACTTCAAAAGATAAAAAATCGGGAGACAGGATTGCTAAGTAAGTATCCGAAAGACAAATAATAATATCAGTAGATTTCCCGATAAATTAAGAACATTTCCAACGTTGTTGAGCTGCAACTATAAACCAACTATGTGAGCTGCATATTCTATCGCTGCATAGACTTCCTCGAGTTAGTACGTGAACTGATCTAAAATGACCTGTTGAGCCGGTTCAAGTTTTCAGCTCAAGGGTTGAGCTGCGAGCCGCGGCGTGACTCAAGTAAATCTGTTGAGTTTTTTTTTTTTTTTCTTTCTTCTTGGCATCGCACTCTGTGCATTCTGCCAGTTTCAATATCTGTTGAGTTACCCATGGCTAATCACCATAAAGCGCATAAATGCCTCTGACAGACTGTCATTTTTTTTTATTATTAGAAATGTGAACGCATCCGTAGCATGACAGCCTGACAGCTGATTTGCGCGTGCGTACGTGCGAAAATTTGAAACAGTAAGCAATGATTTTTGTCAAAATTTTCGTGATATTGTCAAACTAGGCCGCAAAATTTACAAAAATCTGGTAAAAAACAGAAATGTGAAATTTTTAGTGTTATTCAAAATTTTCTCCCGCCGTAATAACACCGGCAAAGCCAAATATTCCGATTGTCGTAAGTACCATAACCTTAATTTTGACAACTGCAGAAATGACTTCTATAGAATATTTTTGTTGTGATACATAATGAAACTACCGCATTGTTATCGATTCATGAATGCTGCGATGTTATTACAGTATGCGGTGTATTTGTTTTAAAGCTTTGGGCTTACAGAATTGATGCTTTATCTACTACCTAACTATTATATATTTCTGTGTCGTAAATATTTTTTTAGTTGTATAAGGCCAGTACTTTGATTATGTACTTATCCATAATCAAAGCCTAAACTTTCAATTACAGAAACAGTGACTGCAAAATATTGTTTTAAACTTTCTTATTAGTCTAGATACCTATACCTACATACTTTTTATATATTCACTAATTATCTTCTAAACTTTAATAGCGTCATGTTTTGTATGAAATATTTTGTGTATTAAAATTATATACTTAATTTTTGTAATTTAGTACAATGGACCCAGAAGATGAGAGTCTGCTAAGTCAAAAGATATCATCCAATGATATCCCAAAAATACACATAAAATGCAACCAAAACCGTCCAAACACAAGGTTTATATTAGATTATCTTTAAGTATACTTATTGTTATGTATTTTATTTCATTTTTGAAACCCAAAAAAAAATTGTTTAAAAAAATGTAGTGACCTAAAATGGTTCTTAGTGTCTGTTAACAAAGTTCAAAACCTTATTTCATATCTAATATTTTGCACAAATTGGTAAAATTTACATTTTTTAAATGCTAAATACGGAATTAAATTTTTAAGACAAACTTGTTGTACAGGTTTAGACAATTTAATCAAATACCTATTGTTATTATTGTTATAAGGATCGTGTTCCTGTATATATTTAACCCTATCCACATGAAGTTGTTTTGTTGCAAAAAAAAAAATCCAATACATTTTTAATAATTAAATGGAATTTGCCACATGGTTAAATTAAGTAATTTTATGTAAACAAATTATAATTATAAACAACAACAACAAACAAATTTTAATTATTATAATCTATAAAAATTTTAAAGAAATTGAGACAGCTAATATGCCCAGCTGTGGTACTATGGGTTAACTAAATATATACGTAGATATACAGAGTGATTAAAAATATATACAGGGTGATTCAGAGAACTATACCTATACTATACTTACTGGAAATTACTGATTTATCTACCAATGTGATTATGTATGAACAACTGAACATATTATTACAATTTTACTAATAAAAATTTAAGGTGGAGATATAATTATTCTAAATAGACTTTTAGTTATTAACTTGTAATAGTGTTAAATAAAATTGATAATATTAGATGGTAATTAATTAGATAGAAAATCTAATTACCATCTCATATATATATTTATCTTATTCTTGCAAAATAAGCTGATCATACTCACTGTGATTATAAATTTGCATAATTTATTCAATCTCATATAAAATAAATGCGTACAAACTTTCAAAAGTTTGATTATTATTAAACTTTTAATTTGGCAAAATTAAATTTCTGTACATTATGAAATGTTAAGTATTTTTTGGGTTTCAAGATTGTATCTATACATTTTTTGTTACAACTTTTTTACTGTATACATCCTTACACTATATTTCAAATCCTCACTTAGCTTTGAAATACACTTGCCAAATGCTATAATAAAGCTATATTCATTCAGTGCAGTACACAGTTATCCACTAGTTAGTTTTTCTAGGCAAGCATGCTCCATCTTCGGCCACATCGTCGCTTTCCACCAGGTGAGATCGTGGCCAAACGCATGCCTAGTCCGATGTAAAAAAAAAAAAATCCACTCTTTTAAAATGTATATGTACAGTTTATGTTTTACTAATAGTTTACATTCTTCATTAATACATTTAATGATTATATTTTGTCAGATGTCAATATGCCTTTTAGTCTCCAGTCTCATTACTTGAGAGTGTAATTTTCACTTTTTTTTTTTAAAGTAATGAGACGAACGAGACACTCCTGATTTTTTTTTTTTTTTTATGTAAAAGTAATGAGACGATCGAGGCGCTCTCCTGATGTTAAGAGATAACGCCTGTCCATGACCATTGCAGCAATACACAGAACTTTCAGTAGCAAAACAAAGTCCGAGGCATCGCTGCTTTGGCGCTCATTACTTTGGTAAGAGATAACGCCTGTCCATGACCATTGCAGCGATATACAGAACTTTGAGTAACAAAACAAAAGTCCAGGGCATCGCTGCTTTGGCGCTCATTACTTGGAGACTTTCGATGGTTAGTCTCAACAGCCCAGTAATTTCACTAGCTGCAGTACCCTTCAAACCGGAACACAGTAACACACTTAAAAATACGTTGATACAACTGAGTTTCGAACGACAATTCACACGAAAACGCATTGGAATGATGTGAAAATTGAGCTTGCACTTTCAATTAAAAACACATTTTTTACAAAAAAAAATATATTTTTACTAAAATAACTAACATAACCTAATAACGGGTCAATCAGAGTTCAAACACTTCCAGAGTGAATAGGTGTCTCGTGTTCGTGTAGACGAAGATAAAGCACGTAGGCTTTATCTCCGACTACACTTTCGCTTTCTATCCGGCAAGTTGGGGGTCAAACGCGGACTTTTCAGTCGTCATTGGGGCTGCCGAGATAAGTGAAAACTTAAAATACGGCCCATTATTATATTGGTCTCGCGAACTCATTAGTTTTGTCCCTACAACGCAGCTAAAGAAGTTTCTTCAAAATTTCTACCATGTAGACGTCAACACTATTTGATACAAAAAGACATCATCATCATCGGCCTTTCGCTGTCCACTGCTGGACGTAGGCCTCTCCCAATGCACGCCACTGAGCTTGATCGACAGCTTTCTGCATCCATTGCTTTCCTGCCGCTTTACGCAGGTCGTCCCACCCACGTCTGGCCTACACTACGCTTGCCTGTACGCGGTCTCCATTCAAGAACTCTTCTACCCCATCGGTTATCGGTTCTTCGAGAAATGTGGCCGACCCACTGCCTTCTCAGCTTACAGATTCTTTGAGCTATGTCGGTGACTTTAGTTCTATGTCGGATGACTTCGTTACGAATTTTGTCACGCAAAGAAACTCCGAGCATAACTCTCTCCATCTGCATAGCTCGCTGAGCGACTTTGAGTTTGTGAACCAGGTTCACTGTAAGCGTGGACGTTTTGTATCAAATAGTGTTGACAAACATAAAAACAATAAATATGAATAAAAAACTTTGAGAAAATAATATCTATAATGTAGTACGTGTCGCTAGAGAAGTTAAAACACGACTGCATATTTTTACCTTTGACACTCAGGATATAAAGACTAGCGTTTTATATTCGGTCAAGCCATTTAGTTTGGAATGGCATTAAAATAACATCCACTTTATACCCTTGCAAACAACATTAGTAACTTATAGTCAAATCGATCGTCTCTGGCCGGCCCACAAATCGAGTAGCTTATACAGGGTTATTTGTAATCAGTCAGCATCCTTTTAAGGGCATATTCAGTACATTCAATACAACAACTTTCGTTCTACTTTTTTTTTAAATTCCTGTTTATTTTTTTCCATACAATAATAAAAAATAATATCTGTCCGGTCTAAACAAAATTAACTCTATGCAAAAAGCGCGCGCGCACTCTGTGATGTTACCTACAGCTAGCCCCATGACGTCAATCAAGCCAAAAGAAAGGGGTTGCGGTGCGGGGGGCGACTAATCTCGCACCTACGCAAAAAATCTACGTCGGGAGTCAGTGGCGATTGGCGAATCGATACGCGCGTGAGACGGTTCGTTTGCTTTATTGACAATGCCGTACGAATACTCAAATGTTCAGTACACGGAAATGGTGAGAGTTCTCGCTCGCTGCAACGATAATGTGGCCGAAGCCTACCGTGAGTACGCCAGGATCTTTCCCAATTGGCCGACACCTTCCCGCAGCACAATGTTGGGGGCTACACAGCGGTTACGCGATTACGGGCAATTCCGTCCAGGATTTCATAATTCTGGTCGAGAACCCACAAGACACAGTGTCCAGACGCAAAATGCCATCTTGGACTTCTTCGAGGACAATCCAGCCGCTAGTACAAATGACGCAGCTCGGCGTTTTAATGTGTCCCAGTGGTTCGCATGGAATGTGATACACAATGACGGAAAATACCCATTTCACCTGCACCGAGTTCAGGAGTTGACCGAGGCAGACAAACCGGCTAGAGTGAACTTTTGCCAATGGGTTCTCAACGAGAGGCCGTCGATTTTATTTACGGATGAAGCGACATTCGGCCGGGTGGGTCTATTCAATACCCGTAATGAACACTTGTGGTGTTACACGAACCCCCACGAACCTAGGCCTCACAATTATCAGCATCGGTTTACAGTGAACGTGTGGGCGGGAATCGTCAATAACGCTCTGTTGGGACCAGTGTTTTTAGATAGGTTAAATAGCGAAACCTACGAACATTTCTTAAGTGAGGCTTTACCCGTACTTTTAGAAGACGTGCCTCTTGCTTCATTGCGCAATATGTATTATCAGCATGACGGAGCGCCGGCACATTATTCGCGCCGTGCGAGACAGCTCCTCGACCGAGAGTACCCGGGCCGCTGGATTGGACGTGGTAGCAATGTAATTGCCTGGCCGGCCAGATCGCCGGACCTTACGCCATTGGACTTTTATTTGTGGGGACACGTAAAGGCAATGGTCTACAAAGGTGGTGCAGCAGCTTGCCGTGAATCTTTAATAGAAAAGATATGCCAGGCGTTCGACCAAATTAGACAAAGTGAAGTGCTGTCTCGCGTAAATGAACAACTCATTTTTAGGTGTGGACTTTGTGTCGGAACTGGTGGTGATTATTTTGAACGCTTTGCACGTGATTCTCACCGCCACCCACGGGACCTAGAGCTCCGAAGTGATACTTTGTAAATTAGACAGGTATGTAAGAAATTATTACAGATATGGAATCAGCCAACTTTTTAAATACCTACGCCTCCTTAGTAAAACAATTTGTCAGCAGGGAATCAATGACATTTAATCAGTACCCATAAACTACATAGGTAATAGGTACATAGGTTACCTAAGCTGCATCGGCCTCCGAACTCGATCATTCGTGAAAATGTCCAAAACAAACGGTCGCTCGCTATGTACCTACCTACTACGCCACAAAATACAGTAAGTACACATACGCTAGGAAGCCGCAGATGATTCATATTACTATTATTATCAATGTCATTTCTTTGCACGAAAAACAGTGAACTGATTGCACTAAAATCAAATTTAACCGGCTAGAATCTCTAAAAAATCTCCAAACCAAAGTAATAATGTACCTAATCTTTATTTTTAAAAAAAGTAATTAAAATCATTATTCGTGAGAATGTCCAAGAGAAACGGTCGCTCGCTATGTACCTACCTACTACGCAACAAAATACAGTAGGTAAGTACCCATACGCTAGGAAGCCGCAGATGATTCGGTATTACTATTATTATCAATGTTATTTCTTTGCACGAAAAACAGTGAACTCTTTGCACTAAAATCATATTTTATCGGCTAGAATCTCTAAAAAATCTCCAAACCAAAGTAATAATGTAATCTTTACCTATTTAAAAAAAGTAATAAAAATTATGGACAATTATAGTCACCATGTGTCATGATTTATCAGGACACGTATAGAATCCAATCTTTTTGGAGGGGTTTATTACCGATAAAATAACAATAAGAAATATAAACATATGTCAATATTTCAAGTTTGTCATGTCAAGCTTGGGGGCTTAGTTATTCGAAAGGGGGTAATTGTACCTACCCATCATTGATCACACAGATCTGAAACCTTAAAAAAAGTTACGAGTTTTTCGCGATTTCATAGTTTTTCCCATAGTTAAAGTTGTAAATAATGATACATAATAATTATGTACATACATACATATTGGAGGACGTTTCACACAGCGCCCCAAACTAAGCAAAGCTTGATAACTGATAGAATACTTAAACTTATACTTTTTATTTTTATAAATACATACTGAACACCCAGACACAGAGCTAACATTTGGTTTACAACAAAAGGGTTTGTCCTGGGTGGGAATCAAACCCACGCCCTACAGCTCTAGATAGACGCCCGTACGTTAGTAATTTTTTTCCATCATCTAATACTATGAATAGTATTTAGCTTATTATTAGTTGACAATATTTTTGCATGGCCCTAAAATACAGCTGTATGGCATGGCTGTAACCCCTCGTTACAGCCATGGGTCTTTTTCAATGTTTTCGTCAGGACGAGTGGTTACCCTAGCTTCACTCAGTCACCTGTGTGCAGTGAACCGTTGGACCCTGACAAACATAACCGATTGTCCCATTGTGTCGGTGAGGTAACGTAAACCGTACGATTTGTGACGCTCTGTCCTGGTTTGCCATCAAGTCATGAACAATGTGAATGAAATGGAAAGGGAATTTGTGCAAATTCAAGCAGTAGACAATGGTAGAATAAATTCATAATCTTTTAAATCTTTAGCTTCTGATTTCTTTCGGCGCTAATCCGTGGTGGGTATTTAATGCGTTTCTTCTGTATTGATTGAGAGACCAGCGATACAATTTATGGTAGGGTGGTTACCTATCGTCTGTAGAGTTTATTGCACCTATAACAGCACTTTGCCCCAAGCAATGAATTCTGCATGAAAGTCTCTAAGCTGACTCTGAATTCTAATTGCTATTTTTTTAAAAGACGTTCTATATTGTTGACTAGCTGCGCCCCGTGGTGTTACCCGCTATATGTTTCGGGATAAAAAGGAGCCTATGTATTAATCCTGGGTCTCGGCTACTTCCATACCAAACTTCATTTAAATCCGTTCAGTAGTTTTTTGCGAGAAAGAGTAACAAACATAGGATTAGTGATAGCGAAATTGCCAAAAATTGTTTATCGTGTCTATTTTTGAACGGATATATTTTGGTGTGCATAAAAGGTCCATGGCCTATTCTACCCTTTTCGTTCCACTACAAGATAAGTAGAACAACGGTACACTAACCACCCTAGTTCTTTGTGGGCGTTCCCAGTATTCGTACGGAACTGTTTGCGTTGATGCGTACAGGTGGAAGTCATTGCCAGGTTCTTTTGTTTTCTGTAACTAGTTTAAGCGCTTTTAAGCCTAGAGATATATTTCTAGAGGCTGGATTTCTTCTAGATCAAAGTCTATCCGCGTCCGTAGCGTCACTTTTCATCAGGTGAGTTGGTGGCCAAACGTACATAGATCTTTTTCAGGTAAAAAAAAGTCCAGTGGGGATTGTCTAAATACTGCATCTGCGCATTGCGATTGTAGATCACTTTTCTCAACACTACTTGTTGAGTATTTTGAAAGTTCCTTAAGATGGTCCTCACCGACAGTCTAGAATCACTGAGATAAAGATCTCCGGAATGTTACCAAAACGTTACCTTGCTTTATATTTCTCGATGTCATATCCATGTTATAGCTACTGTACATTTTTTTTTATGGTTGACAGACTAGGTGTTTGACCACAGTTCACCTGATGTTAAGTGATAGCGTGGTTTGAAGGCTATCATGTGAGGCTGCCGGAGCACCGTTACATGCTTGGCGGCGGATTTTCAACTTGAAGGTGGTAGCTAGCCAGTCGAGTACTAGAAAGTACCCTACCACCATGCTATGGTTTCCTCACGATGTTATCCTTCACCGGCAGCTCAAGCTTATAGTTGGGTTTGAAACCACGCCTTTCGGCATGCGAACCGACCGCGCTAACCACTGAGCTATCATCGCTACAAAACTTTTTCCTTCTTAATTTTGAAATACAAATTTTACGATTTTTAGAGTGGGTCAAGTTTAACAGAATACAGGCTTTGATAAAAATTTTGGTACGCATGTACATTCTTATATCAGCGGTATTTTACTCTCTCGGTCCAAGCTTTTCGCTTGTTATAAATTTCACATGTTCGTTTTCCATTCCTCCCCAAAGTTTCCCCCTCACATCCTGAACAGCTGAACGTCGAACCAGTCACTCCAATCAGTCGTCCGTCGGCTGTCGTCCGTGACCGACGTGCGCTCTCACTATCGTGAGTGCGTTGTTTATTTACTTCGATACCGGTGACTCAGTCGGGTACAAACACACGTGTCGCGGTTCCCGCATCATGGGGAAGATTTTTGTGTGAGTAACTTGGATTATTTTAGAAATGTCGCACGTCTGCTTACTTTTTTTTCTGCACATCTTCGTTTTGACGCTTGTAATCTGTATAATCGCAATCTACATATATTGCAGTTAGAAAACCTGTCTTAATGTTTGAGATCAATAATTATCAAGAGCAGTTATATGCAAATAATATAGTATAGATAAAAATATGAGACAATTATTATTGCCCGTATGTAGGACCTGCCATTTAAATATATTGGCGAATTTTACTGCATAGGTGAAACTGCCAATCCAAGTATTATTTATTTAAACCAACGTAAGTATAGTTCAGGCTAAAATTATAAAAGTTACAAATTTAACAAAATTTCTGAAATGTCCTTATATACATACATAATATTGGTTACTTCTTCACGCTGAAATAGCTGGTCGGATTGGGATGAAATTTCGAACGGAGATTGTTTAAATATTTATTTATTTAATTACTAGTTACGCGTGGTGATGGGTGATGAAATAAAATAAATATTTAAGGTAGGCTCCCATACAACAAACGTGTTTTTTTTTGTCATTTTTATAGATAATGCTACGGAACCCTTCGTTCTCGCACTTGGCCGATTTTTATTTACTGATATCTGTGCTTACACAAGAAATCATAGTAAGTTACTTGAACGGTGATGTCACTGAGCTGTAGATAATTGCATGATTTATTTATTTATTTTTATTTATTTATTAAGGCTTCATACTAGCAACTACAATAATTATTATTATAATTTTACACAACTTAATTAATTCTCTGGCTAATTGTGTTGCTTATTTAACGAAGCACAACATGCATTTAAATATATTAATATAATACAATTAATTAAATTAAAATTAAATTAAGATTCAATAAAATTAAAACCAAAATAAAAACCATAATCAAAATTAAATTAGTAAAACCATAATCAAAACAAAAATTAAATTAAATCAAAATCAAATTCATAATCAATTACAATTCAAAATTAAAACCAAAACCAAAACTATCACAGAAACAAGAATCAAAATACATTATACAAATTAAAATTCAAATCAAAATCAAAATTAAATAAATCAAAATTAAAATCAAAACTAATACTAATAATACAAATAAATCAAAGCAATAAAAATTTACCAATTTAAACCGTAAATATTTTAATTAGCACACCAGCTGCAAATAACAAACGTTGTTCTTTATGATCTATTTGTTTGTACTAGTTGACATATTACTTTTACGGGAATTGTTTTGTGAACCACACTGCATTGCTAGAGCTCCATTATATAATAACGCGTATAAGTTTTAGCATAAGTTATTGCTCGAATGTAATTCTAGATATTTTTTTAGGGTTCCGTACCCAAAGGGTAAAATGGGACCCTATTACTAAGAGTCCGCTGTCCGTTCGTCTATCTGTCTCTCCGTCTGTCACCAGGCTTGTATCTCATGTACCGTGATAGTTGGACAGTTGAAATTTTCACAGATGACGTATTTCTGTTGCCGCTACAACAACGAATACTAAAAATAGAATAAAATAAATACAGTGAAAGCTCTTTATTCGCAGGGTACCTATACATTCCAAAAATTATGCCGCGAATATAGAAACCTTGGATATGGAATGGCAATTAGTATGGAATCATAGGGGATACGTTCTAAGGTTCCAAAATAGAACCAATATCAAAATAAAATCGGGTTTTTTTATGTCTTTAAATTCAGATTGATATTAATTTGCCGTTTCAAAATAAGGCATTCGACAATGGAAAAAAAAAAGTATTTAAGTATTCTATCAGTTATCTGTCTTCCAAAGCACAAGTTCTGCTTAGTTTGGGGTCAGATGGCGCTGTGTGTAATGTCCTATGATAAAAAAAATAAATAAAAAAAATGGTCTTTATACAGTGGCAGTAAGGTTTGTTTTAGTTTGAAATTAGTCAACTCCGTTACATCTTTTATAAAAGCCGCCTCGGTACGTACCAACAGAAAATACATACTCAAAAGATATGACACCCAATTCTTTTCTGTTTACCGATTGCATCCGCGAATCATGAATTTTTTAGCCGCGAATACAGGAACAGGGTTCCTATTTTTTCACCAGCGAATAAGGAAACCGTGAATAAGGAACTTTTACTGTACTTATACTTAGTAAATATTATTTAAGGGTGCTCCCATACAACAAACGTGACTTTTTTGCTCGTTTTTTCGAGACAAAAATTCCTTAGTTTAGTCTAATCTTATCCAATATTTGCCCAAAGCTGGCGTGCTATTTCATCAACTTGTTAATCCCTCTACGACTTGATTTATGTTCGTAACCCAGTTAAAGCCCATTTGTCAGCATCGGTATTGTAGCATGCCGTTTGACGTCGATGCTTGCATCGCGCTATCGGTGCTTGCATCCGCAGTTATGGCTTAAAGCACGGAATTCCACCCACGACGTTTATAAAAAAACATAATATACTGGAAGCAATTGAATTCTCCGTTCATTCGGTAGCAACTCTGCTCTTATTTCTTTTTCTTTATCAATACTTGTTACGACACAATATGCACAAAATACGATGCCAAAAACA
Organism: Biston betularia; assembly: GCA_905404145.2. Taxonomy (NCBI): domain Eukaryota; kingdom Metazoa; phylum Arthropoda; class Insecta; order Lepidoptera; family Geometridae; genus Biston; species Biston betularia. The sequence goes on from FR989879.1 coordinate 1,812,190, forward strand.
AACAAGAAAATTATTTATTATTTCAGGTTTTTCGCTAAATAAAGTTTGGCAATAAAGTTCGGGCCAGTCAAACGAGACAATCGTTTGAAGTAGTAGTTTGCAGTAGTATCTAGTGTCTTTTAAAAAAAATGTTTTCTTTCTTTTTCTTTACAAACACATGCACAAAGTACGATGCCAAAAACAAAGAAGGAAATGATTATATCAGCTTTTTGTAAAAATAAGTTTAGAAAATTTTAAAATTCGGACCAGTCAAACTAGACAATCGTTTGAAGTAGGTAGTCGTTTGCAGTCTTTTAAAAAAATCTTTCTTTTTCTTTATAAATACTTGTCACGACACATGCACAAAGTACGACGCCAAAAACAAAGAAGAAAATTATTATTTCAGGTTCTGCGTTAAAAAACAGTTTTGCAATAAAATTCGGTGCAGTCAAACGAGACAATAGCAATTAGTCACCGCGTGTCGCGATTCTCTTACCTACCGTTTAGTTGCAATTCTATTCTCGGCGCAAGTTCACCGCCAAATATAGCATCCTTCCACACCATTGGTAGATCCAATATTACTTACATAGCACTAAAAAGACATGTGTAAGACCAGTACCTACATCATCTACCATCACGATGATTGTACGTATGTATAGACAATAGACAATAGACATTAATTGCCTTTTTCCCTTTGGTTTTGGCGTCGCATTTTGACTATTTGCCAGTGTCAAGTGTTTTATATTTTTAAGTTTCATAAGTTAAATAAGTTGCCTCGTAGCTGTAGTTGTAGTCAAAGTACAGTCCTTGTCAGTCAATTCCAGTCATGCTTTAGTAAAGTAGTGGCGACTTTACTATAAAGCTTCGCTGGAGTTTTGGAAGTAACACAAAAAGTCATGTTTCACCACATTATATCATACGTACCACCACATTTATTACCACTCTCGCGTTTGTGATTCGACACTTTGTGAATAAAACACCACCATTTTTATGCATAAACACTCGACAAAACACTAGTTTTGGAAAAAAATACAACGGAGCGACGACTCTTTCCGCGTTCCTGCCAAAACTCCCAGTATTGCCTTATCAATTTCCCATAATATATTCATATTAGTCAAACTGTAAGTCCCCACGGCAATCGATACCATAATTGCTTATCTACGTGGAAACGATCGAAAAATTGATCGCTTATACGATATTAATAAATTACCGTTTAATAGCCGATCCGTCGATAAATAAGTACTTTTTAACAGTTAAATTTGGATTTGGGAGATAGCAATAAGTTATGGCTGAACCCACAAAGATAACAATTGATATCAACTCCTGTGTTTCCTTATGCCATTAAATCAGAGTTGATTTTTCAACAAAACATTTTCAAGTGCTTTATACCATGCGATTGTCATTAAAGAAAATTCCCGGAATATATTCCTACTATCCGAATTAACCCTGTTTCCATATTACAAGGGTAATAAAAAATCTTGAGCCGTGCGCTCGCCCTTATCGCTAAGGGTAGCGGAGTAGGGTAACTGAGGGTAGCTGGCTAGGGTGTCCCCCCTTCACGTGTGGAGGAGAGGATCGATAATAGTAGGCAGGTTGTCAAGGATACCACCACTTCCCCTTTTTTATTATACTCCCAGATGGCTCCCAGTTGTTCGGGCTTGACTGGAGGGTAGCTATTATTTTTATAATTTGCAACTAAACATTTTTTGTTGTCTGTGTGTTAGAAGACTCGAGTGATGTAGTTGTTATACCAAATTATTTATTGGACTGTTAGAGACTATGAAACAAAATCAACAAAAATCTAAAAATTGTTTACATCGATGATATTTTCGTTTACTCCGAAACCTCTTTCTTCTAGGCGAGCGTGCTCCACCGTAGACCGCATCTTCGCTTAACATCAGGCGGGAAGGCGGTCAAACGGCCGCCTATCTATTATGAAAAAAAAACCTCGCATAAAAGAAAAGGGTCATAGAGTCGTTCTTTTTTTAACTGTAAATTTATATATTATTACTTTACTTTTTTGTAATCAAACTTATTTTAATGTTCATTAAAATTTGAATCATTAAAATTTAAAGTCCAGTGAACGTCGAATGACATAACACAACCATACGCGAATGGTAATGATGATCGTAAAATATTAAATACTGCCATATCCTCATTAATATGAACTCTATTTCGCCGGTTGTAGGGTTCAACAAACTGTGGTATTTGTAATTTCTCCAGACATCCTCCCACGTACGAATTAGGATAGTGCGGTATTGCGGGCGGAATACTTGATCAGTATAAAACAGCTTCTTTTGGGGTTGCAAGCTAGTTATTTGATCACAGATCGCTTGATGTTAAGTGACGATGTGGTCGAAGATAGCAAACACAATTGGTGGTAGATCTCCTTAGCAGGAGGTCGTATAAGTGGGCACCACCGCAGTACCAGATATTCTGCGGCCAAGCAGTAGCGTTTAAAACTTTACTGTGTTCCGGTTTGAAGAGTACTGCAGCTAGCGAAATTACTGAGCTGTTCAGACTAACCATTGAAAGTCTCAAAGTAATGAGCGCCAAAGCAGCGATGCCCTGGACTTTATTTTGATGCTCAAAGTTCTGTGTGCCGCTGCAATGGTCATGGACAGGCGTTATCTTTTACCATCAGGAGAGCGTCGGGTTCGTCTCATTCATATTTAACATCAACAAAAATTTAACTTGAAATCTATCTTTGACAGCCCTGTTGGTTCATTGGTAGTATGTCTGCTCCAAGAGCCGATGGGCGTGGGTTCGATTCCCACCCAGGACAAGCATTTCGTGATATAAATGATCTGGGTGTTCTGTATTTATTAGCAGTGATGCCCTGGACTTTGTTTTGTTACTCAAAGTTCTGTGTATCGCTGTAATGGTCATGGATAGGCGTTATCTCTTACCATCAGGAGAGCGTCTCGTTCGTCTCATTACTTCTTACATAAAAAAAAAGTATGTATTTACAAAAAAGAAAACTATTTAAGTATTCTATCAGTTATCTGACTTCCATAGTACAACCTTTGCTTAGTTTGGGATCAGATGGCGCTGTGTGTAATGTCAAAAAAAAATTCAACCAAAAAAAATACAATATCCCCATCATAAGCAACTTTTTCTCTTCGCTCATGAGAAAACGGGCTAAAATAAACTACGCATGTTGTATCTGTGGCATTGGGTCAGCGCTAAGCGCTGTGACGTCACTGCAAATAAATCTTGCACGTTATATCTCAAACATTGATGTACCAACCAACGACTTACAAACATAGATTTCGGGGTCAGCGCACAGAAATATCCGAACCCAGCGCGGATCAAAATGGTAAACCAAAGAAGGTATACTTTTTATTATTTTTCCCTCAATCATTCCTCAATTGCATTCAGCGCGTTCCTGCGGTCTTTATTAGGTTGTCTGTCTACCTTGTGGGTGGACGGTCTACGCTGCGCTTTCCGGGGCGAGCCGCTTCCAACCGGTCTTTGTGGAAGTCAATGCTTGATGTTGATCCAAATAAATAAATATAAAAAAAAAAAAAAAATGGTGGAGGCCTATGTCCAGCAGTGGACGTCCTACGGCTGAAATGATGATTCCTTTTAAATGAAAGAAAAAAATAGTTTTATTTTGTAATACAACCAAACGCAAGCACAAAAACAAACAAATTACAGCATAATACTGGTTATACTAAGTAGTATGACCAGCGCTGGTCTTCCGGTTTCGCTAATATTTCATTTTTGAAATACATAATATAAAAACTACGGTGCTGCTGGCAGCGGGGTAGAGCTGCCAGTTGTTAGGGCTGCAGAGTGAAGAAACTACTAACATTGCGGATCACTGCCTCTTGGATCTGACCCTAGACCCAACCGTCCAGAGATGTTGATCGAGACTCTCTATTTTCTGCAATTAATAATATATATCGTAGGACATTACACACAGCGCCATCTGACCTTAAACTAAGCAAAGCTTGTACTATGGGAGTCAGATAACTGATAAAATACTTAAATTCTTTTTTTTTTTTCGATTACCGATCCATTCACAAAACAATTGAAAATCGGCCGCCAAGCATCTAACGGTGTGTTCCGGCAGCCTCACTTGAGAGCCAGTTCCATTCCAGGCTAGGTTTGCTTTACCATCTTCGACCACACCGTCACATTACGCTACTCATAAAACACAATAAAATTTTTACTGTTTTCAGTAAATATGTAGTTGTCTATGTAAAGAATTCGGTTAAAATGTGGTAATTGTGTATGTTGTATTTAATTTTGGCCTTGTTGTTTGTTTCCCAAAGGGCCTTGCGCGGTAAAAAATTGGGTCACAATTGTATCGTATTATGCTGTATTAGTATGTTAGACGCTTCACGCGGGCAGGCCTCAATTTTCACGGCGTTTTTATAAGGTTCTGTACTCGAAAAGTATCTAACGAAACCTTATTAGTAAGCGTATGCATTTGTCAGTCCCGCTTTTAATGCCCACTGCCGGCGGGAACGCGGAAAGAGTCGTGTCGCCCCGTTGTATTATTTTCCAAAACTAAATAATAAATAAATAAATAAATATCATAGGACATTACACACAGCGCCATCTGACCCCAAACTAAGCAGAGCTTGTGCTATGGAAGACAGATAACTGATAGAATACTTAAATACTTTTTTTTTTGTAAATACATACTTATAATACATACAGTACACCCAGACACAGAACAAACATCGATGTTAGTCACACAAATGTTAGTCCTGAGTGGGAATCGAACCCACGCCCTTCAGCTCTCGAAGCAGACACACTACCAATGAACCAACAGGGCTGTCAGAACTAGTGTTTTGTCGAGTGTTTATGCATAAAAAAGGTGGTGTTTTATTCGTAAAGTGCTAATAATAATAAATTACCTAACACCCCCCACTCCCACCGGCACAGCGGTGATACTTTTTAGTTTTGCCATCTATCGATGAATAGCAGAACTTTTAATGCAATAGCTTTACCGCGGCAGGACCCGAGTGCCACACGCCTTTTTTATCTATCTATAGGTATAACCATAATTACGGAGCCATTGTCCGAATTAATTCAGTTATAACACCAGTTATTGCTTTTTTTTAGCCTCTGGTAAATCTACATAACGATAAAAACTTTCACATTATGTATGTAAATTGGCTGAATAATTAAAACTCTGATAATAATTTCATTTTCAGCGCTTTTATGCAAATTAATAAGAATTTAAGATTTCACGTGCATATTTTCTTTGCATGTAGGTAACTTTACACATTTCCATCGATTTCGATCTGTGTAACATTTAAAATTTAAAAAAAGTTAGACCTTTTTACTTTGCTCTTTTTTTAAATTGATGATTATAGATCACGGCTGCCCATGACCATTGCAGCGGTACCCTTTTGAATAACAAAACCAGGTGGCCTCAACAAAGTAACGTTTGTTTGTTTGTTTGTTTTTTTCCATAGCACAAGCTTTGCTTAGTTTGGGGTCAGATGGCGCTGTGCGTAATGTCCTACGATATTATTATTATTTAATCCATGAATTGTTAAAAATACAAGGTGTTGGTGACCACTTTATACAGTCGTGTTGTACAACCTTGAACCAACTTGTAAAAACTTTTCCACTTAATTTAATAGGAACACGACCTTCCATTACTGATTACAGAACATAAAATAGAACAACCACTTGTTTGTGAAACTTCTAGTGAAAATTAATATTGTTAAATGTGGGCGACAATATTAACAGTAAAACAACAATGCTCTTCATGAAAATCATTGAACAGTTTATATAGGAATGGTTGTCTAGTTCAATCCCGTCCCACTAGATGGCGCTAGCATGCATATTAGCTCGCGCAAACGTTTCGTTTACGATGCATGACATTTTGGTACATTCAAATGGCACCAATAGAGAGAAATGTAGAACTATGTGTAAGTAAACAGTCTATTAATTAAATAAGCCTCTGGAGGCATCTTTGTGGAGACCTGGAAAAGTTTCAATCATTCTTTTTACCTTAATCGTTCTATTACCATATACATAAAGGGTCAAACCTACCCTTGAAGAGGAAATCTCTCATCAAATTTCCACTACGCAGGCCGAGTACGGATTTGCATATGAATGTTATCTCCGAAAATATGTAGGTTTCGTCATGATATTTCTCTTCACAGTGGTTTCATGTATATTCGATAACAATGTTGGAGCTCCATTGGGGTTTCCTTCCAAGTCGCTGCTCTTTGAATACTTCAACAGATATGGCGCAGGGTGAAAAAAGCGATGCTATTCACCCGTCATCCGTATAGTTATAGCCACCAACTTAGCTGTTTAGGTGGCTAAAAATGGAACTACAGCCGCGTTATTATAACTGCTCTGCATTTGTTGTAGTTTTATTATATTATATATAATGATATAAGTGCAGATGAAAGATTGGCCTTAAAGACTGCCCTATGTTTTAATTTTTCTTTTTTCTTGGTGAATTTCTTAGGTGGCAATACCAAATTCTACTGTTAGGTTTAGACATATTTGACTTTTATCATGTTATGTCATTTGATTCAGTCAAGCGTCAATCGTGTTCTAGGGCCGTACCATGAGTTATTATTCCCATTCAAGTTAGGCGATCACGAAAAAGCTAGGTGACATCCCATTTCCGGTAAGTGTTGCAACTACGAACATAGAATGTGTCAAAGTAATGAGCGCCAGCATCAGGTGAGCTGTGGTCAAACAACTAACCTGTCAACTATAAAAAAAAATGCGCCAAAGCAGCGATGCCCTGGACTTTGTTTTGCTACTCAAAAGTTCTGTGTATCGCTGTAATAGTCATGGATATGCATTATCTGTTACCATCCAACTCCGGATCTAAAACTTTTCTGCCCCGGGGCAAAAACTTCATAGTGGCGCCTTCTTCTCTTGCGTTTGAGGGGAATTAATGTTAGTCCTGAGCGGGAATCGAACTCACGCCCTTCATTTCTCGAAACAAAACTTTACTAAAATGAGCTAACAGGGCAGTCAAAATGGATGAATAAATACTACCTTAATTGATACAATATTGAGTCTTAATTTTATATAACAACAAGGGTGTACTGTATGTATTATAAGTATGTATTTACAAAAAAAAAAAAAAAAAGTATTTAAGTATTCTATCAGTTATCTGTCTTCCATAGCACAAGCTCTGCTTAGTTTGGGGTCAGATGGCGCTGTGTGTAATGTCCTATGATATTTATTATTATTATTATTAAAACTATATTTTATTTTATATAAAAATAAAACATTGAGAGTACTCACTATTATGTATTTCATTTAAAATATCGAGTAAATGAAAAAAAAAACGTACCAACAATAGGAAAAAGAATTTTTTGATTAATAAAAATTCTTATTAATGTATTTACGAAAAAATCAAAATATGTCCAATGAACCATTTGGAAATCAATGTTTCTATCAATCGAGTTCAGGTAACTAAAAATCGAACAACGAAAAATTCTATTAAACGTAAGCATAGATAAATAGATATAAGATTTCATGACCAAAACACTTCCAAATGCGTCCAATTCTACACTGATTTTATAGTTTAATACTTTTAATGGTAGCAATTCGTTGGTTTTGATTTGATTTCGGTTTGGTTTTGGTCTGACTTCCATCACACAAGCTCTGCTTAGTTTGGAGCCAGATGGCGCTGTGTGTATAGTCCTACGATATTTATTTATTTATTTAATTTCGTGGTTGTGCGTGTGTAAGTAGATGGCGTTGGCTAAACTTAGTTTACTGGCCCCTTTGTATACCGTGCTGAACCGTGTCTAGACAAATGTTTTTTAACTCTATTTACGAAGTCATAGGGTCGTGTCTGCCATACCAGCTTAGCAGAATTAGCATTTGCGTGTCTGTTTATAACACTGAATGGTAATATCGTTTTGAGCACAACCATCGTTCAGTCCGTTTAATAGTTGGAGTAGTCTTTGAGTCACGAAGGAACACTACACGTTCACACTGATAGTGATTTAATATCATTTTCATGGGTTCCTATGTTACCGTGGCGCTTTTAGAGCGAAATTATACGCTACGCAACCGAAAAGCTGTAAAGTGATTGGAATAGCATTGCATGTTCGGCTTTGCGGTTCTTGTTTGATTATGCACGCTTTTATGTTGGCGTTTCTGTACCTTTTGACATGTTTAATCTATGTCTGATGGGTGAACGTAAAAATTACACGTTTGCTGTAATGTCATGTTTTGTCAATGTTTTTACATTCTATTAGGCATATTGACATAATTATTTTATTTGTGACATATAATTTAATTGACATTTTCATTGTATTAACATATGCTATAATTTTGATATTTTTAAATATGAATGGAAAAATTACCTGTAACTTTGGTGTTATTAATAAAAGATTTGTATTTGTATTTGTATTTGTCAGAGCGATGGGGATATGATTGCGCTTCAACTCTATGGGGTTTAGTTAAGGTTCAAAGTCGTGTCACCGGGACAGGGATGCGTTTCGCCTGATGGTAAGCTAGCCGTCGTCTATGGATACTTGCAACATTAGGTATGCTGTCAATGCGTTGACAACCCAAAACGATCTTTTAAGACACCGTTAATGTAAAAGTGATGGTTCGAACGAAACGCTCGCCTGATGGTAAGAGGTAATGCCTGTCCAATGACTATAACATGACTTTTGCATGGTGGTAGGGTACTTTCTAGTACTCGGCTGGCTAGCTACCACCCTCAAGTTGAAAATCTGCCGCCAAGCATCTAACGGAAAAAAAAAAACATTCAGTAACAAAACAAAAGCCCAGGGCATCGCTGCTGTGCCGCTCATTACGTTAAAATATCCGGATGGTTAGGATTTAGAGCCCTGTAATTTCGTTAGCTGCAGTACCGTTAAACAGGAACATAGTAGTATACACTAACCTCCTGCTAAAAAGATTACCACCAGGGCTCTAATGTATGATAAACAATTTAGAACGTATGGCAAACTACTTTAATGTTTTTTTGGTGCGTTCGCGCTTCGCTATCTCGTAGACTGCCGTAGGCTCATTGCCTCAACAATAAGAGCAATCTTTTTGACCATATGGAACATTTTTCTATTAAAAAACAATTGACGTGAATAAACGTGTAGAATCCTCACATAACATCTAGTTAGGCGGAGGTTTACTTGGTGGTAGATCTCCTTAGCAGGAGGTCGTCTAGGTAGGTACCACCGCAGTACCAGTTATTCTGCCGCTAAGCAGTAGTGTGTAAACATTACTGTGTTCCGGTTCGAAGGGTACTGCAGCTAGCGAAATTACCGGACTGTTGAGACTAACTCTATCAAAAGTCTCAAAGTAATGAGCGCCAAAGCAGTGATGCCCTGGATTTTGTTTTGTTACTTAAAATTCTGTGTATCGCTGCGATGGTCATGGTCAGGCGTTATCTTACCATCAGGAGAGCGTCTCGTTCGTGTCATTATTTTTTACATAAAAAAAAAGAAAAAAGGTCAAACGCAAGCCTGTTTATTATTAAATAAAAAACCAGTGCTTCTTCCTAGAGGTCTTTTCTTTCTGCGTAATTTTGGTCGTTGGACTGCTATATGTGAATATACTATATGTAATAAGCCATATATTCTTTGAAAGACATACATTTCCCATTTATGGTATATCACACGACAAGGTCGCTACATTGTACGGTTCAACGAATCAGGTTCCATAAATGGCACGTCTCAATCGAACTATTCATCGGCCATATGCTCACTTCATGTGTAATGCATAGTTTGCCTGTTATGCCATATTTGTCTGCCAAGCTTGTAGAAACCTCAGGTTTAGTTCGAAGTTAATTGACTTCGAAGGTTTAGATTAAGAAGCTTTATACACGCAATCCATGCGAAAACGATACCTGAAGAGATGCCACTCACAATGTCTTTTGCCCACTGATGATGTAGGCTATGCAGTATGCATGGAAACAGCAATATACTCAATTTGCCCGCATATTCATCTGAATACCACTTTGAGTCTAGTTACTTTTCACATGCCTCTCACTGAAAGCATTCTCTCACTTAAATAGCGGGAACTGGCGGCGTTTGGAACGAGGAAAAAAGGTCCTAAAATCTTTGTACCTTCGTTACATTAAAAGCAATAAAAGTTTGTTTAAACTTGGTTTTGACCTATTTCTCTTCCCCGCCAATTCTCTTATCTTTTATTAAGTTGCTTAATTGAATGTATTTATTTCCAGTCCACATGTATTATCAGAAACCTCGAATCCGTCTACTTCGGGACTTCAGACCACTGATACAGAAATCGAAGACAGCATGAGAAAAAATGACGACGATCCAAAGGACAAGGACGGTGATGGTTCCATCACGGACTGGATATCCGGCGGGCCGATGGGATCTAAAGGGACCGTGCTGGTCTTCAGGTCCTGCGTACTCGCTTCCCGAACCCCCTCCATGGAATCCACAACGAAAACTACAGGCCAAAACACGGGGACCACTATTTTACTAAATAAGGCTAAGAATATGGCTAGAAGACTGGTAGCAGAGCCTCACAGTTTCAGCGTGAGACCAAAGAACATAATGCACGATGTTATGGAGACGTTTGGGACGGGCAATAAATTGTCTGGGCAGGCTTACGTGGTGAGGCATGTGAGTGACGCTGAGCTTCCTGAAGCATCCTCTGTGGAAGAACAAGGGCACGAAGCGGTGGAACATAAGCGGGACATCGAAGATGTGCTTAACGACCTGAGCAAGATCACCTTGAAGAAACATCTAAACATCGAGAACACGACAGCGAATATCAAACCTCCTGAAGATCCGCCTCCTCACAATGGTATATATAAATATCTTTCAGCTGACAACAGCAAAGTTACACTAAAAGTTAAACTATAAATAAGGAATAAATAAAAAAGCAACGCTAGCCACCAGCAATTTCTTCCATAAATTGGCCTTACTGTTGCGTGAGAGAAAACTTCGTGTATTATTAAAATGACCAGTTTTTAGGAAATGATTTTAATTTTTCATTGGGACGTTTTTATTTTTTTAGAACATCATCATCATCATCATCACAAGGATGATAAAAAAGCTAAGAAAAACAAAGGCAAGAAGAAAAAGAACCCGGTACAAGCAGCCGCCTCGCCGGCGCCTGACAGTGACGACTCAGAACACCTCATGGTCAAAGATGTAGATAGTATAAAGGTACTGTATGACATCTAACCTGACCGTGTTCACAGCCTATCCAAATTTGATATGATCCCAGCAACGCTACTTTGGATACTCTTTCCAGCAATAAATTTATGGTTATTCTTGACATGCCGAGATATTTTAATAGATTACAAAGAGATTATGCTATTATTTTTCTCCTTTCCAAACATACGTCATTCAAGTCTAAATAAAAAACCGTGACGTATGTACATAATGACTTGTAGACATTATGAGATGTCAAGAGTTTGCTATAGAACCCAAAAACGAGCCCTTCTCTTTACATTCTCTTCACTTTCCTTTCAGGTATTAGATAGCAACCACATGCCAGCACGAGTTCTCAAAATCACATACAAACTAGTCAATACGGAAACCAAACTCCTCAACCGCTTACTGCAAGCCCACGGACTTATAGAATCGGCTCCAGAGGCAAAAGACTGCAACTTGTTATGGTCGGGGCTCCATCCCAAACCTGACGTCTTGAGAGCTCTTTCACAGTACCAAAGAGTTAATCATTTCCCCAGGTGAGTTGTTTTTCAAACTACTTAGGTGACTTCAAATTCACAGCTTCCGAGGCTGTTAAAGGAGCAGTACTTACCAGTTTTACCAGGTTTTAGAGTTCAGTTCCCCCATAACTTTGTTTTAAACTAGGTAAGTTTCAAAGGTTTTTGGTTGTCTACTAGGCCCAATTGCATTCTACGACGACTTCTCGAAGCGCACGGTCTCACTGAAGTTCGCCCGGATTTCAACAACTACACCCTGCTCTGGTCCAATCCACTTATCAGGCTTGATGTCCTTCAAGCTTTGTTGCCATATCAAAAGGTCAACCATTTCCCTAGGTGAGACTATTAAGCTCTATAAGCAGCTTATAGCTGTTCAGGAAAAATTCTTGACAATTGACAAAAGCCAGGATCGTACAAAGGGTTTTGGTTAAGTAGCAGAGTTAAATTTAGGTGAGTTTCAATTGCTCAGGCTCATTGTCGTTGTTTAGGCTGCTCAAAATTCTCCTCGAAGCCCATGGTCTCACGGAAGCGGAGCCAGAGTCGCCAGATTTCTCCCTGATGTGGACCGACAACCATCCGAAATGCGAACAATTTCAATACCTACGTCCTCATCAGAGGGTCTGTCATTTTCCTAGGTGAGACTTACGTTGTTTATGTAAATAGTTCATTTACTAAAGGACGAGTTTAGATCGGGAGAGGTCCTGTTTCTTATCAGAAGATGGTTGTTTCAGGTGAGATTTTGCCAATCTTTGTAGCGTTTATCTAGATTTCGTATAAATAGAAGCTAATGGTAAGTCTTAAAGTTGGATGATATTGTTTGGCCCATTATGGTTTTTGTAGTTTTTTCAGTTTCATAATAGGTATACCTTTTCTATGACCTATATTACTAGTTTAAGAGTCCATATGAAATACGTGAACGAGATAGAAGCCGCTCGGGACATGGTCTCTGGATAAAGTCTATAATAGGCGTAAGCTTGTTAAAGATTTTACCTATCTTGGCGATATTTTAACGTGTCATCAAGAAATTCCCAAGCTTTTGTAACCAAGGATGGTATGGATGGATGGATGGTAGTAATATTTTCATGTAGATTTAAGTCCGAAGATCATAGAGGAGTTGCGATCGATAAAGAAAGAAAAGGTTCCAATCTTGCGTTTGGTTCCAATTCAGACAGTAAGTATATTCAATGCAGAGAAGCTACTTGTGAGTTTGGTGTGAGAAGAAAGCCGCAGGTCTACAACGACATTTTTTTATAGTTGACAGGCTAGGTGTTTGACCACAGCCCACGTGATGTTAAGTGACGGTGTGGTAGAAGATGGTAAAGCACACCAGCCTGGAACGGAATTGATTCTCAAGTGACGCTGTCGAACACTGTTAAATGCTTGGCGGCAGATTTTCAACTTGAGGGTGTGGTAGCTAGCCAGCTGAGTACTAGAAACTACCCTACCACCATGCTATGGTTTCTTCGCGATGTTTTCCTTCACCGGCAGCTCAAGCTCATTGCGCAAGCGCAAGCGCATGCGTACCGACCGCGTTAACCACTGAGCTATCTCTACAATATGACGGAATTATTTTTTCACACCGCAAACACGCGCTATCCGCAGATCCTATGAGCTTACAAGAAAGGACAAGTTATTCAAGAACATAGAGAAGATGCAATACTTCCGCGGACTGAAGCATTTTGACTTTATCCCCACCACATTCCTGATGCCGGGCGAGTTCAAGGAGCTCTGCTCGACGCACTACAGGACCAAGGGGCCGTGGATCGTGAAGCCGGCTGCTTCGAGCCGTGGACGGGGTATCTACATTGTCAATACTGTGAGTTTTTTTTGCAAATGCAACTCTTACTATTTTTAACAGACTCAAAAATGAAGAGGTTCTCAATAAGACTGTTTTTTTTTTCATTTTTGTCACGCGATAATTCTGCCAATTATGAACCGATTTTGATGATTCTTATTTTACTTGGTAGATCATATTGAAGAGGTTGTCCCATATAAATTTTACCGAAATCGATCGAGAGGTTTTTAAAAAATCAACAAAAATCTCAAAAATTGTAAACATCAATGATATTTTAGTTTACTCCGAAACACAAAAAGAAAATTATAGGAAGTTAAAGATAAACTATAAATCCCACTAATATTATAAGTGTTAAAAGTTTGAATGGATGGATTAGTACAACCTTTGCTTGGTTTGGGGCTAGATGGCGCTGTGTAGAATGTCCGACGATATTTATTTATTAATCAATCAAACGTGCACTTTCAAACCATCTACAAAACACTTCGAAATTCTAACTTTCATCATACCTTCTTCCAGCCAGAACAAATCCCGAAAGGCGAGAGCGTTGTCGTGGCCAAATATATAGATAAGCCCCTCCTGATCGGAGGTCACAAGTGTGACCTCCGACTTTACGTGTGTGTGACCTCCATCGATCCTCTACTCATATACCTCTACGAAGAAGGCCTGGTCAGATTTGCAACTGTCAAATATGACACGACAAACAAGAATCTCTGGAACCCGTGCATGCATCTCTGCAACTATAGCATCAATAAGTACCACACCGACTATATCAAGTGAGTTTTTGAATTACAAGTTTTTGTGTAACTTGCGTTTGTTAGCTTTTTCAGTTCAAATCCTACAAGCTGAACTATAACCGCTGAAACCGCTTGCAGTGTTAAAATTTGGCGTGTTGGTTTATGATCACAATGTAATTTTATAGAATGTATGACATCAAAGAACGTGTCAAGAGACTTATCAGCAATGACTCCTTCATTCGAAATGGGCTCCAATAGCTTTGAACAACGACGCAAAGTTGCCGATTTTCTACCGGATATACTTTGAAGAATTCAGTTCTGCGTGACCCATTTCCCCCCTGCCCATTCTACTTTCGGAGCCAGGAGCCAGGAGCTCCAATATGTGACACCGTTTCATTATTTATGTTTCAAAAGCTCGAACTATATGGTCCGATTTCAATTTCATCATAGCTACGTACTGCGAAATAATTGAAGTTGCTGCTGAAATGGGTGTTTTCCGATAGATACAGAGCTGAAACAAATGAGACGACCTAGACGATTTCCTGATGGTATGAGATAACGCTTGTCCTATCCATTGCAGCGATACACAGAACTTCGAGTAGCAAAACAAAGTCCAAGGTATCGCCGCTCTGGCGCTCATTATTTGAGACCTTCAATGGTTAATATCAACAGACCTGTAATTTTGCTAGCTGCAGTACCTTTCAAACTGGAACACGGTAATGCCTACACGCAACTGTTTGGAGGCAGAATATCTGGTACTGCGATGGTACCTACCTAGACAACCTCCTGCTAAAGTAATCTACCACCAAGTAAAAGTTAGTAACCTAGCTGCTTGAAAACTTGTTTTTAAATTTAAAAAAAATCTATATATTAATTATAGATGTGACGACCCCAATGCCGGTAACATTGGCCATAAATGGACCTTATCCGCGTTACTGCGCCACTTGCGCAAGTCTGGCCGCAACACCACGACTCTGATGGCGGGGATCGAAGACCTGGTGGTGAAGAGCATCTTGTCCTCAGCGCAGACCATAGCGGCCGCGGCCAGGGTTTTCGTGCCTAACTTCTTCAATTGTTTCGGTAAAATGTTTTCTTTTGCTTCTTATTGAGTCGATACCTACCCTTTAGCTTAGTAAGGTATCATTGTCTATACAAAACACAATATCACTGTCTGTCGCATAACTAACTTTGTTATTTATTTATTTATTTAATTCTTTGTTGCACACTTTATAGAAAAATATGTACAAAGGGAGGACTTAATGCTAAAGCATTTTCTGCCAGCCAACCCCTCAGTAAAGAACAAGGTTGTAGGCGCGCATCAAAACAAACATAATATGTATATATATATATATATATATATATAATATCAGATCATGTATAAACACATAAATAAAAAAAATACAGTAAACAAATAAATATGATAATATAAATAATAAACATCTATATAATATACAAAAACCTTAAGATATAAATAAATATGTACTTACATCCATGTCAAATGACGAATCACTAGCAAATAAATATAAAAATTACCCATTTCTATTCAAAAAATGTTCGCGTATAAGTTTTTTGAAGATAGGTTTGGACGGTGCTTGCCGAATTTTAATTGGGAGCTCATTCCATATTATAATTAACTCTTCAATACTAATAATAATAATTATTCATGTTATAATTAACTCTTGAAGCAGAACCTTACCAAATGTGCAAATAAGGCAGTCAATTCATTCAAAATTAGCGTGTATGGTTTTGACGCCTCTTTATTAAAAAGTGGCCAACGTAAAGTCAAAACATTCTGCAACGCGCCGCATACAGAGTGTGAAACGCCTGAATCAATCAAATATAGACTCATAAACTAGTAAAATAATTGGCGGTTTATCGCTAAAAACTATCTCTTCTAGGCAACCTTAGGATGAAAAGGTTTCAGAAACCAGTACCAAACGAGGTGTGCCATTAATAAAGAAAAAAAATAAAGTACCTGATTAGGTTAACATACAGAGATACATCTGCTGCTTTATTAGGGATTCTTCGTTTTTGTGTCAATAATAAATAATTCGGTATGTAAAGTTTTTTTTTTGTATTTATTTTATATTTTGTACTGATAGTAAACTTTATTTTATGAAACTAATTTGAATATTTTGGCTTTCTATGCGGTAGTTTAATTCTAATACATTTTCAAACTTTTTATAGTTATGACGTCATAACATTGGCTGAATATGTAAAACATGTACTTTTTTAGGCACTGAAAGAATCCTTATACAGCCAAGGACATGACGTCATTAGAGGTTAATTGAAAGTCAAATTTATTTTATGTATTTTATTAAAATAAACCCCGTCTCATAGTTTAAAGAGTTTTAAACGGAAAAATCATGTACAGGAATGTAATATTTCGAAATGGTTTTGGAATCAGCAAAGTATTTTTTTTCTTTACATACCGAATTTGAATTTGAATCATCGTCAGCTTACAAAATGTTTTATTTTTCTTTCAGAGCTGTTTGGCTATGATATCCTTATAGACGATATGCTGAAACCGTGGCTACTTGAAATCAATTTATCACCAAGGTACGATTGGATGCTTATTGTTTTAGCAATGACAGCTTAGTGGTTAGCGCGGTCGGTACACATGCCGAAAGACGTGGGCTTAAACCTCAATAATGAGGTTGAGCTGCCGGTGAAGGAAAACATCGTGAGGAAACCATGGTGGGTTCTTGTTGAAAATCTGCCGCCAAGCACCTAACGTTATGTTCCAGCAGCCTCACTTGAGAGCCAGCGAAGATTATATGCGCATGCTTTTTTTCTGTATTGTATCATTTTTTGTGTGAACAATAAAGAGACAGTTATTAGTCAGTGTTGTCAGTTTAGTTTGTTTTGTGACAGTTATTCTGCCGGTAAGCAGTAGTGTGTAGACATTACTGTGTTCCGGTTTGAAGGGTACTGCAGCTAACGAAATTACTGGGCTGTTGAGACTAACCATCGAAAGTCTCAAAGTAATGAGCGCCAAAGCAGCGATGCTTGGACTTTGTTTTGTTACTCAAAGTTGTGTGTATCGCTGCAATGGTCGTGGACAGGCGCTATTCTTACCATCAGGAGAGCGTCTCGTTCGTCTCATTACTTTTTACATTAAAAAAAAGAAAAAGTTAATCAATCTATCAAGTAGACTCGGGAGTTACCTATTCACTCTGGCCTTGGAAAAGATCCAGATTACATCTTTCAGGAAAAAAGGAAACCGGCAGGTTGTTCCATCCCTTGGTCGTATGGATGAGAAACGTAGAGTCGAGACGTTTCGTACGTACCCAAGGAAATTCCACTATGTATGGGTGGTAGTAGGCAATCTTTCCGTTTCATTAATCCATATTCTCTTTGGTGTAGCTTGGCGTGTGATAGTCCTCTGGATGCACGCGTCAAGTCCGCGCTACTGGCCGACACACTGACGTTGGTAGGACTCCCCGCCGTGCCCATGTGCAAGACTGAGCTCGCGCAGCAGAATGCCTCCCTCAAGATGAGAATCGGAGCGGTAAGCCTAAATCTAAACCTAAATCTCACAAAAATGTTATTATTAATTGTTTTGTTGTTGTCGTTATTGTTTTGTTTTACACCTGTTGGTAAGAAACAACTCCTACCCAACACCTTAGCAGCGGTATCCAGAACTTTGAATATAAATTTTATTCTATCTTAAAAGATAATACTTGTTATTAGGGTTTGCGTCTATCCCACTAATGTGAAAGTTTAGATGGATGGATGGATGGATGTTTGTTTGTTACTCTTTCACGCAAAAACTACTAAATGGATTTTGATGAAATTTTGTATGGTGGTAGCTGACACCCTGGATTAACACATATGCTACTTTTATTTATCCCGTAAACATGTAGCGGGTAACACCGCGAGGCGCAGCTAGTATGTCCATATAGTGCAATAACTTTGTCTCTATACGTCTTGATTTCCGACCTGCCGTGTACAAATCGTGAACTTAGTCAGTCATTGCCGGTGTCAGTGTCGTCGCGTTCATTCGGCGGAGAATGTGTGCGTGAGGAAGGGCAGCTCGCCGCCAGCGGCGGGCAGCGTCGGGGCTGGCGCGGGGAGTGCGGGGGGCGCCCTCCCCGCGCTCACCGGCGAGGAGCTCCGGCTGGTGCGCGCCGTGCGGGCGCAATACGCGCGACGCGGCGGCTTCGTCAGGATCTTCCCCAGCCAGAACTCGTGGCAGAAGTACTCGCAGTATCTAGGTAAGAACTCTCTTTACAATGGCGCTGCCATAAAAAGAACTTCGTCATCCGCCATGATAGGACCTTCGTCTTCTGAAATGACACCACCATCGTCTTCTAGAAGGCCTTATAACCGGCCAGTACAACCTGACCTGACTTGACAGATTAGGTGTTTTAACCGCTTTTTTAAGTGACGGTGTGGTCGAAGATGGTAAAGCTCAGCTAGTCTGGAATGGAACTGGTTGTCAAGTAGGGCAGCCGGAATACACCGTTAGATGCTTGGCGGCAGATTTTCAACTTGAGGGTGGTAGCTAGCCAGCCGAGTACTATTAAGTACCTAACCTACCACCATGCTATGGTTTTCTCACGATTATTTCCTACAGAGTGGCAGCTCAAAGTCTTTATTAGGATATGAACACACGCTTTCGATATGTGAACCGAAAGCGCTAACCACTGAACTATAATCGTAAATCAACTTTTTTTTTATATAAATGAAATGACGAAAGAAACGCTCTCCTGGTGGTAGTGGTAGCTGGTAACGCATGACCATTGCAGCGATACGCAGAACTTTGAGTAACAAAACAAAGTTCAGGGCATCGTTACCTTGAAGCATTTGATGGTTAGTCTCAACAGCCCAGTAATTTCTCTAGCTGCAGTACCCTTCAAACCGGAACACGGTAATGTTTACATATTGATTGATGGCAGAACATTTGGTACTGCGATCTACCTAGTCCGACTCCTGCTGAGGAGATCGACCACCAAGTAAGCAATTCGTTTGATGTGGCTGCAGACCCCGTGTCCGGCATTCCGGTGTGCTCGACGTCGCTGAACAACAACATCCCGTACCAAGTGGTGGCGCACAACTACAACCTGCTGGTGCACTCGCACGTGCTGCCGCACTTCCAGCACGCGACCGTCGCCACCAGCCTCACCGACACCCCGCAGAGGTAGTTCAACTGCAACACACATCATGTCTGACAACCATTTTTTTTTTAATCCATCGCCAAATACATATGTATATAAGAAGTCCACAGAGCCTTACTAGGCTATATATATATATATTTAATAAAAATATATATATATTTATATAATTTTATTTATTAAATATATATTTTAATATTGACAGCCCCGTTGGCTCATTGGTAATTTATCTGCCTTGAGAGCTGTGGGGCGTGAGTTCGATTCCCACTCAGGGCAAACATTTTTTGAATAAACAAATGTTTGTTCTGTGTCTGGGTGTTCTGTATGTATTATAAGTATGTATTTACAAAAAAAAAAGTATTTATGTATTCTATCAGTTATCTGACTTCTATTTTACACAAGCTCTGCTTAGTTTGGGGCCAGATGGCGCTAGTCCTACGATATTTATTTTTCATAATTCATAATTCATAATAATTCATAATTTCATAATTCATAATTCATTCATTTATTGCGTATATGGGTACAATAGATATTAAAAAAAGATAATGAGCGCCATATTCTGCCTTGCGGCATGCAAAATTTAAAATTAAACATTACAAAAAAAAAAATATAATAATACCTACAGTCAGTGATTAGTCAAATCAAAAGCAAAAATAAAATAAAACAAAAATGTCAATGATAAAATGTCAAGAAATACAATACAATTAAATTCAATTCAATTTTGTCCGAGCATAAAAAAATAAAATATAATAATAAAATAAAATAAAAAATATTAAAATATAAATTAATTAATGTCAAATTGAATTACAAAATTATTAATTTTGGACAGTTTTGTCATACTTTTACCCTACTAATTTGAAGAGACCAATCACACACATTTAAAATTTATCTGTCAAGTACTCATTTACAGTGTAATATGCCTTTTCCAGTAGAAAATATTTTAATTTATTTTTAAAAATAGAAATTTGTTCAATTTTGGCTATACCTTTCGGCAGGTGATTATATATTTCTGGAGCCTTACATAGTACACTATTAGCAAGTAACGCTGTTTTACTTTTAGGTCTACAAATTTTGTGACCATGACGAGCTATTTTCAAATTTTCAAACAAGTTGAGGTTTTTTCGTACAAACATTACACATTCGAAAATATAAAGACAAGGCAAGGTTAAGATTTTTAAGCTTTTAAAATAAGGTTTACAGGTGTCCCTTTGCTGCAGTTTGCATATGGCCCTGATACATTTCTTCTGTGCCTTAAAGATAGTCTCTTTCTCAGTACTGTTCCCCCAAAACATAATGCCATATCTGAGCAATGACGAAATATAGCCATTATAAGCAGTCAGAACTGTAGGTCTACTAATTGATTTAGATAACATGTAAAGGGCATAAGAATACTGATTCACCTTTGTTCGCAAGTTTTCCATATGAGATTTCCAGCTTAGACCACAATCAATTGTTAGCCCCAGAAATTTTGTTGTGTCTACGTTTTCAACTGCATGTCCTGAATAATTAATGTCAAGTTGATTTAATCTATTAACTCTATTTCTAAATGTCATTATATTAGTTTTACTTAGATTAATTTTTAAATTATTTGATTTCAACCATTCAATAATATTTTTTAAAGTCTTATTTATTTCAGTTTCTACACCCAAACTGTTATCCCCTGTAAAAAGTACAGTGCTGTCGTCAGCAAACAGAACCGTAGGATGTTTTGTAGCCCTAGGAAGATCATTAATATAAATGATGAACAGTAGTGGCCCGAGTACACTGCCTTGCGGAACCCCATATTTTACTGTTTTATACTCAGAGCAATGCACAACTTCTTTTTTCAATATGGGACAAATGTTACTAATCTGAGTACATTGTTGACGGCCTGTTAGATATGATTTTATGAGATTATTAACATTCCCCCTAACACCATATGCATGCAGTTTACTCAGTAGCACATGGTGATCAACATAATCAAACGCCTTGGTAAGATCCATGAATAAAGCACATACAGGTTTTTTAGCGTCAACACATGTCATTATGGTGTTAAGAAAATTATAAATCGCCAGGTTAATGGTCTTTTTTTTCCGAAAACCTATTTGTTCGGGAGCAAATATTTTTTTATATTCAAAATAATTATATATACTATTATACATGACCTTTTCAAATATTTTCGACATGACTGGTACCAGGGCAATTGGTCTATAACAGTTCATGTCATTCTTGTTGTCTTTTTTGAAAAGGGGCTTGATTACGGTTTTCTTAAGTTTATCAGGGAAGACACCATTATAGATACTTATATTTATGATATGACTTAACACGTGTGAAATAGAACTCGATACATGCTTAAGTACATGAGTGGAAAGGCCGTCATAGCCGGTGCTGTTCGTATTTTTAAGACTCATAATTATTTTGTGTACGTCTTGTGGAACTGTAGGGGCCATAAATAAGGAGCCAATATTGTCCGAACTGCAACAGGTATTGGTTAAGTTTTGTTTTAGACTCTGTTCAGATATTTGATTAATAAAATTATTATTAAACAAAGTTGCAATAACGAGAGGATCTTTAACCATTGTGCCATCAACTTCAAGCTCTATTGATTCTTTAGGAACATTATCTTTAGTGCCATTTATAATTTTCCACATAGCTTTACTTTTATTTGAGGCTTTGTTGATTAAGTTATCATTTTGGGCTTTTTGAGTGAGTTTAATGATCCGGTTTAATCTCAAAGATAAAGCTTTAAAGTTACGTTTGTTTTCTGGAGTTCGATTTTTCCTGTATGTCCAGAGTAATATTCTTTTTCGTCTACAACAATTTTTTATACCAGTTGTGAGCCATCTTGGTCTTTGTCTTACCGTAATTTTTATTCTACGAATAGGAAAACATAATTCATGAAACAAAACAATGATGTCATGGAAGTCATTAAAAGCGAGATTAGGATCTGTTTGTTCTATAATGTCAGAAAAGGAAATTGAATCCAAGCATTCTTTGAATTTGTCAATATTTTCTTTCAAGTAATGTCGTCTTTCAACGTACCAGTACTTAATAGAACAAGTTGGTTTGATCGGACAGATTAGTAGCTGCGCTGTATGATCAGACATAGCTAGTTCGAGAATTTTACCCCCACATTTTCGAACGTTACATAGAATATTGTCCAAGCATGTTCCACTTATTAATCTAGTTGGCTTATCAAACACAAATTTAAGATTATAAGTATTTGCTAATTGTTTAAATTCGTCAACTTTATTATTATTTTTCAGCATGTCAATATTAAAATCTCCACATAATACCAATTTTTTTGTTCCGAAACTAAATTCTTCCAATAATGCGTTAAGTTTTGTGAAAAAAATATCATAACACTCTAATAGCTGTTTTGGGGGTCTGTAGACACAAATAATTATAAGTTTATGATCGATTAATTTTATCCCAGAGCATTCAATGATGCCCTCCACGCAGTATTTATCTAAACCAGGAAGTGTCATAAATCTATGCACATTACGGATCAAAACACATGCACCACCACGTCGGTTCTTCCTACAGTATGAAGAACCAAGACAGAAATTAGGAATTTTCAGTAATTTCATGTCGTCTTTTTTCATGTTGTGTTCAGTAACACACAAGACGTCAACTTTGGTGTTTTCAAGTTCAAGTAATTCAATATTAGCAGTAACCAAATCTAACTTACTAAGTAAGCCGTCAATATTTTGGTGCATTATTTTAAAACTTTTAGTGACGAAAAAATGTATTAGCCTCAGCATTTATTGACTCGTCATTTACCTGAATGGGTTCTTCACATGTTTGTACACATTTATCAATTTTTAGACTAAGTTTACAAGTGTTATTAGTTTGCTTGGTCGTTTTTTCAATGTCAAATGTTTGTAGTTCATAGGTTTTATAATTTTGACATCTATTTTGGTATTCAATGTATTTGTTATTATAATCGATACGCAAAATTTCTTTCAAAACACTTCTACACACATTAATACAAAAATTGTAGTTGCGAGGTCGGAGCTTGTTGTAAAACATATTTATATAGGTTACATGGCTGTATTGTTCACATATGAATTCCAATTCATAGTTTAATTTTTGTTCTCTAAGATATTTGTTATATAGAATTTCTGGTATTATGACATTCGTATGAGAAACTGACTTTAACCATGAATGAAGACACGATTGGAATTCATACGGAATACGTTCATTAATTCCTGCTAGTAATACAATGCAGTCATTCTTGCTATAGTGTTTAGTTTCTGTTGTATCTGTTATGTTAAAAAGTCGGGATCCGGGTTTCCATATACATTTAACTTCGAAATCGTTACCTAGTAACTGTTGAAATGTGTGCTGTGTATGTTGCCCTTGATCATCAGCTAAAACTAAAATTTTTTTCTTATCATTAATATTATTATGTGCCATTTTTATTTTCGGTAAAGTTTTTAATTGACTAATGTTTTTTCTATGTGTACCTCTTAAAGGCGTTTCTTGTGGCTCTTTTGCGTGACCATTGATGAGATTAACCTTTTCTGTTTTTGTGTTAGATGCTTTTGTGTGCATATCAGGATTAATCTCAAGATTATGCGCATCATTAGCAATATTTGTGACTTGTATCTTGTTTTCATAATTTATTTTCTCTTCAGGTGTGCATGTTTGTATAGGTGTAATTTGATTTTGAGTCTTCGAAGGAGTGTGAAGTGATTTTAAGTCAGTTTGCAGTTCAGTCTCAGTCAAAACGTCTTCGTCTCTACTTGCATTCACTATGGGCAATCTACTTCGTGTGACCATCGGGCTATCAGTTTCTTTACACGAGTTGGCCAGTCGAGTTCGTTTTCTTGTCATAAGTGGACTTTCTGAGAAACCTACTTTTTTGTATCTCTCGACGACCTTTTTAAGGCTATTGTTTTCAACTTGTAAGCGGTTGTTTTCAGAGCATAAGTTTTCAATTTCTTGGTTAGCGGATTCAAGATTGGTTGTTAATTGCTCTATTTGTCTATTAAACTCCATATACGTTTGACTTTCATTTAAGGTAGTGTTAGGTAAGCTTAATATTGTACTTTCAAATAGTGTGGAACTTGAGAGATTGTTCAAGGAGCTCGACTTCGCTATAGGCCGAAAAGTAATATTTTCCGAATCCATTTTGTAAAAACGAAAAAATCGTTTGGTGAATAGATAGCTTTACACTGTGTCGACAATTTTTGAACGAAATTTCGGAATATAAGAGTTGTCAATGTCACTGTCGCCAAAAGCTATCACTGTCAATGGAGTTAAATCATTGTAGTGCTGCGTGAGATCTCTCAATTGTCTCGTTGGGAAAATAAACAAATTGCCAAGATACAAAATTACCAAGTCCAAGTATGATTTAAACTCGTTAAACGGTCTTGTGTCTTCTCAATGATGTAAAGTGAAGTGTTTAAATCGTGAATATATCGATAACATGACATCTCACCGGTGTCCTGATGTAGGAGGGAGGTTCGTACGGTAAATACTATTGATTTTAGATCCGCGAACTTTCAAAAAACACAATTATTTAATTATTTTTCGATTATATTGTCTAGAGTTCCTTCAGCACTTGTTTACATCGCCGGGGTTGCCAGCGTTATACATATATATGTATATATATATATATATATATATATATATATATATACTAGGATTGGTTACACTGATTGGCGTAGCTATACTATATACCTAGGAAAAAATAGCCAGATAATTGTAGATTTCGCATAATTATGTTCATAAGTTCATTGTTCGGATTTGAACCCACGCCCTTCGGCGTATGAACCGACCGCGCTAACCACTGACATCTCTAGTAAAAAAAAGTTGTTGTTAAATGTTTGTTATTTATATTGCAGACTGCAGCGATACGAGGCGGTGACAATAACTTCGACCGCGCCAGCGATATCGCTGGGGGAGCCGACGCCCGCGCCCCGGCTCGACTCGCGCCGCGCGAAGGAAGTCGTCAAACGCCAGCTAAGCGAGGGCATGCGTCTCACGTGAGTATATTATTGACTCCCCTGGTAGCGATGTTGCGATGATAGCTCAGTGGTTAGCGCGGTAGGTTCGCATGCCGAAGGGCGTGGGTTCAAACCCCAACAATGAGCTTGAGCTGCCGGTGAAGGAAAACATCGTGAGGAAACCATAGCATGGTGGTAGGGTACTTTCTAGTACTCGGCTGGCTAGCTACCACCCTCAAGTTGGAAATCTGCCGCCAAGCATCTAACGGTATGTTCCGGCAGCCTCACTTGAGAGCCAGTTCCATTCCAGGCTAGGTCTGCTTTACCATCTTCGACCACACCTTCACTTAACATCAGGTGAGCTGTGGTCAAACACCTGGCCTGTCAACCATTAAAAAAAAAAAAGTAGTCGAGAACCGAGTACTCTCCTTCAGTATCGTAGGTGTCTCACCAGTCATGCTGTATAAGTACTCTATCAGTTATCTGACTTCCATAGTACAAAGCTTTGCTTAGTTTGGGGTCAGATGGCGCTGTGTGTAATGTTCCACGACATTTATTTATTTTATTTATGATTTATTACTTGACACCCAAAATGCGACGCCAAAACCAAAGAAGAAGAAGCTTTGCTTATTTGTTTTCTTTTTTTTTTCAGAATGGGCGAGGGGCGCCGTGCATTCGGCCTGTACCTGACCCACGTCCTAAAGCGGATATCGTCTCCGAATAACGAGCTGGCGGTCTCGCACGCGGGCCTTGTGCTCAAATTCCTCAAACGGGCGTCTGCTTCGCTCCGTATGCCCTATAATGTAAAGGTGACATATTTAAGCATGCCGCTTGAGCTTTATGGCTTGTAAAATCTAGGATAAATCAATCGTCGGGATATCTTTGCCATTTTAATAATAATAATATAATAATAATAATCATTTATTTCAGACCATGTATGTCCATATTACATATAATCATAGAAATTAAAATTAAAATGCTAATGTCAAACTTAAAATTAAAAATTACAAATAAAAATAACAATAAAATTAAATCAAAATCAACTAAAAGAGATTATTTTTTGTCACCTACATAATTATAGCGATTTGCAAAAAAGCAACATTGTTTAGCTTGATGGCTTGCACGTTCCGTGTTTGTTTCTTTATCTGTCTTTCAACATTGCTTACTCGTTTTTATTATGGTTTGTGTTCACTCTCTTTGCACTATTTATATGTTCCTGATTAATATTTATTGCTGCTTATTACTTATAATTTTGTTGTGTACAACAGCACACATATTGCTAGATTTACAAACACATTGCAAAAAGTTATGTTTCGATACATGCGCCAGTTATCGGCATACACAGCTTGATGAACATATTGCTTGCAGTGTGGCGTTCAGTATCCGAACGTCACTTTGGTGATCTGTGGTAAGACTGCCTGACAGGTGACAGGGGGTTTTTGGCGGGAACGCGGGAAGAGTCGTGTCGCTCCGTTGTATTTTTTCCAAAACTAGTGTTTTTGCATAAAAATGGTGGTGTTTTATTCATAAAGTGCGGAATTACAAGCGTGAGTGTGGTAAAATGATATAATGTGGTGTAACATGACTTTTCGTGTTGCTTCCAAAACTCCATCGAAGCTTAAAGTAAAGTCGCCACTACTTTACCAAAGCATGACTGGACTTGACTGACACGGACTGGACTTGACTAAGAAATAACACTTAAGACAAGGCAGTATGGCTTTACAGCTTTAGCCTGCCCGATGGGGCAAATTAATAAAAAAAAAATTACAGGTGACAGATAGGGAACGCTCTGCGCGTACGACGCAGATACACTCAGATTAAAAACTACCAGATACATAATATATATAGAGACTAGAGTTGATCGTCTTTGCGAATTACCGCTAAAAAGATTCTCTCCTCATCGAGGTTACTGTTAATCGTTTTGCAAGATTGCCTTCATCTCTGTGCATCATATATGGGACATGGCAAGGGCTTTACATCGCCCCATAGCAGTGTTAAGGAAATAAACAAACTTACAGTTTTAAAGAGTTTCTAAACAATTTTATTTTTTTAATTATGACTAAACACAAACTATAGTAAATATAGGAAACGGAGATTTCGGTATCTATATTCTCAGCACATTTTTTTTTTTTTATTTAGTTGCACCTCAGAAACTTGCTTCTTAAATTGCCCTAAGGAGCCAGAAAACAGTCGTTGTTGTTGTTGTTGTTTTGTTCTATTCTATTCTATTCTAGTATGCTGGTGTAAACATTTTATTGTTTTAAGAAAACCTACCACCAAGTAAAAATTGAAGTAGTAGGTATTCATTTTAAAATAAATATATATTTTTGTGTTAATTTTGTGGCGTTGATAGCTCAGTGATAAGTGCGTACGGTTCTTATCCCAACAATGAGCTTGAGCTGCCGGTGAAATTCGGTATGTAAAGAAAAAAAAACTTTACCGATTCCAAAACCATTTCGAAATAGTACATTTCTGTACAATATTTTTACGTTTAAAACTCTGTAAACTATGAGGTTTAATAAAATACATTAAATAAACTTGACTTTGAATTGATCTCATGACGTCACCTACTAGTAGGGCAACTTCCATAGACTAAAAAAACAATGGCAATCCGAAACATAATTTGTCAATGTCAAGTCAACGGCGGTCATAATAATCTCTTCAATACACGTACGTAGAGTTGTTTTTCGCTTTATTGATACAAATATCTGGATTATTTTACTTTAAACGTTATTTGCACTCTGATATCGCTTTTATGACATAAGATTTGTAAAACCGAAGACGTGACAGAATGGCTTTACAGCTTTAGCTTGCCCGATGAGGCAAATTAAAAAAAGACTTGTCAGCTCTATTGTCAAAGTTAATCAAATGTGTCAAATGTATTTGTATACTTTTTTGTTTTATATGGCAAAGGCATATTCTAAATATTCAGCCTACCTCATGACGTCATAACTATAAAAAGATTGAAAACGTATTAAAAATAAACCACCGCATAGAAAACCAAAATATTCAAATTAGTTTCATAAAATAAAGTTTACTATCAGTAAAAAATATAAAATAAATAGAAAAAAAAAAACAAATCTTAAAGGTTACGTCTTTTTTTTAAACCGTATTTTCTAGTCTCCGCATAACATTTTGGTGGCAGTGAGTGGCCCAAGTGAAACAGCTACGCAGACTCGCTACGGTTTCTAAAAAATTAAAAGTGCAACAAACTAAACCTATAATTGGAGTTTTGGCGGGAACGCGGGAAGAGTCGTGTCGCTCCGTTGTATTTTTTTCCAAAACTAGTGTTCTGTCGAGTGTTTATGCATAAAAATGGTGGTGTTTTATTCATAAAGTGCCGAATCATAAGCGCGAGTGTGGGAAAATGATATAATGTGGTGAAACATGAGTTTTCGTGTTGCTTCCAAAACTCCATCGAAGCTTTGTAGTAAAGTTGCCACTACTTTACTAAAGCATGACTGGAATTAACTGACACGAACTGGACTTGACAAAGACGACTTTGACTAAAACTAGCTACGATGGCACTTATTTAACTTTTGAAACTTGAAAATACATAATTACGTGACACTGGCAAATGCTAAAACGCGACGCTAAAACCAAAGAAAAAAAAAAAAAAACCTATAATTATGATTATCCCTAGGGCCCGGCAGCTAAGATGTGCGACAAGGACCGCTGCGCCGTGATTGCGAAGCAACTGAATGATTTCCTGTACATGTACTACCGGGAGACGGACCTCTACACCGACAGCGAAGACCGGGACGGATGCGTCTCCAACATCAACTTCGCGCAATACCTGTACTCGGCGAGGTACACGCAATCTTTATATTTTACTAAGGAAACTGACGTAGTTTTGACACATTGTTGTTCTACTTATGCAGGATTAATAAAAAGATCTTGATATTTTTGGAGATTCTCTGTCACAGTTCAAGTCTAATTTAAATGTAATGACGGCTAGTGTTGAGAACAAGCTGTATTGTTAAATTGGTGAATTTTTATTGCCTTGATTAATTTGTAATATTAGTATTAGTTTTGATTTTAATTTTGATTCATTTAATTTTGATTTTCATTTGAATTTTATTTTGTATATTTTATTTTGATTTTTGTATTAATGATAATTTTGGTTTTGGTTTTAATTTTGCATTGTAATTGATTATTAATTTGATTTTAATTTAATTTTGGTTATGGTTTTTACTAATTTAATTTTGATTATGATTTTTAATTTTTTTTTTTTTTTATGGTTGACAGGCCAGGTGTTTGACCACAGCTCACCTGATATTAAGTGAAGGCGTGGTCGAAGATGGTAAAGCACACCTAGCCTGGAATGGAACTGGCTCTCAAGTGAGGCTGCCGGAACACACCGTTAGATGCTTGGCGGCAGATTTTCAACTTGAGGGTGGTAGCTAGCCAGCCGAGTACTAGAAAGTACCCTACCACCATGCTATGGTTTCCTCGCGATGTTTTCCTTCACCGGCAGCTCAAGCTCATTGTTGGGGGTTGAACCCACGCCCTTCGGCATGGGAACCTACCGCGCTAACCACTGAGCTGTCACCGCTACAAAATTTTATTGATTTTGTATTTGGTTTTAATTAAATTAATTGTATTGATACATTTAAATGCATGTTGTGCTTCTTGAAATAAGCAACGCAATTAGCTAGACAATTACTTGAGTTGTGTAAAATTATAATAATAAATAATCATTGTAGTTGCTAATGAAAGCCAAAAAAAGCCTCAATAAATCAATAAAAAAAAATTAGTAAAAACCTTTATTAAAAATCTTATAAAATAGGTTACATTTCATCTTTAAACTACTTGTGTACTACTAATATTAAACATGGTTGTTTATGAAAGCAACTAAAATTACGTAGCTGTACTAAAGGAGCATGTCTCGTTGTTCCAGCGAGGCGGATCTGGAAGATGTTCTCCTTCTGCTGCTGAAGATGGAAAACTGGCAGACGACGTTCCTGGGCGACACGCGGAACCCGTTCTGCGTGGACCTGCCCTCGCACCGGCTCAGCACCGACGCGCCGCGGCACACGCTGCTCCACCACCTGGCCGCGCTGCAGCCCATTAGCACCAGGAAGTACAGGTAACTAAATTCCAGCGTACGTAAAATTGTTCTTTTTTTTGACAAAGCAGGCGTTTGACCACATCTCACCTGATGTTGACTGACGGTGTGATTGATTGATTGATTAATTCTTTATTGTACAAAACAAATGTAGTACAGAAGAAATAAACTTAATTAATAGGTGTAACAACTGGCGACCTTATCGCTAAAAGCGATCTCTTACAGGCAACCTTATTGAAGTGGTCGAAGATTGAACTATCCTACACTAATACTTATTATAAAATAGCTGCGCCCCGCGGTGTTACCCGCTACATGTTTTCTGGATAAAAGTAGCCTATGTTTTAAATCCAGGGCATTCCAGGGTCTCGGATACCAAATTTCATCCAAATCCGTTCAGTAGTTTTTGCGTGAAAGAGTAACAAACATCCATCTATCCATCCATCCATCCAAACTTTTCTTTATTTTAATCTAATTTATAATATTAGTGAGATATGAAAGTTTGGATTGTCAAGATTTGGATGTAACCATTATTGTACCCACTCTATTGTTTTAGATGGGAAAAAATACTGGCCGTGGCCATACTGAAAGACCGTCTCCGTTGCCGTAGAAACCTGAGTTTAAGTCGGTTATTATTTTCAGGCCATCCCTCGACTCTCAAAGCCGCTCGGAACCCGATGAATCGTCCAATTCAGTCCAAGATTCGACCAGGTCCTCCCCCCCTCCCTTCTCCAACTCCGACGTCGTGCTGAAGGAATCCTTGAAACAGGAGAAACCACTCAACCAGGCGCTCAAATACGCCAGGTCATAGCGGTAAATGATTCTAGGTCTTAGTAAAAGTACGCCAATTTGTAGCAATAAAATACGTCAGTTTAGAAAAGTACACAAGAATACATTGTATAGGATGCCGTTACAGTAATTACTAGGGAATAGATAATTTTCGTCAGATGACAGCAATAAAATACGTCAAGTGTTAGGAAAAATATGTCCGACTGTGTAAGGATGCCAGATCATAAAATATGCCTCATTCGTATAATCTGAACCCTATCGAAAAGGGCTCCAATAACAATCACAGAGGTAATGCAGAACCTAAAATCTTTCCAAATTAATTCAGAACTAGTAAACTAGCGTTATAGTGACAAAATAAGCCGAGTTATAGTGGTAAAAATATATCAAGATTCATTAAAACACTCGGGGTCATATTAAAGTACGTCAGGTCATATTAAAGTACGTCACGTCACATTAAAGTACGCCAGGTCATATCAAAGTACGCCAGTAAATATTAAACTACGCCAGGTCATATCAAAGTACGCCAGTAAATATTAAACTACGCTAGGTCATATTAAAACGCGTCAGGTCATACTAAAGCACTTCAGTTCATATTGAAAAGTACGCCAGGCCATATTGAAGTACGCCAGGTCATATTAAATTACTCCATTTCATATTAAAGTACGCCAGGTCAAATCAAAGTACGCCAGTAAATATTAAATTACGCTAGATCATATTAAAGTACGCCAGATCATTATTTAAGTACGCGTAAGCAATACAGAATGTTCGTCTAGAAATAATGTAAATGTTTTAGGTTTTACAAATGTGTTCAAAGATTCTGGAAGCTTCTAAATATTATAGCTAAATTAAGCGTACAGTTAGATTCGTTCATCAAAATCTTTAACAGTCGACTAGTGTTTCACGTAGTTTGGGACATAGAATGAGGGATGCTAATTTTGAACAGATAAAAATTTTACACGCTTTTATACGGCCAAACTTTATCTATTTTCGAAAAAGTTTTGGTCGTCTAAAAATGTGTGGTAATTTTCAAATTTCACTAACATATACAGTGAAACCTGGTTAATTGGGATCTCAAGGGACCAAGAATTTTGTACCATTTAAAGAGGTTTTCATATATCCAGTTTTCCAATTAGACAGGTTTAAAATTATAGTTGTCTCATTTACAGAGACTTATAGAGGTCGAAATGTACCGTTATTCAATTTATAGATTAATGTGTTATATTTACGTTTGTACATTTTATACACTTATTCTGAGATAGTACTGACAAACAAAGGATTTCTTTTTTATGGTTGACAGGCTTGGTGTTTGACCACAGCTCACCTGATGTTAAGTGAAGGTGTGGTCGAAGGATGTGCGAAAGAAATTCAAATGTTTGTAAACAAACGTGGCGAAACCTAACCTAACCTGATAAAATTTCTCACATATATGTATACAGGCAATTGAGCTACAGAGTCCCAATTATAAGGGTAAACATCGAAAAAAATCCTAGAAATCAAATCTCATTTAACCAGGTTCGAAAAGTCCCATTAACAGAGGTAATTCGATGAAAAAGTGCCGGGACCTCATTGGAATTCTCAATAATAGAGGTTAATCCAGGTTCTATTTAACCTGGTTTCACTGTAATTACAAATTTACCCGCACGAATAAAATTTCCGTGTTCACGTGTTCTAATTGTAGTTTAGACTTAATATTTTGGCATAAAAATTTTAAAAAGTATTTTCGGTTACTTTTAATGTGAAATTACGGCCATTTTTCATACATTGTCGTGTCGAAAGTTTTAAAGTATTTTCGCAAATTGTCATGAACTTTTTTGAACTATTTCGCCATTTGGTGTAATGATATGGTGGCTTCTTAGTGTTTAAAAATGTACACGTACTCATGTGTCAAGTCTTCAAAATTGGCCTTAAGCAGGCTGTGCGATTAAACATGATTTATGCCATGATAATATTATAAATAAGTAAATAACCCATGATTAGGATCGATGTAAAACTAAAACATGTTATTTTTCAAAACTTTCTCTGTCCATTGACAAGCTGAAAACTCGATTGATAGAAATTAAACAGATACTTTTACTATTTTAAAATAGTGTTCTTCTTTCCACCCAACTCACTGGAGCTACTATGCCTGCGGCCCAGAGGCTCGCTCCGGTACTTCAAGGAGCTGGGTTGGCTCGGGTAGACGCTGGCAGGGGGAAATGCACAATACACCCCAAGCGGGACGTCAGTGCAGGACTCATCGCCCCCACTTTTAATAAGAATAAGAATAGTGTTCTTTTACAGATATTTTAGCATTTTTCTCAAAAAAAAAACAAACAAAAAAAAACTCATGAAACAAGTATACTTTTCATTCTATCGGTTTGTAAGCAAACATTATTTTTCTAGACCAATTTCTTTACTCCCGGCCTTTTTTCGCTTCGAAGTAGTACTAGCCCAGGGCCAGCTGCCCCCAAAAACTTACGATCAGCCCCTGGTCCTACTAGCTGGTAGAAGCTCTAACTCCACAGATATCCGGATGACAACTTACTTTAAACCACTATAACTTTTTTTTATTATTAACAAGCTAGGTGTTTGACCACAGCTTACGTAATGTTAAGTGACGGTGTCGTCGAAGATGGTAAAGCACTCCTAGCCTGGAATGAAACTAGCTCTCAAGTTAGGCTGCTGGAACACACCATTAGATGCTTGGCGGCAGATTTTCAACTTGAGGGTGGTAGCTAGCCAGCCGAGTACTAGAAAGTACCCTACCACCATGCTATGGTATACTACTTTAAGTCACTCTCAGGTATTCTTCATTCTTTATCCTTTATAATATTAAACCCCAACAATGAGCTTGAGCTGCCGGTGAAGGAAAACGTGAGGAAACCATAGCATGGTGGTAGGGTACTTTCTAGTACTTGGCTGGCTAGCCATCACTCAAGTTGCAAATCTGCTGCCACGCATCCAAATATGTCTTCCAGCCAGTTCCGTACAAGGCTAGGTGTGCTTTACCATCTTCGACCACACCGTCACTTAACATCAGGTGAGCTGTGGTCAAACACCTTGTCAATCAATAAAAAAAAAACACGTTTGTATTCATCTAAGATACTCATGATGTTGTATTTTCAACTGATGGTGCTATCTGAAATCAGTTGTATTGTAGAAGTAGAACCGCCTTAGTGTTTAATAGGAAAGCCTTAATAAAATATATAATTAGTGTCTGGCACAGATAAAAAAACTTGTTCAGATTTATTGTTGCTTTAACTAATGAAGCCTTCATGGTTCTACAAAACCTTAACGAGCAATTTTGTCAACATTGTCTTGTGTCTTACAAATTTTTATCTGCGACTTCACTCACCTTGATTTTTTTTAACAATAGATAGTGTAACTTCATTTTATAGTAGGTATATGTTCGTAGGGTATTTTCTAGTACTAGGCTGGTTAGATACCACCTTCAAGTTATCTTGTTGAAATGCAACACTCGACAGACAGTTCCCAATCCAGACTTAGTGGTTTTTATCATCTTCGATCACACCATCATTTAAAATCAGCTCAGCTGTGGTCAATCACATAACATGTCAACAGCATTTAGTAATGAGTAACAGACATAGGCCAGAGATTCAGCAAGTACAAGTAGGCTCAAAGTAATGATGCCCTGGACTTTGTTTTGTTACTCAAAGTTCTGTGTATCGCTGCGATGGTCATGGACAGGCGTTATCTCTTACCATCAGGAGTGCGTCTCGTTC
The DNA here is from genome assembly GCA_905404145.2 of Biston betularia. Classification (NCBI taxonomy): domain Eukaryota; kingdom Metazoa; phylum Arthropoda; class Insecta; order Lepidoptera; family Geometridae; genus Biston; species Biston betularia. Next base: position 1,846,950 of record FR989879.1, read on the forward strand.
GTTTCATTACTTTTTACATTAACAAAAAAAAAAAGTTGAAGTGGCTGTGGGCAGGGCATATAGGACACAGAACTAATGGCCGATGGGGCTGCAAAGTTCTGGAGTGGAGACCACGAACCGGTAAGCGCAGCGTAGGACGTCCACCCACAAGGTGGGCAGACGACCTAGTAAAGACCGCAGGACTGCGCTGGATGCGAGCCGCTTCCAACCGGTCTTTGTGGAAATCAATGCGGGCTTATGTCAAGCGGAGGACGCCCTAAGCCTGAAATTATGATGATGATTAAGTAACAATATTATGTGCTCCTATATAATGAATGCGTTACTCGGTTCGAGACGCGCGCCACAAATACATCACGCTGTCAATAAGTGATAAGAATCGCAAAATCTGCGCTTGGCGGAAACGTCGCGTATTATAAAAAAATTACATACTAAGTTTTTTTGGGAGGAAAAGTAGCCTACATCTGTCATAATGAAACATCCATCATCAATATCAACCAACATCATAAGTGTTTCAATTAAATTGAACAAAGACGGAAACAAATAGACTGGGGGAAAGAGTTATTTTCGTTTGTAGTGATTGTTCAAACGGTAAGCTGTCACGCGTTCGCTGTTGTACGTCGCTGCAGTCCCGGGATCTAAAGGGGGAAGCAAAGCAGGGGAATATGTAAACCGTGGCATTTCTCCTGGGCGACGTCAGATGGCGCCATATTCATTTGTTTGAGGAGAAAAATATACCACCCAGTAGATAATTAATCGTTTTGTTAAATGATATGTATCAAATGCTGAGTGACAGGGGGCGCCACATTTTTATTGCTGCCTCGTGTCTGAAAATTCTTAAATCCGGGGCTATAGTACGTTTGTAGAATGATCGGTATCGCCTTAAAGCCGCAGTAAAGTATTATGAATTCTTATGTACTTAATATAGTTATTTATGCTAAATTAATATTTACATAATAAATAATATTAATGATCTTAGAACTTGTCTAGTCGGTATGTGTCACAACTTATGGCTTTACTCGCCAAAGGTAAATGATAAATTGAAAAGAATTGTTTATTATTTTTAATAATTAATTGCACATTGGCCCAATTTTCAATGTTCTGGTACCGGCACGGATTATAGACTTTGACCTTGAATGCGCAAAGTCATTGAAACCTTTCGTTTTTTAATAAAATACTTAACGTTCGTAACTTACAATCTTTCTAATCAGCTTATTTACGCACCGGAACGCATTCCCCTTCAAACCTTCGGATAGGTATTTTAAAATTAAGTTTAGAGTACCTATATAAATACAAATGGTATAAAATTAAAATCTCGACTTTTATTCAAATATAATAACTTTTATTTTACAATTTTTTCACTGTAAAATTGTTCACAATAGTTCCACAATTTCGCTTTTTTGTCGAACCAGAACGATGTAAGGAAAATTTTTACAAAACGGAACAGAGTTTTCGCGAAACGGAACAGCGGCGTTCCGGTCCATCTCGAGCACTGATTCTAATTTATTTCGTACGTGCTGTACCTACGGATAAATAAAATAACTGCCATGTCAAACCTGCCTTTTTGTGAAACTGGGTAATTGAAAAGCCTATATAAGTGATACAAAATTTTAGATCCCTTGAGATCCCAACTATACTAGGTTTGACTGTATTTTCATGGGCGTCTTTCCAGTAAGAGTCGGTCAACTCGTGATTCCAGATCCGTTCCGGTACCTGTACAAACACAATGACTGCGAAATTGTTTATATGTACCTTATATAAAGTACCTACTTTAGTCAGCGGCGGCCTTAGCTGTTGCGAGGCCCAGGGCGACAGATCATTGTGAGGCCCTTTTTCTTTGAGTCCGTTTTACTAAAAAATTAGTTCGAGTTCTCGAGTGGCCGTAACATGTGCACTAATAATGAAACCGTGCGTTCAGGGGGGAAGGGGTGTTGTTAAGTGCGAGGCGTGAGATACACATCCGGGCAGTTGTCCGCTTGCCACCCCCTAAGGCCGCCACTGACCTTAGTGTTCAAAGCATTGTTCAGAATTGGGCTTTAGTCATATTTATTGTTTTACATAAGGTGCACTTTAAATTATTGAAGCGTTTGAATCAATTTTATATTATAACTCGTACATGAAATTCCATTCACATGCTTCATTTTTAGATAGTGAAAAACGGTTCCATTGGAAGTATTCTTAATGTTGATCGATTTACCGTCCATTTTAGATGAACGTAAGGTTTTATCTTTCCTCTTTTAACGTGAATCTCTTTATTATACGCTTCTAGAATTTTAGATGTGTCGACTTTGTTTCGTTTTATATTTGGCCAGGTTTATTTCTCATGCTGCTCGATTATGCTAGCTATCAAAATTTGATCGCGTTGGTTGGAATGATGAAAATCGTGGTCATTTGTTTTTCTTTAAAAAAAAAAAACGACGTGTAATGTATCTTTAACGGGCTAAAGGTACATATCGTTATATTTTCTTTTAATTATTTTGTCTTATTTTCCATTTGTAGTTTAACTTTTAATATTGTTTATGCTGTATTCTCACTTTTAGCGCAGCTTTTTTTTATATAAATCCAATGCGATTGAACTTTGATAGCGATCGGAATAAGCAACTTAATACGGTCTCGTGCATATAATATATTTTTTACCCTCGAAGGCAGTATTAAAATAACTTTAGTTGGTTTTCAAAGCGACCTAACGCAAAATGTTTACGTTTTTTATTTAGTTTTAAGAAAATAAGTGATTGAACACGAATCCAAAGACCGCGTATGAACGCGCTAAGAACTTCTTATATGTAAAAAATTAAAACGACCGATAAACCTCTGCATCAGACTTTATCATAACTATGTATAGTGATGCTCTAGACTTTGTTTTGTTACTCAAAGTTCTGTGTATCGCTGCAATGGTTAGGACAGGCGTTGTCTGTTACCATGAGGAGAGTGTTTTGTTCACCGCGCTAGCCACTGAGCTATTATCTCTACAAAATTACGTAAGCTGGCAAGTACGAAATGAAGTACGAGTAGTTTTCCCGCGAAGTACAATTTGTGTGTCTTCAAATCTAGAGTAAACAGGTTTTTTTTCTAGGTAAGCGTGCTTCATCTTGGACTGCATCCTGCTTAACATCACGCAGGGTGTGGTCAAACGCGAACCTATTCTGTAGAAAAAAAAAGTACCTAAGACATACGAGTATAATAAATAATTGTTAACAGAGGTTTAATTAGGTTTTTTAATTTTTTATTGATAAGACAGTTAATTTATACGGTGGAATGTCACCGACTATATTTTAATAAATAATAACATTTATGGAAATAATTATTTTATGGAACATGTTTGTGTATCTATTTCTTTCTAGTCTTTCTTATTTTAGACTTCTTATTATAGATATTTTCTCGGTTTATTATAATAGATTAGTATAAAATGCATGTGGAGACATTATAAATTTGAATTTCTTTGATCTCTTTGTTTGAAAAAAATATTATTTTATTTTTTAACAGCATTAGAATGTAATGAGAGCTGCTTTTATTTATTATTTAAAAATATTTTCTGTTATTTTTGGTATAGTATTAAGTGCCATAAAGCAATAATATTGAATAGTGTCCGATAATTGTAGTAAATTATATTATTTAAATAGTAGGTTTTACACCATTTGTTTGTGAATATTCCACGATTTTCTATTTCTATCAATAATTTAAATTTTATCTACCAATGTACAAAATACAACCTTGATACAAAACTAGATATTTGTTGTAAATACATATACCTAATTATAACAAACTATATTCGTCGCTTGGAAGGGTAGGTATTGCAGCGAAATTACAGGACAGTTGAGACTTACCATCATTATCACCCAAGCAGCGATGCCCTGTATTACTTTGTATCGTTACTCAAAGTTTTGTGTATCGCTGCAATGGTCATGGATAGGCGTTATCTCACAAGAGCGTCGTGTTCGTCTTATTACTTTCTTATAAAAAAATATTTAAATGTTTGTTTTGGGTGGATATCTAATCTCGTAAACAGTACGATTTTTCCTTCATCGTAAGAACCGGACTCTGCTCGAGTGGGTGTTCCCTGATAGATACAATCTAGGTGCCTTCAAGTCGCGAGTGAATCGGTTTCTTCTAGGCGAGCGTGCTCCACCGTGGACCGCATCATCGCTTAACATCAGGCGAGATGACCTGCTCTTAAACCAGATTCTACCATATAAGCTAACAAGATAGTCAATTGAACGAAATATGTTAACACACCAAATTATTCAACTATTTTGTGTAAAACCTTCTATTTTGTATTGTAACTGAATTTGAAAGCTTCGCTTGAGTACAAATCGTTATAAAATAGTCATTATCAATTGGCAAGATTTTATCTCGTACCTACTGTAAAAATATATTTTGAATACGCTAAATAAAATTTTAAACATTGAAATGCTTTTTTATTTTTACCTGTTTTTAGGTAGGACATGCCTATTTGTATTTAAAATAAATAATAATAAATAAATATTGTAGGACATTACACACAGCGCCACCTGCCTCCAAACTAAGCAGAGCTTGTGCGATGGAAGCCAGATAACTGATAGAATACATATATACTTTTTTTTTGTAAATACATACTTATAATAAATACAGAACACCCAAACACAGAACAAACATTTGTTTATTCACAAAATGTTTGCCCTGAGTGGGAATCGAACCCACGCCGTACAGCTCTCAAGGCAGATATACTACCAATGAGCCAACGGGGCTGTCAATTTACTCGTGTATTGTGATATTACGGCAAAGGAATTGCTGGGTTTACGTTAAAATATTTGAGAAGTTTCCGAGTCAGCCCTGTTTTTTTTATAAACGGGCCCACTGCTGGGCGTGCGTCTCTTCTCATTGCCAAGTGCGAGTTGGCAGGCTTCACACATCAATTTTTTTTTTCTTAAGAACGTACATGTAGGTTTCCTCACGATGTTTTCCTTCACTGTTTGAAGTCATCAGCAATACACACATAACCTACAAAAGACAGAGGTGCGTGCCATGGGATTCGAACCCAGGACCGGACCAGATTGGTTTATACATTTGGGATATACTAAACCTGGAAAGGGGCATGTAGGTACTCACCATTATGAGAAATCTTTGTTAAGTAACTCTAGATGATCCATACATTTCAGTATCAGACATCAGTGGAGGTCAAGTGACCTTTCAGTTTTGTACACCCCAAGCTTCTATTTTGGGTTGTGATTATGCTGGAAACAATGCCATTCTCAAGATAGTTCGGTAAAAAAACGAAAAAAATATTTAATTATGTTACGAATTTTACTATTCATTTTCTTTTCTCTTTGTGGAGTCCTGAGCAAGGTGCGCAGTGGCGGATTTACCAGCAGGCTGAGTAGGCTTGAGCCTAGGGCGGCAAATTTGGGGACTGAATTTTTTTTGCTACCTCATAGAAATCAAAAAGATTTTTGCATGACGGTTTTCTGTCTCACAGATAGAAGTCTGCAACAAATTTTGCTAATGACTTTCCTCTCTCACTTGTCATTGCACACTCCGAGAATAGAAAATTTTTTGGATTGTAAAAATAATGTAGGAGATGACAATTGTAGAGGCAAGGGCGGCAAAAACTGTGTAGCCTATGCCTTGAAAATTTGTAAATCCGCCACTGAAGGTGCGGACACTGCTGTACAGTTGAGTCTGAAGTGAATTAAGCTTCTCTAATGCCCCATGCATTAGAAAAGCTTAATTCACAGTAGTAGAGTAAATACTTAAATAATCAGTTTGCTAGAATTAAAAAAAAAACACAAGTCACATAATATAAAGTATGTACTTTATTAAAACTTAACTTTATCTTCTATTTACAGTCTTTTTAATTATTTTTAAGATCACATTGGCATGATACAATACATCTAGTTCTTAAACAATACATGTAAACAAACATTTGCATTAAATTTCGATATCAAAATCTCTTTGGATTTGACCTTGTATTGGTTGTTGAGAATCGAGTTTATATGTTCTAACGATATGAAAAATACAGTATATGGAGACGTTCTTATGAAAAACAGTTATTCATCGCTTGAAATCAGTGCTTTAGTCGGCATAGCAGCGCTTTTAATGCGTTATTCTGAGCGTTCATTCGTTTATTTCTTGGGTTTCATTACTTCAACTTCAACTGTTGATGATTGGCCTTTGCGGAGATACTCCACAATTCTGCCAATGTCACATGGAATGATAGACTTATAAAGAGATTGGGTTAAGCATTGACTATTAAGTATATGCATAATATGGTACGCTTCATAGAATTTTGTTTTCCCCCTTTTTTGTAACAAAACATTTAAAACTAACTATAGACAATCACAGGACGAACATTTTTTTTTTTTATCATAGGACATGACACAGCGCCGTCTGACCCCTGATAGAATACTTAAAACAGTTTTTTTTTTTAAATACATACTTATAATAAATACAGTACATCCAGACACAGAACAAACATGGGTGGGAATCACGCCCTTCCAACCAACCGGGCTGTCAGTTTCATTCGTTCATTAATTTCTTGGATTTATTGATGGCTTCTGCAACTTGTGTGACAGTTTCACCAATGTCTGTTTTATGAAAGCTTCGTAAACTTGACATAATAATAAAATACAATCTACTGGAATTCGGTTGATTTATCTAAAACTGGTTTTCTGAACGACTGGCAACATAGAGAAAGAAATGACAGATAGAAAGCTGAAAGTTTTCTTGTTTGGGCTATCACGTTCATTATAATTACCTACTTATTTCATTTGAATTTACTATAGTTTACTGATTTATAAGTAGGTACGAAGAGAAAGTATCTAAAAAATGAAATAACTAGGCTAACAATATTAGGTACTAAACTATTGTATTTTATGTCACGTTTATACGACGAAAAGTCAGTATAATAACACCCCCCATATTTTATAAACATTTTGAACTAGCTGTGCTCTGCGGTTTCATCCGCCATCGGCTTCTAAGGGTCGTATCGTGATATTAAATCGCTTATAACCTTAAAAAAATTGCTGTCAAATAGAAAAAGTTTTTTTTTTAATTCGAATATTGGCACGTGCAAAAGTCATAATTATAATAGTTAAGTTATGGATGTTTTCGTATTGAAACATTGTCCGCAGTCGGCGAGCGTCCCTCGCGGAAGTGAAATCGGAGGCGGAGTGAGGAAGTCGGAATTATAAGTTGAAAGATGTGTGCATTCTATATGTTGTATTATGACATACACCAAACGTCAGTGTCAAAGGTGATTTTAAACATTATTTTTTTTAATTGAAGGCTTCTTTAGCCTTGTTGAACGATTTGTTTTGCAAGGGGGTACCTATAACACGAGTTCGCGTCACCGACATGCTAATATGACGTATTTTAACTTTTCACTTATGTCGGCATTATTATTAAATTTAAAACATGAGTTTTTATATTTGCAAGAACAAAAACGTAATCTGCTATACACATACTAAGCACACGTACAATATACTGTAGTTTTCGTTAAAACAGGTCTTATTTTAGTAGTAGTGGTGTATCCGCTAATGGTTGTCCATGTACTGCATGTCGGAGAGCAGCAGCACGGTGTTGGGCAGCGGGCGCGGTTGCGGCGATAAGATAGTGAGCTTCTGCGTCTCAGGGTCTACCGCCGTACTATGGGAACAATAATTCTATTAAATTAAAATGCTCATTTTATTGCAAATGGCAGATTTCTGATAGAACAACAATTTTATTGAATATAAATGCACGTTTTATTCTGGGGCCCGCGGTCTACAATCGCGTACCCGCTTCCATTCGGGATGCACCTTCCATCGCGTGCTTCAGAAGCAAACTAAGATCTTGGCTTCAAGAGACCTTATTCTATGACTTTGACGATTATTTAAAACTAAGAGATTATTGAATTACTAGTAAGTAATTATAATATTTTAGTTTTTTATGGACATTTAATTATATTGACATAATTATTTTATATGTGACATATTACTTTATTGACATGTTCATTGTTTTGACATATGTAATGATTTTGATAATAGTTTTTAAATATGAATGGAAAAATGACCTGTAACTTTGGTGTTATTAATAAATGATTTGTATTTGTATTTGTATTACAAATACAGTGGATTTCATTTATAACGACCTTGGTTGTAGCGACCATTTACCTATAGCGACGTTAAATCTAAGTCCCTTGAATTTAAAGCATACTTTAGTACAAAATTCATGTGGCTATAGCGACTTTGGATGTAACGCCGAGTTCGGGTGTAGCGACTGTTTTTAATGAATCATTTGTAACAAATTCCTAGAAATCCCATGCAGATATTGCGACCGGAGTCGGCCGCCAAAGACACAAAGATTTTTTTCTTTCACAAACTTTTCTTATCTTTTGTTTACATCCATTGCACACAGATGGCCAGCAAGTGTGGAGACCTTTACCTTTTGTTTATAGATATCAACTAAGTAGGTAGGGAAGCGTGTACGTTTCGGAGCTTTTATTGGTTTTTACCTTTGTCTGTAACGACTTCCGGATATAACGACGAAAATAGAGTGGTCCCTTCATTGTCGTTATACCCGAAATCCACTGTAGCATATTTCTGATAGAATACTTTTACATGTTGTAGGCGATTTGTATAATTCCGCTTGTTACATAAGGCGTCGTCCGTTTAAACAGAAGCAGTGTTTAAATATGCCGCAAGTGCATCGTCAATTTGTTTAATGTTATAATTTCAAAAAAAAAATTGATTCTTATTGTGGGGTGACCATCATTTAACACAGCGCTATCTAGCCCCAAACTAGGACCAGACAGCTGACAGAATACTTAAATACTTTTTTTTTGTAAAACATAAAACACAGGTTTAATAATAACTAATCAGACTTTATTCTAGCAATCAGGTACCTATCAAGACTGAAAAGATGGTAGAAGGCTTTAATTAAGTGAATTTTCGTTTGTGATGTGGCCCCGTGGCCGTGACGTCGGCCACACACAGATAGATGCACAATGAGTACTCACACACAGACAAAGCCTGCCAAATTGGAGTGTATCGCGTCGTCCTCGGGTCCGGCCGCGAAGCTGACAGCCAGGAGCCGGTGGTGGAGCGCAGGCGACGGCCATACCGCTACCAGCTTGGTAAGCGCATCTTCCGCCCGCATGCCCAATGGCATGCATGAGTCGGGGAGCGAAGGAGCTCCCACCTGTTCACAACGTCATCAAATCAAATCAAAATCAGTTTATTTGTCAGAATATTGTCTTACATTGTAGGTCTTATTGTTAGAATTCTAGGTATCAAATATTTCACCTTCGAGGGTGTACAAATATTGTTAGTATTTTAGTTAGTTTATTGTTGCATTTAATTTAGATTAGATTATATAAACAATTATTTAAGCGTGTCATTTAAAAAGTCCTTAATGTCATAGTAACACTTGTCCGTAAGAAATTTAAATAAAGTTTTTTTTTTTTTTTTATAATTTTACGCTCCACAGACCCTGGGTCCGTGACCTTTGTCAACTTTAGTTACATATTTTTTTAAGCTATTGCATAGCTTCTATCGCGGGCCTTGAGCGTGAAGACCAAATCCAGAAATTCCGTAACGAAAATAACCTAACACCCCCCACTCCCACCGGCACAGCGGTGATACTTTTTAGTTTTGCCATCTATCGATGAATAGCAGAACTTTTAATGACTTTTTTGAAATATCACGCTTGTCTCTTTAGTTCAGCAACTCGCCTCTAGGTGGCATTGGTTGTATCGGCGTAAAAATGCCGCGGCAGTCCCCGAGTGCCACACGTCTTTGTTTTTTATTAAATAAAGTACATTTAAAGCTACTAGTACTCGCTTAGATATGATTGATTTTCGGCTGAAGGATTAGTATCCAACCCAAGAATAAATAAATTAAAAAAATTGATATGATGGAGTTTTTGGCGGGAAAACCAGTTTCTTTTTCTTCATGGCATCGCACTCTGTGCAATCTGCCAGTTTAAAAAACCAGGTTGGCTCCAAAACGTGCACTATGAAAAATGCGCACAAGGTTTAAAATTTCTGTTACTCTAGCACTTTACACACATAATTTTCACAATGGTCACAGGCGCGTCTTAAAAGATTATTAAATTACTGGTAAAGTAATTATGATTTTCTTGACATTTTATTATATTGACATATTTATATCTTGACATATTTGTATATTGACATACTTCATTGATGTTATTTTCTTTTTTCATTGACATTGTAATAAGTGTTCGAAAACTGTTTAAATAATATATCTGAAATAATATTACGGAATTTGACTTACTTGTAACACCAAACCCAATACCTAACACCAATGTGTTTTCAAAAAAATATTTGCATTTTGTGTTTGTATAATTTCTTACCTTGTAAATTTTTAAATCGGAGAATTTCACATCGAACGAATGCGGGTAGTAGGGCGTTCTCTTTCCGTAGAAGTATTCGCGGATCCTCGCGTCGCGCGCCTCCGCGCGCTGTCCGGTGGAGCGCTCCACTACTCCCCCGCTCTTGGGAAGGTACACTACTTTGACGAACTTGGGCATGTCGCGCTTCAACTCATTGTATAGACGTTCATTATCCAGAACTAGGATTACGTCCACCTGTAATGGTTTTAAAATAAATATAAGTTATATAGCATGGCTGGTGAGACACCTACGAGGACGTGATAGGCGATCATATATGATTTGTAGCGATGATAGCTAAATTCAATTCAATTTATAAAAAAATATATATATAGTATATACATATAATTATAACCATCATTTATTTATTTATTTTCTTTTTTTCTGGGGATACGAGGAAACATGATTTTCATCTCACAGTTACATACATACAAATCACACACACACATACATGCTCAGTTTGTATCACTTGTTTGTCTATATATTATTATATTTTGCTTAAATTTTATCCAAATGATTATGATTTTTTTTTCATATTTTCAGAGTTATCCCACTAATCCCACTAATATTTTAATGCGAAAATTTGGATGGATGGATGTTTGTTACTCTTTCACGCAAAAACTACTGAACGGATTTGGAAATTTGGTATGGAGGTACCCGATACTCTAGATTTAAACATAGGCCACTTTTTATCCCGAAAACATGTAGCGGGTAACACCGCGGGGCGCAGCTAGTTGTCCATAATGGTGAGTACAATTACTCCTTTTCGTCTTTGTACACCCCAAGGTTATATAACCCTATTTACTTGGTGGTAGATCTCCTTAGGAGGAGGTCGTCTAGGTAGGTAGGTAGGTACCACCGCAGTACCAGATATTCTGCCGACAAGCAGTAGTGTGAAACATTACTGTGTTACGGTTTGAAGGGTACTGCAGCTAGTGTTGAGACTAACCATCGAAAGTCTCAAAGTAATGAGTGCCAAAGCGGCGATGACCTGGACTTTGTTTTATTACTCAAAAGTTTTGTGTATCGCTGCAATGGTCATGCGTTATCTCTTACCATCAGGAGAGCGTCTCGTTAGTCTCATTACACATAAAAAAAATACTAAGAATTAGTTTAAAAACTCACCTCAAATGCTTGAGCAGCGTGCGTTAAAGTTTTGTATCCAGCTCCTTTGATCCAACCGCATGTGTTTATGATAACCCCAGATGCTGATGCTTTCTTGTTACTCTCGCATCTCTCTGTGATGACTTCAGCGAGCCTGGACACTATGGTGTTGTACAGCTCCAGGTTTTCTGAAGGTGCTTTGTGACCAAAGTGGTAAACTAGAGGTGCTTGCTGGCTGAATCCTTCTTCAATTGATGCCGGGCGCTCCACTAGTAAGGCTCCTGTTAAATTAGACTTTATTGAGGCTAGTTTAAAGATTACTTTACATTTGCAATTTGGAAGGAAAGAATGATTGCTGACAAATTCAAAATGTAAGCTATATATTACAAGTTGGTGTCATCAATTGAGTATCAACAGCTTCCCTTTTTGAGCATACAACATTTAGTATAGATATTTACAATATTATGCCGATTTTTTTTTTATGGCTAGGTGTTTGAACACAGCCCCCCTGATGTTAAGTGACACTGTGGTCGAAGATGGTTAAAGCACACCTAGTCTGGAATGGAACTAGCTTTCAAGTGAGGCTGCCAGAACACTGTTAGATGCTTGGCGGCAGATATTTCAACTTGAGGGTGGAGGTCAACCAATAATGACATTTGCCAAAAATAAAAACACAATTCTATTTAATTCATAAATGTCACAATAAATTGTTAATATCATTGTGTCATTATAAAATTACATTCTAGGAATGATTTAGATACTATAGCTTTTGATGTATGTACAACTATGTAAATTAATATACATGTCAAAATACAACGTCAAATATAAATATTGAGTCAAATTAAATTAATGTCAATTAAAACTATTTAAAGAATCTAGGAATATTTTTAATATACCAGCTGCGGAATAAGATGTAATCTAAAGTGGTATACATAAGTTTAACATTCTAAATTTCTTAGAAATCTTACAAGGTTTAATCTTGAAGATGTAACAAATATACATACACACCAACATAAGTCATACATATACCAAATCATTCAATTTTCAGAACACTATAGTCAAGTGAAGAATTTTTCATTACCTCCATCATTTAGTAATAATTACATCATAACAAATTAAAGTAACAAAGCATTACATATTAAGTCAATGCATGTTATCACAACTTGTTCTTACAAAACCAGACTGCTTACCAATAGTGCCCGGCACACTGATCTGCCCCTGTCCCACATCTAAGTCCACAAATATTGGCCTTCTTGCCATCCTTACAGCATAATTTAACAGTAGTCTCGCCAATGTGGACTTGCCAACATCTCCGGGACCCACGATCATGGCAACAGGACCTCGAGTTCCTTCTTGTTCTGCGGCCACTCTCTGCTGTTCTAGTGCTGCATGGACATTTAAGTATACCACCTGAAATGTAATAAAATCATCATTAATTATTTCATAAAAGTAAGTACTCATAGAATAGTAGTGTAGTAGACCTAATATTGAGAAGTAAGGTAATGGAATGATATGTCTGTACTTGTGGATTGCTTACATAATGCCCAACTATATGTCAAAATTTTGTTTAAGTAAAAGTGCCACCATTTTGGATATCTTGTTCTTTTCTTAATTTTAGGTTTTCTTAACATTTTAAGAAAGAATGTAGTGTTTGTGAGCCGCATGCAAACAGCCTCTATAAGTTTTTGAGGGTTGCCTATGTCCAACAGTGGACATCTTACGACTGAGATGACAAAGTAAAGTATTGTCACAGCACTTGTATTTACAGGGTGCAGCAATCTCTACTTTATGAAACAAAACTAAAGAAACAATTGTCACACATTGTACAGCTGATAACTATAAAGTAGGTTAAGGTGACTGCGAATTGATTACATATAATAATCATAATAATGTGAAATTGTGCCAATCATCATAATTACTGATTTACTAATTATGTTTCTGTACAATTTGTATTGTAAAAGAAATTGAGCAAGATTAGAATACAATGATAACCAACAGAGACAGATGTATCATGACTGATGACCAATACAAAATTTAGCTAGTTAAGGGTAGAGCCTAGGAATCTTGCTCTCAAATCAGTAAATCAGGAGCTTAACATTGGAATTATACAACAATGATCTCACAAATCACATAACTGTACATAGTTATAGTAATAATCGAATAGTTATAAAGTTACCATAGGAGTTTCTTTAGCTACATAGCTAACTTCGGTTCTTCCTCGCAGCTCAACAGTACAGCCGTGCCACGTAAACACCGCCACCTTAGCACCCGTGTGGAACTCATATGGCTTCCCTTTTACCAGCTCCGTACCAAATAGTTCCGCATAACCATTTTTCACCTGTAATAGTTTTATACGTAACCTCAAAAACGTTAGATAATAAATATTGCATTTTTTTAAACAACTAAACAAAAAAAATATTGTTATTTGTATCGTCAAATACTACCTCTAAAACCACTTTTTCGTTTTTAGATTCCACTTCGAACCGAAGTTCTGAATCTGGCTCAAGTTTGAATTCTTGTAATTGAACTTCAGTCATCTTATTTAAATCTGTTTATGTGAAGAAGATAAATAAATATATTAAGCAAGTTTGAAAAATTGTCACAGAAAAATATTTTTGTTTTCGTTTCGAATTTTATCTTGAGTGAAAGTTCCAATTCCAATCCATGTACTGCTGCTACTTCAATAATACTGCTACTGCTAACGGGGCTGCCAGGTTCGTTTATGGAATTTCGTCATATTTAATCTTATTTTCCCCCAAAATTATACTTACAAAAACATAGTTTTTATGACTATGCCTGCCCCAGAAAGAAAACCTATCGCACTGAAAGTACAATTTCAAAAATTATTATCTATCTTACTCAAAACACAAAGACGAATACTTCTGTACTTTGTAAAAACTCTGTATACAAGTATTTTTTGTCAATTTATCAATATAAGATTGAGCTAGAAATAAAGAGAATGCATAACAAAATTCAAAATTCTAAATAACAATAAATTGCATATCTCTAATAATGTTTTTAAAAAGTTTCCCACTGCTGGGGATGGCTGTCTTCGAGCATTCATCTCCAACAACTACGAAATAAATTCTTACACTGGCAACCATGCAACTTTTTGACAATGTCCCGGCTGAAAGGCTCTATCTATGGCCAAGAAAAAATAAAAAAAAAAACTGACAATGACGCATATAATTTGAAAATGATTTGGGGTAGTTTTTAATCTGAGTTTTGGGCGCAATGGCGCAATACATCATGAACAATTATTCCAAACTTGTTCTTTTGAATGTTTATATAAAAAAACTAGCGATATGTTAACTAAAATATGCTAAAAAAATCCGAAGAAGTGAGGGCAAATGTGCGTGAGTGTAACACATTTTTGTATTCTTTTTAAAACCCCGTTTAAAATGCTAGTAATTTACCACTACTTTAATAAGCCATGAACTTTTCTTGACCATGATGTACATCTATGACTTTGCCTATGACTAAGACATATTTTATTTACTTAGAAATAATAAAATTGACATGACATTTGTAGAATGCACTACGTGCAATGCTATCAAAAAAGAAAAAAAAAGAGTTTTTTTTAAATATTTATGTTGCACTCTCTACGTACAATTTTTAGCATAAACTTGATAAAACTTGCGATCACTGTAGTATGATAGAGGTAAAACAATTAATGCTTAATTTTTTCTGACTTTTTAGTAACACAGATTCCGTTATGTTTTTAGCCGTATCAGTTTGTTTTGAATTTGTAAACTCGGGTCATAACACCGAAAAGTTTTTTAAAACATTTTAATGGAATATCTTGGATATTCCTTTTGAATAAATTAATATTTATCATGGAGGATTCGTTTTTTGAATACCGTGATAAGACGGGAGCTGAAAGTGGCTCGGACAACGAGATTATCGACGATAGTATGGTACTAGAAAGTGTACCTTACTCTGTAAAGAAGAAAAATCGCACAGCTTTCATAGCTGAATCCGACGAATCTATTTCAATTGGTAAAAATACATGTTTATTTATACGAGTTCCCAAGTGCCGAAGATATTATAAACACTAAAAATATTAGAGCAATCATTGATTGACATACTTGGGTACCTACTAATAAACTAAAATTATGAGACATTTTTTAAATGTTTACTATTTTTTAAATGTTTTTTTTTTTATTTGATTTAGATGGCTATGATAAGCATACAATACCTGGAAACCGATCAAAATATGTAGTCAGAAGTAGCAGTGCTGCTGGATCTCAAGTGATTTCTAGCAGTGACGATGGTAGGTTAATTTCATAAAAGCTATTTTTATTAGGTTTTATCTAAATATAGTTTTACGAAGTAAAATATTTCTTTACTTATAAATTTCCATAACACACCCGAGGCTATGATTAAATCCCCTAATATGTACTGTAAATTATTACAATCAATGAACCCTCCATTAAAGAATATATTATTAAACTGGATAAGACAGGTGAAAGCTTTAAATGAACTTGAATTTTTAATAAATTTTGAACTGCAGTAAATTAGAGTGTAGTTCTAGAAAACCCATGCCGTTTTTTCCTTTGAAATTTTGTATACTCTTTTATTTTTGTATTTTGACTGCTGATTAGGAACATGATAATGTAAATTGACACAAATAGTATTTTCAAAGTCAACACTCGAAAAAATGGGCAAAAAAATTATTTTATATTTTATCCCAATTACCATTTGTTATCTTTTACTTTGAAAAAAAAAATGTTTACTATCTTCATCTTGCAGTCTGACACAAACCCAAGCACACACAATCCACTAATATCCACATACTCCTTATTTCAGATGGGAGTAGGAGAGGCAGTTTGAGAAAACCTTCTGAGTCTCAGAGTAATGTGGTTGTATCTTCATCCGAAGAAGATGAAGGTGAGACAGTTAATTTTGACTAAATCATGCTTCTTCTGGATTATTAGTAAAACAAACAATTATGAGTCATCTGAGGATGTGGCTGTGTGATTGTGTTTATGGCATTCAAAGTCCTACCTTCAGCGGCGACCATAGCTATTGTGAGGCCCCGGGTCAACATATTATTGTAAGGCCCTTTTCCTATGTGTCCCTTCGAATAAACTAAATACATTGTAAGAAGCTTTTCTGCAATATGCCATAAATAAGCAAACAATTCGCTTTTTTGTCAATTTATAAGTTCTAAAATTAAATGGATTTTAAAATTTACAGAAGATTACTCACCAGAACTGGTACCTAAGAGACGTCCACCGGCACGACAGAAACCCGTCAACCCCAATGAGTCCCTCATCTTACAAAGGACCAAAAAACGTATGCTCTTCCAAGATTCCGATACTGACAACTCTATAGTAATAGAACACAAACAGAATAACAAACAGAAATGCCTGAAAGACACACCACTAAAAATAGACGTTAAAAGTAAAGTAAGTGGTAGCAATAACAGTACAGATTTAAATGAAAGCTGTGACAGTGACGAAGATGAAAATGATGATGATGACGATGACGACGATGATGATAGTGAGCCTGATACTAATACAAGTAAGAAAATGGCTATAAACAGTGACGAAAGCAGTAATGATGAAGATGATGCCAGAGAGAATCATGCAAATATTGAAACAAGTAGCAAATCCAAGAAGCTTGTCATCAACAGTGATGAAAGTAGTGATGATGAAACAGATAATGATGCCAGAGAACGTCAAAAAAATACTAAAACCTTGAAGAAATGCAAGAAGCTGGTAATTAGTGACGACAGTGATCAGGAAGAAGTCATTTCAAAGCAATTAGATAAGACTGAAATGTCAAATGATAGCCATAAAAGTGATCATGATTATTATAAAAAAAATAATGTTAGTCAGATAACAGGTGATGATAGTGATGCTGAATCCGATGACGATGATGGCCCTGATGAAGATTTAATGGTGATGTCGCGGGCGACACGAATGAGTATTATGGGTATGATACCTAAAGATGATGATGATGACGACTCGGATTTCATACAATCTGATTCTGTAAGTATTTTTGTAGTTGATACACTAAGTGAGGTCCACAACTTAAGTGAGGTTGCAGGAAGTTTTTTTAAATAATATATGTATTAGTCCAAGTTTGACCACCAATTTGCCTGATGTTAAGCAATGATATTGTCTACAATGGAACACGCTTGCATAGAATAAACTGGTTCACTTGTGACTTGAAGGCACCCAAACTGTATCTAACTATCAAGGAACACCCACTTTGGCAGCTAATTCCAATGTCTAGCAGTTCGTACGAAGAAGGAATAGACAGCTTTCGATGTTATTCTTTAAATATTAATGAAAAAATGACCTGAAACTTTGGTGTCATCAATACAATGTTTAAAAAAAAACTCGTTTAAATCCATGTAATACTTTTAGAGTTCACGAAAAACAACAGAAATATCTGACGGCTTGGAAGATTTACAAACACCAGAACCAGAACGATCTCACCAACTTGTAACCAATAAAGTCTCAGAAAAATCTGACGATGATCTACCAGAAATTACTATGAATCAAACTCAAGCAACAAAAATTAGTGAGAAACAAAAAAAGAGTGAAGATGATGATATATCTGTAGTTTCTGATGACTCTAGAATATCTTGTTCACCTTTCTCGAGTCCTTTACAAGATATAACAAATGCATCTATTTATAAAAAAGAAGTAAAGAGGAAATCAAGAAAATTAAATACAAGTAAAAAAGTGACAGACTTTATGGATTTGACAGTCATGCCTGACGTGCCTAAAGTCAAAGCTGGTGTGATCGATTTAAGCAATGTAAAGTCTTGTGTAAGTGAGAATAAGGTGCTAGATAAATCGGCAAGTGTCTTGACGAAACAAGAGGCTTTTCCCAATGACGACGATGTGACCATCATTGATACGAAACCGGAGATCATCGCTCTTAGCAGCGATGATGAAGATGAGGTAAGATTTTGTTTTAGATAGATTAAAAAAGCGCCTAAACATGATGTGCTTTATTTAAAAACGCTGTCTTCAGTTAAATCTGTCGTTAACACATCGTTTTTCTATTAAGTAGAAAGTTTAAAGCAATGATAGCTCAGTGGTTAGCGCGGTAGGTTCGCATGCCGAAGGGCGTGGGTTCAAACCCCAACAATGAGCTTGAGCTGCCGGTGAAGGAAAACATCGTGAGGAAACCATAGCATGGTGGTAGGGTACTTTCTAGTACTCGGCTGGCTAGCTACCACCCTCAAGTTGAAAATCTGCCGCCAAGCATCTAACGGTGTGTTCCGGCAGCCTCACTTGAGAGCCAGTTCCATTCCAGGCTAGGTGTGCTTTACCATCTTCGACTTCGCTGTGGTCAAACACCTGGCCTGTCAACCATTAAAAAAAAAAAAAAAAGTAAATGACGCGTCCTAATTTAACTAGTGTCTTAATTTTATTGTTGGAGTGAATTAAAACTTGAATCAAATTTAATAAAATTTCCGAAAGATTCATTAGACCTTCTTACTAAATCGTTTCATGAATGTCGGAGAAATCGACGTGCATAAATACGTATCGGTTGCTTTAAAGAGTTTCCTTTTAACGACAAGACCGCGTTTTTATTTTACAATATAGAGCAGAAAAAAAATACATTTAAAAAAAAAATTTAGCAGAATTAATAAACAAGAAAGTATCTATGTATCAATCATCAAACTAATAGATAGAAAAGATAGATGGATGGATACTCTTTCACGCAAAAACTACTGAACGGATTTGGATGATGATGATGATGATGGTATGGGGGTATCTGAGACCCTGGATTAAGACATAGGCTACTTTTTAACTCAAAAACATGTAGCGGGTAACACTGCGGGGCGCAGCTATTATATGAATAATGACATATCCTATCCTTCTTAAATTTGATTAAAAGTAATAAGAAACGAAAAATAATATATCAGCGGAAAGAAAAAAAAATGCTTTAGTAATATAAAATTGTTATACTACTAAAATAATAAAATATAAACACAGACAAAAAAAGTCAATTAAAAATAACTTATACACTCTCAGTACCTCAATCTTGAATCAGAACAGATCAGTTATCAATAGGAACATCAACCAACGTAACACAAACTTTTGAGTACAAAATGAGGGTAGATTGAAAAACAAATCACAACATTCAATTTGTCCAGTTAAATCGCCAAGTCAGATGACGTTAGATAGATTTTTAGAATATCGTGTGTTATATTTTGATTCATAATATATTTTTAGTTGATTTAATGTTTAATAAATGTAACAAATACTGTTGAAAATGTCGAAAAAAAGTCCTAGAACCGTAAGTGTTTATTCATATTTCTATTTAACTTCTAAGTATATGTAGAACACGATAGAAATGGCAGACCTGGTGAATCAACATTAGTCATTGTAAAAAAAAATAGGTTTGATATTCAAATAGTATTTAATTCTGTTTGATATTAATTTAATCGAATAAATCCAGCGCGGTAATGCTGCTGGCCTTATGGGGTGGGGTTCCTTTGCACCGGGTTCAGTCAGGGGCGGGGTATTTTTTTGACTAAATGTTTATTTTGATTTTATTTTATTAGTATTTAAGTATGTGACATTTAAAATGATATTGTTTTTAAAAAAAATTGAAGTTAAATGTTTAAATTTAATCGAATAAATTATGAAATTATATTGCGACTCCTGTCCGGGAGACAAAACAGCATCTGCCCCGAGAGGCAGCTTCAGGAGGCGCCAAAATCATAATATTGGTTCAAAAGAAAGCTTGTTTCAAACTATCTTAATTTAAAACTATGGTCTGAAGTCGTCAGACACAAAAAAAAATTAAAGACTTTTCGAGGCGGCTGGTCCTCGCTTCGGGGAATCTCAGAGATGGCGCGTACTTACGTCAACGGCTAAGCTTAGCGATACAACGGGGCAATGCCGCCAGCGTACTGGGAACCCTACCGCGCGGCAGCGATCTCGACGGCGTGTTTATTTTATAGTAGTATAGTTTAGTTATGATTTTGTTTGTATATTTAAATTATTTGTTAAAAATTAATAAAGCTTCTAAAACTATCCCACTAATATTATAAATGTGAAAGTTTGGATGGATGAATGTTTGTTACACTTTCACGCAAAAACTACTCGACAGATTTGGATGAAATTTGATACGGAGGTAGTTAAGACCCCTGGATTAACACATAGGCACACACAGTCTACATTTTTCCCGAAATCCCAAAAAAAAATCATTGGACATTACACACAGCGCCATCTGACCCCAAACTAAGCAGAGCTTGTGCTATGGAAGACAGATAACTGATAGAATACTTATTGTTTTTTTTTGGAAATACATTCAGTACACCCAGACACAGAACAAACATCGATGTTAGTCCTGAGTGGGTATCGAGCCCACGTCCTTCAGCTCTCGAAGCAGACATACTACCAATGAACCAACAGGGCTGTCGTGTAGCGGGTGACACCGCGGACACAGCTAGTTGTAAAATATAACCCCCCCTCCTATTTTGTAACTGTTTGTCTCTATTTGTTGTGTTCTATGTTACAAAATAAAATTATTTTCTTTTCTTTCTTTCTTTAAAATAAATGTTTACCCAACAGTCTAAAACGGAGCAAAGCACACGCGCGCCTCGAAAATCTAGGAGTCCTAATAATGCGGCTCCCATTGGCCCCGGCCCCCAGGAGTCCATGAAGCAGTACCTGGCTCCCAGCCGCCCCGGCCAGATCGTTTATGTCAAGAAACAAGTCAGAGACAATGAACTCAACAAACTGATGCGGTTGAAGGAAGATCTCAACAGTGTTCGGGTAAGACAACATAGAAAATGTTACTACAAATACAAATAAAAATCATTTATTAATAACACCAAAGTAACAGGTAATTTTTCCATTCATATTTAAAAATATCAAAATCATAACATAATGTCAATACAATGAAAATGAAAATGTCAATGAAGTAATATGTCACAGATAAAATAATTATGTCAATAAAAACAAAAATATTATAATTACTTACTAGTAATTCAATAATCTCTTAATTTTAAATAATCCTCTATACTATATTGTACCTATCTATCTATCAATACTATTGTAAAGGGGAAAGATTTGTTTGTTTGTATTGAATAGGCTCCGAAACTACTGAACCTATTTCAAAAAAACTTTCACCGTTGGGATGCTACACTACCTCCGGGAAACATAGGCTACATTTTATCCCTGTATTCTTACGGGAACAGGAACTACGCGGGTGAAACCGCGAGGCGTCCGCTAGTCACTATAATATAAAGCTAATACTATTATAAAGATATCTTATTAAGATATCTTATTATTATTATTATTTTATTTGACATTTGTATAATTTTATTACATTGACATTTATATTTACCTTATATTGACATTTGTATAATTTTTTATTTTTGATTTTGGCTTGTGAGATAGATGTAACTGATCATTATTGTCGTTTTTATCTCAATAAATAAATAAATAAATAAATATTTACTTGGTGGTATATCTCCTTAGTACCACCGCAATACCAGTTATTCTGCCGCTAAGCAGTAGTGTGTAAACATTACTGTGTTCCGGTTTGAAGGGTACTGCAGCTAGCGAAATTACTGGGCTGTTGAGACTAACCATGAAAGTCTCAAAGTAATGAGCGCCAAAGCAGCGATGCCCTGGACTTTGTTTTGTTACTCAAAGTTCTGTGTATCGCTGCAATGGTTATGGACAGGCGTTATCTCTTACCATCAGGAGAGCGTATCGTTCGTCTCATTACTTAAAATAAATATCGTAGGACATTACACACAGCTCCGTATGACCCCAAACTAAGCAAAGTACTATTTTGTACTATGGAAATCAGATAACTGATAGAATACTTAAATACTTTTTTGTTGTTGTAAATACATACTTATAATAAATACAGAACACCCAGACACAGAACAAACATTTGTTTATACTACAAAATGTATATCTTTTATGGGAATGGAACCCACGCCCTTCGGCTCTTGGAGCAGACATGAACCAAAAAAATCTATAGTACGCGCCAAGCTAATAACTCTTTATATTAATTACAGATGCTTCTAGACGAGATGGACCTGGAGTCCCTGCCGGACGGGGGCTCCCGGCTGGTGGCGCGGCACGGCGCGCTGGAGGTCGAGGTGCGCCGCCAGGGCGACAGAGTAGCCAACATGGTGGTGGAACCAGGTCAGATGACTGGCCTAAAGGCATAGATAGATATTCTTTATTGACATAAAAATAAATCTATTATTATCTCTTGAGTATAATAATGATTTTGTTCATGTACTCGTCCGGTTTTACATATTTCTTGGTGTAGAAATGCAGTGTTATTTAGACTGGTATTCAGAAATTTAAAAGTAATAAAAGTTGTATAGAGGCTAAACTTATTTAAGGTGGTTCGATTTCCATACAAATAAATTTTTGCCATTTATGGACAAGTGGAGCATAATTTTACAGTGAAATCACAGCTACTGGCATTCATTTTGGTCTTTATATGCGGTAACTCACAACTGCTTGAATAAAACAGTAGATTATTAGCATAAATCTACTGTTTCAATCAAAAATCATAAATACTTCATAAATTTGATTTTATGTTATTAATCTACTGTTTTATTCAAGGAAATGTGATTTACCGCAAATAAAGACCAAAATGAATGCCAGTAGCTGTGATTTCACTGTAAAATTATGCTCCATTTGTCCATAAATGGCAAAACATTACTTGTATGGAAATTGAACCGCCTTAAGCTGTAAAGGGATTTCGTGAAAAGTTATTAAAAAAAAAAAAAAAAAAATGTGTTATTGTCAAAATATTAATAATCAAAGTCATGTTTATAGATAACATTATTAGAGAGAGCTATTTTTTTTTTTGGACAAGGGGCACGCAAAATCAGTACTGTACTATACTAGTACTGTACTCGGCTGGCTAGCTACCAAATCACCCAAGCACCTAACGATTTATTTATTTATTTATTTATTTATTTATTTTCTAGACTAAAACGGCACAGTATGCCAATTACAATAGTCCTTAAGATAATATTAAAATAGATATTCAGGTTCACTCACGCACGCTTTCATCTCACAATACTTCAGACACGCTGACATGACACTCCTCCATTCACCCGCAAACAGATCACAATCAGGCACCCTAGCCAGGAGAGAGTTGAAGGCGGTGAGAACATGTGGAATAGGAGAGGAACCACGCGCCACGGTTCGACAATGCGGAACCGCAAAGAGTCTATAACTTGGACGACGCGGACAGCTGCCTAGAACAGGAACACGCAGGCGCACAAGCTCATTCAAAAGGTTGGGAGCGTCAATCACGCCACGAATAATCTTGCACATAACTATCATCTGATTTCTTTCTCGCCGAACCTTCAGAGAGTTGTAACCCAAGCAACCCAGGAGAAAGCTGGTTGGATACAAATAAGGATAAAAACCATACGACCGCTTATATAAAAACCGAAGAAAAGCTTTCTGTACTTTTTCAAGGAGAACACTATAAACGTTTTCATGTGGATTCCATACACATGAACTGGCTTCAAGTTTACTGCGGACGAGAGCCTCAAAGACTAGTCTAACAACGTGTGTTCCTTTAAAATCTTTGGAATTTATTATGACAAATCCAAGTCTTCTGTATGATTCTCTGGCTACAGCAGTAATATGGTCATTAAACGCCAACTTTCTGTCAAGGGTGACACCCAAATCTTTTATAGAGGTGCACCTAACAATACTATATGAGTCCAACTGGTATCGAAATTCAATCGGGTGAATCCTTCGAGAAAAAGACATGACGCGACATTTCAATGGATTGAACTCCATCTTATTCGCTACACTCCATTCATGGATCGCGTCCACGTCACGCTGAAGGGCCAAACAGTCCATTTCAGAGTTGATTTCCAACATTAATTTTAGGTCATCTGCATAGAGAAGACATTTTGCAAACCTAATAGCAGCCGGAAGATCGTTAATCATCAGGATAAAAAGAAGAGGGCCAATAATAGATCCTTGACTAACGCCAGACGGAGTGTGATAAGGGCAAGAGTCATACATACCCAGCCTGACAAACTGATGGCGGTTTCTAAGATAATCAGCAAAAAAACCAAGTAGCCCTGGAGCAAATCCTAGAGCACTTAACTTCTTAAGTAAGTGGTCATTGTCGACTCTGTCAAAAGCTTTCCGAAAGTCGAAATAAAGCACATCGACCTGACCACCCCTATCCAAGCAACCTGAGATGAAATCAACAGCCTCTAATAAATTTGTGTCCACTGATCTTTTTTTTCTGAAACCATGCTGCTCATTGCACAGGTACTGGTCGACCTGCCTGTAAATCTCCTTGTGTATAACTCTTTCAAACACCTTAGCTGGTGTGGATAATATGGCTATTGGCCTATATTCCTCAACCAATAATTTGTTGGAGCTTTTAGGAATAGGCGTCACCCTAGTTAATTTCCACTGCAAGGGATAGATACCTGTGGCTAAAGCCAAGTTAAATATATGACATAACGGCTGGACGAGATATCTTAAGCCCTGTTTTAAAAACCACGGAGGAATACGGTCGGGACCAATCGAACTGTTGGGCCTTAGACACCGTACACAAGATGCTACTTCCTCGGGAGTAAGCTGAAATATATTTATATAGTTGCTAGAATGAGTTTTGTCTAGTTGGTTTACGAGTTCTGAATTTAACTGAGGAACGTTGGACGAGAAAACACTTGCAAAAAATCTAGCAAATGCCTCGGCGGCTTCAACTCCAGTGAAAGAATCACCCTTATAAGTAACTGAAGGTTCAAAGCCACCCTTCGAGCGCAATTTCGCAATATGCTGCCAAAACCCTCGCGGATTAGACGACAAACTATCCTCAACATTTTCTAAGTAAGAGTCATGGGCAGCCGAGATATGCAACTTCAAAGAAGCTCTTAATTCAGAAAAAGCGATGTATATAAGCGATGATAAAAACGATGTATTCCGGCAGCCTCACTTGATAGTCATTTCCATTCCAGGATAGGTGTTTTTCTAACCACACCATACTGAACCAGACCACAACGAACTTTTTTTTTTTATTAGTAATGCGACAAACAAGGCTTATCCATGACCATTGCAGCGATACACAGAACTTTGAGTAGCAAAACAAAGTCCAGGGCATCGCTCATTATTTTAAGACATTTGATGGTTGGTCTCAATAGCCCAGTAAAAATAAATTTAAAAGCCCCCGACAATGTAATTCGCCATTTTGTGCTGGCAGCCATCTAGGTTTTGAAATTTGTCATAGTATTCTAGTAGCCAAGCCCTTTCATTTGATACCCATATGAAGGGATTTGTCAAAAGATATGTAATCCGCCATTTTGTGGCGGCGGCCATCTTGGACTGACTTCATCCGTTCGGGAGTTACGATGCCACGGACAGACATACACACAGACACGTTAAACTTATGACACCCCGTCGTTTTTGCGTCGGAGGGTTAAAAATAGCAATTGGTATTAAGAAGTTTGAAGTTTTTGGTAGTTTCTGATATTCCAGTGGTACCTAGACGACCTCCTGCTAAAGTTCCACAGCCTAATTAATTTCCGATTACATGATTCATGTGTAATGTAACCAGATCAGCCGACAGCGGCGGACATGGCCAAGGATGGGTTCGACGTGGGACTATCCTGGGACGATATACAGAAAGCCAGCAACGCGGTGCAGCCTAGGATGTTCGGAAAACAAGGTCAGCATTCATAATTTATTTGCTAGTATACCTTTGTATAAAAGGTTCTATTATAACTTCATTTTGAATAAAGTGTGATATATGCATCTGCTATCAGACGTCCAAATATTACTTGAGAAATTGTTGAATTTATTCTAAACTAGCTGTGCCCCGCGGTGTTACCCGCTACACGTTTACAGGATAAAAAGTGTTAATCCATGGTCTCAGCTGCCTCCATACTAAATTTCGTCAAAATCCGTTCAGTAGTTTTTGCGTGAAAGACTAACAAACATCCATTCAGCCATCCAAACTTTGACATTTATAATATTAGTGGGATTATCTAAATGTATGTACAATTTGCTAATTTGTTCCGACTGACTGATTCATCAACACTGCTAATGGAACAAACTTCAAATATTGGCAGTTAATGCCTTTTATGATGTAAGCAGATGTAAAAAGTTGATCACGAAATTTCTAGCGATGGGTACCCACATGGCTGAACGGAACCTCATACTGGACCGTTTGCGTGACTTGCACGCATCGCTGGGGTCCCGGCCCAAAGAGACCAGCCTAGGGGCGGCACCGCGCCTGCTACGCTCCACGCTGATGCCGTACCAGCGGCACGCGCTTGCCTGGCTGCAGTGGCGCGAGACCCAGAAGCCTGCCTCAGGGATACTAGGTACTGCAGCTTGTACCAATATCTCTTTCGAATTCACTTCTTTATTCTCGTACTTTGGGATTCGATGGGATTTTGATTCTGTTTTCGTTTTTTTTTATGGTTGACAGGCTAGGTGTTTGACCACAGCTCGCCCAATGTTAAGTGTAGGTGTGGTCGAAGATGGCCTTCTTTATGGAGACTCAGCTGAGTACAACGCTCGCGCGGTTACGTCCTGGTTCATATCAATATTAATATTACTATAGAAACTGACGTGGTTTTGTCACATTTTTGTTTTAGCCACGCGGAATTACTCACGTTTAATGATATCGGAGACTTTAAATTTAAAGAGGACTTAAACGGTACCAGATTACCAAGGAAGGGTTATGTTTTTCGCGCGTATCTTGTATTATTACTTCGTAGATATATGGCTAGATGACAGCCCTGTTGGCTCATTGGTAGCATGTCTGCTTCAAGAGCTGTGGGGCGTGGGTTCGATTCCCACACAGGACAAGCATTTTGTGATATAAAACCAAATGTTTGTTCTGTGTCTGGGTGTACTGTATGCATTATAAGTATGTATTTACAAAAAAAAAAAATTAAGTATTCTATCAGTTATCTGTGTTCCATAGTACAAGCTTTGCTTAGTTTGGGGTCAGATGGCGGTGTGCGTAATGTCCTACGATATTTATTATTATTTATTTATTTCGACAGTGAATTTTTTTAAATTAATTTTGAAGTTTTTAACTATTTTCCCTTGTGCAGCGGATGACATGGGCCTGGGTAAGACCATCACCATGATATCTCTGATCGCGAGCGACAAGCAGGACAAGATCGACCACGAAGATGACCCGTCCGAGGACTCTGGACGGGACAAATGTGAGTTATTAAGACTATTGTTAAGCAGGCTCAAAGGTCAGTTCCAAAAGGCGATCCTTAAAGCGACGATACCCTGGAGTTTGCTTTGCTACTGATTTGGGTATCGCTGCAATGGTAATGGACATACGTTACCTCTTACCATCAGGTGAGTTTCTCGTTCGTCTCATTACTTTCTCATAAAAACAAAACGTCATCTTACCATTTTTTTTTTTTTTTCTTCGGCCATAGCACCATGTTACCATTGTGTTTATTTTATTACTTTTACATAAGAATAAAAAAGTTTTGGAATGTAAATACACTTTTTTTTATGGTTGACAGGCTAGTTGTTTGATGACAGCTCACCTGATGTTAAATGAAGGTGTGATCGAAGATGGTAAAGCACATCTAGTGTAATGGAACTGGCTGAAAGTGAGGCTGCGGGAACACATCGTTAGATGCTTGGTGGCAGATTTTCAACTTGAGGGTGGTAGCTAGCCAGCAGAGTACTATAAAGTACCCTACCCACCATGCTATGGTTTCCTCACGATGTTTTCCTTCACCGGCAGCTCAAGCTCATTGTTGGGATTTGAACCCACGCCCTTCGGCATGCGAACCGACCGCGCTAACCACTGAGCTCATTGCTCACTTCTCATGGTTAGTTTCAATGGCACTGTAATGTTATTGTGTTACCCTTCAAACTTGGAACACAGTAAAGTTTACACACAACTGCTTGACGTATAACTGATACTATGGAGATACCTAGACGACATCCTGCTATAGAGTTTTACCACCAAGTAAAAAATTAAAGCTTGAGTTGTAGTTTCTCTAGTTAATCTCTTTTACAAGTGACGATGTGCCTTTTGATTGTGTCAGTGGTACGCGGCGGCACGCTTGTAGTCTGCGTAGCGTCGCTGATCCAGCAGTGGGCGAGCGAAGTGACCAAGCACTGCACGCCACACGCGCTGTCTGTGTGTCTCCACCACGGAGCCGCGCGCGCCACACAGCCGCACCGGCTCTCGATGCAAGACATCGTCATTACCACATACAACATACTGCAACGGGACAGTGATAAGGTAACTATTTCACCTCAGAATATTGCTCCCCATGCGCAATGTCTGTGTGCCCCCACTACGCATCATATACCTAGTCTTGCCATAAATATTGTAACAAAGAAAATTTATTTTTTTCTTTTGCAAATAACATTTATTACTTTTACAGTGTTTTAGTTTAATACATAAATATAAAACAATTTAAAATATAAAAAGCTTATTCGGAGTGGTCTCCATTGGCTACAATACAGTCCTTTAAACGTTGAGGCCAGTTATCAATAGAAGTACGCACACTTTCTATGGGCAAATTCTTCACTGCCAATCGTATGGATTGTTTTAGGGACTCCAAATTATCATGGCGTTTAGAGCAAGCCGTACTCTCTAAAACTGACCATAAATCATAATCCAGCGGATTAAGATCGGGACTAGACGACGGCCAGTCTTTAGCTCTGATGAAGTCCGAAACGTTCGCTTCCAAACAAGACTGCGTGGACCGAGCATTATGACCGGCGCCGAGTCTTGCTGGAAGGACCATACTTGGTTATTGAACATGGTGTTGTTAACTACTTAACTACCTTCTCAAGAATGGTATCTTGATACACTTGTGCCGATGTTTTGATACCTTTTGAGACCTTTTTCACAAAAATATGGCTCAGTCACTCCTTCATAGCCAACACCCCACCAAACCATCACTGAAGTCGGATAATGCCCACGTTGCACTCTGTCGACTAATTGGGAAGCTTCCTTAGAGCTTTGAGCATAAATACGGTCATTTTGTTTGTTAAAATGTTGCTCAATTGTAAAAAATTTCTCATCCGTAAACAAAAAATTTCTGTGACCTCCTTTTGCGTACCGCTTCAGTAGTTGTTTCGATTTTACCACCCTATTCTTTTTTAAATTATCAGTTAAGAAGTGACCAGTGCGTCTCTTATAGGCTGCAAGTCCTAAGTCATCTTTTAAAATACGCGACATGGTTCCAGGTGTCATCTTCATCTCCCAAAATAACATCTTTTGCTTTCGGACAGGATTTCTTCGAATTCTACCCCTTACTGCTTTGACCACCTTTTTCGTACGAACACTACGTGGACGGCCAGATCTTTTTCTGTTACAAACAGAGGAGGTCTCATTGTACCTATTAATAGCCCGGTACACAAACATTTGACTAATACCAAGCGTATGGAGAGTTTTAAAAATTGCATTTGGCTCCATACCTACTTTGCGTAGTGCAATCACAGCGATTCGGTTCTCTTTGTCACCCCACTCCATTTTAATATCGCAAAATATTGTACAATTTATTGGCGCCAAAATGAAAAAACACAATGAACAATCATATAAAAATTACAGATTCCAAATTCAAATGTAATATTTTGTTTATTTTTAGTTTTAACAGTATTTATGGCCAGACTAAGTATATACTATGAATAATATAATAACTATGACTAATTTATTGGACTATTGTTTTTAAATTATTATAGATTATTTAGTATTGATTGAATATGTTATTTAATTATTTTTGTTTTCTAATTTATATTATTCGGATTTTTTTATGATTACATGACAATTATTGCCCCTTTACAGCAACTAAAATTAATACATTTAATTTTTTGTAAACTGACAATACATATTTTTTAAACTATATGATAACTGTGTAAGCATAGTACCTGCATAGTTTAAGTATCTGTTTTAAATAATTATGTCAATAAATAATTATGTCAATAAATAATTATGTCAATAAATAATTCTATTCTTTCTATTCTATCTATGATGCGTAGTGGGGACACACAGATGAGTAAGGTTACTCCGTAACAAACTGTCCCACTGCTGAATGCGGGTCTCTTTTCATTGCGAGAAGTTTAAAGCCAAGTGCAACCCGCACTTGGGTTGGATTCCCACCATAAACTTTTGTGTGACGATAAATGTTTGTTATTTGCCTGGGTGTTCTGTATGTATCATAAGTATATACCTATTTACAAAAAAAAGTGCATATTTTTTTTAATGTAAAAAAGTAATGAGACGAACGAAACGCTCTCCTGATGGTAAGAGATAACGCCTGTCCATGATGAAAAATATGTGAATAAATTAAATATCGTAGGACTTTATACACAGCGCCATCTAGCCCCAAACTAAGCAAATCTTGTACTATGTGAATCAGATAACTGATAGAATAACTAACCATCAAAAGTCTCAATGAGCGCCAAAGCAGTGATGCCCCGGACTTAGTTTTGGTACTCAAAGTTCTGTGTATTACTGCAATGGTCATGGACATGCGTTATCTCTGACCATTAGGAGAGCTCATCGTTCGTCTCATTACTTTTACATTAAAAAATAAAAACGCAAGCTATTCAAATCGCTGTTCTCTGCTTTAAAATATTATATGTTACCAGCGCTGTTTTTTTTTTTTAATGTTTGACAGGCTAGATGTTTGACCACAGCTCACCTGATGTTAAGTGAAGGTGTGGTCGAAGATGGTAAAGCACACCTAGCCTGGAATGGAAATGGCTCTCAAGTGCGGCAGCCGGAACACACCGTTAGATGCTTGGCGGCAGATTTTCAAACTTGAGGGTGGTAGCTAGCCAGCCGAGTACTAGAAAGTACCCTACCACCATGCTATGGTTTCCTCACGATGTTTTCCTTCACCGGTAGCTCAAGCTCATTGTTGGGGTTTGAACCCGCGCCCTTCGGCATGCGAACCTACCGCGCTAACCACTGAGCTATCATCGCTACAAAACTGTATAATATTATATTCCCCAGAACGGCGTACTGATGCGCGTGCAATGGCGTCGCATTATCCTGGACGAGGCCCACATAGTGCGCAACTACAAGTCTGCGACATCCATAGCCGTGTCCAGCCTGCATGGGCGTCGGCGCTGGTGCCTCACCGGCACGCCCGTGCAGAACAAGGACTTGGATCTCTTCGCACTGCTCAAGTTCCTCAGGCTTTCACCATTTGATGACCTTCAGGTATGACTTAGCAGTTTAGGGCAATTAACTGCCAGATCTCTTCGACCTTATAAATGAATATCGTATAAATAAAATAAATATCGTAGGACTATACACACAGCGCCATCTGGCCCCAAACTAAGCAAAGCTTGTGTGATGGAAGTCAGATAACTGATAGAATTCATAAATACTTTTTCCTAGGTATACAGTATAGCTACGTTACTCAGTGTAACCAATCCTAGTATTTATATATATATATATATATATTTTTTTTTTTATTTGAAAAATAATGAGACTAACGAGACGCTCTCCTGACGGTAAGAGATAACGCCTGTCCATGACCATTGCAGCGATACACAGAACTTTGAGTAATAAAACAAAGTCCAGGGCATCGCTGCTTTAGTGCTCATTACTTTGAGACTTTCGATGGTTAGTCTCAACAGCCCAGTAATTTCGCTAGCTGCAGTACCCTTCAAACCGGAACACAGTAATGTTTACACACTACTGCTTGGCGGCAGAATAACTGGTACTGCGGTGGTACCTACCTAGACGACCTCCCGCTAAGGAGATCTACCACCAAGTAAATAAATAAAAATAATAAATAAATAAATAAATATCGTAGGACTAGCGCCATCTGGCCCGAAACTAAGCAGAGCTTGTGTAATAGAAGTCAGATAACTGATAGAATAGATAAATACTTTTTTTTTGTAAATACATACTTATAATACATATGGAATACCCAGACACAGAACAGACATTTGTTCATTCACAAAATGTTTGCCCTGAGTGGGAATCGAACCCACACCCCACAGCTCTCAAGGCAGATTTACTACCAATGAGCCAACGGGGCTGTCTTATAAAGTTTGTCAAGTGTTGACCTTCAGATGGGAGTTAGCAGTTTGGGTCAATTTACAACTCGATCGCCAAGCTGCTCAAGTTCATCAAGCTTTCGCCGTCTTTTGCAGTTAGGGTCACTACTGTTGAATTGACTTTTATGCTGATAAACTTGTAGCTAGGGCTCAATTTTAGCTCAATGTATCTGAATTTGTCCAGGAATTAAGATCAGCTGGAGTATAGACTGATTTCCCTATTATCTGATTTATGGTGTGAGTAGTGCGCGTTTTTTGTCAGTTGATCATGAAGGGTTACATGGCAATTTATATGCAGTAGGACTGTGATAAATTTATTGCTGGACAGAGAATCTAAAGGAGCATTGGTAGGATCATATCAAATTTGGTTGGGTATGTATGAGAATAGGGGTGACCCGTCGTACCGAGATCATGGGCGTTAGGACGCGGAGCCGTCTGACGCCCATTTTGCTGGCATGATCTCATAGGTGGATCACGATGTGTCTGGTGTTCGGACACATCGTCATCGTTGCGGGGTGAGCTTGGACTCCCCGAGGCGGATCCGCGAGGGCAAGCGCTGTCGAGGCCGCGGTAGAGTGCGAAAGCGTGCCCGCAGTCTCGACACAAAGCGTCGAGATGGAACACTCCAGGGTTTTTAGTGGGTTTAGTGCCCGCCCCAGTGCAGTGCGGTATACACAAAGTAGTATCCCTGGAAAAAGAAGAGATGGGAACAAGTGTAGTGAAGGTGAGCGTTGATAAGTATTTAAAGGGGTCTCTTATGGGTCATATGTCTTAATGGGTATAGTTTCAGACTTTTCACCAGCACGGTGTCAACCATTGAATGTTAACAAGTTTTCGTCGTTACCGCAGATGTGGAAGAAATGGATTGACAACAAGTCTCAAGGCGGCCAGGAGCGGCTGAACATCATAATGCAGTGCATCCTCCTCCGGCGCACCAAGGTGCAGCTTCAGGAGGATGGCCAGCTGGCGTGCCTCCCCGCGCGCACGGTGCACACGCGGCCCGTCACACTCTCTAGCGACGAGATGAACGTCTACCAGAAGGCAAGTGTCCACTACTTGGTGTACTTTATTTATTTACTAGCTGCGCCCCGCAGCGTTATCCGCTACATGTTTTCGGGATAAAAAGCCGGTCGGGGTAGCCTATGTGTTAATCCAGGGTATCAGCTACTTCCATACCAAATTTCATCCAAATCCGTTGAGTAGTTTTTGCGTGAAAGCGTAACAAACACCCATCCATCCATCCAAACTTTCACATTTATAATATAGGTGGGATTAGTAGAATATTGCATAGATCTACGTTTGGCCACCAACTCGCATGATGTAAAGCGACGGTGCAGCCGAGGATGGAACACTCTAGCAATCTATTCAATCTAGCCTTAAAAACGGTCAAATTCTATTAACATTTTTTCGCGTGAAATAATAACAAACATCCATCCATCCATCCAAACTTTCAGATTTATAACATTAGTGGGATAAAAAAACAATCTACATTGTGTTATTTATTATTTTAAGCCGGTTAGGTAAATAAGTCATAAGCGGTAAACAATTTTTCTGACATTAGTTTTAAATGTACCCAATTACAAATTGAAAATGTGTGTACTACTTACATTTACTTGGTAGATGCTTTTAAATATTATCGTTGCGACCTCCAGGTGCTGGTGCTTTCTAAGACACTATTCGCTCAGTTCCTACATCAGCGTGCCGAGAAGAATTCCACCACGACCACCTTCAAAGCTCCTGGAAAAGACTCCGAGTACGATAAAATGCACAAAAGGATGATCGCGTTACATGGTAACTTACATAACTTTTTGTAGCGATGATAGCTCAGTGGTTAGTGCGGTCGCTTCGCATGCCGAAGGGCGTGGGTTCAAACCCCAACAATGAGCTTGAGCTGCCGGTGAAGGAAAACATCGTGAGGAAACCATAGCATGGTGGTAGGGTACTTTCTAGTACTCGGCTGGCTAGCTACCACCCTCAAGTTGAAAATCTGTCGCCAAGCATCTAACGGTGTGTTCCGG
This sequence comes from Biston betularia, assembly GCA_905404145.2. Lineage (NCBI taxonomy): Eukaryota > Metazoa > Arthropoda > Insecta > Lepidoptera > Geometridae > Biston > Biston betularia. The sequence goes on from FR989879.1 coordinate 1,881,445, forward strand.
CAGCCTCACTTGAGAGCCAGTTCCATTCCAGGCTAGGTGTGCTTTACCATCTTCGACCACACCGTCACTTAACATCAGGTGAGCTGTGGTCAAACACCTAGCATGTCAGCTATAAAGAAAAAAAAAAAAAAAGACGACTTACTCCTTTCCTCGTTTTTTTAATGCTGAGGTGAGCCCCTATTTTGTAACTTTTGTCTGTCTCTGTTTGTTTGTTTTCATGCTTGTTACAAAATTAAATGTTATTCTTTCTTCCTTTTCTTTCTTTCTTACTTTGCAGTTAATTTTTTTAGATAATTGATTGATTCAGCCGTTACTTTGCGGAAGTTCATTTTGAATATTCAAGGTATATATTTAGTTTATTTCCGCTTAACAGTCGTGCCAGTTACAACAGTGATGAGGACTTAAATTTAACTAATTTGACAATAACTTATTAATTAAAAACCTAATCTTATTTAATATCTAGAACTAATTTGACATAAACTTAAAAATATAATTTGTCAAAAATGTAATTAAAATAACCACAAGTCTTAAAAATCCTCCTCTCTCTGCAGTAACCACTTGCCGACATGTGTTTCGCCTCTACACGAGGCATCCTTAGGACGTGTTGACTCTTGTGACTGCGGTGGTAAAAAATAATCTGTTATCGACCACATGGCGTGATATCAGGTGTGACGCCAGTGAAGTCCCACGAGATCTTGGTGCTGCTGTTGCGGCTGCGGCAGGTGTGCTGCCACTGCGGCCTCATCGGCTCCATGCTGGACGAGGGAGCCTCGGAGGCGGAGCCCGACCGCGCCGGCGCCGATCTGCTACGGGAACTCGACAAGCTGACTCTAGAAGACTCTCGGAGCAAGGTACGATATCAAAGGGAACTAATCAAACTTGGAATAATTTAGGTACCTTCTACTGTAGTCTCAAAATGTTTGTGCTTCTACTGTGGCCTCTAGAGTTTTTGTGATTCTACTGTGATCTCGTAGACAGAATATTTATGCTTCTAGTGTGGCCACATAATTTTTGTATTTCTTCTGTGGCCTTAGAATCATTGTGCTTCTGTAGCCAATTAGAATAATATACTAACAACCCTAACGTATTTTTGTTTTAAGGGCCAAGTCCTCGACCGTGGGAACTTCTGCTTGAACACCTACATTGATATTTTCCACTCACACAGACGTACATACGTCTGACGTTAGATTTGAATACATTGACGTCACGCTAAAATAGATAAGGAGAGTTAAATTACTATAGCCACGAGCAAGAAGGAGACAGAATGTTTATTCCTATTGCCGGAAGCGGATTTTACATTGATTATCTGTTACATTATGACAGAAGTTTTTTTTTTTGTTTTGGCATCGCGTTTTGAATATTTGCCAGTGTGAAGTGTCAAATACAAAACGGGCGGGAAGCATGCGCGCGGTGCTCGGTACCGCCGCCACCGCGCGCCCTCTCGTGACGTGCTATACACGACCACGAGACTCGTGACGTTAGATTGTCAGATTCAGAGATTCTCGATGGTTTGTAGCGCCTACCAAAATAAAACAGCAACAGACGTAACGCAGAAAAGAGATTTTCAGCAGGCACTATCAGAAATTTTCATCAAACTATCCGTAGTTATCTGCTAATAGAATAAACAAAACGTACAATAAAAGGTCTAAGCCTTAAATGTATCTGCATCAAAGTTAGCATCTATAAAATTGCGCCTTTCCTATAATTATTTTGATGTCAAGATTACGGATTAAAAATAATTTGGCCATATTCTATTTCATAATTTCAAGAAACGAAAAGCGTTTGAAACTATTTTTTCTCCAAGCATAATAATTCAGGATATGTACTATAGTATTCATTAATTTCAAACTTCCACATGATGTATAACGGCACAAAAATGTTGACAAAAACACATCGATTGCCTTATTTCACAAGACTTGCCCGTTAAGGAAAGATTTGATTGTTTGTTTTTTTGTATTGAATAGGATCCGAAACTACTGTACCGATTTCAAAAATTAATGCACCGTTGGGAAGCTACGCTCCCCGGGTGACAGGCTACTTTTTATCCCTGTATTCCCACGGGAACGAGAACTACACGGGTGAAACCGCGAGGCGTCCGCTAGTGTTTAATAAAAACTGAAGAAAAAAAAAATGTGTCTAAACCACGTCAGTTTTTTATAGTAAACCCTTATTGAACTTTCCAGGTTTTAAGAGATCTCGAATCAAAACTCTTTATACGTACGTGGGGAATATCTACCAAGTATCGGTGGATATTTGGTCGCTTTTGCCCGAAAGTCGTCTTTAAAAATACATTGCAATTTTTTTTTTTTTATTAATTTGCCCCTTTGGGCAGGCTAAAGCTGTAAAGCCATACTGCCTTGTCTTAAGTGTTATTTCTGCTGTCTCTTAGCTATAGTTATGGTCAAAGTCCAGTCTTGCTTTAGTAAAGTAGCGGCGACTTTACTATAAAGCTTCGATGGAGTTTTGGAAGCAACACGAAAACTCATGTTTCACCACATTATATCATTTTCCCACACTCGCGCTTGTAATCCGGCACTTTATGAATAAAACACCACCATTTTTATGCATAAACACTCGACAAAACACTAGTGTTGGAAACGACTACACACGACGACACGACTCTTCCCGCGTTCCCGCCAAAAAAAAACAATAAATACATTACTAAATTTTGCGATCAAACCACGTCAAAAAACATTTCTGGCCACAGAATAACAACCCGCCCGAGAAGGAAGATGAACCGGCGGAAGCTGAAAGTGCTAAGGCGGACGAGGCGATACGCGCGGTCTTAGCGCCAAACAATCCCGTCTTCCAGTTGGACCGACCCTCCTCCAAAATCGCGGCAGTCATGGACTGCCTTAATGAAAATGTTTTCAAAAATAAAGGTTTGTATATTTAGGAATTACTTAAGGAATTTCCGAAGTCCCTGTTACTAAGCTAATTAATGATAATATAAAAATTTAGTATATTACAATTAAAAAAAACCGACCCAATGACCCTTAGGCCAACTAAACGCACTGCTCCAATGAAACATGTAGCGATGATAGCTCAGTGGTTAGCGCGGTAGGTTCGCATGCCGAAGGGCGTGGGTTCAAACCCCAACAATGAGCTTGAGCTGCCGGTGAAGGAAAACATCGTGAGGAAACCATAGCATGGTGGTAGGGTACTTTCTAGTACTCGGCTGGCTAGCTACCACCCTCAAGTTGAAATCTGCCGCCAAGGATCTAACGGTGTGTTCCGGCAGCCTCACTTGAGAGCCAGTTCCATTCCAGACTAGGTGTGCTTTACCATCTTCGACCACGCCTTCACTTAACATCAGGTGAGCTGTGGTCAAACAACTAGCATGTCAACCATAAAAAAAAAACAGCGAGGTTTCGGAGTAAACGTAAATATCATCGATGCATAAAATTTTTATACTTTTGACGATTTATTTAAAAGCCATCCATAAAATTCCATAAAATCGATCGATCAATCCGTAAAAATCGAATCGATTTCCATAAAATTTACATGGGACCGCCTCTGAAGTATGATCTACCAAGCAAAAAAAGAATCATCGAAATCGATTCATAATTCGGTATGTAAAGAAAAAAAATACTTTGCTGATTCCAAAACCATTTCGAAATATTACATTCCTGTACATGATTTTCACGTTTAAAACTCTTTAAACTATGAGACGGGGTTTATTTTAATAAAAAAACATAAAATAAACTTGACTTTCAATTTACCTCTAATGATATCACGTCGTCGGCTGTATAAGGATTCTTTGAGTGCCTCAAAAAACAATGGCAAACTTCAACAAAATCCGTCTATGTCAAGTCAACGGTTGCCGTTATACTTGTAACCTCCATACTTATCTACGTCGAGTTGTTTTTGTTTTTTACATGGCTAATGCATGTTTTGTATTCAGCCTACCTCATGACGTCATAACTATAAAAAGTTTGAAAACGTACAAAAAATAATCTACTGCATAGAAAGCCAAAATATTCAAATTAGTTTCATTAAATAAAGTTTACGATCAGTAAAAAAATATAAAATAAATACAAAAAAAAAACTTTACATACCGAATTAGCGGAATAATCGCGTAACATACATTAAAAAAAAAATACAGTCGAATTGAGAACCTCCTCCTGTTTTGAATCGGTTAAAAATGAAACTAACTTTATTACCAACATTATTTTTCATTTCATCTTTTTTTTACTAATTTTTTTTAATTTACTATTTGATTTCATAGAATAATTATTACACAGTTTATAACAGCACAATACAATTAAAACACTACAGTACAATACAACACAACAAAAAAACATATCTACCTGTTACTTCTGTAGTTTAATTACGGATATTTTAAAAAGAATAATGAGTGTCAAAGCAGCGATGTCCTGTTTTGTTACTCAAAGTTCTGAGTATCGCTGCAATGGTTATGGACAGGCGTTAACACTTACCATCAGGAGAGCGTCTCGTTCGTGTCATTAATTTTTTTTTTATGAAAGGTGATAAAGCGGTGGTGGTATCGCAATGGACGTCGGTACTGAATTTAGTGGAAAAGGAGCTGAACAAGAAGAAAATAGCGAGCGTCACTCTAAGCGGCGCCGTGCCCGTGACAGCGCGGCCGCGACTCATAGACCAACTCAACGACCCGAAGAGCAACGTTAAAGTAAATACGATATTCATTATTTTACTAGCTGCGCCCTGCGGTTTTACCCGCTACAAGTTTTCGGGATAAAAAGTAGCCTATGTAGCCTATTTTATTTCTTTTGTACACCAACATTATTTTTATTTTATTTTTTATTTTATTTTTATTTTACATGGAAAACAAACAGCTACTAACTAATAAATAAATAGAAGATAAATTAACATTCAAAAGCCTTAAAAGTTTTCACGACTGATGCAAGAATTATGATATATAGGTACAATAAATACAATTTCAAAATTTAGACAAAATAATAATAAACTAAAAACAAATAAATAAATAAATAGATTGACAGCAGGTACGTGCAAGCCTCATACAAGTTTTACAGTTTTCTTACACAACTTTTCTTCTTGGATTTTTTTGCAATCAAATTTATATTTATTTATTCTTCTTTCCATCCAAAGGTTGTCTGGAAGAAATCGCTCTAGGCGATAAGACCGCCCTTATACATCATCTATTCTATTGTTTTGTTATATTATTATATTTTCTTTTTTTTTGTTTGTTGTTTGTTTCCTATTTGTATTAATTGTAATCTGTGCTTCTGGTGTATAATAAAGTTATATTCTATTCTATGTTTTAATCTGCTATATGCCTATGTTTGTGCTTCATCTTCGACCACATCGTCGCTTACCATCGGGCGAGTTGGTGGTCAAACGCGGACTTATCCGTATTAAAAAAAAAACACCATGGATTAGAACATAGGCCACTAAAATATCTGGTTCAAGAGCGTGGGTTCGATTCCCATCAGAAAATCGAAAACAAAATGTATTGATTTGCTAAGTACAGGTGTCAAAATGTTGGTACATAAATTAAACGTCGCTTAAACCATACTTAACCCAGTATTGGGTGTGCAGAAATTAGATAAAATTGTTACTATTAGAATGTGAAATTGGATAAAATAATAATGTCAAGTTTATATAATTAAATATGTCATGAGGTCTATTACAAAATGTCAATCAGTGAAATTTATTTTAATGTTAATACTTGCTATATATTTTTTGCCTTATCAAAACAGACATTTATGTGATGATAAATGTTTGTTCTGTCTGGGTGTTCATAGGTGTTTACAAAAAAAATGTATAAGTGTGTAAAAAATGTATCAGTTATCTTTTTTCTTTTTTTTTTATGTAAAAAGTAATGAGACGAACGAGGCGCTCTCCTGATAGTAAGAGATAACGCCTGTCCATGACCACCGCAGCGATACACAGAACTTTGAATAACAAAACAAAGTCCAGGGCATCGCTGCTTTGGCGCTCATTACTTTGAGACTTTTGATAGAGTTAGTCTCAACAGCCAAGTAATTTCCTTAGCTGCAGTACCCTTCAAACCGGAACACAGTAATGCTTACACACTACTGCTTAGCGGCAGAATAACTGGTACTGCGGTGGTACCTACCTAGACGACCTCCTGCTAAGGAGATCTGCCACCAAGTTCCATTTGGTTGCCATAGTACAAGCTTTGTACTATAGCAACACTTAGGCTACTTTTTGTCCCGAAAACACGTAGCTGGGCGCCTGGGTGCGGAATATTTAGCCACTTTCACTGGGGATGACGTAAGGATTCTAACGATCTTTCCCGCCTGTAACTCGTGATCCTTCTTCCCTAGATGACGCGCCGTGATGTAGTTCTCAAACTTTTAATCATGTTAGATAGATAGATAGATAGGTATAACACTTTATTGTGCACATCATAAATAGAAAAGAGTACAGAGAACAAAGAACCTTATCAACAAGTGCCACAAGTGGCGGCCTTATCGCTAACAGCGATCCAGGCAACCAAGAAAAGAAAAACATGATAGAAAACATAAGAAACAGACGGGGGATGTAACACTAATTTAAAAATAAAAAATAAAAAACAGTACTTAAGTATATAAAAATGTATTTAAATAAAACGAAATATTTACATATATAAATATGTATACACTCATAATATATATCTATAGTTATGTTGTAACTCCGAGTAACGTCGAGTATCGTGTTCAGGTGATGCTGCTATCATTGTGCGCTGGCGGAGTAGGCATCAACCTGTGCGGCGCTAACCATCTGCTTCTGCTCGACCCACATTGGAACCCGCAGCTGGAAGAGCAGGCGCAGGACCGCATCTACCGCGTGGGGCAGAACAAAGCCGTGCAAATATACAGGTTAGCATGAAGCATTTATATATATATGTCGGAGATATGTAAGGAAGAAACTACATCACGATAGACGATGGGATGGCCGATCAACATCATGTATGGTTACTGGGTGACTGGGCGAAGGTGTAGCGGGCGAGGAGACAAACCACACAATTTTGCATGGTGGTAGGGTACTTTCTAGTACTCGGCTGGCTAGCTACCACCCTTAAGTTGAAAATCTGCCGCCAAGCATCTAACGGTGTGTTCCGGCAGCTCTCACTTGAGAGCCAGTTCCATTCCAGGCTAGGTGTGCTTTACCATCTGCGACCACACCTTCACTTTTTTTTTTTTATGTAAAAAGTAATGAGGTGAACGAGACGCTCTCCTGATGGTAAGAGATAAAGCCTTTCCATGACCATTACAGTGATACACAGAACTTTGAGTAACAAAACAAAGTCCAAGGCATCACTACTTTGGCGCTCATTACGTTAGAGACTTTCGATGGTTAGTCTCAACAGCCCAGTAATTTCGCTAGCTGCAGTACCCTTCAAACCGGAACACAGTAATGTTTACACACTACTGCTTAGCGGCAGAATAACTTAACATCAGGTGAGCAGTGGTCCAACACCTAGCCTGTCAAACATTAAAAAAATTAACTAATAAAAAAAAAAACAGGCGTAAAAATCACTATTTACGACTTGGTTGAAGATAGACAAAATAGGTCATTTTGTCGAGAAAGTTTTTTTTTTTTAATGGTTGACAGGCTAGTTGTTTGACCACAGCTCACCTGATGTTAAGTGAAGGTGTGGTCGAAGATGGTAAAGCACACCTAGCCTGGAATGGAACTGGCTCTCAAGTGAGGCTGCCGGAACACACCGTTTGATGCTTGGTGGCAGATTTTCAACTTGAGGGTGGTAGCTAGCCAGCCGAGTACTAGAAAGTACCCTACCACCATGCTATGGTTTCCCCTCACGATGTTTTCCTTCTCCGGCAGCTCAAGCTCATTGTTGGGATTTGAACCCACGCCCTTCGGCATGCAAACCTACCGCGCTAACCACTGAGCTATCATCGCTACAAAATGTTGTTTATTTTTACATTTCGCGTTAGTAAGATTTTATCAGCGGTTACACGTCATGTCTATTCCAATCTCTTTTACATATAACTGTGTTTTCTCCGCCAAAACCGTCGATAACAGACGGAAATATATCTCGCAGACGTCTTGGCAAACTGGCCAATTCTTCAGCCGATGGCCGTGGAAATGCCAATATTGCTGACATTTGGCGCGGTGGCCATGGGAAAATTAGTTTTGGAAACTAAATTATGTCCATATTGAATGATAATTTTATTTTAAATCCGCGCTGCGGAGTAATCCCCAGCACAATTGCTGAGCGCTGGCCTTTTTTTCCTTGGTAATGCACCAGTCACTGCAGCGATAACCCGCTTACTGTCATTTCAAATTTGTTGCGTCTTTATGTTAATCTGTATCTTTTTATTTGTGTGTACTTATCTGTTGTTGTGTCTAGTGTTTTGTAAGGAAAAATAAATGTTTTTCTTTCTTTCTTTTGGAAACAATTCCAACTACACTGTCATCCTAGATTACTAATTCTACTTTTTGTTTGTTCGTTTGTACTTCCTTTAGTAGCCAGGATTTTCATAACGAGAAATAGCTAAATTTTTTTTTTTTATTGGTTGACAGGCTAGGTGTTTGACCACAGCTCACCTGATGTTAAGTGAAGGTGTGGTCGAAGATGGTAAAGCACACCTAGTCTGGAATGGAACTGGCTCTCATGTGAGGCTGCCGGAACACACCGTTAGATGCTTGGCGGCAGATTTTCAACTTGAGGGTGGTAGCTAGCCAGCCGAGTACTAGAAAGTACCCTACCACCATGCTATGGTTTCCTCACGATGTTTTCCTTCACCGGCAGCTCAAGCTCATTGTTGGGGTTTGAACCCACGCCCTTCGGCATGCGAACCGACCGCGCTAACCACTGGGCTATCATCGCTACAAATGAATGGAAATATAATGGTTTATTTTTTTATATGAATAAACCATCCCGCTAATATTATAAATGTCAAAGTTTGGATGGATGGATGTTTGTTACTCTTTCACGCAAACATTACTGAACGGATTTGGATGAAATTTGGTATGGAGTGGAGTGAGACCCTGGATTAACACATAGGCTACTTTTTATCCCGTAAACATGTAGCGGGTAACACCGCGGGGCGCAGCTTGTATTGTATAAACGGTAATTAAACGGGGTTAAAAGCTTGTAGGTACTGAGTCGAAAGGGGCAATTGTAATTATTATTTTAAACTAAATTACGCCCGCGACTTCGGCCGCTTTAACTTTAGAATTTGTGTTATAAAAGAGGTATGTAGCAGCCAAGATCTCTGCTGGATTCGGAAGCGTGCCCGCAGTTGTAGACCGCGGGCCCCAGCATGTATTCAGACTTCACGAGCTGGTGCGACGACTTTACTAATTGGTCTTATTTCTAATAAACCTAACTTTTTTTATGGTTATGTGTTTGACCACAGCTCACCTGATGTTAAGTGCCGGTGTGGTCGAAGATTGTAAAGCACACGTAGTCTGGAATGGAACTGGCTCTCATGTGAGGCTGCCGGAACACACCGTTAGATGCTTGGCGGCAGATTTTCAACATGAGGCTGTTAGCTAGCCAGCCGAGTACTAGAAAGTACCCACCATGGTATGGTTTCCCGGCAGCTGAAGGTCATTGTTGGGGTTTGAACCCACGCCCTTCGGCATGCGAACCGACCGCGCTAACCACTGTGCTATTATCGCTTCTGCGTTACCATTACAAAGACGCGGGCATCTGCCAGTCTACAATTCGATGCGCCTGCGCATGCCAAAGCATTGCCCACGGACGCTCGCTGAAAGTCATTGTATAGACAAAGTTTACGTTTTCGTTGCCAAGTATTTTCATTGGTTACGCGGCATGCGAGGTATTTGCCACTTCTATATAAAACTAACACAGTTTACATATTCTAGTGCAGTCCTCAATTATATTATCTAATCACATTGGTATTTGATGAGCGTATAGAATGCTGGCATCGCCCCGCGGTTTCGTCCGTTACTCGGTGACGAAACATGAAAATATCTTGCTATGAAACTAACGTCTTGACACACTTTTGTTTTACTTATACGAGATATCTCACTTTCATAAAGTCATGTTTCACTACATTTGACAGCCCCGTTGGCTCATTGGTAGTATATCTGCTTTGAGAGCTGTAGGGCGTGGGTTCGATTCCCACTCAGGGCAAACATTTTGTGAATAAACAAATGTTTGTTCTGTGTCTGGGTGTTCTGTATGTATAATAAGTATGTATTTACAACAAAAAAAAAGTATTTATGTATTCTATCAGCTATCTGACTTCCATCACACAAGCTCTGCTTAGTTTGGGGTCAGATGGCGCTGTGTGTATACTGTATAGTCCTACGATATTTATTTATTGTTTATTATATCATTTTCCCACACTCGCGCTTGTGATTCGACACTTTTTGAGAATAAAAAGCAAAATTAAAAATTTTGATAATACCCTCGACAAGTTTGGCACCGTAACACCTATTTAAATACATGTACCAATTAAACCTACACCCAGCACTGAAAACTGCATCAAAATCGAACTAGTAGTTTTGGAGAAAAATGGCGACATGGTTTTGCACAAACAAATGTTTACTGCAGCGCCCCCTGACGAGTTGTCATCGTAACACTTATCTAAGATAATACACCAATCAAACCGGAACCCATAATGGAAAACTTCATCAAAATCGGACTTGTAGTTTTGTAGAAACGTGGCAACATTAATTTGCACAAAAAATGTTTACTACAGCGCCCCCTGGTGAGTTGTCACCATAACACCTACCTAAGAACATGCACCAATCAAACCGGAACCCATAACGGAAAACTTCATCAAAATCGGACTTGTAGTTTTGTAGAAACGTGGCAACATTAATTTGCACAAAATTTTTTTACTACAGCGCCCCCTGGTGAGTTGTCACCATAACACCTACCTAAGAACATGCACCAATCAAACCCGAACCCATAACTGAAAACTGCATCAAAATCGAACTAGTAGTTTTGGAGAAAAATGGCAACATATATTTGCACAAACAAACGTCCTCTCACCCCAAACGACATATACCGTCTCCGTTCCGTCGTGGGTAAAAAGACCACCATTTTTATGCATAAACACGCGCAAAACACTAGTTTTGGAAAAAAGAACAACGGGGCGACACGACTCTTTCCGCGTACCCGTCAAGAACCCCAGTGGGCTTGTTATAAAGATCTTATTGTAATGTTTTTTTTTCAGATTCGTGTGTCTCGATACTGTCGAGCAGACCATACGGAAGCTGCAAGAAGCGAAATTACAGCTAGCTAATAATGTTTTGACCGGAGCTGGCAACACGGGCGGCTCCCCGCTCTCCGTGGAAGAGCTCAAGATGATGTTCAATATGGCAAACTAACATTGAACAGCGGTACAGCAGGTACTCGGCGATAAATATTCCACATCGACCTTTGGAAAGAGAAAATCAGCTTGTATTCATCGTCGAGTACTGCACAAGCTAAGACATTTTTAAATATTTTTTTAGATTGAAAACTTGTTGTTCTCCACAAAATGTGACTTCGCAAACTATCTCGCCTTTAACTAATGTTAGCTTATTCTAGACTTCAGCGTCTTCCAGCGTCTCAGCTACCTTCATACCAAATGTCATCCAAATCCGTTCAGTAATTTTTGCGTGAAAGTGTAACAAACATCCATCCAAACTTTCACATTTATAATATTACTGGCTGCGCCCCGCGGCGTTACCCGCTACATGTTTTCGGGATTAAAAGTAGCCTATGTTCTAATCCAGGGTCTCAGCTACCTCCATACCAAATTTCATCCAAATCCGTTCTATAGTTTTTGCGTGAAAGAGTAACAAACATCCATTCATCCAAACTTTCACATTTATAAGAGTTCAAAAAAAGTCTCGAAAATATGTCTACCAACCCGTACTTTTCCAGCGTAGACTATGGTGATTACCCATTTCACAAAGACAAGAGGCCCTTGCCCAGCTCTGGGACAGTTTATAAGAACAGAGTTGATTCGGATGTCTTAAATTTTTTTATAAGTCTGTACCATATCATGGAAACGACATAACCAGGGACCAATAAATACTCAAAATACGTATTTGTCATCCAGTTTTTTTTGTTACTACTTTTGTTTAATATTAATTAATGATGGTCGAATGTACAATAATTTTATTATATGATCATTAATGACGTTGTTGAATAGATATAATGATTTTATTGATAATAACTTGTAAATATTCATAAATAAATGAGTTCTTAGTATTATTTGTTTCTGTTTCTCCGATCACTTAATTTTTTAATTTAAAATTAACCAAATATCAACTTGAGGCCGTCGATGCATTACAGCATAGGGCTGTCGGAATTGTCGACGACTCTGGGATCACTGCCCTTAGAGAAGCTTTTTTTTGTTCAAAATATGTTCGCGTTTGATCACACTCTGCCTGATGGTAAAGTTAGCCAGCCTGATGCCAGCTTAGTTTGCGTAGAGACATTGCGTATTTATATTTTATAGTATTCTATCGCATATACAGCGGGGAGTGTTCCGAAGACTTACAAACCGAATAAAACAAAAAAAAATTTTTTTTATTAGAAATCAAAATCAAAATCAGTTTATTTGCGAGAATATTGTCTTACATTGTAGGTCTTATTATTAGAATTCTAGGTATCAAATATTCTACCTTCGAGGGTGTACAAATATTGTTAGATGCATTTAATTTACATTAGATTATATAAACAATTATTTAAGCGTGTCATTTAAAAAGTCATTAATGTCATAGTAATTAAATAAATATCACAGGACATTACACACAGCGCCATCTGACCCCAAACTAAGCAAAGCTTGTGCTATGGAAGACAGATAACTGATAGAATACTTAAATACTTTTATTTTTTTTGTAAATACATACTTATAATACATAAAGTACACCCAGACACAGAACAAACATCGATGTTAGTCACACAAATGTTAGTCCTGAGTGGGAATCGAACCCACGCCCTTCAGCTCTCGAAGCAGACATACTACCAATGAACCAACAGGGCTGTCAAAATTAATATTGGTCATATCATCATCAACCTTTTGTAGTCCACTGCTGGACATAGGTCTCTCCCAAGACACGCCACTCAGCCCGATCTTCGGCTTTTCGCTTCCATCCACCGCCAGCTGTCCTACGTATACCGAGCCTCCAGGGCGTCCTACGCTACGATTGCCAATTCGCGGTCTCCACTCTAGAACATGTCTACCCCAGCGGTTGTCGGTAAAAAAAACAATAAAAAACATATTTATCACATCTAGATGTATATTACCAGTTATTACCCGCGAATTTGCTAGCGTGAACATACAAATACATATTGTAAGTAGGTATATACAATTACAAAAAGTAACGTATTGTAATCCTCAAGATATAAAGTACATCCTTGTTAAATTATAGTAAGACAGTTCAGTCGTGAAAAGGTAACAAACAGACAGAGTGACAAACCAAACGTTTCTATAACACTGTGCACACTAGAAATAAATAACTTTTACTTATATTTGGTGGTAGAATTCCTTAGCAGGAGGTCGTCTAGGTAGGTACCACCGCAGTACCAGTTATTCTGCCGCTAAGCAGTAGTGTGTAAACATTACTGTGTTCCGGTTCGAAGGGTACTGCAGCTAGCGAAATTACTGGGCTGTTCAGACTAACCATCGAAAGTCTCAAAGTAATGAGCGCTAAAGCAGCGATGCCCTGGACTTTGTTTTGTTACTCAAAGTTCTGTGTATCGCTGCAATGGGACGGGCGTTATCTCTTGCCATCAGGAGAGCGTCTCGTTCGTCTCATTACTTTTTGCATAATAAAAAAAAAAAAAAAGTAGGAGGAAATGTCAATGATACGATATTTGAAGAGTAGTATAGTTACAAACTTCCGTGTATCGCTGCAATGTGACGTGCGGGCGTTGATCTCTTACCATCAGTAATTTAACAAAATTCCACAATACAAAATTGTTATTTTTTTCAATCATAAAAAACGTCACGAATGACATAGTCATCCACAGAAAGTTAAAGCAGATTGGTTGACCGTTTTGCACACATCTTTACTTTGAAATTTCTTCTAGGTACATAGAATTCGTTTGGCTACACGTCATTATGTGTGGGCTTATCCAAAATACATTGCCAAAATGAATTAGTAACACGAAAAATTGTCGCTCGTGTGTTCCTTAATCGCGGAAACGTTTTTGTGGTTTGTGAGACGCAGTCATTCCCCGGTAGACAACTCGAAACTTGGCTAAAAATAAAATAGGATTCACGGCCATTTGGCGGGACGGCATCGCTTCTATTGCATGCTAGCGGCACGGGCTTGCATTATTTCTTCGATTCCTTAAAATGAGCATTGAGAGAAGGAACTGTACCGGGTCGGACCCTGAGGTCACGAAGCGCCTTTTCACGATCTTGGTGATAATGATTGGATTGATATGCATATTCGGAGGTGAGCATTGTTTTATATTTATTTACTAACAACAATTACTGTCGGCTAAGAAGTTTGTATAGCGGTAATTTTAAAATTTTCCGGGACAATAAGTAACTGTGCTAAGCCAGGATTGGTGTTTTATTAATAACTAGCGACCCGCCCCGGCTTCGCACGGGTGCAATGTAGATACTAACGTGGTGCATGTGCAAGAATGTTACATATAAACCTTCCTCTTGAATCACTCTATCTATTGGTGGAATCCGCATTAAAATCCGTTGTGTAGTTTAAAAAAATCTCAGCTGATAGAAGGCGGGTAGCGACTGATTTATACTGTGTATTATCTGTGGTTATATCTATTCCGAAATTTCACTTAAATTTGTCTAGGTTGTTGACGGTGCTTGGATCGCAATCGCTAAAAACACTCTTTACCCGACTACGCAAAAACGAAGGCGATGATTTAGCAGTCTATTTGTTTGTGTTGTCTCTCGTATTTTTTATAATACCTACTCATAATCTGTAAAATGGGGTAGGTCAACACATCCTAACATTCTGCTAGTCACGGTATAACGTCAGACAATCTAAGGTTAAATTTATATCAACTTTTTTTTAGGTTTTGTATTTCAATAAAAAAACCGTATAAGAGAAAATAATAAATAAATAGAGATGTAATTAAGAGATGTCGGTTTTTTTAAACATAAACCTTATTTAAAAATAAAAAAATAAATATCATAGGACATTACACACAGCGCCTTCTGACCACAAACTAAGCAAAGCTTATGGAAGTCAGATAAATAATATTTTTTTATCATTATTGTGAATCGAACCCACGCTCTACAGCTCTTAAAGCAGATAAATTACCAATGAGCCAACAGGGCAGTCAATTTAAACTCATAGTTTTAAATATAAAATTTAACGTGGCATAAAGATATGTTTTATATATTACTAGCGACCCGCAATGCAATGTATATAGATTCTAATGTGGTGTACATGTATGTATTGCGTATACATAAATCTTCCTCATGAATAACTCTGTCTATTGATAGAAACCGCATTAAAATCCGTTGCGTAGTTTAAAAGATGTATGCGTACAGACGGCGGGAAGCAACTATTTAGTTAATTTACCTAGTTAAGGTGGTTCGATTTCCATACAAATATTTTTTTCCATTTATGGACAAATGGAGCATAATTTTACAGTGAAATCACACCTACTGGCATTTATTTGCGGTAAATAACAATTCCTTGAATAAATCCGTAGATTTATTAGCATAAACTACTGTTTTATTCAAAAATCATGAATTCATAAATCATTCAAAATTTGATATTATGCTAATTATCTACTGTTTTATGCAAGCAATTGTGATTTACCGCAAATAAAGACCAAAATAAATGCCAGTAGCTGTGATTTCACTGTAAAATTGTGCTCCATTTGTCCATAAATGGCAAAAAATTACTTGTACGGAAATCGAACCACCTTAACTTAATTGCTTCCTGTCATCTGTCAATATTATATATTTGGGTTATGAAGATGTTTATTATACAGTCAAATTCAAAGACTTTTTCGATTACACTGTTTGGACTAATAAATGTATTTATATTCGATTCCAGGTTATATGCTCGGAAGGATGGCTCGAAACGAAGTCAAACGAACCAACGATTTACTGACGTTTAACTTAACAGTTGTCGCCGACAACTTGTACAAGAAGGCGAAGAGGATATCCCCGAAAGCTGTACACAACCATGATACTGAAAAAATACGAACGCAGCTCCTAGATATTTTTGACTGTGCTCATTGCAACTGTCCCCCTACGCTAGACAAATACAACCTGGCGGATTTTATAAAGAACTCTATTAACATCCACATTGCTAAATTAATGAAATCTGTTTATAATGCGTCTATATATTTAGATACTTTGAGATGACAGTTATAATTAGCCGAAGGTAATACTTTGTAATAAAATGGTTTTGTAGACGAGGCCGGCGGGTAACGTGGGGCATTTGCGTACTCTAAAAATGTCGGAAGGAATCATATTTCTCACTACTGGGTTTGCGCAAGTGACAATATTTAGTCTTTGCTTGCACTCTATTAAATGCATTTTTTTTTTTGGTTTCTCGCTCTCTATTTCTTCCTGAAAATTCGAGTGTTGTTAGTGTCGCGGACACGTCTGTGTGTACGTGTATATTTTTGAACACTCAGAAGTCCTTCGGATTTCCACGTCAAGTCGGCACTCAATGTAGCCAAATTTTGGATGTACCTAATTAATATAATTATATAGCTGCAATACCAAACTGTACTAAAAAAATAAACTGTCGGCTAAAGGACTAGTATCCATGGCCATGAAAAATTAAAAAAAAACGTATCCCCGATTTTGTGACGCACGCATGCATGCACTATGGACGCAAATTTATACGTATTTACATCAAAAGTCTGCTGAGTATTTTTTGTTTTTACTTCATACGTGTATAACTATTCCTAACTATATTAATATTAAAATAAATATTACTTTACGTTCTTACATTTTAAAGTTACGCTTATTTTTCTAACTAGCAATAAACAAACTATCTACCTACTACTTGATATTTAAGCCAAACATATTTTATTCGCAATAGTACAGGCAGTAGTAGTTTCTTCTAGGCGAGCGTGCTCCACCATAGACCGCATCTTCGCTTAACATCAGGCGGGATGGCGGTCAAACGCAAGCCTATCTACTATAAAAAAAAAAAAAAAAAAAAAAACATTATAATGTTATTTAAAGTAGCATTTTTGTAATACATTATAATTATATGATTTTTTAACATCGTAAGTATATTTTATATAACTTTTAAACATTCGGACATAATTCGGTCATGTTAGTGCAGCATGGAGTGTATTTAGATTTTTTTTACAACATATTTGTGACTAAAACTATTTCCTTAAAAATATGCTAACTCGCTGCCTGTTAGCAAAAGTACTATCATTTTATTTGTAGCACCACGTTCGCTTTCAAAATTTCGCAATTTTATTTTAGCTCTCGTAATTTACTTAAGTAGAATCGAAAGAAGAAACTTGTGGACTTTACTAACTAAGGACTAACATATAAATCACATTATTAGCAAATATTTAGTATATTTTTGACATTCGTGGCATATTTTATCTCAGACCTAATAATGTTGCATATTTTCGCTGTATTTAGGGACTTAGTGCTTACAATATTTTTCAGTAGGTTTATTAATAAAACATGGCTGTGATTTGCATTAATTTTTCCTATATGCCTAAAAGTATTAAAAATCTTGGAATTTAAGGTTTAGCGGTGACTAAATCTATTCAAGGAGTTTTGGCGGGAACGCGGGAAGAGTCGTGTCGCTCCGTTGTATTTTTTTCCAAAACTAGTGTTTTGTCGAGTGTTTATGCATAAAAATGGTGGTGTTTTATTCATAAAGTGCCGAATTACAAGCGCGAGTGTGGGAAAATGATATAATGTGGTGAAACATGAGTTTTCGTGTTGCTTCCAAAACTCCATCGAAGCTTTGTAGTAAAGTTGCCACTACTTTACTAAAGCATGACTGGAATTAACTGACACGAACTGGACTTGACAAAGACGACTTTGACTAAAACTAGCTACGATGGCACTTATTTAACTTTTGAAACTTGAAAATATATAATTACTTGACACTGGCAAATGCTAAAACGCGACGCCAAAACCAAAGAAAAAAAGAAAATCTATTCAAATAATGACGTCAAATGAACTCCATTGCCAAAGGTATTCCCGCGTAAACTAAAAGAAAAGTTTTGAAATTGTTGAACTATAACCGGGCTATTTTGTGTAAGGTTTGTGCCAAATTTAGGACGCCAGAAATATTTCCAGAAACTATAAGTAAGTGCTAACACAGCATCCAAAATTTAAATATTGGCATGTTACCTCAGTGAATGCGGAGATCCTTTTTCACTTTTAAAACAACTTACTACCCGATATGTGTAACAGTAAGTATACCTACCTGGTTGTTAACGTTTACAAAGAATAACAAAATATTTAATAAGTTGTTTATTAAGTTATCATTGATATTTTTATAGTTTATGAATAATCATGGTTTTAATTGTATGCTAATTGAAAATAAAGAATCAAAAACTTTAGTACTTACTTTTTTTCTATTATTAAACGTTCATATTTGCACAATTTTCATGCATGTTTAAGGTGTATTTGCATACACACTTAGTTCAAGTTTAGTTGCTTAAAACGCGGTTTCTACCAAACGTACGCAGCGTTCTCGTTGCCATGCGTGACGTCAAAACGTTTCACGTGGCCAAAAGTATTTTTATCGTTGGTTCCTCAGATGAATAATTAGGTTGGTTCAAATGTTCCGTCAAATCGAAATATACGAATATCTTAGAAGATTCACAGTAGATGAATATGTACCTATCTTTTGGAACAATTTTTTTTATGTGCTTAGTAAAAGAGCATCGAATATTCATTTTAAAATCACGCACGTTTCCCGGTCTACGTGTTTTCTTTTGTATTTGGCGTTCCACTTTGTGTATTTGCCAGTATCAAGCGTTCCGATAATTTTTAGTAGATATTATAAAAATCAAGTTTTACAAATTTGAGATTGTTTTTTAGATGAGTTGCCTGATGCTAAGCAATCCCTGTCGCCTATGGATATCAGCAATACCAGGGGAACTACAAATACATTGCCGACCTTAATTCAAATGAAATTAAATGTTTGAGAATAAAACACCACTATTAGACATTGTAAACATTAAAAAACGTATGTTTATTTTGCGTTCCCGTTGTTCCCACTTCCCACCAAAACTCCGTTTTTCTATTATTATTTTTTAAATTTAATTTGCCTCATCGGGCTGGCTAAAGGTATAAAGCCATACTGCCTCGTCTTCCGTTTTTACAATTCGTGTTTTATATCTAAAGTTACAGTCAAAGTCCAGTCTTGGTTAAGTTCAGCCCGTGCCAATCAGATCCAGTCATGCCTTAGTAAAGTAGTGGTAACTTTACTATTAACTTTGATGGAGTTTTGGAAGCAATACGAAAAGACATGTTTCACCACATTATATCACTTTCCTACACAGTTTTATACAAAAACTGCCGAATTTAATTCTGCAGTTTATGTGTAAAACGACACTCCTATACACAAACATAAACACTCGAAAAACACTATTGTAAAAAATACAATAGGGCGATACAACTCCCGCCAAAGTTCCCATGTTTTTTGAGGTTTGGTTTGCCGTTTCCTCAAGCAAAGAGAGAAAAAAAGTGTCGCAGTTTCGTTCAAAAACTTAATTTATTTGACGACGACAAAGAAACGGCTCAGACGGCTCAGACAGATAATCAGATGATGAAGGGTCCAAGATTGCAAGTGACTATTTACTAATATTTAAATTAATTTTAATATTACTAATTAAAGTGTAGTTAAAAATACAAGTACAAGTTAAATGATAATAATAAGAAATTAAACTGTTTTTCTTTGAACTTTAGCGGGAAATATTCACCAATTAGAAGCGACGTTAGAAAAGCCCGCATTGTACATTTTTGACATTTCCGGTTTTGTTCAAATCAAGCAAACAATACAAATCTAAATCAGTCAAATCGACCGCCATTTTGTTGTATGAATTGAAATCGAGGTCGCTGGACGTAAAGTGTGTGCTAGAGTATTATTAAATTTAGTAAAAAGTAGTGAATTTAATTAGAAAAATCACAAAATGGTGCCGGTAAGTATTAACTTTTGTATTCCTTTGTGAAGTTTTTTAGTGAAACCAACCGGCATTAACGTAAATTTATATCTCCGCAGCAAACTAAAGTGTTTGTCGGCAGCCTGCCGCAGGGTTCTAAGCCAGAGGACTTAAGAAAACTGTTTGAACGCTTTGGCGTCGTGACAGAATGTGATATTATGAACCGCTGCGGGTTCGTGCATATGCAGAGCGAGGAGCAAGCGTCGGCGGCCATTCGCGGGCTGCATAATACCACGTTCAATGGGGCCGTAATCTCAGTGGAGCGCGGGAGAATCAAGGAGCGAGGGCAGCGTGGTGGCGGCGGCGGTGGTCGCGGCATGCGCGGTGGCCGCGGCGGTGAGCGGCGCGGTGGCGGACCTATGCGCGGCCACCCCGGTGGTCGTGACGCTCCCTACATGCGTGAGGCGCGCCCCATGTCCCACCTGCGCCAAATACCCGGCGCTGGCGGTGGCATGCACTCTCAGGTAACCATCATACTATTCTTATGATATTCATATAATTTGTCAGTATGGTTATGAATTTTAAGGCTTAATGAGGCCTTATAAAGGTTTCTGGTCGGGATGTCTTGACAGAATAACAATATTGTTGATATAAGATGGAAGGCTCATGGTGTGTCTTCAATGTATCACTGTACAAGTGTGAGGTCCTTCACATGATGTAACCCAGGTGTAGATTTAAGTATGTAGGTGTATGTAAGTACATACGAGTGTTTACATCCCTGCGCAACCAGATTTGAAATGATCCTACCAAAGTTTCTGGAACATACTAAAAAGCAAAAACAATCATGTTATTGTCATAAAATCCAATATAAAAAACCATGATGCATGTTTTGTTGTCAAGGTTAGATAGGCTTTCACTTTATCCATTACTAGCTAAGTCTAACCATGCACTAAGTATAATGTCCAATTACAAATCACAGTCTAGCTATTCTTTGGCAGCCTCATGTTTTGTATTTCTGAATGCAAACCAACATTTCGGACAAGGAAACTTAGGCACTGTCAACATGTCCTGATTACTACAGTACTAATTTGCAGGCAATAACAAAAAAAATTACTGATAATTATGGTAAATGTCACACCAAAATAAAATAAAATTTAGGGTCGGTAAAATTTAATGAAGTTGAAACCAATCACTTGTGACAGCTAGAAAATTAAATTCCCAAGCCCGGGTCAACCACTTGGTATTGTTTGGGAATATGTATAGCCGGATGCTACTTATGCATAATTTTTTAACAGATCAAAGTGGATTGGTAAGCACCTGGAAGGGAGACTGAATTTTGGCTAAAGCCGGAACATACTGTTAATTTCTTTGATTTTCGATTTGAGGGTTGTATCCAGCCTGCCAATGTACTCAAAAGTACCATATCCAGTAGTTTCTTCTTCTGTCCCTCATTTCTGGGGATCATGGTCACTGGAACCTCTTAGACAATCTTGACAATCTGCCTCCATCGGCACAGGCAGATTGTCCAATAGTTCCTAGATGTTTCCATGAATTTTTATTTATAAATGTTTGTAGGGCATGGGAATGCGTAACGGCGGCATGGGCGGTGGATATGACCGCGGTGGCATGGAGCGCGCGCCTCCGGCCGCGCCCTACGACGACCGCTATGGTGGTTACGGCGGCGAGGACCGCCGCGGGTTCGCACTCATGGACTCTAGGGATCCATATGCTGCCCCCGCGCCCATGTACGATGACAGACGCGGAGGATACGGCGGTAAGAATACATATTTGAATCATTGTTTCTACTAAACCACACTGTAGCAGTATGTACCTGTGTAACCCATAAGGTCTTATTATTGATTCATACATACATAGTACGGTCAACAAGCCACAAAGTGCATGATTGTTTATCAAAGTGGGGGTGATAAGCTCTGCACTGACATCCCTCTTGGGGTGTATTGTGCATTTACCACTTTTTTATGTAAAAAGTAATAAGACGAATAAGACGCTCTCCTGTCGGTAAGAGATAACGCCTGTCCATGACCATTGCAGCGATACACAGAACTTTTGGGTAACAAAACAAAGTCCAGGGCATCGCTGCTTTGGCGCTCATTACGAGACTTTTGATGGTTAGTCTCAACAGCCCAGTAATTTCGCTAGCTGCAGTACCCTTCAAACCGGAACAGTAATCTACACAAGCCAATCCAGCTCCTTGAAGTATCAGAGCGAGGCTCTGGGCTATAGGCATAGTAGCTCCAGTGAGTTGGGTGGAATGTTCAATGATGATGACATCATAGCGAAGCAGCTTAGTAGCAACTATGCATGATTCATATAGCTCTTGTTCCAGGTGGCATGGAGGATATGGGTGGCATGTACCCGGAAGAAAGACGCGCGCCGATGTATCCCGAGGAGCTGGAGATGCTGGAGCGAAGGCCGATGGCACGCGCTGTGCCGCTGGCGACCGGCTACGAGCGCGCGGCGCCACGCGCTGCGCCCATGCCCAACGGGGATATGTTCAGCAGGCGCTCGCCCATGTAAGATCCATCTGTTGTTTAGTTACTACAGCTTAGTTTAGGATTAGATTGTGGTGTGTAAAATGTTAATCTATATTTGTAAGTATGTATATACATATATTTAGTTAGCATTTCACTAAAAATCCTATCATGTTTGTTGTAGTAAATGACTTTGTATGCAATCATTGACTTAGTTTCTTTCTTTTTTTTATAGTTTTATCTTGCGATCAGCCTTTTCAGCTAAACGTAGATGTGGTGTAAAAAAAAATGGTCAGGTACGGATATTTCCTATCCAAAACGTCTTCCAGCTGCTAGAATGGCTTAGTTTCTTAGAAATATTGTTAACTTTTTAGAATAGAATAGAATATTTTATTGGCCTTACATAATTATGTTACACTAGGCATGTCAAAATGACAATTATTAATGACAAAATTATATAAAATGAAAGAACAAATGTCACTGCCTAATATTAACAAAAATGTCCAGTGAATAATTTAAAATGTCAAATTAATAATATGATGGCAATATAGTAAATAATGTCAAATGAATGATAATAATATTTTTTTTTTACTGGGGTTGTCTATTTGCTTATGGTGTGAAATGTCCCTGTTATTTGCAGGAGAGGCGGTGCAGCCCCCACCGGTGGCTACGATAGAGACCCTTACGCCCAGCAGTACCCACCCATGGGACGGTAAGAACTCACTTTTATTCAATGTAAATTTTTTTTCTGGCTGGTGAAGACTAACCAACAATATTTAATAAGAATATAGCGGAAACTTGTTTATTACAATTTTAGATATATTTTTTCTCGAACAATATTATTTTACAAGAGAAAATACAGCATTTCTCAAACTTTTCACTAAGTACCAATTTCCTTGCAAATTTTCTATCTATTCAATATAATTAGTTGAATTCAAATTGTATTTTAAACTCTGTGGAATTAATTGCCATTGCAACATGAAAAAATTCAAATAATTTCTTGGCAAAGTTTTACATTTATGTGTGATCATCTCTACTTTGATAGTAGCTGTTTAGTAAATTTACATTATCTCTAAAACATCTAGTGACTAGAACCGTAGTTGCACAAAAAAACATTTCTATTTTATGGCGACTTATTACGAAATTTTTTTTTTTTTATGTTGGGTATATTCAAACCTTCTTTAAAAATATCTAAACTATTGAAAATCGTATCAAAATCCTTTCTATGTCTTGGAAGAAGTAAACGTAGAAACAAACAAACGCGTAAAGCTACTTTGTTTAACAATAATTTGAGATTATTATCAATGTGCTTTTAATTCTAGTAATATTTCGCTATTAATAGATACATTAACAAATTCAATTCAGTTGTTTCTAATTCTGTATCATGATCACACATGTGAACTTGGAGTGATGTTTACTCTTCGCCAGCCAGTTCCATAGAATTTCATGAGTCACGGTTATTTAACACCGATGATTAAACTTCTAAAACTACCATTCAAATAAAACAAGCAACTTTTGTAAATGCAGCTAATGCGCTATTGGAATCACGAACAAGGTGATGAATATTCTTACTGTATTTATATTTGAACAGTCTTACGTAGTCAACTGTGGGATGCCTCTTAGGTTATAGCGGTAACGGTTCGCAAAACAACGTAAGCGGAAATGCGTTTTTAGTATACATTAAAGCTTCATGCATTTTAGTTAAGGCCGCCATACACGGACTGTAGGGGAATGCAATCCCGTAAGATTTTTTTTCAATCCCACAGGATTTGGGTATTTGCTTACATTAGGATAATGAAAAGTGTTGTGGACTAGCTTAAAGTTAGACCGAGTTTTAACGGAAACATCATTCTGGAAATAGCTTGTTAAATTTTTTTGTCGGCCATACGTCAGCCAAATTTTTTTATGCTATTCTACGAGTGCTATCTAATGAATTATATAAATAATTTTTTGTCTATTCTACATAATGTTAGGTTAGTTAGTTATGTTAGGTTAGGTTCTGGCAGACCTATTTTTTTCCAGTTACTTTTCAATCTGAAACCTAGGGGTTCGGGGTTCGGTTATGAGGTTACCTAAGTATAGATCTATCCAAGTCTCAAATTTCTACTCTATGACGTAGGGATACCTACTCATTATAATAATACAAACTTAGTTTCTCTATTATTTCCCCAATCCTGCGGAATCCCGCTTAACTTTCGACCAGGGTTAAGTCACTTCCGGTATCCCGGTATTGCATTCCCTAACAGACAATAAAAGTAAATTGACAAGGCAGATACGAGACAGTTCTGATTTCATGTATCAGAATTCACGCAAGATTTCAAATAAATTGCTTTATGCGTCGATTCGAGGCTCGCAAGTTGTGCTGGCATATCTCCAATAAATGAGATGAGAGTAAATGACGGTGGAAATCAGACATCGTATGCGTGGTTTTATTTTTAAAATATATGTATACGGTATTAGAAGACGCGGTATCGATAACGTATGGTGGCCTTTATCTCTAATAAATAATCGATAATGTTGAAATGAGGTCGTATTTCGGACGTTGATTTATTTGAGCTTGTGATGCAATGCAACCGGCCCTATGAGCTAAGCAGGCGTCTGTTGGTAGACTACGTGAGAGTGGCGTGAGTCTTAGCGTGTGTTTTGTACGTAGCGGGGGCGGAGCGCCGGCGCGGTCAGGCGGCATGGGCCCGCGCCGCTACTAGCCGTCGACCACTAGATAAGCGCCTAGCCTAATCAACGACTCGAACAAATACCCGTTTCGTCTTCCTCGGCATACACGTCACAAAGTCGGCGTCGCGTGCGCCGAATACGGACTCACTGAGGCGGTTTAGTTGTAAGACTATTCGAGTGACTAGAATTATGTGAATCAATTTATAATTATACCAATAAACGGAGCTCATTTCAACGGACACGTTTTCATTTCACCCAACATGTCACTGCAGCGGGCACGATGAATGTCAAAATGTAATTAATCATAATGATGATGATGATGTAATCTAAGATTATATTTTTTTGTTTTAGCTGTATATTTCTTTTAGATTAAACTACTTTCATTTGTAGAATTATTTTTTTAATTTGATCCTCTTCGACACTTAACTTCTGCATGGAAACCTTGACTCGATCTCTCTTGATACTGCTTCTATGGTTGCGGTTCTATATACCAGTTTCATTACAGGACTTAATGCGGTCGTCAATATTTGACCGAAATATTTATAAAAACGTTTGCATGTATAGACTGGGCCGGGAGTGCGTTCACCAATTATGTGGCTAAATCTCCTAAATCTAACAAGAATTAACCTTGCATCGCCCCGAGTAAAAACTACAATGTGCAGTAGTCATCCGTTCCATAGCTTCCTTGGAACGCACTGTCGAAGCGGCGTTATAGTGATCCGTAGAGCGGCCACACAGCGGCGTTGCGTGCGTTGAGCGTATACAATACGTACGTCAAGTCGGCGCCGGACCGCCGGCTCTCATACAGAAGTGCGTGCGAGTATTTCAGATAGTTAGGAGCGGCGCGAGGACGGCGGGCGATGCGTATTCTCCGCTAACGTACGCTGTTTCGATAGGCGGCCACTGCATCCACACACAGGATAACGAAAATCGACAAGTGTAAGTACGGCAATAGGCAGTTAGTGGAATCGTTCGCCTCTAACGTAACATACCAACTCCACGATTCTAATCCCGTAACGTCTTAAATTCCGTAAAATGCAGGCTGCATAGCGCGCCAGCGGTTATGCTGAAACTTGACAACTATACCGACTCGACGTTGCTCTATCAGAGAAACATTATTCCACGAGAACGAAATCTTCATAAAAAAGGCGGTTTTTTTATATATTCGCAGTCCTGCTGTAAATTGCAACTATCGTAGCGTCTTTATTTGAATAAAATTCGTTTGAAAAACTAGCTAAATGTTGACACGTTCGACTTGAGACTGTTGTACGTTTCCTAATATTGTATTGTTTTACAGGATTCTGGAGCCCGGATGAAGATGAAACTTGAAGTCTGATTTGAAATTGTGCAAAGCTTAATGTCCGGGGTTCGTTGGGCGTTTTTGGGATAGTGTCTGTGAGAGTAATGAAATAAATAAACTTTTTATAAATTTGAAATGTTGGTTTTTTTTTAATGTTTAGTTGCCATCTCATCTGATGTTAAGTGTATACGTATTTTTCCTAGCCTTTTAGATCATGATATTTATAGGGTTCCGTACTGAAAGGGTAAAACGGGGCCCTATTACTAAGACTGTTGTCCGTCTGTAACCAGGCCACCATTAGGCTTCATTCAGGTCTCCTGAACCGTGATAATTAGACAGTTGAAGTTTTCACAGATTTATTTCTGTTGCCGCTATAACAACAAATGCTAAAAGAACAATAAAATAAATATTTAAGAGGGCTCCCATACAATTAACGTGATTTAAAAACCCTTCGTGCTAGTTCGGCTCGCACTAGGCCGGTTTTATTTTATATAACATCGTTTTAGCACGTAAACATCACATTTTTCTCTGAGGAATGGCAGGTCATCAAAGTAGATACTTTCACATCATCAGAAGGCCTCGACAAAGTAACTTTCGACTAGCGATAACGCTAAAAGAAAAGGATTTACAAAGCTGTTAAAGAAACTGAATTTACTAGACATTGTAGGTTGATAAATAAGTATGAATGTTAGATACTGGAGTTTTGGCGGGAACGCATAAAGGTGTAGCAGTATTAATTATTATTTTCCATAACTTGTTTTTCAAGTATTAATTAATAAAATTAGTAGTGTTTTATTTATAAGCGTAAGTGTTTTCCCCACACTGATTTAGTGTGGTGAAATATGACTTCGTGTTGCTTCAAAAACTCGTTTGAATCTTGTAGTACTTTACTAGGGCATGACTTGATCTTGACCGGTGTGACTTATCACAAGTTAATCCCACTTGAAAAAAATGAAGAACATTATTTTCCATGGAACGATTCGACATCACCTAACGTTTACCTACTTCCAAAGAAATACATAGCCAAATGTCGCTTTTTGATGAAGACCCAGTAGGAATCAAACGAAAGGACGATTTTTGTAATGTTTATTTGCATTATTTTACAATGTATTTGCGTTTTATAAATAAAATTTACAGTTTGTAATAATAGTAGTGCCCCCTAGTAGTTTCACTCACATTCTCCGGAAGCCGAAAAAATTGATTATAAATAGGTGTGTTCATCCATCTCAAAACATTTTTTTACAAAAATTCGTCTAAAATTATCGAATACCGTCACACCGTCAAATTTATTCAAATATTGACATTTATTCACCTTACATTATTATATTCGGGTCAATAGCAAAAGAGCAATTGACCTTGGTATAGTCAAGAGCATAAAACTATACCTATCTTGTCACTTGACCTACCATAACAAGATTACATAAATAATATAATTTAAACATTAGTATTCGTATCAATATTCTGTTACGCATTACAATTAACTCTCAAACATATATTGTAGCAGTTTGAAGTTTGTTGAAAGACCATACCCAAAGGTAGGTTTTAAACTTTTAACCCAAATCCTAAGTTACATCGTATATCAATAATTATTGATAGACGATGTAACTTATAATAATTGAACTTCGTTATAACGATGGCGAATGAATTAATAGAATCGTTTTAGCGAATGCCATTTATCTAGGCCCATTAAACACAGTAATGTTTACACACAACTGCTTAGCGATAGAACATCTACAACGAAGTTCGATTGTAGACAATAAACAAGTTTAGCGGTCGCTTAGTTGATTTAGCTGTTCGATAAAACTGGATAAAACCTACCTCTTGTCTATGGTCTTTCGCTGATAAACGTCAAAAATCGCGATATGATATCGCTGCACGCTGTCATCGGCTCACGCTCACACGAAAATTTGAATAGTTTGTTTTTGTGATTGTAAATCGTCGATGAAATACTTTGTATGGTAAGTTGTTAATAACAATGCTATGAAGATAAAATGTGAAATAGATAAAATTTCGCATCAAAGTACCTATCTTTTAGTGAAGCTATGATAGAAACAGACAAAAATTGACGGACTAATCTTTTTGTACATTTTTATAGATGGAATCTAGATTACGAGCAAGTGGCCACCAATTCGCAACTATTTTGGAGTTTATGGAACGGTAAATAGTTTTTCATTAATTAAATGTCGTTTATTCTTAAGTTCTAAACCTAATGAGGCCAGTTTATAGTGTGTGATTTGTTCACATTAAAGTAAAAACGCTCTTTTACATTTCAGTCACGGTGATCTTGCCAAACCTCAGCTTGGTGCACAAGGGCGTTTGAACGCTGATCGCTTGTGGCTACAATTAGTGAACTCCTTGAACTCCATCGGTGGTGGTGTAAATAAAACTCTCGACAAATGGAAAAAGGTTTGAACTTTTATTGTCTAATATATTCTCATTTATTTTAAACTGGCGCCCGCGACTTCGCCGGCGTTAACTTAAGTATTGTGTTCAGAGATATGAAGTGTGTAAGTAACAAAAGTGTACTAAGTACTACTTAAGCCTACTTAATTTATATAAAAGATACTGTTTATTCCGGAGTAATGTTCTATAAGACACATCTATTCCAAAATTCAAGTTGATACATCCTGTAGTTAATTCAGGTAATAAACTAGGTATGTACTAAATTTCATCTAAATCTGTTCCACCGTTTGCATAATTGAGTAGTAAACATACAAACTTTCAATGCACAATACACTTCAAGCAGGACGTCAGTGTAGGATTCATCAAGAACATTCTGAATAAGAATAGAAACTAAAGAAAGTAGTACTATAGTAGTACTTTCATACTAGTAGGATAGTAACAGTAGTAGTTATACTTCGTCAAATTAACTATAATTTTGTAATTTTAGGTGTGGGCCGATTGGAAATCCAAGACGAAAAAAAAGGCATTATTGATCCGTCGTCGTGCTAGTGGCACTTGTAGTGGCCCAAACAGCCAACTTGCTTTAACAAATTTTGAGGAACGAGTGTTGAAGGTCATTGGTGCTTTAGTAGTCGAGGAACACTCAACAGCGGAGGAGACAGAAGAGCAAGGAGTCAATGTATGTCTAAATATAATTTTAACTTCTTATGCTCAAGAGAGGCAAGTTTTGGAGGAGCGGTGTTACCATAGTTTTACCTTGATGATCTCTACATAGTATAAAACAAAGTCGCTTCCCACTGTCTGTATGCTTAGATCTTTTAAACTGTGCAATGGATTTTAATGCCGTTTCCATCAATAAACAGAATGAAGAGACAAAGAAAGGTTTCAATACCTAATACATGCATATGCACCATATGCATGTATTAGGTTATGTTTATTTATTTTATTAGGATCTACATTGCACTTGTGTAAAGCCAGGGCAGGTCTTTAGTAAAATAATAAACCTTAGTGAGTTTCCAATACTAGCAGCTTGCCCCGGCTTCGCACGGGATAACAAAACTCGATTAATAACATAAATATAGCCTATGTCACTCAGTGATAATGTAGCATTCTAATGATGAAAGAATTATTCAGATTGGTCCAGTAGTTTCGGAGCCTATTCAATACAAACAAAAAATCCAATCTTTCCTCTTTATAATTAGTGTAGATGTAGATAATCCAGACTAATATTAAAAATTCATGTTTGTATTTTTTAGAGATCGTCTATAGCTTTGTCACAACATGTAAATGAGAGACTATCCATTGCACCACCTCAAGATGAGCATCTGAACATGGAAATTAACAATGAGGATGGTATGTATTGCATAATATTACATGTACTATTTTATACAGCTGACGCCCGCGTTAACTTTAGTTACTACCCCATGGTTTAAACGAAACACGGAAGTGCATTTTTTTTTATGGTTGACAGGCCAGGTGTTTGACACAGCTCACCTGATGTTAAATGAAGGCGTGGTCGAAGATGGTAAAGCACACCTAGCCTGGAATGAATGTGCATGTGCATGAATACATGCAGATCTATACAATCAAAGAGGAAATAGAAAGGTCTTCTGAGGCCTATAAACAAAGACTTAGACTGTATAGAAACCTTTAGCTGCATCACTACTGGACACCAGTGACCACCTCTTCCGGCTAAAAAGACCGCGACTAGCCACAATCTAGTCGCTGAGTAACATAATATGAGATGACACATCACAGGATGTGCATATTCCAAAACCAATTAAGATTAAACTCAAAACATTTGATTATGGCTTCCGGGCTGATTGTAGATAGACTGAAAAAAAAAAAACTTTAGTTACTGTTTTATTCAAGCAATTGTGATTTACCGCAAATAAAGATCAAAATAAATGCCAGTGGCTGTGATTTCACTTTAAAATCATGCTCCATTTGTCCATAAATGGCAAAAATGTATTTGTATGGAAATCAAACCACCTTAAACTGATAGAGGTTTTAGTAATAGAATGGATATTCAACCCATAACAGGAAGACATTTGTCAGTCCTGTTGGTTTATTGGTAGTATGTCTATTCCAAGAGCTGAAGGGTATGGGTTCGATTCCCACCCAGGACAAACAGTTTGTGGTATAAACAAACATTTGTTCTGTTGTCTGGCTGTTCTGTATGTATTTACAAAAAATAAACTATTTAAGTATGGCAGCCCGTACACGTAGCGCGCGATCCGCGATCAATGATCGCGATCCAGACTGATCGTGTACGAAGCGGATTGACGGACTGATGCTCCGGATCGCATAATTTCTAGAAATTTTGAAATCATGATCGCGGATCGCGGATCGCGGATCGTGATCATGATTGAACGTGTAAGGCGGCCCTATCAGTTATTTGACTTCCATAGTACAGCTTTGCTTAGTTTGGGGTCAGATGGCGCTGTGTGTAATGTCCAACGATATTTATTTACATTATTTTGTTTTGCAGAAACCATATCGCCATCTGCATCACCACCATTACCATCATCATTGGTGCTGGTACCCTCACGGCCATCCACTAGCTGGCAGCAGCTCGTGACACCAACACCGGTATGGCATTCACCACCCCTACCCACAACAGTACCCGCAGCCGCTGTACAGCCTGTATCCGTGTCACCAAGCTTCACTGCTATTCCACATCGAAGGCGCCGTCTGGCTGCGCGCCGAAGGCGATCGCTGACGTCTTTTAAAAGAGCAACAAGAGAATATGTGCTCATCGAGCAGCGCCGCCTTCGGTTAGAGGAACAGCGGGAGAGGAACAAGGCAAAAAGTATAGAAATCGACCAAGAAAGGAATGTCCTACTGAGTCGCTTTGCAGATATTGCTGAGAAATTCTTACAGCAATATCTGCAAGAGAAAAGATCAGACTGATAAATAATTATGTAAATAAGTGTTTATACAGGCTGTCCCAAAAGTCGACGTCAAGCCGAAATCGGGCGATACGTCTAATCACAATAATTATAAGAAATATATAAAAAAATCTTTAAGTCTTGTACTTTTCAAATTGCATTTTTTTTAATTCGAAAGATGTACACCCTGTGTTGATTTTTAAACTCCTGTTGCTTTAAAGTTTTACTTTTTTACAATTTTAATTTTCTTGTTTACCTGTAACCTGTAAGCTTAGAAGAGGATGCCACTTTTTGCCTAACCAAGTATTCAAAATTAATACTTTGTTACAGTTCAAAAATCATCACAGGATGTTTGTGTACATTTTTTCGAATAAAAAAAAAAGCAATATAATTTGAAAAGTACATGACTTGAATTTTTTTTTAAATATTATTCTGATAACTATTATGATTACGTGTATCACCTGATTTCGGCTTGACGTCGACTTCTGGGACACCCTGTATAGTAAATAAATGTCTAAAATATTGCTAGATGCATGTATTTTTATTTTCAAACTAAAGTATCAGAAGTCTGATTATAATAATTATATATTTGCTCCTTTTGAGATTTGCTGCTAATTTGTTAGTTCTTAGGAAATGTCACTTCGAAGCGGACACTGGGTAAAACAAAAAGGCAGGCCCACTTTAAACACTTTTATATAAAAAAATAAACTGACCATTTATTTACAATATACAGAGTTCATACAACAATCGATCAGCTGCTAATAATGGTGTAAACATTAAAATTAATTATTAATGTGGGTACATATTAAATTATAAAAAGATACCTAACATTCAATTTTATTATGTTAATAAAATTATACAACTCAAAACTGTAGTACTTATCAGACAAAATGATATAACCTTCAAATAGGAAATAACTGAAAGATAATCCGAACTATAAATTAAATTTAGTTAACGTACGAGGCTCTTTCAGTCTCTGAACTTTAATTAATACTAAAATTCTCTCCGACGTCAAGATAAGAACTATTTGGGATTCATACCTCATTATGACTTGTCTTTTTTCGATAAATCTCACATATTTAACAACTAGCTGCGCCCAGCATTGTTACCCGCAAGTTTTCGGGATAAAAAGTAGCCTATGTGTTAATCCAGGGTCTCGGCTACCTCCATACCAAATTTCATCCAAATCCCTTCAGTCGTTTTTGCATGGAAGAGTAGCAAACATCCATTCATCCAAACTGTCACATTTATAATATTAGTTTAATTTTTTTTTTATATTAGTACTAAACAGACACCAAAATAGGACCTAGATGACGCCACTCTGTGGGTATTTCGAGGCTAATCTGGCTTTACGTTACCTCGTAGTAGTGACGCGTCATAACAATAGATGGCGCTTCTACCAATGCTGAGACCACGTGGTCAGGTAATGTATTTCTAAATACGACGTAGAGGTGACTAGTTGTGATGTCGGTCTTGCGAGCGCGTGTCCGGCGAGTCGTCGTCGTCGCGCAGGTGTTTCTTGGCAAAGTGCACCGCGGCGCGCATCGCGTCCTGTACCAGATCTTCGCAGTTTATCAGACTCACCTACCACAAAAAGAGAAAACATACATAATTATTGCCTTTCGTGTTTCAAAACTCCATGTAAGCTTATTTTTATGCACTTTACTAGAGCATGATGGGACCATAGACATAAAAAAGAATTGACTGAGCTTACAAAATTGACCACTCTTTAGAAAGGAGACAATGCGACTGTGCGGCCCACAAATGCCTGTACTGAGACAGCTACTGGCCGCACGATTGTTTCGTCTCTCTCACGCTTTGCCACCCGTATTTACTTCATACTTGGATACATAACGCTCAGACCATTTTCTATGTCTATGGATCGGACTGAACTTTCATTGCGTTTTATCTAAATCTTTCTTGACCCTGGCATATATACATAGTGCGATGCCAAAAACAAAGAAGATACATAAAATGTATGACGGACGAGAGTTTTGGCGGGAACGCGGGAAGAGTAGTGTCGCTCCGTTGTATTTTTTTCCAAAACTAGTGTTTTGTCGAGTGTTTATGCATAGAAATGGTGGTGTTTTATTCATAAAGTGCCGAATCACAAGCGCGAGTGTGGAAAAATGATATAATATGGTGGAAAAATGATATAATAAAATGTGGTGAAACATGAGTTTTCGTGTTGCTTCCAAAACTCCATCGAAGCTTTATAGTAAAGTGGCCGCTACTTTACTAAAGCATGACTGGACTTGACTGACACGGACTGTACTTGATCAAAACTGGACTTTTACTATAACTTTAGCTACGAGAACACTTATATAACTTTTGAAACTTGAAAATATGTAAATACTTGATACTGGCAAATGCTAAAAACGCGACGCCAAAACAAAAGAAAAAAAATGTATGACGCACGAAGTGACGTCATATCTTTTTTTTCATTGGTATTGGTATCTCACTGTATGCATTTTGCCAGTATCAAGTGTAGTGAGTAAACGAAACTATCATCGATGTATACAATTTTTAGATATTTGTTGATTTTTTTAAAACCGATCGATCGATTTCGAAAAATTATATGGGACCCCTTCTGAAGTATGATCTTCCAAGCAAAAAAATAATCATCAAAATCGATTCATAATTGGCGGAATGATCGCGTCACATACATACAAAAAAAAAAACATCCAGTCGAATTGAAAACCTCCTCCTTTTTGAATCAGTTAAAAAGATGCTAATATTCCTGAAAATTAATATTGAATCCAGCCCCTTGCCTTGGTGGGAGTCATCTCTGCGTAGACAAGCGGCGAGCGCCCCAGCTCGGGCGTCGCCACGGGCGCTTTGAACACGGCCGCCGCACAGTTGAGCCACGACTCCGCGCTGAATGTTCCGTGAACGTAGTTCTGCAAATAGACCACACGAAACTTTTTATTTCTTCTGTATTGTTTTTTTAGCGTGTGCAATAAATCAATCAATCAAGGCAATGTCTTCTAGCAAATTGTGTTTCTATTAAATTTGTAACGGAACCCAGGACCGCAACAAACCATACCTCATACCTATATTGGTAATGAATATTATCCCCTATGAGTTCTATTTCTCTCGAGTGGGTCAAATATCAAATACAAAAAAAATATTTATTGACATAAAAACGATAATCAATTACATTTATGTCACATAATTATATATTAATTTACTAAGAAGATCTACACTGTTAATTAATTAGAGAAAAAAAGAACAAAATAAACTAAATGCAATATATATATATTTTTTTTTTTTTTTTAATGTTTTGACAGGCCAGGTTTTTGACCACAGCTCACCTGATGTTAAGTGAAGGTGTGGTCGAAGATGGTAAAGCACACCTAGCCTGGAATGGAACTGGCTCTCAAGTGAGGCTGCCGGAACACACCGTTATGCTTGGCGGCAGATTTTCAACTTGAGGGTGGTAATATAAAATGTCAAACTCAAATATTATGTCAAGCTCAAATATTATGTCAAGCTCAAATACAATGTCAAATTAAAATATGATGTCAGGTTCAAATACAATGTCAAATTAAAATATGATGTCAGGTAATAATATTCTAATATAAGTGAGTCAGTCAGTGAGTGATAAAATCTTACGGACTTGGATGAAATTTGTTATGGAGGTAGCCGAGACCCTGGATTAACACATAGGCAACTTTTTATCTTTTAACTTTTTATATTAAAAATACTTATTTTTATAAACTAAAGTAGAACAACAACAGTAGAATACGTACGAGTGGTACGCGACACGCGGCGACGATGATGCCGCCCGCGCAGCCGAGCACGAGCGCGGGCGCGGCGGGCCGGCACGCCCCCAGCGCGCGCCTCACGCCCTCCTCCTGCATCAGGTACGAGCACCGCAGGAAGTGCACCACGAACGGACGCCCCTCGAGCAGCGCTGTCGCCACCGCTTCCGACACCTCCGTATCTGCTACAGACCTGACAAATTTACAATTTTTTTTTTTATTGAATAACTTTAAGTAACTATGTTTTTTTTTGTCATGTCATTTTATTATATTGACAAATTTTTTTGGGAACAAAAAAATATTGTCAATTTTTTTTATTTTTTATGTAAATTTTTTATTGTTGTTTGTCTTTGTTGCAGCTCAAGCTCATTGTTGGGATTTGAACCCACGCCCTTCGCGCGAACCGACTGCGCAGACCACAGAGCTATCATCGCTACAAACAACTTGACAGCCCTGTTGGTTCATTGGTAGTATGTCTGCTGCAAGAGCCGAAGGGCGTGGGTTCGATTCCCACCCAGGACAAGCATTTTGTGATATAAACAAATGTTTGTTCTGTCTAGATGTACTTTATGTATTTACAAATAAAAAAAAGAGTATTTAAGTATTCTATCAGTTATACGACTACCATAGTACCAGCTTTGCTTAGTTTGGGGTCAGATGGCGCTGTGTGTAGAATACTCACTGTAATATGGCGACGTCGGTCGTAGCAACGCTAGACTTGACCAGCGTGTCCAACAGTTCCAAGCATTTGGCGTACTCTCCGTAGGGGGCGCCACTGGAGTCGCAGACCTCGGCCAGCGCCTTCTTTATAGACGTAACTTCGCTCTGGCAGCGCGAGGGCTCGACGAGATGAATCACTTGTTCAAGCTTTTCTGCTCGACAGAACAGTTCGCGAGCCTACAAATACAAAACTTTTATTAATAATACCAAAGTTACAAGTCATTTTTCCATTCATATTTAAAAATATCAAAATCATAACATAATATGTCAATACAATGAAAATGCCAATGAAATAATATGTCACATATAAAATAATTATGTCAATAAAATAATATGTCGCACATAAATTAATTATGTCAATAAAAACAAAAATATTAGAAAGAACGACGAGCTAAAACGTTTAAAAACCTATCACCCGACTAGTTCAAGTTTATATGCGGCCTAGGATGGAACACGCCGGTTCTTTTACATCTCCTACTTGAGAAATTATTTATTATTGGTGCCCCATACAAACTTTCATTTCCTATTTCATCCCTGCACTATTTATTTTCGCAAAAATAAGTAGCCTATGTCCTTCTCCAAAGTCCAATCTTTTTCTATGACAAAGTTCATCAAAATAGCTTCAGCGGTTTAGGCGTGAAAACTTAACAGACAGACAGAATTACTTTCACATTTATAATATTATATATTAAGTAATATTAAGGATTTTAAGTAATTATTAAGAAATATTAAGTAATTCAGTATGGATTATGAATGGAAGTATGGATGGATAGAGACAAACTGCTACTAAGACAGAATTACTTTCAAATTCATAATATTAGTATGGATATTAAGTAATAATTGAGTAATATTAGGTCATTATTTAGTAATATTAAGTATGGATGGAGAGACTGCTACTGACCTCTAAGGCGGCCTGTCCTGTGAGAGCGTGTATGGTGGGGGTATGTTGGCCTGCGCCGCGCACGCGCGTGATGCACATATCCCCGAGGCGCGCCGTCTCAGGCGCGTGGCTCCCGCAGCACAGCTCCCTGCGGGGACACTGATAATGCGTTACAGAACTATTATTATGACCTGATCTTAATTTCTGGCCACTGACAGACGCGGCTTGGCATAGTGGCCAGATAAAACCGCGGCTAGCTCTGCATCGGAACCAGTTGCAACGATTTCACATACTCTTAGTTAAAACAGCAGGGCTTTGACAATCCGAACACCCAACATTTATACCCTGTTCGGATGTACGAAGCGTTCGGATTATAACGTGTAGATATTCTGAAAGGCATTTTTCTAAATCAAAACGAAAACATTATACACTAGCTGCGCCCCGCGGTGTTACCCGCTACACGTTTTTGGGATAAAAACCAGCATATGTGTTAATCTAGGGTCTCAGCTACCTCCATACCAAATGTTATCCAAATCCGTTCAGTAGTTTTTGCGTGAACGAGTAACAAACATCCATCCATAAATGCATACTCACAAACTTCTGCATTTATAATATTAGTGGGACAGTATAGGTATGGCGCGAAAACATGTTTCTGGGATTCTTTAAGTCATTGTACAAATACAAATCTTTTATTAATAACACCAAAGTTACAGGTAATTATTTCCATTCATATTTAAAAATATCAAAATCATAACATATGTCAAAACAATGAAAATGTCAATGAAATAATATGTCACATATAAAATAATTATGTATGGACGGCACGTGCTTGTAAGAGGGCAGTTCAGTGTAGTGTTAGGATACTCACTTGGAGGGAAGCGGTGCAGGTATGTCTATAACCCGGAGCCCCGACTCAGGGTATGACTCCCCTGGCACGGTCAGGATGGAGTCTTCCCGGGACAACTGCAGACTGTCTATTATGCGGGTCGTTATAGGTACGTTGGATGTTATTGATTTTCTGTGGAATAAGTTATTATATAAAAAAAATATTTTAGTGTCAAGACATGAACGTAACACGCTTCTGATGGTAAGAGATAACGCTTGTCCATGACCTTTGCAGCAATATCAGAAATTTGAGTAACAAAATAAAGTTTAGGTCACTGTTACTTTGGCGCTCATAACTTTTTTTTTTTTTTATGTAAGAAGTAATGAGACGAACGAGACGCTCTCCTGACGGTAAGAGATAACGCTTGTCCATGACCATTAAAGCGATACACAGAACTTTGAGTAACAAAACAAAGTCCAGGGCATCACTGCTTTGGCGCTCATTACTTTGAGACTTTTGATAGAGTTAGTCTCAACAGCTCAGTAATTTCGCTAGCTGCAGTACCCTTCAAACCGGAACACAGTAATGCTTACACACTACTGCTTAGCGGCAGAATAACTGGTACTGCGGTGGTACCTACCTAGACGACCTCCTGCTAAGGAGATCTACCACCAAGTACTATACCAAGTACCAAGTACTGTATTTACAAAAAAAAAGTATTTAAGTATTCTATCAGTTATCTGTCTTCCATAGTACAAGCTTTGCTTAGTTTGGGGTCAGACGGCGCTGTGTCTAATGTCCTACGATATTTTTTTTTTAAGAATATTTACCATCAAGTTAAATATGGTGCAAACTTACCTAATCAGTTCTTGAGCTTCCAATATGTTCTGCTGCGACAATTTCTTGCCGTAAACACACAAACTCAGACTCAGTCCTTTGTCCGTCACAGTGGAACCAATTTGACCAACAACACCGTTCGGCAAGACTTGCCTCACAGCTGCGTTTAACAAATGAACTCCCGTATGATTCTGCATTATCTTCAATCTTCTATGACTATCTATATTCAAAGTCACATCACTATAACACTTCACATATGAATCGTCACTATTGAGAGAAAAAGTCCCTTTGTGGAACACAAAGTCCCGAATTTTGAAAACACTATCGACTTTAAGAAGGACACCATCCTTGATATGTATTATTCCTATATCAGCTATTTGGCCACCCTCTTCGCAGTAGAAATTTGTGTCTTCTGTAACTAGGTAGTAAGCTCTATTTTCGCATGGATCGGACACGTCTATCCATTCGCAGTCCTCATTTAAAATTGCGACTAGTTTAGTTTTCAGCGGATCGAAAATAATTTTATCTTTCATAGTTTTGTACGCGTATTTGTGCTGATCATTTGTTGGTTTCACGCCGTTACTTTTTAGTGTTTCTATTGCTTTGTTGAATAAACTTCCTCGGTTGGATGTTTGTTCTTTCAGTGCGGTTTTGTGTCTGGATTTGTGTTGAGACAGAAGTTTCCAGAATCCCTCCTTGTCTACGGTCATGTTGTTGAGTTGCGCGACCCTGAGGATGATGTCTTCTTGGAACCCGTGCGTATCATAGAGTCTGAATACTAGTTCGCCCGGGATCGTGTCTGAATTGATTTTTGACATACTCTGAAAAATTAAGTATTTGTGTGTTTGTTCTCAACCATCTATTTATTAACCTTTTTTTTATGTTTGACAGGCTAGGTATTTGACTACAGCTCACCTGATGTTAAGTGACGGTGTGGTCAAAGATGGTAAAGCACACCTAGCCTGGAATGGAACTGGCTCTCAAGTGAGGCTGCCGGAACACACCGTTAGATGCTCGGCGGAAGATTTTGAACTTGAGGGTGGTAGCTAGCCAGCCGAGTACTAGAAAGTACCCTACCACCATGCTATGGTTTCCTCACGATGTTTTCCTTCACCGGCAGCTCAAGCTCATTGTTAGGGTCAGAACTCACGACCTTCGGCATGCGAACCTACCGCGCTAACCACTGAGCTATCATCGCTACGAAAACTTGTAGTAAATAAAGAAATATTTTAAAAAAAATTGTAAGTGCAAATTGTGTGCGTCGGGAATCTTAGGTACAGTAGTTGGTAGTTGTTCTGCTTTTAGAGCTGTGGGGGTATGGGTTCTATTCCCAATAAGGACAAACATTTCTGTGACGAACATAGAAACTCATTTCTACTTAATATTACCAACCAAGTAACTTTACTTTGCTCGTGGATGGTGGCGAATATATCTATCTTTTCTTCGATACCCATTTGAAATAATTGGTATATTGTAATTTATTTATCAAGCAACATAATAACGGTCAAACTTTAATGTATAATAACTTTTTTTTTAAATGAAATACATGTGAAAAATGTTTTCAAATTTTACCTGTTTGAACTCTTTGTATCCTTGTGAAAATCCCGCTAGTTCGACGTCCGACATCGCTTCCACCTCGGGGTGTACGGAGACCAAATCGCGCCATTTCTTCGCCATTTGCGCGCGTAGTTTAGCGTAAGCGTTGTCTTCGTGCTCGATCACCAATAGTGCATCATGTTCCTATACATTACAAGTATAAATTAAAAATAAATAAAAAAAACCCCAACTGGTGTATAGTATTATACTAGTCAAGCCCTTTCATTTGATACACATATTGTTGTGAAAAAAAACATGTAATCCGCCATTTTGTGACGGCGGCCATCTTAGATCGATTTTCATCAAAGCTAAGAACACTCTCGACTAATTAACTTTTTAAACAAAATCAAAATCGGTTCATCCGTTTGGAAGCTACGATGCCCCACACACACTCACAGACACGTCAAACTTATAACGCCCCGTCGTTTGCGTCTGGGATTAAAAAAACAAATTCCAGCGTTTTTTTTTTAATGTAAAAAGTAATGAGACGAACGAGACGCTCTCCTGATGGTAAGAGATAACGCCTGTCCATGACCAACAGTCTCAACAGCCCAGTAATTTCGCTAGCTGCAGTACCCTTCAAACCGGAACACAGTAATGTTTACACACTACTGCTTAGCCTTAGCGGCAGGACATCTGGTACTGCGGTGGTACCTACCTAGACGACCTCCTGCTAAGGAGATCTACCACCAAGTAAAAATCAATTGATAGTCTCAATCACATTGGGGGGTAACAGCAAAGTACTTGAACCGCGAGCCCTGAGTAAGTAGAACATGTTCCCCATGGACACTGGCAGCAGCAGAGTGCAAAGGGGTACACTTGACAAAGACAAAATAAATTAAATGGCGTAATTTCTTCACGTTACCTTTGTTCTAAGTTCAGGATACGCGTCTCCAAGGGTAGAAGCTACTTCGGAGTACAGAACTGTGAGGAGATGAGGGTTTCCGAACAAGTCAGACGATATCTTAAA
Source organism: Biston betularia (assembly GCA_905404145.2). Taxonomy (NCBI): domain Eukaryota; kingdom Metazoa; phylum Arthropoda; class Insecta; order Lepidoptera; family Geometridae; genus Biston; species Biston betularia. The sequence goes on from FR989879.1 coordinate 1,922,787, forward strand.
CGATTTGCGCATTATCTGTTTAAGATTTAGGCTGGAACAAAGTAGTTTTTATACAGTGTGTTGAAAAAAATGATAACAACTTTAAGATGCAACCCTAAAATTGGTTATTTTATACATTGGCACTTCCAGTCCGGCTTTAGCTGCAGGGCGTGAGTTCGACAGAGCGTGTCCATACCATAAAGTGAAAGAATTCTTCTACATTGACGTGTTCCATCTTCGACTACAGGGCCAACATTTTACTAAGAATATGTGTGTCACTTTTTATTTTCGCAGAATAGTATGTTTTTTTGGTTGGAAGGTTGGTACGAAGTACGTTCATGAGCTTCAAATCTCCTTTTAGCGATAAGGCCGCCAGTTTAACCAGCAGCATAGAGGGGGCGGGTGTAATACTTGAATGGTCCCATACCAGACCAACGGACGTGTTGGTGGACAAACGTAATAAATGTAAAGGAAAAAACATCCATCGGGTAACATCTACTCAGGTAGCGCATTCCACTGTTTAGCGGTTGTTTGTTGGTTGGTGTTTAACGGTGCTCTCTGCGACTCTCTTCCAGCTGCATATTAACGACTTGCTTAAACCCGGTACCTTTGGGTATGCAGATGACAGCACTGTTGTAGAGAGCTACATGTCCAGTGCACGTACTAGTGGATCGGAAATCCAGTCCCTTAGAGAGGCTATGGTCGAGCGCATGAACTTGTCCCTCAAGGCAGTCTCCGACTGGGGCGATGCCAATCTGGTCAAGTTCAATGCAGCTAAGACTCAGGCGTGTCTGTTCTCCGCCAAAAAGAGGCCATTTGATCTGACGCCTACTTTCCACAATGTATCCGTTCCAATTTGCGACAGCCTTGAGCTCTTGGGCGTTTCTCTGACTCCGACCCTCAATTTTGGCTCTTTTATTGAGGCAAAAGCCCAATTGGCTGCCAAAAAGCTGGGTATCCTTTCGAAGGCGCGACGGTACTTCACGCCGGAACAGTTGCTTACCTTATACCAAGCACAAGTTCGGTCGTGCATGGAGTATTGTTCGCACCTTTGGGACGGATCAGCCAAATACCAGCTTGAGGCGTTGGAGTCCATTGAGAAACGTGCTAAGAGGCTCATAAGCAACGATTCGCTCGTTCAGAAAAGGCTCCAAAGCCTTGAACATCGACGGAAAGTTGCATGTCTGTCGGTTTTCTACCGGATACATTTTGGAGAGTGCGCTTCAGATCTGCATGACCTAATTCCACCTTGCCCATTCTACTATCGGACAGCCAGGAGCTTTAAAAAGCGTCACCGCTTCATGGTTGATGTTCCAAAAGCTCGAACTAAGCGGTTTGATTCCACCTTTTTCATGCGTACCGCTAGACATTGGAATCAGCTGCCCGAGTGGGTGTTCCCCAATGAATATAGTCTGGGTACCTTCAAGTCGCGAGTGAATCGGTTTCTTCTAGGCAAGCGTGCTCCACCGTAGACCGCATCTTCGCTTAACATCAGGCGGGATGGCGGTCAAACGCAAGCCTATCTACTATAAAAAAAAAAAAAAAAAAAAAAAACGTCCACCATGACACGATGTCGCTCTTTCGAGCTTCTGACTGTCTAATAAATAATTGTTCACAATTACATACTGATAATGTTATCAGTATATTGGCATGAAATGGAATATGCCTTGTAACTTTGGTGTTATTAATAATATATTTAGGTTTTTTTTTTTTTATAATTATACGCTCCACAGACACTGGAGTCCGTGACCTTTGTCAACTTTAGTTACTTTTTTTTTTTTTTTTATTAATTTTACATTACAAAAAGAGGAAAGTTACGTTAGTAATCTTAATCTAAGGTTAAAGTAGGTACTAGATTGTGTGTATACCGCGAGCAGACCAGCGACCCGCAAGCAGCACCCGATCACGAGTATGACGCATGTGCCAGCCATATTTGTATGTTTAACCGAATCACTTTAGTTTCACTTTTGCATCGTATAGCTTTATATTCAATAAGTAAATATCTTAGACTTTAAATGCTAGTAAAATGCTTCTAAATTTATAGTCATGTTGTATACACTTGTTTAGGTATATAGTCTGGCTCGAAACTGTACCTAGCAAATTATGTATCTGTTATATGTTCTGTTTTGTGTATCAATAAATAAAATAAAAATCAATTCTCAAGGGTCCTCAATTCGACTTTTTTTTCAAATGTTTGTTAGGCGATAATTCCGCCAATTATAAATCGATTTCCATGATTCTTTTTTTGCTTGGTAGATCATAATTCAGAGGTGGTCTCATATAAATTATAACGAAATCGATCGAGCGGTTTTTAAAAAATCAACAGAAATCTAAAAATTGTATCCATCGATGATATTTTCGTTTACTCGGAAACCTCGCTGTTTCATTGGAGCGCGTTTAGTTGGCCTAAGGGTCATGGAGTCGGTTATTTAAAATTACGAAGAGCCAACAACTAATTTACCTCGCGGCAGGAAACACGCCATCAGCTAGACAGACGCTGACCATCCTCGCATGGTCAGCGAGCCGACGGTAAGCGCAGTCTAAGTGGGCATCTTTCGCGTAGCTACCGCCATAAGGATTCACGCCTTTACTGTTCTAGAAAAACACAAGTTACACATAATATAATTATGTATATTTTTTATGTAAAAGTAATTATACAAACGAGACGCTCTCCTGATGGTAAGAGGTAACGCATGCCCATAACCATTGCAGCGATACAGAGCTTTGAATTGCAAAACAAAGTCCGGGGCATCGCTGCTTTGGCGCTCATTACTTTGAGACTTTCGACGGTTAATCAGCGATGATAGCTCAGTGGTTAGCGCGGTGGGTTCGCATGCCGAAGGGCGTGGGTTCAAACCCCAACAATGAAGCTTGACTTGCCGGTGAAGGAAAACATCGTGAGGAAACCATAGCATGGTGGTAGGGTACTTTATAGTACTTGGCTGGCTTGCTACCACCCTCGAGTTGAAAATCTGCCGCCAACCATCTAATGGTGTGTTCCGGTAGCCTCACTTGAGAGCCAGTTCCATTTCAGGCTAGGTGTGCTTTACCATCTTCGACCACACCTTCACTTAACATCAGGTGAGCTGTGGTCAAACACCTAGCCTAACAACCATAAAAAAAAGTCTCAACAGCCCTGTAATTTGGTTGGATTATTTTTTTATTATTACTTACTAAATGCTATTTATTAATTTTTATACCAGTATTGACATCGTAAATATATTCTTAGTAACATAATAGTCGACGATATCGTCACCGTCGCGGGTTGAACCTGGACCAGATTGGCACAGGACCGAGGCAGATGGCATGTAAAAAGAGAGGCCTACACCCAGCAGTGGGATAAAGAAGGCTGTGGATGATGATGATGATGATGAACATAATAGTTTTTTAAATATATTATGAGAAATGAACAGCTAGGTACAGAAATTTACATATCCATAATTATAATTTATTATGTTAAATAAAAAAAAATACAAATTAAAGTATTATGATTTGTAACGTTAGTGATATTGATAAAATATTTGTATCCTTGAAGTAAATAAATATCGTAGTCCATTACACACAGCGCCGTCTGACCCCAAACTAAGCAAAGCTTGTACTAAGGAAGTCAGATAACTGATAGAATACTTAAATACTTTTTTTTTTTGTAAATACATACTTATAATAAATACAGAACACCCAGACACAGAACAAACATTTTGGGATCGTGAGGATGGAAAATGTGGGACGTACTCACCTTTTCAATGGCCTTTATGATGGGCAAGAACAAATCAGTGTCGTAGTTAGACTGCTTCCCCTGCAGCACAGCTGCCATACGCTCTAAGCCCATGCCAGTGTCCACGTGGAATTTGTGCAATGGTTTCACTTTGCCATCTATGTCCCTAATAAACAAAAAAAAAATCAAATTTATAGGCATCGACTGCCAAAACTTCAAGTGTGTAAACCCAGCGGTTTAGGTTCTATGCTGATGAATCAATCAAAAACAATCAATCGTTTTTAATTAATAAAGTAAAATAAATAAATAAAAATAAATAAATTAATCAGTCAGGACAAGTAAGCCGAAGATAAAAAGACTGTCTAAAATAAATCCTTACTAATCCCACTAATTTTATAAATGTGAAAGTTTGTATGGATGGATGGATGGATGTTACTCTTTCACGCAAAAATTACTGAACGGATTTAAATGAAATTTGAAATGAGAGGTAGCTGAGACCCTGGATTAATACAGCCTAAAATAAAACTATGTAAATATGAAGCAAATGTAATAATAGCGCGGTCAATTCGCATGCCGTCACCTTAACAAAATCAGATGAGTTGTGGACAAACACCTAGCCCATCAAACAAAAAAATAGTTTTACCAATAATATGTAACATAATTATGTAAACTTAAAAATGGCTGCCCCAAAAAGTATGCATTATCAAATTGTCAATGTATTCACGGCGTGTATGGAGACATACTTTTGAGTCTGTGGCAAAATCACCTGTTGTATTGTATAAACACGATATTCCATATCTCGGTGAGGGTTCCATCAGGATTCATGTAGTGTATTTCGGTGCAAGGTCCGCACGGACCAGCAGCTCCCATCTCCCAGAAGTTATCCATAGAGCCAAACGATTTTAGACGGCTGGCTGGCACTCTGTGCAACAAGATGTTCATTTGTTTTATTATTTTTGACTTAAGCGTGAAGTGACTTGTGATTGGGTTTCAACAAGGCCAGCTTTTTTTTTTTCCTCTTTTTTCTTCGGCCAAGGCCAGCTTTCTTTTCGTTTTTTTCTGTGGTGCTTGCATGCCGAAAGGAGGCATGCTATCATGGAGGTGAATTGAAAATATTATAGCTATTTTTACAAGAGTGTTTGCCCAAATAAAAATTAGCCGTTAGTAGTTAGCCGTGGTGTAGCGTGCCTTGGATGTTGATGGCCCTGTATCAAAATTAGTTGGGGTAATATGAAGGGTAAAGATTTCTCACAAAAGAAACAAAAATGTTTGCATTAAATTAAAATAAATATTTATTGATGTATGGACAGTTGATTGTATGACAGTTTTTTTATTTTTTTTCCCCGGGATCATGATATTATGTGACATTGTGGAATTTTACTAATTTTTGCTTACACACGTACGGGGCCCCTGTAGCCCGGGGGCCCCGTACCATTAATACGGCTGATATGGCGGTAGCTACGCCCCTGTCGCCACTACTTTACTAAAGCATGACTGAATTTGACTGACACGGACTGGACTTTGGCTAGTTTTTAACTTAAGAAACTTGAAAATATCAAGACACTGGCAAATGCACAAAATGCGAAGCCAAAATCAGAGAAGAAGAAGACTTCGAAATCAGTGACCAGTAGCAATAATGGCTTACCCTATACTTTTCCAGATATCTCGGCATTCTCTGTCCTCTTGAAGGCCCATCACCACATCCCCACCAAAGTAAGTCACAACCAAATTCTCAGGTTTCAGCCGGTACGGGCCTAGGAGGAGGTCCCATGCCATTTGACATGCTTCTTTCTGGAAGTATGATTTATATGAGGTAGTTACATACCTATGTATTTATTTTACGTTTACCTCTACTCACCTGATGTTGATTGACAGTGTGGTTGAAGATGGTAAAGCACACCTAGCTGGGATGCCACTGGCTCTCAAGTGAGGCTGCAGGAATACCATTACATGGTTGGTGGCAGTTTTTTAACTTGAGAGTGGTAGCTAGCCAGCCGAGTACTAGAAAATACCCTACCACCATGTTATGGTTTCCTCACAAATGTTTTCCTTCACAAGCCGCACTAACCACAAAGCTATCACCACTAAGGAAAACATGTTTGTTCCCAAGACCTTACGTTTCTGGTAATAGGCAGATAGGATGCATGGACAGCCCTGTTGGTTCATTGGTAGTATATCTGCTCCAACAGCTGAAGGGCGTGGGTTGGATTCCCACCCAGGATAAACACTTTGTGGTATAAACAGATGTTTGTTTTGTGTCTGGGTGTTCTATTTTTATTACAAGTATGTACATATAAAGTATTTAAGTATTCTATCAGTTTTCTGACTTCTATAGTACAAGCTTTGCTAAGTTTGGGGTCAGATGGCGCGGTGTGTAATGTCCTACGATATTTATTATATGTACCTTATAATAATCTCCAAAGGACCAATTGCCGAGCATTTCAAAGAATGTGTGATGAGTGCCATCTGTTCCTACTACATCCAAGTCATTGTGCTTGCCACCCACTCGGATGCACTTCTGTGAGTTAACAGCGCGAGGACAAGGTGGTTCTATGGTGCCCAGGAATACACCTTTGAACTGAAAGAAAATATTGCACCCTTATATCAGTAGTTTTTATTCTCCTCGAGTTGAACTATCTTTTAATATAAGGGAAGGAAAAACAGGGGACAAGGGATAAGGAAGTAAGCAAAGGGTGGAAGGGATTATATGGTAGGTATGTATGTAGTCTACATTTAACCTGGAAATCTAAATAACTAAATAGTCTGTAATATTATATTTTGCTATTAATTACCAAGTTACCAGTTGTAATTTTGAAGGTCAATAAATGGTGTACTACATACTTTATGTATTTCATTCAATCAAAGTGTAATTGTAAGATTTTTTTGTAACTTGTCTTGCCTGTAACATTATTGTTAATTATGGTCAATAAATATTACTGATTTACTGAATGAATAGATTGTTTAGTGCAAATGCACTTTAACCAAGTATATTGGCACTAGAAACCTACAACCATCATTTACATACAATGTTAAAGTAATTATAATGATAAATAAATTGTTACAGACAATTAGTCAAAGACCTTGATTATAATTAAAAGCATAAAATGGAGATAATTTTAAGTTTTTTTTTTACGATTTTAACAAAAACAAGTTTACTTGGTGGTAGATTTCCTTAGCAGGAGGTCGTCTAGGTAGGTACCACCGCAGTACCAGTTATTCTGCCGCTAAGCAGTAGTGTGTAGACATTACTGTGTTCCGGTTTGAAGGGTACTGCAGCTAGCGAAATTACTGGGCTGTTGAGAATAACCATCGAAAGTCTCCAAAGTAATGAGCGCCAATGCAGCGATGCCCTGGACTTTGGTTTGCTGTTCAAAGTTCTGTGTATCGCTGCAGTGGTCATGGACAGGCGTTATCTCTTAACATCAGGAGGGTGTCTCGTTCGTCTCATTATTTTTTTACCTAAATCAAATCAAGTTTTACAGATACATAAGCTGAACTTAAAAAAAACAAGTATGAATAAAAATATTACTACTGCAATACTACCTATGTTTTTGTCAAAAGAAATTGGTTATTATTTTTACACGCATCTACCTAATTAAAACTTTCACATATTATCTAAATCTCAATCTAATCTATTAAAACTTTAATATATCCAAAATATACTAAACGCTTATATACAAAACAACAAAACTGTAAGATAAGCCAATTCATCACTAATTTTCTTTGAGATTCAACATGAAGGTAGACTTACGTACCGTTTTATTCGGTAAGACGTAACATAGTTACAAAAAGCAATAAGTAAATAAAGATTGATACCTGGTTCATTCCTGCATTCACAAATGGTACGGTCGGGTCGCAAAGTGGTATAACAGAGCTCGACTTAATATGTTTGTGGCCATGGTTCTCAACGAAATACTCGATAAAAGTGTTCCTTATCGAGGTACTTGAGGACTTCAGGCGTATCCAGGGGTTTTTATGGAGTGCTCCGGTCCTAACCGGTACTCGCAACATCTTGACTTTACAGGTTATCCGTTATAGATATTATAAGGACCCTGATGTAAAATTATGCCTTAATAAAAGTTTGTGTACATAACACTTGTGTTGTAATTTATTTAGGCCTTGAACGAAAAAAATAATTAAGCAAACTACAGCAACAATTCAATAAAAACTCAAACTAATCGAAAGAAAGGTATAAGGAATTAAAGTAAAAAAGCGGCTCAAAATACTTCAACAGCACTGATAATACTGATCGCGCTAATAGTAATCAACATAACTTGCCTAACCTATTTGTATTTTGCGTTGGTAATTAATTGCGTGATTGGCATTTACAATACTACTGGTGTATTTAAGCTTTTAAGGTATGAAAGTCTAACTGACACCGCGGTTGTCATTATGTCATTATAACAACAACATTGACAATTCGTAATTTGTTTGACGGATTATCTTGAAAAGTTTGTTTCCGTGGTTTTTGGCGTCTTAGGTCACGTGTTTAGATCTTTTTACGGTTATCATGAAAATGAGTCAATGTAATTCACGATTATGTCCAGTCAGTAAAGTAGTTGATAGTAGTTTGATAGAGTTATCAAAGCAACACGAAAAGTCATCTTGATCTTGCACTAGACTAAAACATTTTTTTACACTTCTTCTTATAATTCAGCACTTTATGTGTAAGATACCACTATTTTTATATAAACATTCAAAAAATCACAAGTTTTAGAAATAATACAATTGTGGTGACGTGATTTTTTCCGCGTTCCCGCCAAAACTTCTCTGGAAAAGTTTCAGAACGTAGAGTAGGTATAAAGTGCGATGCCAAAAACAAAAAAGAAGAATCGCAGCAACTTATTAAAAATAAAGCCTATATACTAGATTTTTGTTCGTTTTATTTTTTCGCAGCAGAAAATGATGAAATAAACTAAGTGATAGGTTAATTAAGTATATTTCGTTATATACCTGGGTTCCTCCTTTACAGGTGGTGTAACTTGTAAAATCGAATACCTGTGAAATAAAGTTTTTCTCGTGCTTGACCGACTCGAGTTTATTTAGGGACACGTAAGTGTTTATGTTTTTATTCTATGAGAGAATTGTGATCGAAGATGCAAGGATTTGAAGTATTCATATTGTGCATATGCGTGGCCTTCTCCACCTGCGAGCTAATCGGGCCAGATTCCCGTAAAGGGAAGGAAAACAATAATGAAGAAGATACACAAGAAGTTGAGCACAAGAGTAAGGTGGATCCAGAATACCTGAAAGAGCTCGAAGAAGCCGTGAATCAAGAGCTCAGTGAAGCTATGAACGAGGAACTGTTGACTTTCAAAGACTATGCGGACGCTGTGCGGAGTACAAAAGACATGAAGGGTGGGTTTACTTCTGTGCCTTTTCCTTTCGGTTCTTATAATAGTTACTTTTAACGAGCAAAAAATACTTAAGTTTTGTCCACAAAAAACCCCTGCCATATTAAAAAATAAGGATAAATTGTATTTTATCTATTATTTAAAGTTAAGAGTCTATGCTATTGTTTATCTTTTTCTATTATCAAATCAGTCACCAAGCAAACTTGTTACTGACACCAATTTTTTGTGAACACCTCATTAGCTCTTACAAAGTAGAGACGTAGAGTGGGAACTAATGATAATAGTTTATAATTTTATAATCCATATAGGTAAGTAAAACAAAAATGTGTCAAAACCATGTCAGTCATGTCATGTAATTTCTATCAGTAACAGTAACAACCAAACCATACCTAACAATAAAACATTTTGTTTTCATGGAAACTGATGTGATCACGATACACTAGGTGGACCGTAGTCATCCTACAGATTTTGGTCACCAGAAATGATCGAGACTGTAGCCAGAATACCTAACTTGATTAAATATGAGTAATCCCATATAATTAAAACAAAAACATATTTTGTAATTACAGAAAATCAACTAAAGCAAATGGAATTCACTCTGAAACTTTTGAAGTCTAGTCTTATGAAGAGTTCTAAACTGAGCTATCAAGACCTGAAGATGACGGAGGAAGCTGCCAACCATGAGGTACCTAGTTTCAATGATACAGAAACAAAATAATTCTTTTGGTATCTTATTCTTATTCGGAATGGGGGCGATGAGTCCTGCACTGACATCCCGCTTGGGGCATATTGTGCATTTCCCCCTGCTAGCGCCTACCCGAGCCAACCCAGCTTTTTGAAGTATCTGAGTGAGGCACTGGGTTGTGATGCCACAGCTTGTTTTTGCCTCAAAGTACTCTGCCACCCTTTTGATTATATTAACCCCTTTTGAGCTTAGTATCAGTACTCTAAGCTTGTAACCCTGTACAAGAACCCTGTATTTTGTAGCGATGATAGCTCAGTAGGTTCGCATGCCGAAGGGCGTGGGCTCAAACCCCAACAATGAGCTTGAGCTGCCGGTGAAGGAAAACATCGTGAGGAAACCATAGCATGGTGGTAGGGTACTTTCTAGTACTCGGCTGGCTAGCTACCACCCTCAAGTTGAAAATCTGCCGCCAAGCATCTAATGGTGTGTTCCGGCAGCCTCACTTGAGAGCCAGTTCCATTCCAGGCTAGGTGTGCTTTACATCAGGTGAGCTGTGGTCAAACAACTAGCCTGTCAACCATAAAAAAAAAAGAAAAGAATATTAATAAAAGTATTTGATTTTTTTTTTTGTATTTCTTTTGTAGAAATTAGAAGAGGAAAATCCACAGGATGTACTGGACACACTGCCACCCCTACCAGAAGATAAAGAAGAAGAACTTACTCCTGAATTAAACGAAGGTACGTAATCTTTGATTATATTGTATATGAATATTGTATTGGGACATAATCAATCAATATGTTATTGTTTCAGGCGTTACTTTGCGGAAGTTCACTTTGAGTATTCATGTATATATCAAGTGTATTTCTGCTTAAAAGTCGTTTTGGTTATATCAGTGATGAGGATTTGATTTGATTTTTCTAAGTTGTCAACTATTTTTAAATATCTATTCGAAATAATTCTTAATATATTCATATTTCACCTCTAAACGAGGCATCCTCAACTGGTTGCTGAAGCGAGAACATGATTTTTTTATTTAGGACTATACACACAGCGCCATCTTTCCCCAAACTAAGCAGAGCTTGTGTGGAAGTCAGATAACTGATAAAATACATAAATACTTTTTTTTTGTAAATACATACTTATAATAGATACAGAACACCCAGACACAGAACAAACATTTGTTTATTCACAAAATGTTTGCCCTGAGTGGGAATCGAACCCACGCCCTACAGCTCTCAAGGCAGATATACTACCAATGAGCTAACGGGGCTGCTAAAATTATTAAGACTTGTGATTAATTTCATTTAATTTATTTTGATTTTTTTATTTATGTCCGATAGTTTTTACTCTACTCAATTTTGGTACAACCTATGTGTGGGCAACTCCACGTATTAACAGTAAGTTCGTTTTTATGCTTTCATATATATGTTATTGTATAAAACTTCAGCCAAAGAACTATATGATGAAGCCATCAAGAAGCTCCATCGTCGTACTCCAGACCTTCAAAACACGATTCTCCAAGTGAAGGCAGCGGCTGACACGGGCTATATCCCTGCAAAGATCAAGCTGGCGTGGTCACATATCTACGGGGAAGGAGTCGAGTTGGACGTCGATAAAGCTAAGGAGATATTTGAAAAGTTAGCTGAGGAAGGAAATGCCGACGCACATGCTGTGAGTTTAAACATTATTTATTAATATTATGAGTTTTTTTTTCCAAAGGGTTTTAAAAATTTAAATGCAGCGCTTAACGGAATATTGGTGTACATTAGCGGTCGGCAAACTTTTGGCCAGCAAGGGCCACGTAGTGGAGGGCCGTTTGTTCATAATTTTAATAATAGAATATTTATGTAAATATGCATTATAGGTGATATTTAAAAATATGCAATAACATAAAATGTTTGCAAAGTATGACTAAGAAAAGAGGAAAAATAAAAAAAAACATAGACGACTACTTCAAAGCCGTCAAATTAATATATACGACGAGTGAAACAACAATTATATTACAGAGTTTGGCCAAAAAGTATATACCTACTCTTGAGCACTCACTCGCATAAAGTTTACGCTTGTTTGTAATTATTTAGGTATTTATAATAATTTAGCTTCATATAATAACTATGACTATGACTTTCAACAAAACAGTCGCGGGCCGCAATGAAGAATGTTTCAGGCCGCATACGGCTCGCGGGCCGCATTTTGCCAACCACAACAACAACACAACTTATACAACTGTACAATTGTACATCATTACTTTAAAATCTGTAATTTAAGAAATGTGTCGTAATGGTATTGATATATAGTTGGTTATTCTGCACGGTTGTTTTATGGGTGATATCAGGTGAACTATACCTGATGTAGGGGGCACCGTGATCAGAAAGGCAGTTCCTCCAAAGGCTTTCCATTCCATCAGGTCACCGAGCCTATGTTTGACATCAGCATACCTAATTTTAATTTTATGATGTTGTGGAAGATGTTGAACACACTTAGCCTGGAATGGCAATTGGCTCTCAAGTGCGGCTACTGGAACACACTGTTAGGTACTTGGCGGTAGATTTTCAACTGTACTTTCACTCGAGTTATACATGTGGCGTGTCTTGGAAAAGGCCTATGTCCAGCAGTATTCTTCGATAGGCTGACGATAATGATGAGCTGATTTCATTAAATTTTCTATCTTCAGGGCATGGGCTTCCTCTACGCGTCCGGCATTTCAGTCCCCGTGTCCCAGGCCAAAGCGCTCGTACATTACACCCTGGGCGCTCTCGGAGACAGCTCGTACGCCCAGATGGCGCTCGCGTACAGGCACTGGGCTGGCGTCACCGTGCCCAGCTCCTGTCCCAAAGCCCTCGACTTGTACATGAAGGTCGCTTCTAAAGGTCAGATTTATGAGAATAAATGCTTTTATAGGTCTTCTATCGTATCTATCGTATATATTTGTCAATAGACAACACTTTATTTGTGACATAAAATAAACAAATTTCTATTACATTAACAATATACATATTTATACAAAAATAAATTATAAACATAGGTAATAATAAATAAATTGAACACAAAGATCGAAAAGAAAGAAAGAAAGGTATAAACTTTATGTCACAAATCGGCCTGAACTCAGCATAATGTCGACATCAGGCAGGGCGTGGTCAAACGCAAACCTATTTCAAGAATTGCAAAACACGACCCAAAACGCAAATTATCGAATTTCAGTGGCGTCTGAAGTGACGTTTAGCGGGGGACCGGCTGTGGTCCGCACGCGGCTTGCGGATGAGGCGGAGGGAAGCGCGAGTGGAGCCCTAGATACCGACCTGATTGAATACTACCAGCTGCTGGCCGAGAAAGGAGATGTGCAGGCCCAGGTATGCTACCCTGAGGCACTCCTTATTGAAATTATTACATAATGATTCTTATTACTAATTACATAGATACTAACTTTGCTGGCACAGCGACCCAAAATGTGTCTTGACCTCCAATAGTTAAAGCACCTTCTTTCTTGATCTTGAACTAGGTACTTCATGCCATGTATTAACATCCAGTCACTGAAATTTGGCCTGATATTTTGTAGTGATGATACCCAGTGTTCAGCGCGATCGGGTAAGACGCTAAAATGTTACCCTAAAATTGAGCTTGACCTGGCGGTATAGGAAACTATCTTGAAAAACCATGGCATGGTGATACTTTCTAGCACGCAGCTGGCCTCTGGCGGCATGAAATATATTGATTTGCTTACACCTATACCAATTTGAAAGATACAGGCCCAAATATCTTACCCTAAGACATATCAGAACTGATACGCAACAAAAGTACCGGCCCGAACATTTTACCCTGAGGCATTCCTATGTTACTATGAAAAATTCCAGTTTGGATATGAAAGATGTAAGCTCGGGCGTGAAACCTTGACCCACTACCCCAAACATGTCGCTGCGGTGTGTTATTTTACAAAATTATTGTTTTTTTAGACCTAATGCTAAATTTTTATTGGTTAAATTATGGTCAAAATTTCAAAGGCTTAACATGTAAATAACATTAAAAACTGGGGGGCCGCCGGCAGTGGGGTATGGCTCAAGCTGCCACTGCCTTTTGGATCTGACCCTTGACCCAACTGTCTAATGAGTCTCTTAAGATGTTGGTCGAGACTCTTCGCTGTAAGACCGTTCACCGTGACGACTATCGGAGTGGACTTTCGGACAGTGGTCGTCGAATCAACAATTATCACTTATTACTGTGTATTATTGGCTGTATTGGCGTGTTGTCAGGTTGGGCTGGGACAGCTGCATTTCCAGGGCGGACGCGGAGTTACGCTGGACCTGAACAAGGCGCACCATTACTTCTCGCAGGCCGCCAAGACGGGGAATGCTGTCGCTAACGCTTTCCTTGGAAAGGTACTCAATAATATACTTTTCATCCCCCAAATCTCAGAAAGAGTATTTTTGCTCTTCGATATCTGACTGCAAAAGTCGTTTTTATCCGCTAGAGGATAAAGTAAATTTGAATTTAGAACATCGTGTGCGCTAAGTTTGTGAATTCAGAACATCGTTAAACCTATTTACTTCTACCTCCATGGTGCCGAATTTATCATACAACTTTTTTTAATTTGCTAAAAACTCCGACTCGGAATCTCTTTAGTGTACGTTTTTTTTTAATTTGCTTTCCGCGCGCTATTTTCTTTTCACGTCATAATATATTGTTAATGTAGTAGTTAATACCTAAACTGATATAAAAGTATCTTGTGATTGTAAGGGGTTTTTGGCGGAAACGCGGGAAGAGTCGTGTCGCTCCGTTGTATTTTTTTCCAAAACTAGTGTTTATGCATAAAAATGGTGGTGTTTTATTCATAAAGTGCCGAATTACAAGCGCGAGTGTGGGAAAATTATATAATGTGGTGAAACATGAGTTTTCGTGTTGCTTTCAAAACGCCATCGAAGCTTTATAGTAAAGTTGCCACTACTTTACTAAAGCATGACTGGAATTAACGGACACGAACTGGACTTGACTAAGACGACATTGACGATAACTATAGCTAAGATACAGCAGAAATAACACTTAAGACAAGGCAGTATGGCTTTATAGCTTTATCCTGCCCGAAGGGGCGAATTATTAAAAAAAAAAAAAAAAATGTGATTGTAAAAGATTTTTTTTGCATTTAGTCATTTCCTCGCTGAGGTGGGATAAAAAGTTACGTGTTGCACTCGAGTGCAAAGATGTGTCACCTCGTGCTTTTGTGATTCCCTCGCTAACGCTCAGGATTCTAATTTTAGAATCTTTCGCTTGATCGGTCATCAAAATTGAGCACGCGGTTAAAAAGCAACTTTGCACTCTAGTAACAAATAACTATTATTTTGAGATGTTTGTTTTTTTTTTCTTTAGTTTTGGCGTCACGTTTTAGCATTTGCCAGTGTCAAGTATTTATATATTTTCAAGTTTCAAAAATTAAACAAGCGTCCTCGTAGCTAGTTATAGTCAAAGTCCAGTCTTAGTCAAGTCCAGTCTGTGTCAGTCAAGTCCAGTCATGCTTTAGTAAAGTAGTGGCGACTTTACTATAAAGCTTCGATGGAGTTTTGGAAGCAACACGAAAAGTCATGTTTCACCACATTATATCATTTTCCCACACTCGCGCTTGTAATTCGGCACTTTATGAATAAAACACCACCATTTTTATGCATAAACACTCGACAAAACACAAGTTTTGGAAAAAAATACAACGGAGCGACACGACTCTTCCCGCGTTCCCGCCAAAAACCGAGATGTTTGTTATTCATTGACATTTAATCGAGTGTTTTAAAACTCTTTTAATGATATACATATTTGAAATGATATTACGGTATGTAACATTGGTGTTATCAATAAAATATTTGTATCTATTTGTACAGATATACCTAGAAGGCGGTGACGGTATCAAGCCAGACAACGAAACCGCGCTACGCTACTTCCGGAAGGCGACCGAGCTGAACAACCCAGTTGGACAAAGCGGACTGGGCCTTATGTATTTACAGGTAATACTTGGTGGTAGAACTCCTTAGCAGGAGGTCGTCTAGGTAGGTACCACCGCAGTACCAGTTATTCTGCCGCCAAGCAGTAGTGTGTAAGCATTACTGTGTTCCGGTTCGAAGGGTACTGCAGCTAGCGAAATTAGTGGGCTGTTGAGACTAACCATCGAAAGTGTCAAAGTAATGAGCGCTAAAGAAGCGATGCCCTGGACGTTGTTTTGTTACTCAAAGTTCTGTGTATCGCTGCCATGGTCATGGACAGTCGTTATCTCTTACCATCGGGAGAGCGTCTCGTTCGTCTCATTACTTCTTACATTAAAAAAAAATAAAAAATACCACGTATACTCCAGGGATATAAGCTTGGGGTGAATTAAGCCGATAGGGTGTCATTGTACTATCATTATTTTGTAGCGATAACAGCTCAGTGGTTAGCGCGGTAGGTTCGCATGCCGAAGGGCGTGCGTTCAAACCCCAACAATGACTTTAGCTGCCGGTGATGGAAAACATCGTGAGGAAATCATAGCATGGTGGTAGGGTATACTTAGCTTTGCAAATACAGTACAAATATTAAATAGACTGATGATGGTAGGATTATTTATGATGTAATGTCTCAGGGTCGTGGAGTACCCAAAGACACGACAGCAGCGTTCAAGTACTTCACAATGGCCGCCAACCAAGGATGGGTGGACGGCCAGCTGCATCTCGGCTTCATGTACTTTGGTAAGCAATCATTTGATTACTGTTGAAACACTTGTCCCTTATACTTTTTCTACTTGGGTTCGATAGGGCCTTCGGTTGTCTTTGTGTTTGACAACATTTACCGTTTAACCAATAGATGGCGCTGTTTGTTAAAAAAACGTTTACCTACGTAAAGCGCCATCTGTTGGCTTCGCATGAGATACTGTTTCGCTCGTTTAACTCGAGCTGCTACGAATTCTTTTTTGCAACTGTTTAAGGGCCAAGTCCTCGACCGTGGGAACTTCTGCTTGAACACCTACATTGATATTTTCCACTTACACAGACGTACATACGTCTGACGTTAGATTTGAATACATTGACGTCACGCTAAAATAGATAAGGAGAGTTAAATTACTATAGCCACGAGCAAGAAGGAGACAGAATGTTTATTCCTATTGCCGGAAGCGGATTTTACATTGATTATCTGTTACATTATGACAGAAGTTTTTTTTTTTGTTTTGGCATCGCGTTTTGAATATTTGCCAGTGTCAAGTGTCAAATACAAAACGGGCGGGAAGCATGCGCGCGGTGCTCGGTACCGCCGCCACCGCGCGCCCTCTCGTGACGTGCTATACACGACCACGAGACTCGTGACGTTAGATTGTCAGATTCAGAGATTCTCGATGGTTTGTAGCGCCTACCAAAATAAAACAGCAACAGACGTAACGCAGAAAAGAGATTTTCAGCAGGCACTATCAGAAATTTTCATCAAACTATCCGTACTTATCTGCTAATAGAATAAACAAAACGTACAATAAAAGGTCTAAGCCTTAAATGTATCTGCATCAAAGTTAGCATCTATAAAATTGCGCCTTTCCTATAATTATTTTGATGTCAAGATTACGGATTAAAAATAATTTGGCCATATTCTATTTCATAATTTCAAGAAACGAAAAGCGTTTGAAACTATTTTTTCTCCAAGCATAATAATTCAGGATATGTACTATAGTATTCATTAATTTCAAACTTCCACATGATGTATAACGGCACAAAAATGTTGACAAAAACACATCGA
The DNA here is from genome assembly GCA_905404145.2 of Biston betularia. NCBI lineage: Eukaryota > Metazoa > Arthropoda > Insecta > Lepidoptera > Geometridae > Biston > Biston betularia. Next base: position 1,940,252 of record FR989879.1, read on the forward strand.
TTGCCTTATTTCACAAGACTTGCTCGTTAAACTCTTTCTGTAGATAAATAATAATTATAGAAAGATTTTTTTTTTTAATGTAAAAAGTAATGAAACGAACGAGACGCTCTCCTGATGGTAAGAGATAACGCCTGTCCATGACCATCGCAGCGATACATAGAACTTTAAGTAACAAAACAAAGTCATCACTGCTTTGGCGCTCATTATTTTGAGACTTTTGATAGAGTTCGTCTCAACAGCCCAGTAATTTCGCTAGCTGCAGTACCCTCCAAACCGGAACACAGTAATGTTTACACACTACTGCTTAGCGGCAGAATAACTGGTACTGCGGTGGTACCTACCTAGACGACCTCCTGCTAAGGAGATCTACCACCAAGTAATAATACATTATACAGATAGATACATTAAGTTGCTAGATTTTTTTTTATTTATTCTGGTGGCCCCTGCGGTACGAGTTCTTAACCCTGAACTAATCAGGGTACACAAGTAATGCTACAGAATCTAGTATGCTAATTATAAGGTTTAATTAATTTATGTTAATGTTAATGTTCATATTATGGCAATAAACAAATTTATTTATATCAATTCTTGGACTTGAACGGCTTATAGGTAGTTCATACAATTATTCAACATACGATCTGGGTGCTCCATCGAAGCTTATAGTGAAGTCGCCACTACTTTACTAAAGCATGACTGGACTCGACTGACACGGACCGTACTCGACCAAGACTGGACTTTGATTACTTTTTAACTTAAGAAATTTGAAAATATCAAAACACTTGACACTGGCAAATGTACATTATGCGACACATATGCGATTTTAAACATCAGTAAGAGGGTTACCGCTACAGAGTACCTTGTGCAATAAAAAGAAAAGAGGCTGGTGCTCAGCAATTGTGCTGGGGATTAATCCGCAGCGCTGATTTTCGGCACTAACCTATGTAGATGCACAGGGTTAAGAAAACTGAAGATATGTACAAACAAAAATATGTAATATGTACTTATATTATGCAAATATGTAGCGATGGGAGCCCAGTGGATAGCGCGGTTGGTTTGCATGCCGAAGGGCGTGGGTTTAAACCCCAACAATGAGCTTGAGCTGCCGGTGAAGGAAAACATCGTGAGGAAACCATAGCATGGTGGTAGGGTACTTTCTAGTACTCGGCTGGCTAGCTACCACCCTCAAGTTGTAAATCTGCCGCCAAGCATCTAACGGTGTGTTCCGACAGCCTCACTTGAGAGCCAGTTCCATTCCAGACTAGGTGTGCTTTACCATCTTCGACCACACCTTCACTTAACATCCGGTGAGCTGTGGTCAAACACATAGCCGGTCAACAATTTAAAAAAAAAATGTACAATACGTTTGGTCACTTTCGAAAAACGTTATTTTTACGCAAGGTTATTGTCGCAGAATATCATTTAATCAAATTAATGCTATTAATAAGCTTGATCAGAATACCGGTGTCTGCAGGCGGGATAGGCGTCCGTCGGGACTTCAAGCAGGCCAACAAGTACTTCTCGCTCGCGTCGCAGACGGGACACGTGCTCGCGCTTTACCACCTCGCGCACATGCACGCGCAGGGCCTCGGCGTTCTGCGTTCCTGCACCACCGCCGTCGAGGTAACGTCACTACATAGCCGAGTCCTGTATATAATTACCTAAACACCTAATGGTAGTAGTAAGTCTTAATGTTATTGTTTGAAACTGGACAAATGCAGTTGTGATATGCCTGATATGACAATAAAAAAAAAAATTTACTTGTCATTGAAACCGGACAAATGCATTTATTCTACGCCAATTGTTAGAGGACAGTTATAACATTTATGATATGCCTGATTTGGTAATGAAAAAAAAGATTGACTTGTCATTGAAACCGGACAAATACATTTATTATACGCCAATTGTTAGAGGGCAATTAATGCATTTGTGATATGCCGTATTGAAAAATAAAGATTGACTTGTCGTTAGGGTAATTTCAGGGTTTCCTTCATCGGTAGTTCAATCTCATTGTTGGGGTTTGATTGAACCTACGCCCGTGGGAACAGGCCGAGCTAACTATTGAGCTATCATCGCTACAAATATATATACCTATGATTATATGTATTATTTTATTATACATGGAAAACAAACAGTTGCTAATTTTGAAAATAAATAGGAGATAAGTGAACATGAACATTTTTGCATGGTGGTAGGGTACTTTCTAGTACTCGGCTGGCTAGCTACCACCCTCAAGTTGAAAATCTGCCGCCAAGCATCTAACGGTGTGTTTTTTTTTTTTTTTTTTTTTTTTAATGTGAAAAATAATGAGACGAATGGGACGCTCTCCTGACGGTAAGAGATAACGCCTGTCCATGACCATTAAAGCGATAAACAGAACTTTGAGTAATAAAACAAAGTCCAGGGCATCGCTGCTTTGGTGTGTTCCGGCAGCCTCACTTGAGAGCCAGTTCCATTCCAGGCTAGGTGTGCTTTACCATCTTAGACCACGCCTTCACCTAACAGGTGAGCTGTGGACAAAAACCTAGCCTGTCAACCATAAAAAAAAAACACAAAAAACTAAAAAGTTTTCACTTATGTTATCTAAATTAAGCTTAAGTGCCCCAAGCCCATACCGGCGCGGGAACAGATGCAAGAGTTAAAATACATAAGTACTATAAATATAATTCAAAACAAATGAAAAACTTTCAATTTATATCTTGGTGTGTTTCTCAAATGTTTCTTAATTTGGAGATACAAAATTAAAAAAATTTGGACATTACACTACTTTATTTTTTTTAATACAACAGTTTACGCTTTTTTCCCCCTAGTTATTCAAAAGCGTATGCGAGCGAGGTTCTTGGTCGGGCCGCCTGATGGCAGCACACGCCGCTTGGCGCGCACGTGACTCGGATTCCTCGTGGCTCCAATACAGGGCCCTGGCGGAGCAAGGGTACGAGATAGCGCAGACCAACGCGGCCTATCTACTCGATATAGGTGAGTTGTAATTTCTTCTTCTGTCTTTTTTGAATACCAAAATAAATAAGAAAATTATTATAAAGAGCTCGAAGGACCAAGAAATATGAAGAATGCGAAATGTCATAGCACCAAGCCGCCAAGCACTTGACGGTGTGTGTGACACCCTTACTTGACAAACAGATCTTATTCTAGGCTAGCTGTGTACCACCTCCGACTACACTTTATTGACATGTTCATTGTTTTGACATAAATGTAATGATTTTGATAATAGTTTTTAAATATGAATGGAAAAATGACCTGTAACTTTGGTGTTATTAATAAATGATTTGTATTTGTACACTGTCACTTTACATACGTTAAACTAGAAGCCGTGGCCTGTTAAAAAGAGCTCGAAGGACCAAGAAATATGAAGAATGCGAAAGGTTATAGCACCAAGCGGCCAAGCACTTGACGGTGTGTTCCGACACCCTTACCTGACAAACAGATCTTATTCTAGGCTAGCTGTGTACCACCTCCGACTACACTGTCACTTTACATCCGTTAAACTAGAGGCCGTGGCCTGTCAATCATTAAAAAAATATTAAGAGCTCGAAGGACCATAAGTTGTATAAGTTGTTGTGTTTTTGCATGGTGGTAGGGTACTTTCTAGTACTCGGCTGTCTAGCCACCACCCTCAAGCTGAAAATCTGCCGCCAAGCATCTAACGATGTGTTCCGAGAGTCTCACTTGAGAGCCAGTTCCATTCCAGGCTAGGTGTGCTTTACCATCATCGAGCACACCGTCACTTAACATCAGATGAGCTGTGGTCAAACATCTAGCCTGTCAACTATAAAAAAAATAAGCTTTTTATATATTAAGTATTGTACAGTAATGCTAACGTTACATTAAGTCTTTAAACAAATCAACAAATATACAATACTAGCTGCGTCTCGCGGTGTTACCCGCTACATGTTTTCGGGATAAAAGTAGCCTATCTGTTATTCTAGGGTCTCAGCTACCTCCATACCAAATTCCATCCAAATCCGTTCAGTAGTTTTTGCGTAAAAGAGTAACAAACGATAATCCATCCATCCAAAGTTTCACATTTACAATACTAGCGGGATATATTTTCAGGTGAAGTTCGTATATTCTCCGAAAGCGAAAGGTACAGGCGGGCGATTCAGTTGTGGTCTCGCGCGGCCGCGCAAGGGTGCTCCGCGGCGCGAGTGAAGCTCGGAGACTACCACTACTACGGACACGGGACTCCGACCGACTTGGAGGCCGCAGCACACCATTATAGGTAAGATAACTCTTTATTAGTCACACCGTAGCGATATATCTCATATAGCTATAGCGATGATAGCTCAGTGGTTAGCGCGGTCGGTTCACATGCCGAAGGGCGTAGGTTCAAACCCCAACAATGAGCTTGAGCTGCCGCGCGAAGGAAAACATCGTGAGGAAACCATAGCATGGTGGTAGGGTACTTTCTAGTACTCGGCTGGCTAGCTACCACTCTCAAGTTGCCAAGCATCTAACGGTGTGTTCCGGCAGCCTCACTTAAGAGCCAGTTCCATTTCAGGCTAGGTGTGCTTTACCATCTTCGACCACGCCGTCACTTAACATCAGGTGAGCTGCGGTCAAACACCTAGCTTGTAAAACATAAAGCGTAAAATATTGATAACAGAAACAGTTTAAAAATAGTGCAACTGGCGTTCTTATCGCTTAAAGCGATCTCATACAGGCAACTTTATGAGATCGTAGTATTAAAAAAACCGGCCAAGTGCGAGTGGGACTCGCGCACGAAGGGTTCCGTACCATTATCTATATAAACGGCAAAAAAAAATCACGTTTGTTGTATGTAAAAAGTTAAAGTTTTTAAAAGTAAAAGTAAAGTTTTTGATGTTATAGCGACAATAGAAATACATCGTCTGTGAAAATGTCAACTGTCTAGCTATCACCGTTCTTGGGATACAGCCTGGTGACAGACGGACGGATGGACGGACAGCGAAGTCTCAGTAATAGGGTCCCGTTTTTACGAATTTAGAACCTCATTTTTTGATGTCGGTGAAAAAATTAACAAATGCCATATTGTTGCCGTGACCAGGATAGCGTCTGAAGTGCTGCACAACGCGCAGGCGACGTTCAACCTGGGGTACATGCACGAGCGCGGGCTGGGGCTGACGCGCGACCTGCACCTCGCCAAGCGGTGCTACGACTTGGCGGCCGACACGTCGCCCGACGCGCGCCTGCCGGCCGCGCTCGCGCTCGCTCGCCTCAACGCCAACACGGCGCTCGAGACCATCGCGCTGGTCAGTACCACACTATACCTTTATGACTACGTTTTTTTTGTACAGATATCCATAGGCGACGGTGATTGCTTTAAAAGGTCATATTGCTTTATTAGATAATTCAGACAAGTTTTTTTTTTTTTAAACAGGTTCGCGTTTGACCATACTCTGCCTGATGTAAAACAGTAGTGTGGTCTAAGATGGAGCACGCTTACCTAGAAGAAACCTATTTACTCTAGATTTGAAGACGCCAATATTGTACCTAACAGGGAACACAGACTCCGGCAGAGAGTTCCACAACCTCGCTGTGCGAATGAAAAATGTGGAATCAAAACGCTTTGTGCGTACATGGGGAACATCCACCATGTACGGATGACGTTTTGGTCGCGTTTCTCTGGCCGTCCGGTAAAAGAAATTGTGCAGTTCAAGTGCACAATTTGGTTCCGACAAATTACGACGATGCTCAAGGCTTAAACAAATATATTCACACAAAATCTCGTTTCGTTTCCTTTATTAGACGACCTAATAAAGACTGCAGGAACGCGCTGGACGCGAGCCGCTTCCAACCGGTCTTTATGGAAGTCAATGGGATAATGCCTATATCGAGCAGTGGACGTCATACGGCTGAAATGATGATGATGATGATCTCGTGTACAAAAATGAGTGACGTCAGCGTTTTCACGATAACATCTCTAAACAATTAAAAAAAAAAAATCTATTTATTTATAAATAAATCGTCATTATGTTATTATGTAAACGTTACTGTGTTCCGGTTTGCAGCTAGCAAAATTACTGGGCTGTTGAGACTAACCATCGAAAGTCTCAAAGTAATGAGCGCCAAAGCAGCGATGCCCTGGACTTTGTTTTGTTACTCAAAGTTCTGTGTATCGCTGTAATGGTCATGGACAGGCGTTATCTCTTACCATCAGGAGAGCGTCTCGTTCCTCGAAATACTTTACGAATTAAAAAATAACATCAATCAACATCTATGTTTGATGAAAATCGGCCCAAGATGGCCGCCGCCACAAAATGGCGGATTACATATTTTTTCACAACTGCCTCTATATGGGTATCAAATGAAAGGGCTTGACTAGTAGAATACTATACACCTGTCCGGGGGTTTTTTTTTTAATTTATCTACTTGTATTATGCGGGATAACATGCATGCATGTGCAATATTAAGTTGAGCGAATCTCACTTGTCGTATAATTCAGTCCATATTCCAGAGCCCGCTGGCGTTGATATTCCTCAACGGGGACTCGAACCCGCTCTCCAACTGGGATCTCTACCTCATCACTGTGCTGCTCGCGGCGCTAGGGCTGGTTCTCTTCATGAGACGACCGCAGCACTGAGGCAATCGAAAGAAGAACGATGGAAACCTAATGTGATATGATATAAGTGTGTCTGAACAATTGTCTGCTGGAGTCCGTGTTAAACTTCATTATCACTCATGTTATAAAGCCTGCCCCTCACTGCTGCGGCCTGCGGTGGCGACCAAGACTTCAACAACAACCGCAGGCATTGTTTGTGTGGGGCATGCAGTTTCGGCAAGTCTAGCCGCGGTTTTTATTGCCCGCTTCACAATTTTTTAAAGTTAAATGTGGGATTTTTTTACTTGGCTGTATTAAGGTATAGGTGGGTTATATAGACTGGGGATTTCCTGCTTCTGTATGGGACGAAGGAAACCGAGATCTCTTTGTTTTTGGTTGGATTTTTGACCACAGCTCACCTGACGTTAAGTGACGGTGTGATCAAAGATGGTAAAGCACACCTAGCCTGGAATGGAACTGGCTCGCAAGATGGATGCTTGGCGGTTGATTTTCAACTTGAGGGTGGTAGCTAGCCAGCCGAGTATTATACAGTACCCTCCCACCATGTTATGGTTTCCTTACGATGTTTTCCTTAACCAGCAGCTCAAGCTCATTGTTAGGGTTTGATCTCAAGCCTTTCAGCTTATGAATCGGCCGCGCTAACCAGAGCTATCACCGCTACATTCTCATGTCCAAATCCATTGCTAGATGAATATAATTAAATAATTGTAAAAAAATAAAGTTATATTAAGCCTTTAAAAGTGCAGCAGCCAGGTAAAAGTGCAATTTAAAATATAATTATATACAATTAAAATTAAATGTCTGCAGAATTTTGTGTCAATGGCTAATTGAATACGAATTGCTGGATTGGCACCTATCAGGTGGGATTCCTGGGTGGGGTTCCTAACTGGGATGATGCGAAATCCTCATTTTCTTTGAAGCTTGTTCAATTGATTTGATATAAAATATAATTATTCACTATAGCAATAAATGTGGCGAGTCCACATTTCGGGTCGAACATTAGTTAATTAGATCAATCAGTGCATTTTATTTTCGCTTTTATTTCTATAGTTATTAAGATCTCATTTGTTTGACGTTTGAGCGATCGTTTCGCTCTCACGTTGCGAATTTTGTCATGACCTTATGACAATTCGTTAATGCCGTGTGACAACTTTAGTGATATTGAAATAAAGTCGAAAATAAGGTACTTTAATCACTACGCTTTTGCGTTTAAGTGAATCAGTAATACTATGGAAACTGATGTGGTTTTAACACATTTTTGTTTTACTTATGCTGGATTACTCACGTTTTATTATATCGGAAACTCTATAACAGTCAGAAGTTTCCGATATAGTTAAACGTGAGTAATTTATCGAGTTTCCGATATAATTAAACGTGAGTAATTTATCGAGTTTTCGATATAATTAAACGTGAGTAATTTATCGAGTTTCCGATATAATTAAACGTGAGTAATTTATTGAGTTTCCGATATAGTTAAACGTGAGTAATCCCGTATAAGTAAAACAAAAATGAATCAGTAATATGCGCTAAAAGTAGTTATTTTTGTCGAAAGTTGCATAATTAATCGCAAAATTTCATAATCATTTAATTGAAATAAGTAAGCCCAGTTTTACAATACGTTACTAAGTTACCAAGTTTATTTATTCGGCTAGAGATGCTATTGCAGATCAGATGTACCTATAACTTTCGAGTGTTTCTTGTTTTCTTGAATTTGAAATAATGGTATGTATGTTGTACGATCTCTAAAAAAAAAATGAAAATATGTCCGTTATAATACGGGCCAAATTCTTTGGCAGTCCGTTCTCGTTATTCTAGTTCGTAATTCGACTCGATCCTCAATCGCAGATTACTCTTATACTATCAGTCCGAATTACGATCCGTGACCACAGAATAATAAATAAATAAATATCGCAGGACATTACACACAGCTCCGTCTGACCCCAAACTAAACAAAGCTAGTGCTATGGAAGTCAGATAACTGATAGAATACTTTTTTTTTTGTTGAAAATACTAATCACCCAGACACATAACAAACATTTTTATATGCCACAAAATGTTTGTGCTGGGTGGGAATCCAACCCGCGCCCTACAGTTCTTAAACCTGAAATACTAGCAATGAGCCAACAGGGCTATCAATGAAAGTAAGGCTGAAATTAAAGTTTAGAGTACTAGTTTGCATGCTTTTTAAACTTGTAGCGTAGTGTAAAAGGGCCAACATGACTCATTCGGTACTCTTAAAGTGTGAATTCATATTATTTATTGTACTGTGTCTAGGCAAGAATATAGCATCAGCATATCCTATATTTATCAGATGTGCCATATTCTTGCCTGGCACTAAGTATGTGTTGTTATCAATTTTGCTCATGACTTGTGTAAATATTTCATAATTATAAATATAGATTTTACAGTGTTTAAATTGTCGTTTCATTTTGGGGATCCTTAAAAAGTTTTCAGATTCGTGTAAAAGTACTTTTGTAAGTTAGTGTGGCAAACATGCGGGCCTCCTGAATGTATGAGGTTGCTACCAACAAAAAAAACATAAGCATTGTTGATGCGTTACCGGTTTCGACGCAGAACGTCAGTTTCGCAAAATATCATTTTTTTAATTTGGTCGCTTTCTCATAATGTCACTTACGTAAAACGTCATTTAAAATTTGGTCACTTTCGCATAATGTCACCTACGTAAAACGTCATTCAAAATTTGGTCACTTTCGCACAATGTCACTTACGTAAAACGTCATTGTAAATTTGAATTTAGAACATCGTGTGCACTAAGTTTGTGAATTCAAAACATCGTTAAACCTATTTACTTCTACCTCCATGGTGCCGAATTGAACATACAACTTTTTTTAATTTGTTAAAAACTCAGTCTAGGAAACGCTTTGGTGTACGTTTTTTTTGCATTTAGTCATTTCCTCGCTGAGGTGGGATGAAAAATTACGTGTTGCACTCGAGTGCAAAGATTTTTCACCTCGTGCTCTTGTGATTCCCTCGCTAACGCTCAGGATTCTAATTTTAGAATCCTTCGCTTGCTCGGTCTTCAAATTTGAGCACGCGGTTAAAAAGCAACTTTGCACTCTTGTATAATAAATAACTATTATTTGTGTGTGTTATCTGTAGGTTTATTCGTAGTATCTAGATACTAGTCTAATAAATGCAACTTGGATGGGATGCAGCTTCCACCGCGTGTTTCAGAACCAAGTTAAGATCTTGGCTGCTAGAGACCTTGTTTTATGACATTGACGAGTATTTCAAACTTAAATATTATTGAATTACTAGTAAGTAATTATGATTTTTTTGTCAAGTCATTTTAATATATTGACATGATTGGATATTGACATACCTTATCTTGACATGTAATCAGTGTTTTAAAACCCATTTAATGACATCTTTAAAATTTTGAAGTGACTTGTAACATTGGTGTTATCAATAAAGTATTTGTATTTGTAAAAATATGTTTTTCTTTAAAAAAAATATGCAAATAAACCGAGATATAACAGAAATAAAATAGTCCATTTTGAGTATAAAAACTAATTTATTATTCTTAATGTGTATTAGGCAACTAATGCTGTAACTAACACTTCAATTATCTCGCGTCACATGTTTATTTTCTCTAGCTGCTCTATTTTCCTGGAGATGTCATCTGCTGAGAATGTGTAGTCCATGGAGGTTTCCTGCTTTATGTCTTCAGAGTCGCGGTTGGTTTTCTGTAAAAAAAGTAAGTATTGATGTAACAACCCACAATAAATATCGTGAAACATTTCACAGCGCCATCTAGTCCCAAACTAAGCAAAGCTTACTATGGGAACCTGATAACTGATATACTTAGGTATCTACTTTTTGTAGCGTTGATTTTACGTTTAGCGCTCAGTGGTTAGTTCACACACCGAAGGGCGTGGGTTCGAACCGCTACAATCAACTTGAGCTTTCTGAAGAAAAAAATCGCGAGGAAACCATAACATGGTAGTAGGGTGTTTTCTAGTACTCGGCTAGCGACCACCTTCAAGTTGAAAATCTGCCACCAAGGTTATGTTCCAGCAGCCGCACTTGAGAGCCAGTTCCATTCCAGGCTAGATGTGTTTACCATCTTCGACCACACCGTCACTTAACATCAGGTCAGCTGTGGTCAAACACCCAGTCATCAATAAAAAATATATATTTACTTTTTTTTTGTAAATACAAATCTACAGCACAAACTAATCGTCACATAAAAATCACACTTGGTGGTAGATCTCCTTAGCAGGAGGTCGTCTAGGTAGGTACCACCGCAGTACCAGATATTCTGCCGCCAAGCAGTAGTGTGCAAACATTACTGTGTTCCGGTTTGAAGGGTACTGCAGCTAGCGAAATTACTGGGCTGTTGAGATTAACCATCTAGCCTCAAAGTAATGAGTGGCAAAGCAGCGATGCCCTGGACGTTCTTTTGTTACTCAAAGTTCTGTGCATCGCTGCAATGGTCATGGACAGGCGTTATCTCTTAACATCAGGAGAGCGCCTCGACCGTCTCATTACTTTTACATTAAAAAAAAAAAAAAAAAACATAAATGTTTGTCGTGGTGGGAATCGAACCCACGCTTTGATGCAGACATAATAATAACAATAACACAATTATGTTTATCACAGCGACTTGTTCATAAAAACGTTTTTGTGCGCGTTAAAGTCACTATAATAATGTTTTCAAAGCACCAAAGTGTGCTCTATCAGATGCGGCCAGAAATAAGGGACGTGCTTAGCCGAAAAAAAAATCTAAAACTGCAAAAAGTTTTTACCCAAAACATAGCGTATTCCGGCGATACGGCTTGCAGATATGCGATCTTATCTTCCATCTCTTTTAGCCTCTTGTATATGTCCTTCGGAACGGGCCCGATGTTCAGAAACTTCTCGACACTGAGCACTCGCTCCGCAATTGACGACGGCAGGCCGGAATTTTCTATCGGGTTGACCGTTGGAAAGTTTTGGACGGTCTGCGGGCCCCACTCGTTCTCGACTTTGTGTACTGGAAATAAGATATGATTTTGATTAGCATACACATAAGGTGGTTCGATTTCCATACAAATAAATTTTTGCCATTTATGGACAAATGGAGCACAATTTTACAGTGAAATCAGTTACTGGCATTTGTTTTGGTCTTTATTTGCGGATGAATAGAACATTATGTTATTAGTACCTATATTCTATTGTTTTATTAAAAAATCATAAATTCATAAATCATTTATAAATTTCATTTTATGCTAATAATGTCATCTACTTATACTAACTATGAAAAACCGGCCAATTGCGAGTCGGACTCGCGCACGAAGGGTTCCGTAGCATTGCCTATAAAAATGACAAAAAAAATCACGTTTGTTGTATGGGAGCCCCCTTAAATATTTATTTTATTCTATTTTTTGTAGGTATTTATTTAGTTTAGTATAGCGGCAACAGAAATACATCATCTGTGAAAATTTCAACTGTCTTCAGATTTGATTTGTATCAAATTTAAAAATATCAAATTTTGATCTGACTTCTGTCAGATTTGATTTGTTGTTTGTATTGAATAGGCTCCAAAACCACTGGACCGATTTCAAAAATCTCCGGGTGGCATAGGCTATTTTTTATACCTGTATTCCCACGGGAACTACGCGGGTGAAACCGCGAGTCGTCCGCTAGCTAATAATAAAGCAATGCAACGACTCGCCCCAATCCCCTGCTAACGTAAAATCAACGGCCGTTCCTATACAGAAGGCCACAGGAAATACATAATTTACCTTTCAAATGCCCCTTTGAGTCGCTCCGCCTAACGAATTCCGTTCTCACTCTGGCACAGGTCTCCGCATCTTCTGTCTCGTTCTCCTCCTTGCTGGGGATGAAGTCGTGAATATTGCTGATGTTCACTTGTTCTCGCTTCTTCTCTATGAAATTCTGTATTCTCTTCTGCAGCTCCTCGCTCGACACGTTGATTTGGATCAGGCTCCTATCGATCTGCGATTCTGGTTCGGATGGTTTTGTATTTTCGCCTGCAATTTGTATTACAACTCTTTAAAGCTAAATTATATTGTATTTGGGAACTATTCCTATTGATAGCGGCCTTTTAGATTCGTTTTTTTTGTTATAATTTGCCGAGCAGGCTAAAGCAATAAAGTCATACTGCATTGTCTTAAGTGTTATTTCTGCTGTATCTTAGCTATAGCTATCGTCAAAGTCGTCTTAGTCAAGTCCAGTTCGTGTCAGTTAAGTCCAGTCATGCTTCAGTAAAGTAGTGGCGACTTTACTGTAAAGTTTCGATGGAGTTTTGGAAGCAACACGAAAACTCATGTTTCACCACATTAAATCATTTTCCCACACTCGCGCTTGTAATTCGGCACTTTATGAATAAAACACCACCATTTTTATGCATAAACACTCGACAAAACACTAGTTTTGGAAAAAAATACAACGGAGCGACACGACTCTTGCCGCGTTCCCGCCAAAACTCTTAATTTGTCAAAAACCGAGACTCGGAACCTCCTTGGTGTACGTTTTTTTAATTTGCTTTGCGCGCGCAATTTTCTTTTCACGTCATAATATTGTTAATGTAGTAGTTAATACCTTAACTGAAATAAAAGTATCTTGTGATTGTAAAAGTTTTTTTTGCATTTAGTAATAATTTCCTCGCTGAGGAGGTATGAATAAACTTTTATAAAATCTACTTATAAAAACCTAAATATATAAATATGTACCTACATCCTTGTCAGATGATAAATCAATTGAACACAAATATCCATTATCTATTTATAATTAAAAAATGCTCGCGGACAAGCCTTTTAAAAAATACGGTTGAAATTAACACATGTTTAATTTCAACCGTAATTTTTAAAAGGCAAGTAATAAAAAAATAGGCATGAATCTTGCGCTATTTTATTAGAAAAACGGACGCCTCGCGGTTTCACCCGCTTAGTTCCCGTTTCCGTGGGAGCACAGGGATAAAAAATAGCCTATGCCACCCGGGGCTAGCGTAGCTTCCCAACGGTGAAAGAATTTTTGAAATCGGTTCAGTAGTTTCGGAGCCTATCCATTACAAACAAACAATTAAATCTTTCCTCTTTATAATAGTATAGATAGATTAGATTAATATAAAGGATACCTTTTGTCCCGGTATAATGTTCCTTAAGACGCATCTTTACAAAAATTTCAAGAGGTTTCAAAAAATGGTCATTCGCATCGCACCTGTACATATCTATGTTCACATTTAATTTAACCGACATTTTATACGCGCTAATACCTTTCTTCCCTTCCTCAATCCCGCTGTTCCCGCTATTTCCCTTTTTCTCTTCCCGCTGCGCCGTAACTAGTGTGTGCATTAATAAAGGAACGCAGTGCATTGCCACTCACTAGCTCCGTGCCAGAAGCCAGTCGGCAAGCCAGGTTAGTGCTCACTCTCTTGTTTCTTCTTTTTGGTGTGTAACAGAGAATCTCTTCCCGCATACCGCAAACCGCATCGCATCCGCATAACCGTTTTTTGGTCCGCATAACCGTAATCCCACAAGAACCTAACAGTAAAATTGCTCGAAGCCTATTTCTTTCACATGGCGAACTAATCCGGATTGACTGCCGTTAGCTTATCTCGTATCTGCCGTAGATTCCCACTAGAACAATTATACGACGATAAATGTTTGTTCTGTTTCTGGGTATAATTATACTAAAAGTATTCTATCAGTTATCCTTTGCTTTTTTTGGGTTTGAGCTACATGGGGCGCTGTACAAATTGTCCTACTATATTCATTTATTTCAATTCTACGTAAGTGACAAACAAGCTGGCCACCTGATGGTAAGTGGACACACGGTTATACCAATACTTCATTAAACACGGGGCAAATAAAGAACTCTTTAAAATAACAACAACTTTATTGAAACACTCAAAAATCAAAGTGAAACAAATACAACGAAAACCAAAATACAACCTTGTTAACAACTGGCGATAAAAGTACACAACTATATTATTTTACGTTTATAAAATACACAATACATAAATTATATTATTAAAAGTAAAATATTATCCCAGACCAAATTGAGTGTAAAATTTAGTGCATTTATAAATAAAAAAATAATTAATATTACAGAAATTCGTTACTGTAAATATAAACAATCTCTACATAGTATAAAACAAAGCAGCTTCTCGCCGTCTGTACCCTTAGATCTTTTAAACTACGCAATGGGTTTTTATGCGGTTCCCATCAACAGACAGAGTGATTCAAGAGAAAGGTTTACATGCATATGCACCACATTAGTATCTACATTGTACCCGTGCGACGCCGTGGCGGGACGCTAGTATAGATCATATACAAACTTCTAACAATTATTATATTAACTATAGTTCACTCTATATATGAGCAAATGTCTTTAATTATTGCACCATTCCTTAGGTCTTTATTATATATACATAATTATATACTTTACAACTTTACTTTTTTTCCCCTTTGGTTTTGGCGTCGCGTTTTAGCATTTGCCAGTGTCAAGTATTCATATATTTTCATGTTTCAAAAGTTAAATAAGTGTCCACGTAGCTAGTTATAGTCAAAGTCCAGTCTAAGTCAAGTCCAGTCATGCTTTAGTAAAGTAGTGGCGACTTTACTATAAAGCTTCGATGGAGTTTTGGAAGCAACACGAAAACTCATGTTTCACCACATTATATCATTTTCCCACACTCGCGCTTGTACCTCGGCACTTTATGAATAAAACACCACCATTTTAATGCATAAACACTTGACAAAACACTAGTTTTGGAAAAAAATACAACGGAGCGACACGACTCGTCCCGCGTTCCCGCCAAAACTCTACAACTTTACTTATCTATTGTTTATGCAAAGTTAGTACCGCAAACTTTACTAGATGGCGTTGTAAATTCTTAAAACTCGCTATCGTTTGGTGTAAGCAGACCAACGAGTCTGTTGAGGATTTATGAATAAATTAAGCTCAAACAACTGAAACAAGATTGAATCCTGTTACCTGAGGGAACCACCATCACAGATCACGAATTATTCAACTATAATAAATATAAAAACTATCTTAGTAAGTCTCAATGGATATCGAAGTATTACAAGAACACACCTTCCTTCGATATCCATTAGGATTGGAGCCCTAAAAGTTTAAACTTAGAACTTCTAAGTTTAATAAGTTATCCACTTCTAAGTTTAGAAGTGGATAACTTATTGACTTTGCGTATACAAGTTATAACCGTTGTTGGTCGCTTGGATAACTTACTGACATTGCCTCGGCAAATATACAAGTTATAACCGTTGTTGAGCGCTTGGATAACTTACTGGCATTGCCTCGGTAAATATATATATATATATCATAACCGTTGTTGGTCGCTTACCATCACATACCCCGACGCTTGTTTGTCACTTATAATTTAAAAATCTAAAAAGTCTAGTTTTTATTTTAATATTAAGTACATTATCAAAGTAAGTTGTACTAATAAAAGATAAATTTGATATTCATATTATGCTTATAAACAACAATACTTAAAAAAATAATAACATCTAAACTAAATCTATAAAATCGCGTGTACGGCATTAGTTTTGATTATCAAATAAATATGTATATGCAAAATACTACTTAAATTTTAATCTAAGAAATTAAGCATAATTCACAAAAAAATAGTTGGCTTTGAGGAACTAAAAAATTCTAAAATAAAAAATATTCAAAAAAATCTACAAACAAAAAAAATAAAGTATAGAAAACAAATAATGATGTGATTCGTTTAAAAACATAAGAAACTAAACATAATTCAAAAGAAAAAAAGTTAGCTTTGAGGAACTAAAAAAACCCTAAGAAAAAGATTCAAAAAAATCTACAAACAAAAAAACAAGGTATAGAAAAATGAATATTCTCAAGTGCTTCGGCAAACGAACAAAAAGCTAGGAAAAAACCATCTACCTACAATAAGAATCAAATATTAAACTCACTTCGCAAGGTAACTAACAAAACAGGATGTTTGTAGCGATGATAGCTCAGTGGTTAGCGCGGTCAGTTCGCATGCCGAAGGGCGTGTTCAAACCCCAACAATGAGCTTGAGCTGCCGGTGAAGGACAACATAGTGAGGAAACCATAGCATGGTGGTAGGGTACTTTCTAGTACTCGGCTGGCTAGCTACCACCCTCAAGTAGAAAATCTGCCGCCAAGCATCTAACGGTGTGTTCCAGAGCCAGCTCCATTCCAAGCTAGGTGTGCTTTATCATCATCGACCGCACCGTCACTTAACATCAGGCGAGCTGTGGTCAAGCCTGTCAGCTATAAAAAAAGAACTGCTCGGCTAAAAATATAACGTTATTTTTTAACTGGCTAGTTTGAGCACAGCCCGCCTGATGTTAAGAGACGGTGTGATCGAAGATGGTGAACACCTCGCCTGGAATGAAACTGGCTCTATAGCTGCCACAATACACCGTTCAAGACGCTTGGTGGCATATTTTAAAATTGAGGGTGGTAGCTAGCCAACCGAGTACAATAAAAGCTCTTTATTCGCGGGGTATAAGTTCCATATATGTATATGCCGCGAATACAGAAACCGTGGAATGGTAATTATATCATATGGAATACGTTCTAAGGTTCCAAAATAGAACCAATATGTATCAAAATAAAATCAGCTTTAAAAACCAGGGTTTAAAATTATTGTTTTTTTTTTGTTTTGTCGTTTTTGAAAAGTCTTTTAATTCAGATTGATATTGGGATGTAGCATTAATAAACAATTTGCCGTTTCAAAGTAAGGCATTGTGGCAGTAAGGTTTGTTTTAGTTTGAAATTAGTCCACTCGGTTACATCTTTCATAAAAGCCGCCTCGGTACGTACCAACAGTACATACATACTCAAAAGATACGTTAATAAATGACACCCAATTATTTTCTGTTTACCGATTGCATCCGCGGATAATGAATCTTTTAGCCGCTAATACAGGCATAGGGCTCCCAATTTTTTCACCCGCGAACAATTCACTTGGTGGTAGATTTCCTTAGCTTGGTCGTCTAGATAGGTACCACCGCAGTACTAGATATTCTGCCGCCAAGCAGTAGTGTGCAAACATTACTGTATTCCGGTTTGAAGGGTACTGCAGCTAGCGAAATTACTGGGCTGTTGAGACTAACCATCTAGTCTCAAAGTAATCAGTGCCAAAGCAGCGATGCCCTGGACGTTGTTTTGTTACTCAAAGTTCTGTGTATCGCTGCAATGGTCGTGGACAGGCGTTATCTCTTAACTTCTCGCCTCGATAGTCTCATTACTTTTACATTAAAAAAAATAATGAAAACGTGAATAAGGAACTTTTACTGTATTAGAAAATACCCGCTTTGGTTTCCTCACGGTGTTTTCTTTCACCAGCAGCTCAAGCTCATTATTAGGGTTTGAACGGTGTGGGTTTCGGCGTGTGAACCGACCGCGCTAACCACGTCATCGCTACAGAAAACTAAACCTTTTGCCGATTAACTGTATGCTTACTACCCCACGCACATTCGATATTCTCCTTCCAGATGGCCGCCTCCTTCTCGTAGACTTCCTTCTTCCATATTGGCACGCTCGCCTTGAGTCTGTCGATGCAGTGAGAGACTGCGGCGAGGGAGTCCCCGCGGTGAGGGCTGCTCACTGCGATCACAACCGACGCCTCCCGGCAAGGCACGTTACCCAGTCTGGAACAAAACGGATTTTTAATATTCAAGTTACAGTGTAAACTCCATGTAACGTCAAACTCCAATTACTCGACTTTGGTTGGTTTGCATTGTTGTCCATACAATGATCACTCTATGTAGCATCACACACACTCTATGTGATCTCAGTGATTAATCAGTCGTTATGTCTACATAACGACTGATTAATCACTGGACAGTTTTGGCGGGAACGCGGGCAGAGTCGTGTCGCTCCGTTGGATTTTTTTCCAAAACTAGTGTTTTGTCGAGTGTTTATGCATAAAAATGGTGGTGTTTTATTCATAAAGTGCCGAATTACAAGCACGAGTGTGGGAAAATGATATAATGTGGTGAAACATGACTTTTCGTGTTGCTTCCAAAACTCCATCGAAGCTTTATAGTAAAGTCGCCACTACTTTACTAAAGCATGACTGGACTTGACTGACACGAACTGGACTTGACTAAGACTGGACTTTGACTAAAACTAGCTACGATGACACTTATTTAACTTTTGAAACTTGAAAATATATAATTACTTGACACTGGCAAATGCTAAAACGCGACGCCAAAACCAAAGAAAAAAAAATCACTGGACTTGTTAATATTAGGCAGTGACATTTTGTTAAATTGTTCTTCAATTTTATATAATTTTGTTATTAATAATTGTAATTTTGACGTGCCCAGTGTAACATATTTTATGTAGTTATAAGGCCAATAAAACATTCTATTCTATTCATAAAACATGCCACACAATATAAATCAGTAGTTCAGTAGACACGCAATCGAAATTATTTCATCACAAACTGATAAACAGCCACTTAAACTCATTGAGTTTGATACATTGCGTCAGATGTATCTCCGTAGCTTTTATCATCGCGTGACCCTGATTTCAAAATTATTATCGTCGATAAATAATGACACAAACAAATATAGTGTTGCACTTTTCAACTCTTCGACTATTTGTTGACTTCAACTTTTATTTAGTTTTGAGTAGCCTTTGTATACAAAGATTATTACGTAAAGTATTTAAGTATTCTATCAGTTATCTGACTTCCATAGTACAAGCTTTGCTTAGTTTGGTGTCAGATGGCGCTGTGTGTAATGTTCTGCGATATTTATTTATTTTATTACGTGTGATTTGTATTTAACCGGATCAGACAGTCACTTATAATCGGGTGAGCTGTGATCAAACATTTAGCCTGACGACCATAAAAAAATCCATGATCGAAGATTTCAAAGGTCATGGGCAGACCACATATGAAAACGATAGCATCTACTTTAAAAATATATATCTTTTCAAATTATTATTGACTACATGAATAACATGAGACTGACAGAGATAAGCTGACATATTCTCCAGAATGTTTACTAAGTAAACATGCATACATTAAAAAAAAATATTTAAGTATTCTATCAGTTATCTGATTCCCATAGTACAAGCTTTGCTTAGTTTGGGGTCAGATGGCGCTGTGTGTAATGTCCTGCGATATTTTTTTATTTTTTTTTATTTATTATGTTTATCATACAAGATGATATAATAACTTTCACTGCGCTGATAAGGAAGTTGTAACAGGCGCCTACTTGGTATGTAATATCTTTTTAAATTTGTTCAAGTTTAAAATGTTGAATGATTTGAGTGTATATCGATCCCCCAAAACAAAATAAAAAAATTAAGACTGTAAAGCAGTCAGAACTGATGGCCGATGGGGCTGCAAAGTTCTGGAGTGGAGACCACGGACCGGCAAGCGCAGCGTAGGACGTCCACCCACAAGGTGGACAGACGACCTAGTAAAGACCGCAGGAACGCGCTGGATGCGGGCCGCTTCCAACCGGTCTTTATGGAAGTCAATGGGGGAGGCCTATGTCCAGCAGTGGACGTCCTACGGCTGAAATGATGATGATGATGATGATGATGAAAGCAGTCAAAATAGTATTACAATGCTACTTTTTATGCCTTAATTTTATAATTATCTATACTATTATAAAAAGAAAAGATTTGCTTGCTTTTTTGTATTATTTTTATTATTATTTATGGTTAACAGGCTAGGTGTTTGACCACAGCTCACCTGATGTCAAGTGAAGGTGTGGTCGGAGATGGTAAAGCACACCTAGCCTGGAATGCAACTGGCTCTCAAGTGAGGCTGCCGGAACACACCGTTAGATGCTTGACGGCAGATTTTCAACTTGAGGGTGGTAGCTAGCCAGCCGAGTACTAGAGAGTACGCTACCACCATGCTATGGTTTCCTCACGATGTTTTCCTTCACCGGCAGCTCAAGCTCATTGTTGGGGTTTGAACCCACGCCCTTCGGCATGCGAACCTACCGCGCTAACCATTGAGCTATCATCGCTACAAAATAGGCTATATTGAATAGGCTCCGAAACTACTGGATCGATTTTAAAAATTCTTTACTTTTTATCCCTGTATTCCCACGGGAACGGGAACTACGCGGGTGAAACCGCGAGGCTTCAGCAATTTCGCTTTTTTGTCGAACCAGAACGATGTAAGGAAAACTTTTACGAAACGGTACGGCGTTCCGGTCAATTTCGAGCACTGCTTGTACAGAAGCAAAATAAAACCGGTCAAGTACGAATAGGACTTGTATATATATATATATATAGATACCCTTTTAAACAAAAAAATAATTTCTCGAACCACTCCGAGTAAATAACAACAACAACACACATTGCACACATGGTCTGAGTTGCAATCCCGCTCTGATCCAACATTTCTGTACTCTAGTTTCCTAATGATTGTAATTTGTTTAGTGTGTTTGAATAAATTAAAAAAAAAAAATGGGGAACATAAATTTATATTAATTTTATTTTATTAAAAATAAAAAATAAAACTTTTTTTTAAACATTCCGCCCAATTGATGATGACCTCCTTTTTTGAAGTCGGTTAAAAATGACAACGCAGCATCAATAGGGATACTATGCCTGCGGCCTAGGGCCTCGCTCCGGTACTTCAAGGAGCTGGGTTGGCTCGGGTAGACGGTGGCAGGGGGAAATGCACAATACACCCCAAGCGGGACGTCAGTGCAGGACTCATCGCCCCCATTCCGAATAAGACAACAACAAACAACAATGAGCTTGAGCTGCCGGTGAAGGAAAAACATCGTGAGGAAACCATAGCACGGTGGTAGGGTACTTTCTAGTACTTGGCTGGCTAGCTACCACTCTCAAGTTGAAAATCTGCCGCCAAGCATCTAACGGTGTGTTCCAGCAGCCTCACTTGAGAGCCAGTTCCATTCCAGGCTAGGTGTGCTTTACCATCTTCGACCACACCTTCACTTAACATCAGGTGAGCTGTGGTCAAACACCTAGCCTGTCGACCATAAAAAAAAAATAAGAACCAATAGGGATCGTACCCTAGGAAAAATAGCGTAAAAACCGCTAGCTTAAACAGTTTCGCATACTTTTTTGCAATGCTAGCGTACATATTGCAATCAAACAGAAAAAAAGCATACATGAAATGAATCGCCAACAATGATTTTTTGTAAACATATTGGCAACCAAACGTACATATTTGCAATTCTTGCTGGATGTTGCCAATTTGGTAACATTGACGTAATTGGTGTATTTATAGAAGCTAATGAGCTGAATAAAGATTTCCCTTTTGAAATTATTGCAGAATGAGGCTTAATAATGGCCGGTTCAGACGCCAAAGGCGTGGGTTCAATCCCCAACAATAAGCTTGAGCTGCCGGTGACATGGAAAACATCGTGAGGAAACCATAGAGCATGGTGGTGGGGTATTTTCTAGTACTCGAACCAAACCGTGTGTTCCGACAGCTTCACTCGAGTACCAGTTCTATTTTAGGTTAGGAGTTAGGTGTGCTTTACCATCGTCGACCACACCGTCACTTAACATCAGATGAGCTGTAGTCAAAAACCTAGAACACCAAACATTAAAAAAAAACATATATATTATATATATATATTAAAAAAACATATATATTATATATATAGCTGTCCTACGCGAAAAGCGAAAAGCCGAGGATCGGGCTGAGGGCGTGTCTTGGGAGAGGCCTATGTCCAGCAGTGGACTACAAAAGGCTGATGATGATGATGATGATATATATATATATATATATAATTATGTCGTTTTTGAAGTCAGATTAATATTGGGCTGTAGCATTAATAAATAATTTGCCGTTTCAAAATAAGGCATTCGACAATGGCCTTTAGACAAAGTAAGGTTAAGGTAAGGTTTGTTTCAGTTCGAAATTAGTCCACTCGGTTACATCTTTCATAAAAGCCGCCTCGGCACGTAACAACAGTACATACATACTCAAAAGATGTCGATACGTTAATAAATGACACCCAATTATTTTCTGTTTACCGATTGCATCCGCGAATCATTTCATTTCATTTATTCCAAAAACTACAATTATCATTACAGGTTTTTATCCTAATGCAATATTGTTAGTAAATTATATTTTTGTTATGTAAAAGTCAATTATTGTTAATGTCAATTCTATAATCCATTATGTCAAATAAAATAATAATAATAATTCTTAATTAAATTCATAGTCAGCTAAATAATTATAATACATGGTCAACTATAGGTAACATAAATCATACAATACACATTTTTCAACGTCGGAAACTGAGCATACAAATATATCTATTTTATCTGCAACTCGATTTAGTGTTTGTAAAGTCCTGACTAATGGCGACCTAGCAAGCAAGTTAGTCCTCGCATTCGAATGTCATGAATTTTTAGCCGCGAATACAGGAACAGGGTTCCAATTTTTTCACCCGCGAATAAGGAAACCGTGAATAAGGAACTTTTACAGTATTGACATACCTATGATACATAGCTATGCTGTGAACAGCAGACCACTTGTCCCGCACCTCCTCGCATATCGCTTTCATAGCTTTGATCGCCATTGGCTCGTACGCTTCATACTCTAGCCTTAGTACCTACAAACACCATAGGAATTTATAATATCAACTATTAAGTAAATCAAAAGTCTAACACAAAAGTATTATGCATTTTTGTTCATTGATAACTTGAGAAATATCATTTTGCATGGTGGTAGGGTACTTTCTAGTACTGGGCTGGCAAGCTACCACCCTCAAGTTGAAAATCTGCCGCTGAGCATCTAACGGTGTGTTCCGGCAGCCTTACTTGAGTTCCAGTTCCATTCCAGGCTAGGTGTGTTACCATTTTCGACCATACCATCACTTAACATCAGGTGAGCTGTGGTCAAACGCCTAGCTTGTCAACGAGAACTTTTTTTTATTTGGGTAGTTGAGAACGCGAGGGCCATGAAAGGCCAATGTCAGAGCGAGGCCCCGGGCGGTTGCCCTGCTTGCCACCCCCTAAGGCCGCCACTAAATGTGCTTTTGCAATTTCATATGATAATAAGAAGCATTGAGCTGGGTTGGCTCGGGTAGACGCTGGCAGGGGGAAATGCACAATACACCCCAAGCGGGACGTCAGTGCAGGACTCATCGCCCCCATTCCGAATAAGAATAAGAATAAGAAGCATTATTAAAAGAGAACTTAATAAAATACATAAAATATGCTATAAATTAAACATACCTTCTTTCCTTCAAAATTGTCCCGAGTAGTACCGATGAATAGTGATACAGCACCACAACTGTCATCCGTCACAAGATCAGTTATACTGTCCACTGACAACTTATCTACTGTTAACTTGAGATGATCCATCTTCGTTAAATCTATGGTTTTGCTCTAAGATTAAATTTACTTTTGCTAATTTTGTTCTAGAATATTTCCTATAAGCAATGTTTAATTTGTTCTACAATATGTTATTTCATAATCATATAGGTTTAACCAATTCTTTAATCACAGTTGTTATTAACCACCACTAAGAGGAGGAATGACAGCTATACTGTCTCGCTCCTTGATTTCTATATCTTGGGATTCCTCGCAAACTTCCTCGTTCTTCGCCAGCAGAATATTATGCTTGATTTGTTCAAGGTTGTAATTTTTACTGATAATGTTTAACAACTGGTTATAGCTGATCTTCCTTGGCAACTGTATAGTTGTCTCTCTCACACCTGCTAGCTCTTTGGACCGTGCAAAGAATAACAGCTTCACTGTGACTCCATCAATTTCCATATTTCATACTGGAAGGAGAATTCAAGTTCAATTCATTGTGATTTACCGCAAATAAAAATCAAAATAAACGCCAGTAGCTGTGATTTCACTGTAAAATTATGCTCCATTTGTCCATGAATGGAAAAAAAATATTTGTATGGAAAACGAACCACCTTAATGGATGCCCAGTTTGTCAGACTAAATGGCAAAATTATAGTAAAAACCAATAAAAAATTGTTAAGATTAGATGAACACACATGTACATTTACTAGCGTAGAAATTAGACTTTGTTCTATACTATTTAATGATAATAAATACGTGTTTCAAAACAACATGTTTTGCTAGGTATTTTCATACTCTTAACAATTGCAAAATATGTTAATTTTTTCTCGTTAAAAACAACTATTACAATCAATTATGTATATCTATCTCACAATTAAACAAAATAAAAAAGACCTTAAATTATACTATTTACAAAAAAAAAAACAAAAACTATTATGCTAGGTTACAAAATTACAATTATTAAATTTGACCTTGTCTTGTCAGAAGTTTGAGAAACAAAACTAATAAAACTTTCGGCTGTTATGATAAGAGATAACAAGCTGTAAATGTAAACATGGCAGAGATAAATATGTTTTCAAATAGATCATGAAATATTTTCTAGAAAAAAAAACGAAATAATTTTTTGAAAAATGTATTGTTGATACAAAAAAAAATGCAGTTGTCATTTGCATTTATATCAATGATCGAATTAAAAAGGAGTTTTAGCAAGAAAGTGGTAAAAATGATGTTGATCCATTGTATTTTTTTCCAAAACTAGTGTTTTTTCGAGTGTTTATATATAAATATAGTGGTGTTTTATTAATAGTTCCAAATTACAAGCATGAGTGTGGGAAAGAGACATACAATGTAGTAAAACATGACCTTACATGTTGCTTCCAAAACTCCATTGAAGCTTGTAGTAAAGCTTACCTACAGCATGGCTGGACTAGATTGTGAATGTGAATTACTTTAATTACTTTGAGTATTGCCATACAAAGCGGCAATGGGGCCAGCATTTTGGGACCTATTCCCAATGATAGCGGCTTTTTAGATTAGTTATTATTTTAAATGTTGCTTGTCTTAGTTACTTTGACTTTGACTGTATATGCATGAAAATATCTGAATACTTGACACAGGCAAATGCACAAATAACAATGCCAAAAAAGAAGAAGAATTGAAAACAATGTTATCAAAAACATTAAAAAAAAGTATCACAAGTTTTTAATTTCACTTCATATACACCAAATATGATAGACTTAACACTGGAATGTACTTACTAATAATTTCAAACGATGTTTCTTAAACCTCAAAAAAACTACGGAATACAGAGGTAATATTGTGACTAAATTATCAGGATTAATTTGCTAAAACACATGTGCCCACTGGGAGATCAGTAAGTAAACTGAGAACATGAACAGAATAGCGCTACTGTAAGCAAAATAACGGCATCCTTTTGATCAAAACTCGTTTTACAATTTGCGATAGTAATTGGTTGTTATTCAAAGTCACTCTACCGAACAAAATTGATGTGTAGAATGGTAGGTATGTACATATTAACAGCAGTGGAGCGAATGCAGTGTCGGTTCTTATTCTTACTTTTAATGATGTTTTTATTTTGTAATTTGTAACAACCGACATGTAGCAGCTTTCACTGTTAAATATATCTTGGATGATCATTACAAACATAATAATAGGTTAAAATTTTGTACTATACCTTACTTGTAACTTAATCTTGACTTTTGCAGAAAATTCATACTTTGAGTTCTTAAGTAGAGTTAGGACAATTATTTACTTACTGGATTTTTGTTTCATAACGACGAAAGAAAATATAAAAATAATAAAAACCAAACAAATACAGTGCTACTGTACTCAAACTCTCAAAGAATATTTTTTTTTTTTCGTTAATTTGCCCTTTCGGGCAGGCTAAAGCTATAAAGCCATACTGCCTCGTCTTCAGTGTTATTTCTGCTGTATCATAGCTATGGTTATCGTCAAAGTCGTCTTAGTCAAGTCCAGTTCGTGTCAGTTCGTGCCAGTCATGCTTTAGTAAAGTAGTGGCAACTTTACTATAAAGCTTCGATGGAGTTTTGGAAGCAACACGAAAACTCATGTTTCACCACATTATATCATTTTCCCACACTCGCGCTTGTAATTCGGCACTTTATGAATAAAACACCACCATTTTTATGCATAAACACTCGACAAAACACTAGTTTTGGAAAAAAATACAACGAAGCGACACGACTCTTCCCGCGTTCCCGCCAAAACTCTCAAAGAATAATAATTAAGTAGTATGTTTTTTTTCTTTGGTTTTGGCGTCGCGTTTTGAGTATTTGCCGGTGTCAAGTATTTTATATTTTCACGTTTCAAAAGTTAAATAAGTTGCCTCGTCGCTATAGTTATAGTCAAAGTTGATAGCGAGAGCTGATCACAGTGGAATAATATTCGTTATTTATTTAGGAAATAATAAATACTAGTAGCTTGAACATAACATATATTTTCTTGTAAGAAGCAAAACACGCAATCTATAAAACAAAAGAGTCACACTCTTACACGCCAAACATACTGGCACAAAAGAACCTACATACACCATAAAAGATTGAACTACACTAGACCATGAAGTTCTAAACAACAAAAGTCCAGTCTTGGTCAAGTACAATCCGTGTTAGTCAAGTCCAGTCATGCTTTAGTAAAGTACTGGTGACTTTACTATAAAGTCTTGATGGAGTTTTGGAAGTGACACAAAAAGTCATGTTTCACGACATTATATCAATTTCCCACACTCCGACACTTTATGAATAAAACACCACC
Source organism: Biston betularia (assembly GCA_905404145.2). NCBI lineage: Eukaryota > Metazoa > Arthropoda > Insecta > Lepidoptera > Geometridae > Biston > Biston betularia. Next base: position 1,967,364 of record FR989879.1, read on the forward strand.
ATTTGAATGCATAAGCACGTGACAAAACATTAGTTTTTGAAAAAAATACAACGGGGCGACACGACTCTTTCCGCGTTCCCGCCAAAACTGTAGTATTACTTTCTCAGACAAATAATCAGAAAAAGCAGGTAAAAAACTCAGATTAATAACTACAAATGAGACTCACTGTCTAGGACCTTTCACTGATTATTCGTCTGAGCTCACTGTGCTACTGATTGTCACACTTTTTTTTGCCTTAGGTGGATCCTAGTCCTTCAGCCGTATTTTTAAGCAACTGGTGCATTGCTGTCATATAACCTGGTCAGTATTATAATTTATCTAGTTGTAAATATTTTGTTATGAAGTAGGTACAATGGTACCTACTTTTGAACTTGTAGACTTATTTGAACTTTTTTAGTCCTGCATATCGCTTTTATACAATGCGCAAACGTGCTATGGCATGGCCTAAGAAAAAGGAAAAAAAAATCAAACACTTTTCTTTTAATGTTATCTGTGTGCGATGGGGCAAATAAAAAAAAAAGGTGTCTGACAGTGACATGTAAATTTATTTCATTATAAAAAAACAAACTTCAAAATTATAAAAAACGTTACCGGATTTCAAACGGTTTCTTCTGTCTGTTGTTCGTGCGTTAAAATATTTTGTGTTGACCGGTTGCCGATGCATTTTGGCAAAGTTCCCTCGGGCGCGCAAGTTACATAAAATGTACGTCGCACAGCGTACACCACAAAAAAGTTAAAAATAGATTCTCACAGTGAGTTGCGTGTTCAGTTCACCGACATTTTTGTTTTCATGTGACACACATACCGCGTCGTTACGATACGTAGAAAATAAAGTGAAACTCGGAGAGCGGCTGACTGTAAACATTGGACTAATTGTTTGTATTTTGCTTCAGATTAACGCAGTGTGAATATTAAAATAATAATATTAAGACGCTAAAGTGGTTGTGAAACTGGAGGGATTTTTAGTTATTTCATAATGGCTCACCAGTCAGAGCCCATGGATGTGGACTGTATGGACAGTGATTTTGATAACAAGGAAAATACGTTTCACCATAATGTTCATTGCACCGAAAAAGGATACGAAGAGCTGGATGTTTCCGAGCTCAACATGAAATTGAGGTATTCTATGACACCCGCCTCGTCTCCTATGTCTAAAAGTTACACAGCATACCCTGACAATCGATATCTTGAAACAGGTGACACTCTAAACCGCAATGAAAATGCTAATTTGACCCGCTCACTTAATTCTACAATGACTAAAAATGATAATGTAATCAATTCATTAAAAAATTTACCACTCCAATCGCTTCGCACAGAGAAATTCACTGATGGAAATGGAAACAACTCTGTGCTTAGACAGCTGGAGCTCTCTGTCACTGATGACATTAACAAAACAGTTATAGTCAGTAGAGCAAACGATACAGATGAAAATTTTTCCTTGCCAAGTTCATCATCATCAGCATTACATACACCAGAAGCAAGTACCCCTACCAAGGAAATAAAAAATGAATCATCACCCATCATGCGTGGGTTGAAGTCAGTGTTGAATATGTTCCGTTCATCTACAAGTCCTGTCCCACCTGCAGAATGTGGAGATATGGCTTTGAAACAGGAAGATTTGAGTCCTGCAGATGTAACAATTACTGAAAATAACTTATTTAATAAATTGCAAGTCATGGCGTCCACACCAATAACTACGCATAAAACAATGGAATGTAACACATCTAAAAGAAGCAGTCCATATAAAGACAGCATAGTTTTTAATGATGATTTAGAAAAAGAGCTAAACTGGAATGATGAAAAGAGTGGCAGTCCAGATAAAACACCCATTCATAAAATGCTGCTCCAAAATTCTAAGATTCCAGAAAGAAAACCCAGTGATCCAAATATAAATAACTCCAACATGGAATGTAATTTTCACTCTATTGTAGAAGATATGGATATGTCAAACAATGCATCAATTTTACAAGACAGAACTATTACTGAATGTTATCCGGATAACCATGAAATTAGTGTTGCACTAGAATCAGATAGTGAGTTTGTGGATTGTGAAACAACATTCTCTAAAAATGAATCTTATGTACTTGATATTAAATCAATTCAACAAAAACTCTCTCCAACGCCAAGTCTTGATGTAACCAAAAATATTTTATGTAGAGACAAAAATACTGAATTTTTGGATTGTGACTCTCCATTCTCTAAAGATGAATCTTATGTACTGGATATCAAAGAGATACACGACAAAATCTCGCGAAAACCACATCTTGATGAAACTAAACATATTACCTGTACAAGTAAAATAAGTGGTAACTATGGGGTAAACGAAACTATTGCTCAAAATATAACAAACATATCATTTGGTGATATAGAAACAAATTTTGATACAACTGTGCCTTCAGACTATTCTGATTATTCGCAGGCAACAGCTAATATTTTATCTGAGCTTGAAAAGCTTGAAGCATATGAATTTGATACAAATAAACACACAGACATACAAGAAAATTGTAAAGAAATAAAATATGCTACTAAACAACAACTTAATGCATTGGAAGTTACTGCTAACAAAGAAACCAATCTAGTTCAACAGAAGGAAGCTATAGAATCTGTAACAAATCAATTCAATAACACACAAAATAAATTTGCTGAATTAAAAACTATATCAACAGAAGTAAAAAATATTCAATTTTACACACCTGAAAAGATTGATGTCAGCAGCATTGTAGATGATATACAATGCATAAAACCTCGTGGTGGTCCTGAGAACATAAGCTCACAGTTTGAAGAAATTAATCTCATTCAAGATAATTTACATGATAGATCTGATGCTAATTTAGAAAATTCTCTTCACAATACCAATGCAGATAAAACACTAGGAACTACTATCACACAAGATTTTAATGAGTCAGAAAATAAAAATATTGTTGACATGAAAATAATTTCACAAGAGCCAATTGAAACTACTACAGAAATTTCTAATAATACTATAGAGAAAGTGCATTCTGATGTATCAGATATTTTACAAAATGATATTAATTCATTACATATCCTAGGTGTTATCCAACAGGAAATTCCTGTAAAAAATGTTAATAGTTTGCATAAAGATGTTGTAGCTTCAGAAACTGTAAGTGTTATACAAAATGATAATATTGTGGATACATCTCAGTTTCCGCTTAATAATTTACCTTCATTGGATGAAGTTACAGATAATTTAAAGCTAAAAGATCGAAATGACATTACAATAACTGAATTTCAAAAAACTGAAAATCCTTCCGATATACCACTACCTGATGACGATGTTGATAAAGAAATTGTGGTTAGTGGCATATCAATAACTTCTGCAGAAATGACGCAAGTCTTGACGTCTGAAGCCAATACTACTTTGTCAGAATCAAAGGATGCCGTAACTGTTCCTGACAATTTCGTAAACACATTCGATAATAAAATTAGTAATGATTCGATTTTAAATTCAGAAACGTCAGGGGCTGTGTTATTTAAACTTCAAACAGCTGAAGATATTGCTAACAAACCGGTTAATGTAAAAATATTGGAAAAAAATTATAAACTAGATACAAATACTGAACAGAGTAATGTGTTACCTGAACTTAACAATTTGACTATAAAAACTGATCCCCACTTGTCTACAGCAACTATTGATTTAAGTGCAACTGCTATTGAAATTATTGAAGAAAAAACTTCAAGCGACAATAATATGTTAAGCAAAGTAGCTTCCTCATCTGACATTATAATTAATGAAATTAACGATAACGTCACATGTATTGTAAATCATGAAACCATAGATGACTCTCGTCATTTTACTAACGATCTCGATAAAAACTCTCTAGTAAACACTCCAGCACATAATCAAAATACTTCTCAAATTGAACCAATGGATATTACGTTAAATGAAAGCTTAAATCTGACCCATGAGCTACCTGACTTAGTGAATCAGACTATAGTGTTAGCTGAAGAGAGGATGCAAAATGAAATAATTGCTAATGAAACTAATATGTCAGAGCAAGTAGAATTGCCGCCCATTTCTTGTAATGCCGAAAATATTAACAACGTGGAGACATCAAAACCTGAATCGGACACAACGGAATGTACACATAATTTAGAATGTGAGAAAAACTTAATGGAAACAATGTTCGAAAACAAAAATCTACCTATTAATGAGGAGAAACAACCTGTTTGTGGGTCAGACAATGACGTAGTTCATAATTCAGCTATGAACTTGAGTGACGAACAGCCCCCTAAAGTTTTCACAAGTACGTCTGATCCCGAACCAATGGAAGTAGAAGGAATTATTGTAGACGAAGAAATAATAGTATCTGCAAATAATAGCCCTTATGTATCATTGATGTCTGGAGTGGACACAGTTCCGGAAAAAATAAAAGATACAGAAAATATTGAAGACACTATAAACTCCAAATGCATAGAAAAAATAGATAACCAAATAAAAGTAGAAGACACGTTTGAAGAAATTGATAATACATTTGTAGGAAAAAGCAATGTTGCTTCATCTCCTCCGATTACTTCTAAAGGATACAATTTTAACTTCGATGAACTTGATGATCCATTTGCAACAAAAACGAAAATAAGACTGTCGCCGCCGCTAGATACTCCAATTAAGGTGACGAAGCTAGAAAATGAAAACGACAATCCATTGAAAGTACCTAAAAAAGGAGTTGTCAATAGACGAAAGTCACAACCTCTAGAAAAAAAGAGACCTATGGTATCAAACAAGAAGTTCAACATTAGTTTCGATGTTAAAGATGCACCTAAAACTTTTATAAATGAAGTAAATGATAATACAATATTAATTGAAGACGTTAAAGATAAAACAAACACCAGTAAAATAACTGAGTATACGGAAGTGATAGATGTTGCTAAAAATGAAACTATTGAAACTTTTAATACAACTCAAAAACAAGAAAAAAATCTTACTGAAACAAAATTAAAAGAAGAAAAAGATCAGATAGAACCAAATGTTGATACGTCAGAATATAAACCTCTACAAACCAGTGGAGAGAATAAACCATCGATTGATTTGGTACATGCAGTATCCAGTGACTTAAAAACTACCTCGTCGTCGGAACAATCTACTTATTATTCCGCTAGTGCCTCATCTACAGAGAGTTTTCAATCTAAAAACGTATTTAATTTACCTGAAATAGATGACGTAAATTTTAACCCATTCACCACCAAATCAAAAATGCGCCAGTCTCCACCGCCAGACATAGAAATCGAAAACCCTTTTGCCACAAAATCCAAAATGCGACAATCTCCTCCGCCTAGTAAAGAAATGGATAATCCTTTTGCCACAAGATTAAGTGTAAAAAATTCTCCAGATGTGTCAATTATTAGCCATAGCCAGTCTGAATCAAACCATACTGTCACCTTGGATGAATCCAAACTAGTTCAAATAGTTAAACAAATTGAAGCCGATGATAAAATGGAAACAGAGCTTATGGAAAAAGATACTTCCGCCAGCGTTATAGATACAACCTCATCATCGAAAGCTACTGAAGATCACAATTTAACTGCTCGTGAAATAAATACAGAAGATGAAGACACTGTTGAGGGCCCTTTTATTGAGGCTGGTGATAATATCGAAGAAACAACAGATTTTCCTGTTGATAATGATGATATGTTGCAGTTTAATGAGCTACAAGAAACAGCCCACGCAAAAGAAGATAACTTAGATGGCGAACTATTCATTGATGCTCAAGCTTTCGAATTTTTGCTTAATCAAAATAATAGTAATATTGTCGCCGACAGTGGTAAAGAAAGCCTTTTCCTTAAATTTGATCCTCTCTTTGCCAAAAGAATGTCATCTGGTGGAGTTCTTACATCATTAAGTAAAGCACCAAATAAACAAAGCACCCCTACAAAGCTTAGTCGTCCTTCACTACGTAATGAAAAGTCACCTATCGCTGGGCCTTCCTATTTAAATGTCACCAATGAAGATGACAATAATATTACTCAAGAAAATAATGAAGATCCTAATATCACTGTGACTAAGCCAATGATGGTAGTGACTCCAGCTCTTAATCCTGCTGTTACACCACGGAACAAATCTATCACGCCCGTCAGATTAAATCGACGTTCTATCACATTCACATCTCCTGCCATAGCTGTTATTGATAGACTTCTCTCAATGAGTGCAAATAATTCTGTCTTGGGACATGATTCTAGTCTTACAAGTACACAATCCAGTTGCGAACAAACTGAAGCTGACGTAGCCCTTACTCAACTTAGAGAGTTGTTGGCCGAAAAAGAAATAAATGTCTACAACCTGAGATCTGAGAGCAAAGAGTTAAAGGATAGATTATCTACTATGGAGACCCAAGTAAAAATCCTTGAAGCAGATGGTCAGGAACGGCTGAAAAAGATAAACAAACTGAATGAGCGTCTTGTCGAAAAGACGAAAATCAATAAAGGAATGGCGGCTGTAGTTGAAGAATATGAAAGGACCATCGCTAGTTTGATAGCAGATATCGAGCAAGATAAGAGACGGAACGCCGAAGAGAGAATAAGATTGATTAATGAGAGAGATGAACAGACCGCACATCTGTCGAGCATGGAGGTTTCTTTCAGTGACTTGCACAGTAAATACGAAAAAAGCAAGCAAGTCATATTAACCTGTAAAGCCAATGAAGATGTTTTTAAAAAGACGATTCAGAATTTCGAGGAACAAGTCACAAAAATGCAAACAAACTATGAGATGTTGAAACAACACGCGACCGCGAAACTTAATCACGCAAATCAGGAATTGGAAAAAATCAATAGAACTCATGAAGCAGAAGTTGTGAAATTGAATGCTATGATTAAAAGAAATCATTTACTTGCTACTTCCTTGCAGGAGTCATTAGCACAGAAAACGAAGGCTAACGATGAGTTAACGGCAATATGTGACGAACTTATCAATAAAGTTGGGTCGAACAAGTAGTTACAGGCTAATCCAAACTATCGCTTTGTAGAACAGTCTCTGTGATCTTGATTCTTACTTGGAGACTTGCTTATGTGCTTATCGAACGATAAGTAACATTAAGTTAGTACAACTAGTTTTTAAAGTTTGTGCCAAACCATTTTAATTTACGATTTTATTCCTGTTATATTCCAAGACTGCAAATTGTGATAAAACTCTATTAACTCCTGAATATCTTCAATTATGGTACATATTGACGTAAAAAGTATTGTGGAAATTATGTAGAGTTAAAAACTTTAAATAGAACATCAGATTTCTCACATATTCAATAGATTTACTATAATTCATGATTTTTGGGTTTAACAAAAAGTCCTCGAAATGTTTACCTTTGTATACCGAATTTTTACTTATAAAGATAGATTAATCAGATAGTTTTTAGCGTTTAGCAATCATTGTCTACTTTAGCATTTTACCACAAATTTGCTTTCATAGGTTGTTTTAAGTCCACCTTCACTTAACATTATTATAAATATGAGAAACCCAAAATACATGATGTTTTTGTAAATCTGTGATGTTTTCAATTTATTTGACTGATATAATCTATATGTATGTAGATATAAAGCTATATACAAGGACACTTAAATTTTGTAATTCATAAATTTTTATATTCTGAAATGTTTGTTTATACTGCACGTTTTATATTATGCGGGACATAAATTAAACTGTGCTATTTCCATATAAACAAAACATATGCAAACTATAAAGGCACTCAATTAAAATTTAAGCATCTACCATCAATCTTAAAGATGTGTAGTAATGTATATTTTTGCATGCTGTTGTATTTTTAACCAGAATATTTATTTTGTGGAAACAATATACAAATTTAATTAGTTTTGGGACAATAATTAAACATAAGTAATTTAAGGACTTTGATTATATTTTTGTAGATATTTTACTAATTCAAGTGGACATTAAAATTTAGAAAATATGACATATTTGTATCACATTCTATCTATAATTTGAAGTAGCTGTAATGTCTAGTTACTATAATTATTAAGAATTTTTATGTTACCTTAGTGTGTTTCAAACAAAAATGAATCGCTTATTAAGTGCCTTAAAATTATATATATTATTATGTGTACATATCTTATAATATGTACTTGTGCCTTGGCTATATCTCATGTTTGTTTTTATATTACTAAAGACATAAAAACACGCAGTGAATGTCTACAAAGCATATTATATTGTTTTTTAATTGGAACAATATTTTATTAAAAAATAAAGTTACAAGTCATATTTCTATCATGTTCAAAAGTAACATTAAAAATGACAAAAAACATGTCAATGTAATTCTTTCTTTTATCTTCTTCTGATAAGAATTCTCTAATTCTTTTGATCTTCTATATGCATAAAAATCTCGTGTCACAGTGTTTGTGGCAGCAATGCTCCGAAACGGCTCAACCGATTTTCATGATTTTTTTTTGTGTATGTTTGGTAGGTATGAGAATAGGTCGTAAAGTACATTTCATACCGCTAGGGCGGGGCACTACTAGTATTATATAAAAATGAATAATTTCTTGTAATTTAAATTATTAAAAATGTTCTTAACTTCCTAAAGATATTGTTAAGTTACTTACAACATCTCTTGATCGACACCACATTAAAGACGCACAAATACATATGTAAAAAGACTGTCTTATCGCTAAAAGAGACTTCTTTCAGAAACTTAGAATTAACAAAAAAATTATAATCTTGTAATGATATATCTTGATATAGACATTGGAAATCACCTTTACTTTAAATTTTTTGTATATTAACAATATTGCCTGGTGAAAATTACTCTTTCAAATTAAAAATATCAAAATGAAACTAATATGCTTAATAAAATATGATAGTACGTTTTAGAACACAAGTCACGTTTTGGAAATTCACAATATGTCACTCAACATCAAGTGAGTTGTGGTCTAACACCTAGCCTGTCATACAAAAAAAAACAATTAACAGCCTAATTATGTATTCGACCTCAAAGTGACAACGCGAAGCGCGCCACTCGCAAGTAATTTTCGCTAAATTGTACTCGTAGTTAATTAATTAATTATAATTAGGATGAACAAAAATCAGTCGCTTCATACATTTGTACCAGGGTTAACATTCTGTGGAATATCTCATTTTTCCTTGATTTCTGAAATGTGACTAAGATATTACGTACTAATGAGTACAATGACCCCTTTCCGTGTTAGTAGCAAGCTTATAACCCTGTATTTAGGTGAATCTCTAATGGATCAGTAATTAATTCTACAATCCATTTTTGTTTGAAATACATTGGGTTAATTGTCTCGAATTTTGTCACACGCTATATTGTGCACTGGGTTCTTCCAACTTCCTACTTCCCTTATATTTTTGTACCATATAGAATTTAGATTTTAGTTAATAAAGTTGTCATTTTGAAACGATGTTGTTTTCTTTTTTCTTTTGTTTTTTGTTTTGGCGTCGCATTTTGAGCATTTCCCAGTGTCAAGTGTTTCATATTTTCAAGTTTTAAAAGTTAAACAAGTTGCCTCGTAGCTATAGTCTTGGTCAAGTCTAGTACGTGTCAGTCATGCTTTAGTCGTGTACGTGTCAGTCATGCTTTAGTAAAGTAGTGGCGACTTTACTATAAAGCTTCGATGGAGTTTTGGAAGCAACACGAAAATTCATGTCTCACCGCATTATAATATCATTTTCCCACTTTCGCGTTTGTGATTCGGCACTTTATGAATAAAACACCACCATTTTTATGCATTAACACTAGTTTTGGAAAAAATACAAAACGGGGCGACAAGACTCTTTCCGCGTTCCCGCCAAAATTCCAAACGATGTAGTTTCACTGAAACCATTATCCCAGTTACTTATGTGAATAATATATGCGCATGTATTCGTCATGTGGGCTGATCATACCAGTGCCAGCCTGTACCGGTGACAAAAGAAATTTCTTTAGGAAGTCACGCTAGCCATGCGCCCAATTTTGGCACGCCTTTTTCGCTTAGATTTTTGACCGAGGAGGTTCGGTGCTCGGTTCGGTTACCATGGAGACGAGCGACAAACACTGTCAGACTTTCAATTTAGTCGCAGTCAAGAGTGATTTCTACGATGCCCAAGATTATTCTGCGATGTACGACGAAACTGTGCCGGTGGTGAATCCTAGAGAGATAGATAGCCCGAGGTCGTCTAGCGACGAGGAAGTGGTCCGGGCGACGATGGCTAAATTCAATCCGCCAGTTAGGCACACGGCGAGACACGACTTCGATTCGCAGTCTGAAAGCGACTCCGAGCCGGAGAAGTTCCTGGATAACATTTCCGGGGAGGATGAGGTATGATCTTATTCCCATGACCCCACACTAACTCAACGCAATCTTCTTCAAATGTCTTCAAGCTTGGTCTATCGTAGACTGCGTCTTCACTTTGGTAAAGTCCTGTTTCGAGAGCTCATGGGCGTTGGGTCGATTCCCAACCAAATGTTTGATCTGTGTCTGGGTGTACTGTATGTATTATAAGTATGTATTTACAAAAAAAAAATATTTAAGTATTCTATCAGTTATCTGACTTTCATAGTACAAGCTTTGCTTAGTTTGGGGTCAGATGGCGCTGTGTGTAATGTCCTACGATATTTACGATTTTACGATTTACGAATCAGGACTAACATGGATGTTTGTTCAGTGTCTGGGTGTATATATATATAGTATGTAAATTATAATAAAAGTATGTATTTACAAAAAATACGTATTAAAATATTGATTGATTAATTAACTCTTTATTGTAGGTACACACCACAAATTAAGTATAGCGATGATAGCTTAGCGCGGTAGGTTCGCATGCCGAAGGGCGTGGGTTCAAACCCACTTCAAACAATGAGTTTGAGCTGCCGGTGAAAGAAAACCACACCTTAACATCAGGTGAGCTATGGTCAAACACCTAGCCTGTCAACCGTAAAAAAAATTATAATGCAGAAGAAAAAGGAAATAAACTTAATTAACTGGCGACCTTATCGCTTAAAGCGATCTCTTCCAGCTAACCAAAGGATGGAAATGATAAGAGAAAGACGGACAGCTATATAGTTTCCATAGTACAAACTTTGCTTAGTTTGGTGCTGGATGGCGCTGTGTGAAAAGGTCCTCCAAATATTTATTTCTTTACTAACATCAAGTGAGATGGCGATCAAACGCAAGGCTATTATGAAATAATGAATTGGATATTCATTCACGTCAAAATTGTTGAAGGCGGGAGGGTGGTAGCTACATATGCCCATAACAATAACCAACTGAAAGAGGAACAAAAACAGAACTCAAAGCAGCTGCAAACCAATATTTCATGGTTTTATGAAGCGGGTGCGATGCCGAGAATGTCTGGCATGTCTGGTTATGAATAGATCCACGGGCATAGTGTTTAGATTTTACGGTCTCCAGCGGGATTGACGGCCACCTGTTTGATGCGATATCACAACTAGGTATACAAGGATGCTTGTTTACTTTATGGGCCAGTCACCTATTTAGAGGATTCAGGAACTTGGATCTTACAACAATTTTTTATAGAATGGAATGGAGAAATGTTTGTTTAATTATTATTATAATTGGCGGACATTTTTTATCACAGCGCTATCTAGCCAAAGACTTCGATTAAGTAGATTTTGTTCTGTTACGCCTTATTAATATGCGTGCGTATCCAGATTCGGGCAAGCATTCCCGCCGTATAAGGAAGCACCCCGTTGCGAATGTTCTTTGGCTCGTATGTCTGAATTCGATTCGAAACCTACTCGCTATGCACATTAATTTGTTTTATTGATCTTAGTGTTACATGCCTAATTATTTATTAGCTGGTTGAACGTTGAAGGTTGGGCGCTTGCCAATAACTAGGACGTTGTTTAGCCCAGAACTGCTGCCCTCGACAAAGTAGGTAATGTTTGCATCGAACTCTTTGTTCTATTTTAAAGTGTGCCAAATTCTCACTGTCTAATTGGGTTATATAGCTGCTCAAAGAGCTGTAGGGCGTGGGTTCGATTTCCACCCAAGACAAACTTTTTGTGGTATGTTTTGTGTACATTTTGTGGGGGTATGGTGGTATGGTGTATGTTCAAATGTTACATACTCATAAAACACTGGCGGCCCACCCCGGCTTCACACGGGTGCAATAAAGATACTAATGTAGTGCATGTATTATACATAGGTATCGACCTTTCTCTTGAATCACGTCTATTGATGGAAACTGCATTAAAATCCGTTGCGTAGTTTAAAAGATTTGCGTAGGTACAGACGGCGGAAAGCGACTTTGTTTTATACTATGAAGAGATATAGAACAAACGGTTGTTGTCACATAAAAGTTTGTCATGGTGGGAATAGAACCCACGCCCTACACTCTTCAAGCAGATATCTTACCAACCAAATGAACTAACACGGCAGTCAAGAATAAACGGTGAATTAGTCCCCAGATCGGAAGTCGCAGCCTTCAGAGAAGTCCTTAGAGCTATTACCCAAAACTCTTGCAAAGGAAACCGGCTCCAAACCTAAGCCTTCTACCAAAAGAGACGACACTTCAAATTCTGGTGAGTATTCTTGGTTATGCAAAATTATTAAAACAGTCTATACGCTCTCATTATAGAAAGAGATAACACCTGTCCATGACCATTGCAGCGATACACAGTACTTTGAGTAGCAAAACAAAGCCCAAGCCAGCGCTGCTTTGGCGCTCATTGCTTGAAGACATTCTGGCTAGCTACCACCCTCAAGTTGAAAATTTGTCGCCAAGCATCTAACAGTGTGTTCCAGCAGCCTCACATGAGAGCCAGTTCCATTTTAGGCTAGTTGTGGTTTGTAATTAGGTGGGTAAAATCACACACGGTTGCAGGGCGGGACCGTTTATTACTTCTTAATGTCGATTTCCAAATGCGAGTCCGTCCCAAGAAAACCAAATTATATAATAAATCTACCCAGCTGTCAGCGGGTCAACGACAATCAACCTCCTCTATTCTTCATCAGTGTTGCCCGCTAACAGTGTCTATGGATCTTCTATCTCCTAGGTAGTTGGTTGGTGTTGCCCGCTAACACTCGGCCATCCTGCACCTACATTCGCGTCCCGCGAAGTTCGGTATGTGTTTCTCTCCGCAGTGTCCCATTTCTGTAAGACAAAAGAAAATCACAGCAGTATTATGTTACATTGTGCAAGGCACAGAACTACAGAGGAATGGGCATAAATATGTAGTTCATAAAATTTGTTCCCACATATTGTTATATTTTTGCAAATGCTAAGACTAGTAACCGGTCCTGTTTTGTTGCACAGAACTCCCGGTATTTATATTTTATTCTTATAACATATTAAGTTACACGACGTCACTAACTGTATCACTCAGCATAATATTGTACCCCACCATACATTATAATCAGGAAAGTAATTATTTTGGTTTTGTCTCATAAATCTTATTCTATTTTTATTGATTACTGTGTAATATGGTCATATGTTATTGCAGGCATACTGCAACACACGAGTATCACACAGTTTAACTATAGTCGCGATAATTATCATCGTTCTACCACATAGATCACATAGTTTTGTTTATAGGTTTCTCGCAGTATGTCATGTCGCATAATATCAGTATCACACAGTACAATATTATGTATCTTCCTAAAATATCGTAGTAGTTAGTCGCTCTTGTCACACAGATCACACAGTTTTTAGTTTCATGCAGAATGTCATGTTCCATTACATCAGTGTCACACAGCATACCGCACCACAATATCATGGTACTTATTCTCGTTTCGTCACACAGATCACACAGTATTTTATTTGGGGTAGCATATTATGTTACATAGGACTATATTCACACAGCATAATGTTATGTAACACAATAAATGTATGTTGGCTTTGATTGTAGGATTTTTATTGTTATTGATTTAATGTAATTAAGTATTATTATCGTCTTTCCACATAGGTTACATAATTTAGCGGAGCATATTATGTTACAAAATACTAGTATCACACAGCATAATATCATGTAACACAATTTTTTTAACATTATTATTATTTATTTATTTGTAGCAGATATTTTTAGATTTATTTATTCAAGTATTATTTCATAGCAGTTTGTAATTTGGATCAAAATTAAATGGATAATACATAATTATGTACCGATGGGTTTAATTGTGTCTTAAATACATAAATTTATTATACACAAAGTGTTTATAATTAGACTTATTCTACCATTTTTTATCGATTTATCTAATTCATTTAAATTAAGTTGAATAGTTATCTATTTTTCCGGTAGGTACATATATTCAAATTAATAAGTTTATTTTTGCACTATACATCTAATCATTAATTTGAATCTACTTACAAAATTATCTTTGTTTAGCTATACCCATTACGACTCATTTTTAACTTTCTAGTAAATCAATTAAGTCATCTCTATCAATTTCGCGATCACTGCTTGAGCTAGATTCATCAGACACGGTGGCGTTGTATGGTCTGAGGCTTTCACCTGGTACTACTGCGTGAAACTTCCTGTAACCCTTCATACCCTTGATACTCGTTATTGTGTAACGATCCAATGTGTGGTCAGCTTTAAAAACCTTGTAAGGACCAGTGTAAGCTCCAATTAGTTTTCTAGTCACTTTAGCACTATTGTCTCTAGCAATTCCACCTTTCCACAAGACTAGCTGACCCAATGAATACTTTCTACATCTCTTATGCTTCCCATCAAACCTATTTTTCATCACCGTCATGTTCTTATCAATGCGTATTTTAGCTGTTGCCTGTCGTGCGGCTAATTCCTCTTGTTGGGTATCAAAGTTATTAATTTCGTTGTTAGGATATGCCGGTAATAGAGAATTGCTGTGACCGAACATAAGTTTAAATGGTGCAAAGCCAGTGGTAGCGTTGACCGTGTTGTTGATACCCCAAACCACATCTGATAACTTCTGATCCCAAGAACATTCGCTATCAGACATTGTGTTCAATCCATTCAGTAGCGTACGGTTTACACGTTCGACTTGACCGTTAGAACGAGGGCTGGCTATGGCATTCATGACATGTTTAAACTGAGATTCTTCCGCGAACTGCTTAAAATATCGGCTTGTGAATGCCTTACCTCTATCTGTAATTACTCGTTTAGGGTTTCCAAACTGGTTGATAATTTCCTTTAATATTTTTATAGTTTCTATTGAACTACAGCCTTTTGCCGATCTAGCGAAGACAAATTTTGTGAAGGAGTCAATAACTACCAGCACATAGGAGTTTCCCGATCGTGTTTTGACAAAAGGACCCAAATGATCTGCATGCAATGTATGCATAGGAATAGCTTCTTTAGTGATAGGGTGAAGTTCACCTTCAGTCTTACCGTAGTTACCTTTTGCATAAGCACAAGGTAAACAAGACCCTATATATTTGCGTATAAAACGCGTCATTCCAGGAAACCATAACTGCTCTTTGATGGCCTTTTCACATCGGTCAAATCCGGGATGCCCTATTTGGTCATGAAATTTCTGTAATACGCTATATTTCCCTAATTTTGGGATGACAAAACGGTCTCCAGCTACGGTTTTCCTGTACAAAATTCCTGCTGTAACACAATAATTAGACACGATATCAGGATTTGTTGTACCTGCATGGAGTTGCGTAAGAATATTCTGGATATTATCATCCTGTAGCTGCAAAGTCAGCAACCAATCAGATTTGTCTATCATGAGCACGTTATTAGACACAGGGTTTCGGCTTAAAGCATCCACATGTTTCATCCTTTCTCCTGGCCTGTACTCAATTTGCAGGTCAAAATCTTGTATCGTCAACCACCAGCGCGCAATTCGTGGCACTAGGTCTTTTTTTGTCAGTGTTGTTCGTAGTGCCGCGCAGTCAGTTATAACTTTGACAGGAATTCCTGTGAGGTATATGCGGAACCGCTTTAGTGACTCTACAACAGCTAGAGTTTCCAATTCGTAGCTGTGGTAAAAACCTTCTTCTCTACTAGTAACTCGACTAAAATAAGCGATAGGTTTCAAACTACCATCATCCTGATACTGCATCAAAATCCCTCCGAGTCCTAACCGGCTGGCATCAGTATGAAGCTCTGTTATCGCATCTTTGTTGTAAATACCCAAAACAGGTCGTTCTGTCAGTTTTCGCTTTAGTTCTAGAAAAGCATTTTCCTGCTCATCTCCCCAAATCCAAAGCGCATCCTTTTTGGTCAATTGTGTTATAGGACGTGCAATTTCAGCAAACCCGCGAACAAATTTCCTAAAATATGATGTCAACCCTACAAACTGGCGCACTTCGTGGACGTTACTCGGCCGTTTATATTCTGTGACACAGTTTATTTTAGCTTGTCCTGGTTGTATTGTACCGGCGGTAATCTCGTGGCCCAAATAGTTAGCACTTTTTTTTAAGAAGGAACATTTGCTGAGATTTAATTTTAAGTTTGCGTCAGATAGTAGATTTAAAATTCGCTCTAATAGTTCCAGTCCTAAATCTACTGAACCCGTTGGCAGCATGACGTCATCCAAATACAAAGCGATATCATTAGTCACCGATCCTAACACCATTTTTATAAGTCGAGAAAATACTGCTGGGGCATTCGCTAACCCAAATGGCATTTTAATATATTCATATTGGCCTGATGGAGTCACAAATGCGGTTTTGCTGACAGAATCTTTTGCCATGGGCACTTGGTGGTACCCTTGTGCAAGGTCTAGGGTAGTAAAATAAGCTTTACCACTTAGCTTTGATACCTGGTCTTCAATATTCGGCAAAGGGAAGCGGTCTTTAATGGTGCGTGCGTTTAACGCTCTATAATCTATGCAAAGCCTATAGTCGCCACTTTTTTTCTTTATTAATACTACGGGACTTGCGTAATCTGATACCGATTCCTGAACTACACCTGCGAGGATCAGGTCCTGAATTTTATCATTGACAATCTGATTTTCTTTGTGCGAAAGTCTATAAGGCTTGAAAAAAACAGGTTGCTCTGTAGTAGTATGAATACGCATCTCTACAAGATCAGTGCATCCTAAATCTTTCGTATTCCTGGCAAAAGAGTGTGAGTATTTGTTAAGTAGTCTCAATAAGCGCTTTACATCAGCATCATCCAGTTCACCAACATCAATGTCTGACACATTTATGTCAGGTACTGTCGCTTGGTCAGTTCGTTGGTCCAAACACTTGACAGTTAATACGTTGTATTTATTATAATCCTCTTCAACTAAAATGTCTGCCCTCGCTACCAATTTATTCGCTGGCCATTGGATATCGTTTTGTCCAACGTTTATAACCTTTATATGAGATTTATTCATATCAATAACAGCCTGTGGTATTATATATGCGGTATTTCCTAGTTCATAATACACAGCATGGCTTAAAAAGGATAATTGGTTATAGTCGGTAGTATCACTCACGTAAACTTCCAAACATGCCTCACTCTGTTGCGGTATGTCAACATTATGTTTCAGAAGCACCGGAAATTTACGGACATAATCAACATCGCTTAATTGTATTGCGCTGAGGGTACTATGCAAGTTTGAAGTATGCGTAAAATTCACAGAGCTTTTTGTTGTAATTAAACTAACATTTTCTTGATTGATCATCGGCTGCCCCATAATTAAATCTATATCGGACAGATTACAATCCGTAATTTCAACATCACCGTTGACCACTACATTATCAACCTCGACGTCGATATTTGCCTTGCCTAACGATCGAGTAGAAGTACCCCCGAACCCCGCCATAATCGTGTCTGATGGGTTCAGCTTTAGCTTTAAGTTATCGGATAACGCCAGTGTGATGATATTCAATTGACTACCGGTATCTATATATGCAGTCAATTTCAAACCATTTACATACACTAATTTTTTGTACATGTCTTGAAATACATTATAAGTTACATATAAAATACTACTAACCTTTTGTGTCTGTTGATTCGTAGATGTCGATCCAAACCAGCAACTGGCAGTTGTGTGCCCCATCCGCTGGCAGTTTTCGCATCTAAGTTGGGATCTGCAGTCGCGTGCCGTATGTCCCGGGCGCCGGCAGGCATAGCAGACTTTTGCCATGGGCGGCGGCCGCATTATAGCTGAGCTTCCAGCAACTGTAGTACTCGTGCTGACCGTACTTCCAAGGTTACCGCGTCTCCAGGTTGATCTCCTTGAGGCTGCCTCAACGCTTCTGTAGTTCTCTAATGACGACAGGTAGCCGAAATAAAGTTCTTGTGGTGTATCGCACCTAAAAGCTTTAGCATTTGCTCGTATTTCTGAAGGCAAGCCCTTGATGATACAGGAAATAGCATCTTCTCCTTCTATATTGCATTTCTTCAATAGTGACATTTTCGTGTGAAAATATTTCGTCATGGTTTCGTGCTCGGTCTTAGTTCTGGATAACATCTCCTCCAAGCGGTCAACAAAGTCAGTTGATCGTGGGAAAGCAGTTCGTAATGCAAGTTTCCAATCATCCCAAGTAAGGTCATAAGTCTCCAAATCATCATACCAGTCTCTGGCGGATCCTCTAAGTCGAATTTGCATAACAAATTGACGATCTCTGTTGTCCCAGCCGTAGACATCTCCAAGCTGATCGATTTTATGCAGCCAATTAATGACATTACTATTTTTTTCGTCAGGCCGAAATTTTGGTATCACTTCGGCGTCCATTTGCGTAATACGTCTTCTTTTCGGTAACACAGGCGTATTAGAGGGCTCTTCTAAGAAAAAAATATCTGATTTTTCGTCCTCGGTAGCAGTTTTTGACGATTCACTGGATGTTCTTCTCCTTTTTCCGAGACCGGCTTTATAAGGGCCCGACATTGTGGCGTATCCCACTTCTGAAGTGTAATTAGGTGGGTAAAATCACACACGGTTGCAGGGCGGGACCGTTTATTACTTCTTAATGTCGATTTCCAAATGCGAGTCCGTCCCAAGAAAACCAAATTATATAATAAATCTACCCAGCTGTCAGCGGGTCAACGACAATCAACCTCCTCTATTCTTCATCAGTGTTGCCCGCTAACAGTGTCTATGGATCTTCTATCTCCTAGGTAGTTGGTTGGTGTTGCCCGCTAACAGGTTACTGATTAGATTTTTAAAACGTGATAATGCGTTGTGAGCAATTTGTTAATACACTACATAACTATGGATGCGTTAGGTATAAACGAGTATGATATCATAACCGCAATCTAGGTTCTGTTTAAACACTAGATTCTTTCGCACTGCTCTCAGCTCCGTTTAAATATTACATTCTTGGATAAGTTAAGTAGTACCACCAAATGCTTTATCTAGATTCACACTGGGGTGTTTATAAAAAAAAAAGTGAAAATACTAGATGGCTCCTTAACAAGAGAGTCTAGGTACCTACCACCGCAGTATCAAATATTCTGCCGCCAAGCAGTTGTGTGTAAACGTTATAGTGTGCCAGTTTGAACGGTGCTGAAGGTAGTTTTTTTAATGCAAAATAGGTTCGCGTTTGACCACACTCTGCCTAATGTTAAGCAGTAGTGTGGTTTAAGATGAAGCACGCTTACCTAGAAGAAACCTATTCACTCTAGATTTGAAGACACCCATATTGTATCTAACAGGGAACACAGACTCCGGCAGAGAGTTCCACAACCACGCTGTGCGAATGAAAAATGTGGAATCAAAAAGCTTTGTGCGTACATTAGGAACATCCACCATGTACGGATGAGGTGCAGGGGGAACCAAATTATGCAGTTCAAATACACACTCTCCGAAATGAATCCAGTAGATAACCGATAAGCTAGCAATTCTATGACTATGCTCAAGGCTTTGGAGCCGAACCAGCGAGTCATTCCTAATGAGTTCTTAGCACGTTGCTCGAGAGTTTCAAGCTGGTATTTGGACAACCCAAAGCTAAGAACTGTACTCCATGCAAGATCCAACTTTTGCTTTATAGTAAGCAACTGTTCCGGCGTGAAGTACCGTCGCACCTTCGAAACGATACCCGGCTTGATGATAGATAGATAGATAGATATAACTTTTTATTGTCTTACATCATAAATAGAATCTTTTCTATTTATGATGTGCACAATAAAAAGTACAGAGAATAAAAAACCTTATTCCAGCCAGCTTAGACAGCCCTGTTGGTTCATTGGTAGTATGTCTGCTTCGAAAGCTGAAGGGCGTGGGTTCGATTCCCACTCAGGACTAACATTTGTGTGACTAACATCGATGTTTGTTCTGTGTCTGGGTGTACTGTATGTATTATAAGTATGTATTTACAAAAAAAAAGTATTTAAGTATTCTATCAGTTATGTCTTCCATAGCACAAGCTCTGCTTAGTTTGGGGTCAGATGGCGCTGTGTGTAATGTCCTACAAAATTTATTTATTTATTTATTTATTTATTAACTAGTGCCACAAGTGGCGGCTTTATCGCTAACAGCGATCTCTTCCAGGCAACCAAGAAAAGAAAAATACGATAGAAAACATAAGAAACAGACGAGAGATGTAACACTAATAAGAAAAAAATTAAACATTTATTAAGTATGTAAAAATAATCATATAATAATGTATGATTATGATGATGATGAAGGTTCAGTTTCGGTTTAGATGGCGCTGCGGGAAATATCTTTGTATATTTTATAACCTTATGAAATGTTCTCATTCCAGAAACGGACAGTGGTGACGTGGAGGCCGAGATCGGCGCGGTCGCTTCCAGCGGGCGTCGGCGAGCAGCGCCCGGTGTCGTCATCCCTGCTGAGGGAGCTTACGATCCCAAGCACTTCCTCGACCTCAAGGTTTCTCCAGATATGGAGAACATCTTCCAGTATATCATGAAGTGAGCGATTTTCAAATGCTAATAAGTAAGACATGTTTTTTTAAAATGTAATAGTAATGAGACGAACGGGACGCTCTCCTGATGGTAAGAGATAGCGCCAAAGCCCAAACCGCCGCTCCAGCCAAAGTTAGATCGTCGGCCCGCAACAGTCGGTCCCGCAACTTGCCGTCGCGTACCCCGCATACTATTCTGTCCCGAACTAGGCCCTCTTCGAGATGTTCGAACTCGCAGTGCTGCGTCAGTAACTTAAGAGCAGTCACGTAATCATCTATAGACTCGCCGCCCTCTTGATTCCGTGTGTAAAACTTAAATCGCGCCATAGTCGTATTTTGCTTCGTCTGGAAGTATCCATTGTATTTCTGAACGAGCGTATCTAGACAATCTTTGTTTTCGTCCTTGGTGAATTTGAAGGTCGTGTATACGTCGTAACCCTCCGGACCGATTAAATTCACGAGTAGACTGGCTTGCACGTCTGGAGGTTCCTTATACACACCGGACGCCTTCAGAAATACACAAAACTGCTTGTACCATTTCCGCCATGATTCCGCTCGGCACACCGGCCCGCCTTCTAAACACAATTCAGCTGGCGGTCGAGCGTGTTCCATTCTTTCAAATGACAAATAACTTCACGAAATCACAAATTATTCTTATTTATATTACTAACGCACGATAAAACTATTTTATTTCTATAATTTAGCTAGCACCGCTGTCACCATGTTGTGAATCAAAGACAAGTTCGACCAAGACTAAAGTTTTTATTGTACCCTCTATACAAATAACATAAATACATGACAGCGCCTATCCATGACCATTGCAGCGATACACAGGACTTTGTGTAGTAAAACAATGACCAGGGCATCACAGCTTTGGTGCTCATTACTTTGAGACTATGATTAGTCTCAACGGCTCTGTAATTTCGCTAGTTGCAATACCCTTCAAACCGGAATACAGTAATGTTTACACACTACTGCTTGGCGGCAAAATATCTGGTACTGCGGTGTTAGGTACCTAGATGACGTCCTGCTAAGGAGATCTACCACCAACTAAATTGTATTCTAAACTACAGGCGCTACTGTTGTTTTAACTATTGTAAACGTTCATAATAATGAGTACATTGACACCCTTTCCACTCGGTACACCATAGGCAGATAACCCTGTATTTTGTAGCAATGATAGCTCAATGGTTAGGGCTGTCGGTTGAGCTGCTGGTGAAGGAAAACATCTTGAGGAAACCATAGCATGGTGGTAGGGTACTTTTTAGTATTCCAGGCAACCTTAGTATGGAAAGAGTGGACGGGGTGTATTGACAAGCAAATATAAAAAAAAAAACCACTTGAAACACAATATACATATATCGCTTTAGGCGATAAGGCCACCGTTGTACGCCATATACTTATATGTTGTTTCTGATTTGTTATTTTATTCATCTCTATTTTAAGTTTTGTATGTTATAATGTATGTATGCTTAGTGTATAATAAAGTTGTATTCTATATAGGCAAAAGACGTACATACTACATATTTATCAATGACCCCCTTTCGGCATAGTATAACCCCATGCTTATAACCCTGTACAGATAATGACATTTAGCATTCGTCAGATTATTTCAACAGAAGGACTGTCATCGGAATTCATAATTTCGTTCTATTTAACTATAATCCAGGACAGCTGTGGGTGGTTATTTACCACCCACCACCAACCTTGCACTAACTGTGAGCACAGTTATTGAATAATAGCCTTGCGTGTTCTGACATAGAGGTTAATTTTGATTGAATGTATTGCTATAAATCTAATTTTAGATTCATTAAAGCTTTAGAAAACATTGAGTATGTATGGCTATGGAAGCTGATGTGGTATGTGATAGGTAGGTAGTACAAAACTACAACAATCGGTTTCATTTAGACAAGCGTGCTCCATCGTAGACCGTATTGCATAACATCAGGCGGGATGTAGTCAAACGCAAATCTATTTGTTAAAAAAGGTAATGGCATTACTGTGTTCCGGTTTGAAGGGTACTGCAGCTAGTGAAAATACTGGGCTGTTGAGACTAACCATCGAAAGTATCCAAGTAATGAGCGCCAAAGCAGCGATACTCTCGACTTTTGTTTTGTTACTCAAAGTTCTGTGTATCGCTGCAATGGTCATGGACAGGCGTTATCTATTACCATCAGGAGAGCATCTCGTTCGTCTCATTACTTTTTGCATAAAAAAAAAAGTAGGAGGAAATGTCAATGATACGATAAGAAAGTTTGTAACTATACTGCTCTTCAAATGAAGAGCAGTATAGTTACAAACTTTCTTATTGGGAATCGGAAAAATATATCCCATACTAGCTGTGCATACATGTTTTCGGGATAAAATATAATCTAAAAGTTATTTATGTAATTTGAGAATAGTAATTATTAACTTTTATACAATCTTATTGACTTGGTATTAATTAGTGTATTTTGACATAAATTGGAATATAAAATGTACTACAATATATATAGCACTTTATGATTAATGTTATTAGATCTCCTTAGCAGGAGGTCATCTAGCTAGGTACCACCGCAGTACCAGTTATTCTGCCGCTAAGCAGTAGTGTGTAAACATTACAGTGTTCCGGTTTGAAGGGTACTGCAGCTAGCGAAATGCGATGGTCATGGACAGGCGTTATCTCTTACCATCAGGAGAGCGTCTCGTTCGTCTCATTACTTTTTAAATAATTAAAAAAAAACCAACTATATTACAATGTTTATGCAAAAACATTCGAAAAACACAAAAATTTTGGAAAAATACACTTCGATCAAAATAAGTTTGAGTGATTCTAAAAAACTCTAATATGTATTTTTACTTTGCGAATGTCGTCTGATAAAATGGACTATATCTAAAAGTAAAATATAAAATGTTAAGGTCTCAGCTACCCCATACCAAATTACATCATTCATGATTCATTTATTGCATAAATATGGGTATACAAATGAATACATGGAAAGGGTAGAGAAGATCTCCATATTTGACCTTACGGTATGCAAAAATACTAAAACTACTTACTAACAATAAGTACAAACAATACAATAAGTACACTTTGAACAAAAATCATTGACTACATTTACATAATAAAAATTTGAATAAAAAAAAAGTGCCAATCAAATCAATTAATTATAATATTTAACATGTAAAAGTAAATTAATAAAACAGAAGAAGAGAAAATTAGATACTCGCTAACTTTTTTTTTAATGTAAAAAGTAATGAGACGAACGAGACGCTCTCCTTATGGTAAGAGATAACGCCTGTCCATGACCATTGCAGCGATACACAGAACTTTGAGTAACAAAACAAAGTCCAGGGCATCACTGCTTTGGCGCTCATTACTTTGAGACATTCGATGGTTAGTCTCAACAGCCCAGTCATTTCGCTGGGAAAAATACAAATTTTGGTACATAAAGATATAGGTAATGGAGAGACACGGCCTTGCCGCGTTCTTCCACCCTGGATAGCATAGGCAGAGGATGTTGACGGGTTATCTACTTTAAGCTTATTTATACATAGAAAGAGTGGCATTTCGCTGATAGTAAGCTGACCGCCACGTTGTCATTACGAACCCGGAAAAACTTTCCTTTTTCCATAGTCGGATAAGCGAAGATATCGACGACCTGCCACATTTTAAAACAATTCAAACGAAATCAAAATTATGAAAAGCGAAATTTTGCTATCCGCTAATATAGCGTTGTCACGCGACGTCGTCAACTGTTACGTGTTCGATACCGTTTTAGTGTATTATGATGTTTTTGAGCACGCTAGTAAAAAACGAGGTCTTTAATTACTTGACTAGCTGTATTTAATTATCTATAATATACGTATATTAGTAATAATGCACAAAGTAGGGGGAAATGTCAATTATACGAAATTTGTAGAGCAGTAGTTACGAACTTCCTTATTGGGCATCGGATAAAAATATCCCATACTAGCTGCGCTCCCATACATGTTTGCTACTATCCCATATACATGTTTTCAGGATAAAAAGTTATCTAAAAGTAAAATATAAAATGTTAATCTAAGGTCTCAGCTACCTCCATACGAAATTTCATCCAAATCCGTTCAGTAGTTTTTGCGTGAAAGAGTAACAAACATCCAAACTTTCACATTTATAATATTATTGCGATTTTCTTTCCAGATACACCCCTCAGAAGATCGACATAGAGTTCAAGCTGCAGCCGTTTGTGCCAGAATACGTGCCAGCCGTAGGCGACACTGACGCTTTTCTTAAAGTGACGACGCCGGTGTGCAACGCGCGTGCTGTTGCGCTCTCCGAACGCGTGCTCGACCATGTTGACAATTTGGGTGAGTTGAACGGTGTTGACAACTTGAGTGAGTTGGTTAATTGACAAATGGGGTACAGACAACTTGAATGAGTTGGTTAATTGACAAATGGGGTACAGACAACTTGAATGAGTTGGTTTATTGACAAATGGGGTGCATACAACTTGAATGAGTTGTTTAATTGACAAATGGGGTACATACAACTTGAATGAGTTGGTTTATTGACAAATGGGGTACAGACAACTTGAATGAGTTGGTTAATTGACAAATGGGGTACAGACAACTTGAATGAGTTGGTTAATTGACAAATGGGGTACAAACAACTCGAATGAGTTGGTTAATTGACAAATAGGGTATAGCCAACTTGAATAAGTTGGTTAATTGACAAATGGGGTACAGACTTCTTGAATGAGTTGGATGCTTGACGTACTGGGTGAGTTGAACTGTGTTGACAACTTGAGTGAGTTGGTTACTTGACGAATGGCGTGAGTTGGACGGTGTTGACAACTTAAGTGCGTTGGATACTTGACAAATTGGGTGATTTGTGCTGTGTCGACAACTTAAGTAAGTTGTTTACTTGACGAATGTTAATTCGTTTTTTTTTATCTTAAATAATGTTTGAAATAAAAAAACATGGAACTTGGTCATTGATTGTAGTTTTATAAATGTAAAAAAAATATTGAAATATATCAATGTCAATTATCTTAGAGTACGAAATAATGTCATGGTAATAACGTAAAAGTAGAGATGATATGAGAAATGTTCGCTCCAGGTCTGACACTTCTGGACGAACCGGCAGCAGAGCAGAGTGACTCAGCACTGCTGCATCTCCAGCTCAGAGCCATATCGAAGACCACCAGCGCCAAGTCTACTGTCGTGAGCTCTTTAATACTTACAACTTGACTAGAAAGAGATTTTTATATCAGATAAACTAAGTAGGTACTATGATCTTTATTTACTAATTTAATGAGAATTTGTATGTTTGGATATTTGTTATTCATTATCGCAAAAACGGCTGAACGGATTTGTATGACATTTTAGTACCTGAATTAATGGAATACTTTTTATACCAAAAAATATTAGGTTAACAAAGGTATTTATGTACGAGGAATACAGAATTATAAACTTTTCGTAAATTCTGTGAACACTTTTTTTTTGTTAAATTTCATGCGGATGAAGTCGCGGGTAATACCTATTACATATACGTAAATGTACAATTCGTTGTCCAGGAAAATTTATTTTTTCGTACTTTTCGTTCTAAACCAGCGTTCATTGATTTAAATATAAATATTTTACTGATAACGATCTAGAAAACAAAATCAAAGGTCTTAAGTAAAGACTGATGTATATATCACTAATTTCTCAATTTTATTCACGCATACTTCGACAGAGCACCGCCGCCGCCACGCTGTCTGGTTGGAAATATTTTTTATTTCATTCTCAAATGATATTGTAATTAATTATTACAGCTGACTAAGAAGATCGAGAATGCGGAAAAGAACGGTAAAGCTATCGACCGTTGGATCAAGGACGTGAGTGAACTGCACCTCTCCAAACCGGCACCCACCGTTACATACACCGGGTGAGAAATCATCTCTACTCACATTACACTTGACCCCTGGTCACAGAACAAATAACATTGCAGCGCCATTCGACGTAAGTTCTTCAGTCCTACTTTTTGAATGTGCAAGAAAAAATGTAGTCTCTAAACGTTTCATTTATGTAAAAGAAGAACGAAATTAGCGAATTGTGATCGTGGTTTGTACCAACATTCAGACAAAAATAAGCTATCCTACCAAATTAAAAAAGCGTTACATTTATAGTGTACAATGCGGCGGTGATATGAATTTAATGTTGGTCGAGTGACGTGGTTCTTTAAAATCAGCGCTAGCGTGGGAATTGACACATCTAAAAAAAAAAAACGAGTGTGGCCTGGTGTGTAATGTAGACACGGCCGTGTGTTCGAGAATACGTGTACATTTTTAAAACAAAGAAGTCCTTTGGATTTCCATGTGTCAAGCCCTCGCTCAGCGTAACGAATTTATTGATGCGTTAGTAAATTAGTAAAAAAATATTTGGATGTAGTCAATAGTTATGTAGCTGCAACCCCAAACTGTGTCCCTCGATTTTGTTACCATCAGTTTTCTGAATTGCCTCTCTCTTTTGAAGCCAATTTAAGGATGTATTCACTTTTTTTCAGAAAAATGCCAGATATCGACAGCCTGATGGAGGAATGGCCGGAATCCATGGAAGAAACCCTCAATGATGTCGGATTTCCGCCGGCAGCCATCGACTGTTCTCTATCCGACTACGCGGCTCTAGTGTGCGGTATTTTCGACATTCCTATCTGCGGAGACACGTTATCAGATAGAA
The DNA here is from genome assembly GCA_905404145.2 of Biston betularia. NCBI lineage: Eukaryota > Metazoa > Arthropoda > Insecta > Lepidoptera > Geometridae > Biston > Biston betularia. The sequence goes on from FR989879.1 coordinate 1,994,758, forward strand.
TACAGGCGTTGCATCTGCTATTTAGTCTATATTGTGCTGTCAGGAGCTCGCAGTTGTACGCGGACAGGCAGAAGGAGAATAGTGAAAATGTTTAGTGATATGTAGTTGGTAAGAGGAATAAAGAATATTTTTGAAGTTTTTGTTTTATTACACATAAACTTGCTTTTATAATCTATTAGATTTTATTTGCCCTGTAATAAGTGAAGGTGAAAGCCACAGTGCCTAATAAAATTATTAGAAATCTGATAAATTAAAAGCCGCATTTATTTTTAATGTACATAATATGTTGCAGTTACATATTGGAACTCGTATCTACTTATTTGATAGAATTCATATTGTATCTAGTCAACCACAGACAGACTCCACCTGAAATGTGGAACTACCACGAACTGTGATGGCGGGCGCGACAGAAAAAACAAGATTAGATTGAACTTACTTTCATTACCCTCACAAGAAAAACTATACAACTAGCCCAAAATAAAGTTCTATGATGAATACCAATGTGTCAAACTTTATTTTTGCAGAATAGTATGTTTTTTGTTGAAATGTTGGTACGAAGTACGTTCATAAGGCTCAAATCTCGTTCTTAGAAGTGTTGATCGTTTGCAGTAGTAGCTAAATCCATGGCCGCGCTGGTGTGAAATAGGCTTCTAACAGAACAGGCTACTGTCCAGTAGTGGTTTGCACAATAAAGAGGAATTAAACTATTTCCTACATGTATATTCTTAAAACATCATCCATGAAATGATGTCGCTTTTTCGAACACATAGCCGTCATCACGCAGATTCGACGCACACTCTCCGAAATAAAAGTATATATATCCGGAAAACTAACTACTTAGGTGTTCAAAAGCATGGAACCCTGGCCTGAAAGGGAGTCACTTCATAAAAACACTTGAAAAAATCAAACAACAGTATACTTTGGCAATTCTTACATTTATTTCAGAATTTCGTACATTATCCTAAACAAAATATACATCTTTACTCAAAATCAATCGCACAAAACTAAAGTGTAGCCTCATAGTTCTTCTGGCAGTATAATTAATACAAATTATCTATAAACATTCGGTATTATACAGGCTCTTTAATATTCAGGCGTTTAAAAACTATACGTAGATCGCACACATGACTAAAGTATTGTACTCAAAATAATAGCAGAGGAAAATCTATTCCATACTTATGGTATTATGTATATTTGACAGCCCTGTAGGCTCATTGGTAGTATATCTGCTTTATAGCAGTAGGGCGTGGGTTCGATTCCCACACAGGGCAAACATTTTGTGGTATACAAAATGTTTGCCCGCGCCGCGCGACGTGTAGGCACAGATAACTTGCGCTCGGATTTGTATGATTACATTAGTTTGTGGGACAATTTGGTCAAATTGTAAGGTATTGTTTTTATTACGTATTTAGAGTTCAGTATCGCTTTCTGAACATCCCCTTGAAATATGTCCGTCGTCTAGAGATACAGCCTATATAAACAAATATTTCTTTTGTCTGGGTGTTCTGTATGTATTTTAAGTATATATTTACAAATAAAAAGTATTTATGTATTCTATCAGTTATCTAACTTCGATATAACAAGCTTTACATAGTTTGGGGTTAGATAGCGCTGTGTGTAGGTAATGTTCTACGATATTTATTTTATAAATCCTTGCCGAGTAATTTTCGGTTGTTGAATTCTTATTTATTTTCTTTCTTGGTGTTTTTTTCATCTTAAAAAAAAAACAATAGTAAAATATGCCACTATCAATCGTCAAATTGATTTCTTTAAATATGTTTTTAGATGCTTAATGTTACAGTTTCGTTAAATAAAGCAGAAATTCTAATGACGATTTCCGGAACATTCTCTTGAACTCTCTACCGTACAATACGATATACAAAGAACACAACAAATATAACTAATTGAGTAAGTACCAACTTAACCAGAATCTTAATTGACTAGATTTTAGTCTACATATTTACACAACCTAAATAATAAAGAGCCTACATTTCTATTTAACAAAAATATTTTTTATTGCAAATGTGGACGGCAAACTGATCCTAAATAAGGTAAATGTATTTATTGTGAATGTCCGATTATGGGACACACCACCAAATATTCTTGTTATCATGTAAATTTTATTGTAAACCCCGATATTCATATCTAAGCAACATTAGACTTCATCATCATCATCATTTCAGCCGTAGGACGTCCACTGCTGGACATAGGCCTCCCCCATTGACTTCCATAAAGACCGGTTGGAAGCGGCTCGCATCCAGCGCGTTCCTGCGGTCTTTACTAGGTCGTCTGTTCACCTTGTGGGTGTACACTTAAATAAATAAAAATGGTGCCGTAATTTTTTTTTGTGGTTGACGTGCTAGTTGTTGGACCACAGCTCGCCCAGTGACGGTGTGGTCGAAGTGTTGGTAAACACATCTAACCTGGAATACTGGCTCTCAAGTGTGACTACCGGAACACATCGCTAGGTGCTTGGCGACAGATTTTAATCTAAAAAATGATCGCTAGCCAGCCGAGTATCAGAAAGTACCCTGACACCATGCTATGGTTTCCTTCACCGGTAGCTTAAAAGCTCGTTGTGGGGGTTTGAACCCACGCCCTTCGGCGTGTGGACCGACCGTGCACCATTAAGCAATTAACACTTTATTGTACAATAAAGTGTTAAATTGATTGTAGCCATGATAGCTAAATTTATTTAACGAAATTTAAGCGATTTTCATCGATCGATTAAATATTTTTTTTAACGTCATCAAAAACTGAGCATTGTGCATAAGTTTGGATTTTTTTTTTTTGAAAACTTTTTTACGTCTCTTATGGCGTTATACAAATTTTTAGAGTGCCACAAGCGAAAAAAAAACAAAGATCAAAAAAACGTTAGTGTCGGTGATTTTGATTTACACATTGCAATCAAGTAAGGACAGCTTTCCATCACGACCAGAATAATTGAAAACATTTATTTGAATTTAAAAATAAACTCATATAACACGTCACTTCACACCAGGTGAGCTGTGGTCAAATACCTAAGTCGTCAATCATAAAAAACAAAAAACATGTAACTTAGATTGACATCGGACTTAAGGCGTCAGCGGTATGTATCTGTAAGGTGTACATTTTGAAAGTCCGTGGACTAGTAGTAATGGTCTATGCCTTTTTTAGTATATCCCGAAGATTAAGTCGTAGAACAATTAATTAATTTTATCTTATCTTATTTTACAATTTTGTTTTGTAAATCTCATGGGCTGAAATTTAAAAAGTGCCTGATGTTATATTACATAATTGCATACATACTAGGTGTTAAAGTATGAAACCGGATTTTTTTTCAGTTCATGCGGAACCAGTTTCCTCACTTTCTGAATCTTTCCTATAGCTTTCAAACGAATGGAGACTGCTTTCTGCATCGCATTCAATTGATCCGCGAATCCTTGTTGAGTTTTAGTATCATTTTCATCCAATTTCAGTTTCAAGCCAACTCTTCTGTGATGTTTTTCAGTGGTTTCCTATGCGCTTTGTTTCTCACGTCAAAATCACCACTTGTTTTTTTACCCACGACGGAACGGAGACGGTATATGCGTTTGGGGTGAGAGGACGTTTGTTTGTGCAAATACATGTTGCCGTTTTCCTCCAAAACTACTAGTCCGATTTTGATATAGTTTTCAGTTATGGGTTCGGGTTCGATTGGTGCATGTTCTTAGGTAAGTGTTATGGTGACCACTCACCAGGGGGCGCTGTAGTAAACATTTTTTGTGCAAATCCATGTTGCCACGTTTCTACAAAACTACAAGTCCGATTTTGGTGAAGTTTTCCGTTATGGGTTCCGGTTTGATTGGTGTAATATCTTAGATAAGTGTTACGATGACAACTCGCCAGGGGGCGCTGCAGTAAACATTTGTTTGTGCAAATCCATGTTGCCATTTTTCTCTAAAACTACTAGTTCGATTTTGATGCAGTTTTCAGCAAATTATTTTATTCTTTTTCAATTACTTTTTAACCGTCGTGGGTGTTTTCAAAATTTTTAATTTTGCTTTTTATTATTTATTTATGCCATAGGTGGCAATCAAGCTGACGGGTTGCCTGATGTTAAGCAATCACCGCCGCCTATAGATATCTTCAATACAAAAACGTTGCCGACTTTTTAACATTCTATTAACATGCCTTTTGAAGAACCTAATGTTGTTGTACTAGTATTTTGTGAATCACTCAAAACACTCTATTTTACCAAGAGCCGTAAGCTTCGACAAGCATTTGACGCGCATTCTTAAAATGATAACAGAAAACCAATGCTGTCTGCACATCGTATAAAACTCGTCATGTTTATAGACATAGAATGCGTTGAAAATCTTTTTTTTTTAAATGGTTGTCAAGCTAGATATTTGACCACAGCTCACCTGATGTTAAGTGACGGTGTGGTCGAAGATGGTAAAACACATCCTGGAATGGAACTAGCTCACAAGTGAGGCGGTCGTAACACCGTTAGATGTTTGGTGGCAGATTGTCAGCTTAAGGGTACTATAAAATACCCTGCCACCATGTTGTGGTTTCCTCACGATGTTTTTTTTTCACCGGTAGCTCACGCTCTTTCTTGGGGGTTGACTGCACGCCCTTCGGCGTGTGAACCGACCGCGTCTGAGCTATCATCGCTACAAAACATCTTCATCTTGATCAGCTGTTGGACGGTGGCATCGCAGAAGCGATCTTAAACTGATGCTCAATCTATAGATAAATTCCGGTTTCATACTTCTACACCTATGTATTTCAAACAATGAGATCTAATTTAGGGTACTAAATGGAAGACTACGTAAAATTAATAAAGTTACTAAATATGTGGATCATACAAAAATATTTCGTTTACATTCTAAACTAGGTACCTACTATAATAAAATCTAAGATGTGTTAAATTACGATATTTTTTAATTTTTATTTTAAAACTTTTCCGTCAAAATCGATGTTTCAAAACAACATGTAATTAAATTCTCAATTGACAATTCTTTAAAAAATTTTTTTAAAGAATTGTCATCTCGTTTGGTCGACGCCACACGTGAACAAAACGCTGGCCTTTATTTTGCTCAGCGTTTGAGCATTGCCATACAACGCGGCAATGGGGCCAGCGTTTTGGGAACTATTCCCATTGATAGCGGTCTTTTAGAGTAGTTATTATTTTAAGTTATTTTATTTTGTTTAATTGAAGATATTTATTATACTTTTTTTCATAATTTTGTTAAATAAATATGTTAGTAGGTTATAAAATACTGATAGTAAACTTTATTTTACGTGTAATTGCAGTGTAGTATGTCAATTTAAAAAATACACTTTCCTTAAAGAGATATTTTTCTCATGTCTGGTTGCCGGTAACTATAAAAAAACATTGTATGAGTAACAGTATACCATATTAATTTCACCGTTAACATTTCTGTATATACTTTTTAAATAACGAATACACAAACATGGTCGATTGGTAACCAATCACAGTCCATATTTTCGTCGCTATGGTTCTCATTGGTCGCCTAATTTGTTTTCATACTTTGACAAAACAGAAATACATGTTAATTTGTATTTTAAAATTGTCCTCACTAATCTCCATTTGTAAGTGTTCTTTTATTCAGAAACCTTCGAAAAACTATTCAAGAAAGCGACAAGAATTAGCTATTTTTTTTAAAATAAATATGATATCTGTATTGAATGTTTTCATTGAATTTTATACTTTAGCCAAAAATAGAGTTTATTAAATGGTTCTGAATAAGTCCGCCGAACGTGGCGGAGCAAACACATTTTGACCAATAGAAACTCACTAAACAGACGCTGCGTGACGTCCGGACAGTTCTGTACTATCCCATTGGTTGAAATTTTGCTGCTTAGCTTCGATAAAGCACAGTGTTGCCAGATCTATTTTTGCAATGTTTCCCAAAATGATACTTTAAAAAAAAAGCCAAAATTATTTCTCAACGAAAGACATTTTTGATAATAAACAAGCTTAAAAACTATAATGTGAATTTAAGCTGGTTATTTTTCACCCACAGATTTCTTTAACAGTATCATTTTTTCCCCCTTAAAATCACGTGACAATCCCAAACTGGCAACACTGGCTAATCCTGCTAAAAAAGTGTGAGCTATTTTTTTTTTTTATTATCTGCTATAATTAACAGTTATAAACGCTAACTTATACTAATATTTACAACACACCGATCTCACAATACATATCATTATCACAGTTCCATTTCTGCACCCACACATTCATAATTACAATACATATAAACATATAATACACTAACACTAGAATTGAAAGTACAGTCGGAACATTAATGTCGATTCAAGCGTAAGGGTCCATTTATTTAAAAAAAAAAAAATTGTATAAAAAAAAACCAATCTGGCTTCCTATCAATATTATTTACATTTATCAGAGCTGATCTAAATATAAGTAGGGACGCATACTTTGTGTAAACAAAACTCGTGGCGTATTTCAATTGACTGCCCTTTTATCTCATTTGGTAGAATATTTGCTTTAAGAGCTGTAGGGCGTGGGACTCGATTCCCACCAGAACAAACATTTATATGGTACAAGTCAATGGTATGGTTCCCATAGTACAAGCTTTGCTTAGTTTGGCGCTAGATGACGCTGTAAAATGACCTACGATAAAAAAAACACCTTATTTACGAGTAAATAAGGTGTTTTTCACCTTCTTTTTACAGGAAAAAGAAGGTATTTGTAGTGTTTCTTTTATTGCCAAACATAATACGATTTAAGGTGGTTCGATTTCCATACAAATAAATTTTTGCCATTTATGGACAAATAGAGCATAATTTTACAGTGAAATCACTGCTACTGGCATTTATTTTGGTCTTCATTTGCAGTAACTCACAACTGCTTGAATAAAACAGTAGATTATTAGCATAAATCTACTGTTTCATTAAAAAATCATATATTCATAAATACTTCATAAATTTGATTTTATGTTATTAATCTACTGTTTTATTCAAGCAAATGTGATTTCCCGCAAATAAAGACTAAAATGAATGCCAGTAGATGTGATTTCACTGTAAAATTATGCTCCATTTGTCCACAAATGGCAAAACATTACTTGTATGGAAATCGAACCACCTTAAGAGTAATATTTAACATAATTATAAACCATAGTACGACGTGCGCGGCTTCTCCTTGTATTGTATTTCGCGGTCGCCTGCGAAACCTTTTTCGAGGATGTAATCAAACCTATAGTGAGAGTACAGAAGCATAAATCAATCTGATTTTGAAAACATTAAGCCAGGTTTATATTTGAGAAACAAGTCTTATGTATGAATCGACTTTTACACATTGAACTTAGAACATGGAAGGATTTCTTCAACGGAGCAAGTTTTTTAAAGGGACACTTGACACCCAATGTGTCAAATGAATTTGCGCATCGTCGAAAGCGTTTGAAACTAGTGCAGACATTCTACCAATGAACCAACAGGGCTGTCAACATTTCGGATTTGATCTTTTAATTTTGCGGAAAGTTAAAAGTTTTTCATCGAGCAAAGAAACAAAACAAATAGTTGCTCTAAGCTAAGAAGTTAGAGTAAAAAATGCAATGTATGTCATTGTTTGGCACGAACCGAATGACAGTTGTATGCGAACTGAATGCAAACTGCTGCTCCGGCGCGTTTTGGCGGAGTTTTGAAGCGGAGGTATCAAGCGGGAGTTCATTCCGCCGTTTAATTTGACGCAAAAATTTATCAAAGCGAATATTGTCGATGATTAAACGCAACATAGTTAAGAAATTCACACTCAGTGATTTATTTTATTTATAAATGTGAAAATATGGGCTCGGCTTAGCTGATAATCCGCTACAGTTGAAGTCGACTTTATGTTCTTATTGATAGGGTTTAATTTAACATAAATAAAATGTATTGGTCGGTTATGGCATTTCTTAGCACGCATTTTTATCTCTTTAGGAACGTAAACAATCAATCAATTAACTATTGAGAAGCAATAGTTAGTTTCTAGCGCCAGAAATGCTTCCATATTGTATTTAAAGAATAATAGGACAGTGTCTTTTAAAAATTACGCTAAATCACAATAAAATAAATTTGAAGTCATTTCACATGCACTCATCTTTTATCTATTTATTAGACACGTGACTATGTTTTTTATTAGAATTTAATAACTAATAATTATGTCTCACTTATTTTTTTTATAGTTCTTTAACGTTTTTAATTTTTTTTAATTATCTTTCGGCCCCAATCTGAAAATAAAAGAAAACACGTTAAGTAATTATTATTGCTTTAATAATATCGTACCGTATTTAAACGGTAACATTTGCGTAAAGAGTATCGCATAAATTAATCTCTCTTATGTAAAAGTAATGAAACGAACGAAACGCTCACTTGGTGGTAAGAGATATCGTCCATGACCATTGAACCCGTACCTACAACTTTGAACTTTATTAAGGCATGACTGGACTGGACTTGGCCAAGACTTTTACTACTTTTTAACTTATGAAACTTGACAAAAAACACTTCACACTGGCAAATGCACAATTATTATTTTTTTTCCTTCTAATGATGTATCTGTTTGTTGTTAAATACCTCATTGTTATTACAATCTAGCCTAGTTGAGACTAAAAAGTAATTTTAATATAACTTAAATTACTAAGTAGAGTAGAAACGAAGAATGCGTCCATTAACACTTTTCTTACTGCCTCTATTAAGGGGAAGACACTTTGTTCATATGTTCTATAATATGTAGTACTCACTGCACTGACATTACTAACTTAATACATTAACTCAAAAGGTTTTGTCGTTTTCAGTCTTTTTACTATATCCGTGTTGTCGAGGAGCTGGATAGCCACGACATTCTTACGAAACTTGATAATATAAAAACACTTCACACTGGCAAATGCAGAAAATGCGACGCCAAAATCAAAGAAGAAGAACTGACCTCAGTGATAGTGGAAGAGGTTGAAGAGCCGTCGGTTGAAGGGAAACCGCTGCTGCTTCAGCTCGGACAGCTGCTCCTCCTCGTTGCGGATGCAGAAGTAGCTCGTTATCACAGACCGACAGATGGGGCACTTGTCCAGTTTGGCTGCCGAATGAGAGAACAAGAACGGTGATAGCTAGACAGTTGAAATCTTCACAGATGATGTATTTCTAATGCCGCTATAACAACAAATACTAAAAATAAAATAAAATATTTAAGGGGCTCCGATACAATAAACGTGTTTTTGCCATTTTTATAGATAATGGTACGGAACCGTTCGTGCGCGAGTCCAACTCGCACTTGGCCGGTTTTATATATATATATATATATAGATATATATTAAAAGTAATGAGACGAACGAGACGCTCTCCTGATGGTAAGAGATAACGCCTGTCCACGACCATTACAGCGATACACAGAGACTTTGAGTAGCAGAACAAAAGTCAAGGGCATCGCTACTTTGGCGCTCATTACTTTGAGACTATCGATGCTAAGATTCCGCAGACCAGTAATTTCGCTAGCTGCAGTATTAAACCGGAACACAGTAATGTTTCCACATTACTGCTTGGCGGCAGAACATCTGCTGCTACCTACCTAGACGACCTCCTGCTAAGGAGATCTCATCATCATCATCATCATCAGCCTATACTAGTCCACTGCTGGACATAGGCCTCTCCCAAGACACGCCACTCAGCCCGATCTTCGGCTTTTCGCTTCCATCCACCGCCAGCTGTCCTACGTATATCGTCACTCCATCGAGTCTCAGGGCGTCCTACGCTACGCTTGCCAATACGCGGTCTCCACTCTAGAACACGTCTACCCCAGCGGTTATCGGTCTTGGCGACAGATATGTCCAGCCCATTGCCACTTCAGCTTGCTAATACGCTGAGCTATGTCAATGACTTTAGTTCTCTGGCGAATTACTTCGTTTCGGATCCGATCCCTCAGAGAAATGCCAAGCATAGCTCTTTCCATAGCTCGCTGAGCGACTTTGAACTTACGGACCATTCCCGCTGTGAGTGTCCACGTTTCGGCTCCGTAGGTCATGACAGGTAGGACGCACTGATTGAAGACTTTACTACCAACTACTAATACCTAACTACTACTAAGAGATCTACTACCAAGTAAAATATACAATGCTACCTTTCGTTCATCACGCGTTTCAAACACAAAAGACTGAGCAAGTAATTATGTAACTGCATATCCATTTATATTCAACTCGCGCAAACCGATTCATCAGGCCGCATCTGCAAGGCTTCGACATTGACAGAGATCCGTTTGGATCGGATGCGCCCTCGCACACGGCATAACAATAAGGCGCCAGAACATCGATTACAAACTAAAGTGAGTGACAATAATAAAGTCACTCACTTTATAAATGCTACTGCTTTCTTTGTTCATGTTGTATATACATTTGTTTAGGAATATAATTTAGTACAAAACCATACCGTAATTTACATAATGATGTGGTAATTTTATTATATTCTGTTATGTGTATCGAAATAAATAAAAACAAACTAGTACGGAGTAAGGTAGTACATCGACAAAAGTGTCCACTTTTTGTAAGTTAACAAACAGTTAACGATTCCCACCAAGGACAAGCATTTTGTGATATAAACAAATGTTGGTTCTGTGTCTGGGTGTACTGTAAGTGTTGTAAGTATGTATTTACAAAAAAAAAAGTATTAAGTATTATATCAGTTACCTGACTTCCATAGTACAAGCTTAGCTTAGTTTGGGGTCAGATGGCGCTGTGTGTCCTACGATATTTATTTACTTATTTAGTTTTATACTGTTTAAGACGTACGTATCTATAATCAATACTTAAAATGATCTGTTAACATCGGTGACATTACAATGTTAAGGTGGTTCGATTTCCATACAAAGACATTTTTGCTATTTATGGACAAATGGAGCATAAATTATGCTCCATTTGTCCATAAATAGCACAGTGAAATCACAGCTACTGGCATTTATTTTGGTATTTATTTGCGGTAAATCATAATTGCTTGAATAGAACAGTAGATTATTAGCATAATGTTCTTGATAAGGTCAATCCAACGAGTTGGAGACCGACCACGATGTCTCCTGCCATCTATGCGGCCTTGGAAGTTAATATTGTGACTTACGTAGACAGAGGGCGCAGAGGCAGGCGTGGCGGCACGGCAGCAGCGCGCGCGACAGCGGCTGCGCGGTGCACACGCAGCACAGCGCCTCCTCCTCCCCCGCGCCCGCATACCCCGCGCCGCCGCACTCCCCTGACACGTACAGTTGCTGAAACACACAAACAAACAATTAACACACCATAACAGTAGTTCGCGTCATGTAAAAAGAACGCTAGAGATAGTGTTTGAGCATGTGTACAAATAAAATATGTAAACTACATTTTTTTTTTTTTTATGGTTGACAGGCTAGGTGTTTGACCACAGCTCACCTGATGTTAAGTGAAGGTGTGGTCGAAGATGGTAAAGCACACCTAGCCTGGAATTGAACTGGCTCTCAAGTGCGGCAGCCGGAACACACCGTTAGATGCTTGGCGGCAGATTTGCTTGAGGGTGGTAGCTAGCCAGCCGAGTACTATAAAGTACCCTACCACCATGCTATGGTTTCCTCACGATGTTTTCCTTCACCGGTAGCTCAAGCTCATTGTTGGGGTTTGAACCCGCGCCCTTCGGCATGCGAACCTACCGCGCTAACCACTGAGCTATCATCGCTACTGAGCTGAGCTATCATTAGCATTATGGCAGGAAACGGCGGTACTTGTAATTAAAACAACTAAAACTCGAACTGGTAGGTATATTTTACAACAATCGGTAGGTACATCTTCTTCAACAATAGGCACATCTTCTCCAATCGATTCACACTCACCATCCTATTTTTCAACGTTTCGGGCGACAGAATCCTACTGTCCTACCCACAAGCCTTTTTACCCGCGCTCCGCCAAGTGCCTATATTATTGCCAGTTATCGGTAAAAATGAGTGCCACTATGAAAAATAAATTAAAACCTTACAAGTAGTCATTACAAATAAGAAATTGACAAAGGTCACGGACCCCAGCGTCTGTGGAGCGTATAATAATAATAATAATTAAAAAAAAAAAAAAAAAAAAAAAGTATTCATTAAAATGTGTTAGCCGAGAGTGCAAAGTTGCTTTTTAACCGCGTGCTCAATTTTGATAATTAAGCAAGCGAGGGATTCTAAAATGGGATCACAAGCGCAGCGAGTGTTTCAAAAATTAGAATCCTGAGCGTTACCGCGGGTATTAAAAGAACACGAGGTGAAAAATCTTTGCACTCGTGTGCAACGCGTAACTTTTCATTCCACCTCAGCGAGGAAATGACTAAATGCAAAAAAAAACTTTTACAATCACAAGATACTTTTATTTCAGTTTAGGTATTAACTACTACATTAAAATTATGACGTGAAAAGAAAATTGCGCGCGCAAAGCTTATTAAAAAAAACGTACATCAAGTAGGTTCCGAGTCTGAGTTGTATGTTAAATTCGGCACCATGGAGGTAGAAGTAAATAGGTTTAATGATGTTTTGAATTCACAAACTTAGTGCACACGATGTTCTAAATTCAAATTTACTTTATCCTCTTGCGGATAGAAATGACTTTTGCACTCAGATATCGAAGAGCAAAAATACTCGTTCCAAGATGGGGGGGATGGAAAATATATTAAATAGAATTAAAAACATAGAAACAACAAAAAAGGAAAAACTATATGTAATTTCAGCGTTATTTACCTTCAAGCAGGAGAGGTGCCCGTTGGCCTGCTTGAGGTATTGCGCGATGATACCGCTCGGCAGCGAGCACTGCTCGTCGCGGATATGGACGACGCTCACTAGCGCCACCTGTAATGCCAATTTTTTTATTGTTCATCCATCCATCCAAAAAAGCTGCTTCGCCATCATTCATGTCATCGTCGTTGAACTTTCCACCCAACTCACTGGAGCTGCTATGCCAGCGGCCCAGAGCCTCGCTCCGGTATTTCAGGGAGCTGGGTTGGCTCGGGTAGACGCTGGTAAGGGGAAATGCACAATACACCCCAAGCGGGACGTCAGTGCAGGACCTATCGCCCCCACTTTGAATAGGAATCCATCCAAACTTTCACATTTCTAATATTAGTGGGATTATTGTACATAATAGGCTATTTGACTCTATCAACAATATGGTGCAAATTGATAGAATCCTAATAAATTGCAGCGTAAAAAAGCATATTCATATTATTTTAAGACTAAAATATGTTTATTTTTTTTTATTGTAAAAAGTAATGAGACGAACGAGACGCTCTCCTGATGGTAAGAGATAACGCCTGTCCATGACCATCGCAGCGATACACAGAACTGTGAGTAACAAAACAAAGTCCAGGGCATCACTGCTTTGACGCTCATTACTTTATTTTATTTTGTGCAATGAAAACGAGAATAAAATTTATGACTCTATTAACGATATGGTGCAAATTGATAGAATCCTAATAAATTGCAGCGTAAAAAAGCATATTAATATTATTTTATAACTAAAATATGTTTATTTTGTGCAATAAAAACGAGAATAAAATTTATTTATTTAGAGTTTTGGTCACGTGATGTGAAACACTCTGTGATTGGTAGCAACTCTGATGACGTTACACCAAAGTAAAAATTCAAGAAAACAAACAAACTTTCGCCTTGTTTAGCTTGTTGTTTACTTTGGTGTGACGTCAGATGTGTCACGTGACCAGGGTCATGATCAAAATTGCATTATGGCGCGTTTACTTCTCATTCAAACTTTCATATCGATTTTTAGCGACAGATCCCAAGGAAATGTAGACGTGATGTGCGGTATATATAATTAGAAATGATTTAAAACTATTTCCCAATAGTAGTCAAATAGCCTATTGTATGTATGGATGTTTGTTTCTCTTTCACGCAAAAACAGCTGAATGGATTTTGATGAAATTTGGTATGAAGGTAGCTGACACCCTGGATTAACACATAGACTTACTACATATAAATATTTTTTATCCCGTATTCCTATAAAGATATATAATCGCAGAAATATGAAAATCATTGAAAACATCGGAACACTTGACAGTGGGAGAATGCACAAAGCGCGATGCCAAAAAAAAGTATACCGTATCATCAGGGCGCAACTCAGCCGTGTCACGCGTGTCTCGCGCCAGGATCACCACCAGAGGGTAGCAGGTCCGCGGCGGCGCGCCCAGCTGCAGTGACTCTTCTGTTGACAGCCTCAGATGATTCTCATCGTGTGGGTTGTTTCTGTAATAAAAGCGCAGATCTGTAGTCCCTTGCAACTGGGAAAGAATCGCTTCTCAGTTATCGTAAAAATGTATGTAGAGATTTACTACAATAACATGACCCGCCCCTCCAAAATTCAAAACGTTTAAAAGTATTTACAACGCACCGCCACGCGTGTGCGTTTACTGGTACTGCCGTCAAACACCTAGTCGAGCTAGCAACAAATCCGTGGATTTGTGTCTCGTCTCGACTAGTGGCGTTCAATTATTAGTATGGCGCTGCACTGACGTACTCTATGAAAATGACACGTGTGTTGTCTTCCGCAGTCAACTAGTTATTGTAAGTTGACAAACAAATCTGGTGCTACTGAAGACGAATAAATAATTACGAGTTTTTGGCGGGAACGCGGAAAGAGTCATGTCGCCCCGTGGCATTTTTTTCCAAAACTAATGTTTTGTCGAGTGTTTATGCATAAAAATGGTGGTGTTTTATTCATAAACATGCCTTTTCGTGTTGCTTCCAAAACTCCATCGAAGCTTACCGTACCATCAATGGGGGCGGCCTATGTCCAGCAATGGACGTCCTACGTCTGAAATGATGGTGATTTACCTTTTTGTCCCAAAATGTACCTTTTCAGCGCTAGATATGTACCTTTTGGGAACTTAGTTGCGGGAACACTGATAACCAACCTAATTTATACATACTGTACCTATTATATATACCTACTATATCTGCTGTATAGATAAATAAATTGATGGTACAGTTTATAATATAACAAGATATTGCAAAAACTTTCGCAAGGCAGTCAACTCTTTGCTCAAAATGTCAAATGTCGTCGGGCTAGGATCAATAACGCATTAATATTGCCTTCTAAACACTACTTTTACCCGTTGTCCTACGTGATCGACGAACGCGATACAATGCGATGCTAAGCGAATATGTCAAAAAATCTTCGTACACTTGGCATACGTTGTACGGAGACACATTTACACGATTGTGTCACTAATTCGCCAGTGGCATTAAATCAAATAATTGCTTAGCAAGAATACATGTACATAATTATATAAAATGTACTCAGTCTGCTAACAGATGTACAAATATTAAATGTAGATAAATCAATTTAATTAAACGAACGATACGCTCTTCCGATGGTAAGAGTTAACGCATACCCATTGTCCATGACCATTGCAAAACACAAAACTTTGATTAGCAAAACACTTAGTTTTGCTACTCAAAGTTTTTACTCCAGGGCATCGCTGCTTTGGCGCTCGTTACTTTCAATGGTTAGTTTCAACAGCTCTGTAATTTCGCTAGCTGCAGTCCCTTCAAACCGGAACACAGTAATGTTTGCACAATACTGCATAATTACAATTTAAATATATATTTGCTACAAATTGACACGACATGAATTTTAATATTATCACTTGACTGTAGATTTTGAAATTGTTTATTAAATCATTATTTTTAAAATCAATATGACATAATGTTTAATTAAATTATTGAATGCCCGACAAGGGTAAACTGATGACACAATCTTTGCAAGAACACCTAGCATAATATTAAATTGTATCATTGTTTTCTTCAATAAATATTTCTGAATCTGAATCTGAATCATGGCGGCAGAATATCTGCGCCTGCGCTGCTATACTGCGGTGGTACCTACCTGCTAAGGAAATCTACCACCATTTCATTTAGAATGAGTTTGGTGTACTTTATTTCGGACAATTCGGTAGTGGCATAGCCCAAAGAATCAGCAAGTTGAAGTGGCAATGGGCAGGGCACATAGCACGCAGAACTGATGGCCGATGGGGCTGCAAAGTTCTGGAGTGGAGACCACGGACCACCGGCAAGCGCAGCGTAGGACGCAGGAACACGCTGTTTGCGAGCCGCTTCCTACCGGTCTTTGTGGAAGCCTATGTCCAGCATTGGACGTCCTACGGCTGAAATGATGATGATGATGATGATGATTGGGAGTATCCGCGAGTGTGAGCCAACGAACCAAGGTCATTGTCGCGTCGTTACTTGAGCCAATTTGCGCTTGAGCTTTGGCTATTTATACTCGGCCACTGTGAAGCCATTATGAGGGTATTTCTATACATTTGCTGGTGACTTGTTCTTTCCATTATGTTACTTGTTATCTTACTAATATTGTTAATGTGAAAGTTTGTGAGGACGGATGGATGTTTTTTTTTCTTTAGTTTTGGCGTCGCGTTTTAGCATTTGCCAGTGTCAAGTATTTATATATTTTCAAGTTTCAAAAGTTAAATAAGTGTCCTCGTAGCGAGTTATAGTCAAAGTCCAGTCTTAGTCAAGTCCAGTCTGTGTCAGTCAAGTCCAGTCATGCTTTAGTAAAGTAGTGGCGACTTTACTATAAAGCTTCGATGGAGTTTTGGAAGCAACACGAAGTCATGTTTCACCACATTATATCATTTTCCCACACTCGCGCTTGTAATTCGGCACTTTATGAATAAAACACCACCATTTTTATGCATAAACACTCGACAAAACACTAGTTTTGGAAAAAAATACAACGGAGCGACACGACTCTTCCCGCGTTCCCGCCAAAATTCCGAATGGATGTTTGTTAATCTTTCACGCAAAAAACTAATATAGTTTAGTAGGAGAAAACGCGCATGTTGAATGACAAAGAGGTCGATCAATATGACCTTATATACCTATTAATTCGGCATTTCTGTGTTAATTTATTTTGACACTTTTTCTTTCGCATTTCGTAAAAACGGTAAAAACAAACAAACCAAGGTTTGTTTTGTTTTTAATGACAATAGTTTTGACATTGTGTATTGGTACATTCATTTTAGATTTTTTTATTTTATTTTTGATAAAAGTTATACTGACCCGTATTGTTGTAACTGGCAATGGCATGTACCTATATTATATACAGTCATCATGATTAGCTAATGTAATTGGTTATACGTACCTATCCGATTTTGTTTATAATATTATAACTAAATAATATATATAAATAAATAAATAATAGTTTTTGACCTGGATTAACATTTTTTTTTTATGTTTAAGATGCTAGGTGTTTTGACCACAGCTCATCTGATGTTAAGTGAAGGTGTGGTCGAAGATGGTAAAGCACACCTAGCCTAGAATGGAACTGGCTCTCAAGTGAGGCTGCCGGAACACACTGTTGGATGCTTGGCGACAGATTTCCATCTTGAGGGTGGTAGCTAGCCAGCCGAGTACTAGAAAGTACTCTACCACCATGCTATGGTTTCCTCACGATGTTTTCCTTCACCGGCAGCTCAAGCTCTTTTATCTTTGGGGTTTGAACCCACGCCCTTCGGTATGCGAACCTACCGCACTAAACACTGAGCTATCATCGCTACATACCTATAGCATACTTTTTTTATACTAAAAACAAACTTTTTAGCTAGTAATGTCCAATTATCTAGTCATAAAATGTAATCCAATAGGGAGAAGACATTGCATATAATTACTTTGTAGTGTTTTTCCGACTTGTAAGGTTTCATATTACGGCGCGAGTCACAGGAATGCAAAATGGTCAAAGGATCTATGCTTTATTAAATAACCATAAAAAAGCAACGCAGACGAAGTCGCGGGAGCAAGCTAGTTGCAAAAAAATCTTCTGACTGCCTTTGCCTGATTCTTGACACTGTACAACTCCGCATTCATCCATTGCTTTGTCATTTATCCGAGAGGAATCTTTCGATGAAACAATAAGTGTGCTATTTAGGTATGCCAGCGAGCAATGGACAAATTAGCAATGGAAATCTAGAATGATTCAACGGGCAACGGCAGGTACTACTTATTTACTATTACAGTCTGCACGTTAAAAACAAATAAATAGCTAAATTATTTAACATAAACCTTATTTAAAAATAAAACTAAATAAATAAATAAATAAATATCATAGGGCATTACACACAGCGCCATCTGACCCCAAACTAAGCAAATCTTGTGCTAAGGAAAACAGATAACTGAGAGAATACTTAGTTTTTTTTTTGTAAATACATATAATACACCCACTATCACCATCAATCATCATCTATTTCACTAAGAACGTGTTCTAAAATTCTTTTTCTTTAATTTTCAAACTTAAAGATTTTTTAAATTACTCGTAAGTAGGTAATTATAATATTTTTTGTCATGTAATTTTACTATATTGACAATATTTTTTTGTATTGACATATTTTGTAATGACAATATTTTTATATTGACATACTTTATTTTGGCATGTAATCAGTGTTTAAAACTCATTTAATGGCATTTTTAAATGTTTGAATTGACTTGTAACATTGGTGTTATCAATAAAATATTTGCATTCATTTGTATTTGTAATAAGTAGGCTAAAGATTTTACTTATGTGAAAACATCGCGGGCCAGTTGTAAATAAATTCATTTAACCACATTCATTAACGTTGAACTGCTAACTGCGGGTGGTAAATACACAACTAACAGTATATTCGCAACCGGGTTACCGACAGCATAGAAACACATTTGCAGTATCCGGTTTGTAATTAGCGTAAGTACCTCTCACTGAAGAAAAAGGCCAACCATCACTTGATATAACATACTTATTATTGGGAAACATTCAACTTTAGCTGATATGTAGATAGGTGGTAAATCTCTTTGGTAGGAGGTCGTCTAGGTAGGCACCACTGCAGTATCAGATGTTCTGCCGTCAAGCAGTGTACACGCTACTGTGTACCGGTTTTGAAGGGTACTGCAGCTAGCGTAATTACACAGCTGTGGAGACTAAACATTGAAAGGATCGATGTAGCGATGATAGCTCAGTGGTTAGCGCGGTAGGTTCGCATGCCGAAGGGCGTGGGTTCAAACCCCAACAATGAGCTTGAGCTGCCGGTGAAGGAAAACATCGTGAGGAAACCATAGCATGGTGGTAGGGTACTTTCTAGTACTCGGCTGGCTAGCTACCACCCTCAAGTTGAAAATCTGCCGCCAAGCATCTAACGGTGTGTTCCGGCAGCCTCACTTGAGCGCCAGTTCCATTCCAGGCTAGGTGTGCTTTACCATCTTCGACCACACCTTCACTTAACATCAGGTGAGCTGTGGTCAAACATCTAGCCTGTGTACCATTAAAAAAAAAAAAAAAAAAAGTATCAAAGTAATGAACGCCAAAACAGCTTTGTGAGAGGGGTAAGGCCTTAGTCCACTACGCTGGCCAAGTGCGGGTTGGTAGACTTCAAGAACTTCGAGAACTTCTTTATATACTTTCGGACATATAAGTTTCCTCGTGATGTTTTCCTTTCCCGTTTGAATTCGGCGACAATCCGCACATAACTTAAGACAGAGGCGCGTGCCGTGGGATTCGAACCCATGCCCTCCAGATTGAAAGCCAGACTGTCACAGCTAGGCTGCCGAAACTTTTACTGTTCCATTTAAAGAAAGAAAGAAAAAGATTTTATTTTGTAACAATTACAAACACAAAAACAAACAAACAGTTACAAAATAAGAGCGCATCTTAGCATAATACTGATCATACTAAGCGGTATGACCAGCGCTGGTCTTCCGGTGAGCCCTTCATTCGTAGATCAAATGAATTTAGAAGTTTCATAATCGTGAATTCAGAGTATGAATATCTTTATTATGTAGGGAATTGTCATCAAGAAATCATCAAGATCTTTTTAAGTACTTAATGCGCTCCCAACTCGGTAATATGAGCACGTTACGGTAGCTCAGATGATTGTCAATCTTTTTCAGCAAAACATTGTGTTGTATTTAGCTGAGCATAAAATCGTCGACAGCTGTGATTTGTATGATTCATTTAATTGTAAATAATTAACTGCAATAAAACTTTTGCATTATTTAAAAAGAAAGACAGCAGTATCATCATCATTAAAATAAAGTATTGTGCGTAACCTTCTATAGTTAAATTAATATGTCTTGATAAAAAATGTACACAGAAAAAGTATTTTAAGATTACATTAAGATTTAATGTCTGTCGAGAAAATTTATAATAAAAGTGTTTCGAGAACAATGGTATCTTTAGAAATATCATTACGTTTAAAAATAAAGGTTTAAGTATAATCTTGATATAATATAATCAACACAGACAAAATGCCCTGTTGACAAAATGACAGCCCTGTTGGCTCATTGGTAGCATGTCTGCTTCAAGAGCTGTGGGGCGTGGGTTCGATTCCCACCCAGGACAAGCATTTTGTGATATAAAACCAAATGTTTGTTCTGTGTCTGGGTGTACTGTATGTATTATAAGTATGTATTTACAAAAAAAAAAAATTTAAGTATTCTATCAGTTATCTGACCCCCATAGTACAAGCTTTGCTTAGTTTGGGGTCAGATGGCGCTGTGTGTAATGTCCTGCGATATTTATTTATTTTATTTATTTATTATTTTTTAAAATACTTTAGTATTATTTTAGAAGTAATAATATTTTTTGCCGAGAAAATTTATTGTAGGTAATTGTATTTCGAGAACAATGGTATCTTTAGAAATATCATTACGTTTAAAAATAAAGGTTTAAGTAGAATCTTTAAAAGTTTCATTAATATTTCTTTATATATAATCAACACAGACAAAATACTTTAGTATTATTTTAGAAGTTATATTAAGACTGTTTTTGTACCGAGAAAATTTATTGTAGGTAATTGTATTTCGAGAACAATGGTATCATTAGAAATATAATTTAGTTTAAAAATAATGTAATTACGTGTAATATTTAATCAAAATGCCTTGCTATATAATTATAATTAACACAGATAAAATTCTTTAGTATTACTTTAGAGATTATAATTATTACGACTGGTATTCTGCCGAGAAAATTTATTGTATGTAATTGTATTTCGAGAACAATGGTATCTTTAGAAATAATTTAATATGAAAAATCGCTTTCTTATTTAAATTGTAATTGCTTGGACAAATAAATATTATATTTAACTTAGTCACAGTTTTATTAAAGGCGAAAGTTTGTGAGTTTTGTTACTTCTTTAAGCTCAAACGACTGGACCAATTTTGAAGAAATTTGGCGTGGAGGTAGCTGACACTCTGGATTAACACACGGGTTACTTTTTATAGAAATGTAGTGAGTAACACCGCGGGGCACAGCTAGTAACCCACAACAATCTCAAGATAAAAAAAATCCGGAACAAGTAGAATTTAATGATGTAAATATTAGTAACAAACAAATATTAAAGTATATGATATCATATTTAAAAATTGTCCCACAATAAATATTTAATAACATCAATAAGGAAGCCGTGGGCCGGCCACGACTCTTCGGTTACGACACAAAATATATTTAAACAGCACTTTGACGCTTTTGGCATCAGTAATTAGAAATCAAAATGTTTCGTCGTCATTATGCATTTAATTTTCGTCGAGTAGTACATAGATAATAGACCGGTTAAGTTAATCCAAAAACGGGGATAAAATTACAAAAGTTCGTAGAGCTAAAAATTTGAACGAATGTTCGGAACAACATGTATTAATATGTAAGTATTTATGTATTTTATCAGTTCTCTGACTTCCATCACACAAGCTCTGCTTAGTTTGGTGTCAGATGGCGCTGTGTGTATAGTCCTACGATATTTATTTATTTATTTTACATTATCATCATCATCATCCACAGCCTTCTTTATCCCACTGCTGGGTATAGGCCTCTCACTTTTAATGCCATCTGCCTCGTGTGCCAATCTGATCCAGGTTCGACGCGCGACGGTGACAATATCGTCGACCCATCTTGCGACTGGACGACCAACAATATGAACAGCATTATACCTAAATGAAATATGAAAAGTCCCCATCGATCCGCCATTTGCAAAAAAAAAGTATTCAAGGTTAGTTTGTGTTCAGGAGTTTTTCCGCTGCATGTGGGAGTAAAGTCTGGATTGGTTCCAATGTACTGTTGATAATTTTATTTACAGTTATAAATTAGTAAAGTAACTAGGACAAATGTAACATGTAAAATAATAACTAATCTGAAAGGCCGCTATCAATGGGAATAGTTCCCAAAACGCTGGTCCCATTGCCGCGTTGTATGGCAATACTCAAACGCTGAGCAAAATAAAGGCCAGCGTTTTGTTCACGTGTGGCGTCGACCAGACGAGATGACAATTCTTTAAACATTTTTTTTGATTGTTGATTAACTTCCAACCCCAGACTTTTGGGTCTGGTTGATTACCAAGCCATACTTGAACTTATTCATATTTGGAATGGTGGCTATGAGTCCTGCACTGACGTCCCGCTTGGGATGTATTGTGCATTTCCCCCTACCAGCATTCACCCAAGCCAACCCTAGCTTCTTGAAATACCGGAGCGGGGCACTGGGCCGCTGGCATAGTAGCTCCAGTGGGTGAGATGGAAGTGTTAGCAATGATGAACATATTGATGATGATGCATATTTGAACTTTATAATATACCCGAAATAGATGTAGATAGAAGCAGAGGTTAGAACTTGGAGGAAGACAGCGATGTATATACGCGGCATACATAAAATGCATAATTATTATGAAGAACACAACTTTTACAATCGTTATATTTCAGAAACGATGAGTCTTACGAGAAAAAGTGTTGAAACACTCTTTATAGATAATTGCATGATCTACAACTTTTGTCTGGCCAATTTTTATGGTAAAACTTACCTTTTGGCTGAAAAACGCAAAAAACCTATATTTGCAAACTTTGACCTTGAATATTTTTTTTGCAAATGTCGAATCGATGGGAATTTCACATTTCCGAACAATCGTACCAATTTTTAGCTCTTTGCGAATTTTTGTAACCTTGTATGCCTAACTTGACTGGGCTATAAATAGTATTGGGAAATATATTGTTTACAATAATATTCTTTGAAAGGTTTTTTATGTTTAACGGGCTAGGTAGACGACCACAGCCTATATTTTTTTGCTGTAAAAGTAATGAAACGAACTAGACGCTCTCCTTATGATAAAAGATTGCTTGTCCATTACCACTGCACGGTATGTAATCAGAACTTTCCAGGATAGGTATTGCTGTTTTGGTGCTTATTATTTTGAGATCTTTGATGATTATTCTCAGTAACCTTATAATTTTGCTAGCTACAGTACCTAACCTACCCTTTAAACCGGAACACAGTAAATATGTTATTTTGACATTTTAATTTATTGACATATTTTATACTAACTGCGCCCCGTTACATGTTTTCGGGATAAAAAGTAGCCTATGTGTTAATTCAGGGTGTCAGCTACCTCCATACCAAATTTCATCCAAATCCGTTCAGTAGTTTTTGCGTGAAAGACTAACAAATATCTTATCTATCCATTCATCCAAACTTTCACATTTATAATATTAGTGGGATTGACATAGCGGCAGAATATCTGGTACCTACATAGACGACCTACATAGCTCTAAGCAAATTCGTATGTTAATCTAACACAAAAAAGGCGGCATATTGTCTGAGAAATCTGGGAATTGAATCTGTGACGTCTTACCGCGAAAACTGTTGACGTCAGCCACTCAACAGACCATTGTCTAGGAAATATATGCGTAGGCGCAACAAAATACGGTTTACGGTAGACGATCTCTGTGTTATATGTATTTCCGACTTCGTGAGTTAAATTGGATTTCCTATTTTTATTTACTGTTAACTCATTGATTGAGCCAGTTCCATTCCAGGCTAGGTGTGCTTTACCAACTTCGACCACATCTTCACTTAACATCAGGTGAGCTGTGGTCAAAAGCCTAGCCTGTCAATCAAAAAAAAAACAAAAAAAATGACCCCGTTTCGAGCGGTGCAAATAAATCTTACTTGACAAAGTTGAGATGGTCCGAAGCGAGGATTTCTCCAAGAGACCCCCACAGGGTCCTGTGCAGCTGGCGAACGGGCGCTCCCCACCAGTGGGCGTGCCAGTAGCGAACTGTTGATGATACCACGCACTCCACGCCTGGAACAAGAGAAGAAGCCCTTTAATTTGACACCAATATTGAGTGCAGGTCGTCCTAGTAAAGACCGCAGGAACGCGCTGGATGCGGGCCGCTTCCAACCGGTCTTTATGGAAGTCAATGGGGGAGGCCTATGCCCAGCAGTGGACGTCCTACGGCTGAAATGATGATGATGATGATGATTGAGTGCAGTGCTACAACTCAATGATTCATCATCAACAACCTAGCATAGTCCACCGTTGGACATAGGTCACTCTCAAGACACGTCACACAGCCTGATCTTCAGTTTTTAGGGTTCCGTACCCAAAGGGTAAAAACGGGACCCTGTTACTGAGACTTCGCTGTCCGTCCGTCTGTCACCAGGCTGTATCTCAAGAACGGTGATAGCTAGACAGTTGAAATTTTCACAGATGATGTATTTCTATTGCCGCTATAACAACAAATACTAAAAATAAATAAATATCATAGGACATTACACACAGCGCCATCTGACCCCAAACTAAGCAGAGCTTGTGCTATGGAAGACAGATAACGGATACAATACTTAAATACTTTTTTTTTTTGTAAATACATACTTATAATACATACAGTACACCCAGACACAGAACAAACATCGATGTTAGTCACACAAATGTTAGTCCTGAGTGCGAATCGAACCCACGCCCTTCAGCTCTCGAAGCAGACACACTACCAATGAACCAACAGGGCTGTCAATGAACCAACAGGGCTGTGTGTAAAATAAAATAAATATTTAAGGGGGGCTCCCATACAACAAACTTGTTTACTAATATATAAGGGGGCTTCCCATACAACAAACGTGATTTTTTGCCGTTTTTATAGATAATGGTACGGAAACCTTCGCACGCGAGTCTGGCTCGTACTTGACCGGTTTTTTTCATTTCCAGCCTCTGCATTTATGCATGAACGTATCCTAATAGATGTCTGTTGTGCGGTGGCAATGGATCTCGAATTAGCGGCACGATATATAAAATAAGGGGGTAGTTGGTGGGTATTTTTTGTTTACTGTTTTATATGTTGTAATTTTGTTATTTCTGTGTCACGTTATATGTACCTATTGCTAGATATTTTCTACAATAAACTATGAAAGTGGGTACTTTTCCTTTGACTGGCAACACAAAAAAGGCATAAAGAATCTTCGACTCGACGCGAACGGTAAGGCGGAGATTCTTTTGGTTTTCTGGACAATATCAGAGGATTTTAAGACGCGGCGATTGGAAAGAGTGTTTTGGGACGTGTGTTGGAACAGCTAACTTGAGGTTACTGTACAAATTCTGGAAAATGTTTCGAATATATCAATGCCGGTTACGATGTGAGTGAAACACTTTATACCTGGTGCTGTGTAAATAGCTGCGTGCTTCATCTTGGACTGCATCCTGCTTAACATCAGGCAGGGTGTAGTCAAACGCGAACCTATTATGTATAAAAAAAAAAAAAAAAAAAAATAGCGGGAACTGATCATAGACGTTTTCTTTTATTAAAATATTAGGTACCCTCTCTAATACTATGTAAATATTTGTTAAAAGGAAGAGCCTGGATCCCACGACACAGGTCAACCTGGTGTGGGATCAGGGCGTACCGACAACATATTATGTGTATAGTGTTTTATTTTATGCATCACCGTATTTTTTGTTTTGTTACTCGGATTGTTATTCGTAATATCCGAATAACAATCCGAGAGTGAACTGTGGTTGAAAATAAATATGTTTTTATGTTTATGTAGCCACTGCCAGCTATCTTACGTATATCGTTACTCTATCGAGTCTCAGGGCGTCCTACACTAAATATGACGATTCGCGGTCTCTACTCTAGAATACGTCTAGCCCAGTCTACGTCGGTCAATGAACAGAATTAAAAGAAAGACCAGCTTGTAACACCGTCACACCAGCTCGTCAAGTCGGAGAGGTCGGTATACATTTTGGGGCCCGCGGTCTACAACCGCGTACCCGCCGCCGTACGGGATGCACCTTCCACCGCGTGCATCAGAACCAAGTTGAGATCCTGGCTGCTAAAGACATTGTTTTATGACATTGACGAGTATTTCAAACTTAAAGATTATTGAATTACTAGTAAGTAATTATGATTTTTTTGTCATGTCATGTTAATATATTGACAATATTTTTTTGGTATTGACATATTTTATATTGACAGTATTTTTATATTGACATGTTTGCATATTGACATACCTTATTTTGACATGTAATCAGCTTTAAAACCCATTTAATGACATCTTTAAAAATTTTAAGTGACTTGTAACATTGGCGTTATCAATAAAATATTTGTATTTGAAGTAAACTATCTGTGTGCCAAATATCATCCAAATCCATAAAGCCGTTCTTGCGTGATGGAGTAACAAACATCCAAACAAGTTTGAAAAGTTTTAGGATTAGTAGTATGGTAACAAAGTGGTTACATGACTCCAACGCGGTCTCGACAACCGTTGTGTCAAATAGGAGAAGTCAACATAGCGCCGCGCCGGCCGGTACGAGTTTGTAAGTGTGTCAAACACATGTTTTGCCATACGTCCACATGCCGGTTCACGCGAGCGTGCAACCATAGAATATATTAACAGTTCATATAGATGTACCAGTAATGTGACCATTTAAACTTATGCTCAAAACGGGCACTTTCACTTTCAAAACTATAGCGACAGTAAATAATTTTCTCTTTCGTTTTTTTTTACACACAGCGCCATCTGTCCCCAAACTAAGCAGAGCTTGTGTGATGAACATCAGAAAACTGATAGAATACATAAATACTTTTTTTTTGTAAATACATACAGAACACCCAGACACAGAACAAACATTTGTTTATTCACAAAATGTTTACCCTGAGTGGGAATCGAACCCACGCCCTACAGCTCTCAAGGCATATACACTACCAATGAGCCAACGGGGCGGTCTGTTCTCTTTCGTTAAAAATGGTTTTTGGTATAGCTGCAACTGAGGTGTTTTAGACATCTACAATTTACTCATTAAATTGTTCTACGAGTGGATTTGTTTCAGAATCTAAATATCAAAATGCTAATCTTTGCATCATTCAGATTATTAGTGTGCAATTGATGAAAACACTTCCACACGATGAGTTTCTTACGAAATGTTTAGATATTTCCAAGCTGTCACTTTTGGTTCAAATTTCTTATAAGTTTAGAGAAGACCTTAATTGTCTTTTATATATTTTGATTCCTTTTTGTAACTGAAAACGGGACAATTTGGTGTCCCAAAGTTTTCTTTGGGGACGTCGGGACAGAGCAGTGGCAAATGTACAGAATATCTGGTACTGCGGTGGTACCTACCTAGACCGTCTGCTAACGAGATCTACCATCAAGTAGCTAGCCAAGGGTAGTAGCTAGCCAAGGGTGGTAGCTAGCCAAGGGTAGTAGCTAGCCAAGGGTAGTAGCTAGCCAAGGATAGTAGCTAGCCAAGGGTAGTAGCTAGCCAAGGGTAGTAGCTAACCAGCCAAGTATATAAACCATTATGCTATGGTTTCCTCACAATGTTTTTCTTCAATGGCTCAAGCTCCTCCGCCCTTCGGCGCGTGAACAGACCGCGTTAACCTCTAAGCTGTCATCAGCAACATCAGATGAGCTGAGGTCAAGCCCCCTAGCCTGTCAACTATAAAAAAAACACTGATCAAAATCATAACCTTCCTTTTTACGCGCCGTAGTCGGATAAAAAAGGTCAGCGCATAAACGCGTTTTAATTGCAAAACAACACAATCGATCGTTGCGATCGCGGTAAGTGCCGGTTCAAATATTGTAAGGTCAATATTGCGCTGATATTTGTGTCAAACACGTGTTTTGCCATACGTTCACACGACGCATCACACGAGTATGCAGCAACCGTAGAAGGTTGTAATAGTTATAAATCACTAGAACATAAAATCATTTTGTTTGGATCGGTCCGTCTCGGCTTCGCACGGGAAAACAAAACTCAATTAACAATATAAATATAGCATAATATGTCACTCAGTGATAAATGTAGCATTCCAATGATAAATGAATTATTCAGATCGGTCCAGTAGTTTCGGAGCCCATTCAAATAAATAACGTAAGACTATACACACAGCGCTGGCCCCAAACTAAGCAGAGCTTGTGTGATGGAAGTCACATAACTGATAGAATACATAAATACTTTTTTTTTGTAAATACATACAGAACACCCAGACACAGAACAAACATTTGTTTATTCACAAAATGTTTGCCCTGAGTGGGAATCGAACCCACGCCCTACAGCTCTCAAGGCAGGTATACTACCAATAAGCCAACGGGGATGTCGAATTCTATACAAACAGAAAAACAAATCTTTTCTCTATATATGTAATTAGTGTAGATGTAGAAGACAACTGTAATAGTTTGATATAATGATAATGCGGACTTATTTGTCAATAGTTTTAGATAGGTTTTTTTCGGTAAATTTTTCACAGCTTGACTTACATTATTAAAGTTTCCATATGGATCTCTAACTGTTTAAAATAAAATTTAGCCTATGCCCATCACGGATAATGTAGCATTCTAAAAACTGGATCTCGAGAGAGGTGGCTACCAAAACACACCATTAGGTGCTTGGCAGCAGATTCTCAACTTGAGGGTAGCTAGCCAACCTATACTAGAAAGTACCTCTACCACTATGCTAAAGTCACAACTAGCTGCGCCCCGCGGTGTTGCCCGCTACATATTTTCGGGATAAAGATAACGCCTGTCCATGACCATTGCAGCGATACACAGAACTTTGAGTACCAAAACAACGTCCAGGGCATCGCTGCTTTGGCACTCACTACTTTGAGACTAGATGGTTAGTCTCAACAGCCCAGTAATTTCGCTAGCTGCAGTACCCTTCAAACCGGAACACAGTAATGTTTGCACACTACTGCTTGGCGGCAGAATATCTGGTATTGCGGTAGTACCCATCTAGACGACCTCCTGCTAAGGAGATCTACCACCAAGTTTTTGGTGTACTTTAATAAAGTTATATTCTATTCTAGCTCCAAGTATATTGCTGGTTATATCATGGTATTACAGGATTAACTACATAACAGGTTTAGGTACATACTGTAGATTGTTGCTGTGAACGCTCTGGGAACTTGTAAAGGACTTTCTATTTAACTTTCATTTAAAATTTTACCTGTATTTTATAAATTGCGTAATTTATAATATTACAGCAAATTGCGACTGCTGCAATGTACAGAATTATTATGAAAGCGAAAGTAAAGACCATCCGTCCCTGTGTTTGTTGAATTTCCACAGAAAATAACGGACAAGCGCGAGTTCAAGTCGCGCTCTGAGGGTTCCGTGCAAACTTGTATTAAAATGATCAAACACTAGAATGGAGTTTCAAAGATTTTTGTTATTAAAGTCTCCGAACATTATTCTAATAATAATCATAATAGGACATTACATACAGCGCCATCTGACCCCAAACTAAGCAAAGATTGTACTATGGAAGTCAGATGTCTGATACAATACTTAAATAGTTTTTTTTTTGTAAATACATACAGTACACACAGACACAAACATTTGTTTATATCACAAAATGCTTGTCCTAGGTGGGAATCGAACCCACGCCCTTCAGATCTTGGAGCAGACATACTACCAATGAACCAACAGGGCTGTCAATGGAAATGGAATGGCAATGGAAAGATAAATCTGATTTAAGGATAGACAGATAGAAACTCTACAACAGAAATAGAAAAAAGTTCAGAAACCAAAAGAATCTCATGCCACGAGTGGCGGCCTTATCGCTAAAAGCTCCCAGACAACCAAGAATGGATAACCCATTACTGAAATATTCAAAACGCGATGCCAAAACAAAAAAAAACTTATGTCATAATGTGACAGGTAATCAATGTAAAATCCGGTTTCGGCGATAGGGACAAAAATAAACATTCTGTCTCCTTCTTGCTCGTGGCTATAGTAATTTAACTCTCCTTATCTATTTTAGCGTGACGTCAATGTATTCAAATCTAGTAGTGTTTACGCCTCAGCGTATACCGACACTGAGCGTCAGACGTATGTACGTCTGTGTGAGTGGAAAATATCAATGTAGGTGTTCAAGCATAAGTTCCCACGGTCGCCAACTACAGTCTTAAGAACAGACGGGAGATGTTGTAACTCTATCATATTTAAATTTTAAAACAAACTTAAAGGACTTAAAGGGTAACTTAAAAACCCAGGCTAGCGTTTGACGTTATCTCAACTGATGTTAAGAGAAGATGCGGTCGACTTCAAGACACCCTGATTGTGTCTACTTAATTGTAGAGATCTTCTATATTGTAGAGAAAATATTACAGCTAAAAGATTTATCAATAAAACATTCTCAACCGATAAATAAATAATTCACAATGTTAACGATTGACGACACTTTATTAAATATGAAACACAATGGGCTGTTAATAATGTTGATTTAGGTGTTCATAGTTCAGAAAGTTAAGACTGAAATATTTTTTACAAAGATACATAGAGTAACTATGTGGATATTATATATTCTGTTTTATGTTTTAATCATCATCATCATCATCATCATCTCAGCCGTAGGGCGTCTACTGTTTGACATAGGCTTCTCCCAAGACCAGTTGGAAGCGGCTCGCATCCAGCGCGTTTAATTCTGTATATTCAATGGTCATGAACGGCGTTATCGCTTACCATCAGGAGAGGGTCTCGTTCGTTTCATTGCTTTAACATTTAAAAAGCTTGAAGGGGATTTAACATGCATACTAAACAGAATACATTACTCTCAATTATGAAAGCGATTTCAATAACTCAGTCCGGAAATTGAATTAGTTTATAAATAGACGCTGCGTACTACGGAGATCGTGGACCATTATGTGGGGTGAACGCACGAAATGTACGAAAAACGTAACATTTTAGGAGCATCCAACGCATACTGTGACGATGTTTATAAGAGCCGCTCTGAGGATGATAACTAAAAATTGGACTTTTGTGATAGGTTAGTATTTTACCGTCATTTCTACGGAGATACTGTCCACATTTGAGCATTTTCGTCAAGAAGAATCCTATGCATCGTCTCTACATAGTATCAAAACAAAGTCGCGTCCCACCGTTTGTACGCTTAGATCTTTTAAACTATGCAACGGATTTTAATGCGGTTTCCATCAATAGACAGAGTGATTCAAGAGAAAGATTTATATGTATAATACATGCACATATACCATATTAGTATTCACATTGCACCCGTGCGAAGCCGGGGCGTGTCGACAGTCTCTACATAGTATAAAACAATGTCGCTCCCCGCCGTTCGTGCGCTTGAATCTTTTAAACTACGCAACGGATTTTAATACGGTTTCCATCAATAGACAGAGTGATTCAAGAGGAAGGTGTATATGCATTATACATACACATATACCACATTAGTATCCACAATGCACTCGTGCGAAGCCGGGGCGGGTAGATTGTCTCTACATAGTATAAAACAGTCGCTTCCCGCCATTTGTTTGCTTAGATCTTTTAAGGTGGTTCGATTTCCATACTAATAAATTTTTGTCATTTATGGACAAATGGAGCATAATTTTACAGTAAAATCACAGCTACTGGCATTTAATATGGACTTTATTTGCGGTAAATCACAATTGCTTGAATAAAACAGTAGTTTACTAGCAACTGTAACTGTAACTTTAACTTTTAATTGGCCTTCTTTTCTTATTCATTGTAATTGTCTATGTACCTAGCTGTAAGTTTTCCTTTGATTATAAAAATAAAAATAAAATAAAATAAAATAACTGTTTTATTAAAAAATCATAAATTCATAAATTTGATTTTATGCTAATAATCTACTGTTTTATTCAAGCAATTGTGATTTACCGCAAATAGAGACCAAAATAAATGCCAGTAACTGTGATTTCACTATAAAATTATGCTCCATTTGTACATAAATGGCAAACATTTATTTGTATGGAAATCGAGACACCTTAAAAACGGATTTTAATGCGTTAATTAATAGACAGAGTGATTCAAGAGGAAGGTTTATATGGATAATGTGCACCACATTAATATCTACGTTGCACCCGTGCGAAGCTCTGGTAAACTATGTACATAATTATATTTGTGAGGTGAATGCACTTGTCGTACGCTGTTCGCACTGAAGCCGCACTAAACGTCCTGAGACCAGCTCTATAAATAAACAAGGGATTATAGCATCAAAAGTTACGTAGATAAGAACACATCACTACACGGCCGTGTGATAATGATATGAACAAAAAAACGCGTTTGGAGTAACTTTGCGCATAATCCCATTAATATTATAAATGTGAAAGTTTGGATGGATGGATGAATGTTTGTTACTCTTTCATGCAAAAACTACAGAACGGATTTGGATTAAATTTGGTATGGAGGTGGCCGAGACTCTGATCTACGCTATTTGCTGATCTTTTCGGGCGAACCGAAAAGATTAACAAATAGATAACACACTTGGAGTTTTGGCGGGAATGCGGAAAGAGTCGTGTCGCCCCGTTGTATTTTTTTTACAAATCTAGCGTTTTGTCGAGTGTTTATGCATAAAAATGGTGGTGTTTTATTCATAAAGTGCCGAATCACAAGCGCGAGTGTAAGAAAATGATATAATGTGGGTAAACATAACTTTTTGTACTGCTTCCAAAACTCCATCGAAGCTTTATCGTAAAGTCACCACTACTTTACTAAACCATGACTGCACTTGACCAAGACTGGACTTTCACTATAACTTTAGGTACGAGGACACTTATTTAACTTTTTAAACTTGAAAATATATAAATACTTGACACTGGCAAATGCTTAAACGCGAAGCCAAAACCAAAGAAAAAAAAAACACATTTGTAGTAACGCATTTGACAACCCTGTTGGTTCATTGGTAGTATGTCTGCTACGAAAGCTTGAAGGGCGTGGGTTCGATTCCCACACAGGACGAACATTGTGTTGTATAAATAAATGTTTGCTCTGTGTCTGCGTGTTTTTTTTAATGTAAAAAGTAATAAGACAAACGAGACGCTCTCCTGATGGTAAGAGATAACGCCTGTCCATGACCATTGCCGCGATACACAGAACTTTGAGTAACATAACAAAGTCCAGGGCATCACCACTTTGGCGCTCATTACTTTGAGACTTGCGATGGTTAGTCTCAACAGCCCTGTAATTTCGCTAGCTGCAGTACCCTTCAAACCGGAACACAGTAATGTTTACACACTACTGCTTAGCGGCAGAATTCCTGGTACTGCGGTGGTACCTACCTAGACGACCTCTTGCTAATGAGATCTACCACCAAGTAAAGTGTTCTGTATGTATTATAAGTATGTATTTATAAAAAAAAAAAACTATTTAAGTATTCTATCAGTTATCTGACTTCCATAGTACAAGCTTTGCTTAGTTTGGGGGCAGATGGCGCTGTGTGGAAAATAAAGAAAAAAAAAAAGCACAGTGACCTTAAACACTCATCTTGCTATCTATTTGCCTCATTACTAAAATTTAAGCTAAACGATTTAGTACTCAATAAGCGATTATAATAGTATGTACAAGTTTATACTAATAAGCTTGTTTTGAATGCGTAATTCACAAAAACTTATTACGTATTCAATACAACATAAATTATGCAGTAGGTAAATATCTTTCATATAAAACAAAGTCGCTGTTCGGTCTGTCTGTTTAGATGCTTCAACTTCAACTTCAACTCGTGATGAATGGCCTTTGCGGAGATGCTCCACAATTCTGCCAATGTCACGTGGAATGATAGACTGCCACATAAAGAAGTTGGGTTAAGTAAAGTTTTGACTATTATATGTAA
The DNA here is from genome assembly GCA_905404145.2 of Biston betularia. NCBI lineage: Eukaryota > Metazoa > Arthropoda > Insecta > Lepidoptera > Geometridae > Biston > Biston betularia. Next base: position 2,028,616 of record FR989879.1, read on the forward strand.
GTATATAATAGGTACAGTTCACAGAATTTTGTGCTTTTCCCTTTTTCTGTAACAAAACAATTAAAACTAACTATAGACAAACACAGGACAAACACAGATATATAGATATTTATATATATTTAAACAAACATTCACAATATAGTTTTATACAATTCCACATATTTACAGTTTTTTTTTTTTTTTTTAATATATTGTTTAGATGATTACTTCATCTAAACCACGAAACGGATTTTCACTGTCATACAGATAAATGTTATTCCAGACGGCTAATAACAATTCATATAGTTTTGGCGGGAACGCGGAAAGAGTCGTGTCGCCACGTTGTATTTTTTTACAAAACTAGCGTTTTGTCGAGTGTTTATGCATAAAAATGGTGGTGTTTTATTCATAAAGTGTCGAATGACAAGCGCGAGTGTGGGAAAATGATCTGTTGTGGTGAAACATGAGTTTTTGTGTTGCTTCCAAAATTCTATCGAAGCTTTATAGTAAAGCCACCACTACTTTACTAAAGCATGACTGGACTTGACTGACACGGACTGTACTTGACCAAGACAGGACTTTGACAATATCTTTAGGTACGAGGACACTTATTTAACTTTTGAAACTTGAAAATATTTTTTTAAAACCGCTAGACCGATTTCGATAAAACTTATATGAGACCACCCTCTGAAGTATGATCTACCCAGAAAAAAAGAATCAACAAAATCTATTCATAATTGGCGGAATTATCGAGTAACAAACATAAAAAAAAACATACAGTCGAATTGAGAATTGAGAAAAAAGTCTTTATTGACAAACAAGACAATTATAATCAAATTACATAATTATATATATCATATTCTTACTTGGTGGTAAAACTCCTTAGCTGGCGGTAGTCTAGGTACCACCACAGTACCAGATATTCCACCGCGGAGCAGTAGTGTGTAAACATAACTTGTTCCAGTTTGAAAAGTACGCCAGCGAAGATGTTGAGACTAACCATCGAAAGTCTCCAAGTAATGAGCGTCAAAACAGCGATGCCCTAGACTTTGTGTTTTACTACTTTTTTTTTTTTTTTTTTATTGCTGACAGGCTAGGTGTTTGACCACAGCTCACCTGATGTTAAGTGACGGTGTGGTCGAAGATGGTAAAAAGCACACCTAGCCTGGAATGGAACTGGCTCTCAAGTGAGGCTGCCGGAACACACCGTTAGATGCTTGGCGACAGATTTTCAACTTGAGGGTGGTAGCTAGCCAGCCGAGTACTAGAAAGTACCCTACCACCATGCTATGGTTTCCTTACCATGTTTTCCTTCACCGGCAGCTCAAGCTCATTGTTGGGGTTTGAACCCACGCCCTTCGGCATGCGAAGCGACCGCACTAACCACTGAGCTATCATCGCTACAGACTCAAAGCTGAATATCGCTGCAATGGTCATGGACATGCGTTATCTCTTGCCATCAGGGAGCGTATCGTTAATCTCATTAATATTACACATAATTATATAAGTTCAAGTTCACTTGAGTAAACAAATATTTAATGTATGTAAATATAACATTTATTTACTGTTGAAATTTAAATAAAATTAGTTTCTTTACATTCTTAACATATTAAAATTGTGACAATGGTGATTATACAGCTGCATACACAAATCTGCATACCTAGTTTAGTTTACTTTTTGTCATTGGGCAATATCATCTTGACAAAATATCAATTCGGTATGTTTTTTTTTTGGTATTTATCTAACATATTTTACTAATAGTAAAAAATTTGTGACACTAATTTGAATATTTTAGCTTTGGTAGTTGTTTTTTTAACACGTTTTCAAACTTTTTATAGCGAGGTCGTCATAAAGTAGGCTGAATATTTTATATGTCTTTGTATTGTCTATGTAAAACAAAAAAGTACACATAGTTATTTTGACACATTTAGCCTAAGTTTAGGTTAATATGAAACTATTTTTCTTTTTTTTTATTTATTTAGTAATTTTAATGTAATTAACCTGAAGTATTAAAAAAAAAATTGCCCTATCGGGCAGGCTAAAGCTGTAGAGCCATATTGCCACGCGTTGGGTGTTTGCAATTAGTGACATGAAGTAAACAAATCTTATAACATGGACTCTGATATCACTTTTATGAGGATATCATAAAAGCTATGGCCAGATATTTGTATCAATAAAGAGAAAAACAACTCGAAATACTTGTATGGAAGAGGTTATTATGGCTGCCGTTGACTTGACATTAACAGATTTTGTTTTGGTTTGCCATTGCTTTTTTTAGTCAATAAAAGTAGCCCTATATATACTACTACAGCCTACTATGTGACGTCATTATAGGTCAATTGAAAGTCACTTTATGTATTTTATTAAAATAAACCCCATCTCATAGTGTCAAGAGGTTTTAACGTAAAAATTATGTACAAGAATGTACTATTGCGAAATGGTTTTGGAATCAGTAGGTTTTTTTCTTTACATACTGAATTCCAACGGTACGATAACAAATACAGATGTAATCGTTTTTCCAATTCACCTGCACGAATGGTTTCCACATGTTTATATTGCGCTGTTACTTCTAACTATAATTTAGTGTTATCAGCTCAATAACGTAATGTAATGAGTTACTAACTAAAAACTACACGTGTATGTAATCGATTTAATTACATAGATTGCTTTTTCGAATAATAGAAATAAGGTACATAATTACTTTTCCTTTCTTGTGTGAGAGATTACATCACTTCACTTCACTTCACTTGGTGGTAGATCTCCTTAGCAGGAGGTCATCTAGGTAGGTACCACCGCAGTACCAGATATTCTGCCGCCTAGCAGTAGTGTGTAAACATTACTGTGTTCCGGTTTGAAGGGTACTGCAGCTAGCGAAATTACTGGGCTGTTGAGACTAACCATCGAAAGTTTCAAAGTAATGACCAAAGCAGCGATGCCCTAGACTTTGTTTTGTTACTCAAAGTTCTGTGTATCGCTGCAATTGTCATGGACAGGCGTTATCTCTTACCATCAGGAGAGCGTCTCGTTCGTCTCATTATTTTTCACATAAAAAAAATCTATATACATAATTATATGTACTATGTATAATTGTTTTCTACAAATATTTTGCCGCGGTGTTGGCGGGCACACTCCTCCGAAATGGCTCGACCAATTTTTATGAATTTGGATGAAATTTGGTATGGAGGTAGCCGAGACCCTGAATTAACACATAGTCTACTTTTTACTCCGAAAACATGTAGCGGGTAACACCGCGGGGCATAGCTAGTATTCAATAAAACAGTTTTATTTCTTCTAGACAAGCGTAGGCTACGAGAAAACGACTCACAAACTCAGAAATTCAGATTGTATCTATCGGGAAACAACCAAGTTCACTTAAGTATGTATGAAATTGCCAACTTCGCATCCTTGAACATGCTAATTTGGGCAGTAGGTATCCTGTATCCTCCGAGTTCATTATGCATGAATTTTGTTATCCGGCGAAACGAATTTCACGTTCGAACCTTTATTTGAGCCAGCACATCTCGCTGGGCATCCAACGAGGAAACGCTGCTGGCCTTATAGGAACGTTTGGGTGTTGGATGCAGACCGCGAGTGACTGCTTATTTTTAATCACATTTACATATGTAATATTCATATTATTAATTTCACTTTAATTACTACAGTACCAAGAATTTGAATTTATTAAACACGTGCGCAGACTGACTTTCGCACAACGGCGCCTGGTCGCTAGTCTAAAAGTTACTTTACGGACAAATCCAGACAGTTTGTAGCATAATACTTCTTAGCTTACCAAGGTTCTTTTCATCCCCCATCTCGGAAAAGAGTATTTTTACATTTCGATATCTGAGTGCAAAAGTCGTTTTTATCCGCTAGAGGATAAAGTAAATTTGAATTTAGATCATCGTGTGCGCTAAGTTTGTGAATTCAAAACATCACTAAACCTATTTACTTGTACCTCCATGGTGCTGAATTTAACATAGAACTTTTTTAATTTGCTAATAACTCAAGACTCGGAACCTCCTTGGTGTACGTTTTTTTTTATTAGCTTTGCGCGAGCGAATTTCCTTTTCACGTCATATTGCTAATGTAGTAGTTAATACCTAAACTGAAATAAAAGTATCTTGTGATTGTAAAATATTTTTTTGCATTTAGTCATTTCCTCGCTGAGGTGGGATAAAAAGTAACGTGTTGCACTCGAGTGCAAAGATTTTTCACCTCATGCTCTTTTGATTCCCTCGCTAACGCTCAGGATTCTAAATTTTACAATCCTTCGCTTGCTCGGTCATCAAAATTGAGCACGCGGTTAAAAAGCAACTTTGCACTCTAGTATAACAAATAACAAAATTATGATAAATAAATAATAATAAATAAATAAATATCGTAGGACATTACACACAGCGCCATCTGACCCCAAACTAAGCAAAGCGTGTACTATGGGAATCAGATAACTGATAAAATACTTAAATACTTTTTTTTTGTAAATACATACTTATAATACATACAGTACACCCAGACACAGAACAAACATTTGTTTTATATCACAAAATGCTTGTCCTGGGTGGGAATCGAACCCACGCCCTACAGCTCTTGAAGCAGACATGCTACCAATAAGCCAACAGGGCTGTCATTGGTAGCATGGTACCATTGACATTGTACTCGGTACTACGAAAAAATCGACAATATACATTTTTAATGTATTTTGACAATACCAATATCGGTGACATGTCAATTAGCCTACCATTCGCTTTACTACCAAAGTTTGTAGGTCGACTAATGATAGCTGTACTTACTTATAAAGTTTTTTTTAATTGCTTAGACAATCTTACGATGGAAACTGACGTGGTTTTGACAAATTTTTTCCCGACTGCATCAGGGTTATGCTTATGACGCGTATCTTGTTTGTATTTGTAAATTTCTTTATTACCTCGTGTCTTCCAAACGGGCGAATGGATTACGACAATTAAGGTATCGTTAGATTCATCTCAATAAACCATGTGTCGTTAGAGATTTGTTTTTAATCAAGATTGAAAGCTAGGCGTGTAAAAGTTTAGTAATACGTTAAAAAAATAACGCAGTGTTGGCGGACTTTATTAATAAATAAATAAACAAATAAATAAAATTAATAAATTTCGTAGGACATTACACACAGCGCCATCTGACCCCAAACTAAGCTTGTGTGATGGAAGTCAGATAACTGATAGAATACTTAAAAACTTTTTTTTGTAAATACATACAGGACATTTGTTTATACTACAAACTGTTTGTCCTGGTTGGGAATCCAACCCACGCCCTCCGGCTCTGGAAGCAAACATACTACCAATGAACCAACAGGGCTGTCAATACCTAAATGATAAATATTTAACCAAACCTATGGTATGTTATCTAGTGTCAGATCAATTTTCGCGTTTCCAAAGCATATAATAATTAAAAGTCGTTCGAGAATCTATAAAAAAAATCGCTATACAAAACCGACGTGTCAATATCGTATCAGTACAAAAAATCGGTCAAGTGCGAGTCGGACTCGCGCACGAAGGGTTCCGTACCATTATCTATAAAAATTAAATTTCTTGTATAGGAGCCCTTAGATATTTATTTTATTTTATTTTTAGTATTTGTCGTTATAGCGGCAATAGAAATACATCATCTCTCTAGCTATCACCGTACTTGAGATACAGCCTGGTGACAGACAGACGGACGGACGGACAGCGAAGTCTCAGTAATAGGGTCTCGTTTTTACCCTTTGGGTACGGAACCCAAAAAAAGTATTACCCACGATTTCAAGTTTTCTCAGACAAGTCGTGTTTTCGACCAACGCAATGGCCATCATAAAGTTTTTAAACGAGATAGGTATCGATTGCGATTTTAGCAAAGCTACCTACGGAGCACGTTCCTTGCACGGACACCATAATGACCGCTGATAATCTTGCATCATGTATCGGAACGTCTGTATGACCTAATTGTGTCGAGTTCTTACACAGTTGTGTCATCAGAGTTCAGAACATACTTAGATAACCAGCTGAGACGATAATTACAGCATAAATTACTTATTTTTTTTATGGTTGTCAAGCTAGGGTTTTCTTTAAGGTGGTACGATTTCCATACAAATCAATTTTTGCCATTTATGGACAAATGGGGCATAATTTTACAGTGAAATCACAGCTACTGGCATTTACTTTGCTTGAATAAAACAGTAGATTATTAGCATAAAATCAAATTTATGGTTTTTGAATAAAACAGTAGATTATGCTTATAATCTACCGTTTCATTCAATCATTTTTGATTAATTGCAAATAAAAACCAAAATAAATGCCAGTAGCTGTGATTTCACTGTAAAATTATGCTCCATTTGTCCATAAATGGCAAAAAAATATTTGTATGGAAAGCGAACCACCTTAAAGTTGTATCCATATGTAGATAAGATCTACTTTAGGTAGCCTCACTTGAGAGCCATATCTATTCTAGACTAGGCATGTTTAACATCTTGGACCACACCACCACTTAACATCAGGTAAGCTGTGGTCAAACACCTAGCCTGTTAAAATATAAAAAAAAAATACAAACATTCGTATTCTCGTCACATAAATGTTTGTTCTGTGTAGGAATCTACTAGAGCATAGATATACTTGGTGGTAGATCTTCTTAGCAGGAGGTCGTCTAGGTAGGTACCACCGCAGTACCGGTTATTCTGCCGCTAAGCAGTAGTGTGTCACCATTACTGTGTTCCGGTTCGGAGGGTACTGCGGCTAGCGAAATTACTGGGCTGTTGAGACCAATCATATAAAGTCTCAAAGTAATGAGCGCCAAAGCAGCGATACCCCGGACTTGCTTTGTTACTCAAAGTTCTGTGTATCGCTGAAATGGTCATGGACAGGCGTTATTTCTTACCATCAGGAGAGATTCTCGTTCGTCTTATTACTTTTTACATTAAAAAAAAAACTAACCTAAGTTCTGCATGTTATGAATCAGAGCTACCTACTTCGACTCAGCTATAAGAGTAATTGCAGCCAAGTCAGTTAAAAAGGAAATTCATGCAAGGCATATCTAAAGCGAAGATAAAATATATCTAAATAACGATTTTGTAAGTTAACCAGGGTTACTTCAGACACACTTATACAAGGTTCACGTTAACCTTTCTGTTATGAAGATAAAGTTCAAAATGTTGAATAGGGCCGCAGTGTACCGGCAAGATAGAAAGGGGACCCTTGACCTTTATTTTGCAGTAACATTCACCGCAGTTGGCAAGCAGCCGCGAACCGCGACTCGGCAGAGGCTATCAATTAGGTTTTATATAAAGCTATACGCACTGGCGGATTGATAAGTTGAGTAAAAGTATATGGACTGTGTTTTTACAATCCAACAATTTTGTTAAGGTGGTACGATTTCCATACAAATAAATTTTTGCCATAATTATAAGGACAAATGGAACATAATTTTACGGTGAAATCACAGCTACTGGCATTTATTTTGGTTTTTATTTGCAATTAATCAAAAATGATTGAATGAAACGGTAGATTATAAGCATAATCTACTGTTTTATTCAAAAACCATAAATTTGATTTTATGCTAATAATCTACTGTTTTTATTCAAGCAAAGTAAATGCCAGTAGCTGTGATTTCACTGTAAAATTATGCCCCATTTGTCCATAAATGGCAAAAATTGATTTGTATGGAAATCGTACCACCTTAATACATATAAATTACACATAAAATAGTTTTTAGGTATATCTGCGACGCCAAAACGAGCCAAGCGAAGCGCACTACCTGCCTATTCTTGAAGAACTTCGTAATTTTTTTGAACCCTCATAACTTGGATTTGGATTACACCAGACAAACAAAATTCACGAAGTATGATGCCAATGGTGGAGTTATTAAACGTATAATGTTTCAATAGCATAGCTCTAACACTTTCGGTTTTATTGATATCTAAAAAACATTCGATTTCGTCACAGACTCACTCCGTCACTGATCTGATAGGACTTCAGGAAGTCTTAGGGTACTTCCTGAAGTCCTAGAAAGCTGAAATTTGGTAATGTAAGCTAGTGTTAGTACACAAACAAACAAAAAATCTTTTACGCTTTAAACTAGGGGATGAAAATTTGTATGAGACTTCCGCAAATTTTGTTACCCTTTCACGCAAAAACTACGGAACTGAAGGACATTTAACACAGCGCCATCTAGCCTCAAACTAAGTAAAGCTTGTACTATGGAAACCAGACAGCTGACAGAATACTCAAATACATCTTTTTTTGTAAATACATACTTATAATTAAACAGAACGGATTAGGAAGAAATTTGGTACGGAGGTAGCTGAGACCCTGGATTAACACATAGGCTACATTTTATCCCGAAAATATGTAGCGGGTAACACCGCGGGGCTCAGCTAGTTAAATACATATTGTGAATGACCAATACAAAAACATATTAGCATATCTCATTTACAAATTGTTGATGAGAGATAGAGCACGCTATTTCAAGTATGTTCAAGTGTTCTTACCATTGTACCCGATTGGCGCGGTCTCCTGTAGTTTAAAGGTGAAGGGTATATGGACACGCTGCATCAGCAGCCTGGGGGGCTCCATGGTCCGCCAAGCCTCCTCCCGGCTCTCGCCTACTATGCCGATCACTTCCATGTTCCTGGAACGAATAGCACGTTTTCAATTGGCGGTTTGTCGAAATCGATGAGGGTTGAGGGTTTCCATCATTACCGTTGGCGGTTTGTCGAAATTGATGAGGGTTGAGGGTTTGGGGTTCACAGTTTGAGGGTTTCCATCATTACCACATTACATATATTATATTGTGTTAGTTGAAACGTACCTACCTATATTGAAATTTTTCATTTTATTCATAACACCAAAGTTATATAGGTAATTTTTTTTTTATTGTTGGAACTGACTCTCAGCCAGTTTCATTCCTGCTGGAACACACCGTTAGATGCTTGGCAGCAGATTTTTTAGCTAGCCAGCCGAGTACTAAAAAGTACCCCACCACCATGCTATGGTTTCCTCACGAAGTTTTCCTTCACCGGCAGCTCAAGCTCATTGTTGGGGTTTGAACCCACGCCCTTCGGCATGTGAACCGACCGCGCTTACCACTGAGCTATCATGGCTACAAACATCGCTAAATAACTAGGTATAGATCCTGTAAGAGCTGAAACGGTTTCTACCCAAAACACGCAAGCAAAACAGTTTTTCGACACGAGTTGTAGAGTATAGTAGGTGGGCCGATTGACATTTACCTGCCCTAACTCAGCTGACAAAATCAACATAGCTAATTGACTGTTTGCCGTGGTAATATCGGTTACATTTAGAAGATAAACAGCTCTGCGAACCAGCGCATTTAAAAAAAATCGATTCACAAATGGCGGAATTATCGCGTAACTTACATATATAAAAAAAAAACATACAGTCGAATTGAGAACACCTTTTGAGTCGGTTAAAAATACCCTACCACCGTACTATGGTTTCCTCACGATGTTTTTCCTTCACCAGCGGCTCAAGCTCATTGTTGTGGTTTGAACCCACACCCTTCGGCGTGTGTACCGACCGCGCTAGCCACTGAGCTATCGTCGCTATAAATCACATACAAATCATCTAGTTTTCAAGTTTCCTTGATTTGCCAACTAGCTGGGTCTAGTGTTATACTTTTGTCAATGTCATTTGGAAGTGGCTATTTCAGTATCTTAATGACTAATTATGCAAGAATTTAAGACTTAAAACTAGTGTAACAACTGGCGGCCTTGTCGCTAATAGTGGTCTCTTCCAGGTTGTAGCTATCAATGGTAATTTAAGTAAATATAATGCCTATAACATTTATTAAAACTAAGATTATATTCACTGTGATAAGTTAAAACCCTAAGTAGTGTTATCGAGAGATAATCCCACTAATATTATAAATGTGAAAGTTTGGATGGATGGATGGATGTTTGTTACTCTTTCACGCAAAAACTACTAACGGATTTAGATGAAATTTGGTATGTAGGTAGCTGAGAGCCTGGATTAACACATAGGCCACTATTTATCCCGAAAACATGTAGCGGGTAACACCGCGGGGCGCAGCTAGTAGTTTATATGGTTAAAAAAAAATTCCTACAGATAAATGCATTTTCAGTTTTGCCATGCATAGTAAATAGTTTCTTGGCTTAAAGTTATGGTAATTTTATTTCCGAATCCACCCTGTTTACATAAACTGTCCCTTAGAGAGAAAAGCGGGCCTTTTCTCTCTAAGGCCATAGACCATCACCGGCAAGTGCGGGTTGGCAGACTTCACTCATCTTCGAGCACTATTTTTGAACCGACTCAAAAAGTAGGAGGTTCTCAATTCTTGTTTTTTATGTTACGCGATAATTCCGCCAATTACGAATCAATTTTGATGATTATTTTTTTGCTTGGTAAATCATACTTTAGAGGTGATCCCATATAAATTTTATCGTTTTTAAAAAAAACAACAAGAATCTAAAAATTGTATACATCGATCATATTTTCAGATTGACAGATGTCAGATTGATGACTATTGCTTATTTGTTTCTTGCATCTTGCATGTTTCATTTCTCCTGAACCTAATTCTAAAGTTGACGCGGACGAAGTCGCGGGCGTCAGCTAGTTAATAATTTTGTTCATGAATATAGGTAGTATTTTGTTTATTCAACATTTGTAGATAATGGTACATCCATCTTCATGAAACCGTATGTTATGAAAATACATGCACATTAAAATATAAGTTGAAGATTTGTAAAGATATCTAGAGGTCATAGGGTCACAGTTGAAGACAAACAACCGGCTAATTTTTTTTAGTAACATTGCTTTAGTAGTTATATATAATCCTTGTAATTTTATTATTACATACCTACTTAAGGTGACACTCATTCGGATGTTCCATAATACAGTGACATCATCGTACCTACTAAACAAATAAATATGCAACACACATCTTGGTAATGTTTTACACTTCAAAACACATTATGTCAATTAACTTATTTAATACTAATGCTCATTTGATTAGGCTAAACACTACTACAAATTGGTTTTGGTGTGTCCTACTTTTATTTCATAAGGCAAAAACTTTCCTATATATATATGTGCATACACACCATTTATTGCAAACAAGCTTAGGTTCAATATGCGAAAACTAATAAATGGAGATTTTGGCGGGAACGCGGAAAGAGTCGTGTCGCCCCGTTGTATTTTTCCAAAACTAGTGTTTTGTCGAGTGTTTATGCATAAAAATGGTGGAGTTTTATTCATAAAGTGTGGAATCATAAGCGTGAGTATGGAAAAAGGGTACAATGTGGGGAAACATGACTTTTCGTGTTGCTTCCAAAACTCCATCGGAGCTTTATAGTAAAGTCTTCACTACTTTACTAGAGCATGACTGGACTTGACTGACACGGACTGTACTTGACCAAGACAGGACTTTGACTAACTACAGCTACGAGACAACATATTTAACTTATGAAACTTGAAAATATAAAACACTTGACACTGGCAAATGCTCAAAATGCGACGCCAAAACGAAAGAAAAAAAATCTAGTAACTGGTGTTAAGATAGTAGGTAATCAAGATTTTTATCACTGTATGTTTTCCAAATAAAATATAAAACAAATACTTAAATAAACTTCAGCTGAGCTGTGGTCAAACACCTAGCCTGTTAGTTAACCATAAAAAAACAATCTTTTTTCAAATGTGACATTTAATACTTTGTCACCTCTACAGTTTTGTGTTTCCAATATAATATGATACCGTAAATATTTTGTCAAATTACAAACCGAACCAAAGATGTGGAGAATGTACCGTGAAAAATCATTAACCATACAGGTTTACTATTTCCCAACTAAACTTGGCATTGACATTATTTCTATACCTGTTAATTTCAACACAAACCTGTCTGACAGTTATCGAGTTTGTGACATTGTACCCGAATCTTATCAATATATTGGTCATTGTCAACGGTGAATGCATTTTTTTCCAAAGTCAAAGAGCTTTCAGCCCTGTTGGTTCATTGGTAGAATGTCTGCTTCAAGAGCTGTAGGGTGTGGGTTCAATTCGCACCTAGGACAAACTTTGTGATATAAACAAACGTTTGTTCTGTATGGGACTTGGGAGGGACTTGGACTTGGAACTTGGGAGTCCTAATGTAAGTTTATTTAGAACAGTAATTGTTCTAATTAATTCATTCCGAGCACTTTATAAGATCATGTGATGTAGACCAGACCAGGCAGTTATAGATTAACAAGACTAAGCCTATTTTTTTTTTATGTAGGTAAATGTAATGAGACTGTCCAGTCATATCGCTAGCTGCAGTAATATTCACGGGAACACAGTAATATGTACTGCTTTGTGGTAAAATATTTGGTGGTGTGGTGGTATGTACCTAGACAACACCCTGCTATAGAACTATCACAAAGTAAAAAAACAGGAACAAATATTACATACTGCACCCAATGGTATCACCAGCTACATGTTTTCGGGATAAAAAGTAGCTTATGTGTTAATCCAAGGTCTCAGCTACCTCCATACCAAATTTCATCCAAAAACCGTCCATTAGTTGGTGCAAGAAAGTGTAACAAACATCCATCGATCCATCCAAACTTTTACATTTATAATATTAGTGGGATGGGAATGCATTTTTATGGAAGTAATAAAAAAACTTATAACAATAACTGTCAACCCATATCCGAAAGAATTTGTAATTTTATTATTATCTAGAAGAGGTAGTATATTAAATTTATTTACTTATCTGGGCATTAGTGAAGAAACAGATTTTGGTCATAATTTAATTATCTATGTAATTTGATTTTGTTAGAAGTAAAGATAACAAGGCACAGAATCTTATCTATTACCATTCTATGTTGTTACAAATGTTATCAACTATGTAGGTAACATGGTGGCCAAATAAAACTATTAAGACTTGATTAGATAGAGACTCATTATTGTGTACATCAGAAACAAAAAAAAAAAGTACAGAGAACCATAGATACTTATGAGCTTGAGTACTAGTAGCAACCTTATTGCTTAAAATGGTCATAGACAATAACATTAGCAATTGAAAAGATCTTTAAATTATCAACCTTTTATATTATTTTGTATCTGTGCTTTACCCTTTTGCAACAAGAACTATCTATAATAAAAATGTAAATGAACAAGAACATAACTATTTTTAGAAATTTGATAGGTGATGTGTATACTACTCAGTTATGATGTTAGTGTTATTTTATTTCTTTTTTTAACATGAATAAGTCAATGCTTGTCCACCAAAGCAAATAATGGTAAGCAATGTTGTGGTTGAAGATTAAGTATGCAGACTTAGAAGACACTCACTCTGACCTTGAAAATATCCAGATGACCTTTAGAAAACGAAATATTAAAAAAATAATTTTAACATATCATAAAAATATTAATAACTTAATGGACACTAAAAGTTTTAAATAATTAAGTAACTAATTAACATTTGCATTAAAAAGTACTTACCTAAATGAAATATTCTGATTATACAAGTTTTGAGATAATAATAAACCTGTTCTTAACTTTCACTTATTTAAATTTAACTTTCTTTGCAGTGTGAGGATAATTGGTGCAAAGAGAAGGGTCTACATTGAAAGTATTATTGATACAAGTGTTGGCAAACCAATAACTGTAAAATGAATGCAATAGCATCCAGCAAATATGCAGTAAAATATTTATGGGTTTTAAAGTGTACAACTGTAATGGATAGTTCGATATATTTATCATACTTACCTATTCCTATATCAGTGGTTAATACCTTATTTACAATACTGCAATTTAAGTTAAGTTGTTAAGTTGACTCACCTGAGAAGTATAACAAGCATAACGAAAAGCGCAACAAGGGCACCAATCATAATAAAAATGTTTGGCAGATCTGCCAACGTGATTCCACTCGACCCCATGTTCACTTCCTAGCTTATCACGACTCGAATATAGAAGACTGGATGGTGCAAGAAGGAATAAGGGTACGCATGAGTTCACACTGTGTTCCAGACTTTATAGCACTGTTTCTCGGCTTGGCAAAGCTTTAGTTCGCCAACGAACAGTTCACTTGCACTTCACATACATATATTCATGAGTATTGCAGCTGTGTATGTTGCACAATATTTTTTCGCAATAACACTAAAATATTGGCACTGCGGGCGCGCCGGACGACCTACGCGTTATCATTTCGACGTACATTCACAACAAAAACAATATCATTGATCGTGAGAGCTGACAAAAGACGTGCTCACGTACGCGAGTATTTGACAGGAATGAAATTGACAATCGATCGACTGTCGTAAGAACAGCTGACTTTGACATTAACATTAGCGCTAACAGAAGTTTTTTTCTTTGCTCCGCGTGCTAATGCTAGCGGCCACAACTATTTGTTCGGTTTTATCGCTATTTTATTTTCGCGCGAGATTTTGAATACTGTATTCTTTACAAATCCCTACGCTTACGATGAACGTACTTAAAGTTTACCTTCTACTATCGTGTCTAGTAGACTTTTATTAGTTGGTTATATTAAGCAGCCGTCTACAGTATTGCAGTAAGTTTTTAGCACAATCTTTAGCTTAACCTTATTTCATGTGCTTATTTCGTACCTGCAAGTTTGTACCTAAGTTCTATAAATAGTTTATTACTAGTGAATCCCCCATGACAAAATTTACCACCGCTTGAAAGATATAGTGCAAAAAGTCACATAAGAAGGTAACAACCATAATTTCCAGATAACTAAAGTCAACCACCCTTATCATAAAATGTAGCACATGTAGTTATATGAACAACAACATCGATTTCAAATAGAAAGACTTTATCAGCATGCATGAAAGCTTTTGTATTGTTATAGTAGAGGAGCTTGGGATAATAATTTGAGTAGATAGAATTTAATTTCTAATGAGTTTTATTTATCATTTCACACTATTTAATATATTGCGATAAAGGATAAACCGTTAGAGTACGAGTCGACCATGGAAGAGAAGGAGTGGCAGAGGCTTAGAATAAATATACTTTTCACTTTTCTGAGTACATAAATAGATATTTGTATACCTATACATTCATATGTGTACATATATATTATGTGTATGTATACAAATGATATCTTTGCAAATTAAGAATACATAATAATATTGTTTACTGTTTATTCGAAGCTGCTTGCTGATTTTAAGTCGTACTTAAAAAGCTACATACTTACCTTTGCCTCTTTGATAAACTTCGTGAAGAAACTTTGGCAAATAAACATGGCATTTATGAAGTATCCGAATAAGGAATTAAAGACTAAACTGTATTATTGTAGTGAAAAATTTCCGAATCTCGCTACGACTAGGCTTTTGTCCAAAAGCAGGTTACAGTATAAAGTAGACAGTTTGAAGAACAATGCAGCTAGTTAAGCCGTTAAGCTCTTGGTCTACATTCAGCCCTACCGCTGCGGTTGTCATGTACACAGGCTAACAGAAACTGTAAACAAACCGCCGATCGATAATAACTGAACTACGGCTATAAGCCTTGCAGCTTTCAGAAGGACAACATCTCCGTTGTAGTAATTGGTCCGCGGCCATATTGTCGATTTTCGCGCGCTTTTCACGTTTCATGTGAATTTTGGCGGGAATGCTCGCGAAATTCGTTCGGAAACGCGAATGAAGGATACAGTGCGCGAGTGCGACAGTTCGTGCATCACACTGTTTAACAACGTGGCGTCCTGTATGGAGAAATGGTTCGGTGATAAACGGTTGTGGTTATTCGGCAACAACCTGCCGCTCTTACCGAGAAGGTAACTATTCAACTTCGAAGCTTCCGGAATCTTCTTTTTGCAGTTCTATGCCAGTAAGGAAAGGTGTGAATTAGTTTACCATGATTTTCTGGCCTCTTAGTCTTACCCATTTCTACTTGATCTAGATTATATCAAATAATGTTAAGGCAGGGTAAGTCAGGTGTTATATAAAGTAGGTTTCTACCTAGCCAGTATCTTTTATTTTGATGCATATAACGTTAAATCTAATAGGTACTAATAAACAGACAATAGTCATGTATACTATATATGTACATATAAATACATATTTCTTGATCTTGAAAACGACTTTAACGTTTTCGATAAAATTTACTAGACGGGTATTTTTGGGAGCGAAAAATCAGCTCGTTATTCAAAGTTTTCAATTTGGCATACACCGAGCAAAACTACCTGGCCTAGTACTTACTCGTTTAAAAAAAAAAAGTGTAAGTTTCCTAGTATTTTTTTCTAATCTGTACTGTAGGTAAAATCGAAACTATTCAACGTTTTTTTTCAAATGAACGTTGGAAAAAACATCTTTGTTTTAAATTATTCAGCGTTCCACAACAAGGTGAGGGTAATTTAAAAATGTTATCAAGGTCTCAATTTTATAATGATAGGCATGAGTTGGCATATTGGAAAATGAATGACTTTCGAATCACAATCCATCGAGCTATTTTGTTTTATAGAAGTTAGTGTTTTCCGGGTAGAGCATGCGTCTATACGAAGAGATTCATGAGTAGGTAACGATATTCTTTTTGAATTTGTTTTTTATACATAGAGTTTTAAGCCTCTTTGGAAAAATAAGCTCGATACTGCGAACTCTTTGTCTACTGCTGTGTTTACTTCTGTCTAAATTGACTTTTGTCCTGCTATTATGCTAGATAAAGTCTGGTTACCTATTTGGCAAAATTTTATTAATTTCAATTTCTAACCTCTTAAATTATGCTAAAAAGTTGAAGTACAACAAATACCTAATTAACTTAGATATTTTAAGTTTCACTTAGTAGGTATGCTTGAAATTACGGTGTTGGTTTAGATAATTATAACAAAATGAAAGGGCCAATCAATAAATCTATTATAGCCCCAGATGTTATACCAGCAAGGTACGAATTACTTTGTATGCGAAATAAATGCCAAATTAGCTAAATTCCAGAGATAGCGATAAGATTCATTTCGGAGTACCTATATGTTTCAAAACTATATGGTCTAATTCCCCCTTGCCCATTTTTCTATCGGATAGCCAGAAGCTCAAAAAAGCGACATCGTTTCATGGTCAAAACACAAACCAAAAACTGGAACGAAACGATTCGATCCAACTTTCATTGTGCGGACCGCTAGACAGTGGAATGCTCTGCCTAAATGGGCGTTCCCCGATGGGTATAATTTGGGTGCTGCAAGTCGAGAGTGAATCGGTATCTTCTAGGTGTATTCTATGCTTCTAGGCAAGCGTGGTCCATTTTAGACCGCATCATCAATTACCATCAGGTGTTATGGCGGTAAAACGTAAGCCTATTTCTTATTCAAAAAAGTCTTGCACTGTCGTATCGCTTGAGGTGTTTTGTGAATTTTCCTCTAACAGTACTTATCTACCCAAACCAATTTAGCTTCTGGAAGTATCTATTCGAGGTTCTTAATCGCTGTTATATCAGGTCCAGTGAGTTTTATTTTTATGGTAAGAAGTAATGAGACGAATGAAATGCTCTCATGATGGTAAGATATAGCGTCTCCCATGTTCATTGCAGCGGCACTTTACCGTTTAATAACTTCCAGACGTTTCATGATGAGTCTCATTTAGCATTAGCTGCCTTATAAACCGAATCACAGTAATGTTTACAAGCATACATGGTGGCAGAATATCTGATACCGGTGTGGTACCTACCCAGATGACCTTTAAGGAGAATATGACCTTATTTATGAGGGAGCAACCAAGATGTTGCGATGACGTAATGATGACAAAGCTGCTTCTAATGGAAGTTCTATTTTCCCCTGTGGCTTGTTGCAGCGCACCCTAGATAAATTGGTCATCTTCAGTAAGCCATATCGACTATTAGAAGTAAATTTAGACTCTGTACACCAATGAGCATCCTAGCTTCCAGTACTATCAGTCCAGTTCTATCACCTCTTAGTTCCTTATCTGGTCCGTATCGCGAGCTGTTATGTGTTTGCGATCCCTATTGCGTGAGCATACTATTTGCTGTCGTGAGTGAAGATTTCGATTCTTTGAATGTTGTCATAATTTTGTTCTGCAGGTCTCGCGCGAGTAGCCGCGCTATGGAGCGGTACGAGAAACTCGCCAAGCTGGGCGAGGGTTCGTACGGGCTCGTCTACAAGTGCCGCAATAGAGACACCGGCGAGATCGTCGCAGTTAAGAAGTTCGTCGAGAACGAGGACGACCCCCTTATTAGGAAGATTGCGCTTAGGGAGATACGCATGTTGAAGGTAAGCCTCGTATCTCTCTCTCTTTTTAACCCCCGACGCCTTATTAGTCAGTGTGTGTGTCTGTCTGAGGCATCGTAGCTCCCTAACGGATGAACCGATTTTGATTTTGTTCTGTTTGAAAGGAGAATTAGTCGGGAGTGTTCTTAGCTATGTTTGATGAAAATCGGTCCAAGATGGCCGCCGCCATAAAATGGATTACATATTTTTTCACAACTCCCTCAATATGGATATCAAATGAAAGGGCTTGACTAGTAGAATACTATACACTATGACAAATTTCAATTCATGAAAAGATGTGAGTATCTTTCACAACTCTGATCAAGTCGAAATTTGGTATGCTGTTACTGCTGTCGAGGTGTTTTAAATTTTTAATTTATATTATTATTAGTAGAGTAAGTTTGGGAACTTTAGTGCTCTTAGGAAATGATACCGCAACAAGTCAAGTTAAGCTCTTCCTCCCTTCTGTTGTGGTGAGGTCGGGAATCTGCTTTGAGGCTATACTTAATTGCTGATGCTGGGCTCTGGGGTACACTGATCTCAGGGGTGTGTAGAGGGTGCGAGCTCAACTCTCAGGTCCGCGGGCGGATCTCGAGCACCTTCTGAACTCGTTGTGGTACTCATTGGGGCGTCTCACCTCTCTGCGCCGTCTGCATTCGCGTCTTCTTCTTCCGTCCCAGCCAGGAGGAGTCCCAGAGGTAGGCTAAGTACGTACATCAGAGGGACGTGTACTGCAACAATCTGGAGATGTATTTATTGACGCTTTTAATCTTCTGGAAAGATCTTTGCGCTCACCGGTTGAAGACACAAGCTACAAAGCGGAACTGTGTGGAATTTCTATATTCCATTTTATTTTGTATTTATTTATTTTTTGTATTGTGTTAAATATATAGTGTTTATTTTTCTCTTCCATAATGACGCAGCCCGTGGCAACAGCCTATTACGCGGCCTTTAGATATGTCTATTCCACATGAATAATGGCTGCTATTTATAGCGGCTAAATTTGCAGCCACAACAACGCTACCGCAAGCCGCGTCAATATAGCGTGGTTTGGAAACATGAAGCCGGATTTAGCTGGTTTTTTTGTCTAGAACCTGAAGCACCCGAACTTGGTGAACCTGATCGAGGTTTTTCGACGCAAGCGCAAACTACACCTCGTGTTCGAGTACTGCGACCACACTGTACTTCACGAACTTGAGAAGTATCCCACTGTAAGTATATTAATAAACTAGCAGACGCCTCGCGGTTTCACCCGCGTAGTTCCCGTTCCCATGGGAGTACAGGGACAAAAAGTACCATAGGGTACACGAGGATAGTATAGCTTCCCAACGGTGAAAGAAGTTTTGAAATCGGTCCAGTAGTTTTTAATTTTATTCGTTACATACAAAATACAAATCTTTCCTCTTCATAATATTAGTACCTATAGATTATGACAGCCCAATATGAGGTTTAATACCAATTTTTTGTGACACATTTTTTTAAATTCACGTTTATCCACACAGAATAATGTTGATTGTTTTGGATACCTACTGCCCTGTTAGCTCATTTGATAGAATATCTGCTTCAAGAGTTACGGGCGTGGATTCGATTCCCAATAAAACAAACATTAATAATGTAACAATACTATAAATATCCTGGGTCTACTGTATAAGCGTACATATGTATTATAATTATGTACCTACTTATTTAGAAAAAAAATATGTTGACAGCCCTGTTGGCTCATTGGTAGCATGTCTGCTTCGTGGGGCGTGGGTTCGATTCCCACCCAGGCATTACACGACATTCACACGATACACAAGCATTTTGTGATATAAAACAAATGTTTGTTCTGTGTCTGTGTGTCTGTGGGTGTACTGTATGTATTTAAGTATGTATTTACAAAAAAAAGTATTTAAGTATTCTGTCAGTTATCTGACTCCCATAGTAGGTACAGGCTTTGCTTGGTTTGGGGTCAGATGGCGCTGTGTGTAGTGTCCTACGATATTTATTTATTTATGTACCTAAGTATTCTATCAGTTATCTGGTGATCATAGTACAAGCTTTGCTTATTTTGGGGCTAGATGGCGGTTAATTGATAGTCAACTCGAGTGTGGTAGGTACCCAGTCGAGTACTAAAAAGTACCACCATGCAATGGTTTCCCCAATTTGTTTTCTTCTACCGGTAGCTCATGTTTATTGTGGGGGGTACATCGTCACTACAAATGCGGTATGCGATAACTACTTTTTTCATATATTTGACAATAGGATACGTACCTACCTACGTAAATCTAAAATATTTGTATGTAAATATGTCGTATGTCGATAGGATGAAATAAAAAAAAAACATTCATTGACGTCTTTGACACAGTATCTGTCAATTACTTGTAAGAAACTTTTTGGTAATAAATATTAATTACGTTTACTTTTTGCCGTCATGCGACCAGTTTTTATGTGAGCGTACCTACTGTGTTTTGAATCGCGTGATCGCCATATAATTTTTACATTGGCTGGTTTCATTATCGGAGACCATGAACCCCATAGAAGGCTTTCGAATTCTTATTGAGCGTTTATTTAAAACCTTAGATTACATTTATTATTGATAGGTCGCGGGCTCCGACTTGATATCGCTCTGCCAATGGATAATGGTACGGAACCCTTCGTGAGCGAGTCTGACTCTCACTTGGCCTGTGTTTATAATTATATATTAGTGTATTTTTAATTATTCTATTTATTAGGATGTATTTTTATTAGAATGCAGATATATTATTTATCTTATAGTTATGTATTCTCCTATGTGCATATCCTCGTTATTGACACACCCCGGTTTTTTCTTCCTCTGATCCTATCCCTCCTAAGGTTGTCTGGAAGAGATCGCTTTTAGCGATAAGGTTGCCAGTTGTTACACCTATATTTAAGTTTATTTCTTCTATTTTATGTATTTTAGTGTGTACAATAAAAAGTTTTCAATAAATCAATCAGTTATCCTACGTATATCGTCACTCCATCGAGTCTCAGGGCGTCCTACGCTACGTTTGCCAATTCGCGGTCTCCACTCTAGGATACGTCTACCCCAGCGGTTTTCAGTTCTGCGACAGATATGTCCAGCCCATTGCCACTTCCGCTGAGCTATGTCTGCGACTTTAGTTCTCTGTTGAGTTATATCGTTTCGGATACGATCCCTCAGAGAAATGCCGAGCATAGCTCTTTCCATAGCTAGCTGTGCCTGCCGCTGACCTATATTTATAGCCAATAAATTATTCTGATTCTTTTTCTTAAAACTATAGAAACAATAGTTTTCATTACCATTGCTAATGACACAGCAGTCTGAATTAATGCAGAACGAAGTGATTGTGAGACATAGTTTGACCTATGCATAGATATAGTTAGCAATTTAAATGTGTCGATTGTAAATTAAATCGTTCAAGTGTCACCTGACACCCATAACCTTTCGCCTAATTTTATACAATTGGTAGGTATACTAGATTGGTGGTGTAGGTCAGTTGGTCTGCTCGGCATGTAGTCGGGCTTTACAAACTTTGACAGCCCTGTTGGTCCATTGGTAGTATGTCTGCTTCAACAGCTGTACGGCGTGGGTTCGATTCCCATCCAGGACAAGCATTGTGTGGTATAAACAAATGTTTGTTCTATGTCTGGGTGTACTGTACGTATTTGTTCTTAGAACAATTTGTTCTTACAACAAGAGAAGTTTCAGTTAAATTTGATGTATATTTTTCTATTTTAATTATTAATTGTCGTTGTTTCTTTTTGTACAAGAAACTTAAATAAAAAACTTTTCATTAATTTGATGAATTTAATCTCGCCTTAGTTTTGACTTTAATTTTCGACCTCGCCTCATATGAATTTGTGGCGGGTGGGTTGCGGCAAGTGCGCGCACAGGTCATTATAAAAATAATGTGGTGTACGCTTAACCTGAATATTTGTAAATAATTACATTTTACGCAGTAGGTAACTGAAAGTATGAACAACTAGCGGACACCTCGCGGTTTCACCCGCGTTGTTCCAGTTCCCGTGGGAATATAGGGATAAAAAAAATGAAAAAATCGTAGGACTATACACACAGCGCCATCTGGCCCCAAACTAAGCAGAGCTTGTGTGATGGAAGTCAGATAACTGATAGAATACATAAATACTTTTTTTTTTGTAAATACATACTTATAATACATACAGAACAAACATTAATTTGTTTATTCACAAAATGTTTGCCCTGAGTGGGAATCGAACCCACGCCCTACAGCTCTCAAGGCTAGATATACTACCAATGAGCCAACGGGGCTGTCAATTTATCAATTTGTTTGTTATTATGTACCGAAGTTGACCTTAAGATGTAAGAACAATATTGACAATAACAATAACGATGTCAAATAATATGTCAGTATAGTTGAGCTTAGTAGATATGTATTTACAAAAAAAAAACAAAAAAGTATTTATGTATTCTATCAGTAATCTGACTTCCATCACACAAGCTCTGCTTAGTTTAGGGCCAGATGGCGCAATGTGTATAGGCCTACGATATTAAAAAAAAAAAATTATATCTATGACACTAAAATTCTCATCGAGATATGTGATTCCTCGAAGAAAATTCTAAAGATAAAAAAAACAATTAGGTACGAGTCTGATTCGCGCATAGAATATAATATAGCGTATAGATCTCTTTCAAGTTGTTGTTGTATGTAGATCAGGTTATCCATTATCAGAACTGAGTCTTGAAAGCCTACAAACATCATCTACATCATCACCATTTTTTGGTATGTACAATAAAGAGTTATCATATCTTAGTAATGCTCATTCTGGTGATGGATTAGGCTCGGTGGTACCACATGGTTGTATTGTCATGAGCACTAATTGCATATAGCTTGAACCAAGCCATAGCTACAAGTAAAGCTATTAAAAACGTGTCAAATATATCTGTTTTTTTTAGCTTCCCTGAACGACTTTTAACTAAATTTTTTTCAAAAAGACCAGGGTTTATACAAGTCTTTTCTATGCAGGGTTGTCCCGAACTAACGTCGAAGCAGATCATTTGGCAGACGCTGCAAGGAGTAGCGTACTGCCACAGACACAACTGCATACATCGTGATGTGAAACCGGAGAACATACTGCTCACCGGCGAGGGAGTCGTTAAGCTGTGCGACTTTGGCTTCGCGAGAATGATCAGTGAGTCACCCCTGACTTATTTCAGCAGTTTGATTCTGGCACAAAAATGTGAAGCATTGTTATCTAGGCCATTACGATCGATACGTAGAATCTAATGATCAAGCATGGTGCAAATAGTGCATATCTTGATATGATACTACTGTGTACTTGATACACAACTGCATCTGCATACATCGCAACGTCAAACTTAAGAATAATTTGCTCACTGGCGAGAGTCAAGCTCTGTGACTTGTGCTTCATGAGGATGATCAATGAATAAAGACATATTTTAGCTCGCTGATTCCAATGTTAAAGTTCAATTCGAACGTCATCCCATAGCTAGATGAGCCTACCCTCAATTTCCATTCCATTCCGTTAAGCCGGTTGCTGGATACACATATGCTATCAGTTGTTTTTGGGAATGAAGCCATGACGATTTATTCCTTCACTGAAAAATCAGTGGAATGCGCTTTTATTATAATAGTATAACTTTTAATAGTATAAATTTCTATGCTTGTCTACTAATCTAAAGTTATTCTGCCGCTAAGCAGTAGTGTGTAAGCATTACTGTGTTCCGGTTTGAAAGGTACTGCAACTAGCGAAATTACTGGGCTGTTGAGACTAACTCTATCAACTATCAAAAGTCTCAAAGTAATGAGCGCCAAAGCAGTTTTGCCCTGGACTTTGTTTTGTTACTCAAAGTTCTGTGTATCGCTGCGATGGTCATAGACAGGCGTTATCTCTTACCATCAGGAGAGCGTCTCGTTCGTCTCATTACTTCTTACATTAAAAAAAAAAAAAAATCTCGTCTCGTCCATTCTCTATCAATGATTTTCCATCCTACCCTCCACTTTCACAAATCCTTCCTTTATATTTACCTGCATTCCGTTTACCAGGTGGGAGCTGTTCATCAGAATATTCCGTCCACACCATGATTCCTTTCGGCGTAGATGTACGAAGGCGAGCTAGTAACTATTTATAATGTTTATTTAAATAGTTTGGGCTACGCCTATTCCTTTTATCCAAGTAGTGACCAATTTGTGTGGGTATAGAAATGTAAATATTTAATACTTAGTCGTAGATGTAGGTAAGCACTTAGGTAAAATTGAATTAGAAAATGTCTAATTTGCTAACAGTAATTCCAGTTAACATAGGTACTTCTATTGTGTTGTATAATGTATTTAAGTTATGTACATATTCGTGCTACTTTTTTGTTCTAAGTCTGCGACCTCCAAATTGGAGATCAAACGCGCAGGTGGTGCAAGGCAAATCTAAAGGTGTTCAGTAGGGACTAACGCAGGAGCTTTTAAACGGATAGATTTAGGTGGAGATAAGACGCCACGCCCGCGCCGTGGCATTTTCAGGTAACAACCACCGCGCTTATCGGCGATCGGCCCCTCTACCTCGCTGTAAAGTGGAGCGGTTTTACTGAACTATAAGCTTAACTAATCGAGCTTCAAGCGAGTGTTTTCCCAAACCGCTTATTCAGATTGATAAAATCAAAACAAAGCTTTACTGCCTCGTAATAAGGAAGATTATTCATTATGAGAACGTGTTTAACGCTGGGTTTTAAGTAGCCTATAATGTTGAAACGGGCGCCAACTTAAGGGTTAGGTTAGGCGCGAAATGCGTATAAAGAGGTGGCAAAGTGATGACTGTAGCTGATTGAATACTAGTCACGGGATCGAAATCAACACTTGAAATTGATTATTTTTGCCGCGGACGAGTGCAAAAGCGTTTCCGTAACCCCCACACATAGGCGCCAGGCAGAACTAAACACACCAGGGTTTTTAGTGGGTAGCCCGCTACTATGGCGGAGAGTCCCACATAACCACCCTGCTTCCCACGAAGCTGATGGTATCCATCAAGGATTTCCTTGGGGAAAAAGGCGCAAAATGCGTGGATAATTATGTATTTTAAATACTTTAATAGACAGTAACAGTCAACAGTATTCTATTTGTCACGAAAATAATCACCCAGCAAGTATATTTTCTGTGCATTTTGAACTCAACTGCTGGAGGAAAAAGATCCCTTTGTCAAATCTTGCCAGTTCCAAAAAAATTTGATAGAGAAGCCTATCACTTTCCATCAGAAGAGCGACTCGCTCGTGTAGTCTTTCAGTTATTAAAATCCGGAAATAACAAACCTGCATAACAAACAATGTACTTAACGCATAGTTGGTAGCCTCCCGTATAATCACCGATTAGCATTTTAAGACCTTTCAGTAAGTCAGGCTTCCGATCAGTATGCATGCAGACGTTCGTTGCGCCACTCTGTTGCCATTCTATGTCCAATGCCATGGCGTAAGACAGTATCCTTCCTTCCTATGCGTCATAGGTTTCCTTATCACGAACAAGTCAATATTTTGGTAGAAACCAACTCCCCTGTAAGCGACATTATTACCACTTTTGAAGGCTAATAGCTGACAGATAGTCATTCCTAAACTTTTAATTGTTATCATTATAAATATGTATGCATTGGCTGGACAGTGGACATATCTGTCGCAGAACCGATAACCGCTGGGGTAGACGTGTTCTAGAGTGGAGACCGCGTATTGGCAAACGTTGCGTAGAACGCCCTGAGACTCGATGGAGTGACGATATACGTAGGACAGCCGGCGGTGGATGGAAGCGAAAACCCGAAGATCAGGCTGAGTGGCGTGTCTTGGGAGAGGCCTATGTCCAGCAGTGGACTAATATAGGCTGATGATGATGGTGCATATCGATGACCATTTTCTATGTTGTAATGTATTTAGTGTTAGTGATCAAAATAAATAAATAGCTGGTCTTGGTGGTAAATCAGAAGGTGCCACCGCAGTACTAAATATTCTACCACCAATCAGTAGTGTGTAGACATTACTGTGTTCCGGTTTGAAGTGCAGCTAGCGAAATTACAGGGCTGTTGCGACTAACCATCGAATGTCTCAAAGGAATGAACGCCAAACGCAAAACCAGCGACACACTGTGCCAGCGATGCCCTCCAGCGATGCTTTGATTCGCTACTCTCAAGTTCTGTGTATCGCTGCAATAATCATGGACAGGCGTTATCTCTCACCATCAGGAGAGCGTCTTCTCCGTCTCATTACTTTTATGTAAAAAAAAACTTATGAAACATGTTTGCAGTCCTTTAATGGACACTTACGCAAAATTTTTTTTGAATCTATGACAAATACTTTAGATATTTCTCTGAAATTTGATAGGAGGAAATTCGCTTGCATATATTTTAACCTTTCTTTACACATTAGGTAGTTTTTTTTTCACTGAACAGAGTTAAAATGCAAATGGCACAACAACTTCATAAAATGAATAACAAATAGAGTAAGACAACCTGGTCCCACCCTTATTTATAATCATGAATATACGCTCGCATTAAAACAATATTAAAAAGATAAAAAATTGAGTCGATCGTTCATAAAACTTGCTCAATTTCAAACGGGGGTTGTACTTTAATAATGTATTAGAAGGGTGGCATGTCTCGTTGTATTTCGCTTACACGTAAGCAACGAAAAAAGTTATCGATCTTATTCCGTATGCGTCGTGAGAAATTTCTGTCGACGTACCAAACGACAGAGTATTATTTATACGCATCGTAAATGGGCAGGTAATTTTTCTTATTTTCATATTTATTTTTGGTACCCTACCTACCAAATAAAATAGGGAATAAGATAGATAGAATTGAAAAACTCTTTATTGTGCGCACAATAAACAGAAAAAATACAGAGAGCAAAAGAACACAGCTCTGTTGGCTCATTGGTAGTATATCTGCCTTGAGAGCTGTAGGGCGTGGGTTCGATTCCCACTCAGGGTAAACATTTTGTGAATAAACAAATGTTTGTTCTGTGTCTAGGTGTTCTGTATGTATTTACAAAAAAAAAAGTATGTATGTATTCTATCAGCTATCTGACTTCCATCACACAAGCTCTGCTTAGTTTGGGGCCAGATGGCGCTGTGTGTATAGTCCTACGATATTTATTTATTTTATTTAACCTTTTGAACTAGTGCCACAAGTGGCGGCCTTATCGCTAACAGCGATCTCTTCCAGGCAACCAAGGACAGAAAAACACGATGGATAACATAGGAAACAGACGGGAGATGTAACACTAATGAGAAAAATAAATAAAAATAAAATAATATAGTAAGTATATACAAATAAAGATAATAATGTATTTAAATAAAACGAAATATACACACAAGATACAGTATGCCGATTGGTAGAGTTTTTACTTGGTGATTTGAATTTTTTGTTTGTTTGCATCGAATAGGCTCCGAAACTACTGGATCGATAAATTTATAATGTTAAGGTGGTTCAAATAATTTTTTGCCATTTATGAACACATGGAGTATAATTTTACTGTGAAATCACAGCTACTGGCATTTATTTTGTCTTTATTAGCGGTAAATCACAATTGATTGAATAAAACTGTAGATTATATTAGCATAAAATCAAATTTATGAATTTATATTTTTTTTAATAAAACAGTAGATTATGCTAATGATATACTGTTTTTTCAAGCAATTGTGATTTACCGCAAATAAAAGACCAAAATACATGCCAGTAGCTGTGATTTTACTGTAAAATTATGCTCCATTTGTCCATAAATGGCAAAAAAAAATTTGTATGGAAATCGAACAACCTTAATCGAGTTTCGTTTTCCCTTGCGAAGCCGGGTCGAGCTGCTAGTTAGGTATAGTTAGGGTCTATATAGTAAAATATCGTAAAGGCTTTCAGAGGGCTGTATTTCTAATTATTTCTGTATTACTTAGAAGGTCAAAAATACCGCTCAATAAGGTCTAATGATCAGCTAAGTAGTTATTGCGCCAGTAATCGATACTTGGCTTAAATGTCGCATGAGCCTTGGCTATACGATGTCAACACTTGTTAAAATATTGATGTTGCAATGCACTTCTTGTCTGGGATCATTTAACTAGTCTCGTCTAGGTAGGTACCACCGCAGTACCAGTTATTCTGCCGCTAAGCAGTAGTGTGTAAGCATTACTGTGTTCCGGTTTGAAGGGTACTGCAGCTAGCGAAATTATTGGGCTGTTGAGTCTAACCATCGAAAGTCTCAAAGTAATGAGCGCCAAAGCAGCGATGCCTGGACTTTGTTTTGTTACTCAATGTTCTGTGTATCGCTGCAATGGTCATGGACAGGCGTTATCACCATCAGGAGAGCGTCTCGTTTGTCTCATTCCTTTTTACATAAAAAAAGTACTCTACTACCACGCTATGGTTTCCTCACAATGTTTTCCATCACCAGAGCAGCTCAAGCTTATTATTGGGGTTTGAACCCACGCCCCTCAGCGCGCGATACGAAGGCGCTAAGCCATCATCGCTACGAAGGGTGTGTAAATGAGCACATCGTGAGGAAACCATAGCATGGTGGTAGGGTACTTTCTAGTACTCGTCTGAACCTACCAAGTTGAAAATCTGCCGCCAAGCATCTAACGGTGTGTTCTGGCAGCCTTACTTGAGAGCCAATTTCATTCCAGACTAGGTGTGCTTTACCATCTTCGACCACACCATTACTTAACATCAGGTAAGCTGTGGTCAAACACCTAGCCTGTCAATCATTAAAAAAAAAAATTTAGAATACATTGGTAGCTTTTAGGACTAAGGTTACCAGTTGTATGATTTTTTTTTCTTTATAATCTTGGGCGCGGACATTAAAGAGATAAATCAATAAATTAATGGTCTCTTAATAAAAAGATTAAATTAAGCAGGCATTTCCTTATAAATATTTAGGTATTTGTTTCCTGTTGTTATGATATTATTTTTAAGGAAGTGTAAAGGACGTTTTGATTGGTTCTAAAGAACTGACCATACAAGAATCGGTAGCAAACGTAATAGAACGGCATGCCATTTTTTAGGGTTCCAAACCTAAAGGGGGGGACCCTATTACTAAGACTCCGCTGTCCGTCTGTCTATCCGTCTGTCACCAAACTGTATCTCATGAACCGTGATAGTCAGACAGCTGAAATTTTCACAGATGATGTATTTCTGTTGCCGCTATAACAACAAATACTATAAAACAGTACAAAATAACTATTTAAGGGGATATAACACTACAAACGTGATTATTTTGCCGTTTTAATAGATAATGGTACGGAACCCTTCGTGCGCGAGTCCGACTCGCACTTGGCCGGTTTTTTTACTTATTTAAGCTATACGTCAAGGACTTTGGGGTCCGTGATTTAGTAAATTGGAACATATTTTTGTATTTCTTAAAATGTTGGCTTGAAAACTTTGACATTACGTCTCACGACGTAACATCGTACTTTTACTTTAGTGATTGTCGATCTCCTTTCTTAGGAGGTCGTTTAGGTAGATACAGCGGTAGTAGCAGATATTTCGCGGCCAATTAGTACTGTACAAGTATTGCTGTGTTCTGGTTGGAAGACTGTTGAACATAGCTCCCAAAGTTACTAAATACTTACTTCTACGGAGACTCACCATCAAATGTCTCTAAAGTTATGAGCGCCATAAAGCAGCGATGCCCTTTGTTTTGTTACTCAAAGTACTATGTACCGCTACAATGGTCATAGAGAGGCGTTATCTAACTAATACAAAAACTAAAACATTGCAATTAATTCTTGGTTGCCTGGAAGACTTGGTGGTAGATTTACTTAGCAGGAAGTCGTCTAGGTAGGTACCCCCGCAGTACCAGATATTCTGCCGCCAAGCAGTAGTGTGTAAACATTACTGTGTTCCGGTGTGAAGGGTACTGCAGATAGCGAAATTACTGGGCTGTTGAGACTAACCATCGCAAGTCTCAAAGTAATGAGCACCAAAGTAGCGATGCCCCGGACTTTGTTTTGTTACTCAGAGTTCTGTGTATCGCTGCAATGGTCATGGGCAGGCGTTATCTCTTACCATCAGGAAAGCGTCTCGTTCGTCTCATTACTTTTACATAAAAAAAAAAGAAATCGCTGTTAGCGATAAGGCCGCCACTTGTGGCACTAGTTTATAAGGTTCTTTTGTTCTCTGTACTTTCTTCTGTTTATGGTGTGCACAATAAAGAGTTTTATATATCTATTTTTGAAATCCCTTTTGGTTCATTGGTAGCATCTCTGCTCCAAGAGCTGAAGGGCGTTGGTTCGATTCCCACCCAGGATAAACATTTTGTGGAATAAACAAAAGTGTTTGTTCTGTGTCCGGGTGTTCTATTTTTACATAAAAAGTATTCTATCAGTTATCTGACTTCCATAGTACAAGCTTTGCTTAGTTTGGGGTCAGATGGCGCTGTGTGTATTATCCTGCGATATTTATTTATATCTCTTTGTAAAATTGTACCTAATTCTGTAAAACCATTTTGCCATATGTCGCAAGTCATCTCGGCTCGGATGCTGGCTAAAGTGGGACAAACACCTGGCCGAAGATTGCCCAACACTCGTGGCCAAGTCACGTTCAGGTTATCCTTCAACAAAATATGTATCCAACTAGCATCGCCCGCGGTTTTATCCGCATTCAATTTAATAGAACTGATGATTTTTTTTTGGAATAAAAATGAAGTTGTTCAAGAAAAATGTGAACAGGTATAATCCTAGGCAAGCGTGCTCGCATCTTCAGCCGCATCGTCGCTTTCCACCAGGAGAGATCGTGACTATAGGCGTGCCGTGCGATGTAAAAAACAAACCATACCATACATTTTTATTTTTTGTTGTAAATATGTACAGTTTAGAAGCCTTGTTAATTTATGAATTTTACTAGCTGCATCCGCTTGATTATGTCCGGTTTGCAAAGAAGCATATAGATATGTGTTTATTTAAATTGTAAACTATCTCTTAACTTCCAAATGTTACACAGTTACAATGTGAAAAAGAAACAAACAAACAAGCGAGTGCAGATTGACTGTAATTTTTTTTTTAATGTAAAAAATAATGAGACGATCGAGACGCTCTTCTGATGGTAAGAGATAACGCCTGTTCATGACCATTGCAGCGATACACACAACTTTGAGTAGCAAAACAAAGTCCAGGGCATCGCTGCTTTGGCGCTCATTACTTTGCAGACTTTCGATGGTTAGTCTCAACAGCCCAGTAATTTCGCTAGCTGCAGTACCCTTCAAACCGGAACACACTAATGTTTACACGCTACTGCTACTACTAATCTACTTTACTTTACAGTAATTTACTGTAAATCATTTACATAAAGTAACTGGATCGATATTATCATGTTTATGTTTAGAAGTTTAATAATGAGAGGTAAGAGTCATTTGTCATTTTCTCGATTGTACCAGATAATACCTACCCATTATCAATGCAGCGGTATCACAAGTCTAAACATTTTGAACAACAATTTCAAGTCCAGATAAAATGAAATAAGGATGTAAATAGCCAGTTCCATTCCAGGCAAGATGTGCTTTACCATCATCGATCACACCTTCACTTGACATCATAATTCATAATTCATTTATTGCATAAATATGGGTAGGTACGTAGACAAATAAATAGATGGAAAATTAAAAATACCTCCATATTTTACCTTACGGCATGCAAAAGAGAATAAGCAAGGAGTTTTGGCGGGAACGCGGAAAGAGTCGTGTCGCCCCGTTGTATTTTTCTCCAAAACTAGTGTTTTGTCGAGTGTTTATGCATGAAAATGGTGGTTTTTTATTTATAACGTGCCGAATCACAAGCGCGAGTGTGGGAAAATGATATAATGTGGTGAAGCATGTCTTTTCGTGGTGCTTCCAAAACTCCATCAAAGCTTTATAGTAAAGTCGCCACTACTTTATTAAAGCATGACTGGACTTGACTGACACAGACTGGACTTGACTAAGACTGGACTTTGACTATAACTAGCTACGAGGACACTTATTAAACTTTTGAAACTTGAAAATATATAAATACATGACACTGGCAATACTAAAACGCGAAGCCAAAACCAAAGAAAAAAAAACAATAAGCAATCACTAAATACATTTGCGGAGTTTTTGGCGGGAACGCGGGAAGAGTCGTGTCGCTCCGTTGTATTTTTTTCCAAAACTAGTGTTTTGTCGAGTGTTTATGCATAAAAATGGTGGTGTTTTATTCATAAAGTGCCGAACTACAAGCGCGAGTGTGGGAAAATGATATAATGTGGTGAAACATGAGTTTTCGTGTTGCTTCCAAAACTCCATCGAAGCTTTGTAGTAAAGTTGCCACTACTTTACTAAAGCATGACTGGACTTGACTGACACAGACTGGACTTGACTAAGACTGGACTTTGACTATAACTAGCTACGAGGACACTTATTAAACTTTTGAAACTTGAAAATATATAAATACTTGACACTGGCAAATGCTAAAACGCAAAGCCAAAACCAAAGAAAAAAAAAACAATAAGCAATCACTAAATACATTTGCATATTAAATTAGAATTATAGAAAATGTCAATCAGATTAATTAATTATTTATAATATTTAATATGTCATGGTTAATTAAATTGTCAAAAAGGATACAAAATAAAAAATGACGAATAATTATCAAATCATCAGGTGAGCTGTCGTCAAACAACTAGCATGTCAACAAAAAAAAAAAAAAAATGTTTCTTGCGGCGGGATCGTGTGTCGGGTCGCTCTCTTCCCTCAGTCATGGTGGCACGTGCGTCATACTCGTGAGGGTGCTGCTTGCGGGTCGCTGCTGGTCTGCTCGCGGTATACATACAAACTAGTATCATAACCTTAACTTAAGATAATAGTATATTACTGCAGCGGCCAGCAAAAGAGGCCATAGATGGGCGAACGTGTTAATGTTGGCCGAGGCGAAGCCGAGGCACACATACGTAAGTCCATCAATACCTAGTTGTGGCCAAGGCTAGTATAGTACTTTTCTCAAATAATGCCCGGAAATTAGCTTTCTATTTGTAACTCAAATAAATAAACCAGCCCTGTATATTCGATGATTTGCAAGCCAGTTCGAAATTTAAATAGAACGTTTGATAAGTTACCTCCTTGGTTGGCATGTTTCGAAGTAAAAGATCGTTCCGTTTTTAAATTACACGACAGATATAATATGAGTTTACTAAGTTATTTATTTGGCCGCAAACCACGACAGATATGGGTTTTCATACAACTTTTTGCCGGCCTCTGCTCGCATGTAGGTATTTGGCCAGTACAGCTATTTCGATTTGTCCCGAAGAAGGTTGTCAAAATTATGCTCAAATTTCCCAGCATGTTTGAGAAAATGAAAATAACTTCCCTCTCCCTGTATTGTAAAAAAAATGAAGTTAAAAAGTTGACAACGGTCATGGACCTCGGTCTCTGTTGCGAGTATATCTTAAATAATAAAAAAAAAACTTCTTAAATCCAGGGCATTATTACCACAATATCAGCATTCCTTTTTCGATTGATCTTATCAGTCGTGTATTTCCTTAACTATAGTAGGTACCCCTTCAAACCGGAACAGATTATGATAAATTCATTTAATGCAATCCCTCCTGCTTGTCATATTCTCTTTCCAAAAAGTGCATTTGTAAAGTTTACGAGTGACATTGCACGCTTAAATTTGTATCCCGTATTAGCATAGATCGTTAGCACGATATTCTGAACCATTATGCATGAATGGCATGCCTTTAATCGCGATTCTGTACGTTAATAGCGTGACGTCACCGGTAAACAGTGAGACAGTCACGTACTGTCAAGTTCATTAACGGCAGTTTGGTTGGATCCACGATGATGGTAGGACAAGGACAGTGACCTTGAGAAATGATAGGCGTCCGTGAGGCAATCATTCTTGTAGCGATTACGAGAACATTTCTACGGTAGTGTTTTGTTTTGAGTGGATTGATTCCGTATTGAAACATGTTTTTACTCTACTATGGAAACTAACTGACGTGGTGCGTGTATTTTTGTTTGTTTTATAATATTTTTACTAGATTAGGTACGCAAAAGGGGTGTATTATAGTCTATAGCAGATAAGTGTTCCAAACGTTAAAAAATAACGTTCAGAGTAAGTTTAACTTTTAAGAGTTTTTAGAGTAAGTTTTATTTTATTTTATTGTCATAGGTACCAACAAAGCAGCCAATAACACAGTTGATACAAATCAAAGACAAAGTGATTGTGATTTACCGCAAATAAAGGCCAAAATTAATGCCAGTAGCTGTGATTTCACTATAAAATTATGCTCCATTTGTCCATAAATGGCAAAAAATTATATGTATGGAAATCGTACCACCTTAAGTGGTTACAATTATAGGTACCTCACCTACACCCTCAAGTTGAAAATCTGCCGCCAAGCATCTAACGGTGAATTCCGGCAGCCTCACTTGAGAGCCAGTTCCATTCCAGGCTAGGTGCTTTACCATCTTCGACAACACTGTCACTTAACACTGTGTGTGTTAACACAACTGTTCTGTGGTCAAACACCTAGCTTGTCAAAAAAAACTGTTTTGCTCGCTAGTCGATCAGCACCAACGATCCGCGAGTAAAACTGCGCTATTACCTATGTCTCGTACGTCGATCACCCGCTTTACAGCTTGAAAAAGTATCAAACTTACATACAAACTTTCGCAATTATAGTATTATTGTGAATCCTCGAAGTATCACGTTGTAGGTTTTCCTCATTTATCATGATAATGTTTTGCTGCATGGAGCAAATCATAAAAGGGCAAGGTTAACTTGCCCTTGTGGTCAATAATGAAAGAGGAGCAAGGTCACCGTCTGCGGTATTCTTTGCTGTTTGCTTTATTACGTATAATATTTTTTTATTTATGCGATAATGCGATGCAATAATGTGGTTCATGTTTACGATGGCATAAAATTTTACATTCCAAGTTTTGTTTTAGTTTTTTTTAGGGTTCCAGTCGAAGATTGTAAACACATCTTTATAATCTTGAGAGTTAATTCCATTCCAGGCTAGGTGTGCTTTACAAAGGGGAGTAAGGGGAGAACGGTAATAACATCTTATCCGACCCAATTGTCATCCTCACCTGCTCGCGCTAGTGGTTCTTTTCAGAATAGCTTGCGGCGGCGACTGAGATTTCGTCCCGGTGCTCCCTGCTAGATAACAGACGAGGCTATGGCGTGCGAGCATAGGCGGTATAACCTAACACGCAGTAGGGCGACCATCTGCTACAGTTACCTGGAGAATCCAATGCTCTCCAAAAGATCTGGTGCAGAAGGCAACGGGAAACCACTGCACTATTTTCCCAAGATATGTAGTATAAACACTAGACACGACCTTCAGCAATGATGATGCAGACTAAGAAGAAGAGCTGTGGTCAAACAAATAGCCTGTCAACCAGAAAAAAATCTGACCTGGTTTTTTTTAATTGTATATGACGAACGATGCGCTCTCCTGATGGTAAGAGATAACGCATGCCCATGACTATTGCAGCAATACACAGAACTTTGAGTAGCAAAACAAAGTCCGGGGCATCGCTACTTTGGCGCTCATTACTTTGTAATGAGCGCCAAAGTAGCCTGGTTCTCAAGTGAGGCTGCCAGAACACACTGTTAGTTGCTAGGCGGCAGTTTTCGCGTGGTCGCTAGCCAGCTGAGTACTAGAAAATACCCTACCACCATGCAAACCGCAACCACCTTCATCGTGCAAACCGATAAGCAATGAAATTTCTTGCTGCCCGAGTGGGTTTCCTGATAG
The DNA here is from genome assembly GCA_905404145.2 of Biston betularia. Taxonomy (NCBI): domain Eukaryota; kingdom Metazoa; phylum Arthropoda; class Insecta; order Lepidoptera; family Geometridae; genus Biston; species Biston betularia. The sequence goes on from FR989879.1 coordinate 2,064,496, forward strand.
ATACAATCTGGATGCCTTAAAGTCACAAGTGAATCGGTTTCTTCTGGACAAACGTCTCCATCGTAGACCGCCATCAGGCAAGATGGCGGTCAAACGCAAGTCTGTCACAGTAACATTAAAAGTATGTGTGTTACATCTTCACGCTCAAAGCTATACTAATCGTTATGAAATTTGGTATGGAGGTTGCTGACATCCTGGATTAACACATAGGCTACTTTTCATCCAGAAAAAATGTAGCGGGTAACACCGCGGGGTGCACCTAGTATGTAATAAAAAAAATTAAATCTTGTGTATTTTTTTCTTCTGTCTGCTATGTTTCGCACGGCATACATAGACATGCCTACGCGAGTTAATAAAATTGGTTGTTTACCCATCATTTGTGTATTTGTGGTTGCGACCGTCTCATCAATATTTCGACGACCGCAACCTACTTCCACATACGATTAATGGATTCGCATTTCACGATCGAATAAAAATACCGTATAAAACCACTATTTCTGCTTGCCCGTGGATATTTTTCACGTTCACCCTTGAAGAACTCCCCTATTTCCGTAACTATAAATAGAACGAGGCTTAAGGCAAAGAGAGTTATTTTGAGAGGGGTCGTGACATTAGAAGTGACTGCAGTTTGATGGGAATGTTATATATTTAACGTATTTATTAGTGAGTACCTACTGCTTTTGATATATTTTATTTATAAGTTAACTAGCGGACGCCTTGCCCCCTTGGTCTCACCCTCGTAGTTCCCGTTCGCGTGGGAATACAGGGATAAAAAGTAGCCTATGATAATTTTTGAAATCGGTCCAGTAGTTTTTAAGTTTATTCGTTACGTACAAAAATACAAATTATTCCTCTTCGTAATATTAGGTTAAAGAGATTAATGAGGCCCTCTGCTGATGGTAAGAGATGACGCCAGTTCATAACCATTGCAATGCAAAACTTTGAGCAGTAAAACAAAGTCAAGGGCATAGCTGCTTTGGCACGTATTACTTTAAGAATTTCGATGGTAAGTCTCAACAGCCCTGTAATTTCACTAGCTGCGTGGACCCCTCAAACTTGAACACATTACTGTGTTCTTTTTTTTTTTTTTATTATGCGCTCCACAGACACTGGGGTCCGTGACCTTTGTCAACTTTAGTTACTTTTTTTTTTTTATTACATTACTGTGTTTACACACTACTGTTGGGCGACAGAATACCTGGCACTGAAGTGGCACCTATCTAGACGACGATGAGGTATAGATAGAAAATAATTATTTAAGGGGGCTCCCATACAACAAACGTGATTTTTTTGCCGTTTTTATAGATAACGGTACGGAACCCTTCGTGCGCGAGTCCAACTCGCACTTAGCCGGTTTTTTACTGATAAGGCAGCCACTTATAGCACTAGCTAAGTGGCATTAGATGATTAGGTACCTGTAAGTTTTTTTTTTGTTTTTCTTTTAATTTCTGGTGTAGGTTCCTACACAATAAAGAGTGCAAATTAAGTACTTACTATAAATTATATTCATTAATGAAAAATCGAAATAGGTACCTAGATATTATGTTTACATTTTCTTGATACTAACGTCTGTCTACACAATAATGATTGACAAGCTAAAAAATAAAAAAAACTTTAACCAGATTACGGGGGGAAAAAACACACATTTTGGCGCCACAAATCGCCATTTTGTTTTTTTTTTTACAATTTTATTATACCGTGTGACACCCGCACTACAAAGGTGAATCTGAGGATATATTTTATTTATCAAAACCGGATTAGCCGTTTTGTAAGTAGTTATAAGGGAACATAGAGACGGATATATATACAAACAGATCAAACACATAATTTTTTGGATTCGCCGCAGTCGAGTAAAAATTGTTTAACGTAAAATCTGTCTACGAAAAGGTTAAAAGTCAAATGTCATGTACTCGCGGCCTTCAATGAATGTTACATAATTATATTATAGTTCTAGGTAGTATAGTTCTAGGTTGAAGGTTAGGTATAATTTCGTAACGTAGGTACTGGATAAGTAAGATTTGATAAACATCATCAAAACTTCAAAGTTAGGTATTAGTGTACCTACATGTAAAATCGATTTTCGTCAAGGTCAAGACACGTAGGTATGTGTAGGCTTTTATGTTCTACAGGAAAATATCGATAACGCATCTAGATTATTTATGCTATAAATAACAAGACTGTTGAGACTAAAACCATTGAAAGTCCCAAAGTAATGAGCGCCAAAGCGGCGATGCCCTGAACTGTGTATCGCTGCAATGGATAATAGATCTGCGTTCTTTTATCATCAGGAGAGCGTCTCGTTCGTCTAATTAATTTTACATAAAAAAATTACGAAATATTTATGCAATCACACATCGTATGCTCGCGCGATTAAATATGCAATCTTTTAACTTTTTCGTAATCTTGAATGAAACTAACCCTGTATTTTACATGGTGTTAGGGTACTTTCTAGTATTCAGCTGGCTAGCTACCAAGTTGAACATCTGCCGCCAAGCATCTTACGGTGTGTTCCGGCAGCCTCACTTGAGAGCCAGTTCCATTCTAGGCTCAATGTGCTTTACAATCTTCGACCACACCATTAACTGACTCAGAGCGGTACGTACTCACAGTACGGCTAGGGAAACCCGTGGTTTTTCGAAGTCCGTTAGCTTCGTGGCTAAAAGCCAGTTTTTTTTTTAATTGATTCACTAAATTACATAAAATATAAATATATATCGGTATTTTCGCCAACATGTCCAGGTCCAGGCGAGAGCTACACGGACTACGTTGCGACGCGCTGGTATCGGGCCCCAGAGCTTCTGGTCGGAGACACCATGTATAGCACGCCCGTCGACGTCTGGGCTATAGGTAAATACTACATTAATAAAATTTGTTTTTTTTTTCTTGCCTAGTGCACAAGCGGTGATAAGTCTTTTCACTCGCGAGGCCAAAATACTTTAGGTATTTTTAACAGTTTTACAATTTTTAATTATTTGAAAAAATTAGGTTAAATATGACACATAGACACATGACACATGAGAATTGGAACAAGGCCAAAGAAAAAAAGAAAAAAAAGGCCAAGACACAGTCCAAATTCACAAAGTAGCCAAAATCACGGTCGATTCCGCCCGAAAAGTAGTGGTGACTTTACTACAAGCTTCGATGGAGTTTTGGAATCAACACGAATTATTTTTTTATTTATTATATAAATACTTACTTCACTCCAATTAAGTACGTTTCAAACAGAAAACTCAAAATGATTTCTTTATTGAATTCTTTATTTGCGTAATAGTTTACAAGTCATTTTAGTATTGTAACACTATCTACCATAATATCATCATCATCATCATCATCCACAGCATTCTTTATCCCACTGCTGGGTATAGGCCTGTTGTTATGCCATCTGCCTCGGTCTTATGCCAATCTGGTTCAGGTTAGACCCGCAACGGTAACAATATCGTCGACCTATCTTGCGGCAGGACGACCAACGCTCCGCACCATAAGATAATAGATTGAAATATTATATAGGAAAAACAAGACTATACTTAGGTACAAACTTATGGTGATAACCAGCGGCGGCCTTAGCTGTTGCGAGGCCTGGGGCGACAGATCATTGTGAGGCCCTTTTTCTTTGAGTCCGTTTTACAAAAAAATTTGTTCGAGTGCTCGAGTGGCCGTAACATGCTTGCACTAATAATGAAACCGTGCGTTCAGGGGGGGTTTTGTTAAGCGCGAGGCGCGTGTTACACATACATATTATGGTAAAGACTTTTGGAAGATCGAGGCCCCGGGCGGTTGCCCTGCTTGCCACCCCCTAAGGCAGCCACTGGTGATAAGCGCTACAGACTTCTTACTTAAAAATACGCCTAAACTTTTTCTTAATCATCAAATTAACTAGCCAATATGCTGAATTTGCAGGTTGTGTATTCGCGGAGCTTCTATCCAGCGAAGCCCTGTGGCCAGGGAAGAGCGATCTGGACCAGCTGTACCTTATAAGGAAAACGCTGGGAGATCTACTTCCAAGGCACATGACAATATTCTCACAGAACACATTCTTTCAGGTATTAACATACGGCGTAACACACAAACACACAGACGTCATACTTATAACACCCCTTCCTTTTTTGCATCGTGGGTTAAAAAAAAGTCGTTTCCCACCGTCTGCACGCTTAGATCTTTGAAACTACGCAACGGATTTTAATGCGGTTTCAATCAATGGGCAGAATGATTCATGAGGAAGATTTGTATGTATAATAAATGCATATGCACTACATTAGTATCTACATTGCACCATTTGCACCCGTGCGAAGCCGGGGCGGGTCGCTAGTATAGTAGATATAAAATAAATTCTTATTTCGCGTTTTAACGGATTTTGATACGGTTTTGGTTCCGGAAGGTTTGTAATAAATTGTGTGAAGCTCTGGGGTGGATCCTTAGAAATAATATTTAATAGTTTTGTAGCGATGATAGTTCAATGGTTAGGGCGGTCGAGTCATTTCGGTCACCGGAGATCGTAGGTTCAAATCCCAATAATGAGCTTGACTTGCCGATGAAGGAAAATATCGCTAGGAAACTACAGAGTATGGTGGTAAGATACTTTCTAATACTTGGCTGTCTCAGACGACAGTCGTAAACTGCCGTCAAGCACCTAATGGCGTATTCGGGCAGCCTCATTTAAGAGTCACTTCCCAATCCAGGCCAGTGAACATTTATCTTTGACTTCATCATCACTGAGCAATGGCCAAGCTCCTAACCTGTCACAAATAAAAACATTACATGATTTGTAATTTATGAAAGACAAAAAAAAATGTTGAAGTATAAATGTAGAAAGTTATTAGTCAACACGACAATTGTCTCTAGACTCTAGAGTATACGACTAAGACGAGAATGATTGCGTCGCTTGTTTTCAGGGTATGGAGTTGCCGGAACCGACAACATTTGAACCGTTAGAGAAAAAGATACCACCGAGATATGCGAACAATGAATTGGTGATAGATTTTTTGCAGGTAAGTGCCTACCCAGGGAATCCAATACCGGGATATCGCTCATATTATGCGGGACTACGCCCGATCGAAAATTATGTGGAATCCCACAGGATTAGTGGGATTATAAGGAAATTAAAATTTTACGTGTAGGACTGAAAGTTATCCGTAGTTAACCTCACGTTCCAATACGAAACTAGGTACCTATAGGTACGTATAGGAGTTTAAAAAAAAACAGGTCTGCCAGAGCCTAACGCTCATCGGCTAATTTTTTTAGACTACCTATTACAATATAATTATTTTTCCAGGATAGGTACCGGCCTTGATAATAATATAACAGGTATCTATATAAATGTTTGTTCTGTGCCTGGGTGTACCTACCTACTCCATATATAAATACTATAAGTATGTATTTACAGAAAAAAAAGTTCTATCAGTTTTTTTTTTTTTTTTTTATGGTTGACAGGCTAGTTGTTTGACCACAGCTCACCTGATGTTAAGTGAAGGTGTGGTCGAAGATGGTAAAGCACACCTAGCCTGGAATGGAACTGGCTCTCAAGTGAGGCTGCCGGAACACACCGTTAGATGATTGGCGGCAGATTTTCAACTTGAGGGTGGTAGCTAGCCAGCCGAGTACTAGAAAGTACCCTACCACCATGCTATGGTTTCCTCACGATGTTTTCCTTCACCGGCAGCTCAAGCTCATTGTTGGGGTTTGAACCCACGCCCTTCGGCATGCAAACCTACCGCGCTAACCACTGAGCTATCATCGCTACATTGTCTGATTCGAGGTGCAATGATCTGTTTAGATTTTATCATGTACCCTATCCTATACCCTAGTTAGTTATAGTTATCTGACTTCCATAGTACAAGCTTTGCTTAGTTTGGGGTCAGATGGCGCTGTGTGTAAAGTCCTACGAAATTTTATTTTTATTTATTTATGAACGCAAATTTTCGTTGAAATTAAAAAATATAATTTCCTTTCCAGAAATGTCTGGACAAGGACCCCATGATGCGGTGGACGTGCGAGCAGCTGTTGCGGCATCCTATCTTCGAGAACTTTCTGTTCACCGTGCCGCACTCCGACCACGAAGAGTTTGAGAAGGCGAGAAGAGCTCAGGTAATAAGAATAGGAAAAACAGACGAAAAAAATTAATAAGTAACAAAATTTACTGGTTTGGCGGAAACGCTTAAAAAATTGTGCTTTTAAAAAAAAAAGATTTTTGACTTTCCGCCACCGCCGCCACGTAACATAGTGACCCAATTTCGGCTTGTACAATGTACACCCCAAGCTTATACTGGGTGTACTGTATGTATTATAAGTATGTATTTACAAAAAAAAAGTACCTATTTAAGTATTCTATCAGTTATCTGTCTTCCATAGCACAAGCTCTGCTTAGTTTGGGGTCAGATGGCGCTGTGTGTAATGTCCTATGATATTTATTTATAATTTATTCGTAAGTAGTTTTTCATGTCAATTAAAAATCTTGTTAATGTAATAACAATCACCAAAAACAGTCAATCCCACTAATATTATAAATGTGAAAGTAATTGGATTGATGGATGTTTGATACTCTTTCACGGAAAAAAATTCTGAACGGATTTGGATGAAATTTGGTATTGAGGTAGCTGATACCCTGGATTACCACATAGGCTGCTTCTTATCCTGAAAACATGTAGCGGGTAACACCGCGGGGCGCAGCTAGTACAACATATACGTATTCGTATATTATTTTATTTACTTTATAGCTAAATTTACCAAGCTAGTTATTTTTTGTCGCTAGAAAGTCACACTGGTTTGTACCACCACATTATTGAGGACTTGGTAATCTTATGTATAGTAAATAAATATTGGACAATATTTAAGGCAACGCCATCTAGTCTCAAACTAAGCAAAACTTGTAAGTACTCTGTAATATCCAGCATAAATTATGAAGACAGACAACTAAACCAGATGTGACTAAACTTGGTATATACTTTGGTTCAGGCACTTTACTTGGTGGTAGATCTCCTTAGCAGGAGGTCGTCTAGGTAGGTACCACCGCAGTACTAGTTATTCTGCCGCTAAGCAGTAGTGTGTAAACATTACTGTGTTCCGGCTTGAAGGGTACTGCAGCTAGCGAAATTACTGGGCCATTGAGACTGACCATCGAAAGTCTCAAAGTAGTGAGCGCCAAAGCAGCGATGCCCTGGACTTTGTTTTGTTACTCAAAGTTCTGTGTATCGTTGCAATGGTCATGGACAGGCGTTATCTTATACCATCAGGAGAGCGTCTCGTTCGTCTCATTACTTTTTTACATAGAAAAAAAGGCACGACTATTGAACACCAATTTTCGAGACCAAGTAACTCCAAACGAAAGCCATATTTAAGCAATTCTCAGTTTTAATTCTCCCAGGGAGTGCTCCAGCATTATCAATCTAGTCCCATTCCCATTCCTGTCCCTCTAATCCCTTTCCTAACCAACAGCAAGAGCTGAAAGAAAGAAAGAGAGCAGCAGAAGAAGAAGCACTCAGCGCCACAATAGTGACAGAGACCGTATCAAGTAAAGACAAGAAACGCTAAAACCAATAGAATCAAACAATGTGGACTTATCTTTCGAAGATAGTGGATGATTATTGAAGTGGGTTGGTAGATTTTGATCCACATAATTCATTCTGTACCATCTCTTGTAACTTCGCCAGAACAATTTTAATAGTAATATGTTTATTGTTATGGCAATACTGCAGGCTGCTAATTTATAACAAGAAGAGTTTTGGCGGGAACGCAGGAAGAGTCGTGTCGCTCCGTTGTATTTTTTTCCAAAACTAGTGTTTTGTCAAATGTTTATGCATAAAAATTGTGGTGTTTTGTTCATAAAGTGCCGAATTAAAAGCACGAGTGTGGGAAAATGATATAATGTGGTGAAACATGACTTTTCGTGTTGCTTCCAAAACTCCATCGAAGCTTGAAGTAAAGTCGCCACTACTTTACTAAAGCATGACTGGACTTGACTGACACGGACTGGACTCGACCAATACTAGACTTAAGACTTAGACTAACTATAGATGTAAGACATGAATGCGTTCTTTGCAAAGAATGACATGGTTCAAAGGCCTTAGTAGCCAAACCATAAAATCCCAAAAAAAAAACAGTACAAAACATAAAAATAGTGTTTGATTTACTGTTTTTTTATGTAATTAATTTACCTTGTTCTATGTAATCAAGTAAAAATGAATGATGTTCCAGGTGCAATCATCCCCTCTGCTCCCCCAGCTGTTTGTGACGGAGCGGCATCATGTCCAGAAGGGCAAGAAGGCCGAGGACGCGCGCAACCACCTGCCCACCATCTGACTACCGCCTGCCGGCGCCCCGCGCCACCGACTATAGACTAAACATGTTCTACTTATCGCTTACATGTGTTTCATTTCTTTTCCTACTCATGGTGTAGCTTCACTGAGTATTCAAGCAATGGTCAGTCTTTGGACAGGTGACTGGGTGGCATTTCTTTCCGAATGCTTAATGTTTGTTAAACTACACAGCTGAGTTTGAAGTGTGAGTAAAGACCATGGATCAGCAAATCCAGTGTATGTGTAGTATGCCTTGAGGCTAGATGGAGTGACAATATACTTAAGGAAATGGCAGGGGCTATAAGCAAAAAGCCAAAAATTGAGCTGAATGGTCTCTTGGGACATTTAGGCCTATGATAGTTGAATGATGATAACAACTGTCATGTTATGGTGTTGGGTGGCATATTAACTCTTAACACTATGCCTGGCCACACAATACAATCACATATAAAGATTCAACTTATCAATATTAACTTCTTATCCACATGATTTCACATGTGAACAAAACGCTGGCCTTTATTTTGCCCAGCGTTTGAGTATTGTTATACAATGTGACAATGGGGCCAGCCATTTGGAAACTTCCCAATGATAGCGGCCTTTTAGATTAGTTTAATTAATTAATTTATTAGTTCCTCTGTAGTATTAAAAACACTGTAGTTTATGTTAGGTTGTAATTTGTAGCTAGTTTAAAAAAATTTAAATGTATTTATTTATACAATATAAATTTTTATTAGTAAACATATTTTGTTTGTTTCGTATTTTAAAGTTAGCTGGGATAAATAATTAAAAATTGTTATAGTTCAATAATAATAATGTTTGAGACTTAAAAAAATATATTTTATCTCACCAAGGGATATAAAAATACAGACATTTCTAAACAGTAAAATGTATAATTTATTACATACTAAAATAACATTAAATGACCAGTTCACTAAATTACCTTATTTTAGGAGTTGTATCACTTTTAATTTTTTTATTTACAACTTATTTTACCTAGGTTTTATGCTTCTTTTTTTGCCAGGATTGCCTGTAACAAGAAACAAGGGAAATAAGGTTTAAAAACCGAAACTTTTACATATTGCTTGTGTCTATAGTGATACCGCATAAGACAGTCATGCAGTTGATAGCCTCTAGGTCTTATAGTAGTCACACATTCCATGATAGACTAATAAATAAATTTCTTGTCAACATTGCTTATTGTTCCCATGTTTACATTAAAAGCTGAGCAATTAAATACTAAATAGAGAACTGTGAGCTGGGTATCTCACGACTTCAAGATCTAGATACAAACTAAGTTACCAACTAGGTAACTTAGTTTGTATCTAGATCTTCAGTAGAAAAGAGTAAGTTACAGATTATGAATAAAATACCTTCAGGAGTGGTAAACTATCCCGTTCTTCAGCTGTGACAAGTTTGTCGTTAAACTGAAGTCGATACCAGCCATAATGAGCACCGGCGATAACAGGAACCATGACGATTACGACAAGATTTTTGGATAGGAAAGTACGGAAAGCCATATCTAATGGTTTTTCGTTTCAAATAAATGTTTTTCGTTATTTTTTGTATAGGTACCAAACCTATCTATTCCTTACTTTTTGAGGTTATATTTATTGTTATTTTTTTATTACCTTTGACGTCGTACTTTTTACATGTGCCAGTGTCAAGTGAATCGGTATTTTCAAATATTTTACGAAAAATTTAGTTATGTCTAAAATTACAGTTAAAGTCATGAAATAGTAAGTTTTGGTTGTCTCTAGTTATACACTTTACTAGGGCTAGTAAAGTAGTGGCCCAGTGGTGATTTTATTGCAAGCGAATAAAAAACCCTTGAACTTGAACTTGAACTTGAAATGGAGTTTTGGAAGCAAATTGTTTGACTAAATCATTTTACTTTCCCCAGGCACATGCACACCTGAGTGTGAAAAAATGATTTCTGTGAATGTGAAGGAGTTTTGGAATACAAATAATTCGGTTACAATTTTTCTGCGTTCCCGCTAAAAATGTGACAATGACAATCAGTCTGTCAGTTTCAAAGTTCTCTTCAAATTCAAAAACTTACAAAATATATTAATTCAATTTTTAGTGTATTTAGGTTTCTAAAACCTATTATTTTGAAGATATTATAGGTGAAATTTGGTTGAACAGACTTTCATTATTAAGTCTACCAATAATAATCCTGTTGATCATGTTTCAGGTATGGAACCGTAAAAACTTTTGCTGGTTGTATTTGAAAACAAGTTTATATGAAAGATTCCGTTTCATTAATTTTTTGAACGCATTTTATGAATGCATGTTTTCTTTTGCGCAAACTTTAGGCCAATTAACGTTACGAGAGAATTTATTTGACCAATCATAGTGTTTACACACACAATAATACATAGTTTTTTATTATTTCTATGTAATAGTAAACTGACTACTCTCTACAGAAACATGGTGGCAGCTCAGTGAAGTGGGTTAACCTTTTTGACTAGTCATTAAAATTTCAGAAGCTTATTTAGCAGGAGTGTTTGATACAATTTGTAAGTACATATACAAAGCCCTCGTCGCTTGAGGATCTTAAAAAAATATTACTATAGCATTTTTTTTTAGGTAAACACCATACCAATAAGCTTCACACAAAACCGAAGATGACGTCCGAAGAAGCTAAAGTTTCAGACAACCTGAAGGGATGCTATGAAAATCTTATTGTAATCGACATCGGCGCAAACTTGACTAACAAGAAATACGGCCGTGATCTCGATTCCGTTGTGCAAAGGGCAAAAGATGCAGGTAAAGAAGTCATTGTTACATCTTCACAGTCTAGTAAACGCATATGCTGCGTATACCTTCCTAATATTTCAAAATAGTTTCCGTAAAATGACCAGTTACAACCACTGATAATGCTGCAAGCTAAATCATATAAAGAAAATTTGTTTAGCCCGGTATAAAGAATGCTCTAAATAGCATGTCAATGAATCGTATTCGTTGCCGACAATTTAGTTTCGGATAATTTATTCGTTGTTAGTGATTGCTGATTGCACACTGAATTCTTGTATGAATTACTGTCTTGTAGTCTTGTATTAGCATTCAAACATTCATCGACTGATGAATGTGGCATGTTTCAAACATTTTTTCATCATATAAACTTTACAACTTGCTTTAATGTGACATAAAAACAATTTTTAATTTATACATGACATAACAATGATGCTTGATTAAACTTATATTATGAGCCTTTCTTATACATTCCTTTCATAGTTGTTGAATTAGGTAGCTAGTATCTCTTGAATTTTGTGTAAGTCGTATTTTATATAATGTTTATAATTATGGATGTCAATTTTAAGAAACATTATCAGCAAAACCCTACAGATCAAAATCCGATTAGGACTGAATTATGGCCTTTGTTGGTCTATACTAATCTGACAGATAGACAGATACATAATATATTCCATGGTATTTATTGTATACATACTGAATTGTATAATGTCTAGTCATTATAAAAAATAAATTTGGCACCAACAACCATGGGTGTACCCAGCTTTTAGTCCAGGGACGACAAATTTAGAATTTTTTGAGATAGGTACATTTGTCTTTAGTTCTGGATCTAGTGGCAAACTGACTTGGTGGCCCAATACCATCCAGGAGGTAATTTTAAGGTGCACTAAATTCATAAAAAAAAAAGCAAAAATGCTAGGATTTCAGAATTCAAGAAATATGTGTGTCTGTTGTTTTCACTTGTTGCAAGTTCCCTTACAAAGAAATGTAGTAGCTAATAATATAAATAATAAGAAAAAGCAAATTTATTGAAAGTTACAAACACCCCAGTGTATGTAGTATGTAAAATATATTTTAAATAAGTTATCTCATTACTGGAAAAGAGGGGGTGCCACTATTTAGTTTCTGCCTTGGGTCAGAAAAGCATACCACAACCTAAAGTTGTAATTAGTCTGTCAATAGGTTGATAAGGAAAGATTGAATCACCATCTAAAAGAGGTTACTGTTTAATTATTTTGTTTCAGAAAAGGAAAAACACAAAACTCTGTAAACGGTACCATATACAAAAATAATAGTCAATTCATAGTCCAATCTCTTTGTGTGGCAGTCTATCATTCTACGTGACATTGGCGGAATTGTGGAGAACCTCCGCAAAGGCCATTCATCAAGAATTGAATTGAATTGAGGTTACTGTTAAAGGTTTCACTATGAGCACAGAATAATGATGCCATATTCTACCACCTAGACTGCTATCTCCTGATGTTTGGAAGGCCCTGCCCTACAAAAACTTGTTGTTGTTAACTAAAATATTTTTTATAGGTGTCCAAAAGATCATGGTCACAGGCACATCAGTAAGGAACAGTAAAGAAGCCCTAAGGTTAACCCGCCTCTATCCCAGCACAATATACTCTACAGCAGGTAAAATTTATGCATTAATCTCGTAAAAAGTGTTTTTAAAGACAAACATACCAATGTGTTTATGTATGCTGGATTAACAGTTTTTTTTATCTTAAAAAAATAATATTGTATTGGTGGATAAGTTATGTATATTCCAGATTCATGGAGCCACACATGTGTAAAAGCCAGTAATAAATTTCATTAGGGATCGGGTGACTTATTTCCATATTTGTGACAATATATGTGTTACGCTGTTGTCTTAAACTGTGTTTTTTTTTTTTATGGTTGACAGGCTAGTTGTTTGACCACAGCTCACCTGATGTTAAGTGAAGGTGTGGTCGAAGATGGTAAAGCAGACCTAGCCTGGAATGGAACTGGCTCTCAAGTGAGGCTGCCGGAACACACCGTTAGATGCTTGGCGGCAGATTTTCAACTTGAGGGTGGTAGCTAGCCAGCCGAGTACTAGAAAGTACCCTACCACCATGCTATGGTTTCCTCACGATGTTTTCCTTCACCGGCAGCTTAAGCTCATTGTTGGGGTTTGAACCCACGCCCTTCGGCATGCGAACCTACCGCGCTAACCACTGAGCTATCATCGCTACAAAAAATGTTATATAAGTATGTTATGTTAAACACATAACTTACTTGGTAGTAGATCTTAGCAGTTCATCTAGGTAGGTACTACCACACTACATGATGTTCTGCTGCCAAGCAGTAATGTGTAAATATTACTGTGTTCCGGTATGAAGGGTAACTACAGCTAGCAAAATTACTGGGCTGTTGAGACTAACCATCGAAAGTCTCAAAAGTAATTTTTCAACTCAAAGTTTTGCAACTCAAAGGTCTGTGTATTGATACAATGATCATGGGCATGCGTTATCTCTAACCATCAGAAGAGTTTATTAAAGAGCTTACTTAGAAAGAAATTATAGGGCTGTTGAGACTAATATTCGAAAATCTCAAAGTAATGAGCGCTGAAACGGTAATGACAGGGACTTACTTTTGGTACTCAAAGTTTTATGTATGCACGTGACCACGCGCGCGTCGCAGTCTGTTTTAACTCCTTGATTTTTCAAGGAGTTGAAACAGACTGCGACGTTGGCTCATTGGTAGTATATCTGCCTTGAGAGCTGTAGGGCGTGGGTTCGATTCCCACTCAGGACAAACATTATGTGAATAAACAAATGTTTGTTCTGTGTCTGGGTGTACTGTATGTATTATAAGTATGTATTTACAAAAAAAAAAGTATTTATGTATTCTATCAGTTATCTGACTTCCATCACACAAGCTCTGCTTAGTTTGGGGCCAGATGGCGCTGTGTTTATCGTCCTACGATATTAATTTATTTATTTATTTAGAGAGTAAGGCCCGAAACCTAAAACCTCTTCAATTGCCCAATTCTTATAAAATGCTTTTCATTTGTTCTGATAATACCAAAGGTCACAGGAAATATTCAATTCAATCAATCTTATCAGAAGTCACAAGCGAGGCACATTCAATTGACTTTACAAAAGATAGGATATATCTATTTGGTCCTGAGATTGTGAATGATGATAGAATATATGAGGATTTTACTTGTTGTTGTAGCGACGATAGCTCAGTGGTTAGCGCGCTCGATTCACACGCCGAGAGGTGTGGGTTTAAACTTTTAAAATAAAATATTAATTATCACAAAATGATCTTGAGCTGCCGATGAAGGAAACCACAGCATGGTCGTATCTATTAGGTACTCGGCTGGCTAGCTACCACCAAATCAAGTTGAAAATCTGCCGCCAAGCAAGCACCTAATGGTGTGTTCCGGCAGCCTCACTAGAGAGCCAATTCCATTGCAGGCTAGGTGTGTTCACCATCTTCGACCACACCGTCACTTGACACCTGGTGAGCTGTGGTCAAATACTAAATAAAAAAATAGAATTATATCGTACCTACATACAATGAGGAGTATTCTAAAGAATTATACGATCTTGTGCCGGCGTCACGGTTCCATCACTGGCCGCCATCGTCTGAAAGCTAATCCGCATATAATTGATTTATGGAAATCGCACTTTGCGTTTCACACGTTCCTTTTTGCCATACACTTGCAAATTGTAGAATGCCTTCCTCCGTATTCTCGCGGAGTTACAATATTGGGTTCTTCAAAAGGCGTGTTAGCAGAATCTTAAAAGGTCTGCAACGTATTGTTTGTGCCCCTGGTATTGCAGATATCCTTAGGCGACGGTATTAGTGATTTTAGTTTTGTAGTATATTAATATTTTATGTGGGCCTTGTTGCCTAAAAAAATTGCTTACCATCAGGCAACCAGTCTGATTGCCACCTGTGGTATAAAAAAAAGTTAATATGTTATCTGTTTTTTAACCTATAGTCATAGCCATAGTGTTGTATTGATAGCATAAGTTACTTAAAAGTCAAATAATAAAAATAAATTAAATTAAAATAAGTGGATTAAATTTCAAATGTCAATTCGATATTTAAAAAAAAAAAAAATTAAATTACAATAAAAAAATAGCTTGTTGCGGTTTTCGGTAAGAAAATGTATTTAAATAATTTCTGATGGGTTATATTTTTTTGGGCAGGTGTCCACCCTCACGATGCTAAGTCAATGATCGAAGACGACATGTGGTCGGAGCTACAAGAGATCGCGAGCGCGCCAGAGTGCGTCGCGGTCGGAGAATGCGGCCTTAATTACAGCAAGGACTTCAGCGAGCCGCAAGTGCAGAGAGACGTGTTCAAGCGACAGGTTCGTTAACTTTAACTTTTAACTTGACTAGGTATATTCAATAGATCACTGATAGAATAATATAAATAATTACTATATTTCCTAAAATCATTGCCTCATATTTCTTGCGTAGTTATTTTACATTGTGTATAAACATTACTGTGTTCCGATTTAAAGGGTACTGCAGCTAGCGAAATTACTGGGCTGTTGAGACTAACCATCGAAAGTCTCAAAGTAATGAGCGCCAAAGCAGTGATACCCAGGACATTGTTTTGTTACTCAAAGTGCTGTGTATCACTGCAATGGTCATGGACAGGCGTTATCTCTTACCATCAGGAGAGCGTCTCGTTCATCTCATTACATTTTACATAAAAAATATATGTAAATGACTGCATCATCTCTGATTCGGCGGAAAATTTTGGTTATCTACAATTTGTACTTGTGGAGGTTAAATTGATTCACTGCACACTGGAATGCGCCTACGCATTGGTTGTAATGAACGAGTTGGTATTTTATTTATAGCTATCTCGGATGAGACGTTACGAAATCAAAACAATACCATTATCTGTAGGCGGATTATCTCATGGGTATAGATAGGTACATGATAAAATCTAAGCAGATCATTGCACCTCAATCAGACAATGTAGCGATGATAGCTCAGTGGTTAGCGCGGTAGGTTCGCATGCCGAAGGGCGTGGGTTCAAACCCCAACAATGAGCTTGAGCTGCCGGTGAAGGAAACCATCGTGAGGAAACCATAGCATGGTGGTAGAGTACTTTCTAGTACTCGGCTGGCTGGCTATCACCCTCAAGTTGAAAATCTGCCGCCAAGCATCTAACGGTGTGTTCCGGCAGCCTCACTTGAGAGCCAGTTCCATTCCAGGCTAGGCGTGCTTTACCATCTTCGACCGCGCCTTCACTTAACATCAGGTGAGCTGTGGTCAAACACCTAGTTGGTCAAACAAGCTGTAATTCCCCTTCAAACCAGAACATAGTAATGTTAGCACACAGCAGCGGCCTTAGCTGTTGCGAGGTACCGGGGCGAGAGATCATTGTGAGGCACCTTTTCTTTATGCCCGTTTTAATAACAAAAATAGTTCCGAGTGCTAGAGTGGCTGTAACATGCTTGCACTAATTATGAAACCGTGCGTTCAGGTGGGGTTTTCTGAAGTGCGAGGCGCGAGATACGCGTACGTATACATATAGTAGACCTTTTTCTACTTGGGTAGTTGAGGACGCAAGGCCCCTGCAAGAGCGAGGCCCCGGGCAGTTGCCCTGCTTGCCACCCCCTAAGACTGTTAACACACTACTGTATGGTGGCAGAATGTCTGCTACTGTGGCGGTATCTAGTATCTCCTAAGTAAAACGTTACTATATCTAGTAAAATGCAGTTGTCGACAAAGAGTTAAAATTAGAATGATCTATCATAATTTCTAGCTGCATATCTTCAAAAACTAAATACTGGTATCTGACTTAAACTATATTTATTCTTGAGTAAATAACGCAGTTTTGGCGCAACGATAACAATGCACGTTTTCAGCAACGTTCTCAGCGTTGTTTATCAACATGAGACGGTGTTTTAATTCGCTATGAACAGTCGAGATTGAATCGGTATCTTCTTCGCGAGCATGCTTCAACGTAGACCGCATCTTGACTTTTCAGGTGAGATGGCAATAAAACGCAAATCAATTCATAATTTTAAAAAAATCTTATAACTAAAACTAATTATGTGTGTGGCTCTTTAGAGTTTCCCGCGTCAGTTTACTCGGTTCTCGGAGTGAATCACTCGGTGGGACATGCAGTCATGACCCGATTTAGCGCTTCGACTGTTTATAGCGAATTAAAACACCGTCTCATGTTGATAAACAACGCTGAGAACGTTGCTGAAAACGTGCATTGTTATCGTTGCGCCAAAACTGCGTTATTTACTCAAGAATAAATATAGTTTAAGTCAGATACCAGTATTTAGTTTTTGAAGATATGCAGCTAGAAATTATGATAGATCATTCTAATTTTAACTCTTTGTCGACAACTGCATTTTACTAGATATAGTAACGTTTTACTTAGGAGATACTAGATACCGCCACAGTAGCAGACATTCTGCCACCATACAGTACTGTGTTAACAGTCTTAGGGGGTGGCAAGCAGGGCAACTGCCCGGGGCCTCGCTCTTGCAGGGGCCTTGCGTCCTCAACTACCCAAGTAGAAAAAGGTCTACCATATGTAGACATACGTACGTGTATCTCGCGCCTCGCACTTCAGAAAACCCCACCTGAACGCACGGTTTCATAATTAGTGCAAGCATGTTACAGCCACTCTAGCACTCGAACTATTTTTGTTATTAAAACGGACATAAAGAAAAGGTGCCTCACAATGATCTCTCACCCCGGGACCTCGCAACAGCTAAGGCCGCTGCTGTGTACTAACATTACTATGTTCTGGTTTGAAGGGAAATTACAGCTTGTTTGACGAACTAGGTGTTTGACCACGACTCACCTGATGTTAAGTGACGATGTGGTCGAAATTGGTAAACACACTTGGCCTGGGATGGGACTAACTCTCAAGTGAGGCTGTCGGAATACACCGTTAGATGCTTGGCGACAGATTTTCAACTTAAGGGTTAGCTAGCTAGCAGAGTACTAAAAAGTACCCTACCACAATGCTATGGTTTCCTCGCGATGTTTTTCTTCACCGACAGCAGAAGCTCCTTTTCACTTGGTGGTAGATCTCCTTAGCAGGAGGTCGTCTAAGTAGGTACCACCGCAGTACCAGATATTCTGTCGCCAAGCAGTAGTGTGTAAACATTACTGTGTTACGGTTTAAAGGGTAGGCACTGCAACTAGCGAAATTACAGGGCTGTCGAGACTAACCATCGAAAGTCTCAGAGTAAGGAGTAGCTTATCGAAAGCAATGAGCGCCAAAGCAGCGATACCTCGAACTTTGTTTTACTGTACAAAGTTCTGTGTATCGCTGCAATGGTCATGGACAGGTGTTATCTCTTACCATCAGGAGAGCGTCTCGTTGGGCTCATTACTATTACATTTTGTAGCGATGATAGCTCAGTGGTTGGCGCGGTAGGTTCGCATGCCGAAGGGCGTGGGTTCAAACCCCAACAATGAGCTTGAGCTGCCGGTGAAGGAAAACATCGTGAGGAAACCATAGCATGGTGGTAGGGTACTTTCTAGTACTCGGCTGGCTAGCTACCACCCTCAAGTTGAAAATCTGCCGCCAAGCATCTAACGGTGTGTTCCGGCAGCCTCTCTCGAGAGCCAGTTCCATTCCAGGCTAGGTGTGCTTTACCATCTTCGACCACGCCTTCACTTAACATCAGGTGAGCTATGGTCAAAAACCTGGCCTGTCAACCATAAAAAAAAAAGCTCATTGTTGGGGTTTGTACCCATACTATTCGGTGTGTGCGTTAGCGTTAACCACTGAGCTATCATAGCTGTAAATGGTTACCAATTTAAAGGAGAGACACAAACTGATCGTTTCATTGCCCCTGATCATTTGGCAAGCGTCCAAGCATTAGTTGCACTGTTGTCTGAGATTATCCAGAAACATCGGTGACTTCACATTTCACGTGGCTGTAAGTTTTTATGTGTGTGGAAATAGCGCGGCTGACTTTTTGGAGAACAGCCGTATGAAGTCTACAGCATATGCATCTTCGTACCCTGTCGGTATGTGTAACATCATTTTGGCTTCATCAACTTTTGAGGAAGCTGTTCTTTTATGTGTAAAAGTAATGAGCGATACACTCTCTTTTTGGTAAGAGATAACGCATGTCTATGACCATTACAGCGATATACAGAACTTTCAATAGCAAAACTAAGTCTAGGGCATCGTTGCTTTGACGTTAATTACTTCGAGATATCTCAACAGCCCTGAAATTTCATTAAATTTCGCTAGCTTGTGTACCCTTCAAACTGAAACACAGTAATGTTTATACACTACGGCTTGGCGATACAATATCTGGTACTGCGGCGGTACCTACCTAGACGACCTTATGCTACGTCACTAACACCCAGTGACGTTGTGGTTTGTTCGTTGCTCTGCAGTGCAGTTAGAGTGCAAATTGATAATAATAATACCTTTTTGACAAAACCAAATTAATATTACTAAAATACTGAGTAAATTCTAATAAAACTATAGTTTAAGTATTGAAAACAAAACCAAAGCCCCGCCATTTTATAATTTCGTCTATTGCAGGTTGAAATGGCGTGTGAACTCCGCAAGCCTCTATTCGTCCACGAGAAGGAAGCTCAAGACGACTTGATCAAAATCCTGGATGAGTTTGGGAGCCGCCTGCCGCCGGTCGTAATCCATTCCTTCACCGGATCTGTGGAGCAAGGCATGAAGTACATCGAGAAGGGATTCTACCTGGGCATCACTGGCTATATCTGCAAGGTGACATTATACTTTTTTTTTTTTCGAAATAACTGCGCACAGTAATTACTAGATGACGAAACTTTAGCATTCTTTTTTTTAATGTTTGACTACAATTCGCTGTAAGAAATTAAAAAAATGTGACAACAGACTCACAAAAAACAAACTGAACTGGAGTACTAGAAATTACCCTCGCAGTGTTTTCTTCACCGGCACAGCTCGAGCTCATTGCGATTTGAACATTTTGAACCCATGCCCGACCACGCGATGTGTAAACCGACCGCACTAACCACAGGTATCATTGCTAAAATTTCACTAAACTATCATTGAATGCGGGCATTTCCGTGAGGGGCCCATCTTGTTGCAAGTTAGGGGACCAGTGTCTACGACTTACGGTCCATGTGTAACCTACAAGGGGTTTTTTGTGTATCCACACTCATTTTTACCATGTTTCCGTCCCTGCCCAACCAAATTTGGTATGATCCTAGCAACATTGCTTTGGATACTCTTTGCAACAAAGAATTTATCATTATTTTTGGCTGTGGTATTTTAGTAGGTTATAGGGGGACTTTGACTTTGATTGGCATTTCGATTGGTTTACTTACACACTAATCTGATTTGCATAAAACTTTGGAATGCATGTATTCCAGGGTATATGTGCCAGAATACACTGTATACCCAAAAACACACTTTACCTCTTCTGTCTCTCTATTATCTCTTATCTTCACTTTCTTTAATGGAAAACGCGAGAAATCGTGTTGCGTTGCTTGGTACATACATATAGTGTGGAATTACTGATCCGTTTTAATTTTCCAGGACAAATCAGACGGTGGAATCCGACGGCTGCTCTCTGAGCAGATGCTCCCTCTGGACAAGTTGCTCGTGGAGACGGACTCTCCCTTTATGTACCCCAACATGAGAGCTTCCAAACTGCCGCTGCATGTTAAGGACTCTTTGACTGAGAGGTGAGCTCATATTGAGAGCCTGTTCACATTCCACGCGTGCGTTTACCATCTCCAACCAAACCTTCACTTAATATCAGATGACTGGTCTAAGACTATTTAGGATTTTCCCATAGTAAAAGTTTATAATAATAGTTGCAAATATCTCTCTTCTGCTTAGTTATACCGTTTTGAGTTAACTCATATAATAAATGTGTTGATTTATACTCAATACTATATTGCAGCATATGTACATGTGCAAGACTTATATAAAAGGTATACCATTTCTAGAGCTTAATTCATATGACTCCTTTAGGATCTCTATTTGATTGAACTATTTTTTTTTTATGTTAAAGTAATGAGACGATCGAGGCGCTCTCCTGATGTTAAGAGATAACGCCTGTCCATAACCATTGCAGCGATACACAGAACTTTGAGTAACAAAACAACGTCCAGGGCATCACTGCTTTGGCACTCATTACTTTGAGACTAGATGGTTAGTCTCAACAGCCCAGTAATTTCGCTAGCTGCAGTACCCTTCAAACCGGAACACAGTAATGTTTGCACACTACTGCTTGGCGGCAGAATAACTGGTACTGCGGTGGTACCTACCTAGACGACCTCCTGCTAAGGAAATCTACCACCAAGTGTAATTTATATAGTTTTCTTCTTTTCTGTATTATTGACGTCGCACTTTGCGTATTTACCAGTTACAAGTGTTTCGATATTTCCAAATATTTAATGAAAAATCAAGTTACATAAAGTTTAAGTCACATAAAGTAAGTAAAGGTCGAGTCCGACCATGCTACAGTAAAGTAGTGGTGACTTTACTACAAGCTTCAATGGAGTCGGTGAAAGCGAAACACGTGCCAGCATGTGGTTACTGCAGCGAGAAAAGGATTAGAGACTTGTAGTTATTTTTAATTCAGGGTTTTTATTCTATATCGGATTTTAGTTTAAGACTAACGAATATATAAATTTTAAATCAAATATTGATCACTGTTATAACCGAAACGACTAAGCGGAAATATACCTTGAACGCTATTTTTGTAGTGTAAAGTCTTGAAAGATAATATTTATAACCTAGGTCACCTCGTTAATATGAACTAGATAAGATGTCCTACATAGCACTCTGATCCGGACTTTATCAGTTGAGAATGTCGGCTGAGATAACATCTCAGTTATTTGCTACAACATAATTTTAATCTTTTAAATAGATACTATTTACAGGTATAAATAAGTAAAGTAACTAAGACAAATGTGACATTTAAAATATTAACTACTCTAAAAGGCCGCTATCAACGGGAATAGTTCCCAAAACGCGCCCCATTGCCGCGTTGTATGGCAATACTCAAACGCTGAGCAAAATAAAGGCCAGCGTTTTGTTCACGTTTTGCTACTTAAGTTTTATTGAAGATTAAGGCTCTCAATTGATTTAGGTTTTCTTGGGACCATGGCGAAGGGCGTCGAAATACAACAGAGATGCATTGGACGATGTGAAACTTGCCAAAAATAGCTGTTAAGTGTAACCATGTGTTATAGGGTTTCGAATTTGGGTTAAAACGATTAATTCTTTACAGTGTCTTTTTTAGGGTATCCATATCTCTTAAGGGGGAAAAAGGATATATCTGTTATCTTATCACTTCGTGTCATCTGGTTCAGCGGGAAATACCCTGTAGGTTTTTATTTAGTCATAACAGACACGAATAACGAAGTAATTCAATAACTAATAATTAAATTACTTGGTGGTAGATTTCCTTAGCAGGAGGTCGTCTAGGTAGGTACCACCGCAGTACCAGTTATTCTGCCGCTAAGCAGTAGTGTGTAGACATTACTGTGTTCCGGTTTGAAGGGTACTGCAGCTAGCGAAATTACTGGGCTGTTCTGGAGACTAACCATCGAAAGTCTCAAAGTAATGAGCGCCAAAGTAGCGATGCCCTGGACTTTGTTTTGTTACTCAAAGTTCTGTGTATCGCTGCAATGGTCGTGAGCAGGCGTTATCTCTTACCATCAGGAGAGCGTCTCGTTCGTCTCATTACTTTTTACGTAAAAAAAAACAATAAGGGTGCCTTTAAATGTGCAGATGCCTTTAGTAAATGAAAAACAAAATTTGCAGATCGATGAACTTCGTGAACCGTTACTGCACCTTCCAGCGAAATGAACCATGCGCGCTGCCAGCCGTCGTGGAACTAGTGGCCGGCTTCCTGGGCCAGAGCCCTGAGGACGTCGCGTTAGCCACCGCCTTCAACGCGCTCAAGCTCTTCGGCCTTAGCCAGTAGGTGAACAATGGGACCTCACAAAGGCTAAGGGGCTTGGGTCAGTGAGGCTACAGATTTATCATCTTTGTTCTTCGATTTTAGCCACTTGACTTTTGGCCGGAGATATAAGACATAAGACTCCAGACTTAGCTTCGACTTTCAAACCAGATCCATAATTTGGTAGCTTGGGTCTTTTTTTTAGTAATCTGGCTTGAATGATTTTTTTAACGGGTTAAAAATGCACTAGCTCTCTGGATTTGTGCTTTACTAGTTTAGATTCAAAAACTAGCAGATTCTTCGGGATTGTTGGCTTTAATTGTGAGGCAGCCATTTTCCCAAGCTTGCGTCCTTGTTTGAACCTTGTAGGTTAAAGTCCTTGGCTGGGTTTGGGTCTTTTGGTTTAACCAGGTTGATTTTTGACTTTAGCCAGTGAGGGTATTGTTTTAAGAGTGGGGGTGGAAAACTGGAGACGAAATTGCGGGTCCTCTATATTGTGGAAACAGACCTTGTTACCTGGAATGGCCAGTGTTACTGGCATGACTTATATTCTCTATGAGAGAAGTCGTTATCCAAACTGTTTTAAACAGACCTCAATGGCCAGGTGTTTTTGCCTATAATATCCTGTTAAAGATAATGTTTACATGGATTTATATCTTTATCTTGACTGATGATTGAAGTTATAGTCAATGTGATTGATAAGTCTGTTCTTAGATATAGATTTCGCTCGTCAGTACCGGTATGATATGCGAAATCCAAATAAGTAGGCACCGTTCAATTTCTTCTCCGGTTTTTTTTAGAGCAAAGAATTTCGTTTCGTATGTTTTGCATTGAAGTTGCATATTTTAAATTTGCGTAATAAATTTAATTGAGTATACAAAACGTTGGGTGTAAAGATTTTTTTAGGCTAATGCTTTTTTTTTGTTGGTTTTCAAGCAAATGAAACGAAAAATATTGTATATTGGGCCGGATTATATTTATAAAATGTTAATTATGATAAGATTTTTATGACATATGCAAAGAATTGAGGATACTTCTAGGCGTCATCGGAGATATATTACTAACAATGAAAATTGGAAAACTAAACTCGAAAATTGTGAATACTATTAAATATTCATGATTGCATTTCGACAACGACCAATTTATTTGATGATTTTAAGAGGCTAAGGACATACAAGCTAATTTGATGCGATTTTGCCATTTGAATAGTTGTAAATGTCCATATTTGTACTGTGTTAACAAAAACAAGAGTCAATCTTGCCAAGTGGTTAGATTTTACTAATATAAATGTAGTGTTTGCCTCTGTTAAATTGTGTTCGGGACTCGGGCCGTGTTCACTGAAATTTGACTCGGATGTTTAACCGTCTGTTAACGTTTTGGTGAACTTGTGATTTTGTGGACAATATTAAGATTTTGATGGAAATCTTAAAAGACAAGTGTTTTTTTTTGTTAAATAAAAAGCGTACCTGAACGCTGCAAGAAATGAGTCCAAAAACGCCATTAATGTAAATGCATAATATAGAGTCCAAAATTATTTTGTGTATGATTTTAAATAGTTTTTTTTTGTCGCTTTCATGTTTCTTGTGTAGTTTTTATACGTCGCACCGCTTTCGTCACGGTGGCAATGGTGTTAGTCAGTCTGATCTCAGTAACTGTGTGTAAATGATTAACAAAACTTAACCAGTTGATATTGGATTGTGAACTCTGCCTTAAATGTGGATTAGTTAAAAAGCCGTGTAATTGTAAAGAAAGTTGCACAGTTTTAACTGATTCGCGATTGTGATATATTTATTTTTTTTACAATTGCAACATGATCCGTTGCCACCTTCACTTTCTAGCACGGTGTTAGGTGTATTTTTATAATTTCGCTCTGCGCAGAGCATTCCTAATCGAATTAATTTATATTATTGTCATCGAATATATTGTAAATAACACAAACATTATTGTTAATTTAAACGCTGTAGTCACAACGAAATCAAAGACTGCATGTTTGCAAATAAATGTGAAACTTGATATGTTATAATTATTACGTTTTTTTTTTTTTGTATCGACATTTTTCTTATTTAATCGAGTAATGTAAGAGGAAATTGTTATTTCTTTATTTTTTGACAAATAACTTTGTTGTAGATTTAAGAGTTAATTCTGGACCTCATCGCCGTTTCGTGTACAGAAATTACTAAATTAAGAAAGCTGGGTATTTGATTTTAATTTATTGAACACAGCAGAATTTATTTAAGTGTACATTTCTATATGAATAGCAATCAGTTACCTGTCTTTCTTTCAATGTTGCACACTAACGTATTTAATTACACATACTGTATAGCATTTGTTAGTGTGTGTTTTGGTAATTTCTGTACATTGGGTCCAGAGCAATGTAGTGCCTTCGATAAAACGTCCTTTTGTGATACCAATTATATTTCCTAGATTGTACAGACTATTTCTTTCAATATACAAATAAAATAAATAATCGTTTTATTTATACTATTTTAAGATATCGGCGCCGCTTTTTATTGTAGGGGAAATGCGGACAAAATGACATACAGTTTTGTTTTTTTGATCTTCAATTATTGCAATTACGATCATATTGCGGTGGTAATTACTAACTTCGGTTCATTGTTTTCTCGTATTATAAACTAAAAATTGAATTTAACTTAAAAATCAAAAGATATAATAAATTCTTTTGACTTCTAACAAAATCCGTTTAGTCCACGTACTATGGACAAAATGACACACTAGTAATGGTCATGATGACATAAACTTATTGTCCACGAATAAACGACTTGGCCCTCTTAGGGGCAGCAGCACACCATGTATCAACCAGGTGAAAACACTGGATGCAACGTAACCAATGTCCAACAGGCTTGAAACGAAAAAAAAACATAATTTCAACATTTATGCAGGGGCAGTCTTCCTTCATGTCAGTTTCAAATGATTCAGACCTATTTTTTTTTCCAATCAATAGGCTATGTGTTTGACAACAACTTACCTGATGTTAAGTGAAGTGGTCGAAGATAGTAATTCATCTGGCCTTTAATGGAACTGGCTTTCGAGTGAAGGCGCTGGAAAACACACTGTTAGGTGCTTGGAGCAGAATTTCAACTTGCGCGTAGTAGCCAGCCGAGCACTACAAAGTACTACCACACTATGGTTTCCTTCATCGACAGCTCAAGCTCATTGTAATCTACACTAATATTATAAAGATTTGTATTTCAAAAACTGCTGAACCGATTTCAAAAATTCTTTCACCATTGGACATAGGCTAATTTTTATCTTTGTATTCTCACGGGAACGGGAACTACGCGGGTGAAACTGCGAGGCAAAAGGCAGTCACATAGAGCAAAGGGTAAGATATTTAAATTCTATTATTGATATTCTATATTCTATTATTCTTTTATTTCTATTATTATTTCTTTGTTTAAATTCTATTATTGTTAAACTTCATATTTAGTAGAAAGACACTGCAGCAACATCTGCAGACGGTTACCAATATAATTGTATTTTATACGAAGCAAAAAAGTCATTTGTATACGTTTTTCAGTTTGTACAAATCCATTGTACATCTAATACAAATACAAATACTTTATTGATAACACCAATGTTACGAGTCACTTCAAAATTTTAAAGATGTCATTAAATGGGTTTTAAAACACTGATTACATGTCAAAATAAGGTATGTCAATATCCAAACATGTCAGTATAAAAATTATTGTCAATATAAAATATGTCATGACAAAAAAAACATAATTACTTACTAGTAATTCAATAATCTTTAAGTAACCCTCAAGAAAGCTAACAGAAATGCAGAAAATAAAAAAGTGTATCATACATATAACAATCAATTTATTTCAAATAATAACTAATTTATTTACAATTTGGCAGTCTAGTCATAATATAAATAATCCATGCAATGGAACAATTAATTATATAGTTTTTTGATGTACAAACATCTGCGTATATATCACAAACGATAGCTCAACACGATAAAAAACAAACTATTTTTTTAATGGCAGTCTAGGTTTTTGGTCCCACCTCACCTGACGTTAAGTGACAGTGTAGTCACGTTGCCTGCCCCTGTACTCGGCACTTCTTATTGCGATATTTGGTATGCGCTCATGAAAAAGCTATGCGACTGTGAACCTTATACCGCAGGCATACGATATGTGATCGCGTAGCTGTTTCTTAAGCGCCTAATAGGAATTGCAATAAGTAGCTCAGTATTCGGGGAAATGGAACTGGCTATGAAGTGCCGAAACACCGTTAGGTGCTTGGCGGAGGGTTGTCAACTTGATATTGGTAGCTAGCCAAGTACTAGAAAGTACTCTACCACCATGCTATAGAATCCATGCGAGACAAAACGCTCTGTCCATGTTTCAATGAGATAAGGTCATACTTATTACAGAGACCATACATTTCTACCGGAAACCAATGAGACAAAGGAGCCCACTTTAACTAAGAAAATTTTAGAACACAACTGCCCAAAAAATAATTATTTTTGTTCAAAAAAAGCCCTGTGTCACTCAGAATGATGTAAGAATTATAACCATACTCAACACATCCAAATCAATTCAGCCATTTAAAAATTATGGTGGAATAATTAAACTCAGATAAAACCGTGGAACGATACGATACGAATTCCATAAATTTTCGTGATCGAGGCTCTGAACGTTGTGAGGACGCACGCGCCGACGACGGGCGTGCAGGACAAGCACGTACTCGTCGCGTGATCAACACATCGTTAACAGCGTCAGGAGTGTATCCACGCTTCATTTCACAGCCCAGTTGGCTCATTGGTAGTATATCTGCCTTGAGAGCTGTAGGGCGTGGGTTCAATTTCCACTCAAGGCAAACATATCGATTTGAAAAGAAGATGTGATTATGAGTATTTCCTTGCGAATACAGAATTATCAACTTTTCCTAAATTGTGTGAACTGAACGAACATTTTTTACTAAAGTCGCGGGTAGCAGCTAGTGTATTATAAGTATGTTTTTACAAAAAAATAGTTTTTATGCATTTTATCAGTTATCTGACTTCCATCACAAAAGCTCTGCTTAGTTTGGGGCCAGATGAAAAATTAAGTACCTAATTTTATTACATAATTTTTAAATTTTTTTTATGGTTTGACAGGCTAGGTATTTGACCACAGCTCACCTGATGTTAAGTGAAGGTGTGGTCGAAGTTGGTAAAGCACACCTAGCCTGGAATGGAGCTGGCTCTCAAGCGAGGCTGCCGGAACACACCGTTAGATGCTTGGCGGCGGATTTCCAACTTGAGGGTGGTAGCTAGCCAGCCGAGTACTAGAAAGTACCCTACCACCATGCTATGGTTTCCTCACGATGTTTTTCCTTCACCGGCAGCTCAAGCTCATTGTTGGGGTTTGAACCCACGCCCTTCGGCATGCCAACCTACCGCGCTAACCACTGAGCTATCATCGCTACAATTATAATGAGAATCGTGTACCGAGTACTCTCCATCAGTATCGCAGGTGTCTCACCAGTCATGCTGTATATTTTTTAACAAACTGCAACGCAGACACAATACAGTTTCTCACACACTCGTACACAGTTATCTTCACACACCTAATCAATTATATATACACAAATAAAACGCATGCAAGGTAACTAAGCTAGCTTTTATCAAGTTTTCTGAGCACAGCGGGCGGTGGTGAGGAAAGGACCTTTTTGGAGAGACGCACTTGGCCCGACACCGGGTCGCGTCCGAAGAACTTCACTTGCAACTCGGAGCCCACGTCTAAACCAAGCACTGATGGGTGCATTATCTGAAATAAAGTAAAACAAAAACTGGTAAAATGATAGATAGATTGAAACTCTTTATTGTGTACACCGGAAATTAAAAACTATCTTTACTATTATAAAGAGGAAAGATTTGATTGTTTGTTTGTATTGAATAGGGTCCGAAACTACTGGATCGTTTTCAAAAATTCTTTCATCGTTCGGAAGCTACGCTATCCCCGGGTGACATAGGCTACTTTTTATCCCTGTATTTCCACGGGAACGGAAACTATGCGGGTGAAACCGCAAGGCGTCTGCTAGTAATATATAAATTTATAATTAAAAAAAATCGACTCCATGACCCTTAGGCCAACTAAACGCGCTCCAATGAAACAGCGAGGTTTCGGAGTAAACGAAAATAGATATAACTCTTTATTGTGCACATCATATATAGTAAAAAGTACAGAGAACAAAACACCTTATTAACTAGTGACACAAGTGGCGGCCTTATCGCTAACAGCGATCTCTTCCAGTACGGGGCTGGCATAATCGCATTGCGATAAAAGCCCCCAATAAAAATAAGAATAAAAAAAAAAAGATAAAAAAAAACTTTTTTTTTTTTTATGGTTGACAGGCTAGTTGTTTGACCACAGCTCACCTGATGTTAAGTGAAGGTGTGGTCGAAGATGGTAAAGCACACCTAGCCTGGAATGGAACTGGCTCTCAAGTGAGGCTGCCGGAACACACCGGTAGATGCTTGGCGGCAGATTTTCAACTTGAGGGTGGTAGCTAGCCAGCCGAGTACTAGAAAGTACCCTACCACCATGCTATGGTTTCCTTCACCGGCAGCTCAATCTCATTGTTGGGGTTTGAACCCACGCCCTTCGGCATGCGAACCTACCGCGCTAACCACTGAGCTACAAAAATCTAAACAATAATCTATAAAAATCAAAAAATCTAAACATTTTTTAATTTTTTTTTAATACTATTAAGGGGATTCTAAACATTAATACTATGACTAAAAACACAAACTAAGTGTAGTAAATATAGGAACAAGAAATCCCGGTATCTATATCCTCAGCACATTTTTTTATTTACTTTTCGGTAAAAAATTTATGGGACCACCTCTGAAGGAAGATCTATCAAGTAAAAAAAGTCGATTCATAATTGGGGGAAAGATCGAGTAACATACAAAAAAAAAACCAGTCGAATTGAGAATATCCTCCTTTTTGAGTCGGTAAAAAAAAACAAAGAACCTTCAGATCAAGTGGCAGCCTTTTCGCTAAAAATGATGACATTTTACCTTCCTATGGTCCAACTGCGAGTTATGCACCAATGCAGGCGTCATCCCTGGGTATAGCGTCACCATAACACCTATATCTTTCACTTCCACCACCTTGGCCTGGTATATAGCGCCGAACTCCAGCTCCGGGGTCCTTTCAGCAGCGAGCCACGTGGCTATCCTGACGCGTGCTTCGTCCATTGCCGCTTGGGACGGCGCGAAAACACTGTACTTAGTCTCGTCTATTGGCGTTATCTGGAATATTTCAATGATTTTTGTATCGATCACTAAAACAAGAGTTTATTTATTTATTGGATCAATTTACAAAAATCACGAATAGTTGTACAATACAATACATACACTGACGTACAAGATACATAGAAAGCATTCCGGCAAGACGTGCACAATTTTATGTATAAGTTCATATTGCAGTTAACAGGATAAAGTTTCGAGAAACCCATACTGCTTTACCGCAACCGCTGGTGACATACCGCACGCATAATCAAATACTGACCGATTAGGAGTTAGGTCAAAAATGAGTTACGTATAGACGCAGGCTTCTTTAAATGCCATCTATGATATGAATTTGGAAAAACATCAAAATTGCGTCAATAGACCACCTTTACACAATATCGGTCTTTTTCATTTTTATGTGTTTCTCACACAGTCTTTGTTCAAACACCGACTGATGTCAGTTTGTGTCGGACGTTGTTAATGTGAAGTTGCTGTTGTTTAATTGAACCTAGACCGAATCCGAGTTGCGTGTATTTTCTACAAAAATAAATAGTAAGTTTTATATGTTGATTTACTAATAAACAGACTAAAAACATATTGAGTCCTTGAAATAAAGAAATTAGTTTAAACAAGACAGACTTATAGTTGAATATGCCACCAATAATAAAGTTTATTATTTGCTTTAGTTTTAAAAGTAGACAGACTTAACTCAAGAAGTTCATTTTAAAACACAAAAAAATATTTATTATTATTTAATTTGAACAAAGTAAATAAACACATAACTATTGATAAGTTTATAGACTACACGAAAAAAAAAAAATATATTTATTTACCTAATTAATTTTTATTCTATTTAAAAAAAAAGCCGACGAGGTCGACATTGCACGGAGGTTTTTCGTGATTTCCCAAAAACTGACTTTTTTGAGTTAAGCCAGTATTTGATTATGCGTGCGATACGAAAAACGTATAAGGACAAAAAAAAAATTTTCAACTTTAAAAAATTTCTCAACAAATACTTAAAATCAAAATGTAGGTGACACATTATTTGCATGTAATAAAATCTAACCTGAACTCCAGTTTCAACATATAACTTCTTAAGGTTTCCTCCGCCGAGGCCGAGTAGTTTTGCTCGTTTATGCGCCTCTACTTCCATTTCTTCTATCACAGGCATATTCTCTTTGCGACCTTCCCTGAAAGCAACAAACCAAAGATGTGTATTACAAGTAGATGTCTACACAGCTACCCTTTTGTGTTTACAAAATTCGATAATTCGAAAATACAACACTATTTATAATTCGGTAAGTAAAAAAAAAACTTTAGTATAAAAAAACTTAGAAATAGTATTTTACGTTTTAAACTCTGTAAACTATGAGGTGGGGTTTATTTTAATAAAAAACATAAATCAAACTTGACTTTCAATTGACGTCTCATGACGTCACCTCGTCAGGCAACTTTCATAGACTAAAGAAGCGATGGCAAACCAAAACAAAATTTGTCAATGTCAAGTCAACGGCGATAATAATAATCTTTTCAATACACATACGTCGTGCCTTGCCTTGAGAGCTGTAGGGCGTGGGTTCGATTCCCACTCAGAGCAAACATTTTGTGAATAAACACAATCATGTTTGTTCTGTGTCTGGGTGTTCTGTATGTATTATAAGTATGTATTTACAAAAAAATAAGTATTTACGTATTCTATCAGTTATCTGACTTCCATCACACAAGCTTTGCTTAGTTTGGGGTCAAATGGCGCTGTGTGTATAGTCAAAAAAAAACATCGCTTTTATGATATAAGATTTGTTTACTTCATGTCATGAATTGTAAAAACCGAAGACGTGACAGAATGGCTTTACAGCTTTAGCGTGCCCGATGGGACAAATTAAAAAAAACTTGTCAGTTCTGTTGTCAAAGTTTGGCAAAGGCGTATTCTACAAATTCAGTCGACCTCATGACGTCATAACTATAAAAAGTTTGAAAACGTATTAGAATTAAACTACAGCATAGAAAGCCAAAATATTCAAATTAGTTTCATAAAATAAAGTTTACTATCAGTAAAAAATATAAAATAAATACAAAAACAATCTTTACATATTTATATAATTATCTGATTATTAAATCAATAACAAGAGTTCAAATAAGTAATGTCTTTGCTCAATCTTATAGTGAAGAGCCTCGACCAACACCTTAAGGGGCTTTCGCAAGGCGGTTGCGTCAAGGTTAGATCCAAAAGGCAAAAAAAATCTCACTTTCGTCCTTACCTCCGGCAGCTTGAGCACTGCCCCGCTGCCGGAGGCAACCTTATTTTTACGTTTTTTACATAATATGATTTATGTTTTACATAAATATATCACTGAAACGAAAGTGGTTCTCACTTCTTTAAGATTTACAATGCAAATTGGTTTTTATACTCTGTATCAAAAGGGCACAGATAAAATACGTATAATACTAATAATATTCCTTTTACGGAAAAATTAACCAAGGAAGAAACCCACATTCATCCATACTATTATAAAGAGTTAAGATTTGATTGTTTGTAATGAATAGGTTCCGAAACCACTGAATCGATTTCAAAAATTCTTTCACCGTTGGTACTACTTTTTATCTCTGTATTCTTCCCATTGGAACGGGAACTACGCGGGTGAAACCGCGGTGCGTCCGCTTGTGTAAAATAAAGCGTGTGTTGAGTGTGCCGTACCTAGGTTTGTCGATACACTTGTTCATGATATCGATGATCTTGACCTTGGCGTCCCAGGCCTTCTGCACGGCCTCCATGACCACCTTCAGCGGCAGCCCTGGTATCTTTACGTCGGCTTGTAGTGCTGTGATGCCCTTCTTGGTGCCAGCTACTTTGAAGTCCATGTCACCCATATAGTCTTCTATACCCTGCATTCAAGTATAGATAAGTTGCATTGAAAGGCAGTCGTAAAAGCAGCTGCATTTATAGCCTAAACCTACTTAAAGCAAGTTTAAGTTATACCGGATATACTTTTTTTTTATGCTTGACAGGCTAGATGTTTGACCACAGCTCACCTGATGTTAAGTGAAAGTGTGATCGAAGATGGTAAAGCACACCTAGCCTGGAATGGAACTGGCTCTCAAGTGAGGCTGCCGGAACACACCGTTAGATGCTTGGCGGCAGATTTTCAACTCGAGGGTGGTAGCTAGCCAATCGAGTACTAGAAAGTACCCTACCACCATGCTATGGTTTCCTCACGATGTTTTCCTTCACCGGCAGCTCAAGCTCATTGTTGAATAGTTATTTATAATATATATTAAAATTCAACATAATAATTTATGTAGAAGGTAAAACGTTAGGTAAATTGGACTCACTAACAAATCAGTGAGTATCCTGTAATCGTCCATCGTCCCTCGGTCGTTGTACCGCGAGACGAGTCCAATCGCGACGCCGGCCGCTGCGCCCGACAGGGGAACTCCCGCGTCTAGCAGCGCGAGGGAACCCCCGCATACGCTAGCCATTGAACTAGAACCTGTTGAGACAAAACAAATACAAATTGTTTTTTTTTTCCTAAAACTTGGTACATTAGCGATGATAGCTCAGTGGTTAGCGCGGTAGGTTCGCATGCCGAAGGACGTGGGTTGAAACCCCAACAATGAGCTTGAGCTGATGGTGAAGGAAAACATCGTGAGGAAACCATAGCATGGTGGTAGGGTACTTTCTAGTACTCGGTTGGCTAGCTACCACCCTCAAGTTGTAAATCTGCCGCCAAGCATCTAACGGTGTGTTCCGGCAGCCTCACTTGAGAGGCAGTTCCATTCCAGGCTAGGTGTGCTTTACCATCTTCGACAACACCTTCACTTAACATCAGGTGAGCTGTGGTCAAAACACCTAGCCTGTCAACCATAAAATTAAACCTTTTAAATAAACAATGTTATGTAAATTTATTAGTGGGTAAAATAGTATTTAGTGGACCCTGAACTTAAAGAAACCAGTATCGCAAGGGCCAAGTTGATGCGCTTACTAAATTACGAAGTGAAAGAATATAATATTTAAAGAAATAATAAAAAAAAAGAAATAAGGTAACAGAATTAATGATCCAAAAAATTGCGTAACAGATATGCGGCGATAACGTCAAGTGTGTGTGTGTGTAAAACATGTACGCAAACTACGTTTTTGATTGACTAACTCTTTATATCCACACCAAACATTACGGCAAGCACGTAACAAGTATCGTTGCTTTCCACACTTGTTACGTTACATCTGACACGTAACAAGTATCGTTACTTTCCACATTTGTTACATCAGACACGTAACAAGTATCGTTACTTTCCACACTTGTTACAGCAGGCATGTAACAAGTATCGTTACTCTATAAGGTACACGCACCGTTACTCTCCAGCACTTCGGCAGTGAGCCTCACAGTGTAGGGCTGGTGCGGCACTACGGGTAGCAAGCCGCGCTCCGCCAGGGCTCCGTGTCCCGCCTCCCGACGGCCAGCGGGACCGCTGCGCCCCACTTCACCCGTCGCATACGATGGGAACTCGTAGTGAAGGAAAAAACTTTTTTCTTTGATGCCGCTAGAAATAAAAAACACGATGTTTTTTCAGTCAAGACATTATTTGAGACAATTTTAAACTATATATATGTCGGAGATATAAGATAAAAAGCAGTAGAACGACATCAGATGGGATGGCCGATCAACATCATGTATGGTTACTGGGTACCTGGGTAACTGGGTTACTGGGCGTGGGTGTAGCGGGCTAGGAGACAAACCACACAATTCAGTTATCTTGTACAAAGTTTATTCAGCACTTCACAATGACTTTAGTTTAAGAACGATTAGAACATTATAGACACTATTACATAGGTTGGGGACAAAACGTTCCGCTTAGCTCGCACTCTGCAGCCGACTAACTCAATCCACTCTCAAAGCAAGAATCAATGTTAATCTCTCCTCAACCAAAGCAAGAATCAATGTTAATCTCTCCTCAACCAAAGTAAGAATGTTCTTCCCTCCTCAACATTCAACGCACGGCCGGCTCGCTTCACACAGCGCCCCTACCGGCCAACATCCGCAACTTCGCCTTCTCTCATTGGTTGAAGTCAAAATACTTTACACGAATAACGACAAGCAGAGCACGGAACCAGTGTTACGTCAGAGGTGTCGCCATTCCACCTCTAGTCCACCAAAATTACGCAAGATGGCGCTTAACTAAATCAACATTAAAGCTACACGCCGACATATATAAAAAAAAAACAACGTCAAGGGCATCACTGCTTCGGGCGCTTCTTAGTTTGAGACTTTCGATGTTAGTCCCAACAGCCCTGTAATGTCACTGCAGTACCCCTCAAACGGGAACACAATAATGTATATACACTACTGCTTGGCGGCAGAATTATCTGGCACTGCGGCGGCACCTAGGCGACCTCCTACTAAGGAGATCTACCACCAAGTAAATTACCTGGTAAGCATGGTGAGTGTGTCCATTTTCAGTGCGCTGTCGGGCGAGTCGAATGCTACCGTGCAGAGCACTTGGGTCTGTCCGCGTTGAAACACAGCGCTGCCGTGAAGAGGGCCGTACAGTGACACCTACACACAAAAGTATTAAAAAAAAATTTGTTAAAGAAATTGATTGTATATTACGGTACTTTATGAATAAAACACCACAATTTTTATACATAAACACTCATAAAAACACTAGTTTTGTAAGACGAATGTATTTGCATACCGTAATGGTTGACAATAGACCCAAACAATTATATTTAAGACCTTTTTACACTGTTGTCATGCAAATAAAACCTTTGACTATGACTTTTTCCGCGATCCCGCCAAAACTCGTAGGCAGGTTTTCTTTTTCCTTTGGTTTTGGCGTCGCATTTTAAACATTTGCCAGTGTCAAGTATTTTATATTTTCAAGTTTCAAAAGTTAAATAAGTTACCTCGTAGCTAAAGTTATAGTCAAAGTCTAGTCTTGGTCAAGTACAGTCCGTGTCAGTCAAGTCCAGTCATGCTTTAGTAAAGTAGTGGTGACTTTACTATAAAGCTTCGATGGAGTTTTGGAAGCAACACAAAAAGCCATGTTTCACCACATTATTATATCATTTTCCCACACTCGCGATTGAAATTCGGCACTATACATAAACAAACACTAGTTTTGGAATAAAAATACAATGGGGCGACACGACTCATTCCGCGTTCCCGCCAAAATTAAGCAGGAGAAGTCAGCTAAGAGGAGATTTTATGACAGGGCCAAATTAAGGTCATTTTTAGATCCCAATAAATATCCCATCATTGAACTTTCCACCCAACTCACAAATACAAATCATTTATTAATAACACCAAAGTTACAGGTCATTTTCCTATTCATATTTAAAAACTATTATCAAAATCATTACATATGTCAAAACAATGAATATGTCAATAAAGTAATATGTCACATATAAAATAATTATGCCAATATAATTAAATGTCCATAAAAAACAAAAATATTATAATTACTTACTAGTAATTCAATAATCTCTTAGTTTTAAATAATCGTCAAAGTCATAGAATAAGGTCTCTTGAAGCCAAGATCTGGAGCTACTATGCCAGCGGCCCAGAGCCTCGCTCCGGTACTTCAAGGAGCTGGGTTGGCTCGGGAAGACGCTGGTAAGAGGAAATGTACAATACACCCCAAGCGGGCCGTCAGTGCAGGACTTATCGCCATTCAAATCAGAATAAGAATCCCAAAAACTGTGTGGCTAGTGTTAGTTATACCTGACAACTATAGTTATAGTGTTTTAAGTTATTTTGTTTTGTTTAATTGAAGATATTTATTATACTTTTTTTTATAATTTAGCTTGATAGTCGAATATAATCGATTCAGGTCTTAATTTCAAATATCGATTGAAATGGAATGGAATCCGTAATATGTTTGCATGTTGCAAAATGGTACCTGACAACTAATATTTCTCAAGTCATCCAAGTGCCTCCCATCACATCTCGTGTCCGTCTCAAAGATCATATCTCGAAATATCTGCTTGAGGTTGGTGTTAAAAGCATCTTGCAACTGGGTGATGTCGGCTTCTGTGTCCCTTAATTGATTCAGGGTGGTTTGCCGGAGCTCTGACACAGCATTATCTCGAGATATCTTATCGTGAGAATAGTCACTGTAAAAGTTTGAAAACATTTTTTTTTAAACTATTTATTTAATAAATAAATAAATAAATAATAAATATCGTAGGACTATACACACAGCGCCATCTGGCCCCAGACTAAGCAGAGCTTGTGTGATGGAAGTCAGACAACTGATAGAATACATAAATACTTTTTTTTTTTGTAAATACATACTTATAATACATACAGAACACCCAGACACAGAACAAACATTTGTTTATTCACAAAATGTTTGCCCTGAGTGGGAATCGAACCCACGCCCTACAGCTTTCAAGGCAGAAATACTACCACTGAGCCAACGGGGCTGTCGAAATTTGTAATGTAACATGTAAGTAACAGATAAGAGTATCTGACATGTCAATCTGACATCTGTCAATCTAACATTTGTAAATCTGTCATTTCGTACCCCACTACATTTTAATTACTAGAAAAAATTTAATGGGTAATACAGAACAAGTAATTTTCCGAATAAACCGATTTTTCAAATATTTTTTTATAGATGGGTACAGTCATAGCAGTAGATAAGGTCATATATTTTTTTCCAGTAATTTACAATATTTCACAATTTCATATTTTACAGGGTTTCCCTAATGTGATGATGCAAGTCAACATACATTATTTATTATTTAAATTTATAAGTCAAGCAACAGTCTCACATGAGAGCTAGTTCCATTCCAGGCTATTTGTGTTTACCATCTTCGGCCACACCATCACTCAACATCAGATGAGCTGTAGTCAAACACCTAGCTTGTCAACCATAAAAAAGTGAGATTTGTGCTGTTTGATACACTAATATGTTTACCTGAGTATTTCTCTAATCTTCATAGAAGACAGTGTTTTGATAGAGTCAACAATGCTCTGGTCTAGTGCTGTAAGAGTTTCATACTCTCGCTTTCGTTTCCCGTGCTTTTTCTGTAAAGCTTCTATACCTTTTACTATATGTTGAGCCTCTTTGGTACCTGCAAAAGAGCAATGGTTTCATTTTTCTTGGATTTGAATAAGAAATTATAAACACATACCAAAGAAATTTGGCTAAATTGTTTTAAAATGTATGTAATTACTAGCTGCACCCCGCGTGGTGATGAATGATGTTGATGATGGTGAAAAGTGTACTATGTCCCATTCCAGGATCCAAAGTACTCACATGCAAAATTTCACCCAGATCCGTTCAGTAGTTTACATATGAAAGCGTAACAAACAAACTCACATTCGCATTTATACATGCCTCCATACTAAATTTCATCAAAATCCATTCAGTAGTTTCTACGTGAAAGAGAAACAAACATCCATAATACAAACTTTCACGTTTAGAATATTAGTGGGAACTATAGTATAAATATATTCCTACAGCAACCGAAAGCACAGGGTCTCAATATAACAGTACAAAATTCACTATAAGCGCCATCTGTTTAGTGTCACACTTCATTGTTACAAAGAGGCCAATACATCATCAGCCTTTTGTAGTCCACTGCTGGACATAGGCCTCTCCCAAGACACGCCACTCAGCCCGATCCTCGGCTTTTCGCTTCCATCCACCGCCCGCTGTCCTACGTATATCGTCACTCCATCGAGTCTCAGGGCGTCCTACGCTACGTTTGCCAATTCGCGGTCTCCACTCTAGAACACGTCTACCCCAGCGGTTGTCGGTTCTGCGACAAATATGTCCAGCCCATTGCCACTTCAGCTTGCTAATCCGCTGAGCTATGTCTGTTGCTTTCGTTCTCTGGCGAATTACTTCGTTTCGGATACAATCCCTTAGAGAAATGCCATAGCTCTCTCCATAGCTCGCTGAGCGACTTTGAACTTGTGGACCATTCCCGCTGTGAGTGTCCACGTTTCGGCTCCGTAGTCAAAGAGGCCAACATTAAGCTAAAATAAGAAGAAACACGCACAGAGAGTGGTGCCATCTAGATGCAAAGGACTTCTAGAAAATAGTCTAACTATGTAACGTTTTTATATGCGATAATGTCTTTATCACAGTATTAGTAATATCTGAAATACATATGTAAATAATTTTGACTTACATTCATACCTATTTTGATGGCTTTTAGAAGGTCTTGTTGCAGAATGTCCTGTGCACTGCCTTCCATCATCACAACCAGGTTGGCTTTAGTGGCTGCCACCACAAGGTTCAGGGATGATGTTTGTAGATCCTTACGTGTTGGGTTGATGATTATCTCATTATCTATCAGGCCTACTCTGGAATTTTAAAAAATACATAATAAATTATATTTTTAAATTGTAGCGATGATAGCTCAGTGGTTAGCGCGGTAGGTTCGCATGCCGAAGAGCGTGGGTTCAAACCCCAACAATGAGCTTGAGCTGCCGGTGAAGGAAAACATCGTGAGGAAACCAAAGCATGGTGGTAGAGTACTTTCTAGTACTCGGCTGGCTAGCTACTACCCTCAAGTTGAAAATCTGCCGCCAAGCATCCAACAGTGTGTTCCGGCAGCCTCACTTGAGAGCCAGTTCCATTCCAGGCTAGGTGTGCTTTACCATCTTCGACCACACCTTCACTTAACATCAGGTGAGCTGTGGCCAAAACACCTAGCCTGTCAACCATGAAAAAAAAAATCAAATATATCATTAAAGGAACTGATTACATGTCAATTAATAAAAACAAAGTCAAAATAAAATATGTCAATATAAAAATAAAAATATTGTCAATATAATAAAATGACAAAACAATCATAATTACTTACTAGAAATTTAATAATCTTTTAGTTTTAAATCCACTTAATACAATACATACCTACATCTGAAGAGGGAAGTTCAACACCCTTACATAATATTATGATAGACAGCTTTAGTTAAAGAACTAAAAAGTTACCTGACTGCTCCCACAGGACCATCCCACGGCACATCTGATAAGGCCAGTGCAGCGCTTGCAGCATTCACAGCTATTGTTTCCGGAGGATTTGTGGCATCTACTGCTAACATATTACACACTATCTGCGTATCATAGAAGTAGTTAGAAGGGAACAGAGGTCTGAGTGAGCGGTCTATAAGACGGGATGTGAGGATCTCTCTTTCTGTTGGACCTGGAATTAATATAATTAATTTCAGTATTTGATTTTTCTTCTTTAAACAGACAATCATTGGAGACACTGTCGGCCTGGTACAGTTTGCCAAAATATTTAGGTAAACGAAAAACAACTTTTGGTTTACAAAAATTAAAGGAAAATATGCTTTTACATGGCATACAAGATTTTAACACTGAGATATATGCACAATAGCATTTATGTAGCTGTTCAAAAATCATTCAATAAATGGCCCCTACGTACATAAAGACATGTCAAAAATGAAATTTTAAATTGCAATTTAAAAAAAAATCATTTTGGCTTTAGATTTTTCATATGCGCATACCTAGTTTCTAAAGCTTTATAAAAGACATTATAGAAAAAAAAAATGATAAAGTTTGATAATTATAAATATGCTCTCTATAAACTTCGGTTTTTAACATGTCCTTATGTACTTAGGGATTGTTGAAATAGTTTAAATGTGAACTTATTTAGAAACATACCTACAAACATTGCTAACTAAATACA
Organism: Biston betularia; assembly: GCA_905404145.2. Taxonomy (NCBI): domain Eukaryota; kingdom Metazoa; phylum Arthropoda; class Insecta; order Lepidoptera; family Geometridae; genus Biston; species Biston betularia. The sequence goes on from FR989879.1 coordinate 2,105,358, forward strand.
ACAGAACAGCACAAATATGACATAACCATAGACTAATTTTAGGTAAATTATGAAGTCATCACCTAGTTCTCTTCTCAGAAAATTGGTGGGTATTCTACCAGCAGCTGCCGCTTTCTGCCTGTAGTCTACTACCAATGGCAGAAATGAACTGCTGCTTTGTTTTGCTTTCGACACAACAGTGGACAGCACACTGGTATCTCCTAGCATCGCTACGCATGCTCCATCAGCGAAACGGGCGTAACGCCCAGTAGACAGCTTCAGAGTAGTCCTAAAAAGGATTTTAACAGTTAATTTTTTTTTAATTCTGCCTACTTACGTAAAAAACTTTAAAAAATGTGCTTAATACAAAATAGTGCCCGAACAGACGCATAATCATATTTCACAGCAGCAAAATAGTATTAGTGTAACCTCTGAACAGAGCATAACCTCAAAACTTACCCATTGGAAAACGGTACATCTATTTCGCCAATACCGGGTTGGGACGCGAAAAACTTTTTACCATGACATGTTTTTGATTTTATTTTAGAGAATAACAGCATTTGATGTCTTGGCAGCATCTCAAGGAATAAATTTCATGAAGGTGAAAAAGGGCAAAGATAGAAACTAAGCCGGTTTATATGTTTAGTATGTGACCTGTCCGCACACGAGCACTAAGCACACCGAGAGATTTTAAGAACACTTGAATCCATGCATACAGAAACCAGCATCTAAACTATTTGACTATTTCTAGATTGATTACGAAAAATCTGAAATTTATAAAATGAATTTCGCTTTTTTAAACTTTTAAACCTGACCAGACTTTTTGTTTTGGCTAGGTACGATAAATATATTTGCCATCAATTTTTAAAATTAAAACTTTGAATTTTAGGTATGTAGCTATGAAGATTTTTTTCTTTACTCAAAAACAAAATACAAGATATTGTCAACTGTTGATGGTATGCATGTTTTGAATTTCAGCAGTTTTTTGCTTTATCATTGTGAGCAGACCATGCATACACGCCGGACTGGACAATTTTTAAAATAATCAGCTGATTGTCAAAGTCAGCTTAATAATACGTACTCACTGTCAAAGTCATCAAAGTAAACAAAATATAAAGTATTATAAACAGAAAGCCAGCCTGACGAAACTAGGAACAAAAATTTTTTCTATGTACTTTGCGTGGCAAATAATGGCGGATATTGCTATCACACTCCCTCAGTGCGGTTTCTCTTTCTTGCAATACCTCCGTCAAGTGTCAGCTATGTTGTTTGTCAAAACTTCATTTCGTGCAGTTTCTTTTGAGTTTAAATGTTTGTTTGATTGTGGATTTTAATTGTTAAAAGTGTAATTTCTCGTCAAAATTAGTGGCGAGTGATCAGAGGTGTACTTTGAATCAAAATGCCACCGGAAAAATGGTTTATTACTAGTGAAATTTGTGAAAATCGAGCAAGTCGTTCGAATGATGAAAAAAGGATATTTATGGCGAGATTTCCTTTAGATGAAACCCGGTAAGCACTTAAATATGATACTTTGTAATTAGAGTCAGCCATATGTAAGTAGAACAGGCTACGAACAAATAAAATTAACAAATTTATCTCATTTAAATTGTGTGCTAGTGATGTACTGCAACTGTAACATCAACATATCGATAACAGCGTTATTGTTTAACATTGAAAAAAAAAGAAATATAATGTTGCACGAAAGAGTAGGGGCACAATATTTTACATATTTGAATGGCGTGCCTACATAAATGAACAAGGATCGGAATAGGTTGTGCAATTTTGCAGGATTTTGAAACATACAACATAATCTTTACAATATTGATATACCACACAATTCGGTATGTAAAGTTTTTTTTTTGTATTTATTTTATATTTTTTACTGATAGTAAACTTTATTTTATGAAACTAATTTGAATATTTTGGCTTTCTATGCGGTAGTTTAATTCTAATACATTTTCAAACTTTTTATAGTTATGACGTCATAACATTGGCTGAATATGTAAAATATGTACCTACTTTTTTAGGCACTGAAAGAATCCTTATACAGCCAAGGACATGACGTCATTAGAAGTTAATTGAAAGTCAAATTTATTTTATGTATTTTATTAAAATAAACCCCGTCTCATAGTCTAAAGAGTTTTAAACGGAAAAATCATGTACAGGAATGTAATATTTCGAAATGGTTTTGGAATCAGCAAAGTATTTTTTTTCTTTACATACCGAATTGATTAAGTGTTCCGAGTACTTTCCGAGTAAGAAAAATTTCGTAAGCTCTACGCAAATTTTTCAAAAAGGACATTTGGGCGCGGCAAAAGTACATCTATAAGTTTCATAGTAATATTTATGTTACTCACTTCTAAATGCACTAACCTACTTCGATCTTCGGTATCAATATTCATGATTTTAACCAAGAAACATTGATTTAATTTTAATTTAAAAAAAATTTCAGATGCAAACACTGTGTCAAGTTTGTGAGCAAAGAAGATATAATATATGTTCCCACTGAAAAGTTGCATACATTAATACGTGTATGTGGAAACCAGTTTCACAACAAAGCATTGAATATAAAAAAAGCTGAAAATTCAACTGCTGACATTATTAAAGATCACAGCTACAGGGCATCACAAAATAATAAGAAAAATTGAAAAAGAATCAGTTTTTATTTTATTTTGCTATAGAGCAAGATGAAGAAGGTTTATTGTTAAATTGTTAAGATTATCAAGTGATCTATAGAACAAGATGAAGAAGACATATTGAAAACTTTTTTATTATTATTATTTCTTAGCTCTATGAATCTGCATTCTCAAATATTTACAATTGATTTTTTCATTTCGCTATACAAGTAATTTCATTTCAGTAATTAAATGTTAATTAAATTAGCAGAAACAGTTTTTTATTTTATTTCGGGTCCGCATTTAAGTTCAATCTTGATTAGTACCAATGGTCTCCTTGTCAACATTGGACTCATAAATACGGATTCGATACTTACCTAAAATTCATAAAAAATATTATTTAGTAGTAACCTCGGTTTCTACTCTGCATATTTTATCGATATCGATAAATAGCTATTTGTTCAGCACTATTTGGTTCGTTAGGTTGGTACACCTGTTGTTTGTCATCTTTGTGGTATCTGTTGGTATTGGAATGCCATGTAAATGGATTCTATTGGCTAGTATGGAAGTCCCGTCTCTTAAACGTAGTGATTACATTCTCTTGGCAGAAAGCAAAGAATTGAATTGAACCTTTTGATTCCGTTTTCTGTATTTATTATGAAAAAAGTACAGGGAAATGATTCATTTCAACGCATAAACTACCTCTATCAGGTATTTATAAAAAAATTACACCCGGCACATACTTATAGGTACATGTATCTAAATTAATCGATTGTAATTTGCCTGGAAGAAAATAATTTATCTACATTAATGCCATGCTCTTTCTTAACGCACTATCTCGGATAATAATCGTCTTTGCTTGCTTTCTGGTCGAATGTCGGAGGCCTCCGAGGTGGCTCAATGACACTAGATTTGTGTACTTAAGCTCTGTAAAGTAACCAGTTTACCTATGGAGCCTTTACCTAGCTGATGGACTTCAATAATGACAACCAATAAGGTAATATATTCTAGTCTCAAATAATTTATTTCCAGATTAGCAAAAACATGGTTAGTAAGAATCCTGCATTATCTTCATACTATACTAACTTGGCCATCAGCGTGGCCAAGAAGAATGTATTGAAAATGTAAGTAATAAAAACAAAATTATAAATACAATATTTTATTACAATAGGCTTGCATTTAATCATCATAATTCACCTGTTGACTGTCGACTATCCACTACCTAAAGATACTGTGGTATTGTTTTCATCTCCTGAGATTTCCATTTTAAATGTATGAGTAGTTTTGAGATTTCTATTCCACTCAGTTTAAAATACGAAGTCATTTGAAAGTTTTACTGACTGTGACTGTTTAAATTATTTTAATTTTAAAAGTAATAAGACAAATAAGGCACTCTCTTGATGGTAAGAGATAATGCCTGTCTATCACCATATCAGCGATACACAGAACTTTGAGGAAAAAGTCTCTCAGCTACCTACATACCAAATTTCATCAAAATCCGTTCTGTAGTTTTTGCGTGAAAGAGGAACAAACATCTATCCATACTTGCAAACTTTCGCATTTAGAATATTAGTAGGATTATGTATAATATTGGTAGGATAGGATAGTAGGATACAATATTAGTAGGATAATGTATTATTTATTTCAGACATCCAGAAGTGAAACGTCAAATATGCAAGAAATGCCGGTGCATTCTAATTAACAATGTCTCTGCCAAAATGAAAATTAAGAATAGAAACAAGTTGAAGAAAATAGTTTGGACTTGCAATACTTGTAGAACCAAGAAAATGTTCCCCGCTGGTAAAAATGAAGACCATAGAGTTTGGTTGGAGAAACCTGAAGCGGTGGTTGAAATTGTAAGCTAGTGTTTAATTAAATAAATAAGTCATACAATTTTTGCTTTTTAATTATAACTTCATAAAAATAATCCATTTTTAATTGCTATTTAGCATTCCACATGTGAAAAATAATATCTAAGACGATCAAGACGCTCTCCTGATGGTAAGAGATAACGCCTGTCCATGACCATTGCAGCGATACACAGAACTTTGACTAGCAAAACAAAGTCCAGGGCATGGCTATTTTGGTGCTCATTACTTTGGAATTTCGATTTCTTGACATTGCTATTTTATTATTTGCTTTTACAAGATTATGTAAAGCGTTATATTATAAGTTAGTAGCGATGATAGCTCAGTGGTTAGCGCGGTAGGTTCGCATGCCGAAGGGCGTGGGTTCAAACCCCAACAATGAGCTTGAGCTGGCGGTGAAGGAAAACTTTGTGAGGTAATCATACCATGGTGGTAGGGTACTTTAGTAATCGGCTGGCTAGCTACCACCCTCAAGTCGAAAATCTGCCGCCAAGCACCTAACGGTGTGTTCCGGCAGCCTCACTTGAGAGCCAGTTCCATTCCAGGCTAGGTGCGCTTTACTATCTTCGACTACATCTTTACTTGACAGGTGAGATGTGGTCAAATACCTAGCCTGTCAAAAAAAAAAGTACCTACCTGGATGTATCTACGACGTAAGAATCTAATCTCGAAAAAATCTGAACGTTTGATCAATATACAGCAAATTATGGAGGTGTTCACATATTTATGATATTGAGATGGTATTACCCAACCGATTCTAGTAAAAAAGAAAACATTCTCAACGAGGTTATGCAAGACCGAAAAACCGGAATATTTCGGTACTTCTATTAATATTATTTGTAGCGACGATAGTTCAGTGGTTCGCGGTCGGTTCACACGTCTAAGGGCGCGGGTTCAAATCCCAAAAATGAGCTCGAGCTGCTGGTGAACGAAAACAGCCTCAGGAAATTATAGCTTAGTAAATAAATAATCATCGTAGGACAGCACCATCTGACCTCAAACTTGTACTATGGAACTGATAGAATACTTAAATAGTTTTTTTTTGTAAATACATACTTATTATACATACAGTACACACAGACACAGAACAAACATTTGTTTATGTCACAAAATGCTTGTCCTGGGTGGGAATCGAAACCACGCCCTTCAGCTCTTGGAGTAGACGTATCAACTGATGAACCAACAGGGCTGTCAAGCCTACCCTCAAGTTGAAAATCCGCTGTCGAGCACCCAACGGTGTGTTCTGTGATTCTGTTCCATCATCTATGAAAACGGCAAAAAAAATCACGTTTGTTGTATGAGAGCCGCCTTAAATATTTATTTTACTCTGTTTTTTAGTATAATTGTTGTTATAGCGGCAACAGAAATACATCATGTGTGAAAATTTCAACTGTCTAACAATTACGGTTCATGAGATACAGCCTGGTGACAGATGGACAGCGGAGTCTTAGTAATAGGGTCCCGTTTTAACGTTTGGGTACGGTACCCTAAAAATAGTGCAAACATCTTGTTCCGCAAATGTTTGCAACCAAATATTTTATTCAAATATAAAATGTGTCGAATGTGAGAGGTTGAAATAATAAAAAACCTAACAAGAAGGCTGTGCTCGCTGTCTCTAATTGCGTGTCACGTTTTTGCATTTTTCCATTTGCTAAAATTGACTTTAAATAGACACAGATATAGCGTGCATTATGGACACACCCACAAAATACGGGATAGGTACTTCAGAGTAACCAAACTCGAACCAAAATGAAATTATCAATTCATCAAAGAATATTTTTTCATCAAAGAATATAATTTGCAGATGGCCATCAAAGATCGGAACACGGCGGTGATGGAGGCCTTGACTCGGGAGGAGGCGATTTCAAATGAAAGCTCATGTTGTAAATAGAAATAAGGATTGCGTGTATGCCTCGAGCATTCATGCTCACCAACGAAGGCTCCTTCTTGCGGCGGCGTCGTGTGTCGGGTCGCTCTCTTCCCTCAGAAATGGTTGAGGAGGGCGATGGCTGGCACATGCGTCATACTCGTGATCGGGTGCTGCTTGCGGGTCGTTGGTCTGCTCGCGGTATACACACAATCTAGTACCTACTTTAACCTTAGATTAAGATCCTACTAACCTCTCCTCTTTTTGTAATGTAAAATTGTAAAAAAAAAAAAATATGTAATTAAAGTTGACAAAGGTCACGGACCCCAGTGTCTGTGGAGCGTATAATTATAAATAAATAAAAAAAAATTTATCAATTCTGCTATTTTTAATCATAACTTTATTCCGGTACCGCAAAATTCTCGCATAATCGGTCTGCGCAAAGCTATCGGCGATTTCTATACCACCCGGTACTAACCGGCCATGCATAATGTATGAGCTGCGGAGATACCTCTACCACATTCAAACTAGACGCGTATATCACTGGCGTCGTATTTTAGAAAATTGCGCGCCCGGAGTGGAAAATCTTGAACATTTTCTTAGCCGCCTGTCTCAAAACCGATGTGTTCGCTATCCGAACACAGCTATAAAAAGTAAGTACGAATTCACGCAGGCGGATCGAAGCGGTCGTTTGGTGTTCAAGATATAGACAATGAGGCCTCATGCCTCCTCAAAAGTATAGAATAGAATACAACTTTATTACACGCCAAACATACATAGGTACATTATAATATCTATTCCTAATACCTATTTCTGTTTTTCTTTCCATCCAAAGGTTGTCTGGAAGAAATCGCTCTAGACGATAAGACCGCTCTTATACACCAAGTATGTATTATATTGTTTTATTATGTTAATTATCTCTTTTTTTATGTTTCATATTTGAAGGTTTTGCTGTATAATAGGTAAAGTTATATTTTATTCTATTCTGTAATAACATACAAATATGAAACACAAAAAAGAGATAAAGAATATAACAAAACAAAATAATAAATATTTGGTGTACCCATAACGGCGGTCTTATCGACTGGAGCGATTTTTTCAAGACCACCTTTGAATGGAAATACAGAAACAGATATTAGGTTGGTGTATAACATAATAACGGACTGGAAAACACACTATTAGAATAGACACACACACACACACTAGAAGTATCCGGCAGCTCAAGCTCACTGTTGGGGTTTGAACCCACGCCCTTCGGAATGCGAACCAACCGCGCTTACCATTGAGCTATCATCGCTACAAAATGGGTAGATATGTATAGAGGTAGCTGAAACCCTGGATTAACACATAGTCTACTTTTTACCCCGAAAACATGTAGCGGGTGACACCGTGGGGCACAGCTAGTATTATAAATGTGAAAGTTTGAATGTATGTTTGTTACTCTTTCACGCAAAAACTACTGAACAGATTTGGATGAAATTTGGTATGGAGGTAGCTGAGACTTTGGATTAACACATAGGCTACTTTTTATCCCGAAAATATGCGGCGGGTAACACCACAGGGCGCAGATAGTACGGAATAAATGTAGGCCATACGGACGTATAAAAAAATAGGGTACTCTATAATATTGGGTTACCATAACGTGACCAGAAAGAAATACACTTCACTCGTCATACAAAAATCTTTATGAGGAAAAACTACGCTGAATTACAATGTACTTACTTTTCTCCTGTTTACGAGTCGGGCCGCGTAGGTCTTGAATGAGTTAACATTGCTAACAGAAAAATAAAATACGGATTGCTAGAAACGTTTGTTTGCCCGAAAATTGCTTAATCGTTAATTGTCAATAGAATAATTTGAAAAAAATAAAAGTGAAAAATACAGTGAAAAATTCGCTTAAAAGGTTTCCAGACTACGTTTTTTTTTTTATGTGATAAATAATGAGACGAACGAGACGCTCTCCTGATGGTAAGAGATAACGAGATGGTAAGGTATCATGTATAGATGGTAAAGTATCGCAGCGATGCACAGAACTTTGAGTAAAAAAACAAAGTCCAGGGCATCGCTGCTTTGGCGCTCATTACTTTGAGACTTTCGAAGGTTAGTCTCAACAGCCCAGTAATTCGTTCGTTATTACGTTCCTTGAACTGATGCTGTGTGTAATACGTTGCCAGCATCTGTGTTTCCAACTAAATACTACCAGGGGTTGTTAAAGAAAAGCGTGATTATGTATTTCCTAGACACATCGTCACTTCCCATCAGATGAGATCGCGGCCAAACTCTCTCAACTCTCTCATTCCTAGTAAAAAAAAATTGATATCTATTCAGATCTATTTTTTAATTTTTTTTTTATACAGAATAGGTTCGCGTTTGACCACACCCTGCCTGATGTTACGCAGGATGCAATCTAAGTTTTTTTTTTTTTTTTATTGGTTGACAGGCTAGGTGTTTGACCACAGCTCACCTGATGTCAAGTGAAGGTGTGGCCGAAGATGGTAAAGCACACCTAGCCTGGAATGCAAGTGGCTCTCAAGTGAGGCTGCCGGAACACACCGTTAGATGCTTGGCGGCAGATTTTCAACTTGAGGGTGGTAGCTAGCCAGCCGAGTACTAAAGTACCCTACCACCATGCTTTGGTTTCCTCACGATGTTTTCCTTCACCGGCAGCTCAAGCTCATTGTTGGGGTTTGAACCCACGCCCTTCGGCATGCGAACCTACCGCGCTAACCACTGAGCTATCATCGCTACAAACTTACTTAGAAAAAAACCTGTTTACTCTAGATTTGAAAACACTCAAATTGTACTTCGCGGGAAAAACAGACGCTGGCAGAGAGTTCCACATCCTCGCTCAGCGTTATAAACTGTCCCACCAATGTGAGACGGGCACCTAATCCACCACGCTGGCCAAGTGCGGGTTGGCAGGTTTCCCACATCTTCGAAAACTTTTTTTAAGAATTCATACATGTAAGGTTTTCTCACAATGTTTTCCTTCACTACGTTAGACTGATAAAATAGACTTCAGTAATAGACGTGCTCAAAACATCGGTCCACGTTGAAATCCTCGGTATAAACAAAATTTTCTTATTAAAAAAGTGTAATATTTTTTATTGAGTATGGAACTAAGCTAGGCAACAAAATGAAAACCATTATTATGAACGTCGTAATGTTAGATTGGCTACGAGGAACGTGATACCTTGTTAGTATTCTAGTGGGGTTTCCCATAACATTGGCTCACGGAAGCTACTGTGGCTTCGATAGGGCTTAAAGAGCTCAGTAGGGCATAGTCATAAGTAGGCAGTGGCGGGGCAAGACCTTAATTTGATGTGGGCAAGACCTTAATTTGATGTGGGCAAGGCCCTACTCTTATATAATTATAAATAAATAAATATTGTAGGACTATACACGCAGCGCCATCTGGCCCCAAACTAAGCAGAGCTTGTGTGATGGAAGTCAGATAACTGATAGAATACATAAATACTTTTTTTTTTGTAAATACATACTTATAATACATACAGAACAAACATTTGTTTATTCACAAAATGTTTGCTCTGAGTGGGAATCGAACCCACGCCCTACAGCTCACTAATACTAATGCTGCTTATGTTACTAATATTCTATTTATTGTTAGCTGTCCATTGCTTTTATTGTTGCAACAATTTGGACATTAGGGTGGTATGAACAACTAACGTACAAATACAAATCTTTTATTCATAACGCCAAAGTTACAGGTCATTTTTCCATTCATATTTAAAAATAATCAAAATCATAACATATGTCAATACAATGAAAATGTCAATGAAATAATATGTCAATACAAAATAATTATGTCAATATGAATAAATGTCAATAAAAAAGCACCGAACAGGGAATGGAATAGTCAAAAGTTGCCGTTGAGAAACGTGACTGGCGTAAACATAAACAGAATCGAAATCACCAGCTCTGGCCGGCGGGAGTCCCCGCAACGCGAGAAGATGTTAAACTAATTAAAAATGAATTTGATATGTCATGTCAATAAGAATATTTGTTTAATATAATTTTTTCGTCGCGTTCACGGCTTGGTAATGTTTAAACCACCGGACGCGAGGCCGTAGGCAGTGGCCCACGACGCCCACGCCTTACTCCGCCTCTGTAAGTAGGGCAGGACTTGAGCCACGTCTAATTACCCTTCTCGTTTGGTGCTAGGTAGTTTTGATAATAAGATAGATAGAGAGATAGAAACTCTTCATTGTGCACATCAAAAACAGAAACTTGGTGGTAGATTTACTTAGCAGGTAGTCGTCTAGGTAGGTTCCACCGCAGTACAAGATATTCCAACGCCAAGCAGTAGTGTATAAACATTACTGTTTTCCGGTTTGAAGGGTACTGCAGCTAGCGAAATTACTGGGCGGTTGAGACTAACCATCGAAAGTCTCAAAGTAATGAGTGCCAAAGCAGCGATGCCCCGGACTTTGTTTTACTACTCAAATTTCGGTGTACCGCTGCAATGGTCATAGACATGCGTTATCTCTTACCATCAGGAGAGCGTATCGTTGGTCTCATTGCTTTTACATAAAAAAAGAAACAAAATAATCTTATGAGGTTGTGCCACAACTAGCGGCCTTATCGTTAAGAGCGATCTTTTCCAGGCAACCAAGAATAGATAACACGATACATATTATTTACAAGGAAAATATGTTTTTTTTTTTAATTACTGTTGACAATCTTAGTGTTTGACCACAGCTCACCTGATGTTAAGTGACGGTGTGGTTGAAGATTTTAAGGTGGTACGATTTCCGTACAAATAATTTTTTGCCACTTATGAACAAATGGAGCATAATTTCACAGTGAAATCACAGCTACTGGCATTTACTTTGGTCTTTACTTGCGGTAAATTACAATTGCTTGAATAAAACAGTAGATTTATTACCATAATCTACTATTTTATTCAAAAATCATAAATTCATAAATCATTATAAATTTAATTTTATGCTAATAATGTACTGTTTTATTCAAGCAATAGTGATTTGCCGCATATAAAGACCAAAATAAATGCCAGTAGCTTTGATTTTACTGTAAAATTATGCTCCATTTGCCCATAAATGGCAAAAAATTATTTGTATGGAAATCGTACCACCTTAAAGCACACCTAGCCTGGAATAGAACTGATTCTCAAATGAGGCTGCCGTAGCACGCTGTTAGGTACTTAACGGTAGATTTAAAACTTGATGTGTGGTAGCTAGCCAGCCGAGTACTAGAAAATACCTAACCACCATGCTATAGTTTCCTCACGATGTTTTCTTTCACCGGCAGCTCAAGCTCATTGTTAGGGTTTGCATAGACTCCTTTCGGCGTGTGAACTTATCACGCTAACATCTAAGCTATCATCGCTAAAAAATGGTAAAGCAATTTCAATTAGAATGACCTTCGTATACAAATTATTTTCCTGCAATTTGCTATAGCGTTACATAAGCAATGCGACACGAAATAAATATTCGTTCTCTTATATTTATTTTTATTACTCATAAAAATTCACCGGATTTACAATACCTCATAAAATATTTTATGACAGGCGTCCAATTTCGGCACAACTCGGTGGGCAGCCATGTAAACTGAAAATGAGGGTGATTTTCCAAATAGCTCTAGTAATATTGTATGTATCGACAAGTGATTCATCCATTTACAGTGAAGTGGCCGGAACCCTATCTGATTACTTGAAGACTTCTTTGAAGAATATCAAAGCAACTTTCCAGGAAACCAACAATCCCGAAGCGAGGTTCAAAGTAAGGCACAATGCCAAACCAAATCCCTTAACCAATCAAATAAACGTTCAATCCCTACCAAATTATAATCAGCCAATAATAACTGCGCATCATGAACACAATTCGTCACCAAAAACGATTATACGGATTTTCAAAACCGACGGGGGTGCTCGCGCCTCAGAGAAACGGATGTTTAAAACTGATGGAGAGTTTAGAGGCTTGGATAAACACTACCCAAGAGACAGCAAACTTGTACACGTTCCTAAGATTATAATGCCCCCTAAATACTCGAAATATTCGAATAATGAAAAGGCAAAAGACGAGCCTTACCGGTTGGACGCTGTATTAAATAGTATCAGGAGGACACAAAATATCGCACGTCGAGCGGGTGATGATACTTCATCAGACACCGAAAGTTCTAGTTTGGAGTTAAAAGACTGGAAGAACGAATGGAAGGAGTTGTGGATAAAGAAGAAGATAGAGGCGATAAATCAGTCGTTTCCGCTTGGCGATGTCGTTAATATGGTGGCTGCAAGTAAGTAACAGAATAATTGCTTTTTAGGATCATGGGAGTGTCAATGGGCTATATTCCTAAAATTTTACCTATGTCTAGCTTAAATATTTTGGGAGAATGGCGTCTTTTAATCTTAAATATGGGCTGTCCATCGTTTCTAGTTCCAATCACAGATTCACGTGAGCCAATTTGCTGATCCAATAATGAAATAAGAAATAATTACTCAGTAGCATTAAAATACTGCGTTGATGTAGGCACTTTAAATATTAAGAAGCTCTAATGCAGTTCTTGGACTTCGCGTGAATTTTCTAGTTGTTCTTCGGAAATTAATAAATGGTTTTCTACTAGGACCATGGGGTGTACCATGTGGAGATCCCGGTCAGCACGATATGCCCTGGGGAACTTGCACGATGGCCATGGAATGTGAGCCGGAATACCGCATCTACCGAGGGGACTTCCAATGCGGACGCACCAAGTTCGTTTGCTGCTCTATTCAACTGACCAACTATGATATGTACCAAGGCTTCGACGTATCTTTCGCCGACTCTGACCTGTCTACAGATTCAGATGAACAAAGAAACCGAGGCAAAGGCTCATCAGAAAAAAGACGCAGGAAAAAAGAGAGAGAACAAAAACGGCGCAGAAAAGCGAGACAGAAACGCAAGAAAAAGATAAAGAAGAACATTAAGAAGATAATCAGGGAAATCAGAAAGATATTAACCAAACAGTACAGGAACGGAACGACCCAGAGGAAACGAAAGACGAAACAGCTTAAGAAATTCATCAAAGATTTGAAAAACAAGTACAGACAGGACCGCAAGTCGGTAAAGAATATCCACGAAATAGAACTGGTAAAGATAGATTCGAACTTGATCAATAAATTGAAAGAGATCAAGGAAGTGAATGAAAACTTCGTTACGAATTCTACGTTTAGGGAAATTATACTGAACGGGACAATAAGTAGGCAAGGGGCCAGGATGCTGGTGGAAGCTTATCCAGAATTGTCGCCGTACTTTACTGATAATACGAGAAGAAGTGGTGGCAAACAGCAAGGACCGACGGACTATGATGTGGAATACGGCATGCTTTATTATTGAGCAATAAAGTCGGAATACTATAAAATCGTGTCTGATAACGTTTCGCTTTAGTTTTAAACGCAGTTCAATTTTTCTAATTTTTTTTTGTTATTTTTCTTTGGAGTATAAATTGTTGAATTAAGTATAGTTACAAGCACTTAACGGTGTGTTCCGGTAGCCTCGCTTGAGAGGCAGTTCCATTCCAGGCTAGGTGTGTTTACTATCTTCGAACACTCCGACACTTGACACAGTGGTTGAAGACTTTGTAAAATAAAACAAGTCATGGGATTTATGGGAATTAAAAAACACGAACGCCCACGAACAAATGAATTTTTTCGAGAAACTTAATTTTTTTTTAATTATTTAATACATCCAAATCTATTCAGACATTTAAAAGTTATGATGAAATAAAAGAAACTCACATATACATGTACATGAAATCTGAAAACATAAACACTCCTTTTTTTTGGGTAATCGTGTAAAAAGAACATGGGCCCCCGTACCAGTGGAAAGTTGATTTAAATGAAAAAAAACCAGCCAAGTGCGAGTCGAACGAAAGGTTCCGTACCATTATGTATAAAACGGCAAAAAATCACAAATTAATTTTATTCTGTGAAAGTTGCAACTGTCTTCCGATCACGGTTCATAAGTTACAGCCTGGTGACAGACCAACGGACAGCGGAGTCTTAGTAACAGGGTCCCGTTTTACCCTTTGGGTAAGGAATCCTAAAATCAATTTTATAAAGACAGTCAATTTGGTCATAAACATTTCCATTTAAAGACGGAACTGCATAAAATGACCAGCTTGCAAAATTTATGAGCACAGATTTCCCCGTAAAGACCATCCATTTTTCATCGATACAGTGAATGACAAAGTAGTTGGCTCTAAAAAGTCAATAAAGAGTGTGGGAGCGTAAAATATCGCCCGGAACGAATGGGGTCAAATATTTGATCTGTCCTCGATCGAAATGTATACAGATCCAGTGATTTTCATTCCTCGCGGACACCTTTCGTTGTCAACCTACGCGTAAGTACAACTAGATGTAAATAGGGGTTACTGTATTGAGTTGAGGAGCGAAGGTCATGGGGTTGATTTTGAGGATTTTATTTTATTTTGTTTATTATGTAGATTTCCCAGCTTCCAGGAGCTCCAAGAAGCGACACCGCTTCATAGTCAATATTCCAAAGACTCGAACTAAACGGTTCGAGTCTACCTTCATTGTACGAACCGTTAAACAATGGAATTTGCTGCCCGAGTGGGTGTTCCCTGATAGATACAATCTGGGTGCCTTCATCTTGGGTGTCGCGAGTGAATCGGTTTCTTCTAAGCGAGCGTGCTCAACCGTAGACCGCATGTTCGCTTTACATCAAACGCAAGCCTATATGTAATAATAAAAAAGTATAATCTATGTAGCCACTGCAACACCGCGGGAGGTGGCCTTTTGGAGGTCTTCCATGATGCAGGAGGCCGGACAGCGAGGGCACGAAAGAAGGTGCGGCATTGTTTGCTCAGGAGCCCCACAGTCGCACTGTACCGTTTCAGCGTCCGAGTATCCACACTTGGCCATATCGCTCCTGCAGCGGCTCACTTGCGTTCGGAGTCAGTTTAACGACTTCCACCTGGGCTATGGGAGGTGGCTTTGTATCGTGTACTAGGTAACCCGGTAAAATTCGTATTACCTGAAATTAATTTGAACGATTACTGTGCTGTAGATTTCAAACTGCACAGAAGTAAGAACAGTTATGCATGACGCAGCTATCAAAAGATTGGTTTTGCTTGGCGGTAGATCTCCTTAGCAGGAGGTCGTCTAGGTACCATCACAATACTAGCTATGTGCAGCGTTATTGAAAATAGTAAACATACCTAGCCTGAAAAAAAATATCGTAGGACATTACACTCAGCGCCATCTGACCCCAAACTAAGCGAAGCTTGTACGATGGAAGTCAGATAACTGATAGAATACTTAAATAGTTTTTTGTAAATAATTACTTATGATACATACAGTACACCCAAACAAATACAGTACAGAACAAATATTTCTTTATACCATAAAATGTTTGTTTTGGGAGGGAAACTTAAAGCAGACGTACTACCCATGAACCATTAGGGCTGTAAATGGAACTGGTTCTTAAGTGAGACTGCCGGAACACACCGTCAGGTGGCGGCAGATTTACCATTTCATCGGATGGTCAGAACTACCCTCATTTCAACAGTTCTAAAAATCAGAACCAAGTGTTTTGATTCCACTTTCATTGTATGGACCTCAAGACATCAAAATGCGCTGCTTCCAGGTAAAGTATAAACCAAATAAGGCAATAAAGATTTGAACTCGTGTCTATCTTTGTTTCGACATTTCTACATTGACACAAAAGTCTCAGAACAAATATATATATTATTTTACGACTTAGCAGTTTATTTCGAGATTTGTTCAACGACAACTGAGACGTTTTAAAGTTGCTTGTGAATATTTTATGTGGTAAAGGAAAACATCGTGAGGAACTATAGCATGGTGGTAAGGTACTTTTTAGTACTCGATTGGCTAGTTACCACCACTCTTAAGTTGAAAATCTTTCGCTAAGCACCTAACAGTGTGTACCGGCAGCCTCACTTGAGAATCAGTTTTATTCCAGGCTTGATGTGCTTTAACATCTTCAAACACACCGTCACTTAACATCAGATGAGCTGTGGTCAAACACTTAGATTGTCAATAGTTATCGGAAACCATTTCCAGGCTCTCAAGTGTGGTTTCAGTTTAGATGTGTATATCATCTTCGACCAAACCGTCAATTAACATCAGGTGAGCTGTGGTCATCAAGCTAGATAGCCTGTCAAGCATTAAAAGAAGTGATATCACTGAAAAATAAAAGAAAACACTTGAATAAAAATATACACTTTTAAAAATTGATGAGTCTTCTGTTTTAAGATTAATGTACGTCGAGCACTTAGTATAACTCAGATTAAACACTACAATTTAAAAGTAATACAAATGTATAAAATGATTGTTTCGACAGTAAAATATGTCACTGAAAAATGTATTTTCGAGACTTAAGAAATTCCATCATATTTCGAGTAATTTAAAAAAGCTTATATAGGTACAAAGTTTGAAACAAACGAAGTTGCGAAACCACAGAATTTTGTTCTGTTAAATGAGACCCTAACTTTCACAACATTAGACTGAAGATCCACTGCAGCAAGAAACGCGCTTAAGGTGGTTCGATTTCCATACAAATAAATGTTTGCCATTTATGGACAAATGGAGCATAATTATACAATGAAATCACAGATGAGAAGATCACAGAATAACAAGCTACTGTTTTATTCAAGCAATTGTGATTTCCCGCAAATAAAGACCAAAATAAACGCCAGTAGTTTTGATTTCACTGTAAAATTATGCTCCATTTGTCCATAAATAGCAAAAAATTATTTGTATGGAAATCGAACCACCTTAAAACGTTAGAATATAGAACATTGGCATACGTAACTAGTCCTCAAGTTTTACATACCTAACCCTAAAGCATGAAAATCATCGCCACATAAATCTCGCTTATATACATATAGATACATTTAAAAGCCACCAACTTCCAAGTGAAGTTTGCAAAAGATGAAACAAAATTTTTAGAGGAGTCATTGTAAATTTCGCTTTGAAAATACGACAGTGGTTCCCTCATTCAAACCTGCTGATAAGTTGGTAGAACTATTTATCATAGAACGAGTTTCGGAAATGGCTTCCGTTAATACTCGGATACAGATTGTGGGCGGCTTTAGATATGACAAGACGTAAATCTTAGCTCGCTATATGTCTATCTTTATCTCTAACCTAACCCTATTGCCTTAACTCGTATTAGAGAACTTCAAGTTAGCGCAAGTTGTGACGTCACATTCTATGCGCATCGTACAAACAACACACGAAACATGTTGTATAAATTAAATATAATAATGTCTCTAAAGCTCTTTCGTCATCCAGGCTAGTCATATTGAAAACATAGACGTGTATTCCATAAAAAACATGCATAGATTTCATTATGTCCTGGACTTTGCTTTGCTACACAAAATTCTGTGTATCGCTGCAATGTGAAATAAAACACTACCATTTTTATGCATAAACATTCGATGAAACGCTAGTTTTGGAAAAAAATACAACGGGGCGATACGACTCTTTCCGCGTTCCCGCCAAAACTCCCGCTTACTAACTTTGGCAGTACCTACCTATATAACCTACCGACATTATAGTATAAGCATTATTTAGATGATAGAAGCCATTACTCGGTAGTGCATATGTCGCCACGTAAATGACGTTGTAACCGGCCGCAGCACAATGCAGTTTAAACTAAATTCAGCATCGCGAACTGTGTTTACTTAGTGACTAGCAGCTCGCCCCGGCTTCGCACGAGAAAAAACAACTCGATTAATAATATAAATTTATCGATCCAGTAGTTTCGGAGCCTATTCAACACAAACAAACAAAAAAGTAAATCTTTCCTCTTTATAAGATGTAGATGACAACTGTAATATTATAGTTAGACATATGATATTGCGGACTTTTTTGTAGCTGTCAATTTGCTCTATAAAACGTCACTTTGTTCTATTGTCAATAGTTTTCGCTGTGCATGCTAAGTAAGAGTTTTTTTTTCAAATTTTTCACAACAATTTTCAATTTTCCACACGGATTTCTAATTGTTTTTTTAAATAAAATATAGCCTATGCCCATCACGGATAATGTAGCATTCGAATAATGAAAGAATTATTAAGATCGGTCCAGTAGTTTCGAAGCCAATTCAATACAAACAAACAGTCAAATCTTTCCTCTTTATAATAGATAGATAGATAGATAGATTACTCAGCAGTACATGGATCGATTCGAGCAGAAGGGGTTGCTTTTGACAAACAACATGATGTTATAGTAGTTGTGATACTTAGGACTCTTACTTGTGATAGAAAAATCTGTTGTGTCTGTATGTTAATTTATATCTTTTTTAGGGTTCCGTACCCAAAGTGTAAAAACGGGACCCTATTACTGAGACTTCGCTGTCCATCCGTCCGTCCGTCTGTCACCAGGCTGTATCTCAAGAACGGTGATAGCTAGACAGTTGAAATTTTCACAGATGATGTATTTCTATTGCCGCTATAACAACAAATACTAAAAATAAAACAAAATGAATATTTAAGGGGGGCTCCCATACAACAAACTTGAGTTTTATAGATATTGGTACGAAACCCTTCGCGCGCCAGTCCAACTCGCACTTGGCCGGTTTATTTACTTTTGTGTGTGGTCTATGGGCCGCCTTACACGTTCAATCATGATCACGATCCGCGATCCGCGATCCGCGATCATGATTTCAAAATTTCTAGATATTATGCGATCCGGAGCATCAGTCCGTCAATCCGCTTCGTACACGATCAGTCTGGATCGCGATCATTGATCGCGGATCGCGGATCGCGGATCGCGCGCTACGTGTACGGGCTGCCTATGGCCGCCCTTACACGTTCAATCATGATCACGATCCGCGATCCGCGATCGCGGATCGTGTACGGGCTGCCTATGGCAGCCCGTACACGTAGCGCGTGATCCGCGATCCGCGATCCGCGATCAATGATCGCGATCCAGACTGATCGTGTACGAAGCGGATTGACGGACTGATGCTCCGGATCGCATAATATCTAGAAATTTTGAAATCATGATCGCGGATCGCGGATCGCGGATCGTGATCATGATTGAACGTGTACGGGCTGCCTATAGTTATTTGTTGTTGTACTTATCTAATGTTTTTTTATAAGGAAAAATAAATGTTTTTCTTTTTTCTTTTATTTTAATAGCAGAAATTTGACGATTACGATTGCTAGATTATGACGTCGTCGCGTGCGGTACATAACGTACAAAAATGGCGTGTAAGAGTGAGATAGAGAGATATCGAGCCTCGATGGCCCGCCCGCTTTGAATTTGGCGGAAGTTTTACGTACTCCACTGCAGCCTACCTGTTTCTTTACTCATTGGCATTCATGGCATTGTAAAATTTGTTTTTTGTTTGGCAGCACTTAGCTTGTCTACAGCTTACCTGATGTTAAGTGACGGTGAGGTGGAAGGTGGTACGTAAACCTAGCTTGAAACGGTGTGCCTTTTGATTTTACGCCCTTTCCGTTTAGCCTTGCATGAGCGAGTAACAATACTCTTAACATTACGAAAGCTAAACAAAACAAACCAGCAGATTAATAGCTAAATAGCGTGCCCATTCCACTTCTCATTGCAATAAGCGTCCCCTAAATTAAGTTCACTAAGAATGCCAATTTATCCTCTTTGTTTGCAAGAAGTATCGTGTAGGTGGGTACTAGAAAGGTCTGCGACCGGCGAATAGTTTTACTAATGTTACAAAAAATTTGAATTTGTTTTTGTTTGTAACAAAAACATGACGCAAAAGCTAAACGAAAAATAAAATGGAGGAAGCAAGACGGATAAAGTTTTTGTTTAACTAAGATTTTTGTGTATAAATTAAGTTATTAGCTTGAAATTAATAATTCACCCGAAAGGGGCCGTTGTTCTTACCTTAGTAGACCGAATTTCCGCTCAATATCAGGCTTGCAAAACTACTTATAATTTAAAAAAAGTTACAAGCATTGCCATTGAAATTACCTAAAAAAATGTTCGTACGTTGCCATTGAAATTACACAAACGTTCGTATGTTGCCATTGACATTACCTAAACAAATGTTCGTACGTTGCCATTGAAATTACCTAAACAAATGTTCGTACGTTGCCATTGAAATTACACAAACGTTCGTATGTTGCCATTGACATTACCTAAACAAATGTTCGTACGTTGCCATTGAAATTACCTAAACAATCGTTCGTATGTTGCCATAGAAATTACACAAACGTTCGTATGTTGCCATTGACATTACCTAAACAAATGTTCGTACGTTGCCATTGAAATTACCTAAATAAACGTTCGTACGTTGCCATTGAAATTACCTAAACAAATGTTCGTACGTTGCCATTGAAATTACCTAAACAAACGTTCGTATGTTGCCATAGAAATTACACAAACGTTCGTATGTTGCCATTGAAATTACCTAAACAAATGTTCGTACGTTGCCATTGAAATTACCTAAATAAACGTTCCTACGTTGCCAGCATAATCGTCTTAAGATGAAACCGTGTGACGCAGCCAATCCTGAATTAAACTCCGTTCACAAGTAAGAAACATTTACGAACATGCCATGATGGTAGAGCACGTGCCAAACATTATGACCGCCGTAAATTGTAGTCTGGGACTAGAAAACTTAACTATATTCCTCTCGCTTGTATCTAAATTTTTGGATGTTGCGATAAGGGAAATAAAACGCAATAAAACTACATGTTTGTGGTTTAAATGTGTGTTAGTAGGCAACACCAGCCTGCAAAGCGTTTACATTACTTTATAGGTATAATCATAGTTGTGTTATGAGATAAGTGGATGACATGGTGGATGTTCCCCATGTTCGCACAAAGCGTTTTGATTCCACGTTTTTCATTCGCACAGCGAGGTTGTGGAACTCTCTGCCGGAGTCTGTGTTCTCTGTTAGATACAATATGGGCGTCTTCAAATCTAGAGTATATAAGTTTCTTCTAGGTAAGCGTGCTCCATCTTAGACCACACTACTGTTTAACATCAGGTAGAGTCAAACGCGAACCTATTTTGAATAAAAAAAAGAACTAACATCGATGCCCAGGACTTTGTATATTAATGTTAAATCTATAATTAAATCGATTAGCCACACAGAGGACATAGACAACATAATATTCGATTAGCGATAACACTAGTAGAAAAGTGAAAAATGTACGCGTTTGACATAATCTGTCGATATGTCACGTGGACTGCTTATGTCAGGTCCTATACACTTTTTTAATTTACTATGGAGGTTTTGACACATTTTTGTTTTATTTACGTTTAAACGAACGAATCGCTCTCCTGCTGATCAGAGATAACGCCTGTCCATGACCATTGCAGCGATACACAGAACTTTGTGTAGTAAAACAAAGTTCAAAGCATCACTGCTTTGGCGTACATTAATTTGAGACTTTCGATGGTTAGTCTCGACAGCCCAGTAATTTCGCTAGCTGCAGTACCCTTTAAACCGGAACACAGTAATGTTTACACACTACAGCGGCAGAATATCTAGTACTGTGGTGGTACCTACCAAGACGACTTCTTGCTATTGTATGTGCTTGGCGACGGATTTTCTACTCGAAGGTGGTAGTACTAGAACATACCCTACCACCATGCTATGGTTTCCTCATGATGTCTTCCTTCACCGACAGCTCAACCTACTTAGACGACCTCCTGCTAAGGAGATCTGCCACCAAGTATTATAAATATAATTTCAAACTTATCCTTCAACCTGGTCTGCATGTTATGAATGTGTTCGCAGCTCGATCATAAAGCTTGGTACAGACTCTACAGGGCTATATCTCAGCAGCGTAACTTCCCTGGCGCGGCTCCAGGCGCGGCGGCACATGCCGACTTGTCTGATTATATCTACCAACTTCTAACGATATTTGCAGATGTCTGCTTTGTTTCATTTCAAATTGCAGACGCGGAAATCATATTATTTTACCAAAGTTAATGTTTAGCACGTGACTATAGTGTGATTATATGACCGCAACAGAAGTACATAATCGGCTGTCGTTTTTTGATGCATATACACATACACAACACAACACTGTCCAGAAAGTGTTTATGCATTAAAATGGTGACGTTTTATACATAAAGTGCCGAATCACAAGCGCGATTGTCGGAAAATGATATAATGTAGTGAAACATGACTTTTCGTGTTGCTTCCAAAACACCATCGAAGCTTTATAGTAAAGTCGTCACTACTTTATTAAAGCATGACTAGACTTGACTGATACGGACTGGATTTGACCAAAACGGGGCTTTGACTATAATTTTAGCTACGAGGACACTTATTTAACTTTTGAAACTTGAAAACATATAAATACTTGACACTGGCAAATGCGTAAAACGCGAAGTCAAACCAAAGAAAAAAAAAGTTATATACTTTGTAATTTTTTACATTATAAGTTTTTAGTGTAATTTAAATGTATTTAGTACAAAATGTTTAAAAAAGTAAACTGGCATACGTGCGACTGTAGTTAGGTTTTGTTTTCGCTTTAATTACATTAAACTCGTAACTAAACCCGTCATCAGCTAAAGTAGAGCTTTAGGCAGTATGGGCTTTCAGGCTAAAATGGTGAAATGTCGACCATTCGTTCAGTCTAATTGGATCAGCAGAGAGCGAAATATATTGTTAGCTCGGTGCTTTCGAGAGATTTGTGGGGATAGCCGCACGCAATTCGGATAGCATATCATGTAATGTTAGTAGAACAACTTCCTTATTTCAGGAAACCAATTCTGACCTCACATGGAGAATTGCGCGCCTCTTTGGACAGGAGTACCCGAGTATCAACTGAAACCTATCGATGTATTACAACGTAGAGTCATAATTATTCTTTATTATAAGTGTGTATGTACAATAAAAAAAGTATTTAAGTATTCTATCAGTTATCTGACTTCCACAGTACAAGCTTTGCTTAGTTTGGGGTCAGATGGCGCTGTGTGTAATGTCCTACCAAAAAAATAATTGTCAAAGACCTAACGTCTGACGTTTATGACAGTTATTACTAAATGTTCAGCTTAGATAAATATTTGCCCAAATTTTGAGCACGATCACGGAAAAATCATAACGCGAAAATGTGTTATTTTTTCAAAACTTGTGTATTTTTAGGCTTACATTTATTTAGCAAAAGCATTCGAAATACTTGACACTGCTCAATACATAATGTCAAAAGTAAACTAACTTTTTAATGATTAATTGTTATCACAAAAAACAGATTAGATATAACTTTTTGGTGAATCTCATAGATGACGTCATAACTATACAATTATACATCCTTAACACACACCAAAAACAAAGATGGAATAGGAATTTTGGCGGGAACGCGGAAATAGTCGTTGTATTTTTTTGTCGAGTGT
The DNA here is from genome assembly GCA_905404145.2 of Biston betularia. Lineage (NCBI taxonomy): Eukaryota > Metazoa > Arthropoda > Insecta > Lepidoptera > Geometridae > Biston > Biston betularia. Next base: position 2,129,022 of record FR989879.1, read on the forward strand.
TTATGCATTAAAATGGTGGTGTTTTAGTGTGGTGGTGAATCGCAAGCGTGGTGTGGCAAAATGATATAATGTGGTGAAACATGACTTTTCGTGTTGCTTCCTAAAACTCCATCGAAGCTTTAGGGTAAAAAAAGTCGCACTACTTTACTAAAGCATGACTGGACTTGACTGACATGAACTGCACTGGACCGAGACTAGACTTTGACTGTAACTATAGCTACGAGGCAACTTATTAAACTTGAAAATATAAAACACTTGACACTGACAAATACTCAAAATGCGACGCCAAAACCAAAGAAAAAAAGATTAAATATTTATGTCACTTCTCGTTTTGCTTTCACATTTAGCATTTTAACGGGCCGCATAGATTATGTCATAAGTATACAACCCTAATACACACCAAAAACAATCACGATGTCAGTTATCGTTTCACTCGCGCATTTCGGTACATTTCACCTCGATGCTATGTACCGAAATGCGCTTCTATCCCAGAATTATACGAACTCACATGATTTGGTCGCTAACACCTGTACCGACCCATGTTGTGTATTACCCTTGTTTAGAATTTAATTTATGATCGTTTGGGGTTATGGCCGTGCCATGTGCGATTTTGAGAATTCGAAATTAAACCGGTATGAAGCTGTACATATACTTAACGTAGGAACACGAAATTAATGTTAACTGGCGTGTTAGCACATAGGTACCGTAGTTGTAGTATTAGGTATGGGTTCAATTCCCACCCAGGACAAACCTTTTGTGGTATTAAAAAATGTTTGTTCTGCTTTTGGGTGTTCTGTAAGAATTATAAATACCTATGTATTTACAAAGCAAAGAATTTATGGATTTTGTGATTTATTAGTCTTAAAGTACAAGCTTTGTTTAGTTTGGGGTCAGATGGCGCTGTGTGTAGTGTACTAAAATTTTTTTAAAATTCAAAACATATTCGACTTTTTTATAAATATATTTGACAAGCTACGTATTTGACTACAGGTCACCTGATGTGAAGTGACGGTGTGCTCGAAGTTGGTAAAGCACACCTAGCCTGTAATAGACCTGGCTCTCAAGTGAGGCAGCCGGAACACACCATTAGCTGCTTGGCGGCAGATTTTCAACATGAGGGTGGTTGCTAGCCAGCCGAGTACTAGAAAGTACCCTAACACCATGCTATGGTTTCCTCACGATGTTATCCTTTACTGGCAGCTCAGGCTCATTGTACCTTCGAACCGACCACGCTAACCACTGAGCTATCATCACGACACGTTTGACCATACTCTGCCTGTAGTAGTGTGGTCTAAGATGGAGCACGCTTAGCTAGTAGAAACCTATTTACTCTAGATTTGAAGACACCCATATTGTAACACAGGGAACACGGACACCGGCAGAGAGTTCCACAACCTCGCTGTGCGAATGAAAAATGTGAAATCGCTTTGTGTTTATAGTTGTCCGTATGTTTCTTTTTAAGCAATAGGTTTATCCAGGGAGTAAAACTTTTCGAAGGTTTGCTTCAGCGTTTCTGTCTGCCAACATGTCGGTGTTAGATTTTGGAGCCACGCCAGCTAAGTGAACAGCAGGAGACCTGCCGTGCTAGCCTTGTTTCTAGCGTGAGCGAAGCTATTTTAATTAATTGACTATATTGTTATATTGAAATATTTTGTATTGACAATATTTTTATGTTGCTATATTTTTATCCAGTTGGAAAAAGTAGCAGAGGGCGCCCAAAGAATCGCCACAGCAGGACAGGAATGGCAAATAAAAGAAAGGGACAGAGAGAGTTGGAGTAAACTGGAGGAAGCCCATACCCAGTCTGGGGTTCCAACACAAAAATAATATGTCAATAATAAAAAAAATAATCAATATTGTTGGAAATAAACGGGTTTATTATTATTATCATTATATTTTTATATTGGCAAACTTTATTTTGACATTCTGATTTTTTATTAATTGAAATGTAATCAGTGTTTTAAAACTTTTTTAATGATGTTATTTGGTCAAAAGCTAAGCATTGCCATCCAGCGTGGCAATGTTGCCAGCATTCTGGCCACATATCCCTCCTCTGACGGTTTTTTAGACTAAGTTTTTTGTATACTTTTTGTAAATAGTATAATTGAAGGTATTTTTTATTTTGTTTAATAAATGCTTTCATTCTTCTAAATTACATTGAAATGATGTTATGCATCGCAATCATTATCATTAGTGCGGTAACTTTTACAAATTTGCCACTCTACTTTTAGTTAAAAACTTATACAGTGTTTTATAAATACAGAACATACACATTTTCGTTCGTTACACCTAGATTGAAATTTATGAAGAAGAGGTAGCTCTGCTTTAAAGATATAGTGCAATCAATATTGTAGCTTCAGCGGTAGCTTTCACTGGAGACTCATATTATACAGCGATACATTATCTGGGAATGTAGTATACATACATATATATGTATAGTGAGTTAGGATAACGTATGTTGCGTTCGTAGGTGATGGAAACACGAAGCTGCCGCGGCACTGAATTGCTTTTGGAGATGATTTAATGGAAGACTTTCCAATAGCCACATGCGTAAGTTGAAAGCAAAGTTATTATGTCCGTATAAGATTCCAACCCTGTATATAAAATATTCTGACTTTACTTTGAACATCTCAAATGAAAATGTTGATGACTTTGTAAAAATATAATGTATTCAATTTTCAAAAAACTTCTATAGGTACATAGAAGAAAAAAATGGTTTTATAACATTACTAGTATGTAGTGGCACCTACCTAGATATTTTTATAATTTTGCTCAAATGTGTCAGTAACAAAAAGTTCAGGGACTTTTTGTTACTCAAAGTTCTGTGTATAGGTGCAATGGTCATGGACAGGCGTTATCTCTTACCATCAGGAGAGCGTTCGTCTCATAATTTAAAAACAAGTACTTAGCTGGCTAGCTTACATTTTGAAGCAGAAAATCTGTCGCCAAGCAGTTTTTTCTTGGAAAGAACAAACGGTTCCTCTGAGTTTGACACCAATTATAAATCTTTGGGGTACAATTACTTTGTTAACAGAGATTACAGTAGTAACACCAACAATGTTGCAGGTATGTTCAAAATGCAATTACGGAAGTCCCGACTCCCGCAGCAACAAAATGGCGGCACGCTTTCAGCTGTTTGTCACGGGCTAGCAAAAACATCTATAGACAGGGAGCAGCGGAATCGATAAGTCACTACATTATTTAGATTTTTAGCCGTATTTTCTTCTTTGACGTAAAAATGTCAACTATTGAAACAAGCTGAAAAGAAAAAATCTATAACCCGACTGCGAATAAAATAGCTATAATTAAAGGAAAAACAACAATTTATTATACCTAAATTTAAAAATTTTTAGCTTTAGAATTAGGATTAAAAGGAAATAAAACAAATAAGCAATAGTCAATAGTAGTTGGCAAGCGTAGCGTAGGACGCCCTGAGACTCGATGGAGTGACGATATACGTAGAACAGCTGGCGGTGGATGGAAGCGAAAAGCCGAAGATCGGGCTGAGTGGCGTGTCTTGGGAGAGGCCTATGTCCAGCAGTGGACTAGTGTAGGCTGATGATGATGATGATGAAGCAATAGTCTGACATCTGTCAATCTGACACCTGATAAACTGACGTCTGATAAAACTGTATACAATTCTATCTTTTGTTAATATTTTTCATTAACGCGCCAAAAATCCACCATTTCGATTGTGGATCGATTCCACCATTTGAACAACTATCGGCCTTATTTTGGCCCGATCCCTTCCCGACAACTTTAGGATGGAAATGATGTTTAAGTACGTAAGTTATGTTACATATTTTCAGTAAACACATATTTATTTCATACTTCTGTGATCTGTTGAAATATTGCATACTAATCACGATTGTCATCCACAATGATCATCGACACTCATTATTTTGTTGGAGTGAGGGCGAAGTGGTGCATTTCTGATTTTTTATTTTGTTTTTGGATTGCTGGATCAATTTCAAAGAACTTTACCTTTTTTTAATCCAAAGAAAAATACTGGATATACTAGTGTACCCTGTATGTAGTGTATTCCTTAACAAAATAATACAGATTGTTTGTTACAAAATAATACAGATTGTTTAATTACGCAGTACCGTTGGGCCCCAAACTAGGCAAAGCCAGTATCTTGGTGGCCCGGTTTACAAGTTTTATGCCAAAAGTGTTACACGCTACTTGGTGAGAAACAGGCTACACAAACATACAATTTAAATAAGAGTAGATAGGACAAGTAATAGTGACAGAATGAATACAAATTAATAATTATAAATATATATATATATATATATTAACGTAGGTAAACAATCGCATAAGTAATAAAATATGTTATTGACTCCCATACTACGCAAACTTGCTAATGCGTTAGCACATTTGGTTAATACGCCGTGGGGCTGTATAAAAACGACAACAGCGCACTGTTGGGGTAAACTGCTTAATCTAAGGGCATGAGGCTGATTAAGGTTGTCATGGTAGGGCGCGTGACCAAAATTGATGATCCCCGCGCAATTAAATAAAATAAATAAATAATAAAGTAAGAATACACATAATTATATCAGTCTGCTTTGTTTTTGGGTTTTTAAAGTCTTTTAAAAAAACGGCTTTTAAGCGGAAATATTCTAAAAACATATCCATTGAATAATTAAAAAAAGCATTAAATAACTAAATTTTGGAGGACATTTCACACAAGAAACAAGAACTGGTAGAATAATTATATACTTTTTTTTTTGTAAATACACATACATCCAGACACAAAACAAACATTTATCATCAATACTCAATAATTTATTGCAGCAAAATATGTACAGGTACAGGATTTATAAAAATATAACAATGCTATTAATTAGAACTACAGAACGTATTATATTTAATTTATACTTTAATTTAACGAATTTAATGAATAAATTCATTAAATTAAAGTCACATACATGTTTGTCCTGGTGGTGGTTCTTCTGCTCTTGAAGTCATGCTATCATTGTTACATTCTTTATCTCTTTTTTATGTTTTTTTTTTATTTATAATTATACGCTCCACAGACACTGGGGTCCGTGACCTTTGTCAACTTTAGTTGCATAATTTTTTTTTTTTTTACAATTTTACATTACAAAAAGAGGAGAGGTTAGTAGGATCTGAATCTAAGGTTTTAATTTTTATGTTTTATATTTGTATGTTATAATGTATTGTATGTTTGGTGTGTAATAAAGTTGTATTCTATCATCGTAATTTTTCGATAGAAAAATCACCCTTCAAAAATGCTGTAGTAATTTTAATAATTATTCCCCCCGAGGTAAATCCTGGTTACGTCCACGTCAACGGTGTTTTTATGGCTGCACGAAAGTTGGGTATTCGAGCGTGAAGGCTCAAAATATTAGGAATATGAGCCACTGTGGCTTCTCAGCTGTCACTAGGAATATTCGTTTCATATCTCGTAAAGAAAAAGATTTTTTATTTAAATTTATACGCTCCACAGACACAGCGCTGATGACCTACAATGTTAAGGTGCTGTTGCGTAGAGATGCGCTTCTACGACGTAGATGGTCTACGCCGTAGAATGTCTACGACGTAGACCATCGATCGAGCGACTATCTACGTTACTGTTTGCAGAGACTACAATTTTATTTAAGTTCTACTGGACCGATTTGAATAATTCTTTCATCATTAGAATGCTACATTATCACTGAGTGACATAGGCTATATTTATATTGTTAATCGAGTGTTGTTTTCCCGCGCGAAGTCGGGACGAGCTGCTAGCATAAAATAGATACATTGTGCGCTGTATAAATCCGCGACAAAACCTGTAAATCACTCTAACCGCCAACAAATTAACCTCGACCGCCCGGTGCTCTGCGACAACCAGCAATGGCATAAATATGAATATTAATATCTGACGTGTTTCCATGGGCGACGTGCTTTATGCTCGGGTCTGGTTACCAGTTATGTGGTCTTTTTTTATAATAGACTAGCTGCGCCCCGCGGTGCTACATATTTTCGGAATAAAAAGTAGCCTATGTGCTAATCCAGGGTCTCAGCTACTTTCATGCAAAATTTTATCCAAATCTGTTTAAAAGTTTTTGCGTGAAAGTGTAACAAACATCCATCCATCTATCCAAACTTTCACATTTATAACATTAGTGGGACTAGCTGCGCTCTGTGGTGTTACCCACTACATGTTTCCGGAATAAAAAGTAGCTTACGTGTTAATTCAAGGTCTCAGCTACCTCAACACCAAATTTCATTCAAATCCGTTCAGTAGTTTTTGCGTGAAAGAGTAACAAAGATCCATCCCTCCATACTTTCACATTTCTAATATTAGTGGGTTTAATGAAATTCAATTACAAAGAAAAAAATTAGTGTCAATTATAAAAAATATTATAATTAATTTAATACAAAAGAATTATATGACATTATGTCATCGAACCTATAAAATGCCTGCTCGATTAGCTTAGTGTTTAATTTTTGTTTATACGATTGTCTAGTTATCATCAAGGAGTGGACTGAACTAAGCCACCAGCATCGTATAACTATGTAAAGCATGGGATCGCATAAAGTTTCGTCTACTGACGTCCAAAATTCAGTACAAAGATGCCACTTGATTATGATAGAAAATGAAGAATATAATAGAAACTTGTATCGACCGATTCGTTACAAGATTCGGTTTAATAGAGCGTGGTGCGCTAGAGAAACCCCACAAGCTACGACTGGTCAATATTCCAAAAACTCGAAATAAACGGATCGGATCTACTTTAATTGTATGAACCGCTAAACAAAAGAATGTGCTGCCGAGTGGGTGTTCCCTGATAGATAAAATCTGTGTGCCTATGGGATGTTTGTACCAGTATTATGCTGAGGTGAGCCCCTATTTTGTAACTGTTTGTCTCTGTTTTTTGTTATTTTGTTGTGTTCTATGTTACAAAATAAAATCTTTTTCTTTCTTTCTTTTCGTCTTTCTTTCCTTCAAGTCGTGAGTGAAACAGTTTTTTCTAGGCGAGCGTGTTTCATCGTAGACCGAATCGTAGCTTAACATCAGGCAGGATGTGGTCAAACGCGAACCTATTACCTTTACTTGGTGGTAGAGCTCCTTAGCAGGAGCTCGTCTAGGTAGGTACCACCGCAGTACCAGTTATTCTGCCGCTAAGCAGTAGTGTATAAACATTACTGTGTTCCGGTTTGAAGGGTGCTGCAGCTAGCGAAATTACTGGGCTATTGAGACTAACCATCGAAAGTCTCAAAGTAATGAGCGCTAAAGCAGTGATGCCCTGGACTTTGTTTTGTTGCTCAAAGTTATGTGTATCGCTGCAATGGTCATGGACAGGCGTTATCTCTTACCTTCAGGAGAGCGGCTCGTTTGTCTCATTAATTTTTACATTAAAAAAAAATACAATGAAAAATAAAATACTTGGTAGTTACTTGGCAATTTACTTAATTCAATTCTTAATGGTATAACGAGTTGATAGTAGGATGTGTTTGTGCTATTTGTTTTGGTATCCAAATACATGAAGATATTTCACAGACGCTAGCCTCGCAGGTGAGTGATTTACATTTGAAGCTATAAAGATGTTTTTACGTTCATTTTAAAGTCGCTAGTCGTAAAATAAGCGGAGTAAGAGAGTTCAGTTAATCCTTCGAAAGCACCTCATTACCTGACTTTCGGTTCAAAACCCAACATGCCCGTAATGTTATTAATTAATTAGATTAATATTATCTTTAATTTCTTTTTCATCAAAGAAAGTCTGTAGTGAAACCTCTACTAAAGGTAGTCTAAACCTCTTACTACTACTTATTTTACGGGTGTATGATAGTTTCAATAGACTAGACTTGACAGCTCTGTTGGTTCATTGGTAGTATATCTGCTCGAAGAGCTGAAGGGTATGGGTTCGATTCCCACCCAGGATAAGCATTTTGTGACATTAAACAAATGTTTGTTCTGGGCGTACTGTATGTATTATGTCTGTATTAAAAAAAAAACTATTTTAAGTATCCTATCAGTTATCTGTTTTCCATAGCACAAGCTCTACTTAGTTTGGGGTCAGATGGCGCTGTGTGAATGTCCTATGATATATCTATTTTTTTATTTCTTTTACTTTGTACAATTTATGATTTTAAACTTACAATGAAAAATATTTAATAGCGATGGATGGATGGATGGAACAGTGGTTTCTTTCGGATTTTTTTTTAATGGAATGGAACTGAACTAAAAAATACTCTACCAGCACGCTATGGTTTTCTCACGATGTTTTCCTTCACTGGCAATCTCATTCTCATTATTGGGGTTTGAAGTCGTACCTTTTGACGTATGACCACTGAGCTATTATCGCTACAAAACGACACTAATATGCGGCGTCACGACCTTTTTGCGTCTCCGTCAAAACTTTCGGGGTTAGACGAGCTCGGTGGCTATTGAGCCTTATCCGAAATATCTCAAGGACTGATTTAGGTAAAGGAAGCGACTGTAATGAGTTCTTTACTTTGTTTTGCAAATGTGAACTCCATGTTAAATATGTAAATTAAAGAATTTGTTCCGAGTATTTCGAAATAATTTAAAAAAAGTTCAAGCGCAAACGGCCTATTTCTCAAAATGACAACACAACTAGTTCTCAAAATGACCAATTAAATCTTAATAGTGCATCAGCAAATGTCGTTATCCAGAAAAAAATACATTACTGATTCCAAAACCATTTCGATATATTACATTCCTGTACATTATTTTTACGTTTAAAACTCTATAAACTATGAGATGGGGTTTGTTTTAATAAAATACATAAATCAAACTTGACTTTCAAATGATGTCTCATGACGTCACCTAGTAGGGTAACTTTCCTAGACTAAAAAAGCAATGGCAAACCAAAACAAAATCTGTCAATGTCAAGTCAACGGCGGTCATAATAATCTCTTCAATACACGTACGTCAACTTGTTTTTCGCTTTATTGATACAAATATCTGGATTATTTTACTTTAAACGTTATTTGAACTCTGATATCGCTTTTATTAGCAAGCTGAAGTGGCAATGGGCTGGACATATCTGTCGCAGAACTGATAAACGCTAGGGTGAGACGGAGACGTGTTCTATAGTGGAAACAGTTTATTGGCAAGCTGAAACTCGATAACTGATTTTGATGAAATTGATTGATTGATTCAGGTGTTACTTTGCGGAAGTTCATTTTGCGTGTTTAAGGTATATATTTCGTTTATTTCCGTTTTATAGTCGTTTCGGTTACCACAGTGATGAGGATTTACATTAAAATTTAATTGACTGGACAACAATCTAAAAAAACTAAATAAATATCGTACGGACATTAGTTAACTTGATTGTAAATAATTATCGACCGAAATCCGAAATAAATGATTTTTTTTATGACATACAGCGACATCTGACAACAAACTAAGCAAAGCTTGTACTATGAAAGTCAGATAACTGATAGAATACTGAAATAGTTCTTTTTTTGTAAATATACTATAGTTATAATTCATACAGTACACACAGAACAAACATTTGTTTATACCACAAAATGCTTGTCCTAAGTGGGAATCGAACCCACGCCCTTCAGCTCTTAAAGCAGACATACCACCAATGAACCAACAGGGCTGTCACCGAAAACTTATCCGAAACTTTACTTAATATTTGACATAAAATTAAACCATCAAAGTAATTAAAATACACATAGCACAAGTCATTGTATCCTCTTCTCTGCAGTAACCAGTTGCCGACACGTGTTTTGCCACAACACGAGGTACCCTCGGACGTGTTGACTCATCGAGCGCTCGGTCAAGCCTGAGAAACTGCCACTTTGCCTTTAATGAAATTTGTAATGTTGATAGCTCTTACATTTACATTGTATATAATTTGTACAATTACAATTCTTATAAAATACAGGGTATTTTTGATTTCAGAAAATGCAAGTAAAACCGCGTAGCGATAAATACGGCATTAATTATATTAATCTCAGAATGAAAACAAAAATGTAGCAAGCAGCAAACTTGTAGGTAATAAGATTAATTTTCGGACAAATCTTTTTTATGAAATGCTTTGTTAGATATCATAGACAATTACGAAAGAAAGTACCGGAAGAGCGGTCCGTTCGCTGCCGGAGCCGGAAATGAGATAGCAAACATGGCGGGCGACGTGCCGGAATACTCTAGAACAAAGACAATCGGATGCGGGTGTAATGTACGATTTATCAGAAGACAAATAGACAAATAAAATAATGTATTAAAAAAAATACTATATAAATCTACGTATGTATAAATGGTACATTTCATTAGCAGTGGTTGGATTATAGTATATTCTGCTGCTAAGACTTGCCTTTGTAGCGATGATAGCTCAGAGAGAGAATGCCGACAGACCCTCAGATTTATGGGTAAGAAATCTTTCCAGAAGGGTTTTGGTTTCACTAGAAGATTGATTAAAAAAAAAAACATTACAAATTACACAAATTCCCTTTTAGTTCATTTGTAACTCTGTTTCAAGCGCCATATGCCGAACGTAGATCTTTGTTTTTTCTGGGTCTTGTAGCGATGATAGCTTAGTGGTTAGCACGGACAGTTCACACGCCGAAAGATGTGAGTTCTAATCCCAACAATACGCCTGCCAGGAAAACATCGTGGCTTTCTAGTACTCTACTGGCTAGCTACCACACTCTAGTTGAAAATCTGCCTCAACGCACCTAACGGTGTGTTCCAGCAACCTCACTTGAGAGCCAGTTTCATTCCAAGGTTTCCAACTAACTACCATCTCGACCACACCGTCACCTAACATCAGGTGCGCTGTGGTCAACAAAGTTACGTGTCCATCATAAAAAAAGAAGACGCTCACCAAGTGGTAAGAAATAATATATGTCCATGACCATTGCAGTGGTAGCCAAGACTTTTAAAAAACTTTCTATGTGGGATAAAAATTAGACGATAATATGATCGACATTGGATATCGAACTAAAAGAAACGAAATAACCTTAATTTTGACTTTAATTACTCACTAATTAAAGTTACACAGAATATCATTCATGATTATTAATTTTAAAATTTAAGTGTTTTACTCTTTTGTCTTGTTGATATAAATTGAATGTATTTCTATGTTTGGCTTTTTCACAAGCAGAAGTACAAAAACGTAGGAAGTTACAGCTGACAACATCGTGATACAGAATCTGAAAAACAAAATACAGTTTGTAAAATAAATTTAGCGTAGTTATTAATATAAACATAGAACGAATATAAATATCGTTATCCTACAAATCCCATCTCATCTTACAATACTATCCTACTAATATTATAAATGCGAAAGTTTGTGAGTAGGTATGGATGGATGTTTGTTTTGTTTTTAATAATTTATTCTGGCCATGGATGTTACACAATTCCTTCAGCCGGAGTCTTGTCTTAAGTGTTATTTCTGCTGTATCTTAGCTATAGCTATCGTCAAAGTCGTCTTTGTCAAGTCCAGTTCGTGTCAGTTAAGTTCAGTCATGCTTTAGTAAAGTAGTGGCGACTTTACTATAAAGCTTCGATGGAGTTTTGGAAGCAACACGAAAACTCATGTTTCACCACATTATATCATTTTCCCACACTCGCGCTTGTAATTCGGCACTGTATGAATAAAACACCACCATTTTTATGCATAAACACTCGACAAAACACTAGTTTTGGAAAAAAATACAACGGAGCGACACGACTCTTCCCGCGTTCCCGCCAAAACTCCTGGATGTTTGTTACTATTTTTGTGTTACCAGGTTTTTTCGCGTTACAGTGGTAACTTACAATATACCAGACCCAGAATGCGGCTGCAACTGTAACCGAGAAATGCTGGCCGCCTTTGCGACTTTTCGCACGGAAATGATTACGGCTCTGAAAGATAACTTAAAACCAATGCAGGAAGACATTGCATCGGTTAAAAACCAGAATAGTGACATTAAATCCTCTGTTGATAGACTACTTGCTGAGCATACAATAATGAAAGCCGAAATCTCGGAACTGAAGGTGGTCAGTTCTACCACAGAGTCTAAACTAATCACGCTCGAAACAGATATTAAGACACTCAAGTCTACTCCGGCCGCATCCATGTTGTCACCGCTAATGCAGAATGAAGCGATTATTTATGAAGTACAAGAACGGTCTACCAGAAGTAAAAACATTATAATGACTGGTCTGACAGAGTCGACTAATGCTGATGACGTCGTTCGCCTGTCTGAAGACTTGGGCTCTGTTCTAGAAATTCTGCAAAAGTCTCTGGCAATAAATCCTAAAATACTCCGAGCTCAGCGTCTTGGTCGCATATCACAAGGAAAACCCCGTCCTGTAAAGGTGAGCTTTGAAACCCCAGAAGATGCTAAAACTGTACTTAGAAACAAAGCCAAATTTCAAAATGAGGTGAAAGTATACTATGACCAAACCCCCGCTGAGAAGAACTTTTTAAAGGAACTAAGCCAGGAATTAACTCGCCGTAAAGAAAATGGGGAGTCAGATCTTGTAATAAAGTATATTAAAGGAACCCCAAAAATCATAAAGCCTGCGTCAAAAAACTAGATGTTCAATATGATATGCGTAATAGTTCCGAACACAAAATTACTTATCAATTAACCTATAACTATCAGGAATTACATTTGAAAGCGACGGGTCTAAACTTTTTCTATGCCAATGTGCGGAGTATATGTAAACCTGGGAAATTTGATGACCTTAAAGGCGCACGATCTTTCAACTACCCGGTTCACGTGATCGTTTTTACTGAAACATGGTTGAAGTCAAACGAAGAAGCTGAGAGATATAATTTAGTAAACTATACTCATTACTATAATATTAGGAATAAAACTAAAGGAGGAGGCGTCTCCATCTACATACATAACGACTTACATCACAATTTTAAGGAAGAAACCTATAAAAACGGTAATCATTATTTGTGGGTTCATCTGCAAAAGTACTCTTTAGATATTGGTGCAATATATTATCCCGGAAAAACAAACTACAAGGATTTTCTAGAATTCTATGCAACACAACTCCATGGAAGAAAGCGAGCAATAGTATTGGGCGATTTGAATGTTGATTTACTGACAAAAGATCGCGATAATAAACTGTATCGAGAAATGCTGCGCGAATGTGGATACGAGATACTTAATAAGATCGATAGTGACTATTGTACCAGGCAAACTGACAAAAAAAGTACTCTTCTTGATCATATATGTTCAAATACAAAGGATAAGAGTTATCACATAGCCCTCATAGAATCACCAATTTCCGATCATAGACAGATTTTCTTGTCCATGAGTAAGTATAAGCCACCTCGTAAGAAGTGTGTGAACTATGAAGCTATTGACTACAAAAAACTAAGTATAAGTGCCAAATTTAGCCCCTCAAATGGCAATCATAATTATGACAACCTAGAAAACTTCATAAAATATAAAATAGCTGAATGCAAAACAACAAAAACTAAAATACAAAATCTGCCCCAAAAAGATTGGATAAACAAAGATGTTATAACACAAATAAAGAAACGAAATAAATTATGGTACAAATATAAAAGTAATACAGGAAACGAAGAAATTAGACAACAATTTTGTAAAGAGAGAACAATAACAGCTAATAAAATAAAGTACCTGAAGAAAGTTTACTATCACAATGAATTTTCGAACTGTGCAGGAGATCCAAAGAAAATGTGGAAGGTTATCAATAGCCTTTCAAACAATAAAATAAAGCCACAATCTTCTCCCCCTAGACTTGAAGTGCAAACAGGGTCTATAACTCAGGGAAATGATATATGCGACACCTTCAACGTATTTTTCTCAACTATTGGTGAGACGCTAGCCAACTCTATTCTTTCCAATATATGGAGTGTACCAACACTTCCTACTCCTGAACACCGGTCAAACCAGCTATCAACACTCAGTCCTTGTCAAAAAGAAGAGATTATAAAACTAATACGAGGTCTGGACTCTAACTGTAGTACGGGAATAGATGGCATTTCCACAAAAGCCATAAAATGTCTTAGTGATACGATTGTAGATGAGCTGACTGACTGTGTCAATGTGTGTTTAGCAGAAGGAACTTTTCCTGATGGCCTAAAGATCGCCAAAGTAACTCCTATTTATAAAACAGGTGCCAAGACTGATCCCGGCAACTATCGACCCATTTCAGTGTTACCCATTTTATCTAAAATTTTCGAAAAGATTATACATACGCGTCTGAATACCTACTTAACATCTATTAATTTTATCTCACAACATCAATACGGATTCAGACCTCAATCTAATACTTTATCAGCAACCGCAGACTTAATTAATGAAATTAAATGTAACATTGATGGGAAGAGGATGGTGTTGGGTGTCTTTATAGACCTTAAAAAAGCATTTGATACCGTCAGCCACTCAATTCTTTTACAAAAACTAAAGCACATTGGGATCACTGGAACTGCACTTAGCATGTTCAAGTCATACCTGGCAAATAGATCACAAATAGTTAAGATAGATAAATATCAAAGCAATCCACACAAAATAACATTCGGGGTCCCACAGGGGTCCATATTGGGGCCTTTACTTTTCTTGGTCTATATAAACTCCATAAATAAGGTTGGACTTCATGGGAACATATCACTTTATGCTGACGATACCTGTCTATTCTATTATGGCACATCTATTGATGAGATTATTTCCAGGGCCCAGGAGGACATGAACAAACTAGTTAACTGGTTTGAAAGTAATCTCCTGACCATTAATGCTGCTAAAACATGTTACGTAATTTTCAAAGCAAAGAACAAAAAAATTCCGCCACACTTACCTCTTAAAGTAGGCCAGGAAGTGCTACGTTGCAAACAATCGGAAAAATATCTAGGCCTACGTCTAAACTGTCACTTAAATTGGAACTTGCATATTGAACATATACGCTCGAAATTGTCTTCCTTACTGGGCGCACTGCGCGGAATTGTGCGGTGCTTGCCCTGGCCTATACGGTATACAATATATAATTCTTTAGTGAAGCCACATTTATTATACTTAATTGAAATATGGGGGCATGCACCAAAAACCAATCTCAAAGGACTTCAGATTTTCCAGAATAAATTAGTTAAAATGCTCTTTAATTACGATTACCTCACATCCACTGTTAAAATATACAAAGAGACTAAACTGATGAACTTAAAACAATTATTTTACTACAGCACTTGCATATTTATCAGAAAAATCCTTAACGAGTCTATACACATAAAAAATATCTCATTTAAAAAGCAACACCAACACTATCGATGCATAACTAGAAGAAAGTCATATATTGTTTTACCGAAATTCCGAACTAAAACCGCCATGCAATCAATCACTTCTGCGGGAGTCAGCATTTACAATCGATTACCGAAAGAGGTGAAAAATAGCGTATCATTTAATATCTTTAAAAATAAATTGAAACAATATATCCTTAACGACGTAAAACTACTAGGAAAATAACATTGACTAAATATATATATATGTATATATATATATATATATATAATGTATATATGTATGTGTGTATATATGTGTATCTATATAATATGTACATAATAATACGAACAATAACAAAAAATAAAAATAAATATATAATATTATTTTCTATAAAAGCATAAAACGCATCATCACTGTCTTTGAGTATACTATGACATACTGCATTCCTCGCCGGCCGGTTATCTATTGCTGCGTTTGTTGTCATTTTACGGCAGTAGCACCGGGGACGAGACGGTTAACGGTGCGATGTATGGCTCCGTCAGTTGTTATGTGTTTATGTGATGTTATTGGTCGTCTTAGTTGTATTCTATTCTATTCTTAAATGCTAAATTAATGCTAATAGTAATTAGTTAGTCTATAGTTAGATAATTACGTGTGTAATATGATTAAGTGCATCATTTATAATTCAACAATTATAAATGATGTACTTATTTACTAATGTCAAAGCATCAAAATACGACGATTTAAATTCTCAAATAAGCGAATTAAATTGTAATTCTTTTGAGAAAAATAAATGTCTTTAAACTGATATACTAGCTGCGCCCCGCGGTGTTACCCGCTACACGTTTTCGGGATAAAAAGTAGCTTATGCGTTAATCCAGGGTCTCAGCTACCTCCATATCAAATTTCATCCAAATCTATTCTGTAGTTTGTGTGTGAAAGAGTAACAAACATCTATCCATCCAAACTTTCACATTTATTAATTCGGGGTGAAATGCTTTACCTTCATGGAAAAAATAGGGTATTTTATCGAAATTGAAGTATTTGTTTAATTCTCTCCGAACACAACGCTGCACGTTTTAAAACTTATTCCGCAAACTTAGAAATGTGTTTCTGGCATATTTTAACTCAACACACCTACGCGTGTATTTTTCACTGTTTTAATTGTTGCACACTATGCGACTCTTTTGTATACACTAACCGTTTAACACAAATCTTCATACATCCTATACTCATACATTTTCGCAATTTTCAAAATTTGTGCAAACGATCACGCGCGACGTCAAGCCCGTGACGTAGTCATCATTAAACTAGTAAAATATTTCTAATATTCTTGAACGAGCCCGATGCGCGAGCGCCATCAAAGGAAAACCGAGTCGCAACCGGGCTTTCGGCTCTTTTGACGCGATGCCACCGCGCCGCGCGCTTTGTGCCACCCACATCAACTACAATAAATCAATTTTTTTACAATAAATCAAATATTACATAAGAGTTCATTTGCTTTTTCATAAAACATGCATGTAGGGTAAACATAATTTTTGATTTTCACGTTTTTATTGTAACTTTGTGAAATGCTTTTATTAATGTTTCTGTACGAAATATGTACTAAGAAGGCAATATTATCTGTATGTTTAATAGAATCTTGAAACGAAAATTTTCAAAAAAATAAATCATATTATTGACCCATTATATTCTATTTCATGTACTTAAAACGCCCTATTTTTTTCGAGACGATAAAGAAGTTCACCCCGTATAAGTGGGATTTTAACGCAAATGTAAAAAAAACGGTAGATAAGGTTAGCTACTAAATCGGAACAATGGGAGATAATAACTAAAATCAGTAGATCTCCCGAAAATAAGGTATACATCACTTGTCTTGATATGTTGCATATTAATCCCGCAATTGAGATGTTTGGAAACTAACACCTAGTATGTAGTACATACAGATCAATGGAAAAAAGCCCAGCTAGACAAGAGTCCAACTCACGCTCGCCACAACACCCAAATATTCTAATGCTAAAGGGGGATGGATGGTGATTATGAAAGGCTATAAAAGTCGATTACATACAGCGTATATACGCCATACCAATGCATGTCACTGGCGACCCTGTTGGCCTTGAATTTCTGTAAGCACCAAACTTATGGAATTAACATAAAATAGTTAAAATAATTATTTTAGAATCATACGTCAGAGTATTATTTACAAAACATATCGAAATGTTGACGTAACTTTTTTTTTGTCGTTGATTTTGGCGTCGCATTTTTAGTATTTGCCAGTGTCAAGTGATTTATATTTTCAAGTTAAATAAGTTGCTTCGTAGCTATAGTTATAGTCAAAGTCCAGTCTTGGATAGGACTTGACCTGTTCGTGTCGGTCAAGTCCAGTCATGCTTTAATAAAGTAGTGGCGCCTTTACTATACTTAAGCTTCGATGGAGTTTTGGAAGCAACACGAAAAGTCATGTTTCACCACATTATATCATTTTCCCACACTCGCACTTGTGATTCGGCAATTTGTGAATAAAACACCACCATTTTTATGCTTAAACAGTAGAAAAAACACTAGTTTTGGACAAAAATACAACGGGCGACGCGTTTCCGCCAAAACTCCGACGTTACTTTTGATTTGACAGCAGATTACAATTTTTTATTCTTTTTTCGTTTTTGGCGTCGCACTTAGTGTATTGACCAGTGACTATATTTTAAGCATTCTAGGTAGTTCATGTTTTCAAATGTCTCACGATAAAATCATGTAAAATAAGTTTTAGTGATAGTCAAGTCTAGTCCATGTTCTAGTAAAGCAGTGATAACATCACTAAAAACTTCCACGGAGTTATAGGAACAACAAAAAAATACATGCTTAACCACATTATGTTATCCGACCCACATTTACACATAAAAAATAGGTTGGCTAAAAATAATAATTAAAAATTGTTTTTCTGTTTCTTAATCTAAATCACTTAATCGTGCACAAATTACTGTGTTTTTTTAGCCATGTCACAGAACTCATAATATAGCCAAGGTCACGATCTGACACGCCCTCAGATTAAAAATCTGAGGACACGCCATTGTCACGACGATGTCATCTTAGGACTACGCCTATTATAAAATGCCCGAAACTCATAAATCTGAGGCCCGAAATGTCGGAGTAAATAAAAAACCGGCCAAGTGCGAGTGGGACTCGCGCACGAAGGGTTTCGTCCGTTCCGCACGAAGGGGATCGTTGTATGGGAGCCCCCCTTAAATATATATTTTATTTTATTTTTAGTATTTGTTATTATAGCTGCAATAGAAATACATCATCTGTGATAATTTCAACTGTCTAGCTATCACCGTCTTGAGATACAGACTGGTGACAGACGGACGGATGGACGGACAGCGAAGTCTCAGTAATAGGGTCCTGTTTTTACCCTTTGGGTACGGAACCGTAAAAAAACTAATTGATAATATTTTCTCGGTGAAAAACATACTATCAATATTAAAATAATTTTTAAACTTTCGCGGTTTTATTTTAATAATGTTCTTTTTGCATGACTAGCCGGATTTCCATGGCTATTTTTCAGAGCACTTCGCTTGTCAATCACGACTGTAAACTCTAGAGTTACCGTCCATTAGGGCGTAGAGCTTGAGTGGCCGTAATCACGACGTCGGCACAAAGTAATGGATTGCAAACAATATCTCACTCTCGATCTGTCGGCGCAGAGAGCTGTGATGTAACCACAGAGCAGGATCTAGATGTCGTGCAATGAACATGAGAATGAGTGCAAGTACGGTAATACTAGATACTACGGTAATACTCACTTAGTGGTAGATTTCCTTAGCAGGAGGTCGTCTAGGTAGGTACCACCGCAGTACCAGATATTCTGCCGCCAAGCAGTAGTATGCAAACATTACTGTGTTCCGGTTTGAAGGGTACTGCAGCTAGCGAAATTACTGGGCGGTTGGGACTAACCATCTAGTCTCAAAGTAATGAGCGCCAAAGCAGCGATGCCCCGGACTTTGTTTTGTCACTCAAAGTTCTGTGTATTGCTGCAATGGTCATGGGCAGGCGTTATCTCTTACCATCAGGAGAGCGTCTCGATCGTATCATTACATTTACATAAAAAAAAACTAAATACGTACGTTTTCGCGCTCTATACGCTAAGTGAGTCGGTAAAAGAAGCTGCGCCCCGCGGTGTTGCTACATGTTTTCGGGATAAAACCTGTCAACCATTAAAAAAAAAAAAAAAGTAGCCTATATGTAATCGAGGCTCTCAGCTACCTCCATACCAAATTTCATCTAAATCTTTTTTTTTTTTTTTTTATGGTTGACAGGCTAGTTGTTTGACCACAGCTCACCTGATGTTAAGTGAAGGTGTGGTCGAAGATGGTAAAGCACACCTAGCCTGGAATGGAACTGGCTCTCAAGTGAGGCTGCCGGCTGTTCAGTAGTATTTGCGTGAAAGAGTAAGAAACATCCTAATTAACATTGTGTAAATTTAAAAGAAAAATCTTATATTACTACTAATATATGACAGCCCTGTTGGTTCATTGGTAGTATGTCTGCTTCGAGAGCTGAAGGGCGTGGGTTCGATTCCCACTTAGGACTCACATTTGTGTGACCAACAATAAAATAAGGATTTAAGTATTCTGTCAACTGTCTGGTTCCCATAGTACAAGCTTTGCTTTGTTTGGAGCTAGATGGCGCTGTGTTAAATGCTCACCAATATTTATTATCATATATTCTGTTATTGCAAATAAATATCTCTATCCAATAAGAAAATTACCAATAAAAAGGTAACTGAACAAACTGATTTTATGTTACTAAGAAAACATTTTCCCTCAGTCGCTTGCTTGTTATAATTTTCTTAGAAATAATAAGTCATGGATTAATTAGTTTCCTGCTCATTTGTCAAGTGTCGAGCGCACCTAATGAAAACCACGCCGATGGAGACAGGTTTCTATGGCGCAGAAGTAAATGAGAATAAATTACTTTCAGGAGCGTAAATGGACACCTCACTTGAAAATATTCATTTTAACAGTTCATCTAGTCTCATGGGGTATCCCGTTTTTTTTATTGTTGACAGGCTAGGTGTTTGACCACAGCTCACCTGATGTTAAGTGAAGGTGTGGTCGAAGATGGTAAAGCACACCTAGCCTGGAATGGAACTGGCTTTCAAGTGAGGCTGCCGGAACACACCGTTAGATGCTTGGCGGCAGATTTCCAACTTGAGGGTGGTAGCTAGCCAGCCGAGTACTAGAAAGTACCCTACCACTATGCTATGGTTTCCTCACGATGTTTTCCTTCACCGGCAGCTCAAGCTCATTGTTGGGGTTTGAACCCACGCCCTTCGGCATGCGAACCGACCGCGCTAACCACTGAGCTATCATCGCTACAAACTTAAATAGATAGATAGATCTTTATTGTGCACCATAAACATAAAAAAGTACAGAGAACCTTAATTATATTAGTAAATTATATTATTTTGCCTATGAAAATTTTCTTTGAGAGTTCATGTACCTACTCGACCCTTGATTTTTCATCAAATATATACTTGTAACCTTGGACCTTTCATCAAACTTGTAACTATTGAAATACTTGACAATGACGAATACACAAAGTGCGAAGGCAAAACAAGAAGAAAAAAATGCACAATATTTTTTTTTATAATTTGCCCCATCGGGCAGGCTAAAGCTGTAAAGCCATATTGCCTCATCCTACGTGATATAATACCATTCTCCGTTACATTTTTTTTTGTACTACGTAATAGGTACACACTTTTTTTTCTTTTCCTTTAGGTCACTTAGCTCAGTGTAAAAGCGTTCGTTGGAGTTAATGTCTCGAGACGATTACAGTGGTAGGTATCGCTACATTCACGCAATCAAAGGCACGCAACTATTTAATCACCGTCCCTAGAGGTTGCGACAGTTTCAAGTTTGATCCAAATCGATTCTTGTTAAGTACCTACTACGTACCTAATACAGATTGGCAGCCCGTACACGTAGCGCGCGATCCGCGATCCGCGATCCGCGATCAATGATCGCGATCCAGACTGATCGTGTACGAAGCGGATTGACGGACTGATGCTCCGGATCGCATAATATCTAGAAATTTTAAAATCATGATCGCGGATCGCGGATCGCGGATCGCGGATCGTGATCATGATTGAACGTGTAAGGCGGCCCATAGGAGTTTTGGCGGGAACACGGGAAGAGTCGTGTCGCGCTGTTGTATTTTTTTCCAAAACTTGTGTTTAGTCCAGTGCTTATGCATAAAAATGGTGGTGTTTTATTCATAAAGTGTCGAATCATAAGCGCGAGTGTGGGAAAATGATACAATGTGGAGAAACATGACTTTTCGTGTTGCTTCCAAAACTCCATCGAAGCTTTACAGTAAAGTCGCCACTACTTTATTAAAGCATGACTTGACTGACACGGACTGGACTTGACTAAGACTGGACTTTGACAATAACTATAGCTAAGAGACAGCAGAAATAACACTTAAGACAAGGTAGTATAGCTTTACAGCTTTAGCCTGCCCGACGGGCAAATTAATTAAAAATAATAATACAGATAGGTACATTTACACGAAAACAGACTCGATACCTAACCACACCTAACGGTGTGTTCCTCAAGCCTATGTGGTCAAAAACCTAGCCTGTCAACCATAAAAAAAAAGTTAAAGTGCATTTACTCGGTAGGTATACCACATTCTTTCCGCTCCCGGGTTTGAAGCAAGTTTTAATAAGACCGGCTTTATGCGTCGACTTAATAACCTTTTTTCCTGGCACTTCGCTAACTTTACGGTCTGCGGCAGCAATAAAACTCTATCGGAGAATACGTGAGAATGTAACAAGCCACTTGGAAAGTTAAAGAAGGCTCCAAACTGCGAAAAATACTTGTAGAATTTCATAGAAAATGATTAGTTCGACATTGGATAGAGCTTAGAAGATTGACAGTAGTAGCTTCTAAGGGATAAAGCAAAACGTCTTACATTGTCCGTCATACAATTGTAGAAATATGTCCATAGTTTTTTTTAAATAGAGATAGCTAGATATAGAAGTGTCTTAAATTGGTAGAGCGATTGTTTTTAATGATTTTATAATTATTATTTAAAAAAAAGAACGAAAACTTGTGTTCAAACATTTATATTTTCTAACTTCTTATGCTATAATGTATGTCTGTTTGGTGTCTAATAAAGTCGTATTCTATTCTAATGTGTAATTATAAATATTCACTAAGATTTCCCTCTTATGAGTAGGTATAGATAGGCGCTAGAAACCCCTCTTATTTGATTATCTGTGGTGTATCAATTATTTTCTGTACATGAGGAACGAAACATTCTCCTGTTGGTAAGAAAAAACTTATTTCCAAGCAAGACCATTCCAATCAAGTACCTGTAGTAAAAATCTCTATAGCCCTATAAAAAATAAAGTGTTAGGTAAATATGGCATTGTATTTGTACTTTATTTAAGTAATAAAATGATCAGAAATAAAGAACTGCAAAGCAACAATCGAGTAAAGTACTGCAAATAGGGAATGGAACGTTAATAAGAGCACTTTAGTGAGCGCGTAGTTTTAGCTCAGAAGAAAACGGCTGCAGCTTTGTTAAGCGCTTCAGTCCAACCTTAAGGAGTAGGCTGTGGGCGGGGGCGGGTGGCGGATGGGGGGCGGCGCGGCGTCGCGAGTGTCGCGACGCTCAGTCGGGCGCCGGCCTCGTGGAGCGGCGAACGCCGCGAATGGCCCGCGCCAGGTAACGCGGGATGCGGCCCGCGCTCGCCGCGCTGGCGGCCTGCTGCGTGGTGGCGCGCGCCTCGCCGCCGGCCGCGCGCCTTGCCGCCCTCAACAGCACCCCTCACCACCACCTCTGCTGCTCTGATGGTCTCGTGCTGCCGGCTTGGCAGCCCCTGGACGACGTGCCCACCCTCGAGCTCACTCTTCGTGGCACCGTCTACTTCATCGCCCTTATGTATCTCTTCATCGGAGTCTCTATTGTCTCCGACCGGTTTATGGCCGCCATTGAGGTTATCACTTCCCGAGAGAAAGAGGTGCGCGTGCGGCGGAACGGCAGCGACCAGATCGTCGTCGTCAGAGTTTGGAATGAGACCGTTGCCAACCTGACGCTGATGGCTCTCGGGTCTAGTGCACCTGAAATCCTGCTATCAGTGATCGAGATAGCCGGGAAAAATTTTGAAGCAGGGGAATTGGGGCCCGGGACCATCGTTGGGTCCGCGGCTTACAATCTGTTTGTGATTATCGCTATTTGCGTAGCGGTGATTCCCGATGGAGAAGTGCGGAAGATAAAGCACCTACGAGTATTTCTTGTGACGGCGACGTGGTCCGTTTTTGCGTATGTCTGGCTTTACCTCATCCTTGCCGTGATATCACCGGGAGAAGTCGAGGTTTGGGAAGGAGCAATTACATTTTTATACTTTCCAGCTACCGTCCTCACGGCTTACATTGCTGACCGCCGTCTTTTAGTTTACAAATATTTGAAGAAAGGCTACAGAGTGAATGAGAGAGGAGTTATTGTAGAAACCGAAGGTGATGGGTCCGTTGAAATGGCTTTGAAGCCGGGTGGAGATGATTTTGCATCTGATGATGAGGAAGGACGTGAAATAGAAAAATCTAGAAAAGAATATGTGACAGTTCTCCGAGAGCTAAGAAGACAGCACCCGGAAGAGGATCTAGAAACCGTGGAGAGGATGGCTTTAGAAGCATTGATGTCACGTGGTCCGAAATCAAGAGCATTTTACAGAGTCGCTGCAACACGAAAAATGACAGGTGGTGGCGATTTCAGCAGGAAAATATCAGAACGAGCTCAGAGTGACCTCAGCGAGGTTAAAGCTGAATTACAACGCCGAGGATCGAGCTCTCCGACTATAGAACCACGTGGCCCCAACGTGCGTTTTGACCCCTCACATTACACCGTTATGGAAAACTGCGGGACTTTCGAAGTGAGGGTAGTCAGAAAAGGGGATTTGAACGGCGAAGTTGCTGTTCAGTACACAACAGAAGATGGAACAGCTGAATCAGGATCAGACTACGTAGCAGCGCAAGGCACTTTGATATTCAAACACGGAGAAACGGAAAAGACCTTCAGTGTCCAAGTGATAGACGATGACGTTTTCGAAGAGGATGAACATTTTTACTGCAGATTAAGTTCTCCTCGAGGAGCGTCATTGGCATCTCCTTCGACCGCTACCGTTGTGATTTTGGACGATGACCATTCTGGTGTGTTTTCGTTTCCGCAAAGAGACTTTGAGTTGACAGAGTCTGTGGGGACTTATGACCTTCGCGTGGTGAGGACTGCAGGCGCAAGAGGCAAGGTGCGGGTGCCGTTTTGGACTGAAGACGGCACTGCAAAGGGCGGGAACCAATACGAGCCAGCCCAAGGGAATATCACCTTTGAAAACAACGAAACCGAGTGAGTGACCCTTGAAGTTTTCTTTGTTTTTTTCAGATTTGATTTCTTAAAATTTCCTAAAATATATAATTCTAATATGTAACGTTTTTAATTAGTGTGTCAAATTAGCGTTGGTTTACGTCAAAACTTGTTTTTAGGGCATGGAGACTAATTTTTAAGATTAAAAATTATTTGGCCATTTAGTATTTAAAGTATTTGGCCATTGGTCAACCGTGATTGGTGAAGAATACGCACAGGATATATATATAGAGTTTATACTATGAGTATGCGTAGTATAAGCCACCAATTTTACAATGAATTACTAATCTTTTACTTGATTTGATGATCTTTCCTCGTACCACTAACATTTTAGCGACTGTCTTGTCAGTACAAATTAGTTTATTTTAAAAACGTATCATAAGAAACGTGCTATTACTCGCGGCGACAATCTCATGCCAATTTTTTATCTGAGCTGGAGGGATCTTATTTTTTTATAATAAGAAGCATAACGCTTTCTGTTTCATTTTATCTACGGCAAAGTTAGTAGTAAAATAGATTACTTAATTATTTTTTTTGGAATTTTAAAATTGTATTGTGCCAAATGTTTCTTTTTTCTATCTTCGAAAAATGATGTCGATTCGTAACTAGTTGCAGAGTGAAAAAAAGGACAAATAAACACATTTCTACATTTATAAATACATATATTGGTAGATATAGATTTGTTCTTGGGATTACGACTCAAGTATGATTTAAAACGATCTTAATTGGATTTCCGCTCCAACTTTTCAAAAACTTTTAATAAAAGTTTCACGAAAGGATTCGTGACTTCACGAAACTGAAATAATTTGGTTGGAATTTATTAAAATGTCTTTTACATTTGCATGGGTCGGCGGAGCGCTCCGTTGCACACTCGCGGTGAAATGGAAAATTAAAGGGAATTTATTCTGCATAGCTACTGCAACAGACAGACGCAAAAGAACAAAAACAAATTGGATATAAACTGAGATTATTGTTTTGATATTTTCTGCTTTGATTGTGTTATTTTATGCTCTCACTCACATGCGCTAATTATTTATCTATTACCTACTAAGGCCTTATATAATAATACTATGACAATAATTTTCTTTGACATTAAATAAATAAATAAATATCGTAGGACTATACACACAGCGCCATCTGGCTCCAAACTAAGCAGAGCTTGTGTGATGGAAGTCAGATAACTGATAGAATACATAAATACTTTTTTTTTTGTAAATACATACTTACAATATATATATACAGAACACCCAGACACAGCACAAACATTTGTTTATTCACAAAATGTTTGCCCTGATTGGGAATCGAACCCACGCCCTACAGCTCTCAAGGCAGATATACTACCAACGAGCCAACGGGGCTGTCATTAATAATATACTATGACATTTAAAATTTACTATGACATTACCTATGTATTATGACATTTATTAATTAAACATAATTGTATTTTTTTTGGCAATCGTAATAAAATTATCGTTAATATCTATTCTATACTTATAACATACCCAGAAGAGTAGCTGCTGATACTCAATGACACAAACTTACAAGAAAAGATTTAAAAAATGGTTTTTTTTTTAATTTCTGTTCATTCACAGATCATGCCTGTGATCATTGTGTGTGTGTGTCATTATCTATAGTCGACATATTTTGATGGACCACAGAGTGACTGAAAATCACAGACAGCTTAGAGCATTAATCCTTATCGGCGGTTGATAATAAAATTAATACATAAGGAAGCGTTCCGCGTACTAAATACTCGGACCAAAAATAGGGTAGTTACTAAGGTTTCCTGCGAAGCTCCAGTAGTGCGTACATGGTAGTTCAAACCATTACTCGCAGTTCCCTAGATCTGACCTCCTTATAGTAATCCCGTTTGGCTAATCCGAGGTTTTACCACCTTCAAACTTTCGATGACGCAATGTGACGTACAATTACACATGTTTTTTTTAAATTATAAATTGGCTTGCGTTTGACCGCCATATCGCCTGATGTTAGCGAAGATGCGGTCTACGATGGAGCACGCTTGCTTAGAAAAAACCGATTCACGTGCGACTTGAAGGCACCTAGATTGTATCTATCAGAAATACACACTTAGGCCACAAAATTCATTGTTTAGCAATTCCTATGATGAAAGTAGAATCACATAGTTAAGTTCCAAGTTATGGACAGTAGATAAGTTAAAAAAGTCCTTTATTTTTTTAGAAAGACGTCGCAGTTTGTACATTCTGCTAGTATCAAGTAGTTCATATTTTTAAATTTCTCAACATCAAGTAAAATTACAATTTATTTGAGAAATACAATCCGTCGGACTCTGGACAAGGAATTATGTTTCCCGGAGCCTATTTCTTCCTGTAATACACTAAATTTAGTTTTTTTTTTTAAAGGCGAAGACGAACAATAATTAAAAATAATAAGCAACTTAACTACAGTCAAGTAGCTCGTGCCCTAGTAAAGTAGTTGTGATCGTTTATATTTATAGTCATGTTTTTAGAGTTAAATTTTCGAGTTTTTGCTTACAAATTTGATCGAGTTTCGAAGCTTTTACTTACGTTGATCATAGACATATTGTAGAACATTTCACAAAGCATATAGCTTGTACAAAGGGATCCAGATAACTGATGGCAGATTTGCATAGTTTTTTTTTGTAAATACAAAACATATTACATTTATTTTTTATGCTTGACAGGCTAGGTGTTTGACTGCAGCTCACCTGATGTTGAGTGACGGCGTGGTCGAAGATGTTAAATACACCTAGCCTAAAATGGAACTGGATCTCAAGTGAGGCTGCCGGAACACACCGTTAGATGCTTGGCGGCAAACTTTCAACTTGAGGGTGGTAGCTAGCCAGCCGAGTACTAGAAAGCACCCTACCACCATGCTATGGTTTCCTCATATACAGAATACCACACTCACCAGTGGCTAACTGACAAAGTATACAAGTCAAACTTTCAACTTGAGGGTGGTAGCTAGCCAGCTGAGTACTAGGAAGCACCCTACCACCATGCTATGGTTTCCTCACATACAGAATACCACACTCACCAGTGGCTAACTGACAAATATACAAGGCAAGCTAACTGACGAAGTATACTTCAGTAGGATCGCAAACAGGAAAAAGTTACCTAATTTATCACCTTTGTTCTGATTACAAGTTAATGAAAGGGATTGTGATTTAAAGTCGGCGCTTAGAAAACATTTTAAACTTTAAATTGAAACGATAAAAGTAATCCTTTTAATTATTTAAGTTAAATTGCCGGGAAATCATCGTGAACATGCATTTATGGTGTTTGATCGCAATTATAATCACAAGTCAATTTAATACAAAAGAAATACATAATTTTTATTTATATTCAAAACGTTGTTTTGTTTAATCAGATATAAAAAATCTATTTCACAAACTTTATACGATGATAGCTCAGTGGTTAGCGCGAACGAATAACACACTAGAGGGCGTGGGTTCAAAACCCAACAGTGAGCTTAAGGTGTCAGTGAAGAGAAACATCGTGAGGAAACCATAGCATGGTGGTAGGGTACTCCCTAGTACTCAGTTGGCTAGCTACAACACTCAACATGATTTTTTTTTATGTTAAAAGTACTTAATAAAACTAACAAGACGCTCTCCTGATGGTAAGCGATAACGTCTGTCCAAGACCATTGCAGCTATACATAGAGCTTTAAATAGTAAAACAAGTCCAGGGCATCGCTGCTTTGGCGCTCATTACTTTGAGACTTTCGATGGTTAGTCTCAAGTCTCAATAGCCCTGTAGTTTCGCTAGCTGCAGTACCCTTCAAACGGAACACAGTATTGTTTGCACACTACTGCTTGACGGCAGAATATCTGGTACCACCAAGTGAAGTTTACCGCCAGCCTCACTTGAAGCCAGTTCCATAGTTTTTCTTTTGTATTTATAGTATCAAAGCGTTAGACAAAAATAAAAAAAACATTAAAATTATTTTCAAAATACTAAATATCAAACCTTCGTAACAAAAACAGTATAAAAAAACCGTAACAGATAATTACAGCAGTGTCAAAACCACACACCAACTCATTTTAACAAGCGAACACTGTTATCCTCATATCAGTAAGCTAAAACTGCGGCGAACCCTTTTCAAAGTCGTGTTTTGTTCACCCCTTTTATGTGAACTCTTCTACTTGACCGGTTTTTATTGTATTCAGAAACGCTACATTTTGGTCAACCGGTACCTACTTATTTGGTAGATGGTAGACCAGCGATTTTTCGAAAATATGACGATATTAAAAAAAAAACAGACACGAGAGCGTTTTGTAAATTATAAAGAGGAAAGATATGATTGTTTGTTTATATTGAATAGGCTCCGAAACTACAGGACCGATTTCAAAAATTCTTTCACCGTTGGAAAGCTACACTATCCCCGGGTGTCATAGGCTACTTTTTATCTCTGTATTCCCACGGGAACGGAAACTATGCGAGTGAAACCGCGAAGAGTCCGCTAGTTTTACATAAAAAGACCGAGGTCTCCAGTTTCTTCACTCATTGGTTAAGAAAATGCAGCACGATGCGTCGTAAATTTTAGTCGCGCGTCTGTTGTTACATAACTGACCGCTTCCAGTAATCAAAGGTTAACTCAGTATTGGTGCTATGACGTCAATGAGCTGCGACAATATACTATTTTTTAGAAGTGCATCACGGTTTCCCTGCAACGATAATAATTACACAAGAATAGTTTGTTTTTCCAGATTAATTTGTTACATTATATTACGCTGATTTTTTTAGCTGTTTAATTCCAATCGTTTTAATTTATTATTTAGTCTGTCACCTTTACGTGCGTGCTAACTGCCCCAATTATTAATTTTAGCCAGTGTATTAATAACGTACGTCGAACGGCTGCTAGTTCTTAAATAGTCAGTTGCAACACAAGCTTTTTGAAAATTCAAAGTATAAAGTATTCAATAACAAATATACTATATTTATATAATTTTTAAAAAGAAAGACCAGCAACGTAACGCCTTCGAAGCGGCTCGTCATGTCGGAGAGATCGCTATACATTCTGGGGCCCAAGGTCTACAATCGCGTACCCACTTCCATTCGGGATGCACTTTCCATCGCGTGCTTCAGAAGCAAACTAAGATCTTCGTTTCAAGGGACCTTGTTTTATGACTTTAACGATTTAAAAAAAATAAGAGATTATTGAATTACTAGTAAGTAATTATAATATTTTTGTTTTTTTTGACATTTAATCATATTGACATAATTAGTTTATATGTGACATATTATTTCATTGACATTGTCATTGTATTGACATAATATGTTATGATTTTGATATTTTTAAATATGCATGAATGACCTGTAACTTTGGTGTTATTAATAAAAGATTTGTAAGTATTTGTAATGTAATTAAATCAGCTGTCCCTTGATTTTTAGTTACAATATAAATTTACTCATGTTCACGTGGGCATACTAAATTGCGTAGGTTTATTTACTCTGCCAACGAAAATGTCACACCGCGTCTAAATTGACTCATAAAACGGGAACGACATGTGCGTTGTTGTGCTGTTAAAATTATTGAAAATGATTTGTATTAATCAAAATCAAAGTCAAAGTATAATTTATTGCTTTGCTGTGGTACATTAAGGTCTTTAGATTTAAGTAGAGCAACAGCTTACGTTCAGTACGAACATGCAATATTATATACAAATAAATGTCATAGGACATTACACACAGCGTGACCCCAAACTAAGCAAAGCTTGTGCTATTGAAGAGAGATAACTGTTTTGTAAATACATACTGTACACCCAGACACAGAACAAACATTTGTTTATATCACAAAATACTTGTCCTGGGTGGGAATCGAACCCACGCCCTTCAGCTCTTGGAGCAGACATACCAATGAACCAACAGGGCTATCATAGAAGGATTAGGCCATAGTCCACGACGCTGGCCAAGTGCAGTTTTTTATTTACTCTCAGAAATGTAGGTTTCCTCGCGGTGTCTTCTTTCACCATTTGAAGCCATCGGCAATACGCACATAACTGAGAAAAGACAAGTGCGTGCCGTGGGTCAGCCAAAACTTGTCGAAATACATATTCACGTCAAAATACCATTAGTGTGCCACGACAACAGATGCCACGAAATTACTCTCTTTAGCAAACAGTAAAAGTAAAATCGAGGACAATACAAAAAAAATATATACCTACAAATGAATACCTAAAACTTCGCCGACCAAGAAAAACCATTTACAAAGCTTATTTCTCTTTTAAGTTTACAGCTGTCTTAAATTGAACCCCTGTCAGCATTTTTCACAGTAGCTCGAGTAAATCTTCAAACAAATGAGGTTTATTCACAAAAGGCCATCAATTTAGTTAAAAAGTTGAAGATACGACTTCATTGTACCAACTTTTTGGGGGATCATCTAGGTTTAGAAATCGTATTATTAACGCAAAACAAGTTTTAAGCATGCGATACAAATGTCATTTGAAGTCGTAAACGTTTGTCGACGAAATTACTGCTCAAGAAGCCTTTTTTATTATGCTTAATTTATTTAAATACTTTATTTTAAATAAATAAACATTGGAGGACAATTCATACAGCGTTATCTAGCCTCAAGCAAAGCTTATGCTATGGAAACTAGATAGCTGATGGGCTACTTACATTTTTTTTGAAAGAAAGAAAGAAAAATCGTTTAATTCTGTATCAAGCACAAAAAAAAACAAACATAGACAGACAAAAGTTATAGAATAGGGGCTCACCTCAGCATAATGCTGGTCATACTAAGTGGTATGACCAGCGCTGGTCTTCCGGCGAGCCCTTGTAGTTTATACAAAAAATAAGTAAAGATATGTACGATGTACGGCTTACATTATATCCTTCTAGTTATAATTATAATTATTTATCTCATACAGGCGAATAACAGATTTTAATAAATAACAGATATAATACTACGTACGCGATGTCATTGTCAGTGACATAGGCAAATACCCAATACGCGACGCCAAAATCGAAAAAGAAGAAGGAGTACAATTGAAAAAAGAAAAATCAAAAACTACGAGGACACTTATTTAACTTTTGTAACTTGAAAATATATAAATACTTGACACTGGCAAATGCTAAAACGCGACGCCAAAACCAAAGAAACAAAAAATCAAAAACGTGACAGTGACGGAACTATAAACTAGGCTTTTGTGAATACATACTTATAAGAGTTTTTTGGCGGGAACGCGGGAAGAGTTGTGTCGCTCCGTTGTATTTTTTTTCCAAAACTAGTGTTTTGTCGAGTGTTTATGCATAAAAATGGTGGTGTTTTATTCATAAAGTGCCGAATTACAAGCGCGAGTGTGGGAAAATGATATAATGTGGTGAAACATGAGTTTTCGTGTTGCTTCCAAAACTCCATCGAAGCTTTATAGTAAAGTCGCCACTACTTTACTAAAGCATGACTGAACTTAACTGACACGAACTGGACTTGACTAAGACGACTTTGACGATAGCTATAGCTAAGATACAGCAGAAAGAGAAGGCAGTATGGCTTTATAGCTTTAGCCTGCCCGAAGGGGCAAATTATTAAAAAAAAAACATACTTATAATACATACATACAGAAAAAACATCTATGTTTGTCATACAAATGTTTGTTCTGAGAGACTACTACCAAATGTGCCAAATGTGTAATAGTCAAATAATAATCTTAGAATGTAACCGAGAACACATTTTAGTTTTTATATTCGCTGATGACGAGATGATGATGATGATAAGAGTGGATGCTGACCAGGCTAGCTGATTTTTCTCAACACATCGGTCTCTGGATAAATTTGAATAAAATCAAGGTCATGTTGCTAACGCCAGCTCTTCTAAATATCTGGGCCTTCTACTACACTGCTCCAATGAAACAGCGAGGTTTCAGAGTAAACACAAATATCATCCACGTATACAATTTTTAGATTTTGTTGATTTTTCAAAAACGACTCATTCGATTTCGATAAAATTTATATGGGACCACCTCTGAAGTATCATCTACCAAGCAAAAAAAGAATCATCAAAATTGATTCATAAGTTTATGGCGGAATTCTCCTCACTCCTTTTTTCAGTCGGTAAAAAATTAGTAAAGTTTTTTGAACGCTGCCCAGCCAAGTTAGATTCGACGATGGGCATCTAGTCTATTTCGACTCTTAATAATCGTCAGCAAAGCATTTACCGAAAATCACCGTATTCCCTTTTGACTAACTTTTTTCCTCAATCCGTGAATTTCTCATATTCATTCAGATCACGAAAAAGTCCCGAAAAGCATCTCGCAGCAATATTAGGATGTGAATTTAGAAACAAAATAAATGAACTCAATTTCTTGGCACGCGACTCGGTTGATAATAATATGGGCGCTTGCATTTCATATGCATAGACATCTCTTTACTCGACTTGCGGCGAAGACAAAAAACGAGGGGTTATGTATTTGACCTGTATGTATATACATATGCCCGTTCTTATGTTTTTTTTTGTAAGTACTAAACGGCTGAAGGGATTTTGATGAATAATTTACCTATGTCATTAGTTTAGTTTTAACTGCGCGTGTGTCCGTGAAAATATTGAAATTATAAAAAAAAATGACAGATTTGTTGGCGCCAAAATGTATGTTTTATTTCGTAGTCGCGTAGTTTTTAGAAAAAAATGCACAATACTATATACCTATAAGTTTTTTTCTTTGTTTTATGTTTATTGTTTATTTTTTTGTATGTATGTATTGTTAATTTTGTTGAAATGTGTTTTATGTCCCAAATAAAGTGTTGTCTATTGTCTATTGTCAATACACAATGCACAAGTATACAATTTTTAGGTGTTTGTTGATTTTTTTAAGCCGCTCGATCGATTTGGGTTTAATTTATATGGGGCCACCTCTGAAGTATGATCTACCAAGCAAAAAAGAATCATCAAAATCGATTCATGATTGGAGGAATTATCGCGTAACAAACATACAGTCGAATCTTTTTTTTTGTGAGTCGATTAAAAAACAACAAAATATTATCTATCTATCTTGACTATTATAAAGAAGAAAGATTTTATTGTTTGTATTGAATAGGTTCCGAAACTACTGGACCGATTTCAAAAAATCATTCACTGTTGTGAAGTTACACTATCCCCGGGTGACATAGGCTACTTTTTATCCCTGTATTCTTACGGGAACGGGAGCTACGCGGGTGAAACCGCGAGGCGTCCGCTAGTATTATAATAAAATTAGAGACTTTGAATGGCCGTGAATGTATGCTTACACGATTTCATCTATCCCAAGTTCTTTCTTATTTACTATGCTCTCAAAATATTACAAGAAATACTCGTAAAGAAAAGTAGTTAAACACACGGGCGCCTTCTGCGGGTAACCAGTTCGCTTCCCGTGTTATGAACATACTTGCAAAGTCAATATTGGCTTTCTTTTGGGTTATCTTTACCAGAATTTTTCTTGGTTATATTATAGGGGGAAAACAAACTTTGGGACGAGATCTAAGCAAAGCTGGCAGAGATATGGATATCAAGTTTTTTTACTTAACTATTATTAACCTATATTGCTTTTTTTTTATTATGTAAAAAGTATTGAGACGAACGAAACGCTCTCCTGATGGTAAGAGATAACGCCTGTCCATGACCATTGCAGCGATACACAGAACTTAAAAAAAAAAAAACAAAGTCCAGGGCATCACTGCTTTGACGCTCACTACTTTCGAGACTTTCGATGGTTAGTCTCAACCGCCCAGTAATTTCGCTAGCTGCAGTACCCTTCAAACCAGAACGCAGTAATGTTTACACGCCATAGCTTGGGGATGGAACATCTGGCACTGTGGTGGTAGGTATCGACCAAAAACTCTCTAAGTATACCTAAATTCAATTTGAAGTTCCATTCCATTCCATTTCCATTCAGACAGCCCAGTTGGTACATGGGTAGTTTGTCTGCTCCAAAAGCTGAAAGGCGTGGGTTCGATTCCCACCCAGGACAAGCATTATGTGATATAAACAAATGCATCACAAATAAAATTATCTATGTTTTCTTAATATATTTACTAAGGACCTCCCTGGAGAGTAAAGGTCTCCGTTTACGTACCTTCATATTGAACAGCTAGAAATCGCGGGTTCCAATAAAAGTTTCTCCATTCAACTAGGAAAACGCTTGAGACTCGTAATTCTCTGTATCGGTATGCAAGCAGACTGTAGCCACTTACCGGTAACACTTTACTAAGTAATCAAACGAACTAACTTAGCCGTACTAACTTGGAAACTTAGTGTAGGTACTGGAGTAAGAGCTATTTCAACTTTTCTTGTTTCGTTTAGCTTAGTATTTTGTAGACATGGACATTGGACAACTATGGGTAATCTCACTAACATTATAAATGTGAAAGTTTGGATGGATGGATGGATGTTTGTTACTCTTTTACAATATTTATTTTTATAATCTACCGTCTCATTCAAGCAATTGTGATTTACCGCAAATAAATGACAGTAGCTGTGATTTCTCTGTAAAATTTTGCTCCATTTGTCCTTATATGGCAAAAATTTATTTGTATGGAAATCGTACCACCTTAAGTATTAGCAGTTATTTGACTTCCATAGTACATGTTTTGCTTAGTTTGGGGTCAGATGGCGCTGTGTGTAATGTCCTACGATATATTTATTATTTATTTTTACTCGTGATACTAGCACTGTTTTGTTTTCTATTTTTAGTGTGCACAATAAAGAGTTTATATTTTATCTCTCTAAAATTATATAAAGTATCTACTTTATCATAACTCAACTTTACATACTCTATCACCATAACTCTTACATTATCAAAAGCGAGGTATTTCCTATAAGCCGCATATAGTTTCATCGCATCGTAACAAACTAGAACTAGCGTAAGTTAAATACTAGCCGTAAAAGCCTTGATCTTTTATTCAAGACATGCTCCCGGCGTAAACTGCAAGTTTGTGTCAACTTTACAACGTATAGTAGACGCTCAGTACATAAATTTTGAGCCAGTTGACATTGTGCAAACACGAAAGACTCCACGTAAGTTGTTGAATAACAAAACTGTAATATTGGTTTATTAATCCTTAAATCTTTCAATAAGAAAACAAATAAATAATAATTTATATTTTATTATTTGCGGATGCAATCAGTAAACTAAAAAGAATTGAGTGTCATTTCTTTTGTCACTTGTCACTTTTTTTTGGAGCGATGATAGCTCAGTGGTTAGCGCGGTAGGTTCGCATGCCGAAGGGCGAGAGTTCAAACCCCAACAATGAGCTTGAGCTGCCGGTGAAGGAAAACATCGTGAGGAAACCATAGCATGGTGGTAGGGTTCTTTCTAGAACTCGGCTGGCTAGCTACCACCCTCAAGTTGAAAATCTGCCGCCAAGCATCTAACGGTGTGTTCCGGCAAACTCACTTGAGAGCCAGTTCCATTCCAGGCTAGGCGTGCTTTACCATCTTCGACCACACCTTCACTTAACATCGAGTGAGCTGTGGTCAAAACCTACGTATCGGCATCTTTTGAGTGTGTATTTACTGTTGGTACGTACTGAGACGGCTTTTATAAAAGATGTAACCGAGTGGACTAATTTCAAACTAAAACAAATCTTACTGCCATTGTATAAAGGCCATTGTCGAATGCCTTGTTTTGAAACGGCAAATTATTTATTAATACTACAGCCCAATATCAATCTGAATTTAAAGACTTTTCAAAAGCGTCGAAAACAAAAAAAAATAAACAATAATTTTTAAACCCTGGTTTTTAAAGCTGATTTCATTTTGATACATATTGGTTCTATTTTGGAACCTTAGAACGTATCCCCTATGATTTCATACTAATTACCATTCCATATCCACGGTTTCTGTCTTCGCGGCATATTTATGGAACGTATACTCGCGAATAAAGAGCTTTTATTTCCAAGGTATACTTTAACGATTGGGATTGAATATAATCATTTTTAGTTTTTAGCTACATTGTCCAATAACTAATGCTCGATTTCCGACCAAGCACGGATCAAAAAGGTATATTGCGCAATAGAATGGGCAAGCGTCAAGAATTTTGCTTATTAAATACATTTCTCGGTACGTTATACGTGTGAACAATAAAGAGTAAATAAATAAATATCGTAGGACTATACACACAGCGCCATCTGGCCCAAACTAAGCAGAGCTTGTGTGATAGAAGTCTGATAACTGATAGAATACATAAATACTTATTTGTTTGTAAATATATACTTATAATACATACAGAACACCCAGACACAGAACATACATTTTGTTTATACCACAAAATGTTTGTTCTGGGTAGAAATCGAATCCACTCCCTTCAGCTCTTGAAGCAGACACTACCAATGAACCAACAGGTCTGTCTGAGGGAACCGTATCTAATATATTATGTGTTTTTTTTAATGGTTGACAGGCTAGTTGTTTGACGACAGATCACCTGATGTTAAGTGACACACCTAGCCTGGAATGGAACTGGCTCTCAAGTGAGGCTGCCGAAACACACCGTTAGATGCTTAGCGGCCAGGTTATCTACTAGAGTGTGGTAGCTAGCCAGCCGTGTACTAGAAAATACCCTACCACCATGCTATGGTTTCCTCACAATGTTTTCCTTCACTGGCAGCTCAAGCTTACTTAGCTTTACTTGGTGGTAGATCTCCTTAGCAGGAGGTCGTCTATGTAGGTACCACCGCAGTACCAGATATTCTGCCGCCAAGCAGTAGCGTGTAAACATTACTGTGTTTCGGTTTGAAGGGTACTGCAGCTAGCGAAATTACTGGGCTGTTGAGACTAACCATCGAAAGTCTCGAAAATAATGAGCGCCAAAGCAGTGATGCCCTGGACTTTGTTTTGTTACTCAAAGTTCTGCGTGTCGCTGCAATGGTAATGGACAGGCGTTATCTTATCTGTTACCATCAGGAGAGCGTTTCGTTCGTCTCATTACATTTAACATAAAAATAAAAAATAAAAAAAAAACTTATTGTTGGGGTTTGATATACCTTCGAACCGACTGCGCTAACCACTAAGCTATCATCGCTACATTGTTAATGTAATTAAATGTGTTGTTTCGTTAATAAATGAATTTTTACTTATTGCCTAGTAAATAAAAAAAATATGTTTACTGTTTGAACAACTTCCAAAGCTTTATTTACCGACACGGGGAAATCTATGGTAAAATATGCCGCGCCCTCGTGGAATTTAATCAACCATTACTGTACACCATAAACTCAGTATAAAAGGCAGCAGTATCTCAACTCACTTGGAATATTCCTCCGAAAAGAATAAACTGCCATTTTATTTGATTGCGTTGAGTTTGAAGTTTCTTATTTCCTTTTGGGGTACGGAACCCTATAAATAGTATAATAGAAATCTCACTAATATTATAAACTAGCTGCGCCCCGCGGTGTTACACGCTACATATTTTCGGGTTAAAAAATTATAATATTAGTGGAATGTAAAAGTTTGGATGGATGGATGGATGGATGGATAGATGGATGGATGGATGGATGGATGGATGGATGGATGGATGAATGGATGGATGGATGGATGGATGGATGAATGGATGGATGGATGGATTCCTGAATGGATGGATTAATGAATAAATGGATGAATTTTTGTTACTCTTTCACGCAAAAACTACTTAACGGAATTGGATGAAACTTGGCATGGAGGTAGCTGAGACCTTGGATTAACACATAGGCTACTATTTATCCCGAAAACATGTAGAGGGTAACACTGCGGGGTGTAGCTAGTTTCATATACTTATGCTTTAATTAGTGATAGTAATTTATTATTTTCTTTTATCCTCCTCCTCCTGTAATGAATCCTTACTGGTTTGTAAAATATTGTAACACCAGTATAAACAATAAATTACCATGAATTATATCCTCGGACGTAACGTTTCACATAGTTACCCAACTCGAATAAATCAGGTCAAATAAAATTTGGGTTTTGTTTTGTCTCCCAGAAGACTGAACTTCCAATGAGGATGTCCCAAATTTTCGACAGTGGAAATCACGCACAGATGAAACGATACTTTGTTAAGAAGACAAAACGAAATGTTCAGCACTCGGACAAAATTTTTATCTATTACAGCAGCTCGCCCCGG
Organism: Biston betularia; assembly: GCA_905404145.2. NCBI lineage: Eukaryota > Metazoa > Arthropoda > Insecta > Lepidoptera > Geometridae > Biston > Biston betularia. The sequence goes on from FR989879.1 coordinate 2,167,684, forward strand.
CTTCGCACGGGAAAACAAAACTCGATTAACAATATAAATATAGCCTACTGCGCCCCGCGGGTTTACCCGCTACATATTTTCGGGATAAAATGTAGTCTGTCTTAATCCAGGGTCTCAGCTACCTTCATACCAAATTTCATCCAAATCCGTTTAGTAGTTTTTGCGTGAAAGAGTAACAAACATTCATCCATCCAAGCTTTCACATTTATAACACTAGCTGCGCTCCACAGTCTTACCCGCTTCATGTTTTCGGGATGAAAAGTAGCTTATGTGTTAATCCAAGGTCTCAGCTACCTCCATACCAAATTTCATCCAAATATTTCTAAAATTGCGATATTTGGATTCTTTCCTGGCGATTGCCGTATTGGTCTAAATAAATAAAGAAAAAAAAAAGTTATAGGTCGGTCTTTGTAACGTTACCACGCCTTACCTAGAAGAATTGATTACTCTGTTTTTTTTTTTTTATGTGACAAATAATGAGACGAACGAGACGCTCTCCTGATGGTAAGAGATAACGCCTGTCCATGACCATTACAGCGATACACAGAACTTTGAGTAACAAAACAAAGTCCAGGGCATCGCTGCTTTGGTGCTCATTACTTTGAGACTTTCGATGGTTAGTCTCAACAGCCCAGTAATTTCGCTAGCTGCAGTACCCTTCAAACCGGAACACAGTAATGTTTACACACTACTGCTTGGCGGCAGAATATCTGGTACTGCGGTGGTACCTACCTAGATGACCTCCTGCTAAGGAGATCTAACCACCAAGTAACTGTATTTAAAGTTGAATACTCAAATAGTTCTTCGCGGAAATACAGTCGCCGGCAATGAGTTCCCCATCCTCGCTGTACGTACGAAAAATGTGGAATTGAAGCATATAGTGCTAACGTGCGAATGATTGAAATATTTGTAGCGATGATAGCTCTGTGGTTAGCGCAGTAGGTTCGCATGCCGAAGGGCGTGGGTTCAAACCTCATAATGAGCTTGAGCTGCCGGTGAAGGAAAACATCGTGAGGAAACCATAGCATGGTGGTAGAGTACTTTCTAGTACTCGGCTGGCTAGCTCAAGTTAAAAATCTGCCACCAAGCACCTAACAGTGTGTTCCGGCAGCCTTACATGAGTGCCAGTTCCATTCCAGGCTAGGTGTGCATTACCATTTTCAATCATACCTTCACTTAACATCAGGTGAGCTGTGGTCAAACACCTAGCCTGTTAACCATAAAGAAAGGTCCTAAACACTAGGTTAGTTATGATTACAAAGTCTGTTTATAAATACCAAACTATACATTTTTAATCAACAAGATTGCGACGACAGATCCAAGACAGTAATCTCACAGAATCTAATTTACTTCCAAGATCGAAGAAGCCTCAGCCTCCAATAGTATCTAATATAATGGATCCAGAGTGAAGCCTTGTGGCACCCCTGAATTAACGCTTGGATATAAGACCAATGATTATTATAATTAGTTTTGCTACCGTTTCATTTTGAATTGTATGCGCAAGGAAACAAAGGTTAGAATAGAATGCCAAGGTTGCAATGCAGAGTCGGTCTGTGAAATGTCTCATTTTCTGCCACCAATTACGCAGTGAAAACTCTAGAGAAAATGAGGAAAGCTCTATGGAGAGTCTGGACGCATTAGGGACATATTAGCATACTTTACAGTGCCTACTGTGTTTTGGGGCCCCTTTGTGTAAAGGGGCTTTTAATTGGGGTCCGAGACCAAATTCTGCTAATTTAACACTTTCAGCATTGTTTAAAGAAAAAATAAGATAGACTTTGTCTTAAAATACGATCAAAATAAATAGGACATTTTAGACATCGTCACTTAAGCCCGGACTATACAATGTACGAGGACGAGATATCTGATAGAATACTTATATACTTTTTTTTTGTAAATACATACCTACTTATAATACATACAAAACACCCAGACAGAACAAAATTTATCATACTATGGAATATGACGTGGTTTTGACGCAATTTTTTTACTTTTGCGGGATTTTTAACGTTTCACGACAAAGTTTCCGATAAAATTAAACATGAGTAATTCCGCATAAGTGAAATAAAAACATTAATCGTCACATAAATGTTGGGCCTGTTAGGAATCAAACCCACGCCCTATAGCTCTTGGAGCAGATATTTTATCAAATGAGCTAATAAGGCAGTCAACAGATGCTATATTTTTTTTCTTTGTTTTTGCCGTCGCACTTTGTGCATTTGCCAGTATCAAGCTGTCAATGATTTTAAAAATGTTCAAGTACTTTATGAAAAATAAGTCTAAGTCACAGTCAAAGTCACGCAAAGTAAGTTTTAATCGAGTCCGGTCGTGAACTAGCAAAGTAACCATCAAAAACAATTGTCGTGACAAAAACATTTATTTTGTCGTTTAAATTAAATTGTCGAATTTCGATGGAGCCATTGTTTCATTGGTTTTGGAAACAACACAATTTTTATGTTCCTGATGTTAAGTGACGGTGTGGTCGAAAATTGTAAACACACTATTGAAATGAAACTGGCTTTCAAGTGAGGCTGCCAGAACACACTGCTTAGATGCTTGGCAACAGATTTTCAAGTTGAGAGTGGTAGCTAGCCAGCCGAGTACTAAAAAGTACCCTACCACCAAGCTATGGTTTCCTCACGATGTTTTCTTTCACCGGCAGCTCAAGCTCATTGCGCAACCAATGAGCTAAAAATCAGTTTCTATAAAGGTCATCTGCGTAACAGTTGCGTAATTTTTCTCGACATATTGCTTTAACGTTTGTGGTAAATATTCCGGTGAAACGTTTTTGTAAAAGATTTTTCCGTTGAGCACTCACAAAGATTTTACTCTGGGATTTGGTGTGTTTAAGCGCAGCTGGGACAGGCTGTCTTACGTTATGTTTGAACGTTATTTTTAAGGCTGATATTTTTTTTAATTTATGGCGGTATTTAGATTTAGATGATAGCTGGATTTGGGCTGGCTTGAAATATGGTTATTTTAAGTAAAAAACCTGAATCTGAGTATATTTTTTTTTTGTTCTACTTATGCGGTATTACTCATGTATAATTATGTTGGATACTCAGACTAATTTTCGCCACATCTGGTGTACTTCTTCAAGGAGTCAAAACAGAGCATTTTTTTTTTATAACTTACTAAAACGTGTTACGACATCTCCCGTCTGTATCTAATATTGACAATATTTTTTTATATTGACATGTTTGTATATTGACATACCTTATTTTGTCATTTTTTTTATTCTGATTCTTATGTCATCTATCGTGTTTTTCTATTCTTGGTTGCCTGGAAGAGATCGCGTTTAGCGATAAAGCCGCCACGTGTGGCACTAGCTCATAAGTTTTTTTTCTCGGTACTTTTTTTCTGTTTATGGTGTGCACAATAAAGAGTTTTTATCTATCAAAGCGTGCGTGTGCAGAGTAGTGCAAAGCAAAATGACTGCAACAACCATATACTTACCATCAAGAAATTGTTTCTTCAGTGTTCACAATAAAAAAACTGTATGCGTTTATTCAGTAGCAAAACAACACTTGAGAAACTCGTTACTTAAGAAATTATACTAAAATATGTAACCTCAAGTTCCCCGGCGACCTTCTTGCGTCGTAGTCCTTTTGTCGCGCAGCAATTTTCTCTGGAATTACAATATTATTGTTTACGATCAACAGTGAAAGGATTCGGGTATTTCCCCAGAGATGGGGATAAAAAAGTCCGGGAAGCATGGGGCGAGGATTAGGGTTGCTAACACGTATTTCAGGAACGTTCGGGATGAAGATATGAGATAGTGTTGCAAGATTGCAAGATTGGGAAAAGCGTACGGGAATGTGTCCTGTAAGCAGTAAAAACGGGTGCTCTGTATTATAATGGTTTTTTTTTGCGAAAATCGTATTAGGTTTGTTTATTTTTGTTTTCTGGCATCACTGGTCTATACAGTATCAGTTATATTTTGTCTAATGGACTGCAATTTAAAAAACAAACTTTTTTGACAGCCCTGTTGGTTCATTGGTAGTCTGCTTCGAGAGCTGAAGGGCGTGGGTTCGATTCACACTCAGGACTAACATTTGTGAGACTGAGATCGATGTTTGTTCTGTGTCTAGGTGTACCGTATGTATTTAGAAAAGAAAAGTATTTAAAAATTCTATCAGTTATCTGACTTCCGTCATACAAGCTTTGCTTAGTTTGGGGTCAGATGGCGCTGTGTGTAATGTCCTGTGATATTTGTTTATTATTTTATTTATTAATGGGCCAACAGGGCTGTCTTGTCTTGTCCAGATGGTTCAAAGGTTATGCCTCTCAAACGATTATCGGTTAATACGTTCCCATCTTTGTTGGCAACCCTGCAGCGTTAAATTGATTCGGTAAAGGACACATCATGGAAACAAGGTTAGATTTAGTGTCGCGTGACATTCATCCTGTTATATTTTTTGTTTGTTTTTGGCATTGTACATTGTATATTTTTCCAGTGTCAAGTAGTTCAAATATTTAGTAAAAAATCAAGGAAAAAAAGTCTGAGTCGAGTTTTGGCGGGAACGCGGAAAGTTCGTGTCACCCCATTGTATTTTTTTCCAAAACTAGTGTTTTTCGAGTGTTTATGTATAGAAATAGTGATGTTTTATTCATAAAGAACATAATTACTGAAAACCGCCACTGTTTGTTTCGTCTCGCTTGTATGTTTGCATTCCAGCTCCATTTCACGCTAAATTTTTTTACCATCTTGGACCACACCGTCACTTAATATCAGGTGAGCTATGGGCAAACACTTAGACAGTCAACAAAAAAAAAAGTTAAGAGAAAATATGTGTATTTTACATCAAATCAATAGGTTTTTTTGTCAATTAAAATAATCTAATTTTAGTCATATGAATGAACGATTGATTCGATAAAAAAATCAACCATATTTGAAACCTTTTTGAGTTGAAACTTTAGGACCGTGGGTGGGGTCCGAGAGCAAAGAAAAATATTCAAAGACTTGCCACGCGTGAACAAAACGCTGGCCTTTATTTTGGCCAGCGAGCGTTTGAGTATTGCCATACAACGCGGCAATGGGGCCAGCGTTTTGGGAACTATTCCCATTGATAGAAGCCTTTTAGATTTTGACAGCCCCGTTAGCTCATTGGTAGTATATCTGCCTTGAGAGCTGCCGTGGGGTCGATTCCCACTCAGGGCAAACATTTTGTGAATAAACAAATGTTTGTTCTGTGTCTGGGTGTTCTGTATGTATTTACAAAAAAAAAAGTATTTATGTATTCTATCAGTTATCTGACTTCCATCACACAAGCTCTGCTTAGTTTGGGGCCAGATGGCGCTGTGTGTATAGTCCTACGATATTTATTTATTTATTTATTAGATTAATTAATTAATTAGTTCCTCTGTAGCATTAGAAACACTGTAGTATGTATGTTAGGATAGATAAATCAGAAACACATGTAGAGATTTCAAATCGATAGCTATTTTGCAGTACAGCTAATAAAGAAAACATTTATTCCTCATAGATATATTAGAATAAGAATATTGTAATTGAAATTAGGCTTTTAAAATTAATGAACTAAAATAACTTATTTATTTGGATCACCGACACAAAAAAATAAAAACTAGATGTATAATAAAAAAATCGGTCAACTGCGGTCGGACTCGCGCACGAAGGGTCCCGTACCGTTATCTATAAAAAAATTAAGTTTGTCGTATGGGAGCCCCCCTTAAATATTTACTTCATTACATTTTTAGTATTTGTTGTTATAGCGGCAATAGAAGTACATCATCTGTGAAAATTGCAACTGTCTTGCTATCACCGTTCTTGAGATACAGCCTGGTGACATACGGACGGACGGACAGCGAAGTCTCAGTAATAGGGTCCCGTTTTTACCCTTTGGGTACGGAACCCTAGAAAATACCATAGCAAACATTTCTTAAGGTTAAACAATGTAGCTTCCAAACAGTCATCCAATTAGAGTCACAAACGAGGTTCGCGATAAAACCCCCAAACTGCACGCTAAAAATAAAAGTAAGTGGTTTCATTAAGTCGTATAGATCCTAATTCTTAACCCTATCGTGAACGCTCGTATTTCACTGAAAAACAACTTAAAATAGCGTGTACAATATCACTGTAAGTAATGCATTAAACTTTGTAGAACGCTTTATCTAACTACGATCTCTCACGAAAAGAGAAAAAGATATTTCCATTTAAAATCCAATGGAGTGCACGTGCACTGGATTGGCGGTGACCAGTTTTATTCACCAATATTTAACTACTATATGTATAAAGTTGTTGATAGATTAATTCTTTATAACTGTCCACATCAAAAATTATACAGTACAGAAGAAAAATAATATAATTTTATTTCTTCTTTCCTTTCAGCCAACCTTAGGATGGAAAGAATGTTGATAATTGTTGTCATTTTGTGTTGCCTATGCAATCTAAAAAAAAAACAATAATTACATAGCTCGGCTATTTAAGTTGATTTCAAAGATTTTGTTTTTATTACTTAACTAGCTGAATGCCTGATAAATAACTAGTACCCGGTATAGCCCTGCATCTTATTTTTTTATTGCTGACAACCTAGATGTTTGACCACAGCTCACCTTATGCTAAGTGAGTCTGCTAGAATATACCATCAGGCGCTTGGCGGCAGATTTTAACCATTAAATTGGGCGATTCCCACCCAGGATAAACATTTTGTGGTATAAAAATGTTTGTTCTGTGTGTATTATAAGTATGTATTTACAAAAAAATAGTATTTTAAGTATTCTATCAGTTATCTGTCTCCCATAGTACACGCTTTGCTTAGTTTGGGGTCAGATGGCGCTGTGTGTAATGTCCTACGATATTTATTTTATTTTTTATTAGCTGCGCCCTCTATCTTGCCCGTCCAAAGGTTGCCTAAAAGAAATCGCTTCAGACGATAAGACATAACTGTGTGTGACATTTATTAAATTTTATTCTATTCTACTTTGAGTCATTGGGCAACTGAATAGGTCTGTAATTTCGCTAGCTGCAGTCCCCTTCGAACTGGAACGCAGTAATGTTGTTGACACAGTATTGATTGGTCGAAGAATATCTGATGATGCAGTGGTACCTACCTAGACGACAGGGGCGTAGTTACCGCCATATCAGCCGTATCAATGATACGGGGCCCCCAGGGTAGGTATAGAGGCCCCTAGCGTGTGTAAGCAAAAATAGTAAAACGTTATCCACAATGTCACATCTCGTGCTCTCCGGGAATAAAACATAAAAAAATGTCATACGATCAACTGTCCATATTATTATTTATAATCAATAAATATTTATTTTTGACAGCCCTATTGGTTCATTGGTAGAATGTCTGCCTCAAGAGCTGAAGGGCGTGGGTTCGATTCCCGCCCAGGGCAAACTTTGTGGTATAAACAACAGTTTGTTCTGTGTCTGGGTGTTCTGTATTTATTGTAATTATGTATTTACAACAAAAAAAAGTATTTAAGTATTGTATCAGTTATCTGAGTTCCATAGTACAAGCTTTGCTTAGTTTAGGCTCAGTTGCCACTGTGTGTAATGTCCTAGGATATTAATTTTATTTGAATTTAATGCAAGCATATTTGTTTCTATTGTGAGAAATCTTTACCCTTCATTTGGGTCCCGACTAATTTTGATACAGGGGCCCTCTAAGGCTCGCTACGCTACTGCTAGACGACATACAGCTAACTTTAGTTAGTGGTAGCACCTTGTGATGAATTGCCCGGAACAATTTGTTAACGCTAAATGTGATTCGGAATACAAGCTCACCAGGTTATCAGTAGGTATAGGTTTGACGACCAAACTTTCCGCAAGGTGCGCTTCCACAAAACACTTCCAAAACTCACAATTGGAAAGAAATCGCAAAAGTAGCCGTTTCAAAGTTTCCTTTGTTGTCGGAACAAGTTTGCGTCAAGTGTAACTTTTATACCTGCGCAAATCCAGGTGAAAAGTTAGAAGATTTATGTGAATACAAAGCGATGGAATATATTTATTCATACTCGATCGATATCTGTTTATTGTTTGAAATAAATACACAGACCAAAAGATTTAAATACATGAATATATTTATAAAAATCGGTCAAGTGCGAGTCGGACTCGCGCACGAAGGGTTCCGTATCGTATATTCTATAAAAAAAATCCGTCCATATCTATAAAAAAATCAAGTTTGTTGTATGGGAGCCCCCCTTAAATATTTATTTTATTTTTAGTGTTTGTGGTTATAGCGGCAATAGAAATACATCATGTGTGAAAATTTCAACTGTCTAGCTATCACCGTTCTTGAGATACAGCCTGGTGACAGACGGACGGACGGACATCGAAGTCTCAGTAATAGGGTCCCGTTTTTACCCTTTGGGTACGGAACCCTAAAATTTTATTTTTTTATTTTATGGATATGGAATTACAATTGATTTCTATTTTCCCTTTTCTAGCTGACTTCAAAAGAAAGAGGGGCTCAGTGCAACCTGGATGTTGTTTTGTTATTAGATAGATAGATAGCAACTCTTTATTTTGGCGACCAAACGCAACGCATAAGAGACCAGTGTGGTGACCCTCGCTCCGGCTCGTTGTTGGTGCAAAGGCTGGTTGCCATCCAGCGCGGTAATGCTGCCAGCCCCATGGGTTCCTTTGCCCCAGGTTCAGTCAGGGGCGGGGTATTTTTTGACTGATTGTTTATTTTAATTTTGATTTTATTTTATCAGAATAAGCAATTATTGTAACAAAATAATTATTGATTGAATAAATAAATATCGTAGGACTATACACAGCGCTATCTGGCCCGAAACTAAGCAGAGCTTGTGTCATGGAAGTCAGATAACTGATAGAATACATAAATATACTTTTTTTTTTGTAAATACATACTTATAATACATACAGAACACCTAGACACAGAACGAACATTTTTTTATTCACAAAATGTTTGCCTTGAGTGGGAATCGAACCCACGCCCTACATCTCTTAAGGCAGATATACTACCAATGAGCCAACGGGGCTGTCATACGGGGCTGATTGAGGCGTTACTTTGCGAAAATTCATTTTGAGTAATCAAGGTATATATTTAGTGTATTTCCACCTAAAAGTCATACATTAGTGTTTAGAAGTTGTTGCATAAATGTTATCTTAATTAAACCAATGTTAATATAACTTGAACACTCAAATGTTTTTTTTGAAAATGTAATTTATCAACAGCTATCCTTTTTGCCGCAATCGATCAACCAATGATCGAGTACACGACTAACTTTTGAGCCGAAAATCACCTTGTACATAACAGATTATTTGGTCTCAGCGTTTAATTGTCCTCGTGACCTACTCGATTCAGTCCCGGTGACCCGGTGCGATCGGAATGCGTTCAAATAGTTCAGTTCCTACTTACCGTGAATGGCATCCTACGGTCGCATGTGGGAATGGTGACTCATTGTCTGTGGGGTTCCTTTCCTCCATCCACTGATTAGGGCTGTGCACCACTGGTGAGTATTTTGTATAATACAAATAAATACAAATAAATTTAATGTTTCATAAAAATATAGAACAGGTATGTATAGTAACCCTGCCTGCAGCTGTAGCCTTCGCTGTGTTGCTGCAGACAGTGTCTTCCCACTAAGGTTTAAAAAATAAAAAAACATTGAACACCTTAACTTAAAGAAAAAACATAAATGATTTTTGTTATGAATTTACATATTTATGCGTGTGCGTGTGCGTATCTGTATGTATAATGAAATACGATAAATAATAATCCAACCAAACACATCATCATCAGCCTATATTAGTCCACTGCTGGACATAGGCCTCTCCCAAGACACGCGACTCAGCCCGATCTTCGGCTTTTCGCTTCCATCCACCGCCAGCTGTCCTACGTATATCGTCACTCCATCGAGTCTCAGGGCGTCCTACGCATACAAATTATTAATTAAAACCCTAATCTTACTTAATCTAGAAAATTAATAAGCAAATAAGTAGTAAATAAGTCATTAGTAGTTGTTAATAAGTTGTTGTCAAATTAGTTAAATTTAAGTCCTCATCACTGTTGTAACTGGAACGACTGTTAAGCGGAAATAAACTATATATATACCATTGAATATTCAAAATGAACTTCCGCAAAGTAACGCCTGAATCAATCAATTATCTGGGAACATAGTACAAGATTGCTTAGTTTGGGGCGCTGTGTGAAATGTCCTACGATATTAAATTTTTTTGCAGGATTTCATGTAGGTACATATGATAAATGATCATTAGTTTCCTCGTATCCCCTAGACCAGTCTTTCTCAAAGTGGGCGATAACACCCCCTTGTGGGCGCTAAAGGCCTGGAAGGGGGCGGTAAGGGGGCCAGAAAAAATGGGGGATGCTGTTTTAGGAGAGCGATGGCTGATTTGTAATTTCATCTACTTAATATTTTAAAATTCATTGAAATTTAAACCTATCTACTACACAACATCGATTATTTCGTTTGTATTTCTGTCTTGTCTGATTGCTCTCACTGGTAAAAAAGTCTGGTTTAGAATGTAAGTTTACACTCCAGACCAGACTAATATAGCACACTATAATTAAATTAATTAATGTCATTGTGGTTTTTAAGACATGGTAAAATAAAAAAAATATTGGGGGCGCTGAAAAATAATTGACTTTCAAAGTGGGCGGTAGATGAAATAAGTTTGAGTACCTCTGCCGTAGACTATTGATCACGCTTTGACAAAAGATGCATAGAAAAATTGTTGGACTTCGGACTGGAGTTTCTTACAACACTAACATGAAGTGGACATCGTTGGTAGCCCTATATTTCAAGTAGGAGTATGTTCGTCCCTGATCGCGTAAGATGATGCAACGCGTCTAATGAAGCAATGAGTGCACTCGTCAGTTATCTCAACTGCATGTTCACAACATATGACACCGTTCATATCACGAGTAGGTGTCTGTTTGTAGGAGATAAGTTGCCTCCATAGAGCCTGGTATACTATAATATGGTGGCCACTCAAGTAAAGTCACACAGAAGTGAAATTCACTTTTATGTGACTTCACTCGATCTTCACTCTGGACTCTGACTTCGGTTTTGCATTCGATGTAATGTTTTTTTATCAGCAACTAATGTCCCACTGCTGGGCAAAGGCCTCTCTTTCGTCCTTCCTTTAATTTATATTACATGTGTTTACTATGCTATATGTTTTGCTAGCGCAGTGTGTTTTTGTACCGAGACTAACCAAAATGGGTTTTCGGTAGTCCTACTATACTGGAATGTATTATATACTAGCGGACACCTTGCGGTTTCACCCGCGTAGTTCCCGTTCCAGTGGGAATACAGGGATAAAAAGTAGCCTATGCCCCCCGGAGATAGTGTAGCTTCCTAACGGTGAAAGAATTTTTGAAATCGGTCTTGTAGTTTCAGAGCCTATGCAATACAAACAATCAAATCTTTCCTCTTTATAATAGTATATCGTTTATTGAGATAAAAACTACTATTGCAAAAATTATACTATTTACAAAATGTATACCAAAACTTAGTCTAAAAATCCGTCAGAGGAGGCTGGTGGCCAGTATGCTGGCAGCATTGCCACGCTGGATGGCAATGCTTAGCTTTTGACCAAAGTAGATACCAGCATTCTGGTCACCTGAAGCCTCCTCTAAGCACAAAATCAAATTTCTAAATTTATGATTTTTGAATAAAACAGTAAATTATGCTAATAATCTACTGTTTTAATTGTAATTTACCGCAAATAAAGACCAAAATAAATCCCAGTAGCTGTGATTTCACTGTAAAATTATGCTCCATTTGTCCATAAATGGCAAAAAAATATTTGTATGGAAACCGAACCACCTTAAACACGTTTCATTACTCTCTGAACCTAATTCTAAAGTTAACGCGGGCGTAAGCTAATGGAAAAAAATAGCACAGCTCTACCATATTGTCCACTACTGATAGCACCTCAGCGACAAACTAACTATTTTAAGAATTCTAACTAGTCAAAGCAAATTATCTCAGCCTTGAAGAAGGATGTCAATAACTTTCTTGTCCGCACCTTCAGCTAATGGTTCCAATTATCCTATAAATAATGCCGGTAGGAGTGGTTCGTTAACGATAAAGTCGCGCTAAATCGCCCTTTGTTTTCATTAAAATGGTTACGTTTATCACTGTAACTGACACGTTATTCTGATATGGAGGTAGCTATAGGACGTAGAGAAGATTTGTAGCGATGATAGCTCAGTGGTTATCGCGGTCGGTTCGCATGCCGAAGGAACAATGGATCTTGAGCTGCCGGTGAAGGAAAACATCGTGAGGAAACCATAGCATGGTGGTAGGGTGCTTTCTAGTACTCGGCTGACTAGCTACCACCCTCAAGTTGAAAATCTGCCGCCATGCATCTAACGGTGTGTTCCGGCAGTCTTACTTGAGAGCCAGTACGATTCCAGGCTAGGTGTGCTTTACCATCTTCGACCACACCGTCACTTAACATCAGGTGAGCTGTTATCAAACACCTAGACTGTCAAAAATTTAAAAAAAGGTTGATGTAGATTTGTTATGGAGGTAGCTAAGACCCTGGATTAACACATAGGCTACGTTTTATCCCTGTATTCCCACGGGAACGGGAACTACGCGGGTGAAACGATGTTGTAGCGATGATAGCTCAGTGGTTAGCGCGGTAGGTTCGCATGCCGAAGGGCGTGGGTTCAAACCCCAACAATGAGCTTGAGCTGCCGGTGAAGGAAAACATCGTGAGGAAACCAAAGCATGGTGGTAGGGTACTTTAGTAGGTACTCGGCTGGCTAGCTACCACCCTCAAGTTGAAAATCTGCCGCCAAGCATCTAACGGTATGTTCCGGCAGCCTCACTTGAGAGCCAGTTGCATTCCAGGCTAGGTGTGCTTTACCATCTTCGGCCACACCTTCACTTGACATCAGGTGAGCTGTGGTCAAACACCTAGTATTTTATAAATGTGAAAGTTTGTGAGTATGTTTGATACTCTTTCACGCAAAAACTACTCAACGGATTTGGATGAAATTTGGTATGGAGGTAGCTGAGACCCTGGATTACCACATTGGCTACTTTTTATCCCGAAAATATTTAGCGGGTACCTCCGCAGGGCGCAGCTAGTGGTTACATAATTGAACCCAGCGTTGCCCTTAGCGTACATTTTACACCTTTTAAGCCTCTCATGTGTAATGAGGTCCATGTTATGTAACTTTTCAACTTAACATCAATGGGGGCGGCCTATGTCCAGCAATGGACGTCCTATGGCTGAAATGATGATGATGATGATGTACCTTTTGGGAACTCAGTTGCGGCAACACTGATTAAACCGAATGAAGATTTTAAAAACTCAGATTCTATTCTTATGAGATTTTCGTAGATCTAATTAAAAAGTTTCCAACTTTCTTCTTATTCCGAATGTACTTGTAGATCCAAGCATTGAAGTATCATAATAATTTACAAACTCAGTTATTAAAATGAAGTTAGTAAGTTTTGGAGCTTTCCATGATTAAATCCAGTTTCGGTTCAGATTTATTAACTTGGATTTCGGCTGGTATTTATACGGGTTATAAACTTAGGGCATGGTAAAGCAAAAGGGTCATTGTAATCTTTACTATGAGCACGACAGCCCTGTTCGTTCATTGGTTTGCTGCAAGAGCTGACGGGCGTGGGTTCGATTCCCGCCCAGGACAAGCATTTTGTTCACTTGGTAGATTTCCTTAGCAGGAAGTCGTCTAGGTAGGTACCACCGCAGTACCAGATATTCTGCCGCCAAGCAGTAGTGTGTAAACGTTACTGTGTTTCGGTTTGAAGGGTACTGCAGCTAGCGAAATTACTGGGCTGTTGAGACTAATGATCAAAGTCTCTAAGTAATGAGCGCCAAAGCAGCGATGCCCTGGACTTTGTGTTGCTACTCAAAGTTCTGTGTGTCGCTGCAATGGTCATGGATAGGCGTTATCTCTTACCATCAGGAGAGTGTCTCGTTCGTCTCATTATCACATGAAAAAAAAAACAGTTTTGCTGTTATCTCTTTTTTAGTTTTCTCATAATGTAATATATATTTCTATTTAGATGAAATATTTTTACCGGTTATTTTAGTTTAAAAATCAAATTACTGAACCGATTTTGTTAAAATTTTTATGGAACCATTCTGAAAGAATAGCCTTTCAAAATTATTATTTAAAAGGCAATGTTTTTTGAAATTATAATTAAAAAAAAACTTTATTTAAGTTTTTTTAAGATTATTTAAGGTTTTTAAATTCCGGAGCTATGAATGAGGTATACCATACATAAAAAAAAAATATTGTCACGAATTGAGAACTTCCTCTTTCCTTTTTTGAAGTCAGTTAAAAATTATAATGGTACACACCGGTACAAAATTTATACAATGTAATCTTCTCAAATTTACCTTGAAATTAACCTTTTTAGCGAAAATATACCATATTGAAATAACATTATTAAAATAGGAGTAAGCGACTACGAGTAAATTTGATATTTTCTCTTAATATTCATAAAACGTTTTATCAGTAGAAAATATTCCCTGAACGTTCCTTCAGGGTATCTCCTGAATATTATTACCTTCAAGTATATATTAAAATATATATTATTTAACTGGGAAGCCATGATCAAGCTGAGGATACCTACTTTAATTTAATAATAGCTTACGCCCGCGACTTCGTCCGCGTTAACTTTAGATAATTCTATCTATTCTATTTTTTATTTTAAGCTAATGCTTCAGAGAGAAAATAAAAATGTTAGTAAGACATAAGCAATAGTTATGAATCTGATAAATTGACCGTTTTCATTTATGGCCCATTTATTTGTAAGTTCATTATAATTATCTGAGCTTGATGTATTGTGTGCTCTTCAGAGATATTTGTTTTTACTTGGTGGTAGATTTCCTTAGCAAGAAGTTTTTTTTTTATGGTTGACAGTCTAGGTGTTTGACCACAGCTCACCTGATGTTAAGTGAAGGTGTGATCGAAGATGGTAAAGCATAATTAGCCTGGAATGGAACTGGCTCCCAAGTGAGGCTGCCAGAACACACCGTTAGACGCTTGGCGGCAGATTTTAGCCAGCCGAGTACTAGAGAGTACCCTACCACCATGCTATGGTTTCCTCACGATGTTTAGGGTTGTGTGTTAGGTTGTGAGTATGTTAGTATGTAAACAGCGTGTGTTAGGTAAAAGTACGTGAACGGGATTGTTTAACTCGTGAATGAATCGGTTTCTTTTAGGCAAGCGTGCTCCATTATTATTTATTTATTCCATTTAATTTATTTATTTGTTGTAAATCACATTCTTCGCTTAAAAAAATCGAAGAACATTACACACAGCGCCACCTGACCCCAAACTAAGCAAAGCTTGTACTATGGAAGTTAGATAACTATATACAAGAATATACATGTATACTTTTTTTTTTTGTAAATGCATACTTATAATACATACAGAATTATGTTGATTTTACTCTAAAATTCTTTAAATTAATTTTTCTAATTCTTTTTTAAACTTTTACAATAGAATTATCAGCGTAACAACCGTGTTGTTAAACGTAACGATTTCAAATTAATATTATAATATTAAGATGTATCATTAGCGGGATTTAATGGTCCGTTAATATTAATAGCGTTAACGATTCATTTAAAATTAATTGTTGGTGTTTGTTGTTTCCATTTTGTAAGGAAAATTTATGAATATTGTTCAACATATTTTATAAGTAAGCACTTTGTTCACGGAAGGAAACTTGTTCCAGTTTTGTGTGATTTTCAGTTAATTATATGAACAATATCAAAGTCTGTGTCAGAGACAATGACAAGCTCGTCTTAATTAAATTAAAGGAGCTCAAATATTATAGCTACTTGTTACTAAGAAATTATAATATTGCGATGACTACGAGCGGCATCGGAAGGCATGGCAGAGCGCAGAGCGACAGCAACCGTCCCGTGCGAGCGGCACGCGCAGACCGGCGCGCGAGAGGTCCCGCTCTTATATAGGGTGTTTCTCTAGACGACGGACATATTTCAAGGGGGTGTTCAGAAAGCGATACTGGACTCAAATACGTCATAAAAACATTACCTTACAATTTGACCAAATTGCCCCACAAACTAATGTAATCAGACACATAACAAATCCAAGTAGGCATAAACAAATCCGGGCGTAAGCTATCTGTGCCTACACGTCGCGTGGCGCGGGCGCAAAGCTGCGGCGGCGTCCGAGGGGTCACGGGCGGGGGTGCGTGCGATTCTCGGGCAGCGTTGGATTTCGTACTATAATTATAGTATTTGTACTACTATTTCATGCTCCGTACTAGATAATATCCATACCTAAGGATAGTACGGAAAAATACTACAATTTCGTTACTTCACTTAGAAAAGACCAAAATAGGTAAATATGACACCCGTTTATAGCCAAATCATCTGTAAAAAAAAATCATTGAGTATTGTTTGACAAACAATACTTCTTCTTCATCTTTTTTGATTTTGGCTTCGCATTTTGTGTATTTAAATTATGAAACTTAAAATTGTAACTTGACACTGGCAAATGCTTGGGGTGCGACGCCAAAATCTAAGAAAAAAAATGCAGCAAGTGGCAACTGTACCGATTTTATTCTTTCGTATACTCGCAGTTTAGAGGAGATGTTTTTATGATTACATGCTAAGGCTGAAGAAAATAATAGTCAAGAACTTACATAATTTAGAACAGGAGTAAATTTTGTATAAACATGTTAATTCAACTATCTATTTTATTGATTAATAGCTTTTTTTTATCAATGTAAAATTAAAAAGAAAGTGTACTATCGGCGTACTACTATTTTGATGGTCTTGTACTATATTTTTCAACGTACCCGAATCCAACCCTGTTCTCGGGTCAACAGGTCACGCAGTCAGTTCGCCACCTGCGTTCAGCGCGATTACAACGCCGCACCGTCCCGCCGCCGCCGCGCCGCCGCCGCGCCGCATACCGCTCTCGCGTCGAGTGATGATTATTATTATTTATCGCTCATCGTGACGATTCCTTATCAATACACCAACGATTGGTATTGGGATAATTAAGTTGTGTGTGTATGTACCTACTCAGGACGAGATATTATTTTTATTATCGGGTCATATTACGAATACGTGTACTTCGTTTAGTCGAACTATTGGACCGCTGTACTTGCCTACTCGAACGAAAGGCGCGTCGCGCCGCCAGCTGATCAGCTGTTTTTGGTGACCGTGAGTCTTGTAGTCCCGGGACAAAATATCTTTTTAATGCTGGCGTAAATATTTTTTTCCGTACTATATAAACCTAAATTATAACGTCATGAAATATGTCCGTCGTCTAGAGAAACAGGCTGTATTTATAGTTGTGCGAGCGAGAAAAACGACAAGCCGTTTCACTCGCACAATTATGGAACAGCGTATGAGCGAACGATTTTTTTGCGGGAGCCTGCTCTTAAAGAAATATTTCATCCATTACAGGCTAGGTGTACTTTACCATCTTCGACCATACCGTCACTTAACATCAGGTGAGCTGTGGTCAAACAACTAGCCTGAAAACCATAAAACAATATAATTATCAAGAGTATAAAAAAGAAGAGCTTTAAAATATAAAGCATTTTGCTACAAACTGTTTCACTTCCTTAAAAACAACATCTAACTCGTGTCTTCATAATGAATTTATCCTTATTTCAAGTAATGAGTTTAAGAAACATTTCATAATTAAAAAAATAATGAATTATAAAAGAAATCATCAAATATCAAAGCGAAACTTTCTATCAAAAGGAAAAGCAGAAAATCGAATTTTAATCTCCGAGGCAGTTTTGCCTTGGACCTTATCGCAGTAACAAAAAAAAAACCGGCCAAGTGCGAGTCGGACTCGCGCACGAGGGTTCCGTACCATTATCTATAAAATATTCTGTGAATAGTTAAAGCGTCTACCTATCACCGTTAATAGTATCGAGCAAGAAACGGTAAAAAAATCAAGTTTGTTGTAGTATTTGTTGTTATAGCGGCAATAGAAATACATCATCTGTGAAAATTTCAACTGTCTAGCTATCACCGTTCTTGAGATACAGCCTGGTGACAGACGGACGGGCAGCGAAGTCTCAAGTCTCAGTAATAGGGTCCCTATTTACCCTTTGGGTACGGAACCCTAAAAAGAGCTTATTGGACGAAAAAGCTTGGTTTTGCATAATACTGTAATTAGTGATGAAGTTCGACCGGTGGGGAGATAAAAGTTGCTAATGATGCTAGCAAGGACGTCCGGAGTCGAGGGCTCGAAGAAAGTTCCCTTCTACGTCAAAACGAAGTACTTTTTTTTTTTTTTTCTTTGGTTTTGGCGTCGCGTTTTAGCATTTGCCAGTGTCAAGTAATTATATATTTTCAAGTTTCAAAAGTTAAATAAGTGCCATCGTAGCTAGTTTTAGTCAAAGTCGTCTTTGTCAAGTCCAGTTCGTGTCAGTTAATTCCAGTCATGCTTTAGTAAAGTAGTGGCAACTTTACTACAAAGCTTCGATGAAGTTTTGGAAGCAACACAAAAACTCATGTTTCACCACATTATATCATTTTCCCACACTCGCGCTTGTAATTCGGCACTTTATGAATAAAACACCACCATATTTATGCATAAACACTCGACAAAACACTAGATTTGGAAAAAAATACAACGGAGCGACACGACTCTTCCCGCGTTCCCGCCAAAACCCCACGAAGTACTTTTATTTGTTTAGAAAGCGTCTGCTCGCTACGCTGTTTCATTGCAGAATGCGCCGCAATGAACTTCTGTTTCATTATAATATTATAAGGCTATCTAACCACAACTTTTTTTTATTTTTTTTTCTTTGTTTTTGGCGTCGCATTTTCAGCATTTGCCAGTGTCAAGTGTTTTTTTATTTTCAAGTTTCAAAAGTTAAATAAGTTGCCTCGTAGCTATAGTTATAGTCAATGTCCAGTCTTGGTCAAGTGCAGTCCGTGTCAGTCAAGTCCAGTCATGCTTTAGTAAAATAGTGGTGACATTACAATAAAGCTTCGATGGAGTTTTGGAAGCAACACGATAAGTCATGTTTCACCACATTGTATCATTTTCCCACACTCGCGCTTGTGATTCGGCACTTTATGAATGAAACACCACCATTTTTATGCATTTGGCCGATACAAACAAGAGTTTAATTTTAGCTAACTTAAAACCTCAGGATTAAAAACTACTTTTTTTTATGGTCGGCAGGCTAGGTGTTTTGACCACAGCTCACCTGATGTTAAGTGAAAGTGTGGTCGAAGATGGTAAAGCACAAAAATGGATATATCGAAATGGCGCAAGAGGCCTCCTTATCAGTTATACTTTCCGGGCGGTCGCCGTGCGGCCAGACGTAGTTCAGCAATTTTACCGCCTACGCACAAATTTGTATGGTCTCCGTCCGAATACCGTGATGCATAACTAGGTAGGTATAGCTGAATAGGTTTGGTAAATCAATTGAGGTATCAAAACACGCTCACATCAGCTATTAGGAGTGCCTTAACAGAAACTACAGACGCATTATGCCAAAAAACGCAAAATGTGAGGTAGCGAACACTCTGAATTAACACATACTTTGTATCCCGAAAACATGTAGCGGATGACACCGCGGGGCGCAGCTATTTTAGCATAATACTGGAATTACAAATTTGCAAAACACCAAAATACGGATACGCTTAGTATAATGATAATGACGTCATAAAACGCGAGAATCGTCTCGGCCAATAAACGTAAACATGATCGTAAATTACGTTTTTTCGTAATTATTTGGTGAAAAGCTGCGTTTTGGCATTTAAGGTGGTACGATTTCTATACAAATTATTTTTGCCATTTATGGACAAATGGAGCATAATTTTACAGTGAAATCACAGCTACGTGCATTTATTTTGATGTTTATTTGCGGGAAATCATAATTGCTTGAATGATAATTGGGTATGTAAAGTTTTTTTTTTGTATTTATTTTAT
Organism: Biston betularia; assembly: GCA_905404145.2. Lineage (NCBI taxonomy): Eukaryota > Metazoa > Arthropoda > Insecta > Lepidoptera > Geometridae > Biston > Biston betularia. The sequence goes on from FR989879.1 coordinate 2,187,579, forward strand.
ATTTTTTACTGATAGTAAACTTTATTTTATGACACTAATTTGAATATTTTGGCTTTCTATGCGGTAGTTTAATTTTAATACTTTTTTTTTAAACGCCCCATCGGGCTGGCTAAAGCTGTAAAGCCATTCTGTCACGTCTTCGGTTTTTACAATTCATAATATAAAGTAAACAATTCTTATGTCATAAAAGCGATATCAGAGTCCAAATAACGTTTAAAGTAAATAATCTAGATATATGTATCAATAAAGCGAAAAACAACTCGACTATTATCATGGCCGCTGTTCACTTGACATTGACAAATTTTGTTTTGGTTCGCCATTGCATTTTTATTCTATGACAGTGCTCGACGAGGTGACGTCATGAGACATCAATTTAAAGTCATGTTTGATTTATGTTATTTATTAAAATAAACCCCAGATAAACCCTAGTTTACAGAGTTTTAAACGTAAAAATATTGTACAGAAATGTAGTATTTCGAAATGCTTTTGGAATCAGTAAAGTCAGTACAGTCAGGTAAGTAAAGAAAAAAAAAATTTTCTTTACTTACCGAATCCCTCTTTATGAATAATTAGTGTAGATATGACCCCTTATATGAAACAAACGATTTATTATTATTTTGTGATAGTATTGAATCTCAAAGGATGGAATCCGTATAAACAAATTTCTAAGCATACAACTGAAACTGTAGTGATTATTTCGACGTTAATTCTCGACTCGATGACAAGGGTCTGATAAATAGATGACGGTTATGAAACCACATCAGATAGGTATGTCCGAAAGTAACCCAATTTTCATTCGAACTTCACAAAATTATTACAACTGGTCGAATCCAATTAAAATCGTCCAATTATAAATTTAAATTTATAGAGAAAGCACTGCAGAATTAATTGGTACAGAAATAATGTTTTCATTTTAGTCTATCAATCGAAGTGTCTTTTCTCGGCATGAAATAACTGATGACAAAAAATACACATCCTTTTAGGACGTATTTGCTTTTCCCTCCAGGGCTAGTGTTGGGAATATGATTTTATCGATATTATATGAATATTTATATTTGCGTTTATCGCATTGCGTTTTTAACAAGTTGTTTCTTTCTAGCATTTTTAAAATGTATCGCAGTTGTAAACTGTAAATTATTTTGTAAATTAAAAATCAAAAAAATTAAAATGTACATCAAATTGATTGTTTTTGTGGTAAGTTCATTTTAAGTTTTAAATACAAACACAATATACATTTTGAATGTGCTTAACAATCGATTCGGTTACTATCAAAATAATTTTTGATAGTATTTTGTTGTTATAAACAGTTTTATCAATGTTCATTGTAAATAAAAAAAAAGTAAAATTAATTTTGTTTTGTTGTATTTTTAGGGTTCCGTACCCAAAGGGTAAAAACGGTAAATATTTAAGGGGGGCTCCCATACAACAAACTTGATTTTTTTACCGTTTCTTGCTCGATACTAATAACGGTGACAGGTAGACGCTTTAACTATTCACAGAATATTTAGTTTTATGTTCTCTTTAAATATAATTAATTAAAATAAAATAAAATAAATAATGAAGGGGGCTCCCATACAATAAAAGAGGGTTTCGCCGTTTATTATATATAATGGTTCGGAACGCTTCGTGTGCGAGTCCGACTCGCACTTGGCCGGTATTATTTTTTTTATAATGGTCAATATCGTTGTAATAAGTTAATTTCGTAACTTTTGTAGTTCAGCTATTATTGTAGAGATAGCGCTTCCCCAAACCTCAATACAAAAGATGTAGTTTTACAAATGTATTATAAATTGTGAGTCGTAGCTTTGCTTGGGATGCATTTTGGGCATGCACAATGTTAGCACATTTTATATTTCCATATCGATATGTAATTTAGAAGACTCCGCAATCCCTATTCACAATGAGAAGTCTGGATAAATAGAAAGGAGAGATGACAAAGTGTTTTGCTAACAAAGCCAGCGGATTCTCTCCCATGAGATTGGAGATTTGGCTTAACTGTCAGAAATACAGGCAAAAATACTTTTAGGCAAACTAAAATACTCGGAGATAACAAAAACAATAGTAGGCACCTAATTAGGTTGTATATTCTTTGTACAATATTTCATTTGCTATAATGAAAAAATACAAGCTCAGAATACAATAATGAAAAGATTTTTTTCTACTAGCTTGTTCACAAGCTACACTTCTTTTTAGGGTTCCGTACCCAAAGCGTAAAACGGGACCCTATTGCAAAGACTCCGTTGTCCGACTGTCACCATGCTGTATTTTTGAACAGTGATCGTTAGACTTTTGAAATGTTTACTGATTATGTATTTCTGTTGCCGCTATAACAAAAAATACTAAAAAAACAATAAAGGAAATATTCAAATTATATGGAAGCTCTATATTAAAAAAACCTGATTTTTTTGCCGTTTTTATAGATACGGAACCCTTTGTGCGCGAGTCCGACTCGCACTTAGCAGGTTTTTTTATTCCAGTTTAATTACGTGACTTTTGTGACAGCCATAGCAGTCCCATCGTATTTTCTAAGTACAATGTTTTTCTTAAATCTAAAATAGTTTGTATAGATCTACACATATGCTTATACATACCTACACCGTACATACATAGATATAATTCTTAAATTTGAGTACATAAACTTCGCTTACTTTGGGGATAGGTAAAAAAAATGTCAAAATACACTTATTTAAGACTAACTGCGCCCCGCGGTTTCACCCGCGTGGTGATGGATGATGATTCAGATTTAGATTCAGATTATTTATTCACCTAATAATAGAGTTTCGTTATACTAGGTAAGTCAACCCGAAACAGTTTGATAAAAAAAATTGTCAAATAAAAATAAAATATCATGTGAATGTCATATTGAGTCAATTAATTAATTAATTAATCAATGTTACTTGTTTTATTTAGGTACTTATTTATACCAAATAAAATAAAATAAAGAAATTAATAGGTCATAATAAAGTTCATGAATGACAAAATCATCTACAGAATAATTACCCAGAAAAAAATATTAAGATATTTTTTTTTTTATTACTTATAGGCTTGCGTTTGACCGCCAACTCGCCTGATGTAAAGCGAAGATGCGGCCTACGGTGGAGCACGCTCGCCTAGAAGAAACCGATTCACTCGCGACTTTAAGATATACATTATGAATAACACGTCCACATTAGTCAACATCACGTATAAACGATGTAAAGTATCCTATGTCATATTCCAGGACCTAAAGTATCTACCTACATGCAAAATTTCATCCGTGTGAAAGCGTAACAAACAAACAAACTCACATTCGCATTTATAATATAAGTAAGGATGTTTATACAAAAATACAAAATTGTAACGTTCTTACATCCGTTTTCACGATATGCGGGCGAACCGTTCTTTGATTATCTGCTCGAATTGATAAGAAAATTGAATCCATCTAGCTTGAAGGGTCGTTTCTATTGAAGAATTTGGAGCAATATTGCGACGTGTATAGTGTTAGATATATGTAGTTTTAATTTCGGTTGAGAAGAGTTCGGACTTGAAGGTGGTTCGATTTCTATACAAATATATTTTTCCATTTATGGACAAATGAAGCATAATTTAACAGTGAAATCATAGCTACTGGCATGTATTTTGGTCTTTATTTGCGGTAAACCACAATTGCTTAAATAAAACAGTAGATTATGCATTCAAGCAATTGTGCTTTACCGCAAACAAAGACCAAATTAAATGCCAGTAGCTGTGATTATGCTCCGTTTGTCTATAAATGGCAAAAATATATTTGTATGGAAATATAACCACCTTAAACAAAGAAATCAAAAGAACTTCTAAGTGTGTGTGTGTGTGTGAGTTTTTTTTTGTTCTAAAATGTACACATATTTACGTACATACGACCGATTTTTCAATTGGAATACGGACAAAAACCGTATTAAAATTGCGATCACCATTACAACGAAATTTATCTAACAACTAAAAGACAACGCGAACCGTATAATGGTAAAAACCAACTTTTACTTTAACTTTTAAATGGTTATTTGCTTTTGAACTTCGTGTTTTCTGTTTCAAAAAGTTTGGAAACGGTAATGTAATTAAATCAAATCGATTTTCAGGATTGGCTTTAATGAACTCTGTTTACAGTAAACATTTTAAACGGTACCGTTTTACTTGTGTACCGGTTTACTTGGTGTTATTCTTTGTGCTGTGAAAAGCCCCCACAACAAATTATAGGTGCCCTGTAGGTGGCGGTGACTACTTACTATCAGGTTGCCAATTTGTTAAATGAAAACAAATGAAATTGTAGGTACAACCTACAGATAGATACATTTCAATTAGGTCTTGTGATTGTGTTTTGTTCTCAGCCACACAAATATGATGAGTGATGGAATACCAATAAAAAATCAATTTTAATAATAATAAATATCACAGGACATTACACACAGCGCCATCTGACCGCAAACTAAGCAAAGCTTGTACTATGGAAGTCAGATAACTGATAGAATACTTAAATACTTTTTTTTCTAAATACATGTATACTTATTTTGTTTTATCGACAGCCCTGATGGTTCATTGGTAGTGTGTCTGCTTCGAGAGCTGAAGGGCGTGGGTTCGATTCCCACTCAGGACTAACATTTGTGTGACTAACATCGATGTTTGTTCTGTGTCTGGGTGTACTGTATGTATTATAAGTATGTATATACAAAAAAAAAAAAAAAAATTAAGTATTTCTGTCTTCCATAGCACAAGCTCTGCTTAGTTTGGGGTCAGATGGCGCTGTGTGTAATGTCCTATGATATTTATTTATTTCTGCGGAATATCAGAAACTATATAACCATAGCTATAGTCGTAGTTTCCGATATAGTTAAACGAGAGTAAAACCGCAGTAAAACAAGGATGTGTCAAAAGCACGTCAGTTTCCATAGTAAAATAAATAAATCATAAATCAATCAAAGTACAAGATGTATTAAAAATTAAAAAAACGCCCGATAGTTGTATAGGATTCTACTATTCAAGCCTTTTCATTTGATACCTATATTGTTGTGAAAAAATATGTAATCCGCCATTTTGTGGCGGCGGCCATCTTGGACCGATTTTCATCAAACACTTCCGACTTATTAAAAATTAAAATCGTTTCATCCGTTTCGAAGCTATGATGCCACAAACACACACACAGACACGTCATACTTATGACACCCAGTCGTTTTTACGTCGGTGTTAAAAATGCACGTTCAGAAAAAAAACATAAAAAAAAATTTTGTTATAACTTTATTTCATTTCCAGATTGTAACTGTAACTTAATCTGTCGTGAGGATCTCATAAGCCGTTAGTACAAGGCTGGCTTCTAATTGAGTTAGCCTGAGTGCGTAACAGTGTTGGAAGTCTCGAGGGTATCAACCTTGCTAGCCTCTGGAGTGGGGAGGGTAATTATATGAAGCTTTTGTAGAGATGACAGCTCAGTGGTTAGTGCGGTAGGTTCGCATACCGAAGAGCGTGAGTTCAAACCCCAATAATGAGCTTGAGCTGCCGGTGAAGGAAAAGGTTTAACTTAGGTAGGGTACTTACTAGTACTCGGCTGGCTAGCTACCACCCTCAAGTTGAAAATCTGCCGCCAAGCATCTAATATATAATAACATATAAGGCTAAGTGTGCTTTACCATCTTGGACCACACCGTCACTTAACATCAGGTGAGCTGTGGTCAAACATCTAGCTTGTCAACCATAAAGAAAAGGTAACTGCGTTTTGCTTTACGAATATAATGCTAAAACTATTTAGAATTCTCAAAGAAAGTCTTATAATCTCAAAATGAGGATTACTTCCCACTAATATTACAAATGTAAAAGTTTGGATGGATGTATGTATTCAGATAACTGATAGAATACATAAATACTTTTTTTAAATACTTACAAATACACATATGTATTTTATTGTTACCACCAATGTTACAAGTGAAAAGCTTTATATTCTGCTAGTTTTACAAATAAAAACACTTGTGACTTAGTGAAACACCACTTGTCATGGCAGACATGTTTCGCCTCCTGTACTAACAGCTTAAGGCCTCAGAATAAGGTCATAGACATAAAGAGAAAATGAAGAGAAATAGCGAGTTTTATGTTTATCAAAATATATTGTAGATAACAGAACTTTTGTTCCACGGTGATGTAGGTTAAAACTTTGTGGTGTAAACTTTGTTTTTAGCTTTTATATGGACTCGCTTGGCGTGAAATTATTTTGCTTTAAATATTATACGAACGTAAAGTTTGTCCGGAAAACGGTTTTATTTAAGAGCCATCTGTAGTTATCGCAGTAGGGCGTTGAAAATGCAGCTTATATTCATTTTGTCCGTGAAGTTTTGTAAAGTTTGAAAATTTTGAGTTGAATTTGGACGCGTCCCAAACTTTTTTTTATTTTTTTTATGGTTGACAGGCTAGTTGTTTGACCACAGCTCACCTGATGTTAAGTGAAGGTGTGGTCGAAGATGGTAAACACACCTAGCCTGGAATGGACTGAACTGAAACTCGTGGACTGAAACTTGTCGTCATAGAGAGCCGTTTATTTCCGAGTTCTATATTTACTACAAAACTCGATTAACAATATAAATATAGCCTTTGTCAACCAGTGATAATGTAACATTCTAATGATAAAATAATAATTATTGAGATCGGTCCAGTAGTTTCGGAGCGTATTCAATACAAACAAACAAAAAATCAAATCTTTCCTCTTTATAATTAGTGTAGATGTAGATGACAATTGTAATAGGCAGACATATGATATTGCGGACTTGTTTGTAGCTGTCAGTTTGCTCTATAAAACGTCACTTTATTCTGTTGTCAATAGTTTTCGCTGCGCATGCTAAGCAAGGGGGTTTTCAAATATTTCACAGTTTGGGTTACATTATTGAATTTTCCACACGGATCCCTAATTGTTTTTTAAAAAATTAAATATGTTCTATGTCCATCATGGATAATGTAGCATTCGAGTTTTGGCGGGAACGCGGGAAGAGTCGTGTCGCTCCGTTGTATTTTTTTCCAAAACTTGTGTTTTGTCGAGTGTTTATGCATAAAAATGGTGGTGTTTTATTCATAAAGTGCCGAATTACAAGCGCGAGTGTGGGAAAATGATATAATGGGGTGAAACATGACTTTTCGTGTTGCTTCCAAAACTCCATCGAAGCTTTATAATAAAGTCGCCACTACTTTACTAAAGCATGACTGGACTTGACTAAGACTGGACTTTGACTATAACTAGCTACGTGGACGCTTGTTTAATTTTTGAAACTTGAAAATATACAAATACTTGACACTGGCAAATGCTAAAACGCGACGCCAAAACTAAAGAAAAAAAAAAATGTAGCATTCGAGAGTTTTGGCGGGAACGCGGGAAGTGTCGTGTCGCTCCGTTGTATTTTTTTCCAAAACTAGTGTTTTGTCAAGTGTTTATGCATAAAAATGGTGGTGTTTTATTCATAAAGTGCCGAATTACAAGCGCGAGTGTGGGAAAATGATATAATGTGGTGAAACATGAGTTTTCGTGTTGCTTCCAAAACTCCATCGAAGCTTTGTAGTAAAGTTGCCACTACTTTACTAAAGCATGACTGGAATTAACTGACACGAACTGGACTTGACAAAGACGACTTTGACTAAAACTAGCTACGATGGCACTTATTTAACTTGAAAATATATAATTTCTTGACACTGGCAAATGCTAAAACGCGACGCCAAAACCAAAGAAAAAAAAAATGTAGCATTCTAATAATGAAAGAGTTATTAATATCGATCTAGTAGTTTCGGAGCCTATTCAATACAAGCAAACAATCAAATCAAAAATATATTGATAGATAGATATATATACGTATATATACATTTCAGATCTAGCTCTTACCAGCGGCTTCACTCGCGTAGACGATTCAAAAGTCGTTCAAAAATAGTCTTGATTTTTATTACTAGAATTTGTTCTGTGACCTTAGACCGAACAGACAGATGGACAAATAAAGAAACTTAACTAGGTTAGTTATAGGGTCATGTTGCCTTCTTCGACTAATATGATCTCATAGTAATCAGTAAACTATGCCCTTAACGAGAATTCTTGCCACTCTTCAAGTCGCGCACTACAAATACAGCACACTGTCACAGAATAAGGAATATGAATTTATTATTATTGAATAAAATAATAAATAAATAAATTTTATAGGACATTACACACAGCGCCATCTGACCCCAAACTAAGCAAAGCTTGTGCTATGGAAGTCAGATAACTGATAGAATACTTAAATACTTTTTTTTTTTTGTAAATACATACTTATAATACATACAGTACACCCAGACACAGAACAAACATCGATGTTAGTCACACAAATGTTAGTCCTGAGTGGGAATCGAACCCACGCCCTTCAGCTCTCGAAGCAGACATACTACCAATGAACCAACAGGGCTGTCAAATGAAATAAATATGTGGAATATTAAAGTAAAAGAAGTCTTGAAATAGGTCCAGTAGTTTCGGAGCATATCCAATACAAACAAACAAACAAACAATAAAATCTTTCCTCTTTATAATTGTATAGATAGATAGACAAAGAAAGTGATACAGAAATAAATAAAGTCGAATAAAACAAACAATACAAATATATGACACACATCACACACACTCAAACATATACTCCTACATTTCCACATATGTGGAATGTACAAGGCATCAACCTAACCACAGTTGCTTTTTTTTGTAAAAGGGCTTAGATATAGTTTAAATGTAGAGGGATCCGACCGCACTAATCACTGAACTATCCTATCATCGTTACAAAGAAAAAATGTTAGCTAAATGTCTAAGATGATAAGGCATGATAAGGATGAGACATGATGAGTTTTATCTTATTAAAGAATGGGAGTAATTTTCTAGTCGGCTTTCCCTTATAGAAAAGAATCAGGAATAACTTCGGGAAAAGATGAAAGAGGCCTATTTATTTACCAGCAGCGCCCTACGATTCTCCTAATGAAAGTACCTACACATGCGTGAATTCTTAATGAAACCTTTTAAGACGTCGACTCCAATGCGAGATATTCTGAGTTCTATCTTTTCTTTCTTTGATCAAAAGGTGTGGATTCAAACCCCAACAATGAGCTTGAGCTGGCGGTGAAAGAAAACATTGTGAGAAAACCATATCATACTTTCTAGTACTACCAGCTACCACTTACCGTTTATAATGTGTTCAAGTAGCCTCTTGAGAGCCAGTTATTATTCTACTCTAAAAGCGTGCACCATCTTCGATAAAACTATCACTTAATAACAAGTGAGTCAAACACTAAGTCATCCATTAAAAAAAAATCTATACGAAATCTTGAAACACATTTCGCAACAATATTATTGCGGAATTCTGAAAAACAATCCTTTCAACATTGCGTGGCTAGAATCCGCAAACCGCTGCGGGAGTGCCTTTTGTCAACTAAGACAACGAAGATGCTAAATTAAATTATAGTCTAGATAAACAAACTAGTATTCTAATCTCAAAATGTATAAAATCGAATATATGCTTTAGTTGATATGATTTGTTTTTTTTTCGACATGACTGTGTATGATTCACGAGGCCGGTCGCCAACACGATGGTCTGACCAAGTGATAGAAGCCACCTCCTCTTCTCAATTCTACCAGGTGGTGAGGGCTACTTCGGACCGGAGTCGATGGAGACAGATTGCCCGTCTAAGAGGTTCCAGTGACCACGATCTTCAGACATGAGGGAACGATTGAAGAAGAAGTATATGATGTTACTTGTTTGTGATTAAGTTTAAATAAGCTTGTCTTTGTGTTTTTTGCAAGCTGAAAGATCAGATATGGATGTTGTAAAAGGTACTCAACCGGTACAGGTACCTAACCGGTACAGGTACCCAACCGGTACAGGTACCCAACCGGTACAGGTTACCTATACGGAAGACAGGTAGAACATGCTCTAGCATTTAGTTTTTCTATTGTACATGTACGTATCGATACTTCGGGGGAAAAAGGTCGTAAAGACCAAAATATAAACTTTACAGGACAAGCAAAAAGAATTTGACAATAATAAAATATTAAAAAAAAATAGGTTTATAATTTATAGTTGATTATTTTTCCGACCCAAATATCGACCAATAGAATTGCACCATTCGACGTCACGTGGTACAACCTACATGGTATTATACTGATAATTTTTTGAAAATTTTCTCGTTGTACCACGTGACGTCGAATGGTGCAATTCTATTGGCCGACATTTGGGACGGAAAAATAATCCCCCGAATACCACACGAGCTTCAAAATTATCTGGCATTTCCCTCAAGGTTCCCTGCAAACAAATAAAGTCGTCAAGTTTTTCAGGTTAAAAAATCACTCGCGCTTCTTCGCGCTCGTGATTTTTTAACCTGAAAAACTTGACTCCTTCATTTGTTTGCAACGAACCTATCGGGAAATACCCGATAATTTTGAAGCTCTTGTGGTATTATAAGTGATTATTTTTCCGACCCAAATATCGACCAATAGAATTGCACCATTCGACGTCACGTGGTACAACGAGAAAATTTTCAAAAAATTATCAGTATAATACCATGTAGGTTGTACCACGTGACGTCGAATGGTGCAATTCTATTGGCCGACATTTGGGACGGAAAAATAATCCCCCGAATACCACACGAGCTTCAAAATTATCTGGCATTTCCCTCAAGGTTCCCTGCAAACAAATAAAGTCGTCAAGTTTTTCAGGTTAAAAAATCACTCGCGCTTCTTCGCGCTCGTGATTTTTTAACCTGAAAAACTTGACTCCTTCATTTGTTTGCAACGAACCTATCGGGAAATACCCGATAATTTTGAAGCTCTTGTGGTATTATAAGTGATAATGACACTTATTTTTGAAATTACGGCCAAAAGTTTTTGACTGTCGTAGAGATACACCTAACATATTAAAGAGGTACTATGAAATTAGAATTAACAACATTTTTTATTTTGTAAAAAGATTCTTCATAAATAAATAAATATAAAAAAGGTAGTAGTAGTATTCATCCCTAAAGTATCGATATTATTTAGTTAAAAGCGCGCAATACAGAATTAAACAAAGGCGTACTTTTCCTTTTTTTTTCTATTTAAAAAGTAATGAGACGAACGAGACGCTCTCCTGATGGTAAGAGATAACGCCTGTCCATGACCATTGCAGCGATACACAGAACTTTGAGTAACAAAACAAAGTCCAGGGCATCGCTGCTTTGGCGCTCATTACTTTGAGACTTTCGATGGTTAGTCTCAACAGCCCAGTAATTTCGCTAGCTGCAGTACCCTTCAAACCAGAACACAGTAATGTCTACACACTACTGCTTGGCGGCAGAATAACTGGCACTTCGGTGGTATCTACCTAGACGACCTCCTGCTCAGGAGATCTACCACCAAGTAACTAGAAGTTAAGTTAAGTTCCTATAGAACAGCTGAAATTTTTCGTGTTTCATCAGTTCTTCAAAAACGTATTTTACGTCATAATATTGAAAATTTCGTCAACCAAGAGAAGTTATAAAAATAAGGGCAAGTTTTACTGTTGAAGCGTCGCCCCACACTAGCCACTTGGGCGGTTTTATTCGCTGTAAAATTTTATGTGTAATATCGCCTTTACGAATTTTCTTTGTTAACCTTTTTCTATTTACTACTTTCAATTTTTACGTTATCAGGGTTCTGTACCTCAAAAGGAAATAGGAATCCTTATAGGATTCCTATTTATACCTTCTGTCTGTCTGTCCCAAAGTAAAAAAAAACAAAGTCCGAGGCGTGGTTTAGCGTTCATTACTTTGAGATATTCTATGGTTAGTCTCATTAGCCCTGAAATTTCGCTAGCGAAAATATTACATGCACTTGGGAGCCAAATATCTGTCACAGAAACTGTGATTGGGATTTTACTGAAATTATATTAAGGCGGTTAGATTTCCATACAAATAATTTTTTGTCCATACAAATAGAGCATAATTTAACAGTGAAATCACAGCTACTGGCATTTATTTTGATCTTTATTTGCGGTAAATTACAATTGCTTAAGTAAAACCACCACCAGAAATCAAAAGAGTTGTGTCGCACCGTTGTATTTTTTTCCAAAAACTTGTGTTTTGTCGCGTGTTTATGCATAAAAATGGTGGTGTTTTATTCATAAAGTGACGAATCATAAGCGCGAGTGTGGAAAAATGATATAAAATGGTGAAACATGAGTTTTTGTGTTGCTTCCAAAACTCCATCGAAGCTTTATAGTAAAGTCACCACTACTTTACTAAAGCATTACTGGACTTGACTGACATGGACTGTACTTCACCAAGACAGGATTTAGACTATAACTATAGCTACGAGGACACTTATTTAACATTTGAAATTGGAAAATATAAAATACTTGACATTGCCAAATGCTAAAACGCGACGCCAAAACCAAAGGAAGAAAAAACAACATGCATAATGTCAAAGTGTAAAAAAATACTTTCAAATCATGGTACCTCTTCCATGAATTCTGATTCCGCGTTCCGCAAACAAGGTCTGTGGTGGATGATATCATAATTTTACACCCTAATCTTATATTGCCGCTCTCGTTCTCTCCTTGTTCACTCGTATTTTCCATCCCGCTCAAAATGTCTACTCAGAATGATTAGCTGTTACGCGAATAAATATGGAAATAAAATATTCAATGTAACATTACTGAGTAAGTGTCGTAGCTTATTTCGGTATAAAAAACTAAACGGGTATTATTACGTCTTTTGCATAACATTCGAAGATGTAGAAGGTACTGTTATTTATTCTGTGATGGAAGTTGAAGACTTGAGATTACTTATGATGTACGTTTTAAATTAAATAAATTACAACCAAACATATTCTGAACGCCACAAGAAATTATATAGATGTAGACTCTTTATTGTGTACCCATACCAGAAATCAGAAAAGTAAACAAAAAAAAAGGAAGGTAGAAAGTAAAGACCATATAGACTACATCGTTGCTGATGATGATGATGTGAGCATGATGTGGTCAAACGCGAACCGTTTAAGTAATAAAAAAACCGTTCTAATATAGTAGATCAAGAAAAAGAAAAACCGAGATCAATGAAACCACCGAAGTTACATTTTTAGCTGAATGTGTAGCAAGACGAGGTCGTGGGCGGGTCGTATTCTGCTTTGGCTCCTTAAAAAAGGTTACCGAATGTGGGGTCGACACATATAATTTTTTTTTAAATGTTTGACAGGCTAGTTGTTTGACCACAGCTCACCTGATGTTAAGTGAAAGTCTGGTCGAAAATGGTAAAGCACACTTAGCCTAGTTTGACAGGCTAGTTGTTTGACCACAGCTCACCTGATGTTCAGTGAAAGTCTGGTCGAAAATGGTAAAGCACACTTAGCCTGGAATGGAACTGGCTCTCAAGTGACGCTGTGATTTTCAACTTGAGGGTGGTAGCTAGCCAGCCGAGTACTAGAAAATACCCTGCCACCATGCTATGGTTTCCTCGCGATGTTTTCCTTCACCGGCAGCTTAAGCTCATTGTTGGGGTTTGAACCCACGCCCTTCGGCATGCGAACCGACCGCGCTAACCACTGAGCTACTGAGCTATCATCGCTACTTCGATATTTATTTATTTTTTTTGGAGAGTGCGCTTCAGATCTGGATGACCTAATTCCACCTTGCCCATTCTACTATCGGACAGCCAGGAGCTTTAAAAAGCGACACCGCTTCATGGTTGATGTTCCAAAAGCTCGAACTAAGCGGTTTGATTCCACCTTTTTCATGCGTACCGCTAGACATTGGAATCTGCTGCCCGAGTGGGTGTTCCCCAATGAATATAGTCTGGGTACCTTTAAGTCGCGAGTGAATCGGTTTCTTCTAGGCGAGCGTGCTCCACCGTAGACCGCATCTTCGCTTAACATCAGGCGGGATGGCGGTCAAACGCAAGCCTATCTAATATAAAAAAAAATATATAAAAAAATCTAACAACAAGCAGATTTTACGGACGTGACATCACCCGAGACGAATAACGTGCGCACGTGACTTTTTAGGAATAATTCGAGTGAAATGTGTGTTACCAAGTACATAGATATTTTGTGTTACTCTGTAGCCGCCAGCCACCAGAGTCGTTCCATCCTTTCTCCAGCTGCAGCTGTGGAGGACGCGTCCTGCTGAAAGCGGCTTAAATACGCAGCCTTGGAGCCCCAATACTACTTGTGTCTATTGCGGTGGAGACACTCGGCAGCTGGGGTTTTGGTGCGTGATTTAGGGCCTAATCTTAATCTAGCCTAGTTATGACCAGTATGTAATTTTAATGTAACTTAAATTGCTAAGTAGAGTATAATCGAAGAATGCGTCCATCGACACTTTTCTTACTGTCTCTATTAAGGGGAAGACACTTTGTTCATGTGCTCTATAATATGTAGTACTCACTGCACTGACATTACTAACTTAATACACTAACTCAAAAGGTTTTGTCCTTTTTAGTTTTCTTACTATATCCGTGTACAGATATATATATATATATATATATATATATATAGATAATGTAATACAGATATAAATCACATCATATACAGCGGTATATGAAGTGATTTTTTTCATTTTTTGCACACCCAATACTGGGTCGAGTATGGTTTAAGCGACGTTTTATTATGTACCAACATTTTCCCTGTACTCAGCAAATAAACACATTTTGATTTTGATTTTGATTTATGTATTTACTAACAAGCTGCTATTCACGGGTTCGCTAGCATAGCAGTCTTGCGTTTCGAAGAAATCTAAACTTTCTTTTTTTTACACTCAGCGCCATCTGATCCCAAACTAAGCAAAGCTATGGAAGTCAGATTATCAAATAGAATACTTAAATACTTAAAAATATATGTAAATATATACTTATAATAAATACAGAACACCCAGACACAAACCAAACATTTGTTTATACCACAAAAATTTTATCCTGGGTGGGAATCGAACCCACGCCCTACAGATCTTGAAGCAGACATACCATTGAACCAACAGGGCTGTCAATTTCCTTCAACGTTTAAAGCTAGCGTAAATTAACAATGGCTGTTTAATATATAACCACAATAACCGTAACAGTTAAACCTTACAAGCTTTAGAATAACCTTAAATATTTTATTAACTGTACAAAAATATTCGAGATATCGAGGAATATTGCTTTTATAGCAGAAGTTAAGGCTAAATTTATACACCGGCAGTGCTGCGTAGGAATCCAGTCACGATAACGCTTTACTGGTTCACCACAGAGATTTTAATCGCACTAATTATTGTAAATTTAAAAGTTTTGACATTAGTTTTATCGTGACATCAAAAACAGATGAAAATTTTAAGTATGTACTTTTATTAACGTTGTAGTAATAATAATTGACAGCCCCGTTGGCTCATTGGTAGTATGTCTGCCTTGAGAGCTGTATGGCGTGGGTTCGATTCCCACTCAGGGCAAACATTTTGAGAATAAACAAATGTTTGTTCTGTGTCTGGGTGTTCTGTTTGTATTACAAGTATGTATTTACAAAAAAAAAGTATGTATGTATTCTATCAGTTATCTGACTTCCATCACACAAGCTCTGCTTAGTTTGGGGCCACATGGCGCTGTGTGTAATGTCCTACGATATTTATAAAAAAAAAAAAGGACAGGCTCAGCAAGTACCTTAACTTGGCTCACGAGATAACCGCCATGTGGGATGTTGATTCGACGATCATTGTCCCGATAGTTGTCACGGTAAACGGTCTTATAGCGAAGAGCCGACCAACATCTTAAGAGACTCTCGCTAGACGGTTGGGTCAAGGGTCAGCTTCAAAAAGCAGTGATCCTTGACACGGCGCGCATTGTGAAGAGGTTCCTCACTCTGCAGGCCTGACCAGTGACCATCGGCAGCTTGAGCCCTGCCCCGCTGCCGGCGGTACCCAAGTTTTTAAGTTTTTTTATATTATTTATGTTTTTTTGTATATTGTATTTAAAAAAATTAAAATCTATGAAAGGAAATAAATAACGATGATAATAATATAAACACCAAGTACAAACCATTGAAACAACAATTATAACGTAATAAATACATATTTGTTTATTGTGATGATAATAAATTTAGTTTTAAATTAGCACTATCTACTGTTTCATTAAAAAATCATAAATTCATAAATCATTCATAAAATTGATTTTATGCTAATAATCTACTGTTTTATTCAGGCAATTGTGATTTACCGCAAATAAAAACCAAAATAAATGCCAGTAGCTGTGATTTCACTATAAAATTCTGCTCCATTTGTCCATAAATGGAAAAAAATATTTGTATGGAAAACGAACCACCTTAATGGCATAGGTACTTACCTCTTTACAATGAAATAAACATTCGTTGTAAATTTGTCATTATTAAAATTTTATGTATTTATGAATAAAACACCACCAATTTTATGCATAAACACTCGACAAAACACTAGTTTTGGAAAAAAATACAGCGGGGCGACACTACTCTTCCCGCTTTCCCGCCAAACCCCCATTCATTGACGTTTTTTTTTTTAAATAAAAAAATGAAACCTCTTATTGGAAAACCCTTTATACTGCTGCCATTCAAAGCTTTGAGTTTTATAGTAATAGGCAAGGACACACTGTACAACGGGTGACGTAGTGCGTGACGTCACTTGCCCTTGGCAATGTAGGTTGCCGCGTGATAACTTGACATTTTCTCTGTAACTAGCCTAATAAATTTATTATTGGGTAGATATTTTGGACAACTTAGAAGTTCAAAGGAATAAATAAGACAATTGTGCGTGTTGACTATTTGTAGATAGATAAAAAAAAATATTGTGCACACCATACACTGAAAACAATAGAACCTTATGAACTAGCGCCACATGTGGCGGCCTTATCGATGACAGCGATCTCTTCCAGGCAACCAAGAAAAGAAAAACACGATGGATAACATGAGAAACAGACGGGAAATGTATGTTATAGTATTTTTACAAAAAATAACTAGATTCAATTATAATCCGGTATAAACTACCACATCACTTATTCCTCGACTGTAGTGAATAGGTACAGCTGCCCGCACAAGCGCGCCTTCACAGGTCGCCGCCGCGCGCGCCACACTCGACCGTATTACTAGTACGTATGAGGAGCAGAGTGGCGTGCGCGGTTTCTGACCGGAGTGCGCGCGCTTGTGCGTTCCGTTTCGTTTCGTTTCTTTCTAACAATATTATTATTAGCTACTACGACGATCGTTCCTGCTGCTCTGCGGATCGCCTAGCGCGGTTCGCTGGCTTATTACGTCCTACCCTACATTACTGGACAAATACAACAATTAAAAAAAAAAAAAACACAATGCTGCTTCCTAAAGCTTGTTGTAATTGTTAAATTATTTATTCCAGTGTAACTCAATTCACTTTTCGAAATTTCAATGTATAAGAAAAAATTTAAAATTCATCTCATTAGTTTTTAATATAAGCGTATATTATACAGCCTGTAAAACGAAACCTAATTGTAAGTATGTTATTTCTAGGCTAAATGTACACTAGAAACGAACAAATGTAATAAGTAAATGTAAATAAAGAATTTTTGAAATTGAATTGATTACTAGGATATTACTGGACTCGATTGTAACTGGCTTTTTGTGACTATGACTAAAACTTATTTCACTTGATTTAACATAAAATCACTTAACACTGGCACAAGTACAAAGTGCGATTTGAAAGAGAAAGAGAAAAAAAATCTTTATTTGTTAACATTAAAAAAATGTTGATGATACCAAAAACAGAAAATAAGCGGCCAAGTGTGAGTTGGACTCGCGCACGAAGGGTTCCGTACCATTATCTATAAAAACGGCAGAAAAATCAGGTTTGTTGTATAGGAGCCCCCTTAAATAATTATAAATTTTTTTGTATTTGTTGTTATAGCGGCAACAGAAATACATCATCTGTGAAAATTTCAACTGTCTATAACTCACGGTACATGAGATTTTTTTTTTTTTTTAATGGTTGACAGGCTAGGTGTTTGACCACAGCTCACCTGATGTCAAGTGAAGGTGTGGTCGAAGATGGTAAAGCACACCTAGCCTGGAATGCAACTGGCTCTCAAGTGAGGCTGCCGGAACACACCGTTAGATGCTTGGCGGCAGATTTTCAACTTGAGGGTGGTAGCTAGCCAGCCGAGTACTAAAGTACCCTACCACCATGCTTTGGTTTCCTCACGATGTTTTCCTTCACCGGCAGCTCAAGCTCATTGTTGGGGTTTGAACCCACGCCCTTCGGCATGCGAACCTACCACGCTAACCACTGAGCTATCATCGCTACAAAATATAATATAGTTAGTAATATAGATACAGCCTGGTGACAGGCGGACAGACAGCGGTGTCTGAGCAATAGGGTCCCGTTTTACCCTTTGGGTACGGAACCCTAAAAAGAAGGACAAGGTACTTCTATTACTATTCTATTATGTTCAGGGGCAATGTTCGGATAATGATAACTTAGTTGACGGTCATTCGAATATAGAGCTGTCGTTAGGCTAACCTTTTTAGAATACGTATCTGGGTCTGAGAGTTTTTTGTAGGTCAACGATTCGGTGACTACGTACCCTTCAAAAAGGTACTCATAAGTCCGGTCCGTTTTGATTTGAGTGTTCACTTGACTAATTAGGTAGGATTGAGTCTAAGCGTATTTTCCTTGACTCGACCCAATTCGCGACAGTACATCCCATTAAAATGTTATAAATGCGAAAGTTTGTTAGAATGGATGATTGTTTGGTAAATGTTCAAGGTATATATTTAGTTTATTTCCGCTTAACAGTCGTTCCAGTTACAACAGTGATGAGGACTTAAATTTAACCAATTTGACACAGCTTATTAATTAAAAACCTAATCTTACTTAAAATCTAGAACTAATTTGACATAAACTTAAAAATATAATTTGACAAAAATTTAATAAAAATAACAAAAAAAATCCAATTGAAATAACCACAAGTCTTAAAATTCTCCTCTCTCTGCAGTGACCACTTGCCAAACAAATGTTTGTTACTTTTTGACGCAAAAACTACTGAACGGATTTTGATGAAATTTGGTATGGAGGTAGCCGACACTCTGGATTAACACATAGGCTACCTTTTATCCCGTAAATATGTAGCGAGTAACACCGCGGGGTGCAGCTAGTATATCATACAGATACCATACCTACCTACGAATGGCTCAATGTGTACATGAGCCTATGGAAGATACGCCACCGCTACAGTAGTTGTAGCGATGATAGCTCAGTGGTTAGCGTGGTCGGTTCGCATGCCGAAGGGCGTGGGTTCAAACCCCAACAATGAGCTTGAGCTGCCGGTGAAGGAAAACATCGTGAGAAAACCATAGCATGGTGGTAGGGTACTTTCTAGTACTCGGCTAGCTAGCTACCACCCTCAAGTTGAAAATCTGCCGCCAAGCATCTAACGGTGTGTTCCGGCAGCCTCACTCGAGAGCCAGTTCCATTCCAGGCTAGGTGTGCTTTACCATCATCGACCACACCTTCACTTAACATCAGGTGAGCTGTGGTCAAACAACTAGCCTGTCAACAACAAAAAAAAAAAATTACAAACAGATTAAAATATACGTACAACTGAACATACAAATAAAATAATCGAACGCTCGCACACACACAACATACTCACCTACATACACACTCACACTCATACATAACAAACAGTTTCATCTGATTTGATCTTCCTTTCTTTCACTATCCTTTCTTTCAGCACGAATTTTGATTGTTTTATTGTTAAATGTTTTTTATCATTTAAAATAATTTGTCAATACATCAATTAATTTAATTCTTTCTCGATGTTTTAGCGTACGTCTCTGACGCCTGTAGCACAGTTTAATTACAGATAAAATAAATATGTTATCACTAACCCAAAGTCCTTAAAATTAAGATCATCATTTATTATTATGTAAATGTGAAATTTATTATGTTTGGATGTTTGTTACTGAATCATGCAAAAACGGCTTGACAGATTTGCATGAAATTTGGCAAACATAAAGTTTATTACCTGGATTAAAATCAAAACAATAATTACATCACTCTATAGCTAAAGAATAAAAAGAAATCATTTCGTTGCGTGAAAAATTAAAAGATGGAAACCCGAAGGACTTCTCAGTGTTCAAAACTGTACACATATTTATATAATTAATACACACAACAGTTTCTACGACCACACCTATTTGTATATTTTAACCTAATTCAAAAAAAGGAGGAGGTTCTTAATTCGTCGGAATGTGTTTTTTTTTAAATGTTCCCCAATTACTTGAATACTTCAAATCTAAAACTAAAAGAGATTAATGAACTATGTAAATCCTTATCAATGTCAAAAGTCGCGAAATAAGAAAATAAGGAATGAACGGACCCAGACTTTCAAGACGGAAAAAAAAAATTGAAAATGTTTAAGTTCAAGCTCTTGATTCGGTAAGACGGCGTGCTGTTCGACTTATTGGTGATGAAAAGTTGGTAGAAGAACCGAGCTATACGACCTTGTTCTTCCATCCCCTTTTTACCACAGGACAAGTAGAAAGACGGCCCACTACCACCCATACGTAGTGGAATTTCCTTGGGTGCGTACCAAACGTTTCGACTCTACGTTTCTCATCCGTACGGCCAAGGAATGGAACAAGCTACCGGCTTCCTTGTTTCCTGATAGATATAATCTAGATCTTTTCAAGGTCAGAGTGAATAGGTATCTTCTAGGTCTGCGTGCTTCATCTTCGACCACATCGTCGCTAACCATCAGGCAAGTTGGTGGTCAAACGCGGACTTATCAGTATAAAAAAAAAAAAAAACGCCTGGATCGATTCGAGAAATTCTTTTCTATTTTCCCATGTGGTCCCATTGGAACCAAGTCAGGATCCCAGAAAAATCGAGGGCAACCCTCAAATTTGAAAGGGACGCATTTCATTTTTTTTAAATTATTTTTACTTTTAGGTTGGTAACGTGAATTACATGAAAAATCGAGTAATTTGATTTTTAAACCATTATAGCTAAAAACTAGCCGTGTTCGAGATTTGGGGCATGAAGTCGATTGTTTTAATTGTAAATTTATACTTGTAGCATACCATTTCATTTCTGTTTACAATTAGCAAACACTCAAAGCCGATATCACCGAAATGTTCCGTTTAATCCGAAGCACTTTGAATGAAATTAATTCGATTATGGCAGTATGGTTATCTATGGAAGTGGTCGTACGAGTTCAGCAAACAGTTACGACCCTATCATAACAGAAGTGACAAATGAACTCAGACTAGAAATTAAGGACTGCGCTGCCCGAGTGGGTGTTCCCTGATAGATACAATCTGGGTGTTTTCAAGTCGCGAGTGAATCGGTTTCTTCTAGGCGAGCGTGCTCCACCGTAGACCGCATCTTCGCTTACCGTTAGGCATGTTGGCGGGCAAATGTAAGCCTATTTGTAATAATATTTAAATTTACAATTTAAAAACCCGAATCCATGACCCTTAGGCTAACTAAACGCATTGCTCCAGTGAAACAGCGAGGTTTCGGAGCAAACGAAAATATCATCGATGTTTAGTTTTATGTTGATTTTTTTTAAAACCACTCGATTGATTTCGATAAAATTTATATGGGACCACCTCAAAAGTATGCTCTACCATGCAAAAAAAAAGAATCATCAAAATCCATTCATAATTGGCGGAATTATCGCGTAACATACATACAGTCGAATTGAGAACCTCCTCCTTTTTTGAGTCGGTTAAAAACACCTTCACCGCGTTTTTTTTATTGTTTTTTACAAATCCCAATACTTATAACCGCGGCCAAATCTTTTTTTTAAATGTAAATGTCCTAAGGCGTACGAGATGATCAGAAAAAAAACATACAGTCGAATGAACCTCCTCCTTTTTTGAGTCGGTTATAAAGAAAAAAAAAAGTTGTGGTAACTTTTATTCCCTATCTAAAAAAGTTAGTAGATTATTTGTACTACTTATCATATGTTAGAATCAAATAGTGAGACATCGCATACTGTTTCTGGTTTGAAGCGGCTAACTCAGTAACTATGAAGCAATCTGCGCTGGTTATCCGGCCGCACCCCGTAATCTAGGTTAATGTCGTCATCACCGACAGCGCCGGATCAGCGGCATCGAGGTGGCGAGGGAAACGTGTAGTTTATCTAAGCTAAGAAAAAAATACAATAGTACTTCTAACAACTATTAAAATTACGCCAGCCCCTATTGTTAACCCCCGACGAAAAAATGTCGGGGTGTTATAAGTTTGACGTATCTTTCTCTCTCTCTCTCTCTCTCTCTCTCTCTCTCTCTCTCTCTCTCTCTCTCTCTTTCTATGTGTGTGTGTGTGTGTGTGTATGTGTCTGTGGCATCGTAGCTCCCGAACGTATGAACTGATTTTGTTTATTTGTTTGAAAGGAGATTTAGTTGGGAGTGTTCTTAGCTATGTTTGATGAAAATCGGTCTAAGATGGCCGCCACCGCAAAATGGCGGATGACATATTTTTCGCAACCTCAATAATCAGTTTGAGCTGCCAGTGAAGGAATCCAAAGCATGATGATATATAGGTTAGCTCAAGTCGAAAATTTGCCGCCAAGCACCTAACGGCGTATTATATACTTACCTTCAAGTTTGTAAGGAACCCTTGACTGGTTCCGTACCCAAAGGTTTAAAACCGGACCCTATTACTAAGACTCCGCTGTCCGTTCGTCTGTCCGTCTGTTCGTTTGCCACTAGGCTGTATCTCGTGAACCGTGATAGTTAGACAGTTGAAATTTTCACAGATAATGTATTTCTGTTGCCGCTATAACAAAAAATACCTACTAAAAAACAGAATACAATAAATATTTAAGGGAGATCCCATACAACAAACGTGATTTTTTGCCGTTTTTATAGATATTGGTACGGATCCCTTCGTGCGCGAGTCCGACTCGCGTTTTTTTTTTTTTTTTTTTAATGGTTGACAGGCTAGTTGTTTTGACCACAACTCACCTGATGTTAAGTGAAGGTGTGGTCGAAGATGGTAAAGCACACCTAGCCTGGAATGGAACTGGCTCTCAAGTGAGGCTGCCGGAACACACCGTTAGATGCTTGGCGGCAGATTTTCAACTTGAGGGTGGTAGCTAGCCAGCCGAGTACTAGAAAGTACCCTACCACCATGCTATGGTTTCCTCACGATGTTTTCCTATTTGGCGTTTGGCCGGTTTTTATTATAAGTAAGCCGGCTAGTATAATTATGATTCATTTGGTGTGGATTAAAGCATCCCTGGCTCGTGACTCGGTCACAATGACATTTCGTGATGAATCACCTATGTAGCATGTACTCATTTATTGTTTGATGGATTAGTCTGTTTTTAGTACAGTCAGCAACAACAACAACAACAACATTGTCTCAAGTGAAAGTTTGGATGAATGTATGGATGGATAGATGGATGTTTGCTACTCTTTCACGTAAAAACTACTGAAAAACTAACGGATTTGGATGAAATTTGTGTTTTTTTTTTATAGTTGACAGGCTAGTTGTTTGACCACAGCTCACCTGATGTTAAGTGAAGGTGTGGTCGAAGATGGTAAAGCACACCTAGCCTGGAATGGAACTGGCTCTCAAGTGAGGCTGCCGGAATACACCGTTAGATGCTTGGCGGCAGATTTTCAACTTGAGGGTGGTTGCTAGCCAACCGTGTACTAGAAAATGCCCTACCACCATGCTAAGATTTCCTCTCGATGTTTTCCTTCACCGGCAGCTCAAGCTCATTGTTGGGGTTTGAACCCACGCCCTTCGGCACGCGAACCTACCGCGCTAACCACTGAACTATCATCGCTACAACCACGTATAAAGGTATGAAGGTAGCTGAGAGCCTGAATTAACACATAGGTTACTTTATATCCCGAAAACATGTAGCGGGTAACGTCGAGGGGCGCAGCTAGTATGTAATGTTTTTCATTACATACTAGCTGCGCCCCTCGACGTTGATTAACCAGACTTAGATTATTTTTTGTCCCTTTTCATGCTGACTGTCCCTGGTTGTATTTCGAGCTTTCATTAATGTTGATAGATGGATTTTCTCGCGGCTGTGTTTTGAATTTTTGTAAAGGTGAGATCAGACAACACTCGTTACGTGCAATACGAGTATTGTACATGCGATAATATGTACAATATCTGTTTGCCAATTATTGATAAATGAACATCATTTTTACCCACGACGGAACGGAGACGCTATATGCGTTTGGGGTGAGAGGATGTTTGTTTGTGCAAATCCATGTTGCCATTTTTCTCGAAAACTACTTGTCCGATTTTGATGCAGTTTTCAGTTATGGGTTTGGGTTTGATTGGTGTATGTTTTTGGATAAGTGTTACGGTGACAAATCACCAGGGAGCGCTGCAGTAAATATTTGTTTGTGCTACACAAAAATTTGCAAATACTTATCTAATATACGTTTTTTTTAATGGTTATCAGGCTTAGTTATAATAAAAACCGGCCAAACGCGAGTCGGACTCGCGCACGTCGGGCTTCGTACCATTATCTATAAAAACGGCAAAAAATCACGTTTGTTGTATGGGAGTCTTGAATATTTATTGTATTCTGTTTTTTAGTCGGTATTTGTTGTTATAGCGGCAACAGAAATACATTATCTGTGAAAATTTAGTCTTTTTTTTCTTTTTTTTTTAAGGTTTACAGGCCAGGTGTTTGACCACAGCTCACCTGATGTTAAGTGACGGTGTGGTCGAAGATGGTAAAGCACACCTAGCCTGGAATGGAACTGGCTGTGTGAGGCTGCCGGAACACACCGTTAGATGCTTGGCGGCAGATTTTCAACTTGAGGGTGGTAGCTAGCCAGTCGAGTACTAGAAAGTGCCCTACCACCATGCTAAGATTTCCTCTCGATGTTTTCCTTCACCGGCAGCTTAAGCTCATTGTTGGGGTTTGAACCCACGCCCTTCGGCATGCGAACCGACCACGCTAACCACTGAGCTATCATCGCTACAACTACTGTAGCGGTGGCGTATCTTCCATAGGCTCATTCAGGCGAACGCCTGGGCGGCGTGTTATGTACCTGCATAATATCTATGCTCTCTAAAGTTTAAAAGGAATAGCAAAATTAAAAATGTTGAAAAAAACCCACGACACGGTTAAAAAGTAATTGAAAAATGTAACCCAAAATACACTACTTTATAATTGCTGTATTTATCAAAGTGTCATGACAATTTGTGACATAATTCTGTTGATTCCATTAAGTACAGCCATTTACGACTAAGGGTACCATTACAACTCGATCGACTAATGTAAACTGGTCGAGTTTAATCACGACACCTTATCAAGTATGTACAGACTATGGCAACTAATAACGTATAATGTAATTATAGTTGCCAGTGTATATATATTTTTTTTTTTATGGTTATCAGGCTAGTTGTTTGACCACAGCTCACCTGATGTTAAGTGAAGGTGTGGTCGAAGATGGTAAAGCACACCTAGCCTGGAATGGAACTGGCTCTCAAGTGAGGCTGCCGGAACACACCGTTAGATGCTTGGCGGCAGATTTTCAACTTGAGGGTGGTAGCTAGCCAGCCGAGTACTAGAAAGTACCCTACCACCATGCTATGGTTTCCTCACGATGTTTTCCTTCACCGGCAGCTCAAGCTCATTGTTGGGGTTTGAACCCACGCCCTTCGGCATGCGAACCTACCGCGCTAACCACTGAGCTATCATCGCTACATAATGTACGGAATTAAGGCCTCCATTTCAACGTTTCGAGCACGTCTGTTGCTGCAGTCCTTCATCAACTTTTTATTTTGTTTATTTCCAACAAAACACTAAATGTGAGCAGAATATAATTATTACACTAGCAACATTTTTTTTTGTTCTTTATGTTTGCTGTTTTTGTATAAATTCAATTCATTCAATTCCAAAAATTACAATTAAATTACATACATTATAGAATCTGTCAGACTCCGGACAAGGACTTCTGTTCCGTTTCATCAGTCTAATGTTATGTTCTATAGAGTCTCATTTAGCGTAGCAAAAATATAGCTGTTGCGCTTTTTTGTGCGCGACAAACTACCGTTTTTGAGGTTTTTTCCACATCACTTTCACCATCATCATCTTCATCAGCCTATCGACGTCCACTGCTGGACATAGGCCTCTCCCAATTGTGGGAATCAATACTTCAGGTATATCACTTCCATAGTACAAGCTTTGCTTAGTTTGAGGTCAGATGGCGATGGCGATGTAATGTCCCATGACATTTATCAATTATGATTAGAATTCCTGGAGAGCGGCCAATTGAACTAAGAGACCATGGCAACAACTTATTATTCTGTATTTTTTCTAGTTTTATTGTATTATATCTTATGATATAAGTGCAGATTCTTTAATCTGCACTTACACGATTATCTTGCACGGCGCTATTGGAGGATTTGGTATTGCCACCACTACACTAGCGCCGCTGTCAACTACAGCGGCTATCAAAGGCAACATGAATCGTGATAGCCAATCAGCGACGAGAAGCCTGCATCGCGCAAACACAATGCGACGGCGCATTAACTTAGTACAAAATTTAACGAAACATCGTCAGACAACTGTTCCAGGTTATAAAACCAGGGTCGATAAGAACACACTTCTGTGTAGATGGATGAAAATTTATTGTGGATGTCATTCTCCATACTTTCTTCATTGTGTATGTTTAAATATTTCCACCAGGCATAGGTTTTTTTACTTGGTGGTAGATCTCCTTAGCAGGAGGTCGTCTAGGTAGGTACCACCGCAGTACCAGTTATTCTGCCGCTAAGCAGTAAACATTACCGTATTCCGGTTCGAAGGGTACTGCAGCTAGCGAAATTACTGGGCTGTTAAGACTAACGATCGAAAGTCTCGAGAGTAATGAGCGCCAAAGCAGTGATGCCCTGGACTTTGGTTTGTTACTCAAAGTTCTGTGTATCGCTGTAATGGTCATGGACAGGCGTTATCTCTTACCATCAGGAAAGCGTCTCGTTCGTCTCATTACTTATTACGTAAAAAATAAAGTTTAAAATACCTTTCGAAACTAGGTATTGACTCTAAAACAATATTTTATCGTTTATCTTTCACTAGTTACGCGCCGCGGTGTTATCCGTTACATTTTTTCGGTATAAAAAGTAGTGTTTGTGTTAATCCAGGGTATCAGCTACCTCCATACCAAATGCCATTAAAATTAAAAACAAACACACATACACACTCACAAACTTCGCCTTCATAATATTAGTGTGGTTAATTAAGTTAGTTAGTCCCTTGATCCATTTAAACAGTTCAAAACTTTTCGAGTCAAGGACTAATTCTAAGAAATAACAAACACTCGTTGTAATGGAGTTTGAAAATTAAATGTAGTCACGGGATTGTATACGATGTTATAATTATACAAACATTTTTGTATACCTATTACTTGTAATATACATTTCTACCCGAATTTTTTTGCAAATTTTCGAGTGATTTGCTTCTTGCTTTATCTGATAGACTGTTATTTTTAGGCGTCTTTTATTTTCGTTCCCTTCAATCATAAAACCAAAAGCATATAATATGATAGATAGTGTTGTGATGTCAATGAAACCATCGTGTGCACACACTATGACAGATAGAAACTCTTCATTGTGCATACCATAAACAGAACAAAAGTACAGAGAACAAAATAATCTTATGAGCCAGCGCCACAACTGGCGGTCTTATCGCTAAGAGCGGTCTCTGTCAGGCAACCTAGAATAGAAAAATACTATAGATGACATAAGAGACGGGAGATGTTGTAACACTAAAAAAAATATATCTAAAAAACGACTTATAGGTATACATATATAAATATATACAAACAATATAAAAATATACATGGTAGGTACCTAAATTCAAAATCCAATATTTTTTACATTTCACACTAATTTGCAATATTATCTTGATACTTTTAAACAAATTTACTAAAAGATCAACATTATTTCAACCAACATTAATTATTCTACGTATACTAAGCTATTTGTGTGAAGGCAATAAGAAACACAAATGTCCTTGTAGGGGTTCTAAGAGTCATGCTTTCACGTTTCACGGAAACAAAAGCTGTATTAAAACACGATGTGAAGACATATAAAGCGATATAACAGCTACATATAGGGCATAGATAGAGACATAGCAGTAACACGGGGCCATAGAGACATAAAGGTATCCAAGAGGCTTTACCCTCGACCGGCGTAAACTTGAAATAAAGCGGCAAAAACGAGCCTAGTTAAGGCGAAGACTAACTTAAAAAAAAACTCTTAGTTTTCAATGAACTCACTGATTCTCTTGTTTTTATACATTTTTGGAATACAATGCAGTCGCTAATAATATATGAATTTACAATTTAAAAAACCCGTTTCCATGACCATTAGGGCAAGTAAACGCACTGCTTCTTTGATACAGCGAGGTTTCGGAGTAAACGAAAATATCATCGATGTGGTATACATTTTTTTTAAAAAACCGCTCGATAGATTTCAATAAAAAAAATTATAGGACCACCTCTTAAGTATGATCTATCAAGCAAAAAAAAAAAAAATTAAAATCGATTCATAATTGGTTGAATGATCGCGTAACTTACATACAAAACAAGCGTACAGACGAATTGAAAATCTCCTTTTTGAGGCGGTTACAACGAATTATTAATTTTTTAGCCATTGTTGGAACACCGACGCTTCGCCGGCACTAGGAGAGAGAGGGGCGCGCGGGACGCGCGGGGCGCGCCCGCTTCGACGACACACCTCTTCAACCAAGCGTCACGAACGCACGCGCATCGCCAGTCATCGCAAATTATAATTCCTTTATTCTTACACAATATATACAGGCAGTCCTCGACTTACGTCGTTTCAAGTTACGTCAAACAATGTTTTGACACTATTCCACAAGCATACGTCATTTGTTTCGATTTCCGGCATAGGAGAAATCACTTGTCGCGATATCAATGACCGTGGGGCCGGCGGGGCGCGGTGTCGGCGTGCGGGGATTACCCCGCACATGCTGCTGATTTTGTTTAGTAACTTCAGGAACAACGGACAATCAAGACGTAATTTTAACATTAGTTTTTTTTTGCATCTTTGACAGTTTTTGTTTTAACATACATATTTAAGTGAATTTGAAACTATGCCACCTAAACAAGACAGTAATAGTAAAGTGAAGAAGAGAGTAAGAAAGACAATTACAATGGAGGTTAAATCTAAGATTTTAAAAGTCAGAGATCGCGGTTGTTCGACTTCATCTATTGGACGAAAACTTAATTTATCACTCACGATGGTACAAACAATATTGAAAGATAAAGAAAACTCTTAACAGCTTAACAAATAACTAGCAATTTCATAAGTGCATATATAATTATTTTAAGAACTTACTTTTGATAATAAAGTATGTATATCCTTTGTTATAAATGCAGTTTTTTTTTCAATTTCGAGTCCGTGTGGAACCTAACCCTTGAGTTTTACATGTAAACATATGAAAAAATATGTCTCGACTTACGTCGTTTCGATTTACGTCGCGTATTTCGAGAACCTAACATGCCGTAAGTACGAGGACTGCCTGTATCAGTCGTTTACAGTCCACTCATTCTTTCATTTAAGTAGTCCATCTATCTAGGACCCGAACAGCCATCGGCTCAAAAAGAGTGGTGTTATAAATTTAACGTGTGCATCTGCAAATCTGTGGCATCGCTACCAATCGACTGAACCGATTTTATTTTAGTTTTGTTTATTTGAAAAATCAGCTTACCTTATTTTAAATGACGGTGTTGTTAAAAATGATAAGTACAAAATACACAAAATACAAAATAAATTTAATGGTTCATCAAAATAGTACAGGTATGTATAGTAACCCTGCCTGCAGCTGTAGCCTTCGCTGTGTTGCTGCAGACAGTGTCTTCTCACTAAGGTTTAAAAAATAAAAAACATTGAACACATTAACTTAAAAAAAACATAAATGATTTTCGCTATGAATTTACATATTTACGCGTGTGCGTGTGCGTATGTGTATGTATATGTGTGTGTAGTGAGTACAGTGTTTATTCATTGGTCTGGAATGGAACTGGCTTTCAAGTGAAGTTGCTGGAACATACCGTTAGGTGCTTGGCAGCTCATTTTAACTTGGTAGCTGGTCTACTAAATCCTAGAAAATATGCTATGGTGCCTTACGATTTTCTCCTTCACCGGCTGCTCAAATTTATTGCAGTCATTTGAACCCTCGCTTCTCCACATGCGGTTCGAAATTGCTAACCACTTATCTATCATCGCTATCATAATAATAACCAAGCATAATACTCGTTCAATTAGCGAGCTATGTTAATATCTAAAGCGTTTTATCTTTATCGAAAATAAGGCAAAGATTTGAAAGTTTAAATCACTTTATCAAAACAGGAAAGTTTCCAGCCAGCAAGTCAACTCAAGTAGCAAGTTAGGACAATGCCAACGACACTCGATGACTGTTATTAAAGCGAAGTGCTGCCGAGTCAAGCGCTCTCAGTGGATGATTGTCTCGATGGCCACTAGAGGTCGCTACAGTTGCAAAATGGCTTCCTGTTACATGGTTTTATGGTTTTGAGTAGGACATTTGCGGTTTGTAAATTCCAGGACTGGTCGTATCCCACTAATATGGTAAATGTGAAAGTTTGGATGGATGTTTGTTACTCTATCACGCAAAAACTACTGAACGGATTTGAATGAAATTTTTATGCTGAAACGGGTAGCGGGTAACGCCGCAGGACGCAGCTAGTTTTATTATAATGTAATACGAGTTTTATAAAAGTTAGTAAACTTTTCTATTAGTTTCAATGACCTGTTCCGTCGATTAGCCCACTAATATTATAAATGTGTAAGTTTGGATGGATGGATGTTTGTTACTCTTTCACGAAAAAACTACTGAACGGATTTAGATGAAATTTGTTATGGAGGTAGCTGACACTTTCTGCCATCACCGTTTTACAATACCACGACCAGACGCTCGAGCAAAAGACACCCTCTTACAGTGGAACTTCCCTTCAAACGCACAAAGCGTTTCCAAAACACGTTACTTGTAAGAACTGCTGATGTGTGGAACTCGTTGCCAGCGTCTGTGTTTCCAACAAAATACAATCCGGGGTTGTTCAAGAAGAAGGTGAATAGGTATTTTCTAGGCAAACGTGCTCCATCTTCGGCCACATCGTCGCTTTCCAGCAGGTGAGATCGTGGCCAAACGCATGCCTAGTCCGATGTAAAAAAAAAAATAACACATAGGCTACTTTTTATCCTGAACACGTGTTATGCTTCTACACTAGGCATCTGACGTATCGATTTATCGAGTGCTTGACTGAGAAAAAAAATTGGGACGCCGCGCCGAAAGTAAAAACAGTGTCTTCGCCTTAAAAAAGTTCCAATCCCAGCTTTTCGCGTCTGTTTACGCTTCCTCGCGGCGTTCGCACTCGAGATCCACCCATTTCTGCCGTTTCACATTTCGCATCGTCTTGTTTATGTTTATCTTCTATATATATGTATACAAGTATATATGTAGCTAGATTTCAGCGATGAAAATATCATTCTGAATTTTGTTGTTATTTTTTTTGCAAAAAAACATCTTTTTGATGATTTATTTCTATTTTATTTGTGAACAAACATTTGTTTATATCACACACACATTGTGGAATCGAACCCACACCCTTCAGCTTTTGGAGCAGACATACTACCAATGAACCAACAGGGCTGTCTATAATATTAAATTTAAAACTACCGACCTACTTCCAATATTATAATACTAATTAAATCAAATCCAAAGTAAAGGTCACATACAAGTGTCTTTACTATCTGAAAACATATAATTCGCAAGTACACCTACACTAAATCACATCACACAAAACAAGAAACAATATATTTTGTAGCGATGATAGTTCAGTGGTTAGCGCGGTAGGTTCGCATACCGAAGGGCGTTGATTCAAACCCCAAGAATGAGCGTGAGCTGCCGGTGATGGAAAACATCGTGAGGAAACCATAGCATGGTGGTAGGGTACTTTCTATAGTACTCGGCTGGCTAGCTACCACCCTCAAGTTGAAAATCTGCCGCCAAGCATCTAACGGTGTGTTCCGGCAGCCTCACTTGAGAGTCAGTTCCACTCCAGGCTAGGTGTGCTTTACCATCTTCGACCACACCTTCACTTAACATCAGGTGAGCTGTGGTCAAAACACTTAGCCTGACAAGCATTAAAAAAAAAATTTTTCAATCGTGCATACCTTTTTTCTTGTCGTCATTTCCTTAGTAAATAATACATACCAAACATATTATGTATTCAAAACAATCACAAAGAAATCTAACGTCCCTTCCAGGACATTAATTTTCCTTTCACCGACGTGTTTATCACCGATCCTCCTCGCACTTTATCTGCCGAAAATGAAAATAACTCTGTCGTTGCCGCTCTATATTATCTCTTACACACCTGAGCACGACATTATGGCTATCTCGTGTTTACTGCCGATACATAACCAGTATGGGTAGTCAAGTGTTATATATAGATAGACTAGCGGACGCCTCGCGTAAAGTAGCCTATGTCACCCGGGGATAGCGAAACCCAACGGTGAAAGAGTTTTTGAAATCGGTCCAGTAGTTTCGGAGTCTATTCATTATAAATAAATATCATAGGACTATACATACAGCGCCATCTGGCCAGAGTTTGTGTGATGGAAGTCAAATAACTGATAGAATACATAAATACTTTTTTTTTTTGTAAATTCATACAGAACACTTAGACACAGAACAAACATTTGTTTATTCACAAAATGTTTGCCCTGAGTGGGAATCGAACCCACGCCCTACAGCTCTCAAGGCAGATATAGTACCAACGAGCCAACGGCTGTCAATCTTTATAATAGTATAGATAGATATATAACTTAGTGGTAGAAACTTGTTGGTAGATCTCCTTAGTAGGTTGTCGTCTAGGTAGGTACCAAATATTTTATTGATAACACTAATGTTACAAGTCAATTAAAAATTTCAAACATAATTATATGTCATTATGTGAGTTTTGAAACACTGATTACATGTCAATGAAAAAAAACACACAGAAATGACAAAATAAGGTATGTTATATTGACACAAACATGTAATTAAACAAAAAAATATTGTCAATATAATAAAATGACATGACAAAAAAATCATAGTTACTTACTAGTAATTCAATAATTTTTAAGTTCAATGTCATAAAACAAGGTCTCTAGCAGCCAAGATCTTAACTTGGTTGTAAAGCACGCGGTGGAAGGTGCATCCCGTACGGAGGCGGGTACGCGGTTGTAGACCGCGGGCCCCAGAATGTATACCGACCTCTCCGACTTACCACCGCAGTATCAGATGAATATCTGGTATCTACTTGAAGAAGGATCTCAACAACTTTCTTGTCCGCAACTTCAGCTAATGATTCCAATTATCCTATAAATCATGCCGGTAAGAGTGGTTTGTTAACGATAAAGTCGCGCTAAATCGCCCTTTGTTTTCACTAAAATAGTTATGTTTATCACTGTAACTGAAACGTTATTCTGAATGAAACATATTCTAAAGCAAAAATAAAATTGCATTGAAAACACACATGGTTGTAGATTTCCTTAGCAGGAAGTCGTCTACGTACCGCAGTACTTGTACCGTCAAGCAGTAGTGTGTAAACATAACTGTGTTCCAGTCTGAAGGGTACTGCAGCTAGCGAAATTACTGGGCTGTCGAGACTAACCATCGAAAGTCTCAAAGTAATGAGCACCAAAGCAGCGATGCCCTGGACTTTGTTTTGTTGCTCAAAGTTCTGTCTCTGTCAAACTGATTTTTAAGGTAGTTGTTTTTTTACTTTGTTAGCCACATAAAAAAACATGGTGAAAACATTGGCCTCCGTTTTGGGAAACATTGGCTTAGATTTACGAAAAGCCTTATTGTCGTTAGCTGATACTTTAATCTAGATAACTCGTACGCCAATAAGCTGGAATGGCTGCCAATAAAGCGGCCAGACACCCAACGCTGTGGACTGTTCCTTCCAATCAGGCCCTAATAGCGCCACGTGAAAGGTCGTTTAGATCTTAGTGATTGAGAACAGCCATTTAAGCAAAGAATTTAAAAGTAAGGGTATCTGAACGTTTAAAGGTATCGATTTTTGATTCGCTAGCGTTTAAAGGTATCGTTTTATTTTGATTCACTAGCAATGTTTTTTTAATTCACATAAATGAAAACGGATCATTGATAATTTGAAATTAATTAATGTGGCTAGAATGGATAAATTTATTTTATTCTTCTCCTTGTTTTTTGTCAGGCGTATTGGTGACCAAACTTTGATTTATTTCAAACTAGCTGTTACCCGCCCGCTTCGCCAACACCGCAATTTGGAGTTTCGGCGGGAACGCGGAATGAGTCTTGTCACCCGTTGTATTTTTTTCCAAAACTAATGTTTTTCGAGTGTTTATGCATAAAAATTGTGGTGTTTTATTCATAAAGTTCCGAATTAGAAGCACGAGTGTGGGAAAATGATATAATGTGTTGAAACATGATTTTTCGTGTTGCTTCCAAAACTCCATCGAAGCTTATAGTACCTAAACTCGCCACTACTTTACTAAAGCATGACTGGTCTTGACTGACACGGACTAGACTTGACAAAGACTGGACTTCGACTATAATTATAGCAAGGCGACTTATTTAACTTATGAAACTTGAAATTAAAAAACACTTGACACTGGCAAATACTCAAAATGCAACGCCAAAATCAAAGAAAAAGAATGATCATCATTTTTTTAGTTAATTTTTGACATAAAATTAAAAATGTTGGATGTATAAATAACTAGCTGTTGTTCGCAGCTTGAAAAGGTCACAAACAGACAGAGTGATAGAGTTACATACGTTTCTATAACATTAGTCTGAATAACAACTAAAAATTTTGTGTCATGTTTTATTTTATTATATCAAAAGTTATCGTCCTTACTTTCTCTTCACGATATTGCTTTCAGGGCAGATTGTTGATGGTTGAGGCAGAATGTTCCGTGGTTAATGAGCTGTTAAAGGTTTGACAGTTTATTAATAAATTATTTTGATATTTTGGGATAAGGTAAGCGGTATTTATACTAGAACGTTGTTATTATATTTATTATACCTCAACAACTTCTCATTTTGTGTTTATGTTTTTGAGTTACGATATCGTTTATGAACATTGTGAAAAAACTTGTTTTAGCATCGATTGTCATTTGTGTTGTGTATAAAATACAAAAAATAATAATACTAAAGATATTTCATACTAAAAAAGTTTTGATTTATGTTTTTCGCTATCGTTTTTTTTTATAATAGATAGGCTTGCGTTTGTATCATATCTTCTTTTGTAATCATGGATTTGTAAAGTTATTTTTAATTTGGTGGCAAGCTCTTGAAAATGTGATTGATTTTAACAATTATATGAAAGTGTTCAAGGTATATAATATTTAGTGTATTTCCGCTTAATAGTCGTTTTGGTTACAGCAGTGATGAGGATTTAATGTAAAATCTATTCGAAATATTCCCTAATGTCTAAAACCAACGCCCCGCGGTGTTACCCGCTACATGTTATCGGAATAAAAAGTAGCATATGTGTTAATCCATGGTCTCAGCTACCTTCATACCAAATTTCGTTCAAATCCGTTTAGTAGATTTTGCGTGAAACAGTAACAAACATCCACCCATCCAAACTTTCACATTTATAATATTAGTGGGATTGAAATCTAATCACTTGCCTAATCCATTGCAGCGAAATACATAACTTTGAGTAACCAAACTAAGTCTAGGGCGTCGATGCTTTGGCGCTCATTACTTTAATACTTTCGATGGTTAGTCTCAACAGACCTGTAATTTGGGGCTAGTTGTTAGCTAGTTGGTGTATAAAGTCCAAGGATATTATTTGTTACTTTGGCTGTTGGTATGGCATGAAAACTATTCCATTTTAATATCACATTATTGCTACACTAAAAGAGTAAAATAAACGTCAAGATATCGCTCGTAAGAGCTTCTGGCATGTTTAATACTCGGGGAATGTAATAAAAGGGAAGGAGGAAAATAGTTTACCACACTTATTTTTATCTCACTCGGCCTTGTGTGTTTTATTTTGCCGGGAATATGTAAATATGTTTTTTTTACAAAGAATCATAGTTTGTACTGGTTACTATTATAGTATGTAACTAAAGTTTGTATTGATTGTTTTACGATGCTATGGTTTCCTCGCGATGTTTTTTTTCACCGGCAGCTCAAGCTTATTGTTGGAGCTCCTTTGGCATGTGAACAGATCGTACTAACCACTGGGTCTGCGGAAAATTCGTCGAAAACAATTCGTCGAAAACACAATTCGCCGAATCACAATTCGTTAGATTGGTTAGGTTATGTTAGTACAGGGACCACATGCCAGAAAGAAAATTGAAGATATTACGAGGGACTGCACATCCCGTAGGCCTACGATTATAGTTATGTTTACTTATTAAAATATAACTGACTATACGAAATTATAGTGTATGTTGAAGTTATTATGTAGATACACTTGATACATTAGAAGCTGGCAATAAACTGACATATTACAAATTTAGTTTCTTAAAAATGATCACCAAGCTATGCTGAGTGGACATACTGAAAAGTATTCTGTCAGTTATTTGACTTCCATCGTACAAGCTTTGCATAGTTTGGGGTCAGATTACGCTGTGTGTAATATCGTATAATGTTAATTTATTGTTGTGTTTTTGGATCTAGAAAGATTAAAACAGATTAAAAAGCTATGCTACATAAACAGTACCTTGTTTTACGATATACTCGTATAGTCGCTTGAAAAGCATTTATGATTCGATGAATTGGTTTTCGTCGAATTGTGATTCGACGAATTATTTTCGACGAATTGTCCGCAAATCAACTGATCTATAATCGCTTCAAAAAATAAATGTACCTAAATGTTTGCCGGCACAAACCGCTGTAGTTTCAGAGAGCGGCGATCGGCAGGAGATTCTAAGTATCCAGACTAACTGCAAGATATTGGCCGGGTGATAAAATTCTACTCAAAAGAAGTTTCGTATATCGACGTGCCACTACCTGACCCTTGTCAACTCCACTCTGTATAGAGCTCAAACACAGTCCAGCGTCACAGCCTGACGTTTGATAAATGATGGTGATCCGAGAAGGCTGACTCGCGCATCTTTTTAAATTATCTTTTTTTCCACCATATGATTTACGGGCAAGCAAGATTTATCACCTTCTCGAATCTCGGGAAGAATCTGAATAAATCGTGTCCTATTAAGAAAGACAGGGACGGATGGTAAGGTGTTTTGTTGCGCCTTGGACCAGTATCGCGTTCGTGACTGATTTAAAAAAAGGAGCAGATTTTCAATTAGGTTGTATTTTTTTTAAATCTTCTACTTGGTGGTAGATTTTCTTAGCAGGGAGTCGTCTATGTAGGTACCTACCACCACAGCATCAGATATTCTACCGCCAAGCAGTAGTGTGTACGGTGTAAACATTACTGTGTTCCAGTTTATGCATATACATATATGTACTTTACACAGTACATATTACTTTATTGACATTTTCATTTTCATTGTTTTGACATATGTAATGATTTTGATGAAAATGACCTGTAACTTTGGTGTTATTAATAAATGATTTGTATTTGTATTTGTATTTGTTGGAAATAGCGAAATTACAGGGCTGTTGAGACTGACCATCGAAAGTCTCAAAGTAATGAGCGCCAAAGCAGCGATGCCCCGTACATTGTATTGCAACTCAAAGTTCTGTCAACTCGTGATGTCAAACTTTTTTTTATTACAAATAGGCTTGCGTTTGACGGCCATCTTGCCTGATGTAAAGCATAGATGCAGTCTATGATGGAGCATGCTTGCCTAGGAGAAACCTATGTATTCACTCGCGAGTTGAAGTCACCCAGATTGTATCTATGAGGAAACAAATTCCATTGCTTAGCGGTTCGCACAATGAAGGTGGATTGAATAATGAAGACACCATGAAGCGATGTCACTTTTAAGAGCTCCTAGTTGTTCGTTAGTAAAATGCGCAGGGTGGAATTAGACCACGCAAACTAAATATTTAATAATATCTAGTAAAACATAGATAGATGATGACGTATAAGGGCGGTCTTATCGCCTAGAGCGATTTCTTCGAGACAACCTTTGGATGGAAAGAAGAGTAAATAAATATAAGGTTGGTTGGTTGGTTGGTTAACATAGTATTTTGTTCTTTTACATTTACCCAGTTTCTACCATTTCCTTACTAATACTGTTCTTAGACTTTCATAACGTTTTCATAGAACCATCCCGAATGTATTAAGTTGACTTCAAATCAACTTATTCAAATGAGTGACAAGAAGACATAAGGCCTGGCGACACGCCAGCACTGTTAATACTTTAGTGGGATAGGGAGGGTACTTTTAGTTTAGTAAATGAAAGCAATTTGTTTGTCTAGAAGCAAGTTCTTAGATATTTAAATAGGCGCTAGTTAAATGGACATGCTTTACTTGAGATGGTTGGAAGTTAATCAAAAAAGGTCCGAATAGTAAAAAGGATGGAATAAAGAAGATTTAGTGCGATGCAAGATGAGGCCGTGCGTGCGTTGTACTCTGCTTTGTTTCCTTGAAGAAGGCCACCGGATGTAGTCAAAACTATATACTGTTAGAGTATAGACATAATTAGAAGTAAAACAAAATTATAGAATAGAATACATTATCACATACTGAAACACAAACAAACATTAAAAAAGTAAAAGTAAGTAATAATGGAATTAAGGGAATGGATAATTGGAATGGATTGAATGCGGAGAATATAATAGAACGCAATAAATGAATGGAATGGAGTTGAATAAATGAACCGAATGGAATGCAGTGGAATTAACTGGTGGATTGAAATCGAGTGGAATGAATGAATGGCGGAGTGGAATAAATAGGTGGAAAAAATTGGAGTGGAATCAATGAATGGAATGTAGTGGATGGAATGGAATGGAATGGTAGTATGGTGCCGTGACTCACGTTGTCGTACTAATCTTTCTTCTTGTGCTAATGTTCCATTCTTAAATTTCATCTATGTGTTTAATTAACGATACGTCCAAATACAATACAAAATATTAATGGGCATAACAATAATTATAATTTTGTTTGAGAGCCTGTTCCCCCCCAGTCACGTGACTTATACTTATGTCAATAATATACTTATGCATGCGTGTATAAGTAAATATATCTACATTTCACATACTTGAGAGCCAGTTCCATTCCAGGCTAGGCGTGCTTTACCATCTTCGACCACACCTTCACTTAACATCAGGTGAGCTGTGGTCAAACATCTAGCCCGTCAACCATTAAAAAAAAAACAATTCTCTCCTAAACCATATTTGACGAAAGTGGTGATCATTTTACAAAATATTATCAACACAGAAAACAACACTAATAATAATTGTTTATCAGCGGCGGCCTTAGCTGTTGCGAGGCCCCGGGCGACAGATCATTGTGAGGCCCTCTTTCTTTGAGTCCGTTTTAATAAAAAAATAGTTCGAATGCTAGAGTGGCTGTAACATACTTGCACTAATTATGAAACCGTGCGTTCTGGTGGGGTTTTCTAAAGTGCGAGGCGCGAGATACACGTACGTATGTATACATTATTGTGGTAAAGACTTTTTTCTACTTGGGTAGTTGAGGACGCGAGGCCCCTGCCAGAGCGAGGCCCCGGGCGGTTGCCCTGCTTGCCACCCCCTAATGCCGCCACTGATAATTATATTTCAAGTATTTTTATAACAGTAATTGAAAATTGTTTTTAATATTTATAACTTAAAAACCATTAATAAAATCGAAAAACGTCCACCTATGTTTTATAACCCTTTCACCTTTTGCGCAATCACTGTAACCTTCAAACGAAACCCTCTGCAGCCTTCTTTGGCCGGTTTATTACCATACTAATGATAACTTCAAGGACGTAAACTAAAATAGAAACGGCGTTTCGTCCGTCGGTAAAATCGATAAGACATTACCGATGCAGCGTTAAGGCGTTTCAGATAATGCTATAGCTTCGCAACACCATAAATAAAAAATAAAGCCAAAGTCATTTATTACTTGTGCGATATAAAATAAATAATTTCCTTTCCTTTGGTTGGTCCCACTAATATTATAAATGTGAAATTTTGGATCGATAGATGGATGGTCGCAGATTTTCAACTGGGTAGCTACCCAGCCGAGTTCTAGAAAGTACCCTACCACCATGCTAAACGCGAGTCGGTTTCGCGCACGAAGGGATACGTACCATTATCTATAAAAACGGCAAAAAATCACGTTTGTTGTATGGGAGCTCCCTTAAATATTTATTGTATTCTGTTTTTTAGTCGGTATTTGTTGTTATAGCGGCAACAGAAATACATTATCTGTGAAAATTTAAACTGTCTTTTTTTTTTAAGGTTTACAGGCCAGGTGTTTGACCACAGCTCACCTGATGTTAAGTGAAGGCGTGGTCGAAGATGGTAAAGCACACCGAGCCTGGAATGAAACTGGCTCTCAAGTGAGGCTGCCGGAACACACCGTTAGATGCTTGGCGGCAGATTTTCAACTTGAGGGTGGTAGCTAGCCAGCCGAGTACAAAAAAGTACCCTACCACCATGCTATGGTTTCCTCACGATGTTTTTCTTCACCGGCAGCTCAAGCTTATTGTTTGTAGTTTGTATCTTATAGCTCAAAGTAATGAGCGCCAAAGCAGCGCTGCGGATTCAAAGCGCTTAGTACGCACGTGGGGAACGTCTACCGTGTACTTAGGGGGGACGCTTTGGTGGTGTTTGTTTGGCCGTCCGGTATTAAAAAAGGGCGGGGAACCAAGCTGTGCAATTATACACCTACGCCACAAGTCGAAGACATTTTCAGCATGAATAAAAAATTAGTTTTGTACTCTGAAGAATGCTTTACTTGGTAGTTCTTACTTAGTAGTTCTTGGTGTCACCTCGTTCGTGAGACATCGATCACTTGAACCGTTTTCTATTAATAAAACTGAGATAGAAATGGGCTCTAGAAGTTTTGGCACAGAGGACCGTCTGGCTTCAAATCTAGAGGTCTTTGGTTCGAGTCCCACAGAACGTACCTCTATCTTATCGTTACATGTGTTTTACCGCTGGCTTCAAACGGTTAAGGAAAACTTTGTGAGGAAACCTACATCTCCAAGAGCTTTTCAAAAGAAGCCTTGAATATCTGAAGTCTGCCTTGCCCTTCTTACAATGAAAAGAGGTCCGCGCATAGTAGTCGGGCAGTTTATAAAACTGAAACGGGAAAAATTGTCTCCACCGAAAAAACCGATTGTAGAGCATTGAAAGCTGAATTTGTATACTTTTTAGAAAATATATAAATACAGCTATATTTATATAATTTCTGTAAAGGGAGTAAAAATTAAATACTTTCAAATATATCTCTAGTACTTATTAGAAAGGACACATATAGACAATAGACAATAGACAATAGACAACACTTTATTTGGGACATAAAACACATTTCAACATAATTAACTATACATACATACAAAAAAATAAACAATAATCATAAAACAAAGAAAAAAACTTATAGGTATATAGTATAGTATATAGTAAAAAACATTGCCATTTATTTATGGAGAAGTCTCCACTTTTCTATTAGTTATTCTCAATTCTATGTTTAGCTGTCTGATATGGGTAATTGATAAGATTAGGAATAATCAAGGTATACATTTAGTTTATTTCCGCTTAACAGTCGTTTCAGTTACAACAGTGTTGAGAACTTAAATTTTACTAATTTGACAACAATTTATTCATTAAAAACTTAATCTTACTAGAACTAATTTGATAAAAAAAGAAAAAAGATTGGGAAGGCGACCCACCTTAAAAATAGAAATAGTGTTACTCCCGTTTGTTCTTAACCAGTATCGTGTTTTTCAATCTTGGTAGCCTGGAAGAGATCGCTGTTAGAAATAAGGCCGCCACTTGTGACGCTAACTTATAAGATCGTAATTTTTTCTATTTTTGGTTTGCACAATAAAGAGTGTCTATCTATTTATATATCTATAGGAGTTTCGACAACTAATAAATGTAGTTTTCGCAGCAAAATTATGTAATACTAGCGGACGCCTAGCGGTTTCTCCCGCGTAGTTCCCATTCTCGTGAGATACAGGGACAAAAAGTTGCCTATGTCACCCGGGGATAGTGTAGCTTCTCAATAGTAAAATAATTTTTGAAATCGGTCTAGTAGTTTCGGAGCGTATTCAATACAAACAATCAAATCTTTCCTCTTTATAATAGTACAGATGCTTTAGTATCGTGTATTAGTTTTTGAGCTTGGCGCATTGGACGTTTCAATCTAATATTGTGTTATAATTAAGTTAGTGCCACAAATGGCGGCCTTATCGCTAAAAGCGATCTCTTCCAGGCAACCACAACATTATGATTTTCGAAGGACGTAACCATAAACACAGCACGGTACAAGCCTAAAAAACACCGCAACAAATACTTCTCCATTTTAATGCGTTTGAATTTCCATCTCGAAATTTTCCTTGAACCTCTTATAAAGGTAAAATAATTTTGTGATCATTAGAGATCGAAAGCGATCGTTAAAGAGGGTTTAAAAAGACTATAAGAGGTATTAGGGAGCGATAAGGGGTGATAGGGGGCGTCTATCTCTTTACCGGAGATCACGTTTGTGACTAATTGGGATTTTTCCTGACAAGGGCGCTAATTAGAGAACTCGCAAAAGCTTGTTCTTATCGCTGCTACCTTATACTCAAGAAAAGTGTTTCGAATAGAGTTGCCATTGAAATAAAACATCGCTAGAAAGTTATAGTACTCGAGAACTTTCTAGTATGTACTCAAATGGCTTGAATTTATTTAAAACAGCTGGGTTCTGTTTAGCAGTTTTCGTGGAAACGCATTTTCATTACAATTTGTTTTTTTTCTAATTATTATTTTTGTTAACTTTGCTTCGTCATTTACAAACCGATTTGTTTTTTTTTAC
Organism: Biston betularia; assembly: GCA_905404145.2. Lineage (NCBI taxonomy): Eukaryota > Metazoa > Arthropoda > Insecta > Lepidoptera > Geometridae > Biston > Biston betularia. The sequence goes on from FR989879.1 coordinate 2,230,483, forward strand.
TTGTTAGATAAGATAAAGATAATTTATTTATTAAAACACGAGTAATATAAATTTGAAATAATTGGATAGATTTAATTATGTCCTGTGATCGTGTTTTGCCTTTTAGGCGTACAAATATGAGCGATATTATTAGGATTAGGATATTGTACTTTCTGACCGATTGGTCCATTCCAGGCTAAGAGTGCTTTACCATCTTCGACCACACCTTCACTTAACATCAGGTGAGCTGTGGTCAAATGCCATCAAAAGCGGATCAGTAGTTTGATTTTTGAACCAAAATAACTGAAAAAAAATGTCATCCAAGTAAACGAAATTACGAAACATCAAATCATCATTTTCGATTATCTTCTAAATCGGTTTATAAAAAAATAACGGAGCTATACGTAATTAAAAAACTCTTCCTTTTTTTAAAGTCGGTTAAAAATAGTGTTTTATTTATAAAGTGCCGAATTATATGCGCGAAACGAAAACGTGACTTTCAAGTTGTTTCTAAAACTCCTTTCTTCGAAATTTCGAGTAAAATACTCACTACTTTAGTAGCTGCAGTACCCTTTAAACAGGAAAACTGGAATGCACACAACTGCTTGGCGACAGAATATATAGTACTACCGGTATATCTAGTACTATCGGTAACCTGCCTAGACGACCTCCAGCTAAGGAGTTGGATCTCCTTTGCGTTAGAAACCGTCTTCCTGCTAAGGAGTTAGAAACCGTTTTGCCAATACCGTTTTCACTTGGTCCTCCTGGAACCTGGCACAAAATGAATCATGTTTTCCTTCTATTTTCGTGTGAAGTGCTTTTTCGGTTAACCACGGAACCCATGCCGTGTTGTTTTAGATTAAATAATAAATCAAGTGTGTGTCAAAATGGTCAGATTACAGTAACGTGGTGTTTGTTGGCTGAAATTCTGTTTGTTTACATGATTAAAAACGTTAGATTGTCTGTTCCACGAGTGTGGGTTCAATTTCCATTTAAAGACAAACATTCAAACATTCTTAAAGATTATTATTGAATTACTAGTAAGTAATTATGTTTTTTTTTGTCATGTCATTTTTTTTGTCATGACATATTGACAATATTTTTTTGCCCTGGACTTTGTTTTGTTACTCAAAGTTCTGTGTATCGCTGCAATGGTCATGGACAGGCGTTATCTCATATCATCAGGAGAGCGTCTCGTTCGTCTCATAATTTTGTACATAAAAAAAACGTATTTAAACTAAAAATTATTTGCTGTTGCATGCAACACTGCTAACTGCCACTGGGCTTGCCTGTGGATAACTGACCTGGATTTCGTAACAGGGTAATTTCATCTAATTTGCAGGTAGATGCGAAAAACTCCCTCAGCTGTAGTGCAGATTAAAAATATGTTGTTAATTGCCTGTGTCAGATCTGAAAATTGCAGTGGATTGAAATGTAATGGATTTTTTCTCTGCTCCAGTTTGAGCTGCAATCGTTACATAAATCGTTTTTTCTGAGTCATTTATTATAACTAAAATAAACATAACATAGCATCAAATATTTTGTTGCCAAAAGATAAGTACACATATATGATATATGAACTAGTATAATCCAAAAGCAGCTTAAATGCAATTTATTGCTTGCTTTTTTTTTTTATAGTAGACAGGCTAGGTTTTTTGACCACAGCTCACCTGATGTTAAGTGAAGGTGTGGTCGAAGATGGTAAAGCACACCTAGCCTGGAATGGAACTGGAACTGGCTCTCAAGTGAGGCTGCCGGAACACACCGTTAGATGCTTGGCGGCAGATTTTCAACTTGAGGGTGGTAGCTAGCCAGCCGAGTACTAGAAAGTACCCTACCACCATGCTATGGTTTCCTCACGATGTTTTCCTTCACCGGCAGCTCAAGCTCATTGTTGGGGGTTGAACCCACGCCCTTCGGCATGCGAACCTACCTCGCTAACCACTGAGCTATCATCGCTACAAAAAAATGGTTGATATAAGAAGTAACTATAATATATTGGATTGGCGAACGCAATAAAACCTAGTAATCTATAAATAGCACAAAATGTTTATCTTATCTTGTTCTTAGTCTGTCTTCTGTTCTGTTCTGTTCTGTCTCGTGCTCACAACGTCTGTACTGTATTTTAACCAACTTTATGTTAACCAATTCTGTCAAGCTTAAAGTGGTTTAGTTATTTCTACAGGTTATGGGCCCAGTTATCTGTTAAGATTATTTTAGTTTTAGGTATTTGTACATTAGAAAAGAATATAACTTTATTATACACCAAAAATGAAACACAGATCACAATTAATAAAAAATAGATAAAAAGCTTATAGCTAAATAGATTTGAAAGAGGTCCCCGATCTAAGTAAGGCTGTATCGTGGGGTTCGAGAGCAACATTGTCACATAAAAAATGGAAATAAATACGTAACTAGTCAACGAACTTATTCAGTATAATATATATTATAAGTTCAATCAGAAAGTGTTCTAATGAAAATAACCGAGGCTAACGTACCTACTCTGTTTTGTTCCAGAAAATTCATTCCACTTCACATCATAGAAGAGGACAGCTACGAGAAGGACATGCTGTTTTATGTCAACTTAGGCGAGCCAGAGCTACTTGGGGGTAAGACATATTTTATACTGTTATACTATACATAATTGTTGATATAATTATGTAACTATCTCTTAGTAATAACGGCGTAATCAAAAATGGCGTCTTTTATAATTTTGACATTATAGCGATTGTGGTGACACTTGAATCAGTGGTGATAAATGATCACAGATAAGCAACAGACAATAATGTGATATTGGGTGACCGTCAGTGGCATATCTTTAAGATTGTTACTATGGGTTAGGTCCCGATTGTTTGTTCAACCGTTAAGCCATGTATGAGGTTTTGGGGCGGCATGTTAACTTTAACACTAGGGCTGGACACTAAGCCTAACTAACTCGCTTACTGTTTTTCGTATACTAAAATGAATTAACTTCAATTAACCGATTTTCATTTATTAGGATTGGTAAAGGTGTAGGCACGCGTAGTAAACCATTTATACAAATAGAGTTTGCAAAAATCATTGTCAAATATTGACATAAAAAAAGTTTTAAGAAAAAATCATATAAGAGAAGTAGTAAAAAAGGTCATGTAGAAAAGTTATCCTGTGAGAGATTGTTACATAATCATCAACAATAGATATTTCATTGATAAGATTATCTATTTTGAGCATATTTAAGAATAGCTTTTTAAAAGTATCAAAGTTAAGTTTTTAGAACAGTATGGTAATTTGCGCTTACATAATACATGAAAGGCCCCAAAACATTTTTAGATTTGTCAAAACACAAAATTCTGAAATTAAGGTGGTTCAATTTCCATACAAATAAATTTTTGTCATTTAATTTTACACTGTTTATTAGCATAATCATTCTACTGTTTTATACAAAAATCATAAATTCATAAATCATTTATAAATTTGATTTTATGCTAATAATCTACTGTTTTATTCAAGCAATTGTGATTTACCGCAAATAAAGACCAAAATAAATGCCAGTAGCTGTGATTTAACTGTAAAATTATGCTATTTATCCATAAATGGCAAAAAAATATTTGTATGGAAATCGAACCACCTTAACAGATGCACGCCTAGTTTTCGTAAAGCATTACAGTTTAGCATGTTCAGGTTTTGTTACATTTAGTCATCATAAATTGTAATTGATGCGTACTTTGCTTTGCATTGATCTCGATAAAAAAAAAAGACGTGTGGCACTCGGGGACTGCCGCGGTAAAGCTATTGCATAGCATTTTTACGCCGATACAACCAATGCCACCTAGAGGCGAGTTGCTGAACTAAAGAGACAAGCGTGATATTTCAAAAAAGTAATTAAAAGTTCTGCTATTCATCGATAGATGGCAAAACTAAAAAGTATCACCGCTGTGCCGGTGGGAGTGGGGGGTGTTAGGTTATTTTCGTTACGGAATTTCTGGATTCGGTCTCCACGCTCTAGGCCCGCGATAGAAGCTATGCAATAGCTTAAAAACTAATACACATAAAAACAAATAAGTACGTCTGCCTGTATAACGTTCCATTTTTATAATTACCTATTTGCTGCAAGTAGACGTTTGCAATAAGTGGTTTTAATACGACAAGCATTATTTATCAAAATACATACGTTTGAATAATAAATTAGAATTCAATAAAATTATATAGGCAACTGACTTGTAACATTTGCAGTTAAAATATTATTTTTTTATAAACTAGGTTTTTGACCTCAGTTCACCGGTCGATAAGTGATAGTGTGGTCGAAGATGGTAAAACATGACAGCCCTATTGGTTCATTGGTTTTTTGTAGCTCAGTGGTTAGCGAGGTAGGTTCGCATGCCGAAGGGCGTGGGTTCAAACCCCAACAATAAGCTTGAGCTGCCGGTGATGGAAAAACATCGTGAGGAAACTATAATGGTAGAGTTATCGGCTGGCTAGATAACTAAAGTACCCTACCACTCTCGAGTTGAAAATCTGCCGCCAAGCACCTAACGGTATGTTCCGGCAGCTTCATTTGAGAGCCAGTTGCAATCCAGGCTAGGTGTGCTTTACCATCTTCGACCACACCTTCACTTAACATCAGGTGAGCTGTGGTCAAACACCAAGCCTGTCAACCATTAAAAAAAAATAAAAAAATTGGTTGTATGTCTGCTCGAAGAACTGAAGGGCGTGGGTTCGATTCCCATCTAGGACAAGAATTTTGTGATATAAGCAAATGTTTGTTCTGTGTCTGGGTGTTCTGTATGTATTATAAGTATGTATTTACAAAAATCAGTCATCTGACTTCCATAGTACAAGCTTTGCTTAGTTTTGAGGTCAGGTGGCGCTGTGTGGAATGTCCTATGATTTTTATTATTATTATTTATAACTAGACTGGAATGGAATTGGCTCTCAAGTGAAGCTATCGGAACGTACCGTTAGATGTTTTAGCGGTAGATTTTTAAGTTGAAGGTGGTAGCTAGCCAGTCGAGTACTAGAAAGTACCCTACCACTCAGCTATGGCTTCCTCATTTTCCATCACTGGCAGGTCAATCTCATTATTGAGGTTTGAATCCACGCCCTTCAGCGAGCAAACTCGCCGTGCTAACTACTGAGCTATCATCGCTGCAAAAACTATTGCTAAAGTACAACTGTGTGGCGAATGCTTTGAGCAAACTGCTCTAGTAAGCTTCATGCAAAGTGTTGGGATGTAAATTAGTCAACCTTAGGCCAGACCCGGTACTCTGTGCATCTTATTGATATTTCCGGTTGGCACTCACAAAAAAGCTACGCGACCACATATCGTATATTCGTGCAGTAAGGTTCGCAATCGCCTAGCTTTCTAGGCAGATAGAACCTTCTAAAGCCTGGCAGCAAGGCTAGATGACTTGACAGTGATTAACGAACTATCGGTATAGTTTCCATGCATTGCCCTAGCGTGTGTGTACGTGTAGACCAAGGTTTCTCAAACCCAAACTTCACGTTCCTCTATTAGATTTATAAGACAACGGCGAAACTTTTAAAAAAAATTACCTACAAACAAACTATGTATTGTGCACACCATAAATAGAAAAAAAATACGGACAAAAAAAAAAATTTACATCATAAGAAATAATTATTAAATATAAATTAATCATCATCATCATCATCCACAGCCTTCTTTATCCCACTGCTGGGTATAGACCTCTCTCTTTACGTGCCATCTGCCTCGGTCCTGTGCCAATCTGGTCCAGGTTCGACCCGCGACGGTAAAAAATTAATATTAGTCACAAATATTTTAAAACCTAAACAATTAATAAATTACAAATGTCAGTATCAAAATTATATAAAATTTTGTCTTATCATCGTTTTATCTTTGTACAATGTACATATAAATGTATCTATTTAGTTTCATTTGAATACATAAATAAGTCTTAGATACTTAATATAGATATGTATAATTTTGAAAATTTGTATTATTTCTGGTGTGGTGTGTACAATAAAGAGTTTTATCTATCTATCTATCTCATGTATTTTATTAAAAGATAAATACAAAAAAGCATAGATATGTTATTTTTATCAATTACTGTTATGCTGAGCTTGTATTTTTTTATGCAAATGGAGTCGATTCTCGGAGCAATTGTGCTCAATTGGAATCTTAATTCAGATTTAGCGTTTAGTCGTTGCGTGTTTAGCGAAGCAGTTAAACTGCCGACATTGCGCAAATTTCGTCGCGTACCACTACAATCATCTGATGTACGTGCCATTAACTGGCTTACCCCACTTTGAGAAACTCTGGTACAGACTACGAAACTTCTAAGCATTCAATAGTAGGTACGTACCACCGTACGGGTGGCGAGAATCAGTTGCAAAAAAAAAAACAATTAAAATTAATATTAATAAATAATAGATCTATACGGGTATATGTACATAATTATAATAGTTCTTATTTTAAATCAAGTCAACAATTTATTGACGGTTAGTTCCATGTAGTATTTGGGTAAGTGTATAAAAATTGAAATATTACAAGTCAGCGGCCTTTTTGTAAATTTTTTTAGTTATCGGAACATCTTATAACTAATACCAATCGAAATTAAACTACAACCACTTAATTGCGAGCTCATAATGTATTTATTAGTATAGAATAGTATAGTTTGTTACATAGAGTATAATTTTGTTTGCATGATACCTAACACAGAGGTGTTCGAAACGTTTCTGCCGGATGCGTCGGCGAGCATCTCTATACAGTTTCCACAAGGTAAGTGATAACACGGTCTCCGAGACCTTAGGTCTGTTTGACCTGGGGCCTATATCACCCAAAGAATATTAAGAAAATTATTTTTTGTTATGTAACACCACAGAACACAAAAAACAACAAACAGTTACAAAATAACCCTAATTAACCCTTATTTGCTTTTTTTGGTGGGATCTTAGGTTTGAGGAAGAGAACTGTAGGTCCCTGATGATGACAGCATTCGTCAGTCTTAAATCTCCTTCGGAAATAAGTTCCTTTGTAAATAAATGCTCATCGCATTTTTACTTATCACAATAAATAGGTTTCCACTTGACCTCCGTCTCGCCTGGTGTTAAGCGAAGATCCGGTGCGATAAATTTCAGAGAGTCTAGATATAGTGACATTTGATTAGTGATAACGCAAATAGAAAAGCCAAAGATGGAGTTTTAGCGGGAACGCGGAAAGAGACGTGTCGCTCCATTATATTTTTTTCCAAAACTAGTATTTTTTTCAGTGTTTATGCATAAAAATGGTGGTGTTTTATTTCTAAAGTACCGAATTACAAGCGCGAGTGTGGGCAACTGATATAATGTGGTGAAACATGACTTTTCGTGTTGCTTTCAAAACTCCATCGAAGCTTATAGTAAAGTCGCCACAACTTTACTAAAGCATGACTGGATTTGGCTGACACGAACTGGACTTGATCAAGAGTGGACTTTGACAACTTTTTAACTTCTGAAACTTAAAAATATCAAACACTTGACACTGGCAAATGCACAAAGTGCGACGCCAAAATTCAAGAAGAAGAAGAAGCCAAAAATGTACGGAATTGACATACGCTATTCACGTGACATAACGACTTCTATCAATAAAAAAAAACTTCTTTCAATCCCGTACATTTTTGGCTTTTCTATTAGCGTTATCGCAAATCGAATGTTATTTTGTTTGAGTCTCTGGTTACTACTATCTACATTTTATGATACAAATGTATGTATGTATGTGAACGTTTTGACATGAATAATTGTTTAAATTTGCTTTCATAGTGGGAGGAAATTCAGAAAACTGATCATAACAAAATCGGTTTGGTGTTGCAGCACCTATCATATGTATCTGAAATGTAATTAGACTACTCGATAACTAATGTTAATCATCATAATAAAAAAATAATGAAATAATGAATTGTACTTGACATATAACTGGGTTGGGTTTCGAAATTTAGAAATATTTTAAAAACCAACCAACGTTTATTTATTCACGATGAGGCAAAATACGTTCAAAACGTTAACAACAACAAACAGGGCAAGCTAAATAAAACCGTTTAAAAAGTAGAAACTTTTTCGATTAAGCCAAAATCAAATTTGGGATCACTAAAACGGAAATGAAAAGGAAGATAAAGATAAGATAAAGATAAAGATAATTTATTTGTATACAACATGAGAAATTTTATACAATATACGCATAAAAGATGTTCCAGTACTTAATGTGGCTGAGTCATGTTGTGCCGGTCAGACGTACAAATGTCACGAGTGATGGCGCTATGCTCTGGAAGATCAGGAATATTGATAAAACGAGTTATAAATAACTTTTTAAAACAACAGAAAACCCAATTTTAAATGAACTAATCTAAAATAGCGCTATCAACGGAAATAGTTTTCAAAAAGCTAACCCCATTGCCGCACAGAGATGTTAGATAGCCGCTCTGAAATCCTTGTACCAGCTAGCTAAAAAGCTGGTACAAGGATTTGGATTGCCAGATGTCGAAGTAAAAAAAGGTTAAAAATGGCTTAACAACTGTTTCCCACATATATTAAAATAAGGACCTATAGGGAAAAAACGTTTTTAGTTAATAATACTCAATTCTTTCATTAGTTCTATTAGTTGCACGTGAGATAATTTCAAGTTTATTGCATTGAAAAAAAAATCTCTAGTTCGAGATTTTATCCTACGAAATATGAGCTTTGTTAGCAATTTACTATATTTATAGTAACTGCGGAATAGTACGATGGAAAATGGTGATTGCTTATCGAAACCGCTAGCTATAATAGTTTTCTAAAGGAACGCTGGATTGGAATGTTTTTTATATGCATCTCAAAAGTTTGTGATTTTTCGGTCTACGGCAAATCTTGGTATTTTTGCGTACCAGGACCGAGTAACCTTGGTACATGATACTAAAACCTAGCATGAATACCAAGAAGTTGGTACATCTAACATCACAGTTGCCGCATTCAATGGCCATACTCAAACTAAATTATACTGTAATATTATTCAGCCTTACAAAAATAGACCTTCCTTAAAGGTAGATAACAATTACAATTGAAAAGAACCACAAAATCAGCTAAATGTGCTCATCTATCATCCAATATCCAACGCCCCAGAAAAGCATTCATTTGCTCAAGCTATGGAAATATCTGGATCGAGCAATCTAGACCGAGGCTTGAATGCTTCATTAGAAAGGAAATTTGTTTTTATGATTCGGCTGTTTGAAGGTTTTATTGTAAACCTTGAGGGGTCATTGGCTATAGCAATAGCTATGAATAACCATTCATAGCTATTGCTATAGCTTAATTATTTAATATTTTGCATTAGTGTTAAACTGTGTACCTACTCTCTGGTTTATTTTTCATTATTCTTTGTAAGTTTGCATTTGACCACATTCTTCCTGATGTAAAGGAACGGTGTGGTCTAGGATTGAACACGCTTACTTGAAAGGGACCTGTTTACTCGGGAATTTATAAATAAATAAATAAATATCGTTGGACATTACACACAGCGCCATCTGACCCCAAACTAAGCAATGCTTGTGTGATGGAAGTCAGATAACTGATAGAATACATATATACTTTTTTTTTTGTAATTGCATACATATAATACATACAGAACGCCCAGACACAGAACAAACATTTGTTGATACATAAAATGTTTGTCCTGAGCGGGAATCGAACCCACGCCCTTCAGCTCTTAAGGCAGATATGCTACCAATGAGCCAACGGGGCTGTCAAAATTTGATACCAAATTGATTTGAAAAAATAGTTTTAATATCCCGTTGAAAGGTCTCGTTGCCGCATCATATTGTTTTCCAAGACTCAAAAATAAGAAGGAAAACAAAACAACACAACAAATAAAAGATAAAAAAAGAAGACAAAAATAATAACAATTATATTAAAAAGTTATTTTATTCATAAAGTGCCGAATTACGTGCGCGACAGTAGCAAAACAAAGTCTAGGGCAGCGCTGTTTTGGCGCTCATTACTTTGAGTCTCAACAGCCCTGTAATTTCGCTAGTAAAGTACCCTTCTATCCGGAATACAGTAATGTTTACACACTACTGCTTGGCGGCAGAATATCTAGAACTACGATGGTACCTACCTTGACGTGCTAAGGAGGTCTACCACTAAGTAGGTATTGTAGTTGTAAGTAGTATAAAAGAACCCTGAAAACATTACACTCCCTATTTAGGCAGTAGTGTAATTATGAGTACAATGCGGCAACATGACTTTGTACATGGTTATATGAAGTTCGTTACGAAATAAAACTATTATTTAAGGATTTCAATTAATATGGTTGCACTAATTATCCTTATTATAGATACTATTTGGAAGCAATGCGACTGATTCCTAGCACAGAGGCTTAACGAGTGTATGAGAGAAAATCTAAGATAGCGGTTGACAGTTCAAATCAATTAATTTACTTTTTTGTACAAATTAACTAATAAATTCAACAGATTTTTCACTGCCAAAACTCGAAAAAATTCTCAAAATATTTTTTCAAAACCTTAATTTGAATTAACGCGCTGGACTACTAATTCTTAAGTAATAAAAGACATTGATTATTCATTACGTCCCCACCCTTATCTGTCTCGGCACCCAAGGTCGCGGTAGTTCATTAATAAACCTAATTACTTCATCTACTAATGATATTTATACGGTATGACATTTGGGGCTGAGCGAACGCATAAATAATGCGTAGACCCAGTATTTATTAAAGGATAAATAAATTCCTGTTATAGACAGTCTAGAACTTGAATAGACCCTCCTTATGTAGGGTCTCGAATAATTCAGGATATCCTCGACTATTCTAGATATTAGTTTTCCCTAAAATCGTTGTAAATAGCATCCTTTCCATCTATTTTATAGCTCGGTTTCGTACGAAAAGTAGATCTCAAGAATTTATGGGCAAAATATCCGTGGCTTCATTGAGATTGGTACATATCTAGGCTTCTAGAGATGTTTATAAATCCAAAACGAAATACAAACTTAAACTTGCCTAAAGAGCTTCAAAACATCGTGAGGAAACCATAGCATGGTGGTAGGGTACTTTCTAGTACTCGGCTGGCTAGTTTACCACCCTCAAGTTGAAAATCTGTCGCCAGGCATCTAACGGTGTTCCGGCAGCCTCACTCGAAAGCTAGTTCCACTCCAAGCTAGGTGTGCTTTACCATCTTCGACCACACCGTCACTTAACATCAGGTAAGCTATGGTCTAACACCTAGCCTGTCATCCATAAAAAAACCGACTGAACCGACTACTGAGCTGTCATTGTCACAAAAGTGTAACATTACTGTGTTCTGGATTAGGTGTACTGCAGCCTAGCCCAACGATGTGCTCCGGCAGCATTAATTTTATGAGCAGTTTATTCCAGACTATGTGTCACTTAGTGGTAGATCTCCTTAGCAGGAGGTCGTCTAGGTAGGTACCATCGTAGTACCCGTTATTCTGCCGCCAATCAGTAGTGTTTCAACATTAGGTACTATGTTCCGGTTTGAAGGGTACTGCAGCTAGCGAAATTACTGGGCTGTCGAGACTAACCATCGAAAGTCTCGAAAGTAATGAGCGCCAAAGCAGTGATGCCCTGGACTTTTTTTTGTTACTCAAAGTTCTGTGTATCGCTGCAATGGTCATGGACAGGCGTTATCTTTTACCATCAGGAGAGCGTTTCGTTCAACTCATTACTTGATACAAAAAAAAATCAGAGGAGCTGAGGCCAAATAAAAAAAAAATTACAGCTCTCTCATAGACCTAAAAACTTTGTCACGTTGTGATAAATTTTAAAGATATAGTGGAAATTCTGCGGTTCAAAGTTACATTGAGTCTTTTAGAAAATGGAAAAGATTTTCCCTTATAACCGGATTCGAGGGTCAATTGCCAATAAATTAGGAATCCGTGGGAATTGCGGTCTAAACCTTAATCTGTACTGGACCCACGTTTAGAATCGACCTTGCAGTTAGCAGTTAACTTGAATACTTTATTTTTATCTATCGGATTCTTAAAATGTAGAAAACCTCTTTACGGATACATATAAATGATTTTGTAACGATGATAGCTCAGAGGTTAGCGCGATTGGTTCACACGCCGTAGGGCGTGGGTTGAAACCTCAACATGAGCTTGAGCTGCCGGTGAAGGACAACATCGTGAGGAAACCATAGCATGGTGGTAGGGTACTTTCTAGTACTCGGCTGACTAGCTACAATGAATATAACGTTTTACAGCTACAAAGAATTTTGTGAATTTTGACATTTATTATATTTATTGTTTAAAAAAAATATATAATGATGAAAATTTAATTAAATAGTATCAATTAAACAAAATAAAATAACTTAAAATAATAACTACTCTAAAAGGCCGCTATCAATGGCAATAGTTCCCAAAACGCTGGCCCCATTGCCGCGTTGTATGACAATACTCAAACGCTGAGCAAAATAAAGGCCAGCGTTTTGTTCACGTGTGGCGTCGAGTAGACGAGATGACAATTCTTTAAAAAAAATTCTTGCTCCCGGTCCCCACGGTCCCAAAGTTTCAACCCCAAAAGGCTCAAATATGTACCCACTGTCCAGGGTAGGTACTATACTTGCGCCTTTTGAGGTCTTCTGCAAATTCCGCCGCTGCGCCAGCTCTAATCTGAGTTCTTGGAAGATGTGACGGCGCAAATGTGTCAAGTTTATTATTGATTTGACATTTTTGCATATATTTTTATAATTTTTAATACTGACATTTCTTATTTTTTTGTTTATGATTATTATTGGAAATTGACCTGTAACACTTCGTTATCAATAAATATGATTATGATTATCTACCATAAAATCTACGGCCAACCATTTAACGGTGTATTCCAGTAGCTTCTTTTCAGAGCTAGGTCCTTTCCTGATAAGGTGTGCTTGATCATCTTCGACTACACCGTCACTTAACATCAGGTGAGCTGTGGTCAAACACAACCTGTCAGCAAAAAAAAATTTTTATTTTTTTATCTTCTCACTCTTTTATTTTACTCTGTTTGGTAGCCATTTTCTCTAGTAGGCACTACGACTAAAATAAAACTATAATATTTCGCATCTACTAAGTAATTATAAAATCTAGTGACCAAAGAACAGTTTTTGTTCTACTCTATTTGTTCCGAGTCTCTCTTACAAAAACTTGTACCACATAAGTTAGACAAAGCCTTGCGTCAGGGCTGCATAAAAAATTCGCAAAGAATATTCTATGCAAAATTCCACCCCATGAATAATTTAAAAGGACGTTTTATTTATGTTAAGAATTCTTTCAAAGCCAAGTAGGTATGTTGTTTATACGCGCTATGAGTTTTAATTTAATATTTCCACTCAATCCGTTTAATTTTTGTTTGTTTTATTTATAACTAGCAGACGCCTCGCGATTTCACCCGCGTATTTTCCGTGGGAATACAGGGATTAAAAGCCTAGCCTTTGTCGTCTGGATATAATGTAGCTTCCCAGCGGTGAAAGAATTTTTGAAATCGGTTCAGTAGTTTCGGATCCAATTCAATACAAACAAACAATCAAACCATTCCTCTTTATAATAGTATAGATAGATAGATAGATTAAGTACACATATATCTAAGTATATTCAAAGTTACCACGTCTATTTTTTTAATTTGTAATATTGTTTTATGTATAATATTTTATAAAATGTTATTTTATTAAAATTTCTGACAAGAATTTTTGTTTTCATACTAAAAAAAAAGCACTCTAGGTACAGTTTTTTGTTCTTATTAAAATACTTTACACACCTATATTATTTGTTTTGCCTATGTATAATTTTATCGAGATCCGTGCAAATGAGTTAAATTTACATATTGTGATTCTCAGATTAAACACCACTTAATCTGAGTTTTGGTTCAACTTTTATTATATTTTGTCAATCAATTAAAAGTGTCAAGTACCTTATAGTTTACAGAAAAACTTAAAGATTTTCAATTTTCTTTTTTTCCGTCTTGAAAGTTTGGGTCCGTTCATTCCTTATTTTCTTATTTCGCGACTTTTGACATTGATCATTATGAAAGGATTTACATAGTTCATTAATTTCTTTATACATTTATTGAGATAAAAACTTCTATTGCTAAAATTATTATTATTAAAAAGTATACTATTTACAAAATGTATACAAAAAACTTAGTCTAAAAGTCCGTCAGAGGAGGGATATGTGGCCAGATTGCTGGCAGCATTGCCACGCTGGATGGCAATTTCTTTTAGTATCAGATTTGTAATTTCGTTAATTTGTTCTAATATTTTAATGTAAACAGCATTGATTGAGTTAATTAATTTCTTCTTTGTTATGAACTGTTTAAATTCGGCATATTTTTTTTATATTTCTCTTTTACTTCTGTGCTTTATTTGTTTATTTTTCTTTCTGCTTCCTTCTGGATTATATTTCTTCTTCTCTATTTTGGGCAAGTAAGATCCTTTTAGCTCATTTCAGTACATGGATTGGGGTATGGTATTTATTTTATCTTTTATATTGTTTGTACCTTACAATAATTATAATCCTTACCATTCCTATAAATGTCATTAAAAATCTTATTTGATTTTAAGTACGCTTGTTTACCTCTGATTTTTTAAGTAGCTTTATAAGCTTATTTGGTTTTATAGTATACTAGCTTACGCCCGCGATTGTCTTCACTTTAGAATTAGATTCAGAGAGAAATGAATCATGTATTAGTAGCGCATAAGCAATAGTTATGAAACTTGCGCTATTTTATTACTAGATTAAGATAAAGAATACCTTTAATCCCTGAATATATCCATAAGACGCATCTATACCAAATTTCAAGTGGATACCTCCTGTCCAGTAGTTAGGTTTTTGATAATACCAAAGGAACTTAACATTTTTCTGACATAAAAAGTATCCTGTATGTTAATCCAGGTAATAAACGATATATATGTGCCAAATTTCATCCAAATTCTTTCACATTTATAATATTGTAATTAGAAAGTAGGATAAAGGGGTTGTACGAAGCTGAAAGGAAGTCATTTTGCTTATATAATTATTATTTTATTTATTTTATTTTATTTTATTGACAGCCCTGTTGGTTCATTGGTAGTGTGTCTGCTTCGAGAGCTGAAGGGCGTGGGTTCGATTCCCACTCAGGACTAACATTTGTGTGACTAACATCGATGTTTGTTCTGTGTCTGGGTGTACTGTATTTTTTTTTTTTTTTTTTTTTTTTTTTTTTTTTTTTTTTTTTTTTTATATGGTTGACAGGCTAGTTGTTTGACCACAGCTCACCTGATGTTAAGTGCAGGTGTGGTCGAAGATGGTAAAGCACACCTAGCCTGGAATGGAACTGGCTCTCAAGTGAGGCTGCCGGAACACACTGTTAGATGCTTGGCGGCAGATTTTCAACTTGAGGGTGGTAGCTAGCCAGCCGAGTACTAGAAAGTACCCTACCACCATGCTATGGTTTCCTCACGATGTTTTCCTTCACCGGCAGCTCAAGCTCATTGTTGGGGTTTGAACCCACGCCCTTCGGCATGCGAACCTACCGCGCTAACCACTGAGCTATCATCGCTACGAATACTGTATGTATTATAAGTATGTGTTTACAAAAAAAAAAGTATTTAAGTATTCTATCAGTTATCTGTCTTCCATAGCACAAGCTCTGCTTAGTTTGGGGTCAGATGGCGCTGTGTGTAATGTCCTGCGATATTTATTTATTTATTTATTTATTTTATTTTATTTGGAAAACATACAGTGAAAAATATCTTAGTTACTAAACTATAATTCTATCTTAACACCATTTAACAGTTTTCGCATATTGAAACTAAGCTTGTTTGCTAACAGAGAGAAAAGTACCTATGTACATAGTACAGGTTATATTAGAAGTAAAAGTCAGACAGGGGACTCACCGAACCAGCTTGTAGTCAGATTTAGTCTTATCAAATTCGTACTTGTATTAAATAAGTCAAACTCGGGAAAGCCTTCCAGTTTGTTTACGAAGTTAGATGATCTTAAGAAAAACGAATTTCGTCTGTAGTTAGTAGCACCATAAGGGATATGCAAGTATTTAGGATGTCTTGTCTTATATTAAAATTACCATTGACGCTATCCTTAAATCACGAAAAAAAATCTTATTATTAACCAAATGTCTACAGCTGATGTTTTTTTGTGGGTAGGTACATATTTATATCCCTAAGACTTGCTCATAGTATTTTGACCTCTTTCCAGCTTAGTACACCCAAAGATTATAATCATACTTGAATCGTTTTTTGAAAACATTTCCTACCAATAAAACAAAAAAGGTGTTATTGGGCCCCACTCCTTTGCTCATTGGGGTAGATAGTATTTTTGGGTCCATCTGCATCAGTACCAGAGCTTTACCACTTACTGAAAAATACCAAAGTGTACATCGATCTATTTAATACTCTATTCAGATAATACTAAAACTTAAAACTGTTACTTCCAAACACTTGCTTATAGTTAATCTAGCCTTTAGTAGCCTGTCTCGTTTTCACGCGTGACATTTCACCTCAGTCAAATATTGACAGTATTTTAAGCATTGATTAACTTTAAGCAATGTTTATATGTAAAGCCCCTGTCTATATGTAACTGCTGTGTGTCTATAAATCGGATAAATGTAACGCTGTCGTAAATAAATTCTTCCAAATATTGTATTAAAAAATACAATATTTGGAAAATTTGTATATTGTTTTTATTTCCAATTATTGTATTGTTTTGTATTATTGTATTGTGTAAATATTGTATTGTATTAGCTTCTGAATAATTCAAAATATATTTATATATTATATATTATATTAACAAGTTTGGTGGAATTTTTAACTTATTTTAATACTATAGAGTTATATCAGAGTTAGAAGTGTCACTGCCGATTTTAAACTCAAACACCGAGCCGCGTAGTCCGTTCTAATCCATATAATCCGATTGTTGAAAGCCGAAACCCACTAACTTTGCAATAATTCAATTTAACGACCCACCCTGTATAAATAGATAGTTAGGTACTTTTATCGGGAATTCGTTTATTTAAGTTAGATAACTTTTTATAGTTAACATCAGATATACTACTGGTAGCCTTGTCGCTAAAAGTCGCTTTCAGGCAAAGTTTTTATTAATTAGAAATTATTGAGACGAACGAAACGCTCCCCTGATGGTAAGAGATAACGCATGTCCATGACCATTGCAGCGATATACAGAACGTTAAGTAGCAAAACAAAGTCTAGGGCATCGCTGCTTTGGCGCTCATTACTTTGAGACTTTCGATGTAACCATCGACAACCCAGTAATTTCGCTAGCTGCAGTACCCTTTAAACCGGAACACAGTAATGTTTGCACACTGCTTGGCGGCAGAATATCTGGTACAACGGTGGTACTTACCTACAAGACCTCCTGCTAAGGTGATCTACCACCAAGTAAATCAAAGCTTGAAAATCAACGATAAATCTCTTCTATCTCTCTCATGTTTACTACGCTGTGGTATTTCGATCTCTTTCATAGTTTTCAGTATTTTATAGAACGCCGCATATTTTCTCGAGTGGAGCTCGAGGTTTGAATGGATAGCCTCCCAGTTTCCAAGGGCGTCCATTGAATTCACCCTAGATATACCTACAGAGGCAGTGAAATAAAAAAAAGGTAACAGAAGGGAAACTTATTTAACGTTAATTAGGATTGTTCGTGAACAGGAGTTATAGAAATACGAGGTTACAAGTTTAACTCGAAACCGAAAGGGGTTATTATGCTCATTATAACGAACGGCTTGACAGCTCCTTGGTCATTTGGCAATGTATCTGCTTCAAAAGCTTTAAAGCGTGAGTTGAACTTCCACTTGTATTTAAGTGACTTATTTTATGCGTATAAAGTAGGTAATATAAAGGAATTTCAATTGCAATAATGATATAAAACTAACACCAGATTAACTGTGGTTAAGGTGGTACGATTTCCATAGAAATAATTTTTTGCCATTTATGGACAAATGGAGCATAATTTTACAGTGAAATCACAGCTACTGACATTTATTTTGGTATTCATTTGCGGTAAATCACAATTGCTTGAATAAAACAGTAGATTATTAGCATGAATTCAAATTTATGAATTTACGATTGTTTAATAAAACTGTAGATTATTAGCATAATCCACTGTTTTATTCAAGCAATTATAATTTACCGCAAATAAAGACCAAAATAAATGCCAGTAGCTGTGATTTCACTGTAAAGTTATGCTCCATTTGTCCATAAATGGCAAAAAAATATTTGTATGGAAATCGTACCACCTTAATAACCTAAACTGTCAACGAAAAAAAAAACATATTTCAGTAATAAATATTGGTACAAAAAAAATTAGAATGATTGAGCTACATTTATTTTCTGTAAAATTTTACACTGTACCTACTTTGATGTCTGGGCTTAATTTTTCACGCTCAAGTTCCCAATGCATCAAGTGAATGGATCTAATGAATACTGGATGAGCCAGTTTGTCTTACAACAGACAGTTAAGCCAAACTTTTTCTATTTATGAACCCAGCACTTATTTATATATTAGTGTATTTTTAGTTACCTATTTTATGTATTAGGATATATTATTATTAGAATGTAGATATAAGTATTTATCTTATAGTTATGTATTTTCCTATGTGCATATCCTCGTTATTGACACACCCCGTATTTTTCTTCCTCTGATCCTCTCCGTCCTACGGTTGCCTGGAAGAGATCGCTTTTAGCGATAAGGTCGCCAGTTGTTACACCTATTAATTAATTTTATTTCTTCTGTATTGTTTTTTTTTTTTTTTAGTTTGTGCAATAAAGAGTTAATCAATCAATCAATCACTTATTATTTATGTAATACTGTATCCGATCACGTATCGAACAAGCAAGCCATTATAAAATTAGAACATAATTTTAAATTGACAACCTTTTTGGTTCTTTGGTAATATGTCTGCTCCAAGAGTTGAAGGACGTGGGTGCGATTCCCAACCAGGATAAACATTTTGTAATATAAAGAAATGTTTGTTCTGTGTTTATTATAAGTATGTATTCACAAATAAAGTATCAATTTATCAGTTGTCTGACTTTCATAGTACTTTGCTTATATTATATATAATAACAAAAGTTTTATTGATAACACCAATGTTACAAGTCCATTCCGTAATATAATGATGTCTTCTCCTTGTAGATGATGACCACACGAACCCTGACGGTAATGAAGCGAACCACTTGGCGACGCTGCCCGAGGAAGAAGCTGTTGTCGCCATGATGGGGCTGCCCAAAGCTGGAGACATCACCAGAGCACAGCTTAGGATAAAAGAAAGCAAGGAATTCAAGGTAGGAAGTTAGATTACGTAGTGTGAAGTATGTAAGACGAGGCTACGCGCCTATTGTACTTAGCTTTGTCTCCATGAAGAAAGCCACCGGATGTGACTGTGGCTATGGTTGTATACTCCGACCATAGTTTTATGGTTGGAGTATCTGATATTATTAAACTGAGATTTCTTTAGACAACACATTTTGCAATATGACAAGCAAAGCTTGTCCTTGATCTCAGTTCTGTTTGTGACAAACTGTTTTTTTTTTTTCAGTTTTCAGAAACTAAATTGACGGCGAATTCTATCGTTCTTGTTTCAGAATACAGTGGACAAATTAGTCCAGAGAGCTAATGCGTCAATAATCATAGGAACCTCCTCGTGGAAAGAGCAGTTCGCAGAAGCGATGACTGCAAGCTCAGGTAAACTTGATTGATTCAGGCGTTGCTTTGCGGAAGTTCATTTTGAATATTCAAGGTATGTATTTAGTTTATTTCCGCTTAAAAGTCGTTCCAGACACAACAGTGATGAGGACTTAAGTTTAACTAATTTGACAACAACTAATTAATTAAAAACCTAAACTTACTTAATCATCTAGAACATTAAACAAACTAAATATATATCTTGAATATTCAAAATGCACTTCCGCAAAGTAACGCCTGAATCAATCAATTCATTAAAAACTTATCTGATACCCACCCAATATCCAAAAGTAAAATTTTACATAAATTTAAAAACTAAAACAAATTTAATAAAAGTCTGAGAGGTTCGCGAATATACGTGAAGAGTTGCCTAAAAGAGATCGCTTTTAAGCGATAAGACTGCCACTTGTGGCACTAGCTGTTATGTTTCTTGTTTGTATATTTTTTTATGGTTCTTGTTGTAAGAATTCCGGTATACACGTTAAATAGTTAATGTAAATGATATGAAATATGAATGTTTGGCAGATCATCCTAAAATTAACACTATTCAAAAATGTTTATAAACAACCTAATCTAAAAGTCCGCAAGAAAAGGGAAGCGAAACTAGTACCTATGCTTTCAGGGCTTACTACCTTATGTCATCACTGGGATAAAGTGACACACGTCAAACGAAATCACAATTTATTAACATTTGCGCGGGTGTTTTAATACAAATGTTATGATTTTTATGTAAAATATTGACAAGCATTAACTTTTAATAAAGGTATTATGCTATTGTAACATTATCGACGATATGAGATAGTTTCTAGAAAGTAGTTGAGTGTTTCCTTTTTCAAAGGAAAATATCGACGGCATTTTAAATCAGGCCATTAGTGCATAAAATTAAATTCTATAAATTCATGGAATTACGTTTTCCTCGGAAACGGTTCTTGGCGATTTTCCAAATACGTCCACCACAGTTCCTGAGGGTATTCGACTTCTTGGTTAGCGGTCTTAGACGTATAAACATTGGATACGGATACCTGAAAAATAAACAGTGTTTTGTCAAAACAATAAATCACGTTCGGGCATTTTTTATTGAAGCGCAAGAATGAGAAAATTAGTACTCAGTAGTATTAAATAAATTGCATAATCAATGAATTTCATTACACTGGAACTCATATGTGAAAATTTGACTCAATCAGTTTTCTGGGGTGTTGAGACTAACCATCGAAAGCCTCAATGTAATGAGTGCCAAAGCAGCGATTCCCCGGTCTTTGTTTTGCAACTCAAAGTTTTCTAAATTGATGCAATGGTCATGGACATTCGTTATCTATTACCATCAGGAGAGCGTATCGTTCATCTCATTACTTTTACATTTAAAATAAAAGCATTGAGTCGTTCATGAACCCCTGTACCATATTAACTCTATGATCACAACAATAGTTGTCTTTGTTGCTTATTATTCAAATATGTGCTTTAACAACGGCATAACTCCTTTCATAACCCGTTCACTACCCAAAACTAAAACAAGATAAACAAAACTCGGTAGTGAATATGGATAAATGGCGTGTCCAATCATGTATACATCAGTGTCATTTATGTCATACTACCTGAGGCGACGCTAGGTCTGAGATTTTTAGCGATTATGTTAAATTTCTTGACTTTTCTAGACATTATAGAGCCCTTGCCAAGTTTATAAGTTTTGAGGGAAACTAGAGAAATCCAAACCGTATAGAATTATGCAACACGCATAAATCTATGTCATATTCTTGTTGTGGTTGATTTAATATAAGTAAGATGGATACTTTTAGTTGTTGCAGTTAAATTTCTTAAATTCTCTAGGCTTTGTGAACCCGTTGCCAACTTTCTAGTCTTTAGTAAGTAGGTAGTAGATCTCCTTATCTGGAGGTCGTCTGGTCAGGTACCACCGAAGTGTCAGCTATTCTGTCGTCAAGCAGTAATATGTAAACATTACTGTGTTCCGGTTTGAATAGTACTGCAGCTAGCGAAGTAACAAGGCTGTTGACTAACCATCGCATGTTTCAAAGTAATGAGCTCTAAAAGCAGCGATACCCCGGACTTTGTTTTGCTACTCAAGTTTTTGTGTATCGCTGCAATGGTCAAGGACATGTCTCATTACTTTTACATAAAAAATAATAATTTGAAAAGATAAGGTGAGGATACCAATGTCATATTCTCGTCACCAAATATATGTATATATATTTATTATCATCATTATGTATGTATATTTTAGTCATTGTATTTCTATAGTATCGGGTACCTATACAACTTTTGGTGTGAGTGATAAAGAGTTTATCGATCTAAATATCTACCATTCCATCAACTTGACGCCGAATTTGTCTTACAGCGTGTGAATTTGTCCAGGTTCAGATGACCCTGACGAGCCTCCGTCGTGTTCGGACTACGTTCTTCACGTCGTCACACTCTTCTGGAAAATCATTTTCGCTTTCGTACCACCCACAGGTAAATGCTATAAAACTCTAGCTCTTGTAACTTGAATTTTTTGCCTTTTTCCGGTCTGGGGTCTTCTTCTGTTTCTTAGGAACGTGTGAAGGCTCCCTCGTTTATCCAGCATAGTGGTGTCACCCTTATCATCATTATTATCCTCTTCTCATGAGAAGGAGACGCATCCAGTTAGAAGATAGTTCTTCTGGAGTTTTTGTGTTTTAACCCCCGATGCGGAAACGATGGGGTGTTATAAGTTTGACGTGTCTATGTACGTGATAGTAATAGCTCCCCAACCGATGAACCAATTT
Source organism: Biston betularia (assembly GCA_905404145.2). Lineage (NCBI taxonomy): Eukaryota > Metazoa > Arthropoda > Insecta > Lepidoptera > Geometridae > Biston > Biston betularia. Next base: position 2,252,889 of record FR989879.1, read on the forward strand.
AGATTTTTTTGTTTGAAAGGTGAATTAGTTTAATTCTTAGCTTGATTTGATGAAAATCGGTCCAAGATGGCCGCCGCCACAAAATGGCGGATTAAATAATTTTTTCACAACTCCCTCTATATGGGTATCAAATGAAAGGGCTTGACTAGTAGAATACTATACACTTGTCGGGGGTTTTATACATATTTAATTTTTAGATTGTATGACACTATAATTGACTGTCCTGTTAGCTGTTGGTCATTGTTTCCTGAGCTGTGGAGTGTGGGTTCGATTCCCACCCAGGAAAACCATTTGTGTGACAAACGCAGTCATGTTTATTCTGTATCTGAGTGTTTCTTCTGTATGATAATGTATTTACAAAAAAAGTATATATGTATTCTCTCTGTTATCAGTTCCTTGAGAATAAACTTTGTTTAGTTTATGGCTAGATGGCGCTGTGTAAAATTTCTTTTTTTGTATGTGAAAAATAATGAGACGAACGAGACGCTCTCCTGATGGTAAGAGATAACGCTTGTCCATGACCATTGCAATCCTACAATCGAGTATCTTGCAAAAAAAAACTATCAAATTAAAACAATCTAAGTCCCAGTCGAAGTCACAAAGTCGTGGTCGAATCCAGTCATGCCATAGTGACTTTACTGTGTTAATAAAACACTGATTTTAAACATTTGAAAAAAAAAACACAAGTTATGAGAGATGTCTTAACTGGTGACGTGACATTTTCGTACCTGTCAAAAAGTATTTTAATATGTAATTATTATTTTTTTAATTTAGATATTGGAGGTGGCTACGTGTGTTTCATCGTGTCGATAATTTGTATCGGCCTCGTCACCGCAGTCATTGGTGATGTCGCATCTCACTTCGGCTGCACACTGGGGATTAAAGATTCCGTGACAGCAATAGTTTTTGTTGCTCTGGGCACAAGTATACCTGGTAAGTATGGTGGCCAGGCGAAGGGCCAGATTCTACAACTTTTAGACAATAGACAATAGACAACACTTTATTTATGACATGAAACACATTTCATAATTTACAATACATACATACAAAAAAAAAAACAATAAACATAAAACATAGAAAAAAAACTTAAAGGTATATAGTAGGTATAGTATACAATAAATAAAAATTAAACAAAAAAAACAAAAAGTTTGAAATATGTTTTATGTCACTAACCGGCCTCGACTCAGCATAATGCCGACTGAAGCCAGCCGGCGCTGGTCTTCCGTCGAAGCCGGTAGGTGACGTCACGCACGAGTGTGCCTACCGGTAAAAATATTTTTCGGGTGAATTTAAACACATAAAACAGAATGATATAAACACATACAATAATATACAGTTCCAATAACAGCTAGCCAAACAAGAGAAACAAATAAAACGAGAATAAAATTTAAATACCCGAAGTGCGAATACAATACAACACAGGACGACTGGTTAAAACGACACTTACGGACACACACACACACAGACGAGAAACCTTTTTTGGAAAAAAGTTTTAGCTATATAGTAGTAGTTTTAGTTTTAGTTTGTTTTTATTGTTGACAACACATATGACCACAGCAGCAGCTCATCTAATGTTAAGTGATGGTGTGGTAAACACACCTAGCTTGGAATGGAACTAGCTACCACGTGAGGTAAGGCTGGAACACACCGTTATATGCTTGGCGGCAGATTTGAGGTTGTAGCTAGCCAGTCGAGTACTAGAAAGTACCCTACCACCATGTTACTCACATATTGCCGATATTAATTTTGTAGCAATTACAACTTAGTGGTTAGAGTGATCGTGACCACACGCCAAAGGATGGCAGTTCAAATTCCAACGACTTATTTGGTTGTAGATTTCCTTAGCAGAAAGTCGTCTAGGTAGTGTAAGATACTCGACCAATGTTATATATATGGGCCGCCTTACACGTTCAATCATGATCACGATCCGCGATCCGCGATCATGATTTCAAAATTTCTAGATATGCGATCCGGAGCATCAGTCCGTCAATCCGCTTCGTACACGATCAGTCTGGATCGCGATCATTGATCGCGGATCGCGGATCGCGGATCGCGCGCTACGTGTACGGGCTGCCTTAAGTACAGTATATGTCTATCTGTACATTACCCCGGATAGAAATTATACTCTGTGGTGACGAGTATCTGTTGACATTGACAGTGGTATCGCGAGTGACACTGACGTTGATACACATTATTATTTTTTTTTTCTTTGGTTTTGGCGTCGCATTTTAGCATTTGCCAGTGTCAAGTATTTATATATTTTCAAGTTACAAAAGTTAAAGAAGTGTCCTCGTAGCTAGTTATAGTCAAAGTCCAGTCTTAGTCAAGTCAAGTCCAGTCATGCTTTAGTAAAGTAGTGGCGACTTTACTATAAAGCTTTGATGGAGTTTTGGAAGCACCACGAAAAGTCATGTTTCACCACATTATATCATTTTCCCAAACTCACGCATGAAATTCGGCACTTTATGAATAAAACACCACCATTTTTATGCATAAACACTCGACGAAACACAAGTTTTGGAAAAAAATACAACCGAGCGACCCGACTCTTCCCGCGTTCCCGCCAAAACTCGATACATATTATGCGACAGATACTCGTCACCATGGCCATCTCGATTGGTGGTAGATAGAAGAGAACAAGAATAAAGAAAACTAAGTGTTAATAAGCTTAATAATAATCGTTTTATTTCTGAGATAGAAGGCTAGGCCTTTATAGTAGGTACCTCATATTCTACCACCAAGCAGTAGTGTGTAAACATTACTGTGTTCCGGTTTGAAGGGTACTGCAGCTAGCAAATTTACTGGGCTGTTGAGATTAACCATCGAAACTTTCAAAGTAATGAGCGCCATATCAGCGAAGGACTTTGGGACTTTCTTTTACAACATAAATATCTGTGTATTGATGCAACCACTCTCAAATTGAAAATCTGCCACTAAGCACTTGACGATGATTTCCGGCAGCATCATTCGATAGCTAGCTCCATTATATGTTTGTTTACCATATACGACACCTAACATTAGGTGAGATGTGGTCAAACACTTAGCCTGTCACCAATTAAAATAACTTTTGATTGTAATGGTATCATTCTAAATTCTAATAAAAGTACTGTTATGCACTATCAATCGAAACTTGGCATTTTTGGTATCTCGGCAAGTAAAGAAAATGTGTTTTTAGGATACACAATAGATAATACAATTAGTCACAATGCTCATATCGATAATATATGTAAGAAAATTGCCAGCGGAAATTATGCGATTTAAACTTAAGCCGTTAATAGATAAAAATACTCTTATATCCGTGTATTATGCATACATACATTCTGTTATAAGATACGCAGTTACGATATGGGGTAACGCAGCTAGTATTACAAAAGTGTTAAGATGTCAGAAGAGAGCGATTAGAATAATAAATGGTTTAAAAAAACGTAGTTCTGCAAAAAAATACTTCAAAACTAACAAAATTATGACAGTGATATCACTATACATATACAATAGCTTATTAGAAATACACGGAGCGAATTTGCCAAAGAACAAAGACAGGCATCAATATAACTTGCGAAACAAAGAAAAGCTGGTCGTGCCATGGACTAGGTTAGGTAAAGTTGAAAAGCAGGGCCATCACGCCAAAATATTAATGTATAATAAATTGCCAAAATATATTACAGAATTAAATCATACCGAATTTTAAAAAACCATAAAATTTTTTTTGGAAAACAATCCATTTTACAAATTAGGTGAATATATGTCAATGAGGTTCTCAGAATCCTCATTTATGTGTAGTACATAAACGGAGCCTCCGCTGTAGTATGTTCGTTGTTAATTACTCGTATAGGTATAGCTTCATTCATTAAAGTGTAATCGTAAGGTTTTTTTTGTACATGTGACTTGCCTTTAACATTATTGTTATTTATGGCCAATAAATATTACTGATTTACTGATTTAACAAAACGTCTTTTTGGCAGTACATTTCAGTGTCATATCACAAACATTTTTATGATAATGTGTTTTTGATCCAAATAATACGATTTATACAAGGTCTCAGAAAGTATAGGGACATAAATTTATATTTGTAATATTTTATTGTGATTTCAATTTTTATGGCGGATATTTCGATATTAAAGACTTTTATGTCGATACCTAAGTGTACATTCATACTAAAGATTGATGATGTATATTGCATGCACTTAAAGTGAACATTTAAATTTTGTTTTTTTTTCTTAAAAAAAATTTCATTGTACGAATAACAGATAGTGACATACACATAATAATACTGGATGCTTATCAGAGTAACGTTCTAGGGTACTTTTTAGTTACAGTAAACTAGTAAGGATTAAAACAGATTCAGATGCTAACAAATGAGAAATGAAATAAAATAAGAAACCTTATATTTCCAGTAACAAAATTAAAACAATTACAGATAAGAAAAACTATTATGATAGATTGGGAATATATAATTAGGAACCATTATAAGCTGAAGGCCTTTTTTTTTTTTTTTTTTTTTCTTTGGTTTTGGCGTCGCGTTGTAGCATTTGCCAGTGTCAAGTAATTATATATTTTCAAGTTTCAAAAGTTAAATAAGTGCCATCGTAGCTAGTTTTAGTCAAAGTTGTCTTTGTCAAGTCCAGTTCGTGTCAGTTAATTCCAGTCATGCTTTAGTAAAGTAGTGGCAACTTTACTACAAAGCTTCGATGGAGTTTTGGAAGAAACATGAAAACTCATGTTTCACCACATTATATCATTTTCCCACACTCGCGCTTGTAATTCGGCACATTATGAATAAAACACCACCATTTTTATGCATAAACACTCGACAAAACACTAGTTTTGGAAAAAAATACAACGGAGCGACACGACTCTTCCCGCGTTCCCGCCAAAAACCCCTGAAGGCCTTTTCCACTCCATTTCTGTTATGGGCTATTTCGTATCTACCATTTTGAAAACAAAAAATAAATAACTATAGTTATTGATGACACCAAAGTTACAAGTCAAACTCCGTAATATCATTTCAAATAGGCTAAAAACTGATTACATGTCAATAAAAATAATAATATGTCAATATAAAAAAAATGTTAATAGAATATAAGTTTATTACACACTGGCGGAAACCTCGCAGTTTCACCCGCGTAGTTCCCGTTCCCGTCAGAATACAGGGATAAAAAGTTGCATATGTTACCCGGAGATAGTGTAGCTTCCCAACGGTGAAAGAATTTTTTAAATCGGTCTTGTAGTTTAGGAGCCAAATACAAACAAACTATCAAATCTTTTCCCTTTATAATAGTAAGTATAGATAGATAGATGTACCAATATTCATACAACTGCACTTAGCAATTTTGAAAAATGATTTCACTGTACTTATCAGTTGTAGGATACGTATAGCAACGTGTTTTAATACTTTTCATTCGACAGATACGTTCGCAAGTAAAGTAGCAGCGATTCAAGACAAGCACGCGGATGCCTCCGTCGGCAATGTCACGGGCTCCAATGCAGTCAATGTGTTTCTGGGCATTGGAGTCGCCTGGACGCTTGCTGCTATCGTACATTGGAGTAGGGGGAAAAAGTTCTTGGTTGATCCCGGGAAGTAAGTATTGATGATTCTTTCATTTATTTGGATATTGAACTCCCTTAATATGGGTATCAAATGAAAGGGCTTGATTAGTAAAATACTATACACTATGATCAATTCCAAATCCAAGATGGCCGCTACCACAAAATGGCGAATTTATTTTTATGTGACTTGTTTGCAAGTGATCTGAACTATGATTTAAGAATGTCTGTTCAGCTGATTGATAAACTGCTCTTATGTATGTGGGTATTTACTACTGATCTATTCGAAATTAGGTATTATATGTATTACTGGTGTCAGGGGTTGTATCATTCATTTTTTATCCCCACAGCCTAGCATTCAGCGTCACCATGTTTTGCTCGGAAGCGGCGTTGGTAGTTCTGGTGTTGATCCTCCGACGGAGGAAGAGCATCGGAGGCGAGCTCGGAGGACCTAAAGGTTTCAAGGTCATGACGTCCTGTTTCTTCTTCTCGCTGTGGCTTGTCTACCTCACTATGTCTACCCTGGAAGCATATGGGGTTATCAAGGGATTCTAAATATGACCGGCATGTTTTCCGAGCCGGTCTGTACCTACTCTCCTCTTTAAGTTACCAATGGGGGCAGAGCATCAATAAGATTCATCCGCAAAATTCCCTGTTAAAAAGTAAAGTCTTTGGATGATGCCCGATTTCAGTTTCACGTATAAAATTGACATCTATAATATGTAAAACATTTAATGTACTAGAATTTTATTATAAAACATTGTAATTTTAAATATGTTACATTTGCAAACAGCTTGTTATATTGTAGACAGCTATGAATTGAAGCTTTTGTTTCATTTGACATAAATATAAGTTGTAAGTACATGTAAATCAATTAAAGAGTCACTCAAAATGTTTGATACATCGCTTCTTGTGACCCCTACAGCTCCGGTCAAATCTACGGTCACCATACAAGGTTGACTTGTAACAGCACTGACATAAAAATATTGTTACGTATGGAATGCCCGTTTCTCTATTCAGTGGGATGCTGGCCCCTTCTCTGAACATGTTAGGAAGTCAGTCAGTCTTCGCTCTTCCTTCTCCATTTTCGGGGGAAGTAGGGAATCGGCTTCGATAGTCTCATCTTTGCTGAGGCTGGACACTGGGGGTCACTGCTCCCAGAGGGTGATGGAGGGTGCGATTTGGACGCCCAAGTCACCGGGCGGAGCGCGATCACTCTCTGGTCTCGGTGGCCCCTTCATGGCCTTGTAGGACTTTGATGGAGGGCCTTTTGCCTCGTTGCCATCTACATCCTCGTCTTTTTCTTCCAAGCCAGCCAGGAGGAGGTTTCGAGGGAGGGTACGCCAGATACGTACGTCAAGGGGTGTGTATGTTGCGGCGCAATGTTATTGAGGTGGATGTGACGAGTTATCTGCGCGGTCAAACATGCCGCGCGACAAATGCACCACCAACTCTGCACGCCCCGGGTGATGATATAACATAGGAAATGTATATAATGATATTTTATGTCTGTGCTGTTATACATATATTTGTATAAGCGTTTACTATATTGTTTGCTATTTATTTGCTATATAGCTTTATTTGCTAGCTGACGATATTTGAATTGATTTACAGTACAGTAAAAAATGTGTCAAACATGTTATTATATGTTCTACTGTGGAATGTGATGTGTTTCGGACATACTTTAGGTATACCTATATATAAAATCTCCTGCTATAATTATTTATTGTTTTAAGTATCTATTAAATTCTTGTTTTTAAAAATGATGGCATCTATGATTTTTTTTTTAAATATCTTTGATTGTTTGAATGTTGTTGAGAAAAAAGTAAATATATTTAGAATGTGCTCAAATGTACAGATATTAGACATCCTTCGATGTTTTTCATTCTTCCTCTAAAATTCTCGTAATTTCGATTTTCCTAATAATGCTGATAATAAATGTTAAAATTAAGCCTTAAAGGCTGTGGTAAGTTAGTAAAATTACCTATATACGTTTTACCGAAACTATATGCTTCTATATCGTAGGTTTATGGAGAAAAATTATATGACAATTAGCGCGTGCATAAAAATTAAATGAATTTGGACGCTCTCAGTTTTAAATATGAACAACAAAAAATTATGTGAACAACGAATTTTTCTAATGCCAAGAAATTAATTTATATTTATCTTATTCTTATTCATAAAACTAATGCACGTAATAGTCCTCGTTTGACCACCAATTCGTCTGATGGTAAGCGATGATGCGGTCGATGATGAGGCATACATCCTTAGAAGATATCTATTCAATTTGCCATTGAAAACATCCATATATTCTTCAGGAAACAAGGAAGTCAGCAGCTTGTTCTTTACCATGCGGATGAGAAACGAGAATCAAAACGTTTGGACGTATTCCAGCCCAGTGTCCGACTACTGGGCAAAGATTCCCTTTCCCTTTTTACAAACTGTCCGGTCTTCGGCTTGGTCCAGTGACTGTTTATTTCATCACACCACATTCGTTTGTGTCGACCCTGAGGTAACTTGAACTTTGGAGTCCAATCGTGTGTGACCTTTGACCAGCGGTCGTCTGCATTCGAACTTGTCCCGCCCAGTCCCACTTCAGTAATATAAACAAACATAATAATTAAATACATTTGAAAACACGACTGCCAACCAAAAACAAACTATAAAGAAAAGAAATGTTTCATCACATTTGAAAATAGAGCCATAGGTACCTACTGCCGTTGAATTATTTATTTTTTAATTTTAATTTTGGCCAGTTTCATTTCAAATGATGTAAGGATTCTAACGATCCATACCTACATTCAAATATGTTCAGGTATTTAAAGATATGGCGGAATAAAGGAACTCACAAACGTACATCTTAAAACCTGAAAACATTACACCGTTTTCAAATATTTATTTTATATTAAAAATATTTAAAAACTTCTGATTGAGTTATATAAGTACTTTATGAGCTATTTGGTTCCCATAGCACAAGCTTTGCTTGGATTGAGGCTAGATATAATGTGTAGTAGGTATACAACAAAAAATCAAGCGAGCGTCTCTAATTTATTTTTATGAATAAGAATTTTTATAAAAGATTTGTAAGATTAATCTTATCTAAAGATATAAGATCAATGAAACGTTTTGTTGTTATCAACTGTAATAGTATTTTTATGACAGTTGTTTTTTTTTTTAAATAAATATTTTATTGCTGTTGCGCGTGGTTGCTAGTGTTAGATAAATTAGAATTTAAATAAATGTAATTTTATTTGAAATCACGGTGTTCAAATTGTAGTTATTCATTATTACTATTGCTTATAATGCGATAGTATAAAAATTACATTAGATGTAGTGTGTAAACATTACTGTGTTCCGATTTGAAGGGTACTACAGCTAGCGAAATTACAGGGCTGTTGGGACTAACCATCGAAAGTCAGCGCCAAAGCAGCGATGCCCTGGACTTTGTTTTGTTACTCTAGTTTTGTGTATCGCTGTAATGGTCACGGACAGGTGTTATCTCTTATCATCAGGAGAGCGTCTCGTTCGTCTCATTACTTTTATATAATTAAAAATGTTTGGAGAAAACCAAGCAACATATGGTATTTGAAAAATTACAGATCGATCTCGCTTAAGAGTTTCACAGGACCCGAATGTCATGTGTACAAGAAAGTCTTTTACTTAGCAGGTGGACTAAAAAAATTATTGGCAATAAATAGTTACAATTAAACTGAATATTAACTGCTGCACCCGGTTTCACTCGCTATCCGCTTCGTATCGTGATGTTAAATAACCAATAACCTTCCTAAAGAAATGAGCTATTCAATGCAAATAGATTTTTTTAAGTCCGACTTGCAGTTCAAGAGATTACCGCGTTCAAACAAACAAACTTTTCTTTTTATTATTAAAAGTATCAATACAAAGCTTTTTATTCGACTCAAAAAAGGAAGAGGTTCTCAATTCGACTGCATGTTTTTATTCTTATATATATTACGCGATCATTCCGCCAAAAAAAATCGAATCGATAATCGAATCGAATTGAATCGATTTTGAAAATTATTTTTTTTACTTGGTAGATCATACTTCAGAACTGGTTCCAAATAGATTTAATGTTATTAAAAAATCAATACTAATTAATCTAAAAATGGTCTACATCAATGATAATTGTTTTCGCTTACACCGAAACCTCGCTGTTTCATTGGAGCAGTGCGTTTACTTGCCCTAAGGGTCATGGAGTCGATTTTTTTTACATTGTAGACAAAAACCGACTTACAACGTTATGTTATTTTTGGTTAGAACCGTCATTGTTGTAAATGCGAAAGTACTGGCTCCTGTTTATTTTCATTCTACGAGTTAACTTCTAAAGAAACCTGACGTGGTAGTACTGTGCATAATACGGACATAAGTACATGATATTATGAAAACTGGAGAATTTTAGGTAAAACCCTGTGTGATATGCGAATAATTTTTGACTTATTCTGAAGAATACATTTATAATTTATATATAATTATTATAATATACTATGCAAATGTATATTTTGTGTCGCATTTTATGTTTTATTTGTACTATCGCAATACCAGCAATTTAGAGATAAATTTATTATTGTACATCATAGTTAGTAGCGTTGTATTTGTAAATAAACATTATAATACAACAAATATGCAAATTTAATAAAAATAGCTTAGTTAGGGCTTAAATAGGCGCATTTTATGAAAATAAGAGTAATATAAATTATGACGTTGATTAAATGTTTACTTATTGTACTATTTGTATACTTTTGTTAGAATGCTTGTTTTGTTTTTCTACTATGTAAGTGTAACAGTATAAAAATTAGGCAATATAATTCCTGATAAAATAAATAGATAAAATCCAGACAATTTTGTTTATTTTAGGTTACGTAAAATTTTAATACTAAAAATCTATGATTCCATTTTTTTCAATAACAAGCCGAAGAAAACGTCGTAACTTATATAATAGAAATACAAATTTATATAAAGTGTTCAAAATTATTTTTCTATTATTTATTTTAAGTGATTTTGGAACACTTTTTTCGTATTTATTTTAATATACGATTTTAAAAACAATATTTACTAAATATCGATAAATTAATAAATTTATTGTAATCCCTCCTTATTCTTAGAAAATTAGATTTTAGCATTTTAGAATCTGTCCTATTGTTACTAACTATTTAAATACTTGATATGTATAACTTTAATAGTATCTGCCAGTATTCGGACCAATATTTTTTTCGAATTTATTTTATAATAGAAAGTTATCTAAGCTTTTCACTATCTCTCTCTCTTTAATGTAGATTTTCTATATATATAACTATCTACTTAGTATTTTGAATCGTAAAACACGCTTCAACTCATTTTTTTAAATCAATTTATCTTCTTCTTCAATTGTTCCCTTATGTCTTAGGATCGTGGTCACTGGAACCTCTTAGACGGACAATCTGTCTCCATCGACTCCGGTCCGAAGTACCCCTCACCACCTGGTAGAATTTAGAAGAGGAGGTGGCTTCTATCACTTGGTCAGACCATCGTGTTGGCGACCGGCCTCGTGATCTCTTTCCTTCGGTATTGCCAACAATGACCAGCTTTTCAAGGCTGCCATCCCCTCTTCGCATTAATAAATAATCAATCAATCAATCATAAATCAATTTATAATTATGGATTAATTATAAATTAAATTTATGAAATCTATTTATTTTTATTATTAACTAAACTTTTTTTTTATAGTTGATAGGCTAGGTGTTTGCCTACAGCTCACCTGATGGCTAAGTAAGTAAGTGAAGGCGTGATCGAAGATGGTAAAGCACACCTAGCCTGGAATGGAACTGGCTCTCAAGTGAGGCTGCCGGAACACACCGTTAGATGCTTGGCGGCAGATTTTCAACTTGAGGGTGGTAGCCAGTCCAGTACTAGAAAGTACCCTACCACCGTGCTATGGTTTCCTTACGATGTTTTCCTTCACCGGCAGCTCAAGCTCATTGTTGGGGTTTGAACCCACTCCCTACAGCATCCGAACCTACAGCGCTAACCACTGAGCCATCATCGCTACAAAAACGTTACGTTACTTACGTTTTTTTACTCCATTTCTGCATCAATGCTTTTTCATTAGCTTTCCTATAATTTTAAATTGACTATGTTTTAAATGATAAAAATATTGTTTTAAATTATAAGTACATATTTATATTTTGTTTATTAGTGTTGATTTAATTCCATGAATATGTCTACAGTTATTTAAATACATATTTTATGCTATATTATTGCAATTTAAGCTATCTGGATGTCGTTCGTGTTAGACTATTGATGTATTTTGTGTAACATAACACCATTGTAGGTTTTTAATAAAAATAAAGATGTGTACAACATGTTATAATATATTTTACATGTTGTGTTATTATAAAACTGCTATATTATTTACAATAAAATAGACAATTATAAAATATTACCATTCATTATGTATTTTGCGTTTGGATATTTATTACAAGTATTTTAAATGTAATTTATGGGCTTGCGTTTGATCTCTAACTCGCTTTATGTTAAGCAAAGATGCGGTCTACGATGCAGCACGCTTGCCTAGTAGAAACCGATTCACTCGCGACTTGAAAGCACCTAAATTGTAACTATCGGGGAACACCCACTCGGGCAGTATATTCCACTGTTCAGCGGCTCGTATAATAAACGTGGAACCAAACTGTTTTGTTAAATTTTATCTCGTGTTTTTAATTACTATTTTCACAAAATCTCACTTACAGCATCATTTTACCAAACAAACTATCTAGATAAGTTAATTTTTTTTTTTAATAATTTTAAAAAGTATTTGTAATCCGTCGCTCTACAAAAAACAATTGCTGAGTTCTGACAGAGATTAATGGAGAAAATAATTAATAACGACTTTATGAAAAACAAATTTTCATCTACAGCTAATTTCCTTCAGGGACTTGTTAATACTTCATGCTAATTCTATTAAAATAATTAATAGCATATTTTTTTATTAGCGTGATTGAAAAGTACGTCTATGAACATCTCAAACCCCAACAAACAGCTTGAGGGTGAAGGAAAAGATCGTGACGAAACATAGCGTGGTGGGAGGGTTGAGTGGAGAGGCTTTCTAGTACGCGGCTGGCTAGCTACCACACTCAAATTGAGAATATTTCGCCCAACTACCTGACAGTGTGTTCTGACAGTCTTATTTGAGAGTCAGTTCCGTTCTGGGTTAGGTATGTTAAGCATCTACGACCACATCGTCACTAAACATCAGGTAAGTTGTGGTCAAACACCTAGCTATAAAAAAAAATGTTTTTTTTTTGTTTTTAATGTTTGACAGGCTTGGTGTTTGACCACAGCTCACCTGATGTCAAGTGAAGGTGTGGCCGAAGATGGTAAAGCACACCTAGCCTGGTATGCAACTGGCTCTCAAGTGAGGCTGCCGGAACACACCGTTAGATGCGGCAGATTTTCAACTTGAGGGTGGAATGCAACTGGCTCTCAAGTGAGGCTGCCGGAACACACCGTTAGATGCGGCAGATTTTCAACTTGAGGGTGGTAGCTAGCCAGCCGAGTACTAAAGTACCCTACCACCATGCTTTGGTTTCCTCACGATGTTTTCCTTCACCGGCAGCTCAAGCTCATTGTTGGGGTTTGAACCCACGCCCTTCGGCATGCGAACCTACCGCGCTAACCACTGAGCTATCATCGCTACAAACGTATTGGCAACGTATCGACAGCATCTGTAATGTTACAGTTCCATAAGCGACTTTACCATCAGGCGAACAGTCTGCTTTTTTTGCTGCTCTGTCTATAAACAATATAAAAGTTAAAGTATAATTTATTTCATAATATATTCATAAAATACAAAAATAATACATTCATAAATCTTTTTTTTTTACAAATAATTGCATGCGGTTACTTTTAATTCACTCTATGTTTGTATTTATATCTCTCTAATAATACAATTTTATTTTATACTGTTATTACAGTCACTGGCCTAACACACGATTTTACACAAGAATTTAGGTTTTAGAAATATACTTATTTAAAGGTCTAGTCTAAAAGCATTACCTATAAAATCGGGGAATATTGTTTATTTTCATAAATATGTATTTTTATTATAACTTAGAAGACATCTGCAAATTATAGATGTATTTAAAAATGTTATGTGGTTCTGTCGATAGGTTTAATATCTATTTAATGTCAAAACTTTTAAAGTATTTTTTTTGTTATGCTTATGCGGGATTATTTAATTTTGTCGTTTAATTATATTGGATACTTTGACTATAGTTATATATTATATTGACTATAGTTTCGGTTACATACGCTGGCCGAAACTATAGTCGGTATAGTATTCATGGAGACAAAACTGAGTACAAAACGCGCGTAGCCACGTTTTGCTTCGCTTGAATGACTCAATGAAAATGAACACGCTTAAAAAACGTGAAAAGTAAAAAATAACTATTTGTTTTCTATTAAATTTTATAAATGGGAATGGACTTCAGAAATCATCACAGCTGGTATACGCAGAATTTTGAGAGTTAAAAAAATACCAAGACTACGAACAGATTGTATATTACCAGTTCCATTCCAAGCTATGTTTGCTATCTTCGACCACACCATCAGTTAACATCAGATGAACGGTGGTCAAACACCTAGCCCGTGAACCATGAAAAAAAAGTGTTTTTATTTTTATGTGAATCTAATGAGACGTAAGAGCCGTTCTCCTGATGGTTAGAGATATCGCATGTCCATGACCATGGCTATTACAAACTTGAAGAATTATAGAGAAGACAAACTGCGAGTTAAAATAATATCTATTTAAAAGTTTTGACACTTAAATGTAAAATTAATGTAATTTGTAGATATTAATTAAAACCGCACGCCGACCGACCGTTATTAATTAATTATGTTATTTTGATAATTATTATTGTTATAATAAAGTGTTTGTTAAGTACAATGCAATTCATAGTTTCATTATCGAACCCTAGTTTAGGATCACATCTTATTTTGTACAGCCAGTTACTTATTTTACAATAACTATCCTACTAATATTATAAACCCGAAAGTTTGTATGCATGAATGTATTGGATGTTTGTTACTCTTTCACACAAAAACAACTAATTGGTATGGAGGTAGGTGGCACCCTGGATTAACACAGACTACTTTTTATCCCAAAAACGTAGCGGGTGGTATCCCAAAAACATGTAGCGGCCGCGGGGCGCAGCTAGTAATATTATAAGGCAAAAGTTTGTGTGTGTAAGTGTGTCACGCTAAACCGACTGTAAATTATAGTAAATTTACGAATAGTAAGGTTACAGAACATCCAGACATAGAACAAACATCAATGTTAGTTACACAAACGTTAGTCCTGAGTGGGAATTGAACCACGCCCTTCTGCTCATGAAGCAGAACTTTACCAAACGAGCTAAGAGGGCAGTCATAATAAAAATCATCATCAAAAAAAAATACTTAAAAACATCGCAATACCACCGGCAAAGCTGATGCAGCATGAGCTTGAGCTGCTGGTGAAGGAAACCATAGCATGGTGGTAGGGTACTTTAGTACTCGGCTGGCTAGCTACCACCCTTAAGTTGAAAATCTGCCGCCAAGCACCTAACGGTGTGTTCCGGCAGCTTCACTTGAGAGCCAGTTCGATTCCAGGCTAGGTATGCTTTACCATCTTCGACCACATCAGGTGAGCTGTGGTCAAATACCTAGCCTGTCAACCATAAAAAAAAATGAAGTCCGACGCCAAGAATAAAGAAAAAACGTTCGTACTAAATGGAGATTACTGCGAGCGAACACTGCCTACTCGATTTAAAGACAATCCGCAACCAATCTACCCTACCCTACCCTAAATCCTATTGGAACTAGACCCCACCGTCCGAGAGATGTGATAGACATGCAATCTCGTTCGAAAATTGGGCTTCTGCGGTACTTATTTAGGTATCTATGGAAACCAACTCATGAACCATTTTTTTTACGCAGGCTTTGTGGTAAATTTGTGGTAGGTCTCCTTAGCTGGAGGTCGTCTAGGTAGGATCCACTGCAGTACCAGATATTCTGCTACCAAGCAGTAGTGTGTAAACATCACTGTGTTCCGGTTGAAGGGTACTGCACTTAGCGTAATTACAGGGCTATTAAGACTATATTCTGTCCGTAATGTCAACCCCCCGGTTTAGGCGGGAACGCAGAAAAAGTCGTGTCGCCCCGTTGTATTTTTTTTGGTCGAGTATTTCTGCATAAAAATGGTGGTGTTTTATTCATCCAAGTGCCGAATCATAAGCGCGAGTGTGGGAGAATGATACAATGTGGAACCATCGAAGCTTTGTAGTAAATTCTAGCTACTACTTTGCTAAAGCATGACTGGACTTGAGTGACAAGGGCTGTACTTGACCAAGACTAGACTTTGACTATAACTAAAGCTACTAGGCAAGTTATTTAACTTAAGAAACTTTACTGGAAAATGGTCAAAAAGCGACGCCAAAAACCCAAAGAAAAAAAAATGTTAACCGTTTTTTGACAGATCATACAAAGTTGACAAGGCTGCGTTAACTTGAGATCAATTTTTATTAAACTTTGTAAGGAGGTAATGCTAGATTATACGTATTTATTTGTGTGAGATTTTTTTTGCTGGACGCTGTACAAAGTTATGTCGTCAACTTTCTATGAGCTGGCAAAAAGCGGTTAACATAATGGACAGAGTAAATATACCTAATCATCAAAAGTCTCAAAGTAATGCGCGCCAAAGTAGCGATACCCTGGACTTTGTTTTTATTTTTACTCAAAGCTATGAGCATCGCTGTGATGGCCATGGGCATACGGTATCTCTTACTCGTTTTGTTAGCCTTATTATTTTTACATAAAAAGTCATTGACTAATATGTCTAAAAAATGGAATCTAAACGTATCTACCTATCTCACGGAAAAATGTTAAACGAGTTGTATATTTTATGTAGAGAGCAAGTTGTTTGCTCTGAGACTGAGTTATATTCATTTGCTGTCAGTTGCACGCTCGTAGCCAACTACAGTTAATTAGCTTCGCTGAAACACTGATTTTATTTTTAATACCTACGCTAAATTAAGTAAACTGGGTAATTTTACGACTACTTATGTATTTCGTTCAGAAAGTTCAACTAATATTGAAGCGATATACAGAATTTTGAGCAGCAAAATAAATATCATGCTTAGCGCTAGTTACTTTGAGACTTTTTTTTCAAAATAAAAATACAAAACTTTTATTAATAACACCACAGTTACAGGTATATCTACCTCAATTCATATTTAAATATATCAAAATCATAACATATGTCAATACAATGAAAATGTCAATGAAATTATATGTCACATATAAAATAATTATGACAATGTCCATGAAAACAAAAATATTATAATTACTTACTAGTAATTCAATAATCTGTTATTTTAATAAAATCGTCAAAGTCATAAAACAAGGTCTCTTGACTTATTGAAATAGATAACTCTCTAGTTCGCATCTGACCTTACACTGTCTAATGTGTGGTCTTAAGATGTAGTACGCTTACCAAGAAGAAACCTTTGACTTGAAACCTAGACTTTGGATGGTTAGTCTCAACAGCCCTGTAATTTCGCTAGCTGCAGATGCCAGTATTCCGGTCACCTGGACCCTGTTTCATAAGTTCTATATTTGTCCTTGTAACTCGTTGACATAGTAAAGCTGACATTGACAGGAAATTACACTCTTTTTATTTTAATTCAAATGGAAAATTTGACGGTATTATGAGAATTCGTGGTACGAATACCGTCTCACCTTTTGCGTATTCGGACGTTATATGACCTTTTATAAAGTTTCTTTGTAATGATGCTACTCGCAATTTGGCACCCTCGCAACGTTTGTTTTTAATTTCCAATAAAATCTATTCAGGCATGCAACTAGGCACACTTCGCCAATAAATTACAGAGTACCTAATCAAGTGGTTTACTCTGGGGACGCAATTGATGGCACAACTTCATTTTACGCTCTGTTTTTCTTCACGTCTCTAATTGAAAACATACAGGAGATATTTTTGAGTTTCATTCCAGGCTAGGTTTTTTTTTTTAATGTAAATAATAATGAGACGAACGAGACGCTCTCCTGATGGTAAGAGATAATGCTTGTGCCATTGCAGTGATACACAGAACTTTGAGTAAACAAAGTCCAGGGCATCACTGCTTTGGCGCTCATTACATTGAGACTTTCGATGGTTAGTCTCAACAGCCCAGTAATTTCGCTAGCTGCAGTACCCTTCAAACCGTTTACATACTGTTGCTTAGCGGCAGAATGATTGGCGCTGCGGTGGTACCTACCTAGACGACCTCCTGCTAAGGAGATGTACCACCAAGTACCACCAAGTGTTTACCATCTTCGACCACACAGTCACTTAACATTAGGTGAGCTGTGGTCGAACACCTAGCCTGTCAAATATGAAAAAATCGACGGTAGTAAAAAAGAAATTGAAATAAAATTACACTCGCTTCGGATTTACTGCCCCGTTGGCTCATTTGTTAAAGTTCTGCTTCGTGAGCTGCAGCGTGGGTTCGATTCTCACTCAGGACTAACGTTTGCGTCACTGATAAGTACACAAAGATGTTTGTTTGAAACACCTTGTCCGGGTGTTCTGCATGTATTTACAAATAAAAGTATATCAGTTATCTGGTTTCTATAGTACAAGCTTTGATTAGTTTGGGGCTAGATTGGTTCCAATAGTAATTAGTTTCGGGCTTGATGACGCTTTGTAAAAAGTCCTAGGATATCTATTTCATTTTTAATTTATTTGATTTAATTTAATCAAAGCCATAACTATGCCAAAATAATAAATAACTCTATTTATCGTTTGAGATTGTTCACTTAAAAATCGTTTCTGTAGCGATGGAAAATATGACGCATTTTTAAAAGGTTAAAAATTTATGAGTAAACGTTGTACAAAATGTATATTGTATGGAAACCACGAGCTGCGGCGGGTTAATTACAAAGATACGGAACCTTTAATCTTTCTCATAGATCATGCTACGGTGTGAAATGAAAACATTTCCCGTACTTTTCAACAGAAGGGCGTAAACGGTTCAAATGCATTTTTAATTTCACGAGAGAAAAGCACCCAAGCGTTGTACCGTCACGTCATACAGATCTTGACAGTACCTAAACTTTTGGTACATTTTATATACTCACCTTTAATGATGATTGATTGATTGATTCATTCATTGGTTGGTTGATTGATTGATTGATTGATTGATCGATTGATTGATGAATTGATTGATTGATTGATTGATTGATTAGCTCTTTATTGCAAACACTAAAAAGTAATACAATACAGAAGAAATAAACTTAATTAAGAGGTGTAACAACTGGCGACCTCATTGCTAAAAGCGTTCTCTTCCAGGCAACCTTAGGACGGTCAGGATCAGAGGAAGAAAAAGACGGTGTGTGTCAATAACGAGGATATGCACATAGGATAATACATAACTATAACATAAATATATCTACATTCTAATAATAATAATTATATCCTAATACATGAAATGGGTAACTAAAAATACACTAATAATAAATAAATAAAATAAAAAATAAATATCGTAGGACATTACACACAGCGCCATCTGACCCCAAACTAAGCAAAGTTTGTACTATGGGAGTCAGATAACTGATAGAATACTTAAATATTTTTTTTTTTGTAAATACATACTTATAATACATACAGTACAACCAGACACAGAACAAACATTTGGTTTTATATCACATAATGCTTGTCCTGGGTGGGAATCGAACCCACGCCCCACAGTTCTTAAAGCAGACGTGCTACCAATGAGCCAACAGGGCTGTCTTTAATAAATGCATAAAATTAATTTATTATTTAAAAATAAAATAAATACTGATAAACTACTAAATAATGATGTCAGATATCCTGACTGTTTTGGCCACATCCATATGGTGGCCTTCTTTAAGGAATCAACGCTGAGAACAACGCGAGTGCCGCTTCTTTTTTTAATGAGTTCGCGTTTGACCTGATCCTGTCTAAAGTTAAGCAGGAATGCGGTCTCTACTTTAAATTTGAAGACACCCATTCAGAGAACACAGATTTCAGTAAAGCTTTGTACAACGTCGAATAAAAAATGTGGAATTGCAACGCTTTGTGCGTACGTAAAATTATCCACTATGTACGGCTGACGTTTTGCTCATATCAATAAGGAAAACATCGTGGGGAAACCATAGCATGGTGGTAGGGTATTTTTTAGTACTCAGCTGGCCAAAAAAGTATATAATATCTATCTAAATTATTATAAAGAGGAAAGATTTGTTTGTTTGTAATGAATAGGCTCCTAAACTGGACCAATTTCAAAAATTCTTTCATCGTTGCAAATCTATACTATCCCCGGGTGATATAGGCTACTTTTTAATCCTCTATTCCCACGGGAACGAGAACTACGCGGGTGACACCGCGAGGCGTCCGCTAGTATATCATAATTATTTGTAGTATGATGATGATCATTCACATTTCTATCAAAAATAGGAAAAACTATCAAGCTAATGTACTGTTTTACATTACTGCAGTACCCAACTTGAACACGAAATTGAAGTCGTAAAAAAGTTTGAAATATCGCCAAGCGCAAATGATAACTTCGATAGTTACGAGCTTTTTATTTGTTAAAAATTCCCACTACTTAAGTTTTTTATTAAAATTTTATTAATAATAGTTATTTCATTATTTTCATCATCATCATCATCATCCACAGCCTTCTTTATCCCACTGCTGGGTATAGGCCTCTCTCTTTACATGCCATTTGCCTCGGTCCTGTGCCAATCTGGTCCAGGTTCGACCCGCGACGGTGACGATATCGTCGACCCATCTTGCGGCTGGACGGCCGACGCTCCGCTTCCCTTGCCTAGGCCACCACTCTGTTGCAACCTTATTCCACCTGTCATCACTTCGCCTAGCAACGTGTCCTGCCCAGCTCCTTATTATTTTATTTCACATTAATTATAACTGATTTTTAGACGACTCAATATGAGTTTATGCTGATCGTTCTATATTATAGCACTCAAATCCAAATAATTTTTTTTTTTTTTTTAATGGTTGGCAGGCTACAGGCTTTTATATTCTATATGTTGCTTCTATAAAATAAAGAGGAAAGATTTGATCGTTTGTTTATTTGTTTGTATTGAATAGGCTCTGAAACTACTGGACCGATCTGTGTGATTCTTTCATCATTAGAATGCTACATGATCACTGAATTAACACTGGCTATATTAATCGAGTTTTGTTTACCCGTGCGAAGCCGGGCCAGCCCGCTAGTACGTTATAAAGATAACAAGGTGTTAGAAATCGTTTTATTCGCGGTTTCTCTTCGAGAAATGTTGAGAAGTATAAGGATGTGCACTCTTTATTAAACAAAGCGATTTGTACAAACAATTTCTTAAAAAGATTAGGTCGCTTGTAGATAAATGTTTACAGAATCCTCGCCCTGTAAAAATCACGAGATGCGAAGGATTCTGATGTACTGAAAACTGCTGAACGGATTTGTATGAAATTTGATATGGAGGTAGCTGAGACTCTGGATTAACACATAGGCTACTTTTTATCCCGAAAACATGTAGCGGGTAACACCGCGGGGCGCAGCTAGTACATAATATGTATGCTTATCAAAGTAACGTTCTAGGGTATTATTTAGTTACATTATGTGCCTAGTAAGGATTGAAACAGATTCATATGCTAACGTATAATAAATAAAATAGAATAAGAAGCCTTACATTTCTAATAACAAAATTAAAATAATTACAAATAAGAAAAACTATTTTTTTTTTATGGTTGACAGGCTAGGTGTTTGACCACAGCTCACCTGATGTTAAGTGAAGGTGTGGTCGAAGATGGTAAAGCACACCTAGCCTGGAGTAGAACTGGCTCTCAAGTGAGGCTGCCGGAACACACCGTTAGATGCTTAGCGGCAGATTTTTAACTTGAGGGTGGTAGCTAGCCAGCCGAGTACTAGAAAGTACCCTACCACCATGTTATGGTTTCCTCACGAGGTTTTCCTTCACCGGCAGCTCAAGCTCATTGTTGGGGTTTGAACCCACGCCCTTCGGCATGCGAATCTACCGCGCTAACCACTGAGCTATCATCGCTACAAATACATTATAATGGATTGGCACTTTGTGTTCAGGAACCTTCTCAGGTGAAGGCCACTCTACTTCTGTTTTGGGCTTTTTCTTATCTACCATTTTGGATCCGTGACTTTTAGACGTCAACCTCTTAAAAATACATAACTATAGTTTATTGATGACACCAAAGTAACTTTTATCCCGGAAACATGCAGCGGGTAACACCGCGAGGGGAGTTTTGGCGGGAACGCGGGAAGAGTCGTGTCGCTCCGTTGTATTTTTTTCCAAAACTAGTGTTTTGTCGAGTGTTTATGCATAAAAATGGTGGTGTTTTATTCATAAAGTGCCGAATTACAAGCGCGAGTGTGGGAAAATGATATAATGTGGTGAAACATGAGTTTTCGTGTTGCTTCCAAAACTCCATCGAAGCTTTGTAGTAAAGTTGCCACTACTTTACTAAAGCATGACTGGAATTAACTGACACGAACTGGACTTGACAAAGACGACTTTGACTAAAAGTAGCTACGATGGCACTTATTTAACTTGAAAATATATAATTACTTGACACTGGCAAATGCTAAAACGCGACGCCAAAACCAAAGAAAAAAAAAAAAAAAAAACACCGCGAGGTACTACACACCGTGAGTTGTTTTGACGGCTGATTTGACAATGCTGATATGCTAGGTGCATGTCAACATTGTCAACCATAAAAAATAGGTAGCTTATAATATTGAAACCAAAACGTCACTGCATAAAATGTTCTCTAGTATTTATTTATATCCGTCACAGAAAGCGATTAGTTGGCACGCTCTCTTACCTACACAGTTTTTACCTTAGCTTGTTAAGAACGCTACAGTTCGCAAGTGTTTCTCGGATACAGCGAGATAGCTGCAACTCGCAACTGATTTGTAGCCAGCACTTGATGTATGGTGTGTACGCTGCCTTAATGTACTCGTAAGAAATGGTCCGTGCGGATAGCAGAGTTATTGAGCTAGAAATTGTATTAGCTTAGATGTATATACGTACTGTTAGAACCTTTGCAGACTGCAGATTTTGTATCGGACGACAGTTTAGTCGTGATTTTATTTATATTTCTATTTTTCTAGTGATTATAGCTCAGTTAGCGCGGTAGGTTCGCGTGCCGAAGGGCGTTGGTTAAAACCCTAACAATGAGCTTGAGCTTCCGGTGAAGGAAAACATCGTGAGGAAACCAGGTGGTGGTAGGGTACTTTCTAGTTCTCGGTTGGCTAGCTACCACTCTCTAGTTGAAAATCTATCCAAGTATCTAACAGTGTGTTCCAGCAGCCTCACTTGAGAGCTAGTTCAACCTTCACATAACATGAGGTGAGCTGTGGTCAAAACACAGCCTGTCAACCATAAAAAAATTTGAAAATAATGAGACAAACGCTTATGAATATTCAAATGATGTTATAAAGGGTTATAAGCTTCGAGTGTACTAAGCTGGAAAGAGGATGTCTATTATTGCTAACAACTTACAAATTACAATTCCGTACCTGCTAAAAGTAAGCTGTTCTAAAAAATTGACAATAAACTTTTAAACAATTATTTTTCACGAATTCGGATTTGTGCTCGACACAATTTGTTGAATACAATGGTCCCCTTTCGGGTCTTATATAGAGTAGGCTTGACAGCCCTGTTGGTTCATTGGTAGAATGTTTGCTTCAAGAGCTGAAGGGCGTGGGTTCGATTCCCACCCAGGACAAAACTTTGTGGTACAAACAAATTTTAATGTTTGTTCTGTGGCTTGGTGTACTGTATGTATTGTAAGTATATATACCTATTTAAAAAAAAAGTATTTAAGTATTCTATCAGTTATCTGACTTCCATAGTACAAGCTTTGCTTAGTTTAGGGTCAGATGGCGCTGTGTGTAATGTCCTACGATATTTATTTAGATTTGTAATATGTCATTGTTTTAAATTTATTTCTTTATATTAAAAGCAATGATACAAATGATGGTCTTCCGATGGTAAGAGATAACGCACGACCATTGCAGCGATACACAGAACGTTTAATAAGCTTGGGCAAAGATACGGGCTATGCAGTATCATATACCGTATTCATTTATTTTATTTATTTATTTATTAATTAAAAACGGCTAAAAGTCAGTTACATCAAATTAATAGTCAAATTCATTTACAAGATAGAGATAGAGAATACATAATTACAAGAAATATAAAATTATATTATTCTTGTTTTATTTCTACAAAGTCAGATAGATGCCAAATTTTAGATACGTTTTAGTTTCAACGTTTTTTGTCTGAAATCCAGAATCTAGAGTTTATTTTCACAATTTAATGAAAAATTGTAGTTTTTAACCATAAATTCATTTTTTAATTACAAAAAAAGATTACGTTTGATCTTTTGTTCTATCCCGTCTGATGTTACGCGAAAATGCGATCTATGATGGAACAATCTAGCCTGTAAAAGTAATGTGAAGAACCAGACGCTCTCCGGATGGTAAGTGATAACGTCTGTCTACCATTGCAGCGATACAAAGAAGTTTGAGTAACAAAACAAAATCCAGGGTAACGCTGCTTTGGCGCTTTGAGACCTGTATACACAGATTTATAATTTCGCTAATTGTCACACTACCACTTGGTAACAAAATGTCTTGTACTGCGGTGGTACTACCCAAACGATCTCCATCTGAAAAGAGATGTAAAGTAAAAGTTGAAGTAAAGCAAGTTACATAAAAGAGTCTTACCTTTTTTTTATTGTAAAAGTAACTCATGTCCATGACCATCACAGTAATACACAGAACTTTGAGTAGCAAAACAAAATCCGGAGCTGTTTTGGCGCTCATTACTTTGAGACTTTCGATAGTTAGTCTGTAGCCCAGTAATTTCGCTAGCTGCAGTACCCTTCAAACCGGAGCACAGTAATGTTTACAGACTACTGCTAGGCGGCAGAATAACTGGTACTGCGGTGGTACCTACCTAGACGGCTTCCTGCTAAGGAAATCTACCACCTATACTTAAGTATCTAAAATAATGATTTACAGTGAGATACATTTTGTAATCTTGAAACGAAAGACAATTTACAACGACAAAGTATTTGAAGTGTAAAATTCTGAACAAATACTGATATCGTATGTAGAGTAATTTTGCCGATTGTCTCGAAAATTCGGCTTCAAGTTGTCTTTGTGTTTATTTCGGCTCGCGGCATTTTAGGGTTCCGCGGGCACGTTGGAGATAAATTAGATTCAACATAGCGGCGGGCGTGACTTCCCCTTCAATTCGGAATGTAATTCCGGAATTCTTGGCATTCAGAAGTTTTAATTCTCTCTATTGTGTTTGTTTATTTAGAATCAGTTCACATTTGTGTTTGTTTCTTAATCAATTTAGATTTTTTGTATACATTTTGTAAATAGTATAATTTAAGGTATTTTTTATTTTGTTTACCAAATGTTATTTTAGTTTTTATTTAGATTTATGTAATGTTAAAGCTTTTAGTTTAAGAATTTTAAGTCGGTTCTTAAGATAAAAGAAAAGAGGTAAGTTCGAGCGTTATTACTTAAACAGATAAAAATAATGAGTCCTCCAAGATTAATAAATAATTTTAGCAAAATAAAACATTTATGTTTTTGTTACGATGAGACATGCGATAGTGATTATTTTACGAAAAAAATAATGGAATTAATGTTCCATTAGAACACACATACATAATTACATAAACATAATATATGTATATCATATCATAGGACATTACACACAGCGCCATCTGATCCCAAACTAAGCAGAGCTTGTGCTATGGAAGACAGATAACTGATAGAATACTTAAATACTGTTTTTTTGTAAATACATACTTATAATACATACAGTACACCCAGACACAGAACAAACATCGATGTTAGTCACACAAATGTTAGTCCTGAGTGGGAATCGAACCCACGCTCTTCAGCTCTCGAAGCGGACACAGTACTAATGAACCAAGAGGGCTGGGTATATATATAAACTTGCCGCAAGGTAGAATATGGCGCTCTTTGATTTTATTTTAATGTCCATTGTACCCATATACGTGATAAATTATTAAGACAATAGACAACACTTTATTTATGACATAAAATACATTTCAACATAATTTACAATACATACATACATACAAAAAATATAAACAATAAACATAAAACATAGAAAAACTTAAAGGTATAATATACAATAAATAAAAATTAAACAAAAAAAACAAAAAATTAAACAAAAAAAAACAAAAAGTATGAAATATATTTTATGTCACAAACCGGTTATGTTAAGGTGGTTCGATTTCCATACAAATAAATGTTTGCCACAACTGGAGCATAATTTTACAGTGAAATTACAGTTACTGGTATTTATTTTGGTTTTTCCTCAATACTCAATACTTTATTGCAACATATGTACAGGTCTTATGGTTTTTTATTTGCGGTAAATCTTTTCCTTTCATTCTTTTCTTTTCGTTTTCCTTCAGCTGCCGGTGAAGGAAAATATCGTGAGGAAATCATAGCATTGCGGTAGGGTACTTTATAGTAGGTACTCGGCTGGCTAGCTACTACACTAGCAGAGTGTTCTGACAGCCTCACTTGAGAGCCAGTTGTATTCCAGGCTATATGATTAGACTACACTGTCATTTCACATCAGGACAGCCTGTCAACCGTAGAAAAAATAAAAACTATGTATTTAGATTAGTTTATTTTACTTTAATTTATTTATGAGTTCCTCTGTAGTATTAGAAACGCTGTAGTTTTTATGTTAGGATGTAATTAGCAGACATGTTTTTTTAAAATAATAATAAATAAATAAATAAATAAATATCGTGGGACTATACACACAGCGCCATCTGACCCCAAACTAAGCAAAGCTTGTGTGATGGAAGTCAGATAACTGATAGAATACATAAATACTTTTTTTTTTTGTAAATACATACTTATAATACATACAGAACACCCAGACACAGAACAAACATGATTGTGTTTATTCACAAAATGTTTGCCCTGAGTGGGAATCGAACCCACGCCCTATAGCTCTCAAGGCAGATATACTACCAATGAGCCAACAGGGCTGTCGAAATTAAACGCAGGTATGTGTTTCTTATAATAATGTTACATTAATAAAGTGAAGTTGGCTATTATTTGTTTAATGAAATTAAAAATATAATTTAGATTTATATACAGAACGCTAATGAAGAGCCCAGTGAAGGGATGAGATTCTTCCAACACGCAAAACATGCTATGTATTCAAACATAATATATCACTCATCCGCATGATAGAGGCCTGTCTATTTGATCGCAGCAAATGAACCGAAAGCGGAACTTTTCACAAAATTCCAGCCGACAATACGTGAAATAGTGAATATTTAATGCTACTTGCAGAGTGAAGACGGTATGACGTGTTCGGAAATACGGAAAATCGGGTAAACACTACAGAAATTACAAGCAAAGATGTTTCACATAATAGATATTGTATGGTGACGATATACGTAGGTAGCGGCGGCCTTAGCTGTTGCGAACCCCGCGGCGACAGATCATTGTGAGGCCCTTTTTCTTTGAGTATGTTTTACTAAAAAATTAGTTCGAGTGCTCGAGTGGCCGTAACATGCTTCCACTAATAATGAAACCGTTTTGTTAAGTGCGAGGCGCGAGATACACATATATGGTAAAGACTTTTCTCTACGAGGATGCGAGGCCCCTGCAAGAGCGAGACCCCGGGCAGTTGCCCTGCTTGCCACCCCCTAAGGCCGCCACTGTACATAGGGCAGCATGTAACAGTTGTCATCTACATCTTATAATAAGGAAAGAAAATATTTTTTGTTTGTTTGTATTGAATCTCCGCTAAAAGCTCCGAAACTACTGGATCGATAATTTTATATTGTTAATCAAGTTTTGTTTTCCCATGCGAAGCCAGGGCGAGCTGCTAGTTATCTATATTAAGAAACACTCTCTTGAGCGATACACAGAACTTAATATTTCGGACTTAGCCCTGTCCTTACGATGTAATATTAAAGCCAATGGCATTTTTATGAATGAAAGTCGATCAGACATCGAGTTTGATGAATGGATTCGGCGATGGTACCTAACGGGTGAAAGTTCGAGATCAGTCTCTCAGAACTATCTGACATTGATTTACGATGCATTGTAGTGGTACAGAGGCAACAACTTCAGTTTTAGTTGCTCAGGTAAGCACCACAATAATTACTGTCTTTTTAAATTTGTTGTCTTTATGTTAATCTGTATCTTTTTATTTGTGTGTGTTGTTTGTACTTATCTGTTGTTGTGTCTAGTGTTTTGTAAGGAAAAAATAAATGTTTCTCTTTCTTCTTTCTTATATCAGTTTGCGACGATATCATAGAAAAACTGTACCGGCCTTACTTTAAAAAAAAAATTAAATGTAATGAAACGAACGATGCGCTCTCTTGATGGTAAGAGATAACGTATGTCCATGACCATTGCAGCAACACACAGAACTTTGAGTAGCAAAACAAAGTCCGGGGCATCGCTGCTTACTAGATGAAATCAAAAGACCCCGTCAGTGTCCTGTCCCGGGTGCAAAACTATTTATTAGCATAATCTACTGTTTTATTCAAGCAATTGTGATTTACCGCAAATATAAACTAAAATAAATGCCATTAGCTGTGATTTCACTGTAAAATTTTACTCCATTTGTCCATAAATCTTTCACGTGCAAATTTTAGTTGTCCATAAATGGCAAAAAAATATTTGTATGGAAATCGAACCACCTTAAAAGGAAAAGTCTGGATTCCACGATTTTGAACAAATAAATTTCATTTCATTTCATCAAGAAATGTTTATAATGAATTGATGATGACTTCATCTGCTGTCTTTCTTTATACTGAGCTTCATGAGCATCCGCGTGGAAAGATAAAGCGCTCGCTCCAGCGTTTATCGTTCAAACGTTTAATATAATAAAAATGCGCGCCCAGCAAACGACATGAATATACCGAGGTTATTTGTGGTTGCGGCCTAGAAAGAAAAATATGACTATTTGATAAGAAGTTTTGCAAGCGCAGACGTGTTTTACAACGATAATTCTAGATTAGACAATAGACAACACTTTATTTGTGACGTAAAACATATTCCAACATAATTAACAATACACACAAAAATTAAATAAATATCATAAGAACTCCGTAAGACTACATACACAGCGCCATCTGGCCCCAAACTAAGCAGAGCTTGTGTGATGGAAGTCAGATAACTGATAAAATACATAAATACTTTTTTTTTTGTAAATGCATACTTATAATACATACAGAACACCCAGACATACGAACAAACTTTTAATAATATGAGTGTTATTATATGATTATTTATTTATATTAAAACTAGCTGCGCCCCACGGTGTTACCCGCTAGCATCTAACGGTGTGTTCCGGCAGCCTCACTTGTGAGCCAGTTCCATTCCAGGCTAGGTGTGCTTTACCATCTTCGACCACACCTTCACTTAACATCAGGTGAGCTGTGGTCAAACACCTAGCTTGTCAAACATAAAAAAAAAACAAAAAAAAACAGGGTATCAGTTACCTCCATACCAAATGTCATCAAAATCCGTTCAGTAGTTTTTGCGTGCAAGAGTAACAAACATCCATGCATCCAAACTTTCACATTTATATTAGTGGGATGATTGCATGAAAATGCAAAATGACATATTTTTTTAAAACATTTTTTTTAGTTGACACCACATCTCACCTGATGTTAAGTGACGGTGTATTAAACACACCTAGAACCTAGAATTTGAGGAAAACCTCACTTGAGGAGGCTGTCGGAACACACCGTTAGGTGTTTGACGTCAGCTTTTCAACTTGAGCTAGCAAGCCAGCCGACTAATAGAAAGTACCTCACCATCACGTTTTTTTTTAATGTTGACAAGCTAGGTGTTCGACCACAGCTCTGTGACGGTGTGGGTGGTAAACACACAGCCTGGAATGGAACTTTTTAACAACATATTTCAAACTTATCCACCGTTACTGTATGTCTTTATGCTTGTATTTCACACCAAAACATCTGGACCATTTTTAAAAAAATTCTGACATCCATTTAAAAATACAAGCGGAAACACCCTGAAAACACAGTACCCGCCTGATTGTCCTATTACAGCTGACTTCCGGCTTCGAAGTGGCAACTTCATGACATCTCGTTAGGGAACGGTAATTTTGTTGCGTATGGTTATATGACATGTTGTGCCTTTGTCGTTTTAACAAATTATAATTCAAAGAAAAAAAAAGTTATTGATATTTTTTTACCACATCCTAACTGATGTTAAGCAACGACGTGGTCTAGGATAGAACACGTCACCACACTTGACAGCCCTGTTGGTTCATTGGTAGTCTGGTCCAAAAGCTGAAGGGCGTGGGTTCGGTTCCCACCCATGATAAACATTTTTGGTCTTAAAAATGTTTGTTCTGTGTCTGGGTGTGCTCTATTTATTATATGTATGTATTTACAAAAAAAAAGTGTTTAAGTATTCTATTAGTTATCTGACAGATGGCGCTGTGTGTAATGTCCTATAATGTATATTAAAATTTACTATATTAAATTTACTTTTCGTGTTGCTTCCAAAACGCCATCGAAGCTTATAGTAAAGTTGCCACTACATTATAAGGCATTGTTTATAGTTTATTGTTTAAGTGTGATCAAAGATGGTAAAGCACACCTAGCCTGGAATGGATCTGGCTCTCAAGTGAGGCTGCCGGAACACACCGTTAGATGCTTGGCGGCAGATTTCCAACTTGAGGGTGGTAGCTAACCAGCCGAGTACTAGAAAGTACCCTATCACTATGTTCTGGTTTCCTCACGTTGTTTTTTTTCACCGGCAGCTCAAGCTCGTTGTTGGGGTTTGAAGCCACGCCCTTCGGCATGCGAACCTACCGCGCTAACCACTGAGCTATCATCGCTACAAAAATTACTTCCATGAAGGGTCCAAGCTCAAAACAATCTGAGCTCAAAACTCTTTTCCTTGACAATGTTGACGGAAAGAATTTGAAAAACATGAAGTTTTATCAAAGTAAGTTTGATTGACGGAGGTACACGATCAAATATTCTATTATCATTGTCAAAATTGACAAAATGTGAAACGATAACATGTAAATTTTGTACATAAAAAAATTTAAATAACACAAATAGCAGCTCAAAATGGGGTACGATTGCAATGATGAACTCCTTTCGCTCCTTCATGAGAAATCCAAAGAAGGAATGGCTATTGCTATACTTGGTAAGAAGGTATCCTAGTTCTTTGTACAAATTTAAAAAATGAAGTGATTTTTCCTAGTCCTACAGAATATAACAAGTACTTTTAAAAATATCATATTATGAATAAAATTAAAAAAAAATCTCGTGTAAGCTGAGAACGACAATCTCAGCTAGAACCTTGTCTTAACTCATGAGATAACTGCCATGTGGGATTTTGTGAAACAAACAAACAGAGGCAAATAAGGGACAGTTATAAAATCTCAGCGATGTTAGCTCAGTGGTTAGCGCGGTAGGTTCGCATGCCGAAGGGCGTGGGTTCAAACCCCAACAATGAACTTGAGCTGCTGGTGAAGGAAAACATCGTGAGGAAACCATAGCATGGTGGTAGGGTACTTTAGTACTCGGCTGGCTAGCTACCACCCTCAAGTTAAAAATCTGTCCCAAAGCATCTGACGGTGTGTTCCGGCAGCCTCACTAGAGAGCCAGTTCCATTCCAGGCTAAGTGTGCTTTACCGTCTTCGACCACACCGTCACTTAACATCAGGTGAGCTGTGGTCAAACATATAGCCTGTAAACCATAAATAAAAAACAAAATCTCATCATAATGCGGGCCATAGTCGATTAATCAAACTATCAATAACATTATATAGCACTAGTTTCATGGATAAATTTCCTGGCACTTCTGATGAGCATTCAGAAATTTCTTAAGCTTGTATAATTATGCTATAGACACCTGGATCATCATCATCATCATCATCAGTCTATCACTGCTAGACACATACCTCTCCCAAGACACGTCACTCAGCCCGATCTTCGGCTTTTTGCTTCCATCCGCCGCCAGCTGTTCTACGTATATCGTCACTCCGTCGAGTATCAGGGCGTCCTACGCTACGTTTACCAATTCGCGGTCTCCACTCTAGAACACGTCTACTCCAGCCACATGGATACCTACGTGTTATTATTTACAAGTGTCAGCTGTTTTGCAAGGGACGTGCTAAGCAATGATAATTTTGCAGGTCCCCGAAGATCGCTCCAACTGAAACACTCAAGAGCTGTACACCTCATTACTCACGAGATTAGCCAGCAAACAGAGCGACACGGCTCCGATATAGACAAGGAACAACCGACCAGGGACACGGATGAGCGAGTGAGAGGCAAAATATCTAAAGAGCTGAACCGACATATCAGCAGCTGGAGAATTTTGAAAGATCGCTTTTTAACTCCCAATGTATGTATATCTACATATTGACAGCCCCGTTGGCTCATTGGTAGTGTATCTGCCTTGAGAGCTGTAGGGCGTGGGTTCGATTCCCACTCAGGGGAAACATTTGTGAATAAACAAATGT
Organism: Biston betularia; assembly: GCA_905404145.2. Classification (NCBI taxonomy): domain Eukaryota; kingdom Metazoa; phylum Arthropoda; class Insecta; order Lepidoptera; family Geometridae; genus Biston; species Biston betularia. The sequence goes on from FR989879.1 coordinate 2,285,070, forward strand.
TTGTTCTGTGTCTGGGTGTTCTGTATGTATTATAAGTATGTATTTACAAATAAAAAAAACAAGTATTTATGTATTCTATCAGTTATCTGACTTCCATCACACAAGCTCTGCTTAGTTTGGGGCCAGATGGCGCTGTGTGTATAGTCCTACGATATTTTTTTTTTTTTATTTATATCTACACTAATTATAAAGAGTAAAGATTTAATTTTTTGTTTGTTTGTTTGTAATGAATAGGCTCCGAAACTACTGCACCGATCTGAATAATTCTTTCATCATTAGAATGCTGCATTATCACTGAGTGACATAGGCTATATTTGTATTGTTAATCGAGTTTTGTTTTATCGGTCGTTGAGTCGGTTAAAAAAATCAAGATATGTTCTGAAATAAATAAAGTTTAAAAATTTCCAGTCGTGTAATCAATCCCGCTGTCCCATGATCAAGGAGCGATTGGAACTCCACCACCAGGAAATCCATGGAAGAGAAAGTTGCCCAAAAAGTAGCAATGTAAGTAAATACATATCAGTTATGAACTGCAGTATAATGACCACGTTACTGGCACTGCGATGTTTACTACAGGACAAGTAGAAAGACGAGCCATCATCACCCACACACAGTGAATTATCCTCGGATACGTACCAATCGTTTTGATTCTGCGTTCCTCATCCGTGCGGCTAAGGAATGCAACAAGCTGAAGGCTTCTTTGTTTCCTGAGGGATGTAATCTGGATTTTCTCAAGGTCAGAGTGAATAAGTATCTGTCTCTAAGCATAAATCTGCGCGCTTCATCATCGAGCACATCTAGACTTATGATCAAGCGAGTATTGTTTGACTCTTTACTAACCACACCAAATATTCTACAATACTGAAGAAAAAAAAAATCAATGAATAGGTATAACAACTAGCGATATTATAGCTAAAAGCAATATCTTTGAGACAACCTTAAGATGGAAGAGATTAAAGGAAAAAAAAGACGGGATGTATCAATAATAAGGATATACACGTAGGGGAACAAATAATTATATGTACATTCTAATAATATCATATCCTAATCCCAACATAGATTAGCTAGAATAACTAAAAACGCACTAATGTATTAAATTAATATTTGCATAAAGAGAATGTAGGTAACGAGTAAGCCAGGTTGCCTTTCCTCACCATGTGACTAATATCATTGGCACGTCACGTATTTAAATACGAATTATCTCTGTGTTTGTGGATTATTCCATCAATGGAAGTGCAATAGCCACAATGTGATTAAATAAAATCCTACCGAAATCCTATCCTACTACTGTGGCCCCCCGTTTACTTCTAACGGGTGATATCTTTAGAAAATGCAGCCACAATTCCACAACCTACGGTTAAGTCAGGGTACAATATTACAGTTAAGTCAGGTTACAATATTTATTTTCATATTTTTTTAGATTGCCACATCACGGAGTAAAAACTGCTCATGCAAATCGAAAGTAGATGTTAATAAAAAATTACATCAAAACAATTTTTGTACAAAGCCCGCTCAAGATTTGAATACGTACAATATTCATTCTGATAAGAATGTTAGCGGTAAAAGTAAAGAGCAAAACGATAATACGCAAATTATACAACTATCGCCAAAATATCAAGATAACGGTACTATACCCAGTAAAGAAAACTTAGTTAACAAAGAAGTTATAAGAAAATATGCTGATAGTTATACTGAACCTCACCATACCCCTAATTTAGTGATTAAAGACGACGATAATGATAAAACTCTTTTTTCCAAAAGATATGTAGATAATTCTACGGCACTTGATGTCAATAATTTGACAGACAAGAACAAAAATTATCCCGCTGGTGATCCTGAAAACCTCAAAGATAGTAATATTCGTGAAAATAATATTTTCGTAAGACTCCTGGATTGTTGTACTTCTCCTTATAATTTTGAATTACCAAGCAAAAATATAAAAAATGACGCTAGCTCATCTTGTGATGTCCCTGTAAGCGAAAATTATACAACAACTTATAGCGATTCGTTTACTGGTGAAAATGTGGGTCTAAAACGGCCTCTTTTTTCTTGTAAGAGAAATTTTGACAAAGTAAGCACTAGCCCAGAAAATAACGCTAATATTTCTACACAAAATAGGAATGCGATGACAGATAGTAGCAAAAGTCCTAAAAAAGACAATAAGGCTATGATTGATAATTTCAATAGCGTGCAATCGGGCCTAAACATAGATGAAAATACAAAATACGATACTAACCAGCCCAGTACTTCAAGAAACTGCAACGGCAATGAATACAACAGCAATTTTGACAAGCATGTTTACGATAACAGCATTTCCTTCAGTATGCAAATTAGAGATTCTAAATTTTGCGAAAACAATGAAAAATCTGAATATATCAACAATTATACAACAACTTACAGAGATGGTTATACTGGTCATATTAACTCCAAAGCACAAGAGTACCCTCTTGTTCCTCTGAAGAGAGATTTTAATCAAGTCTGTGAGAGATCGAATTTCAATACTGAAATAAGTAAATATCAACCAAATTTTTCAAAATGCAATAAAAAATATCAACACCATGCTTGCGGGAATGAGAATACTAATGCAGAACAATGCGATAATTTTTCATCGTATGAAAATCGCAATAATTGTTGCAGTAGTTCTAAAGAGCCTGACTTTACTGATGATTTTACAACAACTTATAGTTTTTCATGTATTGGTAATATTGAAACCCTAGAAATGGCATTACTTTCTGAGAAAGAAAATTTTAATCAGACTGATATACAATTTCATGAAATTGAAAAAAATTGTTTAATTGATAACAGTAACAGTGTGCAATTTGTAATAAATATTGCTGAAAATGCAAACGCTAATAAAAACCAGGCAAGTCTAAATACTTGTAAAGATTTTTGTGGAATGAATAATAATCAAACATCTAATGAAAAGTTTTGCGATACTGATAGTTTAAAAAAACTTAAATGTGATGATTTTTGCACAGCAACTTGTAATAACGAATATACTGGTAATATTGAAGGAATTCTTCAATACCCCCTTTTGCCTTGTAGTAGAACTATAGTTAAAAAAAATATTTGTGCAATGCATAACTGTGCATCTAAAAAAAAATCCAATGGTTGTAAAAACCTTGATAAGCCTGCGAGTGTGGATATTTCTACGGCAACACTTAGCGATACATTGATTGATGCAATTAAATCCATGCTTCCTCCTGCACCTTGTGAACAAAATTTGCAACAGAGTAATAAAAAACCTTGCATAAATATTGACGAAAACACGGATACTAGTACTTGCCAGCCTAGTACTTCCAAAAATAGCAGCGAAAGTAAAACGAAGATAAAATGCGATGTTGGTTCTACTTCCAATAAAAAACCTACATTTGTTGATAAGTCTACGTACTGTAATACTGGCAGTGGCAACGTTGGTAAATCTTCGAAAAAAGATAGGCCATTACCATATTGCAAAAGTCCAACTGATAGCAATTCCTTGAAATCTCAAACAAAGGTACCAGTTTGTTCAGATTGTGTTATAGATAGCAGTAAATCTGATAGTAAACTTGCAGCACTAAGTAAAGAAACAAGCAACACTTACAAGTGCCCTATTTTTAAAGAAGTAAAAGAGTGGATTCAAGATATTCCAGTAAAGTTTAAGGCAGAAAAAAAATCTAAAGAATTAAATGAAGAAGCAATTAATGATTTAGTTAGAAAATTGAAAAAGTTATCTGAGGAAGCCAATCAACCAGAGTACGATGAAAAAGTAAGAAAAGAAATAGATATGTGTCTTAGCAAAATGTCGATATGCTACCCAGGGGACAAAAAAGAAAAGAGTGGATTTAAGCAATGTTTAGTCCTCCGTCTTTTTCAAAAAATAAAATCTTTGACCAAGACAACGACATATCCAGTAACTAAAGTGAGACAACCTTTTGATTCATGCAAAATAAATTTTAACAGTCAAACTTTGACGAAAGATGTCGAAATCAGAATTATTATTACAGAATGGTTACGATCCATAACCAAAGACAACAAAATGACAGAAAATCATATATCACAGTTAGCGGATTTTGTTGTCATTAGAATCAGTCCGCTATTGAATATACCAGTAAGTACATACAACCATAAAATTATCTTAAAGACGGCTATAGTCAACATAATAAATGACTTATCCATTGGCAACATCAGTTGGCTTCAAGATAGGGACGTACAGATCCATAATTATGCCAAAGATTTGGCTGACAAATTACTTTGCATTCAAGCAAAACACGCTAACGATTACAAGAATTCAAATTTATCAACTAATAAGTATTCCGAGTTAAAAGATTGTATTGATAAAAGGGAATTAGTGATATGTTCTGAAATAAAAAAATGCTTCAAAGATGCCAGAGTTGAACCTAAGGATATGCTGATCGAAGAAGTAGGAGTTATACTAATGGATTGTTACGAAATACCACATCCCGAAGCCGAACGCGATGCTAAGAAAGAAATAGTCAACATAATAATAAACTCCACAAACATGTCTGAATCTCAAGCATTACATTTAGCTAAGACTGTGATGAGGAAAGTACGAAGAGTATTAAATACGGGAGAGCATAGAAGAGATAGCGGGAGTTCACGATTTTCTAACTACCCTCAAAAACTATGTACTGTATTAGTATGTACATCGATTGACAAAGTCAGTCCATCCTAACCAACCATCAGTCAGTTATCATCATCATTTCAGCCGTAGGACGTCCACTGCTGGACATATGCCTCCCCCATTGACTTCCATAAAGACCGGTTGGAAGTGGCTCGCATCCAGCGCGTTCCTGCGGTCTTTACTAGCTCGTCTGTCCACCTTGTGGGTGGACGTCCTACGCTGCGCTTGCCGGTCCGTGGTCTCCACTCCAGAACTTTGCAGCCCCATCAGCCATCAGTTCTGCGTGCTATGTGCCCTGCCCACTGCAACTTGCTAATCCGTTGGGCTATGTTGGCTTGCTAATCAGTTATCCTAACCTATAAATTACATGCCAAAAAAATAGTAAAATTAGAATTTCAAAAGATTTAATAAACTTTATTAACAGAAGAAACAAGATGCTGTTTTTCTTTTAGTTTCTATCGAAATACATTTCAAATGTTTTAGCATATCTATTAATTTAGCAACACTTGAAAAATGTTTTTTATTGACATTTTGTGCCAAAGGGTTATGTCATGACATATACCGTGTGTACGAAACAACTCAACTGAAGAAACGTATGTTGTAGCGATGATAGCTCAGTGGGTAGCGCGGTCGGTTCGCATGCCGAAGGGTGTGGGTTCAACCCCCAATAATGAGCTTGAGCTGCCGGTGAAGGAAAACATCGTGAGGAAACCATAGCATGGTGGTAGGGTACTTTATAGTACTCGGCTGGCTAACTACCACGCTGAAGTTGAAAATCTGTCGCCAAGCATCTAACGATGTGTTCAGGCAGCCTCACTTCAGAGCCAGTACAATAGCAGACTAGGTGTGCTTTACCATCTTCGACGGCACCTTCACTTAACATCAGGTGAGCTGTGGTCAAACAGCTAGCATGCCAACCATAAAAAAATAAAAATAACGTATGTAAAACTTTCGCGATTTGAACACATAATTAGGTTTTCACCAGTCAAAGTCAAAAGTTTTATTTACATGACAATAGTTTAAAAAGGTCTTAAATGTTATAGTTAGCGTCTATTGTCAACCATTACAGTGTGCAAATACATTAAATGAATTAAATTAAATTAAACAATTCTACACTTAAAACAAAATAAAATATGTCTATTACATTAAAAAAAAAATTATCTGTCTTATCCAGGTCTTAATCACGCACAAAATACTATGAATAGCCAACTGGCTCCACATCTTTTCAGTGCGCTCGTGATGACGACTAAAAAAAAAAAAAACGTTACAGTTAAACGTGTTGTTGAAAAATAAAATTAATTATATAAGTAGTTATTATTTGATAATCACATTTTTTTTAACACACAGCGCCGTCTGACCCCAAACTAAGCAAAGCTTGTACTATGGAAGTCAGATAACTGATAGAATACTTAAATAATGTTTGTTTGTAAATACATACTTATAATAAATACAGCACACCCAGACACAGAACAAACATTTGTTTGTCCCACAAAGTTTGTCCTGAGTGGGAATCAAACGCATGCCCTTTAGCTCTTCAAGCAGACATTCTACCAATGAACCAACAGGGCTGCCAAATTAACTCTTATATGAAATGCTCGCTCTATTGTTTTTTTGTAAACCGGTCAATAAACTCGAATAACTTCCTTTACAAATCTCATTGATGGCAAAGTTCCCTTATTTGCATTTAATTGAATTGAAAGAGCTCCATTGTTCCGATTCAAAGCCCATAAGTTAGAAGACCATTGAACGATCGACGCTTTAAGACAAAGAACTTGGTGATGGCGAAAACATACGGGAATAAAATTGTACAATAAAATCTTAGAATTTATAAAATAATCATTATTGTATGCAAAAACCATAACAATAATAATAAAGAAAATTAAAAAACAAATTTCTACAAATTAAAAACATTTTCTCAAAAAAAAAAATTTTTTTTTACGTAAAAAGTAATGAGACGAACGAGACGCTCTCCTGATGGTAAGAGATAACGCCTGTTCAGTACCATTGCAGCGATACTTTGGGTAACAAAACAAAGTCCAGGGCATCACTGCTTTGGCGCTCATTACTTTGAGACTTTCGATGGTTAGTCTCAACAGCCCAGTAATTTCGCTAGCTGCAGTACCTACCCTTCGAACCGGAACACAGTAATGTTTACACACTACTGCTTAGTGGCAGAATAACTGGTACTGCGGTGGTACCTACCTAGACGACCTCTTGCTAAGGAAATATACCACCAAGTAAACTTGTGTTACTCGTGATGATGTTAGGATTCCAAAGATACCTCATACATCCAAATCTGTTCATTCATTTAAAAGTTATGATGGAATAGAGAAATTCTGAAAATATTAAATTCTTTTTTGGGCAATCGTCTAAAAATATATAATTGGTGACTTTCGTACATTCAAATATATTGTTACGTGGATAAAATTATCTATTTGCCCTTCCGGCGTTCTTTACACAACACATGCAGTGAAAGCAAAAAAAAAACAAGTTAACAATTACAAAAGTAATTACATAATATTAACTAAACGTACTTTTCCTTAAATGAAAAAAAAAATTGTGATGTGACATGAATATAAACAACATATTCAAAATAAGAAAAACGGTTAAGGAAATTCGAAAATATGTACAACCTTTTTAGAATTCCGTACCGCGAAGGTATGCAACGGAACCCTTTTAATCAGTGTTTGCTATACATACAATGACATAATCAATTTTTTTAAAAAATGTAAATTTTAAAGATTTACACTTGATTTATAGACGTAGGGTTTATTATTTTTTATTTACTTTAGCTGTATCTTAAAATAAACAATAAATAAAAATCACAAACCTGGTTTAATAGTGCAAATCGTGAAAAGTATTACACAAAACAATAAAATCCAATCAAGCTTGCTTAATGAATTAGGATTAATTAAATTGATTGTAATTTTTAAAACAATTATTATTATATGTATTAAAACAAAAATAAATTAACTTTAATTAATTTCAATTTTAAAACAAATAAAAATACATACACACACCAAAATTTAAAAACACAACGGGAATAGATAAGCAGATAGTTATGAAAACATTGATATTAACTACTAAGCTAACTGCGATACATAACGATTACCTTAGTGGTAGATTTCCTTTGCAGGAAGTCGTCTTGGTAAGCACCACCGTAGTAACAGATATTCTGCCGCCAAGCAGTAGTGTGTAAACATTACTGTGTTTCGGTTTGAACGGTACTGCAGCTAGCGAAATTACTGGGCTGTTGAGACTAACTATCAAAAGTCTCGAATTAATGAGCGCCAAAGCAGCGATGCCCTGGACTTTGTTTTGTTACTCAAAATTCTGTGTATTGCTGTAATAATCATGAACATCTTTTACCATCAAAAGAGCGTAACGTTTGTCTCCTGACTTTTACATTAAAAAAAACTACTTGTTTGTTTAGTATTACCAGTCACATTCAGAAAACTTGACAATAAATAACTGTTTCACCTGCACACTACCGTTTGTTTCGCCTCGCACGTATATTTGCAATTTGTAGTACCTACCCCGGTTAAGAATAATATGTATTTTTCTCTAATAAGTGAAGGAACAATATTCTTTTGAGAAAATAAAAATCTTAAGCCATAAACAGAATTTGAGTAGATAAAAGAAAAATTAATGTCAGTACGGAACCACCGATGCGTAAATCCACATCGCACTTAGTTACTTTTATCCCAGTCACGCATTTCTACTGCAAATGAAATGACAACGAAACAAATACGTGGTTAGAATAACGCAGAAATACCGTCGTGTAAAGCATTCTTCTTTAAACTGACAAAGGTACGTATAAATAATACAATAAGGTATGATGACAGATTCACTTGGTGGTAGATATCTTGCAGGAGGTCATCTAAGTAGGTACCAGTTATTCTGCCGTTAAGCAGTATGTGTAAACATTACTGTGTTCCGTTTCGAAGGGTACTGCAGCTAGCAAAATTACTGGACTGTTGTGACTAACCATCAAAAGTCTCAAAGTAATGAGCGCCAAAGCAGTGATGCCCTGGACTTTGTTTCGTTGCTCAAAGTTCTGTGTATCGCTGCGATGGTCATGAACAGGCGTTATCTCTTACCATCAGGAGAGCGTCTCGTTCGTCTCATTACTTTTAACTTAAAAAAAAAGATTTTGAAAAACTATTCAATAATGTTCGGAAACGTATATTATTTATAATAAATAACGTGTTTCTGCAGATAATAAAGGTTTAGTAGGAAAAAATGTCCTTTAAGTTTTTAGATTTGAAATTCGCACCAAAACGCTTTTAGTGTCATGGCGCCGTTAGTGACGTCACGTTTGAGTAAACAAAACGTAAACACTAGAAATTTCTAAGACGTTCATTGAATCATTTTGTTATTTTGTGTTATTAAATATAAATTCTAAAGTGTATAGGTGTAGGGCGGCCCTTCAGTGTAGTACTGTAGCACACCTTTTCAACTCCTGATAAGTTATTTGTTTACGCAAAAGTGACGTCATTCGCTCTGATTAGTGTTCAACATAATAATATCATGATAGCCGACTTTCGTGTTTTGTCTATCTTGCTCTTAATAATAAAGTAAATGCGTATTTCGTGCTCTTTGTGGGTTCAAACCCCAACAATGAGCTTGAGCTGCCGGTGAAGGAAAACATCGCGAGGGAACCATAGCATAGTGGTAGGGTACTTTCTAGTACTCGGCTGGCTAGCTACCACCCTCAAGTTAAAAATCTGACGCAAAGCATCTAACGGTGTCTTCCGGAAGCCTTACTTAAGAGCCAGTTCTTCCAGGTTAGATGTGCTTTACCATCTTCGACCACACCGTCACCTAACATCAGGTGAGCTGTGGTCAAACACCTAGCCTGTCAACGATAAAAAAAACGAATGCAGTTTTTTATCGAATACAATTATCAGCTAAAATAATTCCAGGTCTGTTGAGGCTAACCATCGAAAGAACGCCCTGGGGTTTATTTCGCTACCCAAAGTTCTGCATGTCGCTACAATGGTCATGGGAATGTGAGATCCGGAGAGTGTCACAATACTTTTACATTTAAAAAAAAATATATATCAAAAACGCATAGTTCAAAATCAATTACAAGCCCGTGTATTTCCACATCAATTGTGTGATTATTGTCAATGAAATATTGCCCTGAAGATTCGGGACCACGTTTTGTTCACGGCTCAGAACCGGGTGTTCTGGAAGAGGAGTGAAAATGAGAGGTATACGCTGTAACCCGATAGCAGCATCATGCCATTTTTAACACCCTAACGCAAAAACGACGGGGTGTTATAAGTTTGACGTGTCTGTGTGTGTTTGTCTGTCTGTGGCATCCTAGCTCCAGAACGGATGAACCAATTTTAAATTGTTTGAAAGGTGAATTAGTCGGGAGTGTTCGCAGAACTAAATTGTTTCCTGATTTGACCTAGATATTCTGGATAGCACAAGGTTTGTAATTCGCCGAGTTAATATCGTAATCTGATTACTGGACGCACCTCGAGTAATTTGAACGCTTTTCATTTCACGCCCCTAAACTGGGAAGGGTTAGATACAATGATTATAACAAACACCAGATACGTTATACTCAGCTTATACAAAGCCCAAGTAAGATCGTGTATGGAGTACTGTTCGCATCTATGGGATGGTTTTGCCAGGTACCAGCTTAAGGCATTGGAGTCGATCGAGAGACGCGCCAGGAGACTAATTGATAACGGCACTTTACTGGAGTCTCGGCTTCAAAGTCTTGAGCATCGTCGTAGAGTTACTAGCTTGTCAGTTTTCTACCGGACACATTTCGGAGAGTGTGCACTTGAACTGCACAATTTGGTTTCCCCTGTACCTTTCTTCTACTGGACGGCCAGACACGCGACCAAAACGTCATACATGGTGGATGTTCCCCATGTACGCACGTAAGCGTTTTGATTCCACATTTTTCATTCGCACAGCGAGGTTGTGGAACTCTTTGCTGGAGTCTGTGTTCCCTGTTAGGTACAATATGGGTGCTTTGAGTCGAGAGTAAATCTGGATCTTCTAGGCAAGCGTGCTTCATTGTAGATCGCATTTTCACTTAACATCAGGTGAGATGGCTATCAAACGCAAGCACAAAAAAAAAATTGAACAACAAACCAAAAGACAGGGCATCGCTGCTTTGGCGTTCATTACTTTGAGACTTTCGATGGTTAGTCTCCACATCCCTGTAATTTTGCTAGCTGCAGTACCCTTCAAACTGGAACACAGTAATGTGTACACACTACTGCTTAGCGGCAGAATATCTACATAGAATTACAATGTGTTTGGTAAATATGTTAGTCTTTTTGCAGTGTTTTTTTATGTAAAATAATTAATAAGACGAACAGGACACTCTCCTGATGGTAAGAGATAACGCCTGCCCATGATCGCTGCAGCGATGCAGTGATGATAGCTCAGTGGTTAGCGCGGTCGGTTTTCACGCCGAAGAGTGTGGGTTCAAACCCCAACAATATGCTTGAGCTGCTGGTGAAGAAAAACATCGTGAGGAAACCGCAGCGTGGTGGTATGATACTACTACTCGGTCGGCTAGTTACCAAACACTTAATGGTGTGTTTCTGTAGCCTCAAGAGCCAGCTCCATTCCAGGTTAGGTGTGCTTTACCATCTTCGACCACACCATCACTTAACATCAAGTGAGCTGTGGTCAACACCAAATCTGTCAACAGTAAAAAATAAACGTGATTCAATAATTGTGGTAAATAATTTTATCAGTAACTTGCAGACCCCTGGGGGTTTCACCCGCGTAGTTCCCGTGGCCGTGAGAATACAGGGATAAAAAGTAGCCTATCTCGCTTGGAGATAGTGTAGCTTTCCAACGGTGAAAGAATTTTTGAAATCGGTCCAGTAGTTTCGGAGCTTATTCAATACAAACAAACAAACAATCAAATCTTTCCTCTTTATAATGGTACTAGCGGACGCCTCGCGATTTCACCCGCGTAGTTCCCGTTCCCGTGGGAATACAGGGATAAAAAGTAGCCTATCTCGCTTGGAGATAGTGTAGCTTCCCAACAGTGAAAATATTTTTGAAATCGGTCTTCTAGTTTCGGAGCCTGTCCAATACAAACAAACATTCAAATCTTTATGATAGTATATATAGATAGATTTATTTAACAGTACTCTGAGTAACTGAGAAAGACTATCTTTAAGGCACAGAAGAAATGTATCAGGGCCATATGCAAACTACAGCAAAGGGACACCTGTAAACCTTATTTTAAAAGCTTAAAAATCTTAACCTTGCCTTGTCTTTACATTTTCGAATGTGTAATGTTTGTACGAAAAAACCTCAACTTGTTTGAAAATTTGAAAATAGCTCGTCACGGGCACAAAATTTGTAGACCTAAAAGTAAAACGGCATTACTTGCTAATAGCGTACTATGTAAGGCTCCAGAAATATATAATCACCTGCCGAAAGGTATAGCCAAAATGGAACAAATTTCTATTTTTAAAAATAAATTAAAATATTTTCTACTGGAAAAGGCATATTACACTGTAAATGAGTACTTGACAGATAAATTTTAAATGTGTGTGATTGGTCTCATCAAATTAGTAGGGTAAAAGTATGACCAAAACTGTCCAAAATTAATAATATTGTAATTCAATTTGACATTAATTAATTTATATTTTATTTTTTTTATGCTCGGACGAAATTGTATTTTATTGCTTGACATTTTATCATTGACATTATTGTTTTATTTTATTTTTGCTTTTGATTTGACTAATCACTGACTGTAGTTATTATTATATTTTTTTGTAATGTTTAATTTTAAGTTTTGCATGCCGCAAGGCAGCATATGGCGCTCGTTATCTTTTTTTTTTAATATCTATTGTACCCATATACGCAATAAATGAATTATGAATTATGAGTAATTTATTCAAAAAGTTGCCTGCTCATTTGTAGGTATACCTACTAAGTGGCAGCCGTATCTTCTTTTCATTATTCTAAGGCCCGAGCATTTTGACGGAAATACAGATGTAAAAGCTGAAAGGATACTTTTTCGGGGATAGTAAAAAAGGAAACGGGGTCTAGTACATTGTGAAGATATTACCTTATCTGATGTTTTTTTAGATGTCTTTTTAAATGTAATCCGTTTTATGGTTTCAAATTAGGTTTTTTGGTACAAGGGTACCGCATTCCAAGTACGAGACTTCGTATTCTGTTTTGCGTGTAATCATTTTCATTAGTTTATGGTTCAGGACGACGTCTCATGCGTGGAGCTTTTTAGAGATCTGCAGATACTGCCATTGCCGTGTGAGCTTGCCAGGTGCCCTATTCATCCTTACGGACATTGATAATTTTCAACGCAGGGGCGTCATCATCTTCACCACATAGTCACATCGGCTCGTCAAGTCGGAGAGGTCTGTATACAATCTGGGGCCCGCGGTCTACAATGCGTAGATACATGCACCTTCCACCGCGTGCTTCAGAACCAAGTTAAGATGCTGCCTACTAGAGATCTTGTTTTATGACAATGTCTAGTGATGAAACATGATTTTTTTGACATTTAATTGTAACGACAATATTTTTTTATCCCACTAGTATTATAAGTGAAAGTTTGGATGGATGAATGTTTGTTATTCTTTCACGCAAAAACTACTGAACGGATTTGTATGAAATTTGGTATGGAGGTAGGTGACACACTGGATTATCACATAGGCTACTTTTTATCCCGAAAACATGTAGCGGGTAACACCGCGGGGCGCAACTAGTATATTATAATTCGTTGGTTATTTACAGTTTGTAAAGATGGATCTTTTCTTGTTGAAAAATATATTTAACTAGCTGCGCCCCACGGTGTTACCCACTACATGTTTTCGGGATAAAAAGTAGCCTATGTCTTAATCCAGGGTATCAGCTACCTCCATACCAAATTTAATCCGTATCCATGCAGTAGTTTTTGCGTGAAAGAGTAACAAACATCCATCCATTTATCCAAACTTTCACATTTATAATATTAGTGGGATTTTTACTTTTACCTAGACATTTTAAATAGAAGCATAATTAATTTAAAGCGGGAAATATTTCAACGGGTTCGCCGAGCGTTAATTTATGAAATGCCAAGAGCCACTTGCACACTCTCTGAATTCTCGAAAGCTCTGGTTTTCATACACAGGAATGAAATGCTTGTTTGTATTTGGTACGTGTTTTCATTGAATAGATAATATTTAAAAAAAAAACGAATTACCTCAGTACCTCAAGTCGAAAGTCCATCCTTATTATCTTTAGATATCCCGAAAATATGTTCCGACATGTTTTCGGGATAAAAAGTAGTCTATCTTTTAACCCAGGGTCTCAGCTACCTCCATAGCAAATTTCATCCAAATCCGTTCAGTAGTTTTTTGCGTGAAAGAGTAACATCCATCCATCCATCCAAACTTTCACATTTATAATATTAGTGTATTACCTATTTATTTTGATATCAGTTTGGAAATAACGCAAGTAGAACAGAGTTAAGTCTACGAAAGCCTCTCGTTGCTCGAGATTTCCGAGCAAAATTCAATTTATAATTTGCACCAATTAGACTATTTCTTCTGGTGTCGGGCTGAGAACGTAAATTGCGAATGTTTGTCAATATTGCATGAGGGATTGGCCTTTTTAAAAATTGTTCAATGGTTCAATAGTCGTTATATCCTAGATCGCATCTCACTGCATTTTGCTGCGTGTTTATTTGCTTTTCTTTCAAGATGTTATCAAATGCAACCTATTTTAAATAAAAAAATAAGAAATGTGCAAGTAATTGTAAAAATATTTAATTTAACCTCCATTCATTCTATTTCTAATTGAAGTGATATTAGATAGATAGATAGATATAACTCTTTATTGTGCACATCATATATAGTAAAGAGTACAGAGAACAAAAAACCTTATTAACTAGTGCCACAAGTGGCGGCCTTATCGCTAACAGCGATCTCTTCCAGGCAACCAAGAAAAGAAAAAAAAAATCTTATTCTTATACGGAAAGGAGGCGATGAGTCCTGCACTGACGTCCCGCTTGGTGTGTATTGTGCATTTCCCCCTACCAGCGTCTACCCGAGCCAACCTAGCTCCTTGAAGTACCGGAGCGAGGCTCTGGGCCGCTAGCATAATAGCTCCAGTGAGTTGGGTGGAATATTTAAAGGCATTGATGACGAGAAGCATTCAAGGTGTTGCGGTGGCATAGATGATAGCGAAGCAGCTTCATGCCTAGTAGCAATTCTAGTACCTTCTGTGGTTTTGCAATGCAGAAGCACATGCTCCAGTTTCATTCTCCTGCAAGCAGCCACGGCATAGCGGACTATCCGTGACTCCCAGTTTAAAAAGGTGAATATTCAAGTTGCAATAGCCTATAAGGCCTACTAAGAGACGAAGGTTGTGTTGTTGCAACTATTGAAGTGATATGTTTTCGTTTAAGTTAATGGATTAATTTTTAATAATATATAACATTGTAAATGTTTTGTGTGTGTGTGTGCGTGTATGTGTGGGGTGCAGCTAGGTTGTATTATATTTTAAAATAATTTAGGAACAAATAGTTGGCGCTACTCCCCAAACAAAGTACATTTAGATTCTTAGTATAAAAATTATGGTTAATTACAAGGTTTTGTTTTGGACAGTTTGAATGGTATACAAACTGTCAGCGGGCAAAGAAAACATTTAATTACGAGACCATTAGACAAGCTACTCTGCAAGCTAAGTGGGCGACACTTTGTCAAGTCATAATATTATTTTAAATTTGGTCGAGTTGTGTAACTTTCCTCATAGAAACGAAAGTACTTTTAAACTTGAGACAATTTTCAATTCCGTGATCTTCCGCCTCCGCTGTTGGGGAGGTAAGGTGTCGGTATCGAGTCCAAGCCTCATTTCCGAGGCTGGACTCCATGGTACTCTGACCATGACGTTGAAGTTTAGAACACGGGCGGATCTCGAGTACCCTCAGGTCTAGGTGGCCTTCATTGTCGTTGTGGACTTATTGGAGGGTCTCATCCCTCTGCGCCGTCTTCTTCCTCTTCAGACTCTTTCGGTTCAGCCAGGAGGAGCTCTCGAGGGAGGGCTCGCCAGGTACGTACGTCAGGGGGGCGTGTATGGTGTGGTGCGATTTTGTTCCGATGGGGTGTGTAAACTTGAGACAACTGCCAGTTAAAACGTACTGTATCTTTAACGTTGTAGAGATCATACATAAGGCAAATTTACAGGCCATCTATTCCGATAAGTCTAACACAAGCAAGAAATAGCAAAAAAATCTTACCAAAATAAACAGGACCGACCAAATTACGTTCTGTGGTCTGTACGTAGAGAACTCAATTTGTCCGCGAGATATAAATCGACGTCACAGTTCTGATGGATGAAGGTTGCGACACTATCGTCCCTACGATATGACGCTGAATAAATCAAGAGCAGAGGTATAAATCTATGTCTTATGTGTATGGTTAAAATCCCTTTGTACATTATTTTTGGGACAGACTTGGTGTTTGAACATAGCTCATCTGATGTTAAGTGCCATTGTTATCTAAGATGATGATCACATCTGCCATCTCAACCTAGATGTGTTCTGGCTCTCAAGTGAGGCTGCAGGAACACACCTAAATCCAGAAAAAAATTTATCAGATCAAAAATAAAAAATTAGTGTATGTCAATGATTTATTGACGATGTCATTAATGTATATTGACATTAATGTCATTTATTTATTTATTTAATACTTTATTGCACACTTAAAAAAACATGTACAAAAAGAGGACTTAATGCTAAAGCATTTTCTGCCAGCCATCCCCACAGTAAATAAAATATGGTTGTAGGCGGTAAGTGTAGTATATTGACATTAATGTCAATTTATTTAATAGGAATTTATTTGTGTTGAAATCTCCTGCTTAATACAAAAATGAATGTTTGTTTGTTTGTATTTTATGTGCTGGGGTAACGTTCATCGGTTACCGATGATTCTTAGTCAACTTTTTGCTTGCATTTGTGCGAAGGTTATAAACATGTTAATAGTATTTTATTTTGCGACAGTTACGCACCGAGTAGGTACTATCTGACAGCCCTGTTGGTTCATTGGTAGTGTGTCTGCTTCGAGAGCTGAAGGGCGTGGGTTCGATTCCCACTCAGGACTAACATTTGTGTGACTAACATCGATGTTTGTTCTGTGTCTGGGTGTACTGTATGTATTTACAAAAAAAAAGTATTTAAGTATTCTATCAGTTATCTGTCTTCCATAGCACAAGCTCTGCTTAGTTTGGGGTCAGATGGCGCTGTGTGTAATGTCCTATGATATTTATTTATTTATTATTTATTTATTTATCTAGAAAACAATACTTTTTATGACCTGATCTCGCATACACAGATTCGGCGTATGAAGTGATAATCTCACTTTGCGTTCTTAAAATCTGTTTCTTTGTAACGTTTTCCATTCAGTATTTATAGCGATGAGGGTTAAACGGAAATTGCAAAGGACAAGCCAAGGATGCCGTGGAACTTCCCTACGCTTAAAAGTGAAGGAATCTAAAGGGTAAAGGAGTTAACTGGGCAAACGGATGGGCGGCTATGTAATTCTTGGTTATAAAAGTATAACTAAGCGCCATTTTTTTCATGTAAATGTAATAAGACGAATGAGACGCTCTCCTGATGGTAAGAGATAACGTATGTTCACGGCCATTGCAGCGATACACAGAACTTTGAGTAACAAATCACAGACCAGGGCATCGTTGCTTTGGCGCTCATTACTTTGAGATATTCGATGGTTAGTCTCAACAGCTCTGTAATTTCGTTAGTTAAATTACCCTACAAACTAGCACAAAGTAATGTTACACACAACTGCTTGGCGGCAGAATATCCAGTATTGCGGTGGTTCATAGACGACCTCCTGCTAAGGAAATCTACCACAAAGTATAGTTGTAAGGTTCTTTGCTTTTGATTTTCATCTGGGTTCATTGAATTGAATCTGAAAAATCTATGTTGAATTTAAAAAGGTAAGTTTTCTATTATTCATATTAACTTATTTAATGAATTAAATTCATCGTCAAAAGTACCCACATATCATAGATGCGTGGAAGTCTCGTACTGCTCTGTTTAATCGACTGTTTCTTCCACGCATTTGTCTTATGTGGAATGGCTTACCACCTTCGGTTTTTCCACCGAATTTTTACCTACCATCAAATAAAGGGTGAATAGGGTCCTTGAAAATAGGCAACGCGTTGGCAACGCCTCGGGTATTGTAGGCGACGGTGTTCACTTACCACCAGGTGGCCCGTAGCTTGTTTGCCACTTTTTCACAAAAAAAGTAAGCATCAAATCTCTAATTTTAATCCAAGATAGAAATTGAAAATAGATCACTACGACTTTTCAATAGAATTGAAAAATTAAATTCTGCAAAGTATGGCAGATAAAATTTTTAAGACTGCAGAACGTCTAATTGACAACCCAGCGCTCTACGTGAGGCTTGGAGCAAGCCCGCTTCAGACAGGCGATTACGTGACTTGACCAGGGTTATCTAAAACGTGGCTTTTGGGCAGTAACTGGCTCGCAGTTTACATTTATGCGGTAATTACGGTAATCCCACGGGGGGCCCACCACGTGGTTAAACGAAGCTTCAGCTGTTGTCAAAGGGAAATATCGAAAGTATTCAATTCGTATCAGTCATCTGTACCTTATAGTAAAAAAAAACCGGCCAAGTGCGAGTCGGACTCACACACGTAAAACTAAATATTCGGTGAATAGTTAAAGCGTCTACCTGTCACCGTTATTAGTATCGAGCAAGAAACGGTAAAAAAATAAAGTTTGTTGTATGAGTGCCTCCCTTAAATATTTATTTTATTTTATTTTTAGTATTTGTTGTTATAGCGGCAATAGAAATACATCATCTGTGACAACGGTGATAGCTAGACAATTTCAATTGTCTAGCTATCACCGTTCTTGAGATACAGCCTGGTGACAGACGGACGGACAGACGGACGGACGGACGGACAGCGAAGTCTCAGTAATAGGGTCCCGTTTTTACACTTGGGGTACGGAACCCTAAAAACTGTTTAGTTTATACTTTTGAAACTAGATGAACGATGGATTTATGAAATGTCCTTCAATAAATTAATACTTATTAAAAATGTCATTCAAATTAGAAACACGATCATCTGATATTTCATAGCTACAAATACTTACATTGTATAGGTACTTTCCTCAATTTCTTAATGTCCTTCCAAACGTCAGTCATTTGTCACTGGGATATAAATCGACATGGGATATAAATCGCCTTTCTTCCGAGATAGATGGCGGCATTGCCCGGGGTGGCATTGCCCACCGTCTATTGTTACAGAACAAAAAAATGTACACTTGTCGTTATTTAGGTACAGTCACCTACAAACCTTGTCTATAGTTAATATTATTACTCATACTTTGTAGGTTTTAAATACTTTAGTTTTTTTTTATGGTTGACAGGCTAGGTGTTTGACCACAGCTCACCTGATGTCAAGTGAAGGTGTGGTCGAAGATGGCAAAGCACACCTAGCCTGGAATGCAACTGGCAATAGTAACTCTATGTGGTTTTTTTTTATTTTTATGGTTGACAGGCTAGGTGTTTGACCACAGCTCACCTGATGTTAAGTGAAGGTGTGGTCGAAGATGGTAAAGCACACCTAGCCTGGAATGGAACTGGCTTTCATTTAAGGCAGCCGGAATACACCGCCTAAGTGCTTAGCGGCAGATTTTCAGCTTATAGGGTGGTAGCTAGCCAGCCGAGTACTAGAAAGTACCATACCACCATTTGCTCGTAGCTATACTTGTCTGTCTTTTCTAAATTATGTGAGTATAGCCGATGACTTCAAACGGTGAAAGAAAACGTCGTGAGCAGTGGCGTAGCGTGCATTGGAGGGGCCAATTATATTTTTAAGTTTATGTCAAATTAGTTCTAGATTTTAAGTAAGATTAGGTTTTTAATTAATAAGCTGTGTCAAATTAGTTTAGTTAATTTAATTTAAGTCCTCATCACTGTTGGAACTGGAACGACTGTTAAGCGGAAATAAACTAGATATATACCTTAAACATTCAAAATGAACTTCCGCAAAGTAACGCCTGAATCAATCAATTTCAAAATAATTATCCACTTTTGTAGTTGTCTGTACGTCAAGCGAAAGGAAAAATGTGCGGTCTTTGAGACGTGATGGAATGGCAATCGTACGTGTGAAAAGGAATGTGATGTGCCTACAGGGACTATAAAGTTGGTTTGTTGCGTGAAACATGTATTTTATTGCCGCGGTGAAGGAAACTTTGTTTATAAGAGAAACGTAGTGGCTCTGATGTACTTCTAGTCTAACTTTCGAAAAGCTATTTTATTACCAGTTACATTAGATCTACATTACATTTTGTAGCGATGATAGCTCAGTGGTTAGCGCGGTAGGTTCGCATGCCGAAGGGCGCGGGTTCAAACCCCAACAATGAGCTTGAGCTACCGGTGAAGGAAAACATCGTGAGGAAACCATAGCATGGTGGTAGGGTACTTTCTAGTACTCGGCTGGCTAGCTACCACCCTCAAGTTTGAAAATCTGCCGCCAAGCATCTAACGGTGTGTTCCGGCTGCCGCACTTGAGAGCCAGTTCCATTCCAGGCTAGGTGTGCTTTACCAGCTTCGACCACACCTTCACTTAACATCAGGTGAGCTGTGGTCAAACATCTAGCCTGTCAAACATAAAAAAAAAAACATTAAAAGTGGTTACTACAGTTACAATTCGTTAAATTCTTATTATTGTATGATTTTGTATTGAAGATAACAAATACAAATACAAATCTTTATTAATAACACCAAAGTAACAGGTCATTTTTTCCATTCACATTTTAAAATGTCGAAATCATAACATATGTCTATGTCACATTTAAAATAATTATGTCAATAAAAACAAAAATATTATAATTACTTACAAGTAATCCAATAATCTCTTATTTTTAAATAATCGTCAAAGTCATAAAACAAGTGATTAACGCGGTCAGATCGCAAGTCGAAGGGCGTGTACTCAAATCCCAACAATGAGTTTGAGCTACTGGTAAAGGAAAATATCGTGAGGAAACCATAGCATGGTAGGAAGGTACTTTCTAGTAGGTACTCGACTGGCTACCACCCTCAAGTTTAAAATCTTCCGTTCCGGTTTAAAGGGGTTTGCAACGACATAACACTGCAGTTGAGACTAACCATCGAGTCTCAAAACAAAGTGCGTCAAAGCAGCTTTACACTGGATCCATCAGGAGAGCGTCCCGTTCATTATAATTATTACATTAATTATTACATTACTTCTACAAAAGACTTAACGGGCAAGTCTTGTGAAATAAGGCAATCGATGTGTTTTTGTCAACATTTTTGTGCCGTTATACATCATGTGGAAGTTTGAAATTAATGAATACTATAGTACATATCCTGCATTATTATGCTTGGAGAAAAAATAGTTTCAAACGCTTTTCGTTTCTTGAAATTATGAAATAGAATATGGCCAAATTATTTTTAATCCGTAATCTTGACATCAAAATAATTATAGGAAAGGCGCAATTTTATAGATGCTAACTTTGATGCAGATACATTTAAGGCTTAGACCTTTTATTGTACGTTTTGTTTATTCTATTAGCAGATAAGTACGGATAGTTTGATGAAAATTTCTGATAGTGCCTGCTGAAAATCTCTTTTCTGCGTTACGTCTGTTGCTGTTTTATTTTGGTAGGCGCTACAAACCATCGAGAATCTCTGAATCTGACAATCTAACGTCACGAGTCTCGTGGTCGTGTATAGCACGTCACGAGTCTCGTGGTCGTGTATAGCACGTCACGAGAGGCTGCAAGAGGCGGGCGCGCGGTGGCGGCGGTACCGAGCACCGCGCGCATTCTTCCCGCCCGTTTTGTATTTGACACTTGACACTAGCAAATATTCAAAACGCGATGCCAAAACAAAAAACAAAACTTCTGTCATAATGTAACAGATAATCAATGTAAAATCCGCTTCCGGCAATAGGAATAAACATTCTGTCTCCTTCTTGCTCGTGGCTATAGTAATTTAACTCTCCTTATCTATTTTAGCGTGACGTCAATGTATTCAAATCTAACGTCAGACGTATGTACGTCTGTGTGAGTGGAAAATATCAATGTAGGTGTTCAAGCAGAAGTTCCCACGGTCGAGGACTTGGCCCTTAACTCCGACACGACTTCATTTCTGTGATCATAATTTATGTTTTTTTTTTTGACGTCGCCTTTTAGCATTTGCCAGTGTCAAGTATTTATATATTTCCAAGTTTCAAAAGTCAAATAAGTGTCTTCGTGGCTAAAGTTATAGTTAAAGTCTAGTCTTAGTCAAGTACAGTCCGTGTCAGTCAAGTCCAGTCATGCTTTAGTAAAGTAATGGTGACTTTACTATAAAGCTTCGATGGAGTTTTGGAAGCAACACGAAAAGTCATGTTTCACCACATTATATCATTTTCCCACACTCGCGCTTGTGACTCGGCACTTTATGAATAAAACACCACCATTTTTATGCATAAACACTCGACAAACTCTAGTTTTGGAAAAAAATACAACGGGGCGACACGACTCTTACCGCGTTCCCGCCAAAACCCCATGATTTATGTTTTTTTTTCTTTGGTTTTGGCGTCGCGTTTTAGCATTTGCCAGTGTCAAGTATTTATAAATTTTCAAGTTTCAAAAGTAAAATAAGTGTCCTCGTAGCTAAAGTTATAGTCAAAGTCCAGTCTTGGTCAAGTACAGTCCGTGTCAGTCAAGTCCAGTCATGCTTTAGTAAAGTAGTGATGATTTTACTATAAAGCTTCGATGGAGTTTTGGAAGCAACACGAAAAGTCATTTTTCACCACATTATATCATTTTCCCACACTCACGCTTGTAATTCGGCACTTTATGAATAAAACACCACCATTTTTACGTATAAACACTCGACAAAACACTAGTTTTGGAAAAAAATACAAGGGAGCGACATGACTCTTCCCGCGTTCCCGCCAAAACCCCATGATTTATGTTGTTTGCCTTTTATTTGACAGACCAAATCGTTTAACCCTCTTTGGAGCAAAACAGAAAAAAATTATATGTGACATTATCATTAACCAAAAACTCAGACCAAAAATATATCTTGATTCAATATAAATACTAAAAAAATTAAATAATTAAAAGTGACAACATTTCCAGGTGCTACGAATATAAAAAGAAAAAAATAACCAAAGACGATGATATACCTAGAGAAGATAAACTATCCACCAGTTCGAAAAAAAATCTAAAAAGAACGTCAAGTGGAACTGATAAAATAGAAAATAAAATTATTGATAAAACAAGTTCCACTTCGAGTAAACAGAGTTTTGAAACAGAATCTGTTGAAATAGACAGCGTTGAATCCATCGAAAGCCGTATTGAAAAATCAAAGACAGGGTACAAAGTTGGCACGCGAAAAATTGTTAAAGAACTCGCAGGAAATATAAAAAGAACATTGGGACGTATCGACAAGCGTGCTCTGCGGCGGAAAACAGCCAAACGTAAACCAAAGCGAAGAACAATGAAATTCAAAATGCCTAAAAGCAAACGCAATCGATAATCCTATTTAGACGAGATGGTCGACACGGAACGCCTCTGCTAAAAATTGTATTGGATGCGGGAAAATGCACATATCTATGAGGTCCTGGGTTCTGTTCCCATGTCACGTTTTATTAAATTTTTTCTAGGTTATGTGTGCGTATTGCCAATATAATTAAATTCGTGTCGTACATTATTTTAATAAATATAATATAGATTTTAGGTATTAGGTATATTGTAAATTCGCGCCAATTAGAGTACTTGAACTTGAACTTGGAAAAAGAAGCCTATGTCACCCGGGGCTGTAGCTTCCTAACAGTGAAGAATTTTTGAAGTAAGCCCAGTAGTTTTTAAGTTATTTCGTTACATATAAAAAAACAAATCTTATCTCTTTATAAAGCTTTCCTAGAAAGCCGAAGAAAAAGTAAGCTTCTTCCCTTGAAAATTAACTCCATTTATCATCAAAAGCCGATACGAAACGTTCCAGCAGAGCTATTGAAAACAACCGAACTGCTCTAATTGTGTTTACTTGTTTTGTCTGCAAACTGGAGCAATCTTTGCGAGACGAGGCTTTGGTTAGGAAAGTTTAGCGAAAATTGAGTAGGTTGGTACTTATAGCGGACTTGGTGAAATGCTTAATAGGTTATTGGATTATTGAAGTTAAGGGGAAGTTCGGTTCGTATGTAATTATGTATGTATTTACAAAAAAAAGTACTTAAGTATTGTATCAGTTTGACTTCCATAGTACAAGCTTTGCTTAGATGGCGCCGTCTGTAATGTCCTACGATATATATATATTTTTTATTATATAAGCATAAGATTGTATTCCTCGAATCCGAATATGGCCAAGTGCGGGTTGGCACACATTCACACATCTTCGAGAACTTTTTTTTTTATGAACTCCCGGATATATAGGTTTCCTCGCAATGTTTTCCTTCAGCGTTTAAAGTTAGCGGGAATACGCACTACGTGCTGTAGGATTCGAACCCATGACCCCAAACTGAGCAGAGCTTGTGCTATGGAAGACAGATAACTGATAGAATACTTAAATACTTTTTTTTTTGTAAATACATACTTATAATACATACAGTAGGTACACCCAGATACAGAACAAACATCGATGTTACTCACACAAAATATGTTAGTCCTAAGTGGGAATCGAACCCACGCCCTTCAGCTCTCGAAGCAGACATACTACCAATGAACCAACAGGGCTGTGAATAAAATAAAATGACAAAAAAAACATTATTACTTACTAGTAATTTTAAAGAATCTTTTAAGTTTGAAATACTCGTTAATATCGTAAAACAATGTCTTTAGCAGCCAAGATCTTAACTTTGTTTTGAAGTACGCAGTGGAAGGTACATCCCGGGCGGAGGCAGTAGGCTAAGGTATTCTTATTCTTATTCGGAATGGGGGCGATGAGTCCTGCACTGACGTCCCGCTTGGGGTGTATTGTGCATTTCCCCTTACCAGCGTCTACCCGAGCCAACCCAGCTCCTTGAATTACCGGAGTGAGGCTCTGGGCCGCTGGCATAGTAGCTCCAGTGGGTGAGATGGAAGTGTTAGCAATGATGAAAAGCAGTCAGCACTTCGCGGTGACATAGATGAAGATGAAGCTACCTCATGCAATTTAGTGGCAACTCTAGTCTCTGCTGTGGCTTCACAGTGCCACAACACATGCTCTACAGTTTCGTTCTCCTGAAGGCAGCCACGACAAAGCGGGCTATCCGTGGCTCCCAGTTGTGACTATTCAAATTGCAATGACCGGTTATAAGGCCTACCAAAAGACGAAGGTCCTGTCGTTGCAACTTCAATAGGTTGTTGGTGATCTTCCTGTTAAGGTATGGAAAAGGGTAGGGTAGTATCTAGTCTGAATAAAGCAAGTATTTTCATTGTCTAAGAAATAATACCTACATAACACCCGTGGAGCTGGTTCTTGTATTTCAATTATATGTTTACTACTTAACGAAGTTACGACTTCGTTTGCGTTAACTTTAGAATTGTTTTCAGAGAGAAATTAAACATGTGTAATTGTGTATATACGTAAATAGTTCTGAAACTTGCACTATTCTATTAATAGATTAAGATAAGGAATACCTTTTATCCCTGAATAATCCTATCTAATCCTACTGATATTATAAATATGAAAGTTGTATAACAGGAAAATTTTAGGTTCCTGTGCGATTTAAAAAAATATCATTACTATATGTACAGATGCCCCTTATATTAACTGTTACCCGCGACTTCGTCCGAGTTGAATTTAACAAAAAAGTTCAGTCAGTTTGCGGTATAAAAAGTATCTCATATGTTAATCCAAATAATAAACTATATGTGTAACAAATTTGATCAAAATTCGTTCGTTTTTGCGTGATTGAATAACAAACATCCATCCATCCTCACAAACTTTCACATCCTTTTCATATTTCATCTACACACCAATAAGAAATTTACAAGGGTCGCTCTTCAGTCCTCTATTATTCCTATTTAGGCGATATTTAAGCCATCACTTGCACAGGATCCAAGTGTTACGAGCTCCCTTTGTTATGAAGGTGTTTGCGGAAGACCCTGTTGTTCATAGGATACATAAACAATGAATAGGTGCTGGTTGTTGACAGCTCACCGTTGTTATTGGAATTTAGGAGAGGTTTCGGCCAAATGTCGAACGCGACCAAAACGTTATCCGTACATGGTGGATGTTCGCCATGTACATGCAAAGTGTTTCGATTCCACATTTTTCATTCGCACAGCAAGGTTGTGGAACTCGCTGCCGGAGTCTGTGTTAGGTACAATATAACTAGGTGTCTTCAAATCTAGAGTAAATAGGTTTTTTCTAGGTAAGCGTACTTTATATGACCACACTACTGCTTAACATCAGGCAGTGTAGTCAAACGCGAACCTATTATGAAGAAAAAAATGTAGAACCTTTGTTAGTAATCGAACCCACGCGCTACAGCTCTTGAAGCATATAAGCTCTTGATACTCTACCAAATGAGTTTACAGTGTAGTCAAATTCAACAAACTCAGTGGTTAGGGCGCTTGGACCGCACGCTGAGGAACGTGGGCTCATATCCCAATAATGCAGTCCAGACAATGAAGGAAAACGCCGTGAGGAAATCAAAACGTGATGATAGGGTACTTTAAAGTACTCGGCTGGCTAGCTACCACCCTCAAGTTTATAATCCACCGCCAAACACCTAACGGTGTGGTTCGGCATCCTAACTTGAGAGCCAGTTCCATACCAGGCTAGGTGTGATTTACCTCTCAATATCAGGTCACAACACACCATCACTAAATTTATCAGGTGAGCTCAAACACCTTACTTGTCAATAACAAAACAACAAAAATCCTACCGAATGCCTATTGCCTGCCCCGCTAGCTCATTTGGTAGTGTATCTGCTTCAAGAGTTGTAGGGTGTGGGTTCGATTCCCACTAGCTAGCTTCCACCCTCAAGTTTAAAATCTGCCACGACGCATCTGACTTGTTGTCCCGGCAGCCTCACAAAAGTTAGTTCCATTTAAATAAGCTGTGGTCAAATGTAAAATAATCGGTTACATTGGAAGGTAGACTTTTTAATGTCGCAGGCTTTCCGTGTATTCAAAGGTAAACACTGTTCTACCACAAGCAATCCATTGAAAGGGCTCTTTTATACGTTTTTAAATAAAGCCAAGCGTCTATTGACCGCGATGGCTTAGCGAGGTCTTCACACAAAACCCGTGAATAGCTACCTTTCAGCACGAGCATGCAGAAAGAACGTATAAATGTGGTTTAACATTTGAAAACCTACTAGTTGAAAACAGGCGTGTTGCTGTTATAAAAAAACGGTTTTACTATGCCTATAACCTTCACGCAAGTGCAAGAAATAACTAAATGCTTTCTTAGTAAGCACAATGAGCTATGGTGAGGGCTCAGGGTTTCACAACGAGGTCAAATCAGAAATGATTTGTAGACGAATTAAAGTTAACATAGCCCATCGAATTAGCAAGTTGAAGTGGCAGTGGGCAGAGCACATCGCAGAACTGATGGCCGATGGGGCTGCAAAGTTCTGGAGTGGAGACCACGGACCGGCAAGCGCAGCGTAGAACATACATCGTCAAGGTGGACCAGTTTAGTTTTATCATGACTGTGTTAGGAATATTTAATAAATAAATTAAATAATTAAAACTCGAAGTCTGGTTGTAATGTCAGCCGTACATTGTATATATATATATATATATATTTGTTTGTATAAACTACAAGCTCACCGGAAGACTCTTCCGGTCATACCACTTAGTATGACCAGCATTATGCTGAGGCGAACCCCTATTTTGTAACTTTTGTCTGTCTCTGTTTTAGTCCGGGTGGCAGCGTTGCAAATACAAAAGTCATAGTAAGCCGGCTGATATTGATACTGATAGTAGATCTCATATGGCTAATAAGTAAACCGAACGTCAGCTGCCCAGGTAGCGGTGGGTTTGGGAGTGGGAGGTCGTGGAAGTTGTAAAAAAAAATATATTGTTGCTATAAAACTATTTGTTTGTTTTTGTTACAAAATTAAACGTTATTCTTTCTTTCGTTCTTTCTAAATTATTTACTAATAATAATTTGTTTGCGTGAAAAAATTAGAGGACATATCATATAAGTTGTTGTTGTTACACGTTCTATGTATAGAATTATAAAAAGCTGACAAGTATACCATGAATTACCTATGCTCTAGGAAAACTTGTCTTCCGTTCTATTTTTTTATATAAGTAGGCTAGTATATTTTTGTAGTCATGATAAGTAGGTATACCTTAGTAGATCCGCTGTACGCTTAGATCTTTTAAACTACGCAACGGACTTTAATGCGGTTTCCATCAATAGGCAATAATCCAAGAGGTAGGTTTACATATATAATACATGCAAATGACATTAATGCACTACATTGCATCCGTGGGAAGCCTGGGCGGATGGCTTATGAGATAATACGAGCACAAAATAAAGTATTAAAAAAAAACACTTTTTCTAAAATGGAAATGGCCCACACGCGAAGCCGCGAGTAACAGCTAGTGTTTTATAAGTCTTATAACTAAGTCTTGTGTCGGCTGCCAACATAACGAAGTTTCCTAAGCTCATTTTCACCCTGGCTTCAATTTCCGTTCCATTATGATTACGCATCACTTCCGCTTGTTTACGTAACCATTTCCGGTGACACCTGCGCATTTGATTTTTCATACTGCCTAACCGTAAAAAAGATGTATTGATATTTTCTGAGAAGAAAAATACTGAGTATTCGAGAGATTTCCCATTTTGTTTGTTGATTTCAGATAATTGATTGATTCAGGCGTTACTTTGCGGAAGTTCATTTTGAATATTCAAAGTATAGGTAATTAGGTACATTTAGTTTATTTCCGCTTAATAGCCATTTCAGTTACAACAGTGATGAGGATTTAAATTTAATTAACTCGACAACAGTTTACAAAACTTATCCTAAAGCTTTGGATAAGTTTCACTGTTGTATCTGAAACGACTGTTATGCGGAAATAAACTAAATATATACCTTGAACACTTGTGGGTTTCACTTGGATATGTATTCAACATTTTGACTCTCTTTTTTCACCTGTAAGGCTAATCAGACAAACTGTTTTTGTAGCGATGATAGCTTGAAGCCGGAAAGGAAAATATCGTGATGAAACCATAGCGTGGTGGTAGGGTGCTTTCTAGTACTCGCCTGGCTAGCTACCACTCTTAATTAGTTAGTTGTAAATCTGCCGCTATGTACTTAACGGTGTGTTCCAGCAGCCCCACTTGATAGCCAGTTCCATTTCAGGTTAGGTGTGTTTAACATTTTTGACCTCAGCGTCACTTAATATCAGGTGAGCTGTGGTCAAACACCTAGCCAACAAATATTTAAAAAAAAAAACGCTAGTTTAGTGCGATTTATTACAACTATTTTAGAGTCCAATATTCAGGGCAGGCGTGGCTTCCAGTGATAACTAGAAGTATTTAAAAAAAAAAGTTAACCATAAGTTGAAAATCAGCCGCCAAGCATATAACGGTGTGTTCCGGCAGCCTCACTTCAGAGCCAGTTTCATTCCAGGCTAGGTGTGCTTTACCATCTTCGATCACACCGTCACCATAAGTTAATTTTCATATTACGAAAATTCTTTTTACATTCCAAATACTTTCTTTTCTTATTTAAAATAAGCCATTCAAGCTATAAAGAAAAGTGCTCTCAAGGCGTTATATTCTTTAACACGATCAAAAAATTGTGCCAAAAGTTACAAAGTTCCATTACTAAGGTCCCTTTCTCCCTTTATGAAAATATCTACCGTTACCAAGAAATCCCAATCCAATAATAGCATTTAATAAAGCGAATCTACAGTTGAATTCCAGTAAGGGCAGCAAATCATACTTCTTAAGTTCATTTCAATATTAGTTATTTGTTATACAAGAGCGCAAAGTTGCTTTTTAACCGCGTGCTCAATTTTGATGACAGAGCAAGCGAAGGATTCTAAAATTAGAATCCTGAGCGTTAGCGAGGGAATCAAAAGAGCGCGAGGTGAGACATCTTTACACTCGAGTGCAACACGTAACTTTTTATCCCACCTCAGCGAGGAAGTGACTAAATACAATAAAAAATATTTTACAAGCATAAGATTTTTTATTTCAGTTTAGGTATTAAATACTACATTAACAATATGACGTGAAAAAAGCGCAAAGCAAATTAAAAAAAAAACGTACACCAGAGAGGTTCCGAATACGAGTTTTTAACAAATTAAAAAAAGTTGTATAATAAATTTGGCACCATGGAGGTAGAAGTAAATAGGTTTAATGATGTTTTGAATTCACAAACTTAGTGCACACGATGTTCTGGAGTTTTGGCGGGAACGCGGGAAGAGTCGTGTCGCTCCGTTGTATTTTTTTCCAAAACTAGTGTTTTGTCGAGTGTTTATGCATAAAAATGGTGGTGTTTTATTCATAAAGTACCGAATTACAAGCGCGAGTGTGGGAAAATGATATAATGTGGTGAAACATGAGTTTTCGTGTTGCTTCCAAAACTCCATCGAAGCTTTGTAGTAAAGTTGCCACTACTTTACTAAAGCATGACTGGGATTAACTGACACGAACTGGACTTGACAAAGACGACTTTGACTAAAACTAGCTACGATGGCACTTATTTAACTTTTGAAACTTGAAAATACATAATTACTTGACACTGGCAAATGCTAAAACGCGACGCCAAAACCTAAGAAAAAAAAAAAAACACGATGTTCTAAATTCAAATTTACTTTATCCTTTTATCCGGATAAAAACGACTTTTGCACTCAGATGTCGAAGAGCAAAAATACTCTTTCCGAGAAAAAAAAAAACTTTTTTTTTTATAGTAGATAGGCTTGCGTTTGACCGCCATCCCGCCGCATTATTATTTATTAATAGGTATCTACCTATCACGTTCAGATGACTTTATTATATTTTTTGTTTTACTTATGCGGGGTTTCTCATTTTTTATTATTATAATCGGAAATATAGCTATGGCTTCGGTAATGCTCAGTGGCCTTCATCATGGAAATACAGCTGAGTACAACGCACGCGCGGCCTCGACTTGCGCGCCCGCGTATCGCGTATCTGTTGGCTTAGTGATATTCATGTTGTCATAACTATGTATGTATATATTCCCGTTGTGTTTTTAAGTTTGGGTTTGTGTTTGTATATTTTTTAATACATTTATTGTAATTATTGTCAAGGTCAATGATTTTTGTTCCAATGCTTAATATGCTTATAATTATCATGTATTGTTTTAGATAATATTTTTTTTTTCTATGTTACATATATGTTTTCCTAAGTATTTGTTTGTATATTTTTGTTAGTAATTTATACATCTGTTTTCTGTGTAAATATTTGTCATGTTTATTTGGCTCAAGATCATGAACTATAAGTTTTTGAGTATTTGTTGAAAATATTTTTTTTTGTTCTATGATAAATCTTGTCGAAATTTTTTTTTTACCCTTATTTGTAAGGGTAAAAAAAAACCCATATTTTTAATTTTAATTTTAGGTGTGAATTCAGAATTTATTTCTTATTTTCGGTTGATTCATTGTATCCTAGGATTTAGATATTGTCAAGTGTCTTGTGACAAAATCAAGTAAAATAAATCTTCGTACCATCTACTCTATCTACTTCAGTCAAAAATCGCATAAAGACATTGTATTTTGTAATTATTATTGTTATCTTTTTTATTGATTTTATGATATTGATTTTTGCATGCCGAAAGGCGGGATATGGCGTGCTATGTTTTAATTTCTACGAACTGTATTTTACCCATATACGCAAATAAATGATTATGATTATGAAAGTAAGTATCAATTAAGTCCAGTACATGCCCTAGTAAAGTTTTGAAAACAACACAAATACACATGTTTCACTACATTATAATCGCTACTAACTGCGCCCCACGGTGTTACCCGCTACATCTTTTCGAGATAAAAAGTAGCCTATGTGTTAATCCAGGGTCTCAGCTACCTCCATATCAAATTTCATCCAAATCTGTTTAGTAGTTTTTGCGTGAAATAGTAACAAACATACATCCAAAGATTTTTACAAACTTTCGCGATTATAATATTAGTGGAATTTGAACAACTCGAAAAACACAAGTGCGGCATACCAAACAAAGCTTTTACAAAGAGTTTTTGTGGACAATGAGCGTAATTTCATCTTCCCTTTGGGAAATCCCCTTAATATGGAAGAGTCTAACTTCCTTACTGTCTTTTGTAAGGTTTCCCGAAATCTGTGGGACACAATAACTTCGCGGGACGTCTGTCGTGATAAATGAGATTAATAAGCCCTCTGATATTGCCTTGGCTTGCTGTAGTGTCATTCGAGTGATAATGGTAACTATGATCGATTGTTAAAATAACATGATACGGGTATGACTTTTGGTTCCAGTATCTTAATGAAATATTTGGAACCGAAACGTGGACATAATTAAAGCGGTCTACAAGTTTAAAGTCGCTTAGGGCTTACGTGGTGGTAGATCTCTTTAGCAGGAGATCGTCTGGGTAGGTACCACCGCAGTACCAGATATTTTGCCACCAAACAGTACTGTGTAAACATTACTGTGTTCCGCTTTGGAGAATACTTCAGCTAGCGAAATTATAGGGCTGTTGAGGCTAATCATCGAAGTAATCAGCGCCAAAACAGCGATACCCTGGACTTTGTTTTTCAAAGTTCTGTATATCGCTGCAATGGTCATGGACAGACGTTTTCTCTTACAATCGGGAGAGCGTCTCGTTCGTTCCTGTCCTATATAAAGCTACAATTAATATTTTTCTTCCCAAATTTACGTGTTTTTTTCTCAGCTACGCCATCGTTTACCTGTTCAGCGGGCTGGCTAAATTTAGTTCTTTTTCGTGTTAAAAATACTACGGGGTAGGTAAAGTACCTACCTAATTATAAAGGTGATTAGGGACCATTATTATAGCGCTAGCTCCAGTTCCCACTAAACACTTAGCGCGTAACGACGTCAATAGATTCTAATGTAGATACCGGAGTTAACTTTTATTATGATAAGGTACTTTGGTTGCTCTATCATTAGTAATTTTAGCATAATTGTGTTGAAGTTTGGAACTGAATTGTGACAGGTAAAACTGGAAAAGCATTTTGTTGTAATTTTATTTTATGCTTGATAACGCTTCGTGTTTGACCACAGCTCACCTGATGTTAAGTACCATGATTAAGCACTCCTAGCCTAGGATTTCAAGTGAGGCTGCCGGAACACTGTTAGTTGCTTGTCAAGTAGGTACTAGAAAGTACCCTACCACCATGCTATGGTTTCCTCACGATGTTTTCCTTCCCGCAACTCAAGCTCGTTATTAGGGTTTGAACTCGCGCCCTTCGACATGCGAATCGACCGCGATAACCACTGAGTCATCGCTACAATATTAATAATACATACAGAACACCAGGATTCAGAACAAACTTCGCATAAATGTGTAAGTGGGAATCGAACCCACCCCAATAGTTCTTGCACCTGATATACTACTAAATGAGCCAACAAGGCAGCCATAATAAATACAACGACCTTTTTTCATCAGAAAACAGCAAGCAGACCCGAAAGCATAAAATTTGTATTATTAAATTTTTTTGTAACATCAAATATTAAAATAAATACTTACTCTATCGTTTTATTATCAACAGTTAAAATTTTAGACAAATTAACCATCAAACTCGGTTCCCTTTCTTCACAATTAACTCTCACTAATTAAGGTACAAAACATCCAAGGCACCTATTAGCACTAAATAGAATTATTTTCACAAATAAACGGATCATTTTCCCAATAATAAAAAATAACAGGTCTACTTTACCCTCATCCGGAAACATTATAAAGGCAGTTTTATACAAGCATAGCAACAAAACTTGGAGAAGTTGACCTTTTCTTTCAGGAGTTCGTCTAGTCTACCAACGCAGTACCAGATAGTCTGCCACTAGGCAGTAGTGTGTAAACATTGCCGTGTTCCGGTTTGTAGGGTACTGCAGTTTACGAAATTACAGGGCTGTTGAGACTAACCATCCAAAGTCTCAAATCAATGAGCGCCAAAGCACCAAAGAATAGAACTTGAGAAAACGAAATAGCTTTTTTCTTGTGAATTTCAAAGTAATAGAAAGTTTTTTTTGGTTATTGTAAAGTTGACCTTGAAGGTACTACCTACTATATTTAAAGTTTCAAAGTAATGAGCGCCAAGGCAGCGATGCCTTGGACTTTGTTTTGCTACTTAAAGTTCTGTGTATCGCTGCAATAGTCATGGGCATGCGTTATATTTTACGTTGACACGCTAAGTACCTACTGTAAGTACTGTAGTCTGAAATGGAACAGGCTCTCAAGTATCTCTAGCGCTCTCTCTTTCTATCTCTCACTGGTTATGGTACTTAACTAACATTATCTACGTTAGTATCAAGTATAACTAAAAAAGTAAGTAACTAAGTTGAGAATCTGCCGCTGTGTTCCGGCAGCCTCACTTGAGAGTCAGTTCCATTCCAGGCTTGTTGTGTTTTACCATCTTCGTCCACAACGTCACTTAACATCAGGTGAGCTGTGGTCAAACACCCAGCCTGTCAATCATAAAAAAAACTACTACTTAAGGTATTGGATAGTCAAATGTTAATAAACAATTAACAAGCGTTTTGTTTTGACTATAGAAATTCCCTTAGCATAGAAATTAGAGACTTGCTGCCAATAAAAACAATAGCAATTGCTTACGGCAACAATTTGCGGCAAGTTTTTACTTTAGCCCGTAGTTAGATGCTTCCTACTTACGTATCCCCCAAGCACCAATCGTATAAACCCCTAATTTTACCCAAAGATTTTGTAAAGAAAATTTTACCAAACATTTTCCAGGCTTTTGTTGATACTATGGCGCCCTTGAGGGCGTGCAATTTACAACTTTTTAGCTTGCACGATTTTATATCTGCCCCTTTCTGGCAAAAGAGGTCGAAGAAGAAGCGAGACGCGTAAAATGGTAAGTTTATGGTAAGGTAATGACTTCGACCTTCTATTTTTCCTGGTAAGTTCTAAGAATCTAGCATGACGATTTGCGAAAAATCATTTGTTAAACTTTGAGTACGAAAATGTTTATTGAAATGAAAGCCCTTAGCAAACGAAACTGTAACAATTTTTTTTATGTTTAAAAGGCTTTTTTTAATAGGCGTTTGACCATCATCTTACCTGATTAAGTGATGATGCGGTCTAAGATGGAGCACGCTTGCCTTGAAGATACCGATTCACTCTCGACTTGAAGACACCCAGATTATATCCATCGGGCAACACCGTCACATTTCACTGTCTAGCGGTTCGCACAATGGACATGGATTTAAATAATTTCGTTCGAATTTTTGTAACATTCATGAAACGAAATAAACACGTATTTTAAGTATTCTATCAGTTATCTGACTTCCAAAGTACAAGTTTGGGGTCAGATGGCGCTGTGTGTAGGTACTTTTTTATTTGGTATTGTATACTAGTAGGTATATGCTATAAGCAGCCAGGAACGAAAATATAGGGTTAAACCTTTGGATTGAACTAATCTGAAAGGAGGTCATTGTATCATTGTGAACTACGTTTACTTTAAACCCAATTCTAAAACCATTCACATCATTGAGGAAATTCATTGATACCTTGGCAATACATTTTGACAAGTTGTGACAAGACAAGTTTAAGTTAGTAGTACAACCGGAACACGGTAATGTTACACACTACTTGGTTGCCGGCGGTACCTATACCTGATAATGCTGCGATGCTTAACTAGACGACCTTCTGATAAGGAATTCCACAAACGAGAAAAAAAAATTTAAAACCAAAAAATCACAAAAAAAAATAATAATAAGTACTAACCTACTCAAAGCGTTTCATAATTATTATTCATAGTCTGTGGCCGTGTGTGGTTTTGCAGCCAGGAAGCTAAATTTGCAACAAAAACATAAATAAAACTAAATGTAGATTTATTTAACGTGAACATTTTAATGACTTTATGAATCACAATCAAGAACTTTGATCTTCGATAAATTTGAGATCGTGTATTATATTATTTGCCTTAGCGTATTTGGACATATTTTTGTTTAATATGTAAAAAGTAATGAGACGAACGAGACGCTCTCCTGAAGGTAAGAGATAACGCCTGTCCATGATCATTACAGCGATACACAGAACTTTGAGTAACAAAACAAAGTCCAGGGCATCACTGCTTTGGCGCTCATTACTTTGAGACTTTCTATGGTTAGTCTCAACAGCCCAGTAATTTTTACACAGTAATGTTTACACACTACTGCTTAGAGGTAGAATATCTGGTACTGCGGTGGTTACTCACACATGTTTCATTTCTCACTGAATCTAATTCTAAAGTTAACGTGCACGAAGTCGCGGGCGAAAGGTATGGAAAGGTGTACAAATAAAAGGACTTATTTACTTTAGAAGGTTGTTTTAAGTTAATCAATGCGTAAAATATCTTGTCGACTTCTAGCTAACGCGAAATGACAAGCGTGAAAACAAGACCAGACCTTTTAGGCATTGGTTAATTTAAAACAAAGTTTAAGTTAATTAAGACTTCATATGCGCAGTGCGGTACTTAAAAGGCACTTTTAAATATATTTATAAGTGTTAAAATAAAATAGTACAGTAAAGACAACACAGTACAGTACAGAACAGTATCAGTAACAGTAGTAGGCGTTATATTTTACCATCAGGAGAGCGTCTCGTTCGTTTCATTTCTTTTACATAAAAAAAGCAAAGTTATAACCGCTAAACATACTTAAAAAGTTAAAAAGCAAAGGAAGTAGATGCCTCTCTTAAATTCTAAGGAACTAAAAAAAAACCGTAAAAGTTACAAAAAGTAACTTTTAAGTGTTACATTGTCATACGTTATTTTTACAATCCACGTTTACATAAAGTAATAACAGAGTAACAAAGAATTTTAATAATAATTAATAATTAATTACGTTGTCAATTTATAAATATGCCATTAATTGGTAATTGTCAATAAGTCATTCATGAAAAAAATTTACAAATATACAATTTTTTAGTCCAACCATGTTATCACATAAGTGACAGTAATGTCTTTGATGATAATAGTGTTCTTTAAACCTAAACTTATAAGCAAAGATATTTTATTTTTCAAAGATAATTTTACCTTTCATCGCGCTTACGCACATATTTCTAAACTCTAAATATGATATCGTTACTTTCAGTTCCAGTTTTTTTCTAGCACAATCTCTTATAGTATCTAAGCCTCTTCACTAAACTTTGAATAAACCAAAACAAAGTCGATCTCCGGTCTATCTGTTATTCCGCGTACTTCTAAACCGCGCAATGAATTTTTACATAATTAATGTCAATTAGATTTTTTTCACATCACAGCTCACCTGATGTTAACGGGCAAGTCTTGTGAAATAAGGCAATCGATGTGTTTTTGTCAATCTTTTTGTGACGTTATACATCATGTGGAAGTTTGAAATTAATGAATACTATAATACATATCCTGAATTATTATGCTTGGAGAAAAAATAGTTTCAAACGCTTTTCGTTTCTTGAAATTATGAAATAGAATATGGCCAAATTATTTTTAAACCGTAATCTTGATATCAAAAAAATTATAGGAAAGGCGCAATTTTATAGATGCTAACTTTGATGCAGATACATTTAAGGCTTAGACCTTTTATTGTACGTTTTGTTTATTCTATTAGCAGATAAGTACGGATAGTTTGATGAAAATTTCTGATAGTGCCTGCTGAAAACCTCTTTTCTGCGTTACGTCTGTTGCTGTTTTATTTTGGTAGGCGCTACAAACCATCTCTCTCTTCGAAGAATCAATCTCTCTGACGAATCTGACGTCACGAGGCACATACCTATAGCATGTCGCGAGAGGCCGCAAGAGGTGGGCGCGCGGCGGCGGCGGTACCGAGCACCGCGCGCATGCTTCCCGGCCGTTTTGTATTTTGATTCTTCTAGTGTGCAACTAAATACCGACCGACCGCGCTCGGTCGTATTATTTTGTTGTCTTACCTCTTTAGTTTGAGTAAATGATACGTTACCACGATATTGACGCTTTTATGTAATTTAGTGGAGTGAATCAGTGATTAGTGCACAGACGCTTTTTTGTTTATTTTTTATTATTCATCTTGTGTACATAATATTATAAAAATGAGAAACAAGCAAAGACGGAAAAGAAAATGTCTGTGTTTGTTTGTTACCTCTACACGCTTCAGTAGTTTAATTATTATCTTTTTGTTTGTATTTATAATTAACTAGTGGCCCGTCCCGGCTTCGCACGGGTGGACATTTATTTTTTAATTAAATTCTAGTAATAAATATAGCCTCATAGTAATTACTCTAAACTACTTTTTTAAAATGGGTCCAGAAGTTTTTCATAATTCATACCTATTGCGTAAATGGGTATAAAATGGATAAATGGATATTAAAAAACTCAAAGAGCGCCATATTCTGCATTGCGCCGTGCAAAAATAATCATGTTCATGTACATGCAATACTAACGTAGATAAACAAAAAATGACAGAACCTTTACAATATTATATTCATCGATAATTCGATGATTATAACAATATTATTAGTGTAGACTAGCTAACCCATGTTAAATATATTGTAATGTATGTAGTAAGCCTTATCCGTGTGCGGTCCACCTTACTCTATGGAAAATGTTGAATCGTGTGGTCTATGGGAAGGCGTCGGTTCTGAACGGTGAATAAAGATGGTGCCCGATATTAAGACGGTTTTCATTTAATATCTCAAAAACCCATCGGCCCCATTGTTTTCTCCATCTAAGCCCCACCCTATGCTGCCTACTTGCTACGTGCCCGCAGGCTACGCGATGCAACTAACTATTACTAAATACATTCGTGTTCTCTGTGACTTTCATCAAACGTCATACGAATACGAAGTCGTGATGAACATTTAATTTGTACGAAACACCGAAGGTAGATTTATTCGTTTCCAAAGCGAAAATTTCAATGTAATCATAAGTTCCCACGGTTGCTTTATGAAACTTGAAAATATAAAACACTTGACACTGTCAAATATTCAAAACGCGATGCCAAAACAAAAAAAAAAACTTCTGTCATAATGTAACAGATAATCAATGTAAAATCCGCTTTCGGCAATAGGAATAAACATTCTGTCTCCTTCTTGCTCGTGGCTATAGTAATTTAACTCTCCTTATCTATTTTAGCGTGACGTCAATGTATTCAAATCTAACGTCAGACGTATGTACGTCTGTGTGAGTAGAAAATATCAATGTAGATGTTCAAGCAGAAGTTCCCACGGTCGAGGACTTGGCCCTTAAGTGACGGTGTGGTCGAAGATGGTAAACACATCTAGGCTGGGATGAAACTGGCTATCGAGTGAGGCCATCGGAACACACTGTTAGGTGATTGGCGACAGATTTTCAACTTATTGTAGCTAGCCAGCCGAGTGTTATAAAGTACCCTACCACCATGCTATGGTTTCCTCCCGATTTTTTCCTTTACCACCAGCTCAAGCTCATTATTGGGGTTTGAACCCACTTCCATTAGCGTGTGAATCGACCGCTTTAACAACTGAGCTATCATTGCCACATCGATTTTGTAACAGTAGAAATCAAATTGCATCTGTGTAAATACGGGACAGATCGCTAATTTGCGATTTATACATATAATAATTATATATGCTCAGATTGCGGAAGTTTAAAAATAACCTTTTATTTCCTTATTCTAAATTTCAGATGATTATAAAAACATCGGATCATAGACTAGAGGAACTAAACTCAAATGCGCTGGCGATATAGTAGGGTCCTTGTCTAGGCCCGTGTCCACGCACGGCGGAGCTAATGCCAGCAACCAAGTTATGATGGCTACGCTGGTTGCTATGAGAGACCAGAATAGTAACAGCAGGGAGAGTTGGACGCGCCGCCAGGTGTCGTCGCAGTGGTAATATAACACTTCTTGTGATGTAAGCGGTCTGAAATGATTGAAAATAAATAAAATAAAAATGTGTTTATTACCATAAGATTACATTTATTAAACCTTATATAACACTAGCAGACGCCTCGCGGTTTTACCCGCGTAGTTCCCGTTTCCATGTTCCCAATACAGGGATAAAAAGTAGCTTATGTCACGCAGTGATAGTGTATCTTCCCAACAGTGAAATAGTTTTTGAGTTTATTCGTTACAAACATACAAAAATACAAATCTTTTCTCTTTATAATATTATTATAAAGAGGAAATATTTTTTGATTAACAAAATTACCATTACTTTTGAAATTCATAAAAAAAAGCTGTTTTATAGTTTTATTCTTTTAAAATGTTCTATAGATAGATAGATAGATAGATAGATATAACTCTTTATTGTGCACATCATTATAGTAAATAGTACAGAGAACAAAAAACCTTATTATCTAGTGACACAAGTGGCGGCCTTATCGCTAACAGCGATCTCTTCCAGGCAACCAAGAAAAGAAAAATACGATAGAAAGCTTAAGAAACAGACGGGAGATGTAACACTAATAAGAAATAAAAATAAAATAAAAATTAACTACGTTACGTACGTTACGTTAGGTACTTTTTCACGACTATTCTTTTGACTTCACTAAAATATTCCATAGGTTTTTTTTCACCGTAACTATTTTTTTGAATTTACAAAAAAAAATGTTCTATAGGTACTTTTTCACGGAAACCTATTCTTTTGACTTCACAAAAAATGTTCAATAGGCACTTTTGCACACCGACTATTTTTTTGACTTCACAAAAATTGTGTACACTTTTTTTTTAACAAACATTTACCTGAATCTTTGTCTCGGACGTTCCTTTGAAGATAGTAAAGGTTGTTTTTCAGGGTCCATTTCATTCACTGTTAATACTCTCTTAGTTTTATTATTGTCACATAACATAAGTCAAAGTCAAAATCGAAAAAAGTAGTTATTATTAAACTTGCAGGGAAAAAAGATTTCGCCAGTATTTTCAACTCATTAACACGTTAAACGCACAAGTTCAATACAGTCGCTGCAAATATTATCACAATAACATATTAATAAATAAACGTGGAAACAGCCAGAACGGTCACAACGCGAGTTGATGACTGACCGTACGACCTAACCGATAAGTAGCGATTGCAACTAATGATTTATTAATAGTATATCAATTATAATAAAATTGTTATTAGGCGAGACATTTTTTATCCTATGTCAATGCAAAATTTACAGATTGCAATGACTAACAAAATGTCTATTGTTATTTATAACTTAGAAACACCCATCCACTGCGGGTCGCTAGTCTACTCGCGGTATACACAAACTAGTACCTACTTTAACCTTAGTTTAAGATTAAATTTAACAAACTTTCCTCTTCCTATACTGCATAATTGAAAAAAAAGTATAAATTAAAAAAAAAAACACCCACCCACACAGAAATACTCTGTTAAACTATTACTTAATTACAAAGATAATTAATAAAATTAATATTAAAATTATTGTAGGTATCTTATATGTAGGAGCGGAATCTAATACTAGTTTAAAAAAAATATATTTGTTAGTTTATGTATTTGACTACGGCTCATCTGAGCTGTTAAGTGACGGCGTGGTCGAAGATGGTAAACACACCTAATTTGGAATAGAGCTGGCTCTCATGTGAGGCTGCTGGAACACTTAGATGCTTGGCGGCAGATTTTCAACTTGAGGGTGGTAGCTAGCCAGCCGAGTACTAGAGAGTACGCTACCATCATGCTGTGGTTTCCTCACGATGTTTTCCTTCACCGGCAGCTCAAGCTTATTGTTGGGGTTTGAACCCACGCCCTTCGGCATGTGAACCTACCGCGCTAACCACTGAGCTATCATCGCTACAAATAGCTAGCCAGTCGAGTACTAGAAAGTATCTTATCACTATTCTATGTTGTCCTTACGATGTTTTTTTTCACCGGCAGCTCAAGCTCGTTGGATATGAACCCACGCCCTTCGGCGTGTGAACCAATTCCGCTAACCACTTACCTATCATCGCTACACTCCATGCAAGGAGACTCCTAACACTTGCATTGAATCTAAGTATTTTTTTAAAGAAATATCTTTTATACCTTTTGTATAGTGATAAGTTAATGTTAAAAACCAGTTATCCAATCAGTAGTTAAAGCTTATACGGAAAAAAATATATTATGCTAATAAGGAATACCAGTTTTTAAGATCAGTTAAGGTTGTACGTACAAGACGTTTGATTGTTCTAATGTTTTTCTTTAAATAGTAAGAGCGTCAAACAGTCAGGCAATTCGCTTGAT
Organism: Biston betularia; assembly: GCA_905404145.2. Lineage (NCBI taxonomy): Eukaryota > Metazoa > Arthropoda > Insecta > Lepidoptera > Geometridae > Biston > Biston betularia. The sequence goes on from FR989879.1 coordinate 2,326,982, forward strand.
GGTAAGCTCACCGTCGCCTATTGGCATATGCAAGATTAGGGATGTTGTTAACTAAGTATACCTTCATTATGTATTTACAGGGTTACAAGTGTGGGGTATAGAAACCTGTATGATTTTAAAAAAACATACAGTCAAATTGAGAACGCCCTTCTTTTTTGAGTCGGTTAAAGTACCTACATTTTAACTGCAAGATTTTTTTTATTGTAAAAAGTAATGAAACGAACAAGACGCTCTCCTGATGGTAAGAGATAATGTCCATGACCATTGCAGCGATACACAGAACTTTGAGTAACAAAACAAAGTCCAGGGCATCACTGCTTTGGCGCTCATTACTTTGAGACTTTCGATGGTTAGTCTCAACAGCCCAGTAATTTCGCTAGCTACATTACCCTTCGAATCGAAAAACAGTAATGTTTACACACTACTGCTTTGCGGCAGAATATCTGGTACTGCGGTGGTACCTACCTAGACGATCTCCTGCTAAAGAAATCAGCTTCGCCGGCAGCTCGAGCTGTTTGTCTGGATTAGAACTTATGCCACTTACGATGCGGTCGTCAACCACTAAGCTATCATAGTTACAAATACGAGTGAAACCGTCGGCAACACGTAGAAGTTTCCATTATCTATGTTCCATTCCATTATCTAGTGATCTTGTAGTGTGCATAAATTTGGCGCCTATCTGTATCACGGAAAAAAATTATCTAAAGGTCAAGGAATCAAACTATAGACCAATTATTATTTATCGTTGTTTCTATAATTAGCACTTATATGTATAAGTTACGAGCTTTTAATTTAAAAAAAATAGATAATCGGAATGTTTTTTTTAATTGTCAGACTAGGTGTTTGACCACAACTCGTCTAGTGTTAGGCGACGATGTCGTCGAAGATGGAACACAAAGCCTGGAATGGAACTTGGTTACAATTTTTTATTTATTTTGGAACAGCAAACAGTTGTACAATACATTTCAAGTAATATTAGAATTTGTAAATTAAAAAAAAAGAAATATTATTTATTTTGATTCCGACCCAAGATAAACATTTTGTGATATAAACAAAATTAATTGATTATTCTGTGTCTGGGTGTACTGTATGTATTTATAAAAAAAAATAGTATTTGTGTATTCTATCAGTTATCTGACTTCCATAGCATAAGCTTTGCTTAGTTTGCGAGCCAGATGGCGCTGTGTGTAATGTCCTACGATATTTATTTACTATTTTTTTAAATATATGACAGCCTAGAGTCAACAAAAAAGTCCGCGATGGTATATGTCTATCTCACAAGGATAACCCACAATAACCATTTTTTCATCATCATCATCATCAGCCTATATTAGTCCACTGCTGGACATAGGCCTCTCCCAAGACACGTCACTCAGCCCGATCTTCGGCTTTTCGCTTCCATCCACCGCCAGCTGTCCTACGTATATCGTCACTCCATCGAGTCTCAGGGCGTCCTACGCTACGCTTGCCAATACGCGGTCTCCACTCTAGAACACGTCTACCCCAGCGGTTATCGGTTCTGCGACAGATATGTCCAGCCCATTGCCACTTCAGCTTGCTAATACGCTGAGCTATGTCAATGACTTTAGTTCTCTGGCGAATTACTTCGTTTCGGATCCGATCCCTCAGAAAAATGCCAAGCATAGCTCTTTCCATAGCTCGCTGAGCGACTTTGAACTTACGGACCATTTTTTATCCTTTACATTTTACGGGGAAAAATGGCTTATTTACGAAGTGATTTTAAGCAATACAGCATTAATTTTTTTTAAGTACCAAATACATTGTCCATTTCATATAGATCAATATGGCCCTGGCGAATATGACCTTGTGACGTATCACCACATTATTCGCCACACCTTCGCTTAACATCAGGTGAGCTATGGTAAAAATCTAGCCTGTCAACCAAAAAAAAAAAGGTCAAGCAATAACAGGGAAAGAAATAGCAGGACCAATAAAACTCCATGTTTTTTAAACATTTTAATATTCTTGAAATATGTAAAAAAATATGTACAAATACATATTCTAGTAGGTAATTTTAACTAATAAACATTAACTTGGCCATATAAAATAAAATGAGATTGTTTCACAATACTTTCGTTCTAGTTAAACTATGTAAGGTTATAAGCTTAAGTGTACTAAACCGGAAGGGGGTCACTGTACTCATCATTATGGATAACTTTTACTGTGGGCATAAATAAAAAAAAACCTGATAAAAATATTTAGGAAAAGTCGGTTGCCCAAAGCAATTTACTTGTAGACGTAATAGTTTCCCCTTTCAGTTTAATATACCCTAAGTTTGTAACCTTGTAGTGAGGTAAAAACAATTTGGCAAAGATCTAATTTAGTTAAATCTATATATATATATATATATATATATATATATATATATATATATATATATTATGTTATTTGAACGGCTGAACCAATTTCGCTGAAACTTTTTCAAATGGTCGTGATACTTCGAATGAGGTTTATTTATGTATGCAAGTTAAATGGTTGAGCGCTACCACACTGGGTACGGAGTATCGGGTTCTCAGATAGCACTAGTTGTTTTTTTTTTACCATTAAATATTTCGAGTATCACCTCATTTCAACGTAAACCTATAATCTCGAATGTTGGGTTACGCGTGAAGTTAGCATTAAGTCAAAAGGAGTTCATTATTATGCACAACTTTTATTATGGTATATCACGAAAAAATTAAGATATTTCATTGAAAAAAATATATAAATTAAACTTAAATATTTACTTTCAGAGTTACGGCATCATACTAGACGTAACGCATATTCTGTAAAAGATCATACCAGCAATACCACGTTTCAATAGGCAAAGGTCGTTAAAGATTTTTTTTTTATGTGTAAAATAATGAGACGAACGAGACGCTCTCCTGATGGTAAGAGATAACGCCTATCCATGACCATTACAGCGATACACAGAACTGATTAATAAAACAAAGCCCGGGGCATCGCTGCTTTGGCGCTTATTACTTTGAGACTTTCAATGGTTAGTCTCAACAGCCCAGTCATTTCGCTAGCTGCAGTACCCTTCGCACCGGAACACAGTAATGTTTTCACACTACTGCTTGGCGGCAGAATATCTGGTACTGCGGTGGTACCTACCTAGACGACCTCCTGCTAAAGAAATCAGCTTCGCCGGCAGCTCGAGCTGTTTGTCTGCATTAGAACGATGATAGCTCAGTGGTTAGCGCGGTAGGTTCGCATTCCGAAGGGCGTGGGTTCAAACCCCAACAATGAGCTTGAGCTGCCGGTGAAGGAAAACATCGTGAGGAAACCATAGCATGGTGGTAGGGTACTTTCTAGTACTCGGCTGGCTAGCTACCACCCTCAAGTTGAAAATCTGCCGCCAAGCATCTAACGGTGTGTTCCGGCAGCCTCACTTGAGAGCCAGTTCCATTCCAGGCTAGGTGTGCTTTACCATCTTCGACCACACCTTCACTTAACATCAGGTGAGCTGTGGTTAAACAACTAGCCTGTCAACTATAAAAAAAAAAAAAAAAAAACTTATGCCACTTACGATGCGGGCGTCAACTACTAAGCTATCATCGTCACAAATGTTAACGTAATCACGTGATTAGCCTACATAAAGAGTCGGAAATAGAATACAACACATACAGTTGAGTTTCATCGGAAGACCTACATGAATTGTTTTGCTTTACAATGTTGCCAAGCTCTTTCATCGCTTCTTCTATTATGCTCTGACGCTTGGGGAATCTGAAATTAAAGGAAAAACTTGAATTGATGGCTCGTGTAAATTATAAAGTAAAAAAGTTAAAATTATTTGTTTTGTATTTATTTTATATTTTTTTACTGACAGTAAACTTTATTTTATGAAACTAATTTGAATATTTTCGCTTTCTATGCAGTAGTTTATTTTTAATACGTTTTCAAACTTTTTCTAGTTATGACGTCATGAGGTAGGCTGAATATATATTTTTTTTAATTTGCCCTATCGGGCAGGCTAAAGCTATAAAGTCATACTGCCTCGTCTTCAGTTATTGCGATTATACATGTCTTACATCTATAGTTACAGTCAGTCTAGTATTGGTCAAGTCTAGTCCGTGTCAGTCAAGTCCAGTCATGCTTTAGTAAAGTAGTGGCGACTTTACTTTAAGCTTCGATAGAGTTTTGGAAGCAACACGAAAAGTCATGTTTCACCACATTATATCATTTTCCCACACTCGCGCTTGTAATTCGGCACTTTATGAATAAAACACCACCATTTTTATGCATAAACACTCGACAAAACACTAGTTTTGGAAAAAAATACAACGGAGCGACACGACTCTAACCACGTTCCCACCAAAACTCTTCTAGGCTGAATATGCAAAACATTCATTAACCATGTAAAAAAAACAACTCGACGTAGATAAGTATGGAGGTGGCAAGTATATTGGCAACCGTTAACTTGACATTGACAGATTTTGAGGTTTACCATTGTTTTTTTAGGCACTCTAAGAATCCTTATACAGCTGACGACTTGACATCATTAGAGGTAAATTGAAAGTCAAGTTTATTTTAGGTTTTTAATAAAATAAACCCCGTCTCATAGTTTAAAGAGTTTTAAACGTGAAAATCATGTACATGAATGTAATATTTCGAAATGGTTTTGGCAAAAAATTCAGCAAATTTTTTTTTTTCTTTACATACCGAATTATTTATTTCTTATAGCACAAAAACAAGATAATGTGTGTCACACATTTTTTTTTTATGGTTGACAGGCTAGGTATTTGACCACAGCTCACCTGATGTTAAGTGAAGGTGTGGTCGAAGTTGGTAAAGCACACCTAGCCTGGAATGGAACTGGCTCTCAAGTGGGGCTGCCGGAACACACCGTTAGATGCTTGGCGGCAGATTTCCAACTTGAGGGTGGTAGCTAGCCAGCCGAGTACTAAAGTACCCTACCATGCTTTGGTTTCCTCACGATGTTTTCCTTCACCGGCAGCTCAAGCTCATTGTTGGGGTTTGAACCCACGCCCTTCGGCATGCGAACCTACCGCGCTAACCACTGAGCTATCATCGCTACGAATTGCTTCAGTTTGGGTGTCTTCAAATCCAGACTAAACAGATTTTTTCTAGGTAAGCATGCCATCGTAGACTGCATCCTGCTTAACATTAAGCAGGGCGTGTTGAAACAAACCTATTTCGTATAAAAAAATGGTGTTTCTTTCTTTCCATGATAACTTACAGCTGTATGACAGATCGGGCGGCTACCGGCAGATCCTCTGCTCTCGGCGGGGCCGTCAAGTGCGCGACCAGGGCGCGCACGCAGCCCGCTTCGCAAGCCAGCGCGACCGCCCAAACACGCGCGCGTCCCAACGCACACGACAACCCCAGCGACACAAGCGACGACGTCACTTGCGACATTATCTGGCGAAAAAAAAGCCTGATCAAAAGTGATATCCTCATCACCATATAATAAAATAGAAGACACATTTCGCGTGTCCGTTTGTTTGCTTCTTTTTTTTTTTAAACTACGCATAGGTTTTGTTTGACCGTGGAAGTCCCAAAACTATGCCAGTAATTTAATATTACCGTGTTTGGAGCGAAGGGCGGTGTCTCCAATAAAATTATAAACCGCTGTTTCTATAACTTTTGTCTGTCTCTGTTTGTTTGTTTTTGTGCTTCTTACAGAATTAAACGTCAAACGTTTTTTCTTTCTTTCTTTCTTTCTTTTGGGACTTGTTGGTAGAAACTAGTTATTCGTCCCGAGCTGAGACCTCGCGACGTCTATTTCTCTAGTTGTATTTTCACGACTTAACTACCTTCAAATATCGAAACTATTTTACTATAGCCTATATAATATATCATATATACGTTCAAAAATATACAATAAGTAGGTACATTCGCACTTATTCGCATTAGAGTCGCACAGAGAGCCATGGAGAGGTCCATGCTCGGCATTAAACTCCAAGACCGAGTTCGTAATACCGATATCCGGCGACGAACGAAAGTTCGAGACGTCGGTATCGCAATAATGAACCTCAAGTGGAGCTGGGCAGGACACGTTGCTAGGCGAAGTGATGACAGGTGGAGTAAAGTTGCAACAGAGTGGTGGCCTAGGCAAGGGAAGCGGAGCGTCGGTCGTCCAGCCGCAAGATGGGTCGACGATATCGTCACCGTCGCGGGTCGAACCTGGACCAGATTGGCACAGGACCGAGGCAGATGGCATGCAAAGAGAGAGGCCTATACCCAGCAGTGGGATAAAGAAGGCTGTGGATGATGATGATGAGGTACATTTAGTGGCATTATTTATTCACAGAACAGATTATTATAATTATTATTTCAGCCCGTTTTGTCCCACTGCTGGGCAAAGGCCTCTCTGCCTCCACGCCTTTCTGTTTGGTGCTATCGAGGTCCACTCCTTATCTTAAGTATCGAGCTCATCTTTCCACCGTCTTCTAGGCCGGCAGGTTTTGCAATTGTGATTTACCGCAAATAAAGACCAAAGTAAATGCCAGTAGCTGTGATTTCACTGTAAAATTATGCTCCATTTGTCCATAAATGGCAAAAATTTATTTGTATGGAAATCGTACTACCGTAAGAGCTGTAGGGCGTGGGTTAGATTACCACCCAGAACAAACATATTGTGGTACAAACAAATGTTTGTTATGTGTCTGGATGTTCTGAATCTATTTACAAAAAAAAAAATTTAAGTATTTTATCAGTTATCCGACTTCCATAGTACAAGCTATGCTCAGTTTGGGGTCAGATGGCGCTGTCCTACGATATTTATTTATTCAAATTACTAGCGACCCGCCCCGTCTTTGCACGTGTGGAATACAATACACCCAATTTCATCCAAATCCGTTGAGTAGTTTTTGCGTGAAAGAGTAACAAACATCCATCCAACCAAACTTTCACACTCTTACTCTTACCTGACTCTCGCACGACCTCTTCGAGTTTTTGGTCATTCGTTCGCTGGCCGTGATGAAAGTGACAGATATTATTGGACTATTAGGTTTCTCTGTCTCGTTCCAGCTTATCGATCTGTTTGTACCTGTGGGAGCGAGATGACAGCTGTTTACTCGATTGCCCAGTTAGCCAACACATACAGCCCTGTTGGTTCATTGGTAGTATGTCTACTCCAAGATCTGAAGGGCGTGGGGGTTCCATTCCCACACAGGATAAACATTTTGTGGAATAAACAAATGTTTCTTCTGTCTAGGTGTTCTGTATTTATTAAAAAAATATATATATATATATAAGTATGTATTTACAACAAAAAAAAGTATTTAAGTATTTTATCAGTTTTCTGACTTCCATAGTACAAGCTTTGCTTAGTTTGGGGTCAGATGGCGCTGAGTGTAATATCCTACGACATTTATTTAAAAGAACACCGATACAGAATTGGGGGATGCGCGTGATTATATTTTTAAAATATAATCAATATAGTATTTTTTAAATTTCTGGGTTGGTTCCATAGATAAAGTTAAAAGTAAAGCTGAAGGGCGCGGGTTCAAACCCCAACAACATACAGCCATAGGCCATAGGCCTTCCCCATTGACTTCCATAAAGACCGATTGGAAGCGGCTCGCATTCAGCGCGTTCCTGCAGTCTTTACAAGGTCGTCAGTCCACCTTGTGGGTCGACTACCTACGCTGCGCTTGCTGCTATCTCACCTTCAGGATATCGGTTGTTGTCTGGATGCAGTTGTTGTTTAATGAAGTCTAAAACATCAATGTACGGCACTTTGTGTTCACGAACTCTGAAACGAAAACAATATTAATATAATACATTTATAATGTAATTATTTTTATAATCTTTTTTTCAATGATGTCGTCGCATTGTATTCCACACTAGAATCGTCGAATGCTCAGCGGGCTAGACACAGGGTGTACCCCGCTTACCACAAGTCGCGCGAGCGCTATATAGGTTGCGAAGTCGCGAAGCCGTCACCTATGCTGCTAGCTGTACTGGGGTAGTTACCTCTTAGTGTCATCACAGACAGCCCGCACACTAGAATCGTCCTGTGTGAGCACGATACAAGGCCGTCTCAGTTCCCCATGCTCAGCGGGCTAGAGAGACAGGGTGTACCCCGCATGCCACAAGTCACGCGAGCGCTATATAGGTTGCGAAGTCGCGACGCCGTCACCTATGTTGCTAGCTGTACTGGGGTAGTTACCTCTTAGTGTCATCACAGACAGCCCGCACACTAGAATCGTCCTGTGTGAGCACGATACAAGGCCGTCTCAGTTCCCCATGCTCAGCGGGCTAGAGAGACAGGGTGTACCCCACCTGCCACAAGTCGCGCGAGCGCTATATAGGTTGCGAAGTCGCGAAGCCGTCACCTATGCTGCTAGCTGTACTGGGGTAGTTACCTCTTAGTGTCATCACAGACAGCCCGCACACTAGAATCGTCCTGTGTGAGCACGATACAAGGCCGTCTCAGTTCCCCATGCTCAGCGGGCTAGAGAGACAGGGTGTACCCCGCATGCCACAAGTCACGCGAGCGCTATATAGGTTGCGAAGTCGCGACGCCGTCACCTATGTTGCTAGCTGTACTGGGGTAGTTACCTCTTAGTGTCATCACAGACAGCCCGCACACTAGAATCGTCCTGTGTGAGCACGATACAAGGCCGTCTCAGTTCCCCATGCTCAGCGGGCTAGAGAGACAGGGTGTACCCCACCTGCCACAAGTCGCGCGAGCGCTATATAGGTTGCGAAGTCGCGAAGCCGTCACCTATGCTGCTAGCTGTACTGGGGTAGTTACCTCTTAGTGTCATCACAGACAGCCCGCACACTAGAATCGTCCTGTGTGAGCACGATACAAGGCCGTCTCAGTTCCCCATGCTCAGCGGGCTAGAGAGACAGGGTGTACCCCGCATGCCACAAGTCACGCGAGCGCTATATAGGTTGCGAAGTCGCGACGCCGTCACCTATGTTGCTAGCTGTACTGGGGTAGTTACCTCTTAGTGTCATCACAGACAGCCCGCACACTAGAATCGTCCTGTGTGAGCACGATACAAGGCCGTCTCAGTTCCCCATGCTCAGCGGGCTAGAGAGACAGGGTGTACCCCGCATGCCACAAGTCGCGCGAGCGCTATATAGGTTGCGAAGTCGCGACGCCGTCACCTATGTTGCTAGCTGTACTGGGGTAGTTACCTCTTAGTGTCATCACAGACAGCCCGCACACTAGAATCGTCCTGTGTGAGCACGATACAAGGCCGTCTCAGTTCCCCATGCTCAGCGGGCTAGAGACACAGGGTGTACCCCACCTGCCACAAGTCGCGCGAGCGCTATATAGGTTGCGAAGTCGCGAAGCCGTCACCTATGCTGCTAGCTGTACTGGGGTAGTTACCTCTTAGTGTCATCACAGACAGCCCGCACACTAGAATCGTCCTGTGTGAGCACGATACAAGGCCGTCTCAGTTCCCCATGCTCAGCGGGCTAGAGAGACAGGGTGTACCCCGCATGCCACAAGTCGCGCGAGCGCTATATAGGTTGCGAAGTCGCGACGCCGTCACCTATGTTGCTAGCTGTACTGGGGTAGTTACCTCTTAGTGTCATCACAGACAGCCCGCACACTAGAATCGTCCTGTGTGAGCACGATACAAGGCCGTCTCAGTTCCCCATGCTCAGCGGGCTAGAGACACAGGGTGTACCCCACCTGCCACAAGTCGCGCGAGCGCTATATAGGTTGCGAAGTCGCGAAGCCGTCACCTATGCTGCTAGCTGTACTGGGGTAGTTACCTCTTAGTGTCATCACAGACAGCCCGCACACTAGAATCGTCCTGTGTGAGCACGATACAAGGCCGTCTCAGTTCCCCATGCTCAGCGGGCTAGAGAGACAGGGTGTACCCCGCATGCCACAAGTCACGCGAGCGCTATATAGGTTGCGAAGTCGCGACGCCGTCACCTATGTTGCTAGCTGTACTGGGGTAGTTACCTCTTAGTGTCATCACAGACAGCCCGCACACTAGAATCGTCCTGTGTGAGCACGATACAAGGCCGTCTCAGTTCCCCATGCTCAGCGGGCTAGAGAGACAGGGTGTACCCCGCATGCCACAAGTCGCGCGAGCGCTATATAGGTTGCGAAGTCGCGACGCCGTCACCTATGCTGCTAGCTGTACTGGGGTAGTTACCTCTTAGTGTCATCACAGACAGCCCGCACACTAGAATCGTCCTGTGTGAGCACGATACAAGGCCGTCTCAGTTCCCCATGCTCAGCGGGCTAGAGACACAGGGTGTACCCCACCTGCCACAAGTCGCGCGAGCGCTATATAGGTTGCGAAGTCGCGAAGCCGTCACCTATGCTGCTAGCTGTACTGGGGTAGTTACCTCTTAGTGTCATCACAGACAGCCCGCACACTAGAATCGTCCTGTGTGAGCACAATACAAGGCCGTCTCAGTTCATGCGTGTCCCCATGCTCAGCGGGCCAGAGACATAGGGTGTACCCCGCCTGCCACAAGTCGCGAGCGAGCTGTGCGCGTTGCGAAGCAGCGATCCCGTCACGTCCGCTTCCGACTGTACCCCATACGCAAATGGAGATTAACGTCGACTGTGAAGAGAAGTCTTTTGTTTTAACTTTCTTATTTATTTATTTGATGATAATTCGGGTCAACTGTTTTAGCATATTAATTTACGATATTCAAACGGTAGAATGCAAATGCAATGGATGATATAAAAACATTTTTGGGACACCGACCCTGGCGGGAATAAGCAGATACCGCTTTTTTACAATCCGCATGTCACTGGCATGTAAAGTGTGAAACTTAAGCGAGATTTTTATTATATTTCTGTTCTTTTACCTGAAATACATTAATTTAATTTTAGTTATCATTAGTTACAATCAATTTTAAGGCCAGTATAATAAAATCTATTGAAAAGTTAGAAACAATGTTTACTATCTTCTTCTTCTCCAATCGTTCCCTCGTGTCTGAGGATCGTGGTCACTGGAACCTCTTAAACGGACAATCTGTCTCCATCGACTCCGGTCCGAAGTAGCCCTCACCACCTGGTAGAATTTAGAAGAGGAGGTGGCTTCTTTCACTTGGTCAGACCATCGTGTTGGCGACCGGCCTCGTGGTTTCTTTCCTTCGGTATTGCCAACAATGACCAGCTTTTCAAGGCTGTTTACTATGTTTACTATAGAAGTTGATTAATTAAATAATGTTTTAAAATTGTGATAGGAATTTAATAACCTAGTGGCGGCCTTATCGTTAGAAAATTAATAGACGTTTTAGGTACCTCTTCACTTCTCCCCGACGACAGCGGTAGTTCAATTTCCATTTTTTTCAAAATGGCCGCCATTCGTTCCAAGGACATAGAGAATCCGAACGAACTAGATTTTAGCTCGAAATTATCTTTGTCCTTCTCGGTCCGAGCTACGTTCCAGAACTGTTCCACCAATGCATCGTATCTGTTGTAATAGAGCTTAATAAATATTTGTCAGGTGGATTAAGGTTGCAACAGAGTGGTGGCCTAGGCAAGGGAAGCGGAGCGTCGGCCGTCCAGCCGCAAGATGGGTCGACGATATTGTCACCGTCGCGGGTCGAACCTGGACCAGATTGGCACAGGACCGAGGCAGATGGCATGTAAAGAGAGAGGCCTACACCCAGCAGTGGGATAAAGAAGGCTGTGGATGATGATGATGATGAAATATTTGTCAGATTGTAGTTTTACATATTAACATATATTTCGGATACATATTTAAAATTGTATTTAAATTAAATCCCCGTCACCACCGTCGTGAAAAATGTTTGTTACACCTGAACTGTCACTTTGACATTGACATAACATTATATTTATTTGTTTGCATTTTTCCTGTGATTTAAAAATCCGGGTACCGTACACTCACTAAACATCTTGTAGCGTAGCGTCTTGTAGTGTATTTTGTAGCGATGATAGCTCAGTGTTTAGCGCGGTAGGTTCGCATGCCGAAGGGCGTGGGTTCAAACCCCAACAATGAGCTTGAGCTGCCGGTGAAGGAAAACATCGTGAGGAAACCATAGCATGGTGGTAGGGTACTTTCTAGTACTCGGCTGGCTAGCTACCACCCTCAAGTTGGAAATCTACCGCCAAGCACCTAACGGTGTGTTCCGGCAGCCTCACTTGAGATTCAGTTCCATTCCAGGCTAGGTGTGCTTTACCATCTTCGACCACACCTTCACTTAACATCAGGTGAGCTGTGGTCAAACACCTAGCCTGTCAACCATAAAAAAAAAACATCAGGTGAGCTGTGGACAAAGACATAGTCTGTCGAAAAAAAAAAAATCTCTATGATTTTACCTTCCACCAGCTGCGATTAGATCGCCCGACCTATGTTTGCACTTTGGCTTGTGGTCATCTCTAACTACCGACATTTGCCAGAACACGCCGCTGTGTTGCGTTGCGTTGTATGCCAGAAACGGCGCCACTGTCATCTGACACTAGAAATAAATTTTAAAAAAGACTGAAATACTATCGCTGTCATTAAATTCATCTATTTATATATCATTTGAAGTAGAAAATAAAGTACACCCAAGCGATGCCGTGGTGGGCCAATCGACTTTAAAATTTTATTTTTTTATGTGACTTGATCGAAAGTGATCTTTTTTTTCTTTGGTTTTGGCTTCGCGTTTTGAGCATTTGCCTGTGTCAAGTATTTATATATTTTCAAGTTTCAAAAGTTAAATAAGTGTTCTCGTAGTTAAAGTTCTAGTCAAAGTGTCAGTCAAGTCCAGTCATGCTTTAGTAAAGTGGTGGTGACTTTACTATAAAGCTTCGATGGAGTTTTGGAAGCAACACAAAAAGTCATGTTTCACCACATTATATCATTTTCCCACACTCGCGCTTGTAATTCGGCACTTTATGAATAAAACACCACCATTTTTATGCATAAACACTCGACAAAACACTAGTTTTGGAAAAAAATATAACGGGGCGATACGACTCTTTCCGCGTTCCCGCCAAAAACCGAAAGTGATCTTAACAATGCTTCAAGAAAGTCTGTTCAGCTGTTTGAAGATAAACAGCTGTTATGTATGTAAGTATTTACCACTGATCGATTCAAAATTGATATTATGTGTATTACTGGCGTTAGAGGTTTATTTTTAATTTTTAATTTATTCTTGTCTGAATTGCGGTCGATTCGACGTAAATACGTCAAAATCTTTTTGTTCTTCAGCTGTCAAAGTTGACAGATGACACTTACGTCAGCACCGAGCGCTTTAGCATTACGCGCCACAGCGTGCAACTCCCTCGCAGCGAGCGTAACTCGCTTCCCCCACTTGGCCTGTTTCACCAGCGGAGTGACGAGCTCCTTCAACTCGTGGACAGGCACGTCCGCCTCCATTAGACGGAGCAAGTTGGTGACGTCACGTCGTGTCACGCAGAGTGACGTCAGGTGGGTTTGAAGCTGGAAGTTTGTTATGCGTCCTGCAATAAAAACGTGGAACGTGGAATGCTCTGTCTGAGTATCTCTCCTCTAATCTCTAAATTGTATACAATATATTTATCCCACAAATGTTATAAATATGAAGGTTTGGAAGGATGGATGGATGTTTGTTACTCTTTCACACAAACACTACTAAACGGATTTGGATGAAATTTGGTATGGAGGTAGCTGAGACCCTGGATAGACATATAGATTACTTTTTATCCCGAAAACAAGTAGCGGGTCACACCGCGGGGCGCAGCTAGTCGTTGATACATGGGAAATTAACAGGTACGTACATTATTTATTTATTTATTTATTCCTTAATTTCACACCATCCTTACAGGGTTTCCCTAATGCGATGGTGCTAGTCAATATACAATAATAAAAATTCAAAATGTCAAAAAATTATAAAGAAAAATGTCAATAAACAATTATAAAAAAAAAAAAAAAACATTTACATTTATTTACGCGTATAAATGACCATCTATTAAAGGGGATAACTCCCCATTATTGTTTACCCATGGAAACCTACATCCAGAGTTACCTGGATGCGGAAACACTCAGGGTTACCTGAGTGCAGAAACACCCAGAGTTACCTGGGTTGTGTGCCAGGGTCTCAAGAACAGTTCCGCATTCGCAGCGTGTATCACTCACCTAAACTCACTTCAACAAGCACCGGGTATATGTCCGGGTGTCTGTCAGTTGGCACGCCGCAAGCCACCAGAAGTGTGCGCAGTAATTCCGAGTGGTTTAACTGTACGCAGACGCGGAGGGAGCATTCTGAAGCGGCTCGATACGCCGCCACAAGCAACTCGGCATCAGGCCATAGGGAATCTGAAATACGGTGTCAACTGTAATCATCACCATCATCAACAACAACCTAGCATAGTCCACTGCTGGACATGGTTTCTTCCTGGACACGCCACTCGGCCCGATCTTTGGCTTTTCGCTTCCAGCCACTGCCAGCTGTCTTACGTATGTCGTCACTCCAACAGTAGGGTAATATTTTGTCTGTAGGTTTGGGCCGGTCATGTTAGCCGAATCGTTGAAGCTGGGAGATCGTTGGGCAAAATAACAACACAGTGGTTCCCCCAAGATAGCAAGGTATCTCTTGTCAACCTCGGTCCCAAGACATAAGCCTGGTATTTAGTTTGGGGCCAAATGATTGTGAGTTTATACTTTGAATTATAATGTCCAATACCTCTAGATATACCTATTAAATTCATTGTATTATTTTCTTTGTCTTTCTTTCTGGGGATCAAAATGTATCTCTTCATCTTTTAACCCAGATTAGAAGTTAGAAGACTAACTTGACTCTTGTTTGAAAAATCATCCATTTATAAAAAGAGCACCTTTATTAGTGCTATCCACATTTACAATTTGTTACCCAAGGTGATCACAGACATTCCGAACAATGCCCAGTTTGGGCGCAAACTGAAAAAGTGGCTAATAGACAATGTGTTTTATGACTTAAAAGAATTTACAAATAGGGACATATCCGGTGAGATGACATTGTTAAATAAACAATTTTAAATTTGATTATTACCTAATTATTATTATTTTTTTAACACTTATTGACATTGACATATAATATTTTTGACATAATAATTTAAAACAATTAATAATTTTAAATTGACATTAAATTACAATTTAAATATATATTTGCTACAAATTGATATGACATTTTAATATTATCACTTGACTGTATATTTTGAAATTGTTTATTAAATCATTATTTTTAAAATCAATATGACATAATGTTTAATTAAATTATTGAATGCCCGATAAGGGTAAACTGATGACACAATCATGCATGAACACCTAGCATATTATTAAATTGTATCAGTGTTTTATCAATAAAAAAAAAAAAAAAAAAAATGAAAAAGATGAAAAGATGTAAGGAAGAGAAAGATGGAAGTGGGAAGTTCCCTTCCCACTTCCATCTTTCATGGCCTTTGCCATGGAGTGGGACGATGCAGATTGATAAAAATAACGACATGTTTTGACTTTTACTGCCCTGTTAGCTGATTTAGCAGAATATCTGCTTCATAAGCTGTAGGGCGTGGGTTCGATTGCCACCCAGGACAAACATTTTGTGGTATAAACAAATATTTTTTTTCTATGTCTAGGTGTTCTGTGTGTATTACAAATGTGCATTTACAAAAGAAAGTAAGCAAAGCAAGTATTCTATCAGTTATCTGACATCCATAGTACAAGCTTTGCTCAGTTTGGGGCCAGATGGTGCTGTGTAATATTCTACGATATTTATTATAATAGTGTGTACATTTGACAGCCCCGTTGGCTCATTGGTAGTATATCTGCCTTGAGAGCTGTAGGGCGTGGGTTCGATTCCCACTCAGGGCAAACATTGTGTGAATAATCAAATGTTTGTTCTGTGTCTGGGTGTTCTGTACGTATTTATAAAAAAAAAAGTATTTGTGTATTCTATCAGTTATCTGATTTCCATCACACAAGCTCTGCTTAGTTTGGGGCCAGATGGCGCTGTGTGTATAGTTCTACGATATTTATTTAATTGGCCCAAAGTGTAAAAAACGCTCACCGGTCTTGGGCGTGACGATGTCGAAAGCGCACTCCAATATCTCCTTCGGATGGAAGCCCGCCACATGCCGTTCTCGGTAAACTCTATCCACGCAGTAGCGGCGCATATGCTTTATATCGGAATATGCCGTGTGTCTGCGAAAACAAAATTTATTTTACATGCTTGAAATTTAATAAAAAAAATGTTTACTGAGCAAAAAACGGATAAATCCAGTTACAATTGCTTCACTATTATTTCAAATACATTAGATGTCAAATTTTAGACTTACGCTCAGGTACCTACTTTTCAATTTGCATGTTGATTGATTGATTGATAACTCTTTATTATACACACTAAAATACAGAAGAAATAAACTTAAATATAGGTGCAACAACTGGCGACCTTATCGCTAAAAGCAATATCTTTCAGGCAACCTTAGGACGGATAGGATCAGAGAAAGAAAAGACGGGGTGTGTCAATAACGAGGAATATACATAACTATAGCATAAATAATATATCTACATTCCAATAACAATACATCCTAATACATAGAATAACTAAAAATACACTATAATATCTATATAAAATTAATTTATTTTTATAAAAATAAAATTAATACTTAAATAGTACGTAAAAAATTGTTAGTTGTGTGGGAAGATAAGTTACCTTTTACTCCCGTTAGGGGAGCTTTTTTGTTGGAGGTTTTTTGTATAGCTAAGATAATGATAATGATTCAAATTTTTATTGCATTAAAAAAAGTAAGTATTGACATTTTTTATGGTTGACAGGCTAGACGTTTGACCATAACTCACCTGATGTTAAGTGTGATCGAAAATGGTAAAGCACACCTAGCCTGGAATGGAACTGGCTCTCATGTGAGGCTGCCGGAACACACTGTTAGGTGCTTGGTGGCAGATTTTTGACTTGAGCTAGCCAGCCGAGTACTAGAAAGTACTCTACCACCATGCTATGGTTTCCTCAAGATGTTTTCCTTCACCGGCAATTCAAACTCATTGTTGGGGTTTAAGCCCACGCCCTTCGGCATGCGAAAAGACTGCGCTAACCATCTAGCTATCATCACTACAAAAAAAAAAAAAAAAATTATGAATGAAAAATTATCTGAATCTGATAATTGTACGGTTATAGATGTCGATTCTTACATCAAAGTTTTTAATCACTTTTTGACAAAATTGTGGGTTTTATTTTTAGATAAATAAATTAAATATCGTGGGACATTACACACAGCGCCATCTGAGCCCAAACTAAGCAAAACTTGTACTATGGAAGACAGATAACTGATAGAATACTTTAACAGTTTTTTTTTTGTAAATACATACTTATAATACATACAGTACACCCAGAGCGCCAAAGCAGCGATGCCCTGGGCCTTGTTTTATTACTCAAAGTATTGTGTATCGCTGCAATGGTCATGAACAGGCGTTACCTCTTACCATGGAGATTACGTCTCGTTTGTCTCATAACTTTTTACATAAAAAAAAAAAAAGACACAGAACAAACATTTGTTTTCATATCAGAAAATACTTGTCCTGGGTGGGAATCGAACCCACGCCCTTCAGCTCTTGGAGCAGACATACTACCAATGAACCAACAGGGCTGTCATTGTCATTTCGTTAATCAGTTCACGGTTTTTGAGTTTTAAGGCTACAATCGATTCGATAGGCTCCTATAGGCTCTGTCTTTAACATAACCCTATAAAAATAATGTTAAATCACATGATTGAATACAAATGAGTATTGAAAGGATATGAATATAATTTAGTTAATTTCTGACCTCGCAAAGGGCAGTCTCAAGTCATGCGGCAAATGGCAGACAGAACCCGAAGCGGTCATCACTTTGACAGCGTTTTGATGTTGGTCCCACAATTTGGCTCGAGGAATCATCAGTGGAGGCGCGAATTCTACAGCACCGTGACTTCGAAACACCTGTAGAAAAAAACAATATCGTAGGAATTATTTTATGTGAAAAATAATGAGACGAACGAGACGCTCTCCTGATGGTAACAGATAACGCCTGTCCATGACCATTGCAGCGATACACAGAACTTTGAGTAACAAAACAAAGTCCAGGGCATCGCTGCTTTGGTGCTCATTACTTTGAAACTTTCGAAGGTTAGTCTCAACAGCCCAGTAATTTCGCTAGCTGCAGTACCCTTCAAACGGAACACAGTAATGTTTACACACTACTGCTTGGCGGCAGAATATCTGGTACTGCGGTGGTACCTACCTAGATGACCTCCTGCTAAGGAGATCTACCACCAAGTAAATTTAAAATATGTCAATACTAGAAAAATATTGTCAATAAAATGACATGACAAACAAATCATGATTACTTTTCCAAATCCGTTGAGTATTGATTGCGTGAAATAGTAACAAACATCCATCCATCCAAACTTTCACATTTATAATATTAAATAAATAAATATCGTAGGACATTACAAACAGACAGTACAGACAGTATTGACAGTCCTGTTGGCTCATTGGTAGCATGTCTGCTTCAAGAGCTGTGGGGCGTGGGGTTCGATTCCCACCCCGGGTAAGCATTTTATGATATAAAACAAATGTTTGTTCTGTGTCTGGGTGTTCTGTATGTATTTACAAAAAAAAAAGTATTTATGTATTCTATCAGTTATCTGACTTCCATCACACAAGCTATGCTTAGTTTGGGGTCAGATGACGCTGTGTGTCATGTCATACGATAAAAAAAAAAAAGTATTGGCGTATTGGCAAACGTAGCGTAGGGCGCCCTGAGACTCGATGGAGTGACGATATACGTAGGACAGCTGGCGGTGGATGGAAGCGAAAAGCCGAAGATCGGGCTGAGTGGCGTGTCTTGGGAGAGGCCTATGTCCAGCGGTGGACTAATATAGGCTGATGATGATGATGATGATTACACACAGCGCCATCTGGCCCCAAACTAAGCATAGCTTGTGTGATGGAAGTCAGATAACTGATAGAATACATAAATACTTTTTTTTTGTAAATACATACAGACTCAGAACAAACATTTGTTTATTCACAAAATGTTTGCCCTGAATGGGAATCAAACCTACAGCAAATAGATAGAAACTCTTTATTGTGACACCAGAAATAAAAGAAAGTCCAGGAATGTAATTTTTTATAAGTTAGTGCTACAAGTGGCGGCATTATCGCTAAAAGCTTAGCGATCTCCAATATACCTGATAGCTTATGATGATAGCTTGGGTTAGCGCGCGCTTTGCTTCAGATGATTCTAGAGAGGAAAGCGATTTTCAATTTTTTTTTTTTTAATGTTTGTTACGCGATAATTCCGCCAATTATGAACCGATTTTGATGATTCATTTTTTGCTTGGTAGATCATACTTCAGAGGTGGCCCCATATAAATTATATCGACATCGATTGAACGGTTTTTAAAAAATCAACAAAAAACTAAAAATTGTATACATCGATATTTTCGTTTACTTTGAAACCTCGGTGTTTTTTTTTTTATTTATGTTTGGCATGCTAGGTGTTTGACCACAGCTCACCTGGTGTTAAGTGAAGGTGTGGTCGAAGATGGTATAGCACACCTAGCCTGGAATAGAACTGGCTCTCAAATGAGGCTGCCGGAACACACCGTTAGATGCTTGGCGGCAGATTTTACTAGAGGGTGCAGTAATAGAAAGTTACCACCACGATATTGTTTCCTCACGATGTTTTTCTTCACCGGCAGCTCAAGCTCATTGTTGGGGTTTGAACCCACGCCCTTCGGCATGCGAACCTACTGCGCTAACCACTGAGTTATCATCGCTACAAGTGTTTCATTGGAGCAGTGCGTTGAGTTGGTCTAAGGGAGTCGGTTTTTATAAATTATATATTTGTATTTTCTCAACAAGTGTACGTAACAGATTCTATGAGGAAATAAATAAATAAATAAAATTATAAATTATAAACATCGTAGGACATTACACACAGCGCCATCTGACACCAAACTAAGCAGAGCTTGTGTGATGGGAGTCAGATAACTGATAGAATACATAAATACTTTTTTTTTGTAAATGCATACTTATAATACATACAGAACACCCAGACACAGAACAAACATTTGTTGATAGATAAAATGTTTGTCCTGAGCGGGAATCGAACCCACGCCCTTCAGCTCTCAAGGCAGATATGCTACCAATGAGCCAACAGGGCTGTCGAAATAATTATCATAAGCCGTAATAAGTGCTCGGAAAGCCTCTTACCTTGATCACAGCATCCTTTATACTCGACAACACGTCAAAAGGCCTGACTCTCATGTCGTTATGATAAGTGTAATCTTCAGCAGCCGATTGCTTCTGATCGAGACACGCGGCGATGAGCCTCTGGTAGCCTCTGGAGCCTCTATCGCTTAGCGCGTGGGACAGAAGCCCGGACAAATGGCCTTCTGGTACCGGACGTGGGACATGTTCGCTGGCTAATAGCTCAGCACAGGTAGGACGTAAACTTGGTTCGTGGTCTAGTAGCCATCTGGTGGAAAGTTTTATATTTTTACTAGCTGCGCCCCGCGGTGTTACTCGCTACATGTTTTCGGGATAAAAAGTATGTGTTAATCCAGGGTCTCAGCTACCTCCATACCAAATTTCATCAAATACAAATATTTTATTGATAACACCAACGTTATGATAAATTTTTTTTTTGCTAATATTTTTTTTTCTTTTAATGTGATTTTTTTTAACGTATATTTTTTTGTGACATAATTGTAAATGTACGTATAACGTTTTTATGTCAATAAAATAATTTGAATTTGAATTCGAATGTTACAAGTCACTTCAAAATTTTAAATATGTCATTAAATGAGTTTTAAAACACTGATCACATGACAACAATAAGGTATGTCAATATACAAACATGTCAATGTAAAAAAATATTATCAATATAATAAAATGACATGACAAAAAAAAGTTAATTACTTTCCTAAATCCGTTGAGTATTTATTGCGTGAAAAAGTAACAAACATCCATCCATCCATACTTTCACATTTATAATATTAGTCGGGATGGGACTATAGCTTACCTAATAACTCGAATCTGTTTAGTATTCTCCTCGATCAGGAATGTTTCGGGCAAAGTCACAGCGGGCGATCGTAATTGCGTCAGTACAGCCATTCTTTCCATAGCCGTCTCTAATGGATGAAACATCTCAAACAGTATGATCCCGAGGGAATATATATCCACTTTCTGGTTGTATATCACTTTAGTGGCGGATTGAAGGAGTTCCGGCGCTACATATAGCGCTGTACCGATCTGAAAACCAAAACATGCCCTTGGAAAAAATATGTTTTTTTTTTTAATAGAAAGGAAGAAATAAATAAATAAATATAAATATCGTGGGACTATACACACAGCGCCATCTGACCCCAAACTAAGCAAAGCTTGTGTGATGGAAGTCAAATAACTGATAGAATACATAAATACTTTTTTTTTTTTGTAAATACATACTTATAATACATACAGAACACCCAGACACAGAACAAACATGATTGTGTTTATTCACAAAATGTTTGCCCTGAGTGGGAATCGAACCCGCGCACTACACCTCTCAAGGCAGATATACTACCAATGAGCCAACGGGGCTGTCAAGAAAAACATTTATTTTTTTCCTTACAAAACACTAGACACAACAACAGATACGTACAAACAAAACACACAAATAAAAAAGATACAGATTAACATAAAGACAACAAATTTGACAAGACAATAAGCGGGTTATGCTGTAATGAGACGAACGACACGCTCTCCTGATGGTAAGCGATAACGCATGCCCTCGAATGGTCATGACAGAGAAAACAATACAAATTAAGCTCCCTTAAGTTTTTTTTTAATTTTGAGAAGCCGTATCTTAAAAATTACAAAATAATAAAAAAAATATTGGCTCCTGTGTATTTTTACATTACTAGCTGACGCCCCGCGGTGATACTCGCTACAAATTTTCGGGATAAAAAGTAGCCTATGTGTTAATCCAGGATGTCAGCTACCTCCATACCAAATTTCATCAAAATTGGTCCAGCCGTTTGATCGTAAAGAAGTAACAAACATACAAACATTAGTTTGATAATGTTGGTGTAAAATACTGACCTGACCAGTTAAAGATCCACCGATTTCATCTGGTTTAGATTTGTCTGAAACAATAATAATTTGGTAACAACCACTGACGGAATGGTGGCCGCGAACTGTTGGTGTTGGAATAATGATAAACACGAGCCAAGCCTAAATATTAAAAATTGTTCTGTCAAAATTAGTTCCCTGATTAGCCGATCGTGGCGCTGTTCTTCTCTCTTTTTCACTTTGTCACCGAGTGTACAAATTTTTGGCAATATAAATATATAAAATAAATATCGCATGACATTACACACAGCGCCATCTGACCCCAAACTAAGCAAAGCTTGTACTATGGAAGTCAGATAACTGATAGAATACTTAAATACTTTTTTTTTGTAAATACATACTTATAATACATACAGAACACCTAGACACGGAACAAACATTTGTTTTATATTACAAAATGCTTGTCCTGGGTGGGAATCGAACCCACGCCCCACAGCTCTTGAAGCAGACATGCTACCAATGAGCCAACAGGGCTATCAATAAAAAAATTATAAATACATTACTTCGTAACACTTAACCAGTTAAGATAGAAGGACCATATTTTTTGCACCAAGGTCATTGGATACATATCTATGCCACTAGCAGCACTTACCATCTATGGGTAAGCCAGTGAACGCCTTTGTAGCCAGACCGAAGTCCCCGATCTTGACATGATCGTTGGAGTCCAAGAATATATTGACAGGCTTCAAATCTCTGTGTATCATGCCTCGTTGATGCACATGGGCTAGCCCTTCGACAATCTCACGAAATAGTCGCCAGCAACGGAAGTGCTCTTTGTATAGACCGTTGTCGATGGCTTGTCTGCAAAAGGGATAGAGAAATAATCATAAATCAATATTAGAGGACATTTCACACTGCATCATCTAGCCCCAAAACTTAAACTACAACTTTACTATGGGAACCAGATAGTTGATACATGCATACTTTAGCGATGATAGCTCAGTGGTTAGCGCGGTAGGTTCGCATGCCGAAGGGCGTGGGTTCAAACCCCAACAATGAGCTTGAGCTGCCGGTGAAGGAAAACATCGTGAGGAAACCAAAGCATGGTGGTAGGGTACTTTATAGTACTCGGCTGGCTAGCTACCACCCTCAAGTTGAAAATCTGCCGCCAAGCATCTAACGGTGTGTTCCGGCAGCCTCACTTGAGAGCCAGTTGCATTCCAGGCTAGGTGTGCTTTACCATCTTCGGCCACACCTTCACTTGACATCAGGTGAGCTGTAGTCAAAAACCTAGCCTGTCAACCATTAAAAAAAAAAAAAAACTTTTTTTTGGTAAATACCTACAGGATACCCAGAACAAACGTTCTTCACACAGATGTTATACTTGGTGAATCTCCTTAGCAGGAGGTCGTTCAGGTAGGAACCACTGCAGTACCAGATATTATGCTACAAAGCAGTATGTAAACATTGCTGTGTTCCGGTTTGAAGGGTATTGCAGCTAGCGAAATTACAGGGTTGTTCAGACTAGCCATCGAAAGACTCAAAGTAATGAGTGCCAAGTTAGCCACGCGCTGGTCTTTGTTCAGTTACTATTGTATAACATTGACATGCGTTATCTCTTACCATTAGGAGCGAATCTCGTTCGTCTCATTACTTTTACAGTAAAAAAGTCCTGAATGGCAATCCAACCCCGTTGGAGAGCTATGCACCTATTACAATATTTGGTAATACAAAGTACTTGACACTAGCAGACGCGCAAAGACCGATGCCAGAAAAAAAGTAAAGAACAAAAATTGGCACCTGAGGGTATGTTTCTCGCAGAACTCCATCTGTATGTATAGAACCTGGTTAAGTCGAGCGGAGCGAGGCCGCGGCGCGTCCACCACGTCTTCAGACGGTAGTGTTTGTGAATGGTTCTCAGAGTCTTGCTCGAATTCAATCCCCATGCTGGATTCTTCGTCTTCTGGGCTATATGGACATTAAACCCGGTTTGAATGCTAGTTGAACACATCTAAACTTATTAAAATTAATGCTATCCTTGTCTAATGGACTGCAATAAAAGAGACAGCTCTACATTTTTAGTAAATTTAAACCTATAGTCCTCAAAATTGACTCAACAAAACCTTTGATTTGACATTTTAACTGTGTTGGACTTCTTTAGTAAGATATCTTCTGCCGCCAAGCACTAGTGTGTAAACATTAATGTGTAGGGTACTGCAGTTAGCTAAATTACTGGGCTATTGTGACTGACCATAAAATGTCTCAAAGCAGCGATGCCCTAGACTTTGTTTTGTCGTCCAAAGTTCTGGCCATGGACGGGAATCATCTCTTACTAGTCCAGTCAGTAGGGATAAAAAAGACTTTTGCCCCACAAAAGGTGGTGTAGTAACAATTTTGAAATATATCGTTTAGGTTTGTACTCTGATGAAAAATCCAAGTTTGTGACCGAGGTGTGATTTGGGTCGCTTGGGAAACCACAATAAAAAACTTGCCATTTCATATTCTACCAAATAAGCTAAACAGGGCAGTCAAAGGAGGTAATCCTCACCTGATAATATTAAACCAAGGGTCGTGTTCATCATCATCTACGTCACTCTCCTCGCTATCCGAGTCCGGTATCTTTTGCCCCGGGCCTTCTGACATCGACCATTCTACTTTTACTCCTTGGCCAAGTTTGGTTACAATAACTGGAATAGAATAAAATAAAATAAAATAGAATAGAATAGAATAGAATAGAATAGAATAGAATAGAATAGAATAGAATAGAATAGAATAGAATAGAATAGAATAGAATAGATAGATTTTCAACTTGAGGGTGGTAGCTAGCCAGCCGAGTTCTAGAAAGTACCCTGCCACCATGCTATGGTTTCCTCACGATGTTTTCCTTCACCGGCAGCTCAAGCTCATTTTTGGGGTTTGAACCCACGCCCTTGGGCATGCGAACCTACCGCGCCAACCACTCAGCTATCATCGCTACAAAATTAATAATTAATTTCAGTTATGAGGTTTTTCACTTATCCAGGTTCCACTTAACCAAGTTTCACTGTAAATCGTCATTAAGGTTATAGAAACTCACCTTCTAAACTATCGCTCCTCTTTGTCGGACTTTTGGCCACGCTAATATCGCTGTCTTCTTCTGTATCCTGTTCCGTAGTACTTTCAATCCAGGCATTGTAATACCTAACAACATTTTCGTGATTCAACCTGGAAAGTAGTTTCACTTCTCTAGTGATTTTCTTGTTGAGTTGGACGCTTTCAGGGTTAAGTTTTATACGTTTTATTGCGTAGAAACCGCCGTCTAGCTTGTTCTTTACCTGAAATTATCTGTTTATGTTTTAAAAAGGAAATAAAAAGTTATGTGTAATCTCACTAAAATGTAGGAATTTTTGGAATTCTATTACCTATAATCTTAACTTTTTTGTAGCGATGATAGCTCAGTGGTTAGCGCGGTCGGTTCGCATGCCGAAGGGCGTGGATTCAAACCGCAAGAATAAGCTTGAGCTGCCGGTGAAGGATAACATCGTGAAGAATAAAAGACATTCAATCACTTGAATTATTCAAAAAAAAAAACTAAACACTTCATACTTAAGAAATTCACGGCTTAGTATAAATAATACAAAAATATATATGTATATTGTATACATAATAATATGTTTATTTTGAACTATATATATGTACTTATAAAAAAAAAAAAAATTTAAACAATACTAAAACTTACTTATTTTAGGTATTAAAACAATTTATTAAAACAAAAACAATAAATACAATATAAAAATACACAAACTAATACTTAAAAATACATCGGGAATATATAAGGAGATAGTTATAACAACATTGCCATCACCCACTAAGCCAACGCGATACGTCATAGAATCTCCTGTTTTGTTATTATTGCTAACAGCCTGACTCACTAGTCCACTACGGTGTCAACAAATGTTCTGCCTACCCGCCACTGTTTGTTTCGTCTCGCTTGTATGTTTGCAATTCGTAAGAACCTACCCTAATTAAGAAAAAACATGTATTTTTCTCATATTTAAGTGAATATTATATTCTTTTTGAGAAAATAAATATCTTAAACCATAGGAAACCACATGCCGCCAAGCATCTAACGGTGTGTTCCGGCAGCCTCACTTGAGAGCCAGTTCCATTCCAGGCTAGGTGTGCTTTGCCATCATCGACTACACCGTCACTTAACATCAGGTGAGCTGTGGTCAAAAACCAAGCCAAGACATAAACCAAGCTAAGTAAAACTAGTAAAATCTCACCAATATTATTTATATTTTTTTTTATGTAAAAAGTAATGAGACGAACGAGACGCTCTCCTGATGGTAAGTGATAACGCCTGTCCATGACCATTGCAGCAATACACAGAACTTTGAGTAACAAAACAAAGTCCAGGGCATCGCTGCTTTGGCGCTCATTACTTTGAGACTTTCGATGGTTAGTCTCAACAGCCCAGTAATTTCGCTAGCTGCAGTACCCTTCAAACCGGAACACAGTAATGTTTACACACTACTGCTTAGCGGCAGAATATCTCGTACAGCGGTAAACGTACAGCGGTCTACCACCAAGTAAACGTGAAATAAATAAAGCTAAATGTGAAAGTTTGGATGGATGGATGGATGTTTGTTACTCTTTCACGCAAAAAATACTGAATAGATTTTGATGAAACTTGGTATGGAGGTAGCTGACACCCTGGATTAACACATATGCTACTTTTTATCCCGAAATGAAGCGGATAACACCGCGGGGCGCAGCTAGTATTATATAAGGGAAAGTAATTAAAAAGTTACCGACATCGCCCAACGGATTAGCAAGTTGAAGTGGCAGTGGGCAGGCCACATAGCACGCAGAACTGATGACCGATGGGGCTGCAAAGTTCTGTAGTGGAGACCACGGACCGGTAAGCGCAACGTAGGACGTCCACCCACAAGGTGGACGGACAACCTAGTAAAGACCGCAGGAACGTGCTGGATGCGAGCCGCTTCCAACCGGTCTTTATGGAAGTCAATGGGGGGAGGCCTATGCCCAGCAGTGGACGGTCCTACGGCTGAAATGATGATGAATTAAAAAGTGTAATGATTACCTTCAAAACATCGCCAAATGCGCCTTTTCCCAGCCACACCAGGGTCTCAAACTCGGCGTAGAGGCGCGAGTGGCCGTTGGTAACCGGACTGCTTTGCGGTATCTTTTTCGCGTCTTCGTCCTGCCAATACACAAAATACTTTTTTGTCACTAATATTCATTTGTGTAGTCTGTGGTTCATATGTTCCCATTAATATCCGAAGTTACACATATATTTACTTTGCGCTACTTATTAATGTTAGCGATATTAAGTATTTAATTTGGATTGTATACTGTTTCTTTTAAATGAATATAATTATTGTTGTATTGACTAGACGTGGTACTAGTTGTCTGTGAGCGCGGCTTCAACCAATAGGACGCTAGTGGAGAGAGAAGTAGACAGAGTGGGTTTTTTACCTCTGAGCAAAGCCACGTCTCACAGGCAGTTGAGTACCAGCGTTCGAGACAACTCCACTTAATACATACTTGGTGAATATTTTGAATCATGTGAACATGCCCCGCCCCGTTGCCCCGTTGGCTCATTGGTAGAACATCTGCCTTGAGAGCTGTAGGGCGTGGGTTCGATTCCCAGTCAGGGCAAACATTTTGTGAATAAACATTTTTTCTGTGTTTGGGTGGCTGTATTTATTATGAGTATGTATTTACAAAAAAAAAGTATTGATGTATTCTATCAGTTATCTGACTTCTATCACACAAGCTCTGCTTAGTTTGGGGACAGATGGCGCTGTGTGTATAGTCCTACGATATTTATTTTATTTATTTTTACGTGAATAAAACAGTGAAATGTGAGTATTAACTAATTATTTTATTTAAAACCCTATAAAAGTATTCTTAATAAGCATTGCTGTCCCAAATTATGACCGATCTACACAATAACTACATCCTGATATAATACAAACTCATAATGGGCACTACACATTAACATTAATAATAATACATTGCATAATGAATTAAATTTACATTTATTTTTTATTACAAATAGGCTTGCGTTTGACCGCCTACTCGCCTGTTGCTAAGCGAACATGCGGTCTACGGCATAATGAAAGAAAGAAAGATTAACGTTTAATTCTGTAACAAGCACAAAAACAAACTTTTACTTGGTGGTAGATCTCCTTAGCAGGAGGTCATCTAGGTAGGTACCACCACAGTACCAGATATTCTGCCGCCAAGCAGTAGTGTGTAAACATTACTGTGTTCCGGTTTGAAGGGTACTGCAGCTAGCGAAATTACTGGGCTGTTGAAACTAACCATCGAAAGTCTCAAAGTAATGAGCACCAAAGCAGCGATGCCCTGGACTTTGTTTTGTTACTCAAAGTTCTGTGTATCGCTGTAATGGTCATGGACAGGCGTTATCTTTTACCATCAGGAGAGCGTCTCGTTCGTTTCATTATTTGTCACATAAAAAAAAAAAAAAAAAAAAAACAAAGTCAGAAAATGAATGAACGAACATAGCTAGTGCAGCTTGTGTTTCGGAAATTTGAAATCGAAAAGCTGGCTTAGTTCCTAAATCCGAAGCCCAACTGATTTTATGTATGTAAACAAAGTTTTGGCAAAGAATTAAAAAAAAAATCGTTCAAGAATTAATGACTATTAGTTACCTCTGATCCTTCATCGTCGTTCTTAGTTTTGTTGTTGACCGGCTCGCTGGGCATGTTAATAAGGAACACGTGATTCATGAGTTGTTCTGCAGTCCACTGCGAATGTTCATCGTCTGTTAGACATCTGTAAACAACAAGATGAAACATCTTATAATCATACTAAAGCATGACTGGACTTGACTGATACGGACTGTACTTTGACTAAGACTGGACTTTGATTATGACTATAGCTACGAGGCAACTTAATTAACTTTTGAAACTTGAAAATATAAAATACTTCACACTGGCAAATGATCAAAATGCGACGCCAAAACCAAAGAAAAAAATACGTTTAATTAAGCATTACCTCTTTACGAGGTTTAATAAAAGTTACTCTTAAGTTAACGCAGCTTTGTAAAGAGGCTAGATTAACAAAAAAAAAAAAAGAATTTATGTATGAGAGGCTAGATTAACCGTATTTATTTGTGTGAGATTTATTTTGCTAGACGCTGTACAAAGTTATGTCGTCAACTTTGTATGAGCTGTCAAAAAGCGGTTGACATAATGGACAAAGTATAGCTTTCAATGGCGTCACCACACTGGTGCCGGGTCCATCACGTTGCAGGTAATTGCAAACTTCGAATAAGTATCAACGATCACCTTCAATGCATGTAGTGGCGGATTAGCACATTTCCCCAGTATTATGCCGTTAAATTCCTACGTATATCGTCACTCCATCGAGTCTCAGGGCGTCCTACGCTACGCTTGCCAATACGCGGTCTCCACTCTAGAATACGTCTACCCCAGCGGTTATCGGTTCTGCGACAGATATGTCCAGCCCATTGCCACTTCAGCTTGCTAATACGCTGAGCTATGTCAATGACTTTAGTTCTCTGGCGAATTACTTCGTTTCGGATCCGATCCCTCAGAGAAATGCCAAGCATAGCAGCTGGCGGTGGATGGAAGCGAAAAGCCGAAGATCGGGCTGAGTGGCGTGTCTTGGGAGAGGCCTATGTCCAGCAGTGGACTAGTGTAGGCTGATGATGATGATGATGATGATGCCGTTAAATTAATGCTACCCACGCCCAGGACCAGATTCCTAGATTATTTTCACAATCCAACAATTCAGTTAAAATTCCACAACAAATAGTTTTTTGATATATTTCCTAAATTTAGTACATGTTCAGCAAACAATGTCAGCACATGAAATTAAAATCGATTATTGTTTTTAATCCTTTGAACCGTTCCAAACGAAAAACTTATGAAACAACACATTTTTTTTGCAATATTTTTTATTCAGTAACACTCAATTAATACAAAATACCAATAGGCGCATAGATCACTGTTTGCAGCCCCAACAAATAGTTGGCCATCAGTTGTATGAGTGGGAAGAGTGTGTTCTGCCGCTAAGCAGTGGTGTATAAACATTACCGTGTTCCGGTTTAAAGGGTACTGCAGCTAGCGAAATTATTGGGCTGTTGAGACTAACCATCGAAAGTCTCAAAGTAATGAGCGCCAAAGCAGCGATGCCTGGACTTTGTTTTGCTACTTAAACTACTGTGTATCGCTGCAATGGTCATGGACAGGCGTTATCTTACCATCAGGAGAGCGTCTCGTTCGTCTCATAACTTTTACATAAAAAAATATATACATATTACAATAAACTACATATCACAACAACATATCATAACTACATATTACATATTACAATATATACTAGATCCCTTAATTTCCCTAAAATCTACCACAGATTATTTAGTTATGCTAACGACTGTGGATTGGCTCCTATATCATTTTTATTTTGACTTGACTGTGGGGCGTGGGTTCGATTCCCACCCAGGACAAGCATTTTGTGATATTAAACCAAATGTTTGTTCTGTGGACTGTATGTATTATAAGTATGTATTTACAAAAAAAAAAAGTATTTAAGTATTCTATCAGTTATCTGACTCCCATAGTACAAGCTTTGCTTAGTTCGGGGTCAGATGGCGCTGTGTGTAATGCCCTACGATTATATTTATTTTAATACTAGCTGCGCCCCGGGGTGTTACCCGCTACATGTTTCCGGGATAAAAAGTAGTCTATGTGTTAATCCAGGGTCTCAGCTACCTCCATACTAAATTTCCACCAAACCCGTTCAATAGTTTTTGCGTGAAAGAGTAACAAATATCCATTCATCCAAACTTTCACATTTATAATGAAATCATTTTTCGTTTTTTTTTTTAATGACTAAAAGAACTTACCGGGCGAAAAAGTCTTTAGCAGAGCTGGGTAGCTCAGGTGGTATTTCGGCGTACGTCTTCTCCGACGTCACGATGGAGAGCAGTAGTTGGCCAGTGCTGTATATGTCCTGAGCCGCTGTCTGCCTATGGAATTGGGTAAGAAGGATATCACAGATTCAGATTGTATTTTATTGTGGAACTGTGTTACATTTAGGTCTTAATATTAAGGAAGTGTCAACAGTCTAGTTCTTCATGAACATACAATAGAATTTGGCTAGATGCAATTATTAATTACGAAAATGTCAAAATAAACTACGCAACGATTAAAAATTAATGTCAAGCTAAAATTAAACAATTATACAACTATAAAAAATGTCAAACATTGAGATTAAACGAATAACACAAAAAATAGCTTAAAATTTCTCATTTAAATAATCTTCTAATTTATAATATGCTTTCGATATAAACAAACTGAACAGTTTTCTCTTGAACACAGTCACACTTTCCGATTCCAGTATTGTCTGCGGTAAATGGTTATAAACTATCGGACCCATGCCACAGACACCCTTACCAAAACATGCAGTCCTGTGACAAGGAATTCGTATCTTATTTTTATTTTTACTGCATATACTTTTGAGGAAATCATACGTATGCAAATTAGTTTTTAATAAATATTGATATTTCATAGATATACAGACATGGTAAAGTCAATATTTTAAAGTTTTTAAAATACGGTAAACAAGAATCAGTCGGTTTTAAATGACAAACTGATCTCAAACATTTCTTTTGGACTTTAAAAATATTTTTACGTTCTGAACAGTTCCCCAAAATATTATGCCGTATCGTATCGTAGACGTCACGCACATAGATAACTCCACATGACCTCTGTGTTATTATTCATAAAGTTCACGAGCTATATGGAGACTCGGCCAAACGTTTAGAGTGTCAGGTGACCAGAATCCTGGCATCTACTTTGAAGAAACATTTTGCATTGCCGTCCAGCGTGGCAACAGCACACTATCATCTGTTCCTCGTGGTCGTTACCAGTATTCGTACGCAACGATTGTTATTTGTGTGTTATAATTTGAACTAGTTTTTGTTAATAAACCGTTACACTTCTATTTGCAACTAGGTAACATTATTTGACCTAACAAATGTAACAAAGGCAAAAAAGAAACATTTACAAGAACCTTTTTTTATAATAGATACTTAGGCTTACGTTTGACTGCCATCCCGCCTGATGTTAAGCGAAGATGCGGTCTACGATGGAGCATGCTTGCCTAGAAGAAACGGATTCACTCGAGACTTGATGGTACCCAGACTGTATTCATTGGGGAACACCCACTCGGGCAGCAGATTCCAATGTCTAGCGGTACGTATGAAGAAGGTGGAATCAAACCGCTTAGTTCGAGATTTTGGAACATCGACCATGACGCGGTGTCGCTTTTTAGAGCTCCTGACTGTCCAATAGTAGAATGGGCAGGGTAGAATTAGGGATTATAGAGTTGACTTGATGGTACCCAGACTGTATTCATTGGGGAACACCCACTCGGGCAGCAGATTCCAATGTCTAGCGGTACGTATGAAGAAGGTGGAATCAAACCGCTTAGTTCGAGATTTTGGAACATCGACCATGACGCGGTGTCGCTTTTTAGAGCTCCTGACTGTCCAATAGTAGAATGGGCAGGGTAGAATTAGGGATTATAGAGTTATCGAGACTAATCATTTGAAATCTCAAAGTAATAAGCGCCAAAGCAGCAATGCCCTGGACTTTAGTTTGCTACTCAAAGTTTTGGGTACTGCTGCAATAGTCCTGAACATGCGAACATCTTACCATCAGAAGAGCAATTCGTTCGTCTCATTATTTGGTATACAAAAAAGTAAGCTGTGTTCAAATACAAAACCTGTCAAACATAAAAAAAAGTAAAGTTTTACCCACTTACCTTTCACAATAACAATCTCCATCAACAATTTCACTGAGTCGCATATCCATCGAAGCACCAACGAGTTTAACTCCACCCCAATCGTCCAAATACACATTTTCACTCCTCACGTCTCTATGCACCAAACCCGCACTATGCAACTCTTTTAACGCACTCAAAACACCTAACCCGACATGCCTTAGCAGTCTTAGAGATTCATATGGATCACCAATGAGATTTAACCTGTTCCTGATGTATTTTAGCGAGCTGCCTAGAACGAAACTCCGAAATATGTACACGGATTGCTTTACAGTTCTCTTGTTGGTCTCTTTGCAGATTTCTAAAAACATATAAGGGACGATAGAAGGGTAATGCAGACGGTTAAACGTCTTCAAGTCGTTGTGTATATTTGTTAATTGTTTGTTGCGCGTTTGGAAGTCCGTCGCTGGTGGTATGACCCATTTTTTTGTTATTAGCCGTTCTCCAGTGTCTTCGTCTATTGCTAGGTAAGTTGTCGAGCCGTTTATTGAGTGACCTGGGGAATGAAATTAAACAAATATTGAACTGAAGTTTCTCGAACTCAAATAAAGTTTCAGCAGCCTTGTTAGTAGTGGCGGATTCATGGTCGCTTTACGCTGAAGGGCGTAGGTTTTAAGCCTAGCAATGAGCTTGAGCTGCCGGTGAAGGAAAACATCGTTAGGAAACCATAGCATGGTGGTAAGGTATTTTCTAGTACTCGGCTAGCTACCACCATCAATTTGAAAATCTGCCGCCAAGCACCTAACGGTGGGTTCCGGCAGCCTCCTTGAGATCCAATTCCACTCAAGGCTAGTTGTGCTTACCTTACTATCTTTGCCTACCGTCACTAAGAACAGGTGAGCTCACCTAAATAGCTCACCTAGCTCACCTAAAAACAGGTGAGCTGTGGTCAAACGCCTAGCTTGTCATCCATTAAAAAAAAAACAAAGCTGAGTAGCCGCAGTACCAATTATTCTACCGCTAAGCAGTATTGTGTAAACATTACTGTGTTCCGGTTCGAAGGGTACTGCAGCTAGCGAAATTTGAATAGAATAGAATATAACTTTATTATACACCAAAAACTTACAATTGAAACACAGATCACAATTAATACAATTATGAAACAAAAAAAAGAATTAAAAATAGAAGAATATATATAACCAAACAATATAATAGATACTACTATTACTGGGCTGTTGAGACTAACCATCGAAAGTCTCAAAGTAATGAGCGCCAAAGCAGCGATGCCCTGGCCTTTATTTTGGTACTCAAAGTTCTGTGTATCGCTGCAATGGTCATGGATAGGCGTTACTTACCATCTTGAGGGAGAGCGTCTCGTTCGTCTCATTACTTTTTACATTAAAAAAAACGATTTTTTTTTCGTACCTACCTAAACAATTACCGATGTAGACTTTCTTATTGTTTTTCTGTGTAACCCTGAGTACATGCACTCCTTTATTGTCGCAAGTGCAAGCGACCACGCGGTTGCGGGTCGGTTTGCGGGTAGGCGTCATTGTGTCGTCTGCGTAGCTGTGGAAAATTACTTTTTTTAAAACCGACTCCATGACTCTAAGCCCTGAGTACAACGAAGTACTGATAACAAAATACAAAGACAGAATTAGACTAGAATGGAAAAAATATTTTGATCGTGCTTCTATAGAGAAAGGTATATGGTACCGAACCATGCAAGGAGAACCTCCTCATGTTCCATGGTGGGTTGACGTGAAACTAAGTCGAAAATACATTGTGATCGCTCATGGATTGCGTTCCGGACACATGCCGTTGAACAACTTTAAATATCTAATGAGACAAGTAGAAGATCCTAGTTGTGATACATGTGGTGCACCTGTTGAGGATATTTACCATTTACTCATGGAGTGTGTCCAGAGCGCAGACATGAGAGAAAGACTAATAAGGACGACCCCAATACCTTAAATGTCAGTGTCTTAGCTATGCCAACGTCTAGCATAGCTAAGACGCTCTATCAGTCTGTCTACATCCATTTAATGACCAGAATGTAAACAGGTTTATATGATTAACAGATGTGTATACTATGGGACTGACATAGTCATATGTGACTCAATGTCCCCAAATAAAAATAGATTTAAAAAAAAATGAATCTAAGCCCAAACGCGGCTAGGTTTTGTTAGACTACATAACTATATGTCATTGAAATCTTAGCGCCTTCTTTGCAATATTCGTGATTTTAGTAATCGATAAATATGGAAAATTTATATGATAAATATGAAGTCGCATAAATACTTGAGTATCAGTGGTTTAAACTTAATAAGTGCGGTTTTTGAACAGTGAGCGTCATGAGTTGCAAGGAAACTGCTCTGATTGGCGGTTCAGGCCCCACCACTTGGTGGTAGATCTCTTTAGCAGGAGGTCATCTAGGTAGGTACCACCGCAGTACCAGTTATTCTGCCGCCAAGCAGTAGTGTGTAAACATTACTGTGTTCCGTTTGAAGGGTACTGCAGCTAGCGAAATTACTGGGCTGTTGAGACTAACCATCGAAAGTCTCAAAGTAATGAGCACCACAGCAGCCATGCCCTGGACTTTGTTTTGTTACTCAAAGTTCTGTGTATCGCTGCGATGGTAATGGGCAGACGTTAACTCTTACCATCAGGAGAGCGTCTCGTTCGTCTCATTATTTTTCACATAAAAAAAAAGAAAAACCACTGACACGAAAGAAGAGAGACCGTGGTGGCCGCTCGGGAACGACAATCGGTGTGGAGGAGCGACACGAGTCACGACGTCTGACAAAGATATATATCGGGTACTTAATGTATAATGCTGTCATGTGTAATACCGAGATGTTGAAATATAAGGAGGTATGAATTATCCAGAAGCCTTGCGTTTGATTTTTATAGTTTTAAGTTTAAAGATCAAACTACTGAGTCTATTATGAAATGTCTATGGGGAGCAATCTGAAAGATATCCTTTCAAACAACGAGGAGTTATACCTTCCATCATCAGCTCAACTGAATAACTCAAAGGAATATAAGTAGCGGTCTATACGAGCTTATATTACATTGAAAATGCTGGCTAGACTTCACGAGATAGATCAAAATAATGTACTACGTTAGTATCTTACAGTCCGGTGACGCTGTAGAGGCCATCTGCGGCCAACAGCAGTAGTCAATAAAAAAAAAAAAAAAGTTAGTATCTACATTGCACCCGTACGAAGCCGAGGCGTGGCGCTATTGTACTAATATACTTAATATTATAAATGAAAAAGTTTGTATGGATGGATGGATGAATGGATGGATGGATGGATGGATGGATGGATGGATGGATGGATGGATGAATGAATGGATGGATGGATGGATGGATGGATTCCTGAATGGATGGATTAATGAATAAATGGATGAATTTCTGTTACTCTTTCACGCAAAAACTACTGAACGGATTTGGATGAAATTCGGTATGGAGGTAGCTGATACCCTGGATTAACACATAGGCTACTTTTTATCCCGAAAACATGTAGCGGGTAACACCGCGGAGCACAGCTAGTAAGTTCATAAGCGGCGGTGACCATTAGAACGCATCGCGTGTTGGCCGCCTTTTCGTATAAAAAGAAAAATTGCCAGAATATTGAAAGTGTGACGTCAAAAATAAAGAGTAAATAACTGAGATATGTTGTACTCACTATAATAGCTCCTGATGGTCCCCATTTCCGTCTACACTGCTGTCTTGGCTGATGCTAGAACGATGTGTGCGCAGTTTACTCGCGTCTCGGAGCATTTCTTGCCGCCGTTGTATTTCCTCCTTTATCTTTTGACGCTGAAAGCACACAGTTGGAAAACAAACAAATATAAAAACATACATCTCAATAATAATAATCGATACAATGATGACGATGATAGCTGGCTAGCGCGGCATTTTTTTTTCTTTGGTTTTGGCGTCGCCTTTTGAGCATTTGCCAGTGTCAAGTATTTATCTATTTTCAAGTTTCAAAAGTTAGTTTGTCCTCGTAGCTAAAGTTATAGTCAAAGTCCAGTCTTTGTCAAGAATAGTTCGTGTCAGTCAAGTCCAGTCATGCTTTAGTAAAGTAGTGGTGACTTTACTATAAAGCTTCGATGAAGTTTTGGAAGCAACACAAAAAGTCATGTTTCACCACATTATATCATTTTCCCACACTCGCGCTTGTGATTCAGCACTTTATGAATAAAACACCATGTTTATGCATAAACACTCGACAAAACACTAGTTTTGGAACGACACGACTTTTTCCGTGTTCCCGCCAAAACTCCTAGCGCGCGGCATTATACTCTCGTCCATTTTGTTAACCACTTTTTGACAGCTCATACAAAGTTGACGACATAACTTTGTACAACGTTTAGCAAAATAAATCTCACACAAATAAATACGTTTAATCTAGCATTACCTCTTTACAAGGTTTAATAAGAATTACTCTCAAATTAACGCAGCCTTTTACCTTCAAAAACGGGATATTTTTTTCTACAATAACAAAGAAAAGAGAGAGAAAAGACGAATATCACGATACAGCGCTGTCGTTTGGTGATCTAGTTGGCTTCGACACAGTGACAGTTCAAATGTCACCTAAGCTTTTTTTATGTAAAAGTAATGTGTCGGACTATATACGCTTTGATGGCAAGATATAATGCCTTTCCATGATCATTGGCAGCAATACACAGAACTTTGAGCAGCAAAACAAAGTTCGGGCATCGCTGATTTGGCGCTCATTACTTTGAGACTTTCGATGGTTAGTCTCAACAGCCCAGTAATTTCGCTAGCTGTAGTACCCTTCAAACCGCAACACAGTAATGTATGTAGTTGCATCGACTCTTCTTTCCAGGGGGTGTTGCTGTTGGTACTGTTTGTGGTAAGTGCGGTGGTCAAGACACCGTAGGTCAAGAGTTACCTCTCACAATAGAATTAACATCAAACAAACTGTCCAAAAATTAGTTTAAATCACGTTTTCAACTTTTTTCAAGATTACGTCGGCTAATAAATAAATTGTGATAAATATACCTATGTTACTCAGGGAAAATCTAGTATTCTAAAGGTGAAAGTATTTTTGAAATCCTTTCAATAGTTTTTGAGATTATTCCTTACAAACGTGATGTATTGTAATTTTGTCATTTTTTAATTTTTTTATAAATATCAAATTAAAAACCTTAGACAGGTGTAGGTATAGTATTCTACTAGTCCAGCCCTTTCATTTGATACCCATATTGAGGGAGATGTAATCCGCCATTTTGTGGCGGCGGCCATCTTGGTCCGATTTTCATCAAACATAGAACAACACTCCAGACTAATTCACCTTTTAAACAAAATCAAAATCAAAATCCGTTCGGGAGCTGCAATGCCACAGACAGACACTCATAAACACAGACATGACTTATAACACCCCATAATTTTTGCGTCGGTAGTTAAAAATAAGAATATGATAAAAAATTACTACCTCTTCGTTTTCTTTGACTTGCAAGTCATGGAGCTTCAGTCTTTCCATATCATTCTTCTGTTTGACCATTTCTTCGTAGAAGGATAGTGTTGGCTTGTTGTGGTCATGAAGGAATTGCTGAAAAATACCATAATTTTTTTTTAATAGGCTTTTCAGGACATTTTTAACACTGTGTAGGCAAGAAGCCATTGTGTTCTGTAATATTTCTGACGCACATTACGTCACACAGTGTTTCTTCTTCTGATAATTGTGCTAGCATCGACCTAAAGTTTTCCCGCTATCCCATAAGACCAGTTTATTTCTATAAACCGGAATAATAGAACCACCAATTGGACAAACAAGCTATTCGTACTATATTGTCACATTTTTTATTAGAATGAGTCCTAACAAAAGTATTCCTATGGAGCATCTTTAGGTACTTATGTTTTCAATTAGCATAGTTGACGTCTCAATTGGAAATTATTTATTAAGTTCAATTGACACCATTTTGTAGTTCTAATAAATGTAAATTGCGAGTAACTAAAAGAATTCATTGTTATTTCAAATAATGGTACATTGTTCTTTCAAATAATTTTTGGAAACCATTGTAGCTCGAGCGTTTTTATTGTCCTTGGTTAGTGCACTACAAAAAAAAAAGGTTTAATAACCCAGTTACAAGGTAATTTAATTTGGTCAACCTCAGGATGAAACAGAATAAGCGAAATTTTTGTAAGAACCTTTATTTTGACAATATAATTGTTGTAAAAATATTACTCAAAAATCTCAAGGTCATGTGTAATTGTGATATTCAAGGTCGCAAAAATCACTTTAAATATCTCCCTGTTCCTCAAATCGTATTTGAATT
This sequence comes from Biston betularia, assembly GCA_905404145.2. Lineage (NCBI taxonomy): Eukaryota > Metazoa > Arthropoda > Insecta > Lepidoptera > Geometridae > Biston > Biston betularia. The sequence goes on from FR989879.1 coordinate 2,366,062, forward strand.
ATAATAAAAGCGGTAAAACATAAAATTCTCTAAAAATTATGTCTGAAGAAATATTTTAAATGTTGTACCCTTTTTGAAACAGACGGTGGTATGTGGGGCTCTAAGCCATACACGCCAAAGTGCAAGTTCAATCGCGAATCCTAGTCCATAAAGGATTTTTTAACTTAATTAGGTATGTCTCCGAGATAAAACCCGTAAGGTGACTTAGAATTCTCTACAAATTATGAAGAAATGTTTTAAATGATGTACCCTTTTTGAGATAGACGGTGGTGTGTGTGGGCTCTCAGCCATACACGCCAAAGTGCAAGTTCAATCGCGAATCCTAGTCCATAAAGGATTTTTCAACTTAATTATGTCTACGAGATAAAACCCGTAAGGTGACTTAAAATTCTCTACAAATTATTAAGAAATGTGTACCCTTTTTGAGATAGACAGTGCTGTGTGTGGAGCTCACAGCCATAAAAGCCAAAGTGCAAGTTCAATCGCGAATCCTAGTCCATAAAGGATTTTTTAACTTAATTATGTCTACGAGATAAAACCCGTAAGGTGACTTAAAATTCTCTACAAATTATTAAGAAATGTGTACCCTTTTTGAGATAGACAGTGCTGTGTGTGGAGCTCACAGCCATAAAAGCCAAAGTGCAAGTTCAATCGCGAATCCCAGTCCATAAAAGGAATTTTTAACTTATGTCTCCGAGATAAAACCCGTAAGGCGAGTGGATTATAGACAAAAATGGAAACAAACCTGTGCATGATTAGCGAGCTGAAATATCATAACTTCTCCGCAGAGTTGTGCGGCTAGATATTCCAATTCTGTGAGTAGTTTAGTCCCATTTTCAGTCGATAGTCCTCGCATCTTGTAAATACCCAAGGATGGCGGTCTGAAATATATAAATGTATAATTCTATTAAAATTTTCCCCGGACATATAACTGAGAGTGTGTTCCCCGATGGATATAATCTGGGTGTCTTCAAGTCGAAAGTGAAACAGTATCTTCTAGGCAAGCGTGCGCTATCTTAGACTGTATCATCACTTAACATAAAGTGAGATGGCGGTCAAACGTAAACATATTTGTTAGTAAATATATTTTGATGTTAGTTAAAAATGACTTTAGTGGTTTAAAATTTAGCCCTATTTAGTTACTTGTTGATTTAAAATGCCACACAGGGTTCGCTGTGTTGGAAATCTCATGAACAGCTAAGCAGATATTTACCTTATTATTAACATTTGCCTGTACATGATTGAGCTACTACTAAGGCACAGAAGTTGTCAAATATCAAGATAATAAAACATATTAAAAGCTTTTTTTGTTATCTAGATTACGAGTATTTACACCATTATCAGATACTATCCCTTATGCTATTAACACTATCTATAAAGTATGTAAATACAGCATTAATATTACCATTGTTTTGCCTACAAAATATAGTTAAGATAAGATAATTCAGTCTGGCAGGTACTGCAGCTAGCGAAATTACAGGGCTGTTGAGACTAACAATCAAAACTCTCAAAGTAATGCCTGCAATACATCACTTTAGGTGATAAGGCCGCGGTTGTATTACCATATATGTATATTAGTCTATGTTGTTATCTTTTTATCTCGTTTTTAAGTTTTGTACGTATAATTTTTGGTGTACAATAAAGTTATATATTCTATTACATTCTAATGCCCTAGACTTTGTCATTAAATAAAAGATTCACAAGGGCAAAAAATTATCTCAAACACATCGGTTACAATGTATCAGGCATTCCTGTAGTTGTAAATTTTCATATAAAATATGATTATTATTTGTAAAACAATACTTACTTATCGGGATAGCTTACACAACATTTGAAATGTAACGTCACGGAGCAATGTATCCCTTGTATATCAGAATTGTGTAATGGAATGAGAGTCAGCAACAGATCTAATGGTTTCCATATCTTCCAAGCAGTATTCATGCGGTTGTCAACCAATTCATCTCCGTATATAGCCTGGAAATTAAGATCAGAAGAATGATAGCCTTATGTGTAACAATGTTTGTTCTATGGACAAAACACAAGATTGGTGAAAGAGCGAGAATAAGCTGCAAATGATGATAACTGTCATCATCTCATTCAGTCATCATCATCATCATCATTTCAGCCGTAGGATATCCACTGCTGGACATAGGCCTCCCCCATTGACTTCCACAAAGACCGGTTCGAAGTGGCTCGCATCCAGCGCGTTCCTGCGGTCTTTATTAGGTCGTTATCTCATTCAGTGCAACATTTAAATTTATTGTGTTTGTATAGCTATGCATTTACAATGTCCGACATGAACTTGTGATTCATACTTCATGGAATTGTGGCATGTGTAATACTATCAATATAAAATATAATTATTAAGAGGAAAGATTTGTAATTTTGTATGTTTGTAAGTCTGTCACTACTGCTCTGAGATAAGACTAAGACAGAGTTGCATGAAAGCGGTTGAGAACGCTTAAATGATAGCATTTCAAGACGGGCACAACCTTCAGTAAAGAAGAGCAAGAAGATTTTTGTAATTAATGAACTCAAAAACTACAGGACAAATATCAAAAACCATTTCACCATTATAATGCTACATACTCCCTGAGTAACAGACTATATTTATAACTAGTATTTAATAAAAAAATAAATGTCCACCCTTGCGAAGTGAGCTATGCTTAGTTTGGGGTCAAATAGATGGTGATGTGTGTGGTCCTATGATTTATTTTTTGTTATAGACAATAAGTCGAGTAAATATCAACACTGAATCTATATTAGATGTTTCATTCTAGAGATAAATCAGATATTTATATATATATATATATATTACAGGTAAAACCCTGAGCTGCCCAATAAATTAAAATTATATCATATACTAGTGGACACCTCGCGGTTTCACCCACATAGTTCCTGTTACCATGGGAATACATGAATAAAAAGTAGCCTATGTCACCAGGGGTATAGTGTACCTTTTCAATGGTGAAATAAGTTTTGAAATTGGTCCAGTAGTTTGTGACTTTATTCGTTATAAACATACAAAAATGCAAATCTTTCCTCTTTATAATACTAGTTTAGATTGAATAATTCAAACAGTCATTTATACAAAATTTATTGTTCTAGGTGGGTGACAATTATTTATACAAAATTGTTAAGTACCTACTTAAATACCTATTCAACATTTTGTGTGTCAGTGTCGTTACATATTTTCATAATTAAATTATTATTATTGTTCTTATGGTAAAATCGTTTGTGTGTGAAAATTGTAAGAATATTTCGTAAGGAAATAAATAAATCAATTTACATAAGGAACACCTGTTTTTTTTTTATTATGTAAACTATATTTATCTTGATAACAATAAAACAGATGTTAAAGCTAATTAAGCTTTTTCTAAGTTCCAACACGACAGAAATCTGGCTCACATGTAAAGTAATTACTAGTTAAAAATAAATCAGAAATACCTGTAGGGCAGCTAGTTCGTTGTCTTGTCTTTCTTCGTTTGTTTCGTCACCCATCATTGTCATAAAACTACCATGATAAACTGAAATATACGTTCCTGGTACATACAAAAGAATTAGACAAGTACTTATGTTAGAAAACTGCGAAATATGCAATAGTTTTGTTAATTTTCTGCCGCGACGTGTTTTCTTTCCGAGATGTTTTGATTATTTGACAGCTATTACCATATTTTGACATTGATAATACTGCGATGACATTACATAACTTTTTTTCTGTTCCTTCTAGAGGTTTTGACATTACACATTGTAGATTTGCTTGTTGTACAAAGGAAAATATTAAAGTAATGGTCACATAAACAAATATTCCTTTATTTATCTTCGTACTATAACAAATTATTATTAAAAATATTGATAGAATTAGCCTGTCTGATAATAAAAAGAAGTGCATTCCAAACCAAGACCGCGTCAACAGTAAAAGAAGTGTTCTTGGAAAAAAAAGAATGCGCAGCAGGAGGAATTTGTAGTTGGAAGGAACGGGTGGAACGCAAGGCCCCAGAATGGAGTTGAATGAATTTAAAGCGTTTGAAATCTTTGTATAAAAAAAATATTGTAAGGACAGGAAATTACCTATATGAGAGTTACGGCGGAGACGAAAATATGGATGTATTATTAGAAATATTTATTATTATACTTAACCATGCTTATTTGGGGAAAAGCTTCATAAATCCGACACGCTTAACCCTTTAAACCTGGAGGGTCAGCACAAAAACTTCATCAGTAATTCAAGGGGGGCTCAGGTGGCGGTCACTTTGGATGGTAAAAGGTGTAAGAATTTCGCCTTTCGTGAATTGAAATTTAGACAAATATACAAGTTTATCGTTAAAATTTAATGTTTTATTGATAACACCAAGGTTACACGTCTATTTTCCATACAATTACCTACCTATTTAAAAACAAATAAAAATTTCAAAATCCTTCGCATACAATACAACTAAGAGGTTAGATATTTTATAATAGGTTCTACATACAAAACGGTACTACGTAGATAAAATGGTAGGTAGATGTAATTGTTCTATTCATATGAAAAAATAATAATATTAAAAATCAAAATCGTAACATATCGCTGCTTTTCATGAATAACCACACAATCCAAAATGTTCATATCTAATAATTATTATCTACTTCTACACTAATATTATAAAGAGGAAAGATTAATTGTATTTTTTGATTTTTGTATGTTTGTAACGAATAAACTCATAAACTATACTAAACGATTAAATTTTTTTTTTATCCCTGTATTCTCACGGGAACGGGATCTACGCGGGTGATTCGCGCGGTGTCTATGGTACATTATCTTAATATCTTAGTATTTTAAACATGACAAATTTGCATTAGGTTGTAAGGTAAGTACCTACTTACCCTAGACTTTACACTACAGAAACCTGTGTCGCAGAGTCTAGAGTCTTTCGTTCCATTGCTTATTTCGACAATGTAAATAATACCTATAACAATAACCAATTTAGTGTGTATATGTGTGTAAGTGCAGCATCTCGCATAAGCTTCTAAATTGGTCCAAACCCACAAATCAAGGAAGATCCAAAGAGTGACAGAGTCTGACACGGGGCCGTGCAAATCGACACATTTTGACAGGTGCCCTCCGTTTGGAGGGCCGTGACAATGACGCGATAAGCCGCATTTACCGCGAGGGTTTCAGAGAACATTCCTAAAATGATAAGAGAGGTTTTGACGAATTTAAATTGGTAGAGAAACGGCAAAAAGGATGCCATATTGTATCGTTGTAAATTTTCTTTAGATAGGCACGTAAATAACAGTGACAGAGGTGATAGGAATATAATCTTAGGGTTTTTAGTTTACAAAATAGAACAAAAAACGCTTTTAATTCCTACCTTAAGGTATTGACACCGGCCCATAACCAATGCAGCGGACCTGAGGACTTTGAGTAACAATATCAAATCTATGGATTTTGTTTTGCCATAGTCCAAGGCATCGATGCTTTAGCGCTCATTTATTTGAAACATTCAATGGTTGATCTCAATAGCCTTGTAATTTCGCTAGCTACAGCACCCTTCAAGTAGTAATGTTTATAAAAAAATTAGATACTGCCACAGTACCTACCTAGATGACTGCTTGATAAGGAGACTTGCTCTTCAAAAACAGGCTTAGTAATATCGATAAAACATTCTAAGATTGATGCAATTTTAAAAAGCATTGTTGCCACTAGTTTTGATTTTTATCAGCGATAATGTGTGCAATGTTGTCGTTGGCTTTATAATGTATTCTTTAGTATGTTTCTGTTTATTTTTCTAGTTCTGTTAATTTCTATTACTATCCTGGGTACTATCACCTAGTCTGAATAAACCCTGTTTTTAAAAGTTTTAAATTATAAAAACAGTGCAACACTAAAATTCTCATTGTGAGGATGGGAAGGCCATAGTCATCATGATGGCCAAGTGCAGGTTCACCGTTTGAAGTCAGGGGCATTACGCACATAACTAAAGGATACCTACTTATATAAGACAGAGGCGCGTGCTGTTGGATTCGAAACCAGGATTTCCAGATTGGAAGCCAGACGGTTTCCCAACTATGCTTCAACCACGTAGTAACAATACCTTTTCCCCGCGGCTTCGTTTTATCTTTAGCAAAATGACGTTGAACTTTGATCAAATGTATCTAAAGAGCAGTAGATTTTCTTTCGCGATTTCAGAGCTGTGCCCATAGTAAAAGCTGTATATAGGGATGAGTAAGTACAGTAACCTCTATTTTGGCTTAAAATAGCTTAAGTTTATCCTGGTTTAGTTTGTCCTGGGATATTTAATAGAAGTTCTTTATTATTGTGATCAAATTAAGTATCAGATTCATAAATTTTAAAAGACGTTGTCACGTACACAAGCAATCCCGATCGATAATAGAAAATTAATGTAGTGATAAATACACATTTGATAGTACTCATGTAGGTACAGTGTTAAGACATCTACAATATCTAATCGACGTGCTTAGCATCGATAAGTGCAAGATTCGGGTATTGTTACAAAATCAAGCTTTAGAAACAAACGCGAGCCTCAATATAAAAATCTCAAATAGTACAAAAAGCAAATTAATAGAAATGAAGATTCAAATTTTTGTGTTGGCTGCTTTAGCTGGATTAACAAATTCGCAATTCGGTATGTGGCTTCAAAAGTTTTAAACGAGTGAAATTTATAACTTATTTTAAGTAAAAATTATGAGACAACCGAGATGCTCTCCTTATGGTAAAAGATAACACCTACCAATACCTACGCATAACAACGGTATTCAGAACTTCACTGCACCCCGACACGCTAACCTGGTGTGCCCTCCATCTAGATCTTCTTTTGGCCAAGAAGAAGTAGACAGCATATAGAGACATCTGCATAGAGACGTGACCTACGAACGTGTGCACGATATACACCAGATGACCTGGGTCGAGATCACACCCTCTACATACGCTGAGGAACCAGCGTCTATGCTCGGCAAAGAGGTTCGCCTCGATGTTGATTCATCGCCTCACCTGGAAAGGAAAGGAGAAGAACCAATGATATTCGGAACTTGCGCTCGCAGACTACACACGCCATCCACCAGATAAAGTCTTCTCAGACGTTTAATTAAAATTAAACGAGTCTTTTGCAAACGCGTTTAATTTTGATTGTCCATTTGTTACATCTTTACCTAATGCACATAATATAATAGCAACCTTTGCACCAGGTGCAAGGAAGCGCGGGCAATTGGCAGCTGTTAAAATAAATATTATTTATTTATTTTAACGGCTGCCAATTGTTTTCATCCCATAATAAGCATCGTATTATAAGTTATTCTTTGTAAAATCTAATTACACAGTTTCTATACCTATTCCTGAAGTTTCTGCAGCCTAGTTGGGCCGTCTGGCTTTCAATTTAGAAGACTTGGATTCAAATTCCATAGCATGCAGTTATGTATGAAATGCCGATGACTTTAAACTGTGAAAGAAAACATCGTGAGGAAATTTACATGTCTGAGAGTTCTTAAAAAAAAGAAACGTTTTCGAAGATATTGTGTGGTCTCTGACCCGCATTTAGCAAATGTGGTGGCCTTATCCTTCCCACTAGGAGAAGAAGCCCGCTCCCAGTAGCGTGACAGTGTATAAAAACAGGTCTACCATAAAATGTACCATATTTGAAATTTTTCAGTCAATAATGTCCATCTAATGGGTCATACAGCGTACATGATCAATATTCTTCAGGAAGTGACGTACGAGCTCGAACGAAGAGAATGGTGTAACTTGAAGTTGCCGGATATCACAGTTGCTTTGAAGTGAGTTCTTTTTCTATCATGAATCCTGTAAAAGTTAATTTTAATAGTTTTGGATAAAACGCGGATAAATAGTGAAAAAGCAGTAAGTAATTGTATTTTTTTATGTAGGCGACAGACATGTAAATGTCTGATCACAGCTCACCTGATGTTATTTGACAGTGTGATCGAAGATGGTAGACATTTAAACTGGGCTGGAACTGGCTCTCTGCTGGAGGCTACGGGAATACACTTAGGTGCTTGGCGGAAGATTTTCTACTTGAGGTTTGTAGCTTTCTGGCCTAGAAGCCTACCACCATGCTGTGATAAAATTAAAGTGTTTATAAAGTGCCAATTTACGTCCATAGCTGAGGGGGAATAATAAAATCTATATCTATATCTTTTAGCCCATCACTAGTTAAAACCCTGTATTTGATGTTTTTAGCGAGACAATTTTTGATCGACATTACGAAGGCAGCGTAACGTACTCCAAAGGCTTTGTAAACAGCATGCAGTGGATTGACATACGCCAAGAAGGACTCAATCAGATCTGGGATTGGAACGGTACCGATGAGACAGGAATAGTGCATGTGAGAGGAACTCTCAGGATGCTTGACTTGGCTCTCGGTTATGATGTTATAACTGACTTGGAAGATGGCCACCACCGCCACACTGTGTCGATTACTTATCCTTTAACCCTTTTTACTTTTAATGTAAGTATATAATGACATGGGTTTTATTACTAGCGACCTGCTAAGATTTACAGGCATTTGTAGCGATGATAGCTCAATGGTTAGCGCGGGCGGTTAACACAGCGATGTTCAACAAGGAGCTTGAGCTGCCGGTGAAAGAAAAAACGTTGTGAGGAAACCATAGCATGGTGGTAGGGTATTTTCTAGTACTCGGCTGGCTAGCTACCACATATGCTGCCCAGAATCTAACGGCATGTTCCAGCTGCCTTACTGGAGAGCGAATTCCATTCCAGGATAGGTGTGCTTTACCAACTTTGACCACATACTCACATGAGAAAAAAATTTTGATGTTAGATATATTTAGTAAGATGCCGTCTAGGTAGGCAGTGGGAAATACACTCAGCATTCCAGGAGTGTCGCCGAAAGTTAGTTGGTTACTCTCAATCAGGCACAGAGGCAGCCCAACGTGAAGGTTTTATAAGATAATATCCAAATGACCTGGCTGTACCCTATTACAGCCGGGTGTCTGTAGAAATTTAGAATATTTTCTTACGTAACTCAAATTAAAAATAGTAACAAAAATGGTACTACTACAGTATCCGATATTACATTGTCACGCTGTTATGCTTCTGTGTTCCGGTTTGAAAGGTGGCACGAGAGACATGAGCTAAAGAGACATATTCAAATGGCTTAAAGAAATACAACTAATTATATTTATTTATAAACTTTCGAAAAACAATGTGAATTTTTTGATGGTTACTTAATTTTCAGATATGGAAAAACGTAAACACTGAAGATGTCCGCGTAGAGGTAGTAGGTGCTATCAGCACCACAGCCAGCATAAATACTATTAATTTTTTACCTAAAGACGAAACATCGGATGTACTTACGACATTGGTAAGTATATTACCCGTCCTGTTAGACGAAGTTATATTAAGGATAAGATATAGTTGAAAATCTGCCACCAAGCATCTAACGGTGTGTTCCGGCAGCCTCACTTGGAGGAAGCTCCATTCCAGGCTAGGTGTGCTTTACTATCTTCGTCCACACTGTCACTTAACATCAGGTGAGCTGTGGTCAAAGATAAAAAAAAATTCAATGCCACTCTCAGTTCTTGTGGATTAGCTAGAAACAGCGATCTTGTAATAAGGTAGGTAACACATAAAATTGGCCAGCTAGCCTATGTATAGGCAAAGATCTTAATATGCTGGGTAAAGTCAGCAATACGATCTACTGGAGATCTTGGAGCTCTCAGTCAAATACTAGGCAAGAAACATTGTAAGGAGCATTAATAGGCACACTCACTCAAACATCGACTGCGTTGTTGCAACTTTTTAACAATTTCCTCTTATCTGAAAAATTTTGGGTAATATTCAACAGTAACTGGATCCCAAATGTATAGAACTTCAGGGTTGACCCAAACAAAACCGAAAATCAAGAAGAAGAGAAGCGAGGCCTTTGGCCAGTAGTGGAACGTATTAGGCTCACAATAATGATAAAGAATATCTGTGTTATGTTTTAGTTCAACGTGAGAACGCCAGAAGAAGGCATTCGTGCTTGGGGAGACGACGTTTTTCACTCAATCACCCTTGACGCTTACCATAAAGTAGAGTTTCCAAGAATCTGCTACCATTGTCCACTTGCTGCAACTATGAATGATATAATAAATTAATTCAAGGCTGTCAATCTCTTATTTTTATTCCTCATCCTATCCCATGGGTGAGAATTTCAGGTTCCTTCACCCAAGCGTCATGGTATCCAAATCTTTACAATTTATGCCTACTCACTTCCCTGGCTAAGTTATCAAAACTGTTTCAATGGCATTGAATCTTGCTGTCATTATGAATCTTCGCTTCCGTACAATTAAAATGGTTTATTTATACTGGTTCGGATTCTACAAGTGGTTACTGCAGCAAGAAGAGGATATAAAAACTTGTGGTTATTTTATTTTAATTAGTTTTTTGTTTAATTTGACACATTTTAGTTTTAGATAATCAAGTAAAGTTTCGCATTAGTTTTTAATTATTAAATTATTGTCAAGTTAGTTAAATTTAAATCCTCATCACTTACACATTTTTGCAAAAAGTTTAAAAACTCTTAAGCATGCAAGTTGTCTCATGATGTTTTTTTATTACCGGTTAAAGTTAGCGGCAATACGCTAAAAGCTTAGAAGATAAACAAATTAGAGGTACATGCGATGGTATTTGAACCTAGGACCTTCAAATTGACAATCAAACGATCTACACAACTAAACGACCGCAAATTCTGACTTTCACAATGTTGTATTTTTTAAGTCAATTGATACGATAAAGACTTTCGTATTATCTAATCGATCGTTGGATTTGATTTATTGCCATAAAATCGTTAAGCATCGATCGATCTAAATTACTTTAATTATACTTGGTTGTCCAGCTTATCAATTAATAAAAACGGGCTTTTGGAATTACGATATTTTACACCCAGCAACCGAGTGACTGTTCAGTGAGCAAATTTGTTGAATTTTATAAATATCGCAATAGGTGTCGTTTTTCTTTGTCATTTTATAATGATTTCTTTAGTTTTATCACCGTTGCTCAGTTTATCGATTGCCCGGGACGTTGCTGATTTAAATACAGATATTGTATATTATACCTATTCGTGATTTTATAAAAAAAAAATATTGTGAATATATTTCATCGGACAATCTTGAAACATGTTGAAGTATTTGTTTATCTGGACAGTAGTTATTGCAACATCTTCTGGACAAACTTGGGGTAAGTACTATATTAATAGCTGAAGGAAGCTGAGACACTAAATTGTGATAAAAGTCGAGATAAATGTGCATGTGGACCAGCTCCTTGTGATTATATTTGCCTCAAGCGGTAGGCATGGCCGCTAGAAGCGGTTTTCCGTTTGAACTGATTGGATAAATAAATCCGTAGGTTATCCTACGGAGCCAAAACGTAGATACTCACAGCGAGAATGGTCCACAGGTTTGTAGCGATGATAGCTCAGTGGTTAGCGCGGTAGGTTCGCATGCCGAAGGGCGTGGGTTCAAACCCCAACAATGAGCTTGAGCTGCCGGTGAAGGAAAACATCGTGAGGAAACCAAAGCATGGTGGTAGGGTACTTTAGTACTCGGCTGGCTAGCTACCACCCTCAAGTTGAAGATCTGCCGCCAAGCATCTAACGGTGTGTTCCGGCAGCCTCACTTGAGAGCCAGTTGCATTCCAGGCTAGTGTGCTTTACCATCTTTGGCCACACCTTCACTTGACATCAGGTGATCTGTGGTCAAACAACTAGCCTGTCAACCATTAAAAAAAAAAAAAAAAGGTTCAAAGTCGTACAGCGAGCTATGGAAAGAGCTTTGCTTGATATTTCTCTAAGGGATCGTATCCAGAACGAAATAGGTAGATATCTTCTAAGTCTGCGTGCTTCTTGTTCAACCACATCGTCGCTTACCATCAGGCGAGTTGATGGTCAAACGCGGAATTATCTGTAGAAAAAATGTTATTAACTTATATTTATCACTAGGGTACACACCTCATGCACATATATACTTTTCTGCACTCCTTGGTTATTAATTTATTAGTGTCAAATATAGTTAAAAAATAGTAGAAGTTCTCCATTAAATTTAATATACCTAGTCTTGCCATAAATATTGTAACAAAGAAAATTTATTTTTTTCTTTTGCAAATAACATTTATTACTTTTACAGTGTGTTAGTTTAATACATAAATATAAAACAATTTAAAATATAAAAAGCTTATTCGAAGTGGTCTCCATTGGCTACAATACAGTCATTTAAACGTTGAAGCCAGTTATCAATAGAAGTACGCGCTCTTTCTATGGGCAAATTCTTCACTGCCAATCGTATGGATTGTTTTAGGGACTCCAAATTATCATGGCGTTTAGAGCAAGCCGTACTCTCTAAAACTGACCATAAACCATAATCCAGCGGATTAAGATCGGGACTAGACGACGGCCAGTCTTTAGCTCTGATGAAGTCCGAAACGTTCGCTTCCAAACAAGACTGCGTGGACCGAGCATTATGACCGGCGCCGAGTCTTGCTGGAAGGACCATACTTGGTTATTGAACATGGTGTTGTTAACTACTTAACTACCTTCTCAAGAATGGTATCTTGATACACTTGTGCCGATGTTTTGATACCTTTTGAGACCTTTTTCACAAAAATATGGCTCAGTCACTCCTTCATAGCCAACACCCCCCCAAACCATCACTGAAGTCGGATAATGCCCACGTTGCACTCTGTCGACTAATTGGGTAGCTTCCTTAGAGCTTTGAGCATAAAAACGGTCATTTTGTTTGTTAAAATGTTGCTCAATTGTAAAAATTTTCTCATCCGTAAACAAAAATTTTCTGTGACCTCCTTTTGCGTACCGCTTCGGTAGTTGTTTCGATTTTACCACTCTATTCTTTTTTAAATTATCAGTTAAGAAGTGACCAGTGCGTCTCTTATAGGCTGCAAGTCGCAAGTCATCTTTTAAAATACGCGACATGGTTCTAGGTGCCATCTTCATCTCCCAAAATAAAATCTTTTGCTTTCGGACAGGATTTCTTCGAATTCTACCCCTTACTCCTTTGACCACCTTTTTCGTACGAACACTACGTGGACGGTCAGATCTTTTTCTGTTACAAACAGAGGAGGTCTCATTGTACCTATTAATAGCCCGGTACACAAACATTTGACTAATACCAAGCGTATGGAGAGTTTTAAAAATTGCATTTGGCTCCATACCTACTTTGCGTAGTGCAATCACAGCGATTCGGTTCTCTTTGTCACCCCACTCCATTTTAATATCGCAAAATATTGTACAATTTATTGGCGCCAAAATGAAAAAACACAATGAACAATCATATAAAAATTACAGATTCCAAATTCAAATGTAATATTTTGTTTATTTTTAGTTTTAACAGTATTTATGGCCAGACTAAGTATTTAATCGGTTCCAGCCTCCCGCGATACAGGCTAGCCCTAGTGCGGGGACTATTGTAAGATAGTACGATCTTTGTACACATATATTCTGTTAAATAAATATTTTTGTATTTTGTATTTTGGTATTACAACAATTTTTGAAATGTGCCTCAATTAGATTCTGTAGTGCTAATAAACCACTAAAAAACACAACATTTTTATTCAATAGTTATGTGCCACAAAAATGCATTAAAAATTTATAGATTCAAAATTTCGCGCGTAATTTGCCGAATACGATAGACGCGGAGGCGCCATTAATACTCTATGGTTATGACGTCAGTTGGCACTGTAATCAAATGCGCTTATGTATTTTGTAATTGTTTGATATTGATCATTGTTTGTAATTTTAAGCCGAGTTCTTATAACATTTATCATTGCTATTCCTGAATGTAAGAATACTTATGTAAAAACACCAGACAATTTATAGATTCGAGTGCCAACTAATATAAATATGAGAAAAGAACAGAACAAAAATGGGAATAATTTACGAAACTGGCTTTCATGGTAGTAGGTATAAAAATTACGTTAGCGAAAAATTAAAAGTACAAAGCAAATAGGTACGCTGATCATTAACAGTTGACACTGACACTTTCTTTCACTTTACATAGCCGTATTGCGACTATTATATACTATTTTATGTTGTTAAAATACAGAGTAAAAAACCTCAAAATTTAAAATTAAATTTTAAAAATTTATTTTATGATCTAAAACTAACATTTTCCGACTGCTTTTTACCTAAGATATCTCATTTTTTTCTTTTACGGAGTAAAGTACCACAATTTAAGCCATCAGATCGACCACACCGTAACTTCACATCATGTGAGCTGTGGTCAAACACCTAGCCTGTCAACCATAAAAAAGAGCCCAATCCTGGGCCGCACCGTCGCTTAACATCAAGCGAGTTAGTATAAGTTTTATTGTCACTATTTTTAGTAAGCAGAGCGAGACTGAAAAACCATTTAATATACTGGCAAAATATGATGCAAGAGTTGATTCACGAGCTGGAAGCTAGAGAATGGTGCAACTTGAAGTTAAATGACATAACACAGGATATCGAGTGAGTTTGAAATCATTATTATCATCATCATCAGCCTTTTGCTGTCCACAGCTGAACGTGGCCTACGTTCAGCCGTAAAGTCGCCACTACTTTACTAAAGCATGACTGGACTTAAGCCGGTATCGAGTGGATTTGGAACTGTTTGTTTCGTTGTATTTTCGTTATTACTAAAACATCATTTATGAGGTTAATGTTTAAGATATTTAAGGATCCAATCTATATGTAATCTAATTTAGAAACACGATTACTTTTAGTTTCCTCGATAGAAAAAAAACCCAAAGTAACCCCAAACAATCTATAGAAAACCTCGATACGGCGTAAATACTGCACGGAAAGTCATCAGGCTTTGTATAACAATAAAATTACATTTTCTCTAAATAGTTATTACATAAAAATTACCAAAATATGATTTTGCTTGAACAAACGAAGGAAATACCTAAATTTTTGCGCGTTTCGTCCATTCTAAGCAGAGCTACCACACTGTTCCCCTATCCGCTTTAGTACCGCTTCGACTGTCGGACCAGCCTGACGAAACTAGGAACAAAAAATTTTTCTATGTACTTTGCGTGGCAAATAATGGCGGATATTGCTATCACACTCCCTCAGTGCGGTTTCTCTTTCTTGCAATACCTCCGTCAAGTGTCAGCTATGTTGTTTGTCAAAACTTCATTTCGTGCAGTTTCTTTTGAGTTTAAATGTTTGTTTGATTGTGGATTTTAATTGTTAAAAGTGTAATTTCTCGTCAAAATTAGTGGCGAGTGATCAGAGGTGTACTTTGAATCAAAATGCCACCGGAAAAATGGTTTATTACCAGTGAAATTTGTGAAAATCGAGCAAGTCGTTCGAATGATGAAAAAAGGATATTTATGGCGAGATTTCCTTTAGATGAAGCCCGGTAAGCACTTAAATATGATACTTTGTAATTAGAGTCAGCCATATGTAAGTAGAACAGGCTACGAACAAATAAAATTAACAAATTTATCTCATTTAAATTGTGTGCTAGTGATGTACTGCAACTGTAACATCAACATATCGATAACAGCGTTATTGTTTAACATTGAAAAAAAAAGAAATATTATGTTGCATGAAAGAGTAGGGGCACAATATTTTACATATTTGAAAGGCGTGCCTACATAAATGAACAAGGATCGGAATAGGTTGTGCAATTTTGCAGGATTTTGAAACATACAACATAATCTTTACAATATTGATGGTATATCACACAATTGATTAAGTGTTCCGAGTACGCAAGAAAAATTTCGTAAGCTCTACGCAAATTTTTCAAAAAGGACATTTGGGCGCGGCAAAAGTACATCTATAAGTTTCATAGTAATATTTATGTTACTCACCTCTAAATGCACTAACCTACTTCGAGCTTCGGTATCAATATTCATGATTTTAACCAAGAAACATTGATTGAATTTTAATTTAAAAAAAATTTCAGATGCAAACACTGTGTCAAGTTTGTGAGCAAAGAAGATATAATATATGTTACCACTGAAAAGTTGCATACATTAATACGTGTATGTGGAAACCACTTTCACAACAAAGCATTGAATATAAAAAAAGCTGAAAATTCAACTGCTGACATTATTAAAGATCACAGCTACAGGGCATCACAAAATAATAAGAAAAATTGAAAAAGAATCAGTTTTTATTTTATTTTGCTATAGAGCAAGATGAAGAAGGCTTATTGTTAAATTGTTAAGATTATCAAGTGATCTATAGAACAAGATGAAGAAGACATATTGAAAACTTTTTTATTATTATTATTTCTTAGCCCTATGAATCTGCATTCTCAAATATTTACAATTGATTGTTTCATTTTTATTTCGCTATACAAGTAATTTCATTTCAGTAATTAAATGTTAATTAAATTAGCAGAAACAGTTTTTTATTTTATTTCGGGTCCGCATTTAAGTTCAATCTTGATTAGTACCAATGGTCTCCTTGTCAACATTGGACTCATAAATACGGATTCGATACTTACCTAAAATTCATAAAAAATATTATTTAGTAGTAACCTCGGTTTCTACTCTGCATATTTTATCGATATCGATAAATAGCTATTTGTTCAGCACTATTTGGTTCGTTAGGTTGGTACACCTGTTGTTTGTCATCTTTGTGGTATCTGTTGGTATTGGAATGCCATGTAAATGGATTCTATTGGCTAGTATGGAAGTCCCGTCTCTTAAACGTAGTGATTACATTCTCTTGGTGTCGGACGGGGAGGTTGTGTCGCTGTTGAGGTTGCTTTTACGTACGATCACAAAGTAAACGAACCGGATCAACAAATTTGCCTCTTGTAGACATAGACAGGTGGCCGAGTGGTATCGGTACCCGATTCTAATCCGCAGTCACGGGATCGAAACCAACCAACACTCGAAGATTATTTTTGCACACAAATTTTGTTGTATTTTATTTTGTTTTTTTAACAGACTCGATTTTATAAATTATAATAAAATTAAATAATATATAATTATCATAGGACATTACACACAGCGCCATCTGACCCCTAACTAAGCAAAGCTTGTACTATGGAAGTCAGATAACTGATAGGTAATACTTCAATACTTTTTTTGTAAATACATACAGTACATCCAGATACAGAACAAACATTTGTTTATGCTTGTCCTGGGTGGGAATCGAACCCACGCCTTGGAGCAGACATACAGGGCTGTCAATTTTAAAAGGAGGAGGTTTTCAATGCGACAATTTTTTTTTGTAATGGTTTGTTATGCTAGGTCTGCTATACTGTAAGTGTGTTCCGCGGAACCCTAGGGTTCCGCGATACCTCTGTAGGGGTTCCGCAAGAATTAAGAAAAAAAAATCAAAACACCTGTCTCTGGTCGAACGTTTTGACTCCGCGGCCGCGCATAGGTTTATTTATTTATTTATTTGTATAAACATGTGTTACAATAGCTGGTACAATATCTCATAAGTTTGGTATTTTTTTTTTTAATGGTTGACAGGCTAGTTGTTTGACCACAGCTCACCTGATGTCAAGTGAAGGTGTGGCCAAAGATGGTAAATCACACCTAGCCTGGAATGGAACTGGCTCTCAAGTGAGGCTGCCGGAACACACCGTTAGATGCTTGGCGGCAGATTTTCAACTTGAGGGTGGTAGCTAGCCAGCCGAGTACTAAAGTACCCTACCACCATGCTATGGTTTCCTCACGATGTTTTTCCTTCACCGGCAGCTCAAGCTCATTGTTGGGGTTTGAACCCACGCCCTTCGTCATGCGAACCTACCGTGCTAACCACTGAGCTATCATCGCTACAAATCAACATGTATACTTGTATACTTGTGAGCGCGCTGTCCCTTTGATAAAAGCCGCCTCTGAATTAGACGCTATAGTTGTCAACAAGCGACTTTCGACTCTAACTTTAAAAAATAAAGTCGAGATTGTTTACAACGCAATTTTTAAATTTCTCATTTTATTTTTGCTTTTTGTTTATCAAATCCCATTAGTTACTTTTTTTTAATATCTTCTATTATTGTACTTGCCATATGGTAAAGTAAGTAATAATTAGTAACTGTTACATTGTACTTTTATTATGCTTATTAATAAAGATTCTTTATTAAAGAACACACTTTTAAAAAGTATTGTTTTATTATAGGGTTCCATCAAGTATTTTGCTTCCCAAAAGGGTTCCGACACCAAAAAAGTTTGAGAACCACTGTGCTAGGCTATGTTTGACCACAGCTCACCTGATGTTAAGAGAAGGCGTGGTCGAAGATGGTAAAGCACACCTAGCCTGGAATGGAACTGGCTCTCAAGTGAGGCTGCCAGAACTCATGGTTAGATGCTTGGGGACATAATATTTTCAACTCTCGTGTGGTAGCTAGCCAGCCGAGTACTAGAGAGTACGCTACCACCACGCTATGGTTTCCTCACGATGTTTTCCTTCACCGGCAGCTCGAGCTCATTGTTAGGTTTGAACCCACGCCCTTCGGCATGCGAACCGACCGCGTCAACCACTGAGCTATCATCGCTACAAAAATGTATATGTATGTTAAATAAATATAAATAAATAAATATCGTAGGACATTACACACAGCGCCATCTGGCCCCAAACTAAGCAGAGCTTGTGTGATGGAAGTCAGATTACTGATAGAATACATAAATACTTTTTTTTGTAAATACATACTTATAATACATACAGAACAGCTAGACACAGAACAAACATTTGTTTATTCACAAAATGTTTGCCCTGAATGGAAATCGAACCCACGCCTTACAGCTCTCAAGGCAGATATACTACCAATGAGCCAACGGGGCTGTCTGTTACGCGATAATTCCGCTAATTATGAATCGATTTTGATAATTTTTTTTTTGCTTGATAGATCCATACTTCTGAGGTGGTCTCATATAAACTTTATCGAAATCGGTCGAGCAATTTTTAAAAATCAACATAAATATAAAAATTGTATACGTCGATGACATTTTCGTTTACTCCGAAACCTCGCTGTTTCATTAGAGCATAAATAAATAAAATAAATGAAAAAGCAAATCCAATATGGCCGCCATCAAAATAGATGCTTACATATTTTTTCACAACTCCTATAATATGGGTATCAAATAAAAGGGCTTGACAAGTAGAATAGAGTAAACTTTAAAAAAAGCAAATCCAATATGGCCGCTAACAAAATGGCGGATTACATATTTTTTCACAATACCATCAATATGGGTATCAAATGGAAGAGCTTGACTAGTAGAATACATTATAATGAAAAAAAGCAAATCCAATATGGCCGCCATCAAACTAGAGGATTTATTACATATTTTTCCACCACTCCTATAATATGGGTATCAAATAAAAGGGCTTGACTAGTAGAATAGAGTAAACTTTAAAAAAAGCAAATCCAATATGGCCGCTAACAAAATGGCGGATTACATATTTTTTCACAATACCATCAATATGGGTATCAAATGGAAGAGCTTGACTAGTAGAATACATTATAATAAAAAAAAGCAAATCCAATATGGCCGCCATCAAACTAGAGGATTTATTACATATTTTTCCACCACTCCTATAATATGGGTATCAAATAAAAGGGCTTGACAAGTAGAATAGAGTAAACTTTAAAAAAAGCAAATCCAATATGGCCGCTAACAAAATGGCGGATTACATATTTTTTCACAATACCATCAATATGGGTATCAAATGGAAGAGCTTGACTAGTAGAATACATTATAATAAAAAAAAGCAAATCCAATATGGCCGCCATCAAACTAGAGGATTTATTACATATTTTTCCACCACTCCTATAATATGGGTATCAAATAAAAGGGCTTGACTAGTAGAATAGAGTAAACTTTAAAAAAAGCAAATCCAATATGGCCGCTAACAAAATGGCGGATTACATATTTTTTCACAATACCATCAATATGGGTATCAAATGGAAGAGCTTGACTAGTAGAATACATTATAATAAAAAAAAGCAAATCCAATATGGCCGCCATCAAACTAGAGGATTTATTACATATTTTTCCACCACTCCTATAATATGGGTATCAAATAAAAGGGCTTGACAAGTAGAATAGAGTAAACTTTAAAAAAAGCAAATCCAATATGGCCGCTAACAAAATGGCGGATTACATATTTTTTCACAATACCATCAATATGGGTATCAAATGGAAGAGCTTGACTAGTAGAATACATTATAATAAAAAAAAGCAAATCCAATATGGCCGCCATCAAACTAGAGGATTTATTACATATTTTTCCACCACTCCTATAATATGGGTATCAAATAAAAGGGCTTGACTAGTAGAATAGAGTAAACTTTAAAAAAAGCAAATCCAATATGGCCGCTAACAAAATGGCGGATTGCATATTTTTTCACAATGCCATCAATATGGGTATCAAATGAAAGGGCTTGATTAGTAGAATAGATTATAATAAAAAAAAGCAAATCCAATATGGCCGCCAACAAAATGGCAGATTACATATTTTTTCACTACAACCTCAATATAGGTATCAAAATGAAATGAATGGGATTGACTAGTAGAATGGAGAATACTTTAAAGTTGATCCAATATGGCCGCCAACAAAAATTAAAACACACATCTATGTTTTTCACAAAAAAATTCGGGAATTGAACCCATGCCATAAAGCTATATTCTACTAAAAAAGAAATATTTATTATTATTTTATTTTAATTTAGTATTTTTTAAATGACTTCTCCAAAATGGATATGCGAGTAAAGCCATGGGTAAAGTAATAAACTATTTTTTTTTAATAATTATGCACGTCATTATTTTGAATCAATCAATTATGAACATACTAAAGTATACATAAACACCCAAACAAAACAAACATCTATGTTCTTCTCATCAAAATTTGCCCTCGGTGGGAATCGAACCCATGCCATACAACTCATGACGCAAACGTGCTGACTGGGTAGTCAAAATAATAATACTTTTTCGTCGTTTATTATTCGTCAGTGGAAAGGAAAAAAGTGAGGTGTATCGTAGGAGTTGCTTACGGTATGTCATATTCTTAGGTTCCATAGTGTTATAATAAATTAATTATTTTCAATAGATAAAATAGGGAATTAAAAATGTTCAGTTACATAAAAAGAAATACACAAATTTACAAACAAAAAACCTACTCCATGACCCTTAGGCCAACTAAACGCACTGCTTCAATGAAACAGCGAGGTTTTTTAATACTTGTGTTGATTTTTTTTTACTTGCTCGACCGATTTCGATAAAAAATATATGGGACCATCTCTGAAGTATGGATCAACTAAGCAAAAAAAAGAATCATCAAAATCGATTCATAATTGGCGGAATTAGCAGGAGGTCGTCTAGGTAGGTACAGACCACCGCAGTACTAGATATTCTGCCGCCAAGCAGTAGTGTGTAAACATTACTGTGTTCCGGTTTGAAGGGTATTGCAGCTAGCGCAATTACTGGGCTGTTGAGACTAACCATCTAGTCTCAAAGTAATGAGTGCCAGAGCAGCGATGCCCTGGACTTTGTTTTGTTACTCAATGTTCTGGGTATCGCTACAATGGTCATGGACAAGCGTTATCTCTTAACATCAGGAGAGTGACTCGATCGATTTATTACTTTTACATTAAAAAAAATTGTCGAATTGAGAACCTCCTCCATTTAAAATCGAGTCGGTTAAAAAAAATAAGATAGATAGATATAACTCTTTATTGTGGACATCATAAATAGAAAAGTGTACAGAGAATAAAGAACCTTATGAACTAGTGCCACAAGTGGCGGCCTTATCGCTAACAGCGATCTCTTCCAAGCAACCAAGAAAAGAAAAAATACAATAGAGAACATAAAAAACAGACGGGAGATGTAACACTAATAAGAAAAAAATAAAATAAAAATAAAACGTATTATAAAAATAATAAGTATACAAAAATAATCGTATTATAATGTATTTAAAAAAAAACGAAATATTTATGTATTATATTTATTTAAAATACCTATCAACAAAATTTGTGTGCAAAAATAATATTCCGTATTAATATGGTGTTGATTTCGATCCCGTGACTATGTGGCCGTACTCATACAGCTTGTTACCACTCGGCCACCAGTCTACTAATATAAGCGGCAAAATAGTTGATCCAGTTCGTCTACTTAGCCGTTTAAGTATTTAGCTCAAACCGATTTTCATTTCGCCGCCGTATGTGTATCGACAATGCCTGTAGCGCGTGGCGCCGACGGCGGCGCGCGGTACTAGCTGTTCGCTCGTGTGCCTTGCGCACTCACACACGGAGCGCACAGAATACCTAAAATCGACTAGAGAAATGCACTCGATAGGCCCTTAACTGACACAGACTGGACTTTGACGATAATATAGCTAAGAGACAGCAGAAATAACACTTAAGACAAGGCAGTATGGCTTTACAGCTTTAGCCTGCCCGAAGGGGCAAATTAATAATAAAAAAATAAAATAAAAAAATGGGTAATTTCAATAACCATGTGGTTTCCCTAGCTATCCTAGCTATATGCCCTACCCATAAAATCTGAACACAGTAATGTTTACACACTAATTATGCGTGTACCTATTTACATTGACGATATTCTCATAGACTGCTCGCATCTCAAATAGGCGGGAGAGGAGTATAATGATGACCAAGAGTTTTAGCGGGAATGCGGGAAGAGTCGTGTCGCTCCGTTGTATTTTTTACAAAGCTAGTGTTTTGTCGAGTGTTTGAAACATGACTTTTCGTGTTGCTTCCTAAACTCCATCGAAGCTTTATAGTAAAGTCGCCACTACTTTACTAAAGCATGACTGGACTTGACTGGTACGGGCTGGACTTGACTAAAACTGGACTATGACTATAACTAACTACGAGGACACTTATTTAACTTAAAAATATATAAATACTTGACACTGGCAAATGCTAAAATGCGACGCCAAAACCAAAGAAAAAAAAAGAAAATGATGACCAATGTTTTTGTTTTATTTTAGCGACAATTTATTCAATTTGCGGGTGACTGGCTCCGTTCATTACACTAAAGGCTTCGTGGTCTCCATTCAGAAAGTTGACGTTGTAGATATAGAACAGTTTGTCAATACTAGAACTATAGATGGAGAAGCGGTGCCGTTTGGAACTGTCCGGGGAAAACTGAATTTTAGAGACTTAATGGTAGGGCATGATGTGTACGCGAATCTAACTAGTCCAGCCGGAGAATATAGAAGTACCGGAACTTTTTTGCACACACTGGTGCAAATTCAGTTGGACGTAAGTATCTATTAATAGCATCTTAGATTTTATATTGCGTCTTTATTATGCGTATTAGCCGATTGATGAAATTCCACCGTAGACCGCATCTTCGCTTAACATCGGGCGGGATGAGGGTCAAACGCAAGACTATAAAAAAAAAACTGGGTGTCTTAAAAAAAAAAGACTGAATCTGTTTTTAAAAACCGACTCCATAACCTTACGGTTTAAGAATCTCTTAAACCGTAAAGCTTTAAGAATTTAATCTCATAAAAATTACAAGTAATTTACTTACCTACTAAGATTACACAGTTTAGTAAGTTGTTGCTACTAAGCACAGTGTGCAGGCGTAATTACACAAAAACATTACAAAGTGAAGTCAGTTTTTTTTAAGGTGAGGTAGGCCTTTAGGCCAACTAAAGGTACTGCTCCAATGAAACAGCGAGGTTTCGGAGTAAACGACAAAAAACCACTCAATCGATTTCGATAAAATTTATATAGGAACACCTCTGAAGTATGATCTACCAAGCAAAAATAATCGTCAAAATCGATTTATAATTGACGGAATGATCGGATAACATACATACAAAGAAAAAACATACAGCCTCCTTCTTTTTTGAATTGATTAAAAAGTTTAACTTGGTGGTAGATTTCCTTAGCAGGAGATCGTCTAGGTGGGTACCACCGCAGTACCAGTTATTCTGCCGCTAAGCAGTAGTGTGTAGACTGTGTTCCGGTTTGAAGGGTACTGCAGCTAGCGAAATTACTGGGCTGTTGAGACTAACCATCGAAAGTCTCAAAGTAATGAGCGCCAAAGCAGCGATGCCCTGGACCTCGTTCTGTGTATCGCTGCAATGATCGTGGACAGGCGTTATCTCTTACCATCAGGAGCGCGTCTCGTTCGTCGCATAACTTTTTACATTAAAAAAAAAAAAAGTTTGAAAATGGTTAAAAAATGGCGATATGGCTTCTTTTTTCGTTATTATATTATACATCGAAATAACCATTTTCTTCTGTTTTTTTTAAATAATTTTGTGATCGTCACTACCCAGATAACCCCCATTTATTTATTTTATAAGAAGAATTTGAATATTGCTAATAAATTCCAGGTTACTCAGAACCTCATTACGAAGGAATATTCCTCCAGTCCGTCGATTTTGACCACGTCTTTTGGATCTGGAGTCAGGATGCAATATATGCCTTCCAGCAACGTCACGGAGGGTTTGAGCAGACGGGTAATATTCTTTATTTACAATGAGTATAAGGTTTATAGTCGATAAACCTTGTTTAAAGGCAACGATAATACAAACGTATTTATTTGTATGGGATATAATTTGCTACACGCTTTACAAGTTACAGCGTCAATTTCGAGCTGTCAAAAAGCGACTAAATTAATGGACAGAGTAGGTATATGAGTTTTGGCTGGAACCGCGGAAAGAGTCGCGTGGCGAAACAACGACCATCGTCAGTGGCAGCCTTAGGGGGCGGCAAGCAGGGCAACCGCCCGGGGCCTCGCGTTCTCGTAGAAAAAAGTCTTTACCATATATGTATGTGTATCTAGCGCAAAACCCCCCCTGAACGCACGGTTTCATTATTAGTGCAAGCCTGTTACGGCCACTCGAGCACATGAACTAACTTTTTAGTAAAATGGATTCAAAGAAAAAGGGCCTCACAATGATCTGTCGCCCCGGGCCTCGCAACAGCTAAGGCCGCCGCTGACCATCGTATTTTTTACCAAAACTAGTGTTTACGAATGTTTATGTTAAAATGGTGGTATTTTATTCATAAAAAGCTGAATTACAAGCGCGACTTTGGCAAAGTGATATAATGTGGTAAAAAGCTTTTCGTGTTGCTTCCGAAACTCTATCGAAACTTATAATAAAGTCGCCACTACTTTACTAAAGCATGACGGGATTTGACTGACACGGACTGGACTTTGACTACTTTTTAACTTATGAAGCTTGCTAATGTCAAAACACTTGGCACTAGGAAATGCCCAAATGCGATGGCAAAAACAAAGAAAAAGAAGAAGACAGACAGAGTTATAATTATAAGGAAAAAAAAATATAATTTTCTTAATACTTTTTGTTACAGTTTTGGCACAGCACTTTCGAAAGTGCCAGAAACTGGGCAGTGAACACTTTCGTGCCGATAATGATGGACATTGCAACCAATAAGCTACCATTTCCTGAAATATGCTTTAACAATTGCTAGTTATAATTATGACCTCGGTATAAATTGCAGCAAATAAACTTAGTAATTTCCAAGACGATGGTTTTAGTTTTGAATTCCCTCTCAAATACCTAAATTTTTTTAGACATTTTGAAGTCATATAATTTTGCTGCTTTACCTATATTGTAATTATCATTTAATTTATTATGTTGTAGGTAAACAACGCCAAAATGTCAGTAGATACAAAAAGCGCGGCGCCGTAAAATTATTTACTCTTTTATAGATTTGAAATTGTACATTTTGTTCAAATTTTGACGGAGTAAAATTATAATTTGGTTGTGTTTTCCACGAAAGCTTTTGTGGAAAATTCAAAACAAATTATCAAGGACACAATGAATTCGTTGAATCACAATAATGAAAATGTCAATATGATTATAATAATAATTATAATACGAGATAACGCATGCCCATGACCATTGTAGCGATATATAGTACTTTGAGTAGCTAAGTCCAGGGCATCGATGCTTCGGTGCTCATTACTTTGAGACTTTTGATGGTTAATCTCAACAGCCCAGTAATTTCGCTAGCTGCTATTTTTCAAACCGGAACAGAGTAATATTCTCACAATACCGTTTGACGGCAGAATCTCTGGTACGGCGTTAACACCTACCTAGACGACCTCCTGCTAAGGAAATCTACCACCTAATACATAAATAGTTAATAATGTCTTTTTTAAAATTAATTATATTAATAAAACTACAGTCACTTTTGCAAAAATGTCCAGGGATTGTTGTTTTGGCACTCACTTCTTTAAGATAAATAAATAAATATCGTAGTAGGTACGTTACACACAGCGCCGTCTGACCCCAAACAAAGCAAACCTTGTACTATGGAAGACTTTCGATGGTTAGTCTGTTTAGCGTTGCAATTTCACTAGCTGCAATAGGTACACAGTAATGTTTGCACACTATTGCTTTACCGCAAAATATCTGCTACTGCGTGTGGAGGGCTCTATTTAGACGAAAACGATGACTCTATTTTTATTGTCGAAACACTTTTTTCACGTATTTTTTTTAATTTTCACCTATAATAATTTTACAATTTTTTTTACATAAAAATAAAATTAGTTTTTTTTTTTTTTTTTTTAATAGTCGACAGGCTAGGTGTTTGACCACAGGTCACCTGATGTTAAGTGAAGGTGTGGTCGAAGATGGTAAAGCACACCTAGCCTGGAATGGAACTGGCTCTCAAGTGAGGTTGCCGGAACACCGTTAGATGCTTGGCGACAGATTTTCAACTTGAGGGTGGTAGCTAGCCAGCCGAGTACTAGAAAGTACCCTACCACCATGCTATGGTTTCCTCACGTTGTTTTCCTTCACCGGCAGCTCGAGCTCATTGTTGGGGTTTGAACCCACGCCCTTCGGCATGCGAACCTACCGCGCTAACCACTGAGCTATCATCGCTACAAGATTTGATATTTTAAACTTCCTTGAACCTTCGATTTGAATTTTTTTTAGTACTACCGCAGTATTGGATGCTCTGCAGCCAGCCAAAAAATGATGGCTTCCCAAATAGCGAGTGGTCCAGAACGGAGCGTTGTTGCAGGTCACGGATTTTAGCGGCTCCTCTTATAACAACTGTTGTCTTATCATTTCAGAGATCTTTGGATGTTGAATGCGGATCCTTACTAATTTATAACACTAACAAACTATTTTCCAGCCACTATTTAAACGACAAAGCTAATGAAAAGATCTAATCTTATTGAAATGTCCCTTCAATGATCATGCACTGATTTTCTCTCTATTTATTCTTTGTCTACCCTTTGCTATTTCGTTATACCTAAATACTTGTGCCTACCTATCTAAATGCTAAAGCAATGGACCTTTGCAACATGGCACTCGTGAAATAATCCCCTACTATACGTTCGAACAACTTTTAAAATTCTGTATAAATACATTTAATTTATTACTTTCCAAGTAAAACATAGTTTTTAAAATGTTGATAATCCAGGTGTCCACAGCTCATCTGATGTTAAGTGGTGGGCTGGTCAAAGATTTCAAACACACCTGGCCTGGAATGGAACTGGCTTTGAAGTGAGGTTGCCGGATTACTGGCGGTTTATTTTCAACTTGAGTGTAGCTAGCCAGCTGAGGACTAGAAAGTACTCGACCACCATGTTTTCCCACTCACGATGTTTTCCTTTACAGACAGCTCAAGTATACTTTTGGGATTGGAACTCACGCTCTTTGTCGTGTAAGCCGACCGCTACAAATTATAATAAATTTAAAATAAGTAAATTTTAATAGATAAAAAATTATTCTTGATTAACTCTTTAAAGTCCACTCCAAAAATTATATTGAGATTATATTGTGATATTATTAATCAAAATTTTTATAAATTTCTAATGTTTTTATTTTTTCTCTTTCTTTTTTTTATTTTATACTTCCCTCTCTTTCTTTTAAACACAACATCACAGTGTCATTGATTACTTGAGAAAACAAAACAATCGATAACTGCTAAGTAGAAATACGGAGTTCATGGTAAGGGCGTTTAACTGGCTGGTACTTTCGCGATAAAATCTTAACAGCAGCAAATAATAAGATCCTTTGGACATTGTAACTAAACGTTTCTCTTTATTTTTACGATCGTTTTAAAACTCCTATTGTGTGTCGCAGATTTGAAACGTGTCGCCTTAATTGTCAAAGGAAAAATTATAATTATACATTTTAATTTGTATCAAGTGTGTATTCAAATCTACATAATTATCTATTACTAGCTGTTAGAATGGTGGTTAATTATGACGCATGCTATAATTTGACATAATAATTTAAGGTTTTTTTTTTTTTCTTTGGTTTTGGCGTCGCGTTTTAGCATTTGCCAGTGTCAAGTAATTATATATTTTCAAGTTTCAAAAGTTAAATAAGTGCCATCGTAGCTAGTTTTAGTCAAAGTCGTCTTTGTCAAGTCCAGTTCGTGTCAGTTAATTCCAGTCATGCTTTAGTAAAGTAGTGGCAACTTTACTACAAAGCTTCGATGAAGTTTTGGAAGCAACACGAAAACTCATGTTTCACCACATTATATCATTTTCCCACACTCGCGCTTGTAATTCGGCACTTTATGAATAAAACACCACCATTTTTATGCATAAACACTCGACAAAACACTAGTTTTGGAAAAAAATACAACGGAGCGACACGACTCTTCCCGCGTTCCCGCCAAAACTCCTAATTTAAGGTTTAAATTTATGAATTTTATTGTTTGACATACGAATTTAATTTTATGACATTTTTATTTATATTTTTTTTGACATTTTTATGATAATAATTGTATGTATACTAGCACCATTTGGGAAACCCTATAAGAATGGTGTGAAATTAAGTAAATAAAAAAATCAAAAATTTCCAATTTTTCTGCGGAATTTTCTTTTCATATTTTTGTTTCCGAAGAAACCTTAATTAACAAAGTATGTATTAGAAAACTTAAAAAAAAGACAGAAATCGGTAATGTCTTTCTCTGGTTATGGAGTAACCAAGTTCATTTTTACATATGACTGTATTTCTATTTTGTAGCGATGATAGCGGAGTGGTTAGCGCGGTCAGTTCGGGCGTGGGTTTAAACCCCAACAACGAGCTTGAGCTGCCGGTGAAAGTAGACATCGCGAGGAAACCATATCGCAATGGTAGGGTATTGTCTAATACTCGGCTGGCTAGCTACCATCCTCAAGTTGAAAAGCTGCCGCCAAGTATCTAACGGTGTGTTCGGGCAGCCTAACTTGAGAGCCAGTTTACCATCTTTGACCACACCATCGCTTAACATCAGGTGAGCTGTGGTCAAACACCTAACCAGTCAACCATAAAAAATAGTAAAATAAACATGACATACAATCAAAAAGTTACTAAAAAATCAAAATATACAATATCAAAGAGCAAAGGACAGTACACACAGTGCCATCTAGTCCCAAACTAAGCAAAGCTTCTACTGTGGGTACCAAACCACTGATGTAGAACATTTACATACGTTTTTTTTGTAAATTCATACTTGAAATAACTAACACTACGCTATTTAATAGAATCACTATTCCTCAAACTTTTAAAGTCGTGCTAAAAAATCTCACTTTCCGAAAAACGGCAAAGCAGCCTAGAACTAAACTTAAAGTCCTATTAATAACGGCTAGAACATTTGAAGGTTCCAAGATTTAAGTAGGTTGTATTTTGAGACAGTTGACTCTAGAATACGAATTTTTGAAATGAAACTGTTTAGAGAAGCGTTAATGAGACTTTACGAGGCCATGCCGAATTTGTTACTGTCTATAAAATTTAAGGAAAATGTATAGTATATTTACAAAGTATACAATTTCATCTGTTTTTTAGTTTAATTGAAATAATAACTTTTAATCAATAAAATTTTAAACTGCTTAAATTCTGAAAGAAATAATTAATAATAATAATCGTAATTCTGAAATTACGGCAGAAATTCTGTTTTTTATGGTTGACATGCTAGGTGTTTGACCACAGCTCACCAGATGTGAAGTGACGGTGTGGCCGAAGATGGTAAAGCACACCTAGCCTGGAATGGAACTGACCCTCAAGTGAGGCTACCGGTTGACACCGTTAAATTAAATTAAATTGTATTTATCGAGATAAGGAATTACAGCAGAATCTCACAAAACAACGAAAAAAAAATGTAAATGAAGATGTCAAGTAAAAATAAAATTACCGTTAGATGCTTGGCGGCAGATTTTTAACTTGAGGGTAAAAGCCAGCCAGACGAGTGCTAAACAGTATCCTACCACCATGGTATGTTTTCCTTCACCGGCAGCAGCAAGCTCACTGCGGTGGTACCTACCAAGACGACCTGCTGCTAAGGAGATCTACCACCAAGTTTCTTCAAATATGTGACAATGTACGAACTAGATATCAAGATATAAGATAATATATACTAGACAAGACAAAGGATCTCATTTTGTACTCAAAATACACCGAAACTTGGCTAATATGGTAATACATTCTCAGTACAAGTTAGTTAATCTCGTCTCTAAGCTCGACGACTTGCATCCGATCTCCGAATCTTGTCTGCATGCACTTAACCAAAACTCCGGATTCGCTGGGAAATTACGTCAAGGTTCTACGTAGCATAATGTACAAGTTCTCAATTTACAAGTTTACAAGGCTTTTCATTTTACCATAGAAGACTGTCACGTAATCTATATAATTATAATTTTATTTATTTAGACATAAACATAACATAAACAAATTTTTTTTTGTAACATAAAACATAGACCAATTACCTATACATACAAAAAGAAATAACAAATATAAAAAACAAACTTATACAGTATACATCCTACTCTTCCTACTCGGCTGGCTAGCTACTACCCTCAAGTTGAAAATCTGCCGCCAAGCATCTAACGGTGTGTTCCGGCAGCCTCACTTAAGAGCCAGTTCCATTCCAGGCCAGGTGTGCTTTACCATCTTCGACCACACCTTCACTTAACATCAGGTGAGCTATGGTCAAACACCTAGCCTGTCAACCATAAAAAAAAAAAAAATTGCATTCTGTTTTGTATGTTATGAAAGAAATAAATAAATAAATTAAACATAAAAAACAAAAGGAAGAAATGTTATGTCACAAACCGGCATCATCGACTCAGCATATACTTGGTGGTAGATCTCCTTAGCAGGAGGTCGTCTAGGTAGGTACCACCGCAGTACCAGTTATTCTGCCGCTAAGTAGTAGTGTGTAAACATTACTGTATTCCGGTTTGAAGGGTACTGCAGCTAGCGAAATTACTGGGCTGTTGAGACTTACCATCGAAAATCTCCAAAGTAATGAGCACCAAAGCAACGATGACCTGGACTTTATTTTGTTATTCAAAGTTCTGTGTATCGCTGCAATGGTCATGGACAGACGTTATCTCTTACCATCAAGAGAGCGTTTCGTTCGTCTCATTATTTTTTACATAAAAAAATAAAATAAAAAATAACGCCAACTGCAACCAGCCGGCGCTGGTCTTCCGTCGAGGCCGTATTTCTTTATTCTTTATACGTATATATCCGATAAAAATAAATTAAATCCACATCACTGTTGTAACCAAAACTACCTTTAAGCGGAAACACACTAAATATATACCTTAAACACACCAAGAACTTTCGCAAAGTAACGCCTGATACAATCAAATTTCTGTATTTTTTTTTCTATTTCTGGTGTGCACAATAAATAATTTCTATCTATCTAAAATTGGCGCTTATTTTGTGTTTTACTATCTAGTGATTGAACTTTTACGTTTGTGACAGAAAATAAATGTCCACTAATAGCGATACAACTTGCGTTACTTAGACTAAAATGTAACAAGTTACCAGTCAACATTGACTTCTACTTGTAGACTTGTCTGACAGTAAAACAAACATACCTCAGTCCTGTGAGAAACGGAGATAAATATTCATGCTACCAGCAGGATCCCCGAACTACCTTTAATTGAGCATCACTACCTTACAAAAGCAGTGCAGGTTGTTTGCAGATGCCAGACTTAATCGCAAGGAAAGTCGGAAATTACAGTCCGATTTTTTATGTAAAAGTAATGAGACAAACGAAACGCTCTCCTGATGGTATGAGTAACGCATGCCCATGACCATTGCAGCAATACACAGAACTTTGGGTAGCAAAACAAAGTCCGGGACATCGCTGCTTTGGTAGGTACTCATAAATTTGAGAATTTCGATGGTTAGCCTCAACATCCCAGTAATTTCGCTAGCTGCAGTACCCTTGAAACTAGAACACAGTAATGTTTACACACTACTGCTTGGCGGCAGAATATCTGGTACTGCGGTGGTACCTACCTAGACGACTTCCTGCTAAGGAAATCTACCACCAAGTTTTGTACTGCGAATTATACTCGGCTGGCTAGCTACTAGCTAGCCAGCCGAGTTATAGAATGTACCCTACCACCATGCTATGATTTCCTCACGATGTTTTCTTTTACCGGCTGCTCAAGCTCATTGTCGAGGTTTGAACTCACGGCGTCGGCGTCTGAACCGATAACGCTAACTATTGAGTTGATATCGCTACAAATGCGTCTTAGTCGGTCATTGCTCACGCAGGACAATGTTAGTTAGTTGCTAGAATATGAGACAGACTACAATGAAGAAGAATACAAGAATATGACTCAGTTACACCCTTTTTGTTGAACGAAACTACAGTCAAGAACTCCAAGAAGCGACACCGCTTCATGGTCGATATTCCAAAGACTCGAGCTAAGCGGTTCGAATCTACCTTCATTGTACGAACCGTTAAACAATGAAATTTGCTGCCCGAGTGGGTGTGCCCTGATAGATAAAATTTGGGTGCCTTTAAGTCGCGAGTGAATCAGTTTCTTCTAGGCGAGCGTGCATCACCGTAGACCGCATCTTCGCTTAACAACAGGCGACTTGGCGGTCAAACGCAACTAAATGAAATGAAAAAAGAGGTCCAACAAAAAGGGTAATTAGTCATGACTTTCGTCGCGTTCCGCCTGTAGAAAAAAGTTAACAAAGATGCATCCGTTCAAAAAATATAATAGCCGACATCAATATGCAACGGGCGCAGGATAATCGTCAGTTTTCAATTAAAAGTCGTATATTCGACGTGCGGTCTGAATATTTATTAGTAATCTGACGGTTGGAGGCTGCGGGAGTATTCGGGACACTGTAGCCGAGTTTGAACCAATTCTTTGTTAACCTGATGGTAACCGATAACGCTAGCCATTGCAGCGGTACACAGAACTTTGAGTAGCAATACAAGTTATTACTGCTTGGGCGCTTAATAGTTACCCACTGGTAGCAATAATATACCTCTATCTTAGAGCATGCCACTTAGTCCGAGTTTCAGATTTTTGCCTTCTAGCAACTAGATTAGGTTTTTAAATAATAATCAGTGTCAAATTAGTTTAATTTAAGTCCTCATCACTGTTGGAACTGGAACGACTGTTAAGCGGAAATAAACTAGATATATACCTTGAACATTCAAAATGAACTTCCGCAAAGTAACGCCTGAATCAATCAATTATTTTATAGCAACTGCCCATTTTATTAACCGATTAAAAAAAAAGAGGACGTTCTCCAATTTGACTGTATGTTTTTTTATGTTACGCGATAATTCCGCCAATTGTAAATCGATTTTGATGATTCTTTTTTTGCTTGGTAGATCATACTTCAAAGGTCAAATCAAAATCGAGCGAGTGGTTTTTACAAAATCGACAAAAATCTAAATATTGTACACATCGATGATATTTTCATTTACTCCGAAACCTCACTGTTTCATTGGAGCATGAGTTTAATTGGCCTAAGGGTCATGGAGTCGGTTTTTCTAATTGTAAATTTGTATATTATTACACGTGTAATGATCCAGAAGATTCTCAGGATATTATCTCAAACTTGGAGACTTCGGAGAGGACCTTTTTGACCTTTTTATTTTTCGCTTTTGTGGGTGCGCTTCCAACCTGCAGGACCTAATTCCACCCTGCCCAATGCTCATTCTACTATCGGACAACCAGGAAGAAAAGTCGTAAAAGGCTTAATGGCTGAAGCACCGCTTCATGGTTGATATTCCAAAAACTAGAACTAAGCGGTTTGATTCCACCTTCCTCGTAGGAACTGTAAAACATTGGAATTTGCTGCCCGAATGGGTGTTCCCCGATAGATATAATCCACTTTCAAGTCGCGAGTTAATGGATTTCTGGGCAAGCGTGCTCCGTCGTAGACCGCATCCTTGCTTAATATCAGACGAGATAGCGGTCAAGCGCAAAATAAAAACAGCAATAGTGATTTATGCTTACTTTTTAATTTTTAATTATTATTATTTTTTCCGGTTATTTAATGTTTTTTTTCTCTGTTTTGACATTTTGGTTTCTATTTTGTTTTTAATTTACATGATTATTTTTCCGACCCAAATATCGACCAATAGAATTGCACCATTCGACGTCACGTGGTACAACCTACATGGTATTATACTGATAATTTTTTGAAAATTTTCTCGTTGTACCACGTGACGTCGAATGGTGCAATTCTATTGGCCGACATTTGGGACGGAAAAATAATCCCCCGAATACCACACGAGCTTCAAAATTATCTGGCATTTCCCTCAAGGTTCCCTGCAAACAAATAAAGTCGTCAAGTTTTTCAGGTTAAAAAATCACTCGCGCTTCTTCGCGCTCGTGATTTTTTAACCTGAAAAACTTGACTCCTTCATTTGTTTGCAACGAACCTATCGGGAAATACCCGATAATTTTGAAGCTCTTGTGGTATTATAAGTGAAAGTACTCTATTTCTTCATAGGATAATTTGTTCATAGCTTAAATAAGTTCTTTTAATGTTGTCATTAGTGTAATTCGTAAAATGTGCGGTGCTAATTGACTGAATAAATAAATAAATTGGTTGAGAACATATCGTCTCTTAATTTATCGAATTGACACCGTAAAGCCAAACCATCAACGCCAACTGAACTAACAGACCAAGGTCCAATGCTAAAGCGTTAACGGGAAGACCAGGAAAGTTTCCAACCAGATGTCACCATCCAGCGTCTAGACGCTCGATCCCTGCGGAAGTTTTATTCCCTTTTCTGTTCACACTACCGAATTGGACTTATAGGGTATTGTTTTAAGAAAAGTACATCTGCTGTCTGGTTTGCATTGAAATTGAAATAGATTGGTTTTAGTTGCCTATTTCACTAAAGTTAATACTAGACTGCACTCGATTTGTAAGATTTATCCCAAAAATATCTGTGAAACCTTAGACTCCTGAATGACAAACTTACAAATTGGGATAAACTTCTATTTATTTTATTTGGATTTATTTTTAAACGAAAAAAATTGTGAAAACGTTTTTGTAGGTTTTATTATTTACAGGCTAGGTGTTTGACCACCTGATGTTAAGTGACGTTGTGGTCGCAGATGGTAATAGCGCCTAGAATGGAATGGAATGGAATGGCTCTCAAACGATGCTGCCGGAACACACTGTTATGTGATTGATGGCAGATTTTAAACTTGCGTGTGTTACCTACTCCATAATCAATGCTTTTTTATTTTTATGTAAAAGTTATGAGACGAACGGGACGCTATCCTGATGGTAAGAGATAACGCGTATCTATGACCATTGCAGTGACACACAGAACTTTACATCTTTACGCTGCTATAAATCAATACATGTGCGACTTACAAAAAAAATTTGAAGACAAAAAATGTGTGAAATTTTAATCTCTTCAAGTTTCTATTGAACGTTTTTGTCGTAGGATTAAAAGTTGAGGTATTGTAAAAAAACAGATTTTAGCATTTTTTATACGAGATGGCGACCTGAGCGACCACACTTCGAGATCACAAACTTAGATTCTGCATCGGAGTTTTTTTTTTTTTTATGTGAAAAATAGTGAGACGAACGAGACGCTCTCCTGATGGTAAGAGGTAACGCCTGCCCATGACCATGGCAGCGATACATAGAACTTTGAGTAGCAAAACAAAGTCCAGGGAATCGCGACTTTCGATGGTTAGTCTCAACAGCCCAGTAATTTAGTTTGTATTTAGTACAAACCGTAACGGCATATTTATAAAATACTACACCACCTTTTGTAGGGCAAAGGCCTTATTTTATCCCTACTGACTGGACTATACTGACTGGTGTATAGTTTTCGAGTAAACTATACACCAGTCACCACCAGTCTCACCAGAGTGTTAAAGGTACTTTATGGATTAATTTTTGCGAAAGTGGCGTTAGGAGTGACGTTCTGCGTCAAAACCTAATAGCGTTCGTCCTTTGCTCTCGTATATAATTTATGAAGCTCATTGGAAAAGTTACGACCATAAAAATAATCAGATAAATCGATTTAACCGTTCTTAAATTAAATGCGTTTACCAACAAACATAATTTTTTTTTTGTATTTAACTAGAACTAAAACTAGTTTTTTTTTGTACAATCACGGCTCGGTGTTTTCGAAAGCCTATTAGGTGCGCGTGTGACACTTGGCGTCTTTTATGAATTAATGTTTTAATAAGAAAAATTGCAGTGCCTTAATGGAAAGTAATCTCAAAGCCCTGTAGGACATCAAAGGCTAGGTTTCTCTAGTGTGCATGAAAAAAGGGACAAAAATGCCACTTTCTTTTCAAATTTTTCTTTGCGTGAAAATGTGTAAATATTTTTCACTAATTTCTCCTCGTGGTAATATCTGCGTTTTCCGGGATACAAAGCCAAGCCTTTAAGATAGCCTATGTTATGTTTTTTTTTACATCAACCTAATAACTGTTTCTGTATGTTTCTTTCCATCCAAAGGTTCTCTGGAAGAAATCGCTCTAGGCGATAAGACTGGCGTTATACGCCATATATTTATTGTTTTGTTTTGTTATTTTGGTGTGTAACAAAGTTGTATTCTATTCTACCCTCAAATTATAAGTCTGTCACCAAAAACTTAACAGTGAGTTTCGACCAGTTCCATTTCAAGCTAGGCGTGTTCACCATCTTCGACCAGACCATCATTTAACATCAGGTGAGCTGTAAGTCAACACCTAGTATGATAACAATTAAAACAAAAACTACAAATTAAAAAACAAAACCCAATCTAAGAGTCCACAAGAGAAATGAGGCCAGAATGTTGGCAGCATTGCCACACTGAATTAAAAATAAAAACAAATTTCTATTGGTTTACTGAAATTAATTTCAACATATTGGCTTCTTTTCCCCAACTTCCATTAGAAAGAAAGAAAGAAAGAAAGAAAATAATTTTATTTTGCAACAATACAAAAAAAAAAACAAAAATAACAACAAATAGAGACAAACAGTTACAAAATAGGGGCTCACCTCAGCATAATACTGGTCACACTAATTAGTATGACCAGCGCTGGTCTTCCGGTGAGCCCTTGTCGGTGAAACAAAACAACAAAACAAACATAACAAATTACCAACAACAAATAAACAAAACGAAATAAAAAATTCAAACAACAAAATACTATGCAAATAACTCTTCTCAAAATATCAACATGCAAATAACAAAACAAAAATAACAGGCTCACGTTTGACCACCATCACGCCTGTTACCAAAAGAGAAGATACGATCTAGGATGTAACACGCTTGTCTAGGGGAAACCGATTCATGAAACTAGCGATAACATTATATAGCACTAGTTTCATGTATCAGGGCTTCCTGGGACTTCTGATGAGCAATCAGGAATTTTTTAAGGTTATTACGGAAACCCTTAACGTAATTCTGGTTTCTGATCGGGGGAGGAATGTTGTTCCATATTTTAGCTGCCGTGAAGCGGAAACTTCCCCTGAACGCTGCAGAAGTATGACGTTGCGACAACAGCTGCGTTGCACATTGACGAGAAACCAGAGGCCGTCGACTGGAAGTCCATGATAACCATTAAATATTGGGTATAAACACGCGTCGTGATAATTTTGTCGTCGCTTTTAATCAAAATTTCAGTTTTAATTTACAGTAATTAGGGCTTCGTTCTATAAATTAATATCTTCCGAAATTAATTAAAGTAGGGCAAGTATTAATAAGCTAAAATTATATACGCGACACAGTGAGCGAGGACAAGTCAATTTCCCGAGAGTTTTCCGCCCAAGAATCCTAAAGAACACCCACTTTCGGCGTAAGTACCTAGTTTAATCAACCATCTTAAATTCAAGTATTATTCATGGAAAGTTTTGTTGTCTCATTGGTAGTATACCTGCTTTAAGAGCTGTAGGGTGTTCATTCGATTCCCTTACATTACAAGACAAACAATTTATGGTACTGACAACTGTTTGCTCTATGTGTGTTCTGAATGTATTTACAAAAAAATAACTAAGTATTCTATCAGTTATCTGACTTCCATAGTACAAGATTTGCTTAGTTTGAGGTCAGATGGCACTGTGTGTAATGCCCTACGATATTTAATATTTTAGGTTCAAAGAGAAGTGAAACGTGTAAGTAACAATAATCATTTTCTTGATAAAAAGTAGCTTATGTCTCCAGTGTCTCGGCTACCTCCATACCAAATTTCATCCAAATCCGTTCAGTAGTTTTTGCGTGAAAGAGTAAAAAACATCCATCCATCCATCCAAACTTTCATATTAATAATATCAGTAGGATAAAAGGTTAGGCAGGATATAAGAAGGACACTCCCCGAACATTGACCAAAATTCCACAATGCCAAAAATAATTTAAATTATTTATATATCTTTCATTTCAGCGCGAAAGAAAAACAAACAATAAAAACGAACACAATTTTGGATTTATAATATTACTAAGGCTTCTTTCGCATCCAAAAATTCCTATTAAAACCAGGCACACGTCATAAACATTCTTAAAACACATTCGATTGGCGGTTTTTTCACTGTTCATTCTATTTTACAGCGTGTATTGTGTTTGACAGTCGGATAATTGAAAGCTTTTTAAGTGCCATCGGTCCCTTAGCCAGTTCGTACAGATTATGTGAAGTAAGGGCTCAATTCTATTCTACTCACTGATGGTCATAACCAGTGGAAAGGTATTTTTCCTGCTACTGTGGATTTGGTAACCTGATTATTATCAAATTTTAATGATGATTTCGATAGGTACTCACAGCGGGTCCGTAAGTTCAAAGTTGCTCAGCGAGCTATTTGGCATTTCTCCGAGGAGTCATATCCGGAACGAAGTGATTCACCAGAGAACTAAAGTCACAGACATAGCTCAGCGTATTAGCAAGCTGAAGTGTCAATGGGCTGGACAACTGTACAGTGTACATATCTGTCGCAGAACCGATAACCACTGGGGTAGACGTGTTCTAGAGTGGAGACCGCGAATTGGCAACAATCAGCTTGAGCTACCGGTGAAGGAAAACATCGTGAGGAAACCATAGCATGGTGGTAGGGTACTTTCTAGTACTCGGCTGGCTAGCTACCACCCTCAAGTTGGAAATCTGTCGCCAAGCACCTAACGGTGTGTTCCAGCAGCCTCACTTGAGAGCCAGTTCCATTCCAGGCTAGGTGTGTTTACCATCTTCGACCACACCGTCACTTAACATCAGATGAGCTGTGATCAAACACATAGCCTGTCAACGATAAAAAAAAAAAAAAACGTAGCGTAGCGCCGCGCCTTGAGACTCGATGGAGTGACGATATACGTAGAATATTTGGCTATAGATGGAAGCGAAAAGCAAAGGATTTTTTTTTATTTCGTAAATCCTGCCCATAATTATGGACTCATTTACTACAAAAGAATACTATCACCGGACCAGCTGGCGGCTTTCATTGAAATATAGCAAACAAATTTTCTTACACTATCGCGACTGAGGCCTCCCGATCCAGTTGCACGAGCTTGCTACGTGATTTAAAGTGGTTCGATTTTCATACCAATTAATTTTTCCATTTATGGACATAGTTTTACAGTGAAATCACAGCTACTGGCATTTATTTTGGTCTTTATTTGCGGCAAATCATAATTGCTTGAATACAACAGTAGATTAGTAGCATAAATGTGATTGATATTATTGTTAATTTTGTCAATATGTGAGTATGGTGACAGTGTCGTACGTCAAGCGGCGGCGTTGCCAGTTCGCTGATTCGCGCCTCCGAGGGTCGCGCAGCGCGCTGTTGCCGCTCTTATTGCCGCTTATCCATTCCTTCAAGACTTCAAATTCATATTTACTGTACTGTTTAAAGTTCGTAACATGTAATGAGTTTTGGCGGGAACGCGGAAAGAGTTGTGTCGCCGAATAGAATATTTTTTTTCCAAAACTTGTGTCCTTAATAAAATTGCGACGGGCTTAGGTTTAGGTAAATGCCTACGGGTAGAATAATAACCAGGAATCACCTTTTTTGTGGATAATTTTTCAAAATCGATTTTTCAATTTTTTTTTCATAAATGTGTTCAGATATTTTTTTTTTAATGGTAGACAGGCTACGTGTTTGACCACAGCTCACCTGATGTTAAGTGAAGGCGTGGTCGAAGATGGTAAAGCACACCTAGCCTGGAATGCAACTGGCTCTCAAGTGAGGCTGCCGGAACACACCGTTAGATGCTTGGCGGCAGATTTTCAACTTGAGGGTGGTAGCTAGCCAGCCGAGTACTAGAATGTACTCTACCACCATGCTATGGTTTCCTCACGATATTATAGTTGTAGATACAGCCATTTTTTTTCTAGTACTTAAAAAATAGTGGTGTATATTTTATTTTTTATAACCCTTACTGCTTTCACAGTCCGTCCTTCAGCCCTCAATCAGTCCCTTTTGTGCTGAACAAGCATTATTTAATTCTAGTCCAGCATTGTGGTGGTAATTTTGAGCGTGTATGGCGGCCAATAATGGAGTTTGGAGCCTGTTATTGAATTTTATTTACAACTAGCGACCCGCCCCGGCTTCGCACGGGTGCAAAATTCGAAAAAAAGTAGTCGCGTTTTCAAGGTGTACAATACTTAGTACATTATTTTTATAAATCCTGTAAGGTTAAGCCTGCGTACGCAATGTAAACGGCAAAAAATGTAAAAATTTACGACACCACATTAGAAACCCTGAAAATAACAGTATTTCTCCATTATTTAATAGATGTTATTATACATAAAAACCTTCCTCTTGAATCACTCTACCTATTACAAAAAACCGCATCAAAATCCGTTGCGTAATTTTAAAGATTTAAGCATACAGACAAACAAACAGACAAAAATAGCGACTTTGTTTTATACTATGTAGTGATCTAGTTATTTTGGAAGCCATTTTAGGGGGAAACATTGTAATGAAACAAATCCCGTGATACGTTTATTGTATTGTTCTTTTTTTTTTATACACCAACCTAATATTTATTTGCTTTTCTTTCCATCCAAAGGTTGTCTGGAAGAAATCGCTCTAGGCGATAAGACCGCCCTTATACATTAAATATCTATTATATTGTTTTGTTATGTTATATATCTTCTTCTTTTTTATAATTTTTTTGTTTCATATTTGTATTTCATTGTCATGTGTTTCTGTGTTTTGTGTTGTATTTTTGTTTTTGGTGTATAATAAAGTTTTTTTTTTATGGTTGGCAGGCTAGTTTTTTGACCACAGCTCACCTGATGTTAAGTGAAGGTGTGGTCGAAGATGGTAAAGCCTGGAATGGAACTGGAAATGGAAAAGTTATATTCTATTCTATTCTATCCCACTAATATTATAATTGTGAAAATTTGGATGGATGGATATATGTTTGTTACTCTTTAACGCAAAAACTACAAAACGGATTTGGATGAAATCTGCTATGGAGGTAGCTGAGACCCTGAATTAACACATAGGCTTATCCCGAAAGCATGTAGCAGGTAACACCGCAGGGTGCAGCTAGTAATATTATAAATGTGACAGCTTGTATGTACCTGCTTAACATAGGATAACTAACTTATTTTTTATAATAGAAAATCTCAGGTTCCTGTGGAATTTGTTTATCCGGAAAACATGTCAGCGGGTAACACCGCAGGGTGCAGCTAGTTCATTTATAAATAAAATAAAATCCTATTTGTATTGTAAATGTGAAAGTTTGTATGTTTAAATGAATGTTACGCACGTAAAATACGGTTTAATAGATTTCAATGTTATCGCCAAAGCAGCGATGCCCCGGACTTTTTTTGCTACTCCAAGTTCTGTGTATCGCTGCAATGGTCATGGACATGCGTTATCTCTTACCATCAGGAGAGCGCATCGTCGCATTACATTTACATTTAAAAAAAAAGACAGTTATCTTACTTAAATACTACAAGCTTTGCTTAATTTGGGGTCAGATGGCGCTGTGTGTAATGTCCTACGATATTTATTTATGTACATACATTCCAAGACAATTCTATTAATAAATAAATAAATAAATATCGTAGGACATTACACACAGCGCCATCTGACCCCAAACTAAGCAAAGCTTGTACTATGGGAATCAGATAACTGATAAAATACTTAAATACTTTTTTTTTTGTAAATACATACTTATAATACACACAGTACACCCAGACACAGAACAAACATTTGTTTTATATCACAAAATGCTTGTCCTGGGTGGGAATCGAACCCACGCCCTACAGCTCTTGAAGCAGACATGCTACCAATGAGCCAACAGG
The DNA here is from genome assembly GCA_905404145.2 of Biston betularia. Taxonomy (NCBI): domain Eukaryota; kingdom Metazoa; phylum Arthropoda; class Insecta; order Lepidoptera; family Geometridae; genus Biston; species Biston betularia. The sequence goes on from FR989879.1 coordinate 2,408,459, forward strand.
GCTATTCAATTACTTATCAGAACACACCCCGGACCAAAGTCGTATTTAACTTTTACACTTTTTCAAATTAAAGCTATTAACTTGTGCTTATCTCGGTAATACTTTTTTTAAACAACATTAAACAATGTTTACCCGAATGTCCCCGACGTCGTGGCCAAGATTACACGGGGATAGTTGACAGCGCCGGACTAAGGACTTGTATTTCGAGAATTACTTCGGCCTTATCCATCTGCCGACGCCCTGAGACTCGATGGAGTGACGATATACGTAGGACAGCTGGCGGTGGATGGAAGCGAAAAGCCGAAGATCGGGCTGAGTGGCGTGTCTTGGGAGAGGCCAGACTAATATAGGCTGATGATGATGATGATGATTCATATGCTATCAGATAAGGTATATTATTATGTGAGTTTTTGAATGACAAATGAGTAACAAAATGCAATAAATAAATAAATAAATATCGTAGGACATTAGGTACACACAGCGCCATCTGACCCCAAACTAAGCAAAGCTTGTACTATGGAAGTCAGATAACTGATAGAATACTTATATACTTTTTTTTTTGTAAATACATACTTATAATACATACAGTACACCCAGACACAGAACAAACATTTGGTTTTTATATCACAAAATGCTTGTCCTGGGTGGGAATCGAACCCACGCCCCACAGCTCTTGAAGCAGACATGCTACCAATGAGCCGACAGGGTAAGCTAATACAATGAAGGACTAACTTTGAGAGGTGAATTAGTCAGGAGTGTTCTTAGCTATTTTTGGTGTAAATCGGTCCAAGATGGCCGCCACCACAAAATGTACAAATATCCACGTTTGGTCACCAAAACTTAACTCGCGGTATGGTTAGGGAAGTAGGCTAAGGTATTTTTCAGTTTTCATTGATACGTCCCTGTACACAAGGGTAGAGGGTAACAGATTAAAAAGAACACAACACGCCCTACGTAGGGGAGAAACGGGCGATTCTGAACAAGGTCTTAATTGTTTCCGGTGTCGCCAAGTGTCTCGGAAAATTTTCGGGGTGAGAACAAAAGGAAAAATAAAATGATTTTCGCAGGTACCTACCCACAGAATTTTATTTCGTTACAATTTAACGTGAAATAAAAATTTGTGCGAGAGTATCATTATAATAATATGAAAAGTATCATTGTTCGTACATTTGGTAATATCAGAGCAATATTAAATTTTACTTTTTCGACTGGCGGGTTCTGACGACCAGTTCTCATTTCTTACAGAAATTAACCAATCTTTTAAAATTTTTAGAGGTTTGTGTTTTGTTTTCTTCTATTAACCATGACACTGTGCTTAAGGTGGTTCGATTTCCATACAAATGTTTTTGTTCCATTTATGGACAAATGGAGTATAACTTTGGTCTTTATTTGCGGTAAATCACAATTGCTTGAATAAAACTGTAGATTATTAGCATAAAATCAAATTTATGAATGATTTATGAATTTATGATTTTTCAATCAATTGTGATTAGCCGCAAATAAAGACCAAAGTAAATGCCAATTGCTGTGGTTTCTCTGTAAAGTTATACTAAATTTGCCCATAAATGGAAAAAAATGTTGGTATGGAAATTGAACCACCTTAAAAGAAAAAGAGTGAAGTACCATTTGAGTAATCCCGCATAAAACAAAATATGTCAAAGTAACGTTAGTTTCCATTGTATCATTTTAAAAAAATTGATTGTTTTATATAAAAGATGATTTTCATTGTACGGTCTGAATTTTTTTTTTTTTTTATGGTTGACAGGCTAGTTGTTTGACCACAGCTCACCTGATGTTAAGTGAAGGTGTGGTCGAAGATGGTAAAGCACACCTAGCCTGGAATGGAACTGGCTCTCAAGTGAGGCTGCCGGAACACACTGTTAGATGCTTGGCGGCAGATTTTCAATTCAACTTGAGGGTGGTAGCTAGCCAGCCGAGTACTAGAAAGTACCCTACCACCATGCTATGGTTTCCTCACGATGTTTTCCTTCACCGGCAGCTCAAGCTCATTGTTGGGGTTTGAACCCACGCCCTTCGGTGAACCTACCGCGCTAACCACTGAGCTATCATCGCTACAAAAAATAAATAAATAAATAAATATAATAGGACATTACACACAATGCCATTTGACCCCAAACTAAGCAAAGCTTGTGTATGGAAGACAGATAACTGATAGAATACTTAATTATTTTTTGTACATAGGTACATACTTTTAACTACATATTTCACAAGAAAAGAAAAATTAAAAAAAGAAAGTGATATTTAAAATAAAAAATGAAACTATATCTCATATAAAGTGCAGAATAACCCTATGCTAGGGTTGATTCCAGTTCGAAGGTGCCAAGGGGTGTTTTAATAAACGAAAAACTGATTTATTGGTCTGGAGATTTTCCGGTAAGTCAAATTTTGTAGGTATAGCATCAACTCTATAAATATCACAGCGAGATGGTACTATGTCGCAGTACAAATATGAAAACTGAAAAACTATAGATAAATGAAATATAATATGTCAACCACTTGCTCGAAAAATAATATATTAACTATCAAATTTAATAGTGTTTTAGGTTAAACAAAAATTGTGATTATTCAGCTGGATACAACGAGTATTTTAAAAACGTTGTTTTGTGAGGCCGAAAACGCACTGTAAAAAAGTTTTACTTTGCCCCAAATAGACCTCATACGTACTGGCTGAAAGTCCGCCAAAAACGGCTTCGCAGTGGACGTGTTAATAAGACGCATTCCATTGCCAAACTGCTATAGAGAGCAAATTAAATTAAAAACTCCTCTTAAAATCAGGAAAAATTAAAAATGTAACACTTTTTTTTTTAATGTTAAAAGTAATGAGACGAACAAGACGCTCTCCTGTTGGTAAGAGATAACGCCTGTCCATGATCATTGCAGCGATACACAGAACTTTGAGCAGCAAAACAAAGTCCAGGGCATCACTGCTTTGACGCTCATTTCTTTGAGAATTTCGATGGTTAGTCTCTACAGCCCAGTAATTTCGCTAGCTGCAGTACCCTGCAAACCGGAATACAGTATTGTTTACACACTACTGCTTAGCGCCAGAACAACTCAACACAACTCCATTTGTGTTTAAATTTATAATAAACGTTATTTTCATTAAGAAACTTGAGATCTAGTGCCACAAAAGGCCTTATAGCTAAAAGCGATCTCTTCCAGGCAACGATGGGATGAAATCAATTGATATCTATAATAGTAAATTGATAACATCAAACGATTTCCATTGTTTTGATCAATAGAAAAAAAATAATTGAAAAGTAAGTAGTAGTAGTATTTAAGAGTAGATTAATATTTGACATTGTTTTTTTTTAATAAGGAATAGGCTTACGTTTGACCACCATCTCATCTGATGTTAAGTGATGATGCGGTCTACGATGGAGCACGCTCGTTTAGAAGACAGCGATTCACTCTCGATTTGAAGACACCCAGATTAGATGGAACACCCACTCAGGCAGCGCATTCTACTGTCTAGCGGTCCGCACAATGAACGTGGAATCGAATAGTTTCGATCGAGTTTTTGGAACGTCGACCATGAGACGATGGTACCTTTTTGAACTTCTAGCTGCCCCATAAAAAAATAGGCATAGGATAATTAGACCATGTACTTCCGAAACACACTCTCCGAAATGAATCCGAGAAAAAACCGATAAACTAGCAACTTAATCAAACGTTTAGAGGAGGCTTCAGGTGACCAGAATGCTGGCATCTACTTTGATCAAAAGCTTAGCATTGCCATCCAGCGTGGCAATGCTGCCAGCATTCTGGCCACATATCCCTCCTCTGACGGACTTTTAGTTTAAGTTTTTTTTTTATACAAAAATAGTATTAATTTAAGATATATTGCGAGGATGTTTTTTTTGTAGCAATGATAGCTCAGTAGATAGCGCGGTAGGTTCGCATGCCGTAGGGCGTAGGTTCAAACCACAACAATGAGCTTGAGCTGCCGGTGAAGGAAAATCATCGTGAGGAAACCATAGCATTGTGGTAGGGTACTTTCTAGTACTCGGCTGGCTAGCTACAATCCTCAAATTGAAAATCTGCCGCCAAGCATCTAACGGTGTGTTCCGGCAGCCTCACTTGAGAGCCAGTTCCCTTCCAGGCTAGGTGTGCTTTACCACACCGTCACTTAATATCAGGTGAGCTGTGGTCAAACACCTAGACTATCAACCATAAAAAAAAACTCATTGTGTACATTTCTTTATTGCGAAAAGGTTCTATATTAGGAAGTGTACAGAGTTGATAATACCTACTCGGTTGGATGTTGGTAATTGCCTAGTCATCCAGAGTTAGGGGGAGAATGCTGACAGACCCTCAGATTTATGGGTAAGAAATCTTTCGAGAAGGGCTTTGGTTTCACTAGAAGATTGACTAAAAGCCAAAAATCATTACAAATTACACAAATTCCCTTTTAGTTCATTAGTAACTCTGTTTCAAGCGCCATGTGCCGAACATAGATCTTTGTTTTGTGTCTGGGTCTTGTAGCGATGATAGCTCAGTGGTTAGCGCGGTCGGTTCACACGCCAAAGGGAGTGGGTTTCAAACCCTAATGAGCTTGAGCTGCTGAAGGAAAACATCGTGAGGAAATAATAGCGTGGTGGTAACTTTCTATTACTGCACCCTCTAGTAAAATCTGCCGCCAAGCATCTAACAGTGTGTTCCGGCAGCCTCATTTAACATCCAGTTCCATTCCAGGCTAGGTGTGATTTAACATCTTCGACCTTAACATCGAAGTATTGGCGAACGTAGCGTAGGACGCCCTGAGACTCGATGGAGTGACGATATACGTAGGACAGCTGGCGGTGGGTGGAAGCGAAAAGCCGAAGATCGGGTTGAGTGGCGTGTCTTGGGAGAGGCCTATGTCCAGCAGTGGACTAATATAGGCTGATGATGATGATGATGATGATGACCTTAACATCAGGTGAGCTGTGGTCAAAAACCTAGCCTGTCCACCATAAAAAAAAAAACATTTTCATCATCTTCTTGTGCCTACTGTATACATTATCAAAACAGTTGTATTAACACCACACTTGTTATATCGATGGGATTGGCATGGGCATTGATTTACATAGGCATAGGGTCGTCATGACGTCACTTTGGAATGCCACGAATGGAGATCGTTTTATACAGGATGCTCCTAATTCGAGCAAAGTCAGTCGTCGTACTTACATTCTTGAGCCCGTGGTCTGTAACCGCGTACACGCTTTCGTTCGGAATTCACCTTCCACAGTAAGCTGAGAACTTGGCTACAAGAGCGATTTAGCGATGATAGCTTAGTGGTTAGCGTGGTCAGTTCACACGCCGAAGCGCGTTTAACTTCAAACAGCTAAACAGACTTTGTTGAATCATAGTTAAATTACTTTCGATCAAGTATTAAAAAAAATATATAATTCGCCATTTTGTGATGGCGGTCATCTTGGATTTAAAATGTATCATTGTGTATAGTATTTTACTAGTCAAGCCCTTTTATTTGATACCCATATTGAGGGAGTTGTGAAAGAACATGTACCTAATCCGCCATTTTGTGGCGGCGGCCATCTTGGACCGATTTTCTTCAAACATAGCTAAGAACACTGCTGACTAATTCCCCTTTCAAACAAAAAGAACAAAATCAAAATCGGTTCATTCGTTCGAGAGCAACGTTGCCACAAAAAGAGAGACACGTCAAACTTATAACATCCCGTCATTTTTGCATCGGGGGTTAAAAATGAGTTAGCAAACAATCAGTATCTAGATCTAAATAATTTGAAATTCTTAACACGCTGTACATAGCTCGTAGGTATTCCAAGCATGCCTGCAGTCTGTAGATGGCGCTCCGTCAATACTGGATGCCGAGTGTCGCCGAATGACAACACGAGTGCTAGACATTCCGCTCTACGTGGGTTTACTGTAATTGAATGTCCAGTCTTACTGTATTAGGGTTGGGCAAGCTTGTAGGTACTGTTGCGGTGAATCACTTATTGAAATCTAATTCATACCTTCAACAGCAGGATAGGACATTAAAATTTATGGTTCAACGTGTTTTATTTTTTCAAAAGAATATTGGTAATTTACGTATTACCTAGAGAAGGTTTTCTTATTGCTAGTAGAGTTCTTCTTCAAGCATGGAATCCATTTCGTAGATGTTGTCAATTATTTCAAACTTTTTTTTTTCACGCGCCCTGACTGTGATGCATATTATTATCTTTAATTATGTATGTCCGCATAATGCTTAATTTTATATTACTTATTTCCTTGATAATATAAATTGACTTTAAATGATTATCAATAAATTAATTGATGAAATTTGGTATGGAGGTAGCCGAGACCCTGGATTAACACATAGGCTACTTTTTATCCCAAAAACATGTAGCGGGTAACATCGCGAAGTGCAGCTCGTATTAGATATCTTTATTTTCTCTCTGAACCCACTTCAAAGGCAACGCGGTCGAGGTCGCGAAACCTAGTAAAAAATATTTACATCTCAGAAAACATTTTTCGGTTTTTCACTATTAGGATTCCATTTGATAGACGAACCACTGACATTCGTCAGCCTGTCTACTGCACGTCCCCCTCGATTCACAGCTTATAAAAAATCTAAAAGCTATGAGCAGACACTGTGATTGACACTTCGCTTCTTTGTGAAAACCTCCCGAACTCAATGCAATAGGTATTGGAAATATTTTTTTCACCCCAAAGGGTGCCAGCGCCTGTTCTATTTTGAATAGCAAATGCACATTTTTACGATAAATTGGAAGGGCTTTGAAACGTGGATTTCAAAGAAAAACTTTCTTTTTATTATTTACGAGTTCTTTCATTGCTTAGTAATAGTATGTACTTATAAAATAGCAGTTAAATTAAGTAGTTGTAAAACTGGTTACTATGGAATTGCCGTCTATAGAGTCCATAGTCGTTGTTGTGTTACGTATACACCACTACAAATACTACATTTATAGTAGACTTGCGGACGCCTTATGTCCAGCAGTGGACTACAAAAGGCTGATGATGATGCCATTAGTTCTAGTTTTTACCCTATTACGTAAAATGTAAGTGCCTCGGCAGGCTATTTGGGAGACCGTTTTGTTTCCAATTTGAAGACCTTCCGTAGTCCGTAAAGCTTATGGAACTAAATCTGTTGACCAAACGTATGGAACACCAGTTTTTTTGCAATTTCAGGACTTCGACTATAGCATAAGTTGTCCATAATGATGAATACAATAATTGTCAGAACCCTACATCATATTTTGACAAAAAGACGATAAGATGTCTTTCGGCGCGTCTTTGAAATACGCGTTAAAGTGCATGACGTCACAGTAAATATAACATGGCGGGTTATATAAAGCAATCTTTTTCAAAGCATGCAGTTTTTTAGCATGAAAGAGCATAACGAGCACATTTCGAATACATATTTAGCATTTGTATTAAAAAAGTCTGACGTGGAGCTAGTTACAATCAAAAATATGACGTGGCATAAAGAACGTCTAGTTTTCAATCTGTTGCTGGTTTCTTCAGCTTTCACAATAAAAGTCTAAAATTGAAAATATTAAATTTATTTCTTTACTTCTTCCTTGCCAGCTGTATTTTCAGTACTAGGCTTCTGAGTTTTTACACTAAGATTTTCTTCAGTTTTCTTTGGTGCAGTATCTTTGACACCTGGATTTGCCTTAGGAGCTGCTGCTGCAGGGTTAGCATTAGCTGGGACAGCATTCTTAGTAGGTTCTGGAGCTATTTTGGGAGCAGCTGGTACCTCAGTTTTCTTTTCTTCAGGTTTATTTTCCTCAACAGGTTTAGCTTCAACGGGTGCTTTTTTTTCAACAGGCTTAGCTTTAGAGCCTTTTCCTTTTTGGTAAGTGTTAGGGTTTACGACTGTTGGGGTCCAATAGTGTTTATTGTAAATCTTTTCCCACAACTGATATCCTTTTGAGAAAGGATCTTTCTTCATCACCAGTTCATCGCCCATGTCTAAGTAGTATTTGTCCTTGTTTGTATATGTCAGCCATTTCATGGTAATAAGGGGACTCTCATAATAAGTTGGGTTTCTGAAAGTGACAATTAAATTTTAGTTGTAAAAATATACACGAGTATATCTTTTGAAAGGAAAAATAACCTTTTGAAAACAATGTAGGGTGTTTTATTAAATAACATACCACCGTTTGCTAGCTTCATTGCATTGTAGAAAACAATGACTTTTTTATAATATATTCCCAATAAGTTTTTTTAACATAGTACGTCCAAATCTCGCAGTCTAAGCTTTATAATATTAGTGTGAAATTATGAAATTTGAGGGCAAAACTATGTGTCGATATTTTTTTTAGAGGAAACGTAAACACTAGATCATTTACTAATTTATGATAATATTTAGCCACTTTTTGATACGGAATACTAAAATTTTTTTAAGAACCGTCAAAACTGTGGAGCGCATAAAACGTGACGCAAATAATATAATTAGCATTAAAATTAAGTTCAAATACTTACTCAAACCTGAGAAAATCTGCCCACATGAAATTCATCAAATCTCTCCTGTCCATATCAGTGTAATTTCTAGTCCAGTCATGAAAATCAAGGATATAAGCAGAAGCGTCTCTGTGACTGGCCCCTCTAATTCTATCCATGTAATTGTGTTGAGTGTTTAGCTTTCCTACGTATGTAAACTCATAGGCATAAATAGATCTTTTCAAGTTCTGTCCGTGCAACTTCAATGATTTTAAGATCGCATACTTAAACATTGAGTCTGAAAAATAGTCTACGTAACCTTGTAGACTGTCGACAGTTATGGGTTTATCTTGAAAGTAAAACTGCTTAACTTCTTTGATGAACTCGTTTTTTTCTTTTTCATTTTCAAAAACTAAGTCAGCAGGTAAGAATTCAGCTAAGTTCTCATTCATTTGTGATCGCCATTCATCAAACTGGCTAGTACGACTTATACCTTCCATGTTGGCAAAACCAATCAGCAACGCAAAGTCACCATAATTTCCCTTCTTTAACGTTTCAAGAGGGGATTCAGTCAAAACTGCACCGGGATTGTTAGGATTCTCAATGCAAGGTGAAAAACCAAACGTACTATTTTTTAAGAAAAAATGCCTACTAGCACCCAAAATATCTTCAGTATCAGCATCCAGATAAAATTCATTTAAATCTTTGATATCACCCGTGTTGTCATATCCAACAGAAATAGCAATATTCCTTGCTGTTTCAATAGGATTTCTGTTAATAGCAAACGGATTCAAAGCTGAACCACTGTCTAGTGCTAATTTGTCAAACAATCCATTTGTCTCGGGTGATAAAGCTACAATTTCTGCCAGTGACGACCCAATACCATATCCTGCCAGGGTGATATTGTCTGGATCTCCTCCGAAACTTTTAACATGCTTTTTGATGAACTTGAGTGCAGCTACAATGTCTTTCAAGCCAGCGTTGCCAGGAATGTCTTCCGTTCCAAGGCAAGCAAAGCCATAAGCTCCTAATCTGTAGTTCATGTTGACCACTATTACATCTTGTCTGGCAATGAAATGAAATTTAGCCATGTTACCATTGCCACCAACATAAGCACCACTGTGGACGAAGACAATGACAGGCACTAGATTCGTCTCACTTGCTATTTTTGGAACCATAAAACTAACGACTAAGCATTCTTCTTCTCCAAATAGCAAATCCCCTTCGTCGTCGCGAGGGGATAAATAGACTTGATGACAAAGCAGGATGCCTCGGTTAGCTTTCAGGTCTTCTTCCCATGGCTTAGGAGGAAGTGGTGCCTGAAAGTTGAAATTATTGTAGATGTTAAACATAATAAATTAAGCAATCTTTTTCATTTTTTTTTGATCGAATACGTAATAATTAGAATCAAATGCACATAGCAACGTAATCATAAGACGTGAACACTTGATAGAGAGAAAAAGAGAAAGAGTAAAATAATAAACGCAATAAGTCATTGACATTTTGTAGGTTGCGTTTATAATTCTTAGGTTCAATAGTATTTATGATTGTTACTGAACTCAATTTCAAGTGATGCAATCGGAACACACCTTTTAGTGCTTGACGACAAATGATAAACTTGGATATCAAATATTTAGCCAACCAAATATTAACAAGCTTAATATTTCAAAGTAATGAGCGCCCTGCCAATCAGCGATGCCCTGGATTTTGTTTTACTCAAAGTTCTGTGTATCGCTGTAATGGTCACGAGCGTGCGGTATCTCTTACCATCAGGAGAGCGTCTCGTTTGTCTCATTACTTTCACATAACATAAAATAAACTTACTGAAGTCATTTAAAAGTGTGGTTTAAAGAAATTTATATACATATGATCATAACATTAATTCCTGTTCCAACGTTTAGAGGAGGCTTCAGGTGACCAGAATGCTGGTATCTACTTTGGTCAAAAGCTTAGCATTGCCATACAGCGTGGCAATGCTGCCAGCATTCTGGCCACATATCCCTCCTCTGACGGACTTTTAGATTAAGTTTTTTGTATAAATTCATATATGAACCCTGAACATATCACACTGAATTATGAATTATAAAAAAAAGCACCATACCACAAGTCATGTTGTATTTTTAATATATAAATGTTATGAAACGAATGAAACGCTATTCGGATGAAATCGACAATGACCACGACCATTGCAGCAATACTAAGAAATTTGAATTAAAATTAAAACAAATACAAAAGTAATTAGTGCTTTCACAGTTTGTAACTTCTAGAATTGACTGAAACTCACCTTGTAACGGTCCGGGCCTTTGGGTGTAGTCGCGTATGGAATACCAAAAAATTCATAAAACTCTCCATCCCAAAACTTCATACCAATAACATTTCCCAGACCTTCTAAATGCACTTTCCTGAGATCTTCCTTCCTTTCTTTACCATTTGCACTTAAAACAATTAAAACTATACCAAATAATATTAATCGCAACATGTTTGTTGCTGTTGTAAAAATCCTTTACCACTGATTGATTTTCTTGTAATCGCTCCTGCAGTGTGGCTGTTGATAAAATATGTTATTTGTTCCATTCCAATTGATAATGGTAGGCTGATACTGATAACGTGTATATTTATCATCAATTATAAATATAACATGTTGAACAAGGATTTAGCCGTTTCGTTTGTATCGGAAATAATCAAGATTCAAGATATGTATTGCTTCAATACAGTACAAGATCTTTAAAATACAAAGTTTTATATGGTACACAGTCAAATATAGACACTGTCGGGCACTGCAACGTTAAAAAGAGAGGACTTAATTTAATTCAGAATTTTAATTTTTAAAATGTCATATTTTTGTAATTTTAGTTTTTTATTTAACTTCGAAGCCAGTAAAAATCTTTTATCTTAGTAATTTCTTTATTGGGTTTATAAAAAGCTTCTATTTATTCATCTATTTTATTATAAATTAAATAAATATCTCAGGATATACACAACGCCTTCTCACGTAAACCGTTTGCCGTGACGGCAAACGGCGTGACTCTCTCTTATGCCATCACCTCTACGACATTTCAACCGAAAAAAAGTGCGTACTGTTAAAATGTTTCACATTCAAACAGTACATGCATAGCTCACATAGAGAAGGTATAGTATACGCAAGCACACACACACACCCAAGGGAATTGAAAGATCACGCCGTTTTCCGTCACGGCATATGAGTCGGTTTTACCGCCAAGTCGCATCAATAGTTTTACATCGAAAATCATAGAATAATACATTTATTATTAAATTAAATAACATCAGACAAACAGACATTTTATTAAGATTAATAAGTAATATTGTTTTCATATTAATAGATAATTATTGTAATTATGTAAGTTGCAGTGTTTACCATGTAATCTAATTGGGTTGGACCACGTAATGCTTTGAATGACTTTTCACCACGTAATTCTCGTGGAAGAGATAATAAAACGATTTAAAGATTACTGAAGATAAACTTGATAGAGGCGCTGGGTTATATTAGATTATTTATTTTAGTTTAAAAATCAAATTACTGGACCGATTTTGATGAAATTACTATGGGACAATCTGACATCACTCAAATAAAAATAACATTACATTTTTATTCAAATCGGCTAATACTCGTAAATGGTGTTCTGAGGTAAATTAAGTACAACAGAACTGAGAATTTCCGCTTTCAATAATTAGTTAATAAATAGAAAAAATAACAAAAATATTATTATTATTTTATCTGATTTAAATTTCGAACGCGACGCTCTCCTGATAGTAAGAGTAATAATCTAAAGAACTTGGAGTAGCATGGGTAAAGTCTAAGGCATTGCTGCTTTGGCGCTCATTACTGATGGTAAGTCTCAACGATCCTGAAAAATCAATTTATTTGTAAGAATATGCACCAATAAAAAAAAATCCGATGTAAAAAAAAAAATAAAGAGGAAAGATTTTTATTTTTGGATTTTCGAATAAACTACTGAACCGATTTCAAAAGTTCTTTCACCGTTGGCAAGTTACACTATTCCCTGGTGACATATGCTACTATTTATCCCTGTATTCTCACGGGAACGAGAACTACGCGGGTAAAACTGCAAGGCGTCTGCTAGTACGGTATGAAAGAATCAATATTCAAAGATTGAAATATTAGTGGATGTACAAATATTTTTAAGTTAAATTTAACTTCATTTCATTGTAAAAGCTTTGCTATGCTTGAGACTTATTGTGTAAAAACACTATAAAACTTTGTGAAATAATATTCGGCGTGAAATCGCAAAGCGGGAACTGAAATATTTTACCATAAGATATCGCGTGAGGGTGCATTGGTGTCCGGCGGCCAAGTGCCGTGAACAGGCATTTATAGCTTCAGATATTTGGAGGTTTTGGGTTTTGACTCTACGTTTCTCATCCGTACGGCCAAGGAATTGTATTGTATTCTATTTACATTTCATTGGAACATTGACACGCTTGGGCATGCCAGTTAACAAAAATACAACAAATAAATAATTATATTAATCACTGGACATTTTTTTTTAAATATTAGGCAGTGACATTTTGTTTAATTGTTCTTTAATTTTATATAATTTCGATATTAATAATTGTAATTTTGACGTGCTTAGTGTAACATATGTAGTTATAAGGCCAATAAAATATTCTATTCTATTCTATTCTAATAAAATACTAAATAAGTTGCCGTAAAGAGGCATTGTCAATAATAAATTTAATAAAATATTAAATAAGCTAAGTTGGGGAAACAACAATTATAATGGAACACAAACTGCCGGCTTCCTTGTTTCCTGAAATACATAATCTAGATCTTTTCGAGGTCAGAGTGAATAGGTATTTTCTAAGTCTGCGTACTTCATCTTCGACTACATCGTCGCTTACCTGGCCAATTGGTGGCTAAAAGCGGGCTCAGCCGTATTAAAAAACAAACAAAAAAAAAAACACTTTTAGTTGACTATTGGAATAACAATTACGAAAATGAAGCGGAGTTTGGCAAAACATATTGCGAGGCCGAGTTTTTTTTATAGTTGACAAGCTAGTTGACGGTGGTCGAAGATGGTAAAGCACAGCAAGCCTGGAATAGAACTGGCTCTCTGAGGCAGCCGGAACATACCGATAAGTGCTTGGCTGCAGATTTTCAACCTGATAGCTGCTGGGTGCTGGGTGCTGCTAGCTGGGTGGTAGCTAGCCAGCCGAGTACTAGAAAATATCCTACCAGTATACTATGATTTCCTCATGATGTTTTCCTTGACCGGCAGCTCAAGCTCATTGTCGGGGTTTGAACTTACGCCCTTTGGCGTGCGAACGGACCGCGCTAACCACTGAGCTGCTACCATCATCGCTATAGCCTAACTAATTAACTAACAACACTAACTGACAGCCCTGTTGACTCATTGGTAGTATGTCTGCTTTAAGAGCTCTAGGGCGTGTGTTCAATTCCCACCCAAGACAATCATTTTGTGGTATAAACAAAATTATGTTTGTTCTGTGTAATACATATTTATAATACACATAGAATACCCAGAATTCCATATGTATTATAAGTATTTAATTACAAAAAAAAAGTATTTTCTGTCAGTTATCTGACTTGCATAGTACAAGCTTTGCTCAGTTTGGGGTCAGATGGCGCTGTGTGTAATGCCTTACAATATTTATTTATTATAATTATTATACCCTAAAGTCAAAGGTTGTTGTAAAAATGACCCTGTACAGTCTGACTGTTACAGATCATTAAAATGTAACATTTGCAAAAGATTTTACATTTCATATTTTATTCTTTTCATATTCGTAAGAGCCTTTATGATAAAACTACAAAGTCACTAAATCCAAACTACAGTTTCATTCATCGCATGATTTAACATACAATGAAACTATCATTTCACATTTACGATACATAAACTCAAGAAATATTTAGTTGCGTATCAGAAATATTAGTTGCGCGTCAAAATTCTGTAATAAATAAGTCGATATTGTAGGACTATACACACAGTGCCATCTGGCCCCAAACTAAGCAGAACTTGTGTGATGGATGTCAGCTAACTGATAAAATACATAAATACATATTTTTTTGTAAATACATACTTATAATACATACAGAACACCCAGACACAGAACAAACATTTGTTTATTCACAAAATGTTAACCCACACCCTGCAGCTTTCAAGGCAGATATGCTGCCAATGAGCAAACGGGACTGTCAAAATTATTCTATTGATTGATTCAGACGTGACTTTGCGGAAGTTCATTATAAAGATATATCCTAACACTTTAATAAGAGATAATCAAAATGGTGGACGTAAGCGAAAAGCCGAAGATCGGGCTGAGTGGCGTGTCTTGGGAGAGGCCTATGTCCAGAAGTGGACTACAAAATACTTTTTTTTATCGTTGACAAGCTAGGCTTTTGACCACAGCTCACCTGATGTTAAGATTAGTGACGGTGTAGTCGAAGATGGTAAAGCACACCTAGCCTGGAATGAAGCTGGCTCTCGAGGCCGGTACACACCGTAAAATGCTTGGTGGCAGATTTCTAACTTGAGGGTGGTAGCTAGCCAGCCAGTGTTAATAGAATCTTAAAAGGTCGGCAATGTACTTATAGTGCCCTTGGTATTGCAGATATTTCATAGGCGACGGTGATCGCTTATCATCAGACAACCGTCAGGTTGTCACCTGTAGCATTAAAACAAAGTATTGTATTTGGTGAGCGATTAAATGCCTTTTGGAATCGTGTCGTATCATCTAAAAGCAGCGGCGTGGCTCTTTATGCGAAGTACGTTTGGCTTAGTAGGTTTTCATGTAGACCTGTGCATAAAATATGTTATTTCCTTTGCTGTCTAGTGGTGGGTATTATTTGTGTTTTGCGGCTTTACTCGCCTGCTCGCCTATGAGTGGTTTTGGAGTGAGAATTATGTACACGGCTTGTTTAAAGTCTTGATTTTAGCCGACGCATACTTACCAAGGAAATATTTTTAAAACAAAGAAGCTTTCAATTTCGTCGTTCATTTGCTTAGAATATTTTTTACATTTTACAATTCACAAATATGAGCAGTTTAAATTAAATTTTGCGCTTTGAAGTAGATGTATAATAGTTTGTGACGCTCGTACACCGAAACTATTGGTTTTACGAGAAAAAAGGTAATGACATAAATTGTAGGAAATTTTCTCGAGTTTTATTTTGTACCGATATATTTTTCTGTGAAATGCGTCAGAAAGAAGTTATTATCATAAAACTGCTTTTAGGCACCATTTTTCCAATATGGCGGCGCGAGCGGCAAAGATACGAGGTGGCAAAGTTGAAATTCGGCAAGACAAAATCTAACCACTATCATCGCTCAATATTTTATTGCACTGTTGGACGTTTACGTAAGAGATAACGCCTATCCATGACCATTATAGCGAGACACAGAACTTTGAGTAACAAAACAAAGTCCAGGGCATCACTGCTTTGGCGCTCATTACTTTGAGACTTTCGATGGTTAGTCTTAACAGCCCAGTAATTTCGCTAGCTGCAGTACCCTTCGAACCGGAACACAGTAATGTTTACACACTACTGCTTAGCGGCAGAATATCTGGTACTGCGGTGGTACCTACCTAGACGACCTCCTGCTAAGGAGTTCTACCACCAAGTAAAACCAAGTAAGTATGTATTTTCCATACATATGTACAAGATTGTTAAATAAGCCTTTATTTAACATATCATTATTATTCATTGGTATTTATTTGTGTTCTTATTTTTTACATTAAATGTAAAACATAAATAGTATAAAAAACTTTTAAACTAGGGTGCCGCCGGCAGCGGGGCAGGGCTCAAGCTGCCGGTGGTTAGGGCTCCTCACAATGCGCGCCGTGTCAAGGATCACTGCCTTTTGAAGCTGACCCTTGACCCAACCGTCTAGCGAGAGTCTCTCATTATAATTAGATATTCTGCCGACAAGCAGTAGCGTGTAAACATTACTGTGTTCCAATTTGAAGGGTACTGCAGCTAGCGAAATTACTGGGCTGTTGAGACTAACCATCGAGAGTCTCAAAGTAATGAGCACCAAAGCAGCGATGCCCTGGACTTTGTTTTATTACTCAAAGTTCTGTGTATCGCTGCAATGGTCATGGACAGGCGTTATTTCTTACCATCAGGAGAGCGTCTCGTTCGTCTCATTACTTTTTCACATAAAAAAAAATATATATATTATTAGAGATAAGAAAAAAAGAGTATTAAAAATTTACAGCCGTTCGAATCTGGGATGGGTCGCTTGTAGTATTCATTATTTTGATACTAACTGATGAAATGTAAACAACTACCCATATTACACTAGCCACCTCTAAGTCATCACTTCAATTCTATCTCTCAACCAAATTGAAGTGGAAAGCCAGACCTCAGACAAAGCCTGTTCTGAGTAAACTAATTCAGCTTGTTTCAGTCGACATCCTGAAGTCAGGAACACACTTACCCTCTCACGGAGCCGGAAGGTGTTTGGAATTTCGTTTACCAAACTGTATTTTGATATTCGCAGTGAAAATTTAGGTTACTGGATTCAGTAAGAAAGGTTTTGATGATGTCTGAGTGAAAAGTGATAATTTTAATTGATTACAATGTTTTTTCTATGTGCCTTCTTGGAAAGCTTAAAGTAGCACAACGAGCTATGGAGAGGGCTGTGCTCGGAGTTTCCCTACGAGATCGAATCAGAAATGAGGAGATCTGTAGATGAACCAAAGTTACCGACATAGCCCAACGGATTAGCAAGTTGAAGTGGCAATGGGCAGGGCACATAGCACGCAGAACTGATCGCCAATGGGGCTGCAAAGTTCTGGAGTGGAGACCACGGACCGGCAAGCGCAGCGTAGGACATCCACCAACAAGGTGGACCGACGACCTAGTAAAGACCGCAGGAACGCGCTGGATGCGAGCCGCTTCCAACCGGTCTTTATGGAAGTCAATGGGGGAGGCCTATGTCCAGCAGTGGACGTCTTACGACTTAAATGATGATGATGATGACAGTGTTTTCTTTTTTATGTTTTTTGCCGCAGTCGTATTTTTGTTTCAATCAATTATTTATAATTGATCGCTCTAGGCGGTAAGACCGCTGTTGCACGACATATATTTATTGTTTTGTTTTGTCATATATACTCTATTTATTCAATTAATTTATTTTGATAATGTTTTGACATTTACAGATTATCATTTTGACTTTGTTTACACAATTACCTTTTTACTATTATTTTTAAGTACTAAAAAAAAAATCTCTTAATTGGCATATCGTGCCGTTTTAGTCTATAAACAGCAAACAGCAAATAATAAACTTTATCTCTTTTTTATGTTTCATATTTGTATGTTATAATGTATGTATGTTTAGTGTGTAATAAAGTTGTAGGTATTCTATTCTTTTTTTTTTATAGTTGACAGGCTAGTTGTTTGACCACAGCTCACCTGATGTTAAGTGAAGGTGTGGTCGAAGATGGTAAAGCATACCTAGCCTGGAATGGAACTCTATTACTATTACTACTATTCTAATTGAAATGATAATTTTCATTCTTGTTTTCATCGTTACAACGTCTTTTTGCGTCGTTAGTCGGGTAAAAATACTCTTTCATCTAGCCACCTTCAGGCGGTTGCATTGTACGAGTAGGTATGTATGTATTAGCACTTGAATTTAATTTAATCTTTATTACAGTGACTGAAGAAACAAGCTCACGCATCGACTTAACGACTTCTCAAGGTGTTTTATTATCTTTTCTGGAGGCGTTTCAGCCGTTTTATGACAGCCTTTAAGACAATTTTAATAGGTTATATTATTTTGTTTGATACGTTTTTGAAATGTGAAAATTGTGAAATATTCAGCGGTACTCTTTGAGTGAATCGTTTTATGAGTGCAGTTGGTACTGAAATGTAAGCACGGACTTGTTTTAATAATATTTTTTTATCTAGTTTTGAAATGGAATAAAACAAAAAAATTAATTAAAAAAAAAAATGAATATCGTAGGACTATACACACAGCGCCATCTGACCCCAAACTAAGCAGAGCTTGTGTGATAGAAGTCAGATAACTGATAGAATACATAAATACTTTTTTTTATGTAAATACATACTTATAATACATACAGAACACCCAGCTACAGAACAAACAAGGATGAATATTTAAAATTGACATGAAATTGACTTTATTCAAAAGACAAATCTTTTGGTATTATAATTTAAATATAGTTGACGGTAAAATGAACGTAGTGCACGTCAGATCCAAAAGCGCGATGATAGCTCAGTGGTTAGCGCGGTAGGTTCGCATGCCGAAGGGCGTGGGTTCAAACCCCAACAATGAACTTGAGCTGCCGGTGAATGAAAACATCGTGAGGAAACCATAGCATGGTAGTAGGGTACTTTCTAGTACTCGGCTGGCTAGCTACCACCCTCAAGTTGAAAATCTGCCGCCAAGCATCTAACGGTGTGTTCCGGCAGCCTCACTTGAGAGCCAGTTCCATTCCAGGCTAGGTGTGCTTTATCATCTTCGACCACACCTTCACTTAACATCAGGTGAGCTGTGGTCAAACAAATAGTATGTCAACCAGTAAAAAAAAAGAAAGATATTTGACATAGGTAGTTTCTATTGTCAGGGTTTTCATCACTCATTAGCCTGAGTCCTGGTGCTAGCGGCATCCTAACGGGTTCTGTTTTTTTTTATTTGTTTAATTTTCACATTAAAAACAAATCAAAAAATATTAGCTAATATTTTTGTCTACCACATATGTCTGAGTGCTGTTGGCACATGTTAGACTTATTCGAGAGTATTGCATAGCAAAAAGCTTGACATCCTCTCTAAGGTGCGACAGTATTTCACACTAGAACAGCTCAGCTTATACAAATCACAAGTATGATCGTGTATGGAGTACTGTTCGCACTTATGGGATGGCTCTACCAAGAACTGACTTGAGGTATTGGTGTCGATCGAGAGACGAGCCAGAAGATTAATTGGCAATCATACTTTACTGGGTTCTCGGCTTTAAAGCCTTGAGCATCGTCGTAGAGTTGCTAGCTTGTCGTTTTTCTACTAAATACATTTCGAAGAGTCAAATTCAAATTCAAATTCAAATTCAAATGTTTTATTTGCATAAATAGGTACAGTCAGGTCGAAAATAAAATATAAAGGCTTCCCAATATTCAGCCTTCACAAGGCGTGCAAAAATAAAAATAAAAATAAATTTACAGAAAATAAAATAAACGTCAAAGAGAAATTCACAATGTCAAATTTAAAAAAAATATATATATATACTGTCACAAATTATTACCAATTATTATTATTATTAACATTTTTGTCAATTAAAAAATCACGTATTGACTAGTACACCTTATCTAAGAGAAACTTCTTTAATGTGTTTTTAAACATAGAATGCGAGTTTAAATCTTTAATCGTCATTGGTAATTTGTTATAAATTTGTATACCCATACTGAATATACTGCTACTGTACAGTTGGGTTCTACTCGTCACATTGCGTAATTTGTTCTTATGTCTAGCGGTGGTAAGAGTGGCATACTCCTTCACGTCAGTTCGAACCAAAAGAGATGCTTCCATTATATAAATTGATGGAAGTGTAAGGATACCTAATTGCGCAAAAGAGTGTGCACTTGAACTGCACAATTTGGTTTCCCCAGCACCTTACTACTACTGAAAGGCCACACAAACGCGACCAAAACATAATCCATGCATGGTGGATAAGAAACATTAATTACATCCAGATGCTAAAATAATAAGCAATCTGCCAATCATTCCCGAGAGCCTGCTTTAACTGAAATTAAACTCAAAATGGTGGCTGTTACGGTGTATAATTAAAAAATATTATCTGAGTGTTAGAAAATTTATCTGCACCGCTTCTAATTGGGCGAATCTGTAATTTCCCGAAGGATATGGGGGCGTACAAGTCGTAAACTGTTGGAGACTCGAGTAATGCTGGTGTGGAATAATAGATGTGCCCACTGAAGCCTTAGTTTGCAAGAAAAAAATTGGAACAAGTTTGAGAATACTGTTACACAGGGTTACAAACTTTGGGCATACTTAGTCTACAGGGGGTACATTGTACACATGATTATTTATGAATAACTTTTACTATAGGCACAACAAAAAAAAACTTTGCTTCAAAACTTTTTTTATAAGTTCTTCAAGAAGTGCCAACTGAACTGCCAACTCGCACTTGGCCAGCGTGGTGGACTATGACCTCTTTAGGTCATAGTCCACCACGCTGGCCAACGGGGTTCACGTGTAAAGTGAAACGATAAAAGTCATGAAAATGGGGTTTGTTGTTTGTAAATCATAACTAATAATAATTTTAATTAGATCTTAAGTAAACGTAAATTATATATTTTTTATATAATTTTATGAAGTACTTACTCTTTGTTTTGCATTGTACGATTGTTTTACAAAATATACAGTCGACATTCGAATTACAAAGTGTTATAATTATTATAACAAAAAAAAAAACTTTTTTCATTAATAGATAGAAACTCTCTTACAAAAAAATATAGGAACGTAAAAAGATAGAATGCAGACAAGAAACGAATATCCAGTGTTAAAAGTAGAAGCCTTATCATTAAACGCTATCTCTTCCAGACTACTAGATGACGAGAGATGCAGGAACGAAACGGGTCAGAACGGAATAAACTAGAAAAGACTGTTGACTATAAAAAATTACTGTTTTTTCAATATTGGGTCAGTACCTGAGAAAATTACATAGATACACTAATATAATTAATTAAACGTTTATTGCCAAAAAGGTTACATAAGGTGACAAAGCGAAAAAGAGAGAAGAACAGCGCCACGATCGGCGAATTAGGGAACTAACTTGACAGTACAATTTTAAGCAAGCATTTTTTTTTTTAATTGGGTCTTGTGTCGTTTTTATTATTATTCCAACAGTAGTGTCTAATACATATTTACAATAGGCACATTTTAATTATATTTTTCCTTTTGCGTTGCTTATTTACAATTGCTGAGTTTGACACACTTTCCTGTCTTCAGGTTCCTGACATTGGGGGTATTGCAGAAGCAATCAGGGATGTCGCAAGCGCCTATTGCTCCTTCGTGGACAGTAGGGTTGTCACACGACGGCTCCGCTTTTCTCGGACAGTAAAGTACCGAATGCTCACCGGGTGGGCAGTTTCCTGAAAGTAATGAAAATAGATATATTATAACCAGCCTGTCTATATCGGATTTCATGGACTTCATTCCAAAAAGTCAAAACTAAACGGTGTTCACCGATAGTTACGATATGGGGTGCCATCAAGTCACGAGTGAATTGGTTTCTTATCAGCAAGCGTCCATCGTACAAAAAAAAAAATACAGTCGAATTGAGAACCTCCTCTTTTATTGACGAAGAGATTGTACTCCTGATTAGGAACTACTTTTACTGTGGAATCAACCCCGAAATAGCGATAATAAAACAGTAACAGTTGTTACAGACATTTTGTTGAAGGTCAATGACATTTTTTTATACAGTTTTTTTATAAAGTTATACACAATATGTTTTTGTAATTTCAGGGTTATTTCCATAACAAAAGCAAGAGTTAAAAATGACGTTTAGTTACACCGCTAGATCCGTAAATCTCTAGTCTCTACATAGTATAAAACAAAGTCACTAGTACGCTTAGATCTTTTAAACTACGCAACGGATTTTAATGCGGTTGCCATCAATAGATAGAGTGATTCAAGAAGAAGATTTATATGTATAATAAACGCACATTATACTAGAAAAACTCCGAGAATTTCAAAGATGTGTAATGTGATATCGTAAAAACATGTTTATGTGCGCTTACATTGCTAACGCTGGCTAAACCTTACGATATAGATCAAAATAATGTACTACGGAATTGTATATTATAAAAAAATCTAAAATGGTATAGATATCTATCTTCCAAGGATAACCTACAGTAAACATTTTTATCGTTTACATATTACAAAAAAAGGGTTATTTACGACACAAAATTAATGTCATACACTAGCTGCGTCGTGCGGTGTTATCCACTACATGTTTTCGAAATAAAAAGTAGCTCATGTGCTAATCCAGGGTTCTAACTACCTCCATACCAAATTTCATCCAATTCCGTTCTGTAGTTTTTGCGTGAAAGAGTAACGAACATACTCACAAGCTTTCGCATTTATAATACTAGCTGCACCCCGCGGTGTTACGCGCTACATGTTTTCGGAATAAAAAGTAGCCTATGTCTTAATCCAGGATCTCAGCTATCTTTATACCAAATTTTATCCAAATCCGTTGAGTAGTTTTTGCGTGAAAGAGTAACAAACATCCATCCATCCAAACTATCGCATTTATAATAAGTGGGATAAGTAGGATTGCATCCGTGCGAAGACGGGGCGGGTCGCTGGTAGGTATTAAAAAAAGTTTTTAAAAATATGCAGGTACGTACTTGTGGGAAAGGATTGGCCTTCCACCGAGCACACCACCACAAACGCTAAGAATATCACACACTTCATTTTCACACAAAGTTACGTTTCAACTGTATGCTGTGAAGAGACTGCTGAGACCTTTTATATTAGCAGGCAACATAAACTTTGTCATTCATTATACACGGGGGATTCACAAAATACACGTTCCGATTCTGTTTTATCATACATAAGTTGTTAAGGAAACATGAAACAATTTCACATTTTAAATGAGTTAAGACAATAGCGATGATAGCTCAGTGGTTAGTGCGGTAGGTTCGCATGCCGAAGGGCGTGGGTTCAAACCCCAACAATGAGCTTGAGCTGCCGGTGAAGGAAAACATCGTGAGGAAACCATAGCATGGTGGCAGGGTACTTTAGTACTCGGCTGGCTAACTACCACCCTCAAGTTGAAAATTTGCCGCCAAGCATCTAACGGTGTGTTCCGGCAGCCTCACTTGAGAGCCAGTTGCATTCCAGGCTAGGTGTGCTTTACCATCTTCGGCCACACCTCCACTTGACATCAGGTGAGCTGTGGCCAAACACCTAGCCTGTTAACCATTAAAAAAAAAAAAAAATTTAATCTCAATTTTTTTATGGTTGTTAAACTAGGTTTTTGATCACAGCTCACCTGATGTTAAGTAATGGCGTGGTTTTTAGCCTGGAATAGAACTGGCTCTCAAGTGAGGTTGTCGTATCACACCGTTGGGTAAGATGCTTGGCGGCAGATTTTCAACTTGAAGGTGGTAGATAGCCAGCCGAGTACTAGAAAGTACCCTACCACCATGCTTTGGTTTCCTCACGATGTGTTTCTTTACTGGCAGCTCATTGTGTGCTGCCTCCTCTCTTCTAAACGCTGCCGTGCCCGACAGGGTCCATATTTGACTGTGTACCATATCATCATCCACAACCATTTTTATCCTACTGCTAGGTATAGGCCTCTCTCTTTACATGCCATCTGCCTCGGTCCTGTGCCAATCTGGTCAAGGTTCGACCCGCGACGGCGACAATATCGTCGACCCATCTTGCGGCTGGACGACCGACGCTCCATATGGGTACTACTACCATAATTATACTACTTTGTATTTACAACATCTTGTTCTGTATGAAAGCAATACATATTTATCTTGAATCTTAAAATCAGTCTCCTTTGGTATCATGTAGGTATTTAACAATTATTTATCCTCTTTCGTCATGGTAACGGGATTTTACCTATAATAATTATAGCCTCAATAATAGTTTGTAATTGTTTTGACTTCAATAAGTCTATGCATGCGTAATTTATGCGTCATTGTAGGTACAGTCATCAGCAATAATTTGTATAAATTTTATAATTCTTAATGTAAAGAATTGTTTTTTTTTTATGGTTAACAGGCTAGGTGTTTGACCACAGCTCACCTGATGTTAAGTGACGGTGTGGTCGAAGATGGTAAAGCACACCTAGCCTGGAATGAAATGGTTTTTATTTATAGTATTGAAATGTGAATTGTTTTTATTTACTTTATTTCACACCAACTTGCGCCCGCGACTTCGTACGCGTGGACTTTAGAATTGGGCTCAAAGAAAAATGAAACAATCTGCCGCCAAGCACCTAATGTTGTGCTTACTTAAAATTCAGTTTCATTCTAAACTAGATGTGTTTACCATCTTCGACCATACCGTCACTTAACATCAGGTGAGCTGTGGTCAAACACAGCCTGTCAACCATATTTTTTTTTTATTAGTA
This sequence comes from Biston betularia, assembly GCA_905404145.2. NCBI lineage: Eukaryota > Metazoa > Arthropoda > Insecta > Lepidoptera > Geometridae > Biston > Biston betularia. The sequence goes on from FR989879.1 coordinate 2,433,032, forward strand.
ATGAAAATGTAACAGTTTAATCCTTTATGAAACTTGTGCTAGTTTACTACCTACCTAGTTAGTTAAAATATAAATATACGTTATTTTGGTTGCCTGGAAGAGATCGCTGTTAGCGATAAGGCCGCCACTTGTGGCACTAGTTCATACTAAGGTTATTTTGTTCTATGTACTTTTTTCTGTTTATGGTGTGCACAAAGAGTTATATCTATCTTATATCCTGGAATATAGTGCGCTAAAAACACATCAGAACCAAATTTTAAGTGGATAGGTTTTGAACAAATGGAAACAAAGGATTATACTTATAAAGTATTAGTTTTAGATTACGATAGATATGACCTAAATTCTGGGTTTTTATTTATGCTAACGTTGCCATCCAACGTACCTAGTTGGATTTTGGATGTGTAATGACGCTAGAAGCCTAAACTAAAAAACGTTAAAACGTCTAAACGAAGCTTCAGGTGACCAGAATGCTGGCATCTACTTTGGTCAAAAGCTTAGCATTGCCATCCAGCGTCGCAACGCTGCCAGCATTCTGGCCACATATCCCTCCTCTGACGGACTTTTAAATAAATCTCTTTCTCTCTCTAAATCTTCGCAGTAATAAAAAGAAAGACCAACTAGTAACGCCGTCGCATCGGCTCGTCAAGTCGGAGAGGTCGGTATACATTCTGGGGCCCGCGGTCTACAATCGCGTACCCGCTTCCATCCGGGATGCACCTTCCATTGCGTGCTTCAGAAGCAAACTAAGATCTTGGCTTCAAGAGACCTTGTTCTATGACTTTGACGATTATTTAAAACTAAGAGATTATTGAATTACTAGTAAGTAATTATAATATTTTTGTTTTTATGGACATTTAATTATATTGACATAATTTTATTGACATTTTATACGTGACATATTACTTTATTGACATTTTCATTTTCATTGTTTTAACATATGTAATGATTTTGATAATAATTTTTAAATATGAATGGAAATATGACCTGTAACTTTGGTGTTATTAATAAATGATTTGTATTTGTATTTGTATTTGTAAAGTTTTTTGTATACATTTGGAAATAGTATTATGTAAGATATTTTAAAAGAAATAAATAAATATCGTAGGACTATACACACAGCGCCATCTGGCCCCAAACTAAGCAGAGCTTGTGTGATGGAAGTCAGATAACTGATAGAATACATAAATACTTTTTTTTTGTAAATACATACTTACAATACATACAGAACACCCAGACACAGAATAAACATTTGTTTATTCACAAAATGTTTGCCCTGAGTGGGAATCGATCTCACGCCCTACAGGCAGCTCTCAAGGCAGATGTACTACCAATGAGTCAACGGGGCTGTCAATTTATTTTGTCATTTAATTTTGTTTAATAAATTTTATACAAAGGATTACAGTAGAAAATGAGCGGAACTGGTAAACTGGGGTCAGTTTTCAAATAACTTGACCAGAAGGAAGCAACCTACGCATTTTACGCCTCTCCATAAAAACCTCTGCAATTTTTACCTATCCTCACTTTTAGGTATTTTTACAAGCATTTTTATTTCTACGGGTAAGGACAAAGGTAAGTATTAACTTTACGACTTCTCGTAAACATAGAATGCCAAACAAACGAGATAAGGACAAACTCTTTGTGTTTTTGCGAGAATAATGCAAGATAGAGTGGGACAATTGAAAACGTTACGGTTTTATGCGGTGTCAGAGATACTCATAAATGGTCAAGATGAATCAAATGTGTGATAATGAATCCACGGTTAACATATCGCACCCCTAGATCTAAACAGCGATTAACTCAAAAAATACTTTTTTGGCAAAAGACGAAAAACTGATTACTGTTTCCCTGTGCATTGCAGGCCTTTTTTGTGTAGATCTATACATTTTATATGCAGGTGGAACAAATATAGGAGTAGGAGTCTTGTGTTTTAATCATGTTTTTGGACTGAAAATTGGAATTTTGAAGTTATTTCTCTATTGCTTAATGAAATATGTATATTTGTTTTATTATTTTTAGTTAAGCCCATGTTGATGAATTACGTTTTTAGTTGGCTCTCTTTTGAAGGGGCAACAAACTTAAAATGTTATAATGTTGTTGTATCAAAATGTCAAAACTCAGCACTAACCATCAAAATAGCGACAACTAAAAATTATTCCAATCAAAATTTTAACAATACGGTTGCATCTCAAAATATCTGTTTTCGACAGACACACGCGCTCCGCTTGTGATTCTGGTTGCAACTAGCAATGTACCTGTTTTGGTCGGGGGTGGAGCACACTCTTGTCGAGTAGTGAAGATATTTTTAAATCTGTTTTGTTGGTCGGTAGATATTGACATAGGAAATTCGATGGTGTGCATAACTAAAAAGACGAGATTTTCGAGTTAGCTCCCTTTAGATCTAGGTGTGCGATATCTGAATTGCAAAGATTGCAGCGTTGATTACAATCCTTGTAATACATAGCATAATTCAAATTTTTTTACCAATGCTTCATCTAGATGTCTTATTCGGATTGAGGGCGATGAATCCTGCATTGACGTTCCGTTTGAGGTGTATTGTGTATTCCCCCCTTTCTTTTGTTTGACAAGCTAGGTGTTTGACCACTGCTCACCTGATGTTAAGTGTCAGTGTGGTCGAGGATGGTAAAGCACACCTAGCTTGGAATAGAATTGGCTATCAAACAGGGGCATTGTTACCGCCATATCAGCCGTATCAATGGTGCAAAAATTAGTAAAATGTTATCCACAATGTAACTTAATCTCGTGCTTTCCGGGAAAGAAACATGTAAAAAAACGGTCATATGATCAACTGTCCATATAATCAATAAATATTTAGGTATTTTAATTGAATGTAAGCATTTTTGTTTCTTTTGTGAGAAATCTTTACCCTTCATTTGGGTCCCCCAACTAATTTTGATGCAGGGCCCCTACTAGGCACGCTACGCCACTACTATGAGTGTCTTCAAATCAAGAGTAAACAGGTTCCTTCTAGGTAAGCGTGTTCCATCTTAGGCCGCATCGATGCTTCACATCAGGCAGGATGTGGTCAAGCGCGAACCTATTCAATGTAAAAAAAAAAAAAAAAAAACTCTTGGCGGCAGATTGGATGGTACCTAGCCAGCCGAGTACTAGGAAATTCCCCACCATGCTATAGTTTCCTCACGATGTTTTCCTACGTAGATAGTAAATACCGCTTAAAATTAATTCAGTCGACCGACCCTAAGCTTCATCAGCAAATCTTCTTGACAATATAACAACAATACCTAATAACATGCATAACTAATTTAATTTCGTGCTCAATTAATATTGTGGATGGCGTTAGCGTAGCACCTGCTTCTTTCTACTCTGTGACGCACGTGGTGTGGGTATCCCAGTGGGATTTCGTACACTCTGGTTAAAGTCGTTGGATTGATAACTAAATAAATAAAATAAATGACAGCCCCGTTGGCTCATTCGTAGTATATCTGCCTTGAGAGCTGTAGGGCGTGGGTTCGATTCCCACTCAGGGTAAACATTTTGTGAATAAACAAATGTTTGTTCTGTGTCTGGGTGTTCTGTATGTATTATAAGTATGTATTTACAAAAAAAAATGTATTTATGTATTCTATCAGTTATCTGACTTCCATCACACAAGCTTTGCTTAGTTTGGGGCCAGATGGCGTTGTGAGTATAGATAGTCCTACGATATTTATTTATTTATTATTATATATTTAAATACTTACCATGAAACCATTTACCTAATAGGTACGTATTTTTTTAAATGTAAAAGTAATGAGACGAACGATACGCTCTCCTGATGGTAAGAGATAACGCATGTCCATGACCGTTGCAGCAAATATACTTAACTTTGAGTAACAAAACAAAGTACGGGGCTTCTCTGCTTTAGCGCGCATTACTTTCGATATTGTTGTTTGTGGTGGTGGTGGTTGTATTTAGTCATTTTAATTTTCTGTATTTTCGTAGACGCTATTGTAAACCAATTTTTATGTTCCATTATTGCTTAGAAGTTTAAGAAGGACTCTTCCGCGGAAGGGTCGTATCACCGCCTTATATTATTTTCCTAAACTTAAAAAAAAAAGTTATACATACTTACTAAAAAAATCGTTTTTTAAACTTGTTTGTTTTCAAGTGTTTATAGTGTTAGTTTATTTATAAAGTGCCAAATTATAAGCACGTGAGGGAAATTGATATTTGTAATGTGGTGAAACATGACTTTTCGTGTTGCTTCCAAAATTTGTTGGAGCCAAAAAAGTCGCCACTACTTTACAAGGGCATGACCAGTCTTGAACTTGGCTTACTTTGGGTGGCTGAAACTTATTTTAATAGATTTATCTTAAAATACTTGAACACACGAAAATACTGGCAATGCACAAAGTGCTACACCAAAAACAAAGAGGGCGATTATCATTCAGCGGTTACCTCTAGGGAAGCGTGCTCTATCGTTCATCTTCGCTAACATTAGGCGAATGGCAGTCAAACACAAGCCTATTTCCTACAAATAAGCCTTCAATACATCATCATTAACGCGAGTTTCGTAAAGGCAGAAAGTGCGGGTAGTTAGCAACTAGCCAAAGTTGTATAATTGGCGCCCGGTCCGGGCACTTATTGAATTTAATAATAAACTTGTTATTTAATACAGTATAATAAATACGGAACGGTTTCATATTTACTGCTGTTATCAGTTTCGAATTTTCAATAGTTTTCGAATGCGATAGGCTTGTAGATACAACTTATACGCCCGCGTCGTTTACAAACATCGACCCTTCGTGAGGACATTTCAAACAAAAAAAGTGTGTATAATTTTCAAAAAAAAGTATATTTATGTAAGTATTTTATTTGCTATCTGGGTCCCATAATACAAGCTTTGCTTCGTTTGAGATTGCGCTGTGTATAAAATCCTACGATATTTATTTATTCATTCAACTTAAATTTCTTTTTAATAGCACAAATGATAGCCCTGTTGGTTAATTGTTAGTATGTCTGCTCTAAGAGCTGAAGGACGTGGGTTCGATTCCCACCCAGGATAAACATTTTGTGGTATAAAAAATGTTTATTTAAATTTTTTTATACCACAAAATGTTTATTCTTTGTCTGGTGTAGGTACTGTATGTGTATTATAAGTATGTATTTACGAAAAAAAGTATTTAAGTATTCTATCAGTTATCTGATTTCCATAGTACAAGCTTTGCTTAGTTTGGGGTCAGATGGCGCTATGTAAATAGTCCTACGAAATTAATTTGATTTTCATTTCTTATTACCCACGACGGAACGAAGATGGTATATGCGTTTGGGGTGAGAGGATGTTTGTTTTTAAAAGCACAAATAAAAAAATTAAAAATTTCAATATTAAGATACATAATACAAAGTCAAAATCTAACTGTACTAAAAACCGCAAGGCGAATTTAATGTAGGTGTATAATTTATTGATTACTCTAGTTTACTAAATATTTCAATGTCAGTCAATTTGGCTTCCTATATTAGGAGCTAGGGCCAGGCTCAGCTATCAATTAATTAGCCTCTTGTCAAGGACGCCCGTCAACAAATTATCAAGACAGATAATAGGCTGACTAACGTTAGGCCTATCTCGCCCTTAATTAAGCTGGATCTTAATTAATAACTAAATTAATAAAATTATAAGCGGGGACATATTGGATTAGAAAACATTTTAAAGTGTGTGTTTTGTGTTCCGATTTGAAGGGTACTGCAGCTAGCGAAATTACTGGGCTGTCGAGACTAACCATCGAAAGTCTCCAAAGTAATGAGCGCCAAAGCAGCGATACCCTGGACTTTGTTTTGTTGCTCAGAGTTCTGTGTATCGCTGCAATGGTCATGGACAGGCGTTGTCTCTTACCATCAGGAGAGCGTTTCGTACGTCTCATTATTTGTTACATTAAAAAAAAAAAAGTGTAAGAGTCTAAATTAAAAAAAAAAAAAACTAAAATGTCAATAAGTTTAGCGATGGGAGTTTTGGCGGGAACGCAGGAAGAGTCGTGTCGCTCGCAAAATAAAAAAGTTTACTATAAAGCTTCGATGGAGTATTGGAAGCAACACGAAAAGTCATGTTTCACCACATTATATCATTTTCCCACACTCACGCTTGTAATTCGGCACTTTATGAATAAAACACCACCATTTTAATGCATAAACAATCGACAAAACACCAGTTTTGGAAAAAATACAACGTGGCGTGACGACTCTTTCCGCGTTCCCGCCAAAACTCTTCATATTGTTAATCGAGTTTTTGTTTTCCCGTGCGTTTGTTTAATTTGTTAGTTTTATGTCACAAATCAAGTATAATATTGTCTGTTGACTTAATTTGAGGCTAGATGGCGCTGTGTAAAATGTCCTACGATACTTATTTTATATTGAAACACAAGGTAGGTTGTTTTCCATTATTTACCTCGTAATCGTTGGATCGCGATTCGCGATGCAGCCAATCGCTTGACGCGATAAATCTCCACATTTCCTTTGGGAAATAACGGATGCCTTGCTTCTCGTTACCAGCCGTCTGACACTAGTTTGTATTGGCACGCTTTGATATCAGCTACCTATATATTTGCAATCTTTTATTACTAGTTACTCGGATTTTTATTGACTTAAAAAGCAGTCCGCATACTTATTTATTTCATTTTGTACCGAACAACCGTCCACGGTAACCATTCGGCGAAATCGGTTTACACGACAAAGTGCATGGGTTCAAATCCCAACAGTTTGCTTGTACTGCCAGTGCCGGAAATCTTCGTAACAAACCCATAGTGTAGTAGTACGCTACTAAGCAACCTAGCTACTAAACCAAATACAGTGTGTTCCAGCAGCCTCACTTGAGAGCCAATTCCATTCCAGGCTAGGTGTCTTTACCATCTTCGATCACACTGTTATTTATCAATAAGTGAGCTGTACTCAAAAGAAACACGACCAAAAAACATCGACTTTGTTTTTCAAAGTTTAGTGTATCGCTTCAATGGTTATGCACATATATGCGTTATATCTTACCATCAGGAGAGCATCTTGTTCGTCTAATTACTTTAACATAAAAAAACTTCAACTAAACGGTACCTACTTTGATTGTACGAACCGCTAAGCAATGTGTTCCGAGGTGTTCCCCGTTAGACACAAAGTGGGTGCATTTAAGTCGCAAGCAATCTTTTGTTGTTGACTGTATATTTTGAAATTGTTTATTAAATCATTATTTTTAAAATCAATATGACATAATGTTTAATTAAATTATTGAATGCCCGATAAGGGTAAACTGATGACACAATCTTTGCAAGAACACCTAGCATAATATTAAATTGTATCAGTGTTTTCTTCAATAAATATTTCTGAATCTGAATCTGAATCTGTTCTAGGTAAGCGTGCTATCCCAGACCGCATCTTTGCTTTACATCTGGCGAGATGGCGGTCAAACTAAGCCTACTCGTAATTGAAAAAAAAGTATATTGTTTGTAAGTGGTTTGTAACCACAATACAGTGAACACTTTCAAGACTGTTGATTCTTGACGTTGACATACCAACAAAAGCTGCCAGAATGAAAAAAAGTCTTTTCCGTAAGCCAACAAAAACAGGGTTCCGTCAAGTCGTTGCGAAGAATCAAACCGTTTAGCGGGCCCCGTAGTACAAATAGTGGGGTTATCGACAGCTCACCCACGACAAAGGATGCAATTTGTCAAATCAAATAGTAGTGCAGTTATACGTGATGATTTTGTGGACGGTCCCGCACACTATGACATATACTTTGTGTGCAAGTATGTTTGCTACTTAAAAATTAAATTAAGTAACCGATTTAGATTTGTTTATAGAAAAAGGTTAAAGCTGACCGGTCGCCTCATGGTAAGCTCAACGTCGCCTATGAAAACGTGCAATATTAGGGATTTATTGAAAGCAGCAGAAGACAACTGATGTGTGGAGCTCGTTGCAAGCTTCTAAGTAAAACCCGGTGTTGTTCAAGAAACACCTGAATAATTATTTCCGAGGCAAGCTTGCTCCATCTTCGGCCACATCGCCGTTTTCCATCAGGTGAACTCGTGGCCACTCGTGGCTACGCATGTCCAGTCCGAAGTAAAAAACAAAACATACCACTATTTTTAATGATTTCGCCAGTGTTTATGCAAATCTGCTTCATGGCCATCATACAAATTATACGGAACTGCATCACCTGAATAATCTGTCTGCCGATATATGTCAGGAATTTAGACATTTTGTTGTTAAAAAAAAGAGAGATGTAATTTAAAAAATGCCCCATATAGCTACTTCGCTGGAAAAACTTAGCAAATAAAACATTCTCTGACTTGCTAGTGAAAATGAGCGCTCGCTTGCTCGCTCGTTCGTTCATCCGTTCGTTCGTTCGTTCTTGGTTCGTTCATTTGTCTCGTGTTGTTGTACAGGGTTATAAAATCTTGGGGTGAACTAAGCCGAAAGGGGATTTTCATAATGATTATATCTCATTACAAATATTGGCCCACACTTTTAAAGAGCGCCACCTAGTCCCAAACTACGTAAAGCTTGTTCTATGGGAATCCTTTACTTCATATTATATTCGGACGTAGACCAAATTGGCTGACTTGGTGTAACTGAAAGATTTATAAGGCCTATAAATAATAACAATTCTATTGTTTCTAAAGAAAACGTTGCGTTCGCGTCCTGATAATGCTGCCGTATGTTTCCACTAGATCTAAATTGGTGTGCCATCGCCGACGCTTGAGAAGTCGATGGGTTAGCAAGGAGTCGGAACTATTTATAGTGTGGTACCAATAGATGGTGTTCGAATAACCTGTCACTCTAGTTGATGATAGGGAATACGTTTTTTTTTATAAAATACTAGATGGCCCGGTGAACTTTGTATACCCTAAATTGAAAAAAAAATCGTAATTTAAATGTAATAGAATTACACACAGCTGCACGGAATGATGTTATGCACATATAAACAGTTAGAGTTTTGGCGGGAACGCGGAAAGAGTCGCGTCACACGGTTGTATTTTTTTCTAAAACTAGTGTTTTGTCTCGCGTTTAGGCATAAGCATGGTGGTGTTTTATTCATAAAGTGTCGAATCACAAGCGCGAGTGTGGCAAAATGATATGATGTGGTGAAACATGACTTTTTGTGTTACTTCCAAAACTCCATCAAAGTTCCTCCGTCAAAAAATTTAACTTTTGAAACTTGGAAATATAAAACACTTGACACTGGCAAATGCTCAAAATGCGATGCCACAACCAAAGAAAAAAAAACAGTTATGTATGACGCACCTGTCAAAGTCAAAATCTCAAAGTAATGAGCGCCAAAGCAGCGATGCTCTGGACTTTGTTTTGTTATTCAAATTTCTGTGTATCGCTGTAATGATCATGGACAGACGTTTACCACCAGGAGAGCGTCTCGTTCATCTCTTTACATGACATAAAAAAATAAATTATATCGTCATTCCACTAAGTTTCAGAGCATCCTTGCGTCTTGCCTTCAGCTATATTGATGACTTGAGTTTTGTACTTAAACAAATGTAACACAGTTCTACAATAAAATACTATCTGAATCTGAATCATACACGAAATGAAACCAAATTAATAAAGCGTAACAGTAACACACTTTCGTTCAATTTCGCGTACAAAAAGCGGCCCCACCGAATTGCAAGCACATTAAAATATTCAGAGAGCAAATGACGTCAATAAAATAGCAACAATGACTCGACGGTACCTACGGAGCTCATTGCGAGTACAGCCACCGCGACAATTTGAACATGTTTTATACACAGCGCCATCTAGCCCCAAACTAAGGAAATTATACTGCAAACTATCAGCAACACCAACAGGATCCCTCAATTTTGTTATCGATTTTTTCAATTGGGTAATGTTGTAAATTCTTATTCAAATGATTGATCATCTGACAAGAATAAAGGTACATATTTATATACATACATGTAAAATCATTTCAAATATAATTATGTATCATTAACAGAGTTATAAAACACTGATATAATTATGTCAATGAAATTAAAATAATACATACTATGTCGATAGCGAACGCCAACACGAAGCTTTATTGAGCAAATTCTTTACCTTATAAAAAAAATCTCTCGCTAACCACTAGGTACTTCAATAAAATTTGTATGTTATAACTGTAATCAATTTTGCAGTTGACTGTACCTCTCAAAAATGCCATCAAATATTTACACAGTAGCCCCCTTCATTCGAGCGTAATCGGGCGCAGTAAAAAATTAACAACTTCGATTTTATATCAAAATTACAAAGTAAAAGGGAAATAAAACTCTATGGGTTTTAGAAGTATTTTTGAGTAGGTCCTCCAGAATATTTTTCGTGAGAAAAATAAGGAATTTAATATAAGGCTTATGTAATTATTTACTACATCAGGACTAGTTATTTAGTTATGGTTTATTTAAGGTGGTTCGATTTCCATACAAATATTTATTTTCCATTTATGGACAAATGGAGCACAATTTTACGGTGAAATCACAGCTACTGGCATTTGTTTTGGTCCTTATTTGCGGTAAATCACAAATGCTTGAATAAAACAATAAATTATTAGCATGGTTTTATTAAAAAATTATAAATTAATAAATCATTCATAAATTTGATTTTCTGCTAATAATATACTGTTATGTTCAAGCAATTGTGATTTACCGCAAATAAATACCAAAATAGATGCCAGTAGCTGTGATTTCACTGTAAAATTATGCTCCATTTGTCCATAAATGGCAAAAAAATATTTATATGAAAATCGTACCACCTTAAAGTGTTACTTTGCTACTACAGTAGTTTAGAAATTACATACATAAATCATTTGTTCTTAATTTTTGAACTTTATTTTCTTTTGAATTTCTGTGATGTAGGTGTAAATAAATGTGATTATATTTTTGTTTAACGTAATTACGTACTTGTAACCAAATACTTAGTTTCTGTGAAATAAATGTTTATCGATATACATTTGATATGTGATTAGGTCTTTTCTTTCTTTCTTTCTTTCTTTCTTTTACCTTTTGGGTACCAAACCCTAAAAACTAGTGCACACAACTACAACTCTAGCAGGTACGATATTATGAGGTTACGCATGCCAATGACCACTGCCGTGGTCTCCAGAAATTTTATTAACAATACTCACTGCGTTGTTGTCTTTACTTGGACAACCACCAAGTAAAGAAAATCTACCAGTAGACTGTGAATGATATCTCACTTCGTTCGCTCCTGAAAACTCGATAGTTAATCGAATAAAATCAACCAGAGTAAAGCCAGGTGCTTTATCACATTTCCAAAACTTAATTCAAATTCAAAGCAGGTCGACCGATGGAATCTTTCTCTTTACAATATTTTTATAGCCATTGCTGTTTTACCGTTGATTAGATAACTCCAATAGACTGATAACATTAGAACATTAGACAGCCCCGTTGGCTCATTGATAGTATATCTGCCTTGAGAGCTGTAGGGCGTGGGTTCGATTCCCACTCACTGTGAATAAACACAATCATTTTTGTTCTGTGCCTGGGTGTTCTGTATGTATTATAAGTAAGTATTTACAAAAAAAAAGTATTTATGTATTCTATCAGTTATCTGACTTCCATCACACAAGCTTTGCTTAGTTTGGGGTCAGATGGCGCTGTGTGTATAGTCCCACGATATTTATTTATTTATTTATTAACAATGCCTAGAATTTCGTCGTATTTTTTCGTATAGATGTCTAAGCCCGCGGCGTTGATTTGACGTTTGTATGTAAGCTTAATTTCAAATCGTTCAACGATAAAGAGCCGATTTGACTTCGTTGAAAACAGAAAGTGATAAGTTGTTAAATAAAAATTTGATTTTGAAATTAGAAAGAGAACACAAGTTCATCATCATCATCATCATCATCATTTCAGCCGTAGGACGTCCACTGCTGGACATAGGCCTCCCCCATTGACTTCCATAAAGACCGGTTGGAAGCGGCTCGCATCCAGCGCGTTCCTGCGGTCTTTACTAGGTCGTCTGTCCACCTTGTGGGTGGACGTCCTACGCTGCGCTTGCCGGTCCGTGGTCTCCACTCCAGAACTTTGCAGCCCCATCGGCCATCAGTTCTGCGTGCTATGTGCCCTGCCCACTGCCACTTCAACTTGCTAATCCGTTGGTGATGATGATGATGACTCAAAGTTCTGTGTATCGCTGCAATGGTCATGGACAGGCGTTATCTCTTACCACCAGGAGAGCGTCTCGCACGTCTCATTACTTTTTACATTAAAAAAAAAAATCAATCAAAAACCACATTAATTTGTTTATACCACAAATGTTTATCCTGGGTGGGAATCGACACCCCAGCCTACCAATGAGCCAACAGGGCTGTCAATTTTATTGATCAGTGATGTTAAGTTAGGATATTAAGGATTCTCACAATATTAGGAGTCCACACTTTCTGGTCCATGTCACCAAACCAGCGCCATGATTGATGACGTATTTACGAGAGCGGCCGTGATTCGCTGATTTGATTTTCGAAAAGACGTCTCGTTTCGTTTTGAATTGAGTGTCAGAATAATGAACGTTTTTCATTCGTGAATTGGCGTCTTCTGTAAAGAGTGTTTATTTCATTATGAATTCTTTATTTTTTTTAAAATCCTTTGCAATTCCTTTTGCCCAGTCTATTATGATTTAGATTATGTAGGTAAACACTTACGTTTACTTTTTGGTAGATCTCCTTAGCAGGAGGACGACTAAGTAGGTACCATCGAACTCCCGAACGGATGAACCGTTTTTAATTTTGTTTAAAAAAGGTGAATTGAAACAAACATAGGTTCTTACCTATGTTTGTTTGAATATCGGTCTAAAATGACCGCCGCCACAAAACAGCAGATTAAATACTTTTTCACAACTCCCTCAAAAATTAAATCGACGTTTTTTTAATTTTTGATTTATACTTAGAATTCAGCTAAGTCATATTATTATCTCAATCCCCACACACATTTCATCGACATCTACTTACAAACCTACTAACATGTAACCTTCACATAGATACAAAATAAACAAAGATACCCTTTCTTCCAAGCCATCAACCTCCGAGAACCAACCTTGCCTTGAAGACGTTTCCAAAGAATCGAGGGAACGTTTGGCATGTGTTAAAAGCATTAAACTTTTTGTTGCGTACACTCACTCGAGACCAACCAAATTGGGCGTGAACTAAAAGATGGAACAAGGAAGTGTGATTCCGTTGATGTGGCATAAAATTAACAACACTTTTTGAAACTACGTTTACAATAATATATCAATTTACAATTTAAGAAAACCGACTCCATGACCCTTACTAAACGCACTGCTCCAATGAAACAGCGAGGTTTCGGAGTAAATGAAAATATCATCAATATATCCAATTATTTTTTTTAAATGCTCGATCGATTTCGATACAATCTATATGGGATCACCTCTGAAGTATGATCCACCAAGCAAAAAATAATAATCAAAATCGATTTATAATTGGCTGAATTATCAACGTAACTGGGCTTTACTGGCTCTACTTTAATTACTGGGCTGTTGAGACTAACTCTATCTATAGAATAAGTTGTTTTATAATTACATTTTTTTATTCTAAAATATATCTCATGTATTTATCTTATTTTTGCATTGGCGGGTTTTCAGACTTGGAATGAATATATTAATTACTATACTACATTATGTTTATTTTAATCGCGTTACACGGTGTACAATAAAATGTTTCCGATTTCTGATATTTAAAATACAATAGTGTAACAATAAATCGTAGCTTTCTTTGAATCTCTATTGTATTTTCGCGTTAGTTTTTTTACAAAGATTCAAAGATTCAAAGATTCAAAATTTCATTGTCAAATGTAGGTAGTAAAGATCTTATGTAATAATTAATACAGTTCCATACAAATTACCTCTTTTAGAGATGTACAATAATGTAAGTTATGATTTATTACATGTTTTTATCATTAATGCATTCTAGAATTGTGTAGTAATATTTATACAATAACCAAGAATTTAATTTACGTTTAAATTTGCTGTTAGGTAGCATTTTTATTTCGGCCGGCTGTTTATTATAAATTGTGATTGCCATTATGTAAGCGTTTCTCTTATACAACTCAAGCTTACATTTTGGAAAATAATAGTTTTTTATAGTGTATTTTTCTGACAGTATTTTTTGGTACCTTATCTGACTGATAGTCAAAATATTCGGGATGTTCTTGAACAAATATACATACTTGCTTAATATACATACAGGGTAATGGCAAAATATTCAACTTTTGGAAAATAGGCCGACAGCTATCGATAGACCAGGCTCCACAGATTGCCCGCACGCACTTTTTTTTGTGTTTTGAATGCCCTTCATAATTATTGTCATAGTTCTAGTAACGTTTTTAGTGTTGTTACTAAAATTGTGTCAACATTTTACATATTATTAACGTAGTTCTAGTATTATTTTTAGTGTTGTTACTAAAATTTCGTATATATTTTACGTATTGATGTAGTTTTGCAACTAGCCATCCAAAGTCTCAAAGTAATGAGCACCAAAACTGCGATGTCTTGGACTTTGTAAAAGTACTTTACAAAAGTACTAAAAACAATATTGCTATTGTTTTTAGTACTTTTACTAATATTGCCATATCGTAGTTTCACGAATCCGACACGAAAACCCGCCAACGTGGAAAATAATAAAAGAGATTCGGCGCAAATAAGTTTTGTAACCTTTACAGCTGTCTTTAAGCGTTTTCGACGCACTTACTTCACGTGTTTACTTCGGCTTTCACATTCACTGGAGTAAATAAATTAGGGATTCTTTGAAAGAAGTACGTGTTTACTCTCCAGTCGCCCAGGGTTTCTTAAGGTAACGAGACGTACCCACTTACTCGTGTGTAGCTAGTTAATACAATGAAATTTTATTCTAATATACCCGTATGTAGGTAGGTATTATTTGGTGGTAGATCTCCTTAGCAGGAGGTCGTCTAGGTAGGTACCACCGCCGTACCAGTTATTCTGCCGCTAAGCAGTAGTGTGTAAACATTACTGTGTTTCGGTTTGAAGGGTACTGCAGCTAGCAAAATTACTGGGCTGTTGAGACTAACCATCGAAAGTCTCAAAGTAATGAGCGCCAAAGCATTGATGCCCTGGACTTTGTATTGTTACTCAAAGTTCTGTGTATCGTTGCAATGGTCATGGACAGGCGTTATCTCTTACCATCAGGAGAGCGTCTCGTTCGTCTCATTACTTTTCTACATTAAAAAAAAACATTAAAGAATGGTATACTTTTTTTAGCGTTCCTAAAACTAATACCATAGCTATACGAGTACAAGGTACCTATACATAATCACAGTCTCAAAGTAATGAGCGCCAAAACAGCGATGCCCCGGACTTTGTTTTGCTACTCAAAGTTCTGTATTGGTGCAATGGCCATGAACATGCATTATCTCTTACCATCAGGAAAGCGCATCGTTCGTCTCGTAACATTTACATTTAAAAAAAGGATGTGGGTTCGATTCCCAGCCGGAAAATCATTTACGTAATAATAAATGTATTTCTAATAGGTAGGTACTTTGCTGGCTAGCCACCACCATAAGTTGAAAATGTGCCGCCAAGCACCTGATGGTGTGTTCCGGCAGTCACATCAGAGCCAGTCCCCAATCCTGGCTAGCTTCGACCACACCGTCACTAAACATCAAATGAGCTGTGATCAAACGCCAAGCTTGTACAAAAACTTTTCACAGCAATACAATTAAAAAACAACAAAGCTAACAATGGCGCCACATTCTTAACTTAACCGAGCATCGAATAAATTTAACTGGAATCGCGACTTAACGCACCTGAAGTTAACTTTAACTTACGGTTCTGACTGTGAGATATTTATGACCTGAATGTAATTAAATTCTAGAACGTTCTCCAACAGTTTTCTTGGAAAAGCGAGTATTTAGTAAGATATAATGTTTTAAATGGAAGTATACGATCAATTGCGGTACCAAATTGAGTACCACATTGTTCATCAGCAGATAATTAGGTAGGTAACCAATACATGTTATACGATGGGAGTGTCATCTGTCTAGTTCACTGCGAACATAAAATTAGGTTAGATAGGTAAGTACTATTACTAATGACGAAATTGACAAACTAAATAAAAAAAACTGCACAACGATCAAAAATTAATGTCAAGCTAATTAAATCAAATTAAATAATTATGTCAAACGTTGAAATTATTATTAATTTTTTTTATGTAAAAAAGTAATGAGACGATCGAGACGCTCTCCTGATGGTAAGAGATAACGCCTGTCCATGACCATTGCAGCGATATAAAGAACTTTGAGTAACAAAACAAAGTCCAGGGCATCACTGCTTTGGCGCTCATTACTTTGAGACTTTCGATGGTTAGTCTCAACAGCCCAGTTTGGTTTCTTTTTTTGTTTTTAAATAATTAAAAACATAAAAAGAAAGTTTTCATTTAAATAATTTTCTAATTTGTACTATGCTTTCGATATTAAATATTGAAGGACATTTTAACACAGCGCCACCTAGCCCCAAACTAAGCAAAGCTTATATTATGGGAACCAGACAGCTGACAGAATACTTAAATACTTTTTTTTGTTGTAAATACTTGCTTATAATACATACATACACCCAGACACAGAACAAACATCGATGTTAGTCACATAAATGTTAGTCCTGAGTGGGAATCGGACCCACACTCTTCAGCTCTCGAAACAGACTTACTACCAATGAACCAACCGGGATGTCCAAATTGCTAAACATACATAATTATACAACTATACTTATTATTATTTATTTGAAATTGCCACTCACTGCATTGTTGGTCATTTTATGGCCACTTATTTCAATCATATTACTTTACTTTATTTTATTAATTCTTAACTACTGCTTGAATTAGTCTTGTTGTTTACACATATGTAAGGGATGTAGTTCGGATCGAAACCAAAATCTATTCACCTCTGTTAATTATTGAGACTGTATCCTGTTTTGTGTAATATAATTAAATAAATAAATAAATATTGCAGGACATTTAACACAGCGCCATCTATCCCCATACTAAGCAAAGCCTGTACTATGGGAGTCAAATGACTGATAAAATACTTAAATATTTTTTTGAAAAATACAGACTTAAATACATACAGTACACCCAGACACAGAATAAATATTAAAATTTGTTTATAATATCATAAAGTGCTTGTCATGGGTGGGAATCAAACCCACGCTCTTGGGGCAGACATACTACCAATGAAGCAACAGGGCGGTCAAAGTCTGCATTAGCCCGAAATGTAGGGTCCGTAAGCATGTCAACGGACGCGCTCACGCCGTGCCCCATATTCATTGAAAAAGGTCACCGCATGCGTTTGAAACTGTATTAAGAATGTTCAGTTTAATTACAACGCAGGTACCAACTAATTATTAATCTAACCCACGAGACTCGAGAAGTGACGTGTTAATTAATACCTAATTAACTTTGCCCGCGTTTTTCATCGACATTTCCAATTTGTTTGAGTAGCCGAGGAGGAAATTAATTACCGGATGGCAAAGAATAATGTGTAAAATATAAGGACCTATTCAGATTCAGATCTGTCGAGAATTGCAAACATTTTTTTTAGCCGACTTTTTTGGTGTTTTCAAATCGGTTGTATTTTTTTAAACGACTCAAAAAAGGAGGAGGTTCTCAATTCGACTGTTTCTTTTTGGCATGTATGTTACGCGATCATTCCGCCAATTATGAATTAATAAAAAAAAATAGAGCGGTTTTAAAAAAAACATCAAAATCTTCAATGGTACAAACAAACGAAGCTGGGACGGCTAGTCTTATCTTTTTATTTAAAAGTAATTAGAAGAACGAGACAATTTTCTGACGGTAAGGATGCCTGTACCATTGCAGCGGTACACAGAACTTTGAGTGGGAAAACAAAGTCCAAGACGTCGCAGTTTTGGTGCTCATTACTTTGAGACTTTGGATGGCTAGTCTCAACAGCCCTGTAATTTCGCTATAAACTGGAACACAGTAATGTTTACACACTACTGCTTGGCGGCAGAGTATCTGGTACTACGGTGGTACCTACCTAGACGATCTTCTGCTAAGCAACTACATACCACTAAGTAAAGTGTTAAATAAATATTACCCCTACTATTATCTGACTGGCTATCACTTGAGAGCCAGTTCTATTCCAGGCTACACGTGCTTTACCATCTTCGACCACACCGTCACTTAACATCAGGTGAGCTGTAGTCAAATACTTAGCCAATCCCCCATAAAAAAGAGAACTACTTTGAGAACCTTTGAACTCAGAAAATAATAAAAAATTATATAGAATTTATAAATCCAGGTCTTCATAATGAAATATATAATGCCATCAGGAAATAACATCGATATCCAATAAAAACTACTGCCATCGTACCCGACCACAATTTTCCGATAAATTAAACAGGATACAGATTATCCTACTATCATTTCAGTGACAGTGGAAAAAAATATATTATGCTACGTTGCTATTTATCCAGTTAATTGATCAAGTCACCATCAGTTCAGCCGTAGGACAAATATAAATATTTCATTGATTACACCAATGTTACAAATGAATTCAAAATTCCAAATAATATGTTATTATATAAGTTTTAAAACAATGACTTTTCAACAAAACTGACAGAAATTTTCAGAAATAAGGTATGTTAATATACAAACATGTCATTATAGAAAAATATTGCCAAAAGCTAAAAAAATTAAAATACTGTCGATATAATATATGTCAACATAAAAATATGTCAATACAATAAATACTGTCAATATTATTAAAATAACATGACAAAAAAAAACATAATTACTTCCTAGTAATTCAATAATAATCTTTAAGTTTGAAATACTCGTCAATGTCATAAAACAAGGACGTCCACTGCTAGACATAGGCCTCCCCCATTGACTTCCATAAAGACCGGTCAGAAGCGGCCCGCATCCAGCGCGTTCCTGCGGTCTTTACTAGGTCGTCTGTGCACCTTGTGGGTGGACGTCCTACGCTGCGCTTGCCGGTCCGTGATCTCCACTTCAGAACTTTGCAGCCCCATCGGCCATCAGTTATGTTCTGCGTGCTATGTGCCCTGCCCACTACCACTTCAAATTGACTATGTCGGCAACTTTGGTTAAGATCTGAGCTGATCGTCTGATCAAGTATTAAAATAATATTAACCGTCCATAAATAGCTTGTTGAGTCAACGTTGTAGTGAAAGACGTCGATTAAATATTTACTTTTTATAGTACTAGAGACCGTCCCGGCTTCCTACGGGTGCACTGTAAATACTAACGTAGTACATTATTTTGGTCTATCTCATAAAGTTTAGTCAGCGTAATGTACACGCACAAAAACATGTTTTTCTCTGAACGTTATTTTTCAAACAATACTTTTGTACATCTACTGATAGACGACATCATTGCCAAATACATTTCATTTCATTAAATTTTTTTTGGATTTTTATTGCAAATATTGAACAAGTTTCTTACTGTTGCAAGTTACTGTCCTAATGTAAACGCAGTTATAGTAATATGAAATAGAGTTATTTCAGCGAGCAAAAGATATCTCCTCATCGGCATAATCGGTGACTAGTTAACCCACCGTGAAATTATATTCCTGGCTTATCTACATAGTTTGTTATCAAGATTTTTTTCTGATTTAGGATTTGATGAACAGAGCTTTATAAAGCGCTATACTTATAAGCGACGCAGCGAATTTTGATACTTTTTTTACTATTATTAGGGATTTTTTTCCAAAAGATTAGTTCTTTGTTGATAACCTTGTCAGCTCATTTGGTTCTAGTTTTAGTTTTTATCTGACTTAAAACAAGTTCTCAATTCGATTGTTTTTTTATGTGTGTTACGCGATAATTCCGCCAATTATGAATTGATTTTGATGACTCTTTTTTTGCTTGGTAGATCATACTTCAGAGGTAGGCCCATACAAATTTTATCGAAATCGATTGAGCGGGTTTTAAAACATCTACGAAAATCTAGAAAACTACATACATCGATGACATTTTCGTTTACTCCGAAACCTCGCTGTTTCATTGGAGCAGTGCGTTTAGTTGGCCTAAGGGTCATGGAGTCGGTTTTTTTAAACTATAAATTTGTGTAAATTATTATTTCTTTTTACCCACGACGGAACGGAGACGGTATATGCGTTTAGGGTGAGAGGACGTTTGTTTGTGTGTTTGTTTGTGCAAATACATGTTGCCATTTTCCTCCAAAACTACTAGCCCGATGCAGTTTTCAGTTATGGGTTCGGGTTTGATTAGTGCATGTTCTTAGGTAGGTGTTATGGCGACAACTCACCAGGGGGCGCTGTAGTAAACATTTTTTTTGCAAATCCATGTTGCCACGTTTCTACAAAACTACTAGCCCGATTTTGATGAAGTTTTCAGTTATGGGTTCCGTTTTGATTGGTGTAATATCTTAGATAAGTGTTACGATAACAACTCGCCAGGGGGCGCTGCAGTAAACATTTGTTTGTGCAAATCCATGTTGCCATTTTTCTCCAAAACTACTAGTTCGATTTTGATGCAGTTTTCAGTGATGGGTATAGGTTAAATTGGTGCATGTTCTTAAATAGGTGTTACGGTGACAAACTCGTCGCGGGTTTTTACAAAATTTTTAATTTTGCTTTTTATTCTGGTGTTTTCTGGTTCCTATAAAACAAGCTATTCCATAGTATTGTATAGTTTGAGGCTAGATAGCGCTGTGTGAAAATGTCTCCCAATTTACATTATGTAGTTGTATATCTTTCTTAAAAGCTGAGAACACGCCCTGAAACTTTAGTAATTCGCCCATACCACATTCAGTCTAGAGTTCAAAATTCAATACTTTTATCCAGTCCCACTACCAAGAAGCCTGTATTATCTAATATTCTATAATAATTTAATGTCTCATTGCATTCAAGAGAGAAAACAGACTGCACAATATTTTCTGTGAAGTGGTTCACTTAAGTATATTGCTGCCTTTAATATTTTATACTAAGCCAAGACCCATACAAAAATTAAACGTCGCACTCAAATGTCAGCCGTACCTGCAAGTTAGTACCTACCTCAGACTAATACATTGGACAGCCCCATTGGCTCATCGGTTGGTTGCCTTGAGTGCCGTAGGGCGTGAGTTCGATTCCCACTCAGGGCAAACATTTTGTGAACAAACAAATGTTTGTTCTGTGTCTGGGTGCTCTGTATGTATTATAAGTATGTATTTACAAAAAAAAGTATTTATGTATTCTATCAGTTATCTGACGTCCATCATACAAGCTCTGCTTAGTTTGGAGCCAGATGGCGCTGTGTGTATAGTCCTACGATATTCATTTATTTATTTAATAATAATAATCGGCCCTAGGTACCTACCATGATTAGTTTTAGTACGAACACAGACAATGCAATACTAGTAAGATATGGCATTTTTTATTAGTTTGTCAGTGTTTTAAAATATGCCTGTAACAAAAAATATTTATAATAACTTATATGCACTATCAAAATGCTAAAATACGCATGTAAATATGTGCTACAGAATATAAAATTTAAAAAAATTCGACTTCACCCCTTAGGCCAACTAAACACACTGCTCCAATGAAACAGCAAGGTTTCGGAGTAAACGAAAATATCATCTATGTATTTTGATTTTTTGTTGATTTTCAAAATACCTACCAATGGATCGATTTTGATGAAACTTATATAGAACTATGAAATTTATATAGAGCTTTGACCATTTATCTATAAATAAGAAAATATCAAAACACACACACAGCCGGAACACACCAGTGCTTGGCGGCAGATTTTCAACTTGAGGGTAGTAGCTAGCCAGCCGAGTACTGGAAAGCCCCCAACCACTATGCTATGGTTTCCTCACGATGTTTTTCTTCGCCGGCAGCTCAAGCTCATTACCGGGGCTCATAATTGTTCATAATTTAACACGAAGATGACTGATGTCTACTCATAGACGTTTTACTAACTTTGCCTGGACTTTAATTTAAGCAAAAGGTAGACATTTATAGTCGAACTTTAGGTAAATAATGACTCAACCAGCACACGTCCGTACTTACAATCTCTAAAATCAATCCTCCAAGATTTATGACTCAATCCCACAGCAGGCGGCTTCTGTCACCAAGTGTCTGCAACTTGAGTTATAGAGGTGCTGCGGCAGGATAGACAAACCTACCTGCTACCTTCGACTAATAAACAGGGGACTTGCTTGTCTACACTAATAATAATAATTATTATAAAGAGGAAAGATTTATTAACTAGTAGCTCGCCCCGGCTTCGCACGGGAAAACAAAACTCGATTAACAACATAAATTTATCGATCCAGTAGTTTCGGAGCCTATTCAATACAAACAAACAAAAAATTTAAACTTTCCTCTTTGTAAGATGTAGATGACAACTGTAATAGTTAGACATAATATGATATTGCGGACTTATTTGTAGCTGTCAACTTGCTCTACAAAACGTCACTTTATTCTGTTGTCAATAATTTTCGCTGCGCATGCTAAGAAAGGATATTTTCTTTGGTTTCAGGGTGACAAACAAAAACCTCTGCTATACGAATTCACCGAACAACGAGGCTCAACACCGTACAAATTCTTGCGTTTGATGGTCTATCTTTCTACGTGACAGTGGCGGAATTGTGAAACGTTTTCACAAAAGCCATAAACCAAGAATTGAATTGAATTGAATTGAAGGATATTTTCAAATTTTTTACAGCTTGGGTTACATGTTTTAAACACTACTGCTTGGCGGCAGAGATTTTTATCAGCTTTGAGTTGTACATGTCCATTGTCCGTGTCTTATCCCACAGTATATTTATCCAAGGAACTTGAGTAGTACAATTCCTTTCTACGTGTAAAAGGGGTGTTAGGGAGTGATTTACACATTACCCATTTTTTGTATGAATACAATATTATGACATAATGTCATCCCGATATCTTTCAAGGGTTCCATACCCAACGGGTAAAACGGGTCCCTATTACCAAGACTCTGGTGGCCGTCTGTCTATCCGTCTGTTACCAGGCTGTGTCTCATGATGACAGATGATGTATTTCTGTTGCCGCTATAGGTAACAACAAATACTAAAAAACAGAAAAAAAAATCAAGGGGACAACAATTACGATTTTTTGCCGTTTTTATAGATAAAGTCATGCTGCACAAACCTTTTCGCTATCCCACCGACTTAATTTACGCCGAGTTTAAAGTGTTACGAGTTCGACAACTATTTATTTACAATGCTGCTCTCACAATGCACAAAAGATTATTGACTCATCCAGACAATGTTTTTCTAAAAAACAAGCGCGCCTTCTCCTGCAGATTACCGGCCCCACGAGCTCACTCCTCAATCGCCCGACGCAGTCCAGCCTACTCTCTTCCTTGCGTTTACAATAATATTAGTAAGAAAATCCCCCAAAACCCATATCTCGTCAATTTCGTCTTTAGGAGAAACGTCAGATACTGGTTGCTTGCGTTAAACTTTAGCGAGACTGAAAGTCTTATAATTAGTCTGTACAATGCTTAGTGTTTTTTTGTAATGCCATATGCACACTCTTCAAGTGCTGAACTGAAATCTTTCTTGAAAGCAAACCAAAATAAAATGTTATCCCAGAACTCTCTTTCTTGTAAAATGCACTCGGCCCCCAAGATACATGCCTTGTGCTTAGTTTGGGGTCCAACGATAACCAGTGTATACACCGAATTAAAAATTGTAACGTCCAACACTTATCTATTATTAACATTAATTGTCCATATTATGTTTGTATTAATTTCACTGTTTTCTTTTCTTTGTGTATGCGCCTAACACTTTCTGTTACATAAATTTATCTTTATCTTTTAATGGTACGGAACTCTTCGTGTGCGAATCCGACTCGCAGTTGGCCGGTTTTTTTCATATGCATAGGTATTCCATTTCTCGTTCCTGGTGCAAAGGTTGTGGTGTTGAAAGTGGAAAGGTGCATTGCTATCCAGAGCGGGGATTTTGACTGACTTGTTGCAGACTTATTGTTGTTGTCGTAACGTCACTCAATTACGATTTTCGTATTCGTACGGCCAAGGAATGGATTTTCTGTGTCAATGGAGGCCATTGTTTCCTGCAAAATAAAATCCAGATCTTTTCAAGGTCAGAGTGAATAAACATGTTTTAAATCTGCGTGCGTCATCTTCGACCACATCATCGCTTACGATCACGCGAGTGAATCGGTTTCTTCTAGGCGAGCGTGCTCCACCGTAGACCGCATCTTCGCTTGACATCAGGCGGGATGGCGGTCAAACGCAAGCCTATCTACTATAAAAAAAAAAAAAAAAATAGAGTTTGTGGTCAAACGCAAAAAAATCTTTCTATGTTTCAATTATATTTAGTTATTATTTTTGTGCTTTCATTCCATTCAAATTCAAATTATTTAATTGACGTAAAAACGTTATACATTTATTATTATACAAACAAAAAATAATCATAAGAACAATAGTAAAATGATTCCATCAGTAAAAAACATCGTCAAGACTAATAGAGCTGTTACGCTCTTCACATTTATCCCATTGATCGGTCACACTTCCATCCCATGGGACATTTTTTTTCCACTGTGTCACTGTGCCACACATCTCCATTACTCCTCGATTATTAATAGCTCCATTAAACAACATCCTATATTTTGACAATCGACAAACACTACTTCATTAAAAACAAGAAAGTTACTAAGTAGCGTCCTTGTTCAGTACAAATAAAGCTAAGATCACACTAAAGCGCTCTGGAAAAGGAAGACTAGGTGTTTTTTTTGTTTATAATTAAACACTATAGAAACACCGATTTAAAATATTGATGTTGTTCGTACGAAATTCGGTTGAATGGAAAAAAACAGAACGACAAAGGGCATTTTGAAGTTTGAGTGTTTTTTTAAATCTATGCATAAGTTTTGACAAAGTTATTTTTTTCTCTTGACTAAACCTGAGAAGGTTTAGTCAAGAGAAAAAAATAACAGTGACAATGATCATTTTGAACTATGTTTGTGTGATTAAAAAAAAAACTATTTTAAGTTTTGATGCACCCATAATTGCAGAAATAGTATCTTTTTTGATTTATTAAATAATAAATATTCTAGATATGGACTAAATATTTATTTATTCCAGGCTAGCTAGTGTTACCATCTTCGACAACACTGCCACTTAACATTAGGTGAGTTGTTAACAAACACCTACCCTGTCAACCGTGAAAAAAACAGAATTACTACCTACAATGAACTACGTTGACTTTTTTCAAGGAGCGAAATCTCAGTAAGACGCACTCGCGACCTCGTTTTTGTCCAACCAAAATGTGTTAAAATCACTTAAGTTTCTATAAAATCTTAAGTAAAATTTAGACTCTGAATGCTACAGATGTGGTCGCACCTTAAGGCATTTAAAGCAACATTGCAAGTGAAACTTCCGCGTAGTTGTCATATCACGACAGCTGCTGACGAAACTTTGCGCCCTTGTCTTACTCTTTGCAGTAGAAAACCTGACAGTGATTGGGCTTTTCACAACCATAATCTTCATTTTGTGCGAACATGGTAGGTATAAATAAGTAAAATATCGTGATGTCGTGATGTTTCTTGTAGCCTTGATAGCTCAGTGGTTAGCGCGGTCGGTTCGCACGCCGAAAACGTGGGTTCAAACCCCAACAATGAGCTTGAGCTGCCGGTGAAGGAAAACATCGTGAGGACACCATAGCATGATGGTAGGGTACTTTCTAGTACTCGGCTGGCTAGCTACCACCACCAAGTTGAAAATCTTCCGTCAAGCATCTAACGGTGTGTTCCGGCAGCCTCACTTGAGAACCAGTTCCATTCCAGGCCTGGTGTGCTTTACCATCTTCAACCACACCGTCACTTACCTAACATCAGACACATTTACTACTAGCTGACGCCTGCGACTTCATCCGTGTTAACTTTAGAATTAGGTTCTACTTCAACTTCAACTCTTGATGAATGGCCTTTGCGGAGATGCTCCACAATTCTGCCAATGTCACGTGGAATGATAGACTGCCACATAAAGAGGTTGGGTTAAGTAAAGTTTTGACTATTATATGTATCTAATACGTACAGTTCACAGAATTTTGAGAGAAATGAAACAAATAAGCAATTGTCATGAATCTGACATGTCAATCTGACATCTGATAAAAAGACATCTCTCAATCTGATATACGTCAAACTGAAATCTGTCAATCCGTCAATGAAAAAAAAGCTTTCAAATGAAATATATCTGTTGTCAAAAGTATTCTATATGTTAGTCTAGGTAAAAAATAAGTTATGATTATGCCAATTTTCATCCAAATCCGTTTTGTAGTTTAAAGAGTAACAAATATACATACAAACTTTCGCGTTTATAATATCAGTAGGATAGGATTTTTCTTTTCGTGATACTTATTCTTATGTACTGTCTTAATGAATGTACGATAGTCAAATAGCATTGGTAATTAGAGAACGCGTCTACCAAACTTTATTCCTCTTCAAAATTAGGCCTGACTTTCCATCTGTAAGAAAAACTTCGTTAAATATATGTACAATTGTACAAACTCAATTCCAAATTCAATTCTAATCTTTCCAGCCATTTCGAGTAACAAACGTAAAAACGCATTAACAATATTAGTGTAATTAAGATTATATTTAGCTTCAAATAAAATAATAAATATCGTAAAACTTTACACACAGCGCCATCTGACCCCAAACTAAGCAGAGCTTGTGCTATGGAAGTCAGATAACTCATAGAATACTTAAATAGTTTTTGTTTTTGTAAATATATACTTCTAATACATTTTTTTTATGTAAAAAGTAATGAGATGAACGATGCGCTCTCCTGAAGGTAAGAGATAAAGCCTGTCCATGACCATTGCAGCGATACACAGAACTTTGAGTAACAAAACAAAGTCCAGGCATCGTTGCTTTGGCGCTCATTACGTTAGAGACTTTCGATGGTTAGTCTCAACAGCCCAGTAATTTCGCTAGCTACAGTACCCTTCAAACCGGAACACAGTAATGTTTACACACTACTGCTTAGCGGCAGAATAACTGGTACTGCGGTGGTACCTATCTAGACGACCTCCTGCTAAGGAGATCTACCACCAAGTAAACATATACATTAGGGTGTCCCTTAAATTTCAAGTTCAATATTTTTTTACGCATACCTTCTTAAAAGTTTCGTAATAACCCAGTATAGCATAGAAAAAAATATGAGCCCATTTTATAAACGATAACCCGTGCCGACTTGCGATTTAAACTTCCCCATACAAAGTACGCGGGTACTGGCGCAGCGACCTGTAACTACGCGTTCCATTTGTCATTTTATACGTGATTTTTAAGATTATTATTATTGTTTACTGTATAAATAACTATGCAGATGGAATTACGGAGTGATAAACAAAATATTTTCCTACTTGCACTATGAGCCATCGAATAAAATGATGAAAAATGACCACACAATCGACAAGTTCTCGCTGTCTTACTTTACAATATTTGCGAAGTCAAGCTAACTGTTTGTGAAAGTGCAAATCTTGTAATTAGGGAGTGCATTATATTTCAGAAAAAGCCAGAATTCCCATAAAGGTATTAAACTACATAGAAAAGGTATAAAGGCTAACTGTGTGAAGAAACTTTTTTAAGAAAACTCAGGTCACATTCAAAACCGTGAAAATAATTTTAATAAAATAGACCTTTATAACTTCTTTGATATCGCACATGCTGATGCCTTTGATAGAATTAAAATAGAGGAACAAAAAGCATTTTTAAAGAAACAGAAAGCGTAGATCGGGATGGTGTAGTCAAAAAATTGGCGGAAAATAAAGAAAGAGCGAGGCAAAGACGATTGGAAGAAGAAAAAGCAAGGAATGTAAGAAAAATACTTATTGGAGCAGACTTTAGAAAGAAAATTGTTGTCTTTTGCTTGTCCATATCATGTTCATAACCACTAGTTATGAATATGATATGAACAAGGCTCGAATATTTAGATTTTCCAAAAGCTCAGCGTGAATTGAAAATAAAGTCTAGACCAAACGCTCGAAGAGTCAACACATCCTGAGGATGCCTCGTGTAGAGGCGAAACACGTGTCGGCAACTGGTTACTGCAGCGAGAAGAGGATATAAAGACTTATAGAAGTCCTCATCACTGATGTGACTAAGGCGACTGTTAAGCAGAAATAAACTACACATATACCTTAAACATTCCATTGGAAAAACATCGATTTCAGTAAAATCGAACTATCTTTTCATTTCATAAAAGAGCATAGCATAGCATATTGCTGAGACAAATATCTTCTCTGGCTTTATAAGAGACGATTACCGCGAATTAGTTTAACAATGTGTGGTGTGGTGGAGGAGATACACAGAAGAAATTAAAACTCAGGCCCCCGGAGCTATGCATCAGGCACGATGGATGACGAAAGCTAGATTTTTTTTTACAGTTCTTGTTGTTATTTATTTTGTTATTTAACCTGCTTCTGAACCAAGATAAAACGTTGGGTGGTTTTGCACCAGAAAAGAGCAAACAATTTCTAGGTTGTCTTCAGATTGACGACAGTTTACATCAGGAAGATGTATTTTTTAGACGTGATAATGCAGCTTTTCTGGAAGCTAAAAGAAGAATAAGTCATTTGAAGGTTGTACATGACGCTGCTGAAAGAGCTGTCAGATTAATGCAAGATTTTAAAGGACTTATCTCGGTTGAAGACGAGCAAAAACCGTTCTTGCTGCGCTGCATCCAAGAACATGAAAAATTGTATTCGGACTGTAAAAAAACTACGATGAAAAAGGTTACCCTGGCTGATTTATATTATTGATTGATATTATTTTATGCGTTTAAATAAAGATTTATGTTTATCTTATTTTATTTGAACTCTTATTCTATGCCTGCATTGCATTTATAATAATTTTATAGCAGAGCGAAATATCAGGACAAAACACGATTTTTGATAAACTTGATGGCTCGGTCGGCACGGGTTACAATCAAGCTAGGAAGATAAAATTTTATATTTAGGCATGTTATAGCATTTATAAAAAATGTAGAGGGTATGCATTTGGAAATTCGAAAAAAAAATTTTTTTGCCCATATAAGGGACACCCTAATATACATACAGTACACTCAGACACATAACAAATATTTGTTTATATCACAAAATGCTTGTCCTGGGTGGGATCGAACCCACGCCCTTCAGCTCTTGGAGCAGACATACTACCAATGAACCAACAGGGCTGTCATGTCATGTTCAAAAAATTAGAGGCTTGCCCTGGTTTTGCACGTGTGCAATTTATTTTGGCGACTTAATTGCAAAACATTGAATTTGTAATTGTAAAAAAAATGTTGCATTTTTTTTAATAATAGATAGGCATGCGTTTGAGCACCATCCCGCCTGATGTTAAGCGAAGATGCAGTCTACGGTCAGCACGCTTGCCTAGAAGAAACCAAATCACTCGCGACTTGAAGGTACCCAGACTATATTCATAGGGGAACACCCACCCACCCTTTATAAACATATCTATTACGTTTCCAATTACGTTTCCAAATTCATCAATTTCATTATTAAAATGCATGGAAAGTCGTAAAACGAAACTATATTTACTACTTTGTACGATGGAAAGAGCATTCGGTTTAAAGTCTCTCGTAAAATCCTGCCATACTAAAATAGATGTGATCATGTCTGTCAGATTGTCGAGCACTTTCTCAAGTATGTGTGCCACTGCACTTGTTGTGTTTATGGGATTCCTTTCAACCGGATTCTAGAGGAAGTATTCTGTGATTTTTTTTAAGGTTCCGTACCCAAAGGGTAAAACGGGACCCATCACCATTTGGATTTTCCTGATATTTGACACTCGTGTGATTTGTTTTGACATTTGTATAATTTTATTTCTTTGCCTTGTATTGACATTTGTATATTTTTTTATTTTGTATAACTTCTTTGGCTTTTATAAACAAAATTATTTTGACATTTGATTCTAAAAAAATACTTTATATTAGATTGGATAATTGTTTATTATTTAATTGTGAGATAGATTTAATTGATTGTTATAGTCGTTTTTATCTCAATTAATAAATAAATAAATAATAAATTACTAAGACTCCGCTGTTCGTCCGTCTGCCACCAGGCTGAATCTCATGAACAGTGATAGTTAGACAGCTGAACTTTTCACAGATGATGTATTTCTGTTGCCGCTATAAAAACAAATACTAAAAAATTGTAAATATTTGAGGGGGCTTTCATACATTGATAGATTAGATAGATAGATAGATTTTTTTGCCGTTTTATTGATAATGGTATCCAGCCACAAAGAAAATCACACCTATCCTGGAATGGCACTTGGTAACTTGAGAACCAGTTTCATTCCAGGCTACTTGTGTTTACCATCTTCGACCACGCTGTAATTTAACATCAGACGAGCTCTGGTCAAATACCTAGCCTATCAACCGTTAAAAAAACAATCTCATTTGGTAATGTATCTGCTCCAAGAGTTGTAGAGCGTGGATTTGATTCCCACCCAAGACAAATGTTTTTCTTGACAAAGACAGGTTCGATTTCTCAAACGTAAAGAAAAAGCGAGACTGCTGGAACATACCGTTGGGGTTTCAACATGAGAGTGGTAGCTAGCCAGCCGAGTACTAGAGAGTACCCTACCACCATGCTATGGTTTTCTCACGATGATTTCCTTCACCGGCAGCTCAAGCTCATTGTTGGGGTTTGAACCCACACTACTTAGCTATCATCGCTACAATTAGTTACTTACAAGGCTTCCACATGATTATCGAGTACGCCGCACCCAATTTTGTTTTGAGTTATAGGAGAAAAACATTTTCCTGAAGGTGAAACAGTGGGACATGGCTAGTCGAATATATCATCCAGGTTTAAATGTTTGAGCTATTCTACAAGTCTAGGTTACGGCGCCGACTCTAAGAATATCAAATAGTCGCGGACGTCAGCGGAATTTTTAGCGGGTCCGTAGTTAAGTTTGAGAATCCCATCTCTTATTCCTTGTTTTGTGTTTAAAGCTTTGAGCAACTCTGTTGAGCATGTTTGGCACATGCGTTCGTATAATTAATATATGTATATATAGATAGTTCGTAGCGATGATAGCTCAGTGGTTAGCGCGGTAGGTTCGCATGCCGAAGGGCGTGGGTTCAAACCCCAACCACGACACGATGGGTGATGGGTGGTGGGTTCACGATGTTCCTTCACACAAGGAAAAGGAAAACATCGTGAGGAAACCATAGCATGGTGGTAGCGTACTCTCTAGTACTCGGCTGGCTAGCTACCACCCTCAAGTTGAAAATCTGCCGCCAAGCATCTAACGGTGTGTTCCGGCAGCCTCACTTGAGAGCCAGTTCCATTCCAGGCTAGGTGTGCTTTACTATCTTCGGCCACACCTTCACTTAACATCAGGTGAGCTATGGTCAAACACCTAGCCGGTCAACGATAAAAAAAAAAAAAAAAGCCCAGGAGCTAATATACAAGTGTTTTGTAACTTTAGTGGATTACCAAATTTGTAAACCACACACATAATATGTATACAATCTTAACTCGAAATTGTTTATCGAATACAGAAAAAAATATCATATTATATATAATTATCTATATTTATTTATCTAAATATATATATATAAATATATTTTTTAATTCGCGAAAAAAATATAAATAAAGATTTACATAATTATACATTTATGAATTATTCGAAAATTATTGTCGAAAACAAATAAATGAATATAAACAATAAATAATAATAAATAAATATCACAGGACATTACACACAGCGCCATCTGACCCCAAACTAAGCAAAGCTTGTGCTATGGAAGACAGATAACTGATAGACTACTTAAATACCTTTTTTTTTTTTTGTAAATTTATACATACTTATAATACATACAATACATACAGTACACCCAGACACAGAACAAACATCGATGTTAGTCACACAAATGTTAGTCCTGAGTGGGAATCGAACCCACGCCCTTCGGCTCTCGAAGCAGACATGCTACCAATGAACCAACAGGGCTATCGATATCATAGGACATTACACACAGCGCCATCTGACCCCAAACTTGTCATCTATGAAGTCAGATAGCTAATAGATTACAATACATTTTTAATATTTTTTAAATACTTACTTATACTTATAGTACACCAACAGTACAAAATATTGACCTTATTAATAGAGATAGTTTGATTTTCTTATAGAAGCTTTGTATCTTTATTAACTTAAACAAAATGCGGCCTAGCCAACTAATAAATCCGAGTAATTCAATTTTTCTGCATTAGACTTAGCTAATAATACATGATGATGCTGATGCCGATATCTGATTGGTCCCTCGAGCTTGCACATAGTTTATTAGCGGCGAACGCTACAGAATACGATATCATTGCTGATGATGATACTTTCTTGATTTGTAGGTACTTATGACCGTTTGTCAGTATTCAAAATTGTGAGGTCCAAGCGCGTTTTTTTGTAATTTTCGGATTTTACGTGAAATTATGTAATAGCTTGACAGCATAAGAACTGTATGCGTGGGTTCGATTCCCACCTAGGATAAACACATACATTACATGACATAATGTTGTGATTTTGATATTTTAGGTATTTATATGAATAGATGTGACTAAATAATATTTTGTTAAGATCAAAGCGTTTGTTCGAATTACTTGAAATGACTGACAGAATTAAAAATTTCTTAAAAATGTAATTTGTTTGAAAGAATAGATTGTTAGAATTATCTTTGTTTTTTTGATATTTTTAAATATTAATGAAAAATGACCTGTAACTTTGGTGTTATTAATAAAAGATTTGTATTTGTACTTGTGGTCTAAACAAATGTTAATGTTTATGCTATGTTTGGGTGTTCTGTATGTATTTTAAAAAATCAGCCAAGTGCGAGTTCCGTACGCGCACGAAGGGTTCCGTACTATTATCTATAAAAACGACAAAAAATCTAGTTTGTTTTATGGAAGCTCCCTTAAATATTTATTTTATTCTGTTTTTAGTATTTGTTGTTATAGCGGAACAGAAATACATCATCTGTGAAATTTTCAACTGTCTAACTATTACGGTTCTTGAGATACAGCCTGGTGACAGACGGACAGACAGACAAACGGACGGACAGCGGAGTCTTAGTAATAGGGTCCCGTTTTACCCTTTGCGTACGGAACCCTAAAAAGTATGTAAGTATTCTACCAGTTGTCTGTCTTCCATAGTACACGTTAGTTTGGGGTCAGATGGCGCTGTGTCCTGCAATATTTATTTATTTTATGTAATTGCACATAATGCTTGTCCTGGGTGGGAATCGAACCCACGCCCTTCAGCTCTTGGAGCAGACACACTACCAATAAACCAACAGGGCTGTCAGACAAATTAATCTAGCAATTGAAAATGGCAAGCAAAACCGGGGTGCCACCAGTAACTTAGCTAATGAAGCAAAGTTACATGCCCAACTGTTTGCTGCCAGTGTTTGGCCTACTGAATTCTAATGACTCGTTCCACCAGGGTATAGTCGATGAGAATCTATAGGTATTTACCTATAATTAATAGTATTGGGAAAATAAATTGGTTAACAATGCTACGTTGAAAGAAAATTGGCATGCTTCTAACTTTATTCTATTAACTAATAAGATTGAATGAATTCAAGTTTAAAATTTTTGTAGCGATGATAGCCCAGTGGTTATCGCGGTCGGTTCGCATGCCGAAGGGCGTGGGTTCAAACCCCAACAATGAGCTTGAGCTGCCGGTGAAGGAAAACATCGTGAGGAAACCATACCTCAAGTTAAAAATCTGCCGCCAAGCATCTAACGGTGTGTTTCGGCAGCCTCACTTGAGAGCCAGTTCCATTCCAGACTAGGTGTGCTTTACCATCTTCGACCACACCTTCACTTAACATTAGGTGAGCTGTGGTCAAACACCAAGCCTGTCAACCATTAAAAAAAAAAAAACAGAAAAAAACAGCTGTTCCATTTGAGCAACATTTTCTTTAGATAAATTGATTGATTCAGGCGTTACTTTTGAACAGCCTTGACCAAGCGCTCGAAGAGTCAACACGTCGTGAGGATACCTCGTGTACAGGCGAAACACGTGTCGGCAAGTGGTTACTGACTTTCTACTTTACTACATTACTACAGAAGAGGACAGTAAGAATTGTGGTTATTTTAATTAGATTTTTTAAGTTTATGCGAAATTAGTTCTATAATATATTAAGTAATAAAATAAATGAATAAATATCGTAGGATTATACACAAAGCGCCATCTGACCCCAAACTAAGCATACCTTGTGTGATGGAAGTCAGATAACTGATAAAATACATATGTACTTTTTTTTTGTAAATACATATCTACTGATATCATATAGAACACTCAGACACAGAACAAACATTTGTTGATACATAAAATGTTTGTCCTGAGCGGGAATCGAACCCCCGCCCTTCAGCTCTTTGCTATGCTACCAATGAGCCAACAGGGCTGTCAAATAAGCAAAATTACGATTAAGTTTTTAATCAACAAATTGTTGTCAAATTAGTTTACATAATTGAAAATGTAATTGAATCCAATCGGATAATTATGTAACGAACATTATTTTTTACTTTTTTTGTTAAAGCCCCCATCACTGTTGTAACTGAAACGACTGTTTAGCGGAAATAAACTATATATATACCTGGAATATTCCATTTTTTTTCAAGATTTCCGTGTTATACTTAGAGCAAAAGTTGTTTATTATGATGAGTACAATTAAACCTTTCCACCGTAGCACACCTAAAGCTTACAACCCTGTAGAATTAATCGTAAATAAACGATGTAATAGGTAGAACAGCATTAATAAATTCAAACCTTGACTTTCCATTAACAGTACCTACCATCAAGTTAAATTCGACAAGCATCCAAAACATCCACTGCCCGAAATTCCACCCCTGCCCCAAAATACGTATCCCTAGATTCCCTAGGGATAGGGTTGTACACAATAGAAGCACTTGTCAGCCCTAGTGTTGGTAATGATAGCGTTTGTTCCTCGAAAGGGGTGCTTTGTTGGGGTGTTTTAGAATGGGTTTAATTTTTCGGTTCCTGATTTAATGACACTGGATATATGAATAAAGAGAACGCTAAATATTTATTTTACTCAAAGAATGTTTAAATTCAACAAAAGCTTTACTTATAAACTTTTATTGTAATTAAAAAATGTACAAAGGCACGCACGCCGGAAAAAAGAAAAAAGTGTGTGTGGAAAGAACATTTCAATATTAAAAAAAAATACTTTTGTAGTTCTAGATTTTCTTGCAGGTTTTCATTCTGCCGCTAATCAGTAGTGAGTAACCATTACTACATTCTGGTTTGACGGATTTTTTTCTTTAGCTGCGCTGAACGATTTTTCACTAGAGCCAAAACTTATAGGTAGGTACGCATTTTTTTTTAAGTGAAAAATAAAAAGACGAACTTGACAATCTCCTGATGGTAAGAGATAACGCCTGTCCATGACCATTGCAGCGATACACAGAACTTTGAGTAATGAAACAAGTCCAGAGCATCGCTGATTTGGTGCTCATTACTTTGAGACTTTCGATGGTTAACTCTCAACAGCCCAGTAATTTCGCTAGCTGCAGTACCCGTCAAACCGGAACACAGTAATGTTTACACACTACTACTTGGCGGTAGAATATCTGGTACTGCGGTGGTACCTACCTAGACGACCTCCTGCTACGGAAATCTACCACTAAGTGAAGTTACCGACATGCTCAAAATTATGAGAGACTAGCCACTGTTGAGGCTAATCGAAAGTCTCAAAGTAATGAGCGCCATAGCAGTGATGCCCTGGACTTTGTTTTGTTACTCAAAGTTCTGTGTATCGCTGCAATGGTCATGGACAGGCGTTATCTCATACCATCAGGAGAGCGTCTCGTTCGCCTCATTACTTTTTACATAAAAAAAACACAAAATATTTATCCTGGGTGGGAATCAAACCCACGCTCTACAGCTCTAATGAGCCAACAGGGCCGTCTGTTGGGTCAACAAGAGACTGAAAATTAAAAAAAAATACCAGCTGTCTACATAACTTTCAAAGTTGAGATCTGATTTCAATCACACCAAAATAACTTTAAACCAAAATTATGGTTTCAAAAGTGTCAATCAAAATCGTTAATGTGTCTTTCGGATTATGCCAACTGACTCTTCCTTGATAACTTAGTATTCGACCCTTCAAACTACCAACTAGGTAGGTACCAGTTAAAAGCTTTACTATGTTTTGCTATTAATAAATTACCAGGCGCAATCATTGATTCGTCACTCTCTGCCACCCCCTTTCAACGTCACCCTTCAATAAAGTCGTTGTATTAACCCTTGCATAAATATTGATGTTGTATTTGAATAATGATGAAATGGGTTTATTTTAAATTATTCAGGTACTGTTCTTTGATTTTATATCTATGGAATTCAATAGTAGAACCTAATTGATGTTCTAAAAAATTTAACTCAAAATTTTTTTTATTTGGACATAATATTATTTTATTTTATTTTATTTTATTTATTGATACACAAAACAGAACATAGTCAGAATAGATACATAATTTGCTAGGTACAGTTTCGAGCCAGACTATATACCTAAACAAGTGTATACAACATGACTAAAAATTTAGAAGAATTTTACTAGCATTTAAAGTCTAAGATATTTACTTATAGAATATAAAGCTATACGATGCAAAAGTGAAAGTAACAAATAAATTTTACTTACAACTTAACTATCAACTATCTAGTAACATTATTTGTGTAGGTGATGTAGACAATCTTACTTATGTCAAATTTAAATTTAGGTAAATTTTTATCAAAAATATAAAATTATTTCACTTGACATCTTGATTTATAAGTATTTCAAACACCATTCGTCCAACATAGTGTAGCGTATAGCTAGGGTAATCAAGCAAAGAGAAACGGCTAATTTGACGGTCCTGTTGGTTCATTGGTAGAATGTCTGCTTCAAGAGCTGACGGGCGCGGGTTCGATTCCCACCCAGAACTAACTTTGTGGTACAAACAAATGTTTGTTCTGTGTCTGGGTGTAGGTGCTGTATGTATTTAACAACAAAAAAAGTATTTAAGTATGCTATCAGTTATCTGACTTCCATAGTACAAGTTTGTTTGGTTTGGGGTCAGATGGCGCTGTGTGTAATGTCCTGCGATACGATACGAATACACAATAACGTTTTATTACTTTTAACAATTTATTTTACACAATTTTAAAGTCTCATTAGGCAAACAAAACGAGTAATAGTTCTCATGGTGGAGGAACCGATCCCTACGACAGCAAAACTGGTAAGTGCTGCCATCCCTCGGAACTCGTGTTTCACGTCCATACCACTGACCACCACTGATATTTCTTATTTTGCATTCCTTTTTTTGTTTTTCTTGTTTATTTTAATTTTGTAACTATGCTATCTTTTTTAATTATTATGTAATGTAATTGTGTGACATTTTATTTAATCGTTTTGTAATCTTAATACTTAAATAAATTTAATTTAATTTCAATGGCTTTGTCCCTCAGGGACCATACCGTCTTGTAATACATTATACACAAACTAAAAGGTTAGATTCCACTTTCATCGAACGAACTGCTAAATAATGGAATTTGTTGCCCGAGTGGGTGTTCCCCGATGGGTACAATTTGGGTACTCGGGAGTCTCAAGTAAATCGTTTTCTTCTAGGCAAACTTGCTCTTAACATCAAAAGGTGAAAAAAGTTTTTTCGCCTCGCGGTTTCACCGGCGTAGTTCCCGTTCCCATGAAAACACAGGAATAAAAAGTAGCCTATGTCACCCGGGGATAGTATAGCTTCTTGACGGTGAAATATTTTTTGAAATCGGTCCAGTAATTTCGGAGCCTATTCAATACAAACAAACAATCAAATCTTTCCTTTTTTCAATAGTGTAGATATATATAGATTTTTTTTTTATGTGACAAATAATGAGACGAACGAGACGCTCTCCTGATGGTAAGAGATAACGCCTGTCCATGACCATTACAGCGATACCCAGAACTTTGAGTAACAAAACAATGTCCAGGGCATCGCTGCTTTGGTGCTCATTACTTTGAGACTTTCGATGGTTAGTCTCAACAGCGCAGTAATTTCGCTAGCTGCAGTACCCTTCAAACCGGAACACAGTAATGTTTACACACTACTGCTTGGCGGCAGAATATCTGGTACTGCGGTGGTACCTACCTAGATGACCTCCTGCTAAGGAGATCTACCATCAAGTGATATATATATATATATATATATAGCGTAGATAGATATATATAGATATATATAGATATAGATAGATAAATAACGAGGAAAAGTGTTATCATTGGTGGAAAAAATAAGCAGAAAAATATGTGCGTGGCCAGGACCCTGAATCATCATCATCATCCATAGCCTTCTTGATCCTACTGTTGGGTATAGGCCTCCCTCTTATTAAGCCATCTGTCTCGGTCCTGTGCCCATCTGGTTCAGTTTAATATCAGGTTAATTCAGACCCTGAATATTCCTTAATAATACCAATGCACGAATATGCTATCGGTTCCAGTTTTTAGTCCAATAAAATAGTGATTCAGTTTTTGCGTCTAATTTCAAAAGCCATTATGCTCTCCCCAGATCTACCGAACGCTTGGATTTATGATAATGTTCTACCCGATGTTCCCACAAGAAAATGTAAACGGATGTATATCTGTTTGTCAGTAGATGTTTGCCATTCTACGACACGACAAAAATTGCCTTCTTGTGATACCAAACTCTCAATAAATTATTAAGCCATATTCCAGCACACCGGCCTAGATCAATATTGGATTTGTTGATCAATAATTATTATTTTTCGGATTGAATTCACAATTTCAATCTATACTGAAATATTAATAAATAAGTAATTATGTATTTGTTGAGTGCACCAGTTAGATCAAAGGGTTATTGATCAAAAATTTATTCTTTGGCGGGTTTACAATTTTGATTGATAATGATAAATAAATTAAAATTAGTTGTTGAGTACAAAATTTAGATTAAAAAAAGATAAATCTTACTATTTTGATCAATAAATAATGGCATAAAATAATTAGATGGTAGAATCACGATTTCGATCAAAAATGTAATTAATAAATAAGTAGTTAGTTGATGTGTTCACAATTCCCGTCCATAAAGGTAAGTAAATAATAAGATGGCGGGTTCTTTTTTTTTTTTTTTTTTTTTTTATTCTTTATTTATTTTGGGACTTTTGTCAACACTGACATGTCAGTCCCATCGTTCTATAACTATGAACTCACTAACTAATATATATCTGTCTAAGGTGAGACTGGCTGATGCCTGAGCATTTTGAAAATCCGTCCTGCGGCCTTAGACGTCGGAGCCGCTAAGATATGAGTGAGATGGCGGGTTCACGATTTCAATTAACAATAGATTATTTTAAATAAACAGTTATTAGTGGGTGTCACAATTTTGATTAATAAATAATTGATTATTTATTGATAAATAAATTAATTAGTTGGTGAGCTCACAATTTTAATCAATAGATTGATTGATTCTAAATTAAATTAATTTAACATAATGAGTTGTTTACTAATTAATTAGTTATTGGTTGACGGATTTATTATTTCGGTCAATAATAATTAGTTTGCTATTTATTTCGATAAGGGCGAAATAACACAGATTTGTAGGGCCAACAGTACATTTTTTTTTTTTTTTTAATGGTTGACAGGCCATGTGTTTGACCACAGCTCACCTGATGTTAAGTGAAGGTGTGGTCGAAGATGGTAAAGCACACCTAGCCTGGAATGGAACTGGCTCTTAACTGAGGCAGCCGAAACACACCGTTAGGTGCTTGACGACAGATTTTCAACTTGATGGTAGTTGTGGGTAACTGGGTGGTAGCTAGTCAGTTGAGTACTAGAAAGTACTCTATCACTACGCTATAGTATCCTCACGATGTTTTCTTTGAAGCTTATTGTTGGGATTTGAAACTACGACCTTCGGAGTGTGAACCGCGCTAACCACTGATCGCTACAATATTAGTGTTTTTTTAATGAAACAACAAGTTTTTTTCACGATATCCGAGTTGTGTTCATAGAATAAGTCGTTTCTATCTCTTGTCCTAAAGATAAAGTAAATCTTCCTCTATTGCTTTCTCCCTCTACCTTTTGCTGCCGGCTAGTTACTACGGGCCCGCGGGCTACGCAATGCAACAAGCTATAACTAAATACATTGCGTGTTCTCCGTGACTTAATAAACGCCATACGTATACGAAGCCGTGATGGACATCTAAATTGCACGAAACACCGAAAGTAGATTTATTTGTTCCAATGGTGAGTATACCGATACTGAGCGTCCGGCGATACGTCTGTGTGAGTGGAAAATATCAATGTAGGTGTTCAATCATAAGTTCCCACGGTCGCCAACTACATGCTTAACATCAGGCGGGATGGCGGTCAAACGCAAGCCTATCTATAATAAAAATAATGCCTTAAACCTTAAAATGAATCTCGATACAAGTCGAACCAATCTCTTAAGCCATTTGTCCGCAACCGATTAGGAAAATGCTAAAACGCTCAGTAACGTTCACAAACAACTCCGCGGCAAATTGGCCTGTTAATAACCGACTCGACTCGGAATCGCATTACACCGCCCCCACTGTCACCTGACGATATTCACCCAAATGTTGCCAGAGAAAAGATTTATTCCAAATTCTAGCTAACTTTAAACAATATTAATCGAATAAATAAAAATATGGGGATATTTCATTACGCCATTTTGCTTCAAATTGCTTGTCTATGGTTACCTATGACGAAGATTTTTGGAATTTAATTAATGGTATTAAGGTGAAACGATTTCCATACAAATAATTTATTGCCATTTATGAACAAATGGAGCATAATTTTACATTGAAATCACAGCTACTGGCATTTATTTTTGTCTTTATTTGCGGTAAATCACAATTGCTTGAATGAAACAGTAGACTATTAGCATAAAATCAAATTTATGAATGATTTTTGAATAAAACAGTAGATTATGCTAATAATCTATTGTTTTATTTAAGCAATTGTGATTTACCGCAAATAAAGACCAAAACGCTAAACCAACATTGCACACATGGTCTGAGTTGCAATCCCGCTCTGATCCAACATTTCTGTACTCTAGTTTCCTAATGATTGTAATTTGTTTTGTGTTTGAATAAATAAAAAAAAAAAAAAAACTAATGTCAGTAGCTGTGATTTCACTGTAAAATTATGCTCCATTTGTCCATAAATGGAAAAAATATATTTGTATGGAAATCGTACCACCTTAAATGAGCTTTGGCGGGAATGCGGAAAGAGTCGTGTCGCGTTGTATTTTTTATATACCTCTTTTTATTTTATATAGGTACGTATTAAATTCACTAGCCGTGTTCCCATTCCTGCGCTACGAAATTTGATAAAATCCCACAAACGCTTTGTAAATACATAATCGCCCCAAAGAGAGGCCAGGATGTTGTTATTTTCTACCCTCATTTTTTAATTATAAAAACGTAATTCTATCTCCATAACAAACTATGTAAACTAACCGTATTCGTAGACCTTTCTTAAACTATACCGCCATTCCAACATTTGCTTAAGACTGGATTCTACGACGCCGATACTGTCAGTCTTGCCTGTTGAAATAGCGATGTTTTTCGGACCTCGGCGCTCAATCCAATGACCAGATCTCAAGATCCAATGACCAGATCTCAAGTCCCGATGATAAACATAATTAATGGCTAAAGTAGCTACTTGATTAAGTGGGACCCATGGCAACACTAATAATACCTGGGGAGGCTTGGGTGGCCAATAAATATGCTAATCTAACCGTTCTCTTTGACTCTTAGGCAGAAATACTATTTTAATATCGACCAGCCAATGATTTTTCGATTTTCAAAGCTACGGGATTGCTACACGGATGCGGTAAGTCTACGAGGCTACGGTACGTCAAAAGTAGCTTTTCGGTTAGGTAGAGTAAGTGTGTCAGTTTTTTAATTATATGCGGTGTTTCTGTATAACTATAGCTGATTTTTGAATGAAACGCTAAACAGTTTTTTTATTTGTATTTTTTAGTCCTTTATTATTAGAAATAATGGTATTTTCATCGTAAAGAGTTGAATTATGAGATCTAAAGTGCGTGTGAGTGATATTATAGCGCGGGGAACATTAATTTTCATTTTTTTTAATTGACTCAAAAAAGGAGGAGGTTCTCAATTCAACTGTTTTTTTTGTATGTATCTAACCCGATCATTCCGCCATTTTTATGAATCGATTTTGATAGTTCTTTTTTTGCTTAGTGGGTTATACTTCAGAGATGGTCCCATATAAATTTTATAAAAAATTGAAATTTTAATACATCGTTTTTCGTTTACTCCGAAACCTCGCTGTTTCACTGTAGCAGTGCGTTTATGAATACAATCTGGGTGCCATCAAGTCGTGAGTGAATCGGTTCTAAGCAAGCGTGGTCCATCGTAGACCGCATCTTCGTTTAACATCAGGCGAGATGACGGTCAAACGCTAGCCTATTTTCAATAAAGTTAATAGCTACGATAGCTCAGTGGTTAGCGCGGTCAGTTCGCATGCCGAAGGGCGTAAGTTCAAAACACAACAATGAGCTTGAGCTGCCGGTTGAGGAAACCAAAGCATGGTGGTAAGGTACTTTCTAATACTCGGCTGGCTAGCTACCACAAGTAGAAAATCTGCAGCCAAGCATCTAACGGTGTGTTCCGGCAGCCTCACGTGATAGCTGGACTATGTGTGCTTTATCATCTTCGACCACACCATCACTTAACATCAGATGAGCTGTGGTCAAATATCTAGCCTGTCAAACATAAAAAAATACATTTCAGTACTTGCCCACTAGTCAGTATATTATACAAACTTTTGTTCAAAATGTAATCTTCATCTTATTCGTGTTCTTTGTATATAAGTGCTCAACATTTTAATAAGATACCTTTGTCTAAAACGCAAACGGAAAGTTCTTTATTATGAAATTCTCTCTGAGATGAGCTTTTTATAACACAGGAAAGTGCACTTAAATTTAAATCCGTGTTAATTTTAAAACTGCGTCCGTTAATTTTCTTAATTTTAGCTGTACTTTTACTGTACTGAGTTGATATATTGTCACTGAAACGCTGGATGTGTTTTTTGGGTTACGAAAGCGTACTTAGCGAAACCAAAGGGTAAAATGGGACCCTATTACTAAGACTCCGTTGTCTGTCCGTCTGTCACCAGGCTGTATCTCATGAACCGTGATAGTTAGACAGTTGAAATTTTCACAGATGATGTGTAGCTATTGATGTATTTCTGATGGTGATGAACAGTTTCTAGATTTAATTTCTGCCTACTTTTGCCTTACATAACGTATAATGGTTGATTAATGACGTATATAGTACATTCCGCCTTTATCCTTATTACTTATTGATGCCTCTAATAAAATAAATTCTAACACGTGCAACTGGTTCCAAGATAAAAGCACACAACTCCTTTCAGAGCGGTTTAATTGTATTAAACATCGTTTGTAGGTAAATAAATTGTCATTTAGTTAAGAGCTATTGATTTTTGGTAAAAGGGACTGGAAGTGAATGAATTGAAATGTAAAAGGCGTTGTGTTGAGTTTTAGGAAAAGGGTGATGACGCAATGAAGAAAATTAACAAACAGTTTTTTTTAATCATTGAAATTTTGTAGGTGCTCTTTCTAATAAATAAGCAATTATTATATTTATACCATTCTTTTTTGTAATACAACCCCTAGATATTATTTATTTTTAGCGAATATACCTCGGGGGTTAGCGTGCACTTGCCGAAGGGCGTGGGTTCAAACCTCAACAATAAGCTTGAGCTGCCAGTGAAGGAAAATATCGTAAGGAAATCATAGTACGGTGGTAGGTTTTAAGTACCTACTCGGATAGCTAGCTACCACACCTGTCGACAAGCACCTAAATGTGTTTCGACAGCCGCATTAATAGCCAGTACCATTCCTGGCTTGGCGTGTTTACGATCTTCGACCACACCATCATTTAACATCAGGGGAGCTGTCAAATACCTAGCCTGTAACTAAAATTGTATACAAGTATTCACTATGCATATTCTATACATACTTGACTTGCAAATATAATTCTGTATAAATAAACATAAACATAACATCCTAAATGATTCAGGCGTTACTTTGCGGATGTTCATTTTGAATATTCAACTACTCTTTGACGCAGAAATAAGATTTTTTAGAGGCATCAGCAGATAATTAGACAGATTTTATATATTCAAGGTACCTATATATTTAGTTTATTTCCGCTTAACAGTCGTTTCAGTTACAACAGACTTAAATTTAAGAACAAAAATAAAAACACAATTACAAAATTGTTGTTAAATTGAAGTCCTCATCACTGTTGTAACTGAAACTACTGTTAAGCGGAAATAAACTAAATAGGTACCTTGAATATATACATTCTGTCTGTTTATCTGCTGTTGTCTCTAAAAAATCTTATTTCTACGTCATAGAGAAAAGAAAATACGTAAAAGTAGTGTAGCGTAAAAGTGAATCCCGTCATATAGCAACTTGGAAACATCGTGTAAAGTGATAAGTGCTATTTGAGATATTGCCTCAAGTTTCGTGTGTTCCGCCATTGTACAAGTTGTCGGAAACTTGGAGGTGCTTAGTATTGTTACTGTTGATTTACAAGTGTGCGTCCGGTTTGTGTGAAAAGGTGGAATTGTAGGATGTATTTTACTTGGTGGTAGATCTCCTTAGCAGGAGGTCGTCTAGGTAGGTACCACCGCAGTACCAGTTATTCTGCCGCTAAGCAGTAGTGTGTAAACATTACTGTGTTCCGGTTTGAAGGGTACTGCAGCTAGCGAAATTACAGGGCTGTTGAGAC
Organism: Biston betularia; assembly: GCA_905404145.2. Lineage (NCBI taxonomy): Eukaryota > Metazoa > Arthropoda > Insecta > Lepidoptera > Geometridae > Biston > Biston betularia. Next base: position 2,477,860 of record FR989879.1, read on the forward strand.
TAACCATCGAAAGTCTCAAAGTAATGAGCGCCATAGCAGCGATGCCCTGGACGTTGTTTTGTTACTCAAAGTTCTGTGTATTGCTGCAGTGGTCATGGACAGGCTCTCTTAACATCAGCAGAGCGTATCGCTCGTTTCATTACTTTTACATTTAAAAAAATCGTTCATTTTTTTGTACGATTATTTTCGATTGACTTCCATCTCGCCTGATGTTAAACGAAGCGGTCTACGAATTATTAAAATCATTTCAAATTCGAATAAAATATGAAAATCCACGTAGCTACAACACATAAAATTAAAAAGGAATTCATGACAGTCAGGGCAAAAGTCGAATTTAAAAAAAATGTTTTTATAACAATTAATTCATAATTAATTTTTATATGTAACGTATTTCTCTAGTTAATTAATTTGAGACTTTCGATGGTTGGCCTCAACAGCCCTGTAATTTCGCTAGTTAATTTAAATGTATTATTATAATTTTATTTTGAAAATTGATTTATTGGCATGTCATCGCCGATATTGGTACTCCTAAAGGACAAAACACGATCACAGGACATAATTAAATCTCTCTATGTAGTATATTGGTACAATTAAAGACTTCAGGTGACCAGAATGCTGGTCTATTTCTACTTTGGTCAAAAGCATAGCATTGCCATCCAGCGTGGCAATGCTGCCAGCATTCTGGCCACATATCCCTCCTCTGACGGACTTTTAGATGATTAAGTTTTTTGTGTAAACAGTATTGATTTAAGATATTCTATTTTGTTTAATAAATGTTGTCTCATTTATATTACCGTTTTACTAAATAAATAATCTTTATCATTATCAAATTTAGAACTCGGTCTAATTTTCAAAGCAATCTAAATATAGCTATGTACTGTTTAAAGTACATATATCTTCAGCTCTTTCAAAGTGCGTCCTTTACTGAGTAACATATACGAGAGTTTCCTTTCCAGAAACTTTGCGAATTCGCCATTGTTCTAATTTACAAGACATCGCTTTACAAACTTGCGCGTGTGTCGGCGCTCATTTGCATTTCATTCTAAAGGTTGTGTACATTTAAAAGTACATGTGTTATTTTTACAAAAGAAATAAAGATAACCTAATACACACTTTAGTTTCTACTTTATTTATGGTTTACAAGCTAGGTGTTTGACCACAACTCACCTGATTTAAACTATGTATTGTGTGAATTTGACATTTGACACAATTTTCTGTGCTGAGGATTTGTTCCTAGTTACGAGTATATCAGAAATTGTATTTTTTTTTAATTTACGGTCGACAATAGTTAGGCAATGGAAGCGGAGCGTCGGTCGTCCAGCTGCAAGATGGGTCGACGATATTGTCACCGTCGCGGGTCGAACCTGGACCAGATTGGCGCAGGACCGAGGCAGATGGCATGGAAAGAGAGAGGCCTATACACAGCAGTGGGATAAAGAAAGCTTTGGATAATGATGATGATGAATTGTTAGGCTAGGTGTTTGACTACAGCTCACCTAATTTTAAGTGACGGTGTGTTTGAAGATAAACACACCTAGCATGAAATGGGACTGGCTATCAAGTGGGGCTGCGGAAACACACTTGGCAGCTGATTTTTAACTTGCCAGTCGAGTACTAAAATGGATGGATGTTTGCTACTCTTTCACTCAAAAACTACTGAACGGATTTGGCTGAAACTGGGTATGAAGGTAGCTGAGACTGAATTAGAACATAGGCTACTTTTTATCCCAAAAACATGTAGAGGGTAACACCACGGGGCGTAGCCAGTAAAAGTAGCAATGAGCTTGAGCTGCCGGTGAATGAAATTGCCGGTGCCGGTTTCTAGTACTCGACTGGTTAGCTACCACCCTCAAGTTGAAAATCTGCCGCCAAGCATCTAACGGTGTGTTCCAGCAGCCTCACTTGAGAGCCAGTTCCATTCCAGGCTTGGTGTGCTTTACCATCTTCGACCACACCGTCACTTAACATCATGTGATCTGTGGTCAAACACCTAGCCTATTAACGATAAGAACATTTTTATTTATTTAACAATTTTAATTGTAAAACCATTTTTCTCCGATTTTCTGTATCATACACCGTAATATAATATATGTATACCAGCTCCAGTGTACGTCAAGCCCAAAACAGAAGGAATGTCTTCAGCACGAGAGTAATTCTGAAGTTACAAAGTAGTTTTTAAGTATATCGCTTATTGTGAACACTGAACACGCTTTGTTCGCGAGTTCTCAATTATATCGTTCTTTGTGCCCGCTGATGCTTATATTTCAGTTGATGTGTACATTTTGTTTCTTTTAATCACTTGTAATAATAAAAAGCAAAAAAAAAAAATTTGAAAAAACCCACGACGGTTAAAATGTAATTGAAAAATGATAAAATTTGTCACGGTAGCGTCTATCTAATATATACACCAATCAAACCCTAACCCATAATTACAACATCAAAATCAGAGCAGTAGTTTTGGAGAAAAGTGTCAACATGGATTTGCACAAAAAATGTTTCCTGCAGCGCCCCCTGGTGAGTTGTCCCCGTAACACCTATCTAAAAATATGCACCAATCAAACCTGAATATATTACTGAAAACTGCTTCAAAATCGGACTAGTAGTTTTGGAGAAAAACGGCAACATGGATTTGCACAAACAAACATCCTCTCCCCCCAAACGCATATACCGTCTGTCGTTGGTAAAAATAATAAAACTAGAAATAACAATGTCCATAAACAAATGCCTCACAACTTCTTCTTTGATTTTGGCGTCGCATTTTGTGCATTTGCCAGTGTCAAGTGATTATTTTATGTTTCATTAGTTAAAAAGTTGTCAAAGTCCAGTCATGGTCAAGTACAGTCCATGTCGGTCAAATCCAGCCATGCTTTAGTAAAGTAGTAAGCTATGTTCCATTAATCTTAAAATTTGATCAATATTTTTCACTCAAGTCTATACCAATTTCAAAGACAGATTAAGATTATTATCTTGGGTTTTAATTTGATTTAGCTATGACATTTTATTTCGTAGCGATGATAGCTCAGTGGTTAGCGCGGTAGGTTCGCATGCCGAAGGGCGTGGGTTCAAAGCCCAACAATGAGCTTGAGCTGCCGGTGAAGGAAAACATCGTGAGGAAACCAAAGCATGGTGGTAGGGTACTTTAGTACTCGGCTGGCTTGCTACCACCCTCAAGTTGAAAATCTGCCGCCAAGCATCTAACGGTGTGTTCCGGCAGCCTCACTTGAGAGCCAGTTGCATTCCAGGCTAGGTGTGCTGTACCATCTTCGGCAGCACCTTCACTTGACATCGGGTGAGCTGTTGTCAAACACTTAGCCTGTCAACCATTAAAAAAAAAAAACTTTTTGACTGAACAATCGATCGATTAATTATTATTATTTAATTTAATTCATAATTATAATTTCTGAAATACTAATTATTATCTAGCGACTTGTAATGCACGTAATTGTAATGCACCTAGACATGCATAGTTTTGGAATACGATACAGATCAAAAAAATTGTGTAGGTATTTGTATTTATTGTTGTGAATATTATTGCATTCTGTTTTGTATGTTATGAAATAAGTAAAATTGATAAAATAAGCATCAAGGTTTTTTTTTCCTTTTTTTAGGTCTTTTTTCATTTTAAGTAATTTACAAATTGACTGACAAAAAAATACATAATCAAAGCTTAATACAAGAAGACAGTTTTTCCTTGTTTTAAGTAGCTACTGATGCTATAAAAATCCACATTATTATTAGTTAATGAAATGAGGTACCAAAACACGCATTAGCTACTACGGCGCCTTAAACAAAACAAACAGCAAACAAAATGCGACGTCCCCGTGGATTGTTCTCTTGTAGCGTAAACACCAGTCACCATAAACAGCTCCGGCAAACTTGTTGCCCCCAGGGCAACAATGCAGTCTGTTATTGCCCCAATGAACGCTTTTCGGACTTTGATGGCTTGATAGCTGTTTATGTAGTTTAATATTTAATATGAGACACTTTCAGTGATGCTCCGAATAACCCTGTGATTTTGTTACTAAGAGTTATGTTTTGAAATGAATAACGTCGATATCTTTTCCAATAAGCTTGCAAAATAAGGTGCACTGCGGTCAAACACCTAGCCTGTCAGCTATAAAAAGAGGAAATGTGTCTCCACATTTTTTTATTATTTTTGCCGTTTCTGTTACACTATAGGAATGGCGTGGAAGGTACAATGCAGTTTCTTGTATTTCGTTTAGAAAGATGCAACAATGTAAAGTCAAGTTTATAAGATGAACTTTTGAAAATGTGGTACGCAAGTTGGAAATTGAATTTGTTGGTAACACAAAAGGACGTGTACTTTGATGGTGTTTTTAGGGTTCTATAGGTACTAAAAAAACAGACTTTAAATATATTTTTTATGTCTCTATAAACACAGCGAGATTGTAAAACCATCTGCCGGAGTCTTGAGTTCCCCGTAAAGTAAGTACAATGGAAGTATCTTTTAATATTTATGTATTTTTGTATCAATGATAGCTTAGTGGTTAATGCGCTTAGTTCGTACGCTAAAGGGCGTGGGTTCAAGCCCTAACTATGAGCTTGAGTTTCCAGTGAAAATATCGTGAGGAAACCATAGCATGGTAGTAGGGTACTTTCTAGTAATCGGCTGGCTAGCTATGAAATAGAATATCCGCAAGGTTCCGGCATCCTCACTTAAAAATAAATAAATATCGCAGGACATTACACACAGCGCCATCCCAAACCAAGTAAAGCTTGTACTATGGAAGTCAGATAACCTATAGAATACTTAAATAGTTTTTTTTTGTAAAAACATACTTATAATAAATACAGAACACTCAGACACAGAACTTTTGTTTTTTTTACCACAAAATGTTTATCCTGGGTGGGAATCGAACTCACGCCCTGCAACTTTTGGAGCAGACATACTACCAATGATTTAACAGTGCTGTCTTGAGAGCCAGTTTCATTTCATGCTAGATTAACAATCTTTTAACACACAGTCACTTAACATCAGGTGATAAGGCCGCCACTTGTGGCACTAGTTCATAAGGTTCTTTTGTTCTCTGTACTTTTTTTCTGTTTATGGTGTGCACAATAAAGAATTCTATCTATCTTCTATATATATCTTCGGCACCGAAAATCGTGTCAAATATCAAAAGCACCCACATAATACATAGTTTAGGGCAACGCCCGTTCCGGCTCGATATTCGTTTCCATCTTTGAAGCAAATCAATCCGGGCCGTCCTTTGTGAATTTGCGCAGCCATACTACTCTGCATTAAACACTTTTAATGCGGACTCCAGACAATATCTAAAATACCTGTTAACTAAATTTGAATAATTAGTGAATAGGTTTACAATGATATTAAATATGTTAGCGATATTAAGTATTTAATTTGGATTGTATACTGTTTCTTTCAAATGAATATAATAATTGTTGTATTGACTAGACGTGGTGCTAGTTGTCTGTGAGCGCGACTTCAACCAATAGGACGCTAGTGAAGAGAGAAGTAGACAGAGTGGGGTTTTTACCTCTGAGCAGCGTTGGATTTCGTACTATAATTATAGTATTTGTACTACTATTTCATGCTCCGTACTAAATAGTATCCATATCCAAGGATAGTACGGAAAAATACTACTATTTCGTTACTTCGCTTATAAAAGACCAAAATAGGTAAATATGACACCCGTATAAAGCCAAACCATTGAGTTGTGTTGTGGTAAGCTGTCAAAAAATACTTCTTCTTTATCTTTTTTTGATTTTGGCTTCGCATTTTGTGTATTTAAATTATGAAACTAATTAAGAAGAGGAGTAAATTTTGCATAAACATGTTGGTTCTATCTATTTATTGATTAAATAGCTTTTTTTTAAACAATGTAAGATTTTAAAAAAAAGTGTACTATCGGCGTACTACTATTTTGATAGTCTTGTACTATATTTTTTAACGTACCCGAATCCAACCCTGCCTCTGAGCAAAGCCACGTCTCACAGGCAGTTGAGTACCAGCGTTCGAGACAACTCCACTTAACACATACTTGGTGAATATTTTGAATCATGTGAATAAAACAGTGAAATGTGAGTATTAACTAATTATTTTATTTAAAACCCTATAAAAGTATTCTTAATAAGCATTGCTGTCCCAAATTATGACCGATCTACACAATAACTACATCCTGATATAATACAAACTCATCATTGGCACTGCACATTAACAAATATAACCTACAAAATTGCAGCTTCCCTTCGATTGGGCACACCGTGCGGCGCTCCACACCGCTGCCAATGTGGCGTGGCTGTCGACCAGCTCGGTCACCACGGTCTTTCCTGCACAAGGAGCTCGGGCAGGATTCCGCGGCACGCCAGTCTTAATGACATTATCCGCCGGGCTCTTACCACCGCCAATTGCGCAGCCATCTTAGAGCCGAGCGGCCTTATAAGAGATGATGGTAAGAGACCTGACGGAATGACTTTGATTCCCTGGAAGATGGGTCGGCCGTTAGTATGGGACGCCACTTGCGTTGACACATTTGCGCCGTCACATCTTCCAAGAACTCAGATTAGGGCTGGCGCAGCGGCGGAATTTGCAGAAGACCTCAAAAGGCGCAAATATAGCACCCTGGACAGTGGGTACATATTTGAGCCTTTTGGGGTTGAAACTTTGGGACCGTGGGGGCCGGGAGCAAAAAAAATTTTTAAAGAATTGTCATCTCGTTTGGTCGACGCCACACGTGAACAAAACGCTGGCCTTTATTTTGCTCAGCGTTTGAGTATTGCCATACAACGCGGCAATGGGGCCAGCGTTTTGGGAACTATTCCCATTGATAGCGGTCTATTAGAGTAGTTATTATTTTAAGTTATTTTATTTTAGGTCAATTCTTGTGTGTTTATTATATCTGAGTGTAATAAAATAGTTCGGACACCTACAAAATGTAGTTTTTGAACTTTCGCGACTTTTAACGCATAAATAAATTTATCACCGAGTTTTAAACAAAACTAATTACATATAATTTAGTGTCCTGTGTGCGATTAAGACCCCACCCCGGTGGCATAATTATAAAATTAAAATTCATTTTTCAAAATTTGGAAATTGTCTTTGTGTATTTTGCGAGTTTAAAATGAATTCAAATTTGCAAAGAGAACGACCAGACCAGTGACGTGGGGTATGACATCACACTCTCGGTTGTTCAGTCACACGACTGAATTTCTTGGAATCCTCATTTATGTGTAACACATATACGGAGCCTCCGCTGTCGTTGTTGTTGTTGGATTAGGTTAAGTATTCGTATATTATTTTTATTTTTATTTTTATTTTTATTTTTATTTTTATTTTTATTTTTATTTTTATTTTTATTTTTATTTTTATTTTTATTTTTATTTTTATTTTTATTTTTATTTTTATTTTTATTTTTATTTTTATTTTTATTTTTATTTTTATTTTTATTTTTATTTTTATTTTTATTTTTATTTTTATTTTTATTTTTATTTTTATTTTTATTTTTATTTTTATTTTTATTTTTATTTTTATTTTTATTTTTATTTTTATTTTTATTTTTATTTTTATTTTTATTTTTATTTTTATTTTTATTTTTATTTTTAGTTTACATGGAAAACAAACAGCTGCTAACTTAATGAATAAATAGAAGTTAAATTTACATACAAAAGTCTTAAAAGTTTTCACTTATGTTAAATAAGTAATCTAAGTTAAAGTGCCCCGAGCGCACGCCGGCCGGGGACTGATGCAAGAATTATAAGAATTATTATTACATTAAAATATATTTATTTCAGACCATGTCCATAGAAACAACATAAAAAATGAGTAAATAAACAAAATCAATACAAATGTCAAAATTAAAAATAATTGTACCGAAATTAAACAAAAGAAAAGAAGAAAAATAATTTGATTTAGCTTCATTCATTAAAGTGTAATTGTAAGTTTTTTTGTACAAGTTACTTGCCTTTAACATTGTTGTTATTTATAGCCAATAAATATTACTGATGACACGTGTCTAATTATTCCCGTATTTATTTTCCAAAAAACCACTTAATACTTGTACCTAAGTCCAAAGTATTCGCAGCCAACTACCATTATAATACAAGGTGTTCAAAAAGCGCGTTAGCATGTCCCTAACGACCTTCTTTTGAAGCACCCCACTGTTTGCTCTCTAATCCGCTGGCAGCCCTGTCTGTAAGGGTTGCATATTAAGGGTTGCCACCTAAATGATGTACTCAGAATCCCCGGATACGTTCTGTTTTTATAGTGCTGACCTCGCTAGTAAAGGGTTAGCTCAGCTACGACAATCTATTTAGGAAACTATCTGGCTTCCAATCTGCAGGTCCTCGGTTCAAATCCTCAGTCCTCAGTCTTTTCTTAGATATGTATGGTTTTTTTAATGGTAGGTTTTTGACCACAGCTCACCTGATGTTAATTGGCTGTATGTTCGTAGATGGTAAATACACCTAGCCGGGAATTATAAATATCGTAGGACCTTACACACAGCGCTATCTCACTCCAAACTAAGCAAAGCTTGTACTATGTAAGTCAGATAACTGATAGAGTACTTAAATACTTTTTTTTTTGTAAAGATTGGAACTGGCTCTCTAGGAAAGATTTTGGATCACACTGTTAAGTGCTTAGTGACAGATTTTCAACTTAAAGGTGGTAGCTAGCCAGCCGAGTACTAGAAAGTACCACCGGCAGCTCAAGCTCATTGTTGGGGCTCATGCCATTTGGTGTGTGAATCGACCACGCTAACCACTATCATCGCTATAAAATTGCTGTTAACTTCAAACGGTGAGGAAAATCATCACAAGGCTAAGCAATATAGATTTCATACGAAAGGTTCAAAGTCCTAATAACAGTAAATTAATAGTAGGAACTTTGAACAAATCTTTATGGAATTTTCCATTTTTAACAGTTGAACCACAAGCACTTGACCAGCGTGGTGTATCCTTCTTATAATGAGAAAAAATACACGCCCAGTGGGACAGTTTATAAACCAAGGTTGATTCGGAATGATTGTAAAGCTAGATGTTTGACTATATCTTATTAAGTGAATGGTTGAAAATGGTGAACACATTTTGTTTAAAATAGCAACTGGCTCTTGAGTGAAATTGCCAGAACACAAAACACATATTCTTTTTTGATTACAAGTATTCAGTATACTTTAATGTCCCTTAAAAAACCTTCTCAAGTGTACGTCTAGTATCTACCATTCACATGAAATTCTGGTGGTTCTAAACTTTCTAACTTATTTCAACCTTTTTTCGTACCCTCAGCATAATTTTTGGGACCTACTTAAATTTTAAACTTATCGCCCCTGCAATATAGCAAATGGCATCCAAAAATTCCGGATGAATAAAAATGTATGGATGTAACTATATTTTTCACCTTTACATATTTTTTATCGTTGTTATTAATGTTTACACTATAATATGTATATCTTTGCAAGTAATAGTAATAAAACAAACTAATCGCTCACCTGATGGTGAGAAATACCTAACGCAAAACAAAGTCCTGTGCATTGCTGCTTTGGCGCTCATTACTTTGACACATTTGAAGACATGTGATTTCGCTAGCTGCAGTACCCTTCAAACCGGAACACAGTTAATTTTTTTTTTTTTTTTTTATGGTTGACAGGCTAGTTTTTTGACCACAGCTCACCTGATGTTAAGTGAAGGTGTGGTCGAAGATAGTAAAGCACACCTAGCCTGGAATGGAACTGGCTCTCAAGTGAGGCTGCCGGAACACACTGTTAGGATGCTTGGCGGCAGATTTTCAACTTGAGGGTGGTAGCTAGCCAGCCGAGTACTAGAAAGTACCCTACCACCATGCTATGGTTTCCTCACGATGTTTTCCTTCACCGGCAGCTCAAGCTCATTGTTGGGGTTTGAACCCACGCCCTTCGGCATGCGAACCTACCGCGCTAACCACTGAGCTATCATCGCTACGTACTTATGTTTATCACCGGGTCTATATCGCGCACAAAATACTGCAAATTAGTTACTGCAAACCCCAACAATGAGCTTGAGCTGCTGGTGAAGGAAAACATCGTGAGGAAACCATAGCATGGTGGTAGGGTACTTTCTAGTACTCGGCTGGCTAGCTACCACCCTCAAGTTGAAAATCTGCCGCCAAGCATCCTAACAGTGTGTTCCGGCAGCCTCACTTGAGAGCCAGTTCCATTCCAGGCTAGATGTGCTTTACTATCTTCGACCACACCTTCACTTAACATCAGGTGAGCTGTGGTCAAACACCAAGCTTGTCAACCATTAAAAAAAAAAAAAAAAAATTATTATTATAATTATGTGTGTCATAAAATTTAAAAAGGTACAATTGGAATAGGTACAGTAATGTTCACATACTAATCCTTGGTCGCAGAATACTGCAGTAACTATCAACCTATACGATGTCCTGCTAAGGATATCTACCACATAGTAAAGTTCTTAGAGCGGTATCCAATTTTTTTCATCATCCATGTAGACGCCATGCCCTTCCTGCAGCAAAGTTAAGCGGAAACGGAAGGTCTGCACCAGATTTTACATAATTTCCACATTCCCATGCCCCTTCGATACTCATACTCGATTTGTGTTTGTGTAGGTATACCTATGTGACTTGTCGCGTGGACAGAAATCACATTTAGTGGTCATGGTTTTACCCGACTGCATGAAAATGAGGGTTTGATGTTAAAAATACAAATATTTTATTAATAACACCAATGTTACAAGTCACTTCAAAATTTTAAATAGGTTTTTTAGTTTTTTTTTTAATAGGTATGTTATTAAATGAGTTTTAAAACACTAATTACGTGTCAACACAAAAATGTTAAAATAAGGTATGTCAATATACAAACATGTCAATATAAAAAAAATACTGTCAATATAAAATGTCATCTATGTACGTGTAAGTTGTGTGTGATTTAAGACTGATGATTGAGTGCCTTGTACACAACCCTGTTAGTTTATTGGTAGTATGTCTGCTCCAAGAGCTGAAGGGCGTGGGTTCGATTCCTACCCAGGATAAACATTTTGTGGGATAAACAAATATTTGTTCTGTGTTCCGTATTTAATGTAGTATGTATTTACAAAAAAAAAAGTATTTAAATATTTTATCAGTTATCCGACTTCAATAGTAGGTACAAGCTTTGCTTAGTTTGGGGTCAAAAGGCGCTGTGTGTTATCTATTAATTTATTTATATTTGTCACTCCATTTGATAAGTCGTAGGATCATCATCATCATTTCAGCCGTTCACTGCTGGAAATAGGCCTTCCCTATTGACTTCCATAAAGACGGGTGGGAAGCGGCTCGCATCCAGCGCGTTCCTGCGGTCTTTATTAAGTTGTTTGTCGAAGGATATTTACTTTTAATTATTTATTTTTTAATGGGTAGCGCGGTCACACGCCGGCGGACGTGGGTTCAAATCTCAACAATGAGCTCGAGATGCCGGAGAGGGAAAACGGTAGCATGGTGACAGGGTACATTCTAATACTCGACTGGCTAGCTACCACCCAAAAGTTGAAAATCTGCTACCAATGATGTGATATGACAGCCCCACTTGAGAACCAACAATTCTTAGAAATTTACAAGAAAAATAATAACATTGGAAAATTTCCACTACACGTTATATTTTTTCATACTAAAACAAGAACAACCTCACTTCTAAAGCTCAGACGTAAACATAGAACAATTCCTTGGGGTGACGTTATGTGCAAGCGCTATCTGTGTTTGTACAGACACACAATGGCACAAATTATTGTGTATTTAGAACAATAAAAGCGTTATGCGCGCCAAACGCGAGTCGTTAATTTGTTCGTTGATTTATTTGCAAATGAAGTTGGGTATAGAATTTGATTAAGTTTGTTTATTCCGATGATTTGAGCATCTTTTTTATCAGAGACAAACATCAATCATTAAAATTTGATAGTAGCACACTCATCATCATCATCCTATCGAAGTCCACTGCTGGACATAGTCCTCTCCCAAGACACGCGACTCAGCCCGATCTTCGGCTTTTCGCTTCCATCCACCGCCAGCTGTCCTACATATATCGTCATTCCATCGAGTCTCAGGGCGTCCTACGCTACGTTTGCCAATACGCGGTCTCCACTCTAGAACACGTCTACCTCAGCGGTTATCGGTACTGCGACAGATATGTCCAGCCCATTGCCACTTCAGCTTGCTAATACGCTGAGCTATTTCTACGACTTTAGTTATCTGGCGTACTTTACTGTTTTTTAACGGAAATACAAAAATATGAAAACTCTTGAATGTAAAAAAATTGTTGATAACTTTTATGTTTCTATTCTTACTGTGTTAAATTTCCCTCGATATTTGACTGCGACAAAGTCCCCAGTCGCAAGTAGATTTGTATTGGTTCTCGGGTTTATTTTAGCAATTTCTCTTCCGCTGCACCTGTGCGCCTTTGTCGCAACATAAGCCGCTTACAGTCTATTATTTAAGGATTTATGCCCGCTTTTTATTTTTGTGCAATGCATCAAACTTTTCAATTCGCTATTTACTTTATTGAGAATAAATGTTTAGAAAAATAAACCACTGATTGTAATATTTTAGAAGGTTTATATAAGGCATCATTATAAATGATATTATCTGTTTGTATAGACGGATTCAAGTTAAAAAAAAAACTTTCTTGCGTATTTTCACGTGGTACACATTATTTTCCTACAGGACAAAACCGTCTACTCGTATCATGTTCACTTGGTGGTAGATCACCTTAGCAGGAGGTCGTCTAGGTAGGTACCACTGTAGTAGCAAATATTTTGCTACCAAGTAGTAGTGTGTAAACATTGCTGTGTTCCGATCTGAAAGGTACTGCAGCTAGCGAAATTACAGGGCTGTTGAGACTAACTAATAACCATCAAAAGTCTCAAAGTGATGAGCGCGAAAGTAGCGATGCCCTGGACTTTGTTTTGTTACACAAAGATTTGTGTTGCAATGATCACAGAAATGCGTTGTTTGTCTCGTAGTAACGAGACAAAAACGCATTTCTGTGATCATTATGCTAGTAAGCATAAAAAAATCGCCCAAGTGCTAGTCGGACTCGCGCACAAAAGTATTCCTTACCATTATCTATATAAACGGTAAAAACATCAGGGGAGATGTATGGGAACCCATTTAAAGATTTATTATATTCTGGTTTTTTTTAGTATTTGTTGTTATTAGCGGCAACAGAAATACATTATCTGTGAAAGTTTCAACTGTCTAACTATTACGGTTCATGAGATACAGCCTGGTGACAGACTGACAGACAGACGGACGGACAGCGGAGTGATAGAGTCCCGTTTGACCCTTTGTGTACGGAGCCCTAAAAACACCAAAAGAGAGCTTCGTTCGTCCTATTACTTTTGCATAAAAAAAACATAATTCACAACAATCTACGCTTCTTAGAAACAAATGGCATACGAGATGTGCTCAACAAAAATCTAATTTACGTAATACAAAATCGAAACACATTCTGTGCACACGTGACGAAATATCCAAAAATAGATACAACGACTCCTTTCACAAAACACTGACAAATACGTTCCCTCGACATATTTTCAAATGCAAAAGACAAATAACTTATACGCTATTCTTTGCGAAAGAGGAGACCAATTTTCGCCCCTTTGTCGAGCAAATGCTGGATTCAAAGTGTGTTTGGCTTATGTTTTATACGCTGTTATTTAAATATACATACATATTTTGGCGAGCGATGGCATCAGGGCCTAGACAAAGTAACGTTCGTTTAGCGATAACGCTAATATAAAAGCGACGAATGTACGGGATTGACATAAGCTGTCCACGTGACATATCGACAACTTAATAAGTTTTCGTACCAAAAATATACGATTTGTACGATAAGTTAGTACGATTGACTTACTAACTTATTATTAACTTTTTTTTTTATTTTGGCGTCGCATTTTGAGCATTCACCAGTGTCAAGTATTTTTAACAGACTCAAAAGAGGAGGAGGTTCTCAATTCGACTGTATTTTTTTCATGTTTGTTACGCGATATTTATATGAACATGATTAAAATAAATTATAAATATATGTTTGTTTTGATGCGCGCCTATAACCATATTTCATTTACTGTGATACTGGATGGCTGGCAGAAAATGCTTTATTATTAAGTCCTCCTTTTGTACATGCCGTTTTGTGCGCAAAGAAATAAATAAATAAATAATTCCGCCAATTATGATGATTCTTTTTTTTTCTTGGTAGATCATACTTCAGAGATAATCCCATATAAATATTATCGAAATCGATCTAGTGATTAATAAAAAAACAACAAAAATCTAAAAAATTGCATACATCGATGATATTTTTGTTTACTCCGAAACCTCGCTGTTTCATTGGAGCAGTGCGTTTAGTTGGCCTAAGGGTCATGGAGTCGGTTCTTTTAAATTGTAATTTTGTTGTTATATATTTTCAAGTTTCATAAGTTAAATAAGTTGCCTCGTAGCTATAGTTATAGTCAAAGTCCAGTTTTGGTCAAGTCCAGTCCGTGTCGGTCACACTACTGCTTGTTCATGGGCATGCGTTATCTCCTACCATCAGGAAAGCGTATCGTTCGTATCATTACTTTTACGTAAAAAACGGATCTCTAGAAATGCAACGTAACTTAAAGCATGTTTTTTTTGCTGTCATATTTTATATTGGCGGTATTTTTATATTGACAGTATTTTTTTTACATTTGTGTTTTTTTTAATTCATTGACATGACGTAATCAGTGTTTTAAAACTCATAATTATAACGACACACATATTTGAAATTTTGAATTGAATTGACATTGGTATTATCAATAAAATGTTTGTATTTGTACTGACGCACGTAGCGTCCCAAATGAGGCAACAAATTTTTTTTTATTTATTACCAGCCTAAAAGTTGAAAAGTTTAAAACAGCGTCAATAAAGGGGGAATAAGCCGTCAAAGAGAAAGGGGCATTATTCTAAAATCACTGTAAATAACCGTCAGAGTGACAAATTAATGTACCATAATGGGGACGGCGTCAGCAGGACAGCGGGCTAAAAACTTGATTGTCTCCCGAGCGTATGAAGTGATGGCCGAAACTTTGGACGCGGTAAATTTTTTTATTTAAAAATAAGAGATTATTGAATTACTTGTATTTTTTTGTCAATTTATCATATTGACACATTTTACATTTGACATTTTATTTCATTGACATTTTCATCGTGTTGATAATTATAATTCTGTTACGATTTTGATATTTTAAAAATGAATTGTAAAATGATGGTTTTGGTGTTAAAAAAAAACTTAGCACTCTTTTATTGCAACTATTCTAACTATTCACTGTTAATCCAGACCGACGTTTAACTCTTCAGAAAGAGAAAAAATTAAATGGCATATCCGTTGTTCATTTCTTTTCTTCTAGCATCAGGGTTAAACGTCACTAAGGATCTATAGGTTCGCTATGATGGAGGCTTTTACAGAAATTATGACGACACCCGCCAAGTTTTAAGTCAAACCCACTTTGTGACCCCTTAAGATTCTGGCAAGCTTACCGACTATTTAGTTTGAGTAAAGCAATTTACGTTACACTAAATACTGGATAATGCAGATATAGGAATAGTGAAACCATATACAACATGACTGGTGGGACACTAACGATACTGAAGGAGAGTGCTTGGTACTCGATTCTCGTTACAATTATTATGTACTTAATTTTGGGTCCCAGTTTCCCTATAAATAAATGAAGCGTGGATATACCCGATAATAGTGTTTTGATGTCGCGACAAGTACGTGCTTGTCCCCCGTCGTCGGCGCAAGCATCTTTCCAACGTCTAACTCATGCGTCCGCGCGGTGTCCATGTGTTGCGTAATTAATTATATAACTTTCGGTTAAGTTTACCTCGTAGTCAGTTAATATTTATTTTTAATGTTATTTTTTTTTCCTCCCATTTGATCCCCAAATATCACGTCCTCGAGTATCGTAAGTGTCTCACCAGTCATACTGTATATGTTGGAGATTCCAATCGATTTTCGTCCACGTCGATTACATCGTCGTCCGCCATGTTAATATTTTTTCATGGCGCTGTGTGTAATGTCCTACGATATCTATTTATTTTAATCGTCAGTGCTCACAGTGGTGTCATCGGTCGTGGAACGCCGAATGAATCCTACGCTACTGTCGCTTAGATCAGTTCACTCGTGAATGAAGCCTACAACTCGTTCGTATTCATTCCCTTGTTTCATTTTTTTTTTCCTTTGGTTTTGGCGTCGCGTTTTAGCATTTGCCAGTGTCAAGTAATTATATATTTTCAAGTTTCAAAAGTTAAATAAGTGTCATCGTAGCTAGTTTTAGTCTTTTAGTCAAAGTCCAGTCTTAGTCAAGTCCAGTTCATGTCAGTCAAGTCCAGTCATGCTTTAGTAAAGTAGTGGCGACTTTACTATAAAGCTTCGATGGAGTTTTGGAAGCAACACGAAAAGTCATGTTTCACCACATTATATCATTTTCCCACACTCACGCTTGTAATTCAGCACTTTATGAATAAAACACCACCATTTTTATGCATAAACACTCGACAAAACACTAGTTTTGGAAAAAAATACAACGGAGCGACACGACTCTTCCCGCGTTCCCACCAAAACTCCTTGTTTCATTTTCTGTCAGTACTAGGCTGCTGGGACAAATGGCGCTAGTTATAAACAAAATATCGAAACAATACCTCGCATATAGATAGAAGAAAACTCTTTATTGTGTACACCAGAATCAGAAAAATATAACACACACAATTTCAGTCGTCGATATTATGTACTTTATTTTAGTTTTTTTTTTTTAGTTATTTGGTACTTTACTATTGCATTTTATTACTAATGAATTCTGCAAATAATAATAATAATTGTACTTTCTCTTTATTAATGAACGGGTGCAATGTAGGTACTAATGTTGTACATTATTTTGATCTATCTCGTAAGGTTTAGCCAGCGTTTGAAATGTAAGCGCACAGAACCACGCTTTTTTTATATCACAATACAAATCTTTGAAATATATGCTATATGCTGTAGTATTATATACATGTATTATAGATTATGTATTATTTATTTTAGTTTACTGTCTAAAAACCTCATATACATTGATAAAATAAACTACTTGGTTTATTCTAAAGTACATTACATGTGACCTCGACAGTTTTACTTGGTGGTAGATTTCCTTAGCAGGAGATCGTCTAGGTAGGTACCACCGCAGTACCAGTTATTCTGCCGCTAAGCAGTAGTGTGTACTGTGTTCCGATTTGAAGGGTACTGCAGCTAGCGAAATTACTGGGCTGTTGAGACTAACCATCGAAAGTCTCAAAGTAATGAGCGCCAAAGCAGCGAAGCGATGCCCTGGACTTTGTTCTGTTACTCAAAGTTCTGTGTCTCGCTGCAATGGTCGTGGACAGGTGTTATCTCTTACCATCAGGAGAGCGTCTCGTTCGTCTCATTACTTTTTACATTAAAAAAAAAAAAGAACCTCGACAGTCAAAACGTGTCGCTTTAAAACGTCAACCAACACACAAAAAATGCACTCGTAAATAAAACAGCATAGTCGCAGGTTATGAAAAAAGTTTTCTTATAGATACTTTAGAAAATGCTATAAAATAAAAATAGTAAAAACTTTAGCTATTTTCTTCTACTGCTACCAGGTGTTGTTAGAGATCAATATTGGAAAGTAACTTTGGAATTGCTTATGTTGTAAACCGTTTATGCAGTTTCTGCGGAAGATTCTCATCGCTTTAGAGAACTTTGTCGTAAATAGAGTAGCGATGATAGCTGAATGTGTTATAATTTGTGTTGAAACATGACTTAAAATAAAATTGGTTAGTTACTTTTTTTTTTAATATAAATCTTTATTCACATTAACAACAGATATTAATAATGATGGTACACAGAACCTACACTAAGCTAATACGCTTGTATCGTAGGTTCTGTCCTCTTTCAGGGATCCATTTACAATTAAAGATAAATATGGTGACGTGTGTGTGTGTGTGTGTGTGGGTATAATAGTAGTAAAGTCACCATTACTTTAATGGAGTATAATCGGACTCCTTCTTGACTTATTATGTGTGACTGTGACTTGATTTATCTTTAAATACATGACCAAAACCAACGCCGAAAGATAAAGAAAGATAAAAGCAAAAATTTTATAAAACAGTAGATTATTATTAGCATAAAATCAAATTTGTAATGAATTATGAATTTTTGATTTTAGCGTTTTTTGATTTAGATTATTAGCATACTCTACCGTTTCATTCAAGCAATTGTCATTTACCGCAAATAAAGACCAAATTAAATGCCAGTAGCTGTGATTTCAATGTAAAATTATGCCCCATTTGTCCATAAATGGAAAAAAAATCTTTGTATGGAAATCGAACCACCTTAACAAACACTATCCGCTCAAGCGATTTTAAAGCACATTACTTAATTTAAGACTTGCAAATCGTAAGTTTCACTCAAGTATAAGATCACTTACCTGGAACCGTGGAACATCGGAATTGGAACAACCATTTTCTAGAAGTTTTGCGTCTGTTTGGCTTAAAATGTGACGTTTGGACATTAACAGATAAGTTTTAATTTGATTGTGTTATAAAACATTGTATCTGAGCTTATGAGAATATGTATCTGCGTTTGAATACACAATTAGCCTAGTAAATTAATCTAATTTATAACTCCCAGTTTTATAAATAATGTTTAATATTAATTGTAAAGAACCAACTCAAAAAATATGTACAAAACCACATCTACTGTCATTTTTTTTTGGGACCAAGCTTTGTTATATAATACTTTCTACCGTATTTCTAAAAACAATTATGTATTAAGAAACTTGAATATTTTAGAACGAAGTCGTACGTTGCATTGCATTATCACAACTCTGAAAAGTTTCACATAGAAAAACCTGTGGTAACACACGATGCAATGCAACGTACTTTTCACAATTAATAAGAATCACTATCGTGTGACACCGATAGAAGCGCCTGCTTTGCTCGCACTTTAGACGACGCATAGATAACGTAAGTGCCCATTCTATATTATTGATATTCTGTGTTAAGACTCTTGGGAACGCGACTAAACGCTACACCTGTCCTCAGTTCAATTTATTAAATGAATTCAATTAAACCTGTTTCATTAACGAGAACTTAAGCAGATTACTTTGAGAGTTTTCGGTGGTTGGTTTTACTTCTGGCTGGATCTGCGGTGAGTATTACTTTACTCTGAAATCGTTTGCACAAACTCAAAGGTTTTAACGTTCATGTATTATAGGATGTGTTATGTATAGTCAGGGCCGCCTTAAGGTTTTTTCCATACAAATTATTTTTTTTTGATTTATGCACAAATGGAGCATAATTTTACACTGAAATCACAGGTACTGACATTTGTTTTGGTCTTTATTTGCGGTGAATCACAAATCTTATCATCGAAAGTCTCAAAGTAATGAGCGCCAAAGCAGCGATGCCCTGAACTTTGTTTTGTTACTCAAAGTTCTGTGTATCGCTGCAATGGTCATCGACAGGCGTTATCTCTTACCATCAGGAGAGCGTATCGTCCGTCTCATGAATTTTTTATAATAAAAAAAAATTACTTAATACACGTAGGCTTGCGTTTGACGCCCTACTGCGAAAATGCGGTCTACGATGGAGCACGCTCGCCTAGTAGAAACCGATTCACTCGCGACTTGAAAGCACCCAGATTGTATCTATCAGGAAACACCCACCCAGGCAGCAAATTTTAGCAAATAGTTACGCTTGCGTAATTCTAAACAACCAATACGGTCAAGCGGTAGCTTTTACTTCCATCCTACCACCGTTAGATGCTTGGCGGCAGATTTTCAACTTGAGTGTGGTTGCTACCCAGACGAGTACTTGAAAATACCCTACCACCATGCAAAATATAATCTATCAATCTATACTATTACAAAGAGGAAAGATTTGATTGTTTGCTTGTGTTGTAATAATTCTTTCATTATTAGAATGCTACATTCGTGATAGGTATAGGCTATATTTTATTTAAAAAACAGGGATCCGTATGGAAATTTCAATAAAGTAACACAAGCTGTGAAAAATTTAAAAAAACCTTAACTTAGCATGCGCAGCGAAAACTTTTGACTATAGAATTAAGTGCCGTTTTATAGAGCAAATTGACAGCTACAAAAAAGTCGGCAATTTCATAAATATGTCTAACTATTACAGTTGTCATCTACACTAATTACAAAGAGGAAAGATTTGATTTTTGTTTGTATTGAATAGGCTCCGAAACAACTGGACCGTTCTGAATGATTCTTTCATCAGGTTTTGTTTACTTGTGCGAAATCGGGCGGCCTGCTAGTATAAATAAATAATAATAAATAAATAAATATCATAGGACATTACACACAGCGCCATCTGACCCCAAACTAAGCAGAGCTTGTGCTATGGAAGACAGATAACTGATAGAATACTTAAATACTTTTTTTTTTGTAAATACATACTTATAATACATACAGTACACCCAGACACAGAACAAACATCGATGTTAGTCACACAAATGTTAGTCCTGAGTGGGAATCGAACCCACGCCCTTCAGCTCTCGAAGCAGACACACTACCAATGAACCAAACGGGCCGTCAACTAGTAGCAACTGTAACAGTATGTATATAATATAACTAATTATGTCTAAATATAACTATAACTATATATATCGTATATCTTTGTGATTAGGAAATAACGTATGGGTGGAGCGAACGTTGAACGTTTTTTGAGGAAGCCTACTTTTAAAGCACTATTTATGCTTACTTAATTTTTGCAATGATTTAATGCATACGTCTCTAATCCAATCACCTTAAAATCTAATTTGTTTGACAATTTCTTATCGGGCGTTAGGGATCTGTAATTAATTTGCACCCGCACCGCGGCTGCGGTTGACTCCAGACGCGGTTCCGTGTACGTTCCACTTGGGTTTCTAAACAAAAAGATAACTATCTGCATACAAGAACTGCATAATACGAGGTTGTAAGTGTAAGGCGTATTACGCTGAAAGGGTTCTTTGTACTCATCTGAACAAACTATAATATGGGCATGACTTTGAAATCGTGAAAAGTATTGTAGAAAACTTAAAATTGTATTATGATACGAAAAAAGGGGATAGTATAATGCATCACGTAGATTATGACAGGCTAGATATTTGGCCTCAACTTACTTGATGTTAAGTGAGTGTTTTGTAGCGATGATAGCTCAGTGGTTAGCACAGTAGGTTCGCAAGCCGAAGGGCGTGGGTTCAAACCCCAACAATGAGCTTGAGCTGCCGGTGAAGGAAAACATCAAGAGGAAACCATAGCATGGTGGTAGGGTACTCTCTAGTACTCGGCTGGCTAGCTACCACCCTCAAGTTGAAAATCTGCCGCCAAACATCTAACGGTGGTTTTATATCCCAAATAAAGTGTTGTCTATTGTCTACTTTTCGCTTCCATCCACCGCCAGCTGTTCTACGTATATCGTCACTCCATCCGAGTCTCAGGGCGTCCTACGGTACGGTTGCCAAATCCGATAAAAATAAACGTGAGTGATCCCGCATAAATAAAACAAAAATGTCTCAAAACCACATCAGTTTCATCAGTTAAGAACTAAGCATAGTATATGAAACGCGAAATGTAAAACCGGTTAGTACTGGTTGAAATCGGATCAAACCGGTTGTATAAAACAAACATTCCAGAACTAAATGGAATACTCCAGGGGCACAGGAGACACAAATGTGTACCTCCAATACAAATGGCGAATCGACCGCGGCAATCAATTATAAAATAGAATTGGTTCCGTAGAATTAGAATAAATTGAGACAGAGACTTTACTTCAAGGAGTTATAATTATTTAGGAACAAAAATACAAATGTTTACAAAATATTATTATTATTAAAAATACCACAGTGTACCATATACATACTACTTTGTATTTAAAACTTCTTGTACTGTATGGAAGCAATAAATATCTTGAATCTTGAATGCCACTAATATTATACATGGTGAAAGTTTGGATGAATGGATGGATGGATGTTTGTTACTCTTTCACGCAAATACTACTGAACGGATTTGTATGAAATTTGGTATGGAGGTAGCTGAGACCCTGGATTAAGACACAAGCTACTTTTATTTCGAAAACATATAGCGGGTAACACCGCGGGGCGCACCTAGATATACAAGACTAGCTGCGCCCCGCGGTATATTAACTTTCCTCTATATCAAATTTCATCCAAATCCATTCAGTAGTTTTTGCGTGAAAGAGTAACAAACGTCTATCCATAATATTATAAAGAGGAAAGATTTGTATTTTTGGATTTTGTATGTTTGTAATGAATAAACTCAAAAACTACTTGAACGATTTTAAAAATTCTTTCACAGTTGGAAAACTACAGTATCTCCGGATGACATAGACTACTTTTTATCCCTGTATTCCCACGGGAACGGGAACTACGCCGGTGAAACCGCGAGACGTCCGCCAGTTTGTAATATTAAGAAAGAAAGAAAGAAAGAAAGAAAACATTTATTTTGCCACACACAACACTACAACAACAAAAACACACTACAAATAAAAGATTAGAAAAATAAAAATAACAATAATAATGAGTGGAAAGTTGTCGCTGTAGTGTCCAGTGCGACAAAAAAGGTTAGTTCTCAGCATTAGTGCTGCCGATTTCTCAGCAGCGCTGGTTTTCAGAACTAACCTTTTTGGGACGCACGAGACTGAATAAAAAATACATAAATACATACGCGAATATATAATAGAATAAATAAATTATAAATATAGAAAAAGTCTAGAGAGTTGCTTATAGAAGAAGACTAGGATATTTAAGTTTATTAGTGGGATTTAGCTACAATTCCTTTTAATGCAGAAGTTGTACATCTGTACACAGCAATCTGCGGTAGTGTTCCGTACGCACGAAACACTTCCTTTGTCTAATAATGTATTGCTATAATAATTTAATTTGTGAATGGATAAGGTATCGCTGCCATTGTTCCTGAAGAATTAATGGTGGTAAAACCTCTTGAATTGAATGAATTGGTAGGGCTATGTACCTACATACCTACTTTAATTTATAGGCCGTACCTATTTTGCCCTGTTGGTTCATTGGTAGTGTGTCTGCTTCGAGAGCTGAAGGGCGTGGGTTCGATTCCCACTCAGGACTAACATTTGTGTGACTAACATCGATGTTTGTTCTGTGTCTGGGTGTACTGTATGTATTATAAGTATGTAGCGATGATAGCTCAGTGGTTAGCGCGGTAGGTTCGCATGCCGAAGGGCGTGGGTTCAAACTCCAACAATGAGCTTGAGCTGCCGGTGAAGGAAAACATCGTGAGGAAACCATAGCATGGGGGTAGGGTACTTTAGTACTCGGCTGGCTAGCTACCACCCTCGATTTGAAAATCTGCCGCCAAGCATCTAACTGTGTGATCCGGCAGCCTCACTTGAGAGCCAGTTCCATTCCAGGCTAGGTGTGCATCTTCGACCACACCTTCACTTAACATCAGGTAAACTGTGGTCAAACACCTAGCCTGTCAAACATTTAAAAAAAATAATTATAGATAGATAGAAATATAGATAAACAATCATGAGAAAGTCTAAAGAGTTTACCTTTATGCACTTATTTCATAGACTTAGCTTCGCAAAAAATAAACTACGTCCCAAAGGACTTTTTCTGAGAGCCTCTCCAGCTAAAAAACAGGTCAATTCTGATACCCAACAAAACACAAACCGACTGCGTGTCGCTAAAACAGCTAATGCAATATGCTGGGGGACATTTTATTTTATTTTTATTGCACGAAATCTTCTCGGCTAGGTTGTATATTTTGAAACGGTGACAAAGCTTTTCCTACTACAATTTGACGTTATTTTACATTTTTAAAATTTTAGTACGTATCTTGTAGTTATTACGCCATGCAATTTTTTATTAACTGTGAACTATTTTTAAGCTATTGCATAGCTCCTATCGCGGGCCTTGAGCGAGGAGACCGAATCCAGAAATTCCGTAACGAAAATAACCTAACACCCCCCACTCCCACCGGCACAGCGGTGATACTTTTTAGTTTTGCCATCTATCGATGAATAACAGAACTTTTAATGACTTTTTTGAAATATCACGCTTGTCTCTTTAGTTCAGCAACTCGCCTCTAGGTGGCATTGGTTGTAATGCTATGCAATAGCTTTACCGCGGCAGTCCCCGAGTGCCTCACGTCTTTTTATTTACTGCAGCGGCCAGCAAACGAGACATTTATAGACGAACGTGTATATTTAACGTGAACGTGATACGTAAGTCCATCCATCAATACCTAGTTGTGGCCAAGGCTTGTATAGTACTTTTCTCAAATGATGCGCGGGAATTAGCTTTCTATTTGCAACTCAGAAAAATTGGCTGCCTCAAAAGAAGGTTGTCAAAATAATGCTCAAACTTCCAAGCATGTTTGAGAAAATACTATTTTATTATCTTTGAAAATAAACAATTAACAAGAAAAGCTATGGCCATGTATTTTAATTACGTTAAGCCGTGTACATTACACTACATAATTATATAATCCAATACATTATGTACAATTTTCTGTAGCGATGATAGCTCAGTGGTTAGCGCGGTAGGTTCGCATGCCGAAGGGCGTGGGTTCAAACCCCAACAATGAGCTTGAGCTGCCGGTGAAGGAAAACATCGTGAGGAAACCAAAGCATGGTGGTAGGGTATTTTGTTTTTTTTTTTTTTTTTTATGGTTGACAGGCTAGTTGTTTGACCACAGCTCACCTGATGTTAAGTGAAGGTGTGGTCGAAGATGGTAAAGCACACCTAGCCTGGAATAGAACTGGCTCTCAAGTGAGGCTCCCGGAACACACCGTTAGATGCTTGGCGGCAGATTTTCAACTTGAGGGTGGTAGCTAGCCAGCCGAGTACTAGAAAGTACCCTACCACCATGCTATGGTTTCCTCACGATGTTTTCCTTCACCGGCAGCTCAAGCTCATTGTTGGGGTTTGAACCCACGCCCTTCGGCATGCGAACCTACCGCGCTAACCACTGAGCTATCATCGCTACAAAACTTTAGTACTCGGCTGGCTAGCTACCACCCTCAAGTTGAAAATCTGCCGCCAAGCATCTAACGGTGTGTTCCGGCAGCCTCACTTGAGAGCCAGTTGCATTCCAGGCTAGGTGTGCTTTACCATCTTCGGCCACACCTTCACTTGACATCAGGTGAGCTGTGGTCAAACACCTAGCCTGTCAACCATTAAAAAAAAATAAAAAATATCAAAATAGAATAGTTACCTAAGGTTTCAGAATGGGCTATTAAATAGTATTCTAATTGATAAAATTATTTTACAAAAAAAGTTCATTATTTGCGTAAACCGAATGCAGAAATAAACAGGTACTGTCTCTATCTCCACAGCATCGCTACATGTGGAAAGCCAAGCTTCACGCCTCCCAGTTTGTCCGGGTTGTGTTTATTTTTATTTTCTAACAGCCATTGTATTTTTATCGTTAGAGATGTTTGGGGAATAGTGTACATGAAGTCGACTGTAAGTCTTATCGTAAGTTGAGAGGTATCAGTATTTTTGTTAGAATGTCTCGTAGTGATTGAACACTATTAATAAAGTTTGCTTAAATTCTGATATTAGATATTGGCATGTTTTAGGTATTCAATGATAGACAATAAGAATAACGTAAGAGTTCTTGAAAATAAAACAGGCTTGATAAAGAAAATTATAAAGGTTTGGTATGCTACACTTGATGTTCAAATCTACTCAAGTCCTGGTTTTTTTAAATATTTTTTTTTCTGTTCTACGATTTGCCGTATGCGTTTTGGTCATTGTCGATTAAACTATCATCTTTTCCGCCACAAGCATTCTAACTCTCCTCATTGTAAACAATGTTTAGCGCAAGAAGTCGAATCCTTTGGTCATGTCTTTTTATCCGTCGTTTGGCATTTAGAGCTTTATGCTGATAGACGGACTTTTTGAAATATTTAGCGATTCTGAATCGGTCCTGCATTGCATTAAGGAGTTGTTTATGAATACCTCAACATGTAAACATTTATATACTTTTATAATTAACTCATCATCATCATCATCAGCCTATACTAGTCCACTGCTGGACATAGGCCTCTCCCAAGACACGCCACTCAGCCCGATCTTCGGCTTTTCGCTTCCATCCACCGCCAGCTGTGCTACGTATATAGTCACTCCATCGAGTCTCAGGGCGTCCTACGCTACGCTTGCCAATACGCGGTCTCCACTCTAGAACACGTCTACCCCAGCGTTTATAATTAACTATTTATGTAAAATATAGGCTTACGTTAACACTTATCATCAGACATAAATAAAGTATGGCATTGTTTATAAATTTTCATCGATTAATGGTATAATATCACGTGGGACGAAGTCAGTATGGCTTTACAGCTATATTAGGTTTCTAGCGATACATCCAAATCAGCTAATTAGTCATTTAAAACTTATGATAAAAATAAAAAAAACATGTAATTATGTACATACATACACACAAAAACACTCACATGTACAAACATGAACCCTGAAAACGTTACACTCCTTTTTTTAGCCGTCGTATAAAGAAAAAAGTAAAGAGGAATAAAATTATTGATTCTGTGGAAGATGAGACTGCTGTTAGTATGGGATGCCACTAGCGCTGATACTGTTACATCTTCCCAGAACGCAGGTTATGGCCGACGCGGCTGCAGAATTAGCAGAAGACCTCAACAGACGCAAATTCAGTTCCCTGGACAGTAAATAAAAAAATAAATAAATATCGTAGGACTATACACACAGCGCCATCTGGCCCCAAACTAAGCAGAGCTTGTGTGATGGAAGTCAGTTAACTGATAGAATACTTTTTTTTTGTAAATACATACAGAACACCCAGACACAGAACAAACATTTGTTTATTCACAAAATGTTTGCCCTGAGTGGGAATCGAACCCACGCCCTACAGCTCTCAAGGCAGATAAATAAATAATAATAAATAAATATCGTTGGATATTACACACAGCGCCATCTGGCCCCAAACTAAGCAGAGCTTGTGTGATGGAAGTCAGATAACTGATAGAATACATAAATACTTTTTTTTTTGTAAATACATACTTATAATACATACGGAACACCCAGACACAGAACAAACATTTCTTTATTCACAAAATGTTTGCCCTGAGTGGGAATCGAACCCACGCCCTACCAATATACTACCAATGAGCCAACGGGGCTGTCAACAGATAGTGAGTATTAACTTTGAGCCTTTTGGGGTTGAAACTCGGGATTTTGGATTAGGATCAGAAGCAAAAAAATAAATAAATTTGGAATTTTAAAAAACATGACATGATGACACTTAGCCGGCCACACAGCATACATATATGAAGGAACGATCAGAACTGCACACTAACTTTGTTACTGAACTCAATCAGGCACCATTGACGGTGATGTACATAACTTGATTACCTCACATTATTCTCGCCTTACCCCTTTGGAGGGGCGCTAGTTCCCCCCACAGGGGAAAGGTAACTAGCGCGAGGGAGACAAGTTATGGAAATTTTGAATTAATTTGTATATTTGGTTCTGACTTCGTGAGGCAACTAGAATCAAATCACTGTGTTGAAAATTTCATTATGTGCCTTAGGGCTGAATATTATAGTACGATGTTAAGGTGTGTGCACGCACATGTACGTGTTTTACTTGGTGGTAGATCTCCTTTTGACAGCCCCGTTGGTTCATTGGTAGAATGTCTGTTTCAAGAGCTGAAGGGCGTGGGTTCGATTCCCACCCAGGATAGACTTTGTGGTACAAACAAATGTTTGTTCTATGTCTGCCCTGAGTGGGAATCGAACCCACGCCCTAGGTATCAAGGCAGATATAGCACCAATGAGCCAACGGGGCTGTCAATTTAAGTATTCTATCAGTTATCTGACTTCCATAGTACAGGATTTGCTTAGTTTAGGGTCAAATGGCGCTGTGTTTAATGTCATGCGATATTTATCAGGGGGTCGTCTAAGTAGGCCAGCTATTCTGCCGCCAAGCAGTAGTGAGTAAACATTATTTTTACTGTAAAAATCTCTCCTTAGGTATATCCTAACATAATGATAATTATATAAATCTACAATTTAAAAAAAACCGACTCCATGATCCTTAGGCCAACTAAACACAATGCAATGAAAACAGCGAGGTTTCGGAGTAAACGCAAATATCATCGATGTATATAGTATATATATATGTATATATATAATTTTGAGATTTTTATCAATTTAGGGTTCCGTACCCAAAGGGTAAAACGGGACCCTATTACTAAGACTCCGTTGTCCGTCCGTCTGTCTGTCTGTATGTCCGTCTGTCACCAGGCTGTATCTCATGAACCGCGATAGAAAGTTGAAATTTTCACAGGTGATGTATTTCTGTTGCCGCTATAACAACAAATACTAAATAACAGAACAAAATAAATATTTCAGGGAGCTCCCATACGACGAACGTGATTTTTTTGGCATTTTTATAGATAATGGTACGGAACCTTTCGTGCGCGAGTCTGACTTACACTTGGCCGATTATTTAAAAACTTTTCGATTGATTTCGATAAAATTAATATGGGACCAACCCTGAAGTATGAGAAAACGAGCAAAAAGCGATTCATAAAATTGACGAAACGATCGCGTAACATACATACCTGAAGTAATTGAGAACCGCGGTATACACACAATCTAGTACCTACTTTAACCTTAGATTAAGATTACTAACGTAACTTTCCTCTTTTTGTAATGTAAAATTGTAAAAAAAAAAAAAATTAACTAAAGTTAACAAAGGTCACGGACCCCAGTGTCTGTGGAGCGTATAATAATAAAAAAAAAAAAAAATAATTGAGAACCTTATCCTCTTTTGAGTGTGTTAAAAAAGAAAAGAAAGACATTGTGGCCTGTAGGTATTATTCATATTAACTCAGGCTAAGCAATAATTATGTAACCACATCAGTTTACCTTTAATACATACCATATTGTCAACACACCTGAAATCTTGATTCACTGTTCATAATACATGCCCATTTTACCCTGAGCCCCGCTAACCTTTTTACTTGTTCACATGTCCTTACAAGAAGGTAATAGGCGAGATCTATGTAATCTGGTCCACAATGCATTTGGTATTCCGTCGGTCAATATGCAGACACGAGAATAATTTAGGAACCACTAAATAGAAGGG
Source organism: Biston betularia (assembly GCA_905404145.2). Taxonomy (NCBI): domain Eukaryota; kingdom Metazoa; phylum Arthropoda; class Insecta; order Lepidoptera; family Geometridae; genus Biston; species Biston betularia. Next base: position 2,507,022 of record FR989879.1, read on the forward strand.
ATCTATAGTTAATATTCAAAGGGTAGGGGACAATTTTGCTTCGTATAAGCAGTAAATCAATTTTATGTAGTCATGATAGCTCAGTGGTTAGCGCGGTAGGTTCGCATGCCGAAGGGCGTGGGTTCAAACTCCAACAATGAGCTTGAGCTGCCGGTGAAGGAAAACATCGTGAGGAAACCATAGCATGGTGGTAGGGTACTTTCTAGTACTCGGCTGGCTAGCTACCACCCTCAAGTTGAAAATCTGCCGCCAAGCATCTAACGGTGTGTTCCGGCAGCCTCACTTGAGAGCCAGTTCCATTCCAGGCTAGGTGTGCTTTACCGTCTTCGACCACACCTTCACTTAACATCAGGTGAGCTGTGGTCAAACAACTAGCCTGTCAACCATTAAAAAAAAAAAAAATGTTCAGGAATTCTCAAGTAAAACTTTCTGCTGGCGTGAGGTACGAGATCTTTTGGACCTCGTGATAAGGAAATGTTTAGTTTAGACAGCCTTGCTGGGATAGCGTCTGTAGCTGCGTACTACAAAGAATGAGAGTAAAATGACAATAAACCCAAAAGCTAAAGGACTCACCCGCCGATATGACAGCCCCGTTGGCTCATTGGTAGTATATCTGCCTTGAGAGCTGTAGGGCGTGGGTTCGATTCCCACTCAGGGCAAAACATTTTGTGAATAAACAAATGTTTGTTCTGTGTCTGGGTGTTCTGTATGTATTATAAGTATGTATTTACAAAAAAAAAAGTATTTATGTATTCTATCAGTTATCTGACTTCCATCACACAAGCTTTGCTTAGTTTGGGGTCAGATGGCGCTGTGTGTATAGTCCCACGATATTTATTTATTTATTTATTTATTTATATGTATAAATTCAAAATAAATATTGTGCTGGTGCACAGCCCAGTACAACATTTATTTATATAGTTTCAACAGCCCAGTATTTTCGCTAGCTACAGTACCCTTCAAACCGGAACACAGTCATGTTTACACACTACTGCTTGGCGGCAGAATAACTGGTACTGCGGTGGTACCTACCTAGACGACCTCCTGCTAAGAAGATCTACCACCGAAGACACCACAAAAGACAATATTCAAACGTCTATCGTCAAAAAACAAACGACAAATGACAAAAGACAATCGATAAAGGGCAAACGACAAACAGCAGCAAACTTATTTTGATTTAGAAAAAAAGAAAAAGATTTTTTTTTCTAAAGTAAGACACTAGATACAACAATCAAATCACTACAAACAAAACACACAAATAAAAAGATATTAAATTAACATACAGCACTACATTTATTTATATAGTTTCAACAGCCCAGTATTTTCGCTAGCTACAGTACCCTTCAAACCGGAACACAGTCATGTTTACACACTACTGCTTGGCGGCAGAATAACTGGTACTGCGGTGGTACCTACCTAGACGACCTCCTGCTAAGGAGATCTACCACCAAGTTGTTGCTAGCGGTATCTAAAACGCTAGCACATTTAGATGTTAACATGCGTTTTTCTCCTTACTGTTTTCATGGTGGAAGACAATATTTTGGTTGCAAATAAGCGGTGCGTAGCAAATAAAGGGAATGCTTGATTCAGATTGCTCTTGTAAGGGGTTGTGTTGCTATGTCGTTATGGAATGTTAATCAAAATATTCTGAACACATCTGTAACGTATTCAACTCCACTACTACATAAAACTCTCTTTTAATACACTCAAATTCTTTAGAAAAAATTCGATCTTTAGTTTTTTGCTCCCAGCCACGGCCAGCTGTTCTGTCTATATCGTCACTCAATTGAGTCTGAAGGCGTCCTACACTATGCTAGCCGTTGTGGTCTCCACTTTAAATTAATACATATCTACTTCAGTTATTGGTTCTACGACAAATTTGGCCATCTCACTGTCACTTCAGCTTGCTAATACGTTGAGTTGTGTCCGTTGATTTAGTTATAGTTAAATCTATACTATTATAAAGAGGAAAGATTTGTTTGTTTGTATGTATTGAATAGGCTTCGAAACTATTGGACCGATTTTAAAAATTCTTTCACTGTTAGGAATCTACACATCGTGACATAGGCTACTTTTTATCCCTGTATTCCCACGGGAACGGGAACTACGCGGGTGAAACCGCGAGGCGTCCGCTAGTATACAATAAAATATTCATATACACAGCCAGACAGCCCTGTTGGCTCATTGGTAGTATACATGCTTTAAGAGCTGTAAGGCGTTGTTTCGATTCCCGACAAACATTTTGTGGTTTAAACAATTAAACATACGTTTGTTCTGTGTCTGGGTGTTCTGTACGTATTATAAGTATGTATTTAAAAAAAAGTATTCTATCTGTTATCTGACTTCCGTAGTACGAGCTTTGCTTATTTTAGGGTCAGATGGTGCTATGTGCAATATCCTACGCCATTTATTTTACATTCTTTATTTTAAGTTTGCGTTTGACTACCTATAACCCATTGTTTTAGAATCGGGGGAATTTTATATTTGTAGCGATGGCGATACATTTAACCTTGTACAATGTACATATCGTTCTTAAAAAGCTCCCTATGAGTGCGTGTGTAGCATCGACCGGAGTTCCTCACCCTAAGATAAACTAATGGGGTGTCATGAAGAGGATAATTTAGAAAATTTTCCCCTTTATTGTAAGATGATTTTGAAAGAGGGTTCGATTTCTTTGGCTTCCTTTAGGGTGGTTGTCAGTGAATCTGTAACTAATACGGCTTCTGAAGAAAGCGCTTCGTCATAATTCTTGTTTTGATGTAAAATATTTAATAGATCTTGGAAGTCGATTTTTCGGAGAAAATATTTATATTCAAGGTATTTAGTGTATTTCAAAAATGATTTTGGTTACAACAGTGATGAAGTTTTATTTTAAACTAGCTGCGCCCCGCGGTTTTACCCGCTACATGTTTTCGAGTTTTCGTTTCACATGTGAAAAGTAGCCTATGTGTTAATCCAAGGTCTTAGCTACCTCCATACCAAATTTCATCAAAATCTGTTCAGTAGTGTTTGCGTGAAAGAGTAACAAACATCCACCCATCCATCCATCCATCTATCCAAAATTTCACATTTATAATATTAGTGGGATTTCATTTAACTTGACAACATTTTTTATTTATTTTTTTAACTTTGAACAAGATCCTTATTCAAGATCTATTTATTCTCTCAAATATAAATAATTATGTACATTACAACTAATAACTATTTAAAACAAAATCATAAACAAACATAAACTGTACTGCTATAAAATGAACACGCCTATACATCTATTTTTTAATTTAGAAAGTAATAAGACGAACGAGATGCTCTCTTGATGGTAAGAGAAAATGCCTGTCTATGACCATTGTACCAATACATATAACTTTGAGTAGCAGAACAAAGTCAAGGGCATTGCTGCTTTGGCACTCATTACTTTGAGACTACGATCTTAGTCGCAACAGCCCAGTAATGTCGCCAGCTGCAGTATTTTTCAAACCGGAACGCAGTAATGTTTACACACTACTGCTTGGCGACTGAATATTTGTCAATTTGTAATACTACCGACGACTTAAAAACTCACGTGAAACGGTGGCGAAAAGTTGGATTCAGAAAGCTGCCGACCAAGCTCAGTGGCGTACATTAAAAGAGGCCTTCGCGTGTGGGCAGCAAAAGGCCGATGATGATGATAACATGTATTTGTATTTTTTTTATTTTTCTATTTATAATTATACACTCCACAGACACTGGGGTCCGTGACCTTTGTCAACTTTAGATACATTTTTTTTTTTTACAATTTTACATTACAAAAAGAGGAAAGTTACGTAATCTAAGGTTAAAGTAGGTACTAGATTGTGTGTATACCGCGAGCAGACCAGACCATTCAGACTTGCTGTGATTGAGGAGAGATTTTTTTTTTTTTTTATGTTTGACAGGCTTTGTGTTTGACCACAGCTCACCTGATGTTAAGTGAAGGTGTGGTCGAAGATGATAAAGCACACCTAGCCTGGAATGGAACTGGCTCTCAAGTGAGACTGCCGGAACACACTGTTAGATGCTTGGCGGCAAATTTTCAACTTGAGGGTGGTAGCTAGCCAGCCGAGTACTAGAAAGTACCCTACCACCATGCTATGGTTTCCTCACGATGTTTTCCTTCACCGGCAGCTCAAGCTCATTGTTGGGGTTTGAACCCACGCCCTTCGGCATGCGAACCTACCGCGCTAACCACTGAGCTATCATCGCTACAACAATACTAATAAGTGCTACAACATTATCATTTGTTATTTGAGAGGTGATTGAGTTGGACGGTTGCAGAGTGCGAAGCTAAGCGGAACCTCTTGTCCTCAACCTATGTAATAGTGACTATATTGTTCTAATCATTCTTAAACTAAAATCGTTGTGAAGTGCTGATTAGACTTTGTACAAGAGAATTGAATTGTGTGGTTTGTCTCCTCGCCCGCTACACCCTCGCCCTGTAAACCAGTAACCCAGAAACCATGTGTGATGCGAATATCGGCCATACCACTACCACCATACTACCACATACCATCGCCCACCTGATGTCGATGTCGTTCTTCGTTTTTTTTTTCCTTTGGTTTTGGCGTCGCGTTTTAGCATTTGCCAGTGTCAAGTAATTATATATTTTCAAGTTTCAAAAGTTAAATAAGTGTCATCGTAGCTAGTTTTAGTCAAAGTCCAGTCTTAGTCAAGTCCAGTTCGTGTCAGTCAAGTCCAGTCATGCTTTAGTAAAGTAGTGGCGACTTTACTATAAAGCTTCGATGGAGTTTTGGAAGCAACACGAAAAGACATGTTTCACCACATTATATCATTTTCCCACACTCGCGCTTGTGATTCGGCACTTTATGAATAAAACACCACCATTTTTAACCATAAACACTCGACAAAACACTAGTTTTGGAAAAAAAATACAACGGAGCGACACGACTCTTCCCGCGTTCCCGCCAAAAAACATTCTTCGTTCTACATATTAATTAACTGTTGGAAATAAACAATTGAATTTGAAAAACAACTTGTATTAAATTTTATGTATCTACAAATGCATCCATGCATATACTCCTAGGAAATGCCGCATGCCTCTCTACCACACTGCGATCCCATTTTTATTTATCCGACCGCTACAAAACGGACAGCCATGTAATTGTTTTCCATTGCATTGTAATTGACTTGCGGTGAATTCCGATAAATGTTTTTACATTTAACCGGAACATCCGAGTGACAATTTTTGTTCGGAACGCGTGTTTACTCTACAGCCTCCGCACACTTTGTGCAATAAGCTGTGTTACTTATTTTATAACTAGCTGCGCCCCGCGATGTTACCCGCTACATGTTTTCGGGATAAACAGACAGACCGACGGACGGACAGCGCAGTCTTTGTAATAGGGTCCCGATTAACCCTTTGGGTACAGAACCCTAAAAAAGTCAGTTATCTCACTTTCATAGTACCTACCTACATAATATGCTTTAGTTTGGGGTAGGTTTTTTTTTTTTTTAATCTATTTTTATTTGGGGACATTGAGTCACATATGACTATGTCAGTCCCATAGTATACACATCTGCGTAATATCATATACTGATATTTATTTATTTATAACTAGCGGGCCGTCCCGGCTTTACAAGGGAAAACAAAACTCGATTAACAATATAAATGTAGCCTATGCCACTCAGTGATAATGTAGCATTCTAATGATGGAAGAATTATTCAGATCGGTTCAATAGTTTCGGAGCCTATTCAATACAAACAAACAAAACATCAAATCTTTCCTCTGTATAGACAGAAGCTAGCAGGGTTCGCCGTAGACGGACACGTCAAAGAAGACAATGTATGTTATTGGACGACAAAAGAAAAATATTATTAATTTGCACAAACCTTACAAAACATTTAGCAACTGTTCCCTTAGTTCACAGCATGCGGACGCCCTTAACTGCCCAACGCTCGTCAACTGACCAAGGTGCACGCATCGCACCACGATGACAGCTGGATTATTCGAATTTCACATTGATTAATGATACACATAGGTCACAATTTCGTTTAATTAAACAAACATTTTGAAATCAATAACTGACTTTTAAAATTTGTTGTGTCTGTATGTTAATTTAATATCTTTTTATTTGTGTGTTTTGTTTGTAGTGATTTGATTGTTGTATCTAGTGTCTTACTTTAGAAAAAATAATCTTTTTCTTTTTTTCTAAATCAAAATAAGTTTTGCTGCTGTTTGTCGTTTGTCCTTTATCGATTGTCTTTTGTCGTTTGACGACTGTCGTTTGTCGTTTGTTTTTGGACGATAGACGTTTGAATAGTCTTTTGTGGTGTCTTCGGTGGTAGATCTCCTTAGCAGGAGGTCGTCTAGGTAGGTACCACTGCAGTACCAATTATTCTGCCGCTAAGCAGTAGTGTGTAAACATTACTGTGTTCCTATTTGAAGGGTACTTACTGCAGCTAGCGAAATTACTGGGCTGTTGAGACTAACCAACGAAAGTCTCAAAGTAATGAGCGCCAAAGCAGTGATGCCCTGGACTTTGTTTTGTTACCCAAAGTTCTCTGTATCGCTGCAATGGTCATGGGCAGGCGTTATCTCTTACTATCAGGAGAGCGTCTCGTTCGTCTCATTACATTTTACATAAAAAAATAAAAAATACATTTGTATCTACTTTGTCGTCTTTCGTTTGTAGTATGTCGTTTTTTTTATACAGTAGTTAGTTACTGTAGACAAAATAAAAGTCACAATATAATAAAAAAATTAATGCATGCGGCCAGGGCGTAAAGTCTTCGAAATTAATAACTCTCACGTCACCTATACATCAAAATGAGTTTGTAACACAAGATGACGTTTAATCAAAATTAATAGGTGCTGGACGACTATTTCTGTTACCAGTGCTTCAATTTGGTTAAGCTATAATACTACGTAATTATTATTATGTATGTATTAAACACTTCACTTAACATTATTTGACATTGCTTTATTATTTTTTATTTTATTTTTTTGCTCTTGACATTATTGTGAATTATTTTGTTTGACATTCGTTTTTTAATCTTGTTTCCTGACATTTTATTTTATTGTATTAATAATATCTAATTTTAAATTTCAAATTAACTTGCATGCCGAAAGGATTAGTCTGTGGTGCTTCTTCACTAAATATTTTACATCTGTACTTACCCATAGCGCAAATAAATGGATTATGAATTATGAACAGTTCAATGGATTTGGGTGGATAACTTATACCGTGGATTATACAAGCTATTTATATCCCATAAAATACAGGTGTTTAAAGAGAACAATATACACTGCTAGATTCTGTGTTTTTGACAAAGATATACCGAATCATTTGACCGAAAATTACTTGACCATAAAATGGAGTGTGTTGCACAAAATTAAAATTAGTTTGACACTAGCGCAAAAATTTAAAAATGAAAAAAAGACTAATTTCCGTTGAAGGAAATGACGTGGCTTTTTAGTACTCGGCTAGTTACCATTCCCAAATTGAAAATATGCAAACGAACAGCTAAGGGTGTCGTTTGAGAGACCAGTTCCATTCTAAGCTATTTGTGTTTACCATATTCGACTGCATACTACGCCATCAGGGGAGCGTTGTCAAACACCTAGCCTGCCTCCTCTAAAAAAAACAAGTTCTCACAAAGTAATTTCTCAACGTTTTTCCCCTACCTATTTTACCCTAAAATCTTATACCTCAATAACGCTATATTGGGAAGGACATGTGTCACACTCCTATTGTTTTATATAGTAATAAAATCTATAGATCGCCTTTACGGGACGGTAAAACGGGACAATACGAAATTACGGTAAAGGATTTACACTGGCAACACCTGGGAAGGGGGAACATATTTTAGAAAGTTTTTGAGTAGGTAAGTTTTAATATAAATTATAACTATCCACATACTTAAATTGTTATAGGCTGTGTCGGTATCTGTATATATATATATTTAATTCGCATAAGAATAAACATAAATAAATATCGTAGGACTATACACACAGTGCTATCTGACCCCAAACTAAGCAGAGCTTGTGTGATGGAAGTCGGATAACTGATAGAATACATAAATACTTTTTTTTTTGTAAATACATACTTATAATACATGTATGTATTATAAGTATGTATTTAAAACTAATTAAAATAACCACAAGTCTTTATATTATCTTCTCGCTGCAGTAACCACTTGCCCAGATTAAATCTTTAAATCAGGATTTACGTAGCCAAGTATTTTACAGAAATATATATCATTTGCGTAAAGATTTATGGCTAAATCACGATATATACGACTTTTCTTTATACGACTATAAAGAAAACAAAATTTAAAAGCACCAAAATTGTAATCGAACCCAGTAATAAACCTTATTGCTTAACGATTAAGCCTTTTCACACCTCAAATCTGTTTTCAAAGATTACAATCTCATTCTCGGAAAATTCTAATTAAAAATATCGCTTGCATCTTAAATAAACAGATGAAACATTGCTCTTTTGCCTTGGACTAATAAATCAGTAGGACGCGAAACGTAGATTATCTTTTTATGTAAATAATATTACAAAAAATAGATTCAAGAATAATATGAGCGAAGAAAGCTATAATGCAACTAGACGCTAGACTAAAAGGCACCTTTCACAAAGGAAATTCCTTTTAAACGCATAAGAATTAGCCGTTCTCGGTGTCTACAATTATGCACAACCGGAGTTTATTCAATAAAACCGTGAATAGGTACTTCCTAGGCAAGCGTGCTTCATCTTCGGCCACATCGTCGCTTTCCAGGAGGTAAGATCGTGTTCAAACAGATGGCCTGTTGTAAAATAAATGAATAAATATCGTAGGGCATTACACACAGCGCCATCTGACCCCGAACTAAGCAAAGCTTGTGAAATACTTAAATACTTTTTTTTTTGTAAATACTTATAATAAATACAGAACACCCAGACACAGAACAAACATTTACTTGTACCACAAATTTTTTTTAAAACACACTTTGTATTGTCATTGGTTGTTAGCATGGGTGTAAATTAAATCAGTTTATTGGAACGTCCTTAAAATTAAGTCGTTGAATTCATCAATTATACATACAAGTCAAACTTATAAAAGTGTGTTTAAAAAAGCATTTCGCATCCTACTACATATTGTTTCAAGCCTTTTTTATCCTTTGAAGCGTTGGAAGGAAATAAGGCAGTCCTTTTGAAAGCATTCAATGCAAGGTGTTGAGAAATGAGTCCACCTTTGAGACGGCCGTAAGCCCAGAGAGGAAATGAAAAAAAAAATACTGTTTGGTTTCATAAAGCTTGCCGTGGTCAGTTTTTAGGAGATAGGAGAGAGTTTGTGATTATTTTTACTGATGAATAAGTAGTCAGTAATTATTTCAGACGCTACAAAAGGGTTTAAATATTTTGGCTAATAACTCCTAACGCTACAAGAAGGTTTAAATATTTTGCCTAATTAGTTCTGACGCTACAAAATAGTTCAAACATTTTGGCTAATTACTCCTGACGCTGCAGAAGGATTTAAATATTTTGGCTAATAACTTCTAATGCTACAAAAAGGTTTAAATATTTTGGCTAGTAACTCCTAACGCTACAAAAAGGTTTAAATATTTTGGATGATTACTCCTGACGCTACAAAAGAGTTCAAATATTTTGGCTAATGACTCCTGACGCTGCAGAAGGATTGAAATATTTTGGCTAATAACTCCGAACGCTACAAAAGGGTTTTAGGGTTTTGGCTAAAAACGCAGGGGGCCCCACAGCTAGTAGTGAAAGCACAAAAGTTTTTGCGCAAAAAATGACATTCGTATTTCCGACTTTTTCTGTGGATTTTCCAAATAATCTTACGTACAAACCTCATCCTAACAACTTATTAACACAACGAAAAATAGATAAACCTTCATCATCATCGTCATCATCAGCCTATTGTAGTCCATTGCTGGGCATAGGCCTCTCCCAAGACACACCACTCAGCCCGATCTTCGGCTTTTCGCTTCCATCCACCGCCAGCTGTCCTACGTATATAACTTCATTGACATTTTCATTATCATTATTTGACATGTTATGATTAAATATGAACGGAAAAATTACCTGTAACTTTGGTTTTATTAATAAATGATTTGTATTTGTATTTGTACGTATATCGTCACTCCATCGAGTCTCAGGGCGTCCTTAAGATAACCCTTAAAATCGTATTATTTGAAGTCATGTGAGTTTAAACATCACCACCGCTTAACATCAGGTAAAATTTAGTCAAATCCAGGCACACATAATATAAACAGCATGTAGTTAACAAATGTATCAAGACTCTACATACCTTTAAGCTCGTATTACAATACTAATTATATTACTTAAAAAAAAAACATCCTAAATTTCCAAAAATATAATCTCTCTAGACATTTTGAATCTTTATTTCCACTTCACATGTGGCTTCCTTGTAACATTCAATTTCCACTCTGCAGGGAGAAACTTTCCTCAAACACTGACAACACAGCGTAAAAAAATTCACAATCAAAATTTGCACTCTGGAAATTCATAGAGCATTTTCCAAGGTATATTTTCAATCTGTGGCTTACAATTTTGTAGAGATCGTTACAGTGGGGTTTTAAAATGTTTAATAAGTACCGCCCAAGACTCCGGAGGGTGCTTAAGGTTTTCGAGCAGTGCTCCCTTTACTGTCTCTTTGCCTTAAATAACAGCGACATTGTGTTAAGAAGGGAATGAAACTGGGTAGGTACTATGAAGTAAATGTTGGCTTGTTGGCATTTTGTGGGGTTAATTAAACTAAGTAGGTATAAAATATTTAGTGGAATATGTGGGGTTTAGTCATCATCATCAGTCATCTGCCTCTGCTATCTACCATCTTTATCTCACGGCACCAGGTATCCTGTACCTATGTATCCAAGTATATATGTACTGTATGGTAGGTTATGGATGGTAGGGAAGTAGGGAAGTAGGGTTAGGGCGGTAGGGAACACAGGTGTACAGCGTAGGTTTTTTTTTTTTTTTATGGTTGACAGGCTAGTTGTTTGACCACAGCTCCCCTGATGTTAAGTGAAGGTGTGGTCGAAGATGGTAAAGCACACCTAGCCTGGAATAGAACTGGCTCTCAAGTGAGGCTGCCGGAACACACTGTTAGATGCTTGGCGGCAGATTTTCAACTTGAGGGTGGTAGCTAGCCAGCCGAGTACTAGAAAGTACCCTACCACCATGCTATGGTTTCCTCACGATGTTTTCCTTCACCGGCAGCTCAAGCTCATTGTTGGGGTTTGAACCCACGCCCTTCGGCATGCGAACCTACCGCGCTAACCACTGAGCTATCATCGCTACAAAAGGATAGGGCCGGACAGCCGTCGGATCACTCCGAGTGGGTTCCGTGGTTGCTCGGGCAGAATAGCCAGGCGTCATCCGAACCTAATAAATAATCAACGGTTTGATGCGGCTTGCTATTCAACCTCTCAACAAGCGGTTAGTCATTCGCCGATGTGGATTGCTAGGCGCCCGTTCATACGGTCCTTTGAGCCGGATTTAGTCCACTGTTAGATAGACGGATAATAATTCATACCAATGTATTCCCCAATTTTCTCCCTGGTTAATGCTTACAGAGCAATAGTTCTCTGTTATAAAATCGATCGGTGTGACGTGGGTTCAATTCCCACCCATGACAAATATTTTGTGGTATAAATAAAATTAAATGTTTGTTCGGTTCCTGGATTTTCTATATTATAAAGAGAAAAGATTTGATTGTTTGTATTGAATAGGCTCCGAAATTACAAGACCGATTTCAAAAATTCTTTCACCATTGGGATGCTACAATATCCCCGGGTGACATAGGCTACTTTTTATCCCTGTATTAAATAAATAAATAAATATCGTAGGACTATACACACAGCGCCATCTGGCCCCAAACTAAGCAGAGCTTGTGTGATGGAAGTCAGATAACTGATAGAATACATAAATACTTTTTTTTTTTTGTAAATACATACTTATGATACATACAGTACACCCAGATACAGGACAAATAAAATCGATCTTAGTCACATAAATGTTAGTCCTGAGTGGGAATCGAACCCACGCCCTTCAGCTCTCCAAGCAAACATACTACCAATGAACCAACAGGGCTGTCACGGCTATTCTCACGAGAACGGGAACTACGCGGGTGAAACCGCAAGGCGTCCGATAGTGTATTATAAGTATGTATTTTCAAAAAAAGTGTTTAAGTATTCTATCAGTTATCTGATTCCCATAGCACAAGTTTTGCTTAGTTTGGGGTCAGATGGCGCTGTGTGCAATTTTATATGATTTATTTTATAAACACAATACAAACAATACAATGTAAACTAAACCTCACAAAACCGTTTTTCAAACAAATTAAACGTTAGTTACTTATTAATTATTCAAATGGTTTTTGAGACCAGTGTCCTGGTAAGACTTGGGGCCTCGGGGGAAATTACACTGGAGTCAGCTGTCTGGGAGTCCAACCAGGTATTTCATACCTTTGTTAAATGTACATACAAGTGTTTTATGTTAGTAAAAATAGTATACACAAGTTTTTTTTTTTATTTCCGCCTTTCCTTCCTTTCCTTCTACGATTTCGTGCCCATTGTAAGCGTTTGAATTCCGACGCGGATTTTTAATAAAATAAAACAATCTACATATATACTCTGTATTTAGATAGCCCCGTTGGCTCATTGGTAGTATATCTGCCTTCAGAGCTGTAACATTTATGTAACATAACAGGGCAAACATTTTGTGAATAAACAAATGTTTGTTCTGTGTCTAGGTGTTCTGTATGTATTATATTATATTATGTATGTACAAAAAAAAAGTATTTAAGTATTCTATCAGTTATCTGACTTCCATAGTACAAGCTTTGCTTAGTTTGGGATCAGATGGCGCTGTGTGTAATGTCCTACGATATGTATTATGTTACCCGGTTTTTGACAGCTTATGCAAAGTTGACGACATTTTTTTTTTTTTTTATGGTTGACAGGCCTGGTGTTTGACCACAGCTCACCTGATGTTAAGTGAAGGCGTGGTCGAAGATGGTAAAGCACACCTAGCCTGGAATGAAACAAACAACACAAACAACAACAACTGGACATAAATTTGTACAACGTCTAGCAAAATAAATCTCACAGAATTAATCAAAATTACACTCAAGTTAACGCAGCCTTATAAAGAGGCCTTGTAATGCTAGATTAAACGTATTTATTTGTGTGAGATTTATTTTGGTAGACGCTGTACAAAGTTATGTCGTCAACTTTGTATGAACTGTCAAAAAGCGGTTGACATAATGAACAGTGTATGAGGAACATTAAAAAAAAAAAAAATGACGTACTAAAATCGATTCATTCGTTTAGTAGCCACGATGCCATAGACAGACACACAAACAATCACGTCAAACTATAACTTCCCTTTTTTTGCGATGGGGATGTTTTTTTCTAAATCTTTGACAAGCTAGGTGTTTGACCACAGTTGTGTTAATACACACAGTGTTAAATGGTCGAAGATGGGAAAGCACACCTAGCCTGGAATGGAACTGACTCTCAAGTAAGGCTGCCGGAACACACCGTTAGATGCTTGGCGGCAGATTTTCAACTTGAAGGTAGCCAGCCGAGTACTACAAAGTTCCCACCGCCATGCTATGGTTTCCTCACGATGTTTTCCTTCACCGGCAGCTCAAGCTTATTGTTGGGGTTTGAACCCACGCCCTTTAGCATGCGAACCGACCGCGCTAAACACTATGATAGCCGAGTGGCTATCATCGCTGCAAATTTTTAAAGTCTTATTGCTGAAAATCATCACGCGGCAACCTGCTTAATTACATCCGATGAAAAAAACACATTCAGTCAAGAAAATAACACACAATTTCCATCACTAGAGCAATTACATCGCTGACAGAACCTTTACAAACGTGTTTTACATAATGATCATGATTAAACACAGACTGTTGTTTTTAAATAAACAGTTGGTAGTAAAGGCAACCGACTTATTTCGCAGAGTTTTGTATTCCATTTAAAAAAGGAAGAGTAGGTTATAATGATTTGTGTAGGGTCAGCGTGTTCGCTATAATTATTTGGGGAAATTAAAACAATTGACAATTGAAAATTTTACATAATTTCATTTCTGTTATAGGCTTAGGGACCATAGACGGGTTCCTTGAAAATGATACCTGTGTCAGCGAAATAAACATCTGCAATATTAGTTAAGCTTAAACAAAAGAAAGATTATTTTACAATTATATTTATTTAGTTTTGTTCATTGGTCAGTGCTGAAAATCAGCGCTGCGGAGTTATCCCCAGCACAATTGCTGAGCACTCGCTTTTTTTTTAATGCACTAGTCACCGCAGCGATAGCCCTCTTTCTGACATTTAATTTTTTTTTTTTTTAATGTAAAAGTAATGAGACGATCGAGGCGCTCTCCTGATGTTAAGAGATAACGCCTGTCCATGACCATTGCGCGATACACAGAACTTTGAGTAACAAAACAACGTCCAGGGCATCGCTGCTTTGGCACTCACTACTTTGAGACTAGATGGTTAGTCTCAAAGGCCCAGTGATATCGCTAGCTGCAGTACCCTTCAAACCGGAACACAGTAATGATTGCACACTACTGATTGGCGGCAGAATATCTGGTACTGCGGTGGTACCTACGTAGACGACCTCCTGCTAAGGAAATCTACCACCAAGTAATTTAAAATTTGTTGCGTCTGTATGTTAGTTTAAATATTTTTGTCTGTAGTTATTCGTTGTTGTATCTAGTGTCTTGTAGAAAAATACTCAAAAAGTTTGAGGCAAACCAAGATTGCGAAAGCTTATAGTAAAAAGATATTGGCCAGGTATATTTGGAACTACGAGATCATTTCTAATTTCATTTCTTACTAGCAGACGCCTCGCGGTTTCACCCGCGTAGTTCCCGTTTCCGTGGGAATACATGGATAAAAAGTAGTCTTTGTCACCCGGGGATAGTGTAACTTTCTAACGGTGAAAGAGTTTTTGAGATCGGTTCAGTTGTTTTTTAGATTATTCGTTACAAACACACAAACATCCAAAAATACAAATTTTTCAAATTTTGAATTTATAATATTAGTGTAGATTGAGAACAATGTAAATGCTTGTTCTGACTTTGAGTGTTCCTGTATATCAGCTATCTGGTTTCTATACTACAAGCTTTGCTTACCGTGAGGCTAGACGGCGCCATTAAAAATTCATCAAATATTAATTTATTTTTTAAGCGACTCAAAAAAGGAGGAGGTTCTCAATTCGACTGTTTTTTTATGTTTGTTACGCGATAATTCCGCCCATTTGATAATTCTTTTTTTGCTTGGTAGATCATACTTCAGAGATGGTCTCATATAAATTTTATCAAAATCGATCGAGCGGTTTTTAAAAAATCAACAAAAACCGAGCCGAGCGGCCTTATAAGAGATGATGATGGTAAGAGATCTGACGGAATGACTTTGATTCCCTAGAAGATGGAACGGCCTTTAGTATTGACACATTTGCGCCGTCACATCTTCCAAGAACTCAGATTAGGGCTGGCGCAGCGGCGGAATTTGCAGAAGACCTCAAAAGGCGCAAATATAGCACCCTGGACAGTGGGTACATATTTGAGCCTTTTGGGGTTGAAACTTTGGGACCGTGGGGGCCGGGAGCAAAAAAAATTTTTAAAGAATTGTCATCTCGTTTGGTCGACGCCACATGTGAACAAAACGCTGGCCTTTATTTTGCTCAGCGTTTGAGTATTGCCATACAACGCGGCAATGGGGCCAGCGTTTTGGGAACTATTCCCATTGATAGTGGTCTTTTAGAGTAGTTATTATTTTAAGTTATTTTATTTTAGGTCAATTCTTGTGTGTTTATTATATGCGTTTACTTACATAATTATAGAATATAAAATAAAATTCTCAATTATAAAAAAAAAAAAAAAAACCCAAAAAAAAAATTTACATCGATGATATTTTCGTTTACTTCGAAACGTCGCTGTTTCATTGGAGCAGAGCGTTTAGTTGGCCCAAGGGTCATGAAGTCGGTATTTTTAAATTAATATTTAATTTTATTCTCACGCCAAAGCATTTAACCGGAGTTTTTGACGAGAGGCGGTCGGGTATGAGACCGCCTCTCGTCTAACATCCGATATTAATTGAAGTTATTTGCCAACGGTACAGATCACCCATACCGCTCATAGTCGGAATGTAAAAAGCCCGAGCCAAGCCGGCGATCCGAGGGAATTATCTCAAATGAAGACATTATCCACTCGCGGCGTGCGCGCGCGCACCTACGTGCTTTTTTTGCAACTGTACATACAGTAGGTACAGACAGTACGTAAGTTCATACTAGTTTTTTTTTTTACAGAATCAAAATGTATTTATTTGCTAAGTACAGGTGTCAAAATGTTAGTACATAAATAAAAACGTCGTAACCGAGAATTGGGTGTGCAAAAATAAAATAAAATTGTTACTATTAGAATGACAAATTGGATAAAATAATAATGTCAAGTTTATATTAATTAAATATGTCGTGAGGTCTATAACAAAACTTACTTGTTTATTAATTTCTCTGAGGGATCGTATCCGAAACGAAGTAATTCACCAGGAAACTAAAGTCATTGACATAGCTCAGCGTATTAGCAAGCTGAAGTGGCAATGGGCTGGACATATCGCAGAACCGATAACCGCTGGGGTAGACGTGTTCTAGAGTGGAGACCGCGTATTGGCAAACGTAGCGTAGGATGCTCTGAGACTCGATGGAGTGACGATATACGTAGGACAGCTGGCGGTGGATGGAAGCGAAAAGCCGAATATCGGGCTGAGTGGCGTGTCTTGGGAGAGACCTATGTCCAGCAGTGGACTAATATAGGTTGATGACGATGAATTACTTGTTGAAATCTTACGTACTGTCTTGTACTGTAAGGTAAATATCTCTCGACTCCCATCATTGAAGGGTAAAGTTGAAGGCTACATCGTGTTACGATGTTTTTTTTTTATAGAAGAATCTTTTCTCTTTTTAGGCGTAGTTAAATTTTATGAGAATTTTTGCACGATGATGGTAGAGTAGTCTAATAAAAGGCCTCGTTAGGAACTTATCCCAGTTTTTATGGTTGTTTTATCTGAACCTTTATTTTTAAATAATTTTTTTTAATAGTTTAATTCTTCCTTTTGTATTTCCCGTAGTTTTTTTTTATATACTAGACGGTATTGCGTGTGATCGCCATCCCGCCTGATGTTAAGCGAAGATGCGGTCTACGGTGGAGCACGCTCGCCTAGAAGAAACCGATTCACTCGCGACTTGAAGTTACCCAGACTATATTCATTGGGGAACACCCACTCGGGCAGCAGATTCCAATGTCTAGCGCTACGTATGAAGAAGGTGGAATCAACCCGCTTAGTTTGAGCTTTTGGAACATCAACCATGACGCGGTGTCATAGTCAGGTAGACAAGGAAAAAATACTTTATCGCTTTTTCCAAACCCGAATTATTTAAATAGTGAGTATTAAATGGACGTTATACCTACATAGTATATCGAATTACTCTTACTCGACTAAATTGTTGAAGATTTTAGGGATCCGTAGTTTGTGCCGTTGGTCAATTCATAATTTCTTGTAGCAATGATAGCTGAGTCGTTAGCGCAGTCGGTTCGTACGCCAAAGGGTATGGGCTTAAACCCCAACAATGAGCTTGAGCTGCCGGTGAAGGAAAACATCGTGAGGAAACCATAGCATGGTGGTAGGGTACTTTCTAGTACTCAGCTGGCTAGTTACCACCCTCAAGTCCAAATCTGCCGCCAAGCACCTAACGGTGTGTTCCGGCAGCCTCACTTGAGAATTAGTTTCATTCCAGGCTAGGTATGTTTAACATCTTCGAACACATCGTCACTTAGCATCAGGTGAACTGTGGTCAAACACCCAGCTTGTTGACCTCAAACAAGTTGGAATAATCATCTTTTTAGGGTTCCGTACCCAAAGGGTATAAACGGGACCCTATTACTGAGACTTCGCTGTCCGTCCGTCCGTCTGCCACCAGGCTGTATCTCAAGAACGGTGATAGCTAGACAGTTGAAATTTTCACAGATGATGTATTTCTATTGCCGCTATAACAACAAATAAAAAATAAATATTTAAGGGGGGCTCCCATACAACAAACTTGATTTTTTTATAGATAACGGTACGGAACACTTCGTGCGCGAGTCCGACTCGCACTTGACCGATTTCATTTATGTTTTATACTACTAAATAAGCTAACATGTCAGAACGGAACCTTACCATGAAGACACGACACGCACTTGACAATTTATTTAGTAATACCGTTTTATACGATCAATCAATAGCAATCTACATACTAGTTTGTAATTAGGGAAACGTGAGAATTACGATTTGGTAATCAGCACAAACCAGCTCAATAACGGTTTAACCAATTATTGCGGTTACAAGCTTTATCGCTGTAAATTATACTATGGCTTCATTTCTCTACTAGCTTTGAACGCGTTACTATATATTTGTTTTGGATAAAAAGTACCTTATATTTTTTTCTGTTACCATGACAATATGTATGCAAAATTTCATGATTATCTGATTAGTAATGAGGTGATGAACACGTAAAAAACGGACTCACATTCGCGTATTTTTAAGTCATGTCCAGCATTTAAAAAAACTAGACATTTAGAAAAAATCTTGTAAGAAATATAGCCTATGTTACTCAGGGATAACGTAGCATTCTAATGCTGAATTTTCGAAATCGGTCCAGTAGTTTTTGAGTTTATTCGTTACAAACATACAAAAATACAAAAACACAAATCTTTCCTCTTTTTTTTTTAAAAATAATCATCATCATAATCATCCACAGCCTTCTTTATCCCACTGCTGGGTATAGGCCTCTCTCTTTTCACAACATCTGCCTCGGTCCTGTGCCAATCTGGTCCAGGTTCGACCCGCGACGGTGACAATATCGTCGACCCATCTTGTATTAATAATAAATTTTTATCTAATAATAATAATAAATTTAGGGGCACCTTAAGAAACTTTCGCTGGACGGTTGGGTCAAGGGTCAGCTTCAAAAGGTGATCTTTGACACGGCGCGCATTGTGAGGAGGTTCTTCACTCTGCAGCCCTAACCACCGGCAGCTTGAGCCCTGCCCCGCTGCCGGCGGCACCCTAGTTTTTAAGTTTTTTATATTATATATATTTTGTAAATATTTAATGTAAAAAATTTTAAAAATAAGAGATAAATACCTAAATAATAAATTTAAAAAAACTTCTCTTTACAAGTCTTTCAAGTTTTATACACAATGGATGCATAGTTTTTAATTACCCATCTATTATTTATTTATCTTTCCTCTTTATAATGTTAGTGCAGACAAACATACAAATCTTTCTTCATTATAATGTTAGTGTATAAACAATCATCTGCATTCAATTTCTTGTTCAAATTCGACTTAAGCCATAATTTCTCCTCAAATTACCTTTCGTTACACGAAATTATTTTCTCGTCGCACCAAAAACGCGTAAAACCTACCTTTTTGCGTATCAAATGCTCATTGAGGATCATATGGCCGCAAAAACTGTACAATGAGGTATTAACTCGGCGCGTTACGTGGAAACAAAGGCGGCGTCTCGTTTAGACTCGATAACAACTGTATAGTTATTACCCGAAAATGTGTATAGAAAGAAAGAAAGAAAGAGAACATTTATTTTGACACACACAACACTACAACAACAAAAACACTACAAATCATTTTGTATTTTTTTTTTGTAAATTTTGTAGCGATGATAGCTCAGTGGTTAGCGCGGTAGGTTCGCATGCCGTAGGGCGTGGGTTCAAACCCCAACAATGAGCTTGAGCTGCCGGTAAAGGTAAACATCGTGAGGAAACCATAGCATGGTGGTAGGGTACTTTCTAGTACTCAACTGGCTAGCTACCACCCTCAAGTTGAAAATCTACCGCCAAGCATCGAACGGTGTGTTCGGGCAGCCTCACTTGAGAGCCAGTTCCATTCCAGGCTAGGTGTGCTTTACCATCTTCGACCACACCTTCACTTAACATCAGGTGAGCTGTAGTCAAACATCTAGCCTGTCAACAATAAAAAAAATTGTTAAAATATATATATATATATACATATATATGTAGAAAGTTGTCGCTGTAGTGTCCAGTGCGACAAAAAAGGTTAGTTATTAGCATTAGTGCTGCCGATTTCTCAGCAGCGCTGGTTTTCGTACTTGTCGCGTCATCAAACGCTTCATTTATTTACAAGGAAATTGGGGCCCAAAATTAAGTACCAAATTTTATTAATTGTAACGAGAATCGAGTACCAAGTACTCTCCTTCAGTATCGTAGGTGTCTCACCAATTAATGCTGTATAAGCGAATATACTACGAATATAACACCTAAGTTTACCATAAAAAAACTATTGCTCGTTTTTCTTATCCAGCGTTAACTGATCTAAGCTTACTAAACGGTTCGCCTTAATGATGAACAGAGAGAGATGTAAGCACACTCATCAGTTTTTATTTTTATTTATAATGACTTTACTACGAAGCCAAATCGTAGTTTTACGACACAGAACAAGTGATCATTGAGAAAACAACAAATTACTAGCAAACGCGTCGCGGTTTCACCCGCGTAGTCGCGTTCCCGCGGGAATACAGAGATAAAAAGTAGCCTACCTCACCCAATAGTGTAGCTACCCAATAATGAAAGAAGTTTTGAAATCGGTCCATTAAGTTTTAAGTTTATTCGTTACATACAAAAATACAAATCTTTTCTCTTTATAATGAACTGGCAGACGCCTCGCGTTTTTTTTTAAACATTTTTTTAATTGTAATTTAATTTTTTTTATTTTTTATTATGTACTTGACTGGAAACTGATGTTATCAATAATAAACAAAGACAATGTGAGCTGTGGTCAAACCCCTACCACCGTCAAAATGAAATAAACACGAATGTGCTCGATTTAATATTGTATATTTTCGATCATGACTAGATACCAAAATCAATAGAAATATACATGTTAAAAGAAAAGTTAGAGAGTATAGTAATACAAGTGGAAGGTTAATCATTTATTTCACTCTCATATCATCTTCAGAAAAAAATACCAGCTACCTGATTACATGCGCGTTATTTCGCGGCCTTCCATCAGGTTTATGGCTCAATCATGTCTAGGAAAAGAGAAAAAGGCATAATTGCTTCATTCTGACTGATTGCTTGATGCTTGGCGAAGTAATAGTAGGTTCAGTTGTTAGGCTTGGTGTAGAATAGACAGACAATCAGTATAACACACGCCAGCGCCTAGTTTTACCCAACGACGGAACGGAGACGGTATATGCGTTTGGGATGAGAGGATGTTTGTTTGTGCAAATCCATGTTGTCATTTTTCTCCAAAACTAATAGTCTGATTTTAATGCAATTTTCAGTTATGGGTTCGGGTTTAATTGGTGCATGTTCTTAGATAGATATTACGGTGAAAACTTACCAGGGAGCTTCAGTAAACATTTGTTTGTGCTAAACCAAAGCTTGCAAATACTTATCTAATGTACTTACTACTGTAACAAAGGTGTATCTTTCATAGGGACATTTGAGCAAACGCTCGAAGCGGCGCGTTGTGTACATACCATCTATGCTTTCTAAAAAATTAAAATGAAAAGCAAAAATTTTGAAAAAAACCCTCGATGGTTAAAAAGTAATCGAAAAAGGATAAAATAATTTTAAAACCCGCGATTTAAAACTACCTATAAACTTAATAAAACCCCCAAGAATATCCGTCGGGGGCTGCCACTACAATTTTAAATTTTATCGTAAATCAAAAAAAGTATCATTATCAACTTCTAAAGGTCCCCACTGTAGGGGCGCGGCCTACATTAAGAGTGTAAATATACCGCTAAAAAATCTCAAATGATTCACGTTACTATAAAACTGCAAAAATAATTCTTATTTTTTTATCTTTACCTCCATCGGGACCACAAAGTGGACATGGTCGCAACCATCATTAAAAAATACGCTGAAGCTCATGAAAATAGACTTCATCAACATGTGAATGTCGAGGCTATCCAGCTCCTCGACAACACGGATATAGTAAGGAGACTAAAAAGGACAAAACCTTTTGAGTTAGTGTATTAAGTTAGTAATGTCAGTGCAGTGAGTACTACATATTATAGAACACATGAACAAAGTGTCTTCCCCTTAATAGAGACAGTAAGAAAAGTGTCGATGGACGCATTCTTCGATTATACTCTACTTAGCAATTTAAGCTATATTAAAATTACTTATTAGTCTCAACTAGGCTAGATTGTACTAACAATGAGGTATCTAACAACAAACAGATACAACATTAGAAGGAAAAAAAAACCTTTATCTTTTTATCTGTATCTTCTGCATGAGTGTACACTCAGCCTAACGAGAGATTACCGCGGAGTGAGTTCAATCCATAATTTACGCGAACGACGTTCGATCTTATTAGACGATATCAGAACGCACTCAACGATTCCATCAGTTTATTGATCCATACGTTGTA
This sequence comes from Biston betularia, assembly GCA_905404145.2. Lineage (NCBI taxonomy): Eukaryota > Metazoa > Arthropoda > Insecta > Lepidoptera > Geometridae > Biston > Biston betularia. The sequence goes on from FR989879.1 coordinate 2,529,502, forward strand.
CTTACTCTGTATGCGCTTGTTAAGACTGAGTTTGTTGAGTGTGGAATAAGTTTTTCCGGTTCGTAGGGTACTGCAGCTAGCGAAATTACTGGGCTGTTGAGACTAACCATCGAAAGTCATAATCATAATCATAATAATTTATTTGTTTGCGTATATGGGTAAAATACAGTTGGTGGAAACTAAAAACATAGCACGCCATAGCCTTTCGGCATGCAAAAATTATTATCATAAAATCAATAACAATAATAATTACAAAAACAAAGTCTCAAAGTAATTGTGTGTATAGTCCTACGATATTTATTTTTATTTTATTTATTTAGATTTCGATAGAAAATTTATGGAACCACCTCTGAAGTGTAATCTACCCAGCAAAAAATAATCATCAAAAACGATTCATAATTGGCGGAATTATCGCGGAACAAACCAAAAAGAAATCGAATTGATAATTACCTCCTTTTTTGAGTCGTTTAAAAAGAACAGCTTTACAAAAACACCTTGTATACGTGTGGTACCTTAAGTCATATTATAATTATTTGAAATAAATTCAGACAATAATGAGACGTTATACAACACAACATGGTAGAGAGTTAAGTGGCAGTTATCGCGACGCGCCCCGAGCGTCGTTTCAAACAATTTCCTCGAGGAAAAGCTTCCACTTAAGTAAATAAGACTTGCATATGTGAGACCTTAATCGTGGACAGAGCTACAAGACTTTAGAAGCGGCATTCAAATTAAGCCTTTTAGTTTATTCAGACTAAATGACTTTGAGTTTTTTTTGCAGGGGTAGGAGGTTGTAACATGCCTGATTTTACACTTTCGGACTGATAATTATGTTTTTTTTAATCACCAGATCTTTTGCATGGTTGTAGAGTACTTTCTAGTACTCGGCTGGCTAGCTACAACAGTCAAGGTGAAAATATGCCGCCAAGCGTCTAACGGTGTGTTCCGGCAGCCTCACTTGAGCTAGTTTCAGGCTGTTTGTGTTTACCATCTTTGATCAGACCGACACTTAAGAAAAAAAATAGATGGCTTTTTGTTTTTTGCTCTCCGGTTTACAAAGGAGTGCGAGTTGTCTCGGGGAAAATATCATAGTATTTTGTGCGTTACTAAAATCCGGCGAAAAAAAAACAATTATGTGGTCGAGTCGCGGAAAATTCAAAATTACAATTTCGAACTAAATCAATATTTTTATAGGTTTTCAACAAATTCATCCATCTAATATTACAAGTGTGATTAGATGGATAGATGGATGAATGTTTGTTGCTCTTTCACGAAAAAACTATTGAACGAATTTGGATGAAATTTGGTATGGAGGAAGCTAAGATTCAGGATTAACATATTGACTCCTTTTTATCCTGAAAACATGGAGCAGGTAAAACCACGGGATGGAACTAGTTAAAAAATATATTATGATTATGTTATGTACCTATATGCCAACCATTGTTGAAAATGGACTTGTTTTGTTGTTGTTGTTTTGAATATATTTTTTTAATTTAAACAAAATGGCTAACAATCTACGGGTCTCCTGATGGTAAATGGTTACCGCCGCCTACCTACAATACTCATTCTAATTAAATTTTGCCACCTCTATTTCCGTAAGAAGTTGAAACCTTCTTAATATTATATTGTTGAGGAACTGTGATGGCGTCCCGTTAGTGTAAGTAATACTTGTTACCAAAGCATCGAGGCACAGGGTGAGTTAATACCGCCTTTTACAGCCTTGAAGAAAACAAATTTATTTACATTTTCCCGACCACGTATAGAAGACGGTTATAATTATAGCAGTATACATACATATACAGCATGACTGGTGATCTACGATACTCGAGAACGTGATATTTGGCGATCATATACGAAGAAAAAAAATAACATTAAAAATAAATATTAACTAACTACGGGGTAAACTTAACCGAAAGTTATGTAAATAATTACGCAACGCATGGACACCACGCGGACTTAAGCTGGACGTTGTGAGGATGCTTGCGCCGACGACGGGGGACTAGCACGTACTTGTCGCGTGATCAAAACATCGTTATCGTGAGTGTATCCACGCTTCATTTATTTATAGGGAAATCCGGGCTAAAAATTAAGTACCTAATTTTATTACATAATTATAACGAGAATCAAATACAAAATACTCTTCTTCAGTATCGTAGGTTTCACCAGTCATGCTGTATGTACTGCTTTTTCCTGACTAAATATTTCTATTGTCCATATTGTACTATGCGATGCGTTATTTTAAGCTTTTGGACTATTATTATTAATTTTTTTATTTACCTAAATGTTTTACCTATGTGTTGATCCTGTATTAAAAATTATTTGTTATAATATATTTTGTACTAGCGGAGGCCTCGCGTGTTCACCCGCGTAGTTCCCGTTCCCGTGAGAATACAGGAATAAAAAGTAGCCTATGTAACCCTTCCCAACGGTGAAAGAATTTTTGAAATCGGTTCAGCAGTTTCGGAGCATATTCAATACAAACAAACAAACAATCAAATCTCTCCTCTTTATAATAGTTATAGATAGATAGATAGACTAGTAGGTAGGTAGGTACTCTTCAAAATTCTTTTTATCTAAAACTTCCATGATTAAAGCACTTTAAGCGTAGTTTGTTCTAGTTATCATTATTAAACCAGAATACATAATTCACAATAGCAATTCACGCATTTAACTATCAGTTAATAAATAAAGCAACACAAAACCGATGTCGCTTTAACGGGTTTTCGGACCAATAAGTTTTGGATAGATAATTCAGTAAAAACGTGAAGCGAACCGTGACCACGTTGATAGCAAGCGCTGGGTAGAGAATTCATGCAGAGATGCAGTTTGTGTCAATGCAATTTGTTGCTCAATTTAAATATTCACATGCATATTTTGACAGCCCTGGTAACACCACAAACAAAATTTATACCACAAAACAGTTTGTGGTATAAACAAATGTTTGGTCTGTGTCTGGGTGTTCTGTTTGTATTATAAGTATGTTAAACAAAAAAAAGTGTTTAAATATTCTATCAGTTATCTGACTGCCATAGTACGAGGTTTGCTTAGTTTCGGGGCAGATGGCGCTGTGTGTCATGTCATAACCTATTATTAAATATATGACATTGGGACTGCAAGTAATAATACAATTTGCTTTTGTTTATACTTGTAGCTTTTGTTTTGGCTTAGATAGATAGATATAACTCTTTATTGTGCACATCATAAATAGAAAAGAGTACAGAGAACAAAAAACCTTATTAACTAGTGCCACAAGTGGCGGCCTTATCGCTAACAGCGATCTCTTTCAGGCAACCAAGAAAAGAAAAAAACGATAGAAAACATAAGAAATAGACGGGAGATGTAACACTAATAAGAAAAAAATAAAATAAAAATAGCTGAGTTTGAAAGGCTAAAGTAGTAAGTATAGTCGAATAGTAGTGTTTTTACGCAAACATTACAGATGAATCCTTGAATTGAAGCAACAATGAACAAAAAAACAAAACAAACAAACAACAACAACAAAACAAAACAATGCAATGACAAATGAACAATGCTTGATTCTCTTTGAATAGTTTGTTTTTAAAATTGTTGCATATAAAAATAAATTATTGACATTTCACACAGCGTCACCTAGCCCTATACTAAACAAAGTTTGCTTTATATACCAGATATCCTAAGTTACTATGTTTTTAAGAATATGACCTGAATATAATACAGAGAGATGGAATTAGTCCGAATTGGTCGCGCAAGGAAATTCGCAAGTAAAACTAGCTAGTGCATAATACGTTTTGAAACTGTGAGTTGTTTCTTTGTAACAATCGATTTCTCCTCAGCAGCCGCCGTAGCTAGGCGCCCGTGTTTGTTCGATAAATCCAAACACGTTAAAACGATATTCTGCGAGTGCGTTCACGTCTGTGTTATTTTTGTGCGTTTCATTATTTTTTCAAAGCTGTTGTTCTTCTATTAGGTTCGTTCTTTCAGTGCTAATAAGTAAATTAAAATATCATAGCGTTTTAGTCTACTGTGCTACTAAGTACTTGAGTTTTTTAAGAGATGTAATAACTTAAAAGTTATGATAAGATAAGATAATTATTTATTGTTAACACTATAGAACATAAAATTTTAATAACAGAAACAGCTTAAAAGTTAAACAGCTTAGTGCAACAACTAGCTGTCTTATCGCTACTATGCGATATCTTCCAGGCAACATTATACTTCCAGGTTATACTTGAGACTAAAAGCAAAAGAGCTAACCAATTGGAAAAAAAATAATTGTGCCACGGTGTTTATCAATAGCAAAATGTGAAAGACTAAAACATTAACAAATAAGCGATGAAAACATTGCATAATAAAGACTGATCCCTTCATGGAAAACTTATGCCACAACAAATCATTACATGCCATTCTCAAAATATAGAAAGTAGAAGAAGTACTTAAAGCAATGGCTAATAACACTTACAATGACTTGTTAGTCGAAACATCAGAGCTGATAGGTGAAGCGACGCAGGAAGATGAAGCTATTTTTGAAGCTGCATTAACAGAAAGAACAGCTCTTCAACCATTGCTGTTCGAGTTAAGAGTGAGATACACAGTACTGTTAGAAAGGTATGTAAATATTATGGAAGAGGTAAAGACATACGTGGTTGGATATTGTAATATGATTCGCACATTTATGTTAAGAGAAGTTGGAATTATAAAAAATACTTTTGAATTTTTTGTTTGATAAGTTGTGTGTTTTGATTACAACTCATAATTATGCGTGCACAGCTTTCTTGGCATTGCAATTAATCCCCAATCTTAGAAAGTGCGTTGCCTTAGACAAGAAGAAGGAGTTAGATGTAACTTCTTCGCTCGTCCATGATTTTTAGTTTGGTTACAAAATAAGATTAATGATCATGAAATATAAAAATGTAATCTTAGAGTTTCAACATTTTTAGCGGAGCCAGAAATAAAAATGTAAGATTTTTGGCAGAACACAGAAAAAATATATTATGTGGGACTGCATTGTTTTTATTTCCTAAACTTTTATTGTTTATTGTTTATTGAGATAAAAACGACGAAATCAATTACATTTATCTCACATCTAAATAATAATAATTAATTAAAAACTATAATACAAATAATCAAAATATAAATCTAATAATAAAGAAACATAATCATAATAAGAAAAATAATTACCTACTTAAATGTCAATTAACGAACACAAAAATACAGTACAAACAAAAACTATAAGAATAATAAATACTAATGTCAAATTCAAATTACAATTTCAATATCATAATCAGTGTCATCTTGTTTGCTCCTGTCCCATTGGTCAATAAGATTTTCTGAGTATGTCAAAAAAACAGTCATAACAATTATCCAATTATCACATAATATATCGAAATCAGAGTTAGCGGCGGTTTTATGTTTCAAATGGTTATGCATGAAAATAGTAATGTTTCTCTTTAACTCATAAAGTGCTAAATTACATTTATGAGCGTGGAAAAGTAATAATTATGATGTGTTGAAATATAAATTTTTAAATACCGAAACTGTCAAAAGCACAAAGTGCGAAGCCAAAATAAAAGCAAATTAATAGCTACATTTTAATACATTTCATAAGTAGTAAAGTAAATCAAGTAATCTTTACTAAATTTAACAGCAAAATAAGCTTAAAATATGATTGTATTGCTTTCAGACTGGACGTGATTTATGATCAGATGCTGCAGCCCCAGAAGCGCCTCATAGTCAGAAGGCTGCTGGAAGCATGCCTAGGAAGACTAGTGGAGATAAAACATGAACTGGTAGAGATGCATCTAATCGATTTCACTTTTGATGATGACGAGGTGAATAACATTAGTAAATAGTTAAACAGTGAAAATATAAAGTTGGTAAATAAATCACAAACAAAAGGAAGTTCTAAAAAATAAGCAATTATTTTGTAGGCCCTCAAAAAACTACTAGTGACACCTTTCGAGGCAGAACCACGTATTCCTCAATATTTTATTAGGGAACGAGAGCAAGAGATTGAAAGTAGGCGTAGCTTTATTATAGAGACTTTGACCAAGTTGGGTCACGAACCAATAAAGCCGAAACCAATCGTTTTGACAGAACAGCAAGCCGTTCTTATTATACAAAGCCATGAAAGAGCCCGTCAAGGGAGGTTAAGGTATGTACTTTTACTTGTATTACAAATGCAAAGCCTTTTTTTAATGAAATACGAGTCTTCTTTAGTAAAATTAAAATCGTATCAATTACTATAATACTAATCTTCAATACACGTCATGCGTATCAGATAAATATATAAAATACATATTATGAGATTAATTATATTTTTTTGTGTATTTTCTTCATACTGCACATAATGATAATACATACTCACAGTTAATCACTGAATATAAGTTATTTTTTCTTTGCTGAGCATAGATGTGATAATTTTCAGAAAGTCTAGGGTAATATTTTATTACTGAGGAATCATTAGAAGCAAACCTTTCTGCAAAAATAAAAAAATAATTTAACTATTCTTCTTATGCAATAATTTTTAAAGCATTTTAAGTTTTTTCAAGCATCAGGACCAAGACTAAAGTTATTATTTTTGTGCGTTTTAGAGGCCAATTCATGAAAGAAATTCGCTTATTAAAAGAAAAAGGCAGAGATCAAAAAGGTGAAATGTCACCATCTGCTGCTACGGCCATTCAAAAGGTTTGGAGAGGTTTCATTGCAAGAAGAGCAACAAAAAAGAGAAAGAAAGAAGAACAACTTCTCATAGGAATGGAGCTCCCTCCTTACAAAGAGTCTGAAGAAATTAAAAAAGCTGAAATCGTAAATATTTTTTGTTACTTTGTTCTAATTGAAACCATAAAATAACACGAAATTATTGTTAAATTATAAAATAATTAAATAATTCAGGTAAAAGATTATCGTCGCAAACTCCAAAAAGAAAGAAATGAAGAATATCAAAAGGCTCTTGTTACTTTAGAAACCCAATTAAAAGCTCAGCATGGGGTAAGATTAAATGAACAAATAGGCGATGAGCTTAGAAGGTGGATAAGTGAATACTATGAAAGAACCGGCAAGTTTCCCGATTTTCCCTCGGAAGAAGCAGGTGGAAGCAGAGCTATGTATAGCAGACAAGGTATGTATATGGCGTGTACCTGTATGTATGTAACTCGATAAAAAACGACTAAAATATTTTCTAACATATTATTGTATATAGCATTTACAAGACTGGTATTTTCTATAATTAGGATCAGGAGCTGACAGTGAAATGAGTAAGTCATCTCCAACTGGATCTTCAAAAGAATCAAAAAGAAGCAAAGAGAGTAAAGACAAGAAAAGTAGCAAAACTGAAGAAAACAAAAAAGACAAAGAAGAAACTGAAGATTTTACAACATATAAATGTAATCAATCAGCATTTTTAGACGATATTATGAATTCTAACGAAGAGTAAGATTTTATTGTATAAACTTACTAACACTCTGAATAATGTAAATAAAACTAAATTTCTAGTATAAATAAAACTTTGTTTTTGTTTTCAGGTTTGAAGACATTTGGAAATTCAAAGATGATCCCGATAATCCTCACGAAAGGTATTATAAAGACATGATTGAGAGGGATAAAATGGTTAACTTAGAACATGAAATAAGAAATGATGTAGATGAAATAATGAGAAATGAACTTGAGCTTCTTCAAGCAGCTTTTGATAAAGACAGAGCTTTTAAAGGTAAAAAAGCAAAAAAACCACAGAAAAAGGTAATATAGGTTGCGCCGGCTGGCATATATAAGAAAAAAAACGAACATTCAATAGAGAAAAACCAAAAATCTGTAATTAACGAAATTTATTTATTTTAGACAAGACGAGGTGGTAAAAAGAACAAAAAGAAAAAAGAAAAGGATCTCACGCCAGATAGAACAACCGAATCTCTTTTTGAAGAACTAGTTTCAAATGGAATTATTAAACCACATCCATTAGTGAGAATCGATGATTTTATTGGTGAAAAATGCTACGTTGGTTCGGAATGTAGATCAGAAGGTCTAGATGCTGAACCTTGTTTAGGAGATGTTCGGCAACTTGTGAAGGAGTACTGTATTTTGCCGCTAGGATCAGAGCATGTGAGAACTAGTGCTCCATTAATTAGATCTGTGCTTATTTCAGGTATTTTTTTTTTAATTTTATTGATCAAAAAAGTATCTTTGTTTTTTCTTTTTTAATTACTATCGAAAGGCAAAAAATTGAAAAGCTATGAAAAAATTGAAAAAAAATATTGTTGCTAAAAAAATATTTAAATATTTTTTCATATCAAAGGTCCGCCAGGAAGCGGTAAAAAGATGTTGGTCCATGCAGTTTGTACTGAATTAGGTGCTATGCTATTTGACTTGACTCCAGCCAACATTGTGGGAAAATACCCCGGAAAGACAGGATTGATCATGCTTATTCACTTGGTTATGAAAGTATCGAGGCTTTTGCAACCATCGGTGATATGGATGGACGATGCAGACAAACCATTTGTGAAGAAAATTCCGAAGACTGATAAGACTGACCCAAAGAGGTTGAAGAAAGATTTGGTAAAAATCATAAAAGGTAAATCACAGTAATAGTTATCACCACCGTTAGCACAACTTCTTGAATTGAAAAATATATACTTTCTCTTGATTACGCTAGTTCTTTTATGCAGATGTTTTATACGCCTGTCTAGGATAAGTAGCAGGACGATTCTGCTCTAAGTTAGATTATTAATTCTATTTGGAGTAATTTTTTGAGTAAACAATTTAGAATTAGGTATTAAAAAGTTGCAGGCTGTTGTTGAGACTAATGATCCAGCGACACCCTGAACTTTGTTTTGCTACTCAAAATTCTATGCAATGGTCACGGGTAGCAGTTATCTCTTACTATCAGAAGAACGACTCGTACGTGTCTCATTACTTTGACATAAGAATCTATCTATACAATAATTTGTGTCATGAGAGTCTAAATAAAGAGGTTTTAAGAACTTCTCAAGATAGAATTAATTTTTAGAGCTCCCAATAAAATATTTTTGACTTCAGGAATATGCAATGAAGATAGGATCATATTCATTGGCACTTCTTGTACTCCATGGGAGGCAGAACAGAAACTTCTGTTCCAATGTTACCAAAAATGCATCCAGATACCAAGACCTGACTATGGAAGCATCTCTTTGATGTGGAGAAGTAAACTTCACAAAGCTGGTGCATTGTCTCCGAGATTGGAAATTTCGTGCCTGTCAAGAGTATCAGATTCATATACTATTGGTAAGTGCTGAAAAATTCAATCATCAGGTAAGTAAGGAAAGAAGGTAAGAAAGGGAAGATCAAGGGATCATCATTGCACAATAATAATATTGTGCATTGCACAATAATAATAAATATAGACTCTTGTAGGATAATATGGCAGAAAAGCTTAAGTAGGAATCTCGTTTTTTACGTTTGCAATGAATTAAACACATTATCTATCTATTTATAAAGCTAGAGCACGAACGGAGATCGGGACGATCTCCGTTCGTGCTCTAGCTTCTATCGTGACTTCTATCGTCAGCATTTGTTTTATTGTGTTTTTTTGTTTATTTTATTTGATTTACTTTTGTCAATGGACTCTTTTCAATTATCTGATTTCTGAGTTTAAATTAAAAAATAATAATACAACACAGCATCAATAGCTTGTCTCCCCTTTCGGGAACGTTCTCTATCCAGCAAACAAACTTTATGAATAAAAAATCCTTCAACTTCTTCAGGTACTCTGCTTGGATGTTTGGATACCTTATTGACGACAAAAAGGCGTCTCCAACTCAAAGTGCGGGCATTAACTGCGCAGGAGGTTGCTGTCCAGCTCGCCTCTAGGGAACCTGTGTATGCTGAACATGTAAGTATTTTTTGCAAAATGAAACACACGTTTCACAATTTCAACATGACAGAGTTACATAGCAAACTGAAAAGTCTCAATTTTAGTCATTATTATAGTTTTTTTAGAACCATTATGGAAAGTATTTGATCTTAAGACACATGACTCTTGATATGAGTTTAGGTGCACAATTTATAATTATTACTGTGTTTTAATCAAACAAAAGCAAAACATTTTTCTACTTTACTAATTTAATGGACTGGATTTGGTTGTGACTTTGACTGAGCCCCATTTATCTACATGTTAGCAAAAGACACTTGAAAGTATAAAATACTATCTGCGCCCCGCGATGTTACCCACTCCATGTTTTCGGGATAAAAGCCTATGTGTTAATCCAGAGTCTCAGCTACCTCCATACCAAATGTCATCCTAATCCGTTCAGTAGTTTTTGCGTGAAAGAGTAAACAAACATCCATCCAAACTTTCACATTTATAATATTAGTGGGGCTTGACATTAGCAACAGTTCGTACGATGCCATAAACAAAACATAAAAATTGACTGTCATTTTTTTTAATATTCAGGAACAAGCGGCAGAAACCTGGTGGTACAAAACGCCACTGGAAAAGAAACGTCAAAAAGTGCTGCAACGGCTAAAAGAATTACAACAGGAGGCCGAAGAGAAGGCAGCAGCTGGCAATAAGTAGAGACAACAATGGAGTAAGGCTGTTCTTGAAAGATTACAGATTTAAGCAACAGACGTTTCGGTCAGTTTTCGGATGGGTGACCATGAATGGTTTTTATTTCTGTGAGCTACCGTAGATAGGATGACCACGTTATATTGTACGTTGTTTGTACCGTCATGACATGTCAGAGGTCTTTTGGCAGCATATTGGCTCTGAGAATAGGGTTGACCTAAGGAGATACAAACTTACTTTTAGTAGATAAATGCAGTATTTTTTTTAATATGATCTGGTAACACTGAGCCTACCAGAACTTGTAGATAGAAGTAGTGAATACATATTTTTAGTATGATAAGAAAAATAACTTAAGTACTTAAGAAGAGATGTGTGTGTTACAACTCAAATTTTAGTTTTAGTGGGTTTTCCGTGTGTTTGCAAACAATTTAAAATTGAAATAACTGAGGTTTATATTCTCAAGCTTGCAGCATTGGGTAACACAAAGTTTTTCCAGGAGTTTTGAAAATTTGTGATTTTATAGATTTTGTCATGTTCTTTTCTAATAATTACTTTGCCACCTCGAATTTTTGTCGCTCGCGTCGACATATTTGAAAAATGGCTCCCAAAAACAATCTCTGGACAATATCGTCATTCTGATTCATTTTATTTAGTTGTACATGGAAAGTTTGCTAAATGACTGGACTTAAAGAGAAATAAAAATAAACTTATATAATTATTTATAGTGCACATTATTTTCAACCCCAAATACGTTTACTTATAAGTGCAAAGTAATAAAGAGAGTTCGAAAAAGATTCTAAAGTTGTTTAATTGTTAGAAACTCAACTTTTATCTTACCCGAAGGAACATTCTTTAACAATTTAAAAGGAGTTCCGACTGAAATATTTTTCTGAGAAAAATAAAATACTTTTTCTTCCTAAACTTGTAACACTTCACAAAGAGAATCTTCAAAGTAAAAGGGATACTGAACTGAAGTGTAAGAGACACACTGGCGTACTTGAGACTGGCGAACTTGTTCGCCGTACTAGTTTCGACCTCAAAAAGTATGCCAAACAGAATTCATATTACGCTAAGCTGCTACTCTATTAAAGTATTGTTTTTTTATCGGGTAAACTTTCGTGTAGTAAGAGTTTAATTTGTATCACATTTTTTTTCTATAATAATTCAATTCATTTAAAATAGTTCAATATTTTCCTTACAGTAGATATTTTCTGATAACAATAATTAATTATTATTTACGTGTCAACTTATAAATATGTCAATAAAAATTAACAATGTAATAAATTATTTGAAATATACTCTAATGAGCTTTATTCCCTAAGACGCCGCTGCATTATATTAATATTTTTTACATTTAATTACATAATTTCGAATTCACGTCCCAATGGTATCTCTATACTAATTAAATTCGCGCTACAAGAACGAGATAAATCTATTTACAAAAAAAAAAAAACATAGTCTTTTTTCTAACGGGTCACAATATTGTTCTTTATGAAATGCCAAAACGATGTAACAGTATATTCAACATTTCAGAAATTCTAAAAAAGCGAAAGAGCATAAGCACCACTTTCAATTGAAACATAAAAATGCATTATGAGTACCGCCTATTTAGTTTCAAATATTTTACAATGTAATTTTAAAATGAAAATACAGTTTATGGAGACGCAGTATTTTTAGTTTTGGCAACAAAAAACAATATTTCGTATTATAATGAACGCTGCTAATGAAAAATATCGGAAATTTATGAACGCGACCGACCTCATAGCAGAGAGTAGGGTATTCCCCATTAGTCATACGTCATTTAATTGCACTGTAAAATACATTGTATTCTGTTCCATCAAACACAGTATTTTTTTAAATATGATCTGGTAACACTGAGCCTACCAGAAGAGAGAGAGAGAAGCTCGGTATGCCCCTACTACCCAGGCCATTCATCTGCTCAACGACCTGCTTGCTCACCAACCACAATTAGATGTATTTGCCGACAAAATGGACTTATTCATGTGCTGTGCTGTCGCCTTCATTGGTGATAGCAACAATAGTAAATAAATAATAATCATTAGTTTAAATAAGTTATTTTGAATTATATTTTTATGTAATGTTGACTCTCTGTGCGCTTTGGAGTAATCTGTAAGCACAGGGAGTATCTGTTGTACAATAAATAAATAAATAAATAAACTGGTAGATAGAAGTAGTGAATACATATTTTTGTAATATTAAATACTATTTTTTTCATTTTGCTGGCTTGTTTATTATCCAGTATGTATCAGTTCTTCAAGAATGTTCTAGTTAGCACCTGGCTTGGTTCGCACGAATATTTTGAAGGGTAGGCACTTATAAAATGAATTAAAGTTGATATCAGAATGGAATCTGTTACCGAATAAGAGCTAGCATATAGATTTTAGAGATTTACATAATAAACTATAAAAATAGGTCTAGTCATTACCATTACATAAAAAAAACTAGCCACAGTCGAGTACTAGAAAGCACTCTATTAACACGCAATGTTTTCCTTCACTGACAGCTCAAACTCATTGTTGGGGTTTGAACCCACGCCCTTCGGTGTGTGAACCGACCGTGCTAACCAATTAGCTATCATCACTACATACATAATATATTAGTATAAGCAAACTCAGGGGTATGGTTAAAAATAGAGCCCCCTGTTTTAGTACAGATTCGATAATTCTATACACGCTATTAAATTTTTTTTAATGCTTGACAGGCTAGGTGTTTGACCACAGCTCACCTGATGTAAATGTATGTTGGAAGATGGTTGAACTGAAATGAAACTGGCTCTTAAGTGAGGTTGCCGGAACACACCGTTAGATGCTTGGCGGCAGATTTGCAACTTGAGGGGGTAGCTAGCCAGCTGAGTACTAGAAAGTACCCTGCCACCATGCTATGGTTTCCTCTCGATATTTTCCTTCGCCGTCAGCTTAAGTTCATTATTGGGGTTTTAACCCACACCCTTCTGCATGCGAACCGACCGCGCTAACCACTGAGCTATCATCGCTACATTTGGTACTTTACCAAAAAGTCAGATATGATTTTCGAATAAACCGTGCAAATGGTTAACTTATTCCAAAAACATGCAAAATATTTTTTTTAAAAAATACTGCTACAAAATAAAACTAATAAAATATCTGCAAACCTGTTGGAACCAATATTCTCTTGAAGCCTTTTCACTTTGCTGAAAACAAAATCACTTTGGAAAACTGTTTTTTTCCAAAGGGTGGCTACACAAAGGCCGATCGCCCTCTGTGACTGAGAATGGGCTAAAAAAGTAGATATATGCGTTCTATATTTACCTAACCTAGGAAACAATTGCTACTGTCGATGCATATTTGTGTTAACTTATTATATAAAAAGACTTAAACTCAAACACAAACGATTTATTGCTCTTTGTTTTTTTTTAATTGCACTCTATTTCGCAACAAACAAAGACAGCAACATTTTTAGAAAGTTAAGATCTATCGATGAAAGAAATGAAAGAAGGTGTTACCCGCTACATATTTTCGTGATAAAAGTAGCCTTGGTGGTAGATTTCCTTAGCAAGAGGTCGTCTAGGTAGGTATCACATTATCTAGGTATAAGCGCGAACCTATTCCATATAAAAAAATAAAATAAAAAATATCACCGCAGTATCAGCTATTTTGCCGCTAAGCAGTAGTGTGTAAACATCACTGTGTTCCGGTTTGAAGAGTACTGCAGCTAGCGAAATTACTGGGCTGTTGAGACTAGCCATCGAAGGTTTCGGGGTAGTGAGTGCCAAAGCAGTGATGCCCTGGACTTTGTTTTGTTACTCAAAGTTCTGTGCATCGCTGCAATGGTCATGGACATCTCATTCATCTCACACAAAAAATAAACTGTTATTGTACAAATTTTGCTCTATTTAGGATTCGATAGCACAGCGTGAAATGTCCGGGATTTATAAAAAGAGTTTTTTTTACAAATGATCGAATTTTACCTAGTTTTTTTTTTTTTTTTAATGATTGACAGGCTGGGTGTTTGACCACAGCTCACCTGATGTTAAGTGAGGTGTGGTCGAAGATGGTAAATCACACCTAGTCTGGAATGGAACTGGCTCTCAAGTGAGGCTGCCGGAACACATCGTTAGATGCTTGGCGGCAGATTTTCAACTTGAGGGTGGTAGCTAGCCAGCCGAGTACTAGAAAGTACCCTACCACCATGCTATGGTTTCCTCACGATGTTTTCCTGCACCGGCAGCTCAAGCTCATTGTTGGGGTTTGAACCCACTCCCTTCGGCATGCGAACCGACCGCGCTAACCACTGGGCTATCATCGCTACAAAAGTAGCGATGATAGCCCAGCGCTAGTAAAATCATTACCGCATTCAAGTAAGATAAGTCGACTTCATTCTCCGGTCCTGAGCTACCAGAAACCACTACGGGCCCGTGTTTGGTGCATGAATATTCGATGCGACCGACAGTTTGACCTGCGCTGTTTACAACAACACTGTTTCCTAAACGGTATGGGAAATGTTCTGGGTACTCATAGGGAGTTCGATGTTGTATACACAATTTATTGTAATTAAGTGAAAAACTCTCACGGTATCAGCTCGGTTTCAAATTCTTTTCAAAAGCTTGATGAATATGTAGCATGCCTTTTTGTAACAGGAAGGCCGTGAAACTATTCCTTTATATTTTATATTATATACAAATTTACAATTTAAAATAACAGTCTCCAAAACCCTTAGGCCAACTAAACGCATTGCTCCAATGAAACAGCAAGGTTTTGGAGTAAACGAAAATATCATCTATGTATTTTGATTTTTGTTGATTTTTTAAAAGCCGCTCGATCGATTTCTGTAACATTTATATAGAATCACTTCTGAAGTATGATCTACCAAGCAAAAAAAGAATCATCAAAATCAATTCATAATTGGCGGAATGATCGCGTAATATACGTATAAAAAAACATCCAGTCGAATTGAGAACGTTCTCTTTTTTTGAGTCGGTTAAAAATAAGGATTTTCTTACGAAAATGTTTTTTTATAAGAACACACGGACGTGTCCACGACAATAACACACCCCGATTTTTTATTAAGGTTCCGTACCCAAAGGGTAAAACAGGACCCTATTACTAAGACTCCGCTGTCCGTCCGTTCGTCTGTCTGTCCGTCTGTCACCAGGCTGTATCTCATGAACCATGATAGTGCGACAGTTGAAATTTTCACAGATGATATATTTCTGTTGTAGCTATAACAACAAAATACTAATAAATAGAATTAAATAATTATTTAAGAGGGCTCCCATACAACAAACGTGTTTTTCCCCCGTTTTTCTAGATAACTAGCTGCGCCCCGCGGTGCTACCCGCTACATGTATTCGGGATAAATCCGTTTTGTAGTTTTTGCGTGAAAGAGTAACAAACATCCATCCATCCAAACTTTCACATTTTTAATAATAGTGGGATGGAACGGATACGGAACTCTTCGTGCGCGAATCCGATTCGCCCTTGGCCGGTTCTTTATTTAAATCATAGAGCAATCATAAGGACTTCTAGTTTCATTGAGAAAAAAGTTCTAATAATTATTTCTATGGTTCTAACTTTACCATCGTAACCAGAGTACAAGTTCGTTATATTCCGATTGGTGAATTGGCGCACTGCCCTCATATCGTATGAATTTTAGATTCGTATAGCCCAACAGTCACGTTACCTATTCAAACAGAAGACCTAGCTCTATATAGGGGCTTGAGTATTTCCTTTTTAAGCTCCTGACACACGATGCCTTGCGGTCGTGGTGAGACGCCACGACGTCATGTAGCGACACTATTTTTTATGATTGACTAGCTGCACCCCGCTGTGCTACCCGCTACATGGGTTTGACATTTCGGGATTAAAAGTAGCCTATGTATTAATCCAGGATGTCCACCATACCAAATTTCATCGAAATCCGTTCAGTAGTATTGCATGAAAGAGTAACAAAACTTTCACATTTATAATATTAGCGGGATGATTATTTATATTAGTTGTTTAATCACAATAACTAATGAAACTTGAAAATATCAAAACACTTGATTCTGGCAAATGCACAAAATGCGACGCCAAAAAAAATGAACGCTCTCCTGGTGTCAATAGATAAAGCATGCCCATGACCATTGCAGCACAGAACTTTGAGTAGCAAAACAAAGTCCACGGCATCGCTGCTTTGGCGCTCATTACTTTGATACTTTCGATGGTTAGTCTCAACCATAGAGATATGTCTCAACAGCCCTGTAATTTCGCTAGCTGCAGTACCGTTCTACACCAGAACTCGGTAATGCTTACACTACTGCTTGGTGGCAGAATGGCTGGTACTGTGATGGTAAATACCTAACAGATCTCCTGCTAGGGATTATAAAGCAAAAATTAAAGTGACATTGAAAAGGTGCATCGCTGATGTCATGCCGTCGCAGTGCTTCGTGTGAATGGGTCTTTATTCTATCGGATTTCTTCAATGTAATGGACAAAAATGGTGAGACGAAACGGTCTATATCAGGAATAAAGTTCTATCTTCACTATTCCGATAGATCGATAAGTCTCGCTGGATGTAGGCTTTAGAAGTCTCTTGAGAGTTAGATTCCAGGTTAGAAACCAATAAAACTAGACAGCGCCAGCGTACTGAAATTATAGCGATGATAGCTTAGTGGTTAGCGCGGTTGGTTCACACGCCACAGAGTGAGGTTTCAAACCGTAAAAATGAGCTTGAGGTGCTCGTGAAGGAAAACATCATCAGAAAACAAATACAAATAACACCAAAGTCATTTACAGGTCATGTACAGGTCATTTCTACATTCATATTTAAAAATAGCAAAATCATAACATATGTCAAAACAATAAAAATGTCAATGAAGTAATATGTCACATATAAAATAATTATGTCAACATAATTTAATGTCCACAAAATCCAAAATGGATTTTCATCCTCAAGTTGAAAATCTGCAGCCAAGCAACTAACAGTGTGTTCCGGCAGCCGCACTCGAGAGCCAGTTCCATTCCAAGCTAAGTGTGTATACCATCTTCGGCCACACCGTTACTTAATATCAGGTGAGGTGAGCCAAACACCCAGCCAGTCAAATATAAAAAAAACAGTATATTTATGTAAATTTTCAACTTTTGCTATTTAAATAGAAATCATATTTTATATCTCTATTTAGTTTTACTTTAAGTTATTTAAGTCAACTTTTCTGTTCGTGTGTTTACTTATCATATTTATTTACTAACAAAAGTAAAGAAATTAGTTCGATATATTCGCTGCAATAAAAAGAAGGACCCTAATCCCGTAACACCGTCTCATCAAGTAATTTTTAATACTATTTTTGAAATGAATTGGAGTACCATTTGTAATTGTAATTTTATCAACTAAATAGTGTTTCGTAACTTTTGCATTTTTCTGAGGGATCGAATCTGAAACGAAGTAATTCGCCAGAGAACTAAATTCATAGACATAGCTTAGCGTATTAGCAAGCTGAAGTAGCAATGGGCTGGACATATCGCAGAACCGATAACCGCTGTGGTAGACGTGTTCTGGAGTGGAGAACGCGTATTGGCAAACGTAGCGTAGGACGCCCTGAGACTCGATGGAGTGACGATATATGTAGGAGAGCTGGCGGCGGATGGAAGAGAAAGAGTTGGAGTTTTTTCTTTGTTTTATGTTTATTGTTTATTTTTGTATGAATTGTTAATGATGTTGAAATATGTTTTATGTCTCAAATAAATTGTTGTCTATTGTCTATTATATTGTCTAATAGCCGAAAATCGGGCTGAGTGGCGTGTCTTGGGAGAGGCCTATGTTCAGCAGTGGTCTTCTATAGGCTGATGATGATGATGATGAACTTACTCACGCTGAGATGGTTGTAGAAGAATACACAAACAAAACCGCGGCTTTTCCCCAAAAAATGCAATGGTTACGATTCCAATTTCCACGGGATGTACACCCTTCATCGCCGAATGGGGTGTGAGGGATGATAAATGACAATGACACTCATGGCCACAGCGTGCACTTCACTCGCTCTTACCACACTCTAAGAGTGTGTTCCACTGAAAGATATGAGAGAGTGTTTTTTAGTACTCGGCTGGCTAGCTACCACCTTTAAGTTGAAAATTGGCCGCTGAGCACCTGACGGTGTATTCCGGCAGCCTTACATGAAATCTAGTTCCCTTCCAGACTAGGTGAGCTATACCAACTTTGACCACGCCGTCACTTAACATCAGGTGAGCCGAGGACAAACCAGCTAGTCAACGTTAAAAAAATAAAAAGAAGGCATGTCAATAACGAGGATAATAATAATTATAATTGCCTCATTCATGGCTAGAGAGAGTTTTAGAGTTATATAAAATTGATACAACTCTAAAATCTTTCTTAGGCGCATGTATGAGGCAATGGACCACAGTCCTTCGTCAACCAGGTAGTGGAGATGGCTCTTCTGAGCCGCAGGACTTGATTAGGATCGAGCGTGGCATTTTCCAGGGTGACAGTCTGAGTCCATTGTGGTTTTGTCTAGCACTGAATCCTCTCAGCACTTTGCTGAAGGAATCAGGGCTAGGCCATCGGCTTCGGAGAGGAGGTGAAGTCATTTCTCATCTGCTGTATATGGATGACCTCAAGCTGTTTGCACCAAAACGCCCAGACTTGATGGAATTGTTAAAAACTACACAGGTTTTTAGCAATGCCATCAAGATGGAGTTTGGGGTAGACAAGTGTGCGGTCATGCACGTACAGCGAGGGGAAGTTGTAAATTGTCCAGATTTACAGCTTTCAGAGACAATGACTTTCAGATCTCTCTCCGAGGCCGAGACTTACAAGTACCTCGGTATGTCAGAGTCGTTGGGTATAGCGGTAGTGGACATCAAGCGATCGGTGAAGGAACGCTTCTTTTGTCGCCTGACAAAAGTACTTAATAGTCTTTTGTCGGGTGGCAATAAGGTGCGTGCCTTCAACGGTTGGGTGATGCCTCTACTGATATACTCCTTTGGCATACTGAGGTGGACTCAGACTGAGCTGGACGCCCTGGATAGAAGAGTCCGTCAACAGCTCACAACTCATCGCATGCTACACCCACGCTCGTCTGTTATGAGACTGTACATTCCACGAAAATTGGGGGGTCGTGGCTTTTTAAGCGCCAAGAACCTCCATAATCGTGAAGTGTGCAGTCTCAGGGATTATTTCCGCGACAACGAGTGCGGGATGCATCGAGATGTTGTGGCAGTTGACAAGGGCCTCACGCCGCTCTCCTTAGCGAACGAGAACTGGCGCAAACCATCGGTGCTAAGCACCGAAGACCGCAAGGAAGTATGGAAGAGCAAGCAGCTGCACGGGCGGTTCTATCGGGTCCTAACGGGCCCCGATGTGGACATGCTCGCGTCGGTGAACTGGCTACGCTTCGGAGACCTCTTCGGGGAAACTGAGGGTTTTGCCTGTGCGATTGCGGACGAAGTTATCAAGACGAACAATTATCGGAAATATATCATGAAGGACGGTACGGTCGACATCTGTCGGGCATGCCACCGTCCCGGAGAATCGCTCCGACATATTATTTCCGGTTGTTCGCATCTTGCTAACGGCGAGTATTTGCACAGGCACAACCAAGTAGCCAGGATCATCCATCAGCAGCTTGCTCTTCAATACGGCCTTGTCGAGTCTGAGGTGCCGTACTATAAGTACGCACCAGCGCCAGTTCTCGAAAATGGTCGTGCTTTGCTCTATTGGGACCGGTCTATCATCACGGACAGGACTATTGTCGCCAATAAGCCTGATATCGTGGTGGTCGACCGAGCCCAACGCCGGGCAGTGCTCGTCGACATCACCATCCCACATGACGAGAATCTCGTGAAGGCCGAGAAGGACAAGCTCAGCAAGTACCTTGACTTGGCTCACGAGATAACCGCCATGTGGGATGTTGATTCGACGATCATTGTCCCGATAGTCGTCACGGTAAACGGTCTTATAGCGAAGAGTCTCGACCAACATCTTAAGAGACTCTCGCTAGACGGTTGGGTCAAGGGTCAGCTTCAAAAGGCAGTGATCCTTGACACGGCGTGCATTGTGAGGAGGTTCCTCACTCTGCAGCCCTAACCACCGGCAGCTTGAGCCCTGCCCCGCTGCCGGCGGCACCCTAGTTTTTAAGTTTTTTTATATTATTTCATCATCATCATCATCATCATCATTTCAGCCGTAGGACGTCCACTGCTGGACATAGGCCTCCCCCATTGACTTCCATAAAGACCGGTTGGAGGCGGCTCGCATCCAGCGCGTTCCTGCGGTCTTTACTAGGTCGTCTGTCCACCTTGTGGGTGGACGTCCTACGCTGCGCTTGCCGGTCCGTGGTCTCCACTCCAGAACTTTGCAGCCCCATCGGCCATCAGTTCTGCGTGCTATGTGCCCTGCCCACTGCCACTTCAACTTGCTAATCCGTTGGGCTATGTCGGTAACTTTGGTTCGTCTACGGATCTCCTCATTCCTGATTCGATCTCGTAGGGAAACTCCGAGCATAGCCCTCTCCATAGCGCGTTGTGCTACTTTGAGCTTACCAAGAAGGCACACAGTCAGAGACCACGTTTCAGCGCCATAAGTCATCACTGGTAACACACACTGGTCGAAGACTTTCGACTTGAGGCACTGAGGTAATTCGGACGAGAAGACGTCGCGCAGTTTTCCGAACGCTGCCCAGCCGAGTTGGATTCGACGACTGACCTCTTTCTCAAAGTTGGACCTACCTAATTGGACTGCTTGTCCTAGGTAAATGTATGTGTCAACAACTTCGAGAACCGAGTTCCCAACTGATACTGGGGTGGGCACAACACGGGCATTCAACATTACCTTCGTCTTGTCCATGTTCATTTTAAGACCCACCCGTTGGGAAACTCGATTGAGGTCTTCGAGCATTGTGCTGAGATCTTCCAACGATTCTGCCATGACCACTATATCGTCGGCAAACCGAAGGTGAGTGATGTATTCGCCATTAATATTGATGCCGAATCCTTTCCATTCCAGGAGCTTGAAGGCGTCTTCCACTGTGGCAGTAAACAGTTTCGGAGATATAACGTCTCCCTGTCTTACGCCTCTTTTTAATGGAATCGCCTTCGAAGTCTGCTCCTGTACTTGAACCGACATAGTGGCGTTATTATACAAACACTTCAACACTTCGATATACCGATAGTCAATATGGCATCGCTGGAGAGACTCAACCACCGCCCATGTCTCGATCGAATCAAAGGCTTTCTCATAGTCCACAAACGCTAAACATAGAGGCAAATTATACTCTTCGGTCTTCTGTATAATTTGCCTTAGCGTGTGGATGTAGTCTATGGTACTGTAACCTTTTCGGAAACCGGCTTGTTCGGAAGGCTGGAAGTCATCGAACCTGCGACTGAGACGGTTCGTAATGACCCTCGAAAACAGCTTATAAACATGGCTCAGAAGCGAGATGGGTCTGTAATTCTTCAATAAAGTGTTGTCACCTTTCTTGAAGAACAGCACCACCACGCCTCTGTTCCATGCTTCTGGCGTTACACCTTCGAGTAATACGGAATTGAAGAGCTTCTGAAGGATTTTAAGTACCGGTGTACCACCCGCTTTCAGAAGCTCCGATGTGATTCCGTCATCACCCGGCGCCTTGTTGTTCTTAAGCTGTTTCAGGGCCATTCTAATCTCGTACAGGCTGATGTCCGGGATATCTTCGGTATAGTGCCGGGTCAGCTTGGCTCTTGGGTCTTTGGCCGCGCTGCTAACAGGCTCGGCAACCGAGGCGTATAACCGTCCATAGAACCTTTCGACCTCCTCTAAAACCTCTGCTTTGGTCGACGCTATACTACCATCTTCTCTCTTCAGCTTCGTCAGCCGGCTTTGCCCAATAGACATGTCTCTTGCGAACACTTTGGAGCCTTTGTTCCGCTCTATCGTCTCTTTAATATGATTAGTATTAAAGATACGTATGTCGTGCCGCAAGGATTTCGAAATCTGTCTATTGAGCAGCCCATATGACTTTGCATCATAGGAAGACTGTAGTCGTAGAGAACGTCGTTCAGCCATGAGGTCTAAAGTATGGTCGGACAGTTTTTGAGGTCTATTTGTACGGCGGGGTCTAAAAAACTTAGAGCCTACCTTATGGACAGTTTCTACAAGCCTGTTATTGATCTCGTCCACTGTAGCAAGATTCTCTAGGCAATCGAAGCGATTGGAGAGTTCGAGTTGAAAGCTTTCGGGGTTTTGTAAATGGGCACGAGTAGGTCGGAGTGTGGACTTCATCAGGCGTGACCTTTCAAGTTTGACATTAATATTCAATGACCCTCTTAACAGTCGATGATCACTACCGGTTTTCACCCTGTGGATCACGGAGACGTCATTGAATATTCGTCTCTTGTTGGTCATGATGAAGTCTATCTCATTTCTCGTAGAACCATCGGGACTCATCCAGGTCCATTTCCTGTGAGGCGGCTTCTGAAAGAAAGAGTTCATCATAAAGAGGCCCTCTTTCTCCAGGAAGTCAGCCAGCCTCTGTCCTCGAGGGTTCCGTTGCCCATATCCAAATTGCCCCACTCTCAGCTCGTCATCGCTCTTCATGCCCAGCTTTGCATTGAAGTCCCCCATAACAACAGTGAAGTGGGTCTCGGAGGTATGTATGACCCTACTTACGTCCTCATACATACTCTCCACTTCATCATCTGGGTGTGACGAGGTAGGTGCATACACCTGAATGACCTTCAGCGAATATCTTTTAGATATTCTGAGTATTAGGTATACGACCCTGCTCGAAACACTTCCGATGGTAATAATGTTGTTAGTGAGGGACTTGTGGACGAGAAAGCCGACACCACCTTGGGACTGTTGGTCACCCTCCCGGTAGTAGAATAGGTTACCCGACTTTAGGGTTATTGTGTCCTCGCCCTCTCTCCGGACTTCAGATAACCCCAAAATATCCCAGTGTAACCTACTCATTTCCTCTTCCAACTCAATAATCCTCTCGTCCGTCCTCAATGTGCGTATGTTGTGTGTTACCAGGGCCAGTCGTCGTTGGGGGTGGTAGCCGGGCGTCTGCCGGGGATTCTTAGCACCCCCTGCTCCACCGTTACCGTGGCCGCTACCATAGCCAGGACTAGTGGAGCTGCCGGGGACTGGGGGCCTGGTCCTTTTTGTAAAATTCATTTGGGGGGGATTTTGCCAATACTCGCCACGCTTGGCAGGCGGGTTGGCGAGCGCAGTTGGGTGTAATTGTTCAAGGAAGACGCTGCTGCCCATCTTCCAGATTGCATCCCTTAGCCGGCTCTTACGGCAACCACGGGTAGAGAGGGTGGGGTGCAATTCTTACGCCGGCACCGCCACGGCAAATTATATTATTATATTATTATATTATTATATTAATTATATTATTTATGTTTTTTTATATATATGTAATGTAAAAAAATTTAAAAATTAAGAAAAGAAATAAATAACTGGAATTATAATCATATATATTGATAACGAGGTCAATTTTAAATAATAAATAATCATAAACAAATAATAAATGTCAGAAAAACCATTAAAAATGAGGGTGCTTAAGTAATATGCTCTGGCAACGTGTTATACCTACACTGTCGGACCCATAACATGTGTCGACTTGGCCTACCTTTACTTGGTGGTAGATCTCCTTAGCTTGCTTAGCAGCCTTGGGAACTGACGGGGACGACGGGACGCAACCTTGTCCATCTGCAGCCACGACCACTCTGCCAAGAGTGTCCGATTGAGAAGAAGAGATCTCCTTAGCAGGAGATCGTCTAGGTAGGTATCACCGCAGTACCAGTTATTCTGCCGCTATGCAGTAGTGTGTAAACATTACTATGTTACGGTTTGAAGGGTACTGCTGCTAACGAAATTACTGGGCTGTGGAGACTAACCATCGAAAGTCTCAAAGTAATGAGCGCCAAAGCAATGATATCCCAAACTATCTTTCGTCACTCAAAGTTCTGTGTATCGCTGCAATGGTCATGGACAGGCGTTATCTCTTACCATCAGGAGAGCGTCTCGTTCGTCTCATTACTTTTTAAATAAAAAAAAAAAACGAGATCGATCTAGAAAGTAGGAGATCCGTAGATGAACTGAAGTTACCAACATAGCCCAGTGAACCAAGCGCGCTAATAATTGTGGTGAACGTACCAAAGTCATCGCTACGATAAACGTGTTTTCATAGTGGATAACTAACTCGAAGCGCAAGGAAATGACTCCATAGCTTTATGGGATTCCCGAGCTGGCGTTAAATTGACTGACTGGGACAATGATTTATTAGATTTCAGGTTGGCAAAGGAAAAAATGTGATGAAAGCATCTCTGAGGTACAAAAAATTGAGAAAACTGACCAACGGCGCGAGTGTGGCAGACTGATTTCGTTTTTGTTTACATTGACACACAGAACAATATTGTGCGAGATAGAATGAAACACTATTTCAATAGAAAAGCATTTGCTTTTTAAATTGTTTTTTTAATTTATTTAGTGAAATGAAATAAATATTGTAGTACATTACACAGCGTCATCTGATGTCAAACTAAGCAAAGCTTATACTATGGAAGTCAAATAACTGAAAACTTTTTTTTTTTATAAATAGGTACATACTTATATTATACATACATAGAACACACATAGAATAGAATAGAATATAACTTTATTATACACCAAAAACTAATTACAATGAAACACAGATTTGAATTGTTTGATTTGTTTGTTTAATTGATTGATTCATTTACTATGCGGAAGTTCATTTTGAGTGTTCAAGATATCATCATCATCATCATCATCATCAACATCCTTCTTTACCCCACTGCTAAATATAGGCATCGCTCTTGTCATATTTCAAGGGTAAAATCTAGTTTACTTCCGCCTAACAGTCGTTTCGGTTACAACAGTGATAAGTTTTTTTTTTTTTTATGGTTGACAGGCCAGGTGTTTGACCACAGCTCACCTGATGTTAAGTGAAGGTGTGGTCGAAGATGGTAAGCACACCTAGTCTGGAATGGAACTGGCTCTCAAGTGAGGCTGCCGGAACACACCGTTAGATGCTTGGCGGCAGATTTTCAACTTGAGGGTGGTAGCTAGCCAGCCGAATACTAGAAAGTACTCTACCACCATGCAAAATAAGTAAAGTAAGTAAATAAGTATTTAAATTTAACTATTTTGACGTCAATTTATGAAACTTATTCGAAACATTACTTAATATCTAATATTTAACATAAACTTAGAACAAAAACGAATTAATACACTGCTGGGTACTTGACGGTAGCCTTTCATTATAGGTCGGACGACTAAACAGACTGACAGAGTAAGCATAGTAAAACTCCCACTGGACTTATAACAGATACCCAATTTTAAAATAAGTATGTTACCAAATTATAATCGACTAGCGGACGCCTCGCGGTTTCACCCGCATAGTTTCCGTTCTCATGGGAATACAGGAAAAAGTAACCTATCACGTGGGGATAGTGTAGCTTCCCAACGGTTGTTGAAATCGGTTCAATAGTTTCGGAGCGTATTCAATACAAACAAACAATCAAATCTTTCTTCTTTATAATAGTATAGACTAGCGGACACCTCGCGGTTTCACCCACGCAGTTCCCGTTCCCGTAGGAGTACAGGGATAAAAAGTAGCCTATGTCACCCGGGGATAGTGTGGCTTCCCAACGGTTAAAGAATTTTTGAAATTGGTCCAGTAGGTTTGGAGCCTATACAATACAATCAAATCTTTCCTTTTTAGAATATTATAGATATTTGATACAGTATACAAAAAGATTATTTAAAAAAAAAATACAATAACTAACTTAGGTTGAACAAACAACGCGTAGTAAAATTTTCGTCAAATTCAAATCGAGAATTTTCTTCAAATCAAAGACAGATTTCTTTATTTACGACAATGCACGTCGAAGTTCGTGCTTGATTTATGTAACACATTGTGCAAAACACGTCGTGTAAATCATAGCACGGGTGCCCGTGACGGCCCTGAATGTTTTTGGGGAAATATGAGAAAGAAATTTGTTACTAATCTGCTAAGAAGGACCAAAAGGTTCTTATTGCCAACCAACAATGACTCTTAGCGACTCTCTAGTACTCTAGTACGCTGCCTGTCGCTAAGCATCTAAAGGTGTGTTCTGGCACCCTCACTTGAGAGCCAGTTCAATTCCAGACTAGGATTGTTCACCGTCTTTGCCTTCGAGTCTCGAGTGAATCGGTTTCTTCTAGGCGAGCGTTGATTCTTCATAGCATTTCCATCGAAATACTTGACACTGGCAAATCCACAAACTGCTACGCCAAAAATAAAGAAAAAAAACCTATTAGGTAACTGCAGAAACGGGGTTTGGCGGGAACGCGGAAAGAGTCGTGTCGCCATTGTAATTTTTCCAAAACACGGGTTTTTTTCGAGTGTTTATGCATATGGCAAAATGATATAATGTGAACATGACTTCGTGTTGCTTCCAAAACACCATCGAAGCTTTATAGTAAAGTCGCCACTACTTTACTAAAGCATGACTGGACTTGACTATAACTATAGCTACGAGGACACGTATTTAACTTTTGAAACTTGAAAATATATAAATACTTGACACTGGCAAATGCTCAAAACGCGACGCCAAAACTAAAGAAAAAAAAACAATCGCACATATAACTAACTACTGCCATAATTTTCTGCACATGCATTATCTTAGAAGGGTTCCTACACAAGTCAAAAGGGGAGAGTTGACGTATGCCCAAGATGTTGGAGGGTCTTTAGCGCACTCAGAAAGGATAACAAAATGGATTATATTTAGTTATTTTTCCGCCCCTCGGGTGGAAATATCTGTGACAAGTGAGTAGAATGGCTTATAACTGCAACCGTTTATGAACGATATCACTGGAACAAGTAAGGGGGAATGAATGACATACAATGTTACATGAATCTGGCGGCCTAGCTAGTCAACCAACAAAAATAATGCATTCTTGTATTTTCAACAGAATGAGAGCTATAGTATTCTATAAATAAAAATATATCCTAGGAAATTTCATACAGCGCTATCTAGCCTCAAACTAAGCGAAGCTTGTACGACAGGAACCAGATAACCAGTGCTCGAATTGAACCGGACCGCACCGAAACGCCGTTCCGTTTCGTAAAATTGCGGTTCCGTTACGTGAAATCACCGTTCCGTTTCGTAAAAGTTTTCCTTACATCGTTCTGGTTCAACAAAAAAGTGAAATTGTGGAAAATTTTGTAATAAAAATAAAAGTCCAGATTTGCGCTTTATTTCGTTTGTATTTAAGCAGGTTCTTACTCTTAACTTTTATACTCGTAATTTAATTAGTTGAGTGAATTATACTATTTACAAAATGTATACAAAAAACTTAGTCTAAAAAACCGTCAGAGGAGGGATAAGTGGCCAGAATGCTGGCAACATTGCCACGCTGGATGGCAACTCTTAACTTAATTATTTTTTATTGTTGAAAGGTTAGGTTACCACAGCTCACCTGATGTTAAGTGAGTGTGGTCAAAGATGGTAAAGCACACCTAGCCAGGAATGAAATTGGCTCTCAAGTGAGGCTGCCGGAACACCATTAAATGCTTGGGTAAATACCCATTCAGTCGCATAATATTTCATGTGACAACACTGAGAGCAAAGTCGTGGAATATATTTTTTATGCGACTGGCCACACTCACAGACGGCCTTGGTAGTGGATTGCAAGAATAAGGAATTAAGGATTATGTAAATAATAAGCTGTTTCCTTCAATAATTGAAACCAATCCGTCAAACTTATGGTAGATAATTATACAGACAGTAAAAGTTTTCATTAAAACAAATAGAATCTCTTTTGTGTAGGTGGTTGAAATACCCTCAGAATTTAATTCTAATTGAAGTTAATTTCGCCAGAAGCAGAAACAAAACTTGCAACACCCAGGCATAATTGCGAAAGACAAAATTTATAATCCCTTTGAAAATAATTTAACACAGAACTCGAGTAAATCGTCTAAACAAATTCCGCCGATTAAGAAAATTAAATTTTCCGCTTGTTCTGACTTCACTGACGAATTACTGTTACTCCTTATTTAGGCAATCCTATCTCAAGCGATTGCCACAGATAACGCAACAATTCCATATTTTGAACTTCTACAAATACAGAAGGAAAAGTTCAAGTGAGGAGTGTTATTCAGTCTGTGACATGGTAAAGAATAGCAGTGAAAAGAAGGCTATGGAAAACAAAACTCACACGAAAATTGTATTATTTCCAACTTTATTAACGTTGGATGAAACTTTAACTAGAAACAGAGATACTACAGTATGTAGCCAAATGGTTTTTTTTTAATGGTTGACAGGCTTGGTCAGGTGAGCTGTGGTCAAACGACCACAGCTCACCTGATGTTAAGTGAAGGTGTGGTCGAAGATGGTACAGCACACCTAGCCTGGATTGTAACTGGCTCTCAAGTGAAGCTGCCGGAACACACTGTTAGATGCTTGGCGGCAGATTTTCAACTTGAGGGTGGTAGCTAGCCAGCCGAGTACTAAAGTACCCTACCACCATGCTATGGTCTCCTCACGAATGTTTTCCTTCCCCGGCAGCTCAAATTCATTGTTGGGGTTTGAACCCACGCCCTTCGGCATGCGAGCCTACCGAGCTAACCACTGAGACAAAAAAAAAAACTATCTATAATTATAATCTATCTATTTAAATCTATTCTAATCTAAACAAAAATATGTAACAATTTGGTTTCCATAGTACAAGCTTTGTTTAGTTTGAGGCTAGATGGCGCTGTGTTAAATGTTCTCCAATATTTATTTATCTACATCTACACTAATATTATAAAGAGGAAAGTCTTGTATAGTACAAGTTCTCTTTTAAATTTAAATTATTTAATCGGTTCCAGCCTCCCGCGATACAGGCTAGCCCTAGTGCGGGGACTATTGTAAAATATTACGATCTTTGTATACATATATACTATTAAAAAAAAAATATGTTTAATTAATTATAGTGAGATAAGAGATTACATGAGGTTACGCAGAACGGTGTTACTAAGATGAAACGAGTTCAGTGTCCTCATTACGAACACTTTTTACTATGGGATCAATAAAGGAAACGTGTAAAAACAAAAAAAAATAAATAATGTATATATATATACAGGTAAATAAATAGTTTTTGTTTTGTTATCATGTTTGTATTTCTCTGAAACATATATTTTGAATCATCAAATTGCAAACATGTATTTATATATTTTGAATCATCAAATTGCACAAACCACGGTCGTGCCCTGCAAGCCCTTTACGTAAACAACTCGTTAATAATTGCTGAGCCCTTTGTATGTATTATTCATAGCAGCTGTAAACCGAACTAGCCTAATGAAAAGGGACGCGTTTGTTCCCGTCATACGGATGTTTGTCACACTGTCACGTAACTAAGACATGTCCAAGCTAGATGTGTTTACCGTAGTGATGATAGCTCAGTGGTTAGCGCGGTAGGTTCGCATGCCGAAGGGCGTGGGTTCAAACCCCAACAATGAGCTTGAGCTGCCGGTGAAGGAAAACATCGTGAGGAAACCATAGCATGGTGGTAGGGTACTTTCTAGTACTCGGCTGGCTAGCTACCACCCTCAAGTTGAAAATCTGTCGCCAAGCACCTAACGGTGTGTTCCGGCAGCCTCACTTGAGAGCCAGTTCCATTCCAGGCTAGGTGTGCTTTACCATCTTCGACCACACCTTCACTTAACATCAGGTGAGCTGTGGTCAAACACCAAGCCTGTCAATCATTAAAAAAAAAAAAAAAAACCATCATTGACCACACCGTCACTTAACATCAGGTGAGCTGTAGTCAAACATTTAGCCTGTCAACATGATCAACGCGAGCTTTGTTTTTTTTTTGTGCCAAAATTATATCGTTAGTAGTATTTTATGATAGTAAGGAGCTTGTGTAAGGAATTTAATATTGAAGTACATTTTAACACCGCGCCATCTAGCCCCAAACTAAGCAAAGCTTGTTCTATGGGCACCAGACAGCTGACAGAATACTTAAATACTTTTTTTTTGTAAATATACTTAAATACTTATATACTTAAATACTTAAATACTTTTTTTTTGTAAATACATACTTATAATACATACAGAACACCCATACACAGAGCAAACATTGATTAGTCACACAAATGTTAGTCCCGAGTGGGAATCGAACCCACGCCCTTTAGCTGATAGACTACCAATGAACCAACAGGGCTGTCAACAACTAAAGGCAGCTTATAAGGAACGAGGCTCATCTGCCTGCATTTATTTATTTATTTTATTTATACAATAGTCGGTGTGTGTATAATCAAAATAATTATATTCGTCAAAATAAATAACCATTTAAATATCGTAGGACATTATACACAGCGCTACCTGACCCGAGCAAAGCTTGTACCTACAATGAAAGTCAGATAACTGACAATATCTTTAAATATTTTTTTTGTAAATCATTTATTCAAATTTAAAAATGTCAAAATCATATTATACAAACATAATTAGATGTCACTAGAAGTCTCCCCGCGCATCGAGCCCCGGCCGAACGTTCCCGCAATACATAATTTTTTTGTTGTAAATACATACTCATAATACAAAACACATTTAGTGGTACAAATCCATTTTTTTTATAACATTGTCATATTGTTACGTAACGGTGTAAATGATGACTAAATCCAAATTTATAGAGGCGTATCCAGCTATATTTGAAATCTTGTTTAAATTGAAGTTGTAGAATATTGTATGGATAAAGTTTTGGGCACTTCCAAGTAATGGGTTTGTGTTGTCAATTAATTCCATAACTATAACCGTATACGAGATACAATAATTTAACAAGGCTATACGGAGAGGGTGCACTAAGCTGGAAAGATTGTGAAGTGACAATCTTAACATTGTAAAAACATATTTTTTTTAGTGTGTACATTTATTCATATAGTTGAAAAACTAATTATTTAAAGTAAAACATCTCTACTATAAAAAAATAAATCTAAAAGACCACCATCACATCAACGGGAGTAGATCCCAAAACATTGATTCTATTGCCAGGTTGTTTGGCATTTATGGCAATACTCAATCTTTGTGCAAAATATAGATCAGCCTTTTGGTTATGTGTGACTTTATTGCTCCCATTCCCCATGACCCTAAAGTTTCAAGCTCAAAAGGTTTAGATACGTATTCTCTGTCTTTATCTATAATTGAGCCTTATGAGGTATTTTGATTTAAAAAAAATATGACTTTTTCATAGAACCATCTAACCCAAACCTAACCAAAGCTTCTAATGACTGATATGATCCTTTAAAACTTTTTGTAAATACATTTTTTTTGCTCGAAGTTTCACCACATTATTCATCTGATGTTAAGTGACAGTGACAGTGTGGTCAGAGGTGGTAAGCACCTAGCCTAGAATGGAACTAAAATGGAATGGAACATTTTTATAATAAATACGGACCCTCCAAACACAGAACATCACATAAATAAAAAAGTATTTATGTATTCTATCAGTTATCTGACTTCCATCACACAAGCTCTGCTTAGTTTGGGGCTAGATGGCGCTGTGTGTATAGGTCCTGCGATATTTATTTTACTTAAATGTTTGTCCTAGGTGGAAATTGAACCCACGCCCGCAGTTCAGGAAGCAGAGTTAATATAAGATAAATTGTAAATTATAGACAGTTAAATTATTATTTCTTTAAAAATACGTAAATTTTTAAACTTCCTTTTTTATCTTACAATTACACTAAAACAAGTTTAAAACATCCACATTATCTGTCTGCTCATCTTAACCGTTCAGTTAAATTTTTATCTGACCGAGTTCATTTGCGAAATGCTTTTTCTCCCCTTTTGTTTGCCAAGGCCTACCCCAGTCCCACAGGACCTACCCTGGACCTTGCAATGGGAATTCTTTAAACTCCCCCTATTTCAAATGTGTTCTATCTTAATGGCTATTCATTTGTTCTATGAAATAGATAGGGTTGTTAAGGAACTGTCTAGGACTGTACTAGCCAAAGAATGCGACCTTTTTTCAGATGTCGTTTTTGTTTTTATCGAATCGATGTTTATATCAAGGGCTGTATTCAATTTGGTCACGTTTTTTCTTCATGTAAATAAATAAATATATAAGTAAAAAAAAGCCTTATATTTCTTACTAAACAATTTAAACATAAACTTATTTCTAATTATTTTCTACAGTTCATATGTTTAAAATTATAATTTATGTTAATAGATTTATGTATAGGTATATATTTCATTATTACTTATTTAAGAACCACTCAATTTTCTCGAAGGGAAAGGCCTCCTCTAGAGTTGTCCATGTACCCCTGTTCTTCGCTGTCTCCATCCACTGTTTGCCAGCCGCCTGCACAATTTTATTTCAATTTTAAGTCTTCATGTCATTGTAACAACACACAATGATTTTTCTTTAGCCTCAAAACAACAATTTTTTCATTTCCTCATCAGCATGGTATGTGGATAAAGAACGATTGATCAAAGAGAACATGGTATCACATGACCTATTTTCAAGCACCCCAAAAATATTCGACCATTCCAAGCCCGGTGTTGCCAGCTTGTCTCCAATTAGACCCGTGCGAGTGTCAAAGCCGGTCGCAGATTGCAAGCAAAGCCTTTTGTGTTTGCATCGTGGATACTTACCAGATTAGTTTGTTCGGAAACTCTGCATTTCCCGAAGAGTTGGGGGTTTTTTTCGAGCTGAAAACATTTTAAATTGGACTGGCATATTATTTTAGGAATATAAACTATTTCGAAAGTTTAATTTTGTCTGTTTTGGGATGTGTACTATTTGTAATGGCAGCTATTGAGTAGGTGTAATTACTTTACTTGCCCGTATCTAATATTTTTCTAAGGCAATTGTTTTCTTTCTAAAATTCTAACTCATCTGTTCGATTATAAAGTATGTTATTCATGTATTTTCATGTAACGAGATGAAGAATCCAATCGATTGACGACATCACCACATATCAATCAACCAATAATGTACATAATTATGTCTAAAGACATAGTGTGAGCTATCGATATTCCTTATAAATCGAGCTTTATCAATCGCATCGCAAGTAAACCACCCGACGGTGCATTTACAATCGTTCTCTACAAATTGGTATTTAGCCCGTTGATTGTCCGGAACGTCGGCGGTCACCAAATGCCAGACGTGGCGCTCGCTAATTTGTCCATCTGTTGGGCACTGTTTGCTTAGTGCTGAATTGATTGGCACTAACTGTACTTGATGAACTAAATGGACACTATTTCAAATTGTCCCTTTAGTGTAAACGTTCTGCTGCTGGTAAGAGATTACGCCTACCAATGACCATTGCAAGGGTTTTGCACCCTAACTTTGAGAAACAAAACGAAGGCCAGGGCATGGCTGCTTTTGTACTCGATCCTTTGAAATACTTGATAGTGTTTGACAGTCCTGTTGGCTCATCGGTTGTATATCTACTTTACGAGATGTGATTAAGATAATATTTGTTCTGGTGGGAGTCAAACCCACGCCCTACAGCTCTTGAAGCACACAAATGAGCTAAGATCCTTTTCGTTTTCTAAATCTAGTTTTAGAAGTAATACAATTCGGTATGTAAAGAAAAAAAATACTTTGCTGATTCAAAAACCATTTCGAAATATTACATTCCTGTACATGATTTTTCCGTTTAAAACTCTTTAAACTATGAGACGGGGTTTATTTTAATAAAATATATTTGACTTTCAATTAACCTCTAATGACGTCATGTCCTTGGCTGTATAAGGATTCTTTCAGTGCCTCAAATCTCCTCCTCCTTCAGCCAATGTTATGACGTCATAACTATAAAAAGTTTGAAAATGTATTAGAATTAAACTACCGCATAGAAAGCCAAAATATTCAAATTAGTTTCATAAAATAAAGTTTACTATCAGTACAAAATATAAAATAAATACAAAAAAAAAACTTTACATACCGAATTCAATAACACAATTGTCTACCTTACCTTAATATTTAGCTTTAGTTGTTTTTTTTCTAAAACAATTTTTTGTCCCGCCTTTTACTCCCAATCAATAAATCTTACCAAAATTAAAACTTTCATCTCGAAAGCAGGCTATTCATCATGCTCCCTCGATGCCAATTTGAAAAGAATCTCCAAATTTTTCATTTCATTACTAAAATAAATTTTGTGAATTTTTCGCACAAATGAGCCCCTCTTAATTGCGTTGGGGATAGTAAATCAGTTACGATTCTGAATTTTTTGTGCGATAAATTTATAAAACCAAAATTATATTTAACGTAGAATGACGCCTCTGTTGCATCTCTACATAGTATGAAGCAAAGTCGCTTCCCGTCGTCTGTACGCTTAGACCTTTTAAACTAGGTACGCAACGTAATTTTAGTGCGGTTTCTGTATTGCGGTGTATTTTTTAATACACATAGACTTATTTTTTTTTGTGGTTGTCAGACTATAGAATAGAATAGAATATAACTTTATTATACACCAAAAACTTACAAATGAAATGATGAAATGATGATGATTTGTCTATGTTTTATGTTTATTTTTTTTTGTATGTATGTATTGTAAATTATGTTGAAATGTGTTTTATGTCATAAATAAAGTGTTGTCTATTGTCTATTGTCTAAACATAGATCACAATTAATACAAATATGAAACAAAAAAAAAAAGAAGAAGGCGATGTGTTTGACCACAGCTCACCTGAGGTTAAGTGAAGGTGTGGTCGAAGATGGTAAAGCACAACTACCCTGGAATGGAACTGGCTCTCATTGTCGGCAGATTTTCAACTCGAAAGTGGTAAATAGCCAGCCTAGTACTAGAAAGTATACTACCATCATGCTATGGTTTCCTCACGATGTTTTCCTTCACCGGCAGCTCAAGCTCATTGTTGGGGTTTGAACCCACGCCCTTCGGCATGCAAACCTACCGCGCTAACCACTGAGCTATCATCGCAACAAAATAATAACAAATTATATTTCACAATTTATAATTGACTTGATCTCAGTATAATATGTCCCGGGTGACATAAGCTAAGCTATTATGCAAATAGTTTATTTCAGATACAAGTCAATAGCGATGTCAGTAATATTAATAATTACACATTCAAAGTCTACAACATCGCAAAATGTCACATTCAATTAATTTAACAATATAAATTTAAACAAAAGACAAAACAACAAAATTAAAAAAGATAACCTATATTAATCTTAACTTTTTTTTCTTTGGTTTTGGCGTCGCATTTTAGCATTTGCCAGTGTCAAGTATTTATCTATTTTCAAGTTAAATAAGTGTCCTCGTAGCTAGTAAAGTCCAGTCTTAGTCAAGTCCAGCCCGTGTCAGTCAAGTCCAGTCATGCTTTAGTAAAGTAGTGGCGACTTTACTATAAAGCTTCGATGGAGTTTTGGAAACAACACGAAAAGTCATGTTTCACCACATTATATCATTTTCCCACACTCGTGCTTGTAATTTGGCACTTTATGAATAAAACACCACCATTTTTATGCATAAACACTCGACAAAACACTAGTTTTGGAAAAAAATACAACGGAGCGACACGACTCTTCCCGCGTTCCCGCCAAAACTCCTAATCTTAACTTACCAACTATAGCTATATATTTTCGTTTAATTATACTGTTTTAACTTTCCTCATTCAGTTCAAAACCTAAATTCGGAACAAATTGCCCAATCAGAAACTTTTCAAACACAACTCACTCGCAACAAGGAAAACAAAAACAAAACACCTCAATACCAAAGAAAGTAACCATTCCCTCAAAGAAACTTCGAGAGTAATTCGACAAAAGATGTTCGCAAAACCGAGTAGGTGAAGGAAAAAATATAAAACGTCCAAATCATGGAGTGACAAAAAGATTCCTCACAATCAAACTTTTTCCATTTTCACTGGGAGAATAGCTTTGGGCGTCAAGGTTTGATCATAGATTAACTAATGCGAAAC
Organism: Biston betularia; assembly: GCA_905404145.2. Lineage (NCBI taxonomy): Eukaryota > Metazoa > Arthropoda > Insecta > Lepidoptera > Geometridae > Biston > Biston betularia. Next base: position 2,565,925 of record FR989879.1, read on the forward strand.
CGTTGGTGATTCATGAAGAGTTTGTAAATATTTATATACCTACATCACCTGATTACACACTAACAGACAGCCTTGTTGGTTCATTGGTAGTATATCATTTTGTAGCGATGATAGCTCAGTGGTTAGCGCGGTAGGTTCGCATGCCGAAGGGCGTGGGTTCAAACCCCAACAATGAGATTCAGCTGCCGGTGAAGGAAAACATCGTGAGGAAACCAAAGCATGGTGGTAGGGTACTTTAGTACTCGGCTGGCTAGCTACCACCCTCAAGTTGAAAAACTGCCGCCAAGCATCTAACGGTGTGTTCCGGCAGCCTCACTTGAGAGCCAGTTGCATTCCAGGCTAGGTGTGCTTTACCATCTTCGGCCACACCTTCACTTGACATCAGGTGAGCTGTGGTCAAACACCTAGCTTGTCAACCATTAAAACAAAAAAAAAAAAATATCTGCTTCAAGAGCGAAAATGCGTGGATTCGATTCCCACCCAGGGCAAACATTTTTTCGTATAAAACAAATGTTTGTTCTGTATCTAGGTGCAATGTATTTATTATAAGTATGCATTTACAAAAAAAACTATAAAAGTATTCTATCAGTTATCTGACTTCCGTAGTACAAGCTTTGCTTAGTTTAGGGTCAGATGGCGCTGTGTGAAATGTCCTCCAATATAGTGATAAGTTTAGTGTTTGATCACAGCTCACTTGATGTTAAGTGACGGCGTAGACGAAGATAACGACGAAGAAGATGGAATGGGAACTGGCTCTCAAGTAAAGCTGCTAGAATATACCGTTATGTATTTGGCGGCAGATTTTCAACTTGAAATTGGTAGCTAGCCTGCCGAGTACCTACTAGAAAGTGCCTTTACCATTACGCTATGGGAACCAGACAGCTGATAGAATAGGTAGGTATATATGTACTTTTTAGTTGTTGTAATATTTTTTTTAAATGTTTGACAGGCTAGGTGTTTGACCACAGCTCACCTGATATTAAGTGAAGGTGTGGTCGAAGATGGTAAAGCACACCTAGCCAGGAATGGAACTGGCAAGTGAGTGAGGCTGCTGGAACACACCGTTAGATGCTTGGCGGCAGATTTTCAACTTGAGGGTGGTACCTAGCCAGCCGAGTACTAGAAAGTACCCTACCACCATGCTATGGGGCTTGCGATGTTTTCCTTCACCGGCAGCTCAAGCTCATTGATGGGGATTGAACCCACGCCCTTCGGCATGCAAACCTACCGCGCTAACCACTGAGCTATCATCGCTACAACTATATACTTATAATGCTTACATACAGCACACCCAGACACAGAACAAACATCTGTGTTAGTCACACAGAAATGAAAAACAAATAACTAACTGGGGAACAATATAATTATGTATGTATGTATGTATGTTTACCTGTCGTTATTAAACTTTAGGCATTTTTTTCACTACTCTCAAAGAAGTGTCCCATCAAACTCTACATTTAGTCCTCCGACATTCTTGTCGAGAATACCTTAAAAGTTTTGAGTGATGACTCTGAACATACATTTTGCTTTTATGAAGTTGCTCCTACAGAGAGTTTCAAATACTTACGTTGGGGTGACTGCACAGTCATTGCTTTAGGATGAGTTGGAAAATTGTTGAATTTTAGGATGGCTACTTAATATTAAGAGTGTTACGCTGACGGGGAGAAATGCTATCGTTTGTGTTACTTTACGTTTTATATTTAATATGCAAAAAGATTTTCGATGCAATTTGGTGTTGTCATTTTTAATTAACCAGCCACCGCTTATAGACTGTAAGACGTTAACTAAAAAATTTAACAAAAGAAATAGAAAGCGAATTAGAATTATTTGATTCGATTTTTTTTATTAGGTTTTTTTTTGATGATTTTTTTTTGTTTTGATGTTTTTTTAACACACTGTTTTATTTTTATTTATTTTATTACTAGTGTTACAACATCTCCCGTCTGTCTCTAATATTATCTATCGTGTTTTCAATTCTTGGTTGCCTGGAAGAGGTTCTTAAGGTTATTTTGTTCTCTGTACTTTTTTCTATTTATGGTGTGCACAATAAATAGTTCCTATCTACCTATCTATTAGAAGTTCATTATTTGTGAATTGTAGTATTATAGTATTTCGTTTTTATGAAACCATTTTAACCAATAGTGCCTTGGCTAAGTTTTCCCTTCACTCACAAAAATGCACCTTTCTATATACCAGTAGCACTCTCCTCAATAAATGCAGCACGGTTCAAAGAGACCGCGTCATTCCATCAACTGGACACAGCTCCTGTATTCAATGAGAATGAGCAAACAGTACTGCACAGACAACAGGAAAGTAAGCTAGAAATGGCCGGACAATCCCTTACCATGTTACAACTCTTATGGTACTAGTACATAAGGTTCTTATCTGTATTTAATTTTTAAACTCTTGTGTATACAATAAGGTGTTTTCATATATCTCTTCATCCTTCACGACAACAAATACTCCCTGTGCTCCCTGAGGTACTCAACCTTTGATATCAGTCCGAACGGAAAGTCGGTGAAAAATATACCTTATATGTATACATATAAGTGTAACATTTGTGTGTACATTTGTCTTAGTTACTTTACTTATTTATACCTGTAAATAGTATTTATTTCGGTTATTTTATTTTGTTTTATAAGAAACTTAATATTGTATATAACGTTATAATTATAAGTATATTTTGCCAGCTTATATAGTCAGCTTAAAGTTAAATACACACATCAAATAACTTTCGAGAAAAAAAATTCTACAAGCAACAACCTCATAAGTGTAACATGTCAGTGTACAAACATACATACATACAAAGGGGGAGAAAAGTCGACGGATTTAGCAAATTATTATTGAAATAGGTTTTTGTAACAAATAGGCTTCCATTTGACCGCCATCTCATCTGATGTTTAGTGATGATGCAGTCCAAGATGAAGCACACTTGCCTAGAAGATGCAATAGATATAGATAGACACTCTTTATTAAATACACCAAAAAAAATGCCGACAAAAGTTGATACTTAAAATACGTCTCTAGAATGTCGGTGACCCAAAGTTACAAATAAAAAGTAACAGCATAACGACAAAAAAATCTCGTCTATGCATGGCACGTCACAATAAAATTCACAAATCAAATTTATTTCTTATTTAATTACACTTATTTACATTTCAACTTGAATTCAATTCTAGCCAATAATCGTTGAACATCATAGTAGGGGCACCAAGAGCTACACTTAAGCCACTGCTGTTTAGAAAATGGTTCAGGATTTCCATTCGCCCCGGGCGCTGTAGAACTAACGACAGTATCCAAACTTTCACAATGACTTGACTATGGAAACTGTAGTAGTTTTGACAATTTTTGTACTGCGAAGCAAGATGAGGCTGCGCGAATCGTACTCTGTTTTGACTCTTTGAAAATGGTCACAAGATATAGCCAAAACTATAGTCTGAGTATTTGACCTAATTAAACGTAAATAATCTTATTATATTATTGTGTCTTTTTGCGTCTTTCATAGTGTATGTACAAAATTTGTGGTATTTTTATTCATAAGCGCCGGATCACGTGCTTGAGTATCAGAAAGTGAGATAATGTACTGTACAATATTTTAAGTATTTCAATAGTTATATACTTAATAAATCAACTGAAATAGTCTCAGTCAAGCCCAGTCATGTTCTAGTACAGCAGTGCCAATTTTACTAAAATCTTCGACACAGTTTTAAAAGCAATACGCAAATGCGTTATAAGGCATTCCCAAAGTCGTGCACAAAATTCAGCGTTTTCGTAAAAAAACCACATGTTATACTAACCTTATGTACTGCATCTTGGGCTGTATTGTGTTTTCTGTTTCGTTTGCGGTGAGCATTTTGAGGGAATACTGAATGCTTAGAGCATTCCATTTTGAATATTGAAAACAGGATTTGAGCTACTTTTTGAGTAACATGGTTCGAGTGAAACCTTTGCCAAAAAAATATTATATTATATAATGTTATGTTATGAGGCATCATTAGATTATGTTGCTGTTGTGTATCGAACGGAATGAGTCTCTGAGCCATAATACAGGGTTACGTGGACCGTATTTTACTCATGATTGTGCATATCATGGGACTCATCATCATCATCCACAGCCTTTTTTTATCATTCTTTACATAATGCATAGATATTCTGCCGCCAACTAGTCACTACTACTTATTTTAGTTAACATTACTGTAACCTGTTTTGAAGGATACTGTAGCTAGCAAAATTACAGGGCTGTTGAGACTAACCAAAGTCTGAGACTAACCATCCAGAGTATCAAAGTAATGTCACTTTGTTTGGTTACTCAAAGTTCTATGTATCGCTACAATGGTCATGGACAGGCGTTATCTCTTACCATGAGGAGATCTTCTCGTTCTTCTCATTAATTTTACATTTAAAAAAAAACAAACAAAATCTTAGCTAACGCTATGTAGGCGGATTGTATTTATAACAAAAAAAAACTATTTATGTATTCTATCAGTTATCTGTCTTCCATAGTACTACCCTTTTTCTTTGTGGTCAGATGGCGCTGTGTGTAATGTCCTACAATATTTATTATATATTATATTGATTCAAAGAAAGAAAGAAAAAAGTTTTATTTTGCAACGAGCACAAAAACAAAAACAAAAAAACCGAGACAGACAGTTACAAAATAGGGGCTCACCTCAGTAATACACTAAGCAGTATGGCCAGCGCTGGTCTCCCGGTGAATTTATACAACAAAAAAAAACACTTAATTAATAAATATCGGATTACATTACATACGTAATTGAAACAATAATCATTTTACGTGACCATAAAATCATTTCAATTGAGACGTAGACTTATTTCATGTTATAAAAAACCCCAAGCCAATGTGTGCGTATCGGTGATATATCGCTTTAGGCCAACAATTTTCCACTAACAGCCTAATAAAAATGTTGGTAATGTCCCAAAAGATATTGGTGCATGGTATTCACTTATAAATTGATAACAGTAAGGACATTTTAAGGTTCCTAACGAAGACCAATAACAGTTACAACATTGGGTTCTTCAAAAGGCATGTTAAGGGGGTTCGATTTCCATACAGATATTTTTTTCCATTTATGGACTAATGGAGCATAATTTTACAGTGAAATCACAGCTACTGGCATTTTATTTGCGGTAAATCACAATTACTTGAATAAAACAGTAGTAAAGTCGCCACTACTCTACTAAGGCATGACTGGATTTGACTTACACGGGCTGGACTAGACCAAGACTGGGCTTTGACTATAACTATAGCTACGAGGCAACTCATTTAACTTATGATACCTACTTGAAAATATCAAAACACTTGACACTGGCAAATGCACAAAAAGCGACACCAAAATCGAAGAAGAAGACGTCATCTGATGTTAAGTGACGGTGTGGTCGAAGAGGGTAAAGTACATTTAGCCAGGAACAGACTGGCTCTCAACTAAGGTTGTCGGAACACACTGTTACTCTCTAGTACTCGGCTGGCTAGTTACCACCCTCAAGTTGAAAATCTACCACCAAGCATCTAACAGTATGTTTCGGCAGCCTCACTCAAGAGCCATATCCATTCCAGGCTAGATGACCTGTCAATCAACAATAAAATAAATAAAGAAGTACTCCTTACTGTTTCTTGAAAAGTGTCCGTAGACAATAAAACGCATGTGTTGTCATTTCGGGGACATTTTTGTTCAAAGCTAGATATGCTTGCACCGTGATGTATGTCGAAATCGTGTCTTCTGATATTGCTGGACCAGTTTTGCAATCAAAAGAATTCTTACATATGTTTTTTTTTTTCTTTTTTCCTTTGGTTTTGGCGTCGCGTTTTGAGCATTTGCCAGTGTAAAGTATTTAATAATCTACTGTTTTTTTTAAGCAATTGTGATTTACCGCAAATAAAGATCAAAATAAATGCCAGTAGCTGTGATTTCATTGTAATTTTTTTTTTTTTTTTTTTTTTTTTTTTATTTATTGAGGCTTCATACTAGCAACTACAATAATTTTTATTATAATTTTACACAACTCAAGAAATTCTCTGGCTAATTGCGTTGCTTATTTAAAGAAGCACAACATGCATTTAAATATATTAATACAATTAATTAAATTAAAATCAAAAACAAATCCAATAAAATTAAAATCAAAATAAAAACCATAATCAAAATTAAATTAGTAAAACCATAATCAAAATTTAAATTAAATTAAATTAAATGTATATGCACCATTTGTCCATAAATGGAAATAAAACATTTGTATGGAAATCGAACCACCTTGTAAACGTGTTGCCTGATGGTAAGCAATCTCAATCATCTGCAATACCAGAAACTTTGCTGGTGCATTGCTTCCCCTTTAGGGCCTTAAGAGTTTATCAAAATGATCACATTTCACGTTTACTTACTATATATGCAAAATATATACACTACTGAACAAGACACGGTAAAACCACAAGAAAAAAAAACTTCCCACAACACTAAGTCACCGGAAATAGCTGAAAATGGCGGCGTTTCCGGTACTTACACCGCACGGCTCGAATTAACAGGTACGTTGCTGTGTAATAAATTATTTGCTTGCGGTTTGCTACGGCTGTGAAATTTTAAATAAATACACAGTTTAGAGTTAATTTTAGTACTGAAAGTGTTTTGTTGGGAATATGTGTGTAACGTTATTTATGAGACTTAATGAAAATTAAAATGAAATGTAGGTAACTTCACTAAAATTATAAACTAGCTGCGCCCCGCGGTGTTACCCACTACATGTTTTCGGGATAAAATGTGAATGTGGGATAGAATAGAATAGAATATAACTTTATTTTACACCAAAAACTTACAAATGAAACACAGATCACAATTAATACAAATATGAAACAAAAAAAAAATTAAAAAAGAAGAAGATAACAAAACAATATAATAGATACTTGATGTATAAGGGCGGTCTTATCGCCTAAAGTGATTTCTTCCAGACAACCTTTAGATGGAAAGAAAAGGACATAAATATTAGGTCGGTGTATAAAAAAAAAAACAAAACAATAAACACAAGATACATATGAATTGTAGCGATAATAGCTCAGTGGTTAGCGCGGTAGGTTCGCATGCCGAAGGGCGTGGGTTCAAACCCCAACAATGAGCTTGAGCTGCCGGTGAAGGAAAACATCGTGAGAAAACCATAGCATGGTGGTAGGGTACTTTCTAGTACTCGGCTGGCTAGCTACCACCCTCAAGTTGAAAAATCTGCCGCCAAGCATCTAACGGTGTGTTCCGGCAGCCTCACTTGCGAGCCAGTTCCATTCCAGGCTAGGTGTGCTTTACCATCTTCGACCACACCTTCACTTAACATCAGGTGAGCTGTGGTCAAACAACTAGCCTGTCAACCATTCAAAAAAAAAAAAATTACTAAATAAACTAAATGTATAGATTAGCAGGCTGATAAATAATGTTATAGGGAATATTGATAGAGGAATAGTGGGATGTGAAGGTTTGTATATGGATGTGTTTTACTCTTTCACATGGCAACCGCACTGCGATATCAATATCAATGATTTCTGAGAAATTTTGTCAATCGATTTACTAATCGGATCACTCACATAAAAATGACAACCAATTTATAAACTTTTAATTTTATATTCTATGCAAATTGTCATGGCAATTTTTATTTTTGGCGCACAATCGCACAAACAGCTCTTCACTGACAAACACGCTATAAAAAATAAAAATATGCTAACCTGATTCAGCGTATTTTTCACGGAAATAACAATATAGGGTTCAAATCTCTCTCTGGGGTGTGAAATCGAAATTACTGTACATTTCCACCCCTCTATGTCGATTTAAAAAATATGTCCGGAAGTAATTTCGTGTTTGGGGTTGTACAATTTATTTCACGCTTTTGAGACGTGATTTCCATGCTAAAATGGTGGAGAATTGTTTTTCAAAGAAAGGTGGTGGATATTCTCTTTCTACGGGACAAAATTCGTATCAAAACCATTCGACATTGAACTCAAGTTACCGGTTGACTGAAAGAATTGCAAGCTGATGTGGTAGTAGGCCACTTACAATACTCGAGTCACTGAAGTGTCGATAGGTGCCAATCGAGATGTTTCTAACATGGAAATGCTTTTAGAATGAAAATGTTTATAGTACGGATATTTTTTTTTTAATGGTTGACAGGCTAGTTGTTTGACCACAACTCACCTGATGTTAAGTGAAGGTGTGGTCGAAGATGGTAAAGCACACCTAGCCTGGAGTGGAACTGGCTCTCAATTGAGGCTGCCGGAACACACCGTTAGATGCTTGGCGGCAGATTTTCAACTTGAGGGTGGTAGCTAGCCAGCCGAGTACTACCACAGCTCACTTGATGTTAAGTGAAGGTGTGGTCGAAGATGGTAAAGCACACCTAGCCTGGAATGGAACTTTTCCTGTGAATGGAACTGTTTTCCTTCACCGGCAGCTCAAGCTCATTGTTGAGGTTTGAACCCACGCCCTTCGGCATGCGAACCTGCCGCGCTAACCACTGAGCTATCATCGCTACAAAATATATGTTTCAAGGATATGTTTCTATCATAGACATTTGTATAGTATGGATATGTTTCTGTCATGGAAATGGTTTTACCCTGGAAATGTTTATGGTACGGAATTGTTTTTACCATGGGAATGTTTCCAAAAGGTGTGAATTTTTTATTTTAGGGATATATTTCTGTCATGGAAATTTTTCCAATATCAAAGTGTTTATAGTATGGAATTGTTTTATCATGAATATTTTTTTACCATGCAAATGTGTTTAGTTTACGTTTACGTCTTTTTCATGTTGATGCCAAGAAACATAGCCGGTCTTATTCGTGAACCACGGGTACTGAAGTAAACGCTCTACTGATTTTTACACTCCCGCCGACCGGAAGCCGCCGCCATTTCCCGCGCTTCCGGCTTGCGAGTGAGGTTCCATGTCAGAGACCGACCTCTTCGCACATCCATCTTGTCTGAGATCTCTTGCCTTGTGTTTTTAAAATAGGATTCATGGTTCTAAATGTAAAAATTATTAATGTATCGATTTGATACAAAACTAGGTTATGATGAAATAAAATTAGCAGCCCTTTGTGGTTCACTAGCTCTTCAACGGATTCATTATTTTTGTATATTTATGTGGAAATTATAATTTTAAAAAAATGTATCTATCTATCTTATCCAATATAGTTAGGTTAGGTTAGGTTGTTTTGTTTAATTGAAGATATTTATTATACTTTTTTTCATAATTTAGCTTGATAGTCGAATTAAACCCCATATAATTATGTCTGTATCTTCCAATATGAGTGCTTTTGGTGGGTGTCTAAAGTAATAAAATATCTATAGATAAAAAAAAAATAAAAAAAAATTGACGTTAGGTATGTAAGTACCTATATTCTGTTATTATGTTTAAAATGTTTTTATTCTGTCTCTTGTCAACACACCGTGCTCTAAACATGTTAAAATCCTCTCCAAACTAAGGTTGCCTGGAAGAGCATAACTGTTAGCAATAAGGCAGCTGATTTTGACTCGCAGTATTATCAGTAGGACGTATACACCTATAAACCTATAGATATGGAATTACATATCATTATGTTACTATACATGAACATATTAGTATAAGAAGAGACATCTATTAGCAAATCGTGAAGTTGTAACATTAGAAATAAAATTACCTATTTCGTGAACCTAATTTCCATTTCTATTTAATTTTCTAGAATAAGTAAGACATTTAAAAAATGTTGTATTCAAAATTATTAAAAAAATAATAATTAGGTATTATGACTCAATTTCAACGATTCGGCTCGAATACATTCTTCTTTAACAAAATTCAATTTTCAAATTGACAGGATTTTATTTTTCTATCTAACTCCTAAAGTCACCTTAAGCTTGTACACTAGATTGCATGAAACTATACCTCTGCTGTACAAAGCTGGCAACCTTCCAAGTCGTTTCACAGAGCGATGATGGCTTGGATTAACCAATGTTGCCATATTGCTTGCACTGCATTGTACGATTTGTAATGTTTGCCACTTGAAGAACTTGTTAAATATTAAAACTATAATTGTATGAACTTTTAAAATCCCAGTGTTAGGCACTGAACTTGAGAGAAAATTGAGCTATTATTTTACCATAGTGACATGACAGTCTGTAGTGCATAAATTCCATCAGTTTTTTTAATGGTTGACAAGCTATATGTTTGGGTCACAGCTTCATCTGATGTTAAGTGACAGTGTGGTAAACATACAAATCACATTTATATAATAATATGTTAGACATTATGACCAAAACAATAACCAAATTTCAAATGGATACGTATTGTAGTTCGTTTTCTCTTGTTTTTCGTTCATTTTTTCCGGGATAAAAAGTATCCTATATGATAATCCAGGTAATAAACTATCTGTGTGTCGAATTTCATCCGAATCTGTTTAGTCATTTTTGCATGATTGAGTAACAAACATCCAAACATAAACTTTCACATTTATAATATTAGTAGGATAATCTTAACACATTATTTTTATAAATTTAATTTACAAGTCAAATTTCGTAACAATGTATATAATTTCAAAAAGATAAAATGTCACTAATAAAATCAATATCTTATCAAACTAAAACAACCCGCCCCTGACCGTTCCCGGCGCAAAGGTGCCCATCACACTCGCCGCATTCCCGCGCTGAATGGCAATGGCCAACCTCTGCACCAAGAACAAACCGGAGCGGGAGTCACCTGTCCTATCCCTAAGCCTGTGACCTATTTCATTTATAAATTTTTTCGCCTCTGTCCCCCGCAACCCAGAGTATTTATTATCATTTTTTTTTGTCATGTTATTTTAATAAATTGACAATATTTTTTGGTATTGACATGTTTGGATATTGACATGTAATCAGTGTTTTAAAACCCATTTCATGACATGTTCAAAATTTTGAAGTCACTTGTAACATTGGTGTTATCAATAAAATATTTGTATTTGTATTTATAAAGTATGGGTTTTGCGCTGATTTGCCAAACATTTAAAGCTATCTTTTCCTTTTTCTGTTTATTTAATTTAATTTTAATTCTTCCCATCACCAAGAAACGTTTTCAAATTCACCATTTTGTTACTCACTGAGCTTACAACTGCTCCGTTTTGTCTTTAATAAAACTCCTGATTTCACGTTCCGCTGCCTTGTAATATCGTTGTAAAAATGCGACAAAGAAATCCACGACTAAAGCGGATAAATCATTTTTCAGGTGAAATACGATCACATAAAAGCGTTTCCGAAAGCAATTAGTTGCTGTTACGACCACAGTTGTGGGACATGAAAAAATAATGTATACCCACTGGGCGGGACAGACATCACGACGAAAATCTTGATAAAATGAAAATGAGTATCACACTAATATTGTAAAGGTATTTACAATATTAGTATCAATAAAATACTTGTATTATTACAAGCTTGGGGTACACTCGGCTGTTATACATTTATTAAACCAAATAAAAAAGACCTTAAATTATACTATTTGCAAAATGTATACAAAAAACTTAGTCTAAAAATCAGTCAGAAGAGGAATATGTGGCCAGAATGCTGGCTGGCAATGCTTAGCTTTTGACCAAAGTAGATACCAGTATTCTGGTCACCTGAAGCCTCCTCTAGACGTTTGACCAGGTCCCGATACAGTTCGAGAGCGGCCGGCCCCCACGGACCTAAAGTTTCAACCCCAAACGGCACAAAAAGATACATTCTATCCAAATAACTATATTTGTGCCGTTTGAGGTTTTCAACTTGAGATGCAGCAGCACCAGCTTGTCCCGAAGTCACAGGAAGATGAGACGGCGCCAAGGTGTCGACACAAGAGGCCGTCCCAACTTCCAAGGGATAAGGGTCATCCCGTCGGGTCTCTTGCCGTCGTCACGCATCAGACCTTTTGGTTCTTGAATTTGAATTTGGTGTTTAAGAATCATGACAATTATTAAAAAATTAACGGAGTACGTTGCTTTTTGTTTGTTACAGTAGGATCGGTCCGTTAGTTTTGGAGCCTATTCAATACAAACAAACAAAAATCAAATCTTTCCTCTTTATAATATTTAGTATAGATAATTAATCGTTTATTTAATATATTATTTAAAACGATATTACGGAATTCGACTTGTTGCTTTGGTTTTATCAATAAAATATTTTTATTTGTATTCGAGTGTGTTCCGGCAGCTTCATTTGAGAGCCTGTTCCATTCCAGGCTAGATATGTACCATCTTTGACCACACCGTAATTTAACATTAGGTTGGCTATGGTCAAGCACCTAGCCTGTCACATAAAAAAACATACTAGCATCTAACAGTAACAGAATAGCAAATTTCAACATGAGCAGACTTATTTTTTTGAACTGACTCACTGAATGGGCTATCATCTTCGACGGCACCTTCGGCTTCAACGGCATCACTTAAATTCGAATGAGCTAAAAACAAACACCTAATTTGACAACTATAAAAAAAAAACAAAAATCTCAAAAATATAATACTCCGTTTTTTGGACAGTCGTGTAACAAACGCAGCGTTTTCACCACCTAGTCAGTTCACAAACATAATAAAAATAAATATCGTATCGTACAGAATTGTACCAAGTTTACGATATGACCAAAATAATTTAATACCTCCTCCGTAGATTAGGTATTTATTTAGGTAGGAGATATTGGCAGCGTAGTTTACGGTTATGTGTGAAGCTTATAGACAAGGGGGCACTGCTGATTTAAATTACATGTGATTTTCGTGACATTTCTAACATCATAATGAGTTTCAGAATGTTGACATACTCATTTTGTTTTGCGATTTATGTACAGGGTGCTTCAGGAAAGAGTAACAATAATTACCTAAAGGCGCAATTAAATTGATTATTATCAACAAAATGTATGTAACAAATACAATATAATAATGACATCTTTGACATCGAGTTCATTATTCTAAATTACGTTTCTATGGTTGAAAAAACGTAAAACGATTTACAAAATTAAATTAAATTAAAAATTATATTGTTATTTTTTTAAAATTATTAAATTAAACGTTGACGCATTTTTTCAAAAATGTTTTATTATTAAATAAAAATGCAAACCAAGATTACTAATAGTTAGATAATATTTCTTTAAGTAAAGTGTTTTTTTTAAATACACGAAATGTAATGTTAAAAAGGACGACTGCGAAGCCAAAAAACGTACCAAAAAAAAAGAAATAAAAATGTTCACATTTGAAAACAGAGCAATACGGAGTTTTGGCGGGAACGCAGAAAAAGTGATGTCGTTCTGTTGTATTTTTTTCAAAGACTTTTGTGTTTTTTCGACTGATTATACATAAAAATAGTGGTATTTTATTCATAAAGTACCGAATTAGAAGCGCGAGTGTAGGAAAATTATATAACTAGTGGTAAAACATGATTTTTCGTGTTGCTGTCAAAACTCCATCGAAGCTTATATTAAAGTCGCCACTACTTTACTAAGGCATGACTGGACTTGACTGACACGGACCGGACTTGACCAAGACTACGCACGCACAAAGCGTTTTGATTCCACCTTTTTTCATTCGCACAGCGAGGTTGTGGAACTCTCTGCCGGAGTCTGTTTTCCCTGTTAGGTACAATATTGGCGACTTCAAATCTAGAGTGAATAGATTTCTTCTAGGTAAGCGTGCTCCATCTTAGACCACACTACTGCTTAACATCAGGCAGAGTGTAGTCAAACGCGAACCTATTATGAATAAAAAAAAAAAAATTGGTCTTCGGCTGTAACTATAACTACAAGGCAACTTATTTAACTTATGATACTTGAAAATACACTTGACACTGGCAAATACACATAATGCGACGCCAAAATGAAAGAAAAAGAAGATAGATTAATACAGCCGCCATTTTTTAAAACCGTATTCAGTGTCACTTGGTTTCATGTAAGGATTTTAACATTTTAATTTGAGTTTTGGCGGGAACGCGGGAAGAGTCGTGTCGCTCCGTTGTATTTTTTCCAAAACTAGTGTTTTGTCGAGTGTTTATGCATAAAAATGGTGGTGTTTTATTCATAAAGTGCCGAATTACAAGCGCGAGTGTGGGAAAATGATATAATGTGGTGAAACATGAGTTTTCGTGTTGATTCCAAAACTCCATCGGAGCTTTGTAGTAAAGTTGGCACTACTTTACTAAAGCATGACTAGAATTAACTGACACGAACTGGACTTGACAAAGACGACTTTGACTAAAACTAGCTACGATGGCACTTATTTAACTTTTGAAACTTGAAAATATATAATTACTTGACACTGGCAAATGCTAAAACGCGACGCCAAAACCAAAGGAAAAAAAAAACATTTTAATCCAATTTTTATTAGAAATCTAAAAGTTATGGTGGAATAAAGAAAATTACACACACGTACATAACTCTGAAAACATAACACTCTTTTTTTAGACATTAATATTAACAGCTTTTTTTAACTGAAGATTTCTCCTGGTCTAAGCCCCCATTATGTGGGCTAGTTGCCCCCGGGCATCGCTCGGTATTAATTTAGTGTGAAATTGCTTGAGGAGCGCGGACAATGGATGCTCAATTCATGGAATAGATACATACTACCCATATTGATACGATTTGTGTATTATTACTCTTGTAATAAAGTTGAGATTGGATTTCGGTGAATCAGTTAATATATAGCTCTAATGGCGGTATCCAATGATTATATATTACAAATATAATATTGAATATACAACGGAGAGTGTTCTGAACTACGCGATCTCTAGCCACCGTGATTTGGAAGCTCATCCATATATAGACCTTAGGAAATCATTCTATAGTCTAGATACTATAGTCCAGTCATCACATATTATGGTATATATGGTTTGATTCCACCTTCTTCATACGTACCGCTAGACATTGGAATCTGCTGCCCGAGTGGGTGTTCCCCAATGAATATAGTCTGGGTTCCTTCAAGTCGCGTGTGAATCGGTGTCTTCTAGGCAAGCGTGCTCCACCGTAGACCGCATCTTCGCTTAACATCAGGCGGGATGGCGGTCAAACGCAAGCCTATCTATTATATAAAAACATAGCCCAGTCTCAAAAAGGGGCCAACCTTAGAATGAAAGTCAATGAGCGAAAATCTTGTACGTACCATGTTTGTACAATGTACCATGTACGTACGTGTTTGGCCATTTTAAAAGTTGGTTAAAAAGTGTCATAAAATCTCGTGTCCGCATGTTAAATTATTTAAGGTCAAATTAACGGGATATTCGTGAATATATATACATTTTTTTAATCTTATTTTTATTAGGGGCTTTAATCGCAATGCGATTATACCAGCCCCGTATTTCAAAGGGAAAAAAATATATGCCATCTTCTTTTCGATGGACTAGTACTTCCGAGATGTCGGCATGTAAGGCCTTCGCCGCATCACATGTGCTGTGAATATTGTTTGAATTATTTATTGAGTATTGATTTATTTATCTAGGTATATAATATATAATTATTATTATTTATATACCTAATTTCACGCTTTCCAAGCGTTAAATAACATTTGAAAATGCAAATTTTATTTAGCAACTATAGTAGGTATAATGCAATTATAAAATTGTAATACACGAAATTGTCTTCAAATTCTGTCACGAACGTTTTTATAGGATTCATCGTATTATAATAGACCACGAAGAGTGCTGAGCATAGGAAACGAGATATTTACGAGAAAACTCACATACTGCAGCTAACAAAATTACAGGGCTGTTAAGACTAACCATCGAATGTCTCAAAGTAATGAGCGCCTAAGCAGCGAAGCCCTGGGCTTTGTTTTTTTTACTTAAAATTCTGTGTATCGCTGCAATTGTAATGGACGGATTGGTCAGGCGTTATCTTTTTCTTTTGACATCAGGAAAGCATATCTTTTGTCTCAGTACTTTTACATAAAAAGCATCGCTGATTTAGCGTTCATTACTTTGAGACAAATACAAATACATGTTAATTTTTTGTCTTTCAATGACTAGACTCAAAAATATAAATCAATTTACAATTTGAGATCTCTTATTTCAGTCAGGTTACTCAAACTCTGCTGGTAACGTATAACGTAACGTAACGTATAATATAAAATAGTTAAATATTTTATCTTTTCTGCTGATAGCGTGTGTTAGAAATTTCTAGAAATTCAATAAAGTGCAGCACCATGGCCCTTTCCGACACAGCTCGTTAGTGAGGCGGAGTGACAATGAAAGCGTTTGAGAAATTATTGTATTTATCGAGTCTTTAATTAGTGGTTAGTTGTATTCAATGCAATGAATACAACTAACCATTTACACTGAACATTTTACACTAACCATTTGCAATGAATACAACTAACAACACCAACTATTGTGTGGTTAGTACACAATAGGTACAATGATTTTAATCTAAACTCACAAGGCGGTATTGATGCTAAGAGCGATATCTTCAAGACATAACATGGTTTTTTTTTTAATGGTTGACAAGCTAGGTGTTTGACCACAGGTCACCTGATGTTAAGTGAAGGCGTGGTCTAAGATGGTAAAGCACACCTAGCCTGGAATGGAACTGGCTCTCAAGTGAGGCTGCCGGAACACACCGTTAGATGCTTGGCGGCAGATTTTCAACTTGAGGGTGGTAGCTAGCCAGTCGAGTACTAGTAAGTACCCTACCACCACGCTATGGTTTCCTCACGATGTTTTCCTTCACCGGCAGCTCAAGCTCATTGTTGGGGTTTGAACCCACGCCCTTCGGCATGCGAACCTACCGCGCTAACCACTGAGCTATCATCACTACAAAAACAAAATAATATTATGTAGCCTTTAAATGAATTAGATACAGTAGTGTTAAAAATTCATTATAATAAAAACAATTACATAGGTACTTAAAAATGATTAAGTAATGTATTATAACTAGGACTTTGTTTTGCTGCTCAAAGTGCTGTGTATTGCTGCAATGGTCATAGGCAGGCATTATCTGTTACTAGGTTTAGCTCGTCTAATTTCTTTTTACATAAAAAATAACCTTTTTTTTTTCTTGTAGTGGAAATCGCTTTCCACGCTTAGTACGAAAATCCAAACCGGCTATTTTAATAAACTGTATCATCGAAAGTCGCTTTACGTGCTCTGTAAAAAACAGCCAACTCCGCTATTTTAAATAGCTGTTTTATTAAAAATCACTTTCCGCGCTCAGTACAAACAGCCAAATCCGCTATTTTAGTTAACAGTTTTATTGAAAGTCGCTTTCCGCGCTCAGTACAAACAGCCAAATCCGTTATTTTAATTAATTATTTTATTGGAAATCGTTTGCCGCGCTCCGTACAAACAGTCAAATCCGCAATTTTTTAAACTGTTTTATTGAAAGTCGCTTTCCGCTCTCAGTACAAACAGCCAAATTCACTATTTTAATTAACTGTTTTATTGGAAATCGCTTTCCGCGCTCAGTACAAACAGCCATATCCGCTATTTTAATTAACTGCTGTTCCGGAAATTTCTTCATAAGGAGGAAAGAGTGTTGCGTATAACGGGATTAATTGTGAATGAGGGATTCCTTTATTCTTCTCTACTTTGCGCTTGAGAAAATCAAGCCAATCGCTTTGTATTTCTATTGAAACACAATCTATACTAGATTGAGTTTCCTTCCAACAAATTCCTATCAATTCTTTGAAAGCCGTGTTTTTTTTAATTTTTTTTTAATGGTTGACAGGCCAGGTGTTTGACCACAGCTCACCTGATGTTAAGTGAAGGTGTGGTCGAAGATGGTAAAGCACACCTAGCCTGGAATGGAACTGGCTCTCAAGTGAGGCTGCCGGAACACACCGTTAGATGCTTGGCGGCAGATTTTTCAACTTGAGGGTGGTAGCTAGCCAGCCGAGTACTAGAAAGTACCCTACCACCATGCTATGGTTTCCTCACGATGTTTTCCTTCACCGGCAGCTCAAGCTTTTTTTCATGTTTGGCCACCAACAAAATCTAAAAATTGTATACCTACATTAATGATATTTTCGTTTACTCCAAAACCTCGCTGTTTCATTGGAGCAGTGCGCTTAGTTAGACCAAGGGTCATGGAGTCGGTTTGTTTTAATTGTAAATTTATACATTTTTCTAATAACTATAATTATACGTTTTAGATAAGAAAACTCGTGTAAGTCAGAGAATCAGGGCCCTGTAAATACATTGTTTACTTAGTTATGCCTTTTTTATTACAAGTGTCAATTTAACGCCTCAAATTAAAAAGGCCGTAACTATAAATTCCGAATGATCCATAAACTTTAGTGTTATTAAAACATGTCCAGCCTTTTATTTCTCTGACGTTGATTGTTTGACATTATGTATTTTGATTTATTGAGAAATAATAGCGCGAGAATTAAAGTTGGTAGTTTTTTTTTCTTTTCTTTCTTGGCATCGCACTTTGCATAAGTAGCAGCTAGTTTATTAAAAATGCACTCCAAACATTTATTATACACATTAAAAAGTAAGTTGTAGAACGAGATAAAATAAAAAAATAGTAAAACAAATAAATATTGTAGGACATTACACACAGCGCCATCTGACACCAAAATAAGCAAAGCTTGTGTGATGGAAGTCAGATAGACTACATAAATACTTTTCTTTTGTAAATACATACTTATATTACATACAGAACACCCAGACACAGAACAAACATTTCTTGATACGTAACATGTTTCTTGAGCGGGAATCGAACCCACGCCCTTCGGTATAAGTGTTAAGGTGATACGATTTCCATACAAATCAATTTTTACCATTTATGAAAAAATGGAGCATAATTTTACAGTGAAATCACAGCTACTGGCATTTACTTTGGTCTTTATTTGCGGTAAATCACAATTGCTTGAATAAAACAGTAGATTATTAGCATAAAATCAAATTTATTAATGATTTTTGAATTTTAGATTTTTGAATAAAACATGTTTATAATCTACCAGTACCAGCCAGTAGCTGTGATTTCACTGTAAAATTATGCTCCATTTGTCCTTACATGGCAAAAAGTTGTTTGTATGGAAATCGTACCACCTTAATCCAAAGTCTCAGCTATCTCTGTACCTCTGTAAAATTCATTAAAATTGGTCCAGCCATTTGAGCCTGAAGAACACACACAAACTTTTGCTTTTAAAATATTAGTGTGATTTATTTTCCAAAATAACGACTTTAAGAT
Organism: Biston betularia; assembly: GCA_905404145.2. Taxonomy (NCBI): domain Eukaryota; kingdom Metazoa; phylum Arthropoda; class Insecta; order Lepidoptera; family Geometridae; genus Biston; species Biston betularia. The sequence goes on from FR989879.1 coordinate 2,585,053, forward strand.
TCATTTAATAGAGCTTATTATAATAGCGTCGTTAAAGCATTGCATTATTCAAAATTAATACTTCGAACCATAAATCACTAGACGTAATATATGGAAGTTAATTATTATTTAAGAAAAAGCTATCGCACGCATAATCAAATACTGGCTTAACTCAAAAAAGTCAGCTTTTGGGAAATCACGAAAAACCTCCGTGCAATCACGACCTCGTCGGCTTTTTTTTAAATAGAATAAAAATTAATTAGGTATATAAATATATTAATTTTTTTTCGTGTAGTCTATAAACTTATCAATAGTTATGTGTTTATTTACTTTGTTCAAATTAAATAATAATAAATATTTTTTTATGTTTTAAAATTAACTTCTTGAGTTAAGTGTCTACTTTTAAAACTAAAGCAAATCAACTTTATTACTGGTGGCATATTCAACTATAAGTATGTCTTGTTTAAACTAATTTCTTTATTTCAAGGACTCAATATGTTTTTAGTCTGTTTATTAGTAATCAACATATAAAACTTACTATTTATTTTTGTAGAAAATACACTCAACTCGGATTCGGTCTAGGTTCAATTAAACAACAGCAACTTCACATTAACAGCGTCCGACACAAACTGACATCAGTCGGTGTTTGAACAAAGACTGTGTGAGAAACTCATAAAAATGAAAAAGACCGATATTGTGTAAAGGTGGTCTATTGACGCAATTTTGATGTTTTTCCAAATTCATATCATAGATGGCATTAAAAGAAGCCTGCGTCTATACGTAACTCATTTTTGACCTAACTCCTAATCGGTCAGTATTTGATTATGCGTGCGCTATGTCAAATCAAAAATATGGATGCGAAGTGAATATATTTTATGGGTTTATCGACCTTTGTGATACAACAGAAAAATAATATATAAATTTACATTATAAAAAAACCGGCCAAGTGCGAGTCGGACTTGGATCGATTAAAAACGGCAAACAAATCACGTTTGTTGTATGGGAGCCCCCCTTTAATATTTATTTTTAGTGTTTGTTGTTATAGCGGCAATAGAAATACAGCATCTGTGAAAATTTCAACTGTCTAGCTATCACCGTTCTTGAGATACAGCCTGGTGACAGACGGACGGACGGACAGCGAAGTCTCAGTAATAGGGCCTCTTTTTTACTCTTGGGGTACGGAACCCTAAAAAACCGACTCCATGACCTTAGGCCAGCTAAACGCGCTGCTCCAATGAAACAGCGAGGTTTCGAAGTAAACGAAAATATCATCGATGTATATAATTTTTAGATTTTTGTTGATTTTTTAAAAACCGCTCTATCGATTTCGATAAAATTTATATGGAACCACCTCTAAAGTATGATCTACCGAAAAAACATCAAAATCCTACTTCCTATCCTACTAGTATTATAAAAAATGCGAAAGTTTGTGATGTATGTTTGTTACTCTTTCACGCAAAAACTACTGCACAGATTTGCATGAAATCTGGTACGGAGGTAGCTGACACCCTGGATTAACACATACGCTATGTTTATTCCGAAGACATGTAGCTGGTAACACCGCGGGACGCAGCTAGTTTATAACATTAGCAGAATATTAGAAAACAACACAAATTTTGGAAAATAATACAATACGGCGACGATATTTCCACGTTCCCGCCAAAACTAATCCAATAAGTACTAACCTATTTTCTACGTAATGTTAAATCTTTATAACATTTTTTATCTGTTAAGTAGAGTATAGTATATACTCTATTCTATCTAATATATACTCTACTTAGCAATTTAAGTTATATGTCCTTAACATTTAGGCTCAACGCCCTTTGCGCTCGCCACAGTCCGGTGACGCTGTAGAGGCCATCTGCGGCCAACAGCATTAGTCATTAAAAAAAAAAAAAAATAGATACGTCATTAGAAGGAAAAAAAATATCTGTGGTAGTAGGTTCTTCACCTAAAGACTTTCTGAAATTGTGTGTAATTATGATTCTCACATGTATAAGCCTGAAGACATTTTAAAAACTATAATTATAGCTTTTATACGTCACAGTATAACTTTATTGGGCAGTTGAATAAATGATTATTACTTACAACTGGCTGTTATTTCTGATAAACATGGAGTGGGTGGTGACGAGTCAAAGACAGTCCCCGACTAAAAAAAATACTACGCGTGACGTTTGACGAAAAATTTTGTCAAGTTATTGATACGAAGATATTTTACGTAATCAATCATATTTATATAGCAATATAGTTACACGAAAGTCACTTATTACAAAAATAATTACAATTAAACTTTGAATTTGGCGTTAGTATCAGCTGTCGTTTATCGCTCGTCAGGCATGCTAAACCATTTTTCAAACATTTTGCTATCGAATATTCCATTATTCGAATATTTTTTAGACTAAGTTTTCTTTGTATACATTTTGTAAATAGTATAATTTAAGGTATTTTTTATTTTGTTTAATAAATCCCATCTTTTTCATATGATTAGGTATCATATCATATTCCATTAATATTTTTTCTAAAATTGCTAAGCTATTTATAATTATAATATCCCCATGTAGTATGGTACGTAGCAAATGAATGCGTTAATTTTTAGGGTTTCCTACCCAAAGGGTAAAACGGGACCCTATTTATAAGACTCTGCTGTCCGTCTGCCACCAGACTGTATCTCACAAACCGTTACAGATAGACAATTGAAATTTTCACAGATGATGTATTTCTGTTACCGCTATAACAACAAATACTAAAAAAAACAGAATAAAATAAATATTTTAGGGGGCTCCCACACAACAAGCGTGATTATTTTTTGCCGTTTTTATATATAATGGTACGGATTCCCTTGTATGCGAGTCCGACTCGCATTTGGCCGGTTTTTTACGTAATATTTTATTTGCAATTTTTTTTTATTCTACGGTCAAAACACAGACCTCTCGCAATACACAGACAGACTCACAATACTGCTGTCATATTTTATGCGCAAAATTTGTATGTCTGTCACCCTTAATTTGCAAATTAACCATAAACAAGTAAATTAACGAAGATAGCCTAATTTCTAACAACATAGATTCACAAAATGTAATACATGTTTTTTAAAATAAACGGTCGTCCACAGACTAAGTAGTATCACCAGCATGACCCATTAATCCTCAATAAACAATACTTTATCATCGCTAAGCGGATAACACGAGCTTTTATAAAGACCTTACTGTATTTATGATTAGAGATTCGGCTGATAGATTCGAACATTATTCGAAAATTTAGAAAATTATTCGATTTGAAATAAAAGCAAAATAATTTATGTTAGCAACACATCAATTAGATGTATTTTAAATAATTAAGTAACGGATCATCGTGCTGATTTTTGTTAAGACCACGAATTATATTTACACAACTAAGCGCAAACGAATGCTATTTCCAGTAAGATGGCATAATTCTAAAATGTCATGTGGGTCTTAATTGTTTTTCTGTCGATTCATCATTTTGTGCAACACAAAACAGTATTTTCTTTTTATTTAAAAGTAATGAGACAAATGAGACGCTCTCTTGATGGTGAAAGATAACGCCTGTCCATGACCTTTGCAGTGATACACAGAACTTTGAGTAGCAAAATAAAGTCCAGGGCATCGCTGCTTTGGCGCTCATTATTGTTGAGCTTTTTGATGGTTAGTCTCAACAACCCTGTAATATTGCTAGCTACAGAGTATCATTTAAACCCGAACACAGTAATGTTTACACACTACGTCTTAGCGGCAAAATATCTGGTACTGCAGTGGAACAGTTATTTTTTATACAAGAAATTACGTATTACGTTCAAAAATCCAAGTTAAAAATTATTTTCTATAGGTACCCATAGTAAATAATTTTTAATTTGGATTTGGCTACGTGGTTGAATTGAGTTTGGTTATGTGGTGTTTCAGAGCAGAATTGGTCGAACAATGAATCGTATTAAATAGTAAATTATTCGAATCATTCTTAAAACGTTTCTCTTCCCTAAACGCCATTGTGTTTATGACCTCACGAACCTTAGCCGAGAGCAATTAAACGAAACATATTTTCAAATTAATCCTAACGCCAGGCGTGTCTCTAAATCCTTGTATAATCGTAGATTTTGGGTGTGCGGAAATAAAATTACCACACAGGTTTGGGTAGAAAGATACAAGAGAATCTTTAACCTCACTAAAATATCCCACTAATATTATAAATGTGAAAGTTTGGATGGATGGATGTTTGTTACTCTTTCACGCAAAAACTACTGAATGCATGAAGTTTGGTATGGAGGTAGCTGAGACCCTGGATTAAGCTTACATAGGCTTTTTACCCCGAAAACATGGAGCGGGTAACACCGCAGGGCGCAGCTAGTTTATAATTTGATGAAATTTGTAAGGGTTTGTTGGTTAATATATCTTCACGGAAGATACCTGGATACATTGAGGTAGATCTAGGTTGTCTAGGATTGTTCTTCGCATCTACTCGTTGCGGTGATAGCTTAGTGTTTAGAACGGTCGGCTCACACGCCCAAAGGCTTATGTTCAAATCCCAACAATAAGCTTGAGTTGCCGGGAAGTGGTGGTAGGGTTTTTTTCTGTACACGTCTGGCAAGCTATCTTATTTTATTTATTTATTGGAATAAAAACGGCAATAATAATCAGTTACATCTATCTCAGAAGCCAAAATAAATAAATAAAAATTATACAAACGGTAACACTACTTATCTGACGGTGTATCCCAGCAGCCTCACATGAAAAACCAGGATAACCGTTCCAGGTTAGTTGTGTTTACCACCTTCGACCACAATGTCACTTAACACCAGATGAACTGTGGTTAAACACATAGCTTGTCTTGTTCGTCTCATTATCTTTCACTTAAAAAAAAGCAGAGATGCGAAATCTGTAAACTTAAAGACACCCATATTGTACTTTTTGGGAAACACAGACTCCAGCAGAGACATCCACATCTTCGCTGTGCGAATAAAAAAATTTTGGATTTGATGCGTGTCTGGCCGAGTGGTAAAAGAAAAAAAGATAAGTCGTGCTTTAAGACACAATCCCTAAAATGTTTTCAGTTTATCGCTTTCTCCTGTAACTTGGCCGTATCCTGGAAATAAAGACAAATCGACTTCCAAAATGCGTTTCCTGTGATCTATTCGCAGATTAAAGACATTTAACGATATTGTTCCGGTTTATTATATTTGTTTTGAACATTATCCAGTTATGTTCTTTTTATTTTATTGGATTTTATGTGTGGTAGGTACGGTCAACAAAACAGGAGGACCTTCAAAAAAGCTCTTAAAATGTGTCAATTTAAAATTGAGCGATAATAGCTCAGTGGTTAGCGCGGTAGGTTCACATGCCGAAGGGCGTGGGTTCAAACCCCAACAATGAGCTTGAGCTGCCGGTGAAGGAAAACATCGTGAGGAAATCATAGCGTAGTGGTAGGGTACTTTCTAGTGCTCGGGTGGCTAGCTACCACCCTCAAGTTGAAAATCTGCCGCCAAGCATCTAACAGTGTGTTCCGGCAGCCTCACTTGAGAGCCAGTTCCATTCCAGGCTAGGTGTGCTTTACCATCTTCGACCACACCTTCAATTAACATCAGGTGAGCTGTGGTCAAACACCTAGCCTGACAACGATAAAAAAAAATAGAAATTTGTGGCTCGAGAGAAAAGGATTTTTATTTATGGCTTTTTTTGAAAACTGTTGATAACAAATCGGGGGATATAATTTGATATTGCAGCTAAATATCATCTAAATTAAATAATTAGTTACGTAGGTACATAAGGACTTGAAATATGGAAATGTAAAAGATTTCTTAGTGTTCAAAAATTTACATGCTTTCACAAAATAATTTTAACGTTGTTAAAACGTTTTACGTTTTTTTATAGAATATAAAATTAAAAAAAAAAATACCCCAAACTAAGCAATGCTCAAAGTTAGATAACTAATAGAATACTTAAATTTATTTATTTGTAAATACGTACTTTATAATATATACAGAACACCCAGACACAAAACAAACATTTGATTATACCACACAATGTTCGTCCTGGGTGGGAATCGAACACACGCCCATCAGCTCTTGAAGCAGACATACTAACAATGAACCAACAGGGCTGTCTATCAACCCCACACATCCAAATCTGTTCAGAAATTTAAAAGTAACGGTAGAATAAAGAAACCGACAGACATAAATACATGAAAACATTAAATCGTTTAAAAAAATAGACATGTCTAATTTTTAAATCGTTTCGATGAAATCATAATAATTATTTCCGTTAATTATTATTATGTTAATATTCAACGTTTTAAACCCAACAAGTTAATTGCACCAAAAATAAAATAAGGCTCTCTCCACACAGTAGCCGCTCCGACGACCGCGTCCCCGGCCTATCATTTCGCTCCACAAATCACGCCTACATTATAATTTACGGCCGCCTATCGCGAAGGCAACATCTTTATAGATGATAGTTTAATTATATTGTCTATTAATAAAATGTTGACGTGTTAATTTTGTGTGTAGGTGTGGTGAGGGCATTATTCTATCGGTTGTATTTTTTTTTTGTAAGTGTGAATTTTTGTAAGTTGTCGTTATTCGTTTGTTTTTTGTTTGGGAACGTTTTGGCGTTTTTTTTTTGTTTTTATTATATTTGTAGTTGTCCAGAGACTGTTATCGAAATGTCAATGTTTTATTTAATTTAGCAGTTGTCTAATATTTCTTGTTACCTATTTTATTATTTTGAATGAAACTATCGAATCGTATGTATGATGTATCTATTTATAACCCCCGCCGCCAAAACGACAGGGTGTTATAAGTTTGACATGTCTGTATTTTGTGTGTGTGTAGAAGTGTGTGTGTCTGTGGCTCTGTGATTTTGTTTTTATTGTTTGATAGGTGAATCACTCGGAAGTATTCTTAGCTATGTTTGATGAAAGTCGGTCCAAGATGGCCGCCGTCACAAAATGGCGGATTACATATTTTTTCACAACTCCCTCAATATGAGTATTAAATGAAAGGGTTTGACTAGTAAAATACTATACACAATGATAAATTTCAAATCCAAGAGATGGCCATCAACACAAAATGGCAAATTACATTTTATGTGACTTGATCGAAAGTCAATGTTGTCAGTTGTTTTAAATTTTTATTTGTACTTATAGTTTAGGAGAATTTTAGTTTTTATTTGTGGTTGTCTACAAATTGTTATTGAAATGTTAATGTATTAATTAAATTTAGCAGTTGTCTAATATTTCTTGTTGCCTGTTTTTAATTTTTAGTGAAATCATCGAAGGTGTATCAATTTTTTTAATGTAAAGTAATGAAACGGACTAAAAGCTCTCCCGACGGTAAGAAATACCGCATGCCCATGACAATTGAAGCGATATACAGATTTTTGAGTTACGAAACAAAACTCAGATCATCACAAATAATATATTTTTTTAATTCGATGGATAGGCTCAATAGTCCTGTAATTTTGCTTGCTAGCCCCTTCAAACTGGAACACAGTAATGGTTACACACTACTGCTTGACGGCCGAATATCTGGTACTGCGGTGGTACCTACCTTGACGATCTCACGCTAAGGAGATTTTTTTTATAGTTAACCAGCTAGGAGTTTGACCACAGCTCACCTGATGTTAAGTGACGGTTTGGTCCAAGATGCGAAAGCGCACCTAACATGCAATAGAACTGGTTTATAAGTGAGGTTAATTTTCAACTTAAGGGTGGTAGCTAGCCAGCCAAGTACTAAATAATATCCTACCACCATTCTATGGTTTTCTCTCGATGTTTTCCTTTACAATATTTTAGAACATTACCTGTTATATACAACGGTATAACTAGATCAGTAAAGACAATTAATTTCATTGAATTATAGCTCACCGTGATACCTTTGGGCTAAGAACATATAAAAGATTAATGCTTTTAGATAATATCTAGATATTGAATTGTTAATACATTGTTTTCAAAACAGAAATATACCTAATAGATCATCTTGTATGCTCACAACAAATATTTTTAGGGTTCCGTACTTGAAGGGTGTCAGACGAGACCATATTATTACTTGGTAGTAGATCTTTCGTAGCGATGATAGCTCAGTGGTTAGCGTGGACGATTCACACACCGAAGGGCGTGGGTTCATACCCCAACAATAAGCTTAAGCTGCCGGTGAAGGAAACCATAGCATGGTGGTAGGGTACTTTCTAATACTCGGCTGGCTAGCTACCACCCTCAAGTTGAAAATCTACCGCCATGCATCTGATGGTGTGTTCCGGCAGCCTCACTTAAGAGCCAGTTCCATTACAAGCTAGGTATGTTTATCATCTTCGACCAAACCGTTACTCAAAATCAGGTGAGCTGTGGTCAAACACCTAGCCTGTCAAACATAAAAAAAAGGTAGCTGGCTCGGAAGGTAGACATCGGAACTCCATTACATATAATATAACAATGTCACCTTGTTTGGGCTTAGTGTAATAAAGTCATTTTTTTGTATTAAGTTAAGAGTTTTAATATTAATTTACTTTCTAAACAAATTTTAATCAAACTTTGTGAAGATGAAGCAATAGCCAATAGTCACTAACTGATTCATTTTTATTTTGATAATCAAAAAAATTTCTATCATTTTCCTTACATCTTATAATGTTTCCACTTTGCCATAAAAATTTCATTTCAATTTCACTATCTGCATTATTCTGGGTATACATCTAATCCTTCCATTACCCTAATGCTTTTGCCATTTAAGCGTACAAAAATACGTTGGTACTTATTTTTTATTAAATTGCCCCTGAAATGGAAGTTATGTCTATCTAAAAAAATGTTGACAATCATCCAATGGAGTTTCATTATGAAACAGTTAAATAGTGAACGTTCTTTGATATTTTTTAACATAATAATTATGTAACTTAACTCGGTATGTAAAGTTTTTCTTTGTATTTATTTTATATTTTTTACTGATAGTAAACTTTATTTTAAGAAACTAATTTGAATATTTTGGCTTTCTATGCGGAAGTTTAATTCTAATACATTTTCAAACTTTTTATAGTTATGACGTCATGAGGTCGGCTGATTATGTAAAACATGCATTAGCCATGTAAAAAAAAATAACTCGACGTAGATAAGTATGGAGGTTACAAGTATACCGGCAACCGTTGACTTGACATTGCCAGATTTTGTTGAGGTTTGCCATTGTTTTTTTAGGCACTCAAAGAATCCTTATACAGCCGACGACGTGACATCATTAGAGGTAAATTGAAAGTCAAGTTTATTTTATGTTTTTTTATTTAATAAAAAAACATAAAATAAACTTGACTAAAATAAGACGGGATTAAGGCTCAAATATGTACCCACTGTCCAGGGTACTATACTTGCGCCTTTTGAGGTCTTCTGCAAATTCCGCCGCTGCGCCAGCCCTAATCTGAGTTCTTGGAAGATGTGACGGCGCAAAAGTGTCAACGCAGGTGGCGTCCCACACTAAAGGCCGTCCCATCTTCCAGGGAATCAAAGTCATTCCGTCAGGTCTCTTACCATCATCTCTTATAAGGCCGCTCGGCTCTAGGATGGCTGCGCAATTGGCGGTGGTAAGAGCCCGGCGGATAATGTCATTAAGACTGGCGTGCCGCGGAATCCTACCCGAGCTTCTTGTACAGGAAAGACCGTGGTGACCGAGCTGGTCGACAGCCACGCCACATTGGCAGCGGTGTGCAGCGCCGCACGGTGTACCCAATCGAAGGGAAGCTGCAATTCGAAATGTGGATGAATTCAAAAAAGTACCGGTGTTAGGCGAAGGAGAAGCCACAAACCCGATTCCCATTCAGCAACAGCTAATAGACGGGCACGATCTGCAGAGTTCAAGCACGTATTTAAAAGTTGCTTCCGCACTTGCTCACAGATCGGACCATCCCATTGCCGCTGTAATTAGTTATTTTAATTTATTTATATTTAATGTTTATGCCGAATTATGGTTTTAGACATTAATTAATATTTCGGATAGATTTTTAAACTTATCTTAAAAGTTAGTTAAATTTTTGTTGTAACCGACAGCGGAAATACACTAAATACCTTGAACACGTATAAATGACTTGGCAATTCTAAAGTATATTTCTATTTCCAGTGCAAAATGTTCCAACATTTAATATCCCACGTCTAGCGTCTGTTAAATGATAACCCAGAAAACGCAAGACGGGAGTACTAAAATATTAATAAACTAAAGTATGGAAAATATGGAGAAATCTTGTACGCTCCGCTTCGTTCTTGATGGAAAAACGTGACTTATTTATGGTGAAGCGATGCGAGTGATATTTTTGTTTTGGCTTGTGTTTGTCATTACCATTTTAACAACGCAGAAAGAAGCTGTCACAATTTTTTTTATATATTCGCTCCACAGATATCGGAGTGTCTGTGACCTTTGTCTACATTTTTAATAGATTTTTTTTTACTTTTTTTACTAAAACTAAAAGTGTTCCGGCAGCCTCACTTGAGAACTACTTCCATTCTAGCCTAGGTGTGTTTACCATCTTTGACCACACCGTCACTTAGCATCAGGTGAGCTGTGGTCAACTACCTAGCCTGCCTACTACACTACAACTACTATTTACATAAACACTCGAAGAACAACCAGTGTTAGAAAGTAATACAACGCGAAACAACTAAAGTTGTTTAAAAGTTGCATTTGGTCTTTATTTGCGGTAAATTACAATTCCTTGAATAAAACAGTTTATTAGCATAAAATCAATTTTATGAATGATTTATAAATTTATGATTTTTTAATAAAACTGTAGATTATGCTAATAATCTATTGTTTTATTCAAGCAATTGTGATTTGCCGCAAATAAAGACCAAAATAAATGCCAGTAGTTGTGATTTCACTGTAAAATTATGCTCCATTTGTCCATAAATGGCGAAAATTTGTTTGTATGAAAATCGAACCACCTTAAAGTGAACTTTTGTAAAATTTATAAAATAAAAGCATAGAAACTATTTGTAGTTCGCACAGGTGTCACCTGAATTTTAGCTATTTCTGTAAACCGCAAGGAAAAGAGAGTTTACTGCTTCTGGTATTACATTTTCTATGCAAGATTATAAAATGTCTCTCGGATTTAACTCTAGGTAAGAATTGCAACATGTTCCGTTTGAATATTTAATTTGATGTTTATTACCTAAAATGATTACATAAAATCATTTTTATTTATAAAAGTTTTTTTAACTAAAACACACCGACGCAACAACGACGGGGTGTTATAAGTTTGACGTGTCTGTGTGGCTTCGTAGCTCCCGAACGGGTGAACCGATTTTGATTTGTTATCAAAAGTGAACGTGTGACGAAAATCGATCCAAGATGGCCGCCGCCACAAAATGGTGAAGGGTGTGGGTTCAAACCCCAACAATAAGCTTGAGCTGCCGGGGAAGGAAAATATAGTGAGGAAACCATAGCATGGTGGAAGGGTACTTTCTAGTACTCGGCTGGCTAGCTACCATTGAGGGCATAGTTGAGAATCTAACGGTGCGTTCTGGCAGCCTCACTTTAGAGTAAGTTCACTTCCAGGGAAGTTTGCTTTAATATCTTCGATCACACCGTCACTTAACATCAGGTGAGCTGTGGTAAAACACCTAGCCCGTCAACCAAAAAAAATAATTTAAAAAATACCCCAAGCAGGTCGACAAACAAGGATTTATCGCCCCCACTTTAAAATAAGTAACTTCGGTTAAAATTTTGATGCCTGATGAACTAAAGTTAAAACTACAGCTAACTTCAATTACAACTTTGTTAGCACGCTATTTCACAAAAACCACAAATTGTAACAGCTGGTTAGCAAATTCATGTGCTAATATGAATTCACGACGACACTGTAAACTGTTAAAACGTTATTAGCTTCATATTGCTGTAGCGTATCAACTAGGGATGTTTCACAGTTTGAATAAATTTGCCAATGCACACTTTCTACAGCAATCCAGACACAAATGGAAAAATAACGAGCTCAAACGTTTAAAAAACTACAATTAAAAGAAAAAATGTCACCAGGACCATAATAACGAATCGATTGATACCTCATTCAGCAAAATCGGATAAGTAGTCTCGGCGCTACGGCGGAACACACAATCATAATAATAAATAAATACATACAAATAATTTGTAAATTTATGAAAAGTTTTACAGGGTGATTACAATTATTGTAATCACCCTGTAAAACTTTTCATTTTAATAATCCACTCGAAAGGCTTGAAAAAAAAAGAAATTTTGAAGACTAAAGCCAGACTTAAATCGGTTCAGTCATTTAGTAGTTACGAGAGAACATAGGAACAGTATATACATAGGTACATGCATACATACAAATAAAAATACATACATACAGGTGAAACACATAACACTCTTTGGCTTCGCCGCAGTCACGTAAAAAAACAGTTTTTCTGCTTTATAAACTATTGCCATTTGAACACCTAACAATGTATATCACTGGGACTTAATCATGCACAAACTACTATCAAAATAGTAATATTTATTTATCTCGACGTTTCGGTCTTCTTGCAATGGCCGTGGTCACGATACGTAGTCAGTTAACTTGTGACCACAGATATTGCAATATGGCCGCTATCAACGGCATTTTTTTCCACAATTTCAGAGTTATGCAATTATCCTTTTCAACCCAGTGCAAATCTAGTATAACCTTGTTTTAATTTGAAATCGTTTAACCCTTTAATACACCTCTTGAACAATAAAAACGTTTTGATATAGGTTCCGAGAAATACCGCAAGTTCTTTCAGTAAATTTCAAGCGACTGGTTGCGCGAATTTGGGTGGTGTGAAATTTAATAATTCAACTTTACGTATAAAGCTTTGCTTAAAAAAATATTAAAAATATACTGTGTGAAGACACACACTTACTCTTGGGAAATTATACGGTGTTAGCGCCGCAGTAACAACTTAGAATAGTTAGTTTGGAATCTAATCGTTGGCGTAGTAGCATAGGGAATTCGCTAATTGAATTCAATTTAGATGGTTTTGAATACAGTTAGGCGTGGTGTTCACTGCAGTGGAGAAATAAGTAAAAGAGAAGAGATGAGTCGTGGTAAATATAATGTTTCTAGCAAATTGGAGAGAAGCATACATAGATAATATGTATGTACATATACTTATGTATAATTGTATATCCATGGAAACTGACGTTATTGTGACACATATTTGTTTTACTTTTTTTAATACGAAATAGGTTTGCCTTTGATCACGCCTTACCTGATGTTAAGCAGGATGCAGTCTACGTGTACCTAGAAAAAAATGCTTGTTCTAGATTTGAAGATACCCAAATTGTAGTTCGCGGGAAAAACAGACGCCGGCAGAGAATTCCACATTTTAAAATGTGTATTCAAAGCGTTTAGTCCGTACGTGGAGAATGTCCACCATGGATGGATGGCGCTTAGGTTTTGCCTGCCTTGACGTACGGTAACAGAAAGTGGCAGGTGGAATCAAATTATACACACTAAGGCATACTCTCCGAAATGTATCCGATAGAAGACAGATAGCTGCTTAGTTTATATAAAGCGCAAGTAAGGTCGTGTATGGAGTACTGCTCTCACCTCTGGGTCGGCTCTGCCAAGTATCAGCTCGAGGCTCTGGAGTCGATCGAGAGGCGCGCTAGGAGACTAATTGGCGACGACGCTCTGGCCACGTCTCAGCTACAAAGCCTTGAGCACCGACGTAAAGTCGCTTGCTTGTCTGTCTTCTATCGGATACATTTCGGGGAGTGTGCCACGGAACTGCACAATTTGGTTCCGCCAGCCCCTTTCTATTACCGGACGGCAAGGCAGACTAGGCCTAAGCGCCATCCATACATGGTGGGCATTCCCCACGTACGGACTAAGCGCTTCGATTCCACATTCTTCATACGCACAGCGAGGATGTGGAACTCTCTGCCGGCGTCTGTTTTTCCCGTGAAGTACAATTTGGGTGTCTTCAAATCTAGAGTAAACAGGTTTTTTTCTAGGTAAGCGTGCTTCATCTTGGACTGCATCCTGCTTAACATCAGGCAGGGTGTAGTCAAACGCGAACCTATTATGTATAAAAAAAAAAGAAAAAAAAAAGATAAACAAGCGACTTTGCATCGATGCTCAAGGCTTTGTTACTGGCCAGAGTGTTGTCGTCTATTAGCCTCCTAGCACGCCTCTCGACTAACTCCAGAGCCTCAAGCTGATATTTGGCAGAGCCGACCCATAGGCGAGAGTACTCCATACACGAAATTATACTTGGGTTTAATTATGTCGGATACTTTGACTATACGATTTCTTGGACATCCTATCTTCATGGATCTCGTAAGAGTGGTCGAGTATCTGAGGATGTTACAGTGAGCGCTGTGTACTGAAATATTCCTGACACCATAGAGGATGATTTCGGTGAGGAAAGGCTCCAGAGCGCACCGGTGCATTTCGGCACTACCCGCTCCCACCCCCGCGCCCGCGCACCAACCGCTGTCTTCACGTGCGAGGCGCACAGCGGCTCGTAGCATGAAGCAAGCGAGGCCGCGCGCGTGTTGTATTCTGCTTTGACTCCTTGAAGAAGGCCACCGGATGTAGTAGAAACGGATTTAATTGCTCTTAATACATTCAATTCAAGCACAGTTCTCACTTAGTTTGTTCTTAGTTCGCTTCACAACGTGTGCCTCACATCGGGCCCTGAAGGCTGCCAATTAGGATGATTAGAAACTTCGGTGGAACTCCGTGGTCATTTCCTTCCTTTGGGAAACTAAGTCGGGCTTAAAACTTAGTTTGTAGATGCAGGTATAGCTGAGATCTTGGCTACTAACAATCCTTGTTTAATAACAAGAATATTTCTTAGCAAAAATCTCATTTTGTTTTTTGTTTTTTTTTTTTAAATAAATTAAGTAAATAAATAAATATCCTAGGACTTTACACAGCGCCATCTGACCCCAAACTAAACAAAGCTTGTGCTATGGAAGGCAGATAACTGATAGAATACTTAAATAGTTTTTTTTTTGTAAATACATACACACTTATAATAAATACAGTAGTAGGTACTAATAATTATTTTAACTAAGTGATTATAATTATTACTAGGTTGCACCCGCGACTTCGTCCGCGTTGAGTTAAGAATTGGGTTAAGAGAAAAATAAAACATTTGTAACAAAAGAGCAACATTTTTATTCATCATCAAACTCATCATCATCATCATCATCATTTCAGCCGTAGTTCATCGTTTCTACGTCCACTGCTGGACATAGGCCTCCCCCATTGACTTCCATAAAGACCGGTTGGAAGCGGCTCGCATCCAGCGCGTTACTGCGGTCTTTACTAGGTCGTCTGTCCACCACATCATCAAACTAATACATCTTAATTACCTAGAGTTATGTAATATAAAGGAATATTCTGGAATAATGTTACCAAATTTCAAAGGGATACGTAGTTAATTTTTTGATAATCCCACAGGAACGTAACATATTTCTAAGAAAAAAGAATTCTATACATTAATCCAGGTAATAGACTATATGAGTGCCAAATTTCACCCAAATCCGTTCAGCCGTTTTTTTTTTGTGAAAGAATAACAAACATCCATCCATCTTCACAAACTTTCATATTTATTATTACACTAGCTGCGCCCTGTGGTCTTACCTTGCTACATGTTTTCGGAATTAAAAGTAGTTAGTGTTAATCCAGGGTCTCAGCTACCTCCACACCAAATTTCATCCAAACCCGTTCAGTATTTTTGCGTGAAAGAGTAACAAACATACTCACAAACTTTCTCATTTCTTATATTAGTAAGAAGTAGGATAGAATAGGATATTAGTAGGATTGTAGTACCTACGTTATACGGGCATTACAAACCGATATTTAAAGGTAGCATTTTAGCTATGGGCACGACATACATTTTTTTTTTTTTTTTTTAAATAGTAAATAGGCTTGCGTTTGACCGCCATCCCGCCTGATGTTAAACGAAGATGCGGTCTACGGTGGAGCACGCTTGCCTAGAAGAAACCGATTCACTCGCGACTTGAAGGTACCCAGACTATATTTATTGGGGAACACCCACTCGGGCAGCTGATTCCAATGTCTAGCGGTACGCATGAAAAAGGTGGAATCAAACCGCTTAGTTCGAGCTTTTGGAACATCAACCATGAAGCGGTGACGCTTTTTAAAGCTCCTGGCTGTCCGATAGTAGAATGGGCAGGGTGGAATTAGGTCATGCAGATCTGAAGCGCACTCTCCAAAATGTATCCGGTAATGTATATATGTATATATTGTTGGCTGGCTAGGTGTTTGACCACATCTCACCTGATGTTAATTGAAGGTGTGGTCGAAGATGGTAAAGCACACCTAGCCTGAAATGGATACCTATATATAAGGGTAGCATTTTTCAGGCATGCTACCCTCACCTGCAAAGTGCCGTAGTG
The DNA here is from genome assembly GCA_905404145.2 of Biston betularia. Lineage (NCBI taxonomy): Eukaryota > Metazoa > Arthropoda > Insecta > Lepidoptera > Geometridae > Biston > Biston betularia. The sequence goes on from FR989879.1 coordinate 2,601,413, forward strand.
ATAGACTTCCTGTTATCATAACTTATGTCATTATTGTGTTCTACCACTTCTGAACGTAATAAAAACTTTAATAATGCCGCCATATTCCTTGTCGAATCGCCGAAATATTAACTACTAACGCCTACTAAACTAAGCAAGCGTTAACTGTTCATAAAACGTAACTTAACGTAACGTGAGCGTAACGTAAACGGGAACCGTGCTCATCAACGTAACATTTTACGTTCGCCTTTTATAACCTCGGAGGCTTTTGGGTGCATTTTACATGTGGCGACACGATAAATTAGCTCATCTTACAATTTTAGTATATTATTTTATTTTATACCACTGCTAGAAAAATACAGATTTTTTCAGTAAAAAAGTTTTTTTTTCAATATTTTATTTATTATTTCTTATCAATAAAATATTTGTGTTTGTCATCATCATCGGCTGATGATGATGACAAACACAAATATTTTCAAAGGGCACTTCGCTGTCCACTGCTGGACGTAGACCTCTCCCAATGCACGCCACTGAGCTGGGTCGAGCTACCTGCATCCATTGCTTTCCCGCCGCTTTTCGCAGGTCGTCACCATCTGGCCGCAGAGTGTTCTATCGGTTATCGGTTCTTCGAGAAATGTGGCCGGCCCACTGCCACTTCAGCTTACTGATTGTATTAGGTGGTTTTGTATAAATAAATAAAATAAATATCACATGACACATTACACACAGCGCCATCTGACCCCAAACTAACCAACGTTTGTACTATGGAAGACAGATAACTGATAGAATACTTAAACAATTTTTTTTTGTAAATACATAATTATAATACATACAGTACACCCAGCCAAACAAACATTTTGTTTATATCACAAAACGCTTGTTCTGGGTGGGAATCGAACCCACGCCCTTCAGCTCTTGGAGCAGACATACTACCAATGAACTAACAGGGCTGTCATGTATGTATTATAAGTACCTACGTATTTCCAAAAAAAAAGTATCATGCACATTCTCGCAATGAACATGTTTTGTGAAACAAATATTTGAATTTGGAAACTCTTAACGACCAACTTGTCAGATTGTGTCGTATCGTGTAAACGCAGATTTAAAAGGCGATACAAGATGATGGATTTTGCTCGAGGGTACTAAAAGTTTCGGTGTCGAAGTATTTTGGAACTACTTTAAACAGGTATTTAATATACTTGTAAAGTTTAAGTAGGTCGTTAGTTATTTTACAGTTTGCGATATGTTCATGTTTTTAAATTTAACATTATTTGTACGATAGCTTTGTAGTGATGATAGCTCAGTGGTTAGCACGCTAGGTTCGCATGCCGAATGGCGTGGGTTCTAACCCCAACAATGAGCTTGAGCTGCCGGTGAAGGAAAACATCGTGAGGAAACCATAGCATGGGAGTAGGGTACTTTCTAGTACTCGGCTGGCTAGCTACCACCCCCAAGTAGAAAATCTGCCGCCAAGCATCTAACGGTGTGTTCCGGCAGCCTCACTTGAGAGCCAGTTCCGTAACATCTTCGACCACACCTTCACTTAATAAATAAATAAATAATAACTTATTTTTTTTATGGTTGACAAGCTAGATCAGGGGTGGGCAAGTAGTTTTAGGTGGGGTCCGGATACTGTGGTACAATTATGGTTTCAAAAAAATTCTGAATTATAAAACACAAGACCTAAAACTAATGTGAGAAACTGCACTAACGGTTGAGCTAGTTTTTAGGGTTCCGTACACAAAGGGTAAAAACGGGACCTTATTACTGAGACTTCGCTGTCGTCCGTCCGTCTGTCACCAGACTGTATGTCAAGAACGGTGATAGCTAGACAATTGAAATTTTGACAGATGATGTATTTCTATTGCCGCTATAACAACAAATACTAAAAATAAAATAAAATAAATATTTAAGGGGAGCTCCTATACAACAAACGTGATTTTTGCCGTTCTTATACATAGATAATGGTACGGAACCCTTCGTGAGCGAGTCCGACTCGCACATGACCGGTATTATTTTATAGTATGGTTCTCAAGATGAACAGCAAATTCGAAGTGTGTTTTCTAGGTGGGCGTCCGTTAATCACGAACGATATTTGTTTAAAAACTTAAATGTACTTAAGTACTGGGTTAGATTCAAAATATTATTTTAATTAATAAAGGTAGTATACCTTATCTACGTATTAATTTATACAAACAATGCATTACAATATTTGGCGGTCCGAGGTTCGACCTTCGACCTTTCGCGGTCCGCCTGTTACTGACCGTTGAGCTAGATGTTTGAGCACAGTTAACTTGATGTCACTCAAGTGAGCCTGCTGGAATGCTATTATGTACTTGATGGTAGATTTTCGACTTCAAGTTCTAATGAGCCAGTCGAGTATTAAAAAGTCCCCTACCACCATGCTATGGTTTTCTTACGACATTTTTCTTCACCGGTAGCTTAAGCTCATTATTGCGGCTTGAACTCACGCTCTTCGGCATGTGAACCGACCGCGCTAACCACTTAGCTATCATAGCTACTAAACTCTATAGACCGGAATCCAGTAATGTGTACAAACAAAGGCAGAATGTCTGATACTGCGGTGGTTATTAATTACTTTTACTTACATAAAAAAGTACACAATATAATTACCCCTTTTTAGCATAAAACACCCTTATAAGCTTCCATATTTAATACTGGTAATCGATCGATTACTTCAGTAGTAGGTAAGTATGGCAACACTATCAAACCAAATTAATATTTAAAAATTACATCACGCTTGACCCACTTTAGGTGCGAATAGAAATTCTAAATTCGAAATGCAGCCATCTACCGGAAATGAATCCGTTGGCGGGAGTCTGTCGTGATACGGATCTGATGGAGTTCCAGTCCGACATCCGGTCGCTTCCCGCCTTTTATGGCTTCCAATTTCAAATGGTGAAGCGGTTGGAGATTCCATTTTTTAAATGTGCCGCCAGTTTTGAACGTTTTGCGGGTAGGTTGGGAATGGGTTTGGATAAAGGAAGGGGCAACAGCTGTAGACATTTTTGTTCTATTTGTAAAATCGCGTGAAAACGGTTAGGCCTATATATATATATATATATATATACACACATGTATGCACAAATATATAAGTAATAGTTTTTTTTTGTGTAAATCTAATGAAACGAACAAGACGCTCTCATAATGGTAAAAGATAACGCTTGTGTTGTAATGTTCCTGTCAAATAAGCCACTTCAATGTAGTCAATGTATCCGTTCCACTTTGTCCATTCTGCCAGTATCATAATTATAATAACATCATACATGATAACATTTCTCGCGTCCATGCCAAAACCGAAAAAAAAACTTTCATGACCTACCTACATTCGATTACCTCTTTGACATAAATGACCCCCAAACCGACACGTACACTCGCACACATAAATAAGTGCGCCAAGATTAAACACCCTGTTACATAGATACGTATCAGCTGAATGTATTGCCGGCGCGAGTGTACTAGCGTTCGACATAACTCGATGTATGTGGCTATTGGCACATTGTTGTTATTTATGCTGAGTGTACTTTTGTTAGCTCAGCGCTTTCACGGGCTTAAAGGATTTAGGCAACGAAATCTCTGTACCTAGAATAGAGTTTCAAAACAAAGGGATTTGTGCGAAATGGCCAACTATTTTTTCGTGATTGAAATGTAGATGACTTTGTTATTTGTGACGTTATTGTGAATAATCATAGAGCCTACATAAAATAACACTCGACATATACTCGGAATTCGATAACGCTAACAGAACAAGACTTAATTTTGACTTATGAAACTTGATAATATCAAAACACTTGACACTGGCAAACGCACAAAATGCGACGCCAAAATCAAAGAAGAAGAAGAGTCAAAAAATGTATGGAATTGACATAAACTGTCAATGTGTCACGTGGAAAGCTTATGTCAATGAAGTAACAGAAAGGAAAACACACATGGAGGAGTTTTGGCGGGAACGCGGAAAGAGTCGTGTCGCACCGTTGTATTTTTTTCCAAAACTAGTGTTTTGTCGAGTGTTTATGCATAAAAATGGTGGTGTTTTATTCATAAAGTGTCGAATCACAAGCGCGAGTGTGGGAAAATGATATAATAATGTGGTGAAACATGATTTTTTGTGTTGCTTCCAAAACTCCATCGAAGCTTTATAGTAAAGTCACCACTACTTTACTAAAGCATGACTGAACGTGACTGACACGGACTGTACTTGACCAAGACTGGACTAAAAGGGACTTTGATTATAGCTTTAGCTACGAGGACACTTATTTATCTTTTGAAACTTGAAAATATATAAATACTTGACACTGACAAATGCTCTACATGCGACGCCAAAACCAAAGGAAAAAAACACACATGCTTTGAAAAAAAACAGAGCTTTAGACGTGCCCATAATGCGACAATACCTAAAAAGCTTTCGCCGTTTTTCTTGAGCAGTTCCGTAAACAACCGTAATTAAGAAAATTTAAATAATACGAAAGCCCAATAATAAATAATGTTTTTCCAAAAAAATATAGCAGGTTTCACTCGGGATGATTCTAACGATATACCATACATCTCTAAGGCGTCTAAAAGTTATGGTGGAATAAACAAACTCATTATATTATTATGCACAAGCTGCGTCCCGCGGTATTACTCACTACATTTTTTCGGGATAAAAAGTATTAATCCAGGATGTCAGCTACCTCTATAAAAAATTTGATCAAAATTGGTCGAGCCGTTTGAGCATGAAGAAGTCACAAACACAATTATACAAACAGACTTTCGTCTTTATAATACAAGTGTGATGAACCCTGAAAACATTAAACAACTTTTTACGGGGGTCGTGTAAAAAAATAGTGCGCACCTACCCAAAATTCAAAATAATATCGATAATAATCTTTTGATAGAATCAGTTTTTAAAAAGGAACGCTTTGGAAACACTGCGAATAAACAATACAGGGATACGGACGCAGTGATTTACGCGCGGCAGGATATTGTTGAAATTTGCGTCGATAGCGCTTTTGTTTTGCCGTGCGGTTTCTTATCGCTGGCAAGGGATGGAGCTAAACCAATTTATCGATAAAACAATGTATGCTTTAAGGCTTGAAAGTCATATCGCCAATTCATTCATCCATATTGAGCCTTCAAGATCCAAATCTAGGTAATAATAAGGTAATATCAAATACACTCAAAAACTACTGGACCGAATTTAAAAATTCTATAATGCTACATTATCCTTGAGTAACATAGGCTGTATTTTATTACCAGAATTTCATTAAAAAATAAACGTCCACCCGTGCGCAGCCAGGACGAGCCAGTATTCTCATAAAATTTGTAACTGTACTAAACTTTCAGAATACTTGATACTCAAAAAAAAAACTCATAGAAAATTGAAAGAAAAGAAAGAAAGAAAGAAAATAATTTTATTTTGCAACAATACAAAAACAAACAAAAAATTGCTGGGTATTTATCGATAAATTTTCGATAGATACAATTAGCTTCACTATAATAGTATCGACCGGCCCGAATACAATGTGTCGATACGAAAAATATTGAATAAATCCCGATGCAGGATTTCGGTTTTGTACTAAAGTAAAGTTTATATAGTACAAATATATATAAGTTATACTTAATTAAAAAAATGTAAACAGGCTTGTGTTTGGTCGCGTTTACGTACTCCATTCTCGGCTGCATTGTCGCTTTCCATCGGCCGAGTTGGTGGTTTCATATAAATGAGTGAAAGGTTTTCATAGTCATAGGCTAGGTAAGTACCACCGCAGTATCAGATATTCTGCCACCAAGCAGTAGTGTATAAACATTTCAATGTTGCGGTTTGAAGGGTACCGCAGCTAGCGAAATTACTGGGCTGTTGAGACTAACCATCGAAAGTCTCAAAGTAATGAGCGCCAAAGCAGCGAAGCCTTGGACTATGTTTTGCTACTCAAAGTCGTTTGAATTACTGCACTAGATATAATAATAAATAATATCGTAGGACATTACACGCAGCGCCATCTGACCCCAAACTAAGCAAAGCTTGTACTATGGGAGTCAGATAACTGATAGAATACTTAAATACTTTTTTTTGTAAATACATACTTATAATACATACAGTACAGAATCGAACCCACGCCCCACAGCTCTTGAAGCAGACATGCTACCAATGAGCCAACAGGGCTGTCAACATGATATGGATATGGATATGCATTATCTCTTATCATCAGAAGAGCGCATCGTTTGTCTCATTACATACAAATATACAGCATAATAACATATCAAAAACATGAAACCGGTTCCTGTTCTAGGCTATAAATTACTTGACTATTGAGACTATGTGCTACTACTATACTAATAAGCGCCAAAGCAGCGATGCCCTGTACTTAGTTTTACTAATCATAGTTCTAGGTACCGCTGAGAACTAAATCCATACTGTTTGTTTTACCATTTAAAGAGAGCCAGTGACCGTACAGAACACAAAAGTACGATAAAAAAGCCTTACCATTGTTCGGGTAGTTTTGATAGGTATGATGTCAGAGAGAAATGTGAAACGAGATGAAATAGGGTTTGAGTTACGGTGGTGATTTTTGATTGTGTTTTGAAAATTCAAACAAATATATCTAGACAAAGAGATTTAAAAAATATAGAGGCATACGCATGTTTTCATTCTTCTTTGTTTTTGGCGTCGTACTTATTTGATTTAAATAAAAACGAATAAGTTCAGTCAAAGTCACACAAGAAAAGTGTTAGTAGAGTCTGGTACCTAACTTAAATGTAGTGTTGAGCTTCAAGCTTCGATGGAATTTAAAAAAAACACCAAAAGTCATGTCATTGTATGGTAATGTGATGTAATGGCGTGTTGGACACATTATTTATCACTTGTCCATACTCGCTTCATAAATAAATAACCACTATTTTTAAACATAAGTTGTAGATCTACTTATTAAACTTATGAAACTTGAAAATATATAAATACTTGACACTGGCAAATGCGAAAAATGCGACGCCAAAATCAAAGAAGAATATTATAACGATCTGAGTTAAAATGCAATGAAATTACTTTTTCGTTTCCCGCCAAAATATTAGAGATGAACATTTATTTTGACAGTAACGGTGACAACTAATGAGTTTTGTGTCTCGGCCTGAACTGAAATCAAATCACGCAGTATGCCATAAAACCTGGTTAAATGGAATTGGAACACATATTTGTGTATAACATAAATCGATTTCCTATATTACCTTTCGCAAAAAGGACAGTTAAATATGTAAATGAGTTTTAGCGGGAAAGCGGAAAAATATATCGCCACATTGTTTTATTTTCCAAAACTTTTGTTTATAAAGTATGTTTATATACAATAAAAATAGTGATGTTTTATTCATAAAACGCTAAATTATATGCGTGAGTGTGAGAAAGTGATATAATATGGTGATACATGACTTTTTGTGTTGCTTCTAAAATGCATCAAAGTTTGTAGTAAAGTCACAATTACTTTACTAAGTCATGACCGGACTTGAGCTTGACTGGCTTTATTTGACTTTGACTGTGACATCACTTCATTAAATTTATCATAAAATAGTTTAAAATAACGAAACACGGCAAATGAATAATGTGAGACGGCAAAAGAAAAATAAGTAAGTAAGTCATAAATCGTCGTTAGATATTTTTTTAGTGCGATGTGCTTTAAAAATGATATTTTTGCACGCTAAAACTTAACATCTTAATTATAAAAGTCATTAAACCGTGAATGCAGCAAAATTCAGGTGAAAAATTAATGTAAAAGTAAGAGCAATTTAAGAAAAAAAGTAATTTTACTCTTCAATGTGAAATGAAATGAATATGGCTGGCAGTACTGGATTACTAGGGTTTAAATTTTTATGTTAATATTTTTCTGAGATGTTTTTCAAGAAGGAAGTAAGAGTTTTATAATTACAAATTACTTATCTCATATTTTTTATGAATACAGAAAATTAATTATTTACCTACTTAAAACGTTTTTTTTACGTTTGTCGCAATGCCAATTGGGAAAGGTTATTTTGGAAAAAAAGTCACTTTCAAAGACGCTTTTCGAATCCAAATTAGCCCAGCTGTGGGTCTTTTTTCATTTAAGAGAAGGATAATGCCATAGTCCACCACGCTGGACAAGACTTAACACATCTACAAGAACTTTTTTTTAAGTACACTCAGACTTTTTTTTTTTTTTTTTTAAATAATGAGACTAACTAGACGCTCTCCTGATGGTAAGAGATAACGCCTATCCATGACCATTGCAGCGATACACAAAACTTTGAGTAATAAAACAAAGTCCAGGGCATCGCTGCTTTGGTGCTCATTACTTTGAGACTTTCGATGGTTAGTCCAGTAATTGCGCTAGCTGCAGTACCCTTCAAACCGGAACACAGTAATGTTTACACACTACTGGTTGGCGGCAGAATATCTGGTACTGCGGTGGTACCTACCTAGACGACCTCCTGCTGAGGAGATCTACCACCAAGTAAACCACTTGTAGATATTCTCACGATGTTTTCCTTCACCGTTTAAAGTCATCGGCAACACGCACATAGCTTGGAAAAGTCAGTGGTGCGTGCTGTAGGATTTGAACCCAGGATCTTCAGATTGTATGCCAGACGGTCCCCAGACATAACGAATCTTAATTATTATTAATGGGTTCAGTTAGGCTTGGTTATAATAATATGATCCCGGTACCAACCTCGACTATGTACCTCGTTTATGTATAAAAATAGTGGTATTCATAAAATATCCAATTAAAAGTGCAAGTGTGGGAAAGTGATTCCATTCCAGGCTAGATGTGCTTTACCATCTTCGACCACACCTTCACTTAACATCAGGTGAGCTGTGGTCAAACACCTAGACTGTCAACACAAAAAAAAAGTGATATAATGTGGTGAAACATGGTTTTTCGCGTTGCTTCCAAAACTCCATCGAGTCCATAGTAAAGACACAGCTACTTTACTAAAGCATGAGCTGTACTTGACTTAGACTGGATGTTGACTACTTTTTAACTAATGAAACTTGAAGTAATCTAAACACTAGACACTGGCAAATGGTTTTGTGTATTTGCCTATGTCACTGACAATGATATCGCGTACGTAGTATTATATCTGTTATTTATTAAAATCTGTTATTCATCTAATAAATAAATAAATAATAAATATATAAATAAATATCATAGGACATTACACACAGCGCCATCTGACCCTAAGCAGAGCTTGTGTGATGGAAGTCAGATAACTGATAGAATACATAAATACTTTTTTATTTGTAAATACATACTTATAATACCACTTAGTATGACCAGCATTATGCTGAGGTGAGCCCCTATTCTGTAACTTTTGTCTGTCTATGTTTGTTTGTTTTTGTGCTTGTTACAGAATTAAACGTTTTTTCTTTCTTTCAAAAATGCGACGCCAGGATCAAAGAAGAATGTGCGGGATTGACATACGCTGTCCACGTGTCATAATATGACAGTTTATGTCAATCCCGTACATTTTCGGCTTTATTATTTAGTTATCGGAAATCTAATGTTACTTTGAGCTCTCTGAGCTATTTAGTAGTAAGATAATTTACAATGAGCTGTACACTGCGCGCTGCTTAATCAGCGTTTGGTTCATTGTGGATCAGTCGAATAATGGCGCTATTGTCTCTGTATCGCAATGGATGCGGGCTTTGGTACAAGACACTAGCAATTAAAGTTTTAAAATGTATTTCTTTAAGAATTTATTCCAATTTGGGCATCACACTTTGTGCCTGGTAGGGTACTTTTTAGTACTCGGCTGGCTAGCTACCACACTCAAGTTGAAAATCTGTCACCAAGCATGTAACGGTGTGTTTCGGCAGCCTCACTTGAGAGCCAGTTCCATTCCAGGCTAGGTGTGCTTTACCATCTTCGATCACACCTTCACTTAACATCAGTTGAGCTGTGGTCAAACACCTAGCCTGTCAACCATTAAAAAAAATCATTGTTTTCCTTCACCGGCAGCTCAAGCTTATTGTTAAGATTTGAACCCACGTCGAAGTGTGAACCGACCGCGTTAACCACTGAGCTATCATCGCTACAAAACTATTATATCGCAGGACTTACAAAAAATATCTTTGTAACATCGTAAAATAGAAATCAACTAGCTGCGCCCCGCGATGTTACTCACTACATGTTTTCAGGATTTAAAGTGCATATGTAAGTAAGTAAGTGCCAAATTCGTTCAGTAGTTCGTGAAAGAGTAACAAACATGACATCCATGCATTCTTACAAACTTTCGCGTTTATAATAATTATTATATAAGTAGGATAGGATAGTATGAAGGATGTTATTTTTAGCTGACATGTTGTCAGTTTCAAGGTCTTCTTGGAAATATTGAAAATCGCTTTTTCTCATGCAACATACCACAGAAGTTTCGCTATCACAACACGCCGCCTGTTCTCGCGACGCAGTACAAGCTGCAGGCTGTACTGAAATTGATCATCTCTGATAATGTTGTTCTGGTCGACGCTGCCGTCAGATTTAATTAATTTGTCTATGGTAAGGCTATAAATACTTCATTAATTGCGACAATGTTGGCGAGAAAGCGAATAAATCATATTGTATAATTTTCTAAGCTTGTTTTTGTTCGTGCGTCGATTGTCGTTACTGCGTTACTGAAGACCATCGAAAATTACAACCAGCAAATGGCTAAGATCGAAACAGACAGCCTTTTGGAGCAGCAACATTGGACAGCCCTGTTGGTTCATTGGTAGTGTGTCTGCTTCGAGAGCTGAAGGGCGTGGGTTCGATTCCCACTCAGGACTAACATTTGTGTGACTAACATCGATGTTTGTTCTGTGTCTGGGTGTACTGTATGTATTATAAGTATGTATTTACAAAAAAAAAAAAAAAAGTATTTAAGTATTCTACCAGTTATCTGTCTTCCATAGCACAAGCTCTGCTTAGTTTGGGGTCAGATGGCGCTGTATGTAATGTCCTATGATATTTATTTATTTATTTATAAACGTGGCGGTGATAGAGGCTCTGGGCTGAGAGAAAAATTTATTATTAAAAATTAAAATGTAATCGTTAAATGTAAATAGAAATAAGGATTGTGTGTATGCTTTGAGCATTCATGCTCACCATCGAGGGCTCCATGCGGCAGCGTCGTGTGTCGCGTCGCTCTCTTCCCTCAGATATGGTTGAGGAAGGTAACGGCTGGCACATGCGTCATACTCGTGACGGGGTGCTGCTTTCGGATATCTCGTAAAACATATCATCATCATCATCATTTCAGCCGTAGGACGTCCACTGCTGGACATAGGCCTCCCCCATTGACTTACATAAAAACCGGTTGGAAGCGGCTCGCATCCAGCGCGTTCCTGCGGTCTTTACTAGGTCGTCTGTCCACCTTGTGGGTGGACGTCCTACGCTGCGCTTGCCGGTCCGTGGTCTCCTTTCCAAAACTTTGCAGCCCCATCGGCCATCAGTTCTGCGTGCTATGTGCCCTGCCCACTGCCACTATAAAACATATAACTACCCTTATTTCCATTAGAGTGATAAAAAAAGAGAAGAAAACGATGGAACTGTTCCTCAGATTAAAGTCTAGATAGAATAGGTTCCACTTAAATTTGTCAACTAGATGACTTGTAGTAAAATGCGTGCACAGCCTGAAGCTGCTATGCTTAGGTACTTAATATAAATAGCATCTCTAAACCCTCTGGGATCTTTTGTGTTTTAATTTATTGCGCAAATCGTTAATTTTATAAGCTTTTGTGTGAAGATTGTAATCTAACCATTGAAACGTCATGTACAGGCAAAAGCGTAATATCTCATAAAATGTGGTATCAAAGAAATTACGCCACAATTCTTAATCGTCATCATCATCTCGGCTGTAGGACGACCACTGCTGGACATAGACCTTCCCCAATGATTTCCGTGATAACTGGAAGAGGTGCAACTCGAAATAAAAGATATGTTACTATCTTTCTTTCTTGTAAGCATAAATTTAAAAAGTTTCTGACTCCTGTAACATAATATTTAATTAATTAAAACAACTCAATAGTAACATATTTCGAATTTAACTTGGGGGTAAATCTCCTTAGTAGGAGATCGTCTGGGTAGGTACCACCGCAGGACCAGATATTCTGCCGCCAAGCATGGAAACATTGCTTTGTTTTGATTTGAAGGGTACTGCAGCTAGCGATATTACAGGGCTGGCTACCATCTAGTCTCAAAGTAATGAGCCCCAAAGCAGCGATGCTACTCAAAGTTCTGTGTATCGCTGCAAAAGTCAAAGACAGACGTTATCTCTTACCATCAGGAGAGCGTCTCATTCAACTCATAACTATTAGGTACATATTATTACCTTGCAAATTGTGAAGTGATCTTCCATCTTCCGTATTCCCGCGCAGTTAAAATATTTGGGTTCTTTAAAAGGTGTGTTAATAGAATCTTAAAAGAATGGCAACGTATTTGCAGTGCCTCTGGTATTGCAGATAAGGCGACGGCGATTGCTTACCATCAAGAAACCCGTCTGCTTGATTTCCACACATGTAGCGTCAAAAAAAACTTGAGCAGACCTGTGCGAGATGCTCACATGAAATCATGAACTGATAAAATCTTTAACAAAATTTCTCGAAACATAGCTAGTGGATGAAGAAAGAGTTATCTGAAGCTTTGTTTGCAAATCTGAAAGTGCATTCCCACAGGGTACAGCTATGCGTCGTATAGACGTCGAACGTACGTGCGCTGATTTATGCGTTGACGGACAACACGCCAGAGCACGGCGATAAATATAATTGTGCCGCGGTGACCCACCCAGGGAGCAAGTGTGTAAGGGGCTTTACACGGTACTGGCGAGAAGTTTAGCAATAAAAATTTGATAGGTATTCAAACGACACAAAGATAGGAGAAATATTATGTATCAACATCAAAATAATTTAGGTCATTAAAATTTTACATATTTTATTGCGTAAAAATTAAATTTATAATTATAAATAAACAAATCAACGATTAAGTGTCGAATAGTTTATTAAATAATCGGAATTAGAAAGCTTAAAGGAAATTTACCTCAGGAAGCTGACGCTCAATATAAGCAAAAATAAGTTTTAGCATGAAGGCAAACAATAATAGATAGATAGAAACTCTTTATTGTGCACACCAAAAATAGAAAAAAAGAACAGAAAACAAAAGAATCTTATATATGAGCTAGTGCAAAAAAGGGCGGCCTTATCGCTAAGAGCGATCTCTTCCAGGCAACCAAGAAGAGCAGACGGTAGATGTTGTAACACTAATACCTTTAAAAATAATTGATAATAAGAATACAGTAACTTGGGTTTTCATAAAACAAAAACCCTTGCCTAAAAACGCCTGATTCGAAAACATTGTCTTGAAAAAGTCTCCGAAAATTAGGTACGTGTTCCTGGAAGAAACAATTTTTAATTGCTTTTTAGGTTGCTACAGTTTACCTAGAGTTACGTGACGTGTGCTCAAAGATCACAGATCTAGCTTAAAATGAGTTTTAGAACTCTAGTGAGGCTGTCGGAAAAGGCCGTTAGGTAGCTAGCCAGCCTAGTATTAAAAAATACCACCATGCTATGGTTTTCCCACGATGTTTTCTTTTAATAATTCGAGTTTATTGTTTCAATTATAACCTTAGGTCTACAATCGTTGCTCATCACGAACTAGCAGTCAAAATGGGGATTCGACCACGACTTAAACTAACTCGATCACATTGAGGCTACATAACATAATAATAATAACATACACATAATAAAAAAATACTTATCACGCTAATGATAAATCTTAGCAAGAAAAACTTTTTATATCCTTATTTCATATTCTTAGCAAATTTTCATATCTCAACACCATTATAAACTAGACCTAAGAAACAGTTGTTCCACGAGCAATGGTCCAGGAAGACGGCTAGATCAAGCAAACGCGATCCTTGCATTTTGCAAATCTTTATCTAAGCAAGCCAAGCTAGACCTTAAAGTTACCTGTACGAAGGTCTGTAGTAAAATTAAACCCAAATCCAACAGAATCGTGTCTTTCCTACGATAAAACGTGTACTTGGGATTGTAACGTCACTACGGTATTGATGTATTTTAGAAAACGAAAAGTCTTTGATTCGGCAAGACCATAAATATACGCTTAAAGATATCATCTTTACATGTAACCACAAAATGTTACAACACAGTTTTAAGGTAAAATTAAAGAGAGGAACAAAATACTCTCCTGAAGGCCATGACTATTGCAATGGTACCAAGAACTATGAGTAATAAAACAAATTTAGGGCATCACTGTTTTGGCGTTCCTACTTTGAGGAGACATTCTAGGGTACCATTAGCTCTGTATTTTACCTTATGGTGATAAGAATTCGTCTCATTAATTTGATTAATTGCTTAACCCTTACCCTAGACTGAGTTGCCGATTTCTAATCTGATAAGGTAAATTTATCAATACACGTCAAGACATTCCTAATCGAAATGATAGTGGTATAAAATCTAGGTAGAACGATAAAGACATCGCAATCAGTAAACATTCATTTCATCAAAAAAACGGATAACATTGCAATATGGATTTTAAATTTTTGTTTTTAATTTCAATTGGAATTGTAGCTACAACGGCATTTAAAAAGAACTATGAAGGCTATAAAGTTTATAACGTAGTTCCAAAAACAGAGGATGACGTAAAAATATTAGAGGAAGTGCAAAATAGTGCTCTCGGTGAGTTCTGGGAAGATCATTTGGACGTGAACCGTGTGGTCAAAGTTATGGTAGCACCAGAAAAGCAAAAAGAATTTTTGTATGTATTCAGCACAGCCAATATTGAGGCGATTGAAGTGATTGAAGATATGCAAAGGTAAGAGTTATTGATGATTTTTATAGGTTTGACCACAACTCATCTGATGTTAAGATGCGATGTGATAAAAGATGGTAAACACAACACGCTTGGATAATTACGTTCTTTTAGAAGTAGAAATTAGTTCCAAATCTGCTTTTTTATATACATTCATAATTTTATTACAATATTAAATCATTTTGTAAATCGTACAAAGCACGCAATTTGGTATTATCGTATTATTCAGACGACATATCACTATTATGGGTATCGTTTGAGTTTATGCAAATTTGCAATTCATGGCCATCATAAAGAAAACAGAATTGCATCAACTAACTACCGAGGACGTAATAAATTTACGCAATTAATATTTGAAACAAACAAAAAAAGCAACTAAACATGACCATGCCTTATTCGTAATTTTGTTTAATTTCAGATTAATAAACGAGCAACTAAATCCAGCTAATGTCAGGAATTCCGACACTTTGCTATCATTCAGCTGGGACCGTTACTACAATCTAGATGACATATACTCTTGGCTTGACGAATTAGCTGAAGCCTATCCCGACATTGTATCAACCGTGGTTATGGGCCAGTCCATCCAAAACAGAGATATTAAAGGAGTTGTTCTCAATTTTAAACCAGAGAGAGAAAACAAACTAATTGGAATGCTAGAAGGAACTCTTCATGCTAGGGAATGGATCTCAGCCGCTACGGTCACGTTTATTATCAAAGAGTTTCTGACTAGCACTGATCCAGAAATTAGAGCTTTGGCGGAGAACTTTGAATGGCATATCTTTCCTGTGGTCAACCCTGATGGATACGTTTATACATTCACCAATGTAAGTATTCATAATTAGGCAAATGTAACATTGAGATTGAAAAAGGGCACACTAATTATATAACAAATGAAAATTTTGTTCGCAAATAATAAAACGTTATTAGTAACAAGATTCTCTATGCATAACTAGATAATGGTGCAATTTATAACAGGCAATCATATTCAAATGTATTCAAAATACTGTTAACTGTTGAGTGTTGGGGAGTTACAGTATCTAGAGTAAATAGGTTTCTTCTAGGTAAGCGTGCTCCATCTTAGACCACACTACTGTTTGACATCGGGCAGAGTGTGGTCAAACGCGAACCTATTTTGAATAAAAAAAAAAGTATCTGGAGCCTATATTAAGTCATACAATTCATACAAATGCATATTCATCGGAACTGAACTAACCAGTCAAATTGTAACACCGTTGAACAAAAAATTTGATAAGAGAAGAGATTTCAACCGATCAACAGACCCCACTTACGAATACACGCACATTGCAATTTATATAAATACTTGTAAAAACAATAATGTATGTTAAAATAGATGTTTTTTATTCGTAATCATTTAGATGTGCCCAACGTTCTTTGGTAAAATAATATTGTGTGAACTGAACGAACATTTTTTGTTAAATTCCACCTGACGAAGTCGCGGGTAGCAGCTAGTTATACATAAAAACTTAATACACAAGCGGACGCCTCGCGGTTTTACACGCGCAGTTCCCGTTTCCGTGGGAATACAGGGATAAAAAGTAGCCTATGTCACCCGGGGATAGTGCAGTTTCCCAACGGTGGTTTAAAATCGGTCCAATAGTTTCGGAGCCTATTCAATACAAACAATCAAATCTTTCTTTACGTTATTAAGAAATCTAATTAACAGTTTATCTCGTTATCGCGTTTATCATTTTTGTGATTATTTCAAACATTTAATTACCTAACGTCTGAATAATTAATGAAACAGCTTACTCGCAATAAATTATTATTTTCGTTTACTCCGAGACCTTACTATTGGAACAGTGCGTTTAGTTTTTTTTATTGTAGGTATATTTATAATATATTATTTTATCTTATAAAAATACCATTGTTATCTCTTTTTCAGAATCGCATGTGGAGGAAAAACAGAAGCGGTGCTAGTTCTCAGGAGTGTGTCGAGGGTGTTGATGACGATATGAGCAACGGAGTAGATCTGAACAGAAACTTTGACTTTATGTGGATGAGTGAGTAATATTAAAATATATATATTATGTATAACTCTAAGAATATATATAATTATAACCGACTCAATGAAGGAAGAGGTTCTCAGTTCGACTGTATGTTTTTTTTTTAATGTATGTTACGCGATAATTCCGCCAATTACGAATCGATTATAAGGATTCCTTATTTGCTTGGTAGATCATACTTCAGAAGTAATCCCTTAGAAGTTTTATGGGAATCGATCAAACGGTTTTAAAAAAAATCAATTAATATCTAAAAATTGTAAACATTGATGATATTTTTGTTTACTCTGAATCCTCGCTGTTTCATTGGAGCAGTGCGTTTTGTTGGCCTTAGGACCATGGAGTCTGTATTTTTATTTAGCGTCAAATTCTAAGTTTTGAAGTAAAAATCTGTAGGAATTCATGTCTATTGACAACCATATATGGTAGACATTCCCCGTGTGCATACGATGCGCTTTGACTGCAAATTTTTACTCGGACTAATGTTAACTTTTTTTATGACGTGTATTAGTAATGAGATGAACGAGACGCTTTCCTGTTGGTAAGAGATAATGCTTCATCATCATCATCATCAGCCTTTTGTAGTCCACTGCTGGACATAGGCCTCTCCCAAGACACGCCACTCAGCCTGATCTTCGGCTTTTCGCTTCCATCCACCGCCAGCTGTCCTACGTATATCGTCACTCCATCGAGCCTCAGGGCGGCCTACGCTACGTTTGCCAATTCGTGGTCTCCACTCTTAGATCACGTCTACCCCAGCGGTTATCAGTTCAATGCTTATCACGTTCATCGCCACGTAGGTCACCGGTGACCGGACCCTGCCCAGTATTAAGGCGCTTCGTAGGTCACCGGTGACCTCAGTGCAGACCTGTTTTCAAATCTATTTTGTGAGCCGTAGGATACTTATTCCGTAGATTTTGTGTATGCATGTGACCGCTGTGGCGCTGTAGTACAAGTGCGCACAATGGTTTTCGTTTACCTTGATACTTGTTAGATTCACATAGAAAAATCTGCACTATTTCGCGAACTAGTTTATGGATGCGGAGGTTTGGGTTTTAAGTGCAACATAACTTTTTGTTTTAAATACTTGACGTAGTTTATTATACTACCACTTATATAGGCTTTTTAACATTAAACATTTTTTTTTAAATGCATCCGTAGTTTCCGAGAAATCTGTAAAAAGCCTCTACTATTTCACAATTTATTGGGTAAGTAAGGTAATAAAATTAAATAATAACTACAATAATTATCTTAGGTATGAAAATATTTATTATAAAATGAATTACAATAATTAAAATAATGAAAACACGTTATCTACTTCTTGTGGATCATGTTGAAACACTGTAAACATAAATGCGGTTTATTTTCGCATTCATTGCAAAATGTTGAGACTTTTTTTGTTTTATTTCTGGCAATTTTCGAACCATATAGATTGACATTATTTTTATAACAGTTATTACAAAAGCGTCGTGTGATTCTAACTGATCCCTCTTTTTTAGTTAGGTTATGCTTTAGCCTTCTAGGTCTTTCAACCTCCTCAACAGTTTTATTTTCTGGCTCAGTCAAATTTTCCACCAACTGCCTTCGAAATTCTACAATTCCTATTTTACTTTTATTATTCTCACAGAACATCACCCAAGAGTTCATCAAAGCAGTGTTTAAAATTAATTCTATACCCAACTTTTTATACCACTTTACCGTCTTTCTTAATGGAGATGAATAGGCATTCATTTGATCACTAAGATCGACTGAACCTTTTGCCATGTTATATGCAAAAACCATCTTTGGCTTTCGAACAACCTTTCCTTTTTTGATGACAGTTTTGAAGCCTTTGGAATGTTTAGTGGACAGCATAAGCACATCCCTCTTATCTTTCCATTTTAAGACGCATATACCCCGCTCATTTTCCTTCGCTATTGACTCACCTGGTTTGAGTTTAGCTTCAATTACTTGCTTTGGTAATCCTCTTCTGTTTTTTCTTAAGGTGCCAACCAGGTGAGTATCATTGTCAAGTAATTGATTTGCAAGCTCAAGATTTGTGTACCAGTTATCAGTTGATACGGTATGCCCTAAATTTAGTAGTCCATCACATAGACCCATGACCACATTAGTAGGAGATGTATTCAACAACTCATGGTTTTTGCCTGCGTATAATTGTAGTTTACACGTGTACCCGGGTAAGGTGCAAAGTTTAAATAATTTCATCCCATATTTATGTCTTTTGCTTTTATTATACTGGCGGAATATAATACGACCTCGAAATGGGACTTGACTTTCGTCCACACAGATATCTTCTTTCGGAGCGTAGCTTTTCTGAAATGTTTCGTTGAGAGCATCTATAAGAGGACGAATTTTGTTAATACGATCCGATTTATCTGCGGTTTCGTTATTTACATAGTGTAGATTTTTCAAGATCAATTCAAACCGGTTTCTGCTCATCACAGTTCCAGGAAATTTTTGGCCAAAGATTTTGTCTTTACTCCAATAATCTACTACTTTTGGAAGTTTGACGAGGCCCATGTAAAGGATTAATCCAAAAACTTGTTTTATTTCATTGGTTGTCGTTGGTTTCCATGAATGTGAGCGTGATGAAGGTTTGGAACTTTGACCAGCTTGTACAGCAAATAAATTTGTTTGTATGGCAATGTCTTCAAAGATCCTATCTGGCACTAATAAACTAAAATATTCTCCAGGTGGGCTATTTCGAAGCTGACTTGCAAACGGTTCTTTCATACCTGAAACAGAAAGTTTAAAAACAATAAATTAATGGTTTGAAGAAACTAAGCAACCTCCGCTTTTTTAAATCGATAAAAACACGCATTGTTAGGTATTTCACTTGTGTAACATACAAACAAACTCACTTGTCACGTTTATAATATTAGCTATGATTCCACACGGGCGGAGCCGTGGGTGAAAACTAGTAAAATTCAAACATAACAAAATTCTCACCTGTATGTTCCGTAAACGCGATTGCAGTTGGTTGGTGACCTCTTGGCTCTGACCACCTTTGAGTTGAGATATCCGGAAGCTCGGCGATTTGACTTCGAACCATGTCTTCCACAGAATCTTTCTCACTTTCCGAGTCGCTGACAATAACAACACGTGCACGTCGTTTCGGTGGACGTTTGATTTCGTCTTCGCTGTCCTCTTCGCATATTTCTTTCGAACATCTTTCTTCAATGTCACGGAAAATACTGGCTTCCAACAAGTCAAAACGTTGCAAATCTTCCTGAGATATGTCTAAATCTTCAATATCAAAACCGTCGAAATCCATTATAGAGAACGAACACGCGATACAAAATAAAAAACAAAATGACGTGCATCCCACTCGAGCGCAAGTATTCGACTGCGGGGGCGGGTGACCGGAGGTGTGACCTATCTGGCGCCAAAATAACGTAAATGCAATTTTCGACATCACAGCGCCGCGTAGGGCACCGATGACCTCATGGGGTTTTTTGTGATTATTTCATAAACCATACATACGATTGCGACCTAACATAGACATAAATCCATATCTCATTAAACTACATCAAAGAACACAAAAAAAAACTAATGTAAATTTTGACTGTTCCACTACGGCGGTTAACGTGTTATCCAAGAGCGTTGCAGCGATACACATAACTTTGTGTAGTAAAACAAAGGCCGAGGCATCGCTACTTTGGCGCTCATTACTTTTAGACTATCGATGAATAGGCTCAAAAAAAAAACGTCGACTCGACGAAAAAAAAAAGAAGAACAGCCCTGCAATTTCGGTAACTACAGTACCTTTCAAACCGGAACACAGATACACTTACATTTTAAAGAAAAAAAATATATTAAGATTTTGACGTTTTCAGCCGTGGGTGCATCTAACGATTCTTGCACTAACACTTACGCCGGTCCCAGCGCAAACTCCGAGCCCGAAACCAGATCTATCGTCAACTACGTCACAAGTTTAAAGAGCAGAGGAAACCTGATGTATTACATCGCTTTCCACTCCTATACTCAGCTTATCATCGTCCCGTACAGCCATTTAAGCAGTGGCGGTGATGTCGGTCGGCCTAATAACTACGCTAATATGGTAAACTACCGATAAAGTATGATAGACATTTTTATCATGCTGTATTGACATTTTTTTGGTCATCTTAATTGGTTCTATACTGTTTTTTTTTTTATTTGCCCCTTCGGGCAGGCTAAAGCTGTAAAGCCATACTGCCTTGTCTTAAGTGTTATCTCTTAATGCTGTCTCTTAGCTATAGTTATCGTCAAAGTCCAGTCTTAGTCAAGTTCAGTCCGTGTCAGTTAAGTCCAGTCATGCTTTAGTAAAGTAGTGGCGACTTTACTATAAAGCTTCGATGGAGTTTTGGAAGCAACACGAAAACTCATGTTTCACCACGTTATATCATTTTCCCACACTCGCGCTTGTAATTCGGCACTTTATGAATAAAACACCACCATTTTTATGCATAAACACTCGACAAAACACTAGTTTTGGAAATAAATACACTGATGCGACATGCCTCTTTCCGCGTTGCCGTCGAAACTCCGTATCATTGTTCGATTTGACGTTTGAATTCATTCATGACTGAGGTCTGAGTTCGGAGCCCTTATTCGAATTAAGGATTAAGCGATGATAGCTCAGTAGTTAGGATGATCGGTTCACGCGCTGAAAAGCGTAGGTGCAAACCTCGACAATGAATTGAAGTAGCCAAGGAAACAAAGGTTGTTAATGTTTTAACTATAGCATAAGTGCAGGGTACTTTCAAGTACTCGCCTGGATAGCTACCATAATTTTCAAACAAGTTGAGTTTTTCCGTACAAACATTATATTATTAACATTATTACACATTCGAAAATATAAAGACAAGGCAAGGTAAGATTTTTAAGATTTTAAGGCAATTAAGTACTACGGTTTTCTTTGTTGTAGTATGAAATCGCTATCAGGGGTTCTGACGCTCTGTCCAAGCGTTTTGGAACCACATACAGAGTTGGTGTGTCAGCTGAAGTTATGTGTAAGTGAAATTTGTATTATTTTTGTTATTACTGTGATTATTTTTCCGACCCAAATATCGACCAATAGAATTGCACCATTCGACGTCACGTGGTACAACCTACATGGTATTATACTGATAATTTTTTGAAAATTTTCTCTGGTAGTCACGTCAAACTGACAGGTTGAATTCAATTGTGAAAATTGGAGATTTTGCATGAAAATGAGTCGATTTGGAGTTTGTTCTCTGTCCACCATCGATAAAAAAGTCAAAGGAAATGTTTATTTGTTAACTGTACATTTCGTCTCATGGTGCAATTCTATTGGCCGACATTTGGGACGGAAAAATAATCCCCCGAATACCACACGAGCTTCAAAATTATCTGGCATTTCCCTCAAGGTTCCCTGCAAACAAATAAAGTCGCCAAGTTTTTCAAGAAAAACTTGACTCCTTCATTTGTTTGCAACGAACCTATCGGGAAATACCCGATAATTTTGAAGCTCTTGTGGTATTATAAGTGAGTATTTTGTGCCTAACCAGAAAAAAATCACATGTAAATGTAGTCTTGTTTTTCCTGTTCATCTAAAACTATATAGCTCACTGGTTAGCGCAGTCGGTTCTTTGTAATAAGCTTGAGCTGTCGGTGAAGGAAATCTTCGTGAGGAAACTATAGCATGGTGATAGGGTATTAGCTAGCACTTGGCTGGCTAGCTACCACCCTCTAAAGGACCTGACGGTGTGTTCTGGCATTGTCACTTAAGAACCTCAATCTTATCCTCAGCGTCAATTCTTTTCGCCAGCTGACAGCCCTGTTTGTTCATTGGTAGTATCTCTCCTTTGAGAGCTAAAGGGTGTGGGTCCGATTTCCACTAAGAACTAACTTTTGCGTGACTAACATTGATTTTTGTTCTGTGTCTGGGTGTACTGTATGTATTTACAAAAAAAAAAGTATTTAAGTATTCTGTCAGCTGTCTGGTTCCCATAGCACAAGCGTCGCTTAGTTTGGGGCTAGATGGCGCGGTGTTAAATGTCGTCCAACATTTATGTTTATTAATTAACAGCAGGTGACATGTAGTCACCGACATAGCTCAAAGAATCAGTAAGCTGAAGTGGCAGTGGGCCATATTTCTCGTAGAACCGATAACCGATGGAGTAGACGAGTTCTTGAGTAGACCGTGTACAGGCAAGCGTAGTGTAGGACACCCTGCGGCCAGGTGGTGTGACGACCTGCGTAAAGTGGCGGGAAAGCAGTGGACGCAAAAAGCTGTCGACCGATCTCAGTGGCGTGCTTTGGGAGAGGCCTACGTCCAGCAGTGGACAGTGAAGGGCTGATGATGATGATGATGACATGTAGTCAACAATGAACATGACAACCATACTTATTCTTATTCTTATTCAAAGTGGGGGCGATGAGTTCTGCACTGACGTCCCGCTTGGGGTGTTTTGTGCATTTCCCCCTGCCAGCGTCTACCCGAGCCAACCCAGCTCCTTGAAGTACCGGAGCGAGGTTCTGGGCCACTGGCATAGTAGTTCCAGTGAGATGGGTGGAATATTTAAAGGCATTGATGACAACCATAAAAAATAACATTATTTGATATTTTTTTCAGATGCCATGAGCGGCACCAGTTTCGATTGGGTAAAGTACGCAGCCGATGTGCCAATCACCTACCTCATTGAGCTTCGAGACCTTGGAGAGTTTGGTTTCCTCTTGCCTGCAAACCAAATAGTTCCAACCGGCCAGGAAATTATGGACTCCTTGGTTGAAATGGACAAAACAGCTATAACTCTAGGTTTCTATGAAAGTTCTGCAGCAGGAGCTCTTTATTCTATATCTATGATATTGTTAGGAATTTTAATTTCTTTTTTCAACCATTAAAGCATATTAGGTTTCTTGAATCATAAAGTTACCACAATATTTCAAATTACATACTTCTGTTAAAAACTAGTAACAAAATGTCTTAAAATCAATACTAATAACCTAATCTAATAGTCCATTATAAGAGGGATACGTGGCCAGAATGCTGGCAGCATTGCCACGCTGGATGGCAATGCTAAGCTTCTGACCAAAGTAGATGCCAGCATTTTGGTCACTTGAAGCTGTTTTAAAGAGTGATTTCTTTAAAGTCTGTTTGAAATGAATTTCTTTTTTATACTTAGTTAAATAATGACTATTACTATAAAGTAACTAAAAATAAAATGTTCGGTGGTTTTAGGGTTCCGTACCCAAAGGGTAAAACGAGGCCCTATTACTAAGACTCCACTGTCCGTCAGTCTGTCCTTCTGTCACCAGGATGTACCTCATGAACCGTGATAGTTAGACAGTTAAAATTTTCACACATGATGTATTTCAGTTGCTGCTATAATAACAAATACTAAAAAACAGAATAAAATAAATATTTAAGGGGGCACTTGGCCGTTTTTTTTTTCTAATAAATAGACTTGCGTTTGACCGTTCACCAGCGGGCCTAGCCAAGTAACATTTAAATAGCGTTAACGCTAATAGAAAAGCCAAAAATGTACGGGATTGACGTAAGCTGCCCACGTGACATATCGATAGTATTTGTCACAACATATTTGGCTTTTCTTTGCTGATGTCAAATAAAGCGCTCTATGATGCGAAACCGATTCACTCGCGACTTGAAAGCACCCAGATTGTATCTATCAGGGAACACCCACTCGGGCAGCAACTTCCTTTGTTTAGCGGTACGTACAATGAAAGTAAAATCCAACCATTCGGTTCGCACAATAGAACCAAACATTGTCATTCGAGTCTTTTAGAGCTCCTGCGCAGCTATTAACATATTCAGGGTGGAATTAGATCATGCAGATCTGAAGCGCACTCTTCAAAGTGTATTTTTATAATTTTCAAGTGTAATTTTAATAAAAATCTAGTCTTGATCTTCTAGTTTTTTTTCTATCACACTGTTGCGACAAAACTTTTTTTTTTAAATTTAATAAGTAATGATTCGAACGAGACGCTCTCCTGATGGCAAGAGATAACGCCTGTCCATGACCATAAATTAACCAAGTAAAACAAATCATAAATTAAAAACAAGTAGATATTCTTTTACTTTTCTCGGTCACAACCTTGAAAGTAAGAAGCGACTAAAGGAATGAATGTGTATATTAAAGTTATATTCTATTCTAAGTCTGCCAACGCGCACTTTGCTTGAGAAGTTATATGACCTCATCCTTCTGACAATGAGAAGAGGCCCGTGCCCAGCAGTGGGCCAGTATAAAAAATAAACTGATTAGGAAATAGCAGTCAAACAATAAAAATTGGGTACCCTCGAATGTTTCCTTTTTTCTTGATATTATTGAGTGATTCCATTCCAGGCTAGGTGTACTTTACCATCTTTTTTTTTTATTCAAAATAGTTTCGCGTTTGACCACACTCTGCCTGATGTTAAACAGTAGTATAGTCTAAGATGGAACACGCTTACCTAGAAGAAACCTATTCACTCTAGATTTGATAACGCCAATATTGTACCTAACAGGGAACACAGACGCCGGCAGAGAGTTCCACAACCTCACTGTGCGAATGAAAAATGTGGAATCAAAACGCTTTGTGCGTACATGGGGAACATCCACCATGTACGGATGACGTTGGGTCGCGTTTGTCTGGCCGCCCGGTAAAAGAAAGGTGCAAGGGGAACCAAATTCGAAAAACCAAATCTTCGACCACACCGTCACGTAACATCAGGCGAGCTATGGTCAAACACCTAGCCTGTCAGAAAAATCAATGCAATGCTTCTTTTGCCTGCCATGACATAACAATGATTATCTTAATACAGCTAACTAAATATTTATCTATGATAAAGTATTATCTACTAATCCTGTAACATTTTTTAGGTACTGTGAATTTTTTAAAAGTATTTGTAATATTGAATACAGAGTACACAGACATAATGATTTTTAAAGAAATTTTTATTTGTTTAGCTGTCTTATTTACAGTTAACGCTGAATACAAACAGTTTAGGGATCACAAAGTTTATAAAATAGTTCCACAGTCAGACAAAGATGTAGAAGTTCTAAGTGCAATGCAAGAAGATGGTAGGTGGTACTTTTGGAGTGACATTATACAGATTGCTAGTGATGTCAGAATTATGGTAGCTCCTGAGATGCAGAAAGAACTCGACCAGTATCTAGATAAAGTTGGAATACATAGTGATGTTGTGATCGAGGATGTTCAAAGGTTAGTTCCAAGAAATAATTACTTTACTACGTTACTTTTACTTACTATCTATCTCTACATGGTATAAAACAAAGCTTGCTATGGAAGGCAGATAACTGATAGAATACTTAAATACTTTTTTTTTGTAAATACATGCTTATAATACATAGTACAGGACACCCAGACACAGAACAGACGTTTGTTTATACCACAAACTCTTTGTCCTGGGTGGGAATCGAACCCACGCCCCACAGATCTTGAAGCAGACATGCTACCAATGAGCCAACAGGGCTGTCAATATGTGTTAATCAATCAGCTACTGCCATAAAAAAAAAAAACTTTTCATCAAAATTGGTTCAGCCGTTTGAACGTAAAGATGTAACAAATATCACGAACTTTCGCCTTTATAATATAAATATAATGTAAGCCTATTCCAGATTAATAGACGACCAACTTCGCCGGCCATCCAACATTGGCCGAAGTGCCTCAGAATACGCTTGGACATATTACCAGACTTTGGATGAAATTAATGAATGGATGAATGACATTGTTGCCGAGTATCCAGATGTAGCCAGCTTGGTAACCATGGGTGTATCTGTCGAGAACCGTGAGATCAAAGGTGTCAAAATAGACTTCAAGAAATTAGAAAATCCTACCATTGCCATGATAGAAGGTGGGATCCACGCTAGAGAATGGATCTCCCCAGCTACAGTGACTTGGATTATCAAAGAGTTTTTGAGGAGCACAGACCCTAATGTCAGGGCATTAGCTGAAAACATTGTTTGGCATATCTTCCCTGTAGTAAACCCTGATGGTTATTTGTATACTTTTTCAAATGTAAGTATATCATATCTGGATTTTGGACTAAGCTCAGCATCATATTGATTTTTTTAAGGTTGACAGACTGTGTTTGAGGACAGCAATCGAATTTAATGGTCGAATATGGCATCGTAGGTCAAGTAACCAACACCGGAAGTTGCCTACGTAACTGTTCGGACCTATCAATTTTAGGGGGAAATGTTCTATGACTTCAACCAATTAAATGTCCAGTGAATATATTGACATAACTTCAATTAACATAATTAGAACTGGTGGCTTGGACCTGGGTGGAGAGACTGTCGCTGAAGGTGCGCGTCCCAGACGTCTGCCTACTATATATAATTATTTATTATATATTTATACAGTTTACCCCCGGTAATCCGACAAACGTTTTGCAAGGCTGTGTCGAACAATCGAAATCGCCGGATTATAGAGTACTGCCTAAGACCACGGTTTCTACCGGATACATTTTGGAGAGTGCGCGTCAGATCTGCATGACCTAATACCACCCTGCCCATTCTACTATCGTACAGCCAGGAGCTCTAAAAAGCGACACCGCTTTATGGTTGATGTTCCAAAAGCCCGAACTAAGCGGTTTGATTCCATACGTACCGCTAGACATTGGAATCTGCTGCCCGAGTGGTTGTTCCCCGATGAGTACAGTCTGGGTACCTTCAAGTCGCGAGTGAATTGGTTTCTTCTAGGCGAGCGTGCTCCACCGTAGACCGCATACATCAGGCGGGTTGGCGGTCAAACGCAAGCCTATCTATTATAAAAAAAAAGTCCGGAGTTTCATGTATAATTTGTATTAATATGTAAAATTATTTTTTTGTGTTTATTTTGTATTATGTTTTACTGACAGTAAACTTTATTTTATGAAACTAATTTGAATATTTTCGCTTTATAAGCGGTAGTTTATTTTTAATACGTTTTCAAATTTTTTACAGTGGTGACGCCATGACGTAGGCTGAATATGTATAATATGCCATAATATATGTATATATTGACATTGACAAATGACATTGTTTTGGTTTGCCATTGCTTTTTTAGTCTATGAAAGTTGCTTACGAGGTGACGTCATTAGACATCAATTCAAAATCAAGTTTATTTTATGTATTTTATTAAAATAAACCCCATCTCACAGTTTAAAGAGTTTTAAACGTAATTGTACAGGAATGTACTATTTTGAAATGGTTTTGGAATCAGTAAAGTTTTTTTTTCTATACATACCGAATTAGTGTAATTTATTTGTATATAAATACAACTTTTGTTACAACTATAATTAATTAATTTATCTATCCGGTATTTTTTTACAGAATAGAATGTGGAGAAAGAACAGAAACACTTCCAATTTTACCTCTTGTGCTCAATGGAACATGGATTCTGATTTAAGCAATGGAATTGATCTCAACAGAAACTTTGGGTATTTGTGGATGAGTGAGTTTACAAATAAATAAATAAATATCGCAGGACATTACACACAGCGCCATCTGACACCAAACTAAGCAGAGCTACAAATATACCTACTTCCTATAACATGATTTCGACTTTACGTTCTCTGTAGATAAAAGTTTACCAAAATACATCATCACTAATATTATAAAGGCTAAAGCTAAAATTTGTGTAGTGATGATAGCTCTGTGGTTAGCGCGGTAGGTTCGCACGCCAAAGGGCGTGAAACCAAAAGCCAATGAGTTTGAGCTGCCGGTGAAGGAAAACATCGTTGGTAAACCATAGCATGGTGATAGGGTACTTTCTATTACTCGGCTGGCTAGCTACCACCCTCAAGTTGAAAATCTGCCACCAAGCATCTAACGGTGTGTTCCCGCAGCCTCACTTGAGAGCCAGTTCCATTCCAGGCTAGGTGTACTTTACCATCATCGACCACACCTTCACTTAACATCAGGTGAGCTGTGATTGAAAAATGTGAGCGAAAGTTTGTAAATGTGTAAGTGTGTTTGTTACGTCTTCACGCTCAAACGGCTGGACTAATTTAGATGATATTTGGTATGGAGGTAGTTTACTTTGTGTAACAGAAGAAAATATAGGGCATCGCTGCTTAGGCGCTTATTACTTGACAGCTTTCGATAGTTGGTCTTAACAGCCTTGTAATTTCGCTAGATGCAACCCCATCAAACCGGAACACCGTAGAATAGAATAGAATAGAATATATCTTTATTATACACCAAAACAAATCACAACAACATACAAAAAAAGAAGAGACATAACATAACAAAACAATATAATAGATATTTGATGTGTAAGGGCGGTCTTATCGCCTAGAGTGATTTCTTCCAGACAACCTTTGGATGTAAAGAAACGCAAAAAAATATTAGTTAAAAATAATGTAACGTTTACACACTACTGCTTGGTGACAGAATATTGCGTTCTTATACTTTACAAAGTACATTTATGAAATTATTTAATATAATAGTGGAATTTTTTAAGATTATGATTTTTCTAAAGACTTATTCTTATTGTAAATTTCAGTCATAAATTCTTCAATTAAATTCGGCTGAAAGCATTTTATCTGCGATAAAAAAAAAAATATCACAGAAGTGTGCCGAATTATAACGATAAGCTATCAGCTAGACGTGTTATTATTAAGTGTGTTAGGTACAACTACATTAAAATATTTTTTTTTTAATATTAAGATTATTTATTTATTTTAGACCGACATTATCGCATAACTTAAAATTAAGAAGGAAAAAACAGTATACAGTATGCCTGCTTCAAGAGCTGAAGGGCGTGGGTTCGATTCCCACCCAGGATAAAAAATTTGTGGTGTAAAACAAAATGTTTGTTCTGTGTCTGGTTGTACTGTATTTATTACTAGCGGACGCCTCGCGGTTTCACCCGCGTAGTTCCCGTTCAAGTTAAAAACCCGGGGATAACGTAGCTTTCCAACGGTGGAAGAATTTTTGAAATCGGTCCAGTAGTTTTGAAGCCTTGAATTCATTACAAACAAGCAAACAAATCTTTCCTTTTTATAATATTTATTATAAGTATTTACAAAAAAAGTATTCTATCAGAACGGATTTGGATGAAATTTGGTATGAAGGTAGCTGAGACCCTGGATTAACAGATAGGCTACTTTTTATCCCGAAAACATGCAGCGTGTAACACCGCGGCGCGCAGCTAGTTTAAAATAAAGTTTTCAATTAGTTTCATCTTAAACTGATGCATGCAATTAATTTTCAGCAATTGGAGCGTCACAGAATCCTTGTGCTGAGACCTTCGCTGGACCAATCCCGTTCTCTGAACCTGAAGCAGTTGCCATGGCAAACTATGTGACGTTACTGCAGTCCCAAGGAAATCTTGTGTACTACTTCTCTTTCCATTCTTATTCTCAAATGGTTTTGATTCCGCACAGTCATTTGGGCGGGGCTGACGTGGTTCAAATACCTAACTATGCTGATATGGTGAGTTTGACCTTGGATTTCATGTGCGCGAGATTATTTTTTATGGTCGACAGGCTGGGCGTTTGACCACAACTCACCTGATGTTAAGTGACGTTTGGTTGAAGATGATAAACACACGTAGCCTGGAACAGAGCTGGCTATTAAGTGAGTGAACCGCACACAACGTTAGATGCTTGGCGGCATATGGTGGTAGCTAGGCAGCCGAGTACTAGAACCCTATTGCGCTAACCACTGAGCAATCATCGTTACAAACAAAATACAACATTAATAAGTATTACAATTTACAATAGTAATTTATTTTTAACTAGCGCACGCCTCGCGGTTTCACCCGCGTAGTTTCCGTTCCCGTGGGAATACAGGAATAAAAAGTAGCCTATGTCAACCGGGGATAGTGTAGCTTCCCAACGGTGAAAGAATTTTTTAAATCGGTCTAGCAGTTTCGGAGCCTATTCAATATAAACAAACTTACGAACGAACGAACAAACAAACAAATCTTTCCTCTTTATAATAGTATAGATAGATAGATTATGTGAAAGTTTATATTATTATGTTTGGATGTTTGTTGGTCAATCCCGCAAAAACGGCGAAATAGATGTGGATGAAATTTGGCGTAGGTATTTATTTAGGTAGTGTCGCTGCAATGGTATTGGACATGCGTTATTTCTTCGGGAGAGGGTCTCGTTTGTCTCATTACTTTCATATAAAAAATTAAATATATTTTCAGTATGAAATCGCAATCAAAGGGATGGACAAGCTACGAGAGAAATACGGCACACACTATCTCGTTGGAACTTCCCTGGATATTTTATGTGAGTACCTTTTATGTTTGTACAAATAGACTTCTCAGGTGAAAGACAGATTTTCAACTTTATTTTATTTTGTTTTTTAGTATTTGTTGTTATAGCGGCAATATAAATACATCGATGTTCAATGTTTATATTTAGTTTATTTCCGCTTAAACTAAATATAAACATTGAACATTCAAAATGAACTTCCGCAAAGTAACGCCTGAATCAATCAATTATCTAAATACATCGATGTTTTTTGACATTTTGTAGCGATGATAGGTCAGTGGTTAGCGCGGTAGGTTCGCATGCCGAAGGGCGTGGGGCCGAACCCCAACAATAAGCTTGAGCTGCCGGTGAAAGAAAACATCGTGAGGAAACTACAGCATGGTGGTAGGGTCGTTCTAGTACTCGGATGGCTAGCTACCACCCTCAAGTTGAAAATCTGCCGCCAAGCACCTAACGGTGTGTTCCGGCAGTCTCACTTAAGAGCCAGTTCCATTCCAGGCTAGGTGTGCTTTACCATCTTCGACCACACCTTCACTTAACATCAGGTGAGCTGTGGTCAAACACCTAGCCTGTCGACCATAAAAAAAAGGTATCAACCAACGCAGTCTACTTTGATATTATAAATCAGCATCGGCACTTGCCACTACATAGAATACTATCTAGTAACCGCACGCGCGCTCGGGTGGCTAAGCTGGCTAGACCCCTTACGCCGCCCGGCGGTCTGCGTCTGCTTCACCCCCTCAGAACCTGTGCAATGTGAGACACATTTCACCTTAACAATTTTTTTAATTCTCCTTAGATCCCGCTAGTGGGGGCAGTTTCGACTGGGTAAAGGGAGGCGCTAACGTACCTCTCGTCTACCTCTTCGAGCTCCGAGACATTGGACAATACGGCTTCCTCCTACCCTCGGAGCTCATCATCCCCAACAACGAAGAAATCATCGACGGTCTCGTTGAAATGGACAGAGTGACAAGACAACTGAGATACTATACGTATCAGAGTTCTGCAAGCATATTTAGATTGAGTACAGTAGTGTTTGTACTAGCTATGATGCTTGTTCTGTAAAATATTTATTTTGAATTTATTAAATTGTTAATCTTGATCTATGTTTGTTTAATAGTACTTAGTTTTTTTATACGAAATATAGGCTTGCGTTTGATCGCCATCTCACCTGATGTTAAGTGAAGATGCGATCTACGATGGAGCACGTCTGTAGCAATGATAGCTCAGTGATTAGCGCGGTCGGTACGCGTGGGTTCAAACCTCAACCGGTGAAGAAAAACATAGTAAGGAAACCATAGCATGGTGATAGGGTGCTTTCTAGTACTCGGCTGGCTAGCTACCACCCTCAAATTGAAAATCTGCCGCCAAGCATCTAACGGTGTGTTCTGGCAGCCTTACTTCAGAGCCAGTTCCGTTCCAGGCTAGGTGTGCTTTACCATCGTAGATCACACTGTCACTTAACGTGAGCTGTGGTCAAACGTCTAGCTCAACCATTAAAAAATAAAAAAAGATACCGATTCAGTCTCGACTTGAAGACACCCTGATTGTATTAATCAAGAAACACCCACTCGAGTATCGTATTCCACGCTTTAGCCGTTCGAATAATAAAAGTATATTCAAATTGTTTCGTACGGGTTTTTGGAACGTCAACCATGAAACGATATCGCTTTTTCGAGCTTCTGGCCGTCCGATAGAAAAATAGGCATGGGGGATATTAGAGCAGGTAGAATGAATGAATGAATTGATTCATCATCATCATCATTACACACACACCATACGTACACTTACGGGCGTATGTGTGCGTACACACACACACATTTATGTTTTTAGTTATACACTATTACTTTTTAATTACTAGAAAAAAAATGGGTAATACAAATCGTATCGTATGTCGTTAGATTTTTTTTTACTTCATAATGCCAAAGTTATTAGGTACTAGCGAACGCCTCGCGTAGTTCCTTTTCTCGTGGGAATACAGGAATAAAAATAAATTTTGACTTGTCTATCTAGGTCTAGGTCTTGTCTTGTCCACGGAGACAAAGCTAAATAAAACGCGTGCGCGGCCTAGTCTCGTTATTAAACGTGAGTAATTCCGCACAAGTAATACAAAAAAATAATCAGGATAGCCTATGTATTAATTCAAGGTGTCAGCTACCTCCATACCAAATTTAATCAAAATTGGTCAAGCAGTTTGAGCGTCAAGAAGTAACAAACATACAAACACACACTCACAAACTTTTGCTTGTATAAATTTAGTGTGTTAGTGTGATTAGGCAACCACAACTAATACATTTATGCTATACCATGAAACATTTGACGTAATGTAAATAAAATTCAGATACTATCACTATTTACATATTTATCAAATCTACGTCATAAACGTGGATAAATCGATATACTATAAAACTCAATAAATTAACCTTCAATCTTTATGACTAAGATTATCAATGTCTGTTAGTTTATCAAGTATATACCTACCTAGTTACCGCTGATCACTTTACCAAAGTCAGTTTGAAAATAAGGACGTGCCAATATGCTTGGTAAATTTTTAGCCTTACTTGGGTTAGTGGTTTTAGCTGCCGCATCCAAAAGCTATGAAGGTTATAAAGTGTACAATGTTGTACCGGCGTCAGATACTCAAGTGCAGATGTTGAATGATCTGAGAAAGGAATATGAGTTCTGGACTGACTACCTGTCTGTAGGGAACGATGCTAGGATCATGGTGTCTCCCGCTCAAGATACTGAGTTTGTCACATACGCCAAGACTGCTGGTTTAAATGCCAAACTTACTGTTGCTAACGTACAAACGTAAGTAGTGTTTTATTCTATTTGGTTATGGCTTCTATAACAAAGTTATTCTCCTACCGAGGAAAGAAAAACATTTATTTTTTCCCTACAAAACACTGGACACAACAACAGATAAGTACACACACAAATAAAAAGATACAGATTAACATAAAGACAACAAATTTGAAAAGACAGTAAGCGGTTTATCGCTGCAGTGATTGGTGCATTACCAAGAAAAAAGAGGCCAGTGCTCGGCAATTGTGCTGGGGATTACTCCACAGCGCTGGTTTTCAGCACTGACCAATTAATTTCTTGGTGGTAATTA
Organism: Biston betularia; assembly: GCA_905404145.2. Taxonomy (NCBI): domain Eukaryota; kingdom Metazoa; phylum Arthropoda; class Insecta; order Lepidoptera; family Geometridae; genus Biston; species Biston betularia. The sequence continues at coordinate 2,635,532 of FR989879.1, forward strand.
AAAAAATTAAATTTACTTGGTGGTAGATCCCCTTAGCAGGAGGTCGTCTAGGTAGGTACCACCGCAGTACCAGTTATTCTGCCGCTAAGCAGTAGTGTGTAAACATTACTGTGGTCCGGTTTGAAGGGTACTACAGCTAGCGAAATTACTGCGCTGTTGAGACTAACCATCGAAAGTCTCAAAGTAATGAGCGCCAGAGCAATGATGCCTTGGACTTTGTTTTGTTACTCAAAGTTCTGTGTATCACTGTAATGGTCATGGACAGGCGTTATCTTTTATCATCAGGAGAGCGTCTCGTTCGTCTCATCACAGTTTTACATTAAAAAAAATCATAATAAATAAATAATAATATAAAATGAATATGTATAAAACAAAGTCGCCGTCGCTGTCTGTCCGTCCCTATGTAACTACGCAACGGATTTTGAAGCGGTTTTTTATAATAGATAGAGTGATTCAAGAGGAAGGTTTATATGTATGATACATGCATTATATTGTAGAGAAACACTGAAAATAGTATAGATAGATAGATAGATATTATGTATAAAAGACTAAATTTTGTCTGCGACTTTGACCGCTTTAGAATTTGGGTTCAGAGGAAAATGAAACAAAGAGAAATAATGTCCCATACATCTATGAGTAGGTGTATCAATTTCAAGTACAATTACCTACACACCACGCACTCACACTACTAAACCAGCTCAATTCGCGCGATCCAGATATCGACATATTTTATTCGGACCGTCGCATGGTGCTGCATATTTGTTTAGCGCACCTACCAGATTTGTGTTGTTTTTATTCTTAAGTATTTGTGTATACATTTATTTATCTATGAAGTAATATTTAACTTTAGTAATTGTATAAATATTTGTTGGTCGTCTTAGTATTGTTATGTAACTGTGTTCTTTTTCTTTTTTTTGTATTGTACCTACTATAAATAACTCAAAACGTTTTGGTCTAGTACTGTAAGTTTTGAGTGAATGAAATAAAATAAAACAAAATAAATAAATAAATAAGTGTTTACGTTCTGTAGTTAGTTTTTTGATAATAATCCCACAGGAACGTGACATTTTTTGGGTTTTTTTTTTTATGTAGCAATTATTGACAGCCCTGTTGGTTCATTGGAAATATGTCTTCTTCGAAAGCTGAAGGGCGTGGGTTTCATTTCCACTCAGGACTAACATCGATGTTTGTTCTGTGTCTGGGTGTACTGTATGTATTATAAGTATGTATTTACAAAAAAAAAGTATTAAAGTATTCTGTCAGTTATCTGGTTTCCATAGTACAAGCTTTGCTTAGTTTGGGGCTAGGTAGCGCATAAAAAATAATAGTTTGAGACTAAGAAATTAAATTTGTGTTAACAAAATTTGGACTCTTTCAGACTAATTGACGCACAAATGTTACCTACCAACGTCGACCGCAGCGCCACTCTTGGGTCTTTCTCTTGGACTCAGTACCATAACCTCACCGTCATTCACGCTTGGCTTGACGAATTGGTGGAGCTTTACCCTGGCGTCGTAACCACCGTCAATATCGGCACTTCCCATGAGGGCCGTCTACTCAAAGGAGTCATCATAGATTTCAAAGCTGGCGACAGGGAAGGCAGCCCTTTGATTGGAATGATTGAAGGAGGTATCCATGCCAGGGAATGGATCTCTCCAGCAACTGTTACTTGGATCATTAAGGAGTTCTTGACCAGTGATGATCCTGATGTCAGGTTTTTGGCGGAAACTTTCGTGTGGCACATTCTTCCAGTAACTAATCCTGATGGATATGTACACACTTTTGATGGTGTAAGTATCCTACTTATGTTTTAAATGTGAATGTTTGTTTGTTTGGATGTTTGTTACTCAATTACACAAAAACGGCTAAGCGGATTTGGATGAAATTTGGCACACATATAGTTTATTACCTTGATTAACATATAGGATAGTTTTTATCTCGGAGAAATGTTAAGTTCCTGTGGGATTATCAAAAAACGATCTCCTTAGTAGATGCCACCACAGTACCAGATATTCTGCCGTCAAACGGTAGTGTGTAAACATTACTGTGTTCCGATTTGAAGGGTACTGCAGTTAGCGAAATTACAAGGCTGTTCAGACTAACCATCGAAAGTTTCAAAGTAATGAGCGCAAAAGTAGCGATGCCTGGACTTTGTTTTACTACGCAAAGTTCTGTGTATCGCTGTATTTTCTTACAAATATTTTTGTTGCCTTTTAGGATCGTATGTGGAGAAAAAATCGAAACCCGGCCAATTTTGTCACTTGTACTAACAACCCCGATTTGGGCAATGGCATCGATTTGAACCGAAACTTTGACTACCTTTGGATGAGTAAGTAACTTGAGTAACCATTCTGAGTAACCCAGATCCATCTAGGTAAGCATGCCATCCTCACGCAATGACATTCACGCGATATTGTATGACATTTTAAATTTATTTGACAAATAGTAAAGTTCGTAATTATTAAACTTTTTGTACACATAATTTTGACAGTCCTGTTGGTTCATTGGTAGTGTGTCTGCTTCGAGAGCTGAATGGCGTGGGTTCGATTCCCACTCAGGACTAACATTTGTGTGACATTGATGTGGGTTCTGTGTCTGGGTGTACTTTTTTTTTTTTTTTATGGTTGACAGGCTAGGTGTTTGACCACAGCTCACCTGATGTTAAGTGAAGGTGTGGTCGAAGATGATGAAGCACACCTAGCCTGAAATGTATTATAAGTATGTATTTACAAAAAAAAGTATTTGAGTATTCTGTCAGCTGTCTGGTTCCAATAGTACAAGCTTTGCTTTGTATGGGGCTAGATGTCTATTGTTGGCTGTCTTGTTTTTTTTTTTTTTTTATGTACAAAGCTTTGAGTAACAAATCAAAGTCCAGGGCATCGCTGCTTTGGCGCTCATTACTTTGAGACTTTCGATGGTTAGTCTCAACAGCCCTGTATTATTGTTATAAGGTGAATAAAGAATTTGAATCTGAATAAAATATTCTCAGCCGTCGGAGCTTCAGGGAACCCATGTGACCAGACCTACGCTGGACCCAGTGGATCTTCAGAACGTGAGGCTCAGGCGCTCACCTCCTACGTCCTAAACCTGAAGACACAGGGGAACTTCCTCTATTACTTTGCCTTCCACTCTTATTCGCAAATGATTTTAATTCCGTTCAGTCATCTCGAAGGGATTGATGTTCTACAAGTACCCAATTATGCTGATATGGTAAGCTTTTTTTTTATATTCGGCATCGCACTTTGTGCATTCTACCAGTGTTAAGTATTTAATATTTCCAAACGTTTGTAAGTATGAGCCTTACAAATGTTGCCCGAAAAATTGGCGCCCAAAAATGGTTTACACTGAGTCCAAGGTATTTACGAAAAATTATTTCAAAATCTAATCTCTAAATTTTATTTTTTTATTCGAAATAGTTTTGCGTTTGACCACACTCTGCCTGATGTTAAGCAGTAGTGTGGAGCTAAGATGGAGCACGCTTACCTAGAAGAAACGTATTTACTCTAAATAACTGAAACTCAAAATGTCTTTTTAATTTTGTGTGTTTGAATACATTACAATTTATTTATTTTACAGTACGAAATAGCTATTCGTGGAGCAGCTAAATTAAAATCAATCCATGGAATACCTTACACTGTGGGAACTTCTAAGGAAATCTTATGTAAGTGACTAAAAGGGTTAAAATATTTTTTTCCAAATTACTTTCGTATGTTTTTTTGCAACTAGCGGACGCTTTGCGGTTTCACCCGTGTGGTTCCCGGTTCCCGTGGGAATACACGGATAAAAAGTAGCCTATGTCACCCGGGGATAGTGTAGCTTCCCAACGGTGAAAGAGTTTTTGAAATCGGTTCAGTAGTTTCGGAGCCTATTCAATACAAACAAACAATCATATCTTTCCTCTTTATAATAGTATAGATAAATGATATATCATTACAGAATACAATTAAAATGCACTAGCTGCGCCCCGTGGTGTTTCCCGCTACATTTTTTTCAGGATAAACAATAGCCTATGGATTGATTCAGGGTATCAGTTACCTCCATGACTAACCATTTTTCCAGCCGTTTGAGCGTAAAGAAGTAACAAACGTACAAACACACTTACATACAGCAGACAGCCCTGTTGGTTCATTAGTGGAATGTCGGCTTCAAGAGCTGTAGGGCATGGGTTCGATTCCCACACAGGACAAACATAGTGTTGTATAAACAAATGTTTGTTCTGTGTCTGGGTGTACTGTATGTATTTACAAAAAACTATTTAAGTATTCTATCAGTTTTCTGAATTCCATAGCACAAGCTTTGCTTAGTTTGGGGTCAGATGGCGCTGTGTGTAATGTCTTACGATATTTTTATATTTTATACACAAAAAGTTTCGCCTTTATAATATTACTATTAATTATCACAGAATGGACATTATAAATTGTTGTGTTTGTTTGTTATTACTGTTGTTAATTGCTTAAAAAAATGTAGGTATATGTAGGGAGTTTTGACGTGAATGCGTCTTTTTAGGGTTCCGTACCCAAAGGGTAAAAACGGGACCCTATTACTGAGACTTCGCTGTCCGTCCGTCCGTCCTTCCGTCTGTCACCAGGCTGTATCTCAAGAACGGTGATAGCTAGACAGTTGAAATTTTCACAAATGATTTATTTCTATTGCCGCTATAACAACAAATACTAAAAATAAATATTTAAGAGAGGCTCCCAAACAACAAACTTGATTTTTTATAGATAATGGTACGGAATGGTTTTTTTAATTTATAATAGGTTTACATTTGACCACAACTTGCCTGATGGTAAGCAGGATGTGGTCAAAGATGGAGCGCGTTTAACTAGAAGAAACCTGTTTACTGTGGATTGTACAAAGTTATCTGTGTAATTAAGAGAGGCCTATGTCCAAGTCCAAAGTAAAAAAAAAATTGCACTTAGAAGTGGTGATTGTTTGTTCACGCATGACATCAATCGCATATCACATCTGTGGATTGAATAATTGGTATAAATGTATTCTAAATTTTTTTCTCCAGATGAAGTGAGCGGATCTAGTTTCGACTGGGTCAAAGGAGTAGCTGAAGTTCCGATCACAATGCTTTTCGAGCTGCGAGACCTTGGGCAGTTTGGATTCCTTCTGCCTACTGCCCAGATTATTCCTAACAACGAAGAAATCATGGCCTGTTTGGTAGAAATGGACAAAACTACAAGACAGCTTAGATATTACAGCGGAAGCTCAACTGTTCTGGCTTCAGTCATGTCTTTGGCGATGAGTATTGGATTTTTGATCTTAATGAAGTGAGATAGAAAAAGGTCAACTCTTGAATTTGTGTTAAAATTTACATTTGATAAGAATTTTTAAATAAATTTTGATGTTTTCAAAAGTTATCGAGATTTAATACCTCCGTCCCATTAACAAAATCAACATTTTTGACAAACAGTTTTTTTTTTATTATTTTAATCGAACCCTTTCATATAATATTATTAACAAAGAATAAAGATTGCACTAAGCCTTATTATATAAGTGAAATATTATACTAGCTGCGACCCGCGATGTTACCCGCTACATGTTTTCGGGATTGATTGATTGATTAACTCTTTATTGCACACACTAAAAAAAACAACGCAGAAGAAATAAAATTAATTAATAGGTGTAACAACTGGCGACCTTATCGCTAAAAGAGATCTCTTCCAGGCAACCGTAGGACGGACAGGATTAGAGGAAGAAAAATACGGGGTGATAAAAAGTAACCTGTGTTAATCCAGGGTATCAGCTACATCCATACCAAACAGCCAAATCCGTTCAGTAGTTTTTGCGTGAAAGAGTAACAAACAAACATCTATCCAACCATCCATCCAAATTTTACAAGATTAGTGGGAAGTGGGATTAAACAAAGTCTGATCATTGAAGTTTAAACCAAGGTGTTTGACTGAATTGTTCTTTAAAAGGTAGTTTTTTTTACATAAAGGAACAAACGAAACGCTCTCCTGATGGTAAGAAATAACGCATATTCGTGACCAAAAAAAACAAACAGAACTCAACGTTTTTTACTTTGAGTTTTTGTCGCTGTTTGCAGCGATACCCAAAACTTTGAGCAACAAAAGAAATTCCAGGAGCATCGCTGCCTTGGTGCTTAATACTTTGACTCTTTGGATGGTAAGTCTCGACAACCCTGTAATTTATCTTGGCATACTATCCTTAAACCGGAACACAGTAATGTTTACACACTACTGCTTGACGGTGGAATATCTGATACTACGGTGCTACTTACCTAGACGATCTTTTGCTAAGGAGATCAACCACTAACTGTTAAAGTTCAAAGGTTAAAATTAAAAATAACCCACTCTTACGTCAAAGGGTGATGATGAAGAGTGGATGAAAGGTAAATAATAATAAATTATAGCACCCTACGATAAATCACAAGACCACAATCATAATTATCATAGGGAACAAAAGTACTATACAGCGGGAAATGCATTAAAAAATAACATTTTATTGTTTTTATTAACGTATAAGTCTGAGTCTGCCCTGATGGTAAGCGATAATGTGGTCGAAGATGAAACACGCAGACTTAGAACAAGTATAATCATAATAATATGAACAGGCAACAATAAGCTATCTGAAACTTTTGCAATGTTTTGCAAAATCCTACAACGTACGTTAGAAAGCATACAGTGAAAAATTCTTATCCGAATTGCATGCGTAAAAACATCACAAACAAAATTAAACTGAATAAAACATCTCCCGTCATTTTGTTGTCTGTTCTAGTATATTCAATTTATATGATAATACTTCTGTAATTACCTTTTTATTGTTTTCTTTGCAAACGTCGCGTGAAATTAAACCGTTTATATGATGTCACTTACAGAAGTGATATAATAATCTTCTTTAGTAAATATTCTGAACAAAATATGCTAAAGGAAGAAATATTTCATAAAAAAATACTGTTTTTAATTACCTTGATTCGGAGAATAGATAGATTGATGTAGTCCTTAGAATTCGCAACAAAACAACTTAAAACAAGCAAGGTGGTTTAACAACTTAAAAGTTCCATATCGCGAGTGTAATTTACAATAAATAAATATAAATATTTCGAAATGGTTTTGTAATCAGTAAAGTTTTTTTTCTTTACATACCGAATTACTGTAATTAATTTGTATACAACTACCTACAACTTTTGTTACAACTTTAATTAAATAAATAAATATCGCAGGACATCACACGCAGCGCCATCTGACCCCAAACTAAGCATAGCTTGTACAATGGAAGTCAGATAACTGATAGAATACATAAATATTTTTTTTTGTTGTTGTAAATACATACTTATAATACATACAGTACACCCAGGCACAAAACAATTATTTATAGAACACAATGTTTGTCTTGTGTGGGAATCGAACCCACGCCCTACAGCTCTTGAAGCAGACATTCTACCAATGAACCAACAGGGCTGTTAGGTATAGTTAAAGATACCCATTTACGTCAGAAAACATAATAATGTTCGTAAACAACCGAGCACTATGTTTATGATACCATTAAAAATAAAGCTGGAATACATTTCTTAGCTATTTTTGTATAAAAGGAGGTGATTTGTAATCATTAGTGAGACCCAAAGAGTTGTTTCGAATGCCACCGGAACTCTTAGTTGTGTCTGATCATTTTATTATGATGAGCAGTGATTTTAATTGTTATAATGGCGGCCATATTTTTGGAAAGTGTTCTGAATACGTTTCCTTGATGAGGTTTTGGACGGTTAAAAGTTATGGTGACAAAGTTATAGATACTTAAATATGTTATTTCCATACTTGTTTACGAGTTTTTAAAGTTTCTTTTTAATTTGACTTTGATTTCTTCTGATGGAAAAGAATAATGTGTTTTTTTTTTATGTTTGTACAACTTAAAAATAAATAAATTCCACAACAATATTAATAAAAAGCAAAATTAAGAATTTTGAAAAAAAACCCACAACGGTAAATCTATGAGCTGAAACTATAATCGGTGTTTCTGATAAAATTAAACGTGAGTAATCCCGTTTAAGTAAAACAAAAATGCGTCAAAACCACGTCAGTTTTCATAGGTAATAAAATAAATCAAGCCGAATATTTTTTTTTTATTTTTTTTTTGAGGCCAAGTTTCAGTTAAGAAAAATCTGAATTTATTAAAAATATTACTGTTCTTTTCTATTAGACTGCAATGTAAAAGATACCAATAGAAAGAGTGGAAAAAAATCAAAAGAAAAATGAATTAGATGGGCCGGTTTACCATTAGTCATTTTTTATAAACTCGCAAATTAACTACGGATTAAAAAGTAAAAAAAAAAAATCCACAACAGTTTAAAAATAATTGTCACCTATATAAGATAATGCACCAATCAAACCCGAACCCATAACTGAAAACTGCATCAAAATCGGACTAGAAGTTTTTGAGAAAAATGGCAACATGTATTTGCACAAATAAACATCATCTCACCCCAAACGCATATACCGTCTCCGTTCCGTCGTGGGTAATAAAACAAAAAACTGTTCAAAACAGCCACATAACTAAATATAAAAATATATAATATAAAAGATAAAGTGATTTTACAAACGATCATGACGAATGTAATCATTTAGTCACGAGTTTGTAAAAACCAATTTTGCTTGCGTGTTGCTAATATTTTTGGTATGTTTTGTGAGAAAGTAAACTTTCAAATGATTTTGTTACAATTTAATATTGGACTTAATTTATTCGTATTGGTATACAAAAAGAAACAATGACATATTAAAGTTATAGACGTTCCAGCGGGCCCCAAACTAGGTAAAACTTGTATCTTGGGCTCCCATGTACTTAGTTAACCTATAGCTAGTTTATAAGCCTAGTGTACACAGTTGGGCATGCTCTGCATATATTCTAAACACTCTAAACATAATTGGTGTGCAATATATTAAAATGTAACATTGAATTTGATTAAAATGTAACATATTTTTATCCAGAATAGGTTTGCGTGACGACACTCTGCCTGATGTTAAGCAGTAGTGTGGTCTAAGATGGAGCAAGCTTACTTAAAAGAAACCTATTTACTCTAAATTGCATTGCACTTGATTAAAATTTTACAATGTACCTACATCGGGTTGATCGCTAAAAAAATTTGGCTAAAGTTTAACATTAGATGCTGAATTCACATTTACAAAAAAACTTGTAGCGGAACGGTCAGTCCGCTAACCATGGCGAGTTTTAAAAAATATACCTACGCTATGTGATCATTAGCTTAAACAGGAGGTGTGAACTAAACATAAATCCATCAAAACTCAGTCCCAATGTGTTGACTAAAGTCCTCGTTTGAAATAGTCTTCGTAAGTTATTGAAGGGACACACCCATTGCATATTTCGTGGCAACTTTAGATTTAAGGCTAAAACATAGTGCGAAACATAGCGTTCTAATGACAAACTTTAAAAAAACCTAAATAGATAAGGATAATTCATAAATAAAAAACTTGAAATAAAAATAACTTGTAATAAATCTGCACATCAAATTTTTTACTTAAAACCAACTTTGAGGTTTAAAATACTTTATCTTAGCTACTCGCAATGTCAGATTGTAGTGTATATTTTAACTAGTTATTAGCAGTCTAATTTTGTGTTGTATAAGCTCTTATTTAGCGGAGCAAAAATATGGCAAGTTATGCAAGGTCGTCTGGGTCAAATTCAGATATTCAATTATTTATTTTAGTGTCTTATATTACAAGGAAAGTAATAAAACTAAACAATTCTGTTATAAGAAATTTTATAATGGAATAATTTATCAGGTTTTGAAAAACACGTTTTTCAATGTCATTTTCGATTTAAATTTCTATCGGTTATTCTTAATTATGTTTACAATTTGTAATGAATTTCAATAAAATGCAATTTCTTTTTAAAGTTATATTTTAGTAAATAAAAAAGCAAACTGAAATTGTCAAAAGTTAGATAAAATTAACTTAAAACTTTATTGCTGAAATTATTTTTCACAGGTACAAAGGTCACTTCTCCGAACAGAAGTATTATGATAACAGATCCTTCCTTTCTTTTCTCTTTTTTACACTTATTAATACATTAATGATTATAATGTTTGATTTTTAAACAAAACCTTTCTAAATGAAATCTAGAATAACAACACAACCTTCCACAAAAAATTAAAAAAGTGATAATAATTTTTGTTTTAATTATATCCCAACGACACTTTTTAAAATTGAATCCAGAAGCTAATGATCACTAGTTCTTATTTTATATATTAACAAAACCTGAAAGTCATCGTCTGATACCACATCCACATGTAATTGATTCATGAAAATCGCACACTGTGCGATTCACGGGATCTTATTATGCCAAACACTTGCAAATTGTGGAATGATCTTCCTTCTTCCGTACTCCCGCAGAGTTACAACATTGGGTTCTTCAAAAAGCATGTTAATAGATTCTTAAAAGGTCGGCAACGTATTTGTAGTACCCTCGGTATTGCAGATATCTATAGGCGACGATGATTGCGTAACATCAGGCAACCCGTCTGCTTGATTGCCACCTGTGGCATAAAAAAACACCTGTCCAAAGAGAATCTAGAAACTTTGGAATGATAACTAGTTTTAATTTTATACAAACCAAACTTTTGCAAAGAGAATTAAGACACTATGATTGTAATCATTAGTTTCGATTTCAAACAAACAAATCCTAATCAAAAAGATTCAAGAAGCTAACGATAACCACTTCTAATCTCACCCAAAGGAAAGAAAAAGGTTCTTTTTTTTTCAATTAAAACCTTCCCAAACATAATCGATAAGCTAGTGATCACCAGTTTTCAAAAATCTTTTATAAACAACAGCCCTGCGAACAGTTTTCAAATCGTATGCCCAACCGAACCACGCGAAAAGTTCTATAAATAGCTTGGTGTAGTTGTAAAAGCTATTTCCCAACTCCGCATTTCTGTAATCACTGGGAAAGACATGGTGGTAATTGTGGAAACCTTCGCCAAATGTTGCTATGGAGACAGCCTTGTCTTCTGTGGCACTGATGTTCTTGTCATACTTCTTGATACCGAAGTAGTGGGCAGCACTGTTGACTAAGAAGAAAGCGTGAAGATTGAAGGTGTATCTCATGATGACAGAGTGCCAGGAGTTACTGATGGTTTCACTCCAGAAGATTATTGGTACTGTGAATGGTATAATGAAGCAGAAAACCGCTGTAAGCAGGAAGTTGTATCTAGAACAAGAAGAAAAAACTAAATTAATGATCACAGCACACTTTATAAACTCTGTATATGCTTTCTTCAAATCATGTGGCATTCTTTCTTCTTTCTTAGCATAGACAGTTGGCAGATCCGATGTTAGCTGATTTGGTAAAAAATCTGCTTCAAGAACTATAGGGCGTGGTTATATTAATATTCTATCAGTTAAGTGGTTTCTATAGTACAAAAGTTTTGTAGCTCTGTGTATTTCTGCATTTGTCATGAACATGCGCCATCTCTTCCATCAGGGGGGCGTATCCTTCGTCTCATAACTTTTACATAAAAAGAATACGTAACTGAATTTATTTATACTTTTTTGTTTTTTTTGAATTTGCAATTTTTTTTATAATACAATTTAATTATACAATATACAGGCTATTTATCTACATAGGTCAAACATGTCAAAAAAAAATTTTTTTTTTTATTTATTTATCGGCAACCGAGTATAGAGTCCTTAAATTTTCCTTTTTTTTTAAATTCAATAGATATGAATTAAAAGAATATCGTTTTAAAGAAATTTCAAATGCTAACAATATTGAAAGTGAGCTCTTTTTTTGAGTCGATAGATCCTAAATAGATGATAACACCTATCAAGTTATCATCAGGTTTCCCTAATTTATACCAATGAATTTTTTGGACGTAAGAAATAATTTCATCACTTACAGTCTAGACTCTAGACAATTGATTATGGTTGGATATTTAATAACGCAGGCGATAAATATCTATACCATATTAAGTATATGTATTTACTGCGATCAATCTGAAAACTATGCTTATTATACCTACAGCCTAGCCCTGACAGCCCTGTTGGCTCATTGATAGCATATCTGCCTTAAAAGCTGAAGGGCGTGGGTTCGATTCCCGCTCAGGACAAACATTTTATGTATCAACAAATGTTTGTTCTGTGTCTGAGTGTTCTGTCTGTATTATTAGTATGCTTTTACCAAAAAAAAAAATTGTATACTATCAGTTATCTGACTTCCGATAAGCTCTGCTTAGTTTGGGGTCAGATGGCGCTGTGTCATAAAAAAATGATAAAGTTCAATGTGCAACAAGTTGTATAATTTAATTTGAATAAAAAAAAAAGTTTCGGCAGTCTAGTTAGGAGACCGTCTGGCTTCTAATCTGAAAGTCCAGGGTTTGAATGTCACGGCACGCACCTCTGTCATTTCTTAGTTATGTGCGTATTGCCACTGACTTCAATCGGTGAAGGAAAACATCGCGAGGAAGTCTACATGTCCGAGAGTTCATACAAAAATATCATGAAGATATGTGAAGTCTACCAACCTGCACTTGGCCAGCTACACTGAGAAGAGGCCCGCGCCCAGCAATGGCACAGTTTATAAAAAAAGGACTGATTGGAATTCTAAAAAAAAATATTGCCTAAAACTTTTACCTTCGTTGAAACATCAAAACTCGATTCGCGTACAGATCTGTCATGTCAATACATTTCTCCTTCTTTGCCACATCTGGATGTCTCTTTACGAAAAGAAAACCAATATGAGAGAAGAATAATCCTCTATTCACGTTATTTGGATCTGCATCTGTATCAGTAAATTTGTGGTGAAGTCTGTGGTCCAGGACCCAGTTTAAAGCGTTTTGATTAGCCATAGAGAGGAATGTCATCAAAAGAATCTGTAAAGGGCTCTTTGCCTTGAAGGATCTGTGAGCCCAGAGACGATGGGCGCCCGCAGTCACTCCGATGGTTGCGAAGACGTATGTGATATATGCTAAAATAGAATAAACAAATATTAATTCAACACAATACGAACAGACAATAAAACAAAATTTAAAATATTTGCTTTAATAAAAATATATCGTGAGGCATCGTTTCAGCAACAAAATGCTGGAGGCTGTCTCTGACGATATAAGAAGTCCCATCGTCAAGCACTGAGTATCAGTTCATACAAATACAAATATTTTATTGATAAAACCAAAGTTACAAGTCATTTTTCCATTCCTATTTAAAATTACATTGATATGTCAAAATCATTACATATATGTCAAATATATAAAATTACCACAAAAAATACATCATTATTTACTAGTAATTCAATAATCTCTTATTTTTTAATAATCGTTAAAGTCATAAAACAAGGCTTTTTGAAGCCAAGATCTTAGCTTGCTTCTGAATCACGCGTTTAATTAATTATTAATTTCGATTAATAATTCGGTATCCCGAATGGAGGCGTAAACGCGGTTGTAGACCGCAGGCCCCAGAATGTATACCTACCTCCGATCTTATGACCAGCATGGACTGGACTTGACCAAGACTGGGCTTTGACTGTAGCTAATGAAAAATAAACCGAAGTACTTATGAATATTAGACAATATCAAATAACCCTTATTATAATGACTTAAAAAAAAGCAAAGGGGCGCGCGATGTTCTATTATATCTGTACAGGTAGGTACTTACAAAATATCAATGTGGCCCAGTGGGTCGAAACAAAACTGAGATAAATCCCATAGAATGCGGCAACATGTAAATACAAGTGAATAAATATATTTTTGTACACAAATTCACTTTGAATTGATTCAAATTTTGCACTAAAATCTTCTTTACTTTCAACATAATGAGTTTCTTCAGTTTTGATGTTTGGAACCATTTTTTATAATTATTATATTTATTGCAATCTAGTGAAATGTTCTTTACTAATTACTTTTTAATTCTATCAATACGTTAATGGTTTATTTGATAATTATTCAAATCATTTCATATTAAAAGCTTAGTTAGTACGCGTGGTAATCTTCTCTGCAAACGAATACAACTATTACTGGCGAGATCGTCATTTCAATTTATATGAATAATTTATGTTTTATTTTTAGTAAAATAAAATGATTATGTATCATCAGTTCGTTTGGCTGTTTATTATCCGCTTTATGTCCAAGTGATTAAGTTTTAAATGCATTCTATAAAAAAAATGTATCACAGGGTTTTTGCAGAAGCGCGGCAATATCACGTTGCGACATTGTATCATTTTTCAAAACTTGTGGCTTTATCTAGTGCTTATGCTTAGAAATAATGTTTTTTTTTAATGTAAATGTAATGAGACGAACGATGCGCTCTCCTGATGGTAAGAGATAACACATGCCCATGACTTGCAGCAATACACAGAACTTTGAGTAGCAAAACAAAGCCCGGGGCATCGCTGCTTTGGCGCTCATAACTTTGAGACTTTCGATGGTTACATATCGATCTATGTTCGATGGTTTCGATGGTTGGTTGGTTGATGGTTTCGATGACTTATATTATTACACTTTGTAATAAAAAATATAGCTATACTGCATACGTTTTAGAAAATATCAAAAGTCAAAGGCAAGAACTAGTATAAAGACAAAAAGTGAACGATACAAAATTGTTTTTACACCTACGAGTTTATACATATATGGTGTTTTATTTAATATGTAATTTATAATGATAGCAATCTCGTGTTTTAATTTGAAATTCATGTAGCATTCTGTGTGTTTTTTAGATTGATTTAAATCTGTTAAGATTTTGATCTTAATTTGTGAAAAAACATGGCAACAATTATGTCGACAATATTAATTTATTTTACAGAAATCATTAGTCACTATAATTTTATTTATGTTGACGCTTTAGGTAGATTTTTATATTTTATGCAATTATGTAAATAAACAAAACTTATTTTTAGGGATTCGTAACAATCTGCAACTTACAATAATAATGTGTATTTTAAATTAAAATATTATTAAATTACTAGTAATGGTTTTTTTTATTTTATTTTATAAAATAATGTTTTTTTTTATTGTTCAATGTATATATTTAATTGAACACTCAAATGAACTCCCGCAAAGTAACGCCTCAATCAATCAATACTTTTTATATTGACATATTTTTACACTGTCATAAATTTTACATTGACACTTTATATTTTATTAAATGACATGTAATCAGTGTTTTAAAACTGTTTTAATGATGTTATGGAATTCGATTTGTAACGTTGGTGTCATCAATAAAATGTAAGTGTGTACTATTTGTTTTTGGAATTAGGCTCGGAGAGAAATAAAACACTTGTAAGTAACAAATAAGCGATAGATTCATGACAGTGGTTCTATTTCATATAATAATATGATTAAACGAACTTACCTGCAGATACGTGAAGTTCTATCATAATTACACAAAGTGCTTCCTTCGAAGAAATAAATAACCAAACGCCCACTCAACCCCAGAGTACTCAAGTAGGTACGCAACCCGCTTTTTCGGAAATATCGCTTCAACAGGAGTGATTGCTGACTCCAAACAAAATGACGAACAGGGCGGACAGAGGCTGACAAGTGAGTTAAAAATAAAAAATAAACTCACAACTACCCTTAAGTTCAGTGGAGTGATGATAACTGGACCTACTACTAGTCAGTAGTGTAATTGTATATAATATTATAAAATAAATAACATAACATACAATTACAAGTTACTCATCTCGAGAACGAAGCACTAAAATATAATTACCTAAAATAAGATAAAGAATACCTATTATCGCAAAATAATGTTCCACAAGACATAGTCTATACCAAATTTCAAGAGCTTTGCTTAGTTTGGGGCTAGATAACGCTGTATAAAATAACCAACATTATCTTTTTAATTAAATTACCGGTAACTTGGCCTTAACACGCTCCTAGCACTCTAGATTCAATTTTTATATGTATATTGTCAAAAATGTCTTACAAAACAATATGTACGATATAAATCTAAAAATAATAAAATACGTAAATTAAAGTTTAGAAATCCGCTAATCGCTCCGCTTATCGCTCCGCTTATCGCTTCTTCTACGTTACTGTCTCTGCAGTCTAGAACACATGCTAAGGAGGAGAAATAGAGCTATTTAGTTTTTTTTCTTGCATTCTTCTTGCACCCGGGGGCTCATAAAATGGCGCTTCGCCGTAATTATGTGAAAGTTGTAACTTCCCCAAAACATTTTTTTATAACTGCTTCTTGCTTTAGTTTAATTAGTTGGGTAGATTGTGTCACCAATAACGGTTTTATAATGACATGTTGTGGTAGTTTAGATGTGAAAAGATGCGCCTCTCAATTCTGAGTTTGTGGGTTTAACAAATACAAATTTACAATTTAAAAAAACCGACTCCATGACCCATAGGCCAATTAAACGTACTGCTCCAACGAAACAGCGAGGTTTCGGAGTAAACGAAAATATTATCGATGTAGTTATACAATTTTTATTTATATGTTTTCTTCATTCGATCGATTTCTATAAAATGTATGTGGGACCTTTGAAGTACGATCTACCAAGCAAAAAAAGAATCATCAAAAACGTAGTGTAACATCTCCAGTCTGTTTCATATGCTATCAATCGTGTTTTTCTTTTCTTGGATGCCTGGAAGAGATCTCTGTTAGCGATAAGGCCGCCACTTGTGGCACTAGTTCTTAAGGTTTGTAGCGATGATAGCTCAGTGGTTAGCGCGGTAGGTTCGCATGCCGAAGGGCGTGGGTTCAAACCCCAACAATGAGCTTGAGCTGCCGGTGAAGGAAAACATCGTGAGTAAACCAAAGCATGGTGGTAGGGTACTTTAGTACTCGGCTGGCTAGCTACCACCCTCAAGTTGAAAATCTGCCGCCAAGCATCTAACGGTGTGTTCCGGCAGCCTCACTTGAGAGCCAGTTGCATTCCAGGCTAGGTGTGCTTTACCATCTTCGGCCACACCTTCACTTGACATCAGGTGAGCTGTGGTCAAACACCTATCCTGTCAACCATAAAAAATAAAAAAATAAAAATCTCTTACCATCAGGAGAGTGACTCGTTCGTCTCATTAATTTTTACATTAAAAAATAATAATCCAAAATTAGTCTAAGTAATGACTTACAAAAAATAAGTCGCTTACCAATTTAGTTGCGATGATAGCTTAGTGGTTAGCGCGGTGGCTGGAGCTTGAGCTGCCGGCAAAGGAAACATATTGAAGGATACCTGCATAACTGAGAGTTTGTACTCGAAATAGTCTCGCCTTTCTCACAATGAGAAAAAGCCCGAGCCCAGTCATGGGGCATATAAACTCAAATTAATTCAATTACATATTAGAAAAATGAATCAAATACTTTTTTGTAAATACATAAGTATTACACAAATAGCCAGCCGAGTACTAGAAAGTACCCTACCACCATGCTATGGTTTTCTCACGATGTTTTCCTTCACCGGCAGCTCAAGCTCATTGTTGGGGTTTGAACCCACGCCATTCGGCATGCGAACCTACCGCGCTAACCACTCAGCTATCATCGCTACAAACGCCTGTCCATGACCATTGCAGCGATACACAGAACTTTGAGTAACAAAATAAAGTCCAGGGCATCACTACTTTGACAACTCAACAGCCCAGTAATTTTGCTAGCTACAGTACCTACCCTTCGAACCGGAACACAGTAATTTTTACATACTACTGCTTAGCGGCAGAATATCTGGTACTGCGGTGGTACCTACCTAGACGACCTCCTGCTAAGGAGATCTACCACCAAGTAAAAGTAAGTAAGTAAATTGAGGATAAATTTGACAGTGGCATAACGCATAACGTGCAATACCAAAAACAAATTTAAAAAATGGCATTATAGACGGAAAAATCAAAACAACTTTAAAAAAACATATTTACGAGCGTAATATTGTAACGGTTCATCATCAAGTGGTCCTAAAATGCGAGCTATTAAAATACACTAATCAACATCACCCAAAACAAAGACAAAAAGTCTTCTTTACACCTTCCTATTCTGAAACCGGAAGCCACTACCGTCAAACAAAACTAACACGTGGATAATTGATGGGGATGCGACGCGGCACGTCGTCAGCTGTCGGCGAGTGATGACATTTGAGATGACGTTTCGAACAGGATTTTTATACGTTGCGATTTTTCTGTCGGGTCGTAATCGTGTCATAGTTTTTGTGTTAGTAAACAATTCGGATATTTGTTCTGTACAGGTTTTAGCCGCTAATTAGCTTAATATATATTTTTTAATTATAATTAGGTATATTTCGATGGTCCCTAAGTAAAGTATCGAAAGTGAAAAATGCTACTTTACAGGAGAGCGATTTGAAGTTTATTTTTTGCATAACTTTGACATTAATGATTAGATCTTCATAAAAAGTTGGATTCACAGGTGTTTTGGGATTACGAACAAAACGTCGCAGCAAAAATTAATAATTATGAATAGTTTTCGAGAAAACTCAGTATCGATAGTATAGTCCGTAACTCAACTTGCTTTATGAATCGAAACCGGTACTTTCGATTGTTTACAGGGAACCGCATGTACACAAATGTATCGGATCTGCCTAATTCGATATTATACGTTGGTTTATGTCAGGAATATTTTAGTGAAAGTGTCACATTCGATTATTTCTTTCGTAGATTGCTTGTATTCACAATTATTTTTTAAATAAAATAACTATAAACAAGCAACATAAATTACAGTAAATGTATTACAAATTGAAAAAAATATAAATTGTTAATCTAAATATTACAACAAGTATTTAAAATCAGTCTTTGTTACCTTAACTAACTGTAAAAAGCTGAGATCACGTATTGTACATACATACATTGTATTATATGTACATATATACTATAAATTTCATTTAATTTCACTTAAGTTATAACAAACTAGCTGCACCCCGCGTTGTTACCCACTACATGTTTTTGGAATAATAATAGCCTATGTGTTAATCCAGGGATTCAGCTACCTCCATATCAAATTTCATTTAAATCCGTTCAGTAGTTTTTGCGTGAAAGGGTAACGAACATCCATCCATACATTCATCCATCCACACATTACATTTATAATATTAGTAGGATGCAAACTGTGAGTACTTAATAAGCTAAAATAATAGAAACTTTTTAAAATAAGATCATAATTATTAACAAAACATTACTTATACAAAACAAAAATAGTAAAACTCGTTAGGCAAAAACAATAACCTAGAACCTGTGATATTCTTTGGGAATTGCACTTGAACGACATAAAGAAATTAATTTTTTACATTTTTCTACTGGTAAAGCTAGTGAATTCGAATAAAGATTTTTAACTCCATAGACTGACATTTTCCCTTTTTGCGGCTTCTTGTTTCTACAGTAGTATTAACACAAAAAATATCATCCTTCAGATTGTACTTAAAATACATACTTCACATTTTCATTTCTATAATTTTTCCCCCAATTTCTGTCGTATAATAAAACTTTAAAATCATAAAAATCTCTCTTGGTTACTTCTACAACGTTGTAAGTTTCTACAACGTTCCCATAAGCCTTTGCCCATCGTACTAATGCGTGTCAGGAGTGTAAATTAATTTTCTTTTAGATTTTCTCTCTGTGAGGGCATGTACACTATTGCTCTCATTCTGACTATGACTTTGTTCTAAGAAACGATCAGTAATATCTACGCCAAAACGTTTTGACAAGTACATGTACAACAAATTTATGACTTTATTCATATTCTGACCCGTACAATTATTATCGGTCCAAAATAAGAATTTCATAGCACCCTGATCGATCTTTGCGTTTACAAAATGCATCAAACAGCTACTTGCTTCGTTAGCTCCTCTTCGTTAGCTACGGAATGTATCGGACATTCCGTCCACATGTATCATGAACCTTCTTTTAAAGCTACATGAAGAACGGTAAAGTTAAACACAGAAAGTTCACGGAAAGTCAAATATAGCACACACAATTTCTGGTGATTCTGTGGAATGCTATTTGTTATTATTCTTTACCTCTCTATCTATTGTCTTATGTCTTAAGTATTTAACACGAGTCTCTTTCTCTGTCGGAAATGAGTTGTTAGAAAAACTATGACACTTTTAATCACTGCAAAATCGACTACGTTTGGATGATTTGAGTGTTTGCCCTTATTATCCGACCTCAAGTCAAATTAACATTACGTTTAATTTGACTTGAGGTAAAGATGAGATGAGAATGTCTTGAATGGGGAACCCAAAGTCAAAATTAGGGGACGATATTGGAGTTGTTTCTCTGCTATCTATGACAATAGATTAATTTTGGTCACTGTTTTCAATGATAACCGTCATGCATGATCTTACGAATGGGATGATGAAACTGTGGCATTCCTCTTATGCTAAATTTCTATCCAAGGAGAGTTCATCATCCACCAACTCCTTTAAATTATTCCAATTGGACTCATTGAAGGCGCAGTTCGTGGGTAGTGACTCTAAAAACGTGAAAAGTACATTAAATAAATATAAAATTAATTTCATTTAAAATAATCCAGCTTTATTAATTACAGAAAATAAACAAAAAAGTAAGTAACTTCATTTTTATATGAGTACTTTTATCGAATCTTAATAAAAAAATAAATAAAATTCATCCAATAGAATCGAAAGTGCCACTTTCAATAAATATTTGAATTTGTAATACCACCTACAGTATCGAAATTGTCAGTTTCGATAGAAATACCATATGGAAAACCACGTACATAATCGGAACTGCCACTTTCTTACTGTTAGAAATATGACAACTCGACATAAGCAATCGAATCTACCCGATTCGATATATTACGCGGGAAACGTTGTTAATACAAGTATGATTTATTAATAATACATAATTTAGGTAAACTATACTTTTTAAAATTAAAAACAGTCTTATTTATTTATGATACAAATACGTGTTAGAAAAATAAAAGTAGTTAAAGTACTGTAACTTACCCACATTCAAAATAACTAATTATGTGTCAAAGTTTTGTTTTGTTCATTCTCACTGTTTATTTGCACTAATTCAACAATTTTCCTCGATCTTGAATACATTTTTAAGGGTAAATGACATATCATACAGTATTGTAATTATACATCAATATATCTAGAAAACAACGTTAATAAAATACCAATCAGACCATTATTACGCATCGGCAAAGACGAGCGCGCACGCACTGCGACGTAAACTCGCGATAGGGGTAGTTTCGTCCTTTTTGCATACTCGCCGACGCGGCGTAAACTCTCGGAAGTTAACATTCGTTGCTATACGCCGGATAGACTGTTACGTTTCGATATAATACGTCTCTAAAAAACGTGTAAACAATTACTTTTTAAATTTTTGATCACGTTTTACCAAAATTACTTTTATTGATAGTTTAATAATGTAATAAAAAAAAATTGCAGTTTTGCAAATTCGATACTTTACTTAGGGACCATCGATTTATTCTCGTTTTCTATTCTCGAAAAAAAATTTATGAAAACAATTTATTGTCAGTATATCCATAAAACTATGACCTTGTGTAAAGTTCTTTCGGGGAGTCCTGACTAGGTGACTAGTCCTGTTAATTAAAACCGTTCACTGCTGGGCGTAGTGCAGGTTGATAGATTTAACATATACGAGAACTTTTTTTTAAGAACTTTCGTATGTTTTCCTTCGCCACTAGAAGTCAGTGGTAATACCAAATACAGAGGTGCGCTTCGTGGGAATCGATTCCAGGACCTTAACATTGGGCCTCCATTCTTTCTCCCAAAACTTCAAGCTTTCGGGGAGTATTCTTAACTACTTCTTAAACTACCAATTAGTAAGCAAACATCACCTGTAAAAAAAACATTAGTAGGTAATTTAACCGATGCAATTATTAAGCATAAATAAAAAAATCTGCATCTTTTTTTGTTTATAAATATCTGAGCTATGCTATCATCACTACAAAAAATAGTTTCATTGTTTTTGTCGTGTGGTGTAAATAAGAGAAATATGAAATCCTTGACGGCTGTTTTCTATTTGCCCACGTATTTTGAAAGCTTTTTAGTTAAGTTTATTATTTCAATAATAGTTTTACTAATGTCCATTTAAATCTCGTAGAAAGTAACACGGTATATTTCATTTTAAAATAGCCTTTTTTAAAACGAAAAAAGATGTCAGTTTCCCTGGCGAGTTTGCATTAAAATTTGTCATAAAAATATTATGTACATAACCCGATCAATATTCTTATTATTTTTATTTATTTACAAAATAACAATAAATCGTAAAAAAAAATCGTAAAATACACTTGTAACAATATTACATTTGTTACATTATTACATTTTGTTATAAAATGTTAATTATTAATTTATTAAAAGTAGTTACTTTGTAATATTTATACCTCGATAAAATTAATAAAATATAAAAAAGCTCAGCGTATTAGTAAGCTGAAGTGGCAATGGGCTGGACATATCTGTCGCAGAACCGATAACCGCTGGGGTAGACGTGTTCTGGAGTGGAGACCGCGTATTGGCAAACGTAGCGTAGGACGCCGTGAGACTCGATGGAGTGACGATATACGTAGGACAGCTGGCGGTGTATGGAAGCGAAAAGCCGAAGATCGGGCTGAGTGGCGTGTCTTGGGAGAGGCCTATGTGCAGCAGTGGACTAATATAGGCTGATGATGATGATGAGAAAAGAAAATAACAATTACTACACATTTCATTATTTTAGTTCTAGATTTTAAAGAATATTTATTAATAGATATTTTATAGAAGATCGATATTTTAGATTTGTAGTTAAGTTTAACAATTTTTTTTTTTCAGGTGGACAGGAAGTACTAAGGGAGATTGATTGGGCACTGCAATGTTTTACTTTAATTTTAATTGTAATATAAGTAGTTTGTATATAATAAGTAGGTAATTTGTAACGTTTTATTGTTACAAGGTGTAAAATTTATTAAGCAAAATAATTAAATTAATACTAATAACAAAAAAATAATCTTAATCTTAAAGTCTATCAGAGGAGGGATGTGTGGCCAGAATGCTGACAGCATTGCCACCCTGGATGGCAATGCTAATCATAAACATGAAATGTAATCAAAGTCACTGTTGTATCCAAAACGCTTTTAAGCGGAAATACGCTTAAAATATATCTACTCTTGAATAATAATAATAACTAAACTCAACTTCAAAGATCTAATAATGCGAGTATCTACTTACGACCAATTTTTTGTTCGGTAAATCATTTAAAAGCATATTTTGCACAAACATGATATGCCTAATCGATAGACGCTAAACCCCCCTCGCTCCCATCAAATTATCAACAACGAACTCACGTACGATTGTCCCAAAACACCACTACTCCATTAGAGGCTCACGTCAAGTCACCATCCATTGACAGATGATGCCATTTCGGAGGGAATCGAACCCGCACCGGGGGAGCGCTAACGATCCATATGATTTATTACTGTCATTATTACAAGCCAAAATCAGAAAGAGAAATATGCCCATTCTTCTTCAAGCGAAACTATACTTTAGTGTATAATAATATCGATTTAAATAAAGGCGATTTTCGAATGGGATTTTTTAGGTTTTAAGTACGTCTTAAAGTAAAGGCAGTACTTTTGTAGGTAATAATTGCTTTTTTGAAAGCTCGAAATAGGTAAGGGGTTGAAGAATTCTAGGGTTTGACGTCTGCCAACAGACATAATGTTTATGACAAAGTAAATTACCTGTTTTATTTTTGTTAATAAGCAAATATGGTTTGTAGCGATGATAGCTCAGCGGTAAGCGTGGTCGGTTCACACGCCGCAGGGCTTGGGTTCAACCCCCAACATTGCGTTTGAGTTCCCGGTGAATGAAAACATCGTGAGGAAACAATTCAGGTTGAAAATCCGCCGCCAAGCACCTAACGGTGTATTCCGGCAGCCTCACTTGACACCCAGTTTAATTTCATTAGGTGTGCTTTACCATCTTCGACCACACCATCACTTAACATCAGGCGAGCTATGGTCAAACACCTAGCCTGTCAAACATTAAAAAAACCCATAGCATGGTGGTAGAGTATTTTTTATTACCGGTTCAGCTGGATATGTAGCTATAGAATCTTCAAGATGAAAATCTACCCACAAGCATCTAACGGTGTGTTCTGTCAGCCTCACTTGAGAGCCAGTTCCGTTCAAGGCTAGGTGTGTTTCCTACATTTTCGACCACACTGTTACTGGTCAAACACTTAAGGTCAATCATGAAAAATGATATTTGAGAAATATCCCCAATAAATAATATCGCATTGTTTCGTGAAATTACTACAGAAACGTCACTAAACCTTGATTTAATATTATATTTTACTACATAATTCTGGAATATGGAACAGAATTCTTTTTTAAGGATTTTATATTTTTTAAGATTAACATTTCAATTCTTCGACAGTGAATTATCAACTTTTAAATGCGTCATACTCGTGATCGGGTGCTGCTTGCGGGTCGCTGGTCTGCACACAATCTAGTACTTTAACCTTAGATTAAGATTACTAACGTAACTTTTCTCTTTTTGTAATGTAAAATTGTAAAAAAAAAAAAATTGTAACTAAAGTTGACAAAGTGTGTGTGTGTGTTTATTATTTAGATGTGAGATAAATGTAATTGATTTCGTCTCAATAAACAATAAACAATAAAAGGTCACGGACCTTAGTATCTGTGGAGCGTATAATAAATTTTAAAAAAAACTTTTGATTTCAAATTAAAATATTTTCAAATTAACATCAAATTAATAGATAATTTATGTTTTCTTTGTAATTTAAATTATTCATTTAATACGAGTAAAACGTCAAATGGGATGAAATGGGAGCAAAATTAAATGTAAACTAAAATAGATATTGCAAAAAGAAAATATGTAGATACATTCTAAGTAAGTTCGATTGTAAAATATAATTATTTTAGTCTACTTTTTTTTATGAATGATTGATAAATAAATGATTAACATTATAAATATTATGTCCTTAGTCCAAGCAATGAGTCCCGAATTTCGAAGTTATTATTTACTGGATACTGATTCTGTTAACTTTGGATACCACTGACAGCCCTGTTGGTTCATTAGTAGCATGTCTGCTTCGAGAGCTGAAGGGCGTGGGTTCGATTCCCACTCAGGACTAACATTTGTGTGACTAACATCGATGTTTGTTCTGTGTCTGGGTGTACTGTATGTATTATAAGTATGTATTTACAAAAAAAAAAAAAAAAATAAGTATTTAAGTATTCTATCAGTTATCTGTCTTCCATAGCACAAGCTCTGCTTAGTTTGGGGTCAGATGGCGCTGTGTGTAATGTCCTATGATATTTATTATTATTATTACTGTTCTAGACAAAACAATATTCAACATCGAATATAGTTGAAATAGTAGCTAAGAACACAAAAGGCAGTGTTACCAGTTTCCCACAAAACTACTAAGTTTGGAACAATCGCAAGTTCGCGTCGGTCGCATCTTGCAAGCAGAACTCCAGTCCGTTATCATGCAAAACAGGAGGTATCTTCAACTTCTATGTTATTAGCTATGTCTCTCAATTTAACTGGCAACCCCTGCTGAAATTGTAACTCTCTTTGTATACGACACACCACTGTTTGGCGGTAGAATATATGTATTTATATTGCGGAGGTGCAACTTCCTGCTAAAATACTACCACAAATTAATTATAGCAGCTGTTGAACAGTACCTAATGTAAAAAAACTGACCATCTAGTCAAGCCATTGGCTTTGAGTTTGGCCACTGCTAGAAAGCAATGGTGAAACTTCAAACCTGTCACTAGGTGGTTGATCTTTTTAGCAGGAGGTAGCACCACAGCAATACAAATTCAAAAACAGGTGCAGGTGCAGGTGCAGGTGCAGGTGCAGGTGCAAGTGCAAGTGCAGGTGCAGGTGCAGGTGCAGGTGCCAGTGCAAGTGCAGGTGCAGGTGCAGGTGCAGGTTCACGAGCAGGTGCAGGTGCAGGTGCAGGTATAGGTATAGGTACCGATAACTTTATTGCTTCGTATAAATTGACAATAGTATTGGTAACCCTGACTGCAGATGTAGGCTATTGCTGTGTTTCTGCAGCTAGTGTTTTCCTACTAAATACCTATGAAGTTTAATTTTTATGTTAAAATAAGGAGACAAACGAGACGCTCTCCGGATGGTAAGAGATAACGCCTGCCCATAGTAAAAACATGTTCCACATCTCTTATAATTCGACTTAAACTTGGCATGTAATATAGGTACATAAATATGTACTCGTATGTGTTACAAATTATGAAACATTGGCATTTTATCTCTCATAACTCTATCATTAACAATTAATATAAAATGTTAGTACCTATTTCTTATCAACATGCTTATCATTTTTTTTATTTTGCATTAATCCGATTACAAGTAATTTGAATTACGATATAGCTAAGAGTTGATAAATGTATTGATAAATCGACAGTTACCTACTTTCTTAATCTTTATCTGAACTAATCTAGCACATTCAACGTTTACCTTGGCAAAAATTTACCTCTTTTTTGGCGTCTCGTTTCTCAAAACGAGACGCCAAAAAAGAGGTAAACACACTCACACACACACACACACACACACACACACACATTGATGATGGATGCTCACATTTGCCAGAGTCAAGTATTTTATATTTTCAAGTTTCAAATGTAAAAAAAAAAGTGTTTTCGTAGCTATAGTTATAGTCAAAGTCCAGTCTTGGTCAAGTACAGTCCATGTCAGTCAAGTCCAGTCATGATTTAGTAAAGTAGTGGTGACTTTACTATAAAGCTTCGATGGAGTTTTGGAAGCAACACGAAAAGTCATGTTTCATCACATTATATCATTTTTCCACACTCGTGCTTGTTTATGAATAAAACACAACCATTGTTATGCATTTATAAACACACGACAAAACACAAGTTTTGGAAAAAAATACAACGAGGCGACACGACTCTTTCCGCGTTCCCGCCAAAAACTCCCTATTCTATTGTACACGTTTTGATCTATATATTTTTATTTATTTAACTAGACTGTACGAAGCGCGTTACTGCCAAAAAAATCAATTTTGGAAATTACGTTTTAAGTTTCTTTTTTCTTTTTAGGGTTCCGTACCCAAAGGGTAAAACGAGACCCTAATACTAAGACTCCGCTGTCCGTTCGTCTGTCCGCCAGTCACCATGAGATATATCATGAACCGTGATGGTTACGACTGTCGAATTTTTTTTTTTTTTTTGCTGCTATTACTAAAAAACAGAATAATATATAAATATATAAGGGTAAAGGATAACAACAACCTTGAGCTGCCGGTGAAGGAAAACATTGTGAAGAAACCATAGCGTGGTGGTAGGGTTACTTTCTAGTACTCGGTTGGCTAGCCACCACCCTCAAGCACCTAACAGTGTGTTCCGGCAGCCTCTCTTCGGAGCCAGTTCCATTCTAGGCTAGGTGTATTCACCATCTTCGACCACAAAAGAACAAAGACCCCAGAGTCAACGGAGCGTAGCTTTAAAACACATTTTTTTAAATAAAATTGAAATAATCGTCATAGTCATAAAACAAGGTTTTTATTTGCTCGATTTTGTCAATATATCTTTCCCACAATTATCAAAGTTATTCATAAAGACATCTACTTCTTCTCAATCGGACACTTTTGGCAGAGTGGTCGTGGCTGCAGATGGACAAGGTTGCGTCCCGTCGTCCCCGCTAGTTCCTAGGGCTGCTGCACGTCGCGCGGTGTCTCTCCAGTTGTGGCGATCCTCCGCATTGCGAGCACACTGTACTGCAGTGGACTTCGTAATCTACTTAACAAGGTCAATCCAACGAGTTGGAGACCAACCACGATGTCTCCTGCCTTCTATGCGGCCTTGCACAACAAGTCTCTCGATTGAGTCCTCATTCCTGGAGATAATTATGGCCAAAGAACTTCAGTATTCGCAATTGCACAATCGACGAAAGTCTGTCCCGTATGTGAAGTTCTTTGAGGATACAGTTGTTGGTGCGGAACGCTGTCCAGGGAATTTTTAGCAGACAAAAACATCAAAATGTAGATAACGTTATGTAATTAATAAAATTTCAAAGAAAATGTTTTACGTAACAAAAAGCTTGTTACAGTGGGTAATTTCTGAAATATCTTTCTTAAACAAATTGTTGTCTTAGAAGTTGCTTTATCGCGACAATTAATTAGAAAGTTGTTTGAAATTCTTGCTTCAATATTGGATGATATTGTTCTAAGAAACGGTACTTAAGGTAATTTACGAATTCACTACAGGGTTACGGGAAATTGGGGCATAAAAAAAAACTCATAGAATACTAAAACAGTTTTTTTTTTGGTAAATACATACTTATAAGACATACAGACACAGAACAAACATTTGTTTATATCACAAAATGCTTGACCTGGGTGGGAATCGAACCTACGCCCTTCAGCTTTTGGAGTAGACATACTACCAATGAACCAACAGGGCTGTCAACTTCATCCATCCATCCATCCATCTATCCATCCAAACTTTTACATTTATAACATTAGTGGGATTATGCCTTTGCCATGTCAAAACATGCATTATTTAACTTCGATGAACATAGTTTTTTATCGTGTTAAAAAAACGGGAGTGGCATTGATTTGCTGGTTATTACCAGCAAATAAAGCTACCAATGTATGCAAAAGGTATTTATATACATCAGTAAAACCAACAATTTATCAAAAAACCTTCTGATTTGATGGACTTTTCAGGGTGCTATTCTCGGCCCACGTTATTATTTCTGTCATATGCATGTCACTCTTATTGAAAAGGGGTTTTAGAGTATAGTTAGAAACACTATGTTTTGTGCATCAGAAATTAAAAAAAAAGCTGTAGAATAAAACAGGGCCAGAATTTTATTTTATTATGTAAAAGTAATGAGACTAGTGAGACACTCTCCTGATGGTAAGATTTAGACCAATTCTGATAAAATTTGGTATGAAGGTAGTTGATTGGATTTACGCATGGGCTGCTTTTTATTTCGAAAAAATATACCGGGTAACACCGCGGGGCGCAGCTAGATATGGTAATAAAATTCTTGTATTTAAATCATCTTATCATTTCTAGCACAATCATAAAACAAGGAAGGTTGATTTCGGATATCGCCTGCCCGAGAATCTCCACGTAGGCCACGCGTCGTTTTGCCGTAAAGCTAATTGATCGAATGAGTCTGAATTTTAATTAATAACAGGAGATTGATGACTGCTTCAGTATCACGCATTGCCAGGCATTTTTCAAGGCTCGATATATTTTTCGCTTCCATAGTTTATTACGCAAACAATGGATTATGAGACCATCGATATGTCAATGAAAAGAAAATCAAGCCATTAATTTCAAGTAAAATTGTCGCCCGCACGGTCTTACGCTGTTTCCCTGGCAGATGCCATTGGTTGGTTTGACTCGCCACATGCGTGAGTACTTTTGCCACTACCACACACACACACACACACACACACACAGATAGAGAGAGAGAGACACACATACGCTACCACTCTTTTTGCCTTTTAAGGCATCCTAGCAAAAACAGCGAAGTGAGAGCAGAGGCGGAACGGAGGCGAAGCAGAGACGGAGCGGAGGCGGAGTGGAGTAGGAGTAGAGGCGTAGCAGAGTCGGAGCTATTGCGGAGCGGAGGCGGACGCCAAGGCCAAGCACCTCAAGTACGTTATTATTTTAATTTACATAATAAACTGCCAATAAAAACAAAATATGTAGTTTACAAACTTCAAGTCTTGTTTGACACTCCTTTTTACGTTGTGGAGTAAATAGAAACAGCCCTAATATTACGCAACTAGTTTAGGGGTGCGTGCGAAGAATTTGTATAATTTATAAAGAGTGAGCATAAAACCAATTTTTTTCTCTTTTTTTGTTTATCATTGGGATTTAATCACGTACAAAATCTTAAAAATCATTATATTAGGTTAAGACATGTCAAAATTTTATGAAACAAGTTACATGTAACAAAGCAACACATTTTTTTATAATTTCATTTTTACTGCCTCCCAAGTATTGAATTTTTTCCCGCCAAGAATTTATCCAAATTCTGGAAAAAGTGGAAGTCGGTAGGCGCAAGGTTCGGTGAGTACGGCGGATGACGGAGAGCTTCCAACCTCAGCTCTAACAACTTGGAGACCGTCTGCTGTACAGCATGAGGTGAGGTTGCGCCATTTCAGGCCAGGTATTCTTTACCACATTCGACAACACCGTCACTTAAAATCAGGTGAGCTGTGGTCAAACACCTAGCCTGTCAACCTAAAAAATTTCTCGTCACAGGGACACCAAACAGAGTTACCAAAATTATTGTATTTTTACACGAAGCAATAAAGTCATTTGTATTTGTACCATAGTAATAAATTTAAACACGTATTCAAGTCAGAAACAAATACATAAGAGAACATTTATGCCGCATATGCCCATTTTAATATGACTGCCAATTGTCACAGACAAGCGGCGCCAGCTTTGGTTTGCAGAACAAACAACCATCGCGGTCTCTTTCTTTTAAAGAGATTCTATAACAGATGGCAGAAAGAGATATACGATGCTTTGGAAAGGGCAGTTCTATTCTATCGTTATTCTTTGGGAGCGTCAGACATGACATATTAAGCTGATTCATCACATTTTGTTCAGCGCATTGTTTTAGTTGATTACTCGTCAGTACACGCCCTAAGAACGTCGTCCCGCATTATTAAGTTGATGTATTAGCCATTGTTAGCTTTTGATTAATCGGCGACAATGCTTTTTTTAGAGGTTACGTTGAATCCTATCCTCGTTTAAATAACGTAAATGTATGAATAATCTGAGTTACCCCGACGATATGGTTCTGTTGAGCTCTTCGATCAGCGGCATGAGAGTGTTATTGTCTATATGTGAGAGGTATGCTATCGCCCACCTGACTTACAATACCAAAAAGTTTTTATTATTTTTTGAATTTGACATTGTTTTATTATTTTATTTTATTTTTTTGCTCTTGACATTATTATGAATTATTTTGTTTGACATTCGTTTTTTAATCTTGTTTCCAGACATTTTATTTTATTGTATTAATAATGTCTAATTTTAAATTTCAAATTAACTTGCATGCCGAAAGGTAGTCTGTGGTGCTTCTTCACTAAATATTTTACATCTGTACTTACCCATAGCGCAAATAAATGGATTATGAATTATGAATTATGAAGTCTGTGGCCAGGGTTTTCGGCGCTGGTAAAAATGACGCCCCAGGTCTTCCTCTTAATTTGAATGGCCAGGCGCTGCAATACGTCACTATTTTTCGCAAAAATAAAAAATACTTATGTACATTATATAGATGTGACATGACAACATAGAAGGAAACAAGTCAAAATATTGCCCCCTGGGGCACACCGAGTACATGTAGAACAATGTTCCGAGATGCAGAAAGGGATTTTTTACATTAGCAGAAACACGCTTTGACTGTTTATCAGTAATGGAAACTGGGGTTTTTTTCTCGCAATACAATGGATTACAATGGAAATATTTCGAGATCAATTTAGTTGACTCTTATAAATGTCCACCTGTTCACTAAAACATTTGAAAAAATAGTTGATTTGGATTAAAACTGAGGTAAAACTTAAAATGGAGGTGAAATAGTTGATGAAAGTTTTTAGGGAAAATCGATCATTTTTCATGTTTAGGCCTACACAAATTCATCATCATTCTTACTTTTGATAATAGTAGCAAAGTAGAAAAGTAATAATTTAGTAGCTATGATAGCTCAGTGGTTATCGCGGTAGGTTCGTGTGTGGGCGTGGGTTCAACCTCCAACAATGAGATTGAGCTGCCGGTGGAAACATCGTGAGGAAACCATAGCACAGTGTTAGGGTACTTTTTAGTACTTTGTTGGTTGGCTAGCTACTACCCTTAAGTTGAATATCTGCCGCCAAGCGTCTATCAGTGTACTGCGACCACTTCACTTGAGAGCCAGTTTCATTCAAGGCTAGCTGTGCTTTACCATTCCAGTCACTTAACATCAGCTGAGGAGCTCAGGCTGTAGTCAAAACACCTAGCCTGTCAACCATAAAAAAAAAAAAAAATAACACTTCCCGAAATTCAAAAGCATGATGCTAACTTAGTTTGAATACAAAATCACGATAACCCACCTTGTTTCAATATAACCATATGAGACCAACTGCTAAGTGGCAGTGCGTGTACCCGAATTTCCTGAAACGCGAGATTTATTGCGGCAATAAATTCCTACTTTTCTCTACCATTAAATATCATGAAAAATATCTAATAAACCATCATAATTTGATAGCGATGTTTTTGTTTTATTGGGCGTGTAAATATTTGTTTCTTGGTTTATTTTTCTGTACAACAATTTTCTGTGTATCGCTGCAATGGTCATGGGCAAGCGTTAGATCGCATAAAGAGAGCGTTTTGCTAAATTAATTGTTTTTATACAAAAATTATGACCCCCTTCAATAAGCTTTCGTTAGCATTTCAGGCCCGTAGTTCCCGTTCCCGTGGGAATACAGGGATAAAAAGTAGTCTATGTCACCCGGAGATAGTGTAGCTTTCCAACGGCGAAATAATTATTGAAATCGATCCAGTAGTTTTTGAGTTTATTCGTTACAAACATACAAAAATCCAAAAATACAAATGTTTCCTCTTTATAATATTAGTGTAAATGAAATTCTAGTAATAAATATAGCCTATCATGATACTCAGGGAGAATGTAACATTCTAATAGTGAAATAAATTTTGTTATCGATCCAGTAGTTTTTGAGTTTATTCGTTACAAACATACAAAAATCCAAAAATACAAATGTTTCCTCTTTATAATATTAGTGTAAATGAAATTCTAGTAATAAATATAGCCTATCATGTTACTCAGGGAGAATGTAACATTCTAATAGTGAAATAAATTTTGTTATCGAGCCAGTAGTTTTTGAGTTTATTCGTTACAAACATACAAAAATCCAAAAATACAAATCTCTCCTCTTTTTAATATTAGTGTAGATTTTGCTCAACTTGACCTAACAGGCTACCGCAAGTCTAGGTTTAATCCTTATTCAGGCAGTAATTCATTCTTTGTTAAGTTTAAATTTTAACTTTTAATTAATGCAAAGTTCTTCGTAGTTTCCGTCAGCTGCAGATTGTATCATTTAGCTAATTATATAAATGCATTTGAGTCTTGTCTTATTTTTTCTGTCTCCGTATCGCTTTTAAAATGTTTTACCTAGAGTTTGAAAGGTCATGTTGCTTTTTCTGGGGAATGAAATGAAATTAATTAATTATATTGTGCAAGATTAATTTTTGGATGTATTTTGGAGTTTCACCATAACTTTTAAAAGCCTGAAGTATTGTAATTTTTTTGAAAATTATTTTGTATGCCGGCATTGTCTCTCCATTTTAAAGAAAGAAAGAAAGAAAGCAAAATATTTTATTTTGTAACTTTAAGGCACAATAAAACAAAAACGAACAAACAGAGACAAACAGTTACAAAATAAGGGTTAATTATAATAATATTTTCAAATATAAAAAAAAATAAAACCTTTTTTGTAATTACTTTTTGTTTTTGAAGTCATCTAACACGCTGTCTTTGGGTTGTCACTTGAAAGGAATTCTAGCAGATGTATAAATGAATAGTATTTAAAATTTGCTGATAAATATCTTAAATCTAAAATGAACGTAAAGACTCTTGCAGTAATGATAATATTTGTCACCAATTTTCGATTATGCCAAGGTAGAAAATATGACAATTACGCTATGTACCGTATGGTACCACTGGAAAAAGAACAATTGAAATTTTTACAGAACCTAGAGTCAATGCATTATATAGACGTAAATTTCTGGCAGAAACCTTCTAAATTATACGCACCTGTACAAATTATTGTTTCGCCAAAGGATAACGATGCGTTTTTGGAAAGGTGTAAGCATTACGGACTAAAAGTAGAGGAAGTACACGGTAATGTTCAAAAGTAAGTATTAACTCAATATTTACTAATCTGGCTTAAAGTTTTTGACATGAAACATCTATTGCCGTGCCTTGGCAGTAAAAACGACAAGTATGCCGTGACGGCAAACGAAATGACGCTCTCTTATGACGTCATGCTACTATACTTAGCTACTTACCAGAAAAAATCAACACTGTTGACGGCCGTATGATAAAATGCTTATAGTAACACTGTATTTTCGTGTTGAATAGACAAATTATATTTTATCGCAAGGTTTCAGTTATACAGGATTATAAATTTGAGGCGTACTAAGTAAAAAAGAGTCATAATACTCATAATTGTTTTAAGTATTGTCAAAATTCTGAAATCACGAAAAGAACAATTTCAAAGTACGAAAAATATACAACACAACACAATACAACACACAACACAATATACATAAGTTAAGATAAAAAAGTATTTGCTAAAAAAAAAATGTTTTGTTGTGTTTTTTTGTAGATTATTCGATCAACAGAGTTTTGTTCGGCGTTACTTGCGATCTCAAACAGACTCATATACATGGGAGGAGTTCCATAGCCTTGAAGATATTTACCAATGGATGAATGACATTGTCAATAAATATCCTAACTGCGAACTAATAACAATCGGAAAATCTATTAGAAACGTTAATATCTACGTTTTGAGTATTTCCAATAAAGGTAACAAAGGAACAGTCATAGTAGAAGGTGGTATACACGGGCAAGAGTGGATTTCGAGTGAATTTGTCACGTTCCTGGCCCATAACCTGCTTGAACCTGAAAACAGAGAAGATGACCGTTTAAATGATGTCATAAACAATTATCACTGGTATTTGATACCTGTTGTTAATCCAGATGGTTATTCTTACAGTTATACAACGGTAAGTACAACGTAAAAGACCTTGTTATTAAATTATGAAGTACATTATATTTACATTTGAAATGCCTTTACACAGCGCCATCTAGCGCCACACTAAGCAAAACTTAAGCATTTACTATTGGCAGGATCGACTGTGGAGGAAAAACAGAAGATTGACCAATAATACAACATCTGGTGTGGATTTGAATCGAAACTTTGATTACAGTTTCTGCAGTAAGCAATCAACTTGATAAAATCGGTTCTAAAAAAAAAACGTTTTTTTTAATGTGAAAAATAATGAGACGAACGTGACGCTCCTGATGGTCACCAGCGTAGTTCCCGTTCCGGTGGGAATACAGGGATAAAAAGCAAACTATGTCACCCGAGGGTAGTGTAGGTTCCCAACGGTGAAAGCGTTTTTGAAATAGGTCCAGTTGTTTCGAAGCCTAATCAATACAAACAAACAATCAAATCTTTCCTCTTTATAATTGTATAGATAATTGTTAGCTAGGTGAAAGATAAGATGTATATATAGATATATTACAAACATATTATGTTTGTTTTGATTTTTTTATGTAAAAAAGTAATGATGCGAACGAGACGCTCTCCTGATGGTAAGAGATCACGCCAGTCCATGACCATTGCAGCGATACACAGTACGTTGAGTAACAAAACAAAGTCCAGGGCATCACTGCTTTGGTGCTCGTTACTTTGAGACTTTCGATGGTTAGTCTTAACAGCCCAGTAATTTTGCTAGCTGGAGTATCCTTCAAACCGGAACACAGTAATGTTTACACACTACTGCTTGGCGGCAGAATATCTGGTACTGCGGTGGTACCTGACTAGATGATCTCCTGCTAAGGAGATCTACCACCAAGTAAGGCGATCTACCACCAAGTAGTCGTAGACACACACAACACACACACACACACACACATAGACACACGTAGACGTAGACACAGTCGTGTGTACGTAAACAAAAGTATGTTTTTGAACAATAAGAAGTCTTTTGGTTTATTATTGTTTTTTGCTTATTTCTAATCGCTTTTTTAAGATTAAATTTCATTTTCAGAATTCGGTGGCAGTAATAACAGTGCTGATGATGTTTACTGTGGACCTAAACCATTTTCTGAACCGGAAACTTTGGCATTGTCAAAATTTATTTCAGAAAATTCGAAAGACCTAAAATACTACTTTTCAATTCACGCCTTTGGTCAAAAAATTATATTGCCATACGGCGATAAAATATTACACGTAGATAACTATGCGGATTGTGTAAGTTGTACAATTTTTAATCTATCCTTTTACTACGATTTTGTCACATATTCATTTATTTAATTCTTAATTGCACACTTTAAAGAAGAACATGTATAAAGGGAGGACTTAATGCTAAAGCATTTTCTGCCAGCCATCCCATCAGTAAATAACATAATATGTTTGTAGGCGCGCATCAAACTTTACTTGGTGGTAGATCTCCTTAGCAGGAGATCATCTAGGTAGGTACCACCGCAGTACCAGATATTCTGCCGCTAAGCAGTAGTGTGTAAACATTACTGTGTTCCGGTTTGAAGGCTACTGCAGCTAGCGAAATTACTGGGCTGTTGAGACTAACCATCGAACGTCTCAAAGTAATGAGTGCTAAAGCAGCGATGCCCTGGACTTTGTTTTGTTACTCAAAGTTCTGTATATCGCTGCAATGGTTATGGGCAGGCGTTATCTCTTACCATCAGGAGAGCGTC
Organism: Biston betularia; assembly: GCA_905404145.2. Taxonomy (NCBI): domain Eukaryota; kingdom Metazoa; phylum Arthropoda; class Insecta; order Lepidoptera; family Geometridae; genus Biston; species Biston betularia. Next base: position 2,671,970 of record FR989879.1, read on the forward strand.
TCGTTCGTATCATTACTTTTTTACATAAAAAAATCAAAACAAACATAATATGTATGTAATATATCTATATATACATCTTATCTTTCACCTAGCTAACAATTATCTATACAATTATAAAGAGGAAAGATTTGATTGTTTGTTTGTATTGATTAGGTTTCGAAACAACTGGACCTATTTCAAAAACGCTTTCACCGTTGGGAACCTACACTACCCTCGGGTGACATAGTTTGCTTTTTATCCCTGTATTCCCACGGAAACGGGAACTACGCTGGTGAAACTGAGAGGCGTCCGCTAGTCTATATAATTATATAATATATTCTTGTTTTTTTGCATGTGTGCTTGTTTGCGTACGAGCGTGCGTGCGAGTTCGTGTATGCGTGCGCTTCTGCGCGTGCATGCTTCACACACACAAACACGAGTGTTTGTGTGTGTATGTTTGTGTACGTTCGTAGTTATATACGAATTATTTTCATCGTTATTAGCTCATCGTTAGTGCTTTATCATCTTCGACTTCACTTAACATCAGGTGAGCTGTCAAACAACTAGCCTGTCAACTGTTGTAATCAATTTTATGAGTCTCATGTCTGCTAAAATGACAAGCACTCTTAATGTTTTTTATGCAATAAAGAAAATACTGTTAGAAAAAACTTTTTTTTTAAGTAAGATACTTCGTCTCGTACCTGTATGTACGTTATCACTTTGGTGAAATATATTATGTAAGTGTCTACTAAATATGATTAATAAATTTTCTTTTTCAGGAAAATTATGGCAAACAAGCAATTTTGAAAATATATAAGCAGTACGGGTTAAAATACAGCATTGGAAATTCTTATGACACTCTGGGTGCGGAATTGTTTATAAAGAGAAAGATTTGTATTTTTGTATTTTTGAAAGAAAGAAAAAAAATAATTTTATTTTGTAACGTAGAACACAACAAATAGAGACAAACAGTTACAAAATAGGGGCTCAGCATAATACTAGTCATACTAATTGGTATGACCAGCGCTTTTTGTATGTTTGTAACGATTGAACTCAAAAACTACTGGACCGATTTCAAAAATTCATTCACCATTGGGAAGATACACTATTCCCGGGTGACATAGGTTACTTTTTTATCCCTGTATACTCACGGGAACGGAAACTACGCGGGTGAAACCGCGAGGCGTCCGCTAGTAATTTATGTATTCAATAACTAACACATAATTATTATCCTATATACAACATACATAATACATATCTACATTTAAAAAAAAGTATTTAAGTATTCTATCAGTTATCTGGCTCGTATTGTACAAGTTTTTCTTAGTTTGGGGTCAGATACCGCTGTGTATAATGTCCTACGATATTTTTTTTTTATTTTTTGTTTGTTTTAGTACATGTTTTTTTTAGTAATAATTATTACTTTAACAGGTCAGAAGGTCTCGGGAGACAGTGCCAGTTGGGTTAAAGAAACTTTCCACGTTCCGTGAGTGGTTTTTATACAAGGTATTTTGGATAAGTATAGAAGTCTAGTTTTTTTAATGTAAATGTAATTAGACAAACGAGACGTTCTACTGATGGTAAGAGATATCAAATGTTCATGACTACGTTGTGCGATATAGAGAGCTTTGAGTAACGAACAAAAGTCCAGGACATCGCTGCTTTGGCGCTCATTACTTTGAGACTTTTCTTTCCAAGTTTTTGGCTGTTCAAGGTATATATCTAGTTTATTTCCGCTTAACAAGTTTTTGGCTTTTCTTCGCTCAGCTTAGGCAAAACTACTGCTAAATAAACTTAGCCTTTTATTTTTACTAGCTACTTACTACTATCTACTGTTTTATTCAAGCAGTTGTGGTTAATAAATGCCAGTAGCTGTGATTTCACTGTAAAATTATGCCCCACTTGTCCATAAATGGCAAAAAATTATTTCTATGGAAATCCAACCATTTTAAAGTGTAGGGGGTGGGTCGCTTCCTACCTAGGATAAACATTTTGTGGTACAAACAAATATTCGTGCTATGCCTGGGTGTTCTGTTGTATTATAAGTATGTATTTACAAAAAAAGTATAAGTTTTCTATCAGTTCAGTTCAGTCTGACTTCCATAGTACAAGCTTTGCTTAGTTTGGGGTCAGATGGCGTTGTATGTAATGTCTTACAATATTTATTATTTATTTATTGTTACTAGATATGTGTATACATTTTTACTGCGTGACACCGGTGAATATGGCTATGGTATGCCTCCAAGTGAGATCCTCCCCGCTTGCGAAGAAACCCTGACTGCAGTTCTGGAGATAATGACCACTCAAGTCAAGAAGCTCAGGGCAGACATCTTCAGCGATTCTGCAGTCGTCAGCAGTGCATCGTATGGGTTACTCATGAGCGTTGTTGCTTTTTGGTTCGCTAAATAAATTGGTTTCAAAAATGTTATTGTTTGTTTTTGTTTAACAGGTTAAGCGTTCGATCACAGCTCACTGTTAACAATAGACAATACTTTATTTGTAACATAAAACATAATCATTTCTACGTTTTTACCAATATATATAAAAATAAATAACAAACATAAAAAAAACTTATAGGTACATATTAGGTGAGTGTAGTCGAAGATAGTAATAAAACACATCCAATGAGTAATTGAACTGGCTCTCAAGTGAGGCTGCCGATACACACCGTTAATAGTAGTAGCTAGCCAGACTAGTACTAGAGAGTACCGTACCACCATGCTGTGGTTTCCTCACGATGTTTTTATTCACCGGTAGCTGAAGCTCATTGTTAGGATTTGAACCCACGCTCTTTGGTGTGTAAACTTACCTTGTTAACCACTCGCTACAATATCTTACACTTGAAAACATTTACAGTTTACGAGGCTCATAATGCAATATTTTGATATTGCATTATATTAATGACTAGCGGACGCCTCGCAGTTTCACCCGCATAGTTCCCGTTCCCGTGAAAATACAGAGATAAAAAGTAGCCTATGTCACCCGGGGATAGTGTAGCTTCCCAACGGTAAAAGAATTTTTGAACTCAGTTTAGTAATTTCGGAGCCTATTCATTTCAAACAAACAAACAATCAAATCTATCCACTTTATAATAGTATAGATAGATATAGACATAGATTCTACTCAGATGCTTAGTATACAAGTTGGGTGGCAGCCAAGCGGTCGCTTAGTTTACTCGAAGATGCCATCGAGTGGTTACAGCTGTTATATTGTATATTCCGATAAATTAATTATTGCATCTACCTATCTCTACTTGGTATTAGATCTCCTGAGCAGGAGGTTGTTTAGTTAGCTACCACCGCAGTACCAGATGTTCCGCCGACGATCTGTAGCGTGTAAAGATAACAGTCCCCAATTCTCGATACAAAGCAAAACTCACAACGGTTAAAAAGTAATTATCACCTATCTAAGATAATACACCAATAAAATCCGACCCCATAACTGAAAACTGCATCAAAAACGGACAAGTATTTTTGGAGAAAAATGACAACATGGATTTGCACAAAAAATGTTTGTTGTTGTTTGCTGCAGCTCCCCCTGGTGAGTTGACACCGTAACACCTATCTAAGAACATGCACCAATCAAACCCGAACGCATAACTGAAAACTACATTAAAATCGGACTAGTAGTTTTGGGGAAAAATGGCAACATGTATTTGCATATACAAACAAATAAACATCCTCTCACCCCAAACGCATATACCGTCTCCGTTCCGTCGTGGGCAATAAAAAAAGACTAAGAAAGTCTATGGCATATCATCATGTAATTAAACTTCATATATTGACGTTTTAAAAAATGTGCAAACGTTTTAGGTGGAATTTATAGATAAAATATAGTAAAATGCTCAACAAAATAACATTAATTTTGTGCTTATTCTATTTTCATCAGACTTTCAGTAAATCATATGAAAATTACACTTTATATCGGGGCATTCCGATGAATCAACACCATTTGGATTTTTATGGAAATTTATCTTCAAAGTATGAAACCGATTTTTGGAGACCACCTGGCCAGCTACATAAGCCTGTGGACATCATGATTGGCCCCCAAGATCAGGCTGCGTTTATAAGAGACGTGATTAAAAATGGCTTGTATCTTACTACTGTAATGGTGGATGTTCAACGGTGAGTTAAGATTTGTATGTTCATGTGACTGAACCATTTCTACGTGACTGGTACTTACTCCACTCTAGAACACGTCTACCCCAGCGGTTATCGGTTCTGCGACAAATATGCCCAGCCCATTGCCACTTCAGCTTGCTAATACGCTGAGCTATGTCTGTGACTTTAGTTCTCTGGTGAATTACTTCGCTCCGGAGACAATCCCTTAGAGAAAATAGAGATAGACTGATCAATCATAGTTAATTTATTCCGATCTGCCGTTGGCATCAGTGAATATCTGTTTTCTATCTATCCAAGGAAGATCCTTGATGTGTGTCACGGCTCTGGGAAGGGCTGTGTGGTTATTTGGGACTCAGATGGTAACCGAATGGTAGCCGGATGGTAACTTGATGAAGTTACCATCCGGCCACCTCTCCATGGCTTACAATGAACCCCTCTTTCTGGTAGCAGTTCCCATGCAGTCAGGTAAGTGGTCCTGCCGTCTGCCACATCGGCTGCAGTGGACAGAGAGAGCGACGAATAGTAATACCGGCACTCCCGACAACATCATCACGTCCGCCGTCTAAAAGTCTTTGGAGTCTTTGGATGGATGACCATGTATTTTTTCAAAAACTACTGAACGGTTTTGGATGAAATTTGGTATGGAAGTAGCTGAGACCTTGGATGAATACATAGGCTACTTTTTATCCCGAAAACATGTAGGCGGATAACACCGCGGCGCGCAGCTAGTAGGACATATTTCCAATAAAAATTATATAAATCTGTGGTGCAAGTTCTGACTTTATCGCGAACAGACAGACGAACAGACGAAACCATGTTTGAGTTTTATTGTATGTATAGATTATTTTGTTGCTCTTTCTAGCGCTTTGAACATGCAAGTGATAAAAACTTACATTAGAAGACGCACAGATTCTTTCGATTGGATGCATTACTTTAGGCTCAATGACATTTACACATGGTTAAGAGATCTGTCAAGCCTTTATCCCAAGAAAATGAAATTGAAAGTTATCGGCAAGACTCATGAAGGAAGAGAAATAATTGCTGTCATGATTAATTTACTAGAAAACAGTAGAAGGTAAGGGAGGAAATCATTTATTACATTGGGAGGAGTTATATAATGGTTAGGATAGCACATTGACCATCTCGACTGGTGTCACTCAAGAAAAAATACCTGTAACTTTGGTGTTATTAATAAACCTCGGGGCCCACGGTTTTATCTATTTGACGTATATATACAATAACAAAGGTAGAGCAGATCGTATAATCAAAGCAATTTGCACAAATTTTGCATTAGAAATTTATGAAATTAGATATAAACTATTATGTATATGTATTTTGAAAAAAACGTGAAGTCACAAAATTTGCGACTCCTCCCCGCCCCATGTTCCACAATGTCACACTTTGTCGACCCCCTCCCCGCCCCGTGTCACACAACGTCACACTTCGTCGAGTCCTTCCCTCCCCCTTAACGTGTGACGTAATTCGTGGATGGCCCTTTGCTGTGAATGTAATCGATGTGCTTAGTGTGTATGTAGACATGGTGGACATTCCCCACGTACGGACTAAGCGCTTCGATTCCACATTCTTCATACGCACAGCGAGGATGTGGAACTCTCTGCCGGCGTCTGTTTTTCCCGTGAAGTACAATTTGGGTGTCTTCAAATCTAGAGTAAACAGGTTTTCTTCTAGGTAAGCGTGCTTCATCTTGGACTGCATCCTGCTTAACATCAGGCAGGGTGTAGTCAAACGCGAACCTATCATGTATAAAAAAAAAAAAAAAAATGTAGAGAACATTCACAATGTGAACGGCTGGTGCTTTGACCGCATCTATCTAAAATATATCAGTTAAAACCCGATAAACGAGTGACCTTACATCAGGCGTCAAGGCTGTGCAGCTGTGACGTGACCAGTGACATTGGCAATTATGTCATGTGTCTATTTTACAAGATCGCAAATGATATGATGATTTACTAATGAATATTAATTTTGATTTACGCCAAAATTTCCGCTCGTAAAATTACACGTGCGCTTGTTAGTGTTCCACCTACCTATACAAAACAATTTAGGACATAAAAAACCTCTTCTTCGTATGTGTAAGATATAATATACCTACATAAATAATAATAAATAAATATCGCAGGACATTATATTATGTAAAATCAGTGCTGAAACTTTCCCCAGAGATTCAAGATCTTTACCATTGAAAAAGGTAATTATTGAAGGAGGTATTCACGCAAGAGAGTGGGTATCGCCTGCATTTGTGACGTACTTTCTCCACTCTATACTCTATGCTCCGTTTTCTGATGATGATGAATTTAAAAAAATTGCTTATTTGTACGAGTGGCACTTTGTACCAGTACTCAACCCCGATGGATACGAATATACCCATAATAAGGTAAATTAATGATAACACATTTATTTCGTAGCGATGATAGCTCAGTGGTTAGCGCGGTAGGTTCGCATGCCGAAGGGCGTGGGTTCAAACCCCAACAATGAGCTTGAGCTGCCGGCGAAGGAAAACATCGTGAGGAAACCAAAGCATGGTGGTAGGGTACTTTAGTACTCGGCTGGCTAGCTACCACCAAGTTGAAAATCTGCCGCCAAGCATCTAACGGTGTGTTCCGGCAGCCTCACTTGAGAGCCAGTTGCATTCTAGGCTAGGTGTGCTTTACCATCTTCGGCCACACCTTCACTTGACATCAGGTGAGCTGTGGTCAAACACCTAGCCTGTCAACCATTAAAAAAAAAAAATTAATTACTAGCTGCGCCCCGAGGTGTTACCCGCTACATGTTTTTGGGATAAAAAGTAGCCTATGTGCTAATCCAGGGTCTAAGCTACCTCCGTAACAATTTAATTTCATCCAAATCCGTTCAGTAGTTTTTGCGTGAAAGAGTAACAAACAGACTCAAAAACTTTCGCATTTATAATATTAGTAGGATTACATTGACAGCCCTAGTGGTTCATTGGTAGTATATCTGCTTCAAGAGCTGTAGGGCGTGGCTTCGATTTCCACCTAGGACAAATAAAGTGTTCTATAAGCAAATGTTTGTTCTGTGTCTGGGTGTAGGTACTGTATGTATTATAAGGATGTATTTACAAAAAAAAAAATTAAAATATTTTATCAGTTATCTGACTTCCATAGTACAAGCTTTGCTTCGTTTAGGGTCAGATGGTGCTGTGTGTAATGTCCTGTGATATTTATTAAAAAATTTAGTTTTTTTTTAATTTTTTAAAGACCGCTCGATCGATTTCTATAAAATGTAAATGGGACCCTCTAAAGTTTGATCTACCAAGCATAAAAAGAAACATCAAAAACGATTCATAATTGGCGAAATATACATAAAAAAACACGGTCGAATTGAGAACCTCCTCCTTTTTTTGAGTCTTAAAAATACACCACCTATGATTTTCTCGCGATGTTTTGCTTCACCGACAGCTCAAGCTCATTGAACCGACCGCTTCTGAGTTATCCACGCTACTAAACTTACTTTGACAAAGGCTAAGTACATTGGATATGTAAAGTCTGCCAACCCGCACTTGGGCAGCTGGTGGACAACAGTTGACAATGAAAAGAGGCTTGGGAAGTAAATTTAACACTGATATTATTTATTTCTAACAGGATCGCTTATGGAGGAAAAATCGCAATGGTGCTGGGGTAGATTTGAATCGCAATTTTGGATACCACTTTGGATGTAAGCTTACAAATTAATAGTATCGACTTACATATCTTCAGCTCGCAGATCTGTTCTGCACGCTCGACTACTAGTCTGAGGCTCGATCACGAAAATTTATCGAATTCGTATAGTAAAGTCCTCGATAGCATACAAAGCTGTAAACATCTCAAACAAATTATTATCGATGTCGATAAGAATACTTTTTCGCAAGTCGTTCGTGATCGAGGCTCTGTCGTTTCTAGGGTTCCGTACCAAAAGGGTAAAACGGGACCCTATTACTAAGACTCCGCTGTCCGTCCGTCTGTCTTGTATGTCTGTCTGTCCGTCTGTCACCAGGCTGCATCTCATGAACCGTGATAGTTTGTTGAAATTTTCACAGAATATGTATTTCCGTTGCCGCTATAACAACAAATACTAAAAAACATTATAAAATAAATATTTAAGGAAGCTCCCATACAACAAACGTGATTTTTTGACGTTTTTATAGAAAATGGTGCGCGAGTCCAACTCGCACTAGGTCGGTTTTTTTACTAATTTTCATTGTTTGCTATTTTGTTTTATTTGTAACCACAGCCTTAGCATTAATAAGACCAGCGCATGGACGCACGAACGCATACATGCATGCACGCATGCACGCACGCATGCACGCACCTTGAAAAATTACATTCTTCTTTTGGGCAGTCGTATAAAAAAATATGAGTGATTAAAAACTTACTTTCCATTACAGCTAAAGGAGTAAGTTATGTAAAATCATCGGAAACTTACTGCGGTGCCAGTGAATTTTCAGAACTTGAAACCCAGGCCATGTCATCACTTATTAAGCAAAACGGAAAAAATTTAGCATTTTACATCGCTTTCCATTCTTATGGACAGTATATCATTATACCTTACGCTGACATGAAGATACACACTGACAACTACGATGACGTCGTAAGTGGACTTCTTTTTAGTTCTACCGAAATAACGGACCTATCGAAACTAACCGTCCAATGTCTCAAATTAACAAAAAAAGTTATTACCTTCTGACTTTAAATCACCATGACAACGAGAGCCAGATCAGACCAATATTATAAGCAAGATAAGAACAACAACCAGTCGTCAATAGCCACACACACATCCACACTCCCTCTCTAACACACTCAAACACTCTCTCACACTCACACTTACACCCACCCATGCACACTTAATACTACTTTATTATAATTCATCATTCATCATCAAAAATCATTTAAAAAAATAACAATTATTCATATAAAGGAATACTTACTACTACTATACTACTAGCTAAGAAGTTTTAAAAAACTCGCAACATCACGACAAAGAAAACAAATTTTGTTTTCTTTTTTCCGAAGTAAATTTTCTTTATGGAAAATAACTTATGGCAAACGGGCCCATCCAATCTATCTCTCTCTCTTTGTATTGGTGTCTTGTACATTGTAGTCTAATAGAAAAGAACAGCAATATTTTTAACAAATTCAGATTTTTTCAACTGAAACTTTGCCACATTGTTGGCCTAGTTTGTTTTTGATTTTGACACATTTAATTTTGTCAAGTAATATTTATAATATTAATTTTATTCACGTATAATTTTATCGGAAACTCTCACTATAGTTTCGACCACATCCGGTGGCCTTTATCACGGAGGCAAAGTCAAGCACGGCCTCGTCTTACTTCGCTGTAGCAAAGGCGTATTATAAATCGGATTTCTGATAAAATTAATCATGAGTAATCCCGCAAAAGTAAAACAAAAGTTTTTTTACCAATTTTTTTTTTTTTTTACTTTGTTTTGGGCATTTTTGAACGATTTAGATAGATAGATATAACTCTTTATTGTGCACATCATATATAGTAAAAAGTACAGAGAACAAAAATCCTTATTAAGGGCCTATCGAGTGCATTTCTCTAGTCGATTTTAGGTATTCTGTGCGCTCCGTGTGTGAGTGCGCAAGGCACACGAGCGAACAGCTAGTACCGCGCGCCGCCGTCGGCGCCACGCGCTACAGGCATTGTCGATACACATACGGCGGCGAAATGAAAATCGGTTTGAGCTAAATACTTAAACGGCTAAGTAGACGAACTGGATCAACTATTTTGCCGCTTATATTAGTAGACTGGTGGCCGAGTGGTAACAAGCTGTATGAGTACGGCCACATAGTCACGGGATCGAAATCAACACCATATTAATACGGAATATTATTTTTGCACACAAATTTTGTTGATAGGTATTTTAAATAAATATAATACATAAATATTTCGTTTTTTTTTAAATACATTATAATACGATTATTTTTGTATACTTATTATTTTTATAATACGTTTTATTTTTATTTTATTTTTTTCTTATTAGTGTTACATCTCCCGTCTGTTTTTTATGTTCTCTATTGTATTTTTTCTTTTCTTGGTTGCTTGGAAGAGATCGCTGTTAGCGATAAGGCCGCCACTTGTGGCACTAGTTCATAAGGTTCTTTATTCTCTGTACTCTTTTCTATTTATGATGTCCACAATAAAGAGTTATATCTATCTATCTTATTTTTTTTAACCGACTCGATTTTAAATGGAGGAGGTTCTCAATTCGACCATTTTTTTTTTATTTAAAAGTAATAAATCGATCGAGTCACTCTCCTGATGATAAGAGATAACGCTTGTCCATGACCATTGTAGCGATACCCAGAACATTGAGTAACAAAACAAAGTCCAGGGCATCGCTGCTCTGGCACTCATTACTTTGAGACTAGATGGTTAGTCTCAACAGCCCAGTAATTGCGCTAGCTGCAATACCCTTCAAACCGGAACACAGTAATGTTTACACACTACTGCTTGGCGGCAGAATATCTAGTACTGCGGTGGTCTGTACCCACCTAGACGACCTCCTGCTAATTCCGCCAATTATGAATCGATTTTGATGATTCTTTTTTTTGCTTGGTTGATCCATACTTCAGAGATGGTCCCATATATTTTTTATCGAAATCGGTCGAGCAAGTAAAAAAAAAATCAACACAAGTATTAAAAAACCTCGCTGTTTCATTGAAGCAGTGCGTTTAGTTGGCCTAAGGGTCATGGAGTAGGTTTTTTGTTTGTAAATTTGTGTATTTCTTTTTATGTAACTGAACATTTTTAATTCCCTATTTTATCTATTGAAAATAATTAATTTATTATAACACTATGGAACCTAAGAATATGACATACCGTAAGCAACTCCTACGATACACCTCACTTTTTTCCTTTCCACTGACGAATAATAAACGACGAAAAAGTATTATTATTTTGACTACCCAGTCAGCACGTTTGCGTCATGAGTTGTATGGCATGGGTTCGATTCCCACCGAGGGCAAATTTTGATGAGAAGAACATAGATGTTTGTTTTGTTTGGGTGTTTATGTATACTTTAGTATGTTCATAATTGATTGATTCAAAATAATGACGTGCATAATTATTAAAAAAAAATAGTTTATTACTTTACCCATGGCTTTACTCGCATATCCATTTTGGAGAAGTCATTTAAAAAATACTAAATTAAAATAAAATAATAATAAATATTTCTTTTTTAGTAGAATATAGCTTTATGGCATGGGTTCAATTCCCGAATTTTTTTGTGAAAAACATAGATGTGTGTTTTAATTTTTGTTGGCGGCCATATTGGATCAACTTTAAAGTATTCTCCATTCTACTAGTCAATCCCATTCATTTCATTTTGATACCTATATTGAGGTTGTAGTGAAAAAATATGTAATCTGCCATTTTGTTGGCGGCCATATTGGATTTGCTTTTTTTATTATAATCTATTCTACTAATCAAGCCCTTTCATTTGATACCCATATTGATGGCATTGTGAAAAAATATGCAATCCGCCATTTTGTTAGCGGCCATACTGGATTTGCTTTTTTTAAAGTTTACTCTATTCTACTAGTCAAGCCCTTTTATTTGATACCCATATTATAGGAGTGGTGGAAAAATATGTAATCCTCTAGTTTGATGGCGGCCATATTGGATTTGCTTTTTTTATTATAATGTATTCTACTAGTCAAGCTCTTCCATTTGATACCCATATTGATGGTATTGTGAAAAAATATGTAATCCGCCATTTTGTTAGCGGCCATATTGGATTTGCTTTTTTTAAAGTTTACTCTATTCTACTAGTCAAGCCCTTTTATTTGATACCCATATTATAGGAGTGGTGGAAAAATATGTAATCCTCTAGTTTGATGGCGGCCATATTGGATTTGCTTTTTTTATTATAATGTATTCTACTAGTCAAGCTCTTCCATTTGATACCCATATTGATGGTATTGTGAAAAAATATGTAATCCGCCATTTTGTTAGCGGCCATATTGGATTTGCTTTTTTTAAAGTTTACTCTATTCTACTTGTCAAGCCCTTTTATTTGATACCCATATTATAGGAGTTGTGAAAAAATATGTAAGCATCTATTTTGATGGCGGCCATATTGGATTTGCTTTTTCATTTATTTTATTTATTTATGCTCTAATGAAACAGCGAGGTTTCGGAGTAAACGAAAATGTCATCGACGTATACAATTTTTATATTTATGTTGATTTTTAAAAATTGCTCGACCGATTTCGATAAAGTTTATATGAGACCACCTCAGAAGTATGGATCTATCAAGCAAAAAAAAAATTATCAAAATCGATTCATAATTAGCGGAATTATCGCGTAACAGACAGCCCCGTTGGCTCATTGGTAGTATATCTGCCTTGAGAGCTGTAAGGCGTGGGTTCGATTTCCATTCAGGGCAAACATTTTGTGAATAAACAAATGTTTGTTCTGTGTCTAGCTGTTCTGTATGTATTATAAGTATGTATTTACAAAAAAAAGTATTTATGTATTCTATCAGTAATCTGACTTCCATCACACAAGCTCTGCTTAGTTTGGGGCCAGATGGCGCTGTGTGTAATGTCCTACGATATTTATTTATTTATATTTATTTAACATACATATACATTTTTGTAGCGATGATAGCTCAGTGGTTGACGCGGTCGGTTCGCATGCCGAAGGGCGTGGGTTCAAACCTAACAATGAGCTCGAGCTGCCGGTGAAAGAAAACATCGTGAGGAAACCATAGCGTGGTGGTAGCGTACTCTCTAGTACTCGGCTGGCTAGCTACCACACGAGAGTTGAAAATATTATGTCCCCAAGCATCTAACCATGAGTTCTGGCAGCCTCACTTGAGAGCCAGTTCCATTCCAGGCTAGGTGTGCTTTACCATCTTCGACCACGCCTTCTCTTAACATCAGGTGAGCTGTGGTCAAACATAGCCTAGCACAGTGGTTCTCAAACTTTTTTGGTGTCGGAACCCTTTTGGGAAGCAAAATACTTGATGGAACCCTATAATAAAACAATACTTTTTAAAAGTGTGTTCTTTAATAAAGAATCTTTATTAATAAGCATAATAAAAGTACAATGTAACAGTTACTAATTATTACTTACTTTACCATATGGCAAGTACAATAATAGAAGATATTAAAAAAAAGTAACTAATGGGATTTGATAAACAAAAAGCAAAAATAAAATGAGAAATTTAAAAATTGCGTTGTAAACAATCTCGACTTTATTTTTTAAAGTTAGAGTCGAAAGTCGCTTGTTGACAACTATAGCGTCTAATTCAGAGGCGGCTTTTATCAAAGGGACAGCGCGCTCACAAGTATACATGTTGATTTGTAGCGATGATAGCTCAGTGGTTAGCACGGTAGGTTCGCATGACGAAGGGCGTGGGTTCAAACCCCAACAATGAGCTTGAGCTGCCGGTGAAGGAAAAACATCGTGAGGAAACCATAGCATGGTGGTAGGGTACTTTAGTACTCGGCTGGCTAGCTACCACCCTCAAGTTGAAAATCTGCCGCCAAGCATCTAACGGTGTGTTCCGGCAGCCTCACTTGAGAGCCAGTTCCATTCCAGGCTAGGTGTGATTTACCATCTTTGGCCACACCTTCACTTGACATCAGGTGAGCTGTGGTCAAACAACTAGCCTGTCAACCATTAAAAAAAAAAAATACCAAACTTATGAGATATTGTACCAGCTATTGTAACACATGTTTATACAAATAAATAAATAAATAAACCTATGCGCGGCCGCGGAGTCAAAACGTTCGACCAGAGACAGGTGTTTTGATTTTTTTTTCTAAATTCTTGCGGAACCCCTACAGAGGTATCGCGGAACCCTAGGGTTCCGCGGAACACACTTACAGTATAGCAGACCTAGCATAACAAACCATTACAAAAAAAAATTGTCGAATTGAAAACCTCCTCCTTTTAAAATTGACAGCCCTGTATGTCTGCTCCAAGGCGTGGGTTCGATTCCCACCCAGGACAAGCATAAACAAATGTTTGTTCTGTATCTGGATGTACTGTATGTATTTACAAAAAAAGTATTGAAGTATTACCTATCAGTTATCTGACTTCCATAGTACAAGCTTTGCTTAGTTAGGGGTCAGATGGCGCTGTGTGTAATGTCCTATGATAATTATATATTATTTAATTTTATTATAATTTATAAAATCGAGTCTGTTAAAAAAACAAAATAAAATACAACAAAATTTGTGTGCAAAAATAATCTTCGAGTGTTGGTTGGTTTCGATCCCGTGACTGCGGATTAGAATCGGGTACCGATACCACTCGGCCACCTGTCTATGTCTACAAGTGGCAAATTTGTTGATCCGGTTCGTTTACTTTGTGATCTTACGTAAAAGCAACCTCAACAGCGACACAACCTCCCCGTCCGACAGTCGAAGCGGTACTAAAGCGGATAGGGGAACAGCGTGGTAGCTCTGCTTAGAATGGACGAAACGCGCAAAAATTTAGGTATTTCCTTCGTTTGTTCAAGCAAAATCATATTTTGGTAATTTTTATGTAATAACTATTTAGAGAAAATGTAATTTTATTGTTATACAAAGCCTGATGACTTTCCGTGCAGTATTTACGCCGTATCGAGGTTTTCTATAGATTGTTTGGGGTTACTTTGGATTTTTTTTCTATCGAGGAAACTAAAAGTAATCGTGTTTCTAAATTAGATCACATATAGATTAGATCCTTAAATATCTTAAACATTAACCTCATAAATGATGTTTTAGTAATAACGAAAATACAACGAAACAAACAGTTCCAAATCCACTCGATACCGGCTTAACTAGTGACACAAGTAGCGGCCTTATCGCTAACAGCGATCTCTTCCAGGCAACCAAGAAAAGATTAGAAATAAAAATAAAATTAAAATTAAACATAATATAGTAAGTAGTGTATATAGTGTGTATATTTATATTTACGTTTGAATCTTTTTATTTGTTTTTTTCCAGAAATTAATGGCAATGATTGCAGCTAAAGAACTTCGGAAATTACATGGGACTAAGTATATAGCAGGAACAGCGTACGATACTGTAGGTAAGTACAATACGGATTCAATAAATAATTAAGTTACATAAACGTTTACATTTTATAATTCATTGTAACATGTCCCGTCTGTTTCTTATGTCATTTAACGTGTTTTTCTATTCTTGGTTGCGTGGAAGGGATTGCTCTTAGCGATAAGGCTGCGGCTTGTGGCACTAGCTCATAAGAGTATTTTGTTCTCTATACTTTTTCTGTTTATGGTGCTTTTATTTATATTTATCGTTGTTAAGAGATAAAAACAGAAAACTAAAAATAGAAATAAAAAATACTCATTTGAGATCCAGTTTCATACCAGACTAAGTATGTTTACCATCTTCAACCATATCGTCGCTTAACATCAGGCGAACTGTGGTCACACATCTAGCCTGTCACCTATGAAAAAAACTAATTTTTTTGAGACTGCCTTTTTTACTTGCCAAAAAAAATTTAATGGATACTTTTTTTTTTAAAGTAAGAAATTAATCCACAATACATTATACAAAATTACGGCATGTCAGACAAAAGATGAAATATTTTTAAAAGCACAGATAGTAACATAATTATAAATAAACTTGAATAGGGTCTCTTTGGACACTTAGTAGGTACTGAAATTAATACAATACAATACAATATTTTTTTGATAACACCAAAGTTACAAGTCCATTACATTTGAATTAGCTATCTAAAAACATTGAACATAAAAAATTATATACAAAAATACAAAAAAAAAATGGAGTGTGCCTTTGTCAAAGACGCGGCCGTGTGTACCTAAATAAGTGTAAACTGTATCTCTCGATTGTTTTATCATAATAGTTCTAAATTGCCCTCCACTATGGAAGGAAGTTAGAAGACGTAACAACTATAATCTGGATCTTTTCAAGGTCAGAGTGAATAGGTATCTTCTAGGTCTGCGTGCTTCATCTTCGACCACATCGTCGCTTACCATCAGGCGAGTTGGTGGTCAAACGCGGACTTATCCGTATAAAAAAAAAACTATTTACATCAAAATTGTTTTTTTTTGTGACTTGATATTATTATGCTTAGGGTTTTGACATAATAATTTTTTTACGTTTTAGGTTATATGACATCGGGTATTAGTGGAGACTGGGTCAAAAGTACGTTTGGTACTGAGTAAGTATCATGGAATGACGAAAGAAAACTACATACATACAGTCCCACCATCTTATCAGTTCATTTTTTTTTTTTTTATTAATTTGCCCCTTCGGGCTTAAGCTATAGAGCCATACTGCCTTGTCTTAAGTGTTATTTCTGCTGTATCTTAGCTATAGTTATCGTCAAAGTCGTCTTTGTCAAGTCCAGTTCGAAACTCCCATGAAACGTTACTGTAATGAAAAGGTAGATATATATACTTGAAAATATATAATTACTTGACACTGGCAAATGCTAAAACGCGACGCCAAGACCAAAGAAAAAAAAAGGTAGATATAAAAATACGTCACACATAAAAATATGTCAAATATAAAAATAGAAGAGTGTTTGTGCTTTTATTTTTTAAGCAATGCTAAATTTATTTTTCTCAGTGTGGTGTGCACATTTGAATTACGAGATTCAGGTAACTACGGATTTGCGCTGCCGCCACATCTCATTCTGCCCACGTGTACGGAAACAATGGCAGCCATGAAGTCTCTCCTGATGCCTCGCAAAAAGGGCTGGAAGGAGAATCTAAGAATGGATGAGTTGATGGCGGATGGCCAAAGAAGAACAATCCTGGACACGGTCGTAATTGTTTGCAATGTTTTTTTATTTATTATAGTGCGTTTTGATTATTTCATGTGTTTAATTTCTATTGTACGTTAGATAGCAAATGAGGGTAGGTGAACATTTTAATAGATGACGATTCAGGTGACGATTACTTTTTTTAATGTCACACTAATAGTACCTATAAATGCGAAAGTTTATTTATTTGTATCTAATGTTTGTTTGTTTGTTAATGGTTTAAAATTATTTTTTTTTTCTGTTTATTCACTTATTTCTTGTAAACCAATGGATTTTGATATAATTTTTAAGTACCATTATTTGGAGATTTTTTATTCAAAAATGTTGTATCTCTATGCGTATCATAGTATAAAAAATCCGAGAATTTCAATTTGATGTCGTAAAAATGATTTATTAGTATATTACGATACGTGTGACTTAAGTAGTCGATTATTGCACGGCGTGAAGTTAGCACCCGAGCGTAGCGAGGGTGCTAAACGCCGTGCAATAATCGACTACTTAAGTCACACGTATCGTATTAGTATATTACGATACGTGTGACTTAAGTAGTCGATTATTGCACGGCGTGAAGTTAGCACCCGAGCGCAGCGAGGGTGCTAAACGCCGTGCAATAATCGACTACTTAAGTCACACGTATCGTATACTATTTTATAGCTGTGTGACATAAACCCGCACTTTACACACGCTTTTCCGTGCAAAAAAGGACTATTTAAGTCACGGAAAAGCGTGTGTAAAGTGCGGGTTTAGGTCACACTGTGCTATAAATTAATATTAATCACTTCACACTGATATCATATTATATGGTACGAAGCCAGGGCGTGTCGCTAGTATTTTATAATTGTTGATAGTTCCGACCCGACAATTTGTAAAGTCGCTAGTAAAAGAACATAAATAATATTATCAGAGGTGGTAATATGACTAATGATTCGAGCAATCGTTTTAGCCCCCACGACAAATTGTCCGATCACGTGACTAAATGTCATTTATTTTGGCTCCATCGACCAAATTATCAAGACCCATCAGTCTTACATAGACGTGCTTTTAGCTGCTTATAGTGATAGACCATTTTTTATTGGACGTTAAACTATACTTGAAATGATCGTCAGCTGTTAGGTCATTCTAACATTTATTTTTCATAGAATTAAGGTTAAGAGTGCATTGGCAGATGTTAGCCATTAGGATTGCTGCGTTGCATCTTCTTTTGTTTTATAATTAATAGCCTAATGCTTACTTCTGTTGATTGGACTGCGTTTCGTGTCTTCATTTTTGGACTGTTTTAAGGAATTAGTGTAATTATCTTTCAAATAATTTACGTTTCATTGTATATAACAAGCAATTTTATCGCAGCCGAAAATTAATTGCTTTTATAGAAACAGCGATAAATGAGTCGCATATTTTTGTAGCGATTTTGTAGCGACATATACAGACAAATCAAACTTTTGTTTGTCGTTTTTGCTTCGGGGGTTGAAAATAGTGTCTAACATATTCATGTTCATATTTATTGGTAAATATAATTTACATGCCAAAATACATACATAGTGTACATACCGTACACACTTAAAGAAATTATATAGGGAATAATTTATTTAACAATAATAATAATTAAGAGGCTCTCGCTAGACGGTTGGGTCAAGGGTCAGCTTCAAAAGGCAGTGATCCTTGGCACGGCGCGCATTGTGAGGAAGTTCCTCACTCTGCAGCCCTAACCACCGGCAGCTTGAGCCCTGTCCCGCTGCCGGCGGCACCGTAGTTTTTAAGTTTTTATAGTATTTATGTTTTATATTTAATGTAAAAAAATTAAAAAATAAGAACACAAATAAATATGTACCAATGAATAATAATTAATTAATTATAATAATAAAATAATTATGTCAATGAAAAATTATCAATTTAAATGTCAATTTTATAAAACTCATTGAGTTTATAGAAAGATTGCTCGACAAGTCATTTTTTCAAAAAAATTTTAAACGAATTCATTCCGACGGCTGCAGTAACTACCATCGGCAGATGATTGTAGACTGTTGGCGCCATGACGTGCGTTAACTTGGCAGACCTCACCAACGGGCGCGGAACAGTGAGCAGCTTATGCCGATCACGATTGGAGCGGTTATGCCTGGAACCGCGCTCCTCGTAAGCCTCAAGGTTTATCCTGGCGTATACTGCCGCTTGATAGATCAAAATGGCAGGCAGCGTCAAGATTCCCAGCTTTTTGAAGTAAGGGCGTGCCAGAATGTCCCAGGGCACTTTTGCAGCGCACCGCACCGCACGTTTCTGCAAGATGAAGGGTCGCTCCCAGTATTTTAGTAGATAGTGAAACTTATCTCGAGTCATAGTCGTCAGGTTTTTATTAAGCATTCAGAATCTTCCACTTCACAGAATGGAATCGTTAATCTTTTTAACTATTCATTTCGTTGCATAAAATCTACAGAATTATCCCGGTATTCCAGTATCCTACTGTCCCAATTAAATGCATCAGTTTTGGATGCCTGCCAGCGGGACTCAAAGCAAATACTGCACTTTGATCCCAGACATTATGTTCAAAGATGTCGTGGATTAAAGAACTGCGGCTATTCAGATTCAAATGTACTTACCTACTTCTAAGATGCTAGTTGGCACAGTTTAGACTTTGTTATAAGGGCAGCTACTTTGATAAATAATTATTTTTATGGTCCAGAAATACATCAATGAATGTAGGTACTCGTAACTCGAATATGTTTCGACAGCCTCACTTGAGATCGAGTTACGTTCTACGTTCTAGAATGCCCTGGACTTTGTTTTGTTACTCAAAGTTGTTCTATGTCTGGGTTTTCTGTATTTATTATAAGTATGTATTTACAAAAAAAAAGTATTTATGTATTTTTTTATAGTTGACAGGCTAGGTGTTTGACCACAACTCACCGTTAAGTTGAAGGTGTGGTCGAAGATGGTAAAGCACACCTAGCCTGGAATGAAACTGGCTCTCAAGTAAGGCTGCCGGAACACACCGTTAGGTGCTTGGCGGCAGATTTTCAACTTGAGGTTGGTAGCTAGCCAGCCGAGTACTAAAGTACCCACCACCATGCTATGGTTTCCTCACGATGTTTTCCTTCACCAGCAACTCAAGCTCATTCTTGGGATTTGAACCCACGCCCTTTGGCACGTGAATTTACTGCGCTAACTGAGCTATCATCGCTACAAAGTATATTCTATCAGTTATCTGACTTCCATAGTACAAGCTTTGCTTAGTTTGGGCTCAGATGGCGCTGTGCATAATGCCCTACGATAATATATTTTTTATTTTACACTGGCCTAATAAATACCAGCTGAAACACAACAAACTAAATAGGTTAAATTAAACGTTAAACTTAATACAAGAGATCCAAAAGTGGATGCTACGGCCCGAGAAGGACACTCTAGCTTTGGCAAGAATTCTGCTGTATCTTTAAAATGCTCACTACATTCTCAAGCGAGCTGAAGTGATTATTAAACTTAACAAGAACCATTTTTGTAGTAGAAGTAGCGTTTGTTCTAGGATATTAGTGCAGCGTCCGTATATTTTGATATTGATTGTATCATTTTGACATATTTTTTACTAGCTGCGCCCGCCCCGGTACATGTTTTCGTGATAAAAAGTAGTCTATGTGTTAATTCAGGGTCTCGGCGACCTAAAATGGTAAGCACACTTAGCCTGGAATAGAACTGACTTTCAATGCCGGAACATATTTAGGTGCTTGGCTTGGATTATCATATGAGGGTTGTAGCTAGTCAGCCGAGTACTAGAAAGTACTATCAGCTTCCGATTTGGTTAGCATTAGTTAGTCTGTAGCGATGACAGCTCAGGTTAGCGCAGTCGGTTTGCACGAAGACCGTGGGTTCAAACCCCAACAACGAGCTTGAGCTGCCGATGAAAAAAAACGTGAGGAAACCATAACATGGTGGTAGTGCATCTTTTAGTACTCGGCTGGGTAGCTGCCAAGTTGAAAGTCTGATGTGTTGTGGCAGCTTTATTTGAGAGGCAGTTCCATTCTAGGATTCCAGGTTAGATGTGTTTACCATTTTCAACCGCACAGACACAATACATATATATAGATTTTTTTAATGAACATGTAATGAGACGAACGATGCGCTCTCCTGATGGTAAGAGATAACGCACGTCCATGACCATTGCAGCGATACACAGAACTTTGAGTAGCATAACAAAGTCCGGGGTATCGCTGCTATGGCGCTCATTACTTTGAGACTTTTCACTAGCTGCAGTACCCTTCAAACTGGAACACAGTAATGTTTACATACTAGTGCTGAGCGGCAGAACATCTGGTACTGCGGTGGTACTTACCTAGACGACTTCCTGCTAAAGAAATCTACCACCAAGTAACATGAGGTGAGCTCTGGTCAAACACCTAGCCTGTCAGCCATAAAGAAAATAAAAAATAAGGAAAGCTCTTAATGTCTAACTTTAAAACCGCCAGCTTATCTTCATGATCTCATTCATTACAGCACGCATTAGTTGCTGCAGTAGACTGCGTAGACGGCGCTCCCTGATATATCGCTCCACCTCCTGCCCTTAACGACACACCGTGATGGACGGTCAGGTGTGGTAGCTTGTACAAGAGTTGACGAGTTTTTACCTAATAAATTCGCCGTTGACAAATACAAATATTTTATTGATAACCTATGTTGCAAGTCAAATTTGACAGCCCTGTTGGCTCATTGGTAGCATATCTGCCTTAAGAGCTGAAGGGCGTGGGTTCGATTCCCGCTCAGGACAAACATTTGTATGTATTATAAGTATGCATTTACAAAAAAAAAAGTATATATGTATTTTATCAGTTATCTGACTTCCATCACACAAGCTCTGCTTAGTTTGGGGTCAGATGGCGCTGTGTGTAATGTCCTACGATATTTATTTATTTAAATTCCGTAATACAATTTGAAATACATCATTAAAAGAGTTTTAAAACACAAGTCAATTAAAAAAAAACAAAATGTCAAAATAAAGTAAGTCGATACAAAAACATGACAATATGAAATATATTGTCAACTAGTGGACGTCTCGTGGTTTCACCTGCGTAGTTCCCGTTCCCGTGGGAATACAGGGATAAAAAGTAGTCTATGTCACCCGGGGATAGTGTAGAAAATAGTTCATCTGATCCATACATAAGAATCTTTCTGATGATTTTTCTGTGGGACGGATGATTTTTTCAGTTTAATAGTTATGCCTATAGCAGATTTTACACAATTAATATTAATTAGTAAACTATCTCTTTTTCAGTTTAGTATAACCCAAGCCAAATTTATTACCTTAGTATTGCATACATTAAAATATACGCGGCCCTATAAATTAAAATGAGGTTGGGCGATTAAACATGATTTTTGTCATGATATGGTAAATAATTTTTTGGATGTAAAATAAAAAATGTTAGTTTTCAAACCTTATTTTTTTCTAAAACACTATAGACAGAAATTCATACGATACTTTTAGTATTTAATAATAGTGTATTTTTAGACATTTTCGCTTTTTTCTAATAAATAAATAATATTCGATTCTGTAACTCAAGCCCCGATTTCCTCGCGCTAGTATCCTATGACTTGTACTCCAAGAAAAAATCCGCACACGCCGACTGCAAGGAACAAAGAGAATTATTCGAAGATGAAGTCAACCGTATTATTGTGGCAGAGAGACGCGCGTGATAAATGTCCAGAGTAATTTACACATGCGTTTTTGTTGGGCATTGTCTTGTATACAGATTTATTGGGAAAAAAAGTCGGGTAAAGGGTTTTGTTTTCGGCTGATTTGTAAGTTTAACTTGTACGTTTGTACCTATATTTTGTGACCAAGAACTGGGGATCGAAAACTATATCAAAAACATGGCTGTATATTGATTTAAAAAAGAAATTCTGACTTTATAAAAACAACATTTATACAAATAATTATAATTATAGTTCCATTCCAGGCTAGATGTGCTTCATCCTTCACTTAACATCAGGTGAGCTGTGGTCAAACACCTAGCCTGTCAACACTAAAAAAAAAAGTTGTTTTTATAAAGTCAGAATTTCTTTTTTAAATCAAGAGTCAGAAGTTCTGAACAAGTGTGTCAAGATGGTGTCTTTAATTAGATATCGTAACAGCTACCGTTTTAGGCATACAACATTTAATATATAGTACTATTCTAGTTATTACATTTGAAAAAAAATCGCCCAAGTGCGAGTCGGACTCGCACACGAAGGGTTCCGTACCATTATTTATAAAAACGGCAAAAACATCACGTTTGTTGTATGGGAGCCACTTTAAATACTTATTTTACTCTGTTCTTTAGTATTCGTTGTTATAGCGGCAATATAAATACATCATCTGTGAAAATTTTAACTGTCTAACTATCACGGTTCATGAGATACAGCCTGGTGACAGACGGGCAGACAGGCAGATGGACGGACAGCAGAGTCTTAGTAATAGGGCCCCGTGTTACACTTTGGGTACGGAACCCTAATTAATTTTTCTATTTCAGTCTTTTGCAAATTTGCTGCAAAAGACTGAAATAGAAAACACGATGTCTAGACTGTCTGCCTGTCCGAAACAATGAATTGGAAAATGAATAAGAACCAAAGGATTGTTTGCATTTGATATCAAAAGCAAATAAAATATTTTATGCAAAATTCAAAAGTTATTTTCTATGTTAATATTAAACTGTGAAAACAGATACTGATAGAGTCTATTTATTTTTATCATAAATATATAAAT
Source organism: Biston betularia (assembly GCA_905404145.2). Lineage (NCBI taxonomy): Eukaryota > Metazoa > Arthropoda > Insecta > Lepidoptera > Geometridae > Biston > Biston betularia. Next base: position 2,695,580 of record FR989879.1, read on the forward strand.
GATAATTATCATAAATATATAAATTCATAAATATGACAGCCCCGTTGGCTCATTGGTAGTATATCTGCTTTGAGAGCTGTAGGGCGTGGGTTCGATTCCCACTCAGGACTAAAATTTGTGTGACTAACATCGATGTTTGTTCTGTGTCTGGGTATACTGTATGTATAACAAGAATGTACTTACAAAAAAAAAGTGTTTAAGCATTCTGTCAGCTGTCTGGTTCCCATTGTACAAGCTTTGCTTAGTTTGGGGCTAGATGGCGCTGTGTTAAATGTCCTTCAATATTTATTTATTTCCTATGCTACGTTTGCCGATCCGTGGTACACAAAAACATATATTTATTTTGAGCAGTGACGTCACGGCAGCATAAATCTGCTAAACCGTATATCATAATATTATACTAATGATAATTTCCATCAAAACTTTCTGACTACCCACAAACCGCAAAATATTACAGCAATGCCAATGAACGCTTTTGAAACCGTTTTCGAAGCATTTATTTTGGATTTAGAACGTTTGTTCGTGTTTAAAACGCATTTATTTTGTGTTTGGAACGCATTACTTTAGTTTCAACCGTCGAATCGCGCGGTCCGCTATAATTGTGCGGTTTACGCGGTGGATTTAGCTTCATTGCGGTTTTGGAAATGTAAACGGACAATTATAATTGCTTGCAATTATATGTATATTTATGTAATAAGGAACATTATTACTTTGGAAACTCATGTAGTTTTGAGTAGGGGGCTACGGCAGCTAGGACTTTCTGGTGCTAAAAAAAGTCTCACCACGCTAACTACCCGCTTCCACAGCCGTGCCAGCGCCCGCCTGCGCGCTCATAATTGTGGATGCGCGCTTGTCGTATTCTGTTTTGACTCCTTAAAAAAGGACACCGAATGCGACCTAAACTTTATTCAAAGTATCTGCCCCAATCAAACGTGCAAAATCCCTTATAACTAAAATAAAAGCATTGTGAAGAATTTGCTTAAAAAAACCAAAACGGTTGTGAATAATTTTAACACCAAGTTAGATTAGTTTTATTTCTTCTGTATTGTTTTTTTTTAGTGTGTGCAATAGAGAGTTAATCAATCAATCAAGTGTATGGTGCAGGTAATCACACTAATATTACAAAGGTGAAAGTTCGTGAGTATGTTTGTATGCTTGTTACTTCTTCACGCTCAAACGGCTGAACCAATTTTGATGAAATTTGGTACGGAGGTAGCTGGCACTATAGATTAACACATAGACCCAAAAAAAAATTGTTCACGTGAGAACAGCGGTGTGCAGCTAGAATACTCACGTTTAATTATATCGGAAACTCAAACTTTTCTATATTCGAAGCTCAGACTATAGTTTAAATATATAGTCACATTTGGTGGCCTTCATTATGGAAACAAAGCTGAGTACAACGCAGTCTCGTCTTGCTTCGCAATGCGGTATAAACATTTTCGTAAATTTTATATTTGTAAAAACATTTTAATCTCCCGTCTGCAATGCACTGATGTCACAATGAAAAGTAAACTGTCTGTCGCGATGCGACGCGCAAGACAAACGACTCTGCTACCACGAAACACCATTAATCACAATTAGCGATGACCACGCGACTGGTCGCTCGTGTGGAACGCCCTTTATGTCGGAGATGAGACTCAACTTTGGTGTCATGGTCTAAAAAAAATACAGCTATGTTGCCTAGAAAATTAGTGAACCTTCTTTAGCCCTACAAAATTTGATTTTTCGCTATGTACCTAAAAGTATTAAACAAACAATCGAATCGCTTTCATGATGGTGAGAGACCTGCCCATGACCATTGCAGTGGTACCAGAGACGTCTTACGCTGTGCTTGCCGGTCCGTGGTCTTCACTCCAGAACTTTGCAGCGCCATCAGCCATCAGCTCTGCGTGCTATATGCCCTGCCCACTGCCACTTCAACTTCCTAATCCGTTGGGCTACGTCGGTAACTTTTGTTCGTCTACGGATCTCCTCATTTTTAGTATCAGTATTTTTGATTCGATCTCGTAGGGATACTCCGAGCATAGCTCTATTCATAGCTCATTATGCTACTTTGAGCTTACTAAGAAGGCACATAGGCATTTAATCATGTCAAATTATTATTTCTATATTCAGAAATGTTACGGTTTTAATAATAAGTACAGAATTATACGAACAAGTGTGAAGAAATGGAATAATGTAGAGAAATATAATAATATTTCGTCGTTTTGTTTTCAAAAACACCATAGAAGCTTGCAGTAAAATCACCATTTATTATTTTATTTAGATGCCAAATTACTTACCCTGCCTTATTTTACCTTGCCTTTTCATACCTCACCTCACCTCACCTCATTTCACCTCACCTCACCTCACCTCACCTTGCTGTTACCTTACCTATAGCTGCAGCACCTACCTATCCCTTAATTTAGTTATCATCAGTTTTCTAAATTACCTCTTATTGCAAATGCAAATTTGAAGACGTATCCCCTACAAAAAGCTATGCAATGAATTTACTAAAACGTAATCAGTCACGAGTTCTTCCATATAGCTGAAAAGCGTAGTAGCTTAAATCTTAACCCTAAACATTACAATAATCAATCTTACTAACCCTCACAACAAATTGTCACGGTAGCTGCGCGGTGACGCCACTGGCACCAGTAATTGGTGATGGATGCCAAAAGATTTATGGGAACGCCAGTTCATTTCGCAATTAGAGTCTTGAAGCATCTTTCGGTGTCACTCGTAATGGGATGAGTGAAGAGGATATGAAGCGGAATCATTGTAGGGATAGTATAAAAATGATTCGTGTTTTAATGTTAAACTGCATTTTAATGTCAGCTAGTTTTGTCAATACATAATTATGTAACGTCCAACGTATTTCGCTGGCGATCCAGCGGGGAAATACCGCCAGTTTGAGGGGACCTTTAGGTCGCGGGCTCGATCGGTTGAATTAGTTTTATTATGTTTTTTTTTTGCAAATCTTTGTTTTGATAGTTGACATGTTATATACATTAAAATAAATTAATGTAAAATATTCATCATCATCATTATTTCCGCAAGACACCCACTGCTGGACATAGATCTCCCCATTGACTTCCATAAAGACCGGTTGGAAGCGGGTCGCATCCAGCGCGTTCCTGCGGTCTTTATTAGGTCGTCTGTCCACCTTGTAGGGCAAACAATCCATAATCATTAAGTAATTAATAAAATATGTATTTACGAATTAACTAAAATTTGTAAATTAGTACAATTATTCTATCTGTTTAGTCGCTGATAACGAGAATTCACATAATAATCCTAATCGATCTAATTTATCATCACTAAATAGTTGATTAGTTGCATACTTCGATAAGATTAACCAAATGTCGTATAAACCAATATTGCGGCATCATGTAGTCCAATATATATTAAACTCTATTAACACTGCAATAGAATCGTCACATCTGGCAAAAGATAATGGTAGCGTTGATAACATAACATTTACAAAATAAAATTCTTTCAGTTGCTCCTCAAAACGTATCTAAGGCAATAAATTTCAGAATGTTACTTAAACTTTTTATATTTAGTGTTGTAGGATTCGTTGTTGCAGAAAAAGTGAGATACGACAATTATGCATTGTACAAAGTGCACCCTAAGAGTGAGGAACATGTGACATTTTTGAAAGAATTGCATAAAACAGACGATGATTTAGATTTTTGGTTACCGCCAAGCCAGCCTGGTCAATATGTAAGTGTCATGACTCCACCACATAGGAGGGAAGAGTTTGAACATATTTTGAAGAAGAGAAGCATATTTTCGGAGCTTATGTTGAAAAATGTGCAAGAGTAAGTGCATTTTGTGAATTAATATTTTGCGGAGCTAAATATTTTTGCTAATTTTCTGTAGCGATGATAGCTCGGGGTTAGTGCGATCGGTTTTGCACGCTGAAGGACGCAGGTTCAATCCCCAAAAACAAGCTTGAGTTGCCGGTATATAAAAGACATCGTGAGGATACTATAACGTAGTGGTAGGTTAGTTTGTAGAACTCTGATAACTAGCTATCATCCTCAAGTTGAAAATCTGCTGCCAAGTATATAACGGTATGTTCCAGCAGCCTCACTTGAGAGCCAATTCCATTCCAAGCTAGGTATGCTTTATCATCTTTGATCACACCGTTACTTAACATCAAGTGATCTTTATATTTACTTTTATTTACAAGTGGTCTTGCAAGGGATAGATAATACGAGAATTGGAATCTCAGAATCTGTTTGTCCACAATTTTATTCGTAATGCAAGATTAATTATTTCAGAGCATTGGACGCCCAGGTGCAATTCAGTAGAAAAAAACGTGACACTAACCGACAGCTTTTCTGGACCAACTACCAGACTTTGGAAGACATCACTGCTTGGTTCGAATACTTAGCTGAAAGTCACAGCGATATTGTTTCCCTGATAAACGCTGGAACCTCCTTCCAAGGTATTCTATGTTTAAAGAATTTTTTATTGTCTACGTACTTTAATACAATTATTGTTAACACAAATATAATTACTATAAATAATATGCAAAAAATGTCAGGACTACAATGATACGATCAAATTTTTTTGAAATTCAGAGACAAACTGCCGCCATATTTAAAAACGCGCGCCTAATACAACTTAATGTGATTTTTTTTTAATTAGCTATTAACCGCGACTTCGGCCGCGTGGAATTCATAAAAAAATATCTGAAACTGAATTTACAGGGATTAATTTTTATAAAAATATAGGTACATTATACATAGATTAATATAAAAAGTGCTATTCAACGCAAATTTTAAAATAATGGCGGTATTCTGTTAAAATTCGCGTTATGAAACGCACCAACAACAAAAGCGCTTGAAAGGACTTTTGCACTCGATATCAACAAATTTTATTATCAAATCAAAAAATTATATAACTTTAATTACTTCTTTCTGATTACAGGAAGAAACATCACCGGTATCAAAATATCCCGTGGAAACAGCGACCGCGTTTTTCTCCTCGAAGCTGGACAGGTTGCGGCTGATTGGCTGTCCCCAACCATCCTCACATATATCATCGATCAGCTGGTGAAAGGAGAAGACCCTGAAGCACTGCGAGCATCACAGGAGTTTGAGTGGCATATCTTCCCTGTCGTTAACCCTGATGGACACGAATTTACTCAGAACTCTGTAAGTTCTACTTTATGTTTGACAGATAGGTGTTTTTATCGCATCTGAGTGATAGTAGATTTTTAAATGTAAAAGTTATTTAACGGGAGATTAAGAGAGATTAAGAGATTAACGAGACGCTCTCCTGATTGTAAGAGATAACGCATATCCAAATCCATGACCATTGCAGTGGTACAAAGAAATTTGAGCAGCATAACAAAGTTTAGGACATACTGCTTTGGCGCTCATTACTTTGTGTCTTTCGATTGATTAATCGCAACAGCCCTGTAATTTCGCTAGCTGCAGTACCTTTCAAACCGGAACACAGTAATGGTTACACACTACTCCTTGGCGGCAAAATATCTGGTTCTGCGGTGGTACCTACCCAAACGACCTCCTGCTAAGGAGATCTACTACTGACGCGCATATAACGTAAATTTATTATCTTGAACAAGAGATTTATTCGGTTGTAATTTTGCAGGTGAGACTATGGGTCAAGAATAGGAGGCCGATCACAACATCTGCTATCGGAGTCGATTTAACTAAAAACTGGAATTCGCAATGGGCAGGTGAACAATAATAATCTCTTACTAATGTTATAAATTTGAAAGTTTGTGGGTATGGATGTATGGATGGATTTTTGTTACTGTTTCACGCAAAAACTATAAAAACGGATTTGGATGTACTTAGGTATGGAGGTAGCTGAGACCCTGGACTAACATAATAATAGGCTACTTTAATCCCGAAAACATATAGCAGGTAACACCACGGGGCGCAGCTAGTTAATTACATATACCTACTGGAACATTGTTAAGATGAAATAAATAAATATTGGAGGTCATTTCACACAAAGCCATCTAGCCCCAAACTAAGCAAAGCTTGTACTATTGGAACTAGACAGCAGATGTTTAAATACTTTTTTTTTTAAATACATACTTATAATACATACAGAACACCCAGACACAGAACAAATATCAGATATAATATGTTAGTCACACAAATGTTAAACTGACTATTTTGTTCTAGTAAGCGGAGGCAGCCACAATCCTTCTGACAACAACTACATCGGTATTGGTCCGTTCACGGAACCAGAAACCAGGTCCTTGTCTCGATACATCGAGGGTGTTGGAGACAGGCTTACCGGCTTCCTCGCCTTCAGGTCTTTTGGACAACGGCTGGTCATTCCATTTGCTCACACTTCTGAGCCTATGTATAACTATAATGAGATGGTAAACATATTTTTAGATTTCTTATATTTTTCAATATTACAAATAAACAAAACAGTAGGCTTGCGTTTGCCCGTGATCTTGCTTGATGCTAAGCGTTGATGTGGTCTACGACAAAGCACGATTGCCTAGAAGAAACCGATTTACTCGCGACTTGAAGTCACCCAGATTGTATTTATCGGGGAACATCCAGTCGAGCAGCAAATTCCATTGTTTAGAGGTTCGTACGAGGAAGGTGGAATCCAGTATTTGGAACATTAACTATGAAGCGGTGTCGCTTTCAAGAACTCCAAGCTATCTGATAAAAGAATATAAAAATATTGATACGAACAAAACGCAGGGATGATGTCTGTCCATGACTATTATAGCGATACTCCGTACTTTGAGTAACAAAACAAAGTCCAGGGCATCACTGGTTATATTGAGACATTCTAGGGTTTCCTCAATAGGGCAGTATGCTCTGAATTGAGTACCCTTCAAAGTGAAACACAGTAATGTTTACACACTACTATTTAGCGATAGAATATTAAGAAGATGTACCACCTTAGAAAGAGTGTTTCTACTCGCGTGTTAGATAATACCTAAGACTTAATATAGACAATCTCCAAATGTGGGTCAACCGATACAAGTTTAATTAGAATTACGTAGATAGAATTAAAATTTTGAAGATAAAGATCTTGTTAGCAAGACGTCGTCTCGGTAGGTACCACCGCAGTACCAGATAATCCGCGGCCAAGCAGTAATGTGTAAACATTACTGTGTTGCGGTTTGAAGGGTGGTACTGAAGCTAGACAAACCATCCAAAGTCTCAAAGTAATAAGCGCCAAAGCAGCAATGCCCTAGACTATATTTTGCTGCTCAAAGTTCTGTATATCGTTGTAATGCGCTCTTCTTATAGTAAGAGATAACTCTTTTACTTTATGAAGTTCGTCTCATTAATTTAACATAAAACTTAAAAAATGTTTAAAATATGGTGATAAATAAAATAAAATAAATAAATAAATATCACAGGACATTACACACAAACTAAGCAAAGCTTGTACTAAGGAAGTCAAATAGTTGACAGAATACTTTTTTTTTGTAAATTCTAACTTATAATACATACAGTAACACCCAGACACAGAACAAACATTTTTGTTTATAAAGGTCTTAAAATGATCACTATAATTATCTAGGCTAGATTGTAATAACAATGAGGTATCTAACTGTGGTGTACATACACCACACTAACAAAAAAACAGATGGTACATCATTAGAAGGAAAAAAAAACTATAATTATCATTGTTTCAGATCATTATTGGCAGAAGAGCTATGGGCACGTTAGCAGTCAAATACAATACTCAGTACCTCGTTGACACTTCTAGAGAAGTTTTGGGTAAGCGTTGCTGTTTAGAGTATTTCTTGTGTTTTACTTTTATTTTTAGACTGATTTTAAAGTATTGCCACGAGTAAATATAAAAATAAAAAAATAAATAAATATCGTAAGACTATACACACACAGCGCCATCTAGCCCCAAACTAAGCAAAGCTTGTGTGATGGAAGTCAAATAACTGATAGAATACATAAATACTTTTTTTTTGTAAATACATACTTATAATACATACAGAACACCCAGACACAGAACAAACATAATTATGTTTATTCACATAATGTTTGCCCTGAGTGGGAATCGAACCCACGCCCTACAGCTCTCAAGGCAGATATACTACCAATGAGCCAACGGGGCTGTGTGTATATTGGAAGATAATTTACAAAATGACATCTCAATTCAAATTACGCAAAACTATATGCGTTTTTTAAAAGACTGCCCTGCTGACTTTAATAAATAAAAACAGGGAGAAGGATAGAGATCCTCCGTCGGGGTGGTTCTCGACCCAATAAATATTCCTGGCCATCCAGCGCGGGAACGCAGCCAGCGTCTTGAGGATGTTATGAAGGGGCTCTGTGCGCAGGGGACTTTTTCACTAGTTAGATAATTTTTAACAGAATTGTATAATTCTTAGTAAGCTTGTAAACTTCTTAATAGTTTTTGTTAATATTTTTTGATATACTCAGAAATTTACATTTTACATATTTTGATAAACATATGTTTCTACTAGATGGCGCCACGGGTCAGATCACTGATTGGGTAAAATACCGCTACAACCCACCAATCGCAGCCACTTACTACTTGAGAGACCAAGGAGCGTGGGGCTACACTTTACCAGTGGCACAAGTGCTGCCATCTTGTGAAGAGACTTATGATTCAGTGATGGCTATTCTCAGGGAAGCCAGGTTTATAAATGTTATATAAGTTGAAATAAACGACGTTTACTTATTAGTTAAGATCTGGTTTTTATTACACTATGAATCCAATATTAGAAACTAATAGTGGAGTTATACGTTAGCCTTTGTGCAATAATATATTTTTAATGTTTAATGGGCTTAGTGTTTGACCACAGCTCACTTGATGTTAAGTCGTAGATGGTAAACACTAGCCTGGAATGACACTATCTCTCAAGTGAGGCTGCCAGAACACACCGTGAAACACAAGACAGATGGATAGATATATGGGCGGGCTTATTGCTAAGAGCAATCTCTTCCAGGCAACCAAGGCAACGTTAAAGCCGCGATTCAAACCTGTTTAGAGTTGGCAGTTACCTATCTATCTATCTATATATCTATCTATCTATATAACTATCTATCTATCTATATATCTATCTATCTATATATCTATCTATCTATATATCTATCTATCTATACTATTATGAAGAGGAAAGATTTGATTGTTTGTTTGTTTGTATTGAATAGGCTCCCAGGACCGATTTCAAAAATTCTTTCGCCGTTGGAAAGCTACACAATCTCCGGATAACATAGGCTACTTTTTATTCCTGTATTCTCACGAGAACGGGAACTACGCGGGTGGAACCGCGAGGCGTAATTTATTACATATAAATAAATTATTACATATATATAAATTTGTACTACTGATGGTCATCAACGCGGTGCAGAATTTAGCGATGAAATTGAAAAGATAAACAGAAATACTAATAAAACTAACAATAAAGTAGGTCATAAAGATATGAGCTGGTAAAAAATTTATAGCCCATATTTTACGAACATATTTCGGGTCAGTCCCTGTTATTGCTTTTGTTGTGAAGGCGTTACAGATCTTTTATAGAATCCATATTATGCTTCTGGTTCCGTTTACTTATCGCTCGCTATTGACTTATTGCACCAATGATCAACATCATTTTTATCGTAAATCATGTTATCTGCAACGTTGACAGATCGATGGTTAGTGCGGTCGGTTGGCACGCCGATGAGCATGGGTTCCAACCTCAGCAATGAGCTTGAGTTGCCGGTGAAAAAAAAAAGATTTTGAGGCGAAGCGTGGTGGTGGGGTAATTTATAGTACTCAGATGGTTAGCTACCACCCTCAAGTTAAAAATCTGCCACCAAGCTCCTAAAGGTGTCTTCTGGCAGCCTCACTTTAGAGTCAGTATATTTTGGTGTGTTTACTATCTTCGAACACAGCGTACCTAACATCTGGTAAGCTGTGAACAAGCACCTAGCTAGTCGCCAATAAAAAAAATATGTGGTAATAGCATAGTTATTTGTTTGCGAGAGTTTGACATGACAGCCCCGTTGGCTCATTGGTAGTATATCTGCCTCGAGAGCTGTAGGGCTTGGGTTCGATTCCCACTCAGGGCAAACATTTAGTGAATAAACAAATGTTTGTTCTGTGTCTGGGTGTTCTGTATTTATCATATTAAGTATGTATTTACAACAAAAAAAGTATTTATGTATTCTATCAGTTATCTGACTTCCATCACACAAGCTCTGCTTAGTTTGGGGCCGGATGGCGATGTGTGTATAGTCCTACGATATTTCTTTATTTAAAGACTGGTTGACTAAATTTGTAATATTGGTTAATCCTTTATCTTGTTAAAAATAATTAATTACTTATTTTGTTTCTTTTTTGGAGCGTATCTTAGGAGTCAAATTAACAATCGTATAAGGATACTGCGCTCCAAAACCAAAAAGCAAAATCATTTATAAAGGGGTTTCGCTAACATTTTTTTGCTTTGACAAATTTGTTAAAAAGTAACAATATTCAAATCTTTGACATAAATGTTTTGTACCAAAATGAAACAAATTTTCATTTTTGTCGAACTCAAACAAAAAAAAAAGGCCAGGGTTTGGTTCACGTGTGGCGTCGAAGGAAGGAAGGATTATGTTTTGGAAGCCTATGAATATTCCACCGTAGCGCCTAAACTACTTATCTGATTTTGATATATGAGGTGCCAATCGATTTGTTAGTATAGTCCGGGTGACATAAGCTACATTTTATCCTTAATTTTTTGAATAAATAATTGTTTATTTATTCCAGCATCAGGTTCACTTGGTGGTAGATCTCTTTAGTAGGAAGTCGTCTAAGGAGGTATCACCGCAGTACAAGATATTCTGCCGCCAAACAGCACTGTGTAAACATTACTGTGTTCCAGTTTGAAGGAAACTGCAGCTAGCAAAATTACAAGTCTGTCGAGGCTAACCATCGAATGTGTCAAAGTAATGAGCGCCAAAACAGCGATGCCCTGGACTTTGAGTAACAAAAGAAAGTTATTCAAAGTTTTGTGTATCGCTTTAATGATCATGAGGAGAGCATATCGTTCTTCTCCTCATTGAAATTATTATTAAATACCTATTATTTTATTTGAATTAACTTGCTATGTAATGCATGATAAACTATCGATTCATAGATTGTTTTAACTCCTTTCCTATAATATTTAAGTGCACTAATAAAACCGTTAACAATGTCCAATATAGTTTTACAGCACATTATCGGCCTTGATCGTCGATTCTATGGTATATAAAATAACTATTATCATTTGTAAGCGGAATAAAGCCAAACGCTGCTTAGTGAAAACAGCGAGAATGATTTTAAAAACTCTGTTGTCGATTTTTCTAATAAATGCAGTGTCGAGTGAGAAATTCCGGTTCGACAATTATACCCTGTATAAATCAAGTCCAAAAAATGGTGATCAAGTGAGAGTTCTCCAACATCTTCAGGACAGTGATGTTCGTTTTGATTTTTGGAGTGATCCCGTACCTAACGCTGAATCTATAAGTATTTTGGCGAGTCCTGCTAACAAAAATATACTGGAAGATTTTTTCAAAAGCAATGGTATCGAATTTGATATTACTTTTTCAAATATCCAAGCGTAAGTAAAGTTTTCTTTTTTTTTAACGTGTATTTATTTTAATTAAACCAAATAATACAGTATGATGTAGATAATCTTCGAGTACCAATTCTTCTAGTTTTTTATACAAAAATGAATGAAAAATACACTTTGCAGTAGTTTAATGTACACTCATCAGTGGTGCTGATTAATTTTTCATGCATTTTGACATCCAAAACATGATGAAAGTTTCTTTTTACATATTGCCATGCAAACCTCTGCTTGAAACACTTTAATATTTCGCTTCAAAGCTTTAGAAGATCATTTACACGGTATACTCAACATGGTAAACCATTTTTACTGTAGGAAAAAATCTGCAATCAGTTGTTTCATTTGAGCTCGGGTAAGCGTAATTTTTCCAATAAAATAGCATGCTTTTTATAAATTTCAAAGTTGTGCCAAAAGATTAAAGTTGTTTGCGGGGATAAGTACAATGTGAGGGACATTACGGCTTAGTACACCTAAAATGTGTGCCTCGTATTAGAGCCGGCTGCTAATTGTACACTAAAAATCGTTTAATCTGATGTTTACTACATACCGAGTTGTTCTTTACTAAAACTAAATACTCACACTTTCAGAATCATTGATAAACAAACAGTATTACCTTATACTCGAGGAGATATCAGAAGCTTAGCTCTTAACGCTTACCATACCAACGATCAAATCAACGCTTGGATTGATGATTTAGCTGCCACTTATCCTGACACAGTCACTGCATTAGTCGGCGGTGTATCATATGAAGGTCGCGAAATTAAAGGTTTTAAAATATCACATGGAGATGGCAAAAAAGTTGTATTCATAGAAGGTGGCATCCATTCGCGGGAGTGGATTTCTCCGGCGACCGTTATTTTTATGGCTAACGAGCTGTTGACTAGTAATGATGAGGAAACTCAGTCAGCAGCAAGGGAATTTGATTGGTACATCTTCCCAGTAACCAACCCTGATGGTTACATTTGGACTCACGAAGAAGTAAGTTGATAGAATGAAACATAAATGTAGATTTTTTTTTGAGTTTTCATATAAATAGGACAATGATCTAAATAGGCTTACACAAGGTACGTATGAAAGACCAATTTAAATCAAAATATGTTTAACATAATATAAATTCAACTAACACAAGTTAAAAGATACGGTTTTCAATAACTTTTTAAGATTTTTATAGTAAAGTTCTCTCTATTATAATGCTGGTTATGATTTGTTTTGTTTATCTTTAATTAATAAATAAAATTTAAGTTTCAACATGCATTAATATAAAACGTTAGTTACTAATGAAATCATCAAGTTTATTTACCATTTCATATACATATCAAATTGTATCACGGCATATCTCGGAAACCTTAAAATTCAATGAGCTCTTAACACTCATCTATAAACATAATATGCTTATCAGATATAGCTTTAACTCTGGGGGCATTTGGACCAGGATTCATAAACCAATGACTATCGCATTTTGATTTACAGTTTTAAATTTCAGTTCAGACTTTGGCGTAAGAACAGAAGACCTGTAGGAAATGAATACGGAATCGATTTAAATCGGAACTGGAATCAAAATTGGCTTGGTAAGACAATTTTAAAAATATCTTGTCAGAATTAAAAAAATTTAGATAGATAGAAATGTTTTACTGTGCGCAACAGAAAAAGAAAAAAAATGTACAGAAAACAAAAATGACTTATAAGCTAGTGCCATAAGTAGCGGCCTTATCGCTAAAAGCGAACTCTTCCGGGCAACGTATAATGGAAAACAAGTCTCTAATTAAAAATAGACGGAGGCTGTCGACACTCGACAGCCCGGTAATTTCGCTAGCTGCAGTACCCTTCAAACCGAAACATAGTAATTTACACACTACTGCTTGACGGAACAACGTCTGGTATGTAATGTGTTGATGTACAAAAAACTAATATTCTATTCAATTTCCATATCTAACTGATTCACAAAGAGACGGTGTTTTTTACAATAGGGCAACATTTTTTTTGAAAGAAAGATAATAATTTTATTTTGTAACATAGAACACAACAAAAATAGCAACAAATAGAGACGAACAGTTACAAAATAGGGGCTCACCTCAGCATAATACTGTTTTGTTTACTTGTTTGTTTGTACTGTTTTTATTTGTTTTGATATGATTTTTTTTATTACAGTTACGGGAGCAAGTACAGATCCATCTACCAATACCTACGCAGGAATCGGTCCATTTTCTGAGCCGGAAACAAGAACTTTGTCCGAGTTTATCAGTACTATTGGAGATAGAATCGAACTGTATCTGTCTTTTCATTCAGCTGGACAACTATTGTTAATACCTTATGGAAATACTACGGAACCATTGGCCAATTATTATGATGCTGTAAGTATTATTTTGTAGCGATGATAGCTCAGTTGCTAACGCGGTCGGTTCACACGCGAAAAGGCGTGAGTTCAAATCCAAACAATGAATTTGAGCTGCCGGTGAAGGAAGACATCGTGAGGAAATAATCATCGCTGCTTTAGCACTCATCACTTTGAGACATAATTACAAATTAAATAATAATAGGTAAGTAAGTTGTACAGTTAAAATCCAACTAATATTATAAGTTTTGGAAGTTTGGGTGGATGGATGTTTGTTACTTTTTCACGCAAAAACTACAAAACGGATTTTGATGAAATTTGGTACGGAGGTAGCCGAGACCCTAGATTAAAACATAGGTTACTTTTTATCCCGAAAAATAAAACTATCATAATTATTAAAAGCATCATCATCATTAATTTTTAACTTCTGTGACGTGTTTCAGATGAAAATTGGAAGGCGCGCCATGGGAGCTCTTTCAGTGAGATACGGTACAGAATATGTAACGGGCAACATTGCCGAAGCTATTTGTGAGTATGATTTTAATTATTTACAAACTGTCAAATGTTGTGTTTTAATGGCAAGAACTAATGGGACAATCGAAGAAGATAATCGAAGACGAGGCAGTATGGCTTTAAAGCTTTAGCCTGCCCGATAGGGCAAATTAAAAAAAAGATACTTGAAATGTTGGCGGCAACGCAAAAAGAGTCGTTGTTTATTTATACGAGTGTTTATTTATACCAATAGCGGTTTTATTATTCGTCAAGCAAGTGCCGAATTACAAGCGCAAGTTTGGGAAAGTGATATGATGTGGTGAAACATGACTTTTCGTCTTCAAAAACTCCACCGAAGCTTGTAGTAAAGTCGCCATTACTTTGATAAAGCATGACTGTACTCGATCAGCACGGACTTGACGTGCCCAAGACTGGACTATGGTGGACGATGGCGGTGGACTGGACCTAACGGCAGCCTCATGACAGTTCTATTCCAGTTATATTCGAATACACCATTACTTAATATCAGATGAGCTGTGATCAAACACGCTAAGCTTAGGAACCATAAAAAAATAATTAACTGTAACTAAAAATGTTATACATACATTGTAAAAGAAGTACATCATTATGAAGTACTCTGTGTCCATTTGCTTATGAAATAAAAAAAACACTTTCTTCTGATTCTAAGAGGTAACTTCATGAACATTGCAGCGGTAATTAGAACTTTGACCAGCGAAGCAAATTCCAGAGTAACACTGCTATAGGAGTTGCTGAGAATACTCGTAGAGAAAGACGCCGAATAGAAGGGGTTTACTCCTGCACAGCTTACCTTAACATCACTATGTTCAATAGCTTTTAAAAATAAATTAGAATAAAAATTGTCCCATAGAAAAAGTTATTTGTGTATTAAAAAATGTGCTGTACAGGAACCGAGGTTGTAAGTTAACTAATTACCGTATATATCAATTCCGATTATGTGTATTCTGATATTTTTGATGATTTATTACATCTTTTTATCGATCTATAGATGAAGCTACAGGAACCAGCGTGGACTGGGTCAAAGACCATCTCGACGTCCCTTTGGTCTACTGCTATGAACTTCGTGACAAAGGAGAATACCACTTCCTTCTACCACCAGAACAAATAGTACCAACTGGAGAAGAGACCTGGGATTCTGTATTGGAAATGATTCATCAGGCTAAAAGATTGGGATATATGAACAGTGGAGTCACTTTGCAAACTTCTCTTGTGGTAATTCTTATCACCATGGTGGGGTATTTTGTTTAATGTAAGTTTTGATTGAAATTAAAATAAGTTCATCAGTTAATAAATATTTAGCATTCACAGTGTTTTATTTTTAAACATTGTGAACTTTTTATTTTAGGCAATATTAGTACTTTTTTATTATTTATTACAGAATAATGAAATTAGCGCCAAAGCAGTGATGCCCCGGAATTTGTTATGCTACTCCAAAGTTCTGTGCATTGCTGCAATGGTCATGTATTTGCTTTATTTTTTACCATCAGGAGAGGGCATCGTTCGTCTTATTACTTTAACAATAAAAAAAGAATTTTAATACTACAAACACTTACATTTAACTTCCGTAAAGAAACATCTGAATCAATCAAGTATTATCTGAGAATTTTTTAATTTATAAGACATTTTTATATTGGATATTTCCGCATTTTGGACATGCATTAGGCATGAAATCAAAGACTTTATTTTGAAAGGTTCTGCAGCCAAACAAAATATTGAGACTAACCATTTAATGTCTCAAAGTAATGAGCGCCATATCAGCGATGTCCTGTACAATGTTTTGTTTCTCAAAGTTCTGTGTATCACTGCAATAGTCATGGGCAGGCGTTATCTCTTACCATCAGTAGAGCTTATCGTTCGTCTCTTTGTTTTTTAATTTAAAAAAAAAAACGTGGCTAGGAGACTTTACCATCTTCGACCACACCATTTAACATCAGGTGAATTATCGTCAAACAACAATAAAGGAAAAAGAGTCAAAATTATTGGTTTCTTTATTTTTAAATTATAAATATAAAAAAAGCTTTTTCCGCAGATACAAACAACGTATCACCCTTTTATAATTTCCATATTGACAAAGGAAATAATAAACAAAGTGCATTTAAGCTTTAAACCATCGAACGGGCCGCGGTTTTTATTAATTAATTATTCAGGTGCCCATTAAAGTTTCGCAGAATTTCACATGTTTAACAAATTTCCGTGTGAACTCTTGCTACTGATAGTAAGTGGTTGACAAAAGTATAATTTTATTTATGTTATCTCAGTCATCTGATTGATTGATCTCGGTGAGCTGATGATTATCAAACGCCTGAATAAATTTTAGCAAGAATCTCAATCACGTCAGTTTTTAAACAAAAAAACTGCATCAAAATCGGTCCATCCTTTCCTGTGAAAGCCTTTCTGCGGAATTTCAACATAAAATATTTTAAAAAAGGCGTCTATGAACATCAAGCGTATCCTGCAGGCGTTTATGAAGAAATCTATTAAACTGTTTATAACATTTCTAGCTTGACAACGCAGTGATAACATTTTTATTTTTAGACAGCTCCGTTGGCTCATTGATAGTATATCTGCCTTGAGAGCTGTAAGGCGTGGGTTCGATTCCCACTCAGGGCAAATATTTTGTGAATAAACAAATGTTTGTTTTGTGTCTGGGTTTCTGTATGTATTCTATGTATGTATTTACAAAAAAAAAGTATATCTGATTTCCATCACACAAGCTCTGTTTGAGGCCAGATGGCGCTGTCTGTATAGTCCCACAATATTTATTTATTTATTTTTAAATGGTGTATTAAATGTTTAACCACATCTCATCTGATGTTAAGTGATGGTGTGGTCGAAGATGGTAAAGAGCACCTAGCCTGAAATAGAATTAGTTGTCAAGTGAGGCTGCCGGAAAATACCATTAGGTAATTGGCGGTAGATTTTAAACTTGAGGATGGTAGCTAGCCCTACCACCATGCTATGGTTTCCTTGCGGTGGGTTTCTTCAGCAGCAGCTCAAGCTCATTTTTGGAGTTTGAATTCACGCTCTGCAGCATATGAATCGACCATGCTAACCACTGAGCTGTCATCACTACAAAACATCCCTAATGTCTTAGATGTCCATAGGCGACATTGAGCTTACTATCCGGCTAATCGTCTGCTCGTTTGTTGCTCATTCTAATAAAAAAAAAGCAATAGTGCTTTTAATAACCTTCAGAAGTTTTAACGACGCATTTGCTTATCGTTATAATCTTATCATTAATCATTCCAAAAGTCTAGTTATATTCATTCTTATCATTTATCACCACCATAAACTTTATGATCATTATAAATTAATGGCTTATCCATGTCATACAATAAATATCGTATTTTAATAGCTACGGACTTGCATTTAACACTCTATCGTAATTCATAACATTAGTGGAATTCTTCCTAATAACACGTTAAAAAAGATAAAACAATAGTAATTATAAATAGTAAAACAAATGAAAACATAATTACAATTTTCAAAAATGTTCAAATTCATGCTAATATGGTCCGTATTATGTTTAGTAAACGCGAAATTCAGATTCGACAATTACACGTTGTACAAAATTTTTCCAAACGACGCGGAACAAATAAAATTACTTCAAAATCTTCAAAAGACTGATATCCGATACGACTTTTGGACTGATCCAGTGGCGTCTGCAAAATTTGTTAACATTCTATCAAGTCCTCAGAACAAAGCTGATTTGGAAACTGTTCTGACTGGAAATGGCATTAACTTTGAAATCACAATGTCTAACATACAAGAGTAAGTGATCATATTGTTCAATAGTATATATTTTTGTCAACAAGCTAGGTGTTGACCATAGCTCATTTAATGCTAAGTGACGGTGTGATCGAAGATGGTAAAGTACACCTAGCCTGGAATAGTGGTGGTGGGGTACTTTCTATTATTCGGCTGGCTAGCTACCACCCTCAAGTTGAAAATCTACTGCCAAGCATCTAACGGTGTGTTCCGACAGGTGATCTGTGGTCAAAAACCTAGCCTGTCAGCCATTAAAAAAAAATAGAACTGGCTGTCAAATGAGGCTGCCAGAACACACTGTTAGATGCTTGGCGACAGATTTTCAACTCAAGGATGGGAGCTAGTCAGTCGAGTTGGTACTAGAAAATACCCCATGCTATGATTTCCTCACGTTCCTTCATCGGCTGCTCAAACTCAGTGTTGGGGCTTAAGCCCGCGCCCTTCAGCCTGCATACGACCGTGGTAACCACAGAGCTATCATCGCTACAAAAAAATGTTAATTTACGATCTTTTTTTTTTAATTTTAATGTTATAGGTTTCGAAAATGATTTAACTCTTTAATTTGACACCATGCATTTTTTTCGATGTCGCAATTGCATTGAAACGGTAATTTCATATTTAACTCATTATTTATAGAGCAATAGAAAAAGAGAAAGTAAACACTTATAATAGAGGAAACCCTAGATCCATGACATGGGATGGTTATTACACTAATGACCAAATCAACGCTTGGATAGACGATTTAGCTGCTACATACCCAGATATTGTCACCACACAAATCGGCGGGACTTCCTTTGAAGGTCGTCCAATTAGGGGACTCAGAATTTCCCATGGTGAAGGCAAGAGGGTAATTTTCCTTGAAGGTGGTATACATTCAAGGGAGTGGATCTCACCAGCTGTCGTTTGTTATATCACTGCTCAGCTATTGACCAGTGATGATGAAGAAACTAGGAAGTACGCGCAGGAGTTTGATTGGTATATATTTCCTGTGACAAACCCTGATGGATATATTTGGAGTCATGATGAGGTGAGATATTTAACTATTGTTAATGACAAAATTCTGTCGCAGAACCAATTACTGGTGTGGTAGTGTTATTGAGTAGAGACCGCGAATTGGCAAACATAGCGTAGGACACCCTGAGACTCGATGGAGTGACGATATACACAGGACAGCTGGCGGTGGATGGAAGCGAATAAACGAAGATCGGACTGAGTGATGTGTGAGGATAGGCCTATGCCCAGCAATGGACATCGATAGGCTGATAACGATAAATTACATATTTAAAAAGAAAAATAAATAAAAACACATTGAAATGAAAAGGTAATTTGATCCACGCTCTTCACTGTTACCTATTAAAAAAAATAGCATACAGTTTTGCCAGTGTTAAATATTTTTATAGGAACTATTATTTTGACGAAAAATTTAATAATATAAGTCCGAGTCCACAGTACACAGTACACAGCTTCATAGCCGCACAAAGTTAGAATCAAGTCCGGTCATGTTCTAAAGTAATATCAACTTTACTAGAAGCTATGGTAGACTTTTGGAAGCAGAAACGGATTCAATCGTTCAAACACGCTATTTATTAAAATATCATTTTTTTTTCAGTTTAGAATGTGGCGAAAAAACCGACGTCCTGTTGGCAACAATTTTGGAATTGATTTGAATAGAAACTGGAATAATAACTGGCTCGGTAATAAATATAATTATATTTTATTACGCGTGATCAATTTATTAATATTTTGAAGATTTTTAATTGAGTAATAAATCTCTGGATAATGTAATTGACTTAATAATACAGCGGTTATATGCAAAGGATTTAGCTATAGTAATAATTTGAAAAATACGTTTATTATTTTGCATCACTAATCAAGTCCAAAACCCAGGTGTTAAATAACAAGTTGATTCATAACAATTTTCCTGGATTACTCAAAGTCCAGTCAGTCTGAAAATATACGAATTGAGAAATAGACAAAACCTCTGATAGGTAGGTATGTATGTTTATTTATCTCTTCGTAACTCTTACACTATTAAAAATATTTCAACAAATTCAACTGCCCTGTTAGCTCAATTAGTAGTAGATCTGCTTCCTGAACTGAAAGGAGTGACAGGACATATATTTATGTGTGGAAAGCGTGCCGTACTTGGTGGCAAATGAAAGGGCTAAATAGCAAAATAATTATATTATGTAAAATAAAAAAAATTAAGCATTTTAATACAACATGATGCATTTTTTGTCATGAAGAGAATTCACTAATTACTAATCCGATTTGTTTTCGATAAATAATTATGAGAATTTTTCTCGATAAAAAAAAAACTTAAATTAACCTTTCAAATAATATCTACTAAATTACATTCTGTGCAAATTGCTATTAACGGCTACGCACAAAGGTTGTTGTCTTTTTCTTAAATCATGCAATAGTTTTAATGCTCCATCCATCCAGTGCTCCATCTTAGACCGTATCATCACTTAGTATCAAGTGAGATGGCGGTCAAACGTAAGCCTATTTGTAATAAAAAAAAAAACAATTATTTATTTTCCGCTTCTGTGGTAACATATCTTGCGAAATTACTGGGCTGTTGAGACTAACCATCGAAAGTCTCAAAGTAATGAGCGCCAAAGCAGCGATGACCAAGACATAGTTTTTTTTTTTTTTGACCACAGTTCACCTGATGTTAAGTGACGGTGTGGTCGAAGATGGTAAAGCACACCTAGCCTGCAATGGAACTGGCTCTTAAGTGAGGCTGCCGGAACACAACGTTAGATGCTTGGCGGCAGATTTTCAACTTGAGGGTGGTAGCTAGACAGCCGAGTACTAGAAAGTACCCTACCACAATGCAAGTTAGTTTTGTTACTCAAAGTTCTGTGTATCGTTACAACGGTCATGGACAGGCGTTATCTTTTACCATCACAAGATTGTCTCGTTCGTCTCATTATTTATACATTAAAGGCTTTGACCGATTAAAAAGAGTTAAGATTATTGGTAGTTTATTGTGTTAAAAATATTTCTTTGATTTCTCTATTTTCAGTTGTTGGTGCCAGTTCAAATCCAGCTACAGACACTTACGCTGGCATCGGACCTTTCTCCGAGCCTGAAACCAGAGATCTCTCAAACTACATCAGAGCTATCGGAGATAAGATAGACATTTATCTATCTTTCCATTCCTTCAGCCAATTGCTGCTGATACCATTTGGCAACTCTACAGCTCCTTACGCTAACTATTATGATACCGTAAGTACTATTGTATAATCCCACTAATATTATAAATGTGAAAGTTTGGATGGATGGATATTTGTTACTCTTTAACACACAAAATACAGAACGGATTTGGATGAAATTTGGTACGGAGGTTACAGAGACCCTGGTAAAGAACATAGGCTACTTTTTATCTAGAAAACATGTGGCGGGTAACGCCGCGCGGCGCAGCTAGTTGTATATAAAAGTTACAAATTAAAATATGTATTGTTAATTTTTCAAGAAAATGAATTATGGAACAAGACAACAAATGAGATAGATAGATATAAACTCTTTATTGTGAACACCATAAACAGAAAAAAGTACTGAGAACAAAATAATCTTATGAGCTGGCTGGCAAGTGGAGGCCTTATCGCTAAGAGCGATCTCTTCCAGGCAACCAAGAATAGAAAAACACGATAGAACCGTAAAAACTACCGTTTATTCAACTTCTTTACCTCTTACTATGGTATACTACTTACTTTGTCATTCATTACTATGAGTTAAGAGTTTTTAAGTGGATCAAATTCCAAACAAGCGATTAATCAAATTAGTTTTAGTAAATTTGTTATTTTTCGAAAATTTGCTAAATCTTTTCATTCGTTTAGTGTTGATAAATGTTATTTTTCTTTTGTTTCAGTTAAATATCGGAAGACGAGCAATGGGTGCTTTATCTGTTAGATATGGAACGCAGTACGTAACTGGAAACATTGCGGAAGCAATTTGTAAGCATGAAAAATGTTTTTTTTTTTAACCTATATCCTCCTCCAAAACTACTGGACCGATCTCAATAATTATTTAATTATTAGAATGTTACATTATCCGTCACGGACATAGGCTATATTTTATTTAAAAAACAATCAGGTATTCTTATGGAAAATTCAATAATGTAACCCGAGCTGTGAAAATTTTGCAAAAATCCCTTACTTAGCATGCGCAGCGAAAACTATTGGCAATAGAATAAAATGACGTTTTATTGAGCAAATTGACAGCTACAAATAAGTCCGCAATACCATATGTCTAACTATTAAAGTTGTCATCTACATACATCTTATAAAGAGGAAAGGTTGAATTTTTTGTTTGTTTGTATTCGCAACTGCTGGATCGATAAATTTTTATCGTTAATCGAGTTTTGTTTTAGTGTAAAAGCGAGCGGCGAGCTTTCAGTGTACTATATTCTTGCAGATGAAGCTACAGGTGGCAGCATCGATTGGGTCAAAGATCACATTCAAGTTCCTATTGTGTACTGCTACGAACTCCGTGACCGTGGCGCTGTTGGGTTTCTTCTTCCACCTGAAGAGATTCTACCTAGTGGGGAAGAGACTATGGATTCCCTCATCGAACTCATTCATCAAGCGAAGAGATTCAACATAATCAATTCTAGTGCTGGACTGAAAACATCCATGTTCTTAGTTGTTCTAAGCTTAGTAGCGTTAGCATTTTAAGAGCAGTCAGTAAGGTGTAATTAGGTAAAGATCTAAAATGAGATCACATCATAATTATGTGGAAATCCTTGGGAAACGTAGGAACCCACGTCTTTTGGCGTGCGAATCTGCCGCGCTAACTGCTGAGCTATCATCGCTACAGCTAAGCCTCTAAAGACGATACCAAAAATCACTGAAGGTGGCAAAATTTTAATTATATTCTTACTTTTTTAAGGTAATTTAACTTAGAAAAAAATTGTTTCCTTAGTATTTAACTTCCTTTATTCCTTAGAGAAGAAAAAAAAAGTATTGATATTATTAATATATTCATGTAAAATGCGTTTCGTTATATTTTATTGTTTTTGTACATCCAAATGTAGAAGTTTTATTAATAACTTGCGGTGTTACCCACTACATGTTTTCGGAACAAAAAGTAGCATGTATGTTAGTCCAAGGTCTCAGCTACCTCCATACCAAATTTCATCCAAATCCGTTCAGTAGTTTTTGTTAGTTAGTAACTATGTGTAATCACTATCACTACATAGTATAAAACAAAGTCGCTATTTTTGTCTGTTTGTTTGTCTGTATGCTTAAATCTTTAAAATTACGCAACGGATTTTAATGCGGTTTTTTGTAATAGGTAGAGTGATTCAAGAGGAAGGTTTTTATGTATAATAACATCTATTAAATAATGGAAAAATACTGTATTTTCAGGGTTTCTAATGTGGTGTCGTAAATTCTTACATTTCTTGCCGCTTACATTGCGTACGCAGGCTTAACCTTACAGGATTTATAAAAATAATGTACTAAGTATTGTACACCTTGAAAAGGTCTACAGAAAAGTCCGCGATGAAATATGTCTATCTCTTATCGATATCCCACAAAACCATTTTTTGTCATTTACTTTTTACGGCAAATAATAGCTAATTTTCGAAGCGATTTTAAGCACCACAGCATTATTCCTTATTTAATTAAATACCATAAATAGATTGTTGATTTAACATAGATTTATATGGTCTTTTACAGCACATAATTTCTTTGAATATTTTCGAAGATATTACAGATTTAAAAATACATTGCGTAGCGTTTGCGGCGGTACCTATCGGCCGGCAGCCGCCGACCGCAGCGCGACGCGATATGAAAAGAAAGCATACATATACATATAGGTAAATGAGGCAGGTAAAGACTATGTAAATATTGACTATCAAAAAGTGATGTGGTGCATCCTATTTTGATAAATAAACATATTGATTTTTTTCGAATTTTGCACCCGTGCGAAGCCGGGGCGGGTCGCTAGTAAATAATAAAATTGATTATACTTTAAGTTTGATTTATATATGGCATGACGCAAAGCGTAATTAAAATATTTAGGTAGTCTACATTTAATCTAATCTTATTGCGATATCCTTTTTTATCCTGAGATAAACGTATCAAGAGAGAGAGAGATAAACAGTTAATTTATTAATTACCATACGAAATGAGCAATATTAAAAAGAAGTAATTTAAATATGTAGCAATGTTGCTATTATAATAAAGAATTATAATTTTGGATATTGAAAATTACCATTCCAGCGGTACATGGAATTTTGAGTGGCAAAACAAAATTCAGGATATCGCTTCTTTAGCGCTCATTACATTGGGACATTCGATGGTTAGTCGCAACAGCCCTGTAATTTCACTACCCTTCAAACTGGAAGTTTTTTTTATAGAAGAAATAGGCTTACGTATTGACTTCTCACTTAATGTTAAGTGTGAAAATGCGGTAAATAAAATAAATTAATATTGTAGCATAGCGCCTGATCCGATATCTGACCCTAAATAAAGCAAAGCTAATACTTTGGAAGTCAATTAACTGATACTTTTTTTTTTGGAAATACATATTTACCATAGGTACACGCAAAACACCTTGACATAGTACAAACATTTTGTTTGTACCACAAAATGTTAGTCCTGGGTGGGAATCGAACCCACTCCCTACAGCTCTTAAAGCAGGTATACTACCAATGAGTCAACAGGGTCAATGTTCAACTATTGCAGAACTATGGCTGAATATCTGGTATTGCGGTCTAACGAGATCTACCACTAAGTAGTTCCACTTTATACCAACTAATCAAAGAGATGGGATAGTAGACAACATTGTGCCTCATCACGCACGCCTTCCTGAGGTACGTACCTGGCATGCCCTCCGTCAAGAACTCCTCCTGGCTGGCCAGGAAGACGACGCGAAAAAGACGGTGAGAGGCATGAAACCCTCCAATAGTACCACAAAGCCAAGATGAGGCCACGAAGACCTGAGGAGGCTGAGCTCTACCAGGTGACCAGGGCGTCGAGAACGCACCCTCCACCACCCCCGGGAGCAGTGTCCCCCAGCGCTCTATCTCGGCAAAGAGGCCCAACCTCAAGGCCAATTCCCTACCTCATGACAATGGAGGAGGAAGAGCACAGACTGGGATAGTGGATGTCATCTTTACGAATGTATTAGTTCAGATACAAAAATGCGATCGTATCTTTAGATATCAATTTAATCTTATCAATATGTGCTCAAACTAATTTAATAATGGTCTCGTAGATTATCTTGTTTTATATCTACCATCCACATTGGCAGTATACGCTTGAAAGGGCGTGCGTTTCACTCTAGTCATTATTTTAGTAAAAATGTTGAAATATATTCTATTTTCACTTTTGCTGTGTGTAGTGAATGCAAAATTTAGATTTGATAATTACACTTTGTATAAAATTCTACCGGACAATAGAGAGCAAATAGAAGTACTGAGAAATCTTCAAGATAGTGATTTGAGATATGATTTTTGGACTGATCCAAGGCCAAGTTCTCAGTTTGTCAATATTTTGTCGAGCCCAGGAAACAGAGCAGATTTAGAAACTTTGCTCAAAGGAAATAATATTAAATATGAAATACCTATGTCCAATATTCAAGAGTGAGTACCTGATGATTCTAATGTCAGATTCGTACTTTAGTTTATAAATGTAAAGATAGTAAAAATGCTGCTGTCATTTTTCATTGAAATATTAGGTGTATTCTAGTGAGAATAAAATATATCAACAAACCACCAACAAACCTAATATTAATATCAAGTTTAAGAAACTTAAGTTAATATCAACTTACATTTACTTAGTGTTCTCCTTAGTTTGTCTGGGTCAGTACCACCACAGCATCAGATATTCAGTTGCCAAGCTGTAGTGTGCAAATATTATTGTTTTCCGGTTCGAAGGGTACTGCAGCTAGCGAAAGTATAGGGCTGAGTGCCAAAGCAGCGATGCCCTGAGTTTCTTTTGCTATTCAAAGTTCTGTGTATTGTTTTAATTGTCATGACCAATTGTTATCTTTTACGGTGTCGATTTATTTGGCAGATAAACCTACATTTTTAGATTTCTGTTTACAAATTAGCTTCAACAATAATAATAATTTACATTTAAACAGAGCAATTGACAAAGAAACAGTCAAAACCTACACGAGAGGCAATCTCAGATCCATGACATGGGATGCTTACTACACCAATGACCAAATAAACGCTTGGTTGGATGATTTAGCAGCCACATATCCTGAGACTGTCACCTCACTTGTAGCAGGAACATCTTACGAGGGGCGTCCTATCAAGGGAATTAAAATATCCCATGGAGGAGGACGACGGATCATCTTCCTCGAAGCTGGTATTCATTCTAGAGAATGGATTTCTCCAGCCACTACTTGCTATATAGCTAATGAGTTGATTACTAGCCCAGATCCTGAGATTCAAAAGTATGCAAGGGAATATGATTGGTACATTTTCCCTGTGACCAACCCTGATGGGTATATTTGGAGTCACGAATCGGTAAGTCATTTGTTCTTAAACGTTTTATGTAAAATTGTTGATAATAATAGATGAAAATTACGGCCGATGATGATGATTTTTGTTAAAAAATGTACGTATTCTTTTTCTGTAAGTTTTAAGCTGTTTTTTTTCTCTATTCCCATCTTTTCATAGTGTTATTTTTGTTGGAAATGAATCATGAGAAACTATTTTGACATCATAACTTAAACAGAATCATCTATATTCTAATCAAGTTGATATAATAATGTAAACCTAACGTTTAGCTTACAAGAAAAGTTTTTCTTTAAAATTATGTATTTATTACAGTTCAGAATGTGGCGTAAAAACAGACGCCCTATAGGTAACAATTTTGGCGTTGATCTAAATCGAAACTGGAACAGCAATTGGATGGGTATGTTTTTACGATTACCAACTTATTTTTGTAGCTGAAATTTTTTAGAATGAATCTTGCTTCGTTAACAATGCTATTGTGTATGCGAAGAAATTACAATATAAATATAAGCATGTCAAAGCTATGATATCTACGAAGGCAAATTATCGAGAAGGCACAAAGTATTTTGCTACGACCCAAATTCTATAAATGATTCTATTCTATTCTATAGAATTATTTTAAACGCTACATTTTTTGCTTTTTGACTGCTTTGTTAGCTCATGTGGTAGAATATCGGCTGCAGTTGTAGGGCTTGGATTCGATTTCCACCAGTACGAACATTTCTGTGGCGATAATTGTTTGTTCTCTATCTGGGTGTTCTGTATGTAGTATACATGTATGTATTGTAAAATTTTCAATGTTGTCATGTATTCCCGTTTTTTATTCTTGCTGTTCGCTCAAAGACTTAGGCCTTACTTAACTCAAGTTGATTATATTATTATCTTTATGGTTCTTAGTTCAGATCTCTGTATTCTTACAAAATAATTACTGACACTATTGAGTTTCATTGAATCTCACTTACACTATGTTTGCTAACTGTCTTCTCCGCTATAGAACACAACACGTTTTCCTTAACGGTTATTGTTTCTACGACCGATGTAATGACCGGCCTACCACCTCTTCAACTTCCTAAGAATCTAGTTTTACAAAACGATTTACTATTTGCACAGAACACGGTGCCAGCACCAACCCAGCGTCAGACATATACGCTGGACCTGGTCCATTTTCTGAGCCAGAAGCAAGGCATCTATCCACATTCATCAGATCTCTTGGAGACAAGATTGACATTTATTTGTCAATTCACTCGTACAGTCAGCTACTGTTGATACCTTTTGGAAACACGACAGAGCCCTTAGCGAATTACCATGAAGCTGTAAGTGCTATTTTTTATTTTTTTTCTGTTCCCGTCCTTAATTTATTTTATTCGTAAGTCCTACATTAAGTATGTTAAGATTATAATGTTTCTGCTGGGAGTTAGTACAAATAAGACCACTACTTGTGATAGCCCAGTTAATAGAAGGCGTGCCTCACATTCTTAAAGTTGTAGGTTTGTTGGTGTCCGAAGGTCTTTGTTTATTTATATACAAAAAGGTCGGAAAATACAGCTGACTGTTTGGCGCAGGTAAATTAATGATAACATTAATACGCATAACAGTTTATTCCGATAGCCTCATTTGAAATTCAGTTTCATTCCAGGCTTGGTGTGCTTACTATCTTCAACTATATCTTCACTTAACATCAGGGTGTGGTCATAACCTAGCCAGTCAACAAAATTAAAATGAAAATGAAATGAATTGTTTGTTATATTAATGTTTTTCCCCTATTTCCTCGCTATTGACACAAGCCGTGTTATTCTTCTTTGAATCCTTGGTGTGAACATTAAAGAGTTGTTCAGTCAATATCTCAGCAATTATTTATCATTGTTTCAGATGAATGTGGGTAGACGAGCAATGGGAGCTTTATCAGTCAGATACGGGACTCATTACGTAACTGGTAACATTGCTGAAGCCATTTGTGAGTACCACTCCGATGATAAACTCTCATCTAGAATAATATACATTTTTGACTCTGTGTGTATTTATGACATCGCAGCTCCCGAACAGATGAACCAATTTTGATTTTATTTGGAAGGAGAGTTAGTCGTAGCTATACTCCCAACTAACTCTTTTCTGTCCAAGATGGCTGCCACCACAAAATGGCGGATTACATATTTTTTCACAACTCCTCAATATAGGTATCAAATGAAAAGGCTTGACTAGTAGAATACTAAACACTATGGTGTCAGGGTTTTTTTTAATTGTAAATTTACATATGATTTTTAAGCCTATTTCATTTCTTCGTAAAAAGACGAAGAGAGATAAGGACTTATGTAGGACCTGAATAGCAACTCAAATTCTAAAGAGCATAAAACACAATTTCTCTCTTTATAACTAGATATGGCGACCGGAGGCAGCGACGAATGGGTAAAAGAACAGCTTCATGTACCTCTGGTTTACTGTTACGAGCTACGTGATATTGGACAGTATGGTTTCCTTCTACCAGCAGACCAAATCAGGCCAAGCGGGGAAGAAACATTGGATTCCATTCTAGAGCTCATCCACCAAGGGCAAAGGTTTGGAGCCATCTACAGTAGTGGAAATGCGTTAACAATTTCTGTGTTAGCAATGGCTGCTACTTTCGCAGCATTATTCTTTTAATTTTTTATGGAAATAATTGTTAGTTTTTTTATATTTTCACGGTTTTAGTGTAAATCCTAAAAGTCTTTACTCATTAATAAACTGTTAAGTTTGAAATAGGATGCATACTTAATAATGTTATGAATATATACGTAATAATAGTACATTGTTACCCTAGGGGTGAAATTGACTTATTTAGTCCCTAGACCCTTTATACGATATGACGTTCGAGGGACTAAATAAGTCTTTAACCCGAGGTAAACACTGTAATTACGAATACAAGGAAAGTATAAAATAAAAACATGAATTAGCTAAAGAAAAATATGAGTGAGTTTTATTTTACCTAAATCAACAAAACAAATGAAGATCGGATTACTGCTTTCCCGCCAATTTTTTTTCTGTGGCCGGCCAGCTTTTCAATCTTTCTACTTGTTTGATTTTGGTATCGCATTTTGCAGTATTGCATTTAGCATTTGCCAGTGTCGAGAGTTTTATATTTTTAAGTTGCATAAGTTAAATAAGTTGCCTTGTTATAGTTATATTAAATAAGCTATAGTTATAGTCAAAGCCTAGTCTTGGTCAAGTCCAGTCCGCGTCAATCAAGTCCAGTCATGCTTTAGTAAAGGAGTGGCGTCATTACTATAAGCTTCGATAGAGTTTTGGAAGCAACACGAAAAATCATAATTATTTCACCAGATTATATCATTTTCCCACACTCGCGTAAACAACTACGAACTTGCAATTTTCGCTAGGCGCTTACAATAATCTACACAACTGCATATCGTATAACCGCGTAGTAAGGTTCGCAGTCGCGTGACTTTCTCGTGAGCAAAGAAGCTCAGAATACGGGGTAAGTCCCGAAGACACTGACTGTTACATGCTAAGATTTTTTTTTTTTTGCTTTTGGCATCTAAATTTGTGGATTTTATCAGTCTCAAGTTTTTCGGTATTTTTAAGTACCTATTTCATGATAAATTATGTAAACCAATTTTGATTGGATTAGTAGTGGAGAGTCTATTCTCAATTATTTGTTTTTTATGTAACATTGTGAGCAAGATTTGTCGTAGTTGCTGTTTTATTTATTGATATTGATATATTTACGATAATACATTTTATCAGGTATTTTGTTGGCGAGACAAAGTATTAAGAAATTCTTTAAATCTTTTATTTTTTATGCTATCACATAAGTCTGCTGATTAGTATTTAAAATGTTATCTGATATATTTTTCTTTTAAAGAAATTATATATTAGCCATAAGCTCGCTTCATTTGTAAACTAAACCAAATTGTTTTGTTTCTATTGTTTTTTTATGATGATAAGCTAGGCGTTTAACCACAACTAACTGATGTTAAGTGACGTTGTAGTCGAAATTGGAAAAATACACCTTTCCTGGAATAGAACTGCCGGAACACACTGCTAGGTGGTTGGCGGCAGATTTTCAACTTGAGTGTGATAGTTAACCAGCCGACCGACAACTAAAAAATACACTTGAGAGCCAGTTGCATTTCAGGCTAGGTATATTTACCATCTTTAACCACAATATCACGTAACATCTGGTGAGCTGTGGTCAAACACTTAGTCAGTCATCTATAAAAAACGATAAACTCAACAATGATAATACAATTAAGACTCGATCGAGTCGAATGCTTGGCGTTATCTCTTACCATCAGGAGAGCGTCTCGTTCGTCTCATTAATTGATCATTAAAAAAAGTGTTTTTTAAAGAGTTTTAAACCAAACTTGATAAACAAGAACGATAACACAAACAAAAAATATAGGTATTTAATTTTAAAGCATAGTTTCAAAAGCACTCAGTACTAATGGATTTGCTGAAAATTAATTATATTCATCGTTGATTTACTACTAAAATACAGTTTTTGTGTGCAGTACAGTCAAACGATATACATTCAATCGTTAAGCTTATTTTAATGCTAGTATGGATCATATTCGCAAAAGCTTTGCGTTATACAACAGATAATATTTCTCGTACACCGAATACTAATTTAATTGTATTTAATATGTACTTGTTGTATGCACTTTTAATGAATTTAATATAATGTATTAAATCTATGTCCATTTTATTGGAATTGTCATTTTTAGGGTTCCGTAACCCAAAGGGTTAATGGTTGACAGGCTAGTTGTTTGACCACAGCTCACCTGATGTTAAGTGAAGGTGTGGTCGAAGATGGTAAAGCACACCTAGCCTGGAATGGAACTGGCTCTCAAGTGAGGCTGCCGGAACACACCGTTAGATGCTTGGCGGCAGATTTTCAAAATGGGAACGGGATTACTAAGACTACTTTTGTAGCGATGATAGCTCAGTGGTTAGCGCGGTCGGTTCGCATTCTGAAGAGCGTGGGTTCAAACCCCAACAACGAGCCTGAGTTGCCGGTGCAGGAAAACATCGTGAGGAAACCAAAGCATGGTGGTAGGGTACTTTCTAGTACTCGGCTGGCTAGCTACCATCCTCAAGTTGAAAATCTGTCGCCAAGCATCTAACGGTGTGTTCCAGCAGCCTCGCCTGAGAGCCAGTTCCATTCCAAGCTAGGTATGTTTAACATTTTCGACTACACCCTCATATAACAGCAGGTAAGCTTTGGTCAGATACCTAGCCTGTTATCTATAAAAAAATGTGCATGGCTCTAGAATACCACACCTATTCATACTATGCATTATTTAACACTTTTAGTATCGTTAAATTTAACTAATATATTATGTATTTTGATAAACGTAGCGTAGGACGCCCTGAGACTCGATGAAGTGACGATATAATTATGTAGGCCAGCTAGCGGTGGGTGTCAGCAAAAAGCCGAAGATCGGGCTGAGTGGCGTGTCTTGGGAGAGGCCTATGTCCAGCAGTGGACTTCGATAGGCTGATAATTATGATGATGATGTATTGATCGCGTCCCAATCGAATGTATCTATGTTTCAACATCGATGCGACCGTTGCTTGCTCACTGGTTTCCGATAAATTTGTTTCTGCGTGCATACTGCTTTTATGCAACCACGCTGTATTTTTACACAGTACCTAAGCTTCTCAAAAGTATATAAGTACCTACTAGCAGACGCCTCGCGTAGTTCCCGTTCCAGTGGAAATACAGGCATAAAAAGTAGCCTATGTCACCCGAGGATAGCGTAGCTTCCCAACGGTAAAAGAATTTTGAAATCGGTTCAGTAGTTTTTGCGTTTATTCGTTACAAACATACAAAACTCCAAAAATACAAATCCTTCCTCATTATAACATTTGTAGATGTGCATTGTGGTGGTGAGTATCCACCCTAATCTGTTCCTTACCAAACTTCACTCGGAACAAATATTACAAATACAAAGATTTTATTAATAACACCAATGTTACATGTCAAATTTCGTAAAATCATTTAAAATATTATGTATCTTTAAAAGAGTTATAAAACATTGATTACATGTCAATTAACAAAAACAAATAAAGTAGGTATATAATAAAATATGTCCGTATAAAAACGTCAATATTTTTTTTTTTATGGTTGACAGGCTAGTTGTTTTTACCACAGCTCACCTGATGTTAAGTGAAGGTGTGGTCGAAGATGGTAAAGCACACCTAATATTGTCAATATAATAAAATGACATAAACAATCGTGATCATTAACCGGTAATTTAATAATCTTTTAATGCAATTCATGCAAATGTATGCTTGTTTGCTGCTATAATCTATACATGCTACCGGAAAACATAAAATATAAGCATTGTATTATAGAATACCTAGTCATTCTATGTTTTGGTTTGGTTTGACAGCCCCGTTGGCTCATTGGTAGTACATCTGTCTTGAGAGCTGTAGGGCGTGGGTTCGATTCCCACTCAGGGCAAACATTTTGTGAATAAATAAATGTTTGTTCTGTGTCTGGGTGTTCTATATGTATTATAAGTATGTATTTACAAAAAAAAAGTATTTATGTATTCTATCAGTTATCTGACTTCCATCACACAAGCTCTGCTTAGTTTGGGGCCAGATGGCGCTGTGTGTATAGTCCTACGATATTTATTTATTTATTTAATTATTTGAATAAAATATTTTATCCATTGTTTACTATTACATACCTTATGTATGTAATACCTAGGTTTTCTATAAAATGCCTTGAGAAGTAAAAAATCCTCCGCTCCGCTCCGCTCCGCTTTGCTCTTGACTTAACCTTCACACCTATAGAATTA
This sequence comes from Biston betularia, assembly GCA_905404145.2. Lineage (NCBI taxonomy): Eukaryota > Metazoa > Arthropoda > Insecta > Lepidoptera > Geometridae > Biston > Biston betularia. The sequence continues at coordinate 2,729,062 of FR989879.1, forward strand.
CACGCTTAAAGAACGTTTGTACACTTTTTGTTAAGACTTACTATACATTCAAATAATAATGTTTTTACATAGATTTTGAAGTCGGGCAGTTATAACAGTAAAGATATACGCAGATCAGTAAGAGATCCTAGTTTAATAAATCTGGGGTCGAAGCTTACGTACTGTAAGCCAACGTACAGTGTCACATATTTTATTGTCACTTTGTTTGCGGCAGAAACCCCAAATATGGGATGCCGATGTTTTGTAGTCTAGTTTTTGCGTCGGACATTGCAAATTGAAAATCTACTTTGTAGCGAGAGTCAGCCATTTGTTCCTTCGACTGAAATATCGCTACATCTATAGTGGTATGTCTATGGACAATTGAACTAAAGTTAGTGGTTCTATTGGTCAAACATAATGGAATTGTGTACTGGCAGTGCTGTAGTGATGATAGCTCAGTGGTTAGCGCGGTCGCTCGAACTTATACAACACAAAATTAGACTAATAATAAAATTATTTAAAATATACACTACAATCTGACATTGCGAGTAGCTAAGATAAAGTATTTTAAACCTCAAAGTTAGTTTTAAGTAAAAATTTTGATGTGCAGATTTATGTAGATGTAGCGATGATAGCTCAGTGGTTAGCGCGGTAGGTTCGCATGCCGAAGGGCGTGGGTTTATACCCCAACAATGAGCTTGAGCAGCCGATGAAGGAAAACATCGTGAGGAAACCATAGCATGGTGGTAGGGTACTTTAGTACTCGGCTGGCTAACTACCTTCCTCAAGTTGAAAATCTGCCGCCAAGCATCTAACGTTGTGTTCCGGCAGCCTCACTTGAGAGCCAGTTCCATTCCAGGCTTGGTGTGCTTTACCATCTTCGACCACACCCTCACTTAACATCAGGTGAACTGTGGTCAAACACCTAGCCTGTCAACCTTAAAAAAAAATGTTTCACCGCAGTTTGCATTTTCCTTAACGGACTTAGATCAAAGTTGGCATAAAGATAATTTATATTGGATTATCACTTAGAAACTTTTTCTTTTCATTCGACAGCCCTGTTGGTTCATTGGTAGTATGTCTGCTCCAAGAGTTGAAGGGCGTGGGTTCGATTCCCACCCAGGACAAACATATTGTGTTACAAATACATGTTTGTTCTGTGTCTGGGTGTTCTGTATATATTATAAGTATGTATTTACAAAAAAATAAATGTATTTAAGCATTCTATCAGTTATCTGACTTCCATAGTACAAGCTTTGCTTAGTTTGGGTTCAGATGGCGCTGTGTGTAATGTCCTACGATATTTATTTAATTTTTACTTTATTGTAGGTAAATGATTGATTGAGGCATTACTTTGCGGAAGTACATTTTAAGTTTTTAAGGTATATTTTTTAGTGTATTTACGCTCAAAAGTCGCTTTGGTTACAACAGTGATGTTATTAACCTGTTTATATCCTAAGCTTATTTTTCATCCTCATTTCTATTTATATAACGGCACACGCCGTTTTCTATTTATTCTTGAGTCCTTTAGCTGTAACGTCAGGATTTATGCCCGGGACTATGCAGCTCAAGTTCATTGTTGGTGTTGGATCCCACAGTGTGTGAATCGACCGCGCTTACCACTGAGCTATCATCGCTACAAAATTATATCAGACAATCCTACTAATATTATAAACGCGTTTTAAAAAGTTTGTATGTATGGATGTTTGATACTCTTTCAAGCAAAAACCACTAAATGGATTTTTATGGAATTTGATACTGAAGTAGCTGCTACACTTTTTTTTTTTTTTTTTTTTTTACCCAGGGAAATCCTTAATGGATACCACCCGCCACGGGGGTGGCAGGGTGGTTATGTGGGACTCTCCGTCAATATGACGGCCTACCCACTAAAAACCCTGGGGTGTTCCATCTCAACACTTTTAGTCGAGGTTTCGGGCACGCTTGCGCATTCGTCCGCTACCTCGACAGCGCTAGTCCCAACTGGACTCCTTCTTGGGGAACTACTGCTCCGCCCGGCCTGGTGACGATGTATGGGAACACCACATACATCGTTCATCCTCGGGAAGCTCATTCATGGGCAACAGGTTCCCCCGAACCTGTTACCCTGAGATCCCTATTATGGGGGTTGGAGGAGAGCGAAATTTCTCCTCCGACGCCCGATTCTGCGGCGGGTATTGGGAGATCAGTGGTGATCTCGCGCTCTCTTTCCGCTGTCTTCTTCTGCAACATAACATGTTCACAGAAGGTGAGCACCGCCTCCCACGACCTCTCGGAACCGAGCATTGAATTCATCAATGCTGGGAGCGAGAGGTCGCTTCCTACTATATCAACAAGGTCACGGCGCTCCCTTGTCCATGCTGGGCACTCCTCAAGTGTATGCTGCGCCGTGTCGTCGTTGCAGCCACACTCGTAGCAAGCAGGTGTCGGCTCTCTACGCGGTACCTTGAAGAGGTAGTGCCCTACCTCTGTGAAGTAGCTGCTACCCTGGATTAACACATAGACTACTTTTTATCCCGAAAACATGTAGCGGGTAACATCTTGGGGCGCAGCTAGTAATTAAATAAATGTGTTTTCATAAAAAAAAATACCTTATTATGGGTATATTCGTATCCATCGGGGTTGAGTACTGGTACAAAGTGCCACTCGTACAAATAAGCAATTTTCTTAAATTCATCATTATCAGAAAACGGAGCATAGAGTATAGACTGGAGAAAGTACGTCGCAAACGCAGGCGATACCCACTCTCTTGCGTGAATACCTCCTTCAATAATTACTTTTTTCAATGGTGACATTTTGGTGAAATCCGGTATTCATCAAGGAATCAAAGCAGAAGACAAAGCGCGCGTAGCCTTCTTGCCTCGTCTTGACTTTACTGTGGTACTAAACGGTACAAACCCACAAGGTGCAGCCAAAATAACAAAAACCTATTACCATATGGATATGATACGCACAAAATACGGCAAGTCATCGTCCAATATACAGATGTTTAACTGATAATTTATTAATGGCATTGCTAGTCTGTAGCGGAAGATCTCTATATTGCAATGGGGTCTGTTAGTTGGGATATAATCTATATATTTTTATAATTGATCATGATTTACATTTTTGATCGGTGGTAGGTTTCCTTAGCAGGAAGTCGTCTAGGTAGGTACCACCGTAGTACCAGATATTCTGCCGTCAAGCAGTAGTGTATAAATTTTACTGTGTTTCAGTTTGAACGGTACTGCAGCTAGCGAAATTACAGGGCTGTTGAGACTAACCATCGTAAGTCTCAAAGTAGTGAGTGTCAAAGCAGCGATGCCCCGGACATTGTTTTGGTAATCAAAGTTCTGTGTATTGCTGCAATGGTCATGAACAGGCGTTATCTCTTACCATTAGTAGAGCGTCTCGTTCGTCTCATTATTTTTCACAAAAAAAAAAAACCTTGCTTGTAAATCATAAAAAAAATCTCACCATAATATTAAGCGAATCAGCATCAAACGTAAGTATAATTATTTTTTATTTAAAAACCAAAAACACTATTTTTTAATTCATTTTGCTGCTTAAAACTCCCGCTGGTTGACTAAATTACAAAAAAAATTATTGTAATTTGTCATAATTATAATTTACCTCCAAAATGTGTTTTTGTCAGAATGACGTCACGCTTTATCAAACAATCATATTTAAGTGTATCTTTTATCTATACGAAACTTCATTCTTCATAGTTCTTCAACTTCACCTACCTAGACGACCTCCTGCTAAGGAGATCTACCACCAAGTAAAAGGTGTACACAACTCATCTGACGTGAATGATAAATAATAAATAATAATAATAAATATCGTAGGACTATACACACAGCGCCATCTGGCCCCAAACTAAGCAGAGCTTGTGTGATGGAAGTCAGATAACTGATAGAATACATAAATACTTTTTTTTTTGTAAATACATACTTATAATACATACAGAACACCCAGACACAGAACAAACATTTGTTTATTCACAAAATGTTTGCCCTGAGTGGAGATCGAACCCACGCCCTACAGCTTTCAAGGCAGATATACTACCAATGAGCCAACGGGGCTGTCATGATGGTATGATCGAAGATGATAAACACTCCTAGTTTGAAATGAAGCTGACTCTACTATCTACGATAGAGCAAGCTTATCTAGAAGAAAAGGTTATTAAACAGATTACAAGTGAAACCTTATGAAGTCACTAGTTGCATCCCCTTGCATGTTACCGAAAAGTAAGGCGTCAACAAAAAACAACATTAACGCTGAACATATCAACGCGTCGATCAATTACAAACGGAATAAGAGCATTTCCTATCAATAATGGATCAATCACTGAATGAGGTTGAAGAGAATTGGTTGTTGAAATGGTTTGGCTTTGTCTAAACAAGGTTAAAATCTTAGGGTATACAAAATCGTAAGGGGATCATTGTATTTATCAATGTCAATGTATAATCGTGGGTACAATTACAAAACTGTTAAATTTCGAGTTATTTTATAACTGTATGTTTCGATTCCATTTTCATCGTACAAAGAGATGATCGAATGCAAGCCTATTTTTTTATAATAAAGTTTACTTACATGAAAATAATTTTTATTTTGTTAAATGCGTCTCTGTTTATTGTTTGATAAGTTCAGTATTTTTTTTTTGTAGCGATGATAGCTCAGTGGTTAGCGTGGTAGGTTCGCATGCCGAAGGGCGTGGGTTCAAACCCCAACAATGAGCTTGAGCTGCCGGTGGAAAACATCGTAAGGAAACCATAGCATGGTGATAGGGTACTTTCTAGTACTCGGCTGGCTAGCTACCACCCTCAAGTTGAAAATCTGCCGCCAAGCATCTAACGGTGTGTTCCGGCAGCCTCACTTGAGAGCCAGTTCCATTCCAGGCTAGGTGTGCTGTACCATCTTCGACCACACTTTCACTTAACAACAGGTGAACTGTCAATAGGAGCCTGTCAACCATAAAAAAAAAGTATTCAGTATATAGTGTTCAACCAACTTACATGTATTTCACTTCATGGTGGCAGCGGTGGGATTTATTTTTATTCTAAAAACTAGTCGAACCTCTATAATATTATTTTAATCGGATTTATATATATTAGAGGGTGTCGTAAATACATGTTCAATATGAAACACGCGAAAAGGAATGTAATATCTACATAACTTACAAAAATTAGAATAAATGTAAATCTTTCATTACTATAATATAAAGCTAAATAACCACTGACTGACTGACTGACTGACTTAGAGAAATAGAACTCATATAAGGAGAAGTCATAGGAAAAAACTAAATATATGGTCGTATAGAGAATCGCTCAGAGGGCCCGAATAAAATGTCGGACCTTCCGGAAGTCGACTCCTCGACGTGGTACCCCATCGGATCTCGGAAACTAGAGACATTTTTACTATTGCACTTTAACTAAATATACTCAAAACCTTGGTTACTTTTAGGTTCGTCAAAAAAAAACATGTGTTTCACACAAAAAAAACATGATCACCATACGAAATGTAACCTCTGATATCTCCGAAACGGTAAACTTTTTCGGGATGTCGCTCGAACAAACGTCATAGAGGACGTCGAGATCTTTCAGATGCAATTAAAAAAAACATAGGTCCCATACAAAATAATTTGTGTGTAGGTCTCGCGACCAAAAGGTCACAACCGCCGCGAGTTTTCATAGGCGCTTACGCGTTTCGTTCAACGCCAGTGAAGCGACAAACTTAACTTTGTTCTCGATAAACGTCGCCGCCACTTTATTACTTGCATGATAAGGTCGGGTTTTCCTAAACGGTTCGGTTTGTCTATTGTTCCTTTAACGTGGTAAAAAGTACTTTGTCGGTTTGTTTCAAGGAAAATAGTTACGCATATCGTATGTCTGGGCCATAAGGTTCGGAATTGCTATTATTTGCAATTATGAGTAGTAAAGGTATGTAAACAACAGGATAAACTGCATCTTATCTTTGGCATCGATATACTTACTTTGTAGCCTTTGAAATAAGGTCCGTTATTGAAGTCGTAAAATTTCCGTTATCTATTGCTCGGGAATTCTTGGCGAAAGATTTTTTTTTTTAAGATCCTGTGACCGATGTCTTATTTACTCGCTCACTAACTTTTCGTAAGCACGGAGTGTTTTTCGAAATTAAATTACAAATTTGTTTAAACTTACTTATCTTGTGCTATATTTGTGGTTTACAGTGTTTTTCAATTGTTCGAGAGTGAGATGAGGTGAGTGTGTTTTAATTTTAATTACTTTTCGTGTTTTAAAGTTCGATGTGATGCAAACGTAGGTAGGTAGACATTTTGTTATTTGAATTGCAAGTTATTATTTAGATTTAGATATGTAAAACTAATCTTGAAGTGCAATAATTTCTATTACTTTTCGTGTTTTAAATTAGGTACTTATAATGGGTCGCGCTTCGGTGAAAATAGACTTTTTTTTTCGTAAATATGGTTTGGTCTTGGTGTCTATTTACTTATGAGTTATTATTTAATAGTACCACGGCTGTTGCTACATTGCCGAAATCTCGAGGTAAATAAACAAAACTATATACCGCTACCTGTTGACACACAGAAAATGTTACGCATATCGTATGTCTGGGGCATAAGGTTCTATTTGTAAGATTGTTGTAGTATGTAGGGAGTAATTTTATTTAATTTCGGCCAATATACAGAGTTATTATATAGAGTTTGTGTTTTTAAAGATGTACTTCCTATGTTGTAAAGTGGTTTAAGGTGAATGTTGCTTACTTTCTTTCCGTATTTTAAAAATCGATGTATTAGGTACAAATCTGTAATGGCGTCGCGCGCTTCAATGACAATGCCAGCCCTTTTTTTGGATGTGTGTTGTTTACAACTTTTCGTGTTTATATGTAAGTAAGTATGAAGACGATTTTTACCCGTCTAAGCTTAAAAGAGGTGATATTAGTGGTCTATGTATGCATTATAAGTATATCTATCCCATTATAATTATCTACTTAATGCCAGATGTTTTATGTTGCACTATCTATTGTTTTTATGTTCCGCCGCGATTTTTCAAGGCGCGATTTGCTTGCGCGTTTCGCGGCCGGCGCTTGAATATGTGGCGTGATCTTTTCTACCTACTACAGGTATCACCGACAGCATTTTGAAAAATAGTTCGTCTATATCACAGGAAGTATGAACTTAATTAACTTTGGCATCGATATGCATTTTAGATTTCTTTCTCGAGGTTTTTTTATAGCATTGTTAAACACAAGGAAAATAGTTACGCATATCGTATGTCTGGGTCATAAGGTTCGGAATCGATCAGCCATTTCGTGAGCGCCTAACGAATATTATGAGTAGTAAAGGTAGGTGTGTAGTTCGCACCGAACAAAAGGATACACTGCATCTTATCTCTGGCGTCGATATACCTACATTATGACCTCTAAAATAAGGTCGGTTTTTTAATGGTTCGGTTTGTCTATTGTTCCTGTGGCGTGCTAAAATTATTGTTTTTTAAATCGATGTAATAGGTAGGTTCGTAATTATATCAAATTTCTTAACTTTTGCCACTTGAATTCATAATAGGTAGGAAAAAAAACTGTTCGCCGTTATCTGTTCGACACATAGAATACAGGCGGTTACATCACAATATCGTATGTCTGGGCCATAAGGGTCGGAATTGCTCAGCCATTTTGTGGTGCTCTTAAAAAAAATAAATACATTTATATTTTTATGTAATATTCGTCCCATACATAAATACATACATGCATAAACACATGGATACAATAAAGTAGTTAAATTTCCGTTTTCCCAGTTTGTGTGATCGACGGTTAAAATACCTACCTATTTATTGCTCGAGAATTTTCGGAGAGTTACAATCAGTGTAAGTAGCCAGCCCTGAAGTTTTAGCTGGCGATCTACAGTTTTTGAAAGTCTCAGTTTTGGCAAGTTTATTTGAAAGGTTTCACAGTTTTTTACAGTTTTAAGCTAATCTTCAGTTTTTATCTTATTATATAGAATTGACTTAGCGAAAAAAAATTACAACGTCTTTGTTATAGGTAATTAAATGTCCTTCTAAGTAGAAAAGTGTGAATTATGATTAGAAAAAAAAAATTCAACCGGTTAGTTTTAGGTTAGGTTATCTTTGAACATAGACAACTTGCGCGAGCCGAGCGAGCGAAGCGAGCGTGCCGCGGCAGCGGCCGGCGAAGCGCCAGAAAGAAAATTAAAGATGTAACGAGGGCCTGCACATCCCGTAGGCCTACCATTATAGTAGATATATACACTCATCAATTATACTCTCACATCTCACCGGATTTCGAAAGAATGTTTTGATGATTTTTATTTTCTCGGGAAATTACTTATCCTTAATTTTGTTTTTAAGTTATTTTTTGATGGAATTAGTCTTAGGGTGCCTGCCGGTCATAAAATTAATCATAAGCATCATCATCATCATCATCATCAGCCTTAAGTCAACTGTATTGCGATTCTTTACCTATTTATTCTACAGCTTTCTTCAAAATTAAATAAATAACCTGGCTACAAATAACCCCTCGCTACAAACCCCCCCTCGCGGGCCGCTTGCGGCCCGCGCACCACCCAAAATACTAGTACTTAGTATAAAATTTAAAAACTAAAATTAGCATTGTAATACAAAACTAGCAACAACTATACCTAACATTATGTACTTACGTAACATTAATAGATAATTAGATTTATATAGGTACTTTAATACTTTATTTTTTTTCTCTCAAAAGGGGAAACATGTAGTATATTTATGAGGGTACTTGGTTACCCTAATTTTATGTTGTTGGAATAAACGCCAGTGTTCAACCAACTAACGTGTGTTTCACTTAACATCAGGTGAACTGTGGTCAAACAACTAGCCTGTCAACCATAAAAAAAAAAAAAAAAAAGTTCTCTTTTAGGTACAATAAACTTTTTTAAAATGGTTAATATACCAATACTTCTCGTTCCCACTATGAAATAGTACCTACAATGAATAAACATAATCGTCCGCAGCCCAATCAATCGTTACGGCCGAGCGCCCTCTGCCTTCAGCGTCGGTACTAATTTACTAGTAATTTTTATATATTGCTTTTGCAATTCGGACTTTAGAAAACATACAGGAGCTATAACAAAACTATTTGAAGTTTTAAAAACGCAATAAAAATATCGCAGCATTGTGTAATTTTTTTTTTATGCTTGCCAGGCTAGATGTTTTGTCCACAGCTCATCTCTCCTCATCTCCCGTCTGTTTCTTATGTTTTCTATCGTGTTTTTTCTTTTCTTGGTTGCCTGGAAGAGATCGCTGTTAGCGATAAGGCTGGCATTTGTGGCACTGGTTCATAAGGTTATTTTGTTCTCTGTACTTTTTTCTTCTTATGGTGTGCACAATAAATAGTTATATCTATCTATCTATCTGATGTTAAGTGACGGTGTGGTCGAAGATTGTAAAGCACACCTAGCCTGGAATGGAGGCTGCCGGAACACACCGTTAGCTGCTCGGCGGCAGATTTTCAACTTGAGGGTGGTAGCTAGCCAGCCGAGTACTAGAAAGTACCCTACCACCATGCAAGCTACTTTTTAACTTATAAAACCTGAAAATATCATAACGCTTGACACTGGTGAATGCACAAAATTCGACGCTAAAGTCAAAGAAGAAAAACATTCACAAAACAAAAGACTACGAAACCATTGTTCACTTGTCGAATTATAAACGCTAGCTACCTATAACAAGACAAAGAAGTTTTGGCGGGAACGCGGAAAGACTCGTGTCGCTCCGACGTTTTTTTTTGCAAAGCTAGTGTTTTGTCGAGTGTTTATGCATAAAAATGGTGCTGTTTTATTCATAAAGTGCCGAATCACAAGCGCGAGTGTGTGTGATAGTAAAAAAAAATATATTTTTTTACTATACACACAGCGCCATCTGGCCCCAAACTGAGCAGACCTTGTGTGATGGAAGTCAGATAACTGATAGAATACATAAATACTTTCTTTTTTTGTAAATACATAGGTACTTATAATACATACAGAATGATGACACATAACATATTATAATTATGACTTTTGTGTTGCTTCCAAAACTCCATCGAAGCTTTATAGTAAAGTCACCACTACTTAACTAAAGCATGACTGGACTTGACTGTACTTGACCAAGACTAGACTATAACTTTAGGTACGAGTACACGTATTTAACTTTTGAAACTTGAAAATATATAAATACTTGACACTGGCAAATGCTAAAACGCGACGCCAAAACCAAAGAAAAAAAACAGAAGACAAAATAAATAACGTAAAATGTTGTGTTGTTATGATTAATGTTCCGCATCGGATAATAATGTAGGCTTACGTAACGTTCTAGTTTTAATAAACGAAATTTCCTTAACTGCAGTTCGACATGCTATCTCATTAAGGACAATCAACATATTCCCACAGTTATAACTTTATGTTTGTTCAGAACAGTGCAATAATTGAAACAGAATATTGCCACAAAAATGACGTCAATACATAATTATTTGGAACATTGATTATATCCACCGTGTTTTTTTAAAAATAATAGATAGGTTTGCGTTTGACCGCCATCCCGCCTGATGTTAAGCGAAGATGCGGTCTACGGTGGAGCACGCTCGCCTAGAAGAAACCGATTCACTCGCGACTTGAAGGCACCCTGACTATATTCATCGGGGAACACCCACTCGGGCAGCAGATTCCAATGTCTAGCGGTACGTATGAAGAAGGTGGAATCAAACCGCTTAGTTCCAGCTTTTGGAAGATCAAACATGAAGCGGTGTCGCATTTTATACCTACTCCTGGCTGTCCGATAGTAGAATGGGCAGGGTGGAATTAGGTCATGCAGATCTGAAGCGCACTCCCCAATATGTACCCGGTAGAAAACCGACAGACAAGCAACTTCCTGTCGATGTTCAATGGTTGACAAACTTTGCGTTTGACCACAGCTTACCTGATGTTGTGACGGTGTGGTCGAATATGGTTCAAGATTTAAGATTTATTTTTATGTTGCGTATGTTTTAGTGTACATTTCTACAAAACATCACGGATGTCTTATAAATATGGTATATACCACATATCCTATCATAGAGATATGATAGGTCAGTGGTTCGCACGCCGAAGAGCGTGGGTACAAACCCCAACAATGTACTTGAGCTGCCGGTAAAGGTAAACATCGTGAGGAAACCATAGCATGGTGGTAGGATACTTTCTAGTAATTGGTAGGCTAGCTTCCACCCTCAAGTTGTAAATCTACCGCCCAGCACCTAATCATGGGTAGAAATCGTACCCAGATCCTACAGCTCATGGAGCAGACATCCAAATCCCTTCAGCCGTTTTTGCGTGATTGAGTAACAAACATCTAAATTCTAAACAGACAAACTGTAACATTTATCGTATTATTTGTATTGCATTTCAATATGATAAGTACCTACTTTTATTCTTTGCCATCGCTGTTATAAAAACCGTTTCCATATTCCAAAATTAATATAAGGGTCAACGTCACCGTCCCCTTCCGTATAATTCAATTATTAAATCATTAGTAGAGCAAAGTATTGGCCTATTAAAATCACATTTTGTTTGTTCCCGAGACTTGGAACTCTTGACAATGGCTTCAACTAGCTTTAAAACTAGAGCGAGGGCTTGGATTCGCGAATAATGGATGTGGTAATGTAATATAAATCAACTGTTGCCAATAAGCCTGATATCGTGATGGTCGACTGGGCTGTGCTCGTCAATATCACCATCCCACATGACGAGAATCTCGTGAAGGCCAAGAAAGACATGCTCAGAGAGTACCTTGCTTACGAGATAACTATTATGTGGGATGTTGATTCGTCACTATCCCGATAGATGTCACGATGAACGGTCTACCAAAGAGTCTCGGCCAACATGTTCAGAGACTCTCGTTAGACGGTTGGGTCAAGGATCAGATTCAAAAGGCAGTGATCCTTGACACGGCGCCCATTGTAAGGAAGTACCTCACTCTGCAGCTTGAGCTCTGGCTCGCTGCCGGCGGCACCCAATTTTTTTTTTTTGATTCCCTTGGGTACATACCAAACGTTTTTTGACTCAACGTTTCTCATCCGTAAGGCCAAGGAATGGAACAAGCTGTCTTGTTTCTTGATATATATAATCTAGATCTTTTCAAGGTCAGAGAGAATAGGTATCTTCTAGGTCTGCGTGCTTCATCTTCGACCACACCGTCGCTCACCATCAGGCCAGTTGGTGGTCAAACGCGGAAATATCCGTTCAAAAAAAAAGTTTTTTTATTATTTATGTATACATTTAATGTCAAAAAATAAATAAATAACTGCATAAAAATAATAAAATAGGTAACTCTTTATTGTTCATACTAAATACAAACAATTACAATAAATGAAGAAAAAAAAATTGAAAATACACGTTGGTCTTGCAATATTGTGTGGGAAATTACACGCACACAAATTTCTTGACATTTGTCTGTGTTTGTATAGTTAGTGTATGGCAAGTTAAATTTCGGCGGACGAGTGCGAAAGCGTTCCCGTAGCCCCGACACACAGGCGCCAGGCAGAAACACCCCAGGGTTTTTAGTGGGTAGGCCGCCACAATGGCGGAGAGTCCCACATAACCACCGTGCTTCCCCCGAAGCCGGTGTGCTATCCATTAAGGATTTCCCTGGGATAAAAAAAAAATGGCAAGGCAAATTAAAAAAACCATCACCCATTTTCTACACAAAATTTTCTCTCTCTTTTTCTCTCGTTGATCAAACGACGACACATGTATTTGTATATTCATAGTATTACCACATCCAACTGTATGCTATTCGTACATCACTGTCCTGCGTTCACAATAGATTTTTATTTGTAAGAAGCCACTCAACTCCCGTATTTGTGTAACTGACGTTTTCTTTACCGTTTTCGTTTAAATGCTGACCTTTTCATACGGTCGGTATTCGTTTGAGACGTCATGTTGGTATCAGTTTAAAATATCTTTGTAATTTTTATGTCTATATTGGTTTAGTTTGGATTTATAAATCTTTTTCGACAATCAAACGAAATAATTTGTTTCTGCAATTGCAAAGTCGAAAAATATATTTCGTAACATTTTTTGATAATAAAATGCGGGTACCGAATTCATCGCGTTGCATGGACAGTTACCCGTACCTGGGACTAGCGACCGAAACGCTAGCTAAAGGGAGCTAGACGAACATACACACACACACATACACACGTCACTACATACGTTTTAATTCACCTTATTTTCCCATGTTTCATCCTTGCCCAACCAAATGTGGTATGATTCCAGCAACGCTACTTTGGATATTGTTTTTAACGATTAATTTATAAGTAGCTGTTGTAGATAATAGAAAGAATTTGCTGGTTCGATTTCCATAAAAATAATTTTTTGCCATTTATGGACAAATGGAGCATAATTTTACAGTGAAATCACAGATACTGGCATTTATTTTGGTCTTTATTTGCGGTAAATCACAGTTGTTTGATTAAAACAGTAGATTATAAGCATAAGCTCTTTTCGGGAGTCTGGATTTCCTAAGGCACAATATGGGTAAATAGTTTTCTATTTTACTAGGGGACGCCTCGCGGTTTCACCCGCGTAGTTCCCGTTCCCGTGAGAATACAGGGATAAAAAGTAGCCTATGTCATGTGGTTCGATTTCCATACAAATAATTTTTTGCCATTTATGGACAAATGGAGCATAATTTTACAGTGAAATCACAGATACTGGCATTTATTTTGGCCTTTATTTGCGGTAAATCACAATTGCTTGAATAAAACAGTAGATTATAAGCATACAATCAAAATTATGAATGATTTATAGATTTATGATTTTTGAATAAAACAGTGGAATTATGCTAATAATTTATAATAACAAAAAAAGTATTTATGTACTCTATCAGTTATCTGACTTCCATCACACAAGCTCTGCTTAGTTTGGGGCCAGATGGCGCTGTGTGTATAGTCCTACGATATTTATTTATTTATTTCATAAAGTTAAATTAGTTTAGTTTTTGCAGTATTTTTTACTGTTTTATTCGCTCGCCAGATAAAACTGTGTTGTGCAATATGTAAAGTGGCACGCGTGTCAATGTCGACCCGAGGAACGGAAGCTGTGGTCCGGGATCCTCCTTCATCATTTATCTAGGTCGTCGTCTCTGATATTCAATTATCCAGTTAGGGTCCGTGACACAGTTGAAAAGTAAACAGTAAGCAATCTAGGACTAGATGACTAGCCGACTAAATGAGGATTAAACATTCACTTGCTCCATTAGCTACTAGAGACATTATTTTATGACATTGACGAGTATTTAAAGCTAAAATATTATTAGTTACTAGTAAGTAATTACAATTTTTTAATGCAATTTTATTAAATTGACAATATTTTTTATATCGACATATTTTAGATTTGACAATATTTTTATTTTGACATGTTTTCATATCGACATAATTATTATGAACTTTGTTTGACATTTTGTTTTTATTAAATGACATGTACATAATCAGTGTTTTTTTTAAAATGATACCTTCATATATTTGTAAAGGTTTTACATTTGACTTGTAACATTGGTGTTATTAATGAAATATTTGTATTTTTTTGTGGTTGACAGGCTATATGTTTGACCACAGCTCACTTGATGTTTAATGACGGTGTGGTCGAAGATGATAAAGCAAACCTAGCTTGGGATTGAGCTGGCTCTCAAATGAGTCTGCCAGAACACACCGTTAGATGCTTGGCTACAGATTTTCAACTTGAGGTGAAAATCTTTCTATAATAAACAACTAAACGATCTCGAGCTGCCAAGGACGTAATATATTATATAAACTAATTGCTGAGAAAAGTTCAAACACAGTTATACTCAAAAATTTCATCAAAATCTGCCCAGCCGTTTTCAAGTCTTTGCGAGATTAATGTACTGCAATTGACTTTTATGTATCTAATTATACATAATTATATATATAGGGTTATTACCTTACCTTACCTACTGCTATAAATACACTACACAGTAAACCAGTGGCGTTTGGTGCCCATTCCAAAATTGCAATGCTCGTCTTACTCCTCAGCCAATCTAAACCAAACCTTGTTTTATATGTGTAGAGTCTAAAATAGGTTGCACATGTGTGAGACCGCAATGCTTTGATTGTATAACCAAACCTTGCTTACCAATTACTTAGAGTAAGTGATTGTGTACAGTTCGATGCAGATTTGCGGTGACCGATCGTATGTTGTTTTCTCCACCTCTACATAGTATAAAATAAAGACGCTTCCCCGCCGTCTGTTATGCTAGTGGCAGATACATATGCGGCCCCCCCCCTCTTGCGGGGCCGCCGTCCCGCACGCTATTCGTTTGTTTCTTTCGTCAGTCGACTCCGAGTCGAGTTATCGAGTAGTTGTGTTCATGTGTAAGCAGCTATTGTAATTATGTATAAACTTTCATAATTTATTTATTGCACATATATGGGCACGTATACAAATAAATACCTAGATGGTTAGAAAAAATAAAATAGACCTCCATATTTTACCTTACGACATGCAAAAAAACTAAAACTACTACTAACAATAAGCAACAATGACTAAATACATTTGCATATTAAATTAGAATTATAGAAAAATGTCAACCAGATTAATTAGTACAATATTAAATATGTCATGGTTAATTATTAAATTGTCAAAAAGGATACGATTTCTTAAACTTTACATGTGACTTGATATTTTTTATTCAATCAAACGTCCGGGTGACTACAGTCACCTAACATTTTTAATTGAGCGTTAAGGCGACTACAACAGCCTTTAGACTTAGACTCTGTAAACGTATTTTTATCTATGACAAAGCTTTAAAAATTCCAATACGATAAAAGTAAAGGGAGCTCAAAATATCTTTAGTTTAATTTCGCTTGCTCTAGTACCTACCCTTCAAACAAGAACACAGTAATGTTTACACTCTTATCTATTGCTTGACGGCAGAATGTTCACATCATGTAAGACCAGCAAGAGCTCTTTTGAAATTTTGCCAAACTTACCTGAAACATCCTGTATTTCAATAATCGACACCCAAAATATTTTTTTTATATCTATGGAGGTAACAGACTATAAATCATGGCGTACTTTTCATTCGATACCATTGGACCTATTGATATGGTAATGTATCGCGTGAGCCCGTGGACGGAAGGCGTTTTGATTGCTTCGATTTATATTGGGGAGCGTTTAGAGAGTGGACTGCGAAGTTTCTTAGGAAATGAATGCTTTTATGAGTGCTATTTTAACTGGCATGTTATGTCATTTGACCTGTTTCGTGTGTTGAAGGCGTGGGATCAAATCCCACACAGAGTTAATTAAACATTTTCGATCTTCAAATGGCAAAACGTTAAAAACGTCTTGTTTCAACTGCCTCCTTCGTTGCCATTAATTATGTTGACTCAAGCAGCATTTTAAATCGGAAACTAGTAAACGCATTAACGGCCCTATTTGCTTTCCAGAGACTTAAGTAACGTGTTTTAGTAGAGTAGTTTTATTTAGAGAATACATAGATTCTCTTAAATATAAGTAATCGATTAATAAATAATCTAATCAATAAAATATTTCAATTCACATTATAGTCAGTAAACTAAAAGTCCGTCAGAGGAAGGATGTGATCAATGATAAAGCACGCAGACTTTGTAAAAATACTTAACAATAATAGAAAACACAGCCACAGCCCCAACAGCCCAGTTGGCTCATTGGTAGTATATCTGCCTTGAGAGCTGTAGGGCGTGGGTTCGATTCCCACTCAAGGCAAACATTTTGTAAATAAACAAAATATGTTTGTTAAGTGTCTGGGTGTTCTGTATGTGTTATAAGTGTATGTATTTACAAAAACAAAAGTATTTATGTATTCTATCAGTTATCTGACTTGCATCACATAAGCTCTGCTTTGTTTGGGGTGTGTATTTAGTCCTACGATAAAAAAAAATCTTTTAAATAAAAACCAAATAATACTTATTCGAAAATAATTTATTTTTCAGCTGGAATATAAAGTAACGATTAAGCTTTTTAAATTAAAAAGATATTTGATTTACTAAAACGGAAATTCCAGAAAAGTCTCTGTTTTCATCTGCTCTATGCTTACTGGCCTACTTGCATTATTAAACCCAGACCTGTATTACTCTGTAGACTCAGTGATCTCTGTCAATGACTAATCTACTATTATTTATGAAATCGGTGGCTGGCAACTACGGGCAACTTACGGCAAGCTGCCGGCAACTCATGGCAACACGCGGCAACAAAATCACTAAACAGCGGTATAGAGGATTAGTTAACAATGTTTTGTGGGATTTTGTGGTGTTATCGCCATTTAGTATGGATTTAAAGTTTTCTTGAATGTATAATTTTATGTGTTTGTGTTGTAAGGTGTAAAATCAGACTGGCTGGATTACGTATGCCTATGTTTTGGATGCAAGAAGACATCTATTTTTATGGAATGATAATAAACAAACTTAAAAAAAATCAAAGACTTTAAAAGAACATAAAAGAACACGGAAACTTACAGTAAAAGAAATTGGATTACATATTTAGTCCAAAAGACAAAACAAAACAAAATTTTGAACTAACACTGTTTTGTTTTTATAAAACGAAATATTTTGTGATATTTTCAAAAAAATTAATTACATTTTAAAGTCAAATAGTTTTTTTACACACAGCGCCATCTGACCCCAAACTACGCAGAGCTTGTGCTATGGAAGACAGATAACTGATAGAATACTTAAATACTTTTTTTTTTTTTTGTAAATACATACTTATAATACATACAGTACACCCAGACACAGAACAAACATCGATGTTAGTCACACAAATGTTAGCCCTGAGTGGGAATCGAACCCACGCCCTTCAGCTCTCGAAGCAAACATACTACCAATGAACCAACAGGGCTGTCAACCAACAGGGCTGTCAATTTACTGCATGAAACATTGTTCTAATAATGAGATATTTTTTGAATAAAGAGATTTAATTTAAAACTTTTATTTTCATCAACATTTTGGAACTATAAATAGCACATTTTTCCATTTTCTTTTACATATCTGTAGTTTAAACTTATAATATCAACAGTAAAATTGATGAATAACATTATAAATAACCGTTAATTTTCAATCAAAGACAATTCGGAAAAAGTGCAATAACTATAAAGCTTAGTTACATCTTTTTGTAAGCGAGCGAAAAATGGAAGTTTGTCTTTGTATTTTTTTTTTATTCCGATTTTAATATTATTATAGGCATGTGCTACCTACTAATCTGTTTGAAGTCGGTGAAAGATGAACCAAGTGAGTTAACAAGTGCAAATGAGTCAACAAAAGATTAAGATTTCGTGGTTGTGCCCATGGAAAAAGTTTTTTTTACAAAATTGAGCACAATTTTTCCTATAACCCTTTTGCTTGTAATAATTTGAGCAATATTTTGCAGCGCGAAGGCCCTAAGGTTTCTTTTGTCGGCTTTTATGTGAATATTACGCACTTGTTTATGTTTGTAAAAAAACACTTCGAATAAGCAGTTTCTGCCTTTTTCTTCAAGTTATTTTTAAAGCTAGTTTATTCGACTTGCTACCTGACTTTAATTTGTTGTCTATTTTTATGGTCAGTAGATATATTAGTTTTGTAGCGATGATAGCTCAGTGGTTAGTGCGGTAGGTTCGCATGCCGAAGGGCGTGGGTTCAAACCCCAACAATGAGCTTTAGCTGCCGGTGAAGGAAAAACATCGTGAGGAAACCATAGCATGGTGGTAGGGTACTTTCTAGTACTCGGCTGGCTAGCTACCACCCTCAAGTTAAAAATCTGCCGCTAAGCATCTAACGGTGTGTTCCGGCAGCCTCACTTGAGAGCCAGTTCCATTCCAGGCTAGGTGTGCTAACTTTTGTACGGTTGGTAGGCTAGATCTTTGATAATTTTCTATCGGCTTAGTAAAGTGTAATTACAGCAATTTTTTAATCCCGCATAAGTAAAACAAAAATACATTAGTATCAAAATAAATTTGCTACCGAAATAGCTGATACAAAAATACAATACAAAATTAAAAGACTTTTCAGTCGAAGCTTAAATTCAATAAGAGAAAACTATTTTCAGACCTCTTACCTACAGTGAAGATTCTGCAGCTTGGCTGTTTGTGGTAAGAACCAAGTAATTCACATTTAGTAAATATTGGAGAAACTATTTTACTACAAAAAGTTTTTTTTGAATAATAAATCTCACAGCATCATCTAGCCTTAAACTAAGCAAAGCTTGTACTATGGGAACATTTTCTTTTTAATCATTTGTTTAAGGTTTAACCATTTTTTTTTTAATTTTTTTTTTTATGTGAAAAATAATGAGACGAACGAGACGCTCTCCTGATGGTAAGAGATAACGCCTGTCTATGACCATCGCAGCGATACACAGAGCTTTGAGTAACAAAACAAAGTCCAGGGCATCGCTGCTTTGGTGCTCATTACTTTAAGACTTTCGATGGTTAGTCTCAACAGCCCAGTAATTTCGCTAGCTGCAGTACCCTTCAAACGGAACACAGTAATGTTTACACACTACTGCTTGGCGGCAGAATATCTATATATATAATAAAATATTTCATTCCAGGCTATATATGTTTACCATCTTCGACCACATTGTCACTTAACATCGGGTGATCTATGGTCAAACAAAGAGCCTGACAACCATTAAAAAAAACCTACCTATTTGCTCTTTTTATTTATTTATTTTTTGACTAGAAGTATCAACTTGTTAGTTTTATATGTTTGAGATTATTAAATGAAATACAATTTAAACTTCCAAGTGGAAATACATATTCACAAGAAAATAAATAAATAAATAAATAATTTATTTTCAAAACGCGACTTATTGCGTTCTTATCCCAAGCAGCCGCACGTTACAGTCACCACAATAGAACTCAATCCAGCAAATCTCGAAAATAAAACAGCTTCCGATACCGCAACAAAAGGAGTCTGTTAAAAGAGTCCGCCACGCCACCTCCTAATAAAAGGATCGACTCTATCTATCATTGCAGGAGTAGGTAAAAAGAACGGAATCAGCGCCGACGTTCCGTCTGCGACGTGCTTCGCATGGTGCTGTTTGTTCCGGTTTGGTGCAAGCTAAAAGCGCCTTGACACCCTTTAAAGACTTCGTAGCATTCAATATTATCGCTTGGTAGCACGCCCATCGCACGGGATTCTGAACTGTGCTAAGTATGTATTTACAAAAAAAAAGTATTTATGTATTTTATCAGTTATCTGACTTCCATCACACAAGCTCTGCTTAGTTTGGGGCCAGATGGCGCTGTGTGTATAGTCCTTCAATATTTATTTAATTTACAATTCAGGTTAATGGAAGACCCAGGTGGGTTTAAGAGAACTTTTTTGACACGAATCAACGCTCACCTTTTATGCCCGTGCTATCATCCTTGTCGAACGAAGTTTGATATAATTAATAAATATACTAAAAAAAGGCAAGGTAAGCGGAGCGTTGGTCGTCCAGCCGCAAGATGGGACGACGTCCTGGGCCAGATTGGCACAGGACCGAAGCAGATGGCATGAAAAGAAAGTAGCCTATACCCAGCAGTGGGATAAAAAGGCTGAGGATGATGATGAATAACTAAACTATATAACTTAAAACTAATTTAATAAACTAACGATACACTAATTAATTAACGTTCTTGGTATACTAAGTAGCTAATACAACAAATAGCGAAAACTGGAAGTCAAATGTATTAATTTACTACTAGCGACCTGCCCCGGCTTTGCATTGGTGCAGTGTAGACACTAATATGGCGTATAAACATGTAAACCTTCCTCTTGAATCAGTCTGTCTATTGATGGAAACCGCATTAAAATCCGTTGTGTAATTTAAAAGATCTAACGTACAGGTGGCGGGAGCGACTTTGCTTTATACTATGCAGAGATATTCACTCTGACCAGATTATCAAATGTTCTTTCTTCAACAGTTTCTACATTATTTATATTTTTGGTATGGATGTCATGGTTTTGACATACATGGCTCCAGAACACACCGCCGCATCTCGGCTTACTACCCATTCTCACGCCCGCGCACCAACAGTTGTCGTCATGTGCCAGGAGCGCAGCGGTGCGTATACGAAGCAGGACGAGACCGCGCGTGCGTAGTATTCAGCTTTATCTCCATGAAGAAGGCCACCGGATTTGGCCGAAACTATAGTCAGAGAATCCGATATAATTAAATAAATAGATATAATTAAAAGTAAGTAATGCCTCTATAAAAGTAAAAAAAAAAAAAAAAATCTGCGATTTAAATTTTATTTGAAACCCCTCTTCAGCTTGTAATTTAAGCACCGACCATTTGACCAACTAATGCAAATTTATAAAAATACTATGACAAATTGCAATAATATAACTTTTCATAAAATTTGTACATAAATGAAACAAAATAAATTCGATTGTCAAAATTAACCTTAAATATTCATAAAAATAGACAGATAACATCCCATCCAATCCCATCTCATCCCATCCCATCCCATCCCACCCCACCCCATC
This sequence comes from Biston betularia, assembly GCA_905404145.2. NCBI lineage: Eukaryota > Metazoa > Arthropoda > Insecta > Lepidoptera > Geometridae > Biston > Biston betularia. The sequence goes on from FR989879.1 coordinate 2,750,524, forward strand.
CTATCGCATCATAATCCATCCCATCTCATCCTATTCTAATATAGTTAAAGTTGTGTTATATTGTGTTGTTTATATTTTAAAGTTAAGAAAGAAAGTAGCATACCTTAACTTTTAATTTGTCAACAATTATAATATGCTAGCCACACCAAAAATATACCTATCCAAAAAAAACGTAAAGTTACGTTCCGTTCCGACAGCTAGAACCTATTTCCGTCCCGGACGTGCCACCTGGGGGGCTTTTTTAGCCTGTATCATTCATATGGTAATGTCTGAATTAGAGTTGGAAAATAAAGGCTGAGTCGAACAAGCATTCGAATAATTTATATTATAATCGATTTTTATTATCATTAATTTTATTAAAAAATGTTTGTCGCGAGGAACTTAATTACAAAACTCTTTACACTCTCTCCTTATCTTTAATTTTTATACGGATTTGAATTGTTTTGCATCTGAATATAAAAACTTGTCACAACAAATTTTTCAATGGGAAGAATGTTTGTATAAAACATTAGGTAACTGCAACTGCAATGTTGATCTTCAAGAGTTATAAATATTAAGCGTAAGGCGTTGTGCCAATTAAATTCTGTTAAAGCGTGGGTTCGATTACAAACCCAGGACAAACTTTGTGGTATAAACAAATTTTTGTTCTGTGTCTGGGTGTACTGTATATTATAAGTTTGAATTTGAAAAAAAAAGTCCAAGCTTTGCTTAGTTTGGTGTCAGATGACGCTGTGTGTAATGTCTTGTGATATTTATTTTATTTGTTTGTTTATACCAAAATTAATAAAAATTCTATAATATCAAGAATAATGTACTTTCAAATTTATCCTACAAATATTATAATCGTAAATTAGGATGTTTGCATGTTTGGATATATGTTAATTTGTCAATCATGCATAAACGGCTGAACGGATTTGAATGAAATTTGGCACACCTAGTTTATTACCTGGATTAACATAAATTATAAGATAATCCCGATGTTATCCCGCAAAAATGTTAAGTTCCTGTGGGATTATTAAAAAACGAACTATAAGTCGTACCCACTTAAAATTTTGTACAGACATGTCTTATGGAACATTGTTCCAGAATAAAAGGTATTCTATACTCGTATATTAAGTTATTGTTAACTTCAGTTATAGTTCAGTTTATATAATTTTAAGTTCCTGTGAGATAACTAAAAAACTAACTATGTACAAAACGTACCTGCCCACTGGAAATCTGGTATATAAGTGTCTTATGGAACATTATTTCAGAATAAACGGTTTCCTTTATGTTCTCATGAGATTCTTATTTAACGTTTGAAGCTAGCAGCAACAGCAATACACAAAACTTCGAATATAAATGAATATATAACATTTCACACATCACCATCTAGTTCCGAACTAAGCAACGCTATGGGAACTACATAACAGATAGAATTATTCTGTAACCTTGCTTTTAAAATACATTCTTAAAGTAAATACAGTGCATCCAGACAGAAAAAAAACATTTAACGTCACTTAAATGTTTGTCCCGGTGAGAATTGAACCCACAGATCTTGAAGCAGATATTCTACCAAATAAGCTAACAGGGCAGTAAATATAAAGATGCTTGCCGCAAGGTTTAAGATCCGGACCCCTTTTTTTTTTTTTTTTTTATAGCTGACTGGCTAGGAGTTTGACCACAGCTCACCTGATGTTAAGTGACGGTGTGGTCGAAGATGGTAAAGCACACCTAGCCTGGAATGGAACTAGCTCTCAAGTGAGGCTGCCGGAACACACCGTTAGATGCTTGACGACAGATTTTCAACTTGAGGGTGGTAGCTAGCCAGCCGAGTACTAGAAAGTACCCTACCACCATGCAACACAGATACACTACATAACAGATAGAATTATTCTGTAACCTTGCTTTTTAAATACATTCTTAAAGTAAATACAGTGCATCCAGACAGAAAAAAAAACATTTAACGTCACTTAAATGTTTGTCCCGGTGAGAATTGAACCCACACCCTACAGATCTTGAAGCAGATATTCTACCAAATAAGCTAACAGGGCAGTAAATACAAAGATGCTTGCCGCAAGGTTTAAGATCCGGACCCCTAAGTTAACAGTTAGACGGTTTGCGAAATAGGCTGCAAAAGCGTCTTAAATAATTTTCTAATCATTGATAACGAGTTATTTAAATAATTCGATCAATCAAGTTTCGATCTTATCCTTTCGAATACTTGGTTAATTTTGCGTTATAATATTTAATTGCCCAACTCTAGTCCGAATTCTGAATTCTATAGAAGCCTATCGACCCGACAGTGTCCAATGGAGCGGAAGATGGTTCCGATTTATTTTGCTTTGAGTGTGGATTTTCGCATTACTATGCCATGGACTTTTCTGTTCTTAAAAATTCAAATGAAAATGTACCTTAAAACAGTAAAATAAAATGTATAGTATTTACGGTATAATGCTGACTTTAACGCGTGTCACATAATTATGCTAGGCTGTCATTATCAAATTAAATCCATTGCTTGACATCTTTTGACTATTAACCTCTATTTATTCACTAGTTCTGTTTCATGAGTTGTAAGGCGTGGGTTCTATTCCCACCCACGCCAAACATTTATGTGACGAACATAGGTGTTTGTTTTGTCTGGCTGTTTTAACTGTATGTCAAATAAGTTCTTTGCATTTACAATTAATATCTAACTATTCTATTATATATTGTTTCCTTGACATAGTACAAACTTTTCTTGGTTTGAGACTAGATGGCGCTGTGTAAAATTGCCATATACGTTTATTAAAGCCAGCTTTTACCTACGGCTTCACTCGCATGTAGTTTTTTTTATCTCCCTCGTGAAATAACTTTTTTATGGATTTTATCAATGTACGTTTTTTTCTGTGCCCCGGACTGTTCTCGTTGCACTAACCAGTTGCCCAGCGTAGTAGTAGTGTGCAGCCAGAAGAGTGTAATATGAAGACTCGTAGTTATTTTAATTACTTATTTTTAATTTATTCACATTTTAAGTTTATGTTAGATTTTAGTTTAAGACATTAAATAGATAAGATTTCGGATAGATACTTAAAAAATGAAAGCACTTATTGAGTACTGATTGATTCGGATTGCTTTGAAATTGCTTTCAAACATAATTATGTTTTTAGTGTATCTCCGTGTAACAGTTGTTGCGGTTACAATAGTGACGTGGTTTTACTTTATATAATAATATCATTATCTAGCTTGACGAAAATTCGTCAAGCTTTGAAAGCAAAAGCAATCCGAATCAATCAGTACTCAATAAGTGCTTTCATTTGCAAATTGTTTGTTTTTACTTCGCTCTAGACTCGTTATCTTTTGTCTACATCTACATCTATCGTGCAATTCAAACAAGACATTTAGCGGCAAGTTCTCTCTACCATTTATTAGCGCTAAACCGTCGTGTCGCGCTCTCATTTATCGGCACAATAAAATAAATCACTCTGGTTTAAACGCAGCGACGTTTACTTGCAGTCATCACGTCGCTGCTAAAGTTTACTAACCAAGAACGCTATGTACCAAGAAGAGAGCTTTAACACTAACAAGTGGGTGTTTTTAAAATGTAAAAGTAATGAGACGAAATACGCTCGCCTGATGGTAAGATATAACCCCTGTGTCCGTGACCATTGCAGCGATACGCAGAACGTTGCGAAGCAAAAGTCCAAGATATCGCTATTTGGGCGCTCATTACTTTGAGACTTTCGATGGTTAGTCTCAACAGCCCAGTCATTTCGCTAGCTGTAGTACCCTTCAAACCGGAACACAGTAATGTTTACACAGAACTGCTTGACGACCTCCTGCTAAGGAAATGTACTACCAAGTGATTTTTCTTACGGTTGACAGGCTAGATATTTAAGCACAGCTCACCTGATCTTAAGTGATGGTGCGGTCGAAGATGGTAAAGCACACCTAGCCTGGAATGGCACTGACTCTCAAGTGAGGCTGCTGGAACACACCGTTAGATGCTTGGCGACAGGGGTGGTAGCTAGCCAGCCGAGTAATAGACAGTACCCTACCAGCATGCTATGGTTTCCTCACGATGTTTTCCTTTACCGGCAACTGATTGATTGATTGATAACTCTTTATTGTACACACTGAAATACAGTAAACAGAAGATATAAACTTAAATAATAGGTGTAACAACTGGCGACCTTATCGCTAAAAGCGATCTCTTCCAGGCAACCTTAGGACGGATATCAACTCAAGCTCACTGTTGGGGGTTGAACCCACGCCATGCGAACAGACCGCGCTAACCACTGAGCTATCATCGCTATCTGAAATAACTATAGCTGAAATGGTGGACGGTTACAGAGAATGGCGTTCCATTTGTAGTAATTTTCATCATACCAAAGTTCGTCCTTAAAATTTTCCCTGCAGCGCTAAATCGTCGCGGAGCGCACTCATTTATCGGCACAATTAAATAAATCAGTCCCGTTTAGAAGCAGAGACATTTACGGGCAGTTGTCACGTTGTCGTCGGTTTAAATGAGCTTAAGGTACGTGTACACTACTAATACAAAACAATAAAAAATTCGAAAGTTTTACGACTTGTTACGTAATCACTCTATGTAAAATCGAAAGTTTGTTTCTTCGTATATATTTGTAGAATCAAAATCTATTTTATGAATTGGCATTGAATTTTGTTTATGTTTAGTCTTGGTTTTTAAAAACTTAAGTTTGTATACTGATGTGATTTATTCAATTTTATTTATTTAAATAATTTATATTGACAATCTTTTGATATTTATATATTCACTAGCTGCGCCCCACAGTGTTACCCGCTACGTGTTTTCGGGATAAAAAGTAGCCTATGTGTTAATCCAGCTACCTCCAGACCAAATTTCATTCAAAACCGTTCAGTATTTTTTGCGTTACGTCCAACTTTCACATTTATAATATAAGTGGAATTTTGTTTAGTCGCTTTGTTTATTTATACAATTATCTCTTTTAATATTATTTTTAGGGTCTGTTGTAATTCGGTATGTAAAGAAAAAAAAAACTTTACTGATTCCAAAACCATTTCGAAATAGTACATTTCTGTACAATATTTTTACGTTTAAAACTCTGTAAACTATGAGGTTGGGTTTATTTTAATAAAAAACATAAATCAAACTTGACTTTCAATTGATGTCTCATGACGTCACCTAGTAGGGCGCCTTGCGTAGACTAAAAAACCAATGGCAAACCAAAACTAAATTTGAAAAAAAACTTTACATACCGAATTGTCATATTGTTCTTTTTTAGTCTGTAAACAATATAAACAATTTATTTTCAGTACAAATATAAGCACAAAATTGAAATCATCTTACGATAAAAAAAAACATCTTTTTTGAGCGACCTGATAGATTAAAAGAGATGGCGGACAAACGAAAACCTATTTAATTTTGTTGTAAAATAATTAAAAAAAATAACCCCAAATAGTAAAAATAATAAAGAATGTCTAAACTATGTTAACTGTTACTCGCGACAAAAACGCTTCAGTGTACAAGCACCCTTACACGCAGCTATCTCGACTTTAAATAGAACGTTTCCAAGATTGTGAAGACTCGCGAGAATCATTGGGATGTTTACTGAAACTATGTTAACTATTATTTTCGTATAATATTTCCTTAATTTCTTCGGAATACTTTTGCTTTTAGAATGAATTAAATGTTTGCTTTGTTATTTCAACATTTTACAATTTCGTTTGTGAACGTCTTTACTTTTAGCTTTAACACCAGCAACCATAGCATGGTCAGATGGCGCTGTGTGTAATGTCCTGCGATATTTGTTTATTTATAACAACTTAAAAAAATTAAGATCTTCAAAGTAATGATAAACAGTGTAATAAAATCTTGCTGGATATTCCTTAGATGTGAAAACCATAATTTTATAAAACTTGTGTATTTTTTGAAACCAAAGTTTTACAAAGTTAAATTAAGCTTTAGTTTCCACAGTTATATTTAAGCTGAATAGAGTAACTTTTATAATGGAAGAGGATTAATTCAAATTTCTAAAATAACTTTTAATGGATTTCAGCTCCTAAGTAAGCACTATGAAGTACTGAAACAAAGTTATACTTTCTGTGAGAATATTATTAAAAATATCCTTGTAAAAGATCATGAGATTTTCTTCATTGCAAATGTCAGATTTTTTTCATTGTAAATTTCTGCATTTACAATGAAAAAATCTCAACTACTTTTATTTGATTCGTGTCTAGTAAATCTTTTCAAATTATCTACTACCAAGATTTCCTATGTGCAGTTTCCGCCATGTAATTATAATAAATGTCAACATTCACAAAATTCTTTGTAGCTGTAAAACGTGAATACAAAGGTACATATGGATTTTTTTTTCATTGTCGACAGGCTTTGTGTTTGACCACAGCTCTTCTGTGTCGTCAATTGACGGTCTGGTCGAAGATGGTAAAATACACCAAGCCTGGAATGGCTCTCAAGTGAGGCTGCCGGAACACACCATTAGATGCTTGGCGGCAGATTTTCAACTTGAGAGTGGTAGCTAGCCAGTCGAGTACTAAAAAGTACCCTACCACCATGCTATGGTTTCCTCACAATGTTTTCCTTCACCGATGATGATGTTTTCTTTTACATAAAAAACATTGGTTTCCAACTAATATACAACCAGCATCTAATCTTCTCAAATCAAATCAAATCCTTTGGAAACTAACGAGATTTGCTCTTAATCCATTTGCGATATTAACTGTAACTGCACCAGTTTGTTCGTGAGAACACGCAATTTCGCGTGTCTTGGCTTCTGTAATTAGATTAGAAGGGCTCAGTATGTCGCTAAACCACCGATCAATAAAGTAGAACTGAACTGACTGAAGTAGAACTGACTATGTGACCACAGATTACTGGTAATAAGCTTGGTATTAAATGACGGTGTGGTTGAAGATAGTAGACACACTTAGTGTAGAATGAAACTTTTTTATAAAAAAAAAAAATATCATAGAACTATTATACCTATACACACAGCGCCATCTGACCCCAAACTAAGCAGAGCTTGTTTGATGGAAGTCAGATAACTGATAGAATACATAAATACTTTTTTTTTTGTAAATACATACAGAACACCCAGACACAGAACAAATATTTGTTTATTCACAAAATGTTTGCCCTGAGTGGGAATCGAACCCACGCCCTACAGCTCTCAAGGCAGATATACTACCAATGAGCCAACGGGCCCACACCTAGCCTGTCAACCATAACAGTTGACAGGCTAGGTGTTTGATCACAGCTCACATTATGTTAAATGCCTAAATGGTCGAGTGACGTAGACGAAAGTGTTAGTAGAAAGATTTTCAATTTGAGGGTGGGCGTCTAGCCAGCCGAGCAGCGATAAAATAAATAAATAAATAAATAAATATCGTAGGACATTACACACAGCGCCATCTGACCCCAAACTAAGCAAAGCTTGTACTATGGGAATCAGATAACTGATAAAATACTTAAATACTTTTTTTTTTAAATACATACTTATAACAGCTCAGTTGTTAGCGCGGTACGTTCACATGCCGAAGTGCGTGGGCTCAACTCCCAACAATGGCTTGAGCTGCCGGTGAAGGAAAAACACCGTGAGTATATGTGTAGCATGGTGGTAGGGTACTTTCTAGTACTCGGCTTGCTAGCTGAAAATCTGCCGCCAAGCGTCTAACGGCGTGTTCCGGTAGCCTCATTTGAGAGCCAGTTCCATTCCAGGCTAGGTGTGCTATACCATATTCGACCACACCATCACTCAACATCATATGAGCTGTGGTCAAACAACTAGCCTGTCAACCATAAAAAAAAAATAAAAAAAAGTATTCTACCGCCATGCTATATCGTTCTTTTGTTCTCTGTACTTTTTTCTGTTTATGGTGTGCACAATAAAGAGTTTTATCAATCTATAGTAATAATAATAATAATTAAGGTGAAAAAATTAAAAAATAAGAAAAGTAATAAATAACGATGATAATAACAATATCTCTTTATTGTTCACACCAATTACAAACAATTATAACGATCTAAACTTAACATTAGTTAAACAATTGTCGACCTTATCGCTAAAAGGGATCTCTCCCAGGCAACCTTAGTATGGACAAGATTTATAGTAGTAGTTCTTCTATAGTTTCCTCTACAACGGCAGCTCAAGTCTATTATTGAGATTTGGAACCTTTGCCCCTTAGCGTAAAGTCCGAATGCGCTACACAGCTGAGCCACACATAATATCATCGCTACCACCATTTTAATATATCGCTATAATTATATCAATCTACTACCAAAATCAAAAGCTTAAAATTCTTTGCTAAATTAATTTTAAAAGAAACTAGAGAGACACACAATGCTAAATTTAATAATAACGCAAATTCTTAAACGAAATAAGTTGAATTACAAACATTACTCGGGCAAATCCCTCCAAACACTCGGAGAACAAAATATTTACCCTAGAAGTGCCATTATTGACTCTGGGCGAGAAGCGATCCCTATTTCTGTTATAAAAACTTATGCAAATAACTCGCAATCGGGAGCGAAAGTTTGTCGCGCTACCACTGATGGAGGAATGCTGCAGGATGAGACAATAACAGATGCGGTAAAAAATTCGTCTCCAGAATTGAAGAGCAGTGTTGAAAGCTGTATGATAAAGTTGACACTTTTTATGACATTTGACATTATTTAATCATATTATTCATTAAAACTACAACTCAAATTACTAAGGTGGTTCGATTTCCATACAAATAAATGTTTGCCATTTATGGACAAATGGAGCATAATTTTGCAGTGAAATCGCAGCTACTGGCATTTATTTTGGTCTTCATTTGCGGTGAATCACAATTGTTTGAATAAAACAATAGATTATTAACATAAAATCAAATTTACCTGATACTTCAAGTATAGTTTCGGCTACATCGAGTAAAGCAAAACGAGGCCGCCGCGCGTTGTACTCAACATTGTTTCCATGATGGAAGCCACCGGAGATAAAAATATAAAATCAGACTGGAAAAGCATCCTAACCAGCTAGCTGCCCAGCTCACACTACCAGACTACCAAAAACGACTGAAGAGACGCAGGATCTTAGAACTCGGCAGCTTTAACTAAGCCATTCTAACAGCTCACTTCACATGGTGGTAGATCTCCTTAGCAGGAGGTCGTCTAGGTAGGTACCACCGCAGTACCAGTTATTCTGCCGCTAAGCAGTAGTGTGTAAACATTACTGTGTTCCGGTTTGAAGGGTACTGCAGCTAGTGAAATTACTGGGCTGTAGAGACTAACCATCGAAAGTCTCAAAGTAATGAGCGCCAAAGCAGTGATGCCCTGGACTTTGGTTTCCTACTCAAAGTTATGTGTGTCGCTGCAATGGTCATGGGCAGGCGTTATCTTTTACCATCAGGAGAGCGTCTCGTTCGTCTCATAACTTTTGACATTAAAAAAAAGCTAGAAGATATTTCTGATGGGATATATCTGTACCTAACCATTATCCTACACCACATCTGCTCATAGCCGAAAAGGCTGATCGCATGATAAAAGTATTTAAAAAAAAAATATAAAACCATAACTATATATTATATAGGGATTTGCTCAAACAAAAATATGTCAAAGCCACGTTAGTTTTCGTAATAAAATAATTTCTTGTTGAAGATCTGCGTATGAAATAAATAAATTAACTAATATGTGCACGTTGCCACATCTACAGTTTTGTACTCCTGTTACTGTATTCAAATATTCTCTCCCATCACCGTCGCCTCGCTCTAGTGTTTATGTTTGAATATTTTCGCAGATTTATAGAATGTTTTGAATCTTATGTAAGTACACTTCGAGTTACGTGAGTTAATAAATTTCTTATATGAGATCAATAAATTCTTTATACCCTTTCGCTCTCTCCTATTCTGTACTCACAAGGTGGACAGACGACCCAATAAGGATCGCAGGAACGCGCTGGATGCGAGCCGCTTCCAATCGGTCTTTATGGAAGTCAATGGGGGAGGCCTATGTCCAGCAGTGGACATCCTACGGTTGAAATGATGATGATGAAGAGATATTTAAATTAAGAACTGCTTTTCTTTTCTTCATAGTTGACAGGCTAAATATTTGACCACAGCTCACCTGATGTTAAGTGAAGGTGTGGTACTAAATAAATTTCGTCATTGTGTCATGTTAAAAAAACCTGAATTATTTTCTTATTTTTTTCGTGGAGAACTGAACAACTAAATACACTGCTCTGCAGTGTATTAAGTTGTTCTGCTCTGCTAAATTGAATCACGTCATCTATTACGTAGTGCGTATCACCAATAAAGTATTTTTTTGTAAATACATACTATATAAATGAAAAACCGGCCAAGTGCGAGTCGGACTCACAAGTAGGGTTTCGTACCATTATCTATAAAAACGCCAAAAGAATCACGTTTGTTGTATGGGAGCCTTCAATATTTATTTTACTCTGTTTTTTAGTATTTTTTGTTGTAGCGGCAACAGAAAGATATCATGTGTGAAAATTTCAACAGTCTAACTATCACGGTTCATGAGATACAGCCTGGTGACAGACGGACGGACGAACAGCGAAGTCTCAGTAATAGGGTCCCGTTTTTAGCCTTTGGGTAGGGAACCCTAAAAATGAAATGAAAAATGCTTTATTTTTGGCCAGATTTATTTAAAAGTAGTAGGTTGGGACCTTCTGGTAAGTATAAAAAAAATACTTGTGTCAGAAGATCCCGCTCTTCTATGTTTAAATTTATTTGTACAAGCATGTAGGGGTTGTGTGCGTGTGTGCGCGCGTGTGGGTGTGTGTGTGTGTGTGTGTGTGTGTGTGTAAATAAATAAACAAATATTGAAGGACAACTCACCTCTTAAACCAAAATCACGTCCAGATGTCAACTTTTTTCACCATAAACGTGAGCATTGAGCAAGGACGGAAAGGTTATAAAGTTACGAGTAACGTCCCACACAATATTATCAAGGCTTCATAGTTCCAGGCTTTAATAATTACATTTTTGTGGATTAAACTCACGGCATCCACGCTGAAGTATGCAGGTTAGCTTGCTGCGATGAAATTGAAAAATGCTGAGTGGAAATTCTTGAGAGAATCCTTCGCTAGTTGTTAAAATTTTGTTTGAAGGGTGTAAAAGTGTTAATTAACAGTGAGTACTTACAGATATTCCTAAAATGCGATAAGTGGATGAAGTAAAATTAATTTGATACGAAATTGAAACGATATTAAAATAAAATTAAAATGAAATCGAAATGAAATCGAAATTAAATCGAAATGAAATCGAAATAAAATCGAAATGAAATCGAAATGAAATCTAAATGAAATCGAAATAAAATCTAAATGAAATCGAAATGAAATTGAAATTAAAAAAAAAATTGAAATGAAATTGCAACAAAAATTAATTCCGTTCTTTTTTTCGTAAATGTCAATATTAATCTGCAGAAAAATCGTGCAGATTGCTTGTACGTTTTGCACGCAGTTCTTTGTTTTCAATATTTATATTCAAAGTGTATAGAATTCGTTCATCTCATTCTAAGCAAAAAATATACAATACATTTTTAAAACTGAATAGTGTTACAAGAACTCCCGCCTGTTGTTAATCTGCAACGTGTTTTCCAAATTAAATTATATTTAAGAAATGTTTTTTTTTTTATATAAACACAATTTATAAATGTAATGTAAAGAACAACACAAGCACATTTGCCGAAACAAATAAATAATAATAAATATCGTAGGACTATACACACAGCGCCATCTGGCCCCAAACTAAGCAGAGCTTGTGTGATGAAAGTCAGATAACTGATAGAATACATGAATACATTTTTTATTTTTTTTGTAAATACATACTTATAATACATACAGAACACCTAGACACAGAACAAACATTTGTTTATTCACAAATGTTTGCCCTGAGTGGGAATCGAACCCACGCCCTACAGCTCTCAAGGCAGATACACTACCAATGAGCCAACGGGGCTGTCGAATAATTATTAATAAGTATTCTTATCGCTGTCCTCATCAGTGATGATAGGGCATTTTCTCGTTGTTTTGTTTTGAATCCTTTATCTCAGTTCTAATAAATACTATCTTAACATTATCAAGTTTCAGTAAAGGGATATATCTTACGCGATAGAAAGCTTTTAAAAGATAAAATCAGCGCAAACGATTAACTATTGATGAATCATCCATACAGTTGTCGAGAATTCAGATGCAAACCTTTTAAAATTTACCTACGTTTTAACTTTACATTGCTAGATATAAGGTCGTTTATGGCAATAGACGTAGAAGTTACTAGTGATAATTTAGAAACACGACTACTTGAAGCTTCGACCATCGATCATTCCGAGAAGGAATAGTAGTAACAGATATTTTACATGAAGATTTTGTCTTTTTGTGTTCTTACTTGCTAGTTTTGCTAGAGAACTAAAGTTATGGGCATAGCTCTACGTATTAGCAAGCTGGACAAAAAAAACAATCTAAGTATTGTATCAGTTATCTGACTTAGCTGTGCTTAGTTTGGTGTCAGATGGAGTTGAATTTAAAGTGCAACGATTTTTTTAATTTTTTTTTTATATCTGTCGCAGAACCGATAGGCGCTGAAGTAGACGTGTTATAGAGTACAACCAAGAATTAGTAGCGTAGGATGCCCTGAGACTCGTTGGAGTGACGATAATAATATATACAAAGTACTAAAGAGAATAAAGAGTAATAAAACAAGAGGCGTATAAAGTGTTAAACCTATTATTATTTTAGTTATTTATTTATTTACTTAGATTTTATTTTTTTTACATTAAATACAACAAAAAAAGCATTAATAATATAAAAACTAGGGTGCCGCCTGCAGCGGGGCAGGGCTCAAGCTGCCGGTGGTTAGGGCTGCAGAGTGAAGAACGTCCTCACAATGCGCGCCGTGTCAAAGTCACTTTTGAAGCTGACCCTTGACCCAACCGTCTAGCGAGAGTTTCTTAAGATATCATTATTATTACCAAAAATGTACATAACATCTTCATGCATAACCAAAAAAAATAACTTCAAAAACTACAAATAAACCTAATTTTTTATTTAATTACAACATAATTACCATTATCATCAATAAATTCCACCATTTGCTAATAAGATTTTCATCAGCTCGCCTCGCAAATCGTCAGATGACTCGACATAAAGCCCATCATCAATTCATCCTTAGAACAAGTAATTACAGAAACTAGTGCACTGAGTATCTGTCATAAATCAAGAGGTACCTAATCAACGTCGAGGCATCGAGAGAAACTGCGAGATTATTAATAAAGCTTGCGGGCCGTCCCGGCTTCGCACGGTAAAACAAAACTCGATTAACAATATAATATAACCTGAACAAAGTTTTGGAATGCGATATAAAGGAGATTTTTTATTTTTAATCTTTTATTTATTTATACAGGGGTTTAGTAAAATGACACCCTTATAACAAAACAAAATATGTAGAGTTATTAATTAAGTTGAGCTCTTTGTTTAATAGCTGCATGGTATACGTGGAACAATCTTTTAGCATCCGGGGAGTCGGGCTCGCTCAGTATATACATATTACAACCACCAATTTGCCACAAAATATGCTCCCGGTGAAAGAGTTGTCGGCGCATTCCTTCTTTCCAGGCGCACTCCATCAATATGGAGGTAAACATCTTCCGTTGAGCCACACCTGTCACAAGCGGACGACTCGACTTGTCTCATCATATATGCGAACATATTTAATGGAACGTGCCCAGATCGGAGCCGTGCAGAAAAGAGATTAGAAGTCTATAGAGGGTAAATGTAAGAGTTTTAGCAGGAACAAGGAAAAGACGTGTGGTTTTCTTCCATCTCTTCTCTCTTTCTTCTTTCTTCTTTCTTCCATCTCGTCTTGTTCCATCGAAGCTTGTTGTCCCCACTACGTTATATGTATGTACCTACTATGGCATGACCAGGCTTAACAATGATTTCGTCTAACTGTGTTTGACTTATTTCACTTAAGGTGTTTCGATTTCCATACAAATAATTTTTTGCCATTTATGAACAAATGCGTCATAATTTTATGAATGATTTATGAATTTATGATTATTTAATAAAACAGTAGATTGTGCTAATAAATAATCTACTGTTTTATTCAAGCAATAATAATTGTGATTTACCGCAAATAAAGGTCAAAATTAATGCCAGTAGCTGTGATTTCACTGTAAAAGTATGCTCCATTTGTCCATAAATGGCAAAAAATTATTTGTATGGAAATCGTACCACCTTAATTTAGATTCGCTTTATATACCTATGTAAATGTAATAAAAATACTTGAAAATGTATGAATATTTGACACTGGCAAATACACAAAGAGAAACGCCAAAAAACAAAGAAAAAATAAAATAGGGTGTATGTCAAATGCATAAAAAATAGTAGTTTCTATTTACACCAACCAGGGGCACTGTCCCACTTTCCATAAATATCCTACAGTTTACGTGGAACGTAAATCACTTAAATTAATGTCTAGCCAGAGATTAAATAAAAGTTACATTGTAACCAAACAGCGACAAAAGAAAAACACTACTACAAAATATACTGAATCTTTGCATTCCAAGAATGCAATATTCTAAATTTTACACTCAATTTTAAATTCCAAACATGTATTGTCGTCGCCTATCCTGTATCTTTTATATTGTATTTCTATAAACCTACCAATTTATACAGATCCATTTCACTAGAAACGAGTGAAGCGTATTATATGGAGTACATAGGTCTTGGAAAAATGGTTACGTAGCCAGAACATGTTAAGGACCATCTGGTAGCCTAATAAGGGAAGCATGCGTAGGATTTCAATGCAAGACTTTGAAATTGAAGATTAGTTCTCGAAAGTTATTGTTGTAGGTTATGTTAGATATGCTGAAAGAATCGACGTGGCAAATACACAGGAAGTACGATGCCAAACTAAGAAGAAAAAAGAACCAGTGTGTAATGTCAACCAAGTATAAAGTGGTTTTTTTTGGCGGGAACGCGGAAAGAGTCGTATCGCCCCCGTTGTATTTTTTCCAAAACTACCGTTTTTTCGAGTGTTTAGTCATAAAAACAGTGGTGCTTCATAAACAAAGTACCGAATTACAAACGCCAGTGTGGGAAAGTGATATAATGTATGACTTTTCGTGTTGCTTCCAAAACTCCATCGAAGCTTATAATAAAGTCGCCACTACTTTACTAATAATGCTGGATTTTACTGGCATGGCTGAACTTGACCAAGACTGGACTTTGGCTACTTTTTAACCTATGAAACTTGGAAATGTCAAAAACACTCGACACTTGCAAAAGCACAAAATGCAACGCCAAAATCAAAGAAGAAGAAGTTTATTGTGGTGGTGGGAACACGGAACAATTACGTCACTGCATTGTATTATTTTTCAAAACTTGTGATTTTTGAGTTCATTTTGAGTTCATTTCTGAAAATAGTGCTGTATTTATAAAATGTCGAATTTAATTCTCGAGTGCGGAAAAGTGATATAATGTATAAAACATGACTTTTTTTTTTACTTTTAATAGATCTACGTTTGGCCATCAACTCGCTTAATGCAAAGCGACAGTGTGGCCGAGGATGGAGCACGCTGATCCAGAAGAAATCTATTCACTCTAGCCTTAAAAACGTCCAAATTGTAATTTATGGAAAACAGGGAAGCCGGCAATGAGTTCCATTCGTGTTGCTTCCAAAACTCTATTGAAGTTTAAAGTAACATGAAAAGACCATAAGTAATATTACTTTCCTACATAATTTGGCATTAATTATATAAATAAAACTCAACTATGTTCGTACTTAATTACACTTAATTATAGCGAGAACGCTTCTCGAAAACATGCAAGTTTTCAAAAAAGCGCTCTCGCTATAAAAAGCAGGATACAATTGTATCCTGGATAGAGAGCATAACACCATGATAGTAGGTAGGTACGTACTGTTGTGTTAACATTTATTATATTTGTATTATATTTACATCTACTAACTTTGCGTTGCGCAGATATTCACATATGGAATATGCACAATGCACATAAAATAAACGTAGATATGATTATTAACATTAAAACACGCATCTTCGAAACAATGCCGCGAATGGCTATGAAACTTGAACCGCACACATTTCACAACTAAACGCGAAAAGGTTCCCTTAACGAGCATTCTTCAATACAAAAAAAAAATATCCACAGCATTTTAATCCCTCTATAAACGGTGAAAAAGTCTACAATGCCCTATAAAGTTGATGAAGATGCTATCGCGAGAACTGAGCTATACAGTCTGCCCTCAAAAATTGCAAACATTATTAAAATTTGCACGGGAATTTTGTTTTATTTTCTGGGTTGCTAAAGTTCAGTTTAGCGTGGCTCGATAATAAGACGGTGTAGCAACTTGTATGGTGGTAGCTAGTGAGTTTTTTGTGCAGTAAGCATGTGTTATTGAGGTTCGCAGGGGCATTGAATACGCATTGGTGGGCCGGGACCGGTTTGTATTATACCGTGGCTGCCCACCGTGTGTAAAGGACTTGTGAAAAGAAAAATAGCGAAATCATTTCTGAATATGCGTTTTTTTAACCAAATGTCATAAGAAACTCGTTAGATCAAACTCTTTTGTTGCCACGGCCATATAGATTGTATCATCCGTGGCCACATAGAGTGCGTTGGGAGAATTTAAAAAAAAGAATTTTGGCGGGAATGCAAAATTATCCTATCACTATCTTTTTTCGAAACTTTTTTCATGTTTAGATTTTTTTAGTGTTTTGCTCATAAGTGCCAAATTACGTCCTCGCGAGTAAGAAAGTGATGTGGTGAAGCATGATCTTTTCGTGTTGCTTTTAAAACTTGTCGAAGTAATGATGGCACTACTAGGGCATGACTGGACTTGACTCTTACACAAATTAAGTGTACTTTGTGTGTCTTAGACTTGTTTTACTAGAATTTTCTACAAATACTTGAAAATATTGAAATACTTGACAATGACAAACGCTTAAAGTGCAATGGCAAAAACAAAAAAAAAAAACAGTAGAAATATGACAAAACACAGGATTTTTTTGTTATAATAATTATTATGTATGTGGTGTTTTTATACCAGACAACAAAGCAAACTAAGTATAAAATAGAAATTGCAAAATACGAAAAAACTGGTGTTAAATTATTATTACTGTGGATTGCATAAAATTAAAAAACAATGGCTAATGTTATTATTACAAATCGCTTTTGTACCTAAATGTACCGAAACAGATATCATTCATCGTCCGTATCCGCTAAAATAAGGTCGAACATTTAAAAAACTAAAAGAGTTGACTGAGCTCGTTATTTGGCATAATCTTAATGACGTATTAAATCAGAATGACGATTATTATCTGCAGAGAAATGTCAGCAAGTCATATTGGAAATAACATTCTTTGAGAAGGCCCTTTGTCCCGTATTCTTGTCAAAGAGTTTTGGCGGGAACGCGGGAAGAGTCGTGTCGCTCCGTTGTATTTTTTTCCAAAACTAGTGTTTTGTCGAGTGTTTATGCACAAAAATGGTGGTGTTTTATTCATAAAGTGCCAAATTACAAGCGCGAGTGTGGGAAAATGATATAATGTGGTGAAACATGAGTTTTCGTGTGGCTTCCAAAACTCCATCGAAGCTTTATAGTAAAGTTGCCACTACTTTACTAAAGCATGACTGGAATTAACTGACACGAATTGGACTTGACAAAAACGACTTTGACGCTAACTATAGCTAAGATACAGCAGAAATAACACTTAAGACAAGGCAGTATGGCTTTATAGCTTTAGCCTGCCCGAAGGGGCAAATTATATTTAAAAAAAAAAGTATTCTTGTCAAGTTGTCTCCATCACACATACAAATATTTTTAATAAATAAATTACTCAACGTGATCACTTAAAAAGTTATATCGCATCTAGCTATTCTAACTTTACAATGCTAAAAGTGGAGTTTTTAAGTGGAGCTCTACAGTCGAGTACTAGAAAGTACCCAAACACCACACTACGGTTTCCTCACGATGTTTTCCTCCTTCGGCAGCTCAAGCTTATTGTTGGGGTTTCAACAGTTCCCTTCAGTGTATTAACCGACCGCGCTAACCGCTGGACTATCATCGCTACAACACATAACAAAACATTTTAAATTATATAGCATCGTCATATTAATGTTTGATCTTCGATTAAATATTTTCACAAACCCATGTCTTTGGACAAACAGCCATACAAATAAACATGATGCCACACAAATAAACAAGATGGTAAACTTGATATTTTAACGAGCAGTCCGCTTTAAATTTATAATGTCACCTTTGTATTCAACACTCAATGCTTACCAATTTTGCTTGCGACTGTATAAGAGATGCAGTGTTGTTGGAATGGGTTATTTCTGTTGTTTTATGAAATGTCTAGAATGGCGAATGTTTTTTTTTATGCAGGTAACATCATAAAAAACAAATTGAAAGGTAATAATTGAGGCATTGTATCTTGCTGATTTATCCGGGTTTTAATATAATTATGAGTATAATCAATATCTGCTCGTTGATTTCGCTACTCAAAGTTTTTTGCATCTAACCATCAGTAGAGCGTCTCGTTCGTCTCAATACTGAAATATTAAAAAAAACCTTTAGTTATAATGAGTAGTACATTTTGACCCGTTGAGTTGTATTAGACAAAGTAACTAAGAGATAGAGTCAGTTTATTCGTGAGATGCGAGATATGTTTTTATTTTTTTGACGTTAATGAGTTTTGTTTTAAATAATTATGCTCACTCACTCACGTTTAATTATGTTGGATGCTTCGACTATGGTTTCGGTCACATCCGATGCCCTTCTTCAGGGAGCCAAATTACAAAGCCTAGAACATCGTCGCTAAGTTGCTTGTTTATCGGTCTTTTATCGGATTCATTTCGAAGTGTGGTTCAGAACTACATGGTCTAATTTTGGACAGCCAGAAGCTCAAAAAAGCGACATCGTTTCATAGTCGGTGTTCCAAAAACTCGAACGAAATGATTTCAATCTTCGTTCATTGTGCGGACTGCTAGACAGTGGAATGCGCTACCTGAGTGGGTGTTCCCCGATGGATATAATCTGGGTGTCTTCAAGTCAAGAGTGAATCGGTATCTTCTGGGCAAGCGTGCTCTATCTTAGACCGCATCATCACTTAAAAGCGACACGGTTAGGGTCAACTGTATATACCTTCATTGCTAGATGCAAGACACTGTTTATATAGACAGACACACATTTGGACACAATATTACACCTATATATAATTCACACTTCATAACACCAGACAGCCAAGCTCAGTCAAGTGTGTTCTCGAAGACGACCAGGAGCCAAGTGACTGCAAGCAGTCGGACCATCACGAACGAAGAGAAGCGAAAGCACCTCGATTTCCGTTACGGTGATACCCATCAACAGCTGGCACGTAGTTTCCGGTATAGACTTTGATTGTTTTGCGTTCGGCAAGGCGGCAAATACAAGTGGCGACAACACACTTAACATCAAGTGAGATGGCGGTCAAAGGTAAGGTCCTATTTGTTATGAAAAAAAAAAGTCAAAGCGGAGTACAAAGCGCGCGCGGCCTCGGGCCTCGACTTCGCACTACGCACCTTGGTAGAGACATCACCACTCGAAAGCTGAAAAATCAAAGAGCTCGTTATTGAGATCTGGAAACATGGAAATACGATGGGCTACTAAATGCTAAAAAATGTACACGTGTTAATGTACACACGGCCGTGTCTACAATATAGCCACACCCCGTTTTGTGTTTACTTAATAATATTCACACTCTTTTTCAAAAGACATCCAAATGGAATTTGGAATCGACAAGTGCAAAATCCTTTCAGTACATAACGGTCAAATCGAACAGAACATACATGAACTTACAGACGGACAACAAATTGACCCTGTTGACAAAATTTCAGGTTACAAGTATCTAGGGTACTTCCAAACGCAACAAATCCATCAGAAACAGACAAAAGAAACGATAGAACAAAAATTCAAGAACAGACTCCACAAGATTTTGAACACACAACTCAACGCTAGGAACACAATAAAAGCTATAAACTCTTACGCCATACCCATCCTCACGTATTCGTTCGGTATAATCAACTGGTCACAGTCACATTTGATAAGATTTCAACGTGTTATAAATACAATGATGACGAAATATAGAAAACATCATCCCCGATCCTGTACAGAAAGACTAACATTACCCAAAATAGAAGGAGGAAGGGCACTCATTGACATCAAAAACCTACATAATACTCAAGTAACTCGACTTCGAAAATTCTTTCACGAAAAAGCAAACGCGTCACTCATGCACAGCGCAATTATTACAGCCGACCGAAAATATACTCCACTTAATTTACACAACCACACGAAACAAACTAACGAAGTCATAATAGGTCCAGAACAAAAACAACAGAATTGGTTGCAAAAATCTCTCCATGGCAGGCACCGCCGTGACTTGTTGAACCCGAACGTGGATAAAATCTTGTCTAATGCATGGCTAAAACGTGGAGAATTATTTCCAGAGACCGAAGGGTTCATGCTAGCGATACAAGATCAAGTGATAGATACACGAAATTACAGGAAGTACATTATAAAAGACAGTAGTACATCAGATCTCTGCAGACATTGCCGCAGCGCTTCGGAGACAATCCAGCATATAACCGGAGCCTGCAGGTCAATCACACTAACAGACTACAAACACCGCCATGATCAAGTCGCATCCATAGTCCATCAATATCTTGCTTACAAATACAAACTTATTACTGAAAAAGTTGCATATTACAAATATGCCCCGGAAGTAGTATTAGAGTCTGCAGAATATAAGATATATTGGGATAGGACAATAATCACCGATAAAACCATCCACCACAATAGGCCTGATATCACAGTCTATGATAAAAAGCAGAAAACAGTGTTCCTAATTGACATTGCCGTCCCTAATACACATAACCTAACACCGACATTCACAGAAAAACTCACTAAATATGCAGACCTGGCAATCGAGCTAAAAACACAGTGGCGAGCTCAAACAGTGAAAACGGTTCCAATCATTCTTTCCTCCACCGGCGTGATCCCGCGCACACTCCCCACTAGCTTAACAACACTTGGCATACACCGACTAACCATCATTCTACTTCAAAAGGCTGTCATACTTAACACGTGCAGAATTGTGCGAAAATTTCTGTCTCTAGACGAACAGTAAAAAAAAAAAAAAAAAAAAATACACACTGGTGTTCGTTTGGCCAAAAGCCCGCGAACATTAGTTTTTCCTCGGTAACGAGAGATTTTTCAAAAGAAAAACTATAAATAATAATAATAATATAAGCCTGATATCGTGGTGGTCGACCGAGCCCAACGCCGGGCAGTGCTCGTCGACATCACCATCCCACATGACGAGAATCTCGTGAAGGCCGAGAAGGACAAGCTCAGCAAGTACCTTGACTTGGCTCACGAGATAACCGCCATGTGGGATGTTGATTCGACGATCATTGTCCCGATAGTCGTCACGGTAAACGGTCGTATAGCGAAGAGTCTCGACCAACATCTCAAGAGACTGACTGTGAGGAGGTTCCTCACTCTGCAGCCCTAACCACCGGCAGCTTGAGCCCTGCCCCGCTGCCGGCGGCACCCTAGTTTTTAAGTTTTTTTATATTATTTATGTTTTATACTTATTTAATGTAAAAAAATTAAAAACTAAGATAGAAAATAAATACCTGAAATAATAATAATAATTTAATAAATTTTGTTTATTGCCAGAAATAATTTGAGTTCATACAAATACAGACTGTTTAATTAAGCAGTACTTTTGAGTTTTATTTTGTTTTTGAGTAGCTATTTTACAAAACGTTTTGAAATGATCATCGCATTTTTTTAGCGGTTTTCCAAAAAAATCTTTAATATTTATTTATTCTTTGTAAGCCTGCCCGGTTAGCGGCGTTTGTTCTTATAAATCAAGTTATTCGTTACGCCCAAACCGCATTGTCCTCGACTCGTGCGCGAAAAAGGAAAAAAAGGAAAAACATTTGTAATTCGAATACGTCAAAATGTATTTCGTTGAAAGTCAATCGCCACAGTGAATATTGGACAAGTTTCACAGTGGCTACCTACTCTGGAGAATTTTTAAACTTTTTTATGACAAGAAAAGAAGAATAAAAAAAACTATTTTGTAGCGATGATAGCTCAGTGGTTAGTGTGGTCGGTTCGCATGCCGAAGGGCGTGGGCTTAAACCCCAACAATGAGCTTGAGCTGCCGGTGAAGGAAAACATGGTGAGGAAACCATAGCATGATGGTAGGGTACTTTCTAGTACTCGGCTGGCTTGCTACCACCCTCAAGTTAAAAATCTGCCGCCAAGCATCTAACGGTGTGTTCCGGTAGCCTCACTTGAGAGCCATTTCCATTCCAGCTGTGGTCAAAAACTAATTTATGTCTACGAAAATATTTTTGTAATTTTACGCGACTTGAACATAATTATATTTATCAACGGGAACCGAGCATAAAACCAAGCAGAAAACAGAAACAGCTATTGTGACATGAAACCAAAACGTCGAGGTAAATAAACAACCAATTTCATAGTAACATATAGTAATTTTGTGGGCGATTAAGACCCGGAAATTAAAATAATTAAAATAATTTATATTTTTATTTTTTCTGCGATTTTGAGCTATACATTGCATCAATTTTAAAAAGAGATCTCAGTAATGTAGTACCATCACCTCCGTACACAAAATGTCAATGATTTTACAAGATTTTAAAATGTGAACAGTATTTTTTTGTTCCATAGGCTGGCTTCATTATGGCTTTCCCCTGCAGAGCCAAGTCTCGGCTCTCAGGAGTGAAACAATAGGGCCCGGTGTTGAGTATCGATGGCACTTGTCAAAAAATAACCGCCAACCGCCGCGCAAAGCGCTCCGCAGCCGCGATAACGTGCGTTTTACTTCTTTTGTCATTCTGAGAAACTGTGCAATTTATTCGAATAAACTTTGATAGAAGTGTAAAATAAAGTTATTTTTTATGATAAACTAGGCGTTTTGACCACAGCTCACCTGATTTTAAGTGACGGTTTGGTCGAGAATGGTAAACTAACCTAGTCTGTAATGGAAGGCTACCGAAACACACCGTATGGGGCATAGCGACAGATTTTATATTGAGGGTGTAGTGAAACTGTATATATTTATTTATTTCACTGTTTATTGACACCATACAATATTTCGATCAAACATTAATTTACGTAAGTAAGTAGGTAGGTCGTCGGACGTGCGGTCGACGCGGAGTTGGTTAGCTCACTGCGGCGCGCGGCGGACGAACGGTCCGCGGGCGGCGGGTCCAGGTAGCTGCCGGCCGACGGACAATAGACGCGAGCGCCGCTTGTATTGTTATCTATGCGCGCGTTGGTTCACATGACGCACGCCATGGTAAGTAATATTTTTATTTTTATTTTATATTTTTGTGTTTTTATATTTCTAATAATTTATTTCTTTTCTTTTTCAGGAGCACGCCACACACTCCCCTCCAGAGACCGGGTTACGGGCGATATCTATCTGGGAATTTAACTTTCCTTCCAGATCGAGTTCTGCGTTCCGTTTCAGGTGGTCTGTTCTGGTCAGGCGGTAGTATTGAAGTGTCCTTTTTATTTTCTGGTGGAACTATTGATTGTCTGACGTTTGCAGGTGGAGCATCTACGAGCATGTATGCTGGCTTCAATCTATCAATGGATACGGTAATTGTTTTTCCATTTATCATGATTTTAAATACTTTATCATTTCTTTCCAGAACTTTGTGTGGTCCAGTATATGCAGGTTGCAGTGGTCGGCGGTAAGCATCATCTCTCAGGTAAACGTGGGTTGTAGTTGTCAAGTCTTTGAATACAAATATGGATTTTTTGCAATGTCTCGATGCTGGTTGCGGCCGAATATTATTTGCAAATTCTCTAAGCCGCGCAGAAAAATCAGTGACATCTGTCGTTGTATTTGTATTTGGGTTGAAAACTTCTCCTGGTAGTTTTAGTGTTTCGCCATATACAAGTTCGGCGCTGGATGTTTGTAAGTCTTCTTTGTACGCACATCGTATGCCCAGCAGTACCAAAGGTAGTACTTCAGTCCAGTTTTCGTTTCCGTGGCAAGTTATTGCGGCTTTTAACTGTCTGTGAAACCTTTCTACCAGTCCATTGCAGGCAGGGTGGTACGCTGTAGTTCGTTTGTGCTGAAATCCTGCTATTTCTGCTAAGTATTTAAATAGAGCAGATTGAAATTGTGTTCCTCTGTCTGTTATTATTTCAGATGGGCATCCGAAGCGTGCAAACCATCCTGACAACAGTGCTTGTGCTACGGTTTCTGCCATTATATCTGTGATTGGTATCGCCTCAGGCCATCGCGTAAATCTATCGACAGCAGTGAGACAGTATTTATAACCATGAGACACAGGCATCGGTCCAATGAGATCTATATGGACATGGGTAAATCTAGCGCGTGGTATCTTAAATGTGCCCAAAGGGGAAGATACGTGTCTTGTTATTTTAGTACGCTGGCATGCATAGCAGCTTTTGGCCCACTCGCGGCAGTCTTTGCGTATTCCTGGCCATACATATCGTTGCGATACCAGTTTTGCAGTCGCGTTAGCACCGGGGTGGCTGAGTGAATGCAGGCTTTCATAAACTCGACGTCGCATTTCATTCGGTACGTACGGTCGAGTAATATCTGTAGTTTCATCGGCGTATAGTTTAATGTCAGTTCCGGGTACAGAGATTTTTGTCAGCTTTAGTGAAGTCTCTCCGTTGAGTAAATTTTTTAATTCCAAATCTGTTTCTTGCAATTTTGCCAACGTTTTTAGGTCTATTGGTTGAGACAGTTCTTCTACTCTTGAGAGGGTGTCAGCCACAACATTATCTTTTCCTGATATGTGTTGGATATCTGTGGTGAATTGCGATATAAAATCTAGATGGCGAAATTGACGAGGTGAGCATTTGTCTTTCCGCTGATGAAATGCAAAGCAGATCGGTTTGTGGTCAGTAAAAACCGTAAAATGACGTGCTTCGATGAAATGACGAAAATATTTAATTGCTTCATATATTGCCAGTAGCTCTCTATCATACGGCGAATATTTTTGCTGTGCCGGACTCAGTTTTCTTGAGAAGAAAGCCAATGGTTGCCAATAACCATCTTTAAATTGTTGTAAAGCAGCTCCTAGCGCTGTGTTCGAGGCGTCAGTTACTAAGCTTAGTCTTGCCTCGATATCTGGGAACGCTAGCAGTGTTGCTTGACATAAGCTTTCCTTACACTGTTCGAATGCTTTAAGGGTTTCGTCGCTGATATCTACTGGATGTGATCCTTTAACTGACCCTACTAGTAAAGCGTTTAGCGGTGCTTGGTACTTTGCTGCTTGCGGTATGAATCTGCGATAAAAATTGATCATCCCCAGGAAGCGCCTCAATTCTTTGACATTCTTCGGGGTGGGGAAGTTCTTAATAGCTTCAACTTTACTACCCATGGGCTTTACACCTTCGGCGGATACTGTGTATCCCAGGAAACTCACTTCTGTCGCACCGAAGACACATTTGGATGTGTTAATGACCATGTTATATTCTTTCAGCCTGGTGAATATCTGGCGAAGATGGTTTTCATGGGTGATTTCATCGCAAGAATATATAATAAAATCATCTAAATATGGGTAGCAGAAGTTGTCAAGTCCGCGGGTCATCTCGTCGACAAAGCGTTGAAAGGTTTGACCTGCATTTCTGAGACCAAAGTTCATAAACGGGTATTCGAATAACCCGAAAGGTGTGGTTATTGCAGTCTTGCAAATATCTTCGTCTGCTACTCTGATCTGATTGTATGCTTTAACCAAATCGATCGTGGAAAATATACGACAGCCAGACAAGTTGTGAGCGAAGTCATGTATATGACGTATTGGGTAGCGATCCGGAATTGTCCTCGCATTCAGTTGGCGATAGTCTCCGCATGGCCTCCATCCACTATCTTTTTTCGGGGCTAGGTGTAGCGGAGCTGACCAGGGACTGTCCGATGGTCTGACAGTTCCATTCATCAGCATTGCGTCGAACTCCTGTTTGGCTATCTTCAGCTTGTCAGGTGCTAGGCGACGTGGTGTGCTGAATACTGGAGGTCCTGGTGTAGTTTTAATATGATGGACTGTGTTGTGGCTGCAGATTCGGTTGATACCAGACGGGCGTGTGATTTCGGGAAACTCTTTCAAGATGTCCAAGTATTGTGATTCGCCTGCCATTGTCTTCACTGAAGATATTATGACGGACGAAGATACTGATGCTGCTGGCGACGTTAGGGTAGTGGTGTTGTCTATAAGTCGTTGGTTACGTACGTCGACTATCAAATTAAAGTAAGATAGGAAATCGACGCCGATGATTGGCTTCGTGACGTCAGCCACTGTAAATCGCCAGGGGAAGTCTCTGCGTAGTCCCAGGTTGAGTACCATATGAGCGTATCCGTATGTCGCTATGTTTGTCCCGTTTGCAGCGTACAACATGTAGTCTGTTTTGGGTCGGCTTTGTCGTAGCAACTGTTTTGGAAAGACACATAGGTCGCTACCTGTATCTACCAAAAATTGTGTCTTTGTCTTATGATCAGTTACAAAAAGGCGACCTGAGCTAGGACGATCGTTTGCCGCCATTAGCGACCGCCCTGGTGGTTTTCCGCTAAGAAGTCGCATGGTTTAAGGCATCTGGTAGACTTTACGCCAAATTTGTGGTGAAACCAACATAATGGGAAGCGCCGATAATTTGACTGCGACCGTGTGTTGCTGCGATTGCGGTTACGTCCATGGTCACGTGTCTGTTGTCGTGATCTACGATTTTCAGTGGATAGTGCTTCTACCTTTTGCGTAAGTTCCGAAATTTGTTTCGACATTAAGTCCCATTGTGATGCGGGAATGGCTGATGTAGCAGTTACTTGCATTGGCAGTGACACTATGTCCATTACTGCATCGGCGAGGTCCGACAAACTGTTGAGGTCAGAGCGGGGCTGTGATGCTATAGCCGTCTGTACGTGTGTTGGTAGTCTGCTTGTCCAGATTGTCTTTAAAAAATCCTCTGGTATTTCGGAACCGGCCAGATGACGCAGGTGGCGAAGGAACTGCGATGGGCGACGATCTCCGAGTTCTTCGTGTGTGAGTAGTTGTTTAACCTCTTTTTCACGTGATTGCGACAGACGTTTTATTAGCTCTGTTTTGAGCGTTTCATAACTATTACCTACAGGCGGTGAAGTTATGATATCTTTCACCTCTGCTGCGTACCTGTGTTCCAGTTGAGACACTATGTAATAGAATTTTGTTCTGTCGTCGCTGATCCGGGAGAGAAGGAAGTGACCTTCTACTTGCGCGAACCATACTGCAGGCTCCTCTGGCCAAAATGGTGGCAACTTCACTCCAACTCTAAACACATCAGCCGGCGCCATGTAAGCCGACGAATTCGATGACGCGTCTTTGCCGTCCATTGTATCTCTCGACTCACGGAAGTGTCCAGAATAAGGGGTCACCAGTGTAGTGAAACTGTATATATTTATTTATTTCACTGTTTATTGACACCATACAATATTTCGATCAAACATTAATTTACGTAAGTAAGTAGGTAGGTCGTCGGACGTGCGGTCGACGCGGAGTTGGTTAGCTCACTGCGGCGCGCGGCGGACGAACGGTCCGCGGGCGGCGGGTCCAGGTAGCTGCCGGCCGACGGACAATAGACGCGAGCGCCGCTTGTATTGTTATCTATGCGCGCGTTGGTTCACATGACGCACGCCATGGTAAGTAATATTTTTATTTTTATTTTATATTTTTGTGTTTTTATATTTCTAATAATTTATTTCTTTTCTTTTTCAGGAGCACGCCACAAGGGTGGTAGCTAGCCAGTCATCACCATGCAATTGTTTCCTCACGATGTTTTCCTTCACCGCCAGCTCAAGCTTATTGTTAGGATTTGAATCTAAGCCCCTCGGTGTGAGGTCCGAGCACACTAACCACTGAGCTCTCATTGCTGTTAGCTGGTAACTTTTGGTAAATTTACTTAAAAATAATTTTGTACATCAACAAACAACATAAATTATTAAAAAAAACTCAAAAAAGAGATCAAAACAACATCATGTATTTTGTGGTAGAACAACGGCGGCCTTATCGCTTAGAGCAAATAAATGTGTTATTCATATACAGTTTTTTATTTTATGATTTAGACCAACGCGGTAAATTATCCAATTACATAAGCCAAATTAAAAAACATAATAATGTGCTTTACTACAACATTGTCAGTTAAAAGTTAACGGGCAAGTCTTGTGAAATAAGGCAATCGATGTGTTTTTGTCAACATTTTTGTGCCGTTATACATCATGGGGAAGTTTGAAATTAATGAATACTATAGTACATATCCTGAATTATTATGCTTGGAGAAAAAATAGTTTCAAACGCTTTTCGTTTCTTGAAATTATGAAATAGAATATGGCCAAATTATTTTTAATCCGTAATCTTGACATCAAAATAATTATAGGAAAGGCGCAATTTTATAGATGCTAACTTTGATGCAGATACATTTAAGGCTTAGACCTTTTATTGTACGTTTTGTTTATTCTATTAGCAGATAAGTACGGATAGTTTGATGAAAATTTCTGATAGTGCCTGCTGAAAATCTCTTTTCTGCGTTACGTCTGTTGCTGTTTTATTTTGGTAGGCGCTACAAACCATCGAGAATCTCTGAATCTGACAATCTAACGTCACGAGTCTCGTGGTCGTGTATAGCACGTCACGAGAGGGCGCGCGGTGGCGGCGGTACCGAGCACCGCGCGCATGCTTCCCGCCCGTTTTGTATTTGACACTTGACACTGGCAAATATTCAAAACGCGATGCCAAAACAAAAAAAAAAAACTTCTGTCATAATGTAACAGATAATCAATGTAAAATCCGCTTCCGGCAATAGGAATAAACATTCTGTCTCCTTCTTGCTCGTGGCTATAGTAATTTAACTCTCCTTATCTATTTTAGCGTGACGTCAATGTATTCAAATCTAACGTCAGACGTATGTACGTCTGTGTGAGTGGAAAATATCAATGTAGGTGTTCAAGCAGAAGTTCCCACGGTCGAGGACTTGGCCCTTAATCTTAAAAGTAGGTATTGATTAATGTACCTACTTTAGATTAGTTCGGAAACAACTAAATTACAAACCCAATTTCACTGTACGATGCAAATCATCCCAGGAATCGATTCGACAACTCGTACAACTAATAAATCGAGTCAAACAATCGTCGGGCAGCTTTTGAATATAAATTTAGCTGGGATTCGATCACCGTTATCTCGATGCATCGATTGCAGATGATCGGGTTGGACGCCACAAAGACAGGTAAGGATGTATAGATTGGATACAATTACGTGCCACTAGATTGCGCCACGGTAAATAGTTTCTACATTTTACATAAGGTTGTAAGCTTCGGGTGTACTAATCCGAAAGGTGGTTATTGTATCATTATGAATGGCTTTTACAATCGACACAACAATGAAATCGTGAAGAAATTTAAGCTACTGCGTACATTTTGTCCAGGGTCAATGAATTGTTTCTATAGTACAGCCGGTTTTATTTTTTTTTCCAAGTTGTGCCACTTGTAAAATTTGTTAAAGATGTGTAAAATAACCCTCTTCGGTACACCCCAAGTATTTAACCCTGTATGGGAAGGAATAAGTACCAATGCGAAAAGTTAAGTAACAAACCGAAGCATTAAAAAAAACGTTAATTGTACTTATCAATAGCTTTAAATTAAGTTTTTGTTGTTTTTCATTTCAAAAAACTAGTATTTTTTTCCAGTATGTATGCTTTAACAAGATTAATTAAACAAATTAAATAAACACGAATACTCACAATTTTTTTAAGACAACCATTATTTACTTTATTTGTGCCAAATACTTATTTTAACTTGATGAAAATATGGAATGGCACAGGCAAAACGCAGAAAGCGCGATGCCTTTAATAAAAAACCGACCGATCGAATTATGAAATGCGACGAGCAAAATTGTAGGACCAAAGAGGCTTCACCTATTTTCTGCGAAATCTGAACCTTTTTACAAGCTGTGACTGTCGCTTGTTTTTTAGAAAAATAACTTAGGCACCAAGACATTTGAATCGCATTGCACTGCTCATAACCGCCTCGAGTTGTCATTGCATTGTTGCCTTATGAATTCTTTGGAGCACCTTATATTTTGCATTTTTGTTATCAACAAATGATGCAGCACACGATATAAACTACGAAAAAATTACTTTCATACTCCTTAACACAGCATACAAATCAAGTTTCCAGAAGAAATTCTCTAAAAAAAAATCGTATCAAATTTCGTTTCTTAATTTATAAAAACGAGGCAAACAAACAAAACGGACAAAATGCAGCCCATTTCGCAATATAAACTGATTAGATTATATGTGTTCATGGGTAAATAAATGGTATATTACTATTTCGGTAAAAATAAACTTTAAAAGACTTCATTATTTTAAATAGGATTTGGACTTGATCGTGGTATATTTACCTTGACTTAACGGTACATAATTATGAATATGACATCAAAATATAATGTAATCACTTAATCGTGGATTTATATTGCACAATTAGACGCCACAATATTTTAAGTAAGTTAAAAAAAACATGTTGAAGTGTCAAATAGTTTAAATGTCAAATACAAAAGCAATTCTTTGAATACGTAAAGGCGAATAATGAAGTTTTGGCGGGAACACGGAAAGAGTCGTGTCGCCCCGTTGTATTTTTTTGTAAAACTAGTATTTAGTCGAGTATGTATGCATTAAAATGGTGGTGCTTTATTCATAAAGGGCCAAATCACAAGCGATAGTGTGGGTAAATGATATAATGTGATGAAACATGACTTTTTGAGTTGCTTCCAAAACTCCATCGAAGCTTTATAGTAAAGTCATCACTAGGACTTGACTGACACGGACTGTACTTAACCAAGACTGGGCTTGGACTATAACTATAGCTACGAGACAACTTATTTAACTTTTGAAACTTGAAAATGTAAAACTCTTGACACTGGCAAATGCTAAAATAAAATTCGACGCCAAAACCAAAGAAAAAAAGGCTATTAATCAAAAGTTAAAGTAAGTCTTGTCAAAAAAGAACGTAACCTCTGCTACATATACCCATATACAAATCGAGTGCGTCTTCGAATAAAACCGTAACTGAATTCCGCAAATTTACTGCATTGCCCTAAGCATTAAGTGCCTTAAGTGGGAATTTGCTCTAGTGGGAGTCTGGAAACAACGGTGCTGTTAACGGGAATGTTGAACCATACATGTGTGCCTTTTAAGCCTGGGAAAATGATACCGCTATAAAATAAACAACAGATTTCTTGATGTCAATGATTCAACTGACATTGAATATTCGACGCCCTTGTGGACGTTAAGCCAGTCCAGTTGGAGATCGTCGGACTGCCGATCAGAATGTCCTTGGTTCAAACCTCATGCGATTCTGTCTTTTCTACATTATTTAAATCTTGTTAATGTTAATTACCGTTGATTTTAATTTGTTAGAACATTGTATGGCAGGAGAGTTTTTAAAAAGATGGTGTGAAGTATCTGTTAAACTAGGACTTTGCCTAACATAGTAGTTTGGCCTTCTACTTACCATTCTTACAATGAGCAGAAGGCCCACACCCATCTCTGGGGACAGTTTTCCATAGCAGTTTTAGTGTTGCTTTATAAATTACCTGGGGGTAGATCTTCTTTAGCAGGAGGTCGTCTAGGTACCGCCGCAGTACCAGATAATCTGTCGCCACGCAGTAGAGTATAAACATTACTGTGTTCCAGTTTGAAGGGTACTTCAGCAAGGGCTTAACCATCATAAGTTCCAAAACATCAAAATGCATTGGACTTTATTTTTAACCGACTTAAACAAAGGAGGAGGTTCTCACTTGAACTGAATTTTTGATATGATGATTCTATTTTTGCTTGGTAGATCATACTTAAGAGGTTGTCCCATATAATTTTTATCGAAATCGATCGAGCGGTTTTTAAATAATTAACAAAAATCTAAAAATTGTTAATAATGATGATATTTTCGTTTACTCAGAAACCTCGCTGTTTCGTTGAAGCAGTGCTTTTAGTTGGTCATGAAGTCGGTATTTTTAAATCGTTAATTTATATACTGTACTTTCAATATTAAAGTCTATCATCTTATTAGAAAGTACGATTGTCTCCATCATAAATTTATTCTCGATAATTAATTAATTAAGAAATCCGAAATAAAACCAAAGTGTCGGTGTTCTTTTAAAACAAATACAAACATCAGCAAATAAAGCAAAACGCCCCTTAATCGGGGATAACAAGATGACTCAATTAAAAAAACTTGTTTCGGCTCGAGCCTAATTAAGAGCGCTGGTCTCTTTAAGTATCCTTAAAGTACAATTAACCTGTATAATTTAGTAAATTAAAAATATATTCAGGTTTTACGTATATAAATGGAGAAAAGAAATTTGTAGCGGTGATAGGACTCGCACGCCGCAGGGCCTGGGTTCAAACATAAAAAATTTAGTAATTTCGATAGCTGCAGTATCTTTCATACCGGAACTCAGTAATGTCTACAAACTACAGTGATGCCCAGGACTTTGTTTTGCCACTAAAGTTCTATGAATCGCTGCAATAAATAATAAATATCGCAGGAATATACACACAGCGCCATCTGGCCCCAAACTAAGCAGAGCTTGTGTGATGGAAGTCAGATTTCTGATAGAATACATAAATACTTAAATACTTGGTGGTAGATCTCCTTAGCAGGAGTTCGTCTAGGTAGGTACCACCGCAGTACCAGTTATTCTGCCGCTAAGCAGTAGTGTGTAAACATTACTGTGTCCCGGTTTGAAGGGTACTGCAGCTAGCGAAATTACTGGGCTGTTGAGACTAACCATCGAAAGTCTCAAAGTAATGAGCACCAAAGCAATGATGCCCTGGACTTTGTTTTGTTACTCAAAGTTTTTTGTATCACTGCAATAGTCATGGACAGGCGTTATCTCATATCATCAGGAGAGCGTCTCGTTCGTCTCATTACTTTTTACATTTAAAAAAAACTTTGTTTTTGTAAATACATACATATAATACATACAGAACACCCAGACACAGAACAAACATTTGTTTATTCACAAAATGTTTGCCCTGAGTGGGAATCGAACCCACGCCCTACAGCTCTCAAGGCAGATATACTACCAATGAGCCAACGGGGATGTCATGATCATAGACTGGCGTTATCTCTTACCATCAGGAGAGCTCGTTCATCTCATTACTTTTACATAAAAAAGGTAGGTAGTATGAAACTGTTTCCAATAGCGAATTTCAGAATACCACTTCAGATTATATCTTCCACATTTATCGACTCCAGATTCAAATTAAGACGTTAAAAGGAACCTAAAGTGAAGCTAATGGGAATTCTTTTTTAAATTTTGCATAAAAAAATCAGCTCGCGTGGGAGGTAAAATTTTATCTTCAACCACCATCTTTGGTTATTTTACGGACTCGATTTGGTTAATTGAATTTTTATGGTCCCTTACATTAGATATAACTTGGGCATTTATTTTGGGTAGAATAAGAACTTGTATGTGGTCCCAAACCGATTATTGTTTTTATGACGTGTAGTGTTTTAAATGTTATGAGACATGACTTTTCGTGACGCTTCCAAAACTCTATTAAAGCTTATGGTGAAGTCGCTACACCACTACTTTGCTAAGGCATGACTGGACTTGACCAATACTTGGAGAATTGGACAGCCCTGTTGGCTCATTGGTAGTATATCTGCCTTGAGAGCTATAGGGCGTGGGTTCGATTCCCATTCAGGGCAAACATTTTGTGAATAAACAAATGTTTGTTCTGTGTCTGGGTGTTCTGTATTTATTGTAAGTATATATTTACAAAAAAAAGGTATTTTTGTATTCTATCAGTTATCTGACTTCCATCACACAATCTCTGTTTAGTTTGGGGCCAGATGGCGCTGTGTGTATAGTCCTACGATATTTATTTATTTATTTAATACTGAACTTTGACTGAAACTAAATAGTATCTTATACATAAATGACATTATTAATTTGTTTTTATTTACACAATACACAAACGTTAACTTTTCATTAAAAATAGATTTATGTCGTTTACTTACTGAAATGAAAATATCTAATACTAGCGGACACCTCGCGGTTTCACCCGCGTACTTCCCGTTCCCGTGGGAATACAGGGATGAAAAATAGCCTATGTCACCCGGGGATAGTGTAGCTTCCCAACGGTGAAAGATTTTTTGAAATCTGTCCAGTAGTTTTAGGGCTTATTTAAATAAACAATCAAATTTTTCCTCTTTATAATAGTATCGATAGATTCTACCGTGTTGCTGTTCTTTTGTGTGTAAAAAAAAAAAATCTTTCATCAAATGTTTAATCGCAATAACATTATAAATGTGAAAGTTTCGATGGATGGATGTTTGTTACTCTTTCACGCAAAAACTACTAAACGGATTTGTATGAAATTTGGTGTGGAGGTAGCTAAGACCCTGGATTAGAACATAAGCTACTTTTTATCCCGAAAACATGTAGCGGATAACACCGCGGAGCGCAGTCCGCCCCGGGCGCAGGGGTAGTTTTTTAAAAATAATAATAAACATTTTAAAATAAAAAATTAAATGTCCTTAGAATCGCGACTGTCAAATCGATACACATTAACGTTGTCAATGAAAAATATTATGGTAATACCTATATTCATCACCTTGGGTATTAACACCGGACGGGAGTATCCCGGCATTGTGTTGAAACCACCTCGCCATCGCTATCGCTATCAGATTGATCACAATCTGATTAATAGCGAGCAGCTATCGCGATGGCCATTCTGTAATTAATTGGTAGCAGTATAGAACCTACCAAGCGAGGAAGTAAATGGTCTGACGTAATAAATAGTTATTTTTTATAAAACTGGCTTACGTTTTACGTTTTTGCGGTTCACCTCACCTCATGTTAAGCGAAGGTGCGGTATTCGATGGAGTATGCTTGCCTAGAAAAAACTAATTCACTCGCGACTTGTAGGCACCCAGTTTCTGATAAGGATAACCTACTCGGGCAGCAAATTCCATTGTTTAGCGGTTCGCACAATGAAGGTGGAATTGAACCGTTTAACTTAAGCTTGTTAAAATTCTAGACTGTTGGATAGTAGAATGGACATTGTGGAATTAAGTCATGCAGCTTAGCGCGCTTTCCAAAAATGTATCTGGTAGAAAACCGACAGACGTGCATGCACCTTTTCGTCGATGTTCAAGACTTTTTAGACTTAATCTAAATTTGAAGATTTTTATTTTTTCTTTGGTTGTGACGTCGCATTTTGAGCATTTGTCAGTTTCGAGTGTTTTACATTTTCAAGTGTCATAAGGGCATTTTCACTTTAAATGGTGCAGGTTTTAAAAACATCCTTTGAAAATGTATTAGTGTTTTAATACTTATAAACTATGAATAATAGTAAAGAATGATTTCATTTATGTGATTTTTATAAAAGTTCTGGGTAGAAATGTGTATTTTATCACATAAATTAATTTTTTCGAACTTAAGTCGTAAATATTTGTCTTGTTAGTAACAAAAATCAGATCGAGATAAAAAGAAAACCGCTGAAAATAAAATTTAAAAAATGCTGTTATTGAGTTTTCATGTACTAATTAATGAAATAGAATTTTAAGACTTGGGCATTATATATATACTTTTAAATAAAATTCAACAATAAGGTCAGTTTAGTTACATATTGTCCAATGCAAATATTATTTTTCATATAACTTTATTAAGTATACACAAAACGATAAAATGAAAATGTAAATTTAATAAGGCTTTTTATTTTCTTTATTAATAAAATATTAAATAATCAATTAGCTTATAGAATTGAAATATTTTTAAAGAAACAACTCTTCAATATTTAGGGACCGTAACTGAATGGACATGTGGCGTGACGAGACAGAATCAATAAGAATGCTACTCACTGTGTGATAAAATAAAAAAAATAGTTTTCCTAATGAGACTTAGGTGTACTCTGTAGGCATTTAATAAAAACACACATTAAATAGGTGTCGATATAATAAAACAATAAACAGTTAACACAAAATCTAATTATATTATTAAAAATATTGACACCCATGACAAAGTTCTGATGGTATTTAAGTAAGTCAACTGGCAAAGCCAGTTAATATTGTTGTCTACAAGCATAAAAATGTTTCTTCTTCAAGTTGACAAGTATCTGCAAAGTTAAGAAAAAAAAACAAATATTTTATTTTTCAACTAATGTAATGTCATAATAATATTAAATCAGTTTCGTTGATATTGAGTACTAAGCTTTACATGTCTGTTTCGTAACATTTTTGTCTGTTCTATAGTAACGGTTACTAACAAGACGTGACGAAATCCGGTCATTTTTCAAAATAAAATTAAAATACTCAAAAACATTATCAGTTTTGTATCAAATTCTATTCGTATGCTTTCAGTAGGGTTAAACCCATAAACAGCTAAAAAATAAATAAAGTCAAACATTAATTTCACAAAAAAAAACGTTACTAACCTCAGTAGATTATCTCACACCAAATTTTCTGTGCCGAGTAGCAGCCGCACTAATTGGACACAGTTCGCAACAAACTTCAAACTGGCGTTTTATACTATGACATTTGTCGTTGGGGTTCCAATAAGAAGCAGATTTACCCGATAAATAGATAAAGTAATAGTAAAAAGTGCGTTACAATCCGGACATGTCCGGTAATCGCGATTTCGTGGGACAAGCTTTATTAATTTATTTAATGACTTTGTTATCTAACTGATATTAAATATTTACAAATAACTATATTACAATGATAATTGATCATCGCTACGGAAGCCATCGTACAAATAACTTTCAAAAAATTAAACACAAGGAGGCAAACTGTCGATGGGACACCACATTTTCACACATTATATTTTATTTGTAATTAAATTAAAATTGAAACCGTGTTGTTTCAGGAGCCAAATAATAGAAATCCAGACAGATTTATAAACATTTCTTTAGTGTAATAAACAGATTCTTAAAAATTATATTCCAAACATTTTTTCCATCAGTTTGTCGTCATAGGACAACCAAAAACTAGCCTGCACCATTTAAAGTGAAAATGCCCATAAATTAAATAAGTTGCCTCGCTTAGCTTTAGTTATAGTCAAAGTACAGTTCATGTCAGTCAAGACCAGTCATGCTTTAGTAAATAGTGGTGACTTTACTATAAAGCTTCGATGGTGTTTTGGAAGCAACACAAAAAGTCATGTTTCACCACGTTATATCATTTTCCCACACTCGCGCTTGTGATTCGGCACTTTATAAATAAAACACCACCATTTTTATGCACTCGACAAAACACTAGTTTTTGTAAAAAAATACAACGGGGCGAAACGACTATTTTCGCGTTCCCGCCAAAACTCCAAAATCAAATTTGAAGTTTCATCTTTGTGTTAGCGTGGTCGGAAACAATAGAACGTTAAGCACGCCTGGCCTGTGTTTGTTGGCAAATTATCGAGTTGAGGGTAATAGCCAACCAGTTGAGTACTAGAAAGTACCTTTTTTATGTAATATAGTAATGAGACGTACGATGCACTCTCCTGATGGTAAGAGATAACGCATGTCCATGACCATTGCAGCAATACACAGAACTTTGCGTAGCAAAACGAAAGTCCGGGGCATCGCTGCTTTGGCGCTCATTACTTTCGATGGTTAGTCTGAACAGCCCAGTAATTTTACTAGCTGCAGTACCCTTCAAACCGGAACACAGTAAATAAATGTTTACACACTACTGCTTGGCGGCAGAATATCTGGTACGGTGGTACCTACCTAGACGGCTTCCTGCTAAGGAAATCTACCACCAAGTACCACCACTTTACAATTATGCTACGGTTTCCTCGCGCTATTTTCTTTCTTTTTACATTCTATTAAACGTACGCCCTCCGACATGTGAAACCACCCCGCTAACCACTGATCTATCATTGCTACAAAAATATTTTAGTATTTGGGCATAGCAACCTGCAAGGAATCAATAGAATTTGACTCTTATAGATTTAATCCACTCAACACTGAATACGAATTTACTTTGCTATGTTTTTTCTCAGAATTCTCGACCCGAACCTGTAATTCCCCTCTTTCAATTAATTGATGGAAATATCCAATCGCAATCAGGGGAACCCATCGAATTGTGTGCGAAACGGAAAAAAATTAAGACCAACTTCTGCTTTCAAATTTTGGTATTGTTTCGAACCTAGCCTGGATTCAGACACAGAATATTAAAGGTACAGATCATTGTATAATATGAAATGAGATTAAACTTCTTAGCATTTTTTTCTCAGCTCACAATTACCAACCCAAAAAAGAATTACCAAAATTGACCAAACTGGCTAAACGTGTGTTGACACTTCACACATCTTCGAGAACATTAAGAAATCTCAGAAACGCAGGGTTCTTTACGATATTCTCTTTTATTGGTTGAAAATACAAGCAATTCTCAATTATAAAGTAGAAAAGACAAAAGTGCACCTCAAACAACCTAAAACAGCTGTATCAGCATACAAGCTGTGATAGAAACTTATATACTTATTTATCACTCGAAACTAAAACAGATGAATTCTTTTTTTTATGATTGATAGGCTAGGTGTTTGACATCTCACCTGATGCTAAGTGACGGTGTGGTCGAAAATAGTGAAGCACACCTGGTCTGGATATTCTAGCTTTGACATGTATGAGAATACAATGTAGTGTTGATGAGTTGGTAAACAAGGGGCTAAAATTGGTCATTTCGATGATATAAAAGGAGTGTTTATACCCTCGGTACCCTATAACCTGTTTTTTTTAGTTATACATCTGACTTCTTATATACTGTTGCATTGATTTGTCAATGTTTGCGAGAACACGAAATAAAATAACTTTTCAAACAATCCGTACAACGATTTCCAATCAAATTCTGTTAGAAAGTTCGTAGCTATCGGAAAAATGTGTGGTAGATGAGTTGTAGAAAAAAGAAGCCACGTCAAGAACAAATTTTAAAGGTTTTATTGAAGTTTACGAGGCTGAGCGCAGTTTTGAGAGAGGTATACCTTCTTCATTGATTTTGGTGTCGCGTTTTGTGCATTTGCCAGTGTCAAGTGTTTTGATATTTTCAAGTTTCAGAAGTTAAAAAGTAGTCTTAAAGTCCAGTCTGTGTCCGTCAAGTCCAGTCATATGCTTTACTAAAATAGTGGCGACTTTATTATTAGCTTCGATGGAGTTTTGGAAGCAACACGAAAAAACATGTTTTACCACATTATATCACGTTTCCACACTAGAACTTGTAATTTGGTACTTTATACATATTATGTAAACACTCGAAAAAAACAGTTTTGGAAAATAATATAATGCGGCAACGTGTCATGTCCACGTTCCCGCCAAAATTCTTTTTTTGGCAACTTCGAGCAAAAGTTTCAGACCAAATGACATTTCTTAAAAGTAATTTTTCCTTGAACTAAAGAACAATTGAGAGGAAGCGAACATAACCGTCATTTATCCCGAGCTACTTTCAATGTTATCTAACAGGTTTCTGTCCAATGTCTCATATGTTATATTCTACGGCCCCGCTTGGACCTCACAATAAAGATATAAATCAACTCGAGTACTGAATAAAATCGCCTATCTCGCTTTATCGGTGGATTGGTTGCCCCTTCATATTATACGCTTACGTTTTTTTCTATACAGGATGGTATACAATAATTGATTCCGGATCTGTCCTGTTTTTATAAGACACAATCACACGTCTTCTAGAGTGTTGCAACAATTCCGAGCGCAATTACTGAGCACTGACCTCTTTTCTTTTTAATGCACTAGAGTCTAGTGCAAAGAGAATTGCAATGTATGTTGACTAGACACTGCAGCGGTAATCCTCTTACTGACGTTTAAAATTTGTTGTGTCTGTATGTTAGTTTAAATCTTCTTATTTGTGTTTTGTCTGGAGTTATTCGTTGTAAACTCTCAGACATGCTGGTTTCTTCTCGATTTATTGTAGCGGTGATAGCTCAATGGTTAACGCTTTGGGTTCAAATCCCAACAATGATCTTTAGCTGCCGGTGAAATTAATCATGAATATACAATAACGTGGGTACTTTCTAGTACTCGGCTGGCTCTACCACCATTAAGTTGAAAATTTTACGCCAGGCACCTAACTGTGTGTTCCGATAGTAGTAATGGTAATTGAGAGTCGATTCCATTCTAAGTTAAGTGTGTTGGTGTGGTTGGCCACATCGTCACCGTTGCTAGTACCTTTGCTCCGGCACTAGTACATCTCTCATCGTTGCCGGAGAAAAAAACCATCAAATCTGGATACAAACGAGAATAAGAAAATTAATTAAAACTAAAACAGTCCGGTTGGTTCATTGGTAGAACGACTGCTTCGAGAGCTGAAGGGCGTCGGTCCGTTTCCCAACCAGGACAAACTTTGTGGTATGTTAAAATGTTTGTTCTGTATTTATTATAAGTATGTATTTACAAAAAAAAAGTAAGCATTTAAGTATTCTATCAGTTATCTGACTTCCATAGTACAAGCTATGCTTAGTATGGGGTCAGTTGGCACTGTGTGTAATGTCCTACGATATTTATTTACTTTTATATTTAAAAAAAATAAAATCTTACCTTTTTAAATCAGATCGTTCTCTACACTCAAATCCTTCGCCCAATATACAAGATAAAACATTCAAAATCAAACACCAACCGGACAACGCGAAACTGCATTTTGAGGCACATTTTGCATAAAACACGCCCAGTCCATTCTGTGTTCTCGTCTAGCAACTAGTCCGAGCACGGAACTAATAACAATAAATTTTTCAAACGTCCTGTATAACAAGCCGCCTGCGGTGATAGCCGTTGCTTTCAAACTTGCTGCAATGTGTTATTTTTGATGTAATAACAGAGAGTTACGCAATGTTGTTGTTTCTAGTTGTCCATAATCTTAAGATTTACTCTGCGGAAGTTCATTTGACAGCCCTGTTGGTTCATTGGTAGTATGTCTGCTCCAAGAGCTGAAGGACGTGGTTTCGAATCTCACCCAAGACAAGCATTTTGTGATATAAACAAATGTTTCTTTCTGTGGCTGGGTGTATTGTATGTATTATTTATAAGTATGTATTTACGAAAAAAACTATTTAAGTATTCTCTAAAAATCTATTTTAGTCTTCCATAGCACAAGCTTTGCTTAGTTTGGGGTCATATGGCGCTGTGTGTAATGTCCTATGTTATTAATTTATTTATGTTAGGTATAATTATTATTATTTTGAGTGTTCACGGTATATATTTAGTGTAAGTCGTTTCGGTTACAACAGCGATGAGGATTCAAACTTTACGATTGTAGTTTTGGCGGGAACGCTGAAAAAGTCGTGTCGCTCCATTGTACATTTTTTCAAATCTGGTGTTGTTTCGAGTATTTACATACGTAAACACTCAAACTTTATACAAACATTGTGGTATTTTATTCATAAAGTATCAAACTGAACAAGTGAGAACGAGTGTGGGAAAGTGGCATAATGAAGTGGTGAAACATGATTTTTCGTGTTACTTCCAAAACTCCATCGAAGGTTATTGTAAAGTCACCACTACTTTATACAGCATGACTGGATTTGACTATAACGGAATGGACTTGACCAAGACTAGACTTTGCTTACTTATTAACTTATAAATATTTATCAAAACACTTGACACGGACAAATGCACAAAATGCGACGCCAAAATCAAGGAATAAGAACTTAACAATAATAAAAAAAACATTTTTTTTTTTCAAAATAGAAAGATACGCTTATGTATATGCAAGGTACATATGTACGAGTAGCTGAAATTAATTAATTAATTAATTAATTTGAGAAACAAAAAAAACTATACTAGTTATTTTGCGTCGATATCAGTCCCGCCTCTATCTGAGATCTCAGTTAGTAAGTAATTATTTACATTTTGAACAAAACCAATTAAGAAATGTTCGTAATTGTTTCTCCAAATCCTCTCGGCCCCTACACGTTGTTTCGTAATTTTTGTGAAGGGCGACCTCGGGGGCCTTTGTCTAACCCGAATCGTTTGGAAACCACGAAACGCTCACTTTTCAGTGGACCTTATTTTAGTCTGAGAGCTACTGCATAAAACTATTACTGATATTTGATTTTTTTTGCCTTGAACTTTGTTTTGCTACTCAAAGTTCTGTGTATCGTTGCGTTATCTCTTAACGTCAAGAGAGCGTCTCGTTCGTCTCATTACATTTACATAAAAAGTAATTTACAAAAAAATAATTTTAATACAGCGATATCTGACCAAACTAAGCAAAGCTTATCCTATGGAAATCAATATAATAAGAATACATGAATCCTTTTTTTTATAAAAACACACGGATACATAACAAACATTCGTTTATGCCACAAAATGTGTATCCTGGGTGGAAATCGAACCCACGTCCTACAACTACTGAAGCAGATATTCTACCAATGAGCCAACAGGGCTGTCATGTAGCTGGAAAAATATTTTTAGAGTAAGTTTACTTTTAAAGTTATTTTTTATTCGGAATAATTAAGTGAAAATTTAAATCTCGACAATTAGGCGGTGGGCCTAGAAAAATTTGGTTGGATAAACTTACTTCACAAGATAATGAATTATCCGTATGCTCTGAGACTATTTAAATCGCTCAGTTAATATAACCCGAATCGTCCCTTAAATTCGTGACCTGCGCTGGCCTGCTGGAATGGCATCTTTTGGGCACAAATTTGCTGTTTGCTTGGGATGTTTTCACATTGGAGAGATTGTACTACATATATCTACATAAGCATGATTTTGATATTCTTTTTTTGGCATCATACTTTGTGAGTTTTGTTTTGTCAAGTATAAATATTTTCATTGACAAAACAATACACTATACACTATTTATTAACATTAACTGCTATGTTAGCGTATTTGGTAGAATACCTGCTTCAAGAGCTGTAGGGTATGAGTTTGATTCCTACCAAAACAAACGTTCATGTGACGATAAATGTTTGTTCTGTCTGTGTCTATATATTATTTAAAAAAAAACATAAGTAGGTTATTAATAGCATCTGGTATTATATGATAAATCAAGCAAAATAAACAATAATAGGGATGAAAAATAAGCTTAGGATATGATCAGGTTAAGATACAAAAGTATGACAAACATTCTAATGAAAACACACCCTAAATGTATATAAGAGATAATCAAAATAATGTACTCATATAGCAGCCAGGGATGCCAAAAATTCTCGCGATTTCTTGTCACTAATCTCGCCCTTACGGCTTGGCATGGGCAGCACTGACCTACTCAAATAGTCAACCCGGCTGCTTCTGAAGTCAACCTTATTTATATCACCCAGAAAGGGTTATTTATTTGTCCGTTTAGGGTCGGAGCAAATATCCTTTTTAGATGAACATAAGTGGTCAAAAGACATCGTCAAACTCAAAGATGGTATAGAAAGACAATTGTAAGCATTAATAATATGTTTTGGGATGGATATGAAAGGGGATTTTTCCAGGAAAAGTCGTTGATGGCTACCACCAGCTCTGGGGGGAGTAAGGTGGTCATGTGAGACGCTCTGGATAAGTGGCGACCTACCCACTGAAAACCTTGAAATGTTTCTCCCTAGCGATTATAAACAGGGGCTGCCATCGCACTCTTCGGATATCCCGAAGAAGAGAC
Organism: Biston betularia; assembly: GCA_905404145.2. NCBI lineage: Eukaryota > Metazoa > Arthropoda > Insecta > Lepidoptera > Geometridae > Biston > Biston betularia. The sequence goes on from FR989879.1 coordinate 2,794,187, forward strand.
GGAAGTGGAGAACTTCCATCTCTCTTTTTTTGAGAAGCACGCGAAACCTCATGGGATACTCTTGTCGGGTGACGGACTTCCCGATTTCACCGCCCAAAACTCCTGTTTTAAAGGTTAACGGAAGGCATAAAACATCCTTCTCCGACGCCCGACTTTTGGGCTGCACAGCGAGAGATCCGTAGTGATTGCATCCGAGCAATGACGCTGTCAAGCAACAGTCCAGAGTATAATACGATTAGTTACATGAACTAACCAATTAATCACCCGCAAATAAATTAATGTTAGGTAAGCTCTCACTAAGTACACCTCAATTTCTATTCTTACTGAAAACAAAAAGTTATTTATACTTGGTCCTAAATTCGTAAACAAAAAGCAATTTAAGCCAACACCTACGAAGTTCTGTTATCCTCCTGAGGTGACCCGTAGATTTATTGCACAGCGATATGATGTACGATTTGGATGTGTAAGAGGTTTGTTTAAAAGCGGTTTTGTAATAAAAACATACTGAGCGACGAATTTCATGTAATTCTAGATATACTTCTATAGTTTATTGAATGCGTTCTCCCTGGCTTCGAGTCGCCACAAACACAGCACGCTGTCACAGAATAAATGATAGAAATCACAAAATCTGTGTTCGTCTAGTCTAGCGTTTACAACGAATGACGCGCACAATATTATTTACCGTAATTTTTTCAAAATCCACATACACAACGCGTTTCTCCATTCCGGTTTACTAAACGGTTCGAGTCTACTTTCATTGTACGAACCGCTAAACAATGGAATTTGCTGCCCGAGTGGGTGTTCCCTGATAGACAATCTGGGTGCCTTCAAGTCGCGAGTGAATCGGTTTCTTCTAGGCGAGCGTGCTCCGCCGTAGACCGCATCTGCGCTTATAATCAGGCGAGTTGGCGGTCAAACGCAAGCCTAAATGTAATTAAAAAAAAAAGTATACAAACAGACAGAAAGTCTGAGTTAATTGCGTTTTATTGCAAGTACTAGTAAGTATTAGTAAGGTTGTATATAAAAGACCACTGGACAAAAATCACCACAGTTTGCACCCCAAAAATTAAACGACTTAAGGGTCCGACCCAGGCGAAGGTGTTGTGATGAACTAAATCGTCACCATATTCACTGAACCGACAGATAGCGCAGTTGTAACAAATGTGCAATTTATTATTAACGTCACGACTTACATACATATACTTTTTTTAGGTTCTCATCCTTGAGTTTTCGTGGGAATACGGAAGACCATGTCGTTGTATTATTATCTAATTTAAAACTATGGATTTTTCGATTGTTTTTTGTTTTGAAAATAGTGGGTTTTTACCGCCACCGCCAGCTGTCCTACGTATATCGTCACTCCATCGAGTCTGAGTCTCAAAGCGTCCTACGCTACGTTTGCCAACGCCTACTACTTAAATATAAATAATTATAGAGAATGAGAATCTTGAAAAGGTTCACTAGTAAAACATAAAAAAATCACAAATAAACAAGATATATTTTTGAGCGTTTAATATCAGTATAAATCCTAATTGTCTAAATAGTAAATAAGTTATTTTGTAAGTTATAATTATATTCTAACTAAAGTTATTGTTACAAGTCCGTAGGTTAAAACTCATACAACAATTATTTATAAAAGTAGTTACTTCTGTCTAAAGTAGATGGCGCTGGCAGCGAGTTAGCTCGCGGTAGTGACTTTTTCGGGTAGCGTGCGATATGTTTTTTGTTTTGGCATAACCAATGTCTATGCGTTCCGGAAATGCGATTTTATTGTAAATCCCTTTCCTTAAATAAATAAATAAATAAATATCATAGGACATTACACACAGCGCCATCTGACCCCAAACTAAGCAAAGCTTGTGCTATGGAAGACAGATAACTGATAGAATACTTAAATACTTTTTTTTTTTGTAAATACATACTTATAATACATACAGTACACCCAGACACAGAACAAACATCGATGTTAGTCACACAAATGTTAGTCCTGAGTGGGAATCGAACCCACGCCCTCCTTGACTCGAAACTGTCAATATACATTATATAAATAATTTATATACAACCTATTTCTAAAAAAAAAGCTTTAACATACCGCATCCACTCTTCCACATTCAAACCTGACCATCAAGGAATCGTTTTAAAATCATTCATCATCTGATACGGGGATGATCTTTCTGTTTCCTTCCTTTTGCGTTTGTATCTCGGGGCCTTTTGTGAGTCCCTTAATGGCCGAAAAGACGCTGAGTCAGCCTGCGTCTTTCCACAGCAATGATAAATATGTATGCGATGAATGGTCTGCGCTTTTGGATGCCTACAAATTGTGGAAATTGTGATTTGGTTGTTTGCTATTTTAAGTTTTTAACCCACGCTTTAGTGTTATCCGGAAAGTGAAAAGAATTTCTTAGGCTTGTACCAATAAGTTACGATTAATAAAATCATATTGATTTGATACAACACCTTATGATGTTTACAAATAATACTCCAATTTTTGTTAATGTAATTCTATGGAGAGAAACAATACGCTCTCCTGATTGTAATAGTTTTTTTTTATGCTTGACAGGCTAGATATTTGACCACAGCTCACCTGATGTTTAGTGAAGGTGTGGTCGAAGATGGTAAAGCACACCGAGCCTGGAATGGAACTGGCTCTCAAGTGAGGCTGCCGGAACACACCGTTAGATACTTGGCGGCAGATTTCCAACTTGAGGGTGGTAGCTACCCAGCCGAGTACTAGAAAGTACCCTACCACTATGCTATGGTTTCCTCACGATGTTTTCCTTCACCGGCAGCTCAAGCTCATTGTTGGGGTTTGAACCCACGCCCTTCGGCATGCGAACCTACCGCGCTAACTACTGAGCTATCATCGCTACAAAAATAGTTTTTTTTTTTTTTATGGTTGACAGGCTAGTTGTTTGACCACAGCTCACCTGATGTTAATTAAGTGAAGGTGTGGTCGAAGATGGTAAAGCACACCTAGCCTGGAATGGAACTGGCTCTCAAGTGAGGCTGCCGGAACACCGTTAGATGCTTGGCGGCAGATTTCCAACTTGAGGGTGGTAGCTACCCAGCCGAGTACTAGAAAGTACCCTACCACCATGCTATGGTTTCCTCACGATGTTTTCCTTCACCGGCAGCTCAAGCTCATTGTTGGGGTTTGAACCCACGCCCTTCGGCATGCAAACCTACCGCGCTAACCACTGAGGTATCATCGCTACAAAAATAGCTTTTTTTTTATGGTTGACAGGCTAGTTGTTTGACCACAGCTCACCTGATGTTAAGTGAAGGTGTGGTCGAAGATGGTAAAGCACACCTAGCTTGGAATGGAACTGGCTCTCAAGTGAGGCTGCCGGAACACACCGTTAGATGCTTGGCGGCAGATTTCCAACTTGAGGGTGGTAGCTACCCAGCCGAGTACTAGAAAGTACCCTACCACCATGCTATGGTTTCCTCACGATGTTTTCCTTGTTGAACTCCATTGTTGGGGTTTGAACCCACGCCTTTCGGCATGCGAACCTACCGCGCTAACCACTGAGCTATCATCGCTACAAAAATAGTTAACGCATCCAAGACCAGTGCAGCGATATATAGAAGTTTGAGTAGCAAAACAAAGGCCAGCGCATCGCTGCTATGGCGCTCATTACTATAAGGCTTTCGATGTTTAGTCTTGGCAGCGCAGTAATAATAGAAAAAGATGTAGTCAACTCAAGACATCATACCGTACTTCAAGATCTTTTAAGGAAAATTTTTACTTGGTGGTAGATTTCCTTAGCAGAGGAAGTCGTCTAGGTAGGTACCACCGCCGCGCCGCAGTACCAAATATTCCGTGAAACAGTAGTGTTTATAACATTGCTGTGTTCCGGTTGTAATGCAGCTAGCGAAATTACTAGGCTGTTGTGACTAACCATCGAAAGTCTCAAAGTAATGAGCGCCAAATGCCCTGGACTTTGTTCTGCAACTCAAAATTCATTGATGCAATGGTCATGGGCATGCGTTATCTCTTACCATCAGAATAGCGTATCGTTCATCTCATTACGTTTAAAGAAAAAAAAACAAATTTCACTAATGCATTGAATGGTGACGACTGAACGATTTATATAAAGTAACTTTAAGGTAGCAATGTACTAGTAACTCGGTAAGTAATGACTCGGGGGCGATTATTCCCCCGGCTGAAACAGATTAGCTTTGCAATGAGAGTCCTGAACGTACCGATACGCCGCTCGATCCGTAATTGCCATGCGGGCACACCCCCGGCGGGTCGCGGTGCACGGTTAGTGTCCGGAAACTTAACACGTGCAACGCGACACGCCGCGATGGCACCGCAGTATAATATCGAGTGGGTATCAGTCAAATCTTCGCTAGCCCGTAAATACGGGGCTAGCAAAGCGTTCAAGGCTCCCATCAACGCCAAATTTCGTCTATGGGTGGGCAAACGTGGTAGTCGCGGCCTAGAATCGGGTGCGAATCTATATTGACAAATCGCGTCTTCCAAAGTCCTCCTCAAATGCTCACTCACCTGGCTACATACACCCATGCTCGCGCATTCGCCTACATCAACTACGGGATCAATAGGTGTCGCTAGTGTCGCCATCGACGTCGGCACTGACACCAGTGTCGGGGCTGACGACGCGACAGGCGAATCCCGTGTCGAAACAGGCGTTGGACGAGCAGGAAGTGCCTCCAGGCGGAGCCGATCAAGCACGGACTGATCCAACAGCTGAAGTCACTGGATAGCCCGCACTTGATCCGATAGTCGTTGGGCAGACACGGTGACGGTCGGTTCAAGGGCCTGAAACAAAGGCAGCATCCTGACACGGTACGCCGAAAGGTTAATTCCCCCCTCTGTAGCCCCATAATAGGCGCGCATGCAGTTCTCATTATTGGTCTGTGACCATCGCATGCGTCGCACTACACCACCGACAGCGAGAGCTGAACGCGAGGCAGATTGCCCCGCAGGCTCCAGGCGTGCCGGCAGCGGCGGCCGTCCCCGACGCGCAGGTGGTGGTGGCGCCGGTGTCCGCGGCCCGCTCACGTCGCTGCTGCTCGACGAGGCGCTTGTCGCCAGGGGTGTTGCGAACTCTTCATCCCCCGACGAAGCGCTCGGAGTTGACGGAGCGGGCGGTGGTGGTATTTGTGCGTCATGAGATCCCGAAGCCGCAGCTGTTCTTGAGCGCGTCCACATTATTTGTTTTCATTTCTTTATATTTTGCTGTTTCTAAAATATTTTGATTTGATTGACACATAAATGTCATACGGTAAAAATTTTTAATGGTTGTAGGTACTCGAAAAATAGGTAACAAGGAATAAAAATTAAAAGTGGTGGTTGTTTATAAGGCTATTGCTGTTATTTTGCGGTAAAATTTAGGTGTAAAAGTAGTTTAAATTAAATTAAAATATCACTCATAAGAAAACCACACGACTGCTTTGACGGGAGACAGATGTCATTATTCTTATTATTATTACTATTATTTGTTATATTATTGTTTATATTATTTATTATTATTATATACCATTTGTATGCCGATGATCTACAAGTATACTCCCATGCGCTGCTTGACAACCTTCCAGCAGCAATTAGCGCTATAAATAACGACCTTGCACGAGTTCTGGAATGGAGTCAGGCGTACGGCCTAAAAGTAAACCCCTCCAAAACTCAGGTTATTATTATCGGTAGTTCTCGGCAGCTTTCTAAAATAGATTGGTCAACGGTTCCTCAAGTGGTATTTGATGGTCTTAATATACCTTATAGCGACACGGTTAAAAATTTAGGCATTACTATGGATCGCTGTTTGAGCTGGGCACCGCAGCTACAAGCTACCAGTAGGAAACTGTATGCTGCGGCTGGATCATTGAGAAGGTTGCGCAATTTCCTCCCTACTTCCACTAAAATCGCATTAGCCCAGTCATTACTCCTCCCTATTCTAGATTATGCAGATGTCTGTTACTTGGACCTCACTGAGGACCAACTTAACAAGCTTGAGCGCCTTCAAAATTTCTGTATAAGGTTTATATTTGGCTTGCGCAAGTATGACCATGTCTCCCAGTTTCGCACTAAGCTCAAGTGGCTCCCTATTCGCCTTCGTAGAAATGCTCATATCCTCTCACTTCTTTACAACGTTCTGTTCAACCCTATCACTCCTGGCTATCTCAAAGAACACTTTAAAATTTTTCATGAATCTTCTCAGCCTCGTTCTTTAAGACAGTCTACATCCCTTTATCTTTATACACCTAAACACTCAACTTCTTTTTATAGTGGTGCCTTTACTGTAAAGGCCATTAGGTTATGGAATGCTTTGCCTGTCTCTATCAGACAGTCACAGTCTTTAAACATTTTTAAGGACAGAGTAAAGTCGCATTACTTGTCACAATGTTGAGTCGTCATTGCTGTAAGTCGGATTACTTGTGTTTATGTACGTCGCTGCTGATGTTGGTTTTTATTTTACTTTTGATTTTATCTTAATGTATATATGTATATGTATGTGTATATTATAGCCTATATATATTGTATATTGTATATGTATTATGAGTGTATACATGTTTATATATGTAGATATTTCGTTTTAATCAAATGATTATTTTTTATATACTTACTATATTATGTTTAATTTTTATTTTATTTTTATTTCTTATTAGTGTTACATCTCCCGTCTGTTTCTTAAGCTTTCTATCGTATTTTTCTTTTCTTGGTTGCCTGGAAGAGATCGCTGTTAGCGATAAGGCCGCCACTTGTGTCACTAGATAATAAGGTTTTTTGTTCTCTGTACTATTTACTGTATAATGATGTGCACAATAAAGAGTTATATCTATCTATCTATCTATCTATACCGTGTTTTCTATTCTTGATTGCCTGGAAGAGATCGCTCTTAGCGATAAGGCCGCTACTTGTGGCACTGGCTTACAATATTATTTTTTTATCTGTAATTTTTTTCTGTTTTTGGTGTTTCCTGTAAAGAGTTTAGATACATCTATTGATAGAATACGAGTATGTCTCGATATAGGAAATCACTCCCTAAAGTGAGAACTGCAGATTTCTTTAAGAAAGTCCGGCAAAGTACTAAAATGTCTAAACCCAAGTCATGGGTGATCGAGGATGCCAATGGAAGACTCTTGCATTAGCTTCGGAGCTTTACTTAAAAATAAAGATTAATTTTGGGCCCCTGGCGTACTTGACAGGAAACGTACTTAGTAATGATAGATTTAAAACAACCTACCTCATAAACTAACAAACTATGAGCAGGAACTTTGTCATCGTATTAGCATTTCCGCTTAACATTATTATACAAAGTAGAACATTTCTCTGAATGCTTTGATGAAGTTTGAAGATAAGACTTTATTAACTTTGCAGTAATTTTGTTTATTCCTGATAAATACTGAGCTCATATTATTTCAATTATGGTATACTAACAGTTATGTAAGTTTAGATTGCAGACAACAAAGCCCAGAACATCGTCGCAAAGTTACTAGTATATCAGTTTTACGTTTTAACAACTTAACTTTGGACCATAATTTCTAATTCAGATAGCTTATAACTCTGTAATCTAGACATACAATATAATAAAATGGAAGACTTTGTTTGTTTGAACGCGCTAATCGGATTTAAAAGAATCCTTTGCATTTGAAAGCTCATTTCTAGTCAGTCTGCTTTACTGTCCTATGAATTCAAGATTACTGGGCTGTTGAGACTAACCATCGCAAGTCTTAAAGTAATGAGCACTAAAGCGGCGATGCCCTGGACTTTGTTTTTTTGCTCAAAGTTCTGTGTATCGCTGCAATGGTCATGGACAGGCGTTGTCTCTTGTCATCGGGAGAGCGTCTCATTCGGCTCATTATTTTTCACATAAAAAAAATAATAATAATAATTGTCTTAATTTTTCTTGTTAAAGTAAAGAATTAATAAAAAAAATTAACAAATTCACAAATGTTTAGTGTGCTGTAGTGGCAGTGGCAGGCACATAGCGCGCAGAACTGATGGCCGATGGGGCTGCAAAGTTCTGGAGTGAAGACCACGGACCAGCAAGCGCAGCGTAGGACGTCCACCCACAAGGTGGACAGACGACCTCGTAAAGACCGCAGGAACGCGCTGGAAGCGAGCCGCTTCCAACCGGTCTTTGTGGAAGTCAATGGGGGAGCCCTATGTCCAGCAGTGGACGTCCTACGGCTGAAATGATGAGTGTATGCGTGCAATACAAAATGCAAAACAAACGACTGAATGGAAACAACGTCGCGTCAATTCACGATGCACAACGCGCTGCGAAGTGAATTTAGGCTGGAAAATTTGACTTTGAATTTACGAGGTTTGATAGACTTCAAAAAACATTTTTTGAAGTAGCATTTTTAAAAGTGTTTATACAGTTTGTACACTAAACTTTAAAGGCCTTTTTAAGATGTTTTATTTTTAGATATAAAAAGACTCATTATCTAGTGTCTCTACATCCACGTAACAAAAGATTTTCACATTACGCCGCCCTGTGACCAAAGGAGCATTATCTGGAAGATGCCACTTGTAATGTAAATACGGCATTGTTACCGCCATACTGGGCGTTTCTGCTCTACTGGGCTCGAGACGTTGTTTATATTTATGTAAATATTTAAGGTGTTTGTGGTTACCACGCGGTTTAGGCCGCGTGTTGGAAATGTTTTTGAGGTAAAAAATAAATTATGTATGTGCTTTACGGTCATAATCTTCATCATCATCGCCGTCACTTGAGGTGAGCAGTGGTCAAACACCCAGCCTGGTAACCATAAAAAAAACATCAGCCGTGTACTGATGAACGTTAACGTAACTAAATATGGATATTACTAGCTGTGCCTAGTGGTTTCACTCGCCATCGGCTTCTAAAGGTCGTATCGTCCGTTCGTTCCATTAGATACATAATATATTACCACTAATGGTTACTGTGGTAATTTCGTCATGTTAAATAGCCTAACCTACCTCAACAAATAAGCTTTCAAATGCAAAAGAGTTTTTTTTTAATCAGACTGGTAGTTCAATAGATTAACACGTTCAACAAATTCTTCCGCTTTATTATATGTATAGATTATGTAACTATACTAGCTGCGCCCCGCGGTGTTACCCGCTATATGTTTTCGAGATAAAAAGTAGCAGTTAATCCAGGGTCTCAGCTACCTCCATAACAAATTTCATTCAAATCCGTTCAGTAGTTTTTCCGTGAAAGAATAAGAAACATCCATACATCCAAACTTTCACATTTATAATATTAGTGGGACTTATAATTGAAGGTGCGGTACTACCAGTGGATGTGACAAAAAGTCTTTCTTAAATGCTAAATTTTGCGACAGATTATTTATTATAGATAGAAATTACGAATCAGTCGATTACGAGTCAGTTCGCATGAACTGAAATTCCGTTAGCTCCAAGCAGTATCAGCAATATTCTTAGTCCATTTATTAAATCCTTTGTTACCATAACCACAATGAGTATTAAACGACGCCTGTACACTGCGAACTCCCTGACCTACCTTCTGAATAGATACTCATAGATAGACAAGTTCAAAAATATGGAAAAACCAGCATTATGTGACGGCTAAAGGTGTGAACCGGCTAAACTTGGGTGTATCTAAATACAAAATACAAAAATATTTATTTAACAGAAAATATGTGTACAAAGATCGTAATATCTTACAATAGTCCCCGCACTAGGGCTAGCCTGTATCGCGGGAGGCTGGAACCGATTAAATATATTAAATTTAATGAACACGTAAAGAACACGTAGATCGCACTGAGTGATGTCTTAAGAGATACCTATGTTCAACAGTGGACTATGATATATACTACTATAGATGGATGATGATGATGATGAATTTACATAATAAAGTTCACCACTAAGTCAATTAGAGATTTTAAATTAAGTTTTTTGTATAAATTTGTAAATAGTATAAATTTAAGTCAATTTAAAATACAGGCACTGTTATCAATTGTAAAATGTTCATCTGCCTCAAAAACATTTTGATGCACACAAACGTTTCATTATAAAGGACAAGAAAAAAATCTTTCTCTAGTATAATTATTTTCAGCCTCTACCAATATACGAAGCCGCGAGCGAAAGGCTAATTCAAAAATAGGCCTAGTATTTTACATAACGAAAGAAAGAAAGAAAGAAAGAAATTAATTTTATTTTGCAACAATACAAAAAAAAAACAACAATAACAACAAATAGAGACACACAGTTACAAAATAGGGGCTCACCTCAGCATAATACTGGTCACACTAATTAGTATGACCAGCGCTGGTCTTCCGGTGAGCCCTTGTCGGTGAAACAAAACAACAAAACAAACATAACAAATTACCAACAACAAATAAACAAAACGAAATAAAAAATTCAAACAACAAACTACTATGCAAATAACTCTTCTCAAAATATCAACATACAAATAACAAAACAAAAATAACAGGCTCACGTTTGACCACCATCACGCCTGTTACCAAAAGAGAAGAACGCGAATTATACTTATCTTTGTCTCTACCAGCAGTAAATATAGGTGCTGTATTCTATTATTCCAGCAGAAGTAGAAAACAAACCAAGAAGCACAGGCTGCGTCTTTTCAATGTAATCCATCTGCACTTTTCTAGGCTGGGCTGCCGTTCGGTCTGCTAAGGGCCACGGAGTTACAAGATTTCACACGAGTGCTTAAACACTGAGGTCCCTTAATGCCTTTTGTACTGACCGCATGATGATCTCATTCTTGAAATGCGTAGGTGCTGACTCTCTTACATTTAATGTGAACTTTCCTCGATTATCAACTTTAAAGTACGTTTAGTAGGGAAGCAATTTGGACGGCAATAAAACAGCTTTCACTGCAACAAAAGTTTTTAAAGCCATCGTATGTGTGGGTGTTATTTTTGCGGAAACATTTGATTACAACGAGTTTATATTTAAATCAGTTATTTATGGGTAAAGTTCAGCGCTTGTGAAATCAAAATGAATGTGAATCTTGTTTTTAAACTTTTTAATATCGTCGAAATCAATTCAGGATTTGTCTATATTAGTAACACTTGTTTACATGTAATCGTCAAGCAGTAGTATGTAAACATTACTGATTACTGCAGCTAGGCTGTTGAGAATAACAACAATGTTTTAAAGTAATGAGCTCTAAAGCAGCAATTCCCTGGACTTTGTTTTACTACTCAAAGTTCTGTGTATCGCTGCAATAATCATGGACAGGCGTTATCTCTTATCATCAGGAGATCGTTTCGTTCATCTGATTAATTTTACATTAAAAAATATTCAACATCAACCAAATTTTAGGAAGTTGCTTAAACAACTTTTACTATGATACAACTAGACCATTGAAATGTTAATTTTTTTTTTGGGCTTAGCGTGCATTTGTCATAGGACGTAATTATATTTTTTAGATGTCAAGGAGGGGTTAGTGTGAAGTTAAAGCCAGGTTTGTGGGGTTGCAACCCCCCACGTGTTGTCCCACGGCCGCCATCTTGAACCAAAAATAGTTGTTATAACTATTTTACAAAAAAATTGTTATCAGACCATTTTTTTTTAAGGAGTAATTTTCATTATAAACTTTTTAATTCTTAATTAATTAATAGCAATATTGCATCTAGAACATTTTGTCAGTCCGCAATTTTAGAACGCTGCTTTTTTATGGTATGCGAATTCTACAAATATTAGAAAGCGGTATGCACTATGTGCGGTTGGCATTTTCTGATGTTTTTTCTCAATTATTGTAGTGTCATTTCACATTGTTGGTTGAAACTGAAATTAAACCTTTTTTAGTCTGCAAGCTACTACATTTTAACAGATTATTATCATTCACAGGTAGCAAGAAATGAGTTGTAAATTATCTGCTGACACCTTTATGTGCGAAGACAATGAGGTGACTCAACCTCTTTGTTTCTTTAAATAAGTTTGTAAAGAAACTTTGTTTGTAAGTCGATAATTTAAACCATTCAGTTTTTTTATGCCACAGGTGGCGAAAGCAATCACCGTCGCCTATAGATATCTGCAATACAGGGGGCACTAAAAATACGTTGTCGACTTTTTAAGATTTTATTAACATGCCTTTTGAAGAACCCAACGTTGTAACTCCGCGGGAATACGGAAGATTCAAGATTAATTTATTTGTAGCATAATATGGTTCAGTGTACATTTACAGAACAGCACACATATCTTATAAGTAGGTATAGTATAGTTCACATATCCTTGCCCGCTAGGGCGTACAAATTTTATCAATTTACAAAATTTTAAAATCCATATCAAAATGTCACAATAATCAAATTATAATAATTAATAAAATGTCAGAAATAAAAAAAAACATACACAGAAACAAACATAGAATTAAAAATAATTAATAATAATAAAAAATCCAATAGTAAAGAAGCGAAATGTCAACAATAATAAGAAAAAGAAAAAAAAGTCAAAAAACAAAAACGTCTACAAACTACTGAACGGATTTGGATGAAATTTGGTGTGGTTTGGTGAAAACATTATGTTACTTTTTATCCCGCAAAAATGCAGCGGGTAACACCGCGGGGCGCAGCTAGTAAAAAATAAATTAAAAAATAGTATTTCAAAAACAAGAACATAATAATATAATTCCAACGTAAACGTATGTATTGCTTGTAAATTTTAGCAATACATGTCTTAGTTTGGTTAGGTTCTGAAACGCTACAACCTATTCCGTAGCCACACTCAATACACGTCCCAGAATATCCACCAACCTCGACCCAAATCAAGACGAAAGTACGTACTAATGAAAGATCCCAGTAATTAGTAACTGTATCTATTATTTACGCACTGGGACCGGCCCGCTTAATAGATAGCTGTCTCTCAGGAACGATTGAATGGTTGGTTGTTTTTTGGATAACTTTGATGATTAGAAAACCGTTGAGCTGATTAAGCATATAAGAAACCTACTCATTTATGGTACGTCATTTTTATTTATATTTATTTAGTAAATTAAAAACTACCGTACATAGCCCAGAGAATCAGCAAAATTAATAGGTTTAATAAAGGTACATACTTAAATTTTAACATAATACAGAGAACATAAAAAACATTGAAATTGACTTAGCTAATAAATCTAATAAATCTGCAACTGGAGGTATTTTAGAATTACGTGAATGGCTGCTGCCGAGCTAGGATTAACTCCTGTATTACTTCATTATTATTGTGTATTCATAGAAAAGCAAAAAAAGCGATAAAAAAAGACTAAATAATAAAACAGGAAAAAAATAAAAGTTACATGCATGAGATGAAGTGGCAGTGGGCAAGACACATAGCACGCAAAACTGATGGCCGATGGGGCTGCAAAGTTCTGGAGTGGAGACCACGGACCGGCAAGCGCAGCGTAGGACGTCCACCCACAAGGTGGACAGACGACCTAGTAAAAACCGCAGGAACGCGCTGGATGCGAGCCGCTTCCAACCGGTCTTTGTGGAAGTGAGGCTTAGGTATGTCCAGCAGAGGACGTCCTACGGCTGAAATGACGATGAAGAATAAGTAAAGAAGTCATTTTATTCCATATTTCTGAGTTACATTTCAATTAATTCAATTAATCTTTTTTTGTTGAAATATAGTTACCTTTTTGGGTAAAGGCCTCCTCCAGCTTTTTCCACAAATCCTTGTCCTTGCCTATATTTGTCCAGTCGTTTCCTGTCAGCTGGATAATATCATCAGCCTACCGTCTCACAGGTCTACCGACATTCCTCTTTCTCTGTAGACCTTTTCATCGTTTGGTTTATTATATTTATTTAAATTCAAAGGTAGGCAACGCACTGGCAATGGCCCGGGTATAGCAGGTGTCCATAGGCAACGGAGACCACTTACCATCAAGTAAGTTGAGACTATCCATCAAAGTCTCAAAATAGTGAGGGCCAAAGCAGCGATGCTCTGAACTTTGTTTTTTTTTACTCAAAGTTCTGTGTATCGCTGCAATGGTTTTGGACAGCCGTTATCTCTTACTATCAGACGAGCGTCTAGTTCGTCTCATCACTATTACATAAAAAAGTTAATTTTAAGCGTAAATACACTAAATACATACATTGAACACTTAAATTGAATTTTCGCAAAGTAACTCCTGAATCAATTATTAGTTTTATTACATAGGTAACTAGGGGTTACGCCTTACGGTTTTGTTTGCGTAGTTCCCGTTCCCGTGGGAATATACTCGCTGCGCTCGTGATTCAAAAATTAGAATCCTGAGCGTTAGCGAGGGAATCAAAAGAGCACGAGGTGAAAAATCTTTGCACTCGAGTGCAACACGTAATTTTTCATCCCACCTCAGCGAGGAAATGACTAAATATTTTTTTTATTACAATCACAAGATACATTTTTTTTCAGTTTAGGTATTAAGTACTACATTAACATCTCTGATGACGTAGAAAAAATAAAGAAAATTGCGCGTGCAAAGCAAATTAAAAAAAACGTACACGAAAATTCAGACTCGAAACCTCCTCGAGGTTCTAAGTCTGAATTTTAGAATCCTTCGCTTGCTCGGTCATCAAAATTGAGCACGCGGTTAAAAAGCAACTTTGCACTCTTGTATAACAAATAAGTTTTTTTTTATGTAAAAAGTAATGAGACGAACGAGACGCTCTAATGATGGTAACATATAACGCCTGTCCATGACCATCGTAGCGATACACAGAACTTTAAGTAACAAAACAAAGTCCAGGGCATCACTGCTTTGGCGCTCATTACTTTGAGACTTTTGATAGAGTTAGTCTCAACAGCCCGGTAATTTCTACACTATGTATTTCTACAGTAAGTACTACACTATGTATTAAAATACTGATTAATAAAAACAAAACTTCAAAATCTACAATAACATCGCATCATTGCACCATAAAGATCCTGTAGATATGTAAATTATTCACAAAACATCTATTCACATATAAAACAGAATACCTGTAAGCTGATTACGGTCTTTACGGTCTTTTATTAGACCGTACACGCTCTATTCCTGATAATTTAGAATAAACTGAATAAGTGAAACCAATAAAATCAGATTTGCGCCCACGGTGTTTCGCACATTCGTGCGAACATCGGCGAAGTGTCGGTGAATGTGTAGGCGGGGATAGGGTATGGTCAGACTTTAAGCGTGGCTAAAGCAGGTTCATTCCAATTTTACATACAGACAAACACTCAAAGTTTTCAAGAGTCGAAATAAGCTTATATTATAGCTATACTTGGTGGTAGATCTCCTTAGCAGGAGGTCGTCTAGGTACCACCGCAGTACCAGTTATTCAACCGCCAAGCAGTAGTGAGCAAACATTACTGTGTTTGGGTTTGAAGGGTACTGCAGCTAGCGAAATTACTGGGCTGTTGAGACTAACCATCTAGTCTCAAAGTAATGAGTGCCAAAGCAGCGATGCCCTGGACTTTGTTTTGTTAATCAAAGTTCTGTGTATCGCTCCAATGGTCATGGACAGGCGTTATCTCTTAACATCAAGAGAGCGCCTCGATCGTCTCATTAAATTTACATTTAAAAAAAAGCTACACTTTTTAAAATAACCTTATAGTTTGCTATCTCTTCTTCTAATTATGTTTAAAATTACTCTTAATAAAATTAATAAGGAGGCATTGCCATTCAACGTGGCGATACCGCCTACTTTCTGACTACACCGTCACTTAATATCAGGTGAGCTGTGGTCAGTCACCTAGCTTGTCAAACAAAACAACTTCTCCCTGCACCTTTTATTTTAATGTTTATGTAATAGTAGGAAATGTAAATGTATAATTATCTATAAGTATAATATATTCTATAAGGTAATTTTAAAATTTTAATATTTTATATATTAATTAGTAATAGGTACAACGGGGCAATGCCGCCAGCGTACTGGGAACCCTACCGCGTGGCAGCGATCTCCACGGCGTCTTCATGTTATAGTAGTATTGTTTATTTAAATGATTTTGTTAGAATACATAAATTATTTGTTAAAAATAAAGCTTTATAAAATATATAAATTTGTAATATGTTTAAATTGTTTTTTATTTTATGTTTTTTCTTGTCAACACAGACCGTCTTTAACTTTGTGTAATCCTCTCCACACAAAGGTTGCCTGGAAGAGATCGCTTTGGTAAGGCCGCCAATTGTTCCACTAGTGTTAAGTCTTTATTGTTATAAATAATTAATTATTTAAAATAAATATATTAACACGCTACTTGTTGGCCATACCCGACTACGTGTTTCATACCCGTGTCCTAACACTTTGTAGAATATGGTCAAGAATTTTATTAAGGCACTTGGTAACGCACTAAATTTTTTCCTTGTACTGGTACTATTGATAAAAATGTGAACATTTCGGAACTATGTCATAATATAAGTTTTTCCTATAACCCTTTTGCTTGTTATAATTTGGGCAACATTTTGCAGCGCCAAGGTCCTAAGGTTTTCTTTTGTCAGCTTTTACGTGAATATTACGAACTTGCGTGTTTGTCGCAAAAAAATACTTCGACTAGGCAGTTTCTGAGTGAAGTACTGTTTTGCTGTGACAAGAAACTTAATTTTATACCTAGTTTATTCGACTTGCTACCTGCCTTCAATTTGTTGTCTACTTTTATGGATTATATTTATGGTCACTGGACATTTTGTTTACTTATTGTAATATGTACTAGCAGCTCGTCCCGGCTTCGCACGGGAAAACTCGATTAACAATATAAATTTATCGGTCCAATACCTTCGGAACCTATTCAATACGAACAAACAAACAATTGAAACTTTCCTCTTAATAAGATGTAGACGATAGCTGTAATAGACAATAATATGTTTTTTTTTCCTTCTAACGATGTATCTGTTTGTTGTTAGATACCTCATTGTTATTACAATCTAGCCAAGTTGAGACTAATAAGTAATTTTAATATAGCTTAAATTGCTAAGTAGAGTCTAATCGAAGAATGCGTCCATCGACACTTTTCTTACTGTCTCTATTAAGGGGAAGACACTTTGTTCATGTGTTCTATAATATGTAGTACTCACTGCACTGACATTACTAACTTAATACACTAACTCAAAAGGTTTTGTTTTTAGTCTCCTTACTATATCCGTGTTGTCGAGGAGCTGGATAGCCTCGACATTCACATGTTGATGAAGTCTATTTTCTTGAGCTTCAGCGTATTTTTTAATGATGGTTGCGACCATGTCCACTTAATACCGCATAATATGATATTGCGGACTTGTTGAGTTTTGGCGGGAACGCGGGAAGAGACGTGTCGCTCCGTTGTATTTTTTTCCAAAACTAGTGTTTTGTCGAGTGTTTATGCATAAAAATGGTGGTGTTTTATTCATAAAGTGCTGAATTACAAGCGCGAGTGTGGGAAAATGATATAATGTGGTGAAACATGAGTTTTCGTGTTGCTTCCAAAACTCCATCGAAGCTTTGTAGTAAAGTTGCCACTACTTTACTAAAGCATGACTGGAATTAACTGATACGAACTGGACTTGACAAAGACGACTTTGACGATAACTATAGTTAAGATACAGCAGAAATAACACTTAAGACAAGGCAGTATGGCTCTATAGCTTTAGCCTGCCCGAAGGGGCAAATTAATAAAAAAAAAAAAAATTGCGGACTTGATGTAGCTGTCAGTTTGCTCTATAAAACGTCACTTTATTCTGTTGTCAATAGTTTTCGCTGCGCATGCTAAGTAAGGATTATTTCAAACTTTTCACAGCTTGGGTTACATTATTGAATTTTCCATAAAGATCCCTAATTTGTGTACATAAAATATAGCTTATGTCCATCATGGATAATGTAGCATTTTAATAATGAAAGAATTATTAAGATCGGTCCAGTAGTTTCGGAGCCTAATCAATACAAACAAACATACAAAAACTCAGATCTTTCCTCTTTATAATAGTACAAATAGAGCTATGAGCTATAGTTATTCAGTGAATTATATTAAAATAGAGGCTTGTAATGAAATCCTGAAGGTCGGCACCGTGACGCCCCCTGTCAATGCCATCATGTCAGTAGCGCTGTCACTTAAATTCAATTTGTATTGTTTTAAAATGTCAATACAATTTTAATTGAACTTGCAGATTTGGTTCACAAATCCAATAACTTGTTTAGATTTCAAAATGAGGTTGACTGTATTTATATTACTACTGGTTGAGTACAGTGGTTTCACTTGTATTGCGAGGATTTTATATCGGGAAACAAAGTAGCTTACGTGGACCAAGTAGCTAGTCATGTGACAAAAAATACTTTCGTACCAAGTTTCATTTCAATTTTATTCGATCTTCGCTAACTGACTTCAAAATAGGAGGTTCTCAATTAGTCGGAACCTTTTTATTTATGTATGACGCCTGAACCGATTTGGAAAATTGTTTTTTTTGTTTCAAGGTTTTTATACTTCTCAAGTGATTCCATTTAAATTTTATCGAAATAGTCGAGTGGTTTTTAATAAATCACCAGAAATATAAAAATGGTATACAGCGATGATATATCTTATGGCCAAGCTTGTACTTCGAAAATTTCGCAATAATCAAAATTGTTTAGACATTAAATTTCATTGTGCTAATTCAGCCTTGTTTCACCCTTGGGAAGCTACACTATTCCCGGGTGACATAAGCTACTTTTTATCCCTGTACCTATTCCCATGGGAACGGGCACTACGCAGGGGAAACCGCGAGGCGCCCGCTAGTACTATTATAAAGAGGAAAGATTTGATTTTTTGTTTGTTTGTATTTAATAGACGTCGAAAGTACTGGGCCGATCTTAATAATTCTTTCATTATTAGAATGCTACATTATCGATATATTTATATTGTTAATCGAGTTTTGTTTTCCCGTGCGTCCGTGTTAGTCTATTTATAAAACGGTGCGCGCAAAAATTTAAAATGTCGAAGCATGCCACTTTTTCTACGTTGTTCCATTTTCTCTGGCATAAGAAATACTTGTATTTTGTATCTCGAACAAGAAAGTAATTCTTCAAATCAACCAAGTTAAACAGAGCAGTAATTCAAAAACTAAATTACGCTGTCACAATACGTTTACCAGCTATGATTGGGAAGGCTTTAGGCTTTTTCTCTTTTAAACACCGCAAAATAGGCAATAAATATATGTAAAGACATGCCAGTTAATTGCTTGTCTCTTTTATTAGTTCGACGTGACATTTTTAATCTACAGGAATTTGAAAACGTATTATGCAAAAATGAACTTAAAATAATTCTTCGCTTCAAAATTGTATTATATTATGATTACGTCATTTAACATCAGTTGAACTAGGGTCATAAATATATATATATATAATATATTTTTAGGTTTATTGGTAGTATGTCTGCTCATAGGGCTGAAGGGCGTGGGTTCGATTCCCACCCAGGATAAACATTTTGTAGTATAAAAAATGTTTGTGTTGTGTCTGTGTGTACTGTATGTATTTACAAAAAATTACACAAAATAGTATTCTATCAGTTATCTGACTTCCATAGTACAAGCTTTGCTTAGTTTGGAGTCAGATGGCGCTGTGTGTAATGTCCTACTATATTTATTTATATATCGACGGTCCCTACGTACATAAAAACATGTCAAATACCTAGGTTTACAGGAGAGCGTATATTTATGTTCAAATCGCTCTAGAAATAATTCTATGTACAATTATAAATACTTTTTTTTCTATAATGCTTTATTAGGAAATTTAGGTATGTGCATATTATGAGAAATCTGAAGTCAATATGCAATTTTAAAAAAATTACATTTTTGACATACCTTTATGTACGTAAGGACCGTCGATATGTTACTGTAACAGCCCGAATATTGGTTAATCTTAGGTTTTACTAGTAAATTTTAGGATTTACCAACAAGTGTAGGTAAATGCAAGAATTTATAAAAAGGAACGATTTTTTCGAGCTTTTGCCATTAGAATTTAGTACATACTAGGTTTAACCAGTGACGTTTGTCAAATGTTGGTTTTGGGAATAAAACAATGAGTTGATTTATTTCACTTAACTATTATCAGCGTTAGTTACCTTAAATTTTAGGATTCGTTAAGGCAAATCCTAAGATTTACCAAATGAATAGTGGTAAAAGTTCGAAATAAAGGATGATCCTAGAACGATTCGGACTTTTACCATTAAGTGTTGGTAAATCTTAGGTTTTACTAGAAAATCTATGGATTTAACGTAGTTCGGGCTTTTACAGTAACATAAATACATATTTCCGTGTTCTCGCAAAAAATCTCGTAAACCTTTTTTTTAAGTAAGTTAAAAATTAAGTTACTTCCTCTTAGAATTTTATTCAGCACGTATTTTCATTTAAGGCATACCACGACTGGTATATTGCCTCCTAGATATTATTATTTAACACCTTGTAGTAAAAGGTAGCTAGTCCGTCGGAGGCTGTCTACGAATGCTATATTGTATTCGAATTATAGTCGAAGAGATGGTGGTCAGAAATCTTATTTATTTATTGAGAAAAAATACGGTTAACCAATTACATTCAATCTCACAAAATTTTGACATTCCACAAAAACAAAAATCTAAAATACAATTACAAAAATTAAAAAAAATGAACATGTCAAAGTACAAAAAACAAAGTAATAATAATATTAAAAAAAAAAAACGAATTACAAAATGTCATAAGATTTAAAAACTAAATGACGAGATCGGAGCCTGGATTACTTATAGATCTTTACAAAAAAAAAATACACTGACTATATTTCAAATACCCTTATAAAGAGCTCCTGAAGACTGCTACCACTGCAGTACCAGACATTCTGCTTCTAAGCAGTAGTGTGTAAATATTTTGTTCCGGTTTAAACAGTACTGCAGATAGTGAAATTCTAGAGATATTGATAAAATTAGGATAGTATCATGTTATCAGTATCAGTTTTGCAAGCACGCACTTAACGGTATGTTCCGGCAGCCTCATTTGACAGCCAGTTCCATTCCAGGCTAGTTGCCCTTTACCATCTTCGATCACACCGTCACTTAACATTAGGTGAGTCACACACCTAGCTTGTTAACAATTAAAAAAAGTATCAAGTTGCAAAAATAAAGTGCACTAGTGTAAAATCGAGGCGGATCACTTATAAAAAATAAAAACAAAATGTATACATCAGACGGCACCCTAATAATTATGGTCGGTAGCTCTCCCTTACCCACTCCGGTATACCTTTTATGAGAGATGAGATTATCCTGCTTTTTATAGCATCTCAGAATAAAATATTTTATCAGAGCACGGTAATACAGTGGTGTTTGAATGCGTAAAGTGTGGGTTTTTGCGTCTTAAGTTGCTGGGATCATGGGATTTAGGACCCACTCCATAAATAAAATCCTGTTTGAGCAAGCGCTCACTGTGAGAAAATATTTCCCGTATCAGAATCTTACATTTTCGTAGAATCTATTACCGAATTATTTTGATAACATAATCAAGAATCACACGAATTTTATCGCACTAATATCATCAACTAATGTTCTGTTCTGTTCTGTTCTGTGTATCGCTGCAATGGTCATGGACAGGTGTTATCTCTTACCATCAGGAGAGCGTCTCGTTCGTCTCATTACTTGTTACATATAAAAACAAAATACCGGCGAAAGTTTGTGGGTGTGTTTGTTCTTGTGTTGTACTTCTTTACGCTCAAACGGCTAGACCAATTTAGTTGAAATTTTGTATGGAGATAGCTACACCCAGGATCAATACGTAATTATGATACTTTTTTATTATAATAGTTGAATTTTATGGATCAAATTTAAATTACTTACATCTTGATTATTCATCATCATCATCAGCCTACTGAAGTCCACTGCTGGGCATAGGCCTCTCCTGAGACACGCCACTCAGCCTGAACTTCCAAGTCCTTTGAAGTTTTTTGCTTCCAATCACTACTATGTATATCGTCATTTCATCGAGTCACAGTGCATCCTACGCTACGTTTGCCGAATCGCAGTCTCTACTATAGAACACGTCTAACCCAGCGATACTTGAAAAATAAATAATCTTTGTTTTTATGCCAAATCTATTTATCCATCTATACTATTATAAAGAGGAAAGATTTGATTGTTTGTTTGTATTGAATAGGCTCCAAAACTATTGGACCAATTTCAAAAATTCTTTCGCCGTTGGGAAGCTACACTATCCCCAGGTGACATAGGCATTTTTATCCCTGTATTCCCACGGGAACGGGAACTACGCGGGTGAAACCGCGAGGCGTCCGCTAGTATAATATAAGGTTAATAGTTTGACCCCGCATGTTTACAAAAAGTAGCCAAAAGTAGCCAGCTGAATGCACTTCAAATTTTATTCAAATCCGTTAAGGCTCTACAGCGGGAAGAATTAACAAATACACATATGAGTACAAGCAAATAGACAAACTTTCACATTTCTTTTGTTAACCAGCGACCCGCCCCAGCTTTGTACAGGTGCAATGTAGATACTAATGCGGTGCATAAGCACAATAAATCTTCCTCTTGAATCACTCTGTCTATTGATGGAAACTGCATTAAAATCCGTTGCGTAGTTTAAAAGATCCAAGCGTAGGTAAAGACAGCGGGAAGCGACCTTGTTTTATTCTATGTAGAGAAGAGATGTAGAGATGTAGTAAAAATAAATATCTAACATAATTTTGATTATCCATAACATACCGATAATGAAATAATAATGTTTTTATAATTTTATTGTTACAATTATCAATTGAACATCAAAGCTGTACATAATTGCTTGTTTGAGCTATGCAATTATAACGTTGAACCAAAATATATCACCACTCGCATTCGTAAAAAGCAATACATCTGCCCACATAAAACAATTATCTCAATTCCGAACCAATTCATCATAAAATTGTTTTATCGTCGTACCAACAATTAAATAAAATTGGCCGCAATTCAGGTCAGTTAAGTCATCAATTCATTAATAGTCTAAAATGATAGGTTTAGCTGATGTTGCCGCGGGGATCGAGTCGGCGTCTTATGCTCGAATGCATTGTCGAACTGCATAGCAGCCCGACTCTGAGATGAAACCCCATCCCGTGCCATCGCCACCCCACCTGAGCTCCCGTCCTTTTCCCTCGACTCCCGTCTCTCTCCCATCTCGTTTGCACCTCAAAATCACATTCGGCCGTTTTCGTTTAAGCTCGGATGCAATAGCCGGTGTGCTCAGAGGCTAAACATAATTTCCAGCCAGTCGCTTTTCGACCGGCGGGGGAGACGTACCGTCGTTGTTCGTAGCCGCCGCGTCCGAAACATCGCAGTGCATCGTGTGTGTATAAGGATGTTTGTTCCCAGATAGTGCGTCCCACAAACCCTATCAGGATACGCGGGACCGTGCGGACCCAATGTGAAAGTGCGACTCGGCTTAATGGTCAGTTTTGATGTTGCAACTATATCGGATGTGGCTAATGCAACGAGATCTGTTTGATTGGCAAATGTAAACATGACATGACAGATGTAAATATTAGAGCGATGTTGCCGACTCGAATGATGGCTGGAAACAGTTTAATGGATGTAGTGAATGTGTAGACGGTAACTACGTAACGGAAACGTGAAAATGATTTAGTTTCAGAGAAATGTGCTTTTGCAATGTTCCGTCTAGGCGTTGAGTTTATATTACCGGAAAGGCAGGAAGAGATATTTAGCGTGGAGTTATAGGTACAAGAGATGATGTTTGCTTTTATTGCAACTGCAATGATTAACAAAAGTAAATCTATCTATTTATACAACTAAAAATAATATTATGTTCGTTAGATGCATAACTAAAGAACGGCTGAACTGTTTTAGCTGTTTGTTCAAATCTTTATTTAAATTAATAATTTAAAAATAGACGCTATTACACTGAGTATTAAGTAACGAAAATTTTGCAAGTTTTTAATTTAATCACAAAATCAAAGTAATAAATAAATTTAATAAATTTTAGATTTACAATACAAGAAAACCCTTTGTGTAATTACACAAACATTATAAAAATGTGAAAGTTTGAATGGATGGATATTTGTTACTCTTTCACGCGAAAACTATCGAACGGATTTGGAAGAAATTTGGTATGGAGGTAGCTAAGACCCTGGATTAGAACATAGGCTACTTTTTATCCCGAAAACATGTAGCGGCTAACACCGCGGGATGTAACTAGTACAAAACAACATTTCAATTATAAAATTTACTTAATAATGTTACTATTACCAAAAATTGGGAACTAAGTCCAAAAAAATAGTTTAAGAAAATAAATCAATCAATCAGCAATTATTTTTGAATTTCAAAAAGGTCAATATTGAACATTGAAGAATATTTCCATACAGATGTATTTTATATTTCTTACTTTTCCGTCTAATCGATGACATTACAAAAAAGTATGTACTTAACAAAATTAGATTTTAGTATGGACACTGATGTGGTTTTGACAAATTTTTGTTTTACATATGCGGAATTATTTACTTTTAATTATATCGGGGACTCTGGCTATAGTCTGGCTGTGGAACTCTCTGCCGGAGTCTGTGTTCCCTGTTAGGTACAATATTGGCGTCCTCAAATCTAGAGTAAATAGGTTTCTTCTAGGTAAGCGTGCTCCATCTTAGACCACACTACTGTTTAACATCAGGCAGAGTGTGGTCAAACGCGAACCTATTTTGAATAAAAAAAAAAAGTTTAAACTGTAGTCGGAATTTCCGTTATAATATAAAAAATAAATAAATAAATATCGTAGGACTATACACACAGCGCCATCTGGCCCCAAACTAAGCAGAGTTTGTGTGATGGAAGTCAGATAACTGATAGAATACATAAATACTTTTTTTTTTGTAAATACATACAGAACACCCAGACACAGAACAAACATTTGTTTACTCACAAAATGTTTGCCCTGAGTGGGAATCGAACCCACGCCCTACAGCTCTCAAAGCAGATATACTACCAATGAGCCAACGGAGCTGTCAATAATGAAAAATAAGTAAAACAAAAAATTGCCAACAAATTAGATTTGTGATAGAGAAATAATAATGAATTATTGTAGAACTCAAATAGGCATGTTTTATATATGTATTATTAATAAACGTGTGGGTGGAATAAAAGGTACAATGATCGAGCATTTTGAGGATGTTACGCCTAAACAAAACAAATCATTACAATAGTGTATTGTTTATGGTTTAGTTAAATTAATTTTGTTTGTTCGTGTTGAATAAATCAGTGGGCAGAACAATGCTTCAAGCATTAATTGGACTATCGATTTGTGATGATTTAAAAATAAATGGAAGCATTGTTAAAAAAACGCGTAAAGTCACTTAAAAGACACTTTTTTTTTGATTAGATTAGATTAGATTATTTATCCACCTTATAACAGAGTTTCGTTATACTAGGTAAGTCAATTCAATACATTGGTTAAATATTAATTAAAAAATAAATAAATTGAAATTATACTATTAGTCAAATAAAATTAAGATGTCAAAAAATATTATGTAAATGTCATATTGAGTCAATTAATTAATTAAATAATAAATTTTAGATATAGGCACATTACTGATTGACGATGTGGTCGAAGATGGTAAACACACCTAGCCATGTAAAATAAAATGCGTTTAAATTAAAAACAGTATTTAAATACCGAGCAAGTTATATATTTCGAATAATACAATTTGTAGTTTTTACATATTTTTTATAGCTGACAGGCTAGGTGTTTTGACCTCAGCTCACCTGATGCTAAGTGACGGTGTGGTCGAAGATGGTAAAGCACACTTAGCCTGGAATGGAACATTGAACATTTTTAAAGCAATGCAAATTTAATGACAAAAATTTATGAAAAAAGGATTTTCAAATGATAAATATTTAGTACAAATACATTTTTTTTTTAATAACACCAAAGTTACAGGTTATTTTTCCATACAAATTTAAAAATATCATAATCATAACATATGTCATTACAATGAATATGTAGAGTCATAGTTGGATATTTATCGAATTGTTTGTTGTATTTAATAGATTTTACAGCATTATATATTATCAATGTGACCTTAAAGCCGAGTCAAAGTATTATATATTTTAAACTTATAGTGATAAGAGCTTCGACGACGTTTGATAAACCTTCAAATAATAAACTTACATTATTGTGAATTGTGAAACTGTTTGTATTAAAACTTCAGTGACAGAATTACTGGATATGGAAACATTTGATAACAAGTAAGTATCCCAATTAATGTCCACTTGATACTTTATTGCAATGTTGGAAGATTATATGTACTACATAGGTCTTTTTTATTTTAATATACGTTTGATGGTTGATCTCCAGGAGGTCGTCTAGGTAGGTACCACCGCAGTAGGTACCAGATATTCCGCCGCCAAACAGTAGTGTGTAACTATCACTGTATTCCGGTTTGAAGGGTACTGCAGCTAGCGAAATTATTGGGCCATCGAAAGTCTCAAAGCAATGAGCGCTAAAGCAGCGTCCTGGACTTTGTTTTGTTACTCAAAGTTCTGTGTATTGCTGCAATAGTCATGGACAGGCGTTATCTTTTACCATCAGGAGAGCGCATCGTTCGTTTCATTACTATCATATAAAAAAAACTATACGGCCTATTCTCATACCTACCAAATAAAAAAAAATCATAGAAATCTGTCGAGCCGTTTCGGAGGACGACCATGCGACCGTGCGACCACAAACACCGTGACACAAGATTTTTTGGATGAGATTGATTGTATCAAAACTAGAAATTACATTTACAACATTTACTTTAAAATAATGTGTCTCCAATAATTAAGATAAAAAAAATAAACCGTACCAAATGATACGAAAGCAATTCACTGGAGAAATGTAAATGTAAAAGTACACGAAATGTAAAAAAGAGAATAACATTCATCATGCATAGAAAAACATCGGAGTTCGTAAGCAGGCAGAGGTACAGAATACATATCTACATAATATAAAAAGATACATAAAGGTACTTATTCTCATCTTTACAGAATTTTTCCTCGTATGTTTTCTTTGTTTAAAAGCGGTTGTACGCATCTTCGGTATATTCTAAATCCAACTTTTGAAATGTTTTATTTTTTTTACTTGGTGCTAGATCTCCTTCGCAGGATATCGTCTAGGTAGTACTGCCAAGTAGTAGTGAGTAAACATTACTGTGTTTCGGTTTGAAGAGTACTGCGAAATTACAGGGCTGTTGAGGCGAACCATCGAAAGTCTCGAAGCAATTAGCGTCAAAGCAGCGTTGCCTTAGACTTTGTTTTACAACCGGGAAAGTTTAAAAAGTATCTCATTTATATTATGCTTATCCAGATAAGCTATATGTATGCCAAATTTCTTCCTAATTCGTTGAGCCGTTTTAGCGTGATTGAGTTACAAACATCTAAACGTGCAAACTTTTACAGTTGTTATATTACTAGCTGCGCCACGTGGTGTTACCCGCTACATTTATTCGGGATAAAAAGTAACTTCTGTGTTACTAAGGTGTCAGCTACCTCCATACCAAATTTCATCCAAATTGATCCAGCTGCCTGAGCGTGAATACAAAACAAACATACAAACTTTCGTCTTTATAATGTTAGCGTGATTAAGGTGGTTCGATTTCCATACAAATAATTTTTTGCCATTTATGGACAAATGGAGCACAATTTTACAGTGAAATCATAGCAACTAGAATTTATTTTGGTCTTTATTTGCGGTAAATCACAATTGCTTGAATAAAACAGTAGATTATTGGTATAAAATCAAATTTATCAATGATTTATGAATTTTGAATAAAACAGTAGATTGTGCTAATAGTCTACTGTTTTATTTAAGCAATTGTAATTTACCGCAAATAAACACCAAAATAAATGCCAATAGCTGTAATTTCACTGTAAAATTATGCTCTATTTGTCTATAAATGCCAAAAAATTATTTGTATGACAATCGAACCACCTTAAGCAAGACATTTAAGATACAGTAAATATGATTTGCCGACAAAAATGTTTCAGCAAAGAAACTCTTTGTATCGTTATTTATTCCCCACCACGCATTTCACAACCACATGTGCTATCCAGCTAAAATCTGAGTCTAAAAGATTTCTTCTATACTTTATTCAGGCGCACTCACTCTACCA
Organism: Biston betularia; assembly: GCA_905404145.2. Lineage (NCBI taxonomy): Eukaryota > Metazoa > Arthropoda > Insecta > Lepidoptera > Geometridae > Biston > Biston betularia. The sequence goes on from FR989879.1 coordinate 2,822,162, forward strand.
TAAATAATAGGGCAGCTATCTTGGAATGAAACATTCAAAGTACGAGCCAAAAGCGGAAAAAAATCTGTATCGGCCTTCTTTCATTAAAGATCATTAGACTTTCCGAAAAAAATGGAAAATAAATAAAGGTCGACCTTTGTTGTGGCCTCATCAACTTCCAAGCTTAAGAAGGTTCTATCAAATTCATTAAACTTTCTTTAATGAATTTGATAAAACCTTCTCGATATCTGATCTGCTTTAGTGGCTTGAATTAAATTTTTAAACAGGTAAAGAAAAAGATCAAGATGGTACTAAAGTTTTTAAGCTATTGCATAGCTTCTATCGCGGGCCTTGAGCGTGGAGACCGAATCCAGAAATTCCGTAACGAAAATAACCTAACACCCCCCACTCCCACCATCGTGCCATCTATCGATGAATAGCAGAACTTTTAATGACTTTTTTGAAATATCACGCTTGTCTCTTTAGTTCAGCAACTCGCCTCTAGGTGGCATTGGTTGTAATGCTATGCAATAGCTTTACCGCGGCAGTCCCCGAGTGCCACACGTCTTTTTTTTTATTGTTAAAGCAACAAGACGAACAAGACGCTCTTTTGATGGTACGCGTGCCCATGACCATTGCAGTATTATAGTAATTATAGAAATAAATAATAATTGACATTCAAAATTAGTCTACCGTATTGCGGTCAAACAACTAACCTGTTAACCATAAAAAAAGTTATTAAAAAAATCCTCAATTGTGTAATAGCTTTTCTGTAATAGCTGAGTGGTGGTTCGGTAATTTCTAGTACTCAACTGTCAAGTTACCACTTTCAAGCTTGAGCTGCCGGTGAAGGAAACCATAGCACGGTGGTAGGGTATTTTCCAGTACTCGGCTGGCTAGCAACCCTCAAGTTAAAAATCTGCCGCCAAGCACCTAACAGTGTGTTTTGGCAGCCTCACTTGAGACTTAGTTCTAACCCAGGCTAGGTGGGCTTACCCTCTTCAACCACACCGTCACTTAACATCAGATGAGCTGTGGTCAAACACCTAGCTTGTCAACCATTAAAAAAAACAGGGATAAAAAGTAGCTTATGTCACCCGGGGATAGTGTAGCTTCCCAACGGTGAAAGAATTTTTGAAATCGGTTCAGTAGTTTCAGAGCCTATTCAATATAAACAATCAAATCTTTCCTCTTTATAATAGTATAGATAGATAGATAAATGACTGTATTCAAATTTACACTATATGATTTTGTACTAAGGTCGTCATTCCCTTGTACACACACTTGTTTGTGTTGGTCGCGTCGATTTCTTTTTACAGTGTCATATAGTGTTGGAAATCGCTCTCGGTTTGTTTTAATCATTAGATTTAAATCATCTCTTAATCTGAAGTAACTAAGTTCAAAATAAGTAAGTGACTTAATGGTATTCAAAACGTGTCGCTCCATTTATCCTGGCTGGAAGATCTGGCACGACTTTGCAGACAGCAAGCTCACTCCATATAAATCTTAGCCGTATTTTCAAGTCAGTGATACAGAAATAAGGATGTTCGATTGTTTTGTCGATACAATACTTTTTTTATTTAATTATTTCAGTAATTTATTTATTTTCTTAGGTTTTTTTTACAAACACTAAGTATACAAAAAAACGTAAATAATATTTTAAAAAAGACTTTAATACAGTGGGTCAATTAATTTATTGTTATTAAACGTGTTGTTGTTGTTGGTGTTTTTGGGTAAAATTTTGTTAATTGAAATTTTACCTTCTGTTGACAGATTTATGTGATATTTGGTACAAACCTTTACTCATAAAGAAAACACAGTATTTTCAACAAACCGTTTTTAATTAAATACTTTATTTTTGTTCGATTGTTTTGTGGGCACAATGTTTTTTATAATTTATTATTATTATTTAACAGTTTTATTTAGTAGTTAATGTCGTTGGTGTTTTTGGGTCAAATTTTATTAATTGAAATTTTACCTGTCGACAGATTTATCTGATATTTGGTGAAATACAGTGTCTATACTATTATAAAGAGGAAAGATTTTATTGTTTGTTTGTATTGAATAATGAATAGCCTCCGAAACTACTGAACCGATTTCAAATTTTCATGAAAAATAGTGCAGAGGTAGCTGATACCCTGGGTTAACACACATTTGTTTTCCCTAAAAAATGTAGCGGGTAACAACGCGGGGCGCAGCTAGTCTGTGAATAAAAACTAATGAAATTCGTTTGTAAGCCCATAACTCGATTATCGATGAACTTTTTTATTAGGTGATTATTTTATCAAAAACTGTTGTGGTACTACGTAAAACAACAACTACTACTTTTTTGATTGTTTTGCATGGTAGGGTATTTTCTAGTACGCCTTTTCTACTACTCGAGTTGAATATCTGCTGCCAAGCACCTAACGGTGTGAAGCCCAGGTGAATTCCAAGTTTGGTGTACTTTACGATCTTCGGCCAGTCCGTCAATCAATATTAGGTGAGCTAGCTAGGTAGTCAAACACCGAGCTTGTCAATCATAAAAAAGAAAAGGCAAAGACTCTACAGCATTAGGCACGGCGTTGTCCTCGCGTATATTTTATTTATTTATTTTATTTTATGAACATAGAAACCTCATTCAAAATATAACAACAATATTAAAAACGGTTAGCTAAACCAGTTTAGCCTTGCTCAAAATATACAAATACAAATATTTTATTGATAACACCAAATTCAATGTTACAAGTCACTAAGTCCATCGTTTGATTTTTATTTTTATGTATACAAAACTTATTATCAAATTTACAAAAAATTAAAACAAACACTCTTTGTTAATGGAAGCTATAGGTAATCTTTTTCAAGGAGTCAAAGCTGAGTACGACGCGCACGTGGCGTCATTTTGTTTCCAAGTGACCTGAAACGAAAATAACTTGTTAGTATGTTATTGTACTTTAATGTAGGCACTCGCATAGTTTTTTTACACAAATAACTATTTACAAGTTAATATTCACATCCCTAAACAGTAACGCGTGTCTTTGAAAATTTTCTACCTGGTGAAAACTTTGGCAAAGATTTAAGAGTGTTTGAGTGTATGGGTGGATAAAGTTTTGGACGTGGCATGAATATCAAATTGATGCCAAGCTATCTACATACTTATAGTATCTTAAATTATGACACACGTACAAATCGGAATTTGATAAAGCAAGTAAAATATACGAGGCCATTTGAGTATCCGAAAATACATTTTTTTTATTGTTTTTTTATGTAAGAATTAATGAGACGAACGAGACGCTCTCCTGATGGTAAGAGATAACGCCTATCCATAACCATTACAGTGATACACAGAACTTTGAGTAACAAAACAAAGTCCAGGGCATCACTGCTTTGGCGCTCATTACTTTGAGACTTTCGATGGTTAGTCTTAACCAGTAAAGAAAAATATTAATAATAATTTTAATCTTTTAAAATACATTTCCTTTGATTAAGCCTACGTTTTATTTACGATTAATTTCCCTACCCTACCAAGCACCTAGTTACTTCAATTTACTCATCGATAGTCTAGATTGGGTTGACTTGGTCCTGCGAGCCGCATTCATCGGATAAACTTAAACACTCGACATTTGCACTATCTCTCTCGTTGATAATGCCCATTACTGTCTGTGATAGTGATGCCGGAACATATCTGTAATTAGACAAAATGTAATGTTAGACTTAATACTTTTAATAATTTTATATATTCAAATATCATTGATAACATGAATAAGTCCTTAATTTTGCTTCCACAGGGAGAGGAGATTGAGAAAAGTGATGGTAATAAAAACGGGGATAAGTTTGGTATTGCAGCTACATAACAAAGACTACTACCTTTGACCGTAATATCACTTAATAACAGATGAGCTGAGGTCAAACCCCTAGCCTGTCAATCATAAAAGAAATGAAATCCAACCAACGCTGCTTCAGACACTTTACAAACAAGTTTAACTTATAAAATTTTGGGCACAATTTAGTAATCATAATAAAATATTTTAAATTAATACTATAATTTATATAAATAACTTGATCTAAAAGTCTGTCAAAAGGATATGTGGCCAGAATGCTGACCAAAATAGATGCCAGAATTCTGATCATCTGAAGCCTCCTCGAAACATTTGGCCAGGTCCCGATACAGATCGAGAGCGGTCGGCCAATAAAAGAAAACTACCACGGAAATAAAAGAAAATTAAAAAAACACGACTGCCAACTAACAAGAAATGTATAGCCAATATCACTCGAGATGTAAGGATTCTAATGATGCCCTACACACCCAAATCTGTTTAAGCATTTCAAAGTTTGCAGCGATGATAGCTTAGTGGTTAGCGCGGTAGGTTCGCATGCCGAAGGGCGTGGGTTCAAACCCCAACAATGAGCTTGAGCTGCCGGTGAAGGAAAACATCGTGAGGAAACCATAGCATGGTGGTAGGGTACTTTCTAGTACTGGGCTGGCTAGCTACCACCCTCAAGTTGAAAATCTGCCGCCAAGCATCTAACGGTGTGTTCCGGCAGCCTCACTTGAGAGCCAGTTCCATTCCAGGCTAGGTGTGCTTTACCATCTTCGATCACACCTTCACTTAACATCAGGTGAGCTGTGGTCAAACAACTAGCCTGTCAACCATTAAAAAAAAAAAAAAAAAAACTTGCCTGTCAACCATTAAAAAAAAAAAGTTATGGTGGAAATAAGAAACTCACATGAACACGTGCATGAACCTTGAAAACGGTACACTCCCTTTTTTGAGCATCCGTGTAAAAATAGAAAAAAATCGTAAACCTCCACGCATCTGTAAAGATTACTCTATCCAAACAAAATGACGATCACACATCAATATTCGGCCGTTCCGTTCCGATCGTAAAATATCTCATGCACAAACAATAATCAGATTGATGGTGTTTACAAAAGATTTTTTAAAAAACATTTAGTGCCGACCGGTGTTTTTGCTTTGTAACTAAATATAGTTCGTTTCATCTTCCGTGTGATCATTTGGTACGCTAATGGACCATCGTAATGTGTTATTGGTTTTTAAACGGAAGGAAACTCTGCTTCGGTATCATGGTCATAAATGCTAACCTTTAAAATCACCATCATCGTCATGTTCATCATCATCATCATTTTCATCATCATCATCAACAACCTAGCATAGTCACAAAACACACAAGTCTCTCCCAAGTCACGCCACTCAGTCCGATCTTCAGCTTTTCGCATCTAGCTACTGCCAGTTGTCTTACGTATATCGTCACTCCATCTAGACTCACGGCGTCCTACACTACGTTTGTCGATTCTCCGACATATTAATATAGAGTTGTTTTTAGTCTATTCATTTTATTAATAAATATCGTAGGATATTAATTCATACAGAGCCATTTCTCCCCAAACTTGTAATACGGGCACTAGATAACTGATAGAATACTTACCTGCATACTTTTTTTTGTAAATAATAATCAATATCGTAGGACGTCACACACAACGCCATCTGACCCCAAACTAAGCAAAGCTTGTACTATGGAAGTCAGATAACTGATAGAATAATTCGATACTTTTTTCTTTTTTTATGTAAAAAGTAATGAGACGAACAAAACGCTCTCCTGATGGTAAGAGGTGACGCCGATCCATGACCATTGCAGCAATACACAGAATTTTGAGTAACAATACAAAGTCCAGGGCATCACTGCTTTGGCGCTCATTATTTTGAGACTTACGATGGTTAGTCTCAACAGCCCAGTAATTTCGCTAGCTGCAGTACCCTTCAAACCGGAACATAGTAATGTTTACACACTACTGCTTAGCGGTAGAATAACTGGTACTGCGGTGGTACCTACCTAGACGACCTACTGCTAAGGAGATCTACCACCAATTAAAAAATAAATACAGAACAGTACAGACACAGAAAAATAGTAGCAATAGCTGTAGCAATGATAGCTCAGTGGTTAGCGCGGTAGGTTCGCATGCCGAAGGGCGTGGGTTCAAACCCCAACAATGAGCTTGAGCTGCCGGTGAAGGAAAACATCGTGAGGAAACCATAGCATGGTGGTAGGGTACTTTCTAGTACTCGGCTGGCTAGCTACCACCCTCAAGTTGAAAATCTGCCGCCAAGCATCTAACGGTGTGTTCCGGCAGCCTCACTTGAGAGCCAGTTCCATTCCAGGCTAGGTGTGCTTTACCATCTTCGACCACACCTTCGCTTAACATCAGGTGAGCTGTGGTCAAACACCTGGCCTGTCAACCATTAAAAAAAAAAAAAAAAAAGTAGGAATCGATCATACACATCATTATGTAGAATCACATTTTCATACTTTCTGTTATGTTTTTTACACATAGAATATTTTATTGAAAAACTTAAAAAAAAACCTATCAGTCGTTAACGAACGACATAACTATTAAAGAACTATTTAGATTTATGGAACATCTAAATATTTTAAATTTATCTTTAAATAGACAAAGTTAACTTAAAATTTATGATACACCAGACGGACCGTCTATTTTTAACACTGAAGTCACTAAAGATATCATTTTTAACGATATAGTTATTTTTATGTCACTGACTTATGTCACTGAAGGGTGCAGTTATCGAAGTTTCCAAGTAGTAGCTTCAATCACAACTCTTATAATTAATGTTCAAGGTATTCATCTAGTTTATTTCCGCTTAACAGTCGTTCCAGTTCCAACAGTGATGAGGACTTAAATTTAACTAATTTGACACAGCTTATTAATTAAAAACCTAATCTTACTAAATCTAAAACCTGAAAATATAATTTGACAAAAATTTAATTAAAATAACAAAAAATCGAATAAAAATAACCACAAGCCTTAAAATTTTCTTCTCTCTGCAGTAACCACTTGCCGACACGTGTCTCGCCTCTACACGAGGTATCCTCAGGGCGTGTTGACTCTTCGAGCGCTTGGTCGAGACTCACCAAGACTTTCTAGTACTCAGCTGGCTAGCTACCACCCTCAAATTGAAAATCTGCTGCCAAGCATCTAACGGTGTCTTCCGGTAGCCTCACTTGATAACCAGGTCCATTCCAGGCTAGGTGTGTTTACCATCTTCGACCACACCCTCACTTAACATTGGGTGAGCTGTGGTCAAACACCTAGCCAGTCAACCATAAAAAAAAGCTACCTCCATACCAAATTTCATCAAAATTGGTCCATCCATTTGAGCGTGATAATGTGACAAACATACAAACACGCTTACGAATTTTGCCTTTATAGTACTAGCAGCTGTGCTTGCGGTGTTACCTACAAAAAATTTTCGAGATAAAAACTAGCCTATGATTTAATCCAGTGTGTCAGATACCTCCATGACAAATTTCCTCAAGAGCGTGGAGAAGTAACAAACAAACAAACACACTTACAAACTTTCGCGTTTATAATTACCACCCTCAAGTTGAAAATCTGCCGCCAAGCATCTAACGGTGTGTTCCGACTGCCTCACTTGAGAGCCAGTTCCATTCCAGGCTAGGTGTGCTCTACCATCTTAGACCACACCGTCACTTAACATCAGGTGAGCTGTGGTCAAACACCTAGCCTGTTAACCATAAAAAAATAAAAATAAAAAATAAAAAAAATTATTAGTGTGATATCGAACAAAATTCGTCATAAACTTTACAACACCGGACCTCTGTTCGAATTTTCTCCCATATTATAATTCGATATTGATTAAAATACGACCACCATAAACAACTTTAAAGAGAATTTCTGACGTAACCGTAAGCAATTACGGTCGTAAATGAATGATATACTGTAAATATATTAAATTGATTTACAATATCGAAATTTTAATGAACCCTAGCGCTAGGCTATAAACCAGAGTTGTATTAGAATGACATAATTACGAATTTAGCATAATAAAAACGTGATGGCATCGTAAAGAACAGGTCGTCGGGCCTTGTTCTCTCCCGGTACATGTTTTATTAAAAAAGTTTCCCCATCTTATCACCACAGTTGACGTCACAAGTTTGCTAGACGATGGCAATCCCGGCTATATTAAAATATTTTCGACACCAAATCACGAATTCTGCGGTGTCGCCAAATCTGGGGATGACGTAAAAGTGTCAATAAGAGAAAAAATATCTTTTACCAATGTTGATTCATTAAACGATGCAAAGTTTTAAGTAAATTCGTTTCAAACTTTCCGAGCTGGGAAATTACTCGTCCATCTTCGTAATAATGTGAAGGCGAAACTTCGTAGTCTTGGTACACTTTGTCTGTTCAAGCCGACTTTGAATGTAATCATGCGTGTACCGGTTTCTCGAAAATAAACTTTTATTTTATGAACATTAGTTATGAAATACTTTGCACATGTTTCGCTTAATAATCCCGAGCTGGCTTGTGAGAAACATTCTGCTCACAAAGTGTTTTACGAGGCTCGATGCAAATGAAATGATCGTGAATCACTTAATTAATTTATATATTTAAAACACTAGGCCTCTAAATGTTATCCAAGACATTTCCTTTAGAAATAAATCTTCACCTTAATTAGAAATCAGTTACATTGAAAAAGATACAATACTTTAGAAACATTAATTAACAACGATTCAGTTAATTATCACTTGATTAACTTAATTAGAAATTTAGATGGCAGAATTGAAATGTGTGGTCTAAACTGTTAACTTGCGTAATGAACTTGAAGCGGTAATACAGTTGCTGGGCAACTGAACACAATGGAAAGGGTGACAGCACTCGAAGTAACAATAAAAACATAGTACAAGTACACCCAGTACAAGTGTTCTTCATTGAGTTGTACCACCCATAAGAAAAGATAAAAAAAGCACACAATAATGAGCATTGCTTTGTATGTACAGTGAAACAACTTAAAGCAGGAAACACAGTTACTGTTAGAGCTCTATTCATTCACTTATTCTCCGGAATTTTATTGAGTAGCTTTTTCATTAAGCCATACGCTAATGAGGGCGTTAATGGAAACTTCCTTGCTTTACTTAAAACATCGGGGCTTTTTAATTCGGTTTTCTGTTTCCGTGCCTGGAACGTCTGCCCTGATACTTTTTTTAAACTACTTTGTTTATTTTTGTTAAATAAAAGTCAGAACTTCATTTACTAATTCATTATTATTTTGTGCCGTATTTGAATTTGGTTACTGTTATCTTTTTTCTGTAAAGGACTAGAACATTTTCTATAGATCAAAATAAAATTTCATTTATTTAGCCACATTTTACTAAGGTATTGTATCTTCGTGAAATGAATGAGGAATATAACGGAATCCAAATAAAATTATGACCTTTGTGTTAGTATTGTTAACTATTCTAGTTCTTCGGTCTGCGAACATGTCTTTTGTTATTGTTAAGTTATTGAGATCTGTGAGTTTTGCGATGAGGTACGTAATCACTTTTGGGTACGTAATCACAAAACAATTTTAGTATTAGTTGCCTGTAACAACGCGTTTTGATAAAGTGTGCCATGTATCAGCCCTGTAGACTCATTTTGATGTGTATTTGCTTCAAGCCCTGCAAGGCGTGGGTTCGATTCCCACTCAGGACAAACATTTGTGTGACGAGCATAAATGTTTGCTCCATGTCTGGGTGTTAGAGTATTCTATCAGTTATTTATCTGGGGTTTATTTATTGGTTATATTTATTTTATAGTTTTCTAGTTGGTTTTGTATCACAATCAAGTAATATTTTGTCACATCCAAATAAGCTCTGTTTTTTTTTAATACAGATAAGTCCGCGTTTGACTATCAACTCGCCTGATGGTAAGCGATGATGTGGTTGAAGATGAAGCACGCTGACTTAGAAGATACCTATTCAATCTGACCTGAATTTAGAAGTCATCCGCAATACGCACATAACTTAGAAAAGACATAGGTGCGCGTTGTGGGCTTCGAACCTAGAACCTTCAGGTTGGAAGCCAAACGGTCTCAACTAGGCTGCCGAAACTTCCACAATCAGATTTCTAACTCGAAAACAAACATTTAATTAAGAACGTTTTAATTGCCTATTTTATTATACAATAATTACATCATTACCAATTACAATTAATTGCTTACTTCGATACAATTTTACAATTTTGATCATCAAAGGTGCCCACTAATTTAGTGTGTACCTAACGAGCAGTCGAGACGTTAGCCAATATTGCATTGCCGTCGATTGCCCATCAGCACCGATATAGTTTGCCTATATCACTATCAACACTAAATATACATAGCAGTAGCCTATATAGGTACTTGTACTGATGTAAAGCTTGGGGTATACTAAGCCGAAAGGGGGTCACTTTTCCGTTTAGTTATGCTCATGTAAATGCCCACAAACAGCCCTAACAGCCCTGTTGGCTCATTGGTATAATTATATCTACTTTAAGAGCTGTAGGGCGTAGGTTCGATTCCACTCAAAACAAAAAAAAATGTTGTATTAGCAAATGTTTGTTTTGTGTTACTATAAGTTTTTGTTCATATAAAACGTAATGAGACGAACGAGACGCTCTCCCGATGGTAACACATGTCTGTGACCATTGCAGCGATACTCAGAACGTTGAGTAACAAAACAAAGTCTTGGGCATCGCTGCTTTAGCGCTCATTACTTTGAGACTTTCGATGATTAGTCTCAACAGCTCAGTAATTTCGCTAGCTGCAGTACCCTTCACACAGTTATGTTTGCACACTACTGCTTGACGGCAGAATATCTGATACTGCGGTGATACCTACCTAGACGACCTCCTGCTAAAGAGATCTACTATCTACTAAAAATACATACCAAATATTATTTAAAAAAAAAGGTATTTTAAGTTACCTAACTTCCATCATATAAGCTTTGCTTAGTTTGACGACTCTGTGTGTAATGTCGTAAGATATGTATATTTTGTTTATCTAAAATTTAATTGGTAAAAAAACACATGCAAGTACATAACATAATGCCAAAATCATGAAACACAAATACTGTGATATTGTAACATAGCCGAAATATCGAAATAAAGAAACAAAAGTAATTCATGGTATTTTATAAATATAATTATGTATTTTTTTTTGGATGAACTTATCTTACTGGTCAATTTTATATTGTGTTCAAATTTGACTTTAAACGGGCAATTAACACAAGGTAATACTCGATTCAAGATTATATTATTAGTATCAACAATCAAACAAATTGGCATGCACTAAAATAGCCGTTAAATCTCGGATGGTGCATTTCGAAATCGAATGTAACGGAACGGAAAGTTTGAATCTTTGAGTAAGGGCACGTTCACAGTGTGTCGGCGCACACTTTTGAAACAATAAATTGTACAAACATAAATTCAACAAATTTAAAAAGCAAACAAAATTCTTGGAAGTATGCAATATTGTGATTTTTTAAAAGTATAGAATAGAATATAACTTTATTACACACCAAAATAAAACACAACAACATACAAAAATTAAACATAGAATAGAGATAATTAACATAACAAAACAATGATGAAATGATAAAAAATTTAATAAATTAATTAATAAAATTTAATAATGTATTATTAAAACAAACGTTTACTTTTGTAGCGATGATAACTCAGTGGTTAGCGCGGTCGGTTCGCATGAAGGCCGTGGGTGCAAACCCCAACAATGAGCTTGAGCTGCCGGTAAAATAAAACATTGTGAGGAAACCATAACATGGTGATAGGCAACTTTCTAGTACTTGGCTGGCTACCACCCTCAAGTTGAAAATCTGCCGCCAAGCATCTAACGGTGTGTTCCGGCAGCCTCACTTAAGAGACAATTCCAGTCCAGGTTAGGTGTTATTTACCATATTCGACCACACCTTCACTTAATATCAGGTGAGCTGTGGTCAAAATAACTAGCCTGTCAACAATTTTTTTTTGGAATTTTGAATAATCCCGCATAAGTAAAACATAAATACCCACATACTGTATATATATTTTTTTATATCATAGGACATTACACACAACGCCATCTGACCCCAAACTAAGCAGAGCTTGTACTATGAAGACAGATAACTGATAGAGTACTTAAATACTTTTTTTTGTAAATACAGTGTAAACTCTATATAGCGACGCTGAGGGGACTGCGTATTTTCTGGCGTTATAGAGAGTTGTCGTTATATGGAGAAGAAAGTTTGTGAGAAACTAAGAATATGATAACGTGTTGAAAATGCATAATAATAACCTAACGACAGTCTAGCAACTGAGGCAAACACGTGCAAAGTAACAAAAGAACGAATTTCTTAGAATCTCTGGTTCGTATGATGCCGACAGTCGAGGTGAATACGGGCCAGACAATAAAACAACAAAATGACAAACAAAAGAACGTACTCAACTGCTGTTCTTATCAATTTCGGCAACTTAGAAACAAACAAACAGTAGGTGCTTTATTAGTTCCCGAAATTACTTGCTTTATAACGACATATTGTGGTCGTTATGTAGAGTGTGCGTGATGCTACATAGAGTGCATCATTGTATGGACAACAAGGCAAACCAACCAAAGTCGAGTAATTCCGACGTTTTAAGGAGTTTGACGTTAAATCGAGTGACGTTACATGGAGTTTACACTGTACATACTTATAATAAATACAGAACACCCAGGACAAACATCGATGTTAGTCCTGAGTGGGAATCGAACCCACTGTGAATGAGCCTTTGTGTTATTGTTATCCAACGAAAGCTGTCATCGCGTAAAACTTGCTAATGAAACACGAGAAGTGAAATAAAACAATAAATGCTAAGTTATACACAATAGATAAATTATGGAGGTTATAAGACTTTGCTTTATAATGTTAGGATCTGATAACGGTGTCTTTTATGAGCTCGAAGTTACGTCCGTGTTGAAATGTTACGAAATGTTATCGAATCGTTCGTTTGTATAGTTCACAGGCTAGGTGTTTGACCCTAAATAAAAATAAAATAAATATTGGAGGACATTTAACACAGCGCCATCTAGCCCCAAACTAAGCAAAGCTTGTACTACGGGAACCAGATAGCTGACAGAATACTTAAATACTTGTTTTTTTTGTAAATACATACTTATAATAGATACAGTACACCCAGACACAGAACAAACATCGATGTTAGTCACACAAATGTTTGTCTTGTGTGGGAATCGAACCCACGCCCTTCAGCTCTCGAAGCAGACATACTACCAATGAACCAACAGGGCTGTCAACCCTACTTATATACAACAAATATTTTGGTCACACCAAAGATACAAACAATTTTTAATATAATTATGTCAAAAATAACGTTATCCCACTATAAATTCCACTTACATTACAGATGTGAAAGTTTGGATGGATGGATGGATGGATATTTGTTACTTTTTTATGCAAAAACTACTGAACGGATCTGGGTGAAATTTTGCATATAGATACTTTAGGCCCTGGAATAAGATATAGCTATATATATATATAGTTTTCGGGTCAAATTTAGTCATTAAAATCTTCCCCCCTTTCTTTTGTCAGATTGATCTGATATTTGGTAAACATCTATAGTTCTTACATACAATTAGAACAATCACAAAACAATTTATTCTATAATTTATTTTATTAATGAAAAAAAGTATAATAAATATCTTCAATTCAACAAAACAAAATAACTTAAAATAATAACTACTCTAAAAGACCGCTATCAATGGGAATAGTTCCCAAAACGCTGGCCAAAACAATTGAACATATTCAGTTAGTATCATTGTAAATCTAAGATGGCCGCCGCTACAAAATGGCGGATTACATTTTTGTTTCACAACCCCCTAAATATGGGTATCAAATGAAAAGGCTTGACTAGTAGAATGGTAACGAAAAAATAAAACAAGTTTTTAACTTATTTTCGTTCTTCAAATACACGTTTAAGTTTTCATAAGAAATGCGCCTGGTTGTTCAAGAAATACTTTTAGTTAAAACGCGCAAAGTAATAGTTACAAGAAAGGCTTTCTACGATTCCCGATTCCGATGTCATCGAGAGTACTCATATCGTAGTAGATAAGGATGTGCAATTCACTTTATTGGTACCTAACTGGGGAAAACTCACAAGGGCGGGAAGCTGAAATGGCTTCCACAAAGGTTTATCGATACGCTACGCTCTCGCATTGAGAATGTTTTAGGAAATTTGGGAAACAGCGTGTGTGTCGGTATTTTTGGATTCCGAAACGAATGCAAAGGATATAACCTGTTGTAGTTTTAAAACAGGTCATGACATTATGTGATGTTTAACATTAGACGCGTTGATGATATTTTTTTTTATTTTTAATGACTAATGCTGTTGGCCGCAGTTGGCCTCTACAGCGTCACCGGACTGTAGCGTTGATGATATGATTAAGGACGGTATTAATTGATTCTTGAGAGTAAAGGATTATAAAGAGAACACCCAGACACAGAACAAACATTTGTTTATACCACAAAATGTTTATCCTGGGTGGGAATCGAACCCACGTCCTTCGGATCTTGGAGCAGACATACTACTAATGAATCAACAGAACTGTCCAGTAGTGTGTGTAGCTACACACACTACTGGACAGTGGCCATTTTCCGAAATAAAAGCTTGTTTTTGAAAAAAACTTTTTTATTGTATCCGTGTTAAAAAGGTACTACCTACCAGCTAGGATGTGGAACTCTTTGCCGGAGTCTGTGTTTCCCGAAAGGTACAATATGAGTGTCTTCAAATCAAGAGTAAACAGGTTCCTTCTAGGTAAGCGTGTTCCATCTTAGACCGCATCGATGCTTCACATCAGGCAGGATGAGGTCAAGCGCGAATCTATTCAATATTAAAAAAAAAAACCCTCGAGTATATTATTATGTAGAGATATCGCATTGTTTCCTCTTATTGAATCGCTTTAGCTGATCGAGTCTTCAATCGTAAGTGTAAGGCATTATGAAGGTTTTCTATTAGCAAGATTGTTTTCGCCAATTTCGTGATTGCTAAGATTTCGGTGCAGTATCGTATGAGGATGCCGTTTATGGGAGTACGGGAAATTGAATTTCAATTTTTATGTGAGCTTTACGCGGTAGCTTGGATAGAAAAGGCGTTTCGGTTAAATGTAAATCCGTTGTGTGTTTAGCCATAGTAATATATTACAGTAAGGATGTGTTTTTTCTTAAAGCATTCATTGCTGTTTAAGGTGGTTCGATTTCCATACAAATATTTTTTTCCCATTTATAAACATGGCATTTATTTTTGTGTTTATTTGCGGTAAATTACATTTTCTTGAATAAAACAGTATACTGTTAGCATAGCCTACTGTTTTATTCAAAAATCATAAGTTCATTAATCATTGATAAATTTGATTTTATGCCAATAATCTACTGTTTTATTCAAGCAATTGTGATTTACCATAAATGAAGACCAAAATAAATGCTAGTAGCTCTGATTTCACTGTAAAATTACACTCCATTTGTCAATAAATGACAAAAAATTATTTGTATGGAAATCGAACCACCTTAATTTTATTTGTGAAAATATTTTGCAGTTGAATTGATTCTGTTCCGTTTTGTAGCGTCTTTATGCAAGTATTTCTTAAATTACTACATGTTTTGTTCTGGGTTTTAGTTTTAACATCATCATCATCATTTCAGCTGTAGGACGTCCACTGCTGGACATAGGCCTCCCCTATTGACTTCCATAAAGACCGGTAGGAAACGGCTCCTATCTAGCGCGTTCCTGCGGTCATTATTAGGTCCTTTGTCGACCTTGTGTATTTGACAGGCTAGGTGTTTGACCACAGCTCTTGTTAAATGACGGTGTGATTGAAAATGGTAGAATGGAACTAGGTCTCAAGTGAGGCTGGCGGAACACACCGTTAGATGCTTGTCGGCACATTTTCAACTTGAGGGTGGTAGCTAGCCAGCCGAGCACTACAAAGTACCCTTCTATTGAAGGTTGACTGGTTAAATAATTGACCACAGCTCCATCTGATGTTACGTGGTCGAATACTGTAAACACATCTATCCTGAAATGGAAGGCTCTTAAGTGAATCGATCCCACTCCCTACAGCTCTAAAATTAGATGTTATGGTTTTCTAACCTTCACTGGCAGCTCAAGCTCATTGTTGTGTTTTGAACGCACGCCCTCAGCGTGTGATCCGACCACACTAACCACTACGAGATCATCACCATAAAATCACTGCATTTCTGCAACAATGTACATACATAACTAGATATAGTAGGTACACCGTATTTACATATTTATTTCCTAATGCATCAGCCACTGGGTTTTATGCAAAACAGTCCAGTAATTGCACCATTACTCCGATGCTCGTTCATTAACGTTTCGGCGATAGCAAAGTGGTAAATTTATAACTCTTAGACTGCTATTTACTTAGTTTATCAGTGAATTAAGTATTAGGTAAGCAGGGTTTAAATGTGTCTGACAGTCGTGCTTAGTTTATTCTACAAGAAGTTTTAATTGCGTTAAGTTGTAATAGTTTAATTGAAAATCTTTGACATCTATCTGGGAGTCTGATTTCAAAACTCACGCCTCCGCCGCAGATTTATATGTATGAAACATGCATTTGCACAATCTACATTGTATCTAGTTTGTGCGAAGTTGGAGCGGGTCGCTAATAATTCTGATAATTCCCTCTTATGAGTACAAACTGGTTAAATTATTACAGCTATGCGAAAATACAGTTATCAAGTTAATGATAAACAATTGTTACAATTTTATTGTTTGTAATTGGTGTGAACAATAAAGAGTTATATTACTATTAGGTACTGGCAAATACACAATATGCAAAACCAAAAACAAAAAAAAAAAGAACAGCAAAGTTGTCAATGTCAAACGAAATGAGGAGCCAAAATTCAAATTTCAACAAAAACTCAGACGCTGCGGGTAAAAAAAACTTACTAACCAATCCGAGGCCACTTCAAAATCAATCGATCATTTATTCTTGAAAGATCACAGACAATATTGAAAGCCCGAGATTGAGGTAATAACGAATTTTCCAACTTATCACAAAGAAACCCCCTATTCACGGCGGATGCTTCGAAAAAGGAATAATTAGGGAAGCTGTCATAATCTGATCTCTGAACGCTCACAAGATTGATGCAAATGCGTTGAAACAGAGGGATCAATTCAAATTGGTCGATATGAGATGATTATCAAAGACTTTAATTGAAATCTGATACTTGTACTTATTTGTTTTTTTACTAGTTTGCGTAGGTGAATGAATTTAAGAATAAATGGTTATTTGTTTTCTGAATGATTTAATTTACATTTTTTATACCATAACTGATATACGTTAATTTCGAACTGTTTTCAAATAAAGGGAGAGCAACACATACATGTACATAACTACACGGAATTCTCGGTGCGACTCTGACTGACTGTCTGAGTCTGACTTGCGCTTGTAGGTACTTTTTTTCTTGTTTATCCCTCCCTATGAATATCATGAATAGTTCGGATGTTTGTTACTCTTTAACGCAAAAACTATTGAACGGATTTGAATGAAATTTGGTATGGAGGTAGCTGAGACCCATAGGCTTGATTAGGATTGACACATAGGCTACTTTTTATCCCGAAAACATTTAGCGTGTAACACCGCCGGGCGCAGCTAGTCTATACTATTATAAAGAGGAAAGATTTGATTGTTGTTTGTAATGAATAGGATCCGAAACTACTGAATCGATCTTAATAATTCTTTCATTATTAGAATGCTACATTATCCGTGATAGACATAGACTATATTTTATTTAAAAATGGAAAATCCGAAAAAAATGGATCCGTATGGAAAATTGAAAAATGTAATCCAAGCTGTAAAACATTTAAAAAAAATCCTTACATAGCGCAGCGAAAACTATTGACAACAGAATAATGTGACGTCTTATAGAGCAAACTGTCAGCTACAAACAAGTCCGCAATATCATAAATATGTCTATTACAGTTGTCATCTACATCTTATAAAGTGGAAAGATTTATTTTTTTGTTTGTTTATATTGAACAAGCTTCGAAAAGTTTTGTTTTCCCGTGCGAAGCCGGGGCGAGCTGCTAGTATCATATAAATTTAAAGAACATCCAGCATTTAACGTCCCATGTAAAGTCGTGACATCACACAAACGCACACCGCTGCCGGCGATGGGCCAAGCTTCCATAATGGCCCATGAAATTGTCCGTGCAGCTTCGTTTCCCTAACAGCGCCCGATTTGGATACATCTAGACGTTTTTAGATATCCACGGTTTTACCAATACCAAGCAAATGGACAAACATGACTTGGAGTTTTTGCGGGAACGCGGAAAGAGTCGTGTCGCCTGTTGTATTTTTTGCCAAAACTAGTATTTTTTCGAGTGTTTATGTATAAAAATAGTGGTGCTGAATTACAAGCGCGAGTGTGGAGTGTGCGAGGAGTAGTTTTTGTTTTTTAAGATTTTCTCAGACACCTTAATACTTTTATTAATTTTGATGATTGTTTCTTAAAGAGTACAGCCTGAGCTACATTAGCTTACAAAGCTCATAGATGACACTCTACATTCTTGACTGAGATATGCCAGTTAATAGAAAAATTGTCACAACACGCCTCGGTCTCCCCTACTTTAATAAAGCGCGACTGGATTTTGCGTGGTGGTAGGTTACTTTCTAGTACTCGGCTGGCTAGCTACCTCCCTCAAGTTGAAAATCTGCCGCCAAGCATCTAACGGTGTGTTCTGGCAGCCTCACTTGAGAGCCAGTTCCATTCCAGGCTAGGTGTGCTTTCCCATCTTCGACCACACCGTCACCAGCCTGTCGATCATTAAAAAAAAAGAAGATATTTTTTTTTTCTCAAAACTACTATTTGTTCGAGTGTTTATTTATAAAATCCGTTGCGTAATTTAAAATATCTAACCGTATATATATATAGCGGGTTTGTAGACATAATAACTATTGATAAAATATTAATGTATAACTGAAAATAAAATAAAAGGCATATACCTACTACTTGTAAACAAAAGACGCCTAAAACGATTGATATTTAACTGGATTTATTTTGAGTGTATATAGCTAGGTATATAGAAAAACATAAAATATTGAGCCTAGCTATTTTTCTGCTGCAAGTAGCGGAAACTTTGGAACGTTCAATAAAATAGAACTTATTGGAATCTCAAGAAAATAATATCTACTACCGACCGCTAGTGATGGGCAAGACCAGTCTTTTTTGCAAGACTCAACCTTTGTGTGTAAATTGAGTGCGTTAGTGAGAAAACCAGATCGTGGTATGAGATTCATGATTTATTGCAAATGAAGAAAAATAAATAGCGCAACCGGTCTTGACTTTTTATTTTGAGGCACGAACATTGTTAAGGAACATGTTTTGCTGTTTTGTTTTCTTTTTTGTTCGGTTTGATTTCAAACTTAAAAAAAAAATAGTTTGATTCAGGCGTTACTTTGCGGAAGTTCATTTTGAATATTCAAGGTATAAATATTTAGTTTATTTTCGTTTAACAGTCGTTTCAGTTACAACAGCGATGAGAACTTAAATTTAACTAATTTGACAATAATTTGCTAATTAAAAACTTAATCTTATTTAAGTTCTAGAAAACTAATTTGACATAAACTTTAAAGATGTAAGTTAACAAAAATCTAATTAAAAAATAAATAACCACAAGTCTTAATGTCCTCTTCTCTCTGCAGTAACCACTTGCCAAGTGGTTACTGTAATTTTTGTTAACTTATATTAACTTAAGGGTGATATTGGGGATGAAACTTTCTATGGAAATTTTGAAGTGAAAGTTTTTTGAAGCTATGGTTATGAAAATTGTTATTTGTATAGACTTTTTAAAATGAAATTATGCAAGGTTAACATTTTTTACTAGGGTTAATTTGAAGGGGTGAAAATGGGGCAGAAAATCTTTAGTCTGAGGTTACTTAGGGTAGGTACTACACTTCCCGAGGATGAACGATGTATGTGGTGTTCCCATACATCGTCACCAGGCCGGGCGGAGCAGTAGTTCCCCAAGAAGGAGTCCAGTTGGGACTAGCGCTGTCGAGGTAGCGGACGAATGCGCAAGCGTGCCCGAAACCTCGACTAAAAGTGTTGAGATGGAACACCCCAGGGTTTTTAGTGGGTAGGCCGTCATATTGACGGAGAGTCCCACATAACCACCCTGCCACCCCCGTGGCGGGTGGTATCCATTAAGGATTTCCCTGGGTAAAAAAAAAAAAAAAAAAGGGTAGGTACCTACTACAACATAGTTAATGTCAAGTAATGTATATATGTATATATATATATATATATATATATATATATATATAGATGAATTAACTAAACTTACTCCAGTTACAATCACACCCTGAATTAACACATAGAATTATCCCGAAAAAATGTAGTGTTCATATGGGAACGGCAAGTAACACCGCGGGATGCAGCTAATAATGCTATATCCAACTGAATTTAAGTCATTGTAAACTAAGACTGGCTAAACTTTTTCCTATCCCAACACTATAAAATTCCCTCTTTCATCTCTCGGATGCAATTAACTTGCTTTATTTCTTTCATTACACTGAGAACCCGATGTTAACAGTTTTATTTATGTTTTGGACTTTCGGCTCTTAAGTTCTTACCTACTTTGTATATCCCACTTCTGAGGTAAGTGTTAATTCAATTAATACAAGCTCTTTGATGTACGGTTTTAAAAGTTTTATTGAAAGCTTTTTGAGTTCTGGGAAAAGCTTTGGGCATTATTGTGTTTTATCCCTTTTGAGGTGTGAGTTAATTTAGCAAATAGCTGCTTCTATCGAGTGAAGGCGTTTATTTGTTTATTTCTTCATTTTTTATTCACGCATATTTAACCTAGATCCACAAAAATTTTTTTAATGTAAAAATAATGAGACGTACGTAGCGCTCTCCTGATGGTAAGAGATAACGCATGTCCATGACCACTGCAGCAATAGACAAAACTTTGAGTAGCAAAACAAAGTCCGGGGTATCGCTGCTTTGGCGCTCATTACTTTGAAACTTTCGATGGTTACTCTCAACCCAGTAATTTCGGTAGTTGCAGTACCCTTCAAACGTGAACACAGTAATGTTTCAATACTACTGCTTGGCGGTACTGGTACTGCGGTGGTACCTAACTAGACGCCCTCCTGCTAAGGAAACCTACCACAAAGTACATATTTCAACATAATAAAAACAAGCTTGCGATCTTCGAATGTATACCCCCATCACTTAACATCAGAGAATCAGACAAATAGGCTGTCAAGAATTTTAAAAATTCTGGCTCAAGTTAAATTTGACAAGCCAGTCAAACGTTAACAATACCTGATACAATCTTAACCATGTAACCCATATTTGCGTGCTGCATTTCTAGTAATGAAGAATTTTTTTTTATCATCTTTCTCAGCTCAAATAAGAACATAGTCTTCACCGTCTGAACCTTCCGATCTCAGCCATCCCTCGAATACTAATAGGTTAATCTTTTATATCACGTTTTTCGTGAAACAAAGAGATGAGGGCAAGTACCAGATAACACGCCCACTATAACTTGACCTCGAGTTTTAGAAGGAAATCTTGCTTACGGTCCAGTTTTTGAATATGAAAGGGGGTGGGGGAGGTCTACGTCGTGGTTTTGTGTGGTGGTCGAGTGTGATGCCGTATTAAGCAGCAGGGGAATTATGAAGCGCATGCTCTTTGAATACTAAGCGTTTGCTTTCTAAAGGTTGCCGGAACATTTGCCTTCCCGACATATGACTAATACTTTTTTAGTTTTATTCTCGAATATTCATATGATAATGGAAACGATGCCATGAATGTTGATGATGGGAATAGTAGCAGTAATTCGGTTTGTTAATGATGATTTAAATGATAATAAATATACCCTTTGTTGGTAAACAGCTTTGGAATTTTAATAAGTAACAATACTTGAGACTTAGGAAGGGTTGCTATAGAAACTGACGTGGTTTTGACACATTTTTGTTTTAGGTACTTTTGTGGCGTTGCTTACGTTCACTCATGGATTCGGTTGTTTTTTTTGTATTTATTTTATATATATATATATATATTTTAATACGGATAAGTCCGCGTTTGACTACCAACTCGCCCGATGGTAAGCGACGATGTGGTCGAAGATGAAGCTCGTAGACCTAGAAGATACCTATTCACTCTGACCTTGAAAAGATCTACTAACGATCTTTTTACTAATATTAAACTTTATTTTATGAAACCAAACTGAATATTTTAGCTTTCTGTGCTGTAGTTGATTTTTAATACGATTTTAAACTTTTTATAGCGATGACGTCATAAAGTAGGCTGAATGTACATACAATACATATACTATGCTTTTGCCTTGTAAAATAAAAAAGAACATATTCTTCAAACGTTTAGAGGAGGCTTCAGGTGACCAGAATGTTGGTATCTACTTTGGTCAAAAGTTTAGCATTGCCATCCAGCGTGGCAATGCTGCCAGCATTCTGGCCACATATCCCTCTTCTCACGGACTTTTAGATTAACTTTTTGTGTATAAATTGTAAATAGTAATAATTTAAGATTTTTTATTTTGTTCAATAAATGATTAAACATATTCATTTTAACACATTTGACTTTGACAATTGACATGAAGTAAACAAATTTTATATCATAGCCTCATAAAGGCAATATCAGAGTCCGAGTAACGTTTAAAATAAAATAATCCAGATTTGTATCAATAAACGTATGTATGGAAGAGGTTTGACTTGACATTGACAGATTTTGTTTTGGTTTGCCATTGTTTTTTTTAGGCATTGAAAGTAAACACTATAGGTACAGCCGTATACCTATGTGTGTATGTGACGTTATCAGACAATTGAAAGTCAAGTTTATTTTATTAAAATAAACCCCATCCCATAGTTTTAAGAGTTTTAAACTATGAGACGGGGTTTAGTTTAGTTTATTTTGTTTTTATTATAAATTATTAGTTTATGTTAAGCGGAAATAAACTAAACATAAATTATACTTTGAATACTCAAAATATACCTTATACTGTCAATAAGCTTATAGGTCTACTAAAAACCTTCTGAGTGTCACTGGTATTGCACTATCATATATGGATATAATTATTACTATACGTTGGATATAAATTTACTTGGTGGTAGATTTCCTTAGCAGGAAATTGTCTAGGTAGGTACCACCACAGTACCAGATATTCTGCTCCCAAGCAGAAGTGTTTAAACATTACTGTGTTCTGGTTTGAAGGGTACTGCAGCTAGCGAAATTACAGGGCTGTTGAGACTAACCATCGAAAGTCTCAAAGTAATGAGTGTCAAAGCAGCGATGCCCAAACTTTGTTTTGGTACTCAAAGTTCTGTGTATTGCTGCAATGGTCATGGGCATGTGTTATCTTTTACCATCATCGCTCGTATCCTTACTTTTACATATAAAAAAATATCCATATGCGACAGTGATTACTTACCATCAAGCAATCCTTCGGTTTGTTTGCCACCATAAAAAAATAAGCCATAAGTCCGACAAAAGAACAAAACCTCCAATCACGGAAATGTAAATTCAATGGTCGAACAAAAAACGGCTGGAGCTGAAAATGAAGATTCTGAAGGAAAACTCTCAATTCCTACCTTCATTTGTATGGACGCCATCACTCTTGTAAACTGTTGTTCTGTTTTGAATAAATCCTTAGCTTAAACTAACTCAATAAGGGCTCGCGTTGAAAGTTAACGCTCAGTGGATTGAAAAAGGTCGCCTGATTTGCATTTGACTTAGCGTTGCTATACTTTTGTCTTTAGAGTGGATATAGATTGAATGGTTGTGAAGATTTATTTACCTGCTCAGTAGATAGATATAAATATAACTGTTTATTGTGGCTTGTATATACGTCATACTCGTGATCGGTTGCTGCTTGCGGGTCGCTGGTCTGCTCTCGGTATATACACGAACCAGTACATACTTTAACCTTAGATTAAGTTTAAATTAATTTGACAAAATATCCTCTTCCTAAATTGTACCAATGTAAGAAAAAAAAAAATGTATTTCAAGTTGACATACAACGCGAACCTATTATGTATAAAAAAAAAAAAAACAGCTGTGTTTAAATTTATACACTACTGTACGTAATATTATTTGCTACGTAAGTTGAGTACTAAAAAGTACTCTACCACCACGCTATGGTTTCCTCACGACGTTTTTCCTTCACCGGCAGCTTAAGCTCGTTATTATTGGGGTGTTGAACCTACACCCTTTGGCTTGTGAACCGACCATGCTAACCACCGAGCTATCATCGCTAAATACGATCAAGGTTAATTCATTTAAAATTGATTACATTGTTACTTATGTATACTATAAAACATTTATAAACTACTTGCACGTTAACTATTCATCAGATATTTGTGATGTGTCATATTTTAAATAACTCCTTTTTTGTATACTAACCTAGTTTTTTGTGTTCATTATTTTGCCATTTGATTGTCGTGAACTTTTTTCTGTATACAATTGTCCAACACACTCATTAGAAATCCCAGTAGACATGGTTATCAACGGAAATGCCAGACATGTGAGTAACTATACATATTACTTGGTCTTAGTCATAACTATTTACTAAAGAACAATACGGATTTATGAAATTTACGAATATTGTATTGTATTATGGTATTACGAACACTCCGGTAGTGGACTTTGATAGGCTGATGATGATGATTACAAAGACGAAAGGAAGTCATTGTATTTTTATTTTAAAAACTTTTAATATAGGCACAACTCCCGTTGTTCAGTCATCAGTCCAATAATTTGAAGTTGACTTTTTTTGCTAATTAGAAAGATGCATTTTATGTTCTGAACTTATTAATGAATGTTAATTTTATCATAATTATGTCTCAAAAATATTTAATTCGACAAATGTATATAGGACAGTTGATAGGTTGATTCCATAGTAAAAGTTGTTACTAAAAATAGGTGTAATAAACTCCTATCAGCTTAATACTTATAACCGTTCAACGTAACCTTGTACAGCACTTACATTAACTTATACATTTCCACCTTTTATAAAAAAATAGACAATGTAATAAAAAAATTAGCTACCCTAAATTTTCATTAAAGGTTGACGTACTTTTTTTATCTAACAACTAATTTAGTTGTGTCCATAGAAAAAGTTGGCCAGTTGTATTGTTAATGATAAGTTCAATGACGCTATAGGCCCTATATGAAAATATAATGAGAAATTATCAGTGAATCACAACGAGCTATCACGTACTGCCAAGAATTTCGAGTAGGTACTACTGAATCCTCGCCGAGTCATCCACAACAATTACTTCTAATGAATTGTCTAATGTCAGATACCTACTTGACATTCATTGACAGCGTATTAATATAAATGACGTATAAGTATGGTACTCTTGACATAGTTATATTAATACTAAGAGATAAATGTAATGTGAAAGCTAAGGTACAAACTTTGAATATTAGAAATTGTATCTCGTTACAAATGAAAAGCAACAGCCAGGAATAAATCTGTATTAAGATCACAAAGTTTCTTTTTTATGCAAATAATAATTTCTTTTTAAAGGTCAGAAGCTTTGTTTGTGTGATAACAGGTGTAGGTGTAAGTTCTTTGAAGTATTAACATTTGTATTTATAACTTTTTTTTTTAATGTAAATTGTACCGAGACGAACGAAACGCTCTCGTGATGGTAAGAGATAACGCCTGTCGATGATCGTCGCAGCGATACACAGAACTTTAAGTAACAAAACAAAGTCCAGGGCATCACGCTTTGGCGCTCATTACTTTGAGACTTTTGATAGAGTTAGTCTCAACAGCCCAGTTATTTCGCTAGCTGCAGTACCCTTCAAACCGGAACACAGTAATGCTTACACACTACTGCTTAACTGGTACTGCGTTGGTACCTACCTAGACGACCTCCTGCTAAGGAGATCTACCACAAAGTAGCTAGCGGACGCCTTACGGTTTCACCCGCGTAGTTCCCGTTCTCGTGAGAGTGCAGGGATAAAAAGTAGCCTATGTCAACCGGAGGTAGTGTAGCTTACCAACGGTGAAATAATTTTTGAAATCGGGCAAGCAGTTTCCGAGCCTATTCAATACAAACAAACAAACAATCAAATCTTTCCTCTTTATAATAGTATATAGATAATATAATATTTGTAGGATATATACTATGCTACCTACATACTACTTACTATATACCTACATAAGTACATAGATATGTACTTATGTAGGTACATATAAGCAAACATAAGATGAAACAAAACATGTTACAATCTCCTTTTTGAGTCGGATAAAAAGGAAGTAATTATTAAAAAACCTAATAATAAAATCTAAACCTACACATTTTTTATGAGACTTTTTTCTTTTAGTAGTGAGAATACATAAAGTACTTGAAGTAATCAAGTTTTCGCTAAGTTATTTATCCTTATTCACTAAACTTTTACCCTAAGATCTATATCGACGAAATTGTTAATTAAAGGAGAAAAATATTAAGACACCGCAATAAAACTTCTCGCAAAAAGTGTTCTTAGAAAACCAATGTACAGACGACGCCAAAAGTGGCTAGTTGCAATGGGTTATTAAATTTAATACTCTATCTCTCTCTCTCTTTCTCTCATCACTTTAATAACCTACCTATATACAAGAGATCTTGTTATATGACTTTGACGATTATTTAAATACATATGTTATAAGAAATTAGGTAATTAATAAAAAAAATATTTCCTTGTTGGTAAATCTCCTTAGCAGGCCATCGTTACATCGGCTAGCGAAATTACAGAGCTTTGCTTAGTTAGTGTAATTTCCTGCAATATTTATTTATTTATTGAAACTATCTTTCAAAAGTCTTAAAGTAATTACTATGTACCTACTCAAAGTTCTGTGTATCGTTGCAATGGTAATAGATAGAAGTTAGATTTTACCATTGGGAGAGCGTCTTGTTCGTATGATTACTTTTACATTAAAAAATTAACCTGTAATTGTATTTTTTAATAATATATAATTATTTTTATACTTAACATTCTATGTTTTATGATTTTGACATTATTTATGACTTTTTAAAATATGAATGATAAATGTCTTGTAACTTTGGCTTTATCCATAAACAATTTGTATTTATACTATAACGATGACCATAACGAAGTTCAAAATACAGTTCAAAACTTAGTTTATAAGAAATAAATAAAATTATTTTAAGCGATTTCACTTTTCTCTTCGAAGATACTCGAGATCGTGATGGTCCGATTACAGAAGATCCCGAGATAGATATCTGCGAAATAGACAGTAATGTCTTCATTACTCGCCGGCCAATTGATTTGATATAACCTTTCGAGATAGCGAAGTGATCTTGGGGTAGATTAATATGGCCAGAAAATTATTTTCAAGTAGTCTCTTAAAAAAATTCTTGCAATAAGGTATGTAAAAAAGTTTGTTTGACTATTATGATTTTGGTATTGTTGTTTTTTGTGTGACGTGCTAGGTGTTAGACCGCAGCTCACCTGATGTTAAATTACGATGTGTTCGAAGGTGATATGTACACCACGCTTGAAATAGAATCCCACTATTATTATAAATGTGAAAGTTCGGATGGATGGATGGATGTTTGTTACTCTTTCACGCAAAAACTACAAAACGGATTTGGATGAAATTTGGTATTAAGATAGCTTAAGCCCTGGATTAAGACATTGGCTGCTTTTTATCCCGAAAACACGTAGCGGGTAACACCGCGGGGCGCAGCTATTATTGAATATGTATTCATTTATAACCAATTTACAATAACTTTAACTATGCAAAGTTTATACTATGGGAACTAGATAACTGACAAAATACTGAAATACTTTTTTTGTTGTAAACAGACATATATACATACATACATGTAAACAGACATACATACATACAGAACACCTTATTTTTTATGCTTGACAGGCTAGGTTTTTGACCATGGCTCACCTGATCTTAAGTGAAGGTGTGGTCGAAGGTGGTAAAGCACACCCAGCCTGGAATGGAACTGGCTCTCAAGTGAGACTAGACTCAGAAAAAACTTCTATGTTAGTCACACAAGTGAAATGAAATGAAATTAAAATCAACACTGTTTACGAAATGATAAGAATTTAAATGTTAGGTTTTTTATTTGACAAATGCATCCATGTTGGGTAAAATACCTCTCATTTCATGAATCATTGAATAAATAACTACTTATACAACAGTAAGTAGGTACTTGTGCCAAAAAATAATCTCTGTCAACAAAAATATCCGAGGTTTTAGTGTCAGATGTGAAATGGTGTCACTTAGTCATTGCATTATACTCGTAGGTACTTACCAATACTCAAATGGCACGTAAGTTGAAGTTAACCCGACTGCGAAAAAATAGCTGTAACTTAAGAAAATGATACCATAACTTTTGAAAATGAAACTTTTTTAATGGGCACGGCCCATGAATGGAACTCATTGCTGGCTTTCATGTTTCCCATAAACTACAATTTGGACGTTTTTAGGCTAGAGTGAATAGTCTTCTTCTAGATCAGCGTGCTCCATCCTCGGTCACACCGTCGCTGTGCATTAGGCGAGTTGGTGGCCAAACGTAGATCTATTTAAAGTAAAAAAAAACTTTTTAAACCGATTTATTATCCCTAATTAAATTTAAGCATATAACTTCAATACTTTTTAATTACCTTTATTTAGATACCCTACTAGATAGGTTTGGTACTTTATTTTAATATTTCGCGCCACAAAAAACCACCATCTAAGGACACTCGGGTTATTGAGATGAATCTAATGATACCTTAATTGTCGTAATCCATTCGCCCGTTTGGAAGATACAAGGTAATAAAGAAATTTACATACAAACCTACAAGATACGCGCGAAAAACATAACATTTCCTTAGCAATCGGGTCAACCTCGTCACAAAGAAACAAAAATTCACTCAAAAAACAGCGCCATCTATTAGTTTGAATCTTCACTACTACGAAGTGGCAAACACAACGTAAAAATAGCTAAATAAATAAATAATTCGCCAAATTACGCCCCGAGCGCTACCCATCATTATGAACGACTGTCGACCTTAAAATCTCGAAAAACAAACCAACTGTTCCATAGGGCCGCCTTACACGTTCAATCATGATCACGATCCGCGATCCGCGATCCGCGATCATGATTTCAAAATTTCTAGATATTATGCGATCCGGAGCATCAGTCCGTCAATCCGCTTCGTACACGATCAGTCTGGATCGCGATCATTGATCGCGGATCGCGCGCTACGTGTACGGGCTGCCATACACTCACGCATACACTACGCTACTGTAGTGTACAATAAGCTATAAGATTCTTTACCTATTTAAAATGTAGATTTGACATGCTAGGTATTTGACCACAGTTTACAGTGACGATATGGTGAAAAATAGTAGTGGTTATGGTGAGGCTGGGGAAACACTTAGCTGCTTAGTGACAGATTTTCAACTTTGAAGTGGTGGCAAATAACAGAAAGTACCATTTCACTATGCCATGGTTTCCTAACGAAGTTTTCCTTCACTGGCAACTCAAAGCTCATTGTTGGGTTTTAAACTTACACCCTTCGGCATGCCAAATGACAGCACTTATCACTAACCATCTACAAAATATGTTCTCTTTTAATTTTATGCGCTGTAAAAAGTTTGAAAGAAACAAAGAAAGAAACAAACACAAAATAAAAGCCGGTTTGCAGCTAGCGAAATTACTGGGCTGTTGAGACTAACCATCGAAAGTCTCAAAGTAATGAGCGCTAAAGCAGTGATGCCCTGAACTTTGTTTTGTTACTTAAAGTTCTGTGTATCGCTGCAATGGTCATGGTCAGGCGTTATCTCTTACCATCAGGAGAGCGCCTCGTTCGTTTCATTACTTTGTACATTAAAACAAAAAAATCAAATATTTCATTGAGTATGAACATTATTTTACATACATTTTCTGGAAGAAAAATAACATTTTAATGTAAATCAGCTGATATTTTGCAGTTTTAGGATCAGTTCATAACAAAAGTAGTTACCATTGATGGATAGATCGTTACCTTTACTTTACTACGCTTCTGCAAAACACTTTGTATGGACTGGTACTTGACCCAAATGTACAACGTCATTATCCTCTCTGAATGGAAGAATGAAAAGATCAAAGAAAAATTTATCATGTATTTTTATGAATTGAAATAGTACTACATTATATAAGCCACAGCGAATTGACCACACTAAGCAGAAAGCTTTGAGAGTGCTAGCCAATCTGCGAAGATTTACGCTCCAAAATGTAGATTTGAATCCCGGGGCGATAATGCACTCGAAATTTTAGAAAACAAAGCAAAATAAATTTGCAAACTAATATGTACATTCAAAGAGCAAACTTTGAAGTAAGGACCGAATAACGTAATCAGGAAAAATATTGTTATATTTTTCCTGATTAAAAATATACCGGTATACATACATTAAATATCAGGATATTGTTTTGACAATATGATTAAATTTATACATCGTGTTATTAGGCAGTATATATTTTAATAGAATAATAATAATATGATTGTTTCTCATGCACTATTAAAGAACTATTTGCATAATTTTATTATGTCTGATTTTTTGATTTGATAGTTTGATTCCAAAACCATTTCGAAATAGTACATTTCTGTACAACATTTTTACGTTTAAAACTCTGTAAACTATGAGGTGGGGTTCATTTTAACAAAAAACATAAATCTATCTTGACCTTCAATTGATGTCTCATGACGTCATCTCGACGGGCAACTTTCATAGACTGGCAAACCAAAACAATACTTGTCAATGTCAAGTCAACGGCGATCATAATAATATTTTCAATACACATACGTCGAGATGTTTTTCGGTTTATTGATACAAATATCTGGATTATTTTACTTGAAACGTTATTTGGACTCTGATATCGCTTTTATGACATAAGATTTGTTTACTTTATGTCATGAATAGTAAAAACCGAAGACGTGACAGAATGGCTTTACAGCTTTAGCCTGCCCGATGGGGCAAATTAAAAAAAAAACTTGTCAGTTCTGTTGTCAAATTTAATGAAATATGTCAAATGTTTTGTATACTTTTTTGTTTCGTATGGCTAAGTCATATCCTACATATTTAGCCGTATTTATGACGTCATAACTATAAAAAGTTTGAAAACGTATTAGAATTAAACTACATCATAGAAAGCCAAAATATTCAAATTAGTTTCTTGAAATAAAGTTTAACATCAGTAAAAAATATAAAATAAATACAAAAAAAAAACTTTACATACCGAATTACTAGGTACCTATGACAATTATCTTTATAAGTTAGTTTATCATAGATGGCAGCAGCTAAACACAAGTGCGGGTTAAACTCGGTACAATTATTGTAATTCACTAGATCACTATTATGAACAACTATTAGTAGGTATGATACCTAATAAGAAATCACGAAATAGCAATTAACTGTTCCATATTATTAACTTGCCATCACCGTTTTACAACAGCACGATCAGACGCTCGAGCAAAAGACACCCTCTTACAGTGGAACTTCCCTTCAAACGCACAAAGCTTTTCCAAAACACGTTCCTTGTAAGAACTGCTGATGTATGGAACTTCCGGGGTTGTTCAAGAAGAAGGTGAATATGTATTTTCTAGGCAAGCGTGCTCCATCTTCGGCCATATCGTCGCTTTCCACCAGGTGAGATCGTGGCCAAAGGCATGCCTAGTCCGATGTAAGAAAAAAATATAGTTGTCTATAAAACAGCTGATTTTTACGCGGTTATTCCTTTAGTAAATGAGTACAATAACGTCATTTCTGCTTTTTGCGTTCTGCATAACCCTGCAGCTACTCATATAGGTACGTATAAAACATAAAATAGTTGATATATTGTAGGTAATAATAATGATATCTAATGGCTTATTTTGACACATAAAGAAAGTACAAGAATAGGTACAACATTATTTATGTATTTGGGAAATGATGTACCTACCTACTACATTCAATTCAATAATTTTTTACACATAGGTATTTAAACGTCATAAAATTGCGCTTGGAATAGAGCCGTTGAAAATTTTACAACACCTGTGTTTTATGAAGTCAGTATTTGTACCGATTTATTCGGTGTATTCGGTCCTAACCGAACGTATAAACTTTAAAGTGTTTGGTTTTAGTTTCCTGGTTCCGACCCGATATCCTTTGATGCTGAAACCAGGGTTCCCTTTAACGGCTTATTAGTATTCCAAGGAAAGTTTAGGGGTAATTTGGTTGAGATTTGTATCGATAATATATGGAGTAGATACGTGCTTTCAAAGTAGATTTAATTTGGATAGCAGTTAATGTATTCATTCAGTGTTGGAGGTATATCTTACAAATTTATTGATGGAAAGGTAGGATTCAATCAATTAAGTCTTTTTTTCACAGAAATATACATACATGTACATTTATAAGAACACTAGCTGCGCCACGTGGTCTGATGTAGGGTATAAACTATCTGCAATCCAAATTTCGTCTTTTTTCAAGAAGGCAGGCAGGGTGTGGTGAATGTAAACCGTCACCCAGGAGAAACTTATCAACTTTAGATTTGAAGATATTTTATATTTTTCGTCTAAATCCATCCGACCGATCCAGCGTAAATAGGTAACCAATATAGAATAGAATAGAATAGAATAGATGAGTAATAAAGATATTTAATTATCTAGTCACCTATAACAATCCAAAAAGTGTATCTAAGACTACTTGTATAACATGCAAGCAATAAAAATATCAAAATATAAACAGCAAAAATAAAAATCTAAGCACAATAACAATAAAAAAACAAACAAAACAGCATTTATAACAAAATAAAGAATAATATAGTAGGCAATAAAATTTGAAAAAGAAACAGTGTGTACTTGACATAACTGACCGCATTGTAAAAAAAGTACAAGCACTTGAAAATGATTGACGACGCAACATTAGACACAAACAGTTTTTGCAACCGTCCGTCGTTAACACATTAATAAACAATAGAAAGAATTCTAAAGACAAAGCGCCAATCAATGCAATAAGACACAAGCGGACGTGCAAGACTTTTTACAATACAACTTTCAAATACCTTTTCTGCGTATTGAAGGCAACCGAACAATCCAAATTAACAGACAACTATGACAAGTTACAAGTGTATTCGACAATGTTAACAATGCAGATAAAACAACAGATCAAAGCAAAGGCAACGTCTCTATTGCAAGTGAAGAAGCGTTATATTTCATTGATGATATATTTAGAGGAAGTGAAATAGGTATGGTGGAGTTGAGAGTCATTGAGACTTTTGTGCCCGATGTTACAAAGACAATAAGCGATACAAAGAGGGCTCAGCTAGTGGTCAACATTTCTCAAGTCCCCATATTGTACGGAACCGTTAGTCGTAACTACGTGACCAATGTTAAGGTGCTTAATGCTGTGTTGAAATAGAAGGCTGACGATAACATTATTAATGCTTATGATAATATTTTTGATAGTATCTTATGTACTACAGACAAGATTGAATGAGGATTGAATTGATGATGATTGCATTTAGCTGCACAGATTTGATTTTTTTATTTTGGAATTATATCAAAAAAAAATTGGAGAGTGTGGTCGTAAATTGCTAAGCTCAATTCCGTCTGTCACTTTCCATTATATAACGCCCAATCCAACGCGATCAAAGTGACTTTACTACTTGCGTTTTAATTTTTTATACGAACATTTAATAGGGAGGGTGTAAAAAAGTAACACTTTTTTTTAATTTTTTTTTTTAAATATTTAAAAAATATGTGACAAGCATGTACAAGTACCAGTGTGTATTTGGTCCTGGCAGTACAACCGTGTAAATATTATTATTTTGCGAGCATAACACTCATCCAAAACTAAAAAAGTAAAAACTTATGTAAATAAAACGATAACATAAAACATTCAAATACAATTTGATACAGGAGCTTAAGTGATTATATAAACTTTATAACAGTTATTATGTTTTAAAAAGAAATGTTGTAGAACACTGCCAGAGCTTGGAATCGGAAACAAATTAAATGAATAACTTGTAATTACTCTTATCAAAGGAGTTTCGAAAACATGGCATTTCATGGATTCAAATTGCGACAGTTTTATACGTGGTATATTAATTTAAAAAATATTTATTTACGTCATCACAACATTCTAATCCAAGATTTCGCATTTGTTGTATAAAACATTAAAATATCGGTGCAAAACCACCCAGCTACCAATATCGCCATATCGTATCACCATCAATGACTATTTAAACTGTTTTATAAGGAATACGGTTAATAGATTCACTTCGTGACCACTCCCCAGTTAGTTTATCACGAGTTTCACTACAGTAATCGTGAATGTACGTTAAACAGTGAACAAAGTCCACAATTACTTAAAAATTATTGAAACATAGAAACTCCTCGGAAGAGTTTTTGTTATTACAATTGAATAATTACAATTTTTCAGAGAAAACTTTAAGAAGCTACAATACAACTAAATAGGTTTCAATATGTCCTTATAAATTAGTTGAACATAAATGATTTCATGGTTAATTATTATTATAGTGGGTCACTAGAAGTGGGAGCGAGAGAAATTCCATCAATTTTTTTCTATAATTTACTTTTTTTAAATCAAAGTTTTATTTTGGGGCTTGTGTCGCTTGGCGACTACGCCAGCTCCATTGTGTACAATTTACTTAAAGATGGCTTTACCTCGGCCTGCCAAGAAAATCTGTAAATTTAATATTGTGGTAGAATAAATGTAGATTTAACATGTTTGATCTCTTTAGCAGGAGGTCGTCTAGGTACCACCGCAGTACCAGATATTCTGCCACCAAGCAGTAGTGTGTAAACATAACCGTGTTCCGGTTTGAAGGAAAATATCGAAAATACATGTTGAGATTACTTTTCTTATGACGTCTCAATGGTTATGGACAAACGTTATCACTTATTTCGACACATTGTCAGCGTGGCATGGGAGCCTGGGCTCCGAGGTGGTGTCCGAAAGAACAAGCGCTGTCGAGGCCGCGGTAGAGTTCGAAAGCGTGCCCGCAGCCTCGAAACAAAGTGGAGGTGGATACACTCCAGAACGAATAGGCCGTCATAAGGACGGAGAGTCCCACATAACCACCGTGCCCGCTCTGGAAATATTTTAAAGCGCCCATTAAACCCACACCTGGGTCGCAAGTTCTAGACTCTGTACGGGTTCCTGTCTCTCCAACGCCATAAACTGGGCATAGTGGTACCATTGAATGCAAAGAAGTTTCGTCTAAATATGGTGAATGTCCTGTTAGACCATTTCGTAGCAGCTCTGCTTCATCGGCACGATTACAATTCTCACCCAGAACAAAATACCATGAAACGAACATCGATGCTTTTAAATGGGTATGCATTTACGAAAAAATTAATTAAAAAAAATAAATAGTATTTTGACGTCGTATGACTGGGAGTTTTCACGGTACGCACCTCTTTGTTATCTAAGTTATGTGCGAATTGCCGCTTGTTTCAAAAGGTGAAAGGATACATCATGAGGAGGCCTGCATATGCGAGAGGTCTTAATGTCCTCGAAGATGTGCGAAGTCTGCCAATAGGCATTTGGCCAATGTTATGGGCTATGGCTTTATCTTTTACATAATGAGAAGAACTCGCGTCAGACAGTTAAGAAAAAGTGTGGTGTTTTTATTTTGTGTGTTTTTTTAAAGGCAACTTGTCTCCGTATTATAATATTTTCCAAAACTTGTGTTTCTTAGAGTGTTTATTTATATAAATTGTGGGTTTTATTCATAAAGTGCTGAATTACATGGTCAAGTGCATTATAGGAAAGTGACACACTGTGGTGAAAATTAACAGTTCATGTTTCTTCCAAAACTTCATCAATATTTGCAGTAAGGTCACTACTACTTTATTAAGGTATGACCGAACTCTACTATGACTGACTTTGCGTGACTTTGACTTTTTTAATGTAAAGGTTGTAAGACGAACTAGACGTTCTCCTGATGGTACTCTTACCATCAGGAGAACGTCTAGTTCACGCCTGTCCGCGACCATTGTAGCGGTACATAGAACGTTGAGTAGCAAAGCAATGTACAGGACTTCGCCTTCTTTGGCGTCAATTAATTTGAGAGTTTCGATGGTTAGTCTCAATAGCCTTGTAATTTCACTAGCAGTAGGTACTCTTCAAATCAGAACACTAATGACTATGCATTGGTCTTACTTGGCTTGAGTTTCCATTTTAATATGTACCTGAAAATATCGAAAAAATGATTCTAGTAAATGTACAAAGTACGACGCTAAAAACAGGAATTTGATTGATCCGGACACTGCAGCATTAATTTTTTTAAATAACTTTTTCGAATATATCTTAATTGACCTATTTTTGAGTTTACGCTAAACTCTTGTTAACGTTTAGTGCCATTTATGAGTTTGTATTATATCAGGATGTAGCTATTGTGCTTATTCAGAATACTTTTATAGGGTTTTAAATAAAATAATTAGTTAATACTCACATTTCACTGTTTTATTCACATGATTCAAAATATTCACCAAGTATGTATTAAGTGGAGTTGTCTCGAACGCTGGTACTCAACTGCCTGTGAGACGCGGCTTTGCTCAGAGGTAAAAACCCCACTCTGTCTACTTCTCTCTCCACTAGCGTCCTATTGGTTGAAGCCGCGCTCACAGACAACTAGTACCACGTCTAGTCAATACAACAATAATTATATTCATTTGAAAGAAACAGTAGGTATACAATCCAAATTAAATATTTAATTTCGCTAACACTCTTATGAAGGATTCAAGTCATGATTCTGTTCATGTAATCTTTTGACAGTCATGATAGTATTCAGTAAACAGAACCATTGTTACTGTATTGCATATTGTTTCTTTGATTTATACCTGTATTTGAGTAATGAATTTATTAGGTTAATCTCCTGCCATATTGAGACGTTATGATTTTTGTAGCTGCTCTTTAATTCGACGATTGTGATTCCGATCACGATTTACAACGTGTTGTTTGTATTTTGGTAGCTTTTATATCTATCAGTAACTGTTGGGAATTAATTTGATTTTACTTATAACTATTTTTTTATGGTCGACAGGTTAGTTGACCACAGCTTACCTGATGGTGTGGTCACAGATATTAAACAAACTTAGCCTGCAATGGACTTAACTCTCAATTTAAGCTGCTGTAATACACCTTAGGTAGCTAGCCAGCCGACTATTAAAAAGTACCACCACGCAAAAAAAAAACTTAAAACTTTTAAATATTTTCTTTAGAACAGAAAAAAATACCCATCTAAGGTATTTTTTTTTGCATGAAAAGCATTTTCTCTACAAAAAAACTCTACTAAGAAACTAAACTCTAAAAAGCATTCTCATCTATACCACTGACGAGTTTACAAAATTTCATGGTGAAAAGATATGATATACAGTCACTTTATTTTACCTAAGAATGCCTTAAATAAACTATAAAAGCACGTAGTCCTTAAAATAAGGAGACAACTATCTAAGAAAACACTAGTTTAAATGAATTACGTGAACGAGAATAATTCTGAGAAAAGAGGTTAGAGTATTGATAAAATGGATGTGTGTGTAATTTTTAGTAATTTTATAGTTATACAAAGAATAATAAAGAAGAGATAATACGAATTTTTTAATTATTTTCATGCCATAAAATCCAAATAATCAGACGAGTTGTCTGATGGTAAGCAGCCGCCGTGGCCTACTAGGGATTGAATACCGGGATCCCGGAATCCCGAAAACCGGGATACCGGACCGATTTTCTCCGGTATTACAATACCGGTATTAGTAAGACAATACCGAAATTTCGGTATTTGGGAAAAAAGGTTTTACCAACCAATATCATCTTTTCTGTTTTATTCAAATCTCGACAAATGATTGTCTTTCATGTTTTTGCACTAAACTGCGAAGTCGTCTTGGTGACGACAGCATTGACAAATTGTGTTTTTTGCGTGCTTACTTTTTGCGTACAGACAAATGAAAAGAAGATTTTGTATATATTTGTGATAACTGTTGAATTTTGACATTAAAGAAATTAAAGTTCAATGATTGTGTTTAGTGTGTTCTTTTATTCTCATTTATTATTTTCTCCATTTTGTTTTTCTTTTTTTTACGAGCATTTACACTCGATGCGTATTTGCACCATTTGTTATTGTTTTTT
Organism: Biston betularia; assembly: GCA_905404145.2. Taxonomy (NCBI): domain Eukaryota; kingdom Metazoa; phylum Arthropoda; class Insecta; order Lepidoptera; family Geometridae; genus Biston; species Biston betularia. The sequence goes on from FR989879.1 coordinate 2,860,140, forward strand.
ATTAACATTTATATTCGATGCGTGTTGTTCCATTTGTTATTGTTTGTTAATTTGAACAAATTTTAATTGTTATCATAATACCGGTATCAATACCGGTATCCCGGTATCATTCAGGTACAATACCGAAATACCGGTATTGAAAAACACCTTCGGTATTGCAATCCTTAGGCCTATGGATATCATATGGTCGTCAATTTGTAGCGATGATAGCTCAGTGGTTAGCGCGGTAGGTTCGCATGCCGAAGGGCGTGGGTTCAAACCCCAACAATGAGCTTGAGCTGCCGGTGAAGGAAAACATCGTGAGGAAACCATAGCATGGTGGTAGGGTACTTTCTAGTACTCGGCTGGCTAGCTACCACCCTCAAGTTGAAAATCTGCCGCCAAGCATCTAACGGTGTGTTCCGGCAGCCTCACTTGAGAGCCAGTTCCATTCCAGGCTAGGTGTGCTTTACCATCTTCGACCACACCTTCACTTAACATCAGGTGAGCTGTGGTCAAACAACTAGCCTGTCAACCATAAAAAAAAATCTGCAAAATCAGGGGCACTCCAAATACTTCGACCATTTGAGTTTTTTTTTGTGTTTTTGTTGCAGACAAGTAAATAAGTACCTACTAATACTAATAATACTGTATCAAGCTATTAGTAAAAAATTGTGTCCCAAATTTAACGGCGTTAATTTCTCAACCTCAAACCAAGAACGTATTCAGGTAGGGGGCAGGGGGCCAACTGCAAAAGATGCAATTAACCAGTCGGTCCAACTTTGACGATACAACAAGTAACATAGATCTGTTATTTAATTTTGGCTTAGGTCAACTATAGCAGAAAATAATTTAGATGGCCTATGTATGCTAAGTATGACACAAAAAATGATTTACATAACCGAGGTATATGTAAATCGTTTTGTGCTGTGTCGTAAACTACATGGTCGAGTGTACCCAGAATACGTGCGCATTTTTTATTCTTCCTTTAAATTTTCATGTTTCAAGTTCTCTCATGTTCGATTGCCTACCCTTTTCTCTCATTTGGTAGAATATCTCCCTTTTTTTATGTAAAAAGTAATGAGATGAACGAGACGCTCTCCTGATGGTAAGAGATAAATCCTGTCCATGACCATTGCAGCGATACACAGAACTTTGAGTAACAAAACAAAGTCCAAGGCATCACTGCTTTGGCGCTCATTACGTTAGAGACTTTCGATGGGTAGTCTCAACAGCCCAGTAATTTCGCTAGCTACAGTACCCTTCAAACCGGAACACAGTAATGTTTATACACTACTGCTTAGCGGCAGAATAACTGGTACTGCGGTAGTACCTACCTAGACAACCTCCTGCTAAGTAGATCTACCACCAAGTAAAGAAGTCCTGTAGAGCATGAATTCAATTCCCATCAGGAGAAACATTTGTGTTATAATAAATGTTTGTTCTATGTCTGGGTGTTTTGTATGCATTAAAAAAAGTATTTAAGTATTGTATCAGTCATCTAGTTCCCATAGTACAAGCTTGGCTTTTAGAAACTAGATGGCGCTGTGTACAATATTTATTTATTTATTCAACGTAACGAATTCTTTGATCCTGTAGTTATCGAGTGGTGTAATTTGTTCGATGTAGATGACAGAAACCAAACTGTTTTACTTATGATTAGGTACTCGCGTTTAATTACGTCGGTTTTCGGTCATATTCGATGGCCTTTTTCAAGGAGTCAAAGGTCTAGTCTTGCTTCGCAATCATCACGTCAATTTCCGTAGTAAAATCGCGATATAATTGTGGGTGTAATAATAAAATGCTTTTAAGGGCAAAGTTGCCAGTTGTTTTTGCTGCCACCTCTTGCCCCAGAATAAAACCCTGACTACGCCCTTGCTATAAACTCAGCCTTTGTTGATAACTCAATAAGACATAATCTGCTAAAAAAAAACAAATTAATAGGATTATGCTGTCTCAGTGGAGACTCACTCTTAATTCTCTAAATCTTTCCTTAAATCGTTTGCAGGTCAGTGAGGAACACGAAAATCTTTTTTATACTAATTCAAAGGGGTTCTCTCGCGAACCGATTTAGCGTGAAAGCGAATTTAACCCTCAGATGGCTCTAAAAAGGTCTCGTGAAAAAACTGTTGGTTACCTGCGACCGGACGGGGAACTCTTTACGAGAAGATTAAATTTTGGAGGGTTATAAACTTTGTAACAAATGATTACGCAATTTTTTATAGTTTTTATTACTTGGGTACAATACATAATTTTATATAATATTTATTTAGTTGTCAATCTCCAACAAAAGGTCGTCTATGTAGTACCAGATACATACAGCTATCGAAATTACAGCGCTGTCGAGACTGCCCATCGAGTGTCTCAAATAAAAACGAACGAACATAACGAACACCACAGTAGTGATGTCATGTCATGGATTTTGTTTCGTTACTAATGTTCTGTGAGTCGCTGCAATGGTCTCATTACTTTTACATAAAATAAACAATACTTTCGTTACTAAGAATCCTTACCTAAAAAGTATCCATCAAAACAAAAAACAACTAAAATACCGTAAATATCTTCGACCAAACCTTCACATAAATTTAGCTGTGTAACTGTTGAAATTCAAAATCGCGTACTGAATTATTAAAATATTAAAGGTTAAACTTACTTATTAACTCCAGCTGAAAAGGTAAATTTAAAAACTATGAAGGTTTTGTAATTATGTATGTTCTATAGTTATACACCTACATGCAGAAATTACTAACATTAATGAGACAATTTTTTCATTAATTTTTATGGGAAAAGCATACTACACAGTAAAGGAGTATTTGATTGAGAAATTTAAAATCTGGTTTGGACATTATCATTACAATATTTTTTTAATTTGTCATTTTTTGTGTTTTTTTTTTTTTTTTTATGGTTGACAGCCTAGTTGTTTGACCACAGCTCACCTGATGTTAAGTGAAGGTGTGGTCGAAGATGGTAAAGCACACCTAGCCTGGAATGGAACTGGCTCTCAAGTGAGGCTGCCGGAACACACTGTTAGATGCTTGGCGGCAGATTTTCAACTTGAGGGTGGTAGCTAGCCAGCCGAGTACTAGAAAGTACCCTACCACCATGCTATGGTATAGTATGCTATACTTTTCTTTATATTTGTTTTTTTTTTGTATGTGACATGTATTTTTATCATGATACATGTCAAGCTAAATCATTTGCATGCCAAAAAGTAGTTTATGGTGTCCTTTGCTTGTTTTTTCCTTTGTTACATCTTTAATATACCCATAGCGCAAATAAATGGATAATGATTATATTTTTTTGTTAGAAAGTGTACCTAGATACGTAGGGGTCTGATTTCCATTTTCATAAGCGCAAATCCCAAACACACTCCAATAAAATCCATAATACACTATTACTCATCTACCCCAACTATAAAAGAAAGTCATGATACATAATGTATCAAAGCAAACAGATTTACCGAAACCCGATATCTCCGTATCTCTCGGTTTTAGTCAAAACAAAATCAAAATGGCCTTTTGTTGGCAATCCACTCGGTGGGTATCATATTTAGGGGATGAAAGGAGGCTGAATAAAATATACTGAGCCCTCTTCAGACTACAATACAAGCCAATCCTGCGAAATAACATGGCGTCTTCGTCGATTGCATGGTACAAATGTAACTCACAAATTCTACAGAGCAATTCATATGTACCTATGTCATTTTGTGCTAAAATGACATTATATATATGTCATCTTGGATTATAAGCTTGGCGTGTACTAAGTATATAGGTTATTGTAATAATTATGAATAACATTTTCTGCACCATTCTAAAATAATGAAAAAGAATTAGCTTTATTAACATTTTTGTTTAAGTGTCAACGAACTTTTTCAATAGAACAGCTGGTTTTGAGATATACGTATAACTTTTTTTTGTTCACACCAAAATGACAATTATTAAATATGACACAACCAGGGACTCTAGCCATAAAATTCGCCCAAATTGTAGTTCACAAACAACAAAATCCAACAATGAGGCCAGCATCCATGGGCTGTACACATCAAAAAAGTATGCCGAATTGTTGCATACGAAAAATTTTGTAGCGATGATAGCTGAGTGGTTAGCGCGGTTGATTCGCATGCCGAAGGGCGTGGGTTCAAACCCCAACAATCAGCTTGAGCTACCGGTGAAGGAAAACATCGTGAGTAAACCATAGCATGGTGGTAGGGTACTTTCTAGTACTCGGCTGGCTAGCTACCACCCTCAAGTTGGAAATCTGTCGCCAAGCACCTAACGGTGTGTTCCGGCAGCCTCACTTGAGAGCCAGTTCCTTTCTAGGCTAGATGTGTTTACCATCTTCGACCACACCGTCACTTAACATCAAGTGAGCTGTGGTCAAACACATAGCCTGCCAACCATTAAAAAAAAACTGGAAACTTTCACGAGAAACAAGTACTAATAGATGTTTGTTTTTTTGCTGGCTTAGCTAAAAACTCTAAACTAGACTACTTTAAACTAAAGTTTGCAGTCAAGTTCAGCAAAAACTAAACGAAATATTATAGCATAATCTGAAAAGGTCTTCTGTTCATATTCTGCAAAGTTTTTTGTATTATTTCGAGTGAGGATTTGTCTGCCATGGGAAAGCTAAAACGTATCAGTAATTTATAAGAGAGGCAAACAATGAAACTAATTCAATGTTAAATCAGCACGCTTGCATAGCTGCATAGCTTCCTATAGTTACTTGGTGGTAGATCTCCTTAGCAGGAGGTCGTCTAGGTAGGTACCACCGCAGTACCAGTTATTCTGCCGCCAAGCAGTAGTGTGCAAACATGACTGTGTTCCGGTTTGAAGGGTACTGCAGCTAGCGAAATTACTGGGCTGTTGAGACTAACCATCTAGTCGCAAAGTAATGAGTGCCAAAACAGCGGTGCCCTGGGCGTTGTTTTGTTACTCAAAGTTCTGTGTATCGCTGCAATGGTCATGGACAGGCGTTATCTCTTAACATCAGGAGAGCGCCTCGATCGTCTCATTACTTTTACATTAAAAAAAAAAAAAAAAATTAACATCTGTGGTCAAACACCTAACCTACCAACAATAAAAAAAAAAATTGGCGGAGTTATCACGTAACATACATACCAAAAAAAATACAGGCGAATTGAGATCCTACTTTTTTGAGTCGGTTAAAAATAAAGGATATTTTTTCTTTCTGTTTCATTCTTTCAAAAAATTGTACCCCGGAATCTGTCGGAACGACATCGTAAATGCGGTATTTATAGGGGGCAATCTATAGTACAATTACCATAAATCCATTTGTGGGCACCATAACGCAACCTCTGTCATTCCAAAACCATTTCCATTCTAATTTCTTACAATAAGTCCGGAAGTCCGCGCATCTTTTAGATGATATTCGCATAAATATAAACGACAACAAATAATGTCCCGTAGATACATTTTATTGACGAAGACACAATATGAATGACATGAATAGAGCGAATGAACATCGAACATGGGTACCTTCGGCTTAGCTCGTTTGTACAAATATCTATGCTTCCTCTACAGCTGTTTGTTACTTTGATCGGTTTACTTGCCTATCAATAGGTTTATGTGTTTTTTTTAAAAGATATTTCGTCCACAAAGAAATGTTTTTGAACGTCTCGTTTTTGTGAACGTGTTTTTGCTAGAGATATCTCGACGGTCTTGCCAAATAATATGGGAATTTGTGTCGTGTCTTCTAAGAGTTTATAAAAATGAGAATTAATTTGTGTGTTATAAGTTGATATTTGAAGTTGAAGTGGCAGTGGGCAGGGCACATAGCACGCAGAACTGATGGCCGATGGGGCTGCAAAGTTCTGGAGTGGAGACCACGGACCGGCAAGCGCAGCGTAGGACGTCCACCCGCAAGGTGGACAGGCGACCTAGTAAAGACCGCAGGAACGCGCTGGATGCGGGCCGCTTCCAACCGGTCTTTATGGAAGTCAATGGGGGAGGCCTATGTCCAGCAGTGGACGTCCTACGGCTGAAATGATGATGATGAAGTTGATATTTTATGTAACTACGAGTTTATAAAATGTTTTATTTTTACAAAAAATTAATTAATTATATCGGAGAGGGAATATAGCTAATGTTTATAGGACGAATATAGTCATATAGTCATAATACTACCATAATATTATAAATGTGAAAGTTTGGATGGATGGATGTATGTTTGTTACTCTTTCACGCAAAAACTACTAAACGGATTTGGATGAAATTTGGTATAGAGGTAGCTGACACCCTGCATTAAGACATAGCCAACTTTTTTATCCCGAAAACATAGCGGTAACACCGCGAGGTGCAGCTAGTAAAAAATAAATTACTGAACAATTGTAATTTTTCTACACGTTATGATTTTTGTTTTAAATGTATTTTTATTTTTTAACTAAGCATGTTTTTCTCTTCTACTCCATTATGTTTCAATTTCTGATACTTTCTAACAATTTTTTAATTATTTAACTCTGTACAAAGACTGAAGAGTTAAATTTATAGCCATTTTATGACAGGCCATTCAAAGGTCGATTTAGCTCCATTCATAAGCTAATAGAAGGGCAAGATTTATTTGTGGAGATAACCACTTTCCCATGGTTATGTGGTGTTAAACTCGATAGTTTCTTTCGTAAGAACTCAGTTTTGTTTGAAATTTCGATTTGATTACGTAGATTTTTAACAACAAAATTGTCTGCCATTCAAAGATGATTGAGTTAATGGAACTGAAATATGCGAAGGTGTCATTTCAGATGGAATAAATTTAATTGACGTTAGTATAGCTTTGGATTTTATACAGCGAGGGGGGGAAAGACAATTTTTCTTTATAAATTTTGATTTTGTTATGTTTGACTTATTAACTTAAAGTTAAGAAGAAAGCAGTAGGATAAATGGGGCAGGAATCGCAATAAAGTTGATGATGATGGTGATGAAGCTGCAACACCAAACTGTCCTCCGATTTTTTTTATTATTTTTTTTATGGTTGACAGGCTAGTTGTTTGACCACAGCTCACCTGATGTTAAGTGACGGTGTGGTCGAAGATGGTAAAGCACACCTAGCCTGGAATGGAACTGGCTCTCAAGTGAGGCTGCCGGAACACACCGTTGGATGCTTGGCGGTAGATTTTCAACTTGAGGGTGGTAGCTAGCCAGCCGAGTACTAGAAAGTACCCTACCACCATGCTATGGTTTCCTCACGATGTTTTCCTTCACCGGCAGCTCAAGCTCATTGTTGGGGTTTGAACCCACGCCCTTCGGCATGCGAACCTACCGCGCTAACCACTGAGCTATCATCGCTACAAAATCCGATTTTGTTATCATCAGTTTTTTGCTTGCCAGAAGCATATTTAAAGGTGATACAAATGCATTGCCCGAAATTGCAATTTAACCACCTGTCCTAAGTAGATACTCAAGTAGCAAGGATCTATTTAAGCTTGATTTATGGCATTAGATATTACCCGATAGATACGGCATCTTTGTAATTCTCAAGTGGGTTTGTAACAGACGCGGCTAATGGTGGGCGGCTTGTTAAAATGCACTTGAGGTTTTTAATCTTGAGTTTTACGATTTTCATCTTACATTTATTTTTATTGTTTCTATGTTCTAGAACTTGGTTACGATACGAAACTTCTTCACATTGAATGGTATCGCTGTGCGGGTTCAGAGTCCATTACTTTGTAGGGATGGGAACTCGTACAGTGTTTAGGAATTGCGACCCAGGTGTGCGTTTAAAAAGTCCTTTCAAAACTGTCCCATCCTTACCCAACCAATTTTTTTTTTATACTTACGGTTTCTTTGAGATTGTTTAAACTGTTTGAATTTGAACCGTCGTACTTCGACATACGAAACAACCACATTACTATATGCCATTGCTACAAAACTATAGGTATAATGCCCTAGCCCGCTATTTTAATTAATTTAATTTTAAATTAAATACCACATTATATCAATTATGTTTTATTTTATGCAAAAGTAATAAGACGAACGAGGCGCTCTTCTGATGGTAAGAGAAAAAAATGATTATAACCGTTGCAGCAATACACAGAACTTTGAGTAATAAAATACAAGTCCGAGGAATCGCTGCTTTGGCGCTCATTACTTGGAGACTTTATTAATTAATTTATTTATTTAAAAAGTCCGTCAAATTACCAAATTACAAAATGTCAAGATAAATGTCACAGAAATTATAGGCATTATAATTAAATACACACTCAAAAACAATAAAATAGTCAAACACTCAGAAAGCTACAAACTTTCGATGGTTAGTTTCGACAGCCCTGCAATTTCGCTAGCTGCACCCTTCATACTGGAACACAGTAATGTTTACACACTACTACTTGGCGGCAAAATATTTGGTGCTGCAGTAGTACCTACCTACCGAGACGACCTCCTGTTAAGGAGATCTACTACCAAGTGAAATGTCTAAGTTAATTGCGCAGGTATTTAACTTTCTTCATCATCATCATCCACAGCCTTCGTTATCCCACTGCTGGGTATAGGCCTCTCTCTTTTCATGCCGTCTGCCTCGGTCCTGTGCCAATCTGGTCCAGGTTCGACCCGCGACGGTGACAATATCGTCGACCCATCTTGCGGCTGGACGACCAACGCTCCGCTTTTTAACTTTAAACTTTCTTATTCCAGGTAAGCATCGTTTCATCGAAGGAAAACATTTGCAGACAGTAACAATAACATTCAGCTAACTTAACCAAGTTAGATGGTAAGTCTACCTATTCACGCTTATCATACTAACTATTCGTGTGGAAACTGGCAGCAATGGCAATCGATTACAAAATGTCATCCGTTGTGACCAAAGCAAATTGTCAAGGCAGGGGATTCGCTTTAAAAAAACGTCCCTACTCCGTTTGTTGACATTTTGACGGATGATCTATTTTGAGCTGGCGTACAAATGATAGATATGGATATCAAGTAAAAATTGGGTCGTGCTTTTGTAATGCTTATATAGAGTCACAAGCGACCCGCCCCGGCTTCGCACGGGCGCAATGTAGATACTAACGTAGTGATAAATATCGTAGGAGATTACACACAGCGCCATCTGACCCCAAACTAAGCAAAGCTTGTACTATGGAAGTCAGATAACTCTAAAATCGCCAAATTGAAGTATGTTATTTCTAAGATAAAACAAACACTAGAAATGTACTAATTTAATAAATTTTGACAGAACACACAGGCACAGAACAAACATCTGTTTTATACCACAATTTTTTTAGTTATAATTGTTTAGTTTGGCCTGAGTGGGAATCAAACCCACACCCTACAGCTCTTAAGGCACGTATACTATCAATGAGCCAACAGGGCTATCATTTTTTATCTATTTCGTAAGGATTAGCCAGCGTTTGCAATGTAGGCGCACAAAAACGTGTTTTTTACAAATCTTTAAAATTCTCGGATTGTTCTCTTAGCATGTATTATTGGTACGTATAATACTTGAATCACTCTGTCTATTGATGAAAATCGCAATAAAATCTGTTGCATAGTTTAAAAGATCTGAGCGTATAGACGGCGGGAAGCGATATTGCTTTATACTATGTAGATTGTGCTAATTTAAAAGAAGAAAAATTGACTTAAAATTGATCGACAGATATTCTGCCGCCTAGTAGTGTACACACATTACTGTGTTTCGATTTGAAGGGTACTGCAGCTATCAAGTTTTTGGGACTAACCATCTAAAGTCTTAAAGTAATGAGCGCCAAAGCAGCGATGTCCTGGACTTTGTTTTGTTACTCAAAGTTCTATGTATCGGTGAAATAGTCATCATCATCATCAGCCTATATTAGTCCACTGCTGGGCATAGGCCTCTCCCAAGACACGCCACTCAGCCCGATCTTCGGCTTTTTGCTCCTATCCACCGCCAGCTGTCCTACATATATCGTAAATAGTCATAGATAGGCGTTATCTCTTATCATCAGGACAGCGTCTCGTTCATCTCATTACTATCACATAAAAACAAACTCATATTACCGTTTCGTAAGGACATACCAAATGGAAAATTCTCAGTGATGTGCTCGCAAATATTTTATCACAGAATTTCCCGTAACTTATGCACTCTCTTCATAATAGCATCCATAGTCTGTTTTTTACCTAATTTCGCAGCATTACAGTGTCCTGATAAAATCTCGCAAAAGTCCAACGTTGGTGAAACAAAAGAAATAGGTACCATACAAAATATACGAAACTGTATGGGTTGTAGGCTGATGCAATAAGGAAATACACCATGTAAGCTTTTAGGATAATGTAAGTACGTATTCTTTTGTCGGAGTAGTGGAAATGCGGCAAAATGAATAAGTAGGGCACTCTTTCGGTCTGTTGCTCATCTTCCTACAGTCACTAGAACGGTGAAGTTGGCCACTTCATTTAATAATTAGGTCCAAAAACAAGCTTCTCGGGAAGTTATTACTTTATTAAATTAATTACTTTGTAGCAATGACAGCTCAGTGGTTAGCGCGGTAGGTTCGCATGCCGAAGGGCGTGGGTTCAAACCCCAACAAGCTTGAGCTGCCGGTGAAGGAAAACATCGTGAGGAAACCATAGCATGGTGGTAGGGTACTTTCTAGTACTCGGCTGGCTAGCTACCACCCTCAAGTTGAAAATCTGCCGCCAAGCATCTAACGGTGTGTTCCGGCAGCCTCACTTGAGAGCCAGTTCCATTCCAGGCTAGGTGTGATTTACCATCTTCGACCACACCTTCACTTAACATCAGGTGAGCTGTGGTCAAACACCTGGCCAGTCAAACATTAAAAAAAAAAAAAAAAATTGAAATCATATTAAATTGGAAAAATAGTGTTATTTTTTAAATTAGTAAAATTATGACTTGTGACTATTTTATCTTAACTTTATTATAACTTAATTGTTATTGATAAATAAATAAATACATTTTACACGGCGCAGTCTATCCCCAAACTAAGCAAAGCTTGTACTATGATACTTTTTTTGTAAATACGTACTTACAATACATACGGAACAAACATTTATAGTCAAATAACAGCCCGATCTTCGGCTTTTCGCTTCCATCCACCGCCAGCTTTCCTACATATATCGTCACTCCATGGAGTCTCCGGGCGTCCTACGCTACGTTTGCCAATTCACGGCTTCAAGTATATGCAAACTCTTCGATAATTATTTATTTATTAAAAAAAAAATGGTTTCCCACTCAGGGCAAACATTTTGTGAATAAATGTCTGGGTGTTCTGTATATGTATTATAAGTATGTACCTAGTCTTGCCATAAATATTGTAACAAAGAAAATTTATTTTTTTCTTTTGCAAATAACATGTATTACTTTTACAGTGTGTTAGTTTAATACATAAATATAAAACAATTTAAAATATAAAAAGTTTATTCGAAGTGGTCTCCATTGGCTACAATACAGTCCTTTAAACGTTGAAGCCAGTTATCAATAGAAGTACGCACTCTTTCTATGGGCAAATTCTTCACTGCCAATCGTATGGATTGTTTTAGGGACTCCAAATTATCATGGCGTTTAGAGCAAGCCGTACTCTCTAAAACTGACCATAAATCATAATCCAGCGGATTAAGATCGGGACTAGACGACGGCCAGTCTTTAGCTCTGATGAAGTCCGAAACGTTCGCTTCCAAACAAGACTGCGTGGACCGAGCATTATGACCGGCGCCGAGTCTTGCTGGAAGGACCATACTTGGTTATTGAACATGGTGTTGTTAACTACTTAACTACCTTCTCAAGAATGGTATCTTGATACACTTGTGCCGATGTTTTGATACCTTTTGAGACCTTTTTCACAAAAATATGGCTCAGTCACTCCTTCATAGCCAACACCCCACCAAACCATCACTGAAGTCGGATAATGCCCACGTTGCACTCTGTCGACTAATTGGGAAGCTTCCTTAGAGCTTTGAGCATAAATACGGTCATTTTGTTTGTTAAAATGTTGCTCAATTGTAAAAATTTTCTCATCCGTAAACAAAAATTTTCTGTGACCTCCTTTTGCGTACCGCTTCAGTAGTTGTTTCGATTTTACCACCCTATTCTTTTTTTAATTATCAGTTAAGAAGTGACCAGTGCGTCTCTTATAGGCTGGATGTCCTAAGTCATCTTTTAAAATACGCGACATGGTTCTAGGTGCCATCTTCATATCCCAAAATAAAATCTTTTGCTTTCGGACAGGATTTCTTCGAATTCTACCCCTTACTGCTTTGACCACCTTTTTCGTACGAACACTACGTGGACGGCCAGATCTTTTTCTGTTACAAACAGAGGAGGTCTCATTGTACCTATTAAAAGCCCGGTACACAAACATTTGACTAATACCAAGCGTATGGAGAGTTTTAAAAATTGCATTTGGCTCCATACCTACTTTGCGTAGCGCAATCACAGCGATTCGGTTCTCTTTGTCACCGCACTCCATTTTAATATCGCAAAATATTGTACAATTTATTGGCGCCAAAATGAAAAAACACAATGCACAATCATATAAAAATTACAGATTCCAAATTCAAATGTAATATTTTGTTTATTTTTAGTTTTAACAGTAGGTATTTATGGCCAGACTAGGTATTTACAAAAAAGTATTTATGTATTCTATCAGTTATCTGACTTCCATCACACAAGCTCAGTTTGGGGCCAGATGGCGCTGTGTGTATAGTCCTACGATATTTATTTATTTATTTTATTAATAAAATATTTGTACATACATATTTGTATTTTGCACAGTTTGTAATTTTGAGGGTACGTCAGTATATGACGCATCAAGCCATCTAGTGGAGTTTTCTTGGCGTTACTATGAGAACGGGCCCCGTCACACTGTAGTTCCGCTTCTTCCGCGATGTTATCAGTATAAGAGCCACGATGAAAGTAAATCGAAGCACTTACTTTAAACCTTTCAATTTCTTCAACATCAACATAAACTCAGGAATTTCACGTATTCACAGCTCGGCAGTTTGATTGAGCACGCAAGGGATACCATTGACAGTTTTATCAGACTTTACTATCACTTCTCGATCCGTTTTACTCCTCGAAGGAATTTCTTTTCGAATAATGTATGGCCCACCTTAGCCTGACCCTCGTTTTTTAGAATTCTCGTAATAGTTTCTTGTAACTTGTTTTTTTTCGTTTTCGAAGTTTCGCTGTGACTAAGCTTTTTGGGAATTGTACTTTCACTTTCATTGTTTTTCTTGTTTTGGTCAAGGTATTATGACTTTTTTTTTTTTTTAAAAAGCTTTTACCGTAGTTTGTGTGCATCTAGATCTAAAGTAAGAAGCACATAAAATTGCTCGTACGTAATTATATTTTTTTTGTCATGACATTTTATTATATTGACAATATTTTTTTGGTAGTGGCAATATTTTTTTATACCTTATTTTGACATTTTTGTGTTGACATGTAATCAGTGTTTTAAAACTCATTGAATGACATACCTATTTAAAATTTTGAAGTGACTTGTAACATTGGTGTTTTTGACAGCCCCGTTGGCTCATTGGTAGTATTACTGCCTTGAGAGCTGTAGGGCGTGGGATCGATTCCCACTCAGGGCAAACATTTTGGTAATAAACAAATGTTTGTTCTGTGTCTGGGTGTTCTGTATGTATTATAAGTATCTATTGACAAAAAAAAAGTATTTATGTATTCTATCAGTTATCTGACTTCCATCACACAAGCTCTGCTTAGTTTGGGGCCAGATGGCGCTGTGTGTATAGTCCTACGATATTTATTTATTTATTTTTATAACGCCGTGGGGCTTTATATATTATTTCAGGGCTCAATAATTTCAATTGTCAATCATAATTTTCGCAAAATTCTAACATCGAGCTAATCTAAACTACTTACCTACTTCACAAACTTTCGCGTCCTTTTTCTGGCGTATACTCACATAAATCCAATTGTGGCCTGTCGACCGTAGATGTCGCCACTATTTGATCAGCTTCCAGCCACTCGTACAAATATTTGAACTAAATCTATTTAACTGGACTGGAACAGACTCTTTTGTATCGTAAATCGGGTAACTCGCCTATCGTTACTGGAATTCTATTCTACGTGACAGTTGATAATGGATGTTTAACTCAAATGACGAATTGAAAAGTGCTAAATTAGATTCGTATTTTATATTGTGATCTAGTTGCGCCCCGCAATGTTACCCGCTACATGTTTTCGGGATAAAAAGTAGCCTATGTGTTAATCCAGGGTCTCAGCTACCTTTATACCAAATTTCATCCAAATCCGTTCGGTAGTTTTTGCGTGAAAGAGTAACAAACATGCATCCATTCATTCTTACAAACTTCACGTTTATGGTATTAAGTAGGATTTTATGTGTAGCACGCAATTTGTTAAATTTAACCATAGATTTAATCGTTTTAAAATTTGAATTTGTATACCCAATCTATTTACTTATTTATCGTTGTCGCATAATAATTTCGACTTTATTTATTAAATAGCATATTATATTTTTGCCCCTTACTTGCGTATAATAAAACAATTACTTTTTTTTAATGTAAAAGTAATAAAACGAACGGGACGCTCTCATTATGGTAAGAGACAACGCCTGTCCATGACCATTGCAGCGATGCACATAACTTTGAGTAGTAAAATAAAGTCCAGGGCATCGCTGCTTTGGCGTTTGAGACTTTCGATGCTTAGTCTTAACAGCCCTGTAATTTCGCTAGCTGTAGTTCTTTGAACCGGAACACAGTAATGTTTCCACACTACTGCTTGGAAGTATCTGATACCGCGACCGTAGCTACCTAAACGACCTTATGTTAAGGAGATCTACAACCACCAAGAAATCCCCAGCGACCAACCTCGGCAAAGATGAAGTTCATCGAGGCCGATGCCCCACTTCACCTACAAAGGAGGAGGAAGAACCCACGAACGAAAAAAACCACCAAGAAAATTATTAACCTAGTTACTTACCCATTCTATCTTATCATAAGATGGACGTCTCATCGCCTCGTTTCTTATCAATTGTAGACTTCCCGTTATCAATATGCACACCTGGAAGTAGGCTTTTTATCAGTTTGTCAACGAATCAAGAGGAAGCACCTATTACCACTTTTTGTTGGTTATGTTTAAAACCCATGTTTTGTAAGGAATCCCACTGCTGAACGCGGATCAATTCTTTTTGTGAGAAAAATAGGTAAAGCTATAGTCCAAAACGTTGGCTAAGTTTTTTTAAATACGGATAAGTCCGCGTTTGCATAGCAACTCGCCTGATGATAAACGACGCTATGGTCGAAGATGAAGCATGCTAACTTAGAAGATACATATAGACCAATTCACTACGACCTTGAAAAGATCTAGATTAGGTTCTAGGCTAAGTTCGAGTTGGTAGACTTCAAACGTCTTCGAGAACATGAAAAATTCTCAGTCATGCAGTTTTCCTAAAAATTAGAGGAAAATAATCATTCTATTTATAATCATAGCTATTTATTATAATCATAGCTAAAATAATTATAGCTACCACCCTCAAGTTGAAAATCTGCCGCCAAGCATCTAACGGTGTCTTCCGGCTGCCTCACTTGAGAGCCAGTTCCATTCCAGGCTATGTGTTCTTTACCAACTTCGACCACACCGTCACTTAACATCAGGTGAGCTGTGGTCAAGCACCTAGCCTGTTAAACATAAAAAAATAATTAAAAAAAAATATACATGTAAACAATAGGCGGAATGTAGAAGCCATCAAAAATTACAATTATAATCACGCGTTTTTTGCAAAAAAAAATAGCAATACTGATTACCATTTTCTTGCAAAATGGCCAAGTTTAAACTTTGACAGTTTAAAATTAAATATGCCCATTGAGCCACTAAGATATACGTTATTATACGTTTATTGTATTGTTATTTTATTTATTTCTTTTCTTTATATTTATTTACTCTTCTTTCCATCCAAATGTTGTCTGGAAGAAATCGCCCTAGGCGATAAGACCACCCTTATACATCATCTATTCTATTGTTTTGTTATATATCTTCTTTTTTTGTTTGTTTCCTATTTGTATTAATTGTGATTTGTGTTTCATTTTTGGTGTATAATAAAGTTATATTCTATTCTAAGATGACTGATCCAATAAAGAGTTTGAACTATCTATCTATCTAAAACATTGCACTCCTCTTCTGGGCAGTTGTATAAATATTAATATTCTACGATATTCTCAGATAATTACCAAAAACACGTCTGTAACGCTCGATCATGGCCCTTATCTGCTTGTCGTCACATGGTAGCTGGTACCAAGGATTATCAATTTGTAAATAAGTAGGACTTTATTAACTGGAAGTGTGTAATGGATTACACACGCGGTCCGATAGGGTTGATCGATTGAAGGGCGATATCTACATTTGTCAATTGTATTTATTTTCATGTGAATGAATTGAGACGTGACTCTACAAACATGCTGTGGTTTCCTTGCAATATTTCTCTTTGCAGCTCAAGTTATAAATAAATAAATATCGTAGGACTATACACACAGCGCCATCTGGCCCCAAACTAAGCAGAGCTTGTGCGACGGAAGTCAGATTACTGATAGAATATAATATTTGAAAATACATACTTATAATACATACAGAACACCCAGACACAAAACAAACATTTGTTTATTCACAAAATGTTTACCCTGAGTGGGAATCGAACTCACGCCCTACAGCTCTCAAGGCAGATATACTACCAATAAGCCAACGGGGCTGTCAAAGTTCATTGTTGGGGTTTGAACACACACTCTTCGGTATATGAATCGACAGCGCTAACCGCTGAGTTATCATCGTTACATGCCTATGCTTATGTTTTAATACAAAGTATAACCTATCTGCATTCCAAATTTCATCCAAATCTGTTAAGCATCGTGAATTGTGCATTCTGTGCCTGGGTGTTCTGTATGTACCCTACCTATTATAAATATTAAAAACAAAAGTATTTATGCATTAGATCTCGTCAACTGTCGCTGCAAGCAGTCACTTTGTTAATCCTTTCCGTAATAAAATCTTTTTACTGTTAAAAAGTGGATAATTATCTTGATAAGTTACACCGAAATGCGCGTCTAGTTGCTGGTTTTTCAGTGTGATATAAATACAAGTGGAAATAACTAGTTTTGTGGCAATAATTCCGTGTTATTTGTGTTTATTTTGCAATTGTTTCGAGTGACCAAGTGAAAAGTGGGTACTTTGATAAAACTGCATAATTTATCTGACACATCTTGATATACTTCTACCCACACTTTAACCAACTGATTAATATTTTCGTCATCTTTGTACAATACACTTTGGACTAGTGGTATCGCCTCGGGACTCGCAAGCGTGATACCCTGGTTCGAACCTAGGCCGAGACGATTGTTTTGCAAGAAAATTTTCTACTGCCATAAAGTATGAGCGCGCCGAATGGCAACTGTGCTGCTTGTAATAAGAAAATAAATAGTAATCGTATATTACAATGCTGCAGATGTCGTTCGACCTACCACACTGAGTGTTTGAACTTGAAAAATGAACAGTTCTACTCGCTTTCTGCGGATTATTGTGCGAATTGGGTGTGCCCGTCGTGTAGTAATATTACTAAGCGAATGAAACAAAATGAAAACAGTCCGGTTCGTCGTACTCAAGTACCGATCACAGACGAGTCTATGAACATGTCGTACGACCTATCCGACCAGTCCATTTTACAATCTTCTGCGCTCTCCTGCGTTCCTACAGCCAGCGCCAGCAGCGGTGCCGCCAATAATAACGTTACTATGGACAAGATTAGTACATTACTTGAACAAAAATTGAACAGTACTTTGACGGCGTTTATGGACGAATTTCGACAAAAGCTGAAGGAGGACGTTAAAATACTTGTTCGTAAGGAAATTGAGTCGTCGGTTCAACGCCTTAAGGATGACTTTACAACGACAACAAACTTCATTTGTGATGAGCAATCTTCGATGAAACAAGTTATTAAAGATAAGGGTCACGCCATAAAGAATCTGGAACGTGAGATTGAGGGCTTGCGACGTGATCAAAGCACCCTGAATGCACGCATATCCTCCATGGAACGTATGACGCGCGGACAAAATCTTGAAATTCAGGCGGTACCTGAAAGTAAAAATGAGAATCCTGTCGCTATATTCAACAACCTATGCAAGTCTTTGAAGCTGGAAATCACCCAAGATCAGATACACTCGTGTCGCAGAGTGGCCAAGCTGAATATCTCTTCGACCAGGCCGCGTAACCTGCTCGTGACTCTCTCCAACCCACGCATCAGAGATACTATATTGTCTGCCTGCTATCGTCATAATAAGACCCACAAAAATGATACTCTTAACACGTTACACCTCGGTCTCTTGTGTGAAAAACAAAGAATTTACGTCACAGAGCACCTTTCACCTGAATGCAAATCTCTTCATGCTGCCTCTAGGAAGATGGCCAAAGATAAAGGATACAAGTACGTGTGGGTTAAATACGGTCGAGTTTACGTACGGAAAGACGATGGCGCGGGTTGCATTTTGATTAAAAACTCTGGAGATTTAGATAAGTTAAATTAAGCACGTGCCTAATTATCTTAAATTTAATATTTTTTTCAGTTTTGATTTTTGGTTATCACTTTAATTTTTTGTGATGTTAATCTTTTACCAGAATGTAAATCGAATTAGAACTAAGACTATAGATGTTTTTCTCAGTGTTCTCAATAGTAACTACGACATTATTTGTCTGACTGAGACTAATTTCAACGATGGAATATCCGATTCTGAGGTGTTTGATGAACGATATATAGTTGTCAGACGGGACAGATACACTACTAAAGTGCCTAAATACGAAGGTGGCGGGGTTTTGATGGCTATCAAAAAAAAAAAAAGTTTTGTCCGTCAATCATCTTGGGAATCTGTATTCGAGGATATTTGGGTTAGCGTAATCCCTAAAGACAAATCTTTTAAGATATTTAATATTTGTTTATGTTATCTCCCTTCATACCTTTCATCAAGTAACTTAGATGAATTCTATACTAATTGTCAGAACATTGTACGATCTCATGTAAATGCATACTTTCTTTGTATTGGTGATTTCAACACCCATGTTAAATGGACTAAGTCTGATAATACAAGCATAATGATACCCAGTAATCCTAATGGCATTAGAGCTGATCTCCTTTTAGAAAATTCAATTTTATGCAAATTTAACCAGCACAATAGCATACCTAACAAATATGGAAAGTTTTTAGACTTAGTATTTTCGAATTTGACAACTATTCATGTACAAGATTCTGATGCGGTCAGCAGGCAAGATAGATATCACCCACCCCTCATGATAGATATAAATGAAGTAAAACTTCCGAGAAATGACTCTAAGTGCTTTAGGCCACACAATGAAAAACGATTAAATTTCAGAAAGAGTGATTTTACCAGCATTAACAAAGAACTTAATTTGGTTAACTGGAGTGAAATTCTTGATTCTCATGACGCTGATGTTTTGGTCGACAATTTTTACAAGAAGTTCAATGATATACTATCGAAATATACCCCTGTGATTAAAAATATTGGTAACAAACACCCCCCATGGTTTTCACCCTCCTTAATACATGCCCTCAAAGAAAAGTTGAAAATTCATCGCCGTTTTCGTAAGTTCAAAAACCCACGTGATTACGACACATTCTCCATGCTGCGTCTTAGATGTAAAAATCTTATTAAGCGGGATTATAGGGCCTACACTACTTCAGTAGAGTTATCATTACAGAAAAACAATATGAAACATTTTTGGAATTACGTTAAAAGCAAAAAGGCATCCCCTACGATACCACATTCAATGAAATATGGTGATCAAGTATCTACTGACCAGCGAGAAATTTCTGAACTATTTTCGAATTACTTCAGCTCAGTTTTTGAACCCCCTACTTTGTCATGGAATAGATCTTGCTCTACTGGTAACACAACTAATACTATTTGTAATTTAGTTGTCACGCATGAAGATATTCTCTGTAAAATTGTCAAGCTTGATCCCAATAAAGGCCCTGGACCAGATGGGATATCACCTCTAGTTATTAAAAAATGCGGTAAGGAGTTATCTTTGCCTCTTGCAATTTTATTTAATACATCTTTACAATCAGGGGTCTTCCCGTCATTATGGAAAACGGCCCATATCGTACCTATTTTCAAGTCAGGTGATAGATCTTGCTGCAGTAACTATCGACCAATTAGTATATTATCTTGCATTGCCAAACTTTTTGAGTCAATAGTCTACGATGTTCTTTATCATCACTTTTACCCGCTCTTATCACCTAAACAGCATGGATTTGTTCGTAATCGCTCCACAACATCAAATTTACTTGAGTACAAAAACTACGTATGTAACGCCTTCGCTAAAAGAGTACAAGTGGACTGTGTATACACTGATTTTGCAAAAGCCTTTGATAAAGTTAGCCACAGGATTTTAATTTCGAAACTAGCTTTGTATTTTGGTGTGCATGGCAGCTTACTCAGATGGATTGAATCTTATCTTGCAAAACGTAGCCAATTAGTAGCTATAAAGGGCTTCCTTTCTTCTCCTGCTCAAATCACCTCTGGGGTTCCTCAAGGCTCACATCTAGGACCTCTGCTTTTTGTCGCCTTTATCAATGATCTCATCGACAAATTCAATAGCCCTTGTCTACTATACGCTGACGATCTTAAACTTTATTCTAATGTTCGTGGTATTGTTGATGCAGAAGTGCTTCAGTCTGACATACATGCTCTCGACAAATGGTGCCATGACAATAACATGATATTGAATGTCAAAAAATGTTTTGTAGTTACATTTACTATGAAAACTAACAAACTTATTTATGATTACAAGCTGAAAGATCATCGGCTGGAAAGAAAGGCTGTCATAAAAGACCTAGGGGTCTTGCTTGATGAGAAGTTTACTTTCCGTGACCACTATGACCACATTATAAATAAATGTAATAAACTTTTGGGTTTCATAGCTCGAATCACTAAAGATTTTAAAAATCCGTATAGTTTCTTAAACCTTTACTTCTCGTTAATCCGTAGTGTACTCGAATACAATTCTGTTATATGGTCACCCTTCTACAAAGTTCATGAAAATAGAATTGAACGCATACAAAGTAAGTGCTTAAGCATATTATGTGGTAGATTAGGATTAAGACGTCAATTAAAATCGTACGATGACAAGTTGGCAAAATTTAAATTACAAACATTAAAATCTCGGCGTATTTATACGGATATGGTTACTCTTTTCAAAATTGTTCACTCCATCATTGATTCCAATTCACTTCTCTCGATTATTAACATTAACACTCAACATAAGACTCGTTATCCTAAAACTTTTATGTTGCATGTTTATCAGAATAATATTTCATATTTTAATCCTGTTGTAAGGATGTGTCGCCAATACAACGAAATTGCTAAAGATCACAAGGAATCTATTGACATTTTCAACTTGAAATTGTGTACATTTAAAACTAATGTCAGAAAAATTGTTTACTGCGTATGACATTTGTACCTAACCAGCTTGAATTTTGCAAATTTATTTGAAATTGCCACTCACTGCATTGTTGGTCATTTTATGGCCACTTATTTCAATCATATTACTTTACTTTATTTTATTAATTTTTAACTACTGCTTGAATTAGTCTTGTTGTTTACACATATGTAAGGGATGTAGTTCGGATCGAAACCAAAATTTATTCACCTCTGTTAATTATTGAGACTGTATCCTGTTTTGTGTAATATAATTAATTAAATTAATTAAATTAGTTATTTGACTTCCATTGTACAAGCTTTGCTTAGTTTGGGGACAGATGGCGCTGTGTGGAATATTTAATATACACATTATATGTAATAAATAATATGGAATATAAAAATAAAATAAATATCATAGGACATTACACACATCGCCATCTGGCCCCAAACTAAGCAGAGCTTGTGTGATGGAAGTCAGATAACTGATAGAAAACTTAATTTTTTGTTGTTGTTGTAAATACATACTTTTAATACATACAGTACACCCAGATACAGAACAAACATTTGTTTATATCACAAAATGTTTGTTCTGGGTGGGAATCGAATCCACGCCCTTCAGCTCTTGGAGCAGACATACAACCAATGAACCAACAGGGCTATCAATGTACTGCGATATCTATTTATTTCATTTAATTTTATCATCTTACTTGGTGGTAGGTCGTCTAGGTAGGTACCACTGCATTACCAGATACTCTACCACCAAGCAGTAGTGTGTAGATATTACTGTATTCCGGTTTGAAGGATACTGCAGCTAGCAAAATTACAGGGCTGTTGATACTAACCATCGAAAGTCTCAAAGTAATGAGCGCTAAAGCAGCGATGCCCTAAACTTAGTAACTCAAAGCTATTTGTATCGCTGCAAAGGTCATACAAAAAAAAATGACTAATCTTGGCTTCGGTCAAGGTCTTGTCAAGTAATACCTAATATTGCGAGCCCTTTTATGTCAACAAAGACCTAAGTCCATATTACCCAGATTACACTACAGTTCCTACAAAAACAACAAAGCTAAGGCCGAATAAAACAGAATCCGAGATGAAGATGTACCTTTACTAATGAACGCTACGCTCTCGGCGCCGAAATCCTAAAAGCCTTGAATCACAGACAATCTATCTCGGGGAGTACTATAAAAATAATAATTTATCTTGGTCCGGCGATGTCTAAGGGATGAGTTAAAAGCGGAAATACTATAACTAAAAAAACCAACAAAAATAATTCTTTTTCTTTGTTTCTTTCTTTCTTTAAAATGTTGCAATTTGGTCTGAAGAAACCTATATACCGGGGCAGACCTAAATACAGTGCTATATTAAAAAAAAACTATTTAAGGTGGTTCTATTTCCATACAAATAAATTTTTGCCATTTATGGACAAATGGAGCATAATTTTATAGTGAAATCACAGCTACTGGGATTTATTTGGTCTTTATTTGCGGTAAATCACAATTGCTTGAAAAAAACAGTAGATTATTATTAGCATAATATACAGTTTTGTTCAAAAATCACAGCCTCTACAGCGTAATAAAATTACAGTAGGATTTATATCTAACAGTTTTTTTTAAATCAAGTCTATTTTTTTATATGTAGACTTTTTATACTTATTATTAGCTAAACATTCCAATACATTTCGTTCACCTGAACAAAAATCCGAGCTTTTTAAGGCTCCGGGCGCTACACTAAATATCGTCTTGCTAAGTCTTGTCACACGTCTATCGCTTTTTCTATAATTATTTATTACAATTTTCTTACATGCTCATGTGTTGCTTACACGTCAAATACGATCGTTTCAAAAACAAATATTATGATTAAAATAAATTTTCACTTCGCTCTTATCACTTGCACCACAGCCCAAAACGCGTTCGTGATCCAAAGACCAACCGGGTGGCGGGACCTAATATACCGCTGAGAACGCCGACGGCTTGCCGCGAGCTACGGTTGTGAAGTTGCAATTCCTGTTGCCAGCGACTTTGTGAGCCGGGTTGTTAACAGGAAGTAGTGCAGAGCTAGTTTGAACACGTAACATGAATTAATAGGAATTCCTTAATGACTCCTCAAGAAATTCCTATTAATTTCATTTGTTCAAATATCGAATGGCAATGATCTTAATATATTTCTGTTTTGAAAACCAAGCAATGACGTAGCAGTGAAGTTGCAATTCCTGTTGCTAGCAAATTTGTGAGCCAGGTTGTTAACAAGTAGTAGTGCAGAGCTAGTTTGAACACGTAACATCAAATTATTAATACTTATAATTTCAGTTTTGCTCAAATTGAGAATGGCAATGATCTTGATAGATTTCTGTTTTGAAAACTAAGCAATTACGCAGTTGTGACGTTGCAATTCTTGTTGCTAACCTTTTGAGCTAGGTCGTTAACAGGAAGTAGTGCAAATCTACTTTAGAGTGGATACCGTGAATCAGCAAACAAGGCGTAGGACGCCCTGAAACTCAGTGGAGTGAAGAAATAAACGAAACGAAAAAACTGAAGATGATGAGCTAAGTATTAGATTTGTTTTCACCTATATCTAATTCAATAAAAACATCTGGTGTGACAATTGGCGGCTTTATCGCTAAAAGCGAATTCTTTCAGGCAACCTTAGAATAAAAAGGATGTGCCAATAATAAGGGTAAAAAATATGCTTAAGGGAATAGGACTAGCCTATGCCCATCAGATAATTAAAATGCGCTGATGATGATGATGCCACTGATACATTCAAAATCTCTACGGAACCTCGAACGAGCAACAAAGTGAAGAAATTAACTCCAAATCAGTGAAACAGTGGAGAGATAACTTAATCGTGCGCCTCACAACCGGTATTTTTTCCTGGGGTCAGAGCACCGCTCTCTGTTTGTTACGCCGACTCTGATTGTTTCGGGTCTGTATGTTTGTAGCTCTATTTCTAAGATTTATTTTTTTCATTTTTAAGTTTAATTTTGTAATTAGTTTTATTAGTTCAGTAGCGATGCCTTGCACTATGTTTTGGAAGCCAGATGGTCTCCCAACTAGGATTCCGAAACTTTCTAGGCTGCCTAAACTTATAATAGTGCTATAGTTTAGTAAATGGGCCATTCTCTACTAACTGGAAACTTGTCTATTGACAGTTGTCCCAACACTATTTTTCTAGAAAATTAAAAATATAATATGTTAAGTCGATAGATAGTTATAATATAAATACATATAAACAAGAAACCATTGTAATTTTCCCTTATTTTTCGAATTATATGCAATTTTGTAAAAAAATGCGGCAGAGGACTGTTTTGCCACCCAGAGGACTGTTTTTTCCACCCAGAGAACAATTTATGTCAATGTTTATATGAAGAAAAACACAATATTCATTATTAAATGTAATCAAATAAATTCTCTTCTTTATTGAATACTGTATCACGTACATAATTTAAAGACTTATATTTATCAGGAACAAATTGCGAGCCTAGCTCTCTAAGTAACAAATTAAAATAATTATAATCTTAAGCTTAGGTACTAAGAATCAGCCTTGTTTACTTATCAATGCAGACTTATTTCTCAAAAACAGGTACAGGTATATTAAAATAATAAAATATTCGTTTCCCTTTTAGGGCAATATCTGGGTTTGGCAACTTCTTTAATACTTGGTCAAAGGACACATCAGAAACATCATTTTCATCGACTCTGAATGTGTGTCCTTTGTCATCACAAATTTTTAAAAAGGTTACAGTTAGTTCGCCTTCTTCCGTGTCTATCTTATTGATTACTGCAGCATAACAATATTCAGTGTTTCTTACTAGAAATTTAACCAAGACGTAATCACCGATGGTGTAATTCTGTTGGTTGATTGAACTAGGTCCAGCCAGTGCAGTGTCGTCGTCGGTCTCCATTGTGGAATCCTGTGAGTTGTCCATGTTTTCACTTTCAGAGTCTGTGTAAATATCATCTACGTTAAGTTTTGTCTTGTTTTTGTACTCTAACACTCCTAAATTGAAATGCTGGCACTCGTCTTCACAAGTGCAACTTAAACTTTTCATTATGAGTTTAGCGGCACTTGGAGCTGATTCCAGAGGACTTTTTAATATTTCAGCCTTTACTTGATGTATTTTTAGAGTGCCATTAAAGCTTTTTAAATTAACTGTTTCATTTTGAAGGTCGTCTATCAATTCGTGGATGGCTTTATCGTCGATTGTGAACAAGGTAATTGCGGAACATCTTCGTTGAATGGCCTCTACAAATGATTCCAAGCTATCAATATCACCTCCTGTAGCGACGACGGCATCAGCGGTTCTCTTGCAGGTCGCTCCAATGCCATCAGGGGCCCCTTTGCCATGGCCACTCTCTGAATAGTTCCAGGTAAACTTCTTCACATTTAAAACCTCCTGTTGAAGCCTTGATGCCAGAATGTAAAACATCTTTTTGTTTCTGTATTGAGTTACAGGTCCATCGCTGACGAAGTGGATGCACTTTATGTTAGGTGGGAGAGTTTTAAAGATTGGCCGTAAATGTGCCCATATAGCAGCTGGTGAATGTGTGAGATTTTTGGAAACGGTACAATAAGACTTGATAGAGTTTTTGGTATACACTACCACAGTATGAAGACTTAGTTGAAGTCTCGACCCTCCAAAATGAAATGCTTGTATTTCTTGACCGTATTTGGAACAATAATTTTCTGAAAAATCCATATGTATGATACCGTCTTCTTCGGTAAGGTTTTGTTTGTATTTCTTGATAGCATTGTATTGATGGGTAATGTTTCTCTCGTGTTGATAATAGGCTTCCAAATCCTCGTGCAGCTCTTCTATTAGTTCTCGAGGACGAACCGTGAACGTTTTCTTCAGGTATTTGGTAACTGTTCGAGCATTCTTGGTCTTGGGGTCGTCGTAAGTTTGTTTTTCAGATATCCATTTTTTAAATTCAAGAGGCTTGCTGTCATCAAACTCCTTGTAGTCAGGATTCTTGTCAATACAGCGTTGGCAGGTTCGTGACAAACATAGCTCGTCATAGCGATTACAACATGTCTTTTCAAGCAGTGCAGTGTGACTATTGTAAGTCAAAATTCTTCGCCTGTGCAATGCTGACAGTTTCAGATTGATGTTCGCGTGCTTTATGCACAGGCACGTGTCACGTTCGTTTACATTTGGTGTTATGACCCAGAAAGGACGTAGACGACAAAACGTTGTGTAGCTTATTTTAAAATGTTCAGCTTGGAACTTCTTGTATAAATTTGCGATGCTATCCGATAGATATCTCTTCTGTTTTTTAACCCCTTTTCTGGTCAGGCATTCTCGTTTTCCTGCGCCAAGTCTGCTGTTGTCATCATTTTCATAGAAGGTTCGTACAGTGTTTATGCAATCAGATGAAATTTTGTCTATACGAGTCCGAAGCTTGGGTACTAAAACTGATTGACGCGCTGCCTTCTGAATTGTTTTATAAGATATAGAACTATCTTTGCTTCGCCATAACTTGTGCTTGTTTATTAGTTTACCGGACACGACTTTTCCGAATATTTGTTTTTCTTTGCAGGTTTTTAAATTAGCGTAGTTTTCTTTTAGCTGGGCATTCAACACTTCACCGAATAGCGCCTTTTTGACTACTTCTCTGCGAGTTCCTGGCGAATCACACATTTTGGTAAGTTTAGTGTTAGGTGTGTCTACATTTTTCTTTGTCTTAGCTTTTTCCAAACGTTCTAATCTCTTCCTATACTTCTCGGATTTTTTTCTGAAATACTCGATCTTTTTGTCTTTATCCTTTATAATTTTGTCACGTTTCTTTCTAGCTTTACGCTTTCTGTCATTACTTGCATCACTTCGTGGAATGGTCATAGGTAGTATTGATGGAGAGACAGAACGTTGAGGAGAAGGTGAACCCTCGGATTCGGGCGTATTTTGTCGTACAAAATTGTTTGTAATTTCTTTCAAAGCTTTTTTCTTTGCGCGATAGGTAGCACAGTGCTTTCTCCATTCTTTAGTCACAGCTTTGTGTTCACGTCGACTCATATCTTTGACTGACTTTCTTATACCTTTTTCCTTCTTTCTTTGGTAGTTTCGTCGTTCTTTTTCCTTCAATTGTTCTCTTTTTACAGGGTCATGTTTTAGCCGTTCATATCTTAATCTTTCTGCAATTCGTTTCTGCTCTTTTATTTCTTCTTTGGTTTTAGGTTTCTTTTTTGGTGGCATTGCGGCAATACTAAAACAATAAAACATACTTTCAATATTTTAAAAAAACCGTAAGGGTTTAAGAACAAGTAGTTACTAGGTACGTATTATTTTATATTCCAAAATTCATAATAATAGAAAACAAAATATCTGAATTAGCGTGACAGGCCAATGTAAGAAAGAAAGAGGCTATCGGCAAGCAGTAAGTTAGTGTAGACTATAAAGAATATTAATAAAATACACGGACGTCAAATAAAACAGTCCTCTGTCACATTGAACAGTCCTCTGTGTTATAAATTTCCAGAGGACTGTTGCACAGAGGACTGTTATTTTTACGTAAAAAATGTCATACCACGTATCAGTTTAAATATTACTTCATAACACAGAAGCAGCTATAAATTATCACACTGAACAATTTTTTTGTTAAATAAATATAATTATAACACATAAAACACCGTAAAATAGACTTACCAGAGGAATGTTCACTCAACACTACAGAGACGTGGCTCCCACACAGACGCGGAGTGTCACTGCGCAAAATGGCGGCGACTTGTTTAGCATGTCGACCGAGCAAACTTCACACTGTTAACGTTCCGTTTCACGCGAAATGTAACCACAATAGTGTTTAGTATTTTTGTGGCGCGATATTCAAATTGTGACAGAGGAATGTTCAAAAATGTATGGGACAAAATTCGAAGACTAGTTTTTAGTACTAAAAAATTCTCTAAAATTATAATTGTTTTTTGTTCAAATGCATTCAATATTCTTTATGTTCATAGAGTTATAAGATTTTACATTTTTAAATACAACTAATAAAAACCGAACCGAACCATACTCAATCCGGAATTAGGACATAACAGAGGACTGTTTTAAGTGGCTTTTAGACCGAATTTATGAAATGATTATGATTCTAAATATTGATTAAGCTTGGCTCCTTAAATAACAGTTTATATATTATGTGTTTTAATAAATAAAACTATGCATTAATACGGCCAAAGTAAAAAAAAAATGCTTGGACCATGATTTTCCTGTTAGTAGAGAAAGGCCCAAATATAATAATATTATATATTTTTTTGTTTTATTTTTATTTATTTTTCTTATTACTGTTAAATCTCCCGTCTGTTTCTTATGTCATCTGCTGTGTTTTTCTATTCTTGGTTGCCTAAAAGAGATCGCTCTTAACGATAAGGCATTACGTGTGGCATTAGCTCATAAGGTCCTTTTGTTCTCTGTACTTTTTTCTGTTTACCTATATAATGTGTACAGAACTCTTTAGTTCTGTCTATCTATCTATATTTCTATCTATCTATCTATCTATCTATCCATAGTAAATCCGGTATAATATATGCCTATCTAGACAAGATAATATACTACCTAGTACACAAAACGATATGTTGGCTACGCATAACTATGCAAGCAAAATATTAACCATGTGCCATGAAAAAAGCTTTTAGTCAAACGAGATTAAAAACAACAGAGCTGCTAAAACTGAATATAAAACACCAAAGAATCTGCCCATAATAAACATCAGCATTTCCAAGAAACTCCACCCGACAAACCTGACATAGACGTGACCGAATTCATTCCATTTATCGGTCCAAGGATCTGATGGGACGGGCAATTTTTCTAATGGTCCATCAGCGAATGAACAAATCTATCAGAAAGCGTGTATTTCTTTATTTGTCGTTGATGGTGCCATTATTTCTGAGGAAGCCATCGCTGACAAATTACCAAGTTGAGATAAAGCTATTTCCTTATAATTAATATTCCTTACAGTATTATTACATTATGAAATTGCTACATTTTTTTCTGTTGGAATACACACACAATTATGTATGTTTATAAACTAATCATCAATGTAGTAATCATCATTGTCATCTATGTATTAGAATACACGTGTAAAAGTAACCATCAATGTAGTAATCATCATTGTCATCTATGTATTAGAATACATGTGTAAAAGTAACCATCAATGTAGTAATCATCATTGTCATCTATGTATTAGAATACATGTGTAAAAGTAACCATCAATGTAGTAATCATCATTGTCATCTATGTATTAGAATACACGTGTAAAAGTAATCATCAATGTAGTAATCATCATTGTCACCTATGTATTAAATATAAACATCGTAGGGCATTGCACACAGCGTCATCTGTGTAGATTTTCTTAATAAAGCCTTCATCTCTACTTTTATCAGATGTAAGTACTGAGCCAAACTAAAGAATTTCTCGCCACCCCGGTCTACATCAATCTTGTAAGGTGGCCACGACTAACCTTGTCAGTTGTTCACGTCTTGGCCCCTGACAGCGTCGTCGTGATACAGATATCGTTCTGTTTCATTTGTGATGTTTTTATCAAGCATCGTGGACTTGTTTTTGTAGGCTAGATCTATTTCATGAGCGTTTATAGATATCGGATGTAAGAAATTGTGTAGCTTATTAATCTAAGTCAGTACTGAGAAATTATTGACTGTTAAGACTAACTATCACAGTAATGAGCGCCAAAGCAGCGATGCCCCGGACTTTGTATTGCAACTCAAAGTTCTGTGTATTGATGCACTGGTCATGGACTTGGACATGCGTTATCTTGTTATCAATAAAATATTTGTATTTGTAATAGACCAGCGGCATGGTAGACCATATCTTCGTTTAACACCAAGCGAGATGGCTGTCTGTCTAAACGGCATAATTTGTAAGTTTAGCAAAGGTATCCAAATAACGAAATGTTTATCATATAAGTATTACAAAACTCGAGTTTATAAGAAGTTTTAATACTTTTAATAGGCAAAGTTGGTGCCGTTGCCTTGGTTTCAGATAAAAATACAAAATTGTGTGACACACCAGTATTGCTATGTAATTTAGATTTTGTCCTGAATACGTCTATAAATTTGCTTCTATAGAGTATGAGATAGCGCTGTGTGTAATATCCTACGATATGTATTTATTATTATTTATTTATAATTATAGCTACTATACAATTTGGTGTTGTAGCTATAATTATAAATAAATAATAATTAATACATATCGTAGGATATTACACACAGCGCCATCTGACCCCAAACTAAGCAAAGCTTGTGTCATGGAAATCAGATAACTGATAGAATACATAAACAGTTTTTTTTGTAAATAATACTACATACTACTACATATAACTACATATAATAATACTACATATTACTTATAATACATACAAGGCACCCAAACACAGAATAAATATTTGTTTGTAACATAAACTGTTTGTCCTGGGTGGGAATCGAACCCACGCCCTGCGGCTCTTGAAGCAAACATACTACCAATGAATCAACAGGGCTGTCATTATATGCATCATCTACAACCAAAATTGAATAACACCACTCGATAGACAGGCCCTACAAAAGGGTTGAAGAATTTGTTACGTTTCGTGAGAACTGGAAACATCCGAAAGACATCTTTCTTCTTTTAGAGTAAGAAACCAAAGTCCAGGGTATCGCTGCTTTGGCGCTCATTATTTTGTGACTAGACGATGATGAGATGATCTCAACAGCCCTGCAATTTCTTTAGCGGTAGTACCTTTCTAACAGGAACACAGTAATATTTGCACACTACTGTTTGGCGGTAGAGTATCTGATACTGCTATGGTACGACCTGCTGCTAAGGAGATCTACCACCAAGTAAAGACTTACAGCTCGACTGTAAATCATTTTAAGAAATCTAAACTAAACAATCTCTAAACGAATAAATCGTATCAAAAGAAGGCAATAAACAAATCCAAACCCCTCGGAAGATATAACATTTTAATGATAACCCCATACTATAGCACCAAGGATCATCGTAAATCTGTAAATGTAACAAAACTATTGAGTGGTCGCATTTTGTTACCATATTCTACGTTTTGTTTTGCTCCAACGCTTTCGGATATAAACGAGGTGGCAGATCGTAAAACAGGCTTTATCGGCGTTTGTCTCAGATTGTTTATAGCTTTACAGGATTACGTTTTGTGATTGATTCAAGTTCCTCTTAGTAAATTTCTGTTTGGATTACTACCAAGGAAACTTTGTCAGCCAGTTTGTTTTATGTTTTGGTACTAAATTCGTGGGCCCTCAAATTTGAATTTACTGCTGTGATCATCGGTAAAGGAGTGCTTATTAAAATAAAATTTATTTGACGGACAGATTTCGAGATTTACGAAGGATTTTATGATCCCATTACGTTTAATCAATCATCCGAAAAATTGAGGTCAGACACTTTTACGGAGATCTTT
Organism: Biston betularia; assembly: GCA_905404145.2. Taxonomy (NCBI): domain Eukaryota; kingdom Metazoa; phylum Arthropoda; class Insecta; order Lepidoptera; family Geometridae; genus Biston; species Biston betularia. The sequence goes on from FR989879.1 coordinate 2,891,932, forward strand.
TAAAGAATTTAACGTGAATAGAGAAATTAAATCATCGGTGAAAATATAATTTCTTATTTTCATTTCGAAAAAAATCGTGAAGTGGCGTGTGAAACACTTTTACGGTTAGGTTCCGTAGCTATGACATCAACTTCTTTTTTGTAGTTGACAGGCTAGGTGCTGACTCAAGCACACTCAATAACGAGGATATACATCGGGGAATATATAACTATAACATAAATATAATTTCTTTGTGCGATAATTTGATTAATTTATTGTAACAAAATAATTTTATCGTGGAGGTCAGGTACTTTAATCGCTATTTAACATATAGGGAGCTATTTTTTTTTATAACTCACTATTTTATTTACTAACACAATTATGTATAATGTCTTATTTTAGCGCTAAAAATTTCAAATTTAGTATTTAGGTTCTTAGATTCATTAATAGGTACCAGAATTGTATTTAACAATTAATACAATTCTGGTACGTAACCTATATTGATTTTCATGAAGACATTATGGGTTCTAGAAGGTGGTCTCGGGTCGTGGCTTCTTGACATAAACACTAAATGACACAGTTTAGTTCGTAAAACAATTACAAAGGAGCTTATTCGACCGTAACTTTGAATATTTGGTGCGTGTGAGCGACATGCACCAACTCGCTTCTTACGGACAACAAGAAAAAAAAAACAAGACGCTAGAGGTGTGGGGGGCCGAGTAGCTGAGGCAAATCAGCAGCCTACTTGTTTTAAAAAACCGGCCAAGTGCGAGTCGGACTCGCGCACGAAGGGTTCCGTACCATCATCTATAAAAAACGGCAATAAAATCAAGTTTGTTGTATGGGAGCGCCCTTTATTGTTTGTTTTATTCTGTTTTTAGTATTTATTGTTATAGCGGCAACAGAAACACATCATCTGTGAAAATTTCAACTGTCTAGCTATCACCGTTCTTGAGATACAGCCTGGTGACAGACGGATGGACAGCGAAGTCTCAGTAATAGGGCCCCATTTTTACCCTTTGGGTACGGAACCCTAAAAATGAACTCGAAAGCTATGATTATTTATTAACATACATTAACAAATATTAATAATGAGCGCGTCGTTAACAGGCATGAGCCAAATTTCCGCCATCAAGAAGCAAAATCAGTACAAATTTACCGTATCAAAATAGAAACAAGTCTTTGTTACTTTCGAAAATAATTCCAATCAAATCAGCCCCGAGCAAATGAATATTGGTTTCCGACAAAACACATGTAAAGCACCCAATACTAATGAACTCGAAGCGATACTGTTACGATTTCTTTACGGTCTTTTCCATTATTCTAATAACAGCCACAATTATTCTTACTGTATTCAAAACAAGGTTTAAATTTACATAACCGTGACTAAGTTTAAAATTGTAGAGGATTAGAAGTAAGAGTATCACGGTGTCGGCATTCCTCTCGCTTGGTTAATTAAGACATAGATTATCTAACGTTTTGGAGTAGTAAATAAAATTGTAATCTCTTACCGTGCCGTATAGGCGTCTCCATAGCACGCCTTTATCTTGGAATGGTAGGCCGGAACGCGTCTGCTTTGATCCCACACCCACGCATACATTTATAAAGTAATATCCTACCAATATAATACTAATATACTGTCAAATTTTAATGTAACCAACGATAGTGGTTAGAAAAGAATATTTTACTTTTCAAAGTCCTAATGGATCTTTGACAGTTCCGTTCTGTTCACAAATATAGCGTGCTCTGTTTTATCAGACACCTTAAAAGTAAGTCAAATTTACAAATTGAGACCTAAATGTGAAAGTTTGTCATCTTCACCTGATTTAATTTTGTTTTCTTTCTTAACACGTTCTTCCCAAAGTTGCGGAGATATAATTCACGTCAAAACTTTCCTTTAAACAAGCTGGGGGAGCAAGAAAGCTAGAAACAACTGATTAAATACTTTAATCTTTATTTACTGGGACGTCTGTGCAGACAATTTTGTTTTTAGGAATTTATTGTTCAAGTTTTAATGAGCCGGATAAAGTTCTCGGCTAAGTTGAAGGATAATATTTCGCTACTGTTCACTTGTATAGAGCAAACCTTGAAATAAGTTAAAACTTGACATGAATTATGCAAATGCTTAAGTAAGAATTTCTGTTTGAAATTCAGTAAGTTTAGCACCTTAGGTAAAGCAATACGGTAATCAATTTAACAATGTCTTGATTTGACAAAGAGATGTAATTTGTTCCTAATTTAGACACGGAAGATGCTTTTAAAACTTGAATTTGATACTATCATTAGTCTAATCGCTACTTACAATGCTGTTCTCTTATAACAGCACTGATGTCATCATTACCTACGACATCTACCATACCGTTTCTTTTATTTTTGATACTAAAAGGGATGCCTAATGGATCAAATAGTCGGACTGCACCATTTTTTACCACCTTTACAACTGCATTTTCATCCTTATCATTTACAACATTGAGTTTATTTTTAATATTGTCATGTGAAATAGTATGTTTGTGTAAGTAAAGTGAAGAAGTCATTTTGACGTCGTTACTGATGGGTTTTCAAATATTGACTGGCCATTATCTGGTGGGAGCGTGACGTCGGTCCAAGCATTGATAACGCTAGAGTGTCGCCCTCCTAAAACCGGTGTGTTTGTTTTTATGCCTGTGTTTGTTTTTATGCCTGTGTTTGTTCTATACGGATATTAAAGTGTGGGACATTTGTAATTAAAACGGACAGTGGGGGTGTCAAATTTACCGTGGACGTTGCTAAAAGGTGAGGGCCTTTTATGTGTTTAAGCATCTGTTAGGGGTTTGGTTTTAATGCTTAAAACAACGGACGAAATGGGGTTTTTTGTTGGGACTTGCGTTTTCTTGTTGGCTCACTGCCTAAAAATTCACTGCTTATAGTTAGATTACTCGACAACCACATTTTTTTTTTGTACATAGGTTAGAAATATAATTGAAAAAAAAAAACACTTCTTAACACCAAGCCCAAACACGGCTAGGTAATAGAATAGAATATAATAGAATACAACTTTATTACACGCTAAAACAAAACACAACAACATACAAATATGAAACATAAAAAAAATAGATAAAGGACATAATGTACTGTTTTAAATAACGGAATTCCGGCGCCGCTGCTAAAGTTGGAAGGTAGGTAGTTTAGAGAGAAGGTAAGTACATTAGAACTATTCTAGGGACCGTAAACACTACTCCAATGTCAGAGGAAAGCCAAACACACAATTTCGTTTACATACTTTAAATGACTTTTTTCTATTTATTTTGCAATTTACTGGACCGATTTGAAATAATTTTCCATAACTGTTTGTAAATGACGTAGTTCTGAGGTAACAAATATATAAGTCAACGACCGAATTGAGAACCTTTTCCGTTTTTTAAGTCATATTGTAAATATTTTTGTATAAGTATTGTGCGTTTGTACAAACTTTTGTGTTAAATTTTTTTTGTCTAATTTTTATTAACTTTAATCGTATTGAATTTCAAGGTATAAATAATCAAAGTAAACAGAAGAACAATAAAATTAAAAATAATAACTTTAATATTAACACAAAGATAGAATACAATTTTTTTTAACAAAAAAAATGTCTTGTCCACAAGATCAGACCTGTCCAGATATTTCTAATCAATTATGTAACAACTTGTTATAATCACAAATATCTAAATAAAGCCATTGACCTACAGAACTTGAATATCATTGTAACACATTAATTTCTCATTAACTATCCACAAATTCACCCCTTTATCTCATCCAATAAACGTTAAAAGATAAACTCCATTAGAAATTAACATAAGTGTAGCGTAACTTATGCCCTTTATCTTTCCAAATTGTTCCGAATGCATTCCACTTAACACATTTCAAAATTCGAATAAACAATAATTATGCAATAAATCTGGAAGACCCAACTCCACACCATCTGTACCGCAACCTTCCTGCAATAATAATATCAAAGCGGTATGGAATGGATTTAAATAAGCGGTATGATGATGATGCCGTTATTTATACCGCTTTTAAATTATAGCGTTTTGTCAAAAAACTAAATTGTTTAAAAATCAAATTTATTTCTTTGATAAAAAGAGCGTCATAGGAGAGTGTTTCAGCACTTCGTTCTTTAAATTTACTAAAGAAAACGTACATCTGTCTATCTATACTATTTTAAAGAGAAAATATTTAATTATTTGTTTGTTTGTATTGAATAGGCTCCGAAACTACGGAACCGATTTTAAAAATTCTTTCGCCGTTGGAAAGCTACACTATCCCCAGGTAACATAGGCTACTTTTTATCTCTGTATTCCCACGGGAACGGGAACTACGCAGGTAAAACCGCGAGGCGTCCGCTAGTAATTTATGTGTTTGTATTATAAACAAACAAATAGAGTAAAACTCATCTTGCCATCGCTTTTTTGGCCTGCCAAAGGCCCTTTTGCTATTTGGCGGTTATATATATATATGTTCTGTGCCCGGTTGTTCTATATGTATCATAAGTATGTTTTTACAAAAAAGTATGTAAGTATTCTATCAGGTATCTGGTTCCTATAGTACAAGCTTTGTATAGTTTGGGACTAGATGGCGCTGTGTGTAAATGTCTTACAATATTTATTTATTTATCATTTTAACTCATTACCAAATGTGGATACAAAATGTTGATTAGAATTTGAGTGCTTAAACTAATCTCAATATAGAATCGTGGAAAAAATAACACTGTTTCCTAACCCGTTTCATTACATCCTAGTTCTTTCTGTGTTTTTCTTCTTCTAATCTAGACTTGACAGTTAATTTAAGGAGTGAAATCATTTGAGGACAACATCTTTAGATTTCAAGGTTAAAAGGTTACTCGGTCCTTCACGTCAAGTGATATTAATTACAAGTCAGTCCGACATCCGACCCAAGGAATGATTCTCTCTCAGTGTATATTTCAACAGCATAATTGGGAACAAATGTGGATGATACATGATTATTTTCGAACCGCGTTGACGGAAATTCTATTATGACAACGTCTATTATAATTGTGTAAACTGGGGTGGGTTGGTTTTTTTTTTGATAAATACAACTTTTCGAAAACAATTCAAGTTCGACGAATTTATAACATCAAAGTGAACCGAGTTATATAGAAACTGTGCACACAAAAAACAGAAAAAAAGTACATAGAACTTTTTTATCTAACTAATTAAAAATATAACTTTTAAATCAGAAAGAATTTAACCAAAAGGTTTTGATTTACTTACTGGACAAGATTGGCACAGGACCGAGATGAGAGGCATACAAGAAGAGAGGCCTATATAATACTCAGCAGTGGACAATTATGAGCTGCTGATGATGATGATGACGACTTTTACTCTAAAAAAATCATTGATTAATTTTATAAAGTTACTTGCGAGCTCGGCAGTCGTTGTCCAGAAAGATTGCAGCGCCACCTAGAAAAAAAATATCAAAATCAGTCCAACCATTTAGGAGGAGTTCATTGACATACACACGTAGATAAAATTATGTATTTATATAATGCAAGTAGGTATATTATGTTAAAATATAGCTATGTTTATTTTATCATGAAATATACATAACAACAATATTATGTGCACATAGCCCGCAGAACTGATGGCCGATGGGGCTCCAAAGTTCTGGAGTGGAGACCACGGACCGGCAAGCGCAGCGTAGGACGTCCACCCACAAGGTGGGCAGACGACCTAGTAAAGACCGCAGGAACGCGCTGGATGCGAGCCGCTTCCAACCGGTCTTTATGGAAGCCAATGGGGGAGGCCTATATCCAGCAGTGGACGTCCTACGGCTGAAATGATGATGATGATACATATTATATATATGTTTGTTTTACGTCCATGTACTTACGTTTAATTATGTTGGATACTCCGGCTAAAGTTTTGGCAACAACTTAGTGGCCTTCTTCACGGAGACAAAGCTGAGCTACAACACGTGCGCGGCCTCATGTGCTATGCAAGACGAAAAATATGTCAAAACCACGTCAGTTTCCATAGTACAATATTTTATAATATGTGCATATTTTGCATTGTGCATAAATCCAATTAATAAATTAATTAATATTCATTCATAATTTTGTATATTTGGATGTTTTTTACTCAATCACGCAAAAACGGCTACATGGATTTGGCACACATAATTATTTTTTTTTTTTTTTTATTTAAACTAGGTAATAAAGTAGCACAAATTTCAGGATAATTGAAGTCATTGTTCTTTTATTACTAACACAATCATATTTTGTCGCTTTCTGAACCCAATTCTTAACTCAACGCAGACGTAGTCGCGAGAGCAAGTTAGTAATATGTATTTTATGGTTCCAGCGAGACGAAGAATGTACGTCTCCCGTGCGAAAATGAACCGAATTTGTCATAGCTACCAAAACCTTATTTACCAGCATTTATATGGTCATCAGCATCAAGGTTCAATGTTCTATGCCTACCATAAATTGTCAAGATTAGATCATAAAATTGACGCAAGTAAAGACGAAATCAAAAAAACCAAATTAATGCTATTTTATTTTTACACCTAGTTTTCGTCTAGGTAAACATAAATAGCTTAATTTAATTAATGTATTTACAAAAAAAAAGTGTTTAACTATTTTTCATCCCTCCGACTCGGAAAGAGTATTTTTGCTCTTCGATCATCATCATCATCATCATCATCATTTCAGCCGTAGGACGTCCACTGCTGGACATAGGCCTTCCCATTGACTTCCATAAAGACCGGTTGGAAGCGGCTCGCATCCAGCGCGTTCCTGCGCTCTTCGATATCTGAGTGCAAAAGTCGTTTTTATCCGCTAGAGGATAAAGTAAATTTGAATTTAGAACATCGTGTGCACTAAGTTTGTGAATTCAAAACATAGTTAAACCTATTTACTTCTACCTCCATGGTGCCGAATTTATCATACAACTTTTTTTAATTTGTTGGAACCTCCTTGGTGTACGTTTTTTGCATTTAGTCATTTCCTCGCTGAGGTGGGATGAAAAGTTACGTGTTGCACTCAAGTGCAAAGATTTTTCACCTCGTGCTCTTTTGATTTTAATTTATAAATTTTAGAATCCTACGCTTGCTCGGTCATCAAAATTGAGCACGCGGTTAAAAAGTAACTTTGCACTCTTGTATAACAAGTAATTTTTATTATCAGTTATCTGACTTCCAAAGTAGATTCTTTGCTTAATTTAGGGTCAGATGGCGCTGTGTAATGTCCAACGATATTTATTTATAATACGTACAGAACCACCTAGACACAGAACAAAAACATTTGTCGTCACAAATATTTGTCCGGGCGGGAATCGAATCCACTCCCTGAATACCCGTAATACATTGCACCCATGCAAAGAAGAGTCGCTAGTGTAATGTCATAATTAGTTTACTTTTAGGGTTCCGTACCCAAAGGGTAAAACGGGACCCTATTACTAAGACTCCGCTGTCCGTCTGTCTGTCACCAGGCTGTATCTCATGAACTGTGATAGTTAGACAGTTGAAATTTTCACAGATGATGCATTTCTGTTGCCGCTATAACAAAAAGTGCTAAACAGAATAAAATAAATATTGAAGGGATCCCATTTTTTTTTTTTTTTTAATGGTAGACAGGCTAGGTGTTTGACCACAGCTCACCTGATGTTAAGTGAAGGTGTGGTCGAAGATGGTAAAGCACACCTAGTCTGGAATGGAACTGGCTCTCAAGTGAGGCTGCCGGAACACACCGTTAGATGCTTGGCGTCAGATTTTCAACTTGAGGGTGGTAGTTAGCCAGCCGAGTACTAGAAAGTACCCTACCACCATGCTATGGTTTCCTCACGATGTTTTCCTTCACCGGCAGCTCAAGCTCATTGTTGGGGTTTGAACCCACGCCCTTCGCATTGCGAACCGACCGCGCTAACCACTGGGCTATCATCGCTACAAAATCCCATACATCAAACGTGATTTTTTTGCCGTTTTTATAGATAATGGTACGAAACCCTTCGTGTGCGAATCCGACACGCACATGGCTGGTTAAAAAATTTGAAATTGTTAATTTTGTAGCTTGATTAATCATTTCACTTCATCATCACTTTCTTTGATTACACTTTCATCAGTTAACTTTTGACATAATTATTATACTTAAAAAGTCTACAGAATTTTCGACGATGCAATTAACTGTATTGTTATTATAATCAGATTTCATATTGAGACATCCTGTGATAATAGAATAGATAAAATCAGATGCATATCTTTTAAAGCTGCGACTTTAAATACAACTAGTAACGGCTAGTTGTATTTAAAGTCGCGACTTCATCCTCGTAGAATTAAATAAAAAGTTTGCAGTATAAAAAGTATCATATATGTCGGCGCAACAGCCAACATAAATATTATTAAGTACAAGTAATCAATAGAATGTGTTTACGGATAATTAGAAAAGGTTAAGGCATGATACTTGTGGTTAAGATACTTAAATTCACACTAAAATCTCGAGTTCAGTTTGCTGTCATGATGACTACAAATAAAGACTGTGCCTCAAGCTTCTATCTTTGAACTCCTATTTAATGTCATGTAATTGTTTTCTAAATTCATTTCATAATTTATAAGCGGTACTGGTTACATTTAAAACTAGGATTAACTAAGTTTAATTTTAAAAGACTTCAACTATGTTCAAAGTGTAGTTCGCGCGCAAGGCGTGGCGCGCGTGTCCTCTCAACTCAATTGTTAAATCCCATTTATCTATTAGATAGCAGATTTAATGTTAACAAAAAGGGCTTAAAATAAGTTTTAGTAATTTAGACTTAGTTATAGTTCCATGTGTATGATTTCACAACGAGTAATCAAAGTTATGAATGATTTATGAATTCACGATTTTTGAATAAAACAGTAGATTATGCTAATAATCTACTATTTTACTCAAGCAATTGTGTTTTACCGCAAATAAAGATCAAAATAAATGCCAGTAGCTGTGATTTCACTGTAAAATTATGCTCCATTTGACTATAAATGGAAAAAAATATTTGTATGGAAATCGAACCACCTTAAGACAGAAAACACCATCTATACTAATATTATAAAGAGGAAAGATTTGTATTTTTGGACTTTTGTATGTTTGTAACGAATAAACACAAAAACTACTAAACCGATTTCAAAACACGTTTCGTTACAAACAAACAATCAAATCTTTCCTCTTTATAATATAAATAATAGTATAGAAAAACATAAAAAACAACCAGCAGAAAGCGTTGTCTGGAAGAGATTGCTTCTAGCAATAAGGTCACTAGTTGAACCGATGTTTACGTAAGCATAGGATGGTAGAGTAAGAGCTTTGCTTTCTTTTGCTGTCAAAGGAGAGTTGTACAATGTAGAAGCAATGAATAACTAAATATCGCAGGATATGACATACAGCGCCATCTGACCCCAAACTAAGCAAAGCTTGTAGTATGGTAGTCAGATAACTGATACAATACTTAAATACATTTTTTTGTAAATACATACCTACTTATAATAAATACAGAACACCCAGACACAGACCAAACATTTTTTTTTATCCCACAAAATGTTGAATTTTAAAATTCATCTGCTGTACTTGAATTGCTTCTGTAGTTGAGTTTCTGCCGCCTAAATAATCTGTAGCGATACGATGATATGAAATAAATATCTTCTTATTGCTTGTTTGCCTACAAGATTAATGTTCCGCGATGTTTTTTATTTATAATGTTCATCATTGCTTTCTGGGATGTAAATAAAATTGTATATTGCCGAACACATGTTACTTTAACTGGAATAAGTTGTTGATGGCACTTTAATTGTGGGATAAATCGAGCGTTTTAAGATTGATAAAAAATGTGTCAAAAGGTTACACTGGCTAGAAAAATTTAACTATGGTGTCACACGTACGTTTTTAAATATTTTGATATGTATGCCACAGAAAAAAGCGAAATAAAAATAAATAAATATCGCAACACATACTACCATCTGACCGTAAACTAATCAAAGCTTGTGCTATGGAAGTCAGATAACTGATAGAATACTTAAATCCTTTTTTTTTTGTAAATACATAATTATGTACTTATATCGTTATCCTAAAACTTTTGTGTTGCATGTCAGAATAATATTTCATATTTTAATCCTGTTGTAAAAATGTGTCGCCAATACAACAAAATTGCTAAAGATCACAAGGAATCTATTGACATTTTCAACTTGAAACTGTGTTCACCTAAAACTAATGTCAGAAAAATTGTGTATGACATTTGTACCTGACCGGCTAGAATTTTGCAAATTTATTTGAATTTACCCCTCACTGCATTTTTGGTCATTTTATGGCCACTTATTTCAATCCTATTATGTACTTTATTTTATTAATTCTTCTTAACTACTGCTTGAATTAGTCTTGCTGTTTACACATATTTAAGGGATGTAATTCGGATCGAAACCTAAATCTGTTCACCTCTGTTAATTATTGTGACTGTATCCTGTTTTGTGTAATATAATTAAATAAATAAATAACAAATACAGAACACCCAGACGCAGAACAAAGATTTGTCGAAATGTTTGTCCTAGATGGAAATCGAACCCACGCCGTACAGCTTTTAAAGCAGATGTAGTACATCTGCTTATGACAAGCATGTATTTAATTGTTTTATCAGTTATCTGACTTGTATGATAGAAGATTTGCAACACTTTGAACACTTTTTTATGATTTCGCTCAAATCTTGTATTAATTAATCAATGAGCCAACAGGGCTGTAAATTGAGAGTGTAAGAACCCTAACTGTCCTATTAGTGACATAGCTGTGACATTGTGACATCTTTCCATCTTTCTTTTCGTTCTTTGTGTTCAATTTATTGGTTTTTTTTATCTATGTTTGTTATTTCTTTTTGTGTAATTATTATTTATGTAGTTGATTTTTTTTGTTTTATGTCACACTAAAGTGTTGTATATTGTCTTTTAGAGCTAATTCTGCTTTAAGTGCAGTAGGAGTGGGTTCGATTCCCACCTAGGACAATAATTAGTGTGACAAACATTTGAAATATTTGTTCTGTATCTCGCTGTTCTGTGTTCTGTACGTATTATAGGTATGTATTTTTTTAAAAGTACTTACTATTCATACGATAAAAATATTTTACGCCAAACCTTAATTTAAATAAGGACCGCCTGGAGATTTGGGACTAATTTGGCTACAGCTTAAGTGGGTAGTAATAAATTAGGTCGAAAAGTGTAGACGAAATTAGCTTTACAAAAAAATATTAGCAAAACAACTTAAAGCGCTTTTTGTATCAAAATTAGCGACAAAATTCATAATTCATAATTCATTTATTTCTTGCAAAATAGGTAAACAAAATTGTGGTCTCAAATCTAGGTACTTAGCACTCTATTTTTGCTTTCAAAGTATGCAAGTATTTTTTTAAAATATAAAAACAAAAGAAAACATTTACACTCATGTCAGATTACACTAGGGATTCTTGATATTAGAAGACTTGATATTATGCATATAGATAATAATAAGCTATAAGCCGTACTATAAGTACGCACCAGCGCCAGTTATCAAAAATGGTTTTGCTCTATTGGGACCGCTCTATTGGGACCGGTCTATCATCACGGACAGGACTATTGCCGCCAATAAGCCTGATATCCTGGTAATCGACCGAGCCCAACGACGGACAGTGCTCGTCGACATCACCATCCCAAATGAGGAGAATCTCGTGAAGGCCGAGAAGGACAAGCTCAGCAAGTACCTTGACTTGGCTCACGAGATAACCGCCATGTGGGATTCGACGATCATTGTCCCGGTAGTTGTCACGGTGAACGGTCTTATAGCGAAGAGTCTCAACAACATCTTAAGAGACTATCGCTATATGGTTGGGGCAAGGATCAGCTTCAAAAGGCGGTTATCCTTGACACGGCACGCATTGCGAGGAGGTGCCTCACTCTGCAGCCCTAAACACCGTCAGCTTGCGCCCTGCCCCGCTGCCGGCGGCACCCTAGTTTTCAAGTTTTTCATATTATTTATGTTTCATATTTAATGTAAAAAATTCAAAAATTGAGAAAAAAATATATCCATATTAATAATAATAAGCTACACGATAAGCTTAAGTTTTTTGTCATTTAGAAAATCGTCAATACAATAGTACACTTTTTCAATGAATAAGTTGGTGAGAGCTGATTTGATTACGTTGATAATTGCTTGTTGATTTATCGAATTAATCATAAGGCAATCTTTTTGCAGAGCTTTACAATTCATTAATAATCACAACGAGATAGTGATGAAACTATCATTATCTGCAACTGCCGACATTAATTATAGCCAATTGTTTGTGAGAATGTTAAACATTATTAAGAGTCAAGCTGTGTTCAGTGAAGTGCTGGTTGTACGCAGTATCCAAGATCCTTACAAGACATTAATAAATCACGCACACATGTAAAGTTTACGGCTTTATTAGCTCATTTCATAGTACCTCCCCTTCCTGAGCGTAGGTTCGATTTCAACAACATTTGCATAATATATTATAGCCTATATACATACAGTATGACTGGTGAGATACCTACTGGAATACTCGAGGACGTGATATTTGGCGATCATATAGGAAGGAATAAAATAACATTAAAATAAATATTAACTGAATACGAGGTAAACTTAATCGAAAGTTATGTAATTAATTACAAAACGCATGGACACCGCGCGGATGCATGAGTTGGACGTTAGAAGGACGCTCGCGCCGGCAGCTCACAAGCCCATAACAACTTTAACGTGTGAACCAAGCGCAGAGCTATCATCGCTACAAATACTTACGTATGCAAGAACTTTGTTACTGTCGACATCTGTCTTAATTTCAGTCCTTATCAACTCGTTCCACAGGATTGAAAAGAAACGACTTCGCGCGCAAATTAAGAGGTATCCCGCTGGTAGAATGAAATCATTGTACATCCGACGGCGCAATTACACCTTTCAGAGTCCTTTGAGTTAGTACAATACCCTCTCTACCACTTTAGTTGCTTGTAAATTTTGGAAAGACTGTCTATATAAAGACATCGCTACAATTTTGTAGCGATAAGAGCGGCGTGGGCTTGAATCCAACAATGAGCTTGAGCTACCGGTGAAGGAAAACATTATTTACAACATTTTTACTTGGTGGTAGAACTCCTTAGCAGGAAGTCGTCTAGGTAGGTACCACCGCAGTACCAGTTATTCTGCCGCTAAGCAGTACTGTGTAAACATTACTGTGTTCCGGTTCGAAGGGTACTGCAGCTAGCGAAATTACCGGGCTGTTAAGACTAACCATCGAAAGTCTCAAGGTAATGAGCGCCAAAGCAGTGATGCCCTGGACTTTGTTTTATTACTCAAAGTTCTGTGTATCGCTGCAATGGTCATGGATAGGCGTTATCTCTTACCATCAGGAGAGCGTCTCGTTCGTCTCATTACTTCTTACATAAAAAAAAAAAAAAAAAAACATCGTGAGGAACCCATAGCGTGGTGCTAGAATACTAGTACTCGGCTGGCTAGCAACCCTCAAGTTGAAAAATCTGCAGCTAAGCATCTAACGGTGTGTTCCGGCAGCCTCACTTGAGAGTCGGTTCCATTCCAGGCTTGGTGTGTTTACCATATTCGACCACACCGCCACTTAACATCAGGTGAGCTGTGATCAAATATCTAGCCTGTCAACAATAAATAAAAAATAAATGTATGTATAAAACTCTTGTGACGGTGTTTGTAGTACTTACGTGGAACAAAAATAGCTGACTATGTACCTACTAAATTACATTACATTACTAAAATACATCACATTTTGTAGCGATCATAGCTTAGTGGTTAGCGCGGTAGGTTCGCATGCCAAAGGGCGTGGGTTCAAACCCCAACAATGAGCTTGAGCTGCCGGTGAAGGAAAACATCGTGAGGAAACCATAGCATGGTGGTAGGGTACTTTCTAGTACTCGGCTGGCTAGCTACTACCCTCAAGTTGAAAATCTGCCGCCAAGCATCTAACAGTGTGTTCCGGTAGCCTCACTTGAGAGCCAGTTCCATTCCAGGCTAGGTGTGCTTTACCATCTTCGACCACACCTTCACTTAACATCAGGTGAGCTGTGGTCAAACAACTAGCGTGTCAAACATTAAAAAAAAAAAAAAAAAAAAACATGGCTTGCCAATACAAATTACATGACTAGGTGTGCGTACTACTGTTCAACATCAGGCAGAGTGTGGTCCAACGCGAACCTATATTGAATTAAAAAAAAAAACAATGCTAAAATGTAGACCGGTTGCAAAAAAAAAGTTGTAGTAAACACGTCATAAAGCGCGATGTTGGCAGCTCCATTCTAAAGCTCGATTCACATATCATCGCCGTCTTACTGCATTCTTGAGTGTTGCCCCTTTCAGAACGGGTTTGACGCAAAAACTGGGGATCTACTGGCATTCATAACAGTTTTTGTCACCTGCCTTCCCTTCGTTTAATATGAGATCCTTTTGAGTAGTATGAATTGGAGTTTTAATGCTAATACACGTTTCGATGACAGTTTAATTAATGGAAATCGAAGCTCTGAGGCGTTATGCGGAGCATTGCTTGGTTTCCTTAAAAAAGAGCACTGGATTTGGCTGAGTCTATAATCAGAGTATCTGATGTTATTAAACACTTCGCCAGCCTTTTCGGGAGACTGTCTGGCTTCCAAACTGGAAAGGAAATGAGAATTATGTTTTAGTAGATAAAAACAAGAACGTTTTAAGTCAAGGGCACATCCTACTAATCCTACTATAATAATTATAATACTTTAAATTTAAAACTTTCTATGTTTGTTACTCAATCACGCAAAAACGGCTGAACAGATTTGGATGAAATTTGGCACACATATAGTTTATGACGTGAATTAATATATATATATAGCATTCATTTTGCATCAGAAAAACTACTAATATAATGCATGTGAAATCTTTATGCTGATATTTGTTACTCTATCGCCCAAAAACAGCTGAACGAATTTGGATAAAGTTTTATTTCTGTGTGTATTATAAGTATGCATTTACAAAAAAAAAAGTATTTATGTATTCTATCAGTTATCTGACTTCCATCACACAAGCTCTGTTTAGTTTGGGGCCAGATGGCGCTGTGTGTATAGTCCTACGATATTTATTTATTACCTGGATATTTTTCAAACCGGAAAATATTAAGTTACCAAACGTAGTTTTCTTTGCAAAAAAATACAAAATTATTAACTTTTCGTAAATTTTGCGAACTGATCAAAATTTTTTTTTGTTAAATTCCACGCGGACAAAGTCGCGTGTAACAGCTTGTCACACTTATATTATAAAAGCGAAAGTTTGTGAGTGTGTTTGTATGTTTGTTACTTCTTCACGCTCAAGTGGCTGGACCAATTTTAATGAAATTTTGTATGGAAGTAGCTGACACCCTGAATTAACACAAAAGCTACTTTTCATCCCGAAAACATGTAGCGGGTAACACCGCGGGGCGCAGCTAGTAATTTTATAAAGTCGCTTCGTTTCTGCATGCATCCTTTATCATATTAAATAAATAAATAAAATAAATAAATATTGGAGGACATTTGAGACAGCACAACACACACACACACACATTTATATTACTTATAAGGTTTGTCAACTAGTTAGTTTAGCGATGATAGCTTAGTGGTTAGCACGGTCGGTTCACACGCCAAAGGGCGTGCATTCAAACCCTGACAATGAGCTCGAGCTGCCAGATGCTGCCACCCTCAAGGTGAAAATCTGCCGCCATGCATCTAACGGTGTGTTACTTTTTATCCCGAAAAAAATGTACTGGGTAATACCGTGGGGCGCAGCTAGTTATACATATTTGAAACAGAGTTACAGATCCAGCTAAGTGTAGTCCTACAAATTTGATAAAATTATCATTAATGTGATTAAACTTGCATCTCATTATGAGACCCAGTTCATGAATAAAACGATTAAGAATTTTTATCATAATTACTAAATATTCACTCGATTTATACTGTTGTGATCGTGGTTTGCTCACAAGTTCCGTTCAGACTCATTAACTAACAAGTTCTTCTAGATTTCTCCTTGTCAAACTGGGTGATTTAGATCTTGTTTCTACGATCTAAATGCCTTCGCTTGCGACTGCTTTAACACTTAATTTGGTTCCCATACCTGTCTCTCTCTCTATCTCTCTCTCTCTCTGTCTCTTAATTTACCTAAATTAATGTCATGTGATGATAATGTCATCACATGGGCGTGGTTTCGTACCCCAACAATGAGCTTAGGCTGCCGGTGACGGAAAACATCGTGGAGAAACCAAAGCATGGTGGTAGGGTACTTTCTTGTACTCAGCTGGCTAGCTACCACTCTCAAGTTGAAAATCTGCCACCAAACATCTAACGGTGTGTTCCAGCAGCCTCACTTGAGAGCCAGTTCCATTCCAGGCTAGGTGAGTTTTATCATCTTCGACCACATCGTCACTTATCATCAGGTGAGATGTGGTCAAACACTTAGCCTGTCAAAAAAGTCGAGTATATTCATTTCGATTTTAATGTTGTTTCTCTTTTAATTTTCTTATTTTCAAATAGTAGCTAACTGCTTAATGCAATTTATAATTTCAAGCCACTTCGTTGCAGAAGGTTATGTTCTCTTACTTCTATTAACTTTTGACCCGATCTAAAAACGTCAAGACTTTAATTATTCGTAACATCACAATCATACGAAACATGAATGTTCATTGAACATCGGAACTAATATATCTCTACCATTTTATAACGACCTCATACTTTGTTCCTGTCAGTGTAAAACTTGAAACATTTAAGTGTCTACGTAATCTGGTCGTGATATACTTAGATTATTACGTTACCCTCACCGCGAGATACTAGTTTACTTGTCAGAGCCACCCGCTGCGCTTGATGTGAGGTGCTTTACAATCACCCACACAAGTTTTATTACCACTCCCTTCTTCATCGCCTCTCAGTTTGAAATCACGACTTGCCTCACCAACTGTACGCATCTCCGTACCATTGCAATCGTTACCATCGTTTATCATACTTTACATTCCCATAATTTATTCATAAATTATTCCTTTATTTTTAACCAGATCGTCTTACACGGTGTTCTCAAATTCCTCAATACGTGATGCAATTCTCTGTATAAAGTCATCGGGTTGAGTTATAGTTGTTTTATTATCGATAACAATATTTTACACGTCGCCAAGTGTTCTTGTAAGATGAAACCTTTCAGTTATTTATGTTACGAGCATCGTTTCTTGATGGCGTCTTTATCATGAATATTATTATTCTTTTATATCCCTTTTCATATCAAGCTTTGAATATCAGCTGTTTAATTTTATGGACCTCTGTTATTGCCTCTGAAAAACGTTTCCTTTATTAAATCAGTTTGAAATTATACGGATCTGTAAGCTTATTGAGTCAGCACTTAATAAGATTGTTATGTGATTTGGTAATTATTAAAATTGTGAGGATAGAAAATGACAAATTTTAATATGCAAATGTACATGTCTATTTTAGCTAATTTAATAGCGATACTGTGTTCTGGTACGAAGGGTACTGCAGCTAGAGAAATTACAGATCTGTTGAGACTAACCATCGAAAGTCTCCGCCAAAGCAGTGATGCCCTGAACTTTGTTTTACTGCACAATTTACTGCAATTCTGTGTGTCGCTGCAATGGTCAGACGTTATCTCTTACCATCGGGAAAGCGTCTCATTACTTTTACATTAAAAAAAAACGAATTATATAAAACAACATATAAATGTACAAAATGTAGAAAAGTAAACTTCTTGTGTCAAGTTAAGAACATTTTTTAGACCACTCTAAATTGTGGTAGATAGAGAGTGAGGAAGGTATATTCATAAATAAATATTAGTCAGTAATTGGGTATGAGAGTAACATTAATCAGATAAGTAATACCCAACGGAAGTTAAATTGCTTTATATTAACGCAGTAAACGTAAAACGATTAAGAAATGATTGAGACTTTCCTTACAAGTTATAAAATTACAACATACAGCGGGCATACTTTTGCATTTCATAATTATCTTCTAAATTAATAAAGTTTTAACTCGAACAAGTCCGCGTTTGACCACTTACTCAACTGATGGTAAGCGATGATGTGATCGAAGTTGAAGCACGTAGACTTAGAAGGTCTAAATCCTAGACTTTGAAAAGATCTAAATTATATCTCTCAGAATACAAAGAAGCCAACAGCCGGACGACAATGTTCCATTCCTTGTCCATACGAATGAAAAACGTGAAAGAAACGAAACGAAAGTCTGTCCATATTTAAGGTTACATTGTGACTTTTTTTTAATAAAAATGGGCTTTCATTTACCCTCCATCTCATCTATTCGTTGCCTTAAAGTGTGGTATCTTTTCTATTGAACACAATAACTAATTGCTGAGAAAAATTACTGCTTGAAATTGTCAGTCACTGCAATTGAGTTTATTGCTTCGTTAAAATAATTCATATCATTCATATTCTGATCTCACTAACATTATCTACCTACCACATGGCACACATTATCATATATTCATCGTAATATAACCATGGTTTAGCTACTGGAAGCAACTATCACATTATTCTCTTAAACCGGTGCGCCCATACGATCTAGATCTGCCTTCATCGCTTGCAAACTAAACCCACATACAAAGTTGAATGGAACCACTATCGAACTTTCTAGACCAAACTGAATGTTTACCTCTATCAGAATTGTTAGTTCCTTTATTTTACCAAGTGCATTACTATGTTGGTTATTCTGGACTTTCTTATAGGCTACGCTATTAAGCAAAGCGACACTAATATCTTCTAAGCGAGCGTTTTGTACTTATTAAGAGAGTTTAGTCACGCGATATTGGAACGGTTGGGTTTGGGTGCAGGGCTGCTGACCTGTTGTAATGCTGCACAGTTTTTTTACTAAAGTTGAGCTTGCGTTTGTCGCCATCTTGCTTGATGTTAAGCGAACATGCGATTTACGGTGAAGCACGTTCGTCGAGAAGAAACCGATCACCATCACTTAACATCAGATGAGCTGTAGTCAAACACCAATCTTGTCAACTTAAATTTGTATTTGTCAATGCTTAGTTACTGTTATCTTTATTCTATCATGCAAATCATGGTCCACGCAAATTTATAAATTTGTTTTATTCAAAACGAATTCATCAGAACATTCGCATAAATGTATGCGGAATCACGTATCCCCCAAATCAGTATATCAAAACAAATGGACAAAAGCAGTTCTGTTATTACAGTCAGCATACATACATTATGTATTCACCATATTCCCTCAGTGTACACACGTTTATCGTAACTCTGCAAGTATCAGAAAGTCTATTAGTGTGTCTGTCTGTTATTCATCTAGTGTTTTATTCAACGTTATTTTTAGAATATTCTTGTAGAAGTTTGCGTTTACCTACCAAATCGTTGACAAGTTCAAAAGTGGAACACTGTTGCTCAAAAAACACTTGAAAAATGGAGTTTCACTCTTTTTACATTTGTTATGAGACTACAATTTTATTTAATTGTTTTCATGTTAGATCTTTGTCTTTAGCTCACCTGGTGTGGTCGACGATGGTAAACAAAAACTAGTTACAATATTTTCATTGTGTAACAAAATTTGAGAATTGGACGAGAGAAGTAGCGAGTAAAGTCTAGTTTTACTTTTGATGTATTCGACATTCATAAACCTAGATATTATGGTAGGTAGAATTATATGGAAATGAGTACAGTTTTGTTTCAACCCTCTTTAGTTGCACTTAAAGCTAAATGTAGAAAACATTCTAGTCAAAATTTATTTGTTGGTTTTTGTAAGTAAAATAATGTTTTTGGATTTTTTATCTTTTCTTTTGATTTGGTGGTTAAGAAGTTGATTAGTATATTTTGAACTTAATAATAATAAATCAATGAATATCGTAGGACATTACACACAGCGTCATCTGACCCCAAACTAAGCAATGCTTGTACTATGGAAGTCAGATGACTGATAGAATACTTAAATACTTTTGTAGCGATGATAGCCCAGTGGTTAGCGCGGTCGGTTCGCATGCCGAAGGGCGTGGGTTCAAACCCCAACAATGAGCTTGAGCTGCCGGTGAAGGAAAACATCGTGAGGAAACCATAGCATGGTGGTAGGGTACTTTCTAGTACTCGGCTGGCTAGCTACCACCCTCAAGTTGAAAATCTGCCGCCAAGCATCTAACGATGTGTTCCGGCAGCCTCACTTGAGAGCCAGTTCCATTCCAGACTAGGTGTGATTTACCATCTTCGACCACACCTCACTTAACATCAGGTGAGCTGTGGTCAAAACACCCAGCCTGTCATCATAAAAATCATTAAAAAAAAAAAAACTTTTTTTTGTAAATACATACAGTACACCCATATTATAGACTTTAAACATAAATAGACTTTAATATTATAGTTCAATTAATAGAATGAATAGAACTTTATTGTACACCGGAATACATAATTTAAAAAAATACTCAATGTATTTTTTTAAATTATGTATGGTAAGCTAGCTGCAGCACAAGGGCGGCCTTATCGCCTAAAGCGTTTTCTATCAGGCAACTTTTGGATCATCAGAACAGATGGTACCCGCCCCGCTGCTGCACTGTGACCGCGCAGTAAGAGCCCAACGGCAAGTAGCAACCTTATGTCAAGCGCCTCATCGTGAGGTATAGCTACCTACCGTACCTAAACTGTAGAGTAACACGCACTGCTTATGGCTAAACTGATTTGTGATAAAATTTATCATAGAAGTAGGTACCAATGCTATTGATTAACACATTGTTCAGTTTAGCGATGATAGCTCAGTGGTTAGCGCGGTCGCGTCACACGCCGAAGCACGAGGGTTCGAAACTCAACAATGAGCTTAAGCTGCCGATGAAGGAAAACATCGCGAGGAAACCATAGCATGGTGGTAGGGTACTTTCTAGTACTCGGCTGGTTACCAAGTTGAAAATCTGCTGCCAAGCACCTGACGGTGTGTTCCGGCAGTAACCTTAGAGAGCCAGTTCCATTCCAGGCTAGGTGTGTTTACCATCTTAGACCACACCGTCACTAAGTCAGTAAATCAGTAATATTTATTGGCCATAAATAACAATAAACAAAGTAGTGAGTGCCAAAGCAGCGATGCCCTGGACGTTGTTTTGTTACTCAAAGTTCTGTGTATCGCTGCAATGGTCATGGACAGGCTCTCTTAACATCAGGAGAGCGCCTCGATCGTCTCATTACTTTTACATTTATAGAAAAAAAAAAAACAATAATGTTAAAGGCAAGTCGCTTGTACAAAAAAAACCTTACAATTACACTTTAATAAATGGAGCTATATACGAGAACTTAACCCAATCTAACAACAACGAACATACTACAGCGGAGGCTGCGTTCATGTGCTACACATAGATGAGGATTCCGAGAACCTCATTGACACTTGACATCAGGTGAGCTGTGGTCAAGCACCTAGCCTGTCAACAATAAAATAAAATGCAATTAGTGTTGTAAAATGTATAAATCCATTAAAAAATATCAAACCGCATAGAATTTGCGTTTCAATTAACAGTGGTCATTAATATGTCAATTTGTAAAATTAATTACACACTCATGACCAATCAGTACGAATTGATTTTTCAACTCCCATTAAGGCATGTGTAAAATTGCTTTTTCATTCAACACCAACGTTTATATATCTTCTTTATTTATTGTTAACATCTATTAATACTGTCGTGAGATTTACATTTTAATATTATTTCGAAATCGTAAATTATAGCTGTTGGATTCTAGCATTTTGAGGCGTTGGCTAATCCAATTCGATTAATAATTCTGACATTTCTGTTCAGTGGGTAGCGTTTTATTTAGTTTCTCATTTTTATATTCTGAAGTTGTATGGTAAATATTAGGTATTTAGATGGATAGATCGATATAACTCTTTATTGTGCACACCATAAACAGAAAAAAAGTACAGAGAACAAAAGAACCTTATGAACTATTTACCATTTTTTCGCATGTTTAAATCAATCCTTCCTACTCATGTAAAAGTTTGTATGATTAGATGTTTGTTACTAAATTACGAGAAAATATCTAAACAGATTTGGAAGAAATTTGACACACATGTAATTTATTACCTGGATTAACATTATAGGATACTTTTTATATCAGGAAACTAAAGTTTTTTTTTAATGGTTGACAGGAAAGGTGTTTGACCACAGCTCATCTGATGTTAAGTGAAGGTGTGGTCCATGGTAAAGCACATCTAGCCTAGAATGTTTATTATTTTTATTACATATAGTGGGTTCGATTCCTACTCAGGGCGAAACATTTCGTGAACAAACAAATGTTTGTTCTGTGTCTGGGTGTTCTGTGTGTATTGACAAAAAAAAAGTTTTTGTGTATTCAATCAGTTATCTGACTTCCATCACACAAGGTCTGCTAAGTTTGGGGCCAGATGGCGCTGTGTGTAGTCCTACGATATTTATTTTATTTATAGGCTTGCGTTTGACCGCCAACTCGCCTGATGTAAAGCGAAGATGCGGCCTTCGGTGGAGCACGCTCGCCTAGAAGAAACCGATTCATTCGTGACTTGAACGCACCCAGATTGTGTCTATCAGGGAACACCCACTCGGAATGATTCCTGTGGAATTATCAAAAAACCAAACTAATGGACGTATGCACTTGAAATTTGGCATTCGTGTGTCGACGTGTGTCGACGTGTCTTATATAACATTGTTAATAAATAAAAAAAAGGTTAGGCGGACAAAATCTCGAGCTTAAGCAAGTATGAAATAAGAAAAAAATCAATCTGCTAATTAAGTTTTTAGTTAAAATAAAAAAAAAAAAAAAAATATCGTAGGACATTTAACACAGCGCCATCTGACCCTAAACTAAGCAAAGCTTGTACTATGGAAGTAAGATAACTGATGGAATACTTGAATACTTTTAAAAAAACATAGACACAAAAAAAAAAACAAAAAAAAAATCACACTAATATTATTGTATGTGTAATTGTGAATGTATGTGTGTTACATCTTCATGTCGTAACGGTTTAATTCATTTGGATAATATTTAGATTTTGCAGATAGATTTTAGATCAACTTTGGATTAACGCATAGGCTTTTGCCTCAGAAAACACAGCCGAAACCGCATATCGAAACTAAACAATATGACATGTTATGATTTTGATTTTTTTTTTGTTTTTTTATGTAAAAGTAATGAGACGATCGAGGCGCTCTCCTGATCATGACCATTGCAGCGATACACAGAACTTTGAGTAACAAAACAACGTCCAGGGCATCGCTGCTTTGGCACTCATTATAGATAGATAGATAGATATAACTCTTTATTGTGCACATCATATATAGTAAAGAGTACAGAGAACAAAAAACCTTATTAACTACCATTATTTTGAATATGAATGGAAAAATGACCTGCAACTTTGGTGTTATTAATAAATGATTTGTATTTTGTATTTGTATGAAAACACACTTTCAACCGGTCAATACACAAGTAAACAAACAAAAAACTCTTAATAGATCAAAAGCTTCTGGATAAAACATTTCAATACCTCCAAAATTTCTCATTCCCAAAGTTCGATCACCCGAATTTCGCGTGATTGATCCTGGATTCATTGCCGACTCAAACATTTCAAACTATTCGATAACAAAAACCGCTTAACTCCGAACTTTGACCATTTTCGATTGAAACTGCTCACCAAAAATAACTTTGAACAAAGCTGCCGACAGAACATCTTAATTCCACGAAGCGTTATACTAACGGCCAACAATTTGTCGGTCTCGTTGGCGTGATATCTAAATTAGTATGGAGACAGGCCTATTCTTTTTTTTTCACTCGACCCCTTCTGACGTCTCAATTAATGATGTGCAATTTCAAAGATCTAAATCGCTGACGACTCATTTCGTCGTCAAACGTAGCTTGGTGCAGCCATGCGGTCATTTAGGATTCGGTTTATTCATAACTCTGTATGAACTTTGAATACTTATTGCTTTATTTAAAAAGTTCGGAGATGTTGTCTTTAAGATTAACCTAAACAATTTTGAAAAACTTTTTACGTTTGGTTCATATTTGGCGAATGACATCTTACATAATAATTGTACAGCATGACTAATGAGATACCTACGATACTGGAAAATGTGACATTTGGCGATCATATGCGAAGAAATAAAATAACATAACATTAAAAATAAATATTAACTGACTACTAGGTAAACTTAACCGAAAGTTATGTAATTAATTACGCAACGCATGGACACCGCGCGGACGCACGAGACCATGCCGCACCGCGTGGACGTTGTGAGGATGTTTGTGCCGAAGACGGACAGGCGGAACAAGCACGTACTTGTTACATCGTTATCAGCATCGGAAGTGTATGCACGCTTCACTTATTGATAGAGGAATTTGGCTAAAAATTAAGTACCTAATTTTATTACACAATTATAGCGCGAACCAACTACTCTCCTTCAGTATCGTATGTGACTCGCCAGTCATGCTGTATATAAGATGTCATTTACAAATCAAAAATCAAAATTGTGAATTAAACATCTGTTCCACTAAAATAACTTTGTGAATCATGTGCATCTGATCATTATGCCAACATACGAAACATAAAAAACTGAAGTTAATTAAGCAAAAAGTGAACTAAAAGACTTAAAAAATCAAGGAAACAACACGACGTACAGAACATAAAAAGACTTTCAACATAAAAAAACCGTAATCAAATTCTTCACAAAGTATACTTTGTCAAAAATAAATGCAAAATAATACAATTTGGTTAAGAGCGTCCGCCGTCCGACGAACGAAGGCAGAGATTGTAAAACCTCTCAGCTTTTCTAGCCAGCTGAACGTACCGTATTTATTTTAGTGCCTAATTTAAATAAGACAGGGCTTAAGTTCTTTTGTGTCTCTGTCAGTATTCGTAAACAAATTAACTTGTAACAAAAGGGATATTTTATTTGCGGCCGCATTATCATACTTAGACTAATTGTCTTCGGAACTGTTAGAGCCTTGACGCTGGAATTCTGGACAAAATTAATTTAAGAGGCGTTCTTTCTATTGAAACTTTCGAAGCTAATTAAGCTAATGACGTAACAGCGAGTCAAAGCACAGTAATTTGAGGAGATCCCTTGAAGCGTTAAAAAGTGTACGGTGAGAAAATACCCACAAAAACCTTACAATCCATCATAATAGTGCCAGGCAATTACTGTTAGAAGCGTTAATGGCTCACGTCCATTTATTAATCTATTCGAAACTTGTTTTGAACTTACAAGACTTATAGCGATTTCGATAATAATCTTGTTTTAATAATTACTCACTTATTTCTGTTCCCACAATCTTGATCTTCTATTTGTATGTTATTTTTCTTTGGTGCCCGTTAGACTTAATTTGGTTGCTTGACAACTCTTTTAGGAATGTTTAATTCTAGTGATTTTTCTTCGTCGACTTTATCTTGAAAGGGATCGGAGGGAGTTCTTCTAGGAATATAATCGTTTTATTTTATACGCTCTACTTTGTGGCATCAGTTATTTGAAAAGATTAACTACTTGGTGCGATTCCAAAATTTTTATGCAGTCATTTCCATTATGAAGTATAATATTTTCTTTAGATTACATCCCGCTTATCGCATGAAAAACTACATTTTTGATTCAGATAATATTTTAAATGAAATGGTTTTTTTTACTATTGCTAAAGTCACAATTGTCATCGCTACCTATTTTAGCAACATATTTTTAACTACAAAAAATTATGCAACAGTTATCTGATGACAATAGTTATAACTATCCAACAACAGTTACAAAATAAGCAACGATAGTCAAATTTAGTTTATCAAATTTACATTAATGCATGTCTTTTTATAAATAATCTGACATCTAGGTTGCACAATTTTTGGAACAAAATTCACTGCAGTCACTGTATAATAATCTCCTGCGTTCATATAAACACGTGAAATAGATAAGATTTTGAAAATAGCATTGAAATTGATGCTTGTGTATTATATTTAGTCAAATAAATCAACGTACAAATTTTCTAGTTAAATTTTAAAATACATCTAGCAATAAAACTAATGCGATTCAATGTGAAGCTTCTACTATAAAAGCTATGATTATGTCATAAAGTGTCTCCTATTCAGATCAAATGTAAATTATTGAACCCAAAACTCATAACTTTCATCACTAATAAGGCATATTTGTATCTGCTTACCATAAATTTGATATTTATGACTTTATATTTGGCATTGAAATCGTACACCAACTACTTTACTCCAATACCAAATTCAGTCAGATAATTTACATTTTAAGAATCTTATTTTGAATGCCCTTTTCGAAATGGAGGCCTACCGTGTTTAGTTCACTAATAAATATTAATCATTAAGTCATGTTCAAATGTTTCCTGGCTACTGTTAGAAAAATTGTGTACGCCTAAAGGAATTTAATTCATAATAACTTCATTATCATATAACAGGGCCTGTGTAGGCTGGCAGGCTTTCTCATTTCCACCATTATGTTTACTGGTTATTTTAATAGCATTATGCTTAGTGTTATTTATTTTTATTATTGTCTCGCTTATTATGTTCATTGAATATGAATATGTAGATGTAGGTTTTACGACAATGAAATTACCACTTAGAAAAGTACTTTTGAGATTGTTGATAACATTTTTTAATTCACGAAATTACTTAATTTAACTTTTAATCAGATTTTGAGTAAATTTTCTTTTAAATTGATTCATATAATTAATATAGTACAGTAGTACAGCTCATAGGTAGATCTTTCTAGCAGGTCGTCTTGGTAGGTTTTTTATGGTTAACAGGCTAAGTTTCGACCACAACTCATCTGTTGTTAAGTGACGGTGAGGTCAAAGATGGTGAAGCACACCTGCTTGGAATGAAACCGTCTCTCAAGTGAGGCTAGGGGAGCACACCGTTAGGTAGTTGGAGGCAGATTCTCAACTTGAGGGTGGCAGCTAGCCAGCCGAGTAACAGATAGTCTGCCACCAAGTAAATTTTAAAACTAATTAAAGGTATTGCTTTACCTCAGGCACCTTCAACAAAACGTTAAATGAAAAATGCCTAATGTTATCAGCTCCGCGCTTCAAAGATACATTAAACGCTAATAAAATAAAACGGCAAGAGAATTTTTAAACAACCTTATCAAAATGTTCAGCACCGTGTCTACAAAACGCCACCGGACCCCAATGACTGTTATCCGTTCGGATCCATCATTCAAATTTCAACTTATTAAACCTGCGCCTACGCTGTATACAAATAAAATTGACCGCCATTTTGTTTAGGCTCGTTACAACTCGACGCACGCCGCTGACCCCCGTAATTATGATGTTTAACACTCGCATGTGTGTCAGCCCTAAAGGTACGCGAATAAAACCATCGCTGTGAGCGTCAGCTGCGTACGCGCAAGAGTTTATGTGTGCGTTGATTATACGTGTTGCTGTGTCGGTGTTTTTGAGTGTATCTGTGATGCCTGTCTAACAATAATTACTATATACCTTACACCCGCTGGCGTGTGGACGTCCTCTTTTTAGGGTACCGTGCATTTAAGAAGGAAACTCATGTCTGCTTATATTGAGATTGTTGATTGGCGCTTCCTTTGTAGTATAAGTAGGGAGCCACTTGTCAATAACAATTAATTTAACTGCACTTACCCGATATACCGTTATGACTTAAGTTACATTTCATTACTTTAATCATGTATAAGTTGGAGAAATATATTCATTATTAATACGTAGATTACAATTTTACTTTGTTTTGAGTTAAACTTTACTATTTTTCTGTTTTAAGGTATCACTGTTAGTTACGGTAAATATTCCATATAATGTTCATAATGTTATTATCGTTACTATGTAGTTTTTTTGGCGATCCTATGTTACCTATGACTATTATTTATCTATGTAACCCATTTCTTTGCAAAATAAATAAATTGAATTTATTTTGTGTTCTAACTAGCGAGTTGCCGCGGTTTCTCACGGACGTACACACTTTTTGGACAAAATTCTCTAAATGGCAAAATTGAAAATGAATTGAAATGGCATTGTTTCTTACTATTTAGAAATTAGGAAAAAACATTATTTAATTGTTTACTTATCATCATTTACTTGTTATTTAAAATATTATTTATGAATTTTAACTAATGCGATTCTCACTTGACCAACAATTTTTTATCTCCCAATCTCAATCAAGCCGCTGGGGCGTGCCTCGGAACGTGTTCGATTATATAATGGTTAATCATGATCATGATTGCCATATCTTCGATTACCGTCTGATCGGAAACATAAATACTGGCAAGCCAAATATTGAGCATGCACTACCCAGTAGCGTTGTTTTCATTGATATTAACCTGTTTCACTGAGAGAACTATACGAGAATTGTTTTTAAAATGTAGATCAAATTTAATTACAAAAATAAGTGGGCAAAAATTCAATTCTCACCAAAATATAATATTGAATTTCGTAGCAGATATTTACTATGTATTATGTGATTTTCGTAGAAATTTCTATTCTTCAATTTGCCTGCATCATGTTATTGTAGATTTGAAATAAAATCAATATGTAACATAATAATACATTTTGTTGTAACTGTGCATTACAACAGTCTCGTTTGAGAGCCGGTTTCCATTCCAGGCTTAGTGTATTCACCATTTTACAACATCACTTAACACGCGACAAGTTGTGGTAAAGCATCTAGCCTATTAACCATAAAAATATCCAATTTTTTTTGGAATAAAAAATATACAAACTGAAGAAGCAACATTTTTGGAAATAAAATGTATGTAAAAGTGAAGGGAGTATTAACTACACACAATCATAAAACCTAAAATTCAGAACTTTACACGGTGAATAATACAGAGAACTCGCTGCAGGATCTTTAAGAGAGCAAATAAAAACAATCATTAGGGACTGCGCTGCAGTAAAACAAAACGAGTGGACCCTACAGGTCGTAACGTCTCAATCGGTGGATATTTCGCCTCACGTGGGACGAGTTAAACGAGATGTAAATGTTACTACGAAGAATACAGGTACGCTAGTAAATTGTACAATAAAGACTAGCAAGAACTAGAGTATCATTAAAACGATAGTAGCGTTTTACATTTTGCGTAAGATATAACGAACTGTTTGATGTGTTACTTTGTAATGATTGTAGTAAAGAAATGTTACACAAAATAAACTAAGATTATAAATGGAACGTGTTTTAGAAACAAAAATGTGCCTATGATAAGCATGTAAAATATACAAGGTAGA
Organism: Biston betularia; assembly: GCA_905404145.2. Taxonomy (NCBI): domain Eukaryota; kingdom Metazoa; phylum Arthropoda; class Insecta; order Lepidoptera; family Geometridae; genus Biston; species Biston betularia. Next base: position 2,921,121 of record FR989879.1, read on the forward strand.
TAAAAGGTAATACAGTTGGTGAGGACAAAAATAAAATGAATGAATAAAATAAGGAGAACAATAACAAGAAAGAAGATGGTAAAATTATAATTTAACGAACAAAATTTTTTAAAGTTACTTTAGTTATATTGAACGGCCTTGTTATAGGACGTTATGTGTGTTGTTATACTGGTGCTATCTTATTTTTCAGAAATAACTAAACAGGAGGTGTGGCTATTGAAGCAGCATCCCACAAGCGACAAATCAGGAGAGCGTCTCGTTCGTCTCATTACTCCTTACATAAAAAAAAAAAAATACTCTGACCTTGATAAAGGATACCTATTTGTGCCACTTGGGATGAAGACACAGATAAAGATAGTCTAAAAACAGACAAACATACCAAACCCAAACCCATAAAACATATTACCTTGTTTCTGAATGTAGCGTTTTTATGGTACATTTTCACATGTAAAGACGAAATAATTAAGATTTTTTGAAAATACTATGCAATTTAAAAAAGCTTTATTTGTAGAGTAATAGAGATCAAATTGAAGCAAAACATAAAAAAGATTTAACATTACACATCATTTATCGGTAGCTTTTAGCTGGAAGCATTATAAGCGCACTTACACATTCTTCTCGCATCATATTAAACATGTTCACATTAAAGCGCTTCAAGTATGTGCAAACCCTATACGCGTAGCAAATGAGCGTCTGAAATTAAGTCATCACATCTGACTATGAGAGGTCTCCATGCTACTACACTTGTATATTTTTACTATGCAGTCCCTAGTCATCTTAATATTAGAAAACAAACCTTAAGTTGATGTGGCAAAGATTTAAATTTGTTCAAATAGGGCGAGTAAAGTTTAATGGCGGAAAAAATCGCAGCGTCATACTCCGAGACGTTAAGCTGTGACGAATCACGATGGAGACGTCAATTCCTTTGCATTCTTAACAAAACCAACAAGTAAAGTTGAAAAAATAAACGGAACAAATGGGAATGGTAAAAAAGCTTAACCCTTTCACGACCATGGGAAACATTTTTCCCCATTGAAAAATAGGCAATTGTGATATTTAATTTAATCTATTACATATTTTTTTATACAAAATAACAAAATATAATGTATGCTGAACGCAATTACGTAAACAGGATTGCATAGAAAAAAAAAGTTCTTTCAAATAAATTGGCACCAAAATTAGCTTATTCGCGTGCTCTACTTTGTTTAGTTATGGATTATTGTGGGGTATAATTATGTATGTTTATTGTGTTTTCTCATATGTTTTACATTATTTGGTAAGTATATTTTTGTGTTATAATGAAGTTTATTTGAATAAATGAAAACAAATGCCTTATAATGACAAATTATTGTATGGGAAAAATAATTCCCTGTGGTCCATATGTAAAACTTTTCTAAGCTATTGGTGTTTTGTTTCTTTGTGTCATAATGATTGTTGTTTATTTTATTTTTTTACCTATTTATTGTTTTTTTTAACTTTTTGGTAGTTTATTTTGATTGTTTGTTGCTGAAATGGCCAGAAAAGGGATATAATGAGATATTGCAGTAACTTTTGGCAGATAACAGTGATTATAATGAGCTTCAGTTGAATGAAGCAGATCAACAGTTCATCGCTGACATCCTGAGTTTCAAAACCTGAGCTCCACGCAATTGTTGAAATAGAAGAATCTTTTCAGAAAACAAATCAAGTTGCTGCTCCATGTAGTTCATGTGAGAATTAGGAAGACGTTCCTAAATTTCGATGAAAAAAGAAATCTTATGTTGCTCATATAATCAACATCCTTCATAAAACTGGCCAACTGTAGTCACTGCAGAAAAGCAGAGGGTTGGTACAATAAAGATAGATTCCTATAGATTTTAGAAAAAATTTAATGATGTGCAATTTGCTCTAACTACCGCACAGAAAAAAGGACACATGACATATGTACCATATGCAATGTACATTTATGCTTTACAATAAAAAGAAATTGCTTCGCAGAGTATTATAATTAGCTTGATCTTGATACCAGTAACTGTATTTCAATATTTTGTATCACTTTTTCAGCATAAAAACAAATAAATAAAACACATTTCAAAATAAGCCTTACTATTATTTGCGTTACCTTTATAGACCATTGGGAAAAATATTTCCCTTAAAATTCCAAAAAATCTAAAAGTCGTCATGTAAAATCCTGTTGATTTTTATTAATTTTACATCTAAATGAACTAAAAAAAACAATCACATATTACAATTTGGTCTTAGCAACCTTATGGTCCTGTAAGGGTTAAAAAGGCACAATTGTAGAGTGTGTCGGTCGTGACAGTGGTCTTGCTACTGATGATGGTAGATCGCAGTCATTTACCGTCGATGGTCTATTATGTGGTTTTGAATTGGTGTTTTGGTGACCTAGATGGGAACTGAAGCTTTGAATCAGAGCTCCGAGCGAGACATATTGTTATAGACGCAAAATTATATTTTGTGCCGTACAATGTGATATTGGTATGAATAGTTTAAATTTAATAAATAAATAAGTAACGTGTGGGACCTATGAATACACCAAACATTGCTTCAATAAAAAGATCCAGAAATCCGCTAACAGAGTAAACATTTATATCTATATGTCTATATGTGACTTGTAACATGTGTTATCAAATATTAGTTTTTGTAATGTTCAAATTTTAGTTTTTATTTTAGGCAATTGAATGATATTTGTATTTGTATTTTTTTTATACGGGTCTTGTTGCCTGAAATAAATTTATTTTATTTTATTTATTTATTTATATTTTTTTAATTTTTGTTTTATGTAAAAAGTAATAAGGCGAACGAGACGCTCTCCTGATGGTAAGAGATAGCGCTTGTCCATCATTGACCATCGCAGCGATATACAGAACTTGAAGTAACAAAACAAAGTCCAGGGCATCACTGCTTTGGCGCTCATTACTTTGAGACTTTTGATAGAGTTAGTCTCAACAGCCCAGTAATTTCGCTAGCTGCAGTACTCTTCAAATCGGAACACGGTAATGCTTACTTACTACTGCTTAGCGGCAGAATAACTGGTACTGCGGTGGTACCTACCTAGGCGACCTCCTGCTAAGGAGATCTACCACCAAGTATAAGTTTTAAAAATAATACTATGCATCGGCAAGGCACTCTAACTATTAAAAACCGCTAAAGTAATCACAAAACTACTTAAGAGCATATAAATGATTTCAAAACTAACTAAACCCACATAAAACGCTTAATGAACTCAATATCTCTCGTGGCTTATCCGCGCAAATCCAAGATTACTCCGAGTCGACGACATAAATTATCCACAACTGTTGCCGCGCCGTGATTTCTTGTTTTTGTAAAAAAAAGCCAAAACACATTTAATTTGAAATCACTTAACTTTTGCGATTTGAACACAATTATGTTTATCAATGTTCTTTTATGAGATCCGGTCATAAGCAAGTGCTCATATCGCGGTATAGTTTCAGAACGGTCTATTCACACAGGTAGTGTAGTGCCATACTGACAATCTTACGTATTTATAAAATCAAAATGAGGGTAGGTAATCACAAAACCCTCATTTTTCACGATTGCCCAAAAAAGGAGTGTATTATTTTCAGGGTCCATGTGTGTTCTGTGTATGTATGTATGTATGTCACTTTTTTATTCCACGATAACTTTTAAATTTTTTAACAGATTTCATCATCATCATCATCATTTCAGCCGTAGGACGTCCACTGCTGGACATAGGCCTCCCCCATTGATTGATAAAGACCGGTTGGAAGCGGCTCGCATCCAGCGCGTTCCTGCGGTCTTTACTAGGTCGTCTGTCCACCTTGTGGGTGGACGTCCTACGCTGCGCTTGCCGGTCCGTGGTCTCCACTCCAGAACTTTGCAGCCCCACCGGCCATCAGTTCTGCGTGCTATGTGCCCTGCCCACTGCCACTTCAACTTGCTAATCCGTTGGGCTATGTCAGTAACTTTGGTTCGTCTACGGATCTCCTCATTCCTGATTCGATCTCGTAAATCGTTAACAGATTTGGATCGCTGGAATCTTTACAACATCAGTGACACAAGATTTTTTAAATAAAAAACTTTACTGTTTTTTAATTTTCCTTATTAATTTATTATTAAAGCTTGTTATGTTGTTTATATGCTGTTTAATGTGTTAGCCCTCTTATCTACCCCAAAACTTCAACAACTTTTGCTTTTATAAATTCGCGAAAAATCGGCTGGTCCAGAGAAATATGTCATTAATCGTCAAAAAAATATGTGGAACTAGTTATACCTATGTATGGTTGACCCCAATATCAAATCCGGGAGATAGAACCAATCTAGGATTCTATGATAGAATGAAATCTCCAGATTGATCTTATATCAGATAACAAACATCGACATATTTTGACAACAATCGTTTTCAAATAGAGGGCGATTCAAAAGGTGGTCAAAACTGGATTAGCAGTTTTACACTGATAGATTTTAGGATTGTTATCGCTATCTGTGGATCGGTTATTGAAACACATTTTGCTGAAACGAGATTGAAATTTCAATCGAGGATCGAGCAAAATCTAATGATATATTTTATTGGGACCGGCTGTGACAGTAATGGACAGCAGGTGAACATAATAGCAATTTCCAAGATGCGCTAATTTTTAGAAAACACTTTAGACAGATAGATATAACTCTTTATTGTGCACACCATAAACAGAAAAAAGTACAGAGAACAAAAGAACCTTATGAACTAGTGCCACAAGTGGCGGCCTTATCGCTAACAGCGATCTCTGCCAGGCAACCAAGAAAATAAAAACACGATAAATAACATAAGAAACAGACGGGAGATGTAACACTAATATGAAAAAAAAAACCATACAGAAATATATACACCCATAATATATATATACATATTACATACATATATACAGCCCCGTTGGCTCATTGGTAGTATATCTGCCTTAAGAGCTGTAGGGCGTGGGTTCGATTCCCACTCAGGGCAAACATTTTTTTTTTTTTTATTGTTGACAGGCTAGGTGTTTGACCACAGCTCACCTGATGTCAAGTGAAGGTGTGGCCGAAGATGGTAAAGCACACCTAGCCTGGAATGCAACTGGCTCTCAAGTGAGGCTGCCGGAACACACCGTTAGATGCTTGGCGGCAGATTTTCAACTTGAGGGTGGTAGCTAGCCAGCCGAGTACTAGAAAGTACCCTACCACCATGCTATGGTTTCCTCACGATGTTTTCCTTCACCGGCAGCTCAAGCTCATTGTTGGGGTTTGAACCCACGCCCTTCGGCATGCGAACCTACCGCGCTAACCACCGAGCTATCATCGCTACAAAATTTTTTGAATAAACAAATGTTTGTTCTGTGTCTGGGTGTTCTGTATGTATTATAAGTATGTATTTAAGTATGTATTTTATTTATACATTACAATAAAAAATTAGTTACAAATAAGAAATTAAATAAACACATGCACATCAACAACAACTCTTGATTTTCTTCATATTGATTTGTTTGAAATTAAAATTCTTAACCCCTTTAAGCATATAGCCATTATAGCAGCATAATCTAACGACTATTCCATTTCGACGATAGCAGCTTTCGAAATTTAAAAAAGAAAAACAAAAATTTAACTTCAGCGACTACTCTTTTTTACTATTACGATCCTTATTCCTGAGGCTCAGGGTTGCTAATAGCTATTGCTTGAACTGGTTCATTTATTCACAGCTTATACCTATCTAGTTTGGAACCAATAAAGCGTCAACTAATATACCTGAACATCGGCATTTGCATTTCAAACGGTCTCCCGTAGGATCCCGATACTGGCTAATGTTCTGGAGGGAGACAGAAATTTAGCCATATTAGCTTGCCCGCATCGTTTAGGTAAAACTGTGGTATAAAACATAAGAGAAAGCGATACAAATGAAAGAAATTGTAAAGACTTGTGTTATCTCTACATGTTATCTCTCTCTATCTCTCTCTCTCTCTTTATTTAGCTACTCAAAGTTCTGTGTATTGCTGCAATGATCATGGGCATGCGTTATCACTTACCATCAGGAGAGCGCATCGTTTTTAAAAGACGATAAAATGGCTTGACACCGTCTGTCCGATTAGGTCTTCTAAAATAGGCAACGGATTTTAATGCGGTTTCCATTAATACACAGAGGGAATAGCGTAATAGCGATGATAGCTCAGTGGTTAGCGCGGTCGGTTCGCATGCCGAAAGGCGTGGGTTTAAACCCCAACAATGAGCTTGAGCTGTCGGTGAAGGAAAAACATAGTGAGAAAATTCTTTGTTGTGCACACCAGAAATATAAAAATGTACAGTATCTGTCAAGAGTTTTTTTAATTTTTAATTCGTCCCACTACTATGATACATGTGAATGTTTTGATGGATAGATGTTTGTTACTCTGTCACGCAAGAACTCCTAAACGGATTTGGATTAAATTTGGTACACATAGGCCACTTTTTTTATCCCGAAAACATGAAGCGGGTAACACAAAAATACAAATACAAATATTTTATTGATAACACCAATGTTACAAGTCATTTCAAAATTTTAAATATGTCATTAAATGAGTTTTAAAACACTGATTACATGTCATAATACGGTATGTCCAATATACATAACATGTCAAAATAAACATATGTATTATGTCAATACCAAAAAAATATTGTCAATGTAATAAAATGACATGACGAAAAAATCGTAATTACTAAGTAGTAATTCAAAAACCTTAAAGTTTGAAATACTCGTCAATGTCATAAAATAAGCTCTCTAGCAGCCAAGATCTTAACTTGGTTCTGAAGCATGCGGTGGACGGTGCATCCCGTACGGCGGCGGATACGCAGTTGTAGACCGCGGACCCCAAAATGTATACCGACCTCTCTGACCTGATGAGCCGGTGTGACGGTGTTTTTTTTGTATTCAAAATAGGTTCGCGTTTGACTACACTCTGCCTGATGCTAAGCAGTAGTGTGGTCTAAGATGAAGCACGCTTACCTATAAAAACCTATTTACTCTAGATTTGAAGACACCCATATTGTACCTAACCGGGAACGCAGACTCCGGCAAAGAGTTCCACAACCTCGCTGTGCGAATGAAAAATGTGGAATCAAAACGCTTTGTGCGAACATGGGGAACATCCACCATGTACGGATGACGTTTTGGTCGCGTTTGTCTGGCCGGCCCGTAGTAGAAAGGGGGAACCAGATTATGCAGTTCAAGTGCACACTCTCCGAAATGTATCTGGTAGAAAACCGGAGCTGGTCTTTGTTTTTATTGCTGCGAAGGTCTAAATACCGCGGGGCGCAGCTAGTCTTGTATATAGTCTTGTATTGTGTAGCGATGATAGCTCAGTGGTTAGCGCGGTAGGTTCACATGCTGAAGGGCGTGGGTTCAAACCCCAACAATGAGCTTGAGCTTCCGTTGAAGGAAAACACCGTGAGGAAACCATAGCATGGTGGTAGGGTACTTTCTAGTACTCGGCTGGCTAGCTACCACCCTCAAATTGAAAATCTGCCGCCAAGCATCTAACGGTGTGTTCCGGCAGCCTCACTTGAGAGCCAGTTCCATTCCAGGCTAGGTGTGCTTTACTATCTTCGAGCACGCCTTCACTTAACATCAGGTGAGCTGTGGTCAAAACACCTGGCCTGTTAAACATGAAAAAAAAAAAAGTCTGTAATGACCGACAATTTTGATTTCATAAACAACCACGATAGCATGAATCAGTATTTTCTGGTTGGCATCTACTTTAATTTAATTCCCGGCGTCCTCTCATGCCTTGTACCGTCGGAACAGTGAGCTAACAGCGATAATTCATCAAGACGCGATAACACAGTGTTGTGACTCGTGACATGCGCGCTTGTATTATATTCCGCGTTATATACATACGTGTTATATTACATTACTTCACTTACGAAGACAGTTTACTAACAAATTTTAACAGTTACGGAACTTTAAGTTTTATTTCCATAACCTTTAGGTTGTAGTTCCAACTGGTGTGTAATCTTTCACCGCAGATTTCTACCAGTGGCATTACTCTATTAGAAACCAAAGCACTGCGAATTTTGTTTTTTTTTCTAAAGGCTGTACTTTGACTGATAGTGTTTTATTTATTAAGTGCTGAATACACAAGCGTAGCAAGTGAAAACATTACTGTATTTTTGTTTTGGAAGCTGTATGAATGCTTCCGTTAAAGTTACCAAGACATTTCGAACGTATGACTCGGACTTGTCTATGACATATTTTTGTGACTTTTGACTATGAAATGATCTTGTTAGTATCATCAAAATTTCAAATAAACAAATACTTGACGCTCTGGTGGAACGCAAAAAACGCAGTGTCAAAAAACTAATAAAAAATTCAATATACAAACTTTTTTTAATTTTTTTTTTTATATTGAATATTACTTATGGCATAAAGAATTTAAAAAAACTTTCAAGTCAGATACCAAACATAAATTCCACAATATTGTAGCAATGACAGCTCAGTGGTTATCGAGGTCGGTTCAGATACCGAATGACGTAGGCTCAAACCCCAGCGATAAGCTTGAGCTGCTGGTAAAGGAAAACATCGTAAGTGAATCATAGTATACCGACAGATTTTCAACTTGAGGGTTCAAGTTGAAAATCTGTCGCCAAGCACCTAACTGTGTGTTCTGGTAGCCTCACTTAACTTAAGGTTAAATTAATTATTTTTTTAATCAGGATTCGACTTTTCACTGCAATTCATTTTTGGTTGATTATTTTTTTAATATTTAACTAACTTGTACCTACCTGATGTTATCATTAAAGTACTGTGACTATGTGACTATGTGAGTTGTGGTCAAACACCTAGCATTTCAAAATGTTTAAAAAAAAAATTACATCCCAACAATCCCCAGAACAAAAAACTCAAATACTGTCTTATCACTATAACGTGTGTTTCGCGTTTAGTATTACATACGTTTATTTGATACGAGGAGTATTGCATACATTCGCCGTTTTGACATTAAGAGAAGGAACGTAATGTTAACTAATTATTATTAATTACGATGATGTATGTATACGTCACGAAGACAAACTTTGGAAGCAAGTTGACTCCACATTTAGATGAGACGCGAGGCATGTTTGACGACTTAGGTATGAAATTACTACTGAGTTACTTTTCATTAACATCGTAAACTTAGACTAAACACACTATTAATAATAAAGCATATTATAAACCTTGGTGGTAGATTTCCTTAGCAGAAGGTCGTCTAGGTAGATACCACCGCAGTACCAGTCATTCTGCCGCTACGCAGTAGTGTGTAAACATTACTGACAGCCCTGTTGGCTCATTGGTAGCATGTCTGCTTCAAGAGCTGTGGGGCGTGGGTTCGATTCCCACCCAGGACAAGCATTTTGTGATATAATACAAATGTTTGTTCTGTGTCTGGGTGTACTGTATGTATTGTAAGTATGTATGTACAAAAAAAAAAAGTATATAAGTATTCTATCAGTTATCTGACTCCCATAGTATAAGCTCTGCTTAGTTTGGGGTCAGATGGCGCTGTGTGTAATGTCCTACGATATTTATTTATTTATTTACTGTGTACCGGTTTGAAGGGTTACTGCAGGTAGCAAAATTACTGGGCTGTTGAGACTAACCATCTAGTCTCAAAGTAATGAGCGCCAAAGCAGCGATGCCCTGGACGTTGTTTTATTACTCAAAGTTCTGTGTATCGCTGCAATGGTCATGGACAGGCGTTATCTCTTAACATCAGGAGAGCGCCTCGATCGTCTCATTACTTGTACAAAAAAAACCTACTTAACAATTTTTTTTTCTTGTCATTTTGTTATTTTGACAATATGTTTTTGTATTGCCATATTTTTATATTGACATATTTTATGGTGACAATATGTTATTTACATTGACATTTTTGTTTTGACTTGTAATCAGTGTTATAGGGAATCGAACCCACGCCACACTAGCACAATTTTAACATATGAGCTAAAAAGGCAGTCAAATTATAGACTGCCCTGTTATCTCATTTTATCACTTTTTCTTATTCGCGCGCGTAATTAATAAAAATTATTAATAAATCACCAATGTTTTTATACCCAAACACTAAAAAAAACACAAGTTTTAAAACTAATACATCCGCATGCCCGCCAAAAACTCCATAGTATAAACATTCTATAGTAGTTATAGAAACAATTTAAAAAAATTAAAATAGGCTTGCCTCAACCTTAGGTGGCATGGTGGCAGCATTTTGGCTTCCTCTGAAGCTGGTGAAGCCAAAATGCTTGTAGACCACCCTACATCATAAATAATACTATTAATACAATATCTAAATAGATCTCGCCTTTGCGCCTCGTTCCGGACACATTCCATCAGCAAATATGGTACCCTATTTGATACCCGATAATAAAAAAAAAATCGTTGGACTATACACACAATCTGGCCCCAAACTAAGCAGAGCTTGTACTATGGAAGTCAGATAACTGATAGAATACTTAAATACTTTTTTTTTGTAAATACATACTTATAATACATACAAAACACCCAGACACAGAACAAACATTTGTTTATTCACAAAATGTTTGCCCTGAGTGGGAATCGAACCCACGCCCGCGCATCATATTTCATCGGTTGACAATATCCCGCTCTTCTTTATATCTTCGTCTTTATATAGTGTGAACTCAACCACCTTATCACAGACCAATCTAAAAACAACAGAACCACCACCTTGTTCCCATCAATCTCAACCCATTCGACCGTTAAATACTGTCTCTTTGAATTACAATTCGAAAGTTCAAATTTCGAACCCCAGAAAAAAGTTTAACGCGTTCCTATTTCAAATGAAGATGATTAATATTCCCGGTGTTGCCAGTATGACACTTCACGTCATCGTTGCCTAATTTGATTGGACGTTTCCATATAAATTACGGTGTAAGGCGGGGCCTATAGCTGTAATTAAAAAGCATACATAGATTCGTATCTGTTCGAATATCCGGTCCCGATGATAATAATTGTTAAAATTTTCTGTATTTTTCTATTGTTCTGGTGAGAGAGTTGTATGGTTTGAGGGTTAAGCTTTTTAATTAAGATAAATTGAAACTTTAATTAACGAAAATGTTTATGAGGAAATATTTTAAGCATCCAACACAATGAAAATATTATTAAACTAGCGGACGCCTCGCAGTTTCGCCCGCGTAGTTCCCGTTCCCGTGGGAATACAGGGATAAAAAGTAGCCTATGTCACCCGGGGATAGTATAGCTTCCCAACGGTGAAAGAATTTTTGAAATTGGCCCAGTAGTTTCGGAGCCTATTTAATACAAACAAGCAATCAAATCTTTCCTCTTTATAATAGTATAGATAGACGAAAAAAATGCATTTTATCTTTAATTCCTGAATGTTTTAATACATCATTTACAATTGTTTTTTTTTTAATGTTTTGCAAGCTAGGTGTTTGGCCACATCTGATATCAAATGATTTTGAGTTCGAAGATGGTAAACACACTTATCCTGCAATGGAACTGGTTCTCAAGTGAGGATGTCGAAACACACCGTTAGATGTTTGGCGGCAGATTTTCCAAGTACTAGAAAGTACCCCAGTTTTCTCACGATGTTTTCCTTCACTGGCAGCTCAAGCTCATTGTTAGGGATTAACCCCACGCCCTTCGCCGTGCGAACCGATGATGCTAACCACTGACCTATAATCGCTACAAAAATTTTATCAAGTACAATTTTTTTACCGTCAATTGAATTTCATATAGTTTTGTTTTTTCTCTCTCTCACTACTGAGTCATCATTACCTTCAATAAATGTTATAACAAGAGACATTATTTCTAACGGTGATTGAGCAAGATTCCGAAACAGAACAAAAACATCTCTAATGATAACCACTTGAGCTCGCTTCACACGTTCCATTACCTGGAAGTTACCTTTCGATGCAACTTTGGCGCCAATCTTTCTTCATCCGTCTCTTTCTTCCTTATTAACATCAATGTCTTCATCTCTTTCGTTATTACCCTTTGCGGCATCATGCGTTTTGAATTAAGCAATTATGTTTAATTTCGAATCTCTCGTATTATGGTCGATGTTGCGTCGGTCGATGTGTTATTTTGAATCGTAATTTGTGAGAAGGCGTCCGTCAGAGCAGCTGTAAATTATATAGGGACTGGATAAAAATGGGGTTTTTTTGAGTGTGTGTTATTGGGCTACTTACGTTGAGTGTTACGCTGCGCATCTTGAATTGTTAGAAGTTATTTTCGTGATCATATTTTGTAACACTTGGTGATAGATTGAGCAGGTCTTGAATATACACTTTCCGACACCGCCGAAGAGGATATTAAGAATTGTGGTTATTTTAATTAGATTTTTGCTTAATTATATTTTTTAAGTTTATGTCAAATTAGTAAATTCCGATTAAGTTTTCAATTAATGAATTGTTGTCAAATAAGTTATATTATTTAAATCTTCATCACTGTTGTAACTGAAAAGACTGTTAAGCGGAAATAAACTCAATTCAATATATATACCAAAAAAAAACATCAAAACGAAGTTATGTTGTTCTTTTGTTTTGGCGTCGCATTTTGAGTATTTGCCAGTGTCAAGTAACAAAGTTTTTTTTTCTACGGCCATGACACTGTGCAATTCATGCATTGTGCCAATTCTCAAGTTTAAATTGTTTTTAACTAATAAAAAACGGGGAAACACAATATTAAATATTACAGTTAAAAAGTTATGAACCTTTGTTTCTTTTTCTTTGATTTTGTCGTCGCGTTTTGAGCATTTGCTAGTGTCAAGGGTTTTATATTTTCAAGTTTCAAAAGTTTAATAAGTTGCCTCGTAGCTATAGTTTTATTCAAAGTCCAATCTTGGTCAAGTACAGTCCATGTCAGTCAAGTCCAGTCATGGTTTAGTAAAGTAGTGGCAACTTTACTATAAAGTTTCGACGGAGTTTTGGAAGCAACACGAAAAGTCATGTTTTCATTAAGTCACTACATTATATTACTTTCTCACACTCGCGCTTGTAATTCGGCACTTTATGAATAAAACACCACCATTTTTAAGCATAAACACTCGACAAAATACTGGTTTTGGAAAAAAATACAACGGGGCGACACAACTTTTTCCGCGTTCCCGCCAAAACTCCTTGTTTTGGCGTGGTTTGTTTAAATAGATCCCCAAAATAAAACGCAAAAATTAAATGTTGTTTTCCTTTTTTTTCAGATGCCGTCGTGATTCGGGATCCATCATTAAAGAGGTTCGTTAACGTAAACAATATTGTTTCGAACTTTTTGACGCTTATCAAATATTTTCCAATAAAATTGGAACAGATTGCTTCATAATTAGTTGATCTATATTGTTTATCAAATTTTGATCGCGTTATTATAGAATAATGAACATAAAGTGTTCTAATGTACAATACATAATACATGATGCGAATAATTATAACAACTAATTTTACTCAAATAGTTCTATGTCATATTGCAATCTTTAAGAAACAATAATGGATTTTTAAAAAGGAGTATTCATAATAATAATCTTGAGTAGGAAAGTAGTAAAGACTCCTTGGCGGTAAATTTTTCGCTAGTCATCATCTATATCTTCTATATATCTATGTATCTATACTATTATAAAGAGAAAATATTTGTTTGTTTGTATTGAATAGGCTCCGAAACTACTGGACCGATTTCAAAAACTCTTTCACCGTTGGGAAGCTACACTATCTCCGGGTGACATAGGCTACTTTTTATCCCTGTATTCCCACGGGAACGGGAACTACGCGGATGAAGCCGCGAGGCATCCACTAGCACTAATTACAAGCGCGCAAATGAAATCAAGAAAGTTTTTGGCGGGAACGCGTGAAAGTTATGTCGCTTCACTTTGTTAGACTGTACTGTAAATTATTTCAATTGATTTAACCATGAAATAAGTAGTAATATTTGACACCGGCTTAAACAACGTGCGAAGCCAAAAAAAGAAGAAAAAATATATTATGGGAAAGTCACAAGTGAGCGGGTTTTTGGCGGGAACGCGGGAAGAGTCGTGTCGCTCCGTTGTATTTTTTTTCCAAAACTAGTGTTTTGTCGAGTGTTTATGCATAACAATGGTAGTGTTTTATCCATAAAGTGCCGAATTACAAGCGCGAGTGTGGGAAAATGATATAATGTGGTGAAACATTAGTTTTCGTGTTGCTTCCAAAACTCCATCGAAGCTTTATAGTAAAGTCGCCACTACTTTACTAAAGCATGACTGAACTTAACTGACACGAACTGGACTTGACTAAGACGACTTTGACCATAGCTATAGCTAAGATACAGCAGAAATAAAACTTAAGACAAGGCAGTATGGCTTTATAGCTTTAGCCTGCCCGAAGGGGCAAATTATAAAAAAAAAAAAAAATCACAAGTGAGCGTTTTGTTACCGTTATGGCAAGTTAAAGGAGGACCAAGGAGTTTTTACCCACGCAGCGTTTTTTAAAGTATGCCTTCGAAATTAAATATCTTTTTCTTTGTGTTTGGCGTGGCACTTTATGTATATTCCAGTGTCAAGAGTTTAAAAATTTTTAAGTGTTTTATGAAATATCTAGTTTAATATTATGTCATAGTCTAAGTCACAAACATACCTCAGTAATGGTCGAAAATATCTACTTTCTGAGCAACTTAGATCTGCGATCTTACAAAATTTGTCAAAGAAATCGGCGTATCTGATACTAGCTGCGCCCTGCGGTGTTACCCACTACATGTTTTCGGGATAAAATGTAGCTTATTTTCTAATCCAAGGTCTTACTTACTTCCATATTAAATTTCATCTAAATCCATTCAGTAGTTTTTGCGTGAAAGTGTAACAAACATCCATCCATTCATCCAAAATTTGAAAAAGTTTATTTTCAATGACAACTTTTTACCAACTTACAAAAATATACCAGTATCACGGGTAAATTTTCTCATGCCCGCAAATTCCGCCCAACAATTTAACAATATAATGAATACAATTTTAGAGTAATCTTTTCGACAAGCTAACGACTGTTGTAAACAAGCCTGGGTGACGTACAATCAAAGTTACCCTAAAGAATGGGGAGATTTATGTTGCCAGTACTGCAACTTTGGTTACCGCAGCCAATTACTATCTGCCGAGCTTTATGAAAGACTACCGACTCGCTTCGGCTTCGCACGGGTCCAATTTACTTTGGCAACTTGATTACGTAACAAATGAATTCTGCTAACTTCTACAACAGTTTAATTAGGAAGTATTGTGAATAAACCAAGTATTGTATATTTTTTTTATTGTATTGTATCGCGAGATCGTCCCGAAGATTCGGAGGAGTACGTCAGCGAGAGCGATGAGCAATAAATTATGTAAATATTTAAATTATTTGTATTTTAAAAATAGTTGCATTTCTAGCTAGAAATGCAACTTTTTTTTTTTTATGTAAAAGTAATGAGACGATCGAGGCGCTCTCCTGATGTTAAGAGATAACGCCTGTCCATGACCATTGCAGCAATACACAGAACTTTCAGTAGCAAAACAAAGTCAGAGGCATCGCTGCTTTGGCGCTCATTACTTTGAGACTAGATGGTTAGTCTCAACAGCCCGGTAATTTCGCTAGCTGCAGTACCCTTCAAACCGGAACACAGTAATGTTTGCACACTACTGCTTGGCGGCAGAATATCTGGTACTGCGGTGGTACCTACCTAGACGACCTCCTGCTAAGGAAATCTACCACCAAGCACTATTTTTAAAATACAGATAATTTAAATATTCAAAACAATTATTAAACTATACTACTATAAAATGAACACGTATATATAGGCTATAATATAATATATAATTACATCATCATCATCATCAGCCTTTCGTAGTCCACCACTGGACATGGCCTCTCCCAAGACACGCCACTCAGCCCGATCTTCGGCTTTTCGCATATTATGTAATTATTATATAATTACATAATATGTACTTGCGTAGAACATAAACTCTTATCCTGACTCTGCAATACTTCAATCTAAATAAATAAATATCGTAGGACTATACACACAGCGCCATCTGGCCCCAAACTAAGCAGAGCTTGTGCGATGGAAGTCAGATTACTGTTACAATACATAAATACTTCTGTTTTTTGTAAACATATACTTATAATACATACAGAACACCCAGACACAGAACAAACATTTGTTTATTCACAAAATGTTTGCCTTGAGTGGGAATCGAACCCACGCCCTACAGCTCTCAAGACAGATATACTACCAACGAGCCAACGGGGCTGTCGTTTGCAATCTAAACATTTTCGGCCTGACAACGGAAATTGCACGCCTTTGGTAACTCCTCTTGTTTTCTTTTGAATTTACTTCACGGTTTGTTTTACGATGAAATTATGTAAACAATGGCACTTGACAAGCTTGACATCGATTTAACATTGGAATCTGTGACGTAAACAAGTTTAGTGATTAGAATAGGCCACAGCAATGTGTCGTGACGTTATCTTTGGATGGGTGACCGCGAGGTGGGTTTCAGAAATAGTTTTACGTCTAAACTGTAAATGTATAGATTAAATACTAGGTTCATTTTTATCTTTACCTAATAGCTTCAGTTAGTCTTGTAAATTTAATGAGATAGAAGATAAATTACTAGAAAATATAAGTGTTACGATTATATTGGTTGAAAAGTTTTAGTTAATAAAATAAAACACTCGTTTTCGGGTGAATTATGAAAGTAAAAATCTAATTTTTTTTGGGTAAATCACGATTGAAAGCGCGGGGTGCAGCTAGTATAGTTTAGTAGCAATGATAAATAAATAAATATCGTAAGACATTACACACAGCGCCATCTGACCCCAAACTAAACAAAGCTTGTACAGACTATGAAAGTCAGGTAACTGATAGAATACATAAATCCATTTTTTTTGTAAATACATACAGTAAACCCAGACACAGAACAAACATTTGTTTATATCACAAAATGCTTGTCCTGGGTGGGAATCGAACCCACGCCCTTCAGCTCTTGGAGCAGATATACTACCAATGAACCAACAGGGCTGTCTGATGATGGCTCAGTTGTTAACGCAGTCAAATCACACCCCGAAGGGTGTGCGTTAATACCCAACATCGAGCTCTAGCTCACTCAGTCGGTGAAGAAAAACATCTTAAATAAATAAACCCATTCCGTCTAAAAAAGTTCAGCAGCTTCAACCCATAGTCATTTAACATCATGTTTGCTGTGGTCAAACACCTTACCTGTCACCTGAAAAAAGTGTCACGTCTATTTATTGTTAATCGTCCTTGTTCTAAAATTAACTGCCAAATTTTTTTGACATTAGCAAGCAATTTTTTAAACCCATATGGGCGCATAGTTGTGTAGGCATTAATTTTAATAGAAAAAAACTTGGTGACAGCTCCTAATCACATCTGCATCGACTTTCTTAGAAATAACAACCCTGCTTGTTTAAGATTGAACCGTTCTTGAAAAATAATAATAATTATTATTGTGTTTTTAAAATGTAGGATTAAGCATTATAACATATTTTATTTTAACTTATTAGATACTAGCTGCGCATCGCGGTGTTACCTGCTACATGTTTTCGGGATAAAAGTAGCCTATGTGTGTATCCAGGGTCTCAGCTATCTTTATACCAAATTTCATCAAAATTCGTTCAAAAGAAAAAATAAAGCAAATTTTTTCTTTCACGTTTTCTTTTCTATGTTAACAGCAATGTTTTTAAAGTAACAAAATAATTACCGGCTTCGTGATTTAGTAAACATTTTCCGTTTAAACGAGGGTGTAATTCGAGATAGATTGTTTTAACAGAGTTTAGAGAAAATAAACTGGAGATGGAGTGGCGTCTTGGCTTACACTTGGGAGTGAAGGGCTAAGAAAATTTCATGGTATGTTCAAGAAAATATATCAATATTATTTTGTGAAAAACATACATTATTGTACTCAATAAATGATAGATAGATAGATAGATATAACTCTTTATTATGTGCACCATAAGCAGAAAAAAGTACAGAGAACAAAAGAACTTCATGAACTACTGCCGGCCTTGTCGCTAACAGCGATCTCTTCCAAATCTAATGGTAATCATAAAGAAGGGGACTGACTTACAGTGGGACAGTTATGGCTAAAATATTCATCTCGCTAATTTTATAAATGTTAAAGTTTTGGATGGATGGATGTTTGTTACTCTTTCACGCAAAAATTACTACACGGATTTGGATGAAATTTGGTGTGAAGGTAGCTGACACCCTAAATTAACACATAAGCTACTTTTTATTCCGAAAACATGTAGTGAGTAACATCAAAGGGCGCAGCGTCAATGTTATAGTGTCATAAAAAACACCCATATGTCTGCAATATGGCAAGTCCTAGCGGCAAAACTAACTAACAACTGATGATTAACCTAGGATTTCTATATTATAAATAAATGAAAAATCATAATTTTTGCTCTATTATTGTAAATATTTTTTTATTTAAAACGAGAAACCTATTGAAAATTAAAAATTATAGTTTGAAAATTCTAAACTTAAATTACGAATAAATTCTTTTGCAGTCGTCACGATCCTAATTTGATACAAAACCAATCCCGCTACCATCTTCTACTATTCCATGATCTGTGGCCAGCTTCCAGCCGCACCTGTCGATCCATCTCATTATAATGAAGACGTTTTATTTCCGCAGGTGTCTGGCTTACGTTGTTTAATTCATCGTGCGCTTCGTTCTCCTTTACAGTTTTTTGTCTGTATTTTATAATGAAAGTTTGATGGTCTTTCTGTTGACGATGCGAAAAAAAAACATTCATCATCATCAGCATATCGAAGTCTACAGTTAGACATAGTTATCTCCCAAGATACGCCACTCAGCCCGAACAATTTTTAATGATACACAGTCTGAAATGATTTTACGAAATTCGACTTGTAACATTGGTTTTGTCAATAAAATATTTTTATTTGTATTTGATCTTCGAATTTACGCTTCAATCCACCGCCAGCTGTACGTATGTCGTCACTCTACCGAGTCTCAGAGCGTCCTACGCTATTCGCAGTCTCCATAAATACACATCTTCCACAGCGCTTATCGGTTATGCGACAGATATGTCCAGCCCATTTCCACTTCAGCTTGCTTATACGCTAAAGTTTACGCTTTCACAGCGATGATAGCTCAGTGGTTAGCACGGTCGGTTCGCATGCCAAAGGGCGTGGGTTCAACCCCCAAAAATGAACTTTAGTTGCCGGTGAAGGAAAACATCGTGAGGAAACCATAGCATGGTGGTTGAGTTATTTTTAGTACTCGGCTGGCTAGCTACCACCCTCAAGTTGAAAATCTGCCGCCAAGCATCTAACGGTGTGTTCCGGCAGCCTCACTTGAGAACCAGTTTCAGTACAGGTGTGCTTTACCATACCACTTAACATCAGGTAAGCTGTGGTCAAACACCTAGCCTGTTCACCATAAAAAACAGTTTTTATTTTTGGTTTAGTCTTTCAATCAGTACCTATAATATGTAGAGTTATACCGAATGATTTAGTAATTAATTTAATGGTGGGCTCGATTGACACAATTATTTTCATGAACTAAAGTTATTTCGTTAGGACACTCAAAGCACATTTCAACACACTTCCAATTTGTGAACAAAACAAATGAACTACAATATAGTTTTAGGGTCCCGTAGAAAATGTTGTTATTGTGGCATGAAACAAAATTTAAACTAGCAATTTCCAATTTCATTTACAATAATTTTGCATGTTATATATTACTAGCGGACGCCTCGCGGTTTCTCCCGCGTAGTGGGAATACAAGGATAAAAAGTAGTTTATGTCACCGGGGATAGTGTAGCTTCCCAACGGTGAAAGAATTTTTGAAATCGGTCCAGTGGTTTCAGAGTCTATTTAATACAAACAAACAATCAAATGTTTCCTCTTTACAATAGTATAGATTTTTATCTTCCTAAATCTTAAGTTTTTAATTTTTTTTTAAGTTAGTATTTTTAAGTGGTTGGCTCAGTGAAAACATTTTAAAAGTGCAACAAAAAAATTTTTTTTACACATTTTTTTTAATTTATTTATTTCATAACATACAAAACAGAATGCAATTATATTCACAACAATAAATACAAATACCTACACATTTTTTTAAATCTGTATTGCATTCCAAAACTATGCATGTCTAGGTGCATTACAATTGCATTTTTAAAAAGTCGTTAGATAATACATAACTAAGATTTAAGAAATTATAATTATAAATTGAATTATATAATAATAATTAATTGTTCAATTGTTCAGTCAAAAAATATATAAAATGTCATAACTAAATCATATTAAAATCTAAGATAATCTTAATCTGTCTTTGAAATAGAGTATAGACTTGACTGAAAAATACCAATGTGTCTGCTGGAGACGAGGATTTCATTGTATTGGCGGCTCATTCTGACAATAGGGTTATAGTAAGATGTGTTGTTAGAAAATACTTGTAAACTAAAGATATTATAATTGCGGTTACGAGACCTAAAACGAGTGTATAATATTTCTAGTACTATGCAAAATTTTTAGAATAAAATACAAACATTAATAAATACTAGATACTAAGCAACACTAACATAACTCACTAGTAGTTTTATGATAATCGTCGTTTTCCTTTTCTCACATAAGTACTGAACTCTACAATAACGTTTCCCGTCCCACACTTGATCGTATTTTACGTTTTTTGAAACCGCAAAACTTAATTCTCTCCTGTATTTATAGCGACACAAAGGTGCATTATAAATCGTGTTCCCGACTTTAACAGATGTAAGTAATTAAGTTGTAAAGTTTTTATTTTTATATCCATTGTTATGTAGCTATCAAGGGAATGGTATTGATGAGGTGGATTTTATATACTTACTCAAAAAAATCGTTTTGTCCGCAAGCGGTCAATGTATTGGTTGGCTTGTTTTAAATTGCTAGCTGTTAAATCATTGGGTTCTTTTTAGGTATCCCATAGGTAGATTTTTTTTACACGACTGCACAAAAAGGAGTGTGATGTTTTCATGTATATTTTATAGCGATGATAACTCAGTGGTTAGCGCGGTAGGTTCGCATGCCGAAGGGCGTGGGTTCAAACCCCAACAATGCGCTTGAGCTGCCGGTGAAGGAAAACATCGTGAGGAAACCATAGCATGGTGGTAGTACTTTCTAGTACTCGGCTGGCTAGCTACCACCCTCAAGTTGAAAATCTGCCGCCAAGCATCTAACGGTGTGTTCCGGCAGCCTCACTTGAGAGCCAGTTCCATTCCAGGCTAGGTGTGTTTTACCATCTTTGACCACACCTTAACTTAACATCAGGTGAGCTGTGGTCAAACAACTAGCCTGTCAACCATAAAAAAAAATAACAATTGTAAGTTTCCATATTCCGCCATAACGTTGACATGCCTGAACAGATCTGGATTTATGGGGATCGTTACAATCCTTTCATAATCCTGGTGACTTTTTTATTTTTACTAACAAAGTTGGTGCACTGTATATATGGGTGACAGGTTCATTCGCATAGCGTTGTTTGTTATAAAATTATTCGGCATATACCTACACATATTTTGTCATAACGTATTGTATTTATTGGACACGTGGATGTTTTCGTTGTCATACGTATGTAAATACTCGTACTACCTTTTTTTTTTTTATGTAAGAATTAATGAGACGAACTAGACGCTCTCCTGATGGGAAGAGATAACGCCTGTCCATGACCATTACAGCGATACACAGAACTTTGAGTAACAAAACAAAGTCCAGGGCATCACTGCTTTGGCGCTCATTACTTTGAGACTTTCGATGGTTAGTCTTAACAGCCCAGTAATTTCGCTAGCTGCAGTACCCTTCGAACCGGAACACAGTAATGTTTACACACTGCTGCTTAGCGGCAGAATAACTGGTACTGCGGTGGTACCTACCTAGACGACCTACTGCTAAGGAGTTCTACCACCAAGTAAATTATTTATTATTTACTTGTTATGAAATCAGTGAGTGTAATGGTTAACATTTCTAATGCTACCGTTTTTAGTTTATCTTTTTGTAAGTTATATGGTATAATATCTTACGCCCGCGAATTCGTCTGCGTTGAGTTAAGAATTGACCCTTATAACCTAACGGTATAAAATGTACCCGACCTGGTTTTATACGTGTGTACCAAATATACATAAAAAGTTTCATTAAAATCAGTCGAGCCGTTTTGGAGAGGTGCGACCACAAACACGGTGATACGAGATTTTTATCTATCTATCTATAATATTATGAAGAAGAAAGATTTGATTGTTTGTATTGAATAGGCTCCGAAACTACAGGACCGATTTCAAAAATTCTTTCACCGTTGGGAAGCTTGACTATCCCCGGATAGCATAGGATGCTTTTTATCCCTGTATTCCCACGGGAACGGGAAATACGCAGGTGAAACCGCGAGGCGTCCGCTAGTATATTATACAGAAGATAAATGTATTTAGAAGCAATACAAAATTAGCAGCAGGATATGACTTAAGCCGAACGCAATGCTGTTTATGATTGTGGCAGACTTAAGGTAGTGTGCAGTGACTGAAAACAAAAACCAAAGATGGCGTGTATCGCAAGCCTGATGGTGATGATGACGACTATTGTATGATACTGGAACTGACAAACAAGAAAAACAACGAGAAAAAGATTATTATTATTTATTCACCTTATAACAGAGTTTCGTTATACAAGGTAAGTCAATTCAATACATTGGTTAAATAATAATTAAAAAATAAATAAATTAAAATTATACTATTAGTCAAAAAAAAATTAAGATGTCAAAAAAAAAAATTATGTAAATGTCATATTGAGTCAATTAATTAATTAAATAATACATTTAGATATAGGTGCAAAACTTAACTTTACGTATTATTGCAAACAAAGAAGACAGCAAAGAGTGCAACAAGCATTTTACGAGAACTTTTCATTTTAAGTCTGACATTTCGACAACGTCGCTACATGGATACGGACATTTTATGTTTCGACTCTCGAACTGAAATTCTCTTTTCCAGCTCAAAATGGCATTTAAACATAAGATTTTTAGCAAACAATAATAAACCTTTTAACAAACGCGATAAGAGATAATTTCGATTCAATCGATTAATCTACCAGGGATTCAGAATTGAAATAAGCTTTGAAATAACAAGCCATTTTCGACTCGACGTTTCAGTCAGTGTGATCGAGTCTACTATCGCCTGTATTCATGACCTATTAAAGTTCTAATCCGATTGTAAAGAGTTTTTGAAACAAAAGTTATTGAATGATTACTGATTAGATCATTATCGGGATGAGCGCAATTCGAGATGTCTTGTACGAACATTCTATATGGTAATTGAAATGTTATATAAGCATTTCGATTTTGGTTCGTTATCGCTTGGTTTACGATAGCTGGAACACGATTTTCTGACAGTCACCCTGTTGTTGTGTATTCGAATACATTCGAGTCGAGCATCGAATAATTATGATAAGGTCGGTATCGATTACCGTGATGTTAATGAGCGATCGTAAAGCGAGACTGAGTTGTAATCTCCAGAATATGTAAACTTCAAGCAATTAAAATTGAAACTTGCTTTTCCTTGTTCCAAGATGTGTAAGACGTTTTACGTGTCTTCGTCTGCCTCATGAAATTTTTTGAATCAATTTTAACGGTTGTTTATTTATTTATTTAATTCTTTATTTTTACACTTACTAAAATATGTACAAAAGGAGGATTCAACGCTATATGAGATGTAATTACCTATAACTATAGCATCAAAATCTAAGAAAAAACACTAAGACGAATATATGTATAATGTATTAAAACAGCAAACAAAAAAATATGATACAAAATACTCAATATTACCAATTAAACATAATACATGAATTGCATTTTAAACGTATAAATTTATAAAAATACTAGCTGCGCCCTGCGGTGTTACCCGCTACATGTTTTTAGGATAAAAAGGCTATATTCTAATCCAGGGTTTCAGCTACCTCCATACTAAATTTCATCCAAATCCGTTCAGTAGTTTTTGGGTGAAACTTCAATCCATCCAAACTTTTGCATTTATAATATTAGTGGGATGTACGTATTTGTCAGATGATGAATCGATTAAACAAAAATTAAAATTAGACCTTGACCATAACTTCTAATCTTTTGTTAATTTCTTGTTAATTTTTTGTCTTTTAATAATGTTTAACTACAATATACGCAAAACGCAAATACGCTCTACAATTGAGCACAATGATTTATATTTTAAATCTGTTAAAGTTTTAGCAAAGTAATGAAAACTAAAACAACTGCTCTAGACTTTATTTTGTTACTTACTCAAAATTTTGGGTTTCCGAAAATGTGCTTCTGAGCTATACGACCTTGTACTTCCATCCCCTTTTAACTACAGTACAATTAGAAACCACTACCCATACTATGCATTAATTACTTTTACATTTAAAAAACCACGTATATGAAATCCAACATATGATTTGATGATCTGCTTACAAATAAACACTATCCAAAATATATCGTCAGTTGACCAAACCAAACCACAACACAGTCCAATTTAAAAAAAAATATATACAACCGTGAAAAAAATTAACCATAGCACAAGCAGATGCTCCCCAAAAGTCCGAACAATTAATTTTATATAAAGCAACGTCTCTATTAAAGGAAACCATTTCTCTGAAGATTTGACGTGTTATAAATTTTTGGATGGTTTTTGTGAGACTGGCCTGCGGAGGCATATGTTGCGATGCAGTATTAAAACAGAGTATTAACTTCAGTTTTATTGAACAAATCGATTTTTATTAATGTTTGGTAGGCTGATTGTAAGTGACGGTGTGGGCTGGCTCTCAAGTTTTTTTTTAAATGTTAAAAGTAATGAGACGAACGAGACGCTCTCCTGGTGGTAAGAGATAACGCCTGTCCATGACCATTGCAGCGATACACAGAATTTTGAGTAACAAAACAAAGTACAGGGCATCACTGCTTTGGTGCTCATTACTTTGAGACTTTCGATGGTTAGTCTCAACAGCCCAGTAATTTCGCTAGCTGCAGTACCCTTCGAACCGGAACACAGTAATGTTTACACACTACTGCTTAGCGGCAGAATAACTGGTACTGCGGTAGTACCTACCTAGACGACCTCCTGCTAAGGAGATCTACCACCAAAAATATATTCACTCCACATACACTAAGGTCCGTGACCTTTGTCAACTTGTAAATTATACTTTTTTTGTTCTTTATATAAATCATAGAACTTTAGTCACTGTATATGAAGATACTGTGGCAAGTAATCGTCGCATCTCGAACCATGTATTATTCAGTCGCAGTCCAGCTCGGTGGCTTGACGGACGTGTTTTGTAACAGAACAAAGTTTGTCTTCGGTTCACAGCTTAGTGTTCGCGGTAACTTACAAGTGAGACAAAAAATAAATGAAAGTGGCTAGGAAGTTCGTGAGTTTAGTGCAAGTGTGGGATTTACGTTGAATGTGGTGAAAATTTTAGTGAGTTTGATTTTGGAATGGATGTTATGTTATAGTTGAAGTTATTAAAAATCTGGTAAGTTTTTTCTTATTAAAATATTTTAATTGTTTTACGAAGGCTATCTGTGGTGTAAGGGCAGTGAAGGAAATTCTGAAATTTCCAGTCTGACTGATTTACTATGGTATTATTAGTATATAGACTTCGCTGCGCTGTACTTTTTAGAAGTTTTGAATTTTTTTATATTTATTTACCCCTTTCTAAGTGGTTTTTAGACCTAAATTTTACAACTTTTTTTAAGTACGGGCCCACATTTAAATTAATATTATAAAGAGGAAATATTTGTATTTATGGATTTTTGTCTGCTTGTAACGAATAAACTCAAAAACTACTGGACTCGTTGGGAAGGTACACTATCCCCGGGTGACATAGGCTACTTTTTATCCCTGTATTCGGAAACACGGGAACTACGCGGGTGAAACTGCGAGGTGTCTGCTACCAATAAAGCTAACTATGACTAAGACTGATAGGAAAAAAATGATTCAAAATATTTTGTTTAAATTTTGAATTTATATTTTAAGTGTTTAATAATTATTTATTATTATGGTGTTGTTACATCTGTCCCCGCGCCGGTATGGGCTCGGAGCACTTTACTTAGTCTAGTTAGCACAAGTCAAAACTTTTTTGGCTTTTGTGTTATCGCTGATCTTCTATTTATTTTATCAATTAGCAGCTGTTCGTTTTCCATGTAAAATAAAATAAAAAATTAAATTGTAAATAAATAGCAACATTAATTTATACATTGATTGAAATATTGTTTGATATGGATTATTACCTACGACGGAACGGAGACGGTATATGCGTTTGGGGAGAGGATGTTTACATCCATGTTACCATTTTTTAATTTTTACATCTAATTTAGCACAAAAGCAAAGGTAAATCTTTCTATGCCATAGATGATTTTTTTTTTGGATTTTATGGTTTGGCTACAAAGGCCTTTGAACCATGTCATTATATGCGAAGAACTAATTCATGTCTTACATCTATAGTTACAGTCAAAGTCTAGTATTGGTTAAGTCCAGTCCGTGCCAGTCAAAGTCAGTCAGTCAAGCTTCGATGGAGTTTTGGAAGCAACACGAAAAGTCATGTTTCACCACATTATATCATTTTCCCACACTCATGCTTGTAATTCGGCACTTTATGAATAAAACACCACCATTTTTATGCATAAACACTCGACAAAACACAAGTTTTGGAAAAAAATGCAAAGGAGCGACACGACTCCGTTCCCGCCAAAACTCTGCCATAGATGATGATTTCCAAATCCACAGACAAAATAATTCCAAGGCCAAACATTTTTTTACTCGAAACAAAAAATGTCATACATATCGCTCGTCATACATATCATACTTGTGACAGATGGTCAAATGTACCGAACCTACCCCACATTTGTATTTCCATTGTGATCCGATATATTTTATTTTCATGCTGTACAAAATCAACAAATATAGTCGAACGAACCTGACATATAAACTAATACCTTATTACTGAAGCAGTAAAACCGAAAATACTTTTATTTTTAAATATAAAGGATGCCGAATGTTGAGATCAGTAATTTAATAACGCTCGGTCATAATAGAGAGATTTGTTTTTTTTATACCTTTGCAATTTTGTGTAGGTTTTTTCAATTGTATTAATTTGTTTCGAGGGTACTTAATCTCTGGGGTGAAATAATTAAATTATTTATAATAATTATTGTAATAAGAGTTTGAGAATTAGAATAAAAACGTAACACTTGAATTAAATCTTATGTTAATAAATAATTCTTGTATTAATCTATTCCTCAGTTTTAATGGGATACGGTCGTTTATCAATGATATCGAGTAGTTATTAAGAAAAGTTATAGAATTTTGAAAAAGTACTGGTAATAATTTTACTTTGTGACTGTTTGATAATTTCTTCGTTAAGATTTATCGTACCTATGTAGGTAACGTTTTGTTTTTATAAATTTGTAAATTACTATTAATTTAAATAAATTTTAAGTTACTTATTTAGCTCACAGCCCTATTGGTTCATTGGTAGTTTTTTTTTATGCAAAAACTAATGAGACGAACGAAACGTTCTCCTGATGGTAAGAGATAACGCCTGTCCATGACCATCGCAGCGATACACAGAAATTTAAGTAACAAAACAAAGTCCAGGGCATCACTGCTTTGGCGCTCATTACTTGGAGACTTTTGATAGAGTTAGTCTCAACAGTCCAGAATGTCTGCTTCGAGAGCTGAGGGGCGTAAGTTCGATTCCCACTCAGGATTAACATTTGTGTGAATAAGATCGATGATTTCTGTGTCTGGGTGTACTGTATGTATTATAAGTATGTATTTACAAAAAAAAAAGTATTTAATTATTCTGTCAGCTGTCTAGTTTAGAGAAGCTCTCCTGATGGTTAGACATAACGCATGTCCATGACCATTGATGCGACACACAGAACTTTGATTAACAAAACAATGTCTAGGAAATCGCTGCTTTGGCGCTCATTACTAAGACTACCGACTAATAACAGCGATTGGCACAAACATAAATTCATTCTTGAGATAACAACCACTCCCACATTCTTGAAAAGAAATTTATTAAAAAATATTGCTGTAAACTTAAGAGTATATACCTAATAACCGACAGCTATTATTTACAGAACGTAGATTTATTTGTCAAACAAATATTGTTATCAGAAAAAGCACCACAATTTCATTGCACTATAAAGTTCATGGACTAACATCACATGGCGCTTAACGTTATTGTTTTAGGTCCCATGGCGCCACACATATGCCACAGAATAAAATAACAGAGACACAACTTTACGACAAAACATAAGTCACTATATAGACGCAAATATATAGACGCAAAAAGTTGATAATAATTTGATCAACCTATTAAAAAAATATATATTCCCTTTTATCTGTAATCTACTAATTAGGTAAATTTTCACAAAATATATGATTAGTATACCTACATACATATTCATTTATATAGGTAGGTACAATTATTTTTCACATCTCATTTGTCATTTTTAATTTGAACTCAAAATAATGAAGAAAAGAATAAAACATGGAAGTGTCAAAATTAATATAATTTCTTCTCTAATACAAACTTTAAAATACACAAAAATTAAATTAAATAAGCAAATTTAATTACAACTATAAAATTTTTGATGTAATGCGTTTTTATAAATCCATTGGGAACATAGTTGTATTAGAAATAGTGTTGTAAAAAAATTTTTTATTACAAAACAAATTGTTGTAAAAAATAAATATTACCAATAAGGTAAAACATTTTAAAAGCACGCTATGCAATTTACAAAAACATAGGCTGACAGTTACTGATATTGCAATGTAAATAATATTTGAGTATCTGTTTCTTAATTAATCTGAGCTAAAGGTCATCGCGTTAACGACAAAACCCTATGAAGAAGGGAACAGTAAAAATGTACCCCAACAAAATAGTAAAGTTTGTTTAACACTTGTCAGGATGACTGTTAGAAAACGACTGCTACTGAAAGAAGTGCTTTTTATGATTCCTTTGAAAGGTTGAGGGTTGGAATAATTTTTTTTTTATCATTAGAGAAAAATATTAGTATCATGTAAATGTTGTGGAAGATATAAATATAAACAAATAAATATCGGCTTGTAACATTGGTGTTATCAATGAAATACATATTTGTAACGTAGGCCATCATTTATATATATTACACAGCGCCATCTGAACTCAAACTAAGCAAAGCTTGTACACAGTCATGTAACTGCTAGAAAACTTAAATACTTTTCTTTTGTAAACACATTTATTTACAATACAAACAGAATATTTGTCCTGTGTCGGAATAAACCCACAAATGTTTGTAAGAAGAACAATTTCATAGTTTTAGCAATAATAAGCTTTTATAATAGGTACATAAAAGAAGTTTTGTAAAGTTTATAATAGCCTGTCAAATGAACACAATTTAGTGGGACATTTGTGATGTAAACAATATAATAGTACTAGTAATACCTAGTAGTCTTTATTTTAATTTTATTCTTTAGGAAGTTTTTTAAAGTTTACAAAAGTCTGTCAAACAAATACAATTCATTGTACAGCTATAAAGCGTTGTTATTATCAAACAACGATTTTATGTTAAAGATAAAATGAATGATTTCGTGCACAATGAAAGTTCAAAATTGAAAATGCCACTGGTGATCTCCGGACACTAGTAAAAATATCATAAAAATACCAACAATATGAATAAAAATGGTTAATTTATCCTCACGACGCATCAGATGCGGCGTCTGTTCCATTGTATGACATCATTGTCCGTACACAACGAGAAACGATTGCTACATTACACAGAGTAGTCAAACACATAATGTCATAAAACACAAGTTTTATCTGAAACTTTCGATTTTTATACACAATTACTGTGAAAGCAATGTCGCTGTCAATTTTTAAAATAATAGCAGTAAATACAGTCTTATACCATTAAAGTTGAGTCATAAAACTTTAGATTCATGATACCGCATTATAAAATTCACTTTGATGTAAGCTTTACGTAAGGCTAAGTTAAATTAGGTCATCAACACCTAAAACTTAATTTTGTCGAAACCACTGAACCGTTTACACAAAGGTATCTTTACACAAAATCATTTTCATTGGAGACGCAATTAACCTTGAGTCGGGATTTTACCTGAGTGTAAAAAATACAAGAAAAAAAGGTGACAATACTCACAGGAGGGTGAAATAGTAAGACATCTCAATTTATGAAGTCAACTTTACAACCTCTTGAGTTCTAAAGGAATCAATTTGTTCCTGGAAACTCTCGAAAGCGAAGCGACAAGAGCCCGTAACTCGATTATTATCAAACGTTCTATATTTATGTCTCCATCATAGCTTTTGTGTTTGCCGTCTTCAAATATATCTATGAGCATAATTTGGTGGAATTTCTAGATTGTATCTGGTGCTGTACGGCTCATTGGTGACCATTCTCCGTGTCACATTCTCGTATTTGTATTCGAACTATAATTCACATTATCTTCCATCTAGACAGGTTCAGGCGCATATAGCTTGACAACTCATTCTTTACCCAATTTTCGAGTTCACAAAGTGTGAACAGTTAAGTATAAATTACGCGGTAGAGACAGAAAATGTTCATCATTTCGGATACTCCGATGACTTCTTAGAAACTGATGCCTATCTGCTTTTTCGCTTTGTATCGGTACCGCTAACGAAGGTTGGTTACCTGTTGTATTTTTTGTCGTATCCTTCGAATTGTCATTGAGTACCCACATGTCATCATGTGTGAGTGAGACAGTGAATAATCAATGGCTACCGATCGCTGTCAACAGAAGTTTTGTTACTGACAATAAATTTTTCATTGTCATTGAACAATTTATCTGTTACAGCCATATTGACAGGGCTCTTTTATGATACCGCATCAACAAATTTAGCGTATTCAGGTCAATTGTGTGACATTTCAATACATCTATCACCATTGATACTGTTAGTAACGAAATATAGTTGTTTATCATCTAAATGGACATATTTTGAAGGATTTAACTAACATAATCTAAATTGGCTGAAGTATTGCAAGCTTTGTTTAATAAATCGATAACAATAAACAAAACAGCAACATTTTTAGTAAATTTCAACTGAAACTTCCACTATTGGGATTTAGCTCTGTTACGTTTATTTTTAAATCTTAGTTGTGATACAACATCTCCCGTCTGTTCTTCATCTGCATCATGTTTTCCATTTTTGGTTGCCTGGAAGAAATCTCTTTTAGAGATAAGGCCGCAACTTGTGGAACGTGCTCTTTAGATTCTATTAATTTCGGTACATTTTTTATATTTCTGGTGTGCACAATAGTTTCTATCTATCTATCAACGTAAACGGTGCATAGAAAATATAAAAAGGTGCAATAATACATGCTATCTCTATAATCCGGCTCCCGACCGTTGTTAAAATAGTCCCGACACATATGTCGCTCGAGTTAACGCTCTTTTGTAAACCGTATCAAAATTAAGATAATGGATAATGTCCGACGAAATTTCTACTTTATTATTAGCCTCGTACCTCTACAGCTGTTGTGTTTTGTTATTTTTTGTAGAAGAGTGGGCAGTGACCGACCGTTATAGATTGCTGCGGTCCCATAACAGGTAATGAGCTTAGAAATTGGTAATGACTATATAAGCTCGATACGTGAACGCACGTCTAGTGTAATTTCGAATTATGACTTCATATCCTTCACCTAGTTTATGATTCGGAACGAGATTACGTATAATTTGATAACCGTTTTTATTTTAGATATACGATTGTACATATTCAAAAAATGTATTTTTAGTGTATTGCCGCTTAAATGTCGTTATACTTACAACAGTTGCGAGTTTCAATTTAAATATTCATCTAACTTGACGACATTTTTTAAATGTGCATACCTATGTAGGTACGTATATTCGAAATATTCCTAATATTATATAAAACTATAATAAATAATCCTATAAATATATCCTATCCTATATATTAATCCTTAATATATATTTAGTCAATGGGGGAGGCCTATACCCAGCAGTGGACGTCCTACGGCTGAAATAATGATGATGATGATGATGATGACATAAAACTAAAATCCGACATAAACTTAAAATCTAAATCATTTTAAATATTCGTAGATCTTTAGATGGGATTAATATTGAAACAGAGGATTATTTTACCGACTCTTCCTACTCTAAATAGGTAAATGTTTTTAGTAAAATTAACTTGACATTTATTATTCATTTTTCAACAAGTTGCAAAAATACTAATAGTCGGCGATTTTTATTACAATTTTAACATTTGTTTATTTATACTATACATAGTTTTGTATTTCTATGCTGTCCAAAACTTCATTTGCAAGCGTTGGCTCACAGAGGATTTCATTTGTTTAATTGAGCAACCAAATATTTGGCCCGATTCTGTCGATGTCGTTAGTTGTTCTCGTTCAGTCAATACGTCCACTAATAAACGACAATATGACGCTTTGTTACCGGAAAAATAACAAACAATATTGTGGCTTATTTCCTTTGCTTAGAAGCTAATATTGTTTCTGTTGGTGCATATAGTTGTTGGTAGAGTTGGGCGGTGCAATTGGCAGGGTGTAATCAATGGAACAAGAGCTCAATATTGTTGCTAATTTTATTTCTCACGCAATATTATATCGATAATTAGTGTGTATACATGACGGTTTCATTCTATCTATAGCATGTTAACTTAGTATATCTACACAGTTGGTTCTATTGCATTATTGGTGTTCTAATTTTGGTGTGTTTTTTTCAGTTATTCAAACAGAAAATTTAACGGTATCTCAAGTAAAAAATTTAACATAACATCTTTGGTATTTCACAAGTTGTAAACTTCTGATTGTCTTGTTTTATGACTGGCATGGTTCAAGGATTGCTGTGGCTTTTATGTGATCGAAGTCTTATGACTGTCGGTCATTATTTTTGCAAGAGAAAAGACACTAAAGACATATTTTTGTTATTTCTACTTAAATCCAAAGTCAAACTTATAACTAACTCTTGACGATCTTTTTAATTATAATTTTACTAATTCAATAATTTTGAAATGAAGCGTTCTGCACTTTCTTGCTTTTTTATTATACCCTAATGGGGTCATATGTATTAGGTTTAGAAATGGTATGTATATTGTATATTATATAAGTCCAGCACCTAAACATATGCTGCAATAAAGTATTCAGTATTAAGGTGGTTCGATTTCCATACAATTTTTTTTCCCATTTATGGACAAATGGAGCTTAGTTTTACAGTGAAATCACAGCTACTGGCATATATTTTGGTCTTTATTTGCGGTAAGTCACAAGTGCTTGAACAGCAGATTATTAGCAT
This sequence comes from Biston betularia, assembly GCA_905404145.2. Taxonomy (NCBI): domain Eukaryota; kingdom Metazoa; phylum Arthropoda; class Insecta; order Lepidoptera; family Geometridae; genus Biston; species Biston betularia. Next base: position 2,954,427 of record FR989879.1, read on the forward strand.
AAAAACAAATTTATGAATGATTTATGATTTTTGAATAAAACAGTAGATTATGCTATCTACTGTTTTATTCAAGCAATTGTGATTTACCGCAAATAAAGACCAAAATAAATGCCAGTAGCTGTGATTTCACTGTAAAATTATGCTCCATTTGTCCATAAATGGCAAAAATTTATTTGTATGGAAATCGAACCACCTTAAATTCTATTCTTCAAAATTCTTTACAAATTAAATAAAATGTAATCTTGTTGTTAAAATTAACCTAATATAGAACTAGTTTACAGAATTAATGAGTGGAGTGTTTCAAATTAATTGATATTCCGTTTTGGTCCAGTTTCGTCACAATTAGCTTGTTTTAGAACGATAGGTCTTCCAAAGTCACCGAAAGCGCGTGATTCTCTCCAAACCGACAATAAATCGTCTGTAAATGGACGACCAGTTTCACAATAAATATCCGATCTAACACCGTTTTCCTGCCCACGCTCATAATTTACAGAGAATTATTGGTATAAATTAAATAAACATCTCAAGTGAGACATTTACAACGAATACCTAAGACGCTGCAAAATTATAAATAGCATCTCTTAAATACTAGATTTCGCTAAAGTTAATTATATGTATTGCAAAAGATACGAAAGAAACACAAATTTGAATGAAATCCAATCAAGACTTTTCTACGTCCTTAATAAACTAAGATCAGTCGTATATTTTGCAATAATTTTAAAATAAAGTTACACTTAGTGCTTGATTATTGCGGTTGTAAACCTTTCGATAGCTTCGGAGTGGGTGTTAAATCTTTTTCTGATACTCTTACGTCTAAACGAGCATGGCTGTGATAAAAAGCGAGATTTTATGATACGGGAATATTTAAAACATTGTTCATCTTGGGTGGCCTTAACTGGCCCGACGTGATTCCTTGGTCTAATAAACACTTGATGTGTTTTCCTTTCTATGTTTATTTTCTAATGATAGACAGAAAATCTGTTTGGGCTCGTGTTTTGGTAACATTATTTGAATCGTCAAAGTGTTTTCAACTGGTTTTATAAATAATATTGTGGAGTGTCTCTTTGGGCAAGAGTCGACGATTCATTTTTTTCATCGTGTCGATGTAATATTTCATTTTCGAGACATCTGTCAGGTGGAACAAGATCAAGTTTGTCGCCGTCACTGGTATTAATTTCCCTTTGCTCTCGTTTATTGACTGCGATTGGATTATTTTCGTCGCAACTTTTCACGTCCCCAAGAGTTTTACATTGAGATTCGGTTGGAGCATTTTATTCTCATCGAGTTATTTGTTTTGAGATAGTATACCAGAAATAACAGCGCTACCGTAAAATATGTATAATGAGACTTCGTACTTACATGAAATACTTTTGTTTCTATCTTTATGCTACGATTTTCTCCTATGTTTTTCTTTACCAGTAGCGCAAGTCCATTGTTGGGATTTGAACCCACGTCGTTCGGTGTAAAAACCGCCCCCGCTAACCACTGAACTATCATCGCTATAAAAAGTAAATAGAAGAAAAGCAATCTATATAATAGACCTAGCTAAAACGATGTATAATTTCAAGCAACCGTCCCTGAATGACTCCATCATAATTTTATTTAAAAAAACTTCAATTCTGATTTTTTGAATTCTTGAAATTGAATTGCTATTACAATAAAGTTGTACATATTATCCATCTGTCTATGTTTATACAGTGTCTACACCAATTTTACCACTACTTGGCTCAAAATCAATATTTTTTAGTCACAGTGATTTCGAAAGTTCATTATTTCTCTCTCCTTATCAATAACGAAGGTGTTTTGATGCATTCAAATGAGATAAATTATCGACATTAGTCATTTGTTATTTCATGTCTTGTGTTTATTTGTTTTTAGATTTATCACGTCTTGTCTTGTCAAGGTGTTAATCAAACAATTTATTACAATAGCTGTATATAAAATATAGCTTGCTTTAAGTTATAGACAGATTTTGCTGATATTTCTATCGTTCACTTTTCTATTGCAAATGAATTAACCACAAAACCATTTATGTCTTATCATTTGTTAGGACGCATTTATTCAGTTTTATCGTGTTGTCTTTAGGGATATTTGTTTCCCATAGCGGTGGTACTTTTGCACAAAAACTGTCAGGGGGAAGGCAGCCCGAATGTCATACATCTTGATCTTACCACGCCGTTTTTGCTCACACTTGTCATTCTACAAAAACTGTTGTTCACTCGATCCTTGTTTTTGTTTCTGACAAGTCACTCCCCACTTAAGTACGCCCTGAATAATCACATAATTACTTGTCTCGTCGCTGTTGTGTATTTATGGCGAAGAAACTTTTCCAAAATTCGTAGAGACAATTAAAAGTACCTAATTGACGTACTTGGTTAAGAAGTTAGTCTAAATGGTTAATTAAAACATAAATCAGACGTCTGAGATTGCGTTACGGAGAAATTAAAGAAAAAGTTGGAGTAATTGGCTCTTATCCGAGACGGAGAATCTTTGGGGGAACTGAATGTTTGATAGTGATGTGACAAATGGTTTAGCCGATAAAAGGTCAATAAAGATTTTATTGTTTTACACTCCTAGCAAAATAACACAGATTAAGCAGGTTTTTTCGCAACATAAAATATGATTAATGGTCTAGGTCTATGTCCCCAGGTTTTTTGTCTGGTAGACCACTTGCCATGTTTTTTTGGGCTCTGTGTAGTCCCCTGTTTAGCTAATGTTGCATTTTTACAATTTCTTGACTGATTTGTAACTAAACGTACGCACAGTTACGTCACACGTCGTGAAAACACGTCAGTTCAAACCCCAACAATGAGCTAAAGCTACCTATAAAGGAAAGCATCGTGAGAAAATTATAACATGGTGCTGGCAAGCTACCTTAAGTTTAAAATCTGTCGTACCTAACAGTGTATTCCGAGCCAGTTCCATTCTAAGCTGTGTGTATGTTTTCCATCTTCAACAACACCGTCACTTAACATCAGACGAGCTTTGATCAAAACAACTAGCTTGCCAACCATAAAAAAAAAACATTTGAAAAAAAAATCTTACAGAAATTGAATCTGGTTTAAAGAATTTAAATGAGTCCTGCCACCATCTGCCACGTTACAAGTAAACCGGCAACCGGATATCTCTTCAGTATCTCTACTTTTCATAATCTTACCAGGAATATGTCAAGGGACGAAACAGCGAAATGAACTGTCAACTGGGACGTCCAAATCCAATTTATTGTTCGGCTTACAAATGCGAGGATTCAAATTAACCTTGCCTGTCTTTCCTTTTTGCGGGCTGTCGTTAGGGCTGCCAGTGTCAAGTTTTTTAAACGTCTAAATAACAATCATAGTTATGGCGGGAATACGGAAAAAAATTATGACGTTATACCTATAATTTTCGAAAACTTACCTTTTACCAAGTATGATGTTTAATTTAGGAATGTAAAAGGGGATATGTGGACATTGTCCAGCAGTGGGAGAAACTGGCCTAATATAAAAAACATGTTAATACTCTTTATTTCCCAAATTAATATTCTTTATTGTACACTATATTAATAAAACAAAAATATGTCAAAACCACGTCAGTTTCCATAGTAAAGTGGTGTTGTAATTTTAAACTTCAAAAGTGTAATAGACAAAGAACACAGTATGACATCAGTTAATTTTGTGATAGAAGCAGCCCTACTTACCAGTATCGTGTACAATTTTCCAGGCTTTTGTGCTATGATACCGGCTATTAAGATTCATTTTTACTTGTACACCGTAATTAATAATAGCTGAGATGACTTTTGTTATTAAACGGAGACTTTCTCATTTTCTTCCGGAGTTATTCCGTGGATACTAAACTGGATGATTCAAACAAGTGAAATGTTTAAAATCAAAAATATTGTAGATGTTGACCAAGTTTATGAATTAGAAGTTTGCTTAATATTATATCTTCTTCTGCTTAATTACTGAAGGTCATGCTTCGACACTACTGTCTTCGGTTTCTCTCAGAGCAGTAGTGAGTTGTAATGTTGTACATATATGAAAAATTTGATCACTATTCTATTTCAGATCATGTAAAAATATATTGTTTTACAGAGATTTGTCAAATTTTTTATCTACTGAATAACAAAATTTTTGCATAAAGATTTATATTTGTACATATTCCCAAGGTACATCCATGTTTTCAAATTGACATTTATTAGCAAACTTTGTGTCTAATAAAACTTCAATTAAGTCCAAATCCAAACAAAAAGCGTTAAAGACTTAACTGATACAATTTGTCGATCACTTAAATTTAACTCATCTAATTCCACCACTGACACCCTCGCCAATTCAGAGATACTTTCACAAAGAGAAAGAACAAAAACACCTAATCAATCAATTGTAATCCCTACTAAAGAAATCACACTGGAAGTAGAAGGAATTGCGTTGACAAACGACACAGTAATTGTTCCGGATAATAGGGTGAAGAAGACAGTAGAAAAAACGGATCGGCTCAAACATTTGCGAGTTGCGATTGATGGGGCTGAAGACAGATGGAAAAGACCTGTAGAGATTTTGATTGAGGAAAGTGAAGTCAAGATAAGAGGGTTTGAAACTGGTTACAAAATGAGCTGCGAATTTAACACTGAATATATAAAAGAAGCAAATTTTATTAAAAAATGCATTTAAGTCAACGATATAAATAAGATAAAAAGCTATAAAACTAACGTTATAAACAAAATCCAACATTTCTGTGCGATTTCTTATGTTATCGAGTTAAGCTAAGACATATCAAGTCGCAATACTTTCTGTATTCAGAATCCGTTTCATTTATTATTATGGAATGTCATTTAAATTTCCATAAATTTGATTGACGCGTAATTTGATGCTTATTGTTGACTCAAAATTATAAAATTGTTTAGTGACTAAATATAATTACTTACTAAATTTCAAACATATTTATTAATGTTATACTAACTTCATCATATTTTACAAATGATTAAATATTTATGAGTAGAATAATGGCTTTATTACATCGACACATGTATATCTTTATTAAAAAAAAAAAACGAAATTCAACAAAATCAGCAATACCTAGCGGTATATTTTTTTTAAGCCACCTTTGAATTGACAGCTCAAGGCAGATGGCAAAGCTAACACGAGTAGCGGTGTATAACAGTGACTTTATATAAAAAAACAAAAGTATACAAATAAATAAATCACACGTTAAAGGAAGCTAAAGATTGATTTTGGACTTTTGGCGGGAACGCGGGAAGAGTCGTGTCGCTCCGTTGTATTTTTTTCCAAAACTAGTGTTTTGTCGAGTGTTTATGCATAAAAATGGTGGTGTTTTATTCATAAAGTGCCGAATTACAAGCGCGAGTGTGGGAAAATGATATAATGGGGTGAAACATGTCTTTTCGTGTTGCTTCCAAAACTCCATCGAAGCTTTATAGTAAAGTCGCCACTACTTTACTAAAGCATGACTGGACTTGACTGACACAGACTGGACTTGACTAAGACTGGACTTTGACTATAACTAGCTATGAGGACGCTTGTTTAATTTTTGAAACTTGAAAATATATAAATACTTGACACTGGCAAATGCTAAAACGCGACGCCAAAACTAAAGAAAGAAGAAAGATTGATTTCCTTGTTCAATTCTGACTAAATGATTGACGTTGTCAATATAAATACGGAGACATAAAGTGGCTTCATTAAATGAAAATGAAAGCAGCTGCAAAAAATGTGAAGCCCAGATTACGCATAATTTCAATGAGATGCGGACAGGACGATGCATTCGAAAAGCAACTTGCCGACCATTAATTTTATTCAACCTCAAAGCAGGTGCACCTTGATTCAAAACTCTGTGGAGGTCCCGAATTTCCCGCGAAAAACTCTGAGATTTATGACCGCAACCCGCGATCTTTGGGTGGAAAAAGCAGCGCTTTTAACGCTTTAGGAGCTGAAATGTGGTTTTTAGCGAGTTCCAGCCAATTCAAATTTTCGGTATATTTTACTTCGATCTCTTTATAGGAGTTTTAAGGTTCTTCGCTTTGACGTCTGATGGGTTATGGGTTACTGTTTCTGTTTGACTGCTTTTATGGAAGCAATTTACGATGTTTTTATGTTTCTGGAATATTTTATCGATGAATGTCTTATCTTTGGGTAAAATATTTATTTTTGAAGATTCAGCAGCTTTTATATTAACATCGTAGATTATTTCGATTAAATTTACAACATACATCATAAGAGAAATAGGAACCCTAATAAGATCACTTAGTTGTAAGTTTATCTGTCTATAATCAAGTAATATATACCTATACGGAACGGTATGATGTAAAAAAATGTATTACATCATTTACCCAAGAATCAACTCTGACGAGAAACAAGAAGAAAATGAAAACAATTGTATTTTTTCTTTTTTTGTTTGTTTTATTTTGTTACAAACTTACATTTGTACGCCAAATAGCCAAGAAGGATGTATGATAATATATGACGGATTTTTTTAACTACATCGTTAAATGCATTCATCAATCAATCAATCCGGGTTACTTTTACTTTAGGGTTGTTTCGGAAATTTCACGGTAAAAATCTTGGAGATTCGATTCCCGTGATGGATGTCCATCTACATATAATTTTGTGCCAAAAAACGAGTGTAAAATAAATACAATCGTAAGTGCACTTACCTTATCTTATTTACCTTTAATCATCATCATCAGCCCGTAATCCGTAATCACTGTCAAGCATATGCCTTTCTTCTTATACCACTGTACACACCACTGCATCCTCGTCTAGTGCCAATCTTGTCCAAGTTCGACCCGCGATTTTTATGATATCGACCCAAAGGGCTGATGGACGACCAACGCTTCATTTAACATTTAACGTTCCACCAATCTGTCAACGCTTTAGTCCACCTGCCGTCACACTAGCAACATTACACATGCCCTACTTGGGTAGGGCATGTTGCCATCCATTTAAGTTTCATGATAGGCGATCGGATATAACACATCTTAGTCTGCTGCCGGATTTTGACACTTTTCACCTACTCTACCTATTGAAGAATAATTACATATTAGACTAGTGAAATTATCAAAACGAATTATATGCTTATTTGGTGAAAAAATGGTAATAGGTTTAATTTGAAATTATGTATTTTGTGATTTCAAAAACCAATAAAATTTTACCATGAAACAGTCAGGACGTCACGCCCCGCATAAATTTTATTTTATTATTTTGTTTACATTTTAAATTTTATTATTATGAATTTTGATTTTTTTCAAGTATTAATGTGAGTCCAGTTACTTGAAATAAATTAAATTAAAAAAAAACAAACAACCATTTATATATCAGCTGTTGACGAAAATGTTAACAGCAGCAATGCTGTTTTGCACGGCGTGACGTAACGGCTTGGAGTTCACGGTTACGTGACTGCATATCATATTTTTCCGAATTTATTTTACAAAAAAAAGTAAATAATTGTAAATATTTTAGGTACATAGGTATATATTTAGTTTATTTCCGCTTAACAAATGAAACAATTAACGCTTAACAGTAAATAATTTTGTTTCTTGTTATCTACATAAATATCAAGATTATTCATTAGGAACTCGATTTCATCCTTTTTATTTCTAGTGGATACAATTTGGAAACTGCATGGTCTCATTACACGCGAGAATTAATTACTTTTATTTTCTTGACTTTTAGGGAAACAACAAAAATATAGATACATACTTACAAACATTTAGATGGTTCACACTGAAAATATACATACGCCAACTTCATACTCCGTTACCCAAACATTTTCCCAGAAAAATTCGCCCTGACTAAACCTTATAGGAGAAAACAACATCAAGGGCCGCATAAGTATTACTAGACACGTAAGTACCTTGTATCACCCCCGAATTGGAAGCCCTGCCTCCCAAGACCCCTATTCTGTTCAAACTCAATTTGGAAAACTTAAGAAAAACCGCAGTAGCGTTCATCCACAATTTATGATCCACTCGGTTTGTTTTTACAGTAATACCGACCCGTGGTCCGAACTGGAAAATCTGTAGCCATGTTTCGGCGTAAAAAATTTGCGTCTTTTTGGTGCAAATTAAAAGCTTCTAGAGGTTACTTTGCAATAGGACTTGTTGGGTAAAAACAGTCTCTTTTTACCTTTTTAGACGATTGCTCATAAAAGGAGAATAATGTTTTCAGGGTTCATGTATATACCTATGTATAAGTGATTGAGATTTTTTTTTAATGGTTGACAGGCTAGTTGTTTTACCACAGCTCACCTCATGTTGGGTGAAGGTGTGGTCGAAGATGGTAAAGCATACATAGCCTGGAATGGAACTGGCTCTTAAGTGAGGCTGCTGGAACACACTGTTAAATGCTTGGCGGCAGATTTTGAACTTGAGGGTGGTAGCTACCTAGCTGAGTACTAGAAAGTACGCTACCACCATGCTGTGGTTTCCTCACGATGTTTTCCTTCACCGGCAGCTCAAGCTTATTGTTGGGGGTTGAACCTACGCCTTTCGGCATGCGAACCTACCGCACTACCACTGAGCTATCATCGCTACAAAATTATTTCACTATAACTTTGAAATACCTGAAGAGATTTGGATTTATATAGAATCCTTACAACATCCCAAGTGACTGGTCATGATTAAAAAATAAACATTTCGTGTTCCGAGGCCTTCGTGTTTTTTATGTTTTCTTAATAAAATTAAGCTGTTTTTTGTCTGTGGCATGTAGCTATATAAATATTGTGCCAAGAACAAATTTCGACATATTAAAAAATTTTTAAACCTAACCGTAAAATAAAAACGCACAGTTAATTTAAAAGGATTTTAGTTCTGTACAGAATCCTATTAAACATAAGACTGTTGTATCTAATAAGCTCTTTTATACTTATCTATACATAATTATACCGCTATTTTACGCGACTTTAGGTCTGTACGTAAAAATATGCCACGAAGCATGGTGGTAGGGTATTTTCAACTTCTTGGCTGGCTAGGTACTACCCTCAAGCCTCAAGTTAAAAATCTGTTGCCAAGCATCTTACAATGTGTTCTGGCAGCCTCAGAGCCGGTTCATTCCAGGCTAGGTGTTCTTCACTATCTTCGACTACACCATCACTGAACTGGTGAGCTGTGGTCAAACACCTAGCTTATCAAACAACAAAAAAAAGTATAATGCTTAAAATTGTCTGTTAAATACTTACCGGCGTTAAATGCCACGCTTAGAAACGATACGGGTTACTTTAAACATAGATTAAACGTATGCAATGTTTATACGCAAATTTTGTATCTTGTACCAAACCAATTCAACTCCGTGGGCACTAAAAGTTTTGGTGTTGGCGTGAATTATTACCTCGTAACGAGAATTATTTTAGTTTTAGTTGATTAGAACTTTATTTCGTTGACTAAGAACCTAATAAAAAAACCTTAAGAGAAAGAACCGAAGTGCGTACCTACATACACCAATGACTATTATGTCTTATAAAGATTTTTCAATTCCAGTTTTTGCATTACTATGAAGGTGTTTCTGTTATCAATATTTTATCTTATGGTTAGTATCAACAGCCCTGTAATTTCGCATACACACTACTGCTTGGCAGTAGAATATCTGAAAGTGCGGTGGTACCTAACTAGATGATATTCTGCTAAGGATATTTACTACCAAGTTAAACGGGTTAAAACAAAACAGGTTATTAAAAAATAAAAAACCGGTCAAGTGCGAGTCGAACTCGCGCACGAAGGGTTCCGCACCAGTATCTATAAAAACGGCAAAAAAAAAAACAAGTTTGTCTGTTTGTTGTCTGTTTTTTTAGTATTTGCTATAGCGTCAACAGAAATACATCATTGATTGATTCAGGCGTTACTTTGCGGAAGTTCATTTTGAGTAAGGCAAGTGATTACTGCAGAGAGAAGAGGATATTGAGACTTGTGGTTATTTTAATTAGATTTTTGTTAAATCATATTTTTAAAGTTTATGTCAAATTAGTTATTATGATGTAATACTAGACATTAAGTAAGATTAAGTATTTAATATTAAATAATAATTTATTATTTTAATTAATAAATTATTTATTGTCAAAATAGTTAAATTTAAGTCCTCATCACTGTTGTAACTGAAACGACTGTTAAGCGGAAATAAACTAAATACATACCTTGAACATTAGAAATACACCATCTGGGAAAATTTCAATTGTTTAACTAACTATCACGGTTCATCAGATACAGCCTGGTGGCAGACGGACAACGAAGTCTTAGTGATAAGGTCACGTTTTACCCTTTGGGTACGGAACCCTAAAGATGCCGAACTCATCAACGACAGATCTAAAACTTATTAAAATGAAATTAAAAATCCGTATAACTGTATCTTTCGATCTAAACATTTCTAGTTTTGACTTCAAATCAGAACAAACATCGACTCCGGCGGAATCGTTCGTCCCGTTTCATTTTATATGTTTCTTCATCTGTACGTCTCTGTCTTTCAAAACTGAAGCAACTAATGTTAAAAAGTTCACTTTTTTCTCGAAACCAAATCACGAATTCGATCAAACTGTACGTGCGTTCAAAATCCGTCGAGGCTTAACAGGCGATGTGGTTTGATGTCGTAATCTAGTGCTCGGTTCTCAAAGCGGAAAAAAAGTCACCTTTTTGTCACTTTTATGTTAGTTTTTCGGTAAAAAGTTGTTTTCATTTGACGCTCTTTTGAATCGGGCGCGTGCTTTTTATTCTGGGTCATGACGATTCATTTCGTGTTCAAACAAATGTTAGTTCCCTTGTTAGTAACAGATTTAGAATTAAAGTTTTCTGTCTACATCCGAATCAGTCCGGTTTTTACCCAACTGCCAAGTAGGTACCTACATAATTATATTTGATTTAACCTCCGACGCAAAAACATATTATGGTATTATAAGCTTGACGTGTCTCTGTCTGTGTGCATGTGTAGGTGTCTGTCTGTGGCATCATCATCATCATCAGCTCTCGAGCTCAGTTTTGTTTTTTTTTTTGTTTGAAAAGTGAAAAGTAGAGTGTTTTAGCTAGGTATGTTTGATGAAAATCGCTCTAACATGGCCGCCGAGATTTTGAATTTCAACAATGAAAATCACTTGTATAATTCTAAAAACTTCATGATAGTATGAGGTAACCCTAATTATTCGGTCGATGAGTGCAGCTGTACTTGATACTCGATGAGGTCAAAATCCTGCACCCAATTTATAACCCCGAGAAACAAAATTCGGGAAAAATCAGTCTACAAAGATTCATTATTTGCTAAGCTATATTAATGCTACGACAAAATTGATGGCGTTGTATTTTACTCTCCTAATTGCACACCACCCACTAAGCTTCACACATCACGGTCCTATATTTGCCGAGATCCGTGTCAAGAACTTACAAAACAATACAATAGACAATGCCGTCCTTTGATATCACTGAACGACTAATAAAACAACTGTTAGGCTTGAAATTTACAAGCAAAACTCAAAGTTGAGTAATTTTAGAAGCATCAGTGAACTTGTCACTTTGTTAGGTACTTTTACGTTTTGTTTTGGATTTCGATAAAGATAAAAAGTAGCCTATGTGTTAACCCAGGGTATCAGCTACCTCCATACTAAATTTCACCCAAATCCATTTAGTAGTTTTTGCGTGAAAGAGTAACGAACATCCATCCAAACTTTTACATTTATAATAATGGTGGTAGTGCATAAAGAATTCTTGATTTAGGAATAAGTGTATCAACGTCTGTCTTTATATTATACGACTATGCAAGATGGTGGTGGATCAGTTTACTGGTTCAAAGTCACTCAGCGTGCAATGGTATGAGCTATGCTTGGCGGTTCTCTCATAGTCTAAGATCCGGTATAGATAAAAAACACGCATATTCCCTCATCAGTTTTTTAATCGTGTATATTATATTGAAAGCTTGGCTTATCAAAAAATTGATTAAGTTCATGGTTGCCGAGATTTTAGATGTAAATTATAGCATGGTGGTACGGTATTTTCTAGTACTCGGCTAGCTACTACTCTCAAGTTGGAAATCTGCCGCCAAGCATCTATCGGTGTGTTCCGGCAGCCTCACTTGAGTTTCATACAGATCAGGTGTGTTAATCATCTTCGACCACACCTTCACTTAACATCAGGTGAGCTGTGGTCAAACATCTAGTCTGTTAACTTTAAAAAAACTTTTTAACCTTTGGTCATTGTCATTGGCAGTGATTAAAATAATACGTATTAACAGAAAATGATGTATTGTAATTTAGACTCATAAAGAAAATGTTACTTTCGTCGACACACCTTGGTATTTAATAACAAATTTTAATATATTAAAACGTTTTACGTAACCAATAATCTCAACATAAAAACAAACACTGTAAATTTAAAAGAAATGCATAAATATCGCTGGACATTACCTACATACAGCGCCATCTGCCCCCAAACTAAGCAAAGCATTTTTAAAAGCTTAGATAACTAATACAATACTTAAATACTTTTTTTTTTCATAATACATACATACGGTACCTACCTATACCCAGGCACAGAACCAACATTTGTTGTCCTGGGTGGAAATCGAACCTACGCCCTTCAGCTCTTGAAGCAGACTTTATTCCAAAGAACCAACAGGGCTAACAATTAAAAAAAACATGGTATTAATATTTATTTAGTTTCTTTGGAGTCTTAAAACATAAAGATTACAGTATTCATAAGCGCTTTTATACTTACATACGTATGCTGATATTTTCTGCGTATTTAGGTCCGTATGTAATCTACCTTTATCTTCTCAGGTTTATGATTATTTCTCTTGCGGAGTCACACAGAGAGAATTTTCTCATAAACATGAATGAACATAGACGACGTAACAGAAAAAGTCTGTTAGCGTCCTTTCTCGTTGTTTTTAGTTCGCCGCATATAAAAGGAAATATATGAAATTGGTGCCTTTACATTCTTTATATGTGATGTGAGTGAAAGGGAAATTGTACTAGAACTAAACACACATAGGCATGTGCAAAATATGTTTGTATAATTATGGTCACCGCCACCCCAAGTTTTTTTTATAGATAGATAGATGGAAACTATTTATTAGGCACACCAAAAACAGAAAACAAAAGAATCATATGAGCTAATGCCAAACGTGACGGCCTTATCGCTACACGATACAATTAAAGAACAGACGAGATATATTGAAACACTGTTAAGATTAAAAAAATGTACACTAATAAACGAACGAACGCTTAAATAACAAAAAAAAAACAGAACAAATTAAAAAACACCCTGATCAAACCAGAACTAACTGAAACAGTAACAAACCGAATTCATTTCTCAATCGCAAAACAATAACAATTGGCAATCGTAATACATATTAGGCACACCAAAAACAGAAAACAAAAGAATCATATGAGCTAATGCCAAACGTGACGGCCTTATCGCTACACGATACAATTAAAGAACAGACGAGATATGTTGAAACACTGTTAAGATTAAAAAAATGTACACTAATAAACGAACGAATGTTTAAATAACAAAAAAAAAAAACAGAACAAATTAAAAAACATCCTGATCAAACCAGAACTAACTGAAACAGTAACAAACCGAATTCATTTCTCAATCGCAAAACAATAACAATTGGCAATCGTAATACAAAACAATCCCTAATCAACAAGTTTGTTCAAGTTTCCAATCATCATAATTAGTTCAATAATCCATTAATATTCTCCTCAACGACGGCAATCCGCGAAACTCCGAACAAACTTGTGGTACAACACGCGATTGGATTTCAAACAGGGTGCATCTCAACTGAGCCACGTACGCAATTATGGGCTCATACTTGTGAAGTTTGAGACGTGTTTGTGACAAATCAACGTTTGGGACGGATTACGTTTGCTAGCCGCTAAATACACAAAACAAACAAAAAATGGTACAAAAAGTTGAACTGTAATGAGTGGTAACAATGTCTGCTGTTTTTGCGTACAACTTTAGTGCAACACTCAGTGCCTTCCTTTCTTCTTCCCTTCCTTCTTTTATCCTTCCTTCTTCTCGTTCTTCCTTGTTCCTTTCCTTTCTTTATTTTCTTCGTTCTTTCTTTCATTATTTTCTTCCTTTCTTTGTTTCTTCCTTCGTTTCTTCCTTCTTTTATTCCTTTCCTTACTGCTAAGCTAGCTCACAAAAATATTTCCTTTTCGAAAACAAAAGAACAGTTCCTGTAAACATTAAATAAAATGACCAATTTTAGCATAGTATAGTTGATTAGTCCTACCCAGAAAGGAACTTCTAGCACTCGGCTGGCTAGCTACCACCCTCAAGTTGAAAATATGCCGCCAAGCACCTAACGGTGTGTTCCGGCAGCATCACTTGAGTTCCACTCCAGGTCAAATGTGTTAACCATCTTCGACCATACCATCACTTAACATTTGCATGGTTGTAGGGTACCTACTTTCTAGTACCTGGCTGGCTAGCTACCACCCTCAAGTTGAAAATCTGCTGCCAAGCATCTAACGTTGTATTCCGGCATCCTCACTTAAGAGCCAGTTCCATTCCAGGCCTGGTGTGCTTTACCATCTTCGACCACACCGTTACTTAACATCAGGTGAGCTGTGATCAAACACCTAGCCAGTTAAACCTAAAAAAAATAATCAGGTGAGGTATGGTCAAACATGTAGCCGGTAAAACATAACCTTAAAACAAGCTCAAAAAGCAATCTTATCAGACGCGATTTCGGCCAGATAATCCTAAGATAAATAACAATAGTCTGATGAAAAAACTAAGAAACTACTACTTCACAATTAATATGGAAATTGCCTTTACAGCTGTCTTACGGAAATCCTCGTTTATTCATGTAAATGGTCCCTCGTCGTCCAAAGGAAAAATACAAAGTATTTATCAAAGACTTTTGTTCTACTTTGATGTAGAAGAATGCAAAAGGGTAATGGGCGATTATGAAGAGAATGAAATAGCAGAACTCCGCTGTTCTACTCGGGGGAATGTTTATTGTTACTGTTTAAAATGGAAAACAATGCCACGGGTTTCAACAATTTATAATGCTTTGGAGTTATTAATCTATAGACATCTGTGTCTGTTTAAAATAAATATCACCTTTTCGGTCGAATTATGCTACTTCCTATAAACGCGAAAGTTTAAAATAAATATAAATAAATAAATATAAATAAATAAATATAAATATCGTTGGACAATACACACAGCGCCATCTGGCCCCAAACTAAGCAGAGCTTGTGTGATGGAAGTCAGATAACTGATAGAATACATAAATACTTTTTTTTGTAAATTCATACGTATAATACATACAGAACACCCAGACACAGAACAAATATTTTGTTTATTCACAAACATTTGCTCAGAGTGGGAATCGAACCCACGCCCAACAGCTCTCAAGGCAGATATATTACCAATGAGCCAACGGGGCTGGGGGCGGGGCGGGGAAGTTTGTATGTATAGAAGTATGGATGTTTGTAACCTAGTCTTTCACGCAAAAACTCCTAAATGGATTTTGATGTAATTTCGTATGGATACCTCCTGACACCCTGGATTAACACATAGGCTACTTTTTATCCCGAAAACATGTAGCAGGTAACACGGCGGGGTGCAGCAGTGGCGGATTTACAAATTTTCAAGGCATAGGCTACACAGTTTTTGCCGCCCTTGCCTCTACAATTGTCAGCTCCTACATTATTTTTACAATCCAAAATGTTTTTCTACTCTCGGAGTGTGCAATGACAAGTGAGAGAGGAAAGTCATTAGCAATATTTGTTGCAGACTTCTATCTGTGAGACATCAGAAAACCGTCATGCAAAAATCTTTTTGATTTCTATGAGGTAGCAAAAAAATTCGGTCCCCAAATTTGCCGCCCCAAAAATCTGCCGCCCTAAGCTCAAGCCTACTCAGCTTGCTGGTAAATCCGCCACTGGGGTGCAGCTAGTACTAAATACAATAGAATAGAATACAACTTCTTTACACACCAAAACAAAACACAAAAACATATAAATTTGAAACAATATAACATTAAAAAGAGATAAAAAAGAACAAACAAAAAAGAAAGAAGACGAAACAAAAGAAAGTTCTTAAAAAATAAGTATATACCTAACAATGGATTGATTCAGACGTTATTTAGCGTAATTTCATTTTGAGTGTTCAAGATATACATGTATATTATTATTATGAGCCAGTTCCATTCCAGGTTAGGTGTGTTTACCATCTTCGACCACACCGTCACTTAACATCAGGTGAGTTGTGGTCAAATACCTAACAAAATTTACTAGATTTTTAATAAATAAGTTGTTGTCAAATTAGTTAAATTTAAGCCCTCATCACTGTTGTAACTGAAACGACTGTTAAGCGGAATTAAACTAAATATACACCTTGAATATTCATGTAAGACTGTCCGAATTTCAAACTTTCTTCATAAATAAACGGCGTGTCATAGTAAACTACTTCCCAGTGTCACAGTGGTACGGTAACCCAATTTTTTGACATAGGGGTGGCTCTCGAACCGTCGCCATTCCAAGTAGGTACATATCCGTTACTACCCGTGCCAAGAGACTCCTGCCAAGCCTTGGTGCATGTCTTACTTGTACTAGATAGGGCTGCTGTGCCTGCATCCATATTTTTTATTACAAAATGGGCAAAATGGTACTGGCTCATTTATGATAACGGGCTGATCATTTTCTGAACCTGGATCAGTAATACAGACCATAATTATAATCATATTAGCTGCGCCCTGCAGCGTTATCAGTATTGATATAAATATGTTGAATCAAATATTATCATTAATGTCAAAATTCTTTGTAGTTGTAAAACGTGTGCTCGACAAGCCAAGCCAAACGCTTGAGTCGTAACTTAAAGCTAAAATATTGAATTCCTAAATAGATTTCAAATATACAGACAACCCTACAGGGGGTGTCTTGGCAGCAATTCAGGTCTCTCGCATATTGAGTTCAACGTTTTGTTTGAGACCGAGATGAGGCGCCAAATATATTGGTATCTTTCCAGTTTTTACATTTCTGTGTAAACATTATTCAGTTTACTCTTTTGTCAAAGTTGACGTGATTTGAATCAGAATGGCGGATGACTAGTGTGTACTTAAATACATAATATCTACGTGGCTATATTCTTGGACTCAAAGAAAAAGTGTATTATTGAACTGGAACGGTTCGATTCCACCCATTATACCTAGCCTATTTGATAATATACAAAAATGTACAATTTAAAAATACCAACTCCATGGCCTTTACGCCAACTAAACGCACTGCTCCAATGAGACAATAAGGTTTCGAAAATATCATCGATGTATACAATTTTTAGATTTTGTTGATTTTTTAAAAACCTCTCGTTCGTTTTCGATAAACTTATATGAGACTACCTTTGAAGTATAATGTACCAAACAAAAAAACAATCATCAAAATAGATTCATAATTGACGGAGTTATCGCGTAACAATAAAAAACATACATTCGAATTGAGAACCTCCTACTTTTTTTAGTCTGTTTAAAAACGGTGCATATGATTAATTTATTTACTGCCGTAAATGTTACTGTGCTCCGGTTTGTAGGGTACTGCAGCTAGCGAAATTACAGGGCTGTTGAGACTAACCATCGAAAGTCTCAATGTAATGACCGTCAAAGCAGCGATGCCCTGGACTTTGTTTTACTACACAAAGCTCTGTCGTCTTGTAGTCAGTCTAGGTGATCGTCTTGGTCGTATCATTACTTTTAAATCTACACTAATATTATAAAGAGGAAAGATTTGTATTTTTGGATATTTGTATGTTTGTAACGAATAACCCACCCACCACACCCACAAGGTGGACGACAGACGACCTAGTAAAGACCGCAGGAACGCGCTGGATGCGAGCCGCTTCCAACCGGTCTTTATGGAAGTCAATGGGGGAGGCTTATGTCCAGCAGTGGACGTCCTATGGCTGAAATGATGATGATGAACGAAGCAGTGGACGTCCTATGGCTGAAATGATGATGACGATGATGATGAACGAATAAACTCAAAAACTACTGGACCGATTTAATTTTTTTTTCACATTACCTATGTATATATTATTATTAGAATGCTACATCATACCGAAGTAACATAGGCTTTTAAGTACTAGAGTGTAATTGAAAAATAAAAGTCTATCCGTGCGAAGCCGGGACGAGCCCCTAGTTTTTAAATAGGTATATGAAAAAATAAAATGTTAGATTGTTTGGAAAGTTAAACGCGTAAACGATTTGTGTGTAGAGGATTTTACTTCGCCAAACCCGACCATAATTTACATGCTCATGTTACTAACAAAATATTCCAGAAATAATCCTATCATCGAAGCAACCGTCTCCTATCGTATATCGATATGTACACAGTGTAAACCTTCTAAGCGAGTAAAGCATGTTTACATGTTTGCAGTGGTGTTAGCCGGGGTCTGGCTAATGGGACCGGCAGCGGTCCCCTTGTTCTCCAGTAGCTGAAAGTTTGTGTAGTGTTGCAGTAGGTAAAGTTGTAAAGTAAATCAAAGACACAGCAATAACGCTTGACTGCTCGTTATCTCAATATATCTGCTACAAGATCTGTGGGGCCTAAGTTCTATTCACACCAGGACAAAAATTTATGTGATCATAAATATTTGTTTTGAAAATGACCGAGTCAGAAAATAATATATATTAAACTATGATTGATTGATTAACTATTTATTGTACGCACTAAAAATAATGCAATACTGAAGAAATAAACGACGACAAATTAACATTTATGACTATTTTAGTTTTGTAGCGATGACAGCTCAGTAGTTAGCGCAGTCGGCTTGCACGCCGAAGGGCGTGGCTTCAAACCCCAATAATAAGCTTGAGCTGCCAGTGAAGGAAAATATCGCGAGTAGTATTCAGCTGGCTAGCTACCATCAAGTTAAAAACCTGCCATATGTTTACCATCTTTTGTAGCGATGATAGATAAGTGATTAGCGCGGTCGGTTCGCCTGCTGAAGGGCGTAGGTTCAAACCCCAACAATGAGCTTGAGCTACCAGTGAAGCAAAACATCGTGAGGAAAAACATAGCATGGTAGTGGTAGTGTACTTTCTAGTACCTACCCGGCTGGCTAGCTACCACTCTCTAGTTGTAGCATGTCAACCATAAAAAAATAATCTTCGAACACACCGTCTCTTTGCGTCTGTGGGCAAACACTTAGTCTGTCAACCATGAAAAAAAAGTATTCAAACTGAAGATCAAAGGTGTTTGTCGGAATATTCCTTACTGCTTTTTCAAAACTGTGTCGCATCTATCTTATGTGCTAACTATAAGTAATAACGCTCAAAACCAAACGCGGGTTACGCTCTAAGGGAACTACAAAAACCTCGGGACCACCTACTCGGCGGCGTCTTTTGACGACATTACTACTTAGGTCCTGGCCATTTATTGCCTCTTAGAACTTTTTAACTCACTAAAAAAAGGAGGAGGTTCTCTATTCGACTGTATGTTTTGAATCGATTTTGATGATTCTTTTTTTGCTTGGTAGATCATTCTTCAGAGGTAGTCCTGTATAGATTTTATAGAAATCTATTGAGCGGGTTTTTAAAAAATCAACAAAACTGTATACATCGAGATATTTTCGTTTACTTCGAAACCTCGCTGTTTCATTGGAACAGTGCGTTTAGAAGTCAACTAAACGCATTGTTCCCATGAAACAGCGATGTTTCGAAGTCAAGAAAAAGAAAAAGTCATAGATTTTTTTAAATTGTAAATTGGTATATATAATGATTATTATTTTAACGACTTCAGAAAAAAGAGTCTGTTCTCAATTCGTCGGAATTTTTTTTTAATGTTATTTTCTAAAACTATACAAGTATTTGCGTCGGCTATTCATCATCTCATGTTGCTGAGCTGATGTTTCTAAAGTTTTGCACAC
This sequence comes from Biston betularia, assembly GCA_905404145.2. Lineage (NCBI taxonomy): Eukaryota > Metazoa > Arthropoda > Insecta > Lepidoptera > Geometridae > Biston > Biston betularia. The sequence goes on from FR989879.1 coordinate 2,974,273, forward strand.
CCAATACTGGGTTGAGTATGGTTTAAGCGACGTTTTATTATGTACCAACATTTTCCCTGTACTCAGCAAATAAACACATTTTGATTTTGATTTTGAGTTTTACAAGAAAAAAATGATTCATAATGACACGGGTTTGACACCCATTTGGACTCACAGTGACCCATTTGAGCCCACAGTGACCCAATTGGGCTTGATGCACCAGCTGTGAAACCCCTATATATTTTAAAAGAGTCCATATTCAGTGTCATTTTTATATTAATTAATATGAGAAAGATAACGTTGATTGGGACAAAAGACCTTAAACACAACGGGGTAGCAGCAAAATTACTGTTCTCTAACATTTGTTTATACTTTTATAGGGTTGTCTAAAGCACAAGACTTATCGTAGCACTGCTCCAACACCCTTGCCAAAACACGTTCCAGTGTTAACACACGCTTTGTAAAATAACCGTTACTCTCCCGTGCCAATTAAGACCATATTCCCCAGCTAATAAGATTAAATATAGTGTGCAAATGTACGCGTGGAGAATAGTAGTCTGAAAGCAAATCTTCGTAAGAGGAAACTAATTAACAGATCACGAACACACCACGGATTAATGTTATTACGTATTAGGGTTGCCATCATTGTTTTTTCGGAATAGAAACGTTCATATACTTAATGTGTATTTCAATTAAAACAACACAGAGAAATTGCATTTCTTACCAAACCATTTATTTGACAGCTGATGCTCTTTTAAACAAAAGACCATCGGCGGACCGCGCGACACAAAACGTAACAGGCCACTTGTAAAAAGTATAAAAACTCCTTGGTGTATGTACAATTGTTCATACACCACAATACTGGGCTACGCAGAAGAGTTATTTTTTTTATGTGAAATTATTATGTGTTCCAGTTTGAATTGTCCATTCAAACCGGAACACATAATAATTTCTCTAATTTCTCTTTCTTTTTTTTTTCTTAATAAGCGGAAATAGCGGACAGCTAGCGAAATTAGAGAGCTTATAAGATTTACCATCGAAAGTCTCAAACTAATGAGCGCCAAAGCAGCGTTGCCCTGGACTTTGTTTTGCTTCTGCAAGTTCTGTGTGACCATTCTAGTGGTACCCCAAAATTCTGGGTAAAAACATACATAGCAGGGCATCATTTGATGCGCATTATGTCGAGAGGGATATTGCACTTATCATTCACAAGAAACTAGCTGTGCAAATAATAAAAATACTAATTTTTGTTATTAATTTTTCAGGGCTGCTCCCATTATAAAAGTTGTGTCTATTTATACGTGCAATGACGTTTTCATCATTCTTCTTCATCGAAGCGTGGGTTTTCCCAAAGTTTTAGAACAATTCTTTGTATAATTCAAGAAAGAATACGTACAGAATGGTCAGCCACGTGACCCATTTGGCATGGTGTTCTAAGGTACCTTAATTCATTACCTAATCCAGGTCATTATTAACCGACTCATTAAAAAGCTAAAAATAAATTTTGAAAAACAGCACGATGTACGTTTGATTTTTCCGTGTACCCACCAAAAACTCCATAAAACATGGTAACCCTACAGTGACAAATAGAGTAAACCCTCGCGCTTGGACGTAATAGAACAAACGTACCACGTGTCAGCTATAATATTGACTTATAATTATAATTGTGTGGGTATAATTGGGTTTGGAATAGTTTGAGGTGGCTTGTGATTGTATTCTAACTCACCAGATTAATTTATTAAGTTCACGTACAAAGTAAATGTTCCGATCTGTCATATCATTTGTCTTGTAGTAAACTTTTGACGCCTATTGTATAAAATTAAAGTTGTAAACTTTTTTTTTTTCTTTGGTTTTGTCGTCGCATTTTGAGCATTTACCAGTGTCAAGTGTTTTATCTTTTCAAGTTTCAAAGTTTAAATAAGTTGCCTCGTAGCTATAGATATAGTCAAAGTCCAGTCATTGTAGTCAAAGTAGTGGCGACTTTACTATGAAGCTTCGATGGAGTTTTGGAAGCAATACGAAAAGTCATGTTTCACCACATTATATCATTTTCCCACACTCACGCTTGTGATTCGGCACTTTATGAATAAAACACCACCATTTTTATGCATAAACACTCTACAAAACACTAGTTTTGGAAAAAAATACAACGGAGCGACACGACTCTTTCCGCGTTCCCGCCAAAACTCCGTTGTAAACTTTAATTTTATACTATAAAAATCGGTAGATCGGTATGAATCGGTAGATTCTACAATCTACCAATTTCAGAGGTATATGTTTTGCTTTACAATCATAATCAATTTAATGGTAATAAATCATTACAAGTCAATAGATAGGCAGAATTATAATAACACTAAAAGATATTAGCGATAAGGCCGCTAGTTGTTCCACCTTTTAATTAAGTTTATGTATTTTCTTCTGTATTATATACATAATTTTTAGTGCGGACAATAAAGAGTTAATCAATCAATCAATTAATTAATTAATCTTAGGATGAAAAGTGTTCGGTTCCGGCACTTCACATCATATACAAAATTAAAATATAACAGTGGCAACACACTGCTTCCGCCTCTCAATAAAAAAAAGTATAACTGTCAATGTCAATGTAAGAAAAATTAGCGCGGCACCGGTGCGTACGCGTCAGTGAAGTAAAATCAATTAAATCAATATATACTAAAATCTACTTGCAAGTAAGAAGAAGAAGCCAGTTTTTCGATCTGTTGGTAAGGACCAAACAGTTTGGAGGCCCCGACGAGATCTACATCAAGAAATTCGAAAATTTGCACACGCCGGCCACGCGGTGAAAAGGATTGCGGTGACGCCATTTTGCCCTTCGGGTGTGAAAATTCCATTTATTCTTTCTATTACAAGCTTATTCGGGTTATACCACACAGTTTCGATAAATCCCAAGTGGCAAACAAATATCTTGTGCTTACTACGCATTTTGCCACAGCTTGCAAGGCAAATCATTTATTTCACATGTCAACGTGTCGCTATTTCATTTAAAATATTTCACAATCCCGAGTGCTCATGCGCATTTTTATTATATTCTAAATAAGAGTCTCACTTTGACTTTTAAATATACGTTAAAACATTCACTTTTTCGAAAGATTACATGCAATTTCATCAAAGTCAAGTTCAGTACCTAAGTTTACACGAAGTCGATCTTATTTCAGTTCTTCATTTGTCTTATTTGAGTGTTTCCCGAGCGTAAAGGAATGTAAAATTGCTTTATTTCATATAAATTCCCCGTGCATTTCAGCATATTGTGTGTGCATTTCGCTGCGTTACGCTGAGCTGGCTAGTATGTGGATGAGGCCTGTGTGCACGCGTAGCTACCTGCCGTCCTGCTGGGTCTAAGGCTGTGCTTCCTACTTTGCTGCTGCTACGGCTCATTGACGACGGACTTGCAAACCGCAAGTACCACCTACCTTTTTTATTTCTGTCTATACAATTCTACTTTGTTATTTGCTACCACGGGTGAAAGTACTTGTCAACCATGGACGAGGACTTAAAACAATTAATACATCAGCGGGGAACAATTAAGGGTCGATTAACTAAATTTGAGAACTATGTTAAAGTGTTGCAACAAATAGATCCCACCAATCTAGTCAAGTTACAAGTAAGCGAGTTACAATTCAAATTAGGTAAAATAGAAAATTTATATAATACTTTTGATGAAATTCAGTCTAAGATTGAACGTTCATCAACATCTACTAAACTCGATGATGAGCTTGAGGAGAGAGATAGAATAGAATCTACATTTTCTACACTGACTTCACTTGCACATGACATAGTAGTCAGTGCTCCGAACAATGTTAGTCTCAGACATTCAACAGAAGTAACAGCAAGTTCCTCTGAGTCAAATAATGGAATACAGAATAAGCACATTAAATTGCCCACTATTGCCTTGCCATCATTTGATGGAAATAGTTTAAAATGGCTCGAGTTTAGGGATACTTTTGATTCATTAATTCATCAAAATGACTCGATACCAGCAGTCAGTAAGTTTCATTATTTACGAAGTGCCCTACAGGGCAATGCCTCCATAGTCATTAAATCTATAGAGTGTTCATCTAGCAACTATCAAATTGCATGGGATCTATTAAAGGAACGATTCAATAATTCTAAGTTGTTAATAAACACACATTTAAAATCATTGTTCAGTTTTGATCAAATGAACAAAGAATCACACAAGTCGCTTAGGTATTTAGTTGATCATATATCAAAAAATTTGCGATCATTGGCTGTTCTCGATGAACCAACAAAGCATTGGGATACTTTAATCATTTTCATGATGGTCTCAAAGCTAGATAGCGCCACGGGTCGCAAATGGGAAGAACACAAAGGCACACTTGAGACTGTTAGTTTAGAAGATTTCTATCGGTTCCTTCGCAATCGTGCCGATGTACTTGAAACACTACAGTTCAGTAAGAGTGACTTTAAGTCCGAAAACAAGAAATCTTTTAACAAACAGACAACATCACTTGTTTCTTCTTTAGAGGCAGATAGTACTTCAAACATTCAATGTATTTTATGCAAACAAGGCCATAGAATTTATAACTGCCATCGTTTCAAGTCAATGACCCCTGAAGTTAGACTCCAGGAAGTCAACAAACTCAAGTTGTGTTCCAATTGTTTACGTCCAAATCATCATTATTCAAACTGCAAAATGGGAAATTGCAGAAGCTGTGGAAGAAAACACAATTCTTTACTCCACAGTTCACAGTATGGTACCACCACTACAGATAATACTAGTGGTGGCAACCAGAACAATACCAGTTCAAATATGCACACATCCATTAATAGTGATGTGCAACAGCACACTAATACAAAGGTTTTACAAACCATTACAAATATCAATACTAAGTCACATTCACTCAACTCCATGGCCCTGCCAGTGGCTATGCCTAGCCAAGTTCTATTGAGTACAGCTTTGGTAAAAATTATCAATCCTAAAACCAACGCTACTCACTTAGCCAAGGCACTACTCGACAGCGGTAGCCAATCATCCTTTTTAAGTGAAAAACTACAAAGGAAATTCAATCTCACTACTAAATCAAGTTCAATTAAAATCACAGGCATAAATAATGGAATCTCAAATGCAACTCAATGCTGTGATTTACTAATACAATCAAGATTTAATGCATTTAAAGTAAATGTTTCTTGTGTAGTCATTCCGCATATCACGGGTAGCTTACCAAGCATTAAGTTTGACCCGTCGCAACTACACTTGCCAGTTAATATTGCACTTGCTGATCCAGATTTCCATAGTCCTTCAGAAATCGATATACTTCTTGGAGCAGACATATTTTGGGAAATCATTAGCACCAATAATCAAATAAATTTAGGACGAAACAAACCTATTCTAAGAGAAACCCACCTTGGCTGGGTAGTCGCTGGTCCAATGGGCGGGAGCCTCTTACACACTACACAATGCAATTTTAGTTGTGAAACACTAAATCCACTTACTAAATTTTGGGAATTGGAGGAAGTTCCTTCTCGTGGCAAACTTCTAAGTTCCGATGAACAATTCTGTGAATCACATTTCACTAAGACAACAACAAGACTCGGTGACGGACGCTTTTGTCTCACTATTCCACTAAGAGAAAACCCAGAAACTGCTCTGGGTGACTCATATTATATTGCCAAACGAAGATTTCTAAATTTAGAGCAGCGATTATCTAAATTGCCTCTACTGAAACAATCATATACAGAATTCATTGATGAGTATAGAGATTTAGGGCACCTTACTGAAATTAAGAAACCTCTAACCTTTGCCAACTACATACCTCATCATGCAGTTATAAGGGAACAGAGCGAGTCCACTCGTCTGCGCGTAGTTTTTGATGCATCATGTCGAAGTACATCTGGAAAGTCATTTAATGAAGTGCAGGTAGTAGGACCCACAGTGCAGGATGATTTGTTTTCTATATTAATCCGGTTTCGGCAAAATCCATACGCAGTGTCATCTGATATAGAAAAAATGTACCGCCAATGTCTTATAACTACTAATCAGAGAAATTTACAATTAATTCTTTGGAGAGATGATGAAAGTAAGCCTCTAAAAACATTGCAATTAAATACTGTAACATATGGCACAGCATCTGCACCATTTCTGAGTACAAGATGTTTGGTCCAGTTAGCTGATGAATGCAGTGACCTTGTAGTCAGCAATGCAATTAGGCATTCATTCTATGTTGATGATTGTCTTTTAACAGCCAATTCTCCTTCCGAGTTGCAAAGAGTTATTACAGGGGTTACACAAGAGTTAGCAAAGGCTCAATTCCCACTTAGAAAATTTAGAACTAACTGTCCAGAAATATTTAATAATTCCAATATACTTCATACAAGTGACAGTCATGAGTTTTCAAAACAATCATCAATATTAGGCTTAATATGGTCTCCATCTAAAGACACACTGCAATTTTCCACAGAAATAGACATTCCTCAATCAAGTACTAAGCGTTCAATTCTGTCAGCTGCATCACAAATCTTTGACCCTCTTGGTCTTCTATCAGCAACAATTATCATACCTAAAATGATTATTCAAAAATTATGGCTGAATCACTTAGAATGGGACACACCTGTAGAGGTAGAACTTGAAAGGGAATGGAAAGAATTTGCTAACAACATTAAACAACTGGCTACAATTAAAATACCAAGGCATGTATCATTGACATCACCTAGCCAGGTAGAAATTCATGTATTCACAGACGCTTCAAACAGTGCATATGCTGCTTGTTTGTACATCAGGTCAGTCGACAAAACAAATAATATTAGTGTACATTTATTATGTGCAAAAACTAAGGTAGCTCCCTTGAAGCCAACCACTATACCCAGACTTGAATTGTGTGGGGCACTTCTAGGTGCTAGATTACACTCAAAGGTTATAGGAGCTCTTGACATATCCATAACTACATCAACATTTTGGAGTGACTCGAGTGTAGTTCTAGGATGGATAAAAACTCAACCTAAGACTCTGAAACCATTTGTATGCAACCGTGTACAGGAAATTAGAGATTTAACTGCTCAAAATTCCTGGAGATTTGTTCCTGGAATTATGAATCCAGCCGATCTAGGAAGTAGAGGCATACAGCCACAAAACTTATTAAATTCCAGTATGTGGTGGACAGGTCCTCCCTTTTTAATGCAACCTACAAGGGATGACTGGCCATCCAATACCATTCCAGATGTGGTCTTACCTGAAATAAGGGCAAATGTAAGCACAATAGTAGATAGTCCAGTGAAAATGGAAAACTATTCTAAATTGCATAAACTTCAAAGAACATTTGCTTATGTACTAAGATTTATTCACAATACAAAACACAACACTACTAACAAGTCAAAGGACATACTTAATTCAGATGAGCTGCATTCTTCACTAATTACATTAGCAAAGCTGTCACAAAGAGAGCCATTTTGCACCGAGATAAAACAACTTTCATCAAATAAATGTTTATCCAACCATTCACACATATTAGCTTTAAACCCTTTCCTAGATGATCAAGGTATATTAAGAGTGGGCGGGCGCATTCAAAATAGCCCTCACTACAAATTTGATAAAAAACACCCTATATTGATTGATCCGAAGCATCATTTCACTAAGTTGTTGTTTGAAAGAGAACACATTCGGCTTCTGCACTGTGGTCCGCTTCAACTTCTAAGCTCCATACGCGACCAATTTTGGCCACTTCGTGGTAGAGACATAGCTAGGAGAACTGTTAGTAAGTGCGTCATTTGTGCTAGATTGCGAGGACAAACACTTCAGCCAATAATGGGAAATTTACCAGAGCATCGTATTAACCCAGCTCCTCCTTTCGAGACTTGTGGGATTGATTTCGGAGGACCATTTCATATTTTAAATCGCAAAGGAAGAGGCGCCAAAACATCCAAATGTTATTTATGTTTGTATGTTTGTGCCTCAACAAAGGCATTACATTTAGATGTCGTCAGTGACTTAAGCACTAATAGTTTCATACTGTGCTTGCGAAGGTTCATCTCGAGACGAGGAAAACCAAAACTAATTTTTTGTGACAATGGTACTAACCTAGTGGGAGCAAATAACGAATTAAATAGAATGTTACGGTCATGTCGTCAATCTGTTGGTGAGTTAGCCAGCGAAGAAGGTATAGTTTTTCAGTTTAGCCCAGCTTACACGCCAAATTTCGGTGGCTTGTTCGAAGCTGGTATAAAGTCAGCCAAGCATTTACTTAAACGAATTGCGGGAAATACTAATCTAACTTTTGAAGAACTTACTACTCTTTTTTGTCAAATCGAAGCCATTCTAAATTCTCGTCCTCTTACTCCGTTGTCATCGGATCCGTCAGATTTGTCCCCTCTCACACCCGGGCATTTTCTAATTGGACGGCCGTTAACCTCACTACCATCACCAGCAACAGAACAGATCTCTGTAAATCGCTATCAGCTGATTGAGCGCCTTCGACAAACCTTTTGGGACAGATGGACCAAGGAATACATCTGTGAGCTGCAGCAGCGTGTCAAGTGGCGAAAACAAGGACAAGTCTTAGCCCATGGTGACCTGGTGCTAATCAAAGACGAAGGCTTGCCTCCCATGAAGTGGCATATGGGACGCATTGACAAACTACACATCGGCACTGATGGCGTGTGCAGAGTTGCGGATGTGCATACCAACAAGACAATGCTGAGGAGGGCTCTATCAAGATTATGTCCTCTTCCAGCAAATAACTAAACTTAAAAGTCACAGACTTTCAAGGGGCGGGAGACTGTTCGGTTCCGGCACTTCACATCATATACAAAATTAAAATATAACAGTGGCAACACACTGCTTCCGCCTCTCAATAAAAAAAAGTATAACTGTCAATGTCAATGTAAGAAAAATTAGCGCGGCACCGGTGCGTACGCGTCAGTGAAGTAAAATCAATTAAATCAATATATACTAAAATCTACTTGCAAGTAAGAAGAAGAAGCCAGTTTTTCGATCTGTTGGTAAGGACCAAACAAAAGAATTTAGAAACCAGCAGAACACGCATTGCTAATAAATAGGATGGATTTTTTTGGAATCATATTGACATGATTTTATTTCATTGACGTTTTCATTGTATTGACATAACTATGTCATGATTTTGATATTTTTAAATATGAATGGAAAAACGACCTGTAACTTTTTTTTTATGATTGACAGACTTGGTGTTTTGACCACAGCTCACCTGATGTTAAGTGAAGGCGTGGTCGAAGATGGCAAAGCATCCCTAGCCTGGAATGAACTTTGGTGTTATAAAAGATTTGTATTTGATGAAAATTAAACTAAGAATCTGATCAGGTTAATACATATAACAAAGTATAACATAGACATACATACATCTTTAATGGGGAATGCTTGTTGAAAGTTAACCCTTCATAGTCAATGGTCTAACATTGACTATGAAGGGTTAACTTTCAACAACATTTAATAGATTAAATGTTGTTGAATTCAGCAACAACAAATATATATTTACATTTAGAAGTAATTATAATTAGAGATGTTCCGTTTATTTTGTTTATAGATATAATTTTCCAATTACTCGTTTATCGCGGTTTGAACAGCCACAGTATTAATTGTTTATTTGATGGCCGATTATAACTTGAAATTGTTTCTGCTATTTCTGCGCGGTGTTTAATTTTGCTGTCTTGTTTAGATACGTTTGTTTTCCCTTTGATTGTTTTAAATGTGATTGCTTTAATTCAGTTCATTTATATTCACTTTTTTATAAAAAATAAAAACTTCTAGAATCACTCCAAATTAACACTAATATTTATTTTTTATGTGTAAATTATGAGACGAACAAGACGCTCTTCTTATGGTGAGTCATAACGCATGTCCATGACCATTGCAGCGATACACAGAACTTTGAGTAGCAAAACAAAGTCTGGGGCATCGCTGCTTTAGCGCTCATTACTTTGAGACTTTCGATGGTTATTCTCAACAGCCCTGTAATTTCGCTAGCTGCAGTATTCTTCACACTGGAACACAGTAATGTTTATCCACTACTGCTTAGTGGCAGAATATCTGGTACTGCAGTGGTACCTACATAGCCACCTCCTGTCAAGGAGATCTACCACCAAGTAAGATTTAATTGAAATAAAGCGTTTATACTAGTTATATATTCGACTTTATGTCGAGGGCAGCGCACTCTGGCGCTTATTATTGAGACTTTCGATAGTTAGTTGCATATTCCCTGTAATTTCGCGATCTACAGTACTCCTCAAAACGGAACACGGTAATGTTTACACACTATTGTGTTCCTTACTTTACACACCTGTGTTATTGGCGGCAGCTGATAGCACTTCGCTATCATCGCTAAAGAACACATTTCAATTCGAATTGCAGTGACACAAAAAATCCGTATATGACATGATCATTTTTACCACAATTAGATACCAGTCTATAATCAGCATCATCTGTGTCAATAGCGAGTCGGTATCTTGCGATATATTCACATGAGAAATACCTACAGTGTGCCTGCAGAATGGCTTCGTTAGTTCCTCAAGGGCCCTTAGTATTGTGAAGTCTGACAGCATCGAGTGGCAAGCCAAATGTTAATGATCGTTGAAGCATACACATTGAATGGTTGAGGTGTAGCAGAAAATGAATATAACGTGGGACCGAGCAATGGTGAAGACGGTGAGAATTATGATTTGATCAATGAGTCGGATAATCACATGCAGATGTTGGTAATTATCTTGTCATGACAATGATTAAGACAGTTATAATGGAAATGATTCTACGAAGCTTAAATACACATTCAAATTGTTTGAAAATTCATTCGCGGAGTTACAACATTGGGTTCTTCAAAACGCATCTTAATAGAATCTTAAAAAGTCGGCAACGTATTTGTAGTGCCCCCTGGTATTGCAGATACCTATAGGCGACGGTGATTGCTTAACATCTGGCAACCTGTCAGTTTGATTGCCACCTGTGGCATAAAAAAAAAATAGTACAATAGTTGGAAATCAAGGAGAACTTAGGTTAGAAGTGGAATGCCACAGAACCGAAAAAAAATGTAACATTAGAATAAACTAAAATAAAAACTGTTAGTTTTAATTTTTAGTTACTCAATGTTTTATCCAACTTTCGAATATTTCGAAGCCCTGCCACTTAACAAACCATAAAATTTAGTATTCCCATCATAACAGTATCTCGTAATCACAACCCGGCCTAAACACCTCGACATAACAGCGGTACTTCAAACCATACGAATCCTGTATAGGGATGAGAGAAAACAAATCCTACTATATCTACTACTATGAAATATTATAAAATATGTGAAAGTTTATATGTTTGGATGTTTGTTACTCAATCAAGCAGAAACGGCTAACTACTAGAGCTTGAAGAATCTTGGCTATCGGAACAGCCACTTGGGCAGCAAATAGTTTATTAAAAAAAAAGTTTATTTATCGAATTATTTCATGTAATAATTGATAGAACACTTGTAACCAAATAACGTATAGAATACTTATATTATTCCTGTTTTTTTTTATAATTACATACATAAGGTCCCACAGAACAAACACATAAATGTTTGTCGTGGTGGGAATCGAACGCTCTACAGGTCTTAAAGCAGATATTCTACCAAATTAACTCACAAGGCAGTCAAATATTTTTAGGTACGATAATAATTTATCGATACTTTTCTCCATTTTTATCGATAACGTACAGCTCTATCCCTGCTTTGTATGCTATAATGCCACTCAATATATTATCCGACGCAGCCTTCCTCAAGAGCTATCTAACGCCTGTTGACCCTCGACCTCGCAATCTCCCAACTCTTAGGAACGGCTTACGCATGCATAATTGCGGACTCAAATCCATGTCTATCAGAAAATGTCATATTTTCTATTACATTATGTATAATGTCTTTTACTATAATTATATTATATATAACCGGATCTTAATCGCGCACAAAATACTATAAAACTACTTTTTCACATAAAAAATTATACAATAGTGTAAATACCTGATATACAGACTTTGTGCCTATTTCATAAAATATACAGCTTATCCTGCATCTCTGTATAATATTAGAGTCCGTTTCAATTTAGAAATTCATTCTAGTTGCGCTGTATCAAGATCATGCAAAACATGAATTTATTTCCTCTCTTAATCTATACATGACTCTTTGAGACGGATCAGCGTTAAATATCAAAAAACGATGAACTTTAAACTTTCGAAATAGACGACGGCTGACGGGCGCATCGTGATAGCAATGAAATACCATCCAATGCATAGCTAGAAACCCGTCCGTTCAATTTGATTCGATAAAAAATAAATTAAAATAAGCAAAACTATATATCGCGTTCAACAACCAGTATGGATTCAAGCCACACAAAAACAATAAAATGTAACTCAATCTATAAAAATGTTCGCTATGCTTCTATGTAAGCTGACGTGGTTTCGTCACGTTTTTGTTTTGCTTATATATATTATATGGGATGTCTAACATTTAATTAGGTTGAAGAAAAAAAAATGCTGAAAGAAAAAATCAACAAAGGCATTTTACCTTTAGAATTAAGTGAAACAATAAACCTTATTTTAATGCTTTTTTTTTTGCTTATATGAGGTTACTAACGTTTAGTTAGGGTGCAAAACACAAAAACGTAAGGCTTAAAAATATACAAGCTACGACTGGGCCGCGCGCGCCAATTACTAAGCTGTCATCGCTACAAAATAAATTAATTGTTCATATAATTATGCATAGTAAGTATTAGTCTTAGTTATTATAAGTTTGTAACGATGATAGCTCAGTGGTTAGCGCGGTAGGTTCACATTCCGAAGGGCGTGGGTTCAAACCCCAACAATGAGCTTGAGCTGCCGGTGAAGGAAAACATCGTGAGGAAACCATAGCATGGTGGTAGGGTACTTTCTAGTACTCGGCTGGCTAGCTACCACCATCAAGTTGAAAATCTGCCGCCAAACATCTAACGGTGTGTTCCGCTAGCCTCACTTGAGAGTCAGTTCCATTCCAGGCTAGGTGTGCTTTACCAACTTCGACCACACCGTCACTTAACATCAGGTGAGCTGTGGTCAAATATCTAGACTGCCAAATATAAAAAAAAAGTCTCAAAATTAACAATATATTTAATTTAGTATTTATAATTTGTATTTAATTTAGGTTTTTTAAATAGTTCCTACAAATTTTGTTACATCGCTAAATATGCAGCTGACCAGTTTAATTTTTAAAGTTCATGTAAACAGCTTACGTTGGGAGAAAAGAAAAATGCAGAAGTTACTATACTGTTTTTGCTTGTTATATACAAAGCACCCCAGCAGTTAGATGATATTGATACGCGTTCCGCGCCTTTTGTACTTACAGACGAGGCAGAGTCTAATTGCGGCGGCTTTGTTATACAAAATGAGGTGTTAGCTCTTCTATTAAATAATAAGACTGATGTTGGTTGTTCGAGATAAGAAATTGGTAGTCATTGTACAAGCAAGCATGGCGTTGAAAATAATGTAAGCTCTGTTTCAAATAGCACACGATTAGGTAAATGTAAATAAGCCAACGAATTTCACTCGAAATAGGCTCACGTGTGAAATTCTTACGTGTCTCTTGCGAACTAAATTACTTTAATATATGACAGTATTTTTTTCCTTTCACAAGTTGTAGACAGGAAAATACTATCAGTTCCCAACATATTTCACGGAAATATATATTTTTTCCGGTTACATACGAAAACACGTTCTATTTTGAACTATTATTACATTTTTATTTATATGTCGTTTTTTTGTTACAGATAAATTAGAAGAATTCTGCGTATGGCCGAAAGATACGACCAGAGTCCAATCGCGTCTTCGTACGCTGTCAGGACAAACAAAAATGCCCAACAATATAACAAGATATCAACAAAAAGCAGTTTAGATATCCCAATTGAAACTCAAAATGATGTTAAAACAGATAGTAGAACTTCGAACAGAAACAAATTTATAGCGTACGAGGAAGATGAAGTTATAGACGAAGAAAATGATGAGATTAGAAAGAATGTGTGGAGTGACGTCGACGACGAACTTTACATAGCAGAACTGATAAAAGAGAGAACTAATGTACGCGACAAACGTGATACTAGTGATTACTTAGGTGATATCAGTGAGGTTGTGAGTAGTGTTAAGTTAGATTACGACATGTGGGAAATAGAGCCCACGGATCTGACGGAGTGTGACTGTCTGGGCCCGCCTCCTGAGTTCTTGTTGCCTCCGCCTCCGAGGCCGCCATTTTTGCATTCGGAGTACTACTGTGGTGACGACCCTATACCCGATTTGGAGACGTGCGATACGGAGCCAGTAAGTAAAATTAATTCATCCTCTATAATGTAATTTTTGTTTGTTTTACTAGGTATAATAATAAGAACTTTAGTAACAAAATACAAACAGTAATTACTTACAATTATTCTTATTTCGTCGTAAATGTTTATGATTAAACTCTGTGGAAGATGTGAGTTGTGAATAATGACTTCCAAAATAAAGTTTTTGCCTCTTTCCCCCACTACTAAATCATCCTCGACTATAAATAACTTTTTGAGCAATTTGGGTTACCAAAGAGTATGACTTTGAACAACCCTTTAACTAAATGTCATGTTTCTAAGAATCAATGTACGCGAAAGTAATCGTTGACACAAAAATACCTTTCAAGAATTCTTGCAAAATGTCAGCCATTTTCATAGAATCAGACCTCTTCTATTACCCAATATCTTTAAATAGTAAAAACGAAAATAGTCGTCCGTATCTGTCTGTTCCTCCGTTTACTTCTTCTAAATCACACAACGGAGATTCGCTGTAATTTAGAGGTTTTTTTTTTAAATTTGTTTTTGAAATACATCCTAATTAAGTTTTGTGTAAGTAAAAAATTCAAAGTCACCAAAATTATTTGTGCCCGTGCGAAGTAGGAGCGGGCCGCTAGTTTTTATAAATCACGATAAAAGACACCGTAATAGATTGTAAAGAAAGCACAGAATGAATTCAAAGATTTATATTTGTAAACAATGCTGTTTGTCTTAACAATACAGTAATTTATTCGGCATAGCGGTTTTGTTTGGAATTGGGCCTAATTTATCTAGCACGATCTCAATCGCGATTGGAGGTATGCGTAGGCGTCGCTTTATCAAGCTTCCCCACAATGCAATTACTAAACGCTTCTGATACTTCTTTATGTTTGTAAGAGGTCAAGTCAGCTTCAAACATATTTGAAATTACTGTTGGATCGTATATACGAGGTATTTAATCAACAAAAACTATTTTAGACTTGATTAAAATGACATAGCAATTTTGAAATCGAATATTTAGGCCTATATTTCCTTATTCGAGAAAACCTGCTAAAATTTCAGCTATTTAAGACTTGATTTTTTTAAATGTAAACGTATTGTGACGAACGAGACGCTCTCTTGATGGTAAGAGATAACGCCTGTCCATGACCAATTGACCACTGTAGCGATTGTAGAGACCAAAGAAAGAAATCGAACTAAAATCACTATCAAATTACTATCACATCACAATGCAACTATGAAAAGTATTTTTGTAATTCTACTTAATAATAGACACAGTGTACCAACACACACACACTTTCTCTCTCTCTCTCTATTTCTCTCTTTCTCTCTCGCACACAGATACGCACACGAACACATATTGATAGTTCTAATATTTTGTAATTCAACATACGATATAATTATTATGACTACAATAATATTTACTGAAGAATTTATTCAACAAAATAAGATCTTAAAATAATAGTGTTTTTGTATTAAAAACTTAATCTAAAAGTGCGTCAAAGGAGGGATACGTGGCCAGAATGCTGGCAGCATTGCCACGCTGGATGGCAATTCTAAGCTTTTGACCAAAGTAGATGCTAGCATTCTGGTCCCTGAAGCCTCCTCTAAACGTTTGGCCAGAATACTAACAATAATAATAAAAACCCTTACAATCTAATACGGAAGACACTGACGTTTGTGACACAAGTTTTTCTAGAGCAAAATCCAGGTTACCTGTTTTGTAATTTTCTATTCTCCACCTTACTTATAAATAAATAATTAGTCAATAAACCCACATAAGATTACTTCTTGTTCATTATAGAATCTAAATGCCACATTTAACATGGATTTCAAATTGTAGAGAAATCTTGATCATGACATTTACAATAACCCAGATTCTGATATTTCAAACATCCGAAAGAATTCTCTGAATAATACATAAATGTTTGGATTCTCTAATCCGTTCTAAGCTTCTGTTAATAAAGAAGATTCTGTAGATTACGTAATCTGAGATCCCGGTGGTACGGCTGAGTCAGAGGATTTCATAATTCAAACATCTACACTTGATGGTGCGTATGTAAACTCGTGTTTGTGAATAGAATTAGCATTTTGAGAGAATATTTAACGGTTTCTAAACCAGCTTGGCTTCTAATTTTTTCAATGCTCCTAATAAGTACTTAAAAGAAATTGTACAGTATGTACACATACACAATGTTTCTTTTATTCATTTATGTTGAAGTTAAGAACTTCTGAAATGTAATTAATTATATTTATGTTTATTTAAATCCCCTTGAAAAATATAGTACCATAATATATAAATTGCTGATTCTACGACCTTTAGGCCAACTAAACGCACTGCTCCAATGAAACAGTGAGGTTTCGGAGTAAACGAAAATATCATCGATGTATACAATTTTTAGGTTTTTGTTGATTTTTTAAAAACCGCTGGATCGATTTCTATAACACTTATATCGGACCACCTCTGAAGTATGATCTACCAAGTAACCAAAGAATCATCAAAATCGATTCATAAATAATTGGTAGAATTATCGCGTAATATAACCGCCAGGAGCTCGAGAAAACGCCACTGTTTTATTTATAGTGTATGTTCAATAGGTTTAATGCTACTTTTATAGTAGGAATAACTGTGTTGTGTGTGGGTGTTCCCCGATAGATACAATCTGAGTGCTTTCAAGTCGCTAGTGAAGCAATCGTGCTCCATCGTAGACTGTATCTTAGCTAAACATCAGACGAGTTGACAATCAAACACTAGCCTTTTTGTTCATGAATCAGCTCGCCCCGTCTTCACACGGGAAAACAAAACTCGATTAACAATATAATTATAGCCTATGTCGTTCAGTGATAATGTAGCATTCTACTGATGAAAGAGTTATGCAGATCGGTCCACTAGTTTCGTAGCCTATTCAATACAAACGGACAAACAAATCTTTTCTCTTTATAATAGTGTTGATTTAGATGTAGACGATAACTGACAACTGTAATAATCAGAGATATGATATTGCGGACTTATTAGTCAATTTGCTTTATAAAACGTCACTTTATTCTATTGTCAATAGTTTTCGCTGCACATGCTAAGTAAGGATTTTTCAGTAATTTTTTTACAGCTTAGGTTACCTTATTGAAGTTTCCATACGGATCCCTTACTTTTTTCTATCTATCTATACTATTGTAAAAAAGAAAGATTTGGTTGTTTATTTGTTATTGAACAGGCACTGAAACTACTGAACCGATTTCAAAAATTCTTTCATCGTCGGGAAGGTACACTATCCCCGGGTGACATAGGCTACTTTTTTATCCCTGTATTCCCACGGGAACGGGAACTACGCGGGTTAAACCGTGAGGCGTCTGCTAGTATTAAATAAATCATCATTACTGTGTTCCGGTTTGAAGGGTACTGCAGCTAGCGAAATTACAGGGCTGTTGAACCTTCGAAAAAATTAGCGCCAAAGCAGCGACGCCCTGTACTTTTTTACTCCAAGTTTTGTGGTCATAGACATGCGTTATCTCTTATCATCGGAGCGTATATTGCGTTAGTGTTCGTCTCATTACTTTTACATTGGGAAAAAAACCGGCCAAGTGCAAGTGCAAGTCGCGCACGAAGGTTTCCGTATCATTATCTATAAACAGCAAAAAAATAACGTTTGTTATTTGGGAGCCCCTTAAATATTTATTTTATTCTGTTTTTTAGTATTTGTTGTTATAGCGGCAACAGAAACACATCATCTGTGAACATTTCAACTGTCTAACTATCACGGTTTGTGAGATACAGTCTGGTAACAGACGGACAGACAGACAGACGGATGGAAAGCGGAGTCTTAGTGATAGGGTCCCGCTTTACCCTTTGGGTACGGAACCCTAAAAAACTGTATCTCCCGATTTTGTTATTGTTAGCTTTCTAAATTGCTTCTAACTATGAAATCAAATTTAAAAATGTACGATCACGTCAAAATAGTATTTTATTTTGGCCATTCTATTTCGTTTCAATTCTATGACCACGATGCAAGTTTAGCGTTTTGTCCCAGAAATGGTAATGAACAAACAGCTTTGCCCGTTCTTATCTGACATGGCAAACATTTGACATATGCGGGCCTTAATGAAGTCGCGTCTGTTTTAAACTTATCGCAATAAAGAATCGACGCTGTTTAGTTGACACCTTTTTTTCTGGCATTGCATGTGAATTAGGTTTAGAAAAAAAATGTTCACACTAAATTATTTATAGTGAAACTATCGACATGCACAGGCTTCACTCACACTACATGCATACGCTGCCAAACTACACAGGATCAACCGCTAGGCTAATCAGATTATTTAAAAATTTCATCAAAATCGTTCACGCCGTTTTGAAGACCATACACGTCGATTTTTATATTAAATCTATAACTTCGGGAAAGAAAGGTCGTCAAAATATAAATTCACAGGAGAAGCAAAAAACTGAGTCAAAAAAAATTTGCTTATATTTTTTTTAATCTTGACTTATTATGATATGTCATGATATTATTAGGATTGATAATGACATTTATATTTACGGCCAAACGTTCCGTGTTTTAGGTGGTACACCAAACTAGTACACGACAAAATTACTAGGCTATTAAGACTAACCATCAAATAGATCAATTGATAAATATTGTAGGACATTACACACAGCGCCACCTGACCCCAAACTAAACAAAGCTTGTACGATAGAAGTAAGATAACTGATAAAATACTTTGTCTTGGTTTTGCTACTCAAAGTTCTAGATACGCTGAAGTCAAGGACATGCCGTAACTTGCCATCAGGTCAGCGCTAACGTTCTTAAGTGAACGCGCATGTTTACGTGGGTCCAAGTCTGCGCCGTAAAAACGTTTGCTTTCCGTCTTAAATTTTTACGTAAGAAAATTTTTGAGTTTTGTTTGCCTTTGAAATTGTTGAATTTAGAGATAACTGTTTCCTATGTTGAAATATTTTAATACAAAAGTTAAAGTTAAGCGTTGTTTAAATAAATAAATAAAGCCGAAGATAAAAAATTTTTTTTTTATATTAATTTGTTTTAAATACAAAATATTTCGGAGTAAATAGAACTGTAATCGATTTATATTATTAACAAAATTTTAAATTTTTGACAAAATATGTCATGGTTTCATGGTAAAAGATAACGCATGCCCATCACCATTGCAGATAAGCAGAATTTTAAGGAACATAACAAAGATTTTAACATCAGGTGAGTCAAACACCTAGCGTGTCAACCATAAAAAAACTTTAACGAAAGTATATAATTATAATTATATACACATATTTCGTTAAAGAAAAAAATGGTTTTTTACCTGCCTTACAATACCAAATACAAAAAGTTAATAATATGCGTAATTATGCCCTTCTAGATGCGAACACGGCACGCGTAAAAAAATATTGTAATGTACCTAGGTACTTAAGAAATTTTAATTTAAAACATGATTCTAAACAAATGTCTTTTGAAAGAAGAAACAGAGTCGTCAAACATACCTAAATCGCTACTGACGCTGTTATTATGATACACACAAACGATAGGTAGGTACAGAGAAGAATGTTGACCATAGTTTGCACGACAATTATCGAAGCTTAAATATTAAATGCAGTAAGCTAGCGAAATATAAAAAAAAACAGCATAAACTACAGTTTAAAGCAAACAACGTAGGAAAAAACGAAACAAGTATAACTACGAGATTACAGTATTTCACAAACAGAAAAGTAAAGAGCTTTTAAAAGCAAACTTAGTGAGCAAAGAGAAAGCTCGAACTAATGACAAATGTTAGCATTGGGAGGGGGACAGTACGTAGCCAGATATAACTGAATGTGGCTTAACTTTGACCCTAACAGAACACCAACTTCAATTGGCGATTACAGTTCATAGGATTTAGTATTTTTTAACTGACTCAAAAGAGGAGCTTCTCAATTCGACTATTTTTTTTAAATATTTGTTACGCGATAATTCCTCCAATTATGAATCGATTTTGATGATTCTTGCTTGGTAGATCATATTTCAGAGGTGGTCCCATAAAAATTTCACCAAAATCGATTGAACGGTTTTTAAAAAATCATCAAAAATCTAAAAGTTGTATACGTGGATGATATTTTCGTTTACTACGAAACCTAGCTGTTTCATTGGATCAGTGCGTTTAGTTGGCCCAATCGTAAATTTGTATACACACAACATCTTTACGATGAAAGGAAAAACACGGAAAAATCTGTCAACATCATCCATCTTTTTGAAGTCAGTAAAAAACATACCAAACTTCCAACCAGTTAGTATACAATATTTGCTATCCGTGTTTTTCCGCTTAGAATCTAATCGCGGTAGGTAAACGATGTCTTGTTAGAATGGCGATTTTTACCAACCTTACAAAAAAAAGACCTGCGGCTCCCAGACCAACAAGAAGTCAAATAAGTTATCAACTTGATAATTACTTGCGATAAAAACGAACACCTCTTCAAAGGAACAGTCACGGTGTCCTGTCTCGGTAGGTGTTCCACAAATTCTTATGGATTCGTCACTACTTCTTAGAAAAGGCTGGTGGTCTTAGAAACTCGTAAACGGCCAGTTAAATCTGTTCGCTAAGTCCCTTGTCACATTCAGTATTAGAAGGCTCTTCATTTTTATGGGTCACTAGTCGTGATTGACTTGGCTTTGACAAAGTACTTAAGTGTTAGTAGTTACGTCGGTTTATTGGTTGTAGCTATAAAGGTTTGTGAATACATTTGCGGTTTGTTTATTAAACATTTTATCATTATATTGAATAAGGTGATGAATAATGTCTTAATATTGATTAAAAAAATATTTATCATTTGTAAGCATTACTGAGTATCGTAAGTTATTGACTCCAATTAGATATTAGCATACTGTCCGATTCATACTAACTGTAACAAAAAACCAGCCAAGTGCGAGTCAGACTCGCGCACGAAGGGTTCCGTACGTTACCAATAAAAACGGCAAAAAAGTCACGTTTGTTGTATGGGAGCCCCCTTAAATATTTTTTTTTTTGTTATTGTGGCAACAGCAATACATCATCTGTGAATGTTTCAACTGTCTAACTATCACGGTTCATGAGATACAGCCTGGTGACAGACGGACAGACAGACAGACAGACAGACGGACGGACGGATAGCGGAGTCTTAGTAGGGTGGTTCCTATTAATTTCATTGTTGTCTATCTATCTATCTTATCTATACTATTATAAAGAAAATAAAAAAACCTTAAATTATACTATTTACAAAATATATACAAAAAACCTTAGTCTAAAAAACCGTCAGAGGAGGGATATGTGGCCAGAATGCTGGCAGCATTGCCACGCTGGCTGGCAATGCTTAGCTTTTGACCAAAGTAGATACCAGCATTCTGGTCACCTAAAGTCATGTCTTGTCATTTTAAAGAGGAAAGATTTGATTGTTTGTTTATATTGAATAGGCTCCGAAACTACAAGACCGATTTCAAAAATTCTTTCACCGTTGGGAAGCTACACTATCCCCGGGTGATATAGGCTGCTTCTATATTTTTGTAGCGATGATAGCTCAGTGGTTAGCGCGGTTGGTTCGCATGCCGAAGGGCGTGGGTTCAAACCCCAACAATGAGCTTAAGCTGCCGGTGAAGGAAAACATCGTGAGGAAATCATAGCATGGTGGTAGGGTACTTTCTAGTACTCGGCTGGCTAGCTACCACCCTCAAGTTGAAAATCTGCCGCCAAGCATCTAACGGTGTGTTCCGGCAGCCTCACTTGAGAGCCAGTTCAATTCCAGGCTAGGTGTGCTTTACCATCTTCGACCACACCTTCACTTAACATCAGGTGAGCTGTGGTCAAACAACTAGCCTGTCAACCATAAAAAAAAAAAAAAAAATTCAACTACGCGGGTGAAACCGCGAGGCGTCCGCTCGTTATTAACAAAGTCAGCTGTTCTTTTTAAAATAACAGTAAAATCTTATTGCAGCATCATAGTAAAGAATAAAAAATTAACGCCTTCAATCCTTCAGGAGTTTAGTCGAATGAAAGAAAAATATTAACACATTTAAAACCACAAGAGTTTAGTCAAAAAAAAAAAGACTAACCCATTTAATTCTTAAAGAGTTTAGTCAACTAATAAAAGAAAAAGATTAACACATTCAACCCTGCAAGAGTTTAGTCAACTAATAAAATATACACAACTTATAGAGGTTTATAAAGGACCTTTTGTCCTTGCGAAGTTCTTAAACTATTCGGGCAAGTTTCCTCGGTCTCCAACTTGGCAAGTGCCAGCCCTTAGCTTGACCCTTTAAGTTTGGAATTACTTAATATAAAGCTATCTTTAAGTGACCAAGCACGTATATAAGGTTAGTAAATATAGACATATAAAGTAGAATATATGCATTAACCAAAATACAAATATCTATTACATATTCGTGTAGAGGCGGAACACGTGTCGGCAAGTAGTTACTGCAGAGAGAGGAGGAAATTTAAGACTTGTGGTTATTTTAATTAGATTTTTGTTAAATTATATTTTAAAGTGTATGTCAAATTAGTTCTAGATATTAAGTAAGATTAGGTTTTTAATTGATAAATTGTTGTCAAATTTGTTAATTTTAACTCCTCACCGTTGTAACTGAAACAACTGTTAAGCGGAAATAAACTAAACCTTGAATATTCAAAATAAACTTCCGAAAAATAACGTCTGAAAACAAAAAGTAAAGTACAAATATCTGTTTAAATACAAAAAAAATGTTTATAGCGATGATAGCTCAGTGGTCAACGCGTTCGTTTCACACGTCAAAGGGTGTGGGCGCAATGGAGCCCGGTGATGGAAAAAATTTGGATGAAATTTGTTATGGAGGTAGCTGAGACCGTGGATCACATGGGCTACTTTTATCCCAAAAACATGTAGCGGGTAACACCGCGGGGCGCAGCTAGTATTCTATAATATAGATGATATGTATGTCTTTTGCAGTAAGTTTAAAATGTTTTTTTTTAATTCCCTTGTCAACACACCCCATCCTTAACTCAGTAGAATACATATACTATGGTTGCCTGGAAGAGATCTTTCTTAGCGATAAGACCGCCAATAGTGTTAAGTTTATACATATTGTTATAAAAGTTTGTATTATTATTGTTAGTTCTCATCTTATGCCCCGTTTCCAGATAATAAAAAAATATCCACACAGCGCCATCTGACCCCAAACTAAGCAAAGCTTGTACTATGGAAGTCAGATAACTGATAGAATACTTAATTTTTTTTTTGTAAATACATACTTATAATACATACAGTACACCCAGACACCCAGATCTTTCCTCGTCTCTGTTTGTTTTTATATAAAATCCATTTACTTATTTGCATAGCCGCAGCACCCGTATAATTAATGTAAATTACTAGTTAAACATTTAAGCCACCAACAAATCAATTAATTTACGAGGTTATCAAACCATTGTAGACAATTTACATAGATTGTAACGACAAATATTTGCCTTGTTCTATTAAATTTATCAATGTTAAATAATGAAGTTATTCTGTAGTAATAAAGTAACCGACATTGACCAGAGAATCAGCAAGTTGAAGTAGTAGTGGGCGGGGCACATAGCACGCAGAACTGATGGCCGATGGGGCTGCAAAGTTCTGGAGTGGAGACCACGGACCGGCAAGCGCAGCGTAGGACGTCCAGAAGGTGGACAGACGACCTAATAAATACCGCAGGAACGCGCTGGATGCGAGCCGCTTCCAACCGGTCTTTGTGGAAGTCAATGGGGGAGGCTTACGCCCAGTAGTGGATGTCCTACGGCTAAAGTGATGATGATGATGTTATGTACTTGGTAGTAGATATCATTAGCAGGAGCTCGTTTAGGGGTTTATCACTGTTTCAGATATAATGCCGCCAAGCAGTAGTAGCTGTATCGTAGATACGACCGTGTGTAGCACTTGTGAATTTTTGAAAACAAGTCTTTCATTTATGAAAACTGAAAATTCTATTTCAAGTCTTGACTCACCGTAGCGAATTCTTTGATTTTTGTTATTACAAATAGCCTTGCACTTGACCGTCATGTTTTTTATTTTATTTTTTTGGTAAAAGTAATGAGACGAACGATACGCTTTCCTGATGGTAAGAGATAAGGCCTGTCCACGACCATTTCAGCAATACACAGAACTTTGAGTAACAAAACAAAGTCCAGGGCATCACTCCTTTGGCGCTCAATACTTTGAGACTTTCGATAGTTAGTCTCAACAGCCCAGTAATTTCGCTAGCTGCAGTACCCTTCAAATCGGAACACAGTAATGTTTACACACTACTGCTTAGCGGCAGAATAACTGGTACTGCGGTGGTACCTACCTAGACGACCTCCCGCTAAGGAGATCTACCACCAAGAAAGCCATGTGATATTACTAGTTCAGTGTCTATTATTTAAACAAAACTTGAGTTCAACTAATTGTTAAAGATGATGCGACGGTTTTGACTCATAAATATGCACATAAATTTGTCTCTAGCTATTTCTGTTATTGTTTTGTATTTTTTAAATTAAGACCGGACGTGAATGAGTGATGTTTCCAATTGTCTCTGGAAAGAAACTCTCTTTAAATTCTTTGTTATCTAGGCCAGTTGGTTACACGGAATGAAAAAAAAATTGGGCTCCAACGTTGACAATTAAATATAAATATTGTATTGACAACACCGAAGTTACAAAACATGTTTTCATTCATATTTAAAAATTGCATTAAAAATATCAAAATCATAAGATACATAATTATTGGCAATATACTAATGATAATGTCAAGCACCAATATATTTAAAAAAAAAAGTACGACTATACACACAGCGCCATCTAGCCCCAAACTAAGCAGAGCTTGTGTGATGGAAGTCAGATAACTGATAGAATACAAATAATACAATAATAGTGTAGCGATGACAGCTCAGTGGTTAGCGCGGTAGGTTCGCATGCCGAAGTGCGTGGGTTCAAACCCCAACAATGAGCTTAAGCTGCCGGTGAAGGAAAACATCGTGAGGAAGCCATAGCATGGTGGTAGGGTACTTTCTATTACTCGGCTGGCTAGCTACCCCCCTCAAGTTGAAAATCTGTCGCCAAGCATCTAACGGTGTGTTCCGGCAGCCTCACTTGAGAGCCAGTTCCATTCCAGGCTAGGTGTGCTTTACCATCTTCGACCACACCTTCACTTAACATCAGGTGAGCTGTGGTCAAACAACTAGCCTGTCAACCATTAAAAAAAAAGAAAAAAGAATACATAAATACTTTTTTTTTGTAAATATGATTAAATGTCAAACAAAAAATATATTATCATACCTACATAATAAGAGTGAACAATTTATTAATCATAATAAAAACATCTTAAATTAATACAATTTTTTTATAAATAACTTGATCTAAAAGTCAATCAGAGGTCAGCTTAAAGCTTACAAATAAGAGTTTGTAACTTTGGTGTTAAAATTGACTATAATAGTAATTCAATAATTTTTTTATTTTTAAATAATCGTCAAAGTTTCAAAGTGTCGAATAAATAAAAACTAAAAAAGCCACTATTTGAATAATGATTAAATTTTAACCAGAAATTAAGTCCGTCAGTAACGTTTGCCTAAATCCTGTAAATCATTACGCGAAACGTTTCAGATCCCCTCAAATCTTTATAAAACGAAAGGCTCAAATTTCGCAAAGCTCCGTTTTCACGTGCGTCACGTCTTCTGTCAAAAATATACCGAATACTTGTGCTCACTGAGTTTGTTATCAATACTGTTCCATATTCTTGGGAGTAGATCTCCTTAGCAGAAGGTAGGTACCACCGCAGTACCAGTTATTCTGCCGCTAAGCAGTAGTGTGTAAACATTACTGTGTTTCGGTTTGAAGGGTAATGCAGCTAGCGAAATTACTGGGCTGTTGAGACTAACCATCGAAAGTCTCAAAGTAATGAGCGCCAAAGCAGCGATGCCCTGGACTTTGTTTTGTTACTCAAAGTTCTGTGTATCGCTGCAATGGTCATGAATTGATTTTACGGCACCACTGTTATTATTATGTTTAAATCGATACTCACAGCCTTACGTACTAAAATTTTATCAACGCCTAAGTAAAAAGGCATTCCTCCCTTTTTTTAACTACAGTGTCATATCATAATTCATAGAAGGATATGAAAAAGCACAAGGCAACTAAAGAAAATGCTAGCAACTTTACCAGACCAGGTGACCAGAATGCTGGTAACTACTTTGGTCAAAAGCTTAGCATTGCCATCCAGCGTGGCAAAGCTGCCAGCATTCTGGCCACATATCCCTCCTCTGATGGATATTTTGTATAAATTTTGTAAATAGTACCTACTAATGTTAAGATTTTTTATTTTGTGCAACTTTTAGTAAGGATGTTTTGTACGTAAAAGAACAAATAAGTTAAGCTTTTGTAAAGGCGACCTGTAATCATCACTTCTTTTCTATGGTCGACAAGCTAGCTGTTTGACCACAGCTCATCTGATGTTAAGTGACGGTGTGGTTGAAAATGACCCAGCACGCCGATCCTGGAGAGTATGGAATCACTAGAACACTGACATAAATTCAAACTTACAAACTGTAAGGAACATTTCGCATCCTCAGAACGTAGCATAGAATTGTAGCGATGATAGCTCAGTGGTTAGCGCGGTAGGTTCGCATGCCGAAGGGCGTGGGTTCAAACCCCAACAATGAGCTTGAGCTGCCGGTGAAGGAAAACATCGTGAGGAAACCAAAGCATGGTGGTAGGGTACTTTAGTACTCGGCTGGCTAGCTACCACCCTCAAGTTGAAAATCTGCCGCCAAGCATCTAACGGTGTGTTCCGGCAGCCTCACTTGAGAGCCAGTTGCATTCCAGGCTAGGTGTGCTTTACCATCTTCGGCCACACCTTCACTTGACATCAGGTGAGCTGTGGTCAAACAACTAGCCTGTCAACCATTAAAAAAAAAAAAACGAAGGTGGCCTAAATTTTCACAAATACCGTTAGTGGAAATAGTACCAAAAAGGAATGTGACGCTTCATTAAATTAATAATTACGATCCTTCTTCGAGTGCCTTAATTTTCAGGACGCCGCAAACTTTCGCAGCGATAATCATAATTTAGAAGTTCACTGCGGGCAAGAGTCTAAATTAATTAAGGTTTTATTCAATTTTTTTCTTCGATAGAAGGTCTCTTTTATTAATTAAGGATGGGGCATTGACAAATCGGCTACCGACTTGAGATGGACAGCACGATAAAGAGACTGGGGGAGGCGGCTGTAGGGATGGGAAAATATTTATGTCCTGGCTTTAATATGAATTATTTGAGGAGGAACACTTTCTAAGCGCTTATTGTAAATGGTGTTCTATTCTGAGCCAATCTAGGTAATAAATATATTGCATTTAGAGCGCAAAAGAAATGTATAAGGGCTATCTGTGGTATTCGTCAAATCGAATCGTGTAAGCCTTGCTTGAAACACCTTAAAATTCTAATGCTTCCCTATCTCTAAAATGTGTTTACCATCTTCGACTATACCGTCACTTAACATTAGGTGCGCTGTGGTCAAACACCTAGTTTGTTAATCATAAAGAAGATGATCTTGCCAGTGTGGGCTGCCCGAATCGAATTTCATTTAATTTGATTTCTGAATCGAATTCTTATTCAGACTGGCAAGATTTCAAGGCCTAAACAATTTCACATCACTACCTTTGAATAATTGTATCCAACGAAGATCTTTTTCGATATCGTCGCGATGCTGTGCGATATGCCCGATAAATTGTAGTCCTGAGACTTCTACCGATGACGGATTCTCTTCCCGATAACGCCACCGTTTGACAAATGAACTTACCTTTCCGGAGTATAATATATTCTGGGTCTACATTCAAGTCTGCGCTTAGATTCTTATCTCGATCATAAAAAGTGACTTTATGCATTGACCGCTTGACTTTTATGTATGGATACAACATTCTTCAGTCTTGGCTTATAAAATTACGGGACTCGTCACTTGTTTGTTCTTGCCTTTATAACGAAACTTTAACATAATATTTAGACAACAGCATGGAAATAACATAAATAATCGATTGTCATAGCTTTTGGTAGATGGGACAAAATTACTTATTTTTTTAATGCTATTGCAGTGTTTTGTATTGATAAACAATCGAGCTCCAAGGCTCCATCAACGCACGCTTATTGAGTTCAGCACATCTTTTATCGATAAATACTCTCTTGACATAAGCCTAGCCTGATTAAAAACCTAGCCTGTCCACCATAAAAAAAAAATCACGGGCGTAAGGTAGTGGCTAATATAGGTACGTCAATATATTAGAATGTACAGCGCTTGATACATTTTTTTTTTCTTTGGTTTTGGCGTCGCGTTTTGAGCATTTGCCAGTGTCAAGTATTAATTATATTTTCAAGTTTTAAAAGTTAATAAGTGTTCCTCGTAACTGCAGTTATAGTCAAAGTCCAGTCTTTGACAAGTATAGTCCGTGTCAGTCTAGTCCAGTCATGCTTTAGTAAAGTAAGTTTCGATGGAGTTTTGGAAGCAACACAAAAAGTCATGTTTCACCACATTATATAATTTTCCCACACTCGCGCTTTTGATTCGGCACTTTATGAATAAAACACCACCATTTTTATGCATAAACACGCGACAAAACACTAGTTTTGGAAAAAAATACCACGAGGCGACACGGCTCTTTCCGCGTTCCCGCCAAAACTTCTTGATACACCACATGATATGTTAACCTTCATTTTTTTATATCGAAGCTAACTTACATTACCAGAATAGGAGCCTATCTTACAGATAATGTATATTTATATTTTATGTCACACCCGTCACACGGCACCTCTATATGCGTGGAAAAAGGTCATTTTGACACAAAGCTTTTTTTAACTTCCCTCATTTCACCCCAGCGACCCTCTAAGTGGCTGTATTACTTTTTTTTACTGTGAAAAAATAAAAAATGAAGGTGAGGGCCTCACGTATTGCTATTAAGCTGGTTCAAATGTAGCGTTGCCAGGCGTCCCGATAAAGCCGGACATAGTTAGGCTTTTCGATTGCGTGTCCGGCCAAAATAAACGGTGTCCGGTTTGTTTTAGTTAGACTTTTTAATTTCGCAAACAAGTAAGCGCCGAGCGTGGCCGAGCGTTTTTGTCGTAGAGGTTTACTACGATAACATGGCCCGCCCCTCCATATTACTGTTTTAATGTATTGAAGAGTTTTGTATGTAGTTGTAATTAATTTATTCGTCTTCAGTACCACCAGATTTGTTTGTCAACTTACCATAACTAGTTGACCGCGGAAGACAACGCACGTGTCATTTTCATAGAGTACGTCAGTGCAGCGCCATACTAATAATAAAGAGCGATTAATGAACGCCACTAGTCGACACACAAATCCATGGATTTGCTAGCTCGACTAGGTGTTTGACGGTAAATACTTTCAAATGTTTTGAATTTTGGAGGGGCGGGTCCATGTTATCGTAGTTAATCTCTACCTATTAATACTGAGACACAAAATCCTCAATTTTTTTATTTTTTTTTCTATGTGAAAAATAATGAGACGAACGAGACGCTCTCCTGATGGTAAGAGATAACGCCTGTCCATGACCATTGCAGCGATACACAGAATTTTGAATAACAAAACAAAGTACAGGGCATCACTGCTTTGGTGCTCATTACTTTGAGACTTTCAAAGGTTAGTCTCAACAGCCCAGTAATTTCGCTAGCTGCAGTACCCTTCAAACGGAACACAGTAATGTTTACACACTACTGCTTGGCGGCAGAATATCTGGTACTGCGGTGGTACCTACCTAGATGACCTCCTGCTAAGGAGATCTACCACCAAGTAAAAATGTCTGTCCGGCTATTTTACCCAAATGTCCGGCCAAACTGGCTGGTCTATCCGGCTATTAGGTTTGGCGACCTGGCAACCCTGTTCAGATGTAATTTTGTTTTCGTGACAATTTACTTGTGGTTTAGATATATTTTTTTAAATTCTAGTGTTGAAATCTTACTCGTTTTGTTTGAATACAAATAACAGGTAAAAGTTTAAAAAAGATTTTTATGGCAGACTCGTTCGGTGCTTCTTTACATCTCACCTGACTACTGAACGGATTATCATAACGTTTTACCAATAGATAGAGTGATTCATGAAGAAAGTTTAGGCACATAATTTGTCAAGGTGTTGTGTAAATGATGAGAACCCCAGGGAAGGGGGCGGATAATAGCTAGTTAAAATTATACAAGAAATCTACACGCAACGCCACAAAAAAATTAACTGCAATTTCAATCCCCCCATTCCATATAAGACACACCTACTGTAACCGCATTCAGCCCTCTAAAACTCATTTCCCATAATTGTCCTACCAACATGGCGTATGGTCACAAAAGATATAAAAAACAAATTAAGAGTAACTCAAAATGTGAAATTAAAACCTGAATCGCTTTCATACGCTAATGTTATGACAGATAATATAATTATGAAAATCTAATTTCACTAATGTACAGATCGTGTCGAAAGATTTAGTTGTAGTTCTGTAGGGTGTCTGGATACGACAGCTTTTATAGTTACGAGAAGACTACGCGATTAAAACATGTTTTTTGTCATAATAGATGCATACATTACGAGTTACGTCAAAAAATCTTTTTCCAAATTTAATGGTATTAAAAAACTTAATCTAAAAGTCAGAGGAGGGATTATGTGGCCAGAATACTGGCAGCATTGTCACGCTGGATGGCAATACTAAGCTTTTGACCCAGCATTCTGGTCACCTGAAGCCGAAATAAATAATATTATTAATAATTCAATTTATAAGTTTTATTATAAGCGTAGCGTAATTGACCTGTAACACCTCATTATCAGTATTTTTTTTAATGCAAAATGTAATAAGACGAACGAGACGCTCTCCTGGTGGTAAGAGATAACGCCTGTCCATGACCATTGCAGCGATACACATAACTTTGAGTGACGAAACAAAGTCCGGGGCATCACTGCTTTGACGCTCATTACTTTGAGACTTTCGATGGTTAGTCTCAACAGCCCAGTAATTTCGCTAGCTGCAGCACCCTTCAAACCGGAACACAGTAAATATGATTATGATTATTTCTAGGATAAAATTAACACTAGAAATGTACAACTGTAATAGTTATTTATTAAACCTACGTAGATATATACAAAGAAGTTTTGGAATTAAATTGAATTTGTCAATGAGCTATATAAGTCGATGTAAAACCAAAATATGTTATGTCGTATTACTAATATTTTGTCTGTCCATAGACAAGCTAGAACCACGTTAAAGAAAAATTCACATGATACTTTTACAATAAAAAAATCGTGCTTGTGTCAAGTCAAGGAATCAAGTCCCAAAATAAACAGAACCCGATCAAAACCGGGGTGGGTCACTGGTGTTTGTGTAAGTAAATATATCATACATCGCTAAGATTTTCATCAATCAACTTCGCCAATATTTTGAACAAAATCTTTTCACGTGCCAAGAATAAAAACACCGGAACACTCATATCAACAAAACCTATTTTTTCTTATAATAGAATTAGCCATTGGCAGGCTTTGTTCCTTGGTTGGACCGTGTCCAAGATTGGTGAACTCAATCACAGACGATTATTGGCGTGTTCTTTACTTGCCAGCTTAGGTGGCTGCGATGCTCATCTTTAAAAGAGATTTCTTTCAGCCTCCGGCCTCAATATTGTAAAAATTGCTGACGTAGAATCCACCAGACCATGATGTTTTCTATTCAATTAAAGATAATAGGTACACATACCTACTTAAATATTATTAGGATTTCAATGTAGATAGTCAAAATGATTTGGCAGTACGCTTTTTAACCATTTATGTATAAACACATTTTAAAACAACTGAAAAAATTGTGTCAGTCTTGATTACATTATGGGGCCGTTGTTTTTGTTGGTTGGTGTGTAGGGATGCTACAGCTAGCGAAATACAATTAAGACTAACCATTGAAATTGTCTAAGTAATGAGCGTCAAACCAGCGTATTTATTTTACGAACGCACGTATTTTACACGACTGTTATGTAGGTATTGTATGATCTGTTTTCTACATTCATATTAACAAAGCTTTCGTCCTTTTTTTCAGAAGATAGACGCGTATAACCACAGCGGACCTTCCCTGCAGACATCGGCAGTCATCGCCCTCTGTTCTGTCGTCCTCATCATCGGTATTCTTGTTGGCGCCATCCTTGTTTGGAAGTGAGTTTTTCTTTTATTTCTTTTGATTTTTTGGCATCGCATTTCGACCGTTCAGTCAGTGTCAAGTGCCTATTTTATAATTTTAAATATTATATCAAATGAAATAAGTCTTAGTCACAGTCAAAGTTCCAGTGAAGTCCATTCATGCCTTAATAAAGTAGTCATGACTTTACTAGAAGTTTCTGCGTAGTATTTAAAAAAACCTTTTTTTGTCCAGATTGGTACATATATTTCAGCACCTTATGATTAAAATAAAACTTACTTTTTTATTAAACACTCAAAATACACAAGTTTTAGAAAATAATACAATACTGTGACGTCATTTTCCGCGTTTTCACCAAAACTCGTTATCCCCCTTTAGATAGAATTGTGACGTCGTACATGACTTATTTCTCATGGTCAAAAGCCAGAAAAACACAGATACCACATTTAACTCATAATTATTATCCTTGAATGTTTTTTTTTTGAGCATATTATATCTTACTGTATTATATTTTGTCCTTTCCGTACTAGGGTTGTTTGGAAGAGATCAGCGATAAGGTTGCCCGCAGTTGTTTGTTAAGCTGTATCGATTGTGTTATTTTATTTCTGCTGTGAACGATAAATAACAATCTTATGTTAAGAACATGCAGAAAAATAATTCCAATTACAAATACCTGATAAATTTTCTCAAACAATGTTAGCTTATTTTTGTGACCAAATACAATAAAATCTACGAATGCTGTTGGTGATTACAATGCTCATAAACAATGAAGTTAATTATGAATTTATATCGGCCCCCAACCCGTTGCCCCCATTGCAAATTGCACAAACTATCGATATCAACCGTTAAATTCAAACAGTTTGAAATTAGTCGTTAAATTTTAGTTCGAATTTCATATCCAATCAAAACGTCACTAGCAAATAACTCGTCCAGCTTAGCACCAGGCAAATTAATCGGACAATTTCATCGAGTCGACACTTTAATCGGTCTTCAAACCGTCGTCACATTCGTACATAATCGTAAAGTGTGGCACAGTTTATAATGAACGCGGCTAAAAATGGAACAAGAGAAATGGTGGTACAACAATGGTAAAATAAAAATGGACTGATGTTATTCCCTTGAGATTTTGTTCGCATCTCTCTCAGCAAACCATTGGAGGGTAAAACTTCCCTTGTTAGTACAAATATAGAACAATATAATCTTTGTATTCTGCACACTAGAAATAAATTTCAATAAAACGAAGAGCTTGAGGCTTATTGATTTGAAAAGAGACATTGTAAACGCCATTAAGAATAACTTTTATTATAGACAAGTCTGAAATTGTTGAAAAAATAATAATCAGCTATGGAAACTAAAGCTTGATCTCTGACCAAATGTATAGAGCAGTTGATTTTTTTTCAAAACTTCAGATTTATGGCTGCTCTAAAAGTTTTTAAGATGATGAATGCAACGACACTCTTTCAGTTCAGGACACACCAAGTTTACAACCTAGTAGATATGTCTAATAATACAATTGCAACGAACGTAAAAAAATTACAGGATATTTTTTTATTTATTAATGAAACAAACGAGACGATCTCCTAATGACATATATTTATGACCATTGCAGCGGTACACTGAATTTTGAGTAGCGCTGTAAGCTGTAGCGCTGTAGCGCTTTTGTAGGCGCTCATTACTTTGAGACATTCTATGGGCTAGTCTCAACAGCCCTGAAAGTTCACTAGCTACAAAATGGAACACACTAATATTTAATTTTACACACTGCCGCTGACTGCTGGAGACATATTATCTAGTACTATGGTAATACCTAACTAGACTACCTAAGGAGATCTATCACCAAGGTAGAGTGTTTTCAAGTTACACATAGGTTACTAATGTATTTGCCCATAATATTGTTTGAAGCAAGACCTTATCGATGCCTTCGTTCGCATTCGTCAAACCTGTGTCGCGTTGTATATTCCTCACATTCGAGGCAATGGCTCGAGAAAGTTGATTAGTGCGCCTGTCACCTAGTCGAGATTTAATCCTGTGGTTAATTATGGGAGATAATTAATAAGCGTTAGCGGTTTTGGGGCAGACGTGTGTATTGCGAAATGTTTGTATAGGAATCACAAATCTATACAAATATAAAGTATAATGAACGCTTTTATTACCTTAAAGAACGAACTTTTAAAAGACAAATTCTATGATTGCTTTTTACATTATTCTTAGCTAAGCTTTAAGAAATAAAATCTGATAATTGATAGATTTGATTTTGATAGTTGATCGTTGTTGTTGTATCTATGTGTGTTATTTCTTTTTGTATAATTATATTGTTTATGTAACTGAAATTTCGTACCACAAACTTCTTCTTTAACTTTAATGAACGAACTTTTAAAAGACAAATCCTATGATTTCGGTATTATATTATTCTTAGCTATTAAAAAAATAAATTCTGATAATTGACAGATTTGATTTGCTTTTGATAGTCGATTGTTGTTGTTTATCTATGTTTGTTATTTCTTTTTGTATATATTGTTTATGTAATTGAAATTTCGTACCACAAACTCCTTCTTTAACAAATAAATACACGAATACCCGCTCACTTCTTAATACTTAGACCGACCTGTTAAAATAATTAGAAATGTCACAATATACTATTCACATTGTCACGGACAGTTTGACACTCCGGATTTAGGTGCCGCAAGCTCTGATAAGTAGCTCACTGGATTTATATTCTGTTAATAAGATGTTAAAGGGATTCTACACGCTGTTGAAAGAAATATATGCCACCTTATGCCAGCGTTGAAGGTTTAGCGTAGCGGTAAATTTGGGTAATTCGGTTTCCTAAATTTGGTTCAGATTTTAAGGGTGCGTCATACGTGCTCGAATTAATTTACCCATATTTTATTTTAATACTGGATCCAAATGATTTGAAAAAAATTGTATCACGAATTGAAACTATTTCTATTACGAACAGTTAAAACATAACGTGAAAACATTAAACATCCCACTTACTACATTTTAACATTTATCCTTGTCTTTTGAAAATAAATAGAAAAAGAGGAGCGATGTCAGTAACACCCACGTTCAACAGTGAGTGGGATCAGAACATGCGGTCTTGAAGATATTGGAGCAAATTGGCCCAATTTAAAACGGTTTGAAATGCCGAATCGTCTGAACCTATAGACTGATTTTGTTAATGTAAAAGTAACAATGCGAACGAGACGCTCTCCCGATTGCAAAAGATAATGCCTGTCCAAGACCGTTATACAGCGCTGCACAAAACTTTAAACAGTAAAACAAAGTCCAGGGCATCGCTTTCGATGTTGTCTCAATAACCCTGTAATTTAGCTAGCTGCAGTCAAGTCCTTTCAAACTGGAACACAGTAATGTTTACACACTATTGCTTGGCGGCAGAATATCTGGTATTCAGTTGTACCTACCGAGTACCAGATACCTAAAAAGTACCTAGTACCTAAAAATATCATTGACAATATTTTTTTTATAACGAAATTTAATTTATTAATATCACAGTACTATTGTCTATACCCTAAATCAAAAGGCATCCAATCCAAAGAGGCGGGTCTGAACCCCTGATATTTGGGTGATCTTCACCCGAGCGAGACTCTAATCAAAAGCACCCTTTGTATAAGACCAGCCATGCGAGACTGGTCAGCCCCTGACTCCTGACCCTGGCATGCTTCGCCGCTCATTCATTCAGGACGTTATACACTTCTAAGAATAGAATTGACTTTATTAACTGACATATGTTTAATTAGCCAACAAAATTATACAGCTTTCGTTTAAAATACAATGTATGACAAAAATGTTACTTTTCCTGCCTATTCATTTTACCTTTCAAATCGGCCACTTGCGATGACAGTGTGACAGCTTGAATTATACGATTTTCGTTTACTGGTATACGGAAATCGCGATCTCGCGTTTCATTATCTTAATAAAACGGGATATCTTTCTTTAATAAACAACAAAAAAAGAGAGATAAGACAATATCACGTTACGAGTATAGCGTTGTCTCCTTTGGTGATCCAGTTGGCTTTGACACAGTGACAGTTCAGTTGTTAGGTGACAACTGAGCTGCTTGAGAGCTTTGAGTTGTGAAGTGCTCTCGGTTTTCATCAAAAACGTGACATCACGAAGATACCACGTATTAAATGTCAATTTCAACATCATCTTCAACATGACAACTAAACTTACCGCCTTGTAAACTTCCTTTTTTCTAACAACGCGATAAATTTTCTTTTCTTTTTTCAAACTTTAATGAAGTTAATTTATTTCCTCACTAGCGAACACCTCGTGGTTTCACTCACATAGTTCTCGTTTCTGTGAGTATACAGGGATAAAAAGTAACCTACGTCACCTGGGATAGTGTAGGTTCGCAACGGTGAAAGAAACTTTGTAGTTTTAATGTTTATTTGTTACATACAAATCTTCACTCTTTATAATATTAGTATAGATATTTTTTTCTGATATTTAATTTCAATATTAATTATACTCTAATCACTTTTTTTTCTTTTTTCTTTTTAATGTTTGACAGGCTATTTGTTTGACCATAGCTCACCTGATGTTAACATACATAATAAAGCTTTCTCGACAACAATTTAAAAGTTATGCTCATTTAAAAGTTTAAAAGTAGTTTTCTGTTAAATTATAGTTTTTGAGATATCACGACGAGTGGACGAAATGTGTATAGTATATTTGTGACAACCACACACTAACCACTGAGCTATAATGGCTACAAAATCTAATCTGTGTAGCTACATTACCCATCCCGTACCTATTTTAGAACAATATGGTGGCAACGCGTGTTTATTGTTCATAAATCACCCCAAATGTCAATATTAGTAGCTAAATCGGTACCCCGCTGTTTGGTTTCCTTAATCTTAAAGATAATGTTACCAAAGTTATGTTACTTGACATGGGCGGGATTTATTGGTTAAGTTAATGAATTATCTAAGTTGTGGGGCGTTCAATTGTTAGTTTAAAGTTCGATTTAAAGTTACAGTTTGATTTAATTTTTTAAACTACAAAAATATCTTTACCTACTTATTATTCAGTCATAAAGTTTTCGAAAAAAAGGAAGGTAGGAAAAGAAAATTTCTGCCCAAAAAACTTTCAACTTCATTAAAAAAATCTTGCTACCTACACTAAAAATAAAACAGTCATGGGTCTCCCGACAAAAGGGAAAACTTTAGTATAAATGTGTCAACAACTGTGCATCACGTCACATTAGCATGTCGGTGACGCGAACCCATAAGTTTTGTCCCTACCAAAAAATAGCTCAACGCGGCTAAAGTATAGCTTTCACTTCAAAAACCTTTTTTTTTTTTTTAATGATTGACAGGCTAGTTGTTTGACCACAGCTCACCTGATGTTAAGTGAAGGTGTGGTCGAAGATGGTAAAGCACACCTAGCCTGGAATGGAACTGGCTCTCAAGTGAGGCTGCCGGAACACACCGTTAGATGCTTGGCGGCAGATTTTCATCTTGAGGATGGTAGCTAGCCAGCCGAGTACTAGAAAGTACCCTACCACCATGCTATGGTTTCCTCACGATGTTTTCTTCACCGGCAGCTCAAGCTCATAGTTGGGGTTTGAACCCACGCCCTTCGGCATGCGAACCTACCGCGCTAACCACT
The DNA here is from genome assembly GCA_905404145.2 of Biston betularia. Lineage (NCBI taxonomy): Eukaryota > Metazoa > Arthropoda > Insecta > Lepidoptera > Geometridae > Biston > Biston betularia. The sequence goes on from FR989879.1 coordinate 3,012,309, forward strand.
GAGCTATCATCGCTACAAAATCTATCTACCCTTTACTGCATAGGTAGTTACGTACCTAAATACCTACCTATCTACATAACTACCTCTCTAACTTTTTTACATACCTACCTCTCTACCCAGCTACATACCTCACTAGCTCCCTTCCTAACTTTCAAATAACTGTGTCAATAACTGTACATAAACTCACATTAGTATGTCGATAATACTATAACCCATAAATTTTGTTCCTACCAAAAAATCGCTTAACGCAGCTAAAGAAGTGTTCACTCCAAAAACCTACGTAGGTATCCCGTATTACATTAGTAGGTACTTTTCTACATACCTTTCTAACTACCTACATACCTAACTACCTACATCCTACCACTTCCTCCGTACCTATTAACATACCTGTAACTTTGGTGTTATCAATAAAATATTTGTACCTCCCTACATACCTTAACTTAAAAAATGAAAAATATAAATGTATTTTATTTATGTAGATATATTTATTTCCCTCGTACCTATCTTCTAAACGACTTGTCATATTTTACCAAAATAATGAGGTGTCAATCAGCATGTCTCAGCTCTATGCATGTCAAATAGTAGGTAGGTACATGACGTGTGTAATTTTTGAAACTTTCGCGATTTGAACCTAATATGGGTTTTCTATTGTCGCAAAATATTGCTACATGCGCGAAACGTCGAATTAATACTAATTCTTTTTTGCTACATGATATCATAGTGAAACTGAACTGAACTGTTTTTTTAATAAAAATTCCTTATTTAAATTGATAGATGAAACCGTTAGATTACCCTACCTAACTGTTATGTGTAGATGCATCACAAATCTTAAAACCAGAAAACTTAAAAATATAACACAAACAAGAAAGTCAATGCCACTAGTTTGTTTAATTTCAAATGAAAGGACTAAATAAGCATATTTTCAAATATGGATATCTTTAAAGCAAAAGTTTATTGTGTAATACACAAGATTATAAAAGCGAAATATTGTATTCACCTATGTTCGTTATTTACACGGTAACGGCTGGACGAGTTTGAATTAATGATGCAAATAGCTCACAACCTGGATTTAGATTAATTTTATATTTCGGTTGAAATAACTACGCGGCGTAGGAAAACAAGCGGTTAATTTACAAATCTATAACTCGTTCTAAGATATACCGTAAAACGCTATAGTTTAGTTGCCAAATTTAAAAAGTTTTTTTAATCGCGTACAAATCCCTGATGGAGTTTTGGCGGGAACGCGGAAAGAGTCGTGTCGCCCCGTTGTACTTTTTTCCAAAACTAGTGTTTGTCGAGTGTTTATGCATAAAAATGGAGGTGTTTTATTCATAAAGTGCCGAATCACAAGCGCGAGTGTGGGAAAATGATATAATGTTGTGAAACATGACTTTTTGTGTTGCTCCTAAACTCCATCGAAGCTTTATAGTAAAGTCACCACTACTTTACTAAAGCATGAAAGGACTTCATTGATACGGACTGGACTTGACCAAGACGGGACATTGACTATAACTTCAGCTACGAGGGCACTTGTTTAACTTTTGAAACTTGAAAACATATAAATACTTGACACTGGCAAATGCTTAAAACGCGACGCCTAAACCAAAGAAAAAAAAATCCCCGATGACGTATGTGACATCTACAAATTCTGCAATATGAAGTGGAGAGTATCTTTTCCCAGCTAAATAACTACAACTTATCTTTTTAATATTATTACCTTCTCGTAATAAAACAGCAGAATCAACAGACCAAATAATTAGATGGTCCTAAAACAACAGACTTGTCAAGCAAAAAGCTGCCATTTCTACAGCTCGTTATATCAACGCATGACTAATTACGCTAAAATTATACTGAGCGTTTCCAGCTCTGCCATTGGCTAATTTAAAATTGGCCGGCCAATCAGCGCGCAGGGCGGTCCTCTCTTGCGCACGTTCTAGACACATTTTCGCGCAACGCTGGCTACCGATATGAATATTCAGATCTATTGTTTCGAGTTTTATTGTAGGAGAAGTGTCGCCATCTGTTTGGTTGCATGGAAGTATTAAACTGTGAACTTTTTTAAAAAAAAATGTATATTATGCAATCAGTTTTTTCAGCTGAGCAAATATGGTGTCAAATACAGATATTTCCTATCAGAAACAACTTCCAATTTTAGCTAGAATTGCTTAGTTAGAGCTGCCGAGTTCTAAGATCTCGCGTCTTTTCAGTCGATTCAGGCAGTCTGCTAGTGTGAGCTATATGCAGCTAAATGGTATGTTAGTATGTTTAGTATGTTATTGTTTATTTGACATAACACACCGTTTTTACTTAATTATTTTTACAAAAAACAATTATGCATGCCTACATGCAAGCGCGCTAAAAACATAACCCTTGGATAAAATGGATCATCATTATCGTCATCAGCCTTTTGTAGTCCACTGCTGAACATAGGCCTCTTCCAAAACACGCCACTCAGCCCGATCTTCGGCTTTTCGCTTCCATCCATCGCCAGCTGTCCTACGTAAATCGTGACTCCATCGAGTCCCAGGGCGTCCTACGCTACGTTTGCCAATTCGCGGACTCCACTCTAGAACACGTCTACCCCAGCGGTTATCGGTTCTGCGACAAATATCTCCAGCCCATTGCCACTTCAGCTTGCTAATACCCTGAGCTATGTCTGTGACTTTAGTTCTCTGGCGAATTACTTCGTTTCGGATTCGGTCCCTCAGAGAAATGCCAAGCATAGCTCTTTCCATAGCTCGCAAAAAAAAAAAGGAATTACGTACACTGATTCCTAAAATGTAAGTCTACAGTGAATGCAGTATCAATGGATGCTGATGCTGAGGTTGCATTCAAAAACCTAGATAAACTTGGGAGCCTAAAGTTTTCGTATTCTCAAGCTTACCACAAGGGTTCACCACTTTCACCGCGGGGCCTGAACAATGCACTATTTATGAGGCCTTTTGTTTCGACATAAGAGGCCAAGTTCTTAGCTAGGGCAAGGGGCTAAAATAAAATTCTGCGCTTTTATTAAAGCATTTTAAGGGTAAAAAATCTCATATTTTAATTTAAACTTTTCGAGTTTTAGCGAATAAATAATTATGCATTTACAAACATATATCGGTATAATATGTGTGTTTTTAAATGCAGAAATGCAGATATGTTTTGAAAAGCTTTTTTTTCTTTTTAAAGCAGAACAAAACATCAGTAGACAGAAAAAGTCAGGTATTATAAAAAATAAAACGACGTTTCTCATCCCTACGGCGAAGGAATGGAACAAGCTGCTGGCTTCCTTGTTTCCTGATAGATTTATATTACTGGAATGGTCATGGACAGGCGTTACCGCTTACTATCATGGAAGAGTCTCGTTTGTCACATAAATATTACATTTCAAAAAAATGTCAATGAAAATATGTTACAGCATCTCTTGACGTCGCGTCGCGTCGTCGGTTCTTAATCAACTTTTTTATATTCCTGGTTGTCTGAATAAGGTCACAATTTTACGATAAAGCCGCCACTTGTAAGGTTTTTTTTCTTTTCTATACATACTTATTTCTGGTTTATACAAAAAAGAGTTATCTATATTAATAAAAAAAATATTTTTCAATTGTCTTTATAACATAGGTATTATGTACCTACCTACATAGTACGTACCTACTCTGAGCTTACCTAACTTATGTTGTACGGTAATGTCGACATAGCAAATCCACCAAGCGTGAACTGTTCAGGGACGAACTCAGTACAGGGCCCACAGGGGCCCAATCTGGGGCATACGACATCCGCTAATTATTATTCCCAACGATGGAAGCTAATACATTTAAATTAAATAGTTACTACAAAAAATGTTTACGTAAAACAGTAAAAAAGAGCCTTTGGTAAATTATTGAAATATTTAATAAGTGTTTGACCACATCTCACCTTGATAAATGACGGTGGGGTCGAAGCCAGTTTTACACCTAGTCTGGAATGGAACTGGCTCTCAAGTGATCCTGCCGGTGCTTGATGGCCGATTTTCAACTAGGTTAAAAAGGGTAGAAGCTAGCAGTCGAGTTCTACAGAAAGTACCGTTACACCATGCTATGGTTTCCTTACGATGTTTTCTTTCACCGTCAGCTATTCAGGCATTTAAAAGTTATGGTAGAATAAAGCAACTCACATACAAACATGCATATACCCTAAAGCAGTACCCTCCTTTTTATGGGTAGTCAAATAATATTTACTTTTATTAATAATAATAATAACATCTCAAGAGACTCTCGCTAGACGGTTGGGTCAAGGGTCAGCTTCAAAAGGCAGTGATCCTTGACACGGTGCGCATTGTGAGGAGGTTCTCCACTCTGCAACCCTGACCAGTGACCACCGGCAGCTTGAGCCCTGTCCCGCTGCCGGCGGCACCCTAGTTTTTAAGTTTTTTATATTATTTATGTTTTATACTTATTTAATGTAAAAAAATTAAAAATTAAGATATAAAATAAATACCTGAAATAATAATAAAAACATATTTATTTGTTTCTACTAATGTGCATGCGTTATTCCATTTATAATTACATTAGATTCACTAGATTTATAATTATTTATTATTTGTATACAAAAAAGAGAACATTTCTTAATAATTATTAAAAATACACTTAAATATAGTTTATTAAAAATACACTTATTTAATAACTTATTGGAGGCCCTAGCTCCCGCAATAGGATACCCTGAGTTTGTAGGAGTTAGGTCTCTTCTGTGGTGCTTCTATTAGCTTAGTGTTAGTATTATCTGAATGATTGTGTGCGCATGTGCATGGAAGTGTGTGTGTGTGTGTGTGGGTGTGGGTGTGGGTGTGTGTATGGGTGTGAGTGTGAGTGTGTGCATGTGTAGGTGTATGTGTTTGTATGTATTATTTATTTTAAAATTTTAACGATGCCCCAGCACTTATGCCGTCCCACACATCGACTATTCAAATCAGTTCGAACCAAACGAATGAAGATATTATGCAAATATGCAATTGTATGCAGATCTTGGATAATAAGCCTTTTGCATTCGAAAATCGGCGTTCAATTCCTTTACCATAATTAGAGAGAGACAATAGAGGCTTAATAAAGACGTTCTACACGTTACTCCATAAATAGGATCAGATGCCGATAGAGATGGCATTAGTGCGAACATTGTTAGGAATGAAACTATGGCTAATGCTACTACTAAAGCGAACATGGTCAAGCTTGTCTGGGAGTATGTGCATGATGAATTATGAAGCAATCGAAATTCCGTACCTATAGATAGGTTTTTTTTTTAATTCTTTTTTTTAATTTATTTTTTATGTAAGAAGTAATGAGACGAACGAGACGCTCTCCTGATGGTAAGAGATAACGCCTATCCATGACCATTGCAGCGATACACAGAACTTTGAGTAACAAAACAAAGTCCAGGGCATCACTGCTTTGGCGCTCATAACTTTGAGACTTTCGATGGTTAGTCTTAACAGCCCAGTAATGTTTACACACTAATGCTTAGCGGCAGAATAACTGGTACTGCGGTGGTACCTACATAGACGACCTCCTGCTAAGGAGTTCTACCACCAAGTAAAGTAAGTATTAGGGGCTTTAGCCGCGATGCGATTATGCCAGCCCCGTATTACAAAAAATCATAACTACATATTTATAATATGCCGTCTGTACTTCGACTGACTAGTACTTCCGAGATGCCGGCACATAAGGCCTTCGCCGCATCACACGTGGGTGCGGCCAAGATACCTTGTGACATGCCAACATTTTGGGGGTTAACACCATATTTTAGTGACATATTTATTTTCACAGTCTTGGTCCGGCCACATAGATAGGTTTATATAGAAAGTGGAAAGTTTATGCAATAGCTTTTATATCATAGTATCAGCAAAGTAAGTAAAATATCTATAAGTAGGACATATTCATGGGAAGTAGGTGATACAAGTGGGAAGAGACGGTGTGGTGGGCGCAGAGGACGCTTGCCGGCGATCACTACGTGATTGCCGACCGAGCAGTAGGGGTTAGCACGTAAATGTCATTGTTTTCTGTTGTGTAGTATTAAAATCGAACTCAAGACTTCTGGATAATTCATACCTCCTTGTATTTCAACATCTTCTCGGTATTACACATGACAGCATTTATACATTAAGTACCCATTATATATCTTTATCAAACGTCGTGACTTGTGTCGGTCGTCCACACTGATTGTCGTTCCCGGGCGCCCACCACGGCCTCTCTTCTTTCGTGTCAGTGGTGAGGCCTGAACCGCCAATCAGAGCAGTTATCACGCTCAGTGTACAAAACCGTACTTATTAAGTTTAAACCTGTGATACTCAAATATTTATGCGACTTCATATTAAACATATACATTTTACATATTTATCGATTACTAAAATCACGAATATTGCAAAGTAGGCGCTAAGATTTCAATGACATATCGTTATGTAGTCTAACAGTAGGTAAGTGATCATGTTAAAATTGAATAGGTTAGTGATTTTCACAACGTCGAAAAATTCCTCAAAATCACCAATCACGAATACAAATATAATAAGCTTTTAAATAAATTTGGTCATAATTAAATATGAGAACAAATTCTAACCTTCTAAAAACACTAGCTATTCTCAATTTTGGCAGATCTCACAAAAATAACACTTTAAAATAGCTGAGACAATAGTGTTGGAAAGATAAAATAATATATCGAACATCAAAGATAAACCAATAACAAAGATAAATATGAATAATGCACATATTACTTTCTTCTCGCGGTGAATTTTTCTGCTATCGACAAAACATGTTCACATTTTTCTTTAAAACTTTTCGCGGAGAAGTTGATAAACTTAGATTCACTTCACCTGCGCAACTTTACAGACTGGATATAATAACTTTGGTGACTTCAAATACAGACCAACTATTGCTAGAAACCGAAAGGTTTGTTTAAAAGATTATCATCATCAGATCAGTCCGATTAACTGAACGCACCTTGGTACATAAGAAACGTCGACCTCCATCGGGACCTCAAAGAGGACATGGTCGCAACCATTATTAAAAAATACGCTGAAGCTCATGAAAATAGACTTCATCAACATGTGGACGTCGAGGCTATCCAGCTCCTCGACAACACGGATATAGTAAGAAGATTAAAAAGGACAAAACCTTTTGAGTTAGTGTATTAAGTTAGTAATGTCAGTGCAGTGAGTAAGTGTGCATATTATAGAACACATGAACAAAGTGTCTTCCCCTTAATAGAGACAGTAAGAAAAGTGTCGATGGACGCATTCTTAGAATATACTCTACTTAGCAATTTAAGTTATATTAAAATTACTTATTAGTCTCAACTAGGCTAGATTGTAATAACAATGAGGTATCTATCAACAGAAAGATACATCATTAGAGGGGAAAAAAAATCAGATCAGTCCACTGCTGGACATAAGCCTCTCCCAAAATACGTCACTTAGTCCTATAAAATATATCTGTGTAATATTTTCAACCATAACTTTTTAATGCATGAACAGAATTTAATATATTATGGAGTATCTTTAGAGTCCTTATATCAAACAAAACAACATTACTGCGTTCCGGTACAGGGCTGTTGAGACTAACCATCAAAAGTCTCAAAGTAATGAGCGCCAATGCAGAGATACCCTGGACTTTAAAATAAATAAATAAATTAATTAATAAAGTTTTTGATATGCGGATATGTTTTCATTTGTTGGTGCTATCCTAGTTTTGTTTTATTCGACAATCATTTTTTACGAAAAAAAGATGCCGCCTATCATCATAGTAAGTACGAAAATTAGTTCGTAGATGTTATATTGATTAACATCTTAAGCCGTATTCCAAGATCATATCATCAATATTTATTTAATGAAGTTTGTAATCAAAACGAACTCCAAGGGTAAATGTAACATTTATTTGACTAATTGATTCTAACTTTCAAACCGTTGCCCGTAAACAGGGACTTAAATTTCAGTTTGGAACTGTGATAGGGTCCTTTAATCAATTTGTACTGGATTACGGTGGCATAGAGATGATACTGCTGGCGGTTTTTGATTATCGAAATATTTGAAACATTTTCAGTTTCAATTTATTTATGACTAGCGGACGCCTCCCGGTTTCACCCGCGTAGTTTCTGTTACCGTGGGAATACATGGATAAAAAGTAACGTATGTCACCCGGGGAAAGTGTAGCTTCCCAACAGTGAAAGAATTTTTGAAATTGGTCCAGTAGTTTCGGAGCCTATTCAATACAAACAAACAAAACAGTCAAATCTTTCCTCTTTATAAGATAGATATATAGATATAGATATAACATTATAACTTACAATCCGTCGGAATCCGAACAATGAATTTTGTTTTCCGGAGCCAACCTCTTCCTGTGGTACAAAAAATTTTGAGCGGCGATCGGTCGCGACACAACTAGTTACAAGTCCGTCGGTAAACACAGCGCATAGCGCGCCGATAAAATAATCGAGGACTAAAAAATCAATATAGACATCCACAATTACTTCACAAGTTTCTTTTAAGTAATAAAAAAATCTCTAAGCTATAATACTAAATCAAAAAATTACAGTAAAAAAAATTGATTTTAATAATTCTCTGCAACTGAAATTTGTAATTTTATTGTAGCTGTTATTATATTTTACAAATGTTATCTGAAATAGTAACTTTGTAAAACTTTTTACAATTTTTTTTTGCATTATTCATTACTCTTCATTTTATGAACTATTCTTACTATAGATATAATTTATAGAATCAATCCTGAAATCGCAAAATAAACAAATTGGCTGTTTCATAATAAAATATCACCGTCCTTCAACAAATATACATCATCATCATCATCATCATTTCAGCCGTAGGACGTCCACTGCTGGACATAGGCCTCCCCCATTGACTTCCACAAAGACCGGTTGGAAGCGGCTCGCATCCAACAAATATACATAAACAATTATAATTATAAATTATTAGATATGTGTATTGTGTATACTATATTATATGTATAATTGTATGGTACATATAAAATATATATTAAGCCTTATTTGTGCCCTTAATACAATTGAATTTTTACCACATCCCTTTTTTAGGGTTCCGTACCCAAAGGGTAAAAACGGGACCTTATTACTGAAACTTCGTTTTCCGTCCGTCCGTCCGTCTGTTACCAGGCTGTATCTCAAGAACGGTGATAGCTAGACAGTTGAAATTTTCACAGATGATGTATTTCTATTGCAGCTATAACAGCAAATACTAAAAATAAAATAAAATAATTATTTAAGGGGAGCTCTCATACAACGGTCCCCTTCGTGCGGAACGGACGGAACCCTTCGTGCGCGAGTCCCACTCGCACTTGGCCGGTTTTTTCATTTATAACTAACAAAACGGTTGTCAGATAAATATATATACATGCACTTACTATGCATAAATATTATTTACGTATGATATTCTGTATAGTCGCCTAAATTTTTATAATTAAAATTGTTACATATCACATATTTTATTAGTATATATATATATATATATATATATAAAAAACAATTAACTGTAATGTTATAATTGTATTGTGTATATAGTTTGTTTTCCATTCCATGGTTGCCTGGAAGTAGTCACTCTTAGCGATAAGGCTACTTCAGAGACTAATACATTGTTCTTTTGATTTCTGTGCATTTATTATATCTGATACGTAATAAATCAATTTACCTTTGATTTTTCCCATCACTAGATAAGACCTTCCCAAATTAGGGTCTACAGTCTACTGTCGAAGTTAGTAATTGAAATTCATATTTACGAGAAAACCGGGTTATACGCGTTGTAACTATTGCCTAATCTGGCGGGAAGCTCAGAATTGTTATTTTACGAGTTATAGAATCTAATTCAAGCCCCTTTTAGTTGAAGCCTGTAACATATAACTATTTGATATGGTAAACCAAAGTCTCGTTAGTAGCTTAGTTACTTATCGCTTGTACACAATAAATATGGATTTATTGGTTTTCTGAATTAATCTTTTTGACGTAAATATGTCTTTAAATTAGCTAATTCATGTTTTCATTTTCCTTGTATTCATAATGAAAAGCACAGTTTCACTACACCTCGGGTTAAATACTTATTTAGTCCCTAGAATTACTGGCCGTCTCGGGACTAAATAAGTTACTTTCACCCTTAGGGTAACAATGTACTATTATTTCGTACAAATGCAACACAAATGCAATTACATTTTAACAAAATAATATGCTTTTTAATAATAAACGTACTATTTTTATATACTAACTCAAAATAAGGTAGGACATGCGTCGTAGTTAAGCTCATTATTTTTACGTACACCAGTTTCACATACTTTACGCGTGAAGAATCGTCTTTCTTGGGTTGTCGGATAAAAATAAGCGGTATTATTTATTATTATCTTATTATTAAGGTGTAAGATACTACAGTTCATCGCGTCAGGCATCACGCAAGTAATTTAATCCTCTTTTGTTGGATTTAGGACCCTTCGTCAGTTGGACGCCTGAAGGTGATGGTATTTTGACACCTTCTCCTGTCTTATTAAGTATAGAGTATTAGATATTGTAAAAATATTATATAAACTATTCTTATAGACATTATGAGCATTTCTAATTGAAAAAAAAAAGTAGTTTAAGATAAAGTATAGAAGGAATGAAAAAGCATAATTTTTATGTTTGATTTCTATCCATGACAAACAATTGTGTGACGAACATAGATATGACGCTTTGTAGCGATGATTTATTATAGTGGGTAGTGCGGGTGGTTCACAAGCCGAAAGGCGTGGGTTCAAACCCCAATGATGATCTTGAACTGCCATTGAAAAAAAACATCGTGAGGAAACCAAAGCATGGTGGTAGGGTACTTTCTAGTACTCTACCACCACTACGATACGCCCTGATTTAATTTGTGATTTTTTTTTATCTGATCAATTCCCTACATTGATGAGGAGAGATGTGAGATGACTACCTAACACTTACCGAATTATTTTTTAGCGTTTAGTAGGTACATCATGTACAATATTATTGTCTTTATTTTCGATACATTTTTTACCGCATTTTTTTTTTACATACTTTTTTATAAAAAATATTACGTATAGATAATTCGTTGCCTATCGCCATCACGTTTCGTAATACTACAGAATTCTCACAGGCGCCACATGAGGCGTGCTCACTGACTTGTATTGTTATTGGTGTTGTGTTAATTAGACCTTCCTAAGAAGTATTCGACTTGTATTATTATTTATGAAGAAAATCATTTGCGGTTCCTAACTAGTTTTGAGGAAATTTTACGTTTGTAACTGCGACTTGATCGTCTTCTAGCAGTGTTTTCACATTCAGTCGCTTCTTCACTTGTTTAGTTAAAATGGACTCAATTTTTTTTGGCATAGCATTTTGTGCATTTTGTCAGTGTCAAGTAAATTGATTGATTTAGGCGTTATTTTTGCGGAAGTTAATTTGGAGTGTTCGAGGTATATTTTCGCTTAAAAGTCGTTTTGGTTCCAACGGTAATGAGGATTCAATTTAATTAACTTAATGTTTTTTAAATCATCATCATCATCAGCCTATCGAAGTCCACTGCTGGGCATAGGCCTCTCCCAAGACACGCCACAGCTATCCTAAGTATATCGTCTCTCCATCGAGTCTCAGGGCGTCCTACGCTACGTTTGCCAATTCGCGGTCTCCACTCTAGAACACGTCTACCCCAGCGCTTATCGGTTCTGCGACACATATGTCTAGCCCATTGCCACTTCAGCTCGCTAATACGCTGAGCTATGTCTGTGACTTTAGTTCTCTGGCGAATTACTTCGTTTCGGATTCGATCCCTCAGAGAAATGCCGCGCATAGCTCTTTCCATAGCTCGCTGAGCGACTTTAACTTACGGACCATTTTTATATGTTTCTGCATATCTAAAATCCGACATAAACATAAAATCTAAATTAAAAATAGTGTCAAGTATTTCTATATATTTTTTTTTTTTAATGTAAGAAGTAATGGACGAACGAGACGCTCTCCTGATGGTAAGAGATAACGCCTGTCCATGACCATTGCAGCGATACACAGAACTTTGAGTGACAAAACAAAGTCCAGGGCATCACTGCTTTGGAACTCATTACTTTGAGACTTTCGATGGTTAGTCTCAACAGCCCAGTAATTTCGCTAGCTGCAGTACCCTTCAAACCGAAACACAGTAATGTTTTCACACTACTGCTTAGCGGCAGAATAACTGGTACTGCGGTGGTACCTACCTAGACGACCTCCTGCTAAGGAGATCTACCACCAAGTAAACAATTTTCAAGCATTTTTTTATTGTTACAAGCAGTCTGACCACGGCTTATCTGATGTTAAATGACGGTGTAGTCGAAGATAGTAAAAGTTTTAGACCTACATACATACTGCATTATCTCAACGCACGCTCCAATTCGTTAAAGCAAGTCAAACTTTATCAAGTGTAACACACAAAAAAGTGTTACAAACCGCACCAGGTTCACATAACCGTGTTCTAATTTGTAACACGTAAAACATCGAAACTTATATCGATAGACGTCAATCAATCTCTACGCGTGTCTCGACTGATTAGTGACGCGCCAGCAATTAGTTGTTAATAAATATCGATAATTATAACGATAGTCTTTAGTTATGTAGATAATAGAGGTACATTTTGAATGGCTATAACTTACTAACTTTAACCGAGAACTTACCAAAGAAATCTTTAATAGTAGTTGATCTATTGTGTCCCACGTACAATTCTTAAAGCCGACGCTAGATCCAAGCATTTATAATCTAAAAATAAATAGAAAGATGCACAAGAGCTTAGTGGTACTTGATGGTAGATTTTCTTAGCAAGATGTCGTTAAGGCAGGTACCACCGCTGTACCTGATATTCTGCCGCCAAGTACAAAATTTCAGTTAGCGAATTTACAGAGCAATTGAGACTAACTATCGAACGTCTCAAAGTAATGAGCGCCAAAACATCAATGCCTTGGACTTTGCTTTGGTACTCAAAGTTCTGTCTATCGCAATGATCTTGCGTTGTCCCTTACCATCATAAAAGCGTCTTTTTCGTCACATTATTATTAAATCCTACTAATATTATAAATGCGAAAGTTTTATGAGTATGGATTTATGGATGGATGTTTGTTGCTCTTTCACGCAAAAACTACTGAACGGATTTGTATGAAATTTGGTATAGAGGGAGCTGGGACCTTGAATTAATGCATAAGCTACTTTCTATCCCGAAAACATGTAGCGGGTAACAATGCGGGGCGCAGCTAGTAAATAAAATAAAAAAGAGTAACGGTGCTTTTGAGCTGTTTATACAATACTGAACTTCCAAACAAATCATTTCTAATTATATTTATAGATACGAGTAGCTATAATAAACTAGTACCTGATAATTTTTGAAATACAAACAAACAAATATAATCTATAATAATAAATACAACAATAGTATTGAGAGAAAAACACTGTTTTAAACTTTCTACCAAAAATAAATAAAACATTAAATTTTGTTCTTGCGGGTTAGGTTTTTTTTTTACTGTTGACAGTCTAGGTGTTTGACCACAGCTCACCTGATGTTAAGTGAAGGTGTGGTCGAAGATGGTAAAACACACCTAGCCTGGAATGGAACTGGCTCTTAAGTGAGGCTACCGGAACACACCGTTAGGTGCTTGGCGGCAGATTTTCAACTTGAGGGTGGTAACTAGCCAGCCGAGTATATATAGTAGTATATAACGTACCCTACCACCATGCTGTGGTTTCCTCAATGTTTTCCTTCACCGGCAGCTCAAGCTCATTGTTGGTGTTTGAACCCACGCCCTTCGGCATGCAAACCTACCGCGCTAACCACTGAGCTATCATCGCTACATAAATATATAACTTAGTTGGTCTAAAGAAATTTCCAGTAATCCTCACATATTATTCATTTCTTCTCCACTCGATAAATGTTTTCTAAAATTTGTTCTTATAATCGTTTACAAAACATATTCGCGCATAAAATTTAAAAGCCTACAAATTTTGATATTTTATAACTATGCTTAATTCTAACAAATTTCCCCGTTTCCTCTCCCAACTACTACTTGTTTCTAATAATTAATCGAATCTATTAAATACGTCATAATTTATTAATCGATTACGAAGATAAAAGCTAAGAAACGATCGGACCGCCACGATTGGAATGAATATAGAAAAATTATGGTCATTCATTTATTTTTCCTACTTTATCGACCTCTTCCCAATCTCGATACGAAATCAAATTATTAGTATTTACAAGGAAAGTTTTGTGGCACCCGTCACTCAGAATTAACTTGATTTATCTTATTATTTCTCTCGACAAGAGACAGAAAGTTTTTTTTATCACTAAAGAGGAAAAAGAACGTAAGTCAGAGGTAACTGTCTATCAATTATGAAGTCTATCTTAGATTGAAGAAAGGTTGTTTTTTATTATTTGTGTATAAAAGGAAATAAAGAATAGGTTATCTTTAAAAAATGAGATTAAAGATAAGAAACCAGAATTGGTGTGCATAGAGAGTATAGTGAAAGTTAAGTAAATTGGATTATACAAAATTAAGAAAATTGTAGGCGAGGTTTCAAAAAATTTACGATGGCTGAAATAGCATAGCAACCTAACAGATTTAAAAATAATGATGTATATCCTTTTGTATTGATCTGCTTATTCTTTGTTAAAATCTTGTTTTTTACTTAAATTTTTTCAATCGACCGAATTGTTAAAAAAATCGTAATCCTACTCTTTTATAAATAATAGATCAGCCAACTGCCGTGAGAAATACACCAATTCACGCCAACCGCATCACATCCCGCATCCGCTAAGCCATAAGGTCACCAGTGGGTGGTCGTAACATCACCGTCGTCGTTTAACCACAGTTAAAACAATAGTCTCTATGGATTAACTCTTTCACTCTTTCGCCTACGTGTTTAGAATGTCAGTTTTATACGACGTCAAACGGTATAAGGATTTACTAAAATAGTTTTCATTGATTTTCAATATTTTAATTTTTATGTAAAAGTAATGAGACGAAAGATACGCTCTCCGGATGGAGAGCGATAAGAGATAACGCCTGCCCATTTACATTGCAGCGATACACATAACTTTGAGTGACAAAACAAGGTTTTAGGGCGTCGCTGCTTTGGCGCTCATTACTATGAGTCATTTGTTTTAGAAATAAAATTATTAACTTTTATTTATTGTAACACAAACAAATAAGACACAGTTACAAAATAGGGGCTCACCTCAGCATAATGCTGGTCATATGTGCCCTGCCCACCTGCCTTCAACTTGCTAATTCTCTGGGCTATGTCGGTTACATTAGTTCATCTACGGATCTCCTCATTGCCGATTAGTTCTCGTAGGGAAACTCCGAGCACAGCCCTCTTCATAGCTCGTTGTGTTACTTTGAGCTTTCCAAGAAGGCACATAGTCAGTTATATATAAACCTAGCTGCGCCCCGCAGTGTTACCCGCTACATGTTGTCGAGATAAAAAGTAGCGTAGTGTTAATCCAGGGTCTCAGCTACCTCCATACTAAATTTCATCAAAATCTGTTCAGTGGTTTTTGCGTGAAAGAGTAACAAACATCCACCCATACTTTCACATTTATAATACTAGCTGCACCCCGCGGTTTTACCCGTGTCGTGATGGATGATGATGATGAAACGTATCCTATGTCTTAGTCCAGGGTCTCAGCTGCCTCTATATCAAATCAAATAATATAAAAGAGTAACAAAAATCCATGCATCCAAACTTTCACATTTATAATATTAGTGGGATGGGATCAGCGTTACCAGACGTCCCGATTTTGGCGGAACGTCTCGGGTTTTAAATCAAAATTAAATGTCCCGCTCGGGACAGACCCAGCCCGCTTTTCGCGTGCTGAGGAAGCGCGGGTGGGAGGCACAGACAAGACAGTGTGGACTGGCCGGCGCATAATGAAGAGAAGTGCTCGGGAGAGAGAGTAGGGCGTCACGCAATCGGTGCGTGCTAAAAACTTCTGATTTATATATGCGTTTTTTACTATGTCCCGCTTTCGACGAACGAAACCGCCTTTTTCACTCAAAAAGTTTCAAAATCTGGCAACGCTGGATGGGATAGACAATGTTGACAGTTACTATTACCTAACCTGTAACTAGGATATAAAAGGAAGTCGCGGGTCGTAAACGAGAGATCAAGTAGTATAAAGTTAAAGGGGTCTCGACTGGGCACGTTTAGTGCATTTCGTCTAGCGACACTTTGTCTAAGAAAAGACAAGGGTCTATAAAACATGATGACACTTTCTATTGCTCGAGATAGTAGTGTACTGGCACTATTTTCGTGAAGTAGGTTTTTTTTTACCAAATTACACCTCAATCTGGACGGTAACCTTAACGTCTTTGGACAAATCATCGTTACATCGTTTGTCTTTTTATTTTATTGACAATATTTTTGTATTATGTACTTTATTTGACATTTTGTTTTTATTTGACATTCAATGACATGTAATCAGTGTTTTATAACTTACAAAATGATTTCACTAAAATTTGACTTGTAACATTGGTGTTATCCGTAAAGTATTTGTATTTGTGATCTTTTTTACCGACTGAAAAAATGAGGAGGTTCTTAATTCGACTGTATGTTTTTTTTAATGTTTTTTACGCGATAATTCCGCCAATTATGAATCGATTTTGATGATTCTTTTTTTGCTTGGTAGATCATACTTCAAAGGTAAGTAAATTTTATCGAAATCGATCAAGCGGTTTTTACAAAATCAACAAAAATCTAAAAATTGTATACATCGATGATATTTTCGTTTACTCCGTAACCTCGCTGTTTCATTGTAATTTAGAGCTATGCATTTAGTTGGTCTAAGAGTCATGGGGTCGATTTTTTAAATTGTAAGCTTGTATACTATTGAAACACTTCAATAATATACAAGTTTCAAACACTACTGAAACGCAAACATCCTTGCACACTCGTTGACCAGCCCAGTGCCGGCTGGGAACTGTTGGCATTATGCTGAGTTAAGGCCGGTTTGTGACATAAAATTTATATCTTTCTTTTCGTTCTTTGTGTTCAATTTATTGATTTTTTATCTATGTTTGTTATTTATTTTTGTATATATACTTTTACATAAACAATATATGTATATATATAATGTTTATGTAATAGTAACCAACCGCTATTTCTATTACATAAACAATATATATATTGTTTTATGTCACAAATAAAGTGTTGTCTATTGTCTTACTATCTTGGCGTAAGACTTTCCGGTGCGGTTGAAGATGGTAAAGCACACCTAGGCTGGAATGGAACTGGCTCTCAAGTGAAGTTGTCAGAACACACTTTTTGGTGCTTGGCGACAGATTTTCAACTTGAGGGAGGTAGCTAGCCGAGTACTATAAAGTACTACCATGCAAACAGGTTACGTGTAAAAGATCTAAAAAATAAAATATCAAATACAAAAACAAATTTATTTGTTTCTGGCAAACGTGCTCCATAGAAGGTTGTATCTTTTGAATTGACGCCAAGTCAAAAGATACAACCTTCTATGGAGCACAAGCTCAAGTTTATAATGAAATAAATAAAATTAAAAAAAAACATTTAAGTAAATATACCACTTATCCGACCAAACCTGAAATTTAGCAATTTTGCTGAACCACACCCAATTATCATACTTATTAAAATCATTCCACATGATTATTTTTCCAAAATGCAAGGATAATGAAAACATCATCTGCAGCTACCTACCTGTCGTTTTTTAAACATTTTTTGTGACTTAAGTTATTGGAACATCTGCTTATAAGATATTTTTAGGGGAGCGTGCATAATGTCTTTATAATAATCCGAAACCTATTGTGTAGAGAGGTATCATGGATTTATTATATTTTACTTATAATCCGACGAACCCACGATAGATTTGTATTCGCAGTTTTTTAGAACAGCATTGAAATAAAAAGATGGAGTACAATTTGACAGCCCTGTTGGCTCATTGGTAGCATATCTAGTGTGGGTTCGATTTATTTTATTTCTATGGTTACATCACCACTGCTCACCTGATGTTAAGTAATTGCAAATATCTTAATAGTTAACAAAGTATCTAATTTTTGCTTCTGTTCTTCCTCAGACACAAGCGGAAAGTGACGAATCTGCTGCCATCAAAGTCATCAGCACCAACGCAGAGCTCAGGGTCTACTAGGCGAGCTCCTCCGCCAGCACCTCTCTACGAAGACCTGCAGGATCTGCCGAGAAGACCTCCACTGCCTCATCGGCCGGACATAGAGCCTCAGCTAGAGGTGAATTGTTTATTACATCTTCTTGGCAGGAGGTCGTATACTAAATACCAGATGTTCTGCTGCCATGCACTTGTGTTACCATGTGTTTTGATTTAAAAGATGCTGCAGCTAGCGAAATTATAGGCCTGTTGAGACTAACATCTCAACGTAATGTGCGCCAAAGCACCGATACCTTGTATTGTTTTTCAAAATTCTGTGTAGTGCTGCAATGGCCATGGGCATGTGATATCTCTTACCATCACAGAAATGTCTTATTCATCCATTACTTATACATTAAAAAATCTTAGATACATAGAAATTCTTTGCACGCCAAAAAAAGCACAGAAAACAAAAGCAGTCTTGTGACAATGCTGTCACAAGATTCTTTAATATGCCTTATGAAAATGCCGTCATTATAGCTAAGAGCGATTTCTTATCAACTAAGTCTAATCAGAAAATTGGAAAACTATTTATAAAGAGCTTAATATTATAATAGTGCAAAATGGGAGAAAACATGCCTTATTTGATTTATATTCCAATGGCGTACGAATTAAAAAAAATATACCACAAACAATTTGGCAAATGTCTTTCGTAAGAAAGACATTGTCAAAACTTTGTGTAAACCCTAGGAAAATAATTAAAGACTTGTTCCTAGTTTACATTTTGCCTTGTTGTACAAATAGCCCAACAAGTCTATATTTGCCCAATAATGATCAGACAACCATATAATTTAATATTACAACAAAAAAAAATTCGAAGCCTTAAAATAACAATTACACAACCTTCGTTTAAAATTTTGCTCCCTAATTTAATTTAACCAAACCATTCATTAAATAGACGCCTATTGTGCTTTAAATCGTCCTCAGATAGACAGATGTCTCGTAAACTTGTCCCAAATCAGATTACGCCAGAACAAAGTAAAATGCTTTTCTAAGTCTTTTAATTAATTTGTTGTAATTGGCCAAATAATTTTGCGCAAACTTTTACGTTTATCCCGTGCAAATCTGTTGTGTTCCAGTCTAGACTCTATTTATTCGTGATAACTCTAATTGACTTTAAAATTTCTTCAAAGTCTTTTTCAAACTTTTTGTGCGCAAATAATAATGCTTAAGCTATTAAGTTTTTTCTGGTAACGCCAGGAGGTATAAGATGGAGTTGAGAAACTAATTTGGAATAATTTTGCGTTCGCAGATGGTTGAAGCAAAAAGACCGAACTGCCCTGGTCGGGTTTTCGTTTGTGGAGCTGGAGGAACATGGCGAGGAGGAA
This sequence comes from Biston betularia, assembly GCA_905404145.2. Taxonomy (NCBI): domain Eukaryota; kingdom Metazoa; phylum Arthropoda; class Insecta; order Lepidoptera; family Geometridae; genus Biston; species Biston betularia. The sequence goes on from FR989879.1 coordinate 3,031,791, forward strand.
ACTCATGTGGAGGAGATACTTGTGGTGCTCCGCTCTATGAAGAGCTGCCTCACAGATCAGATGACTCCCTACACAGTGACGACCATTTTGCGGAAGATGAACTAAGCCTTGTTGGAGAAGCAGCGCCTTGTCGGACTTGTTCTAGACCTCCTGGCCCCCAATCGCTACCACACAGGCCTAGGCCTCAGCGCTTAGACCGAAGGCCCAAGTCTTTGGAAAGACGTCGGGCGCATCAAAGAATGCCACGACATATCCATCCACCAGACCCTTCAGAGTTTCATGAAGGTGTGTTATTGGATGCCTTGTTGAGATTATACCCTCAAGTTGGAACCGTAGGAGCAAGGCCACAAGGTCCTATTCCAGTTGCAGCAGGAGGTGCGTGGCCTGGAGGAGAATTACCAGGGATCGCTTGCTGGAGAGGTCCCAGAGCCTCTCCTAAGCCTCCAAGTGGAGATTCTTCCTTTGGATCAGATTCAGGATACAGCAATAATACATGCGGCACTTGTGGTACCAGGGCATCATCAAGGCATAGATTGTCGGCTGAAATACCGATGTCATGAACTATTTTGACAATGAAGGTGTACTAGCAGTTCTGGTCGAATTTAGTGAAGTGAAGTTATATCTAGTTTGCATTAAGTAGTTTCTTTTCCACGGCCTAGCTAAATGGCCTCGTTCATCGGATGAAGCGGTATTTGTTACTGTCGAATATGTATGAACCTTAACGAGGTCTCGTAGGAATAACTTCTTAGTATTGTACAAAATGGCAACCGCTTAGGAGGTATTCGTCCCTTTTATATGGGCTAAGAACGTTGATTAGCTTTTCTTGAATCTGGGGCGTCACTAATGGCCGTATTGTGATAATGTGTTACTTAAGCCAAGGAGCTCATTTATGACCAAATTGTTTTAATGTATATTCATTGTCGTGATCTTTTTAGATTCTTTACCATTCACTAACATATTTGTATTCGTATAATAATTACAAACTTTGCACGTTGTATATTTAAGTATATTACTCATAATGCATTACATTGCCAATCTGGACGGCTATTTGGACAATTGGTTGCACTGACCAATTTGGACAGCCAATATGCATTTTTACAATTAGGCAACTATAAATTGATCAAAACTGTCCCCAGCTTAAATTATTAAATAGAATAAGATTTAGTCCAGGATTATCAACATTATAAAAAAAATATAATAATATGATCAACGTTCTTTGCCTATTAAATTACAACAATTTTTAAATGAAATTGTATTTCTTTAGCTGATTAGATGTAAAAAAATTGTACAAATTCCAAGTGACCATATTTTTTAGGTAGAAATAGTAATTTTTGTCCTAATAAGTTATTTTGAACTAGTCCATAATTATCGCAAGTTTGTGAATTATCAATATTGGTTTTAACACTTGTAAAAATAAAGTTGTAAATTGTTTTTGACTCTGTAGATACTGTACAAAATTAGCTAAACGAATTATTTATATAGTAAGTTGAATTTTATAATCATATCACATACTCCCACGACTGTAAGTTAAGTCTATCGTCTATTTTTTCTACTTCTATGTAACTTTTTCTTGGAATTTGGTGCTGAATTAACATTACCGTGCATTAGGCGGTGACCAAATTAAAATTGTTCAGAAGTTACGAGACATTTTTTTTTGGCAAACTAAAACGTTACGAAATTCATAATAGTTGTACAAGTTTAGAGATGGCTTTAAAAATATGTTGTGCATAACTGATCTCTGGTTTGAATATTTTAGATGATTATTTTTTGTATTTTTGGTCGTTGCAACCAAACTGTCTAATGCGCGGATGCACATACAGAGGAAATTTTAGTAATAATTTTAATAAATTTGAATTTATTGCAGATGCTTGCTTTTGTTTTTTGTGATTTTTGCCCATAATTATTCTTGATTATATTATTATAATTATTATGAGTGAAAACGAGACTTTAGTGTCGTTACAAAGCTTGTTTAGCCTATTTATTGCCACTTATTTTACAAATACCTATACACTTGTAAAAAAACTTTCTAATTATTTAGTTATCACTCTCATTGTTTTGTTTCAAAATTTTGTTTGTACGAACTTTGTATGTTTATTTATGTTTATTTTTTGTTTCATTTTAATAATAAAATTGTCACGTATGTACGAAATTCCGGACTGGTGTCCTATTAATAAATATGAGAAGCACAATAAAATAAAAATCAAATAAATTTTTAAGAAATATTTGCTGTTTCTTTTCCTAAGAACCTACCTGCATATTTCAAAAAATGTTATGGTTAAAAAAAATTTCACATTAAAATTTAATTTTATTGAAAAAAACTTGTAATCTGGATCTACATTATTTTAACAAAAAGTATGCTATGTCTACATTAAAAAATATCATGATGATGATTATGTGTTAGATTAAAATTTAATTTCAATTTAATAAAAAATACCATGAAAATGAGAACAGTCGTTCTCGTCCAGGTATTTTTGTCTTAGTTATTATAAAGCCAACATTCACAGTGTCACATCTGCATAAAGGGAATATATTATGACTAACTCTGTAGCTTTTTAATAATAGTCGACTCTCTTTTGAGACAAATACAAATAGATGCCTTATGTACCTACACTTCGCTTTATGAATGATGCTTTAGAACCTAGTCGCAGTGAATGATCTGTAAAATGAGAAGCTATTAAAATAATTTACAAACATAATGTTATTATGAGCGGGTGCTAAACGATTCAGGTGCAGTCTCTACAGAAATAACGATTTCAAAGCAGTAGCTGCTGAAGTCCTTTTTCGTAGAACACGGTGCATAAAATTTGACGATCAATTGAAAGTGATGCCGTAATATTTTTACTGTGACAAGGTTATGAATAGGAAGCGTCGACTGGCTACGGAAATAACGTTTTGCAGGACTTGTTGTTTATGAAAGCTGTTTATAACGTTTGTTTAAATGATGACGTTCAGAAATGGGTTTAACTTGAAACATTTTTCATAAAATAGTCCTTTAAAAACACAAAGGGCGAGTACGAAGTTAGAAAAAAAGCTTGGTACCTCACTCTGCTTCCTAATCGTAAGTCGTAAGTTCTATTCTCACCCAAGACTAACATTTGTATAATAAACATTTATGTAGGTATAACATATGTCTTTTCTGTGGTTTGGTGTTGTATTTACAATAAAAAAACAAATTTATTTATACAAAACTCGTTATGTATGTTCCATATTGACATCCAAACGAATTCTTCTTTACCAATCTTTTCAGTTTGGTAGCGATCGCAACAAACAAGATATAAGCTTTGTTTAATTTGAGGCTAGATTGTTTTGTGTAAATATTTGTTCAATATTTATTAATTCCATGGCATGGTTTGCATGGTGGTAGGGTACTTTAGTACTCGGCTGGCTAGCTACCACCCTATCAAGTTGAAAAATCTGCCGCCAAGCATCTAACGGTGTGTTCCGGCAGCCTCACTTGAGAGCCAGTTGCATTCCAGGCTAGGTGTGCTTTACCATCTTCGACCACACCTTCATTTGACATCAGGTGAGCTGTGGTCAAACACCTAGCCTGTCAACCATAAAAAAAAAAAAACCTAAATTTGAATACAATTTATTTACTTAGGTTAATTCTCATTGAAACAGTTCCCTAGGCAAGGAAGCTGCCTCACATCAGGCGTTATGACTTACCATCAGGGGAGAGTTTTGTTCGTCTCATTAGCTATTATGTTCTTATCTGTCCTGCGCTGCAATCTCTCTTAGCGCTTACCATTTTATCTCGTATAGGCACCTTCATTTTACTTGGATAGGAATCGACCTTTTTTTTTCTTTCTTTGGCGTCGCATTCTGAGCATTTGCCAGTGTCTAGTGTTCTATAATTTCAAGTTTCATAAGTTAAAAAAGTTGCCTCGTAGCTATAGTTGTAGTCGAAATCCAGTCTTGGTGAAGTACAGTCCGTGTCAGTCAAGCCCAGTCATGTATTAGTAAAGTAGTGGCAACTTTACTCCATCAAGCTTTATTGATGGAGTTTTGAAAGCCATCCGACCTTGTCTTGCTTTGCATGACTGTGACTGTGACAATTGATTTATAATAAACGCTTGAACATATCAAAATACTTTGGCAAAAGTTTAAAGTCCGACGCCAAAAAAAAACAAATGAATATTATTTCAAATAACGATGCAAAGTAAAAAAAATCGAAAACATCAGACTAAACAACTTCACGTCATATCCAGGATTCCATCTCAAATATTAATAAACCGCCTTAGCCATGATTTATACGGCGTGGTGAGCATACTCCGCGATATTTCAACGACACAGACAGACAAACAAACGTGCACGACATGACATACGAGGTGGCTTGTCAACTGCAATAGACTCCAATGTGCGTGTTAATTAGCGACACTGTAAAGGACAAAGATAGCACGAATACAATGAAGTATATATACCAATATATACCAACCAATATACCAACTAGTTTTGTTCTGCGATTTCACTCACGTTATCATGAAAATTGTTTTATACTATTCACCAAGCTAGTCAATATAAGACCAATGAACCAACAGACCTATCCAAAGTTTTAAAACACTCATCTTATCAAATGAATGAAAAGTAAAAAGGAAATTAGAAAACCGTTGATGACTAAAAGAACAACTAAAATTTTCATCTTCACTAATCGCACGTTTTAAGAAAACAATAGAATGATCTAGGTTAGGTACTCTTGCTAAGGAAATATATCAATATCGTAGGACTATACACACAGCGCCATCTGGCCCCAAACTAAGCAGAGCTTGTGTGATGGAAGTCAGATAACTGATAGAATACATAAATACTTTTTTTTTGTTTGTAAATACATGCTCATAATAAATACCCAGACACCCAGACACAGAACAAACATTTGTTTATTCACAACATGTTTGCCCTGAGTGGGAATCGAACCCGCGCTCTACAGCTCTTAAGGCAGATATATCTACTTGGTGGTAGAACTCCTTAGCAGGAGGTCGTCTAGGTAGGTACCACCGCAGTACCAGTTATTCTATAGCCGCTAAGCAGTAGTGTGTAAACATTACTGTGTTCCGGTTCGAAGGGTACTGCAGCTAGCGAAATTACTGGAATGTTAAGACTAACCATCGAAAGTCTCAAAGTAATGAGCGCCAAAGCAGTGATGCCCTGGACTTTGTTTTGTTACTCAAAGTTCTGTGTATCGCTGTAATGGTCATGGGTAGGCGTTATCTCTTACCATCAGCAGAGCGTCTCGTTCGTCTCATTACATCTTACATAAAAAAAAAAAATAAAAAAAATACTACCAATGAGCTAACGGGGCTGTCAAAAAGAGCTATTACACAAATAATATCAAATTACCTGTCAAATATTAATCGCTCTAACCTCATCTCTTAGAACGGCGTACGGAAATCCGTAGTTCACACCTATGTATTAGTGGAACTTGGACAGAGGTTAATCGGTATCTAAAAAAAAGGAAAGGAAATAAGGAAAATAGTAAAACGACGGTGTATTATAAGCTTAAAATGTACAAAACGTCGACTTTACATGACATACGAGGTACTGTCGCCGGCAATACAGTGAAATGTGCATGTTAATTAGCAAAGTCAGTTTGTCTGTTTGTTTTATTCCGACGACCAAAGTTAATGCTTGGCTTAATGATGATTAAAATGCTTGTTTGTGACTAAATTCTGGATTTAATTACGGCAATTTCTATTCATGGAATTCACTGTCGTGAAAATGGTATGCAATTAATTCGGAGATCATATATTTATTTGGATGTACATTAAAACTGAATTAGATTGATGTTAATTTTGCGTAGAATGAGTTGATTTCTCAGGCTGATGCTTTTAAGTATTTAAGTAAGCAGTTGTTGAGTATTTCTATTGCAATGATTTAATGTATCTCAGGGATTCAAATTCAAAAACATATTTTAGATAATAATTTGATGTTATTTTTTTTTTACCAAGTTTTTCGGAAAAAAATTACCTACTACTAATTGATAGAACTGTTGAAACTAACAATCGAAAGTCTCAAAGTATGAGCGCCAAAGCAGCGATGCCTTCAGTCCTGTGAAACCACTTAAAAAAACCTAGACTGGCAATCAGAAAAAAAACTTCTTTTGCGTTAGTCTCAATCAGACCTTGAGTTTTGGCGGGAACGGGGATAGAATCGTGTCACCCCATTGTACCAATTTTTTTCCAAAACTAGTGTTTTCCGATAGAAATAGTGGTGTTTTATTCATAAGTACTGAATTACAATCGCCAGTGTGGAAAAGTGGTATAATGTGGTAAAACATGACTTTTCGTGTTGCTTTCAAAACTCCATCGAAGCTTATAGTAAAGTCGCCACTAATTTTACTAAAGCATGACTGGATTTGACTGGTACAGACTGGACTTTGATCATTTATTTAACTAGTACCTAAAACTTAAAACTATCTAAACACTTGGCACTGTCAAATACCAAAATGCGATGCCAAAATAAAAGAAAAAGAAGAAAATGTTTTTTTTTTCTCTAAGTATTTTTCCTTTTTTCTACTTAGCATGCCGTTTACATCTAATCCCTTAGATAAAAGATGTACCTATTTGGCATTTCCTTTCATATCGTCACAAATTGCCGCTGCAGGCAGATGGCAATTTGTCAACAAAATAAACGTAATGCGAGCTGCTCCAGCAAAATTGGCGTCTTGAGGTGCACGGGACATGGTCGTAAACTCGCTTTATTGAATGGATACATTGTAAAGCTCCACGTTATTCGGGAGAAAATTCATTTCTCGCAGTATTTTGTTCTTTATAATAATCTTTAGCTCGTACCATATTACTGCTTCGCCCCGCTACAAGTTTTCGGGATAAAAAGTAGCATATATTCTAATCCAGGGTCTCAGCTACCTCCATATCAAATTTTATCCAAATCCGTTTTAGCGTGAAAGAGTAACAAACATACTCTTTACTTTTTAGATAGAACAGTTTTGGGACGAGTGACAATTATTCTTACATAGACCTAAACACAATCATAAATTCAAACTAAAACAAGCACCCAGATATGCCATTCTAAACACGAAGCAGACTCATCCATTCAAACATGATCCACCAACTACTAAATTTTACAACAATTTCGTTCTGGAAATGCAATGGTTAGATGTAAATAGGGTGGCAATATTTCATTCTTATCCATTCAAACAAGATCTCTCTGCGTCCTAATCTTTGAAGCATGCGCAAAAATGATTTCTAACACTTAACAAGATGACAGCTACAGGAAACAAAATTATGCTAAAATATAAGCGTGACGACATCCACGCACCGGAGGCCTATCGGCGGCCTAGAGTGCGGAGAAGGGTTACTAACCGAGTACCAAAGTACGACGATAAATATATAAAACCAATAGAATCCAAATCCTGTATTTAGGTCCAGGTATAATAAAATTCTAAGGAGTACAATGGATTGTAGTTTTATCGCACTACGCTGGTCAAGCTGTCACGCCAAGATACTATTGCGCTATATTCTTCTCGCGCTATGCAGTTGCCGCGCTACGCTGTTGCCGTGCTATGGAGTTGTGGCGATACACTGTTATCACGCTATGGTATACTACGCTTTTCTCGCGCTACGCTGTTGTTGCACTACGGTTCTGTGGCACTACGCTATTGCCGTGCTATGGAATTGTCGCGTTACGCTATTATCACGCTATGGTAGACTACGCTGTTCTCGCGCTACGCTATTAACGTGTTACGGTGCTGTTTAGTCACGCTGATGTCGCACTACGATGCTGTGGTACTGGTAACGTCGCGTTATGTTGCGGTCATTTTACGCCGTTCCCACGCAGCTGTCATGATACGCTTTAGCCATGCCATGTATTTACATTTTTACAAGTTTGTACGTAATAATGCTCATCTTTATAAGATCAGGCAAAATATTAACACTATACTCTTCGCTACGGAATCCAGTTATTGGTTTCCGAAATACTGATTGCAAAATAACCTCACAAAAAATTTAAGATCTTCTTCATAAAGCGTATTGTACCATAGACAAATTTCTGAGAAAAATATAGTACATTTCCATGATATAATTATGATATAAATATGACATTTTTAACGTCGCTGTGCCCGACAGGTTACATATTTGACTTTGTACCATATCATATACTATAATGTATTTACAACATGAAAACAATAAATATCGTGGATCTGGAATCTACATTGCTACAATGGTTACAATGCTATCCAGCTGCACTGCCGTCGTACTACTGTTGTCGCGCTGAATTGCCGAATGTCCTTACGCTCATTGTTATACTTACCTTAAAAAGTCCAACTTAAACTGGTGTGTCTCGTTTCTGCGGCTAAATTCATCAAATAAGACGTGAGGCCATAATTCTTGGGTCTTCGTACAGTCGCCGCGAGGAATGCAATTTATAAACGACAAGTTTGTCTCAAAATTCACTGAACGCTCGTTCGTGACGATCTTTGGACTGTGAATGATTATAAATAGATCGGAGAGTATTCCTTTATGATACGTAGACATTTTTTATGAAGAAAAAAAATTAGAGTCACTACTAAGGTAAGGACATACTTACTTTTTTAAAGTAAGGTAAGTAGTTTACTCATGACGCGACACGATGAGAGCGATATTGGATACGTCGTGCGATATCACTGGGAGACATCTGTAACTGTCTATATGTGTATAAATTTTCTTAGGACTTTGAGGACAATTATGCGAGAGCGGTTTTTAATTATATTTCCCATAAATCAGTATATAGCCCTAACTATTTTATAATCTGTAGTCGTCTCAATGGGCCGCCTTACACGTTCAATCATGATCACGATCCGCGATCCGCGATCCGCGATCATGATTTCAAAATTTCTAGATATTATGCGATCCGGAGCATCAGTCCGTCAATCCGCTTCGTACACGATCAGTCTGGATCGCGATCATTGATCGCGGATCGCGGATCGCGGATCGCGCGCTACGTGTACGGGCTGCCTATGTATATTGTATACACCTACATTTTCATAGGACTTTTAGGACAATTATGCGAGATCGACATTAAATTCTATTTCGCATAAATTGGAAAATAGCCCAAACTTTTTTATTATTTGTAGTGGTCTCTATGTATACACCTTTATTTTCATAGGACTTTTACGACAATTATGCGGGATCGGCATTCAATTCTATTTCGCATAAATTAGTAAATAACTTTAACTATTTTATAATCTGTAGTCGTTTCTATACGCCTACATTTTCTTAAGACTTTTAAGACAATTATGCGAAATCGGAATTCTATTCCATTTCGCATAAATTAGTAAGTAAATTTTTATTTATAATCTGTAATCGTCTTTATTGGTCGTACGAAGCAAGATGATTGTATCAATAGTGTTTTCGTCTTGCTTATTGATGAAATTCAGAATTCACCTCCATTGTCTTGATTGAAGCGTGCCCAATTTATTTTCAGTACGAACCGTTTACGATCTTTGTCACCTCTTTGTGAGAACAGAAGCATCAACAGTATAAAGTCTTCCCTTTGATATAATATGGTTTATTTATAGTCTTTTTACTTGAGTTTTATGGGTTGACGCAAATGAGAGCTTACGTAGGAGACAAATTTGATATATGGGCTTACAATATTTGATCATAATACTCATAACGGTGAATAAGGATTAAAGTATATAAGAAAGCCATGGTAAGGTACTTTCAAGTACTCAACTTCTACTCAAATACCTTGCACCACATCACTAGAAATTATTTTATTATTATAAAATCTATCGTCATGCCATCATGATATTTTCCTTCGCCGGCGACTCAAGCTTACCAACATTAAAACAATGTAATATTTTTAATCCATACGTAAACTTATTGACATAGGCCAGTGTTCGAATCATCCCACAAATGTAAACCACGTTTTCTTCCAACTGAGCAACCGTAACTTTTATTTTATTTTTTAATTACTAACTACCTTCTTTATATAATTATAACAAAATATGAGCCAGATAATGTGTACACTTTTATTCATTTATTTACAAACGCTTGCCATACTGACAGTAATATCGTGTGACGTGCCATCATTTTCATTTACTTTTAGATATAAGTATTGATTTTAAATAAATAAATAAATAAATAAATATCGCAGGACATTACACACAGCGCCATCTGACCCCAAACTAAGCAAAGCTTGTACTATGAGAGTCAGATAACTGATAGAATACTTAAATATTTTTTTTTTATTTATTTACAAATACGTACGCGTTTGCCACGCCACGTACGCTTACCATGCTTACCACGCTTACCACGCTACGCCACGCTTATTTACAACAAAACCAATAACCATCATCATCATCCTTTTTACAATTTTGTACATTTAAATGAAATTAAGTAAAGCGCTTTTGCCTCTTTACTTAATGAAACCAGTGTACTCAGCAATGTAAAGCCATTTATGAGTATGTTGTGCAAAACTGTGACATAGTGAATTTCTATAGTTTTGTCTTGTCATTGTGAATTTATCAATGTAATAAATTTGAAATCTGTTTACGTCGTTTCTGTTTTGCTTCAGTTTTCAGTTATTTTCATGAGATTAACTAGCCAGGTGGACGCTTGGTTGATTCTTAAAATAATGCGTGTAGCGCCACTTGTAAGTTTTTTAAAACCAATTTGTGAGAAGCTATTTATAGGTTTTATGGAGTTAGCACTAGCTCATGATTTCACGCGAGCATTCTCTCAAAGAGCTTCAGCATTTTTTAAGATAATTTTAATTTTTGTGTAAAATTTATGAGATTAACGTCTCGCTCTCCTGATGGTAAGAGATATCCCCTGTCCATAACCATTGGAGCGGTATCTAGAACTTTCTGTAGAAAAATAGGAATTACAGTTTTGACACCTTGGGCTTTTTACTTGGTGATTCCTTAGGATGAGGTTGTCTAGATAGGTACTACGGCAGTACCAGATATTCTACCGCCAAGCTACTGCTTGTCTTCAAAGAAGGATTGGTTTGAAGGATACTGCAGCTAACGAAATTACAGGGCTGTTAAGATCGTAATTTATTATTCCTAATGAAATTAATTCGACTATCAAGCTAAATTATGAAAAAAAGTATAATAAATATCTTCAATTAAACAAAACAAAATAACTTAAAATAATAACTACTCTAAAAGACCGCTATCAATGGGAATAGTTCCCAAAACGCTGGCCCCATTGCCGCGTTGTATGATGCTAAGATTAATTTTCGAAAGTCTCAAAGTAATGAATGCCAAAGCAGCGATGCCGTAGACTTTGTTTTGCTATTCAAAGTTCTGTGTATCGATGACCATGGACAGGCGTTATCTCTTAACCCTAGGAAGGCAACCGGGGTGACGCGTCACCCCACTACTCGAAAAAAGTCTCAATATTTCACTGATGTTGTTTTCGTGTCTTTCTAATGCTCGATCTATTCTCTAATTAGAGTGATTGCAATCAGTTGCAAGTGTCAACGTGTCGCGGTAAGTTGTTGTTTTTGTTATATTGACATTGCTGGGGTGATTCGTCACCCCTGTTGCTTTTTACGTAAGTATAATTTTTTTGTGGTACTAAAATAAATGTTTATATTTTAAGGTAAAAATGGCTTCGATTACAGATGATTAGGTTCAAAACTACTTGCAAGGTATTGCTGAGCTATCTCAGATGATGAAAGCCGTTCAGAAGATGGTGACATCTCAGAAAATAATGATAATTTTTCGGTGCAGTCGGAGGAGGAGGACATTATTTCAAATTGCAAAAGTAGTGACGGCGAGGATGTGCCACTGGCACAGTTATTTGTTATTTGAAGTCTTTTGAAGAAATTAGCTTTACAATTGGCGGAACCGCACATGAAGGGTCGTTTGAGTACAAATTTGCCTCGAGAATTAGTGACATGAAATTAGAGACCTTACGTGATATTCTAAATATAAATCAGGAACTTCCTGAAGGTGAGCCCCCTGCAAAGTGGCAGATACAAGCAAGATGTGGACAATGTCCAAGAAAACGGGACAAAAAAGTAAACACTTTTTGCACAAAATGCCTTCTGCGCGCTCGCTCTGAACACCGAAAAAATATTTGCCTAAACTGCATTTGATGCAAAAATTAATAATACCAAATTATATTTACCATCCAAAAGACGATTTTTCATATTTTAAATTGTATAAGCGATTGATCTCATAATAAATAAGTTTGATTTTCTGAAATATTGACGTTTTGTTTGAATTTAAAGATGTGGGGGTGATACGCCACCCCTGTTGCCATTTATGTATGCAAAAACAGTGTTGCCTGCGGAAGGTTAACATCAGGAAAGCCTCTAGTTCACTTCATAACCTTAACATAAAAAAACACATCATAAATGAGTGGGTGTGTACATCACTGTGTTTGTATGTGTGTTACTTCGACACCCTCAGACACCAGGGCCAATTTTGATGAAATATTCTATGGAGGTGCTTCAAGAGCTAATGTCATTGTGGTCATTTAAAGTCTCACTATGTGAAAGTTTGGATAAATGGATAGATGGATGGATGTTTGATGGATGATGGACGACTCTTTCACGCAAAAATTACGAAACGGATTTGGATGAAATTTGGTATGGAGGTAGCTGAGACCCTGGATTGACACATAAGCTATTTACTACTTTACTTTTTATTCCGAAAAATGTAGCGGGTAATACAGCGGGGCGCAGCTAGTTGGAAAATAAAATTTGAAGTGTAAATATAGTTCCATACCAAAAAAATAGTCCAAAATGACAAACTAAGAAGACAGGTATGCCAGAAAAATGAGAAATAAAAAAACTGCCAATAGCAGCTGTTTAATACTAAAGTAGGTATGTGAATTTTACCGCGTACAATTACTATGAACAGTTGAAACGTGAATATTGGGTAACATTTGCAATGAGCTGGCAACTCCAGCTAATTGCCGTTTAGCAACTAATTACAGAAGCGACGCAGCGTTGACCGCAAAATTGTACTTTAATACGGTTTTTGTCACTGCAGAGAAATTATAAATTCTTTAAAATATTAAATTAGCCATTTGAAATTACAATTTTTGACCAAAGAAGCGAAAAGCCCCTTTAAAAAAAAATACATTCCCTACGACGAAATTTCAGAGTTAGTTTTTTTTTGAAATAATTTATCGGCAAATGAATACGTAGTTTCATGACTTCCATAGCGAAATATTTTACATAGCTATCAAGGTTGAATACAACTCGTTTGAATATAGCTTTACCGATTCGATGAAACATTAAATTTATTTATTTATTTATTTATTTATTTATTTATTTATTTATTTATTTATTTATTTATTTATTTATTTATTTATTTATTTATTTATTTATTTATTTATTTATTTATTTATTTATTTATTTATTTATTTATTTATTTATTTATTTATTTATTTATTTATTTATTTATTTATTTATTTATTTATTTATTTATTTATTTATTTATTTATTTATTCGCATAAAACTGTGTTATTTGTGTATAAAGTGCGAATAATTAGCTGTTTATATTAAAACAATACGAATTATTGTCTCGCTAAATAACATCGGAAATTGTATACAAATTCTCCAAAAATGGAGAAAGATATACATGAATATTGTTGGTAAACCAACAATTATGTTTTTTTATTTTTTTAATGTTTGACAAGGTGTTTGACCACAGCTCATCTGATCTTATGGTGTGGTCGAAAATAGGAAAGCCTGGAATGGAACTGGCTCTCAAGTGAGACAGCCCGAACCCGTTAGGGTCTTAGTGGCAGATTTTCAACTTGAGGGTGGTGGCTAGCCAGCCGAGTACTAGAAAGTACTACCATGCTATGGTTTCCTCACGATGTTTTCCTTCACCGGCAGTTCAAGCTCATTGTTAGGGTTTGAGCTTGAACCCACGTCCTTTGGCGTGTGAACCGCCTGCGCTAACCATTGAGCCTGGTTTAAAAAAAAGTAGTCTGTATAGTTCTGAAAGCATTCAAACAACATCAAAATTGCCATTACCATTCGAGATACATATATCTTGGTAGTATTTTTTAATGCAAGTTGCATGAATAACTTTACTACAAGTTTAGTTGAGATTTAATGATTCACATAAATAATGAGATTTAATTGAGTTATGATTATGACGATGTAGCAGTTTATGGTTTAATGATGGCATGTCATCTGTGGCAATAGAGGTGTGCCAACAAAATTATCGATATTACTAATTTTACGATAAACATTGTTTTTATAGTTTCATGACAGCCCTGTTGGTTCATTGGTAGTATATCTGCTTCGAGAGCTGAAAGGCGTGGGTTCGATTCCCACCCATTACTAACATTTGTGTGACTAAGATTGATGTTTGTTCTGAGTCTGGGTGTATTGTATGTATTATAATTATGTATTTACAAAAAAAAAAGTATTTAAGTATTCTGTCAGCTGTCTGGTTCCCATAGCTTTGCTTAGTTTGGGCCTAGATGGCGCTGTGTTAAAAGTCCTCCAATATTTATTTATTTATTATTTTGTACTTCAACTAGGTACATGGTGAAAAATCTCCTTAGCAGGAGATCGTCTAGGTAGGTACCAACGCAGTACCAGATATTCTGCCACCAAACAGTTGTGTGTAAACATTACTTTGTTCCGGTTTGAAGGGTACTGCAGCTAGCGAAATTACAGGGCTGTTGAGACTAACCATGAATGTCAAAGTAATGAGCGCCACAGTAGCGATGGCCTAGACTTTGATTTGCTACTCAAAGTTCTGTATATTATCGCTGCAATGGTCACACGTTGTTATAGGAGCTTGTCTTATTCGTCTCAATATTTTGGATATACTAGACATTTTATTTAAATATTGTAGAGACATGTCTATTGTCTAATTCTAACATTCTAAGTCTAAGTCTAATATTGTCTATTGGGCAAAGCCGGTTGACGAAGCTGAAGAGAAAGGATGGTAGTATAGCAGCGACCAAAGGTAAAAGGTATTTAGAAGAGGTCGAAAGATTCTATGGACAGTTATACGCTATGAATGCTGAGCTTGTTAACAGTGCCGCCAAAAATCCAAGAGCCAATCTGACCGGGTAATGTACCGAAGATATCCCGGATATCAGATTGTTTGAGATTAGAATGGCCCTAAAACAGTTTAAAAATACTTTTACATGTAAAAACAATCCTTTTTATAGTTATTTTGTCCAAAATCGGGGTTTAAACTTTATAGCTTGTTTACGATAAATTTCTTACCCTATGTATCGATATTTTCTCATCCCTATCCCTATTTCCGTCCCATCAGAGGTGCAGCTGCCACTATTCGTCGCACAGCACTGACAAACAGCGTTACGAGCGAGCGCCGAGTTTCGAGTTAACAACACGCTTTTGACAGCTTACACTGTTTCCACAATGAAGACACGAAATTCGTGAAGTTTTGTAAGTGTCGACCCATTTTGTTTTGATGGTTTGTATTAGAAAAGCGACTGAATGAAGATTGTTTGACAATGTATAGCGACTGAAGTTTAGTGAGATTTGCTGTCTTTGAATGTGTGACCAAGAGTTGCAATTTTCACGAGTTAGTTTTTTTTATGGTTGACAGGCTAGGTGTTTGATCACACCTGATGTTAAGTGAAGATGTGGTCAAAGATGGCAAAGCACACCTAGCCTGGAATGGAACTGGCTCTCAAGTGAGACTGCCGGAACACACCGTCAGGTGCTTGGCGGCAGATTTTCAACTTGAGGGTGGTAGCTAGCCAGCCGAGTACTAAAGTACCCTACCACCATGCTATGGTTTCCTCACGATGTTTTCCTTCACCGGCAGCTCAAGCTCATTGTTGGGGTTTGAACCCACGCCCTTCGGCATGCGAACCTACCGCACTAACCACTGAGCTATCATCGCTACTAAATTCTATGTTAAACTCTCGGTAACAGCTATTCAACAGCAATGCGGGAGCGCCTTCTCGATTTTTATTTACTAAAGTGATTTCATTAGTTAACTAGCTGCACCCCGCGGTGTTACCCGTTACATGTTAAAAGTAGCCTATGTGTTAATCCAGGGTGTCAGCTACCTCCAAATGTCATCAATACCCATTTAAATTTTTGCGTGAAAGAGTAACAAACATAATCATAATATATAAGCTTTATAGAGATGATAGCTCAGTGGTTAGTGCGGTAGGTTCGCATGCCGAAGGGCGTGGGTTCAAACCCCAACAATGAGCTTAAGCTGCCGGTGAAGGAAAACATCGTGAGGAAACCATAGCATGGTGGTAGGGTACTTTCTAGTACTCGGCTGGCTAGCTACCACCCTCAAGTTGAAAATCTGCCGCCAAGCATCTAACGGTGTGTTCCGGCAGCCTCACTTGAGAGCCAATTCCATTCCAGGCTAGGTGTGCTTTACCATCTTCGACCACACCTTCACTTAGCATCAGGTGAGCTGTGGTCAAACAACTAGCCTGTCAACCATAAAAAAAAAAAAAAGCTTTCGTAGGGTTGGATATTAGTAGGATAGGATTTTTTTTTACACCTCTGTCTCAAACTGCCGTAGACGCCGCAGATATTTGTCTCTCGAGAGATGAAGTTGGTAAGTTGTCTTCAGAGGCGATGCAAATACGCTCCATATTGGGCCAAAATGACGTTAGTAAGATAGGATTAACAAAAGGGAAGAAGAAAAAAACGATGTTCTAAGAAAGGGAAATTTTATTATTACCCATATAAATACTATACAAAATAATCGAATACAGCTCGATATTAAACATAACTGATTGCCCCGTAATAAATGCTCCCCACAGACTTCAATTTCAATTTTGTTCCTGCATTGATTAATGCATGCCCATTGCTAACAGCGTGCGGAAAGGCACTCTCGCAAAACACATGCGGACGGTTTAAAAACCAAGTCCTTTTGTCGCCTGTACTATAATTTGAACTGGGTACTAAGTTATGAACACTCAAAATGTTGCTTATCGTGCAAAGGTAACTAGGAATATTCGAATAAAACCGCTCCAAAGCTCAGCATTTCCAATAAAAGGTCGCCAGCAAAGGCCGAATCCGGAAGGTGGCGTCAGGCCCCAATTTACCATTGTGCTTCAGAAAAAAATGCTCATTGTCTAAAAATACGTGCGAGGAATGCCTGCGCCCGATGGCCTGAGAGAAATTATTATTTCTCTGCGATTTCTTTATTCTTTCATTACATGGATGATAAGTTTTGTTGTGTTATTGTCAGGCTGGATGCGACAGTTGAAGTATTAAGAACTTATGAAAGTTATTAGAGCGATGTCACATGGTTATCGATGCACTGCGATGTGTGTGAAACGGCTAACCGATCGGCGTGATTTTTTTTTTTGTGGTTGACAAGCTGGGTGTTAACCACAGGTCATCTGATGTTATGCGACGGTGTGGTCGAAAATGGTAAACGCACTTAACCTGGATTAGATTTGGTTCACAAGTGAGGCTGCCGGAAGACACCGTTAGGTGCTTGGCAACAGATTTTCAACTTGTGGTAGCTAGCCAGTAGAGTACTAGCAAGTAACTGTGGTTGACAAACCAGCTCATCTGATGTTAAGTAACAGCGTGGTCGATGATGGTACAGCACATGGAGCTGGTTCTCAAGTGAGGCTGCCGGAACACACTGTTAGGTGATTGGCGATAGATTTTCAACTTGTGGTAGCTAACCAGCAGAGTACCTACTAAAAGTACTACTAGAAGTACCCTACCACTAAGCTATGGTTTTCTCACGATGTTTTCCTTCACCGGCAGCTCAAGTTCATTGCTGGCGTTCAATAATTAAATTAAATAATTCCTTGTAAAGATATAATTATTATAACATTAGCAGTTTTAACGTGCATTCGGAACAAATATCTGCATTGTATTATGTTCCAAAACACAAAGACTCTTGAAAAATATTTTGAGCATTTATGTATTTTCTTGTTATTTTTAAAATTCCGTAGAAGCTTTTAATAAAGAGTATTTTACTAGGGTATGGGTATGTAACTTTGATGATAACTAATACTTTATTTAATTGATTTTGCGACGATTGAAAATATAAATTATTTGAATCTGGCATAATATAATTAAAATAAATAAATATCGCAGGACATTACACACCGCGCCATCTGACCCCAAACTAAGGAAAGCTCTTGTTAAGGTAATCATTTATTGAGATAAAAACTACTATTGCGAAAATTATACTATTTACAAAATGTATACAAAAAACTTAGTCTAACAATCCGTCAGAGGAGGGATATGTGGCCAGAATGCTGGCAGTATTGCCACGCTGGATGGCAATGCTTAGCTTTTGACCAAAGTAGATACCAGCATTCTGGTCACATGAAGCCTCCTTTAAACGTTTGGCCAGGTCCCGATACAGTTCGTGAGCGGCCGGCCCCCACGGACCTAAAGTTTCAACCCCAAACGGCACAAAAAGATACATTCTATCCAAATAACTAAATTTGTGGCGTTTGAGGTTTTCAACTTTAGATGCGGCAGCACCAGCTTGTCCCGAAGTCACAGGAAGATGAGACGGCGCCGAGGAAAGCTTGTACTATGGAAGTCAGATAACTGATAGAATACTTAAACACTTTTTTTTTTTGTAAATACAATACTTATAATAAATACAGAACACCCAGACACAGAACAAAATTTTTTTTTATAGGTACCACCAAATATTTAAAAGTGCTATGTCAAAAATATATTAAGAAAAAAGAGGATAGAGATATAAAGATAACAGAGGTCGCAATATCAAGTCATTTCCAGAGTTTCGACCCAGTTTTCTCGCTACCTCTATTTAACTTCCTTATTGCTTCCGATCATCATTACCATTTATTTGCGAGAGCTCTTCACAATGTTTCATAATTCCGTTTTTATTTAATAGCAGTTTGATGACGTCATTGTTCCGCTTTTTGAACGTTGAGTAGGCAATATGGCTTCAGTCAATTAAATTGGAAGTTGTTTGATGAAGTTGGGCTCATTGTTGATATTTATTTTACAATTACCATAATATTTGGTGGTAGATCTCCTTAGCAGGAGGTCGTCTAGGTAGGTACCACCGCAGTACCAGTTATTCTGCCGCCAAACAGTAGTGTGTAAACATTACCGTGTTCCGGTTTGAAGGGTACTGCAGCTAGCGAAATTGCTGGGCTGTTGAGACTAACCATCGAAAGTCTCAAAGTAATGAGCGCCAAAGCAGTTTCACGAAACAAAGTCCAGAGCATCCTGTACTTTGTTTCGTCAGTCAAAGTTCTGTGTATCGCTGCAATGGTCATGGACAGGCGTTATCTCTACCATCAGGAGAGTATCTAGTTCGTATCATTACTTTTTACATAAAAAAACAGAACTTATAAAAAAATAATGTAAGGCCACCGGATCTGGCCGAAATTATAATCAAAGTACCCGATATAATTAAACGTGAACAATCCCGTATGAGAAAAACAAAAATACTATAAGTTAACTTTAAATAAATCTTACTTCACCTGATGATTTATGATTGTGGCTTATTTTCATAATTAGCAATACCTTTTTATAAAGAAAACCTGTTTATAAAAAAAGTTTATAAATTCTGAGTTAATACTTTCAAGTCACTTACTGGAACCCAAATTGAATTTTAATCTTATTACGGCATCTCTTCAACGATGATGTACAGAGTACGCTGAAAGTAATATGCGGGGATACTTTGACTCAAATTTCTTTAGGTTCACGGTTAACTCCAGGACAACTCCTGAATTAAAAAGTTAAGAAAACCCAAATACTATAAATATAGATCTATAATTTTTCTTATTTATTTATTTTGTATGTATGTATTGTTAATTATGTTGAAATGTGTTTTATGCCCCAAATAAAGTGTTGTCTATTGTATATTGTCACATTTTCGGAGAAGCTCTTGGCTGTTTACGTATAAAACCTGCCAAATAAAGAGCCTTGTAGTTGTCCTAGAAAAATATAAGAATAGGTTTTTATCGATATCGGTATAAATAACGTTTGTTATATGGGAGCCCCCTTAAATATTTATTTTATTCTGTTTTTTTAGTATTTCTTGTTATAGCGGCAACAGAAATACATCATCTGTGAAAATTTCAACGGTCTAACTATCATGGTTTATGAGATTACAGCCTGGTGACAGACGGACAGCGAAGTCTTAGTAATTGGGTCCCGTTTTAACCTTTGGGTACGAACCCCTAAAAATGCTTCATGGTAGATATCCCAAAAACTCGAACTAAACGGTTTGAATCTACTTTCATTATACGAACCGCTAAACAATGAAACTTGCTAAACGAGTGGGTGTTCTCTGATAGATACAACCTGGGTGCCTTCAAGTCGCGAGTGAATTGCTTTCTTCTAGGTGAGGGTGCTTCGTCGTAGACCGCATCTTTGCGAGATGGCGGTCAAACAGAAGCTTATCAAAAGTAAAAAATATATGTTAAAAGTACCCAAAGTTCAAACCCCAACAATGAGCTTGAGCTGCCGGTGAAGGAAAACATCGTGAGGAAACCATAGCATGGTGGTAGTGTACTTTCTAGTACTCGGCTGGCTAGCTACCACCTTCAAGTTGAAAATCTGCCGCCAAACATCTATCGGTATGTTCCGGCAGCTTCACTCGAGAAGTAATTCCATTCCAGGCTAGCTGTATCATCTTGGGTCACACCGTCACTTAACATCAGATGAGCTGTGGTCAAACACCTAGCCTGTCAACAAAAAACAAAAAAGCAATGATTTATTGTTGTCTAGTTTTGTGCACTCTGTATAACTTATCTACATTGAATGCCATTTAAATGCATAGACATATTTGCATGAATTAAAAATCCTTCTGGATGCCAAAATCTATCCTTAAACCTTCGTTTCGTCAACAAAAATCGAGCTGGATGTTTCTTGCGTCAAATTCAATGTCAGTAAGACGGAAGAAGTACCTACCATCGTCTATTGTACAAACTCTGCTACGCTGAAATGTTTACATTTAGCCTGATTTAGATCTTGGATGTTCGTCACACCGAGACGTAAACTTCTTAGGATTCAAAGTTATCACTGTGCGAGGGGCTACATTGTGTTGCAGGGTCGGGATTCAGTGGTTAGGTTGGTTCACATGTCAAAGGGCGTGAGTTCATTTGGTAGTGTACTGCGTCATGAAGTGGCGTGCTTCGATTCCTACTCAAAAAATATATTTGTGTGACGTGCAGAAATATGTTTGTTCTATGACTGGGTGTTTGTTTGTTTTTAAACAAAGTGTCAAATTTGTATTCTATTAGTTATCTGGTTCCCATAATACAAGCTTTGTTTAGGGCTAGATGACGTTGTGTGAAATTTCCTATGGTGTTTATTTTTATTAGATGATATACCTATATATACTAAAAAATATTTTTATTATTTATACAATATACATCCCCGACAGCCCCGTTGACTCATTGGTTATATCTGCCTTAAGAGCTGTAGACCGTGGGTTCGATTCCCACTCAGGGCAAAACATTTTGTAATATAAACAAATGTTTGTTCTGTGTCGGGGTGTACTGTATATATTATAAGTATGTATTTACAAAAAAAAATATTTATGTATTCTATCAGTTATCTGACTTTCATCACACAAGCTCTGCTTAATTTGGGGCCAGATGGCGCTGTGTATAATGTCCTACGATACGATATTTAAATATTTTTATTATATGATGCCTCGCGGTTTCACCCGCGTAGCTCTCGTTCCCGTGAGAATACAGGGATAAAAAGTAACCTATGTCACCCGGAGATAGTGTAGCTTCCCAATGGTGAAATAAATTTTGAAATCGGTCCAGTAGTTTCGGAGCCTATTCAATAGAAACAAACAAACAATCAAATCTTTCCTCTTTATAATAGTATAGTTAGATAATACCGTCTGTAGCAATGATATCTCAGTAGTTAGTGTAATCCAATCACCCTAACAATTAATAAATAAAATACACATCAATACTTTAGTAAATAAATAAAATAAATATCGTAGGACTATACACACAGCGCCATCTGGCCCCAAACTAAGCAGAGCTTGTGTGATGGAAGTCAGATAACTGATAGAATACATAAATAGGTTAAAAAAAACGTAACGTACTTTTGTAACGTTTTTATAAGACTAATTACAATACGGTGTAACAGGCAGCCCCATTAATTAATACGCACATTTTTGTATATTTGTTCAGCCCCTATTTCAGTTCACATTTATCGTCAATAACTCAAGTCAAGAAGCTTTTAAACAGATTTTTGGGAAATAACAATCACTTTAGTCTTGTTTCTTAAATTATGCTCACATCGCCCTCTCATGCCAAGGGTGCACTTAAGGAACACAAATATAATGAGGATGAAATAAATTATTCTTGCTAAGTAAGTAACGACTTCAATGACATTCAATCATATTGACATATTTTAAATTTGATTCTATTATACAGAAACAGGGCCAAATACTAATACGGCAGATTCTTTCCTTACAAGATTGCGTGTTTCCTTGGTTGTGGATGTGGTCCAGAAACGAGAAACTGAGAAAGAGACCACTTGACAATCCGACTCTGCCGAATCTGCTGCCAAGCATCTAACGATGTGTTCCGGCAGCCTCACTTGAGAGCCAGTTCCATTCCAGGTTTAGTGTGTTTTATCTTGGACCACACCGTCACTTAACATCTGGTGAAAAAATGTGGATTACTTTACTTAATCTTGGGTTAAAACTATTGAGTGGGTCACGAAGGGGCTGTATGAAAATTACTGGGCTATGGCAGAACATAGTCTGGGGAACACTGCTCTAAGCGTTCTATGCGTCTTTATAGAATTTCAAGCTCATTCAACAGCCGATGTAGTTAGTGAATCAATAGGCAAGGAGTAGAAAACATGAACCGATTACCCTCTGTCCAAGTTCCACTAATACATAGGTGTGAACTACGGATTTCCGTACGCCGAGGTTCCAAGGGATGAGGTTAGAGCGATTAATATTTGATAGGTAATTTGATTTACACACAAGTTCATTTTGAGTATTTAATTAATTGGCATCTATAATAAGCGACGGGAAATGTATTTCAAGTGTTGACCAATGAAAGAGACTGTATAACTGTGTAAATTGCATACAAAATAAATAATTACATACATACTTACGTTGAACACTATAACTATAGAAAAATATACTAAAACAATACTAAAACTTGCTTATTTTAAGTATTAAAACAAAAACAATAATTACAGTGTAAAAATACACATACACAAACCAAAATTTAATAACACAACGGGAATATATAAAGAGAAAGTTATAACAACATTGACATCACCCACTAAGCCAACGCGATACGTAATAGAATCACTTATTTTTGTTATTATTATTAAGTCATTTAGTCAGTCAGTCAGTACATTCACTAAACCTGTCAACAAACAAATCTTCCGCCTATCCGCCACTGTCAGTTTCATCTCACTCATATGTTTGCAATTTGTAAGTACCTACCCTAATTAAGAATAACATGAATTTTTCTCATATAAGTGAACATTACATTCTTTTTGAGAAATAAATATCTTACTACACTATAATTATAACAGTTGTGAAATGATTATTTATATCCTGTAAGGAAAGTACAAAGTCTTTGTTCAAATTTGTCCATTCATAGGATTTGCGTAAGAGCGTTGACAGGCTTCGTTTTTTATGGGACACAGAACTTACTTTAGCTGTATTGCAAGAATATTTTCATACAAATTGTTGTACTCCTCTCACTTATTACTATGCCCACCTTTCCATTCGAACCACTTTCCGAAAAATAGTAAATACCTAGTTACTTTCTCCTGACTTGCACCAATCCCCAGAGTTCTACACCGTCAGCAGCGTTATGGGGTGCGTGTCCAGAATTTTATGTTAGCGCAAATGTAAGGGAACTGTTATTTTTCGCAGCTCTTTAATTATTCTGCTCGACCTTGCAAGGCGTTTTATATTGCGGAAACTCTTTACAGTAATAATTATCGTTTTAGCGAAAAATGTGTGTAAATTTCACCTACAAAACACAAAGGCCTATTCCAAATTAATATTTAAAATTATTTATTGTCAACTGTGTATTCGGTGTTATTTTAGGTATCAACAGCTATTCTTTTGGGCGTACAATATTAATTACGTTTACAATTTTATCATAATGATAAAATTTATCCAAAATCAACCTTATTAAATTAATATTACAATAAATTGTGTATGTCATAGTAAATAATACATATTGTTTGCTGTGTTTAATGGAACGTAAGAAAGGTGAAAGAGATGGATGAATGTGAATGACAGATGGGTGTGAAAGAGAAAGTAGATTTGATGAATGGAAGATATATTCGGAAGGATACAAGGACGGATCGAAGAGTTTTGGCGGGAACGCGGGAAGAGTCGTGTCGCCCCGCTGTATTTTTTTCCAAAACTAGTGTTTTGTCGAGTGTTTATGCATAAAAATGGTGGTGTTTTATTCACAAAGTGCCGAATTACAAGCGTGAGTGTGGGAAAATGATATAATGTGGTGAAAAATGACTTTTCGTGTTGCTTCCAAAACTCCATCGAAGCTTTATAGTAAAGTCACCACTACTTTACTAAAGCATGACTGGACTTGACTGACACGGACTGTACTTGACGAAGACTGGACTTTGACTATAACTTTAGCTATGAGGACACTAAACTTATTTAACTTTTGAAACTTGAAAATTTATAAATACTTGACACTGGCAAATGCTAAAACGCGACGCCATAACCAAAGAAAAAAAAAGTAAAATAAAAACCAACATCAGCAGCGATGTACATGTACTTATTGTATATATATCTAATCCGACTTACAGCAATGTCAACTCAGTATTGTAACAAATAATGCAGCTTTAGTCTGTCTTTAAAAACATTCAAGGACCGACTGTCGCATGGAGACAGGCAAAGCATTCCATAACCGAAAGGCCTTTACGGTAAAGGCATCACTATAAAACGAAGTAGAGTGTTAAAATGGAAATAAAAAACAACAGATGAAGTTTCCTTCAGGCCTTTCCCGTACTGATTCATAACTAAAATCATATTCAAGTTTAACTTTTAATTAGTTCGTCGTTAAGTTCCGGGCGCTGTCGTCATCTTTGTTTAATTTGTAGATGGTTTTTTATGTCTAGTTTTGTAACAGATGCACGGATTCTGGAATAGAGATAAACATGCTAAAGTGCCTGAGCGATTTCGCCCGCTGTTCTAAGGAAATTCCATTCTTTTGCCTTTTTTTAGTGACTACCCTATTGATTCTAAAGCAGCTCTGCTTCAAGTAGCTTTGTTTACTTGGTGGTAGATTTTCTTAGCAGAAGATCGTTAAGTAGGTACCAGAAATTCTGCGGCCAAGCAGTAGTATGTAAGCATTACTGTGTTCTTGTTT
The DNA here is from genome assembly GCA_905404145.2 of Biston betularia. NCBI lineage: Eukaryota > Metazoa > Arthropoda > Insecta > Lepidoptera > Geometridae > Biston > Biston betularia. The sequence continues at coordinate 3,057,026 of FR989879.1, forward strand.
GAAGGGTTTTGCTGCTAGCGAAATTACAGGGCCGTTGAGACTTTCCATCGAAAGTCGGCGCTCATTGCGCTGAAGCAGCGATACTCTGGACTTTGTTTTCCGCTTAACGTTCTGTGTAAACTTGAAATGGTCATGGATATGCAATATCTCTTACCATCAGAAGAGTGTCTCGTTCATCTCACTACGTTAACATGGACTCTATCGGCGTGTGTTCCTTTCCCACCCAGGGTAAATATTTATATGACGAACATAGATGTTTGTTTTATCTATAAGTGTTCTTAATGTATGTATGTATTTACAAAAATATAATTGGTTAGTAATTTATCTGTCTACCACCACATGAGGGATATCTGTAGGATATCTGTAGGGGCAGACGTTTGTTTTAAGCTTTGTTTAGTTTAACAATGACGACGTGTTTTCCAATTTTAATGTCTTTATTCTCTTTGGGATAGAAAGCAGCACATGTTATTTAAAATGTATCTTTTTGAATTTCACCTAAATTTTTTGAACTGCGTGAGGAACTAACGAAAAAAAGAAACATAAAATCAAATTCGGAAACATTAGCAAATGTTAGTATTCACTTTCGCAATTAGTGTGTTTACCATTCTTGATCACAGTATTCCTTAACATCAGGCAACCAGTAGTCAATCACCTAGCTTGTCAAGAAAAACCTTTAGGGTATTGACTAGGTTACTAGGGTATTCTAAAAGGGTGTGCCCGTATGTAGTTGTAGCCATAGTACAAGTTATGTCTGACATTTGTGAATCTTGTGAGTGTGAAAAGTGATGTAATATTATTATTTACTTTTTAGATTCCAGTCATATTAAATTGAGTCATAGGTATTCATTTATTATTATATTGTACTGTGTTGTGTTTTGCTCTGTTGTGCTGTGCAGTGCAGGGCAGTGCAGTGCAGTGCAGTGGAGTGCAGTGCAGTGGAGTGCAGTGCAGTGGAGTGCAGTGCAGTGCAGTGGAGTGGATTGCAGTGCAGTGGAGTGCAGTGCAGTGTAGTGCAGCCTCTCGACTTATGTGATAATTGCAGCGATTACAAACCTGCAAATCAAATCAAATCCTAATCTCTACATAGTATAAAACAGTCGCTTCCCGCCGTCTGTACGCTTAGATCTTTTAAACTATGCAACGAGTTTTAATGCGGTTTCTATCAATAGACAATAATTATAAGAGGAAAGTTTATACGTATAATTTTTATTGCAACATTGCACACGTACGAAGCCGGAGTGGATCGCTAGTAGGTATAGTATAATTATAATAAACGTACATAGGTACTATTATGATAGTACCTATAAGGTAAGCGTCTCGAAATATTTATGGTGGAACCTACTTAAGTATTCAGGCGTAATTTGTAAACAAATCTACTCAGATCTTATTACTTCTATTTGTTCCACATTGTGTGTAGATATAATTGCAGACAATAACTTGGGTACGAAGGAGTCACTGAATTGATTTTAATAACTTTTGGATACAATTATTTCTCATTGACTCCAATGAGAAATAATTGTATCCAAATCAATTTTTGCCATTTATGGACAAATGGAGCATAATTTTACAGTGAAATCACAGCTACTGGCATTTACTTTGGTTTTTATTTGCGGTAAATCACAATTGCATGAATAAAACAGTAGATTATTAGCATAAAATCAAATTTATGAATTTATGATTTTTGAATAAAACAATAGATTATGCTTATAATCTACCGTTTCATTCAAGCAGTTTTGATTTGCCGCAAATAAAGACCAAAATAAATGCCAGTAGCTGTGATTTCACTGTAAAATTATGCTCCATTTGTCCATAAATGGCAAAAATTGATTTGTATGGAAATCGTACCACCTTAAATGCTGAATAACCAAAATTTTGGCCTCAACTGTAGCACGTTCCGACCACGCCCGCTGCAGCCGCGACGCTTTGCGCAAATACAAAACTCAAATATTTATGGAACTTACGCTTCTACGCGTATTTGTCGCGAAATATTCGCAGATTGCCGCCTTGTATCTGTTGAAGGAAAGGAATGGTAAGTAGTATTTCTTGTATTTGCATTTTCATCTCTCTCTTCCTAAATTATGTATGTGCCTATTGTTAATTTATGTTTAGACAAGGATTGTGTACTTTTACTTGGTAGATTTGCTTCTAAGGGTATCGTCTAGGTAGATACTACTGCAGCACCAGATTTTGAGTAATGAAGAATGTAAAATAAATTAATTGAGTTTTTCATTTTTTTTTATAGCTGACAGGCTAGGCGTTTGAGGAGAGCGTCTCGTTCGTCTCATTACTTTTACATAAAATAATATATTACAATATACGCCTAAAATAATGTCAGTACAGATGATTAGCCGTGAAATGCAATTACTTTTTTGGCAGGCGCAAAGCGAAAATTAGTTACCGTATGTAAGTGTTCTTGGTTGTTGCTATAGATATAAATTATGTAATATTATATATATTTACAATTTAAAAAAACCGATTCCATGACCAACTGAACGCTCTGCTCCAATGAAACAGCGAGGTGTCGGAGTAAACGAAAATATTATCATTGTATACAATTTTAAGATTTTTTAAAAACCGCTCGATCGATTTCTGAAAAAATTTATATTGAACCACCTCTGAAGTATGATTTACCAAGCAAAAAAAGAATCATCAAAATCGATACTAGCTAGCCAGCTGAGTACTAGATAGTACTCTACCACCATGTTATGGGTTTCCTCACGATGATTGCCTTCATCGGCAACTCAAGGTCAAGCTGGTTAGCTACCATCTCCAAGTTGAAAATCTACCACCAACTAACGAACGGTGTATACCGTCAACTGTGTCACTTGAGAGCGATTTCCCACCCTAGCCTATGTGTGTTTACCGTCTTCGACCCCATAGTCACTTAACATCGTAAACACTATGGTCAAACACATGGCAACAGTAAAAAAAAATATCGAACGACATTTTACCCACATAACTGTTATGTAAATACTTTTTAATAAATACAGGAATAGAAAACGTCTGCAAAACTACAAATCAACGGTCGGTTGCATGTAATGAAAATATATTGTAATACAAAGTTTACGTTTTAAGTTTGTTTCTCCTTTCTGAGCAACTCATACAAACCTTATTTTAACTGACATAATTTAACAAACTCAAGCGGTCAAAACTTACACGTATAAATAAAGAACGTCGTAACTTAATTTGAAAAAGTTTTCAACGCAGTTGGACCAACTAGTTCTGAACGAAGTACCTCCGCCTATGCAACTGTGAAATATACGGGAGTCATTTTCAGTTCAAAACGTGACGGCATATGCATATGTCTCTTGGAGTTAATATGCCAGCGATCCAGAGTCTCGCATCCTTCGAGGAGCTCGGTTGTCGATGCTGGGAGGGGGGAAATGCACAAATCATTCCAAGCGGGACATCGCGTCGGTGCAGGACTTATCGCCCCCACTTTAAATGAAAATAAGAATGCATATTATGTCTCTTTTTATTCTAAGATATATGAGACAAACGAAACGCTTTACGCTTTTTTGAAATTTACTTTTAATATCTTACTACGCTTATTATTTTTTAATAGGCTAGGTGTTTGACTAGAGCTTTGGCTTTGAACTACCTGATGTTAAACGAAGATTTTTTCAATTATTCATCAATTTATAATATTAAAAATGTCAAAACAAATACCTAAGTAGGTAGTAATACCTGTTTACAAACATTTTCAAGTTATCATCGCGATGCTTCGTGACTACACTCTACACTATTTGTTGTGAAAGTAAAAGAACGAACTCTTTCTCGTTAAAACTAGACGCTCTTTTTTTTATAGTTGACAGGCTAGGTGTTTACCTACAGCTCACCTGATGTTAAGTGAAGGTGTGGTCGAAAATGGTAAAGCACACCTAGCCTGGAGTGGAACTAGCTCTCAAGCGAGGCTGCCGGAACACACCGTTAGATGCTTGGCGGCAGATTTTCAACTTGAGAGTGGTAGCTAGCCAGCCGAGTACTAGAAAGTACCCTACCACCATACTATGGTTTCTTCACGATGTTTTCCTTCACCGCTCTTCTGATGGTAAGAGATAAAGCCATAGAACTTTCATTGAATAACAAAACAAAGTGCAGGACATCGTTGCTTTAGTACTCTAAGACGGTTGGTGGTTAGTCGCAAAAGCCCTGTAATTTCGCTATCTGCAGTATACCCTTCAAAAAACCGGAACACAGTAATATTTACACACTACTGCTTGGCGGCAGAATATCTGGTACTGCGGTGGTATCTACCTAGACGATCTAATAAACAAGTATCAAGTGTCGTAGTACTATATAATTATGTTATAATATTCTATACTGACTACAAGTTGAAAAATCAACTCCCGTGTGTTTTCAAATGAGCCAAACAAAGGAAATTGCAAGCAATTTAAATGCATGCATCCTCTCAAGCAAGTACTAATGCATAATTAGAAAATCTGAATTCTGTGGGCATTGAGCGCTTTATATTCGGAATATTGCAAGTTCCTTACAGAACACGGTTCCTTACAGAACACGGGAAAAGGCGGAAATGTTGTTTGTTATAACTTAAAGCTTAATGACGGAACGTAATGTGTATTTAAAAAGATAATACGCAGAGTTAAGGATAATATTTAAAATTTGCTTTATCTCACAAGTAAATGATTAAAAACTAAATATCGTAGGAAATAACACACAGCGCTATCTGACGCCAAACTAAGCAGAGCTTGTACTATGGCAGTCAGACAAGTGTTAAAATACTTGAATACTTTTTTAGAATAATGGATTGCAAAAAAGGAGTCAGCAATATTTTAACTAAGTTTAGATGTAAAAAAAATTAAAATAGTAAATTTCATTGTTGAGAAAACATTACAATTAAAAAAATATCGAAGAACAGAGAAACTAGATCAAACAGACTATCTAGATAGTATCTGTATAAAAAAATATTACAAAACATTTTTTTGTATATTAGGTAAATAGATCTACGTTTTGCCACCAACTCGCTTGATGGAAAGCGACGGTATAATAATAAATACCAAGTAATGATCTAAAATCTGTCAACTGGAGAATTACAAATATTTTTTGATAACCATCTTCGACCATATCATCACTTAACATCAGTTCAGCTATAGTCTAACACTTAGGTCGACAATCATAAAAAAGTAATATATTTTCCCCAAAAACAAAATCATATAAAACACGTCGATATAATTTTTATCACATTTCTAGACAGGGATGTTCTACCTTAATTCAGGTTTCCTCACCGTGAGGCAAATGAGATTAGGTTGCCATTCGCCGTTGGGTCCGTTTGACGCTTACGTTTGTCGCACTGTGTGTATTTAATATCTGGCACGGACTTACTGTAAATAAATAATAATTACTTATTATTCATTCGAGTGATAGTTCATAGAAAATAAAAATAAAAATACAGCTATTTTTATATTTATTTTTATTCTTTTATCGTAATTATACTTCTGTTATTTAATAATTACATTATAGTAATAATGCTCTATTTTAAAATTTTAACGTTTATTATATTTTTATAGTACTTTTAGATTTATAGTACTACTAAAATCAATTCTAATGTAATTGGCGTAACCGAGTTGAATCCAATAAACATTTTTTTATAGTAATGTTAATTTAGATTAATATTTATTTCGGCAAGTTACAACCCTGTTTTCCTGCAGCTAAACCGATTTCGAGTCAGTGGTGCCCAACAGAATCTGAACGCTCGTGTCACACAATAAGTATCAATTTCACATGCAATGTAGGTGAATGTCGTAGCAGGTACCTATATATGCCTAAACATCGACATTTGAAAATGATTCTTCTGTACGATAGTACTATTACTTATTCTGTGATATACGATCGATCCCTCTCGAGTGAAGAGAGCGGTATATTTGAGAAACTCTTCGAATTTAGGGGAAGTGAGTACCGCCACTCGCTACAAGTTATTTTCGAATGACACTTTCTTAGTAAACTTGCAGTCGTACCTGGTTTCGCTCGTGATGTTTAATATTTTAAAACTTTACGTAATACATACTGAATTTTAAAATTGTGACACTTTACTACTACGTATCGTATATACCTACTAATTTTTTTAGATGTGTATAAACTTAAAAGAGTCTTGCTAGACGGTTGGGTCACGGGTCAGCTGCAAAAGGTAGTGATCCTTAACACGGCGCGCATTGTGAGGAGGTTCTTTACTCTGCAGCCCTAACCACCGGCAGCTTGAGCCCTGCCCCGCTGCCGGCGGCACGCTACTTTTTATTTTTTATGTTTTATAATTATATAATTTTACTTAATGTAAAAAATAGACAAAGTAATAAATTTTAATAACGATGATAATAATTTATTTTTATAATAATTGTAAATTAGTCAGCTAGTCAGTTGTTAGGCACCTTTTTTATGTTAATGATCTATCAGGGAACATCCATTCGGGTTGCAAATTCCATTGTTTAGCGGTACGTGCAATGAAGGTAAATTAGAACCGTTTAATTCGAGTTTTTGTAATATCGCCCATGGAACGGTGTCGCTTCGTGAAGCTCCTGGCGGTATTTACACACTGTCGGTAGAAAATGCGGTACCGCGCTGGTATCTAGACGACCTTCTTCTGATTAAATCTACTACCAAGTCCAAGTGCAACCTGAACGGCAAGTAAAGTATTTTGAGTATTGCTCTGCAAACTATTTAGTTATTTCATGTCGTATAAAAGTAAATTCACTCGTGAAACAGCTTTCAAATATCTACAGTCGGCGTGGCACAGCGCGTCAACTCGAAAACTAGGAATAGAGATCGCAAACATTCTATCAATTCGACCGTTTTCCTGTCGAGTTTCCGTGTAAAGTTTTACCTGATTTTCGTCTAGCTTCTTTTATATATGTACATAAAAACGTCATATAATAAATATTGGAGAAAATTTCAGGAAAATTCATTTAACTAGGCAAAGGGACCATGGGAACCAGATAACTGAAATCATGGTAATTGATTGATTCAGGCGTTACTTTGAGGAAATTCATTTTGAATATTCAAGGTATATATTTAGTTTATTTCCGCTTAACAGTTGTTCCAGTTACAACAGTGATGAGGACTTAAATTTATCATATTTGACAACAACTTATCAATTTAAAAAAAACCATGATATTATACTCTTATATGTTTTTGAAAATACAAAATGATCATCAGTGTTCATCTTCTGAATGGTTTTAGATAGGAATCGATCCCACGCCTAACGCTACTAAGTTTCAACCAAATAAACTAACGGAGCATTTGAATTAAATATTAAAATCCAACATAGTTTTTTTTTAATGTAAAAGTAGTGAGACGAACGAACCTCTGTCCTGATGGTAAGAGAAAACAATTAAAATCTACAAAAAACAAGTTCAGTGTATTTTTTAAATATACCAATTTTGATGCGTCCCCAACGTAAATGACGTGTAGTCGTAGGCACGATGGATGGATGAATGGGGATGGATGGGGATGGATTATTATGAACAATTTTTTAATGTAAAATTAATGGGGCGAACGAGACGCTCTACTGATGGTAAGAGATAACGCCTGTCCATGATCATTGCAGCGATACACAGAAGTTTAAAAAGGAGAACAAAGTCCGGACATCGCTGCTTTGGCGCTCATTACTTTGAGACTTACGATCGTTAGTCTGAACAGCCTTTTAATTACGCTAGCTATACTTAGTGCCCTCATAGTAATGTTTACATGACAAAATATCTGGTACTGCGGTGGTACCTACATAGACGACCTCCTGCTAATGCGATCTATCACCAAGATTAACTTAAAGAAATAAATAAATCTTAAGCCAATTATGAAATCACTAGTGAGAATAAAGACGATCAGAAATATCAATCATGAAGCAGTCGCACTCTCCACAATTTCCTGACGAACGGAAAGGCTATTTTGTCTTTTTTTATCAGTTGTAATTCAATTTTTTTTCTCCCAAAGAATCTTGATCACTGGCGTAAAATGGAACGCGCGATGTCAATTTCCTGAAAACATTTTATTTCCGGAATGACTCGCCATTGTATCTTTATCATTGTGAAATTGAGATATTTTTTTTCTATTTCGAGAAATACATTGTATATTGTGGCTAATAGTAGGTACCTAACTACATTTTATTGAGTGAATACCACGAGAGTAGCTCTCAATCTATCTTTTCGATGTCTGACGGTTATTGATTTCGGTTCATGTCACAGGTTTGGTTTCAAACATAAAAGTAATGAGAAAAACGTAACGCTTTCCTGATTGTTTTTTTTTTGCGGTTGACAGGTGTTTTGACCACAGCTCACCTGATGCTAAGTGACGGTGTGGTCGAAGATGGTAAACACACCTAGCCTGGAATGAAACTGGCTTAGCGGTGATTGCTGAGTGGTTATCGTCGGTTCGCATGCCAAAGGTCGTGGCTTCAAACGCCAGCAATGAGCTTGAGTTGCCGGTGAAGGAAAACATTGTGAGGAAACCATAGCATGGTGATGGGGTACTTTCTAGTACTTGGCTCGCTAGATGAAATTCTGCCGCCAAGCATCTAACGGTGTGTTCCGACAGCCTCACTTGATATTAATTTTGTAATATAACGCCTATCTATGACTTTATTTGGTGGTTATAGTTCCTTAGCAGAAGGTCGTCTAAGAAGTCTGGGTGTACTGTATATATTGTAAGTATGTATTTACAAAAAAAAAGTATTTAGATATTCTGTCAGCTATCTTGTTCCCATAGTACAAGCTTTGCTTAGTTTGGGGCTGTGTTAAAAATGTTTTGCAATATTTATTTATTTAAATACCACCAGATATTGTGCCGCTAAGAAATATAGTAGTATGTAAACATTACTGTGTTCCGGTTTGAAAGGTATTGCAGCTAGCGAAATTACAGAAATGTCAAGACTGACCATCTTAAGTCTCAAAGTAATGAGCAACAGAGCAGCTATGGTCGGCCATGGTTTTGCTTCTCAAAATTCTGTGTCTCGCTGCAATGGTCATCGACAGGCGTTATCTCTTATCAGGAGAGCGTTCATCTCATAATTATTTCACAAAAAAAACTTAGTAACCATTATGGCTAAAAATAATGAAAATATTTATTAAAAGAGCGGCCAAGCAGATGCCACGCGACCCCTAGAAGACTTTATTTAGAATTTTATGAACTTTGCCCCATGACTACTAAGTAACCTAAAGCCAGATGTCGCGAACTTTACTGGTTCCCTTATTAAATTCGACCCTACTATTTTAACATGCATAGAATTAATATTTCTGGTTATATTAGGTTCTTGGTACTTGTAAATGTCACTTTGAGTGAATGTGAGAGGAATACTAAAGATTTTGTAGCGATGATAGCTCAGTGGTTAGCGCATTCGAAAGACTTGGATTTGACCCCAAAAAGAGCTTGAGCTGCCAATGAAGGAAGACAGTGTGACGAAACCATAGCATAGCTCAGTGGTTTGTGCGGCTGGCTCACATGCTGAAGGGTGTAGGTTCACATCCCAACGATGAGCTTGTGCTACCGGCGCAGGAAAACATCGTGAGGAAACCATAGCATGATGCCAGCTACCTACATACCAAATTTCATCAAAATTGGTCCGGCCGTTTTAGCGTAAAGAACTAACAAACATACAAACACACTTGCTCACTCACAAACTTTTGCCTTTATGTGTTATGTTAAGTGTGATGAATCTCTGTTTCACTTGGTCATGTCATGTCATAACATAACATAGTCATGTCATAACTTGAGAATGGCTTTACCGTTTTCATTCATCTTTATTTAAGTTTTTTAATATTTTATAGAAGGTTCTTAAGGAAAGGAAAAATTAAGAAAATCGCGCAGAAAATACTACTAAAAACAGAACAAAATAAATATTTAAGGGGGCTCCCATACAACAAGTGAAGTTTTTGGCGTTCTTATAGATAATGGTACGGAACCCTTCGTGCACGAGTCCGACTCGCACTTGATTTTCGCGGTTTTTTTTATAAATGTTAACATCCTGAGTATGAATCCACAGGAAAATCAAGACTATATTTGTACGCCCCTGTCTTTATGACAAGTATTTTGCACGGGTCGAGTTACCAAAGCAAGGGGTGGCAGCCTCTATGCTAATTGCCAGGGTCGTTTCTGAAATTAGATGCAGGCATGCCCGTTTACGAAGAGATTTGGTTCACCTTTGATCTTTTTGGTGTTTCTATTTGAGTAACATAAGACGTAAATGTATCGTTATAGTAGTACTTAATGTTATAGATAGATTGAGACTTTTTATTGTGCTCACCAAAAATAGAAACAAAAAGTATAGAAAACAAAAGAATCATAATTCTGAGCATTTTGTGCATTTGCCAGCGTCACGTGTTTTTATATAACAAAATTTGTAAGTTAAAAAGTAGTCAAAGTCCAGTCATGGTCAAGTCCAGTGCGAGTCAGTCAAATCAAGATATGATTTAGTAAAGTAGTGGCGACTTTTCTATAAGCTTCTATGGAGTTTTGGAAGCAACACGAAAAATTATGTTTAACTACATTATGCCCCTTTCCCATAGTCGCGCTTGTAATTTGTTACTTTATGAATAAAACACCACTATTTTTATACATAAACATTCAAAAACATACTCGTTTTGGAAAAAAATACAATGGGGCGAGTTTTACCGAAGGGTGTCAGTGGGTTCAAACCCCAACAAAGTGATTGAGCTGCCGGTGAAGGAAAACACCGGAGAAAAACAATAGCCTGGTGGTAGGGTACTTTCTCTAGTACTCGGCTCGCTAGCTACCACCCTCAAGTTTAAAATCTGCCGCCAAGCATCTAACAGTATGTTCCGGCAGCCTCACTTGAAAGCCAGTGTCATTGCTAGGTGTGCTTTACCATCTTCGACCACACCGTCACTTAGCATCACGTGAGCTGGGTCAACGTCTAGCTTGTCAATAAAAAAAATTATACAATTACCTCCTTCAACTAAATACACCCTAAGTTTATAACCCGATATATTTTAGGAATTCTCATTGAGTGTAAAAAGAAATATCAAAGTGTGTGTGAGAATTATATGTAGCTTTAAATGCAACAAAATACCTTAAACACACACATTTGCATCGTTTGTACTCCGAATATCCAATTAGTAAAATTGCCAGTCCAGTCCAGTTTACGGACTGTCCAATAAGTAAACGAGCAGTTCACGGAAAGCCCAACCAAATACCTGAAACACGTAGATATTTCGCAGGCAGTCTAATTCTCAAAATATCCTACTGTCGAAATAACTGTAAACAAACTAGTTACGATCGAGTGTTCTTGTTCAACAACTGAAGAAAAAAAACCTTCTGCTCCCTTTCCTAAAAAAAACATTACAAAAAATATCACTGGAATAAAGGTTAGAGTAAATTTTCAGTTTCTAATTAGGAGCGTTCATTTTTTGCTCTTTGATTGGACGGTCAGTGTAACAATCTCTTCGGCAACGATATCAATTAAAAGTTACTTGAAACGGGTACTAATTGGCAATCTATACGGACTTTTACGTAAAATGTACTTGTAAATGTAAGACCTGAAATTTTAGTCCTACACAATTAAAAATCGCAGGACATTACACACAGCGCCATCTGACACCAAACTAAGCAAAGCTTGTACTATGGGAGTCAGATAACTGATAGAATACTTAATTTTTTTTTTTTTTTTTGTAAATACATACTTATAATACATACAGTACACCCAGACACAGAACAAACATTTGGTTTTATATCACAAAATGCTTGTCCTAGGTGGGAATCGAACCCACGCCCCACAGCTCTTGAAGCAGACATGCTACTAATGAGCCAACAGGGCTGTCAATTTTACCCTACCTTTCGCATGTGAATCTAGTCTCTATTATTTACTTGCCTGTGTATTTACTGTGGAAACTGACACATATTTCGTTTTGTTTTCAGTGCGGAGTAAGACGAGACCGCGCGTGAATTGTACTTAGCTTTGTCTCCATGACGAAGGCCACCGCATGTGACTGAAACTACAGTCGGAATTTCTAATATAATTAAACGTGACTAATTCCGCATATGAAAAACAAAAATATTAAGATGCTATTTTGTAGAGATGATAGCTCAGTGGTTAGCGTGGTTGGTTCGCATGCCGAAGGGCGTGGGTTCAAACCCCAACAATGAGCTTGAGCTGCCGGTGAAGGAAAACATCGTAAGGAAACCATAGCATGGTGGTAGGGTACTTTCTAGTACTCGGCTGGCTAGCTACCACCCTCAAGTTGGAAATCTGCCGCTAAGCACCTAACGGTATGTTCCGGCAGCCTCATTTGAGAGCCAGCTCCATTTGAGGCTGTGCTTTACCATCTTCGACCACACCTTCACTTAACATCAGGTGAGCTGTGGTCAAACACCTAGCCTGTTAAACATAGAAAAAAAAAAGAATTCTAGATAGTTAAATTTTTTTTGGAAAACAATCCATTTTACAAATTAGGTGAATATATGTCAATGAGGTTCTCAGAATCCTCATTTATGTGTAGTACATTTTTTTTTTTTTTTTTTTTTATGTAAAAGCAATGAGACGATCGTGGCGCTCTCCCGATGTTAAGAGATAACGCCTGTCCATGACCATTGCAGCGATACACAGAACTTTGAGTGACAAAACAACGTCCAGGGCATCGCTGCTTTGGCGCTCATTACTTTGAGACTAGATGGTTAGTCCCAACAGCCCAGTAATTTCGCTAGCTGCAGTACCCTTCAAACCGGAACACAGTAATGTTTGCACACTACTGCTTGGCGGCAGAATATCTGGTACTGCGGTGGTACCTACCTAGACGACCTCCTGCTAAGGAAATCTACCACCAAGTGAAGTACACCAAGTACATAAACGGAGCCTCCGCTGTAGTATGTTCGTTGTTAATTACTCGTATAGGTATAGCTTCATTCATTAAAGTGTAATCGTAAGGTTTTTTTGTACATGTGACTTGCCTTTAACATTATTGTTATTTATGGCCAATAAATATTACTGATTTACTGATTTACTGATAGCAAGCCCATTTTTTAACCGACTCAAAAAAGGAGGAGGTTCTCAATTCGCTTGTATTGTTTTTTTATGTTTGTTACGCGATAATTCCGCCAATTATAATTCGGTTTTGACTATTTTTTTTTTGCTTGGTAGACCATACTTCTGAGGTGGGCCCATATATTTTATCAAAATCGATGAAGCGGTTTTTAAAAAAATCTGAAAAAATGTATTCATCGATTATATATGACATGATGATGATGATGATGTTGGTTCATTGGTAGTATGTTTGCTTCAAGAGCTGAAGTGTGTGGGTTCGATTCCCATTGAAGACAAACAGTGTGTGGGATAAATAAATTTATAATATTAGTGTAGAATTACCATTGGAAACGCAACACTACAATAAATAATATTAGTTGCAAGAAAACAAGACAATAAATTGTTTTGTTTTCACATTGAACAATATTGCTTAGAACAACAGTAAGAGCGTATTGTCTACCTGTTCGAAACTTTAACCACTTGTTACAAAGAATTCTAAGGAACTAGAAGTTATGACCACAATTTAAGTAAAAGGAAAGTATTTAAAGTCGTTTCGAACACAAATTTTGAAAATGCTTCAAGTGCTTATGTCATTGTGGTCATTTAAAACCCCACTATGTGAAAGTTTGGATAAATGGATGGATGTTTGTTACTCTTTCACGCAAAGACTACTGAACGAATTTGGATGAAATTTTGTATGGAGGTAGCTTAGACCCTGGATTAACATATATGCTACTTTTTATCCCGAAAACATTCAGCGGGTAACACCGCGGGGCGCAGCTAGTAAATAATAAATATCGTAGGACATTACACACAGCGCTATCTGGCCCCAGAACAAGCCAAGATTGTACTATGGCAGTCAGATAAATGATAGAATACTTAATATAAATACTACATAAATTATGTATGTCGGCGTGTAGCTTTAATATTGATTTAGTTTAGCGCCATCTTGCGTAATTTTGGTGGACTAGAGGTGGAATGGCGACACCTCTGACGTAACACTGGTTCCGTGCTCTGCTTGTCGTTAGTCGTGTGACGTATTTCGACTTCAACCAATGAGAGAAGGTGAAGTTGCAGATGTTGGCCGGTAGGGGCGCTGTGTAAAGCGAGCCGGCCGAGCGTTGAATGTTGAGGTGAAGGGATCATTCTTGCTTTGGTTGAGGAGAGATGAACATTGATTCATGCTTTGAGAGGAGATTGAGTTGGTCGGTTACAGAGTGCGAAGCTAAGCGGAACGTTTTGTCCCCAAGCTATGTAATAGTGTCTATAATGTTCTAATCGTTCTTAAACTAAAGTCGTTGTGAAGTGCTGATTAAACTTTGTACAAGAGAACTGAATTGTGTGGTTTGTCTCCTCGCCCACTACACCCTCGCCCAGTAACCCAGTAACCATACATGATCTTGATAGGCCATCCCACTTGATGTCGTTTCTGCTTCTTCTTCATCTTCTTTCTATATCTCCGACATGTATATTATAGCACAGCTACCTATGGTATTTTGCTACAATATAATATAGGTAATTATAATATAATTATAATTAAAATGATGTTATAAACGATATTTTTGTCATCATTTACCTCAAGTCCTTAGAATTAAGATCAATTTTGTCTATTTTTAATTTGTAAGTAATATTTTATTTTTACTAAAAAAAAATTGAATTTGAATATCTTAAAATGTTTTTATTAACAACAGTTATCATCCAAACACCGCAACACATTTTTAGCTGTAATTTTTAACCGGCTTCAAAAAAGAGGAGGTCCTCAATGCCGTATATTTTTGTTACCCCAGAGTTCCACCATTTATAAACACATTTGGAATATTGAGATTTTAAAGAAAATACTATCAGATTGGTCCCGTAGATTTATTATCAAAATCGGTTCCGTAGTTTAAGGTGGTTCGATTTCCATACTAATATTTTTTTTCTATTTATGGACAAATAGAGCATAACTTTACAGTGAAATCACAGCTACTGGAATTTAATTTGGTTTTTATAACAATTGCTTGAATAAAACAGGAGATTTTTTGTAAAAAATATCATTATAGAATACGTTAGTATTATATTATCATGATGGTTTGTTTCTACCATTTTAGTACGGAACCCTAAATGGCATTCGCACTTTATATTTTACACTACATAACAGAGGCACAGAGCGGAATATTCATCACCGCAACAAAAACACTAACTACCGAACAGCGCAGCGTGTAAATGCACTACCAATAGTTCGGATGGAACAAACCAACATATAAATACAGTTGATCAAATTATAACACAAAAAATCTTTCAACCATAGCAGCGAAGCTACTTAAGAAAAAGCGATGGTAGCTCTCTTGGTCAGCGACAAAAGTAAGTTGGTACTATTCCTAGTGTCATGACGGCATGATTTATCCTACAGCAGAATGAAAAAGCCTTGTTTTAAATATTTATTACAATGCGATGTTGAATGTGTTTTTAGTATTAAAGTATCAACAGGCAGAGATCTTCTTAGCAGGAAGTCTTCTAGTTAGACACTTTCTCAGTAACAGATATTCCGCCGCCAAGCAGTAGTGTGTAAGCTATATTAACTGTGTACCGGTTTGAAGGGGACTGCAGCTAATTTTTTTTTTTTAATGTAAAGGTAATGACACGAACGATGCGCTCTTTAGATGGTAAAAGATAACGCATGCCCATGACCATTGCAGCAATACACAGAACTTTGAGTAGCAAAACAAAGTGCGATGCATCGTTGTTTTGGCGCTCATTACTTTGAGACTTTGAAGGTTAGTCTCAACAGCCCAGTAATTTCGCTAGCTGCAGTACCCTTCAAACCGGAACACAGTAATGTTACAAGCTAGCGACATTACAAGGTATGAGGAAGGAGGTTTAAGAAGTTCGTGAAGAAACCATAGCGCTGTAGTACTTTCAAATCAGGTAGATAGTATTTCTTTCTTTCGCTGTTTAACATCAGGCAGAGTATGGTCAAACGCGAACCTATTTTGAATAAAAAAAAAAATATATACCTCAAGTTAAAAATCTGCTGCTAAGCATCAAACGTTCCCTGTTTCAGCAGCCTCACTTAAGAGTCAGTTCCATTTCAATCGAATAGGTGTGTTTAACATCTTTGGCCATTCTGTCAATTAAAACCAGGTGAGCTATAATCAAAAACCTAGCCTGTCAAACACAAACATCAATGTCTCATCAATAAGTATAGCAGTATAGTTCTAACAACGAACTAGTTATGTTTTTTTTTTTAATTTACTAGCTGCGCCCCGCGGTGTTACCCTCTACATGTTTTCAGGATAAAAAGTAGCCTATGTTCCTGTGTCTCAGCTACCCCTACCTCAATACCAAATTTCATCCAAATCCGTTCTGTACTTTTTGCGTGTAAGAGTAACAAACTTTCTCATTTGTAATATTAGTGGGATACCCATTGTCACTTATACCCAGTGTCATTGATGGACTGAGGGGGATGGAATGTATTTTAATATGTAATGCAATGTAATATAGTTATGATTTTTTAAAATTCTTTTAAAAATTGAAACAATCGTTTTATCAAAGTAAAATTTCAAGCGCTTCTTGTCTTGATTCTGTTAAGCTACTTAGGACCTCGTAGAACAGCTAGTTCCTAAGCTGTTTTCCTCTTAAGTTCTCTAGGACAGGATTACAATTCTATCTTGCACTCGCAAGCTAGGATAGACTTCTCCTTTGTCTTTCCTTTATACACTAGCTGACGCCCGCGACTTTGTTCGCGTTAACTTTAGAATTAGTTTCAGCGAGAAATAAAACAATATGTTATTATCAAACAAGCAATAGTTAAGAAACTTGCGCTATTTTATTATTAGACAAGCAGACGTCTCGCGGTTTCACCCGCGTAGTTTTCGTTCCCGTGGGAATACAGGGATAAAATTGCCTATGTCACTTGGGGACAGTGTAGCTTCCCAACGGTGACAGAATTTTTGAAATCGATCCAGTAGTTTCGGAGCCTATTCATTACAAACAAGCAATCAAATCTTTCCTCTTTATAATAGTTTGTATTGATTGGCTCCGAAACTACTGGACCGATTTCAAAAACTATTTTACCGTTGGGAAGTTACACTATCTCCTGGTGACATTAGCTACTTTTTATCCCTGAACTCTCACGGGAACGGAAACTACACGGGTGAAACCGCAAGGTGTCTATGTTCAATAAGACACATATAGATGTGTGTTATAGAACATATACACCAAATTTTTGTATAGACCAAACCTCACGTGGATATGTCTTGTAGTTAGCTTTATGATAATCCCACAGGCACCTAATATTTATCTGATGTAAAAATAATGATCTAGGTAATAAATTATATGTGTGCTAAATTTTATCCAAATCCGTTCAGCCGGTTTTTGTTTGATTGAGTAACGACGTGGTTTTACTCAGCTGTCGCGCGTTGTTCTCAGTTTTGTCTTCATGATAAGGTAACCGGATGTGAGCAAAAATTTAACCAGAGTTTCCGATAAAATCGAATTAGTAGTTATTATTAACCCCTATAATATGACTTGTAATTTCAGTGTAATCAATAAAATATTTGTAAGATATAGCGTGTGGCGTATATTGATTTCAACAAAATATTAAGCTGCAAATTTAACAATAAAATTATAACAACAAAATTATCAGGAAGAGTCCGTTTCTGCAACAAACCTTTAATACTCGACTAATTCAGCTTTCAAGCGCGGAAATCTTTTAGGGTCCCTTGCAAGATTCAACGAAATCTTGCTTTTAATAAAAAAAATATCTCGCGAGATTTTACGAAAATAATATATAAATTGTCACACCTACCCGGTTTTGCTTATAAAGAAACCTGGTGTTACAAAATAAAATTCAGTAGTAGGTAGGTGAGCACAAATTTATTATTAGGGTCGTGGTGTACGGCCTAACTGACAATGCCAACTCAATCACTTCCCTGTTAACCGATGGTCGAAGATGGCCCTCGTCCGTAGGGAAACGCTGGCGTCTGGACTTGTTAAGGTATCCTCTTCTGGGAGATTTGATGAGTATGAGTACGGTGTGAGTAGATAATGGTAGTTACAGAAGATGCTTATCTGTAGTGGAGATGCCAGAAGCATAGAAGACCCTGGAAGCGATAAAACCAATCTGTTACGATTTAGTTTATCAAACTTCCGATCTGGTTGACCACTGATATAAAATATCCACGGAGGTAGGTACGTAGGTAGATACATATTATTACTTTTTTATGCAAGATTGTCGTGGTGGTGAACAACCAGAACGGAGTTTACAAAATGGAAGAAACGAAGTTACTCAGCACAGTTTAGCATTGCAATAATTAAACAAGCCAAATGTAATTAGGCACCTAGCTTTAGAAATCACATTTAGAATAAGAAATTAAAATGAATGGAACGATAATGATACACTTACAACAATGATAAACTTACTTGGAAAACTATTTGAAGCAAGTTATTTACATTTATAAAGATTTTATTACTGGTGGCTAAAGCTGAAAATGGTACATAAAATAACAATGAAGTTTAAGCAAGAATGAGTTGAGAGCTGAGTTTACATGAATAAGCTAACGGTTTATGTGCTATTTAAAACTTACCCTAAAGCGGGGTCAAATCCGGCACTGGAACAGTTATTTAAAGTGGGTGAGATGTCACCACTACTAATACAATAATGATTATATTAATATAAATATGATTTTATAATAAAACAGCCATTAGAAAGATTTAAATAATTGCGACGGGTGGCGTGAACCGATCACGGGTCTAGTATAGCTGCGACTCACGAACGGCGGCCGGCCGCCTGTCAACCTGCGACAGCGCACCTCTTACCTCTCGCTTCCCGCTCCCGCCTATTGTTCTCGAGCTAACGTACAATCGCTCGGAACTGCATTATATAATTTGTAAATTTAAATTAAATGCTTCGTTCGTTGACCAGTCGTGCGTTTCGATCCTTTATTTGTTAGTTGTGGGTTAATAATATTAAGGTGGTAGGTATATGTCAGTAATTATGATCGTGTAGTTTTAGGGTTCCGTATTCATACATGTTAAACTAGACAACGTCATGTAACGTTCCGTTACAAAATTTGCAGTTTAAAAAAACCGACCTCATGACCTTTAGGCCAACTAAACGCACTGCTCCAATTAAACAGATCGATTTCGATAAAATTTATATGGGACCTCTACCATGCAAAAAAGAATCATCAAAATCGATTTCATAATTGGTGGCATGTTCGCGTAATATACGTATACAACAAAAAAAACATACACTCAAATTGAGAACATCCTCCTTTTTTGAGTCGATTAAAAAGGCATCAAAGTATTATACAGTTACTTAACATCAAAATTGTTTTTTTTATTATGTCTGCGGGAAGGGAGGAGTGCCGATTTGGCGATCAGCGGTCGAAGTGGCAGGCGACGGGGCTACTAATCTGACCCGACGCACGGGGACCACGGGCGTCTGGACGTGAAACCATCTGACGCCCATTTGCCGATTAGGTCTCCGAGGTGGATCACGATGTGTCTAATGGTCTGACTTACCGTCATAGAGGCGGGATGCCCGTGGTGCTGTCGAGGAGTGTAAAAGCGTGACCTCAGCCTTAAATCAAAGCACCGAGGTGGAACACTCCAAGGTTTTTAATGGGTATGCCGTCATTAGGAAGGAGAGTCCCACATAATCACTTTGCTCGCTCCAGGTCCGGTGGTATCGAAAGATTTTCACTGGAGAAAAAAAAGAGTTGACGCAGTCGGATCACACGTTGAAGGGCGTGGGTTCAAATCCCAACAATGAGCTTGAGCTGCCGGTGAAGGAAAACATCGTGAGAAATATCAAGTATGTACTAGAAAATACCTTGCTACCACGTTCAAGTTAAAAATCTGCCAATCTACCAATGGTGTGTTACGGTTCGCTTGAGAATCAATTCAGGTTACCTGTGCTTACCATTTTCGACCTCACCGTCACTGGAGTTAAATTAAAAAATAAACAATAATTTTAAAAAGTCAGTTTGTTTATTCCAACAATTTTGCGGCTAGTTTCTTATCTACCGAACCTTCACCAGGATTCTGATTGTTACACTTGTCCATTTTTTTATCTGCTAGAAAATTTATATTATTTTCCGTTTTACCCTTCCGAAGCCTTTGAAGTGGCTTTTCTGCAAAGGATTCCTTCTGGTCAAAGAGTTATGGCTCAAAAATAGATTAAACATAGCCTCGCTAAGACGCTATCGGAAGGAAATTGCTTTAAGAATTGCCCCTTTGTGTTTTTATTTTTTGCAACTAAAACCTTCCTCAGTCGTGATTTCAGAGGGGTTATTGCGGAAATTTATAGGTTGGATTATAAGAACACCTGGCTTTAAGAGTTCTAATTAAATGTAGCTGGGTGTATGTTTAAATTGTGGCAGATATATCAGTAAAAAGTGTTTTTTTGCTAAAGATATACAGACGCTCTTAAACCAAGAAGGAATTCGGTATGTAAAGTAAAAAAATACTTTGCTGATTCCAAAACCATTTCGAAATATTACATTCCTGTACATGATTTTTCCGTTTAAAACTCTTTAAACTATGAGACGGGGTTTATTTTAATAAAATACATAAAATAAATTTGACTTTCAATTAACTTCTAATGACGTCATGTCCTTGGCTGTATAAGGATTCTTTCAGTGCCTAAAAAAGGTACATATTTTACTTATTCAGCCAATGTTATAACGTCATAACTATAAAAAGTTTGAAAATGTATTAGAATTAAACTACCGCATAGAAAGCCAAAATATTCAAATTAGTTTCATAAAATAAAGTTTACTATCAGTAAAAAATATAAAATAAATACAAAAAAAAACTTTACATACCGAATTTCTTGGAAATACAAATACAAATAGGTACAAATCTTTTATTGATAACACCAAAGTCACAGGTAATTTTTCCATTCATATTTGAAAATATCAAAATCACAACATATGTCAATACAATGAAAATGTCAATCAAATAATATGTCACATATAAAATAATTATGACAATATAATTAAAACAAAAACATTATAATTACTTACTAAACGTTTACTCGGTGGTAGATATTCTGCTACTCAAAGTTCTTTGTATCGCTGCAATGGTCATCGAATATAATAACTGTCGATTGCAATACAAATATTTTTTTGCCATTTATGGACAAATGGAACATAATTTTACACTGAAATCACAGCTACTGGGATTTATTTTGGTCTTTATTTGCGGTAAATTACAATTGCTTGATTAAAACAGTAGATTATTATTAGCATAACTTACTGTTTTATTCAAAAATCATAAATAAATAATCTACTGTTTTATTTATTTTTCGCTTACAAATTCGCGGTCTCCACTCACTCTAGAACACGTCTGTCCAGCGGTTATTTGTTCGACGACAAATATGTCCAGCCCATTGCCACTTCAACTTGCTAATACATCTAGTTATAGATATAGTCTACTGGTAGTTCTATGATGAATTACTTCAGTACCACAATAGAATAAACATTTAATTCCATACCCCTCCTCTTCACATCCTATCCCGAGTACAAGTATGAACACTTTGAGTGGGTTGCGTATGTGTGTTGGTATCGATTCGTCTCAGAGCTGCAGAGCTGTACACTAATCAAGTTACTGTGGTCATCAGTCGGTCAAGTGCTTCGGGATTGGGTTCGCCTGTCCCTGTACAGAGATTGCGTTAGACTGATTTTAAGACTTAAAAACTACGTATGTAGAGTACTCTCTAGTACTCGGCTGGCTACAAAAAAATAAAAAATAAATAATAATAATAAATTACGTCACGAATTTCATGTTTTTTTACGAGGGGTAAAAAAACACCTGGTCACATTGAGACCCCCCTCCCTTTACTTAATGTGTTGTCACATATTTTGAAATTTTATGTGTTTTGAAAAAATGTGATGTCACAAAATTTGGGACCCCTCCCTGCCCCTTCCCACACAATGTCACACTTCGTCGACCCCCTCCTCCTCCTTAACGTATGACGTAATTTATGGATGGCCCCTTTAGTTATTTTGACGACAATTTAAAAAAAAACTTAGCCGTAACATTACTTAATATTTAAAATTTGACATAAAGTTAAAACAAAAAACTAATTAAATAAATATCGTAGGACATTACACACAACGCCATTTAGCCCCAAATCTGAACCTACTTGTAAGTATATTTTTAAATTAAGCCAACAGCAAAGCCAATACTAAATTTTATATAAATAGACCTTAAAAATACTTAAGATAAACAAAGTACCAATGACCTACTTTAAGCTCAACACTCATCCCCCATATTTACTCCTCAAATACTAAACAGCTAGAGAACTCGTATTTTCCCGAATATTCTCAATTTTATTATTTCAAATATGATCTCCGTGCGCTCGCATCTCGTACTGAGAAATTTGATTTGTACGTATATTTACTATTGGGGCTATATTGAGTTTCAAACTCAATAAGACAAAGCAGATGTTACTTGTTTATGTCATAAAGTTCGAACGATGTTCTCCGTGACTGTGTTCCATAGGGAGGTAAGATATCATTACATAGTATGACGCTAACGCCTTTACTTGTGTGTAATAATAATAATAGTCAGGATTTGACGATTTGTCCAGATAGTCGTCACGGTGAACGGTCTTAAAGCGAAGTCTCGACCAACATCTTAAGAGTCTCGCTAGACGGTTGGGTCAAGAGTCAGCTTCAAAAGGCAGTGATCCTTGACACGGCGCGCATTGTGAGGAGGTTTCTCAGTCTGCAGCTTGAATCCTGCCCCGCTACCGCCGTACCCTCGTTTTTTTATGTATTATGTAAAAAAAATTAATATCTAATTTATTTTTTTTTGTTTGAAAGGTGAATCGGAGTGTGAGTGGCTATGTTTGATGAAAATCGGTCCAAGATGGCCGCCGCCACAAAATGGCGGATTACATATTTTTTCACAACTCCCTTCAATATGGGTATCAAATAAAAGGGCTAATATGGAATCTATGTATAGTTCAATATCTAGTCTTGTACTGGTTGACTGCAAAATTTGAAGCATATTACCATTTCAATGTTATATCTAAATAGTTTCGACTCCACGCTGCATCACTATGATGCAACTTGAAATGAAATTTCAACATCATAATGGCTGAACAATGTTGAATGAAGTTTCAATAAGTTTGGGTTTGGAGGTAAATATGGTTAGGTTATTTAGTAGCTGCATAGCATGGTTGTGGATGGCTTACATACATACATACATGGTAGCTGCAATGCTGTCCTTTAAAAGTTTAAATTAATTTGGGAATGATAATCTCACTATCTGCTATTTTTAGGGCTCATTGTTAGGGTTTGAACTCACATCATTCGGCATGTGAACGGACGCAAACCACTGAGCTATAATTGCTTAACTTACAGAAAATCATAAATTTATAATGTAATCATTGGTATAACTAGTATCTAACAACTCCGCGCTCACGTGAAATTTTCCTCGTTAAAACGACAAAATTTGATAACAAATTAATTTGAACCAGCGTTTATAAGTTAATTTAAACGTAAGTATTAAACAGCTTGTGGTTAACCGCTTATCAATAGAAAATAAACCCTACGATTCAGTAAAGTAAAATAGGTTTTTTTTTGCGGCCTAAACATTAGTTAATCAATCCTCATCTAAATATAATATATCAAAAACACTTAACGGGATCGAAAGCCCGCGTTATCATAATTATTAAATTTAAATTGCAAAGCCCCAAGTGCGGTATTCCGGTGCTTAAAATATTCTAAAAATTTGGTAAAAGTAAATGTAGACAGAGAGACATCAAATATGTAGAATAAGGTCAATATACACTTTTTTTTAAAATGTTAAATGAAATGATACGAACTAGACGCTCTCCTGATGGTAAGAGATAACGCCTGTCCATGACCATTGCAGCGATACACAGAACTTTGAGTGACGAAACAAAGTCCAGGGCATCACTGCTTCGGCGCTCATTACTTACACTTACTTACACTTTTAAAATAGTGAAGGTTGTTTTATAAAACTCGATGTTTTACTTCACTGGCGGCTCCAGCTTGTTATTGGGTATAGTTCTAGATGGAATCATTATATATCACTGCTTAGACGGTAAAGCTACAACCACCATTTTCAATTTCATCTTGAATTTTTTTTTACTGTCTAAATAAAAGCGTCGGTGACCACTTACCATCAGGTGACCTGTCGCTTAAATAAGCTACAGGTCACCAGACAACGCGGGGCCTGCGGTTAATTTAATTACAAGTACCAAATGGCACTTTAAATGAAAAAAAAAATGTCAATTTCAATAATGCATCCGGAAAGTAATTCTTCACAGTCAACTTAAAATAACCCTAGAAATATCATTATGTAGATTGAAAATGCTTTAGCAATTTTGTACATGTATTGTTTGGAGTGACGTGATATCTTGCAACCCCCAGCTCTTGGTCTAAGAAAAATTTGACCAAAGTAAAAGATGGGGAAAAATTAGTTATCATAAATTTACGTAAACAAGGATCTCTCGCCGATATGAATAAATGAGATGCGTAATTTAAACATTTGAATATAACGAGAATTTTTTTTTGCCGCGAATTTAGCTTTTGTATTTTGTATTTTCACTGATCTCAGTAAGACAAAATGGATTTAACGAATTTTTGGCCAATACTTTTGTTTAAACAATAAGATTTGACCAGAAACATTTGGCTCTAGATTTTTTAAGTCAAAGCAAAAACATCATATACGTAACTATTTCAAGGAAATTTTGTTCAGATTTGTTGCTATGAAGTAGGCGAATTTTTTTTCTCTTAATAAACATAGTTACTTTGTCTCTAGGCTCTAGTCATAGTTTTTAAACATTTATCATGGTATTCAACAAACATAGGCCAGCTGAATGTTTATAGATAATATTTGTATCAAGAAATTTCTATAGAAAATCAAATTGTACTGAGTGGCAAATTTCTTACGTTCTTCAGTACAACTTCAACCTATATAGGACCAAGGAAGAATTTTTTCATCATGGGCACGAGACTAGTTCCTGCCAAAATGTGAGTGTATATTGCCATTTACCATTCCCGTACGTATATTTTCTATTTTGCTAAATTTTTTTAGACAATGACGTTACTATATACGGAAGGGTAAGTCCGTTACACGAACTAAAGCCCGGAAAACTTTTGAAAACTCGTAAAGGGAAAACATAGAGCTGCAACAACCAATGACCAAACCAAGTGAATTCTTTACGAATCAGTTCACGCATTAAAGAGTTTGCGCCACTTTTCCCAACAACTTCGACAACGAACGTGACTGGACAATCGTTAGACATACAGAAAGGACGTTTGGAAAACAATTTTTTACGTGTTTTCTAAACTAAATATCCAGAGTAATAATAAAAAATAAAAATCGGTCAAGTTATCTATAAAAAAATCAAGTTTGCTGTATGGGAGCCCCGCCTTAAATATTTATTTTATTTTTAGTATCAATTGTTGTTATAGCGGCAATAGAAATACATCATCTGTGAAAATTTCAACAGTCTATCTATCACGGTTCTTGAGATACAGCCTGGTGACAGACGGACGGACGGATGGACAGCGAAGTCTCAGTAATAGGGTCCGTTTTTACCCTTTGGGTACGGAACCCTAAAAACGATCATAACTCTTTCACTCTATTTGTTTGTTGCCTTTTCACGCCTAAACGGCTGATCTGATTTTGGTATAATTTAACAAAGAGACTTTGATACAATAAGGATTAACATAGGCTACTTTTTTGTAATTTTTAAGGTCCCGTACCCAAAGGGTAAAATGGGACTCTATTACTAAGACTCCGTTGTTCATCCGTCTGTCTGTCTGTCCGTCTGTCACCAGACTGTATCTCATGAACCGTGATAGATAGACTGTTGAAATTTTCACAGATGATTTATTTCTGATGCCGCTATAACAACAAATACTAAAAAACAGAATAAAATAAATATTCAAGGGGGCTCCCATACAACAAACGTGATTTTTTTGCTCGTTTTTAAGAAATACAAGGGTATTGAGGCTTACCATTGCATGTGTCAAAGTAATATGGTAAGTACCCTGGACTTTGTTCTGTTACTCAAAGTTCTAGACACCGCACCGCTGCGGTGGTCATAGGCAGGTGTGTCTTACCATCAGGAGAGTGTTTAGTTCGTCTCATTAACATTAGGTTAAAAAAGTATCTAAAACATAAACAAAAAAAAATCTCCTAAAATTAACAGTATTTCATAATGTTTCCTTCTGAATCAAAATTTAAAAGATATCACGTGCCCGCATATTTATTAAGTAAATTTCAATAAACCATAATTTTATAAAAGTACAGGGCGGCAAGTTTACCTGTGGAGTTATGCAAATAAGGAGTGGAAAAATTGTCTCTTGGAAATTAATGGGCTGTCTCAGAAAACACGACGCTGGCTCCCTCATTCAACTTTATAAATATTTTGGCTGCCTTGTACTCAAGAGTCCATTCAATCAAACGTACCTACAATTACCCTTATAATAGGGGAAATGGGTAATACACCGCAAAATTGGGTCTTTTTTAGGGATGCGCCATTTGGTATTACATAAATAATAATGCCATATTCGAATGATTTTATTCGAATTATTCAAGAAATATTTTTATTCACTCATCTTATAAATCATTGAAATTAGGATATTTAATTTGTGTTTTTATGAATTTATTATTTTTACTTTTATTAAATCTTTAGTAAGTACTTATAGAAATGACTACCATATAAAATAAATATCTTTTTTTTTCTTTTTTTTTTATAGTCGACAGGCTAGTTGTTTGACCACAGCTCACCTGATGTTTAGTGAAGCTGATCTCTAATTGTTCAGGGAGATAGTATTTCCACCTTAAAAAAGGTGGTGTAGTAAACATTTTCAAATAGTTATGTGGTTCAGGTTTGTACTCTGATAAAAAAATCTAAGTTAGAGACCTCTAACTAGGAGTGGTCGCCCGGCCTTCATCTTGGATGAAAGGTGCTAAAATCTGTTTTTTTTAGTTTGATTTATTAAAAAGTACTTGAAATAATTGAGAAAGCAGCCTCACTTGAAAACCAGTTCTATTACAGGCTAAGTGTGTTTACCATCTTCTACTACACCGTAACTTAACATCAGATGAGCTGGCTGTCAACGATAAACAATATAGAATTATTTGACGGTAGAAAAAACGCAGTGTAATGCCAAAAAAAAAGAAAAATAATAATAAAAAGTGAACTTTTAAATTTTAACTCAAATAAAATTCTTTTAGTTAGGTAGTTGGTTATTTCAAATTGTTACTTGTTCGAATAACGGCCGATATTGTAATTTTTGTTAACAGGCAACTTTCTATAGGTACTTACAGTAGCTCTTCCCTAACTTTTTCTTGCCGTCACGTAATTGGCAACTTGTTATCATCATAAATATTATTATAATTGGAGAGTAATAGTGAATTGACCGTTTTGATGGTACTTATTATATCATGTAACATTTCTGAGGGCTTTATATTAAAGAATTGGGCTCCTTAATGTTTATAGGCTCCATTTATTTTTAAACGAAATTTCTGACTTAACGATTCATATAAAAATGTAAAAAAGCAAAATGTAATTACAAGTTTTGGCGAACGCGGAAAAAGTTGCTGCATTGTATTATTATCTCAAGCTTTAGTTTTTTCCAACAGTAAAAATTTAAAATTATCGAAATATTTGACACTAGAAAAATGCACAAAGCTTGATGCCAAAAATAAAGAAAGAATAAATCATTTCAGTTTTAACTTATTTACCTCGACGTTTTGTACATGGTCTAATAGCCGTGGCCACCAGGAGGATAGAGAATGCGGGTTGTCGTAGAAAAAAAATAGGGTGCGATAATGTCCTACCTTTATTTAGGTACTAGGTGCGCCCCGCGGTGTTACCCTCTACATGTTTTTAGGATAAAAAGTAGCCTATGTGTTAATCCAGAGGTCTCAGCTACCTCTAGAATAAAACACCACCATTTTTATACATTAGAAAAAACACTAGTTTTGGACAAAACATACAACGGAGTGACACGACTCTTTCCGCGTTCCCGCCAAAACTCCGAGGAAATGATTAGCTATTGCAGACTTTTGTATCTGATGTTTTATTTGTGTGTGTGTGTACGTGATTAACTCTAGGAACAAATACCATGTGAACTGTAATTGCCAAAAAAATACAAAAAAAAAGTATAATTTGGCACCTTAGACTTTGCGAACCTCCTTAAATGTCGTATTCTACGAAACGACGTACTGTGACATAAGAAGCGTATTACGGAATCTCCCCAGGTTCTCGGTAGTGAATAATTGAGCCGGTGTAAGTGGCATACAGTGATGCTTAGCTTTCTGTCCGCACAGATTACACTGCTCTTAGACAAGCTACCGCCAACAAATCTAGGGAATGTGTTTAGAACGAGCTGTTCTGAATTCTTGATTGTTTTGCCCGGGAAGGTTTTGTGAGTTTGGCTGTTTGCGTTTTATTTTGAACTACGCAGGTAGTTAAACGAAACCCCAAACAATGAGCTTGAGCTGCCGGTGAAGAAAAATATTGTGAGGAAACCATAGCATGATTGATTGATTCATAACCTCTTTATTGTTACACACTAAAAAAATACAGAAAGCAGAAGAAATAAACTTAAAAAAAGGTTTAACAACTGGCGACCTTATCGCTAAAAGATAATCTCTTCCAGGCAACCTTAGGACGGGTAGGATCAAAGGAAGAAAAGACGGGGTGTGTCAATAACGAGGATATGCACATAGAAAAATAAATAATATATCTACATTCTAATAACAATACATCTTAATACATAGAACATGGTTGTAGGGTACATTCCAGGTAGTATTCGACTGATAAGCTACCACCCTCAATTTGAAAATGTGCCGCCAAACATCTAACGATGTGTTCCGGCAGCCTCACGCCAGTTCCATTCCAGGCTAGGTGTGCTTTACCATCTTCGACTACACCGTCACTTAACATCAGGTAGTGGTGTGGTCAAACACCTAACCTGTCAACCATAAAATATTAATAATAGATTATCGTAGGATATCACACACAGCGCCATCTGACCCCAAACTAAGCAAAGCTTGTGCTATGGTCAGATATCTGATAAAAAAGAATAATACATTCATATCACCGTGTTTATAACTTACCTACAACTAATGTTTAACACCTTCAGGTACAAACAATCGGGTACATTTTATGGTATAATACAAACTCCCTACGAAGCACAATAAATAATTTAGTCGAAAAGTTACTTCAGTATATTTTGGTTTTAGCGAAAGCTTAGTATGTGGTACGGAAAAACTTTCTTTATACTGAGGATTACGTCGAAATGAGTTTTTTTACGTATACGGAACTCGAGAATGTATGAAGCCGGAATAAAAGGTTTGTTGGATGGTTTTAGTTGGGATTGACCCACATAGGTTTAATTTTGCGGGCCGTTGCAGTTACCGGGACATTCTTCAAATTTAAGGGATTACTTTAGAAGTCTGCGGCATCGTAAGGGGAAGAAGTGTGGGGGGGGGGGGGGGGGGCTCTTTTCTGTCTCTTATTTCGAACTAACTTAGAATAAAATCCACAAAAGATTATATTAGATACATACTTGGTGGTAGATCTGCAGTGTCAAATGTTCTACCGCCAAGCAATACTGTGTACACATTACTGTGTTCCAGTTTGAAGGGTACTGCAGCTGTCGAGACTAACCATCGAAAGTCTCAAAGTAATGAGTCCTAAAGCAGCGATGCCCTGGACTTTCTTTTGTTACTCAAAGTTTTGTGTATCGCTGTAATACATTATCTAGTTCCTGTAATACAAGCTTTGTTTAGTTTGGGGCAAGATGGTGCTGTGTGAAATGTCCTAGGTACGATATTTATTTTGTTTTATTAACTAACAAAAAACATTGTTAAAAAAACGAAAATGCCCTTTAACATTATCGGAAACCCAATCCAGCCACAATTCTCTGTCGTTTTCGCCTGATATTGCCATTTAGTGGTTCATGTCAACCCAATACCAAACCAGTACAGATTAGGGGCCTACAGATGTAGAACAATAAGGAAAATAATTTTGGGTGCAGTTTAACGTATTTTCTTCATTTTTACTAAGTTTTCAGTTTAAACATTGTGATAAATAATTAAAATTGGTGGACTTCTCATACAGCGCTAACTGGTCCCAAATTAAGCAAAGCTATGTACTATGTACATTTTATAACTGATAGAAATATTTAGGAGTTTTCTGGCAGGAAAACCTTTTTTAACCTTAAATAGACCTACGTTTGGCCACTAATTCGCCTGCTGTAAAGCGACGGTGTGGCCGAAGATGGAGCACGCTGATAAACGTGGCGTCGCCAAATTATATTATTTTCCAAAACATGGTTTTTTGTGTATTTATGTATGAAAAGAGTGGGATTTTTTTCATAAAGTAAAAAATATGCGAGCGCAAGTGTGAAAGACTTTTTTATATTGTATGGTAAAACATAACTTTTTATGTTGCTCCCAAAATTCTTGAAGCTTGTAGTGCAATCACCACTACTTTACTAGAACATGACTGGACTAGCTCAAGACTTACTTTGTGTGACTTCGATTGCGACTAGACTTATTTAACTTGAGTTTTTAAAAAAGTCTACCCATTGTCAAATATATAAAGTGTGATATCAAAAACAAAGTAAAATACTTATATACAATTTTTAATACATACTTAATTAGACATACATAAACAGTCAGACACAGAACAAACATTTATATTTATCACACATTTTTTTCTGCGTGGAAATCAAACCGGCGCCGGCGTAGGTTTGATTTCCTAAAACTCTTAAAGTACAACTACCAACTACCAAAGTAGTCAAACAGACAGTCAGTACATGAACAATTTTTGGAAAAATAAAATGCACAGCCGTTCGTGCCAACAGTTTTTTTTTCTTTGTTTTTATCATGGAACTTTATTTATTTTGCCAGTGTCGAAAATTATCAAAAAAAAATATAAAATAACAATATCACGAAAGTTGTACTTCTGTCCCATATTATTCTCTTGTGATACTAACCATTCATCAGACACGAAGATAAAGAAAGAGCCGTTTCTATAATGCCGTACTGATATCCTCTATTTGTATTATCTGGTCCGATAAATGGGCAATTTAGGTTATGAAGTGCTCTTTAGTTCTTTTTTTATAATATATTTCTCGGCGCTATCTGTTTTTATGGTTCTTTAATAGTAAGACGGACTTATTCGCCTGGATTCAGACATTGTCAGTCCACGTTTAGGTATACCGAATTGAAAAATATGTATTTCGTTTTTTTCTTCATCATAAAATAGGCCTAAGCTCGGAGAGCTTCAATATTAAAATGAGACTATTGTTATCGCAGAAAATATTTCTGAAGTAATAAGAACTGGAATTCTCATAAAACATTTTAAACGTGTACCATAGAATAGTTTTTATTGCGAGGTGTGCAGAAAAGGTCTTTACGAACTACTGGCAAACGCCTCGCGGTTTCACCCGCGTAGTTCCCGTTCCCATGGGAATACCGGGATAAAAAGTAGCCTATGTCACCCGGGGATAGTATAGCTTCCCAACGGTGAAAGAAATTTTTGAAATCGATCCAGTAGTTTCGGAGCCTATTCAATACAAACAAACAGTCAAATATTTCCTCTTTATTATAGTATCGACTAGCTTTTGTCCGCGGCTTTATTCGCGTTAACGTAGTTTTTTTTTTTTTTTTTAATAGTTGACAGGCTAGTTGTTTGACCACAGCTCACCTGATGTTAGGTGAAGATGTGGTCGAAGATGGTAAAGCACACCTAGCCTGGAATGGAACTGGCTCTCAAGTGAGGCTGCCGGAACACACCGTTAGATGCTTGGCGGCAGATTTTCAACTTGAGGGTGGTAGCTAGCCAGCCGAGTACTAGAAAGTACCCTACCACCATGCTATGGTTTCCTCACGATGTTTTCCTTCACCAGCAGCTCAAGCTCATTGTTGAGGTTTGAACCCACGCCCTTCGGCATGCGAACCTACCGCGCTAACCACTGAGCTATCATCGCTACAAAACGTAGTTTTTTTTTCTCTCTCAGCAACAGTAGGCACTTTTTTTGTATTCATAAATGTATCTTATGTTTTTTTCTGTGTTCTTAACAATGCAAAATTTCATGACGATCGGTTGAATAGTTAAGGCGTAAAAGCGTAACTAACAAACAAACATACACTCGCATTTATAATATTAGATTGCATTATGTAGCTCGTAGACTGTCTACGAAAACGTTGTAGAATTTTGATGTAGCAATGATTCTCTACGAAAGTGGATTTGCTTATCTCCGATGAAACCGCTGAATTACTGCTAACAAAACATTGAACTTGGTCTATCAAAGTTTGATTGAGCACCATTTCAAGCTCGAATGGCAGAATTTATACTTATTTACTTTGAATTAAAATAATAATTTAAGCCTTTAAAACTTTGAAACATACGGCGTGATGTTAAACACAGCGAAGAATGAAAAGCAAGCAAGATATTCTGCAATTATGTCTTTAGTGTATTTCAGCATAAAAGTCATTTTGGTTACAACAAGGACAAGGATTTAATGTTACTTAAAACAATTATAATTATCTATCCAAAATAAAATTAAAATCTAAAACTTATTTTCAAATATATAATATGATGTATAATTATATTGTGATGTATACAGCCCTGTTGGTTCATTGGTAGTATGTATGCTCCAAGAGCCGAAAGGCGTGGGTTCGATTCCCACCCAGGACAAGCATTTTGTGCTATAAACAAATGATTGTACTGTGTCTAGTTGTACTGTATGTATTATAAGTATGTATTTATAAAAAAAACTATTTAAGTATTCTATCAGTTATCTGTCTTCCTTAGCACAAGCCGCCAAGCAGTAGTGTATAAAAATTACTGTGTTCCAGTTTGAAGGGTACTGCAGCTAGCGAAATTACTGGGCTGTTAAGACTAACCATCGAAAGTTTCAAAGTAATGAGCGAATAAAATAAAGCAGCGTAGCCCCGGACTCATTACATTTACTATAAAAAAAAATGCTTTGCTTAGTTTGGGGTCAGATGGCGCTGCGTTTAATGTCCTACGATATATATATCATAGACCGCATCCTGCTTAACATCAGGCAGGATGTAGTCAAACAAATACCTGTTTAGAACAAAAATATGTTTCTGTAGCCACCTGTAGCTTCGATTCCAATTAGTTTTTGGATGATTGGGTCTTTGGATACTCTCAGCGTCCGGACATTTTCTGAAAATTTAAAATAATAAAATCTGCAGTGGAACGGAATGCCGGCAAAAAATAAATGAAACTCCCCTCAAAAGTCATTCTCGCATCACCCTTTAGACAAAAATTACAGACAAAGTAATCTTCTGGCAAAGATTCGTTCCAGTGCGATTTTCCCAAATTGAAAATCGCACAACTTTAATCGAAAACGATTTTACTGTCGCGAAAATTGCTTTTTTTATTTCTCTTTATGGCCGTATAGAGTTAAAACGAGTGAAAAATTTAAAGTTTTTTTTTTTAATTCTAAGCTGCCATATTATAGATTACAGGAATTATCGTTTCTAAAAGTGTTCAAGCAACTTGGTGGTAGATCTCTGTTGGGTACTTGCGGAGCAAGGCTAATTTTCACAATATGGTCACCGGCACAATGTATAGAAAATTTGGAGGGATGGTTCCCGACCACTGCTCTGATGAAGAATGGAAGGCTTGCCGCAAATTGATTTTAGTACAGGTACACCGGTGTAGCACACACAAATCAGTCCTTTCCACAAGGAATATAACACTTTGACACCCTTTTTAACAGAGCGTACGCGGTCGTCGATTTTAAGGTTTCGCCATATTGGTTTTTTCTTTTCATTTTTTCCTAGATGTCGCGTCGAAAGCGCCGCCCGCGACGTAGTTCAGGTGAGTGGGCGCGTGGCGCCAAATTTAAATGTGGTAGGGAACATTTAGGACAGGATCTCAAGAAGGATTGAGCCTTGTAGTCGTGACAATCTCCTTGGCAGGAAGTCGTCTAGATAGGTACCGACGCAGTCCAAGATGTTCTGCCGCCAAGCAGTAGTGTGTGCAGCTAGCGAAATTACTGGGCTGTTGATACTAACCAGCGACAGCTCGCTCCGTTGGCTCATTGGTAGTATATCTGCCTTGAGAGCTGTAGGGCGTGGGTTCGATTCCCACTCAGAGCAAACATTTTGTGAATAAACAAATGTTTGTTCTGTGTCTGGGTGTTCTGTATGTATTATAAGACTGTATTTACAAAAAAAAAAGTATTTACGTATTCTATCTATATTTATTTATTTAGTTATCTGACTTCCATCACACAAGCTCTGCTTAGTTTGGGGCCAGATGGCGCTGTGTGTGTAGTCCTACGATATTTATTTATTTAAAGTCTCAAAGTAATGAATGCCAAAGCAGCGATGCATCGGACTTTGCTTTGCAACTCAAAGTTCTGTGTATTGCTGCAATGGTCATAAACATGTGTTATCTCTTACCATCGGGAGAGCGCATCGTTCGTCTCATTACTTTTACATTAAAAAAAAACAATAAATTTACAAACACACAAACTTTTAAGTTTATAATCATAACTATGTTAACGGTGATAAGGCCGCCGATTATTGCACTTCATTATTTTGTAGCTTATTTTCGCTTAATGTCAGACGAGATTGCGGTCAAACGCAAGGGCATTTTTTATTTAAAAAAATAATAAAGTAGACGTACAATGGTGGGTACCATTGTCCGTCAATATTACTAACGTGTTAAAAATGACCCTGTATAAATAATAAACAAAGAGGACTGTAAAAATCACCACCCTCGCCGAAAAGCTCTAAAACAAGTCCCTAAAAAAGTCCACCAACTGTCCGAAATCCGTTAATTGCTTTAACGATTGTTTCTCAAAACAAATTCAGCGGCCCTAATCCCACCCCCGAATTAATAGCCTACCCTCGTTACTGAAAGAATGTTCATTTGCGTCACACGATGTGTCGGGAATTATTTCCCCACTTTTTGTTGGGTAATTGTTCGCGCATAATTAGGTTTTTTTTACGAAAAAACGAGGAATTTTAAAACATGCCTATTCAAGCGATTTTTTATAATGATGCTCTGATAATGATGGTAATTTTGAAATGGTACTTTTTTCAACCAACGTGGACTTTTATTGCTAAAAGGTATTAGTTATTCAAGAGATATAATTATTTTTTGACAGCCCCGTTGGCTCATTGGTAGTATATCTGCCTTGAGAGCTGTAGGGCCTGGGTTCGATTCCCACTCAGGGCAAACATTTTGTGAATAAACAAATGTTTGTTAGGTGTCTGGGTGTTCTGTATGTATTATAAGTATGTATTTACAAAAAAAAAGTATTTATGTATTCTATCAGTTATCTGACTTCCATCACACAAGCTCTGCTTAGTTTGGGGCCAGATGGCGTTGTGTGTATAGTCCTACAATATTTATTTATTTTTAGTGTATTTTAGGATTTAATTTAAATTATTTTGACAATTTTTAACATATTTTATGTGTGTATCTGTATTTATCTTACATTTTTTTATGTTTAATATAAACATAAAAAAATGTAAGATAAATATCTATATCTAGGTGTTATATTTTTAACTTAAATTATTGGCACTGTTGTAACCAAAAAAAGACTGCGAAAATACACTAAATAATTATATACCTCGAATACATTTATTTATTGCGTACTATAATGATTACTGTAATTTTGTGTACATGTATATAAATTTAATAAAACGACAGCCCTGTTGGCTCATTGGTAATATATCTGCATTAAAAGCTATAGGGCGTGAGTTCGATTCCCATCTAGGATAAACATTTTGTGGTGCAAACAAATATTTATTCTGTGTCTGATATTTATTTTATTTTAATAGTAAAGGTAATACACAATTTATATACGTAATACATTATTACGTAAATAAATCAAATTACATAGGTATTTATACATTTTGAAACTTCGAACCAGTTTTAAGAAGGTCAGTTATATTCATGAATCAGTAGTGATAAATCCGCTATGTAACGTTGTTAGGAATTCAACGGGCGTTGGAACTATCGGCAGTAATTACACTGTTCCGCCAGTTGTGTTTCCGGTATCTTACACAAACTATTTCCATCTATTACACCGTAGCGTAACAAATTACTTGGCGTTAGATCTCCTTAGCAGGAGGTCGTCTAGGTAGGTACCACCGCAGTACCAGTTATTCTGCCGCTAAGCAGTAGTGTGTAAACATTACTGTGTTACGGTTTGAAGGGTACTGCAGCTAGCGAAATTACTGGACTGTTGAGACTAATCATCGAGAGTCTCAAAGTAATCAGCGCCAAAGCATTGAATGCCATGGACTTTGTTTTGTTGTTCAAAGTTCTGTATATCGCTGCAATGGTCATGGATAGGCGTTATCTCTTACCATCAGGAGAACGTCTTATTCGTCTCATTACTTTTTACATGAAAAAAAAAACAAAAAAAGTGATTTCACTATTCGGAGTTATAAAAAATGACGATAGGACGTTTTTTTCAATCAAAGAAGTTAGACGAACGAGTCGCTACCCTGGTGTTAAGAAATAACGCCTGTCCATGACCATTACAGCGATACACGCTATTTTGAGTAGTAAAACAAAGTCCAGGGCATCGCTGTTTTGGCGCTCATTACTTTGAAACATTCATTCTCTTTACTTGGATTGGATGTGTAGATATATTTTTACATGACTTCCTCAAAAAAGGAGTAATGTTTTAAGTGTTATGTATTTATGTATGTATTTGAGTTTTTTTAATTTAATCCACTCTTACTTTTAAATGCCTGAACAGATTTAGTTGAATGGCGTATCGTTAGAACCCTTACAAACATACCAAGTAACAGTCTGTGGCTATAAATTTATTGAAAAAAAAAAATTGATGAATTAGTAGGCATTCATTTGTTTTTTCTTTATGGAACTAGAACAAACAGAAACTAAAAACTTTGATAACATGACATTCCATTTTGGGCAGTTTTCGTAAAGAAGTAACACAAAAAATCATGTTTCGCCACATTATATCATTTTCCTACAGTCGCGCTTATAATTCGCCACTTTATGTATATATATATATATATATAACACCACCATTTTTATGTATAAAAACTCGAAAAAACACTAGCTTTGGAAAAAAATACAATGGGGCGACACGACTCTTTCCGCGTTCCCGCTAAAACCTAGCAGTATGTCAGTGGTATGAGGTTAACGATACGCTGATCAGCATTTAATTATTTATCATTGCGAAACACGCGTCGGTGTGATACGCGCCGGCTAATGCGGGTTGCCATTGTTTTTAATGCTTAGTAGCAGTGTTTGGTGTGGCCTTTCTATGCTCATTGTTATTGGTGGTTACGCCTCGCTTTGTTTACTGGTAACACTTTCTTTAGGTAGAGGCCGATAAAATGTAGAGAAAACATACAAGAAACTAGAATGCATGGGAAAATTAACTTTAAAAATTACTCATACAAAACATATGATATATGTATAAGTTTGTTCTTTACAAGTCTGGAAAAAAAGTTTGAGAAAATATTCAAGGTATATAATATTTAGTTTATTTCCGCTTAACAGTCGTTCCAGTTACAACAGTGACGAGGACTTAAATTTACCTAATTTGACAGCAACTTATTAACTAAAAAGCTAATGTTACTTAATATCTAGAACTAATTTGACATAAACTTAAAAATATAATTTGACAAAAATCTAATTAAATTAACAAAAATCTACTTAAAATAACCACGAGTCTTAAAATCCTCCTCTCCCTGCAGTAACCACTTGCCGACACGTGTTTCGCCTCTACGAAAATGATACAATGTGGTGAAATGAATTTTCCATGTCTGAGAAATTTCATTTTAACATTTTTAAAACGTTTTTTTGTACAAACTTGTCTAATTTTTATTTGATTTAAAAAAAAAGGAGGAGAATCTCAATTCGATTGATATTTATTTGTGTATATTAATACACAAAAAAAATATCAATCGAATATCGCGTTAATTGCGCCAATTATGAATCGATTTTGCTGATTATTTTTTTGCTTTGTAAATCATATTTCAGAGGTGGCCCTGTTTTTGAGTGGTTTTTGAAAAAATCAACAAAAATCTTAAAACTTTATACTTGCATGACATTTTCGTTTACTCCGAAACCTCGTTGTTTGATTGGGGCAGTCCGTTTAGTTGGCCCAAGAGTCACGGAGCCGGTTTCATACCATCTGTAGGATGTACGTTATTTTAGGAAATATAAATTATTTAATCTGTGGGAAATGCAACTTTACCGTAAAACAGCTTGTAAAATCAATCTAAAATACTAAAGTCGAGTTCATCTACATAATAACTTTTACCCATAGTTTAAAATATAAAGCAAGCTAACCTCAAAATATGGCAACTTTCGGCAAACAAAGCTCGTTTCAACTAACAGATGGTTTTAATCAGGTGTTTAGAGAGTTACTAACGGTTAAGTTAGAGGTATGTTAGTCTAACTTCTGCGAATAGAACAGAATTTTGGATGTAGAGCGGAAAGAAAAGTAATTAAGCAGCTATATCAAAATATAAAGTAATTTTGTATATGTTGTTTTAATATATTAAACAAGAAAACTAGTTTTATGTTAGTGGGAACGTAGCATAATGCATTGAGTGCGATGCCAAAACGTAAGAAGAAGAAAAAAGTAGATTGCATAAACACACTGCTACATAACATTATGAAGAGTTTTGGCAGAAACCCAAAAACTCAAGTTTCTCCATTATATAATTTTCCAGTACTTGAATACGGATTAGCAAGTTGAAGTGGCAGTGGGCAGGGCACATAGCACGCAGAACTGATGGCCGATGGGGCTGCAAAGTTCTGGAGTGGAGACCACGGACCGGCAAGCGCAGCGTAGGACGTCCACCCACAAGGTGGACAGACGACCTAGTAAAGACCGCAGGAACGCGCTGGATGCGAGCCGCTTCCAACCGGTCTTTATGGAAGTCAATGGGGGAGGCCTATGTCCAGCAGTGGACGTCCTACGGCTGAAATGATGATGATGATGATGATGAATACGGGAAAAATAATTTGTTATGGTAAAATATGTATATTGTTATCCTTCTTGCATCCAAAACTCCTTTGGAAATTGTAGTAAAATAGTTACTTTTTTACATTATATAAATTCTTAGCTTCGTCGGATTTAACTTTGAAAAAAATTTTTTCGCTTGGTTTTTCATTAAATACCTGAAATGAAACGACACACTTGAGACTGGCAAAATATATATTATAACACGATGCTGGAAACAAATAAAAAAAAAAACATTCCGCGATATGATCAAGTTAATAATAACTAGTTTACAAAATGTCAATCATTATTTTTAGCGACGTTCAGTAAAAAAAAACTATATTATTATTATTATTTTAGTTTTTTTTTTTAATTTTAATCTTGTGTGTACATGTTATTAAAATGTCTGTAGTAGGTTGTGCAAATAATTAAAACCATTATGTCATTATAACAGTGCCCAATTTACCATAATTATATTTTACAATGGAAACTGACGTGGTTATGACACGTTTTCGTTTTCTTTATGCTAGATAACTCACGTTCAATTATATCGTATACGCCGACTATAGTTGATCCGGTGGCCTTCATCAAGGAGACAAAGCTGAGTACAAAGCGCGCGCGGCCTCGTTTTGCTTCGCACTGCGGGCCGCTGCGCGCCTCCTACATGAAGCCACAGATGTCATCATCATCATCATCATCAGCCTATACTAGTCCACTGCTGGACATAGGCCTCTCCCAAGACACGCCACTCAGCCCGATCTTCGGTTTTTCGCTTCCATCCACCGCCAGCTGTCCTACGTATATCGTCACTCCATCGAGTCTCAGGGCGTCCTACGCTACGCTTGCCAATACGCGGTCTCCACTCTAGAACACGTCTACCCCAGCGGTTATCGGTTCTGCGACAGATATGTCCAGCCCATTGCCACTTCAGCTTGCCACAGATGTATATACTTTCAATAATTTTCAATATTGAATTGCAATTGTCAAAAATATTTTTAGATTTTATAGATATATAGAAAATATCAGATATTCTTTGGTGAAAATTATCCACAACATTAATCATGTTAACCGCTAAACATCGCGAGTGAAAGAGAACAACCCATATTTTCTACTCTATCGCTCTGATTAGTCATATAGCAATTCGTTATGGTTAGATTGGTTAGTGCGAGGTACATTTATTTATAATTAAATAGCAAAAAAAAGGCTATTTTTTATCATGGCTATACCTCCACAATGACACATATTCATTCACAGTGAAGGCTTCTAAAGCCGAACATCACCTAATTAAGGTCTGTCACATACGCCCGTGGCACTTAAGGCGAATGTGCAAAAGGCGGTGTCGCGCCTCAGTGACACGACATGGCACAATTAGATTGTGGACAAGGTGAGATAGAGAATACTGCACGATCCTAGATAACTTAGAATCGAGTTTTGGCGGAAACGCGGAAAGAGTCGTGTCGCTCCGTTGTATTTTTTTCCAAAACTAGTGTTTTGTCGCATGGATAAAAATTGTGTTTTTTTTATTCATAAAGTGCCGAATCACACGCGCGAGTGTGTAAACATGATATAATGTGGCGAAACATGACTTTATAGTAAAGTCGCCACTACTTTACTAAAGCATGACTGGACTTGACTGATATGGACTGGACTTGACCAAAACTGGACTTTGACTATAACTATAGCTACGAGGCAACTTATTTAACTTATGAAACGTAAAATATAAAACACTTGACACTGGCCAATGCTCTAAATGCGGTGCCAAAACCAAAGAAAAAAAACTTAGAATCGTTTCCTTAAGACTCTAATGTCAGTGTCAAAATAGGAATTTGACATTTTTGTCAACAATAATGTAAACTGACGTGGTTTTGACACATTTTTGTTTAACTTATGTAGAATTACTCACACTCCCACTTTAGTGTCAGCCACATCCGATGGCCTTCTTCGTGGAGACAAAACTGAGTGCAATGCGCGTGCGCGCTCACGTCTTATGTAAATAATCCCGCATAACTAAGTAAAACAAAAAAAAATCTAAACATGTTTTATACTGGCAAACGCACAAAGTGCGACGCCAAAAATAAAGAAGAAGAGGCAAATAATAACAAATTTCCTTTAAATTGGCCAGCAATAGACGGACGAATGAACGGATGGTCATGGACAGGTGTTATCTCTTATCATCAGGAAAGCGTCTCGTTCACCTAATTACATTTACATTAAAAAAAATAAAAATAAAAACACTTCCGCGCTCGCTACGTCACCTCTTGTAAATGTATTTAAAATTTAACTAAAACAGCAAACAACCAAAAAAAATCTCTATATCTATGAATAAAAAACGGGATCCATTGAATCATTCACCGGAAAATTTAAATCGAAGTGAAATGCAATTTAAAGATGCAATAGCCTCATTAAAGGCAATTTCAACTTGAGCTGACTCTGACATCTCGATTTGCATCGTTCTAACGCGCAAGTAACAGGGATGGAGTAAGGAAAGGGCAAATACATAACCCATAAATTAAAACAACTAAATGCCCTGGATTATACACGCTAACAAGATCAGCAACATTAAAAGTGTTTGTGTATTATACGTTTGTATTCACAAAAAGTACATAAGTATTATATCAGTTATCAGGGACATTGTAACATTCGATAAGCGATAATGCTAATAGAAACGTAAAAAATGTACAGGATTGACATAAGATGTCGATATGTCACGTGGGCAGCTTATGTCAATCCGGTATATGGATTTCTAATATCGTTATTAAATATCGAATGTTACTTTGTTTAGGCAGATATTTGGCCAAATTTTGAGGCTACATGGCGCCGTTTGAAAAGTCCATCGACATTTATCATTTATTATAAAATAAAGTATGAATAGCCTAAATATTTCATGCCAGTAAATATTGATAGAAGAGTCGAGTAGGATGGTCTAAGACTGCACACTTATTATACATTATC
Source organism: Biston betularia (assembly GCA_905404145.2). Lineage (NCBI taxonomy): Eukaryota > Metazoa > Arthropoda > Insecta > Lepidoptera > Geometridae > Biston > Biston betularia. The sequence continues at coordinate 3,098,942 of FR989879.1, forward strand.
ATATTAATAATTAGTACATAAAATAAAACATTAAACACAATTATTTCTGGTGTTACGAAGTTTTGATCACTAAACATTAATTTAGTGATAGATTAAATAATATCGTAGGACTATACACACAGCGCCATCTGGCCCCAAACTAAGCAGAGCTTGTGTGATGGAAGTCAGATAACTGATAGAACACATAATTTTTTTTTTGTAAATACATATTTATAATAAGTACAGAACCCCCAGACACAAAACAAACATTTGTTTATTCACAAAATGTTTGCGCTGAGTGGGAATCGAACCCACGCCCTACAGCTCTCAAGGCAGATATACTACCAATGAGCCAGCGGAGCTGTCTTAATTGTTTTTTTTTAATTTTTGATTGTTTTAATTTGATTAAAATAAGTTAAATTTTATTACCTAATCCACTGATTCTAGTCTATACATAAAAAAATTACTGTTGAATTACCTAATATAGACTAGGAAAATACTAAAGACACTCATAATGCATGTAATTACATGTCATTACTAGTTCTGTTGACAGCGTGAGTTGACAATTTTTTAAGACTCATCATTTTCTGTAATACAGAAAATACTCAATTAATTAATTGATGTCTGTATTTAATTGAACCTAGTGATGAATAATTAGTGTTGTCTTGAATCTTTTACACGGACTTCAAAGCAAGTGGGTCAAGGTTGGGTACAAAAGCCGCTACGCAAAGTGCCCAGCATCCTCACCGCTTTGATCCCTCCCTGTGAAAGCTAACTCCAATTTATATCTAGTCTCGGCTTACTTATTAATCTTGTCCTTTGAAAGTTGAAAGGATTTCATAGTTTCTTCAAGAGACGTTAATCACTGTGTTAACTCTTGAATTAGAAATATATTAGGTTGTAGTGAAACAGGTTAGGAAACGGTGTTATTTTTTTCTCGATTCTAAATTGAGATTAGTTTAAGCACTCAAATTCTAATCAACATTTTGTATCCACTTGGTAAATAAATATACATTGTAGGATACACACAGCGCCTTTTAACACCAAACTAAGCAAAGCTTGTACTATGGAAGTCACAAAACTGCCATAATAATTAAAAACCTTTTTTTTTTAATATTTCTATTTACAAAAAAAAAGTAAGTATTATGATATTTATCTATTATTAATTATGTTAGTTTTGGAAATCTTCCGCAAAGCATCTAACGGTGTGTTCCGGCAGCCTCACATGAGAGCTAGTTCCCATTCCAGGCTAGGTGTACTTTACCATCTTTGACCACACCGTCGCTTAACATCAGGTGAGCTGTGGTCCAACACCTAGCCTGTCAACAAAAAAAATATACAAAACAAACATTTATTTATACCATAAAACATTTGTCCTGGGTGGAAATTAAACCCATCCCCTACAGATCTTAAAGCAGACATACTACCAAGGAGCCAATAGTAGTATGTCATTGTATATGAGGGCTATTTTTATATAACAACAAATATAAAAATAGCCCTCATATACAATGGCAACAGAAATACATTATATGTGAAAATTTCAACTGTCTAACTATCACTGTTCATGAGATACAGCCTGGTGATAGATAGATGGACAGAGTCTTAGTAATAGGGTCCCGTTTTACCCTTTGGGCATGGAACCCTAAAAAGAACACGAGTTATACATAAAGCATAGATCGTCAATGGTTAGTAGATATAGGTTAAGAGCCTTGCCATCTGTTAAATACTTCATCAGACCTTCCGGGCATCACCTGTAAGTACACTTAGTTAGTTTATACGATTTACCGTCAATTAATAATTTAAGGATAAGGGATGCCGGCCAAGTAGTACCTCTAAATTAACGGTGAAATATGCACGCAAGTGCTTGGAGACTTTGAATTGTTTGGTGATTAAGAGGTAATGAAGTAAGAGTTTCTTGTATAAACTTAAATAAAATTAGTTGAAAACAGAAACCGGAAATCGTAGCATCGTTGAAACTGACATTTTTTAATATCGTAAGACTATACACACAGCGCCATCTGACCCCAAACTAAGCAGAGCTTGTGTGATGGAAGTCAGATAACTGATAGAATACTTAAATACTTTTTTTTTTTGTAAATACATACTTATAATACATACAGTACACCCAGACACAGAACAAACATCGATGTTAGTCACACAAATGTTAGTCCTGAGTGGGAATCGAACCCACGCCCTTCAGCTCTCGAAGCAGACATGCTACCAATGAACCAACAGGGCTGTCAATTTTGTAGCGATGATAGCTCAGTAATTAACGCGGTCGCTTCATACGCGAAAGTGTATGGGTTCAACCCCCTATAATGAGTTTGAGCTGCCGGTGAAGGAAACAATAGCGTGGTGATTAGGTACTTTCTTGTACTCAACTGTATAGCTAATAGCCTCAAGTTGAAAATCTACCGCCAAGCACCTAACGGTGTATTCCGATAGTCTTACTTAAGGGTTATTCCAGGTTACCATCATGTGCTTACCATCTTCGACTACACCTTCACTTAACATCAGGTGAGCTGTGGTTAACCAGAGATACACAGAACTTTTTGTCCTGGGTAGGAATCGAACCCACACCCTACAGCTCTTAAAGTATATCTATACTACCAATGAGCCAACAGGGCTGGCAAATATAGCTCCAACAAGAAACTTAAGATTTTGTGCCACATCTGATTCAGATAATACAAGGTACAGAAGAAATCTACTTTAACTCGAGCAAAATCGCAAAAGCTTGTATTTTACACTCACAACGTTAATTCAAAATCTTCGAAACAAAATAAGTAACTATGAACAAAACTAAGACGCTACCACAACCTCAAAAAAATAATCAAAATTAATATTATGGGGTTACTACTTTTTACATGTTAAAAACTTAAAATTTTAGTCTGTCTATTTTGTTATTGCAAACTTTGTACTCACTTAAAATTAGTATTCCCACATCGCAACAACGCAATAATAAAGTTAATTGTAGTTAGTAACGCTCAGACCCATTAAAATGATAAAACATTAAAGATAATACAAATTGCCACATTTGGGCATACCTTGCCACACTTAGGCGTACTTTGCCACATTTGGCCACACTTTCCTGCCATTCCCGCATTGATAGTGCTTGTAAAATTTAACGGTTATGACGCACTTAAGGTCTATGTGATCCCTTTTATAACGTCATGTACAATTGTCATTTTTATTGAGTCTGTTTAAGCAAAACGAGCTATTTCCAAAATGTATCTCTTCAATCTCAACTGATCAAGCTAAAAAAATATCTATCGTAGGACATTTCAAAACAATGCCTTTATATTGTTGTGTGAAATGGGCCCCAAACTAAGCAAAGCTTGTGCTATGGGAACTGATTGAATATTTAAATTTTTTTTTTTCCAAATAAACACAGAACACCAGCTAGACACAGAACAATTTTACTAAATTTATCGTCACTTAAATATTTTTTCTGGTGTCCGTCAATAATATAATGGGTCCCAACATTTGTAAGCAAAATTTGTAAGCCTCTTAGGCCGTGGCAACAATGGACGTCTAGGGTTAGATTTTGTACGATTATGTTCGTTAACAAGTTTGTGAAAGAATAAATAGACATGACCCCCATGAAGCCATGCAATGAAAGTCGGGTAGAAAGGCTCCCGACAAATTTTGATACAGGGTCCTTCTAGCGCCAGCTACCTGACTGATATTTAGGTTCTTTTTTGCTACAAAATAAGCGAGGTTAAAGAAATAAAGTTAATCTTTGTGACCAAACCCATTACAAGACTTGAAATAGCCCGAACATAGAATTAGGAACGGTCCAATAATTGCCCCAGTTTATTCCGATCACGTAAAAGTCCCCGCGACAAATCTAAACGGGCGAAAGGTTAGAATTAAAATTCCCTATGCGAAACATTTACCTATTGTCTACACAAAATATCCTTAATTATGTCGGACGTTCTGCTCTTTTGAATGGAGTGTAAGTGAAAGGCGAAAGCGAGCATTTCTCTTAAAGGGGTTTTAGCAAAAATATTGTTGTCCTGTCTGCCCCATCGTTTTGTTTGCGTCGAGGTGATATTGTAATTTTTTATTAAAAATGTGTTGAAACGTGTCACAAGAATTGTTGTAATTAGTGTCCCGTTACCATTATAATAATTCTTCCATGTTGACTATCTAAAATCGAGTAACTGTATCGAATAAATATTAATTGTGTTGTGAGAGGTAACCTCTGACCTACGGCATCTTGGACGCAACTGCTCCTCTTACGGATCTGTTACCTAGAGGTCCACCATACTTATTCACCACAAACAGTACCAACACCCCCTGGGAAGAAATATTGAGGCGCATTGTACTTGGGATGCGTCGCCGAATTGGATAGTGATTAACCTTACCTAGGTTAATCACTATCCATATCCATAGGCGTAATTTATCAATTAATTATTAATTGATAAATTACGCCGCAGAGTCCCCTAGATTGGAAGCTGCCTTATACCAGACCCATAACGCAGTTCCGAAATCCATCATAATAATAAAATATACTACGTCATATTGTAGGACATTTTACACAGTTCCATCCAGCCCTAAACTAAGCAAAGCTTGTACTAGGGGAACCAGATAACTGATAGAATTATTACATACTTTTTTACTTATAATAGATACAGAACACCTAGACACAGTACAAAATAATATTAATCGTGACATAATTATCGTAAGGTATGTTATTTTTAGGAAAAACGTAAAATCTTTGTATTTATCATACATAATAACCTCCCGGAGGTGGGCTTTTTTGACCACTATATCATTTGTTCGTTCAATTTGTTTTTGATACTATGTAAACTGTTTCAATTTTTTTTTTTAATATCCATGTGTAATGTGCATGTCGAAAAAATAAGTGTATCGTACTTTCTCTTATGCTTTATACCACACACCACCGTGTAAACGTTAAACACGTCTGTTCAGACACATCGGTTGCATCGCCCTCAAATGTAATGGATGTTCGCGGTGTTCACGGAATTTTAATTACTGGTCTATATTCAATTGTATCTTTCTATCTGGAATGGTAATTGAACCCTACAGTTTTTTAACGTAGGTACTAAAAATGCTCGCGTACCATTTATTTTAATAATTTTACCATTCATGCTAAGGAGTAGGGCGGACTTTTATGTAGCTTAGATATATTTAGTACTAGCTGCGCCCCGCGATGTTACCCGCTACATGTTTTCGGGTTAAAAAGTAGCCTATGTGTTAATCCAGGGTCTCAGCTACCTCCATACCAAATTTCTTCCAAATCCTTTCAGTAGTTTTTGCGTGAAAGAGTACCAAACATCCATCCATCCAAACTTTCGCATTTATAATATTATAGTGGGATGTACTTGAAGATATCCAAACTTTATCTTCGGAGAAAATAGACTCTCATTCTCATATCTATATCTACTTGGTTGTAGATCTCCTTAGGACGAGATCGCCTAGGTAATCCAGTTACCAGATATTCTAATGCCAAGCAGTAGTGTGAAAATATTGGTATGTGCTGATTTGAGGGATGCCAGGTAAGAGATAACGCTTGCCCATGACTATTGCATTGGCATGTTTGTTCTGCGTGTGGGTGTTCTGTGAGTATATTATAAGAGTTTATTTTTTAAAAAAGTTTACGAGTATTCTATCCCTGCCCATAAATAAATAAATATCGTAGAACATTTTACACAGCGCTATCTGACCCCAAACTAAGCAAAGCTTGTACTATGGAAGTCAGATAACTGATAGAAGCTTTGCTTAGTTTGAGGTTTTTTTTAGAAGTAATGAGACGAATGAGACGCTCTGCTGATGGTAAGAGATAATGCCTGCCCATGACCATTGCAGCGATACTCAGAACTTTTAGTAGCAAACCAAAGTCCAGGGCATCACTCCTTTGGCGCTCATTACTTTCGAGACTTTCGATGGTTAGTCTTAAGGAGATCTACCACCAAGTTCAGATGGCGCTGTGTGTAATGTCCTACGATATTTATTTATGTCACACATGAAGTGTTGCTTGTCTGTCTATGGTGTACTCACTCGAATTTGACAGATTTATTTATGTAAAGTGAATAATCTAAAAGATCTGAGAGACTCTGTAATCCTGACCGAATACTTTCAATATCGAAGCCGGTGACTTATGAACGTTGCTTTTGCCAACTTTTCCTTAGAGTTAACTCGTAACTTGAGATCACCGAGTAATGAATCCATGGATGTGATAGTTATATATATATTCTATATTTATTATTGTATATATTATATATATATAGACAGCCCCGTTGGCTCATTGGTAGTATATCTGCCTTGAGAGCTGTAGGGCGTGGGTTCGATTCCCACTCAGGGAAAACATTTTATGAATAAACAAATGTTTGTTCTGTGTCTGGGTGTTCTGTATGTTTTATAAGTATGTATTTACAAAAAAAAAAAGTATTTATGTATTCTATCAGTTATCTGACTTCCATCACACAAGCTCTGCCGCTGTGTGTATAGTCCTACGATATTTATTGATTTATTATTTATATATATAAGGTAGTTATATATTCAAAATACATGTTTAGTACATTCAAAATACTTGTTAAGTACATTCAAAGTAGTTGTTAAGTGCATTCAAAATACCTAATTAAGTACATATTACATGCTGTTTTAACATATTACAAGTACCTACCTATAGGTAGATACATTTAATATTTTCACCTACGTTTTCTTATCGCAAATCTTTTCATACATTCACGTTTCTCGCAGCACTGACATGGAAGATTTATGTGCAAATTCACTTAATGCACCGACTTCAATTTTATTAGTTTATACTTTTCAATCACACTTGGTGAGCTTTAGGCCGTATTTATTCGCTGTCCAACGTTTATTTATGTATATCTTTAAAACTGAGAGGATATCGACAAGAAAGCTTTTATAAAAATAAAATGGTTACCAGTGAATGGGTATATTCTATGTTAACGTGCTTCATCTTTGACCACATCATCGCTTACCATCAGGCGAGTTGGTGGTCAAACGCGAACTTATCCGTATTAAAAAAAAAGATTAAAGAATATAGAATCTAATATTTTAGTCACCATTTTTCATCGCAAATAAATTGTAAGGCACAAAAAGATAAAAAAGACAGCCCAAACTCATCGTTGGGGTAAAGCCAACGCGCTAACCGCTGAGCTATCATTCATTATCTTTTCTGTGGAAATAAGAACGCTTATTATTATTATTAATATATATATTTTTTTTAATGTAAAAAGTAATGAGACGAACGAGACGCTCTCCTGGTGGTAAGAGATAACGCCTGTCCACGACCATTGCAGCGATACACAGAACTTTGAGTAACAAAACAAAGTCCAGGGCATCACTGTTTTGGCGCTCATTACTTTGAGACTTTCGATGGTTAGTCTTAACAGCCCAGTAATTTCGCTAGCTGCAGTAACCTTCGAACCGGAACACAGTAATGAAAGAATGTAAATTATTCGAAAATATTATCCAATATGTAGGCCTTATTGCCCACGTGTAGAATAAGAATTAGTCCAATAAATAGCAGAAGCAGAATAAATAAATAAATAGCGATAGCAGAAGCTCTATCAAAAAAAACCCTATCAGACTGTCTCACGGTCAACGTTGGCAACCGCCAAATGTAATGAAAATAACAAACTACGTTTCGCTCGAACACAAGCCTTATCGGCCGGTCGCACGCTGCCGAATCGAAATGAAAATATAACACAGCGAAAGTCAACAAAGCACAAAATTAGTTTTATCCGAAAATAGTAAGAAAAAGCAACGGAGCGTGGTGCTGTAGAAATGGGAAACGTTGAGTCGGGAGATGTATTCCCGGTTTGGTCAGGAGATTTAATTGCCTAACGAGTATAAATTTAAAAACCATCGACACCAGTCATACACATAATAAGGTTCATAAGGTTCTTTTGTTCTCTGTATTTTTTTCTGTTTATGGTGTACACAATAAAGAATTTTCAAATTCAAATTCAAATTCAAAACATTTATTTTGCAAAACATGGGTTACAATTTTCACTGCTGGAATGTGTTGAGGATAATTTTGGATCGCCAAGTTTTAACCATTATGGTATGCAATATTTACTAGCTAGATATACATAGATACAATCATTCAATTATATTATTATTAGTCATGTCAATTTTTTTCATTAAATATCAAATAGAAATAGGTATATGTATAATTCAAACTAAATTAAATATATCAATGTCGGTACAGTAATACTTGTACATACAGTGTACTTTTATGTATATCTATCTAACTATAATACCAAATTTCATTTTATACCAATCAGTGATAAATAATCACATGCATAAGAGCTGTTTTATCTTCAAATACCTGAACAGACTTTCTTGAATCATAGTTGATAACTTTCAATCAAGTCACATAAAAAAAGTAATTCGCCATTTTGTGGTGGCGGCCATTTTGGATTTGAAATGTATCATAGTATATATAGTATTCTACTCGTCAAGCCCTTTCATTTGATACCCATATTGAGGGAGTTGTGAAAAAGTATGTAATCCGCCATTTTGTAGCGGCGGCCATCTTGATTTGCGACCGATTTTGATCAAACATAGCTAATAATATGGCCCGCGGTGTTATACGCTATATGTTTTCGGTATGTAACTTATGTGTTAATCCAGGGTCTCAACTACCTTCATACCAAATTTCATCCAAATTGTGTGAAGAGCAACAAACATCCATCCATCCATCCAAACTTTCACATTTATAATACTAGATGCGCTACGCGAGAAATATAGTAATATAGAAAAATAGTAACACCACGGGTAGCACTACCCGTGGTGTTACTATATTTTCTGGATAAAAAGTAGCCTATGTTGATCCAGGGTGTCAGCTACCTCAAGACTAAATTTCATCGAAATCCATTCAGTAGTTTTTGCGTGAAAGAGTAACAAACATCCATCCATACTTTCACATATACCTATATAATATTAGTGGCATGCTATCCACTACCCACAATACCTATCATCGATTTAAAATAGCGTAAAGCGCCTTATTGCGCAGGTCATGAAAGTACTCAATCAGCAAACCTTAGCCAGAATCCTCAGCACAGCCCAGCTCGATCCTCTGTCATCTCAATTTGACGCGAGATGAGGCCGTCCCGAGGTGACATGCCGTTGTATAGTTTTAAAGGTTTCTAGGGCAATTTCACTACTCACACTTCAGCAATCTTTTTCGAGATTTACGGTAGATTTTAACTTTGAGTAAAATAGTTGTTTAAGTTTGTACTAGATGCTAAATTCACGAGCATCTTTGTAAATAAACGATAAGGATTAATTGGTGTTGTTTGTTTGACATGTTTTTATATCGGCATATTTTGTATTACATTTGTAATTTTGTTATTATTCATTGACATGTAATCAGTGTTTTATAACTTTTTTTTTTATGATATACACACATATTTGAAATGATTTTACGAAATTTGACTTCTTTTTTTTTTTTTTTTTAATTTAATTTTGGCTTTGTCGCTGAGCGACCATATCGCCTTATCAAACCATAACAACAATAGACCACACAAAAAAAAAAATACAAAACAAGAATACATAAATCAACTATAAATTATCTAATTGACAGAATTAGGTCTTCTCAGACCCAGTTCTGCCAACTTATATAAGGTGATTGCCCTGGTAGAATTTGGACTTGACAAAATATAATTGCAAAGACCGGTATCATGCAATTCTCTTCCGAACCACAACTGCCTGAATGCTTCGTTCCTCGAACACTCCACCAATATATGATAAATATCTTCGAAATTTGACTTGTAACATTGGTATTGTCAATAAAATATTTGCATTTGTATTTTGTCGCCCAGGTAGGTAGGTATAGTCAATTCTATTTTATAAAAGTTTTATTTTTTTATTCCGTTGCTAAAATAAATCTAATATGCGCTAGATGCGAATAGATGCGCTATTTCAAACGATCAAACTAGATTTTCGTTTTTCACTTTTGTATTTTATAATAAAGCGGAGTAGATTTTCGTGTACATGCTTAATTTATCAATATTTAAGAGGAATATTCTATTGGTATTCTTTTTGGAGATTTTTTACATTGCTTATACAAAAGTAAATGTATTTGTAGCGATGTTAGCTCAGTGGTTAGCGCGGTCGATTCGCATGCCAAAGGACGTGAGTTCAAACCCCAATAACGAGCGTGAACTGTCGGTAAAGAAACACATCGTGAGGAAACCATAGTTTAGGAGGGTAAATAAATTTGCGAGAAAATTGTTGTTGTTTTTTACCCGACTGCTAAGGAAGGGTTATGTTTTTCTTGCGTATCTTGTATGTTAATCTCTTTAATACCTCGTAACTCCCAAACGGCTGGATGGATTTTGAAAGTTAAGGTGTCGTTATATTGTTAAAATAAACAAACTTGTCTTTCATAATAAAAGAGTTCATGTCATTACGGTTCATATTGGCTGATAATAAACTAATTACTTTGTAAAGTAAACTGGAGTACACTTCACAACAGAACCGGTTCTATCCGCTCGGAACCAGAGACGATTGGTTTACGATAGCCAACGTATCAATTATTACAGGAAACCCGTAAAAGTCTACTTGGAGATAAATTTTATCGGTTTCGAATTTCTTTACGGGGTTTCCTGGACGACTTTTATGTAATTCTAATTACATTAAGATTATGAATTGTATGGATAATTTTTTAAGTAATGAGACCTACGATACGCTCTCCTGATGGTAAAAGATAACGCATGTCCAAGACCATTGCAGCAATACACAGAATTTTGAGTTGCAAAACAAAGTCCGGGGCATCGCTGCTTGGTACTGCATTTCCTTCTGTCAGAGGCGCTTACCCGATTTCCATACATTTTTCTACAATTTAACTTTTATTTTATAATTGACAGGCTGTGTTTAAACACAGCTCACTGGATTTTAAGTGACGGTGTGGTCGAAGATGGTAAACACACCTAACCTAGGATGGAACTTCTTCTCAAGTGAGGCTGCCGGAACACATCGTTATATGCTTGGCGACTGATTTTGAAAATCTGCCGCCAAGCCCCTAACGGTGTGTTCCGGCAGCCTCACTTGAGAGCCAGTTCCATTCCAGGCTAGGTGTGATTTACCATTTTCGACCACACCTTCACTTAACATCAGGTGAGCTGTGGTCAAACACCAAGCCTGTCAAACATTAAAAAAAAAATCAACTTAGAGGGTGGTAGCTCGCCAGCCGAGTATCAGAAAGCACCCTAACACCACAGTTTGGGTTCCTCACAATGTTTTCCTTCACCGGCAGCTCATTGTTGGGGTTTTCAAATAGAATTAAGGAAAAATTACGTTTAATAATTATGTTATTTTTTCTTCACTTCATATGCGAGATATAAAATGAAAAACTTTGTGAATTAGATCGTACCGTTCTTGAATAATAATTTATGTTACAGCACATTATCGCACTAGTTGTTTTGCCAGGGCGCGCCCGAGCGCATATTTCACTTCATTAATGCGGCAAATTTTGCAGAGCTGGTACGCTGTTTCCTTTTTAAAAATAAAAAACTCAAATACGAACGTCTGTATTCCGTAGAATATATTCACTTGAAGTACTTGTAGTACAGATATTTTGCCGCCAAGTTTTTTTTTTTGCCATTTTGGCTTTGTTAGTATAATATCTGCTATGGAATCGATTCTCTCACAGGACAAACATTTTGTGGTATAAATAATCAAATGTGCTGTTCTATGTATGGGTGTTCTGTATAATTATATTATAAGTAGGTACCTATGTATTTAAAATATTGTTTTTTTTATCTAATAAATGTGTGTTCTGTGTATGGGTGTTCTTTATATATTATAAATACCTATGTATTTAAAAAAAAAAGTATTTAAGGTTAAAAAAAAAATATTTAAATACTTTTTTTTTGTTCAAGCTTAGTTTAGGGTCAGATGGCGCTGTGTGTAATTGACCTACGATATTAATTTTTTTGTTTATTAAAGTAGTAGTGTGCAAAAATTATTGTTTTTCGGTTCAATGCAAAATTACCATTCAGAAAAATCATCTAATGTCTCATAGTAATTGCAATAGTCATGGACAGACGTTATGTCTGGCCACCAGGAAAGCGTTTAGTTCATCTCATCACTTTTACATAAAATACATAGTTTTATTATTAAAGTTTGATGAGAACTGCAGCTAGTGAAATTACAGGGCTGTTGATACTAACCATCAAATGTCTCAAATTAGTAAGCGTCAAAGCAGGAAAATAGAAACTACCTTCAAAAACATTTCTTTTTTTTTAATTTATTTCCTATGTTTGTTAAAATTTTAATTAGTTTAAGTATACATTCTGTGATTGGCTGCACAATAATTATTATTAACTCAGTAATTGTGTAACAGTGGTATATGGGTTATTGTAATTTTTATGATAATATTAGGTATTTGTAGCGATGATAGCTCAGTGGTTAACGACGACGATTTACATGCTAAAGGGCGTGGGTACAAACTCCAACAATCAGTTTGAGCTGCCGGTAAAGGAAAACACCATGAGGAAACCATAGCAAAAAAACGCAAATACTTGCAGTAGTCCATCCTGATATTTAAAATCTATGCATAATCGTAACTACTTTCTCAAAGTTTAAGTTCAAACTAGAAACTGTAAAATCCGACGCCATTTTGTGAAAAATTTAAAACTTCATGGCCCTTTGTAAATAACTGAAAACTGTTGAGCTTATCGCCATTTTCCGAAGCGAAGTTTCTATGCACCCGCGACAGGGGTCGTTTGTGTTCAGAGCATCCTGCATTAACAAAATGGCTCTGTGTAATAGCATTGAGTTCTTTCGTAGGAAATACAAAGCCTTTATAATGTAGGTAGGACGTAAATACAAAGTAGGTATAGATTAGGAACGAACCTCTTTTTTTTTCTTTTTTTTATGGTTGACAGGCCAGGTGTTTGACCACAGCTCACCTGATGTTAAGTGAAGGCGTGGTCGAAGATGGTAAAGCACACCTAGCCTGGAATGGAAATTTCTACTCTATTTGGATTGTTTCCTGAGAGATATAATCTAGATCTTTTCAAGGTCAGAATGAATAGGTTCTAAGTCTGCGTGCTTCATTTTCGACCAGGTATCATCAGGTGTGTTGGTGGTCCAGCGCATACTTATCCGTATTAAATTTGTAATTTTTTTATATGACAAATAGTTGAGTAGTAAATTTTTTTAATATGACAAATTATCGAGTAGTAATTTTTTTTATATGACAAATAATCGAGTAGCAGATTTTTTTATACGACAAATGATCGAGTAGCAAATTTTTTTATTTGACAAATGATCGAGTACCAGATTTTTTTTTTTGACAAGTAGATCGAGTAGCAGTTATTTTTAAATGGCACATTATAGAGTAGCAGATTTTTTATGTGACAAAGATCGAGTAGCAGATTTTTGTGTTGTACCCGCAATAAAACTTGTTAATAATAATGAGTAAAATAATCCCCTTTTGGTTCAGTATACCCCAAACACAGAATCCTGTATTGATGCAAGGATGTCTACCATAAATACTGTAATGCATAAAGCTTAATTGAATTAATAGGGTTCTGGTTACGTTAATACTGACGCAATGCAGACACTGCTACTGGTTCGACAATTATGTTTTATTGCCTTGTATGTGGTTAGTCTTATGCAAACATGCCTATATAAAATAAACTATAAAAACATTGGCGCGACACGACACGTGCGGATTTTTATTTTATTTTATGTGGATATATATGTACATTTTTATCACTTTAAAATATTGTAAGTAGCTGCGCCGCGCAGTGTTAGCCGCTACATGTTTTCGGGATAAGAAGTAGTGAAAGAGTAACAAACAGTCATCTATCCAAACTTTCACATTCACTGCCATGGTCATGGCCTGTCCATGACCACGTTATCTCTTACCATCAGGAGAGCGTCACATTCGTCTTATTACTTATTACATTAAAAAAAATATTGTAATATTAGTGGGATGTGGCAAACAAGCCGCTCTCCTGATGGCAAGAGCCCAAGAAGAGAGAGAGAGAGACGGCTTGTTCGCCTCATTATATTCACATTTAAACTCTTTACATTGTCATAATCGCATAAGAAAAAATATAATCTTATTCCAGAAATACCGCCATAAAAAGTCTGTTACCCTAAATAACCCAAAGCCGCAAATAACTTTTATACTAATACAAAATAATAAGTAATACACAAAAAATATGTTACGATGTTACATTGTTATTTTTATGGGCGTTCGGGGTCCTATGGAAGCTCCCTAAAGCCAGGTTAAGTGAAATTTGTGTTAGCCAGAAGAATTTTACGCGGTAAAGTGATTTTGAATATATTTTATACGCGTTATGAAGTTACTTCCTGAAAAGCTTTCAGTTTATTTGAAAACATTGGGTAAACGTAAAATATTTAAAAAATATCAAAGATGCCGCAACCACCCAAAAAATCACGTGAAAAATTTTGTAAGACATGCCTCAGAAATTGACAGAAAGACGCTACGACAAATGTTACGTAGCATGTTCGTAGCGTAGATTTGCTACGTAAGCAATGGCACTACTAAACTTAAGTTCAGATCTAAGTAAGCTAAGCTATTTTTACTTCAAGAGACTTTGACTGGCTGACGGTTATTTAAAAATAAGAGATTCTTGAATTCTTGAGTAGTATCAATAAAAAAATTATAATTACTCTACAATTAAGTTTCTCGAAGCCAAGATCTTAAATCATATTATCAGAAAGTTTTTTTTTTAAATACACTAGAGATACTACTACGAATAACTATAGACAAAACACAAACGGATCTGGGTGAAATTTTGCATGAAGGTACTTTAGGCCCTGGTATAAGACATAGGATAGTGTTCATCATCATCATCATCATCATCATCATTCATCACCACATGGCTAAAACTGGGGCGCAGCTAGTCTATACTAATAAAGTTTGTTTGTATAGAATAGGCTCTGAAACTACTGGACCGATCTGAATAATTCTTTCATCATTAGAATGCTACATTATCAATGAGTGACATAGGCTATATTTATATTGTTAATCGAGTTTTGTTTTCCCGTGCGAAGCCGGGGCAACCTGCTAGTGTTTTAATAAAACTAATACTCATCTATTTACAAACGTGGCTATTTTACAATAACCCTACCATTATTCCGCTCTTGAATGCTTAAGCTATTGTCACTTTTACAGCAATAACTCACTCATACCAAACTGTCATAATATCGCGGCCTTTTCAAAGAACAAAAGATCTCATATCTGACCCTCGCGTTAATTAATTTAAGTTGGTATCGGCTTTACAGACCACTGACGCCTATTGTCCGTGTCCAGTTATCGTACTTTCCAGGCAGTTTCGGTCGAAATACATAGAATACACAGCGTTAGATGTGATTAGAATGAAGACAGCACAAGTTTTGCTTAGTTGGGGATAGATGGCGCTGTGTCAAAAAATGTCCTTCTTTTATTTCTAATTCTAGAAGTGGCTGTGGACCAATTTAGCCAGAGGCACAGATAAAGAAAAAAAAAAAAAAAAAAAACAATCTAATAAAGTAAAGATAATCTAATAAAGTTCTTGTTTCATTTATTTTGTTCTGCTTCAAGAGTTAAACATTTAAAATGGGCGTGTTGTGTCTGGGTGTTCTATGAGCATCATAAAAGCATCACGCCGAAACTACTGAATGAATTTTAATAAAATTTAAACTTAACTTTAGTTTCATTAAAATACATTCGGCGTGATCCTCTTTTAAGGTACAGACAGACAAAAAATATTTTATTATTATTTTTGCTTTAGTATCGATAACAATATAATACTGCCCACCAATAAAACATTAATTTGAATTGTACAAAATATAAGTTGTAAAAATGTGTCAACTAAATTGTAATTAAAATACATAAGTTTCGGCGTGATGCTGTTGCAAGGTACAGACAGACAAAAAATAAATACTATGAGAAAGGGTTTTATGCTGAAATTCAACACAGTTCTTATGAGACGCAGGATGAAAGATAAAATCAAAATACTAACATCACATGGAATCTTTCAAACCTCCATCAGGTTTATTGGTGTAAGCCCTCTGTCAATATATTTAGTTTATTCTTTGTGCCGTTTGACGTCCATTATAACCATACCAATATACCAACAATATTAACATCGCCTGAGTGCGGACGTATAGGCCAGTAGCTTTGAATTGTGTTCCGAGTTTGATTAGTTTATCCCTGCAAAGGCTGGCTAATACTGCAAGGGAAGCTATCTTTGTACGGGTGCCCTTCCTACAAGAAAGTATTTAGAAAGTTTGCCTGGCACTCTTTCAGTTGAAGCATTTTATGTACTCTACAAAGCCTGTTTAACACGCACTGGAAGTCTTTTATAAAGTACATAAAGTAGTTTTTATTTTATGTAAGTTCAAACGTATATAATCACGTATATGTACATGACTGTGATTTTTATTATTATTTATATTTACAAAATACTCTTAAAATAGTTTTACCGGATCATACCAAGATTGCTTCAAAGAGATCGCTTTAAGCTATAAGGCAGCCAGTTATTGCACTTCATTTTTTTATGTAAAAGCAAAGAGACTAGCAATACGCCCACCTTATGGTAAGAGATTACGCATGTCCATGACCAATTGACCATTGCAGCTATACACAGAACTTTGATTAGTAAAACGAAGTGCGGGGCATCGCTGCTTTGGCGCTCATTTATTTGAGACTTTCGATGGTTAGTCTCAACAGCCTAGTAATTTCGCTAGCAGTACCCTTCAAACCGGAAAATAGTGATGTTTACACACTACTGCTTGGCGGCAGATTATCCGGTACTGCAGTGGTACTTTCTTAGACAACTTCCGACTTTGGAAATCTAAACTGTGTACAATAAAGAGTGTCTATATTATACCCTAAAAAAAAGCAATATGCACTAAAAATATAGAACAAAACCGCCTTGTACAATATTTCATCTAAAATGCTGTCGCCAAAGATTTCTTCGCGCAATCCTCGTGGAAGCCTCTAGACACTGTCGCGCGTTAACTAAACTTTTTTTTATCTCTTTTATTCTTATCTCTAGTAATTTAGTGAGCCCTTTTCAGCGCAGATAAATGAGAAGATCCACAAATATTTCCGTAATTACGCCATTATGCCAACCCCTGCACTCTTTAATTTCATGCAAAAAACTTCGCTTAACCAAGGGTTGGCGTTGCTGATGAAATTTCTGGTTGATATGGCAAAACAGTTTTGGGTCTTTTTTGTAAATACAATTTAAGTGTGATATGTTATCAGTATGATAGATAGATAGATAAATAAAACTCTTTATATTACACACCATAAATAGAAAAAAGTACAGAAAACAAAAGAACCTTATAAACTAGTGCCATAAGTGGCGGCCTTATCGCTAACAGCGATCTCTAAAAAAATAAAAAATAAAAATAAGTAGATAATAAACTAATGGTAGTATGATAATAAATTACGAAATTTTCTTTTAAACTTTTCTTTATTATTTTTGGCAACACACTTTCTGCATGCTATCAATCTCAAAGAGTTCAAATTATAAAGTTTGTCATGATAAAATGAATTAAGATAAATCATAATCACAGATGAAGTCCCATAAAATAAGTCACGGTCAAATGCAGTCCATATCTTAGTTATGGTAATTTTACTAGAAAGAAGAAAGAAAGAAAAACATTTATTTTTTTCCCAACAATACACCAGACCCAACAACAGATAAGTACAAACAAAACACACAAATAAAAAGATACATGTTAACAAAAAGACAACAAATTTCACAAGATAATAAGTGGGTTATCGCTGCAGTGGCTGGTGCATCAACTAGGAGAAAAAAAGGTCAGTGCTCAGCAATTGTGCTGGGGATTGCTCCACAGCGCTGATTTTCAGCACTGACCAATTCATAAAATAAAACAAAATAAATAAATATATATATAATCATCATATGAAATAAATATGTATAATAATTGTATATAAATTTGGAGTGCAGATAATTTAGCAATGCAGGTAAGGAAGATAAGAAGATAAAATAAGAGAAATGTTACCGTGCTTGTACAAACGACCACTATGTTGGAACATAGGAAATATAAACATAATATAATGAAATTGCCAAAAAAAAAAAAAAAAAAAATTAATTAAATAATAATATATATTTATAATATACATATATATTTACTGGTAAAAAATAGATAATAACAACATAAAGTTTCAAGGTTAGGCACTATTTAGCAAAGCAGTATTGAGACACTAGACTGTCAGGTGACTACAAATTTATACATTTTAAACGGAATTTTAGATATTTAAAAAATCACGTTTCTCCATTATACTTACACACACATGTGCGTACAATACGGTACTTTATGGTTTAAACATGATTACTGCCGAATATTTTTTTTAATGTTTTTTATTTATTTTATTTTTTTATGTAAAAAGTAATGAGACGAACCAGACGCTCTCCTAATGGTAAGAGATAACGCCTGTCCATGACCATTGCAGCGATACACAGAACTCTGAGTAACAGAACAAAGTCCAGGGCAACGCTGCTTTGGCGCTCATTACTTTGGAGACTTTCGATGGTTAGTTTCAACAGCCTAGTAATTTCGCTAGCTGCAGTACCCTTCAAACCGGAACACAGTAATGTTTACACACTACTACTTAGCGGCAGAATAACTGGTACTGCGGTGGTACCTACCTAGACGACCTCCTGCTAAGGAGATCTACCACCAAGTACATGTAAATGAGATAAGCGAGACGTTATCCTAATTTATTTATCCTAGTTATCGTAACGTGAATAAAGCAACATGTCTATGACTACTAAAGCAATACACAGAATTTTGAGTATTCAGGGTTTCGATGGTTTGGCGCTCATTACTTTAGAGACATTCGATGGTTAGTCTCAACAGCCCTGTTATTGTGTTATCCTTCGAACAGGAACACAGTGACGCCAAAATTTCCACTCACGAATTCCTTTGACATATCAACCCTAATTATAGAACTAAGTAGTTTATTTTTAATTTGTATTCTGATTTAAATTTTCATTTTGATTTTGATTGTAATTTTAATTTATGAATTCTACTTTTAATTTTTAATTTATTTTAGATTTTTTTTTTTCGAACTTTAATTTCAAAAGTCTAATTCGTAACAATTACACCAATTTAATTAAGTTTGTAACGTATTTAGAACCCTATTACATATAAGGATTAATTATTGAACGATCCCTAACCAATGTGTTTCTGTTTCTGTCAGTACCACACGGGGAGCACAGATTTCCGAAACACCAGCTACTTTTAGCTTAGTTCGTAAATCTGAAGCTCAACTGTATGCATGTATTGTAAACACTGTTTTAAAATTGTTGTACTAATTTAATGAGAATACGTATTTAGTTAACGAGAAATAAATGATTTGATTTTGATTTGAGAACATTGTAATTTAAAACTTATATAATTTACTTGTATAAAAAATAGACGTTCACTCTGCGACCACTTTCCCGAGTAATAAAACTGCTATACCTGCAGCAAGATTGTTAAACCAGGCCAGCCCTGTTGCAGCCATAGATTACTCCCATAAACCCCTCCCGAGATTGCCCGGCTCATAACAGATAAACGGGGCAGTAATTTCAGACTAGGAAAAGAAAGATAGAGAACTTTTAGTACACAGGTAAAGACGGCTTTATAAAAAGATAAACAATTTTTTTTAAATTAAATAGAAATAAAATACA
This sequence comes from Biston betularia, assembly GCA_905404145.2. Lineage (NCBI taxonomy): Eukaryota > Metazoa > Arthropoda > Insecta > Lepidoptera > Geometridae > Biston > Biston betularia. The sequence continues at coordinate 3,118,597 of FR989879.1, forward strand.
ATCATCATGCACATCTTCATCTACAATTCAGTTTGCAGTTTAACAAAGTAACACATTCATTCACTAAATCTAAGCACAGAATTTAAAACTGGCTACTGAACAACGTTTTCCCGTCCGGTGTATTAAATAACAACTCACATACACACACACACATACACACAGACAGCCAATCGGTCAAGTATTATCCACACAAACAAATTTTAGAATTTATATGTAGCATAGCCTTAAAAACGTCCAAATTGTAGTTTTTTTTACATTAAAAAAAGACCCAACATTCACTACCATAGATAAATTGGCAACATTCCTCCTCAGTCGTGCCTTTTTTAGAACTTTCCATTGTAGGTACATCTGTCTAAATATATTTTGTGATAGTAATTTTGGAGTACCCTTAGTCCCTTGTGTAAAACAAAGGGCTCTAGGTATGATACTGTTATGGGCACTGTTGATCGGAGCTGCTTCGTCGGAGATATGTGGAGAATCAATATGAGAGTACTGCGAACCTTTGTGACGATTTTGTGATAGAACTGGCAACTGCAAGATTAGTTTTAAATAGTTTTATACATGTTTTGTTGTAACTTATTTACACTAATATTATAAAGGGGAAAGATTTGTATTTTTTATTTCTGGTGTTTTGGATTTTTGTATGTTTGTAACGAATAAACTCGAAAAACTACTGGGCCGATTTGAAATATTCTTTCACTGTTGGGAAGGTATACTATCCCCTGGTGATAAAGGCTACTTTTTATCCCTGTATTCCCACGGGAACGGGAACAACGCGGATAAAACCGCGATGCGTCTACTAGTCCATAAATATAGGTATATGAGTAGCAGTGTTTATTTAAGTTTTTAATTTTCGATCGAATCTTTTTTTTAGCTTGGAATTTACGGTTCGACTGAATTAACTATGACTTCACACTAGTAAAACCTAGCAGTAAATTCAGGAATAAATTAATACAAAAAAAAATATCGTAGGATAATTACACACAGCGCCGTCTAACCCCAAACTAAATAAAAAAAATCCGAAACAAGAAATTCAATTACTAGCTAGATTCCTACGCAAGTGGAGCTGTAGGTATAGGGCAGTTTAGAATGATACATTAGAAAAATAGAAAAAATTAACTGGCGTCATTTAATAAAGTACCTATAAGTCTATATAGTTGAAGCGATGATAGCTCAGTGGTTAGAGTGGTCGGTTCACACGCCGAAGGGTATTAGTTCAAGCCCCAACTTTAGCTGCCGGTGACGGAAAAATTGTGAGGATAGCATGCTGATTAATTTTATTTCTGGACTTACTAGCCACTTACTTAAGTTAAAAATCTGTCATCAAACATTTATTGATGTATGGTGAGCTGTGGTTAAACACCTAGCCTGTGGACCTTAGTAAAAATCTTCGTTTGTGCTACAGAATATTCTATTTTTTCATGTTTTATTCACGAAATGCAGTTTTTAAGAACTTTTCTCTTGCATTAAAGTATCTCTGTTTACCTAGATTCCATTTTAGAGCTTGGACTAAAAAAGCTCCCGGTATCAGATTAAAGCTCCACGCTAAAGGTAACTAAACAAAAAGTTTGTTTACCCGGCAGAGGTGTTAGGGCACCGGACGAAAGTACGAAGTTGAAAATTCACCGAAAGCTCAATGGATTTGCATCTAAAATGAGAGACGCTAAAACCTCTTTTAAAATGTGCTAATTCCTACTCTAAAACCGTCAAAGCGAACATTAAAATTACCAGGGGAATTTTAACGATAATTTGTTGAAAACAGCGTTTAACTCGGACAAGTTTTCTTGGAGTTTAGACTGATGCTTTCAATAAAATCAAAGTTTATGGAACCATCAATATTCAGAAGAGGTAATGGACCTGCTCTTTTAACAGATGGCCTGTTCGCTGATCTTTTAAGAGCTGCTGAGTGTTTAATTAAAACTAATTTAACCAATCAATAGTAATTATTTTCATCAATTATTGTTTCATCATCATCATCAGCCTATCGAAGTATAGGCCTCCCCTAACACGCCACTCAGTCCGATCATCGGCTTTTCGCTTCCATCCACCGCCAGCTGTTCTACGTATATCGTCAATCCATCGAGTCTCAGGGTGTCCTACGCAACGCAATTCGCGGTCTCCACTCCAGAACACGTCTACCCCAGCGGATATGGATTCTATGACAGATGTGGCCAGCCCATTTCCACTTCAGCTTGCTAACAGGCTGAGCTAACCAAACCAATTAAGTGATTGACTTTCCGGTAAAGGAAATCATCGTAAGGAAACAGGTAGGTACGTAGGTAGGGCACTTTCTGGTACTCGGCTGGCTAGCTACCATCCTCATGTTAAAAATCTGCCGATAAACATCTAACGGTGTTTTCCGGCAACCTCACTTGAGAGCCAGCTCCATTTGAAGCTAGGTGTGCTTTACCATCTTCGACCCCACCGTCACTTGACATCAAACAAATGCTGTGGTCAAACACCTAGCCTGTCAACCATAAAAAATATTATTATCTTAATAAAGAGAGAAACAAAAAGTCACAAAATAACATCAAGATTCACTTGTGTAGTACAATATAGTAGGTATATATGAAGTAAATATAGTATTAACCAACAATTTTTAGACGTTAAAATATATTTTACATTAAAAAAGTCGCAAACAGGAAAATCGTGTTAAAACTGAGACACTGCAAGAAGTATCGTACGTAACACCATTTCCATAACTTCCTGCTATCAACTCCCCCTAATCAAGACGGTTACCATACGAACAGTAACTCCAAGAGACACTAACCATCCCTCGGCAGACGGCGAATAAATACCCGCCCTTAATGACATAGGGTGCATCTGTACAAAACTCCAATTTTGTTTACTTGTAGGCGTCACAATAACACTCACACTAATAGGCCCTCTTAGAGGCAACCCTTGGCCCTATGGAAAGGCTTTTAAAGTGACCAGTAACGCAATTTCAAACAAAATACTTTCATGCCGATAAAAAAAATGCTATTGCCCCACTGAGGGCAGGACAAGAGTAAATTGAAAGAACAGAAGAGAGAGCAGGATCCTTACACAGAACTACGCTTAAAAGTACTACAAATAAAACTATTGTTGAATTTATTTAGATTTTGTATGGTCATCATCATCATCATCATCCACAGCCTTCTTTACCCCACTGCTGGGTATACGCCTCTCTCTTTACATGCCATCTGCCTCGGTCCTGTGCCAATCTGGTCCAGGTTCGACCCGCGACGGTGACAATATCGTCGACCCATCTTGCGGCTGGACGACCAACGCTCCACTTCCCTTGCCTAGGCCACCACTCTGTTGCAACCTTGCCAAATCCATACTCACAAACTTTCGCATTTATAATATTAGTAGGAGGGATGATGTGCTGTGTGGTATTTACGCGTGTGAAATGACTTTGTGTGGTGTGTATAGAATTGTCCTTCTGCTTATGCGTTGCGGCCCAAAAATAATTCCATTTAATGCATATTCAAATCTTTACGGTATATGGATTTTTATTATCCCACTAAAGTCAGAAGGGTTGTGGGTTTCTGATTCTATATGGATTCCTCTTTGGGAGTTAATGTATATGGTTATTTTAGGTCAAATGAGCACATGAAAAGCCAACAGATATTGTATTTACCTCTTTTAACATTATTTTCTTTTTAAAGAGGTTTTAATACCAGTTATTAGTCCAATATTTGAAGCACTGATTTACGCAGGTACCTGGCAAGGGAGTCGTTTCTGTAGCTCTATGAAAAGAGTGCTTCAAGACAAATAGTAAAGCACTCAGCGACGCCAGTGCTTTACTATAGTTTTTATTATCATTTGTAGAAAGTTTTTTTGATTATTTTATTTTTATTTGACACCTTGATTTAGACATTTCTTGTTTATTCTCTGTTGTTTTTTTTTAATTTTTATTTTTATTATAATAATAATTAAATTACGCTTTTTATTTTAATTTTTATGTAATCAAAATTTGTGAGATTCTGATGTAATTGGCTTGACTGTTTCTGCATGTCAATGAATACAATTTCATTTCTTTTATTTGACATCTTTAATCTCAATGTAATTTAAGCAAATTATGTTATTTTCTAGATATACTACTTGTCTCCCAGTTTAGCTCAAATTAAGCTTTTACAGCACATTGTACTCGACTTATAATCCTAGATGTCTCAGGGAACCTAGAGCGTACATAGTTGCAGATTATTATAGGATTAACAAAGCGGTTGTCGGCTTAGTCGCTTGTCTAGTTCAATGTTGGTACTATACCTAGTGTAGGTATTACTCACGCAACAGTTACAATAGTCTGTTATTGTTACTTTTTATTTTATTTTAAATTTTGCAGGTATATAGACTTTGTCTATATGGTGGTCCAGGTAGCGCAAAGTGTCCTCTCCAGTCCTTTTCATTCGGTTGTGTAGCGAAGGGTAGTAAAATTCTTCCTGTCTGTTATAAAAATAAATTTAAAAAAAGCCAACGGCTAAAAATGTACCTTAAACCTGAACTTGTCAAACTTTGACATTGAAATGAATGTATTTTTTTCTTTAGTTTTGGCGTTGCATTTTGAGGATTTGCCAGTGTCAACTGTTTTACATTTTCAAGTTTCGCAAGTTAAATAAGTTGCATGGCTATGATTATAGCCAAAGTCCAGTTTTCGTCAAGTACAGCCCGTGTCAGTCAAGTACAGCCCGTGTCAGTCAAGTCCAGTCATACTTTAGTAAAAGTAGTGGCGACTTTATTTATAACCCGTGCCGTAACCGTTTGTAGCGATGATAGCTCAGTGGTTAGCGCGTTAGGTTCGCATGCCGAAGGGCGTGGGTTCAAACCCCAACAATGAGCTTGAGCTGCCGGTGAAGGAAAACATCGTGAGGAAACCATATCATGGTGGTAGGGTACTTTAGTACTCGGCTGGCTAGCTACCACCCTCGATTTGAAAATCTGCCGCCAAGCATCTAACGGTGTGTTCCGGCAGCCTCACTTGAGAGCCAGTTGCATTCCAGGCTAGGTGTGCTTTACCATCTTCGACCACACCTTCACTTAACATCAGGTAAGTTGTGGTAAAACACTAAAAAAAAAAACCTTTTATGGAGTTTTGGAAACAACACGAAAAATCATGTTTCACATCATTATATCATTTTCCACACTCATGCTTCTAATTTGGTACTTTAGAAATAAAACACCACCATTTTTATGCATAAACACTTGAAAAAACACTAGTTTTGGAAAAAAATACAACGGGGCGACACAACTCTTTCCGCGTTCCCGCCAAAACTCATTCCTTTGTTGACATTTTTTCATCAATTAAAAAAAGTATAAACACCACGGATCCAAGATAAACACGCACGTTACGTGGACTCAAAAATAAGCGCCAAAACCCTACTGTTACTTTAAAGTGACACTCGAAGCACTTTAAAAAGTTGCAACAGACGTAGACAGCCTATTATTGCCAGTAAAAAGCGAGCCGTAATTTAACTGGTGTTGCCAGTTTTGTCGAACGACCGTTTTAGAGCGCTCGTGGAAGACATTATCCACACGTTCCCTAATGACCCCCTCGGAGGGATGAAGGAGGGCTGGAAGAGATATGATTTATAGGGTGAACTTTCTTTTATTAGATAGGGTAATTTGCAATGTGCTTTCTATAGGCACAAATGGGAGTAATCTTTGGATCTGGAAGTATTTTCTATTTTTTGTGATTACTCATTTAGTAATAAGACTGGCTAGGAAGTTATGGTAAAGTAAACTAGCTCGGCTTAAAATCATTGCAGCAATATTCAAAACTTTGATTCATGCTCACCATCGAATGCTCCTTCATGCGGCAGCGTCGTGTGTCGGGTCGATCTCTTCCCTCAGATATGGTTGAGGAGGGCGATGGCTGGCACATGCGGCATACTCGTGATCGGTTGCTGCTTGCGGGCCACTGGTCTGCTCGCGGTATACACACAAACTAGTACCTACTTTAACCTTTGATTAAGATTAATTTGACTAACTTTCCTCTTTCTATATTGTATTATTGTAAAAAAAATATAATATAAGTTGACAAAGGTCACGGACACCGGAGTCTGCAGAGCGTATAAAGATAAATTAAAAAAAAACCCACACTTGTTATGATTATTAGTCTTCTCACAAGGAAGAGAGGCCTACGCCTAACAGTGAGACAGTTTGTAAAAACAAGATTGTTTTGGAGAGTAACAAAGCGAGTGCATCACTAAAGAGGCGCTCAATGTCTAGCAGCTCGCTTTCTTGAGCGACATTATATATAAATAAACATACTGCCATACTAGGCTAGGATTCTAATAAGAGACAACGAGAATACACTGTCACAAACTCTGCAGCGCTTGTTTTCAGCAATAACTTTCATAGACGTATGTATGATGAAATATTTCCACTCAAAAAAACGAGGAAAACATATCCTTTTGTCACGCTTTCTCGCGAGGAAAGATATTTTTATCCACGGCGTGTGCTAGGTGAGCAGTGAGTTACCCTAAGTATGTTTAAGTTTTTGCTAAGCACGCCTTAAAAATCTTACTCGATCAATCTAAAACTTCAGTGTAATTCAAGTTTCCTATCCATTTCTATAAAAATAACCGAAGCCCATCCAGCGAACATTCAGGGCCATTTCGCTTGTGGAAACGGCTCTTCTAAAAGTGCACTTAGTAGCATTACGCATGCAAATCTCAATTCGACGTCATCTGCTCGCCAGTAATCCGATTATACCGTCCGGTATCGATAGCGCTTTAGTGATGTAGACAATGAATCGATTATCTTCCATTCATATAGATTATCGGACTATCATAATCCTAATCATAATCATATTTATTAATAACGAAGTGTTACAGGTCAATTTTCAATAATAATAATCATAAACAAAAAATAAGAAATGTCAGTAAAAAGTATTACAAATTATAAAAATATATGCAAAAATGTCAAATCAATCATAATTAAAATAAATGTCAAAATTCTTTATAGCTATAAAACGTAACATATTATAAGTATATTATCACTACTGCTTCAGAGGATTTGGTATAGAAAACTTAGACCAAAATAAATGATTGGACAGTTCGAGAGAGAGAGAGAGAGAGAGAGAGCGCATTTATGAATACTGTTGTAAATAAGCTCTCAATCTACGCTCAGTTGTAGGTACAATAATTTAATTTGTTTTGGCGTTTTTTTAAGTTAATTATGTCGCCTTGTAGCTATAGTTATAGTGAAAGTCCAGTCTTGGTCAAGTCCAGTCCGTGTCAGTCAAGTCCAGTCATGCTTTAGTAAAGTAGTGGCGTTTTTACTATAAAGCTTCGATGGAGTTTTGGAAGCAACACGAAAAGTCATTTTTCGCGACATTATATCATTTTCTCACACTCGCGCCTGTGATTCGGCACTTTATGAATAAAACACAACTATTTTTTTGCATAAACACTCGACTTAACACTAGTTTTGGAAAAAAATACAACGGAGCGACACGACTCTTTCCGCGTTCCCGTCAAAAAACCAGTTACGTTTTTTTCGTTTCTTGGTTGCCTGAAAGAGATCGCTGCTAGCGATAAGGCCGCCACTTGTGGCACTAGTTCATAAGGTTCTTTGTTCTCCGTACTCTTTTCTATTTATGATGTGCACAATAAAGAGTTATATCTATCTATCTTAAAGTGCCGAATCACAAGCGCGAGTGTGAGAAAATGATATAATGTGGTGAAACATGACTGGACTTAGTTTATAACTTTAGCTACGAGGACACTTATTTAACATTTGAAACTTGAAAATATAAAATACTTGGCACTGGCAAATGCTTAAAACGCGACGCCAAAACCAAAGGAAAAAAACCTTTATGCTATACAAAAGAGAATTAAAATGTTCAAAAGGTCGTACAATGCAAAACACACACCGTAGCACAAATGAAGCCCGTTCCCCTTATAAATCGGATACCCGAATAAAACGTTGAATGTAATAAAATTCTAAATTCCAATCACGGAGCACGTTCGTCCGGGCCCTCTTCACGACATCCTGTGTATGACAGTACGTGAACTCTGTTTCACTAACCTTTTTCTTTGCAATAATTGGCATCGCACTTTGTGCATTCTGCCAGAGTACTTTTTTTTTCGAACTGTATTATTGTGTTTATTTTTTTACAGTAATTAATAATTACGTGTGTTGAAAAGTCATATATAACGTGTTACAACATGTATTTTCGAGTTGTTTTTAAAACTCCGTTGAAGTTGCCATGTAATTTGCCATTACTTTAATAGGGTCAGCAGACTTTGTGTGATTTTGGCCGTCTCTGATTCTCGTCTCTGGCCAACTCATGACTTATTTCTCTAGATTCATGTCTTACTTACTCTGGACTTATTTCTCTAGATTATATATATCTATCCATACTATTTTTGTAAGACACTAGATACACGACTAACTACAGACAAAACACACAAATAAAAATATAATGTAAATTAACATGCAGACACAATAAATTGTAAATATCAGTAAGAGGGTTATCGCTGCAGTGACTAGTGCATGAATTGAAACCCTAATACAATGATATGGTTCCCTTACGATGTTTTTTTTTAATGATTGACAGGCTAGGTGTTTGACCACCTTATTTTAAGTGACGGCGCGATCGAATATGGTAAAGCACACCTCTAACTGAATGAAACTGGCTCTCAAATGAGGCCACCGAAACACATCTAAGTAGCTGGCCAGCCGAGTACTAGAAAAGATCCTACCACTACGCTATGGTTTCCGCACGATGTTTTTCTACACCGGCAGCTCAAGATCATTATTGTGAGCAGACCACGCTAAACGCTAAGCCAATGTTCCGATGTTCGCTAAACCGATGTACACAAATGTTCAATCTCAATTAGCCTGTCACCCATTAAAAAAAATTAAACTTGCTCAACTGAATGTAGGTGTACTATCCCCTTTAGGCGACACCTCACTCGAACGCACTCGCTGTCTTATTGGCTCACTTGTCAGTGTGAACGCACCCTTAACTTACGTGCCGAGCACGGGAAGGGTTTTAACTTGCGGTTGGAAATCTTCAGGATTTCCCGGTTGAATATTTGAGCATGAATAAAATAAAGAATCGTACATATCATCGAGGTTACGAAATTAGAGAAAATTTGGCAAGCCAGTATGTCGGTCACAGATGTTAAATACTGTAGATTTCGAGTCAGTTTTTTAAATAAAATTGATTTTGGTGGTAGATCTCACTCTCAATGCTGTTTTTCTTTGTGCTTGTTGTTTTTTATGCCCTTTTTATGGTCGATAAGCTTGGTATTTAACCACAACGCATCAGATGTTAAATGACGGTGGAGTCGAGGATGGTAAAACATACCTAGCCTGGAATGGAACTGCCTCTCAAGTGAGGCTGCCGGAACACACACGGCAGATTGGAAAACATCGTGAGGAAACCATAGCATGGTGGTAGGGTACTTTCTTGTACTCGGCTGGCTAGCTACCACCCTCAAGTTGAAAATCTGTCGCCAAGCATCTAACGGTGTGTTCCGGCAGCCTCACTTGAGAGCCAGTTCCATTCCAGGCTAGGTGTGCTTTACCATCTTCGACCACACCGTCACTTAACATCAGGTGAGCTGTGGTCAAACACCTAGCTTGTCAGCTATAAAAAAAAAAACAAATCTAATAATCTATAATTATGAAATGTTGACATATAATGTCAACATTTCATAATTATAGATACAGTATTTAAAACCGACCGCACTAATCACTGCGCTATCATCGCTACGAAATAGGTCACGACAAAATTAAGTCAGCTTCTATAAAATTAAATTACTGTACAATATTAGAAACTTTATCTTGGATAAAATTAAGATTTTATTATGTGACTCATTAGTGCTTTCCGCCTTCAACTACTGCACCGCTGTGTACGGTCCTAGAATATGCGGAAAAACGGAAAATTCCATTCAGAATGCTTGTGTTCGATATTGCTTTAACATACCGAAAAGACATCGTGCTTCTCCTTAATTCGGAATAACATTCTAAACATGAAATTAAGAAGAGAACTTCACCGCGCATGTACACGGAAAGTTATGTGGAATAAAACCCCCATTATTTGTTTGAAAAATTAACCGAATGAAAGACACTCATAAAGCCAATACAACGACTATTGGCTAAGCTAACAAATACTTTATCTTACCTTATTTACAAGACTACTAATTTTAAAGGATGCTTCAAATACAGCGCCACAAAAATCTGCAATAACATCCCACCGCCTGTTCGAATGAAATTTGCAACTAATTTTGCAACTGGTCACCCTAACCGTTTTAAGTACGAGTATCCATTACAGTAAAATAAATTTGCAGTATCTTTCTTTATTCCGCTAAACCGTTTTATTTACGTTTCGCCCGAAAGAACACGTATGTGGCATACTGTAGGGACAATTTACGGCGTGAGGAACGATGGTCCCTAGCACGTCCGATAACATCCCTTTTGGGAGGACAGTTTATACGCGAAAAGTTGGTATCAGAGGTCGGAATACACTAATATAGTAAAAAGTTTGAATTTATTTGTTTATTTCACAGTTAGTAACTAAGCTTATAAAGTAGTTGACAGCCCTGTTGGTTCATTGGTAGTATGTCTGCTTTAAGAGCTGCAGGGCGTGGGTTTGATTCCCACACAGGATAAACATTTTATGATAAAAAAAAATGTGTTCCGTGTCTGGGTGTTCTGTACTTAATATAAGTAGGTATGTATTTACAACAACAAAAACTATTTAAGTATTCTATCAGTTATCCGAGTTCCATAGTACAAGGTTGGGCTTAGTTTAGGGCCAGATGGCGCTGTGTGTAATATCCTACACAATTGGTGTATAACGGCGGTCTTATCGCCTAGAGCGATTTCTTCGAGACAAGCTTTGGGTGGACAAAACCATACAAAAACAGGTAATACAATACTGATTCTGAATTGATTTCTGACACAATACAAATACGATAGAGTATTTTTATCTATAAACAAAGGGCCTCAATTCTTTAGGTCACCCAAATATCTGACCTGCAAATGAATTAGAGTAAAACGTTATTTTTCTCCAAAACTAAACCGTATTCAAAATCCGCATTCATTTACTAAGTGCAAACTGCACTTAGCATATAACAAGTCACAATACAGTCAGTAAAGCACCAAGTAAATTAAACATGTTGCCAGTTGAAGTCAACCCTCGCTGAAAGAAAGTTGAAAGTGGTAGCACCATTGCACAGATTGTTCTGTGCTCGCTTTACGCTGAATTGGCCCGACGAAAACGGAAACTTTTCAACTTGCACGGTGAAGAATAGAGGAAAACAACTGACACACTGATATACATTTTGATTAGCTTTTTTATTATTAACCCCCAAAGCAAAAACGACGGGGTGTTATAAGTTTGACGTGTCTGTGTGTGGCATCGTAGCTCCCGAACGGATGAACCTATTTTGATTTTGTTTTGTTTGAAAAGTGAATTAGCTGAAATTGTGCAAAATGTTTGCGATAAATACAAATACAAATACTTTATTGATAACACCAATGTTACAAGTCACTTCAAAATTTTGAAGATCTTCATCTTTAAAATTTTGAAGTGACTTTTTAAAGATAGAAGACCGATAGACTTTGTGTCGGTTTTCGAGGGTTTGGAGTCTAGTTCAAACAAGGTAATTGCTAACTTTTAGACCCATTACTAGTATTCGATGTGATTATTCTCGACGAATAAAAGTATGCCAATCAAAGTCCACTGCTAAACATAGGTTTCACCCAAAAGATGCCATGTAGTCAGATCTCTTGGGCTTTTTGTTTCAAGTACTGCCAGCTGTTCTGCTTATATCATCACTCCATCGAGTTCCAAGGCGTCCACTACGATCGCCAATTCGTCTTAACTTTAGAATTCGTCTACCACAGCGTTTATCGGTTCTTCGATAGATTTAATTGATGATTAATTTTATTACATGACATAGCAGTTGGCTTGCATTTTGTATGGCCAATTTTTTTTTAAAATCTGGTCTATAGGTTCGCGTTTGACCACATTCTGTCTGATGTTAAGCAGTAGTGTTTTCTAAGATGAAGCACGTTTACCTAGAAACTTATTTTTGAGTATTCTGCCTTTCAGGGAACACAGACTCCGGCAAAGTTCCACAGTCTCGCTGTGCAAATAAAAAATGTGGGAGCAAAACAGTTAATGCGTAGGTGGGAAATATCCATCATGTTCGGATGACGTTTTGCAAAAAGGTGCAATTCTACACACTCGGGCACACTTTCTGACATTTACCTATTTGATCAGAAATCAACAAGCTAAACCTAAGCAAACTCTATGACAATGCTCAAGGCGTTGAAGCCGAGATTTTAGCAATTTTTAAATAGAAAGCCTTATGTAAAAATGAAAATGTTTTTTTTTTAGTAGTTAGGATAAATGCTGTTGTCTTTTGTAACTGTGTGTCACATCACTAAAGAAAACTAAACAAACTACCGGTTGCATTGTATACGGCGGTTCTTTTAGTTATGTTGCGGTAATCGTCGATTCCGCGATTTCATTCCAGCATTGGTAGACACTCAACTAGCATTTAGTAGACCCTTGCTGTTTAACTGACTTCAAAAAAGGAGAGGTTCTCAATTGGCCACATTTTTATGTGAAACATATTTTATTAGCGTGCCTTAGCAGTAAAATTGACTCGTATGACGTGACGGCAATCGGCGTGACGCTCTATTATGCCGTCATACCCCCTCTGCGTCACGTCTCTCAAATTTTTATGTGTCTATGTGTAAGAAATGTACGTAGTGTATTTATTTATTTACTAGCTGCGCCCCATTACATGTTTTCGGGATAAAAAGTAGCATATGTCAAATTTCACCCAAATACCATAATATTATAATTTTAGCATTTATAATATTAGTAGGATAGGATTTAAGTATTTTACAAACTGTCGTTTTCATTTGGGCACAAATTAATCTCAATTTAGTTTTACCGTTAAGCTAGTGTAGATAAACAGTTATTTATCATTTCAACAATATAATCCGCGTGAGTGGCTAAAAATAAAATTATATATTCAAACAACACAAACAAAAATAACTTCTTAAAAAAACCAAAACTCACCTTTGCAATCTGATCACGAACCGTTGGTCAAATTGTTTCCGTACAATCCCTTTGTTTTCAGGTTTTTGTCCAAATAACGCCCCGCTGCACTGTGGAAGTTTCAAAGGACGCATTTGAAATGCACCGCAACCGCTCTTGACAAAGAATATAGGTACGTAACATAACAATTTGGGATGGTGATAGTTTTTATGATACAACAATATTCTATTCACTCAACTGCAATTTTTTTAAATTTGTTTGACTAGTTTTTTTTCAGATACAATTAAGCTTGCATTTGACCGCTAACTCGCCTGGTGTCAAAGATGCGGTCTACGGTGAAACACCCTCGCCTAGACCAAATAAATTGTATTTTGTATGGAACACCGTTCTGGTTCGTACAATGAAGGTAGACAAGTAAAAAGTATTGTGAAGTGACTTGTAGCATTGGTGTTATCAATAAAATATTTGTATTTTGTATTTGTAACTTTACGACGATATTCAAGGCTTTGAAGCGTTTTCCAAAAAAGCACACAATAAATTACAAGTAGGTATACATTTTATTTAAACACCCTCTTCAATTCTTCAACAACTTCAATCTTCAAAGAGCTGAACTGAACTTTCTTGAATCATAATTAAAATCAGTGTCGATCAAGTCACATAAAAAAAAAATCTGTGGTGGCGGCCATCTTGGATTTGAAAATATCATAGTGTATAGTAATCTATTAGTCAACCCCTTTCATTTCAGGCTAACAAAACAGATGAAACAAATTACTTTCTTTTTGATACATTTTTGTTGTTATGTTTAAGTCAAGTGAAGTCGTAGTCACGGTCACTTACGGGTACTTCATCATCATCATCATTTCAGCCGTAGGACGTCCACTGCTGGACATAGGCCTCCCCCATTGACTACGGGTACTTACTGATACCTGATCTCCTACCTCGATGGATCCGGCTTGGCCACCGCATCCATGGAATGCTAAAAAGTTTCCATCGTTTTACATTGAAAAATAAAACTGAAAATTTGTACTTATATAATTAACTTAGGTAATTTCTTTAACATTTGTTAAAGAAATGACCAAACAAAACCAGGTACCAAACAAGAGTTACGTCTTATCTCAATACTCAGTGTGTTTCTTACCAGTGTTTGTTTTGCTACAATTTTTCTCCAAGTTTTCCGCTTTCCGCTATGCAACCGATTTAGTAAATGACCTCTTCGACAGAACCAGGTCAAGTTGAGCTTAGAAACTATAGCTAACATTTCTAGTAGCTGCTCTAGAAACGTAACATGAAATGTTTAGGTTTTACAACTGAAGACTTAATCATTTCAAGCAGAAATGGTTACTTGTTCTATTTCCGCGTTCAAACGTTTAGAGGAGACGTCAGGTGTTCCCTCACTTGAGCGCGAGTTGCATTCCAGGCTAGGTATGCCTTGCCATCTTCGACCACACCGTCACTTAACATTAGGTGCGATGTGGTCAAACACCTTGCTTATCAACTAAATATATAAATAAAAACCGGCCAAGTGCGAGTCGGACTCGCGCACGTAGGGTTCCGTACCTATAAAAAATATATAAAAAGTATCTATAAAAAATCAAGTTTGTTGTATGGGAGCTCCCCTTAAATATTTATTTTATTTTATTTTTAGTATTTGTTGTTATAGCGGCAATAGAAATACATCATCTGTGTAAATTTCAACGGTCTAGCTATCACCGTTCTTGGGATACAGCCTGGTGACAGACGGATGGACGGACGGACGGACGGACGGACGGACCGACGACGGACAGCGAAGTCTCAGTAATAGGCTCCCGTTATTATCCTTTGGGTACGGAACCCTAAAAAGTATTGAAAGAGATTTTATAAGCAACATCTAGCCGCAAACTAAGCAAGTCTTTTATTATGAAAACCAGTTAGAATATTTATATACATTTTTGCTCGTACGCAATTATAAAACACTAGCGGATGCCTCGCGCTTTCACCCGCGTAGTTCCTGTTCCCGTTCAAATACAGGAATAAAAAGTAGCCTATGTCACCCGGGGATAGTATAGCTTTCCAGCGATGAAAGAATTTTGGAAATTGGTCCAGTAGTTTCGGAGCCCACAAACAAACAAACAATCAAATCTTTCCTCTTTATAGTAGTATAGATTTAGAAGATATAAAACACCCAGACAAAGATTTTTTTAATTTTCTCTATGGCATACTTTGGCTCTTACGAGCAAACGTAAATTAGCAAGTTGTTCCTGCAATATTACCGAAATAACTCAGAATTTGTAGCATCGAACATTCCCGAATTCAATACAGGACGCACATCGTTAATTCCCGAATTCGCAGGTAGCAAATCATAATAAAGATTATCCATACACATCCCTCTTGTGCGATATCGTCAATGTGGTCTTAGAGCTGGTGGCAAAATTCGATCTAACAGTTTTCCTTATTAGTTCGGCCAAAAGACCGATCTATTCTTTCTCAATTTGTTTAAAAAGATTTATTTTAATATGTCAAGCATCTAACGGTGTGTTCTGGCAGCCTCACTTGAGAGCCAATTCCATTCTAGGCTTGGTGTGCTTTACCATCTTCGACCACACCGTCACATAACATTAGATGAGCTGTAATCAAAAACCTAGTCTGTTAACGGTTTAAAAAAAGGTATGTGTTGTTATTTCTTCACAAATATGTCAAAACTAACAAAAATTATGTTATTAAAATATACCTAAGTCACGTCATCTCAGTTACTTTTAAAAGAAATGTTAAAAATACAATTAAGTGATATAAACAAATAAAAAATAAAAATCACGAAAATTACTAATTAAAAATGATGGTGAGGCAAATTCACCGTACCAGGAACTAATCAGAAATTCTAAAGGTTTATTTACAATTACTGATTAGTTCCTGGTAGAACATTAATTTAAAAACATAAATTTAATAATTTTATAACTATTATTATTAATTTGATCATTCATCAAAATTATGTTCTACCTAATTACCTAATTGTTTTAAAAAATTAGGTAATTAGGTAGAACATAATTATGTTCTACAACAGAACATAATTTTAATGCGTAATGTTGATTAAGCTAAGCATTGCCATCCAGCGTGGCAATGTTGCCAGCATTCTGGCCACATATCCCTCCTCTGACGGTTTTTTAGACTACATTTTTTGTATACATTTTGGAAATAGTAAAATTTAGTCTTTTTTATTTTGTTTAATAAATAAATCGATGTTGATTAAAATTAATCTACATTTACAATTTATCTGACGTTACATAATTATTACGCGTGAAATTAAAGATGAATTACAAGCAACGCTTATGAGTTCACTTAGAGGTTTTTTTGGACTTAAAAAAGTCTTGTCAGAATGTTCATATAAATGTACATATATTAATATATGTGTTCAAACCCCGAGCTGGTTTTGAATACATTTTTGAACGGTTAAATCTTTCTATTTTAAAAACAAGTTCTCAAAAAAATCCACCGCCAGCTCGTCGGCTACAATTTTAGCACTGTATTGACCTGTTCGATCATACGAAGCATGTTCAAATCACCCCACCGGGGGTGCGATCGCTACAATTCGGCGAAATTAAATTCTGTTATCCATAATTCGGAACAAAGTTATGCCGACGGAAGAATGTAAAAAATTCGGAGAACGGTTATGTGTGCACGTGATGTTTTATGAAGACGGCACTACTGAAGGAGAGAGATAGAAGATATCTTATAATAATATCTTCTCTTTTGGTAACAGGCGCCATGGTGGTCAAACGTGAGCCTATTGTTTTTGTTTTGTCATTAGTAGGTTGATATTTTTTTATAGAATTTTTTTGACATAGTAGTTTGTTTGTTTTAATTTTTAATTTCGCTTTATTATATTTGTTGTTGGTAATTTGTTATGTTTGTTTTGTTTGACCGCTCACCGGAAGACCAGCGCTGGTCATACCGCTTAGTATGACCAGTATTATGTTGAGGTGAGCCCCTATTTTGTAATTGTTTGTCTCTGTTTGTTGTTATTTTTGTTGTGTTCTGTGTTACAAAAAATAAAATCATTTTCTTTCTTTCTACGATTTTTACTGTGTCTGAAATTCAGATATTCTTAAGTGTATTTTAAATGAATACACAACATGTTTTTTAAACCCTCATTTTAATAGGTCATAAGGTCGTCTTATAAAGTCACACAGGGGGGTTTTGATGACATTGGACAGGAAACTTTTTTTTTCAAAAAGTAATAGAACCTAGCTCTCTCCTTGTGGTAAGAGATAACGCATGCCCGTAACCATTGCAGCGCTACACAGAACTTTGAGTAGCGAAATAAAATTTTCGAGGGCATCGCTCGCTGTTTTGGCGCTCATCACTTTAAGACGTTCGATGGTTAGTCTCAACAGACCTGTAATTTCGCTAGCTGCAGTATCCTGCAAACTGAAACACAGTGATTTTTGCACACTACTGCTTTGCGGCAGAATATCTGGAACTACAGTTACACCTACCTTGACAACCTCCTGCTAAAGAGATCTAACACCAATCAATCTACCATCGTTTGGTTTGTCTCATTACTTTACAAAAAAATAAACTTCTATTGACTTAGGGCTACCGTTCCGTATAATCCCGTGTACCAACCTTAATTTGTTGTTCATTCCCAAAGGTGATCTCAACGTCTAGATTACGAGTTTCTTGACACAACAAAACAAATCAAAGTTCGTATTGTTATCGCGAACAATATTAATTTGATAAGCATCATAGTTTATACTAAATCTATACAAGACTTGTAGGTGCTATGGGTACCAGATAACTGGTAGAATAATTGATTGATTCAGGTATTACTTAGCGGAAATTCATTTTGAATATTCAAGCTAGGTATATATTTAGTTAATTTCCGCTTAACAGTCGTTTCAGTCACAGCAGTGATGAGGACAAGAAGTCTTTATATATTCTTCTCGCTGCAGTTACCACTTGCCGAGACGTGTTTTTTTATCAAAGTTATTTTTTTTATGGTTGACAGGCCAGGTGTTTGACCACAGCTCACCTGATGTTAAGTGAAGGCGTGGTCGAAGATGGTAAATCACTCCTAGCCTGGAATGGAACTGGCTTTCAAGTGAGGCTGCCGGAACACACCGTTCGATGCTTGGCGGCAGATTTTCAACTTGAGGGTGGTAGCTAGCCAGCCGAGTACAAGAAAGTACCCTACCACCATGCTATGGTTTCCTCACGATGTTTTCCTTCACCGGTAGCTCAAGCTCATTGTTGGGGTTTGAACCCACGCCCAAAAGTCGAAAAAAGTCAAAAGTCAAAAGTCCCGACCAAAAGCTCGAAGAGTCAACACGTCCTGAGGATGCCTCGTGTAGAGGCGAAACACGTGTCGGCAAGTGGTTACTGCAGCGAGAAGAGGATACAAGGACTTTTAGAAGTCCTCATCACTGTGACTGAAACGAATGTTTAGCGGAAATCAACTAAATATATACCTTGAATATTGTAACTGGTAGAATACCCAGATAAAGTGCAAACATCTACATATGTTTGTAACATAAATATTTGTTCTGGGTAACAGTCAAGCTCACGACCTACAGTCCTAAAACTCGAGCTATACAGAATAAAGTTTGCTTAGCGAAAACGCTACTAGAAAAGTTAACATTTACGGGACTGACATGCTGTCGATATGTCACGCGGGCAGCTTAATTATGTCAATCTCGTATATTTTTTTACTTTTCTATTAGTATAATCGAATATTACTTTGTCTAGGCCGGCAGTTAAAGTAACTTTTAGTTCAGTTTTGTAGCGATGATAGCTCAGTGGTTAGCACGGTAGGATCGCATGCCGAAGGGCGTGGGTTCAAACCCCAAGAATGGGCTTGAGGTGCCGGTGAAGGAAAACATCGTGAGGAAACCATAGCATGGTGGTAGGGTACTTTCTAGTACTCGGCTGGCTAGCTACCACCCTCAAGTTAAAAATCTACCGCCAAGCATCTAACGGCGTGTTCCGGCAGCCTCACTTAAGAGCCAGTTCCATTCCAGACTAGGTGTGATTATTTACAATACGGTATTAATTTAAAATACGGTGTGGTCGAAGGCGACCACACCGTATTTTAACATCAGATGAGCTGTGGTCGAAAATCTAGTAATCTGTCAACCATAAAAAATATCACCAGAACAATAATTAAACATTAATGTTGGTTTATAATTTACTTTTGTTTTTATCTTAATGTATATATTATGTTATGTACGTATATTATATACTATATATGTATTATGAGTGTAAATATTTATATATGTAAATATTTCGTTTTATTTGTATACATTATTATGATTATTTTTATATACTACAACTTTGTTTTTTTTAGTATACTTACTACATATTTTATTTTTATTTATTTTTCTTATTAGTGTTACATATCCCGCCTGTGTCTTATTTTCTCTATCGTTTTTTTCTTTTCTTGGTTGCCTGGAAGAGATTGCTGTTAGCGATAAGGCCGCCACTTATGGCAGTAGCTCATAAGGTTATTTTGTTCTCTGCACTTTTTTCTGTTTATGGTGGCACAACTTGACTTTTATCTATCTATCTACACAGATTTCTATCTCAAACTCCTACAAAATAAATAACAACAAATAAATAACTATAAAAAGTGCAATAGATAGCTAAACAAATCGACCTAACTTGTTACACTGTACCCTTCAGACACCTGAAGAATACAAACTTTTGACTTTCTACGAGTATATCGCCTACAGCCAATACCGCAATCAACCAAACTGCCCAGTACATTAGACTCGCCAGCTTTGCTGTTAAACTCAACCTTATACCCAGACAATAGAGTCGTTACGCTTTTTGTTCTATTTATTTGATGTCTGCACTTTGTGGAATAGTTAAGTATCTATACTTATACTAAGGTTATATAGATTTTAACGGTACCTGATGTCCAGCTTAATTTCTCTCTGAACCCAATTCGGTGTGTAAAGTTTTTTTTTGTATTTATTTTATATTTTTTACTGTTAGTAAACTTTATTGCTTTTATAGTCTATAAAAGTTGCCTTACGAGGTGACGTCATTAGATATCAATTGAAAATCAAGTTTATTTTATGTATTTTATTAAAATAAACCCCACCTCATAGTTTACAGAGTTTTAAACTTAAAAATATTCTACAGAAATGTACTATTTCGAAGTAGTTTTGGAATCAGTAAAGTTTATTTTTCTTTACACACCGAATTCTTACCTCAATGCAGACGAAGTCGCTGAACCAAGCTAATGTGACTTATACATACTTGTGGAATCTAATTAAAGCGATACACTTTTTTTTTAAATATAAATGGTAATGAGACGAACGAGACGCTCTCCTGATAGTAAGAGATAACGCCTGTCCATGACCATTGCAGCGATACACAGAACTTTGCTGCTTACAATATACTTGATATGTTTTTGTATCCAAATGAAACTCTACTTTCAATTTGAAAAGTCTTATATCCTGGAGCTTAGTTACTGCAACCGTAGATACATCGCAAATAGTTTGTAGGAAACCCAAGTCTGGCAACTCGTGGGTGTAAAAAGTACTATAAAAGACAACGAGTCTCGAAACTAGTAGAAACTTTCTTGTCTAACAACCGATGAAGACTGAAGATTAACTTTGTACACATAAGAAAAAGAAGAAAAGAAAGAGAAAAGAAAATGTTTGTCTGAATGTGTTTTTACGTGTTTGAAACGAACAGTATTTCTTTTATTTTTTTCATCGTTGACAGGCTAGGTGATTGACCACAACTTACGTGATGTTAAGTGACGTAGTCGAAGATGGTAAAGCATACCTAGCCTGGAATGGGACCGTTAGATGCTTGGCGGCAGATTTTCTACTTGAGGGTGGTAGCTAGCCAGCCGAGTACTAGAAAGTACCCTACCACCATGCTATGGTTTCCTCACGATGTTTTCCTTCACCGGCAGCTCAAGCTCTTTGTTGGGGTTTCAACCCACGCCTTTCAGCATGCGAACCGACCGCGCTAACCACTGAACTATCATCGCTACAATACAGTTTTATTTCTGCTACATCCAAGTGTGTAAAAATTACTGTGTTCCGGTTTAAAGGGTAACTAACCATCGAATGTTTCAAAGTACCTAATAATGAACACAATGTTCCGGTAATTAACACCAACAGCGATGCCCTGGAATCTAATATTTTCAGGGTCAAAGTGAATAAGTATCATATTCGCTGCTTATCTCCGACCACATCGTGCTTCATCGTTGATCAGATTAAGATAATATCTCTCGCAAATTAATAGAATTATTTATTCGTGATTCTCATTATGTCGTAAGCAGGGGCGCACCAGGAGTTTGTGGGGCTGGGCTAATACTACTTAGAGTCTTGCTTAAATAATTAACCAATTGCCATTTTATCAAAAAACAGACACAAGCAGCAGGCGTAGCTGTGACAGACGTGTCGCTGTCCCGATGCCGGCTGGGAAACAGTAGTTTCCTAACTGACATTTGTGGCACACGCTCTATGTCTATTGGACTTTTTTATTTTATTGTTTTGACATTTTATGTTTCATTATTATTGTATTTCAATTATTATTAATTTTGTTCTATGTATTAGTATTTATGCGTTAGGTACTTGAAATATATAAACAATTTAATTACTTAAAAATTTCATTAATAAAACAATGAACTGTTTTTTTTTTAAACCTGTTTTTGATAGTCGCTTTCTTAGTTTACATATTTTTTTTGCAATCGTTGAAATAGTATTTAGTACCTATAAACTATAAATAATACCTTAAGAAATTCACGTTCGACATAGGTATGACTATTATAAAATTTGTAGATACGTACCTACTGTTCTAGTAAAATATAAGTAGCAAAATCAAAAGAGCGCCCTCTCTATAAAACAAGGAAAACTTTTTCGTTTTTCTCAGTTTTCTTCTAGTTTCACTCTTTCACTTGTTAAATAGTTTAACAAATAACCGTAAGATGTCACTTTCTAAAAAAATATTATTTACGAATGAAAAGGAATTTGAGTTTTGGCGGGAACGCAAAATGATCGTGTCGCCTGTACTATAAAATATTATTTTCGAAAACTTGTTTTTTAAAACTTGAATTTTAATCTATTTGAAATTTAGATTTTTTTTTATTTTACATTAAAATACTTATCTGGAATAGAAATTAACAACTGCACATTTGTTATTCTTTACAAAACCAAGATTTAGAACCGGTGAACCGGATTTTATTTTAAAAAAATTGAAGCATACCGATTTATACTGGCGCTTGATAGAATCGGTCAGTATAGGCGACGCGAAATTGTACGAAATCTTTTTAATCTAAAATATCAAATATTTACTACAAACATTTATTTCAAAAAATCTCATGCCATCCCACTAATCCCACTAATATTATAAATGTGACAGTTTGGATGGATGGATAGATATTTGTTACTGTTTCACGCAAAAACTGCTGAACGGATTTGTATGAAGGTAGCTGAGACCCTGGACCCTGGTGGTGGCTAGCCAGCCGAGTACTAAAAAGTAAAAAGTACCCTACCATGGATGGGTTATGGGTTGCGTGCCATGTTTTTCTTCACCGGCAGCTCAAGCTCATTGTTGGGGTTTGAGCCTACGCCCTTCAGGGTGTGAACCGACCGCACTAACCATTGAGCTATCATCGCTATTATTGCTAGCTGTCTGTCTAAAAAAAATCATGTCATATCAAGTCCATCTTGTTTTACAAGCATTTAATATAAATGACTTGCTTCGCCCCGCGGTGTTACACGCTACATGTTTTCTGGATAAAAAGTAGCATATGTGTTAATCCAGAGTCTTAGCTCCATACCAAATTTTATGCATATCCGTTCAGTAGTTTTTGCGTGAAAGAGTAACAAACATACGTCCATACTAGGTAGGTATTAGTAGGATTAAAATAAAATAAAATACAAGTTTTCGTGACATGTGATCTAAACCGCGAGCGACTGAGCTATCAACGCCATAAATTTACGTATTTTAACCGGTTAAATATTTTTCCGGTTATCAAGTCCTACTTCTATAATTTAATACAATCTTCTAAATAGCGTAAGCGCAGCTGCTGATGTTATGACCAGAGACGCTGTGTCCAGATGACTGCCGGATCTGACCCAACAAGTGTCTTCAGTGTTGTTGAACGTGACAAACGGAGTGTTTTGCAGGCTGTAGTTGGCGATGGCTTTATCTAACTTCACCGCGTCTGTGCTTTTCAGATGCGGGGAGCGTGTCATCTTCCATATTTCATCTGAAAAAGACAAATTACCAATTTTCATTCTACGAAAGAAAGGCAATGTTGCCAGTTTGTTTTGTTGTTATGTAAAAGTAATGAAACGACAGCAGCGCTCTCTTGATGGTAAGAGATAACGCATGTCCATGTGACAGCACTGTCTGTGTTCATTGGTAGTATATCTGCTTCAAGAGCTGTAGGGCGTGGGTTCGATTCCCACCCAGGACGAACATTAGATATATGGTATAAACAAAATATGTTTGTTCTTTGAAAGCTAATGACAATTATTAAACAAAATAAAAAATACCTTAAATTATATCTACTATTTACAAAATGTATACAGAAAACTTAGTCTAAAAAACCGTCAGAGGAGGGATATGTGGCCAGAATGCTGGCAACATTGCCACGCTGGATGGCAATGTTGCTGATTGTTTGTTCTATGTCTGGGTGTACTGTGTGTGTGAGTGCATAAGTGTGTATTTACATTATTATTTACTGTATTATAAAATAACAATACTTAAATATACACTTATATACATACATATATACGTATAGATATACAATTACATAATTATGCTATACATAAATATTAAACATATAAGAAGAAGACCGCGAATTACAGGGTTATTTTAAAAGGTGCAGTAACAATTTAAATATAGCCTTTGTCACTCAGTTATAATGTAGCATTCTTATGATGAAAGAATTATTTAGATCAGTCCAGTAGTTTCGTAGCCTATTCAATACAAACAAACGAACAAAAAAACCAAATCTTTCCTCTTTATAATTAATGTAGATATATATATATATATATATATATTTTTATGTAAAAGTAGTGAGACAAACGATACGCTCTCCTGATGGTAAGAGATGCCGCATGCCCATGACCATTATAGCGATACACAGAACTTCCAGTAGCAAAACAAAGTCCGGGGCATCGCTGCTTTGGCACACACTACTTTGAGACTTCCGATGGTTAGTCTCAACAGCCCAGTAATTTCGCTAGCTGCAGTACCCTTCAAACCGGAACACAGTAATTGATTTAATGATCTGCATTAGTATTAAAATTAAATGTTTTGCGACTTAGGTGAGCTTTAAAAAATACTTCGTCGCTACCTATATATCTAAATAAGTAAAAAAAAAAACATTGAACATTTAAATGAATAAATGAGACAATTAATTTGGTCCGGTACCGCATCGCGCGGCTTTCCGAGCCAACGAACACGACCTCCATTCGACCAGTAAATTGCTTCGCCTGTATAAAAAAAACATTCGTAAGTATCTATTAGAGTCATAGATAATTAGCTGTTACTCGACCGCTTCGCTGGGTTTGTACCATTATGATGCCTATCCTTAACCTATCCTTAAAAGGTATATGACACCGCAGACTTTTTATAAATCTATAAAAAAAAATATCCCACCAAGCATTGTTTTGTTATATCACAAAAGGATCAGGCAGTGTTTTAGAGGAAAGCTCCCAGGTAGTTTTAGTCTTTCTGACACTTTCAACAATTACAAGAGCTCACCGGAAGACCAGAGCTGGTCATACAGCTTAGTATGATCAGTATTAGTACGTGGTGGTAGATTTCCTTACCAGGAAGTCGTCTAGGTAGGTACCACCGCAGTACTAGATATTCTGCCACCAAGCAGTAGTGTGTAAACATTACTGGGTTCCGGTTTGAAGGGCAGCTAGCAAAATTAATGGGCTGTTGATCGAAACCCACAATCGAAAGTCTCAAAGTAACGAGCGCCAAAGCAGCGATGCCCCGGACTTTGTTTTGCAACTCACAAGTTATCGTGCGTTATCTTTCACCACCAGGAGAACGCATCGTTTGTCTCATTACTTTTACATGCAAAAAATAAAAAAATAATGTATTAAACTGAGGTTAAA
Source organism: Biston betularia (assembly GCA_905404145.2). Lineage (NCBI taxonomy): Eukaryota > Metazoa > Arthropoda > Insecta > Lepidoptera > Geometridae > Biston > Biston betularia. Next base: position 3,143,689 of record FR989879.1, read on the forward strand.
CTGAGCCCCTATTTTGTAACTGTTTGTCTCTGTTTGTTTGTTTTCGTTTTTGTGCTTGTGTTACAAAATAAAATTATTTTCTTTCTTTCAATTATTATAATTATCATATTTCAACCAAGTGAAAATCATCTTGATTTGATAAATCCGACTGGATCCTGCCGGCTCGATGGGAATCCAGTCAAATTCGGCTGGATTGAAAACGACACCGGATTGCAATCTTTATTAGCAAATGAGCACAAAGCTCAACACCCTTGTTTTGTGGTGTCCTACAAGTTTATAGGTGTCAAACAAAATTGTAGAACCAAAGAATCCTACACACTATTAAATCTGTAAATACTTTTTTTACACGACTGCCAAAAAAAGTAGTGTAATGTTTTCAGGGTGTATATACAGTATGACTGGTGAGACACCTACGATACTCGAGGACATTGGAGTGATATTTGGTGATCATATACGAAGAAAAAAAATAACATTAAAAATAAATATTAACTGACTACGAGGTAAACTTAATCGAAAGTTATGTAATTAATTACACAGCGCATGGACACCGCGCGGACGCATGAGCTGGACGTTATGAGGACGCTTGCGCCGACGACGGGGGGACAAGCACGTACTCGTCGCGTGATCAAAACATCGTTATCAGCGTCAGGAGTGTATCCACGCTTCATTTATTTATAGGGAAATTTGGCCAATAATTAAGTACGTAATTATATTACATAATTATAACAAGAATCGAATGCCGACTAATCTCCTTCAGTATCGTCGGTATCTCACCAGTCATGCTGTATATATGACATGTATGTATGTGAGTTTCTTTATTCCGTCATTACTTTTAAATGTCTGAACAGAGTTGTATATCGTTCGTATAAGGTAGAGTCCTTACATCATCTCGAGTGACAGACTTCGTGTTTTCGGGTGTTCGTGTTTGTTTTTTAATTTTCTCAATTAATCTTGTTTAAATTGTGATAATAGGCTACATAATTATGTAAATGTCTTATACTTACAAGTGCTACTGTTTCCATCATCATTGTTATAGCAGGCAAACACAACCGCATAATGCTCGTAGTTTATATCCAGGAAAGAATAGGTTTCTGATTTCTGATCTGTAACCAAAAATTGCAAAATCAATACTATTATAAAGAGAAAAGACTTGATTGATTATTCGTTCGTGCGTTCGTTCGTTTGTTCAATCGTTCGTTCTTTCGTTCGTTCGTTTCTTCGCTTGCTCGTTCGGTCGTTCGTTTGTTTCTTTGTTTGTTTGTTTGTATTGAATAGGCTCTGAAACTACTGGATCGATTTCAAAAATTCTTTCACTGTTGGGAAGCTACACTATCTCCGGGTGACATGGGCTACTTTTTATCCCTGTATTCCCACGGGAACGGAAACTACAGTGAAACCGCGAGGCGACCGCTAGTAAGTTAATAAAGTAGTTATTGTTTATTTTATTTGACACTACTGGACCGATCTGAATAATTGTTTCATCATTAAAATGCTACATTATCACTGGCTATATTATTAATCGAGTTTTGTTTACCCGTGTGAAGCCGGGCCGGCCCGCTAGTCCCACAAATATTATACATGTGAAAGTTTGAATGGATGGATGGTACTCTTTCACACAAAAACTACTTAACGGATTTAGATAAAACTTAGTATGGAGGTAGCCGAGACCCTGTATTAACGCATAGGCTACTTTTTATCCCGAAAACATGTAGCGGGTAACACCGCGGAGCGCAGCCAGTATTATATAAAAGGACCCTAGCCCCTATTGGTCCCAGTATTTTTATTTATACTTTCCTTTCAATCGTTAAGAATTTAAATTGAGTCATAGATTAAGAAGTGAATTAATAAGAAACTCTTTATCGTTGGTTTTTATTACCTACCATTGGAATGTGATTGAATATATCCGTTGTTTTTATTGAACATCAATTTGAAAGCCATTTACTTTGATACAAGTGCATCGTATAATTATTATTGTTTTAATCCCACTAATATTGTAACTGAGAAATTTTGGATGGATGGATGTTTGTTACTCTTTCATGAACCCAGAGCGTCTAGATCGGCAGTCAAAACAGCTAACCAAGTAAATAGCTCAAATCCAAAGAATGTAATCTCCAAACATCCAAATGAGAAGGCATTAATGTTAAGAAACTTCTTCAAACAGCTTGAAAGCCAGTTCCAATACTAGATAGATGTGTTTTACCATCTTCGACCACACCAACACTTAACATCAGGTGAGCTGTGACCAAACACCTAACTCGTCAATCATTAAAAAAAGTGATTCTTGATTTTGATTTGCCACCAATACTTTTTTTTTGACTATAAATAGATCTACGTTTGGCCACCAACTCGCCTGATGTAAAGCGACGGGATGGCCGAGGATGAAGCACGGTGATCTAGAAGAAATCTATTAATTACATTAAAAAACGTCAAAATTGTAGACTTATCAATTTACAGAAGTATTACGTTTCCGTTTCTTGCCATTAAAGTGTTTAATCTCTTAAAATTAGTAAACTCACCGTTATAAGTAACTTGAAGTAAATCTCCCGTGCTGTTACTGTTAGGGTCCGGTATCAAAGCCACGGATCCGTTGTAGAATCTAGCAGTGTTATTGGTGACCCACTTGATGGAAACTCCCAGGGTGTCCTGGTGGTCGAATATTACCATCGCACATTCGCCTTGCACACGGAGATCTGTTGCTACAGCAGCTAAATACCAAGTCCCGTCCATCTGTAGTAAAACAAATTATTAACTCAATAAAGCCAGCACATAATATTTAATAGCACAAACTTTCCAACTGTAGGTATATACAAAGGCGGTGTTATGGTGTTTTGACTAAGCTAGACGCTATTGATTCAAAATAATTATGATACTGAAGGAACGCGCTGGATGCGGGCCGCTTCCAACCGGTCTTTATGGAAGTCAATGTTCAGCAGTGGACATCCTACGGCTGAAATGGTGATGATGTAAATACGTGACCTAGAGCATAATAGCAAATCAATTGACACCTCAGCCATCAAAATGTTATAAATAGTTTCGGAACTACAAACATAGATACATACAAACATTCGTGCATAAACTGCTAAAAACAAATCCTTTAATTTCGCTGTGCCGTAGGCGGGTAAAAAAAGCTTTTATTCCGACTAATAGCAATAGTATGTTTGTAGTAAGTCGTTTCTGTGAATCTTCTCCTAAAACTCTTCATTCTTCTTTTATTTCTCGCTTTTGACATCTTTCCATGAATATGTTTCTCCATCTTTTCTTTTCGTGTTTGGCATCCTAAATTTCTTTTACCGTCTCGTGCAATCTTTACTGTAGTTTATTTTATGTACTGATATTTTTTAGACTACTGCGGCGAAAACCCAAGAACCAAATTCAATTTTTATTTAAAATAATTGGACGACCAAGATGCTCTCCTGATGGTAAGAGATAGCGCCTGCCAAATAGCACAGGCCCGAAATTAACAGCTTGTGCTGTACGAGTACCAGGCTCTGAATCACAGTAGTTTAACTGGTCTTCTATCTACTACCATGACTTTACCACTTTACTTCGTACTTACTTCTTTCCAGTCCAACTCTCTAGGAGTAACTTCAGGACATGTCGCGTTCCTCACAACAGCTTCCACTTTAAAAACTAAAAATCCTAAAATACAACTTTGGATCAACATTTCATTGGATTAGAGCACTTTTTCACGCTGGCATAAATCACGGAAGGTAACTCGCAAATGAGATGGAACGAAAAAAGATACCTCCTTTATAGACTCCAGTTTTTTTGTTAAAGGAAATTTTGTTCCGGAAAGCTTACAATTACTTGTTTTGTTTGTCTGATTTAAATTGGTCGGAATATTTTGTGCAAAACGTTGGACTTGAAGAACTATTGATAGTTTTTGTGCAAGCCTTTAGTTTTGTAAATTTAAATTGACCGGTAATTTTCTGGTGTTAGTCAGTTTTCAGTTTGTTTATGATATAAATTTTCGTTGATTTGTAAATAATTGCTAATTTGGTAAGCATGAGAAATTGACTGAATAAACTGTGAACTTCTCAGAATAGTTTCATGAAAAAGTGATAATTATTATCACTTTTCATGAAAACTTCTTTTGATGGTAAGTAATAAGCAGTGATTTATTTTTAAATATTATATTTTTCATCATTGATAGTAATAGAAATTTGACCACTGTCAAAGTTAAGTAAATATCAAACACATAGGCTACTTTTTATCCTGAATACATGTAGCGGGTAACACTTCGGGGCGCAGCTAGTTATCTATAAAAACGCAAAAAAATACGTTTGTTGTATAGGAGCCCCCTTAAATATTTATTTGATTCTGTTTTTTAGTATTTGTTGTTGTAGCAGCAACAGAAATACACAATCAGCGAAAATGTCAACTGTCTAACTATCACGGTTCATGAGATACAGCCTGATGACAGACGAACAGCGGAGTCTAAGTAATGGAGTCCCGTTTTACCCTTTGGGTACGGAACCCTAAAACCAATTAAGATTACTAACATAACTTTCCTCTTTTTGTAATGTAAAATTGTAAAAAAAAAATAAAAAAATATGTAACTAAAGTTGACAAAGGTCACGGACCCCAGTGTCTGTGGAGCGTACAATTATAAAAAAAAGAACCCTAAAACCACAAATATTATTCAATTTTTTTGTAGAAGTAAGTAAAGCATTCATAGAATCATTTAGTGAGACGGTTTGTTGAAACCAGCCTACCTTCTACAAAGTAAATTGTGATTCATAAGCACAAATGTAAAGTCATTCAGCAATATGTACGTAGAGATAAATCATATCGAGATAAAAATCATATCTCCTTCAGAAGTTTACCCGATAGGAAGATCGGTAATCGTACATTGTACAAACAGTAAGGGGAAACTCAAAAACAACTGCCAAACAATTTTGTATCAAGCTTCTGTAGCGATGTTTTTTTTTTTCTTTGGTTTTGGCGTCGCGTTTTAGCATTTGCCAGTGTCAAGTAATTATATATTTTCAAGTTAAATAAGTGCCATCTTAGCTACTTTTAGTCAAAGTCGTCTTTGTCAAGTCCAGTTCGTGTCAGTTAATTCCAGTCATGCTTTAGTAAAGTAGTGGCAACTTTACTACAAAGCTTCGATGGAGTTTTGGAAGCAACACGAAAACTCATGTTTCACCACATTATATCATTTTCCCACACTCGCGCTTGTAATTCGGCACTTTATGAATAAAACACCACCATTTTTATGCATAAACACTCGACAAAACACTAGTTTTGGAAAAAAATACAACGGAGCGACACGACTCTTCCCGCGTTCCCGCCAAAACTCCTGTAGCGATGTTGTTGATACCTATTTAACGCATTAGTTAGTACGCCATTGCACACAACTGTCAGTTGACAGTAGAATAACTTACTTTTTTCTTTGTTTTTGGCATAGCACTTTGTGCATAATACCAATGTCAACTACACGTATTTTCAAATGCCTCATGATCATTAAAGTTACATAAAGTTATTTCACTTGGTAGTAAATCTCTTTAGCGATAGATATTCTACTGCCAAACAGTAGTGTGTAAACATTACTGTATTCCGGTTTGAAGGGTACTGCAGCAAGCGAAATTACAGGGCTGTTGAGACTAACCATGAAAAGTCTCAAAGTAATGCGCGCCAACGCAGTGATGCCTTGAACTTTGTTTTACTACACAAAGTTCTGTGTATCGCTGCAATGGTCATGGGCAGGTGTTATCTCTTGCCATCAATAAAGCGACTTGTTTAGTTTAATACTATAACACAAAAAAAAGTTTTAAAAAAATCACATTAAAGTATAGTCCATATACTCGTAAAGTTAAAAGTAACGCAAAAAAAAATGTTTCACCTTATTATATCCCCCTTGACCACACTCTTGCTTATAATTTGGAACTTTGTGATTAAAATATTACTGATTTTAAAGATTACCCTTCGGAAATAACGCAATGTAGAACCATAGTCTGTGTTGCCTGTTAGATACAATATGGGTGTCTTCAAATCTATAGTAAATAGGTTCCTTCTAGGTAAGCGTGCTCCATCTTAGACCACACTACTGTTTAACATCAGGCAGAGTGTGGTCAAACGCGAACCTATTATAAAAAAAAAAAAAAAAGGTAGCCTAAATGTCATGAAATAAAGTTTGTGTTTTTTCTTAACAATTGTACTGTACTGTGCAAAGCAGCTAAAGGACACGCGCGCTTTATAGAATATAAAGCGCGCGTTTGAATCCTTAAAGAAGGTCACCGGATGTGGCCAAAACTATAGACGTCATAAAAATGTGTCAAAACCATGTGTCAGTTTCTTTCCATACTGTTTGTGTATGTTTAAATTTATGTGAGCTATCGATATAATATATATTTTGTGAAAGAGATAAAAGATAAGAAAAACCCATCAGATAACCCAGACTCCCGTCTGATCAACAATACTGGCAATGTTAAAAACATCAACTGGAAAATACTAAATTTGTAAGAAAATGTATAAGAAAATTATCGAATTGTGTTTTATGTTAATATTAATGAACAAAGTTAGTGAAAGTCAAGTGTTACAGTTTGGAACATGTGCAGAAGTTGAGACTATGAAATATTTTGATTTAGAAAGGGTAAGTGGAAACATTAATTTAAAAAAACCTTATTTTTCTTTAAAAAATACACATTTATCATTATAAATTAAAATATCTTAAATTAATACTATTTACACAAATTTATACAAATAACTTAATCTAAAAGTCCGTCTGAAGACAAATATGTGGTCAGAATCCTTACAATTTTTTTTAAAATGTAAAACGTAACGAGACCAACGAGACGCTCTTCTGATGGTAAGAGATAACGCCTATCCGTGACCATTGCAGCGATACACAGAACTTTGAGTAACAAAACAAAGTCCAAGGCATCACTGCATTGGCGCTCATTACTTTGAGACTTTCGATGGTTAGTCTCAACAGACCAGTAATTTCACTAGCTGCAGTACCTACCCTTCAAACCGGAACACAGTAATGTCTAATGCTATGCTATGCCTTTGACCAAAGTAGATGCCAGCATTCTTGTCACCAGAAGCCTCCTCTAACGCTTGGCCAGGTCCAGATATAGATCGAGAAAAAAATAAACAGAAATTAAATTAGTTCTCTGTTATAAATAAATATCGTAGGACATTACACAGAGCGCCATCTGACCTGAAGTCAGCTAACTGATAGAATACTTCAATACTTTTTTGTAAATACAACTTACTTGTAATAAATACAGAACCCCCAGACTAAGAACAAACATTTAATTTTGTTTGTACCATAAAATGTTGTGGGTGGGAATTAGTGGCAGATTTTCAACTTGAGGGTGGTAGCTAGCCAGCTGAGTACTAGAAAGTACCCTACCACCATGTGCACCATGCTATGGTTTCCTTATGATGTTTTTTTTTCACCGGCAGCTCAAACTCATAATTGGGGTTTGAATCCACGCCCTTTGGCATGCGAACTGAACGCGCTAACCACTGAGCTATTTGTCTGGCTACCCATACATAATTTTTTCGCGTGTCCGCACCCAAAGTAGGTAGATAAGTAGTAACGTTAACTTGTTTTCTATCAATGTTTCCGATCTAATCAATCACTCCACAACTTCGTACGTGCATTTGACAAAGAGATAATACAAAACCACTAATGATTACATACTTAGCCAAAACATTCTTGACCACGCCTGTTTTGCAGAAAAACAGAAAACGGGGAAACCCCCACTAATACAGGATGTTGTCGAAAATCTAAACAAAACTATCATAACACATCTATTGTATAGATAGATAGATTCATATTTGTATTTATGTCCATCACGGATAATATAGCATTCTAATAATTATTTCATTATTAGAATGCTATATTATCCGTGATATTTATATTCAATACAAACAAACAAGCAAACAATCAAATCTTACCTCTTTATAATAAAGCGGAAAGATTTGATTGTTTACTTATTTGTAGTTGTCAATTTGCTTTATAAAACGTCACTTTATTCTATTGTCAATAGTTCACGCTGCGCATGCTAAGTAAGGATTTTTAAAAAAAAATCACAGCTTGGGTTACATTATTGAATTTTCCATACGGATCCCTAACTGTTTTTTAAATAAAATATAGCATATGTCCATCACGGATAATGTAACATTCTAATAATGAAAGAATTATTAAGATCGGTCCAGAAGTTGCGGAGCTTATTTTTTTTTTAATCCTTACTTAGCATGCGCAGCGTAAACTATTGACAACAGAATAAAGTGACATTTTGTAGAGCAAATTGACAGCTACAAATAAGTCCGCAATATCATATGTCTATAATTTCGTGCACAGCCTCATATTTGTGTGAGCGTCCACGTCTCGACTCGGTGGTAGACTAATTTTACACCTAAAAGAACGAGGAAAACAAACAAACTACAGACTGCTAATCACATTTATAGGTTTCAAATGGAAACCTTAAAACATTTATTTCAAAGAAACTAAGTACTTGGATACAAAAATTACATTATTACGTGAAACAAAAATAAATCAGATCTAGTCACAATACTACTTTGCAGGCGCAATGCCTGCCGCCAAGCACCTAACGGTATGTTCCGACAGCCTCACTTGGGAGCCAGTTCTATTCCAAGCTTACATACTTAGAACACATGCTATAACTCACAATACCTAATTGTTTACTTGCAAGAAATTCACGACTCATTATTATCAATAAAATGTAATTATCGCAGTTAAATCCCTTATACCTGGAAAAAGTTAAAAAACAAGTAGACGACGCAAGAAATAACAATAAATGGATTTATGTCCATTTCAATCACGAAAGTAAATATTTATCAATATAGACATATTTTAACAAAAATTATAACAATTTATAAAATAAGATTAAGTAAAAAATAAAATATACCAATATCAACATAATCAATTCTGCTACATATAAAATATGTTTAGTTTCCTTTGAACAAAGCGAGCGGTGGAACACGTCGGACCATGAAATGCATTCCACAACTGAACAGCCTGAAATGCAATCGAATCCCCGTAACATTTTACAACGTATAGAAGGGGACTTCATGGTCAGATTACCCATTGACCTGAGAATTTGTTAATGAAAAGAATGCCATAAAGTAAAGCTTTCACTGAAATAATAATAATAAATAGTACATATCATAGGGCATTACACACAGCGCCATCTGACCCCAAACTAAGCAGAGCTTGTGCTATGGAAGACGGATAACTGATAGAATACTTAAATACGTTTTTTTTTTTGTAAATACATACTTATAATACATACAGTACACCCAGACACAGAACAAACATCGATGATAGAAACTAAATTTTTTTAATTACATGTTTAGGCTTACGTTTGACCGCCTACTCGCCTGATGTTAGCGAAGAAGCGGTTTATGCACGCTCGCCTAGGAGAAACCGATTCACTCGCGACTTGAAGGCACCTAGATAATATATCCGGAAACACGCTCGGGCAGCAAATTTCGTTGTTTAGCGGTTTGTACAATGAAGGTAGATTCGAGCCGTTAATTCGAATCTTTGGAATATGTCACCGTGACACATAATATGAATCTGTCGCTTTTCTTCTAAGTAAGCAAATTTTCCTATCATTTTCAGTTCCTTGGGCTATGGTATGAGATAGCCCGGTTTCCTACGTGGTACGAAGACTACGGCAACTGCGCATACAAGACTATCCAGTACTGCGGGCGACGAATCGAAATTGAACACGTTTACGTCCGGGATGGCATTCAGTTTGTACTCCACGTGAACAGCTCTTACTATCCTGGAGATGAAGCTATTTTTACTATACAAGAAAATAATATTGGTAAAGATAATAAAACTATCTACAATTTTTTTCCTAACATACATACGATACAAGGTGGACAGACGTCCTAATAATGACCACAGGAACGCGCTTGATGCGAGCCGCTTTCAACCGGTCTTTGTAAAAGTCAATGGAGAAAGTGGATCAAATATATAGAAGGATATATAAGTCCTAAAGTAATGAGCGCTAAAGCAGCAATGCCCTACACTTTGTTTTGTCACACAAAATTCTGTGTATCGCTGCAATGGTCATGGACAGTCGTTATCTCTTACTATCACGACAGCAACTCGTTGGTCTTATTACAATCACATTAAAAAAAAAAACAGAATGAATATCTTACGATATTTAATGATAATTCTACTTTACAATTTCACACCGCCCATGGCATCGCGCATATACCTAAGGCAATAGCTTATAAAATAGTTTCAACAAAACTAAATGATTGCAATTTTATCATTTCCAAAGGATGCACGAGATTTCCTTCATAGGTACGTAGGTCATCAATTTGCAACATTGTGTTGAACGAGCAATTGTATCGTTCCAGACCCCGTTGGAATCCCGCTAACAGTTATATCGACGGATTATTCTAACTACGCTCTTATGTACGGCTGCAGAAGTAAAGACGACGTTGGGATAAAATATCGTAAGTTATTGATCTAAAATATATCGATTAAAAAAAACCGCACCAGATACTTCGCTGTTCTGCTCGTTAAACTAAGGTCATCTGTCTTTTTTATGGTAGCAAATAACAAAAAAGATATCATATCCGAACTCTCTAGAACAACATCTGCCATTTAATTTTCTAGAAAAACTATTACGGTGGTTTGAGAGAGAGAGAGAGAGATTCTCAGCACTTTGAGAGATTCGATGGTTGGTTTCATCAGCCTTTTCACAAATTCAATCAGCTTTCCATACACTAATGTTAGCTGTAGTGGAACCATTGATGGCCCGGTTGGGTTATTGGTAGGATATCTTGCGAGTAGATTACATGGTAGTATTTCTTGTAGATTTGTCAGATGGCGCCGAATGGTAGATAGATGGTTTCCGAAATACAGTTATCACTAGTTTGTAGCCTATAGGTTCATTTTAATTTGTCCAAAATTTAAACCAATTAATTTTGAATTTTTGAGTGCAACGTGCGTGCAGCCTCATCTTGCTTCGCTTTGTGGCCGAAACTATAGTCACAGTATAGGATATAATTTTAAACGTGATTCATTCTACACAAGTAAAACAAAAATATTACCAATAAATATTAATAAATAAAATTTTAACAGTTTCAGCCTGGATTCTGTCAAGAGAACCGACGCTTTCCGAAGACACTTACCAGAATGTAGTACAAGAGTTGAACACAGTGCCCAACGCCAACGTTGTTTTCCTTGAAAAAGTAGAACAAAGAGAAGAGAAATGTAACTTTCACTGGACAGCTCATGTGCAAGCTGTCACTTCCAACAATACTGATATAGAAGAATAAACTGAATATATTTTTATTTTTTTTATTGTATTTACAATTCTCCTTTATTGTGTTGATTTGGAAAGTTGTATTTTGCTGATTGGCTTCCGGCTTGGACAAAAAAAGGCGAAAATCGGCCCACAATAAGTCAATGGACGGATTGAAAACTATCTAGCTTCTAGTCTTAAGTTCAAATCCTGTAACAAACACTCATATCTCTTATAGAGTATTTCTCAGAGTCTGAAAGTTGTTAATATTCTCGAAGATGTGGAAAGCTAAGCACATGGCAGGCCTTGCAATCTAATCAAGGTGAAAAGCGACTAAGCGTCTCCTATATGCCTAAGCAAGGAATTATAAATCTACACGCCGAAAACTCACTAAAAGTATTTTGTAAGTTATCTGGTTCCCATAGTATAAGCTTTATTTAGTATAGAAGTAGACAACGCTGTGTAAAGATATTCATCGCAGTTAAATCTAAAAATGACAATCTAGTGCAAACTATAATTTATTCAGCACCAGCAGTCGCACCATTCAAGCGTCCACATCCTTCAATTCTGCATCCAATTTACATGTCTACCTATATCATACAATCACCTATGTAAGGGGTTCTCTGATAGAATAATTACCGTGTGGGTCGCCTCACTCATACGCTGCTTTATCTTCAGCCTGTTCAGACATAACTTCATTTTTACTAGGTCATAAAACCTGACTAGCTTTATATACTTATCATTTAACTTTCTCATTTGGAACGATGATATTTTATACGATTGTCTGCGTGATTCTTCAATGGTGTCATAATGTTGAGAGTCAGAATGCATCTTCTATTTATACGCTAGTCGGTGATTGCCCTGACATGAAGCTACAAGAAAGCTTGGACTATACTAGGGTAAGTGAGTTTAATTTTGTTCAGATTATTATTGTACGTATAGTTTATTTACTAAATACTATAAAGGGTTGAGTAATCATATTAAAAATAGAAAACCTATAGCTTAAAAACATAACCTATAAGAGATCTTTTTAAGCATATATAGATAGTTTAATCAAGCTATAATTTCTGGCAACATGTCCAAAATGCTGGTCACGTTGTCCTGCTAGATGCAAGCTGACTTTTTGCGCGAAATAAAGGCCAGAAATTTGGTCACGTATAAACTTATTTAAATCTTCCCGACAATTTTTGAAAATGTTCATGGGCCCCGGCCGCTATGGTTCAAATGTATTGACCCCAAACCACAAAAATATATATTCTCTAACAATACTGAAAAATTTACATCAGTCATAAACAATATACGATACTGGAATAATAAACAATACTGGAATATCTACACCAGCCTCTTTTCTGGAATGAGATGGTGTTGATACATTGGTAAAAACACAGTAGTAAAAGATGGTAAACATGCTAAAAGCTATCACAAATTTTATCTATAGAAATCCTGTATTTCTTCCCTGTATCCTGTATCCTGTAATTCATATAGTCTAAGTCTTTTCTTTATGTGTTGTTCGTTATACCTACTGTCTAATGATTCTAAAAATAAATGTTTTTCTTTATAAATGCGCACCAAAACAGCAATCTTTGTTTTATGACTCAAAATTTTAGGTTCTCCTGTAAAAGTCATGCGTTATGTCTTACCATCAGCAGAGAGTTTCGTTCGAGTATCTTTACTTAAACAATTATACTCACTGTCTTTGTTATCCTTGCGTTGTTTTAAAAAACACATAACTGTTGTAATTTTATAATTGTCATTTTAAATTTTTTGCTACTAACAGTAACTGTGGAACTCATTTCATCTAGATGTCAGATAGGGATCTCTACTGTTTTATTAACAAGTAAAACCAATTACCAGTATTATCAGTTACCAGTATTCAAACTGACTTATCACTGAAATGGCCTTGTAATTCAATTATAAATATAATCTATAAATAAATAAAATAAGTATACCAAGTTCATGTAATGTATTATCCATAGAATTTGCATTATGATTATCTAAAATATCGTGTATTTTTAAGAAGCTTTACCTAGTTAAAATAGGCCTCGGAATGATAAACTTTTTTTTTATGTTTGACAAGCTAGGTGTTTTGACCACAGCTCACCTGATATTAAGTGAAGGCCGAAAGTTGTAGTAACTGCTAAACGCACCTAGCCTGGGCTATAACTGCTATTCAAGTAAGGCTACCGAAATACACCGTCAGGTGCATGATGACAGATTTTGGTTACCATCTACTTGGTGGTAGATCTCCTTAGCGGGAGGTCGTCTAGGTAGGTACCACCGCAGTACCAGTTATTCTGCCGCTAAGCAGTAGTGTGTAAACATTACTGTGTTCCGGTTTGAAGGGTACTGCAGCTAGCGAAATTACTGGGCTGTTGAGACTAACCATCGAAAGTCTCCAAAGTAATGAGCGCCAAAGCAGCGATGCCCTGGACTTTGTTGTGTTACTCAAAGTTCTGTGTACTGATACACAGGTCATGGGCAGGCGTTATCTCTTACCATCAGGAGAGCGTCTCGTTCAGCTCATTACTATTACATTAAAAAAAGGTACTGCAGAGGTACGGAGGCCTACACTGCTAAGGAGATCTACTACCAAGTTAATAATATCTGCTTCTATTAGTTTTCAGGCCACTGGTACAACGTTGCGAGCTATGCCAGTGATCAACGAAATATAAATGACTGTGCAACCTTGGAGTTTCAAGAAGATAACCTTGGCTACACTTTGAGAGAGACCTTTGTTAACCCTGACGCAGAGCTAGGAAACAGGACCCAGAAGACGTACTTCGCGAGAGTAGATCCTACTTTTGATGCTGGGAACAGGGCGAAATTCGTGATCAGTTATGAAAGTGGTGGTAAAGTTTGTTTCAATTACAACATAGAAAGAAAGAAAGAAAGAAAAAGATTTTATTTTGTAACATAAAAAAACAAAATCGAGACAGAGACAAACAGTTTTGTAAAACGAGACAGAGACAAACAGAGACAAACAGTTTTGTAGCGATGATAGCTCAGTGGTTAGCGCGGTAGGTTCGCATGCCGAAGAGCGTGAGTTCAAACCCCGACAATGAGCTTGAGCTGCCGGTGAAGGAAAACATCGTGAAGAAACCATAGCATGGTGGTTTTAACTATGTATAGGTATATACAATATACGTCATTATTTTTGTATGTAAGAACTTTTTTGTAACTGTTTTTTTTTATGGTTGACAGGCTAGGTGTTTGAACACAGCTCACCTGATGTTAAGTGAAGGTGTGGTCGAAGATGGTATAGCACACCTGACCTGGAATGGAACTGGCTCTCAAGTGAGGCTGCCGGAACACACATTAGATGCTTGGCGACAGATTTTCCACTAGAGGGTGGTAGCTAGCCAGCCGAGTACTATGAAGTACCCTACCACCATGCTATGGTTTCCTCACGATGTTTTCCTTCACCGGCAGCTCAAGCTCATTGTTCGGGTTTGAACCCACGCCTTCGGCATGCGAACTGACCGCGTTAACCACTGAGCTATCATCGCTACTGTTTTTTAGTATTTGTTGTTATAGCGGCAACAGAAATACATCATCCGTGAAAATGTCTACTACCTAACTATCACGGTTCAAGAGATACAGCCTGGTGACAACTAGGCAGCGGAGTCTTAGTAGTAGGGTCCCGTTTTACCCTTTGGGTACGGAACACTAAAAAGTGTCGCGTTTAAAAAACCTTTTTTTTCTTTTTTCTTGTCTCACAGATAACGTACAACTATATCCATTCGTAATCCTGAACACTGATTATGACAACTATGCAATAACCTACACTTGCAAGAACATGGGGAGAAAAGCCAGAATGCACTATGGTAAGTAATAAACGTCCGTCACTATTATAGTATCAGAGCTCACGACCAAAATTTTTGTCTCGTAGCAGTACGGCCAAAACCGCATCAAATTGATAGATTCAATTATCTGGAACTCGAAAATACTCATATCAGATTTTTTTGCGTAGTGTTTGACCTGGCCGAATTTTCAAAAGTGTCAAAAAAATATCGTGCTGTATCATAGCAATCTGTCTGATTTTCATTGTGTATTAAAAAGTATTTTTTTCTTTTAATTAATCGGGTTATAGATTTATTCATCTCTTCAGCTTGTTTGCATAATTTTGTAAATTTATTTATTATATGAACATTAACGTTGTGTACATTATCGCTCGACGAAAAGTAAAAAAAATGTATATATATATAGATAAATGTCACAACTATTACAGGTGCAAATAGCGTGCCATAGAAACAATAATAAATTCATGAATGAATACAAAATTAATGTCAAATAAAAACATAATTATTAATAATAAAAATAAAGGCAGTGATCCTTGACATAGCGCGCATTGTGAGGAGGTTCCTCATTTTGCAGCCCTAACCACCGGCAGCCCTGCCCCGCTGCTGGCGGCACCCTACTTATTAAGTTTTTTATATTATTTATGTTTCATATTTAATGTAAAAAATTCAAAAATTAAGAAAAAAAATAAACATCCATGTAAAAAATATAAATAATTAATTAATTTACATGTCAATTTTTGTCAGAGTGTGATCGCAAAGACCTCTTGAAGGTGTTAATGTTGTCACCAAAATCTACATAATTTGCTCATAGCACATCTAATTAATAAAGCTGTAGGGTTTAGGATAGTACCTAATATGGTTGGCTTTTAAATTATACTTTTAAAGAAAAGTTTTAAGTATTACTATAACATTTCATAAACAATATCGCCTTAATTATCTATCATTAATTTTTACAGTATATGCATGGGTGTTGACTCGAAGCAAAGAGAAATTGCAAGGTCAAACCCTCAAGAAAGTCGAAGATGCTCTCTCCAAATATCCTGAGCTACTCGACCAAAGAAAATCGTTCGTCTTCAAAGACTTCAGCGAAACAAGCTGCGCTTTCAACATAAAGCAGGATATCGATTCCTTTTCTAGTAATTTCTGGTGATTTATTGTTTCTTGAATTTTATCTGTGATTGTAAAGGCATTATAAGCTTTATTTATAAATAAATTTATTTTCTACTATGCGACGTTTTATCTTCATGGTCAATAATGTTTTATTCATTGGCGGTGACAAAAATTGGACTACCTTACCCAACTTATTTTGTTAAACGAGGTTTTAAACGGTTTTATGTTTGCTGTTGTTGTTGTTTTTGGATCAAATGTAGTAATTGAAATTTACCCCCTTCCTGTTAACAGATTTATCTGATATTTGGTACGCACTTTTAGTTTAGACTGGCAGATGCCTCGCGTTTTCGTAGTTCTCGTTCCCGTGAAAATACAGGGATAAAAAGTAGCCTATGTCACTCGGAGATATTGTATCTTCCCATCAGTGAAAGATTTTTTGAAATCGGTTCAGTAGTTTTTGTGTTTATTCGTTACAAACATACAAAAATCCAAAAATACAACTCTTTCCTCTTTATAATATTAGTGTAGATGACAATACATTATTTTCAATAAAACCGTTCATCTTAAACAAAAATGTTTTACTTATTTCTCTTTGCTTTGTCTTATGTCACATTTAAAATCGAGGAATCAATTTGTACCAAACTATAAGATCATGTAGAAGAAGATGAGGATGAAGATCAGCTGGCGGTGGATGGAAGCGAAAAGCCGAAGATCGGGCTGAGTTGCGTGTCTTGGGAGAGGCCCATGTCCAGCAGTGGACTTCGATAGGCTGATGATGATGATGATGATGATGATAAGATCATACATGGCATTGGATGTGTTAAACTGTATCTTGTTTCTTATCTAATATCATTTATAGGTGTTGCGTTATTGGTTATGTAAGTGTATGGTATTTTTTCTTAAATTGACAGAGCTCAGGTTTGAGCGCCATCTTGCGCAAAAAAACGGTCTACGGTCTTGTCTAAAGAAACCGATTCACTCATGAATTTGTTTTGACTTGAAGTGTAATTATGCCTTACAGTAAGTTGTAAGTATAATTTTTTTTTGGATATTTGACACATCTCCATGTAGATCAAACTAAGCAAAGCTTGTACTATGGGCACCAGATGCGGACAGAATACTTAAATCGTGCCACTCGTGCGAACCGATACTGCTCGGTATGCCCCTACTACCCAGACCATTCAACTGCTCAACGACCTGCTTGCTCACCAACCACAATTAGATGTATTTGCCGACAAAATGGACTTATTCATGTGCTGTGCTGTCGCCTTCATTGGTGATAGCAACAATAGTAAATAAATAATAATAATTACTATAAATAAGTTATTTTGAATTGTATTTTTATGTAGTGTTGACTCTCTGTGCGCTTTGGAGTAATCTGTAAGCACAGGGAGTATCTGTTGTACAATAAATAAATAAAAACTTTTTTTCATTAAATAATTAGCCACTATTAATATAGTCCTTTGTAATAATCATTGCCAACGTTAAGAATCGATACATGTTATAGTGACTATAGGAAAGTTCAGTTAAGTTATAAACAAATTAGTTCAACAATAGTGTGGAATCGGAATCACTTATGACGAGGCTATGCTGCTAATGAATGATGAAATTATACACTGTCCGCTATGCCTACTACCACTTCATCTTTTTAATCCATTAATTTTTTTTTTAATGGTTGACAGGCTAGGTGTTTGACCACAGCTCACCTGATGTTAAGTGAAGGTGTGGTCGAAGATGGTAAAGCACACCTAGTCTGGAATGGAACTGGCTCTCAAGTGAGGCTACCGGAACACACCGTTAGATGCTTGGCGGCAGATTTTCAACTTGAGGGTGGTAGCTAGCCAGCCGAGTACTAGAAAGTACCCTACCACCATGCTATGGTTTCCTCACGATGTTTTCCTTCACCGGCAGCTCAAGCTCATTGTTGGGGTTTGAACCCACGCCCTTCGGCATGCGAACCGACCGCGCTAACCACTGGGCTATCATCGCTACCAATCTTTTATCTAAAATTTTATCTAATTTAGAAGATTTAGCAAGAAAATCGTTTTTAGCTTTAATTTTCTGTCCATGAAGGAAACGTCGAGGAAAACTGAAACTGAATTACAAATTTTGTTTCCTGAGCAGCATAATAAACAAAGCTTAGGTGCCTACTTGTAAAAATTGCAAAAAACAAAATGAAAACGAGACAAAATTACAAAAATTAAATTTATTTCCAATTTACAATAAGAATTACATCTAAAAACAAATTCTCAATATTAGATATCACAAATCCGGTATGATCGATTATTTATTGTAGGTAAGGACAAGATAAATCTTTCTACATAGAATGTAATACTTTATGTTACACAAACTTGCTAATTTATTTGCAATCAAATCTAAGTATATTTTAACATATTTGTTTTCGACTATAATGCGTTACAATGTGATTATATGTATATATATTGTGACAAATTAAGAGTTTTAATCAACTAACACTGAAATGAAAACAGAGATAATTTTGCAAACATTATAACTCATTTTAAAATTAAAATAACGCTCAATTTCAATTTTTTTTTGCAATGTAACTTTTTTATATTAAAATAAAAAGTGAGGCTTCAAGAATTAAAGATCAGATTTTTTTGATGTCCAACATTTCTACTCATGTTAGGTACTTCAGACAATAGGACAAATTAAAATCTGTCCCAATGTTGTTTTGGTTTCTGTTTAAAACTTATGCTAGACCTCCATCAGTCTTCAATGTTTTGCTGGTTCTTTCACAATAGTAGTGCTATCAAACTTGCAAGCTTCGTCCGAGAAATCTGTAGTGATCAGTTTGGACGTGTCGATTTCCTTCGCATGTTCTTTCAGGAAGTTATCAACGGCTGTCTTGGCATCACCTTCCAGCTTCTTTGTCCTTGAGAGAATCCACAAGTTATCTGAAACAATTAAATTAATGTATCATAGTTATAGTATAGTTTTATAGTTTATTTATGATTTTGTTTAGTTGGTTAATAATGAATCTGTATTATTAGTAGTTCTTAATTTAATAAGTTATTATATTAATAAATGTATATAAAACTTTTTTTAGTAAATGAATAAATAAATATTTCTCAAACATGATAAAACGAAATTGCTGCACTATTAATAAATGCGAGCAGCGTCAAAAGTTGTATAAAAGTCTATGTCTATCGTGGCGGTCTTAGCGGCCAAATAACATTTTTTTTTTCTTTGGTTTTGGCGTCGCGTTTAACTATTTGCCAGTGTCAAGTATTTATATATTTTCAAGTTTCAAAAGTTAAATAAGTGTCCTCGTAGCTAAAGTTATAGTCAACTTCCAGTCTTGGTCAAGTACAGTCCGTGTCAGTCAAGTCCAGTCATGCTTTAGTAAAGTAGTGGTGACTTTACTATAAAGCTTCGATGGAGTTTTGGAAGCAACACGAAAAGTCATGTTTCACCCCATTATATCATTTTCCCACACTCGCGCTTGTGATTCGGCACTTTATGAATAAAACACCACCATTTTTATGCATAAACACGCGAAAAAACACTAGTTTTGGAAAAAAATACAACGTGGCGACACGACTCTTTCCGCGTTCCCGCCAAAACTCCCAAATAACATTACATAATAAATTCATATCTGTCGTGTAATTTAAAAATGGAACGATCTTTTACTTCGAAACATGGCAACCACGGAGGTAACTTATCAAAGGTTTTATTTAAATTTCGAACTGGCTTGCAAATCTTCGAGCATACAGGGCTGGTTTATTTATCAGAGTTTCAAATAGAAAGCCAATTTCCGCGCATTATTCGAGAAAAGTACTATACAAGCCTTGCCCACAACTAGGCATTCTCTTTTGCTGCCCGCTGCAGTAATGTACTATTAAAGGACATTTCACACAGCGCCATCTAGCCCCAAACTAAGCAAAGCTTATATCATGGGAACCAGATAATTGAAAGAATGCATAGATAGTTATTTTTTGTAATTATATACATAGGTACTTATAATATCTAATAGTTTATATAAAAGTAATGAAACTAACGAGACGCTCTCCTGATGGTAAAGATAACGTCTGTCCATGATCATGGCAGCGATACACAGAACTTTGAAATACACGATCATAAAACAAACAAGTACGTATGTTCATTCGTAACAGAAGGTAATAGGCGAGCTGCTACCAAATTAACTAACGGGGCATAAAACTTCAACAAATCACTATTAAAGAAGTGATTAAATTCTAACGAATTAATCCGAGATTACCTGTAAATTTAAAGATAAAGTGCCTACGACTACATCAGCTTAGACAAGATCTATATCCTAACGTTGAAATCCGGGTTGTTATCAATACGCATTCTTGTTTCAAATACCGATACAAAGCAACCTGAATACTTTTATTTATCGGATCCATCAGGTGTCCAATGTATGACAAATTTGCTCATTGTAACCTTCTATACAATTGGGTGGGAGCGCCACTAATGTACATTCTCAACAGTATTGATATCTACTCGTTCACATTTTTAGTTCCTTCAATTGATCACTTGTACAGATAACTTTGTTACTGCGCTTGTGAGTTTTTTTTTAATCTGCCTAAGAATGTAAATGAATGTCACTTTGAGTGCAATTTTGTGTTTTTGTTGGAATGATTTCATTTTTATATCTTCTACTATCGCAGCCAAAATGCTAGTGTTTATTTTAAGACCTATACCTATACTTATTACTAGCGGACGCCTCGCGGTTTCACCCGTGTAGTTCCCATTCCCGTGAGAATATAGGGATGAAAAGTAGCCTATGTCACCCTGAGATATTGTAGCTTCCCAACGGTGAAAGATTTTTTAAATCGGCCCAGTAGTTTCGAAGCCTTCATTACAAGCAAACAGACAATCAGATCTTTCCTCTTTATCATAGTATAGATATGTATTGTATAACCAGTGAGTCAGGTAAGGCGTGTTAAAACAAGGTAAGCGAAATTAAAATTGCCGCTAGATTTTCATTGCCTCATTTTTCATACACGAATACAATCAGCGTTGGACCAATTGAATTTTGGTTAAGCATTAGGTACTGTTTCGGTTTGAAAGCATTTATTTTATTACTTTGTATTGCTACTCAAAGTGCTCTGTATCGCTGCAATGCTCAGAAACAGGAGTTACCTCTTACCATCAGATGAGCGTCTCGTTCGACTCATTACATTAACATTAAAAAAAATATTGCATAAGGATTGTGATTTGCAACATAATCTACGTTGCATATCGTTGCATGGGATATTAATTAAATATCCACATGATATAAAATTATCAGCAATACAAATCAACCCAAATTTTAATACCACGCTATCACGTTTTGATACACGTTTGTGCTGAATTTGTTTTCGTCCAACTTTTGTTAGAGATAAGGTGTTATCTCCATGAAGCGCAGAGAACGATAAAGCATCATTCTCTTAGATAAATACTTAAAGAATTATTTTAAGTTACCTGATCGTTATAACGGTGCGGGTTTAACTTTTATAAAATAGCACCTATTGCCTACTGTTTTGGCACAACCACAGTCCCTATAGTTTTTATGATCTGAGCTAAAAAAAATCTGACAGAAAGCAAATAAACTTACTAATGTTCATTCTTTTTCTTTCTTTTTATCGTTGACAATACCAATGTCGAGATTTTTCGGTATAAGACCGTTCACCGTGACGTCTATTGGGACGATGATCGTCGAATCAGCATCCCATGCTGATTGATGATAAATGTCTAATAATACTATAAATAGATAATAATGATCCCATATGGCTGTCATCTGGTACTCGCCGAGCTTGTTCTCTCAGTCTTTACGAGATTCTCGTCATGTGGGATGGTGATGTCAACGACCATTGTCCGGATAGTCGTCACGGTGAATGGTATTATAGCAAAGAATCTCGACCGGCGGCGGCGTTGGGCCCGGTCAATCTCAACAATGTCAGGCTTATTGGCGATTTATTAACATAATTTTTATAATTTTACCTTGGCATTATTTTTAAGACTGAATACTGTGTTTATTTTTCTTTATTTCAAAAGCTTAATGGAACTATGAAGTCTTTTAAATTTAGTTTTTCTTTGTAATGTTAGCAATTTGAATCATTAAAAAAAAGTTATATTTACGTATTGATTAGGTATATGATCTGCAGTAGGTTTATATAATTGAATCGATTTGAAAACAAACGTTCTTGTTCTGAGAAGCCCTTCGCTTTCCGATTGTTTCCGGATTTTATCAAATCCACACCTGACATACTAAAACAATGACGTATGTTTATTTGTTGTTAAATTATTGGAACTGCAAAACAGTAAACAGAAGTCGCTGATAAAGTGGTTTTTGATTAGTTACCTATTAACTCTAAAATCCTTACTTGTCCATGGAGATGTGACATTTATGAAATTTGAACACCTTCACATTATCAGCACTTTTGGAATTGAATTGTACGAAGTTAGACCAAGAGTTTTTAAGCGTTTTTTTTTTCATTAAGTTTGTCATCTCGCTTCGTTCATTTTTCCCAAGAAAATGTAGTAAGCGATATTTCAATTATTTGAGTATAACTAAGATAATTATACAGATTATGGTTTTTTATGGTGAAAATGAGATAAACGAGGTTGACAGTAAGATGTTATATCTTACTGTCAACCTCGTTTATCTCATCTGCATATGGCCCTTGCAGCGGTAACCGGTACTTCGAGTAATAAAACAAAGTTAACATCTTTCATCACTTTGAAATATTTAAATAACGACTCATTTTTCAATTAAATATTATCCGATAAATGTATCGTTTAAATCCCGACGTCGATGGTTAACAGCCTTTTTGCACCGCTAAATCGGATTCTGTGTATTGTTCTATAATCTTAGTTATCGATTGAGGCGCCAAAATATGCTCGTGCTATTTTGGCGAGCGATTTTTTGGGAGCGGCTATACGTCAGGCAAAATGGCGATAAAAACAAGCCAATTCCACGTTAAAAAAAAAATCTTACCTTGGTGAGTCTTTTTCTTGTCATCGTTCTTGCAGTTGTGGGCGATAGCGTAGTTGGCATAATCAGTAGCGACAACGTTCAATGGCTGCTCCCGAGTTAATTCTGAAATATAATTTTTCAAAATTAGACCAAGTATATAATTATAAAATTTTGACAATATTCCGAAATGTAGAAAACATGTCTTCATTTGTCTTCTCTTAGCTTCATAGGCAGCCCGTACACGTAGCGCGCGATCCGCGATCCGCGATCCGCGATCAATGATCGCGATCCAGACTGATCGTGTACGAAGCGGATTGACGGACTGATGCTCCGGATCGCATAATATCTAGAAATTTTGAAATCATGATCGCGGATCGCGGATCGCGGATCGTGATCATGATTGAACGTGTAAGGCGGCCCATAGGGTTTCAAATATTTTCATCAATAACAAGACTACATAGAACCATTCCGAATTCATTAGGTACGTATAAGATTGCTCAATTTTTATTTTTTTACACACTTTTTTTTAATTCTTTGGCAACTTACTATTGAATCTGTTTTGTTAAGTAATTGTCAATATCGTTAAATATTTTTACACAAAATAACTCTGCTAACATAATACATTTGTTTGTTTTGATGAGCGATACAACCATATTTCTGTGGGGATTGGCAGCCAGCCTTAGTATTAAGTCAAGTAAAGAGAAAATGCTTTAGTATTAAGTCCTCCTTTTGTACGATGATTGTATGATATTTTGTAAATGTGCAATAAAGAACTATATAAATAAATAAATTAATATGTGGGCATATCTGGGCTTTTACTTAGCTTTTCCATAACCTTCTTGATTACGGAAAAAACTCAGTTGGCTAACTACAAGTTACAACTACTTTCAAGTACAACTTTCAAGTTGAAAATGCATCTAACGGTGTATTCCGGCAGGCTCGCTTGAGAGCCAGTTCAGTTCCAGGTGTTCAGGTGTTAGGTGTACATCCTTCAACCACAGTTAAACTAAAATACTGATTTTTTTTCATTTTACTTATGTATTTTCTTTATGATTGTCTAACGATACTGTTTGACCACAGCTCACTTGATGTTAAGTGACGGTGTGGTCGAAGATGGTAAAGGACACCTAGCCTGGAATGGAACTGACTCTCAAGTGAGGCTGCCGGAACACACCGTTAGATGCTTGTCGGCAGATTTTCATCTTGAGGGTGGTAGCTAGCCAGCCGAGTACCCTACCACCATGCTATGGTTTCTTCACGATATTTTCCTTCACCGGCAGCTCAAGCTTATTGTTGGGGTTTGAACCCACGCCCTTCGGCATGCGAACCGACCGCGCTAACCACTGAGCTATCATCGCTACAAAATCATCATCGCTATTTTAAATTTAGGACAAACTAGGAAAACTTGGAGTCTATCGAGAAAAACATTAAAATCGCATAATCATTTAGTTAAGTGCCATTGGTGATGTTTCACGTCTCCAGAAGCGGTAAATGATTATTATATTGACGAGTCAAAAAAAATGTCTTTTCATCTTACCTCCGAAGTTGAGTGCCACTACAAGTTTCCCGGCTTTGTTGGCATCTTCAGCGAGTTTAGCTGTACCAGTGACAACGGCCTGGACGTTCCCGACCACGTGTCTATTGGTGACCATCACGACGTCTCCCTCCAGGACATATTCAGCTGAAGCGCATTTGCCATTCTTCTCAGCTTCAGTGGGGAACTTCTGGATCTCGTACCATTTGCCTTGGTACTGAAATGAACGAGAAAACAACTTGAGTCGTTTGCATGGTGGTAGGATATTTTTTAGTAGTCGACTGGCTAGCCAAGTTGAAAATCTGCGATGTCTCACTTGAAAGCCAGTTTCATACTAGACTAGATGTGCTTTACCATCTACAAAAAAAAACAAAAAAACTACTTTACTTCAAGCCTTAACTCTTGTTCTTCCCTTTAGTATATTTGTTACTAGCTACGCTCCGCGGTGTTACCCGCTGTTAACGTAAACAATGAATTTATTCGTAATAAAAAGTAGCCTATGTTTTAATCCAGGGTGTCAACTAACTCCATACTAAATTTAATCAAAATTGGTTCAGCGTGTAGAAGTAACATACATACAAACACACAAACGTTGGCTAAGAACAAGGCAACTATTAAAACGTTAAAGTTGTTTTGTTTGTTTAACTTTTAAAAAGAATTTAATCAATTGATCGATGAATCGTTTCCCCCATGTAACTGCTGCAATTTTCCAATTTTCCCAACAATGATTACCGTGACCAACACATTGTAATTGTTGGAATTGGATCCATTTGCAGTAATAGGGTGAATCATCGATTAAATGAGCCAACCGTGAAGGTTAATCATTGATTGCGACTTAGTGCAGTTCAGTCCTGCACCAATCATTCATTTTAAAAGGAAATTGACGGTACGTAGTGACAATCAAATCTATTGAAAGTTGATTGGCTGTATCCCTCTCACGCCAAACATAAACTTGATACAGTTGATGATTCCACAACTCCGTATAAGTACCTAATGTTGAACATTTACATCAGAGGTCGGCAACCTTTTGGCAGGCAGGGGTCACAAGGTCACAACAAAGTTAACTTTACTTAACTCATTTGTGATAATAACCTTAGAAGCTTAATGTACTCGTACGTAGGTAAAATTGGTCATATTTCATAGAATAGACAGAAAAAAAAACAAAAATACAGGCATAACTCTGTATTTTAACTATAAGAGCTTCAGTAAAAAAATACGAAGTTACTAATCAAACACAAATAAGGTATTTCGACCTATGTCGCTTTTGTGGTCATCTGCTGACCACAGCTCATTGTAAATTTAGTTTAAAAAAAGTTAAATATTTGCAATGTTTTGTACGTTTGCGCCAAAAAGCCATACACCTTATTTGGTTATCGCTAATAGATACCAAAAGAAAAACAAATATTGACGTAAATTACATCATCCGCTATCGCTTAGCGTACTTGTATTCCTGTTTAATTGTTTATATCTAAGGTTTTGACATGTTCTAGAGTGGATAGTGCGAATCGGCAAACTTAGTGTAGGACGCCCTGAGACAAGATGAAGTGACGATATACATATGAAAGCTGGCAGTGGCTGGAAGCGAAAAGCTGAAGATCGGTCTGAGTGACTCGAATCCCACGCCACGCACCTCTGTCTTATCAAAGTCATGTTATCGATGACTCCAGACGCAAATACACATATTTTATTGACAACACCAAATTTACAGGTCACTTTTCCATTCATATTTAAAAATATTAAAATCATAACATATGTCAATACAATGAAAATGTCAATGAAGATTTGTAGCGATGATAGCTCAGTGGTTAGCGCGGTCGGTTCGCATGCCGAAGGGCGTGGGTTCAAATCCCAACAATGAGCTTGAGCTGCCAGTGAAGGAAAAACATCGTGAGGAAACCATAGCATGGTGGTAGGGTACTTTCTAGTACTCGGCTGGCTAGCTACCACACTCAAGTTGAAAATCTGCCGCCAAGCATCTAACGGTGTGTTCCGGCAGCCTTACTTGAGAGCCAGTTCCATTCCAGGCTAGGTGTGCTTTACCATCATCGACCACACCGTCACTTAACATCAGGTGAGCTGTGGTCAAACACCAAGCCTGTCAGCTATAAAAAAAAATGAAATAATAATAATACCTAGTCTTGCCATGAATATTGTAACAAAGAAAATTTATTTTTTTCTTTTTCAAATAACATTTATTACTTTTACAGTGTGTTAGTTTAATACATAAATATAAAACAATTTAAAGTATAAAAAGCTTATTCGAAGTGGTCTTCATTGGCTACAATACAGTCCTTTAAACGTTGAAGCCAGTTATCAATAGAAGTACGCACTCTTTCTATGGGCAAATTCTTCACTGCCAATCGTATGGATTGTTTTAGGGACTCCAAATTATCATGGCGTTTAGAGCAAGCCGTACTCTCTAAAACTGACCATAAATCATAATCCAGCGGATAAAGATCGGGACTAGACGACGGCCAGTCTTTAGCTCTGATGAAGTCCGAAACGTTCGCTTCCAAACAAGACTGCGTGGACCGAGCATTATGACCGGCGCCGAGTCTTGCTGGAAGGACCATACTTGGTTATTGAACATGGTGTTGTTAACTACTTAACTACCTTCTCAAGAATGGTATCTTGATACACTTGTGCCGATGTTTTGATACCTTTTGAGACCTTTTTCACAAAAATATGGCTCAGTCACTCCTTCATAGCCAACACCCCACCAAACCATCACTGAAGTCGGATAATGCCCACGTTGCACTCTGTCGACTAATTGGGAAGCTTCCTTAGAGCTTTGAGCATAAATACGGTCATTTTGTTTGTTAAAATGTTGCTCAATTATAAAAAAGTCTCATCTCATCCGTAAACAAAAAAATTCTGTGACCTCCTTTTGCGTACCGCTTCAGTAGTTGTTTCGATTTTACCACCCTATTCTTTTTTAAATTATCAGTTAAGAAGTGACCAGTGCGTCTCTTATAGGCTGCAAGTCCTAAGTCATATTTTAAAATACGCGACATGGTTCTAGGTGCCATCTTCATCTCCCAAAATAAAATCTTTTGCTTTCGGACAGGATTTCTTCGAATTCTACCCCTTACTGCTTTGACCACCTTTTTCGTACGAACACTACGTGGACGGCCAGATCTTTTTCTGTTACAAACAGAGGAGGTCTCATTGTACCTATTAATAGCCCGGTACACAAACATTTGACTAATACCAAGCGTATGGAGAGTTTTAAAAATTGCATTTGGCTCCATACCTACTTTGCGTAGTGCAATCACAGCGATTCGGTTCTCTTTGTCACCCCACTCGATTTTAATATCGCAAAATATTGTACAATTTATTGGCGCCAAAATGAAAAAACACAATGAACAATCATATAAAAATTACAGATTCCAAATTCAAATGTAATATTTTGTTTATTTTTAGTTTTTACAGTATTTATGGCCAGACTAAGTATTATCTCAAATATAAAATAATTATGTCAATAACAACAACAAAAAAATTACTAGTAATTCAATAATCTCTTCCTTTATATTACGCTAAAAACATCGCGAGACAAACTACATGTCTGAAATTAAAAAAAAAAAAATCTTGAACATGTGTAAAGTCTGCCAACCGATACTTGGCCAACGTGGCCAACATGTCCCTTCTCACAAGCTTTGATGGGAACGCGGGAAGAGTCGTGTCGCCCCATTGTATTTTTTCCAAAACTAGCATTTTTTTGAGTGTTTATGTACAAAAATAGTGGTGTTTATTCATAAAGTACCGAATTACAAGCGAGAGTATAGAAAAAGGTGAAACATGACTTTTCGTGTTGTTGCCAAAACTCCAATACTAAAGTCGCCACTACTTTACTAAGGCATGACTGGACTTGACTAGACTAGCTGGACTTTGACTGTAAATATTAGACATGAATTGAAAAAACAGAACCGAAGATAAAGCAGCTTACAAAAACGAGGCTGATTCGGAGCTATGGTCAAACATCTAACTTGTCATTAGAATATAAAAACTACCAAGCTTATCTTACAAACTAGCAACCACACCTTTGAGTAATTCTTGAGTCCATTTTTACAGATTTCAATAATCACTGATATAAGGATTAATTATAATTACATAATATATTTATTGTGTTCCAATAGTTGTACATTTTTGCTTGTGCTAAATCAGGGTTGTCCAAACTACATACCTACCTTCGCGGGCGAATTAAATTTACAAAAGCAGGGCCGCAGAAAACGTCACTTGGTGGTAGATCTCCTTAGCAGGAGGTCGTCTAGGTAGGTACCACCGCAGTACCAGTTATTCTGCCGCTAAGCAGTAGTGTGTAAGCATTACTGTGTTCCGGTTTGAAGAGTACTGCAGCTAGCGAAATTATTAGGCTGTTGAGACTAACTCTATCAAAAGTCTCAAAGTAATGAGCGCCAAAGCAGTGATGCCCTGGACTTTGTTTTGTTACTCAAAGTTCTGTGTATCGCTGCGATGGTCATGGGCAGGCTTTATGTCTTATCATCAGGAGAGCGTCTCGTTCGTCTCATTACTTTTTAGTCTCGTTACCATTTAACTATAAAAACCGCAAAAAGTCACGTTTGTTGCATGGAAGCTCCCTTAAATATGTATTTCATTCTGTTTTATAGCGACAACAGAAATACATCATCTGTGAAAATTTCAACTTTCTAACTATGACGATTCATGAGATACAGACTGGTGACAGAGGGGCAGACGGACGGACAGCAAAGTCTTAATAGGGTCCCGTTTTACGCTTTAGGTACGGAACCCTAAAAAGATCGAAATTTGAAGTGCATTGTCAGTGGCTCTAATCCATAGAAAATATATGTATATACATTTTTATATTGCCCATATTTACGATAACACCGCTGATATGTATAGGATAAAACACTCGACTGTCATCTCTAGACCGATATCGTTATGATAAGGAGATTTCGGCATTATTATGAATATGTATCGATTGATTTATCACAGTAGGAACGGAATTCTTGGTGCACAATAATAATTAAATGTATATAATTATGCAATTGATAAATTCGTATCCATGGACTGATGTAAAATATTTATATTTAAATAAAATACTTATACTATCGTGCAAAAAGCATTGAAGTTATGGTTTAACATGAATGTTTCGAAAACTCTTGAAATTATCATAATTTTCACTTTTCTGTACTTCTGCTAATGCTGTTTAGATAAATAACAGCTTGCCAGAAAACCTTTTCAATTAAAATTCAAAAACAATTTTCCAAACTTATTGAATGGTCATTATCACTTATCCAGTACGTATTTGAAATATTTACACTTCTACACTAATATCGTAAAGAGAAAAGATTTGTATTTTTGTATGTTTGTAACGAATAAACTCAAAAACTACTGGACCGATTTTAAAAGAATTTTTATAATCCCACTAGGATGCTACCTTCTCCCTAAGTAACATAGGCTATATTTATTATTAAAATTTAATTAGTAAATAAATATCTATCCGTTCGAAGCCGGGACCGGGACCGCTAGTATAAAATATCGACACTTAATGTTATAAAGAGGAAAGATTTAGATTTTTGTAAGTTTGTAACGAATAAACTCAAAAACTACTGGACCGATTTTAAAAAATATTTCACCATTAGAACGCTACATTGCCTGTGAGTAACATAAAAAGTTAAAGTTAGTTAAAAAATAAATGTCCACCTGTGCGAAAACGGGACCGGCCGCTAGTATAAATCTGCACTAATATTATAAAGAGAAAAGATTTATATTTTTGTAAGTTTGTAACGAATAAACTCAAAAACTATTGGACCGATTTTAAAAATTATTTCACCATTATAATGCTACTTTCTCCCTGAGTAACACAGGTTGTATTTATTTCTAAAATTGAATTGAAAAATAAATGCCCACCCTTGCGAAAACGGGAACGGCCGCTAATAGATATAAAATATAAATAAATGTTAAAAATAAAAACAAAAATCTCTATGTTCCATTTACTGTATATTTGACAATTATTCTATATAATCAAATATTTAACATAATAAAAAATTACTCACAGCTGTTACGTTGAAATTTGGCACCGGCTTGATGTCAGGGCAAGCGCCGTCGTGCGTTACTGAAGCTGTCGCCACCGCTGCAACCGCGAAGATGTAGAATAGATACATGATTAAGTTAAGAGCCGAGATGGAAATGATCACACGACGACAGACAGGTATTAACTGGCAGCATCGCGTCGTGATCTAGTGCTTATATAGGCCCGATTTGTCGCGTCCTGATACAGAGGTCAGGGACAGTCGTCTGGACGGAGTTAGGATGAGGTCGAATCAGTTTTAGCATTTCAATTTATGTTATAAAGCGTTTCGTTTTGAAAAATGTAAACAAAATATCACATTAAAGAAAAAAAGGAATGCTCTCCTGATCGTAAGAAATAAATCTTGTCCATGACTATTGCAGTTTTGAAATAGGTACAAGTAAAATATAGTTTATCTCTCCTAACATAAAGACGGTTGATAGTCAAAAGATCCTGCGCCTACGTATATTAATGATAATTATACACACATAATAATATTATTATGATGGTTACATGCACATATATACTGAGAATACTGAGGTTACGGAGGTCCTGGGTTCGAACCCCTTGGCACAAACCTCTGTCTTTTCTAGGTTTTATGTGTATTGCCGATAACTTCAAACGGTGAAGGAAAACATCGTGAGGAAACCTACAACGACCTATATGTCCAAAAGTTCTTTAAAAAAAAGTTCTCGAAAACATGTGAAGTCTACCAACCTGCATTTGGCGAGCGTGACAGACTATGGCCTTATCCTTCCCACAATGAGAATAGACCCGTGCCCAGAAGTGGGCCAGTTTACCAGTTTATAAAAAACAGGGCTGACTCGGAGACCCCCTGCGATGTGTACTGGTTACGACCAAAACCAATTTTTGACTACAGGATTATTTAATAGTAGGAATTAAGGCGATTGAGAGGATGTTGCGATGATTCTAGAGATCTGCGATCTTCGAGACTTTGCTGACTCAGAATTTTGTGTTAAGTGGATAAAAATACTGTGAACAAGTAGGATTTGTAAACAACTTTGAGGATAAATTTGGAATTCATTATTCAGTTACACTTTTTTTTTATATTCATGGTTATTTTTACCTCCGACGCAAAAATGACGGGGTGCTATAAGTTTGACGTGTGTGTGTGTGTCTGTGGCATCGTAGCTCCCGAACGGATGAACCGATTTTGATTTTGTTTTTTAGTCGGGAGCGTTCTTTGCTATGATGTTTCATGAAAATCGTTACAAGATGGCCGCCGCTACAAAATGGCGGATTATATATTTTTTCACGACTCCCTCAATATGGGTATCAAATGTCACAAAATGGGTTTGACTAGTAGAATATACTATGATAAATTTCAAATCATGAACGGATGTGAGCATCTACTGGTGTCGGGGGTGTTTTAAAATTTAATTTTTACACTTGTATTTTCATAACTTTGATGACGCATTTAGTAAACCCAATGAGAGGATAAATTATTCCCAAGTTCTCTTAAAAAAAAAGAAAAAAAATGCAGGCAACCTGTTCCATATAAAAAAACATTAGACAAAATTTCATGATAATAACATATTACAAAAAAGTTAGATAAAAGAGTACGTACCTACTAAATGTTATGGACATTTAATTTTACGAAATGCTTTATCGTGATTATGTTATGAATATTTCACAACTGCGTTAGAATTTTTTTTTTTACTATTTATATACATACACCAGGAGATATTATAATTGATAAACACAAAACTGGATTTTTTCTATATGCGATAGTTTTTACTAATAAACATTATACCTATCATTCCGATCAAATAAAAAATAATTAAATTTATAATATGTATTTCCGAATTTGCTCATTACGAGAACATTGTAGCTTTTCAACTTATAAGTATTATTTATTCTTTTTTTTTCATTTTTTCCTTCATCAGGCACTAAACATGAAACGTTTTCTTGTTTTTTTTTATCCTTATCCCAAGCGTTGCCACGCAGTTTTACTCACATAATATATTTCAGGATGGAAAGAAAAAAAGTGACATTTAAAGGTATACGCTAATACTGTTTTAAATCTGGCTGTTACCAAACATTCGCCTGAGGTAAAAAATACATAAGATATTAAACATTATTTTAATAATACAAACCTTCACTTTCCTATAAAAAAAAGAAGAGTCATTGAACAAATGCCCTTAGAAGGTAATGATTGAAAACCTTCCATCACAAAGGGCGAAGCTAACCATCCATGACGAATCTATTCGATAGATTTAACTAGAGCATTAAGGCAGCATCATTGTACCTATCATGACAATAAGTAGCAGATGTACTTACAGTGTTTTCATATAATAGAATGAAAATTATGTGTACAATTTTATTTTAATACTAGCTGACGCCCGCGACTTCGTCCGCATTAACTTTAGAATTAGGTGCAAAGAGAAATGAAACAAATAAGCAATAGTCATGAATCTGACATGCCATTCTGACGTCTGTAAATCTAACATCGGTCAAACTGACACCTTATAAAATTACATCTGTCAAATTACAAATGAATAAATAAGCTTTCAAATGAAATACATCTGTTGTTAAAAGTATTCTATATGTTGATCCAGGTACCTAATAAGCTATGTGTAGGTATGCATAATTTCATCCAAATCCATTAAGCTGTTTTTTGCGTGATTGAGTAACAAACATACAAACTTTTACATTTATAATAAGTATATATATATCATTATTAAGTGGGATATAATTGTATATATACATATTTATAATATTATAGTAGGATATCCCGCAATGCGATAAAACTTTTCTGTAGGTTTATTATAATTATACCTAAAGTGTATAATTGAGTTAATACTGTTGATTACGTGTTACGTGACTATAATTATCATTATCTTTTTTTAAAGTGACATATTTTTTAAATATTGTATGTATGTATAGCAGGTATAACTTGTATAACGTAAGTGTAGTTACGGTGACTATAACTTTGACTTACTTGATTTATCATAAAATACTTGAAAATATCAAAATATTTGACAATGACAAATGCACGAAATGCTATGCCAAAAACACAAAAATATATATATTTTTTTACTTTGTTTGACATTTACATGTTGTTAAATCTAAGAAAAAACCTCGGTTAAAAAAATCTTCAACAGTAATAATATGTTAAAAAGTACATAGTGAAAAAGAAAAAAAGTTGAAAACACTTTTTTTTAAGTTCACCTTTGCGAACTTATACCTACTATACACTTATGTTATACGGGTTATACCTGCTATACATACATACAATATTTTAAAAATACGTCACTTAAAAAAAAAGAGAATTATATAATCTGTGACACGTAGCAAACTTTGTAGTAAGATATTAAATTCATGTGAGCCACAAACTCCAATTTGCAGTAAATGAAGTCAGCCATTCAATTAACTTTAAAACTCTATTCGGAAACGCTGTACCTACAATAAGAACTATGACGCAAAACAAAATAACTTGTACAAAATAGTTTTCAGATAAATCTTTTGGTATCATGAATTACTGGGCTGTTGAGACTAACCATCGAAAGTCTCAAAGTATTGAGCGCCAAAGCAGCGATGCCCTGGACTTTGATTTGTTGCTCAAAGTTCTGTGTATCGCTGCAATGGGCATGGACAGGTGATGTCTCTTACCATCATGAGAGCGTCTCGTTCGTCTCAATACTTTTTACATAAAAAAAGAAAACAAAAAAGTATTAACTTTTGAACACTAAAAAGTCCGTAAAGAATTATTTAAGCCTTTAGCTAGCGAGTGGTGTAAATTTGGAATATTTTTTTTTATGGTTGGAAAGGCTAGGTGTTTTCCCTACAGCTCACCTGATGTCAAATGATGATGTCGTCGAGGATGGTGCACACATCTAGCCTGGAATGGAGCTGGCTTTTAAGTGAAGCTGCCGAAACATACAGTTAGGTGCTTGGCGGCAGATTTTCAACTTTAGGGTGGTAGCTAGCCAGTCGAGTACTAGCACCATGCTATGGTTTCCTCACGATGATGTTTTCCTTCACCAGCAGCTCAAGCTCATTGTTGGGGTTTGAACCTTTCGGCGTGTCACCCGACCGCGCCAACCACTGAGCTATCATCACTGTAAGTATAATAAAATATCAATTATTAGATACCTAATCGTACTATAGTATAAAATACACGCATAACTTAAAGCCAGACCTAATAAAGATTCAATAGAAACATGCATTGCGCAAACATTTGTATTGTGGAGAAAATATAAAACGTTCTAGAACTCTCTACGTAGCAACTAATATATAATCTGTGGATGTCGTCAAGTCTCAAATCGCGGGAGGCATTTACTCAATTGAAGCCCACAAAACTGATGATTAGCCTCTTCCTGTAAACTTTCCATGCGATGGTTTTGCTTTATTTTTCTTGGGGGGGTCTTGTGATATCTCGACAATGTAGCCATTATTGACAGTTGCATATGATAAGAAAAGTAGATGCAGTTATGACTTTTTATGTTAGTTGCATTGTCATGATAATTTGCAAAAGTTTGATTTGATAATTTGACTCAAGATGGAGTTTCGTATCAAACGCAATAAGTGTAATGTTCAGTTGGTTATAGCAGTAGTGTGTTAACATTACTGTGTTCCGGTTTGAAGGGTAGGTACTGCAGCTAGTGAAATTACTGGGCTGTTGAGACTAACCATCATCGAAAGTCTCAAAGTAATGAGCGCCAAAGCAGTGATGCCCTAGACTTTGTTTTGTTACTCAAAGTTCTGTGTATCGCTGCAATGGTCATGGACAGGCGTTATCTCTTACCATCTGGAGAGCGTCTCGTTTGTTTCATTATTTTTCACATAAATATATATATATATATAGAAAATATCCTACCACCATGCAACCATAGCATGCACCATATTTTCTGGTACTCGGCTCGGTAGCTACCACCCTCAAGTTGAAAATCTGCCGCCAAACCCATAATGGTGTGTTCCGGCAGCCTCACTTGAGGGCCAGTTAAATTCTAAGCTAGGTGTGTTTACCATATTCGACCATACCGTCACTTAACATCAGGTGAGCTGTGGTCAAACACATAGCCTGTCGAAATAAAAAATAAAATAAGTCTTTTAATAGTGTTCATCTATGTATCTTAATCAATTAGAACGATTATTATCATAGGGTTGATAAAATAGATTGATTTTGTCTATTCGGAATCTTATGTTTAATAAGCGACCGCGTTTGCGTACGAAAGATAATTCCTCGCACGGTCTTGATTTTATCTTAATTCTAAGAATGTATACTTAATACGTGTAGTTCTTTATTTTATCAGAAGCGTCATACTGTTTTATCATATATAGTTATAAATACAATTTTGCTTTTCCGTATTTTACATATTTCTACACCATACCTACTTGTCACTTTTGCAAAAAGTATTTTGGAAACTACTTCCATTGAAACAGGCTTTTAGATTAGATAGTTAATTTTTATTGTACTATGTTGCTATGTTTTTATTGTATTATGTTTGTAGCGATGATAGCCCAGTGGTTAGCAGGCTCGGTTCCCACGCCAAAGGCCGTGGGTTCAAACTTCAAACCCCAACAATGAGCTTTAGCTGGTGAAGGAAAACTAAACGTGGTAGCAAGGTACTTTCTAGTATTCGACTGGCTAGCTACGCCCCTCAAGTTGATATTCTGTCGCGAAGCATTAGGTGTGTTCTGCAGCCTCACTTTAGAACCAGTTCCAATCCAGGCTAAGTGTGTTTACCATTTTGACCACACAGCGTCACTTGACATCAGGTGAGCAAAAAGTTAGCCTGTCACCCATTAAATAAATGACGCTAAGAAGTTTACGTTGAATAACGTAAGCGTAACACGCCCTGAGACTCGATGAAGTGAAGAGATACGTAAGACAACTGCACGTGGGTCTGATAGATATATAGATACAATATAAAACCCTGGTAGATACAATCTGGGTGCCTTCAAGTCGCGAGTGAATCGGTTTCTTCTAGGCGAGCGTGCTCCACCGTAGGCCGCATCTTCGCTTTGCATCAGGCGTGTTGGCGGTCAAACGCAAGCTTATAATTACGTTAAAAAAAAAGTGGTCTGTGATAGGCTGATAACGATGATGATTGTGTCTAATATTTTTTTCTTTTATTTACAAACTGTCTTGGAAGCTGATTCTGAGCAATTTGTCAAGCTCTAATGATTTGTGCAAATAGGTTTAGTTCTTAAGTCGTTGAAAAAAGCAATTGTAAGTAAACTAAAGTAAATTTATTGCACAGAGAAAATTGGCACAAAATGACGCGCTACTTCAATTTACTATTCTCTACAAACTATTACTAACTTGTAGCTAAACAAAATAACTATTTTTTTTACCTTGTTTGAAAAAATACGGCAATGAAAACTACTGTGTCACACTATTACAGAACACCTATGCATGTAATTTCTTGTCAAGAAAAAAATAATAATTCAGTTCCACCAATCTCGTATACTGATAGGTATATAATGATCGATCGTAAAATAAATAAAGCGTTATTTTTTCTTTTTAATAATTTGCCCCATCTGGCAGATAAATAAAGCGAGGAAATGAGGATTTTTTTTTCAACATCGCGTTTTTGTTTTGGCGTCGAACTTTGTGCATTTCGATATTTTCAAGAGTTTATGACAAAACTAGTAAAGTATAAGGCAGACAACGTCTCACAATGTAAGTCACGGTCAAGTCAGGGTATGCCATGGTAAAGTAGTGGCGACTTTACTACAAGTTACAAAGGAGTTTTGGAAGCAACAAGAACAGTCATTTTTTACCACATTATATCACTATCTCACACTCGCGCCTATAATTCGGCACTTTATGAATTACTAGCGGACGCCTCGCGGTTGCACCCGCGTAGATCCCGTTTCCGTAGAAATACAGAGATAAAAAGTAGCCTATGTCACCCGGGGATAGTGTAGCTTCCCAACGCTGAAAGAGTTTTTGAAATCGGTCCAGTAGTTTCAGAGCCTATTCAATACAAACAAACAAGCAAAAAATTAAATCCTTCCTTCCTTTAGTTTAATACAGAGAATTATGCTACATAGGGTTATAAATGACAGCCCTGTTGGTTCATTGGTAGTATGTTTGCTTCCAGAGCCGAAGGGCATGGGTTCGATTCCCACCCAGGACAAACAGTTTGTGGTATAAACAAATGTTTGTTCTGTGTCTGGGTGTCCTGTATGTATTATAAGTATGTATTTACAAAAAAAAAGTATTTAAGTATTCTATCAGTAATCTGACTTCCATCACACAAGCTTTGCTTAGTTTGGGGTGTGATGGCACTGTGTGTAATGTCCTACGATATTTATTTTAAAAAAATGGTTATCAGGTCGGGCTTCATCATCATCATCATTTCAGCCGTAGGACGTCCACTGCTGGGCATAGGCCTTCCCCATTGACTTCCATAAAGACCGGTTGGAAGCGGCTCGCATCCAGCGCGTTCCTGCGGTATTTTATTAGGTCGGGCTTGCCTCAGCTGATTTATTATTTTACTTTTTTCTAAAGGCTTGCGAAACAGAAGCCATAATGTTTGTATTTATTGCTACTGATTTTAATCATAATACTAGATAATACAATACTTTAAACATAAAATAGGATGTAGCAAATGAAAAAAGAAATTAAAAATCTAGAGGTTTCCAAAGAATATGATTTGGATGAAATCACTGTTTCATGACTAATTGAAAAATATTTCGTTACTGTTATTGTTATCTTAGTAGGTATGGATCTAATCTGGGTACTTAATAAATGTGTGTACTACGGATATGCTTGTTTTACGTCTAAAGAAAAAAAACCTTATGACATCTCACTATTTCTATTACTCGGCTGGGTACCACCACCTATCAAGTTGAAAATCTGCCGCCAAGCACCTGCCAGTGTGTTCCGGCAGCCTCGCTTGGTTCCATTTGTGGCTAGGTATACCTTCTTCGACCACACCGTAACATTGACGAGCTGTGGTTAATCACCTAGCTTGAAAGAAGGCACGAAAGCATCATGTTTTGCGAGTCTTCTCGTTCAATACTGAGAAATGGGATTCAGAGTACACGTGTCGTGTTATATTAAAATTTTAGTACATAATAATATTCTGAAAGGTTTGGTGTGGCGTGTGGTTTCCTAGGATCAGAGCGTGGCGAGGCCGAGGTGAGTACCCCGTTTTCGTCCACCTATCCAGGAGCAAGCCTCAATTTTTTTGTAGGAAATTTGTTTTAATTCAGGGCTTCCGCGATGGAAGCGCGTACAACAACCATAAAAAAAACAACATCCAACTGTTTCAGTTTCAATTAACACATCAACATCATCATCATCAGCCCGTAATCATGCTGAGGCCTCTCTTCCTGTACGCCACTCGTCCCGGTCCTGTGCCAAACTTGTCCAGGATAAACCCGCGATTTGATTATGTCGTCTATCCAAATCTTTAATTGATAACACCAAAGTTACAGGTAATTTTTGCATTCATATTTAAACATATCAAAATCATGACATATGTCAATACAATGAAAATGTCAATGAAATAATATGTCAAGTATAAAATAATTATGTCAGTATGATTAAATATCAATAAAAACAAAAATATTAATGACTAGTGGACGCTTTGCGGTTTCACCCGCGTAGTTCTCCTTCCCGTAGGAATACAGGGATAAAAAGTAGCCTATGTCACCCGGGGATAGTGTATCTTCCCAACGCTGAAAGAATTTTTGAAATCGGTCCAGTAGTTTCGGAGCCTATTCAATACAAACAATCAAATCTTTCCTCTTTATAATAGATAGATAGATAGACAATTACTAGTAATTGAAAATAGCGCACCTTAGTTCGGCGTCGGATCTCGTACAAATAAATTTTTGCCATTTATGGACAAATGGAGCATAATTTTACAGTGAAATCACAGCTACTGGGATTTATTTTGGTCTTTATTTGCGGTAAATTACAATTGCTTGATTAAAAAATTATAAATATTTCAGAATTTTGATTTTCTGCTAATAATCCACTGTTTTAATCAAACAATTGTGATTTACCGCAAATAAGGACCAAAATAAATGCCAGTAGGTAAGTAGCTGTGATTGCTCCATTTGTCCATAAATGGCAAAATATTTTTTTTTTGTATACATACATACTGACAATAATTATTGTTTAATTAGTATGATACGAAGTTCATAAATGAAACGAAAGCCGTATTCGCGATTAACAACAAACTTGTTCGCTACTGATAAAGTTATGATAAAAATTATATCGATAACATTTAATATAAATGTGACAAATTAAGATATAGTTCGACATTTGATTAGTTTAGTTATTGTGCAGTGGTCGGGGTAAACTATGATCTCATAATGTGGACTATAATTAATATTGTAGTGTTAAGTCTTTCTGGTCTCGTGGTAGTGAGTGAGGGGCAAATAATTCAGAGTGGACAATGTGATCAGAACTTCCAACTGGAGGCTAACTTCGACCTAGATCGAGTAAGATAATAATTTTATATAAAAAAATCGCCCAAGTGCGAGTTGGACTCGCGCACGAAGGATTCCGTATAGGATATCTGTAAAAACGACAAAAAAATCACTTTCGATAAATAAATAAATGTTGTATTTTACAATTATTTTATTCTGTTTTTTTAGTATTTGTGGTAGATTTCCTTACGACAGGAAGTCGTCTAGGTAAGTACCACCGCAGTACCAAATAATCTGCCGCCAAGCAGTAGTGTGCAAACATTACTGTGTTCCGGTTTGAAGGGTACTGCAGCTAGCGAAATTTCAGGGCTGTTGAGACTAACCATCGTAAGTCTCAAAGTAATGAGCGCCAAAACTTTGTTTTGGTACTCAAAGCTGTGTATATCGCTGCAATGGTCATGGGCATGCCTTATCTCTTAGCATTAGGAGAGCGTCACAGTCTTCTCATTATCACAACGTAAAAAAAATTATATGCTTATGTTTAATTGATTGATTTCCGAATTAAACACGTCGTGTATTGTACGAAAATGGCATTTTCATTTTTATTGAAAAAATATATGTATACATAATAAGCCTCGGTTGGTTACTTATTACGATATTTTATGATTCATTTTTATTGATATGAAGGTTATTATTTATCAATTTATAGCTAACTATAATTATGTTTTATAAAATCTACTAATTACGAATTGACCACAGTAAAATTTTAACGTTGAACCTAGTTCATTTTAATCTTTTGCCTAACTTTTGTAAAGTTATGTTAGTTTATTTATTTGTATTGTTTTCGTTAAATTTAAATGCATTGTTAATACTGAATATAATTATTTTTTTAAGTCCAACCATGTTATCACATAAGTGGCAGTGATTTCTGCGCTGATAATAAAATTTCTTTAAACCTTAAACCTTAAAATTAATAGGCGGTTTGGGAGAGCGAATTTCTATGAAATGAGCTCTGGCACTCAAGGTGTACTTTGTTCAGTCGTTTTCTTCCCGTTGGGTGCGCAACATGTCAAATACATGTTTTTATTAGTTTGTCATTTATACGTAAATTTTATTCATACCATATGCATGCGATTATCGTATTGGATATTGAAGAATATGTCTGATGGTTCAGACCCGTTTTTATACAGAATGTTTACCAATTAGAGGCCGTCCAGTCATTTTATTTTGGGACTAGCGGACGGCTTACGGTTTCACCCGCGTAGTTCCCGTTCCCGAAGGAATACAGGAATAAAAAGTAACCTATGTCACCCGGAGATAGAGTAGCTTCCCAAAGGAGAAAGAATTTTTGAAATCAGTCCGGTAGTTTCGGAGCCTATTCAATACAAACAATCAAACAATCAAATCTTTCCTCTTTATAATGGTATAGATAGATAACTGAGGACATTTTTACGCAGGATCACTATAAGAGCTTGCCCAATCGCCCACGCTAGCACAAAAAATATAAGCCAAAAGAATATTGCATAGAGTTTATTTTAGGTAAATAAAATATACGCGCGTATAAATTAATCCCTGATAAATGATTCTAATCGTAGTTTCGGAACTTCTATCACCAACTGAATGATACAAGCCTGATTGGTCCGTTATACAAAAAATTGTATCATACGATTAGATAGAGTTCCTAAAATGGAAACCTTGACTCGTATATAAAATTTTGGTATCGTATTATGACTTAGTAATTGCCTATTGGCATCTTTTATGACTAAACCATAATATGTTTTATTGTTTCATTCCCTTATAATTTGATGAAGATGATAACCAGCGGCGGCCTTAGCTGTTGCGAGGCCCGGGGCGACAGATCATTGTGAGGCCCTTTTTCTTTGAGTCCGTTTTACTAAAAAATTAGTTCCGATTGCTCGAGTGGCCTTAACATGCTTGCACTAATAATGAAACCGTGCGTTCAGGGGGGGTTTTGTTAAGTGCGAGGCGCGAGATACACATACATATATGCGGTAAAGACTTTTTCTACGAGGACGCGAGGCCCCTGCAAGAGCGAGGCCCCGGGCGGTTGCCCTGCTTGCCACCCCCTAAGGCCGCCACTGATGATAACACAGCGCTAACCTATATACACTTTTATCCTGCCTAAAATGTAAAACGTATTTATTTAATTTGGAGATCTCAAAATCGTGGCGATGATAGCTCAGTGGTTAGCGCGGTAAGTTCGCATCCGAAAG
Organism: Biston betularia; assembly: GCA_905404145.2. Lineage (NCBI taxonomy): Eukaryota > Metazoa > Arthropoda > Insecta > Lepidoptera > Geometridae > Biston > Biston betularia. The sequence continues at coordinate 3,185,962 of FR989879.1, forward strand.
GCGTGCGTTCAAACCCCAAAAATGAGCTTGAGCTGCCGGTGAAGGAAAACATCGTGAGGAAACCATAGCATGGTGGTAGGGTACTTTAGTACTCGGCTGGCTAGCTACCAACCTCAAGTTGAAAATCTGCCGCCAAGCACCTAACGATGTGTTTCGGCAGCCTCACTTGAGAGCCAGTTCCATTGCAGGCTAGGTGTGATTTACCATCTTCGACCACACCTTCACTTAACATCAGGTGAGCTGTGGTCAAACAACTAGCCTGTCAACTATTTAAAAAAAAAACGTTTCTCACGATTTCGACGAAATTTTCGGCGCCCACTGTACAACAAAAAAAAAAATTATGATGGAATAAAGAAACTAAATGAGATTCGTTATTGTTCCATCAAAACTTAAAAAAAAAAAGTTTGTGTTTGTGTGTTTAGAACATATATACTCCATTTATGGGCAGTCGTGTAACAAATATCTTATATTTCAGTTTATAAATGGAACATGGTACGAATTCGCGAGAACAGATCACCCTATGGGTGGAGATTGCTCCACTTTGGAATTCGCTCGCGTGGGCAATATCAACACCGTGTACCACAAGGCAGTCAGACAGAATTTCTTTGAAGACTACCATGGCATTGCTACGGTAGCAGCAGGAACTGCCAGGCTGACGCTTACTATGCCCACAATATCCAGCACACGTAAGTATCCCACTAAGTGAAAGTTTGGATGGATGTATAGATAGATGTTTGTTACTGTTTCATGCAAAAACTACAGAACGGATTTGGATGAAATTTGGTATGGAGGTAGCCGAGACCCTGGATTAACACATAGACTACTTTTTATCCTGAAAACATGTAGCGGGTACACTGCGGGGCGCAGCTAGTTGTTTATATTCCAAAAGACCTCGAGAGCCACGTACCACGTGGGACAGTTTTTTTTTTTAAATATTAACTTTTATACTTTTGCAATTTGGCACCGAAAATTTGACGAAATTTTTGTTTTACACATTTATAAATAAATATGAAATTCATTTTTGTAATACATAATTGTTGATAATGTGTGAAAATAAATTTGTACAAAATATCATGAATCTAATATTTTTGTCAGTTTTAAGTTAAATTATACACAAATCTCGATTATATTATTTCACAAATTTCATTTTTTACTATGGATGTCTCGGTGCTTATTTTTTTGTACTATATGTCTCGTTAGAAAGAGAAACCAAGATATAAAAAATATTTATATAGTATACTAGCAGCTGGCCGCGGCTTAGCACGGGAAAACAAAAGTGATATTGTAGCAGATAATGATTGATTTTGATAATGATGAATTATTCAGATCGGTTCAGTGGTTTAGGAGCTTATTCAATACAAACAAACAAACAAAAAATACAATCTTTCCTCTTTACAATTAGTGTAGATAAAGTGGTTGATTGTTTTAATTGCTGACCAGTTTTTTTTTTGGAAAACATCTGAAAGATTAGTTTTTCTTGTAAGAATGTAGTGTTATAGAAATACATAAGACCAGCATTATGCTGAGGTGAGCCCCTATTTTGTAACTTTTGCCTGTCTCTGTTTGTTTGTTTTTGTTTTTATGCTCGTTACAAAATTAAACGTTATTCTTTCTTTCTTTCTATAAGCACATGATTATAATTATTACTGTTGAAAGCTAACCATGTAAGCTGTAATATGTCTCCTTATATGAAGTCTTCAAAGAAATATAAACAGAGTTTTAAGAATATGAACACATGACTATAACTTATAAATTTATTTGCAGCCCTCGATTTCTGGGTTTGGTTCACCGATTACAATAACTTTGCCCTGATTTACAACTGTGAAAACATTGGAACCACACAAAGACGAAGTAAGTATGAAAAGGAATTCCTCATTCTTTGGTACCTTTTAGCTAAATTTGAGATGCCATCGCACTTTTAAATATGTCATACCTACACAGTGTGTATATGGGAGCCCAAAATACAGGTTTCACATAGTTTGGGGCCCGCTGGGACGTCTAATAACTGATGGTATTGCTTTATGTCATTGTTGTTTGTACCAATACATGATTCTTTTAAGAAATTTTGTAGCGATGATAGCTGAGTGGTTAGTGCGGTCGGTTCACATGCCGAAGAGCGTGGGTTCAAACCCCAACAATCAGCTTGAGCTGCCGGTAAAAATAAATAAATATCATAGGACATTACGCACAGTGCCATCTGACCCCAAACTAAACAGAGCTTGTGCTATGGAAGACAGATAACTGATAGAATGCTTTTTGTTTGTAAATACTTAATTATAATACATACAGAAAAACATCGTGAGGAAACCATAGCATAGTGGTAGGGTACTTTCTAGTACTCGGCTGGCTAACTACCACCCTCAAGCTAAAAATCTGCCGCCAAGCATCTAACGCTGTGATCCGGCAGCCTCACTTGAGAGCCATCTTCGACCACACCGTCACTTAATATCACGGGAATGTGGAAAAAAAACATTTATTTATTTTTATTTTCTAGGTAAGCGTGCTGCATCTTAGATAACGTCCTGCTTAACATCTGGCAGGGCGTGATCAAATACAAACCTATTATACTATGAAACACGTTTACCAAATATGTACAACCAGTTTTCCAACACTTTTTTGGTACTTTTCAGTTTACCTGTGGCAACTCAGTAAAGACAGACCATACTACGAGTTCGAGCTAATGCAAGTTTTGATGAACAATACCATGATTAGTAACCTCGGTATAAATTCCAATGATCTGCGTGAGGTTGACCACAGCGAAGACGCGTGCTACGAACTGCCCACCATCACAGCAGGAAATCCTATCATATTGCCCGGACAATGCGACGACAACATCAACGTGGTCCAGAACTTCAGCGCTGGTGATGTAAGCAACTTCCCTATAGACTTTTGTAGCAATGAGTGGTTAGTGCGGTCGAAAATTATGGGTTTAAGATGGTTCGATTTCCATACAAATAATTTTTTTGCCATTTATGGGCAAATGGAGCAAATTTTACAGTGTAATCACAGCTACTGGCATTTATTTTGTTTATTTGCGGTAAATCACAATTGCTTGAATAAAACAGTAAATTATGCAGTAAAATATTGTATAATAATAATGAGCTGTTGTCAAACACATAGCCTGTCAACCATAAAAACATAAGTTATACACAAACAAGTAGACTAACTGAAGAAATTTTAACCAAAAAAAACTAACCCGTTTTATTAAGTGTCTTTCTTTTTTTGCTTTTTTTTAACACCATCCTAATATCTGTTTCTGTACGTAGGTGCAAAGATTGTCTGGAAGAAATCGCTCTAGGTGACAAAACCATCGTTAGACGCCATATATGTATATAAATTGTTTTGTTTTACTATATTCTTTCTCTCTTTTTATGTTTCATATTTGTATGTTACAATGCATTTATGTAATAAGTTGTATTTTCTATTCTCGTTGATAAAGCATTTCTTACTACCTCCACAGTTTGGCTTAAATATCTGCTAAAAATCTTCGTTTACCCTCTTTTATATACAGATATTTTATTCGCAGTCAAGTTATTTATTTATTAATATATATATTCTATAATTATGTAAGTAAACGCATATAATAAACACACAAGAATTGACCTAAAATAAAAAATAAAATTGACCTTTTATATTGCTTATATGTACCTATATGTTTGTTCACAAAAAAACACGACCTAAATAAAAAATGAAAAACAGAAAAATTAGATATCCAATATTTAGTAACAATTATTTTTTTAATTTAGTTTCTCGGAGTTTGGCACCAGATCTACAGCTATTATTCCGAAAACGCCTTTGGTACCTGCAATCGAGCTCAATACAGCAGCCAAGATGGCATTGTGGTAGACGTGGTCAACAGTGAAGTATCCAACGCACGCTTGTCCACCATCGAAGGTTATGCGACTGTCGCAAGCACTGATGGCAGCGGAAGACTGAATGTAGTTTTGCAAGTAGCGCCCTCTGGTGAGTACTTTTTATTTTGACATACATATATATTTTGACATTTGACAATGACATTAGGGGTAGAGTGACCAGACTGAGGCTGACAGATGTGGGGTGGGGCGACAATATTCTAAAAGGTATTCTATCATTTCACCGACAGTCAATTTACAAATTTTAATTGACAACCAACATTTCGCAGTATTTAATCACTGAATCATTATAACACAAATACAAATTTATCACATTGTTTATGAATTAATATAATAACTTGATAAGTGTTGGATAGGTTAGATGAGAAGGCTAATGCGGGAGCAAAGCAACACGTGGAACGAAGCTGTATAAACTGGACTTGACCGTGACTTACTTTATGTAACTATGACTAAGGTTTATTTTACTCATATTTGTTTTGTGCTCGACACTTAAAAATATAAATTACTTGTCACTAGCAGAGCACAAAGTGCAGTGTCAAAAAAATATTTAAAAAAACAACGCATAGAAATGAAGATAACACTTTTATGTTTTTTTAAAAGTACAGAGAAATAAATTTAGTAATGTTAACTCGATTACACTAACACACCTTAAGTGGTTATCGTTAACATTCCTATTTTATCAAAGACAAAACACTTCTAGTTTCTTTCATATCTCAAAATAATCTAAGTATATAAAAGAAACGTGTAAGGGATTTTCGTAGTTATCAATCAAATAATAAAGTTTATCGCGTTAAAATTCAAAGGGATTAGACAAATCACATTGGTTTCGAGTGACCAGCATAGATTTGATAATAACAAGCATAGTTACCAAGTCACATGTCCTTGCAACGTGTCACAAGGACGTGTTTTTTTCTAGCACTCTACTGTTTTTAATAGTCACTGATGTCATAGAAAAAGATAATGCTTAGCTTCAAGATTAGATAGGTACATGTTTCTAATGTCGTTTGAGAATTAGATAGATAGATAAATAGAAACATTTAATCATACACAACAAAAAAGGGGGAACAGAAAACAAAAGAATCGTATAAGCTAGTGCCACAAGCAACTTTTCTAGGCAACCAAGAATGCAAAACAGGATACATCTTAAGAACGGACACACTATAAGATTAAAAAAATCACTTTAAAAAAAGTTGTAGTTTATCTAAAGTTCAAAATTAAGTTTAAGATACAATCTGGGTGTAATCTGGGAGTTACGAGTGAAGCGGTTTCTTCCAGGCAATTATTATCCATTGTAGTCCACATCTTTGCCTGACATTAGGCATGATTTTAAAGACCTCGAGACCAAGACCTTACCAAATTTACTGGTTTTACTACTAAAATTAAATCATCTTGCCATAACTTATTTCACACACACGGTAATAAATTGAAAAGGCTAACTTGCTAAGCCACACTATCTAGCAGACGCTTTAGTGGACCATTGAGATCCCTTAAAAGTACTACTAAACTGTGATGTAAAAGTAACTTTATTGCGTGTGCATCCGATATACGGTCCCGTATGTTTCCCATAACGGATATAAATGTTCACGCATCCAAGTAGTACAGTTTTCTGTATTTAATTTTAGCCCATTAATCTGTCTGGACAGTTTGGAAGGAAAACAGAGAAGCTTATGTCCAGCAGTGGGGCAATATAGGCTAAAGTAACAAAAATAAAGTCAATAATAATGTTGACTTTAGGTCGGAAACGGTATAGACTTTTGTTTTTACTTTTAATAAGAAGTAACTGAATACCTTGAACTTCGTACCCGGTGCAGTAGCGCTAAGCCTTAGCCCTCGCATCTATAAAAACCCCATACGAACTATTAACACATAAAAAACATCAACAACAACAACTTAAAAACACAACAAAACATAACATAAAAAAAAACAACATTAAGAAAAAAAGAATTAGCGTTAATGGTTCCGTAAATAAATAAAAAAACAAATCATACGCTTACCAACGATCATCTTTTGATTTTTTTATTCATATAGATATATAGTATGTAATAATAATCTAGATATAAATAGTTCGTCTTTTTCTACAGTAACAGCAACGTCGGAACTACTGATCATTGCCACAGATTACAGTCAGTGGGCCATCTCCTACACTTGTAATAACCTTGCCAACAACCAAAAAAGAGGTAAGTTGATTGATATTTTTATTCAGACTGATTTCTTTCTTCGATTTTGGAAATAGTTAATAATTTTTTTTTAAATTTAGAATCATTCTTTAGAATTTTCTTTTGAAATGTGAATTCGAATTGCGAAGCTACGTTCCCTGCTATATTTAAAATTATTATTTACTCACTACCAAGACTCTTGAAATCGCCGCTTATTTAGAACCACTTTCTTTTTCAAGTGTAGATCCGAATGGAAAACATAATATTATATTTCCTTCTTTATTTACAACAGATACTAACTCACTACGAAATTTTTTGTAATCATCCCTTTAGAATTTGTTTCTTCTTAAATGTAAATCCGATAGGTAAAGCTGTGTTTTTGCTATGTTCTTGTCTTTACAACACAGTGTTGTTGATTGGAAGCCAAAACAGTGGAAACCGAAGCAAACTTTTAATAAATAATTATTATTTAGAATTGGTCTACGTTATTGCCAACTCACCTGAAAGGAAACGAAGTTGCGGTCGAAAGTAGTCACATTCGTTTCCCTTTTCTGCTCTCTTGTCTTCACCTTTTTGTCAAGTGTTTTGAGTTGCCTACTTTTAACTTCAATAACAAAGCTGTGTCTTTTATAAAATAAAATAACAAATATTATCTTCTGTCCAGTTTTCAGTTGGATCATCAGTCGAACGCGTACATTGCCCGCTGCAGCGCAGGCCGAAGTCAACGCTGTCGTTGCTTCAGTCCTAGACCTGAATTTCGCTTATTACCTAACCACTGATCAGTCCGACATTGCCTGTTTCTACATCCCTGATGTAGCCGACGGACCCGCAGTGTTCGGAGGCCAGTGTGATGAAACCATTGCCGTTCAACCAAACTTTGTTGCCGCGGATGTAAGTGATTCCTAAATCCTGGAACTTATGAATGCTAAATTTCATATACATATTATTTCTTATAAGTTTATACTATCAAGTACGAGAGCTAACAATAAATGCTCAGCTGTAGCATATGATATTTTAAATTATATGAAATGCAAAAAATTCAAGAGCGTTATCTAGCGAATGTTAACGCAAAAACACATTTTATTTTGGAATAATTTTGGGGCATGAGTTAGTCTAGCGCAATCATAAACTAACAACCAATAAGTTAAGTCAATATTGTTTTCTTTTGCCATCTTTAATCAAATATTTTTGTCTGCAGTATTTGGGCCTGTGGCATGATATCGAGTCCTTCCCGACGCCATTTCAATTCGGTTCCTGTGCCAATGCTTTCTACAGCCTCGGTGATGTTGGTGTGGATGTCCTAAACACACAAGTCATCAATGAAACCTTGGCTATTATCAATGGAGTTGCTATTCCTGTTGGGAACGAGGCCAAACTGGTTGTATCATTCCCAGTTGAAGGAACCAACTGTAAGTATCATTTAATGGTTTTCACCATGAAAACTGACATGCTCTTGACACATTATTGTTTTTTTTATGCGAGATTATTCACGCTTAATTATGTCAGATACTTCGACTATAACGAGTTGAGGCCGCGCACACGTCGTACTATGCCTTGTCTCCTTAAAGAAGGCGTGTTTCCCATCTAAAACATTAGTATGATTGTTGGAATAATTTTCTTCTTTCAATTCTCTCGTAATTAAATTTTCTCGTAAACTTCACTGATTGTAAAAATATTTGTGAGTCATTTCAAATCAATGTAAGTTGGATGATGTCATTGTTCTTTTAATCTATTTATCGGTGCCAATAATAATAAAAGTTGTGTTATATTTTTATCAGACAAGAATGCAGAATTTATGAGTGAAAGGAGCATAGACTTTAGATTATATATCCTCATCGTACAACACAAAAATCGTAAGATAGTTTTAACAATATATGATTCATTTCAGTGACAACTGAGACCGACTACTGGGTTATCAGTACTGACTATTCTTCTTACTCTCTGGTATACTCCTGCAGAAACATCAATGAATATCAACAGCAAAGTAAGTTTTCCAAACAAAATCTTACAGTTCCTAAATACTACGGATTTAATTCATCATTGAATGATAAGATGTACATAAAAACGATATATTTACCAAAAAAATAAATAGATATCCAATATGCATATAAACGCATTCCAAGTATCTATAATCTCTGCAACCAAAAGTTGCAGAGATTATAGATACCTAGTCTAAAAACAGCTCAATTCTCTTAGCAATCCAACCTATTGCTTAATGTCGATTTTGTGGTAAAATAAATAGGATTGGATTTACTAGAAATAAAAGGGATGGTTTAAGTTAAATCATGACAAGTAGGTTATAAAAATTTCATTAATAAAATAAACGCCAAACAGAAAGTGTGACATCACAGCATGCAAAATGGCTATGCAGTTGATGACATTTTCGTAGAACATTGTTTTACATGTCATGACGTCATTCAGATATTTAACCATGACGGTCAGGACGTTTGCTCGACAGATTTTAATTTGTTTCTAAAATCGCAAAGCACATAATGTAAAAAGGTAAAGTTTCGAAAAATTGCACATTTTTGGAGTTAAGTAACTTGATTTACGGCACACTGATAATTCTTTTTAGTCTATTATTTGTTTTCTAATATTTACCCAAGTGAATAAAATATTCGAATTCTAACAGAATCGTGGTGATATTTTTAGTAACAATGTGGAAACTCAGTCGCACCAAGGCTTTGACCCCACAAGCCAACAACGCTATTAATAATGCCCTGGCTAATCAGGCAGTTTTCGACGCTCGATTCTTCCAAGACATGGATCAAAGCCGAGATGGATGCTTCTATTACCCTGAACCAGTTCTTGGAGAACCAGTCGTATTTCCTGGACAGTGTGATGATGAAGATATTCCTGTGGTTTCGAATTTCGATTTCAATCTGGTGAGTATAGATAGATAGAAACTCTTTGTTGTGCACACCACAAACAGAAAAAAGTACAGAGACAGTACACAAAAGAATCGAAAAATATAATATTACTGTTTAACACTTTTTATAGTATGAGTACAGGATAAATTGGATAAATTGCATGTTTTGGTTACTTGTTCCTTAACTTTAGTCATTAGCCTGTTTGGACAGGCGTTAAAATAAGCTATTGTTGTTCTATATTGTTTTGGAACGATATTAACTAATTTAACAATAATAAACAAAATATCGATAACCCACTTTTTTATGTCCTTCAATTGTAGGATGTTAAAATTAAGTGCCGAGTTAAGCCTTTGAAACCATCTTTTCAGTTTATTGGACAATGGTTTGAAATTGAAACCTACCCCAAAGAGTTCCAGCCTGGAGGTTGCGTTGACCACCAGTTCTCTATTGCTAGCAACACAGTCCTGAACCTTGTCTCTGGTAGCGTTGCTGATCAACTTCTAGACATCAGCTCTAGTCAACTCACTGCGATAAATGGCACTAATGCCAGATTTACGTTAACAACGTCAAACGGCACGCGTAAGTAGACTGTTATTCTGTCTTTAGTTACATAATATTATCTATTCTCTTCCTGGCTTTGACACTATCTGATTTCATTGTTCTTATATTTTGTATTTACTAGGTGCGGCGGTAGATCTCCTTTGCAGGAAATCGTTTCGATAGGTACCGCCGCAATATTAGTTGTTACGATCAATCAGTATTTGTAGTGTGCAAACACTGCAGCTAGCGAAATTACAAGGCTACTCAAACTATCTATTGGATAATAACTTTAGTGCTGCCAGCTTCTCACAATATCATGAACTCCGCTTGTGGACTTTTGGAATTCGGTTTTGTTTTGTTTTTTTATAAATTTATAAATGGGTTTAGAGTTTTTTAGTTCCTTCTTTTATGAATCTAAGTTATCTTACTAAGAAATCCTTCGGATTTCCATCCTTCAATTTCTCACTCAACGTAATGAATTCTTTGATCCTTTAGATATCTAGTGGTGCAATTAAATTTTGGATGTAGAGGATTAATATTTAGCTGCGACACCAGACTGTGTCCACCAATTTTATTATCACCACTATAGAAGCAAATTTAAAGACGTATTCATGTCAAAACCTCGTTTAAACACCATAGAATGTCTCAAAATAATAATCGTCAAAGCGGTGACGACCTGAACTTTATTATATAACTTATAGTTTTAGATGGAACCGCTGAAATGGTCATGGACAAGTGTTGTCTCTTAAACCATGACGAAAGCGTTCGTTAATCTCATTACCGTACTTTTTTCTGTTTCAGATCCTATAGAGTTTCCTTACTACATTGTTGCTACCGATTACTCAAACTATGCATTGGCTTATAGTTGCGTGGACATCGATGATGATTTCAAAGGGAGTAAGTACAATTTTGCCATCACAATTCAAATCAAAATTAACGTTTTGTAATAGTCAATAGAGTAAGTGTGTTTTGCTTTGCTCAAAGAAACGGTTGTTTTGTCAGGACTGTTGATCAAGATTAAATATCAATGAAACTCAAAAGAAATTAACTAAGAGAACCAAATCATAATGTAGCAGATATTTTTTTTGTACCAACCAATCAACAAACAATTAATTTGTCGGCAATGTGCCAATTAGATTGGCAGGTTTGTTAAACGCGTTTTCTAAGATGTAGATAATAAGATAAATAAGACTCCTAAATCCCTAATTCTAACCAAAACAAAATGTGTTCTAGTCTATAGTTGGAAGCTCAGTCGTACCAAGGCTCTGACTACCAACCAACTGACAGCCATCAACACAGCTATGGAACCAATCACAGTCCTTCGTGAGGAATATTTCGAGCCAGTAGACCAATCAGATTTCGGGTGCTTCTACTTCCCTGACCTGGCACCTGGCGAGCTTGTTGTGTTGCCTGGGCAGTGTGACAGTGATGATGTCATTCCTGTTATGACCAACTTCGATGCTGCATCTGTGAGTATTTTATTTCCCCAAAATACTATGCATATACAATATAGGTACTGTACATTTCCACAGAATACGTCCTTAAATAGCTTAGATGCTTCTTATTGATCAGAGAATAACTCGACATTTATGAATAGATGTCCTGATGAAAAGGCTATTCATGTATGTTACTTACGCTAAACAATACACTATACGAATATATAACTAATTACTAAGTACAATTTAACCGGAGTACAGACTGTCACCACGAAGGTACATACTTTATTCTCCCTACTCAAAATAAAGCACGTAATTTTTTTTGTATTTATTTATTTATTAGCAATAAGACTTCGAGAGAAGGGCCTTCTCTTGGAATTATTTTAATGTAGATATTTTTATTATAAATTCCCATTATGTGGTGCCAATAAAGGATAAAATGATTAATATTATATGTTTTTGAATAAGTACTGTAAGCGTGCGGTCGCACTGAAGGAACTGATGGAAAGCGATGGTTTGGACGAGGCTAGAGCACGTCGAGCTAGAAGAAATATATTCACACCTCAAAAACGTCTAGAGCATTTTGTAGAACGGATCGCTTTCAAAAAATGCTTCCGTGTTTGTTTAAATTTTCTATATTTTAATCGGTTCCTCTTCCAGTACTTGGGCCGCTGGCGATTGATTGAAAGCTACCCGTCGCAGTTCCAAGTTGGTTCTTGCAACCAAGCTCGGTACTCTCTCGCTGCGGATGGTACTGTCGTCGTCGCCAACTCTGAAGTCGTCAACCAGACTCTCAGCGAAGCTACTGGTGTAGCAGTTCTCACTGTCGATTCGAATAACCAGACCATTGGAAAACTTCAAGTTACCTTCCCTGGATGTAAGTTAGACAGCAAAATGCATTGCAGCAAAAACATTTATGTATTCATGTTAATAATATTGCTGCGAGACCGTTAAAAATTATTATCTCGATAGATTTTTTAAAGTAACATCTAAAAATAATTTTAAATAAAATGTGAATTTTATGGGTAGGTATTCAGTCATTGACAGGTGTTATCTCTTACCATCAGGAGAGCGTCTCGTTTGTCTCATTACCTTTACATTAAAAAATACATATTATTTATTTTTTTTTAAGTTCAGTTGTAAAGTTTCTTTATTTAATGGTAATTTTGATCAAAATCCGCTTGCATTGCACGTAGAGCTGCTGCTATGTGTGCCTTAATTTTTTTAAGTAAAAATAAATATAATATTTATGCAATGTTCCGGCACACTTAGTCCCATTCTACGCTAGATTTATTGGCCATATTCGGATACAGTATCATTTAACATCAGCTGAGTAATCAGTTGTGGTAAAAAGAGTAATGAACTCCATAAAATCTTTTAAGCATGTTTTTTAATTTTGTTTTTTTTTTTAATTTTTAGCTACTGTGCCTTTCGAACTGTGGGTATTGGATACGGATTACGACAACTACACATTGGTGTACGGATGCGTAAACTTAAACAACCAGCAAAGACAAGGTAATCGTAACTGTAGACAAATTGTTATGTTACTCAAAATATATGTTTGGAAATTTCTTTGGAAACCTTCTTTGAAAACAGTAAAGTATATGTAATTCAAGTTGACAAAGGTCACGGAACCTAGTGTCTGTGGAGCGTATAAATTAAAAAAAAAAGTAAAATAAAGTTTATTATTCCTAGTAAAGTAGTAGCTCCTACAGGGTTATAAGCTTGAGGTATACTAAGCCAAAAGTACGTAACTATATTTGCTATCATGAACAACTTTTACTATGGACACAACTCGCAAAATCGCAAAAAACAGCTGCCTCATTTTGTCGACGATCAGTGAACTTATTCTATGGAACAACTAATTTCGAAGTTGTGACCATAGTAAAAGTTGTTCATAATAAATAGTGCCTCTTTCGGCTTAGTACACAGTTTCGCAGACATGTCACATGTGACGTATGTTTACATGGTGATTTTTTTTAGTATCGAGTTGGAAAATGAGTCGTTCGACAAACCTCACAGCCGAAGCAAGAGCAGCCATTGATGCTATAACCAACAACGTTACCGTCCTAAACGACCGCTACTACATGCCTATCGATCATTCTGACTCGGCATGCTTCTACTACCCTGAGATGGACCCCACATCAACTGTCATATTCCCTGGTCAATGTGATGAAAATATCAATGTTGTTACCAACTTTGATGCCGTTGGTGTAAGTATAGAAAACGCAATATGATTAAATATCTTCAATTAAACAAAATAAAATAACTTAAAATAATAACTACTCTAAAAGACCGCTATCAATGGGAATAGTTCCCAAAACGCTGGCCCCATTGCCGCGTTGTATGGCAATACTCAAACGCTGAGCGAAATAAAGGCCAGCGTATGTATATGATTAATATTCCAATTAACAAAAAAAAAATTTTTTTTAATCCGATACCAGTAACAGTAGGTATAGCAAATTTGTCTCGATCAGACCTGTGAAAGATGTTCTCGTCAACTAAAAAAAAGCTGATTGTCGTCAAACGGCTTAACAGATTTTCTTACATCAAAGTTAAAAACACTAACGACCAAGTCTTTGAAACAAATAAATAATAAAACTCAAAAAAATCACTAACTTTATTTAACTCAAATACCTAATAATTGGGTAATTAGTGTTATTACTTTTGACAATAATGTAATTGTACAGGGTTATAGGTTTAGGGTGTACTGACTCGAAAGGAGATCATTGTATTTATCATTATATACAACATTTACTATGGGCACAACTGTAAAATCCGGAAAAAAATCAGCTGTCCTAATGAAAATGTTCGTTGACTCTTGTTGAATGAGTATGGAGAATGGTTGCAAATTTTTGTATAGAACTAATTAATAGAAATGGATTTGTTTACTTTCAGTATATGAGGTTGTGGCACGATATTGAGAGATACCCTGCGCCCTTCCAAGATGGAACTTGTGGAAACGCCTTCTACACCTTACTGGACGGACCTGTCGTGGATGTCTTCAATACGCAAGTCCTTAACCAAACCCTGGACACCATCACAGGGTCTGCTGTTCTTGACTTGGTCGATGCTAATGACACCAGCGCCAAGCTTTTAGTCACCTTCCCTGTTGGTGGATTTAACCGTAAGTTATTTTAATACTGCAGGAATGTTAGATATGTTTCAAAACACGTCAATAATGCTCAAAACACCAACAAAAGTAATACGTTCCTGGCATTATAGTGCCCTTCTCAAACAATATTAAACAGCGGATGATATGGTCAGTTTTCGGATGGGTGACCGTGAGTGACAATGATTTCTGAGCGCTACCGTGTGTAGTTTATTCTATCCATCTACATACCTTAATGTATAAGTAAGCTGAAGTGGCAATGGGCTATGTAGTAGAACCAATAACCGCTGGGGTAGACGTGTTCTAGAATGGAGACCGCGAATCGGCAAATGTAAAAGACTCCCTGAGACCGAGTGAACTGGCAGTGGTTGGAAACAAAACCCAAATATCTAATATAGATTTAGTGGCGTGTCTCAGGAGAGGATGTCTAGCAGTGGACTTTGATAAGCTGATGATGATGATCGGTGGCCTTTGGGCAGTATCAACTTTGATATAAAGGCTAGCCACTTAGCCTATATGAACTCACTGGCATTATTAGAATAAATCAGCCTAGCAAAATAACACAAGAAATGTTGTTTGTGCCGACAATTTTTGGGGCATAAAAAGCTATGTGATGTTTATCGGGTATATATAATCCTGAATATAATTTAATCTGTTTATTATTATTTCAGTTACAACTCCATACTGGGTTTTGGCGACTGACTACACATCTTATGCCCTCGTATACTCCTGTACCAACATTGATTCAGAGCGCAGATCAGGTAAGATTTTTATCTACAATATTGTTTAAAAGATGACTTTCAGTTGGATACTATAAAAAGGTCTAAAAATGAGCACAAATTATTAACCATCGTTTTTATTGCAGTGACCAGTTGGAAACTCAGTAGAACAAAAGCTTTAACTGCAGTAGCCGTAACAACTATAAACGATATTGTCCAGTCCATCAATGTTCTGGACGATAGATACTACTTGCCCCAGGACCAAACTCCTGAAGGATGCTTCTACTTCCCTGAACCAGTGCCAGAATTACCAGTTGTTTTCCCCGGACAATGTGATGTTAATGCTACTGTCGTAGAAAATTTCAATTTAACTGCGGTAAGCATATAATTATTTCAAATCACCAAACAATTGAAATACTAAGTTTCCCTGTTGAAAAATGTAACAATAATTACGATGCGTAATGTCACCAAAAATTTTAAACTTTACGCTATGTGCAATTTGCGTATTTACATTTTTCACAGAAAAACATTGTTGGTTAAATGGCACTCGTCCAGGTTATGTTGATATTTTACTAGTGGCCGGATGAATCGAAGAATCATCCCGAAAGATGCCATTTGTAACTGAATAATGAATAATCTGAGAGAAATATTTAAAATGTGGTTCAAGGCTTTTTTTGTAGCAATGATAGGTAGCAGTTGGATCATACGCTAAAATGCGTTGATTTAACCCTAACAATAACCCTGAGCTGCTGGTGAAGGAAACCATAGCATGGTGTAAGATTACTTTCTGGTACTAGGAGGGCTAGCTATAACCCACGAATTTGAAAACTTGCGCCAAGCACTTAAAGATGTATACCAGCAGCCTTACATGAGTGCTAGTCACATTTTAGTTAAGTGTGCTCAACATCTTCAACCACACTGCTTCTTAGCATAAGGTGACCTGTTGTCATACACCTATAAATAATAAACCAGTGAACGTGTATAAAAAATAAAGTGAGAATTTAAAGAAAGGGTACACCTAAATACTTGTAAATAAATTAGGTGATAAGTTTGTTTTTTCTGATGAGAAATGAAAATCTAACGAGACAAAAAACAGTTCGCAGGTATTTGGCATGAAATCGAAGCATATCCTAAGGAAGAAGAAGGTGGCCAGTGCATCAACCACCAGTTCACTGTCACCGGAGTCAATACCATGAACTTTGCATCTGCCAATGTGATCGCAGAGTCTCTGGGTATTACTAGCGGAACCGTCCGATACGCTTTTAATGATAACACAGGCAGATTCTTCCTAGATTTCGTTTCTAATGGCACACGTAAGTAGTACCCTGACTTTTAACTCCCATCATATTAATTGGCACCCATCTAGTTCAAATACCAACAATAAATTCAGCTGCCATAATAATAATCAAAATATAGCTGCAAAAGAAATATCTTGAAGTAATCATGATGGTAAATAACTTGCAAGTGCTCAGCTATCTTACCAATTCTCTCTCTCTAAAAACATGTCACCATACACCTGAATCACATAGACACTAAAACACCATATTAGTGAGATCATACACACATAGTTAAGTAATCCACTTCAACTAAAATAAAGGTGTTTGTTAGTTTAGCGCAAAAAAAATTATCAAGAGACTTCTCGCCTTTTTTATTATGTTACAAGACAATCATCAAAACAAAATATTTCGAATGTTTCAGAGATTTCAATCCCGTATTGGATCATAGATACGGACTACGAAAACTATGCTCTGGCTTACAGCTGCGTTAACCAAGACATCGATTTTAGAGGAGGTAAATACAGAAAAAAAAATTTAACATTGAACGTAAGCTTGACCTGTTTACTTAATAAACATTCGTGTTACAGTGTGGAGTTGGAAACTCAGTCGAACCAAGGAGCTGTCAAACACTTCCAGAGCCGCAATCGATGAAGCTATAGCTGGCAATGTCGTTCTTAATAACGAGTATTATGAACCCATTGACCAAACTAATGAAGCTTGCTTTTACCTGCCCGATACAAACCCTGGAGAGCCAACTATCTTCCCTGGTCAATGTGACCCCAATATACGCGGTGTCCAGAACTTCAACGCTGCTGCGGTGAGAATATTCGAACATACGAAGTCTTTCTTGCAGCTTGCACTGGTACCGTTACATCTTCTTATGTCCCAGAATGGAGCTGATCCAGCAAACTGGCCAAGATGAGCCAATGAATAAGCTAACCTCAGCAGTAGTGACGTGCCAGTACCATCTACATTCAGTAATTAAAAATAAATAAACCTAACAGTACCTATTAAGCTAGAAAAAAGTCATTGTACTCATGCATGAGATCAGACTTCGTTATGGTGTAGAATTAACTTTGAAATTACGAAAAATAAAATTTGCTGCTGCATACATTTCGTCGAGGGTGAATAACATTTGTTTAAAAAACAGCTAATTGTTTCTCTATAACATCTTCAAAACATTTCAGATTGATACATCTAGCCATACAAGTTTGAATCTCCTCTTGAAATTCAGGACTAATTCTGCAGTATCCTTAATACAGCCACAATCATCATAAGAAATAAAATTCACGTTTCATTTACAGTACCTCGGTCTCTGGCGCACGATTGAGACGTACCCCTCAGACTTCCAACTGGGTACTTGTGGTGACGCTACATATTCCCTCAACGATAACGGCACAGTAGATGTCTTTAACACAGAAGTAGTCAACAGAAGCCTCAGCACCATCAACGGCTTAGCCGAAGTCGCTTCCGACGATGGCACTGGAAAGCTTCTTGTTACATTCCCTGGAGGTAAGAAAGATGCCATGGTAAAATAAAATATAAATAAATATCGTAGGACATTACACACAGCGCTTTCTGACCCCAAACTAAGCAAAGCTCTTAAGGCAGATATTCTACCAATAAGCCAACAGGGCCTCCCAAAAGTTGTCCAAATGAACATAATTATTATGAACATATATTCTTTAAGCAGTGTCTTAGCGCTTATTTTGCGTTGGCAGCAAACTTTGCCATGACAGTTAGATACTCATTAAACTTATTGAATGATAAAATACAATTTAGAGGGACCTCTCTCTCTAAATTGTATTATATTTAAATGTTATTGTTTCTATTATAGCTCCATTCCCGAGTGAATACTTTATTTTGGCTACTGACTACGAAAGCTACGCACTCGTCTATAGCTGTTTCAACATCAACGAAGAACAAAGAAGAGGTAAATAACTTCTAAACAAACAATTACTACTAATATATGAATATAAAATACCTCAACATTATTAGTAAATCAAACAAGAATTAATAATAGTGCCTACTGAAATGTACATAGTTTGCATGAATGAAAACAAAACTATTTTCATGGTTACCCCTAAACATGTATTGTATTGAACATAAACTATTTGAAACCAATGTCTTAAATACTGCTGGTCTAATAGCAGAATTTTAGTAAATTACTAATGTATTTCGAACATTACTAAGATGTTTATAACACACAAGAAAAGCAGTCAAAATTGTTGCAGCAAAAGCAGTGATGTTTATGCATCTAAATCCTTGCAATATATTGAAAAATAAAAATTTCGCCAGTTTATCATATAATGCTATCAGCTCCATATTCATATGCCATCTCGTTCGGGCATATAATGTCAATTTAGAAATATAGATTTATTATACATCATACTCTTTTTCAGTGTACAGCTGGAAGCTAAGTCGTACAAACTCGCTGTCTCCAGCAGCCTTGACTGAAATCAACCAAGCTATCAGCAACATCAATGTATTGAATGAGCGATATTATGAGTCAGTCGATAGAACGTACTCTGGTTGCTTTTACTACCCTGAGTCTGATGGCAGCTCGTCTGTCGTCTTTAGAGGACAGTGTGATGAAAACATCTCTGTTGTTACAAATTTCGACGCTGTTGGGGTATTTAATTATATTTATCACTTTCTTTTCATTGCTTCACTCGCAACTTTACTAGCATAGATACACAATACCATACAAAAACTGTACCTACTACATTAGCCGGGATATTCTTTCGGCTGTTTCTAGTTTCATGCTGGAGGTCTAGATGGCGTCACTTTCTTCACGTGTTCTGAGCTTAACGTTTGCCATTTTGTAGTAGTGATCCATCAAACCAATAGATGTCGCTTCCTCTTGTTCTATTTTCGTTTGTTCTGGATGAGACCTCCTGTTTAAGTAGAGTATTATTGCAGTCTTGCACAAACGCTTTTATTTCTCAATCATGTTAAGATCCTACTATAACGCTATATTTTATAGCACAAAGTGAATCTGAAAGAAAATCTAACCTTATTTTAATTATTAAATTTATTTTCAGTACATGGGTCTTTGGCACGATATCGAAAGGTATCCCGCTCCTTTCCAAGATGGAACTTGTGGTAATGCTTACTATACATTACTGGACGGACCAGTCGTGGATGTCTTCAACACTCAAGTCCTCAATCAAACGCTGGACACGATCATTGGTTCCGCTGTTCTAGACCTGGTCGATGCCAACGACACCAGCGCCAAGCTTTTGGTCACCTTCCCTGTTGGCGGATTCAACTGTGAGTATTAGAAGTTTCTACAAGATCATTTTAAGAATCAAAGAGCCAAAATTTATAGTGAATGAAGTGTCATCAAAAATAAAAAGTATATCGGTAGATTCCGAACTGATTATATTAATATTACCGCTCAAAACCCCGTAATTGGTTTCATCGCTGTTATGCTAGCAAGCGTATCACCCATTAATAAGTTTTTCTGAGTTATTACGGTACTTATCTATCAAAAGACTGGCTGAACCACTCGAGGATATAACATAAAAATTTTACTTTTACTTGGTGGTAGATCTCTCTAGCAGGAGGTCGTCTAGGTAGGTACCACCGCAGTACCAGTTATTCTGCCGCTAAGCAGTAGTGTGTAAACATTACTGTGTTCTGGTTCGAAGTGTATTGCAGCTGGCGAAATTACTGGGCTGTTGAGACTAACCATCGAAAGTCTCAAAGTAATGAGCGCCAAAGCAGTGATGCCCTGGACTTTGTTTTGTTACTCAAAGTTCTGTGTATCGCTGCAATGGTCGTGGACAGGCACTATCTCTTACCTCAGGAGAGCGTTTCGTTCGTCTCATTACTTTTTACATAAATAAAAAAAATAAAAAAATGAAAAACAAGTACCTACCTACATTTTTTTTGTAAATAAAATTGGTATTTAAAACGAAAAATAAGTAGTACAAACCTTTAGCATTCTGAACTCTTAAATTTTAAACAAAATAAACTCTTGAGTTTTAGCCCAGAAATACAATTCATATAATCAGCCCAATTTTTTGAAACTGTCCCACTGCTGGGCCTCTTCTCAACGTGAGAAAGGTAAAGGCCGTAGTCAATCCACCACACTGGCCGATTGTGAGTTGGCTGACTTCACATAATATCTTTGAGATTTTTTTTAAGCACTCTCTGACGGTTGGGTTCCTCGCGATGTTTTCTTTCATCATTCGAAGCCATAGACAACGCGCACATAACTTCGAAAAGATAGAACTGTGTGCCGTAGGATACAAATCCAGGACCAGTTTTGGTTTTGGTTCTAGATTGGAAGTCAGACGGTCTCCCAACTAGGCTGCCGCCGTAACATCATGAGGAGAAAGATTCAAATGTTCCTAACTTTTTAAAATTCTTTTGTTTTAGTGACAACTCCATACTGGGTGCTAAGGACTGACTACACGACGTATGCGCTAGTGTATTCTTGCACAAACATTAACGAATATTACAAATCAGGTAAGCTTTTGTAGTGATGATAACAAACCCCAACAGTTAACGTAAAAACCTCAAGTTGAAAATCTGTCACCATCTAACGGTGTGTTCTAGCAGCCTCATTTGAGATTCAGTTCCATTCCAGGCTAGGTGTGCTTACCATTTTCGAAAACACCGTCACTTAACATCAGGTGAACTATGGTAAATATCTTGCCTGACAAAAAAAATCTGTATTTTAGGAATTCTGCAAATAAATTAAGTAATCTATAAAATGCAGTACAGATTTGTAACAAATGTTTTCTATTCAACTCTAAGGCTCATTATAAAGTTAGCACCTAATGATCCCACTAATATTATAAGTGTAAAAGTTTGAATGGAGGGATAGATGTTTGTTACTCTTTCAAGCAAAAACAACTGAACAGATTTGGATGGAATTTTGTATTAACACATAAGCTACTTTTTATCCCGAAAACATGTAGCGGGTAACACCGCAGGGTGCAGCTAGTTATGACATAAAGATGTCAAACAACGTACGGATTTACATTTTTTTTATCAATATTACAGTGACCAGCTGGAAGCTGAGTAGATCGAAAACGTTATCAGCTGTAGCTACAGAGGCTATAAACGAAGTTGTCAATTCCATCGATGTTCTGGATGACAGATACTATTTGCCTCAAGACCAAACTGCTGACGGATGTTTCTACTTCCCCGAACCAGAGCCAGGAGTGCCCGTCGTGTTCCCTGGTGAATGCGACCTTAATCTAACTGTTGTCGAAAACTTCAGTTTGGCCAGGGTATGTACAAAAAGTATTAAACCATGTTATTTTTTTAAGTAATCAGGAAATAGTTTCAAGACAAAATAGTACTCAACTGCGCCTCCACACCCGAATCCTAATTTGGTAACGGCTCTACTCCTCACCATTATCCAAAACAGTAGTTTTATGAATACTCAATTTCGAAAATTTGCGTAGCCTTTTTAAGTCCACGTTTGACCACCAACTTGCTTAAAGATCAACGATGATGTGGCCGATGATGAAGCACACAGACTTAGGAAACATCTATTCACTCTAACCTTCAAAGATCCAGATACTACGATATATACTTTAAGTAACAAGAAAGCCAGAAGCATGTTCCATTCCTTGGCGGTACGGATGAGAAACATAGAGGCAAAACTTTTGGCTAGCAGCCTTGTTTGTATAAATGGACGCGGGCCTTTTCTTATAATGAGAAGAGAACGATTGTTATTGAAACAATTCTATTTTCAGTTCGCAGGAACGTGGCATGAGATTGAAGCGTATCCCAAAGAAGAACAGGGTGGGCAGTGCATCAGTCACGAATTTACACTAAACGCTGCTAATAATCTCGTTTTCGAATCCTACAACGTGATCGCTCAATCTCTTGGAATCACCAGCGGAACTGTGAGGGTTACCTCAACAGACAACAGCGCTAGGCTCGAGTTGCAGTTCGTTTCTAATGGAACAAGTAAGTGATTTATTTATATTTTAATATGGGCGTACTGTATTTTAAAATTTTTGTTTTTTTATTCATTGCTATGTAATCAGTGTTTAGATGATTTAGATGCATCATAAAATCAAAAGTGCACAAGTACACACTAACACACACTACACGCGTATGCATACACACATATATATTCGTGTAATTTTTTAAAATTCTTCAAAAAACGTCTGTTTGGCATTTTGTTCTTGAACAATATATCGGGAGAAGGCATTGGTTTCCGAAATGCAATTTTTATTAGTTCAGAGCCAATATGTTTAATGTATCCAAAATGTATGCTAAATAAATTGATTTAGATTTTTTTATGTTACGAATTTGACTTAATATCGTAGGACAATACACACAACGCCATCTGGCCCCAAACTAAGGAAAGCTACTATGAAAGTGGAATAATGACTTTGAAGCGGAAAAACACCATATATAACATACCTTAAACATATACTAAGACGTACAGAACACCCAGACACAGAACAAACATTAAATTTGTATATGCCACAAAATGTTTGTCCTAGGTGGGAATCGAAACCACGCCCCACAGCTCTTAAAGCAGATATACTACCAAAAAGCTAACAGGACTGTCATTGACAGTCCTGTTAGCTCTTTGGCAAGAATTGCTTCTATGACAGTCTGTCATAGAAGCTATTTTTAATTTATTATGTAGATTTAAAAAACCAACTCCATGGCCAACTAAACGCACTGCTCCAATAAAAAAGCGAGGTTTCGGAGTAAACGAAAATATCATCGACGTAATAAAATTTTTAGACTTAAAACCCGCTCAATGGATTTCGATAAAACTTATATGAGACCACCTCTGAAATATGGTCTACCAATCGAAAAAAGAATCATCAAAATCGATTCATAACAATTAGCGGAATGATCGTGTAACATATATGCAAATCATTGAAGGTGATGGTAACAATCTCTTGTCCTGGTGATATCAGAGAGTTGTTCAGTAAATCAAGTTTTTTGTTTCAGCAATAACTATCCCGTACTGGATTGTGGACACAGACTATGACAACTACACTCTAGCGTACAGCTGTGTCAATCAGCCAAACAGTGATTTCAGAGGAGGTATGAATTCCGTTTACCGTTTGCGATTACATCATCATCACATACATAATTACATATAGGTTGTTTGGACAATAATCTATACAAATCCCGACTATTTAACGTCTAATTAACAAGAACTATTGTAGCATTGATAGCTTAGTGATTAGCGTGGTCAGTTCACACGCCGAAACCCCTACAATTCGCTTGAACTCCCGGTGTAGAATAGCATCGTGAGGAAACCATAGCATAGTGGTAGGGTATTTTCACTTAACTAATGGTGTGTTCCGGAAGCCTCACTCGAGGCCCAGGTGCATTCCAGGTTAGGTGTGCATCCATGGTAAAGTATCATCGACCACACTGTCACTAAACATCAGGTGAGCTGTGGTCAAACACCTAGCTTGACGACGGTAAAAAAAAAGAAGATAACATTTTGCCTTCACTTTTGATCTCATTCTGATTTCTTCACATATGTGTCATTTCTATAAAACGTATCTAAATCAAACCCGGTCTTGAATTCTAAGATCTGTAATTCGTCAAAGTAAAACATTGTAAGGAAACTTCCGAAATCCTCAGCATAGATATTTTAATAATAAAACAATTTAATACTTTCCTTTATCATCATAATCATCATCTCAGTCCACTGCTGAATATTAGGCCTCAACCATCGACTTCCATAAAGACCGGTTGGAAGCGGCTCGCATTCAGCGCATTCTTGCGGTATTTATTAGGTTGTGTTATCTACCTTGTGAGTCATCCATGGTGACCATCCTATGCTACGCTTGCCGGTCTATGGTCTCCACTCCAGAACTTTGCACTATCTACACTAATACTATCCTTAATCTTTAACAATTATTTGCAACTTTTACAGTATGGAGTTGGAAATTGAGCAGAACAAAAGAACTTTCCGCTGGGTCTATAACTGCCATCAACAACGCTATAGCAAATATCGATGTTCTCGACAATGTTTACTATGAACCTATAAGCCAGAGCGATGATAGCTGCTTCTACTATCCGGACTTGGGTCCTGGTGAAGCTGTCATTTTCCCTGGACAGTGCGATACTAATATCACTGGAGTGCCGAACTTCAACGTTTCAGGGGTACGTATCATAATCAGTAATCGTAGTCCACACAATTAGATATTTCTTTTTTGTTTGAAAGTAATAAAACAAACGGAACGCTCTCCTGATGGTAAGATATATCAGCGACTCCAAGTCATGATCGTTGCTAGAACTTTGAGTAATAAAACAAAGTCCAGTCCAGTTTAACGGAGCATTGGAGATTGAGACATACTCTGGTTAATCGTAATAGCACTTTGATTTCGCTAGCTTTGACTTGGTGATAGATTTCTTTAGCAGGAGGTCGTCTAAATAGGTACTGCACTTGCACTGCAGTGCAAGATATTTTGTCGCCAAGCAGTAGTGTGTAAACCTTACTGTATTTCAGTTTGAATGATACTGCAGCTAACGCAGTTAAAGGGCTGTTGATAAATAATGTATACTAAAAAAAATTCACATACCACTGCTTGGCGGCAAAATATTGGATCTGCGGTGCCAACCTTGACTTTCTTCTGCTAAGAAAATCTACCGCCTTTTACCTACCTTTTTCACTCTTCTATAGATTTCAATCACTGATGCTTCGTTTTAAAGAATTGATACCACGAGTTGAGTTGTGTACTACATCTTGAAGGATATCTAAGCACGCTGAACGATACTTTCAACCTTTTTTTAAACCATAGATCACAAACAAGCAACGGACTATGATGTTACGTTGCTCGTAACACTTTTTGAGCATCTAAGAGCGATAAATTGAAAAACCTATTGGTCTCATTAGATTGGATGATAATCAAACCCAATCTCACTTAAGCTGCTGGAGATATTAGACAGACGCTCTTAACAAAGTCGCAAAGTCCTGCATTTCTAAATTGAGCATATTTTTCTTTCAGTACCTTGGCCTCTGGCGCACGATAGAAACCTATCCATCAGAGTTCCAACTCGGTGATTGTGGTGACGCTACCTACAGCTTGAATGCAAACAGCACAGTAGATGTCTTCAACACTGAAGTAATCAATCAAACCCTCAGCACCATCAATGGCTTAGCTGTGGTGGCTTCAGACGATGGCACCGGAAAACTGTTGGTGACATTCCCGGATGGTGAGTACAGGTTAACCTAAAAGTATACATTATCATAATCACCATCAGCCTATCGCAGTCCTTTTCTGGGCGTGGGACTCTCAGCCCGATTTTCAGGTTTTCGCTTCCAGTCACCGCCAACTATCTTACGTATTAGCTGACCTAATCTGTAGGTTTAGTTCTCAGGCGAATTATTTTGAAACAGATTTTTTTTTTAAATCTCTTTTTTAGTAATGGAACGAACGTAATGCTCTCCTGATGGTAAGAAATAACGCGTGTCCATGACCATAGCAGAATTTTGAGCTACAAAACTACTGTGATATTGCTAGCAGTACCCTTCAAACCGGAACTCTAAAATAAACTGGGTTATGATCACTCACTGCCACTTGGACGTAGAAGTGGTGAGCTTGGTATTGGGCCAGGTATGCACAAAGAACACACACACGAAATAATGATACTTTTTTTAGCTCTTGGCCATCCCATAGTAAAATACTGACGGGCAGGCTAGAATCACCTCATCAAAGTCTCATAGACGCCCTTGGTTATAAAAAATTACACGGATTTATTTTGTTATTTTCAGCCCCTTTCCCCAGCGAATATTACATTTTGGCCACCGATTATGACAACTATGCCCTCGTCTACAGCTGTTTCAACATCAACAGTAACCAACGAAGAGGTAAGATTGTCCATTTGCCATAACCTTCTAACCGTAATATGTACACGGAGTGACTTTTTTGTCAAAGCGAACCAGACACAAGAGTACAGTAATAATAATTGTTTTACAAAATTTTGAACTTTATAATCATCTTCAAAAAGTTTCGTTTTCATTTATTGCAAGAAGAAGATAAATTAAGTTCTGTGGAACTAGCTAATCAACTTGTGAGAATTTCGTAGTACGTAAACAGTAGTCAAGTGTATGAAAAGAATCTTAATTTGCTCTCGTCAGGAGCAAATCTCAATTTTCATTTTTTTTTGTTTACGTTGTACGCATATGGTTCCCATATCAATAAACTGTCGAAGAAAATTACCAGAGAATCTCGCATTCTCTGGTAATTTTCTTCTACAGTAAAAAAAATTAAGTTGAAATAAATTAAACCTGTAAAACAACTATTGCTAGCTTGTCCACTTCACTCAAAGGAAAACAATTTTAAGAAATCAATGTTCTTAGTCCATGACTCATAACTTTCCTCTTCACCAGTTTTCAGTTGGAAGCTTAGCCGCACGAACAACTTGACCGAAGCGTCAGAGAACGCCATCAACGCAGCCATCAGCCAAGTGAACGTCCTCGATTCTCGCTACTACGAAACTGTCAACCGATCGGACGAAAGCTGCTTCTATTTCCCCGAACCCGACGGCAGGCCCGTCATTTTCCGAGGACAGTGTGATGAGAGCATCGACGTCGTGATGAACTTTGATCCTACAAGGGTAAGAAGAAATTTGTTTACTTCTTTTTCTGAAACTGTTATTTATTTCATGTCACTAGTGCATCACAGTTGATCCAGTATCCTTCAGAAACTGCATGTATTATTTCTATGATAATGTCAGCACAAAACTCTGGATATAGGCAACCCAGAATGTTAAGCTAACGTTAATCCTGTCGGTCAACGAATATTCACATTGTTCTAATGTCATCTACTTTCACAAACATATAACGTGTTATTATGTCTGGGTTTCTATATATATATATATATATATATAAAATTAGAATGAATGTTAAAAAAACTATATCAAGAAGCTATCAATCATCATGCCCATAGTACAAGCTTTTCTTAGTTTAGGGATAAATGACAATATGCAAAATGTCATATAATATGTGAGTCTGCTTATCAGATTCTGTTTAGCAAACTCGGTTTTCCATTCCTGAGAAAACCTGGTATAGGAAGACTGCCATTTTCTCCCACGCTTACACAACCTACTATCCATGATTTCGTCATTCGAACTGTAAATGTATTTGAGTATGCAAATAATTATTTCACTCTTCCACAGTACACTGGTATTTGGTACGATATCGAATCATACCCAGCGCCATTCCAAGATGGTTCCTGCGGAACAGCCAAGTACGATTTGGACCTGAACACACTAGTGGTGGCCGTGGAGAACACTCAAGTCGTTGATCCTGATGGTTTTGGTCCAGTCCTGGACATACAGACTGGAACAGCAGTGCTGGCGCTAAATGATACCAGTGCCAAGCTTCTAGTGACCTTTGAAGTCAACGGTATCATCGGTAAGTTGAAAATTTTTTATACTTCTCCATGCATGTTGAACAATAACCCTGTCTAATCTAAAAGAGCATAACCTATTAAGAAATCTTTTTCCTCTGAATTTTGTGTTACTTATGATGCATTATTATGTTATGAGTAGATACTTTTATTCTTATATTTTTGAAGACGTGTGAAAGGAAATTATTAACATTCATATTTGTTACGATAAAACCTTGTCAAAGAGAACTTTAATCAATGTTTGTTTTTTTTCAGTTACTACCGATTACTGGGTTCTTGCAACGGACTATGATAACTACGCTTTTGTATACTCTTGCCAGAATCTCAATGACGAATACAGACAAGGTACGTCACAATGCTTTTCACTTATTTTTAACGGTGGTATCAGTACTGGTCTGGTTGTCAATCTTCGAAATTGCCAAAAGTTTTAATTTTTTATACATCTGGATGTCTGAGTTTTTAATAAGACCTATCCTATACGACGAAATTGATAATATTAAACAGTTACTACAAATACTTTCATATCACTTTGATTTTGAACTTCAACCATCACCCTGATATGTTCGATGTTATATTTCCTTATACCAAGTAAATGTACCAAAGTAGTCAATAAGACAAAGAATACATTACATGTATCCCACTTGCTGATAATGTTTCTACAATCATTATTTTACAACAAATAATAAAGACATATATATTAGATATTCTTTAACTGGCAAGGACATGGACTTAGACTCTATACAAGGTTCCTCAAGCTGACTTCTAAAAAGTTATTATATTATAGTATAATATACGTGTTTCTCTTTTCTTTTAGTGAACAGCTGGAAACTCAGCAGAGCCCGTAACCTCACAGCTGTATCAGAGACAGCTATCGCAACTGCCATCAATAGAGTCCAAGTGCTCGACCAACAATACTTCGTAGATGGAAGGCAGAGCGAAGAAGATTGCTTCTTCTATCCAGACAATGAAGGTGGAGACGTAATTCTTGAAGGACTGTGTGTGCCTGATAACCAAGTACCAGCTATTACAAACTTCAATGCCAATGCGGTAAGTACTTTACGATTTTTATAGTTCATTGGCTAGGTATTTGACCAAGACTGG
This sequence comes from Biston betularia, assembly GCA_905404145.2. Taxonomy (NCBI): domain Eukaryota; kingdom Metazoa; phylum Arthropoda; class Insecta; order Lepidoptera; family Geometridae; genus Biston; species Biston betularia. Next base: position 3,214,411 of record FR989879.1, read on the forward strand.
CCTGAGTAAATGTAATTTGAAGTTTTTATGTATTGACGCAAAAGCAACTCAAAAGCTCAATACAAAGAGATAGCTTTTGTAGAGATTGTAACCGCGTTGTTAGTGCAGTAAGTTTGCATAACACAAGGAGTGATCCAAGTACAAAAAATTAAATTTGTTTTGAATTAAAATTGAATTGCAGGAGAAGAAAAAAAGAGAAACCATAGCAGGGTAGGTCCTATTAATTGAGTAGCTAACCCAAAAGCCATGGCAGGCCCCTTACATTAAAAACTTGACGTCAAGCAACAAACGATGCTTTCCGTCAGCCTGTCCAAATCCATACTGGGTTTACCATCTTTGACTACGAAATGTGTCCAAAAATTTGACTGCTCCGTTTGAACTAAAAAATGAGAGCCAGAAATTAAAAACAAATCACAATGGGGTAGACGTTAAAATCTCCTTACATTTCAGTTCAGCGGCACATGGCACGAAGTGGCCCGCTTCCCTTCAGATCTTCAAGAAGGTGAATGCACAGCAGCACAGTACTCTGTAGGAGCTCAAAACAGCATCACCATAACTCAAACAGAAGTAGACAACGAGTTGCAGTCAACAAACGTCATCCCCGGTACCATGACGGCTGACGGCCGTGGTGTAATCAATGCCGACATTGCTGGAAGTAAGTTTTCTAATTGTATTAATATAAATAACCCGATATTTTTACTATTTAAAAATAGCGTCTTTCACAGATGCTTTTAGATTAACTTTTTTTCTTAAACATGACAAAATATTAACAAAAAAATACTTTTGAAACGAGCATACCATTCATTAACCATTTATAAAAAAACGCTTTTTCTAGACCAGTAGTAATTACTATTAATATTCCTAAAAAAATAATTTGATTTATTAGTTACATTTCCGTACCTTCGAGCAACAATGCGATCAAGCGGTTGATTCTATTTTACTACTGAATGGGCGGAGTGAACGTGGGACTTTTTTGAAAGAACCTGCTCTTAATTTGGTTTAATATAATAGATTTAGTCTATTGATAATAAAGTTATAAAAATGTAACTGCCATAAAATATAAATATGGGGTGGACACCCCATTTATCCATTTTTATTTGAAAGGAATGAGACAAACGAGGCGCTTGTCTGTTGGTAAGAGATAACGCATGTCCATGACCATTGCTGCTATACACAGAACATTGACTTACAAAACCCAGTCCAGGGCATTACTGCTTTGGCGCTCATTACTTTGGAACTTTTGATGATTAGTCTCGACAGTCCTGTAATTTCGCTAGCTGCAGTACTAAATCAGAACACAGTAATGTTTACACGCCACTGCTTGGCAGCATAATATATGCGGTGGTACCTACCTACCTAGATGACCTGCTGCTAAAGAGATCTACCACCTAGAATAATAATACACACAATAATAATATTATATTAACTAACTCATTCATTTTCAACTTACTTTTTGGAGTTTGTTCTTAACCGTAAAGTGTCTCTTTGCAATTCCAAAGTTGAGATATTCCTAACCTGCATACATTTTTTCAGTTCCATTCAACACTTTCTACATTTTGGACACGGACTACACTGAGTTTGCTCTCTTGTATGGCTGCAGGGACACTGTCAATGGCACCAAACAAGGTAAATATTGTAAATTCGACTCTTAATGTTTTACAGACGATAGCCAACCAAATTTATTTCCCAACTTAATTACTTCTATACTTTAGTGGTAGCGCATGTGCATTAAGATCCTGAAGTTTCGGCTTCGATTACCGGTCGGGCAACAATTATAATTATGAATTTGATCGTTACGCATGGTGATGGTGATGGTGGTACTTACTAGTACTCGAATGGCTACCTACCTTCAAATTAATAGTCTGCTACCAAAGCACCTAATGGTGTGTTCTGGGAGATACATTTAAGATCTTTTCCTCATTATACATTGAGTTTACTGTAGTCAAATACCTAGCCACTCTTAAATCGTTTAAATAATATCGTTATATTTCTAATCTGAATGCTAGTATTCCCTGGAATTCCTATACAGGAAACCTTTGAAAAGAGTATGGTCATAAAATGTTTGTCTTATTTTACAGTCTACAGCTGGAAATTTGCAAGATCTAGAGCAAGTCTGTCTCCTGCCGCCAATAACCGTATAGACCAAGTGGTTAGAGACAATATCGATCTCTATGAGAACTATTTCTCATACACCGACCAAAGCAATGACGCATGTTTCCACTACCCCGAGTTTGCGGAATTACCTGCAACGATCGACCTCCCGGGACCTTGCGACGAGAGCATCCGTGGTATCCCAAGCTTCAATGCTGCTAATGTAAGTCATTGTCTTAAAAATTTAGTCATCATCGTCATTATCACCAGCCTATCAACAACATCACCTGTACGCTTTCTTGAATGGAAACTAGCTGACCAACTAACTGGAAGGTTTCCCACAGCCACAGTTTATGTTGATTGCTAGAATTTAAATAAACTTAATCCCCGATTGTGCTGGCCAAACGTTGAGCTATCATTACAACAAATGTTTCTTTTCAGTACCTTGGCAGATGGATAGAAATCGAGAGATATCCGCAACCTGACCAGTTCGGCACATGTGACCGTGCCTACTACAGTCTTGGAGAAGACAATGTTCTGGTCAGAAACACTCAAGTGATCGGCAACTCTCTTGCTGAGCAACTCGGCTTTGCTGAAGTCGCTTCCACCGATGGCACTGGTCTACTGAATGTCACCTTTGTTGTCAATGGCAGTAAGTACTTTTTGTCTGACTGAGTTAATTATCAGATATCACTGGTGTACCAAGCAGTGTTTGTCTGTAAATAGTATAAAACAATGTCGCTGTTCGCGTTTGTCTATTTCTCCGCTTCCTTCTGAAGTAATGGTGAAAACCGTTTCAAAATTGGTACAGTTTAGTACAAGTTTTTGAACTTTGGTATAAGTGAATGTTTTGTATTCAATTTGGCAACACTTCGCCAAAACAAATTAGAAAGCCGAGGCGGGTAACTAGTTTTATTTAAGAATGGTGTAAAAATGTTGTGTTCGGAATACATTTTATCTATTAATTTGATTAAAATATTTTTAAGACCTTACATTTTTAACGTTTAATTTTGCTACTTTACAAAAAGTAATAAAAAAGTTATAACATGCGTTGATAATTTAATTAATGTAAGCAATCAGTAATTATGGAAATTTACTACTGTAAAACAAGAACAACGTCGATTAAAACCCAAATGAAAATGAATTGGCAAAGAAAATGTTCCATAATGTGTACTTTTGGGATAATATTTTGTGTATATAACAATTTTGAAATTGATTTACACAAAACTGTATTAAAGTTTTTGAAAATGCCAAACGTGAGATTAAATAAAAAAACACCTTTTACAAAGTACGTGTTAATATGGACGAATCCAAATGCCGAACCGATAAACAATTTACGTGAAGGAAGAGGAACATTTAACGATAGAAACTGCTCGTTTAAAAACTGTTATATATCAACTAATTGGATGCTTCTTGACGCGACTGAATTTGATGCAATTGTATTTCATGGGCCTGAAATAATGAAAAAAAATCCTAGAATATATTTTCCCAGTGAGCGTTCTGCCTATCAAAGCTATATTTTTGCTAGTATGGAGTCATCACATAATTATAAAGTACCTGATTCTAGATACAATCGAATGTTTAACTTCACGTGGACTTACAAACTTGATTCTGACATTTATTATGGCTACATAATAGTTAAAGACAAGGATGGTAATGTCATTGGTCCTAGGGCGAATATTTCTTGGATAAACATTGACGATATGTTACCGATCAATGATAATGTAAAACGAAAACTGGATAATAAAAGTATAGCAGCGGCTTGGTTTGTATCAAACTGCCATCCCTATAGCAAAAGAGAAGAAGTATTAAAAATGGTGATACCAGAATTGCAAAAATATAACATGTCCGTAGATGTTTATGGCAAATGTGGAAATACGAATTATGTCTGTCCTAAATCTGATAAATGTTTGGAAAAATTACAAAAAGACTACTACTTCTATTTTGCGTTTGAAAACTCATTTAGTGAAGATTATGTTACTGAAAAGCTACTTCGTGCACTGCAAAATTACGCTATTCCTGTAGTTTATGGTGCTGCTGACTACAAAAGGTAAATTAAAATAAACTAGACTGATACCATATCATACACAATAAATTATGGGATTATATGCTAAGAAAAACTATATAAATTAAGACTGTTCTATGATTTGTTTCAATAGCCCTGTAACTTCAATAACTACAGTACCCTTCAAAGCTTAACACAACAATGTTTCTGAGGTAGAATATCTGATACTACGTCAGAAATTACATATTATATGATTTCCTAAAGAGAAGATCTACCACCAGGGTTTTTATCTACTCAAGAAACACCAACACTAAACATAATATATCTAATAATACTTAACTTAAGAAAAAAGTACAGAAACACAAAATAATCTTATGAGCTAGTGCCACAAGTGGCAACCTTATCGCTAAAAGCGATTACTTCTAGGCAACCAAGAATGGAAAATACGTTACAGATTAAGAACAGATGAAAGATGTATCAGCAAGTAAAGTAAGGATCCAGTTGTGACTTATCTCTAGAGTAGAAGGTACTGTAAGAACACATGTATGTATATATTATGTGTGTTTCTTTCAGATTCATGCCAGATGGAATATATCTAAGCGTCACTCGTAACCGAGAGAGTGTCGTCAAATTAGTAAAACAAATGGTTGAAATCATTAGAGATAAAAACAGATATTATGATTTTTTCAAGTGGCACAATCATTATTCGTATCATGAACCTGAAGAAACGGCGGCTACAGATCCATACTGTTCATTTTGTAGTTTCTTAAACAATATTAATTACAATAATGTTTACACGGTAGATAATTTCAAGGAGTGGTGGAATCCTCGTACATAATAGAAGCAAATTATAATGAGGCATTAAATATTTGTCAAAGTTAATTCAGTCAGTTCTCGTAATCTTAAAGTTGTAACAGCTTGGATAGCGCAGATAAATTTAACTCTTGTCTGACCTACGAAGAAGAAAGTGAAAGAATACATTTATTTTACAATCAATAAACATTTTTGTTTAACTTATGTGGGATTACTCATTTTTAATTTTATCGGGAACTCCGACTAAAAATTTAGCCACATCCAATGGACTTCATCATGCAGACGAAACTATGTCAAAAACACGTCAGTTTCCATAGTAATAGTCGTAGTTTATTATTATGTAGACTAAGTCGCCTACTTTTACTTTTAAATTGTGAGCAATTTTTCGATTTAAATTATTATCTTTCACTTCTGTTATACTCTCTATTATTTGTATTTATGGTTTAAGACATTTATTTCTCATAAAAATTACAAATTCACTTAACTGAGAAATACAAGCTATTCTTAGGTAGTTATGGATAAGTATTACAAGCAACGGAACTTACGAATATACAAATTTACAAATTAACTATGGGAATCGGTATTGGTGTGTTAATATACGTATAATTATATTTATGTAAATGTATACTTATACTTATATATTACTGTTTACTTATACTATCCTCTTATATATATTACTGTTTACTTTGATTAGTTTTATCTATTCTTTTGATGTTTTTGTATAATTAATTTTATAGTACCATAGTATAATTTAAATTTGCTAATGTTTGAAATTACATAATTATGGGTTATTTACTTGAGAGCGTAATATATTTTTTTAGTAAAGTTTTTGACAAATAATTTGTATTTAAAATGTAGGTAAAGAATATATTGAAATATCTAAAGATTTTTATATTGTATTGTTATGTTCAATAAATTGGTCAATTTGGATATTGCTGTTATATTTCCTTAAAATATCCTCATTTTGTTGCTACATTGAATTTTATTTTTCTAGTTACGGTCCATGCTAACTACTACGTGCTTGCAACTGACTACTCCAACTACGCATTGGTGTATAGCTGTCGCAACTTAGCTAATGGAAATAGACAGGGTAAGTTCTTCATCTCCTGTGTTTTTACTTTGCGTTTATCCAATTTTAATATTTTGATATTTTCTTGTATGTAGTGAATCAATTTAAACAAGTCACATAAAGTAAATCACGGTCATGTCCGATAATGTCCTAGTATAACGTAGTGATAACTTTACTAGAAGCTTTGGCTGTGTTTATAACCATGATAATGGTTTTGTATTTTTAAGTTTGGGTTGGACTAAATTGTGTCAAAAGAGGGTATTTGTACTCATCATTATGAACAACATTCACTATGGACAAAACTCAGAAATCTCGGAAAAAAATCAAACAATTGCCATTTGGCCAAGGGTCATGGAACTTTTTCTACGAAATGGCTGAATATTTTTTCAAGATTTTAAAGTTGTACCTTTATACAAGGTGAGCTAAAAGAAGTCACTTAGACTTCAAGGTTGGTGGCCAAACGGCGCAGTGTTTGCGCAGTCAGTGTCGGACAACCGGGATATCGGCGACGGAATTCGCGCTGCGCCAACACCACAGACGAATTGTTACGCAAAAAAATAGACACGATTATTCCGCGTTCTTGGGGAGTGTATCGCTCCATGGCTTGTTCACTTGTTTTCTACATCTGTGTAGTCCACAAATGCCAAAACCGATTTGAGATTGGCCGCCATTTGCAAAAATAAGAGCATAGAGCAATAGGGTGATTTCTTTTGGCCCACCTTGTATTACCTATGTTTACAATTTTATTATTGTTCACAATGATTATGACCTCCTTTCAACTTTTTACACACCAAGTTTTTAACCACCGATGCAAAGACCTTTAAAACTGGCACTTCGTTATTAATTACATGGTTTTGAGTACTCTTCTTTTGACCACAGTCAGCAGCTGGAAACTCAGTCGAACCACGTCACTTAGCGCTCAAGCCATTGCCGCTATGAACTCCGTAATCAACCAAACCCAGGGTCTTTCTCAGCAATACTATCAACCCACTAATCAGTCCGAAGAGGCCTGCTTCTACGTACCTGCACTCAACGTGAACGAAGCTCCTGTGTTTAGAGGTCAATGTGATGAAAATGTTGCTGGTGTTACCAACTTTGATGCTGCAAGAGTAAGTTTACTCAGAAATATTGTTTACAATTACTTAACATCTTAAAGTAATGAGCACCAAAACAGCGATACCCTGGACTTTGTTTTGTCAAACAAAATTTTGGGTACGTCTGCAATCATCAGGGACAGATAGACAAACCCTTCATTGTTCAGTCCAAAAATTACATTCTAAGAATTAACTTAATAATTCATGTAATAAGTGGCAGCCTTTATTACAATAACTTTCTTTCCAATTTTATAACTCTCTATTAATAATAATCACCCAAAAATCTGACCTTTATATGATTTTTTTCCTCAATCTACAGTACACTGGATGGTGGCACGAGGTTAAACGTTACCCAGTAGATAGCTACCGCGGAGAATGCATCAGTTCGAACTACCAGGCTTCAGGAAACGCATACTTAGTGACGGATACTGTAGTTGCCAATGGAACCGCTACAGTCAACTCTGGAACTGTGCAAATTACTGCCGATGGACGGTTGAGGAGAACCATCAATGGACAAGTTCAAGGTAGAGTTTTTTAGACACTTTTTGCTACCGACACGGCACACCCTGACAGGATATCGTAGTTGCCGAGTCGGTTGCAGCCATTGGGCACACACAGCACAGTCGTCGGTTTCCTGATACCGACATGGCACACCATAGGAAATTCCAGTTGCCGTGTTCAGTACCGGCAATAGAACAGACACACACACTGTGCCCGATTGTTTGAAAATTTGGTAATGTTGCTTATGTCTTCAACTGACAACTTTTAGCAGTTGCCTACACCGAATACTTTTTGTTTGGTAATCTGTATGTGTCAAGTGGTAGTAACTAGACAAGAATAGTGTCTATGTCTGCACAGAGAGAGGTTGATTCCATATTATTGAAAGATGATAAATAAATAAATATCGTAGGACATTACAATATAAATAAATAAATAAAAACACAGTGCCACCTGACCCCAAACTAAGCAAAGCTTGTACTATGGGAATCAGATAACTGATAAAATACTGAAATACTTTTTTTTTTGTAAATACATACTTATAATAGGTACATACAGTACACCCAGACATAGAACAAACATTTGTTTTATATCACAAAATGCTTGTCCTGGGTGGAAATCGAACCCACGCCCCACAGCTCTTGAAGCAGACATGCTACCAATGAGCCAACAGGGCTGTCAATAAATAAAAAATCACTGGTATTTTGTATCCAATACAAGACACAAAAGTGTCTTGGATTGTGCAGCGCCACTGTAGCAATCAAAAACCATGGCTTCAATTTAAAAACCATCAACTTTATATTGGTTAGCCAGTTCTAATCCAGGCTAGGTGTGCTTTACCATCTTCGACTACACCTTCACTTAATCAGGTGAGATGTGGTCAAACACCTAGCCTGTCAACCATAAACAAAATTTATTTTGTTTCCAGTTTTTATTTATGGAGGAGCTTCTCTTATTAAAATACATATGTATATATATAACTACCCAATTATGCGTGTTATAAAAAAAAATCGGTTCACGATAGATGGAAAAATTGTACCTACGTGGAATCACCTCCTTTTTTTTTAAGTCTGTTAAAAAGTAATTAGACATACTTTTCACATTAACCTTATATAATCTGTAAATAATATATGACTTAGAACAGATGAATAAAGCATAACTATAAGCTCATTATAAAATACCTAATATATTTCTTTCACAGATATTTGGGTGCTAGCGACGGACTATGAAACGTACTCTCTGCTATATTCTTGTGAGAGTGTTGACGACACTAATGAATACAGACGAAGTAAGTGTTTTTATTATTTTAAGTTCCTAGTCGAGTAATGAAACGTGGAATTCACTACTTTATGCTATGCTTTTTTCCTTCCAGTTTGGAGCGCCAAGCACAGCAAAACTCGCCAACTAACTCCAGCCGCCCAAGATGCCATGGCGCCAGTCATTGAATCCAACAGACTTTTGTACTCCGAATTCTACAATGATGTCGACCAGAGTGACGCGGCTTGTTTCCACTACCCAGCTGTGTCTGGACAGCAGGTCATCTTACCTGGAAAGTGCGATGACACCATCCCTGTGGTGCAACAATTCGATGTAGAAGCGGTGTGTACTGATTACTTATACATTTGACAATGTTTTTATTCCATTTTTATTATGGTATGACTTTGTCTTACTTTCTCACCAGTTGGATAAAAAGAAACGAAGGTCACGGTATTGTTGAAATAGTTTTGAGATTATGGTATGACTATGTCTTACTAGTTGAATAAATAGAAACGAAGGTCACGGTATTGTTGAAATAGTTTTGAGATTATGGTATGACTTTGTCTTACTAGTTGAATAAAAAGAAACGAAGGTCACGATATTGTTGAAATAGTTTTGAGATTATAGTAGTATGTCTTTGTCTTACTTTCTTACCAGTTAGATAAAAAGAAACTAAGGACACGGTATTGTTGAAATAGTTTTGAGATTATAGTATGTCTTTGTCTTACTTTCTTACCAGTTAGATAAAAAGAAACTAAGGTCACGGTATTGTTGAAATAGTTGTGAGATTATAGTAGGTATGACTTTGTCTTACTTTCCTACCAGTTGGATAAAAAGAAACGAAGGTCACGGTATTGTTGAAATAGTTTTGAGATTATGGTATGACTTTTTACTTTCTTACCAGTTAGGTATACCAACTTTTTTTTTAAAACAGTTGTCATTACCTTATCGCTCGTTACATGTGGAGGTTGGTTTATGGGGATGTGTGTGTTGTGTACATTTATTATGTCAGATTTGAAGAACTGTAAACAATACTCACGAACTCTTAAAAAAGATTTGTGAGCAAGAACCAGTTCAAAATTATCCTCAGTCTGTTCTAGAACTGAGATCAGCTAGATTGGAATCAGTAAGAACAAACAGGACATTTTGCTTTTTACATTAGAGCATCATTTTGTAGCGATGATTACTTAGTGGTTTGCGCGGTCGGTTTACTTGCCGAAAGGCGTGTGTTTAAATTCCAACACTGAGCATGAGCTGCTGGCGAAGGAAAACATTATGAGGAAACCATAGTGGTAGGATACGTTCTGGTACTCGGCTGGTAAGCTACCAATCAAGTTGAAAATCTGTCGCTAAGCACCTAACAGTGTTTCAATTTTCAAAGCCTCACTTGAGAGTCAGTTCCGTTCCAAGCTAGATGTGCTAACCATCTTCGACCACACCGTCACATAACAACAGATGAGCTGTGGCCAAACAACTAGCCTTAATCATAAAAAAATTAGATGACTTTTGGAAAACACACATTTTTATTTGCAAAAAGATGTGGCTTTTGCCTATGCTTGTTTTTCACGACTATATTTATGGCTGTCTTTGAATGCAGCGTCATCGATCTGTTTCTCTAGCTGTGTACCGATCGTACATTCAAATATTACTTATCAAAAGGCAGATCAGTCAAACGCAAACATATTCATAACTAATAAGGAAAATTGGTATACAACATAGGATTTCAGGATTCTCTGTAAAAGTAACGCTTTCCCAACAATTTGTTTCTCTTCCACAGTATGAAGGTACATGGTACCAGATCGAGAGGTACCCTCAAATCCACGAGAATCCGAACAGCACCTGCATCGGCGCTCGGTACACCCTCGACCAGACTTCTGGAATAGTGGCTCTTCTAAACTGGGAAGTCTTAAATGGAGAGCTCCTGACGATTGAAGGAAACGCGACCATATCGTCTACCGATGGATCGGCTAAGCTGTCTGTGGTTCTCCCAGTCCTTGGCAGTCCAACTGGCGGTGAGTCTAAATTTTAATCTATAGTCGGATACTCAAACTATATATGGCTATAGTCAGATACTCTAACTATAGTTGATTATAGTCGGATACTCCAACTATAGTTGACTATACTTAGTCGAAGTATCCGATAGTCAACTATAGTCCATGTCAAAACCACGTCAGTTTTCATAGTAAAATGTATTAACATGTTTTAACCAGTAAATTAAATTCGAATAATAATAAATCATGACGATGAATTCTTCAATCTTCTTCACATGCATTTTTACTTAACAACTTGCTGTATGTAAACGATGGTTAAAAGCAGACCGTCCATCACTATGGCAACTCTTATATGGCAATATTTTTGACTCTAAAACGTTTTGGTGCAAATAAATAAAATAAAATGTCCTATATCGTAACTCTCCCGAAAGACCTTCAGAAGAAGCTACCACACGTATCAGACTTTATAAAGAATTCAATTTGAAATTGATAACAATTCCTTTATTTTCAGAAACTGTAAGGACCTCTCTGTACGTGCTTCGAACTAACTACGAGAACTACGCATTAGCGTACTCCTGCTCGAACGTCAACGCTTTCCAGAGATCTGGTGAGTAAATCGATTAGTCTTAGATTATATCGTAGTAACGTAGGTACATATTTCAGTAAAAATAAAAGACCCGCGTACATTACAGTGCGTACGAACGTGTGCAACCTCTGCTTATATGCGAGAATTCTAGAAAGTTCAAGTGGCGTGGCGGAATCGGAAAGGCGTCATTCAATTGGTCTGCGTTAAAGAAAGACATGCGCGCATTTTTTTATGGCTAGGCTAGGTGTTTGGCTACAGTTCACCTGATGTTAAGTGACGGTGTGTTCGAAGATGGTAAAGCACACCGAACCTGTACTTACCTTATAGCGCATTTAGGTACGCTATTTGTAAATAATTTGACGCTGCGTTGAATTTCAATTTTTCTTCAATGGTGATTATTATATGTTAGTTGTTACTAAGTATTCGCCTAACATACAAACATAATATTGTTATTCTGAAATAAATTAATGTTAAAATCTTATTTCCAGTTGGAGTGTGGAAGCTAAGTCGCGATAGAACACTTTCTCCAGAGTACCATGCTATTATCAACGACGTGATGGCATCTCGCGAAGAACTCCACCAACCTTACTTCGTGGCAGTAGAACAAAACGAGGAATGCGAGGAACCCAGCTCGGGAGCCTTCCTCAGAAGCAGCATTATTGTGATGATCATATGCGCACTATGGCAGATACTGTCTTAGATTATACATAGTCATTAATTAAATTATGAAGTTAAATGTTGATAAATAAAGTTAAATGAAGCAATACAAACATTTAAAAGGTATTTAGAAAATATTCAGTACCTAATACAAGTGTGCTGATTTATCCATAAATTTGAGCAAAAAGGTCGTATAGACTCGTGGATCTTCTGAGCTGTTATAAGTATAAATTTTATTTATTATTATCATACCTAATACTAGTCTTATGTTTGTAAGCTTTTATATTGAATTAAATTATTTTTATAATCAAATTTGTGTTATGGTTTCTTTGACTAACCTCTTTATTTTTATTGATTAAACAAAATAAAAAAGTAAAAAATAATTAACCATAATTCAAAGCGAATAAACGTTTTTGGCCTATAGATATGTCATCAAATCTGTTTCGTCTAGGCAAAAGCTTACTCCATCGTAGATCTCTTCTTCGCTGATTTATCACGCGAGATGGCAATCAAGAGCAATTCGGCTAAAAAAAAGATAAGAATATATTTAAAATGAAAAAATACTAACTACATGACCCTTAGGCCAACTAAATGCACTGCTCCAGGACTAATGAAACAGTGAGGAAAATCGGAGTAAACGATTTTTGTTGATTTTTTTTAAAAACCGCTCGACCGATTTCTATAAATTTTACCAGGGAATTTTACCTAAAATTACCCTTTGAAACAAAAAAAAACTAATTCTCCAAATCGGTTTAGGCATCTTCGAGTAATCTGTAAACATACATGTTTAAAAAAAGATTCCGACGAATTGACAACCTCCTTCTTTTTTGAAGCCTGTTAAAAATAGCTCTATAAACGTTATAGACTAATTAATAAAATAGCATTTAAATTTAACAATTTATTTAAGTTCAACACCAAAACCTATCTACACTGATATGCTTGGCTATCGAACCTCAGCAAGACAATTCCCATTCTCACTAACCTAGTTTCATTGACATAAAAAACTGGCTTCACAATGTGTTGTGGCGTGGTGCGTCGTGTTATACGTATCCTACTACGACAGCAGTGCAAGTACTTAATTCCTTGTCGATATTCTAATCTATTCTAAAAATTCGACAATATTACCCGACAAATTCAAGTACGCAGCTGATCTTGATCATTTTACTAATTCCATTTTTTTGGATAAGATCAACAAAATTACAATTATAACTCATATTAAGAAAACATTTATATCGCAAATAGGCAATTTTCTCAAATTTATCTCTTATACAATCAACAAATAAGACAATTTTCATCCACTTAGTCAACTAGATAAAATAGGGTAGATAACCCTTAAATAGGTACTTAATTCCGACAAATTCTTCGGAAAGACAGCAATTTGGTCGATTTGAACAATAAAAAGTCGATCGAAAAATTGTGACCTTGCATTGCGGATAACAAAACGCAGTTAACCTAGTTGACCTGTTTTACCGTAGTGTCTTAACACGTTATTTACATAGATAATATAATTCATAAATGCTTGTATACAATGTTTATACCACAACGAACAAAAAAGAAGAAAACGTGTTTTGTGGTATCACAAGATAATTTTGTTCATTTTTCATGGATCAATCTTATCGGCGTAGAGTCGAAACCCAGCGTAGCGTAGTCACAATTCAAATCTGTACACATCTTGACCTCTATTTCCACAGAATAATGCATATAATTCTATCAGAATAAAAAAGATGCCTGCATGCGCTCCATTGCGCGGGAACACGTGAAAACTAAGCATGCAATTTATGAGATTTACGTACTACGTAACCATAGAAATATGTATAAAAAGTAGGACAGCGCCGCTGACAAGAGTCAATGGAAACTGTTTTTTACATGCGTTACATAAAACGCAATTCTCGTAAATTATGTAATATGCTACAGCCATTGTACCGATTGGCTGCGCTCAAGCGCAAAAACGCGTCCGATGACAGGTCCTGTCACGTTTTTCACGGGTCATGTAATAAAAAAATTGGCACTGCGCTGCGCTTCGATTGTGTCTACGGGAATTTACTTATAAAATGATGTTATAACACGCCACAACACAAAGATTGTGATGTTGTGGCATCTGCGCTATATCACGCCACAACAGTGCCAGCTACCCGACTCGCTGACGCTAATTCGCTTACTAGCTAATAATAATTAACATTATTTCATTATTATCTAAACTAACATTATTGTTATGCTTTTGAGCATTCTTTTTTTTATCGAGATATTAATGGTAGTCTCGTATTTGGCTGACGTTGGTAGGATAGTAAGGTCTATTATTTGGTGTACCTGGATCGTATGCCGTAGTTTGCGTTCAAACTGTAAAAGTTTTTACAAGTTAATAGAGGGATTTGCGCATATAGTTAGAAAAGCCTTAAGTAGTTTATACTATGGTGTCATAGGTATGGGATCGCGGATTTCTTAGTAATTTGCATCGATTGAACCACGTTTCGTTGTTCAAGAAACAATGAGGATAATCGCCCTGAAAAGACGTGTCGCTTTGAGTAGAACGATTTCTTCCGAAGACACCTGAGGGCCTAGACAAAGTTGCATTCGATTAGCGATGACGCGGATAGAAAAATGTACGGAATTTACATTAAGTGTCGATATACGAGTATTACGTGGACAGCTTATGTCAAGCCCGTACATATTTGGTTTTTCAATTAGCTTTTATTTTCTTTTTGGATTTTAAATGTATTTCAGATGAATAATCACAATTCGTTACAGGCCATCTCTACTATTATAAAGATGAAAGATTTGATTGATTGTTTGTTTGTATTGAATAGACTCCGAAACTACTGGGCCGATTTCAAAAATTCCTTCACCTTTAGGAAGCTACACTATCCCCGGGTGACATAGGCTACTTTTTATCTCTGTATTCCCACGGGAACGGGAACTACGCGGGTGAAACCGCGAGGCGTCCGCTAGTTAATTATAGGTATAATTGTTTCCGGTTAAATTAAATTATCATCCTTGTAACTACGATTACAAGCGGAAATATACCAAAGATGTAACTCTAGAATCCCATAAAACTTTATTTCCGTGAAGTAACGCCTAAATGAATCAACTAACTGGCGATCATCATACTCATATTTTTACAATTTTTTTTTAAACCGATAGCCATCACTGATTCGAAGTGTAACTAGTCGGAGCGACCCCAAGGCCTAAAGCAAGGCACACAGTAAAACAGTAGATTATTTATTAGCATAATCTACAATTTTATTCAAAAATCATATAATTCATAAATTTGATTTTATGCTAATAATCTACTGTTTTATCCAAGCACTTGTGATTTACCCCAAATAAAGACCAAAATAAATGCCAGTAGCTATGATTTCACTGTAAAATTATGCTCCATTTGTCCATAAATCGTATTTGTATGGAACTCGAACCACCTTAACTTAGATGAACAGCTCACGGTACGGTCACAGGTGGAAGATTCACAACTTTGCCTTTTGTTGACACTCTTAGTTGGTTAGACTAGAATACCGGTTTCACACGGCGCGAGTAAGAACGCTTGGTTTTGTCTTAAAACAGACTGGTAAAACTGCGGCGATAACGTTAAAACTAAATGATACTGTCTTAACGTGCGGTTTCGTCTCTAATATCTATTCGTGTTTAGTTAATTTTATTTCAATTGATCTAACCCTAGACGGCACTATTAGCTAAACGAGAAGAATTGTCAATGTCAATACCAGAAACTTGATTTTAAGCTATGGCTCCAAGCGTGTCTTATAACAGGGTTAAGTATACGCTTGGGGTGTATTTAGGCGAGAGAAAACTATTCAACTAACCATTATGAATAACCTTTACTATGGACACTACTTTGAAATCGCGAAAAAGAGTCGAATGCTATACATTTGTTATTAAACTTTTCCAATGAAACAGTTTTTTTTACGTTTTCCGAGTTGTAATGGCAAACGTTGAGAGAATAAAGTCTAAATCGTCTAGCTCTAAACTTAGGTATAATCCTGTATATCTATGTAGTTGCATAAAAACGAGAACATTGATCAAAATTAGTTCTAATCCCCTTATTTGTCAAAGGAAATTAACATCTTGATGACAACAAAGACAGGTCAAGAGAGTTTATACACTGAAACTAACACACTCAAAATTAAAAATCTATCAAGTCAAACATTATAAAATGCAAATATACGTAAATGTATTGGTTCAAAGTTTATTCAGAAGTCGAATTAAATGAATATAGGTAGGTATTTATATTTATAAGTTCAATCTTTGACATTATTTGGTGTTGTAATTAGAAATGCAATATATTGCTTTTATAACATGAGGCCCAACGCCATCAAGATAATCGATTCGATGTACGGGCGTCCAAACAGCGGCGTGGAAAAGTGGGAAAGTTCACATTCAAATTGAACCTTCGGTATGTCGGTAAAGGTTGATTTTTCCACGAAGCTAGTAAGTCGTCGTTTAGCAATCAGGGTTGAGCTTATTTTTGTTCAGTAAATGTTTAGCACCATTGTCAGATCTGAACAACTGTCCAAATGTAAATAGAAAGATTGCATTTTATCTCCTTTTGAAAGTTATACATCGAGTAAGCAGGAAAGACAACAAAACACATTTAATTGAAATAGATTTTAAGTGCGTTTAGTGTTCGTTATTTTCTATGAATAACATGTTGTATCTAATAAAACCAAGAACATCAACGATTGTTTTAAAATTAAAATAGAATTTACCTACTTAACTTTCGTAAGTCATTTTAAAAATAAACCTAAAATAAATTGATCGAAAATTATTCTTCTACATTTGTAAACTGCAAAATTATAGAACGCAGAAAAAAAAAACTATCGACACAATATAAAGTGAGCGATTTAAATTTTGTAAGATTTTGCGTGGATTTATTCACGATGCTTGCATTTTTCACTGTATATTTTATTTAGTTTTTGACGATTCCGAACTACGAAGTAAATTGTTTTTTTTTTAGTGTAAAAGTAATGAGACGAACGAGACGCTCTCCTGATGGTAAGAGATAACACATGTCCATAACCATTGCAGCTATACACAGAACTTTGAGTAGCAAAACAAAATCCACATCATCACTGCTTTGGCGCTCATTATTTTGACACTGGATGGTTAGTCTCGACATACTATAAAACTTTACTTTAGAAATGTTGTGTACGTTTTTGTTTCATACCAATTTTGCCAACTACATACAAAGTTGTACATTTCTCGCGTACATTTACATCGTACTTTTAAATTCCTATGTTACTTGGAAGGCCCCATATTTTTATCGACCTTTGCAAAGGAACAAGTGCTCGATACAATTTACATTTAAAAACGTTTCCTAAATACAACTATTAAAAAATTTGCAATAGCATTTTGGTACTTTTTTTTTGTGAACTACTAAATGGAACTAAGTACTTTTCGCTGCTTTTGTAAATTATATTGATACTATTGTAAACAACAAAATAAAATTACATATCATAGATATTGTTTTACCCTTTTATACTAATATTTAAAAAAAAATGCATGAGTTTGAATGTATGTCTAAGAAATGCGCTAAAAACGGCGGAACATATTTATAAGTATTACGGAGATAAGACAGGAAAATACATTTCAGAGATATATATTAAAACTGAAAAACTAGTCGTTTGTTATCTACTCAAATGTATACCATAATCTAGATGTGAATTTTGTTGTACCATTTTATACTAAAGTCAACGGAAAGGCAACGATGGTGGTTACCAGTGAAGTATACTCAATAAAAAGTTTAAAGGGTACTGCAGCTAGCGAAAGTAGTTTTCATGATACTCGCGAGAACGCTTATGCAATGACCTGAATTTTTATTGATAAAAGCAATGAAAAGTATGAGGCTCTCTCCTGATAGTAAGAGATAAATCCTTGCAACCCCTTGCAGTGGTAGCCAGAACTTGGAGTCACAAAACAGCTTTAATAAGTTACCATTAGAAGCGACTCTAGAACAAATCAGTACTTTTTCTTTTTACCTATGCGGATTAATAACGTTTAATTATGTCTATACTCTACTATAGTGGGGGTTACGTATATGAAGACGTCGCAGTGAGGTCTGCATGCTGGTATATTTCTGACACCACAATAAGGTCTTTAATGAGGCCTCTACCCCCGTGCCCGCGCACCATCCGCTGTTTTCACGTGCAAGGCGCGCTTAGTACGAAGCAAGACGCGGCTGCGCCCGCATTGTCATCATCATTTCAGCCGTAGGACCTCCACTGCTGAACATAGGTCTCCCCCAACATAGGTCTTCCCCTCCTCCCGTTTCTCCGGTCTTTATTAGGTCGCCTGTCCACCTTGTGGGTGGACGTCCTACGCTGCGCTTGCCAGTCCGTGGTCTCCACTCCAGAACTTTGCAGCCCCATCAGCCATCAGTTCTGCGTGCTATGTACCCTGCCCACTGCCACTTCAACTTGCTAATTCTCTGGGCTACATCGGTTACATTAGTTCGTTTACGGATTTCCTCATTTCTGATTCAATTTTGTAGGGAAACTCCATAGTCCATAGCTCGTTGTGCTACATTGAGCTTACCAAGAAGACACATAGTCACAGACCACGTTTTAGCATCATAAATCATAACTGGTAACACACACTGGTCGAAGACTTTCAACTTGAGGCACTGAGGTAGTTCGCACGAGAAAACGCTGCCCAGTTTTCCGAACGCTACCCAGCGAGTTGGATTGATTGTTGCGCGCGTTGTACTCTTTTTTTAAGAAGATCACCGTATGGCCAAAACTATAGACGGGAGTATCCGACGTAATTAAACGCGAGTAAACCAAAGCTGTGTGAAAACAACGTCAGTTCCCAAAGTACCTCATAATCTCTATTACATAATATAGCACCCTAACTTCAAAATCCCTTGCGATAAAAATATCAAGTCTCTATAACAAGCGGTAACTCTCCTCTAAAGCTGAGGAAAGATATGAAAAGCCTTAGGTCAAAAATGGCACAACAATTTTTCCATCACAAAAAAAAATCGTTACAAACAATCGTTTATAATAATATTAAGTTAACATAACAAGATAAACTAATACATTTCGTACGGTTTTCAGAAGATGCTCAGACTCAAGTACCGAAGTCATTGGCACAGCATATTAAATAGGGAATTAGCGTACGCCATCGGTCGAACATCTGGATGCGGCTGCGAAACCAAACAGAAAAACATCTTTAAATTTCCCTTTTTACATACACACAAAACACAAGAACATAACATAGATAACACACATCATAATTATACAGCATGACTGGTGGGACACCTGCGATACTCGAGGACGTGATATTTGGCAATCATATACAAAGAAAAAAAATTACATAAACAATAAATATTAACTGACTACGAGGTAAACTTAACCGAAAGTTATGTAAATAATTACGCAACGCATGGACACCGCGCGGATCCACGAGCTGGATGTTGTGAGGACGCTTGCGCCGATGACGGGCGGGCGGGACACGCACGTAGGTACTTGTCGCGTGTTCAAATTATTGTTATCAGCGCCGGGAGTGTAACCACGCTTAGGGACATTTGGTGAAAAATTAAGTACCTAATTTTTACCCACGACGGAACGGAGATATATGCGTTTGGGGTGAGAGGTTGTTTTTTGCAAATCCATGTTGCCATTTTCCTCCAAAACTACTAGTACGATTTTGATGCAGTTTTCAGTTATGCGTTCGGGTTTGATTGCTACATTAACTTAGATAGGTGACAATTACTTTTTAACCGTTGTGTGGGTTTTTTCAAAATTTTAATTTTTTTTTTTTTTTATATTACTTCCATTCGGGATGCACCTTCCATCGCGTGCTTCAGAAGCAAACTAATATCTTTGCTTCAAGATACCTTGTTTTATGACTTTGACGATTATTTAAAAATAAGAGATCAGTGAATTACTAGTTTTTGTTTTGTCATTTGTTTTTATTGACAGATACAAAAAACAATATTTTTTAATTTTTTAATATGAATGGAAAAATGACCTGTAACTTTGGTGTTATTAATAAAAGATTTGTATTTGTAACAAGAATCGAGTAACGAGTAGAGTACTCAGTTTTTTCAGTATTGTAGATGTTTCACCAGTCATGTTGTATTTATGATTGTACTCACCGCAGCTTCATAAGTAGTAAAGTTGGGTTTCAAATCCTTTCCGTTCATTGTGATAAAAGCACCTAGGTTGCCCATCGTATCGCTGAAACGAAATCACCAGATGAAATCAACAGATTTTAACGATGAGCTAAAACTTGAGCTTTGACCGACGACGTCCATCCACCCATACTTTCACATTTATAATATTAGTGGGTTTTTAATAACTCACCAGTAATTGGGCGCGGAAAAGACAGTTATACATTTCCCATCGTGCATCACCTCGTAACCCTCGTTCTTGACTTCGTGACTTCTAATGATGTAATCGAGTTTATTTTTGGCAAGGAAGTTGGCGGTGACGTCTGGTCCGAACTGGCAACCCACGCCGCGCTTCGATGGCGCCCGGCCTATCATGTGCTGCGGATCCGACCATAGCAGCTCGCACATTATACCTGAAAAATTAATACAATATTACATTCACAAACTGAGAAGTTTAATTTTATTAACCTTATAACATACGTTACACGTCTAAATTACAATTTTTAGTAACAAAATTATATAAAATTTAAGAATGCAAATTAAACAAATGTCACTGCCTAATATTAACAAAAATGTCCAGTGAATGATATAAAATGTCAAATTAATAATATAATGTCAAAATATTAAATAATGTCAAATGTAGGTATATTCTTATTTTTAAACCAACTTATTATTCCTAATTAAATTTGAACATAATATTTATATATAACCTTTCTATATTTTTGTAATTTCCTTTATTTTGAACTCGATACCCCAGTTGATACTGTACTCGATACTTGATATTTGTTTAGGGTTACGGAATCCTAAAAAAAATCACGTTTGTTGTATGGGAGTTCGGGAGCCCTTTAAAATATTAATTTTATTGTATTTTTTAGTAAGTATTCGTTGTTATAGCGGCAACAGAAATACATCATCTGTGAAAATTTCAACTGTCACGGTTCATGAGATACAGCCTGGTGACAGACTTAGTAATAGGGGCCCGTATTACCCTTTGGGTACGGAACCCTAAAAAAATATCTTACCATCTTCTGGTGGCTGCTTATTCCTGTCCACTGCTCTGATATCATCCAGAGTGACATTGTCATTGCTAAACAGTCCTCCATGCATGACCAGCACGCGGGAATTGATGCAGTGAGCCAATGGCAGCCAGTTGTAAACCTCTGTGAAGAGGTCCGCCATCTGCGCTGAGTATTTGGAGGTGACTTCTCCCCGGAAACCGTACATACGATTCATGTCGATTGTTTCATGGTTACCTGGAAAGCGAAGAAGTTGTTATATAGGGCACGAAGCTGCTTGCAAGAGAATGAAACTGTAGAGCATGTGCTTTTGCATTGCAAAGCCACAGAAGGCACTAGAATTGCTGCTAGGCTGCATGAAGTTGCTTCGCCATCATTCATGTCATCGTCGTTGAACTTTCCACCCAACTCACTGGAGCTACTATGCCAGCGGCCCAGAGCCTCGCTCCGGTACTTCAAGGAGCTGGGTTGGCTTGGGTAGACGCTGGCAGGAGGAAATGCACAATACACCCCAAGGGTGACGTCAGTGCAGGACCTATCGCCCCCACTTCGAATAAGAATAAGAATAAGGGCCCGAAGCTTGGGGTGTACTAACCCGAACGGAGGTAATCATACACATTATTATACATAACTTTTTTTTTTATCGATGACAGGCTAGGTGTTTGACCTCAGCTCACCTGATGTTAAGTGAAGGTGTGGTCGAAGATGGTAAAGCACACCTAGCCTGGAATGGAACTGGCTCTCCAGTAAGGCTGCCGGAACACACCGTTAGGTGCTTGGCGGCAGATTTTCAACTTGAGGGTGGTAGCTAGCCAGCCGAGTACTAGAAAGTACCCTACCACCATGCTATGGTTTCCTCACGATGTTTGATGCTCAAGCTCATTGTTTGGGGTTTGAACCCACGCCCTTTGGCATGCGAACCTACCGCGCTAACCACTGAGCTATCATCGCTACAAAACTAAATAACTATAGTTCTATGGATTTCTTGCCGCGAATTGAGATTTGTGCACATATCCTACCCTACTCCTCACTAATATTATAAAGGCGAAAGTTTATGAGCGTGTTAGTATGTTTGCATGTCTGTTACTGCTTCACGCTCAAACGGCTGGATTAATTTTGATGAAATTTGGTATAGTAGGTATGTAACAAACTTGCACATTTATATAATATACTAGCTGCGCCCCGCGGTGTTACCCGCTGTTTCCACGTGAACACAATTTTTTTCGAGATAAATGTACCCTATTTGTTAATCCAGGGTCTCAGCTACTTCAATACCAAATTTCATCCAAATCCCTTCAGTAGTTTTTGCGTGGAAGTGTAACAAACATATCCATCTGTCCATCCATCCATCCAAACTTTCATATTTATAATAATAGTGGGATGACATTACCTACTCAAAAGATTTTATAATTACCTCGAGACATGTAAAAGTGATCTGGAAAGAGTAGCTTAAAGCTAAACAGCGTGAAAATGCACTCCACACTGAAGGAACCTCGGTCTACGAAGTCTCCATTGAATAAATAAGGATTAACTTCCGATGGCAGACCGTTCATCTCGAAAATATGCATTAGATCATAGAACTGGCCGTGGATGTCTCCGCATACTGTAAACTTTGACTCGTCTTGGACTTTGATGTCGATTAATGAAGGCTGCTTCATTAGATAGCTCTTAACGTCGATAAGGATCTGGAAATTGAGACAATGTTTGTTTTATTAATAACTGGCAACCCTTGTTTTGGCAGGAACGCGGAAACAGTCGTGTCGCTCCATTTTTTTTTTCCAGTGTTTATGTACATAGCAACAGTGGTGTTTTATTTATAAAGTACCAAATTACAAGTGTGACTGTGGGAAAATGTTATTAAGTCATGTATCACTGACTTTTCGTGTTGCCTGCAAAACTCCATCGAAGCTTATAATAAAGTCGCCACTACTTTACTAAAGCATGACTGGATTTGACAGACACGGACTGGACTTGACCAAGACTGAACTTTGACTACTTTTTAACTTACGAAACTTGATAATAACAAAACACTTGACACTGGCAAATGAACAAAATGTGTCGCTAAAATCAAAGAAGAAGAACTAGCAATCCAACTTCCACAAGGACTTAGATAAACTTAATTGGATAAATTTGTATATATATATTTGTAAAATATTGTTTTGGTATTGACATATTTTTATATTGACATATTTTATATTGACAGTATGTTTATATTGACAATATTTTTTATATTGACATGTTTGGATATTGACATACCTTATTTTGACATGTAATCAGTGTTTTAAAACCCATTTTATGACATCTTTAAAATTTTGAAGTGACTTGTAACATTGGTGTTATCAATAAAGTATTTGTATTTTGTATTTGTATTAGATTCACTTGTAACATTGTCAATAAAATATTTGTATTTGTAAAATGAAATACCAAAGGATATAAAAACCTTATTCTAAGAGAAGACATTCTCTGTAATTATGATTTATAAGTACAAATTGTATCAGAATCTGACACATAGTTTAGAACTAAAAAACACATGCAAATTGAGACTGTTGTCTCGTTATGTATTCGTTACTTGGTAAACACAAGGACTTTATTTTTTCAACCACTAGAATTTGATAGCAGCTCGATTTTACCACTGATGGCTGGTAAATGTTGGTTTTGAGAATAAGCTCTATGACAGTTCCGTCTCAAATATATAAGTTGAATAATTTCATCTTACAATCAAAAAGCTCTATGACAGTTCCGTCTCAAATATATAAGTTGAATAATTTCATCTTACAATCAAAAAACTTCTCCGTCTTAGTGGAAGCACATCAGTAAGTCTAACTCACTGTAGCCACTATTCCAGCAGCTCTGACTGACAGAGTTGAGTTGACTCTGGCAGATACCATTTGGGGAAATGGCTTATCGTCTCATTTTGCAGTGTATTTTTTTTTTTATTTTAAATTATTTGGAGTAGGGGTGATGAGTCCTGCACTGACGTCCTGCTCAGGGTGCATTGTGCCCCCAAACAGCCAACCAACCCAGCTCCTTGAAATACCGGAGCGAGGCTCTGGGCCGCTAGCATAGTAGCTCCAGTGGTTGAGAGAAAGAGTGTGTCCTGCAAGATAATTTACCTGGTAAGCATATTTTTTGTGAAGTTTCTTCTCTTGCTTATAATACTCCATAAGTTCTTTCACGAATCTAAGCGACATCTTCCCATCCGCATCCAACACAGGACCGTCATATTCATCTTCAATAGCTGTAAAAAAATAGATGTGACAATATAAAAAGCACTAGTATCAATTGAAATAATTGTATACAAATTGGGTAGGAACCTATTGATATTGTCAAAATAAAATATGCAAAAAACATAAAGCAGAAATTAAAAACATTTTTTAGGTTTCTATTTTCAAATAAATTTGGATACAAGGATTTTTATTACAGTGCCACCATATGGTGGCAGGTGGCACTGTAATAAAAATCCTTGAATATATATGAAAAAAAATATGGTTTTTCTCTAAACAGTATAAAACATATTCAATGTATATAAATAAATAAATAAATAAATATCATAGGACATTACACACAGCGCCATCTGACCCCAAACTAAGCAGAGCTTGTGCTATGGAAGACAGATAACTGATAGAATACTTAAATACTTTTTTTTTTTTGTAAATACATACTTATAATACATACAGTACACCCATACAGTATATTTAGTTTATTTCCGCTTAACAGTTGTTTCAGTTACGACAGTGATGAGGACTTAAATTAAACTAATTTGACAACAATTTCACTAATTATAAACTTAATCATAACTTTACTTAATATCTAGAACTAATTGTGACATAAACTTAAAAAATAAATAATTAAACAAATTCGAATTAAAATAACCATAACTCTTAATATCCTCTTCTCGCTGCAGATGACTGTAACAACTGTTAAGAGGTAAAAAACTAAATATATATACATTGAATATTCAAAATGAACTTCCGCAAAGTAATGCCTGAATAAATCAATTATCTTTGCCTGAATAAATTAATTATCTTTGCTTTTCAACAGATTTTGATACAGTTTTCATTGTTATATTGTATGTATATACAAAACATCAGAACTAAAGCTTTGTATAGTATAGAAATTAAAAACTACCTGATACAATCTATTAAGCAACGATTTAGTATAAGGATCCTGATGGATACTTTTTAGTACAAAATCTTACACATAACCCTGCACACAAGCGACTGTACATTCATAAATGAGTCCACTTTGTGCCTAAACTTTGCTTTGGTCCACATTTTTGTGGTGTCCACAAAATACCTCCTTTCATATGCAAAAGTAACATACTATTTACATAATGATAAATGCTAATATGAAACTCATGCTTTCTGTACTAAGTGCTAATTTAAAGTGTAAATCGTCTAACAGACAGAACCACCTGCACCTGTTCGTCATACTTTGGAAACTTCAACTTATTTAATGGACTTAACCAATACTTTATATACAGTGTAAACTCCATGTAACAATACTCAATTTAACGTCAAACTCCTTAAAACATGAAAAGTACTCGACTTTAGTTGGTTTGCTTCACAAATACAAATATTATATTGATGACACCAATGCTACAAGTCAAATTTTAATAAAATCATTTTAAATGTGTGTATCATTAAAAAAAGTTGTACAACACTGAATGTCAATGAATAAAAATGTCAAATAAAGAACACAATATGTCAATATAAAAATGTTGTCAAATACGAAATATGTCAATACAAAGATATGTCATATTGTTCATACAATGATACACTCTATGTAGCATCGCACAACAACACAATGACCACAATGTGTCATTATAAATCAAGTAATAAGCACCTACTGTTTGTAGGTACTTTCTAAATTGCCGAAATTGATAAGAACAGCAGTTGTGTATGTTCTTTTGTTTGTAATTTTGTTGTTTTATTGTCTGGCCTGTATTCACCTCCACTTTCGGCATCATACAAACTAAACATTCTAAGTAATTTGTTCTTTTGTTTGTTGTGTGTACTTTGCACATGTTTGCCTCAACTGCTAGGGTGTTGTTAGGTTATTAACTATGCATTTTCTACCTGTTATCATATTCTTAATTGCTCACAAACTTTCTTCTCCATATAACAACATCTCTCTATAACACCAGAAAATGTGCAATCCCCTCAGCGCCACTACATAGAAATTACCCTGTATTTACTGTTGCATCCGATTAATATCTCATCTAATTAATTAAGTACCTTGAATGTTTTTTTTTGAAGATTTTGATGAACAAAAAATTCTCCTTAATAAATTCACCATTATAATTAAACTAGAACACAAACAATTTTGATCAATCACAAATTACTAATGTGATAAGACAAAGAAACTGATGCTATATCTTATTGTTGAATTTTATCTTGATACTGATATAGTCCATAATTGATATTGTAAATAGAACTGTAAACAAGAATTCAGTTCACAGACGATAAGTTAACTTGAAATGTTAATTTAATATTAAAATGTAATGATATAAGACTTGCCTAGTGTAAAACTCACAAATCACCTTGTTCAAATTCAGATTGAGATTCATAAATATTTATTGGATACTAATACAATGTATATTATGCTATGTGTTCTTGCAAAAATTATGCCATCAGTCTACTCTTATCGGCCATTCATAATCATATGTAATACTGATTTTAATAATACTAAAAAAATTACTAAAAAGATATTATGATTAATTTTATATCAATTTGTAGCAAATTAAATTTAATTATATTTAAATTGCTACAAATTTTAAAGTATTATGGCAATGCCAATAAGTATTTAAAATAATAAGGTAACAATCAAATTTAAAATTGTTTATTTAACAATGTCATCTCGCAAGGCATGTCCTTATTTCTAAATTCTTTCAAATCGTAAAAACACATTGTCTATTAGCCACTTTTTCAGCTTGGTCTTGAACTGAGCATTGTTTGGAATATCAGCGGTCACTTTAGGTAGCAAATTGTACCTAAATGTGGATAGCACTAATAAAGGTGCATTTTTTTTAATCGATTTTTAGTGTGTTTTTGTTTGGAGGTAGTTATAAGTCAGTATCAGATAGGCAAAATATCAAAGTGAGCATAAAACATCCGAATTGAAAACTGAGCAAAATTACATAGCTACCAGACTTATTATGAAAGTCACAGAGTAATCATCATCAATCGAATCGAATAGAGTTGAATCACCAATGTTTTTTTGCTTAAAGCTTAGGCATTATCTTTAACATCAGGAGTGTTGATTGTTGATGTTTGTTCAATTAGTTTTTTAATTTATAACATCTGGGGGCACAGTACTGCCCCTGCCAAGTTGAGCAAAAAATATTTTTTTAACCAAAAATGTAAGCACTTCAATTTGTTGTTTTTTAATTGTTAAACACTGAATCAAAGTTCATCAGAGAACTATGTTTTTTTGGAGATTTTGTTATTGGATTATGCTTGTCTTGTAACCTGTTTGACTGGATTCTTAATTACAATAAGGTTAAAATTGACATTGTTGATGCTTTACAGGACAAAGTGTAAATAAAGGTGTTACTTTAATTTAATGACAATACTTACACATAGATTCTAGATTTATAGTATCTGCAATATTAACTTCTTTCTGCTCTACTGATATAGCTTTCTCAAAAGCAATCTTTTTGATTATTTTATTACATTCATTGTACTTCATTTTGGCATCTTGATCGTTTGGCCTTGCTTTGGTAACCTGAAATATAGAAGACCAACTCCTATTTCACACTATTAAGTAGACTTATCTCAACTCTAAATATATTAATAAATGAATAAATTGTGCAACTGAGCATCAAGAGACGGTGATCAAGCTCTTAGCTTGTCAACTATAAATTAAAACAGATTCACATACAAACGACTTATGATAAACGATTTATGACGTGATGATTATCTGACTATACTTACGTATTCAAAATCTTTAAGCGCTAGTTTGTGCTTCCCTAGAGACATATAGGCCGCCGCACGTCTATAATAGGCCTTTGTATATGTCCGATCCAGGTCAATTGACTTTGACGCGTCTGTCAGGGCATACCCGAAATTCTCAAGCCTAAGATTGGAAATACTCCGATTCGCGTAATATACTGCATTGTTCGGGTTTTTGTCTATCGCTGCTGAGTACAGCTCAATTGCCTTATCGTAGCTTTGTCCTGAAAAAGTTAGGTTAGGTTATGTCAATAACATTGGCGCTCATACGAATCGATAAATGTGACAGACTTTTGCAAGCCTTAGGAACTTACTTTTGAAGTAATCATTGGCTTCGTTTTTCAATTTCTCTGCTGCTTCTAAATCATGTTGAGTAGGTGCACTTTCTGCGGGTGGAACCTCCAATGGAGACGAGTTCACTTCTGTTCCAGCCATGGTAATAAAATCACAGTTATCTTATTGTTCTAGGTTTCTACGATTACACTCAATATATTAAGTTTTCTTTTCAGAAAAGATTGCAATTTCCTCAGTCTCACGCACATTTACATGCCATTACCGCAATTCATGAAAATTTAATTTTTTGACAGCTTTATTTTTTCTCTAACTTTAAGACATTGACAGTGACAATAACGAAGTTTAGTGCTGCACGATGACAAAATGAATGTTTCCCCAAACGCTGTCACAAAAGTATAATGAAGTATGTTCACGCATTTTGATTATACTTTATTTTTATTTTTCTTGTTTCGGACTTAGAGTGATTTTTGAAGAATTATGTTAAATATAAGCTGGTCGAGCAAAGAATTAAACGTAAAAAGCGTACAGTTCCTCACAAATTTAACTGTCAACAAAAAGTTAATATGGAATTTAATTGAAGAAAAAATACCACCGGTGACTAATGTGAGTGTAGCATTGGAATGCGAGGTAAACTGTCGACTCGCGCTTATGAGCCTGGATTATTAAAATATTAATTTAGTATTCAAAAATCATAACTATTTAGTTTTTTGACTAAAAGAAAAACTACTGTATTTGTACACATAATATATAAGATTTACTGTGACAAAACATAGTTAATGTGGGTTGGATAAAATAATGCAGTGCTACAAACTTCCCCCCCGTGGGTTCCCGCCTTGTCGTGGCGGGGGGGCTGAGTAACCGTGACTGGTCACCACGGTGAAACTAAGCGGAACCCGAGGTGGGGCTGCTTCTCCGGGTGTTCCCCCGGGCCTGGTAGAAGCGGCCAAGTAGGTTGCGGACTGTGTGGGCGGTATCGCAACTGAGGCGGGCTGCAGTGTCGAATGGGAGACACTGCGGCTGAGGGCTGGAGGCCGCGGCGGGAGAGGACTGTCGGTGTTTCGTTGCCGCTTTCCCTACCTTCCGCGGCCTTAACGGGGCCGCCACCGTTTGATGGCGGACGCGGTGGGGCTGCAGGGGAAGAGGAGTGTCGGTGTTGCGTTGTGCCGCTCTCCCTGTCCTCTGCAGCCGTGGTGGCAGGCGGCGGGGCCACTCACCTGACCCGTCGCATGAGGACCACTGGCGTTCAGACATGGGGTCGTCTGGCGCCAGTTGTTATTGGTCCTCGAGGTGAGTCATGACAAGCCATGTTATGGCATGTCGCGACGGCAAGAGGGGCCCGACCCCAGGAGGGGGCCTGGCGACGGGCTCTCCACGTGTCCCTCTGATGAGCTGAGGGCGCAGTGGAGGAGCCGAGTGGGAGGGGGTTGCGGAATGGGGGGAGTGCCGGTGTGGCGATCCCCATTCCAAGCAACCAAGTGGCAGGCGGCGGGGCCACTTATCTGACCCGTCGCATGGAGACCAGGGGCGTACGGACATGGGGCTGTCCGACGCCCATTTGCTGGTTTGGTTTCCGAGGTGGATGACGATGTGTCGGGTGTTCGGACACATCGTCATTGTTGCGGGGTGAGCTTAGGCTCCCCGAGGCGGGTCCACGAGGACAAGCGCTGTCGAGGCCGCGGTAGAGTGCGAAAGCGTGCCCGCAGCCTCGACACAAAGCGCCGAGGTGGAACACTCCAGGGTTTTTAGTGGGTAGGCCGTCATTAGGACGGAGAGTCCCACATAACCACCGTGCCTGCCCCAGGGCCGGTGGTATACACAAAGTATTTTCCCTGGACAAAAAAAAAAAAAAAGTGCTACAAACTTACTGAGTTGTTTAATTATTTTTTTAAATCTTGTTCGAATACCTAGCCAAAGAGGTGAGCTCACCTCATCTGGCAACTTCCGACACTTTTTTGTTATGTCGACCGGCCGGCAGAATTTTGGCAGGTACGCGGGAAGAGTCATGTCGCTCCGTTGTATTTTTTTCCAAAACTAGTGTTTTGTCGAGTGTTTATGCATTAAAATGGTGGTGTTTTGTTCATAAAGTGTCGAATTACAAGCGTGAGTATGGGAAAATGATATTATGATAATGTGGTGAAACATGACTTTTCGTGTTGCTTCCAAAACTCCATCGAAGCTTTATAGTAAAGTCGCCACTACTTTACTAAAGCATGACTGGACTTGACTAAGGCTGGACTTTGACCTTAACTATAGCTAAGAGACAGCAGAAATAACACTTAAGATAAGGCAGTATGGCTTTACAACTTTAGTCTGCCCTAGGGGGCAAATTAATAAAAAAAAAAATTGACATTGGCAAATGTACAAAATGCGACGCCAAAAACAATAAAAAAACCATTACACTAACTTTTTAACCAAAATTGGCACTTGCAGGCTTTTATTTAATTTATTGGCATACACACAGATCATTTTATAAGTGTGCCAGTATCTAATAAAAAATTACGCCTGAGTTTATAAGCTTATAAGCCAAGTGCTGATTGACACATTTTATATGAGAACATCACAAGAACTCTCACATATGCACATACTATGCTCACGATGTTTTCATTCCCCGTTTCTTAGAAGATGAATATACTAAGCCGCGTTTGAAGCAATAACACACATATACATATATAATGTACCTAAATGAAAAAAACAGAAAAGTGTGCCATGGGATTTTAACCCAGGACCTCCATTTGCAGTTAGATGGTCTCCTAACTAAGCTACTGTTCTTGTACTTAATAATGCAGCGTCTATTTTTTTTTTTTGGGGTTTACAGATTAGTACCTACGTACTACGTTGGTATTAACGGTAAAAGAGTTTTGGCGGGAACGCGGCAAGAGTCGTGTCGCTTCGTTGTATTTTTTCCAAAACTAGTGTTTTGTCGAGTGTTTATGCATAAAAATGGTGGTGTTTTATTCATAGTGCCGAATTACAAGCGCGAGTGTGGGAAAATGATATAATGTGGTGAAACATGAGTTTTCGTGTTGCTTCCAAAACTCCATCGAAGCTTTATAGTAAAGTTGCCACTACTTTACTAAAGCATGACTGGCACGAACTGACACGAACTGGACTTGACTAAGACGACTTTGACGATAACCATAGTTAAGATACAGCAGGAATATCACTGAAGACGAGGCAGTATGGCTTTATAGCTTTAGCCTGCCCGAAAGGGCAAATTAACGAAAAAAAAAAAATTAACGGTAAAAAAAATACAAATAACAATGACCACACAGAGTGATATTTAATTTTTAAAAACAAACATTCAGCTGGAAGGCATAATCTGCGTGATGACTTTAACCACCGTTTTTTTATCTAGCTTGCATTTCGGGTAGAGCTGCTGGCAATCTGAATCAGTGGTCCCACCAGCGGCGACGGATTCGTATATAGATGTTCCGGAGAGCATACGACGGACAAGCGAATTACTAAAACAAATTACATAAACATTATAGCGCAGAATTACTAAGACAGCGACAAAAGTTTTTACAAAACCAATACATATAAAGAAAATACATATAACCGGTTTTATCCAGGATAGGTACTTTATTTTCTTCGACCACACCATCAAGTTAGCTGTGGTTAAACAACTAGCTTGACAACCATAAAATAGATAGTAAAAAAATAGGAAGGTACTTAACGCCTTCCTGTTTACACACAGCGCCATCTGATCCCAAAATAAGCAAAGCTTATGCTATGGAAGATAGATAACTGATAGAATATAAACTTTTTTTGTGAATACATACATACATTTTAATACAGAACACAGAACAAACATTTGTTTATACCACAAAGTGTTTGTCCTGGGCGGGAATCGAACCCACGCCCTTCAGCTCTTGCAGACATACTACCAATAAACCAACTGGGCAGCTAAAAGTATATTGCCAAACTACCGAAAATAAGAATATAGTGCGTGGTGTTTTGGCAGCTAATATTATACTAGGAGATCCTGTGTTACAGCTGCCACCATTCAACCTTCGGCTTCAGTCCTATTTTCACTAGTCTAAAGACTAGTTACAAGTTTTGAGCGAAATCATAAAAAGGTGTTCAAAGTGTTCGAGCGTGCATAATTTAGGCGCAGCGTGTAGAATAGTTGTATTTAACTGGACTACTTTAATTCGTATAGCTTACGATAAGTTGAATCGGTTTTTTTACTTACCTAGACAGTGAAGATAATATCGCATCAAAATCCGTGGCATTGCCAGTGACAACATTTTCATTTGCGAGTTGCACGTAAGAGCACGTCAAGCGTTGCATGCACGACGCAGAGTCCACGTTGTAGCGGTTTAGGGTTTCATCCAGCTTGCCCATCCAGTCTGACACTTGACTGAAGTCAGTTTCTAGACCTGGAAGAAATAATTACGTGCCTTTTTACAAGAATATTTTCAAACTGATAATTAATACTTAGTCAACGCTTCAAAGTTACATGATGGTAGATCTCCTTAGCAGGAGGTCGACTACGTAGGTACCATCGTAGTACCAGATATTCAGCTGCCAAGAAGAAGTGTGATATTGTGTTCTGGATTGAAGGGTACTAGCAGCTAGCGCAATTATTGGGCTGTTGAGACTAACCATCGAAAGTCTCAAAGTAATGAACGCTAAAGCAGTGACGCCTTGAACTTTGTTTTGCTGCTAAAAGTTCTGTTTATCGCTGCAATGGTTATGGACAGGCGTTATCTCTTACCATCAGGAAAGGCTTTAGAGAGCGGCTCATTAATATTACATTTAAAAAAACTCACAAACTGTTTAACCTACTTAAAAAAGGAGGAGGTTCTCAATTCGACAATGTTTTTTTTTGTATGTATGTTACGCGATAATTGCACCACTTTTATGAATCGATTTTGATGATTTAATGGATTCGTATCTTAAGATTTGACTGTGTGTATGTGTACTGAGTACAGAGCTTTTAGCCCTTACAGGAAATCAAGACTTACTACGTCCATAACCCCCGCCGTAGCTGTACGAAAGCGCGTGGATAATCTTCGGCAGTATGATGACAGCACCAAAACCTATAATCGATCCAATCAGCACGCCTCCCAGGTCTATTTTCAAAGGCCCGTAGATACCGGGAGCAGTGCTGCCGTAACCCCCCTGAAAAAGAAGCATATTTTTAATTTTCTTCTTTTTCTATAGAACAGCTGATTTTTTCTTGACGATTTCAGGATTATGCCCATTACAAAAATTGTGCATAATGTTGTGTATTGCAACTTCTTTTGGCTTAACCCAACCAAGGCTTATAACCTTAATGTTTACAGTTTCTTCTTTTCTATCTTTGATTTAGAATTACCTGTCCACTCCCTCCGTAAGCTGATATCCCAAACCGCTCGGTACGTTGAGTCTGGCTGTCTCTGTCGTCCCTGGTCTTCTCGACCCTGGCAGACGGCTCCGCTAGCTGATCCTCTGTCCGCTGGTAGCTCGGCATAAAGCCTCTGAAATCAAAGCTGAGATGGGTTAACATGTTAATCCCATAGGAATAAATTCATTTCTGGTTTATTATATTATTTAAACAGGATTATTTCTATTTTTTTTTTAACTTACATTTGATTGGATTGAATACACCGACTATAATTTTTGCCACATCCAGTGTCCTTTCTCAAAAAGTCTAAGCAGAGTACCTACGACGTGTGTGTAACCTTGCCTTGATGCAGAGCGAGGCCACGTATTCTACTTTGACTCCTTGAAGTAAGCCACGGAAGGAGGCAAACCCGCTTTTTAGTTTTCTTAGGCGTTTAAATAAGCCACCACCTTTTCCAACTTACTATGCAAGGAAAGATTTACAGAAAGCGATCACCTAAGAAGAAGATGTACTTCGTGGCCTAAATAAACTCCGAACGTGGTTCAACCTGAACACGTGATTCCTGTTCCGCGAAGCTTCAAGAAGAACATAGAACAAAGCAAATTAGAAGGAATACCTTATACTGCTCAGACCACAAGACCACTTCAGGGAAACCCGTATGTACCTACGTTAAATGCGACCGATTCGTTTCTGGGGCCTACATTGAAATCCCGAGAGATGCCGATGCCAGCAATGTTATTAAGAAGGCTTTGAGTGGTAATGATGATAGAGATCTCAATGGATTCTACCAGTCACAGAGGTAAGCCTCCGAGAAGATTTTAGGGTATTACAATCTTACAAACATCCTATAGTATGAATAAAATTAATAAGTCATAATTACGAGTAAAACCTGAGAAATTACAAGTAGAATCAGGCAAGTGTTTGTAACACTTGCCTGATTCTACTTGTGTCATCCATCTATTAGGTATAACAAATAAGTACGTGGGAAAGGGAACTGGTATCTAAAAGAATGATATTTACTTTATTGTTAGCTGATATTTATCAGGTAGTGCATGTTAATAGAACTTACCCATCGCCCCTATACTCGGCCCGTGCGCATGCCACCACCACCAAAATCACAAGAACTTTTCCACCCATCTTGAAAGCCCAGCTATCACTGCCGGCTTCAACGTCCGCATATAACTATATACAAGGCGTTCCAACGCTTGGCCCAAGACAATGACGTGAGGAAACCCCATTGTGGGTGATGACTCTGACTGCCTTTGTGTCATTGTGGTTGCGTAATTCTCTGGCACGACATGTTGATGCTATCTGAGCGGGAAGAAATGGTTAGTGAATTTTTGTTCAGTAGGTCTTACGAATGTTGTAATGTAGGTCAAAATAGGTGTAATATGTAGGTCTTATTAAGGAAGTATATACTGGTACATACCTAACTTTTTTTTAGTGGTGGACAAGCTAGGTTTTTGACCAAAGATCACCTGACGGTGTGGTCGAAGATGGTAAAGCACACCTAGCCCCTGGAATGGAACTGACTCTCAAGTGAGGCTGCCGGAACACACCGTTAGATGCTTGGCGGCAGATTTTCAACTTGAGGGTGGTAGCTAGCCAGCCGAGTACTAGAAAGTACCCTACCACCATGCTATGGTTTCCTCACGATGTTTTCCTTCACCGGTAGCTCAAGCTCATTGTTAGGGGTTGAACCCAAGCCCTTGGGCATGCGAACCAACCGCGCTAACCACTGAGCTATCATCGCTACTAACGAAAAAACAGCTACTAATTACAACAGCAAAATTTTAAATTTTCTTTTCATAGGTGTAAATAGGTGTATAATAAATATCGTAGGACATTATACACACACACACAGCGCCATCTGAACCCAAACTAAGCAAAGCTTGTACTATGGAAGTCAGGTAACTGATAGAATGCTTAAAGTTTTTTTTTGTAAATACATACTTATAATACATACAGTATACCCAGACACGGAACAATCATTTGTATGTATATCACAAAATTTTTGTCCTGGATGGGAATCGAACCCACGCTCTACAGCTCTTGAAACAGACATACTACCAATGACCCAGCAGTGCTATCTCAATGCAATAACACAATATACGCAACCTGGCTAAACATACGAGAGTTTTGTCAAAATTTTTATTGCAAAGCTATTCAGAGCGTAAAATAGAAGCGCGTTTTGTGCATACTTCTTCAAGTGACATCGTTTTGGACGTGGATTCAAGTGTAACGTCGTGTAATTCACTTTTATTATAAACGATGTATTAAATAAATATCGTAGGACATTACACACAGCGCCATCTGACCCCAAACTAAGCAAAGCTTGTGTGATGGAAGTCAGATAACTGATATAATACTTAAATACTGTTTTTTTGTAAATACATACTTTTATAATACATACATTGCACCTAGATACAGAACAAACATTTGTTTAAACCACAAACTGTTATAATGTATCGATTGTTGGTGTACATTAAAGTTACATAATATTCTACTGTACTCTAGGTACTCTACTCTACTCTACTCTAAAGTTTTGGAACTACTTAGACAAATAAGTTACGGGGAAACGCGGCCAGTAGGTACCTATTGCGGGAATTTTCGACCGGGGCTCGATGCGCGAGGATACTTAAAATAGTTTTAAAATAGTTATAAATGACATTCATCAAATTTAATTTGACTCAGTGACTTTATATGTACCTACCTATTTGATTGTGTAAATATACAAAATAATGCTATATAACATAAAAATTATTGTATTAATTTATTGTAAATATATAGGTATATTTGTAATAAAGTTACATTAGTTTTACTAATAATGCAATCAATAAAGTTAGTGGGAAAGTCGGTTTTTTTAAATTTTACATTTAGTATAAAATACTTACAAATAGTAATGAGACGAACGTGACGCTCCCCTGATGGTAAGAGCTAACGCTCGTCCATGCCCATTGCATCAATACACAGAACTTCGAGTTGCAAAACGAAGTCCAAAACAAAAAGGTGGCATGGCGTAAAGAAGTTAGCAGTTTTAAGTTTACTTACCTACCTATGTGTTTTATTCTGTACAAGCGGATGCCTCGCGGTTTCACCCGCGTAGTTTCCGTTCCCGTGGGAATACAGGGATAAAAAGTAGCCTATGTCACCCGGGGATGGTGTAGCTTCTCAACGGTGAAAGAATTTTTGAAATCGGTCCAGTAATTTTGGAGTCTATTCAATACAAATAAACAAACAAATCTTTCCTCTTTATAATAAACTAGCGACCCGCCCCAGCTTCGCACGGGTGCAATATAGCTACTAACGTGGTAAATATGCATGTATTATTCATATAAACATTCCTCTTGAATCACTCTATCTATTAGAAAAACCCCATCAAAATCCGTTGCGTAGTTTTAAATATTAGATATTGCATAGGGACATGCATAGGGACAGAGGGGAGCGACTTTGTTTTATACTATGTAGTGATAAATAATAATATTTATTTCATAAAAGAATCAACACATTCACGTATTGGTAGACAAATAGTATGGATAGATTTAGATATAAATTAGAAACCATTGAATTTTGTTAGTACGAAATAATGATTGTTAGACATCTTTTCATGTTCGTTATTTAAAATTGTTATGTATAAATTAGTGAATATAAACATTTCACGCTTTACGAATCAAAATCATGACAGTGCTTAAGAGTGTGTTAAAATTAGATAGAGCCAAATATTTTCAGACCCGGCAGATAATAATAGATAGTAGGTATATTCGTGATCGAGCTTTGTTCAGTGTATGCAAAATTTAAACTTGAAATAAGGCGTTTTTCCAGAGATAAGATCTAACGAGATTAATATTTCGCCACAAAAACCCCCATATATAGCAAATTTCATCAAAATCGTTAGTGCCGTTTTTATTTAATATTAGCGGCCCGTCCCGGCTTCGCACGGGTGGGCATTCATTTTTTAATTAAATTCTAGTAATAAATATAGCTTATGTTACTCAGGCATAATGTAGTATTCTAAAGGTGAAAGAATTTTTCAAATCGGTCCAGTAGTTTTTGAGTTTATTCGTTACAAACATACAAAAATACAAATCTTTTCTCTTTATAATATTAGCGTAGAATATGTACATGTAGATATACATCGCACGCATAATCAAATACTGACCGATTAGGAGACGCAGGCTTCTTTCAATGCCATGATATGAATTTGGAAAAACATCAAAATTGCGTCTATAGACCACCTTTACACAATATCGGTCTTTTTCATTTTTATGTGTTTCTCACACAGTCTTTGTTCAAACACCGACTGATGTCAGTTTGTATCGGACGTTGTTAATGTGAAGTTGCTGTTGTTTACCGAATCCGAGTTGAGTGTATTTTCTACAAAAATAAATAGTAAGTTTTATAAGTTGATTTACTAATAAACAGACTAAAAACATGTGGAGTCCTTGAAATAAAGAAATTAGTTTAAACAAGACAGACTTATAGTTGAATATGCCACCAATAATAAAGTTTATTTGCTTTAGTTTTAAAAGTAGACAGACTTAACTCAAGAAGTTAATTTTAAAACATAAAAAAATATTTATTATTATTTAATTTGAACAAAGTAAATAACACGTAACTATTGATAAGTTTATAGACTACACGAAAAAAATAATAATATATTTATTTACCTAATTAATTTTTATTCTATTTAAAGAAAAGCCGACGAGGTCGTGATTGCGCGCAGGTTTTTCGTGATTTCCCAAAAACTGACTTTTTTGAGTTAAGCCAGTTTTTGATTATGCGTGCGACATGTTTGTGCAAATATTTGCTCGTTTGATAGTATTATAGGGACGTATAGAAAAATAGTAGAAGCAATTTTTTTCGTGTCAGCCCTGTTGTTACTAACTGTCACACTGCTGGGCGCGGGCATCTTCTCATTGTGAGAAGAGAAAGGATTACAAGCGCGAGTGTGGGAAAATGATATAATGTGGTGAAACATGAGTTTTCGTGTTGCTTCCAAAATTCCATCGAAGCTTTGTAGTAAAGTTGCCACTACTTTACTAAAGCATGACTGGAATTAACTGACACGAACTGGACTTGACAAAGACGACTTTGACTAAAACTAGCTACGATGGCACTTATTTACCTTTTGAAACTTGAAAATATATAATTACTTGACACTGGCAAATGCTAAAACGCGACGCCAAAACCAAAGAAAAAAAAAAGGCCATAGTCCACCACACTGGCCAAATGCGGGTTGGCAGACTTCACACATCTTCGAGAACTTTTTTGTTTTTTTATAAACTCTCGGAAATGTAAGTTTCTTCACGATGTTTTCCTTCGCCGGTTGAAGTTATCGGCAAAACGCACATAACTAGCATGCGGTACCTCCCTAAATAAGATAGCACATTTAGATGTATTTTATTGTAAGTTTTATAACATATGTAGTAATGTAGCTATCTATGTGAAGTCGAATATAATAAAATAAAAATAAAAAAGATGCACGCAGTGGGATTTGAACCTAGGACCTCCAGATTGGAAGCCAGACGGTATCCAGACTAGGCTGCTAAAACTTTATCTGACATAATTAAACGTGGGTAACCACGCATAAGTAAAACAAAGACACTGTTACTGTCTTTTTTAAAAAAATAACAATTAGGCTTACTTTAGACCGTCATCTCACTTGATGTTAAGTGATGATGCGGTCTAAGATTGAGCATGCTTGCCTAGAAGATACCGATTCACTTTCGACTTGAAGACACCCAGATTACATCCATCGGGGAACATCCACTCAGGTAGCGTATTCCACTGTCTCGCAGTCCGCACAATGAACGAAGATGGAAATCGTTTCGTTCGAGTTTTTGGACGTCGACCATGAAAAAATGTCGCTTTTTTGAGCTCCTG
The DNA here is from genome assembly GCA_905404145.2 of Biston betularia. Classification (NCBI taxonomy): domain Eukaryota; kingdom Metazoa; phylum Arthropoda; class Insecta; order Lepidoptera; family Geometridae; genus Biston; species Biston betularia. Next base: position 3,254,066 of record FR989879.1, read on the forward strand.
GCTGTCTAAAAGAAAAATGGGTATGGGGGAATTAGACAATTTGTAGTTCTGAAGCACACTCTCTGAAATGAATCCAATACAAGACCGATAAACTAGCAACTTTGCCTCGATGTTCTAAGCTGATGAACATAATGAATGTTGATGAATATGCATGGTGGTAGGGTACTTTCTAGTACTCGGCTGGCTAGCTACCACCCTCAAGTTGAAAATCTGCCGCCAAGCATCTAACGATGTGTTCTGGCAGCCTCACTTGAGATCCAGTTACATTCCAGGCTAGATGTGCCTTACCATCTTCGACCACACCGTCACTTAACATCAGGTGAGTTGTGGTCAAACACCAAGCCTGTCAAAAAAAAATGAATGATGTTCTGTCTATATGTTTTTAGCTCTTTTCTACTATCTCCCCAACGAACGCACAAACGATTTCATTTCTTCCGTCGCATTAGGAACAATACGTGGAAAATCCAGTCGTCATGCACATTTAACTTCATCGCATATTTCTACGTACGCGCAATAAGAATGCTTGCAAACGTGTGCCGATTTTCGAATGGACACCATCTTTGTTAATTGGCCTCATTAATCATTTCGGAATTAGTAGTCCTAATTGCAGCTTCATTAAAACAAAACAAACTTCGTTAAACAGATACATAGGTATTTTATTTTGTAATCTATTCTTTGTTGTTTTTATTGTGTGTTGTGGTTTGATAATTGTTATTGTACCAAATTTAAATTAAATAAAATGTAGTATTTTGACAACTCTATATTTGCCAATTTTTTTAACTTTAAAATTGAATGGTAAATTTTACAATAAGTTTATCTTTAGCTCTTTAGTCAAAAAAATTCTTCGCATTTTTATTTCTATCAGCACAATAATGCAATTTTAACAGCGAAAGAGGTAATTTTTTTTTTGTTATGGAAAAGAAATGTAATTCTTATCAAAAAAATATTGCAATAAAGAAAATTATCTACTGTCTAATACTCTAGTATATAACATGAACTATTTATCGGCTTATTTACTCTTTTAATTTTGAGAGAAATAAAGAAAAAGATTCTATTTTGAAACAAAATAAATTCTTTTGTTTTTTTTTTGTTTATATTTCTTAAAGTTTCGTCATTCTTTTCTATTCTCAGAACAACTAATTGAAAGTGCGGACAACTCTAACACAACTTCTCTAACTCGGAACAACTCTAATGCTCTTTTCAATCGTTGATATTGAAATTATGAAGTGTTAATTTGAAAATGTTGGCAAAAGTTTTGATTTTGTGTTGTGGCTATCTGTTGGCGGCCGGCCAGAGACCAAGGGCGGGGAGGTTCTTCACTTTCAACTTTGAAGATCGAGATATAACCGTAAGTATCTTATAGCTATAACAATTGTGGTTAGCGCGGTCGAGCCACATGCCGAAGGGCATGAGTTCAAGCCCCATGAGCTGCCGGGGAAGGAAAACATCGTAAGGAACCATAGCATGGTGGTAGGGTATTTCTAACCCCAGACACAAAACGACGGCGTGTTATAAGTTTGACGTGTCTATGTGTGTGTGCGTGTGTCTGTTTGTGGCATCATAGCTCCCGATTGGTCGAACCGATTTTAATTTTGTTTTTTTTTTTTGTTTGAAAGGGGAATTAGTCGGGAGTGTTCTTAACTATGTTTGATGAAAATCGGTTCAGGATGGTCGCTGCCACAAAGTGGCGGATTAAGGATATATTTTATACCTGTCGGGGTTTTTTTTAATTTTAATTCATGTTGTCTAATACTCGGTTGTCTTGTCTAATTACTCGGCTTCTAGTAATAACCTCTAATAATAGTGACGAGAGCTCAGTAGCTCTCCTCACTAGGTACCTACATAGTATCGCAAGCATTTTAAAAAAGAATCAGCTAAATTGGTTCAGCAGTTCCTAAGTTTGCTTACTAACTTATTTGATTTCCTTTGCAGGTTGATTTGGATTTCTCCATTCCCTTCATTTCAATACCTATAAAGAAAACCGTCGACACTTTCGGAATTACGGTAAGAACAATCATTTTCCAAAACTTCGCTTTCGTAATTATTTTGTGGGTCGATGTACTTAGATAGCAATAGTGTGTAAACACTACAACTGTATTCGAGCCAGCATTTAAAAAAAAATAACAGGGTTGTTGAGACTACCCAATCATCGAATTTCTCAAAGTAATGATCGCTAAAGCAGTGACGCCCTAGACTTTGTTTTGATATCAAATTTTGTGCTCAATTCGCCACTACTTTATTAAGGCATGATTGGACATAACTATGAATTACTTTCATGTTTTATGTGACTGACTTATTTAACTTGATTTTTCAAGAGGTACGTGAAAATATCTCAATACTTGACGCTGGCAAATGCACCAACTACATCGCGAAAAACGAAAAATGATAACCTTTCAACGATTATTATGACATATTACGTAAAAAAAAAATTGACATGGGTCTTGCTGATTTGGCAACACTGCAGAAGCCAGAAAGAAAAAGTTGAAGTTGATCTTACCACTTGTCAAAAAACTCTAAATAGGAAACCTTAATCAGCCGTTTAATTCCAGGAGTTGCCAAGTATAAACATCAATCCTGCGTCGTTGGTGCTGGGCAGTGCCGTGGTGTTGGGTACCACAATTGTCTTACCACTTATCATGAAACACTACGCTTCCAACACCAGCCCCGACTACAGAATTTCTAGACGTAAGTATAAATATAAATATATATCGTAGGACTATTAATTACACACAGCGCCATCTGGCCCCAAACTAAGCAGAGTTTGTGTGATGGAAGTCAGATAACTGATAGAATACATAAATACTTTTTTTTGTTGTAAATACATACTTATAATACATATAGAACACCCAGTACAGTATAGATAATCAAAACAATAAATTGTTTCAGTGTTATCAGAGACAATTTAATTTCTTTCAAGCGTGAACTCTGCGGAAGATTCTCTTTTGATATTCCAGAGTCACGAGCTCAGTGTATTTCCCTTTACTATGAAAGCTGACGTGGTTTTGACACGTTTTGATTTACTTATGCAGGATTCATTATTCATCATTTCACGTTCAATTATTTATTATACTAAATACTCCCGACTATAGTGCGAAGCAAAACGAGCGCGTGCGTTGTACTCAGTTTTGCCACCCGATGTGGCCTAAACTAACTATAGTCCGAGTATCCGATATAATGAAACGCAAGTAACCCCCATTAGCAAAGCTTAAAACTCAGTATAGCACTGCATTTCGCTATAAGGCCCATTCTACCGAAGTTTAGAAAATTATTGTTTGGTAATAAAACGTCAACTTAAACGTCACGAAACTATTTATATTTCACTCAAATTTTACAGAAAAAGAAAAGGCCACAAAATTTTTAAAATCTCCATCTTAACTAATTAGAAACGGATCATCGACACCCACAGCATCTCTTCTTAAAAAACTTTCTCGATCTAGGCGCAGAGCATGGCCTTCTGCAGTCTTTAGGCGTTGGTTCTGGGATGCCAGCATCTTTCTTAAGGTACTGGGTTTCCACGTGAACAAAGTTCTTTTTTTTTCTAGGAGCTAAGTCGAAACAACCGAAAGGTGGTGTATATTCTATGTCCCATGTCGCATTGCTTGAAAGTGAGCTTAAAGACTCTTCATGGCATAAGCAATCGGGTTCTTTGAAGGTTGGGCATGCATCAATGACTCTATCGATCGCTGACAAGTCATTACAGAAGACATCCATATAAGCGCACTTACAGATGTCTTCAGTGGCTTCGGCCAGAGCTTTTCTGATTTCTGCATCTCTCTGTTTTTTTAATTTAACCATCCTACGGGCTTCCACTTTTGCCTGTTCTTCTGGACTTCTCTTTTTAATGATCTTGAAGACTAAAGGGTCGCAGTCTACGTAGGGGTCTTCAGTGTGTGATATTTCTGTGAGATCTTTAAGAGGGTTAACCTGAAAAAATGCATGGAAAATAGAATTTCTGTGCGGTTGTAACTTTTTGATATTGCTCTTTAAATTTCAAAATTTCAAGAAAAATACTGCTGTTCCATTATATTTTACGAGCTTGAGTAACAATGATTTAGATAGCTCTTAATTGATCACACCAAGATTACAGAACAGAAACAATACAATACATTTAAATAAAGTGCAAAAATCGGCGGCCTTATCGCTAAGAGCGATCTTTTTCAAGCCAACGATCTAATACAACCTAGTGGATAGCACGTTTGTATCATCGCTGCCATAGTTATAGAATATGTAAACAATATAATTATGTAGCTAAATAATATATGTACCATAATTGACTAAATCATCTATAATAATATAATCAATATAAATTGACTCCATACACGCTGCTGGGTATTCCCCCATTTTTTCATGAAATAATTTGTGGGATCAAAAAACCATGCAAGCCCCCATGCATTGAACTGTTTAACTACACAGTTTCGACTAAGGGAAAGTGAAATATGACCTGAATAGTAAACGTGTCGCCTTTCCTCTGTACTTTCAGGGCTGGCTTTGGAACCAAAGGTTCGTCCGGTTCAGAATCCGCGAGAGCTTCACCAGGTTTCTGTCCTTTCTTCTTCTTCTTTTTGTTCTTATCCTTATCTGGACCTCCTCTACCACATTTAAATGTCATCTTTGCGGCAACGCTCTTGCCAACTAATCCTGGTGACCACCCGCGGCTTGGCTGGAATAAACGCCATAATTCTATTCATCTTCTTTTATTGTCGGCATATAGGTAGTTTAGTTTATCTATCGTTATATCGTTATTTTTAAATAACTGGATGCCTGGTAATTTGTACCCGGTATGCTACAACACGGCTTTTTATAGTAGAGCCCGAAAGCCGAGTGGTACCACATCGCACCTGTTGAGCTAGTGGGGACATTCGGCTTTGCATCTATATCAATCTCATTCGAAGTATTAGCAATATAGGTTCTTGATACGCGACCGATAGCGTAAGCGCCATTGGTAAAACTCGCAATCGTTAGTTAGCACTTGAAAGTTGATTAGGCTAAATCGTATCATACGCAGACCCCGATGCGGAAGTTGGCCAATACAGATATTGTGATAAAAATTGTTCTGTCAAATACAGATTTCTTCATCAACTTTTCCATCACGGAAGAGCCATTGCCAGGATATTTAACATCCATATTGGAAAGTATTGCCTGCAGTTATAATATCTAGAGTTCTCGAGATCTCGTCTGAAAAGTGATGACTCTAATGATTCTCGATTGAGATTGATTCAAATAATTTTTAGCACTTTCTTGCCAAAGTGCGCCAACTATTACAACACTGTACTCCAATTTGAAGCTAGCGGAAGTTGCAAGGCTATTGAGATTGGTCCCATCAAATGTCACAAAGTAATGAGCGTGTAAGCAGCGATGGTCTAACTTTGTTTTGTTACTCAAATATTAGGGGTCTGATGCAATGGTCGGGGACGGTTACCTCTTTCATTAAAGAAAGCATTTCGGTAGTCTCGTAAAATTTCCAAACAAAATCCACTGCAATGGCAAGAATAGGGATTGATAGCTATATCATACAAATTTTATGAACTAATTTAAATGAGACAAATAAATAATTACAGAAAATGATGTCTTACCTTTAACCCTGGTATGTCTGGTGAATTCCACAGCCATCCCATACCCGCTGGCACGGATAGCCCCGGTTGTACGTACATACATTGCTTATGGCCGATAGTCACCCCTGAAAGGTATTACGGTGAATAAATACACATCTTTCAACTGACTATGATTCTGTCACACAATTATCGCTTTTTCTGATTTCATTAGTGTTTTCATACTCTCATCTCAGCTCATCAGTAGCAGATACTTTTATTTAAAACTTCTGTATAATCTTATCCTCCTCATCGGCTTGCGCAACTTATAAATCTGTCTCATCAATCTTGTTTCACCCATTCTCTCTAGATATCCTAACTACCTAAGTATCCCCTGCGTTTCTTTGTCACTTAGCAAATACAATGAGGAGGCAACTATACTAAAAAAACCTATTACCTTATACATAAAATATTTAATCTTTGCCATCAATAAACATACATAGATATACAGTTCTCAGCGATAAATATTACAAATCGACCTTTGGAAAGACTACTCTCATCTCATGTCTACTCGTTCAATATTGTTGGTTGTAATATAAAATGCAAGATTTACCAGGGTATATATCACCAAATGTGTAGTTGTACTTTGAAGCGCCACCCTTCTTCTTTTTTTCACGCTTCTTTTCATCGCCCTCATCTTCATCCCCCATCTTGTATTACAGGCGAAGACACAAGAAGCTATGGAAATTATATTTAATTGCAATAATCAAAATAAATATAAATACTGTTTTGCTAACTTCTTATCAGGACTTTACCTAATCATATAAAGTTGGATAATTGTTAGATAAATAATTGATTATTTTGAGCAAAATAAGTTTTAAAAATAATACGCGTTACTATAGTAAAGTACCCACTATAGATGTAATAAATGTAATTTGTTTTTAATATGAATGTTCAACCGTTTTGGGACCGAAATTTTAGTCTGATAAAAAAAATAAAAAAAACATTTTCTTAAAGCTTCTATTCTCTCTTAAACTCTAAAAAATATTTACAAAAATATAGCAACGATTGAACGATGTCATAGGTTGTCATCTTTCCTTTGCTTCTTCGTCCTTGACGTAGTCTGTGCTTTTTTATTCTTATATTTTTGTGTATCAACCATACCAGCATCTGCAGGAATATACTGAGTATCAACATGAATGTAAGTTTTCTTTCTTTGTTGACTCATGTCGAAACAACCGAAAGGTGGTGTGTATTCTATGTCCCAAGTTGCATTGCTGGAAAATGAACTACAAGAATCCTCGTGACATAGACATTCAGGCTCTAAAAATGTCGGGCATGATTCAATAACTGTGTCAATGGCTTTCAGATCATTACAAAAAACGTCCATATATGCACACTTGCAGATATCCTCAGCGGCCTCTGCAAGTGCTTTACGAATTTCAGCGTCTCTCTGCTTTTTTAATTTTGCCATTTTACGCGCTTCTACTTTTGCGTTTTCTTCGGGACTTCGCTTTTTAATTATTTTGAAGATAAGAGGATCGCAGTCGACGTAAGGATCCTCCTGTGGTGCGATTTCCGATAAATCTTTCAACGGGTGAATCTGTTCAAAAAGCCCAGAAAATTAACTATCATCAAATTTGGTCTGCCCATAATGCCAATTAGAATCATGATTATTATCGAATTAATTTACTATTTTATGACTATTGATTCTCTTCTCTCATAAACAACGTGTTATCACCAGTGCTTAGCAACCATTTGCCATCAGGTACAAGTACTACATATGTACACATTTTATATTATCTATCAATATTATCAAAATACAATAAACCAATCCTAAGTCGCTAAGACAAGTATATTTATGTCTATCACTGCACAGATATTTTTGTCCATTAAAATAAACTATACCTGAATCGTGAAAACGTCTCCTTTTCTCTGGACTTTAAGTGTTGGTTTTGCTTCCAGAAACTCTTCCAGTTCTGAATCTCCACCTCCTTCTTCACGATCATGTCCAAGTCGTCCACTCTTTCTTTTCTTCTTTTTATCTTTTTCATCTTTCTCAGGGCCTTTGACCACTTTAAATTTCATCATTTTTGCGATAGTTTTCCCAACGGCACCTGGTTGCCAGCCTCGACCACGCTAAAATTATTCAAGAGTGTAAGTAAAAAAAGCAAGAGAAACATCTACATTTTTCAAATAAGTGTTTGTAGTAAAAACATTTCTACCAGAATGTAAGCATTCCCTGTAATAATGTTACGATACACTTAATAAAAGATAAAAACGGTGTACTATCTATAAATAGTAATGTTTTAAACCTTTAGTCCTGGAACGTTAGATGGAGCATTCCATAGCCATCCCATTCCGGCAGGTACTGGTAATCCACTTTGAACAACGATGCAATTCTTATGTCCTACATTCATTCCTAAAAAATGAACAAAGTAATTTTAGTATTTATCTATATGCATTCATTTTTATAAATGAAAAAGAATAAAATGGATTAAATATATTATTAATATAGTTAAAAAATGTAGATAGAAATAACGAACACACACACAACATATTAAGCAAAACTTGGGAGATACTGTTGGTACATCAGGATTTTGATTTGCAACAAAACAAACAAATGTAACAATTGACTTACCTGGATAAATATCACCAAATGTATAATTGTATTTCGATGTTGGAGGCCTCTTCTTCTTTTTATGATCACCGTAGTCATCCATCTTGTACTAAAGAGTGCTGTCTCTCTAATCTAATCTCTAATCTGGAGTATGGCAAGTGGTATTATTTGGAGACGACGGTATATGACGAATGTATATTTCGTACTTGTAAATTGGCACACTTCTTAAATCGTCTGTAATAGACGGAACATCTTGTTTCAGTTTCATGACCGGACTTTATACGAAGTATCTTTTGACTAATTTAATGTTTCAACTTTTACTAAACTGATTGAAAAAAGGTTTTGAAACGTCTGGTTCTTATAAATATATAAACGTAATAATATCTAAACATAATTGATTGTTACATTTCATTGATATGATTCCAAATTCCATCGAAATATTTGAGCAAGCAATGTTAAGTCAAAAAACTTCTAAAACAATTATATAAAATATAAAGAAGACTGCAAAGTCTGGTATATGTAAATAAATCAAAACGTGTCCCATGTTCTTTAATTATTTTTTTTTATATGAATATGAATGAAGTAGTAATGAGTGATATTTAATCTTATTGTTAGCTCACAGAAATGGCTTCGCTAAGAATTGGCTGTTCAAGGAAATGAAGGGCATATAATTATGAATTCAATGGTTTTGAATCATACAAAAAAAACACATAAAAGCCAATAAAACAATACGATATAGTTGAAAGAGTTTACTTGATATTTAGTGAATTAGATGTTATCAATGGGTTACAAAATAAAACATCAATGTTGCTAATAATGTAGTATTCACTTTTTTGTATCATCTTTGAATTTTTCCTGTATAGCCATTTTGTGTGAACCGCAACATCCTTTACCCATCAGGGATAAAAGCCTTTGTTCTTTGTCACAACACCTTCTCTCTGTGTCCACGTTAAACTTATTGATACATCTAAAGTCATTCTCTTTCTCATACTTCATGTAGTCCTTTAGAGCTTTCTTTATTCTATCGTACTCTTTCGAGCAACAGACTTTACCTGCATCGTCGTAACTGGGTGGCTGAGTGGGGAGAACTGCATTCCTATACATTCTAGCGAAACCATCAGGCACGGAGCAAGGTCTTCCCATAATCGGGCATGGGCCAAGCTGTATCGGAGGCAAACCGTAAGGCAGAGGTTCAGCAGCGTCTTCATCATCATCGTGGTTTTCTTCCTCTTCGTTCATCATGGTTACAGGACACGTAACTTTATGTTTGTACAACGGGCAGTAAGATTTGTGAGCTTTCCTAGATGCAATGTTCCCAATCTCAGCAATACAATCGCAATCGAACGTCCTGCAAGGTGGTGAAGGTTTTGGTGGTTCACATTTACAATCTTTCTCATCTGTGATATCTAAACATTGCTGGTAAGCGGCAGAATGTCCTTTCGAAGTACCTTCTTTAGTGACTTCTACGTTATATACAGCGGGACTGTTTGTTCCTATACTTCGTGCAGATTGAATTGCTAGGGGAAGGCAAGTGTCTGCACCACAGCTAGCATTAACAAATTTAGCCTGCGTCATACAAGGTTTGCGGCAACTACATGTAGTGGGCTTACTAGATCCTGCCTCAGAATAAAAAGATGGAAGACCGTGATAGTCTTGCGCAAGATTTTCTTCGATAAAATTTCTTCCAAACATTGATTCTTTATATCCGGGTACTTGATGAACACTGAATACATAAGATACTTGTGTTTTACTTCCCTTTGGGGTCACACCAGTGCCAAACAAATTCTTCTTTCTATCTTCACAAGTGTCTCCGAGTGGGACAACACCGCCACAACCGGAACATGTGGCTTTCTTGTCTTTATTTTTATTTTCTGGGCATTCTCCGCGGTGATATCGATCATCCTTGCAACTACAACCTCCACAAATCTTTTTTGTAACATTATCAGTTGTCTTCTCTATCATTTTCCCAGCTGTATCCTTTTTGTAAGCGTCCAAAGTCCTGAGATAATTTCTAACTTTATGAGCTAATGGACAATTGCTATTACCACACGGGCCATGGATATCTCCCATTCTGATTTTATCGATTGGATATTTCTTTTTCTTAGGTTCCGGATCCTTTTCCGTATGCTCACAAACAGGTGCAGAGCCACCACTACCACCAGCAGCATTCCCACAATTTTGTAGTTCGGTACAGACTTCGATTTTCTGATGTGCTCGTTTCTGGATTTCTGGGTCTTCAAGCGTTGTAGTTTCATAAATACTACCAACCATACAAAAGTTTTTATCATCACCCTCGACCCTTTTACATTGAAACATGCTCGGCGCTTTGTCACTTCTGAACACAAACGATTCAGGATCATTCATTAATTGTTGGAATTCAGTCATAATACAATCTCCTAAAGCGCTTATACGTAAAATAAAACTGACTTCACCAACTTGTTTACAACAACATTCGCCCATCAGTCTAGTTATTGTTTTGATTGACAAAGGTGTATGTATCGGGAGATTGTCTGCAGTTTCTTTTAACATGTGGAAGAATTCAGTATCCCAATGCATCGTTCCGACACCAACATATATTTCTACTTCATTTTCATCGTCATTCCATACTTCAATTTCTAACGGAAACTTTTCCAGTATCAACAATACAGTGTCGGGGTAAGACGGAAAGAGATAAGATTTACCAGCTCTGATAGTCCTGCTCCATTTCCTATGGCCGTGCTCGTCACATTCTATGATATCGTCTTTACGCTCAGTGTTCTTTGCTAACTGACCTTCTTTGATGATGAATTGTACTCTTGGACCAAATCTAACTTTGACGATAAGCCCCTTGTTTGCGCCACTCGTTTCGTTTTCGTTGGACGCAAATACGTATACTTTGTCAATAAATATCTCGATCAGGTACATTTGCTGCATGACCTGCCGAGTTCAACACGTCATTGTCAGAATACACTTCTCGCATTTCTCTGCTCTGTAGTTCATTTGTTTTTGATCTTTTTTTGGATATGATGAACAGAGTTGAATAGTATAATACATTTGCAATAATAGTATCCCAAGTGGGATGGCAATGCGGATCCTTACTACAATAAACTCCGTCGTCAAATACGTCGTACGTCAAAATACGACGGTACGTTTTTTTACTAGTGAAAACAAGTCAAATATGTTTTGTATGGTTAAGGATAAGACTTTATAGACTTCCTAATAACATAAACGGAAAAGTGCTTGTTGGTTTTGCCTCTTTTACACAGTTACAGATTGACGCTTAATAGTTTATACAACAGTTGGAGTAGGTACTGAGTGATTAAGGATTCGAGAACTTTAAGAAACATTTACAGCTTCTAACCATACGGACATTAATGTGGAGTGAAGTACATTTATAAATATATATCTACAAATTAAAATGAACAAAACTTACGGCAGGTTAGGCTGTAACGGCTTGGTTTAGATGGAGATATTCATTACTATGGGCACTGAAATTTTATTTTGTAACCCCAAAGCTAGTCTTTTTTCATACTCTTTTTATACAACTGACATTATTTATGAAGACATCACTATTCAAATATAGAACATCGTCATTTTTTACCGTTTGTTCTGTTCATTTTGCAAAAAGTTTGACACGTTTTAATCAAGGAGTTTAAATTTAAACGAATGCTCTCTTAACTCATTTAGAAGTAGTTCCGCTTCATAAACTGAAGAGCGTGGATTCGGTGCCCGTCCAGAGCTAATATTTATGTGACTAATATTTACTTTTTTTCTATCTATGTAAACTTAAAAATTAAGGTTTAGGTATTCAATCAATTTTCTAGTTCCCATAGCACGAGCTTCGCTTAGTTTGGAGCCAGGAAACGCCGAATGAATCCTTTACAACTCATAAAATTAAAAAACCGGCCAAGTGCGAGTCAGACTCGCGCACGTTGGGTTCCGTATCATTAAAATTCAAGTTTTCTATAAAAACGGCAAAAAAAACACGTTTGTTGTATGGGAGCCCCCTTAAATATTAATTTTATTCTGTTTTAGTATTTGTTGTTATAGCGGTAACGTAAATACATCATCTGTGAAAATTTCAATCACAGGTCATGAGATACAGAGACAGACAAACAGACAGACAGACGGACAGCGGAGTCTCAGTAATAGGGCTCAGTAATTTTACCCTTTGGGTACGGAACCCTAAAAATATCCATAAAATAAAAACAGAAATGCAGCAAACGCCGATGTTTATGAATTCATCATCATTACAACATGTAAATTATATTTACCAATAAATATGAATATGAATATGACTCTTCCCGCGTTCCCGCCAAAACTCTCAATTTACATTATTATGTGGTTGTGGCACTTGTGGCACTAGTTAATAAGGTTTTTTTGTTCTCTGTACTCTTTACGATATATGATGTGCACAATAAAGAGTTATATCTATCTATCTATTATTTTACAGTACTAGACAACACAGAGTTCGGTGCTGATTCAATGATAAACTTCGCCAACAAAATGATGAGTGATGGAAACGGCCTTCGAGGTTGCACCCTGAAGGTAGCCTGCTGGACAGCCCAGAAAAGAGACGAGAACTTAATAAGAGTCATGAACCGTATCACAAGGTAAGAAAGGCAACAATATATGTCTCTTTTATTGAAGAGAACAAAGATGTTTATGTAAAACAGCCAATCAATCTATTTATTTATTTATTTTATGAACACCAACGTTGTGTACATTATCGCAAGGCTTAAAGTAAAAAGGAAAAAAGAAAGTATATAGATAAATGTCACAACAATTACAGGTGCACGGGCTCACCGAAAGACCAGCGCTGGTCATACTTAATATGACCAGTATTATGCTGAGGTGAGCCCTTATTTTGTAGCTGTTTGTCTCTGTTTGTTTTTTAAGTTACAGAGTAAAATCTTTTTCTTTCTTTATACTCTTTCTTATGACCTGAAACTTTGGTGTTATTAATAAATGATTTGTATTTGTATAATAATTAAAATTTTACATATTTTTGTCATTGTCTAAATCTATTTTTTTTATATAATTTACCCTATCGGGCAGGCTAAAGCTATTAAGCCATACTGCCTCGTCTTCAGTTTTTACGATAATTCATGTCTTACATCTATAGTTACAGTCAAAGTCTAGTATTGGTCAAGTCCAGTCATGCTTTGGTAAAGTAGTGGCGACTTTACTATAAAGCTTCGATGGAGTTTTGGAAGCAATGCGAAAACTCATGTTTCACCACATTATATCATTTTCCCACACTCGCGCTTGTAATTCGGCACTTTATGAATAAAACACCACCATTTTTATGCATAAACACTCGGCAAAACACGAGTTTTGGAAAAAAATACAACGGAGCGACACGACTCTTCCCGCGTTCCCGCCAAAACTCGTGTGAATAAGGAAACTTCATACATCTTCATATCTCTTCTTCTTCTTTGTTTTGGCATTGCACTCTGTGCATTTGCCAGCATCAAGTATTTTCAATGTAGTCTAAACTAAAGTATCAATTAATTTTCAGCAACAAATTGCTGTCGGCGTTCATTAACTCGACAGCTGTGGAGGACGCCGTGTTGTCGGGACGAAGCGGGAGAGACTGCGCCAGTTACACGCCGTGCCCGGTCCAAGAGCAATACATGCCAATATTGTTGCACAATCTCTCTGTTTTGAGCAAATCTTATGGATTTTAATTATTTTTAAGGCGTAAACACGTTTTAGGTGGCGTAAACTCATTCCGCAGTACATGGCGCGTTTAGTAAAACAAAAAAATTACAGTTAAGCGTCGACGTTGGTTGATTGATTAACTCTTTATTCTACACACCAAAAATTATATGATACAGAAGAAAAAGAAAATAAACCTAATTAACAGATGTCACAACTGGCGACCCTATCGCTGAAAGTGATATTTTCCAGGCAACCTTAGTATGGAAAGGATTAGAGGAAGAAAATGACGGGATTTGTCAATAACCAGGATATACATATAATATCGGATGTCGGTGCACATGCTGAAGGGCGTAGGTTCAAACCCCATCAATGAGCTTAAGCTACTGGTGAAGGAAAACATCGTGAGGAAACCACAGCATTATGATAGAGTACTTTCTATTACTCTGTTGGCTAGCTACCACCCTCAAGTACACAATCTGCCTCCAAGCACCTTACAAAATTTTACACTTAAAAAAGACGCTCACCCCCATCACCCCCGCTCCCTAACCCCTGGTACTCACGTAATACAGTCATTAAAAAATCAAAGGATTAAGTATTACATACAATAGAACAATAAGTACAAATAGCTAAATAGATTAATATAATTATATTAATCAAATTTATTAATTTTATTGTTTGGAACCAGTAAATGTTTTATTGCAAAATTTCAATAAGTATATTTCTCTTGAGTTTGACAGCGTAGTCGTGAGGAGTGAAGCTGATGAGGTCCCTGTTATTCTTGTCAGCACCGTTGACTACCAAGTAGTTGACGATGTCCGGATTGTTGTAGAGCACAGCCTATAAGATAATTTTAAGATTAGACTAGGAGCACGCGAGCAATATTATTACCCACTGACTACATCGCTGAGGACTAAGACAAATCATTGGTTGGTGATGGCGGTTAAGAAACTTAACTAACGTTACAGTTGCACAATGAATCATTTCTGTGAAGAAAAGTAAGACAATGCGTTTAAGGTGAAGGGAAAACATTGTGAGGAAATCATAGCGTGGTGGCTCGGCTAGATATCATCCTCAGGTTTAAAATCTATCGCCAATCACCTAACGGTGTGTTACGGCAGTCTCACTTAGGAGCCAGCTTCATTCCAGGCTCGCCGTGCTTTACCATCTTCCACGCCATCACCGTCACTAGGCAGGCAAAGGTCACCACATTTTGGACGCCAAAATTTAAGCTACCTCATGGTTGACCCAGACAAAGGTGGTGTGACGAACTAAATAGTCACGAGTCACTTGACCACCAAAGCTGAAGACCGGGCAGTCTGGAAGGAAGAAAGGGAGACATTTGCTCAGCAGTAATAAAAAATACTGCAACAATAAAAGCAATGGACAGCAAACGATGAACAGAACAAATAGTAAATACTGCAGGACATTACACACAGCGCCATCTGACCCCAAACTAAGCAAACCTTGTACAATGGAAGTCAGATAACTGATAGAATACATAAATACTTTCTTTTGTAAATACATACTTATAATAAATACATAACACCCAGAAACAGAACAAACATTTGTTTATGTCACAAAATGTTTATAGATATTCTTTATTGACACAAAAATAAATCTATTATTATGCAATATTATAGGTAGGAATATTATATTTAGTAGAATACTAGGTGGGCATCGAACCCACGCCCTTCCGTTTTGGCAGACATACTACCACTGAGCCAACAGGGCTGTCAGGCAGCAGTAACATACACGTTCGGTGAAGAGAAAAGGGCATCGCGTAATTTAACTTGCCCACATCGAAATACGGTCTTGCCCCGCCACTGGCAGTGAGTCACTAGATGCTAAAAATAAAATAAATAATAACCAAACCTTGTGCAAGGGGGTCTGCAAGAGTTCGTCAGGCGTGTCCAAATCAGCCCCAGCTAGTTTGAAAGACTCCAACCGCTTCAGGGTCCCCTTTTTGATAGCTCGAGTGACCATCTCACTGGCGAGCTGCACGTCAGCGCTGCTGAGATGCGCGCCACACCGCATCAGCAGCTGTATGATACTGTTGTCGTCTTTGTGGATTGCCGTCATTAGTGGACTTTCGCCAGAGCTACACAAGCAAAATTATTACAATAGTTTTAAAACATTAACAGAGGATACTTTGGGAATTTCTTTACTAAATGTATATTAAGAATTTTATTATAAATATAGTAGGACATTACATACAGTGCCATCTGACACCAAACTAAGCAAAGCTTGTACTCCGAGTAATATCTAAAAAAATCGTCCGACCTCTCATTTTCAAAAGCTAATAAACTTTTCATGATAATTATGTAATTCTACACCTTACCTTCTCTTAAGATGGACATTTGCTCCGTGCTTGAGTAAATACTCTACAATGGTCAAGTTTCCTTGTAAAATAGCATCGTGGAGAGGAGTCTTGCCATCAGATCTTTGAAAATTTACATCTACACCCATTTCTGAAAATAAAAAACAAGCTGTTCGTCATCTATTTAACGTCTCGTCTCAAATTGTATATTAAACCGACCGGGTTTGTGTAGAAATTATAAGCATTTGCAAACACTCAATCGCAAGTTTTAGCATTTATAATAAAAGTGTGAAATGTTTTAACAAGACAAGTAGGTAAAATGAAGAAATATAAACGAATATAAATGAGAAGAGAAATTACAGAATTTTGTAATATAAACAAATGTTTGTTCTGTGTCTGGGTGTACTGTATTTATATAAGTATGTATTTACAACAAAAAAATGTATTTAAGTATTCTATCAGTTATCTGACTTCCATAGTACAAGCTTTGCTTAGTTTGGGGTCTGATGACGCTGTGTGTAATGTCCAACGATATTTATTAGAATAATTTTATATTAGAGATTGAGAAGGAACTTTTGAAAATGTAGAAGTCAAAACCACAAAATGCAAAGTATCCAATGGGTTAAATATAATGCAACGACATTGTATTTAGCCCATTGGATACCATTGTAAAGGCGTACCCCGACTTTCTCAGGTCTGACTGTTTTGCACGGCAGTATTCTAGTTTCTGTCAAAGGTATCCAACTCAACGCCACTCATTGGGTCTACCAAGTAGCCTAGCTGAGCTAGGTCTCTAATTAGTGGTAATTTTTCCCCATAGCTTGGCTCTGCGATTTATATTCCGCAGCGCAATTCCGTGTTTTGGATATAGTCGATTAACTTGAGAACGAGAATACTGCGATCCAGTGCCCCTTGACAGACCCTGGCTCTAATCTTCTAGACTTTTGTCAATAACCAAGCCTATGCACCGCAAGTCAAAATGGAAAAAAGGCACGATGTCCTGCCACAAAATATACTAAAAAATATCAATTGGTACAAATACAATTCAAGTCGCGTATTAATCGGTTGCTTCTAGGTAAGCTTGCTCCATCGTAAACCACATCTTCGCCTTACATCAGGCGGGATGGTGGTCAAAGGCAAGTCTATAAAAAAAAACTTAATGTAATTTTCATCCAAACAAACTTGATCGTACTCTTTTAAAACTTGTTCGGATTTTTCATGAAATTTGTCTTTAATGTGTCAAAAAGAAAGTGGCACACCATTTTCAGGGTCCCAATACTAACCAACTAATTTTTTTATCACACCCAGGTCTTCGTGGTCAATCCCATAAAGAAGTAATGACACCATAACTTTTCCCATCACTTCTGTTAGTTTCTTTGGAGACTGGATATTCAGACTAGCGCCCAAAGCTTCTTTGAGGGTTTGATCCTAGAATATGATACGTTTTGAGATTACAAAATGTAAAATGGCTCTCCACGAAAACGGATATCAAATGACACAGAAGCTAGTTAGTAACAAACAGGAGTTTAAAAAATCGGTAACCCCACTGAGAATAAAACAGCAATAATTAAAGGAAAAAAAAAACATTTTTAAACCAATTTATTATTCCTAATTAAATTCAAACATATAACTTCAATATATTTTTGTAATCCCCTTTCCATTTTCTTTATTAAAATAACCTACTTGATAGGTTTAGTTTTTTTTTTATTAACGTTGTACTATTTTGCGCCAAAAATTCGCCATCTTTATTTTCAAACACCTATCTAAGAACACTTGGGTTATTGAGACGAATCTAAAGATACGTTAATTGTCGTAATCTATTCGGCCGTTTGAAAGAAACAAGCTAGTAAAGAAATTTACATACATACAAGATTTAAGCACTCGGGTAAAAACATGTGAAAATGGCACCGCTTTATATTAAAAGTAATAGACACAGATAGCTAAGTAAGACAGAAATAATAATATTAAGACAAGGAAAAATAGTGGTTTAGTGCATTTATGACTTGGTGTCTGTTTAAAGCTCTCACAAACTGCAGATAAAAGTACGTATCAACCGATTGAATGATGTATGCGGGGGATCTAATACTACCACGGACATTGTATAAACAAATACTAGTTACTACTTAATGACGGTGGATCAGGTGTTAATGAGTTTCGGAGTCCAAGTACAAAACTTAAGATACCTAAACAATAAAATTGATGAGAAATAAAAAAAAAATATACTATTTTTTTATTCACGTCTTGTGTTAAGATAAATAATTATGAGTACCTGTATAGCCATAGAAGATAAGTTCGTCAGTTCTCCTCGTATATTCTTAGCCATCATCTGCAAAAAAAATATTCCTATTATTCAAATTCAAAACATTTTAGCCTGTCTGCCTGTTTGATCTGCCTGTGACATGTATTTCTCACAGCGTAATAGGTAGTTGCTACGAGTAGAAAGTAGTGTGAGTCTGGACTAACCTCTAGCCACTCTCTTCTATGAATAGTATAAAAAAACATCAAAATGAAACATTTCAAACTGGCCGAATAAAAAAATGCGATGTCAAAAATGAAAAAAGAAGATGCTATTAAAACCAACCTCAGTTTTCTCCTTAAAACTCAACTCAGTTTTATTCAAAACGTAAGAAAGCTTTGTAAGCGCTGCTTCTGGTGTCATATCGAAACCGGATACTACACCACAATCCGCTAATAGCTGGAATACAAAATTATATTAAGAAAAATAGCATAATTATAAATCATAAACATAATAATTGAGTTTTGGCGGGAACGCGGGAAGAGTCGTGTCGCTCCGTTGTATTTTTTTCCAAAACTTGTGTTTTGTCGAGTGTTTATACATAAAAATGGTGGTGTTTTATTCATAAAGTGCCGAATCACAAGCGCGAGTGTGGGAAAATGATATAATGTGGTGAAAAATGACTTTTCGTGTTGCTTCCAAAACTCCGTCGAAGCTTTATAGTAAAGTCACCACTACTTTACTAAAGCATGACTGGACTTGGCTGACACGGACTGTACTTGATCTTTGACTATAACTTTAGCTACGAGGACACTTATTTAACTTTTGAAACTTGGAAATATATAAATACTTGACACTGGCAAATGCTAACACGCGACGCCAAAACAATAATTTAAAGTAATTGTAGGTCACCCTTCAGCGATTCTATACATTCGTTATTTATTATTATTACATCAATTATCAGTATCTATATTAATTAGATACTCAAGAATATTTATTGAAAACAAAACAAATATTAGGTATTATTATAACTATCGTACTAACAGCTAAACAATGGAATTTACTGCCCGAATGGTTGCTTTCCGATAGATACAATCTGAGTGCCTTCAAGTAACGAGTGCATCGGCTTTTTATAGGCAAGTGTTCCATCGTAGATCACATCTTTGCTTAACATCAGGCAAGATAGCGCTCAGACGCAAGCCTTTTTGTAATAAAAAACAAGTAATTAAATGAAAAAACCCCTTGGCAATGTAATTCGCCATTTTGAGGTGGCGGCCTTCTTGAATTTGAATTTTGTTATAGTGTAGGTATAGTACTCTATTAGTCAAGCCCTTTCATTTGATATCCATGTTGAAGAAGTTGTGAAAAATGTGTTGGTAATGCGCCATTTTGTGGCGGCGGCCATCTTGGACCGATTTTCATCAAACATTACTAAGAACACTCCCGACTAAATCACCTTTCAAACAAAAAAAAAAACAAATTCAAAATCGGTTCATCTGTTCGGGAGCTACGATGACACAGACACACACACACACGTCAAACTTATAAAACCCCGTCGTTTTTGCGTTAATTTTTTTTTCGCTGTAATTATGTCTTCCTTGTATCACTAACATAAATAGATGAGATTTTCTCTAAAAAGTTTACATGCCTATGTTCTAAATGAATCTTACCTTTCCAGTCTCATATAAAGCGGCCACAGCTCCTGTGTTGCATTGCGTAATGATCACCATAATTACTCCTCTTTTCACAGCTTCTTTAAGAACATCCATTACGTCTTGGCGATTGGTTGGGATGTTGCCGGCGCCGTAAGTTTCTAGCACTACCCCTGAAAACAAACTAAGAATAAGAAACTCGTTGGGTTTGACCAAGACTGGTAGCTACAAGGCAACTTATTGAACTTATGAAACATGAAAATAGAAAACACTTGACACTGGCAAATACTCAAAATGCGACGTTTTTGGATGTGTAAACTATTTTTTACGACACAAGCTTTTTTTATGCTTGACAGGCTAGGTGTTTAATTCCAGCTCATCTGATGTTAAGTGACAGTGTTATCTAAAATTGTATAACATAATAGCCTACTCTGCCATGAAAATGGCTGCCGGAGCACACAGTTAGGTGCTTAGCGGTTGATTTTTAACTTGCCAAGAGCTAGAATTAAAAAATATTGTTGATTTAAAGCCACTCCACTCGAAGTACCGACCGCGCTACCACAAAGTTATCAACGCTATAGCTAGTATCACAGAACCTAGCATCTTACCTTCAATAGGAAACTGACAGAATGCTTTGATCACTGCGGTACTGATACTGGGAAAAATGCGCAGCAATCCAACATTCTTGCACATGTTAGCGTTTACATGAAACCTTTCGATGACGTTCGGCTTGAAGATCGCAGCTTTGTTCACTTCGAAATCGATACCCACTACTACTAGCGGATCGCAGTTAGGGGAATCGAATGCATAGAGATCACTGGTTGAAATTTTACGAGTTCTAAAAAAAAATAGAAAATAAACTTTAGTACTCTCCTTCAGTATCGTAGGTGTCTCACCAATCATACTGTATATTTAAATAATAATGGTGTTTTAATGCTAGAGTGCTGAATATTTTTTCGCACTTGGCCGGTTTTTAATACTAACCTGTTTCCCCTAAATAGTTTGCTGCCAAAAAATATTGTGACTTCAGGAATGTTAAGGCCACCAGCTACAAGCAGCGAAGACACAAAATTGTCCACTCCATCACTTCTCGGCTCAAAAATAGGAATCTAAAAATACAGGAGAAAAAACTGTCACAAAGAAAGACAATCTGTTAACGTGAGATACAAAAAATGTCAACCCACTCCAGTCAGGTATGACGTATTACTAATTCAGAAAGATGTTTATGGATTATTTTAAAATTGATTGCATCGATCTATTTGAAACGCTTCATGCACATTTTAAATCTGCAAAAGACCTTCGGACATATTAACACTCTGCAACAAATTATAATATAATAATTTTAAATTAAATAATGAATTGCCAATAGAATACTAAAAGAAGCCATTTCATTATACAATACAACTTAAATAATCTAATAAAATAAAGATAAAATAAATAAATATCGTAGAACTCTATACACACAGCGCTGTCTGGTCCCAAACTAAGCAGAGCTTGTGTGATGGAAGTCAGATAACTGGTAGAATACATAAATACTTGAATACATAATATAATTCTTAATCATATCAAAGACATTACTCTATTTAAAAAATAGCTATTTAATAATTTAACTGATTGACATTTTGTAATAGGGCTCATGACATAATAATTAGTTTTAAATTAACACATTTTATTTACACACCCCTAATTCCAGGTTAAGTACTGTCTAAGCGACTTTATAATTTTTAATTCTATAGGTATAAGGCGGGAGCAGGATATTTTTTAAAGAACTCTCAGATATCAAATTCTAAATTCGAATTCAAATGTTTTATTTACAAGAATATAGGTACAGGTCGAATACAAAATAAAAAGGCATCTCTATATTCAACCTTCACAAAGCGCGCAAAACAAAAATAAAATAAAGTTAAAAATATGTAGTTTTTTTCACGATGTTTTCCTTCACCAGTTGAAGTTATAACTCTTATATATTTTAAAAGACCTCTGAACCTTTTCACAGGCTGAATGGAAGTATTCTTACGAAAAAATATTCACCTGTGAACCAGTCAATACAACGGCTTTTCCAATATTTTCAAGCATAAATGATAAGGCAGATGCCGTGTAGCACAACGTATCCGTTCCATGTAAAACCACGAAACCGTCGTAGTGCTCATACCATTTCTGAAACAAGTTTGAACCAACAATTAAAAGCATTGACATTTGTGGCATACGCTCTATGTCTATTATTGTCTGTGTTTATTTTATTGACATTTTTATTTTATTCTTTTGACATTTCTATTTTCATTGGTATTTATTTGATTCTTATTAATTTTGTGCTATGTATTATTATGAGTCCATGTTGTTACTTGAAAATAAATAAAATTATTATTTATTATTATTACCTAGCCTGTCAACCATAAAAAAAAAGGTAGAGCATATTTTGAAGGTCTCGTTAAAAAAGTTACCTCAATATCTTTAGCGATCCTTATCCAATCTGTTTCAGACATATTTGAGGAATCCAATAAAGTATCATACTCAAGTATTTGGTATAATATTCTGCATTGCATCTTTCCTGCTTCTGCAAATATTAAAAAAAAAAACTTATCTCCTCTAGTTGACATCACGTTTTTGTAAATGATGTGTGAATTGTCTAAAAGTATAATTATGATGCATATTTAGATTGATGAAACAAAATGATATTGCAACGCCGTATATTTAAAGCAAAACTAGTGGTGTATTTTAATTTTATTGAAACAAATTTTATTGTTACTCAATCATGCAAAAATGTAATGGGGATTTGCATGAAATTTGGCACACATAATGACGTTTATTACCTGGATTATTTAGAGTATTTTTTAGATTATGTTTACCTATCCACTTTATCTTAATCTAGATAATAAAACAGCGCAAGTGTCATGACTGAGGAGACTAATGCTTTTTTACACGTGTGTTTAATTTATCTCTGAAGTCAACGCAGACGAAGTCGCGGGCTCGCGGGCTCAAGCTAATAACTGCTAAATGCAGACTGACTCTATACAAAATGTTGGACTGACATATTTTGGCGAAATTTTCGGAAGAACAAGATCAAGTGAATGATACGAAATTCTCTATTTTTTTGATCGAAGGATCAATATTTGTAAGGAAACAAATAACTCATTACTCAAAGCGCTGGAAAGGAGCAAAGCGTTGCGTGATAAGAAGAGCTAAAAGCGTGTGACGATAGTTATAATATAATAGACAGATAAAACATTACAAAGTTAAAAAGTTCGTTGCTAGTTAGTAATGATCCCGTATATTCTTGCCCTTACTTGGCAAAATAAGGAAGGACCTGTGGAACGCCGGGTCTGCTTCTTGAACTCGCCTCTCCCACTGAGCATTGTCGTGAAGTTGTGGAAACTGACGGATTAGGCTCTCAAAAACGTTTTTTTTAGGTATCAAGACTGCAACAACAAAAGGATCTCATTAACCGTAAGATGCGTATGGTGCAATCTTGTTCCGGCGTTACGGTATCTGTGGAATCTGCTGCCTAAGCGCGTGATGCACTGCACGGCCTGGGTGCCTTCAAATTCTGAGTGAATCAGTTTATTCTGGGCAAACGAGCTCCGCCGCAGACCGCAATCAAGAAAGTAGAGCTCTCATTGCTCATTGCTCATTGCTTACAAATATTGGGAACGCTAACGAGGAACGAGAGGGTAATGTGCCATTCTACTGCTTGCAAAATAGCCCATCAGTCTTCGTTATCAACAGCATTCCCTTACAGTCTGAATGTAACTATAATAATAATTTCATAAGTAAACAATCTCACGTTGAGGCGATAATTAATAAAGTATACCTATAATTATATACGCACAAGGTACTTAAGCATATATCATAATATTTACTCACGAGATGATAACAATCATGTTATTGTTTAAGAATTATTATTATTTATTTATTAGAATCTAATATTTATTGAGGATATCGTACGTAGTAGGGTTGTTATTTGCTTCGGAAATTGAACTCGTTATTGCATTTTACACGCGTTAATTAGAATAGATTGGTATTAGTAGTTATTCTGCCGCCAAGCAATAGTGTAAACATTGCCGTGTTCCGGTTTGAAGGGTACTGCAGATAGCGAAATTCCGAGGCTGTTGAGACTAAGCATCAAAGTTTCAAAGTTTGACAGCCCTGTTGTTTTATTGGTAGTACGTCTGCTCCAAGAGCTGAAGGGTGTGAGTTCGATTCCCACCCAGGACAAGCATTTTGTGATATAAACAAATGTTTGTTCTGTGTCTGGATGTTCTGTATGTATTTACAAAAAAAAAGTATTTAAGCATTTTACAGCTATCTGACTTCCATAGTCCAAGCTTGGCTTAGTTCAGGGTCAGCGTGCGCTGACTATAATGTCTACGATATCTTTTTAAAACATAAGCTTTGCTTACTTTCACTGACAAGGGAGAGGGGTATTTCTTAGTTGTATTCTGATTACGAACGATAAGGTCTGCCCTGACGTCCCACTTGAAGTATAAATGTTGTAAATTTTATATGGAAGAGCAAGGCATTTTAAATTAATAAAATTATTCACGTGACTTTAACAGCCTTAAATCAACGGTGCACGAAATTACATAAATACCTACTAGATGATAAGAGAAATGAAGTTGTTATCACAATGTCATAAGACTCATAAGCGATGCTAATGTTTGCCGATAGCGATAACCTTTAATGGAAAACTATATATTTTACAATGCCATAGTGTACGCACGTCAAATTAGCAGTGCAAATAAAATAATCTATAGGTAATCACGAACTGTAGTGTGTTAACATTATTGTGTTCAAGTTTGAAGGGTACTGCAGCTAGTGAAATTACAAGGCTGCTGAGACTAACCAATCTATGTCCCAAGCAGAGATGCCCTGGACTTTGTTTTGTTACTAAAAGTTTCTGGGTACTGCTGCAATCGTCTTGGATTTACGTTGCTCTCTAACCATCAGGAGTGTTCCGTTTGTCTCGTTACTTTAACATTTAAAAAATGAACCTTCAATAAATAATAAATAAATATCGTAGTACATTACACACAGCGCCATCTGACCCCAAACTAGGTAGAGCTTGTGTGATGGAAGTCAGATAACTGATAGAATACATATATATACTTTTTTTGTAAATGCATGCTTATAATACATATAGAACACCCAAACACAGAACAAACATTTGTTGATACATAAAATGTTTGTCCTGAGCGGGAATCGAACCCACATCCTTCAGCGCTTAATGCAGATATGCTACCAATAAGCCAACAGGGCTGTCAAATGATCTATAAATGATCAATTATACATTATCTTATCTAAATATTTTACGTACGTATTACAATATTGCATTGGGTTGTTGGGTAAGTACAGTCTTTTCACTAGGAAAACCTAAGTCGTGAAGTCTAGTAAATTTCGTTCCTATTGCCTCCAGAACGGTCACTGCTGGATAATTATAATGATTTCCATAAAAACCGGTTGGAAGCACCTCACATCCATCGAGTTCGTGTGGTCATTAGGCAGTCCGTCTACCTGTAGGTAGAAGTCCTAAGCTGTGCCTGATGGCTCGTGGTCTCCATTCCATAACTTTGCAACCCTATCGGCCATCATTATACGTGCTATGTGGCTTGCTCACTGCCACTTCAACTAGCTAATTCGCTTGGCCATGTCGATAACTTTAGTTCATCTACGGATCTCCTGACTTCTGATTCGATCTCGTTAAGAAACCCCAAGCATAACCCTCTCCATAGCTCAATGTGCTACTTTCAGCCAGTGGCGTAGCTAAGTAACCAAAGGCCCTGGGGCAAAAAATAAACTAGGGCCCCAACTAAACTATTTAAAATCGTGTATGCCTGTAATTCCAGGGGATCCTGAAATCTGGTTTATTTATATTCTGAATGTGGGAAAAATTTTCTCTAGTTCAATTTATAGTTTGTGAGTCAGAGTCCGAGGGGCCCCTTGAGCTTGGGGCCCTCCGGTAGCTACGCCACAGCTTTCAGCTCACTAATAAAGTCCACAGTTAGAGACCACGTTTCGGAGTCATAAGTCATCACTGGTTGAAGACTTTCGAATTGAGGTACCGTGGTAGTTTGGACGAGAAAACGTTTTTCGAACGCTGCCCAGACGAGTTGGATCGATGACTGACTTCTTTTTCGAAGTTGGACCTACCTAGTAGGTCATCAAACGTACCCTAGGGAAATGTACTTACGCGTCAATAATTTCAAGAACCGAGTTCCTAACAGAACTGCAGTGGGCACAACATGGGTATTCGACGTCACCTTTGCCTTATCCACGTTCATTTTAAGATGCGTAAACAACATAATGAATACTTATATTGTTATAAAAATATTTTCATAATTTACGATGTATAATAAATTAAGATAAGAGTTATTTTAAATCTTTATCACTGTTGTGACTAAAACGACTGTTAAGCGGAAATAAATTAAATATATACTTTGAACACTCAAAATGAACTTCCGCAAAGTAACGCCTGAATCAATCAATTATAAATAATGTTTACAATGCGTGAATATAAAGATAAGCCAATAAGAATTACTTATCCAATTATTTACTTACTAATAATAATTTAATTATCTATCAGTTTTAGGTCGTAAAACAAGATCTCTAGTTGTCAAGATCTCGGCTTGCTTTTGTAGCGGGCCGTGGAAAGTGTATCCTGAACGGAAGGGGTACGCAATCAACAACCGCGAGTCCCAGCATGTACCATATTGTATACCGACCTGTCAGACTTGACGAGGTCGAAGGCGTTACTAATTGATCATTATTTTTATTGCTGTGAATATCTATCTTACTGTGGACGCCCCTGCGTTGAAAATTATAATATCTGTGTTTGTTTATGTACTATTGCATTAGCATTAGCTATGATAGCTCAGTGGAAAGCGCGGTCGGTTCGCATGCCGAAGGGCGTGGGCTTAAACCCCAACAATGAGCTTGAGCTGCCGGTGAAGGATAACATCGTGAGGAAAACATAGCATGGTGGTATGGTACTTTAGTACTCGGCTGACTAGATACCACCCTCAAGTTGAAAATCTGCCGCCAAGCATCTAACGGTGTGTTTCGGCAGCCTCACTTGAGAGAGAGAGAGAGAGACTTCAACCACACCGTCACTTAACATCAGGTGAGCTGTGGTCAAACACATAGTCAAAAATTATGAGACTCGTTTAACTAGGTATACACAGCGCAAATAAGCCAATTAAATTAATTTATTGATTACTATAAAGAAAAGCATATTTATAAGGTAGTTTCAAGTCGATATTATATATAGAAAATACAAATTAAAAAAAAACTGTTTTTCTTTATAATGAGGTATCACTTTTGTCTTGATTTTATATAAATAAATAAATATCGTAAGACACACAGCGCCACCTGACCCCAAACTAAGCAAAGCTTGTACTATGGAAGTCAGATAACTGATAGAATACCTACTTTAAATCAAATATGAATGTATTACATTAACATTGTAGTTTACATCTATTATATCGACTTGAAATGCTTCATAAATATGTTTTACTTTATAATTACTTACATCCATCGGCATCGTCCACCATACCAATGGTTCCGCCAGTATAAATAACCAATACTCTTTTTTCGCAGTTTCCATAGTTCACCACATCGTCTATCTTTGTATCATTTTCCACGTGATGTTTGCTTGCATGTTTATCGTTTCCATTCATCTTCCAATCTCCCGAGCCGTTGGCATTTTTGAAAATTGGCATCTGTCAAAATCACTTTTTAATTTGGGGTTTTTTTTAATTTCACGGGCACTGTGTTGTCCTATTATGCCAGCGAAACGTATGGCTCACAACGCGGCTGAAACTAGACTGAAATGTCTCACCACGTGCGAGAATATTGTGATGTAATTCGGCCGTGTTCTTTAGCAACATAATAGGTCAAGGCAAAAGTTCAATGTACTTAGCAAGCTTTTAATAATGCACGCTGTTTAATCGCACGCTAAAACTTTTATTTTTACAATATCGCAGGATTACATATTTCAACAAAAAAGACTTCGTTCCACTAAGCCCAAACAAGGTTAGATAACATTGTTTTATTATGAAGTTCCGGTGCCTAAGAAACAAGTCAAGTCATGCTTACAGATAAACTCAGAATAAAATAATAAAGAACCAGATTTACACAAATTTTGATGAAAAATGAAAAATGAAAAATTTATTTATTACAGTTACCAGGTTCTCTTACAAAGTAGTAGGTTGGGACCTTCTGGTAAGTATAAAGAATACCTGTGGCAGAAGATCCCGCTCTTCTATATCTATATATATCGATAAAATATTAAATAAGCATATAGGGTGTGTGTGTGTGTGCGTGTGTGTGTGTGCGCGTGCGTGTGTGTGTGTGTGTGCGTGTGCGTGTGTGTGTGTGTGTGATTGTATGTATGCGAGAGTGAAAGAGAGTGTATTTGGAGGTGTATTGGTGTGTTTACTTAAACATTTATTACTCATAAAATAAGCTAGTATACAATTAATTGCTAAAATAATATAGATTTACATTATAGTTTAGGTACATTATATTGGCTTTTCTAGCAGCGTTTCTGTTTCCTCATAAGTTTTATAACTAATCCAATTAGTTAGCAGCTTTTTACAGTCATGATATTTCCGTGGATAAATCTCTAAAATTTTATTTATATCATTATATAAACGCGCTGACTTGTGTGCAAATTGATTGCTAGCATATGAAGTTTTAGTTGTTGGTACTATAATTGCCTTGTCTTTTCTTCTTTTGCTAAGGATAATCTGTATAGTGGGGTAAATTTTGGTTGTAGGTTTTCAATTTATTTTAAAGCTACTAAAATATTGTACGTCCACGAGGACGAAATTGTTCTAAAGTGCTTAATACAAAACATTTTTCACCTTAAATTGTACACAGTTTTACACAATAAAATATTTCATTTCATTTCGATGGTCAGAAAAAGGTCTAAAAAATAATAATCATGTTTTTGTTTTACACCGATCTCATTAATGGTGAATTAGCAATATCATGATTAATAAAGACCTCCTCCTACTATTCAAAAACTTGCATTTTATTTGGTTCCACTACACAAGGTATTTGTAACCTAATCGACTTGATTACTTGTGGTTAACCATACCAAGTTTCCAAGTTACCTATAGTAAGTACGTACCTATATAAATTTTGCTCGGTTGCTCGGTTGACATTTTAGTTGTTTATTTTAGACGCCACATCAGACAGTGTGTTTTATCTATTAATTCAAAATGGTAAGCTAGTCTCTAAATAGTATACCTGCGTTAAAAAAATTAGGGATAAGTTCAAGTTCAAGTGTTTTTATTCGCTTAAGATGTGGTTACATTTTTGATCTTAAATATATCACATTAGTACGGCACATCTTTCTCTAATTGGCATGCGAATTTACAATATACCTAATAGCTAAAGCTAATAATGTACGACAAAAATTTAATTGTGCTGATTATATTCATATTTATGTGTTGTTGTGTTTTGTTTTGGAGTGTTAGTGTATTCTATTCTATACTATACTAAACAGGGTTGTTATTTTTCCTGATCCTGTATTATTGCAGTTTTCATATCATTTTTTCTTTAAATAGAAAAGCTATTTATTTAACGAGTTCAATGTTGTGCCCTTAGTAAAAGTTGTTCAAAATGGCGAGTACTATAACCCATATTCGGTTAAATTAAGCTTACAGACCTGTATAATTTACCATAATTTAAAAGTACCTACTACCAACCAATTTGAATTTGAGATTGCGTCAGAATGTTGACGAAATTCCAACGTTTAGACCACTTTATTAAATAACCTTGCATTGATTAAAGAAGATTGTTCATATGTACTTCCTGGGCAAGCGTATTCTACCTTCAGCTACATTGTTACTTCCCATGAGGTGAGATCAGCGTTGTCAAACGTCCCGATTTCTAAATCAAAATTAAATGTCCCGCGCGGGACAGGCCCTGTCCTGCTTTTCGAGGATAACTCGACCGTGTGTCCAGCGTGCTGAAGCAGCAATCACGCAATCGGTGCGTGCTAAAAACTTCTGATTTTTATACGTTTATTTTACTATGTCCCGCTTTCGACGAAAGAATCCCGCATTTTCACTCAAAACGTTCCAAAATTCCGAAATGGCAAAAAAAATCTGGCAACGCTGCCGCTGGGTGAGATCCAAGACAAACACATGCCTTTGAAAAGAAGGTTCTAATATAAAACTTCTACTAAAAGCACTTTTTTTTAATGGTCCCATCGGGCAGGCTAAAGCTGTAAATCTATATCTACTGCCGGTCTTTCGGTTTTTGCAAATGTTTCAGTTTTTGTAATCCATTTCTAACATCCTAAGTTACAGTCAAAGTCTAGTCTTGATCAAGTCCAGTCCGTGCCAGTCAAATACAGGTGCCTTAATAAAGTAGTAGCAATAAGTTTAGAAAGCAACACGAAAAGCCACTACTATTTTTATACATAAACACTCGAAAAAACACTAGTTTTCGAAAGTATAAGTACAATGAGGCGACACGACTCTTTCCGCATTCCCGCTATATATCCCTAAAAGCACTAGCTCATAAGGTTATTTTGTTTTTGTACATTTTCTATTCTTGGTGTACACAATAAAGAGTTTTTATATAACTAAATTTAACCCCTTTTTTAGGTGTTCAATATAAAAGGTATCTTGGCTCCAGTCTTCACGCCGATGGATGACGCGGGAAATATAAATTTAGAGGTCATCGAAGAATATGTACTGCATTTACATCGTGAAAAAGTACGCGGGATACTAGGTAAGTCCATTTTGATCTTTGCAGCATGTAACGTACAAGCATAGGAGAATGTATTGACAGGCGCTTGTGCCATAGAAAAATAAAAATATTTATGTATAATATAGCAGATTAAAACAGCTTGTGGGGAAAATAAGATAAGAAGCCTAATTTTATTTATGATGGTGAAACATGACGCGCCTTGGCAGTAAAACCGACTCATATGTCGTGACGGCAAACGGCGTGACCCTTTCTTATGTGATTATGTGTGTATGTGTGTGTGCGCGTGTACTATACACTTCGTGGCTCCTCTGTATGAGCTGTTTATGGTTTTTACGTTTTTTTTTACTTGGTTGTAGATCTCCTTAGCAAGAGGTCGTCTAGGTAGGTACCACCGCAGTACCAGATATTCTGCCGCTAAGCAGTAGTGTGTAAACATTACTGTCTTCTGGTTTGATGGGTACTACAGCTAGTGTAATTAGGTACTGGGCTGTTGAGACTAACCATCGAAAGGTCAAACGCCAAAGCAGTGATGCCCTGGACTTTGTTTCGTCACTCAAAGTTCTGTGTATCGCTGCAATGGTCATGGACAGGCGTTATCTCTTACTATCAGGAGAACGTCGGCGTTTTTATGTTTCATTTTGTTTTGGTGTATAATAAAGTTATATTCTATTCTATTTTAAAACAATCCTGTTTCATTTCTACAGTAGGTGGAACAACAGGTGAGGCTGCTCTGTTGAACTTGGCTGAAAGAAAGACACTTTTAGCGGCTTGGGTAAGAGCAGCAAAACTGCTAGGCTTACAAGTCATTTCTCAAGTTGGTGGAGCGCCGATGCCTGACGTCATCGCCCTGGTAAGCGAGATGCCAATGAAATTGATTCAAAGTTTATATAATTTTATTTCGACTAAGAATAAGAAGACATTTCGGACGGATAAAAAAATCTCTTCTTAGATAAAATTGATTGATTCAGGCGTAACTTTGCTGAAGTTCAAGGTATATATTTAGTTTATTTCCGCTTAACAGTCGTTCCAAAAATATAATTAGTTTAATTTAAGTCCTCATCACTGTTGTAACTGGAACGACTGTTAAGCGAAAATAAACTAAACATATACCTTGAATATTTTAAAAAAACCGGCCAAGTGCGAGTCGGACTCACAAGTAGGGTTCCGTACCATTATCTACAAAAACACCAAAAAAATCACTATTGTTGTATGGGAGCCCCCTTCAATATATTTTTTATTCTGTTTTTTAGTATTTGCTGTTGTAGCGGCAACAGAAATACATCATGTGCGAAAATTTTAACAATCTAACTATCACGGTTCATGAGATACAGCCTGGTGACAGACGGACGGACGGACGGACAGCGAAGTCTCAGAAATAGGGTCTCGTTTTTACCCTTTGGGTACAGAACCCTAAAAACATGTTACCCGAATAAAAAGGCTTTATTATTATTATATTGTACCTAACTGGGAACACAGACAAAAGCAGAGTTCCACAACCTCTATCTTTTTATTTTCAGGCAAAGTATTCACAGGAAGTGGGAGCCGATGCAATATTGACTCTACCAGAGCTGTACTACAAGCCCAAGACCGTGGAGCAGCTTGTGGAGTATCTAGAGATCGTTTCGAAGGCGGCACCTTCCCTACCTCTTATTTATTATCACTTCCCTATGATGAGCGGAGTCGACGGTACGTACTTACATAGTTCAAAGAATATGAAAAATAATTCACTGCCGCTGCAAACCGAAATCAAAATCGAAACTATCTTTCAATAAATATCTATTGACAGCCCCGTTGGCTCATTGGTAGTATATCTGCCTTGAGAGCTGTAGG
This sequence comes from Biston betularia, assembly GCA_905404145.2. Classification (NCBI taxonomy): domain Eukaryota; kingdom Metazoa; phylum Arthropoda; class Insecta; order Lepidoptera; family Geometridae; genus Biston; species Biston betularia. The sequence goes on from FR989879.1 coordinate 3,286,611, forward strand.
GCGTGGGTTCGATTCCCACTCAGAGCAAACATTTTGTGAATAAACAATTGTTTGTTCTGTGTCTGGGTGTTCTATATGTATTATAAGTATGTATTTACAAAAAAAAAAGTATTTATGTATTCTATCAGTTATCTGACTTCCATCACACAAGCTCTGCTTAGTTTGGGGCCAGATGGCGCTGTGTGTATAGTCCGACGATATTTATTTATTTATTTATATATATCAATAACTATATATCATAAAATACATAGTGGTATTAAAAGCTTGACGGAAATTTGATCGAAAATATTATGCTAGACTGACACTCAAAGTTATCTATATCGACCAATACGGAGACCATGTGAGAGGAAAAAATTGGGGGTCCGTAAGATGTAAACGGGTACGATAGTGGCTCTCATATAAGGCATGATTTGTTTATTTTTTCTTTGGTTTTGGCGTCGCATTTTAAGCATTTGCCAGTGTCAAGTGTTTTATATTTTCAAGTCTCAAAAGTTAAATATTTAGCCTCGTAACTATAGTTATAGTCAAAGTCCAGTCTTTGTCAAATACCTACAGTCCTTGTCAGTCAAGTCCAGTCAGTCATGCTTTAGTAAAGTAGTGGCGACTTTACTATAAGCTTCGATGGAGTTTTGGAAGCAAGACGAAAAGTCATGTTTCACCACATTATATCATTTTCCCACACTCGCGCTTTTAATTCGACACTTCATGAATGAAACACCATTTTTATGCATATAAAAACTCGAAAAATCAAATAGTTTTAGAAAAAAATACAACAGGGCGACACGACTCTTTCCGCGTTCCCGCCAAAACTTGCATGATTTGTTGCTCAGTTTTAACCTGAAAAAGCGACAGGCGCGCTTTTTGTATTACCGGCCAGGACTTTATTGAAGCGAATTGCATTCAAACTTTTTAATTAAATAGTGTTCCAAATTCAAAAGCCATTTCGTAATTATTATTATGTGCGCTGGAATGCCCCATTTTACTCGCTTACATAACGAGGAATTCTCGCCTCTTTACGAACAGGTGGGATGAAAATTTATCAATTACATAGATAGATAAACTCAATACTCTTCTAATACAATATAAAAATACAAATTTAAAACTAGTGTAACTGTTGGCGGCCTTATAAGCCTAAAGGCTTAGGATAGAAAAGATAACTCAGGAATCAGGAACACACTACTGCTTGGTGGCAGAATATTTGGTAACTACCCAGACGACCTTCGTCTAAAGAGATCTACTACCAAGTAAAACAATACCATTATTTGTGTTCGTTTACGTTTTAAATATTTACAGACATAACCTACTTATGATAATTGGTTTTCCAGTATCCATGACGCAGTTTTTCTCCGTGGCATCGAGCAGGATTCCTACGTTTAAAGGACTGAAAGCTGACCTTGGCGTGGCCGTGCAAATAACTGAACTGCTGGCACCTGATCAAAGAGTCTTCATTGCTAATCATGTAAGCTAAGCAAAGTCACGGAAAAACGACGGGGTGTTATAAGTTTAACGTGTCTGTCTCTGGCATCGTAGCTCGCGAAAGGATGAGCCGATTTTGATTTTGTTTTTTATTTCTTTGATAGATGAAGTTCTTAGCTATACTTGATGAAAATCGGTCCAAGATGGCCGCCGGCACAAAATGGCGGATTACATATTTTTTCACAACTCTTTCAATATGGGTATCACATAAAAGGGCATATCTAGTAGAATACTATACAATGTGACAAATTTCAAATCTTGAAAGGATGTGAGCATCTTTCACTGGTCTGATCAAGTCGAAATTTGGTATGCTGTTACTGGTGTCGGGAGTGTTTTAAATTTTTAATTCTTGAGGAGAGTTTTGACACAAAACGTGATTGTAGCTGTTGCTGAACGAGTCGCTGATTTTTCTTTTTTTTATGTAAAAGTAATGAGATGAACGAGACTCTCCATATTTTTTTTTATTTTTTTTTTATTGACATGTTCATATTCAGTGTAGGTAGGTACTTAATGACATAGATAGGTACGTGTATAAAAATACATTCATAACTTTAATGTTGTCAATAAAATATTTGTATTTTGTACCCTACCTTCATGCTGTGGTTTTCTCACGATGTTTTCCTTCAAGCTCTATATTGGAATTTTAATTCGCGTTGTGAACTGACCGCGCTAACCACTGAGGTATCTATCATAGATAAAAAATGCATATTCGTCACACAAATGTTTGAAACTATAATGATGATATACATATATAATTATTATTATGTTTTTTTATGTTGTGTTTTGCATTTATTCATTTTACAATTTTCTGTAATTACTTTTTGCGAAAGTTTGTGTTATCTTAATTTGTGAAATAAATTGTCATATCTTATCTTATCTAGATGCAATCTACGATGGAGCACCTAAAATATACAAATTCACTCTGGACTTGAAGATAGGATATTTGCGTGTCTTCAAGTCTATTGCTGATATATAGATACCTATATGAAATATTTTATGTTTCAGCATCTAGCGACGTCAGTACTAATGGGTCATGAGTCGAACATCGCCACGGTAACAAATATATTTCCAGACTTAGTAACTGGTATAGTGGAGGCGGTGAAAAGTGGAGATATAGTCCTGGCTAGGACCAAGCAAGAGAAGATGAACAGAATCGTGGATAGCATCGCGTCTCATGGTAAGAAATTAGTTTAATTCAAATAAGTGCAATCCACAGAAATATCTCTACATAGTACATATAAAACAAAGTCGCGTCCCACCGCTTAGATCTTTTAAACTACGCAATGGATTTTAACGCGGTTTCCATCAATTGACAAAGTGATTCAAGAGGAAGGTTTATTTGTATAACTAGTATTTGCGTGAATACTGATTTCGTTGTTTGACTTGGGTATTAACTTAAAAAAATAAGAAAGCAGTAGAATAAATAGGTAAAGAATCGCAATACTGCTTAAGGCTGGTGATGATGATGATGCATATGATTAATTTTGTGAGGCAGCCAGCCTAAGACTAATAATTCTATCAAAAAAATAACTATGAGATTAGTAAAGTCCAGTTAACAAAACTTAAAAAAATGAAAAAGAAGTCCTAAAAAAATCGCCAAAACATTCTTTCGAAATCCGGTGAGATGTGAGAGTAGTACCTATATTTTTATACATTAGCATAATTAATGAGTGAATCTACGATAATTGTAGGCCTACGAGATACATGCATATGCACCATATTAGTATCTAAATAGCACCCGTGCGAAGCCAGGGCGGGTCGCTGGGGAGTAGACTTAATATTTTTTTATGCAGTTTTAGGTGTTTAATGTAGAAAACAATTTATAATAAAAACAAATAGTATTTGTTTTTCCCCCTTCTAATGATGTATCTGTTTGTTGTTAGATACCTCATTGTTATTACAATCTAGCCTAGTTGAGACTAATAAGTAATTTTAATATAACTTAAATTGCTAAGTAGAATATAAACGAAGAATGCGTCCATCGACGCTTTTCTTACTGTCTCTATTAAGGGGAAGACACTTTGTTCATGTGTTCTATAATATGCACACTCACTCACTGCACTGACATTACTAACTTAATACACTAACTCAAAAGGTTTTGTCCTTTTTAGTCTTATGTCTATATTTATTGAAATTTTATAAAATGTTCAACACAATGTTTGTCCCAGGCGTGAGAATCCAAAATTACTTAATATTGAATTTTACTTCTTAATAAATTGTGCGGTTTCTGAGTGTTCATACATAGTGCAGTAGTTTGCGGCTGGCTACTCACATCCTATTCTTCTCAGTATAGTTTTTTATCTTGTTTTTATCAATTTGCGTCACAATAAATAATAGTAGTATATATTATTATGTGTGACAACACCACAACCACAAACCTGATTGTGATTTGTTGTGTACCTAAAATAACTGAAATAAAAATTATACTAAGTTGATGTTTATTTGTTTCAGGTGATTTCTTGCCAGCAATGAAAGCAGCCATGGAACTCAAAACTGGCCTGAAGGTCGGACCTCCCAGGAAACCGCTGACCAGTCTTCGCGAAACTGACAAGTGCAATCTTGAAAATCAACTAAGAGCACTGAATGTATTGTAAACTAGCTGCGCCCCGCGGTAATACCCGCAACATGTTTTAGGGATAAAAAGTCTATGTGTTAATCCAGGGTCTCAGATATCTCCATACCAAATTTTATCCAAATCCGTTCAGTAGTTTTTGTGTCAAAGAGTAACAAACATCCATCCATCCCAAGTTTTATATTTATAATATTAGTGGGATACTTGGTCTGTCACCAGTTGAACAAAATACAATTTGGGTCAATCTATCGGGACTCTTTATATCTCTATTCTATGGTTCTCTTCTTTGGTTTTGGCGTCGCGTTTTGAGCATTTGCCAGTGTCAAGTATTTATATATTTTCATGTTTCAAAAGTTAAATAAGTGTCCTCGTAGCTAAAGTTATAGTCAGAGTCCGGTCTTGGACAAGTACAGTCCGTGTCAGTCAAGTCCTGTCATGCTTTAGTAAAGTAGTGGTGACTTTACTATAAAGCTTCGATGGAGTTTTGGAAGCAACCCAAAAAGTCATGTTTCACCACATTATATAATTTTCTCACACTCGCGCTTGTGATTCGGCACTTTATGAATAAAACACCACCATTATTATGCATAAACACTCGATAAAGCACTAGTTTTGGAAAAAAACTACAACTGGGCGACAAGACTCTTTCCGCGTTCCCGCCAAAACTCTATTCTATGGTTAGATCTATCTTTCATAATGCTTGTTAACTATATTATGTTAGGTTTCAGCTACTTAAATTAGTAAAATACAGATTGGGTTGTATAATTCTCCGTAATTCCTTACAAATAGAAATGTGAATCTAATAAATTATTTATATTGTAAGAGTACATGTTTCTACTATTATTTATTTAAGCTTAATAAATTGTTTAGTTTTACGGAAGTTGTGAGACTCCGGCCAATCACGGCCACTATGATTGGCCACTTTAATTATATTGACATAATTATTTTATGTATTACATATAACTTCATTGACATTTTCATTTTCATTATTTGACATGTTATGATTTTGATATTTTTAAATATGAATGGAAAATGACCTGTAACTTTGGTGTTATTAATAAATGATTTGTATTTGTATGACCGAGAATGGCGCGATCGGTCGAGGTTCGGACGGACGCGACGGGTAGAGCGAGATAATAAAGAACATTATAAAAATACGAAGAATAAGCATCAAGGAATTGGGAATAAATCAATAGTGAATTTTGAAACTGCGTAGTCTTAATCTATCCTGACATTACGGGTCCCGTTTTGCCCCTTGGATACGCAACCCTAAAAATATGAGTAGATAAATAAAATTAACGCTTACTGTCAAGTTTTTATTCAACACATAAACACAAAACAAACGTTTCAACGTGTAATAGAATCTAAGTACATAGCTGTTAGAGAAAAAATATATTTTGCAAATAAATTCAAAAAAAGAATACACAAAAATACAACAAAAATTCAATTATGTCTCTCGTTCGAATGATCAAGTACCTACTCATGCAGACATGATTCTAATTTCAGTATCATGCGCATGCGAAATTTATAAGAATAGCACAAAATTGCATTCCGATTCCGCTGACGACGCCGTGGGCTTTTAAATTTAGATTTTGTATTGTAAATTCTAGATGGAAAAAATAATAAGTGAATAAATCTTATTTTCATCCCCCTATCTCGGAAAGAGTATTTTTGCTCTTCGATCTGGGTGCAAAAGTCGTTTTTATCCGCTAGAGGATAAAGTAAATTTGAGTTTAGAACACCATGTGCACTAAGTTTGTGAATTCAAAACATAGTTAAACCTATTTACTTCTACCTCCATGGTGCCGAATTTAGCATACAACTTTTTTTTAGGAGTTTTGGCGGGAACGCGGGAAGAGTCGTGTCGCTTCGTTGTATTTTTTTCCAAAACTAGTGTTTTGTCGAGTGTTTATGCATAAAAATGGTGGTGTTTTATTCATAAAGTGCCGAATTACAAGCGCGAGTGTGGGAAAATGATATAATGTGGTGAAACATGAGTTTTCGTGTTGCTTCCAAAACTCCATCGAAGCTTTATAGTAAAGTTGCCACTACTTTACTAAAGCATGACTGGCACGAACTGACACGAACTGGACTTGACTAAGACGACTTTGACGATAACCATAGTTAAGATACAGCAGAAATATCACTGAAGACGAGGCAGTATGGCTTTATAGCTTTAGCCTGCCCGAAAGGGCAAATTAACGAAAAAAAAAAAAAAACAACTTTTTTTAATTTGTTAAAAACTCAGACTCGGAACCTCGTTGATGTTGTGATTGTAAAATATTTTTTTGCATTTAGTCATTTCCTCGCTGAGGTGGGATGAAAGGTTACGTGTTGCACTCGAGTGCAAAGATTTTTCACCTCGTGCTCTTTTGATTCCCTTGCTAACGGATTAAAATTTTATAATCTTTCGCTTGCTCGGTCATCAAAATTGAGCACGCGGTTAAAAAGCAACCTTGCAGTCTTGTACAACAAATAACTATAATATGTACATAGTAACACGGATAACGATGTCGATTCCAGCTCAGTGAAGAAGTTAAACTCTTATCGTACGATCAACCTTATGCAATGCCAATCTAATTAACTTTTTCTGCCTTGCGGTCAAAGGCGTAACCGCGTACTTGGAAGGAAATCCAAGATTAAGTCTTGACATCACAGAGGTAGCGTATCTAATTGCTGAATATACGTATTGGTACGTATTAGCTTCAAGTATGTCGACATCTGTAACACAAAATAGTAATTCGTCTTAGAAACTCTAATAGCGCGATGCAGATTTTTGTCTTTGATTGGCTGGCGCGGTGCGTATTGCTAGCGTTGTTGGATAGATGTCACTCTTGTCATTATTTTTGTGACGTACAAATACGAGACAAATAATAATAATAATAATAATAATACTTTATTTGACATAAGAAAAAATGTACATTACATTAGTATCCAAACAAGAAAAACTGAAATTTTAGGGGTCTAACAAAACATAAATTATATACAATGTCCGACATTACAAACTCATTAGTAGGTTTTTTTTTTAGCAGATTTGCTTCAAAATTAAAATACCTATTTTTAGATAGATAGGTATAGGAATAATATTATAATGTATTGTATAAACACTAAGCTGTATATAAACTAACTAATGAGCTTGATCAATATCAATATCATAAAACAAGTAGGTAGTATCAGTTTGGATTTTCGTTGGCAGCTGTGCTAGGTAACCCTGTGTTACAGCTGCCAATATATATTTATTTGTTTAAACATGAGTGGTTACATAGTACAGATCTTAGATTACCGAAGTCTCATCATGATCTTGGGCGAATGGGCGTACAAATGTTGTCACAGCTTTTTTTTAAATAATTCAAATTAGATAATTCAATGGCAAAATAATAATAACAAATTTAATCGATGTCAAAGTAATAAATAATAATTAGAACGGATGTCAATATCATAAATGTCAAATAAAATTATTTAAATGTTTCCTTCAGAAAGTCGTCAATCTTATAATAACATTTAGTAGTCAAAAACTTTTTTGTAATTTTCTTTTAAAGTGATGCGTGTCTTGTTCCTTGAAACTTTCCGGTATATGGTTATATATAACAGGGTCCATGCCTAGAAAGCAGTTTCTGTAAAGTTGTGTACTGGCTAGATCTAAACATATTTGATGATACAAAAGTCTCAGAAAAGCGTCGCTGGTCCGCTTTATCAGTGTTTTTTTTGTTATAGGAAGTGCCACTAAAGCAGTGCCATATATTTTGCCGCCAAGTACCTAATTGTTTGTAACATTACTCTGTTCCGATTTAAAGTTTATCACAGCTAGCGACATGGGATATTAAGACTAATCATCAAATGTTTCAAAGTAATGAGCACTAAAGCATCAATGCCCTGGACCGCAGTACCAGTTATTCTGCCGCTAAGCAGTAATGTATAAACTTTAATGTGTTCCAGTTTGAAGGGCACTGCAGCTAGTGAAATTACTGAGCTGTTGAGACTAACCATCGAAATTCTCCAAAGTAATGAGCGCCAAAGCAGCGATGCCCTGGATCGACTTTGTTTTGTTACTCAGAGTTCTGTGTATCGCTGCAATGGTCATGGACAGGCGTTATCTCTTACCATCAGGAGAGCGTCTCGTTCGTCTCATTATTTTTTACATAAAAAAAACTCTGTTTTGATACTTTAAATTTCTGGATACCGTTGCAATGGTCATGGACAGACGTTAATATCTTACCACCAGGAGAGCGTTTCGTTTGTCTCGTGACTTTTGCATAAGGATCTAAACATTCGAATAAAAAGTTTGCCTCTGAAGATACTTACTGACAGCAGAAAAAATTTTTCGAAGAATTCGATTGTAACTCAACTGCCTATCTGTGGCTCTTTTATAAAATCCTGCCCGAACATCTTTTTCTATTTTAATGGACGCTTTGGGAAATACATTAGTTATCACATCAGCGGTACCATTCAAACAGTAAGCGTACGCAGAATCGCTATATTCCTGAAAAAAAAACATGCATAACAGTTAAATTCTATTAAAAATCAACCAAAGACAAAATGTTTTTGTCGTGAATACTTTCAAAGATTGAATCCAGAGAGCTAATGTCATAAAATCGGAGGAAACAGTTTGGTGTAGCAGCTATAATATCTATTAAAACCTTGGCATCTGGAATGATTTGCTTGTTTTTGTTTTTAATTATTATGATTTTAAATAAATTATATATTATTTAATTTAATATTACTTAATTTGACTGTAATTTAAGTCCACTGCTGGACATAGGCCTCTCCCAAGACACGCCACTCAGCCCGATCTTCGGCTTTTCGCTTCCATCCACCGCCAGCTGTCCTACGTATATCGAGCCCCATCGAGTCTCAGGGCGTCCTACGCTACGTTTGCCAATACGCGGTCTCTACTCTAGAACGCGTCTACCCCGTGTCTACGTGGCAATGGGCTGGACATATCTGTCGCAGAACCGATCAACTTGACATAAATTATTTATTAATTACGTAACTTTGACATTTCCAAATTTTTAATAATAATTGTTAACTTTATCTTTTTGTGCATGTCGACACTAACAGAACATTCATAACGGACATCAACATAAAAAACAACTGTTTTGTAGCGATGATAGCTCAGTGGCTAGCGCGGTAGGTTCGCATGCCGAAGGGCGTGGGTTCAAACCCCAACAATGAGCTTGAGCGACCGGTGAAGGAAAACATGGTGAGGAAACCATAGCATGGTGGTAGGGTACCTTCTAGTAGGTACTAGTAGGCTGGCTAGCTACCACCCTCAAGTTGGAAATCTGCCGCCAAGCATCTAACGGTGTGTTCCGGCAGCCTCACTTGAGCGCCAGTTCCATCAAACATCTAGCCTGTCAACCATAAAAAAACTACTTTGTTGTTATAGCAATTACAGGTGACGACGACATGTTATGTCGTGACGACTTGAAAATATAAAGTTAATTAAAAATGTAGAAAGGTTAATGTTACGTAATCCCACTAATATTATAAATGTGAAAGTTTGGATGGATGGATGTTTGTTACTCTTTCACGCAAAAACTACTGAACGGATTTGGATGAAATTTGGTAAAGAGGTAGCTGAGACCCTGGATTAACACATAAGCTACTTTTGTAAAACATGTATCGGGTAACACCGCGGGGCGCAGCTAGTTAATAAACGTATTTGTAGTACCCCTGGTATTGCAGATATCTATAGGCGACGGTGATTGCTTAACATCAGGCAACTCGTCAGCTTGATTGCCACCTGTGGCATAAAAAAAATATGTCAAGTTCATTTTTAAGTCAATAATATCATGGTAAAATTAAATATTATTTAATAATAATTTTTTATTGGGTATATTATTAAATTTGTAAATGTCAAAATATATTTTTTTAAACTTAAGTACAAATTTTTTTTTTTTAATCATTTTATTAAACTTACCCAACGAACTATAAATATACTCTGATCTGACGAAACCATGTTTGTCGCTAAGATGTCCAATCCAGGCGCCAAAGTCGTTATTACACCCGCAAACTGGTCCGGGCAGCATTTGATTGCTTCAACCCACAATTTAGCCACATTTTCTGTAAAAATAAATGAAAACTATAAGTAATAAGCAGTGCTTGGCTTTACCCTCTAACCTTTAGCAACTTGGAATTTTAACGGAATTTCTTGTATCGCACCCAGGGTTTACATTCTAAATTGCCAACTAACCTAACCTGAAATGGAACTGGCTCTCAAGTGAGGCTGCCGGAACACACCGTTAGATGCTTGGCGGCAGATTTTCAACTTGGGGTGTAGCTAGCCAGTTGAGTACTAGAAAGTACCCTACCACCATGCAAAACCTACCACCTACTACCTACTACCACCTTCTTTTTGGAATCATGTAATGATATGAATTTTGAAGCACATAACTTATCATTAGTTTGCATAACGAGATGTTTATAAACTATTAGTTGATGAGATGTTTACAGTAAATTAGGAAATTAATGTTTGCTCAGTAATTAGTCTAATGACTTTGTTTATAACATTCTAGAAAGTATCGTATTGAACTTTGTTCTGATAAGCTCTTCATTAAGGGTTGATAATTTATATATAAAGGGGTCCCTCCTCCGCCATCAGTTAGTATTCAACTAGTATTCAACTAGTATCAGTCAGTATCAAGTTAGTATTCGTTCAGCAATAGTTCAGTATTCAGTCAGTACAGTCTCGCTCAAGTCTAAGTTTTAGAACAAGTTTCGTTAAGTTACGTTAAGTAGGTACTCGCGAATAAAGAGTTTTTGTGAATAAAAAAAACTGTTGTGTTACTTAAAGACACCCGAACATTACAATCAGTTGAAAAACTTACGTGAAAGCCCAGTTCGTACAGGGTTGTCGTAATAAAACACTTTACTAGTTTTAGCAGCCCTGCCGATCGCACACATGTGTTTAACGTTCATTTCTGTCGAATTACTTAAATAGTAAAGTTCCGGTAATGTTACTATTGCGGGGACTCCCATTTCTGAGACTTCTTTAGCCTGTGGATAGAAAATTAAGTGAGTAATTAGGTGGCAGTCGACATCGTAATCCAAATCCAAATTTTCCTCTTTCTAGGGTTCCGTACCCAAAGGGTAAAACAATGCCCTATTAGTAAGACTCTGCTGTCCGTCTGTCGCCAGGATGTAACTCATGAACCGTGATAGTTAGACAGTTGAAATTTTCACAGATGATGTATTTCTGTTGCCGCTATAATATAACAACAAATACTAAAAAACAGAATAAAATAAATATTTAAGAAGGCTCCCATACAACAAACGTGATGTTTTGCCGTTTTTATAGATAACTAGCAGACGCCTCGCGGCTTCACCCACGTAGTTCCCGTTCCCGTGGGAATACAGAGATAAAAAGTAGCTTACGTCATCCGGGATAGCTTCCCAACGGTGAAAGAATTTTCGAAGTCGGTCCAGTAGTTTCGGAGGCTATTCAATACAATCAAATCTTTCCTCTTTATAATAGTATCATCATCATCATCCACAGCCTTCTTTATCCCACTGCTGGGTATAGGCCTCTCTCTTTTCATGCCATCTGCCTCGGTCCTGTGCCAATCTGGTCCAGGTTCGACCCGCGACGGTGACAATATCGTCGACCCATCTTGCGGCTGGACGACCGACGCTCCGCTTCCCTTGCCTAGGCCACCACTCTGTTGCAACCTTACTCCACCTGTCATCACTTCGCCTAGCAACGTGTCCTGTCCAGCTCCACTTGAAGTTCATAATTGCGATACCGACGTCTCGAACTTTCGTTCGTCGCCGGATATCGGTATTACGAACTCGGTCTTGGAGTTTAATGCCGAGCATGGACCTCTCCATGGCTCTCTGTGCGACTCTAATTTTGTGCACAGCCTCATGTGTGAGCGTCCACGTCTCGGTACTGTATAGTAGTATAGACAACTGAATTATACTTTATGTGATTTGAAATAAATGACTTTTATTATTTTTACTCAACATTATGAGGAAACTTACAAGACCGAGAGATCTTAAAAAAGTTCTCGTTTGATTTGTGAAGTCTAGTCTTACCAACCCGATATTGGGGAAAAGGCCGACGACGATCAACCGGGTGATCATAAGATTCAACATTTTTTTTAATATTAGTATAGATTTCATAAATTTTACTCACCATTTCCAAGGCATCCATTAGAGCTTGACCTCCTACCTCTGGAATTACGGTGATATCATACTTTCTGCAAGTGTTTACATATGCTCTGACAAGTTTTATCCTCTCTGACAAGCCGAGTGTGAAAGATCCAGTATCATCAGTACTAACTAAAAAAAAGGGCATAATTGCTCGTAGAAACAGGAAACGTTAAATAGGCAAAAACCATATTAGCAAGCAAACAGGTAGCAAGCCATCTCGACAATGTTTGGGTTAGCAAATTTATAATGTATTCTTTGTTGTCCTTGTGTTTTATTTAAACCAAATTTAAATAAAATAAAATGAAATATCTACAAATTACATTTTAACATACAAACTACAGTGTTGTTAACCGTTTTATAAGTACTTTACTTGGTGGTAGATCTCCTTAGCAAGAGGTCATCTAGGTAGGTACCATCGCAGTAGATATTCTGCCGCCAAGCAGCTAGCGAAATTACTGGGCTGTTGAGACTAACCGTCGAAAGTCTCAAAGTAATGAGCACCAAAGCAGTGATGCTCTGGACTTTGTTTTGTTACTCAGAGTTCTGTGTATCACTGCAATGGTCATGGACAAGCGTTAGTCTATTAATCAGGAGAGCGTCTCGTTCGTCTCATTATTTTTCACATAAAACGAAAAAGACTCTGCCGTGATGGTATGAGATATCTAATGCATTATTTTATTACTTAGAGACTTTAATCTCAATAGCCGTATAATTTCGCTAACTGATGTATCCTTCAAACAGAATCACTAAGTTGGCTGCAAATTATCCGGTACTGCAGTACTGAGACCTAGACGACCTTCTGCTAAGGAGATCCACCACCAAGTTAAACATTTGTTGAAAAACTAATTACAATGTAAAATTGTTTTGTTTAAGTTTTCTTCAACAAATACCAAATGACGGATTCCTTATTTACGCACGTTTCTTCCTCCGCGAAAAATTGACCTCCGTTAAAATTAAGTGAGTCTTATTTTAGACCAAGTGGTATTAGATTTTTATTTAGACCGGAACACACCGTTAGATGCTTACTTACTACTTATTACTTGTTTTTCAAAGTTATAGCTTATTTCAATGTATCTGGCCTAGTCTAGACGAGCTTCTAGTGATAGACACGTTAAAACTTACCAAATATGCATTTGATTCCAGCGTTACTTAAGTATTTTACATACTTAGATATGATAGAGTAGTTAACGTCCCCATTGTCTTTAAACGGAGTATAAGCTGATGGGCATACTCCTTGCAATGGCGACGACTGCAAAATTAACGTACATTAATTATTTAGAGCAAAAAATGTTTTATGGCACTTTTTATGGCAAAAAAGACTTTATTTTAAAATAGGTTTGCGTTTGAATGTCCCTGACGTTAATCGTGCTCCATCGTAGACCGTATGATCTATATACACATAACTAGGGCAGAAATTGGCTCAAAAACACAGCTTTGCAAGCATAATATAGTTTTGTCTCTACTGCGGTGGAGACACTCATCAGCTGGGGCGCGGATGCTGGGAAATTAATCAGGGCAACGCAAAAAAACTTAAGAGTTTATGTATACATAATTTTTTAAATTGACAATCTAGGTGATTGACCACAGCTCACCTGATGTTAAGTGACGGTGTGGTCGAAGATGGTAAAGCACACCTAGCCTGGAATCGAACTGGCTCTCTAGTAAGGCTGCCGGAACACACCCTTAGATGCTTGGCGCCAGATTTTCAACTTGAGGGTGGTAGCTAGCTAGCCAAGTACCTACTGGAAAGTACCCTACCACCATGCAAAGTTACAAAAATCACAGAAAGTGTAAAAGAGTAGTAGTGGTATTGCGTAATATGTGAGCGCGCCATTTCAGTCAGGAGCATAGTCAACACTAAAAAAATATTATTAGTAAAAATAAACAAAACAGTTTTTTTTTTTACTTTAGGGCTCTATCAAATATTTCTTTTCAGAAAGGGCTCCATAGCCAAAAAAAATTGAAAACCGCTGCCTTAATACATATGATTAGGACAGAACTAGAAGTGATATATTATACACACCACTACATTAAAATCAAAATTATGGACATAGCACTCGTTTACTACAAAAGAATACTATCAGTGGATCAGCTCGCGGCAACCAATAGCGGTTTTTATTGAAATATTTTAAAAACATTTTCTTTCTCTATCGCACTATCGCGATTGAGGCCTCCCGATCCAGTTGCACGAGTTTGCCACGTGATTTATTAATGAAATTGCGTCAAAATAGGTTTAGGTAAATGCCTACGGGTAGAATAATTAACCAGGAAATCACTTTTTTGTGGATAATTTTTCGACCTCGATTCTTCAAGTTTTTTTTTTATAGATGGATTCAGTTATATCAGTAAATAACGCCTTTCTTTCTAGTAATTAAAAAAAGTCATCCACTTGCACATATGCCGCAAAAAAAAATTGTAGGACTATACACACAACGCCATCTGACCCCAAACTAAGCAGAGCTTGCATGATGGAAGTCAGATAACTGATAGATACTTATTTTTTGTTGTAAATACATACCTATAATACACACAGAACACCCAGACACAGAACAAACATTTGTTTATTCACAAAATGTTTGCCCTGAGTGGGAATCGAACCCACGCCCTACAGCTCTTAAGGCAGATATGCTACCAATAGAATTTTACTCACCGATTTGTAGCATGACGGCGGCGTACATCTACCATATTTTGTGACACAATATACTCCATTGATATTAAAAAATATACACAGGAGAACCGACGAAACAAATAATAAATACATTTCGAAACAGCTTTTCGTCAAACGAAGTGAGAGAATCTGATTATAACTCCATGAGGGTATTCAATTTATAGAAAAGAAATACTTGCATTAATATTATCATTTGACTACTTAACTCGCTATTCTTATGTATCAGTAAGGAAGGAAAAGTATCGTTCAAATTAATTTACATTTTTATGGTACCTCTGAATATTTTAGCAAACTTTAAACTTGTGGTAGGTAAACATCAAGGCTGGTTTAGGGTGGTTCCATTTCTATACAAATATTTTTTTGCCATTTATGGACAAATGCAGCAATGATAGCTCAGTGGTTAGCGCGGTAGGTTCGCATGCCGAAGGGCGTGGGTTCAAACCCCAACAATGAGCTTGAGCTGCCGGTGAAGGAAAACATCGTGAGGAAACCATAGCATGGTGGTAGGGTACTTTCTAGTACTCGGCTGGCTAGCTACCACCCTCAAGTTGAAAATCTGCCGCCAAGCATCTAACGGTGTGTTCCGGCAGCCTCACTTGAGAGCCAGTTCCATTCCAGGCTAGGTGTGCTTTACCATCTTCGACCACACCTTCACTTAACATCAGGTGAGCTGTGGTCAAACACCTGGCCTGTCAACCATTAAAAAAAAAATGGAGCATAATTTTACAGTGAAATCGCAGCTACTGACACTTGGTCTTTATTTGCGGTAAATCACAATTGCTTGAATAAAACGGTAAGATTATTTAGTATAAAATCAAATTTGTTAATGATTTATGAATTTATGGTTTTGAATAAAACAGTAGATTATCAGCATAATCTACTGTTTTATAGACCAAAATAAGTGCCAGTAGCTGTGATTTCACCGTAAAATTATGCTCCATTTGTCCATAAATGGCAAAAAATTATTTGTATGGAAATCGAACCACCTTAACTGAAATTCTATTATGACACTAATATTATAAAGGCCAAAGTTTGTGAGTGTGTTTGTTACTTCTTCAGGCTCAGACGGCTTGACCAATTTTGATGAAATTTGGTATGGAGGTAGCTGACACTCTGAATTAAAACTACTAATAGGCTACTTTTTACCCCATAAAATGAAGCGGGTGGCACCGCGAGGCGCAGTAATATTATAAATGTGAAAGTTTGTATGTCTTTTTTATGTTTGGATGTTTGTTGCTCAATCACGCAAAAACGGCTGAACAGATTTGGATAAAATTCTATAGCCTGAATTAACATTTAAAATACTTTTAATCGGAAAATGTTAGGTTACCTATTTATTTACGAGTAATACAGAATTATTGACTTTTCGTAAATTCTGCGAACTGATCAAACATTTTTTTTAATTAAATTTTAAAAGTTACAGGACAAATTTAAAAGTGAATTTCTCTAAATTCTAATTTCTAACTTTAAAACTCTTATGACTCTAAATGGTGCATAAGTACGTTGTAGATAACATTAAATTTGACTAATTCGTGAGGTATGTATATTGTAATTGTAACTTTAAAAAAATTGGAATTTCTATAGTTCGAAACAAGAACAATTAAAACATTAACTTAATTAAGACAGGATTCCGTTACAAATTCAATCAAGCGTCAAAAAGTAAATTACACACACTTTTTAGGGTTCCGTACCTAAAGGGTAAAAACGGGACCCTATTACTGAGACTTCGCTGTCCGTCCGTCTATCCGTCCGTCTGTCACCAGGCTGTATCTCAAGAACGGTGATAGCTAGACAGTAGAAATTTTCACAGATGATGTATTTCTATTGCCGCTACAGCATCAAATACTAAAAATAAAATAAAATAAACATTTAAGGGGCTCCCATACAACAAACTTAATTTTTTTATAGATAACGGTACGGAACCTTTCGTGCGCGAGTTCG
Source organism: Biston betularia (assembly GCA_905404145.2). NCBI lineage: Eukaryota > Metazoa > Arthropoda > Insecta > Lepidoptera > Geometridae > Biston > Biston betularia. The sequence continues at coordinate 3,303,419 of FR989879.1, forward strand.
ACTCGCACTTGACCGATTTTTTAAATCATACAATGCACTTATTACAAATATACATTATACACACACACACATACATAAACACATTTCGAAATATACATTTCGAAATGTACATTTCGAAATGTATTTATTCCTACCATTCGAAGATAGTAGTATTCGAAGGCGGTGACCACTTACCATCAGGTGGCCCGTCGCATGTTTGCCACTATTTTCACATAAAAAAAAAACAAAATAGTAGGTACGGATTTCTTCTTTAAAGAAAACAAATCCTTGGTTCCTGGGGCTTACTTTTGAAATCGTTTGTATATTTTTACTTGGTATTTTGTACATGACTAGCAAATTTATTTTTACGCAATAATTCACGTTTCACGTTCACGTATCGCGTTTGTTGTGTAAAAATATTTATTATATTTATTTTACTCTGTTTTTAGTAGGTATGTATTTGTTGTTAAAGCGGTAACAGGAATACAATCACATTCTGTGAAAATTTCAACTGTCTATCACGGTTAATGAAATAGGTACAGCCTGGTGACAGACGGACAGACAGACAGACAGACGGACGGACAGCGAAATCTTAGTAATAGGCTCCCGTTTTACCCTTTGGGTACGAACCTTAAAAACAGCCAAAACAACCAAAGCATTTTTGCTCTGACTCCAAATCCAAATCATTCGAATCATTTGGGTTGACGGAAAATCATACTTTTTTTCAAACTCGCATTGTTTTGATATTTCTCCCATGCTTGACAGGCTAGGTGTTTAACCACAACTCACCTGATGTTAAGTGAATTCTAAGGTGGGCATGGCAATCGGACAGGTTGGGTCTTGCTATCACCGTTAGTTTCGAGGCTGCTGCTGATCACGCGGTATCTCTCTTCTTGTGGCGACCCTCAGCACTGCGGTCACACTGTACTGCGTGAACTGCGTATTCCTTGTAATGAGGTCGATCTAGTAAGTTGGAGATCGACCACGGTGACTCTTGCCATTTTCATATGAAATTTTTAGTGACAGTGTGGTAAAAAATGGTAAAGTAGATAGCAACCAGCCTCATTTCTAAGATAATAATTGATTGATTCAGGCGTTACTTTGCGGAAGTTCATTTTGAATGTTCAAGGTATTCATCTAGTTTATTTGCGCTTAACAGTCGTTCCAGTCCCAACAGTGATGAGGACTTAAATTAAACTAATTTGACACAGCTTATTAATTAAAAACCTAATCTTACTTAACATCTAGAACTAATTTGACATAAACTTAAAAATATAATTTGACAAAAATTTAATTTGAAAATAACAAAAAATCTAATTAAAATAACCATAATGCCTCTCTCTTTTCATGCCATCTGCCTCGGTCCTGCGCTAATGCTGCACCTGACCGCGACGGTGACAATATCTTCGACCCATCTTGTACTGTATGGAAGCTATAAATATCTTGAATCTTCTTTCTTTCTTTCTAAATACAACTAGCCAGAGTTGAAAACGGCTCTGCCAAAAAGTGGTAAACTAAACGGTTCAAATCCACCTTCATCGTGCGAACCGCTAGCCAATAGAATTTTCTGCCCGATAAGTTTTTTTTTAAGTTTGTTTGTTTAACACTTTCATTGCCACCATTATTTTCTAGTAGTTCCCAGCGATGCCGCCATATATAAAACGCGAGCACGCCAGGCGCGCTCTCAGCACTGCAAGATGAGATTACCTACATGGGCACGCTAGGCGTGTTTCCTGGCACTGTGAATTCTCAAAAGTGGAATCATAAAAAGCCGTAAAATGGACAAAACCTTTTGAGATAGTGTATTACGTTAGTAATGTCAGTGCAGTGAGTACTACATATTATAGAACACATGAACAAAGTGTCTTCCCTTTCATAGAGACAGTAAGAAAAGTGTCGATGGACGCATTCTTCGTTTATACTCTACTTAGCAATATAAGCTAACAAAAAACAGATACATCATTAGAAGGAAAAAAGCCGTAAAAATCCATAAATCCATAAAAAATCGAGAGCACGCCAGGCATGCCCGCGGCATCTCGATAGGAATTCGTAAGGATACGCTAGGCGTGTCGGCGGCACTGAATGTGTTAACTAGCATAACTGCCATATTTTTGCTTCGCTACATGAGACCCTATCACACAGAACATTAGACTGATGGTGACTACAGTAATACCAGTTATTCTACCGCTAAGCAGTAGTGTGTAAACATTACTGTGTTTCGGTTTGAGGGTACTGCAGCTAGCGAAAATACTGGGCTGTTGAGACTAACCATCGAAAGTCTCCAAAGTAAAGAGCGTCAAAGCAGCGATGCCCTGGACTTTGTTTTGTTACTCAGTGCTCTGTGTATCGCTGCAATGGTGATGGACAGGCGTTATTCCCTACCATCAGGAGAGCGTCTCGTTCGTCTCATTATTTTTTACATAAAAAAAAAAAATAATAATAACAACATTCTCGTAACATCCGAGTAAAGGGTTTTAAACTTTTGTAGGAATAATTAGTAAGACTGCAAAATAGTAATACATAAGTTTATTTCACACTTAATACATAGGTAAATGAGAATACGAGAAGACAAATCTGTTGTTTTTTCTTTTGTTTTGATACTTTGTTTACAAATATAAGCTGCAATTGTTTTTTTACCAACAAAAAGGTTTCCTACTAGTTCGATGCCAATTGTACATCTTCACTTTTTAATTTCTCTGCACATTGTTTTACCAGTTCCTTGGAAATTAATGGTAGTGATAAAGGGGGAACTCCCACGTTAATTCCAGACACTAATTTGAATGCTTCCCTCAACAGTCGAGAAACATAAAGATAAACTTCACGGGTTATTATCTCCACATCTGAAATGAAAACGAATTTGATCAGAAAAGATGTTTTTTTATTTACGAACTAGCTGCCCCGCGTTGTCGCCCGCTTCATGTTTTCGGAATTTTGGGTAAAAGCAATTGAATGCTGCCCGGACCAGTTTGCGGGTGTAATAACGACTTTGGCGCCTGGATTGGGCATCTTAGCAACTAACATGGTTTCGTCAGATCAGAGTACCTATATTTATAGTTCGTTGGGTCAGTTTAATAAATTGATTAAAAATAATTAGTAGGTATTTAAGTTTAAAAAATATATTTTGATATTTACACATTTAATAATATACCCAATAAAAGAATACTGGTTAATAATAATTCATTTTAATCTGATATTATTTAATTTGACTAAAAAATAAACTCGACATAGTTATTAACTAGCTGCGCTCCGCGGTGTTACCCGCTACATGTTTTCGGGATAAAAAATGGCCTATGTGCTAATCCAGGGTCTCGGCTACCTCCTTACCAAATTGGATCCAAATACGTTTAGTAGTTTTTACGTGAAAGAGTAACACATCCATCCAAACTTTCACATTTTTATACTATTAGTTGGGTTTAAAAAAGTACTATTGATATTTCATTTTAAAAGTACTATCGACCGCCCCGTTGGCTCATTGGTAGTATATCTGTGTCGAGCAGTAGGGCGTGGGTTTGATACCCATTCAAGGCAAACATTTTGTGAATAAACACAATCATGTTTGTTCTGTGTCTGGGTGTTCTGTATGTATTATAAGTATGTATTTATGTATTCTATCAGTTATCTGACTTCCATCACACAAGCTTTGCTTAGTTTGGGGTCAGATGGCGCTGTGTGTATAGTCCTGCGATATTTATTTGTATTTGAAATATTTTGTAACTTCTAAATGTACACATTACATTTAATTAACGCACTAGTCATCATTTTTATCGATCGTATGATATCGATCCTTGTTTTTTTATATTGACCCACCTGTTCACACCTTTTTTTAAACAGTTCCCTTCACCTCTCCTGGCGCCACCTATCGTGACGCTCCGGTAGTAATTTATAGACTAATCAAAATGAAAGCTAACAATATTATATTACATAGCCCATGCCGTCCTTCATTGTTACTACAAATCGTTTCCATACTAAGTTTACCTGGAGGATATCGCTTTAAGCGTTAAGACCGCCTGTTGTATTGAGCTGTTTCTGTTATTTCTGTGCATCATTATTTTATATTTTATAGTGTGAACAATGAAGAGTTATCTTACTTTGTGTGAAGTGAATAAAATAACAGATAATAAAAGTTATTATAAGTTTAATTATAGGTTTCAGATACTTACTTAAAACGGAAAGACAGGCACCGATGGCGTGGTTGATTTCTTTCTGCCGCTCGACAGCAGTAAGATAGTCTCCTCTGGCGACACTTTCTTTTATCTGCACCGTTTTTGCTGGGAAAATGTTAGCTTGCAGAGTGCTAGTTCCATTCAGACTTGACAGGTATGGTGCTACTTCAATGTACTGAAAAATAAATAGATAAATATTTTCTTAGGGCTCTACCTCACCGACACGCCATGGCAAAGTCGCCGGCTACGGAGGTATGGTTACGAGGTTATCTCGGTTGCCAAATGAAGTAACCAGTGGCTACCATCTGTCAGTTAGTTCTCGCATCGAGAATGAACGCTATGTGTAGCGTTACCAGGCGTCCGGATGAAGCCGGGCGTAGGCTTTTTGATTCCGTGTCCGGCCAAAATAAAAGGCTTTTGTTAGTTAGAATTTTTACATTTCGCAAACGAGCGAGCGCCGAGCGTGGCCGAGCGTTTTTGTCGTATTTATTAATACTGAGACAAAATCCTCAATAATGTAGGGTGTCCGGCCTTTTTGCCCTAATGTCCGGCCAAACTGGCTGGTCTGTACGGCTATTAGGTTTGGTGACCTGGCATCCCTAGCTACATGCAACGTGCATAGATGAAATTGCACAAAACACAAAACACGTGTGCGTCCGTCTTGGCGGCCGTTTAGACACTGAGTGAGTGAAAACTAACACGCAGCTTGCTCGTGTAAAAAATATGTGTATAAAATATTTAATTTCCATCTTATCTTCACTATAAAGCTTCGATGGAGTACGAAAAGTCATGTTTCACAGCATTATATCATTTTCCCACACTCGCGCTTGTGATCTGGCACTTTATGAATAAAACACCACCATTTTAACACTCGAAAAAATATTAATTTTAGAAAAAAATACAGCGGGGCGACACGACTCTTTCCGCGTTCCCGCCAAAACTAACGAAATAAGTTTACTTACGTTACTCGATGAGAGAAAGGTAATACTTTCATCGATACTGATAACGGCCTGAACTTTCACAATAGTTTCAAAATTAGCCTTAAGACCCCCAAAACCTGGAATCGTGTTCTTGGCCATGGTGACAAACTCGACCATATTTACTGTAAAAAAAAACATTAACTTTACGTATCTATATGATTGATTTAAATCCACAATATCATGTCTAACTATTATAATTGTCATCTACATCTTATAAAGCGGAAAGATTTATTTTTTTGTCTGTTTGTATTGAATAGGTTTCGAAACTACTGGATCGATAAATTTATATTATTAATCGAGTTTTGTTTTCCCGTACGAAGCCGGAGTGAGCAGCTAGTATATCATAAAAATGTTAGGTTCTTTTGAGATTATCAAAAAACAAACTACGGGACGTATCCATTTGAAATTTGCTAACTTTTTTTTTTTACTTTAAATAGATCTACGTTTGGCCACCAACTCGCCTAATGAAAAGCGACGGTGTGGCTGAGGATGGAGCACGCTGTTCCAGGAGAAATCTATTTACTCTAGCCCTAAAAAGGTCCAAATTGTAATTTATGAGAAACAGGGAGGCCGGCAATGAGTTCCATTCGTGGGCCGTGCGCATCAAAAAAGTAGAGCGGAATCGCTGCGTACGAATACTGGGAACGCCCACGAGGAACGGATGGTAATGTGCCGTTTTTCTGCTCGTCCTGTGGTGGAACGGAGACGGTGGGATGAGGTGGGAGCTCCTGCAAACACTCCCCGAAATGTATCCGGTAAAAACTAGACAGACATGTTACTCTGCGACGGTGATCAAGACTTAGTATTTTTTTGGTTACTAGATCGCTACCACCAATGCGTCTTATGGATTATTCCGGAATAAAAGGTATCCTTTATCTTAAATCTAATAATAAAATGGCGGATGTATCAAAACTATTGCTTATTTGTTACTGACACTGTTTTATTTGCATGGTAGTACTCTCTTGTACTCGGCTGGCTAGCTACCACCCTCAAGTTGAAAATCTGCCGCCAAGCACCTAACGGTGTGTTTCGGCAGTCTCACTTGAGAGCCAGTTCCGTTCCAGGCTAGGTGTGCTTTACCATCTTCCTTCGATCAAGTGAGCTGTGGTCAAACACCTAGCCAGTCAAGCACAAAAAAAACTTTTGGGACCTAATTATAAAGTTAACGGAAACGATGCCGCGGGCGTAAGTAAGTTAAAAAATATTTTTGTTTTGTGTAGTGGTAAAGAACACGGTGCACAAGTCGCACTTGGCCGATATTACTGATTGGAATCACTTACAATTATCTCCAGCTTCCGGCACGTAATGATATATTATTGGTACTGGATAAGTTACACTAGCGAGGTCTGCCAGGTATTTCAATTGTAGATCAATGGAATTTAGGTTATAAAAGCTAATTGAGTTATAGAGGACTGCGTCGTAACCTTTCTTACTGGCGAATGCAGCCTGTTGAAAATGGATAAACATGTATAATTAGTAAATATCTCACTTCATCGGGAATGGGACAATTTGCGAATGCGACCTTTTTTTTACTTTAAATAATTTAAAAAAATAGGACTATACACACAGCGCCATCTGGCCATAAACTAAACAGAGCTTGTGTGATGGAAGTTAGATAACTGATAGAATACATAAATACTTTTTTTTTTCTTTTTCTTTTGTAAATACATACTTATAATACATACAGAACACCCAGACACAGAACAAACATTTGTTTATTCACAAAATGTTTGCCCTGAGTGGGAATCGAACCCACGCTCTCGAGGCAGATACACTACCAATGAGCCAAAGGGGCTGACAAAATAGGTCTACGCTTGGCCACCAACTCGCCTAATGTAAATGCGACGATGTGGCCGAGGATGGAGTACGCTGATCTAGAGCTAGCCTCAAAAACGTCCAAATTGTAATTTATGGGAAACAGGGAAGCCAGCAATGAGTTCCATTCATGGGCGAAACAGTAGAGTAAGTATGGATGGCTATTGTGCTTCATCAAATGTTTAAGGAACCAGACTCGCATCTTGCAGTTCGGTTTTGCTGCATATAGGGCGTGGCATATCCGTTTTATTGCTTTAGTTATCGTTTCTATCTTCAGTGCATTATATTGTTGGATGTACTATTGTATTTACTACATAATAGTCTCAATTGGGGGTAGAACTCCTTGGTAGGAGGTCATCCAGGTAGGTATCACCGAAGTACCAGATATTACATCGCCAAGCAGTAGTGTATGTTGAGACACCATCGAAAAACTAACAGTAATGAGCAATGCTCTCGATTTTGTTTTGCTACTCTGTGTATATGATCATGGGCATACGTCACCTCTTACCATCGGAAAGATCATCACGTTCGTCTTATTATTTTTACAAAAAAAAACAAATAGGAATAAATCAAAACGAAATCTATAAAAAATTATGTATTATAATGTTTTCGCTCACCAAATCTTTTATGTTCTTATAGGTAAGATCCTCTCCTACATCGGCTATCATGGTCATGTTATATTTCTTGCCGTATTTATACCACGCATTGAGATTGTCTTTTTTTTCTTTCAAAGTGAGGGCACCCCCGGCTTCTGCATCGTTAACTAGAAAATTATGAGAGTATAATTTATAACCTTATTTTCCCTATAAGATATTGTTTCGTGATATTATCGGTAATCATATATGGGGCGTTCTACTTTTCTACCGACAATCTGAGTGATAAATTTTTAGATTTCAAAAAAAAATAAAAGTGTAATTCTTTAAAAAAATGTATTTTTACATTATTGTCCAGTTATCGAAGATTTCAGATATGTATAGTGCATCGAAGTTTTGTTATTTACTTTTTATTTATTTTAAGTTTTATCGGAATAGTTAGAAAAAATAAACACCTCTGTCACAAACTAATATATTTATTAATTATTATGTCAAATCAAATTTACAGTTTTTTTTAACTTGGCATAACTAGAATACAAGCATTTATTATTATCGAACACGATTTATCCCAATTCTTGTTACAAATATAATATAAAAAATGACATTTAATACCACTCTGTCACATTTTTGCTCATTAAGACAACAAACTTTGAAATATTTTGCAAATAATTGAAATAAACATAGCTGAAATTCTGTTACTACCTTTTATGGTCAATATATAATAATATAATACGTTATTTTAGTGTATATGTTTTCAATAAACTGAACATATGCTGCTTTAATGCTTAATTACAAGGGGGACAAAATTGTGCTAGAGTATGACAGAATGGTAGATATTAATAGGCCAACATTTAAACTTAATCCTTTAAGGTTTTGAAAGTTTTTAAAAAGGATAACAAAACATAAGGCTTCTCTTACAATGCTACATAAGATATTATTTCTTGGTATAATCATTATTTGGTGCACGTAAAATCAGACTAATCTTTTCTTTTCTCTTATTCGACTTTTCAAATACTTCTATAACACGCCTTCCTCTTTTAACCGTAATCATTTTTATCAAGTTTTCAAACATCACATCTGATACATCTGATTTTACTAATTTAAATATTTTGTCAGTGTCAACAACAGTTTTATAAAATATCACCTGAACATCTCCATCTTCATCCACACAACTTTTTTCAACTCCTAAGTAGGTGCACACGACTTAGTTTCTACTGGGTACTTTTACTGACATAATACCATTTTTTATTAATAATGGGTCTCCAGACAGGTCACATGAAGCACCTGGTTTTATGTGCACAGGTTTTTTTCTGATTAACGAGAGGCTGAAGAGGCTGATCATCTTCTGAAGTAGTAATACTACTTCAGAAGATGAAGATGATACAATGTTATACAACAGTCTCATAAAATCTCTTTGTAGGAGCTCTAATTATTATGTTGTTTATTTATATCAGCCAATGGTTCTTTTTAATCTGAGGTTGGGCTTAACTACCTACCTAGCTTTACTTTTATAAAGAGCAACTTAATAAAAATAAAGCTAGCAAATAATATTTGTTGTGCAGCATTTTTTTATTACCAAAGTCTCTTGAAACAGTTGAAGTTTTAGTCCGGAACGGTTAATTGTTGTGTCTTGTAGGAAAGGATAGGATTGTTTTGGAGCAGTGTTTCATTTTGTTTTTGTTTTTAATGTTTTTGTAATGTTCCTTAATGGCACTTGTCAAAATACTATATGTATTTTCTTTTTTCTTCTTTATTCGGCGCTTTTAAATTTATCTTAATTTTTTGGTTTGGGTATATTGTGTAATAAGCTGTCTTCTTTTATTTTTTTGGCGATGAAGTCTTTCCTTGTATTTTCGTATTTTTCTATAATTAATTTTACATGGCCTTGAAGTTTCATATTTTGCCTATAAATTTTCGATCTGTCTCGGCTAACTTTTTCTCTTCCCCTTGCTCTAGCAGCGGATGAGGTTGGAGTTAGTGAACGAGATCTAGGAATTAAAGGAACAGGTGTGGAAGTCGAGTATTCATTAGAACGTTCTGCAAAGCTTTCTGTTGTTCTCTTTTTGTTTCTAACTTGCCATTTTATTTTCATTTGTCTGTGTACTCTTGGTGTCAGATCTTTGACTAGCTTTTTGCAAGCATGGTATCTTTCTAAATCTTATCATTTCACTTCTACGACTTTTTCAGGGTCCTGTTTCCTTTTTTCACGACAACGTCACTGCTTTTCCGTCGCAAATAACGCTATTATTTAATTACCCTGATGATAATACCTTAAATGAATAAAATAATTGATAATGTAATATATAGAATACAAAAGATATCAATTAACTATTGTGAAAATCAATTACGGCAAAGTTTCTGACAAAAAATACCACTCCGTCACGAGCTATACTACTCCCGTCACAGCTATTTTGTGACAGAGGTGCCTCGTGACAGAGGTGTAAAATAACAGTGTTCGAGGATTTCAACGTTCATAAAATTACAAATTGTTCGTAAAAGTGAGTAAATATGACAGATATACTGGGAAATAATAATATTACGTAAATAAATGGGAATTACAATAATATTTTAAAGTAGTAACTTACGTGACAGAGCGGTCGCCGAATAAACACACGCACCTCTAGTTCACTACCAGCGGGCGCCTAACTCGGCTCGCTCCAGGGTGGGGTCTCAAGGCTTAAAGCCGAGAGGAGAAGGAAACCGTGCTGTTGTTTAGTGTTGAAGATCAAACAGCTAAGGCGTGTTTTTTGTTTTGCGAAATGCGTGACGGAAGATAGCAAGAAAAAACATATGCAGCCGTACCCAAGGATAAAATATTTTTTTGCTTAATAGTATGAACCTTTACGTTTATTATATTTTTATTAATCTAAAGACAATATTTCAGCATTTCAATAAATAATTTTATATTATAGGGTCCTATATGATTTTTTTAAGCGACATCATTTTGTAACATTAGGCAGCGTAAAGGGACACGCTTTATTTGTATGTAAAACACCTCTGTCACACGTTTCGAATACTATGTCACAATAATTTTGTAAAAAGCAAAAACAATAAAAACGGGATTTTAGTGTTATTATAATGACTATATGGTCCAAAAAATCTTGTGACAATAAAATTTGAGAAACTGCAATTTAGGACGGATACAGATTTTTTTTTCCTGAGGAGACACGTCATTGTCGGTAGAAAAGTAGAACGCCCCATATGCGTTTTTTCCTTTATACACGACTGTCCAAAAAACGAGTGTAATATTTTCAGGGTTAAAACACAAAAAAAAATCGGGATAAAAAGTAGTATATGTTTTAATCCAGCTACCTAAATACCAAATTTCATAAAAATTGGTCAAGCCGTTGCCGTCCGAGCGTCAAGAAGTAACAAACACACTTACACGCTCACAAACTTTCGTCTTTGTAATATTTGTGTGATATTTTATTTTTTTTCTATACCCATAGACCTCAGTTTGACTATACACAGGTGTTTCCGAACAGTATAGGAATAACAAAGGGTGATTCAATTAAATTAATTACTTGGTGGTAGATCTCCTTAGCAGGAGGTCGTCTAGGTAGGTACCACCGCAGTACCAGTTATTCTGCCGCCAAGCAGTAGTATGTAAATATTACTGTGTTCCGGTTTGAAGGGTACTGCAGCTAGCGAAATTACGGGACTGTTGAGACTAACCATCGAAAGTCTCAAAGTAATGAGCGCCAAAGCAGCGATGCCCTGGACTTTGTTTTGTTACTCACAAAACTGGTTATCGACAGGCGTTATCTCTTACCATCAGGAGAGCGTCTCGTTTGTCTTATTATTTTTTACATTAAAAAAAATAATTAAAAATTATATTCTTACCGACGAATCCCGTTATACCATTGATAAATAAGTACTTCACGTACTGTTCAACAGGTGATGTATCTAGATTGCCATCGTTGTCAAAAGGAGTAAAAACTGGAACGAAAGTTCCCTGCAAGCGCGACGACTGCAAGAGTGAAAAATATTATAAAATAAGCCGTAATTCAAAATTAATGTTTAAACACTTAAGGTGGTTCGATTTCCATACAAATATTTTTTTTCCATTTGTGGACAAATGGAGCATAATTTTACAGTGAAATCACAGCTACTGGCATTCATTTTGGTCATTATTTGCGGTAAATCACAATTGCTTGAATAAAACAATAGATTTCTAATAAAAAAATTATTAAATCAGATTACGTGTTAAACAATTATTGCTAAGACTTTAATTCTCCTTTTTAAGGGAACTCTGCCGAATTTTGGGATAAAAAACGTTCTAAAAGTCTTGTTTCCCATTCTTTATTTTATTCTCTCCAGTAGTTTCGGTGTGATGCTCTTTCAAGTAACAGCGGACAAACTGCCACTGCCATCCAAAAAAAATCACAGTACCTATTATTGTATTTTTTCCCCCCTTGACTTAATTACCATCATCTTCATCAGGGCAGCACGAGAGGTCAATGAACAATTACAATGAACGCAATTAAGGTGGGTCGATATGTTCAAATATGTTTTATACTAAGGTTGCCTGGTCGCTTTAAGCGATAAGGCCGCCAGTTGTTGCACAGTTTTAAGTTGTTTTTAAAGAAAGAAAGAAAATCATTTATTTTTTTCCTTACAATACACTAGACACAACAACAGATAAGTACAAACAAACCACACAAATAAAAAGATACATATTAACAAAAAGACAACAAATTTGACAAGACAATAAGGGGGTTATCGCTGCAGTGGCTGGTGCATCAAAAAGGAAAAAAAGATCAGCGCTCAGCAATTGTGCTGGGAATTACTCCACAGCGCTGATTTTCAGCACTGACCAATTCATAAAAAAACAAAATAAATAAATATATAATCATATGAAATAAATGTGTATATAAATTTGGAGTGCAGATAGCAGTTTTTATTATTGCGTATTATTTCTGGTGAGGACAATAAAGACTTGTCCTATTTTATCTTAGCGAAATAAACAACTTACCGATTTATAGAATTTTAAAGGGTCACAGTATTGTCGCTGATTGAGTTTGATGGCTAAAATAAAATTACAAAAATTACTTAAAAGAAGTAACGAAATAAATGTTGAAAAACGCATCTTGAATTATTTACGTCACTTGAAAATATTCAGGTGTGTAATGAACGATCCGTTTGGGATTCTCAATATATAGCAAAGAATACATTTTTTTATCTTTAAACCTTGCAATTGTTATGTATCAGTAAAAAAAAAGACTGCTTTGAAATTCAATTACGTATAATTATTGCATTAAATACAATTTGCATGCTTATTTTTCTATTTGCAGACAATTGATATTTTTGAAATAACATACAAATTAAAGTACGCGCTACATACATATTATTTGTTTAAAATTTATATTAACATTTGGAAATATTTTTTTTTAACTCTTTGTATACTTTTCGCAAAAAATAAATATTGGAGAACATTTAACACAGCGCCATCTACACCCAAACTAAGCAAAGCTATGGGAACAAGACAGCTGACAGAATACTTAAATACTTTTTTTTTTGTAAATACATACTTATAATACATACAGTACACCCAGAAACAGAACAAATATCGATGTTAATCACACAAATGTTAGTCCTGAGTGGGAATCGAACCCACGCCCTTCAGCTCTCGAAGCAGACATACTGCTAATGAACCAACAGGGCTGTCAAAATGTAAAAGGTATATGATTATGATTTCTACTGCTTTTGGATGTAAGAAAGCACGACAAAAATCAAGAACTAAGAAGTATTGATACATTTTTGTTTTATATAATTATGTGGAATTACTCACGTTTAATTATGTTGGAATCCGGTTACATCCGGTGGCCTTTATCATGGAGGCAAAGCTGAGTACAACGCGCGTGCGGACTCGTCTTGACTGTGCAGTCAGCTATTGGTTAGCGGCGGCGGCCGGCGATTCTTTTAGGCTACTGAAACTAAATCCACGCGCACAAAGTCGCTGACAGGCGATAGTATTTAATATTAAAAATAAGTTGACTGTTGAGGCATGCCGTTCTCTCGCAGTCCTTTACCTCGGCCTACCCATCAGACGAAGAAGTCGCGCGTCACAAGTTTCGAACTGCGCACCCCACACGATGCGCCAACTCGCCGCTAGGAGACGCTTCCGAGAAAATAAAGGTTTACCCGAAGATCACCTTCTTTTTCCTTCTTTTCTTTCTTCTGTTTGTTTGTTTTTGTTTTTGTGCTTGTGTTGCAAAATAAAATTATTTTCTTTCTTTTTATCAATGTGTGCACGGCACTTATTCTATGTTAGCTGGAAAAGAAAGCATTTCTAGATGCTCCTTCTAAATCTAAACTAAAACATACCTACTTGGAATCAATGATGGTAAGAGATAACGCCTGTGCATAACTATTGCAGCAATACACAGAATTTCGCTGCTTTGGTGCTCATAACTTTGAGTTTTTCGATGATTAGTCTCAACAACCCTGTAATTTCGCTAGCTGCAGTATTTTTTTATTTATTTTTTATGATTGACAAGCTAGATGTTGACCACATCTCACCTGATGGTGGTGATGGTGATGGTAAAGGTGTGGTCGAAGAGGGTAAAGCACACCTGGCCTGGAATGGAACTGGCTCTCAAGTGAGGCTGCCGGAACACACCTTGGTGGCAGATTTCTAACTTGAGGGTGATTGCTAGCCAGCCGAGTACTAGAAAGTACCCTACCACCATGCTATGGTTTCCTCACGATGTTTTCCTTCCCCGGCAGCTCAAGCTTATTTTTGGGATTTGAATCCACGCCCTTCGGCATGCGAACCTACTGAGCTATCATCGCTACTAACCCTTCAAACCGAAACACAGTAATGTTTACACACTACTGTTTGGCAGCAGAATGTTTTACTGCGGTGGTATAGACTAGATGACCTTCTGCTATGCTTCTGCTGCTATGTTCAACTACCAAAGAAAAATCTATCTCAATAAAACCTATTATGTAATCTTTACAGTATTGCTGATTGAAACTTTGAAAGTGTGTTCAATATGAATTTATTGAAAAATGTATCTCGCCCGCATCAAATTAACGTCTTGCCCCGCTGCTGAAAAGAACTGTGGCCAAACACCCAGAGTCGTCAACCATACCAAAATAGACGTAAGTCCTGAAAATGCTGCATCTATAAAGGCTCATTTTCAAAGACAAGATGGTCGGTCATATGCTAATTTTGGGGCCGGCCGCTCTCGAACTGTGTCAGGACCTGGCCAAACGTTTAGAGGAGGCTTCAGGTGATCAGAATGCTGGTATCTACTTTGGTCAAAAGCTAAGCATTGCCATCCAGCGTGGCAATGCTGCCAGCATTCTGGCCACATATCCCTCCTCTGACGGTTTTTTAGACAAAGTTTGTTGTATACATGTTGTAAATAGTATAATTTAAGGTCTTTTTTATTTTGTTTAATAAATAAATTTACAAGTTACAATATCGAAATTTATAAATTATATTATAATGAACTGCAATGAAAAAGACAGCAAATTTTTTAATAAATTTAATAAGGACAACGACACCGGAGTTTTAACCTAAAGCCTTCAAAATTGGTCGTTTTATTGCACTATCATTTCGAAAGTGTCCTCACTTGATTGCCCACAATGTAAATGAAGTTGCTCATTGCTAGTATTTCTAATTAATTTTAACCTAAAAAGTTTAATTTAATTTGTTACCTACCAGAATTTGCATTATTATCTTGAGTTCTTTTTATCTAGTTTCAGATATTAGTAAATACAGTTTAACAAACGACATTATATCTTGTCGATACATAACTGTAATTATTATGATGTCGTTTTTTGATAAGATTCTTTTTTCAGTAGGTAATACTCGACTTGAGCCATTTCCTAACTTGTCCATTTCCTAACTTGTCCATTTCCAAAGTTGTCCACTTCCTAACTTGTTAACAACCTAAATCCAAGACGTAAGTGACAGTGGTCAAGGATAGTGAAGAACGCCTAGCCTGGAATGGAACTGGTTCTCAAGTGAGGCTGCCGGAACACACCTTGGTGGCAGATTTCCAACTTGAGGGTGGTTGCTAGCCAGCCGAGTACTAGAAAGTACCCTACCACCATGCTATGGTTTCCGCACGTTTCGTTTTACGTTCATGTTTTCCTTCACCGGCAGCTCAAGCTCATTGTTGGGGTTTAAATCCACACCTTTCGGCGTGAGAACCGACCGCGCTATCATCGATACAAAACTAAGCAACTAAGAAAGATGATATTTTAATAAAAATCGTCTCAATTATGTTTAGAGTAATGTTATCTTTTTTTTAAATAATTAGGTTAAACTCATTGTTTTCTGTATTTCCTTATACATACCTTATTAACAAGAAGGTTTCTATCTAAAAAGCATTCTCCAGTAGACAGATTGTGTCGTATTAATTTACTATACACATCCTTCTTCGACTTATTGATTAACCTGCCTAGATCAGGGGTCCGGCAACCTGCGGCTCTTTTGATGTAAAGTGTTCCAAACGTAAAAATCTCATTATGTTGTATTTAAAATTTTATTATCATACAATTTAAAATCGGGCAATTGATCCATGAGTACCATCCTATTTTTTTTTTTTTGCTAAAATACTTTTCTTTTTTTTTTATGGTTGACAGGCTATGTGTTTGACCACAGCTCACCTGATGTTAAGTGACTGTGTGGTCGAAGATGGTAAACACACCTAGCCTGGAATGGAACTGGCTCTCAAGTGAGGCTCCCGGAACACACCGTTAGGTGTTTGGCGACAGATTTCCAACTTGAGGGTGGTAGCTAGCCAGCCGAGTACTAGAAAGTACCCTACCACCATGCTATGGTTTCCTCACGATGTTTTCCTTCACCGGTAGCTCAAGCTGATTGTTGGGGTTTGAACCCACGCCCTTCGGCATGCGAATCGACCGCGCTAACCACTCAGCTATCATCGCTACAAAACTTTCTTTCTACTTAGTAGTTTGTGGTAGCTAACCTGACAATTCGTTGCCATTCTTTACGTATGTTGAGTTTAGTTCGTTTTGTGGTAAAAGCGTTCGTGTGTACTGTAATATAGAAACTGTTTACTTCATAATGCTAAAGTTATTACTAATCAAAATTTTCGGAAGCCCTGCCTAAGACTATGGACATAGCACTCACTTACTACAAAATAATACTATCACTGGACCAGCTGGCGGCTTTCATTGCAATATTGCAAAAACATTTTCTTTCTCTATCGCACTATCGCGACTGAGGCCTCCAAAATCCAATTACACGAGCTTGCCACGCGATTTATGAATGATATTACGACGGGCTAGGTTTAGGTAAATGCCTACGGGTAGAATAATAACCAGGAATCACCAGGAATTTTTTGTGAATAATTTTTCGACATCGATTATTTAAGTATTTTTTCCATAGATGATTTCAGTTATAGCAGTAGATAACCCCATTTCTTTCTAATAATTACAAAATAGTGGTGTATACATCAAAAATAAAGAAATAGCAGAATTAATCAACAATTTTTCGAATTTTTTCTCGCAGAATATTCTTCTGCTCTTCAGAAACACGGGCGAGGGGCTCTCTCGTGTTTCCCACTTTTATTCCGGTGATAAACTCCATGGCAGCTTTTACGAACGGCACATACGGTCCTGAAACATTCACACTAAGTATAGGGTTACGCGCAACAGTCGTGATAAAATAAAAGAAATTATTGTTTTCATATTTTTGAACCAACTTCTTTAACTGGATCTAACCTAAAATTGCGAATAAAAGCACCTACCACCATGCTATGGTTTCCTCACAATGTTTTCCTTCACCGGCAGCTCAAGCTCATTGTTGGGGGTTTGAACCCACGCCCTTCGGCATGCGAACTTACCTTGTTCTGTTATCACAGCAACTCGCTTATTAAGTTCTTGTTGTAACATTCTAGCTTTGAGCACGTCATTTTGCAGAACAGCGCTCCCAATATCTAACATCATCCTAGGAAAAAGGTTGGATATGGCCGTCATGCTGGAGTTGTATCCCATTAAGTGGGCTGACGCTGTCGTTGCCTGAAAATAGAATCAGTAATAAAATACACGCAAATGAGTTCAAAAGAAAACTAAAACAGTTCTTTGAGTCCAACCCAATATATTCGATCAATTAATTTATGAATATGAAACTGACTGAATCTACATTCTTGCATGGAACTAACCATCAATAAGTTGTTAACTTCATTTAAAATTTTTCATTTGATTTATTCATTTGACATTTTTTCATTTATTTATTATTATTCATTTGACATTATTTAATATTTTGACATCATATTATTAATTTGACATTTTATATTATTCACTGGATATTTTTGTTAATATTAGGCAGTGTTTTTTTGTCAAATTGTTCTTTCATTTTATATAATTTTGTTGTTAATAATTGTGATTTTGACGTGCCACGAATAGAATCACGTGCCTAGTGTAACATATGTTACACTAGGCACGTGATTTTATTCTAAAATAACTATTGAAACCAACGAATAATTATATCATAATTAATTCCTAACTTACATGACTAGCCATGAATATCCTCTGATCATTGTTCAAATTGTTGCTAGCAGATATATCAACAGCTGTCACAAAATTGCACTTTATTCCTTTGAAGTTGGGAATAGTTTTCGTTGCCAGATTGAATAGTTTTGGCATGTTTACTGAAAAAGAAAAAAATATGATCGTGGTAAAAAAAATATTAAAATTATCAGTTACCTCACTAAAACATGACCGGACTTAATTATGACTAGTTGTGTGATATTAACTGTGATGCTGACGTCGTATCAAAGTCCTACACCGACGACGTCCCGCTTGGGGTGTTTTGTGCATCTCCCCCTACCAGCGTCTACCCGAGCCAACCTAGCTTCTTAAAATATCGGAGCAAGATACAGGCTTATTTCACTTCATTTTTTGATAAATAATTAATAATAACTATTTGACACTGGTAAAATGTTTAAAGTTCGATGCCAAAACAATAAAAAAAAATACATATTGGATATTTACATTTGACGCCGCTCAGCGATGGGTGATCATAGTACAGGATGGGCAACGAAGGAGCAGCATCAGACACGAGCTTTATGTATCGCACTAGGGACTCTACATCGGCTGGCTTGTAGTATAGCTCCGGCAGGGTCAGCAGAGCGTCAGGACCGGCTGTTTCCGAGTACCTCGCCTTAACAAGAAAATTTACATAAAACCTCTATTTTAACTACTATAATATGATAGCTATACCTATTTCATTGCAAGCTAAAATGTAGTTTAGTTAAAAAGACAGCTTGATAAATAATCCATCATTATTGATGGAGTGCTGGGCGTATATCGCGGCACGCCAGCTTAAACGACGTCATCCGTCGGGCTTTTGTCAGTGCCGGCGTCCCATCAGTTTTAGAACCAAACGGACTGATGCGTGACGACGGCAAGAGACCCGACGGGATGACCCTTATCCCTTGGAAGATGGGACGGCCTCTTGTGTGGGACGCCACTTGTGTCGACACCTTGGCGCCGTCTCATCTTCCTGTGACTTCGGGACAAGCTGGTGCTGCCGCATCTAAAGCTGAAAACCTCAAACGGCACAAATATAGTTATTTGGATAGAATGTATCTTTTTGTGCCGTTTGGGGTTGAAACTTTAGGTCCGTGGGGGCCGGCCGCTCTCGAACTGTATCGGGACCTGGCCAAACGTCTAGAGGAGGCTTCAGGTGACCAGAATGCTGGTATCTACTTTGGTCAAAAGCTAAGCATTGCCATCCAGCGTGGCAATGCTGCCAGCATTCTGGCCACATATCCCTCCTCTGACGGTTTTTTAGACTAAGTTTTTTGTATACATTTTGTAAATAGTATAATTTAAGGTATTTTTTATTTTGTTTAATAAATATTACCCCATCCATCATTCTGTTGTTTTGTTGGTTTTTTTTTAAGATGTGTATGGGAATTGCCGATGTACAAGAAAGTTGTATTCTATTCTGTTCTGTTCCATTCCGTTCCGTTCCGTTCTATTCTATTCTATTTACCCTGCATGTTATTATGTAAAACTATGTATATGCACTCCGCGGTTTCACCCAGTTTTTCGGGATAAAGTTAGCGCGAAAAAGTAGACAAAAACAATGTGTCTTTGTTTGTGCCCATTCTTTGTACGTAGTTTCACACAGATATTTCAGAATGTTGTGTTTTTTTTTTTGTTTTGTTCGTTTTGTTTTTTGTTTTGTTTTTGACAGGTTGTTTGACTACAGCTCACCTGATGTAAGTGACGGTGCAGTCGAAGATGGTTAAGCACACCTAGACAAGAGCGGACTAGCCTGCAATAAAAACTGAGTTAAGAACTAGCAAACATACGCAATGTGTGTTTTTGTAAAGTAAAGAATGAACACAATTCCTTATTCGCATTTTCATCCATGAATACCGAGATAAAAACAGCGTGAAGAAGAGCAAACATACAGTTTTTCTCCTTTGTGTTTGTTAACGAAGATGTTCAGTTACCTATAAAGAATTTGAATTCGAATTTTGAATTTTGAATTATACTAATGTTTGAAAGAGTTGTGTTTGAATAAAAAGTTCAAACAACTCTTTCAAACATTCGCAATACTAATATTAGTAAGATAAAACTATAATTGACCCTTAATAAAAATTGCAAAACCAGCCTACCAGTTCCAATACGTCGACTAGTGGCAGACCTCCAACTTGCATCACAACCTTGAGCCCCAGAGGCCTGGCTGCTTGTAACCATGCATCTAATAAGGCTTTTCTCTCGCTCGCACTGAGACTTGGTCCTTCGCTCGCGGTTCCCGCCACTGAAATTGGTTATTAATATCAGTTAGTATAAGAGTTATACCAATTACTTGTGTAGATAGTAAAAATTTGTTGTCTAACTTACCCAATGCTCCATCAACATTATTTTTATGAAGGTATTCCGCGTACTGAGGAATAATGTCCAAATTGAGCTGCCCGTTATCATCGAATGGAGTGAATACAGAAGGAACGAGACCTCTCACATCTAGTGCCTATAAACAAATCACATTCCAAATCAAATTCCATTCAAACGCACGAAACTGTTTCAGCCCTAGTTATAACCTAGTTATAATTTCCCACAAGTTCTACAACTCGAGGTTGTTCAAGAGATGTTGTTCGTGAATAGGTACTTCCTGAACAAGCATGCTCCATGTTCGGCCACATTGTCGCTTTCCATTACGTCAGGTCGTGGTCGAACGCACATACGTATATTAAAAAATATACATTAAAGATTAGAAGAATAAGAACTCGTAAGCGTCGCGATCCATACGCGTTACAAGTACACAGAGCCAGTACACAACTTTACAGAAACTGCTTGCTAGGCATGGGCCCTGTTATATATAACCATATACCGAAAAGTCTCAAGGAACAAGACATGCATCACTTTAAAAGCAAATTTAAACAATTTTTGCCTACAAAATGCTATTATAAGATTGACGGCTTTCTGAAGGAAACGTTTAAATACTTTTAATTGTCGTTTATGATATTGACATCCATTCTAATTATTATTTATTACTTTGCCATCGATTATTTTGACATTGAATTATGTAATTTGAATTATTAAAAAAAACTGTGACAACATTTGTACGCTCATTGAAGCAAGAACGTGATGAGACTTCGGTAATCTAAGATCAATACTATGCAACCACTCATGTTTATGCAAATAAATATAGAAATTAGGGTGTGACTGTGCCGTGTATACACGACCATGTGAGCGAGAATACGTACACATTTTTGAACACCAAGAAGTTCTTCGGATTTCCATGTTTCAAATCTTCAATCAACGTAACGAATTCTTTGAATCTTTAGCTATCAAGTGGTATCAATTACATTTTGGATTTACATGATAGATGAGCAGCTACAACACAAAATTTATCCCCCGTTTTCGTTGTCATCAATTTTCTAAATTGTTTCTCACTATGAAAACGATGCGATTTGTAGCAATGATAGCTCAGTGGTTAACGCGGTAGGTTCGCATGCCGAAGGGCGTGGGTTCAAACCCCAACAATGAGCTTCAGCTGCCGGTGAAGGAAAAACATCGTGAGGAAACCATAACATGGTGGTAGGATACTTTCTAGTACTCGGCTGGCTAGCTATCACCCTCAAGTTGTAAATCTGCCGCCAAGCATCTAACGGTGTGTTCCGGCAGCCAATTTAATTGTAATTTGTAATTTAAATGTAATTACATCACTTGAGAGCCAGTTCCATTCCAGACTATGTGTGCTTTACCATCTTCGACCACACCTTCACTTAACATCAGCTGTGGTCAAACACCTAGCCTGTGTTTGACCACAGCTCACCATAAAAAAAAATTAAGGACCAACAAAAAAATTAAGGTATATATTTAGTTTATTTCCGTTTAACAGTCGTTTCATTTACAATAGTGATGAGGATTTAACTGAGCTTGTAATTGATAAATAAATAAATATCGAAGGACTATACA
Organism: Biston betularia; assembly: GCA_905404145.2. Lineage (NCBI taxonomy): Eukaryota > Metazoa > Arthropoda > Insecta > Lepidoptera > Geometridae > Biston > Biston betularia. The sequence goes on from FR989879.1 coordinate 3,325,370, forward strand.
CACAGCGCCATCTGGCCCCAAACTAAGCAGAGCTTGTGTGATGGAAGTCAGACAACTGATAGAATACATAAATACTGAAACGTCTGATATATATCTTTAAACCATACCAGTATCGAAACACTATTATTATTTTTTGGGGCCAGATGGCGCTGAGTGTACGTATAGTCCTACGACATTTATTTATCTTATTTTCATTTATTTATATAAAAAAAATTAAAAAAAAAATAGTCTACGCAGAATCGTTTTTTTTTTTAATTTAAAATAGGTTCGCGTTTGACCACACTCTGTCTGATGTTAAACAGTAGTGTGGTCTAAGATGGAGCACGCTTACCAACGCATCAACTTTAGTCGTAAAAAAAATTATGCACAGACAATCGCTCGCATCGCAAACCTACTAAAGACATCGTGCAATCTATCATTATACTCAATACCGATTACATTTCGTCACATCATGGTTAAACTGATCTGACCATGACCCAGTTAAAAAATACTCTATTTGCCTACTATTTATCATACCATATGGAATTAAACTGGAATAAATAAATTTTATATAATTTAAAACGGTCAAAATCTGTACGTTTGCAGTCACAAACAAGGTAAGGAGGTCACGGCAAGGTTCTGAGGAACACTTTTAATAACTATGTTTGTGCAATCTTTTACACTTACATTTCCAGTAACAATCAATTGAAGAACAACACTTAACAACAATAAAGCCATATTTTACTGAGATCAATTATCACTTTGTTTTATATTTATTTTATTTTAATTTATTTTCATACAACCTCTCTGGCATTGCGCGCAACACTTTCACACGCTCAAGACTCAAGTCTGTTCACGTGACACTGTTTATGATTCTGTGTCCATGGTCTTAGTTGAATGGATTTAACTGTGACTACAATACAGTCTTTGGTTTCTTTAGTCCGATGTTACGGTCTTCCACGATCACATAATTATGTATACATTTTGAATTATCGCGCGGTTTTTTGCCGCGTGGGAATACTCATTAATTTAGTTCTTTACGGACATACATATTTTACTCACGTTATTGCTAATACGGTCTACTTATTCTATATTTTTCTTTCTTTGTTAATAAAAAATCACCTGGATGAAGTACTGAGCCAATCCACTAATATTATAAATGTGAAAGTTTGGATGGATGGATGTTTGTTACTCTTTCACGCAAAAACCACTGAACGGATTTGGATGAATTTTGGCTGAGGGTGGGTTAATGCATACTTTTATTCCGAAAACATACAGCAGGTAACACCGCGGGGCTTAGCTAGTAAAGAAATATTTAAATCTCAACTTCCGCTGTTGACTAAGAAGACCTTCTGGTAAAAGTATTCAATTTTTTCAATTTAAAAATGTCTTTATTTATTTATAATTATTACATTTGTACATTTCTAGTGTTTATTTTATCATATAAATAAAATACATAAATTTAGATTACGTTTGACAGGCTGTATACACATACGTTTCTATTAAAAACTTACAAAATGAATTTTTAAATAAATTATTTTTTCTAACACAATAAAATTTGTGGATTTGAGATAAACCGTAATAATTATAATACAAGCAACAAGACGCGGAAGCAACATTGTGTTTTTTATTTTTTATTTGCGGTATTTGTCCAGTAATGTAGGGTATGACGTAATAAGCCAGCGAACCGCGCTAGGCGATCCGCAGAGCAGCAGGAACCAGTGATGTTAGACGTACCGGCTTCTTGGTATTCATACTAGGTTTTAGCATCATGTACCTAGGTTACTCGGTCCTGGTACGCAAAAATACCAAGATTTGCCGTAGACCCAAAAATGTCAAGATCAGCCGTTGACCGACAAAAATACACTGAAAATACGTATAATATAACCGACAAATTTTTGAGATGCACATAAAAAACATTCCAATCCACTACTTTTAAAAAACAAGCTGCAACCTCAAGGAATTAAAATATAAACCTATAATTATTTTAATATATGCGTGAACAGTGTGAAACAAAGTTTTTAAGCGATTTTTAACCTTTTTTTTTTAATTTCTACATCTGGCAACCTTGGTACCAGTGTTCCGTCTTTAATACCAGCTTTTTAACCAGCTGGTACAAGGATTTCAGAGTGGTCATCTAACATCCCTGACAAGCACGCGCATGGTCCGAAACCGCGCGCGCCACACTGCTCCTCATACGAACTAAAAGTATTAAAAATACCTGTGGCAGAAGATCCTGATTATTTTGCCATTACTTTGACACTTTGATGGTAAGTCTCGATAGCTCTGTAATTACCGTGTAATTGTCTTTAGGTAAGTACTAAATCCTAAGTTATAGAGATACATATCTACTGAACAAAGTTATTTTGAAATAATATGTTAGCCTCTATTCCTATATCCTCTCCAGCTTAGCATACTCTTGGGGTGTATTATAATAAATAATAATGATTACGCCTTAACTTTAAATAAAACTAAACATAACTGGACATGACAATTTATATTTAAGTACTGAATCTTGGTAGTATTGAAGAACTTAGTCCTCGTTGCTCTCGTCTGAGTCGTCACAAGGTAGTTCTGGGCGTTTTAGATCAATATCCAGGCGTCGCAAATTTCTTGTGATGTGTCTGCGGTCTTCACACGTTAAGGGCATCAGTGGGGAGCGTGGTCTGCCCACTGCAATACCGCTTATTATGGAATAAGCTGCCTTACAGCTTGCCACGTATTTCCCTGAAATCAATATAATATGTTATAAGAATTAGCGGAGCCCGATTTAAGACAAATTGCCGCCCTTTATAATTACAATTTCAATGAGTTACATAAGAATGAACGCGATTTTTTCCACGAGCATTGCGAATGTGTTCATAAAGACAGTTTCATTATACTTTTTTATATATCACTAGCTGCGCACCGCGGTGTTACCTACTACATGTTTTCGAGATAAAAAGTAGCGTGTGTGTTAATCCAGGGTCTCAGCTACCTCCATACTATATATAAATTAAAACCATTTTAAAATGAAGTAAATGAATGAAAAGAAAAATCAATTATGCTCAATTCATTTGTTAGAAATAAACCCGATGAATACCTACTATAGAAGTCGGTGAAATATAAAGGGTGATAGGGAGTTTTGGCGGGAACGCGGGAAGAGTCGTGTCGCTCCGTAGTATTTTTTTCCAAAACTAGTGTTTTGTCGAGTGTTTATGCATAAAAATGGTGGTGTTTTGTTCAAAAAGTGCCGAATTACAAGCGCGAGTGTGGGAAAATGATATAATGTGGTGAAACATGACTTTTCGTGTTGCTTCCAAAACTCCATCGAAGCTTTATAGTGAAGTCGCCACTACTTTACTAAAGCATGACTGGACTTGACTGACAGGGGCTGGACTTGACTAAGACTGGACTTTGACTATAACTAGCTACGAGGACACTTATTTAACTTGAAAATATATAAATACTTGACACTGGCAAATGCTAAAATGCGACGCCAAACCAAAGAAAAAAAAAAGGGAGATGATAGATTACAGATATTTTAGGGGAATGTTTTTTTAGTAACTACTAAATAGGTTTGCGTTTGATTCGCCTAATTTTTGTTTGTTAATTCGCCTGATGTTTATAGTTATAAACAAAGTGGGGTCTACGAAACCGATACATGACTGAAATGAATGAGTGTTCAATATTGTCAAAAGTCACACATGATGTCATGTAATTTACAAGCTTTTACGACTATCACTTTTCTTTGTTGAAATTACTTACGTGGATTATGAGCACTGGCAACAATAACCCTGTTAATCTTCTCCTGATATTCTAAAGCTTCCTCCTGGCAGTCAGCATTAAGAGTCGCCACAGCTAAACCTGGAACTAAGCTACTGGCGACCGCCACACTGGCGTTGAAGCCTTGGCTGCGTACCGCCGCGATCGAATACTGAAACAATTGTTACGAGATCATCAAATTTATTTATCAATTTAAAAACGGCAAGTGTATGGTGTGGGATGCTACTTGCGTCAACACAGGAGCCGCTAGCCACCTGAGTCGTTCCATCCTTTCTCCAGCGGCAGCTGCGGAGGACGCGTCCTGCCGAAAGCGGCTTAAATACGCAGCCTTGAAGCCAACCTTGTGCCTATTCCGTTGGAGACACTGGTGCGTGGATGATCGGGCAACGCATAAGAGATCAGTATGGGGACCCACGTTCCGTTTCGTTGCTGGTGCAAAGGCTGGCTATTGCTATCCAGCACGGAAATGCTGCCAGTCCAATGGGTTCCATTGTATCAGGTACAGTCAGGGGTGAGATAATTTTGGACTGAATCTCGCTAAAGTTTAGGCTGATCGACATTTTGTAAACTTGTAAGTAACTATTAATAAAATATTTGTAGTGTATTTTTTTATCAATATAACTTAAATACTCGCCGGATTTATTTAATCATAAAACTGAAAGTTTTTTTTTCTAATGAATGGATCTACAATTCAAAGCCATACGCCATATTTTGTCGTAATGTTTTAAAGCATAAAGTGTTTATATGGAGTTTAAGCTTTTTTTTTTAATTCAAATGTTCACTAAACACAAGCCCCATTGCCACTTCGGCGTCGTATTGGCAGAAAAGAGGCCACCGTTTCAGTCAGGTGTGGCATCGACCAGACGAGATGACACCTATAGATTTGTTTTTTTTGCTTCTTGTCCTCATAGCCTTAGAGTGTCAACCTCAAAAAGCTCAATGTACACATTGCCCAAGAGCGCTCTACTTGCGCCCTTGCACTCTACCATATTTATTTTACGTTACTAAAATTGCGCCGTTTGCGATTTTCTTTTAAGTTGATTTTCACGCCGAAGGACGTAGTTTCAAACCTCAACAATGAACTTGAGCTGCCGGTGAAGTAAAACATCACGAGGAAACCATAGCATGGCGGTAGGGTATTTTCTAGTACTCTGCTGGCTAGATACCACCCTCAAGTTGAAAATCTGGCACCAAGCACCCAACAGTATGTTCTGGTAGCTTCACTTATGTGCCAGTTCCGTTCCAGGCTAGGTGTGCTTTACCACCTTCGACCACATCGACACTTAACATCAGGAGAGTTGTGGTCAAACACCTAGCTAGTTAACCATTAATAAAACTGCGTTTTGGGAAGATGTGACGTCCCATACAAAGGGCTATCCCACATTACACAGAATAAAAAAAATCACTGTAAATATAAAGTAAATAAATAAATTGACATTTACGTGATTGCTGATGAGAAGTATCTGGTTTGAGTTGTACAAGCCAGCGGCGCGGATTTGCAAGCCTGTTTCCAAGTTGCACCTCATACCGACGTAATGTGCAATATGCTTTGTAGCAAGACTGTGTAGCTCTTCGATTCTCACTGAAATTTGCGATAGTAAAGTTATGATAAATGTAATGTTTGACAGCCCTGTTGGTTCATTGGTAGTATTGGTGTCTGCTTCGAGAACTGAAGGGCGTGGGTTCGATGCCCACCCAGGATAAACATATTACGGTATAAACAAAATGTTTGTTCTGTGTCTGGGTGTTCTGTATTTATTATATATTAAGTATTTATTTATTAAGTAGATATTTACAAAAAAGTATTTGAGTATTCTATCAGTTATCTGTTTAGTAGACTTCCGCGCATATTTTTAAACGACTCAAAAAAGGACGAGGTATTGTGGTGGTACCTACCTAGATGACCTCCTGTTAAAAAAATCTACCGCCAACTTAAATTTTGCAAGTTTTATATAAACTATTAAATAATGTTTTTTAAGGAAAAAACGATTGTTTTCCAATTTCCATGTAAATAAATTTGGGCACGTTGGCGGCAACTATCATTCCGTACCTATGCTTAAAAGGAACGGAACACTCCAACGGGACTCTGTTCTTAAGCGTACGCCATCTTTAGTTTTATTTCCTTTTAAACCACTGTGACAACAGTTTAAGATAATCTGAGATAAAGCAAGTCCGTAAGTCAGTTAACTATGAAAAATACTTTTACGCACTTTTAGCACGCGAGGTACAAGATAAAAAGTCTTGTAACTCGCGAAAGCGAGACAAATGAAATCATGTTGTAATTTTCCTGTTATAGTTTGTATACGGATTGATGATTTTGCCAAACACCGGATTTCTCTTTGCGAACGACTGCCATGATGCCAAGTGATGTTCGGGACGTTCTAAGTATATATAAATCAATTTCCGGGACTCTCTTTTTTTTCTCAAAGTTAGCAAGTACCATTGCAATTTGTAATGGATAGGCATTATCTCAATACTCAATACTACTTGGAAGTTACTTCGTAACCGGCCTGTGAGGGCTTCACTGTAGGGCGGTGGGGTTAGTTCCATAATACATGGTATTTTGTGCGCGATTAATACACGGTGATAAATACAAATTTACATTGTTTACCTAACACACGTGATAGGACTTTGTTCTTTATAAAATACTAGCAACCCACTGCGGCTTCGTACATGTTCAGTAATGTAGGTACTAACGTAGTTAATATACATGTATTTTACGTATAAAAACCTTTCTCTTGAATCACTCTGTCTATTGATAGAAACCGCATTAAAATCCGTCGCGTAGTTTAAAAAATCTAAGCGTACAGACGGCGCGCGGCGGGAAACGACTTTGTCTTATACTTCTTGTACTATGTATAGACAAGCGACACGCCACGGCTTCGCACGGGTGTCCATTTTAAAAGATCTAAACGTGCAGTTGGCAAGAAGCGACTTTGTCTTATACTATGTAGGGACTAGCGACTCGCCCCGGCTTCGCACGGTTGCAATGTAGGTACTAATGTAGTGCATATGCGTGTATTATACATATAAACGTTCCTTTTGAATCACTTTGTCTATTGATGGAAACCTCATTAAAATCTATTGTCCAGTTTAAAAGATCTAAGCGTACAGAAGGCGAGAAGCGACTTTCTCTTATACTATGTAGAGAAAATCTGTGAAACTTGTTTTACCATCACGAGAAGCCTAAAATCCATCACTAAAGTCCGTCACTTGTTGATATAGAAAAATATGGAATAACTGAAAGAAACCGAGTCGTGCCAAACACTACTCACCACAATCAGATTTGGTCATGGGGTCGACGTAGAGAAGGACAGGTGTATCTCTTACTTTATCTGTTATCAGTTGCATATCAGCCAATGCCGCTTGTGCGTTTAACGGCTTGTAAAAAAGAGGAAGAAGTATGAGGATCGCGTCAACGCCAATTCTTTCGGCGTACATTGCCTGAAAAAGAAAGGATATGCATAACAATTATTAAAAAAAAATTAACAACTTTAAAATTATAACAGATAAGCTTGGTGTATCATAACTTTTGCTATGGGTACATCTCTCAAATCGATTAGAAAAAGTACACCAAGATCGCATCTTCTCTTGATTACAGGTGTGATGATGGTCAAACGTAAGCCTGTTGTTTTCGTATATTCGTTTATAAAGAGATATTTCGGATGAAGACATTTGTTTTATTTATTATATTTACTTATTTAATGGCTGACAGGCTAGGTGTTTCACCACAGCTCACCTGATAGTGTGGTCGAAGATGGTAAAGTACACCTAGCCTGGAATGGAACTGACTCTCAAGTGATGCTGCCGGAACACATCGTTAGATGTATGGCGGCAGATTTTCAACTTGAGGGGGGTAGCTAGCCAGCCGAGTACTAGAAAGTACTTTACCACCATGCTATGGTTTCCTCACGATGTATTCCTTCACCGGCAGCTCAAGCTCATTGTTGGGGTTTGAACCCACGCTCTTCGGCATGTGAACCGACCGCGCTAACCACTGAGCTATCATCGCTACAAAAACAAAGCTACTTTTCTTATGTATTGTATATTATATTGTAAATTGTGTTTTATGATATTTGCTTTACCTACAATTCAATTCAATTCAATTTATTGCATAGATTATATCATTACAAAGTAGTAATTACCAAATTAATTTCTAAATTATTGTAACCACACAAAAACCAGTAGTAAATATATACAAATAGAATCTATTTGGGTTTTAGTTGGCTGCTATACTAAGTAATTCTGTGTTACAGCTGCCACAAAAATCTGACGCATAATACACCTACCAGCCTTATTCCAGTTGGTGTGACATCTCCTACAACGACCAGAACCTTCAGACCATAACGCCGTCCTGCCTTTACCCAGGCTTTGAAGAGTGCTTTACACTCGTCTTCACTCAGCAAATAACCTTCGCCCGCTTTTCCAGCCACTGAAACCAAAATACGTAACCAGTAACCATTACGCCGAGAAAGAGTGGTTTAAGACAGTGCGATACGATACGAGCAAATGCTTGTTTGTTCAATTCTTTATTGCATACTTACTACTAAACTAGCGGACGCCTCGCGGTTTCAGCCGCGTAGTTCACGAACCCGTAGGAATATAGGGATAAAAAGTAGCCAATGTCACCCGGGGATAGTGTAGCTTTCCAACGTTGAAAGAATTTTTGAAATCGGTGCAGTAGTTTCAGAGCCTATTCAATAAATACAAACCTTTCCTCTTTATAATAGTATAGACAGATAGATAGCAGGTATGCGATGCAATAACAGAGATGGTGTAGAAGGCGATGATAGCTCAGTGGTTAGCGCGGTAGGTTCGCATGCCGAAGGGTTCAAACCCCAACAATGAGCTTGAGCTGCCGGTGAAGAAAAACATCGTGAGGAAACCATAGCATGGTGGTAGGGTACTTTCTAGTACTCGGCTGGCTAGCTACCACCCTCAAGTTGAAAATCTGCCGCCAAGCATCTAACGGTGTGTTCCGGCAGCCTCACTTGAGAGCCAGTTCCATTCCAGGCTAGGTGTGCTTTACCATCTTCGACCACACCTTCACTTAACATCAGGTGAGCTATGGTCAAACAACTAGCCTATCAAACATAAAAAAAATATTAAAAAAAAAAAAGGCGTCAAAAATACACAGACAAAAAAAGTTGTTTTTTTATCAGCCCCGTTTTTTAAACATTCCCACAGCTGGGCGTAGTCGTCTTCTCATTGTGAGAAGTTTAAGTCTGTAGTCTAGCAAGCTTTTTTTATATTTTTGGACATGTATTCCTCACGATGTAAGTATTTCTTTACTCCTATGTCAACGGCATCTTGAAAAGACAGAGATGCGTGACGGATTCGAACTCAGAACCACCAGATTAGAACCTAAACGGCCTCCGAACAAGGCTGCCAATTTTTTTATACATGCATTAATCAAATAATGTACTTAATATTATCATAAATAATAAACATTTATGGCATGCTATATTTTTGTCTTTAATTCTTGTGCGTATAATATTGATTAGACTTTTTATGATCACACCAAAGATAGTATACAGTTAAAAAATAAACCTAAGTTAAAAGTATAACGACCGGCGCTATTAAAATATTCTCTTCCAGGTAACCTTACAATGGAATTCAAGGGAAAACGGTATATAACATAAACATAAGAAGAGCATAACATAACAGCCCTGTCGGTTCATTAGTAGTATGTCTACTCCAAGAGCTGAAGGGCGTGGGTTCGATTCCCACCCAGGATAAACATTTTGTGGTATAATTTGTTTGTTCAGGTATTTATTATAAGTATGTCTTTACAAAAAAAAGTATTTAAGTATTCTATCATTTATCTAACTTCCATAGTACAAGCTTTGCTTAGTTTGGGGTCAGATGGCGCTGTGTGTAATGTCCTACGATATTTATTTATTTATTTATAAAGATAAGAGAATCATGCAGTTGAGAAAAACATGTTTCTTTCAAGCCCTTTCGAATGGGAAACCTAAGAAATGACGTACCAACGACTCCAGTAACGCAGTTGTCGGCGTAATCTTTAGCCATGTCATCAACTTTATCCAAGTCAAGTCGACTAGTATCGTCCTCACGATAAGGCGTGAACACGGGAACTAAGATTCCATTAATATCTGGAACCTGCAATGTGAAATTAGAAAAGCATTTGTGAACAATGTGAAATGAAGAAATTTTAGCAGTCTTATTGGATGACCCTCTGGCAAGAGAAGAAGAGGAAAGAGGAAGAGGAAGAGGTCAAGTAGATAGTAATCTACTTGACCTCTATAGCAGGAGGTAATTTGGGTTTTGTGTAAACAAAACTGTACGTCGATTTTATGTTCTTTTCTTCACACACACACACGCCGATTCATAAAATTATTCATCAAAGATCAGATTTTTTGTTTGTTTATATTGATTAGGCTCCGAAACTACTGGACCGCGCCGGTCTGAATGCTACATTATCACTGAGTGGTATCATCATCATCATCATCAGCCTATATTAGTCCACTGCTGGACATAGGCCTCTCCCAAGACACGCCACTCAGCCCGATCTTCGGCTTTTCGCTTCCATCCACCGCCAGCTGTCTTACGTATATCGTCACTCCATCGAGTCTCAGGGCGTCCTACGCTACGCTTGCCAATACGCGGTCTCCACTCTAGAACACGTCTACCCCAGCGGTTATAATCGGTTCTGCGGCAGATATGTCCAGCCCATTGCCACTTCAGCTTGCTAATACGCTGAGCTATGTCAATGACTTTAGTTCTCTGGCGAATTACTTCGTTTCGGATCCGATCCCTCAGAGAAATGCCAAGCATAGCTCTTTCCATAGCTCGCTGAGCGACTTTGAACTTACGGACCATTCCCGCTGTGAGTGTCCACGTTTCGGCTCCGTAGGTCATGACAGGTAGGACTGAGTGGTATACGAGTGTATATAATTATATTTATATTGTTAATCGAGTTTTGTTTTGTTTGAAAAACTACTTACAGTTCAGAAATATATACGTTTTCACGTACCTACTCACAGCTGAAACGACAATATAGCCCACAGGCTAAATATAATTATAAAAAATGTAACTAACAGATTTTATTACGTACCTACTAAGACGTCTCGCGGTTTCACCCGCGTAGTTCCCGTTCCCGTGGGAATACAGGGATAAAAAGTAGCCCATGTCACCCGGGGATAGTAGGTAGGTATAGCTTTCCAATGGTGAAAGAATTTTTGAAATCGGTCCAGTAGTTTCGGAGCCTATTCATTACAAACAAACAAATCTTTCCTCTTTATAAAAGTGTAGACGGTTGGTACTTACCGAGAATGCTAGTAGAATATCAAATTTTAGAACTAAATTCATAAATATTAGCATCAAATAAACTAGTGAAGTCATTTTTAACAAAATAACGAATTAAAATTAAAAACTTTAATAACAACTCAAGTTAAATTGTAAAGAGAATTTATAAAGTAAATTCTTTTTATATCATTTTATTGTGCATTTAAATGAACCCGCGAAAGATTACATAGGGAACCTGAAACTATTAAAATGCTAATAAGTTGCCTATCTAACTAAATAGGCAAGAAAATGTTCCAGTAAAAAGAACTTCGTAATCTACATCTATATATATGTATATATATATATATAATAAAGTCGTAATACAACTTTTCCTCTACATTGCACAGCCAAGACAGACAGGCACGAAAAAAAATACATTTACGGATTCTATTGCTTCCATTTACTCTGAAGAAACACAAAATTCAAAAAAACATTATTTTTGTATAGGTATCTCTTTATTTATTACTCATTTAATTATTTATTGCACACTTAAGGAGTTTTGGCGGGAACGCGGGAAGAGTCGTGTCGCCCCGCTGTATTTTTTTCCAAAACTAGTGTTTTGTCGAGTGTTTATGCATAAAAATGGTGGTGTTTTATTCATAAAGTGCCGAATTACAAGCGCGAGTGTGGGAAAATGATATAATGTGGTGAAACATGAGTTTTCGTGTTGCTTCCAAAACTCCATCGAAGATTTATAGTAAAGTTGCCACTACTTTACTAAAGCATGACTGGAATTAACTGACACGAACTGGACTTGACAAAGACGACTTTGACTAAAACTAGCTACGATGGCACTTATTTAACTTTTGAAACTTGAAAATATATAATTACTTGACACTGGCAAATGCTAAAACGCGACGCCAAAACCAAAGAAAAAAAAAAACATATTATGGAGTTTTGGCGGGAACGCGGGAAGAGTCGTGTCGCTCCGTTGTATTTTTTTCCAAAACTAGTGTTTTGTCGAGTGTTTATGCATAAAAATGGTGGTGTTTTATTCATAAAGTGCCGAATTACAAGCGTGAGTGTGGGAAAATGATATAATGTGGTGAAACATGTCTTTTCGTGGTGCTTCCAAAACTCCATCGAAGCTTTATAGTAAAGTCGCCACTACTTTACTAAAGCATGACTGGACTTGACTGAAACAGACTGGACTTAACTAAGACCGGACTTTGACTATAACTAGCTACGAGGACACTTATTTAAATGTTGAAACTTGAAAATATATAAATACTTGACACTGGCAAATGCTAAAACGCGACGCCAAAACCAAAGAAAAAAAAAAAAACATATTATGGGAGTTTTGGCGGGACCGCGGGAAGAGTCGTATCGCTCCGTTGTATTTTTTTCCAAAACTTGTGTTTTGTCGAGTGTTTATGCATAAAAATTGTGGTGTTTTATTCATAAAGTGCCGAATTACATGCGTGAGTGTGGGAAAATGATATAATGTGGTGAAACATGACTTTTCGTGGTGCTTCCAAAACTCCATCGAAGTTTTATAGTAAAGTCACCACTACTTTACTAAAGCATGACTGGACTTTGACTATAACTAGCTACGTGGACACTTATTTAACTTTTAAAACTTGAAAATATATAAATACTTGACACTGGCAAATGCTAAAACGCGACGCCAAAACAAAAAAAAACATATTATGGTTGATTTATGGTTTATTTCACAGTAAATCTGGACGATGTTTTTTAATGATGGAATGATTATTTATTATTGTTATTATGATTATTTTTTTTCCTAATATATATTTTTTTAATGTATCTATTTTTTGCTTTTTTTGTGACATAATTGTAAACGTACTTATAACGTTTTGATGTCAATAAAATAATTTGAATTTGAATTTGAAGGCGCGCATCAAAACAAACATATGTATATATAATAATATATCAAATCATGTATAAATATATTACTATATAAATGAATACACGAACAAATAAATATGATATACTACTTAATATAAATAAATATCTATAAATATACAAAAACCTAAAAATATATAAATATATACCAACATCCTTGTCAGATGAATCATTTGATAAGAATTTGCATTACCCATTCTTATTCATTTTATCTACTATTAACTACTAAACGGCTGAACAAATTTTGATGAAGGATATGCCTTTGGATTCATCTTTATTTCACGACTGTTACTAGGTATATTTTGACATCATACTGAACTGGAAAAAAATCATCATTATTTTTCAGTTCAGTACTATTTCAGCCGGCGCACTACTACTTAATTTAAAAATTTTTTTTACAGCTTTCACAACCCACCGCTACTTGGGCTGCTGACGTTCGTTTACTTATTAGTCACTAGCAGCTCGCCCCTGCTTCGCACGGGAAAACAAAACTCGATTTACAATATAAATATAGCTTATGTACCATTCTAATGATGAAAGAATTAATAGTTTTCGCTACGCATGCTAAGTAAGGGTTTGTTCACATTTTTCACAGCTTGGGTAACATTATTGTTTTTAAATAAACTATAGCCTATGTCCATCATGGATAATGTAGCATTCTAGTAAAATGTAAGAATTATTAAGATCGGTCCAGTAGTTTCCGAGCCTATTCAATACAAACAAACAATCAAATCTTTCCTCTTTATATTAGTATAGATAGATATAGATAGATATAAGATCTAGTATCGGTATCAACATCAGCCTTACTATGACTTTTGTATTTGCAACGCTACCTCCAGTACTATCATCATTGCTAACAACTTTTACTAAAGACATAACACAGCCACCAATAATAACAGCTTTTGTAACTATGATAGCTCAGTGGTCAGATGTCGGTTCACACACCGAAGAGCATAAGTTAAAATTCTAATAATAATCTATCGTGAGAAAACCATTACGCGGCTGTACGGTACTTTCTAGTACTCTACTGGCTCAAGTTGGAAATTTACCGCCAAGTATCTACCGGTGTGTTCCGGCAGCGTCGTTTGAGAGCTACGTTCATCCTAGGCTAGGTGTGTTTACCATTTTCGACCACACCTCACATAATATAACGTGAGCTGTGATCAAATGCCTGACAACCATGAATGAATTTTTTATATGGATCAACTGATTTTTATTTACAATTTTATAGTTTTACAGGGACTGTCAGATGAATAAGCTCCAGTTGTTTTGTTTTCTAGTTAATTTACAGAAACATTGAAACTAGGACTGTACCTATTCTAACGAACTAGAAGTTAAAAGTAAACATTTTTTATGTGAAAATTTTACTTATGTACGATAAGAATTCCTCAACAAATTACAAATAACTGTAGGTATGATTAGAATGTTTGTGCCTATTTTCACATAGTAACTTAAATGTTGTACACCACTATTTTTTAATTACCAGAATTTTAATAAATGGCGTTATCTTCTGCTGAAACCATCAATGAAAAAAAACTTGAAAAATCGATGTCGAATAATTATCCACAAAAGGTGGAAGACACAAAAAAACATAAACATTTCTGTGCTCCAATTTTTAGGGTACTGCAGCTAGCGAAACTGCAGGGCTGTTGAGACTAACCATCGAACATTTCAAAGTGAACATTGACAGCCCTGTTGGCTCATTGGTAGCATGTCTGCATCAAGAGCTGTGGGGCGTGGGTTCGATTCCCACCTAGGACAAGCATTTTGTGATATAAAACCAAATGTTTGTTCTGTGTCTGGGTGTACTGTATGTATTCTAAGTATGTATTTACAAAAAAAAAAAAAATTAAGTATTTTATCAGTTATCTGACTCCCATAGTACAAGCTTTGCTTAGTTTGGTGTCAGATGGCGCTGTGTGTAATGTCCTGCGATATTTATTATTATTATTATTTAAAGTAATGAGCGCTAAAACAGCGATGCCCTAGAGTTTGTTTTACTACTCAAAGTTATGTGTATCGCTGCAATGGACATAGCACGTTATCACCATCAGGAGTGTCTCGTGAAATAATATATTTGCAAATCAAAATGTTTACGTACAACGATGTTCCGGTGTTCTGCTATTAATTTTATCAAAGAGTTCGAAATTTTAAAAAAACTCATGTACCAACATAATTATGTGTAGCAACTGTAAAAATAAACAAGCAATTATTTTGCAGTAATAAATTTTAATGGCACAATAACTTTATGGTAAGCTTAACGTAGAAATACCTATTTATATAATAATTCTTAGGTATAGAACAAGATTTCCTTATCTGTACAAAATGGTTACTTTGCCAGACCGAGAGATCGGAGTTTTCCTTGGATTCGTTGCTTGGCCTCAGCAGAAAGGGTCTTCTGAGGTAAAGACGGAGGACCTACTTTGATACCAGTAGCTAGTTCCATACCAGCTTTCATGATAGGCACCCAAGCTCCTGAAAAATAAAAAAGAAATAAGCTCATGTCAATTAAAGCATCGATTGATACGTTTTTTGAGGAAAACGTCTTTTATAATTTTTGTAAGAGATCATAAAATGCTCCGAAAGAAACTTGGGAATTGGGCAAGGAAATCGACTAATCCACTTCCGTGCCCAATTCCCAGGATAGGGATATGGAATAGGAAGTGGACGAGATAAAAATACGAATTAGGAAGTAAACAAGTAAGGACGCGATGGCTTTGGAAATTATCAAGGAAGGATGAAGACAGTTCAGGAATTGGACAGCTATGAAAGTGGACGATTTAGAAAGTGGCCCAAATCTACCAGAGGAATCAGGTAACAAGTTGTACTTATATTAATTCTAGTATTAGATTCTATGTACTTGGTACACTATGAAGTTAGTAAATAAACTCTTTTTTTCCGATGAGTGGCGATATGCCATTCCAGCAGCATGGCACTTACAATTTCGAACAACAAAGTCCACCGCATCACATGATTGACGCTCTCTACTTTGCGACAATCATTAAATCCCCATTATCTTCTTATCTTCTATATTTGAAGTTAATTTGCTAAGAAATGGCATATTCTTTTGATTATATCTTTTGTGGTTAAACCCTTACCTTCTGGAGTATGTGCCTCAATAGCGAGCGACAATTTTTCCTGCAAAGTCCTCGCTTTAGCTACATTGTTGCTCGCCACAGCATCTAGTATATCTTGAGCCAGTCTCGGGAACAGATTATAGGCAGTGCCGATACTGGACCTAACGCCGAGCAGGGCTGCTGGAGCGAGCAGCTGAACCAAAGAAAATTAAGATTGCATTATGAGATCTTTGCCGCTAAGGCATATATTAGTCGGCATGTTTGCTTGATGTGTGCAGTTTTCACAACTTGACCATTGGGTGCCCATGATACAGGCTATGGTTAGTTTGGAGCCCTTTGTATTTCCCTTCACCTGTATCCGACAAATTTCATTATAACTTCCTAACTACCATTTTAAGCCTTAATATTTTATCATGGAATAAGTAATTTTTTTTTTCTATAATGTGCGTCATTCCCATCGTGAGTTGTAATGAAAATTCACCGATTTTAAAAGTTCAAGTATGGTAATTGTCCAAGAGCAATGGAGCGTAGCAAGTGTCGGCTTACAGAGATGTTTCCTATATCATAAATATACTAGCTTCACCACTGAACACAAAAATTACGATGGTCACCTTAGTGAACCATATCTTCCAGTAGTCAGGAAATGAAAAGGATAGTAATAGGAGCATAATTACTGTAAAAAAAAGCTAATCGTAAATACTTAAAAGTATCGAACAGTACGCATCTGTCGGTCTTTTCTGCCTCGTACTTGTGAGATGTGCCAGTGACCGCAATAACCTTCAAGTCAAATGTGAAAAAAACCCTTATAGGCAGCCCGTACACGTTCAATCATGATCACGATCCGCGATCCGCGATCCGCGATCATGATTTCAAAATTTCTAGATATTATGCGATCCGGAGCATCAGTCCGTCAATCCGCTTCGTACACGATCAGTCTGGATCGCGATCATTGATCGCGGATCGCGCGCTACGTGTACGGGCTGCCATACAGAAGAGCATGTAACGTACTTGTCATAGGTGACGGTACACATTTACCATCAAGTGGTCCACCTGCTTATTTGCACTATTTATAAATAAATTAAGGCAGAAACAAAAAGAACTTACAGTATCAGCACCGAGGAACATTTCCTGGTCATCCACCAGCGCTCGGAGCACTTGAGCGCCTTCAGAGAGGTCGTTCGAGGTGAATTTGATGCCTTTGAAGTTGGGAATACGGGCCGTGGCTGCCTTAACGAACGCTGGCATATTCACTAGAAATGAATGACGTTTAAAACTTTCTGTCTCAGGAAAAGGCCTAGCTACCTCTTTCTCTTTGTCTATCTCTATCTATCGCTCTCTTTCTCCCTCAATCTATCTCCCTCTAAAGATCCAAATGAGCTAGTTTCGTCATTGACGCCCTACTATTGCTTACTTTCACAACGAACCATAATAATGATACGTACACTATAATGTGCATTACCAAAAAAAATACTATCATTGCGCTTCAACAACGTCAATCATGGAGTTTTGGCGGAAACGCGGAAAAAGTCGTGTCGCCTCTTTGTATTTTTTTCCAAAACTAGTGTTTTGTAGAGTGCTTATGCATAAAAATAATGGTGTTTTATTCATAATGTGCACAAGCGCGAGTGTGGGAAAATGATATAAATGTGGTGAAACATGACTTTTTGTGTTGCTTCCAAAACTCCATCGAAGCTTTATAGTAAAGTCATCACTACTTTACTAAAGCATGACTGGACTTGACTGACACGGACGGTACTTGACCAAGACTGGACTTTGACTATAACTTTAGCTACGAGCACACTTATTAAACTTTTGAAACTTGAAAATATATTAATACTTGACACTGGCAAATGCTCAGAAAGCGACGCCAAAACCAAAGAAAAAAAATCACATCAATCATTAAATCGGGCCACGTTACGTAGGTAGGTATATATATATACTTTAGTTTCGTAGGTATATATACTTTTGTACAGGCGAATAATTAGGAAGGGTCCCAGTTTGTACATGTTCATTAGTAGCATGGTAACGAGCGGGATGACAATCGATAGTCAGTTACAGTGAACTGAATTTTACTCTGAGGATCTTTTATCTCAACACGTAATTCCGATAAAAAAGTGTCATAACTTTTCAAGATTACTAAATTTTTTAAGTCTAGCTTAAACAACCCATCTTAATAAAGTTTCCTCTCAAACTATTTTCGATATCGCTACTTATGATAACGGAAAAGCAACTTGTCTAATATCAGTACCTAAAAAATTTCGCATGGTGGTTCGATTTCCATACAAATATTTTTTTTCCATTTATGGACAAATGGAGCATAATTTTACACGGAAATAACAGCTACTGGCATTTATTTTGGTCTTTATTTGGGGTAAATCACAATTGCTTGAATGAAACAGTCAATCGATCGATTTGAGTGAACTTGTGTGAGCTTTTGTCATTTATGCAAGTCATTTCAGAAATTACCTTCAACCTTGCTCATGCTCGGGATGTGGTAATACAGCACGGGTAGCTTGGGAGCTGCTTTCGCAACCAACTCCACGTAGGAGACCAGCTCGTCTACCGTCGCTGGCTTGAAGTACAGTTCGGGCAGGGTCAACAGCGAGTCTACCCCAACTGCTTGGCAGTGCGCAGCCTGTAATGTAACGTACTTTTTATTGTTATTGTCGTTCCACAGAAACCGGAGTTTGTGATCTTTGTCAACTTGATGTTTTTTAATCCTATAATCCTACTAATATTAGTTTATGTGTATGGATTTATGGGTGTACTTGCTGTGCCCAGAGGTATTACTCGCTACATGTTTTCGGGATAAAAAGTAGCCTACGTGTTAATCCAGGGTCTCAGCTACCTCCAATCTCCATATCTACCTAATTTTTTCCAAATCCGTTCTGTAGTTTTTGTGTGAAATAGTAACAACCATCCATCCATCCAAACTTTTACATTCATGATACTAGTGGGATTGTAAACTTAATATTAGTATTATATTGACTATTGTTAACTTAATATATCTAATATTTGTTAATCCTATAATCCCACTATCTGAGATGTATTATATTATAAATGTGACAGTTTGGATAGATGCATGGATGGATGTTTGTTACTATTTCACGTAAAAACTAAATTTTGTATGGAGGTAGCTGAAACCTTGGATTAACACATATGCTACTTTTTATCCCGAAAACATATAGCGAGTAACACCGCGGGGCGCAGCTTGTAATAAAATAAAAGTCCGTAAGTACTCTGAATTCGCCACCTATCGTGTTCTTCCATTACATAAGACACACTTATCAAAAGAGATAAAATTAAGCCCAATAAATGTCATATTGAACGACGTGACATGTAAATTACACGTTATCAGCATCTTAAGTTTGAGAAAATAAAGATAGCATTCAATACAAACATTATTAATGATAAAAATATGATGTTTTTGTTTTTATACCATAAACAGGTTCACTGCGGAACAAATTACTGATAGTGTTGCTATTCTAAATTATATACTACCAGCACATACCAAATTGTAAGTATATACCGGTTAGCTATCAGCGCCTATTTGACATTGGTAACTTGCTGTCGTTTTAACTGACTTAAAAAAGGATGAGGTTCTCAATTCGACTGTATATTTTTTTTATTTTGCAACTAGCACAAAAACAAAAACATACAAACAGAGACAGACAGTTAATATAGGGGTTATGTTTGTTTTCCGACAATTATGAATCGATTTTGATAATTCTTTTTTTGCTTGGTAGATCATACTTCAGAGGTAAATCCATATAAATTTTATAGCAATCATCGAGCGGTTTTAAAAATCAACAAAAATCTAAAAATTGTTTGCAGTAAACGAAAATATCATCGATGAATAATATCGATGATATTAAAATATCACCGCTAAAGCGGATATTGTTTGGCGGTTAAATGACTTACCAAATCGACGACATTGGGCAGCGGCGCTCCGCCAACTTGCACTTGGATGTGCAGTTTTGTTGTCTTCCCAGCCGCCACCCACGTATCTATCACCTTCTTCCGATCAGCGACAGTGAGCGACATGTGCTCTCCGGTCGTGCCACCAACTGTAGGAAGCAAGAAAAAGAAATCTAGTAAATTTAAAAACAAACCACAACACCAGTAAC
This sequence comes from Biston betularia, assembly GCA_905404145.2. Taxonomy (NCBI): domain Eukaryota; kingdom Metazoa; phylum Arthropoda; class Insecta; order Lepidoptera; family Geometridae; genus Biston; species Biston betularia. The sequence continues at coordinate 3,345,492 of FR989879.1, forward strand.
AGAAAGTTGGTGGTAGATTTCCTTAGCAGGAATTCGTCTAGGTAGGTACCCAGGTACAGTAGCATGCCCTAGACGGGCCCTGTATCAAAATTGGTTGGGGCCCTTCTACCAGACTTTAGCATAGCTCATCGGAAGTCGTCTAATTATTCTCTCACAAACTTGTAAACGAACATAATATTATTGTATCGTACAAAGTCTGGACGTCCATTGTTGACGCGACCTACGAATTTTTACTTACACGTATTGGGGCCCCAGTATACCGAGGGCCCGTGTCATTGATCGTGCTGATACAGCGATAGCTACGCCCCTGGTACCACCGCAGTATCAGATATTCTACCGCCAAGCTGTAGTTTCAAACTTAAAGATTATTAAATTACTAGTACCTACCAAGTGATTATAAGTGATTATGATTTTTGTCATGTCATTTTATTACATTGTCAATTTTTTTTGTATTGATATATTATTTTTTTTTTGTTTTGTAATCAGTGTTTTAAAACTCATTTAATAACATACATATTTGAAAAAAATTCAAATATGTATGTCATTAAAAATGGTATGGTCATGGTAAAATAAAACTAGCTCTGTTATCGAGCACTTACCCAGCACAGACTTAATCCCATTCTCAGCCAGGAACTTGGCGTATCCAGGGATGGCTGCGTAGTTGACAGTGAGGTCCTCATTTAAAGGTGTGAACACCGGAGGCATAAGACCACGAGCGGTGAACGCCACCTTCATAAGAAAAAAAGAAATATTGCTGTATAAAAAACGAGCGGCACGTCCCGGCTTCACACTGGTGGATGTTTATTTTTTAACTAAATTCTAGTAATAAGTAAATATAGCCTATGTTACTCAGGGATAATGTAGCATTCTAATGTTGAAAGAATTTTTTAAATCGGCCTTGTAGTTTTCGTGGTTATTCGTTACAAACATACAGAAATCCAAAAATACAAACCTCTTACCTCTTTATAATAATATAGTAGGTATATAGAAATACCTGAGAGAAATACAGATGTAGAAAAAAATCCATAGCTCGCCCAAATTACACCGGCTTAAAACACCGGCTGTCGGCACCTATTTTTACTTTGTTTTTTTCGGCGTCATACTTTTTGCATTTGCCGGTGCAAGACGATTTATTTAAAATAAAATTGAAACACTTGACTCTGATAAATGCACAAGAAGAAATAACGGCCATAACGGCCGAAGCCTCTAGCTGGTATTTGGCGGATCAGTCCCAAAAGTATAAGCACGAATTAACTTGCCCTTGGGATGGCAATGACTCAAGCTACTAGAACTACGCACGTACTTAAATGACTACATGTACTTTCTTCTACCCTCCTGTCTTGCCATATCAATATGGCATTGTGTCAGGTCATAGCGGTGGCTTACTCTTAGAGTAGGTATAGGTCCTATAGGTACTAGTATACATATAATGGCACGATCGATTGTTCGGAGTTACTCGGTCAGCTGGGGCTGCGCACACCCACCGCTTCCCTAAGAAAACCTAGTCTTCTCTATGTTCCGCCCGTAGACAGTAGTTACAGGCGAAACAACTACTTAATTAGGGCATGCAGGTGCTACAATTCCCTTGATGGGGAACTGGATATAGATTTATTTAATACTAGTTCTATAAATTTAAAGAGGCTTTTTAGCAATAATTTTTAACGACTTTACTCGACTTGTTATTTGTTATTGTTACTCTTGATGTGTATTATTGTGTGAATCCGTCAATTTACATATTTCTTCTTTTCTACTTGTGGAAACTTTTAATTGGCCTTCTTTTCTTATTCATTGTAATTGTCTATGTACCTAGCTGTAAGTTTTCTTTTGATTATAAAAAATAAAATAAAATAAAATAAATAGCTATAACCCTGGCTGTGTATAGTTAAATAGTTACGTCTTACTACTTGGTTTTGGCACGGTAAATCAGTACAGTGTACGAGTAGGTACCTACCTAATTCAAAGAAATTGTGGGTGTAATTCCGAAAAGCCAATACCGCTTTTTCCTTTGAAATTTTGTATACATATTTGACCCGATTGCGAAAATGGTAATGAAAAGAGGGTAGAAATGTACAAAAAACTTCGAAATACGTTAAAAGATATACAGAGTAAGTAATGATTGTTTAAATATAAACTATACAAATATATGTGAAAATGCTGTTGATGACTTCCTGAAGGATAAACGAGTTTAAAAATAATTTGTTTGTTTAGCAACTAAAACTATATTCATAGCATAATAATTTTGCATGCTATGCTGTTAGCGCATAGTGATTCAAAATTATTAGCAGTTGTAATACCTATAAGTAAACCATGTATCCGCAAAACAAAAATTACAACTGAATCATAAAATGTACTTACAATAAATTATTTAGTAGGTAAAGGTAGGTAATATTATGCAAAAATAATAAAGCCACTTACCATTTTGAATGTATTAATTTTGATCTCACAAAAACAACGTCAACTGAAAAGAGCACACGGCTGACTGACAAAATATTCCATAAAACAACAATTACAATGGAAATGAGTTATCTTAAAGTTTTATCACGGTTTGTGTATAAAGAGAAGTCAAACGCCTACAGAAATCAACGAGCAACAGCTGTGTACAAGATCTTATGCGTGCGTTACCGATTTACTTGGTGGTAGATCTGCTTAGCAGGAGGTCGTCTAGGTATGTACCACCGCAGTACGAATTATTCTACCGCTAAGCAGTAGAGTGTAAACATTACTGTGTTCCGGTTCGAAGGGTACTGCAGCTAGCGAAATTACTGGGCTGTTGCGACTAACCATCGAAAGTCTCAAAGTAATGAGCGCTAAAGCATTGATGCCCTGGACTTTGTTTTGTTACTCAAAGTTTTGTGTATCGCTGCAATGGTCATGGTCAGGCGTTATCTCTTACTATCAGGAGAGCATCTCGTTCGTCTCATTACATTAAAAAAACGAACTATTACTAGCCTTTTATTGTAATAAAAAATATATTGTTATTATTGCTAAGAATCTTTATTGTACAACTAGCTGCGCCCCGCGGTGTTACCCGCTACATGTTTTCAGGATAAAAAGTAGCCTATGTATCAATCCAGGGTCTCGGCTACCTACATACCAAATTTTATCCGAATCTGTTCAGTAGTTTTTAAGTGAAAGAGTAACAAACATCCATCCAACCATCCAAAATTTTCACATTTATAAAATATTAGTTTATTTAATAGATAATTTACACCACACTTATTCAAGTTTCAGTATTCAGTGGTGTGCTTACCATCTTCGACCACAATATCAATTAGGTAACACCAGTTGAGCTGCGTTTAAACATTTAGCCAGCAAGCAATAAAATAAAAAAAAATTTGGTACTGTTCATTCAAATATTTTTTCGGAAGGTTTTTTGTATATAAAACTTTTGTATAAGTAGACAAATACCATGGCATTCAGTTTATTTTTTCTTCTGTGCAGTATAATTTTTGTTGTGGACAATAAAGAGTTAGTCAATCAATCAATCACCCCAGTGCTCCCCAGCTATTTTAAGTTATACCATATGTACCTACAATAACATAAAGGAAGTTGTGCCCATGGTAAAAACTGTTCGACTATACAGCCCAGGCTAATAACCTAGTAAGTACTTATGTTTAATTATGCATTATACTGCATAACGTAGGTAATGCTCTTGTCTATAAATAGACCCAACGTTATCGATCCCTACTTACCTACCTACTCAAAAATCTCAGCTCTCTATCATAACAGAACCAGACAACAAAGAAACTTTTCCTATTTTCAGTGGATATTTCAAGCTAGGTCATACCGGGCTGCACATGCGCTTTTGCAGCATGACATTGATTTGTTCGCTACTCCAATGACGAATGCACAGATATTAATATAGAAATAATCGAACGTTACATCGTATGTGTTCTACATAACTGGAAACTACTCAAATCGGAACAGCGAACATCTCTAACAGGCTTACACAGAAACTGTTGGTTTTTTTACTGTATATACTTTTATCAAATACCAAACTACGAAATTTTTTATAGGTAGTAAGTATAATTATTATGTTAATCCCTCAAGAAGCTGTACACCAAACTCGAACTAGGAGTTTTTTGAAGCAACGCGGAAAAATCGACAATGATCATAACACGACATCGTTTTCTTTTTTCATAACTTGTGTTTTTCGAGTGTTGTTTGTTTAAAAATATTCGGTTTTTTAGACATGGACTAGTATTTACAGTTGAAGCTTCTATAAATTTGAATAGGTAGGTACCTACTGTTTTCTAGTAATTTAATTATATGACCCCTGCACCCCAATAGATCTCTCCGGACACCCCAAACCCCACTCCGACCTCATAAAATTAGCTAACCCCCCAGAGTTTGCGCCTACCATTTTGTGGTGGATATGACGGGAAAAATTAACTGACTGACTGTTTTCGTCTGATTTGTCCGATAAAGAATTTAAATAACTTTTTCAAGTGATTAAATTGAACATCAAAATATGTATTAATAACCGTCAAAGTCAATCAAACTAAATAACAGCCAAGTTTATGCCCTAGAAAGGAAGTGGTTGCTTCATTGGAAGCTTCTGTAGACATAACAATCAACATATTGCACCACATTACATTACTTGTCTATACCGGATGCATAATAATTTAATATTTTATGATTTCAACATATGTGTGATCATAAACGCAAGAAAAAACATAGCTAAAAATTATACAATTCAGCTACATGATTTTTCACGTTCCCGCCATAGTTCTTGCTCGTTTGATTCCACTGTGGTTGATACATTTTGTTAGTTTGACAGGCAGACTATGACAGACAATCAGTCAGTGCGTTCATTTTGGATTGTGTGCACAGCTGTTCGACAACATAACTAGCTTGTCGCTAATCACGATTTATATCGAATGAACATTGACGTTTATCTTTCCCATCACTTTTTGTAATCAATCATATTCGTAAATTCGTGATTGTGCATGTGCAATGCGTATGGATATAGTATTTTATATTAAAACAAACAAAATACATGAAAAATGAGTACTATTAAAAGTGAACTGAGTATGAGTGATTTAAATAAAAAATTCTTTGAGATAGTAAAAGATGAAAACAAAGCGGAGGAAGCGGCAAATTTCATATTTGATAACTTGTGTGATGATGTGACTTTGGGTGCTATTTTTGAGTTCCACCATGGAATGAAGACTGGTTTAACTGAGTTGTTAGAAGGAGAAAAGGAAGATGAAGATGTTTACAAAGTAGTAAATTCACCTGAGTGCGACGTGTTTGGATTTTCAATGATGAAAAAAACACCTGATTGTAATTGCTCTTGTCCAAATTGTGAGAGGCCTGTGTCAGCCACCAGATTCGCTCCACATCTTGAAAAGTGCATGGGTAAGTAAACAGTTTCATCATCTCTAGTGCAAACAGGAATAAACGTTATTAGTAATTATGTCATCACAAAGGATCAACATTTCCTTGCATTTCACAATCTTAGTCTAACCAAGCCTTATTTTACTTATGTACTGACCAGATTTTCATTATTTTTTACAATGAATAGTGCCCTTTGTCTCTCCTCACTATAAACAGCTGTTTGTGCACAGTCAAAATACCATCTGGGTGACTATTGATTGTTTTTTAACTTAAATATGGTATGCTAATACTCATAAGCATTTTATTCTTACTTTGATTTATGTATGAGAAGAAATAGGGTTTAGCTTCTCAGAGTTCAAGATAAAGAATCTTGTATACTAATGTTTCGTAAACAGCTGATTCCATGAAAAATGGTGTAGGTGTTATTGCAAACTGGTAAGTCACTGCACTATGCAAAAATTTAATTATGTAAAGGTATAGCAATATGTTAAGCATTCTAAGTGTCTATACAACACAAATTTTGTACTACTTGCTTAGAAATGAATAGTTTCAAAGAATTATCAATTTTTTTGGTTGACAGTTTAAGTGTTTGACTACAGCTCACCTGATGTTAAGTAAAGGTGCGGTCAAAGATAGTAAACACACTTAAGCCTGGAATGGAAACTGTCTCCAAACAGTGCAATGCTGTCTCAATGGTAACCAAAGTACTAGTTTTTTTTAAAATTACAAATAGGCTTGTGTTTGACTGCCATCTTGCCTGATGTTAAGCAAAGATGCGGATATGATGAAGCATGCTTTCCTAGAATAAACTAACTCTCTTGTGACTTGAAGGTACCTAGATTGTATTTATCAGGGAACACCCATTTTGGCAGCTAATATCATTGCTTAGCAGTTTGCACGATGAAGGTGGATTTGAAATGTTTAGTTCGAGTATTAGAAACATCTACCATGGAGCAATGTCGCTTTTTAGAGCTCCTGGCTGTTCCATAGTTAAATGGGTAGGGTGGAATAAGGTCATGCAGATCTGAAGTGCACTCTCCAAAACACTTAAGTTTTGTAGTATTGTTTATTCATCCAAGCTTATTAGGTTTGGCAAAATCCTTGTTATATAAAGATAAAAATAATTTAATATAAAAGCCAAGCTCCCCACACACTAAGCAGTCATTACCACAAATCACTGGATAGTCAGAAATACTATTTGAATGGTATCTTTTTGAGTTGAGATAACATAAACCAAAAGGTGAGTTGATGATCAAATGTAATAATATTATTATGTTAGTATAGGTAATCTTCAACTTAACAATGTTATTGTTGCAAAAAAAATATGCACACAAATGTATTTTTACTTCATAGATCAACATGCACCAGTTCAAGCCAATAAATAGATAAAAAATTCTTTATTTTGTACAGAAATCAATTTTTTTTTTATTTTTGTGTTTGACAGGCTAGGTGTTTGACCACAGCTCACCTGATGTTAAGTGAAGGTGTGGTCGAAGATGGTAAAGCACACCTGATTATACATTGAACATAGGATCAAAATTACAATGATTTTATCGGTCTGTGAAACTAGGTATATATATGTCAAACTGTATAAACAGAGCTCCTGCTAAAAATCTATTTTCTAATTATCTAAAATATGTGTGCACTGTAATCATTAAGTGTGGAATGTTACTATAATTATGTAATCTTAATGAATATCATTATTAATCAATTAGGCACATAGCCACTTACAACTTAGGCACTTACAAGGCCTGTGAGACATCTTGTAGCTCTGCAAACTACAGAAAAAAAAATCTAAATGACTGGATCACTGTAGTATTGTGATATGAGAATATGTGGAAATATGTAATTAAGCAACATTTGCATTTTCTTTTCAGTTATCATAATTTGTCATACTTATTCAAAAATTAACATTTAACAAATTAATTTACTCTTTGCTTAAAATAAAATTGCAATAAAGCTCACGAGCTAGTGCAACAAACACCACACCACAACCATGAAAAGGAACAAACGACTTTTTGAATAGTGTGTTTTAAAAATGTCTCTATTATTTATCAGGAATGGGTCGCAACAGCTCCCGCATAGCCTCTCGCCGGATCGCATCCAACAGCCGGGAGCCCACATCATATGCTGGACTACTTAGTGATGATGAAGACGACGCGGATTGGGCTGGTGGACCCTTGCCTTCTGAGCAACGTCGCAAGAGGAAAATTAAGAACAATAACAACCGGAAGTCTAACAAAGTGCACAAGTATGTATACCTGTGTTTGTGTGTAGTTGAAATGGCTTTTGTGATGTGTATGCTTGATCACAGTCGGCTTGATTCTGGCTGGACAGAAATTTAACTGATGAATTTAAATATCTGTTCAAATATATCCATGGTTGTGTTTCATGGCATATGGCATTGGTTTAAGGGTGAACTATGAATGTGATTATATAATTATTATTGTTAAAAGTAACTGATGAGTTATATGGCGTCTACTATGATGTTATGCTTTTTCACTTACGCATCATAGTTATTCTGACACAGTCGGTGCCATTTGCCCTCCTTAACATCAATAAGTACTCTGCCACTATTTTGGGGGGGGGGGGGGCGGATGGGAATTAATTGTTTGTTTTTTAGTCAAAAATCATTTTAAATGCATTATACTGTATGTAAATACCTTACTTTTTTCACACCTAAAATGCAATTGCACTATCATCTGTCAAAGTGTGAGGTGTTACTAAAAATATGTGATCTTAATTTATATGATTATTTATCTATCAGACATATAGCTGCAGAGTATATAGATCCTTCACAATCTATCATGCATATAGTATATGTTCTAATCCAGTTATCCATACATTCTGCAATCATTACATACTCATACACAATCACTCCCATATAATATTTACATCCAGTGGAAACAGGAACAACAACGGAACCCAGAACTCTGAGGCTAACGATGGTGGCGCCACCTATGAGACTATGTCGGCAAACGAGAAGAAGAATCTTCTTCTGCAGATTTGCGGCGTGGTCTCCGAACACACCAAGAAGCTCTGCACTAGGTAACTAAGATCATTTCTTAGACTGATGTAGTGTAGAAAACAGTCTCAATCATTTTATTTCACAGTCCGCCCAATATTATGGTACAACGTTTTGAAAGTTGTTATTTTATAGTTTATATATATATTATATATATATAGTCTTTATAGGCTAGATATTTGAGCTCACCTGATTAAGTGACGGTGTGGTCGAAGATGACGTCGACTTGACTCTCGTAGATCAATGCAATATATTATACTTATTATGTTTGAAATTTTTTTACTTCAATTGCGTTATTTCAAGATCTTTTAAGCGATACTTCTCTATACCATGTTTAAAACAAAATGTAAGTTAATTTTACTATGGGGGCAGATGAGAAAAAAATAATTTTGATTGTTAGTTCCGCTTCATTTCATCTTAGTTTTCTAACCTATTGTCTAGTTAACTAATATGGTATGTGGCGCGCTTACTAAAATACTGTTTCTTTGTGCTTTCAATATTAAATTTTATTTTATTTGGGAAACCAACAGTGTTAATTTCTAAATAAGTGTAACAAATTGTGTTAACTAGGCACCATTTACATATGAATATAATATACATAATGTGCTGATTTCTGAGAAATATTCATATTTTTGAATTTCCATTTCTAATTTATATTAGACTTTGTACAATGTCAGTAAAATTCACTGCAAGATCTCTACATGAATAATGACCAAAACATACTCATAACACAAACCACTGTCTCTAGGTCTACCCGGTGCCCCCAACATACAGAGGAGCAACGTCGAGCGCTCCGCAACACAGTCCTGGACCCTGATTCTCAAACCATCGGCCTCACCGCCGAGGAAGCTGGATCTCCACCTGATTCCAGCCCTTCCTCATCTTGCTCCTCCTCAAGTAGGAAAAGAGACAGGCACCGCGCACCACCCAAGTCGAAAAACAAACGGGACAGGAATATTTCTCCCAACAGCAGGGAGTAATAAGATCTCCTTAACTTTATTATTGTATGGACTAAACATTGTCTTTTCATAACTCGCCGGACGGACTAAAAAATTTTCCTTTCCTTACTGACTGTAAGCACTACAAAATTTACGTATTTTTGTTGATGGTAAGGACAAAAAATTTACCTATCCTTATAAAGACAAAATTGTCCTAAAGTTTGTAGGCTAGATGTAATCAGTTAGATCCACGAGCATTGCCATGCAGGATTTATTTGGTAGTACTAATAATGCACTATTATAGCATAGATTCAGGGCTTTTTTCTTACATTTTTTAATTTCTAGACAATAAAACCTCTTTTGTTTTAAGTGTGAAGTGAAGTGAGGTTATTCCTTAAATAGATAATAAAATTACCCTTCCAATAAACTTGTGAGATTTTTACAGATATATGCCCAATTAGTGTTGATTTGATGGATTGGATAATACAAGATGTCAAATAGAGTTCAGTACTAGAATGTATGGAATCTTATTCATCTAACCATAGTATTGTTTTCTTCAAAGAATTTGGCCCTGTAACGTAGGCGTTTGAAACTGGTTTCCAACGAGAGTTATTTTCTATATCGTACAGTCTGCCTACACAATATTTGCTATTTGTGTTTTAGTACCATCTTCCCCCACCGATTGGGGAAGTTGGGAATAAACTAACAAATATGTTTTTTATTTTTTTATGAGATTGTGTGACAAAGTAAACTAATCAAGAATTAGATGATACGCTCAAGTTGGAATCCAGTATCAAACACATCGCACCAGTTAGTCTTTAGTATTTCAATTAGCAAAATAAAAGGTGGTTTTCTGTTACTATTAAATTAGAAATGAGAAATGTTGCTCGTAAGGTTATCATGTTAAAAAAATTAGGAATAGATTAGGACATTCTAAAATTATGTGGTAAGATTGATTTATTTTTAAGAATCGAAGTGTGGTCTGGTTTCGTACAAACGATTATTTTTGCTACCGCTAGTGTTAAAAGTTTCACAAGCGTTTAGTGTTATGTTGGCGTAAAATTAGCTGTTAAAAAAGAACTTATAATTAAATCTAAGATTAGATACGTTCTTAAATGTTTCTAACATATGAAAAAAATATCAACAAAACAAAAAAAAAATGTTTTAAATGGATTTCAGGCTAGTAGCAATAGCTCACATGATGTTTAGTGACGGTGTGATCGAAGATTGTATAGCCTAGCCTTCGGATATTAGCACGTGAGACAAAAGTTTACGTATCCGAAATATGTACCTATGTCTGTCACGTTTCCGCGAAGAGCTTTGGCCCATTGGACTTAACACGTGTCGCCCACCAATGATACGCCAGTAACGTAGAGCTAGCCAATCAGTGATTGTTTATGGTTTGTATTGCGAATGGAAATTTAAATTAAGACGTCGTTATAGCCTAATTAATCTACTTGTGTAAGCTGATAGGTATTTTTTTACATTTTGAGGAGGCGAAATTAATTAAGAAATCGTAGATCTCATTAAAAGTGGGAATATATGGCACTCGAACCTAGGTCGCAAGAATTAGGTAATGTACAGTAATAAAGCTGAATCGCCATCTGAACTTTAGGGTGATTGCCAACCAGCCGACTACTATGAAGCACTCGGACAAACAAAAATATTTATTTGTTTTACATAAAAAAAATTGTGTAGGCAAAAAAACATTAGGCTATTTGACTCTATTAACAAATCGATATAATCCTAATAAATTGCAGCGTAAAAAAGCTTTTTATTTTGTGCAATAAAAACGACAATAAAATTTATTTATTTTGAGTTTTGGTCACGTAATGGGAAACACTCTGTGTGATTGGTAGCAACACTGATGACGTCACACCAAAGTAAAAATTCAAGAAAACAAACAAACTTTCGCCTTGTTTTGCTTGTTCTTTACTTTGGTGTGACGTCACATGTGTCACGTGACCAGGGTCATGATCAAAATTGCATTATGGCGCGTTTTTTTCTCGTTCAAACTTTCATATCGATTTTTAGCGAAAATACGACAGATCCCAAGGAATGTTCAGAAGACGTGATGTTCAGTAAATATAATTAGAAATTATTTGAAACTAGGTATTTCCCAATAGTAGTTAAATAGCCTATTTATGCATAAAGTATAACTCTACACTATGGTTTTCTCATGATGTTTCTCTTCACCGGCAGCTCAGCCACATTGTTGGGATTTGGACCCAAGCCCGACTCGACGTGTGAACCGATTTCGCTAACCACTGAGCTGTCATTGCTACGAATTGTGTTCTGGTACATTTCGAAACACATACCTCCGTCTTTTGGGTTTTTTTAGGGCGCTTCCAGTAGCAACGTGAGCTTGGATTGGTATCTAAGTTCTTTACCAAACTTATTTAGTAATGCACAGTGTCGCGTTTAGCATAGCAAAAATATGGCAGTTACGTCAACGTTGTGATTTGTATGATTCATTCTACATAAATTAATTGAATTAAAACATATTAACATTTAAAATATTTAATATAACGCACTTTAATATAAGACATAATGATTATTATGTCTTACATAAAATTTTCACGTGCAGAAGACGCACCCATTTTAGTATTGTTTAAGAGGACAATTATCATTTTTATCGTAATCGTATTTCTAGAACAATGTTCCTGTCATATAAAAGTTACAATTAGATTTATGCCGTATCTTCCCACTTTTAGCGATCGATGGTAAAAATCTATCGAATGTTAATAATTCTGATGATATTATAATTAGTGTATTGTTAGTCTAGGCTAAAAGAAAACCACCTAGAGTCAGATAAGAAATCATGTTTTGTGTGTAATGTATGTCAGATGTCACTATCACAATACCTCTAGGAAGACGTCACGAGACTCATCGCTCCCATTTTTAATTAAAATATAATACTGCCTTTGCTAGCACGCAGCGTGCACAAAATTTATATCATCTCGCGAAAACGGAACAATACGTGTTTCGTTATCGCGAGTGGGAAGACTTATCGCGTGCTCGGCGTTTCCTTTAGTAGATTTTCTTCACTGACTATGTGAAGTGGAAAAGCCCACAGTCATTATTATAAAATACTGAAGAATTTAGGGTCCCGAATATAAGCCACATCACACAGACGTATATAAGCTAACTATGCTATAGTAGCTTCAAAAAATGTTGGGTGGAACGATGTTAAATGTAATGTATACGATATAAAAATTACTTGTTTAGTCGTTTTGTTCTGTTACTGGGTCGTAGATACATCGAAATTGTCTGCAAACACGCAAATGTCTACAATATTGTTTTTGCTGTTGATGTGGTATTATAGCTCTATACAAGGCGTCTGTGTCTGGGTGTACTATATGTATTATAAGTATGTATTTACAAAAAAAAAAAGTATTTAAGTATTGTATCAGTTATCTGACTCCCATAGTACAAGCTTTGCTTAGTTTGGGGTCAGATGGCGCTGTGTGGAATGTCCTACGATATTTATTTATTTATTTATTTATTTAAGACGTCTACCATAATATTCTATTTTGTTCCTAATTTGACGATTGCTGCGCTTTCTTTACGTAGATTACGAGCCAGTGCCACAAGTGGCGGCCTTAGCACTATAAGCGATCTCAATTTATTAATTCTTCTAAAATAGATACAATAATGTACACTTGTGAACCTCAAATACAGTAAGTATTTGGCAAACATTTACCAAAATTGTTGGACATATTAAAAAAAATCTTTTTAACTATGGCATAAAAAAAATTAACTTGTAGATGTAACAAATGGTGTGTTTTAAGTTTGTGTTAGATATTGATTCCGCTAAAGATAAAAACTAACATACATAATTAGGAGGTCTTAAAAAGACGATAGAAATGATCACCTATCATGTATACTTACATATTTTATTGCTGTATTTAGATATAGACTACGCAAATTGTTATAATCTAAACGAAGATAATATTGGGTATGTAAATATTTAATGTCGAATTAACTTCAATAATTATGCTCATTTAGGGTTTCATACTTAAAGGTTAGGTTGGTCTTTTTTTTGGATCCTTAATAGATACCACTGGCTTAAGGGGAAACAATGTGGTTATGTGGGTCTCTCTGTGGCCTACCACTTTGGCGGGGAGTGACACATTAACCCCCCTGGGGTGTTACCGCCTGACATCTATTTGCCGGGGCTGCGGGAACGCTTTCGCACTCGTCCGCGATTAGGTTAAGGTCTAACCTAACCTTTATGAATACATATACTAAACCGTAATCTATGTTAGTACCTATCGCAGATAACATATAAATATAAATGTATGAAATAGTACGGAGTCCTCGTAAACCGAATTATACTATGCTGGCTTTACAAATTTTTAGTTGACGTTTAGTTAGTACAATAAACCCTTACATTCTATTGTCACCTTTTATAGGTTAGCGAATCTTGATTTGTTTATAAATTAATAATTATCTCATCTCGCTGATATTGTAAAAACTTAAGTTTGTATGTAATTTGTGTATGTTTATAACTTGTTCATGTTGAATGCATATATAGGTACTTTTTATACCCGAAAAAGACAGAATGAATCGGCAACGGTAATGTTATTAAAATCGTCGTAGATTGATGTCATCTTCATTTAGATTTTACGTAAAACAATGAAGTTCTTTGTTTAGGATTCAGTACCTCAAAAAGAAAAAAATCTCATGCATTCTATCTGTCAAAAATAAAAAAAAATAGTACTTCCCTTTAACCTAGAATTCGGGAAAAAGCTATTTATTACAGCGCAAGAAAAAGAAACTCATTAATTTGTAATTATATCACGTAAAAATATATATATGCGACAAGCTCTACTAAGTCGGACTTGCGCTCCGAGTCTAGTATAATTATGTAAGTGCATTACATAATTATACTAGATTATATACGTAAGTTATCCATCACGGGAATAGTCGCGAAGTTTTTTTACTGTGAAAGCCTCCGAACATTTGATTGGTCTATCGAAAAGATAAGTCTGATTGAATGACAATTTTACTTCAAAGTAATTTCGACACCCGCACATTTACATACTATGTGCGCGTTTAATTGTGTTCGCAAAAAATTTTTTTTTTTTTAATCTTTTATATTTTTGTAGGTACCTACTAAGTTACAAATTAAGGATGTTCTATTATTTCCCTTTGAGTTATAAGACCTTGCTGTCTTATTCTTGTTATTCCAAATTTCATGATTCCAATCGACTGGAAAATAAATATAGGTACTCAAGTATAGATTTATTAATCATGACAGAGGTACAACGAAGAATTCCTAAAATTTTTACAATATTTTTGTTTTTGAGGTAAGGAATCCTAAAAACTATTTATATTTTCAAACATTTGTTTGTAAGCAGTTGTGTCGATGCTTTTTTTAATATTAAAAAAGGTGGAAATGCGATATAGCGCTGAGTTACATGTATACCGACCTACGTTGTTTAGTTTTATTGATGTTCTAAATATGAAACGTTTAAAGCCAGCGCAGACGAGTGACAGTTCTGACAGTACGACCCAACTTAAACGTCAAACGTAAACTTATTGAGATTTCTGTTAGACGCTCACATATCGTATGCCCGCACAATAAAATTTACGGTCGCTAACCTTTTTTTATAAGTGCCTAACAGGAATCGCGATAAACAGCTTACAGAGCCTCGATCACGAACATTTATCGAATTCCTATCCTAAAGGTATCGAGTCCTCGATAGCATACAAATCTGTACAAATCTCATACAAATTTTTGTCGATATCGATTCGAATACTTTTCGCAAGTCGTTCGTGAACGAGGCTCTGTACTTTTTGTTCGTCAAATTAGATCGCTGTGAAGACTTTTCCGCGGGACTTTAGTCCCTCGTCTGCGCAGGCCCTTAGTCCTGTTCACGCAGATTATGTAGATATTACTGATATATTTCATTTGAATCAATGATTATTCACAATTGTGTATATTATACTGTCTGTATATTATTATTATTTTAGATAATTGACCGACTGAAATTAGTAGATGTAGATATTGATTGAATTAAAGAAGTTTAGTCACATCTTGGTTTTGTGTTTACTGCCTTTGTTAGGGAAACTTTGATCCATATAATTAACTATTCTGTCATATAAGAATGTTCCCGTCTTTACGAAGTAATAAGTATATAGAGTGGACGGGGATAATAATTGTTGCTATGGTACGAAAAAAAATGTTGCACTCTTAAAATTATAAAATAAAAATAAATAAATAAATATCGTAGGACTATACACACAGCGCCATCTAGCCCCAAACTAAGCAGAGCTAGTGTGATGGAAGTCAGATTACTGATAGAATACATAAATACTCAGAACACCCAGACACAGAACAAACATTTGTTTATTCACAAAATGTTTGCCCTGAGTGGGAATCGAACCCACGCTCTACAGCTCTCAAGGTAGATATATACTACCAATGAGCCAACGGGGATGTCAAAAAGAATTAAAATATAGATACATTCTTAGTACTGTCATCAGTGGCGGCCTTAGGGGATGGCAAGCAGGGCAACCGCCCGGGGCCTCGCGTCCTCGTAGAAAAAAGTCTTCATAATGTACGTGTAAACAAGCGTAAAAATAATCCCATATAAAATTAAAAATTAGTTTTTGAGCTTGGATTATTTTATTGCGGCTGGCATGACAGGCGAGCTTGCGGCCTCAAATGTATGTACCTAGAGCGGAGCGTCGGTCGTCCAGCCGCAAGATGGGTCGACGATATCGTCACCGTCGCGGGTCGAACCTGTACCAGATTGGCACAGGACCGAGGCAGATGGCATGCAAAGAGAGAGGCCTATACCCAGCAGTGGGATAAAGAAGGCTGTGGATGATGATGAGATCCAGATTTTATTTATTTATTTATTTTTATTATTATTTAGCCCACTTTGTCCCACTGCTGGGCTCTCCACGGCTCTCTGTTTTGTGCTGTTGTGGTCCACTCCTTATTGTGGGCATCGAACTCATCTTTCCACCGTCTTTTAGGCCGGCCTGGTGGCCGTTTTACCTCCGGGACCCAGCCGGTGGTGGTTTTCGCCCATAGCTCCGCTGGCATTCGGCAGACGTGTCCCAGTCCCACTTGATAGGTTATTAGAATAAAAAATCAAATAAAAGAATAAACCATCATTTTATTGGCATAATAATAGTAACTGTATTGAAATATTTACATTTTATAATAAAGATATATCACATAAAAACACGCCTCACAATGTTTTAAAAAGCGCAATGATGATTTATCAAAACGTTAAGTATAAAGTAAGTATCTATCTTTGGAATGGGACAAACATACTGTTTGTGTATCCGCAGAACATGTGAAGTTAACATTAGTTGCCAGCACCTAGAGAAATGAGACGGTAGTACGTATTCGATAAGTTAAGATAAGAGATACCAAGTTAAGATCTTGGCTGTTTTATGACATTGACGAGTATCTCAAACTAAAGATTTTTTTTTTTTTTTTTATTGTTGACAGGCTAGTTGTTTGACCACAGCTCACCTGATGTTAAGTGAAGGTGTGGTCGAAGATGGTAAATCACACCTAGCCTGGAATGGAACTGGCTCTCAAGTGAGGCTGCCGGAACACACCGTTAGATGATTAAATTACTAGTAAGTAATTATGATTTTTTTTGGCATTCTAATTTTTTTATTAATAGTCATGTAAATCAGTGTTTTAAAACTCTTTTATTGATATATTTGGAATGACATTACAGAATTTCACTTGTAACATTGGTTTTATCAATAAAATATTTGTATTTGATAGGAAATGAATGAAAATGTAGCAACAGCTCTGCCATTTTTTGTATATTTTTTTATCGAAAACGCACTAACGTATTTCCCGATAGTTTTTGTGCTAGGGATACTAATTAAGGTAAAGCACAAAGCGAAGCTGCACTTGATCGCTCGCAGGGTGCTACCGGCCTTATTTCTTGCCAGGTGCTGTTCTATTAGTGAAAACATTAAAAAAAATATATTAACAGAGTTAAATTAACTACGTTAAGAATTAGATTTAAAAATAATAAAATGTCTATTCGAAAGTACTGCTCTTTTTATAATCGAAAATGCAGTTTTAGTCCTTGCTTTCTCTCGTCTTTAAACGAAACCTACCGTTTTTCCTTCGATAGCAAATACTTACCTAACATTAGGTAAGATTCATTTTCTACAATACAATATTTAGTAAAAAGTATAATTACAATAAAAACTTTTAACTAGTAAAAAAAAAGTAGATGTTAAAGAATATTGTCGTTGAAAACAACAAAAAATACAGTAAGTACTTACATAAATAAAATCGAATACAAACAGTTTTGTACTAACATCGAAATACGCACATACCTACATCAATTTTGAAACAAACAACTAGTTTTGTCGGTGCTTAAAAACGTAAAATGTGTAATTGAGACATAATATAACTCCTTCCAGTTCGATAGGTAACGATTCTTTGTTCAACAATGTATCCCATTTTTTTTTTAATGGCTTAGAAAATATTCCTAATCACTCATCACTTCTAAATGAATAAATCCCGAACACACCAAACTATATCTGTCGCATGTCGCTCTTATATAGATTTGACATATGAGCGACAAGGACGAAAACAATTTCGCGTAGTCTATAATACAAACTTAAAACATTTTGCAAATAGAGATGGGCGCTTTTCTTGATAAATATGTCAAAGGCATGTTTCGAAAGATCAAAAGTCATATAAGAATGTAAAACACTAATTCCATTATTTTAAAGACTGGCACCTTAGTTTCAATTACAAAGCAGTTGTTTATAGATCTCGAATAATTTTACTAAACAAGCTTATACTATGGTACGGACACTAGAAGCGCGTTATAATTTATAAAAAAAAATTGTAAATATTATGTAGAAAAAAAGTAGCAACTAAACATATTAATCTACAACTAAATAAAAAATAGCCGCTATTACACTAATGTAAAATTGATTACCCGACTGCCAAAAAAGAAGGGCTATGAGTTTGACCTGCATGTATATCCGTCCCTATGTGCTCTCGTAACTACTAAACGGCTGAACCGAGTGTGATGAGCGCCGTGCGAGAGCGAGTGTCACTGGATATATTAAATCCGTGGCCCATTAAATTTTCAGCTTGTTACGTGTCTATGGGGAAGAAGTCGCCGCGCAAAATCTTCGAAAAAAGTTTTATATGCAGAACTGTTTCTTACATAAATATAAAAAGGCCATAGTTCATTTATATGTAGCAGGACAGGACAGGGTATTATTACCCTGCCCATTCTACTATCAGACAGCCAGGAGCTCTAAAGTGGCATTGCATCATGTTAGGTATTCCTAAACGGTTCCAACCCACCTTCATCGTGCGAACCGCTAAACAATGGAATTCGCTGCCCGAGTGGGTGTTCAGGTGGCTTCAAGTCGCGAATGAATCAGTTTTTTTTAAGCAAGCGTGTTCCATCATAGACCGCATCTTCGCTTAACATCAGGCGAAATGGTAAAAAAAAAAATTAGCGCATAATAAATAATTGCTTTCGATAAACAGAGAATACGAACACGTCCAAGTACCCGCACCATAGCTAATGATTTCGAGATCCTAAAAATGTAAAGGACAATGTTATTTCGATTAAAAATGATTACTAACACTGCGCGGCTGGCAAACTGAGTATAAAATACAATGATCTTAAGAAAAAATACGTGATTGGCCTGTAGCTGTGACTCGTCGGCTGATTTGCTGACGTCACAAACTGATAGATCGATTTGATTGGCTAGCTAGATAATATAAGTTAGAACCAACTCCCGAATTTAAATATAGTCAACTTTAAGCCTTATGCGCTTGGAATAAGGTTTTTGCCAGTCTGCCCGCCGCTCGCGCCACATGTAACATTACATTCAACAGATATCGGTGTCCCGACTGATAATGCATTCTCGCCCAGGACCGATGCCGATGTATTTCACTGAAAAAAAAAACATATCAAGAATAATATTGTATGGTACTTTATATACCTACCTACTTGTGTTATTCTAGATTAATTTTACGGGTAAAAACTATAGCTAACTAGTGCCACTAATTAGCTACCACAATCAAGTTGAAAATCTGCCACCAAACATCTAACGGTGTTTTCCAGCAGCCTCACTTGAGAGCCAGTTTCTTTCCAGGCTTATGTGTGTTTGCTATTATCGACCACACCGTCGCTTAACATCAAGTGAGCTGTCAATAACAACCACAAAAAAAAAACTGGAACAGAATTGAAACCATAGAGATTTTTGATAAATAGGCGACAAAAATAATGACATCTACTTTTTTTTCAGCTATTTTTTTTTCTTTGGTTTTGGCGTCGCGTTTTAGCATTTGCCAGTGTCAAGTATTTATATATTTTCCAGTTTCAAAAGTTAAACAAGTGTCCTCGTAGCTAAAGTTATAGTCAAAGTCCAGTCTTATTCAAGTACAATCCGTGTCAGTCAAGTCCAGTCATGCTTTAGTAAAGTAGTGGTGACTTTACTATAAAGCTTCGATGGAGTTTTGGAAGCAACACGACAAGTCATGTTTCACCACATTATATCATTTTCCCACACTCGCGCTTGTAATTCGGCACTTTATGAATAAAACACCACCATTTATTTCTTCTGTATTGGTTTTTTCAATGTGTGCAATAAAGAGTTAATCAATCAATCAATCAATCAATCATTTTTATGCATAAACACTCGACAAAACACTAGTTTTGGAAAAAAATACAACGGAGCGACACGACTCTTCCCGCGTTCCCGCCAAAACTCTTTTCAGTTATGTTTATAAATAGCAATGAGTGCCAAATAATGTGCGTGAGTGTGAGTAAGTCATAAATATTTCAGTAGTAAAAGTTCGTAATTATGAGTCCAGCGGGTTCCTTTCGGGATACACCTTAACTCTATAACCCTGTATTATCTGTGGTTACTAACCGGGTAACTCGAGGAAGTCCTCGATTGCGCGCACGTAGGCGCGCGCGCTGTCCGGCAAGTCGTCGAATTGCCGCACGTCCTCAATGCTGCAATTCCAACCTTCCATCGTCTTGTATTCCACCTAGAACAGACGGTAACATGTCTATTATTACTAGGAACGAACGATTTGAAAAACAACAAAATTAGTTTGAAATCTAGAACCCGCCCTCCACATTCATCATACCAACCGCTATACCATAGTAGTCATTTAAATAAATAAATATCATAGGACATTACACACAGCGCCATCTGACCCCAAATTAAACAAAGCTTCTGCTATGGAAAACAGATAACTGATAGAATACTTAAATAGTTTTCTTTTTTTCTAAATACATAGGTACACCTACTTATAATACATACAGTACACCCAGACACAGAACAAACATTTGTTTACATCACAAGATGCTTGTCTTGGGTGGGAATCGAACCCACGGCTATTGGAGCAGACATACCAAAGAACCAACAGGATGTCAAGGTCGAAATGTCAAATTTGCTGCCCAAGTGGGTGTTCCCCAATAGATACAATGTAGGGGTTTTCAAATCGCGAATGAATGGGTTTTTTCTAAGCAAGCGAGCTCCATCGTATACAGCACTTTCGCTTACACTCTTGATAACTTAGGTTTTTTGTATTAAAGTAATGAGACGAACAGGACGCTCTCTTGATGGTTTTCTACCGGATAGTGATATCCGGATTTCGGAGAGTGCGCACTTGAACTGCACATTGCACAATTTGGTGCAAACGTGCCCCCTGCACGTGTCTACTACCGGAAGACACACAAACGCGACCAAAACGTCATCCGTACATGGTGGATGTTCCCCATGTACGCACAGAGCGATTTCCACATTTCTCATTCGCGAGGTTGTGGAACTCTCTGCTGGAGTCTGTTCCCTGTCAGATACAATATGGGTGTCTTCAAATCTAGAGTAAAAAGGTTTCTTCTAGGTAAGCGCAATTCATCTTAGACCACACTACTGCTTAACACCTGATCCAGAAGAAATCTATTCACTCTAGCCTTAAAAACGTCCAAATTGTAATTTATGGGAAACAGGGAGGCCGGCAACGAGTTCCATTCGTGGGCCGTGCGCATCAAAAAAGTAGAGCGGAATCGCTGCGTACGAATACTGGGAACGCCCACGAGGAACGGATGGTAATGTGCCGTTTTTCTGCTCGTCCTGTGGTGGAACGGAGACGGTGGGATGAGGTCATGGAGCTCCTGCGAACACTCCCCGAAATGTATCCGATAAAAAATAGATAGACATGCTACTCTGCGACGGTGATCAAGACTTAGTAATTATCCATCTTCGACCACACCGTCGCTTTGCTTTAGGCGAGTTGGTGGCCAAACGTAGATCTATTAAAAGTAAAAAAAAAAAAAAAAAAAACATCAGGCAGAGTGTGGTCAAACGCGAACCTATTTTAAATTTAAAAAAAATGGTAAAAGGGAACTCAAGTCCATAACCTTTGCAGCGGATACACATAACTTCAAATAGCAGAACAAAGCTCAGGGTATCAATGCTCAGGCCTCATTACTTTGGAGACAATCGCGGGGTAATCCCAACAGCCCTGTAATTTCGCAAACCCTTCAAACCGGAACACAATAATACACACTAAAGCTTGACGGCAGAATATTTGATGCAACAGCGATACCTACCTAGACGACTTTCTGCTAAAGAGATCTCCCACCAAGTAAGTAAATAGGTCAATAGTAAATCTAGAGTAAATAGGTTTCTTCTAGGTAAGCGTGCTCCATCTTAGACCACACTACTGTTTAACATCAGGCAGAGTGTGGTCAAACGCGAACCTATTTTGAATTAAAAAAAAAAAAAAAAGTAAGGCACCCCAAAAAAACTTACCTCAACATTGCTCAGCTCGGACATATTGGAGGGGAAGTAGTCAATCGTCTTCCCTTTCAGTTTGTAGCCGACACCGATTTTAATCTCGGCCAACGTGTCGAGGATGTCAAGCTTCGTCAGGCACAACCTGTAAAATAGAATAGACCAATTAATTTTATTGTTCCTTTCAAACTAAAATGAGGTTTGACTGTTCAAGGTGTTCAATTTAGTTTATTTCCGCTTAACAGTTGTTTCGGTTACAACATTGATGAGGATTTCAAATTAACTATTGCGACGGCAATTAAAAAAAAAACTCGAAAAATTAATTAATATCTAAAATTTGACATAAACTTAAAACAACTAAAACGCCTGAATCAATTAATTAAAATGAATTTAAAAACCTCCGACAGTTGTACCTATAATATTCAACTAGTCAAGCCCTTTCATTTGATTGTTGTTCACATTGTTGTGAAAAAATATGTAATCCGCCATTTTGTGGCGGCGGCCATCTTTGACCGATTTTCATCAAACATAGCTAAGAACACTCACGACTAATTCACCTTTTAAACAAAAAAAAACAAAACCAAAATCGGGTCATACGACGTGAGCTACGATGCCACAGACAGACACACAGACACGTCACTTATAACATCCCGTCGTTTTTGCGTCGGAGATTAATAAGGTTTGGCTTTGTATTTTATCCGTTGATGGCGGCTGTGTACTTGACGACAAGGTCGAGTAAGCTGCAGTCACTCCAACCTCTCGCTCCTGTGGCTACACCTGTCCCTGTCACACACAGCTGCTCACGATGTGTATCCGTTGACGGCGGCTGTGTACTTGACGACAAGGTCGAGCCAGATGCAGTCACTCCAACCTCTCGCTCCTGTGGCTACACCTGTCCCTGTCACACACAGCTACTCACGATGTGTATCCATTGACGGCGGCTGTGTACTTGACGACGACAAGGTCGAGCCAGCCGCAGCGACGCACGCGCTTCGTCGTGACTCCGATCTCGTGGCCTCGCTGCTGGAGCAGTGTGCCCGTCTCCTGCAAATTACAGAATCATATCAAATCAAGAGCGATAGAATAAGTTTAAAGACAATACAGGCATTTGGTATTTGTCATAGGGCTAAAAATAAATAGCAACTTCAGTCTGATGGTTACGATAAATACAATGCACCCAAAAATATATTTTAATACATCGCTTTAGCATATAAGAAGAACTCTATTAATACATATTTATGTAACTATAATATTTTATTTGAGATTTTTGACATGACAAATTAAGCAGGAAATTCGCGATAAATGATCAGAAAAATATTCATTTTGTATTTTATTTCGCAAGTTTTATTTTTTCACAATTTTAATAGCTTTTGTGTCACATCCTACAAATTTTATACACGCGAAAGTTTATTTTATTTTTATAATCACAGGAAAACTTACAGCTTTGTAGCAATGATAGCTCAGTGGTTAGCGCGGTAGGTTCGCATGCCGAAGGGCGTGGGTTCAAACCCCAACAATGAGCTTGAGCTGCCGGTGAAGGAAAACATCGTGAGGAAACCATAGCATGGTGGTAGGGTACTTTCTAGTACTCGGCTGGCTATCTACCACCCTCAAGTTGAAAATCTGCCGCCAAGCATCTAACGGTGTGTTCCGGCAGCCTCACTTGAGAGCCAGTTCCATTCCAGGCTAGGTGTGCTTTACCATCTTCGACCACACCTTCACTTAACATCAGGTGAGCTGTGGTCAAACACCTGGCCTGTCAACCATTAACGGGCAAGTCTTGTGAAATAAGGCAATCGATGTGTTTTTGTCAACATTTTTGTGCCGTTATACATCATGTGGAAGTTTGAAATTAATGAATACTATAGTACATATCCTGAATTATTATGCTTGGAGAAAAAATAGTTTCAAACGCTTTTCGTTTCTTGAAATTATGAAATAGAATATGGCCAAATTATTTTTAATCCGTAATTTTGACATCAAAATAATTATAGGAAAGGCGCAATTTTATAGATGCTAACTTTGATGCAGATACATTTAAGGCTTAGACCTTTTATTGTACGTTTTGTTTATTCTATTAGCAGATAAGTACGGATAGTTTGATGAAAATTTCTGATAGTGCCTGCTGAAAATCTCTTTTCTGCGTTACGTCTGTTGCTGTTTTATTTTGGTAGGCGCTACAAACCATCGAGAATCTCTGAATCTGACAATCTAACGTCACGAGTCTCGTGGTCGTGTATAGCACGTCACGAGAGGCCGCAAGAGGTGGGCGCGCGGTGGCGGCGGTACCGAGCACCGCGCGCATGCTTCCCGCCCGTTTTGTATTTTGATTCTTCTAGTGTGCAACTAAATACCGACCGACCGCGCTCGGTCGTATTATTTTGTTGTCTTACCTCTTTAGTTTGAGTAAATGATACGTTACCGCGATTAACGCTTTTATGTAATTTAGTGAAGTGAATCAGTGATTAGTGCACAGACGCTTTTTTGTTTATTTTTTATTATTCATCTTGTGTACATAATATTATAAAAATGGGAAACAAGCAAGGAGGGAAAAGAAAATGTCTGTGTTTGTTTGTTACCTCTACACGCTTCAGTAGTTTAAGTATAATCTTTTTGTTTGTATTTTTACAATTAACTAGCGGCCGGTCCCGGCTTCGCACGGGTGGACATTTATTTTTTAATTAAATTCTAGTAATAAATATAGCCTCATAGTAATTACTCTAAACTACTTTTTTAAAATGGGTCCAGAAGTTTTTCAACAATGGATATTAAAAAAGTCAAAGAGCGCCATATTCTGCATTGCGCCGTGCAAAAATAATCATGTAGGTACATGCAATACTAACGTAGATATACAAAAAATGACAGAACCTTTACAATAATGAAAATGTTGAATCGTGTGGTATATGGGAAGGCGTCGGTTCTGGACGGTGAATAAAGATGGTGCCCGATATTAAAATGGTTTTCATTTAATATCTCAAAAACCCATCGGCCCCATTGTTTTCTCCATCTACGACCTACCCTTTACTGCCTACTTGCTACGTGCCCGCAGGCTACGCGATGCAACTAACTATTACTAAATACATTCGTGTTCTCTGTGACTTTCATTAACGTCATACGAATACGAAGTCGTGATGAACATTTAATTTGTACGAAACACCGAAGGTAGATTTATTCGTTTCTAGAGCGAAAATATCAATGTAATCATAAGTTCCCACGGTTGCTTTATGAAACTTGAAAATATAAAACACTTGACACTGGCAAATATTCAAAACGCGATGCCAAAACAAAAAAAAAACTTCTGTCATAATGTAACAGATAATCAATGTAAAATCCGCTTCCGGCAATAGGAATAAACATTCTGTCTCCTTCTTGCTCGTGGCTATAGTAATTTAACTCTCCTTATCTATTTTAGCGTGACGTCAATGTATTCAAATCTAACGTCAGACGTATGTACGTCTGTGTGAGTGGAAAATATCAATGTAGGTGTTCAAGCAGAAGTTCCCACGGTCGAGGACTTGGCCCTTAAAAAAAAAAAAAAAGCTAGGTCCACAGACAATTACAATAAATAAGAATGGAAGACCAATTAAAAGTTTTCACAAGTAGAACAGAAGAAATATGGAAGTTTTCACATCGATGACACCCATTCCGACTTACAAGGTGTCATTGACAGCGCGAGACTCGTCGACAATCTTAATTATACCGCCGAGGTATTTTCTATTACATCTGCAGGACAGTGTTTATGACATTTTCATTTCCAACCTATTTTTGTAAGTTGATGTAAACTACATCAACTTGATGCGTTTTCCAAGCGAATTGTAGAAAGAAGGAGCCTTCATACGCTATCTATAGTAATCTGAGGACTTGGCATATCAATTTGAGAAATTTAAGCCCTGTTCGCTCATTGGTAGCATGTCTGCTTCAAGAGCTGTGGGGCGTGGGTTCGATTCCCACCTAGGACAAGCATTTTGTGATATAAAACCAAATGTTTGTTCTGTGTCTGGCTGTACTGTATGTATTATAAGTATGTTTTTTTTTTAATGGTTGACAGGCTAGTTGTTTGACCACAGCTCACCTGATGTTAAGTGAAGGTGTGGTCGAAGATGGTAAAACACATCTAGCCTGGAATGGAACTGGCTCTCAAGTGAGGCTGTCGGAACGCACCGTTAGATGCTTGGCGGCAGATTTTCAACTTGAGGGTGGTAGCTAGCCAGCCGAGTAGAAAGTAACCTACCACCATGCTATGGTTTCCTCACGGTGTTTTCCTTCACCGGCAGCTCAAGCTCATTGTTGGGGTTTGAACCCACGCCCTTCGGCATGCGAACCTACCGCGCTAACCACTGAGCTATCATCGCTACAATCCCTTAAAAATACATCGGGAATATATAAGGAGATAGTTATAACAACATTGACATCACTCACTAAGCCAACGCGATACGTAATAGAATCTCATATATATAATTATCTCCCGTTGTGTTTTTAAGTCTTGCTTTGTGTATGTGTAGTTTTTAAGCAACGTTTATAAGTCAGGGCCCTTACGTCATGGAGCTCGGTAGGGAAGGGCCCGTCGCCCACACGCGTGGTATACGCCTTCACCACGCCCAGTACTTCTCCGATCACGTTGGGAGGCAGTCCTAGGCCGGTGCAAACTCCGCCGA
The DNA here is from genome assembly GCA_905404145.2 of Biston betularia. Classification (NCBI taxonomy): domain Eukaryota; kingdom Metazoa; phylum Arthropoda; class Insecta; order Lepidoptera; family Geometridae; genus Biston; species Biston betularia. Next base: position 3,372,230 of record FR989879.1, read on the forward strand.
TACTGCAGTTCGATGACGTCACGTACGGGTACGTACCTGCAACGTAAAAATATACAGGCCGAATTGAGAACCTTCCTCCTTTTTGAAGTCGGCTAAATAAATAAATCCGGCGTGAACAACTTGACAAGTCGTCGGTGAACAACTTGATATGTCATTTTTTTGTTGATTAAAAACGTTAACTTATTTTTATACTTTTTTTTATGGTTAACAGGCTAGGTTTTTGACCACAGCTCACCTGATGTTAAGTGAAGGCGTGGTCGAAGATGGTAAAGCACACCTAGCCTGGAATGGAACTGGCTCTCAAGTCAGGCTGCCGGAACACACCGTTAGATGCTTGGCGGCAGATTTTCAACTTGAAGGTGGTAGCTAGCCAGTCGAGTACTAGAAAGTACCTTACCACCATGCTATGGTTTCCTCACGATGTTTTCCTTCACCGGCAGCTCTAGCTCATTGTTGGGGTTTGAACCGACACCCTTCGGCATGCAAACCTACCGCGCTAACCACTGAGCTATCATCGCTACACTAAATTACTTAGATACGTATAAAAATTATACAAAAGGATAAAAAAATAGATTTACCAATAATATAATACAATGTAAACTTCAAAATGGCGGCCCTGAAAATGCATTGTCGACTTGTCAATGTATTCACGCCGTGTACGTACGGAAATATTGGAAGACATTTTGCACACAGCGCCATCTAGCCCCAAACTAAGCAAAGCTTGCACTATAGGAACCAAACAGCTGACAGAATATTCTGCCGCCAAGCAGTAGTGTTTAAAACATTACCGGGTTCCGGTTTAAAGGATACTGCAGCTAGCGAAATTACTGGGCTGTTGATACTCAAAGTAATGAGCGCCAAAGCAGCGATGCCCTTGACTTTGGTTTGCTACTCAAAGTTCTGTGTATCGCTGCAATGGTCATGGACAGGCGTTATCTCTTACCATCAGGAGAGCGTCTCGTTCGTCTCATTACTTTTTAAATAATAAAAAATAAACTTACATACTTTTTTTTTTGTAAATAGGTACATACTTATATTACAGAACAACCAGACACAGTACAAACATCCATGTTAGTCACACAAATGTTAGTGTGGGAATCGAACCCAAGCCCTTCAGCTCTCGAAGCAGAACTTTGACAAATGAGCTAACAGGGCAGTCGTATTATTCTTAATCGTTTTTGGCATCACACCGTGTGCATTGTGCCAGATACAAATATTTCGATATTTTCAAGTATACATTGAGGTTACAATGCGGTGACATAATATTTCCGCTTTCGCGCCAAAACTAATAATGTATAATACAGAGCAGCGTCCGAATAAACTTTTAAATATTTTTAGACAAAATAGAGATAGCTAGATAGATACTCTGTATTGTGCACACCGTAAACAGAAAACACCGGCCAAGTGCGAGTCGGACTCACACGTAGGGTTCCGTACCATTATCTATAATAAAACTAAATATTCTGTGAATAGTTAAAGCGTCTACTTGTCACCGTTATTAGTATCGAGCAAGAAACGGTAAAAAAATCAAGTTTGTTGTATGGGAGCCCCTCTTAAATTATTTATTTAATTTTTAGTATTTGTTGTTATAGCGGCAATAGAAATACATCATCTGTGAAAATTTCAACTGTCTAGCTATCACCGTTCTTGAGATACAGCCTGGTGACACGGACGGACGGACGGGCAGCGAATTCGAAAACGGGCTGTCTCAGTATTCTCAGGGTCCCGTTTTTACCCTTTGGAAACCCTAAAAAGTACAGAGAACAAAAAAAATCTTATCAGCTATTATTTTTATATAAACTCACCGAAATCAATATCCAACATAGCAGCATTAGCTCCTTCTACAAGAACTTTCTTCCCGCTCCGTATCTCCTTGTGTAGGTACGAGACCGTATCTTTCACTAACGGCCGTATTTTCTGCGCGTATTCCCGATACCGCGACAATTCGCCTTCGATATCCGCCTCGAGCGACGGGAACATTCTTTTGTAGTTAGCCGCAAGGGTTCTGAATCTGAAAGTGAGTTGTATTTTTATTTAGTTTAAAATAATTCCTAATTTTAGAGAACGCCAGATTTTTCTTATTGCCAGCACTTCCATCACGTGTAAGATTAAGAAGAAAAGTTTTTTTTTTTGTTCTCTTTATACTTCAACATCGTCATTTCAGCCGTGCGTCCACTGCTGGGCATAGGCCTCCCCATTGATTTTCATAAAGACCGATTGGCAGCGGTTCGCATCCAGCGCGTTTCTGTGGTTAGGTCATCTGTTCACCTTGTGGGTGGATGTCCTACGCTACGCTTGCCGGTCCGTGGTACCCACTCCAGAACTTTGCAGCCCCATCAGTTCAACATTATAGATACTTATATACTCACTTTTCTTCAAATACGCTGAAGTCGCCAAGGAGATCGCCTATCCGGACCCCGTTCCTTGTCGCTTTGGATGAGTAAGTCGGGCCGATGCCCTTCTTGGTTGTGCCCAAGGAATTTTTACCCTTTTCGGCTTCTTGTAGCCCGTCAACCTGGAATTCGCAGTTGCATTGCTATCAGCTAAGTACAGTAAAACACGGCAATCATTACAATGTTACGCGATCTGGGCACACAATTCCTCACCATGGCATGAACAAGCCAAATGGGGCTTGAATGCCAAGACCCACTTTGGGGTGGTCACCGCTCCAACGTAGCTAATTTTATCACTAGTCAAGCACCAAGTAGATCCACTTCAGACGAACAAGTCACCATACGATTAGCGATTACCAAAGCGCCAATAGTCAGATTGATCGGCTAATTTAGTTTCAAGTAGTTTGCTTATCTTTTTCTTCTAGATCGGTACCAACGGTAATAAAACCTACTGTTTAATCTCTACTGTTACATACCTCACGCCAATATGATGAGCATATTCGCAACGTGTACTAGCTGATAGATCTCCTTAGCAGGAGGATCATCTACAAGGGTAGGTACCACCGCAGTACAAGATATTCTGCCCCCAAGCAATAGTGTGTAAACATTACTAGTGTACTGCTGCTAGCGAAATTACGCGGCTATTGGGTCTAACCATCGAATGTCTCAAAGCAACGATGCCCTGGATTTTGTTTTATAAAAGTTTTGGGACCAACGCAATTCGGTATGTAAAGTTTTTTTTTTGTATTTATTTTATATTTTTTACTGATAGTATTATTTTATGAAACTAATTTGAATATTTTGGCTTTCTATGCGGTAGTTTAATTCTAATACATTTTCAAACTTTTTATAGTTATGACGTCATAACATTGGCTGAATATGTAAAATATGTACTTTTTTAGGCACTGAAAGAATCCTTATACAGCCAAGGACATGACGTCATTAGAGGTTAATTGAAAGTCAAATTTATTTTATGTATTTTATTAAAATAAACCCCGTCTCATAGTTTAAAGAGTTTTAAACGGAAAAATCATGTACAGGAATGTAATATTTCGAAATGGTTTTGGAATCAGCAAAGTATTTTTTTTCTTTACATACCGAATTGTTATGGACAGGCGTTGTCTTATCTACAGGAAAGCATTTCATTACTTTAAATATATTTTCTATTTGTAATACAAGACATAAATGTTTGCAATAAATATTTCTAATATATGGTCTGAACCACTTGTCAAAATTAAAATTGATGTCATTTTTCCCACACGCGAAAATGATAAGGTCTCATGTCTTAGTCACATTCTGATTATTTATTTATTAGGGGTTTGCCCAAATTAAATACATAAATTTTATAATGAATTACTAGCAGAGTTACCAGAGTTTAAAATAAACACTAGTACCGTTACTAGTATATATAATAAATTATTATTATTATCTACACAGACAGGATGTTCTAGTGGTTACTTTTTATTGAATAAAATTCACAGAAAAGCTTATTTTATAAACAAATCAAAGTCAGACATTATTACAAAACTGCCTAACTTTCTCAGATGACTTCGTTTCGAGGCAGACACCTCTTAACTTTTTTTTTTTTCGCCATGTTCTGCCATGCGGCATGCAAAACTTGAAATTAACGTAACAAAATTAAGCATTACAAAAAATAATAATAACAACTACAGTCGGTGATTCGTCAAATCAAAAGCAAAAATAAAATAAAACAAAAATGTCAATGATATAAAATGTCAATGTCAAACAGTCTTGTTATACTTTTACCTTACTAATTTGATGAGACCAATCACCAACTTAGACACCATGTGGTGAGCGTCGGGAGATTTGACAAGGAAAATGTTGGCCGCTTAGTAAATTCATAGGCGTTTGTTGATATAGGAAACTGCGTCCAGCGTACGATCGGGAACGGTAGCTAGTTTCAAGACTTATTTACATTCGTAGATGTAAGGCACAAATAAAATAAAATTAGTACAGATAACGACAACTGAGGTCATTCGCCTACCACAGATCGGAATCCAAGAAATGTAAGTGACCTCAGGGTCGAGCTGTATTAAGGTTGTGTGACAAACTAAACCGGTCAATATAGTCACTAGACCACCAAAGCTGAAGACCAGACAGTCTGGAAGAAAGGAAAAGAGGCAAAGCCCAGCAGTGGTTTTTTTTATTTTTTAGGTTTTTAGCAGTTTATGCGTTAAGCATACTTTCATGGCAAAGCGTGAGACTCTTTGTGTGAGCGGCCTTATGTATGGTCGTACCTGTTGATGTAGATCGAAGACGAGATGCGCCCTATCCGAGATGATAAGCCGGTCTTGCCAGTTTTTCATGCCTTTCGCCTCATTCTTCTTCAGCTCCTCGAAGAGTCCCGGTAAATGGATAACCACACCATTTCCTGAAAGAAATCACATTACACTTTTTACATAAACTAGATGCGGCCAGCAGTTTCGCTCGCGTAGTCGAGTGAATTGCCACGATGACAATACAAACTGTTCAAATTAAGTAATAAAATCAGTATTAACTGGTTTATCACAGAAAATTATTGGTTTTAATGCCGGACTTCTCTTTAAGTGCCCTGACAGGTCCACAATTGTGAATTATTTATTACTATATTTTATCTCCTAATTACAACATTGTGAAAAAAAATTAAAACACATTAAACGCCATTAGAAATACGAAACTAGGTGATAAAATTAGTAATTACCATACTGGTAAACAGGTTCCTTCTAGATAAGCGTGTTCTATCCTAGACCACATCGTTTCTTAACATCAGGCAGGTTGTGGTCAAACGCGCACCTTATCAGTATAAAAAAAACTGGTAATTATGCATGCGCCCCACAAATAGTTCAAATAGTTCATTCGAGATAAGTATCAAAATACGTAAAAAAATCATTAAGAACATTTAAATTATACAAACGAAACGACTCTTAATAAATAAATCATAATTACAGGCGAAAAGTAGGCAAGTACTCAGTTATTACAAACATTGAAACTTTAAAAATAGTTATTAGGTACAGTTGTTTGTCAAAACGAAGGTCGATTTCTTCGTGATTTCATGAAAGAACACGAAATCAAATTATTTATAGAGACCAAATCATTAAATCATAAAAAAAAACGATTTGTAAGTCGCATCGCATGTCTTCATCCGTAACCGAAAGCATTTTAACAGTATTGTAGCTAGTGATGTGACAGTGAGAAATAATGAAATAAGAGATATAAAATACAAGACTGTTAGAACGTACATCGTTACAGATAACTAATGCATGAGAGAGTAAGTATATGTTTGTGTGGTGTTAGATATTTTTTTTATTTTAGTTGTTTTTTATTTTTGTGTTTTACATGTAAGAAAATACGATGGGATGCCATGTGGCTACCACAAAAGTCCCATAAATAAACGAAAATATAAAAAAAAAAATAACTAAATAAATGGATAATAATAATTTAACAAGATTAGCAAAAGTATTTATGCAAATTAAAATGAAAGTACTTACACAAATTTACTAGATTCGATTTGCCGATTTTGCTAGTTATATTATAAACAGACTAGCTGCGCCCCGCGGTGTTACCCGCTACATGTTTTTGGGATAAAAAAGTAGCCTGTGTTAATCCAGGGTGTCGGCTACGTCCATACCAAATTTCATCAAAATACATTCAGTAGTTTTTGCTTGAAAGAATAACAAACATACTTACTTATTATGCTACTTTTTATCCAGTATACATGTAACGGGTAACACCGCGGGAAGCAGCTAGTGAGTTATAATTTCAATCTAACTTAAACCACGAAGAGTCGTATTTTGTACACCGATGCTTGTCAACTTAACTGTGTAATTAGTTTAAATTAGTCACGTAAGAATTCACAATGTTCATAGTTATTAAATTTTGTCTTTGCTCTCAATTCTATAAATATCCATAAGCATATTAGCAAATAATGAAATGACGTAAGAAGCCAATATGAAATGAAATATCGTGCTGTTTCCGTTAGATGAATCTTAGAACAAATATGTGACTACTGAAATTACTTGAACATTCTCGTATGTTGACATATTTAAGAGTGTGAGCGACAAGCCAAGGAAACTTGCGGTATTCTTAAACCAATAATAATAAATAAATGAATCATATCGTAGGACATCACACACAGCGGCATCTGACCCCAAACTACGCAAAGCTACTATGGAAATCAGATAACTGATAGAATAATTAAATCTAGTTTTTTGTAAATACATACTTATAATAAATACAGAACACCCAGACACAAAACACATTTGTTTATAATGATTATCCTGGATGATAATCGAACCCACGCCCTTCAGCTCTTGGAGCAGACATACTACCAATGAACCAACAGGGCTGTCGAACGCTATTAATTGCGTATGCGGTATTTATGTAGCGATGATAGCTCAGTGATTAGCGCGGTCGCTAACACGCCTAAGGGCGCTAATCGAACCCCAACAATGAGCTTGAGCTGCCAGTGAACGAAATCATAGCATAGTGGTAGGGTACTTTCTAGTACTCGACTGGCTAGCTACCACCTTCAATTTGAAAATCTGCCGCCAAGCACCCAACGGTGTGTTGCGGCAGTCTCACATGAGAGCCTGTTCCATTCTAGGCTAGGTGTATTTACCATCTTCGACCACACCGTCACTTAACATCAGGCGAACTGTGGTCAAACAACTAGCCTGTCAACCATAAAAAAAACTAAAGAGACGCGAAAACATTGACGTTTCTTCGCGGCTCTAACATCATATTGCAAGACCAAAAATCAAGTTTCTCAAAAGAACAAAGAAAAAACAAGTCGCGAAAGACCCCTGCCTAGTCGTGGAACCGGAACGATCCCGGTCACCATTAGTACTTACTTTGCCATAACCAAGCCGACCTTGGTAATAAATCGCTAATTTCAGCTGATGTCTCCAGTCATGGTATCATGATTACCATTCGCCACGACACGGACAGTGCCTGGCATTAAACGGTACTAGTCAACTTTACTATGGAAACTGGCTGACTTTAACACATTTGTATTAACTTTCACAGAATTATTGACGTTTGATTATGTTGGGTATACCGCCTATACATGTTTATAAGCTAATCAGAATAACGGGTAACTTACTCATAATAACAACTTTTTTTATAATTATGTATGATGACGAAAAAGATTCAATTATACAATGAAAACATAACAGTAATTAACAAACAAATGACTATTTTTGGAAAAATAACAATTAGTTAATTAATTAATAAAATAAAATTAATTTCAAATTAGAATTGTTAGCTAAACAAAAGTTATTTTGATTTGAAATGGCCAGTAACGAACGGCAATTTCATAGGTAAACATAACACTAATTAACAAACAAATGACAACTTTCGAAAAAATGATAACTAGTTAATTAATTAATAAAATAAAATGAATTTGAAATTAGAATTGTTAGCTAAACAAAAATTATTTTGATTTGAAATGGCCAGTATCGAACGGCAATTTCATAAGTAAACATGACACTAATTAACAAACATTTGACTACTTTTGGAAAAATAATAATTAGTTAAATAATTATGAAATAAAATGAATTTGAAATTAGAATTCTTAGCCAAAAAAAATATATTTTAATTTGAAATGGCCAGTAACGAACGGCAATTTCATAGGTAAAGACCTATTACTTACTCGTACTTTACCTTTATATAATTACCTATATTATTCATGGGCATGCAGTGTTTACTTCGAGGCTAGGTCGTACATAATAATTTTTTCCTTTTCACTAATGGTTACTGATATATACATTTATACTTTATGTAACGGCCAGTTTAGTGAACAAATTAAAGCTTTTAGCGATAAAGCCGCCACTTATAGCACTGTGTCATAGATTATTTTGTTTTCTGTAGATTTATATTTCTGATATGCACAATAAAGAGTTTCTATCTATTTTAAAAACACGAAAAAAAAAGTTACACTCACATTTTTAAATGACTTCATTGTACGGAACAGCTGGTATTTTTCACAATTTCAAGACTCTGTCATGGTAAAAGTTATTCATATGAAATGCGGTCAACGCCCTTCAGTAATTCGACTCGACTCGACAAAACACTAGTTTTGGAAAAAATACAACGTAGCGACACGACTCTTCCCGCGTTCCCGCCAAAAACTCTCAATGTATTTCAGCGGAGTACAACACTCGCGTGTATCGGTATCTTTTCGGCGAGCGTGCCCCACTGTAGACCGCATCTTCGCTTAACATCAGGCGAGATGGCGGTCAAACGCAAGTATATATTTTGAGTTTTGGCGGGAACACGGAAAGAGTCGTGTCGCTCCGTTGTATTTTTTCCAAAACTAGTGTTTTGTCGAGTGTTTCGAATTATCGAGTTCATAAAGTGCCGAATCACAAGCGCGAGTGTGGGAAAATGATATACCTAATGTGGTGAAACCGGCACATGTTCAAAATGCGACGCCAAAACTAAAGAAAAAAGTCTATTTTGTTATACAAAAAACTATTCTGAATAATGTCAGTTGCAAGCTATTTAGAGTTCATCCATACGTAAAATTGTAGATACACCCCAAGCCTAAAACCTTGTAGTTTCGGCCAAACCCGGTGATCTTTATCAAAAAGTCAAATGAGAATATGGTATGACGCGCGCGCGGTCTTGTCTTGTTTCGCCTAAGTCGATTCGCGTCACAGACATGCCAACATGACATGTAATATGACGTGTTTTAAGTTTTCCCATCTGTCTCCAAGAATGCCAATTTTTTAGGGTGTTTAATGTTTACATACATCGGGCCGCATGCGGCCTGCTGTTTGGATTTACGTCAAACGACACGTGTTTAAGATCTACAGCAATAAAGAAAATTTTCGTTGTACAAAATTTATTTGGTAGATTTTAATTTTATTTCATTGCATCTCAAACAAATAAATGAGATATTTATTGGCAATAAATTTTTCTTGTACTATTATTTGGGCAATTTCAAAACTGAGCACTTTGTGCGTTTTGTTTAGTTTGTCAGACGGAATGTGACGTCAGTACCACCAGCGCTGCACGTGATTGGTCCGACGGCTGATGCTCGTCTACTAATAGGATCATGGATGTCGTCGACGAAATTTAAAGGATGTATTTGTTTTGGAAAACGTAGCGTAGGACGCCCCTTAACTGGGTCGAGTGACGATATACCTATGGCTATGGGCAATGACTGGAAGCCGAAAGCCAAAGATCGAGCTAGGTGGCGTACATTAGGAGAGGCCTATGGCCACCAGTGGACTAAAGTGGGCTGATGATTATGATTATTTGTTTCCGCGGCCCTCCAGTTCATTTAGTAATTTTGTCCCGGGATCATATCCGGTTTGGTTTGGTAAACCCTGGTATATTATAATATGTATATAGGTACACCAGACACAAGTAGACAGTCTGGTAAAATTAACTAGTATTCTCAAAGCTTCCAAACAAAAATATAGAAATCAATTTGTTTTCGCAACTTTTCCAAACAATTTCAAGGTTTGCGCACATTCGAAAATAATTACACGCAAGTTCAGTTTCCATACTACCATTGTTTAAGCACGAGAAGTTTGGCAACGCGTCAAGGATAGACACCATAATGTTATCGGTCAATAATCACGCTATATTTACGTGAATTATCAGAGTGCTCTTGTCTGAGGATAAACAGAGATTTCGAGACTGATTTCTCTATTATTAAAGCCTTGATAATTCTATACTAAGAACAGGGTTAGTAATAGAAACGCCGTTTCTCGAACAACGTTTCTCTTTTTGTCGTATTTTGCGGAATCTCTAAATAGTACAAAACGGAGTCGCTGTTTGCGTCTATTTCTTCTAAGCCGTACTCAACCTTTTTTTTATAAGGGCCACAAAGAAGTTTCCGTCATGGTTTCGCGGGCCGCCGCAAAACGCTAGCTAGCCATGGGTAACTCAACAGATTTACTTGAGTCACGCCGCGGCTCGCAGCTCAACCCTTAAGCTGAAAACTTGAACCGGCTCAACAGGTCATTTCAGATCAGTTCACGTACTAACTCGAGGGAGTCATTTAGTCAATAGCGAAGGAAACTAGACCTTATGCAGCGATAGAATATGCAGCTCACATAGTTGGTTTATAGTTGCAGCTTAACGACGTTGGAAATGTTCTCAATTTATCGGGAAATCTACTGATAAAAAATATTTTGTTAAAATTAAATATTTTTTTTGGATTAACATAATTATTATCTTGTTTATCCCGGGAATTGTAAGATTCGTGGTCAATATGCTCTCCTTCCCTTTCTAAGTCATTCTGTTCAGGTCACACTGCTTCAAAAAACAGATCACGTCGCATCGGCTCCGTTCGGTTCACTTTTCAATTTCGGTTCGGTTCGCAATTCAGTTCGATTAGCTGCGGTCGGGTGCGCGACAACGATGACTCGATGAGCCGCAAGCCACGATTTGAGCTGCTTGATCTGCAGTTGAGCTGCAGCTCAACGGTTCAAACCTACACGATCTGAATATTTGAACCGGTTCTGATCTGAGTTACACACGATTAACGCTAGCTCATTTAGTAAAATATCTACTTCAAGATTGGGCGTAAGTTCGGTTCCCATACATTTATGTAACGATAAATGTTTGTTCTGTGTCTGGGTGATCTGTAAGCAGGGGCGTAGCTACCGCCATGTCAGCCGTTTCAATGATACGGGGCCCCCGGGTTACAGAAGCCCCTAACGTGTGTCAGCAAAAATTAGTAAAATGTTATCCACAATGTCAATTAATCTCGTGCTTCCCGGAAAAAAAAACATATAAAAACTGTCATACGATTAACTGTCCAATTGTCCATATAAACAATAAATATTTATTTTAATTTAATGCAAACATTTTTGTTTTTTTTTTTGTGAGAAATCTTTACCCATCATTTGGGCATTTTTACCCAACTAATTTTGATACAGGATTTTTTATTATTTTATTCGGTCTCGTGCTTTTGAACGTTTGTAGTTCTGAAAACCAGCGCTGCTGACAATTCGGCAGCACTAACGCTGAGAACTTTTTTTCGTACTGGACACTATATACTACTTACTTGGTGGTAGAACTCCTTAGCAGGAGGTCGTCTAGGTAGGTACCACCGCAGTACCAGTTATTCTGCCGCTAAGCAGTAGTGTGTAAACATTACTGTGTTCCGGTTCGAAGGGTACTGCAGCTAGCGAAATTACTGGGCTATTAAGACTAACCATCGAAAGTCTCAAAGTAATGAGCGCCAAAGCAGTGATGCCCTGGACTTTGTTTTGTTACTCAAACTTCTGTGTATCGCTGTAATGGTCATGGATAGGCGTTATCTCTTACCATCAGGAGAGCGTCTCGTTCGTCTCTATACTTCTTACATAAAAAAAATAAAAAAATATAGACATTATCTGTTCTGTGCTACAGGGACAACTTTTTTTAATATTTTTGTTGTTGTTGTAGTGTTATGTGTGTTAAAATCAATGTTTTCTTTCTTTTATCATCATCATAGTTCATTTCATTAGTACCTACATAGTTATAATTTTAGAGACCAATAACAATAGGCTTCATAACAATACCGAATACAGTAAACCGATAACTATGTAGTTAGATGACGCTATCGTATTGTATTACATCAATTTCGATCAGTCATACAGCATTACGGTGACTAACACTTAAATGACACACGCGTGACTGAATGGCCTTTGTAAGATAGAGCGACACGTATCACGTGAAAAAATACTAACACATTCGATAGAGTAAATTCTGTGTAAACTCCACTGTGTACACAAAGTATGTATACGTATATGTTTTTACCATCTTCGACCACACCGTCAGTTAACTGTACCAGGTATCTATCTACATTTGAGACAGTCTTTATCATAAATAAATAAAATATCGTAGGACATTATACACACAGCGCCATCTGACCCCAAACTAAGCAAAGCTTGTGCTATGGAAGTCGGATAATTGATAGAATACTTAAATACTTTTTTCCTAAATACATACTTATAATAATAAATACAGTACAGCCAGACACAGAACAAACATTTGTAGATATCACAAAATGCTTGTCCTGGGTGGGAATCGAACCCACGCCCTTCGGATCTTGAAGCAGACATACTACCAATGAACCAACAGGGCTGTCAAAAGTCTTTGACTAGTTCGGGAGCCTATGGCGAATGTATCTGTACACTATGTTTTATGGCGAATAAATTAATATTATAAAATTATTATCAGGCGAGTGTTGTCAAACAAAATGCGTTAAACTTTTAAAAAAATATTTGTATAAAAACCCCCTGTATAAAAATGGTCTAATACATAATTTTTTCGTAAAATGATCAGAAAAAACGAAAACTACGTCTCTTGATGCAGATATCGACTAAATGAGGTAACAGGGATTATTATTATGCGCCCTACCCACTGCCACTTCAACTTGCTAATCCGATGGGCTATGTCGGCAATTTTGGTTCGTCTACGGATCTCTTCATTTCTGATTCGAAAAGTAACTAAGTACAAAGTTTTACAAAGTATCAATAGCAAATAGAACGATGCTACCCACTTCAGTTTAAAATTGTCTCGCAGGCAACAATGCCCACCTCATTATACAAAAAATAACAAATAAAAACCGGCCAAGTGAGAGTCGGACTCGCGCACGAAGGGTTCCGTACCATTATCTATAAAAACGGCAAAATAAAAGCACGTTTGTTGTATGGCAGTTGTTGGGATTGTTATATTATTCTGACTTTTAGTATTTGTTGTTATAGCGGCAACAGAAATAAATTATCTGTAAAAATTTCAACTGTCTAACTATCACCGTTCTTGAGATACAGCCTGGTGATAGACGGACGGACGGCTGGACGGATGGACGGACAGCGAAGTCTCAGTAATAGGGTTCCGTTTTTACCCTTTGGGTACGGAACCCTAAAAGAAAAGATTTCTGAAGAACCTTAATGTAGTTGGGTTTAAATGGCATACAAAGCTTCTGCAGACTTTTGCTAATAATTTTGAATGACCTTAAAAAAAGTAAAAAGAGTATATTGTCTTACCGATAAGCGACTTGCATTTCGGGTTGATGATCCCGCTGGGCAGCAGATGGAAGTCGAACTCTTGTCCGTTGACGACCACCGTATGGCCAGCATTGTTGCCACCCTACAACATGCGAACGTAAATAAACTGATACGTTACTACAGATTACAGCTGCGAGATATATCGACTATGCCAAAACAAGATTACAGTAAAATCTGTAATCCCATCCCACAAGTCCCACTAATATTATAAACTAGCGGTGTTACCCGCTACATGTTTTCGGGATAAAAAGTACCCTTTATGTGTTAATCCAGGGTCTCTGCTACCTCCATATCAAATTTCATCCAAACCCGTTCAGTAGTTTTTGCGTGAAAGAGTAACAAACATCCATCCATCCAAACTTCACATTTATAATATTAGTTGTAGGAAGTAATATTCTACTCATACATAAGGAGGATAAAGATAAAAAAGATAAAAGATATTTATTTGTGTTGTGTGTGGCAAAATAAATGTTTTCTTTCTTTCTTTCTTTCTTTATTTGTCATAACATGAGTAGTATGTATGATGTCCGTAACTTAGTTTAATGATCATCATGTTATACCTGAAAAGGTGTACAAATAATTGATGGCAACAAAATAATTAATCTAATAATATGGATTGAAATGTATACAATGTCAAGGAAAAATAATAATTGAAATATAAAAAATAAATGATAAAATTAGAATGTCAATGAAATAACAATGTCAATTAAATTAATAAAATGTCAAGATAAAAAAAAAAAAAATCGAAGGAATCGAACATAAGTCGAGTTTAGGCATAAACATACATATTTACAGTAGGTACTTACTTTTACGAGCGTCATTTGCTCGAACGTGAAATTGAAACTTATCGTGTAGCACGTGCTTTACAATTTACGATACAAGTGTGTATTCTATAAACTTTTTATCCCAAAAACATGTAGCGGGTAACACCGCGGGGCGCAGCTGTTATTCTATACTTTCTAGTACTCGGCTGGCTCGCTACTACGCTCAAATTGAAAATCTGCCGCCAAGCATTCCAGGCTAGGATTGTTTATCATCTTCGACCACACCGTCTCTTAACATCAGGTAAGCTGTTGTCAAACACCTAACCAGTCAAACATTAATTTAAAAAATGCTGGAGCTCCGCGCCGGTACCAATAACTTGTAAGTAAAGAACGCAATCAAGAAATAAATTAGATAATTATGCCAGCCAGCGTGCAAGACCTTGAACATAGATTTCTCTCAAGATTCTGTGTACCGTGACACTGATAGAACTCATTATTTTATACAAAGTGGTACATTGTTTCGCCATTTTACGAGCAAGTAGAAAACAGCAGCGTCGATGCTACTTTGTATCAGGCAATGATAATAATGGAGCTGAGAAAACGGTCTTTAGAGTTGAGAGATATTGCCCTCGATTTATTTCTACAAAAATTTATTTTTTTATATTTTGGCGACATCGTCACTCGGCATCAGCTGTGGTCAAAAATCTAAACGAAATGTGAATTCAAAAAAAGTCATTTTTAAGATATATCAGAAATGATTTTTATTAAATCAAAGCATTTGTTCCAAACACAACTAATTTAGGATTATTTTTGTCTGTCGAAGTCAATTTCAACGACTACCTAATTATTGTTTTATGTAAACGAACGTATCGCTCTCCTGATAGTAAATGATAACGCATGTTCATGACCATTGCAACGGTACCCAGCACTTTTGTAGCATGTAGCAAAGAAAGTCCAGGGCATCGCTCGGCGTGTATTTGCGCTCATTACTTTGAGTTTCGTTGATTAGTCTCAATAACTGTGTAATTTTGCTAGCTGTTGTACCCTTAAAATCGGAACGCAGTCAATGTTTATACACTACTGGTTGGCGATACTGCGATACCTACCTAGATAACCTCCTGCTAAGGAAATCTAACAAGTCAACTAGTGACGTAACTTCTGTGTTTCAAATTGAAATTGTCCAAATAATATTTTTTAACATGGGCTTTATTATTGAATCGAGTGTCGGAGTATTCGCAGACGAATATATCCGCCAGTCATGCGAATGCGACAACCATACCAAAGATTACAAAATAAAGGGGCGGAATGATGAAAAATGCTATTTCAGAATGGTGAATTAAGATGCACCTCAAATCGAGTATGTACACCATTTTATTTTATTCTTTACATTCCTCTCCGAGTAATATCTGATTATTTAATAAAAAAAACAATCAGCCGTTATGAAATAGAATATAAACTACTAAATAACTAAATAAATAACTATCATAGGACATTACGCACAGCGCTATCTGACCCCAAACTAAGCAAAGCTTGTGCTATAGATGACAGATAACTGATATATAGGATACTTGAATAGTTTTTTTTCTAAATACATACTTATATTAATAAATACAGTACAGCCAGACACAGAACAAACATTTGTATATATCACAAAATGCTTGTCCTGGGTGGGAATCGAACCCACGCCCTTCGGCTCTTGGAGCAGACATACTACTAATGAACCAACAGGGCTGTCAACATAAACAAACTATATCTATCTATACTATTATAAAGAGGAAAGATTTGATTGTTTGTATTGAATAGGCTCCGAAACTACTGGACCGATTTCAAAAATTCTTTCACCGTTAGGAAACTACGCTATCCCCGGGTGACATAGGCTACTTTTTATCCCAGTATTAACACGGAAACGGGAAATACGCGGGTGAAACCGCGAGGCGACTAGAATATAAAAGTAACGTAAGTACACAAATTTATGGTAGAAATGAGCGCAAAAGCATTGATGCCCAGAACTTTGTTATGTTACTCAAAGTTCTGGGTTCTGCAAAGCATTCTGTAAACATCTCGAGTGTTTCATTTTATTACTTTTACATAAAAAAATATTAAAAGTAACTAATCTTATTTGTTGAGTGTGAAGTAGGTACAATGTATTGTCTTGTTAGGTTGAGTGAATAAAATCAAGGTAATCAATCTATCATAGGTACTTTAACAATAAAAGTGGTTCATAGAGAGAATCACTTCTACATTCTTTAATCTTTAAATTTTTTATAGTTTTTGTTACCCTAAAATGTCCACAAAAGAATTACCAATGACATCACTTTCATAATCATAATACCTAATCTACATTCTAAATCGGAGATATAACACTAAATAAACATGCATTTTATGGTAATAGAGATTAGACCTTATTATATGTTACCAAGAAGTTTATATGTATGACATCATTATTCTACCTTTTTGATTCAAATTCATTTGGTGACTGTAGTCCAATACAGACATTACACATAACATGGTCGCGTTTATATAACACAGTGCAATTCGTTTGAAATGGTTTTCTTATCGCCAATTTCAAACTTAAAAACGGGGCGAGGTGTTTTACGATCTCGTTTTGAACTATCAAAATAAACTCGTATGACGTGTAACATTACGGTACGGAACCCTATTACTATGAGTCCGTCCGTCTGTCTGTCTGTAAGTCCGTCTGTCACCAGGCTGTATCTCATTAACCGTGATAGTTAGACAGTTGAAATTTTTACAGATGATGTATTTCTGTTGCTGCTATAACAACAAATACTAAAAAACAGAATAAATTTTATGGGGCTCCTAAACAACAAACGCGTTTTTTGCCGTTTTTATAAATATTGGTACTGAACCCTTTCTGCGCCAATCCGACTCGCACTTGGCCGGTTTCTTAAGTCTTAATGGGTCAATATATTCTATACTAGCGGACGCCTCGCAATTTCATCCGCGTAGTTCGCGTTCCCGTGGGAATACAGGGATAAAAAGTAGCCTATGTCATCCATAGCCGTATCCGTAGGATAGTGTAGCTTCCCAATGGTGAAAGAATTTTTGAAATTGGTCCAATAGTTTTTGAGTTTATTCATTACAAACATACAAAAATACAAATCTTTTCTCTTTATAATATTAGTGTAGTTGAGCTTGCTTTGTGGGAAGAACCATGCCCTCTCAATTCCCACCAAAAACCTTGTAAAGAATAATTTTGTACAAACTCACAATTGTATTGTACCTATAGCACACTGTGTGTGAAGCACTGATCATTCATCTCTAAATAGTATACAACAATGTTGCTTTCCGAGTTTCACTGCTTACCTTTTCTAAACCACGTGATGAATTTAGACACAAGTTTTCACTGTCATTTAGATATTTTTTAAGCTTTTGTAATCAAATCACACATGCAATCTATATAATCTATTGATAAGAATTTATTATAACTGGTCTTTCATAACTACAAGCTACTAGTTATAACAGGAAAACGATGCAAATGTATTCAAGACAATTCAACCATTAAATTTGCCAATTTATAACTTATCAATTGTTTGTGGTATAGTGCAGTTAAAACCAGATGATTTCACCGAGTCATCGATAGGAGTTTGATATTATATACTTATGTTTGTTTGTTTTCTTTGACATCTTATCAGTCTTAATTACTACTTTTGCATGGCAAAAACTGAGTCATAGATAGTAAAACTGTGTTTAGGGAAGTGGTCACTTTTAACTGTAACGCCATAATGATAAGCGAACAGAATAGCATTAATAGTTTTCATATTTGCATCTTTGAAATAGTTCCATCCATTTTTTGAGAAGATGATTGGAAATAGTTTGAAGAATAAATGTTAATTATGTTGATTAATCTATTGTTACATTGTCTAAACTTTAGATACAAATAAAATACAAATATTTTTTTTTTATTTATTTAATTCTTTATTGCACACTTTAAAGAAAAACATGTACAAAGGGAGGACTTAACACTAAAGCATTTTCTGCCTCACTTGAAAGCCAGCTCCAGGATAGACGTGTTTATGACCACACTGTCACTTAACATCAGGTGAGTTGTTGTTAAACAACTGGCCTGTCAGCCATAAAGATAATATTATTATTCTAAGAATTTTAAGATGGTAGTTATACATCTAAGTTTGCATTGCATAGTCATAGAATAAAAGAAGTATTCGATAAAATTTCATCACAATGGATCTAATTATTTTACTTGATAAGTTTAAACTAGTTGGTCATGTTATCTGATAAAAATGCACTATCTCTGTCAAGAGTCTATCTTTCCCTGATAACTGCAGTTAGTACCAAGTAGTTTAAAACATCTACAGGTGATTTAGATTAACCCAAACATAATATAAAATAATGACATTGGGTATGTTACTACTGTGAGTGTGATTCTGTTGACAAGCAATGATTACATTTTTTACTGAACATTTTTAGTAATAAGAACCCACTTGCTCTATCAAGTTTCTTAGGTTTCTTCAATATTTGAAATAGTATAATATAGATAGATGAATATAATGTTTTTGCATACTGTTTCCAAGATTTATATCATGGAACAAAATAAGATGAGACAAGACAGCACCACATTCATTGACATTCTTTGGTAGCATAATACACAAATTCTATTAACAGATCTCTAAATGCTGGACTCAAACTACTCTTAAGAACAATAATTTTAGATAAACCCCTGGCTGAATAAAAGATATAAGTATAAAAATGTAATCATTAGATTGGCCATGACTACAAATGGCCCAGACCTTGGCAAGAATCCACAATTAGCAAACATACACAGTATATTTCGGTTGTGAAAAAGTGATGTTGTTATTCAAAATTGAGCCTTAGAGTAGTCACATGACATCACAGATGATGCAAAATTAAAAAGAAAATATTACGCAATGACATGAGAACCTGGCGGTATTTGCGCAACATTGAACAGCGGATAACTACCCGGTAATTCTTGGCACAAAGCATAATCACAAATCCGTAGAAAAACATTGTCTACAATTCACATGTTTTCAAACAAAAGTTGGCGCCGTGCCAGAAGCTAAAGGTTAAAGAAGATCTGTTTTTTTTCTACGTAACATCAATACGTTACTTGGAAATTGCTCGCGTAATTAAGGAAATCATAACCATGCTAATTTATAACCTCAAATTCTAGGTACATAGATGTAAACATAATATGACTGGACCTTGCATTGTTGTGACAAATATTTTTGCTATAAATTTAAAAGAAAGTTGTTTTAGGAATATTACGAAGAAGAAACAAACCTGGCACCTGCAGACGATGTCTGAATGCACAGCCAAAAGATCTACCACTTTTCCTTTGCCTTCATCACCCCACTGAGCACCCAAGACAACGGTAACTTTATTAGTTTCCATTCTGTATTTTTTACAAGGGCTTGACGAGCAATCCCCGTTGAGGGTTTGCTTCGAATTCGCCGTCGAAGCCATTATTTATTGTACACTTTTGGATTTTATTGAAATGAATTAGACATGCGCGCGCCGTATTCGATTTGCTGTTGCGCGGACGCGGTACCAATCGAAACCAAAAAAGAATTTTGGGCTGCCATACATTATGAAGAAATCTACCCTCAGATAGCTGTGTAATAACATTTTTTACCCGATTCATCTAAAAAATTTAAGACAAAAATAACAGCGTATAAAAACTGCATTATATGTGATAGCCCAATTTGTAGCTCTATTACTTGACCATTTATGAGGGTTTGGGTTTGCAAAGCCGCAGAGAGACCGCTGTATCAAAAAAAAACAAGGACGAGCCACACGTTCCATACAACCACGCCAATTTTTTCTTTGAAAATATGTATTCCTGTGCTGTTTACGGTAGTTTGTCTAGTAAACGTGACAAAGATAGAAGTATAAGTGTTCAATATGGTATACAATGTATAGGAACCCTCCTAATACATTGTATACCTGTATACTGTAGGTATACAATAATGTTATTGATACAGTGACAATCTTATACTCCACGCATACATTCGCACGTGTACAAAAACTACAAGTGTGTAAGTTCTGTGTAATAGGTAGTTATAACGAAGCGTTTGTATGGAGATCTGATCGAGTGTCCGGAGTGTGATATTAGTGAGAAGTGTCTATATTTCGATAGTGAAGATACACCGATTATACCAATGGAAGATCTATATCTAGACTTCGTTCGGTGTATGCTGATAGAAAGTTAAAACTAAATTTTTCAACAGTAAAGAATTCTAAACCTCTTTCTACCGCTTTTTTACAATAAACTCTAATATCGGGTAAATACACAAAATGGCAACATTAGCGATGACAATGACATTATTGACAATGCTAGTCAATCAAACTGTAACCGTTAATTAGTGATTTCGTATTGAATCGAACGGCAAGTTCAAATCGAAATTTTTATTCGAGTCTTGATTAACGATACAACACAAATAATTATTCGATGAACAGTAAAAGTGTGTCTACACGTTTTGACATAACAAATAATGAAGTCTGATGTAAGAAAGATATCCTTAGAGTATAATATGTTATTATAGAGTTAGTAAAAAATGGTAAAACGTTATTACTATGAAATGTATATTTATCTTGGTGAGTCAAATCAAGTATTATTACTGTTTCTTAATTTTGTGATTCATAAAGTATGAGCTGATAAATATAACAACAATCATGAAGCATGTATTCTATAAAAAAAAAACTTATTACGTCATGTTAATTGTAAGGGTTGCTCTTTCTATGATAATCTAGTAATAAATTGTTGTAGTAATAAGTACAAGCACATTATGTAACAATTCCAAACGTTATTATATTATATATACGTATGTATAAATATAAATTTGTATGGATGTGTTTTTTTTAGTACTTAAATGATTTTCAGACATAAATCAACAATTTTGATTTTCTCTATTATATTCAACATAATTGGCAATACCACAAAACCACGAATATTTTTTTTATCTAACGTCGTTCAGTCGCCAATTTCTTTCGTGTACAAACTCCTTTGTGGCGTATACATATTCGATTTTTATTTAAGTTTATAGTTTGATGTTCAAGCTCTAGCAGTCACTATTTAAAAGTTCTAAATGTCAATGTCGTTTTTTTTTTTCTTTAGTTTTGGCGTCGCGTTTTAGCATTTGCCAGTGTCAAGTATTTATATATTTTCAAGTTACACAAGTTAAATAAGTGTCCTCGTAGCTAGTTATAGTCAAAGTCTAGTCTTAGTCAAGTCCAGTTTGTGTCAGTCAAGTCCAGTCATGCTTTAGTAAAGTAATGGCGACTTTACTATAAAGCTTCGATGGAGTTTTGGAAGCACCACGAAAAGACATGTTTCACCACATTATATCATTTTCCCACACTCACGCATGTAATTCGGCACTTTATGAATAAAACACCACCATTTTTATGCATAAACACTCGACAAAACACAAGTTTTGGAAAAAATACAACGGAGCGACAGGACTCTTCCCGCGTTCCCGCCAAAAACTCGTCAATGTCGTTTCGAAGTATTGGCGGGAACATGAATAATTGGGTTTTAGCCGGAACGCGGGGAAATCACTTGTTTTTTTTAACATTGTATGAGGAAAAGTGGTATGAAGTGGATAAAAATGACCTGTTGTGTTTTTTCTAAAACTCTATCGAAGCTTATAAAAACTAATGCAGTTTACTAGATAATTACGGGACTTTATTGAAATTTAATTCACTCGACTTCTTGTAAAATACTTGAAAATATCGAAATAAATACAGTAAAAATTTACTATGACATGAATGAAACTGTGTTGTGTCTTACTGCAAAATACTTTGACTATAAATAATACTTCTTTTTAGATTCTGATAAGTGAAACTTAAATGTTTTTGAAATATGCAAAATATACAAAGTGCGGTGCCAAAAATTAATAGAAAGAAAAAAGTTAGCTTTCAATTCAATTTCATTCAATTTGTGTTTTTTTTGGCGGGAACCACGAAAAAGAAAAGGCGCGTTTTTCAATTGGTGATCAAATAAATTTCAATTTTATTGAGGTTTTCTTCATATTTTCTTGGAAAAAGCGATGGCCCGCAAGAAAAGAAAAAGAAAGGAAGATTCCCTGCTGGCGGATCTTCCGACTTCGCGTTCTGAGGAGTCTTCGGACACGGATTCAATAGCGTCGGTTTCGGCAAGACCTCAAAAGAACAAATATGAGATATTTAAGGTACCGGGGTATTCACGTAAGTACCCAGAAGGATCAAAACGAGCAGAATTCATTGTATTTTTACAAAATACAACTGAAAATGTCATATTTAACGATCGTGACCGCATGAGTCTCTCTAAAGGACTTCGGGAGCATGGCGTCTCTGGTGTTATGCACCTAAAAACGATTAATAAATATAAAGTGGGTATAACATTTGATCTTCCCAATAACGCGAACATGTTCTTAAAGAATAAAAAGCTGCTAGATCAGTTGTGCCTCAGGGCAACCATTCCTGCACGTGACACAGAGATTACAGGCGTTCTCTCGTCTGTGCCCACGGATATGTCAAACAAACAAATCTTCTCCTTGATAGGGAGTTCCAAGCACGTCATTCAAGTAAGAAGATTCATGCGTAAAGTGAGAAGTGATGATGGTGTAAGTTTTGTTCCCACGCAAACGGTTGCTGTTACATTTGCAGCAACCACTTTACCCGACTATGTCTACTTGGACTCTTGGCGCCATGAAGTTCGCATGTACACACCTGCAATAAAACAATGTTTGAAATGTATGCGCTTCGGTCACATTGCCAAATTTTGTCGCAATGCAGAAACATGTTCAGTGTGTTCAGGCAATCACAATTTTAAAAGCTGCACTGTTGACTCCAATAACGCCAAATGTGCAAACTGCAAAGGGAATCATATAGCAATCTCATTGTCATGTCCTATTAAAAAACAAAAAACTGAAGAAAATAAGTTAAAGTCTCATACAGCCTCCTATTCAGACTTGTTTGATGCTAAAGCTTTCCCAGCTCTGTCTGCACGGACACTAGATATTCAGGTCAATAATTTGATGAAGTCTGATACATTTATTAACATATTGATTGAAACTATCACAAAAATTATCAGCAATAAAGATGTACCCATCAATTCGGGGTCTATTAAAGAGGCACTCAAAAATACTTTGAGTCTTAAGCTACCTGGTACATAATGGATCACTTGAATATAATTCAATGGAATGCACAAAGTTTAAACAGTAATAAGCATATATTTACTAACTTCCTCTACACCCATAATATTCATATTGCAATAATATCTGAAACTTGGTTTAAAAGTCATCAAAATTTCACAATAAAACATTACAATATTGAACGTAATGATTGTGGAAATAATCACAATGGTGTGGCTATTATAATCCACAAAAGCATTATTTATTCTAATATAAACACATACTTTGATGATTCCTTACAAAATATTTGCATTAAAATTACAGTGAATAACAGAGATATCAATATTTGCAGTTTTTACTGTCCCAAAAACTCAGATCCTGTATTTTGTAAAGTCAAACTTGATACTTTGGTAAAGTCTCTTTCTCATCCATGTCTTTTGGCTGGGGATTTTAACGCTCATCATACTTCTTGGGGTTGTGGCAATGATTCACCTCGAGGAAGAGATGTATTGGAAGTCATTGATAACAACAATCTAGTTCTTCTTAATGATGGTCAACCAACAACATTGGGGACACTAACCTGGCGTCCAAATGGTCTAGATTTATCTTTCGCTTCACCGTCTTTAGCATTGCAATGTGAATGGTCAGTTCTTGATTTTCCTCTTGGTACCAGTTATCATCTTCCAGTAATCATTAAAGTATTACTTGGGAATGATAGCAACAATTTAATCGGCAGCTGTAATGGTCAACATTTGCCTGTCCACATCAACTACAGATGTGTGGATTGGAAAATGTATGGTGACCATGTAGATACTTTGTTGAAGGGCTTCAAGCCGAACCGCTCTGACCCTTTGGTCTCTTATCTGAATTTTTGCAATATTTTAAAAAAAGCAGCTTCCAATTCCATTCCGAGTCACTCTGCTTCTAGTAGCTCTGCAAATAACAATCAGTTGTGCCATCATTTGAAACATCGCAAACATCAACTGCCTTGGTGGAATTCCAAGTGCTCTGAAGCAGTTTCAAATTTTAAAAATGCATATTTGAATTTTAAACATGATCCAACAGAAGAAAATTTTTTGAAGTTTAAAAAAATTCGAGCTATTAAAAAGCTCACTTTAAGGATAGAGAGGCAAAATAGTTGGATATCTCTTTGTGAAACATTTAACAGATGTACACCCATGTCTTTAATTTGGAAACACATGCGCAAATTCAACAAAACTTATAGCGCTCATACTTATGAAAATGATTACTGGGTTTCACAGTTTTTAAGTAATTTTACACCAGACTATGTGTCAAATAATGTCAATAGTGTTTGTAATGAAAGTTTCAATAGCAATTCTACTAATAACTATCTACTTGGTTCCTTCTCATTAAATGAATTATCATCAGCAATTTCTAGCAGAAGAGATACAGCATTTGGTCTCGATGGTATGCCATACAAACTTTTTAAAAATCTAAATAGGAAATTCTTGGAAATATTCTTAGAGATCTTAAATTTACTCTGGAAATCTAATGAAATTCCACAAGACTGGAAGATAGACTGTTTAGTACCTGTTCTTAAACCCAACAAAGCAAAGTTGGACCCCGATTCCTATCGTCCTATCGCGCTAACTTCTTGTGTAGGCAAGATATTTGAACAATTGTTAAAACAGCGGTTGGAGTTTTACATCGAGCAAAATGGTATTTTACCCTCAAATCAATTCGGTTTTCGTAGAAATCGCTCAGCTCGGGAATCAATTTGTCAGCTGAATCTTGATATTCATAATGCTATTGTCGCTAATCAACATTTAGTGGCGGTTTTTTTCGATATTTCTGGTGCATTTAACAACGTAAATATTGATATTCTCTGTCATGAACTGATGTTGATTGGAATTCCTGGCAAAATTATATTATGGGTTAGAAACTTCTTGAGCAATAGATCTGTCAATGTCAAGTTTAACGGTCATGTCTATGGTCCGAGACGTTCGTCTAGAGGAGTATGCCAGGGCGGAATTTTATCCCCCCTGCTTTTTGTACTGTATATACGACGACTGAATATGATTTTAGGTACAAAAGTTAAAAATTTACAGTTCGCTGATGACTTAGTTGTCTACGCATCGGGGAAAAATATCTATCAAGTAGAGACCATTATTAACGATGCGTTAACAAAGTTAAATAATTACTACTCTTATCTTGATCTCGATGTTAATCCTTCAAAGTCTAAAGTTATTGTATTTGGAAAAAGGCATCTTAGCACATTCCAAATACACTACAATAATATATCTATTGATGTTGTTCAAGAAGTAAAGTTTTTGGGTGTATTATTTTCGCACAACTTGTCCTGGAATAATTATGTGAAACAAATTACTAACAAAGCTAATAAAGCTTTTAACGTCTTAAAATCTTTATCTGGAACCTA
The DNA here is from genome assembly GCA_905404145.2 of Biston betularia. Taxonomy (NCBI): domain Eukaryota; kingdom Metazoa; phylum Arthropoda; class Insecta; order Lepidoptera; family Geometridae; genus Biston; species Biston betularia. Next base: position 3,397,910 of record FR989879.1, read on the forward strand.
TTGGGGTGCAGATCCCAAAATTTTGTTAATACTGTATAAATCTTTAGTACGTAGTCATTTCGAATATGGTTTTTATTGTTACGCTGCTGATGTTAAATTTGTAAATAGAGTAAATGTATTCCAAAACAAATGTTTACGACTAATTACAGGGGCGTTCATGAGCACTCCTATTGTTGCAATGCAAATCGAATGTAATCTTCCGCCTATCAGCATCAGATTTCAGTACCTAAAAGAAAGATTTCTTCTAAAGCTCTTCAGCGTCTCTAAGAATAGTCTTTTAGCAAACTTATCCAGTGTTCAATATATATCAGCATCCAAGCCATTTTACATGCTTCAAGGAATACAAGAGTTTAAGAGTTATCTTGAAAAATTAAACATTTTTCAATCAGATGATGTTCTTCCTTGTTATGAAGGTTCTTTCATTAGCAAATTTCCACCAATGAATATAGTTATTGACAAAACTTTATCTAGTAAAGAAGACGCTTATATTATGTTGGCGGAGTGGACAGATCACAAATTTGTTTACACGGATGGATCCAAAAGTGATAGCGCTGTTTCTTTTGCTATATATGAACCATCTTTGAACATAGGGGTTGGTTACAAAATTAATAAACAAGCTAGCATTTTTACGGCTGAAGCTGCTGCAATACTGTATGCTTTAAAACACATTCAAAATCAAAACAGAGGTTACCCCAATTGGGTCATAGTTAGTGATAGTATGAGTGTTTTAGAAAATCTTGCGAATCATAAACTGCGCGCAAACACTAACTATCTAATCTATCATATTAAACAGTTGTGGGAGAAATTAAAAATGGCAAACATAAACGTTGTTTTTACATGGGTACCCTCTCATAAAGGTGTGGAAAGTAATGAAAAAGTAGATTATCTGGCCAATGCTATTGTCAAGTTCGGAGATGTTATTCCTAGTCATGGTATTGGTGCCAGTATATTGATACCTTACTCTGACGTCGGCTCCATGCTTAAGAAACGTTTATGTCATGCATGGGGAAGGCATACATATGATCAAACAGAGGTGTTTATTAAAGGTTCTTGGTATGCCACACTTGATGTTCAAATTAACTCCAAACCTTGGTTTTGCAAAAATAAATTCTTTTTCAACAGAAAGTTCTATTCTACAATTTGCCGTATGCGTTTTGGTCATTGTCGATTAAATTATCATCTTTTCCGCCTCAGGATGTCTAACTCTCCTCATTGTAAATATTGTTTAGCGCAAGAGGTCGAATCTCTTGATCATGTCCTTTTTGATTGTCCGTCGTTTGGCATTCAGCGCCTTATGCTCATAGACGGACTACTTGAAATATTTAAAAACTCTGAATCGGTCCCGCATTGCATCAAGGAGTTGCTTATAAATACCTCAACGTATAAACATTTATATACTTATATAAATAATACTGTTGGTGAAATATAGTGTAATAATGTGTGTAGTATAGCATGTGTGTAATGTACCTAATATAAATAACGTATGACATTGTTTAGAAATTTCCATTGATGAATGTTAATAACACTTAAGACAAGGCAGTATGGCTTTACAGCTTTAGCCTGCCCGATGGGGCAAATAAATAAAAAAAAAAAAAAAAAAAAATCATTCAATTTGTTTTGTTGCTTTTATTGAGCGGACGCCCCGGTGTTTTTGTGTTAAAAGGAGAAAAATATGTAAAAATACTGTTTGTAATATCTGTAAAAAAACCGCACAGTGATTTCTGTATCAATTAAGGTAGGCAGTTTTCAAGATGCGGTCTCATTTGCACCTACTCCTCTATTATTTGTGCACTATTGTGATTAGTGGAGATAGGGAAGCCGAAGAAGAAGGCAACAGGAAGCGTATAATTGAGCAGCTAACGAGGACCCGGACTATTTTGCTTGATGATTATCACTTGGTGACCAGGCAGATTGCCACTGATGTATATATGTACAGGAGTTATCGCACGGTTTCTGTTGTATTTTATCCTATCATGAGGGACGTGACGAATGCTCGCTTCACGTTCCAGTCTGAGGAGCTCCACTTGAATAATATTGGTAGGTGTACTAAAATAATTTTACAGCGAGTTTCAGGGATTTTAAACATTTATGATATCTTACTCTTCCTCTAAATATGTCTTATTTACTTTGTGTAATAATATTATTATGTATACCACCAAAATAATATTATTTATTTATTTATTTATAATAATTAAATACTCCATTTAGTGATAGTATTACTTGTGTCGCATCATATAGTATATTGACCATCAGGGCAGTCTTAAGAATATTCAGCACTGGGGTGCGAAAGTCAACCGGTGCCCGTGCCCGTAGCTCTGCTCGCGTGGTCTTAATGTAGTAGGTACCTATCGAAAATTATGGTAACAGTAATTGCAATCCCACATAATGTATGAAGTTGGTCCACGTTTAGTGACAATAGAAATGAACTAGAAAATTAATATAGGACAGTAGTGTAAGTCAAATATTTAGTGTTGTTCTAAAAAAGCAATTCAGGGAATGCTACAATACCTACTTAAATTATAAGCTGGGATATTATCTTACTTCTAATCTGTGTTTTTGAGAGAAGCATTATTAATCACTTTTTTTTTCTTTGGATTTTTTATGTTAACAGTTATCTCATGACTGCATTAATTTTGAATGGAATATATTCTGGAATGATATCTGTTTATCTCTCTGTCAATGTCTATGTGTAATAACTTAAATTTAAACTTTTAAATGCTCTCTCCTTTCTTCTAATCATATATATATATATATATATATATATATATATATATTACTTTGTATCTATAAAATCTTGTACTGTAAGAAAGCAATAAAACATCTTGAATCAATGTGTCTTTTAAAGCAATTTTTACACAAACTTTAAGCTTGATGTGATTATGTAATTATATATGTATCTATAGAAAAAAAAACTAGATGAAAATGTCTGTCAGTCAATATTTGCAGTTAGGATACAATTTGAATGTCTCGAAACCAAACAGGTTTGTTTTAAATCATTATGACACTCCATTCTAGACAATATCACTGCTTAATGTTAGACTGGCAAACCTACTTATATGTAAAAAACTAATTTCCAAGATCAGTTAGAACCACTGTGAATCTAGCACAATATTTATATTCACGTCTAAGACCTTGTACTATTCTGCAAAAAGTAATGTAATCTGGTTTACTTCTTTCGATAAACAAGACATTAGTCAGGTACACACTTCCTTGTTTATTTTTCTTTCCTTATTTGTTTATTCAAAAAGCTAATTTATTTTAGTTTCATGTTCTTAAATTGCATAAACGATTCGCTTTTTCCTTATAAAAGTGGTTCAACCAGTTTTATTGTTGCACTAAATAAGAGTTACTTAAACAACGAATTATCATTTTAGCAAATGGCAAAATGAGCAGGACTTATGTATATTATTTTATAAAAGATTTGTATTATTAAATAAATGATAATTGAATTGAGATTAAATATTTAAAAAAATTAGAAATCATAACCAAATACAATGAACGATCTGGCATTTTTGTTACATTTTAGTATATATTATGTATATTTATTATATGTATAATTATGTTTGCATATGTATATCTTTCTATGTCATTTATGTGGCTCTGTTAGCGCCAGTATGTTTTAAATGGTTTAGTATTATATGTAAAAAAAGTATGTAAGTATTCTATTAGTTATCTGGTACAAGCTTTGCTTGGTTTGGGACTAGATGGTGCTGTGTGTAATGTCTTTCCATATGTACCTAATTACCTATTCATTATAATTACTTTTAATTTTTATAATGCTTAAAATGTACAATCAGAAATTCATAGTACATAATTATGTACTTTTCATTCAGTTAAGAATTTTTGATAACTTATTGATAAATTGCGTATAGGAAAAAGATAAGGGAAATTACAGATTTCTTGGTTTCTATGAAAGTACTCAATTCATTTTGCCTGACACAAATAACTGATAACAAACTTCGACAATAATATTGCTTTAGATAAAGTTCAGAAATAATCGAGATAAACTAATTTTGTTAAGTCTCATTTTAGTAATACTAATCACCATATGCATGTAACTTGCACAATTGGGCTGGTAGAATAACAGTATTATAGCCATTGGCAGGGTCACATATTATAATGTATTGGTTTATAATTAATGCATTTTAGTTTTAAGTACCAATGTACTATTTCGAAACGGTTTCGGAATCAGTAAATTTTTTTTTTTCTTTACATTGGTACTGAATTATTTGTAACCATGTTTTTGCACCACAATGCCTGAAGACTTGCGTCCTGTGTAACATTGTTTGGTGTCAAGCTGCTTAATGAGGCTGTGCATAAAATGCAACAGAGAGATATGTGGAACGCACCATTCATCATTATTAACTATGAGATGTGAATGAGAAATGTCGTAAGCACTTAGATACATCAGGTCAACTATCACATAAAGTTGATTCCCGAGCGGAGTTACTAAAGCGTCGACTAATAGTTAGATATACCTAGTTAAAAACGTGGGTTTGCCTGGATACAATTAGCGCAGGGCCCGGATGAGAGGTGTATCAGTAAAGAGTCCTTTTCTCACTAGGACAATTATAGGCTGAAAATGACGACCAATGCAATACAAGGTGTATAATGTACGACAATTCTTTATCAATGCAATTGACCTTTGACAGTATTCCAATTAGACTGCCAGAGTTCTATTCTGGAGTACTCATGATATTTGTTACTTTCAATGTTATGCTGTAGTTTTTTTAATTCAAAATGGGTTCGCGTTTGACCACACCCTGCCTTTGCAGTCTAAGATGGAACACGCTTACCTAGAAGAAACCTATTTACTTTAGATTTTAAGACACCTATATTGCAATACCTAAGAGCGAACACAGACTCCGGCAGAGAGTTCCATAACATCGCTGTCCGAATAAAAAATGTTGGATCAAAACGCTTTATTCGTACATGGGAAACATCCACCATGTACTGATGACGTTTTGGTCGCGTTTGTCTATCCGTCTAGTAGTAGAAAGGTGCAGGGGAAATTAAATTGTGCAGTTCAAGTGTACACTCCGAAAATTGTATTTGAAAATTTGGTGGCGGCTTTAATCTTTAAATCCTTTCCTAAGGCTACCTGGAAGAGATTGCTCTTAGCTGTTTCTGTTAACTGTTGTTACTAAGTAGAATTTTTTTCGATGTAGATTTCGTGTATTTAACTGTTGCGCACGCAATAAAGAGTTTTCTTGGCATATTGAAAAAGTTGGATCTAAATTTCAGGTTCCTGCAATCCCCAAGAAGTGATAATAAACATAAAGCATGGTTCCTACCCAGCCGTCAATCCGGACGGCTATGACTTTCCAAAGAAGTTTATAGACCCGAGCATCAGGGAGCCCATACATACGCTAGAAGTACTATCTGACGGGAAAAACCGAAGTTATGTCATTCACAATCCAAAGCCGGGCAACTGGTACGCCCTAGTGTATATTAAATGGGAGGATCCGAGGACTCAGAAGGTGGAACAACAAGGTGAGTAAACGTTTCACTTGGTGGTAGATTTCCTTAGGTACTGTATCAGATATTCTGCCGCCAAGCTGTAGTGTGTAAACATTACTGTTCCAGTTTGAAGGGTATTGCAGCTAGCGAAATTACTGGGCTGCTGAGACTAACCATCAAAAATCTCAAAGTAATGAGCGCCAAAGCAGCGATGCCTTGGATTTTGTTTTGCAATTCAAAGTTCTGTGTATTGACGTAATGGCCATGCGTTTTCTCACTATGAACTTGAGCTGCCGGTGAAGGAAAACATCGTGAGGAAACCATAGCATGGTGGTAGGGTACTTTCTAGTACTCGGCTGGGTAGCTACCACCTTCAAGTTGAAAATCTGCCGCCGAGCAGCTAACGGTGTGTTCCGGCAGCCTCACTTGAGAGCCAGTTCCATTTCAGGCTAGGTGTGCTTTACCATCTTCGACCACACCGACACTTAACATCAGGTGAGCTGTGGTCAAACACCTAGCCTGTCAACCATTAAAAAAAAAAATTAAATCATATTGGTTTTGTATTTTAATTTAAATGTGTGACATTGTAATGTAATTGAAAAGATAAAAGGTTCGTTTTTAAAACGTTTTAGTAACGGTGTCGATATAAGTGATTCAATGTTAGTCGGCTGGGCTCGTGTTGAGTTGGGCTGACCCTGATTGTCCGCCCCCGGTTTCCTGCCGCATTATGTGCAGCATTATCTAATCTGTGAACACTCGTGCGAGGTAGGGCTACCAGAACGAACTAGCTAGTCGTGTTTCGGAGAACTTGGTCGAAAGATTATAAAAGACTAAATACTTGGTGGTAGATCTCGTTAGCAGGAGGTCGTCTAGGTAGGTACCACCGCAGTACCAGTTATTCTGCCGCTAAGCAGTAAATAAATAAATAAATAAATATCATAGGACATTACACACAGCGCCATCTGACCCCAAACTAAGCAGAGCTTGTGCTATAGATGACAGATAACTGATAGAATACTTAAATACTTGTTTTTTTTTTGTAAATACATACTTATAATACATACAGTACACCCAGACACAGAACAAACATCGATGTTAGTCACACAAATGTTAGTCCTGAGTGGGAATCGAACCCAGTAAAGTAATAGTGTGTAAACATAACTGTGTTCCGGTTTGAAGGGTATTGCAGCTAGCGAAATTACTGGGCTGTTGAGATTAACCATCGAAAGTCTCGCAAAGTACTGAGCACCAAAGCAGCGATGCCCTGGACTTTGTTTTGTTACTCAGAGTTTTGTGTATTTATTTATTCACAAATTTATACGTTATATCAAAGATTGCAATTGAATATCTCACGCTAAATGTCAAGGTTGCCCAAAAGTTATCGTTCTATACGATAAAGCTGCTGTTTGTTGCACTGTTCTTGAATCGTTTTGTTCATTAATTGTAATTTTGGTGTGAACAATAAGTTGTAATTGTAGTGTGTACAGTAACAATATATTTTAATATTTATAAATAATTAAATAGTGAAGTAACAAATTTATAAAAAATTATGTACCTATATATATTTTTTTAATGAAAAATACATCTACGTTTGGACAAAAACTTATTTCATTAAAACTTTCAAATAGGTTGTGATGTGAACTCTTGTGATGATACACGACGGTGGGTCCCAAAGAAAAGGAACACGACGAACTAGAAAAAAAACTTTACACTTCAAGAAATAGAATAGAATCATTTATTGATATATTTAAAACATATAGGTACTCAAACTATGCAGTCACTATGCTTACACAGTTATTAATACAGCTAAAAAAAAATGTATTATTTACAAAATTAAATCTAATAATTAGCTGTAATAGGGCAATAATTATCGTATAAATACTAAAATCACGAATAACATAAATTTTAAAAATTAAATAATCAATAAGTTTTCTATGTTTTTAGATTTGTTATTTTTAAGAGCATGCACATAATTTAATTACATTTAAGAGTACTTATAGGTGCATTGCATTCACGAGTATATATTAAAGAAATAAAATAATTTCTGTAGTTGCAGAAGTGATTTTTCAGCATTTATTTGGGTTTTTTACTATTACCTATCAGTAAAAGTAAAAAAATCTGTAACATATATTACAATACTATTAAACGAATCATATTTGTATATAAATATATTATATTATCTATCTATACTATTATAAAGAGGAAAGATTTGATCCTATTTTTGTTTGTATTGAATAGGCTCCGAAACTACTGGAGCGATTTCAAAAATTCTTTCACCGTTGGGAAGCTACACTATCTCCGGGTGACATAGGTTAATTTTTAACCCTGTATTCTCACGGTAACGGGAACTACGCGGATGAAACCGCGAGGCGTCCGCTAGCATATTATATAATCTGAGATCTCGAAAACAGCTCTAAAGATTTCTAAGAAAATTTGCTATACTTGGGTTTAGGGGCGAAAAATCGATCTAGATATCGAACGAAAAAAAACAATCGCCTAAAGACAAATGAGGGGCAGTGAGGTAAAAACGCGTTTGTTCAAATTTCGCGCACATCGTAAACCGAGCAAAACTCGGTCGCCTGGGTATCTATTAGGTACCTAATCTTGTTTATTAATTAATTGTTCGTCAAATTAAACTTTACAAGGTTACACCAATGATTGTTTCCCTCGAAGGAAACAGCTGTTTGTGACCGTTAGTGCGTTGGATCTGTTGATTGTTATCTTTTCCCTACCTAACCAAATCAATATTTATGACAAAAGTTTTACTTGTCCGTTAGTGTTGGGCATAGAACGTTTTGTATCTCGATAAAATATTCGAATAAAACTGCGATGTGGCAACCCGATATATGATACGGTACTTCATCTATCCAGCAGGTTAGGTTTAAAGTTTGCGCATCGAGATAATTATCTAATCTAAAGCCATGTTCTATTGTTTCATTCGCTCGTAGTGTCTCCTTTCATTTGCGCCCACCGCCACTTGAATGCACTGCTTGCCGCTAACCCTGAATCCCACTGGATGGATGGATGGATGGATGTTTGTTACTCTTTCACGCAAAAATCACTGAACGGATTTGAATGAAATTTGGTATGGAGCTAGCTGACACCCTGGATTAACACATAGGCTACTTTTTATCCCGGAAACATGTAGCGGGTAACACCGCGGGGCGTAGATAGTTTGACATATTTTGTGACAACTGGCAAACAACTATGACATAGTCCGGGAACCTAAATGACCAATGGGATAGGACAAAAAACCCGATAACGATTTTGACATTTAGGTTTGAGATAACTGATTGTGACATTAAAAAGTTTTATTTGACAATTTGCTCTTGACATTTGTATGATTTTGTTGCGTTGATGTTTTAGATTTACATTGTATTGACTTGCATAATTTGTTTTGACATTTGTGTAACTTTTTTTGACATGAACAAACATTTTATTTTGGGATCCGGAGAATTTACTTTGTCGTTTATATTTAGATTAGATAATTAATGATTATGACTTATGATTGTAAGGTAGATATAATTGATTAGAATAGTAGTTTTTATGTCAATAAATTATTTAAATTTAATTGTTGCAGATATATTTCTGCAGACATTAAAATGCATCAAGAGAAGTCTTCGCAGATTTTTTGTTACAATTTTTTTTTAATTGAATTTTGCAGGTCTTGTCGCGGACTGTCAAACGATTTTGTATACAGACTTGCAAGTACAAAGAGACGAGGATATAGAACTTATAGACTGTTATAGTCCACTAACACTGGGGTACGAAGAAATACCCACATATTTCAAATGTATGTCTCTGGACAATACTCAGCCAATCAGTATAAATCTAAGGATTGTTAATTCGTCTTCTATCCATACAGAAATCTTATTCAAAGTGCAGTCACTATCAATACCGACAGAGGATCGGTTTTTAATCAATTGCGCTTTCGACCCTAAAGAAGACTCGGCGCAAGTTATAAACTTCATACCGCATCCCAATGCCTGGCATTATATTTACATAGATCATGTAAGAGGTAATGCATCGAAATACGCTGATTGTGAATCATATTTGAGAACAGATTTCGATCATGACGATAGTATAAGTAATCATACATTATTAGATTTAATGAGAGATGATAAAGGTCGCTTTTTCACGTTCGACTACGGTCTACCAACAACGGACTTGCAAGACGCGACGTCTCTAGTCAATTTAACGTCGGGAGAAATCAAAACTCTCCGATTTAAAGTTAATCAGTTTTTAGATATCGGGGGTAGTTTGGCAATCGAAGCCAGCTTGTTAATGAGCCTGAAATATTATATGGGATACAAGAGGGAACTAAAGACGGGCTCATTGCTAGCATTTAGTGAAGACAACCAGTTTATAAGAGCTGTGATTTGTTTGGATATAGGTCACGCGAGCGTACCTTTGAGAAATGGTCGTTGTAAATACAACGATAGAGAAGTGCCAGCGTTTTTTGTTTTAAACAGTACTGATTCTGAATCGATTTACGATAAGGCGATCATACCGTTCCCTGACGCGGGTACTTGGCATCTGACATTCAGACTGTTCTGCGATGAAGTAGTCTGTCCTTGTCCCACTTCCGATAATGGTACTAAGTACTACGTGAGTTCCGAGTTAGACAAGGACGGAGAGTCGATTGTGTCCTGGAATAATACAAGGGAAGGGACATCGGATTGTAACGCGACAGTAGTGCTGTCTATCTCATCTACTTCGTGTGTGAGCGGGAGGTGCAGTAATCATGGAAACTGTTTGTTAAACACTTTCGGTGGGCTGGTTATGTCTTTTTGCTCCTGTACTACTGGCTACGGAGGTAATTAATTTTTTAATAGGTTTTAAAAACCATGCTGTTTAAATTGTTGTCTCGATGCCGTAGGGCCATCAAACCCTAACAATGAGCTTGAGCTGCCGGTGAAAGTAACCATAGCGTGGTGGTAGGGTGCTTTCTAGTATTCGACTGGCTAGCTACCACCCTCAAGTTTGAAAATCTGGCTAAGCACCTGACGGTATGTTCCGGCAGCCTCACTTGAAAAATACACCCTAATATTATAATGCGAAAATTTGTTCGTTAATTTTGGAATGCATAAAAAATCAGGAGGAATTAATAATAAAGAAAGTGCATTAACTATTCATCATTATAACTTTTATTACGCATATGGGTACAACTATGAAATCGTAACAAAAAAAGCTGGCCAAGTGCGAGTGAGACTCGCGCACGAAGGGTTCCGTACCATTATCTATAAAAACGGCATAGAAATCATGTTTGTTGTATGGGAGTCCCCTTAAATATTTATTTTATTCTGTTTTTGTTGTTATAGCGGCAACATAAATACATCATCTATGAAAATTTTAACTGTCTTACCATCACGGTTCATGAGATCGGCTTGGTGACAGACGGACAGCGGAGTCTTAGTAATAGGGTCCCATTTTACCAAAGGGTACGGAACCCTAAAAACAGCTGATCTAGACAAAAAGTATGAAGCAGTTGTAATTTTTTTCGCGGTCGTTGAAAGTGTTGTTTCCATTGTAAAAGTTATTTATAATAATACTTAGTTAATACAATGACACTTTCGGTTCAGTACACCCGAAACTTTTTTTTTCTTTGGTTTTGGCGTCGCATTTTAGCATTTGCCAGTGTCAAGTATTTATATATTTTCAAGTTAAATAAGTGTCCTCGTAGCTAGTTATAGTCAAAGCCCAGTCTTAGTCAAGTCCAGTCCGTGTCAGTCAAGTCTAGTCATGCTTTAGTAAAGTAGTGGCGACTTTACTATAAAGCTTCGATGGAGTTTTGGAAGCAATACGAAAAGTCATGTTTCACCACATTATATCATTTGCCCACACTCACGCTTGTAATTTGGCACTTTATGAATAAAACACCACCATTTTTATGCGTAAAGACTCGACAAAACACTAGTTTTGGAAAAAATACAACGGAGCGACACGACTCTTCCCGCGTTCCCGCCAAAACTCCCACCCGAAACTAATAACCCTGCTTATGTATTTTTTTTTTTAAATTCTAGGTTGGGACTGCTCCGACGACTCAAGAATGGACAGTCGTGTCTACATGCTGGTCTCCGTACTACTCCTTACCCTGAGCAATCTTCTATTTTTTCTCTCCATGTACGTAGCTTGCATCCGTCTCTACTACACTGAAGCTATGATGTATACGTTCACAATGATATTCTCAACTTTCTACCACGCCTGTGATGCTCCATCACAAGTAGCCTACTGCATCGTCAGAGGTAACATTCTACAGTTCGGAGACTTCTACTGCGGTCTCATGTCCTTCTGGGTTACTCTACTAGCTATGAGCATTATTAACGAGAGATTAAGGTCGTCTTTACAACTAATAGGTGCCATTATCATAGCGTTGCTGACTACGTGGAATATGCATTCGTTTGTTTCATTTTTACTGCCCGTAGCGATTGGAGCTACTGTGTTGCTTATATCCTGGTATATGGATTTTAGGGCGAATAGGAAAATGAGGTATCCGCGTAGTTATTATATGAAATATATGCCACTAGGGATAGTTTTAGTGTCAGTTGGGTTGATATGCTATGCGTTTTTGCAGACCGAGCAGAATTATAAGATAGTGCATTCGGTTTGGCACATGATTATTGCTTTGAGTGTGTGTTTTTTGTTGCCTGATGTGAAGAGGGGGGTAGATGCACATCCGTTTGTGCCTAGTCCGAATTATTGTAGGTTATCTTTTTGTAGCGTGTTTCGAAGATCTCAAGGGCCCGTCGCGGTGGCTACTGACTAGGACACTAATATTTAAATGTGAAGAGTACACTTGGCAGCCATATTTGAAGTATGTTAAAAATTTACTACTCCCATGTTACGGGGTTTTTAATGATATTGGCCTATTTATTATCGTTAATAGTACTAAGTGGTGTGTTTTACAGAACCATTTATAGATGAGCGCCATCTAGTAATACTTTTACGACATTTTGTAAAAGGGAGTGTCTAAAAAAAGCAAACGTCAATGTCAATGAATCATTTCTTTTTTCGTTTCGATTTAACCCTCAAAAATACTAGATTGCTTATTGTTAAGATTGAAATCGGTTTTTGGCGGGAACGCTACTTTACTAAAGCATGACTGGAATTAACTGACACGAACTGGACTTGACAAAGACGACTTTGACTAAAACTAGCTACGATGGCACTTATTTAACTTTTGAAACTTGAAAATATATAATTACTTGACACTGGCAAATGCTAAAACGCGACGCCAAAACCAAAGGAAAAAAAAAAGATTGAAATCTTCAAGTGGAATAGCGGTCAAAATGTATATCTTTCGAAAAATACAGAACCAATGAATGAAGATAGCAATAGAACTGCCCTTTTTCCCAATCGCTCATCTTTTTCTGTCACTTATAAAATGAGAATTGAATTTTGACATGCCTATCTCTTTTATGTCAATTAAATATAAAAGTGACAGCATCATATATAATATTATAAATAATTGGGTACTCTTAAATTACAAACATAAATTTTAAACCGTCATTTTGAAATGACCTCGTTAACATAGCTGTCAAGTGTGCTCCTTATGTATTGTATAAGTTTTCAAGACCAATACTTAGTGATTTAATTATAACTATGACACTTTGAAAATACAAAACAATATTGTTTCTTGAAACAAGTAATACTCAATCATTTATGAACAATTAGAAATTATTTCAATCATAGATTTAAAAATTGCACTGTCCTAATTTTTTTTGGCTATTGCCCCATTGTTTTTTTTTATTACTAGCAGAGTAGTGCAAAAATGTTTATAGTTGCGGTTGGGGCGTATAGTTTTTAAGATTCTAAGAGAATAGTGTAAACATAAATATTAAAATGTAAGCGGTATATTAGTACTAGTCATCTACAGATTTTTTACAGAATTATAAATGGATAAATAAATAATACAGAAGCATTCAGGCCACAGGGGACATCGGTGAACCATTTAAAAATATCTTAGAAATAAAATACAAATAGCAACAAATATTTATTTACAGTGCTTTATGGTTGAACGATAAAAAAATAATTAACATGAGAGATGGAGGGAAACACGATTTTCGTCTTGGCTCCAATTGTGGTGGGCCGCGTGGCGTTCAAAATGTCACAGTGGCAGTGACAGATTAATCATAGGACCAGCCACTGATTATTTAGATCAACAGAAGAGACTTCATTTACGGGGTTACGCAACTGTATCACTAAGCGTAACTCCTTCCGGCTAAGTACTACCATTTTACACAAATAAATCGAAATTTCGTAATAAAAGTACCTTGCGAGTAGTTTTGTAGCGATGATAGCTCAGTAGTTCACGCGGTCGGTTCGCACGCCAAAGGGCGTGGGTTCAAACCTCAACAGTTGGCTTGAGCTGCCGGAGAAGGAAAACATCGCATCGTGAGGAAACCGTAGCATGGTGGTAGGGTACTTTATAGTACTCTGCTGGCTAGCTACCACCCTCAATTTGAACAAAAAAAAAACCTAAAATGAATTAAATTCAGTAATGGTGTGAATACTTTTTTTGCACATAGGTATCTTTAAACAAGTGATGAAGCCCCAAGTAAACTTACTAATTCTCTAATATTTCGACGCGTTTTTAAATATACACATTGTGATTTAGATGTTCATGTATAGAAACTTTTTTTGTGCACACCAGAAATTTAAATGTACAGGCAATACAACAACTTTATGAGCTAGTGCTAACATTACTGTGTTCCGGTTTGATGGGTACTGCAGCTAGCGAAATTACTGGGTTGTTGAGACTAACCATCGAAAGTCTCAAAGTAAAGAGCACCAAAGCAGCGATGCCCTGGACTTTGTTTTATTACTCAAAGTTCTGTTTATCGCTGCAATGGTCATGGACAGGCGTTATCTCTTACCGTCAGGAGAGCGTCTCGTTCGTCTCATTATTTTTCACATAAAAAAAAAATTATTGTACTACAAGTGGCGGCCTTATCGCTAAAAGCGATTTAAAACATTTAAAACATAAAACTTTTAATAAATAATTATCGCATCAAATTTATACGAACATACCGAATATAAATAAAATATACCTACAGCGTTATAAGCTTAGGATATACTAAGCCGACAGGGTCATTTACTTATTACCTATTGTCGATAACATTTAATATGGGCACAACTCTAAAACTCGATAAAAATGCTACTCCATACATTTCGTCAAGGATCATTGAAGTTTTTCTATAGGACATATGGTTTTTTTCCCCAAGATTACAGAGTTGAACTCATAGAAAAAGTTGTTTATAATATTGGTAACAATGACCCCCTTTCGGCTTAGCGCATCGCAAGCTTATAACCTGTGTAGTGATTAAGTTACATGTACAAAATAGAAATAATGTTGTTATGTTATGTAAATTCTTGTAATGTTAGTGAGAAATTTATTATATCTGTTATCCAAAGCATTATATAAATAATGAGGAAAGGTGCTTTTGAAAAGTGGATACCAGTAAGAACTTTAACCTAAAACATGTTCCTTATTCCATTTAGTGTTACGAGTCAATTCGCATACTTATAATTTTAGTAACAAATAACAATGTTCATACATAGATGCAATTCTCTGTGATAATATTTTGTTGATTTTCAGATGTTTAAAAACTACTAAACCTGTCCAAATAACATTTTTTTTAGCGTAATGTTTTGTTTAATAAATGCCCTATTTTGGTGTACCTATATTACCCAAGTAAAAAGTTTGTAATCGGTTATGGCGAGTGTCTTTAAGCCTTTATCACACATCCGCCGCGAAAATAAAAGCGCGAAACCTTTATAGATACGAATTCGTTTTTCAGGGTTAAATAATTATCTAATTTTCATGAACAGAGCTTTAATCGAAACTATTCTCTATTTGTCGTCCATCTAAGTCCAAGGTTGATCAGTATATTCCATGGGTAGGCGTCTCTAACCACCAGGAAAGTGTCACGTTCGTCTCATTACGTTTACGTGACGAGCAAAATTTTTTTTTAAATCTATTCCGACTATTGACTTTTTTTACATTGTAACTCAAAAATCCGCAGTTTTTTATTTAAATAGTTTTGATGTGACACGCATTAAAGATGAATCGAACGAATTTATTTAATCGAAATCGGTCAATTGTTCAGTAGTTACGAAAGAACATAGGGACGTATTCATACAGGTCAATTTTTTGGCTTAGCTTTGCTGTAGTCGGGCTAAAAAAAGCAGGCAGCACAGTTTAACATCCGCCATACTGCACTTGCATGAGCAGTGTTATGATTGTGGAGATCTATTTAGTCAACTCGCAATGGATACGCATAATAATATATTGAGTTCAAAATTAGGTACTTACTTAACTAAAGTCCTTACTGTAACTTAGGTACCTTCCTAGGTTATTTACCTACTATAGAACTAAGTGTTATCATTGTCCCTGTTTTTTTATTATTGGTGTGCTATTTCGTATTAAAATAGAAAGGTGTGCAATTTGTGAGTGTTCTTGGTTTCATAGTAAAATGTTAGAACGTTTTTTTGTAAGACAACTACTTTACAATTATATATTATATTTTTTTAAATACTCTGTGCCTTACATTGTTCATAAAAATAATATTATATATACCTACAGTAAGTAATTAGTTTTGTGCCATAAACTAAGTAGGTAAGGTAAATATTTTCACAGACTTTTATTTATGGTAACTGTAAAGTTGACTGTTTAAACTGAAACTAAAACTAAGGCTCTGTGTTCTTTGTAGGCCGTGGGTTAATATAGTAATAAATATTTA
The DNA here is from genome assembly GCA_905404145.2 of Biston betularia. Lineage (NCBI taxonomy): Eukaryota > Metazoa > Arthropoda > Insecta > Lepidoptera > Geometridae > Biston > Biston betularia. Next base: position 3,414,112 of record FR989879.1, read on the forward strand.
GATAAAATGTGGATAAGGACTCATTCTAGAATTGTTTCTTACTAGCTTCGAAAGCTATAAACCTTCCGAAAGAAATATGATAATGACAACCGGAATCCGGTTTAGAATCTGTTGCGTAGTTTAGAAGAACAAAAGGAACATAAACGAAGCGAAACTCCATTTAATACCACGCACATATTATATACCTACTGTTACAATTATGCGTTTTATACTATTTCTTTACTATTGTCATTTTGTTTTTATTGAATATGAAAGAAATTAAAATGTTACCAGAATGTTGTGATTGATTAAACTGATTTCCTTTTCATCAGACATTCCTTTTTTATTGGCAGTACTATGTTGCTCAATTTTATTGCGAATTTATAGTGAAAAATAATACTATTCATATATAAGCAAAAGTATATATTTCTGTATTCATGGTACCTACATACTAGGTCAGGAGTGGCAAACCATACTATTAAACGTGCCATTGAAAAAAATTGCAATTTATCAAGCTATCAAAAATGACCATTAAAATCGTTTAACTTGATTTACTTAGTAAAATAAAGTAAGTAACATAAAAAAGTTAAACGAGATGCTATAAACTTAAAAACTATTTTTTTTAATGTGAAAATAAAGTGGCAAATAAGCGACGGGCCACCTGATGGTAAGTGATCACCGCCGCCTATAGACACCTGCAATACCCGGGGTATTGCCAGTGCGTTGCCTACCTTTAAGGACCCTATTCACCCTTCGTTTGAAGCTCTGTAGCTATTTGCGCCCGAAATATGTACAGATTTTTCACTGTTTTGTTAGGCTCATACATACCTACATGACGGCAAATACAATCGAATCGTATTAAAGAAAAGACTTATGGCGTTATGTTATTTTGTCACGTGCCACCATAGCGCGTGTCATAGGTTTGCTATCCCTGTACCAGGTTATTATAATTATCTTTGCCAAATTAATTTAATTTTTTATCCAAAAGTGTAGGATTTTTTTTACAAGATATTCTATAAATGTGAAATCTATGCTACTAAGTTCGATTTAAATATAATTAATTACGCCTATGGCACTTGTCCATTTAAGAATTTTCCAAAGATTTAGAAATAAATCTACTTGTAACTTTAAATCAGTGTTATTTAATATTACATATTATCTATACCTAATAGTATAAAATTATAAATGAAAATCATGGTGTTGTTTTGTAGTAAATACTTGCATTTATATAGGTAAATTGTGTATTTGTTGTCAATTTCTAAATGTGATTATATTAAAGCAAATGTTTTTGAAGTAATTTTATGTTTTCTTACACATTAGTTATATAAATCCATAATCCTTATTTGTAATTTTTTAAGGTCATCTGGCTACTTTTGATATGAAAAAATTGTACATATTTCAATATTGTTTTATTTACACACAAAACACAATAAAATTGATTAATAAATTAATTGATAATATATTTACATTTTAATCATCTTATCTAGTTATTGAGACCAAATGCATACATATAAATAAATACTTATGAATAATTTTATTTTACATGGACTCTACTAAAATAGATTACAGAAATATAAAAAAGAATACACAAGAAAACAGACGCTCTACTATAAAAATTACCATAAAATTAATAAAACAATACAGTTTATTTTCACAGCCTTGTTGGCTTATTGGTAGTATATCTGCTTCAAAAGCTAAGGTGTGGATTCGATACCCACCTAGGACCAAACATTTTGTGGTATAAACAAATGTTTGTTCTGTATTATAAGTATTCTATCAGTTATCTGACTTCCACAGTACAAGCTTTGCTTAATGGGGACAGATGGCGCTGTGCTTTGTTATACAATATTTATTTATATGTCAGGGATGCTTCAATGCTGTTCTAGTTTTCATATATTTTTCTATTACGTATGTAATACATGATTCTCACAAATTTCTATGTTAGGAGCCTCGGTACAAGATAATTATGTCATAATGATATTTTAGTTCAAGTATTTACATTATACTTAGCTGTTTTTTGAGATGAGCAAATTGTTAATTTGATGGTACACACTAACACATGACTCTGAAACATGTTTTGGAATAATATGCAAGTCTTAACAGTTCTTATTCTTATTCGGAATGGGGGCGATGAGTCCTGCACTGACATCCCGCTTGGTGTGTATTGTGCATTTCCCTCTACCAGCGTCTACCAGAGCCAACCCAGCTCCTTGAAGTACCGGAGTGAGGCTCTGGGCCACTGGCATAGTAGCTCCAGTGGGTGAGATGGAAGTGTTAGCAATGATGAAAAGCAGTCAGCACTTCAAGGTGACATAGATGAAGATGATGAAGTCTTAACAGTTATCAGGCATTCATGTATTTTGTGCTTTAGTTTTGCCTTAGTCTATTTTTCAATGCATATTTATCTTTGTCTGCTGCAACCATACATCAATGAAATTGATAACATATGCCATACATGTGATCTAAGGTAGTGGTATATTTATCATCATAATTTCAGTTCTAGGATGTCCACTGCTGGACAAAGGCCTCCCCTATTAAAGACTTTCACAAAGACCCATTAGAAGCGTCTCACATCAAACGCATTCCTGTGGTCTTTATTAGGCTGTCTGACCACCTTGTGGGTGGACATCCTACGCTGCGCTTGCCGGTTCGTGGTCTCCACTCCAGAACATTGCAACCCCATTGGCCATCAGTTCTGCATGCTATGTGCCCTGCCCACTTGCTGATATAGTGGTATATTGTAGGTTTTTAACTAAATAGCAGTTAAGGTATTAGGGCTAAATTTGCAGTGCTCATCACAGCCTGAATTACAGCTTAAACATGGAACACATCTTAAAATTCTGCTCTGCAGACTACAGCATACTATATAAAGTTTAAAGAATGATTGCTTCGGCTATTGCATTTGAGTTGATTTAAGGAAGTTGGTCTCTGGTTTTATCACCATATTTATTGTCAGGCTTCCTAATTACCATTATTCTACCTGTATTCTAGTGTGTTACAGAGTAGATTATTGTGATAATAAAGCAGCACAAAGAAAAGTGAAAGCACACCCTGCTTTTTTTCTGACATTTGATGTGAGACTTCATATATAGTGAGAAGTCTCCGTTTGCCATTTGATATCCTTACAGCACCCTTCTGCTACCACAAAAACCTACTCAGTCAAGCACTAAACTTGTAAATTCAACAATTTATTGCTTATACTCTAAAAAGCTCTAACACCAGCAGCACCATACAACATTTGCCTTTCGAGCTCTTCTGCTTTCAAAGTACCATCTATACTTTGGCAATTTTCATTAAACACACTATATGCAGAAACCTCACCTTTTTTCTTTGGTGTAGTTCGTGTATTGAAATATATTCCTAGTAAAACAGATATGGCAAAGAAAACTGCACCAAACTGTAATGTTACAAAGTAAGCAAATAAACTAGACCAAATGACAGCATATAAAGACCATTTTACGATGAAGTATTTCCAAGATTCTTTACTCTTTTCTGCAAAGGAATCTTGTTCACTGACTTCGGATGTTATGTCTGAAGGGTCTTCAGGTTGGATAAGGGTTTTCTTTACTGGTGGTGGTGGTGGAGGTAACATTTCTTCTTCTTCCATCTGGAAATTTAAAATAATTTTGTTTTGTAAACTTAGAATTCATTATCATCATTGGTAGCTTTTTCAATGCACTCTGGGGCTTAGGTATCTAACCTATTTTGCCAATATTGTCTTGAAAGTCCAAGTTTTTAAACTATGAGATATAAATAAAAGTGTGAACCAACATTTTTTTATTTGAATTTTGTTGCTATATAGGTAAACTTACCAGCAAAACTTCATCTTCGTTTTTCTCCTTATTCATTTTGAATATGTTAGGTACAAGGAAGTTAACTACTCTTTCCTTTGTATTTTCAAACTTTTCCTTCGTGCTTTCGATGAGTTCTCTGCGGCGACGTTGAGCACGGTACTCCTTCAGTTTCGCCTCCATCCGATTTAATATAGCGGTAAATTTCTGAAGATGTTGCAATACATGAAATGTAGGAAAAACTGTAATCTGCAAGTGAAATGTAATAACTTTGTTAATTTCCGAATAGGTAGGAAAATAACGCAATCGGGACTTAAAAATCTTTCGTTTGATTTTTAACTATGTAATTATCATACCGTGTCACTTAGATTCGTGGCTAAAGATCAGAGTAAATATTACAAATGTACAGTTTTTGAGATCTTTATTTACTGATACTTGTTTGTACTAACAAACATTGCATAAATCGTAAAAATGTAATCACAAACACAACTATTCAGGGAACAATGCCTGTTACAAGCGGTCCTAGAGGTAACAAAACAAGAAAACAATTCGCACCCGCACAGCTGTACAGTGTACAGTCAACACGACGTCGAAACAATTTGACATTCACAAGTGTAGAGCTTGTCAATGTCACACCACTTTTTTGTTCTATATTTCTGTCATCGCACTTTGTGTATTTTCCAGTCTCAATTAATTAATAAAAAATCAAGTGAAATTTGATGCTCAGTCAAAATCGTACACCCGCGATAACATCAAGTCAACGGTCAGTTATAGTCATACTCTCGGAAGGTTAGTGGCATTTTCACTAAATTATGTCACATTCCCACACAAATAGATGGGATTTGGCTTTTTATGAATGAACTACGTAAATAATATTGCTGTGTTCCTCAAATCTTTCACATTGCACTCAAATCATTAAAGTGTCATTATTAAAGTCAAAAACACATTATTTTTATTTTTATTGGCAACATTGTTTCACGCGCGAAAATCGATAATTTCCCGCGCCTGCGAAGAGGAAACCGGATGTCATAATCTAAAAATAAAAATATAAATCTTTAAAATAATAAACAAATAAGCACATGGAGCACCAGTCCGACATGGGTGCCTACGGAGAGAATCCGAATGTACAGAACAGTGGAAATTATATCACCATCATACCAGTAGATTATTCACGACGAGGGTATCCAATACAAGCGGAATATCAATACAAGTAAGGGTTCATACTTAATTTTAAATGACCACTTACTTTTCCCTAGACAACTATACTTATTTCAAACCGGAACACAGTAATGTTGACACACTATTTCGTAGCGGTAGAATATCTAGTACTGCGGTGATACCTGCCTAGAAGACCTCCTGCAAGAAGATCTACCACCAAGTCTGACCTTATCAGCTCTGTAATTTCTAATTGACATAGCTCACTTATCAATTCACCAGTGAATTCAGATCCCGCGAAGAATACTACAGCGTGCAAAGCCAGAAGCTGCAAGCAGAAGTCAACGCTCACCTCTATTCAGTGTCCCAGCGGCTACCCCACTTGTCTTACAGCCCTCTTGGCCGCCACAATGAATGGGACAAGCACGACCCTCATAAACCGCTCCCAGATTCTAAAGAGAGTAATAGCTCAGACTCCTTGGAAAAGAGTGTTATGGGTAAGTAAGTAGGTATTTTAGTCATGGCTGCCCCACAACCTTTCTTCTTTTTGCTATGACCGAGAGATTTTGTGGTTCAGTCGTTGCAGTGGGAATAATTTATATTTATAATAATTTAAACATAAGTTTTATTCGACTATCTAGGATTATTTAGAAGAGGAGTAACGTCCGAGTGTGATCTTTAACTAAGCAGGTTTTTGTATTGTAGAACGCGACGAGTCGTTGGATTCGGTCTGGATGGATGGATGTTTGTTACTCTTTCACGCAAAAACTGCTGAACGGATTTGAATGAAATTTGGTATGGAGGTAGCCTGGACCCTGGATTAACACATAGGCTACTTTTTATCACGAAAACATGTAGCGGGTAACACCGTGGGGCGCAGCTAGCTTGTTATGTTAGTGGGACTAGTAGGATATGATCAGACACAAAATATTAAGTTTTTATTGTTTCCTATTTCAGGATCAAACCTGAGCAGTTGTTCAAATCAAACTGCATCGAGCAGTCTAGTGGCAAGCTCTTTCAGTACTACAGAGCCCATTACAAGCGGCGGCAGTTCTTCTAGCGCGATCTCACCACCATTACCTGGTACAGTAGTTCTTAACTTAGCACCAGCACAGTTTGACCCATCACTAAAACCACGTTCAGTTTCCGAATCAGCCCTGTTTTTGTGAATTGTCTTACTGCTGGATTCTAATTGTAAGAAGGGTACGGGCATAGTCTATATACGTATACACCACGCTGGCCAAGTGCGGGTTAACAGACTTCACAAATCTTTAAGAATTTCATTTTAGGGTTCCGTATCCAAAGCGTAACACAGGACCCTATTACTAAGACCGCTGTTCATCTATCACCAGGCTGTATCTCATAGTTAGACAGTTGAAAGTTTCACAGATGATGTATTTCTATTGCCGCTATAACAACAAATACTAAAAGTCAGAATAATGTAAATATTTAAGATGGCTCCCATACAAGAAACGTGATTTTTTGCCGTTTTTATAGATAATGCGGAGCCCTTGGTGTGCGAGTCCGACTCGCTCTTGGCCGGTTAAATTTTTTTTTACTAGTTTTCCTTACAATGTTATTCTTGACCGTTTGAAGTCAGCGGTAATAAGCACACTACACATAAACTTAGAAAATACAAACAGGGGCGCGTGCCGCGGGATTCAAACTCTGGACCTCCAGATTGGAAGTCAGAACTCCCAAATGGTTAAAAAAATAAACACTAAACTTTAATAGTAGCTTACTGAAGTAAATTGTGATATTCCATGACAGGGTGACGATAACTAAAGAATTTAATATCTTTACAACGACAGTTAAACATTTTTTTCTGTGTCTATTGAGCTAAGATGGATAACTTGTAAATATCTAATGGTAGTACATTTAACTTGATGAAAAAATGTATTTGTACAGCACAGAGCTTGTGACTTGTAAAGTTGTTACTATGGCCCATTATGCAGCTTCAGAATTCTTATGCTGTACTTTCTGTAAAATATAGGAAGAAATAAAAAATACTGAAGGGCCAGCATCTTCTGAATACTAGAATAACAGTTAATTGATTAACGACTGGACCACAAAAGTTTTCGACCGTAAAAATTGGAAAGAGAGCAACGGAAGAAAATAAAACAATAATTCTTTCTATTTCAGGATCATCAGGCAGTACAGCTTCTTCCTCAACAGTCTCCTCCAACCCTGTCACCTGCATATACCTCATGTCACGGACTGCGATCATGATGGAAATGAGCTCCGAAGAAGTGCCTTCCTGCGTGACATCTGCTAGGTTCCTCAGCGCCGTGCTGGCTACAGAAGAATTGGGACTCACTCAGCATACGACCAGAAGTTTGGCACAGAATGTCTTTGCGTTATGGATGTGCAGTCCTTTATTGGGTGAGTGTAGAGCAAATCCTTGTTAGTTTCTTTGTGAAATACAAATCTAGCGTACAACATTCTTCTGCTTTGATTTTGGCGTCGCATTTTGTGCATTCGCCAGTGTCAAGTGTTTTTGATATTTTTAAGTTTCGTTAGTTAAAAAGTTGTCAAAGTCCAGTCTTGGCCAAATCCAGTCCCTGTCAGCAAATCCAGTCATAAAGTAGTGGCGACTTTACTTTATGGAGTTTTGGAAGCCACTCGAAAAGTCATGTTTCACCACATTATATCACTTTTCCACACACGCACTTGTAATGGGGTACTTTATAAATAAAACACTACTATTTCTAATACATAAACACTCGAAAAAACACTAGTTTTGGACAAAGGTACAACGGGGCGACACGACTCTTTCGGCGTTCCCGCCAAAACTCCCGTCATCGCGTTTGTTACCGGCACGCGTCACAGAGAGCGTTTTACATAAGAGATAATTTTGTTTAGACCGGATTAATATAACTTTTTAATATTGAATGGAAGAAAAAAAAATACGAATTATCAACTGAAAGAAAATTAAAGTTATTAGATTTAATGTACCGAACATGCCATTAAAAGAATGCTGACTCTGTGTAAATATACTTTTATAAATTATTGTTCTAGAGATCCAATTAAAACCGCACCACTGCCCTTGGCGGCTATGGTGCAGCTGGCAGAAGCTTGTTGCACGCTACGGACATGCGTCGCCGTCGCGTCGTGCGCGCGACCAACCTGTGCTTCGGCTGCAGAGAAACATCTTCTATCCTAAACATTTGGAGGAGGGCATCAAGTTAGTCCTGTATTGTGTTATTTTTTTCTTTTTGTCATAGTCATAGTCATGGTCATAGTTCTAACATCAGTTACAAGTCAATTAAATATTAACAAAATAAATTACAAATGTCAGTTCAAAAAAAAAAATATTACAAAAAAAAAAATTTAGTCGGATTAAAAAAACAAAAAATTATTTAAAATAAATAAATTATAGGTATACATATTTTAATCCCATCATGTCATCGAACCTATACATTTATACAATGCCTGAATGACTTTTTTATGTAATAAAACCTTTTTTTCCTAGCCTTTTTTACATACGGCTGTCTCTTCGATAGGTGCTTATGTACTTTGGAGTTTCTTTCTTTCCCTTTACTTGTTTTCACAGAACCTCAGCCCCTTTGTTGGTTCTACGTCTTATTTTAGAAAATGAGAACAGAACAGATGTTCAAAAGAAAGCACCAAGTACCTACGTTATGTACATCGACTTCTTCTTGACCCTTTCCCTCCTGCCCAGCTATAATCACGTCTATCTTTTGACCGTATTAAGCAGTCTGTTGAAATCTTTCTAAACAGTTTAAATTTTGATTTGGTTATATTGTACTTTTTCTCAGGGACTCCCGTATACAAGAGTTGCTGTACGAAGAAGCCAGACACAACGTCGTGACAGGCCGGTATCCCTTAGAAAGCGCACAAGCAGTGATGCTGGGTGGATTGCAGGCTAGAATACAACTCGGGCCTTATGATCCACATCGACATACTGCTAAATTTTTTAGGTAAAATTTTACGAAATTTAAAATATACTAAAATGCTACACAAACAAAAAAGTACCTACTGCAGATAAATAGGACCTGTTTTAAATGTATTATTCACACTATAGTATGGATGCGAACCGCGTAGGTTTGGAAAATCATTCAGAAACACAGTAATGTTAGTCTTTGTTGTTGTTTACTCTCATTTGCAGAAGTCGGATACTATGGTCTAGGTAGGTACCACAGCAGTACCAGATATTCTACCGCCAAGCAGTAGTGTGTAAACATTACTGTGTTCCGGTTTGAAGGTGACTGCAGCTAGTGAAATTACTGGGCTGTTGAGACTAACCATCGAAAGTCTCAAAGTAGTGAGCGCCAAAGCAGCGATGCCCCGGACTTTGTTTGCTACTCAAAGTTCTGTGTATCGCTGCAATGGTCATGGACATGCGTTATCTCTTACTATTAGTAGACCGCATGGTTCGTTACTTTTACATAAAAACAACTATGATTATAGTTATGGTTAAATCCGGAGACCTTTTTCAAGGAAATAAAGTAGGTAACATTACGCGCGATCTCTACATGATAAATGCACATCAGTTTCCACAGTAATGTTTACAATACTGCTTAGCATCAGATTATCTCGTACCTTCCTAATTGATGACGACACTTATACGTTACAAAAGTGTGCAAATTAATATAAATTTGCTTTCTACATTTTTATGTTTATCTATTGAAATAAACAATATTTGTAGAGAACATCAAGATAAGTACTTGCCCCAGCACGCTCGCTCCGGTCGCTGGGCCCAGTTACTACCAGCTGGCAGGAAGAGCAGTCCAGAGGCCAAGTTACTGGAACAAACTCAAAGGCCACCTGCCGCGCCACCTAGGAAGCTGAGACACAAATACTTGGCCCATGTTAGGACATTACCAACTTACGGGTAAGTCATCATCATGGACTGCACACCACAGTCTTCGTGATCAAATTGATGATATACCTTTTCCAGATTTTTACTATTTAGAAAGTCTTTATTTTTATACATTTTCGAAAATGAACAGTCATTGTAAAACTTCAGTGACTTTTAAAGCAGACCTATTATTATAGCTAGAACCTACAGGTTAAAAAAAGACAACATGTACTAATTCATGATGGACGAAGGATGTTGGGTTCACAATAAGAGTTGCTGATATTTATGGGTCTCTATAATGAGTTCCACATTGTCTCTTATCAGAGCGGCGTTCTTCCAAGGCCAAATTGAGCAGCCAGTTCGAAGTCTGACAAGCCTGTTGACCCATGAGGACATTCCCGTGCTTGTCGCAGTCAATTCCAACGGAGTCTACGTTATCGACGACACCGAGAGCGTGAGTATCTTTGCAAAGACATACTTGTGTAAGAATGTCATCTGGAGCATCTTTCTTCAGGATTAGGTCAAGGATCTCTTTCGATTTGGTGGTCAATCTCCTTAGCAGGACGTCGTTTAGAACGCAGTAACAGATGTTCTTCCATATGCATTACAGTATTCCGGTTTGAAGGTTACTGCAGCTAGCGAAATTACAGGGCTGTTGAGACAAACCATCGAAAATCTCAAAGTAATGAGTGCCAAAGCAGCGATGCTCTGAACTTTGATTAGTTACTCAAAGTTCTGTGTGTCGCTGCAATGGTCATGCCATCAATGGACAGACACTTTCTCTTGCCATCAGGAGAGCAAATCGTTAGTCAGTTAGTCATTAATTTTGCATAAAAATAACCCTCGTGTATCATCTAATGAAGTCTACGTTATTGAGGACATGGAGAACTCGAGTCTGCATAATTATAAATTGTGTGAGCGAATGTCATGGCTGATAGGTCCGGTGTTTCCAAATTCGTTTCAACAGCGCTGTGTGATCCAAGATGGTTAAATCACTAAAACTAAAAAGCTGGCTCTCAACATTCAATTGAAATAGTCAACGCTCAAGCTTGGGGATAAAATTTCAACTATATTTTGCAGAATTTATAGATGCCTTGTTTATAGAAAGCATACTTAGCGCGGTGGAAATCCTTCCACGACGATGACCTTACCTTTTTTGACGATGTATCCCTTCGTATAGGAAAGCTAGTATGGCAACTTTTTTGTTGATTCTGGCGCTTTTTAAATAATTCCTGAATAATTCAGTTCAATTTGAAATTGTGTAAATATAATCGTTGTTTCATTATAGACTGTTCTACTGGGTCTTCTATACGAAGAACTATCTTGGGACATTGGTCTACCGTCGGACGACAACGAAGACTGCCTGCCATGTCTGTTCCTCCAATTTATGGTGGTGGAGAATGGGCTTCGCGTTTCTAAGATACTTCAGGTAAACGTTTCTTTTTTTTTATCTGGACGCCCTTTGGGATATACAGCGATACCCTTCAAAGTGGAACACCAATGTTTTCATACTTATTGGTTGGCGGCAGAATATCTATTAATCCTGCGGTACCTACTTACCAAGTCGACCTTGGTTGCTAGTTACTAAAGAGATCTATCACCTAGTAAAAGTGCTTCTTATGATAATAATTTATTGATTCAGGCGTTACTTTGCGGAAGTTCATTTGAATATTCAAGGTATGGACAAGTAGTTACTGCAGAGAGAGAGGAGGATTTTAATACTTGTGGTTACTTTAAATTAGATTTTTGTTAAATTATGTTTTTAAAGTTTTTGTCAAATTTGTTAAATTTAAGTCCCCATCACTGTTGTTCCTGGAACGACTGTTAAGAGGAAATAAACTAAATATTATAATAATAATAATAAATAATAAAATCATTTATTTCGGATTTCGGTCCATAATTATTTACAATATCTCATTAAAACAAATTAAATTAAATTAAACATATATCTTGCATACCTTGAATATGCTTCTTATGATTTTTTGAGCTTTGTCATGGTTTTTTGCAGGTGTTTTCTAAGCAAGCTATTATGATGGATACGCTAATAGAGCACTTCGCGGGGGAATATAGGAAACGTCTCGGACAAGAGACACCAAGCGATCACGCCAACTACGACTATCACTCTGGTAAGATACCCTCTAATATCTTCATAGAATGTGGTAATTTTTTTTATACCATAATCAACCTGGACATAGGCACGTCACTGGGTCCTTGGCTTTTTGTTTCCATCCATTGCAGCTATTTTAAGCGTACTACTTTGTCATAGTGAGGTAATACATTTTTTCAAGATAGCATCTCGTAATAATCGATAACACATTTGTACGTATCTTTTTCAGATTCTGGCAGTATATCCCTCCCCCCTTTATCTAGACCGGATTCCCCCCAAAGACGTCTAGCTAATAAGTTCTCTCGTCTCGCTCTAGCGACACACGACGGGAGGGGTAACCTGCTCGGAGGGGCAGGGGATTGGAATACCAGTCTCAACCATCCGCAGCCTTCTTGGATTTTACCTAAACATTGATAAATACAACTTCAGCACCACAACAAATCTAGTCAACAAGATCTGCGGTCTCGCTTTGGTATTGCACGAATTCCTCGCCACAACCCAACTTTTCTGACTAACGATATCACATTTACAATTAAGGCTTTAGAGAAGTGTTGAAATACTTAAAAGTGCCAAAATGTCAATCAACAAAACGTATGAAAAAATTCATGCTGTCGCGATTCCAGGGTTAGGTCATAGATTGTCATTGATGGGTAGTTCAGAATTCTTCACTACTATTATATTTCACCGAAATAACATCCACATCCGAAATATAGGATTTGGGTGGATCGTTACATTTGCCCCAAAAATAAATAGCAATCTAAGCGTGATCAGGTTCATTTTTCAGATCATCAGATACATTTATTTTCATGTACAACAAATGTATCTCGTTACGAATAAATAATTTATACATTAATGAAAACTGTTACATACAGGTTTTACCTGCATATCTAACTGAATTGTTTGACAATTACGTTAAGTGTTTATAAGGTAATATAATATACTCATTTTGAGCTGAAAATAAATAATGAATCTCTATGTTATAATGAACATGTTATGTAGAAATAACAATTATACATCTATGTAATTAAAAATGCGATTTATTTTATCATGATTTTAAAATCCTAACTCACGAAGACACTAATAGTATTCGTACAAAACAGTCTGCAATATTGTGGTCCTTCGAGCCAAAATCAACTTCTTATTTTAATTGCTGGATAGTTAGCGTGGAATTGAACTGTCATAATTTAACGTTAAAGCTATCACTACCACTAAAACATTTGTTTCTTTAAGCTTTTTTTAATGAAAATTTGCGAAGAAAAAAAAATTGCGAAGAATTAGGCCAGTGTTTTATACCCTCATTTACTAGACTTGTGTGAATGATGTTTAACTTTATTATATTCTATGAGCAGAGGATGACTATCCAGATGTTGGATCAGTAGCTTGTATCTCGGGCCGGAGAGGTCGCGATGACGGCTCAGGCGGACTTCTAGAGCATGCACGCAGAATGATAACTCCGCACTGAAATATATATACATAAGTGTAGTGAAATACATGTACTAGATGATTCCCTCACAAAAAAAACTCACTGCATAGCACTGTACGCACCTAGTTCAGTACTCCATACAAAAAAAAAACATGTATTCAGAGATTGTTAGTCAATTCACACATTTTTTTTATGGTTGACAGGCTAGATATTTGACCATAGCTCACCTGATGTTAAGTGAAGGTGTGGTCGAAGATTGTAAAGCATACCTAGCCAGGAATGGACCTGGCTCTCTAGTGAGGCTGCCGGAACACACCGTTACGTGCTTTGCGTCAGATTTTCAACTTGAGGGTGGTAGCTAGCCAGCCGAGTACTAGAGAGTACCCTACCTTACCATACACATACCTTATTCTGAAGTTCTCTTCTAAGCACATAATATAATTCGTTGATTAAATAAATAAATCAATCGACCACAAAACAGGAAAGGAAGTCCAGTTTGTGATGCTTAGCTCAGTGGAAAGCGTGTTAGATTTGTACGTTACATGGCGTGAATTCAAACCCCAACTAGTGATTGAGCTGCTAGTGAAAGGAAAACATCGCTTGGAAACCATAGAATGGTCGTAGGGAACTTTCTCACCTGCGTTTTGCCATGCATTTCACGGTATATTCTACCACAGCACCAGGCTTTTTTAATTTTGGCTTGAAGAGTTCATTACCTTTGACATAACTGTCGCCATCAGGTAAATGTAACTAGCTTGTGAAACCAAAATGTGCTACAAACCTCTCTACGAAGTATGCGGCTTCTTTCTCTGGAGTAAGAATGAACTGGTTCGCTAGGTACCACAGTCTCTTAGCCTTATATTCTGCGTTAATCTGCAAAATTAAAAAGAGTTGCCTAATAAAGGAATCTGTATTGTAAACAAAAGTTTTGTCTATTTTTAACTGATTCAAAAAAGGAGGAGGAAATAAAAATATTGAGAAATTCGTTTGTTTGGTATGTTACGCCATCATTCCGCCGATTATGAATCGATTTTGATGATTCTTTTTTTGCTTGGTATCATATATTAGAGGTAGTCCCATATAAAATTTAACAAAATCGATCGAGCTATTTTAAAAAAATAAATAAATAAATATCGTAGGACGATAAACACAGCGCCATCTGGCCCCAAACTAAGCAGAGCTTGTGTGATGGAAGTCAGATAACTGATAGAATACATAAATACTTTTTTTTTTTTGTAAATACATACTTATAATACATACAGAACACCCAGACACAGAACAAACATTTGTTTATTCACAAAATGTTTGCCCTGAGTGGGAATCGAACCCACGCCCTACAGATCTCAAGGCAGATATACTACCAATGAGCCAACGGGGCTGTCAACAACAATCTAAAAATTGTATGCGTCGATGATATTTTCGTTTACTTTGAAACCTCGCTGTTTCATTGGAGCAGTGCGTTTAGTTGGCCTAAGGGAGTTGATGTTTTTAAACTGTAAATTTATATGTTATATAATACTAAATTTGGTTCAAATTGATATTCGCTGTTGCGGTCAAATTGATATAATAAATATAAATATATAAATATCATAGCATATTTACACACAGCGCCATCTGACCCCAAACTAAGCAAAGCTTGTACTATGGAAGACAGATAGGTAATTGATAGAATACTTAAATATTTTTTTTTTTGTAAATACATAAATAAATAAATATAAATGCTTGTTCTGGGTGGGAATCGAACCCACGTACAGCTCTTGGAGCAGATATACTACCAATGAACCAATAGGGCTGTCAATATTTCTTGGACGTGCGTATCTTTTGCACTTAAAGATATAAAACTAACTACTTGACATCCAGTTTGAACTTCACATTACTTTATTTGTGTGCGTATTATAAAAATAAATAAAAGGGTTAAAAAAAATTGGAAGAATTCGTACCTTATCAAATCTCTGTTGCACCAGATGCTGCCTAGCCAGCTGCTTGGCCTTAAAATCGTTGATACACTGCTCCCTGACCAGCGTGGCTTCCTTAAGAGTGAGAGGCGTTTCGATGCCGTGCCCAGAGCCGAACATACGTGCGAGATATGGAGCCAGTGGGTCAATTCCTGACTCTTTCTCACGATCCAAGATCTGGGCTTTTTTGGCTTCCTGGTAAACATTCATTTTGACATTGTTAGTTTTTGTAATTGTGAGGTAATTGTTATTGGGTGTACCTGTTTTTTCCTCAATAAATAAATAAATAATTAACTTTGGTTGAGTATAGGTACAAACAAATTTTATAACTAACTTCATAGAAAGGTGGCTCTGTATTTTTTGTATCAATAAGTAGTAATTTTCGGTATTTATTTTTCACATAACCTTGAAACGAAAATGTTCAAAAAAATAAAATACATTATTGTCCCATTATATTCTATTTCATGTACTTAAAACGCCCTAATTTTTGAGACTATAAAGAAGTTCACGCCCTATACATATACATTAGTTCACTGGGCAGCCTGGTTACTAATGTATGTTGATATATATATAGATTATTAATTATTTATCTACACTATTATGCTTATTAATTATTTCAACAGCAATTTATGCAGCTGTGTTCATTTTATTGTTACACGAGAAAACAAATGCAACCAAAATTGAGACCATTGGACATTGGATTTTTGGTGTGGACAAAAAATTGCGACTCATATCTAGAAAAGGGTAATCTAGTTATTTCCTTGCTTCTCAAAATCAAGTGACATGTACATATTTACATAATATATATATATATAATTTTCTTTTGTTTGGTTCATTGGTTAGTGTTGAAAATCAGCGGTGTGGAGTAATCCCCAGCACATTTGCTGAGCACTGGCCTTTTTTTCTTTTTAATGCACTAGTCACTGCAGCAATAAACCTCTTACTGACGTTTTAATTTTGTTATGTCTATATGTTAATTTCAATCTTTTTTATTTGTGTGTTTTGTCTTTAGTTATTCGTCGTAGTATCTAGTGTTTTATAAAAAAAAATACATTATAGTTTGTAAAGCTTTACCTGTTCCATCCATCCTTTCTTAGCCTCTTCATTCCTCTCCGTGTCGAATAGCGACACAACCAGCCGCGGATCCTTAAGCTCGTTGTACCTCTGCTTCAAGTACCCGTTGACGTCGGTCTCCCTTTCCCTCACGTGTTTATTGCTTTTGTACTCTAAGTCTATTTCTTCGCATAATGAGTAGTAAATGTCGAGAGGGCGAGGTGGCTTCGCGCAAGGGTCAGCCTAAAATAAAAATAAAAATCATAACAGTTGTGTTTAACCTAAATTTATAGGTATATATATAGATATACCTACATAAGTAAAAGTGAAATGTAACTCATTAGTTCAGTGACTAAACAAGAAATCTTGATAATAAATATCGTAGGACATAACACACAGCGCCATCTGACCCCAAACTATAAGCAAACCTTGTACTATGGAAGTCAGATAACTGATATAATACTTAAATACTTTTTTTTGTACTGATAACTACTCGATATCTGAAGCTGGAATTTGGCAGCTAGTTTATATGTTGGCGACGTCGTCAGCTAAAACTTTTCTTTGTTCGTTTCTTCATTTTGCGGCACGGTCGAATTAAGGTTATATTTACAATTTTACATCTCGGAAAACGTGCATAAAACTTACTCATAATATTATACAGAAACACGATTGTTTTCGTACATTGAGAAAGTAAGTAACTTTTAGAAAGTAAGAAAGTAACTTTTTACTTTTACTTGAGTGTATTTTTGTTATTGTACGTTGTAGTTTCTAGTATTTCTTTGTTTTTTTTTATTACTCATATACGAATTTTTTTTAAGGTGGTTCGATTTCCATACAAACAATTTTTTCCATTTATGGACAAATGCAGTATAATTTTTTAGTGAAATCACAGCTACTGGCATTTATTTGCGGCAAATCACAATTGCTTGAATAAAACAGTAGATTATTAGCATACAATCAAATTAATAAATGATTTATGAATTTATGAGTTTAGAAAGAAAGAAAAGAAAGAAAACATTTATTTTGCCACACACAACACTACAACAACAAAAAACACACTACAAATAAAAGATTAGAAAAATAAAAATAACAATAATAATGAGTGGAAAGTTGTCGCTGTAGTGTTTCGAATAAAACAGTAGATTATGCTAATAATCTACTGTTTTATTCAAATCAATTGTGTTTTACCGCAAATAAAAACCAAAATAAATGTCAGTATCTGTGATTTCACTGTAAAATTATGTCCCGTTTGTCCATAAATGGAAAAAAATATTTGTATGGAAATATTTTTTTTGTCCATAAATGGAAAAAAATATTTGTATGAAAATCGAACCACCTTAAATGTGAAATTTAAAATTTTACTAAGGAATAAATAAAGGCTTTATTATTATAAGAATAACAAAAACAATATATGTATACGACTCACAATGTATCCAGAAGTTTTGTCAGGAAAAAATAGAATCTTTCCACCCGCTTCAGCTAGATTCGGTTTTAAGAAGAATCTAGTGTTGTTCGTAACAAAGTTATATGCGTAATGGTAAAGCAGTTCCATGGTAAACTCTTGTATATGGTAGAGTTTCATCCAGATGTCACGCTTGGCTGGTATCGCCTCGTTTCTGTGGTAGGTTTCAACGATGTCCTTCACCATCCTTTTTGGATCTACCTTGCTGCCTTCGGTATAGGTTATCATACGGGTCTTCAGTCTACAATTAGTAAAGTGACAACACAGTAAAGATGTGCTCAATGCTGGTAAATATAGCAGCTAGCGAAATTACTGGGCTGTTCAGACTAACCATCAAAAGTTTCAAAGTAATGAGCGTCAAAGCATGGACTTTGTTTTGTTACTCAAAGTTCTGTGTATCGCTGCAATGGTCATGGACAGGCGTTATCTCTTACCATCAGGAGAGCGTCTCGTTCGTCTCATTACTTTTTACAAAAAAACAATATATATATACAATTATACATAGGCAGAAAACGAAAGATGCTATAGGACACATTGTAAGGTGTCTAGTATAATAACTTGTAGGAGGAAGATAGTATTAATATCCAGTCAAGTAGAATGTAAATCCACAAATTAAGCTTTTCATACCACAAGCGCATGGTTTCCTTACTACATATTTTGTAGCGATGATAGCTCAGTGGTTAGCGCGGTAGGTTCGCATGCCGAAGGGCGTGGGTTCAAACTCCAACAATGAGCTTGAGCTGCCAGTGAAGGAAAACATCATGAGGAAACCATAGCATGGTGGTAGGGTACTTTCTAATAGGTACTCGGCTGGCTAGCTACCACCCTCAAGATGAAAATCTGTCGCCAAGCATCTAACGGTGTGTTCCGGCAGCCTCACTTGAGAGCCAGTTCCATTCCAGGCTTGGTGTGCTTTACTATCTTCGACCACACCATCACTAAACATCAGGTGAGCTGCGGTCAAACAGCAGTCAACAATAATTTAAAAAAAATGGCTATACGAGCAAAGGCACGGACATTAGCAAGTATTGACTAAAATAATTAAGGTCGAGTTGTTAGGTATTGAGATATTTATTTATGAATGGACAGAATTTTCGTCACTTTTTTTATTCGACATGTATAATAGAAAGTTCAGTTTAGAGACTGGCCTGTCGTCTCTATCGGTGTAGTACTCGTCGAAGTTAACTGGTGTGCACGCCAGCTTCGTGAGGTGGTCGAGTCGCGCGTAGTAGTTGAACTCTATGGTGCGCACTCCCTCCACGGACGTAGCTGGAGCGTCTTGAGAATACACGTGCTCTGAAATAATAACATTACCATCACTCCTGATGTAGGTACTTGGGAATTAACGGTACACTGTTCGGTTGTTAGTTAATGAAAGTTGCCCTACTAGGTGACGTCATTAGAGGAATCATAATCATTTTATTGGTAATAGGACAATTACAAGTCAGAAATATCTATATATAATAATTAAGTCAAGTTAAGTTAAGTAATATTTGACAGCACTGTTGGTTCATTGGTAGTGTGTCTGCTTCGAGAGCTGAAGGGCGTGGGTTCGATTCCCACTCAGGACTAACATTTGTGTGACTAACATCGATGTTTGTTCTGTGTCTGGGTGTACTGTATGTATTATAAGTATGTATTTACAAAAAAAAGTATTTAAGTATTCTATCAGTTATCTGTCATCCATAGCACAAGCTCTGCTTAGTTTGGGGTCAGATGGCGCTGTGTGTAATGTCCTATGATATATATATAAAAAAATAACAATTATAATAACTGTGAAAGCAATGTTAAATTACAAAATTAGTAAATCAATTGATTTTTTTTTTAATTCAGGTCAATTGAAAGTCAAGAGTATTCTATGTATTTTATTAAAATAAATCCCATCTCATAGTTTAAAGAAATTTAAACGTAAAAATAATGTGCAGGAATGTACTATTTCGAAATGGTTTTGGAATCAGTAATTTTTTTTTATTACGTATTGAATTGCTCCAGGCTCTGTATTCCGATGTTTTGAGCACTGTATGTTCGATATTCACTCTAATGGCAACGAATATAGGGTGTCGAATAGCGAAGCAAAAATATGACGATTAAACATTTTTGAGCGTAACTTTGATTTCTGAGTTTTTTTTTTAAATTAGTGAACCGAACGCGCTAACCACTGAGCTATCATGGCAAATGTTTGTCTTGGGTGAGTAACGAGCCCTTAATTTTTACTTTAATTAGAGATATATAATTATTTAGCAAACAAGCTAGAGTTTGAAAACTATAACCCGACTAGGGACAGAATAACTATAATAAAAAAAAATAGCCTAACCCATCCGATTTCACCCGAAGCATAATCGATTAACCATTCATCAAAATCGGATCAGCA
Source organism: Biston betularia (assembly GCA_905404145.2). Classification (NCBI taxonomy): domain Eukaryota; kingdom Metazoa; phylum Arthropoda; class Insecta; order Lepidoptera; family Geometridae; genus Biston; species Biston betularia. The sequence continues at coordinate 3,434,230 of FR989879.1, forward strand.
GTTTTCCTTCACTTGATGGTAGATCTTCTTAGCAGGTCGTCTAGGTAGGTACCACCACAGTACCAGACATTCTGCCGCCAAGCAGTAGTATGTAATTACTGTTCCATCCGGTATGAAGGGTACTGCAGTTAGCGAAAGCGAAAGTCTCAAAGTAATGAGCGCCAAAGTAGCGATGCCTGGAATTTGTTTAACTACTCAAAGTTCTGTGTAACGCTGCAATGGTCATGAATATGCGTTATGTCTTACCATCAGGAGAGCGTCTCATTCGTCTAATTTATTTTTAATCCCCGATGCAAAAATGTTGTAAATGGTGTTGTAAATTTGACGTGTCTGTGTATGTGTGAGTGTTCTTAACTTAGCTTGATAAAAATCGGTCCAAAATGGCCGCCGCCACAAAATAGCAGATTACATATTTGCTCACAACTCCCTTAATATGGACATCAAATGAAAGGGCTTGACTAGTAGCATACTATACACCTGTCAGGGGTTTATTACATTTTTAATTTATACTTGTTTCATATGGCGCTGCGGTGAAACATTAAATACAAACGTATCTACATACATACAAAGAATCTTCGTTTTAACTTTGTAGTAGTGTAGTAATAAAATGGTACATAGGTCCAATATTCGATCTGAACTTACTAATAATATGATCCTTCCGACCGACCCCGAATAACTCCCTGATTTCCCGTTGGACGTGGTCAATTTTGACAGTTTCCATTTTATCTTCTCTGTTCTCGTACCATTCATATCTGAAACAGATGTTTTCATCACAGTAGTTTTACTATGAAAATGATAAACTATAAAAACAAAAAAGAGTAAAACAATAGATACAAATAAATTAAAATTAAAATTTAAAAACCCCCAGCAAGTGTAGGTATAGTATTGTACAAGTGTACTAGTATCGCTCTTTCATTTGATACCCATATTGAGGGAGTTGTGAAAAAATATGTAATTCGCTATTTTGTGTAATTTTGTGGCGGCGGCCATCTTGGACCGATTTTCGTCAAACATAACTAAGAACACTCCCGACTAATTCACCTTTCAAAGAAAATCAAAACTGGTTCTTGTAAACACACACACACACACATGTTTTTGCGTCGGGGGTTAAAAACAAATATGATAAACAAAACAATTTTGTGTGAATTTCAAATGTTTTTTTGGTACAAATGGGTTGTATGGGTTAATACTTACGTAAGCAAATGGTTCTCTAGCGCGTAGTCGCTAAAAACCCTGACTCTCTTGACGATGCCATCTCTTTCTGAGTAACGTGCGAATTTGTCTAAAAGCACCTTCTTGTAGTGGATTTGTTTTTGGAAACCAGGGTACCTTTGGTCGTATTCTGAACAGATTAGAGCCAAGTTCTACATTGAGTTAATACGAGTTATATTCTTATAATCTTCTAGAAACATCAGGTAAGATGGCGATCAAACGCAAGCCTACTTCACAAAAAAAATATATTTAATATTATTATTGGGAATATTTGAATTATGTTTTTAAGGTTTAGTCCTCCACTAAACTTCTACTACCGATCTGGTAACCATCTCCAAAAGTGGTACCCATATATGGGTAATTTTTTTAGTTTGTTGACATATCGTGGAAATCTCGTACCATATGATTTAGTCGACTGTTTCTTCCCACAGAAGACAGGTACGTGGCCTGTCTTCTGTGGGATAGCTTACCAACTTTGGTTTTTACCCTATTATAATCTGAATTGGGTCAAACAAATGGGGTTTCAAAGGTTTAGCAACGCACTGGCAGCGCCACGGGTATTGCGTGTATTCATAGGCAGCAGTAACCATTTACCATCAGGGGGAGACATGCAACTTTTTCATAAAAATTTTTTTTACCGAATATTAAAAACTTTTACTAAAGTTATATGGAATTTTTACTATAGAGATTTCCAAGTCTATCCCAGGTCCGTTCAATAAAAATTCAGAACCAAAAAATGTTGATTGCTGTTTTTCTGGCATACGAGACATAGGACATCTCGCAGATTTACTCCCTCAGTTCTCACCATCAGTGCTAATATCGAGCTTTTCGACCCAGCTGGGTGGCATGTCCAGGTGTTTCTCAGTGTCGACAGCGGATCGTTTCTCGGAGTAGTCGACGCCTACCATGGTCCTTCGGCTGAACGGTTCGCCAGGTAGCAAGTGCTCCCAGCACGCAATGTTGGTGAGGTCATAGTCCAAAGAGGCCAGGCCATCCTTATTGTCTTGCAGGTTCACCTATTTGATAACATAAAAAAAATTATCAGGGCACGCGCCTTACTCAGATAAAAGAAAATACCTAGTATTTAATGTTTATTGTATCAATTGTAATAATTATAATATAAAAAAATGTAAATGGAGGGGTTATTAAAATTATTGAGTAGGTCACGAAAGGGTAGTATGAAAAATTACCAGGCCATGGCAGAATAAACGCTGCTTTAGACCTTCAGATCAGATACTCACGTAATAATTCTCGTGATTATAAATGCTCTCTATGTGCTGATACTTAGACGTGTCCAAGCCGTAGGAGTCGCCTTCGCTGGGCTCGACGAAGAATGGCTCCTCGATATCCATGTACCCTGGCAAAATGAGCACCCAGGCGTGTGTGCGCCATTCGTCAATCTTGTCTTCGGGAGGCTGTTCTAAATCCTGAAAGTATTTGTAAATTTTAGTTTTAAATATTAAGTAAAGTTTCGGATAAGTTTTAAATTATTAAATTTGTTGTCAAGTTAGTTAAATTTAAATCCTCATCACTGTTGTAACTGAAACGACTGTTAAGCGGAAATATATACCTTGAATATTCATTTTTTTTTTTATATATTGAATAGGTTTGCGCTTGACCACATCCTGCCTGATGTGAAGCAACGATGCGGTCTAAGATGGAACACGCTTACATATTAACTGCGCTAGTAAAATTATGTACTAGCTGCACCCCACGGTGTTACTCGCTACATGTTTTAGGGATAAAAAGTAGCCTGTGTTAAGCCCGGGTATCAGCTACCATCGTACTAAATTTCATAATCCATTTAGTAGGGTTTGCGTGAAAGAGTAAGAAACACCCAGAGTAACAATAGATACATACAAACTTTCGCGTTTATTATACTAGTTACGCCCCGCAGTGTTACCCGCTAAACGATTTGTTCTCTGAGGGCTGGCTGTAATCCATACACACAATCTTTTGCGTTTATAATAGCAGTAGGATAGTAGGATCTATAAAAAACGACTAAACCTGTTCTATAACCTACTCTAATTAGTAGACAATTTAAGAAAAGTCTTGCTGCGGCTACATTGTAAAACGATCTCTAAAGGATTTTCAAAGAATGATTATGGACTGTAAAAATATACATCTTACAGCAATTTTTTTTTTTCGTTTAGCCTCAATCTTGTCCAGCTCAGCTTGAGCCTGGTCAGCTGCTTTCTTGGCCATGGCCACCTGGTACTTGGATGTGAAGTCTGGTAGCGGGACCAGGCGGTAGCGCGGCTCTTCTTCCGGCGGTGGAGGGACTTCTATCACCTGAAATAAGGAGAGAAATCTGGAAAACTGTACCTAAAAATTATAAACTAGCTGCGTCCTGCGATGTTACAGGTACATGTTTTCAGGATAAAAAGTAGCCTATGTGTTAATTCCGGGTCGCAGCTACCTTCGTACCATATTTCATCCAAATCTGTTCAGTTTACAGTAGTTGTTACGTGAAAGAGTAACAAATATCAATCCATACAATTATTAGCATAAAATCAAATTTATGAATTTATGATTTTTAAATAAAACAGTAGATTATGCTTATAATCTACCGTTTCATTCAAGCAATTGTGATTTACCTCAAATAAAGACCAAAATAAATGCCAGTAGCTGTGATTTCACTGTAAAATTATGCTCCATTTGTCCTTATATGACAAAAATTTATTTGTATGGAAATCGTACCACCTTAACAAAGCTCGTTCGAGTTAAACTAAAATAAGAACTCGCGGATCACTATACCTCCGTTTCGTCCGGCACGTCGGGACACGTGGTTCTGTAGCGTATGTTCATGCACGTGTCCCGCGTAGCGCACCCGACGACGACGTATGCGTCATAGCCCGCTCCTATAAGCCAGGATACGCAGACGTGGGCGATTTCGAACGGGTTGCCGCTGCGGCGGATGATGCAAGAGAGTGGTGACATCAAACGCTCTGGCTGGAATAAAAAGAATAAAGAATATAATAGATTGATTCAGGCGTTACTTTGCGGAAGTTCATTTTGAATATTCAAGGTATATATTTAATCTCGACCAAGCGTTCGAAGAGTCAACACGTCCTGAGGATGCCTCGTGTAGAGGCGGAACACGTGTCTGCAACTGGTTACTGCAGCGAGAAGAGGATATAAAGACTTGTAAAAATCCTCATCACTATTGTGACTGAAACGACTACTAAGCGGAAACAAACTAAATAAATATATACCTTGAATATATAAAGAATATATTTTTTTTATTGTTAACCAGCCTTGATCTTATTTGGTTTTTTTTTTTAAGTTATTAGTATTGCGCTTTTTGCGAGGGTAAAATTCAATTTTTTCAAACATTCGATGAATCAAAGTGTGAATACGTCTGACAGCCTAAATCATATAAAAAGTCACACATATACAATACAATATATACAACATATCGAGAATAAAATGTATTACCGGTATAAAAAAAAGTAGTTTATTCCCGCCAGAGGCGCTGCTTTAATTTCCATGCATTGCTTTAGGTACTATGCAAATCTTGCTAACGTCTCTATTTCAATTTTTCATTCTAACTTCGTTAATAAACCCACTCACCTATACCAAGTTTACTCCAAAATAGGTTACTTTGAAAATCTAAATATTCCGAGACGAGAGACACAATGTTCCGGAAAATCTCAATAGATGGCGTTAGCTGCTTTCATTACATTTATTTTAAATTTTTTTAGCTAATTGAATCATGCGAAAGAAACTTTTAAACTTTTTTTTTTGAACATTGCAAGTACAGACATTGTGCCAGTTCTCTCATAGCCTTTTTGACAATACCTACAAATTGTCACAGGCGACTAAAACCATGCAAAAGATCTATTCTTTTATCATCTGTAATTGTTTTTATCTTCATAGAAACAATCGTACCTATGATAGGTATAAAAGCTAACATGCGTTCCCGCCAAAAACTTCTAAAATTATTCTTAACCAAAAAATAATCAACCCAAATTCTACAAACTTCCTAATCAATGACTTTCAATTTGCACAAATCATAGATTAATGACAAAAGGGTGAACGAACAAAACAACAGAAAAAGAAAACTTTTCCCGCCGTTTTGTTACCACAGATTCATAATCTATTGTAGCTAGGGAGGGCGCGGGGTGGCGCCACCCAACAAATTGAATCTAAAGTTGAGCGAAAACAAAGTCCGTATCCACAACTTTTGCAACGGCTTTCACTTTTTAGTGTAAACTTTGCAACACTTTCGCTGGTGATTTTTCTTTTAAGTTTATTGTGAGGTTTTTCTTTGTGTGTTACATAAAGTATTTTGTAACATTATAATTATATATACAGATAGGTACTACACACGAATTTTCATTATTATTTTCAACCGCCGACACAAAAAGCGATGTCGGTATTGTTTTAACGTGTATTTGTTTGTAGTATGGTAACTCCCAAACGGCTGAACCGATCTTTTTTGTTTGAAAGGAGATTTAGTCAAGAGTTTTAGTTATGATTCGAGAAATTTTCTCGTTTAAAGTTAATCCGTTAATCCGTTTGAAGATATCATTGTGGAAAACTTTTGTTATAGAACCAACCCTGGAATTGTAAAAAAAATAAGCTATTTGTTGAAGGTCAATGACATTTTTCTATGGAACAGTTGACCTTTGTTCGCGATTTCAGGGTTGATTTCATAGTAAAAGTTCATAATAAGTAGTAGATACTATAATCACTTTTAGGCTAAGTACAACTCAAACGTATAACCCTGTGTACTTATATCTAGGTATTTAGCTACAGAACCCTACAAATAAATGTTACGCGAGTACAATGTTACGACACACTCGAAAAGTGTAGCGATGATAGGTCAGTGGTTAACGTGGTCGGTTCGCATGCCGAAGGGCGTGGGATCAAACCCCAACAATGAGCTTGAGCTAGCGGTGAATGAAAACATCGTGAAGAAACCATAGCGTGGTGGTGGCAAGGGTACTGTTTAGTACCTACTCGGCTGGCTAGTTCCCTCAAGTTGAAAATCTGCCACGAAGCATCTAACAGTGTGTTCCGGCAGCTTCACTTGAGAGCCAGTTCCATTCCAGGCTTGGTGTGCTTTACCATCGTCGACCACACCGCCACTTAACATCAGGTGAGCTGAACCAAAAAAAAGACAAGGTTTTACTTTTCTGTGCCCTGTTGTACCCAGTAAGTATATAATTTATATCTATCTATACATAAGTACATAATTCATGGATAAAGCTGTAAGTATTATAATATTTAGTGCAAAAGCAAGCCAGCTCGACAGAATACCGCAGCGCTAGCGTAAATTAGAGCGCCACGTTCCTAGCTTTGAGTTGCGCTTGACCAAGCGTACTCGGATTTCGAACAAGACGGCCGCACTAGAGACGTGCCTCGGGCTTGCATGTCGTTATCGATACAAGACTCGCGAGTATCGATTCGAGAGGCGGGTCCACAGGGGGAAGGGTGGCAACGACGACGCCGCGTACGGACTACGGACGCCACTCATGCGAGACCGTGCTGTGCTTCTAATTGAACGCGCGGGGAAAATTTCTATCGATTGTCGATAACATTTATGACGATATGAAATAATGTTTAGGATAGCGATTTGTATATCAATACAAATTATTTGATAGTATGTGTTTAAGATAACCAAAAGTTAGTTATAAATTATTAAATCATAGAATTTTAGAAAATATTATTTGAATACTTAACAAAATAATTTAGTAACTAAGATTAAATATATTTAATGTTAAACTTAATTCTAAGGATTTAAGGTAATTAAGGACATATTTACAATATTTCATTTCTTCCAATCTGGAGGTCCAGGTTTGAATCCCATGACACGTAGATACCTCTGTCATTTCTAGATTATGTGCGTATTACCGATAACTTCAAACAGTGAAGGAAAACATGTCTGAGAGTTTTTAAAAAAAAGTTCTCGAAGTTGTGTGAAGTCTGCCAACACGCACTTACCTGACGCGGTCGGTTCACATGCCGAAGGGTGTGGGTTCAAACCCCAACAATGAGCTTGAGGTGCCGGTGAAGGAAAATATCGTGTGGAAACCATAGCATGGTGGTAGGGTATTTTCTAGTACTCGATTGGCTAGCTACCACCCTTAAGTTGAAAATCTGCCGCCAAGCACCTAACAGTTTTTATTTTTTTATTTTTTCTTTATGGTTAACAGGCTAGGTGTTTGACCACAGCTCACCTGATGTTAAGTGACGGTGTGGTCGAAGATGGTAAAGCACACATAGCCTGGAATGGAACTGGCTCTCAAGTGAGGCAGCCGGAACACACCGTTAGATGCTTGGCGGCAGATTTTCAACTTGAGGGTGATAGCTAGCCAGCCGAGTACTAAAGTACCCTACCACCATGCTAAGGTTTCCTCACGATGTTTTCCTTCACCGGCAGCTCAAGCTCATTGTTGGGGTTTGAACCCACGCCCCTTGGCATGCGAACCTACCGCGCTAACCACTGAGCTATCATCGCTACAAACAGTGTGTTCCAGCTGCCTTGCTTCAGAACCAGTTGTATTCCAGGCTAGGTGTGCTTTACCATCTTCGACCACACCGTCACTTAACACCAGGTGAGCTACAGTCAAAGACCTATCTTGTTAACCATAAAAAAAGACGGATGATTGACTGCAATTACAGCCGTGTTCAAAAATATAGGGCCGTAAATAAAAAGATACGATAAAGCAACGGGAACTAATTCTCCATAACTCCATTTTACTTTTTACTCTCTTCTCTATCAACAAACTCAAACAAACAAAACATAAACTTAGCTTACAAAACACTGCACCGAGAATTCTAGAGCGCACATTAGGTAGTCTTTGTGACTGGTCGGACTCGTGAATTTTTTATCGACAAATAAAAATAAATATACGGTAAACGACCGCAGCGCAAATGGGAGCGCTCTCGGAAGAACGGCAGTCCGCGCGAGTGATTTGCGCCACCCGCCGCCCGCGCCGTTGCCGCCGCGCGGTCGCGACGCGAACTAGTGATGGGGTAGTTTTTCACTACATATTTTTTTATTGACTTCATTTTTTTTAAAGCTTAGTTAACAATTTGCTTGGAAAAAACGAAAAAGTGACAAGTAATTTCTAATTTAACATATTTATTTGGGTAAGTACAAAAATGAATGTTTTCCATTTAACAGCTTTATTTGTCACGTGACATTTTGTTTGAAAGTGTCAATATGTCAACAGCTCCTTTTATAGGACGGTGGGAGCACGAAGGGTAAACAAAGGAGCGTTATCGAGGCAGCGGCTCCAGCGGCGTCGCCCTCCCGCCGGGCCGCGTGTCCGTGGCGACGGACGGCCGGCACCGCGCCGCGGGCTCGGCCGCGGATCGATATCGCTCGAGATCTCTCGGCCTACGCGCCCGCCTCGCCGGCCATTTGCCTACCTCGACGCCTCGGGCTCGTGTGTACATAACCCGCCACCCACCACCCTGCCGATACACCCCCGCAGATTACCGCCTACAAAGCAAACTTCATTGGTACGTGCATGCAATATGCGCAAGGAGGCCGAATTGCGCCTCAGCTTCCCAGGCCAGATTGCTTTGATATCCTAGTAGGCTGGAATATAGGCCATTGCATTCACTATCTTGACCAGAGGATCTCTGTTTCAAACGGCATCGTTCCGAATCTCAGAGGGCACAATCATAATTACTCTACAAAACCAGTACCATACCTACTGAAAATGAAATTTCTTTACTACTTTTTCATCTAAACGAGGGATGTTTACTTTCGGCATTAAACTTAGAGCTCTTTTCACAAAAAGTTTATAAATTTATGAACTATGTAAATATTTTAGAACAATTTTAGTACCTAATAATATGAGATAAAACAGTTACATCACATATTTCTATAAACTCACTCGTACTTGGAATACACTTTATATTTTATAATGGTAGGTCACATTATAAAATATTACAATTTTAGTAGATCACGGTTAATAATTGTAAAAATATGATGTAATGTGTTGAAACGTGACATTTTGTGTTGTTTCCAAAATTACTTCCATTGAAGCATTTAGTAAAGTCGCCACTACTTTACTAGAGCATGACCGGACTCTACCAAAACTTACTTTGTATGACTTTCAAATAAATAATTAAACACTTGACACTGGCCAATGCACAAAATGTGACACCAAAAACAAAAAAAAGATAAGATTTATTAACTGTCACTCCCAAAGTGACATTGACATAATATGTTTTTTATTATTTGGCCTTTGAATGGCTCATATAGCCTAAACTAAAACAACGGCGAATACAAGACTGCGCAGCCCAATACGCCACATTACGTCAACTCTCTATTCCAAAGTTCCATAAATTCCCTAATTACCTAATGGCCAGCAGCCAACAAACTAAAACAAGTCAAAAAAACTGCGCTCAAAGTTGTATTCGGACAAAGTTAAGCTCAGTGCAATAGTGACGTAAAGTTTGCGGTCCTCGGACAGAACTCGTATGTAAATGTGGACTTTCCCTCTTTCCGGCAGGACCGGGGACGCAACGGGACTTGGTTATCATTTACGGTAGTATGAGACTTTAGTACTTTGCGTGTGTTTAAGTGAGACTGATGTGAGTGCCAGATATTCTGCCGCCAAGCAGTAGTGTGTTAATGTATTCCGGTTTAAAGGGTAATGCAGCTAGAAATTACATGGCTGTTGAGACTAAATATCGAAAGTCTCCAAAGTCTACGGCAGAGCAGTGAAAGAGCTGTGATCAAACACCTAGCCTGCCAACCATAAAAAAATCAAACTCAAATGAGTGTAGGTTATGTGAAATCTTTTGTTAACTTAATAATGATATTTTAATATCTAGAGTTTTTTAAATTAAATTATCTAGGTAAATGCGCAAAATGAGGCCGTGAAAAATTATTTTACAATTCCTGGTTTACTACATTCAGAATCACTGATTATAATTTTAATACTTACAATTCAGTGTTAAAATATTTGAACTTTTAACTATTAATATACAAGTATCCAGAGCGAGTTTTCCGACCAAATCATAACTATAATGACAGCCCTAGTGGCTGTTGCTCTTGGCCGATTTACAAATTCAGTTTCAATCTTAAATTAGCAGTATGTATGGCATATTTGTTTGATTTAAGATAATAACGAACTTTCTCCGAGTTACTATCCATCTGCTTGGTTCATAAAGAAATCGATTAGATTTATGTAATTATTGAAATTAAAGACAAAACCATTGCACTAATAACATATGGAAATATGAAAGTATCTACTTCTTGTCATAGAAAACGTGGGAGATGCCAGTAAGTTACACATAAATGTCGTATATCTACGCATGGAATCAAAGCCATTTCTTTATAAAAAGTTGTTTGATTTTTTTTTTTTTTTTTTCTTTGGTTTTGGCGTCGCGTTTTAGCATTTGCCAGTGTCAAGTATTTATATATTTTCAAGTTTCAACATTTAAATAAGTGTCCTCGTAGCTAGTTATAGTCAAAGTCCGGTCTTAGTTAAGTCCAGTCTGTTTCAGTCAAGTCCAGTCATGCTTTAGTAAAGTAGTGGCAACTTTACTATAAAGCTTCGATGGAGTTTTGGAAGCACCACGAAAAGACATGTTTCACCACATTATATCATTTTCCCACACTCACGCTTGTAATTCGGCACTTTATGAATAAAACACCACCATTTTTATGCATAAACACTCGACAAAACACTAGTTTTGGAAAAAAATACAACGGAGCGACACGACTCTTCCCGCGTTCCCGCCAAAACTCCTGTTTGATTTTCGTGACAGTCGATTTAATCTATCGTTTTTCTTTTTCATTTTTGGCGTCGCTGTTTGTGCATTTGCCAGTGTCAAGTTTTTCGATATTTTAAGGTACCTATATCATGAAAAATCAAGTTAAGAAGTCTAAGTTACAGTCAAAGTCACACAAAGTATTTCACGGTCGAGTCCAGTCATACCTTGGTAAAGTCGCGGTAATTTCACTGCAAGCTGGTGTTTTGGAAGCAACATGACAATTCATGTTTCAGCAAAGTAGGTTCAAAATATCACTTTCCTACACTCGCGCTTATAATTCTGCAGTTTGTGAACCACAATTTATATACATGACAATACATAAGTTTTGGCGAAAAATTATCGTTTTCTACTTTCATTATACGAACCGCTAAGCAGTGGAATTTGCTGCGTACCCATACCTATATCATAAATATAGGGGCGTTCCCCTATAGATATAATCATGTCAAGTCGCGAGTGAATCGGTTTCTTCTAGGCAAGCATGCTCCATCGTAGACCGCATCTCCTTTTAACATCAGGCGGGATCGCAGTAAACTGAAAGCTATTATATTATTAATTTGAAAAAAATATATTCAATGGGGCGACAAGATTTTTCCGCGTTCCCGGCAAAACTCTCAATTTATCTTTTTCTAATTTAATAGCGTAGTAACAGCTTATATTTTTTTACAATTAAATAGGTTAGTTTATTTTGGAAAGAGTTTCTTTAGTAAATAATGCAAAACAGTTTAAAATTTGATAAAAATTAAATTGATGGGTATATCTCATATTCAAGGCATAGTACCGGCTAACTGAAAATATATTTTTTCAAAACATAAAAAGATCAACATAAAATACCCTTCACATAATTATAAGTAAAACTATGTTAGTACTTATACGTAAAATGAATGTTTCGCTGTACATGCAAGTACGAAATTCTCTTTTATTGCACATTTTAATCCTTTTTTAGAGTCTCTAATAGTTTTTAAAATTGCATGCAGAATATGGTAAAATTCTAAAGTTTCAATTTTACAAATTGTACTCATAATTTTTTCCAGAAAGTGCCCCCGTGAATTTCCCGCTCCCGCGTATAATTAAAGCAAACGTAATTCAATATTTACCCTCATTTTTGATACTTTTTCTAACAAGGGCTCGACTCAGCACAATTAAACACAAAAGCTACATCATTACGCGTATTGGGATCGACTCGGCATCGGGAATTAACAAAGGAAACCGCCCGCCATAATAAACAGATCGAAAAATAAACAATAAAGAAGTGAATGAAATGAGTACGCCGACTGAATGTGAATGAGACGCGGAGGGAATATCTCTGCGTATTTCAATAAAGGCGCGACATCTTTAATCTAGGGATCGGGTAGGGGCATAAATCTTGCAAGTCCAGGCAGGGCTGTCCAGGGTTGTAGATAATATATAGGTATACGTATAGGCGTAGGTACGTTGAGGGTACTTCGGTGTTCAAGTTTTGAATCATTTAGCGCGGTGCGGCTCGAGCGGCCGCGCGACTTCCGTCCGGCACGTGCCGGCCCACCCCCGCGCAGCGCCCGCTCACGCCTCGCGCCACCCGCACCCGCGCTCGCGTCTGTCTTGTCGAGACAAAGGGGCGATAGTGATGGGGTACTTTCGATAAATTCCCCTTTTTTATCGTTACCTATCGAGTTGTAAGAATTAAATACCTATTTAATTTACTGTAGACCCTACACATACCTTGTTTAAAGCATTGTTTTTTGCTCTAAAACCTCAGCAAATATCTCGTAATTTTTTTATGTCTAATCATATTGAGTCTTTACAGTAGGCACATCTCTTTAAATACTAGGTTCTAAAAGCTACAATAGGTATATTGCAGTTATTTTTTGCTATAAACAGATGTAGATACCTATATTATTCGAAATTTGAGAGCAGATTCCTTAGTTCCTTTCTTTTGTCCCTTTCTTTCTATAAACACCAACTAAAGGACTTTCATTTTCTTCACCGAAACGTTAAAATATTTAATTGCTTATACAGGATTATAAGTTTGGGGTGTACTAAGCCGTAAGGGGGTTATTGGACCTACTCATAATTAACAACAACTTTTACTATGGGTACACATCTTAAGACACGAAAAAAATTTGCTGTTCCATACATTTCCTCAAAGGTCAACTTTCTTTTTCTATAAAACAGCTCTTTTTTACAATTTAAGAGCTGTTTTTTACCATGTATTAAACGTTATTTTTTTTTATTGCAAATAGGCTTGCGTTTGACCGCCCTCTGGCCTGATGTTAAGTATACGATGGAGGACGCTTGCTTAGAAAAAAACGATTCGCTCGCGACTTGAAGTCAGGGAACATCCACACGGGTAATAATGATCTAATTTCGGCTTAGTACAATAAACTATTCAAACAACCTTTGTAAAAATTAAACATCGATATAAATAAAGATTGGCGCATGCCTAGCGCACGACGTCCAAGCCGCCTCTAATTTGAATTCACGGAGACTCCGCGACGCGTTCGCCGCGTCGGCCGCGCCCGACTTAATGAATCGCGCGGGGGCGCCACCCCTGCCGCCGGCCGCCGACCGGGGCCACCGGGGGGCGATCGGACGACCACCGCATCCTCCGCGCGGATAAGTGACGCCCGTGTTGCTCGCCACATAGCTCGCTTTATGTACAGCGGCACATAGCGACCGGGCAGTACCTACGTAACACTCGCCAAATTTATGTCCCGCACATGTCTAGAGACCGCGGCGGCGTACCTTCAGAGGGATTTTGTGTGTTTACGTACAAACGGCCACCAAAGATATTCGAGACGGAATTTCCCTCGGACCCTTATTGATGAGCCGCTCTCCGCTCTCCGCGCTCCGGGCTCGCTAATCCTATCCCCACGTATATGCGCACATACAATTCAGAAATATCTTCATCATTATCTCGGTATTTGCATGGCACATTCGAGTAGAAATGGGCGTTTCGCTTAAGGTTAATCGAGGCGAAGGGGTTTACATAAAATAAAATGCAAATGAGCGTTCCCTGAACTGCGGAGATGCCTCGAGCAACACACAACTGCTTTTGTTCGAATTCAAGTCGACTGTAAACAAAAACTTGCTAATGGGCAATTATGCAAATAGCGGGCTCGTGATGACCAATCAAAACGCAGTAAATTATTCAGGATGTTCGAGCTCGCTCGAGGCCGCGCGTTTGGTGATATCGATACCTTCTGATGGCTGCCCACACTGCCCAGTGCCCCAACTGAAGGCTTCGGGCTAGAACTTATCGAAAAAAATAACCAGCACTATTATAAAGTGTGACAAGAAAAAAATCAAACAAAAACTATCCTAAAATTTTATTACAAGCAGATATTGTGGTATATTATGCCGTCGTATTTTTTATTTGATATAATCTTAAGGTGGTCTGGAAGAGATCGCTTTTAGCGATAAGGCTGCCAATTGTGGCACTAGCTCTTAAGTTTCATGTTTGTATTAAATTTTTCTTTTTCTTTTTGATTCTGATGTACACAATAAAGAGTTTATACATGTCTATAAAATGTTATAGAAACCCTTTATTGTGCACAACAGAAGTAAAAAAACGTACCTACAGAAAACAAAAGAATCTTATGAGCTAGTTCCACAAGTGGCGACCTTATCGCTAAAAGGCCTCTTCCAGGCATTTAAGAATAGAAAACACGTTACTGATTAAGAACGTAATTAGAAAAAGAACACTTATTTAACTAAACCGAAATGTCGTACGAAAATAATTATTTTCTCAATACGTGCGATTGAAACATCGCTGTTATGTTATAGTACAATAATTATCAACACGAAAATAATTCACTACCCCAACCCCACCCCCATTCTAATGTAGAAACGAGCCGGGTCGTAAAGGAGCTCGCGGGCGTGGGAGCCGCGCACGCTCGCGATCATCGTCGATAATCACGCGATATCCATAACATGCAATATCGATAAACGTTGCCAGGCAGAGCTGTTTCTCACGCAGATAAAAAGTCACTTAACTTAGGTTAAAATTAAAAAAAAACCGAGCTAAAAATGTCATAGATAGATAGAAACTCTTTATTGTGGACCTACACCATAAACAGAAAAAAAAATACAGAGAACAAAATAATCTTATGAGGAGGGAGTTTTGGCGGGAACGCGGGAAGAGTCGTGTCGCTTCGTTGTATTTTTTTCCAAAACTAGTGTTTTGTCGAGTGTTTATGCATAAAAATGGTGGTGTTTTATTCATAAAGTGCCGAATTACAAGCGCGAGTGTGGGAAAATGATATAATGTGGTGAAACATGAGTTTTCGTGTTGCTTCCAAAACTCCATCGAAGCTTTATAGTAAAGTTGCCACTACTTTACTAAAGCATGACTGGCACGAACTGACACGAACTGGACTTGATTAAGACGACTTTGACGATAACCATAGTTAAGATACAGCCGAAATAACACTGAAGACGAGGCAGTATGGCTTTATAGCTTTAGCCTGCCCGAAAGGGCAAATTAACGAAAAAAAAAAAATCTTATGAGGAGTTTTGGCGGGAACGCGGAAAGAGTCGTATCGCTCCGTTGTATTTTTTTCCAAAACTAATGTTTTGTCGAGTGTTTATGCATAAAAATGGTGGTGTTTTATTCATAAAGTGCCGAATCACAAGCGCAAGTGTGGGAAAATGATATAATGTGGTGAAACATGACTTTTTGTGTTGCTTCCAAAACTCCATCGAAGCTTTATAATAAAGCCACCACTACTTTACTAAAGCATGACTGGACTTGACTGGCACGAACTGTTCTTGACAAAGACTGGACTTTGACTATAACTTTAGCTACGAGGACACTTATTAAACTTTTGAAACTTGAAAATATATAAATACTTGACACTGGCAAATGCTCAAAACGCGACGCCAAAACCAAAGAAAAAAAGAAAAAAATCTTATGAGCTTATTTATCTAAATTCTGTCTCTTTCTTCAAGAGACATTTGTTTAAAATTTCTTAAAAAGGTACATTACAATATTTTTTACACGCGTGCTTTACTTCTAGAAGGGCATAATGCATATTGTTTACTTTTTGTTTTTGGTATTGTAACGTCTTTGTATATGTCCAGTTATGTGAACCTATTAATAAAAAAATAAAATCATTCTGTTGTTTGTACAGTGCTGCCAACTTGACTTATTGAAAAGTTAAGTTAGTAATGTAAAAGTAATTTAGTTACTTAATAAAATCTAATAATAAATAGAGACAGTAAGAAATGTGTCGATGGACGCATTGTCCGTTTATACTCTTACTTAGCAATTTAAGTTATATTAAAATTACTTATTAGTCTCTACTAGGCTAGATTGTAATAACAATGAGGTATCTAACAACAGATACATCATTAGAAAGAAAAAAAAATTGATAAAATCTAACATGATCAGACTCTCAGTTTGCGTTGCACTATTCGATGAACATGAGATATCGAATATCGATTAATGGGGTGCGTGCGTGCTTTTGCGTCGCCGCCCTAATGCCAGGGAATTACCGCGGATTACACATTCTCGGACCCGACGCCGACGAAGCGAGGAAACCTAACAGCACAACCAACCGCAGGCGAGAAAATGACGCATCGCGTGATGTCGTGCGCTTGAATTTTAATAAGCATTTTCAGACAATTTATTGTCTGGGTTGGAAAAAGTCTCTTTTAGAAAAATATATGTTCTTTGAGTATTCCACATGAATTTGATATGTACAAGGCATATTGAGCCATAAAACGGTTTATTATGCCCATCATTATTACTAATAATCTTTACAAAACACCGTAGGTACATGGTGGATGTTCCCCATGTGCGTACTAAGCGCTTTGAGTCCACATTCTTTATTCGCACAGCGAGGATGTGGAACTCTTTGCCGGAGTTTGTGTTCCCCGAAAAGTACAATATGAGTGTCTTCAAATCAAGAGTAAACAGGTTCCTTCTAGGTAAGCCTGTTCCATCTTAGAGCGGATCGTTGCTTCACATCAGGCAGTTTTTTTAGATCTATGTCTCAAAATGTCTATAGGTAGTCTATTATCATTTTATCTTATTGAAATCAAATTATCAGCTATCTAAGCATTCAAATGGCAAACGTAGCGTAGGACGCTTTGAGACTCGATGGAGTGACGATATACGTAGGACAGCTGCCGATGGATGGAAGAAAAAACCCGAAGATCGGGCTGAGTGGCGTGTCTTGGGAGAGGCCTATGTCCAGCAGTGGACTACAATTGGCTGATGATGATGATGAAGCATTCACATATAAAAACTAGTCTACAGGTACAGAGAAGCAGAGTGAGTATACATGTTGACAACAAAATATTATAATCCCATAAATTGTACAAACGAGCAAAGCTGAAACCGAATCAAACTGAATATTTTGTTACATAACAAACCGCCCTCTAGCGAAGAGTGCTGCAACAGGTGGTCACATTTACAGTTATTTTATAGAACGACGTCAAGGCTGAATGTCTGCTATTTCAAATGTATTGTCTCACAGTTTCAGGCAATAAAAGTTATGGCGGTATTTAAAGTGGACTTCGTGCTCGAACACAGTTCAAGTTAAAGTTCTTAAGTAGGTGTTTGTGAACAGTATGGTAAACAATAATGTCTGGTTAGGTTTTTAATTAATAAGCTGTGTCAAATTAGTTTAATTTAAGTCCTCATCACTGTTGGAACTGGAACGACTGTTAAGCGGAAATAAACTAGATATATACCTTAAACATTCAAAATGAACTTCCGCAAAGTAACGCCTGAATCAATCAATAATGTCTGCAGTTTTTTTTTTTGTAAAGGTTATGTGACTAACGAGACACTATCCTGATGGTAAAAGATAATGCCTGTCCATGACCATTGCAGTGATACACATAACTTTGAGTAACAAAACAAAGTCCAGGACAGCGCTGATTTGGCGTTCATTACTTTGAATCATTAGATGGTTAGTCTCAACAGCCCAGTTATTTCGCTAGCTGCAGTCCCCTTCAAACTGGAACAAATTAATTTTTGCACACTACTGCTTGGCAGCAGAATATCTAGTATTGCAGCGGTACTTACCTAGACATACGAGTACAATGAGTACATATTTCAGGACATTTTACACCGTGCCCCAAACTAAACAATGTTATTGTTCTTTTTTTTTTTTTTAATGTAAAAGTAATGAGACGATCGAGACGCTCTCCTGATGGTAAGAGATAACGCCTGTCCATAACCATTGCAGCGATACACAGAACTTTGAGTAACAAAACAAAGTCCGGGGCATCGCTGCTTTGGCGCTCATTACTTTGAGACTAGATGGTTAGTCCCAACAGCCCAGTAATTTCGCTAGCTGCAGTACCCTTCAAACCGGAACACAGTAATGTTTGCACACTACTGCTTGACGGCAGAATATCTGGTACTGCGGTGGTACCTACCTAGACGACCTCCTGCTAAGGAAATCTACCACCAAGTAGTAAGTTATTAGAATATTTGAATTTATGTGGTGTTTGTTCTGTGTCTGGGCGTTCTGTATATATTATAAGTACCTATGTATTTACAAAAATAAAACTAAGTAGGTATTCTATCAGTTATCTGACTTCCATAGTACAAGCTTTGCTTAATTTGGGGTCAGATGGCGCTGTGTGTAATGTCCTACGATATTTAAAAAAAACAGTTAAAAAATTAACAGTCTTATCATTTGCGCGCTATGCCAGTATGCACCAGGTGCGCGCGAGAAAATTAGAATGGGCCGCCCGTTGGGCCCCCGATAATGCACTCATTACGATGCCGCGAGTCGCGATGAGACACAGCCAGTGCCACAGAATAAATAGTACCTACTCCCGCGGGACAGGAGAGTGCGCGGGCGACGCTCGCTCTACCAAACATCCGCTAGAGCAGAATACTCATCTCATTTTCATCGATATCGATAAAAAATTTAGCTCTTCTATCAACATATAACATATTATTATTATTATAGAGCCTTCATCATCATCAGCCTATATTAGTCCACTGTTTGACTTAGGCCTCTCCCAAGACTCAGTCACTCAGACACTCAGCCCGATCTTTGGCTTTTCCCTTCCATCCACCGCCAGCAATTATAGAGCCTTACTTGTTGACATTAATGTTTTGATTTTGATTTTGATGGTATATACAGAACAATAAAATAAATAAGTTTATCGATATCGATATGGTGAGAGCACTAGTGGCGATAATTTCGCTTGAGTCGCGTGAGGCGCTCCCCGGTGGTTGCGTCGCCTGCATCGTTCGTGCTGGGGGCGACGCGATACGATCGCCGTGAATGCGCGACCGCATCCGCCCGCGCCCCTTCCCCGCTCATGCGCGCACGCAACGCCGCGCACTTCCGCTCGCGGCCGCATCGATTGTCACGAGGTCATTCGTACCACATCACTATCTGATGGATGCGAAACGGATGTTGTACATAAATAAATATATTGAAGGGCATTTCTCACACGAGTCTTAAAGCTCAACTAAGCAAAACTTGTACTATGGCAACTAGATAAATAAAATAATAAGTATAAAAATACTTTTTTCTAAACATAATATACAGCAATAACATTTGTCAGCCCTGTTGGTTCATTGGTAGAATGCCTGCTTCAAGACCTAGACCTTCCCACACAGCACAAATCTTTGTGGCATAAAAAACTGTTTGTTCTGTGTCTGGGTATTCTGTATTAATTATAAGTATGTATGTTTTTACAAAAAAAAATATTGGAGGACATTTAACACAGCGCCATCTAGCCCCAAACTAAGCAAATCTTGTACTATGGGAACCAGATAGCTGACAGAATACTTAAATACTTTTTTTTTGTTAATACATACTTATAATGCATACAGTACACCCAGATACAGAACAAACATCGATGTTAGTCACACAAATGTTAGTCCTGAGTGGAACTCGAACCCACGCCCTTCAGCTCTCGAAGCAGACATACTACCAATGAACCAACAGGGCTGTCGAAAAGCGAAAATCGAAAAAGTATTTAAGTATTCTATCAGTTATCTGACTTCCATAGTATAAGCTTTGTTTTGTTTGGGGCCAGATGGCGCTGTATGTAATGTCCTAAGATATTTCTTTAAATATTTATATAAATACATATTTAAAAGTAACACCTATACAACATTTTATGTGACAACGAGCTTGAGCTACCGGTAAAGGAAAAATATCGTGAGGAAACCATAGCATGGTCTTAGGGTACTTTCTAGTACTCGGCTGGCTAGCTACCACCCTCAAGTTGAAAATCTGCCGCCAAGCATCTAACGGTATGTTCCGGCAGCCTCACTTGAGAGCCAGTTCCGCTCCAGGCTAGGAGTGCTTTGCCATCTTCGACCACACTTTCACTTAACATCAGGCGAGTCAAACATCTAGCCCGTCACCCATTTAAAAAAAAGGTGAATTTTGGAAACTTTATTGAATTTTTCGTGTTCCTAATAAAAACCACCGATTTCATTGTTTGTATTATGTATTTTGAGTAAATATTATATGGATTCATCTATTCCCGCGAGCACAAAGTCTGTAAGTAAAGGAAAAAAGCGGAATATCTCGGATTAAAACTAATCTGTCGAAGGGCGCACCTGCGCCCGCGTGAACAGGGCTACATAATCGTAAACAGGGCTGTAAACCGAACAGGCCCCGCAAAGGGTTCACTACTCACTTCGCATGTGAACAACTTTTTATGGACTACCAGTTGTTTTATTGTGATCGTCTCTGTGATGATATTTCACTTTGTTAGTGATCAATGAAACTTTAGTAGAGAAATCATAGGATAATAATAAGATCATCATCATCATCCACAGCCTTCTTTATCCCACTGCTGGGTATAGGCCTCTCTCTTTTCATGCCATCTGCCTCGGTCCTGCGCCAATCTGGTCCAGGTTCGACCCGCGACGGTGACTATCGTCGACCCATCTTGCGGCTGGACGACCAACGTTCCGCTTACCTTGCCTAATAAAAAGATAAGACAATTTAATTATAAGTTGATTTACAATCATCTTATATTTTATAAATAAGAGATGCGCATCAAAGTAAAATTAATTTACAAAGTCATTGTATAAATCATTAATTAATTAATAATAATAAAAAGTCTAATTAAAAAATATTTTGATGAATAGTACCTAACTAATATTATTTATGCTGTAAACGGGCATCGTCATAATTATATAATAAATAAATAAAAAAAGAAATATCGTAGGACTATACACACAGCGCCATCTGGCCCCAAACTAAGCAGAGCTCGTGTGATGGAAGTCAGATAACTGATAGAATACATAAAAACTTTTTTTTTTGTAAATACATACTTATAATACATACAGAACACACAGACACAGAACAAACATTTGTTTATTCACAAAATGTTTGCCATGAGTGGAAATTGAACCCACGCCCTACAGCTCTCAAGGCAGATAAGGCTTTGTTTTGTTACTTAAAGTTCTATGTATCGCTGCGATGGTCATGGCCAGGCGTTATCTCTTACCATCAGGAGAGCGTCTCGTTCGTTTCATTAGTCTTTACATTAAAAAAAAAGAAGAAAAAAAAGATATACTACTACCAATGAGCCAACGGGGCTGTCATATATACATATAAGTATTTAATTCGTCATATATATAAATATTGTTTCAATGTTTATTTAGTAACTAAGAAAGGCCTTCTATTTCTGACATGTGACATGACTGACAATCCGGTGACTTACATTTTTTATATCAACTGCAGAGCAGTGTACCTATATATTTATCAGTCAAACCCGATTCATAGGATAAACTTAAGTAGGTCAGGGCTGTATTTAAAAGTCTGAAGGCCCTGGGGCAACGAAGGATCGGAGGCCCTTAATTATGTTAAAAAAAAAAATCAAAATCATAATCGTTTATGGTAACAGTATCGGCAAAAATGCGAAGAGACTTTTAGAAAAAAAAACGTAAAAGTTGCTGACCCATCGAAATCTTAATATTTTATATCAGATTTCTATTGTCCTTCTCTTGTGGAGGCCCTAGGGCAGTAGCTCCGCCTGCCCTTCCCCAAATCCGGCCCTGTAGTAGGTATTACCTAGGCTTAACTGGTTCATCCTATAGGCGATAAAACAAAATTAGTTAAGTCTAGGCCAAACTAATGCATTTTAAGCCCGATAGTGTCCTAGTGTGTTTGGGAAACATTTTAAGTTTTCCAATATTAAAGGAATCTGCTTCATACGTATAGTTTCAGAAGATTTAGCTAAACCAATTTCAGAGCATATACCTGACATGGGTGGGCAAACGCCGTGTTAGTTAAAAAAGAAACAGAAAAATAAACTTCATCTTTTTCGGCTAAATATTTCGAATTTCAGTCGGTGACATCTCAACTCTCTCTCTCGGGCACACGGGTCTTGATCTCTCACATTTTCGTACGCCAAGTACTAATTAAAAAGATTAATTAAGCGAACAGCGTTTCGCGTATAACCAACAAAAAACTACTAAATAAGCCTTCAGTCGAGTCAGTCGAGTGGAATTCTTGAGACAACATTGAATTCTTATCCCATAGACGTGCTCATTATTTTAAGTCAACACATTAGCACAAAAAGTGCTCAAAAAACATTTCACGCAACAATAGAAGGTACGGCAGTATATCTAATATGTCGTTATTAATATTATCACGTAAATTACCTATCTGAATGATCAGTGTATGTACGGTAATTGCTAAAATAAAATTAACACTACTGAAAAGATCGTTTTAATAACAACTTATAAAACAAACAACAATACATCATAACTATATGATTGTAGATAAATAGAATAGACCATGGAGACCTACGGAAATCAACACTGATTTTTCTGTCATTATGCATGTTTTTGTGGGGGACAACAGGAATAGAAAATGATAAGTGGGGGACAAAAGAAGCGACCCGGTATTTGAGCTATTCGCTAGAATGCTCTATATATCATTTAGTTTGACAACAGTTAAAGATACAGCATGTGGTCAGATACAGCTAATTCTCAATGTTCCGCTTTGTATGAACGAATTTCCAGCTAACTCAATTTTATTTTGATTATGTTTGTTTGATGTCTACAGAATATATAGTCGATGTATCGAGAGCTCGCGTCGCGTCTCGTGGGAGCCGCATATTTTTTAACCGTTTCGCTGGCGCGGGCGTCCCACGTCCCACATCTGGGGTGGCGTGGGGTCAAATCGACCCCCACGGGTGGGGTGGGGTTAATTAGTCGCGAACGCGGTCCGGCACTCCATCTAACTTGTTTCCTTCTTTATTTGCCCACTTGATACAAATGTGGGGAAATTGTGACGCGGTGTATGTGGAAGCTTTTGTAAGTTGGTATTGGGAGGAAGGTCGTTAACTCTGCTAGAATTAAAAGGAAGACTTCGATTACGAAAAACAAGAACATAAATTGTAAATTTAGAAAAAAAATGCCAGGCACAGTTTTTATTGTTTGCAAAAATAACAATCTTTTAAAATTATTTTAAATAAAAAGTACATGAAATTTAAAAAAAAAGATTTGTGCTAATACAAATACATACAAATATTTTCAAGTCACTTCAAAATTTTAAATATGTCATTAAATGAATTTTGAAACACTGATTACATGTCAACACAAAAATGTCAAAATAAGGTATAAAAAATATTGTCAATATAAAAAGCTGGTATAAATAACTTTGCATTAATAGAAAGGCCACTGTTTATCACGAAAAAAATACAAGCCCCTTTGGTGGTGCCAGGAATCCACAGAAACCTTACAGAATGGAGACAATACGGCATATTCCATTCTAGGCGTGCTTCTTTGACCTCACAGTGACTTAACATCAGGTCAAACACCAACCATAAAAAAAGCTACAGTTCATCGTCATATCTCATAAGAATTAAGTACCTATATGAAACGGGGAAGATTGCTTAGGGTATCAAGTTACTTTAACCCGGCACTGCGGAGATCTCTGTGTTTTCTCTGGCAAATCGTACACTTTATACGTCTCTTGCAGATTGAAATAGTTTTATTTTATTTATTTTTTTATAGTTGACAGGCTAGGTGTTTGACCACAGCTCACCTGATGTTAAGTGAAGGTGTGGTCGAAGATGGCAAAGCACACCTAGCCTGGAATGGAACTGGCTCTCAAGTGAGGCTGCCGGAACACATCGTTGGATGCTTGGCGGCAGATTTTCAACGTGAGGGCGGTAGCTAACCAGCCGAGTACCCCACCACCATGCTATGATTTTACCACAATATTTTTCCTTCACCGGCAGCTCAAGCCACCCACGCCCTTCGGCTTGCGAACCTACTGCGGTAACCACTGAGCTAGTGACTTAGTGTGAACAAAGTATCTCCCTTATTTTTTTTAAACTATCAATCTACTTACTTTCGGTAATGCTGCGCAACTATTTCTAATCAGCGGGAATGTTGATTGCGTTGCAGAGTAAACGGTCGCAAAGCCAGCTCCGCTCTAGCTGACCGGAGTGGAGTCTGCACTAATGTTCCCTTTACACGGGGCTCGCTCGGGCACGGAAAGACATTGCTATTAAAATGAGCAGTATGACAATACAAACACGGCAGGAAATCAAATAACAAACTTCGAATTTTCGCCGGCTTTCATTTCATATCACAAGGACGAATCAGCGTAATATACAGATATTTTTTAAAGTAAAATTAATGAGAATAACGATTCACTCTCCGGATGGTAAGAGATAACGCATGTTCATGACCATTGCAGCGATATACAGAAGTTTGAGTAGCAAAACAAAGTCCGGGGCATCGCTGCTTTGGCGCTCATTAATTTGAGTTTCGATGGTTAGTCTCAACTGCCCTGTAATTTCACTAGCTGCAGTTCCTTTCGGACCGGAACACAGTAATGTTTACACGCTTCTGCTTGGCTATATAACCAAACTACAACAAAGACAACAAACCAAAATAAACAAAGGCTGTACTATAGTAACGAGACAACTAATACTAGTAGAATCCCACGAATATTATAAATGTGAAAGTTTGTAAGGATGGATGTTTGTTACTCTTTCATGCAAAAACTATTGAACGGATTTGGATGAAATTTGGTATGGAGATAGCTGAGACCTTGGATTAACACATAGGCAGACATCCCGAAAACATGTAGCAGGTAACACCGCGGGGCACAGCTAGTACTTATATACTTATCTGTTGTCAATACGGCTAGCGGCTAAAGTCGGAGCACAAAACCGCAGATCATTGCGGGGCAGGTTTCAAGTGTCATCTAATAATGTCGTTCGTGCCCGGACTAGGCTCGGTGTAATGTGAATCTAGTTTGAGGTGATCGCGCCGGCACCGAATGACCAGCGGCTGCCGTCACTTATGGTCCTCTCAGTTATGGTCCAGTGTGTTATAGTCCAGTCAGTTATAGCTCAGTCAACGTTTACTGCGAGGACATAAACTGAACGGTGAATTAGAATCACAAGGAAGTTTTGGTGTTAAATACGTGAGTTGCTTTTAAATCCAAAATACGGCAAAAGTTAGGATTAGTTGAGCATAAAAAAGATTATTTTTATCAAGCAAATCAAAGATCTCAGATAGATATAACTGTATAGGTATGGTATGAGAGGTATGTATTTATTGAAAATTTGAAGGCTCACATACTGTATGTTTTTTTTTTGGATTTTATGGTTTGGCTACAATGGCCTTTGAACATACTGTATGTACCTTTCGAGGAGCACAGACTTCATCAGACAATTCGACAGCTTTGCTTTATACGAATAAAAACTACACCTACATTGTTATTGATGTTGTTTGGTAGTCCAAACTTATTGAAATAAAAACATCATAAGATTTGTTAGGAGTTTTGGCGGGAACGCAGAAGAAGTCGTGTCGCCCCATTGTATTAATTTTTTCCAAAACTTGTGTTTTGTTGATTGTTTATGCATGAAAATGGTGGGGTTTTATTCATAAAGTGCCGAATCACAATAAAATAAGATTTGTTAGATTAAAAATAACAAAATCATTAGCCTTTTGTAAAATGACGTTGGTAGATACAACAGACTGCTGTCCGACCCCTGTTCTGACGCAGTCAGGGAGCTGTTCAGTTGTGTGAGTCGCCTCAAGTGACCCACCTTGGCATTGGCGTGGGAATGAGTGTGTCTTTATATAAGCATGTGTTGTGTGCAGGTACAAACTATTATATTTAAGTTTAAAAAAACGCTTCAGAAAATACGATGGGATTGCCACACAAGTACCTTATCCAAATTGTATTTAAAAAAATATTGGCTAATGAAGGTGTGAATCGGGGAGCTTTGGTGAAATCTCCGAAGCGCTCCATTTGGAACCCGTGTCAGCTATCCCCTGCAGCTATAGCGGATTCTAAAAGGTTTTATTTGCTTCCGAGTTTCGGCGGGAACACGGAAAAATCTAATTCATTCAATTCATAATCCATTTTTATTGTTTTTATATATACATATACTATATACAGTACAGGGCCTGTAAACAAAGTAACATTCTATTAGCGATAACGCTAATAGAAAAGCCTAAATGTACGGGTATGACATAAGCCGACGATATGTCACGTGGACAGCTTATGTCAATCCCGTACGTTTTTGGCTTTTCTATTAGCGATATCGCTAATCGAAAGTTACTTTGTCTAGGAAGGACCTCGAGTGGGACAAACAAAGAATGCCATAGACTACCTTTCGGCAATCATATAGCTGCACTGTATCGTTTTTAAATTTTTGTGTTCCAAGAAACAAAAGTTTTGGTCTTGCTTCTAAAACACCGTTACTAAGGAACGACCGGAATCTACTTTGTGTTACTTTGACTTATTTTTACTTGATTTATTATAACTGTGTCAATCTGTGTCATGTAATATGATACAGGCAAATGCACAAAGTGTGACGCCATAAAAAAAATAAATTTGCTAGGCAGTTTATAACTAAACTTTTTTTTTGTTTATGGCGTCACACTTTGTGCATTTGCCTGTATCATATTACATGATGAATTATATTATCTTTCAAATAATGAGTTAACCACGGCCGCATAGAGTTAGAATTGGAACTACGACTCTAGATCTCACTCGAGGCAAACTTTAGGAGTTCAGTGTAAACTTTAGTTATGTAGTACTTATGATACCTACAGCGAACGTATTAACGTTTGTAGTTATATGTAGTTTTAAGGTATAGATATACCTCGGATAGAAATCAACTTTTCATTCATTGGTATTTGCATGAATAGGCTGCTGTCGACTAGGAACAAACGAATAAAAGATAAAATTGTAACAATTTTTGGATAGTAACTTCAGCAAAATTAGATATTGAGGCACGTGATTGTAAACATCAAGCAGTGTTACGTCACGCCGTGCGATACGCCATTGGTGTTGCCCTACACAAATGTGATTGTTTCACATAGTGTGATGTCATTCAGACGCCACGACACGCCATTTTTGAAATCGCAAAATATGTAATGCAAACTTGCGATTTAAAACAGTATAAGTCAACTAACCTATTATCGCTCGAAAGTCAGAAACATTGTAATGCGAAAAATTATGCATTGCCAATAAATAAAAAAAAATTAAACATGCAATTCGAAATTCGAGCCCGCGATTCAGGCTATCACTCAAAGTTTTTCTTTTATTTTGCTAATTTGCTCGCGTTTGAATGCCATGTCGTGTGATGCAAGCAAAGCAAAGATGCAGTGTACAATGTAGCAAGATTGGCAAGAATGTTGAGCATTTGCGGTTTTTGAAATTTTACCAAATGAACAAAAATATATCAAGGTAGGTACATATTTAACCTCTTTAATATTGTATTTTTGCCAACGCATTGTCCGTAAAAAATCTATACCTTCGACAGATGACAGTTAAAAACAATTTTGCTTCATTATTTGCGAGAACGTTTGGTAAAATATTTCTGTATAATTATGCCTTCATATTTGTATCATATTCTACACCATAATAGTCAAATTACACAATCAATTAGTCAATTTTGAACTTAATTGTTTGAAACCCGCGCGGGGAAGGATTTCTTTCGGCACTCCCACACATTTAGGTAAGCAATATGATGTAAGCACAGGTATGTGCTCTTGCAAGCATGATTAGTGAGAATGCTCATTACACGTGTACCTACCAGTATACATCTATCCGCGTCTTTACTTTAGACAGCGGCGGAGACGCCGCGGGGTTAGGGTCTGCAAAACCCGAGGACCCAGAGCCGCGGGGTCAGCCGGACCGCGCTAATGAAGGTACCGTGGATCTTCAAAGAGGTCTGTTGGACCCGCGTCGCCCGTCGCCCGCGGTCATGCTGAATCTTTAAACGGGTCGCGGGAGGGTTACTGCGTTGTACAGAAATACGACAGACGCAGCTGGAGATGTCTTCAACACTAAAACCGTCGATAAAGCCATTCAGTAAGAACGAAGTCTTCAGTTGGAAGATCTAAACATATGAATAATATTGCATTCCTTGTCAAATACACTGTCATGAAAAAGACAGCATCATTCTAAGTAAGCTTAGATCTGTCAATTAAAGCCTTCATATTTTTAAGTACCTATACCTACATTTTTAGTTCCGAGTTACATCACCTGATCGATTTGATTTGTAAAATTATTGTTGAATATGTGGTTCAGTAAATTTACCAATAAGCGTATTAACTTGGAGGCAGATCTGCAGTAGTGTTTAAACATTACTATGTTCTGGTGTGAAAGGCAGCTAGCTTAATCAAATGGTATTGATACTAACCCTCGAATGTCTTAAAATAATGAGCGCCAAAGCAGCGATGCCCTGAACTTTGTTATGTTACTCAAAGTTCTGTGAATTGCTGCAATGTACATTGTAGCGATTATTTAGCGTCATCTCTTACGAGAGCGTCCTGTTCATCTCATTACTTTTATATAAGAAAAAGCTGTTTCGTTGATTATTATCTACTATATTTTATGTAGGCACTAAATTTATTTAAATAAGGTGCTTCGTTGAAAGAAGGTCGTAACTTCGATCCCGGTTAATAGTTTTTCAGAAAAGCAAAGCACGAAGAAAAGAAGTCACGAGAACGAATTCCTTCATGTAAGTGAATCCGGGAACACACTAATCGCCTGGTTAATGAAACTTATCCCAGACATCAAACTCGTCTTTTCATAAAAATATTTATAAGTAATCTATTTAGTACAGTCAATTGTATAGTTATGTTATAGGTATATACGTTGCAAACATGTTGCAAAAACTCAAATGGAGTTGGACAGGACATGTCGCCAGGCAGGGTGATGGCAGGTGGACTAAGGCGTTGACGGATTGGTGACCGCGAACTGGTAAACGGAGCGTTGGTTGCCCACCAGCTCGTTGGATAGACGACATAATCAAAATAGCGTGTCGAACCTGGACGAGATTGGTACAGGACCGGGACGAGTGGCGTACAAGAAGACAGGCCTATGCTCAGCAGTGGACGATTAAGGGCAGATGATGTTGATGATATAGCAAGTCGGTCAACTTTTCGGACAAAAGTTTACACGCAAAATGGAAACTAAATTTTAGTTTAGATCTCGTGGGCAGATTTGTATTCTATTGATTGTAGAGAAATAGGGCTTCATAAATAAACGAACGCTGGATTTGCACGTTCAAAGCTGTATTTTTTTGTATGTGAAAAGTAATGAGACGAACGAGCTCTCCTGATGGTAAGAGATAACAATGTCTATGACCATTGCAGCGATACACAGAACTTTGAGTAACAAAACAAAGCCCGGGGCATCGCTGCTTTGGCGCTCATTACTTTGGAGACTTTCGATGGTTAGTCTCAATAGTCCAGTAATTTCGCTAGCTGCGGTACCCTTTAAACCGGAACAAAGTAATGTTTAAACACTACTACTTAGCGGCAGAATAACTAGTACTGCGGTGGTACTTACCTAGACGATCTCCTGCTAATGAGATCTACCACTATTTAAAAAAAGCGTATTTCCACGAAGCTCTCCGAGGAAAGGTAGGTAGTGCCCATGCGCTTCGCTTGGTACGTCTTGGCGGATTATCGTAAACTACAAGTAAGTATAATTACTAATTATACATGAGTATTTAGAGTTTAGTCCCATAATAATAGTTGTTCAATAAGATGAGTAGAACAAGCACCACTCCGATTGGCGCTTTACCAATACCGTCATTACCATAAGGGCGCACGAGGTCCGTGCCTAGGGCTCCCAGCCGCACGAGGGCCCCGATGTATTCGCTTACATTCCACATTCTTTCTAATTTAGGTAGTTTAAACCTGACTGACCTGATTTATTACTGAAAAAAGTTTTCAGTAATAAATACCTAAAAGATCATTGCAGAAAAATGTATACTGCTTTCTTTACTTTCCAAAAGGGCCGCAAATTATTGTGCACAAGGGCCCCGGCATGGCCTAAAATGACCCTGCCCTTCCCGTGTAACCCTGTGTACCCAATAGCCGATATTGCATCGTAATTACTACCCTCGGGGTTCTCTTACGAAGTCCGAAACCTCGATAAACATCCTTATGTAACTGTATCTACATACAATGAATGTGAGGCCTGTCTATTCCATTTGCCACGTGTCAGTTCTGTTATGTAAGTAGTCGTAATCAAAATCCATATAATGTATATTGATGACGTGAGCCAAAAGCTCGCTTCGTTCATCAAAATCCTGTGCATTATTTTTACTTTTAAAACTCTTTAAAGTATAGTATTTTGATTAAAATACAAAAATGAACTTGAGTTTCTACTAACCTATAATGACGTCACATAGTAGGCTGTATAGGGCTACTTCCAGTGCCTAAAAGTAGCAATGGCAAACCAAAACAAAATTTGTAAATGTCACGTCAACGGCAGCCATACTTACCTCTTCCATACACGTACGTCTAGTTGTTTTTCGCTTTATTGATAGAAATATATCTAGGCTATTTTACTTTAAACGTTACTCGGACTTTCAAAAATATATATATAAATAAATAAATAAATATCGTAGGACTGTACACACAGCGCCATCTGGCCCCAAACTAAGCAGAGCTTGTGTGATGGAAGTCAGATAACGGATAGAATACATATATACTTTTTTTTTAAATATATTTACATACCGAATTAAAATTTATATGCAAGTATATGTATGTAAATGAATATATATTTTAGCAATTAGGTACATTTTTTTCTAGCATGACAATTTGGGAAATATTTTCGTCAAGTTTTCGATACCAAAGTATATAAAAAACACTTGGCGTTTACTACGAGCGCTAATCCATTTTTAATTCATTTTGTTTTCTACAAAACCTTGACGATTTTTCGTAAATTGTCAGTCTCTGGTCTAGTGAAAAACAGTGGCTAGGAGTGAAATTTGTCACCGCTCAAAATATAGCAAAACAGCAACAATGTTAGCACCTACAGTTACCAGACTTTGTATTCATTGTTGTTTAAAAATCCAGTCAACTAATGATAAAAGTAATTTAAAAAATCACACCAGCTAATGCAAGCGTTATATAAACAAACTTTTGGAATTTTTCAACAATTTACACACATCTGAATAGGTACTCACATTCAGGTCCAAAGCCAAAAATTAAGGGTCATTCAATAAACATGTAAAAAAATCCAAAGCATTCGAACCCAAATACAACGGGACCATTCTCCATAATATACGAACATAAAGACAACCCAAGATAAAGGTCCGTACACACTGCGTAAGTACACGAAACCGCAGGACAGTCTCCCCGAACGGACGCTATATCAAACTGTATACTTACAGACAGAACATAAACTTCTAAATTTTCTCATAACTCTAATACAATTAACATTTGTGCGTATTCAACCACGCATTAATAACTGCAAGAAGTATAAATTAAATTAAATGAACATCGTAGGACATTCCACACAGCGCCATCTAGCCTCAAGCTAAGCAAAGCTTGTACTATGAGAACCAGAATATCTTTTTTTGATATTTGGACTTATGATACCTACAGAACACGCAGGCCACAGAACAAACATTTATCGTCACATAAATTTATGTCCTGGTGGGAATCGAACACACGCCCTACAGCTCTTGAAGCAAATATATAACAAATCTGCGAATTTAATTTGCACTGACCATGTAGTTATAACAAGATAGTAAAATTATTATTATCATAAGTTGTTTTAATATTATTATCATGTGCTAGCAATATCAATTTTCGAGATTTATTTACAACATAAACGATAGAAAAATACATAGAAAGTTGTACAGCGCCTCTAGCGAAAGAAAATGAAAACTGCTTTGGACATACATACATTTCACTAGCAAATATGCTAGAGCCACATTTCAACTGTATTGAAGCTATAGGATTTCTAAGTTCTTTCACTTTATGTAAGTGTTTGTTCACGTGAACAATAGTTTCAATGTAACTCGTTCACTGACTCATCATTCCACAGGTCCAATGTCCACCGGCGAATGCGAGGTCCGCGCTCTAATTAAAACCCACCCCACGCCACCCGACGTCCCCCCACGCCACCCGGCGCTGGTCAAAGAGCATTAGGGATTGATAAGAGCCGATCGAGAGCATCTGCCGATATTACACGATGATTTCTGAAGATTTTCGGGGCAAGATTTGTCTCGGCATGGAAAACCTTCGTTTGCTGACGCTAACTCGTCATGAAAAATCGGCTGAAGAGAGGTAATAAATAAATTGAAAGGGAGGATAAAGCGCGGAAAATTCACTAAGTATTAGGGTTCTACAAGTATAACGGTGACTAAAACTGAATATAATAATAAATCGACGATGTTTTTAAGTTGCAAGAAGCTAAATTATTTTTCATAGATTTTCTTTGTTTTTGCCATTTGAATTTGTGCATTTGCTAGTGTCAAGTGTTTTGATATTTCAAGTAACATAAGTTAAATAAGTCTAAATCACAGTCAAAGTCACACAAAGTATGTCTTGGTCCAGTCTAGTCACGCCATAGTAAAGTAGTGGTTATTTTACGACAAGCTTCGATGGAGTTTTGGAGGCAACACGAAACGTTACGTTTCACCACATTATATCACTATCCTATACTCGTGCACGTAATTCGGCACTTTAAGAATAGAACGCCTCTACTTTATACGTA
Organism: Biston betularia; assembly: GCA_905404145.2. Taxonomy (NCBI): domain Eukaryota; kingdom Metazoa; phylum Arthropoda; class Insecta; order Lepidoptera; family Geometridae; genus Biston; species Biston betularia. Next base: position 3,467,118 of record FR989879.1, read on the forward strand.
AACATTAAAAAAAAAAAGATTTCCCAACGCGAATGTACCGCGTTCCCGCCAAAACTCGATTTTTTTTAAATACTCATTGCTATTTAGGTTTTTTTGGCAAATGACTAAATCATTGACGAAATTTGATATGAAGGTGTTAGCTATAAACACAAAGAAAACAGGTAACATGCAGATGAAAAGTATAAAAAGAAATCTCATTTCGCGTGTCTGTAACATTTACCTAGGTCTCATAAAAACAACGTAATAGATTTTGATAAAGTTTTCGTTATCATTTACATAATTTCACCTGAAGGTTTGGATGTCTATGAAGAACCAGGATCGGACACTACTCTAATTGCTAGATATACTTAACATATTCCAAACATTTTTTTTTTTTTTTTTATGGTTGACAGGCCAGTTGTTTGACCACAGCTCACCTGATGTAAAGTGAAGGTGTGGTCGAAGATGGTAAAGCACACCTAGCCTGGAATGGAACTGGCTCTCAAGTGAGGCTGCCGGAACACACCGTTAGATGCTTGGCGACAGATTTTCAACTTGAGGGTGGTAGCTAGCCAGCCGAGTACTAGAAAGTACCCTACCACCATGCTATGGTTTCCTCACGATGTTTTCCTTCACCGGCAGCTTAAGCTCATGTACCAACAAGACCATTTCTCGCGTATTTTCCGTAAAACTCGGGTCTGTAGTCTGTAGATACGTTAAAGGCAGATCCGCGTCCTCGCCGCGCGAGATTACCTCGTAAAACTCTATACAGTATAACATTACATCGTATTAAAGCGCGGATCGGGCGAGATCTACCTACCTACGCACACACAAGGACAGCCTTAAACTAAACTGCAAAATGACTGCCTTGTTAACTCATTTGGTTGTAGTTCCACTTCGTGAGCTGTGGTGTAAGTTCTATTCCCACATAGGACAAACGATAGTTGGTGGTTGGGTGTTTTAAATAAATGTATGTATTTATGTAAAAGTTGTTTTTTTATGTCGAACGTTTAGACGAACGAGACGCTCTCCTGATGGTAAGAGATAACACCTGAACATGACCATTGCAACAATACACAGAACTTTGAGTAGCAAAACAAAGTCCAGGGCATCACTGCTTTGGCGCTCATTACTTTGAGATTTTCGATGGTTAATCTCAATAGTCCTGTAATTTCGCTAACTGCGGTACCCGTCAAACCGGAACACAGTAATGTTAACAAACTGCTCGGGAGCAGAATATCTTATACAGCGGCGGTTACCTAGACGACATCCTGCTTAGGTGATCTACCAAGTAAACTGCAATTTTATTTTCATGTTATAATAGCTTCTATTGTTATTAGGCCTAGAGTTCACATAATATTATGCACTAGTGATCTATATTTAAGTTCTCCAAAAACACGTACAAGTAATACATACAAATACACCAAGAAGGACTCGCGCCTCCTGACCCTCCCAATTAACTCTTAATCACGTCCACACACATCATTGGGCGCTCGCTATCGTGATTGGATTACGATCAAGTGCGCATTGACGAATTGCTTTCCCAGTTAAATAGAAAGTGAAAAGGTCCTTTGTTGTTACAGCTGACAAGGTGACTACACTACAATTTTGTAGGTGTAAATACATGCACTGCCTATCAGGAAGTAAAAGGTACAAATAAACTGCAAATACCTCTTCCCTCGCTCAATAAAATGTTTTACTTGAGAATGTTTTACTTGAAAACTATGCAACTGGGAAAAATATTTGAGAACCTAATAACAACTTGAATTTGTAAGCAATGAATAAATGTCAGAGATATTTTTTTAAGAAAAAATGTGCCGCGATGTTTTTGGCGCCCAACATGGCACTATCGCTTCAAACTTCGCTCGGTAGAGGTTTTTGTAGAGGTCGTGACGCCAAATAAAATGGATGAGGGTTATTTACGTGCACTCGAGGCCGTTCTCGCAGGCGACTGTAGAAAAACATTGATCGATACATCGAGCGGCGACACAGCGGCCCCGAGGGCGCGTCAATTTGGTCCTCCGCCTCGTCAGCGCTAAATTATCTCGACATCTTTAAATGGAATTCGCGGGCCCCGTGTCCCGTAAATCCCCGCCCTTTTCACCGAATGCTTCCACGATAAACCGGAGAGGGACTTAGAGACCGCGCGGTTGGCGTCCCCCGGCGGCCGCACATACGCGATGTGCCACCTGCCTCCGGGCAAGAGGATTTTCCTATATTATATCTCGGATTAAACAATATAGGTTCAAAAGTTTTCAATCAAAAGTTTTATTGTTGTCAACTACGTGACTCGTTCGATCATCCCACAAAATCGAACACGATTTTTGGCAAACTTTGTCCGCTGAAAATTGTTGCGGCAAATTGAGTGTGCGTGTGAGAATGAGTGCTCCGGTAATAAATTAAGTCTGCATTCTCGAGTTAGATGTTATTTCAGCGTCAAGTTTTACCGGTACGCGCTGCGAGTAGGTATACAATTAAGTTAACGCACCCGTCTACAGCTAGCGGCAATAATCCCCACCCTCGTCGTAGTCAACGTCCCGACATGCACACGCCACCTTAATGACTTGCCCACGACGTTGGCCTAAACTGGCATCCCAGCCAACGCCACCCATTCCGAGCGTCGGGGGGCGGCATGCACCGCCGAATATCTTGGAGCTTTCGCAACGGTCGGGTTATCAACGACCAACACGCCAACGAGCTAGCGTAATCACCACCGGCGGTGACCGCTCGCGCGTAAATTACGTAGACCGTCCATTTTAGGAGGATCCGCGCGATTCGCCTCTTGCCATTGTGCCGGAGATCCGGATTAACTGGACGGGTGGAGTAACCTACGCGTCCTTCGCTAATGCCCGCTTAGGTAGCCCCCGAGCGCGCTCGCAAACACAATCGTGCCTTTTATAGCCCCCTTCTAGGATAGGGATGGCACGAAATCGTTGTCACTGATTGATTGGATGTGCTTTTTGGGCACCCACGCAAGCAATCCTCGAAAAATGCCAATAACAGTGACTTGTTTAAACGTAACGCTTATAACTTATCTGCTTACAATAAACGCAAAAGTGTATGATTTATTAAGAAAATAAGTAAATTGTCTAAGGAATCATGTAAATAAACGCATAGTATCATTAGCATAAGCGCCCATGATACGTACGCCTTTGTGGCGTATGTTTACCTGTCGTGCCTACAGGTCCTAATAAAATCATCTACAAACTAAACAATGCCGCCACTCGCGAATCCCTCCTAATTTAATAGCGAAGCAAATCGAACCAGCCCGAGCCGAACGTGCTTAACCAACCTTATTAAATTACAGTCCCGTCGTGTCCCCGCATTATCTTGCGACGCGGACGGGGACGCGCTGCGTTCCCGCCAAATCCAATATCCGCACGCGTAATAACAATCGCGACCGTCTATCGGTCCCGCGTAAATTATGCACGCCTTTGACAGTTTACATTTACACTTCACCCACAGAAAATTCAACCTTAATACTAGCACGGTAGAGACTGCAATATCTCCAAAGTTAGATGTGTCCGCGAACGGTCGCTGTCGACGTCGCCGCCGTGCTAATGGCTTGGACCCCCCTCCAGCCGCCTCCTCGCCCCAAAGCAAAGCACACGTACAGGAATAAAGGAAAAGCTTCGCGCCTAATTGTGTACAGGGGATAGTTGAATACGAATTGTGGTCGATAAATCGAAGAGTTTGTCCGTTCGTTGCATTTTTAAGTATAAAATCAGACGTTGTTGTGAGACACACCAGTTTCAAATCTCCGATTGAAAATTATGTGAAATGAGACTAATAAAAAAACCTTCTTGATAAAAAGACAAATTTTAAAGATTGTGATAAAGTTCTGTAAACTTTTTTTATCACAAATAAAATTGTGATAAAAAAGTTGACAGATCTAGTTTCAATGAAAAATACAGCAACATTTTTAGTTACTGAATCCATTTAAATTGGCCTTGTTATACTTTTAATAAGACAATTAATATCTGCAAAGTATTAGTACTTTAAATGTAGATAGAAAAAACATATTAAAATATATCCGCAAATAAATAAAGAGCATTGTTTTACAACGTCTACAAGACGTTCTTAAAAAATATCGAAATAACAAACTCGTTTTTTTAGCGGGATTAGGTGCAAAACGTCCCTAAGCCAAAATTCGTCAACAAAAAAGGTTTTCGTTTTTTTTTTGTCAAGATTTCCAGCCAGCATCTAAACATTTGGCGCGCTATCCGTCGACATTTTCCCGCATCCAGGCGCCCCTACGTAATTTTTTTTTCTTACACAAAGGAGGCGAACCTCACGTCCGTCCAGGCTGGCTGTAATTCCCGCGAACGCCCGCGGCGCTCGTGCGCCATGCCTCGGGAAATGCCGCCATTTATTGCTGAGCGCCCGCTCGCTCGCTGCGTCACTCTCTACCTTCCCTCTATATATTTACATATATATGTACATGTACGTGTTTCAAAAGAAAAGCATTGGTTCTTTCTAGTCTGTAGTAAATAATACGATTTATAAGAGTAAAGACTTTTTTATATAGACTTGTTTGACGCTTTAATGATAGGCAGATAGTAACTCTTTACTGTGCACACCAAAAATAAAAATAGAAAACAAAAGAATATTATGAGCTAATGTCTCAAGTGGCCGCCTTATCGCTATAAGCGATCTCTTTCAAGCAACAATTAAAGGGAAAACACGTCACTAATTTAAAACGGACTGATTTAAAATAATACATTAACGTAATGATAAAAAATTACATACCGCGACTATACCTTATTTTATTACATTATCGAGTACCGAGTAGGTACCTACTCTCCTTCAGTATCGTAGGTGTCTCACCAGTCATACTGTATAAAAATTTTACTTGGTGGTAGATCTCCTTAGCCTATAGGTAATAGGTCGTCTAGGTAGGTACCACCGCAGTACCAGGCATTCTGCTGCTAAGCAGTAGTGTGTAAACATTACTGTGTTCTGGTTTGAAGGGTACTGAAGCTAGCGAAATTACTGGGCTGTTGAGACTTACCATCGAAAGTATCAAAGTAATGAGCGCCAAAGCAGTGATGCTCTGGACTTTGTTTAAATTACTCAATGTTCTGTGTATCGCTGCAATGGTCATGGACAGGCGTTATCTCTTACCATCAGGAGAGCATCTCGTTCGTCTCATTACTTTTTACATTAAAAAATTTACAAACGATCAAAGTACTCTATTTGGTAAATTTTATTATCCGTAGGTTCACTGTGACAGTAGGTATTCATAAAATGGTTCCACCGCAACGCGACGTGTACGCGCGGATGGGTGTATGCGGGTCAACCAGGCCTCGCAGACCACTGACGGGTCTCTAATGCCCCAAAGGCTAAAACGTGGGTCACCCAGGCCCCACAGACACGCGGTATAACTCACGAGACTAGAAAATGTGCGCCACACGCGCAATTTGCTTAGGGCTGCCCCTTTCATACAAGTTCAATAGAATTCAGTACGTAAAAAAAACATTCCAAAACCATTTCGAAATAGTACATTTCTATTCAATATTTTTACGTTTCAAATTCTGTTAACAATGGTATGGGGGGTTTTTTTTATATGAAAAATAATGAGACGAATGAGACGCTCTCCTGATGTAAGAGATAACGCCTGTTCGTGACCATTGCAGCGATACACAGAACTCTGAGTAACAAAACAAAGTCCAAGGCATCGCTGCTTTGGCACTTATTACTTTGGAGACTTTAGATGGTTAGTTTCAACAGCCCAGTAATTTCGCTAGCTGCAGTACCCTTCAAATCGGAACACAGTAATGTTTACACACTACTGCTTAGCGGCAGAATAAGTGGTACTGCGGTGGTACCTACCGAGACGACCTCGTGCTACTCCTAAGCACGAGGTAAAATTACCACCAAGTAAAATTAAAAAAGTTTATTTTAACAAAATACATAAAATAATTATTAATACAAATATCTGGATTATTTTATTTAAACTTTATTTGAACACTGATATCGCTTTATGACATAAGATTTGTTTACTTCATGTCATGAATTGTTAAAGCCGAAGACGTGACAGAATGGCTTTACAGCCTTAGCCCGCCCGATAGGGCAAATTAAAAAAATGACAATTGTCAAAGTTAATCAAATGTGTCAAATGTATTTGTATACTTTTTTGTTTTATACTTATGGCAAAGACATATCATACATATTCAGTCAATGTCATGACGTCATCACTATAAAAAGTTTGAAAACGTATTAAAAATAAACTACCGCATAGAAAGCCAAAGTATTCAAATTAGTTTCATAAAATAAGTGACGATGTGGTCGAAGATGGTAAAGCATACCAACTTGGTATGCTTTTTGGTATTACCAAGCCTGGGATGGAACCGGCTCTCAAGTGAGGCTGCAGGAACACACAGTTAGATGCTTGGCGGCAGATTTTCAACTTGAGGGTGGTAGCTAGCCAGCCGATACTAGAAAGTACCCTACCACCATGTTATGGTTTCCTCACGATGTTTTCCTTCACCGGCAGCTCAAGCTCATTGTTGGGGTTTGAACCCACGCCCTTCGGCATGCGAACCTACCGCGCTAACCACTGAGCTATCATCGCTACAATTTCCTCACCATTGTTTCCTTCACTGACAAGACTGGACTTTCGCTGTAGCTAAATATGTTAGACAAAGTTCCCATTTGCCGATGAATTAAAAAAAAACGGCATGATCGTCACAGCGTGTCATCCCTGACACAAAGGGGCGCAGGATGCCTTGACAGCGGCGCCGTTAATTCCTGCGCGCTCCTCGCGCGCGATTGACAACGCGCTTGGAATTTATCGACGCGCACACTCCGCGTTTACAGCCGCCTCTAGCGCTAGTGATGTCCTTTGTCGATAAAATGTTAAACTAGGTACCTAATTAAAAGTTTCTTGTCTTCAAATGTCTAAGACTCTGAATATAAAACAATTAACGCCGTCATATCGGCTCGTCAAGTCGGAAAGGTCGGTAAACAGCCCGCGGTCTACAACCGCGTACCCGGTTCCATTCGCATTGCACCTTCCATCGCGTGCTTCAGAAGCAAGCTTAGATCGTGACTTCAAGAGACCTTGTTTTATAACTGACGATTATTTATTTAAAAATAAGATTAATGAATTACTAGGAAGCAATATTTTTTATTGACGTTTAATCATATTGATATAATATTATTACATTGCCACTTCATTTTATTGACATAATATGTTATGATTTTCCAGAGATTTCAGAAGTAAGAGTACTCTAAGAACAATCTCAGGTACACACTGGTTTGTGAGAAACAAAGAAATCCATGATTACCTGGAGATGCCGACCGTAAAGGAGGATGTCTGCAGAAAAAACAGGAATTACAAAGAAAGGCTCATGAGACACACCAATGAATTGGCTAAGAACCTATTAACCCCACAAGATGAAATAACTCGCCTAAAAAGATAGCAAATTCTAATTTTAGACCGGATAATCTAATTAATTTCTTGTAGACATATACGGAGCTGTTTAATGGAACTAACGCAGAGAAGATCTGATTATGGCTAATAGCCGATTGCAGATAAATTAGTGGATAAAAAAAATTTTATAATTGGCGGCAGATTTCCAACTTGAGGGTGTAGCTAGCCAGTCGAGTACTAAAGTACCCTACCACCATGCTGTGGTTTCCTCACAATGTTTTTCCTTCAACGGCAGCTCAAGCTCATTGTTGGGGGTTGAACCCACGCCCTTCGGCATGCGAACCTACCGCGCCAACCACTGAGCTATCATCGCTACAAAGATGAACTAAAATGAGAAATTAATGATTTATCGATAACACCACGCCGCATCTCTACACGTCTCCTCGAGTAACCGTCCATCCAGTAGGTACTGGTACATAGCGCCTATGTACTCAAGTATATGGAACCTTTTAGGTCTAGCCGCGCGTGATGCCTGACTACTGCTAGACTGCCTACGCTGTCGTCAGCTTGGGTGGGTATGGAAACTGTAGTATCTAGTTTGATGCTACAAATAAATATATTATTGAAATAGTTAGTATAGGTTTTGGACTTTGGATACTTGGTCAAGTCCCGTTTAATTTCTCTACACGAATTTCTTAACTATTTAAAACCCTGTTTGCTCATTGTTAGTATCTGCTTTAAGAGCTGTAGAGCGTGGGTTCGATTCCCGCCCAGGACAAACATGTTGTGGTATAAACAAATGTGTGTGTGTTCTATGTTTGGATGTTCTCTATCTACACTAATTATAATATAAGATTTGATTTTTTGTTTGTTTGTTTGTACAACATTGTACAATTTTTGTTTACTTAGTTTCGGGTCAGATAGCGCTGTGTGTAATGTCCTACGATATTTAGTCATTATAGCTATGTATCATTCTACGAGATTATCTATGGTTGTAGGGTTCCGTACCCAAAGGGTAAAAACGGGACCCTATTACTGAGACTTCGCTGTCCGTCCGGCCGTCCGTCCGTCTGTCACCAGGCTGTATCTCAAGAACGGTGATATCTAGACAGTTGAAATTTTCACAGATGATGTATTTCTATTGCCGCTATAACAACAAATACTAAAAATAAAATAAATATTTAAGGGCTCCCATACAACAAACTTGATTTTTTTACCATTTTTATAGATAATGGTGCGGAACCCTACGTGCGCGAGTCCGACTCGCAGTTGACCGTTATTTATTGTACTATTCTGTGTTAGCACGTACCTATGCTATATCCACGTCGACTACGTACATAATGCAAGCGTTTAACAAAAGACGGTCCAGCGGTCACCCCCAACAACTTGCATTACTAGTTGGTTGGGAAGATACGGGAGCTCCAATGATATAAAGTCGTCGAAGCCGTGGAAGTGGCTCATAATTTCCTTTATACATTTTGTCTCGTAACGTAATAGTTTTAAAGATTAGTAGCATGACCCGCATGGGCTAATCTTGTAAGGTCTCCAAATAATATTAGAAGATCGTTTTAGAAGTTCACGTACCTAACTAATGTTCTGAAAACTAGAAGTGTTATATTAGGGTTATTTCTAATCTTATTATTGCATATCGCTATTTGCAAATATTATAATATCATACCTATTATACGATAATAGTACGTAATGCTTAGAGTGAACTGTCAGTGTATTAAAGCAATCTAAGCATCTCATATCGCTTGAACTTGTTGCCACTGTTTCTTTTCCATCCAAACCATTTAAACGTTTTTTTTTTATATTTTTGTAAAATGTATGAAATACATCTATGTATATCTTCGCCATCATTCATGTCATCGTCATTGAACTTTCCACCCAACTCACTGGAGCTACTATGCCAGCGGCCCAGAGCCTCGCTCCGATACTTCAAGGAGCTGGGTTGGCTTGGGTAGACGCTGGCAGGGGGAAATGCACAATACACCCCAAGCGGGACGTCAGTGCAGGACCTATCGCCCTATATATGAACCTGACGTGTAATTCGTAATTACCAAATCATGATTAATCTATCTATCTATCTACGCCCACTTGTCCCATCCAGCAACCGCGGCGCTATCTCCGTGTACCGGCTAACGAGCGGCGACCGCGTGTGCCGGCTCTAATGTCTCCATTTGTATTCAGATTTACTCGTACCTACACTGATAGCGCGCACTCGGAGATAAGAGGTAGATGCAGCCTTCTACATCTACCTATTAGATGCAGAGATACCGATTTCATATTAAGGGCAGTCTATTAATCTCACGTGAAATTTTTTAGCAATTTTTTAACTCCCTCTCCCCACTTGGTGATACGTCGTGACGTTTTAGACTCACGTGATTAATGGACGATCCCTTATACTGTTTACTGTGTGTGTAGCAAGTATATGAAAAGTGGCTGTAACATTTCATTCAATCACCTTTGTACCTACTTCATACAAGTCGATCGAGCCATTTTGGAAAAGTTCGAGCACAAACACCGTGACACAATTTTTATATGTATATATAGTATCTTCCGTCTATTCTTAATCAGTAGGTAACGTGTTTGTATAAATGTAATATACTAGCGGACGCGTCGCGGTTTCACAAACGTAATTCCCGTTCCTGTAGAAATACAGGGATAAAAAGTTGCCTATGTCATCCGAGGATAGTGTAGCTTCCTTACGGCGAAAGAATTTTTTAAATCAGTCTAGTAGTTTTTGAGTTTATTCGTTACACAAATCCAAAAATGTAATAACACAAAAATACAAATCTTTCCTCAAAACTCCAGCCCAGTACGTTCTAATAAATAAATTTAATATTAGTTGAATACCTATGAGTATGTTATGTTTTCTGGTCAAAGTGAACACTTCATCCAACTACTTCACTGCTAGAGGCAGTGCGAAAGGAGGGTAGTAAGAAACGCTGGGAACTCAATACCTCCCCAGAGGTAGATTATCTGTTTGAGCGGGACTTTAGCCGATCTATGTAGAGGTAGATGGAATGACCATTATCTCTAGGAATAGATACTTCACGCTCTATAATATTCTATATATACATAATAACTATATTATTATATATTTTTTAATTTTTTTTTATTTTTATTTATTTATTCCTTAATTTCACACCATCCTTACAGGGTTTCCCTAATGCGATGGTGCTAGTCAATATACAATTATAAAAATTACATATTATCTACACTAATAGCAATCTTTTGTAGCGATGATAGCTCAGTGGTTAGCTCGGTCGGTTCGCATGCAGAAGGTCGTGGGTTCTAACCCCAACAATGAACTTGAGCTGCCGGTGAAGAAAAACATCGTGAGGAAACCATAGCATGGTGGTAATGTACTTTCTAGTACTCGGCTGGCTAGCTACCACCCTCAAGTTGAAAATTTGCCGCCAAGCATCTAACGGTGTGTTCCGGCAGCCTCACTTGAGAGCCAGTTCCATTCCAGGCTAGGTGTGCTTACCATCTTCGACCACACCGTCACTTAACATCAGGTGTGCTGTGGTCATACATAAAAAACTAATATTATAAAGCGGAAAGATTTGTATTTTTGGATTTTTGTCATACTAATACAAACATGTCGTACTTTATAAAAATTAAGTTTGTTTGTAACGAACAAACTTAATTTTTATAAAGTACGACATGTTTGTATTTTATACCCCCGTCATTAAAAAAATATATTACAATTATTAATTTGTATTTGTTTGGCATTTACAAAGCGAAAGTCGTGTCGCCTCATTATATTATTTTCCAGAACTTGTGTTTATTCGACAGTTTATGAATAAAAATAGTGGTATTTTATTCTTAAATTGCCGAATTATAGGCGCGAGTTTGGGAAAGTGATATAATGTGGTGAAACATAAATTTTCGTGTTGTTTCCAAAACTCCTTTAAAGCCCATAGTAAAGTCGCCACTACTTTACTAGGGCATGACAAGACTTCAGCTTGACTTACTTTGTGTGTCTTAGACGTAAATAAAATAAATTAAAAAAAATAACTAGTTTTATCATAAATACTTGAAAATATCGAAATACTCATTTTGCGTGACTGTGACTTATTTTACTAGGTGTACCTTAAATACTTGACACCGGCAAATACACAAAGTGCGGTGCCAAAAACAAAGAAGAAAAAGAAATTAATGAAACATAGCAGTTTCCAAATACTTCCGCCAGGGGCGCTGCTGTCCCAGTTGCCAAAATTTTTTATATCGTTTACCTACTAAGGAAGTCTACCACCAAGTATTCGTCTCTATTAGCAAACGTGCTTGAAACTTCGGAGTATGTGTTTAATAAACAATACAATTATAATAACAATCACTTAACCGCAATTCAAAACTGCAACTTGGAACGTTCTAGAACTTTAAAACTAAGTCGAATCGCAAAAGTTGTGGCCCGTAAAAAGTTCAATGTTCCGGAATGTGGGTCAAAGTTGCGGAAAGTGTGCTTGTGTATGTAAGTAGGTCTGTAGGTTTGTCTGGCGCTGGGATAAACCCGTCTGGGGCCGTTCAGAGTCTAGGATACACGCGCCGGGTAATTGATTTGGCCTTTTATACCTTGATTTAAAGATTAACTAGTAAATATTATGTAAACATGTTTTGTAAATTAAAGTGTAACTATTTTAGACGTCCCACTCCCAAGATTCTTTTTCTGTTTTATTTTTATAAGTTAATTATTCATTGGCGTTTAACTTCCATTATCCATGAGTTTCTAGAATTTTCTTTTTTTTATATGTCATGCAATTGTGATTTACCGCAAATAAAGACCAAAGTAAACGCCAGTAGCTGTGATTTCACTGTAGAATTATGCTCCATTTGTCCATAAATGGCAAAAATTGATTTGTATGGAAAACGTACACCTTAAGTGATTTTTTTTGTAAGTGTAAATGTTTGAGTGCTCAAACATTTAAAAAACATATGACATAGGTACAATAGTTATAGTTATTTTGTTGCATTTTTCATAATAGACTAAATTTATAGAAACAAATAGCATGTTAACACAGCTTGTTTAAAAAAACATATTCGCACATTTTTTTTATGGTTGACAGGCTAGGTATTTGACCACAGCTCGCCCTGATGTTGAGAGACGGTGTGGTCGAAGATGGTAAAGTGAAAACTAACTCTCAAGTGAGGCTGCCGGAACACACCGTTAGATGCTTGGCGGCAGATTTTCAACTTGAGGGTGGTAGCTAGCCAGCCGTACTAGAAAGTACCCTACCACCATGCAATTATTATTATCCCACTAATAATACTATTATACCATATTTAAATCTAAATAGATCCTTCGTCTCCTTTGTTCCGACTCCCCCTTTCTGACCGCCCCTGCGAGTTACAATTCAAAGCACTCTTACTAAACAACGAAATGCAAAAAACACTTGCTACAGTAATGAGAGAAAATCCCCCGTTTTACATTAGCGATTCCAGTGAAATGTCCGGAGCGCCCCAGGGATCTCCCGGTACCCATAATATTCTATACATCTATCTTACAGATATACTATATACCAACGCGATGTATTCGGATGCGGTAGAAATTAATAACGAATATGAAACGCTAAATGTGGAAATGATAGTTTCAATCGCTTTATTAACAGGGCGTTTAGATATACAGGGTCGTAAACTTGGCGTGTACTACGCTGAAATGGTATCGTTCGTATTATACTTATCATTATAAACAACTTTTGCTATGTTATTTATTTATACAACATGTAATTATCTATGCTTTTACTGTTTGACAACCCTGTTGGTTCATTGGTATTATGTCTGCTCCAAGAGCTGACTGGCGTGGGTTCGTTGCCCACCCAGGACAAGCATTTTGTGATATAAATAAATGATTGTTCTGAGTCTATGTATTTACAAAAAAAAACTATTTAAAAAGTATTCTATCTGTCATCCATAGCACAAGCTTTGCTTAGTTTGGGGTCAGATGGCGCTGTGTGTAATGTCCTATGATATTTATTCATTTCATTCATTTCCCTCATTTCACTCATTTCACTCATTTCATTCATTTCATTCAACTGAAATCGTGAAAGAAGAAATTAGCGACACTTTATGCTCTCATAACAATAAGTACAATGACTTCCTTTCTGCTTAGTATATATATCATAAATATTATTACAAATACTAAATATTACTACAAACTGGTTTAGCGTGTCCGCCTGTCTAACTTTTACTTCATAATACAACCTACATAGGTACTTTTCTCATCTCTATTAGCAAACAAGCTTTGATTCAATATGCAAACTGTTAAATGGTACTAAGATAGTAATATTGTTTAGTAATTAAAACATTTATCTATGTTTTCCTAACGAAATAAAATAAAATAAGTTTACAATCCTGTGTATGCAAAAATAATTTGACTCACATCACAACAATAATGGCGGTTATCAACACAAAAAAACAAAACTAGATGTTATAGCAGTTATAGGTGACGACAACATGCAATAAGTTAACAATTATATATCTATGTATTTATCAAGTCATGTTTAACCACATTATATCACTCTCTCACATCTGCGCCGAATTACAAGGCATATAATGAATAAAACACCACTATTTTTAGACATAAACACACCAAAAAAAATACAAGTCTTGGGAAAAAATATTTTCCGGAGGCCACGACTTTTTCCGCGTTCCCGCCAATTCTCTATTCGCCGGAATCGTTGATTGTAAACCTCATTGAAATGTAAAAACACGGAGGTTTTATGCATCGCGGACGACCGGCCCTTTCTGGAATCGCTAATGAACGGGCTCTCTCATAATGACTGTCACTGGCATAGGATAGCCCGAGGCGATTCTGATATTACATGTTTGTACATTAAATTTAATATAACTGACGCATTTTCGAAATAAATATAACGGACGAAAATTCAGGAAAAACGCCATGTTATACTATCATTACAGTATTTAGCTTTTTTTTAAAGTTTGTGATACTTCTAATGAGATTGGTATTATGATTCATATAGGTATGTGTAGATTTCTTTATTCCACGTTAAATTTTAAGATAGATTTGTATGCATCGTTAGAATCCTTCTATTTCATCCCGGTTACATCTAGCTATTTTTTTTAAAACATTAATTACTGGGCATTCGTCATTCTTTAATTTCCTTAATTAAGCTTGTTTGGTAAAAGTAAAGAAACGAACGAAACGCTGTACCTATGGTAAAAGTCACCGTCCATGGCCATTGTAGCGGAACCCAGAATTTTGAGTAACAAGTGCACGCCATCGCTACTTTGCCACTAACCTACCTAACTAACTTTAACACATAACCCTGTGATTGCACTAACTTCAAACTGGAACACAGTAATGTTTACACAATACTGCTTGACGACAATGAAAAAAATGTGATACTGTTATTTCCTAAAACGTGATGTCATGCAGTCTTTTGTACAAAGTCGCGTGGCCTAAAAGTGATCCATATTGAAGGGATTAGCTTTTGCAAACATTTTTGGTAAGTAAAACTAGATAGGTACAACAGTAAGAACAGTCTGCGTTCGGTTCGTAGTGTCGGATTTCCGGGTGTACATACGCCTTCTAGCCTTCGCATACATGGGCAGTGGGACTCGCGTGACCCCTTCCCACCCTAACAGTACCTTGATAACTCGGTACTACGTTGCCAGATGTAAGGAATTTTCTCCCTATTTTGGGTACTTTTTCCCCCAAATGTCTTTTACTTTGTGGTAGATTTTCTTAGCAGGAGGTCATCTAGGTAGGTACAACCGAAGTACCAGATATTCCTCCACCTAGCTCAATTCATCAACTGATTGAATAAAGGTAGATAGATCTGCTTAATGTTTTGATACTGTTAATTCATTAATTATATTATATTCAATATTGGACCAAAATTGTTTAAAAAAAATTAGAAACGTTTATATTGAGTATGAGAGTATTGTCGCATCTAATCGGTGAAATTTGGGCCAAACGTGAATTTGTGTTGATATAAAAATCAGGAAATTTCAAAAGTCACACTGGTAACCATGTTACCCGGTATCCGGGTGTGCCTGGACTAATTGACGCCGCGCCGGACGCAAACCCCAGGCCCCGGGGACTCCGCCCTCGTTCCGGGCTCTGCTCGGATTTACAGCGGCCCGATAATCTTTTCTTGATGACGGTGGCGCCGCCTCGAGACGTGTGCTGTTGGAGTACCTTCTCTTAATGGTAACAGTGGGCGTACCTATAATTGTGTTTTAGCACGAACTTACCCGTTATTCTATAAAAACTGTCTAAATTTATCGCAATAAAAGTTATTTATCGTGCGAATGATTGTAAGAATACGTCTGACTTTTGAAGTATTTTCTATGGACAGGATGACATATTCGTATGCGAAAACACAGGCTCGTGATCTAAAAATAAACACCACAAATCTATTCTATGCTACGACATGTCCATGAAGAAACGACAACAGTTTAATCACATGGAGATGATAGTTCGATAGATAGATAGATAGATAGATAGATAGATAGATAGATAGATAGGTAGTTCGCGCGGTCGATTCGCAAGCCGAACCGCGTGGGTTCAAACCCTAACAATGAGCATGAGCTGCCGGTGAAGGAAAACATCATGAGGAAACCATAGCATGGTGGTAGAGTACTTTCTAGTACTCGGCTGGCTAGCTAACACCCTCAAGTTGAAAATCTGCCGCCGAGTATCTAACGGTGTGTTCCGACAGCCTCACATGAAAGCTAATTCTATTTCAGATTAGGTGTGATTTACCATCTTCAAGCACGCCGTCACTTAACATCAGGTGAACCGTGGTTAAATACCTAGCCTACCAATCATAAAAAAAAAATTACCTTTTAAATGTAGTGTTTTTAATTAAGAATACCGCAAGCCGCGTTTGTCGAGTAGATTATCTGATCATTATAACAATTATATGAAAAGAAAGGTCTTAGCATCCAGAATACTTTTGATGTCTTATCAAGAGTAGTTCTTTTTTTATTATTTGTATAATAGAACACCAATAAGCTTCTTCGCGGTCTGGCGTAATCGTTAACCAATCACCTACCCTCAAGTTGAAAAGTCGCCGCTAAGCACCTAACTTTGTTCCAGAAGCCTCACTTGAGAGTCAGTTACAGTATGTGTTTACCAGCTTAAACCACTCCGTCACATTAGGTGAGCAGTGGTGAAACACCTAACCTGTCAAGCATTAAAAAATAGTTCGACCAAATTAGAATTAAATCTTAGACTTTCGCGCTTTCATCAAAGCTTATCTGTCGCGAATAATATTTTTGTATAGTTGTAAACTCCTTGGAAATGAGAAGGTCAATTAGATCGATTGCTTTGCAGGCAGTTGGAGTTCGCAAGCTTATCACGTTCGGGTAAGGTGTCAACAGCCGACGTCTATACTCTCAGCTTCCGTGCGGATAATTAAAAACTCTCTTTGGGGGGTCGCGGGGCGTCGAGACGAGGCCGGAGGTCGCTCCCCCCCTGCTAGGGGGGGTAACGAACGCACTAATTAATAAGGGTCCGCCGATATTGATTTACGAGGTACCGCGTGTGAAGCGACGTCATCCCGGCGAGGTTAGCCAAACGAGAACTTGATCAAGAGGGATTAAACACTAGCTCCGCTATATACACATTTTTTTATAACATAATATGCTGTTAGGAATATTCGAACAATGCGAGAAAATCATGTCATTACATAGTTTTTTAATTGTTCTCTGGGTGGGCGAATTGGGCCAACCTGTGATGCTCACCCACAGGATTGTATTTATGTATAAGTAAATAAATAAAAAATCATTATCATTCAAACTATCGTTACTTACTTTACACATTACAATATCTTAAAAAAATAGGTTATTCTTTTACTCTCTAACATTCTTTATTTCCAGTAGAACATGGACGGCGCCGAAGGGAGAGAATGGGGGGGTTTGCATCGCGGAGGAAGGCAAAAAGAACAAGATACCGGACGCCTCCCTTTACTCGTGTGTCGCCCCCATCGAGGATACGGGTAAAAAAGAACGTAGTCAAGTTTCAATTCACCTAGCCGTGTATTTTTACCTGTCTGCACGTTTCCTTGATTGGAAAGTTGAGTTAAAATTGTGGGCATATACTTAATTAGGATGACGGCCAGGAGCTACGCAGCTTAGTTGGAGGACCGTGAGACTATCAATCTAGAGGTCGTGGGTTCAAATCCACAATACGCATCTCTTTTTTTAATGCGTTTTGCCGCTAGCACTGTGAAGGAAAACTGCGTGAGGAAATCTAGATGTCTAAGAGTTTCTCGACGTTTTCAAAGATGTGAAATTTTTTGTCAATCCGTACTTGCGGGTACTTGACTATGGGGTTACCCTTCTCACAATAAAAAGGCCACGCCGCAAAGTTGATAAAATATACTTTATAGATAAATAAATAGGAAGGAATTCGCTATATCTACAGAAAAAAAATTTTTCAATCTTGCTCTAGTAAAATAGTGTTAAATTTACTACAAGTTTCGATATAGTTTTGAAAACAACACGACAAGTCATGTTCCACCACATATAGCAGAAAGCACAAGGCGCAATGCCAAAAATGAATAAGAAAATGTTCATAGCCAACTATAATAATCAATAATAAAATTATACCTTTTGTAAACCTCACTCACTTTGGAGTTTTGGCGAGAACGCGGAAAGAGCCGTGTCGCCCTGTTGTATTTTTTTCCAAAACTAGTGTTTTTTCGATTGTTTATGCATAAAAATGATGGTATTTTATCATAAAGTGCCGAATTAGAAGCGCGAGTATAGGAAAAGTATATAATGTGATGAAACATGATTTTTCGTGTTGCTTCTAAAACTCCATCGAAGTTTATAGCAAAGTCGCCACTGCTTTACTAGCATGAAAAGCATGACTGGACCTGACTGACACGGACTGGTCTTGACCAAATCTGGACTTCGACTATAACTATAACAAAGCAACTTATTAAACTTATAAAACTTGAAAATATAAAACACACGAAACTGGCAAATGCTCAAAATGCGACGCCAAAATCAAAGGAGAAAAAACCCACCCACCGTGTGTGACGTCAAACCTCTAACGTTAGACTTCTTTATTGTTTATCATACAGTAAATAAAACTCAAGTGGCAGGTCTCACGATCGGCAGCAGGTCGAGAATGAACAGAATGGGACAGAATAGGCTGGCTATCAGAACGCAGCTGGTTTACGACCGCGAGAGCGTGTTATGGGCTGCTCGTAAACACCGGCTCGTACTTCACCTGCTCTCACATACGGAATTTAATTATCTGTGACGCAAATTTCTTATTTTTTTAACATATTAATTGAAATATACTAGGGTTGGAATGTGATAAAATATGTGTGTGTTGCTTCCAAAACGCCGTCGAAACTTCTAGTAAACTTGCCACTTATTTTTTGGAATACAAAGTACAATGTCATAAGCAAAAATACTGAAGAAGTTTTGGCCGAAACGCGGAAAGAGTTGTTTTTTCTTCGGCCATTTCGCCTTTTTGCCTTCGCCTCATTGTATTTTTTCTAAAACTAGTGTTTTTCGAGTGTTTTTGTATAAAAATAGTGATTTTATTCATAAAGTGGCGAATTAAAAGCGCGAGTGTGGGAAAGTGATATAATGTAAAACATAATTTTACGTGTTGCTTCTAAAACTCCATGCAAGCTTATAGCCACTATTTTTCTAAGGTATGACTGGATTTGACTGGCACGGACTGGCCTTGACCAAGACTAGACTTTGACTTTGTGTTACTATAGATGTAAGATATGACCCTGTGACCCTGATAGCCTGGAAAAGCTGATGGTAATTGGTCAAGTCGACGGGAAAAGACCTCGCGGTCGCTCACCTACTCGTTGGTCAGACCTAATAAATACGATCACTGGCCAATTAATAAAGCTATTATGACCGCCGAGGGCAGAAACACGCGGAGGAGCATGCTACAGCGTGTACATTAAAGACACGACCTGTAGGTCAATTCTTCTCAGTCGGCAATGAAGATGCCGACTAAGAAGAAGATGATGTTAGAAATGAATTGCAAAAACCGAAGATGAAGCAATATGGCTTTACAGCTTTAGTCTGCCCGATGGGGCAAATTAAATAATAATAAAAAAGTATACAGTAATCTACTGTTTTACTTTTTTTATTACTAGTAGCTGTGATTTCACTGTAAAATTATGCTCCATTTGTCCATAAATGGAAAAAATCTGTTTGTATGGAAATCGAACCTTAATAGATGTTATTACATTCTGTTTTGTGTGTTATGAAATAAATAATGAATAGAATTATCTTACTGCTATTACATAAATGGTCTCTGGAATGGAATAGATCGAGGTTTATCCGAGACAAGTTTAGCCCACGACTGTGATCATACACGTCGCTGGTCCCAAAGCAATTATTCTGTATTCGGCCACTGCTAAAAATTCATGCGGTCCAGTTTGAATGTAACTGGGTGGATCCGGGGTAAAACCGGCCGAGCGCGGGAGGTTTCCTTGGCGACGAGACGGCCGCCTGACCTACTTCTGCCCTGTGTACTTCAGCACTCCTGATCCTTGTTTTTTATGCTGATAGGAATAAAATCAGGGCTAACGATTGATTTGTGTTTTACTTGAAGGTACATTTTTAATAGTTTATCTATGAACAGTTGTTTTAATTACTTTAAAGGGTAGTGCAGCTAGTCAAGTTATAATGATAATTAAGACTTATTTTCGAATGTGTCAATGTAACAGGCGCCAAAGCAACGATACTCTGTACTTTGTTTTACTTGTGTATTGGTCATGGGCAATGAACATGTGTTATTTCTTACCATCAGGTGACGTTTCGCTTTCGCGTCGCTATTTTACATGGAAAAAATAAAATCTGAAATTTTAACCTGACATGAAAAGCAAATAATATTTTTCTTTAAATTTTATTTCAGTGAGAGCGCTTACTGATCTCAAGTGGAGATCCTTCCGCGAATCCTACTAGCGACGCTTAGCGTTCAACTGTTTGCTGTAAACACTTCTGGAAAGTACTTTCTTTGTCTAGAATATTCCAGAAGGCAGTGATTACAGGAGCGTCTCATAAATACACAGGTATATAGGCGGGCACAATCGGGGGCGGCGGTAAGACGGGCGACCGCAGCGGGCAGGCTTGTGCGCGTTCGTACCGAGATTACGCGCAGTTTCTTGTCATGAGAGACGCGAACAGCGATCTTATTACTCCAATATTTCTTGCTGACATTTTTTACAAAATAGCTTGTACCGATTTAAAACTACATTAAGAGAGGGAAGTAAAGCGAAAAAGGATATTTACAAATCCGTAGTCGAAAAGAGTTCAACGCGAGCGCTGATCGCCCATGTGACACCTAACAATCATGATTGTATTAGAAAAGTCTTGTGTTAGTAAAACCCAAAACTATCTCTAGGTCGTACAGGTACCACTGCTGTATCAAATATTTATCTTTCAGGCAGTAGTGTATAAACATATTTATTTAATACATAACAATCTCTTTCCATCAGGACAGAGTTTCGTTTCTGTCATTATATCTATGAATTTACTAGCTGCGCCACTGCGCTTACTCCATCGTTACCGCATCTTTGTTTAACATGGAGGTCAAACGCAAGCTTATTTAATTTTATCAATAATGACGAGTTACATTGAATCACCATTCACCTGATGTTAAACGAAGATGCGGTCTACAATGGAGCGTTTGTCTGGAAGAAACCGTTTCACGATCGATTTGGAGGCTCCCAAATTTAATCTATCGAAGAACACTGACTCGGGCAGCAATGTAGGTGTTAGTTCGAGTTTTTGAAACATCAACCATGAATTGTATCTATCTATGTTTCAACCCGCTTTTTCCTCAGTAATGGCGATAACCTTCTGGGTGGGAGCGGCAGGTGGCCGTATTTTGGTCGGCCGCACCGACTAGCAGTCGCCGGCCAGTTCGGCTTATGTAACGCAATACATAGCCTCTAATACATAGCTGTTTGTATATCCCCTTCTCTCGGTATATATAGCCGGAGGCGCGAAATCTTATCTATCGATGATTTGGGACAAAGTTTAACCTTGAAGTTTTGAAATCTTCTGCAAACACATCAAGTACCTACTGAGATTGATGCTTATAACGTAGTTTCTGCGAATATGTAACGTAATTCTAGATATTTCTTTACATTTTAGTTTTGAACAGATGAAACTATTATTAAAATTTGTTTTTTTAGAATATCTATTGTCAAGTAAGAAGTAAAAGAAATTCTTTAATTTTAATCGCTTTTATTTAAATATCCTTATTTCTAAACACAAACAATGGTTTTGTGGTATTTATAAAGTGCTATTGTAACCATAAGTAGCATTTTTGTCATTGACATTAAAAAAAAATGTAGAGCTATTACATGTGTACATAAAGCAATTACATGTGCATATGACCTTTCTATTGTAAACACAAACGCGTTTTATATGCTTCTCAGAATACTTGTATATTATATATGTATTATAGACTCACGGGACTAGGTCTAGGAGACCTATCCCAATCTTAGAAACTGTATTGATGTAATGTAAAGTTACATTAACTTGTTCCCTGAATAATATAATCAAAGTTCGATCAAGTTATAAAATACTTCAGAAGCTGTAGGTTGTAGCAATATTTTGGCGAGTTGGTGGTAAAAGGCAGATTAAAAAAAACAGAAACGGGGCAAGGGAGCAGACTCAATTCGTAAATGTAATGAGACGAACAAAACGCTCTCCTGATGGTAAGAAATAACGCCTGCCCATGACCATTGCAGTGACAAACAGAATTTTGGACAGTAATATAAAGTTCAGGGCATCGCTGCTTTTGCGCTCATTGACACTTTCGATGGTTAGTCTCAACAGCTCAGTAATTTCGCTAGCTGCAGTACCCTTCGAACCGGAACACAGTAATGTTTACACACTACTGCTTAGCGGCAGAATAACCTACCTAGACAACCTCCTGCTAACGAGATCTTTAAATGTAAAATTAATTACATTAATGTGTAGAATTGTTTATTATTGTTAAATATTTGTAGAATTCTTTTTTTTTTTAATAATTTGCCCCATCGGGCAGGCTAAAGCTGTAAAGCCATAGTGCCTTGTCTTAAGTGATATAATATTCATTAATGAAAATTTATAAACAACGTCATACTTTATCAATTTATGTATTTGCACACTGTAATGGTTGACAATAGACGCAAACAGAACTTTTTACACTGTTGTCATGCAAATAAAACCTTTGACTTTGAAGTAAAGAGTTTCTTACTCAGTGCAGTACTAAGTAGATATGTGATGTATATATGTTTAAGCGTAGAATGTATGTAGTAAGTACGTATAGGTTATTACGCGGGTCTATTTCGTCGTTTGGCGCAACCTCCCGGCGCGGGGGAAAGCTCGCGTGTCGACGCAGCTAAAATACCGCTATAGTTTGGCTGCGTGACACACGGTCTCTCACGCTTAACGATACACCTTCTCATCATACTCGTTTCACTGTTTTCGCTATATAAGTACCATAAATAACAATCGTAACCATAAGTAATGAGCGCCAAACCAGCGATGCCCTGGACTTTGTTTTGTTACTCAAAGTTCTGTGTATCGCTGCAATGGTCATGGTCAGGCGTTATCTCTTACCATCAGGAGAGTGTCTCGATCGTCTCATTACTTTTTACATTAAAAAAAAAGTTTATAATAATCTACTGTTTTATTCAAGCAGTTGTGATTTATCGCAAATAAAGATCAAAATAAATACCAGTAGCAGTGATTTCACTGTAAAATTATGCTCCATTTGTCCATAAATGGAAAAAATTGTTTGTACGGAAATCGTACCACCTAAAGACGTATTTTAAAATATAGTCTAATATGCCACTAACACTTTTGGCCCTTGAAATTTGCTCGTTGGTTTTGCCAGCAGTGAGTGACGCGCGCTACGTCGGCATCGGCTGGCTAGGTGCTGACGGCGCGCCGCGCCCGTCCTGCGACTCAGCTCATTTTCTGAGTGGCCACCCGACGGTGGAATTATTTCAACCTCCTCAAAAACACTCAGAAGGGAAATTAGACTCGAACCTGCGAGATCGGACGGATTGCCTTTTACATTCGATCGGGTGATTTAAATCGACTAGGTTTTATCTAATGATTCGACCGGTGATCGAGTTGATTAAATGTTCGGTGATACTTTCTATTAAGCTTTAGGGTTAGCTAGCTACCACTCTCAAGTTGAAAATTTTGAACCAAATACTTTTTTTTTTAATTAAAAATAGTTTCGCGTTTGATCACACTGACTGATGTTAAGCAGTAGTGCGGTCTAAGTTGGAGCACGCTTACCTAGAAAAAACCTCTTTACACTAGATTTAAAACACTTAACGGTGTGTATCCTAACTTGAGACCCAAATCCATTCCTGGCTAGGTGTACTCCGAGCACGCCGTCACATAACATCAAGTGAGCTGAGGTCAAACACCTACACTGTCACCAATAAAAAATATATTTTCCAATAAATGAAACAAATCACAACGTTGACGCATAAATGCCAATTTTTTGTTTACTAGTAAATAGTTTCGTGTTTAATCACACTCTGCTGGTTGTTAGACAGTATTGCGTTCTAAGATGGAGCACGCTTACCTAGAACCTATTTACTTTGGATTCAAAGATACCCTTATTGTACCTTAATCTGCCGCCAAACACATAACGGTGTGTTCCGACAGGCTCACTGGAGAGCCAGATCAAAACACATAGCCAGTCAAATAAAAAAAATATTATGTTTGCCAAATTTCATTAAAATTCCGTTCATCCGTTTTTGCGTAATTGATTAACAAACATGTAAACATCTAAACACACAAACTTTCACATTTATAATATTAAGTAGGTACTACACCTATCTATGACCAATGCAACTGTACCTAGAACAATACACACACACGCAAGGAAACATTAGGACTGACAACCTAGGCTATAAATTTTCAATTCAATGTAAGACCAGAAATAAATATTACTTTGAGGCCTCCCTTGAATTATATCTACACTCCAATATCGCAAGATCTTCACAGAAATTCTGCACAGGTTTCTCCAGTTTCAACTGTGTAGCACATAGCTAAAATCACGAGTACATAAGGCCAGTGGCTAGTATATAAGGCGCCTATGTAGTGTACATAGGGCACCTAAATACATCGGCTAAACGCGAACAACCCGCTTGCATGGGCGAGCTTAGAATACGTGCTCCTCTGATGACGATATTAGGTAGGGAGTGCTGCATAGAAAAAAGCGATTTTAAATTTTGAGTGCTAGCATCCAACAACAATTATGATCTTTGTATTATGACAAATAATTCACTTCATCATCAACACCATCACCTCAGCCGTAGGACGTCCATTACTGGGCATAGGCCTTCCCCAATCATTTACATGAAAACCGGTTGAAAGGGGTTCGCATCGAGCGCGTTCCTGCGACCTTTATCAGGTTGTCTGCCCATCCTGTGGGTGGAAAACCTACGCTGCGCTTGTCGCTCCGTGGTCTCCATGCCAGAACTATGCAGCCTCATCGGCCATCAGTTCTGCGTGCTATGTGCCCTGCCCAATGTCACTTCAGCTAATCCCCTGCGCTATGTTGGTAACTTTTCGTCTACGGATCTCCTCATTTCACAATTCATTTAATCAATAAATAACCCGCCAGGTACAAGCCAGTGCGGAGTCTACATCGCCCGCCTTCTTTAATTCTGCGCGTTATTCATTTAGCATCAGTGCCCCAACTGTCCATTGTTACCACCGCAATAGGCACAAAACCATAGCTATCCGCTAAAACGCCGCTGTTAGTTAGCAGCATTTTCTGCTGCAGCGAGAACGTAGCAACCTAGGTGATTGGCGGCGACAGTGCTGACGCAAGAGGCGTTTGATAAGCTAGGTGTGTACCTGATGTTAATAATGTTCACGGAGCAGAGAATAATGCGAACCTATTATTCAATATAAAAAAAAACTATTCTGTGATAAATTTAGTTAAACAAATACAAAATAATAAGGATGTTAATAAGGTTTTTTGTTATCTGTACTCTTTTCCATTTATGATGTGCACAATAAAGAGTTATCTATCTATCTATCTACCTATCTATCTATGTATCTAAAAATACAAAATATTTCAAAAACGACTCTAGCAATTTTGATGAAATTTCGTTTGCATGATAGCCTTGCCATTTTCGCCTCATACTCTGCTTTCTCTCTTATTCTTACATCCGCTCTAACGGTTTCCGCTCCGCTTGTCACCTCGCCAGCTCCTCAATGCTGCGGCTGGCAGCTGCAACGTCACGGCGGCGGACGGTGTCGTGAGACATAAAGGACGTTGCCTATCTACCTACCAGTCCTACACCTTCTAACAAATAGCTGCTGGAACCGATGCCTGCCTGAGGAAACCAAATCGAAACATCAGTCTTATTTTTTACTAGCTGCGCCTCGCGGTGTTACCCGCTACTTGTTTTCGGGATGAAAAGTAGCTTATGTGTTAATCCAAAGTCTCGGCTACCTCCATACCAAATTTCATCTAAATCTGTTCAGTAGTTTTTGCGTGAAAGAGTAATAAACATCCATCCATCAATCCATCCATCCAAACTTTCGCATTTATAATAGAAGTTAACACCGCGGGGCACAGCTAGTTCATCATAAATGCGGAAAATATATTAATTAATTAATTTATTTATTTGGATCACCAACACCATACACATCACAACAATCATAGCGGTCATCAACACAAAAAAAACAAAACTAGATGTTATAGCAATTATAGGTGACGACAACATGCAATATTACATCTTCACGTTAAAACGGCTGAACGGATTAAGATAATAGAGTGCCATAAGTATAATCCGGGATTAACACATAGGCTGCTTTGTAAATCCATGCGAAACCTCAGGACACAGCTACTTACAAATATTCGTGAGCATTGAAATGTTACAAGCTACAGCGCATAATTACCTGAAAATATAGCGCATAATTGCTGAAATAAGTGAGAACGTACGCAAAACTGGATTTAGTTTGTATTTTAGTCTGTATTACCAATCGCTAGAATTGTTAATAACTTAAAATCCCTTTAATACGTAACAAATTTCAAATAACGCTTGTGTATTATTTATTAGCGAATGAATATTTCATTCGCTAATAAATAAGAGATATAGAATAAAAAATGTTCACGTAAGTGCTTAGACCGCTATAAACCCTAACACGTATAACCTAAGCCCCATCCTCTTGCGTACAGCCTACTGTTTGCATATTTAAGCATGTATACCCATTTGGTGGCTTAGACCGTCTAAAGGTAAGTCTCGCTAGGATTCTTTGCGCGACTCGACCTGACGCAAGCGACGTTACTCAACTGAAGCAACAGCCTGAAATGAAGCCGTGAGCTAAACTCAAGGCTTCATTGGTGATAAATCGTTAATCTGGGCATCTGTTTACTAAAACTCATTTTTGTATAAAATGGAAAAATAGTAAAAATATTACTTAGTTTGTTGACTTAGCTGAAATTCAATTTAATACGCTTTTAAATTAAATAGTATTGAGACGAACGAGACGCTCTTCTGATGGTAAGAGATAACGCCGGTCCATGACCATTGCAGCGATACAAAGAACTTTGAGTAACAAAACGAAGTCCAGGGCATCACTGCTTTGGCTCTTATTACTTTGAGACTTTCGATGGTTAGTCTCAACAGTCCAGTAATTTTATTGGTATTTTTTTTTGTTTTTATTGGCATATTGACATGTCTGTAGCAATCGTTGTTATTTATGGTTGTAATAAATGATTATGTCTTACTAATAAAATTGATCGTGGCGACCTAAACCACTTTGGGAAAACGTAGCGCAGTAAACACGGCTAAGTCGTCTAAACGCGTGCGGTCGTCACGCCATACCGCGCCTTCGCGGTATCTGTGCCAGCGGTTAGGAGACGTAAGCCTTACGCTATACACCTAGCTCATATTTGCATACAACCAAATGCGAAGAAACATCGGAATTATATAGTACGAGTGGCCAATATTGTACTGGTAATTATAACAACTGACAATCTCCATTTTATTATGAAAACTGACGTGAATTTGACACATTTTTTTTCTTTGGTTTTGGTGTCGCGTGTTAAATATTTGCCAATGTCAAGTATTTTATATTTTCAAGTTTCAAAGTTAAATAAGTGTAAGTACAGCCTTGGTCCAGTACAGCCCGTGCCAGTCCAGTCATGCTTTAGTAAAGTAGTGGTGACTTTACTTTAAAGCTTCGATGGAGTTTTGGGAGCAACACAAAAAGTCATGTTTCACCACATTATATCAATTTCCCTTGTGATTTGATACTTTATGAATAAAACACCACCATTTTTATGCATAAACACGCGAAAAAACACTAGTTTTGGAAAAAAATACAACGGGGTGACACGAGTCTTTCCGCGTTCGCGCCAAAACCTCCATTGTTGTATTGCCAGTGCGAAGCAAGACGAGGCCGCGCGCGTGTTGTACTCGGCTGTGTCTCCATGATAAAGGCCACCGGATATAGCCGAAACTATAGTCGGTGTTTACGATAAAATTAAACGCGTGTAATCCCGCATAAATAAAACAAAAATCTCTATTTTCGATACAAAAAGGTGTGTCATAAGTTTAACATTTTTGTGTCTGTCTGTGGACAAAGTTGAAAAGGTAACTTAAGCGAAGTTTATTATTCATGAAAATCTGTTTAGTGGTTTGAAGATAATCGGCGCTTTTCTATTTGATGTGATTGAGCAGAAATTTAGTATTTTGCTAATGTTATCGGGATATTTTTTTTATAATATATGTATGTTAATTTATATTTGTGACCATTTATACACAAACATTAACATTTTTACATAACCTGTTGCCTGTAGCTTCGCTCGCGTAGGCTTGATATGTGTATAAAATTACAAAAAAGTGGTCTATGTTAATCTTCATAATATAACAGACAGAGTGACAGAGTAACAAACACAGAGAGACAGAGTAACGAACGTTTCTATAATATTAATCTGGATAACATGAACACTGCTGCAAACCAAAACCAGAACTTTACTACTTTTCTTTATAATTGACAATCCAGGTATTTGACCACAGCTCACCTGATGTTCAGTGACGGTGTGGTCAAAAATGGTAAAGCACATTTTGGGGTCTATTTTTACAAAAAAAAGTATATAGATATTCTATCAGCTATCTGTTTCCCATAGTACAATCTTTGCTTAGATTGGGGCTAAATGGCGCTGTATGAAATGTCCTAGAATATTGATTTCTTATTATAAGTATTAAAACATAGTGTTTAATTCAGTAAACCCCATCGCCGTCCTTTCTGATACTAAATCAGCGATAACCGCTAAATACAATAGAATAACTAAATTAATAAATACAACACCACATCAAAAGTTTTACTTTTAAAAAGGAACTGTTCAAAATAAAACAAATGCGTGAACATAATCGCCTAGTAGAGAGTGCAGGGGGTGGGGGGGGGGGGGGGGGGGGGGGGGGGGGTGTAGGGGGAGGAGGGATTACTACGGCACTCTCGGTTTCATTCATAACTTTTTACAAGTTTATCTGTTATAGATATCTAACATATTTATGTATTTGATGAAGTTTGTTATGAAGTCGGACAATATATTTATGTAGCGCATGAGGTAACTAATACATGCGATACAGCCGTACTTTGGATGGGTGACCGCGTAGTGTTTACGTTTGAATGCTACCATGATTTACTACTTTAACATTTGACGCATCATTATTATCGTTTCCATACTCGTGTTTTGTTTGACAGCCCTGTTGGTTCATTGGTAGTATGTCTGCTCCAAGGCGTGGGTTCGATTCCAATCCCGGACAAATATTGTGTGGTATAAAAAATATTTGTTCTGTGTCTGGATGTTCTGTATTTATTATAAGTATGTTTTTACAAAAAAAAAAGTATTTAAGTATTCTATCAGTTTTCTGACTTCCATAGTACAAGCTTTGCTAGTTTGGGGTCAGATGTGGGTAATGTCCTACGATATTTATTTATTTCATGTTTTAATAGAAAAATCGGTAAGCAAATGGTTCATTTACGTGATGGAAATTTTAACTGCTACGTATGGTAACCTGCTACTGTCGAAGATGCATTGCTAACAATGAAAGAATTTACTGCAGATTTAGCTTATTTTACACCAATATCAAAAAACTCCTAAAAACAATTGTCTTTTTATCAATATTATTAATATGATTGTGTATTCTGTGTGTAAACTTATTCTAAATTTTAAAAAAGTTCCACGAAAAGTTTCTAGCCACAATTATAGTCATCTTTAAATTTTTAACTAAACCTAAGACTACAGTCTGCTGCTACCTGTACTCTACAGAGACGGGAATGAACCTGCGTCGTCGGAATGTGTGCGCCACGACAGCGCACGGCACGAGGGCTCAGGAGTGCTATGCCAGGCATCTTTTCCGTTGAAATGCAATACCGGATTCCCTGTAGGAACGGCTAGACGCGATTTACAGCTCTTACTTCATTACATAAGAAGTATTTTCATACAATGGATATAGTTTTATAAATTCGCTTTGCCTATCTAGCTGTCGAAAGTTAAAGCAACATTGCTTTAGACAGCCAATAAAACAATTATAACTGAAGCTGCAAATTGTGTTTAAACGCTCCAACGAAGCCTAATCTTGATCTGCGAACACACACCAACTGTCTACACACACACACTGACAAATTGAAATAAAGTTGGTTTTAGTTGGGCAATGGGCCCGAATGAAAGCGAAAGGGCGCGGCGGCGCCGCCGAGTTGCGAATTGTTATCAAAACAACTTTTCATTGCCACTGAAAAAACAACATTAAACTTACGTTTTTGCTGTCTTTTTAATCGTGTTTAGTGGCGTTTCAAAATGTGATTTTGCAGTAGATTGTGCATTATAATTATGTTTATTAGTGTGGTAATAAGTCCTCTTTTCTCCTCGAAATTGCTAAAAGATTACGCGAATTACAAAAGCCTTACAGAAAAACACTTGCACCAAAATCGAAAAGTTTTTTTTAGTGATTGATTTATTGACAGGCTAGGTGTTTGACCACAGCTCACCTGATGCTAAGTGACGGTGCAGTCGAAAATGATAAGCACACCTAGCCTGGAATGGAACTAGCTTGCAAGTGAGGCTGCTAGAACAGACCGGTCAGATGCTTGGCGGCAGATTTTCCACTTGATGGTGATAGTTAGCCAGACGAGTATCTACTAAAAAGTAACCTACCACCACCCTATGGTTTCTTAACGATGTTTTCGGAATTATAACGACAATAAATTGCATTTTCTTCGTTGACGTTTAGTTCGTGAAAATGATCATAGATGGCGCTACACGTAGAGCTCGCCAACGTGCTTATGGAAATAAAAGCAAAAAATAAGCAAAAAAGTAAAGTACCTAAGCATAAATAAACATTAGGAAATAAAAGACGCTGCGATCTAGTTAGCTCGACAACGCATCCGATATGGATGTATCCGGTCAAACTTGGTGGCATATTTTCACAATAAAAAGAAAAACTGAAAGTTCGCTATTTCTCTTCATCAAACAGCCAGCGGTTCATACGAGACCTCAAGTTCATAAATAAATTCGGAAGAACTCGTCGATATAGAAACGAGCCTACGCTTTTGTATTAGTATAATCATCGCATCCTGCGCGTTTCTGCGGTCGTCATTAGGTCGTCTGTCCGCCTTGTGGGTGGACGTCCTACGCTGCGCTTGCCAGTCCGTGGTCTCCATTCCAGAACTTTACAGCCCCATCCGCGTGTTATGTGCCCTGCCACTTCAACTTGCTTATCCACTAGGCCAGGGGTCGGCAACCTGCGGCTCTTTTGATGTAAAGTAAAAAACTATTATTTTTATCGTAGTTTAAAAAATCATGTCTAAGCCACTTCCAATTATTTTACTATTGTAGCGTTTCATACTTTTTAGTCGTTTAAAATACTTGACACTGACTGTGGTCATAGGTAGAAGTTCGCCTGACCATCCGTAGCCATTCATCACGTATGTTTACATTAGTTCATTTTGTGCCAAAAAAAACATTTGTGTGTGTACTATATTGAAAAGAAAATCTTCAGTGGCACTTTAAAAACATTTTACGTTTCGGCTCTTCCGTTTTACAAGGTCGCCTACTCCTGCGCTAGGCTACGATTAACTTTATACTCTAATCTTTCTCATGTTTATACTTTATAAACATGAGAAAGATTTCCAAGTAACATCTAACAGTATCGCAGTGATAATGTTCACAATAAATAGGCGACAATACTTCTACAGCCAATCGCAAATTATCGGCCGAAATTATCTGCGCGGCAGCTATATCCGTCACGGACATTTTGATCGATGTACAGAGAGGTGCCACGAACCTACACCCTATACACCTACTGTAGTTGTTTTGTTGTATAGTTAATGTTCGACCGCGATAAACAAAACACGCTCGCGGGTGGGTGACCGACATAGGTGACGCACGAGGCACGGTCGCGCGGACGCACTAGGGTTACCAATCGTCAGGATTTGTCCAAACATCCTATGTACCCTTTCCTAATAAACTCTCTTCTATATACTATAAAAGAAAGTCGACGTCCGCGTCCGTCTGTTTCTCAGCTTTATTTTTATCGTTGACAAGCTAGTGACGGTGTGGTCGAAGATGGTAAAGCACACCTGGAAATGCCTGCCTGGAAAGGAACTGGATCTCAAGTGAGGCTGCCGGAATACACCGTTAGATGCTTGGCGGCAGATTTTCAACTTGAGGGTGGTAGCTAGCCAGTGTAGTACTAGAAAGTACCCATGAATTGCACTTATGCATTTTGGAAACCACATAACGGATTTTGGTACAGTTTGCACTGCTATTTAGATTGTTTATTTTTTTACGGCACTCTTGTATTTACATTATAGGTACATCCTAATTAAACTTTAACATAAGTAGAGAAATTCAATGTTTTGTAATCAAATCGCTAAAAATAATATAGAATACAGGGCGGGTCTAATCTACATTAACATTATAAAGAGCAAAGAATTGTAATATTACTCATTGTTACATATTGTTATTTTTATTTTTCTAATATTTTATTTGTAGTGTGTTTTTGTTGTTGTAGTGTTGTGTGTGGCAAAATAAATGTTTTCTTTCTTTCTTTCTTTCTTGAATATTGGATTTTTGTATGTTTGTAACAAATAAACTCAAAAATTACTGAACCGATTTCAAAAATTCTTTCACCGTTGGGACCACCTATCACCTATCCCCGGGTGATATAGGCTACTTTTAATCCCTGTATTCCCACGGGAATGGGAAATACACGGGCAAAACCGCGAGGCGTCTGCTAGTTACAATATAAAATATGTAGATACAAACTGGCAAGCGTTGAGCCGGGTGTAAGAAATAACTGCAACACAAGTAGCATTGCTACAACGTTCTACTTTTCAAAATTTCGTTTACAGATTCTAAGAATATACAATGTCTGAAAAAAAAATAGGGCTAACATGCCAACGTGTAATCACTTATAAATCCATTTAAATTGTCTAGTTGAAATCGTCTCTAAGTATTCCGCCATTATAATTCTCCACTCGCCCGCAAACAGGTGGCATTCATGTTTATAATGAGATCTACTTATCTAATCATATTATTGTTACAACAGGTCACTTCTTACTTAATTGTATATGTGAGATATGTTTAGACTTTGCATTACCAGTTTTGTACCCACTCTTTTACTAAGTAGCGATGTTAGTTGTAGCGATGATAGCTCAGTGGTTAGCGCGGTCAGTTTGCATGCCGAAGGGCGTGGGTTCAAACCCCAACAATGAGCTTGAGCTGCCGGTGAAGAAAAACATCGTGAGGAAACCAAAGCATGGTGGTAGGGTACTTTAGTACTCGGCTGGCTAGCTACCACCCTCAAGTTGAAAATCTGCCGCCAAGCATCTAACGGTGTGTTCCGGCAGCCTCACTTGAGAGCCAGTTCCATTCCAGGCTAGGTGTGCTTTACCATCTTCGACCACACCGTCACTTAACATCAGGTGAGCTGTGGTCAAAACACCTAGCCAGTCAGCAATAAAAAAAAAAAAAAAGTAGCTATTTGTTTTTTATGTAAAATAAAATAAATAAACGTAGTAAAACAAAATCGCAACTAAAGGTCCAAAAATCAGGGTAGATATTGATAAATTCTACCCTGATTTTTGGACTTTGTCCTGTGTTTCGATTCTGTATTCGATTGTGAGTTTGTCCTGTAATTTATGTGTTAAAATGGTAACCCTACTGGCGGGCTGAGTCCGCGAAGGGGTCAGCGCGCGGGAGGGTGGGTGAGTGAAGTCGCGAGGCCGCCCTTGCTCGAAGGTGAGGCGACAATTAACGCGGCGCGGTCATTCCTCCGCGGGCGGCGGCGGCGGCGCTGGCGCGGTGTCAACGATTCCATCATGCCGCCGCGATAGCGCGACCGGACGCCGCGCCATCGCCACCGCCACCGCCATCACATTCGCCGACGCACCTAGGGCTGACACTTATTTCCTACCCAACAACTCTGTACTAGATAAACACCTAACATCAGTTTTAGATTCAAAGCGCTATCATTGCAGTCAATATACTACTCATTGACATACCTCGACCAGTAGCGTAGCGCGCTTTGCGGAGGGCCCTGTATCAAAATTAGTTGGGGTCCAAATTAAGGGTAAAGATTTCTCACAATAGAAACAAAAACACAATTTGCATTAAATTAAAATAAATATTTATTGATTATATGGACAATTGATCGTTTGAATTTTTTTTATCTGTTTTCCCCTGGAAGCACGAGATTAAGTGACATTGTGGATATCATTTTACTAATTTTTGCTTACATATGTATGTAAGCAAAAATTAGTAAAATAGAGGCCTTTGTAGCCCGAGGGCCCCGTATCATTATACGGATGTTATGGCGGTAGCCCTGACCTAGACAATACCTTAGTAGTAGATCTCCTTAGCAGAAGGACGTATAGATAGGTACGCCGCAGTATCAGATATTCTTTCGCCAAGCGGTAGTGTGTAAACATTACTGTTTTTTTTTTATGGTTGACAGGCTAGTTGTTTGACCACAGCTCACCTGATGTTAAGTGAAGGCGCGGTCGAAGATGGTAAAGCACACCTAGCCTGGAATGGAACTGGCTCTCAAGTGAGGCTGCCGGAACACACCGTTAGATGCTTGGCGGCAGATTTTCAACTTGAGGGTGGTAGCTAGCCAGCCGAGTACTAAAAAGTACCCTACCACCATGCTATGGTTTCCTCACGATGTTTTCTTTCACCGGCAAGCTCAAGCTCATTGTTGGGGTTTGAACCCACGCCCTTCGGCATGCGAACCTACCGCGCTAACCACAGAGCTATCATCGCTGTGTTTCGGTTTGAAGAATAGTGCAGCTAGCCAGCTGCACTATTCTTCAAATTACAGAGTTTCTGAGACTAACCAACGAACGAATGTCTGAAAGTAATGAGCGCCAAATCAGCGATGTCCCGGACTTTGTTTTGCTACTGAAAGTTCTGTGTATTGCTGCAATGGTCATGGATATACGTTATCTCTTACAATCAGGTGAGCGTGTCATTCGTCTCATTACTTGTACAAAAAAGAATGTATTTAAAAGCTGTGCGACGCTTTTAAATCTTATTCAGCGGTAAAATAAATCGATATTTTCTTGAGTAAAAAGATCGTTGCGAGTTAAACCTGAGGGGCTAAAGGAACATTCGAATAGCGATAACGCAAATAGAAAAGTCCATCCGTTAATATGTCACGTGGATAGTTTATACTTTTCCAATGTTACTTTGTCTGGGCCCTGTTAACCTTATCGGAATAGAATTCAAGCAGAGCCTCGATCACGAACGACTTGCGAAAAAGTATTCGTATCGACATCGACAAAAATTTGTATGAGATTTGTACAGCTTTGTATGCTATCGAGGACTCGATACCTTTACGATGCGAATTCGATAAATTTTCGTGATCAAGGCTCAGATGTACCTAATAGTGATCAGTGACCACACTAATATTATAAAGACGAAATTTGTGTGAAACTGTGTTTGTATGTTTCTTACTTCTTCACGCTCAAACGACTGAATCAATTTTGATGCAATTTGATATGGAGGTAGCTGACACCCTGGATTAACACATAGGCTACATTTAATCCCGGCAAAATGTCATGGGTAACACTACGGGGCGCAGCTAGAGTAACATAAAAAAGAAAAACCTATAAATTACAACTTCTGACACATATCAAAACTGACAATATTAATAATGACCAGATAGATCTTACAAGCGTAAAACTATAGTAACAAGTTCATCATATTATATTGAGTATGAAACACCTATACTGATTTTATCAATACGGCCACCAAAATAATATCGCCCAATAAAATCTTGAAGGAACCGTCAAACGCAAACATGTCTACCGCTATTGTCACAAAACCGTCAACAGTATTTACGACCGCAAAAATAACAAGTGTCAAGAAAGTTGCCCAAAGTTGTTGTCTCAAGATCTCGACAGTTACATAAACGTGGATTCAGCTCGTAAACTAGATATGGGAGCCAATGGACCTATGAGTGCAAAACTACTGCCGGAGAAATAACTAAACCAGTGCCGTAGACTAAATATTTGGCGTTAAATAAGCAAAATGACTATTTTTTCATCTTGCTGGGATTATCTTTACAAGCTTGCGTTTAACCGCTACATATCTAAATGCGAAGATGTGGACAAATAACAAATATGGTGAGCTTTCCCAAAAAAAATTAATTCACTGGTGACAACAACCTGATTGCACGGATCGAAAAAAAGTTGGTATTTTATTTGTAAAGTAAATGAAATAAATGACTATTCGTGTTGCTTTTAAAACTCCATGAAGCTTTTAGTAAAATTATTACTACTTTACTGGGGCATAACTGAACTTGACACTGACATTACTCAAGATTTTTATTGAAAAACACAAACTTGAAATACTTGAATTGGGAATTTTGCCGGGAACGCGGAAAGAGTCGTGTCGCCCCGTTGTATCTTTTTCCAAAACTAATGTTCTGTCGCGTATTTATGCATAAAAATGGTGGTGTTTTATTCATTAAGTGTCGAATCACAAGCGCGAGTGTGGGAAAGTGATATAATATGGTGAAACAGTCATGACTTTTTGTGTTGCTTCCAAAACTCCATCGAACCTTCATAGTAAAGTCACCACTACTTTACTAAAGCATGACTGGACTTGACTGACATGGACTGTACTTGACCAAGACTGGACTTTGACTATAACTAAAGTTACAAGGCAACTTATTTAACTTATGAAACTTGAAAATGTAAAACACTTGACACTGGCAAATGCACAGAAAGTGCGCCGCCAAGTCCTCCTCGGAGGATAAGAAAAAAATATAGATTAGAAAATGACACACCGGTATCAAAGTCATTGTAAATTTTACGCTAGCTTGTCTTGCAATGTTTCCCTTCGATATTCGGCGTGCCACGCTACATCACTGTACTACATTATACAAAGTCTAGTTAAGTTATATTACTTAGTTTAATTCGTCACTAGTGAGAGATAGAACGGTCGTCAACAAAGGTTCACTTAGCGACGTTTTAACATTTTAGGCACTACTTGTTTGTTTGGACAACTTTATTATTTTGGCAATATTAGCTTACAAACTTTTTACAAAAACGTAATATATGTTTATTTTTCGCTTATATATTATACTAGCTGCGCCTCGCTGTGTTACCTGCTATATTTTTTTCGGGATAAAAAGAAGCCTATGTGTTAATCCAGGGTATCAGCTACCTCCTTACTAAATGTTATCAAAATTGATTGATCGTAATCTCTTACAATCAGGAGAGCGTCTTGCTCGTCTCATTACTATAACATTAAAAAAAAGTTATTTGTAGGTGAAGAAGTAAGATACAAACATACACACTCCCAAAGTTTTGTGTTTATAATATTAGTGAGATTTGTCATTTTTGCTGAATGCGCAGAGTACGATACAAAAAAGTTTAAAAAAAAATGTTTGTAATGATTACAAGATATTTTGACGTGCCAGCCCTGCGGATCGAGCGCTAAATTGCGATGTGCACGCGCAAACGCTCCGCGGTTATTATCCGAGTAACCGTGATTGCATCTATCTATGTACTATAGACATATGCAGAGTTAGAGTCATTGCCACGTCTATATGACGATTTACCATGACCAACGTACAGAAACTTAGTTCTTTCCTTTCCATCTTCTCTTCTTAGTCGGCATCTTCATTCCTAAAGGTCGTGTCTAGTCTTAACTATACTTGGTTTGGCATGCTCCTCCACGTGTTTCTGTCCTCTGATTTCCATCAAATAACTAGTTAAAGTAACTTCATTTAAGGTGGTTCGATTTCCATACAAACAATTTTTTTTCCATTTATGGACTAATGGACCATGATTGCTGTTTTACTGTTTTACTCAATCAATTGTGATTTACCGCAAATAAAGTCCAAAATAAATGCCAGTAGCTGTGATTTCACTGTAAAGTTATGCTCCATTAGTCCATAAATGGAAAAAAAAATATTTGTATGGAAATCGAACCACCTTTAATGAAGCGCACGATTAATCAAGGCGATTTGTAGCGATGATAGCTCAGTGGTTAGCGCGGACGGCTCTCACGTAGGTGGGCGAGGGCTCAAATCCAATGAGTAACAATGCGCTTGGGCACTCACGATTCGCTTAACCAATGAAGCCAGAAATCATAGCATGATGGAAGTAGAGCTTTCTAGTTCTCGACTGGCTAGCTACAACTCTCAAGTTATAATCTCACTTGAGATTCAATTCCTCTTCAGGCTCATCTTTGACCACTCATAATTTAACCTCAGATGAGCTGTGGTCAACTACCTAGCCTGTCAAACATAAAAAAAACACTCAAAAATTGTTTTTTTTTCAATAGTTTTCTTTTTATTAACCGATTGCTATAAAATATATTAATTAGTAAAATATAAAACATTAGGTGTTTTTTTGTTAGTTTATTATAAAGTGTACAATGTACTAGCATTCTGCCAATCAATAAGTTTATTTTATCTTCCCCTATTTTTTTTGGCATTGCACTTTGTGCGCTTGCCAGTGTCAAATACAAATATTGATATTTTCATGTATGTCATGAAAAAGTGACATTATACGGTACCAACCGCTAAAAATAGAATCTACTGCCCGAGTGGGGATTCCCCGATAGATACAATATGGGTACCTTCAAGTCGCGAGTGATTCGGTGTCTTCTGGGCAAGCGTATAGACCGCATCGGTTTAGACGTGAGTGACTGTATCTTAAACTTAACATCAGACGAGATAACTGTCAAACGCAAGCCTATTTGTAATTAAAAAATAAGTAAGTCACACAACGAAAGTTAATACGTCATTTTCTAAAATAACCCTGTCGGGTAGTCATCGCGAGCGATGCCGCGGGTAAAAGCTAGTTTATCATACAACTACTTTATATGAACGCAGGTAGGTGAAATCCAAACAATCTCTCACCCACTGGATGACA
Source organism: Biston betularia (assembly GCA_905404145.2). NCBI lineage: Eukaryota > Metazoa > Arthropoda > Insecta > Lepidoptera > Geometridae > Biston > Biston betularia. The sequence goes on from FR989879.1 coordinate 3,505,873, forward strand.
CGTCACGACGCAACACTTGGCTGACATTCAGAATATTTATCAAACGCCCGAATTGTTTGCCGTCATATCCGCGATAATATCAATATTATGTATCTATATCGTTCAATGAGTCTTTATCTCTTCTTTAGTATAAAACAAAGTCGCTTCCCGCCGTTTGTACGCATAGATCTTTAAAACTACGGAATGGATTTTCATGTGGTCTCCATCAATAGACAGAGTGATCATTAGTTTATATTTTTTTTACGTAAAGAATGACCCTAAACTTATTCACTTATATGTTTTTAGAATATATTTTTTTAATGTAAAAACTAATGACACGAACAAGACGATCTCCTGATGGTAAGAGATAATGCCTGTCCATGGCCATTGCAGCGATACATAGAACTTTGAGTAACAAAACAAAGTCCAGGGCATCACTGCTTTGGCGCTCATTACTTTGAGACTTTCGATGGTTAGTCTCTAGAGCCCAGTAATTTCGCTAGCTGCAGTAGTACCCTTCAAACAGGAACGAAGTAATGTTTACACACTACTGCTCGGCGTCAGAATATATATCTGATACTGCGGCAGCAGTACCTACTTAGACGACCTTCTGGTATTGAGATCTACCGCGTAATAAATGATATATACATATAACTAAATATATTCTAAACTCTAAAGTAGTTGTCTCAATTTGTTTTCCAATTTCAATAGCAAAAGGTCGTATAAATCTACCGTAGGTAGTATTATTTTCTCCGCGTACCTATTGACTTTAGGTAGAGGACAAATAAATCATTCTCGGAAAAAAGGTGCAATGCACTTTTATTTTTTATGGCATCGCACGTTTTGTGCAATTCATCATCATCATCATCATTTCAGCCGTAGGACGTCCACTGCTGGACATAGGCCTCCCCCATTGACTTCCATAAAGACCGGTTGGAAGCGGCCCGCATCCAGCCCGTTCCTGCGGTCTTTACTAGGTCGTCTGTCCACCTTGTGGGTGGACGTCCTACGCTGCGCTTGCCGGTCCGTGGTCTCCACTCCAGAACTTTGCAGCCCCATCGGCCATCAGTTCTGCGTGCTATGTGCCCTGCCCACTGCCACTTCAACTTGCTAATCCGTTGGGCTATGTCGGTAACTTTGGTTCGTCTACGGATCTCCTCATTCCTGATTCGATCTCGTAGGGAAACTCCGAGCATAGCCCTCTCCATAGCGCGTTGTGCTACTTTGAGCTTACCAAGAAGGCACACAGTCAGAGACCACGTTTCAGCGCCATAAGTCATCACTGGTAACACACACTGGTCGAAGACTTTCGACTTGAGCAATTAGACCTGTCATAAATTAAATTAATTAATCGTATGCATTATTACAAAAATAACTTTAAGTCATTATAAAATTAATACATTTTACTGCTCGACGAACATACACGTAATCGAAAAGCCTGAAAAAATATCCAATGTTGTTGTTGAAAGCCCAGTATTTTCATGGCCATTGTAGAATTGGCTATCGATATATTTTTTTATTACTCGACCTTTTTATATTTTCTTTACAGGGTTTCGATTACAATTGTTTTTGGTGCTTCAGAAATTAGGCAATATTATACGTAACAGTATATTTAGCCTTTGAAAATTCTTTGAGCACTGTTTTAGAACCCTGGAACACATTATTTGATCAGCTCGTTCAGTTTAATCGTTGAGGGCCGTGAATTCGATTTCCACAAACATTTGTGTGGCAAACATGATGAATGTTTCTTCTGTGTTTGGATGTTCTATATGTATTATAAGACTGTATTTACAAAAAAATACATGTAGGTATATGTATTGTATCAATTATCTGGTTCCTATAGTACAAGCTTCGCTTAGTTTGGGGATATATGCTGTGTACAGAGGGGGAAAATGGTGTATACACTGCTCTGCAGTTGAACTAAACAAATTGAATGATCGGATCACGTCATTCAGTACGTAATACGAATATGACTAAATTCAACTGTTTTTGTGAGATAGGTTAAGTAATTTTTATTCGTAATAAAATTTACGCTATATACAGGGTTAGGCTTGTAGTGTACTACACTAAAAGGAGGTCATTGTACTTATAATTTTGAACGATGATTTGGATGATGGGTGCTAGTAAATGTTTTTAAAAAAAACTTTGAAATTGGGGAAAAACAGTTGTGCCATACATTTTTCTGAAGGACAATGGCATATGGGGCGTTCTACTTTTCTACCGACAATGACGTGTCTCCTCAGGAAAAAAAAATCTGTATCCGTCCTAAATTGCAGTTTCTCAAATTTTATTGTCACAAGATTTTTTGGACCATATAGTCATTATAATAACACTAAAATCCCGTTTTTATTGTTTTTGCTTTTTACAAAATTATTGTGACATAGTATTCGAAACGTGTGACAGAGGTGTTTTACATACAAATAAAGCGTGTCCCTTTACGCTGCCTAATGTTACAAAATGATGTCGCTTAAAAAAATCATATAGGACCCTATAATATAAAATTATTTATTGAAATGCTGAAATATTGTCTTTAGATTAATAAAAATATAATAAACGTAAAGGTTCATACTATTAAGCAAAAAAATATTTTATCCTTGGGTACGGCTGCATATGTTTTTTCTTGCTATCTTCCGTCACGCATTTCGCACAACAAAAAACACGCCTTAGCTGTTTGATCTTCAACACTAAACAACAGCACGGTTTCCTTCTCCTCTCGGCTTTAAGCCTTGAGACCCCACCCTGGAGCGAGCCGAGTTAGGCGCCCGCTGGTAGTGAACTAGAGGTGCGTGTGTTTATTCGGCGACCGCTCTGTCACGTAAGTTACTACTTTAAAATATTATTGTAATTCCCATTTATTTACGTAATATTATTATTTCCCAGTATATCTGTCATATTTACTCACTTTTACGAACAATTTGTAATTTTATGAACGTTGAAATCCTCGAACACTGTTATTTTACACCTCTGTCACGAGGCACCTCTGTCACAAAATAGCTGTGACGGGAGTAGTATAGCTCGTGACGGAGTGGTATTTTTTGTCAGAAACTTTGCCGTAATTGATTTTCACAATAGTTAATTGATATCTTTTGTATTCTATATATTACATTATCAATTATTTTATTCATTTAAGGTATTATCATCAGGGTAATTAAATAATAGCGTTATTTGCGACGGAAAAGCAGTGACATTGTCGTGAAAAAAGGAAACAGGACCCTGAAAAAGTCGTAGAAGTGAAATGATAAGATTTAGAAAGATACCATGCTTGCAAAAAGCTAGTCAAAGATCTGACACCAAGAGTACACAGACAAATGAAAATAAAATGGCAAGTTAGAAACAAAAAGAGAACAACAGAAAGCTTTGCAGAACGTTCTAATGAATACTCGACTTCCACACCTGTTCCTTCAAACCCCAGGTTACTCCTTTAATTCCTAGATCTCGTTCACTAACTCCAACCTCATCCGCTGCTAGAGCAAGGGGAAGAGAAAAAGTTAGCCGAGACAGATCGAAAATTTATAGGCAAAATATGAAACTTCAAGGCCATGTAAAATTAATTATAGAAAAATACGAAAATACAAGGAAAGACTTCATCGCCAAAAAAATAAAAGAAGACAGCTTATTACATAATATACCCAAACCAAAAAATTAAGATAAATTTAAAAGCGCCGAATAAAGAAGAAAAAAGAAAATACATATAGTATTTTGACAAGTGCCATTAAGGAACATTACAAAAACATTAAAAACAAAAACAAAATGAAACACTGCTCCAAAACAATCCTATCCTTTCCTACAAGACACAACAATTAACCGTTCCGGACTAAAACTTCAACTGTTTCAAGAGACTTTGGTAATAAAAAAATGCTGCACAACAAATATTATTTGCTAGCTTTATTTTTATTAAGTTGCTCTTTATAAAAGTAAAGCTAGGTAGGTAGTTAAGCCCAACCTCAGATTAAAAAGAACCATTGGCTGATATAAATAAACAACATAATAATTAGAGCTCCTACAAAGAGATTTTATGAGACTGTTGTATAACATTGTATCATCTTCATCTTCTGAAGTAGTATTACTACTTCAGAAGATGATCAGCCTCTTCAGCCTCTCGTTAATCAGAAAAAAACCTGTGCACATAAAACCAGGTGCTTCATGTGACCTGTCTGGAGACCCATTATTAATAAAAAATGGTATTATGTCAGTAAAAGTACCCAGTAGAAACTAAGTCGTGTGCACCTACTTAGGAGTTGAAAAAAGTTGTGTGGATGAAGATGGAGATGTTCAGGTGATATTTTATAAAACTGTTGTTGACACTGACAAAATATTTAAATTAGTAAAATCAGATGTATCAGATGTGATGTTTGAAAACTTGATAAAAATGATTACGGTTAAAAGAGGAAGGCGTGTTATAGAAGTATTTGAAAAGTCGAATAAGAGAAAAGAAAAGATTAGTCTGATTTTACGTGCACCAAATAATGATTATACCAAGAAATAATATCTTATGTAGCATTGTAAGAGAAGCCTTATGTTTTGTTATCCTTTTTAAAAACTTTCAAAACCTTAAAGGATTAAGTTTAAATGTTGGCCTATTAATATCTACCATTCTGTCATACTCTAGCACAATTTTGTCCCCCTTGTAATTAAGCATTAAAGCAGCATATGTTCAGTTTATTGAAAACATATACACTAAAATAACGTATTATATTATTATATATTGACCATAAAAGGTAGTAACAGAATTTCAGCTATGTTTATTTCAATTATTTGCAAAATATTTCAAAGTTTGTTGTCTTAATGAGCAAAAATGTGACAGAGTGGTATTAAATGTCATTTTTTATATTATATTTGTAACAAGAATTGGGATAAATCGTGTTCGATAATAATAAATGCTTGTATTCTAGTTATGCCAAGTTAAAAAAAACTGTAAATTTGATTTGACATAATAATTAATAAATATATTAGTTTGTGACAGAGGTGTTTATTTTTTCTAACTATTCCGATAAAACTTAAAATAAATAAAAAGTAAATAACAAAACTTCGATGCACTATACATATCTGAAATCTTCGATAACTGGACAATAATGTAAAAATACATTTTTTTAAAGAATTACACTTTTATTTTTTTTTGAAATCTAAAAATTTATCACTCAGATTGTCGGTAGAAAAGTAGAACGCCCCATATGCTTTTTACTATGAGCGCTCATAGTAAATGTTTTTAAAAAAACTTTGAAATTGGGGAAAAATCAGTTGTTCCATACATTTTGCTAAAGGTCAATGACAGTCCATGAAACAGCTACTTTTTTCGCGATTCATCAGGGTTGGTGCCATTGATGCGTTAAATTGTATCATATCACATGTTACTAAACTAGATGGCGCTGTGTACGTTATACGCGATGACGTTTTCGTCGCTCGATTTCTGTAGGGCGGGTCCGGCATGGCAGCGCAATAAATAGATCCCTGCCCAACACGGTGGTGTTTTATTATGAACGAGGAAGTCTCGCCCCGACAACATAGTAAAAGATGTTGAAACTTATGAGTACAATACAATGACTGTTTTTCGGCATAGTAGACGCCTAGCTTTTAAACATGGTAGCACGTGAGTAGCGCCCGTTGAATCGTTAAACATACACACCATATATTTATGTACAAGTATTTCTATACAGTATTTTACCCCGAACCAAACGTGCAAGGTGAAAGCACAGGTGGCACCGAATCCATCGATCTCAGAAAAACGATAATGTCGTAGGTATAGTCCTAACCACACTCACGGGACGTGAGCATGGTGGGAGGCGGCAGCGGGAGCGATTGCGCGAACAATGTTCGATTCAAGCTTAAAAACATTATTAGAACATAATTATTATTTTGTAGCGATAATAATAGCTCAGTAGTTAGTGGTCGTTTCACACAGCTTGAGCCGCTGGTAAAAGGATAACATCGTGAGGAAACCATAGCATGGTGGTAGGGTGTTTTCCAGTACTCGACCGCCTAATCTTAAATCTACCGTCAAGCATCTAACGGTGTATTTCAGCAGTTTCACTTGATAGCCAGGTCCATTCCAGGTCACCACTCTCGACCACACCGTCACTTAACGTCAGATGGGCTGTGGACAAACACCTAGCTTATCAAACAAAAAAAAGAAGTCTTTCGCTTCCAGCTTGATTCGAATCTAGTTGGAATATTTTTTTTCTGACTAGATTATAAATTCTTGTATTTGCAAAATGTGAACAATAAAAAACTAAAGTAGGTAGGTAGGTATTGGCAGGTAGTAGGTACTCTAGTGATTTTGTTTAAGTAGGGACCCATTTCGTCGAATGTTAACCTTGTTCTAATCAAACTCCTAATTTTATTTTCACCGTCTCCCGGACACGGCCCGTGTCAAAAATACACCCGATCCGTGGCGGTCAGCAATAACACACCGTTGACGCCTACACCGCGCTTAAATATACTACACGTATTTTTTTACCTTAATAGACATTTCACACGTAAAATGCAAAAGAGCACCCGCGCACTCAGGTTTTTACTACTCAGCTCGCGTCGCACTCTACGTCGAAATTGGTGCAGTCTAACCGTTCCAGCGTCACATGTGCCGCGGCGGCACGTATAAAACTTTATACGCGCCTCAATATCAGATAGCGGGTTAAATTTATCCCGAGCAGCGACTGCAAAAGGCGGCCTCATAAAAAGCGCGGCACGGTTGATTACAAAGCCGCGTTGGGTTTATGGGCGCGCATCTCGCGTGCCTGGCCGCCGCGCCGCCGCGCCGACGGCGCGAGGGTAGTTTTTCAGCTGCGAGAGCCGAGCCCCCGCCACATAAATAAGTGATCACGGCCCCCGCCCGCCCCGGCGCCCGTGCCGCCCGCCCCCGCTCGTAAACTAAGCGCAGATAGCGAGAGGACTTAATGGCTGATCGGATTTTGATTAGCGCGGGCCGGCGACGCAACCCCGCTCCCGGAGCCGAATTTGAATAGATAAGTGGGCACCCGAGGACCGCCGTTCGCGACCGTAATTTACATACTTACTGGCTTTCGGCGCACATAGAGGGTGCCAAGTTATGGACGACGCAAAAACGATAAAGTTGAAATAGAGCTGCGGTCATCGAATCGGTCGCGTCGAGTGCTTTTTTACAGAGTTCTGTTTGTTATCACCGCTCGTGGCGGACACGGGCGGACCGTACGCGGCCATCCCTCTTTTTATACAATTAATCGTTTCCGATATTCGATACCCGAGGCATAGGCAAGGGTGCGATAAAGCGGTCCTATCTATTACGCGGAATTTCGAAAAGGTCCCATTCTTTATACTTCAAATTTCAAAGTTCAACGGTGGCTCACAAAAACGAAAAACTATCAGAGAAGTCGATTCTAGTTCGAATTGGAGCGAGCCCCGAGCAGGTCCATAGCTTGTTGCTATTGACGGAGGTCGGCGTCTTGGCGCGGCAGGTGGGTCGGTCGGCCAGGGCCGGCCGCGGCCGCGAGGGGGCTCCGCCACCCGCCACGTTTGTTTAGTTTGGCAGGTAAAGTACAAGAGTGCGCTCGAGGGGGAACGTGTCGCGTGGGAGTGATCGCCCGCTGACGTATCGCCCGACGTGAGACGACACGAATAATTGAGAGTTCTGAGGAAAATACGCAGCCAATTTGCGATAAGAAGCCGTTTTATACCAGTACACGTAATGGTAATCGATCCATTGTGGGCAATATCTCGCCGTCGTCGAATGAAGGACGCCTTAGACAACTACACATAAGTAAAACAGTTTTGTAAATAAACAGTCGTACAAAAGGAACGTGTCACCGAATTAATTATGAAACATTAGAAATGTAAATCGACTCGCTTCTAAATAGTAAAGAATTTATAGATTAATTTATCTGTATCACCAACACAAAATCAGGTAGTAGAATCTGTGGTGGCTGTCAATGATACACGGTGCGTAGGAATCTGTAAACATACCCGCGGGCAACAGTGAGTAACTGGACTCGGTAATAAAGGCTCACACGTCGCCGTCCAGCCAACCCATAGCTGTTTAAACGATCATCAAAGCGCGGGATACATAAAACGGAGTCATTCAATACTGAGGACTGAACATTATAGATATAAAACGGTATAATTTTAATGATCTGTGAATGAATGGGGATAAAAACAAACAAATGTCACTGTCTGTCTCTGGATAGGCGTGATACCAATATACCTCATACGGCCCGACTCGAACCGGGTCGACCCAGGATTCGTTTTAGGAGGACAACCTATTCCCAGTTGCTATAGCGCCATTTAAATTTTTTAGCAAAAAAATACTACTAAGAAACGGTAATGAACTGTGTTAATGTAATACTAACGAGACGTACGACGCTCTCCTGATGGTAAGAGATAACGCCTGTCCATGACCATTGCTGCGATACAAAAAACTTTAAGTAGTAATTGAAAGTCCAGGTTATCGCTCATTACTTTGAGACTTTCGGTGGTTAGTCTCAACAGCCCTGTAATTTCGCTAGCTGCAGTGCCCTTAAACCGGAACACAGTAATATTAATAAGTCGAACATATCTGAATTTCAAACGATTCCAGAGTTACAAATTTTTGTTTTTACTGTGAATCTAAAGTATTCTAAAGAGCGCTTTTCAGTGTTTCGGCTTTGTGAGGTTTTCAAGAAGTTACTCGGTCCGTGACGCCCGGATGAAACAAGTCGCGTTTTACACTCGCCAGTGCGGGTTTACTGCGCTCGCTGCAAATTCCGTACGTAATGAGGAAGCGGGGGCTACCACGAAAACGTCGAGAGTATACTACATAACTAGAGTATACCATAAATCTCCGACAAAGGGAATTCCAGTAGTGCATGTGACATTATTAACCGAAAACACAAAATGGCGAGTAATTAATGTAAGTATATTATTTATGTTTATTTTTTTAATACGGTGGTGCCTATCGTGATGTTTGAATCCGGGGTCTCCACATCGGCAGTCAGACTGTATCCTAACTGGACTGCCATAGCTTCGGATTAACACATTATTTATTAACCTGGAAACTGTGAACCTTCCAGGCGTAGCCTAGAATAAACAGACTTGAAATAAACCTTATCCATAGTAGTGCAAGAATAAACCTCTGAGCGTGTCTGTCGTAAAATATGTACTACTAATTTATCTAAACCGAATATCTAGTAATAACACATGAAGTTCGGTTAAGTGATCGAATTAGTCGTCTACATTTTGAAGTGGGTTATGGTTTAAAATATAATTCTGTTATAAATAATTAGGACCAGTGAAGTGAGAACATTCAGAGTTTAAATTAACGTTTTGGCTCTACGTTTCTCATCCGTACAGCCTAGGAATGGAACAAGCTACCGGCTTCCTTGTTTCCTGAGATATAATCTAGATCTTTTCAAGGTCAGAGTGAATAGGTATATTCTAAGTCAGCGTGCTTCATCTTGAACCATATCGTCGCTTACCGTCAGGCGAGTTGGTGGTCAAACGCGGACATCTAGTCTTAATATATTAGTTGTGATTCAAAGAGACAGCTTCCAAATGGATTATGTCCTGCGATATTTATTTATAATCTCTGTATGTTTCCAGACTCCGGTAACAAGTTTGACGACCAACATACATCCGCAGCAACATCCACACATACATGAACACTGAAAACATTACACTCCTTTTTTGAGCAGAATTATTTGAAAGTGAGCAAAAGGCAGTTTTTACCCCATATGGTAAAGACGCTCGTATATTCACCGTATACCATAAGCTTCACTAGTATGTTATATAGTACGTTATATCCTTAAATACATAGAATATTTGATGGGAACCGCGCGCCGTCCGCGTGCGATTTTAATTAGGATCGCGGCAGGCGTGCGTCGCGCGCGGCGGCCTACTGCGCGGCGCCCCATGTTGTGTACATAATCTTATTTATTTCGTTTCTAGTCATTACCCGACTATACAAAATGTTGAAACATATAAGCGTAACGGCAGTATTAATCCTAAATAACTATCAGAACAACACTGAACACGTAATAATCTGCTGTTTTGTATAAAAACGCAATTGACCGTACACAATCAAGGTCCCTTATTAAAAAATAATTAACATTGATTTCTAGACTATGTTCCGCGTTACCTTTTAAGCGTAGCATCAAATTAGAGCCGTACATCATTATTAGGTACCTGTATTTATCCTTATATAGATGGACTACTAAAACCACAACCCTTCTTTTTGCGTAATCCCACTAATCACTACATAGTATATAACAAAGTCGCTATTTTTGTCTGTTTGTTTGTCTGTATGCTTAAATCTTTAAAATTACGCGACGGATTTTGATGCAGTTTTTTGTAATAGGTAGAGTGATTCAAGAGGAAGGTTTTTATGTATAATAACATCTATTAAATAATGGAGAAATACTGTTATTTTCAGGGTTTCTAATGTGGTGTCGTAAATTCTTACATTTCTTGCCGCTTACATTGCGTACGCAGGCTTAACCTTACAGGATTTATAAAAATAATGTACTAAGTATTGTACACCTTGAAAACGCGACTACTTTTTTTCGAATTTTGCACCCGTGCGAAGCCGGGGCGGGTCGCTAGTATAATTATAAATGTGAAAGTTTGAATGGATGTTTGTTACTCAATCACGCCAGAACGACTGAACGGATCTGTATGAAATTTGGCACAGAGATTATAGTCTGGAATAGCACATAGACTACTTTTTATCCCGGTAAAATGCATGGTTCGCATGATATAGATTTGTTTTAATTTTTCATAGAGCAAAGGATCAACACGATTTTTTGCATAGGTAGTATGTAGTAGGTGGTAGTGGGGTCAGAAAATGACATAGGCTAATTTTTATCCCGGAAAATCCACGGTTCCTATAGAATAGCATACAGGGCATACAACTGAATACATATGCACCGCATAAGTATATACAGCGGCGATCAGGCTAGTCGCTAGTCTATACTTTTATAAAGAGGAAAGATTTGATTGTTTGTTTGTTTGTATTGAATAGGCTCCGAAACTACTGGACTGATTTTAAAAATTCTTTCACCGTTGGGAAGCTGCACCATCCCCGGGTGAGATAGGCTACTTTTTATCTCTGTATTCTCACGGGAACGGGAAACGCGGGTGAAACCGCGAGGTGTCCGCAACTTTTAAAATAAAAAGCTAAATATCTTGAGATGTTTATGTATGTTGAGGGCGTGGGTTCAAACCCCACAATGAGCTTGAGTTGCCGATGAAGGAAAACATCGTGAGGAAACCATAGAATGGTGGTAAGGTACTTTGGTACTCGGCTGGCTAGCCACCACCTTCAAGTTGGAAATCATCTAACGGTGTTCCGGCAGCCTCACTTGAGAGCCAGTTCCATTCCAGGCTAGGTGTGCTTTGCCATTTTCGACCACACCTTCACTTAACATCAGGTGAGCTGTGGTGAAACACCTAGCCTGGCAACCATACAAAAAAAATGTATAGATTAAATTACTTTTTTTAATAATTTTATCTTATCGCAAAACGACATCACAATCAATAGCTGCGAAAGCTGCACCTATATCGAGCGCAGGGGCTGCTTGCGCGGAATTTACAGCTGATTTTATTATCACTAAAGTCTGGCAGCACTACCCACCTACCCAGGCACCGGCAATACTGGCATGGAGCTGGCCCGACAAAACGACGGCACTTTTAGTTTTACAGACACCTGGCGTGCCTGCTCCGGGGGCATAAAAACATTATTGTGATGCATGCAGATGGAGCTGATTGGAAAGGGGAAGGTGGAAGCAAGAATTCACTAAACTACGATGCTGAGTTCGCTAAAGTAACGAGTTTTTAATGTACCTTAAAATAATCTTATAAGAAATGATAAGTGTTTATGGTTTCCTGTAAGAACATTAAGATCTTAACCAACTGGACATAAGTTTCGACATTTGCGTGTCCAGTTAGACTGAAACTTCAAATAATTAAGCTCAGTTGGTGGGCTACCATTCAAGTTGAAAATTTGCCACCAAGTATCTAGCGGTATGTCCCGGCAGCCTCACTTGAGAGTCAGTTTTATTCCAGGCTAGGTGTGTTTACCATCTCAGACTACACCGTCTCTTAACATCAGGTGAGCTGTGGTCAAACACCTAGTCTGTCAAACATAAAGAAAATATGTGAAAAATTTATAACTTTTAAATTTATGCGGAAATACTTTTACATAAAAAATTGTTGAAATCACAAAATGCTTGCTTGCTTGCTATTAAATTAAGGCTTTTTTGTCAGATAAACCTTTCCATACCTATAAACATTGAAATAGGTAGCTTAACCAATTGAACACAAGACTTGCGTGTCAAGACTGAAACTCCAAATAATGCACTACGAAATATAATATAAATAGATATTTTTTCAACTAGACATTAAGCTTTCTGTTTATGTCATTATGTAGTGTTAGTCAAAGTTATATTTATATTTGACTATTCTGTAAGTTCCCAGGTTAACATTTATGTGCCTAACATAGATGTCTGTTTTATGTCCGAGTGTTCCTACGTACCTACTGTACGTATTTACAACAAAAAAGTATAAAAGGTATTATTTTTAATCTACTCAAAAAAGGAGGAGATTCTCAATTCGACTGTATGTTTTTTTTCAAATGTTCGTTATGCGATAATTCTGCCAATTATAAATGGATTTCGATGATGATTTCTTCTTTATTTGGTAGATCATACTTCAGAGGTGGTCCCATGTAAATTTAATCAAAATCGATCCAGCGGTTTTAAAAAAATAACAAAAATCAAAAAATTACATCAATTCATTGGAGCAGTGCGTTTAGTTGGCCTGTGGGTCATAGAGCCTGTTTTTTTTTAAATTGTAAATTTGTTTATTATTCAGTTATCTGATTCCCATAGCTTTGGGCTAGATGGCGCTGTGTGAAAATGTCGTCAAATATTTATTTTCGCCACCTGAACTTTACCTCCAGCTAAAAAGTACAATCATGATTTATATTGCCTAACTATGGTGTTTTATGCCACGTCCAAGTAAAGCCGATGTCAAAAGCGAAAATTCTTAAGACTTGTTCTTCGGATACAACAACCTACTTCCCTCTCATGTGCACTGGTACCCAATCCTTACTAACAGCGGCGGCCTTAGCTGTTGCGAGGCTTGGGGCGACAGATCAATGAGGCCTTTTTTCTTTGAGTCCGTTTTACTTAAATATTAGTTCCGAGTGCTCGATTAGCCGTAACTTGCTTGCAGGGGGGGGTTTTGTTAAGTGCGAGGCGCGAGATATACATACATATATGGTAAAGACTTTTTTCTACGAGGACGCGAGGTCCCTGCAAGAGCGAGGCCCCGGGCGGTTGCCCTGCTTGCCACCCCCTAAGGCCGCCACTGCTTACTAAAGTTTCATAAATAAAGGTTTATCTTACAAGAAGCCACAAATTAAGATCTCCAATAAGATTTTAGATGACGAATGTCTTACTGCAGGAGTTTAATACGTTTCGTTGCAACTAACTAAGCGCGGGGAATGCGCCCGCCGCCTGGCGTGAGTTCAAATTAAAACAATGAGCTTGAATCGTCACGAGAAAATGTAGCGTGGATAGAAGATAAATTCTACATACACACAAAACTTTGATACTAGGTACATATACTATTTATTGTAGGATAAACGATTGGTTCAGGCGTTACTTTGCAAGAGTTCTTTTTAAGTATTGAGCCATCATGAATTCAGTCAACACGCCCTGAGGATGCCTCATGTAGAGGCGAAACTCGTGTCAGTAACTGTTTACTGTAGCGATAAGAGGATATAATTTTGCAGCAATGAGCAATGCAATTGTGTCACTCGCCGAAGGGTGTGGGTTTTAAACAAAAAAAAAAGACGTGTGGCACTCGGGGACAGCCGCGGTAAAGCTATTGCATAGCATTTTTACGCCGATACAACCAATGCCACCCAGAGGCGAGTTGCTGAACTAAAGAAACAAGCGTGATATTTCAAAAAAGTCATTAAATGTTCTGCTATTCATCGATAGATGGAAAAACTAAAAAGTGTGCCGCTGTGCCGGTTGGAGTGGGGGGTGTTACGTTATTTTTGTTACGGAATTTCTGGATTCGGTCTCCACGCTCAAGGCCCGCGATAGAAGCTATGCAATAGCTTAATAAGCTTGAGCTGCCGGTGAAGGAAAACATTTTAAGACACCATTGTTATACGTCGACATTAATCGACGATTTGCGGACATAATCATGTTTATCATCTTCACTAATCACCTAATCGCGCTCAAAATACTATTACTACTTTTTTTTTTTTATAGTAGATAGGCTTGCGTTTGACCGCCATCCCGCCTGATGTTAAGCGAAGATGCGGTCTACGGTCTACTACTTATTAATTATTTACTTTTGTTCTTCGACCCGCACTCGCCAGTCAGCTCTTGACCACGGCTATTGCAACTTGGCCGACGCGTCGTTGTAAACATATATAAATGTAATTATGTAACCATTGAGATACAAGAAAAACAACTTTTGTGAACTATCCTCTATATCGGAATCGGGGCTTCAAATCAAACTCCACGTGGTTTCTAGTTGGTAGGTTACAATAATCCAAATTACTTGGAGCCGACTATCGCGCTAGACGGTACAGTACGGACTGTCAAGCCACGTCCAGCCCAATCAAACAAGTGTTCTTTGAAATTTAATAAATTACACTTTGAAATTGAATATCCTACAACTACGTATGTAGGTACTGTAATAGAGCAAAAAGAGGGCAAGTTCTTTCGGCGAAAGAAATCAGTAACTCTGTACTATTCTGTCATGTCATCATGAGATTAGGATCCACATTCAGTAGCCTCGGGCGGGGGGCTGACGAACAAACGGGCCTTGTAACGCTCGATTATCTCATTACCCCGCGCCGTTTCTCCCAATATCGCCTAATATCTCCCCTACGACCTATCGCGAGGACCAGACGTCTTTCCGACTTACGCAACAGAATTCACGCTCAAGTGAGCAGAGGTCCAAGCACTAACGTTACTCACTCACACCCATGCAATTTGTATGAACCTCACGGCCGGTTCGCACAGATATACCCTGCCCCCCTCGCTGCTCCAGTTTCGGGCACCAAAGGGGTCGTCAGAGACGGTGGTCAGAGCTCCTGATGTGACAAACTATGGCATAGTGCGATATTGGACGCTGGCTAACGTAAGCTGAGCTTTTGCGTCCGTCGGTTTGTTCGCAGGCTGTGCGGGATCGGGGATGATCAAAGCATGGTGCAGGCTCAGTTAAAGCTGGTCGCTGGGTATATTAGGGTAGATGTAGGTATAGACGAGCGGCGAGTGGGCGCCCGCGGCGTGTGGGTGAGACGTTTACGGTTGGATCGCTGGTCGACGACGTGGGGGTGACCATGATTTTACAAGAAAGAAGACAAAATTAAGTAAGAAAATTTTCGTACGTACGTAGTAATATAACATCAAAACGTAGTTTCAGATTCCAAAAACCAGAAATAATAGACAAAGACAGTAAAGCGCACGGTTTTGATTGTAAATGTATACCTACTTGACGGAAATATAAAATGTACAATTATATTATGGTAACATTATTTTGGAATATAATTTGTAACATACATATATTGGAATATTTAGACGAGCCTGTAAAGAAACGCGTTCTTTACACAACACCTCTCCACTCCAGTTGCAGATCTGTGAAGACTGATAATTAAAGTCGAAAGACAAACCAAAGTCTTGAACGTTTTG
Source organism: Biston betularia (assembly GCA_905404145.2). Lineage (NCBI taxonomy): Eukaryota > Metazoa > Arthropoda > Insecta > Lepidoptera > Geometridae > Biston > Biston betularia. The sequence continues at coordinate 3,521,508 of FR989879.1, forward strand.
AAATTCGTGAAAGGGCTGCACAATCTTGAATATTCTGTTCGAAAGGAGACGTACTTAAAACGAATTATACTTGGCTAAAGGCAATGTCTATTATATTATATAATAAATTATCTGACATAATTAAAACATTGCCTTTCTATACTATTATAAAGAGGAAAGATTTGATTGTTTGTTTGTTTGTATTGAATAGGCTCCGAAACTACTGGACCGATTTCAAAAATTCTTTCACCTTTGTGACATAAGCTACTTTTTATCCCTGTATTCCCACGGGAACGGGAACTACGCGGGTGAAACCACGAGGCGTCCGCTAGTTATATGTATACCTATATATTAGCTAAATTTAAAAATTGGTTGCGAGCTTGGTTACAAGAAAAAACATTTCACTCTGTAAATGAATATTTAGATAATTGATAATTGTTCTGGAATGGTGCTCGATAGTCATCTCGGTTCCCTTGAAGTAGACTATGTTTCTCTTTTGCATGTTTTTATTTATTAATAATCATTATTATTGTATGTCCGCAATGTCAAGACTGTTTATAAGTACTGGCATATGACTTAATATCTATAATCTAATATTGTACACAGTTTTACTCAATAAATATTCTGATTCTGATTCTCGGCATTTTTATTTATAATTATTTAAGCTCATTCAGAAATCTGATCCAAATAAATAGACATTGGTTTAAAATAAGAATAAGAGTTCCCAGACCTAAGCTAAAGCGTGGACACCCTCGACGCGGGCTCCAGCGGCGCGTTGCTAGCGAGACGCGCCGCGGTCGGCCCCTCGCGTCGTGCCAATTAATTACGGTGGGCATCTTAACCCCCTACCACCCCACCCGCGCCTTGCTGACGGACAATAATTGCCGAGAGCTAGCAGCCGTAGCAGGCACGGCAGAATCGCTTTTGGCCGGGTACACTCGCGAGAAATATGGTAAAGGTCTGCGGCGAAATACTGCGACAATGCTCGATTGCCTCCACATGAAGATGTTTGCAGCTCTACCTACCGGGCCGGATAACCAACTGTGACTTTGGAATTTCTTCACTGGCGCTTTGCTCAATTTGAATTTAAGTACCTATTGTATTAGATTAGTTACTTTTGTAATGATTATATTTGTATTGAAGTTTCGGCAGTCTAGTTAGGAGTACTGGGTTCGAATCCCACGGCACGCTTCTCTGTCTTTTCTAAGTTCTGCGTGTAATGCCGCTTACTTTAAACGGTGAAGGAAAACATCACAATCTACGTCCGAAAGTTCAATAAAAAATCTCGAAAATGGATGAAGTCTGCCCATCCCGCACTTGACCAGCGTGGTAGACTTACCCTTCTCACGATGCGAACAGGCCCACGCCCATGCGTGGGACAGTTTATAAAAATAAGGCTGATTTGAATTTGGATTTGAATTAAAATTTAGGGTACATTTATATTTTTAACATTTTATATTTTTTTAATTTTTATTATTAACTTTGGCTCATACATTTTAATGAAGATCGAAACTAAAGATAGTTTGTTTGTATATGTATCTACTTGGTCATGCTGTAAATCATAAAATTTGAAATAGAGATAGCTATACCCTGAATTAAAAGATACGCTACTTTTTATCGTAGTCATAGTTCGTTATTGATAACATCAGTTAGGTACAAGTCAATTAAAAAATTTAAAAATAATTAATTAAATTACAATTATCGATATCCCTGAAAAAAAACAGCTAGCTGCATCCCGACTGCTGTTTTGCCCACATTATCCGGGATAAAAGTAGTCTTAGTATCCAAGGTATAAACTATCTGTATAAAATTTCCCCCAAATCCGTCCAGCCGTGTCACTGCGAAGATTTTCTCATTTTTCAGATGGAATAGATATGTCGTAGTCCAAGCAATCATGCGCGGATTCATGCCATTGAAAACTTATTTGAAAAAGTAAATCATTGTAACCTTGTATTTAAATTCAGTCTCGGAACACATTATAAATCCTAATTTGCCGCCCAACTTCCACTAATTCAGCAAAAAATTATAAATATTCAGATTAATTTCTACAATCTACAGTTTACTTATTAATTCAATGAAAAATAGCTTATAATTCTGATGAATTTTCGCAAGGTTTCGTTCGTGGTACCTCAGGGAGGCAGGTTAGCGGCGAGTTTACTAACTTCAGTTTGACTTGCTTTACATTTCCCGCGAGGCTCTGAAGTATAATGAGCGCTGACGACGCGAAATCTATTAGATTCACGTACCTAGTGCTTTCAAGGAGAGTTAAACACAATAAGATTATTCGTTGTCTTCTTCTAGTATTGGTGGTGACAGCCCTTTAGTATATCTGCCTTAAGAGATGTGGGCGTGGTTTCGATTCCTACTCAGGGCAAACATTTGGTGGTATAAAGAAACGTTTGTTTTGTGTCTGGGTGTTCTGTATGTATTTAGGTATTTAGGTACAACAAATAAAAGTATTTAAGTACTCATCATTAAGTATCAGTTATCTGACTATAATTATACAAGCTTTTTTCATGTTTTATTTTAATTTAAATTTATACGCTCCACAGACACCCGGGGTCTGTGACCTTTGTCAACTTTAATTACATTTTTTTACAATAATACAATACAGAAAGAGGAAAGTTAGCCATTAATTTAATCTTAATCTAAGGTTAAAGTAGGTACTAGTTACTGTTTGTGTGTATACCGCGAGCAGACTAGCGACACGCAAGCAGCACCCGATCACGAGTATGACGCATGTGCCGCCATCGCCCTCCTCAATCATATCTGAGGGAAGAGAGCGACCCGACACACGACGCCGCCGCAAGAAGGAGCCTTCGATGGTGAGCATGAATGCTCGAGGCATACACACAATCCTTATTTTTATTTACATCATTCATGCTTGTAGGTTTGCATTTGAAATCGCCTCCTCCAGTCTTAATGCCACCATCACCGCCGTGTCCCGATCTTTGATGGCCATCTGCAGATTATACTCCTTGATGGTATTCGGTGACGCAGTCGACGCAAGACGCACGAACCGACAGATAGCATCGTCTTCAGTGTAGTCGGCGTTGTTTTTTTTATGTTTGACAGGATAGGGTCCCGTTTTACCCTATGAGTACGGAACCTTAAAAAAGGAGTTTAACGAAGTTATTTGCACTTACTCTCTGTAATACTACGAGTGTATGCATAAAGATAGTAAAACACAACACGATATCTACGACGCGCTGAATCGGAATAACTTTCATGGACGTCGCCAAATTCGCTAAAATTATACCTACATAGCGGAGTATAGAGCAAATTAAGTACCCAAAGTTAATCTAGCGAATTCTAGTGGTTATTTCATCTAGTTTTTTGGAGGAATAATTTCGCTAGCCGGAGCCGGCCAGTAATGTTAGTAATCTGCTTAGATATAGCGGACGGCGGGTGCCATTTGCGTTCAAGCTCCGAAATGTGACTCGATCGACGGGCGAGCGTTCACAGTACATATACATATACATATACATATACTTCACAGAGCAGTGAACTAGATGGACGCAAACATATCACTTACTGTATCACTTTGCATGGTGGTAGGGTACTTTCTAGTACTCGGCTGGCTAGCTCTCAAGTAGAAAATCTGTCGCCAAGCACCTAACGGTGTATTCCGGCTGCTTCACTTGAGCTCCAGTTCTATTCCAGGCTAGGTGTGCTTTACCATCTTAGACTAGCCTGTCAAACATAAAAAAAATGAAGTGTTACTAGTGTACAGTAAGCCTAGACAAAGTTACATTCAATTAACGATAACGCTAACAGAAAAGCCACAGCACACGTGACTTTATTATTATTATTTATTTTTGCTTATATAAACTGACAAAATACATAGGTACTTACTATTTTGGCTAATATTATATTTTTTCTGTGACTCACCAAAAGAGCTGATCAACAGCGGCAGCTTTAGCTGCTGTGAGGCCCGGGGCGACAAATCATTGTGAGGCCATTTTTCTTTGAGTCCGTTTTACTAAAAAATTAGTTCGAGTGCTCGAGTGGCCGTAACATGCTTGCACTAAAAATGAAACCGTGCGTTCAGGGGGGGTTTTGTTAAGTGCGAGGCGCGAGATACACATACGTATAGGGTAAAGACTTGATTGCAGCTTATAGTATGACATATAAAGAAAATTATGCAAGGATAGTTAAACTTCAACGAGCTAATCAATACTAATGACATACTTACTTGGTTATCTGGAAGATATCGCTGTTGGCGATAAGGCCGTTGTACTGCCACATATTAAACCGATGTTGTTTTGTTTTGTTATTATCTTTTTTCTTTATCTCTCTTTTTTATGTTATAATGTATCGGTTGTACAACAATGTAGCAATTTTATTCTGTTCTGCTTATTTTACAGTGCTCTCTACGAGTTAATTACATTTTGGGTGGATGTAGATATGTAGCAGTAACATCGAAACTGTATCGTTTTTATTAACGTCAGTTTTTTTTTAATTGTCTCCTACTATAGCTAATTTTAAAAGACGTATTCACGCCAAAACTGCAATATAGGTGGCGGTCATTTTCTTTTGTAAAAGACATCAACGCACCTCATAGTTATTTTGTCATGCAAAAAACAATCATTTAATAAAGATAAAGATAAGATAAAGGTAAAGATATTTGTTTGTCATAACATGAGTAATATGTATGATGTCCGTAACTTAGTTTAATGATCTTCATGTTATACCTGAAAAGGTGTACAAATAATAGAATACATTAGAACCTAAATTGATACTAATACTAAGTGTTTAAATAATTTAAACACTTAGTAATTAATATATGTACTTATACTTATAATTATTATATGTACAATATTCTAAATGACTTACAAATTGGATGGTACTCCAATGCAATAGGTATGCATACTAATTTTCATAATTGATTTGGATTATTAAGACTGATTTATGTATGTTATAATTTGAGATGACACTGTTTTGAAATGTTACGGCTGTCCTTTGTTAGTTGATTGAGTAACTCTTTATTTTACTATGGAAACTGGCGTGGTTTTGACACATCATGTTTGCTTTACTTATGCTAGATTAACGTTTAATTTTATCAAAACTAACGAAAACGAAAATTGTTAAACGAAACTCTTTATTGTCCACGACAAATATTATACGAAGAAAAATAAACTAACAAATGTAACAACTGGTGGTCTTATCGCTAAAAGCGAGTTCTCCAAGGTAACCTTAGAGCGGAAAAGATTCAAAGAAGAACATGATGCGGTTTTTAGGGGTAGATTGGTTGGTTATTCCGTAAATTAATTTAGTTAGATTCTGAAGATGCAACAAAAACAGAAGCCTAGATTTTGCCGTCTATATCCATTGACAACCCCTTCTAGACGTCTGTGTACCTATATCTCCCTTCGAATAGAACAAAGGCCTCCCTAGTCTATAATAAACACGAAATACTGTCAGACTGCGACTGTCAGAGCTGTCACCGCCTTCTATACATTGGCCAACTTACCTGTTTAACTGGATGAGAGCACTAACGTCGCATTTTTTTAACTTTACTAATAGTTTTCCTTTGACATTTTTAGTTTTGTCATTTAGCCAACTGTATAACTAAGTTTGTCGTAGTGTACGCGCAGGGTTGCCGCGATAAACTGGCGGGTTTAGCGCCAGTGCCAGCCCCGTATTAGACGGTTTTGCCGCGCAGTTAGCCTTAGCACATGATACCTTCACGAATTGTGATCTATTTCTGCTATCTGTGGCTCATGCTTAGATAAAACTGAATGAGGTCCACCACGAATGTGCCAAAATCAGAGACTAATAATATGTCCCTCTAACATTCAATACGAGTGATTTTTTTTTTGGTTCGTTTTTTTATTTTTTTATTCTAGTAATATGTACTGGGTGGAAAGCTCTATTCCCAGATCTTTTTTCTGAGGTCACAGTGGTTCATTCCTAGGCTTATTAGGTGAACCTATTATTGTTACATTTATAATCATTCGGTGTGTGTGTGTGTGTTTGTGATTCATAAATTTATAATTACGGATAAGCGTAGGTACAGACGGGAGCGACTTTGTTAACTATGTGGAGATAGAGAATTGACGATTTCACTCGTTTGTGACGGCACGCTCAAGTCGTGTTAGATGCCTACTTTGCGGGACATGTTTACTCTGACATTAAGGCTGGCCACTCAGCTATACGAACAAATAGCATTAACAAGCATACCAACAGTTTACGCATTAAATGCTTTGCCCTAATGTTGTCATTGTCCAATAACTTGTTATACAGCTGGAATATATTGGCGATAGATCTCCTTAGCAGGAGGTCGTCCAAGTAAATACTACCGAACTTCAAGATAATCTGTTACGAAGCAGTAGTGTGTTAACATTACTGTGTTGCGGTTTGAAGGACACTGCAGCTAGCAAAATTACAAGTCAGTTGAGACTAATCATCGAAGGTCTCAGTAAGTTGTAATAGTCATGCGTCATCTCTTACCATCAGGAGAGCGTCGCGTTCGTCTTATTACATTTACCTAAACGAAAACTTAGTTGTTTAAAATTTCAGAACTCTCCGTAGAAACTTTGACCAAACAAAAGTCAAATCCAAACATTCGAGATCCTTTACACTGTTTTTACGTCTGATAAAAAAAGCAATACGCGCGAAATGGCAAACCGGGTTTACATTTACACTTAATCAATTTTTGATCAGTCGATATCTGTTCGTAGTTACGTACTTTGTAGGCAAAGTTTGCAGGTCCGAGGACCGAGATATCTAACGCAAGACGGTGTCCGGTGAAGACAAACTTTTCTTAACAGTCGGTTAGATGATGCAGCTATGAAAAGCTTTAGATTTCTCCAGAAAACGCGATAGTAGCTCCTCTACTCGAGTCTACAGATAAATTGGTTGGTGTGTACATATTAATGAGAGCAGGTAGGTGTGGAGGCGAGATGGGGTGTGGGATGGGGGCGTCGTCATGGCGACGCGACGCGGCCTCGGGCGCGTATTACAATACACGAGGTTTCGACATCTTTGGCGTAGACATAGATTCTGTTTAGACGAGCAAACTTAGCCTTTATTTTAGAAGAAAACATAGGTCGAAATACATAAAGAAGTAATATTTGTGATGCGAAAATCAGAAATGTTAATTTTTTGTGGAGGCTATTGTTCGAATGTTCTAAAAGTTGTCTTATGTCAGTTGTTTCTAAGCCACCATTACTTTCGCTCGATTTACTAACTAAACAAACTTTTTTAATACTTGTAAATTCACATTTTGACCAACTCGTACGTTGGTAAGCGACGATATGGGCGAAAAAAAATCTATTTATTTCCATTTTCTAAGCTTTTTTTTCTTAATCCTAAATTTCAACACGGACTATGTTGTGTGTGTTTCACATACACAAACATGTCGTTGTTTTAAAAGTTCTAACTTTTTAGTAAAATATTACAATTTTTGCGAAGAAAGCGACGAGTTCGTAGTTTAAAACTTTCGAAGAATTCCATAACTACACGCTCGAGCTACTTCTCGTGAAGACTCCGTTCTAAGTAACATCTTCACGCTCCATCGGGCATAGGTTCTGGATGTTCGAAACGGTTACTTTTCTAAAATGGAACCCGTAATGTTCTAGAACATTCGCGGGCTGCAGTGGAGGGTTGTCCGCGCGGTCACATTGCCGCATCGCGCCGCGCCACCCCTGTCTCCAGTCGAGCTACTCGCGCGGGCGTTACTAACACACATAGCAGTCAAATCAGTAACTAACCTCTTTACTTTTAAAAAGTTCCGTAATAATACTTTGGCTTCACGCGGAGTTTTGGCGGGCACGCGGAAATATCATATCGCCGTATAGGTACATTCGTGAGTATAGGAAACTGATATAATGTTTTGAAACATGTATTTTGTGTTACATTCAAAACTGCATCGAAGCTTTATATGATATCGACTTGATTTATCTTGAAATGACAACAAAAAAAAACAAGCAAAGAACGCCTTTGACTACCTTTCGGCATGCAAATTTTATTTACTTTGACATGTATCACAATGAAAATAAACGTCAAAAAATACAAATATCAATAAAATAATATAATATTGTGGTCACTAAATAAAAAATAACAATTACTCAAAGTAATAATTAAACAATATTACTAATAATGAGCAATTTCTGCGTGTAATTGATTGTAGACCATCGAAGCGACGCACATTAGTTTATTGTACTATTTGCAAGTAATTTAGTCAGCTAAAAGTAAAGATGTATTTTTACACTTCCTATCCAAAATCAACACAGCCACCATGGTTAACTGTAACGTATCGAAAAGCTAGAGTTCTTTAGTACTGTCGTCACGTGGGTCGAACGTGCCGCGACAAAAAACCATCCGCTGACCGGCGTGGGCCCGGTCCGGCTGCCATAAACCGGCCTGGGATAATAAGGCCGGCTCCCGACTCCCGACTCCCGGCTCCCGGATCCAGGCTCCCCCTTGCTTGCGTTGCTCGAACGCTCCTTTGAACGCACGTACTCGCCTCTAATTTCGAATGGAATGATCGCGTCGTATCGATCCGCGCTCGGTCCGCGGAGAATGTGCCAAACAAGAGACGAGCCGTATAATATGTGGGTCAGATACTAAGCAGCTTTTTATTGAACTGCGGAGATATATACGACTGGCAAATTACGACCTAAAAGCCTAGTTACGTGTGGAATAAAGCCAACTTTAACTAAACTAAAATGATAACAGAACCCATCTTGAAACTTGAAACAACTTTCTTCTCAGATACTTTATATTGATTTCTACGAAAGATAGGTAACCGTTTGATAAATCAGGGCGAAATGAAAATATTTATTTTCAATAAAAGGAAAATTATGAAAAGATCATCCCCTTAATAGATCGAGATTAAAATCACTAGGCCCGATTCATGTCTATGAAACACAGACTTCATCGGGCCAATAGAAAGGTCCCATTAACGAAGTTACAAACTGAGTTCAACAGGTGGCGGTATTCGTTTCAATATCTGCAAAACTTTCCGACGCAACTCAATAAATCGACCAGCCCCACCAGACCCCCGGTAGTACCATGCATTTCTCCTAAAAATTCTCGAATGTCAAAGACCGAGAGACACGGAACGGTTCAACTAAAACTGGCCTTTCTTTGCCCTGTTGTTATTATCATCGACCTCAAATTTCGTGCCAATTTGAACTTTAAGAAATTGTAACAGAGATTGTTTTGTTAAGTTAACGGAGGCAATTGTAGTGCTCGGCAGTTTAGTAAGACGTTTTGTGTTACGAAGGTTTTATAGAGATGTAAGTCGTTGAGATCAGCTGTTTGTAATGAAGGCGTAGGTAGCATTTTTTATTTTATTTTGAGCTTTTGATATATTCGCCTCGTGTCCGGGTAATGTGCTTCAAGTGTTTTTCTCTTTTGAATTACTTTGCTGGTTGATTTAATTCTGTAGAGAAGGTATGCCGTCCTATGTCAATAGAAATTTATCTCAAAAACAATACGCATGAGACAAAAGGTTCTTTTTGTTTCCAAAACCATTATTTATCTTAACTGTAAGTGTACCTATACGTATGCTTTGATAATCATTAAATTGTGTTACTTGCACCTTTTTATGCATTTATAAAACATTTAAATGTATACAATATATTTATGACTGTAGAAAGATCATATTTTGAAGGCTTTAGTTGTCGGATCTAAAATTTTTTTTTAAATGTTGTCCTTTTCTAATGTACTGTAATGAAAAAGACAGCAACGTTTCAATAAATATCTTAAGATATTACACACAGCGCCACCTGACCCCCAACAAAGCAAAGCTTATATGTACTATGAAAGTCAGATACCTGATAAAATACTTTTTTTTGTTTCCAGGCTAGGTGTGATTACCATCTTAGACCACACCGTCCCTTAACATCAGATGAGCTGATGAACTTTTCTTGGTCCTAAAATTCCGCACTTCGACTAAACGCACACAAATACCGTGATTTATTTGAATGACCTTAGGCCGTGACTTACTTGTGTGTGTCGTTCGCGTATTATAAACATAATTATAATAATATTGTTAACACAAAAGGGTCTCAGATTATTATTACATTTGTAAGAGGCACTTTTTTTCTTATCTGTACTTATAATAAATCGCTAAAATTTCTGCGTTTTTTTTTATGCAAAAAATAATGAAACGAACGAGACGCTCTCCTAATGGTATGAGATAACGCCTGTCCATGACCATTGCAGCGATACACATAACTTTGAGTAACAAAACAAAGTCCAGGGCATCACCGCTTTGGCGCTCATTACTTGTATCACATATTTAAAATTTGACAGCTTGATATAATTTATTTCGGTATGTCTGTATCGTTAGTTTGTTAATAGTTAATTGTAACCATAATGCATGCTTTGTTTTCTTACATTCTTCGACTGCGATTCCGGTTTGAGCGACCAACTAAATTGAACTGTTTATGAAATGACGCAACCGGTTACAACGACGTGCCGTTCAAATATATAGCCATCCCGTTTACTCCTCGAATTGATCGACCAACCGCATTGAGTGACGTCGCCGCGTTTGTCGTCCGTTTATAGCAACGCACTCTTCTAATATATAGCTGTCTCGCACAATTGCGTTCACGTTTTACGTACCAGTCTGTGCTAGGACTAGTGTAAAAGCGTCCGTGTTCCTTTCAATTAGTTTTTGTATATAAATTAAATTTTGTTTATAAAATTGGTTTAAAAGATTGCGGCATTGTGCACATAGTTAAAATTTGTTTATTTAGTGTTTTTTTCTTCTCTTGATACATCAACTAGTTGAAACAATGAGTTCGGGGAAGCGAACAAGTATATCAATAGCAGAAAAGGTTATTATTTTACAACGCTTACAAAATGGTGAATTGAACGGGTCGCTTGCAAAGGAATATGGGGTGCCTCACTCAACAATATCATCAATCAAGAAAAACAAACATAAGATAGAAACACTGATGCACACAAACGATCCACATCGGAAACGGGCGAGATCATCGGTACATAAACTGGTAGAACAAGCATTGTTAGAATGGACAAAGCGGCAATTAGATCAGGGAATATACGTAACTGGCCCTATGCTTCTAGAAAAAGCATATTTTTTCGGTAACTACTTAAATATTCCCAACTTTAAATGTTCTATGAGCTGGATTAATCGCTTCAAGGTACGACATAGCATGGTCAATGGCGGTAAAATTTCCCGAGAGTCAGTAGCCCTGAAAAGTCCAGTCAGCGAGTGGCTTACAAGGATTTGGCCAGATTTGCGAGCGCAATTTATCGATGATGAAATTTTTACTGCTCATGAGACGGAACTGCTTTATGAGTCATCAGAGAAAACGTTAACATGCAAAGTCGACAAACAAACTGGGGGACAATCGACGAAAAACAAAATGACTGTGATGGTCGCAGCGAACATGAGTGGAACAGTAAAAAAGAAACTGTTGGTCATTGCTAAATCGAAGTGTACTCAAAACTTATCAGCAATGGTAGACTATGAGAACAATCGTGGAGCCTCGATGACGACTGACATTTTTAACGAGTGGTTACGTACCTGGGATAGCGATCTTACGGAGAATAATGAAAAAATCTTGCTTTTGATTAACGATTCTCCTGTACATCCTCCAATAGTCGACATTAGGAATGTGACTCTAGTTTTTTTGCCGCCCAGTTTAACTTTAGCTCTAAAACCACATAAAGGCATAATACAAGCACTAAAATCAAATTTTCAAAAGAAACTTGCTCGAAAAACTGCTGCATTAAATAGTACAAGTAATGAGAGCCCCATGAGCTCAAACATTGAAATGGTCGATGCTATTCTAATAGCGTATCATGCTTGGAATAAAATTACACCAATGGCAATCAAAAACTGCTTTAGACAAGCTGGTTTAGTCACAGAAAGTGAAAGTGGTCCCTCAAAAGCAGAGGATTGTCAAGAGAAAGACACGACCAAAGCTGCTAACGAGCCGATAAAAATAGAACGTGAAGAAGATAACGGCATAGTAATGGAGCAATCATCCGATACAGACATGGCAACAGATGATGAAATTAAAACCGAACCCCCTACTGAAAACGCAATAAATAATAATGATGCCAGAAAAGAGTTATTTTCTGCTCCCAGTGTGTCTGAAGCTCTAATAGCAGCAGAAGTGTTAAATATGTTTGTAGAAGCCAATTTCGACGATGATAATTTGAAAAGTATGATGTCTCGTATCCATAATGCAGTACATGATACTTACTATCGAACAAAAGAAACACAAAATTAAACTACAGTGCCACGTGTACACCTGGTCACCAAATTACCTACCCCGAAGATTTCCGGGATGTCCCCCATGTGGACGAAAAAGTGGAGGACAAAACGAACAATTCTCATTTGATTTATTGGATGAAATATGAGATATTGTTAAGCTGTAAAATGTTACGGAGCTTAATGAGTATTAAAATTCATTTTAATCACTTGTCTACTTATTTTACAATATTAAGATTAATCTAGACAACTTCAACTACAAGAATATTTGAAAATACTTGTTGAATCCCACTAATATTAAAAATGTGAAAGTTTGGATGGACGGATGTTTGTTACTCTTTCACGCAAAAATTACTTAACGGATTTAGATGAAATTTGGTATGGAGGTAGCCGAGACCCTGGATTAGAACATAGGCTACTTTTTATCCCGAAAACATGTAGCGGGTAACACCGCAGGGCGCAGCTAGTAAAGAATAAAATTATAAATTCAGTGGCTATTCCTTTTAAACATACACATTTTCAGACCACCTTTCTAGTAAGAACTGCTGATGTGTGAATCTCGTTGCCTACGCCTGTATTTCCAACTAAGTACAACCAGGGGTTGTTAAAGGAAAAAGTGAATAGGTACTTTCTAGGCAAACATGCTCCATCCACCATCAAACCAGTCTGTTGTAAAAAACACTTACTAAAATGTGTTTATTTATCAATGTCCAAAATCGTGACCCTAAACGACACCTATTTTCATGCACAGATCGGTTTTATGTCGGCATAAAATTTTATTAAAACCACTTAATTAATTTTGAAGAATCTTACACAGTACACAAACTCAAGGTAATGAGCGCCAAAGCAGTGATTCCCTGGACTTTGTTTTGTTACTCAAAGTTCTGTGTATCGCTGCAATGGGCATGGACAGGCGTTATCTCTTACCATCAGGAGAGCGTCTCGTTCGTCTCATTACTACTACATTAAAGTAAAAAAAATAATTGCGCCATCAATCCCCAAACTATGCAAAGCTCGTACTATGGGAACCAAACAGCTGACCGAATACTCAAATACATTTTTTTTGTAAATATATACAATTATACATACTTATAATACATACAGTACACCCAGACACATAACAAACATTTGTTTTTACCACAAAGTTTGGCCTTGGTGGGAATCGAACCAACGCCCTTCAGCTCTTGAAGCAGACATTCTACCAACGAACCAACAGGGCAGTCAATTACATTTATTTGTTGGTCGGTTGGTCGATCACCGCCCTTCATTATTATATCTACTTCTATTATAGCATTCTTCTCCGAAACATCTTTTAGGTAATTTTTTATTATTTCTAGTTCGTCGCGCAGCAGAGCGATCCCCAAAATTCTTCCAGTTTTCCTTTTTTTGTACCAGAACCGTCAGATGGTGTTATATTTGGTTTTAATTAGTTTTGTTGGGAATATTTCACGTGACAAAGGACGTGTCAGTAGGTAGCTCCTCTAAATATAGCGCCTATGCTGACCGCGATCACCGCGGCGCGCTGCTCAATGCAGCGTTTCAATGTCACGATCAAATGAGACGCGTATATATTACCCACCGTAAGAAGAGAATTTTATAGAGAACTGGCACATGTTTAATGAAAACGGATGAAAACGCAAAAGATACTCCTTCACGTCAGTTCGAACCAAAAGAGATGCTTCCATTATATAAATTGATGGAAGTGTAAGGATACCTAATTGCTTGAAGCATGGATTCTAAGGAAATGTACCACCAAGTGAAAAACTAAATAAATAAATAAATGTCGCAGGACATTACACACAGCGCCATCTGACCCCAAACTAAGCAAAGCTTGTACTATGGAAGTCAGATAACTGATAGAACACTTAAATACTTTTTTTTGTAAATACATACTTATAATACATACATTACACCCAGACACAGAACAAACATTTTATTTATACCACAAAATATTCATCCTGGGTGGAAATCGAACCCACGTCCTTCGGATCTTGGAGCAGACATACTACCAATGAACCAACAGGGCTGTATACATATATATAATAGGTAGTATATCAGAAGAAGTAAAAAGTAGAAATAAATAAAATAAACTACCAAAAGCGGCTCAATCTTCATTCGCGAAGCGGAAATGTCGATGCAAGGGCGCAGGCGACACTTATGACCATACATCACGCGGAACGGGCCAGGCGGGGCGTCCGTGAACTATAAGATACTGCAGTTGGATGGATTTTGTCTGGCACATACTTTATTAACTATGAATTAAAGATGGGGCGAAGTGAACGGCGACACAGAAGGTCAGACGCGTATGATACGGAATAGCGGACTATAATGCCAACTACAATCAGAATGATATTATACGTACAGTTCGTTCAATTCAATGCACATAATTATAACACGTCCAACCTTATAACCTAAGCATTGACAGCGCTAGAGTTCGCGCAGTACAACCATGGTAGGGCATGGCATGGTGGTAGGGTACTAGTACTCGACTAGCTACCACTCTCAAGTTGAAAATCTGCCGCCAAGCACGAACGGTGTGTTCCGGCAGCCTTACTTGAGATCCAGTTCCATTCCAGACTAGGTGTGCCATCTTCGACCACACCTTCACTTAACATCAGGTCAGCTGTGGTCAAACACCTAGCCTGTCAACCATAAAAAAAAATTAAAAAATAAGTACATGTGAATTTGTCTTGTATTTGTGAAGATGGTATAGCACACCTTGTCTGGTATAACACTGGCTCTCTAATGAGGCAGTCGGAACATACCGTTAGATGCTTGGCGGCAGACTCTCATCTAGAGGGTGGTTGCTAGCCAGCCGAGTACTAGAAAGTACCTACACTTTTTTTTTTTTTTTTTTTAATGATTGACAGGCTAGTTGTTTGACCACAGCTCACCTGATGTTTAGTGAAGGTGTGGTCGAAGATGGTAAAGCACACCTAGCCTGGAATGGAACTGGCTCTCAAGTGAGGCTGCCGGAACACACCGTTAGATGCTTGGCGGCAGATTTTCAACTTGAGGGTGGTAGCTAGCCAGCCGAGTACTAGAAAGTACCCTACCACCATGCTATGGTTTCCTCACGATGTTTTCCTTCACCGGCAGCTCAAGCTCATTGTTGGGGTTTGAACCCACGCCCTTCGGCATGCGAACCTACCGCGCTAACCACTGAGCTATCATCGCTACTCTACCACCATGCTATGGTTTCCACACGATGTTTTTCCTTCACCGGCAGCTCAAGCTCATTGTTGGGGTTTGAAACCACGCCCTTCGGCGTGTGAACCGACCACGCTTACCACTGAGCCATCGTCGCTGCAAAACACACAGCAACGCACAGTTGAGAAAATAAGACAAAATTCTAGTCAACATTGAATCGAATGTTTTTTTAAATCAACACATCTATTTAAAGGATTACGCCACAGAAAATTATAAGAATAAAACCGCGGTGTTATTTCAATCATCAATTGTTTTTTAAACTTAAATTCTTTTATGATAAAAACCGAGAACAGGCAACTAGATAAAAGCTAACAAAACCTCGCATTCTTATTGATAGATATAAAACTATGTATATTATTCCCAAACTATTCTGTTGATAAAGCGCAAGGCCGCCGGGGGCGCGGGCGCGACGTCAAGTAATCCCGGACAGAGGTGCCCACGGGCGGCGGCAAATTCCGAGAAGTGGCCTTTACAGCGTATGTAGCCGCCGGGGATTTAAGCCAAATTGCTAGGTAAAGCCATCCCTCACGCAACTGGAAACTAAATTATGAACGGGCACCCATGTAGCTGAGAGCAGCTCCAAAAGCTACGCTGGTAGCTGCCGGACAAGTTTTTGTTTGTAAGAGAAAGCGAAACTCTGTTGTGTTGAAATAATCCATCTTTGTGAACGGCTCGAAGTTTCGAGCTTTCCATCGCTTGGAAAACTCGAAAAGGCTATTTTTCTTTAAAGAATATACTATCTTAAGGTCAAAACATCGATTTTATCTTTATAAAATCGATGTATTGACCTAATAAGTGTATTTACCTAGTGTCAGTTACTGTTTTTTTTATAAATGAAGAAACTTAATTATTTAAAATAAAAATACACGAATACCTACATATAATTTTTTTTTTTTCAAAATGTTGTATCCTCTATCACTCGGGATAACGTAAGGATTCTAACTATATCCAATACATTTAAAATTTCAAAGTTATCGTGGTATAAAGAAACTCACATACATACATACAAGAACTCTGAAAACATTACACTCCTTTTTTTGGGCAATCATGTAAAAAGAACAGCTATTACTGGTAATAAGAAGAATAATAAGATAAATAAATATCGTAGGACATTTCACACAGCGACATCTAGCCCCAAACTAAGCAAAACTCGTTCAATGGGAACAATAAAATATGATTAGTAGAATACTTTTTTGCAAAAACATGCTTACTCATACAGAACAGCCAGACAGCGAACAAACATTTATTTGTCGTGACATAAATATTTGTCTTGGGTGGGAATCGAAACCACGTCTTACAACCAGAAGCCGATATACCTCCTACAGAATTAGCAAAGAGGGAAGTCTAAGATAAAGTAGCTATTGACATTTCCAGTACGTTAGAATCACGTCAATGAGCAACAAAAGCTGATGCAGTAACATAATGCTTGTTAATAAATTATTTTGAGAATCATTAAATACTTTTTCAAACAACAAAATAATAAAGCTTTTAATTTATATACAAAATGTAACTAAGCAAAGTATGGAAATAAACTCAATAAATTCCTGTTCGCTCTGATCCGTACAGTTACCTAATTGTGGAAACTGAGTCCACGAAACGTTTAAATGGTATAAAGAGCCCGCACCCAATTATATCAAAGACATTGTTTACAGTTACCCTCGCGAAGCGGTACACGTGGCCGAGAAATAAAACGCTGAAACTTACGACCCAGCACCATCCAACATCCACGCACCAACACACTCCTCACGCACTCATTGAAAACGCTATCGCAAACCGCGCTAACTATTGCTGGTTTTAAGAACAATTTTTTGAGAGTGGACAAACTTTCGCAGTGATGGGTAGAGTGGCAACCACGAATGTAGATTTATAAAAGCTGTTACGAAGGCGAAAACTGCAATGATGCCGCGATGTGCCCACGCGGAAGTCAAAATTTACGAGTACTACGTCGAAATCATTTTCAACTCTGGTTGATAGTCCAATTAGTCTGTAAGCATTGAGCCTGGTAATTGGAGGACGATTAGAAGAAACGTTCTTATCGGCACGTAATAAATCAAAACTCATTGATTAGGACTCGCGGGCCGAGGTTACGTGATCGGCAAGTTCATTATGAGGATCGAAGATCTCGAGTGGTCGGTGAGCTTGTACAGAATCTCAATATAGAAAACTACTAGCTGCGCCCTGCGGTCTTACCCGCTACATGTTTTCGGGATAAAAGTGAAACGTAGCCTATGTTTTAATCCAGGGTCTCAGCTACCTCCATGCCAAATTTCATCCAAATCCGTTCAGTAGTTTTTGCGTGAAAGAGTAAAAAAACATCCATCCATCCAAACTTTCACATTTATAATATTTGTGGGATGGACCGAACTTTGTGCGTTTTTTTTTTGTGGACGAACAAGCAATTAGACAGCCGGAATGCTAAGCAAACACTGTTGCCAACATTTTGCTAAACCTCTAATTGAAGTTACCTTGTCAGTCCCAAATGTCTGATGGGAGGCTAAGCTATTACAGCTGTTCCATTATCATTAATATGCAAAATAGGATACCTAAGGCATCCTTGGTTTAATTGATTCATTAGTTAAATCTAGTCGAAGGTGGCGTGATTAAATTAACTCCTCGGAGTCACCAAAATCGTAGACTAGGCAGTAAATCTGGGAAGAGGGAGAGGAGAAAAGCCATTGCTAAACAGTCAAACATTTTAGGCTGTACCTACTTTGATACTCAAAGTTCTGTGTATTACTGCAATGGTCATGGACATGCGTTATCTCTTACCGTCAGGAGAGCGCATCGTTCGTCTCATTACTTTTACATAAAAAAAACCTAAAATAAAATCTAACAAATTAACTAAGAATCAAATTTGCAGGATCAAAAAACTATCAATCAATATTTTGGTTTGGGCAAGTATCTGATGAGAACTCGAATTAATTAATATATGGTATAACAATAAGGTACATTTTGAAGGCAACTATTTCTGTATTAATTTACAAAAAAAAGTATTTTATAAGTTTATTATAATCTGACTTCCATAGTACGCAAACAATGGCATACAAGCTGTGCTTAGTTTAGTGTCAGATGGCGCTGTGTATAATGTCCTACGATATTTATTTATTTAATTGGCGGATAAAAAATTTTTAAATACTTTCCTTGCCCGATAGACTGCAACCTTCGTTCCTATGCAATTATTGTATCTCCTAATTCGATTCAAAAAACATTCGATTAGTGATAGGAACGCTATTAGAAACGTAAAAAAAGTGTACGGAATTGACATAAGCTGTCAATATGTCACGTGGGCAGGTCTTTAAGAACTTTTCTATTAGCGTTATGGAATATCGAATGATTCTTTGTCTAGGGCATCTGTTAAACAAAGCCTCCCGAAGTTCTTAGAACGTATCACTCATTCCATTTCATAACAATCGACATCAGTTGCTGTTGTCTCCGAGTGGTACTGTTGTTTATTCTGTGACCGTGTATAGAAAGCCGATCGCGCACACAGTGGGCGAACGAGGCGCGACGTAAGACCGCTATCCGCATGGATGGCGACGCAAAAATAAAGGAACCTATACCCACACCGATGCGTCTATATCCGTTTTATACTGTGACGCAACGACACTCGCTGTAAGCCCATCTATAGGTTGTATGGTGATGTATATATGTATACTGTTTGTACATGCGCGCGCTAGTCACTGTACAGCGCTCGGATTAATACGGGACGCGCTTTTGAAACGTGAGTTCTTGGAAGTCGCAATCAGCCCTACAGATTCTAGCAACCGGGTCGGCCAGCTATTAGTGAAGTAACTTTTGGATATGTAGGCACTCGCCCTGATATTATATCTTATACTATTAAACGAGCAACACCTATTTGTATATTTATACATATACATGCTATACGAGGGTTTTTGGGAACGAGAAATCGATCTTACTCTTCAGAGATCTCACCTCGGGTAGAACGCATTTTTCCGAATTTTGTATACACAAAGCAAAGCTTGGTTTTCCAAATACTTATCCCACTAATATTATAAATGTGAAAGTTTGGATAGATGGATGTTTGTTAGTCTTTCACGCAAAAACTACTGAACGGTTTTGGATGAAATTTGGTATAGAGGTAGCTGAGACCCTGAATTAGAACATAAAACCACCGCGTAACGAACGTAGCGTGTAACACCGCAGGGCGCAGCTAGTATATGCATAAGTAAGTATATAATATCAATATTGATTTGCATTAACTATAGACTTTAACCCCCATACATATAAATGTTACTCAGTTGTCTTTTGTCTTCCTCTATCAAGTATGACAGTGTATTTAAAAGAAACAGAAGGAAGGATTATTTCACTTAGGATTTGACTAAATTTTTTAAAAGCACGGGAGTGAATTTCTGATCAGTTGAATAAAATATGATCGAAGAGTTACGGATCGAAAAAAGATTCAAACATAAATTCGTTACAAAAACTCAGAAATAGTCCATTCCCCTATCTTCTAGTTGTTTTGTATTCTCCCTCTCCTAAGTTTGCCTGGAAGAGATATTTTTCACAGATAAGTCCGCCAGTTGTTACACTAGGTTATTTAACCTTTTTTTTCTATTTTTATTTATACAATCTTTGTGAACAATAAAGAGTTTATCTATCTACTATGCAATCATTCTCCTCAGACCCTCGATTTAAATAAAACGAAATATCCACCTATTGTCTGTTTACATTACTCCATTTGTATCATAAAGCATGTCGACGTTTATCTAAAGCAGACAAAAATGCTTCCCAAAATCGTGAAACGTTTTAAAACGTACGTTTCGCCGCCAAAAGGTACGAGTAAACATTGATATTTTACACTGATAGGGCAAACATCAATTTGAATATGGAATGAGTCAGCGGCGGCGGCGCGGTGCGTTATCTGTCGCATTGCAATGCGGCGCATGCATCACAGCGGCCTAACTGCGCCCGCGCACGAATCTCGTACCGCGCGCACTCGGTGCAGGGTGCAGGGCGCAGCGCTTGCAGTGTATAACTGTACACCCGCTACTTTTTCCCTATCGTTCGGGGTTTGTACCATGGTGGCTGAACTGATACCTACATACATACATACTAATCTTACTACCAACTAATCCTTACTTACTATCACAGTGTAAGAGCCAGATGAGCTTGAGGCGTTGGAGTCCATTGAGAAACGTGCTAAGAAGCTCATAAGCAACGATTCGCTTGCTCAGAAAAGACTTCAAAGCCTTGATCTTTGGGGAGTGCGCTTCAGATCTGCATGACCTAATTCGACCCTGCCCGTTCTACTATCGGACATCCAGGAGCTCTAAAAAGCGATACCGCTCCATGGTTGATGTTCCAAAAACTCGAACTAAGCGGTTTGATTCCACCTTCCTCATACGTACCGCAAGATACTGGGATCTGCTGCCCGCGTGGGTGTTCCCCAATGAATACAGATACCTTCAAGTCGCGAGTGAATCGGTTTCTTCTAGGCAAGCGTGCTCCATCGTAGGCCGCGTCTTCGCTTAACATCAGGCGGGATGGCGGTCAAACGCAAGCTTATCTAACTATATATCTATCTATACTATTATAAAGAGGAAAGATTTGATTCTTTGTTTGTTTGTTTATATTTATTGAATAGGCTCCGAAACTATTGGACTGACTTTAAAAAATTTTTCACCGTTGGGAAGCTACACTATGCCCGGGTAACATACATACTTTTTATTCCTGTATTCCCACGGGAACGGGAACTACGCAGGTAAAACCGCGAGGCATCCGCAAGTCTATTATAAAAAAAATTATTAAGAATAAACGCATAATTTACATTTTTCTAATTTTACAGGAGAGCAAAAATACTGTGAAATTTCGCCTCTTCAAACTTTACCAGCTTTTTAACAGTGATTATAAATATGTATATTAGATCCGAGCTTATGAAGCGAAACTCAGTTAGTAGTATCAAATGAGTTAACACAGGACAGTCAATTTAGCAGTGGTCAGTAGTTTTTAGTCAGTTATTTGTGATTTAGGTACTATCGAGTCGCGAGTGTGCGCAAGCCCACGGTCAGCGGTAACATAGCAGACGCGAGGTCACGTGACCAATGGACGACGACGCGCGGCGCGGCGGCGCGAGCGCAGCGCGGATAAACGCTCCCTAATCGACCCGCGTTCAATCAACTTTACAATAACAATTCTGAATGTCGAAAGAGTCAAATTATATTGACGCGTAGAAACACAATGCTGGGATGAGTACTTGTTTTAGTAGTGTTTTTTATTAGGCACATAGTGTCTTCATTGTGTCTAGAGATCAGATTTCTACTATGCTCTCAAATGTCCTATCAGATCTTGCGCGTAATCTACACTTACAGATATAATTAATTACAAATATCGTAATTCGTAGGACGTTTCACACAGCGCCATCTAGGCCCAAACAAATTAAAATAAAATACTTATTATACTTTTTTTTACTTACCATCAGGTGGATTTTGGTCTGTTAACCAAAAATTAAAAATACTTACATAACTAGATCTTTTCAATATACTTTTTATGGTTGACCACAGCTCACTTGATGTTAAACGACGGTGTGGTCAAAGATGAAACACGCAGACCTAGAAGATACCTTGAATTTATTCACTCTTACCTTGAAGAGATCTAGATTGTATTTGTCAAGAAACAAGGAAGCTGGCAGCTTGCGGCGGCATTATGCGGTCTAAGATGGAGCAAGCTTGCCTAGAAGATACATATTCACTCTCGACTTGAAGACATTCAAATTATATCCAACGGGGAACATTCACTCAGGCAGCGCATTCCGCTGTCTAGCAGTCCGCGAATGAACAAAATGAGTGAATGAATGAACGTAGAATCAAATCGTTTCGTTCGATTACTAAAAATTGCTCATTTTACTTTTAGACTATGCTGTAGTAGGTCCTCAGGAGGTCGTCTAGGTAGATATACTGTCTGCTATATTCGCTAGCGAAATTGCAGAGCTTTTTAGTCTAATCATTGGATTAATTAGCAAAGCAGCGATGCGGGATGGTGATTAAACGCGGACTTATCCATATTAAAAAAAAAACTTACTTAACTAGGTAGGTACCACCGCAGCACCAGTTATTCTGCCGCTAAGCAGTAGTGTGTTAACATTACCGTGTTCTGGTTTGAAGGGTACTGCAGCTAGCGAAATTACAGAGCTGTTGAGACTAACCATCGAAAGTCTCAACGTAATGAGAGCCAAAGCAGTGATGCCCTGGACATTGTTTTGTTACTTAAAGTTCTATGTATCGCTGCAATGGTCATGGATAGGCGTTATCTCTTACCATCAGGAGAGCGTCTCGATCGTCTCATTACTTTTTACATAAAAAAAAAACAATTAACATCAGGTGAGATGGCGGTCAAGCGTAAACCTATTTCTTTTTAAAAAAAACTAGAACAATGAATGAATGATTCAAAAATGTTGATTTCAAAAGATAAGAGCAACCTGAATAGCTTCCTAAAGTATCTATAGGTAGGTAATGAGACTACGTTTCACTCGTCACTCGCGTGACAGTATCCGTATGAACTGTTACTTAATCTGTAGCCCGCGGGTCACTGTCTGCCACCCGGTGTCTAAACGATCGACGCATTGTTAGAGCGCGACGAACTTTCTAGAAGCTACCTGTGTGCTGTGTGCACTCGCTTTCCCCTGTGCAAGGGCGCCGATGCCAACTAAAAATAAGTAAATATAAATTGATAGAAACGCCACAAATCAAACTATCGACTGTACAAACGGTCTCAGAACTATCAACTATCTGTAGCGATGATAGCTGAGTGGTTAGCGCGGTCGGTTCGCATGCCGAAGGGCGTAGGTTCAAACCCCAGCAATGAGCTTTGAGCTGCCGGTGAAGGAAAACATCGTGAGGAAACCATGGCATGGCGGTAGGGTACTTTATAGTAGGCGTCTAGTCTAGGCTAGCTACCGCCATCAAGTTGAAAAATCTGCTGCCAAGCTCCTAACAGTGTGTTTTGGCAGCCTCAGTTGAGAGCCAGTCTCATTCCAGGTTAGGCGTGTTTACCATCTCCGACCACACCGTCACTTTACATCAGGTGAGCTGTGGTTTAACACCGAGCCTGTCAACTATGAATTAATTACTATCAACCTATCAAGTCTTCTTTAGTCCACTGTTTCAGCGGGCCAAGCCAAGTAATATTTGAAAATTACCGCTATTAGTAAAGCCAAAAATGTTCGGGACTAACAAATGCTGTCGACATGTCACGTGGGCAGCTTATGTCAATCCCATTTAACAAACAAATGACTTACTGAGCGCAAAGTCTTATAATACAATCTTAGGTCTTAGGTTTTTACAGTATATTTGGTACAAGTATCCAAATATTATACTGGGTGTAAGGGAGTCTCTCCCGAAAACGAAAACAAGTGATAGTGCTGGTGATTAAATGAATATATATACAAAAAACCAAACAGTACAAACATCGTCACATAAATGTTTGTCCCGGTGAAAATTGAGCTCTCGAAAAAAGATATACTCTACCAAAGAAGCTAACAGGGCAGTCAAGATAGACAGACAAAAACGCAATTAAAAGTATTACATTCAAAAACACAAAATGTGTAATTACATTGTTTTATTATTAATTTTTGGATGTATCGTTACAGTACATATCAGTGATATTCGTTTTGAAGATATGTTAAGATACGTTTTTTAGACAATTATTCTTACAAAACAGAATATCTCCATTGATATTTTGCGTCGTTTTTAACAAGTTGTACAAAAAAATATCAGCAGAAAAATGAGGTCCGTTTATTAAAATAGTAGGTAATTGCGGATTTCATTTCTGATCTCTAGCGTCAGCAATTGTTTTATCGTATCCTTATCTGTTGCCGTCTTTGCTTTCGTTCGTTTCCGGCATTTCCATTACACCCTGTATTAACATGAATGTCTACTCTACTGCATCAGACTTTAACATGCATCCATTAGACTTAACGGATTTAACATTGATTAGAAACTTAGGTAGTATTTGTACTCAGGATCCGAACAATAAGCGTAAAATAAGACAGGTATATGCTTAGAAATGTAACAGCTAAATATATTATGATAAATCTATAACTTACTTATGAAAATACATTTTTAAAAATGCAGATCGACATATTTTAATCCCCGTATACATATATGTAGTAAGGATAGATAGGTTCGTGTCATAAACCCGATCCATCTCCGCATTCATCAGATTCATCTCGTAAGGCACAGAGCTAATCTAAGATCCTAATTGATATTCAGTTGCTGCGACGTCGCTCGCACGGTTCCATACAATTTGTAGGAGCGCCGAGCGGTCGCGTCCGCGCGCCGACCGGCGTCCGCCCGAGGCAATTAGCGAAATGGATTCCGGAAAGGCGAACGCACTCGCACATGGCGTGGGTCGCGGCCGCGGCTCGGAGCGTCGTCGCCGACCTCCTATTAATAGTACGAGCAGCGGGTAATCAATATTCGCTGCAGACCAACCCTCGCCCGCATCGCGCTTCCAGGAAACGAGCCGCGAGCCGGGGGCCGCCGGGCCGCGTGTCCCGGCGCCGCGCCTCCATAAATCTCGAGGGCCGCACCGCTCGCTCGCTCGAGCTGCTTCCTTTGTTTTTTTGCTCCTCTCGGTAATAAGATCGCGAGCTCCGCCGCGCCGCCGACGCCGTCAGGTATAGACGGCGCGTGAAACCCATTTGCGCACACGGACCATACGGTCGTCTATCGACCGCGCAGATGTACCATTTTGAAAGTTCGGTTTGGTCGCGCCGACCGCCGACGGGTGAGTCACAGCGGGCGCGGACGGCGGAAATAATTAGTCGTGGAGATAATCGTTCAGAAACTCAGGCGGCGTCGGCGCGGCGCTCGCTACCCGCGCCTGGGCTTGTGTGTGTATATCTACGCGACTCCACGCTTACAGAATTCAAACTTTTAGGTGACTCGCTTACTTCGCGGCGGGCCTCTACACCAAGAAAACTTTATAATTTGATAGGAAGAGCCCACCTTAAAGAAGTCCATGGGCTTTATGGGATCGCTATTTTAATCATGTTGTTCATTATTTACATAACACTCTAGTCTCCTTTAGAGTCTACCAAATTTAGGCAATAACAAATGGGTACAAACAGTCCTTGGTTCTTGTATGTACTTAGGTTAGGTCAGCTCTCGATACAGCCCCGTATAACTCCGAGTACCTACGTGTATTATTCAGCGGCACACAGTCCCCGGGCGCGGCAGCGGCGAGCGGGTACCGTTCCACATTCAGGTAATTACTCGGTATAATCGCGACCACATGTGCAATGAATAGTAATGTCGCAAGGCGAGCCTGCCCTGATAACAGATCACGGACAGCCGTACGCTCACCGAGCGATAACAACGAAGTACAAGTACCTACCGAACGCGTTTACGTAATCGCTATTTGCTACCTAAACTTCGCAATTACGAATCGCATTTACGTGCGCAAAAAACCGAAGGGTCCAATTAACGATCGCGTACGGAACGAGCGGGTCTCACGCGAGTGTCGCATCGATAAATTGTTTCGTATTTTTTGTCCGCGGATCGCGAGTAACCCTTCACTAGGGAGCGGCGGCGCTGTCCTCGGTTTCTCACGAATATCCGCGAGCGGGTTCTCGTGTATAATAAGACTTAAGAGTAATAGTTCTTTATCGTCGGCGGTCGGACGGGTGCAGGCTGCAGCGGCCGCGCCGCAAAAAACGGACCCTTTCGATAAGACACGTCCTGCCACGGCTCGAAGCAAAGCCACGCTCGACTCTCGACTTTTCATTCTCGCTTCTGTTTTATATTACTTCTAGCTGTTGACCGTGACTTCGCTCGCATGGACACATATATTATGTATATAAATATTTTTTATGGTTGATAGGCTAGGCGTTTGACCACAGCTCACCTGATGTTAAGTGACGGTGTGGTCGACGATAGTAAAGCACATCAAGCGCTAACCACTGAGGTATTATCGCTAAAAAAAATATAATAAAGTAGCGTATGTTAATCCTCATGATATAAAGTATATCCTTGTTAAACTATATTATAATCTGATCAGACAGATTACTTGGTGATAGATCTCCTTAGCGGTAGGTCGTTTAGGTAGATACCACCGCAGTACCAGGTATTCTGCCGCCCATAATGGTTAAACATTACTGTGTTTCAGTTTGAAAGGTAGCAGTTAGTGAAATTACAGGGCTGTTTAGACTAACCATCAGATGACTCAAAGTAATGAGCACCAAAACAGCAATGCCCTGGACTTTGTTTTGCTATTCAATGTTTTGTGTATCGCTGCAATGGTCATGGACAAGCGTTATCTCTTACCATTAGGAGAGTATCTCATTCGTCGCAAAAAACAGTGTGACAGTTACAAACATTTTTATAATATTAGTCTGGTTATACAAATACGTACAAATACATCTTGAATACATTGTTCGATGCCAAACTGATGACATTTACATACTATAACCCAAGATAGAACAATAACAAAATAGACTCGCTATTAGATTGTCCGGAATGACCTACCTTTACCTATATATACCAGTTCAATGGTTTCGAGTACAGAGACAGTATTTCGTCGAGTTTATCATTCGCGACGAAAGTATGCATTCTTATCTACGTTATCAGAATTACCACAGTCGGAAAGAAACCGATAGAATTGTACCGAATGCTATTAGCATAAGTCATCGACTTGTGAAGAAACTAGAATCGTAATAGTCATAGTGTGTCGCATCGTGATAAGACGGGGATTGCCTGTTCAGCGCTTAGTGAGACGTGCGCAACTCTGACACAACACACAATCTGTATCGAATATCTTTTCAATGAACAGAGAATCAAGCAAAGAAATCAAAGCATGCCTCTCATATTCAGGCAGATTCAGATAGAACAGAAAAAGGTTCTAAACAATTTGCTGGAATAGCTATTTCCAGCATATGTTTTTAATGTGTTTTTTTTTAAATTGAATTATGATTTCATTTATATTAAATTATTTTCATGATAAAAATATCTTAAATTAATACTATTTACAAAATGTATACAAAAAAAATAATCTAAAAGTCCGTCAGAGGAGGGATATTTGGCCAGAATGCTGGCAGCATTGCCACGCTGGATGGCAATTTTTATATTGTGTTGTTTGTATTTTTCAAGGTATATATTTAGTATTTTTCATCGCTTAAGAGTCGTTACTATGTTGTTTATCTTTTATTCAGTTTTTTTACACCAACCTAGTATCTGTTTCTGTATGTTTCTTTCCGTCCAAAGGTTGTCTGAAAGACATCTCTCTAGGCAATAAGACCACCTTTATACGCCGTATTTATTGTTTCGTTTTATCATTTATCTCTTTTTTATGTTTCATATTTGTATGTATGTATGTTTGGTGTGTAATAAAGTTGTATTCTATTCTATTCTATATTCTGCTAGCAGATATTTTGGCGTACAACAATTGTTATTATTTATGCGTTCCACCTCCAAACTTCGATGTAAAAATGACGAAAACGAATATTACAAGTATGTAAGCGAGCTTTAGGTATCAAAGCGAGTAGGTTTCATTAATCTCCCGCAGACAGCCTAGTACAATAACTAAAGCCTCAAAAGAATACCTTCGTAGGCTCAGTTCATAAATCTCCCTCCGTCTAGATCGTAAATTGGTGTCCGCACCTACAGACGGAGCGGCATTCCTAAGCGCTGCTAATGTTACAAATCTCGTACATTATGGTGCGCATCCACACATAACTGTTGCCGACGCTGCCGTCGCTGCCGAGGGTAAACAAGTAAGGTCGCCGAGAGTTATGGGCGAAAGCTAATACGGTGATATTGCCGTGCTCCGTACCGTAAGGCTATGTATATGTAGGTACCTATACACGTAGGCGGCTTACTAACTATAGAGTGCAGTAATCTTGCACGTTTTTACGTAACGCGGCTGTGATCGGGCTTCGGGACTTTTAGCATTTACCGCTGACGACGCGATCACGATGGTCGTTGCATCGTATTATCAGACAAACTACAGAAATTGGGCAGTTTCATGGTGCAGTGTTTTCATGTTATAGAAGAATTAAGAGATAGTTTGCTTCGGTTACTATTGACGATGTAATTTAGAGGAGAGAAAGACTGTGGAAAGGCTAACCACAACACCATGTAAAGATAAAGTAAGAAATCATTCGAGTAGTTTGGCAATTATAAGTTACATAAGTTATAGACGAGTTTAATTGCCACACAAAACCGGATGACTACAGAAATAATTTTAAAAATACAATTTCTTCATAGAATCAAGGTAAATATTTGTTAGTATGATAGAGTAGCAAGATTTTGTATAAGACCCAAAACCCATCTAAGATCTGGTAAATCAAAAATGTAAACGATCATGTTATCAAGGAAGTTTTATATTACTAACAGTAATATTGCAGTGGAGTATGTCGCGGATCGCGCGCGTTGTCGTGTCGTGTGGTGCGAAGTGGCCGGGGCGGGTCGCAGCGGGCGGCGTCGTCGCGGCGGGTGAATTATCGCGCGGCCGCGCCGGATGGCGTTCCTCGCTCGCATTACATTTACATTCACGCATTTTACGCGGCCGTCAGCAACGATCGCCGCCTCTGCGCCGCCATTAGCGCGACACAGATACGTGTATAACTGACAAGCAGCGTACCCATACGTACATGTATTATACATTAAACATCTTCTTCAGTACTTCACAAAAAAATATTAATTTATTTTAACTTCGTAACGTAACACGAAGTTAATTCTTTCAGTCAGAGCAATCGTGAATTCGCTGACAGTTTTGCACAAACTCCTTTACTTTGAGTTCTCTTCTAGGTACATAAAATACATTGGCTATTTTAGTGTTTCAAGATCATTGACCGTGAGGTTTTCATCTTTCTATTATTGTTTTTCTGCACTCTCTCGCGACAGAATTTTACGTAGGATCGTGCAATCTACACGTGGGGCAACAGAGTAATAGGTAATATCAGCGAATGTTATGTGTTGGTTTAGCGATTAGGAAATTAATTGCTTTCCACAATAGGCTTTCTGAATAATCTACCGCAAGCGTCCTTCTCTGGCGCGTGCTGTATAAAACTTGTTGAGAACGTGACACACAAACGCTGGAATCTATAACACATGTGTGATAAGCGCGATACAGGCTATATCTGTAGCTACAGCGCAGCGTGTTGGCTATAATGTCGAAGGGGCACGGCCGCGAAGATTGCTGCCATCAATCGCGGCCGACGGCGACATGTTGCGCGATCGGTATTTCGCTAGCCGCTGTAAGGTTCTCCGATTTCGTAAAAGGCAGTTAGATAAAAAATATAGGTCACAAATAAATCCTAATATTCGTTGCATGAGTAAAGGATGAATTGATAAACACACACACATACACACATAAGTGGGAATATTTCAAAGTTTGAAGACAATTATGGCGGTAATTCATGATAATAAAAAACGGCCAAGTGCGAGTCGGACTCGCGCACGAAGGGTTCCGTACCACTTTTTTTTAGTCTATAACAGCGGCAAAAATCTCGTATGTCGTATGGGTGCTTAAATATTTATTTTATTCAGTTTTTTAGTATTTGTTGTTATAGCGGCAACAGATATACATAATCTGTGAAAAATTCAACTGTCTAACTATTACGATTCATGAGATACAGCCTGGTGACAGACGGACAGCGAAGTCCTAGTAATAAGTGAGATTAATGATGAAAATTATCAAATCTTTTACTGTTCCTGTTCTTTGTTAAAACTTCTCTGCATATGTATATTTTTTAAATAAGTTGGTAGTTATATCACTTTCCACGACTACACGAAAAAACGAATCTTATAGATTTGTATGTAAAATATCTTCAACTAAAAAATTATTGGGATTTCTTTGCTTCCAAAATCGCGATTGATCAGTGTCGCTAGACATATGTAATATTCGAGTCGTAGGATCGATATTACAGTGGCATTAGCGATGCAGACAACACGCGCCAACGCCACCGCGAGGTTCAAGGTCGCGGCCAAGGTTATTCTACTATTTTGAGTACAAATGCTAAACGTATCCACAGATGTATAATAATTATGTTTCAAAGGGAGAAAATGATGCTCAATTTCAGTATATTATTTGATAACAATCCTCTGTATCTAAATGGTTTCATATCTAACGCCAAACTTGTGATTTTAACTCTAAACAATACCCTCTTTTACTCGGAAGTTATTGATGATTATTTCGTTTTCTTGGATGCGTAACGAAACCGAGTTGATTGATGGATAGCATCGTCACAATTATAAATGTTATAAGGTTATAACCATCGGTATTATTCATAAATTTATGTGCATTTAAACTATCCAAACTGATGTGTCTTAAATAACAATTAGCTAACAACGTCAAATAAAAAATAAATACAAAAAACCGGCCAAGTGTGAGTCAGACTCGCGCACGAAGGGTTCCGAACCATTACCTTTAAAAACGGCAAAAAATCACGTGTGTTGTATAGGAGCCCCCTTAAATATTTATTTTATTCTGTTATTTAGTATTTGATGTTATAGCGGCAACAGAAATACATCATCTGTGAAAATTTCAACTGTCTAACTATCACGGTTCATGAGATACAGCCTGGTGACAGACGGACGGACAGCAGACTCTTAGTAATAGGGTCCCGTTTTACCCTTTGGGTACGGAACCCTAAAGATAGATTTAAAATTCTACATTATATACGCCTATCTCTTACTGTTCTGGAACTTTACATTTTTACAGGCATTTTTACCACCAACCCATGCTGACTAATCAGAAACGCTGATTATCACGGTTTTAACAAAAAACTCGGGGGTGCATTTAGCGATTTCGCCACGGGTCCGAGTGGGCCCAATGAGGGTATCCAGGGCATTGTTTCCGCGCTCCGCGGCGTGTACCTGCCTTCTCATTATCCTTATAGTGTAGGTACACACTGAGAATAAATAAGGCAGATGTACAATTACGACAGATGCAATGCGGCGATGATTTTCTTAAGTAACATATAATTTATATTACTTATTATTACTCAATCCTGCCCCTCTATCCTGCTTCAATAGCCAAGCCTAGCTTTTAACAGGGGCAGAATAACCTTGCAATTTCTCACTAATGTACATATGAGTTCCTGATTTTAGTGTTAAATCCCACGTTCATTGCATGTGCTTTTAGCATATTTTCTAATTCTAGCTGACATGTATTTCTGTATCGAGTTCCTCCAATACTTATAAGCTATCTACCTTATATTATTGTTTCCCCGCAAGAATAGATGTGTACCTATTAAGTTCCTGACGAAATTTCACCAAATTAATAATTATTTAAACTCGTAGCGATGATAGCTTAGTGGTTAAAATATGTAAGTATATCGTGGAGCTAGTGTTTAATCCCTATAGGGAAGTGGCCGAACGAGAACTTGATCTATAGATCAAGTTCTGATCTATAGATCAAGTTCTCGTTCGGCCACTTAACATCAGGAGGACTATTGTCAAACACCTAATGCATAAAAATTGGATCAGTGTGTTTGATGTTTATCATCTGTATTTTTGTATTCTGTGATTTGAGTCTATTAATTATTCTGTGGCTCTACCTGAGACGCGGACGAGCGGAGGAACATGATCGCGGACGCCACGTTTTTTTTATACGCCCGCGACGTGGCGCGATGCGACGTTGCCACTACGGGTAATTATTGTTACTTTCCTGGAGCTGTCATTAGTGGTCCGTGCGTAGACTCGTATTATTATTATGGCAACGTATTAAAGCGAGTGATTAGGATCCGGCTTCTAGAGCACTGGCTGGACTGGTTACTTAAGTTTATGTTAAAGATAACTCATTATTATAGGATTGCGACTGCTGTAACGCAGGCGAAACTAGCAGAATAGATTTGGTGGAGTTTTAAAACATTAAGCTATTTATATTTTAAACAGACAATTTATGTTTATCACTGGGACTTTAATTAATCTTATAGTTATAAGTCTATCTATACTATTATAAAGAGGAAAGATTTGATTGTTTGTTTGTATTGAATAGGCTCCGAAACTACCAGACCGATTTCAAAAATTCTTTCACCGTTGGGAAGCTACACTATCCTCGGGTGACATAGGCTACTTTTCATTCCTGTTTTCCCACGGGAACGGGAACTGCGCGGGTGTAACCGCGAGGCGTCCGCTTATTATAAATAAAAAGAAAGATTAGGATTATTGACAAAGCCCGTTACAAATTAACTTTTTGCACATGTAATTGTAGGTAATATTATGTAATATGTACTTAACTGTATGGTATATTAGATACATTGTTATATATAACTATAAAACTATCTATCTAATCATATTATTGTTGCAGCATGACGCTTCTTAATTAATTCCATATGTGAGAACTCTACTTTTTTTGAAATGGAAAAGTAATGAGACGAACGAAACGCTCTCCTGACGGTAATTATAGATAACGCCTGTCCATGTACTCAACCATTGCAGCGATACAAAGAACTTCGAGTAGCAAAACAAACTCCAGGGCATCATTACTTTGAGACTTTCGATGGTTAGTCTGAACAGCTCTGTAATTTCGCTAGCTGCAGTACCCTTCAAACCGGAACACAGTAATGTACATACTACTGCTTGACGGCAGAATATCTGGTACTGCAGTGGTACCTACCTAGACGACCTGCTAAGGAGATCTACCACCAAGTTTAAGCTTTTCATGACCATTATTGTACTCTCAAGATGAAAAGTTATCGCCAAACACCTACCTAACAGTATACTCCGATAGCTTCAATTAAAACCAGTTTCCACTCCAGGTATCAGTATCATTTACGACCGCATGTGGGTATAGCATATTACCTTGTAAAACCTAGGTACCTACGTAGTGTGAGGGTTAAAGATGTTTACTGCTGACGTCACCTAAGAGATTTATCGTCTACCCCCAACTTTATCTGCGTGTTCTCCTGACGGTGACAAATAAAACTTTTTTTTCTTGTGATCACCATTTCTATTCATTCACAACAATTACGTACACATCATTGTAAGCGAAACAACACTAAAAATACAAACAGTAGTCAAATGGATAAAAAAAAGGAGCCAGAGACGCTATGTTCGATCTATCCTATCATTTATGTAGCTCGTAAGTCTTGCAAATTGATATGCTAGCTCCTCTGAGCTGTAGTCAAACACTTAGCTTTTCAACCATAAAAAGGGACCGTGAGACAAAATATTCACAATCGTGTGTCGCCGCAATGGCCGACCGTCACGCACGAAGTAATTAACGACACCCAAGCACCTTCATACGCCACTTACTAACTACGTACGTATATAGGTGTACACAAACGTATAAAGTGCCCGCTAGTACGCTATGCCGATAGGCGGAGAAAAAGATAAACTAGCCAGTCGATATACAGTATGACTGGTGAGACACCTACGATA
Source organism: Biston betularia (assembly GCA_905404145.2). NCBI lineage: Eukaryota > Metazoa > Arthropoda > Insecta > Lepidoptera > Geometridae > Biston > Biston betularia. The sequence goes on from FR989879.1 coordinate 3,555,237, forward strand.
CTCGAGGACGTGATATTTGGCGATCATATGGGAAGAAAAAAAATAACAATAAAAATAAATATTAACTGACTATGAGGTAAACTTAACTGAAAGTTATGTAATTAATTACGCAACGCATGGACAATTGGACACCGCGTGGACGCATAAGCTGGACGTTTTGAGGACGCTTGCGCCAACGACGGCGGGACAAGCACGTACTTGTCGCGTGATCAAAACATTGTTATCGGGAGTGTATCCACGCTTCATTTATTTATGGGACTTGGGGCCATAAATTAAGTACATAATTATAACGAGAATCGAGTACGTAGTACTCTCCTTCAGTATCGTAGGTGTCTCACCAGTCATGCTGTATATAGAAATTAAAAAAAGAGCAATCCTGACCATAACTGAAGTTAAAAAAACCACATGCAGAATTCACACAAAAATACATTCATAGCACGTTATAGTAAAAAAAAATGCACAAAATAAACAATTTACAATAGTCGTTGGTAAAAATAAACTTACTTACTAACTTATTGTCGCATAACGTTTGCAAAACCAAAACACTTATCTACATTTTGCATTGTACCCTGATACGGACTGTATGAAAACAGGAAGACCGCAGCGCAAGTCTCCACGAGACGGGCTATTGAACGGCGAAGTGGAAAAAGTGCATAAAAGTAATAACTGAAGTAGGTAAAAGTTTATTATCTACGGTTGTTAGCTTCCTCCCGTATCGCTTCGTTTCACTATGCGACATAACCCGCGACGGCGACAGCGTTAGCATTCACGTGAAATAACTGGGATCTCTTACCTCCTACTTTTTGTAGTGGATCGATGAGCTAGATATCTGAAAAACAATGCGTAGTCTACACTGTTCTTTTGGGAGCATCACTAATTACATGTGCTGTTTTACATTTAATTTCATCCCAACCCCTTTGTAAGATTTAGTGTTTTTTAAATGTAAAAGTTTTTTTTTTAATGGTGATAATATGTATGACCAAGTATGACTAATTATTATTCTAATTTTATTTTGTTATTATTAATTGTATTATTTAATCTGTATTTTTTTAATTTAACCCACATCTCAAATTATGTAATTAAAAAATTGTTTGCCATACCCTAATGGGGTCATATGTACTAGGGGCAACATTGTTAAATTGATAAGCATAAGAACCTGTACATATGTTGCAATAAAGTATTGAGTATTAAGTACTGAGAGGAACAATACGCTTTCCTGATGGTAAGAGATAACGCATGTTCATGACCATTACATCAATACACAGAACTTTGAGTAGCAAAACAAAGTCCGAGGCATCGCTGCTTTGGTGCTCATTACTTTCATACTTTCGATGGTTAGTCTCAACAGCCCAGTAATTTCCCTTTAATAACCCTTCAGACCGGAACACAGTAATGTTTAGAATATCTTGTACTGCGGTGGTACCTACCTAGACGACTTCCTGCTAAGGAAATCTACCATCAAGTGGTGATGTATTTTTTTTTTTATTGTGGTTGACAGGCTAGGTGTTTGACCACAGCTCACCTGATGTTAAGTGAAGACGTGGTCGAAGATGGTAAAGCACACCTAGCCTGGAATGGAACTGGCTCTCAAGTGAGGCTGCCGGAACACACCGTTAGATGCGGCGGTATTTGGTGATTTAGTGATGCTATTTAATGATGTTTGGTCATGGATTATTTGGTTTACGATGGATCACATAAAATGTACGGTAAAAAAATCTATCAGTATAATAACTTCTTTATTTTTCCAACTAGCCGTGCCCAGTGGTCCCGCCATCGGCTTCTAAGGGTCGTATCGTGATGTTAAATAGCCTATAACCTTACTCAAGAAATAAATGAGCTATCAAAAGCTACCCCTTTAGACGTAATCAATATTTTTCATACATGAAACCGGAGCCAGATACTTCTTACATCTAGAAAAAGGTGTTCGAAACAGATAAAGGCCCTTATTTACTTAGAGCACGTAAGCACGGAACATGGAGGAATTTGAGTTAAATTCTTGTGGAATGGAACTCCCAATTACAATGTCAAATTAAAAACACGACGAGATCTGTTTGAAGCTTGTTTTGGACTATCAAAATAAAAAGTTATAGACGTTGTTCTCGTTTTCGACAAGAAATCATGTGAATGAGGGCTAAGCTTATAATGCAAATTTACACTTATATTAATGTAACTACGCTGTTAGTTCAGCAATGGCTCTGCTTTTTGAGCTGAAGGCCGTGGGTTCGATTATTTCAAAACATATATTTTTGTAACGAATACTTGTGTTTGTTTTGTGTCTAGATTTTCTAATTGTATGTATACATGATAGATTGATTGATAACTCTTTATTGTACACACTAAAATACAGAGAACAGAAGAAATAAACTTAAATATAGGTGTAACAGCTGACGACCTTATCGCTAAAAGCGATCTCTTCCAGACAACCTTAGGACGTCGTCGTATGATACATAATTATGTATTTCAAGTATATTTTTAGTCGCCAAGTAACTAACCGTTTTCCGACAGTCTGATTTGGGAGTTAGTTTCATTCCAGCTAGGTGTGTTAATCATAATCGACCACACCGTCACTTAACATAAGGTGAGCTGTGGTCAAACACTTAACCTGTCAACCATAAAAAAATATGTAGGTATACATTTCTAGTTCAGTTATTTGCTCAAATAATACAAGCGTTACTTGATTTGCGCTTTGTGAAAAAACTAACATGAACTAGCAAACTTAACAAGGACAAAATAAGACAGGAAATTCTCAAAAATTCCCATATTGATCGCACGTGACTTCTATCCCACGTGGAGTAGAAAAGGGGAAGCACGCGAGCAGAGCGAAATACCGCCATCGCATTTATTCATTGTCGCTTTGAAAAGATGGTCGAATTATATCACAGAATAAACAATAGCACTTCGTACGGCTCACTCCCTTAGAAAACTCGTAAATACGAGTACATAATATACCTGCATCGTAAATTTCTTTCAGTCCAAGCAGATTTGTACCCTATATGCATTCCAGACGGGCTATATTGAAGCAGAAAAATGAATCAGTATATATTTTTAGTGCACTAATTTTGCTTTACGTTTCTGTATCTGATAACGTCATTGCAAGAAGGATATATTATGTTCGTTGCCACTCTATTACCTGCGCTGTATAACCTGAGTTTCGAAAAGTAGAACGCGAGCGGTTTCACCGCAGTCACCGCGAGACATCCACGCTCGCAGTTTCACGAATTTCATTGTCCATGTTTCCGGGAAAGGACGGTAATTACTGACGCGCTTTATTGCCGACATGGGGCTTCGGAACACGTCGGCCCGCGATCGGCTCCGCCGCGGGATGCGAGCGGGCGCTGCGTCCGTTGTAAATTATCTCGCGGGTAAAAACTAATTGAAAGGGACGCGAGGCCGCCTTTGTTGGAGCCAGAGAAGCTAAGGTAACAAAACTTTGCGAGATATTTTGTCTTTATTTTAAAAAGGTTTTTGTGGACAAAAAAATAGGCATGATGACAGTAAGAGCTGTAGGGCGTGGGTTCGTTCCCACCCAGGACAAACATTTTATGGTATAAACAAATGCTTGGTCTGTATGTTATACAAGTACCTACGTATTTACAAAAAAAAAAAATATACTATCAGTTATCTAATTTTGATCACACAAGCTCTACTTAGTTTGAACCCAGATGGCGCTGTGTGTAATGTCCTACGATATTTATTTATTTATTATTGTTATTTCAAACTAAACCTTTAATTTCTGCAAAAATAAATTATTAAAAAAAAAATGGTCACATCCGGTGGCCTACATCATGGAGACAAAACTGAGTACCGACAACGCACGCGCGGCCTCGTCTTGCTTCGCACCGAGCGAAGACCACCGGATGTGGCCGAAACTACAACCGGAGTATCCGATAAAATCAAACGTAAGTAATCCCCCTTAAGTAAAACAAAAATGTGTCAAAACCACGTCAGTTTCCATAGTAAAATAATACCTACAAAGTATTAATGTACATCCTCGTCTCGTTTTGTCCTAAGAGAACCGTGGTCACCGTTCACTACCAAGTATTGCCTACTTTAAAAGACGTGTCCGTCTTGTAAAGGCGCAGGCGCAGGATGTACCCGGTGGGAACGAGATAAGCAAAGCTAATTTCCAATTGTCGAAATTCAAAGAAAATTGCTTCAAGTCTCAGCCGACATGACTTATGCATTCTGCGTTAATACTATGCTAATTAGGAAATTCATTAAGCCGTTCTTTGTTTAATTGTTGCATTTATTATTATTTTTTGCATTAAAGTTAATTAAAGTCGAAATAATTTGCTAACGCAGTATACCGAACCGTAAAAATTATGTTTTTATAATTATAATTGTTTAAAATACAAGATCCCGGAATTATTTAGCTTTAACAAAGTTAAGCTTCTAATTTTACGTTGAGATGAGATCTGCGATAATACGATCACATGACACTTATCTCTTTTAATACTTAATGTCTTCACCTCAAGCGTTTTTGTTTTACTTTTTTTTTACTTCGGACTAGGCATGCGTTTGGCCACGATCTCACCTGATGGAAACCTTACGGGGGATTCATCACGTTTAGTTAGATCGGGTAGGTACTGTTACAATAGTTTTGAACAAATCCTGTGGCCATTTTTTCAAGGAGTCGGAGAAATCTTGCATCGCAAAATAACTTAAATTTCCATAGTAAAATACATCATTACCTACCCAGTAATAATGACATTTTTAATTGACGTTTAAGCTATATAGCTATGTGTATGCTAATACCATACGTGGTTATTTCTGCGCCTCTCCAGGGTTTGCGCCCAGTGCCTGGGCACTGCTGGCATTGTCCGCGATAATGGGAGATTACCAATGGGTCCCGTTTTACCCTTTGGCTACGGAACCCTAGAAACGAAAGTCCCAAGGCATCGCTACTTATGACATTCATTACTCTGAAACGTTCAATGGTGATTCTCATTAGCCCTATAATTTCCCTTGCCGTTGGACACTCCCCCAGTAAGGAACCTTAAAAAGCCATTTTTACATAATTCTTGTCCAACGAATCGCACTGCGGTCATAATTCAACGACCGACAGATAGCTGGTTTTGTTTCGCGAATCACCTCCATAATTATATCGCGTCAGTCGCCGTCGGTGTAATTCGCCTTCAAAACGAGAATTTGATTGTTGTTCCACGAACTAGCATTATCACAAGACCCCCACACAAACTGGCCACTAATCTGCGTACTAGCTACGTACTATTCTGTGTGCAACTCTGTAGAAACTATGCACTATTCTATGGATAAACCCATAGCAACTAGGATATGTTCTGCGTTTGACACAATGGTGACTTGTTTGGTGGGGTAAAAGCAGGTAGAACATTTTATACGGCGTGTTTACAAGAAATGTGATTTCTCTAATTAGCCACCTTCTTTTTGACGCTGACGACCATCTTGGGTGATTTTTATTAATAACTTGATATTTTGATGGTATATTATATTTATTTATTTATTTTGTTGGGTTCTTTTGTACCAGGTTCAGTCAGGGGCGGGGTATTTTTCGAATGAAAGTCGCTAAACTTTTTACTATGGTAATATTTTTTTTTACTTTGTATTATTAATAATATCTCACAAATTATGTTAAATTAGGTATTGAATATCAATTATTTGTTATTTGTTTTCGTTTTTAAGTTTATGTCAAATTTTAGTATTAGATATTTCTTTTATTATGTTTTTGTTATTGGTGACGACAGCTCATTTGATGTTAAGTGACGGTGTGGTTGAAGATGGTAAACTTACCTAACCTGGAATGGAACTTCTGGCGGCAGATTTTTAACTTGACGGTAGTAGCTAGTTGGCTGAGGACTAGAGGGTATGCTATGGTTTTCTCACGATGCTTTCCTTCACCGGCAGCTTAAGCTCATTGCTGGGATTTGAATCCACACCTTTCAGCGTGAGAACAGCGCTAACCACGTGATGCTAGTGGCGGGTAGGCAGACTTTTAATTTTATTAAAAGTCTGCCTACCCGCCACTGTTTGTTTCGTCTCGCTTGTATGTTTGCAATTCGTAAGAACCTACCCTAGGTTAAGGAAAAACATGTATTTTTCTCATATATAAGTGAATATTATATTCTTTTTGAGAAAATAGATATCTTAAACCACAAAGTCACATCAAAGTTGAAACATTATTTTTTTAGCAGACTCCAAAAAGAAACGAGTCGACTTGAGAAAACACTCGAATTAAAATCTTTTGTTATAAACTAGTGAAATCCGATACGTGTCCCAACGAACATATTTTTGTCATTCATTCAATGAAGACAATAGCGCTACAAACGGCTCTATTTCTCCCGCGAAAGGTCTCCCTGACCCTTCCTTAAACTCTATTGTTTAGAAAGGAAATGTAAGTCGCGACTCTACATATTTTTGTTCTTTTGTGTTTTTATAGCGCGTCTCTATACTTCTTTTGTTCCGATACTGAGATGCAAAAGCGCATGAAATCATGAATAACAATGTATTTTTTTAATCACACTGCGATGGTTTTTGGGGCTACCTTAAACGAGAGTTGGTAATAGACGTTTTAAATTGAGAAGAATTTAGCATTAGTTAAGCAGATAGGTGTCAGTCTTACTTGGTGGTAGATCTCCTTAGCAGGAGGTCGTCTAGGTACCGCAGTACAAGACATTCTGTCGACAAACACTAGTGTGTAAACATTACTGAGTTCCGGTTTGAAGGGTACTGCAGCTAGCAAAATTACGGGACTGTTGAGACTAACCATCGAATGTCTCAATGTAATGAGCGCCAAAGCAGCGATGCCTTGGACTTTGTTTTGTTTTAAGTTCTGTGTATCGTTGCAATGATCTTGAACAGGCGTTATCACTTACCATCAGGAGATACCACCTCGTTCGTCTTTTATTTTTTACATTAAAAATCTGTCAAACGTATCCGCAGCAATTAGCAGAATATTGACTTGAATAGTTTATTACACTTCTACGAAACACTCTGTATTATTATTACTTTGAAATTCTTCCCCGGACATATAGATACAAGTTTCCTGGATTTTTTTAAAAGCCTATGTAGGTCCGCATTTGTTCACTTACTAGCCTATTGATTAACAACGATCTGGCCAAACATACATACATACCTATTTACTCTAACCTTGAAAAATCTAAAATAATTCACACACGTTCTTTTCTACATTTATCACAAAAAGTGAATAAACCGATATTAACAAAAAAAACCGGACTCGCGCACGAAGGGTTCCGTACCATTATCTATAAAAATGGCAAAATAAAATCACGTTTGTTGTATGGGAGCCTCCCTTAAATATTTATTTTATTTCATTTTTAGTATTTGTTATTATAGCTGCAATAGAAATACATCATCTGTGAATTTCAACTGTCTAGCTATCACCGTTCTTGAGATACCCAGCCTGGTGACAGACGGACGGACGGACAGCGAAGTCTCAGTAATAGGGTCCCGTTTTTACCCTTTGGGTACGGAACCCTAAAAAACTAACAAGTGATCTGCGAAACGAACTTACAAGGATACGTAGAAAACCGCAGAGTGCAGCAATCATATAAGGTTAGGTTAGGATAGTTATCGGTAGCTATGAACCGCAAAGTTTGTAGCGATGCCCCAACATAAGTCATTAGTCGAGTATGATGAGAGACCTGTTGCGTTCCTCGGAATACTCTGCTTAATAAAGGGGAGTATACACTAATTAAAATCGTTTATGGGCGCTTGTTTGCGAAGTTACTTGGCCGTTGAGCTTCCGGGATTTTAGAATGGTGTACTAATTTCGTGGTTTGTTATTACTTATTACTCACTTAACTTAATGAAGATGATAATAATGCGTAATGCGCGGCCGGTGCACACGCCGAAGGACGTGGGTTCAAATCCCAACAATGAGCTTCAGCTGTCGGTGAAGGAAAACATTGTGAGGAAACCACATTATGGTGGTATAGTAATTTCTAGCTATCACAAGCTGTCGAGTTGAAAATCAACCGCTAAGCATCTAAAAGTGTGTTGCAGCAGGCTCACTTGTAAGCCATCCAAGCTAGGTGCGTTTACCATCTTCAACCACACTGTCACTTAACATCAGATGAGCTGTGGTCAAACACCTCGCCTGTCAATTAGAATAAAGAGAAAATTACATATCTATTAAGATTAACTATCTAATGTTTCAAAGTAATGAGTACCAAAACAGCGATGCCCTGGTCTTTGTTCTGTTACCTACACAAAGTTCTGAGAGCTACAATGTTCATAGGCAGATGTTATCTCTTACCATCAAGAGAGAGTTTAATTCGTCTCGGAACCGGACCGGGACTACTGCCTTACAAGAGACAGTGCGCGAATACGGACTAAAAATGATGATAATTATAAAATTACCAAACAGATGAAGAAGAGACAGCGGCGGGCTTAGCTGTTGCGAGGCCCGGGGCGACAGATCAATGTGAGGCCCTTTTTCTTTAGAGTTCGTTTTATTAAAAAATTAGTGGCCGTAACATGCTTGCACTAATAATGAAACCGTGCGTTCAGGGGGGGTTTTGTTAAGTGCGAGGCGCGAGATACACATACATAATATAATTATGATAAAGGCCTTTTTCTACGAGGACGCGAGGCCCCGGGCGGTTGCCCTGCTTGCCATCCCCTAAGGCTGCCACTGAGAAGAGAACTAGCCAAACACATAAAAGTTTCTGAAAAATCATGAAAAACAGTAAAAAAAAATATAGGAACTGATCACGTGTCGGTATGCGTTGCGTTGCTGTTTGCGTCACTTCATACCATAAAAAGTCTGGGCAAGTGAAATTCCCGAGAACGGCAGTCGATATCGCGAGGTGGTCATGCCGCGTTGAAGGTCATAGGGCTGGGCCGCGACGCGAGGCGCGTTATCTCTGCGTCAGACGTGTGACCTCGGTCGGCGCGACGGGTAGGGCTGCCACTCACATTACAAGCCATTTCAAATTACTGAAACTATAGGCATTCCGTCAACCCGCACCAGACCAAACCAACGTGGTAGATATATGGCCTAATTACCCTTTGAGGGTAAGTAGTAGAATTTGTTTTAGGGTAGGATATGTAAGTAGTGGGATATTATTAGCTGATGGAATAGTGGTATACTATATATATATATATATATATACTCACTGGTTTTCTTTATTAAACATTTGGACCAAAACGTAAAACGATACATTCTTGAAATTACACACGCACTCTAGCTTCAAATAAAATAATAAATTTTTAAAAATAATAAGGTTTTATTTTATTTTATTTAAAAAAAACAAGGGGCCGTTCAGTTTTACGTAAGCACCAAAGGGGGGATCTTTGCTTTGCTTATTTTTGATGACATTCCCCCCATCAACGAACTCAGCAAATTAATGATGATAACGTCAGCAATAGTATCATATAAATGATGCTGGTTGTTTATTTTCCTTGTTATTTGCACACGAGTTTCTTATTGTTCTTGGATATTTTCAATACTTAAGTAGCTTTTAGCGACAAGGTCATAAGGTAAAGCAATGTTCACGTAAGCATAGGAGGGGTAGTAAGAGCTTTGCTTATGTTTTCTCACAAGGGGGAGGGAGGGGTTAATAATTACTAAAATTATGCATACGTAATACTTGAATCGTCCCTTATTGCAATATGGTTGAAACATCGAGGTAAATAAATAAATATCGTAGGACATTACACACAGCGTCATCTCACCCCAAACTAAGCAAAGCTTGTTTTATGGAAGTCAGATAACTGATAGAATACATAAATACTTTTTTGTTGTTGTAAATACATACAGTACACCCAGACACAGAACAAACATTTGTATATCACGAAATGCTTGTCTTGGGTGGGTAATTAAATACAACCATGTTCGTAATATTTTGTCCGCGATGAAGTCCACATGATTATAATTGTATGAAATGACCTTCAATATTTATTTATATATTCAAGTAGGTATACAGCTTGCCGTTATCATTGATAACCCTACTTGCGCGTCGCGTTGCAGCGCGGTGTGTCGATAGCAATTACAGAGAAAACTTATTGTGTTGTTTGCGTCGACTTGAACCTACTAAATTCGACCTTACTATCTCAGACATAAGAACTGTAAGTGACTTGAAGCTCGGTGTTAGCGATCAGACGCCTCGTATTCCTATACAATACACACGATAAGTGCCCAGCCCAGTTTTGTTGTCATCTTAATACAGAACAATTAAGTCGTTACTGGCAGATTTTGTATTTGCCAATATCGATTTAACTTTGGAAAATATGAGAAATTCTGGCCGCTTGCAAAGTTTCTTCAAGTGTTCCTCAGGGTGTGCTTAGCTATAACTTTAACTTATAGCTACACCGATTTTCTATACGTACGTATATACCCAGATAACTTATTTTTGTCAGTTGGACCGTTCCTATTTTAATTTATAGCGTAGGTAAGTACGTACGTAATGAGTAATTCTGTTACAAAAAGGTTTCTGTTTTCTAGTTCGTGAAAACTACATGTGAACACTACATTCGGGATAAAAAGTAGTCGTGTGTTAATCCAGGGTGTCAGCTACCTCCACGGCAAATTTCATAAAAATTGTTACAGCCGTTTGAGCGTGAAGAAGTGACAAACACACTCACAAACTTTCGCCTTTATAATATTAGTGTGATTTTATCATACCACCCAGGGGAACACGCAGACAGTTCGAGGGTTGACGATAAATCTCTTAGATGACGTCAGCAGAAATTCATTACTAACCCCCCCACAATGAGTAGGTACATACCCGTTCGGTTTAGTACAAGCTAAGCTTATAAGTATAGACAACTAGCTGCGCCCCGCGGTGTTACCCACTACATGTTTTCTGGATAAAAAGTAGCCTATGTGTTAATCCAGGGTCTCAGCTACCTCCATACCAAATTTCATTCAAATCCGTTCTGTAGTTTTTGCGTGAAAGAGTAACAAACATACATCCATACTCACAAAGTTAGTAGGATTTGTGACCTTTGTTCACGTACCTACACTACGCTGCTGAAGTCAGTCGCGGTTTTCCCTGACCGTGGCTGCCCGTTTATTGGTAAATCCTTGGGAGTACAACGCTCCTGTTATAGCTTCCACAAGGCTGGTGACGTCACCCGGTGCCAGCAGGTATTGGCGGCATCTGTGATTAGTGATTGCTGAACACTCATGAGAATCATTTGTGAGTGTTTTAAATGGGAACGACGCATAAATGAAAGTTTTATTATAAAGTTTATAGTATTAGAAGTAATGTGGACACACTTCTGATCTCATGATCACTGCCCGCCATGGTACACAAAACTTTCGAGTACCAACGCAATGCACCGCTGCTTTCATGCTCATTACTTTGAAACATTCGATGATGTATCTTTAGCCGCCGATTTCACTACCTACTAATATTAGGTACCCTAGAACTAGAACACAGTAATGTTTCCACGCTATTTATATAGCTACAGTTCAAATTATTTAACAAATAAACAAATGTTTATTCTGTGTCTGGAGTTCTGTATGTATTATAAGTACCTATATATTTACAAAAATAAAGTATCTGTTATTAAAAAAAAAAAGTACCAGTTATTTGACTTTCATAGTAAAAGCTTTGTTTAGTTTGGAGTCAGATGAAGCTGTGCGGAAATGTCCTACGATATTTATTAATGTAATCATATACCTACCTACAATATACGTACAACAAATTCGGTAGAACGCTGGGAATCAAACATTAATGACCTACTTTCCTCTCACATCTGCAACCTTGGTCTTAATCCTTCCTCGAATATAAAGTCAATTAGCTACAGCTATCTACTTGTGCGATGTAAAAATTCAAGAGAAACATCGAATGCGCGACTGCCGGCCGCCTGGTCGCGCGCCGTCACCGGCTAATGAGTAAGCGAGGGAAAGGTGCTACTACGAACCGGGGTTCGAGAAGCTTTAGCAAACCTTTAATCAGCGGCGATTCTTTCGTTACACCATCGTAGGTACCATAGGTGAGATGGCGGTTAAACACAAGCCTATTAAATATTAAATTATAATATTTTTGTTTTTATTGACATTTAACTATATTGACATAGTAATTATTTTATACGTGACATAATTATGTTATAAATTTGATATTTTTAAATGTAATATTTAAATGGAAAAATGACCTGTAACTTTGGTGTTACTAATAAAAGATGTGTATTTAAAAAAATTTGGTTTACGGATATAAAAAAATATAAAATAGACATTTGAAATAAATTCAATTTCAAGTCTACCACCAGCGCACACAGCACGCTGTCCATTCATATGTTACATCCTATCTCTGATGACATAATATTATTAATTTCGTTTGGTTTTGAGATTCCACGAGATTCCCGTGCAGTTATTTCGTGGTAGAGCGTTGCCCGCGGCGTTGGCCCCGGGGGGCGGTAATGTCGCGCGGCGGCGGATGTCGCCGGCTGTGCCAGGGGCCGATAACAAAATCACTAGAGAACGTCGCGTCGCCTCGATGTTGGAAACACTCATACCGTGGCAGAGGTTATTTTTGCCCAACTATATTATGATAGCTATGATTTTAGATAGCTATGGATCGAGCATTCACCATCGCGGGTCTAACCTGGACTAGACGAAAGTATTCGATGAGCGATAACGCTTATAGTAAAGTCCAAAAATGTATACGGGGCTATATAGAGCCAAGTAACATTTGAATGATCAAATCATGATTTGATTTTTAGATAATAATACAATATTATAATTAAATCTCTGCCTTTTAATTTAATGTCATGATTTATTTTAACACCAGCGGGCCGGCCCACCTTCGCACGGAAACACAAAACTCGATTAAAAATATAAATATAGCCTATGTCACTCAGTGATAATGTAGCATTCTAATCATGATAGAATTATTTAGATCGGTCTAGTAGTACAAACAAAAAATCAAATCTTACCACTTGATAATTAGTAGGTATATAGATATTAATTTTATTTAACTGTATGACATGTTTTATATTAATAAATTATGTATTAAAGTAATGAGTAACAATCGGTGATTAGCAGCAAATTTCTCAGTACCGCTGCAATGGTCATAGACAAACATTTTATCCAATTGCCATCGGGAAAGCGTTCCATTCGTCTCATTACTTTTACATATGATAAAAGTCTGTCAAGAATGTAAAGCGCGTCTTCTCCGAATTGGGTTACCACGAATGAATAACGAGGTAAATGAGTAGATAAGTACACGATGACCTAACCAAAGATTATGCTAGGTAGGTATTGGCAATCCCTCCGCCGCTCTGCCCCAGCTACCTGCGAGGTGCCTTCCAGTGACTGGTTTTGAACAATGCTGTAATACGATTGAATGAACAATTACTGTATTTAGAGTTAATACATTTAGTCTATAGTTTGGGACTTAAACAATTACTGGTCTACCAAAAGATAAGGCAAGGTATAATTATTATTATAACGAATAAAGAATCTCATCATCATCATTTCAGCCGTAGGACGTCCACTGCTGGACATAGGCCTCCCCCATTGACTTCCATAAAGACCGGTTGGAAGCGGCCCGCATCCAGCGCGTTCCTGCGGTCTTTACTAGGTCGTCTGTCCAGCTTGTGGGTGGACGTCCTACGCTGCGCTTGCCGGTCCGTGGTCTCCACTCCAGAACTTTGCAGCCCCATCGGCCATCAGTTCTGCGTGCTATGTGCCCTGCCCACTGCCACTTCAACTTGCTAATCCGTTGGGCTATGTCGGTATCTTTGATTCGTCTACGGATCTCCTCATTCCTGATTCGATCTCGTAGGGAAACTCCGAGCATAGCCCTCTCCATAGCGCGTTGTGCTACTTTGAGCTTACCAAGAAGGCACACAGTCAGAGACCACGTTTCAGCGCCATAAGTCATCACTAACACAAAGAATCTATTTTATTCAAATTGGATAAAATAATTTCTCTATTAGAACTGTTTCTTAGACAGCACTCAAGTATTTTCAAGACTAATTAAGAGGTTTGTACCGTCTGAGGTGCTTTTCCATTGCTGACGATATATTCAGAGTCCAACAGGAATAGCAAGTCAATAACGAATTCATTTTTAGCTCCATGCAATATACATGGTAGTAAAAATAATATAAATAAAAACTGTACAAGCTTAGCTATAGCCCAGAATAGCTCTGTATGTAAAATGTAAGGAAGAGATGGCCATGCAGGATGTTGCAGATTATTTCATAAGTATACGAAATATTGGTCTGCAACATATATCTAGAATAATAATTTAATCATTTTTGTAGCACTGATAGCTCAGTGGTTAACGCGGTTGGTTCACACGCCGAAAAGCGTGGAATCAAACCCCAACAATGAGTATGAGCTGCCGGTAAGGGAAAACGGTATGGTGATAATATGATACTTTCTAATATTCGGCGGGCTACCTTTCACCCTCAAGTTGAAAATCTGCTGCTATGCACCTAACCGTGTGTTCCGGCAGTCTCACTTGAGAGCTAGGTCCATTCCGGGCTAGGTGTTTCCCATCTTCGACCTCGCCGTCAGTTAACATCGGGTGAGCTGTGGTCAAATATCTATCTTGTCAAACATGAAACTGAACTTGAACTCGAACTGTTTGATTGATTATTGTGAATACATAATATATTCACAATAATCAATCAATATAGTTTTGACTTTATTCATTGTTAAGCTCGTGTTTAATAGAATTTTATTTAGGTATACCTACTCTTTTTAATATTTTTTTTAATGACTTGAGTTTGTATATAGTAATAATGTGATTTATTCAGATCTATTAATTCAATTAATTTATTTTGATAATGTTTGATATTTAAACATTTTCATTTTGACTTAGTTTATACAATTACCATTTTATTATTATTTATAAGGACTATTGTAATTGGCATATTGTGCCGTTTTAGTCTATTAAACAATAAACAATGAAAAAAATATTAATTAATTTTTTTATTACCTCCTTCAGTCTTGGTGAACATTCTTCAACATGTCATTGATTACATTTTACAATTCGTTTTTTTCGTTTGCCAATACTGCCGTATCCATTATTTAGTGTCTCAGCATTGCCCGAAATACAGAGCGGGCGGCGCGCGACGGCGGGAGCGCCGTAAATCGCGCCTCGGCGGCGGCGTGTGGCCTCGAACCAAACACAATACCTACCTATACCTACAGTGATGTTAAAAGTACACATATTATTAGATAACTATAATATAACAAGCTTTACAAAATGAATAAAAACATTTGTGTAGCGGTATATTTTCAAGCACTTTCAAAAAACATTTGTACTTATTTCATCAACACGCCTAATGTGTATTGTACAACTAACTATTGTCTCAAACTGCTACCATAAGAAAAATTACGCGTTTTTTTTTTAATTACTTATAGGCTTGCGTTTGACCGCCAACTCGCCTGATGTTTGTAAAGCGAAGACGCGGTCTACGGTGCAGCACGCTCGCCTAGAAGAAACCGATTCACTCGCGACTTGAAGGCACCCAGATTCTATCTATCAGGGAACACCCACAAAATACATAAGCATAACATTGTTCTGTCTGGATGTTCTATATGTATTCATCATCATCATCCACAGCCTTCTTTATCCCACTGCTGGGTATAGGCCTCTCTCTTTACATGCCATCTGCCTCGGTCCTGTGCCAATCTGGTCCAGGTTCGACCCGCATGCATACTTATAATACATATAGTATTATAAGTATGCATTTACAAAAAAAAGTATACCTATTGTATGTATTCAATCAGTTATCTGACTTCCACCACACAAGCATTGCTTAGTTTGGGGTCTGATGGCGCTGTGTGTAATGTCCTATGTGATATTTATTTATAATAACAAAATTACATAATACATTACATACATTTACATTTGGTATTACATAATTATCTAATATAAAATCACATAATACGTATCAAAATCATTAAGTACCTAATTAATTAGTATTGCTAAGTAATTATACGACATTTTCCTTCAAAAACTTTTGTAATACAGGCAATTTACACAAAACTCTTGTCCCGATATAAATTAACAGCAA
Source organism: Biston betularia (assembly GCA_905404145.2). Lineage (NCBI taxonomy): Eukaryota > Metazoa > Arthropoda > Insecta > Lepidoptera > Geometridae > Biston > Biston betularia. The sequence continues at coordinate 3,571,212 of FR989879.1, forward strand.
CCGAATTATTCATCAGAAGACCTTCGCCGATGTTTTTCTTGTATTTTTTCTCGGGTACAAATCGATAAGAGTTTTTTGCTGATTTACATACGTCAATGTGTGTAAGTACGTGATTATAGTACACACTTACACATATATATCTATTGAAACAGATTGTCAAACTTCATTTAGTAAGTTTGTCGACTATAACGTAGCACATTTCGAAATTTCGAAGTTTTCGTAGCGATGATATAGCTCAGTGGTTAGCGCGGTCGTTTTGCATGCCCAAGGACGTGAGTTCAAGCCCCAACAATGAGCTTGAGATGCCATAAAAACATCGTCAGGAAACCATAGCATGGTGGCAGAGTACTTTCTAGTAGGTACTCAGCTGTCTAGCTACCACCAAGTTTAAGATGAAAATCTGGCGCCAAGCATCTAACGGTATGTTCCGGCAGCCTTACTTGAGTTCCATTGCAAGCTAGGTGTGCTTTACCATCTTCGACCTCAACGTCATTTAATATCAGATGATCTGTGGTCAAACAGCTAGCCAGTCAACCATTAAAAAAAAGGTTCGATTTGTGTGGTGAACATACATAGGTAGATGTTTGTTCTGTGTGTTTGAATGTTTGTATAATAAGTATGTATTTACAAATAAAATGATTTAAATATTATATCAGTCATCCCACAGAAAAAGCTGAGCTCAGTTTGAGGATAAATGTGGTCAAACGCATGCCTAATCTGTTGTGAAAAAGTATGGCTCAGTGGTATTTTTAAGTACGATGAACAATGAGCGCCAAACCAGCGACGCCCTAGGCTTTGTAACGCTACTCACTGTTAACTTACCATCAGGATAGTGTCTCGTTCGTCTCATTACTTTTAATTACATAAAAAATCATATAAAAATATTTGATATAATTGACATAAAATATTTGACATAATTTGACAGCTTGGTGGCTCATTGGTAGTATATCTGCTTTGAGAGATGTAGGGCTTGGGTTCCATTCCCACTCAGGGCAGAACATTTTGTGGATAAACAAATGTTTGTTCTGTGTCTGGGTTTTCTGTATGTATTTTAAAAAAAAAGTATTTACGTATTCTATCAGTTATCTGACTTCCATCACACAAGCTCTGCTTAATTTGGGGCCAGATGGCGTTGTGTGTTTAGTCCTACGATATTTATTTATTTTATTTATATGGTTCAAAAACTTTGTAAAAGTTGCAGAACTGACTTTCAACAGAAGTGATTAAAATAATAAGTATGGAAACTAAAAAACTAAAAATAGAGCTATCGGTTTCACTAAAAATGCGATTGTAGCTCCCTCATTCGACTTCCGTGATAAATTTGTCACACCCTGTAACTGGTTTCATTGAGCTCATCAGGTATGCAAGGTCGAGTCCATCACTTCGCTAATGTAGTAGCTTGAAATAAAAGTTCGACATTCGATAATTTCGATACATATTCATAACTAGCTACGCCCCGCGGTGCTACCCGCTACATGATTTCGGGATAAAAAGTAGCCTATGTTTTAATCCAGGGTCTCAGCTACCTCCATATCAAATTTCATCCAAATCCGTTCAGTAGTTATTGCGTGAAAGAGTAACAAACATCCATCCATCTCAATTGAACTGTGATACAAATATTATAAAAATGCTAAAGCTCATTACGTCATACGATATCGTTGCATTCGTGTACGAGAAGCAGGTGCTGGAGGCACTCGCTAACACCTGTCCATGAGTTCCCAGTAATTAGTATCGTTAATTATAGTTACTGCTCAAAAGTGCTTGCGCGACCGACAATGCTTGAACATTACTTTCATCCTGCGAGTTTTGCCGCGTAATGAAATGAAGAATAAACTAATTCCCTACTTGATGTGTATGTATGTATACACATCAAATAGGTATGTATGTGTAGGGTATCACTTTAGTGAATACAGCGAATTACTTTTATTTATTTTGTGACTTGAAACCGACTCAAGATTTTAATAGATGTTGAAGATGCACCTGTTAAATACACAAACAGGTTTAGTTTTCTATAATGTTTGTTAAAAATAACCACTAGTCCAACTTTTAGGTCAAATATTGATTCAAGGTACGAAACGCCCGGATTTCTAGTTCAATAAATTTTTCTTAAAAAGTTAAAACTACCTACTACAGCCGTTGTCTTCAAGAAAATCACAACAAACAAAATATTATGCATTCGTAATGTCGTGCTACGCCACGTCTACAGAAAACATAAATCAATCGTAGCAACTGCTACGAAACTCCGTAGCATATCAATGAGCTTATCTACTTTAAAAAAAAAAAATAACGCTACGAAACTTCAGTTTCACAAAAAGATATCAAAGCGAGAATCATTCTGTTGGCAACTATCGCTAGACGGACGCGAGACGAAAGATACAACTCGGAAAGTTGGTACAACTTGGAAGATAGAAAAGTTTTGGTGTTTTTTATTAATTACGGACGGCTCGTGTTTACGGAGGCGAGAGGGTGGCAAGAAGTGAGGGGGGGTGATCGCGGTGCGGGGGTAGGTGGGGCGGGGGGGTCGGACGGACACAAAGGAGAGGGCCGGTCGCGGACACCGCCGCGGCGGCTTATCACCGGGCACTGTGTCGCGCCGCGCTGCTCCCGGCGCACGTACCGCGCCCGCCGTCTCGCGCTCCGAGTCCCACTGCTGTGCGAAGTTAAGTGTTTCAGTGTCAGTGGTAGACGCGCACTGCGCATCCCTCTTGTACTTTTATTGGACGAAAAGTTCGAGTTCATTCATTCACCGTTTATAACAAAACGGCACGACTGACGGAAATTGTAAACAGAGCACACGTGCCAGCCCGCAAGTAAGTTTTGTTTTGATTTCTATAGTGTTAGGGTTAAGTGCATTATATTTTATAAAAAAAATAGATTAAAATTGTTAATTATGTTTTTTCATTGTCAACTTTTTGAACTTTTTATGTTATAAGCTTGCATTGGTGAAAAAAATGTGTAAAAGAAAGATGGGACTTATAAAATTGAAACATTTTAAATTCGACAAACATGTCTGTCTTCATCATGTTTCTTGTTATATCTTAAAAAATAGAAAATGAGGTCCAACAATAATTCAAATTTGCTTATACGCCAAATTTATCTCATTTTCCATGCTTAATATTTTGACGAGAAATGATAATGTTTTTTTCTGTTAAAGTGGAAAAAAATAGTGATAAAATGAAAAAAAAAGTGAATCTACCTATTTGCTTTTGGTTCTTTGTATTTTTTAACATAACTACAGGACATACTTCTGTACATTTCACTGAAAAAGCAAGCATTTAGCATATAAAGTATAGTACGTATTATAAAAACTCGTATTTATTATAAGTATCCGCCAATTATTTAGCACATAAAGTACACTAATAGAAATACTCGTATTGATAATAAGTATTATTTTAGAAACATTGATACTCAATAGAATATAATTTATTTTCAGTAGCCTAGTTAAGGAGGTAAAAAAAAATAAAAATAATATTGCACGACTGTATTTGATAGAATTGTAATTTTTACATAATACGAAATACGTTACGTATTCTTTAATTTAAATAATACCTACTGTAAATCCGTAGCATAGAGGTTCGTAGCTTGCCAAAAATACTTAACTTAGCATACTTTCTATTTTCAAGTACCTACTTACAATAAAGCTATGATCAAAATTTATCAATCATCTAAAACTATTGAAAAACAACGAGTCTCATTTGAATGTACCACTTTTGCATAATATTTTCGTCAACAAATCATTGCTAAACGTTATCTCAATACACAATTAAGCAACATTTGTTTAATTGTTCACTATTAATATTTCAAACCGGAAAACATATTCGCATTAAAAGTAAGAAACAACAATAACTTTACGATAAAAAGAAATGTTTAACAATACTAGCAGCGCCATCTATTAGCCGCCGTCGTAAGCCGGTAACCGTTCGCAAGGTCAGCGTGTCAACGACCCGACAACTTTTGCCGCCTGCTGTTGTCGTAGGTCATAATTTTATGTCTTCTTTTTGTTTATCTTTTCGTAACTTTATAGCTTCCCGCCTAAATTTGTTTTATAGTTGCCGCCTTCGCGGGAGGTTTGTTAAGGGGATAGATGTGGCGGAGACGCGATACATTTTAATTGCGTAGTGAATTAGCAGAGTTGGATTCGGTTCACTATGCCCTCACTCTTGGTTATCTTTATCTTATGCATTCAAGTTCAGTATAATTATGGACCTCGACGACTTGTAACTACATACTTGTAACAATAGGTATACGCATACCTATAACAATATGCGAGATAGGTATGATGCCGTTTTTATTTCTAGATAAAAATAAAAACATTGCATTTTTTTAAATACATAGGTGCCTACTAAGTTGATAAAGCGATAATAATATTGACTGCACGGATGTTAAGTTTTTTCAACGTTTACCTATAAGTAATTAAAATCTAATCTGACTTGTTAAATGTCATAGGCATAATGTGTTTTGCATTTCCATGACATACCTATCTGGTCCAGGAAATCCTGGTCGAACATAAGCGTGAAGCGTTATAAGTAGGTATATTTAAGAAAGCAGTAAATGTTGCACGACGGTGTTTAAAAACGATTCATTTTTTGTTTCAGCGCGCGAGGCGGCGCGATGGCAACGAAGGGCAAGCGGCCGATGCGCGCGCTGACCCCCGGCGACAAGATCGAGGCCATCCAGCGCGTCAACGACGGCGAGTCCAAGGCGTCGGTGGCACGCGACATCGGCGTGCCCGAGTCGACGCTCCGCGGCTGGTGCAAGAACGAGGACAAGCTGCGCTACATGAGCTCGCGTCTCTCCTCGCCAGACACAGACAAGAGCAACGACGGCGAGCCGACGGACAAGCGTGCGCGCACCGAGTCCCCCGCCGCGCCGCTCGCCCGCTCCCCCTCACCCGCCAGCGGGCTGGATCTGAGTGCGCCTGCGCCCCCGCCGCCACCACCAGCGCCACCCGTGCCCGACGCACCCGTCGAGCTCACCACGCGCCGCGCTGAGCCCGCGCCCGCCCCGCCGCCACGCGAACGCCGCGCCGACCCCGGCGCCTCCGTCTCCATGAGCGCCATCAGCCCGCTCTCGGGACTGGCGCACTTGCCGCCGCTTTCGCACAGCCATCTCGGTCTCAGTTTCAACGAGATCGCCACCAACCTGACGCTTCTGGCGCAACTCAACCCGGGTCTATCCGCGCTGTCAGCGCAACCTGCGAGCCGCGCGCTCCGCTCCGTGCGCTCGCCCAAGCCGGCGCACAACGGTCTCAACCTCAATGAGAGCAAGCACCATCGGAGCAAGTCACACCACTCAGACCCCTACCGGCACAGCAGCTCCAAATCGAGCCATCACCACATGCCGTCGACGGCGACTCAACCGGTCGACGACACGCTCTGGTACTGGCTCAAGACTCAGCAAGCCATGCTGGATCTATCCGCGCAGACTACTGCCGCCACGCACCCGCTGCACCTCGGCAAGACAGACCCACCCCTGCAACCGAAGCCGGTTCCGCCCGCCGCCGCGCCGATCAACTCGCACCTAGATTACAACAGAAACTCCTGGTTGTGGCAATACTATAAGCAGTTCGGGGGGGCGATGCCTCTCCCCGAGGACAAGCACAAGTCCGCCTCCCAGATGCCTAAAGACAAAACCGCCGAAAACATTCTCTACTCGCACCTCACGAAAGGTAAAGTGGAAGAGGAGAGAGTAAGTACGACGAGTCCCCTGCGACTGGTGCAGTCCCCGCCTCGGCGGGCGGAGGTCCGTGACGCGATCAAGGAAGAGCCGCGAGTCGCGGAGCCAGCCGTCAGCCCCGAAATGAGCACGGAAAACAAGGAGCCGCCGATAGAGAGGATCCAGGAATCCGCGAAGAGTCAGACCAAGGCGCGAACTGTCCTCGATAACCTACTGTTTAACAACAACAACCGTGCGAGCGTGCGCGCGGAGACGTACAGTCCGAGCGTGGTCGCGAGCGGCGAGTGGGAGGAGGGCACAGCGGAGGCGCTCGACCACGGCGACAAGTTTCTGGCGTGGCTGGAGGCCAGTGGCGACCCCAGCGTGACGCGCATGCACGTGCACCAGCTGCGCTCACTGCTGCTTAACCTGCGCTCGCGCCGCCAACCGCCGCCGCTGCCGTCCGCGCCGCCGCTCGACCACGCCGCGCGCCGAAAATAGATCGCGCCTCGCTCGCGCTCGCTACAGGGATACTTCAATTATGTACATAGTAACGTCATCGCCAGTAAGCGTTCACTTGTGATATGTGTAGCCAAATTTGCGTAATTTCTTTGTTCTAAAAGAAAAGCTATGCATTATTTTTCTTTAGTTTTTAGAATTAAGCGGACGGTAATCGGCTGCGGGTCCGATGCCGTGTTGAACTCTTGGCGCCGTTTGATCTTATGTACATCTCCGCTCCGGACGATTTGTTTCTGAGTCTGATCAAGCTTGTGTAAAGTAATAGTGTACGTTTTCTCGTTGTTTTATTGAGAAGCCATCGGTTCGTCTCCGATGCACACGAACTGTTAACGCTGCTTAGGTTAGTTGATACCGCTGCTGTATGTTGCCATTTGACAATTACATTCCTAGTTGTACCCTATTATACTTATTTATAGTCGGATCCCTAAGTTCTACCTCAAGTCAAAGCTAATGCTAAGTCAGGCGGGCGCCGCCGCGCCGGTCTCTATACCAAATATCGAAGGACGCGACAGAAGTTGTGCCAATCGTTCGAACAAGGTAATATTGTTAAGGTTATAGATGAATCTATTGAGTTAGCGCTAGGTACTCGTTGTGTAATTGTTTTTCTATTGCTCAGTATTTTATAACGTCGACGTTATTCGACTCGGAATTGTATTATACGTTAAAATTAACAGTTAAGGACACTGTGATCAAAATTATAAATTATTGAGAGATTATTACTATTGTAAGTACATTCCTAATTAATAGAGTGTATTATCTTAATGTTAAAACTAAGAGATTGTCCAATGGTGTTTAGGAGCAGAGTTGGCGAAGGTTGCCCCGACTCTATTGAATGTAACTAATATTTACACTTATCGAGTTCAAAGATTGTATCTCCTCTCAATCGAAGATAGAATTAAGCTCCGCCGGAAAAAAATATTCAAGAGATGATATTTTGTACAAAATTAAAAATTGGAATATAAAACGATTCTCTTATCACGGTTTGTGATCTCGGAAATGTTGAACAATTAAACTTCATTAAAATCTTAAGTGCGATGTTTCATTTACATATAATCAACCCAACGCAATTTATATCAATTCTCAGAGGTCCAATGCAGATTGGCTCACCTGCCTATTGTACGAGCAAACCTCTGCACAGGACATGTATACAGTGCAATGAGAGTTAGTAAGTTTGGGATCCAATTTCCACTTCAAATGGTAAGCCATTCTCAGAAGTTATGATATACTTAGGTTTATACCAAAAGCTTTGAATATTTAATTGTATTGTATAAGCTGGCAGATTTTCAACTAGTGTGGTCTAGTTGAAAATGTGCCTCACTTGAAAGCCAGTTTTGTTCCAGGGCATGTGCTTACCACCTTCGACCACACCTTCATTTAACATCAGGTGAGCTGTGGTCAAACGCCTAGCCTATCAATCATCATATACATATGTATTTAAAAACTTCGTAAAAGTAGAAACTTAATTCAAAATTACTGACTCGATAGACATTTAAATCAAAAATGGCTATACCATAGCTACAAGTACAAACGGTTCAAAAATTCGGTATGTAAAGTTTTTTTTTGTATTTATTTTATATTTTTTACTGATAGTAAACTTTATTTTATGAAACTAATTTGAATATTTTGGCTTTCTATGCGGTAGTTTAATTCTAATACATTTTCAAACTTTTTATAGTTATGACGTCATAACATTGGCTGAATATGTAAAATATGTACCTTTTTAGGCACTGAAAGAATCCTTATAATACAGCCAAGGACATGACGTCATTAGAAGTTAATTGAAAGTCAAATTTATTTTATGTATTTTATTAAAATAAACCCCGTCTCATAGTTTAAAGAGTTTTAAACGGAAAAATCATGTACAGGAATGTAATATTTCGAAATGGTTTTGGAATCAGCAAAGTATTTTTTTTCTTTACATACCGAATTGAGCCCAAACCGTACTACCTACGAGTATGTCGGTATTACATACATAGAAGTACACGCACTTATTGGCAGAAAAAAAGTAATTATTGATAATGTTGATTATTTATCTATAAGTGCTGCAGTTAGTTTAGTTTTCCTTAAAAAAATTTACTTAGATTTTAAGTACTTCTTAAACAATATGATGTTTACACATATTGTGTGGTGTTCTATATGTATTATAAGTAGGTATATATATTTACAAACAAAAACTATTTAAGTATTCTATCAGTTATGATAATTATGACTTCTATAGTACAAGCTTTGCTTAGTTTGAGGTTAGATGGCGCTGTGTTTAAAGTCCTGCGATATATATTTATTTATTTTAAGGGGTAATTCAGAACGAAATTTAGACAGTTCTACTTAATATGATTGTATCCGGTTTTGTGATTGATTGATTAACTCTTTATTGCACACACTAAAAACAATACAGAAGAAATAAAATTAAGATTTAATATAAAATTATTTTATATTTATTTTAATATAAAATTAAAATTAGAATTTTTTTAATTAAATAAATAAAAATAAAATAAATAAATAAATATCGTAGGACATTACACACAGCGCCATCTGACCCCAAACTAAGCAAAGCTTGTACTATGGGAGTCAGATAACTGATCGAATACTTAAATAAAATGGAGTACCAGGCACTCAGTTGGTTATGAAGATGTCTATTACTGGTCTAGGGAGCTACAAATCCTGTGGACTTTCACAAGTCTTTATATCCTCTTCTCGCTGCAGTACCTAACCACTTGCCGACACGGGTTTCCTCATGTGATCCTCATGTGTTATGATTTAACATTTTATTATTTAGAATGCAGAAATGACCTGTAACTTTGGTGGTATAAATAGAATACATAGGTACCTATTTGTATTGGATATGGAAAATGACGTTTCCGTTGACGTTCGAGTGACGCAATCCCATTCTTCATACGTTTTCAATCACTTTTATATACGTATAATTATATAGACTTTTAAAAAGCCTACCTACCCACGCACGGAAAAAGAACCATTTGAAGTAAATAGTTGGTAAATGACTCACGTGCAGCATTGACTTGACCAGCGGTTCGAAGACGAAGAAATCAGAGACCAGTGATGCCACACCTTTCCAATGATTGGTGTCGGAGAAACACAACTTCGTGGGACGCACTGTTGTGCACACCATTTTCTGAAACGTTAGTATTGACAGGCTTTGTGTAACCCCGCACACCTTATTGAAAGTGACGGTGTAGACAAAGATGGAAATCCTAGAATGGAAATGCCTCTCAAGTTAGGCTGCCGGAACATACCGTTATGTGCTTAGCGGCACAGTTTTAACTAGATGTAGCTAGCCAGGCGAGTGCTAGTAATTACCTGGTAAAGTGGTGGTAGATCTCCTTAGCAGGAAGTCGTGTAGGTAGGTACTACCACAGCGCAGTAGGTACCAGTTATTCTGCCGCCAAGCAGTTAGTGTGTAACAAACATTACTGTGTTTTGGTTTGCAGGGTACTGCGGCTAGCGAAATTACTGGGCTGACTGTTGAGACTAACCATCTGATGTCTCAAAATAATGAGCGCCAAAGTAGCGATGCTCTAAACTTTGTTTTGTTACTCAAAGTCCTGAGTATCGCTGCAATGGTTATGGACAGCCGTTATCTCTTACTATCAGGAGAGCGTCTATTTCGGCTCATTACTTTTAAAAAAATGCGCCCTGTGCCTGAGCATCGCTGGTCACCGCCACCGCCCTATTTACGGCACTGGCCTAGCTCTGAGTAACAAAGTCCAAGGCATCGCTACTTTGTTGCTCATTACTTTCAAGATAGGTAATCAACGCCTTGGTAATTTCACTAGACTTCCGTTTAAAGGTTACCTTATCTTATCGGAATACAATAATGTTTACACACTACTGCTTGATGGTAGAATATTTGATACTGTGGTGGTACCTAGACGACCTTCTGCTAAAGAGATTTGCCATCTAGTTGCTATTTAAGAGGATAGACATTGACATAAAACGTTATAATAATAAAATATTGTAATAACTAATTGTCATAATTACTAAATTAAACACATTAATGATTCATTTTCCGCTCAACAGAGTCGAGACGGGTTTTTCTCGACTCTATAGTACAATCACTCTACCAAAACTTTTTCATTTTCTGAATAGGAACTTGTCGCGCCATCTACCAATAAAGTTATAAAGTATGTGCTCTTACCTGCAAACCACATTCGTTGGGGCATTGCAATAGCAGCGGCTTCCGAAACTTATGATGGAAAAGGAATTGACGACGAAAATTCTCGCAATAAGATAGAAGCAAACGCTCTTTAGTGTTATTCGTGTAGTAGCTTTTGGGGAAACATTTACGATTTTCGAAGACCGGGTCAAAAATTTTCGGCCAGCACAAATTAACCACGCCGAGCTCGTAAATAGCATTATTCAGAGATGGAATAGTAAGCGGCTCTAATACGTCTTTCAAGCCAAAGATCCTCGGAGAAACCTCCTCATATTCTCCTATTTCTTCAAGACGCTCAAATATTTCACTTGGTTCGTGCAATTCCTCCACAGTACCCAGTGGTTCTTTAGATTCTGAATGCAGCTCTGAAAACGATTCAGTTGATGTGTCTGCGATGCCCACTACATTGGCTTTCTTCTCCGCGTGGAGCGCATCCGATGACGATTTTAAGATGCTCATGGCTTATGATTTAACTATTAATTATGTTAACAAAGAGTGTTAAAACATATTAATTCTTTAGATAAAATTTTTAGAAAACGTCACAAAACGTCAATTGCAAACTCAAAATCATAAAATATTGATTAATCAATCCTAAAAAATATTCCGAAACTGACAAATATGAACTCTATAGATCGAAAACGGATTCGAAGTGATTTCTCTTCCTGGATGATTTAGAAATTTGCAATTCTCTCCAATTTCTATATTTATCTATTGTATCTAAAACGAAGCGATTATCTCCTCAGTGATCCTAATATGTAGCTAAGCAACGAAGCGTTTAGATGCTCCTTGCTAAGCAATTAAAATTATGGGAAGCTAAATCCCGACCACGGAAAAAATAATAATATTGTCACCTCATTGATCAAAATCAGATGAATATAATTTAGGAGCTACCGTGGAGCAAACATTAAGACGATCATATTCAAACTAAAAACAAAAACTTTTTGCCTTGTAACTATAGTTACCTATAGTTAAAGGCCTCAGTCAAGTCCAGTCTGTGTTATCAAGTCCAGTCATGCTTTAGTAAAGTAGTGGCGACTTTACTATAAGCTTCGATGGAGTTTTGGAAGCAACACGAAAAATCATGTTTCAGAACTTTATGAATAAAACCCCACTATTTTTATGCTTAAACACTCGAAAAACAATAGTTTTGAAAAAAACACAAGGGAGCGACACGTTTCTTTCCGTGTTCACGCCAAAACTCTGTCATCATAATAAATTAATACTTTAATGCAGCGTGGCCGGACTTTCATTTTTTAACGCTTTTAAATCTGTAAAATTTTAACCAGTAAATTACTATTATAATACTTATTACCTTAGACCCTTCATTCATTGTTTGTCTGAGCTTACTACAAACAAAATAACATTCACTTTTCAATAAGTAAAGTTGGCAAAACTATATAAACTTCCGGCTTAAGGACCGATATCCATGGCCAAAAATAAATTTAAAAAGTTATCATTTCATAAGTTTAAGCTTTTATTATATAGTTTATGCTATATATGACTTTGACTTGCTTGTCTTTATCTATAAATATAAGAACAAATACATGAAGTTATGAAGTTATGAAATACAAGTTATTTTATTTTAGGTCAATTCTTATTTACTTAATTATAACCCTGTAATTTTTAGATAAGACATTTTGCTTAATAAAATAAATACATGAAAGTTTTTATTTTTATTATTTATGTGTGGCTAAATACATAAAGCGCGATGCCAAAAACAAAGAAAAAAGTAAACGTCACCTCACGTCAATTTCTAGTAAATTTACATACAAACTTCAGTTTTCTGAGAAAATAGTAAAGTGTTTTTAGTATAAATAGTCGGTAAATTTAATAAAAAAGGGGGGAAAAATAACAACGATACTACTTAATCCAAGAATAATGTTTCATAACTTAAACTTTAAAAAATATTGAAGTAATGTATTAAAATTGATTTTCTGCCCTTTGACTCCAACCTTATCAGTGGCTTACGAAGCAAAGGTCTTTGTGTTAACGTTATAATCCATAATAATATTCTTTCAACATGGGCAACAAGTCATCTTTGCTGTTGAGAGAAGAGGAAATCGCCCAAATACAGGAAGAAACTGGATGTAAGTTGCAATTTGAGTTCGATTTTGTTTTATTAATACATAAGCAAGGAAACTTTTAACCATGCATTTGTTAGCATACATCTGCGTCATAAACATGGACAGAAACAAATAATGAGTTCAACCTTTTGTGACATCATCATCATACATAGATTTCCTTGCTTAACGCACAATACACTTATGTATATAATGATATTTCAGTTACACCAAACCAAATTGAGCGTCTCTACTCTCGCTTTACATCACTGGATAAAAACGACTGTGGCACCCTATCACGTGAGGATTTTCTTCGTATCCCTGAATTGGCTATCAACCCACTAAGTGAGCGCATTGTCCAGTCTTTCTTTACGGAGAGCCATGATGATAGAGTGAACTTCCTACAGTTCATGAGAGTGTTGTCTCACTTCAGACCAATCAGGAAGAACAGGGATAACAGACTAAATAGCAGGGAAGAGAAACTACAATGTGAGTGTGGAAACATTATGATATACTAACTAGATACTGGCCACTAACTGCAGCCAGCTATTCCACTGCTGTTTTCAGAGTAAAAAGTTAGCCTATGTGTTAAAGGCTTTCAGCTATGTGCATAAAGGTTTTTGTCCTAATTTGTAAAAGCATTCAATCATTTTGGCAGTTGCACACACCAAAGGAGTTATTCAATAATATCTCTTTCATGAGCTTGTAGGGTGTGGGTTTTGATTCCCACCCAGAACTACCATTTATGTGATAAATAGTTAATAGTAGATGTTTTGGTTGTCTAGATGTCCTTATTGAAAGCATTATTACATTTTTAAAGAACAGGAGAGTATTATGTCACTTGTCTGGTTCTCATAGTGTACATAGTACCAAGCTTTGCTAGTTTGAAACTTGATGGCTATGTGTGAAATGTCCTCATGTTCATTGTCATATCATAAAGAAGTAATAAACACACACACAAACTTTTGCTATCATTAACAAGTGAGATGAGATTTATTTAAGATTATGTGTATGTATGATTATTGGGTATTTATTATACTTACATTTAGTTAATCAAAAACCAACATTGTCTAATATGTATGTATAATGTATATTATGTTGAATATTTCTCTTTCTTTGCTATTAAAGGTAATAAATAAATTACAATTATCTCTGATTGTGTGTCAGATATGTTTCTAATACATTGGATGTTTACTTTTTTGTTTACTAAACAAATAAAATTAAACCAATTTTTTTCCTATTACAGTTGCTTTCTCCATGTATGATCTGGACAGCGATGGAAAGATTTCCAGAGATGAACTCTTGGCTATTCTCCATATGATGGTCGGAGCTAACATCAGGTAACAATGCTTACAAACTGTGATACTGCATCAATCAGAATTGTCTGGCAATGAATTTATGTTTACTAAAACTACCACAGATTACTGAGTATGTATTAAGCACATACATATCTGTTGTACCTACCAGTTGAATCGATAACATTTATCTGATGCTAATTGCATGCAATAAATTGAACTTGTGTAAAATTTGTTATGCATTAGCCAAGGCTTGCTTTATGCACTTATCAGTGGTAAGTGACTGTTTGTTTGTCAGACACACCACTGAGGATTTATTACTGCCACTCTAATTATATAATATTGTTTTGTATTGAATTTTTCTTTTTAGTAACTATGACACATTTTTGCAAGTGTGAATCATCTATACTTTATGATTGGCATCTCAGAGCACTAAACTGTCCTTTTTCTTTAACTTTCAGTGAAGAGCAACTAACAAGCATAGCTGAACGCACCATCCTGGAAGCGGACACAAACAATGACCAGATGATATCCTTCGAAGAGTTCTGCCGAGCTCTGGAAAGAACAGATGTTGAGCAGAAAATGTCAATCCGGTTCCTGAACTGACCTCTGAGGTCCTGAACCGATTTCCTAACATATATCTTGGCAGCGGCTTTGGTTATGTTGGTCTACGGGCTTTATAATAAGAAATAGTGGATCAATATGGGACTGTAGTAAATTTTGTGGCTGTAGTATCAGAGCTCTGGTCTTAAAATGTAGTTAATATGTCAAATATGTTACTTCTATGAGTTATGACTATAATTGGATGTATATGGTTAAACTACAAGTTAGAATGCACTTTTTATATCAGTAGTGGCAAATAAAGAGTTCTTTATTGTTTTTTGTTGGGGCACAGAAATATAATAAATATGATCATTAGTGATGAAACAATATGGAGATAAAATATCGACAAACTGAAACAGTTTGTCCTTATCCCTGTATAGTACATGTAATATAATGATGTTGCATTAGGTTTACTTATTTATGTAACGAGAGTTAGAGGTGTATGTAGATTTTAATTTTTAGCTGTATTATTTGTTGTTATAGATAGCCTGTCTGTAATATTTTTACTAGTACATAACTATATCAATCCATATAAGAATAATAGATGCAATTAAGCAAGCAAAACTAGAAATACTTTTTAAATCTGGCACAGAGAAGTAATTGTTTTAGATTGCAACTTCTAAAAACTATTCTAAAATTTAATCACTAATGTTAGTTAACATACCACGCCGCTATCATAGGCCTGCTAAAGTGGTGCAAGCTTCTGTTTATGCTGCATCCGCGACTACTTACTATAGTGGTTTTAATAATTTTTTTTAATTTTTGTCAGTTTGTCTATGGCATACTTTTTTGTTTTTTTTTTTTTAGTTTGTTTAGTTTGAACTCATTCAGAATTAATGTAACAAGGTTTAAAATCACTGTACAAACTTGTCAAATGGTTATTGTAATATTCTTTTCGTAACTGTGTTGGCTAGTGTTCCATCATTCCAACATTATATACTTCAGTAGTGGTTATTTTTCATATGTAAGTATTAGTTTTGATTATTGTGTTACTAAAATATGGTATGTGATATAATAATAAAGTTATTTATTTTATAAAAGTTTGTTTTACTGTTTCAAGATTCCGTAGCAACCAGTAATGCTGGGCTGTGGCAGTATAAAAAAATAACATTATCTACAGGGCAGTATGTTTGGCACAAACTTTTTGTTTTAAGGTGGTTTGATTTCCGTACAAATAAATTTTTGCCATTTATGGACAAATGGAGCATAATTTTACAGTGAAACCACAGCTACTGGCATTTATTTTGGTTTTTTTTTGCGGTAAATCACAATTTCTTGAATAATTACGATTTTTTTTTTTTATTACGATTATGATTTTCTTGTTTTATTTAAGCAATTGTGATTTACGACATTGCAGCACTTTGTGTCGACATTGTAAAATCGCGTTCCGAGATTCATGCCCCATTGACCACCGTTCAAAAAATTGGCAGGAAATGTTCGTGAGACAAAAACTAAAATCTCCCGAAAATCATTTAACATGGTATTGAGGAATAATCCTGCAATTTAATTGTCCGAAATGAGTGTTCAGATCGTGTTATCTAGTTCGTAGTAGGTAAATATAGATCAATGGAATATGTTTTGTAAAAACTGCATAAATATCATACGCTAATAAAATCGGCATTGCTAGCGGTACTTTGTTTCTAGGTACGGAACCCAACCATGAACCTTTTACAACACGCACTTTACAGATTTTCAAATTAAGACAACAATAAAACAATAATTTATTATAAAACATTTATTTCTCATAAGTGGACATTTAATAAACATAATCCATTAATAATATACACATAAAAATATAACTTAGAGCTTAATGCAAAGGAAACATTTTACCATGGGCGTAGACTAAGGCACCTAAGCTTTTGAAATACACGTACGGACTTCACTATAAACTTCATGTGTCTACAATGTTATAGCATGTTTGTAATCTGTGTCTAATTGTCTATTTAAAGTGGTCCACACATAGAAGCTATAAGAGCAGCGACTTCCCAAAGCTTATACAGACAGGGACAGGCAGAAAGATGGCAAGTAAATAAATATTGTATAACATTTCAAAAGATAAACAAGCTTACTTTACAATATATTTTTTTCAATTAATTTATAGCCAGACACTCGTGATTATGTAAACATTCTAATGATACCCCAAAAATCCAAATATGTTGGGGCATTTGAAAGTTATGGTAGAATTAAGAAAACCATACTACTTGAACCCTAGAACATTACACATTGTTTTTTGGGCAGACGTGTAAAAAGTAATCTATATTTTTTTTACACAGCGCCATCTAGCCTCAAATTAAACAAAGCTTGTACTATGGTAACCAGACTACTGATATAATACTTAATTTATTTGTACATACATACATATAACATATTTAAAACACTCAGAGAAGAAACATATATATTAGACACATGAATGGCTGTCCTGGTTGGGATTGAACCCACAACCTACAGCTCAGAATTGAGAGCTAACTACTACCAAATGATGTAACTTGGCAGTCAGTAATTCGCATTAAGTTTATTATACGGTATTATTTCCGCAATACAAGGTGCTTAGTTACGCTCACACTCTAAATTAAGCTGTGGACGATACCGCTAGTTTCTTCAGATGTTCCATGAACACTTGCAGAGACACGTCGTCCGTCAAAACAGGGGCGCCACCGTCCTGTTACACAAGAATTTTATTAAAACACATTCTGAGAAAAGCACACCACCACCGAGTAAAAATGCGGACATCATAAAACTCGCAACGTTTCAAGCACTTTATACAGCAGTCAATTTTAAGTTTAATGCTCATCAGATAAGGCTTAATTTACTATAATACAAATATATGGAGATTACCCAAGATCGTGCATGACAAACTTCATATTCTTTGGTTTTTTTTCTCATTTTACTCAAACAGTAAAAAAAAAATAACATTTATGCCCAAGTCTTCACGAATTTCTAAAAAGTAAGAAGTATTGTCTATTGCCGTAATATTCGCATGTTTTACTTAATACGGGATTACTCGCGTTTGAATAGATACTTACTTGTAGCTACCTAGTCAAAATGCTTTCGCAATAAAAATATATACGTATACAATTATTGCTCGTTTAATAATATATAGATTATATAGAATGTTAAAATTACATTTTTAGATGATTTAAAAGTGCGGTCTCTCCTAAACTTAGCAAGAGAGGTGAAACCTTTGTAAATTATAAAGTGCAAAATAAAGATATTTTGATTTGATTTGAAAAAATGGATAGTAACCTGGACGGCCTAGACGGAGATGGAGGTACGGACTTGAGCCTTTTTGAAAGACTGGACTAAGGTTGCAAAAGATAGAGAAAGATCGAAGGAGGGAAGGTCGGCCTTTGCCCTGCAGTGGGACAATACGGGCTAATAACAATAATTGATAGTTTAATTGGATACACTTTGCTAAATAGATATACGTATATGTGTACAATGTACATATATATTCAAATATTATATGTATGGATCGAATTGCTACGTTGACGTAATTACCATATTTTTGCTATCGAGGCATTACTGCGACATTATATTACTGAATAAGTTTCGTAATCTACTGAGATACCAAAACCCAACCACATTAGTAATTATCTACTGGGAGCGCCTTCCGGAGCCAAAGAAGAGCACGTGCGCGACCTTATTTTAATTCGCACAAGTAATCCCGCATACGTAAAATGATAAAACGCAACTAACAATAGATAAACGTGCAAAACTTTTTAAAATTAGTATTCTGCAATCATCAGAAATAAGCATAGGAGAAAACATGCACCACATTGTTAGTTTGCAAAGAAAATAAAGCGTTAAAACACCCAACACAAACTTGATGACTTAAAAAATAAAATAAAACTCTACCGCAGATGGTATCGGCATCGCCTGGTTTTCGCCATAACAATGATGAAACAAAAAAAAAACAAATCAAGTTCACACCATGCTTCGATGGCTATTTTATCTACAATGGTAGCTGTTAACAATGCTCAGTACTTAGTAGCACATGTATATGCTATGACCATTGTTACTGGCCACTCAATACATGATAATATCACACCATGCTACACATACAATTAATATTTGCAGATTAAAAATGTTCGCAAGATTAATGATTTAATAACGTGTAACTACAAAATTTATCAAATAGCTTTACAAAAAGATAAAGTGCTCTAGCGTTTTATTGATTAAGTTTATAAAACATTTTTTTTTGAAGTTTTAAATAAATATTGTGGTAACAGGCGTTACTTACCCCTCCATACGCGTACATGTTGTTATGCGTCTGCGACGGATTAACCTTCGAGAGCAAGAAACGGGCCTGAAATAAAATAAAATAAATCTTTAAATAAAATTTGAAGACAGTAAATAGAAGAGGCGCTATTTCTCCGCCCAGAGAAAGCCTTTTACCATTGCATTGGTACAATCTTTTTTTTTTGCTAAATTATCATGGGCAAATTTTAAGTACAAAGTAATAATTGTAGTATACCTACCCTAAAAAGAAATACTGTTTTCTTGTATCATAGTGCGATATAAGATTCGACCACACAACTATCATTGTGTGTAGTGGCTCACTACACACAATGTCCAAAGCCTCGAGCAAGTCAAAATGTTTCTATATGTAATGTGTTTCTTTTAGTGATTTAGCATTTATCAAAATTCAAGTCCAGTCATTTAAGTAGGTTAGCTCAACACCAATCGATAATTCAATGGTGTACAAAAACAACCAACACAATGTAAACGCTGAGTCGTAAAGCGATAACGCGTCAGTATGTGGTGCCGAGTTCTGCTCTACGTTATCGCGCTAACATGTACGTTTCAAAGAGCAATTGCCGCAGACACTGATGGTCAGTCCATACAACGAATAGACCAAATAAAATAGTGATTTTAAAAGGTCACTTCCAAAACTTAGGCTGTGTTTAGCAACTGCTTAGCTGTGCAACTGGTGTCTGCGATCAGTATAGATAATGTATTAGAAACGTGTCAATGTTTTTGACATACTAGATTTACGGACATCCAATGTTGCTAGGTTGCCAGTCGGTTGACAACTAAATACAGCCTTTTAAATTTTCACGAAAAAAAAATACGGGAGTAAACTTTAGGGTTCTCTTTCAGACTTGTTATGTGTTGTATATTTAAGTGGTTTACAAAAGGAAGATTTAGATTTGAATTTACTGAAGAAACTGCAGCGACATAATGTAAACATCGATGATATATACGACAGGTAAGTGAAATGTTACTTCATACTAATGGGCACAAATGCTTGCGTTATGCATAATATGATTGATATTTTTGTTCATAGGAAAACCATTGATAAATGTATTCCACGCTCCAGTTCAGATAAATCAAAAGAAAATGAACCTGCTACTGAAATAATACCAACAAAGAGTAAGAAATATCTATACGAATATTCAAAATAAATAAACTGGTTAACAAACCGAATGTATTTATTTTTCAGGCATACGATCTGAACAGTCGTTTACTCAAGCAGACTACATTATTAACGAAACAATAAAAGTTGAAGAGTCATCTAAAGAATCTAGCACACCAAGCTACGAAAACTTTGTTGAGTTATGGATCGCTTTGAATAAAACAAACCAACGGAATGAAGTCAAAACTAATGAAACTGAAAAGGGCATGACTGTAAAACTACCGCTTTCATTTGAAATAAAGACTAAAAATAATTCACAGGAGTCAGATCTTGATTACATCCATAATATGTTTGAAAGATATTTTTCCCCTATAAGAGAAGTTACGACAATAAAACCAACAACAATTAACTATCAGCAACAAAATCAAGCTGATATTGTGTCGCAACGAATAATAAAAATCTTGAATAGTAACATTGACCTTAACAAAACTTTTGTAATTCGTAGATATGAAATAGCAAATGCACGAGAAAATAATCAGAATGACAATGAAATTGCGCAAGTTCAAGCAACTTCTAAAGATCACGGCACCAAAATGAATTTTAGCGTTTCAAAGATTGGACATAATATTAGTAGGAACACATTGCCGATTCCAAATTATGAAAATTTTATCAACTTATGGAAAAGATCAAATAAAATTGACCATCAAGATAATAAAGATAAAACCACTAATGCAACTGAAAAAAATATAACAGAGCAACTGCCTTTTATCATCGATATAGAAACTAATACTAGCGCACATTCGAAAGATCTTGATTTTATTCGTAAAATGTTAGAATCCTACCTTTCCTATCAAGCTATAACAACTATAAAACCTGCGACGACGATAAAAGAAACGGACATTGTATCGCAGCAAATAAGAAAGTTTTTAAGAAATTATAATAATAATCATGTTTTAAGCAAAGAAAAAAACAGAAATACTGAAACAAATAATTTAAGTCACCTAAAATCGCTGGCAGTTAAGAGTGACTTAATATCTAACAAACTGCTGGCACAAAAACACCATTTAGTAACTCCAAGTCCGTTAGAACAACATTTTCAAAATGTAAAACAATCAAAAATCAATTTACGAACTATTAAGACAAGAAGCAATGTTAGCGAACGAATACCTATTTCCAACAAAGATATAAGTATAGATCCTCAGTCGGTTTACATCGATACGTTAAAAACCTACATTGCAGCTCAATTTGTACAAACATCAACACAACAACCAATTTTAACGTTACAAGAAATAAAAGAATTTCTAGGCAAGAATGACATAAATAAGCACAAAGTTACAGCTGATAACGTGTTAGAATTGTTTATGAATGGAGCTTTAAACGCTTATACACCACGCGATCAAAATGTACTTACACATAATAGTGTCCCAATATCAACTAATAATGAACTGTATAAAAAGGATTATAAAATCACACCAAGAGATAAGGATATACTAAAAACTAATTCCAAAGATGAAAACCAAAAAAATATAAAAAAAATTCAAGCAAATGATAATAAACGCATCCAAATAAACAATTCTGATTGTCATTCGAAAAAGTTAGATCACATTTTTCATATGTTTGAAACCTATATTGCTTCAAAAAATGCAGAAAATGCAATATCGCAAACAACTACAACCCCAAAGGACTTTGACAGTATAGCACAAAAAGTTAAAGATTATTTAGACAATGGAGATGCATACAGAAGAGTTATGGTGACACCAGTACCTACTCATAGTGTACCTAAAGCTGATGATATTAACGATAAATTACTAGTCACGCGTAAAATTGACTATATGAAGGAATTACACAAACAAGCAAATCGATTTAAAAAACTCGATTCACCAGAGACCTCTGGATATAATGAACAACAGAGCAACAAATATTCACAAAAAGTTCAACATAAAGTCTTAAAAGAGGATACTCTTAATGATACAATAAAAACTGATACGAAACCATTATCCGAAGATGTAATAAGACAAATAACAGAACAAGTCAAAGCATCTATCTTGAAAGACTTGCAAAAACAAATTCCAATAACAATAAGACCTGTTACAAAAGAAATTACAGCAAGTAAGTTGCAAACATAATAAAGAAACTTAAGAAACATAATTTACCTGCTACTAAACGATTTTAGAAATTGTATTGATACATTTTTCGGATAGAAAATTAAAATTAAATTTTCTATTTATAGATACTACCACTGCAAATATTGGTGACGATATCATCGATAATGTAACAAAAAGTTTTGATAATTCTAAGAGGTTGATCCAACGTTTTAAAAAAGAAAGTGGCTTAGAAACAACAACAGGTAAATCTTACACATAATATTTATTTCACGCCCGCAATGGGTATACTTTTGTCTCTAACGTCGAGTACACAGTTTCAACAATAGAAAATATTCTGTATTTTATACTTATTTTCTATGTTGCAGGATTACCTCTAACTGGAAACGAGATTAAATTAGCTACAAACGCCTTAGAGAATTTTATGGAACTATTTAAACAATTTAAACACGTAACTGACATCACTACGATTCCTAATGATCTACACACATTGACACAGAAGGGGAAAACCAAAAATGAATTTCATGGTCCAATAAATGTTGTATATCCAACTTTACTTCCACTAAATTACGTATACAATGTAAACAACACACGAGACGTCAATTCTATATTTTTTAATCCATATGGGCTTCAAATTAATAATCCCACAGTACAAAAAACAAAAATAAATGACATTAAAAAGTTTCAATACAGCTCAAACCCAGAGGAACATGCGATACAAGCCTCAGTTATACAGACTGATGACGCCCAAGTTCCGCTTTTAGGTATTCCTGTATCAAAGTCTGTCAGTCCGATTAACCAGAACATTATCGTTACGACTAAATATCCCATGATTCAAATTAAAGAAGATCAAGAACATAGAAATCCAATAAAAAAACCAAAATTCCAAGATTACACAGTCCATGTCCATGAAAAGTATGACACTGAACCGGGAAGACAATCCAATATTGACATGGAAAGACATACTAATACTGACTTGACAAGAATTCACAGTGATGTGGAACGAGCTTACAAAAGAGATTACATTAATTGGCTCGAAGGATATCCCATATATAATCATGAAAAAAGAAGTGAGGAGGACCACCTATTATCAAGAAGTAAACAAGCAAATACTGACAACTTCTACAAAGAATACCTGAGCAATATAAGAGCTAAAAACAGTATACTATGGGACCTTGCACAATTTCCGCAAATAAACCAAAAGAAAAAAATTCAAGAAAACCCGGAATTGCCAGACGAATGGAATCACCGTTATAGGGCTCGCGAAACACCTAAAAGGGAGAAGCGATTGAAGGTAGCCTCGAGGCAACAGCTATCAATGAACGATTTGAAGAAAAGGTACAGATATGACGACTCGTCTTATATAAACTTATTGAAGTCACAGAATAAAGTGAATGACATACTGGAGAAAATATTAAAACCAACCGATAGGGATCGGAGCGTGGAAGTTCTATAGTCTCAGCGTTTTGTGAACCATGAATTAATTAGGTACATCATTAAATATTTGATTTGATTCACAAAAAATATTGTTTCTGTCTAGACATGTGACACAATTCATAAACATAAAACACTAGAAAAACACACTATATTCTGGAAAATAAAACAATTCAGTGACCTGATTTTCCGCATTCCCACCAAAATTAATACAATCTTTTTGTTTACAGCTCTATTCTTTTTTTTGGCATCACACTTTATGCATGTTGACAGTATCAAGTATTTTGGTAATACCAAGTGTCAGATATAGAATTAACTGAAACAAATCATAGCCACAACCTCTGACCAAAAGTATGAAGCGTGATTTCAAAGTTGTACCTCCCAAGTCCAGTTTAAAAAAAAGAAAAAATGTTTTACCTGAGAGCCACCGTGCTCTGTGTCGATGTACCGCGGCACGGGGAAGCGGCTCTGCAGAATCTCCTGCGCGTCGTCGATCGGAGCGCGGAGCAGCTGCGCAAAGCTCTCATACTCAGCCATGTCTTGATACCGCAAGGCGCGCCACTGAGCTATCGTCTGCGAAAGTTTACATTATAAATACAACACTAATACCGTTGTGGGCTCGAATACAAACAGTCCTCCTTCACAACCTCTTTAACAACGAATTAACGGACATTTTATTGTCTTTCCCCGCGTGGAAATGCTTAATTATAACCAAGATTTTGTATCACAAATTTTGTCATCAATGGTCCTAAACACGGCCAGGCCGGTTCGGGAACCCTGTTCAGATTTAACTGAGTGCAGTTGCGCTTGTTATTTTTAGGGTGCCGTACCCAAAGCGAAAACGGGACCCTATTACTAAGACTCCGCTGTCCGTCTGTCATTAGGCTGTATCTCATGAACCGTGATAGACAGTTGAAAATTTGATGATGTGTATCTGTTGCCACTGTTATCACGAAAAAACGAAAATTTACTGCAACAGTAACGTCATCAAATACAAATCATTTATTAATAACACCAAAGTTACAGGTCATTTTTCTCTTCATATTTAAAAACTATTATCAAAATCATTACATATGTCAAAACAATGAACATGTCAATAAAGTAATATGTCACATATAAAATAATTATGTCAATATAATTAAATGTCCATAAAAAACAAAAATATTATAATTACTTACTAGTAATTCAATAATCTCTTAGTTTTAAATAATCGTCAAAGTCATAGGGCCGCCTTACACGTTCAATCATGATCACGATCCGCGATCCGCGATCCGCGATCATGATTTCAAAACTTCTAGATATTATGCGATCCGGAGCATCAGTCCGTCAATCCGCTTCGTACACGATCAGTCTGGATCGCGATCATTGATCGCGGATCGCGGATCGCGGATCGCGCGCTACGTGTACGGGCTGCCATAGAATAAGGTCTCTTGAAGCCAAGATCTTAGTTTGCTTCTGAAGCACGCGATGGAAGGTGCATCTATTGATTTGGCGCGTCACTATCACAAAGTGATCAACATAAAAGCAAAAATGGTCGATGCACGCATAGAGTGGCGCCATCTATGTAAATCCACTACAAACTAAAAACGGTTACCTCTCCATGGTATATAAGTATCTGGAAGAAGGTGTCCATAAGCAGTATCCTGTCGGGCTGTATGGAGGAGGTGTCGAGCAGAACGGGCTCGGGCGGCCCGCCGAAGCTGTACGAGTACAGGATCGGCTGGATCATGATCAGCGATTGCGTCAAGTCTTCGCGCATCAACATGTGCCTGAAACAACATGGTTATTAACCCCATCATGGCCGAAGAAAAAAAAACCCTAAAGTCTATATTTGACAAGCGACAGTAAGCGCTGTACGCCACACAATATAGTGTGAAGTCTGTTTGTGGAGTGTGTGAATATTGGTCCCAACTCTACAAGGCTAAAGCGAAGTATGAGTTCATTATAAAACTTTTACAATGAGCTTGAGCTGCCGGTGAAGGAAAAACATCGTGAGGAAACCATAGCATGGTGGTAGGGTGCTTTAGTACTCGGCTGGCTAGCTACCACCCTCAAGTTGAAAATCTGCCGCCAAGCATCTAACGGTGTGTTCCGGCAGCCTCACTTGAGAGCCAGTTCCATTCCAGGCTAGGTATGCTTTACCATCTTCGACCACACCTTCACTTAACATCAGGTGAGCTGTGGTCAAACAACTAGCCTGTCAACCATAAAAAAAAACAATGGCACCAGATCTGAAATCGCGAACATCCGTTCATTACTGTCCTATTAACTCATTTGGTAAAGTACTGCTTCGAGAGCTGAAGGGTGTGGGTTCGATTCCCACTCAGGACTAACGTTTGTGAGACTACTAACATATTTATGTAGATGTTTGTTCTGAATATATTACTAGCTGTTTAAAAGTAGCCTATGCCACCCGGGGAAAGTGTAGTTTCCCAATGGTGAAAGCATTTTTGAAATCAATCTTGAATTTAGAATTTTTGAATTCTTTCAAAGAGACTGATTTTAGTTTCCATTTCCTTTTGTCTTTATCTTGTGACATTTATGTGTTTATGTAGATATTCTATTTTTTTCCTTTTATTTTGGCGTCGCATTTTGAGCATTTGCCAGTGTCAAGTGTTTTATATTTTCAAGTTACATTTATTTATTTAATTAATTAAAAACGACTAAATGTCAGTTACATTAAATTAATAGTCAAATTCATTTACATTACATTAATAGACAATTATACAAGAAAAATAAAATTATAATCAATATATAAATAATACAACAATTTAATAAGTTAAATAACTCGTAGCTATAGTTATAGTCAAAGTCCAGTCCTGGTCAAGTACAGTCCGTGTCAGTCAAGTCCAGTCATGCTTTAGTAAAGTAGTGGTGACTTTACTATAAAGCTTCGATGGAGTTTTGGAAGCAACACGAAAAGTCATGTTTCACCACATTATATCTTTTTCCCACACTCGCGCTTGTGATTTGGCACTTTATGAATAAAACACCACCATTTTTATGCATAAACATTCGACAAAACACTAGTTTTGGAAAAAAATGAAAAAACGGGCGACACGACTCTTTCCGCGTTCCCGCCAAAACTCCTATGTAGATGTTTTAATGCAAAAGCGAAACTGACCTGTAGAAAGTGGTCTCGTCAGGCGAGTTGTTGAACACCTGTAGGAACTGCGAGCGGCGCAGGTGGTACATGAACTGCGGGTACAAGCTGAAGTTCTCCGACAGACGGAAGCTGTTCGGATCGTCCTTGCCGTACTCGCCGAACTTCTGGCACTGAAAGAAAGAAAGAAAGAAAAACATTTATTTTTTCCCCAACAATACACCAGACACAACAACAGATAAGTACAAACAAAACACACAAATAAAAAGATACATGTTAACAAAAAGACAACAAATTTCACAAGATAATAAGGGGGTTATCGCTGCAGTGGCTGGTGCATCAACTAGGAGAAAAAAAAGGTCAGTGCTCAGCAATTTTGCTGGGGATTACTCCACAGCGCTGATTTTTAGCACTGACCATTTCAGAAAAAAACGACAATACGTTTAGTAATTTTTAACAGGATAAATAAATAAACTGTATTACAGTGATATGTGGCGGTGATAGCTCAGTGGTTAGCGCGGGCGGTTCACACGCCTAAGGGCATGGATTCAAACCGCAACTATGAACTTGAGCTGCCGGTGAAAGAAGACATCGTCAGGAAATCATAGCGTGGTGGTATTTTCTAGTACCAGACTAGCTAGCTACCAATCAAGTTGAAAACCTGCCGCCAAGCACCTAACAGTGTTCCGACAGCTTAATACTTATTGTTGATTAAGTTATTTAATAGTTAAAGAAGCCCGTCTCGTTTTTATGCGTAACATTATACGTCAGGAGGAAGTTTACAAGAAGTTTTAAGCATTGAGTAACTTTATAAATAAGCAATACTGTATGTATTGTAGATAGAGGCATAAAGTATTCCGTTAAGGTTTGTCAATGGCGAACCTTGTTGGGTTATAAGCATTAATGTAAGTAACGAAACCAATTAATGTTTTATTGAAAGTCCTATTGTACAGTGAAAGTGACTGCTAATTGTAGGTGTAGGACTATAGGAAGGCTTTCGACAAGTCTTAATGATAAGACTTTTCGAAAGATACCAAGTTGAAAATCTGCCGCCAAGCAACTAACGGTATGTTCCGGCAGCCTCACTTGAGAGCCAGTCTTGGTGTGCTTTACCATCTTCAACCACACCGTCACTTAACATCGTGAGCTGTGGACACACACCTATTATATCAACCATCAAACATTTAAAAAAAACATCTTGTTTTGGAGCAGCACGGCGGGCCAAGTTACGCCATCACTAGCAAAATGAACCTAACTCAAACAATACAAAGTCGATATTACTAACCAGTCGGATGAGCATTCTGTCAAGCCAGCGTAATACGTCTGGCGAGTCTTCAAGTTCGGCGCGATAGACCACCAGCCGAGCCATCACCACCGCGCCCGCTTCCTGGTCGAAACCAGCCGAGATATGGTGTAGATGAGCTGTTGCGTCGCCCCAACTGAACATTGTAATGAATGTGTTAAAGAGAAACATGCCCATTTCATTTTATTGTTTTTTATTTATTTTTTAAATATTGTAGGACATTAGACACAGCGCCATCTGACCCCAAACTAAGCAAAGCTTGTACTATGGAAGTCAGATAACTAATAGAATACTTAAATGTGCCACAAAGTTTGTCCTGGGTGGGAATCGAACCCACGCCCTTCAGCTCTTGAAGCAACCAATACCAATATACCAATGAACCAACAGGGCTGTCAAATTGGTTTCGAATTATTAATCGACGGCCTCTTAGGGCGTATACACGTAGGAAGCAGGCTAGCAGCGCTTATCGGAACCGGTCCGCGCAGGTTGTCTCCATACTTTGTGCCGTACCAGCAACGATAAGTGCGGAACGTCGCCGACAATTTCCAACCAGCTCCGAAAACCGCTGGTACGCCGCCATTAAAAAAAAAACCTACGATACTTTTTTATTTCACTCCAGGTTAGTAACGCATCGACAACATGCTTAATGTTGCAGATGTCCATAGGCAGAGGTGAGTTTATCATCAGGAGCGCCGTCTGTTTGTAGCTCTTTCTATATAAAAAAGGTACGCCAACTGGTACTTGTCCGAAAACTTACTTGCGTGCTATAGTAGTGACTCTCACACGGCGCTGCCCGCTCGAGTGCTGGTACTGCGTGATGAGCTGTACGCAGCCACGCCCACCTTGCGGTACAGCTGCATGTTGGTTCACTACCTACCATCATCAAAAAAAAAAATTACATACAGTAAAGATATATCGTACATGAACAACAATTACGGCAACGCCAGACTCTAAGAGGTGTAAAAGACATCACAGCTTGATGCGAGTGTGTAAGGAGCGAGACCTTAGAAAGACTTCACTTGGTGGTAGAACTCCTTAGCAGGAGGTCGTCTAGGTAGGTCACCGCAGTACCAGTTATTCTACCGCTAAGCAGTAGTGTGTAAACATTACTGTGTTCCGGTTCGAAGGGTACTGCAGCTAGCGAAATTACTGGGCTGTTAAGACTAACCATCGAAAGTCTCAAAGTAATGAGCGCCAAAGCAGTGATACCCTGGACTTTATGCTTGATGCCCTTTCATGGATAGGCGTTATCTCTTACCATCAGGAGAGCGTCTCGTTCGTCTCATTACTTCTTACATTAAAAAAAAAAACTTGTATGGATGCTGATTTGTATAGCCGAGAGTGGGGGAATGTAACAGTATACAGTCCACCAAGCTTTCGAACCGTAATTAAAGTCATTTTACTCGCAAAAGAAAGAAATGTATACATACATGTTCTAGTTTTAACATGGAGCATATTAGTAGGACAAAAGAAAAAGTTTTGTAGCGATGATAGCTCAGTGGTTAGCGCGGTCGGTTCGCATGCCGAAGGGCGTGGATTCAAACCCCAACAATGAGCTTGAGCTGCCGGTGAAGGAAAACATCGTGAGGAAACCTTAACATGGTGGTAGGGTAGGTACTAGTAATCGGCTGGCTAGCTACCACCCTCAAGTTGAAAATCTGCCGCCAAGCATCTAACGGTGTGTTCCGGCTGCCTCACTTGAGAGCCAGTTCCATTCCAGGCTAGGTATGCTTTACCATCTTCGACCACATCGTCACTTAATATCAGGTGAGCTGTGGTCAAACACCTAGCCTGTTAACCATTAAAAAGAAAAAAAAACAAACACAGGGTACAAATTGCCTTATCCCACCCTAGAATCCTAAAACTATAATTTGGATACCTTTTATTTTTCATAAGTCACATACCAGGTCAGTTGACATTATAGAAAAAGTTAGGTTGCTTTATGTTCATAAAATAACTTTCCCTGGCTTTGTTCAACTTTGTTTTTATAAACCTTTCAGAAACAATCCTCTAAATGATAGTAAAAACTGTATCAAAATCTGTTGTGCAGAAAAAGAACAAAAGAAGCTAATAAACTGAAATAAGTGAAATGCAACTTCATTTTATTCTATTTTGTAATGAAAATGTAAGATGTAAGAGCTCTTTATGATATGATAGACACTCTATTTTGTGAAAAGTAAATAGACCATTAATTTGTTTTTATAAACCCATTCATACCCTGTGTACTTTCTTATTTCTATATTAATACAACAAATTAATAACTAAAATGGTTAAAATAATCAAGTTTGTAAATAAAAGTTACAGTAAAAAATGATCATTACTATGAGCCAAAAAAAAATAGATGAAATAAAATATTACTCAGAAAATATACCAGCTCTACATGGCTATGATAATGTTGTCTAAATACTTTTTTGTTTACTGTAACATTCATACAAACTTACAACAAGTACCTCAAAGAATATTGCCATAGTAGTGCTGGGGTAGAAAGTGCACATCTTCCATTGGCATGTATTGCCCATACCGACTTCTTGGTCAGATACATTAGGTCCTTTCACATTTAACGAGACACATGAGCCAATTGCACCAGAAACTGGAAACAAGAATGTTCATGTAACAAAGAAATTACATTATATGAGTTGGCAGAACTAGGTCTGAGGAGACCTAATTCTGTCAACTAGGTAATTTGCAGTTGATTTATGTATTCTTGTTTTGTTTTATAATTTTGTGGTAGATTTTTGTTATGACTTGACAAGGCGACCAAGCCAAAATTAAAAGAAAAAAAATACCTTACACATATTTCAATAAGGTTGCTTTTGCCAAACAGTAACATGATGAGGATAACTTATAATATATATCATGTTTCTAGGTGCATGTAAACATGTACACTTGTCTGTTTCTGCATGACCTTTTAAAGTGTAAACAGCTTGACTTTGATGTGCAGAGCACATATTGCCATAGACCTCCAGTAATGTTTTTTTTTTATGTTACAAAACTTACTTTTTAATTCTCTGCTGCATTTAACTTCTAAAGTGCCATTAAATGCCATTTTGTAATCACCCTTCTGATCTTTGGCAAAGACCCTTTGGAATGTTTGCTTGAACAATGAAGAGTTGAATGAATCTCCCATCACCATATGGCCGCTGGAAACAAACATCATAGGTATAAATTAAAAGCAAAGAAGCTTCAAAGAATTTAAATACAAGATTCTAACTAAAAAAAGGCTCACCCAGTAGAATTACAGCACTGTTTCATCTCCATCAATCCAGTTTGATCCAACGCACATGAGTAAATGTCTATAGCATGCCCATTTGTCGCCGACCTCAAAGACAATGCCTCATAATGTTTAATAGCCTTCTTCATATACTTGGCATTGTCTTTGTGAATGTCATGATGAGAACGGATAGGCTGCTTCAGCTCATCATTAACAACTTGACCCGGGCCTTGTGAGCATGGTCCTCCTAAGAACATCATGATCCGAGCTCCTGTATTAGGGTAAGTTACTTCCAATAAGCCAACAGCAAGTGAGAGAGCAACCCCACTACTTCGTAATGGTCTCTTTCCCACGCCCAAAGGCCATGGATCACGTCCAAGTTCTCCAAGTAAATCAGTCAGAGCCATGTCACATTGTTTTACAGGTTGTAGGAAACGGTGCGCTGGTGGTTGGGGAGCAGGTTGGCCGGGACGAGCTTGTTGAGGATTTGGAGCATTGACACGACCAATCGCTAGTTGCTCTTGAATCTGTTTGGCTGTCAAATCTTTCGTGCCTTTGAATACATAGCACTTTGAAATACCTTCTGTGCCTAGAAAATTAAATTAATTTATGATATTTATTTCATTTTAGGTCAGTTTTCGCACATTGCTGATACTGTTTGTAGTTCCAAACTATTTGTGTACTAATTAATTTATCTGTGATTAGAGAAAAACTCTGTGACTGAATTTAAATTAAATATCAACATGAAATAAAATGTAATAATGGTATATTGGCCTCTATTTCTACACTCATAATGCTCAAACTTCTACCAAGAAAAAAAATCATCTAGTCATATTGGAAAAAGATTAAACTTCATTACTCTAAGTAGTATAATTACCTATATTTTCATGCACTTCTATTGACAAGCATTGTTATAGTAAATACTTATTTTATATTCCAACTTACCTAATTCATGAATCTGAACCATACGTCCAAAGGTTATGAGACCAACCAGTGCATTCTGCGGCATCAAACTAAGTGATGTCTGGAGAGAATCTTTCAAAGCTCCCAGTTCCTCTTCATCCATGCAAGTATCTACCACCAATAAGTAGATTGGGGGCATGGTCTGAGCACGAGTAATTGTGTACTCTATGGTTGAGAAATTTGGGATCAGTTCAGCTGGTTGATGCTGTTCTGATATAGCAGCATATTGAGGTGGGAACTGAAATTTTATTAGAACAATAAAAAAGCAAGTTATAAATAAAGACAATTACAAGGTATTGTGATTGGAATAATTATTAATTAAAAAATAAAACTATGAAGTTATTAATGCTTGTTGATGATAAATTAAATTTAAGCTTGATTTGTAACTGAATTGATATTGGGTTCTAATTGCATTATCCAGTAATTTGCATCTTTTATTGATGCATGAAATTATTACAAATGTGTAAGTATATTATCTAGCAGCTATGTTTGATTTCTGCTACAACTTTGTAAAAAAATAATCTTGTTTTTAAGGCCAAGTGTTACTATATTTAGTAGCTTTACAACTTTTAGCTACAATAGGTATACTTACGGGATTTCTTTGAAAGCAGAAGTTGCAAACCCATAATTTGGCTCTGTAATCGACTTGACACATCGGGTTCAATA
The DNA here is from genome assembly GCA_905404145.2 of Biston betularia. NCBI lineage: Eukaryota > Metazoa > Arthropoda > Insecta > Lepidoptera > Geometridae > Biston > Biston betularia. Next base: position 3,603,653 of record FR989879.1, read on the forward strand.
TCGCCCTGCAAGTGTTGCGCGTACATAGTACGGGTTCATACTGTATCGGCGGCAAATCTGGTCGCTCCTTCAGCGGTTGGTACAAGCATGCCAAAGGCACAACCAACCTCGTAGTCTCGATTCTACTCGATGGCCACACATTCCATGTAAACCGTATGCCATCCCGGTCTTCATTCTGCTGTATAAACTCTTCGTACGTGGCCATATCGCCGTTCTAAATACAAAACAACGTTGAAACACTGTTTAAAAAACACATAAATTTTACGCACTTAACAGCCCTTTCTTTCTCGATATACATACCAACAACACGTCATGTGGTAACTATTGTTCAGCCGCATATGATATTTCACAATATCTTTAGAAATTCATTAAAAAAACAATAATTAAACTATTTTTATACTTTTATAAAACGGGAGAGGCTGGCTGATTTGGCAATTGATTGTCAATTTGTCACAAAACCATAGACAAATCAGCTGTCATTTCGGCCACGTCATTTGTAACAACAAAATATTTAATCGATTAATTTTACAAATCAAACGAAATATGTATTTTGATTGTTTTTAATTATTTTATTACATACGATCGAATAAAAATATTTAATTGTAATTTAAATATTACCATAGACTATAGTTTAGAATTTCATGCTCTCTGCCTATGATTTGTTTATGATCAATAAAAAAAGACAAAAAGCGTCCTTCTCTATGGTAATACGTTCCACATTACGCACAGTGATATATCGGAAATGGTATCAAATATTATATTTCAAAATTAAACATTATATTGTTGTATTTACATTTATACACACATATTCTACAAATAAAATTTGATAATCATATAACATTTTATCTTAGTACAAAAACTGTACCTAATTTATGAAATATCTTTTAAACAATTTGCATAAACGAAAATTAGGTGAAGTGATGCGGGTAATGAAACGTTTCTTGAATGAACTATTTTTTTTTATTTTTAGGACATTGTAAATTATTTCAAATTATGGACATTATTTGTAAAATACTTCGTGTTTTATGATAAAACAACGGACTTTTCGTTATTAATAAGTGAACATAATATTAAGACATGTCATTGCTTTGTTTCAAGAGCAGGAAGTTTACGCCAAAAAGTGCGACTGCGCACTGGCCAAATTAGTAGTGTGAAAGAAAATGGCGATCAGCGAAAGGCGTCCGGAGTTAACGTGATGAAAAACATTGTTAAAAGCTCAATTACATAGTGTTATAGTTATTAATTGTGTCAGATGTAGATTAAATAAGTGTTAATGAATAGTGATTGTGTATAAAAATGGCTGCGAATATGTACAGAGTCGGCGGTAAGTGACAATAATTGGTTATTTTTGTTGTAGCTTCGCCGGTTCACCGCCAGCCGACTAGCGGTGCTTTGCTTTGATTGTCGTGCCTTCATTAATTGCTCACATTAATTAGTTCATCGGTAAAATATATCCCTTGCTATAAATTTTGGAGGGAAACAAGAAGGTTGTTGCGATGTCTGGTAGATCAGTGCGAAATAATTAAATGTATCTTACCAAATTTTGTCAAATAGGACATTAGCATTTGCATCTAGGTATCACTGTATCGGCTTGCGTATCAGCAAACGGTGGCTTCACGTAAAGCGTTCTCGGGCGGTAGAGTTTAGGATTACTAAGAGTTGTTTTGCACGATTATGATGGTTTTGACGTGAGCTTTTAGGTTATATTCAATGTTGTCAAAATATTTTGATGCAAGTTTTTAGTGATAAAAAGCAGTAAAGTAGTGATTTTGGATATTTGGGATCAGGCTAGTAAAGTTTAAACATAAGTCATCAACATAACTTTTGGTTTATCATAATTTTTTACTGAGGGGACTCCTTAGTTGCGTATTTGCCCTGTGCGGGGCGCTTCGCGGCTCTCGTGTCGAATGCTAATTAGCTCTTCCTTAAATACAACTTCCTATTTATGGCTTCCCCATTCATAGATTTAGTTTAGTGTTTTTTTTTTATGAAGCTAAGATAGACTAAAATAAAATTGTAATTTTAATAATTTAAATTTTTATAGATGTATAATATTCATGGTTCATTTTGATAATAAAGTAAAATTAGATTACATACAATCTATATCTATTGTTGTGACAAATTTAATACTAAATACCTACTTGAGTGTTATTATATTTTTGGGTTGGGATTTATTATAAAACTAACCACAAAACTGTTTGTTTTCTGTCTGGGTGTTCTCTATGTATCATAATATTTACAAAAAAAAAAGTATAAAAGAATTCTATAAATTTTGTGATTCCCATAGTACTAGCTTTCTTTAGTTTGGGGCTAGATGGCACTGTGTGAAATGTTCTAGGATATTTATTATTTTTATTTTATTTCCTTATCTATAGTAAAAAGTCAAGTCAAGTGGACCAGTTTGTTCTGTGTCTGGGTGTACTGTATGTATTATATGTATGTATTTACAAAAAAAAAAGTATTTAAGTATTTTATCAGTTATCTGATTCCCATAGTACAAGCTTTGCTTAGTTTGGGGTCAGATGGCGCTGTGTGTAATGTCCTACGATATTTATTTATTATTTATTTATTTAGTTTTGTTATTTATTAACCAGATTGGATTTTAAAAAGAATCTAACTATTAAAGTCTTAGTTAAAAAGGCATGTGTAAATCTAACATGTTATCCAGTTTTTATACATACCTATTAATTGTTAATTGTTATCAATACTTTCATCTCCTCAAATTATGCTTCTGAGGCTCAACTCAAAATTAATCAGTCATATGGTTATCTGAGGCTAGCAATTCCTGTAACTGTCTTATCTGTTGGCAAATATTGTTTCTGATTTAAACTAACCTATCGTGTATACTCATACTTATTTATTAATAATAATACGTAAGAGCATATATTCAAGGTTATTGATGTAGCGAGTGTAATAAATAAACTCATTTAAAAAATATAGTCTTTTTAACCCTTTTCAATCTTGTTCTAAATCCTTGCAGCAATTATAATACATATGTGTGATGGTGAAAATATTTGCTTTTTGGTAAGATATCTGCAGGTTTATCTGTGGGCACTATTATTTATAAAAATCAGCTACTTTATAGAAAAATGTCTTTTGTCTTTGGTGAAATTTATGGAACTGGAAAAGCAATTATTCATGTAAATTCAAGGTTGATTCTATTATAAAAGTTGTCCACAATGATAAATACAATGACCTCCTCTAGTACTACCATTCTGCATAACAAACTAGTAACAAGTTTTTGTATACCTTCGTAATTTAAAAGGAATGTATGATTAAGCAGATATATGTATATCTACTGTAGAATTTTCCTTGTTTTACACCTCATGACCTAACCTTAAATGACCTATGGCATATAAAATCTAATGTCTACTTCTTCATTAAAAAGAGCCTAGATTATTTTATTTTATTATATTTTACATGGAAAACAAACAGCTGCTAACTTTATAAATAAATAGAAGATAAATTAACATTCAAAAGCCAAAAAAGTTAATCAGCACATTTGACTAAAACCATCAAAATCGAATTTAGATAAATGTTGGCTGGTCTTATTATCTTCAATCTGCAGATTTCTTTAATCCACTGCTGAGTATAGGCCTCTCAACCTGTGCTAATTTTTATCTTTCCTTTACTATGAAGTCTGGGCTACCAGTGCTAAATATACCAAGCAGTCTGGAAAGAAGGAAGAGTGGCCTATGTCCAGCTGTGGAGCTTTAGAGACTGAAATATTAATAGTAAAATAACTATGAAAAAACTATACAACTGTAAGGTAGTAGGTACCAGACCTACTTCAATAATAAAAATTGACAAAACATTTCTATGAAAAAGTGGGCCTCAAATATGAACAAATTAGAAAAATATTATTGTAGCAAAATGTAATTATTATATCTGATAAGAAAATTTGTTAGGTGCAATGCTATGACTGTCCGATGGTGGCAGATTTGGTTATACTTTACTAGACCTTGTTCTGGGTTTATAATAATTAATTGTATCATGTGTATTAATTAATTGTATAATGTGTATTAACAATGTTAATAGTACACATATTATCAACTCATACTTGATTGACCTCTTTATTACTTATCTCTACCTAGTATATAACAAAGTCTCTTCCTGCAGTCTGTATGCTTAGATCTTTTAAACTATGCAATGGGATTTAATATGATTTCCATCAATAGACAGTGATTCAAGAGGAAGGTTTATATGTATAATACATGTACATATATACATCACATTAGTATCTACATTGCACCCGTGCACATTTGGGGTGGGTCGCTAGTTAAACATAGATATTATCTTTGGCCTAGCTAGATTAAAACCACATTTATACTATGTTTAATACGAAAGTTAGTCTGCAAGGATGCAGAGTAGGGCCTCTGTTACAATTTTTTTTGCATTAATGTATATTGAAAGGACCTACACCTGGGTTTCTACAACTCTGTGGATTACAAACATAGATTATGTCTTGGAGTAAATTAATATAATTAACTTAAAAAAAGCCCATAGAGAATAACTGATAAAACTTTGTGGCAGTAATAGTTGTAATATTGTCAAAGCTTTCATGTAAATAAGACACTCGCAACTTTATTTCACATAACCTTTAATAATGTGAAAGTGTGAGTTCAATGACCTGCTAGTATGCCTAGTAGTAACATACTATAGCCAGTTCTTATATAATAGTAGGTCAGTAAATACACACACTTAAAAGGATTTAATATATTACTGCCCAGATTGATTTGGAAACATTACATTAACATAAGCAGTAGCATCATAAACATTTAAAAAGTCATCAGTTCATAAAAAATCTGTCTATATAATATTTCTACATATTGATAAAAGTGTCAATGACTTTAGACCATGAAAAAACAAAATGTCAATAGCTAAAAACTTTGGGTTGGTAATACAGCATCACAGTATTTAAATGATTTATTCATAAAGACTTTACAACAAGATGTAGTTTGGACAACTAAACACCCTTACACTGTGTTTTTTTTTTTTATTATAGGTAACTTAATGTGCATTAAATTTTGAACTTCAAATAACATAAACCAAGCTTGATGTTTATTTAATTATTTTCTCAAAAAAAATAATTTAATAACTTATACATGTAAAAAAAGTATATTAGTTCTTGTGATGAGCAAGTTGATTATGCCATGTTGAGTTTCCTAGACATCATATACCCTATGATATGGCATATGCTAAGAAACATTGATAGAAACATTTTGTTAAAATATGGTCAGTAGTTTAGGAACTCTTAGGCAAGAGAATGTTAAGCATTCCCTTGCCTACACACATATTATGTACTCCTTTTTTAGAAATCTGGTAACAGCTAAGTACCTATTTGACAAACTTGGTCTGGTAACATCATGGTAGTGGATCTCATTAACAAGAGATCGTCTAGGTAAGTACCACTGTGGTACCAGATATTCTGTCAGCAAGCAGTAGTGCGTAACCATTACGGTGTTCCTGTTTTAAGGGACTGCAGCTTGCGAAATTACAAGGCAATTGACACCAACCATCGAAAATTTTAAAATAATGAGTACTAAAGCAGCAATGCCCTGGACTTTGTTTTGTTACTCAAAGTTTCGTGTATCACTGCATTATCTCTTACCATCAGGAAAGCGCCTTGTTTGTCTCATTACATTTATATTAAAAAAAAAAGTATTATTAGGTTTCTTTTGTTGGGCTTCTAGAAAAGTAATAAATCACCGTCACTTTACATCAGGCGAGTTGGGGTCCAAACGTAGATCTATTTAATGTAAAAAAAACAGTATGCAAGGTATGCGAATGTTACTTTTGAATGCGATGACTGACGCTGATTATTGACGAAGAACTAACTGAGCCCATGTAATGGCTAGACCGAGTTTTCGAAATTAGTAATTTGGTTCCATTTAAAATTTAGACGCTGGGCATGAAAACACAGTATTCGCACCGTTGACTCAGATCTTTCATTCATCCTATTCAAGTCTCGTAACATGCCAAAAGTAAAAAAGCGAATGTTACAATTTACACATGTTTGCCAGCGAATTTTACAACATGCGCCGTCATAAACGCGACATAACTTGTCGGTTCACTGGTGAATGATACAAAATTCAACGCGGCTATGGCCAACCTGACAGCTCCATTGAATGCCGAGGGCAATTGCAATTCTGGCGCGGTGAAAGCGGACCCGTGCTTAACTACTTCGAACAATACGCAGACTGATCCTCCGGGCTCGACCCTACGATTGGATGAGAATTATTTATTACGTATTCTATTCTACAAAACATCTTTTTAACAAACCTAAGGTCGTGTGTCTTCTATTGTTGAGGTTTTTTAGTGCTTGAGATCCGGATCAGCAATATTTTTATAAACAGTCCGTACTGGGCGCGAGCCTCTTCCTGTGAGAAGGATAGTTCACGTCCACCACGTTGGCTAAGTGCGGGCTTGCAAACTTAACACTTGTTTATTTATCTATACTATTATAAAGAGGAAAGTTTGGTTGTTTGTTTGTATTGATTAGGCTCCAAAACTACTGGACCGATTTCAAAAATTCTTTCACCGTTGGGAAGCTACACTATCTCCGGGTGGCATAGGCTACTTCTTATCCCTGTATTCCCACGGGAACGGGAACTACGCGAGTAAAACCGCGAGGCGTCCGCTTGTATAAAATATTTCTATTTGGGCACACCCTGCTCGATGCTAAGCAATGATGCTATTTAGAACGGAGCATGCTTAAAACTTAAGAACTTTAAGCAGTTCAGGTTCTCAACTAGGCTGCCTTGGCTTGATATAACAGTGTGAAACACCATACTAGAAATATTGAAGCTAAATCGATGACATTAGGAATCATAGCAAGTTTCGTACGTTTGCCAAGCGGTACACTTAAAAACCTTTGTTTAAAAAAGAACGTAATTTTTATAAAACAGCTGTCTTTAAAGTCGTTTGAGAATATGCAGGTCTCACAGTCTTCAGCACTAAATTGTGTAAAATTAAGACACATAAATCGTCTGTTCGCTTAATTCCTTTAAACCAACCATCGGATTCTTATTTATCATTTATATATTTTTTTTTTCTTTCAGCTTCGTTGACATAAGACTTATGTTATATCTACGAAACCGAGGTGGTTTGCATAAAAAAATATCTACTGTTTTACAATGATCTTTCCTCATGTTATATTCTATAGAGATGTCAAGAGCGTTGTTAATACTAGAACAAGAAACACAACAGGTGATATAAAAAAAAAATACCTTAGCCAAAAAATTTTGCATGGATTGTCAAGACTCACTAACAACTTAAAGCGTATGTTACATCTTCGGAATCATCTAATGAGTTTTTATCGAGTAAAATAATAAACATAATTGCAGTATAGGTCTCTATATTAAAGATCGGAGACAGTTTTTATGCAATATGTATGAATATTCCGCGTCGACAATTGACCCCAAGTTGTTTGTTTACGAGACGAACTCTAATCAACATTGTATTGAACTGGTACGAAACAAACTGCCATTTGTTGCAGTGACATCACTTATGACACTCGGTCGACGCTCTGAGACTCTTCACTCTGGCTTTTTAACCTATTATTTATTTAACAAGCACTAAAACTGGTGTGTTTGAACTCGTAACTATGAATGAATGGCGGTTCCGCAAAAGGCAAATAATAGTAAAATATGGTCACGGCTACTCAACAAATGTCACAAAGTTACAACGAGGACGTAAGTATGCCTGAGCGCCTAGTGTTTATTTATGCGGTAATAGCGTCCATCGTACAACTGGAACTGCAGTTCAGCACTGCAGTAAGAAAACACGTTAAAAGTCAAATTCTATAAATGTTGCTTTTACATCCGATGATATTTTTCAATTCAAGCAACCCTACAACCATAGCGCCCGCGCAGCCTTGTCTTGCCGCGTCGTGGTTTCTTGGCTGGCTTTGGTTTCTCAGTATGTTTGAGTTGACGTTTGTAAAAAGTAACAAATTACCTGATTATGACTTAGTATATCCCCTAGATTAATATTGTATTTTTCATCTAAGGCAGCTATCTTAACAAGGCGCTGATATTGGCTTTATTTTTGTAGTCTTCAACTACCTATGCTATTGTTGGCCACGGTTCCATATAACGGCTGGAGAGATCAACGCTTCCACAGTACCTTTTCACGGGACGACGTCTCTGATGTCTTTTTGCTGCCTGTTAAGGTCAACGCTGCTACCCCCAAAGTTCTAAGTTAATTAATTACCTCAGCAGTTAGTTAACCTTCTATATCTTTAGAGGGCTTTCGACAGTTGTCCGACGTCAGACTGGATCATCATCCTCGGATAATATCTGCTTTCACATTCTGCCCTCTAATTACCAATTATTTGTTAATTACATTAATTCTCATTTACAACTCTACTGTAGGACTCGTTAAGATCAGTTTTGATTAAGAACGGATTGGTTAATATATATACATAATTTGATTTACTAGATTATAAACAATAAAGCGGGTTAATATTACGGAACCTTTGAAGCCATTAGACATTTGACCACTGTTTTTAACAAACGTATAAGTTTTTTATTCATCTTACCAGTACCTGTCTATTGTTTTTATCCAATGACCATTTAACCAGCCTACACTTTATCAGTCAATTATGCGCATTTTTAACCGCCACGTAAAATCTGGCTAAAGAGTAAAGATTGGATTCAATCATTCTACGCCCTCCCGTGATGACGTGTCCAGGCTAAATTTACTATACACTTACTTATTGACACGTTCCAAAAATACACTTCTTGGCAAAACCGAACGGGCGTTAACATCGCTATCAGCCGCATAATGCCCCAACTTACACACATTCATAATTATACACGCTAGGTAATCTTTTATAGATGTATCCGCACTCACACATGCATAACAACCGTATACGTAGAGACTATTGCCTAATCTACGCGGGTTAGTCTGGTACATGTAGCTATACGTATAATCAAAGGGTACATGAGTAGGTATAGCATAGCGACAGCGGCGACGCGGCTCTGCCAGTGGGCCTTTTGGTGGTGCTCTCGTAAATGCCAGGTAGCGTCACTCGCGTATGTCGCCGGACTGCGCCTATACCGAAATGCACAATATGGGTATGTGGATAACCGCAGCTGATCTTTGTCGAAAAGATATCGTGTAGATATGGTTTCCTTCATATTCTGTTGGTAGAGTTTAACTGATGGATACGAAGGTGCCAAAGTCAAGTTTCCTGCAGACTTGACTTGCGTTTACGTGTATGTTTTTTATTTTTTTTCATATTGGATTAACGATAAACTTGCGAACATTGAAGATCTAAGGAGGTATATTTTCACCACCAGTTCACAGGTTTTAGTTGAAAACTAAGTTGGTGTAAAGGAAGGTAATCATGTTGGTAGTTCAATTATTTATTATACATAATTACGGGCTAATCAATCAATATAGCGTATTGCCGATGGTATCAAGGTCACTTCATGTCTCCTAAATAATGTCTACGAATGGAAAATGTTTTGATAGTGGTATCTGATAAATCGCTATACAAACATTAGCTAACATAATGATTTGGCAATTTTATTAGAAAATTGATTTTATTTGTTGTCTTTTACTATGGAAAAGGATTTATCAAATAGGAAGTGTTTTGTTGCATTGGTATTTGTAGTGATGATAGCTCAGTGGTTAGCGCAGTCGATTTACACGCCGAAGGGCGTGGGTTCAACCCCCAATAATAAGCTTAATGTTGCCGATGATGGTAAAAGAACGTGAGGAAACCATAACATGGTAGTAGGGTATTTTCTATTACTCGGCTGGCTAGCTACCTCAAGTTGAAAATCTACGCCAAGCAATTAACGCTGTGTTGCGACAGCCTCACTTGAAAGTCTTCTTCGATCACACCGTCACTTAACATCAGGTCAGAAAAATAAAACTTAAAAAAATTAATTATGTATCCAAGCCTTATCAATGCTACGAAATTTTAGCTACCAATATACATTGAATGTACAAAGAGGCGAAGGGATCAGGAGAAGGGGGGCCACCCTGTCGCCTCATCGCTTACCTACATTCTTAAATCGATCGAAGCTTACAGTGCAAGCAGTGTTTTACTTAGCCAGACCAAAATACGTGTATGCAGTTACTGTTGTAAGCAGCGAAGAGTATTTGTGATATTTTTTATTTAACAAATTCATTTATGAGGTCAAATATAAGCCTAAAACAGGTTTACAATTAATTTCCTCGATAAAAAAAAACAACCTTAAAAATAATGAATTAGGTCAACTGCGAGTTCGAGTACACACTGAAAGTTTCATACCACCACGCAAATATTATAATAGAAAAAGTTGGAAAGTATTATAGAAAATCTGTTTATACCTACTCGTATATCGAAGACCTAATTATACAAAACTGACTTCACACTTACCGCACGTGCAGTTGACCGATTTTTAGTATTTGTTGTCATACCTCACACTGTGCACTATAATCAAATCCTATAAGACTAGACATACAAACTACTACAGTGAAGCCTGGTTAATTGGGATCTCAAGGGACCAAAAATTTTGTACCATTTAAAGAGGTTTTCATTTATCCAGTTTTCCAATTAGGCAGGTTAAAATTATAGTTGTCTCATTTACAGAGGCATTTACTTATAGAGGTCGAAATGTACCGTTATTCCATTTATAGAGTAATTTGTGTTATATTTACGTTTGGACATTTTGTACACTTTTATTCTGAGATAGTACTGACAAACAAAGGGCGTGCGAAAGAAATTCAAATGTTTTTTTTTTTAATGGTTGACAGGCTAGGTGTTTTGACCACAGCTCACCTGATGTTAAGTGAAGGTGTGGTCGAAGATGGTAAAGCACACCTAGTCTGGAATGGAACTGGCTCTCAAGTGAGGCTGCCGGAACACACCGTTTGTAAACAAACGTGTCGAAACCTGTCCCAATCTGATAAAATGTTTCACTTGTGCAGGGAATTGAGCTACAGAGTTCCAATTATAGAGGTAAACATCGAAAAAAACCTAGAAATCAAATCTCATTTAACCAGGTTCCAAAAGTCCCATTAACAGAGGTAATTCGATAAAAAAGTGCCGGGACCTCATTGGAATTCTCAATAATAGAGGTTTCTCACTTATCGAGGTCCTGTTTAACCAGGTTTCACTGTACTACTATGTAAAAACTAGACATCAATGAGTATTCATGTTTTTCTTAAATAATTATATTGTTATTGTAAGGTTACCTAATAAGGTAATCCTCAGTTACTACGCTTTTTTAACTTCTATAAAAATTGCGACAAAGTTGCAAAACATCCTATGTCAGAAAACAAAAATCCAATTACTTTCTTACGCTTCGTTAAATTTATGTCTAATATATTTATTTATGTCTTGAATATTCAAAATGAACTTCCGCAAAGTAACGCCTGAATCAATCAATTATCAAATTTATGTCTGTCAAATTATATAAGTACATACATACATGTTAAAGATATGTTAATTTCTTTCTTTTGTCAAACATGACTGATTTGAATTATTTGTTATAGGTATGTACTTATTTGGTTTACATTGCCCACGCATAATAAATAAATAAATTTTGAAAGGCATTTTACGCATTGCCTTCTAACCCAACCTTGTACTATGGGGACCAGAAAATGAAAATAATTTATTGTAGGTACATAATTACCACTGAGGATTCTGTTAAATGTAAGCAAAAAAAATTGTACATAGTCTGAGTCTGTATGACCTTCAGAGGGTCCCAAACTAGACGAAGCCTGAAAACTGGTAGAATGTTTTTCTATATACTTTGTGCACACCAAATATAGAAAAAAAGTACAGAAAACAAAAGAATCTGATAGCTAGTGTCACAAGTTTTAAAAATAATTAAATAAATATACACACGCTAAACACACGCTACTAAAATTATAGGTACCTTATGGTCCTGGTACCTGGTCTTTTTTACGTAGTCGGGTAAAAATAGTTGGGCAGACGGCGGTAAGCGAAGTAATAACCGAGTAGATGTATCTAACGGGCGGCGCACCACACTGAAGCCGTAAGGTAGCCCAGTTGGGAGAAAGACTCGCCTTACAATCGTGAGATGTAAGTTCGATTATGATGGGATTTTTGGAATTTAACTATCATCTTTAACGTTAAGTATACAACAAGGTTTAAAAATACCATAAGAACAGTATCTAGTGTATTATTGTCGACCAACGTGCAATCTATTTATACATTCAGTATAAATTATAATAAAGCTAACGAGATGAATATTAAACATTGATGTTTTTTTATTATTTAGGGTATATTGAAGCTGTAGAAGCTAAAAACATAGTTTTAATTGTATTTCTGTCTGTTTGTTCGTGATAAATCAGAAATTACGTCACGGCTTTACATACGGTTGTATTGTTTCATATATGTTCTGTAGAGTCTTGAGAAATATTGAGTCTGTTTCATCGAAATCGGTTCAGGGAAAGGGGAGTTGTGGTAAAAATAATAGTAAAATATAACGTCTAGTATAAATTGAACCTCGGTAAATAGCGGCGTCTATAGTGCACGAGGATTGCCTTTAAACTAGTTATGTTACTGAGACAACAGTTTGTACTGTCGTCATACCTATACATGTATATTTCGTTGAGATTTCTTTGAATTCTTTGTAAATCATCAGGCTAGTAACAACTATAGTTCACAATATTAAAAATACGGAGAAGTAGTGAAATCTCTATGGTAATGTAGAAATAAAAGGGAAAATAAACGCTCTATTACACGTGGAATCACGACTCTTCGTGAGCTAATTTTAGTTCACCTTGCTATCGAACCAGGAATGGAAAGTTTCATAAGAAATATGAGATCGAACAATGCTAACTACTATGTTACGGATGAACACTAACTCGAAACTAAAATTGATATAACATACGTGTGACTTATAAAATATGCTAAGTGCGGGTTGGACTCGCGCGAGAGTACTTAACTGTTGCATTACATGTTGTGTGTGGTATGTATTATGATACGACGGTCCAACATCACAAATTATGTACTTATGTATATCACGTTTACTAAAATAATCTTCATATGACTATAATAAAATTGTTAAAGCTCACATAGGATTCGTTAAAAATATCATAAAGCTATACCTACCCAATCAAAATAGCCTTAAAACTATCGTGACTGGTAGAGTCTGCTTACGTTATTAAAAGTAGGTAATTATCACACTACATATCATTTTTTAAGCTTTACACACATTTGTACTGCAGCTAGCGAAATTACTGGGCTGCTGAGACTAAAGTCTCAAATTAATGAGCGCCAAAGCAGCGATGCCCCGGACTTTATTTTGCAGCACAAAGTTCTATGCATTGATGCAATGGTCATGGACATGCGTTATCTCTTATTATCAGGAGAGCGTATCGTACGTCTCATTACTCTTAAATTAAAAAACCGGGAAAACTACAAAATTGTATTTCCAAAACTGCGGGAAGACACGTGTAGCTCAGCTCAATAAATGAATTCGTTTTGTCACATATCGTATATCAGCGTAATAAGGTTCGCAGTCGCATATCTTTTTAGTGACAGGAACCGCAATAATAAGCTCAGTACGGGGAAACTTGAATAATTAATTTAAGAAAGTTAAATGAAATGATTAATTTGAATATCTGCTCTGGCCCGCCTTGCGGGCGAGCTGTGGTAAAAAAAGCCTTTCCACTTGCGGAAACGAGACAGACGTATCCTCATATCCCAGCTTTGTCACATTATTTGCAAGGGGAAAGATAATTTTATCTCTAGTTCATGCTAGTTGACTGGGCCGGGGTGTTATGGGTGCGTTGCTATCAAAAAGATATCTGTAGTTTTGAATTATTTTATTAAAATATGAATCGTTATTATTCGATAGTACTAATGACAGTCATCATCATCATCAGCCTTTTGTAGTCCACTGCTGGACATAGGCCTCTCCCAAGACACGCCACTCAGCCCGATCCTCGGCTTTTCGCTTCCATCCACCGCCAGCTGTCCTACGTATATCGTCACTCCATCGAGTCTCAGGGCGTCCTACGCTATGTTTGCCAATTCGCGGTCTCCACTCTAGAACACGTCTACCCCAGCGGTTGTCGGTTCTGCGACAAATATGTCCAGCCCATTGCCACTTCAGCTTGCTAATCCGCTGAGCTATGTCTGTTGCTTTCGTTCTCTGGCGAATTACTTCGTTTCGGATACAATCCCTTAGAGAAATGCCAAGCATAGCTCTCTCCATAGCTCGCTGAGCGACTAATGACAGTCATCAAATCTAATTCATTGATTATTAACATTGTACATATATACCTATATGTAGTTCAAGACAGCCCTGTTGGTTGGCTCATTGGTAGTATATCTGCTTTAAGAGCTGTAGCTCTTAGAGTAGATATACTACCAATGGAGCGTGGATTCGATGCCACCCAAGAAAAATTTTTTGTGGTATAAACGTAATATTTGTTCTGTATTGTAATTTAAAAATGTATTTACAAAAAAATAAAGTACTTATAATAAAAAATTATTAAGTACCTACTTTATATTTTACTAAGCAAAAACTTATTTTGAGGTAGATGGCGCTGTGTGTAATGCCCTACGATATTTACTTATTTATAAATACTTAAGACTGACTTTTAACAATATTTTGTTAAAGAAAAACTTCTACATTTTTATTTAAGAGTTTTACAGAAATTGCTTAATAAGGTTATTCATCCACTTTTTCATCCAAGTTAAATTTTATTTCACCCGCGACAGATGAAACCTTTAAATAACAATTTCATAAACTTTTACCTTTGATTACAAAAGCTTCAAAGTAACAGTATTTTCCCCCTCCGAAACCATATAAAACTGCTGCAAAAACTTTACGAAGCCTTATATTTGTTCTTGGTAACAACATTTTTTGTTATTTTAACGCAATGACTACAATCATTGATCAGCATTACTTTAAAAAACCGAGCATTGTCAAAGAGATTAATCGTCCAAAACTAACTCGCTGTTAGCCGTTTCAAAACGAAAAGTTTCAAGCGTGTCATTATGCGCGCGAGTTATTTAGTTGTGTTGTGTGGTGTAACGGTACAGAGCGGCATTTACATTAGGTATGTCCATGTGGTTCTGTTCTGGTAACATTAGTATAGCCGGAGACGGCCAGTGGTTCCGCATCGGCTCTCACCGTCAACACCACCTGCGAATGGTGCCGAGTTATTGACCAAAACGAGGAATGATGCTTTTTGTCTTTTATTTGTTGTATCACGATTACGTATTTTAAGATGTTTTTATGCTTGGCTCATCTTATATATGTGTGAATACCTACATTGTAATTCAATATATGTACATATACACATAAGTCACTGATTAGCTTGTGATTCTTGTATCCAGCGGCAGGAATGTAGCAAAATTCATGATCCTTGAAAAAAGGCCATAATTTTATACTTACGTAAATATGGTCTTTCTTTACTTAAATATATACGGCACTGGATCTCACGACTTGATCCAGGGTCAATTTAGTAATGGTCCGTACTGTTATTTTTTTGCTCAATCTAAGATTTTTTTATTATTATAATGTAAATTAGGATTACTGAAAGTTGGATGATAAATATGTATAATTATTGTTTAAACTTCTCTATTATTTGTAGATAAAGTAAATAAAAGGGAGCTTACACCTTAATTTTACGCTAATAAACATCATGTTAATAAAGATGATGATTACTAGCCGCGAAAAATATATAGGTACTTGATGTGTTTAAATTTCCCTTCGTCTAGTACTTAATTTAGGTCGAGGACGTAATCGTTGTATGCCACCAATGGTATGTTTGAAATTTTCTCCCATAGAAACAGTTCTTTATGCAGTCAATAAGCCTCTTGATACCCTCGAGTATTATATTTCTTTAGTTTCTGCGTATTATGGATATGAAATTGGAGCAACATAGATCAATTTATATGACGCAAGCCTTAGCTTTCCCATTAGTATCCATATTTTAGAATTAACATTGCGACAGTAGACTGAGAGCGGGATAGCGATAACTCTCATCGGGTACCAAATAGGTACGATACATTCCATAGCAGTCGTGTAGTAGAATAAATATTTAAGGTTGCCTAATCGCATTCTGGAGCTAATTATGCCAGTGTTTCAGTGTTGGAAAAGTGAGAATTAGATTAAAATAACTCGAGCGAGACAGAATAGTGTTATCAACTAAACTACCTTGTAGTACTTAACATATTATCCATCGTTTAAAGTAAAAAACAAAACACCTGTTTTGAAGACAAAGACTGCTCATAATAAAATTCTAATTGTTAGCTGGCAAATGGAAGATATATTTATTATCATAACTAGCGGACGCCTCGCGTTGTCACCCGCGTAGTTCCCGTTCCCGTGGGAATGCAGGGTTAAAAAGTAGCCTATTTCACACGGAGATAGCGTAGATTCCCAACGGTGAAAGAATTTTAGAAATCGGTTTAGTAGTTTCGGAGCCTACTCATTACAAAACAAACAAATCTTTCCTCTTTATAATAGTATAGGTTAAAGTAAAACAACAAATTTTTTATACTTGTGTCTGCATTGCGAAAGCTTGGGGATAGAATGAATCCTTATTATCCTAATACTACGCGGATGAGTGCTATTGAATGTCAGTAGGTAGTACTATGTCTCTGCTTAGTACCCGATGAGGTAGGGTTACCGACATCCCGCCCTCAGTCTACAAAGATAACCGATATTTTTCACTTAATTCAAATTGAAACTAAAATTTTACGCTTGTGTTAAACAATTTTTATGAGTAAAAATCAGAAGAAAAAACCTTGCGAACGCACCTAATCAGTAATCAGTAGTATGTATTTGTTGGCCGTAAATAAAAATTTATGTTGTTAAGTCACTTTGTTACAAAAAAAACTTAGAATTACACTTTGAATAAATGAAGCTATATAATTAATTTAACAACGAAAACACTTCTATTTATTAATAGATAGTCCATAAAAAAACCTAATTGATTATGTGCGTTAAAATTTAAGAAAACACGATTAAATGGTTTCCCAACCCAATTCCCCTTATAAAATTCAAATGGCTAATAAAATTCACCAATGAATAACCGCTAAGCGCCAACACAGTGATACCCTTGACTTTAAAAAGTTAGTTGATATTGGAACTCCAAGTTATGGGTAGGTACCTCTGCAGGAGTTAACTCAACCATCATGAGATCATCTTGTTAGTATCATTAGAAAGTGGTTTAATATATTACCGAATGTAACCGATGTCCTATGTTTGTCGACAGACTGCGTCTATTTCGAGACGTCGTCGACGTCTCCGTACCAGATCCGGCGGATAGAAGAGCTGAACAAAACGCCTTCGGGCAATGTGGAAGCAAAAGTCATGTGCTTCTACAGGCGGCGGGACCTACCCAACCCTCTTATACAGTTAGCAGATAAGCATCAAAGTAAGTACCTCCATCGATGTTTTAACTCTCAATTACTTATCACTACAAGTATCCCACTAGTATTATGAATGTGAAAGTTTGGATGGATGGATGTTTGCTACTCTTTCACGCAAAAACTACTAAATGGGTTTTGATGAAATTTGGTATGGAGGTAGCTGACACCTTGGATTAACACAGAGACTACTTTTTTTACCGAAAAAATGTAGCGGGTAACACCGCGGGGCGTAACTAGTTGAGTAATATTTAGTGCAACAGGTTTATTAACTTCAACTTTTAAGTAAACTGTCTAGTCTTATCGGTTTTTACTCATCTGAAACTCTTTTAATAGAATAAGTATTATGCTCTTATTTGTTTTTTTACCTGAATACACAAAAAGATGTGTTATGATTTAAGCTTTCTATCTGTACAATTGTACATGTATGCAAGAATGTTTATTTCTTCCCTGTCGTACTTCTTAAAGTACTAATCACACTTTAATGAATTAAGTGTTTATGGATATACAAATTTTAGCCTAACACGTGTGTCTATATGACGTCACAGTTACCCAATGTGGCGAATTTTATAAATTCACGCTCAATTATTTATTTTAAATAAACAAACCGCGATCAGTATTAAATTAAAGAACTTTAAGTGCACATTTTAAAAATACATATAATAAATATTCGTAAAACAAAAAAATATTGTTTTGGCTTAGGTTACAATCTAAAAAATATTTTAAGGTGGTTCGATTTCCATAAAAATATTTTTTTGCCATTTATGGACAAATGGAGCATAATTTTATAGTGAAATCCAGTAGCTGTGATATTACTGTAAAATTATGCTTCATTTGTCTATAAATGGCAAAAAAATATTTTTATGGAAATCGAACCACCTTAGGTTGTAGTTTGACAACCTATAGTTTATAACAAGAGCATTAAAGTAAGGTTAAATACATGCTCGAATAATATTCCATCATACATACTTTGAAATTTTAATTTACTTGTGCGTGAGCTGCGTTGGATGGCACCATAAGTAATGTCAACTGTATGTTTAACAAAGGCAGTCTTGACATTTTAACGTGATCCATATTTCTTTCGTCTCTATGATATTACAAGCGTAATATTTGACAAAGGCCGATACGAGAACCAGCCTTCGACGCAGTCCCTACGTATATCCTTGTAGACTTAATAATAGGACATTGTTTTACTATTGATTTTCGTAACACACCAGTCAGTCACGCACATCTAGCATCGAAGACATCGGGTAGGTACGTGTTAGTGCCTTGTTGTTTTATTAATAATTCTACAATGTACATGTCACGTGGTCCCAAGCGAATAGACGGGTGTTTGATACCCAGCCTATAAATAGTCGATTATCCTATGTCTGCTACTAGGATTACTCTATTAGCGGCTGTCTAGGACGAATCCTCCGATTTGTAATTTCTTTCTTGTATTCATACCGCGTCTAGATATCGGCTCTTTTTTTTTTAATGTAAAAGTAATGAGAGGAACGATACGCTCTGCTGGTGGTAAGAGATAACGTATGTCCATGACCATTGCGTAAATGCACAGAACCTTGAATAGCAAAACAAAATCCGGGGCAACGCTGCTTTGGCGCTTATTACTTTTGAGACTTTCGATGGTTAGTCTCACCAGCCCAGTAATTTCGCTAGCTGCAGTACCCTTCAAACCGGAGCACAATAATGTTTACACACTACTGCTTGGCGGCAGAATATCTTGTACAGCGGTGGTATCTACCTAAACAACTTCCTGCTTACGAAATCTACCACTACTTAGGCGATGTATACAAAACTTTAATCGTTTTGTGCTTACTGTACAGCTTGTCACACCTGTATGACTATAACGAAGAAGAAAAAATTACTTAAATCTATTATTTCTGTATTTTGACCTCATTGCGTAGTGTTAACTGACCTACCTTCAACGTTTTGTCGACATCAAAATAACTGTCTGTTTATTATTTCCCACTTGTCCCCCGCCACGAATCTGAACACAAGCTATAAAATTGTAAAGCTATTACTTACGGTAGATTTGTATAGCATCGACACTGCGGCAACTGGAATGTTTACGAGGACAATGATCGTGCTCGTAAACTCACTTGAAATTCTTGAAAATCGATCCCGTGCTTTGAAGGTGAGCGAAAAGCAAGGCCTCACGATACTTACGTGTACTCACAAATTGGTTCTTGTACATCACCATGACCATCGAGGAGATCAGATTCAATTGTTTTCATCACCGGATATTAATCGCTCACAAAATACTTGGGTAATTTTTACAATTTATTATTTAACTAGCTGCGCCCCGCGGTGTTACACGCTACATGTTTTTGGGATAAAAAAGTGGCCTATGTTCTAATCCAGGGTCTCAGCTACCTCCATACCAAATTTCATCCAAATACATTTAGTAGTTTTTGCGTGAAAGAGTAATAAACATCCATCCATCCATCCAAACTTTCACATTTATAATATAAGTGGGATTAATGTGTCTTAAAACATTGTATTGTCCCTTTATAAGTAAGATCGACGTAGGAAACACAAATAAACAAAAGTAATTTCTTAGTATTTGTGTGCGATATAGACCCGGTGATAAACATAATTATGTATCGCGAAGGTTTAAAAATTAGATATTGAGGACATGAAATATATAATCGGTTGTCGCAAGAAATCAGACTCGTATTTTAGGGAAGTAAAAAAAACTGCTTATATTTGCAATTTCAAAGATTTTACTAAACTCAAAATGACATGAGTAGATAAAGGAACGAATACGATTTACAAATATTATAAAATTGTATTTAAAAATTATGCATATTCTACATACACTTAACTTGATGTTTTTATAATTACCTATTTATTAATTAATAAACATAAACAGAAAAATTACAATGTAATTGCGTCAACACTCGACTCGATATTTACTAAAAAAAACTCGAACGTGTATGAGGTCCTAGTACTGATTAATTTTATTTATTACTAGCGGTCCGTCCCGGCTTGGCACGGGAAAACAAAACTCAATAAACAATATAAATATAGCCTATGTCGCCCAGCGATAATGTAGCATTCTAATAGTGAAAGAATTATTCAGATCGGTCCAGTAGTTTCAGAGCCTATTCAATACAAACAAACAAAAAATCAAATCTTTTAATTAGTGTCGATTTCCTAATATAGTATAACTCATCATTCTAAAACTAAACAAAAAGTTTATCACCTGTGATACTTTTTGTCAGAGCACAATAACCACCTGATAGATAGTAGATTTAACGAATGAGCTATGAAATACATAAATCTTTAAATTAAACAGTATAAAATAATGTTACGATATAAAATAATGATACGATGCATCGTATCAAAATCACGTAACGGATTTTGATAAGGTTTTGTATTTATTTACAGAAAGTTTATAAACGCGATACATCCTAATTTAACATTTGTATAAATAGAGAAAATAAATGTTTTGTAATCAAATCGTGAAAATAAATATAACCCGCGCGAAGCCTGGCCGAGGTTATGAAATAAATGCGGCATAAAACCCTCCCCCGCATATTATAAAAGCTGTGCCGTACAATTCTTACGTAGCAAGCCAGGAGACTAATCAATTCTAATTACACTCAAAACATTCATCTCATCGACTTTCATTAGGCGACCCTACCAGCTACCTGTATAACGTGCGCGCCTGCCTACTAACTGCGAGCTACTCTATATGATTAAACCATTATATGTGTGCGCTGGATCTTATATTCAAAGAATCTCATGTTCTGCTCCGATTTCTATATGAAATATTTTTATTTTTTATGGATTTACATCGACTCTGACGTCTAGGTGTTGTTTGCCTAGTTTAACTGACGGTCACTGATTTAATTGTGATTTTTGAATGAAAAGGATACATTAAAATTCACGAGGGTCGATCTAACATAATATTAGTTGTGTCCCGTCACACGCTTTCCTCGTGATTCCTTTTTTTTTTTAAATAAATTCTGTCATGTTTATGATTTCGAATACCATTCTCAGAATTATGCAATGTCCATCGATATATGATAGATACACTTACCACTGATAAACTTTCTTGCACAATGTCATCAAGATCAGTTGAACTGTTTTGCCGTGACAAAGTAATGAATTAACTATATTTACGTAACACTAATCAAACCATGGAGTCGCATTTAGCTTGTCTTTTAGTTTATTTAGTTCTTCTAAACTACGTGATAGATTTTCACTAGGTTTTGGTATAGGTATGCCAGTGCGAAGGCGGGTTGGATCACTAGTTTATATTTTATAATATTAGGTTGTTGATCATTCGTCTCTGGGTTTTCCTTTTGGTGCTGAAATGTAAAGCAGGTCGAAGATCGATCAGTCTAGCTTGCATCTGACAGAATAATTTCATTTTAGAGAACTTTTTTGCTATTTTTTTTTTTTATTGTAGTTCATTGGATCGCATAATATATTCTAGAGCTCTATTTTTAAATCGATCGTATGGTTTTCATAATACTTATAGTAAAAATATGGCTAAGTCGCACGATTTTGTATTCATATGCGGAATCTCAGGTGTATGATTAAAAATAAGGTCTGATTTTGTTGATTATGAGGGTTCAGGTTGCAGTAAACGTGCAACTTTAATAGAACATAATTATTGTAGTCGCCAATCAATCCATATCGGCAATCAACGTGATTACTTAGAGAAGACGATCCCTCTTCGTTTTCATTAATACAAACTGAAATTGTGCGCCATCCTATTTCCCCCTCCTCTATTTTTTCGGTAGTGTTTGTAATTTATTTTTATTGTTCTGGACCCCGACAGATGCGCAGTAGAATCTCGACGAAAAGAATTCGCGATCGCGCGAGAAGAGTTCAAACAGTCTCATTACGGAACCTTGTGGCACGCCCTGATTTTATTCCATCTTATTTATTTCCATTTGTAGAGACAGTTTTTTAAAAAATATAAAATATCAGGTCAAAGCCAATCACAAGATGATTCTAGGCTCTGAGTGACGAATACATTGTGTTCGTTTCCCACCGGGACATACATTTATGTGACGATAAATATTTGTTCTGTGTCTGGATGTTCTGTATGTATTATAAGTATGTATTTACAATGAAAAGTATAAGTATTCTATCAGTTATCTGGTTCCCATAGTACAAGCTATGCTTAGTTTGGTGTTAGATGGCGCTGTGTGAAATGCCTGACGATATATTATCCCACTAATATTATAAATGTGAAAGTTTGGATGGATGGATATTTGCTGCTCTTTCACGCAAAAACTACTCAACGGATTTGGATGAAATTTGGAATGGTGGTAGCCGAGACCCTGGATTAACGCATAAGCTATTTTTTATCCCGAAAACGTGTAATATATATATGTAGTATACAGTATACATATAATCTATAATCTAATCTATACGTATAATCTATGTGTCTGGGTGTACCTACTGTATGTATTATAAGTATGTATTTACAAAAAAAAAAAGTATTCTATCAGTTATCTGTCTTCCATAGCACAAGCTCTGCTTAGTTTGGGGTCAGATGGCGCTGTGTGTAATGTCCTATGATATTTATTATTTATTTATTTTATTAATTGTGTACATATCACTAGACAGACAGACAGACATAGCTAGTAGTTTGATGTGTTGACCCGGGTTTGCACTCTCGAATACTTTGGCATCCAAAATGACAATTTCACGTCTGTCTCTCCCATCATTACATTTAAAAAAACATACGATATCAAAGCAGCTTCACAATCTTTTGAAGCAACGAAACCAGTGTTGTATTATATAATGTAAGTAGATTTCCAAATGCTACCAAGTGGATTTTAACCGCTTTTAGAGCAGTAGAGTAGTACCAAGGACAGGTCAAGAAATTAATTAGAGGTGTCATAAAGACGGTGTTACGTAAACGCAGTCGGGAGTCCCGCACTAGCGGGAACGCGCCCCCAGCCGCGTGGTAATGACCCTCGCCGCGCTGTGGTATGTAGCTGCCATGATTTCACTAAGTTTTGTTTTGTTTGTCTAGTGAAATGTGTACCGTGTCGTATGTCTTTTATTCGTCGCATCTCACATGATTTCAGTAATGCGTTTCATTATAATTAGTGTTTTTTTTAACAAACGTTATTAATAAATATTTTAGAACATTTTAACGCAGCCTCAAATTAACCAAAGGTACAAGACAACACGGGAACAAGATAGCTGATAGAATACTTATATACTTTTGTTATATAAATATATACATTAACTATGTATTTATTTCATACACAGTCTAAAGTAAATCACATCGTTAGAAATTCATTTGATATATATGTAGCTGGTGCTCGAGGCATGCTCGGAATCATTATTTTAAATACCCTATTCCCGCCAATATTAAAGATCATTTAGTTGTAGTAGGTATTGTAGTTTGTACTAATTTATGAAAGGGAGGGAGTCCTAGTATAAAATGTGCTGCTTACAAAATCTCAATTTACTATTCATAATTAAAGAAGCCTAAAAACAATAGTATTAATTTATGCAGAATACCAATTTGTCATTTAAAAAATATCTAAATGATGTGATGCTAGGTTGCGCTCTGATAGAATTTGATTTTGGCAGCTACATACTGTTTTGCGATCGGTGGTCAGGGAACGGAGACTGGGGCGAGTTTTTAGCCGATTACCGACGCCCGCGGTGACGTTGTCCAGGATCACTGGGTCACACTCAGCTTGCACTGAGTGAGGCGATTGTTTTAGTAATGAACTTGGGTTATCATTTTTGAAACTGATACATATTTTTACTATTGCCGCCCGTTTAAATCAGAGTACCTGATTGCGTTCCACTTTATTATTTTTAGCTCACAATTAAGGAATCCATGTCTATGAGTATCTTCTATTTGGTCTTATGTCTTTTCAACGGTAGAGTTATTAACCTTTCTTCTATTCTAAATAACATGCAAGGTGGAAACGCTTGCACTTTTTTTTATGTTGGTGTTATGAGCTGAACGAGACGCTCTCCTGATGGTAAGAGTAACGCCTGTCCATGACCATTGCAGCGATACACAGAACTTTGTGTCGTAAAACCAAGTTTAAGACATCACTGCTTTGGCGCTCATTACTTTGAGACTTTCGATGATTAGTCTCAATAGCCCTGTAATTTCGCTAGCTTCAAACCGGAACACAATAGCGTTTATACACTACTGCTTGGCGGCAGAACATCTGGTAGGTACTGCGGTGGTATCTACCTAGACGACCTCCTGCTGAGGAGATCTACTACCAAGTAAACTACTATTTGGTTACTAGCTGGATCTATTTTACATATAGACAAATCCAGGTCGGCCGAAACTAACATAAATCAACACGTCAACACGTCCTGAGGATGCCTCGTGTAGAGGTGAAACACGTGTCGACAAAGTGGTTACTGCAGAGAGGAGGATTCTTGATTATTTTAATTAGATTTTTTGTAGTTTTAATTTTTTATATCTGTCAAAATAAAAATATTTCTAAGTTTATGAGTTCTAGATTTTAAGTAAGATTAGGGTTTTTAATAAATAAGCAGTGTAAAATTAGTTAAATTTAAGTCTCCTCGTCACTGTTGGAACTGGAACGACGGTTAAGCGGAAATAAACTAAATATAAACATTGAACATTCAAAATGAACTTCCGCAAAGTAACGCCTGAATCAATCAATTATCTAACATAAATAAATTCATAGAGACTGTACCTGCATACGGAAATCTAAATAGGAATCTCACATGGCAACTCCGATCGGCGGAGGGTGGTGTAAAGAGCCGGCTTCGGGACAAAGATCGTGTGTTAATTCGGACCGCGTAGTCCGTAGCGCGGGGCGGGGGCGGCCGGGGTTAGTAAACATAATCATGGCCTCCTCCCGCCGTACAATTCAGTAGCTAAATAGGAATGAAGAGTTGCTCTCCCGACCCCGACTCACACTCCGGTCCGCCACCTCGACACCCACACGTCTTATTTCGCAAACTCTCAAATCACACAAAAGATATACAGATACACCTACTTTTGCAAAAAAAATGACATCTTGAACCATTAAATTTAAAAGTACGTAATTAACGCGTTACACTTGGATTCCGGAGACTGTTTCGAAACCGATCATTAATGTTTATGGGTGGTAATCACACATCCTCAATTAGACGGGACTCATTCACCGGCGCGGTACCTAGCCAGGCACATGCACTTTTTGCGTAATAAAAACTGAGAGACATCAATACTCCGTGACTTGTATTCTAAACTCCTTAATTGGATGCCTGCCCCGCAACCCCCTTTACCCCTTAACCCCCTCGTATCGACCGTGGCGCTCTCATCTCGCAGGTACACGCAACACTTATCCCGGTTTTAATTGTCGCCACGCGCCGATGACCAACCACTAGGGATACTATAATATATCATACCTACATACATCTCGTCATACTAAGTACTATAACGAATTAAAGATACTGGACGATTGTACAAATTATAAATCCGATATTTATAATTTGTACAATCGTCCAGTATCAGTAGGACATTTCACACAGCCTCGAACTGAGCAAAGCTTGGACCTGCTATGAGAACTAGATAACTGATAAAAACTTGTTTTTTTTTTTGTTGCTTTTTCACATGCTTATAAAACACTCAAACGCACAACAAGCATCTGTGTTCGTCACATAAACTTTTTTCCTGAGCGGGAATCGAGCACACGTCCTACAGCTCCTGTGGCAGAGCTGAACCGAATGCGCAAACAGGGCAGTCGATATTATCCCTACCTACACAATTTAACGAAACGATACTTCAGCAGCTCAAGCGTGTACCATCTACTGTCTATCATCTGTCTTAAGCGTGTTCTTGAATATTTTGGCCACATAGCTAGGAAGGTAAGCGACAGCCTCTAAAAATTGATAGTTACGGGAAAAGTCGATGGCAAGAGAACACGTGGCCGCAGTCCGATGTGTTGGTCCGACCAGATTCGCAACGCACTCGCCACATCGGTGTATGACGCGCTGCATGTCGCCAGTGATAGGCGAAGATAGCGTAACATCGTGCATGAACGGCTCCTGGGAGGTGGAGGTCACGACCCTCTGACATGAGGAATGCGACACTAGGAGGAAGACACAATTTAAACATCTAATTCTGACAGGTCAAAAACCGAAGCCACAAAAACGAGTAAATACGAGAAAACGATAGGTACGAAATACAAATTCTACTTTTGGCGGGAACGCGGAACAAATGATGAGGACCAACATATTGTTTGACACCTCTTAATAAAGCATTAACAGTATCAGAACATCTTTCTGCATTCACGTCTGCTATTTTTTACATTTAAATTTTGCCCTGATTGTATTACTGTACTAAATTTCTAAGCTTATGATTCTTAATTTGTATTTTTTTACCTAACAAACCAACAGCTCTGATAGCTCATTTGGTAGAATATCTGCTTCAAGAAATGTACGGTGTAAATTCGATTCCCACTGGAACAAACATTTGTGATGATAAATGTTTGTTGTGGGGTGTATTTAATGTAGGTATTTACCAAAAAAAAGTATTGTATCAGTTATCTGGTTTCTACCGTACAAGCTTTGCTTAGTTTGGGGCTAGATGACGCTGTGTGAAATGTGTCGTGATTTTACGATATATTATATTAAACAGATGAACACAATAAAACTGGAAGTGTTCCAAATCCCTAGTTTGCTACGGAACCCTAAGCATCCAATGAAGAAAAATATAATATAGTCTCATGCTACGACAAAGGCTCATGTCCTTCCAATCGTCGTAGCCTACCAAGACTAGAGAATTCTTTGAGAATAATGTTTAATCCCACCTTGAGTCGTCTAAAGTAGGTACTGTTTCGTAACATTATTCAAATTAATGTCTACTTCGCTAGCCTACTGTTTTAATTACATTCGGTTTTAAACAAAAATAGTAATAATATCAGTTGATAAGGAAAACCTGTATTCGGTTCGGCATCTACATGTTGGCAATACGAGTAATTACATGTATGCTCTGCTATTATTACGTGACTTTTGATCTTTGAGATCGTTCAAGGAGGTCATAAATTAGTTAATAAAAAAACCGGCCAAGTGCGAGTCGGACTCGCGCGCAAAGGGTTCCGTACCATTATATATGTAAACGGCAAAAAAACACGTTTGTTGTATGGGAGCCCCCTTAAATATTTATTTTATTCTGTTTTTTAGTATTTGTTGTTATAGCGGCGACAGAAATACAATACTTCATCTGTGAAAATTTCAACTGTCTAACTATCACGGTTCATAAGATACAGCCTGGTGACAGACGGACAGGCGGACGGATAGACGAGCCTTAGTAATAGGGTCCCGTTTTACCCTTTGGGTACGGAACCCTAAAAAAAAGAGAAGAAAGAACGGTGAAAAAGTAAGCTCAAGAAAAAAAAAATTATATACTCGTATTATAGAATACTTTAGAAGCTATGACAGAAATAAATGATCATTACACCTAGTTCTTTGTTTTTTTGTAGATAAACAAAATAAAAATAAAACCTTAAATTAATACTATTTACAAAATGTATACAAAAAACTTAATCTAAAAGTCCGTCAGAGGAGGGATATGTGGCCAGAATGCTGGCAGCATTGCCACGCTGAATGGCAATGCTTAGCTTGTGATCAAAGTAGTAAAGTAGTAGTAGTTGTTGTAGTAAAGTGGCCGGGTAAATGTAAGGATACCAGCGATAACCACACTTATTTATAGCTTATATATATTGTATTTTTTTTTACAGGCATTATATTTATCAGTTTATTTTTAAAGTATTGTGTTACAACATCGCTCTGTTTTTAAATTATGTCGTGTTTTCCATTCTTGGTTGCCTGGAAGTGATTGATTTTAGCGATAAAGCCGCCACTTGTGGCACTAGCTTATAAAATCCTTTTGTATTCTGTACTTTTTTTTTCTATTTTTGGTGTGCACAATGAATAGTTTATATCTATCTATATTTAAAAATTAAGTTTAATTATTTAATAATTGTTTCGTTTAAGTATTATCAGATATTCTGGTTTGTAAAGATTACTGCGTTCCTAAAGGGTACTTAGCTAGCGAAATTACGGAGATTCGCCATCGAATGTGCCTCAAATTTGTTTTGTTTTTCAAAATGTTGGACACTGATCGATTCCAATAACCGTTATCATGTACCTCGTCAAAATAGCGTTTCGTTCGTTTCATTACTTATTACTAATAATAAATTAAAAGCAAAAAAATATTTTTAGAACAAGCTCTTATCTGAAACAATGAACTAATACTTTTGAAATTAATTCTAATAAGTACCTAACCTGTAACAGGTAGTGCCTACACGCCAAATACTTGCTAAAATTTATTGTTAAATTTTGAGTTCATTGACCCGGATAAAAGTTTGTTTTTAAAAACATTTTTTTACGTTTAATTTTTTTTAACTTTTTAGTAAATTTATTAAATTATTTTTTTACACCAACCTTCATAGCTGTTTTGTCTGTTATTCTCCATCCAAAGGTTGTCTGGAAGAAATCGCTCTAGGCCGCCATTGTACTACCATATATGTTTGTATGTTATTTTTGTTAAGTTTTATATGTTATAATGTATGTATGTTTTGTTTATACTACAATTGTAGTCTATTCTATACTCAACATAAATAGATCTAAGTATTGTTGCTATCAAACCAAGCACTTGCTTGTCTATCACACGAACACATTAAAAAAGTCGTATAACAATCGGAGCTCACACTCTCAACCCTGAGAAATAGTAAGATGAACGCGGCCTTGAGAGTAAATTTCGTGACTCAGCAAAAATATGCTATGTGGATTGTGGAATACTACACCATGAGTACTCAGTTTTCAGTATTCAGTTCTACTCAATGAGTAGAACTGAATATGATCATCGGTGGTGTTAGTTGAGATGTTATGTAATGTGTTCTAACATTTATAAGCCTAAGCTCTTGCCCGCGGCTCTGCTCTCGTTCTGTACGATGCCACCTTTGGAATCTGACTAGGGCATCGATGCTTTGGCGCTTGCTTTGAGACTTTCGAGTCGTTAGTCTCAAAACCCTGTAATTTTGCTAACTGCAGTACCCTTCAAACCGGAACACAGATCAGATCAGATTTATGCATGTAGAATGGAGAACCTACGTCGAAACTGAATAAATAGGCTGAAATTGATTTGATGATGTAAGTGATGTTTATAAACTTTTCACAGCTTTGTCTCACGAGTCCCATTAGTTCCGAGTTTTTCCGAATAGTGTACAAAATACCAATAAGACCATCATCCCACACAGGAATAATGTATTTTATATAGAAAAAAAACAATCAGATCGGTAGAACATGCCAACACTACGACTCTATAACATTTAAATTAAGCTTTATATAATTTATTTATAGATTAATATAGACATGTAAACACAATAGTATTGTATTAAAAATCTGAAGTGAACGAAATAAGACATGAATCTCGCGCTATTTGGCTTCCCGCCACTGCAACGTCCCCGATAAGATATGTACCTACGTTACGTTGACTTCGATGAAAACAAAAATCTTGATAATTTTTGATGAGATTTAGACTAGTATAATTCGGCAAAGATAACATAGATATTTTTGATTAATTTATGAGACGCGTAATGAAAGATGCCAAATTTTTGTTTTTTTGTTGCACAAGATTCCAGACATAGATCAAGTCAGACGCTGACGTAAGCACTACGAGTGCGTTTACGGGTTCATTTGCCTTACATTTGCACTAAAGCGTGATATTTCGCACTTTCTTTCAGCACATTAGGCGCTTCTGGGCTAGATAGACACTAATTCTCATTGGCCGTCACCGTCACCATGTTCGTTGACATAATTCGCAAACTGTTACTATGTTAGTTTAGCACCAAAAATATCATAACAAATCCTCTTTTCTTAGTAATAATAGAGCAGCAAGGGGTACACGAAAACTGAATAGCGATAATGATGTGGTCTCCTGGGGTATACCATTTATGTGCATCAGAGTGACATGGCTAGCTAATCACTCGCCTAATAGTTAGCGTCACACTTTCTCTTTAGTGTCACCGTTCAAAATCTTGCGTGATAAAGCAATGCAATTGCGATTCTGAGGTGTGCAACATTTTATTTGTTATCAGTAACTTTTCAAGGTTACATTTCAATCTATAATGCAGTAATTTTGGCACGCCACTCGTAGGATAAATGGCAAAAGAAAAGATGGTTCCTCGGCGAACTGAAAAATAATGTAGTCATTACAAAACGGTAGGAATAGTTGGCCGTAAATACTATGACCATAGTCGTATAAGTTAGTAGAGCAATGCTGACCAGTAAGGGAAAGGCTTGGCATGATTCCCATGGAGGTCCTAATGAAATACACAAACAAGTTCACGCTCTACCGCTTCGGACCGTTGCGCGTGGTCCTGAAGGTAGTGACGTCACCACCGGTGGCAGCGGCGGCGGCGGCGGCGGCGCAGGGGCACGTGGACTCGCAGAGGCCTCGGGCGCATCGAAAGTGAGACCGCGGAGCGCCGCGCAGGGAGGGGGGGACAGGGGTCACCGAACTCTGCTCATCCGACCGATCCGCACTTGTACAAGACGGTCGCATTGTTTCAACATCTCGTATCTTATACGTACAGTAACGCCACACCAATACTGAAACGACATTAGAAGCAATAGAACGCTTTCAAATTGCTCTGCACTCAATTACAACTCGCAGTTTCAGCGTCTCTCACTGACATGACGTGGAGACTAGAGACGTTACACGTGACATTACAACATTGAGTTTCGAGAAACTAATGAGCGATAATGGCGTTTGTCGTAGACTGAGTGGGATATGGGTAAAGCAATAACTATAGTGATTATTAAAACCTAGAGCCGTTGCATTTCTTGCAATTATCCACCGGAAGGCAGCAGGTGAAGCGAGCATCCGTTTCGCCGCTCGGCTGACTGGCTACGGTCATACGGCACTGTGGTGCGGTGACATCGTTTGCTGGAAGGTGAAAATATAATTATCGCTGCTTTTATGACCTTTGCGTGAGGGAACATACAATTAATTTCACGCTCGCTCATTTCTGTTGATACTGAGTTTCACCCTGTCAGATAACCGCACACTCATATAAATATTGTTGTCACAATAGGCTCAGTAAATAAGACTCCAAGCAGATTCTGAAAGATTCTTATCTCATTAATTATGTTGTAGCTAAGTCAGTTAAAATTACTATTTAATTACTTATTTCACTTGGTGTTAGATCTCCTTAGGAGGTCGTCTAGGTAGGTACCACTGCCGTACCAGATATTCTGCAGTAGTGTGTAAACATTACTGTGTTCCGGGTTGAAGGGTACTACTGCAGCTAGCGAAATTACAGGGCTGTTGAGACTAACCATCGAAAGTCTCAAAAGTAATGAGGGCCAAAGCAGCGATGCCCCGGATTTTAGTTTGATACACAAAAGTTCTGTGTATAGCTGCAATGGTCACGGACAGCCGTTATCTCTTACCATCAGAAGCACGTCTCGTTCGTCTCATGACTCTTATAGAAAAGAAAAAAAAAGTTAAAATGATCGTAATAGGCCACAGAATAAGTAAAAGTTGATAAATGTTGCGTATATGGCGATGAAACCAAGGTCGCGCGCTTGAGCAGAGGCTCTGCAGGTGCCTCCTGCCAATAACCGCTCCACATAGTCGAGTGGCTGTCGAATTCACACTACTCTTGAATGAGCGTGCACTCGTAACGAGTTTGTGTGGCCGACGCGGGCGCCCGGCGAGCGTTGGTCTACAACTATAAACAATATTATGTACATATATAATACTCAAGCTGAAGTTTTTCATCCCCAATCTTATCTTCTCAAATTATTGTACACGCAGTTACCAATGCTGGGCGTGTTTCTCTATGGTCACAGATGATGATTGGCGTAAAGTATCAGCATAGTCATAGCTCAGTGGTTAGCGCGGTAGGTTCGCATGCCGAAGGGCGTGTGTTCAAACCCCAACAATGAGCTTGAGCTGCCGGTGAAGAAAAACATCGTGAGGAAACCATAGCGTGGTGGTAGGGTACTTTCTAGTACTCGGCTGGCTAGCTACCACCCTTAAGTTGAAAATCTGCCGCTAAGCATCTAACGGTGTGTTCCGGCAGCCTCACTTGAGAGCCAGTTCCATTCCAGGCTAGGTGTGCTTTACCATCTTCGACCACACCTTCACTTAACATCAGGTGAGCTGTGGTCAAACACCTGGCCTGTCAACCATTAAAAAAAAAAAAAGCATCAATAAGGCATAAAACTTAGATAAACCTTTGAGTTGTGATAAGTTCAAAATTAATAGATTAAGATAATATGTATGCCTAGTTACTACAGTAAAATACTCAACAGATTCGATTTCTATTTTTAACACCCGAGGCAAAAAGAAATCCTACTAATATTATAAATGCTAAAGTTTGTGAGTATGTTTGTTACTCTTTCACGCAACAACTACTGAACGGATTTGGATGAAATTTGGTATGGAGGTAGCTGAGACCATGGATTAACGCATAGGCTGCTTTTTATCCCGAAAACATGTAGCGAGTAACACGGCGGGGCGCAGCTAGTACCTATGTTATAAATATGTCTGTATGCTCATATATATATGCATGTCACGTGAGTAACTATATTCGGCATCGGAGTTCCCAAACGGCTGAACTGATTTTGATTATTTTTTTGTTTGTTCGAACAAATCCTTCTTTCTTCGCTAATTTTAAATTCAAGTTTCAAGTAAACTTCAAGTAAGCCGTTTGAAGATTCATCACTCTTTTCTCGTTAATGTGGAGAATGTAAGCATCTTCCACAGGTCTCATCTAGTTGAAATCTGGGATTGTTACTGTTGTCGTTTTTTTTTTAATTATACGTGTTTTAAAATATGCATACCTACATGTCAGCCGAGATGTGTTGCAACTTACGCAGACTGCCACTGCCAAGTGGAAAACTGTTACTTCTCAGAAGTCATTCCAGATTATACTCGTACATTATCATTAGAACCGTTTCACACTTACTAGGAAACTCCTTCGTTACTAACTCTACTTACTAAGTATGCTATTTAAGCTTAATTTCAATTGATAAGTTAGCAAATAAGTAAGCTATGTGTATAAATTAGCTTTCATACAAGGTTTTTGTTTATTCCTCATATTAATAAAAGATTTTAAAGTGAATGTAAACCTTTTTTTCTTTCTCAATTTCGGTTTTAATCGCTAAACAAGTACCTAACTTAAATTACTCGATTTTGTTTCGACACAACCTTACCATTATTTCGTAAATAAGTTCGATTCGATTTCAACAAAATAGTTTGGAGAACCAACACTCTTATTTATCTCTAAACACCACCTCTATTTATAATACATACGTATTCAACTTCGATTAAAGGGAACGAAAAAGTCATTCGAATACACCACATTATTCTTTTTATAATAGCAGTATCTTTTGTGCGACATGGTTCCTACTGCAGCCTAGCAAGTTGGCGGGCTGGAACCCTGTTCAAGTGAACCGGCATCGTGTCATTAGAGGGCGTGAATATTTAAGTAGAGATGGCGAGAGCGGGCCGCGGTTTACTCCCATTCCCGCTTGGGTTATAGGACGGTTGGGATTACCTTCTCATTGAATTAATTCTGTTTGCTGATGAAAAAGGCGCAGCCAGCCGAACCGTGTTTTAGGATAATGGGACAATTTCGAGTAGCGAAACTGCTGAATGGAGGCTGCCCAGTCTTTACTCAGCATTCCTTGCTTTGCTGATGGTCAATCAATACTCCATCACTTTTATATGTTTTTATTTCTCCCTTTACTCTACGTCTCTCCGTTCATCTTTTGCTACAGGTACGCGCTTGACCTACTTAGTTATATTTACCTATGTATTATTTGATCACAAATAATTTCTTATTTTCACGATACGATGGTTTAAGTGTGTGTATCCATCAAAGGTGTGTATTCTGAAAAAAAAACCAATTGTAAAAAACTTTTGCCGTTAAACCAAACTAATATAAACCTTAGTGTGTGCTAATAAAGTCGTAGGAGCTTGTGATTTTGTTAATAGAGTAGTTCGCTCCAAAAGTTGTACACATTACTGTATCATCAACATGCCACTCAACTCAAGTTTTGGATAGCTTTAGGATGGTCAATGTCTACATCGTAAATGTTTTACGTTTATTATCTTTTGAACTGCTAACTGCTACCCATATCATAAGTCGAGTATCAAACATGCCACTTTCGCGGAATGGCAACGCTTATACTCTTACGGCGCTAGGTTTGTGGTA
Organism: Biston betularia; assembly: GCA_905404145.2. Taxonomy (NCBI): domain Eukaryota; kingdom Metazoa; phylum Arthropoda; class Insecta; order Lepidoptera; family Geometridae; genus Biston; species Biston betularia. The sequence goes on from FR989879.1 coordinate 3,638,210, forward strand.
ATGTCGTGTATCTCGGTCCCATTGTTCGACTACGGTTCGCGTTACGCAATCAAGAGGGGGTCACTCTGTCCGCGCCCAAAAGTCGCACCCGCGAAATGGAGAACAGTCATATCCTATCGATTTGTTAAGATGGCGGGCGCGGGTGGGTGAGGCGGGGTGGCTGCTGGATGTGAGGGTGACGGGGCAGAGGGTGGCCGCAGCCTCCGCGCCGCAGCGTGCAGCCTGCTTGCACCTGCCCGGGCCGTCACCGCCGCCGCCGCGAGCGCGACACACTAGCGACACATCAACTAATGTATGCTCATTCTCTTCTCTGCCCTATGAACTACCTCGCTACATATACGACACGTTCGCTAGCATTATCTTGCTGATAATTTTTGCCGTCAATCGAACACCGATCGGTCCAACGCTCTCGTGGCTCGAGACTAGTTGGCGACCATAAACTTACATAAATGTGACAACTTTATTTTTAGAGCTTCAATGAGAACGTTGGCTCCAGACACCCTAATGAATTTAAAGTACCCAGAAGCATAGCTTGTTCATCATAAGCATACCACATTTACATATCTAATGTGCGTGTGTGAAGTAAAGCAGAGCCAGTTTTAAAACCAGTTAGAAATGAGAGGCTAATCGAAACTTTTTAAATTATAATACATAACTAAGAATACAAGGAAATGACTAAATTATCTACATAATCCAGTTCTAGATTTTCGAATGCCGATGGTAACTTTTAGACATAAGACGACAATTTTGATGTAACAAAATTATCTAAAAGGCGTTAAACATTTAGCGCCCATTCCGAATAGCGAAACCCGTTAGCCCCTATTACATCATGTTGTACCACTATTCAAACATTGCCATAGGTCGGGTAGAGTCGGGTTATCAGTTAATGTTGTTTTTGTAAGGGATAGTGAACATAAAAGTTCAAGATACTGTAACTTTTACTTGTTTATTGTTGCCTCAGTTATCCCCCTTCGCGGCGGTGACCAATAGTTTCTCAGCCAAGGTCAGACACTACTCCAGCTTGGCAAAACTGGATGTATGTATGTTAAGTGTTTTTAGTCAGTCCCCGCAGCTGAATGGCTGAATGTAAAATTCATTGAGGAGACATATCTATACTAATATTATAAAGAGGTAAAGTTTGTGAGGTTGTAGGGAGGTAATCTCTAGATCTATAGAACCAATTTTGAAAATTTTTACCAATATAAATCCACGTTATTTGTGAGTGGCATAGGCTATATATATTAACCCGAAAAATGAAAAGAATTTTTGTGGTAGTCGGACTAGAATTAAAAAATAAATGTCCACCCGTGCGAAGCCGGGACGGGCCGCTAGTGTAGTATAAAAGAAAGTCGCTTCCCGCCGCGCCGTCTACGCGACGGATTTTGATGTGGTTTCCATCAATAGACAGAGTGATTCAAGATGAAGGTTTATATGTATAATACATGCATATGCGGTTTGCACCACACGAGTATCTACATTGCACCCGTGCGAAGCCGGGGCGGGTCGCTAGTATGTTTATATACAATGTGCATGACTGGCCTGTCACCTAATTACTTTAAATTAAATACTCAGATATACCACAAAATGAAATAGAGCGTGAGAGCTTGTGTATTCATTTAACACTATATACAGTACAAACGTATACAAAAAATGCAGTCTTATTTTAAGACTAGATTGTTGCTCTTAAGCATACATTTAACAGTCGTGATGACGATCAAGCGTAAGCCTATTTAGCAATAAAAAATTAACATCTCGTTTCAACTGTTTCTAAACTTTATTACTGACTAATAATGATTGCACCAAAATATTGTTCAGAACCTCATTCACTAGGAGCTCAGACGCGATTCAAACGACCAACATTTCTCGTCTCGGCAGTTTACGATTGACTCACCGGTGGCGACACCGCTGCCGGCTAGACATGAACTTGACTGAATTTCGAAAAAAAATCGATGTATATTACCCATGATCTTACCGCATTCATATCAAGTCTATTATGTATTAATTATTTGCTCTGATTTTATTATTTTTTTCATATTATTATATTGCTTTGATTTTACTAATAAATAATGAATAAATTAAAATCAATTAATTTAAAGAATTTTGTTTGTATGTTAACTATGTATAATATTGTTTCAGTTGTAAAGTGGCCGGTTACATTCTGTTTCTCCATCAAATCACATTGTCAGTTTCAGATGTAATAATGAATAGAGCCCTCGAAGGTGGGCAAATCACTGACAATGCTCAGGGTTTTGTAGGTGTTCAGTTGTCCATAGACAGCGTGGACACAATCCGTTATGCGGCCCATACATTGTACATACAAAAAAATGTTCTATTGAAGAAGAAAAAAATCACATTTTTTTCATAAACGTCATAATTTAACAAACCTGTTGCAAATGTTTATATCGTTTCGTCAATCATAAAAATTTAAGACTGCTATTCTTTTTTATTGCCCCACCGACAATCATTGATGTTACTTTGTCTCTTATCTTTACAAACAGATTGTATTATATCACGTTACTGACGATATTAGTGCAATAAATTGCTTATTAAATTTAGCTATTGATTCTAGTGGCACGGCGTCCAATTAAATAAATCAATACTCGATTGACAGCACTATCTTAGTTTATCTAGCTTCTAGCTACATATGTATCGCAACATGAATTTAGCATCTGACCTTTCTTTGTCTACGTATTGACACAGTTTTAGAACATCCGGGGTTAGTATTGGGAAGATTATAATGTTCGAAGAGCGAAAGAATTCGTAACCTGATATCTTCGATTTTATTCTAGATAATAAATCTATCATATGGTGCTTTCATAAATGTATTAATTGCTCTATTCTGTGACTGTCGTGTAAAGATATGTACGACATATTACAGGTAGAAACAAAATCCGATGATAAGGCTCGATTATGCCGAATACCTTGATATTCGTATTTGCTATTTCAGCAATCATGGGACCGATTGTAACCTGTAACAGCGAGCCCGCTGCTAGGCGTAGATTGATAGTGCCATTAACGCCAAGGAAAACTAAACATGGTATTATTATAATGATAACTTTAACTGCATAGCATTTACTCTATATGCCCAACTAAAACTAATATTTCGATTTTACACTTATTGAGAAATGTGTTTGTTGTAAGACCAGGTGAATTCTTGTCACGGTCTTAAATTAACGATAGTTATTTTAACTTGCATTTGAACTTTATTTTTTATTTTTTTGCCTGCTGAAGAACTGTATAGTTTTTACTCCTTAGCTTTTTTAATATTGCACATTGTAATGTTTTTTTGTTTCAGTGGCCCAGTCAGAAGACTCGCCGGTCGCAATGAAACTCAAAAAAATATGCCTAAAAACGCCGGTTGGCGAGGAACAGGCGGCACAAGCAGTCCTCGACCCTGCGATAGGTAAGCCTCTTTGTTCACCTTGTTTTTAGAATTCAGTACCCTACTGAACCTAAATAAGAAACCGTTGCAGGATCACTTCGTTGGCCGTCTGTCTGATTAAAAACCTTTATTTTTCGCAATTATAAATAGGTATACCTGTATTTTTAATAACAAACTTACCTACATTTGCAGTTGTTGGAAATAATAACCGACAATATTTTCGATCCAAATTATCTTTTCAATAGAGCAATGTTCGGGAGCTTTTATACTAACGATCTTCGAGACTTGATTTTCGTGATGCTAGGTGCATATAAATTTGTACAGAACTCACGGCTCGCGAGTTATACTTGTACTAAATTTGTCTTGTTTTCTGATAAATAACTTGCAAGATCTTATACTGGGAGTAGATTAAGTAATCGATAAAAACCAATCAGTAGTAACTCGTGGTAGCTCAATTGGGAGAAGACGCGTTACACAATCGTGAGGTAGTGGCTTCGATCACGAGCCCTTACCAAAATATTTTTAAAACTCGAGAACTCAACTTAACCGAACAACACTGTGAAGGAACATGTGCCGAGAGGATCAATGGCGTCTGTGAACCCATCGAACCGCACCTGGCCCAGTCACCTTTTGAGGATACGTCCGATACCTAAGTCCAATGCTCTACACGTATTTAACATTAGTGTAAATTAATTAGATTGTCCAAGAACCAGTTCAAACAAACTTTTGTCACAGGTTTTTGTGTTGTGTTGGTTCACCCTATAATCGTGAATTTTGCGAAGTCATGCTACCGATAGCGTAGGTCGGGGAAAGTCATGGTGTGCTTTGCCACGTGTGTAAATTATATTAAATCTGTATACTGGTGTTGGTTTTCAAAATTATCTGTTGTAATATGTTATGAAAAGATGTATGTAAATGCAAGATTTTATTAATAAACTAGTGGACGCCTCGCGGTTTCACCCGCGTAGTTCCCGTTCCCGTGACAATACAGGGATAAAAAGTAGCATATGACACCCGGGGATGTGTAGTGTCGTGTAGCTTCCCAACGGTGAAAGAATTTTTGAAATCGGTCTTGTAGTTTCCGAGTCTATTAAAATTTTATAGGCTCGGAAACTCGGTATTTAATACAAACAAACAATCAAATCTTTCCTCTTTATATGATTTACGATTTACTAGTATATTTTTACGTTGGCTCTAGTTTGATAATATTAGGTGATAGATTGTTACTGGTCATGTTTCGTCAGTAAAGTCTTCGTTTACTGTCTTTATAATAATAACTTTAGTTTGATTTAAAAAAAATGTGTTGATTGGAATGTTTTTGTACATTGATATGTGACGCCGTGTTGCGGCTGTTGATTGAATTGTGCTTTTATTTCCCATCGCGCCACGCATCAAGGCTATGATGTCATCGATTTAATTGTGGCAGCCACTACATTACCTACCTATAAAAGCGACATTTATTTCAGTCTTAATTCTATCCAGTAAGCTTCGACGGTTACGACACTCGATCGATTGTGGAAACTTTACGGCATCGTTTACATTTTACAGTTTTTCCTAATTATAATGCTCAATTATTATTTCAATGTCAAGTTATCCTTTAACAATGTTACGGGCGGCGTTTTCTTCGTGGACTCTTGTGTTTCGAGTGTTAACGTGACCCCATCTCATCTGACCAATGTTAAGTATGCTCGACGCATTACATCACATTTGTCTGTATGCGCCGTCTGCTCGTGGTATAAGGGATATAGACGCGGGCATGGTATAGCTAGAGGGTAGACATTCGTGCTCAGGTCGTTAATGGTACAACGTGGATCTGTTGTGCGGTACGCGGGTGGAATAACCTATAATTAGATGCGCGTACCTACACCAATACTCTGCCGTGAAACTCGTAGATGTCTCGTTTATTCTACATCCGCTGACACATTTAGCGTCATCAGTTGATAAATTCGCTTTTATCTAGCGCTTCATTATGCAATTACATACCTATAGAGGGAACTATACTAATATCTATTATAACTTCTGACATCTCGATTTTTTTTCTTTATGTGACATCGCACTTTGCTCATTCTGCCAGTGTTAAGTAAGATCATTTCATATCTTCAAGTAAAATAAGGTCACATAAAGTAAGTTGCGGTCTAGTACATGCCCTAGTAAAGATGTGTAACTTTATAAGAAGTTTTTTTTTTATTTAATGTTGGTAAACAAACATGGAAATACATGTTACACTTAATAATATTACTTGCCTGCACTTGTGCTTATAATCCGTTACTTAATGATTAAAAACCTTTTGAACACAAATATTTAAAAAAAAAAATGTTGAAAGATACAGCGCGTTTACCGCGTTCCCGCCAAAATTTTACGTCTCAATTTGTCCTGCTTATACATATATTGTTGTACTGTTAGGTACTTATTTGTATCGAACAAAACGCGAGAACGCGTCTCTTCAATACCGATACACATGGGCTTGTTCTAGCACATTCTTTACCAAAGATTCGATATGCTCGCCTAGAGTTCAAGATGTCGATGCTTTTTACACGCAGTTTTATAGTTGCCATTTGGCACGATACCTTCAAGATCGCTGGAATTAATGCATTATTCTAATCTGAAAGATAACAGAAGCTCTAGCATAGTTGTTAATTATGTCTTTAGATAGTTATAATCTACTTTGTGAGCCATATTTGGGTTGTAAACTTATGATAATCTCATAAACATAATGGGAAGAATCCCCTGAGTCTTGTACAGCTAATTTTAAATGTGACTTTTTCAATTTTAACTATAGACTCGTGTTCAGCAGATACCTAAATGTAGCTAATCTAACAAATACACATAGTGCATCTACGTATAAAAGAGGGGGTGGAAGGGAGATGTCGGGGAGGTGATATTCGTGTATCGGGTGGAACGATAAGTAACGACTATTCGTCAATATGCTGCATAGGCAGAATATAGGAATCTGTGTGCGACGTTTAGTAGACAAGAGCACGTTGCAGATTCGGCAGCGGCCCCCGGGCTACGGACACGGCGTGAAGCCGGCGCGGCGGTGAAGCATGCGTTTCTCCGCCGCGCGAGCCACTGCAGTGTTCCTCCACGGCCGATAATTTGATTGGACCCGAGCTGTCACCTATGCGCCGCAGTCGCCCGGCCGTCGCTCGCCGGCTATCGATTAGAGCCCCCGTCCCCTGCCCCCGTGCCACCCGCGAACCGGATCTCGTCACGCCGCCATTGTATACCCGCGACGCTTAAACGCATTCGTTTCTCCCGATGCGAAAACGACGCATTCCTTCCGCGCCCTCCCGCGCCCCGCGCCGGCCGGCCGCGCCGCGTCGCGCGGCGCCACAGGACACGCCGGCCCTCTCATTACACTTACCTTGCCACTTGCCACTCTGCCGGCCCCGTAACCTGGGCCGCGTACACTACACTCGCACTTGGCCCGCCGGCGTCCACGGCGACACTGCTCCACGCTCTTTTGTACTCAATCAACTTCAATGATGTCATCGTATCGTTGAGCCCACCGTAAAGCCTGTCATTAATCTATCCATAACAAATTGTACGCGATCATAATCCATAGTCATTCAGATTCGCACCGAAGATATTCTCGACTCGAATTACGTGATAAAAACTGCTCTAGAGCTGGGTATTATAAGGTAGATTATTCAAAATCAGAATCCGGGGAAATAATCTGTGACAATTGTAATAAAGTTTATTTACAATATATCGGTTAAACGCAACATTATTGTAGCGTAGTTTTACGCCATCGTATTACGAGCCAGCCTAGTCGTCACAGTGGGCCACCACGCCACCGCTCTCGCGCCACTCCACTCGCGGGGCACTATGTTGAGCAATTTGCATTCTCAGTTCACTGGCATACACTAAACAGATCTTGTTAGAATACCTACTATCCCTTCATAAATAAAAGTTATGTAAACGTAACTTAACCATATCTATTGTTAACATTTCACATAAAAACATTTTTGCATCCCATGCTTAGTGAGGCCATTTATATGCTCATTACATTCTATTGTTTTTTTAATTGAATCGGTCATTTCAAAAACCACTTAAGTCACATTTTTTCCAAAATGCTTTTTTTTGCTGAAAATGGTTCCTCAAAGGTAGATGCGTATTCTGGGTAAAAACAATTTAAGTCAATACATTCCTTCCTTCATTTTAACAATACCGCGTGAAAGACGTTCATTGCATAAACAACATTAGTCAGTGACTTAAGAGGTTTTTGCATGCACCACTAGATGGACGTGCCAAGGAGTTTTACAACAAAATTTCATCAATTCAAGATCTTTGTAAGGAACGAGATGATGTTGCAGCGACAACATTCGATTTTATGCAAAATCTACCATTGCCTCACATACCTATACAAAACATTTTTTATTTACGACAATTATGGGTTCACTGTTTTGGTATTAAGGATTTAAAAACAGGCAAATCGACATTTTACATGTATCATGAAGGCCTTGCTAACAAAGGAGCCAATGAGGTTTGTTCAATGTTGATGCATTATATAAAAAATAATATTGGGCCAAATATTAAATATTTATATCTTTTTTCCGACGGCTGCCCTGGTCTAAATAAAAATAATACATTGTTGAGATTTATGTTGGCTTTGACTGACTCTAAAAGATTTGAAAAAGTTTATCAGTATTTTTCCATACGTGATTTTGGAGTCATAAAAAAAAATGTTCGAAAGCATGATTGTATCTACGTCCCAGGAGAATACATTGATTTGGTTTCGAACTCCAGCTCAACATTTACAGTCATAGAGCTAAAAACTGAAGATGTTTTCGAATTTAAGAAATAGTAGCCAAATTTGTACAAAAAAACATGTTTGTCAACTGAATCTTATGGAAAACAAGTCCCAAAGGACCAGAAAAAGTCATTTGCACCTTCGACATACATGAATTTTCAGTATGATTCAGATCAAAAAAGAACTATCATAGCCGAGGAATATATTGATGGATTGATTAAACATTCATTCTCATTAATAAAGAAAATAACAACTTCTGTTTCACTTCCATCAACCAAAACCTATGATTTGAAAGTGCCCATCAAAAAAAAAAAATAGACGATTTAAAACAAGTTCAAGATAGCATTCTGTAAGAGCATATGCCATTTTGTAACAACATTTTTAGCTGGTCAACTGCAAATGTTGAAGATAATGCAGATGAGAATGATGGAGAATATGACTATGTACCATAAAGATATTAAAACATGACTAATTAATACATGTAAAATGTTAATAAGATTATTTTTAAGTGTAATTCTTAATTATAAGCCAAAAAAAATTTGATTACTACGATTGTTTTGGTTAAATTATATACCACTAACCCTATTTCTCGCTAAAACAACATAAGTCAAGAACTGTTTTTCAGGTTTTTTTCATTATTTCTATTAATAAACTGTAAAGGTTATACACTATTTTAATTTTTTACTACTCAAATACTAAATTAAACATAAAAAAGTCCTTGAAAACTCATTTGTTTGTGTATAATACAGTTTTTATTGATTCCTGAAAAATTATAATTTTGTGACTTAAGTGGTTTTTGAAATGACCGATTCAATTATACCTAGCGTATAAGAGAGATCATATTGTGTTTAATTGGTATAGATCTCATATAATACCTACAGAATTTTAAAGTAACATCAAAGACTATGAAGTATTCTCACCGGTGTGTGGAGTTCAGATAGGGCTGGGAAGAAACTGAAACTGGACCAAGAAAGCGAAAGGTGCTCTTGGCAAGACGTGTCTGCCGACCAAATATCTTTAAAGGTCACTGAAAACGAAAATTTGAAGTCCCAACAAATGCTCTGGAAAGTTCTTAATATTTTACGACCAAAAGAGAGGTGGCAGGACTAAACAAACACTAAACACATTAAGCTAGATTCACATCTTGCCTGTTTGGCAGCAATATAAGAATTTCTTTTCAAATTTTGTCATTTTGAGGCGTAGACGTAAGTTAATCGTAAATTAAATGTAAAAGCGTTTTGATGTACGAGAATGGTCGGGTTTTAGTTTTTTAACCTTATCTTGTTTCAATGTAAATAAAAATATAACACTAATGACAACCCTGTTGGTTCATTGGTAGTGTGTCTGCTTCGAGAGCTGAAGGGCGTTGGTTCGATTCCCACTCAGGACTAACATTTGTGTGACTAACATCGATGTTTGTTCTGTGTCTGGGTGTACTGTATGTATTATAAGTATGTATTTAAAAAAAAAAAAGTATTTAAGTATTCTATCAGTTATCTGTCTTCCATAGCACAAGCTCTGCTTAGTTTGGGGTCAGATGGCGCTGTGTGTAATGTCCTATGATATTTATTTATTTTATTTATTTATAATAAGCATAATAACGGTAAATTTGTTGGACAAGATATTTAACTGTCATCGATGTCTGTGAATGTCCTGGGCGGGAATTGAACTCACGTTCCACAGCTCAGGAAGCAGAGCTACCTACTGCCAAATGAGCTATTAAAGCAGTAGAGTAAGGATCTCGTTATCTATATCTATCTACATTATTATAAAGAGGAAAGATTTGATTGTTTGTAATGAATAGGCTCCGAAACTACTGGACCGATTTCAAAATTCTTTCACCGTTGGAAAGCTACACTATCCCCGGGTGACATAGGCTACTTTTTATCCCTGTATTCCCACGAAAACGGGAACTACGCGGGTGCAACGAGGCGTCTGCGTAGTCCGGGTGATGGTTTAAGACTCAAACACTTTACCAATCTTAGCCCAACTTGGCTCGAACTCTTCTAATGTACAGTGAATAAAGCTATAATCACGACTCTTAAAAGTTCAACACGAACAACATAACAATTGATAGAGTAATAGTGTTGTTTAATAAAATTTAATTTGTAAGTGTATAAATTAGGCATCCCGGCATAAATGAGCATAACGTATACATACGTTATGCTCATTTATGTCTAAAAAAGAGAGTTGTTTTACGACAGTTTCCTAAATGTGAATGATCATATTCAGAGCAGGCGTGGTACAGAAGTGTTTCAGCCTTCGGAACGGGCCGGGAGTTGAAGCGGACGTAGAACGGGCTTGGTGGCGTATATTAGGAGAGGCCTATGTCTAACCATTGCTTATAGTAGGCTGATTATAATGATGATGCTATTGACAGCCCTGTTAGCTCATTTGGTAGAATATCTGCTTCTAAAGATACCACCAGGACAAACATTTATCTAACTAATTATAAAGAGGAAAGATTTGATTTTTTGTTTGTTTGTATTGAATAGGCTCCGAAACTACTGGACCGATTTCAAAATTCTTTTACCGTTGCGTTGGGAAGCTACACGATCTCCGGGTGACATAGGCCACTTATTATCCCTGTATTCCCACGGGAACGGGAACTACGCGGGTGAAACCGCGAGGCGTTCCTGGTTCCCATAGTGCAAGCTTTGCTTAGTTTGGGGCTAGATGGCGCTGTATGAAATGTCCTATGATGTTTATTTATTCAGTGAACTCTGATTTATTTTTGTTGGCTAATGGGAGTAGAGTACCTACTCGCTGCTCGTTTCTCGGTTCTTTGTTTTGGTTTATCACATACATAGATATGGCTGATTCCTTTGTGTTTTGATTACGATGCTACCGATGACTCAAACATCTCGCGGACAACAAGTCGTCCATTTGGAGGAAAAAGAAAATCGATTGTTTTACTTACCCTGAGGAAATGAGTTCCGATTCTGAGCCGAATTAAGATTTGAATTAGTAGAACTGGAGCTTGCACTGACACACTCCCGTGTGTATTTGTCTGTTGGGCACTGGTGTTTGTTTTTCTCAATCAAGACTTAAAAAGCCACATGTATGCCATAAAATTAACTACTATGGCTAGATACTACCGCGGCTTGAGTCCAAACAATACCAGTTCGATTCCCGACATACGTTTGAATAGCAACTTGGTGGCAGATCTCCTTAGTGGTGCCTACCTAGACGACCTCCTGGGTCGTCTAGGTAGGCACCACCGCAGTACCAGTTATTTTGCCGCTAAGCAGTAGTGTGTAAGCATTACTGTGTTCCGGTTTGAAGGGTACTGCAGCTAGCGAAATTGCCCTGGACTTTGTTTTGTTTCTTAAAGTTCTGTGTATCGCTGCGATGGTCATGGACAGGCGTTATCTCTTACCATCAGGAGAGAGTCTCGTTCGTCTCATTACTTTTTACATGAAAAAAAAAGAATAATGAGATAAAATCCTCTGTGCTAAATTTGGATGTTAGAGATATAATCGAGGCCTTGGCTATGTGGTGGTCGAACGCGGAGTTAGCTACAATAAAAAAACATGCAATTGAAGAGCACTAAGAGAGAGAGAGAGATTATATTAATAACTTTTTTGGCGAAATTATGATAGATTGCTCAATATGGTTACTAACCAAAACAAGATTATATACAAGGCCATTATACAAAAATAGAATTCACAACAAGAAAGTTGGAGTAGTGTCTAGCTGATGTTGATAAAAGATCCACGAAGATTATATTCAAATTAAACATTCATAAAATTTGTTCAGAGATAGGTACTATACAATGTTCTCGTGGTGTATTTGAGAGTATCGTACAAGGATAAAGATTATAATATATGGATATAAAGAAATGATGAAAGCGAAATGGCTGCTACGTACATATTTACTATGTTATTGTATATATGTAGTAGGTATGTACGCACACATAATTCTGAAACTTGATAGCTCCAATAACATTATTTCTCATTTCACCTTAGCAACGAAAAAATATCTTATTTGGAATGAATACAAGACGATGTCTGTTGTTTAGTTTTGCGAAACGTCATTGACCTCTATGAAAAGAAGCGTCGCGGCTTAGGTGCCTTCATCGATTGCGCGCATGCCTGTTTCTAAGGTCGTGCCCGACGCTCTTGCTCTCCGATGGAAATCATTCCAATTAAAATGGCACACGCCATTTTTTACGACTGTTTCCTAGACGGCCGGGGCCTCGGTCGCCATGATAGTCGAGCTAATGCTGGAACTGGGACCTGGAATGTTTCAATTGGATTCGCGGACGCATCTTACCGGCCGCCGCTGTTGTCACTGCGGTGTTTCGCGGGCGGGCAGATTTATTTGGACGTACCCCCTTCGACGGGGCGCGGGGCCGGGCCGCCACCCACCACGCCACCTCCACACATTTGACTGGATCAATAAGTAAGCAAAGGATGCCCGAGCAGAAAAACCATACACCCGACCACCCCAAGGGGGCATACGTAACCGACACCCCCCACTAACGGGGGGATGGAGGTCTCCACAGATTGCCATTTTCTCTTTGCCTACGCTTTAATTAGTTGCGTAGTAACGCATGTACATCCATAATCCCAGGTTATTAAATTGCCGAACGAGCCCTGGCCACTTGAAACGGTGAGTGGATACTCTAACTGTAGCCGGGGCAGGATGATCATAAAAATATGAGTCTTAAATGGCAAATGCATACAATTTTATGTCAACAAACATACATTATTTAAATTATGTTTACCATTAAATAACTTCAACGTAACTTTATGGCTCTACATAGAACACCTTGGTCTTCAATATTTCACTCTCAAACTGCCACCAAGGATGCGAGATAAGATAAAACCTGTATGTAGAGATAATGATGGCAAACAACGCAGCCCACCTGAAATAAACATTCGACAAAGCCTATATCTTTCGACAAAGCCTATACCTTTTGTAGCGATGATAGCTCAGTGGTTAGCGCGGTAGGTTCGCATGCCGAAGGACGTGGGTTCAAACCCCAACAATTAGCTTGAGCTGCCGGTGAAGGAAAACATCGTGAGGAAACCAAAGCATGGTGGTAGGGTACTTTAGTACTCGGCTGGCTAGCTACCACCCTCAAGTTGAAAATCTGCCGCCAAGCTTCTAACGGTGTGTTCCGGCAGCCTCACTTGAGAGCCAGTAGCATTCCAGGCTAGGTGTGCTTTACCATCTTCGGCCACACCTTCACTTGACATCAGGTGAGATGTGGTCAAATACCTAGCCTGTCAACCATTAAAAAAAAAAAAAATCTTAAACATAGCATCTTTTAATATTAACACATCGTCTTAAAACATCTTTTCTTAAGACATTCCTCATTCAAATAGAACAGCGACATGTTTCAAGCCTCAGAGTTCATTCATCTTTAGAATGCTCGAGTTTTAGCCAATAATAAAACCTATATTACACTTCCGTGAGTATGTAAGAGGTAATCTCCGGAACTATCAGTCCGAAACATTATTCCTGAGTGCCATCTTTTGTATACTACACCGGGGACACCGTACGTGAACGCTAATTAAACGTTTACTAACATTTTTAAAGCTCCTCGATTATTATGTCTCAGTAATTCTGATTAATATTATAACTGTTTAGTATTCATTCGCCCCGCATGCTGTGTCGTCATTCCGCATTCCATTTGTTTCTAGGAATGTTCTGACGGCGTAAAGCTTTGTGTTGCCATTGGTAATGTAGAGCTGATTACAAAGCTGCTAAGCCTGGAAAATATTACCATCAGTGTTAAAACAATGTCAAAAGACCAATTACTAAATGAATCGTTAAAAAGTAATAAAATTACTGTATGTTTTAAATACTAGCTTTATCGGAGGTGCTAGTAACCGATATCCAACTGGCATCCGATATTTGAAAAAAGTCTTGATTTGTCCGGTTTTGAGAGCGTACTCGGATGTTTTCCGTTGATCGACGATAAAGTTTTTATGCTATCTCACGGTCCTTGAAACGAGCTTCATTAAGATAATAAAGAAGCTCTTTTTAATCCAAACAACCCCCTAATAGGTACTTAATTGGAATCCATAGATTGCTTTCTAATTTCAAGCGATCGTGGTGGAAATTGCTCGTCGGCGTTAAAAAGTGTAAGGAGCTGTGATTTTTACGGCGACTCTCGTCTCGATTTCGGCTGAAGTGCGGCCGGGCTTCTTTTGCGATGGCAATCGAAATAATTATCATAAAGTAAATCCCCCGCAATTCGGCGGCCGCCCCCGGGCTCCACAGTCGCGGTAAATGGCGGGCCCTCGCCGCCGCAGCCGCCACCGCGACGCTTTAGTGATGCTATCCCACACTTTCTCATATCGATAAAATAAATCACCCTACCGAGCGCTCGCACGGTGACGAACTGGCGAATCTGATAAGCTTCACCTCACCAGATGGTGTGCTACCTATGATCCCTTCGAGTACCCTCAGGGAAAGGCCCATAGCTTAGCTACAGATATAATAAAGGGAACTCCATATTTATCTATATTGTATTTCGTACGATCACAATGCGCTCATTGTGAAAATGATATTTGCTCTCAGGCGTGTAATCTTCTAACAGGCTCTTGTACTGAGTATTTTCTCTATCTAAACCTTATAAAAGCCTGACTCGTTTTTCTCAAAACGTATCAATGAACTTTTGGCAGGATGCCCGTTTCAGAGATTTGGATATATTGAACATTCTTTAGTGAAAATATCTTTGACCTCATTTTGGTTCAAGTAGAAAATGTACCTAATCAACTACGACGATAATTTCATTATCCATTCAGAACTATATTTGTAGGTACTTTATTGGATCGCGAATTTTCTGTGAGTAACTAGTTTTAGTGAGAATTAGAAGTATCGACGTCCGCCAAAGAAGTAATCACATCACGAGCCTCGAACTTGAGAGCGTGCGGGGCGGGGGAATTCAACAATCGCATTTTCAGTTTTTGTCTCTTCGCCTCCTCTCATTTCAATATTGCCAATGGAATTAAATTCTCCAGCTTGTTTTAATATCTTTTTTTTCTTCTTCTTGTTCACATCATGCTTGATCTTATAAAGACTTATTATTACAACGGACTAATTTCGACTGAAACATGTTGTTCCGAACCAATATCTGCGAAACGTGCCAAGAATGTCCGATATATTCCAATTAAGTACCCAGTGAGGTGGTTTACAATTTTTATTTTATTGTAACGAAACATCTGCTTGTACGGCATTGTCGTCCGTCGCATATTGTTATTATATTGTTCCATTAGGATTAGCGATATTGGGCGTAGTAATAATAAGTAAAGCGTAACGACCCCACTTGGTTTCCCTTCTGTTAAATTCGTCACGTACCTTTGCTTTCGGCCTATCATGACCCAATTACGCTTTAACTTTAATTTTTACAAAGACATTTCGACAATCAGGACTCTTGGAGTGTTATGGCGTGACGCGACACTCAGACACCGGACAGGCCTTCGCCCTACGGGAGACGCGCCTTTGTCAGCCCTCGGGGACGCGGCCCTTATATTTACCTATTCGTCGCCACCGACCCTTCTGACTTCAATGCCATACAAACAAAATCACCGGCCATTTAATACAGAATGACGCTATAACATCGCCAAATAGAGGTCATACAAGTTTCGTTGTTTGTACTACACGCGTCACCCTTGAAATCTTTAGAAATTATACTTTCAAGGTTAAAGGAAGTTACCGATTTCTACCAATAACGCTAATATTGATCGAGGGCCTTTACCTACTGGCTTAAATATTATATTTCGCAAAGGTCACTAGAAATTTTAGTTCACTATTTTAATTGCCAATTATAATTTACTTATGCAAAGTAAAGTAAATAAAAATACGATAAAAATGCATTTTTTATCTTTGCCCAGTGGACAGGTGCAAAGTTTTGCCGTTCATATAATGAATTTCAATGGGTTTAAGCGAGTCTCAGTATAAAACGACCAATCGAAAGTGGCTCCTTATTGAATGACAATGTGCATTTAGCGGCGCCGCTTCAGATAATATGAATAAAACGGAACGGCCGAC
This sequence comes from Biston betularia, assembly GCA_905404145.2. Classification (NCBI taxonomy): domain Eukaryota; kingdom Metazoa; phylum Arthropoda; class Insecta; order Lepidoptera; family Geometridae; genus Biston; species Biston betularia. The sequence continues at coordinate 3,654,352 of FR989879.1, forward strand.
ATGTTGTGATACGTAACTACATAAGTGTGCGACGCGTGTCGTAATGGCGAGCAGATCGACGTCGCCGCGTAAAAATCATAAGTCGACGTTGTTGGTGTGTTTCGCAACACACCTGCCGACCCGCGCCCGCGACCGCGCCAAGCGTGGCTGCTGTGCCCTGCGCCGACGGCTTCTCGCCTGTCTCGGAACCCTCGCTGTTAAATTAAATGCCGTTTATACTTTACGACCCACATAAACATTGGTAACTTTACTATCTGTTAACCTCGGAATACATTACCTATCTGAATTGTGTATAGGTTTTACAGAATGTTGTCTCCTCGCATGGTGAACCACCGACCCGAGTTCAGTGGTCCGCGCAAGGCGACCATGTTGCGTCTCTTACGCAAATCATTCTCTGCTACTATAGGAATTAGTGATTCATCGTCCATGTAATACAAACATACGCGAGATGATGTCTTGCGAAACTATATCGTTGATTGCAATTACATTATAGGCATCACGTAAATACATAGGTCTCATGAGCTTGTTTGCGTTAATTGGACCGCCTCTCGGTGACTGGATCTAGTAACAACGTAATTTTTGCGCTCAATTTAATCTTGATGCAGCAGGTTATCAATGTACGTTGATTGTGATGTTCCCTACATATTGCACTGAACAAAATCACAACCACAAACATCTAATGATATCACCATTAGAAAAATTTGTTCTGTTGTCCGTATCGATCAATATGTTTGTTTTTAGACAGGAAAATCATATCAATACGTTATTTAAATAGGTCCGACACGATTAGAATTATGTATAGTTTTTTGGTATGCAATGGTTTTCCTCTTAATTAGAAATAATGTTCTCGCCAATGAGGACGATGCTAGCTAATCCTACTCGACAATGGCATCGTTTAGTCACACTCACGACATTGACTTACAAAAACTTTGCTCCTATGAGCAGTCATGACATTGGACAACATTACTAGTGAAAAGTGAACAAAGTAGTAGGTAGCTTTTTGATAATAATGTCATATCTATTTGTATTATTTAAAAACCTAAAGAGTTATCAGATTTTTTGCTAAACAAAAAAATATATATAGGTATGCTGAAAATCATCTCTGTTACGCAACTTATTTTCCTGTCCACATAAACGACCTAATTAGTAAACTAGCGATATAATATCGATCACGATATAATCCACAAATATTTTCAACAGCTTTAAAATTTGAACCCTTCCTTAGGTAAAAGTAATGAGGCGAACGAAACGCTCTCATGATGATTAGAAATAACGCATATCTATGACCATTGCAGCGATACACACAACTTTGAGTAAGAAACCAAAGTTAACGGCATCACTGCTTTAGCGCTTATTTTGAGGCTTTCGATGGTTAGTCTCAACAGCTCTGAAATTTTGCAGCAGCAGTACTCTTCAAACCGGAAGACACTACTGCTAGGCGGCAGAATATCTGGTACTGCGGTTGTTATTGGCTGGTTGTCAGCTTTCTACATACTACTTTTGTTCTTTGTTGGATTTCTACATTTCAAACTCGAGTCTCTCAAAGTGATGACTGATATAGTACGCTTCATTGCACTTTATTTCACTTTGATGTGGTACAACCTCTTTGTTTACAGTCCTTATTTACTTGACATACTTATGCTCTCTCTATATAATAAATAACTTGAATCTTGCTCCAATCATTTGACATAGACGTTAAAAGATGTATGGGTTATGTTCCAGTGGCGATGGAGGAGGAATCTACGGATCTGCCGGGCACGGATGGGCTGGCGCCGAAGCAACGGCACCAGGCCAAGCATCGCGAGCTATTCCTCTCGCGCAACGTAGAGACGCTGCCAGCCACGCACATACGCGGCAAGTGCTCCGTCACGCTCCTCAACGAGACAGAGTCGCTGCTCAGCTATCTCAATAAGGATGTGAGTATGTACCGGAAATGGGGAGGACATGACATACACTCTATTCCACTGGCTGATGAAATCTATCACGTTTGATTATTGCGACCGAAGCAAGAGACCGACATGCGGTATTCCGATGCAGCTTAACCACCATAACTAGACATTCCAAAATCAGCGCGAACTTTCGATGCGACTCTTATCGCGTGAGATAAAGTCAAGTATTTTTGTTTTTGACATCTAAATAGACTAGCGTCTAGAGCATCGGCGAACAGTATTTGTTTAGGCTTAAGGCAACCAAACACGCCAACATAAAATAGCCAGCCGTTTCAATCAAAACACTTTTTGGGCGCGCAATGTAGCGTCCGAAAGCTCGTGTCGTTTCTCTTTTCGCTAGAAGTGCGCGACTTCACATCTCGGCATGCCGATATGACATCCATAGAAGAATTCGATTTAATTAGCTAATTCCGAAAATGTAACAGTATCGATGCTACATTCGTTAAAACATGCAATTTTAATACAGTAATCGAACGCAGCCAGGGTGTGATACAACTTCGATGCAATCGTTAATTGCCTTGTTTAGCCTATGTTATCTGTGGCTTGACCCTAAAAATTTTGACACTAACTGCGAGTTCATAACAAAAGTAGTCAACAGTTAATCTTAGTAGGAGCTAATATCGATGAGACACAATGGACTAGACAAAAAACTATGAGAATTGTTTATAAAATTTGAGACCAAAAAATTATAGCCTTTACTAGGTAGTTTTATTACAATAACTACTTAAACTGTGACACATTGTAGTGCGACACGTGATGAATAAATACCTAATACATTAGTATAAAATTCTAGATAGATCTATGTCAGTGCAAGGCCACCCCAGTTGTTCTTACTATTATATTTATGTTACTAAGTACTTACATTTATGTATGTTAGTTAAATTATGTCATTCCCTAATCAGGTCTCATTTCCTGTGTCCTTCAACTCTTTATTTAATTTGAATAAATAGCAGATGAAAATTATGAACAGCATATTTGTTACTGCCCCTATTTTATTAAGTTGCCTAACTGTCCAAATTCGATATATCTACATGTTTGCTGTCGCTTTTAATCATAAATCCAAACAGGTTCAAATTGTCCAGTCCCACGAATTGAACAAACTTTTCATAAAATAGATTAGCCATAAAAAGAACTTCAGATCTTATTCTGTAAGTGTGATAGTGCTTGCGATGCGATCGCATGCCAACTTTTTCTCAATTAGCGTTAACAGTGGCATGGCAGGAGACCGCCATCGCCACCAAATTGGTCTAGTACTACCATGCATGGCAGAGTAAATCACACATACTTTTCACCTCCAAAAAGGTAAACTTTCAAAGATAAACGCAAATTTATCAGTGCCACGCACGACAAAATCGGTCAAGCTGTTTGAGCTATAGGATGTTACTAAGACTAGGAAAAAATAAATTAACAAATTATGAACTGCCATACTACTAATCTTATGATCTATATCATGACTAACACAAATCTTTCTCTTTGTTTCAGGACGCATTTTTTTATGGTTTAGTATTTGATCCTTCACAAAAGACTTTATTAGCAGATAAGGGAGAAATCAGAGTTGGAAGTAGATATCAGACTGAAGTAACTAATTTATTAAAAGAAGGTATGTTAACAGTGTTTGAAACGTGGCAAAAATGTGTTGACAAGTGAAACATGTGACAGTGTAGTAAGGTGGTTTTTGTTATTGTTAGGCGAGGACGACGGGCGGTCGAGCGAAGATCTGGAGACATTGGTGTGGACGCCAGACCATGGACTCACGGACCGGCAGATCGACCAGTTCCTGGTTGTCTCGCGGTCAGTGGGCACGTTCGCACGCGCGCTCGACTGTTCCTCGAGCGTGAAACAACCGAGTCTTCACATGTCGGCTGCCGCCGCCAGCCGGGACATCACATTGGTATGAGGACATTACATTACATATAGTCTAGAATAGTTGACCATCCGGCAAACTAGTTCCTGGTAATCGGTGAGGACATTAACGCTACACTGCTGTTAGAGTCGAGCAACCCAGTCCGTAGCTGTCAACAGCTGGCGTCGCATCACTTAGTATCTACAATAGCTGTCAGGAAATCAAATCGACTAATTTCTAGTGGTTCTGTAATTGGTAGGCATATTTAAGTCTATATCATCATTATCATCCACAGCTTTCTTTATCCCACTGCTGGGTATAGGCATCTCCCTTTTCATGCTATCTGCCTCGGTCCTGTGCCAAACTGGTCCAGGTTCGACCCGCGACGGTGATTCTCTAATGCCCTATATATCACAAAGAAACCTATATGTGAATAGTATTTAAGGTTTATATTTAGTTTATTTCCGCTTAACAGTCGTTTCAGTTACAACAGTGATGAGAACTTAAATTTAACAACAATTTATAGAACGAATTACAATTATACAATTTAATTTTGATTTACAATTTAAGTTTTTAAAAATAAATTGTTGTTAAAATTAAATCCTCATCACTGTTATAACTGAAACGACTGTTAAGCGGAAATAAGACAAATATATACCTTAAGTATTCAAAATGAACTTCTGCAATGTAACGACTGAATCGATCAATTATTATTTATCTATGTATGAATAACTTTTCTAGTTATGATTTAATTTTGTTCCTCCTTTTAGTCGTGAAAATAAACAAAGTGGCAACTACATATTTATACAATAATTAATAATAATAGCAATGGTACTAAATAAGTAGGTATATACATAATTTAAATTCGCATAAAAAAAAATTGCTAGCTTTATGAATAAAGATTAGTTTTAAAAAGCTAAATTCACGACTATTTATTATAAGTAAACTCAAATAATGGGCTCCATCAAGATTACCGTTTTCGTGGCGACGGAGGCAAAAAGTTTGCTTTCACTACAACAATCAGTTGTTACCCTTGAAATACTTTATGCAATACGTGATAAGTCATTATTTTTTACACGAAACTGTACAGACGGTGATGGTCTCGAATCGTTCAATACGACATAGAATTATTTTTATCTATAGTAACTACTTATTCAGGAAAATTCAATCATAACTGCTAGGAATGTATGATACTTGCTTGAATATTAAAACGTGTGTTAATTAACAAATGTTTTAGTAAATCTTTGCAATCGTCTTTAATTTGGTAGGAGACTACAAAATAGCACTATTGTTCGTGTACAGTATCTGAAAACAGAACCGTTCAGAAAACGAAAAAAGAATGTAACAAAACATGTACGGTTATCACAACCAAAACTAACAATTATATGTGGTACACGTTTCGTAAAGTGTAGAAACTAATAAGTTTATTTTCATGCTTGCCAGTGAATGACAATATAATCAGCCTGTATTTTAATGATTTTAAACCAGGCTGACAAAGAGAGACAATATTTAATTTTAGTAGAACACAGATTCATTGGAATTTTCCATATTTGTGCTCTCAATTCGACCGAATTGAAAATGTGTCGCTTTTAATTTATATTATTTATTGATCAAAATTAACAGCCCCTAATAAACATGATAAATAACATAAACAAAGAAAACTTTACATAGGTACTTAACTTATGACCAATCGCAGAATTTTATCAAATTTTTGTTATTACGTTAAAACTTACAAAACTCCCTGACAAATATTGTTTATTGAACAAAATAAAAAAGACCTTAAATTATACTATTTACAAAATGTATACATAAAACTTAGTCTAAAAAACCGTCAGAGGAGGGATATGTGGCCAGAATGCTGGCAGCATTGCCACGCTGGATGGCAATGCTTAGCTTTTGACCAAAGTAGATACCAGCATTCTGGTCACCTGAAGCCTCCTCTAAACGTTTGATGAACTCCCTGACTATAATAGAATAAAAAATATAAAATAACATTCTTAAATTTAAAACTAGAGGTGTGTGTATACTATTTATTCTCTCTTGATATTTGTCCTTGACAATAAATTGAGTTAAGTTAATAACAAGTACATAGTTATTCACTATTTATTTGGCTTTTTGAACATATGCTAGGCTCATATGTGTTAAAAACAGAAGAAGCTGCTAGTTAGACACAGTCTTAGACGAGTACGTGAGCCTATGGATCATTATTATTGTAATTGCGTGCTAATATATATATATTTTTTTAATATGTGTATATACTTTTTGTGTAAGATTTCAAATCATGTCTTAAATTCTCAATACTCACATGAATGATTTCAGTTCCACGCAATGGACACTCTGCACAAATCCGGGTATAGCATAGAAGCCGCGCTGTCGTCGCTAGTGCCCGCCTCCGGGCCAGTTCTCTGCCGTGATGAAATGGAAGAATGGTCCGCATCTGAGGCCAACCTCTTCGAAGAGGCCCTCGACAAATATGGCAAAGATTTTGCAGACATACGGCAAGATTTCGTAAGTACCATCAGAGATGGCTGAAAAGTTTTTACAAGTATTTAGAGGAAACATGTCACTTATAACAACATCTTTTTGGAGAACTGACTGACTGATAATGTTGCCAGTGAGACAATAGAGACAGTGAAATCACAGCTACTGGCATTTATTTTGGTCTTTATTTCCGGTAAATCACAATTGCTTGAATAAAACAGTTGATTATGCTAATAATCTACTGTTTTATTCAAAAATCATAAACTCATAAATTTGATTTTATGCTAATAAAATCTACTGTTTTATTCAAGCAATAGTAATTTGCCGCAAATAAAGACCAAAATAAATGCCAGTAGCTGTGATTTCACTTTAAAATTATGCTCCATTTGCCCATAAATGGCAAAAAATTATTTGTATGGAAATCGAATCACCTTAACAGTATAATTTTGTGTGCAGCTGCCGTGGAAGACGCTAAAGAACCTCGTGGAATATTACTACATGTGGAAGACGACAGACCGCTACGTGCAGCAGAAGCGCGTCAAAGCCGTCGAAGCGGAGTCCAAGCTGAAACAAGTGTACATTCCCAACTAGTGAGTGTTTGTACCGAACACTACATTACATTACTTGCTTTATTACCTACCGTTTAACTTTAAGCACATAGTATACAGGCCTTAATTGCCTAACGAAGGCGAGTACAAACGTGTGGACAGCTTATTCGCCTAACTTGATCTGTTTACTTTTCCTTCCCATCATTCGGCATCATTAGCCATTATTCCTCTTACTTAGAAAAACTTCCGATTAGAGCCTTGATCACGAAAATTTATGGAATTCGTATCGTAAAGGTATCGAGTCCTCAATAGCATACAAAGCTGTACAAATCTCATACAAATTTTTGTCGATGTCGATACGAATACGTTTTTCGCAAGTCGTTCGTGAACGAGGCTCAGTCGCTTGTTATGCGTAAATCAATGGGCAGGCTAGCCTTACCTGCAATCGGCAAATGATGTTGACGTTTGTCGTTTGTATTTTTTTTTAAATTTATTTATTCATAACAGGTTTGTGTTTGACCACACAAGCAAATACGAAGTCTAGAATGGAGCACGCTTACCTAGAAGATATCTGTTCCATCCAAAATTTACTAATAGGGAAATATAGACTCCGACAGACGGTACCTATCACATCCTCGCAGTTCGTGCCAATTTATCGAATCACTTTGGTACGTGCGTGGGAAATAATTATATGACTTGAGCAACATGTAGACACAAGCATTCGCCGTGTATTGATTTGCAATGCGAGCCCATGCAAATTAGTACATTAATATGTTGCTTGAAACTCTGGCTGTAGGGCCAACAGCTATTGCCGGCTTTTTAATGGAATGCTCAGAACAATTGCAATGTAAATTTTTCTAATGTTGCAATGAAAAAACTTGTAAAAGTTTGCATGACTATAATTAAGGTTTTTACTACCTTATAGTGAAGCTTTATTTATTTTTGGCGTAGCAATTTGTGCCTTTACCAGTATCAAGTGTTTCGATATTTTCATGTGTATTATGAAAAATCAGGTTAAATAAATCTCACAAAGTAAGTTATGATCCAGGCCGGTGATGCTCTAGTAAAATAACACGTGTAATTCGGCGTGAATCATCTATAAATGACAACTCGAAAAAACACAAGTTTTGGAAAATTATACAATGCGGCGACATTATTGTTCCGCGTTGCCGCCAAAACCCTAGCAGCTTTTATAGTTATTTTAATAGTTTACGCATATCAATAACTTAAAACGCAAAATGAGTGTAGGTAATTCCTAGCTACAGTTAATAGTTTTTTTCGCTTATAGTACAACCGTAGTTTGAAAATCTCGGTTGCTATGAAAGGGCGGCTTATAGATCCATAGCAATCGGTACGTACCTTCCCCCGCCTACACTGGACCTTATTAGATCTTTTTGCCTCGTTGTCTCTCGTTATTTATATCAGAGCTTCTCTATTGTGTACAGTTGAAGAACTTGCTCGTTCTTTTTGAAACGAAAGCTTTTTCATCAGTGTAAAGTGTTAGTACAATTGTTAGTTTGACAATTGTACAATGTTGTATTTGTGAAAAACGAATACAAGTAAGTAATTTTGCACTGGGTAAACTAGAATTTCCAAAAAAGAAGTTTTTCCAATTTTATAATTTCAAATGTAATACGGTGTTAAAAATTTTAAAATACGGTATAGTTACGGTACGATGTTTCATATTTGTATGTTGTTGTGTTTTGTTTTGGTGTGTAGTGAAGTTATAATCTAATCTATTCTATTCTATAGCAGTGGGACCCAAACTCGGCAAGACCGGTCTCTCGGTGGCCATGATCAAAACATGCCTCCTTGTAATTTGCGCGCTTTCACAGAATACTATTATATACAGTTGAATGAAAAAAAAATAGTACCTGAAACATAAACTTTGTACACCTTTTCGAAGTTCTTAGACGTGCAAATGGAAGCTGGTCTAAAAATAGTCTCCTTTCTCTAGAATTTCTCATTCGTAACGCTTCTAAGTACCATTGGCTTCTCACGGCCTTTGATATAAATAGACAAAATCAATACTTTATGAATGCCCCCACTCCGCGACGACGCCGGTTAGTTCTTTGCGTGTAACTTATTCATTATGTTATCTCGACATTTCCATGCGGTGATGAATAAAATATTTTAACCCATGATATGTACACTTTTACGTCTTACGTTGCACTTTTGAATTGCATCCTTGTTCTTAACTTTCATACCTATTGCATGATATTTACGGATGTAGATTTTGACAGCCTTTTTTTATTAACGCTCAAGATTATACTGTTTTGCCTATGTTCTGAATTCAAAATTTTCTACTACCTCCACGTTAAAGTTATCAAGTAGAAAGCGCGAAATCTTGCTTAGAATACGAACGACTTAAAAATATAGCTAAATAATTATTTATTTTTTATTACAACTTTTTTTTTAAATTTTTGTAATTAAAACTTGTTGCATTATCTCCCGTCTGTTCTCAGTCTATATTCTGTTTTTCATATCTGGTTGCCTGGAAGAATTCGCTTTTAGCGATAAAAACGCTACTCGTGACAGTAGCTGATAAGGCTCTTTTGTTCTCTGTGCATTTTTATATCTGGTGTGCATAGTAAAGAGTTTCTATCTACAATTATATATATCTTAATTAATTTAGAAAGTTATGTTTAATGTAAAGAATGTACAGCTAAAGACGATGCGCCATTGCAGCAACAAGCCAAACCCGGCGCTCATCACAACCAACAACAACAGCGGCGGCAAGACGCCCGCTGTCCTCAATGGCGGCACTAACGGCACTTCGGCCATGTCAGCCGGCATGCTCTGCGCCTCATGTCAGGGTGAGTGTATCTCAGTCTTGATTTAATTATTATAGGTACACAATCATTTGTAGAAATGGCGGGGACTCATTGTGACACTACCATATATCATCCCTACATTAACATTATTCTTTGCTATTCTCGTTTATTCGGGTTTCGTACCTAAAGGGTACAACGTGACCAGGGTTACTAAGACTCCGCTGTCCGTCCGTCTGTCACCAGGCTGTATCTCATGAACCGTGATAGTGAGACAGTTGAAATTTTCACAGATGATGTATTTCTGTTGCTGCTATAACAAGAGATACTAAAAAACAGAATAAAATAAATATTTAAGGCTCCCATACAACAAACGTGATATTTTTTGCCTTCGTGCGCGAGTCCAACTCGCACTTGGCCGGTTTTTTCAATTTCAATTGAAGCATGTCATTGTTTTGAATCAAGAACATTCAAGATATTTATTGCTTCCATACAGTACAAGATGTTTTAAATACAAAAACTTTGGATTTTATGTAATTCTTCTTAACTACTGCTTTAATTAATCATGTTGTTTACACATATATAAGGGATCTAGTTCAGATCGAAACTTAAATTTGTTTACTTCTGTTCATTATTGTGACTTTATCCTGCTTTGTGTAATATATTAATAAATAAACAAAATAGTGTATGGGGCACAGTCAAATATGGACCCTGTCGGGTACGGCAACGTTGAGAAGAGAGAAGAGGCATTCATTTAAGTCAAAAAATTTGTTTTTAAAATGTTATATTTTTAAATGTCAAAATTCTCAACATATTTTTGTGCGCCGTACGAGTCGAATGCTAATCTGTTTATAACAAAAGTATCGCCTTGGTTAGAGGCTAGTAATAGATAATTTTTTTTTCACGAATTAATTAATTTATTGTATATTTCCAGTGACAAATTCAACCCAGTGGTACACATGGGGGCCACAGCATTTACAGTACAGATTATGCGGCTCCTGTTGGTCATATTGGAAGAAATATGGAGGACTAAAAGTGAGTGTAAGAACAAATTTTCTTTTTTTGATACTATACCCCATATTAATTACTTTGGGAAAACCTTTTTATTTATTGATCATAATGAGATCTCCTTAGCAGGAGGTCGTCTAGGTAGGTACCACCGCAGTACCAGTTATTCTGCCGCTAAGCAGTAGTGTGTAAGCATTACTGTGTTCCGGTTTGAAGGGTATTGCAGCTAGCGAAATTACTGGGCTGTTGAGAATAATTCTATCAAAAGTCTCAAAGTAATGAGCGCCAAAGCAGTGATAGCCTGGACTTTGTCTTGTTACTTAAAGTTCTGTCTATCGCTGCGATGGTCATGGACAGGCGTTGTCTCTTGCCATCGGGAGAGCGTCTCGATCGTCTCATTACTTTTTACATAAAAAGAAAAAAAAAAAATGAGAACTTAAATGTCTAATCATGTTTGCCTTTGTAACCCCCTGACGAAAACGGAATGTCATAAGTTTAACTTGTGTATCTTCTGTTACTTCTGTATCATTGTAGCTTATTCTTATTGAAAGTGGGGGCGATAGGTCCTGCACTGACATCCCGCTCGGGGTGTTTTTTTTTTTTTTTTTTTTATATATTGGTTGACAGGCTAGGTGTTTGACCACAGCTCACCTGATGTTAAGTGAAGATGTGGTCGAAGATGGTAAAGCACACCTAGTCTGGAATGGAACTGGCTCTCAAGTGAGGCTGCCGGAACACACCGTTAGATGCTTGGCGGCAGATTTTCAACTTGAGGGTGGTAGCTAGCCAGCCGAGTACTAGAAAGTACCCTACCACCATGCTATGGTTTCCTCACGATGTTTTCCTTCACCGGCAGCTCAAGCTCATTGTTGGGGTTTGAACCCACGCCCTTCGGCATGCGAACCGACCGCGCTAACCACTGGGCTATCATCGCTACAGGTGTATTGTGCATTTCCCCCTATCAGCGTCTACCCGAGCCAACCCAGCTCCTTGAAGTACCGGAGCGAGGCTCTGGGCCGCTGGCATTGTAGTTTCAGTGTGGAATGTGGTGGAATGTTCACTAATGATGTCATGAATGGTGGCGAAGCAGCTTCATCATAATTATCGTTGTAGCTCTTAACGGATGAATCGATTTTGATGTAGATTTTTTTTTGTTTGATCGGTGACTAGTATATATAGTGGTTTAGCTATGATTAAAAAAATCTGTGCAGTTATTTAAAGTTTATTTTATTAACTTTTTTTAGTTAAATAAAATAAATAAATATCGTAGGACTATACACACAGCGCCATCTGACCCCAAACTAAGCAGAGCTTGTGTGATGGAAGTCAGATAACTGATAGAATACATAAATACTGTTTTTTTATGTAAATACATACTTATAATACATACAGAACACCCAGACACAGAAAAAACATTTGTTTATTCACAAAATGTTTGCCCTGAGTGGGAATCGAACCCACGCCCTACAGCTCTCAAGGCAGATATACTACCAATGAGCCAACGGGGCTGTGAGTTGATAAATGGATGTGAATATAACAGGCGGAACAAACCCAAATTTAATATTCTGTTACAGCTCTCGGGGGTTATTGGATTTCATTTATTAAATTAATACATCTGACAGCCCTGTTGGTTCATTGGTAGTATGTCTGCTTCAAGAGCTGTAGGGCGTGGGTTCGATTCCCACCTAGAACAATCATTGTTGTTCTGTGTCTGCGTGTACTGTATGTATTAACAAAAAAACTATGTAAGTATTCTATCAGTTATTTGATATACTATAGTACAAGCTTTGCTGAGTATGGAGTCAGATGGCGCTGTGTGTAATGTCGTACGATATTTATTTATGTATCTAATTTAATTGATTCCATGTAGGATTTTTATAAAACTAAAACTTTCATACTACATTAAAAATTAACTACTTATTCTAAAAAGCCTCTATCGAAGGGAATAGTTCCCGGAACGAGGAGTTATTTAAATTTATACTGATTATAATTGGGAACGCATTAATGTTTGCATGCTGTTTTATGACCAGTTATTTTCTTTCAAAAATAGTTTATCCGGATTATACCATCACCGTTTGGTGGTTGAGTAACTGGCAAAAATACTTGATGATGGTGGATGAAGAGTCTACAGAATTCTTTTGATGTTTGTGTTTGACTGGTTCTGTATTTATTTTGTGAGCAAGTAGTGATTGTTTTCTCAGACCGCCGGCGTGTTCAGCGAGACCGAGGTGGAGGTGGCGAAAGGTCCTCGCGAGGGAGAAGACACGGCGCTCTCCGTCTCGCACCGCCCGCACCGCTGCACCGTACTCAACTGTGCTAAGGTAAAGCAAAGTAGCCTATGTACCCGGGGATAGTGTAGCTTCCCAACAATTAAAGAATTTTTGAAATCGGTCCAGTAGTTTCGGAGCCTATTCAATACAAACAAACAATTCTTTCCTTTTTATAATCGTATAGATATGTATATATATACACATAAATAAATAGAAAAAAAAATAATAGAAATAAAAAAAAATAATAATAATTTATAATTAAATATATAGATAGATTGTTATCATTAAATAGAATTAAAAACATGTTTGACCGTCAGCGTTCTTTTTACCTGACGCAACCTGTATGCACGATGCGATTCTCCCAGACCCTTGCCTGTTCGTGCCTTGTGTACAATTCTGACTCAACGTCAAAGTTCGCCTGCGGCATACACAAATTCAAACTATTGAAGATAAATGTAAAAGTCGGTTTGGTTGTGACAGAGATGAGAATTTAATTTGAATATAATTTTAAATACATATTTGGCTTATTTTCGGACAAGCGCTCGAAGAGTCCAACACGTTCTAAGGCATGTGGAAGCGAAACGCGTGTCGGCAACTGGTTACTGCAGCGAGAAGAGGATATAAATACTTGTGGTTATATTAATTAGATATTTTTAATTTATTGAGATTTTATGTTTATTTCGGTTTTAGATGGAATATTTTGGATAAATGTATAAAATTGCCATCAGATTAGATAAATATATTAAATTATATTCAGATTAAATTAAATCCTCGTCTCTGCTGTAACATAAACTATTTTAAAGCGGAAATACATTAAATTAGATATCTCTCGAATACTCAAAATATAATTCCGCAACGTAACGTCTGAATCTATCAAACGCGCAAATACAAAAACCTTGTTTTAGGACATCACAATAAATATTAAAAAGAACATGAAAAACATATTTTATACGTAATTCGACATATACTTACTGAATAAAAGGCCACCATTTTTAATCATTAATTAACAATACAAATTTAATTGATTGATTCAAGCGTTACTTTGCGGAAGTTCATTTTGAGTACCTATTAGAGAGATATATATTTTTTAAACTACAAACACACATACACATACTACAAATATAATTATTAAACATTCGCGATTTGAACACATAATTATGTTTACCGCCGGGTCTTAATCGCGCACAAAATGCTTTAGAATTAGTTTAGTTTGTTTCGGCCATTTTGCAATAGCCGTGGTGACGAGTCGACTGGAGAGCGCGGGTCGTCTCGATGGTGGTTAGGTGGTGTTATATGTAGTGTGTGCGTGTGGCAGGAGTTCAAGCTGCGTGCGCACCTGGCGCGGCACGTGGCGACGGCTCACGGCGGCGGCGGCGAGGGCGCGCGGCCCGTCATGAAGACGCGCGCTGCATTCTACCTGCGCGCCTCGCCCTTCACGCGGCTGGCGCGCCGCCTCGCGCGGGCGTTGCGCCGCCCGCGACATTTCGCGCGCTCGCCCTTCTCGCCCATCAACCTCGCGCAGGTCAAACACGAGTGTGAGTACTTGCTTTCTCACTTACTACCTTCATTCACTAACGTATTAAGTGTCCATTGATATACAAAAAAAGTTGTACAATAACTAAAATTTACATAAAAATAGGGCGTCGAAAATGCATCGCGTACGTACTAGCGTGCGTACTTGACTATCTCATATCAAAAAAAATGTTCTCATTTTTATTTTTTTATTTAAGACATTTTATAATAAATGAAATCACTCGAATGATCTTTATAATTGGATATAGGATGTTATAGATAAGAAAGAAAATTATTTTTATTCTGTAACACCAAAGAACACACAAACAGAGACAAACAGTTACAAAAAAGGGGCTCACCTCAGCATAATACTGGTCATACTAAGCGGTATGATCAGCGCTGGTCTTCCGGTGAGCAAAAGATACATACATATAACAAATTACTAACAGCAAAAACAAAAATAATAAAATGAAATTGAAAAAACCAACATGAGATTTTATTGATAAAAAATTAATACATATCAACTAGGTATAGTTTTTTAGCAAATTTACATAATCATATTTAATAATGCCATACCTTTGAAAATAGCCGTCTGATGCGTTTAATGTTTGTGTTCCAGGCTCGGTAGCGATGGCGGGTCTGGGCGGCGCGGAGCTGGTGGCGGCGGGCGCGGCCGGCGCCGGCGTGGCGCGCGTGCGCGGCGCGCTCGGCGGCGTGGCGGCGCGGCTGGCGGCCGCGCGCGGCGTCCCGCTCGCGGCGCGCACGCACGACTGGCTGCAGCTCACGCCGCGCGACAGCATGCCCACGCCGCACCACGTCGCCTTCCCCAAGCCGCCCAAGGCACCGGGTACGTACCTGCCTACACATGTCGCTATGCGGTTTCCTTATAACATTTTTTGTAAAAATATGTGTGCTGTGCGTTGAAGCAGCAGACAGGGTTACATATCATGAATAAGGCATCATTTATGGTTACAATAAAAATATTTTGTATTTGTATTCTAAAAATTTTTCAGGCTTATGTGTGCTTTACCATCTTCGACCACACCGTCACTTAACATCAGATGAGCTGCGGTCAAATACGTAGCCCGTTAACAATAAAAAAAAATGTTTATATAAGCTCATTTATCAAATTGTGTTTGTCAGTACACTTACAATAAGCTTTCACTTATTTAGTTTTGGATCGGCGTTATGCGCGCAAAACAATAATATCTACATGGTTGTACTGCCAGGACCAAATTCACTTTGCTCGTTTGTACCTACATGTTTGTTATACATTTTATGGCTTAATAAAGTAATTTTAAAACTAACTGCATGTGGTACGACGGAATGCTTACCACTATGCTAATTGACGCGATGATAGCTTATTGTTTGTTTCGTTAAAATCATTTTCATTGGTAGTACTTTAGTCTGCTCCAAGTTCTGAAGGGCGTGGGTTAGATGCCCACCCAAGATAAACATTTTGTGGTAAACAAATGTTTGTTCTGTGTTTATTATAAGTAGCTTTGCTTAGTTTGGGGTCAGATGGCGTTGTGTGTAATGTCCTACGATATTTATCTTATTTTGATAGGTTTAATTTTTTAGTGTGTCAAAAAAAATTTTTTTTTTTCTGGTTGACAGGCTAGTTGTTTGACCTCAACTCACCTGATGTTAAGTGACGGTGTGATCGAAGATGGTAGAGCACACCTTGCCTGGAATGGAACTGGCTCTCAAGTGAGGCTGCCGGAACACACCGTTAAGTGCTTGACGGCAGATTTTCAACTTGAGGGTGGTAGCTAGCCAGCCGAGTACTAGAAAGTACCACCATGCAAAAATAATACGTAGGTGGACTTTGAGCTTTATGTTGTGGACTTTGAGCTTTATGTTTGTGTGTCTGTTTCAGACGGTAGCCTGATGTACGAGCGCGTGCTGTCCCGTGCGGAGCAGGAGGCGCGGCGTGCCGAGCTCGCGCCCGCCGCCGTCACAAGCGCCGCGCCCGCGCCTCCGCTCAAGCGGCGCGCGCTGGACGACGTCAACGGACTCGACAGTCAGTACTCCCCTCACTTAACACACTGATCACAAAATACATCATTCCCATACAAAAAAGTGGGTTACGGTTGAGTGTCACACTCGGCTCTGGGATAGCATCGCGTAGCGTCGTTGATATGTCCGTATTGTGGACTATTTTATAGAAAAGTAGAATAGTAATACAATTAGCCTTTTATAAACATAGATTATCAAATACAAATATTTTATTGATAATAGGAAAGGGTCATTTTTCCAATCGTATTTTAAAAAACCCCCATTAAAAATGTCAAAATCATAACACATGTCAATACAATAGTACCTATATCAAATATATCAATATGATAAAATGACAGTTTTTTTTTTTCAATTCCAAAATTTCTTTATTTATATATAAATAATTATTACAGTTGTACATTTCTAGTATTCAATCTATCATAGAAATAACATACTTAAATTTAGGATACTTTTTACAGTATGTATATATAAAACGCTTATAAAGTAAATTATTAATATTATTTTTTGTATAACCATACAATTTGGAAAAGTTTTTTGTGGTAACCCATAATGTACCACGAGCTTTAGGATGCAGCATTGTGTTTTTATGCTGTTTTTTTTTTATAAAATGTCAATAAAAAAAATTACTAGTAATTCAAAAATCTCTTTATTTTATATAATCGTCAAAGTTATGAAATAAGGTCTCTTGAAGTCAAGATCTTAGCTTGCTTCTGAAGGACGCGATGGAAGGCATTGTGTAAAATATTCTACAATATTATCTTTTTTAATTGGTTATTTCAATATTAAATGCCTGCTGTTCGCTCCAGATGTTCTGATTATCTTCATAGTGAGACAAACAGTATTTTATTTAGTGTGGTCGGCCTAAGTTATAAGATAACCGAAACAGTTGAAGTAATGGATATTTTTTCTGTTTCCTGCTGCATGGAAACGTTTAGCTGGCGCAGGTACGTACACCGCCGGTCTCTCTTTCTGGCCCTATATGTATATTCATCATAATGTCGTATAGCTTGACTAGGTGTTCCAAACAATTAATAAATAATTCGTTAGATCTTTGATTATCTAGTTAGATTTTAGATTGATAACTTCTAACGATAGTTATAAGCGCTTCCCCAGAATAGCGCAAAACAAGAAAACAATTTTTTATAGCTGGTTATGAAAATGGAGGGAATAACTTGTCCGCCATTTTGGGTGTTCCGCCATGTTGGATTTAGAATGACGTCACTCAGCTAGCCATACATTGTCATCGAAACTAAACGTATTAACAAAACTTCAGCTCAATCGGTTGAAGAAATTGCTTCAAAATTGAGTTACAAGATTCCACCCGAACAAACATTATTACACACATACCTACATTAGAAGTAAAATAAAAGCTTGTAAAAAAATCCTACTAATATTATGAACGCTAAAGTTTGTATGTATGGATGTTTGTTACTCTTTCACGCAAAAACTACGGAATGGATTTTGATGAAATTTGGTTTGGACGTAGCTGACAACTTGGATTAACACATAGGCTACTTTTTATCCCGAAAACATGTAGCGGGTAACACCGCAGAGTGCAGTGGTTAATAATTGTTTATGATACAACGAATAAAGTCTCTTTTATATTCGATTTGAGGCATTTTTGTTGTTTCTGTAAAGGAGGTCGTGGCGCGCCGCCCGCCAAGCGGCCAAACAAGCACCCGGCGCCGATGCAGCGGCCCAGCCGCGAGCAGTACGCCGCCATGTGCGCGCGGGCCCAGGCCACCGGGCAGCCGCTGCCCGCGCACGTGTTCGCACACGTGAGTACACACACGCACGCACAACCCTACATCACATGTACAATAATAAAATAAATTTACAATTTAAAAAAACAGACTCCATGACACTTTAACCAACTAAACGCACTGCTCCAATGAAACAGCGACAAACACACACAAACCTACATCACAGATAATATACCTAATACTAGTACAGAAACATAACTATACAATAATATAGAAATTTACAATTAAAAAAAAACAGACTCTATGACCCGCAAGGCCAACTAAACGCACTGCTCCAATGAAACAGCAAGGTTTCGAAGTAAACGAAATTATCATCAATGCATACAATTTTTATTAATTTTTTTAAAAACCACTCGATCGATTTTGATATTTTTTTTTATAGCATGACCTATCACGCAAAATCGATTCATAATTGGCGGAATGATCGCGTAATATACAACCAAAAAAAAAACATAGTCGAATTGAGAACCTCCTTTTTGAGTCTGTTTAAAAATGGTACTACGGTAAATCGGACTAAATTATTTTCTAGTGTCATGTGTTGCTGACTAGATGGCGCCACTTTGAGCGTGTTTCGGGCTATTTTGGCTTCACGTAGGCCACCTTTATTGATTTGACGCTAATAGTCTAAGTCGGAGCACACGATATTCACTCTTATCTTGAATACACTGAAGCTGTATATAAATAAATAATAAATAAATATCGCAGGACATTACACACAGCGCCATCTGACCCCAAACTAAGCAAAGCTTGTACTATGGGAATCAGATAACTGATAAAATACTTAAATACTTTTTTTTTTTTGTAAATACATACTTATAATACATACAGTACACCCAGACACAGAACAAACATTTGTTTTATATCACAAAACGCTTGTCCAGGGTGGGAATCGAACCCACGCCCTACAGCTCTTGAAGCAGATATGCTACCAATGAACCAACAGGGCAGGCTATTCAATGAACATTATGAGACTTGGTACTCCTTGCCGCTTTTGTAAGAATAATGAATATCGATGTGCAGGTGAACGGCAAGCCGACAAACATAACGGGGCGCGGCGGACGCCGGCACGTTATCTCCTGGATGGACGCGCCCGATGACCTCTACTTCCGGGCCACAGAAGCAGCCAAGTAAGATGTCCACAATGCTATTGCATATTCTTAATCTTCGTGCTCTTCATTACTGAAGGTCGTGAGGCGTTCACTAGCTGCTTCCATGCGACCCTATCTGTTTTCGGCTTGTCTCAGGGCAGTAGTGACGGAGAGTCCTGTAATAGCCCTTTTTTTTCTTCGGTTTTAGCGTCGCATTTTAAGCATTTGCCAGTGTCAAGTGTTTCATATTTTCATGTTTCAAAGGTTAAATAAGTTGTTATAGATATAGTCAAAGTCCAGTCTTGGTCAAGTACAGTTCGTGTCAGTCAAGTCCAGTTATGCTTGAGTAAAGTAGTGGCGACTTTACTATAAAGCTTCGATGGAGTTTTGGAAGCAACACGAAAATTCATGTTTCACCACATTGTATCATTTTCCCACACTCGCGCTTGTGATTCGGCACTTTGTGATTAAAACACCATCATTTTTATGCATAAACACGCGACAAAACACTAGTTTTGGAAAAAAATACAACGGGGCGACACGACTCTTTCCGCCTTCCCGCCAAAACTCCTGTAATAGCCTTTACCTGATTAGAGCAACGAGTAGGTGATCGACCCCGCAATCTTTGCCTTCAATCTTTCCCACTACAACCAGAGTTTGTCTATATTATCCGATTGTCTTCGGGCAATATGACCAAAGTAGTCAAAACCGGTGCCACTGTAATAGGTAAAAATAACATATTGCCATAAGTGAAAACTGTTTTTTTTTTTAAATATTGTCTAGGTTCGCGCTTGACCACATCCTGCCTGATGTGAAGCATCGATGCGGTCTAAGATGGAACACGCTTACCTAGAAGGAACCTGTTTACTCACAGCTAACAGCTTTTGTGTTATCACTTGTCTCCTGTTTATCTTATTAGTTAGCGGCTGTTCGTCTACCATCTGTCTATATCTATATTATTATAAAGAGGAAAGATTTGATTGTTTGTTAGTTTGTATTGAATAAGCTCCGAAACTACTGGACCGATTTCAAAAATTATTTCACCGTTGGGAAGCTACATTATCCCCGGGTGACATAGGCTACTTTAATTCCTGTATCCCCACGGGAACGGGAACGGAAACTGCGCGGGTGAAGCCGCGTGGCGTCCGCAAGTGTAAAATAAAATAAGGAGTGTCATTACTTGTTGTCTTTGTAGTCTCATTGCTGTTTTGTGTTCTTGAAGAAGCGCGCGACGGTCGCTGTCGTGCGGCGAGCTGCGTCGCGGAGCGCGTGCGCCGTGGCGGGCGCTGCGCGGCGCGCCGGGCGCGGGGGCGGAGCCGCGCGGCAAGGCTCCGCCCGCGCCCGCCCCCATGCACCTCGTCATTCTCGACTGACCGCGCACCGCGCGCGCACCCTACTCCGTGGACGCGCTGCTCGGATAACCGCCACCTGTACATACACACACCCATACACACACTCACATCCCACTCGCCCCTCTCTCCCTCGTGTCCCCGCCCCCCCTCCCCCCGCCCCGCCCCGCCCCGCGGCGACATCCTCGCTACCGAACGGACATTGGTTTTGGTTAATCGAAGAGGATGGATTCTGTAGATAATATTTTAACCGTATTGTTCTTATGTGGTTTTGATCTGGCGTCGAGCGAAATGATGTATTTGATACATAAAACGATATGTAAGTCTATTTCATTCGGAGATTCATTGTAGGATAATTTACAATTTTTTTCATAAATAAAGCACAAATTGAAATGTTGGGATGTTTTATTTCTGTTGTACCGGTGAGAAATATATTTATGTGTAAAGCCTGCCTCACACTGATTTAGTCATTATCGCAAGTCATACCTGTGACCTGTGGAGGCTTCTGTTCACGAGCCGCGACAGTGTGACAAGTTTAGTTAAGGTGACCGCATTTGCAGC
The DNA here is from genome assembly GCA_905404145.2 of Biston betularia. NCBI lineage: Eukaryota > Metazoa > Arthropoda > Insecta > Lepidoptera > Geometridae > Biston > Biston betularia. The sequence goes on from FR989879.1 coordinate 3,675,514, forward strand.
TGTTCCAGCTGGTCGTGTCTGTCTGGGGCAGGCTGTATCATACATCAGCGTACCTTGGTTTAAATTAAACTAAGCTTACCATTGTCAACGAAAAGATCTCCTCAGGTGTGTGGTCAGACATAAAGGCCTAGTAAATAAAACGTAATTCATATTTTTCCATATTTTCGTGCTGGGATGTTATTATTATTTCCCTAACACCATGCCGCCCTAAAGTAGAGCGCCGATGCATATGGAAGCTGTGTTTTCCGCTTTTGAAATGTTCTTTCTTAGATCATTGACCATGCAAAATGGTGTTTACTTATCTTTAGCTGGAGGTCGTAAAGGTAGGTACCACCACAGTACCAGATATTCTGCCGCCAAGTAGTAGTGTGTAAATATTAGGTACCTACTGTATTCCGGTTTGAAGGGTACTGATACTAAACATCGAATGTCTTAAAGCAGCGATGCCTTGGACTTTGTTTTGTTACCCAAAGTTGGTCTCATTAATTTTACCTATTTTTTGTAAAGCAGTACACATATGTATAAGGAAGTTAGAAATGTGCTTATCTTGTGAAATGGTCAAACGCAGTCACTCTATAATAAACAAGCAACGTCACGCGCCGGTGTTTACCTGCATTAGTCTTTTACGATTAAAAAAAACGATAAACTGCAATTTAACCAAAAAACTTATGACAACCCTAAAATTGCTTTGTGGCATTTCCCTGACTGCCATAGGTTCGATTCCTATTCAGGACTAACATTAATGCGACGCACATGAGTAATCTGTTCTAGTAATAACCTTCTCCATAGTTCGTGACACTGTGCTTACTAAAAAGACAGACCACGTTTCAGAGCCATAAGTCATCACTGGTAACATTATACTTATAATATTGTATTTGAAGGAGCATTCTCTCCTAATACAGGTTTATTCAAACGGAAAGGCCAAACCCATGTAAATTAATATACCTAAGTCATTGATAAAGGTTAATTTGTAACACACTAATCGACGACTTTCGTCGGCTGAAGGACTAGTAGGTACCAGGCCAAGAATAATTAAAAAAAAAATGAATATTTGACTTGAGTTAATTTGGACGGAATAATGTTTACGTTTTAATTATACTATTATATACGATAGAATCCACCATATTGGATTTACTGTGACGTCATATGTCAGAAGAAGAGCTAAGATGCGACTGGACACCTTTTTTTGTAAAAGAAGTGATCTTTAGTTTTGCAAATATTAGGATTACATGATCCAAACATACATATGCAGAGAATGTTAAAAACTCCTCTCCTTTTCTTTTTATAGTCATCGGGTAAAATATTTGCAACTGAATAAAACATGCATAATTTGGAAAAGTTATATTTATTCGAGTACATAACTACATCTTAATATAAATGGATAATATAACTATTTCCGCACGATAAATATGATTCAAGTGTATAAGACTGCGAATCCGCGTCTCACTTGTAAGCGCTATCTATCACAAATACTTCGTAGTTTGTGGTTTAATATCGAATATAAAATATTTTTATCAGCGTTTTAGCACGCTGCTGTTGGAAGAGATCTGAGTTCTTCGAGTAAAATCTCAATTTATCAGTATTTATCAGTCACTTTATAATCTTAACCAAGTTTTACAAGCAACAAATATTAATATATTGAATATAGAAATTGATTACATAAATAAATATGAACGATATATATATGCAACAAGATCCACGTAAATAAATTTTCATTTTTATTTATATGGATCTTGCAATTGTCGAAAAATGGCACTAAATGTACTTAATTTTTCTACCTATTTTTTCATTTTATATATTATTAAAAGTAGTGGAAGAGCTCTTATGTTTGAAATAAGAAAAATATAGTTCGAATCTATGCAACTCACAGAACCATGTAACATTTAATGATGGATTGCATACATTCAAATAAAACCAAATCTTAAAAAAAAAATTGAAAAAAAAAATGTGTTAAATATTTATAAATAATAATCATTATCAAACACAGATCACTCCCAAAAGCAACACTGGAATAATGTTGATTCTATATGTACCCAAAAACAAAATTGAGCAGGATTATTATAGCTACGTTTTATTCTAAGTCAACTTTGTTGGCGGACATAACGCTCGTTACAGTTAGGCCTCCGATAACAAAACTATTATTTATACAGTTCCATAAATGATAATATTACATCAGAGTCAGTCCGTTGCCGTCGTTCAACTGTCCCTATAATACATGACCCATGCTTCAACTAAGATTGCAGTAACACAAACACTATGTTTTAATCTCAAGTTCGAGGCGCTCGGAGCCCGCCGCCCGACGCGGCGACGGCGCGCCATTCCTGCGACAAACACGCCCCACATCTTCATAAAATACTCGTTCTAAAAATACTGTACAATTATAATAATTATTTGAAGGTAATAAACTCTTACACGTTAACCGTAAGCTGTTAAAATCTGATAAAATCTACTCCCCTCCCCTCCATAATAATACATCATTAAAATAATATATACAATGTCTCTTAGTTTTTTTTTATACATGTTACATAACACATCCAAATTTGATCCCAAAACTGTAGTCTTTACCTCGTTTTATTTTCTAAATTAAATAATGAGATCGAACATAAACATTATGGAATTTTGGAAACAATTATTGCAAGAGCGACGTTAATCACTCCCGGATGATATCGTACGAAAACGTGTGACACAATATTTGTATAAAAATATTACAGTACCTATATATAGTATATTTCAAAATTTGGACGATGCCAGAGAGGTTATCTCGCAATACTTTTTTTTATTTTCATTCATAAAAACGTTTCGCTACAAGGCACTGATTTGTAAACAATCGATAACTGTTTTAGTTTGTTAGATCATCTTATTACCTTACACTAAATAATAGCCAATATTAAAATATTTTTGTAGTACAAATATTTCGTAAGAAAATACACACAGGAATCTGCATACATACATCTATACTAAAATAGTAATATTCAGTGTTCAATATACATTATTTTGTAAATAGCTTTTTCCGATGTCATGTCGGAAAAACACAATTTATACAAAAATATTTTTTGCGTAAATGCAAAACATATTCTAGTTATTATCAATAAACAACGGGCGGAGCGCGATCAAAGAACGCTCTGTTAGGTGGGATGGAGAATTTGGATTTATCACGCGCCAATCGTGACAATGGAATGTTGAGGGCCAGCTTTACTGACTTCTGGATACCACAAGTTTACTGTCCGACTTGCCTACCGATCGATATTTGCGAGAACGCCAGACTTATAATGTCTTTACCGTCGCGAGTACATTTAATATCAATATTTGGAAAGACGCGTCGGTTGCCGTGGACCTAATTCATCGAAGCTTGTGTGTTCAGTCGCACGGAGAGTCGGATTTGCGCCAGCGCCGGTCTACTCGTTCAGTGCTTCGACAAGTTCAGGGGCAAATCTGCAACAAACAGCATCACCATGTCATCGATAAAACTACCCTGCTATGGGGATATACAAATTAATTGGATCGCAGCGGACCCAGGTCCCAAACTATCATTGTCCCTTTTTAAAGTGACAAACATGTGACGAGACCCATATTCAACCCTCATTTGCAGCAATACATATTATTATTTAATATGCCATTTCACAGATAACAAGTGCTTGACAGAAACAGGATTTAATTGAACGGTAGGTCTTCCATATATCTATAATATGTGGTAAAGCTAAGTGGTTACTTCTCAAGATCCGAGATACCACTCATTCTGCTGGCTGACAACTTTTATGAATTATTTTGTTTACAACTCGAATTATAAAAAATAAAAACAAAATATTCAGAGTGTATTATTATCCTCTTTTTATCACATAAATAGGGTAATATACAGATCTTTTACAAACCACCATGGTTCTTGTACCATGCACATTGCAAATAACAAGAATGAAACAATTATGATTGATTAATTTTGCATTTTTGTTGCATGTTTAGAGTGTGGTTAGCATCGAGAATTATGCCAAAGATTTTATACCACTGCTTACAAAAGGTATTAATGAATACACTACTACAACAGGGTTAATACAAACGGTTCGTACCTGATGTGGGCTCATCCTTGGGTATGTGGTCGGTGAGGAGCGGCAGCGGCAGCGGTGCCCAGGGCGAGGGCGCGGGCGCGGGCGCCGGTGGCACAGCGTACATCCAAAGCGGCGCGGGCGGCGCGCGGTACACATGCGCCGCCAGGTATGGGTAGTGAGGGTACGCGAACCAGTCTTCGCGCGCCGTGCGGTACGGTGGCGGCCAGCCGCGCGCCGCGCCTGCCAGCGGGCCCGCCTCGCGCGCCGTGCGGTACCGGTAACCCTCCGGGCTCGGGCTCGGCGCTGGTGAGGACGGCCCGCACGGCGATTCCGTCGTGGGCGGGTGCGGCGCCAGCGGCGACCGCCGCGGCGGGCTCTCATCCGGCATACTTAGTAGCGAGTGGATGCTGTATGAGCTCACATGCTTGGTCGGCAGCTCGCGGCGCGGCGGCGGCGGCGGCTCAGCGGGCGGCGCGCGCGGTGCGGCCGCCTGCGAGGGCCCTGGCGACGGCGGGTACGAGGCCGTGCTCAGCGCCGGCGCCGTAGCCGCTCTGGCACGGCGCTTGGCGCCGTCCTCTAAGCTCACGCGCTCGAGCTCGCGCAGGATGCGTTTGCGCGGCGATACGATGGCGTGCTCCTGCCGGCAGCTCGCAAGCTTCGCGTTCACCGGCGGCGCCGGCGGTGCGGGCAGCCGCTCGTGCAGCTTCCGTATCGTCCGTTCGAGCTCTTTACGCCGCAATGCCGGCCGGGTCTTCCTGTACACCCTTAACTTACGATACTGATACGGTTTCTTTAGTTTCATACGGTAGTACTTCTCGCGGTCGTCGTCGGGCGGCGGCGTGGGCCGTGGCGGTGCACCGTCGACGGTGTCTTCTCCACGCGGGGATGCGTCCCCGTTTCTAAGGCCGTTGCGCGGAGCGTCGGGCCGTGCGGCCATGTGCGGCCGGCGACGGCGCGCGCGTGATTCTGCCTCAATGGCCGGCGTGGCGAGCGTACTGGGCCGGCAATAGTACATCGCTAGCTCTTTGTTGAGGTTTTTGCGCGGCGCCTGCTGCTTCCAAGTATGGTCACGCTGCCAGGGCGAAGACTGCACGGAACTGTTGTCGTCAGAAACAGAGAGTGGCGCGGAGGGCGGTGGTGCTGCTCCGGCCGCCCCGCCCGCCGGCGGCCAGAACGTCTTACGCGGCACTGACACCCAGCCCGCGCGCTCCCCCTCGCGCGCGCACCCCCGCACCAGCTCCAGGATGAACTTGCCATCTAGAAACAAGATCGATATTTGCTCTAGCAATAAAAAACAAGGTCTAAATTGCCACTGTCTCTATTTGAATTTGCAACAGCATGACTGTATACTAGTGATAGCACCATTGTTTGTCTACCCACTTGTTTACACTTCATTACGGAACAAAAGCTAGGACTAGAATATTTGTCTAGCTATTAAAGAATAAGATAGCAAGAGCATTATAAATGAGTTTGCATTATTATATCCTATAGCACACTTGCTACATGTTTGTTCAATGAATATGTTTACAACCTCTAGACAATATTATGTTTACTAAATTATAATGCATGTGTGATATTTTGTGAATTGATGCAGATAGTTAAATCAATACAGATAGGAATTTATATAAGCACCAACAAGGATCACATTCAAATATTCAAAGTATCAGTTAACTAGGTATTTTGTGCAAGGTTGCATTCTGGTGAATGTTTTAATAGCAATAAAAGATGTTATCGTGATGATGTAGGCATTATGTTGATATCTTTGCAAACTTTAAAGAAAATATAGAGAATATGTGGCCTCAAATATCAGTGACATAATTACACTAGCACCTATTAGCAATGCTCAAAATTTTAATGACTAGGTAACAATGATTATATTATAAAAGAAACTTTAAAAACATATAATTATTACAATGTTTATCTAATGTAAATGGTCGCCTGAAGGACTTATTACAGCATGCACTGTAAGCACTATACTTTTCATTTTAGGAACATAATTATTTTTACTTTTTTATTGCTGTAATTCTTTACAAATTCACTAAACATTCTTATAAAACTAACCTATTATGGTCTCTTTCACTCATACCTGAACATAAGGATTAAAAATATGTTCACAATCACGACAATATTTCAACTTTTTATCGAAAACAACTTTCCCACTGCTGGGCGTGAGCCAATGTGGGTGTAAATTACTCAGAAATCATTAAATCCTCTTTTCATTTTTAAGCTATTTTAAATGGTTAGGTGAGTATTATTTTCCGACTACTATGTGCACTAGTTAAGCCATTTGTTTTTTTGTAATGATTATTTATTATCAACAAATCCATATGAGTACATGTGTACATACCTGGACTAAATGCATATTACGTAAACCACACTACGGTAATTTAAAAAAAATACTAATTTTTCCCAAATCAAATTCATCCAAATTTGTCCAATTGTCATCATTTGATGACTAGTCAAAAAAATTGTACAACAAAGTTCCTTTCATCGAGATCTCTTACTCTCTCCCTAACAAACATACAGACAAATTAAGGAAATGGAAGCAAAGCCATGGATAAAGCTTGTTGTTTGTAAATTAGGTATAATAATCAAAACGTTCAAGGGCCTTTTTTATGAGCTTGAATATCAATTTGTAAATATTCAATGACAATAAGTATGAGGTACATTATTTGACATTGGTTCGTGCCAGACATATAAGAATTTATCATACTTATTCCCATTGTTCTCATGCAGTATGGCTTATAGTTCTGCATGTGGTTTACCATTTTCATAAAAACGTTCAAGTTGTCTTCTTTGAAAAAAAATTAAAATATATGGATGAGATACTCTCCTGATGTTAAGAGATAATACATGTCTATGACTATTGCAGCAATGCACAGAACTTTGAGTAACAAAACTAAATCCAGAGCATTGCTGCATGAAAGGTAATAAAAAGTCAGTTACATTAATCTCAGCAAAGTAAAACTTAAATGTGAACACCATTTAGTCAGAAAAGATATGGGAATTGTATTGGAAAACAAGATTAAAACAATGATAAAGATGACTACATAGTAGGTATATTAATATTATATACATCTATCTACCTTGTCGCTTAGTAATTGAGTTGATTTCTATAAATCAGCACATATAGATATTTTTTTCTTTAAAATAAAGTATGATAATAATTCACAATTTTCATTCATAACAAACGAATAACTCCCATTTGGAAATGTTTATAAGGATTTAACAGAACTTTTCAGGTCATTTTAATAAGTAATTAGGTAACACTTTAAAACATTTGTAACTGTTTTTGTGCTACAGTACATTATCTAGAATTAATTCAACTAAAACCATAATATCATACTAAATAGCTACCTATTTATATTTTAAATTAATGTATTTTTTTATCTTCTATAAACATGTATTTGCTGTAATATCATTTTATATGACACCACTTAATTTTATCTTGCCAGTTAACAGCTGATTCATGCATAAATGCCAGTCACAATTAGAAACCTAACTTATATAACCACAGCATTTCATTTGCTCCAACATTTTTAAATTATTGATGATCAACCTGTATTATACAGTAACAGTACAGTATACAGTAGTTAACAGTAATGCACCGAATAAAATATTTTTTTCCACTACAATGACCACAATATCTTACGAAACTCACAACAATAGCACAGAAGCTGAGCTCAGACAATTGCCATCGGCTGCCTCAAACATGCTTAAGTATGCTTATCAGAGCATGAATGACTTTCTACATTTTCTCACTGACTGGCTGCTGTGAACACAGCAAGACCTTCAGCTAACACTGTCTACTAGAATGCAATAGGACAAGGACTAGCACCAACCTTTAAAAAATTTGAGTCTTCCACCAGTTGCATTGAGAGTAGAATTTTGCACAGGAGCATCCTCACTCACAACCTTGCTACTGCTGTTACCATTCACGCCATGTCTTCTGTCTACTTCCTCTGTCATTTTGGTACATGTTGTCAGAGTTGTGTTTGTTCCTTCCTGTATATGCATTTCATCTCTAAGGTCTCATACAGCACACGAGCGACACTTCAGCTCGATTCCTGTGGCCATGTCGCGCATGCACTGCCACTGAAGGACAGCGACACATCGACCACTTGCGGTGGCCTACGGACGTGCAACTCGGCCGACACACACCTCATCCTAAGGCCACCTGCGAGTTGCAAGCTCTTCCGAAGCTATCGTCAAACACATTACCGACACGGCGACTACCGAATTGAGATGTAATTTGTGGCGATCTCTTTTCCCTTGACACTTTATATTTAACACTGCTTAAATAAACTGAAAAACAAAACGGCGACGCCGGATTCCTGATTATGATCAGACCCACGACACAATTCAATAAAAAGCTGTTCGTTTTTCAGCGCATAGTTCATTCACACCCAGGTCCAGCATCCATTTTGATTCGTTCAAACTTCAAAACCAATCGGATCGGTCTTTCGATAAAAGTTCCTTAATAGAACGTAAAATTTCGAATAATCCAGAATCGAGTCAAAGAAACATCTCTAAGCATTCTAGGCACTCTGTGAGATGTTGATGGCATACCAAAGTTTATTCGGAATTTATGGCGGGAAAGCGAAATATAAAAATATAATTATGTAGGATACACTATATAATATAATATTTCCCATAACGTATGCTTTATATATCACAAAATCTCCAATATCCACAAGTCTAGGCAACTAACATAGTGTGGTGTAAGTGTAACAATCTTTTTGTATTTTACCAAAACTACGTAGATACTTCATACAAGTATGAATTCGGCGTGAATGTGAATTATGGGTGTTCTAATGTTCTTTATTTATGTTATGTATGTATTTTCCAAAAAAAAGTACAGACATATTAAGACGTATAGAATACTTCCCTTATAGTAGGTACAATCTTTACTTAGTTTGGGGTTAGATGGCGTTGGATAAAAAGTAATACGATGTTAAATTTATTTATTCATACGCTTCATTCCTAAGCAAAAAGCACCAACGAACTACTATTTAATAAAAATAATGTTAATATGTATTGTAAATATTGTTGCAATAATAAAAGGTCTTGCATGCATATGTTTGGGTTTTACTTAAATGGTTTAGGGTTTAAAGTTACAGGTCGTATTCGTAGAGGATAAAAAAATTAATGCAATAAAACTTTTTGTTTTCCCAAATTATGTTTATGAATAAATTAGTCTTTTTCCAGCACATCACTATAGAAATGGAGCCTGTGGTCATGCCGTTATCCGCCATGTTGTATTAATTTTTGTTTTTTATTTGGTCTCTTTCTAATGCAAGCAAAGAAAAAAAGAGGTCACTACGAAATCGAGCGCCGACTTGAGTGTATTGAGTTGACTTTGTTTGCGTTTATTCCGCGCGGGGCAACCTCATTTTCGTTGTAATTCCTATAAAGTTGTGGTATTTTTTGCGGTGCATACCTACGTGAAATTTTGTTGTAATTATTGAAGAAGGTTCTGGACAACACCAATCAAAGATGACTTCATCAGAAGTGTCGTATAACCGAAAAATAATATCTGAAGATTTGTCGAATGTTGAATTCGATACAAGTGAAGATGTGGAAGTTATTCCAACTTTCGACTCGATGGGCCTGCGAGACGAACTGTTACGTGGTATTTATACATACGGTATGTTGATCAGGGATCCACGCGACTGCGATACTATATTTTCCAACAATTACTAATGTAAACTTTCACATTTTCAGGTTTCGAGAAGCCGTCAGCTATTCAACAACGGAGTATCCTGCCAATAGTAAAGGGTAGAGACGTAATCGCGCAAGCCCAGTCGGGTACCGGTAAAACGGCCACATTTTCAATTTCTATACTCCAATCCCTAGACACTACTCTCCGCGAGACACAAGTGTTGATATTGTCCCCAACGCGTGAGTTGGCCACACAGATCCAGAAAGTCATCTTGGCTTTAGGTGACTTTATGAATGTTCAGTGCCATGCATGTATTGGAGGCACAAATCTTGGAGAAGACATTAGAAAGTTGGATTATGGACAGCATGTTGTCTCCGGAACACCTGGTAGAGTGTTTGGTAAGTACAATGTGCATATTTGTTTCTCAAGAGAAATAGTGAACAGTCTTAAGTCTAAACAATATAACAATCAATAACCGAACTATACTGGCTTAATTTGCTACCCAACTGGAATTAATAGTAATGCAATATTTGGTCAGATATTTGATGACTCAGTTCTTTTCTTGTAAGAGAAATAGACTTTTAGAAAAACTAATTTTATTAAAATATGTAAAAATAATTATCAATCATTTAATAAATATTAGTTAGTCGTTAACTCATTAGTCATTATTTTTGATGAATACTCCACAACACAATTTACTGGTTAGCTAACTACTACCTTAAGCTTACTAACCATTAGTTAATTGATATGGGTATTAATATAATGCTCAATATCAATTAGTGTAAATTGTGTGTGAATATGTATGAAACTATTAAATGTGATTAATCCTGGATAAGTAAACAAAATGTGCCAAAACCATGTCAGTTTTCATAGTAAAATAAAGCCTATTAATGGTATGATGTGGAATATTTTGCCACAGGCCCTTCAGCCTAACAGCTTGCCAGATATCTGGTATTCAGTATACAACCCATTAACTATCTGCTTCATGTCTAATTAAAAGTACTACAAGGACCAACCAAGTCATGTTAGTGATAAATTACCAACAGAAATACTAATAATACTTGTTATAATTTTCCAGATATGATCAGGAGGCGTGTGCTAAGAACAAGATCCCTTAAAATGTTGGTTCTTGATGAAGCTGATGAGATGTTGAACAAAGGATTTAAAGAGCAGATCTATGATGTGTACAGATACTTGCCACCGGCGACACAAGTGGTGCTTATTTCTGCCACACTGCCCCATGAGATCCTTGAAATGACTTCTAAGTTCATGACCGACCCTATCAGGATTTTGGTAAAGCGGTGGGTACTCCAAATTTACCCAAACCCCACATTAAACAATTGTTTTGGGCAGCTTATAACTAGTGCTGGTCTGCTTGATCTTTCTTATTTGATTTATTGGAATAAGTCTTGCACTGAAGTTCGCCTTATTGTCTATAAAAACTTAAAGATTTATTTACACATCACACAACACTTTTGAAAAATAAGTATATATTAGCAAATACTATAGTATTAAATCAAAAATATTTAATGACTGAAATCTGTGAAATTTTGTAAATTTAAGTTTTTGGATCTTACAACATAACATTTTTTTATTACAGTGATGAATTGACACTAGAAGGTATCAAGCAGTTCTTTGTGGCAGTAGAACGGGAGGAGTGGAAGTTCGACACACTTTGCGACTTGTATGACACACTTACAATCACTCAAGCTGTCATCTTCTGTAATACTAAGAGGAAGGTAGACTGGCTCACACAGAAGATGCAAGAAGCCAACTTCACTGTCAGCTCAATGCACGGAGATATGCCACAGAAGGAGCGGGATAACATCATGAAAGAATTCCGTTCAGGACAGAGGTAACATCTCCTTTATTTTTGTCCAGGGATTCATGCAGAGTAATTTTTCGCTATCCAGCCAACACTCACAGGTGGCTTCTAGACATATACTCATAAACATTATATCAATATTATCTTTATTTATATTTTTAGAGCTATACTAAATAATCTTCTTGGTTTCAGCCGTGTTTTGATCACCACTGACGTATGGGCTCGAGGTATTGATGTACAGCAGGTGTCCCTTGTGATTAACTATGATCTGCCCAACAACCGTGAGCTGTACATCCACAGGATCGGCAGATCAGGTCGGTTTGGGCGCAAAGGTGTGGCCATCAACTTTGTCAAGTCAGATGACATTAGGATCCTGAGAGACATTGAACAGTACTACTCTACACAGATCGATGAGATGCCCATGAATGTTGCTGACTTAATATAATTTGTAAATAAATAGCTGGTAAACAGTGTTGGAAAACCCATGACCATTTTTGAACATAAATATTATAATAACATGCACTATTAACATGGGAGCAGGTTCACAATCAAAATACAAATGAAATTTAGAGCCTACTTCCATTTTTAGCAAACAATAAACTTGTTGCAAACAGATTGGTCATTACTTTTGCAAGGTTTTTTATTGCTTTAGTTATGTAATAAAAAGTACACTATTGTGAGAGAAAAAAAAATTGTTGGTGCTTGATCTACCTAATATTTTGCAAAGCTTTTCCTAGGAGAGTTGTTTCTTCTTGAAAAAAAAACATATATATAATCCTTTCTTCTGTTCTATGCTCTGTTATGGTTATGCAAAAATCTGTATCAGGTTTAACAAATTAATGTTAAAATTTTGGATTCATTATATTTTTATGTCCAGAGATGATCATGTTTTTTTCCACATATCTTATTGATTTGTTACTATTGAATTCAACAGCTGAATACATTTTGCACCCAGGTTATCTGGTGAAACACTGGTGGGAGGCTATTGTCACCTTCAATTTACCACACTCTGTAATAACTAGTATTCTAGAATAGGTACTATTTCTAGATATAATGTACCCTATCTTTAATGTCTTAATATAAATTTTAATTCGGAATTCTGGTTTTATTTCATGTTTCTATCTTTTTATAAATACGTTTTTAATATTAAGTTTATGGTAAAAGGCAGATCGAGCCAAAAAAAACTAATTTTATTTAATTGATTGCAAATAATATAATTTATTGTTTAAGTGAAACACATGATAAATGTCATTAAAACTATTAATTTAAATATCCTTATTCCTAATATTTTCATGATAAAGGTCTCTTGCAAACTCCTACAGCTTGTTTGTACAAAATATGACTGTAGACTTTTGCAATAAAAATATACAAGTATATATGGAAAATGACACAGTCATGGAATGTTACCACAAAAAGATATGATAGAATGAGGAATACTATACAGTATTTTATAAATTTTTTTTGCTCTATCCCTCTTGATTTCACGTAAGGAACAGTATCAAGTCTTCCTTCATGCACCAGAGAAAATAAATATCTTCATTTAGAAGCATGACAAAGCTAGAATATGGACAAGTGGAAGACTTATCATGTTCCCATGCTAAGTAGGCTTAAGAAAACAAAGCTTTACTTACTTATTTATGATCACCAGTTTCTTTGGCGAGTCAACCTCAGCTTAGACCTTACCATATTAAATATGTCAATTTTTTAAACAAAGATAAACATTAAAAACCAACTATCATAAATAGAATGTAACTTACAGATAAATAGCTAACAATATTATACAAAGCAATTAATGAAGATACTGATGCGCTGTATGTTGTATCAACATAATGATAAAACAATTGGCTACAAAATGTATCATACTTTAATTTAAAGTGTACCGTTTCTTTTTCGGTAAAAGAGAATTATCCCTATTACATAGGGTCAGAATTAGAAGTAATATCAAATAATTATGGATGCCTTACAATATAGCTTATTTTAAGGCACAATTCTAAAAAATATTCATTTTATATTAAGTTCATTTATTATTATTATTTCATTTTATTTTATTTCCAGACAAAACTATGAGTATGAATGAATAACTTTATATCATAATTTATCAGAGATATACTAAGAGATCTCTGGTAATAGAAATGTATACATTTGTAAACACATCACTTGACAAGAATGTTTTCTTACAATTAATTAAGTTAATCTCAACTCGTACAACTACAGCTCTGTTTCAGAAGATGCGTAGTAATTCCAACGTCTGTAGATGAATATTCCTATGGCTCCTACTAGAAGAGCCACCAATATTTCTGTCAACTGATCTAGAAAACCAGTGTTGGGTTCAGTTGATTCTAGTACTGGTGTTTCTAATTCTTGGACTGGCTCTTCTGGAGGTTTCGGGGCTTGGACTTCTTCACCTTTAAAAGCAATCTGATTAAGAACTGATTTCTCTTCTTCTGTGATTGGTTTAGCTGCTGTTGAAGAGAGTAAAGATGCAATTTCTCCACAAGTAGAGCATACCCATGTTCTTGACTTCTTAGCAAGCACCTTACGCTCTTCTGGTGTGTAGTCGATTGATCCTATGGTGCCTTCAGCAGGTGTTGGCATGAAGGCTATCAAAGCTAGCAAAGCAGTTCTAATAGACCAAGAAGGTTGCCATGTTTCTGGATGATGGCCGGAAATAGACAAGCAAATCTTTTTGTTCACTTCGAATCTGCCATTGGGCGTCAGAAGGATAATGTGCGGCGGATGCATTGGATATTCTTTAGGCAACAGTATTCTCCCGTGATAAATGCCTCCTTCAAATTCTGTTCCTTTTGGGCCCTGTACTGTGAAATGCCATTCGAAAAGATTGTCTTCTAGCGGCCTCGCGCAATATTCCTCCGTCGCCTCAGCCAATTCCAAGGCCTCTCTCATAAGGCGTTTCACACCAGGACATTTGGTATTATATTTTTCACTTATTTCTGCCATTTTGTTTATAACGCAATTCCAGAAGTATCGGGAACAAGATATTAGCAATGACGCAATTAGTTAATTAGTAACACGTAAGTTTTCGATGTAATCACAAGAAATTTGATAACAAATACTTTTTATTTTTCGTGAGAATAATAGGTACATAACTGGACAGCTGGCTCTCGCTGGCTCATGACATGCATGACATGTCGTCCATCTATAAGTTTCATTTTGTTGCAATGGAACGGAATGAATACATCTGTAAAAATTATCAATGAAATTTAAATATATTGGTGCATATATCTAAGATTTCGATGCATAAACATAGTCTATGCACAAGTATTTTATTGTTTATAACACATAAAAGAAGATAGAAATAAACCCATTTTTGGTGAAAAAATATTTGGCTGCGTTAAATGGAAATGCAAAGTGTGAAACATATTGAATTGAATCCTGATTGGGTTTTTTGGCGGGAACGCGGGAAGAGTCGTGTCGCTTCGTTGTATTTTTTTCCAAAACTAGTGTTTTGTCGAGTGTTTATGCATAAAAATGGTGGTGTTTTATTCATAAAGTGCCGAATTACAAGCGCGAGTGTGGGAAAATGATATAATGTGGTGAAACATGAGTTTTCGTGTTGCTTCCAAAACTCCATCGAAGCTTTATAGTAAAGTTGCCACTACTTTACTAAAGCATGACTGGCACGAACTGACACGAACTGGACTTGACTAAGACGACTTTGACGATAACCATAGTTAAGATACAGCAGAAATATCACTGAAGACGAGGCAGTATGGCTTTATAGCTTTAGCCTGCCCGAAAGGGCAAATTAACGAAAAAAAAAAAAAATGAATCCTGATTGGCTTACTAGGATGTCTGGAAAGCTATGATTGGACAACAGATAACAAAACATAAAGGGACAATTTTGAAAAACACATTTTATACATTGGCGCTGAGCATTGGCGTCTTTTCGTACTTGTACATCACTGCCAATCTGTCACTGTAATGTAATGTCAACTTGTCAAGCACCTAACCTAAAAAATTGGAATTAGTTTCGGTAGTTTGGCTTTGTTTTTTCGTGTTGTTTCTTTTCGAGTTTTTGTGTATTGTGATTTTCCAAATAGTTTTATCACATTTCATTAAATATCTAAACTGATTAACTGGCCGCCGAACTTATTAATTTGATTGCTAGGCAAAATGGATGGCCCACCGGGAACTGGGCCGCCTACAAGTAATACTGGTCCTATGGGTCCGCCAGGGATGGCGAATTTTCCGCCAATGCCGCCACCTCCAGGGTCTATGGGTCCAGGGGGCATGCCTCCGCCGCCTTTGGGTCCACCAGGCACTATGCCACCAGTGAGTACTTCGGGTGGACCACCGAACATGGGTCCGGGCCCTCCTATTATGTCTGGAGGGCCACCGAATATGGGAAATATGCCTGGTCCACCTAATATGCAAGGTGGGCCACCAAATATGCAAGGCGGACCTTCCAACATGAGTGGTCCGCCAATGCCCAACATGCCCCCGGGGATGGGTCCTCCGCCGGGTATGATGGGAATGGGCCCGCCAGGAATGGGTCCTCCGCCTGGTATGGGTCCTCCTGGAATGGGAATGGGTCCACCTGGCATGGGTCCACCAAGAATGCCACCAAACATGATGCGAGGAGGTCCAAACATGAAGGGCAATTTTAACAATCAAGGCATGGATATGGGGCCGCCTGGCATGGGTCCGCCTCCAAATATGCCGCCAATGGGACCATGGGATGGGCAGGGACCACCTGGTTGGGGGATGCAGGGACATGAAGGTCCCCCAGGATGGGATGACCATGGAGATGAAGGTGATGAAGAAGACCAAGGACAAGAGGACTCTGCTCAAATGCCTGGTCTACCATCAGGGCTACCATCTTTGTTGACAATGAAGATAGACACTCCTGAAGAGTTTAGGATCAAGCAACCAGTTGTGCCTGGAGGTGTAGTACTGCCGAAGGCTCTGGAGGAAGCCCTAGCATACAAAGATCAAAGGGCAGCTGCATTAGGAGATCAAGGCGATAAAGAAAAAGGTGATTTAAAGTTATTACCGTAGTTATTTTTTTTACATGTAAATCACTTAATAATAGAACTGGCCAAAAACATTCCTGTCAATTGTAATTGATTCTTAACCATGTAATATTAAGTATTAGATTTTGCACGCTTCTAATTCAGCATACTACTACACATTACCCTAGATAGATAGATAGATAGATAGATAACTCTTTATTGTGCACATCATAAATGGAAAAGAGTACAGATAACAAAAAACCTTATTAACTAGTGACACAAGTGGCGGCCTTATCGCTAACAGCGATCTCTTCCAGGCAACCAAGAAAAGAAAAATACGATAGAAAAACATAAGAAACAGACGGGAGATGTAACACTAATAAGAAAAATAATAATAAAATAAAATTAAACATATACATATAGTAAGTATATAAAAATAATGTTAATTAGACCGAGTTCGTAATACCGATATCCGGCGACGAACGAAAGTTCGAGACGTCGGTATCGCAATTATGAACCTCAAGTGGAGCTGGGCAGGACACGTTGCTAGGCGAAGTGATGACAGGTGGAGTAAGGTTGCAACAGAGTGGTGGCCTAGGCAAGGGAAGCGGAGCGTCGGTCGTCCAGCCGCAAGATGGGTCGACGATATCGTCACCGTCGCGGGTCGAACCTGGACCAGATTGGCACAGGACCGAGGCAGATGGCATGCAAAGAGAGAGGCCTAGACCCAGCAGTGGGATAAAGAAGGCTGTGGATGATGATGATGATGATAAAAATAATCATATAATAATGCATTTAAATAAAAACGAAATATTTACACACATATAAATGTATACACTCATAATACATATACAGTATATAATATATAGGCTATAATATATACATACATATATGTATATACATATGCTGTTTAGTGTGCGATAATATGCATATGCTTTGAAAATTTAGCATTTAGTTAATCAATTTCTTTTTAATGTTAATAAAATGTGTCATGATACAGTCTCCAGATGGTAAGAAGTAATATCTGCCCATGACCATTACAGAACTACACAAAAGTTCAAGTAGTAGTAGTTAGTTTATCATCATCACTTTGAACCATTTGATGGTTTGTCTCAAAACTAATTCTACTTTCACAAAATCTCATAATTTTGCAGTATCTTTCAAACTGGAACATATTTAATACATACTTTACCGCTTGGTGGCAGAATATCTGATGTTAATTTAATTATAAAAACCGAATTAATTGCTGCTAATTAGGCTGCCGAACTGCTAATTATTATTATTATTTTTTTTTTTAACATAAAAATTATATAAATGAGACGCTCCTAATGGTAAGAGATAACATTAGTGGGATAGTGTGATTCTACATTTTTCTTATTTAATTTAAAAATAATGAAAGACATTCTCCTGATGGTAAGAAATAATGCCCGTCCATGGCCATTGCAGTGATACACAGCTTAGAGTAGTAAAACAAAGTCTTGGGTATTGCTGCTTTAGCACTCTACTTTGAGACTTTCAAAGCTCAGCAGCCCTATAATTAATTAACCCTGTAACTGCAGTGGTACTGACCTAGACAACCTCCTATGAAGTAGATCTACAATATAACCTAAATGCTTATTTGAAATATAGGTAGAGCAAGATTTTTAGGAAACACCATATGAGATTAGACATTCAATTTATGTTACAGATGCAAATGATGAGCCAGAGGCACCTCCGGCTCCTGTGATCAGCACTGAATATGATGCTGAGGAAGATGATGCAGATTCTGATGATGACAACATGCCAGATGCACCTCTACCTCCCATTATATCTAAACAAGAGGTAAATAAATAATTAATTGATTCAAGAATTACTTTTCGTTCATTTTAAGGTTTTCCGGTGTTACATCTTTAGTATATTTCGGCTTATAAGTTATAACCTGAACATTACATCAATGACTAGGATCCAATTCTTATTCTTATTCAAAGTGGTGGCGATAAGTCCTGCAGTGAAGTCCCGCTTGGTGTGTTGTGTGTTTGGTGCTTGGATTGGGTGGAGTGTTCCCCCTGCCAGCATCTACCCTAGCTAACCGAGCTCTTTGAATAATCAGAGGGTGGTTCTGGGTCACTGACATAGTCAGTAGCTCCAGTTATTTGGGATAACTTTTTTTTTATGGCTAGGTATTACAATTTACAAGCAGCCCTGAGATTCCTATTACTTTAATCATTATATAAGCCTCCTTAATTGTTACTAGCGGACGCCTAGCGGTTTCAACCGCGTAGTTCCCGTTCCCGTGGGGATACAGGGATAAAATGTCACCCGGAGATAGTGTAGCTTCCCAATATCTTTTTAAATCGGTCCAGTAGTTTCGGAACCTATTCAATACAAACAAACGATTCTTTCCTCTTTATAATAGTATAGATAGAGACTAGGATCCAATGTTATAGTACGCACAAATCTTTTTGGGGCCTCGGATATTAGCGCGGGTATTTTAGTGTATTTTAGCAGAATTAAAGGGGTGAAATCGCGAGGCGTCCGCTAGTATTTTATAAACTAGAAGTCTGTCATAAAATGTTACCTTTTTTGTCTCAGACACAAGCAAGCAAAGCAAACAAGAACAAACGCAAAAAGAAGAAAAAGAAGGAAGCTAAACAGAAGAGGAAAGAAGTTGCCAAGAAACAGTTGGAAAATAAAACTGTGCAGCAAGAGAAGGTCAATGATAAGGCAAATGAAAAAGAAGCTGATATTGAGTGAGTAAATTAAATCCTTAATATATATAAAAGTAACACTGTCTCTCTCTTCTTCACTCCGTTTGATAACTTTACATTTAAAATGAGTTTCGTATTGCAGGTTATCATACTCGAAATACTTTTAAATATATTAAGAACTGTCCTGTGTCCTGTTTTAGCTTTTTTGGTACAAGTTCTACTTCAATAGCTGAGGGGGGCATGGGTTTGATTCTTAATCAAGACTAACATTTGTGTGACGAACATAGATGTTTGTTTGGTTATAGGGTGATCTGTATATAAAACAAAAAGTATTTTATCAGTTATTTGGTTCTTATAGTACAAGCTTAGCTTACAGCCCTGTTGGTTCATTGATAGTATGTCTGCTCCAAGAGCTTAAGGACGTGGGCTCCATACCCATCCAGGATAAACATTTTGTGGTATAAATAAATGTTTGTTCTGTGTCTGGGTGTTCTGTATTTATTATAAGTATGTATTTACAAAATAAAAATGTATTTAATCTATCAGTTATCTGACTTCCATAGTACAAGCTTTGCTTAGTTTCGGATCAGATGGCGCTGTGTGAAATGCCCTGTAATATTGAGTTAAATTTATTTCTGTTATTTGTTTTATTCACAACACCGAGGAAGCTGATGAGTACTGATATGGTGTCATACAGAGGGACTATATAAAACCGAGTGCTTTTTTATTTGTTACGTTTTTTAAAAGGGAGAGATCATTTTGGCCCGGCGTGTGGCAGGCCTGCTGATAGAGTAGAAATTAAAACAATTTATACAAACTACCTAGCATGCTGTCGTGGCTGTTTGGTGAAAGACGAAACTGTAGAGCACGTGCTGTGGCATTGCAAAGCCACAGAAGTAACTAGGATCTTCACTAGATTGCATGAAGTAGCTTCCTCACAAACCACATCTAAATCACCGCAACAGGCAGACTGCTTTTCGCTATCATGCTTAACTCCATCTCATCCACTGGAGCTACTTTGCCAGCGCCCCAGAGCCTCGCTCCGATACTTTAAGGAGCTGGGTTGGGTCGGGTAGACGCTGGTAGACGCTGGCAGGGGGAAATGCACAATACACCCCAAGCAGGACGTCAGTGCAGGACTCATCGCCCCCATTCCAAATAACAATAAGAATACTTAGCATGATAAGGGCGGAAAGTTGATGATGAAAATGATTTCAGATATATCCAAGAAAATATACATTTTCACGAGCTGGCACCGATGTATCGGCAGTTCCATCACATTTTGGAAGCATTCAAAATCACAGAGATAACTGAGGAGATCAAGGAAGAAAAAGATGTGCCCAAATCATCCGCCAAACTGCTGGAGAAAGTGCAGGATCAATTTGCAGCCGATGAGGAGGCTGTTGAGGTAACGAAATTATTTTACTTTACTGCATTCCGCTATTAATCTCACCTTAGAAATAAAAGTAAAATAGATATTATGACCTAACATATGAATAGCCTTTAAATTAATAATGAATTTTAATTTTGTATGACAAATTTGTGTACACTCAAGCAGTGAAGATGAGTTTTGATGCATACTACTAAAACGCGAGCTGTAGGACAATATGGCCACGGCGATATCACAACGTTAAAAAGCTTTATCTCACTAATATTATAGGTGTGAAAGTTTGGATGGATGGATGGATGTTTGTTACTCTTTCACGCGAAAACTACGGAACAGATTTAGATGAGATTTGGTATGGAGGTAGCTGAGACTAGGGATTGCAATCCGGAAAAACGGATCCGGTAATCCGGCGGATCCGGCACCATTTAACGGTTACCGGATCCGGTACCAATATACCGGATCCGTTGCTAGCGGTTTGTGGCAAAATAATATAGTAGGTCACTTGGTGGTAGATCTTCTTAGCAGGAGGTCGTCTAGGTAGGTACCACCGCAGTACCAGTTATTCTGCCGCTAAGCAGTAGTGTGTAAACATTACTGTGTTCCGGTTTGAAGGGTACTGCAGCTAGCGAAATTACTGGGCTGTTGAGACTAACCATCGAAAGTCTAACGTAATGAGCGCCAAAGCAGTGATGCCCTGGACTTTGTTCTGTTACTCAAAGTTCTGTGTATCGCTGCAATGGTTATGGGCAGGCTTTATCTCTTACCATCAGGAGAGCGTCTCGTTCATCTCATTACATTTTACATAAAAAAAAAAACTTGTCTTAACATTGGTTAGGAAATAAAGTTGATTTTATTCATTTGTGATTTATTTTTTTAAACTACGTACAAATAAGTGCAGTGACACTTGATTAACTCGCTTATTTTTTTACTAAAAAGCGAAAATCATCTTGATTTGATCAATCTGGCCGGATCCGACCGGATTCGACTGGATTGATGGGAATCCGGTCGTATCCGGCCGGACTGAAAATGACGCCGGATTGCAATCCCTAGCTGAGACCCTGGATAACACCGCGGGGTGCATAGTATTTACTAAAACATTTCTTTCTTAGGCATCCAAAATGAAATATTGTTTAATGATTTGTTATGTAGAAAAACGCGGCTGATGAGAAAGAGCGCCTCTCAAAACGCAAACTGAAGAAATTATCACGCCTGTCGGTGGCCGAGCTCAAACAGCTTGTCTCGCGGCCAGACGTCGTGGAGATGTATGACGTCACGGCCAAGGATCCCAAGCTCTTGGTCCAGCTGAAGGCGCACAGGAACACCGTGCAAGTGCCGCGCCATTGGTGTTACAAAAGAAAGGTTTGTATAATTGAACTGAGGTTTAGAATGCAGATTACAAAGCCTGAGTATATATTATCTATACTATTATAAAGAGGAAAGATTTGTTTGTTTGTTTGTATTGAATAGGCTTCGAAACTACTGGACCGATTTCAAGAATTCTTTCACCGTTGGGAAGCTACGCTATCCCCGGGTGACATAGGGTACTTTCTATCCCTATATTGCCACGGGAACGGGGGCTACGCGGGTAAAACCGCGAGGCGTCCGCTTGTCTATTATATTGTAATATATTTAAAATATGTATCTTGTAATTTTTTACTCTGTTCTCATTTCAATACTAAGGTTGCTTGGAAGAAATCGCGATAACGCCGCATGTTGACTCACTATTGTTAATCATTATTTCTGGTGTTGCCTTATCTTGTATGTGAACGATTTGAGCAGTTAATTTTAAGGAGGCTAACTTTAATCAGTCCACTAACTTTATTATTTAACTGTTCGTTATAAATAAATACCAGTTACAACTCGGAGACCTATAATTATGTAAAATATTGTTTTGCTCAATGTAAGCAACTAACAAACAATATAATATCCTATAAATTATATTTGATTTGTGTTTCGTTGCAGTATCTTCAAGGCAAACGAGGTATAGAAAAACCTCCATTTGATTTACCCGACTTCATCAAAAAGACTGGTATCATGGAAATGCGAGCCTCGCTTCAAGACAAAGAGGAGACCAAAACCCTGAAGGCAAAGATGCGAGAGCGAACCCGTCCCAAACTGGGAAAAATTGACATTGATTACCAGAAACTTCATGATGCCTTCTTCAAGTAAGTAACAACGTATCGACAACATCGCTAATGTTCTAGGTGTCTATGGGCACCGGCAGGCAAACTATTAGATTGTATGCCGATTTTTCAATAACAAAAAGACAATAATGCGACTCAATTTGTTTTGATCTGCTATGTGCAGATAAAAGCACATAGTAGATTGTAGCAGCAGCAGTGATAGCTCAGTGGTAGCGCGGTGTCGAAAGGCGTGGGTTCAAAACCCAACAATAATCTTGAGCTGCTGGTGAAGGAAATCATACCATGGTAGTAGAGTACTTTTTAATACTCGGCTGGCTAGCTACCACCCTCAAGTTGAAAATCTGCCGCCAAGCATCTAACAGTATGTTCCGGCAGCCTCACTACAGTCAGTTCCATACAATGACTGAATATGATTTGTGATGATTGTCCTTTCAAATAAATTCTGTAGGATACATTAAACAGTCTGTTCTTTTTATGTTAATAACATTATTATACTTTTAAAATGTGATCGTAAAATCGAGTTTAAGAACTCTATAATTGACGATTCATGCATGACTCCCAGTGTGACAACTGGCTTGTTTTATTTTTAAGTTTAGGTTAAACTCAAGATTGGCCTAGGTAGAGACCTAAAGGGTAAGTTGATAGACTTTTTTAATTTTTTTATGGTTCCGTACCCAAAGGGTAAAACGGAACCCTATTACTAAGACTCCGCTGTCCGTCCGTCTGTCTTATGAACCGTGATAGTTAGACAGTTGAAATTTTCACAGGTGATGTATTTCTGTTGCCGCTATAACAACAAATACTAAAACAGAATAAAAACTATATTTAAGGGGGTGGGCCCCCTTACAACAAACGTGATTTTTTTGCCGTTTTTATAGACAATAGTACAGCCATTCGTGCGCGAGTCCGACTAGCACTTGACCGGTTTTTTAATAAAGTCTAGACAACTATCAAATTTGATGTATAGTTTTCGATCTATTCTCTAAGTAGGTACCACCGCAGTGTTAGATATTCTACTGTCAAGCTGTAGTGTATATCATCACTGTTCCGGTAATAAGGCTATTGATACTAATACTCGGACACTTATTGAGCCTCACTTGAGAGCCAATTTAATTCCAGGCTAGGTGTGTTTGCCATCTTCGATCGCACCGTCATTTAACATCAGGTAAGCTGTAGTAAAACACCTAGTTTGTTGGCCATAAAAAAAAATCAAATCGCTCAAAAAAAATGGGCGTTGTCGTCAAGGTGTCTCTGTTTTCACACCAACTTTGTTTTGTTACGCAAAGTTCTGAATGTTTTCCGCAATGGTCATGGACATACGTTATATCTATTTCTACAATTTCTAGTAATACTACATAATATTGTAGCGATGATAGCGATGAATGGTTAGCGCGGTCGATTCGCATTCGAAGGGCGTGGTTCAAACCCGAACAATCAGCTTGAGCTGCCGGTGAAGGAAAATATCGTGAGGAAACCATAGCATGGTGGTAGGGTACTCGGCTGGCTAGCTACCACCCTCAAGTTGAAAATCTATCGCCAAGCACCTAACGGTGTATTCCGGCAGTCTCACTTGAGAGCCAGTTCCATTGCAGGCTAGGTGCTATACCAGGCTATACCATCTTCGACCACACCGTCACTTAACATCAGATGAACTGTGGTAAATCACCTAGCCTGACAACCATAAAAAAAATATTTAATCAATCAAATTTTGTATGTTTTATTTTTACTAACTCGTAGATGGCAGACCAAACCCCGTATGACGATTCACGGCGATCTTTATTACGAGGGGAAAGAGTTCGAGACGCGATTGCGTGAAAAAAAGCCCGGAGACTTGTCTGAAGAGCTGAGGACCGCTCTCGGGATGCCGGTCGGACCCGGCTCACATAAGGTAGATACTGGACGACTTCTCGTAAAATTAAATGGCACAAACGAAATTTCTTGCATAAAAAAAAAACATATTTATTTTTCTTATGATATTTAATTATTATTATTTAATTGGGCGTCGGTTCGATTCCCACCCAGGACAAGCATTTTGTGATATAAACAAATGTTTGTTCTGTGTCTAGATGTACTGTATGTATTTACAAAAATAAATATTCAGTATTCTATCGGTTATGTCTTCCATAGCACAAGCTTTGCTTAGTTTGTGGTAATGTCCTATGATAATTTTTATAGTTTTGTTATGCCGATCTGAAAATCTATGTCTATTTTTAGTCGGTTCACATTTCACTGCAATATTTTTTTGTATTGTCATATTTTTATATTGACATATTTTATGTTGACAGTATTTTTTTGTATTGACATACCTTATCAAAATAAGGTATGTCAATATAAAATTTTTTTTTATTCATTGACATGTAATCAGCGTTTTAAAACTCATCTATACTATTATAAAGAGGATAGATTTGATTGTTTGTTTGTATTGAATAGGCTCCAAAACTACTGGACCGATTTAAAAAATTATTTCACCGTTGGGAATCTACACTATCCCCAGGTGACATAGGCTACTTTTTTAACCCTGTATTCCCACGAGAACAGGAGCTACACGGGTAAAACCGTATAGCTCCTGTTCCCGAGGCGTCTGCTAGTATTATTATAATGACATACATATTTAAAATTTTGAATTGACTTGTAACATTTTTTTTTTTTTATTGGTTGACAGGCTAGGTGTTTGACCACAGCTCACCTGATGTTAAGTGAAGGTGTGGTCGAAGATGGTAAAGCACACCTAGTCTGGAATGGAACTGGCTCTCAAGTGAGGCTGCCAGAACACACCGTTAGATGCTTGGCGGCAGATTTTCAACTTGAGGGTGGTAGCTAGCCAGCCGAGTACTAGAAAGTACCCTACCACCATGCTATGGTTTCCTCACGATGTTTTCCTTCACCGGCAGCTCAAGCTCATTGTTGGGGTTTGAACCCACGCCCTTCGGCATGCGAACCGACCGCGCTAACCACTGGGCTATCATTGCTACATGGTATGGGCTATCATCGTAACATTGGTGTTATCGATAAAATATTTGTATTTTTAACACATTTTTTGTTTTTTTTTTTTTAACACTTTAATTACTCATAGGTACCGCCGCCATGGCTGATCGCCCAGCAGCGTTACGGACCGCCGCCTTCGTACCCCAACCTGAAGATTCCGGGTCTGAACGCCCCCATCCCGGACGGGTGCGCGTTCGGCTACCACGCCGGCGGCTGGGGCAAACCGCCCGTCGACGAAACTGGCAAGCCGCTGTACGGAGACGTGTTCGGCCACCAAGCCAGCGGACTCGATGTAAGTATAGCGGTTACTGAGACAAATTGTAATGACAAGATAACTATTAAAATTAAAATAAAACCCCTGACAGGTGTATAGTATTCTACTAGTCGAGCCCTTTCATTTGATATTCATTTCGAGGGAGTTGTGAAAAAATATGTAATCCGCCATTTTGTGGCGGCGGCCATCTTGGAGCGATTTTCATCAAACATAGCTAAGAACACTGAAGAGTTTTGGCGGGAACGCGGGAAGAGTCGTGTCGCTCCGTTGTATTTTTTTCCAAAACTAGTGTTTTGTCGAGTGTTTATGCATAAAAATGGTGGTGTTTTATTCATAAAGTGCCGAATTACAAGCGCGAGTGTGGGAAAATGATATAATGTGGTGAAACATGAGTTTTCGTGTTGCTTCCAAAACTCCATCGAAGCTTTGTAGTAAAGTTGCCACTACTTTACTAAAGCATGACTGGAATTAACTGACACGAACTGGACTTGACAAAGACGACTTTGACTAAAACTAGCTACGATGGCACTTATTTAACTTTTGAAACTTGAAAATATATAATTACTTGACACTGGCAAATGCTAAAACGCGACGCCAAAACCAAAGGAAAAAAAAAAAAAAAAAAGAACACTGAACACTGCTTGAAGGGCAGCCAAATTACAGGGCTGTTGCGAATAGCCATAGAAAGTCTCAAAGTAATGAGCGATACCCTAGACTTTGTTTAGCTACTCAAAGTTCTGTGTATTGCTGCAATGGTCATGGACAGGCTAGACATCTCTTACTCACATAAAAAAAAATTTAAACATCGACTCAAAGAAGAAGATTATCTCTTACCATCAGGAGAGCGTCTCGTTCGTCTCATTACTAATTTACATTTTTTTAAAAGTGTAATCATACTATCTGTATTATAAAGAGGAAAGTTTTGACTGTTTGTTGGTTTTTTTGTATTGAATAGGCTCCGAAACTACTGGACCGATTTCAAAAATCCTTTCAGCGTTGCGAAGCTACCCTTTTCCCGGGTGTCATAAGCTACTTTTTATCCCTGTATTCCCGCGGGAACGGGAACTACGCGGGTGAAGCCGCGAGGCGTTCGTTAGTAATATTATTAAGGCGGAAATTTGCGAGTGTGTTTTTATGTTTGTTACTTCTTCACGCTCAAACGGCTGGACCGATTTTTATGAAATTTGGTATAGAGGTAGCTGACACCCTGGGTTAACATATTTTTATCTCGAATAAAGTGTTGTTCACGTGTAAACAGCGGGTAACACATTTATTTACATAAAATATTAAATTTTGTTTGTTGGTGCAGGATGCAGAGGATCAAGATATTGACAGAACGATGTGGGGAGAACTGGAATCTGAATCTGAAGAGGAATCAGAAGAAGGTAAAAAAAAACAATCAAAACAAAATATTTTTACTCGTTTTATTTATTTTGTTGTACTGCAAAGCAGTCTCCCTTTTTTCCGTTCATCATCATCAGCCTGATGATGATGAATGAAACAACTTTGAGAAAAAAGCCAATAGAAGAGTCCAGCTGGGATGGGTAGCATTTGGCAAGTTGTGTCAGGTCTTCACGTCGTCCTTACCACAATGTCTCATGACATAAGTCTTCAACCAGTGTGTCCTACGTCTTACGGCCCTTTACGGGACCTAATTGCTGACTTCGCTGTCCGTCTGTCTGACGAAACGTTGACGCTTACGGGGAATATATAAGCGTCCATACGGTGCCGAAACGTAGACGCTTATCGGTTTACCGTAAGCGTCAACGTCTGTCTGTCAGACGAAACGTTGACGCTTACGGTGAATATATAAGCGTCCATACGGTGCCGAAACGTAGACGCTTACGGTGAACCGATAAGCGTCCACGTTTCGGCATCGTATGTCATGACTGGTAGGTTGTTATAGCGTCGAAATACATTATCTGGGAAAATTTCAACTGTCCGGTGACAGACGGATAGCAGAGTCAGCAATTAAGTCCCGTTTAGTAATAGGGTCTCGTTTTACCCTTTGGGTACGGAACTCTAAAATCATTACACCTTAAACCAGGCAATGCTGGTAACTTGATATTCCAAGACATTTATTTACTAAAGCTCATGTCAAATTTTCAGAGGAGTCTGAGGAGGAGGAGAAGGGAGAGGGCGAGGTCGCGGCGGGCGTCGCCACGCCTGGCGAGGGGCTGGTCACGCCGCTCGGCATCAGCTCCGTGCCGCCCGGCATGGAGACCCCCGACACCATTGAACTTAGGAAGAAGAAACAGGAGACAGATCTCGAAGGGTAACTATACAGGGTTATACTATGCCAAAAGTTATATAAAAATATTTTTATTATTACATACTACCGCGGTGTTACCCGCTACATGTGTTCGGGATAAAGATAAGTCGTGTCACACCGTTGTATTTTTTTCCAAAACTAGTGTTTTTACAAAAAGTTTATGCATAAAAATAGCGGTGTTTTATTCATAAAGTTCCGAATTGTGGGAAAATGATATAATGTGGTAAATATGATTTTTCGTGTCGCTTCCAAAACTCCATCGAAGCTTATAGTAAAGTCGCCACTACTTTACTAAAGCATGACTGGACTTGACCAGGACTGGACTTCGACTTTAACTTTTTTAATGGTTGACAGGCCAGGTGTTTGACCACAGCTCACCTGATGTTAAGTGAAGGCGTTTTTTTGTCTTATTAATGTTACATCTCCCGTCTGTTTCTTATGTTTTCTATCGTATTTTTCTTTTCTTAGTTGCCTGGAAGAGATCGCTGTTAGCGATAAGGCCGCCACTTGTGGCACTAGTTAATAAGGTTTTTTGTTCTCTGTACTCTTTTCTATTTATGATGTGCACAATAAAGAGTTATATCTATCTATAGATACAACTTATTTAACTTGCAAATATAAGATTTTAACTTGGGTGTTTGTTTTCCAGCGGTGACACGCCGGCGCTGTACCAAGTGCTACCGGAGCGGCGCGTCGGGCTCACGGCCGGCATGATGGCCTCCACTCATGTCTACGATATCAATGCGGCTAACCCTGGTAAACACTTTTTTTTTCAATCTTTGGCATCTCATTTTGTGCATTCCTCGTGTCATTTTCCTGCCCTGTTAGCTCATTTGGCGAAGTTCTGCTTCGAGAGCGCAAGGGCGTGGGTTCGATTCTCACAAAGGACTAACATTTGTGTGACGTAAATAGATGATCGTTTTGTGTCCGAGCGTTGTGTACAAGTATGTATTTATGAAAAAAAAAGTATGTTATCAGCTATTTAGTTCCCATAGTACAAGCTTTGCTTAGGTTTGGGGCTAGATGGCGCTGTGTGAAATGCCCTCCAATATTTATTTATTTATTTATTCTGCCAATGGCGAGTGGGCAATTTTTTTAAGTTTCCCAAGTTGTTTTTGTCCCAATCAAACAAGTCGAAGTCACAGCCAAGTACAGTCCATGCCTTTAGAAAGTAGTAGTGACTTTACTAGAAGCTTTTATGGAGTTTTGTATACAATACGAAAATCATTTTCATCTCATCCTATCACTTGCTCGTATAATTCGCATATAATTTGGTAAAATTATGTTTTAATTGATATACAAATAAAAATATTTTTTTGTCAACGTTAAATGTTAAAAAAAATCTAGTTTGTACATATAATAATACTATATGGTGACATAATTTACTGTTTCCAGCTCAAAACTCAATTTATCTATTTCTATTTTTTGTGTTTGGAAACTGATAAAATACCAATTTATAAAACTGCTCTTTATCGTCATTATCAGTCTGTAGAAGAATTGTACATATATATTTCTATCTATAAAGTAGACATTTCTGTGTAGTTTGAAAATTGCATATTCGTAACTAATTATTATTTATTTGAATCTCATTGTTTAGTTTAATTGTAGTAGAATATAGCATCCGATATTAAATTTGGACTCTATGTTCAACGCCGAAATAGCTCAGTTGGGAGAGCGTTAGACTGAAGATCTAAAGGTCCCCGGTTCAATCCCGGGTTTCGGCAGTCTCTTTTTGCACTCAAATTTTGTTTACAACTGACATTTATTTTACTCTCCATATTTGAATAAGTATAAGACTGAAAAAATAAATATGTATTTCAAAATAAAAAATGTTTATAACATGTATTTTTTTATGAAAAGGTAAAAGAACGACGGCCGCCGCGGGCACGGCGAGCGAAGGCGTCGAGACGCGCACAGGCGGCGTTGAAGTCGCTCTCGATCCATCGGAGCTCGAGTTGGAGCCCGAGGCGGTGGCGGCGCGCTATGAGCGGCACCTGCGCGAACACAGACCTAAGGCACAAGAAGACTTGTCAGATATGTTGGCTGACCATGTCGCTAGACAGAAGGTATGCTATGATAAAATTACCTCTAATGTTAACAAACATATAAATTAATTACGCTCCGTCAATAGCGCACTGTAAACAATTTAAACAACGAGTTAAAAAAACCCTCCTGCTCTCGTTGGTTTGTGATCGTTATTTTGCCAATCTCTTTGAGTATAAGATACATACTACCAATTGGTACCTTATTTGAGGAGTGAAATGTTGAAGTCCAATATTATAATTATGTATTTGTGAACCACGAAATTTATATTTGTGAGCTCACAAAAATTAAATAACATGAAATTTGTATTTGCACCTTCTTACTGACATAAATGAAAAGAACAAATAAAAAAAAACTTTTTTTTTTCAGAATAAAAGAAAACGGCAGCAGAATACAGACTCGAAGCAAGCCAAGAAATACAAGGAATTCAAATTCTAGTTACACCTGCCTAGTGGAGTTTCTGTGTTTTTTTATGTAACTTGAATTACCATATGGTGTTTTGTGACTATTTAAGCAAAATCTTTCATAGTACCTATGAAAATAATATAAAATATAATTAAGTATAAAATACAATTAAAAATCAATACTGGAGTTTTTTATTCTTTTATATACTGATAGCTTATATAAAATCTGATCTTATGAGAATAGAATGGGACAAAAAAAACTATCACAGCTTCACCTTATTTCATAACGACTGGATAGTTTGAGAGGTAGACTCAATAACCTAAGATAACACTGGGCCAAATACTATGGTAGCCTAGTTTTAAAGACTGTCTCATTGCCCATCTGGAGGCCCTGTGTTCAAATCCCACGGCATGCATTTCTGTCTTATCTAAGATATGTGCTTATAGTTGCTAGCTTTCAACGCTGAAGATAAACATAAAATTTGTCTGAATTATTAATGTTCTCGAAAATGTGTGAAAAAATGCTGAAAACCTGCAAAAATGGCCAAGTCATTACGCTTCTCCTAATGATGAAAATGCTACATGTAGCAGAACTTAGTCTCGTCAAGTTATGCATACAGTGAGTGATGCACTTTTTTTTCTGTAATCTAGTGTGAACTGTGAACAAATAAGAGTTTGAGAGTAGGTATACAGTTTTTTTGAATCGATAACTTGTTGTTGTTGATGACCCGAGGACGTCACTATTCCTGTGGTAGTCCCAGCTCCCAGCCACAGAGCACAGTAGCAATAAAGTATGTCATTTGTCTTGAGTACATACAGTCGCAAAATACGGTACAACTTGATAGGCTTGATTTCGAGGACTCCGTCACAGGACTCTTGCTATATTTTACAAACCGTAGTAAATCATGCCTTCGGTTGTCATTCGGGTACGTTGAAAAATATAATACAAGACCATCAAAATAGTAGTACGCCGATAGTACACTTTTTTTTTTTAATCTTACATTGTTTAAAAAAAAGCTATTAATCAATAAAATAGATAGTTTCAACATGTTTATACAAAATTTACTCCTGTTCTAAATTATGTAAGTTCTTGACTATTATTTTCTTCAGCCTTAGCATGTAATCATAAAAACATCTCTTCTAAACTGCGAATATACGAAAGAATAAAATCGGTACAGTTGCGGTACTTTTGCTGCATTTTTTTTCTTAGATTTTGGCGTCGCACCCCTAAGCATTTGCCAGTGTCAAGTTCCAATTTTAAGTTTGTTTTAAGGTTGTTTGTTGTCATAATTTAAATACACAAAATGCGAAGCCAAAATCAAAAAAGATGAAGAAGAAGTATTGTTTGACAGCTTACCACAATGTGGGTATGCTGTCAAACAATACCCAATGATTTTTTTTACAGATAGTTTGGCTATAAACGGGTGTCATATTTACCTATTTTGGTCTTTCTAAGTGAAGTAACGAAATTGTAGTATTTTTCCGTACTATCCTTAGGTATGGATATTATCTAGTACGGAACATGAAATAGTAGTACAAATACTATAATTATAGTACGAAATCCAACGCTGGTTGTCATCCCACAGATTAAAATAACAACTTAAATTCGAACAAGAATAGTCGATAAATGGCGGTACAACACTAGCATTGTTTGACAGCGAGTGACGTTTATGATGTGAGCCTGTTTGATTTTGCGTTTCTGACATTTGGCTTTGGCAGTGGGGTTGTTGGACTTCGTACTCTTGTTTCTCATTTGTTTTTATTAAAATTTGTAGTAAAAGGATTAATTCTTCGCATAATTTAACTGAAAGTTAATTAGATCTTTAGTCAAAATGTCCCGTGTACTAGTTGGAGTTAAGAGAGTGATCGATTACGCTGTCAAAGTAAGTTAATTTATGGAGTACAAAGGTTACTTTTTACCTAATTACTTTTTGCATGTATTTAATAATAAATTAATCATTTTTATCCTGTAAATGTAGCACAAAAATGTATCCAAATAAATAATACAATAGATTTGTAATTGCTTCAGTGTCGTAGCTATCGCTAAGGAGTCATATCTTATCAGCAATTTAAAGCAACCTTGAACTCTCTTTTTAAACATTTAAAATAAGTTATTTGCTTAGTATTCATATGAAAAATACTAATAACATGAATGGGTCTTGCGAACATTATCTATGACTTTATAGTTATTTTTTGTGAATTAACTAACAGAATAACTCATATTATTTACTATCCAGAACAGACAATGCCTTACCTATATCTTTATAACAATGTTGTACACAGTGTAACAATAAAGCTTATTCTAATTGTGACTTATAACAGTGGTACTCATAGACAAGCATAAAAATTGTTATAGATTCGTGTGAAACCAGACAAAAGTGGAGTAGTCACTGATGGCGTGAAACACTCCATGAACCCATTCGATGAGATAGCTGTTGAAGAAGCTGTCAGGATGAAGGAGAAAAAACTGGCCAGTGAGGTCATTGCCGTGTCCTGTGGACCAGCTCAGTCTCAAGTATGTAACCTACCCAAATTTTTTATAAATAAACTTATTAGATCCTTATAATTTCTGATAAAGTTTTATTATTTCATTTCTATTAGTGGAGCATTGCCCTTCTTGTTTTTTTGCCACAGAAGTAAATCAATATTTCAGATTAAGAAGTAAATCAATATGTCAACCACATCAGTAATTAATAATAATTACTGATGTGGTTGACATATTGATTAAATAAAATAGTCTACCACAATACAACAACAAAACAACAGTTGTTTTTGAAGGAATTTAAGTTAGACTATCCATTAACCTATGTGTTACCTCTTTTAAAGGAAACTCTGCGGACAGCCCTAGCCATGGGTG
This sequence comes from Biston betularia, assembly GCA_905404145.2. Classification (NCBI taxonomy): domain Eukaryota; kingdom Metazoa; phylum Arthropoda; class Insecta; order Lepidoptera; family Geometridae; genus Biston; species Biston betularia. Next base: position 3,709,067 of record FR989879.1, read on the forward strand.
CTGATCGTGCCATCCATGTGGAGATTGCTGGTGCAGAATATGATACTCTTCAACCACTGCATGTTGCCAAAATCCTCGCTAAGCTCTCACAGGATGAGAAGGCTGATATTGTCATTGTCGGCAAACAGGTTTGTACTAACTCACTAAGATATATCAACGATAAAAAGAGTGAAGGAAACATTACAGCAACTTATAGTCTGACAAATTCAGGATCGTCACTTTAACCTTACACTAGACATTGGCAAGCCACAAATGACCTTGTTTTTCATTACACTTTTAAAAACACATTTAATTCATATTTCAAATGAAAACCTCGTAAAACTCAAAAAAATAATCTGCTGTTCAGTATGCAATTCTGTGTGTTCATTACACACAGAATGAAATGAATGCTATTGAAATTAATTTGCAACACAATGTTGTATTCATATAAAATTTTCCATTTACATTAGAGCTGAGAAACTGGGGTTGTGCAGAATATGCTATGATAAAAGGCCTTAGAGGATCATGGAATGAGTGTCTGAAAATAGATAAAGAAGCCAAGACATAAATAAATAAATGCTGGTACAATTTGCTTGACATGTTCCTGACCAAGTTTGGCAGACTATAGCAATATTATAAAGTAAAGAAACCTTTGTTCGGCAGTGAATTAGCATACAAAAAATAATTATATGCTAATTACATACATGTTTTTCATAATTATGCATATTTAAGACCTTAAAAGTTAAAAATTATTCTCCAAAATCAATGTTTAAAAATTTTATTATTTTTTTTATTTGTGGTTGTTTTAAAAAGAAATATAATATAGATTTTTTTAGCTAGGTCAGGTCATAACTATGTAAACGTGTGTTATTATGCATATAAAATAACATAACATTAACAGCTGGTGAAATGGCAGTCAATTGCAAGCCAATTTATCATTAAAAAATGACTAAGTCCTATACAAACGTTTGAATCAAATCAAGAACAAAATATTCTGTGAAATTCAGTGCATAATTGTTAATGCAATGATGACAAAATTCAGTCATTTTCAGGCCATTGATGATGATTCCAACCAGACGGCACAAATGACAGCCGCTCTGCTCGACTGGCCACAGGGCACATTCGCCTCCAAGGTAAACACATTCTTCATACACACAAGCCCGCACGCACACTTACTCATGACGTGCGAATTGAAGTTAAAAATCCGCCATATTGGATTCAATGTGACGTCATGAACGATGTGACTCTCATTTGTCAAAATAGAATAAAAATTTAGATACAATGAACTGAGCGTTAAGTTTTTGGAGGGAACGCGAAAATGTCCGTGTCGCCGCATTACATTATATTTCAAAACTTGTGATTTTTTGAGATTTATGCATAAAGATTACGAGTGTGGGAAAGTGTTATAATGTGGTAAAACATGACTTTTCATGTCGTTTCCTACTCCTTTAAAGCATTTAGTAACAATACCATAATTCCAGATTCGACCATGTCTTACTTAGACTGACTCATATTTAACTTGATTTTTCATAAAATAGTACATGAAAATAATGAATCTGGTAACTGCTGACTCTGGCGTATATATTTAATCTAATTTGACTTTGACATGTAAATACTAATTATAAAATAAATGAATATGCATTGCAAGTGCGACGCCAAGGACAAAAAAAAAGTTGTAAATATATAACACCCTAACATTTTCAGGTAGAGAAGTCTGATTTTGGTCTGACAATAACGCGCGAGATCGACGGCGGGCTCGAAGTGATTAAGACGAAACTCCCGGCCGTTCTTAGCGCTGACCTGCGCCTTAACGAGCCTAGATACGCCACACTGCCAAACATCATGGTGAGACTAAAGACATTTCAGTTTAACCTTTACCCAGTTTATCACGTAGAAAATGCCTATTATATCACGTAATGTGTAGGGTTTTATATGTCCCGTTACTTTCGACCCACAACATGTTACTTTCGACCCACGTGTTACTTTCGTCCTGCCAATGTGGTCAGAAGTAAAAACTGACGAATTTATTTTAAAGTCTCTGTGATTCATACAAAGTACACAATAGTAACAAGATTCTAATGTAAAGAACATGAACGAAATTTATATATGGCTATGTTAATTTTGACAAAATAATAAACCTAACTAGAAATCAAGGTAAAAGTCCAAAGTGTTACTTTTGTACCCGGTCTCCTCTACTAACGTTGATTGTGTATTCTTACTAGCCCTTTTCTCTGTAAATGTATGTACCTACTTTTGTCAGGCTTGCGAAAATAATTACAAAACTCGATCAAAGTTAAAAGCATATTATAACTCTATGGTCTACTGTGAATTTTCGTAGCAGTATATTTTTTCTAAATATGTGGTGCAAAGTATTTTATTACCCTTAGAAGATGCTACTGTGAATCTTCTAAGTTCTTACCTAATCTTTTAAAATCGCGTTTTTTGAAGTTACATAGGTCGACCTTCAGCTATCTAGATGCATGGTAAGACGCGAGGTACTGGGATTTGAGCTTGTATATGTGTGCATGCGCACATAATTATATGTATGTATATGAATGTGTGAGGGTAGCGGACTCGAATCACATTATTTAGAAGTTGTCTAGCATTTTTTTTCTGTTTCCGTAACCAAGTTAGTATGGTTTTACACATGCACACAATAAAATTTAAATTAAAAAACCCGCCAAATGCGAGTCGGACTCACGCACGAAGGGTTCCGTACCATTATCTATAAAAACTGCAAAAAAAAAAACACGTTTGTTGTACAAATGGGAGCCACCTTAAATATTTATTTTATTAAATACATTATCTGTGAAAATTTCAACTGTTTAACTATCAAGGTTCATGAGATAGGTACAGCCTGGTGACAGACGGACGGACAGCGTAGTCTTAGTAATAGGGTCCCGTTTTACCTTTTTTATAAATGCATCATAACAATAAACGCGTAATTTTCATCTTAAAATTTAAAGAGATGTTTTGCTTCCCGCATTGGATACATTTTTAACTGTTTCCAGAAAGCCAAAAAGAAGCCTCTCAAGAAGGTGACGGCAAAGGATCTCGGAGTGGACATTGCCCCTCGGATCAAAGTCGTTTCCGTGGAAGATCCCCCCACGAGGCAGGCCGGCTCAATCGTCCCGGACGTTGACACCCTCGTGGCGAAACTCAAGGAAGGAGGCCACGTGTGATCTCTTTGCATCATTAGACATGTTTAACCTAATTCAAAATCGATATAAATTGGATGAACCAAATTTTGTACTGAGATTTTATCAACTGTAATGTAGTGTATCGAGTTATTTAATTATTATTATACAACTTTAAACTGTTTACACATGTGTTTGAATCTTAGAGAATTTCTTAAAACAGTTACCTATAGCTATTTACTACTATAACTTTTTTCACGTTGGTTCTCGGCTGGCTATTAAAAATCTGCCGCCAAGCTTCTAATAGTGTCTGGGCAGGCCTCAATTGAAAGCCAGTTCCAATCCAGGCTAAATTTGCTCATCTTCGACCGCATCGTCACTTAACATAAGGTGAACTGTGGTCAAACACCTAGCCTGCCAACAATAAAAAAAAGACACTGTTACTTAACATAAGGTGAGCTGTGTTTGACCACAGCTCACACACACTAGCCGGTCAGTCATATAAAACGGCAAAAAATCGTGTCTGCTGTATGGGGTGTATTAAAATAAAATTAATATTTGATGTATGGGAGCTATTAAATATTTATTTATTTATATTTAATAGCTCTCATCATATTAAATATTTATTTATTGTTATAGCGGCAACAGAAATAAATCATCTGTGAGAATTTCAACTGTCTAATTATCACGGTTCATGAGATACAGACAGCCTGGTAACAGACGGACGGACAGTGGAGTCTTAGTAATAGAATTCCGTTTTACCCTTTAGGTACGGAACCCTAAAAATAAAAACTAAAGGTTCATCAATCAAAACTATAAAAAACAATACTGAGCTGCAAACTGTAATTCTTTTATAATTAATTTAGTATTCACATCTCGCCGCTGTGCGGTTGGTACCACACCACTCTGCCCTCTAGGCAGCCGGTCACGAGTAAGTGGTAACGGGGGCTGAACTTGGAGCTGACGACTAAGTCCTGGTGATGGCCTAAGCTCTGGCCGACTTCCACCATGGGTCGCGGGAGCGGGTGCTCTGCTGAGGTGTGGTTCAGTTCGCTGCAGTTGTCGTTGAGGGCTAGGAGCCGCATGCCGCGCCCGAAAGGAGAACACACTATGCGCCCGTCTGACGAGTAGCATAGTTCCTGTGGAGACGTTAACTGATAAGGTAGCTGATTGAACGAAACATTTTACGAGTTGAGCGCAAGAGCGCCCTCTAGTAAAACTTATGAAAAACTGGATAGTAATCCACTTGTACAAACTGGGAGCCATAGATAGTCAGCTTTAATAAATAATTTAATTCAGACGCTAGTCCATAAAATTAAAATTACAAATACTAAAAATTAATAACAAATCGTAAATATCGTAGGACATTACACACAGCGCCATCTGACCCCAAACTAAGCAAAGCTTGTACTATGGAAGTCAGATAACTGATAGAATAATTAAGTACTTTTTTTTTGTAAATACATACTTATAATACATACAGAACACCCAGACACAGAACCAGTGCCGGATTAGCCACGTAGTAAGAGTAGCAAATGCTACGGGCCCCGCGAATTGGGGGGACCCGCACACATTGGGGGATTGGGGGAACACAACCGGGTTGTCACGCACACATATTTTCGGTTTTATTCTCTAATCTGAGTTTAATACACTTGAGAACCAAAGCAAACCAAGGGCCCCTTGGCCAAATTTGCTACAGGCCTCGCGCTGACTGAATCCGGCACTGCACAGAACATACATTTGATTATACCACAAGCTGTTGGTCCTGGGTGGGAATCGAACCCATGCCCTTCAGCTCTTGGAGAAGACATCACAGTAAGCATCAATGACATTTGCATATTAAATTAGAATTACGGAAAAATGTCAATCAGATTAATTAGTACAATATTAAATATGTCATGGTTAATTAAATTAAAAATTGTCAAAAAGGATACAAAAAAAAAATGTCAAACGGAAGAAGAAAATAATATGAATATGTCAAATTCTTTATTAATTATGGTCAACATCCTGAAGATTTGGATTATGACTGCCCTTCGACTGGGAATGCCACTGGCAAATAAACAAAGAAGTAAAAGCAAAATAGACTCACCTTAATGAACCCCTTGCCTTCGTTGGTTTCCTCCACGTAGTAGAGCAGCCTGTCCCGATTCTGCCGGATGTAGTGTCGGCAGGCGGAGCGCGTTTCCTCGCTTATACAGTCTCGCGGCGAGTGGCCCGACGTCGACGGCCTGACATTCCAAACTAGTTATTTGCTATACAAGAGTGCAAAGTTGTTTTTTAACCACGTGTTCAATTTAGATGACCGAGCAAGCAAAGGATGCTAAAGTTGAATAATTAGCGCAGCGAGTGATTCAAAAATTAGAATCCTGAACGTTAGCGAGGGAATGAAAAGAGCACGAGGTGAAAAATCTTTGCACTCGAGTGCAACACGTAACTTTTCATCAGCGAGGAAACGATTAAATTCAAAAAAATCTTTTACAATCACAAGATACTTTTATTTCAGTTTAGGTATTAACTAACACATTAACAATTTGACGTGTAAAGAAATTTTTTTTTATTTATTTAATAATTTGCCCCTTCGGGCAGGCTAAAGCTATAAAGCCATACTGCCTTGTCTTAAGTGTTATTTCTGCTGTATCTTAGCTATGGTTATCGTCAAAGTCGTCTTAGTCAAGTCCAGTTCGTGTCAGTTCGTGCCAGTCATGCTTTAGTAAAGTAGTGGCGACTTTACTATAAAGCTTCGATGGAGTTTTGGAAGCAACACGAAAACTCATGTTTTACCACATTATATCATTTTCCCACACTAACACATTAACAATTTGACGTGTAAAGAAAAAAGAATTGCGCGCGAAAAGCAAATTAAAAAAAAACGTACACCAATGAGTCTGTTTTTTTTTTTTCGATAATTTGCCCCTTCGGGCAGGCTAAAGCTATAAAGCCATACTGCCTTGTCTTAAGTGTTATTTCTGCTGTATCTTAGCTATAATTATAGTCGAAGTCGTCTTTGTCAAGTCCAGTTCGTGTCAGTTAATTCCAGTCATGCTTTAGTAAAGTAGTGACAACTTTACTACAAAGCTTCGATGGAGTTTTGGAAGCAACACGAAAACTCATGTTTCACCACATTATATCATTTTCCCACACTCGCGCTTGTAATTCGGCACTTTATGAATAAAACACCACCATTTTTATGCATAAACACTCGACAAAACACTAGTTTTGGAAAAAAATACAACGGAGCGACACGACTCTTCCCGCGTTCCCGCCAAAACTCCCAATGAGTCTGAGTTTTTAACAAATTAAAAAAAGTTGTATGATAAATTCGGCACCATGGAGGCACAAGTAAATAGGTTTAATGATGTTTTGAATTCCCAAACTCAGTGCACACGATGTTCTAAATTCAAATTTACGTTATCCTCTAGCGGATAAAAACGACTTTTGCACCCAGATATCGAAGAGCACTATATATTAATATACCAATGAGTCAATGATGTGAAATACCTCTCGGCTGGATGCTCGCAGGGCGGCGCCGGCCGCTGCGGCGGCGTGATGCCCGTGTTGACTCCTGTTATCCTCTGCATGTTGAAATTAGGTCTCACTTGACCCCTGCACAACATACATTTATTACACACTGGCGCCCCGCCCCGGGTGCAACTTAAACATTAACGTGGTGCATAAGCATGTCTACACTCAGTGGCGGATTTCCACATTTGCCACCAGTAGGCTATTCAATTTTTGCCGCCTCTACTGATCGCTGCAATTCAATACCCAAGTTTACAATCGTATTAATCAAATTTTATTTGTCAATGAAATTGCAATTTTATGATTTGTGCTCTTTCGTCATAATTACATCAGCTTTTCCCCGTTATTAGTATGATTGTGAACAAAGGGATTGTTGTGCGAATTGTTTGAGTAAACCTAATAACATTTAGGTAGGTACACAGAGAAAAAAAATATAGTAAGTAATATTTAATTTAAAAATTACTAAATTTAAATTGTAAGTAATATTAAAACGCTATTGGAATATTTTAAAAGTTCATATCCACAAAAGTATACTTTACACGGGGTTTAGTAATTTTTCATGTACAGGGAGTATTCAGCATACTGTGTAGTACCTACTCAAATAATGTAATTTTGTTAAATTTTAGAGGTTTCTTTTCTCCTTGCATATTTTGTTTTCTGTTAGATAAAATAAAATTTTGAGCCATATTTGCCGCTGCATTAAAGTTTGCCGCCCTAGGCTCCAGCCTACTCAGCCTGCTGGTAAAACCGTCACTGTCTACACTAATCCCACTAATATTTTAAATGTGAAAGTATGGATGGATGGATCCGCTACATGTTTTCGGGATAAAAAGTAGCGTATGTGTTAATCCATAGTGTCAGCTACCTCAATACCAAACTTCATTTAAATCCGTTCACTAGTTTTCGCGCGAAAGATTTACAAACATCCATCCAAACTTTCACATTTATAATATTTGTGGTTAAACTCACCTGCTGTAAATTTCTTGTAACAGTCTATGTTGTTTGAGTGTGATTGACGCTTCCCACACGTCGTTTTGTATCCCCTGTGAAACATTCACAAAATTGACGCACATGCTGATAACATCCCCCGATACTGATGATTTGCTCATTTATTAACAATGCAATAATAACTTACTGACTATGTCAATAAGTGTGATTCTAGATTCATCATCATCATCATTATCAGCCTATCGAATCCCTCTGCTGGACATAGGCTTCTCACAAGACACGCCACTCAGCCCGATCTTCGGCTTTTCGCTCTCATCCACCGCTAACTGTCTTACGTGTATCGTCACTCCATCGAGTCTCAGGGCGTCCTATGCTACGTTTGCAAGTACGCTGTCTCCACACTACAACACGTCTACGCCAGCGGTTAGACTAGGTTAGGTTAGTTGTCCAGCCCATTGCCACTTCAGCTTACTAATACGCTGAGCTACCGACAGCTTCATTTAGGATATTATGACGTCACAACGTGGGAATGGTTCCGTTCCTTCTTAATATATTCTATTATACAGACGCTCAGGATAAAACGGCAAAGTTTTTTTTAAATTCAAAACACGTTTGCGTTTCACTACACACTGCCTGATGTTGAACAGTAGTGTAGTCTAAGATGGAGCATACTTAAGATTTTTTGACCCCTCCCCCGTCCTTGTCACATCTGGTCACATTTGTGAGACCCCCCTCAGCCTGCCTAGTGTGATGTCACATATTTTGCAATTTTACACTTAGAAATTTGTTTTTTTTTTTTTTTTTTAATGGTTGACAGGCTAGTTGTTTGACCACAGCTCACCTGATGTTAAGTGAAGGTGTGGTCGAAGATGGTAAAGCACACCTAGCCTGGAATGGAACTGGCTCTCAAGTGAGGCTGCCGGAACACACCGTTAGATGCTTGGCGGCAGATTTTCAACTTGAGGGTGGTAGCTAGCCAACCGAGTACTAGAAAGTATACCCTACCACCATGCTATGGTTTCCTCACGATGTTTTCCTTCACCGGCAGCTCAAGCTCATTGTTGGGGTTTGAACCCACGCCCTTCGGCATGCGAACCTACCGCGCTAACCACTGAGCTATCATCGCTACAAATTAGATACAAAACATCACATGTATTTTGAAAAATGTGATGTCACAAAATTTAGGACGCATTCCTGCCCTTAACCCCCTCCTCTAAAGTGTGACGTAATTCACGAATGGTCCCTTACCTAAAAGAAACCTTTTTTTTATTCAATATAGGTTCGCGTTTGACCACACTCTTGCCTGATGCTTAACATTAGGCAAGAGTGTGGTAGATTGCTCTAGATTTGAAGACACCCATATTGTACCTAACAGGGAAAACAGACTCCGGCAGAGAGCACAACCTCGCTATGCGAATAAAAACGCTTAATAGCTCACCCGGCCGAGCCTCGAGACCGCAGCGTCGGCGGCCGCGTTTGCAATAATGACGCTACGCGGCTGCGACGGACCCGCGCCGCCCGCTTCTGCGTGAACTAACCCCTAAAACAAACACCATTCTTTTTAGCGTTCCGTACCCAAAGGGTAAAACGAGACCCTATCACGAAGACTCCGCTGTCCGTCTGTTACCAGGCTGTATCTCATGAACCGTAATAGTTTAGACAGTTGAAATTTTCACAGATGGTGTATATCTGTTGCCGCTATAACAACAAATACTAAAAAATTAGAATAAAGAATTTTTAAGGAGGGCTCCCATACACAATTTTTTTTGGCGTTTTTATAGATGGCACTTGGACGGTTTTTTGCTTTTGGCATCGAACTTTGTGCATTTGGCAGTGTCAAGTTTTTTTTTAATGCTTTACAGGCTGTGTTTGACCACAGCTCAGCTGATGTTGAGTGACGGTGTGGTCGACGATGGTAAAGCACACCTAGCCTGGAATGGAACTGGCTCATAAGTGCCTACCGGAACACACCGTTCGCTCCGTCCGTTCGTTTGCTTGGCGGCAGATTTCCAACTAGAGGGTGGTAGCTAGCCAGTCGAGTACTAAAAAGTACCCTACCACCATGCTATGGTTTCCTCACGATGTTTTCCTTCACCGGCAGCTCAAGCTCATTGTTGGGGTTTAAACCCACGCCCTACGGCGTCCGAACCGACCGCGCTAACCACTAAGCTATCATCGCTACAAAAAAATATATAAATATTTTTATTTATTGTAATTTTAAAAAATAATTTATTGACATATTCATATTTGTACGCCTAAAGGGGAAAAACGATCACAGGACATAATTATATCATTCTATGTAAATCAATTTATATTACTTGTGTTTTATCAAATAAATAATCTTTATCTTTATATCTTAATACTTTCAAGTATCATAAAAAAAAGAATCAAGTAAAAAAAGTCAAAGTTCTACCTGTAACTTTAGTGACCTGTAAGCCATAACTAACGTGTTATAAATAAAATATTTGTATTTTGTACAAATACAAAAGCCTTTTAGCCTCCCAGATCGGTGCCACGATTACGTTCAGTTCCAGTCACTCTAATTCTTGTGGTGATAGTTACCGCAGGCCTCGCGCGGGGTGCCTCGGCGGGGCGGAGCGCGAGACGCGCACGCGAAGGCCCCGCACCGCCCAGCGGCTGCTCGCGCTCCGAGCTCGACGACCGCGACCCGCTGTCCTCCTCGGCCGCGCCGCCGCCGCCTGCTCTGGTAGCAATATCACACCAATCAAATCATTTTACACATTTAGATATCTCATTTAAAGAAAGATACCGCTTATTAACATCTGTAGTAGAATTTAATAAGCAGTATAGTACAGTTTTTAACTCAATAAATTAAATCAAATTAATTTATTGAGATAAAAACGACTATTACAAACAATTATATCTATCTCACAATAAAATAATAGGAATTATCTAATCTAATATAAAAAAAAAAAAAAAATTAGGTTTATAAATGCCAAAAAGGTTATACAAATAAGGTAAAATAAAGGTTATAATATAAGGTAAATTTAAATGTCAAAGAAATAAAATTATACAAATATCAAAACAAATTACACATGTGTCAATATCAGAAAAATCTAAATGTCAAAGTAATAAAAATGTCAAAACAAATTATACAAGTATAAAGTCTTAGTTATATTTTAATGCTGTAATGGTAATATAGTTTTGTATTTGTGAACTCACTGATTTTGCCGGTGGGGCGGCGCGGGCGCGTCGGGCACTGCGGGCGCGTCGGGCGCTGCGGGCGCGTCGGGCCCGGCTTGTGCTTGCGGGCGCGGGGCGCGGTACGGGCGCAGGCGCGCGCGCATCCGCCGCCGCGGGGACGGAGCGCGCCTGACTCCAGGGCCGCGCCGCGCCGAGCGCCCCGCACTCGTGTCCCGCACGCTTTTAGAGCTGCTCTCGTCCAGGGGCTGGATGTCGTGGATACACGTCCACTGAGGAACAACCATTGAACTTCATTTTGTGTTGATTTTTTTTCGCTATTTTCGGCATGACAGTTTATGCATTTTGCCTGTTTAAAGTATTTAGATATTTTCAAGTATTTGTTCATAAAAAAGAGTCAAACGATGTAAGTACTTTGATAGTGGCAATTTTACGAGAAAAACAAAACTAAAAGATTCACCACATTATAGCACATGTCCGCACTCGTACAATTTATGATTAAAACACCGCTATTGTTTAACATAAACGCTCGAAAAAACATGTTTAGGAAAATATAATGCTGTCACTCGATTTTCCCGCGTTTTCGCCAAAGAGTAATATTTACCAACTACAATCAATCTGATGTTGATACAACAATACAGGGTTATGCGGAACGATAACACTAAGCCGAAAGGAGGTCGTTGTATTAAACATTATGAAATACTTTTATATCTATGGTACCAACCCTTAAAAAGCTATTCTATAAATTTCGTCGAAGATGTATAACATATTTCTATAGCACAGTTTTATCAGTTAGATAAATAACTCTTTGCTGTTCACGCTACAATTATAAAAATAAAACATTTAACATTCAAATGTAGTAGGTACGATAGGCGGCCTTGTCGCTTAAAGCGATCTCTTCCAGGCTACCTTGGCAGTTTGTTCTTAATTCATCCTGACATTACTGAAGATTCTTAAATGGAGGCATAACTATTGATAACTAACCTCTGATCTATCATCATGACTTATATTTCTACTGAGTGCACTCCAACCTTGAGGATGAATCTGAAAATATAAACATTACTCCATTAAAGTTAAGATTGTTATATAGTAAGATTGATACAATATCTTACCATATATGTAGAAGCAATAAAGATCTTGAATCTTTAAAATTATTTTAAAGAATTAAATACTTTAAGCTTTCAATGGAAATTATTTCAATATCTTGATAGACACACATTATTATAATAATAATAATCTATCTAAATTAAATCTAAGAATATTTGTCAACCTACGAAGGTAGAAAATTTGATACTTAGAATTTTAATAAGACCTACAATTTAAGACTCATTTACGTAAGACAATTTTGGATGGGGGGGAATCTAATTATATTCACAACACACCTGTAAGGCACTAACGACTTCCGCATCGTTCCCTTCCGGGAAGTCTGACACGAATTCAATTCTGTTCTCCTTGCGATTGCTGTCAAACAAGTGGTCATACATTGCTGCTATCGGGATAAGCTGATCACTCATCTGCATGAGCCGGTACATATTTGGCTGTGGATAGATAAATTAATGATAGAAACTAATGATAGATGACATCCCTGTTGGTTCATTGGTAGTGTGTCTGCTTCGAGAGCTGAAGGGCGTGGGTTCGATTCCCACTCAGGACTAACATTTGTGTGACTAACATCGATGTTTGTTCTGTGTCTGGGTGTACTGTATGTATTATAAGTATGTATTTACAAAAAAAAAGTATTTATGTATTCTATCAGTTATCTGACTTCCATCACACAAGCTCTGCTTAGTTTGGGGTCAGATGGCGCTGTGTGTAATGTCCTATGATATTTATTTATTTATTTACCCATGTAAACCCATGACAAACCCGGACATTCGATCAGATCTCCATACAAACGCCACGTTTGTACAGGCGCGAATGTGTGCGTGGAGTGTGGAGGAGGTTGTCACTGTATCAATAACATTACTGTACACTTACCCTCCTATACATTGTATACCATATTGTACACTTATAAATAATAAATAAATATTGTAAGACATTACACACAGCGCCATCTGACCCCAAACCCCCAATACATAAATCCTTTTTTTAATGTAAATTCATACTAATACATACAGAACACCCAGAAACAGAAAACATTTGTTTATACCACAAAATGTTTGTCCTGGGTGGGAATCGAACCCACGCCCTTCAGCTCTTGAAGCAGACATACTACCAATTGACAAACTATGAAGCCATGATTGGGTGAGAAGAAACAGTGTCCGTTCTATATGTAGTATTATTATCTGTTCTGTGCCCGATTGCTATCGAATAAATATGTGAGTGGTAACAACAAACTGTATGTGATTAGTAGACAATGTGACAGTCTCTTCATAAACAATCATTAACACAAATATTCATATCTGAGATGTTCACCATTGAGGAGTTCTCTGGTGAGAATAATCCTGGCTGCAGTAGCAGATTTAGTAAAAATATAATAGTTAAAATATGTATCATTGCTACATATTTAGCTTTCTAGCTCAGTGGTTAATGTCGAAGGAGTGGGTTCAAATCTCAACAATGAACTTGAGCTGCCTGTAAAGGAAAACATTGTAAGGAACCATAGCATTGTTGGAGAGTATTTCCTAGTACTCGGCTGGCTAGCTATCACTATCAAATCTATTGCCAAGCACCTAATGGTGTGTTCCGGAGCCTAACTTGAGACCCAGTTCCATTACAGGCTAGGTGTGCTCTCCATCTTCGACCACACCATCACTTAACATCAGGTGAGCTGTGATCAAAAACCAATCTTCAACTACTACAAAAAATACAAAAAGGTGGCACCATTTACAAAACAGAAATAACAAATAAATTATTTGTCAGATATCAGTTAAAACTAAAAATAAATTCCTACATTCTAATGACCATGATATTAACTCAGTTTTAAACATATTTTTAATTTGATATTTGATTATTTTATATATTTAATTAAGCATTCTGGCCGCATTTCCCTCCTCCGATGGACTTTAAGATTAGGTTTTTTTTTATAAATTTGTAAAAAGTGTAGGTGGTCTATTAATTTTAAGATATTTTTTTAAATTGTTATTTGTATATTATAAAGATACTAGCTGCGCCCCGTGGTGTTACTTGCTACATTTTATCAGGATAAAAAGTAGTTAATCACCTAGCGGTATGAAATATACTTTAGGACCTATTCTCGTACCTACCTTAAAAAACATAAAAATCGGTTGTGCCATGCCTATATGTTAATCCAGGGCCTGAGCTACCTCCATACCAAATTTCATACAAATACGTTGAGTAGTTTTTGCATGAAAGATTAACAAACATACTCACAAAGTTTCACATTTATAATATTAGTAGGATATGTATGGACATTACCTACTTATTCTTTTTATAACTGACACAGATATCAAAATATCTCTAAACACTTGTGTATTCTTTTGTTCTCGTGATGCGAGATCGTTTACCAATTTATTTCTACTACAAATTTTAAACTAATGATAAATATACACCCCTTTAAATATATATTAACACTCACCTACACTGCCTGTATTCCCATCCCTGCCTTACCAAATTTGATATGATTCTACCATCACTGCTTTCAATACTCTTTCCAGCAATTAATTTAATTTTACATGTTCTTAGCAGGCCAATATAAGTAGCCATAGGACACACAGAGAAAAAAAAACTCCAAAAATGTCTTTACCTTAAATCCATGCAAGTCCTGTGCCATAGTTTCCAAATTCAAATCATGTACAATTATAATCAGGCCACCGGTAGTACACATAACCATTTGCCTCGCATCCTGAGACAGCCGACACCGCATCAAGCTGGCTGTGTGGAATACTCTTTGGTACACTAAATTACTCTCTGTATAAGAGTTTATATCCCATGTATAAATACTACCGTCCAAGCCCGATGTTACTAAGAGTTTGTCTTTAACAGAGAATTCTATATTCTTCACCCACTTAGAATGGCCAAAGAGGGATCTTATTTTCTTTTTGAGATGTCGTACATCCCATAAAGCTATTGTAGTGTCGTCTGAGCATGTTGCAAACATGCGGCCATCTAGGAACCTGTGGTAGGAAATCAACCAATTAATTGTAATTAATCTCAAATACAGATGTAGTCTATAATGATTAAAGTAATTAAAGAAAAAAAATATTGTAGCAAGTATACATAGCACTAACTTGGAAACTTTATTTTCATATTTCACTTAGATTGTTAATATTGGTTTGCTTTAAAAGAAATACTGATTAAATATTGATAAAAATGTTGGTTAGTGTTTATTTTTGTTAATTTTAATCATTCCAGAGTGTGTTTCCTGATAGGGAGAATATGTGTGTCCTAAGTTGGGAGTAAATTGAGTTCTTATAGGCAATTTGACTTTATTGAATAATAATCTATAATAGCCATATTCATAACATCGAATAAACCTAAAGAACTAAGAACTAAAGCTTGAACACCATGAAAAAAAATGTCCTCCTGATGTCCATAATCTATAATAATAATCATTCTGAACTGTTTTTTATGTTCTGAACAAACAATTACTTTTTATTTTTTTGTCTGCAATGAGCTTGATTTGCATTCATTAATAAACAAGTTGCTAAATATATAATTTGAATTAATATTCTAAATAGTAAATCAGTCTGATATTAATTTACAAAGTAGAACTAAAAACGTGTCTTTTGTATTGACATAAGCAATTGCTGATAACCAATTAATTGACCTTGTTATGTTATGAATTAATGTAAATATTAGAAAAAACAGTATATATATGTTTTTATATTTTTTATGCATTTTTTTTCCACATTAAGCAAAGACAGAACCTAAAACATAATGATATTAATAGATAAAATCTGACTCATTTACACTAATAATTACAAAATAAATTGGATAGATATTCCATACTCACTTTACACAGTTGACACAGTCCATGTGGGCTCCAACTACAGTGTGAATGCTTTTATGTGTCAGCGGATCAAATATCTGTATGGCTCTTTTTTCACATGCTGCTACTAAAAGCGATCTGAAAGACACAAGTAAATAAATAAATATTGTAGGACATTGCACACATCACCATCTAACCCCAAACTAAGCAAAGCCTGCACATGACCTGAATACTGATGATGATAATACAAAGTGATATTTTATTTAAAGTACTACAATTATTGGTGTATGATATGGGTTCAATACAAAATTCACTCTTAGGAGTTCAAACACTACAGCAACAAAATATTGAAATTATGTAATTTTTCGCCTATTTGGCATTAGTATGAGGAAGTGGTGTACAGCTGTGAAGGCTAACTTGCTTTTATTTCTAGGACGTACCCTTCCGGTGAGAACTCAAGGTTGAAGACACCTCCAGTGGGAATGCATTTGACGTTATCGCTCATCCAAGTACCAATCGGCTTCATCCCACAGTAAAGGCTCTTAGCCATCGCGTCGCCGTAACCGATAGGCCTCTGATACCCCATATCATTATGCCGTATTCGATAAGGGTTGAAAGCAGAATATCTCGCCATGAAAATATCGTCGTTATTACACATATTCACTAACAATTGAATATTACCAAACATACATCAAATACAAGATATTTATTAAGTACACAACATATCAATGTTTAAATGCATTCGATACTGATTAAGTTACATTATTGGACGTAAAAATTAAGAAATTAATTGAAAAACATAGCACACAAATTCACGAAGCTTAGATTTTGACAGACACGGACAGCCAGCGGACTCCTTTCTTAAGTTTTTTCTTAGTATTTGTTTCTGGCGTCGCACTTTGCGTGTTTGCCAGTGTTAATTGCTCCGACATTTTTAAATTTGGTATGAAAAATTAAGCTAAGAAAGTTAGAACAAACATCAAAGTCAACTCCAAGGCTCTAGTAAGTCACAAATTACAAGCTTTTGGAACCAAAGACACAAAAAGTCATGTTTTACCACATCATAACACTTTCACACTCTCGAGTACGTAGTCCAACATTTCATGAATAAACATCATTATTTTTCTACAGTAACACTCGAAAACACAAGTTTTAAAAAATTATAGCTATAGCTTATAGCTTCATTATAATGCCATATCAAGTGCTGCCACTATTTCGGAAAATAAAACTACGAACTACGAAAGTATGGTTGTGGACTCAGGGTGTGGATGTGGATTTTGTATAAAGCATAGGCAGCCCGTACACGTAGCGCGCGATCCGCGATCCGCGATCCGCGATCAATGATCGCGATCCAGACTGATCGTGTACGAAGCGGATTGACGGACTGATGCTCCGAATCGCATAATATCTAGAAATTTTGAAATCATGATCGTGGATCGCGGATCGCGGATCATGATTGAACGTGTAAGGCGGCCCATTGAGCCTATTATATTATACCAGGCTCTATGGTTTATAGCGTGGTCCAACTGTAAGTTTGAACTGCCGATGATAGCATAGTGAAAAAAAAACTATGGCATCGAATAATAAGCGACTGGCTAGTTTGTACCTAGACTACTACCCTCAATTTAAAAATCTATTGCCACGCACAGAATGTACGTACAGGGAGATGTCCAGCAGCCTCAAGTTGATTTTATTTCATTTCAAGCTAAACATGTTTATCGTTTCATCGACTATACTATCTTATTATAATATTTACTGATACATCTAATAAGAGATAAAATATTTTCTTCTTTTGCTCTCATTGATCAAACTACCATGGTTGGCTCTATACCTATTATACCTAGCAGATTTTTTGTAGCGATGACAGCTCAGTGGTTAGCGCGGTCAGTTTGCATGCCGAGGGGCGTGGGTTCAAACCCCAACAATGAGCTTAAGCTGCCGGTGAAGGAAAACATCGTGAGGAAACCATAGCATGGTGGTAGGGTACTTTCTAGTACTTGGCTGGCTAGCTACCACCCTCAAGTTGAAAATCTGCCACCTAGCACTTAAAGGTGTGTTCTGGCAGGCTCGCTTGAGAGCCAGTTCCATTCCAGGCTAGGTATGCATTACCATCTTCGACTACACAGTCACTTAACATTAGGTGTGTTGTGGTCAAACACCTAGCCTGTCAGCCACAAAAAAAAAGCTAATCTTGTAACAATTGTTTAGTTTTTCAGACATGTTTGAAATCTATTAAAAGTCACTAGATAATTGATTGATCCTCCATAAGGACAGACCTTATCCTTATTAGTTGTGTTCACTAGCAGCACAACAAATAAATACATAAATATTAGAGGATATCTCACACAGCACTAGTTCTCGCTAGCCAGTACATGAATATGTATGTGAAGTTGTGAGTCAAGCCGCCTGAGTTGCAAGTCAAGTCCTAGGCACTGTATGGGTTCTCTTCCCTGTAATGCAAATGACCCAGCACCCCACACAGTAATACAATAGAATGCTAAGGAGTTTTGTCAAAAAGTAAACAAATAAAAACATTTAATTCATTTTGATAAAATCAAACATTTTTATTCCTAATTTAGTTTAGATGTACAAATTATATCTGCAAAATATTTTTACAAACAGAAACTAGAATGGAATAAAGAATGCACAACATGATCACAACAGACTAATTCATGCAATATATTTACAAAATTATGTATGTATTGTAAGTCTTAGCTAGTCAAGGTTATTCTTTTCTTTAACATATTATAATGCTTGCTTAAATTAGAAAAATCAAAAACAAAAATAAATCATTCAATGAACTTAAACATACATTCATGCATTATTCATAAATTATGTACTTACAAAAATCTAAAAATAATTGTAATTAACTTAATTTATAAATATACTAACAATAATAAAATAAACTAGATAAGTATCTATTGTCCATTGATTTGTAACATACATGTGGCGGGAAAACTTTGCAAGTACTGACTTATATTAAGGAAAAATACACAGATAAAACAGAATAAAGCCATTCCAGTAGCTCTGACATGCTGTATTGGACTGTGCTATAAAACAAATATTTTGTGACAGTTTCAAGTCAACACAGCATGCCAGACTGGTGCTAGTCAATCTTAATGAAAACTAGTTATTGCAAGTAGTTCATAAAACTTATCCTAATTAGGTTTGTTAACACATAGTATGTCACCAAGTGTTGGGCTCAAGCAGCCCTGTAGGAGGTTGTATGTGTCCTGTCCTTAATACATTTTGAAGGAAAACTTCCAATCTTGTCTTAGGTCCCCCTTCATCAATGTTCTGCAGTACTGCTAAATACTCAGTGCTAATTAACTTAATTATTTTTGTGAATTGTTTGCCATAGTGTTTGATGAATTCAGAGCCGCAAATGGTAAAGAAGTCATGAAGCAATGTTGCACAAATATCTGGTTCGGGCTTTAGATTTATGAATGAAGCCAGCCACTGCCATCCAAATTGTAGGCTATGTGGATTAGATGCCTTTAAAAACCTGGGAGGCTTGGCTATCCAAATAGCACAACGCAGCCTAAATATTCCAGACATTCTCTTTAAGAACTTATCTTGCTTCTCCACTGCCCCATCGTCACTGTAAGTATAACCTCTTAACAGGTAAAACTCCTTATCTGTCTGGCCTTGTTTCTGTGGTAGAAACATAGGTACTAGATAAGGACACAGTCTATCGAAATATGCTTCTAATAATTTTCCAAAATCTGAGAATTGTGCCCAAAGGGCTACGGTGATTGCAGCCAATGGAAATGCTGCTTCTGGATTACTAGATACTAAGAGATCTCCTTGTCTTACAATTTTCTTGGCTAACAAAGCAGTACAATAGGCTACACCTTGAGGGTGCTGTGATGCTGTCACATAGGCGTCTAGAACTTGTACTCTTTCACCTTTAAGTAGTTTTGACAGTTTGTCATACTTATCCTTCATATGTGAACCGCTTACAGATGAGATAGCATTGACAGGAGTGTTCACAGCTTTTTGACAATCAAATCTAAACTTTTTCAAATTAGGGTTTTCTAGCAAATCTTTATACTGTGCTTCATACAATGTTAAGAAGTTTCTAAGCTCAACATAGTAATTGTGGTTTTTAGATGAGTAGAACATTGGACCTGTCTTTTTCTGGACTTGTTGGATGGTTTGTTGCTGAACTTGTGCAGCCTGTAGTTCAGCAGCTTTTTCCTCTTCAATCTTTTTCTGTTCTATTTCCTTTTGCTTCATCACTTTTTCTTGTTGCTCTTTATTTACTTTCTCTTGTTTTATTGCATTTAACTCTTCAATAATCTTATTTTTTATATTCTCCATATTAAGAACTAAAACTTCAGCCTGTTTAACTTCCTTGTCTGTACTTGATTGTGTGTTACACATTTCCATTATAGAACCTATATTTATAATCACTGTGTTGATTGCTGTCACATACTTGTAGAATTCTGTGGTAATTGGTTCAGTGTTAAATATATGAGTGATTTGGTTGTAGCAGATGCATATTTTAGTTTGGCTGTCAGTAATAGCTGCAAATCTAGCCGTTGCTTTGTTTTGCTCCTCTAGAACCCTATTCATATCTTCCACCCTTTGTCTATTCTGAATTTGATCCTTTTGCTGCTGCAACTTGGCAGTTTCTAAAATAGAAAAGTTATCATTTGCATATAATTCTTTTTGAAGGCGCAGTTTTCTCATCTCTGCGATTTTCTTCTTATTTTCTTCCAACTGTTTCTGTCTACATCTTTGAATTGTTTCTGTATGTTTTTCGGCCATTTTTTCAAATAAACTTTTGAAAATTACTTGAGATGCTTCTTGGAGTTTCGCCTCATATTCTTTCATAATGAGTGTAAAGCGGAGATCCTTGCTCACTTTGTCTTCGATAAGAGATGCCACATCTATGTGATCTTCAATCTCAGGTTCAGGTTCTTTTGGCTCTTCTTTTTTTATAGGACTGGTGGGACCTATAGTGGCTTCTTTTACCAGAGGACTCAATTCGGCGGCTTTTGTGAGGGCAGATATGCGCTTCCTCTGAAAGTCTACTAGATGGGCGCTGATATTTAGGTCTCCTTTATGTGCATAGCTTGAATTGAAACTTAAATAGTCTTCTAGCGTACCATCTGAATCAATACTACTATCCATTTTAGAATAATGGTAGAAATTCTAGTTATTCCATATAACCTCGTCTCAAACTCAGCCCAAAATTGATTCGAAAATTAGTTTACTCTCCAAAATTGAATTGACAATTATTGACATATAGTTGACGTCAATAGGGTTTTTTTTTTATTTTTTAGCATTGCTATTCGTGTAATTCTATATCGTATATACTAGGGTCAAGTATTTTGATATTTTTAAGGATCTAATAAATCAAATAAAGCTACTTTTATCTAACTCACAAAGTAAAGATTCAAGATCCGATAAAGTTTCGGAAGCAAAACGAGAAGTCATGTATCACGTTCTGATTATTTATTCGTCTGAGATTACGATATTCACGATATTAATCACTTTTCCATGTCCATGTACCTAATTAAGCACTTTATGAATAAAACGAATGACTATATTGATATACAAAACTAGAAAAAGCGCTAGTGATAATAATTAATTTACGTGTTTTTTTTCTTCTCTACGTTGGTTTTTTACTTTATGTTTTATGCCAATTTAATATTATCAAATATTTAATGGAATCAAGAGATATAAGGCTGAATCAGCCAAAGTTGCATTCGTGTGTTTGTTAAGTATTCACAACTTTATTTGAAGCTTCGACGGTACTTCGGAAATAGCACAAGCGTTGTAGCGATGATAGCTCAGTGGTTAGCGCGGTAGGTTCGCATGCCGAAGGGCGTGGGTTCAAACCCCAACAATGAGCTTGAGCTGCCGGTGAAGAAAAACATCGTGAGGAAACCATAGCATGGTGGTAGGGTACTTTCTAGTACTCGGCTGGCTAGCTACCACCCTCAAGTTGAAAATCTGCCGCCAAGTATCTAACGGTGTGTTCCGGCAGCCTCACTTGAGAGCCAGTTCCATTCCAGGCTAGGTGTGCTTTACCATCTTCGACCACACCTTCACTTAACATCAGGTGAGCTGTGGTCAAACAACTAGCCTGTCAACCATAAAAAAAAAAGCACAAAAATATGATTCATTACATTATGTTACTCTCCCATATAAAACATAAGTTATGAAAAATAAAAAAAATGGTGAAACCGGTGTGAAAATAGTTTACTTTAAACGTATGTTTTGCCAAAACTCTTATGTTGCCCATTATTAGCGCGGTTGTATTTCGGTAACTCGGTTTGTATAAAAATCGAATAAAAAAATTATTCTGTCCATCAAATCGACTTCAAGAATCGAATAAACATTGTAAGAAAGCACTTAGCACTAAAAAGGCGCGAAATCTGACGAACCAGCTGTTTCGTCTGACATTTTTCTGTCGCAAATTTCCAGATCTTGAATCTTGATTCTTGTGGTTTTCTTGAAATAAAATTATTATGTGAAAATGGTGTTACAAAACACTGGAAGATTTAGATCTGACAAGGAGGATTCATATAGAAAGGATGCTGGTTCATCGACGGGACCTAGGTCGGTATTATATGTTTATAAACATCCAATGTTTTTTTAACTAACTGAAATTGTAAAAGTTAGGAACCGAGAAACTTCTATTATTACTTTACAGAGAGGAATCATCAGAAAATCGCATGCGAGTAGCTGTAGAAAATGACAGGATAGATTCAAAATATGGATTCGACAGAGTTAGAGATACTAAAGAGAGGACTGGGTATCTCATAAATATGCACACAGTGAGTTCTATATCTTTTGAATATTTTACATAAATATTACAACAGAACAGATACAATTACAACAGTTAAAATGTAGTGTTATGGTGGTACTATTAAAATATCAGAGTTAATTTACTAAAAGAAAGATGGATAACTTTTATGCCATATACATTAATTGTTGAAAAGAGTATCCACAGCAGTGTTGGTACTATTATATCAAACAAGCGACGAGCCACCTGATGGTATGTGGTTACCACCACCAATGAAAATACATACATATATATAAACCTTTATTGGGGTCACAATTCCTACGCACTATATATATGTAGTGCCTAAGAATACCTGCAATGATTGGATCCGGCACCTGCTGTGATACTATTGAATGCTATGAAGTTTTCAAAATGTTGTTATACAAATATAATACATTAAACTTTTCTTGCCTTTCCTAAGGCTGCCATTTTTTTTCTATTATCAACACAACATATTGCATTCTAGACTGAAATACTAGATGAAGATAAGCGTCTTGTTGCTGCCATGGACTACTACTTCATAGAGATGGATGGGTCTAGATTCAAGATGTCTCTTGTGTTCCAACCATACTTTCTGATTCTGGCACGGCGAGAATGTGAGCAAGAGGTCATACAGTACTTGTCTAAGAAGTTTGCTGGCACTGTCCATAAGATTGAGGTGGTTGAAAAGGAGGATTTGGATTTGGTATGTTATTTATTACCTGACTGGGTGGAATAAGTTGAATAATATATCATTTTAAAAATATTCATTTTATAGCTATGGTATGAGTATTAATAATAATTTCTATTTCATTAATAATTTCAGTTAAATCACCTCTCTGGCTTAAAACAGCGCTATATAAAACTCACTTTCATGACACAGAATGAGATGATGAAAGTGAGAAGGGAGCTACTTACAGCAGTAAATAAGAACAAAGAACGAGAGAAAAAGGATGCCATCTATGCAGAAATGTTGTTGAATGCTCTAACCAGTGCAGCCGCTATAGAACATGCTAAAAAAACTACAGATCATAAGGAGAACATTTTAGATATTAGAGAGCATGATGTCCCTTACCATGTTCGCGTCTCCATCGACATGAAAATTTTCTGTGGGTCCTGGTATACGGTCAAAAATCGTGGGACAGAGACACCAATATTCACTAAGCGAGATGACATTATCGAACGACCTGACCCTATAGTGCTGGCATTCGATATAGAAACGACCAAACTACCTTTAAAGTTTCCAGACTCGCAGACTGATCAAATCATGATGATCTCTTACATGATTGATGGGCAAGGATACCTCATCACAAACAGAGAAATCATTTCAGTCGATGTTGAAGATTTCGAATACACGCCAAAGCCTGAGTTTGAAGGAAATTTTATAATATTTAATGAAGAGAATGAATTGGCCTTAATACAGAAATTTTTCGACCACATAATGGATGTTAAACCACACATATTTGTGACTTATAACGGCGATTTCTTCGATTGGCCCTTTGTTGAGGCTCGAGCGGCTATACTGGGGCTGGACATGAAGCAAGAGATTGGGTTCAGTAAGATGACTGCTAGAGACGGCACATACGCCTGCCGCCCCGCTATGCATATGGACTGTTTATGTTGGGTCAAACGTGACTCGTATCTTCCAGTGGGTTCACAGGGCTTAAAAGCCGTGGCTAAAGCGAAACTCAGGTACGACCCAGTCGAGCTTGACCCTGAAGATATGTGCAGAATGGCGGCGGAACAACCACAAGTGCTGTCGAATTACTCAGTGTCAGATGCGGTGGCAACATATTATTTGTACATGAAATACGTGCACCCCTTCATTTTCGCGTTGTGTACTATAATTCCCTTGGAGCCGGATGAGGTGCTCCGTAAAGGATCCGGGACACTCTGTGAGTCGCTACTGATGGTGGAAGCGTTCCATGCCAACATCGTGTTTCCTAATAAGCAAATAGAAGAGTTGAACAAGCTCACGAGCGATGGGCACGTGCTCGAAACCGAGACTTACGTAGGCGGTCATGTGGAAGCGTTAGAATCGGGCGTTTTCCGCGCCGACATAAAGTGCAAGTTCAAAATAGTTCCTACTGCGGTCGATATGCTAATGGAAACTACCGAAAAGACCATGAGACACGCCATAGAGGTCGAAGAGGGTATCCCATTAGATCTCGTGACAAATTTCGAAGAGGTCTGCACGGAGATCAAAGAGAAATTACAGCACATGAAAGACCATCCTAGGAGAGATGAGAACCCATTGATTTATCATTTAGACGTCGGCGCCATGTACCCGAATATAATTTTAACGAATAGATTGCAGCCATCGGCGATGGTGAATACGAGCATTTGCGCAGTTTGCGATTACAACAAGCCGGGAGCCACCTGCCAGCGACATATGGAGTGGATGTGGCGTGGAGACTATTTACCGGCGACTCGAAGCGAATACCAACGCATACAGCAGCAACTCGAAACGGAAAAGTTTCCGCCGCTCCACCCCGGAGAGCCCCAGAGACCCTTCCACGCTTTACCCAAAGAAGATCAAGCCGCGTACGAGAAAAAGCGCCTAGCGGACTACTGCAGGGTCGCCTACAAGAAGACCAAAGTGACACGAACGGAAGTCAGAACAACTACCATCTGTCAGAAAGAGAACTCTTTCTATGTCGACACCGTCAGAGCTTTTAGAGATCGTCGTTATGAATATAAAGCTATGAACAAGCAAGCGAAAGCCAAAGTCGCCGAAGCGGTGGCAAGCGGCGACGCGGCTGAGATCAAAATAGCTAAAAGCCGAGAGGTCCTCTATGACTCATTGCAACTGGCGCACAAGTGTATCCTCAATTCTTTCTACGGATACGTGATGAGGCGCGGCGCTCGTTGGCACAGTATGGAAATGGCCGGTATCGTATGTTACACAGGAGCCAACATCATCATGAAGGCGCGAGAGATAATAGAACAGATCGGTCGCCCGCTTGAATTAGACACGGACGGGATTTGGTGCGTCCTACCCTCTTCGTTCCCCGAAAACGTTACTGTCCATACAACGCACGCTAAGAAGAAGAAAATAAACGTATCTTTCCCTAACGCCGTGTTAAATGCCATGGTGAAAGATCACTTCACAAACGACCAATACTTCGAGTTGACTGATCCTGAAAATAAGACCTACACGCAACGGGCAGAGAATTCAATTTTCTTTGAGGTGGACGGGCCTTACTTGGCTATGGTACTGCCAGCTTCCAAGGAGGAAGGCAAGAGGCTGAAGAAGCGATACGCCGTGTTTAACTTCGACGGCTCACTGGCTGAGCTGAAAGGTAAGGAACAAAAAAGAAAAGGATAATGTGATGTATGTAACAATTGAGTAGATTCAATGAGCCCGAGCTGCCGGTGAAGGAAAACATCGTGAGGAAACCATTGCGTGGTGGTAGGGTATTTTCTAGTACTCGGCTGGCTAGCTACCACCCTCAAGTTAAAATCTGCCGCCAAGCATCTAACGGTGTGTTCCGGCAGCCTCACTTGAGAGTCAATTCCATTCCAGGCTAGGTGTGCTTTACCATACCTTCGGCCACACCGTCACTTAACGTCATATGAGCTGTGGTCAAACACCTAGCTTGTCAATAAAAAAAAAAAGATTTAAATGAAAGTAGTTGCTAAAACAGCCTTTGATCGGCAAACATAGAAAAACATAAAAAGAAAGTTGTAGGTGAACACCGCTAATCGAAAACATATCGTAAGTGATATAAAATGACAATCAATTTTCAACCTTGCTATACATTTTTATAGGGTTCGAAGTGAAACGCCGTGGCGAGCTCCAACTTATCAAAATATTCCAGTCATCTGTATTTGAGGCTTTTCTCAAGGGAAATGACCTCAAATCTTGCTACAGTGCAGTAGCTAAAGTAGCCGACTATTGGCTCGACGTACTTTACAGTAAAGGGTCTAATATGCCCGATTCAGAGCTGTTCGAACTTATATCAGAAAACAGATCGATGTCGAAGAAACTTGAAGACTATGGCGGTCAGAAATCGACGTCTATATCGACAGCCAAACGGTTGGCGGAGTTTTTAGGAGATCAGATGGTGAAGGATGCTGGATTGGCTTGCAGGTACTTATCAGTATCAATTACTTTTTCTTTCATTATACCGGGTGTCATGAAAAGGTCCTTAAAAATACTATTTTTAAAAAAATCATAAGAGAAGAGCATTTTATACATTTTTTTAATAAAAACATCAGATGTGAGAACTTATATGCAATTGTTATTGTACCTAATACAAAAATTCTTTTTTTTTAATTTTACGCAACGACTCTGTTCATTTCACTTTTAGCGTCTTTTTTTTTTATGGTTGACAGGCTAGATGTTTGACCACAGCTCACCTGATGTTAAGTGAAGGTGTGGTCGAAGATGGTAAAGCACACCTAGCCTGGAATGGAACTGGCTCTCAAGTGCGGCAGCCGGAACACACCGTTAGATGCTTGGCGGCAGATTTTCAAACTTGAGGGTGGTAGCTAGCCAGCCGAGTACTAGAAAGTACCCCATGCTATGGTTTCCTCACGATGTTTTCCTTCACCGGTAGCTCAAGCTCATTGTTGGGGTTTGAACCCGCGCCCTTCGGCATGCGAACCTACCGCGCTAACCACTGAGCTATCATCGCTATATCGCATCATCGCTCTGCTAGTGTTTTTTTAATTGTATCTTATCCATAAAAAACTTTTTCTTAAAAAGATATGGATGTACTCAACTTCAGTATTCAGGGTAGACAACTTCTTTTTAAGTAAGATAGTTCCATCGTAGACTACAACGTTGCTTAACAGTAAAGAAAAAGATTTTATTTTGTAACAATTCTTTTCTTTTTTTTTTGTATTTTCGACTATAAACAGATGGGATGTGTGCTTTTTGGCGTGTAGGTATTTTGTAACAAATACAAACACAAACACAAACAAACAGTTACAAAATAAAGGCTCACCTCAGCGTAATACTGGTCATACTAAGCGATATGACCAGCGCTTGTCTTCCGGTGAGTCCTTGTTGTTTAAAACTAAAGCGTGTGAGAACAAACAGGAAATGGTCAATTGCAAACCTATTAATTAATAATCACCTTGCGCGTCCTGTACGATAACGCTTTCAGGGCGCTGATGAAGCTGCCGCGCTCCTGTAGCGCATCGGGGATGTTTGCCGAGGCTCATATAGACGGGTTTGCAGCGATTATGCGCAAACGAGTCGCATCCCTGATGCGCCGGGTGCGGGGCAGTTCCAACAGCTACCTGCAATTGTTTGCCTCACGGATGGATCTAGATTGTCCAATTATGCAATACTGGAATAAGGTGCATATTGGGCATTCTGGATCCAAACTGCTATAATTATGTAGGTGACAATAAATATAGGTTCTCTTTTAGTTGATTTTTATTGTAATTTTTAGTTTATTTCATTTTTATTTGTAATTTTTAATTTTAAGTTTGACATTTTTAGCATTAGCATTTTTATTTTTATTTTAATTTCTATGAGCTAATATGTAATATGGACATACGTGGTCATAATTTCTTATTTGCAATTGAACTCTACAATTTGAATTTAACGGGCAAGTCTTGTGAAATAAGGCAATTGATATGTTTTTGTCAACATTTTTGTGCCGTTATACATCATGTGGAAGTTTGAAATTAATGAATACTATAGTACATATCCTGAATTATTATGCTTGGAGAAAAAATAGTTTCAAACGCTTTTCGTTTCTTGAAATTATGAAATAGAATATGGCCAAATTATTTTTAATCCGTAATCTTGACATCAAAATAATTATAGGAAAGGCGCAATTTTATAGATGCTAACTTTGATGCAGATACATTTAAGACTTAGACCTTTTATTGTACGTTTTGTTTATTCTATTAGCAGATAAGTACGGATAGTTTGATGAAAATTTCTGATAGTGCCTGCTGAAAATCTCTTTTCTGCGTTACGTCTGTTGCTGTTTTATTTTGGTAGGCGCTACAAACCATCGAGAATCTCTGAATCTGACAATCTAACGTCACGAGTCTCTTGTCGTGTATAGCACGTCACGAGAGGCCGCAAGAGGTGGGCGCGCGGTGGCGGCGGTACCGAGCACCGCGCGCATGCTTCCCGCCCGTTTTGTATTTGACACTTGACACTGGCAAATATTCAAAACGCGATGCCAAAACAAAAAAAAAACTTCTGTCATAATGTAACAGATAATCAATGTAAAATCCGCTTCCGGCAATAGGAATAAACATTCTGTCTCCTTCTTGCTCGTGGCTATAGTAATTTAACTCTCCTTATCTATTTTAGCGTGACGTCAATGTATTCAAATCTAACGTCAGACGTATGTACGTCTATGTGAGTGGAAAATATCAATGTAGGTGTTCAAGCAGAAGTTCCCACGGTCGAGGACTTGGCCCTTAACAGGATCAGTGTTTTTTTTAATTCATATTTTCAGGTTTATAATATCGCGCAAGCCGGAAGGTGCGCCAGTGACTGAGCGCGCTATACCTCTCGCTATCTTCCAATCTCCAGCCGCCGTGAAAAGACACCATCTACGTCGGTGGCTCAAAGATACCAGTATTACGGAGGATATCGACATTAGGGATGTGCTAGACTGGGCGTACTATATCGAGAGGCTCAGCGGCGCTATACAGAAGATCATCACTATACCGGCTGCTATGCAAGGCGTGAGTATGAAAGAACATGACAATTTACGAATTGACACTAATATTATAAGGCTGACCATTCTTCCCATAAGAAACTAACAATTTTATTTCAGTTTCCGTTTTACTCGTTTTTTTTTTAAATCAATTTTGAAGAGCTTTTTCGCCAAGGCGAATTTGACGCTCTGTAAACATAATTGATTGATTCAGGCGTTACTTTGCGGAAGTTCATTTTGAATGTTCAAGGTATATATCTAGTTTATTTCCGCTTAACAATCGATCCAGTTCCAACAGTGATGAGGACTTAAATTAAACTAATTTGACACAGCTTATTAATTAAAAAGCTAATCTTACTTAAAATCTAGAACTAATTTGACATAAACTTAAAATTATAATTTGACAAAAATTAATTAAAATAATCATAAAATATATGATGTTTATTAAGATTAAGATTAAGATTTTAAGTAAGATTAGCTTTTTAATTAATAAACTGTGTCAAATTAGTTTAATTTAAGTCCTCATCACTGTTGGAACTGGAACGACTGTTAAGCGGAAATAAACTAGATGAATACCTTGAACATTGCTCTGTAAACATAGCTTATAGGTATGTACATACAATTTAAATTCTAAGGTTTAGTTTATAAAGCGTTCTGGCCGCGTCTGAGAGAGGCTCGGCCAGAATGCTATTACAGTAACCAACATGCAGTCCTAATAGTACCTTGTTTAGGCCAGTTGATCTAATTGATGTAGCGATGTGTATATGTAGCGATGATAGCTCAGTGCTTAGCGCGGTAGGTTCGCATGCCGAAGGGCGTGGGTTCAAACCCCAACAATGAGCTTGAGCTGCCGGTGAAGGAAAACATCATGAGGAAACCATAGCATGGTGGTAGTGTACTTTTTAGTACTCGGCTGGCTAGCTACCACCCTCAAGTTGAAAATCTGCCGCCAAGCATCTAACGGTGTGTTCCGGCAGCCTCACTTGAGAGCCAGTTCCATTCCAGGCCAGGTGTGCTTTACCATCTTCGACCACACCTTCACTTAACATCAGGTGAGCTGTGGTCAAACAACTAGCCTGTCAACCATAAAAAAAAATTGATTAATTCCGTTCATTCCTTGATTATTTGAGTTTCCGTTTTGCGATTTTAATATGCCTCTTTCTACAGTTGGACAACCCAGTACCTCGCGTCCAATACCCTGACTGGCTCCACAAGAAGATGCTTGCCAAAACAGACAAGTTCAAAACGAGGAAGATCACAGATATGTTCTCAGCGGCACCCAAGCAGCTCCGGGAGAATGGTGAAGGACCTAGCGGGGTTGATGGGGTAAGGCTTGTAACTTTGACGAGATTTTTTCTGCCATATGTTTTTTTTTTTGAATGGTTGACAGGCTAGATGTTTGATCACAGCTCACCTGATGTTAAGTGAAAGTGTGGTCAAAGATGGTAAAGCACACCTAGCCTGGAATGGAACTGGCTCTCAAGTGAGGCTGCCGGAACACATCGTTAGATGCTTGGCGGTAGATTTTCAAGTTGAGGGTGGTAGCTAGCCAGCCGGGTACTAAAGTACCCTACTACCATGCTATGGTTTCCTCACGATGTTTTCCTTCACCTGCAGCTCAAGCTTAATGCTGGTGTTTGAACCCACGCCCTTCGGCATGCGAACCGACCGCGCTAACCACTGAGCTATCATCGCTACATATCGCTAAATCTCTTACCATCACGAGAGCGTATTGTTCGTCTCATTACTTTTAAATAATTTAAAAAAAACACATGATATTTTAAAAGTCTAGTACATTTTTGCAGGAGATGGACACAGAAATGGATATGGAAGATATCGGAAAAGAGATCTCTGAACGTAAAGAAATAAGGCCTGTTGTACATACCGTGAAAAGGAAAAGGCAGGACTCGCCGCCGCCGCCTGAAGCCACTAGTTGGAGAGACGCGCTCGGTGCGCCACCGCCTTTTGGCAATACTAAGGTATATATTTATTTATTCATAGATAAAAACGACAATAATAATCAATTACATCTATCTCACAATTAAACAATAACAATTATCCGATTTAATATAAAGTATTTTTCCGAATCAAATGTCAAAATGATTTTGTTTATAAAAGCCAAAATAAAAAATTATACAAATGTCAATATAAGGTAAAACATAAATGTCAAAGAAATAAAATTATACAAATGTCAAAAAAATAAATAAATACACAAGTGTCAAATATCAGGAAAATAAAAATGTCTAAGTAATAAATAATAAATAACATAAAACATAAAAAAATAAAAAAATATTAAAAATATTTTAATGTCACAATCAGGTATCTAAAATTTAAATGTCAGAATCGTAATCGGCTTTTTTGCCCCTGTCCCATTGGTCAATTAATTTCTCAGAATATGTCAAAAAAGTGGTCATGGTTATTTGCCAGTTGTCACAAAATATGTCAAATTCAGGATTATGTATGATTACAATTCTTTTAATTTTTTCTTGCTACAGCTTAATCGCTACTTGCCTTCTAAACGCACCTCGATATAAGAATATACCGATACTTTGAAATCAATAAAAAAATTATAAAACTTAATTACTTCAACATAGGTAGACCTTAGTAACATCTAAGTTAAATTGCAGGAAGAAAGAACTAAATGGATATTGTTCCAAAAAAAGAAGTGGATGTGGCAGATGGAGCAGCGTGGGTTAAGAAATCGTAGCAAACGTGGTAAGTACACAGATTAGAAACAAGGTACAAACAAATGTTACTTAGAAAATGTGTACCTAAAGATTACAAATACAAATACAAATAATTTATTGACAACAATGTTACAAGTCACTTCAAAATTTAAGATGTCATTAAATGAGTTTTAAAACACTGATTACATGTCAAAATAAGGTACGTCAATATAAAAAAAATTGTCAATATAAAAATACTGTCAATATAAAATATGTCAATACCAAAAAAATACCGTCAATATATCAAAATGACATGACAAAAAAATCATAATTACTTACTAATAATTCAATAATCTTTAAGTTTGAAATACTCGTCAATGTCATAAAACAATACCTTGGTCCTAAAATGTTTGCATTTCTCACACAGGATACCCTGATGCATTTGTCTGATTTTCTTAGCAACATTCCATGTTTTTTTTTTTAATTTGTAAGTAAGTGCAACACATCGTACCAAAACCATTTCTTTGATGTAATGTACCTATTTATGATTTAACTACATGTAGCGGATAACCGCGGCGTTACCCGCTACATGTGTTAATCCAGGGTCTCGGGTTACCTTTTTTTTTTTTTTTTTTTTTTAATGATTGACAGGCTAGGTGTTTGACCACAGCTCACCTGATGTTAAGTGAAGATGTGGTCGAAGATGGTAAAGCACACCTAGCCTGGAATGGAACTGGCTCTCAAGTGAGGCTGCCGGAACCCACCGTTAGATGCTTGGCGGCAGATTTTCAACTTGAGGGTGGTAGCTAGCCAGCCGAGTACTAGAAAGTACCCTACCACCATGTTATGGTTTCCTCACGATGTTTTCCTTCACCGGCAGCTCAATCTACCAATCAAATATATGTACTTTACCTCCAATATCCATACCAAATTTTTTGTACAAACCAGTAGTTTTTTCGTGAAAGAGTAAGAAACATCCATCCAAACTTTCACATGTATAATATTAGTGGGATTTTCTTTAAATTTCTTCATTTCAGGTAAAACAGATCATGAGTCTACAATGCCACCTCCTAAAAACATTGGTCCAACGAATACCTTAGGAGGTTTCATCAGACGCGCACAAAGAACGCTACTTAACTCGCCTTGGCAAATAATACAGGTATGTATCTAATTTTACAGACATATTAGTCTTTTGGAACCTACTTTCAATTTACGCATTAGTATTTTGTAAGACGATTGAGACGCTCTCCTGATGGTAAGAGATAACACCTGCCCATGACCATTACAAACATATCGAAGTCAAAGTCAAACTAAGTCCAGGGCATCGCTGCTTTAGCGCAAATGACTAAACATTCTTCTAAATAAAAAAAAATCTTTAAAAATTTTTTTTAGCAGTCCTTTGTAAAACTTGACCATTGCATCGTTATAATTACTAGATAGGCGACTATCTAACATTGAAATTCTAAAAATCTCCTTGAACGGTCTTATGTATATTTTCGCTACTGACTTAGTAATTTTTATGTTTATTTATTTATTATATACAGTTATGTTATAAGCTTGTGTACAAAGCACAAAAGTGGTCATTATGAAGTGATCATCCACTGCTCCAAACATCAACATGAACAATAAGTGTCAACGGACGAACAGCTGATTCACGATTTCAGAGTCTTGTCCAATTGTCCATAGATAAATATTGGTTATATTGATGAGTGTAATGTCTCCCTTTAACTAACTAACTCACTCTACTAACTCCCGACTCAATACAGCCTAAGCTTATAAATAATTATTATAAATATAAAAATTGCTTGATAATATACTCCATTTCGAACCCAGGTGGCAGAAACAGCAGAGCCAGGGCTGTTCAAATTATGGTCGCTAGTGGGAACCGAGCTTCATCAAATCAAGCTGACAGTTCCGCGCATATTTTACGTGAATCAGCGCACGGCTCGTGCCAGTGACTCAGGCCAGTACTGGCGCAAGTGCTCGCGTGTACTGCCCCGAGCGCACCCGGCACATAACCTGTACCAATACACTGTGCCAGAGCATCTATACAGGGAGCATCAGGAGTGAGTATTAAGAGGAACGAAACGTTATCCTGATGGTAAGAGATAATGACTATCCATAACCATTGTAATGGTATCCAGAACTTAACAAAACATCTATAAAATAAAGTATATTCCTACACATCCGCAATTACTGTAATTTTCTCGGGTCGAGTCCTAGCGTGTACTGCCCTTGTCCATAGATAATATTTTACGAGACCACAATTACTTTCAGTGTCTCAGGGCTAATACTGGCGCATGTGTGAGCTTGTATTGCCCTTGTGAGTAAATAATGCAATATTAGTACAAGTAGGTACGAGGTTAAAATATCCTATGTTCACAGAGAGTTGATGGGCGAGTTGTCAGCTCCGGAAATAGAAGGAATCTACGAGACGCAGATGAGCTTAGAGTTCAGAGTGCTAGTACAACTTGGATGCATTTGCGCAGTGGACCAGAATGAAGCTAGAAGGTGTGTGCCTTACAAAATCATAAATAACAAAAACTATAATATGCTCTGTGGTCATTACACAACCAGAAAAGTTAACATGACAATAAATGCTAAATAAATTCAAATTCATTTCATCATCATCATCATCATCATGATGATGATGATGAAATGAATTTGAATTTATTTAGCAAAAAATAAATGAATAAATGAAATAAATAAATGCTAAATAAATTCAAATTCATTTGCTATTCTAAAAACACCTAACATAGGATAATGGTATGAGTGTCTTTTCAGATTAATACAATTCGGATCAAATAACATGGACTCGTTCAATCTGAGTCAACTACAGTTCAAAAGTGTTGCAGTGCAGCCTTATTTACAAAAACAGGTAAGAACTCTCTAGGGTAAGTAAACACTACAAGACAGGTTTGGTAGAGTTATTTTTTTGCCGTGAATACTATTTTAAATTTATTTTTTTAGTGGGAGGCAATACTGAAAAATGATAACAAAATCGGGGATTAGAGTTTGTTGTTGCAGCATATATATGCACTAGCAATAGCTGTGTCGAGATCTACTACATTCTTGAACTCCTGTTTTTAGGACGGCGTAACTCCTCTAAAACACATTTTCCTTTACCAACACTCGGCGCCTGGTTCTAGCCGCAGCATGTGGGCTCTCATTCTGGGCCCCATGAAGAAAGGATACATATTCGTACTAGACACAGTCAAGACTAACCAAGTACCGAATATGAACACGCTGTACGCAGCTGAGAGGACTGCTAAGTAAGTTTCACATTGTATAGATTATAAAACGTTACGCGAATCGGTTACACTAAACCGAAACCGTCATTGTTCTTACATTGTGAACACCTTTTACAACGATAAAATGGGAAGAGCATTCCTTAGTAAGACTGGATGTAGTATACATGTATGTAGTAACTAAGTTGATGGTGGGATAATTTTATAGCACCTTCACAATAATGTATAATTCCTTTACTTTTACGACTAAAAGCCTAAAACAACCTTGAAAAAATTCCAAATGTAACTGCAAAATGCAGTAATTCCTAAAATAAATTATCCTAATGATCCTATCCTACAAAA
Source organism: Biston betularia (assembly GCA_905404145.2). Classification (NCBI taxonomy): domain Eukaryota; kingdom Metazoa; phylum Arthropoda; class Insecta; order Lepidoptera; family Geometridae; genus Biston; species Biston betularia. The sequence goes on from FR989879.1 coordinate 3,744,375, forward strand.
TGTCAATTTTAGTTATTATAAAAAGCGATAAGTGACACCGTAATGGATATATGTAAAGCCTTTTATCATGATACATTCGTTGCTAGCATTCAGCTCAAAGGACCATGAAACAAAATGCACAACTTTTTCACAAATATCTATGTGTAAAACATGAAATAATATAGTCAAATGATAGGTTTTGTTTTCTAAAAAAATGTATGTGTATGTTATATTGTATTACATATTTCGACGATATGTTTACGCACGAAATGATATAGTAGAGCCACAAATAATATAATTCTAGTTCTAATACATAATTACATACTAAAATTACGGTACATTAACTACGGGGGATGTCTAGATGGCACTGTATGTGCGTACAGGTGAAGAGTTAAATTAAAATATGGCACTTTTAAAACTTTTTTTTTCTTCATATTTTAGGTTAGAACGTAAGAAACGGCCTGATGAAAAAAGCAGTTTTTTAATTTAAAATTAAATTTCTTTTGACTGCTATATCTCTGTAGATATTGCAATGAAACAATCTACATGCAACAGTGAAGAGTTGTAACGTTATTCCAGGATTAACGTCGGCACAGAGGACGCCACTCTTCCTAGTTCGGAGATCACCTGGGAGGTTGTAGTGGAAACAGAAGCCAAGACAGTGTACCGGCTTATTCAACGAGCGCTGGCGCGGTACAGCGACGAGCGCAGCGGACCGACTGCCGTAGCGTTACAGGCAGCGCTCTCAGCGCCTGCCTTGACTGCACTGATGCCCGGTAACTAAATGGAGAATCGGGAAATAAGAGTTGCACAAAATAATAGTACTCAGCCAAACGTAGCTCATAGCATTCATTATTTATTATCAACAACTTATGGGGTCAACTCCGAAATCCTAAAAATAAAGACTGTTCTTCTTATTTTTAACGATTGCAGGGTTCCCGTTGTTGAAGCTGTTCACCATGATGAGTACAATTTTTTAAAATGAGTTTTAACCGTAAATGTAAACCGTAAAACGTAATGACACAACTGTAACAAAAATTTCACCATGTAAAATGTATTAGAGAAAAAATACTAAAGACGTTTTTATTTGTTTCAGGTTTGTCGGAGTTCCCCCTAGTCCCACTTCATGTGAGGGACGTAGAGTCGCTATATAACACACTGGAGTGGCAGAGGTTGGGAGCACGCGCGATCGTGCGCCATTATCTCAACTTGGAGTCGGTTCTACAACTCTCGATAGAACAGTGCAGGTAAAGAAAGAACGTTATTTGCCACAATACGAACAGATAATGTATACAATAAGTACATTATTTCTCACCCTCAGTCGAATACAAACAAACACGTGGTATCGCTTGTTTGAAAATGATATCAAGTCAAGCATTGCTGTGTTTAATTTTTAGACCACTTAGCGCATTAACAAAAGCTTTACAGCAATAACAATTTTTTTTACAGTTCTACATACATTTCATATGATAAATAATTTATAACAAACAATATAAGTAACATGAAGAAAATAATTAAACAACCGCAAAAAAAAACCTAAAACATTCATTTCAATAGTTTTGCGTTTGATCACACAATGCCTGGTGTTAAGCACAATACCCTAAGGGCTCGTACACGGATACATCTATCTTTTTCGTCTTCTTAATATCAGCATGAGGAGAACACGCCTAGTGCGGTCCATTTTTCGAGACTTACTGCGATGGACCACACGACGAAAAACGTGACACGTTACGATGTGGTGTCGCTTGCTCGTCGTAGATTCCTACGATACGACGTCGCATCGTGAAAGGATGTCGCGTCGTAGCACGATGCGACGTCGTATCGTGTTTATGTGTACGAGCCCTTAACTTAACTACCTTTTTTATAAATTACCTTGAAAATGATACGAAACGAATAATTTAAAACAACGTCGCCTGCGTAGGTACTTTCACGTGCCACTGGGCAACATGCCACCTGATCCGACGCTGTCGGGCGCCGACGTGTTCTTCGCGCGCCACTTGCTCAAACACAACTTCGTACTGTGGTGTTCGCCGCTCGAGCGCCCCGATCTTGGAGGCCGAGAGACTGACGACAACAGGTAACATGCACATTTTATTTCCCTTGTAATGTTTGTGTGTCAAATCTTGCAAACTGAATTGGAACCATTTTCTCTCATCCTACGAAGTTGAAATTTATCTCGCTGCGTTGTTTCAGTTCCGATGATAATGTATTTTCCCGTTGAACCCGTTTCGATACCCGGTCTATGACGTAAAGTAATTAAAAATTACCTATATGTATTTTAAATGTTTTCCGTAGACTGGTGAGCGAAGTAGAGGAGATGTCTGTGTGTAGACACAATGCTCAAGGCGCGTACGACAATGTGTGCGTCGAGCTAGAGAGTGACGCGTTGGCTGTGTGCGCACTACTACAGGCGCCGCAGATATTACAGGTATTTCCCACCTATCTACAGTCTATTTTTTAAATTTAAATTTTGTCCAATAACAAATCTAGATTCACAATTAAAACACAATAACAACAAAGAATATATGTTTCAAAATTGCTAACCCAAACATTGCACACATCATTACTGAGTTTTTTTTTAAATGGTTGACAGGCTAGGTGTTTGACCACAGCTTACCTGATGTATAGTGAAGGTGTGGTCGAAGATGGTAAAGCACCCCTAGCCTGGAATCGAACTGGCTCTCGAGTGAGGCTGTCGGCGGCAGATTTTCAACTTGAGGGTGGTAGCAAGCCAGCCGAGTACTAGAAAGTACCCTACCACCATGCTATGGTTTCCTCACGATGTTTTCCTTCACCGGCAGCTTAAGCTCAACTTAAACAGAGTTTGTTTGTTTTTTTTTTAAAAGGTGCAAAACTCCCTTATTTTGACCCCGTGTTTCTTTTCGTTTTATAACGCTTACAGTTACTGCCTAGTAGTGTCCTTGTATAGATATTTTTGTTTTTATAAATATATTCCGAGATTTTTTATCTCAACAATTTTAGCATCTTTCAACTTTTTTTCTTTTTCTTATTTTTTTCTTTTTTAACTTTTTTTTTCTTTACCTTCTTCCATCTACTCAACGACAACTTTAGTTTCAATAAGGATAACAACGACAATGGAACTGAAAATAACGGGCGTTTCTAAATTTTTTAAGAATTATATAAAGGCATGTGTTTTGACGTCGTAGATGGAAGGCACCAGCGCTGCGACTTCGTTCGGAGCACATCATACGAGTATACAAGACGTCATGGCAAACACAGGTGAGAAAAATGGAACATCCTTTACAGAAATCTTCTTTTACGAGCATATCTGTACTGACATTATTTGCGGGAATTGTGCGAGCATGGCCTTAATTAGGTTTATATTTGGAGTGAGGTTGACAAAGGTATTATCAGTCAATTGTCTTTGGGCATATATGTATACTCCGTTAGCTTCAAACATTGAAGGAACACATCGTAAGTTCAGTATTTGAGAGTTCTTGTTTTGAAAGATGTACGATGTTTGCTAACCCGCTCTTGTCCGGGGAATATGGAGTTATTTTTTACATAATCAGAAAAGGCTCTCAACAACAACGCAGTTATAAAAACGAAGCTAATCCTTGCACATGATTGTAAATCTATATTGTTTCTTTTTTTAATTTTCTGTCAAACTGTCAATCCATTTGTAGGCCCAATCGCACGCGAACCGTGATAAGTTTAACATCCACGCGGAAACGTAACATAGCAAGAATGTACGTAACTTGAGAGCCAGTTCCATTTCAAGCAAGGCCTGTTTATCCTTTTTGTCCACATAGTCAATTAACATCAAGTGTCATGCAATCGGTATCATTTAAGCAAGCGTGCTGTATCATTGACCGCATCATCACTTAAAATCAGATGAGATGACGGTCAAACGTAAGCCTATTATACACAAAAAAAACTGCACCAGGCTTTGTGTAAACAAATGAAAAGCTATAAAAAAATCGTATGTCATCAGGCCCCTGATCAGTCTTTTACTCTTGGAAAGTATAAAGACCGCCATGGACCAGACGGCGGGCAGGTGGAATAAATATATGTAGGTGTAACCCATTATGGCAGGTTCAAACGCGTCTGTGAATTACGACGAGACGGCCCAGTGCAGCGCTGCCTTCAAAATTCTGCGCACTATGATCGCGGCGTGGCTGCGTGACGTCACACAGTTCAAGAACGTGTTCGCAGACTATCAGATATCACATTTTTACAGGTACCTCGACGCTTATCAGTGATATAAATAAAATAAATATAAATATCGTAGGACTATACACACAGCGCCATCTGGCCCCAAACTAAGCAGAGCTTGTGTGATGGAAGTCAGATAACTGATAGAATACATAAATACTTTTTTTTTTTGTAAATACATACTTATAATACATACAGAACACCCAGACACAGAACAAACATTTGTTTATTCACAAAATGTTTGCCCTGAGTGGGAATCGAACCCACGCCATGCAGCTCACAAGGCAGATATATTACCAATGAGCCAACGGGGCTGTCTGATGGACATGTACTTCGTACTAGACATGATCCGAGCCCTCATAATAAAGCAGTGTGTGTATACAGCTATACACCATTCTTGTTCTTGTTCAAAGTGGGGGCGATGAGTCTTGCACTGTCGTCCCGCTTGGTGTGTATTGTGCATTTCCCCCTACCAGCGTCTACCCGAGCCAACCCAGCTCCTTGAAGTACCGGAGCGAGGCTCTGGGCCGCTGGCATTGTAGCTCCAGTGAGATGGGTGGAATATTTAAAGGCGTGATGATGACATGTATACACCATGTTACACAATTCGACAAGTATTTCGCAAAAAGCAAAAAATAATAATTTATTTCGTGAATATTATATTCTGTGTACACAACTCAAAATTGATTTAGTCAAAATTGTTTTTTCGTGTAACGTGCACTTGTATATGCGCATACCGCTCGCTTATTGAACTAAGCGTTGTCACGAACAGATGCCCTGGCAAATAGTCCGCAGTAAATTTCCTTTAGAGGTATCATCAGCCTGTAAACGCCCACTACTGAGCATAGGCTTCTCTTCTGGTACACCACACGCTTCGGTCCAGTACCAACGAGCTGGTGGATGACCAGCTAGTAATATCACAGAGACAGAAAAAAAACCTAATTCTAGGGAATCTACGAACAAAAGACATTCCTATCTTTTCTCAGAAAAAAGACGCATGTCTCTTTGGTTATGATACGTTGGCACGACTTTCGACGACATTATAGTGATGTCAGAATCTTTCATTGAACACTTGCTTTTAAGACTAACTTCCTACATAAGAATAATGATGTATTATATACTAAAACGTGAAGAATACGATAGAGCAAAATTCTTCAAAATTGACCGAGTAGTTTCAGAGAAAGTCGCGGACAAACGTATGGGTCGAATTCAGATCCTCCTTTTTAGAAATTGGTTACTGGCCCCAAAAAAACGAATTTCTATTCCACAGATGGTTAAAAACTCCGACATCTCTCTTATACGACCCGGCGCTCCGGCGCACGCTATACAACCTGATGAAGAAGCTGTTCTTGATGCTGGTAGCAGAGTTCAAACGGCTCGGCTCTCTCATCGTGTACGCGGACTTCAACAAGATACTGCTCGCTACTAAGAAAAATAACATAATGGATGGAATAGGTAAGGTAGTGTGCAGCGGCGGCCTTAGCTGTTGCGAGGCCCGGGGCGACAGATCATTGTGAGGCTCTTTTTCTTTGAGCCCGTTTTACTAAAAAATTAGTCCGAGTGCTCGATTGGCCGTAACGTGCTGGCACTAATAATGAAACCGTGCGTTCAGGGGGGATTTTGTTAAGTGCGGGCGAGATACACATACATATATGGTAAAGACTTTTTTCTATGAGGACGCGGGCGGTTGCCCTGCTTGCCACCCCCCTTAGGCCGCCACTGTAAAGTGGAGAAAATGTTTGTTTGTTTTTATTAAAAAGTAATCAGACGAATTACACGCCCTCCTGATGACAATGCGATAATGCATGCCCATAACTATTGCAGCAATACACAAAATACACAAAGCATTAGCATCATCAGCCTATCAAAGTGCACTGCTGGACACAGGCTTCTCCCAAGACACGCCACTCACACTTCGGCTTTTCGCTTCCATCCACCGCCAGCTGTTCTACTTCAAAACAAATATTAGTGGTTTGCGCGGTCGGTTCTGAGCTTGAGCTGCCGGTGAAGGAAAACATCGTGAGGAAACCATAGCATGGTGGTGCCTTCTAGTACTCGGCTGGCTAGCTACCATCCTCAAGTTGAAAATCTGCCGCCAATCATCTAACGGTGTATTAGATGCTTGAGAGCCAGTTCCATTCTAGGCTAGGTGTTATTTACCATCTATGACCACACCGTCGCTTAACATCAGGTGAGCTGTGGTCAAACACCTAGTCTGTCAACTATAAAAAAAAATAGACCCAGATAAACTCGAAAGCAAAAAAACTTAAAATTATGGTGAAAGTTGCTGGGCAATCGTAGTATATTACAGTGGTACCGTTTCCCTAGGGTACGTGGAGTTCGTGGTACAGAGCATCAGGAACAAGGAGCTGTTCCACGGGATCGACATCCGCTACAAGCAGTGCTGGGCCTACTTACTGTGGCTGGACGAGGCCAACTACGCGGGCATACAGGTTTCTACCCGTTTTCTTTTTTTTTTCTACTTCTCGGCTCATGATACACACACGCACACGTACACGCGCACACACATCCAGACTAATATTATAAAAACGTTTGTAACTCCATCAGTCTCTGTGTTTGTTGTCTTTTCACGCCTAAACGGCTGATCAGAGGACCTATTCATCAGAGGATATATCCGATAACGTTTATAGAAAAGTCCAAAAATTTACGGGATTGACATCAGCTGCCCACGTGACATATCGACAGCTTATGTCAATCCCGTACATTTTTTGCTTTTCTATTAGCGTTATCGCTAATCGAATGTTATTTTGTTTACACCCTTTGATCTTACTATAATTTAAGATGGAGATATTTTATTTCATAAGGATTAACATAGGCTACTTTTTGTAATTTTATATGTATATATCTCCATACGAGTGACGCTGCGGGTTGCGTATATATGTATACGTACATACCCAGTACACACACCCACCGTATCATCACAGACTTTTATTTTTCTATAATTTATTCACTGTCACACTACCAGCACAAAATAATAAACCCCGCAGACAAACTAGGGCATAAGAGAGCGTCACGCCGATTGCTGTCACGGCATACGAGTCGGTTTTACTGCCGAGTCGCGTCAATAGATGTTTCACATAAAAACAGACTCCTCTACTCTCTACTCTCGCCTGGGGCGCTGTTCCGATTTCCATATTTTTTTCTATCGTTTACCGTAATACGTGAAAATCGCAAATTAATATGGCCCCTCACGCGTTTATTTTCAGGGGAAATTACCGGACGGTTTAACCGAAGTCGGATCATCGCAACTGCCCGCCGCCTCGGAAGACAACGCTAAGGAAGAGGTAAAGTTGCACTAAAATAATCGCGCGAAAGCAGTATACCTTAGCACTACCTAGAGTTTTGGCGGGAACGCGGAAAGAGTTGTGTCGCCCCGTTGTATTTTTTCTAAAACTAGTGTTTTGTCGAGTGTTTGTGTAAAAAAGTTGTGGTGTTTTATTCATAAAGCGCCGAACCACAAGCGCGAGTGAAATGACTCTTCGTGTTGCTTCAAAAACTCCATCGAAGCTTTAGTAAAGTCGCCACTATTTTACTAAAGCATGACAGGACTTGACTGACACTGACTGTACTTGACCAAGACAGGACTTTGACTTTAACTATAGCTACGAGGCAACTTATTTAACTTTTGAAACTTGAAAATATAAAACACTCAAAACTGGCAAATGCTCAAACTACGACGCCGAAATAAAAAAAAAGTACAACCAAGGCACTGACACTTGAGCTATTGAAACCTTTTTACGCGACTGCCCAACAAAAGAGTGCAATATTTTTATAGTTTATGTATGTTATGTAAGTATGTATGTGACTTTATTTTTTCCATCATAACTTTTGAATGTCTAAACGGATTTGGATGTATGGAGTATCGTTAGAATCCTTACATCATCTCAAGTGACACTGGCTATAATAAAAAAATGGCGACATGCTTGCCAGTATCAATTTCTTTTTTAACGTGGTTTTTCTATGGTTCATATATTGCACGGAATGCTATTTTTTTTATTGAAACGAACGAGATGCTCTCCTGATGGTAAGAGATAACGCTTGTCCATGACCATTACAGCGATACACAGAATTTTGAGTAGCAAAATAAATTCCAGGGCATCGCATTGGCGATCATTACTTCGAGACTTTCGATGGTTAGTCTCAACGGCCCAGTAATTTCGCTAGCTACAGTACCATTCAAACCGGAACACAGTAATGTTTACACACTGCTGCTTGGCGACAGAATATCTGGTACTGCGGTGGTATCTATCTAGACGACTTCCTAAGGAGGATCTACCACTAAGTAGTGGACGCTAGATAAGCGAGAGTGACTCGAACTTGACATCATTCAACTTTTATTTTTATTGAATTTGAGGACGGTACGATAACCATGCATTGGAATTTGGCCAACTTCCTGCCGAGCGCAGTCCGCGAGCAGTTTGCGGCGGCGGTCGCTGGCTTCCTCAGCGCCGCGTATTCAGAACCGCAGCAGCTGTCTGCGTTACTTGGCGGAGAAATCGCGCAGAAACTGTTCCAGTGAGTAACGACACCGAATTAACCTTGTTTTTATACACTGTCCCACTGGTGGGCACGAACCTCTCCTCGTTGTGACAAGCGTAAGGCCGTACACCACGCTGGCCGAGGTTGGCAGACTTCATATATTTTTGAGAACTTTTTTAAGCACGCATTCAGACATGTAGGGTTCCTTACGATGTTTTCCTTCGCCGTTTAAAGTTGCGTCAATACTACTACTAATAATAATACGTAACTCAGAAAAGACAAAGATGCGTGCAGTGGAATGTAAACCCAGGATTTTTGAAGTTTTATGACTTTTGAGGAGAATTCTTGAGTGTTCAAGTTATATGAAAATGAAAAAATATTTATTACAGTTACCAGTTTCTATTACAAAATAGTAGGTTGGGACCTTCTGGTAAGTATAAAGAATACCTGTGGCAGAAGATCCCGGAAATATATTTAGTTTATTTGCGCTTAACAGTCGTTTCGGTTACAACTGTGATGAGGATTTAAATTAAAACTTAAAACAAAAAGCTAATTAAAATAACTACAAGTCTTTATATCCGTGTGTCGCCTCTACACGAGGACCTCCTCGGGACGTGTTGACTCTACGAGCGCTTGACCGAGACTGAGTAATCCTCCTCGACAGCGGCGCTTTATCAATCGATTACGTAATTCTTGTGAATTGTTGACATTGTCGTCCTAGTGTCTGCTTACGAACGTAATGACAGACGTCGCCGTCACATGGAATGTATGTTGTGGACAGAGTGACAGAGAAGATAAACACGCGCATGCCGTTACTGCGGGCGGGCGACGTGCCGCCGCAGCCGGGACTGCGGCCCGACGCGCTCAGCGGCGACGCCACGCCCGCGCTCCTCTACGTGAACGCCGTTTGCAAAGTGCTTTCGCTACACTCCAACCTCGAGCAGGAGGTATGTCATTACATTGAATTTTATCCACGACGGAACGGAGACGGTATATGCGTTTGGGTTGAGAGGATGTTTGTTTGTGCAAATCCATGTTGCCATTTTTGCTCCAAAACTACAATTCCGATTTTGATGCAGTTTTCAGTTATGGGTTCGGGTTTGATTGGTGCATGTTGTTTTACAGTTTTTTTTATGGCAAATAGTGGCAAACAAGCCGACGGGCCACCTGATGGTAAGTGGTCACCGCCGCCTATGGACACCTACAATACTCGGGGCATTGCCTACCTTTAAGGACCCTATTGACCCTTTCACTTTTAGTTTTCACTACCATAGTGATGTCTTAGTGAAATACTCTGTGATACAAATACAAATACAAATAAATTTAATGGTTCATCAAAATAGCACAGGTATGTATAGTAACCCTGCCTGCAGCTGTAGCAATGCTGTATTGCAACGTTATGATTATCCACTACTACTAGGTAAAAAAATTCCTCAGCAGGATAGTCTGCCGCCAAGCAGTAGTGTGTGAACCATGTTCCGATTTAAAGGGTACTGCAGCTAGCGATATTAAGGGGTGATTGTTTTTTTTAAGGTGTCTCCGAGTAATCTGTGAATCTAGATAAAAAAATCATAGATTCCGATGAATTGAGAACATCCTCCTAGTTCATTTTAATTTTTTTGTCTAAATTTTTGTAAAGTGATCTCGTAATATTAATTTATTTATATTGTTTTCGTATTCAAATAGTATAGTTAAGACTGTGAAAATATATTTTTTTTAATCCAACCATGTTATCACATATGTAAATAAATAAATATCGCAGGACATTACACACAGCGCCATCTGACCCCAAACTAAGCAAAACTTGGTCTATGGAAGCCAGATAACTGATAGAATACAGTGACAGTAATGCCTTCGATGATAATAAAGTTCTTTAAACCTAAACAATAGATAATAGACAACACTTTGAAATGAAAAGGAAGAGCCTGGATCCCACGACACAGGTCACCCCAGTGTGGGATCTAGGGCGTACCGTAATATCATATTATATGTACCTATAGTATTTCTTTTTTGTTCCTCCGTACTTTTGTTTGTTATTATATGTATAGTATCTCTTTTTGTGTGTCTCCGTCCTTTCGTGTCCCTACCTACATGTTATATGTTTTTTGAACAAAAATAAATAAATTTCATTTCATTTCACTTTATTTGGAACATAAAACATATTTCAACATAATTAACAATACATACATAGAAAAAAATAAACAATAAACTTGAAACAAAGAAAAAACTTATAGGTAGGTATAAAATATAACTTAAACAAAAAACAAAAGTTTGAAATATATTTTATGTCACAAACCGACCTCGACTCAGCATAATGCCGACTGCAGCCACTCAGGCAGCCAGCCGGCGCTGGTCTTCCGTCGAGGCCGGCAGGTGACGTTACGCACATAACCTTTTTGAAGTTAGTTAAAAAACTAAGGTGTGTGTTGTAACATTGGATTGACACAGGTGACGCTGCTCCGACGTAATCTGCTCCGGCTGATAGGCGTGGGCGAGTTCAGCGGCGCGGCGGAGTGGCGCGACCCGTGCGCCAGCTGCGTGCTGTCCGAGCTCATCTGCAAGGTGTGCAACCACTGCCGCGACCTCGACTTGTGCCGCGACCGCGCGCACACCGCTACCGATCAAGGGTCAGTATATTGCAAAAACCATGTACCTGTGTCTTTTTAGGGTTCCGTACCCAAAGGGTAAAACAGGACCCTATGACAGCCCTGTTGGTTCATTGATAGTATGTCTGCTCCAAGAGCTGAAGGGCATGGGTTTGATTCCTACCTAGGATAAACATTTTGTGGTGTAAACAAAAGTTTGTTCTGTGTCTGGGTGTTCTGTATTTACAAAAAATATTTTAGTACTCTATCAGTTATCTGACTAATCTTCCATAGTACAAGCTTTGCTTAGTTTGGGGTCAGATGGCGCTGTGTGTAATGTCCTGCGATATATTTACGATATTACTAAGACTCCGCTGTCCGTCCGTCTGTCACCAGGCTGTATCTCATGAACCGTGATAGTTATACAGTTGAAATTTTCACAGATGATGTATTTCTGTTGCCGCTATAACAGCAAATATTAGAATGGGGGGCACCCATACAACAAACGTGATTTTTTTGCCATTTTTATAGATATTGGTACTGAACCCTTCGTGCGCGATTCCGACTAGCACTTGGCCGGTTTTTTAAAGTTACAAGTCGCTAAATACAGCGACAGCGGCTAATACAGTGAAGAAAAATCATCATAATCATCAGTCTATTGAAGTCCACTGCTGACGGCTGATACTGCTTATTCAAATTGCTGTCTCTCTGATCGAATATTGCAAATTATAATCAACCAACCAACCAAACAAGTAGATATTCTTTCTTCTTTTATTTAAACTGGGAGGCGTCCGATTGTCCTGGTACCCTTTTACCTGCATTCCATCTTTATTATGTGAAACTGGTCTCCGCAAAACAGGGAATCCTAGTGTGGAGACCAGTGGTTTTACAATATACAAAAAATGTCTCAATAATGAACTTCTCGAATTAGGATTCAATTTCTTTCCAAAGCAGCGTTGATTGGATCATATTAAATTATGTCCCGGCACCCACACTGTGATACCAAGATTAGTTTAAATTTTACATTTGAAATGTTATTCCAGGGCGGAGTGCATGTGCCCCACTTGTGGTACGGCGTACGACAACCAGGAGCTCGAGTGGCGGCTCATAGAGATCATGAACCGGCGCACCATGACGTACACGCTGCAGGATCTCATCTGCAGCCGCTGTCACCAAGTCAGTACTATTTATAATAATTTAACGATTTGATTTGTCTATCTATACTATAAAGAGTGTTTGTTTGTGTTGGCTCCGAAACTACTGGATCAATTTAAAAAATTCTTTCACCGTTGGGAATCTACACTATCCCCGGCTGACATAGGCTACTTTTCATCCCTGTATTCCCACGAGAACGGGAACTACGCGGGTGAAACCGCGAGGCGTCCGCTAGTATAATATAATTTTATAAGATCTTTATCTTAAACGTCATCTTTGACATTTTAAATTTAATGTAATAGTATATACGATTTATTTTTACATTTTAATTTTTTTTCTATTGTTTGACATAACTATGGAGTTATTTATAAATTATTGTATTGTATTTTTCGGGTGAAGCGCTGCCAGCTCGAATGGCATTGTCTTAAATGTTTCTAAAAGATCACACAAGTTAAGAAACTGCACATGTCGCAGTCTAGAATCTATCGTAGAATACCTACACTAAATCATTATTTATCCTTAAAGACATATCTACAACTTATGTATTTTTAACTTTTTTGTTCGACAATGAAAAGCTGGACTTTATTTAATTTTTTTAGATTATTGTGTTACAGCTTTATAATAACTACCCTACTGCATCAACCTTTACATTATTTTTTTAGGGTAATTGGGGCTATATTTCACTGAACTTGGTGTCCCTTTATAATTATGGGATATTAAATTATCTTTCCAGGTAAAACGAGAGAACTTATCTACCGTATGTGAGTGTGCGGGCGAGTTCTCCTTAATGGTGCCAGTTCGCGAGATCAGCTCCCAACTCAGCACATTTAAGACTATAGCAGAGTATTACAAGATGCCCCTCCTACTGGAACTCATAGACTTTAATCTTAACAACATGTGATATAAATATTGTTTAGTTTTAAAAATAATAATTTTATACAGATATAGTATTTCATTTCTAGAATATTAGACTGTACCAACCTACATGCAGGCTTTTCTTAATTCCTTCTAGGGATGGACTCAACTCTTCCCATTTGGATTGAATAATTTGTGAAAGTGAAAGAAAAAATTATTTCATAACAATCAAAAAGCAACTAAATTATTTTGCCCTTACACATTTGAATGCACTATGTAAAGCAAAAGTTTATAGAATCAAGCCACAGATATTTGTTTGTCTTCAGCATAAATCTTGGTGGTAGATCTACTGGAAACCTCTAACCTAACCAGCAAGTCTCAAAATAATGAGCACTAAAGCAGCAATGCTCTGAACTTAGTTTAGCTACTTAAAGTTCTGAATATCTCTGCAATGGTCATGAATATATGTTATCTCTCACCATAAGGAGTCTTGTTTCGTCTTATTAAGAGATACATTTAAAGGAAAATACATGAACAGAACTATTTTAAATTGTCATATTGGTCTATTACTTAGCAAGAGAGTAAGCAAGCCCTGCATGCCAGTGATGTCAATAGTTAACGTAGAATAGTTATCAATGTCTTATATTAGTCTCACTTCAGTGTAGGTATATATTTAGTTGTTTGGCGCAGAGGGCATGTCAATAGCAATGCTGGATAAAAGTATTCTCTTTTCATGGGAATTCTTTCTAGATCTTATTTGAGTTTTATGGATATCATATTATGTTTTTACCCTGGGTGTTAAATCTATCTGGCAAATGAAAGTCTTTGAATAGAACAGAAGATAAGTATCATTATTACAATAATATTAATAGGCATATTCACAATTAATTAAAAAAAGTCATTTCCATCAAAGAGTGCTTCTTTCATCATTTGGAGTCTGCCCCAAGCCTTTGGCAACTTCACTTATGCACAACCACTGCCCATCTGCACCCTCACGCCATAAACTGACTTTGTTGTCCCCTCCTGAGACAGCCAAGATATTACCAGTGAGTGACCAGCTTACGCTCCACACAACATCGTCAAAGGTGTTAAGTATCTGTGGAGTCCAGGACACATTGTCATCGCTTGTCCAAATTACAACTCTCTTGTCCTGAGAGCAACTGGCAATCATAGATCTCTGAAGTCCAAGAGAAGGAGCCCATGCTACATCTCTCACCCAATCCATGTGCATTTCAAGTCTGTTCTCTTCAACCCACTGATCACCTTGCTCTCTCCATATCTAAAACAAATAATTATTTAATATTAGATTAGTGCTTGTTAGTACCTACCTCAATTGTTTTCAGGTAGTAAATATTTATTACTACAGGTAAAAATACATAGATATTTTGCTGTTTTTAACCTTGATAAGATTATCACATCCCCCAGTGACAATTCTCTTTGGAGCGTCTTTGTTGTTGAGTGGGTCCAAGTTCAAGTCAGCTGAAATCGCAGGGCACCAGCTGATAGAGTTGACTCCAATAGCATGCGCTCCTGGAATCTTCTTCACTTCCCAGTTGCCACTGTCTTGGGAATATGTGATGATGGATACAGCACCATCGGAGCTGCAGCACGCCAGGATGAGTCCATACTCTGCAGGCGCCCACGCCACTGAGTTCACAGAGCTCTCATGGCCGGTGTATTCGTATAATTTTGTCCATTCTCCGGATTCTTTCCAAATAATAACTTTTCTATCATACGAACATGAAGCCAGAAGATTGCCGTACTTTGGGTGCGCCCATGCAATCTGCCAAACGGGCCCGAAGTGGCCCTTCAAGTCGGCAGCAAGTGTTTGTGTACCGCTCTTGATGTCGTATATTTTTACCGAGTTGTCTGATGAACAGGTGGCCAATCTCAATCCGTAATAGTCCAACTCGGCATCGTGTATCATATCTTCATGACCCGTGTCTATCGTATTTAGAACCGAAATCATTTTGGAAAAATTAAAGAAAAAACGATGAAGACCCACAAGATTCGCTGCAATTTGCGAAACGAGCTGTCAAACATAACTCGGTAGTTGACGTGGAATACTAGGGTTTCTGTAGAAAAAAAAATTACACATGATGACAATGTTTTTTAGTATTGCAAACTTGTGGAATTGAACGTCAAAAGTATGTCAACAGTCAACCACTGTTGTCAAAAAGTTTAGAAAACGAATTCCTCAAAATATCGGCTGGAAATATTGATGAGCTAATTTTACGAAAATTATGAAAGTTTGATGCTTTAACGAATAAACAAGATGTCTACAGAAGAAGGAAGTTTCTTCTATAATGTACAGAATTTACTGGAGCAGGACTACCGTGGAGTTAATGTATGTACTATGTCGTTAATGACAATACTATCTCGTTGTTTTTTTATACCTTATTTGTTATTTTCAGATAGCAGTTTACGCGCTGGCGACTGCGGGTTTAGCGATATCGATACATAAGATTCGACCGGTAAATATCTGCTTTATCTAGTGTTGTAAACACTTATATTATATAACAATAACAGTAATATTCTAAATAGGTTAGCAAGTTTTCGAAAGCGACCAAAGTGCCGGAGCATTTTATTAAGAAGCATGAACCACTTCGAGGGGTGTATGCTGGAGTCCAACACTCGCCAGTTCGTGTCCTGGTTAACCACAAAGCGCCGATATACCTCCCGCTCTGGCATTCCAGCAAACCTCCACTACCAGTCAAGGTTGGCAATCAATGTCGTCTAACTACAGTAGATTGAGCTATATAATCCCGTGCGTTCTCATAAATATTCTAATGTTTTCACAGCTGTGGGGTGTGGATGTTGTCAGTGGAAATGCTGTGAATTGGTTGGAATGTGTTGCTAAAGGTCGCCAGGTCACTTTAAAGCCTATGGGAAAAGAAAAAGATGATCTTGTATCAACAGTAATACTGCATTTACCCCAGGAAAAGGTATTCAGTATTTGTTATAGTAGAATCTGTCTTACTTGATATAATGTTGCAAGTTAACTTTTACTCATGAAATTTCATATCAGTTAGTATTTATCGAGTCTTTTTAGACATTGATTAAGTTTAAGTAATGTCTAAAAAGACTGAAACCAATGTTTCCTATTCTCATAATACATCTAACAAACAATATTTCAATTTCAGACTAAAACTGTTGAGAACCTAGACATTGGACAGAAATTAGTAGAACTAGGATTTGCAAAGGCTTCTGTACCTCTCGACATCAAAAAGAACACAATGGAATCACAACTAGCCCCTGTTATTTTAAGTGCTGAGGCTAAAGCTAAAACCTTTCGTAATGGCATCTGGTCTGATAAGCTCCCACCTATACCAGCTTACATTATTTATTGGAGGAAAGGCACACAACTGAGCGGTGAACTGTTGCTATTTTCTCTTAAGAAATTGCTGCAAGGTGTTGGTTTTGCATCAAAAAGCGTTTTAATCGGTGCCAAGAACCTAGTATTGAGGCCGTTTAGATCAGCACCTAGGCCTAAACAGATACAAGCCTCATGAAAGCATTTACTTCTGTCTAACCTAAACTAGGTTTGTACCAAATATGTTAAGGAGGAATATAATTATTTGGTCACTTTAATGCTAGAAATTATTCCTTCATATTTTGTTTCTAAATCTGTTAAAACTATATAATAATGTTGGGTAATAAAAATATTTAAATTCTACATAATTAAAAAGTTTTAATTGTGTTCTAAATACAACAATCTATTTATCTATGCATATCCAAATTATAAAAAGAAAAGATCTATATTGTAAAAAAAAGCACTCTTTATTCAAATTAAATAGTATATATTACATTAAAATATATATCTTAATTAAGATAGCAAAATGAAAAGTACAGCTAATTAATTAATCTATTGAAATATCCATAAAACCATTCTATATCAAATTATAATAATTTTACACCAATCAATTTTATTCTAAAAATAATTGTCACTTTTAAAGTAAACAAAAATGTACAGGTATAATTTTAATTACAAATATCTGAAGTAAATACTGTTTTGACCACCAACTACGAATTCTAGACAATTAAGTATAGTCGCAGATATAAAAATACAAAAAGCGAGCCCCAATTTGGAGTTGATGTACCTGTTTCAGGAAATATCGGTCGAAAAATATTGTCGAGATGAGTTGTATACAAAAGTAGTAGTGGTTCAGGCAGCTCCTTTATATGGCAAAGATCAGCAATTCAAGTGTATATACAATTACTGTGTGGTATTGTGATGTGTGCACTCACACAGGCAAACAATTACTTTCGTAAACACGAATGAATTGCCGAATCTACTATTCACGCAATGGCCATAGTACACAAGCAGGGTTGAATTTTAATACATTGAAAATGACTGCCAAAAATAAAAATGATAATATTTGAAAGAAAATTAAAGTATGCTAATAAAATATTCCCTTAAACAAAATGATACAATGTCTTGATATGGAAAGTATAAAGCATGATATTTAAAGTATCAAATCCAACCCTGTACATGAGAGAAATGCTACAGTCACAATATGAGAACACAGCTGGCTGTGCTGTTAAAGATTTACTACGTCACACATTTTAACTTTATTTATGGATACAACAGTTATACAACATTCACATCATGCATCTCGTTTAAGTAATAATGCTTTTTGATTCGATTTACATCTGACGTCAAATCAATAACCGCAAAGTCTTGAAGTCTCACCGCGCTTTCGTCGCACTGCATGTCATGATAGATACTTACTGGTAACATCATATTTCTCCTGATATGTTACGGTAACAATGAGGTGAAAGATTTATCAACATGTGGCCCTTGCATTATATTACGTATAGTAGAATTTCAGGTCGCATGAGAAAAATATTTGCAACATCATCATTAAGTCCGCTTAACCCATTTCTTGCTGCAACGCATGATTTAACCAGAACCACGTCTGGTTACAAACATGACAAAACACTAAACAATTTAATGATACGAAATCTATCTCAACACGCCACACGACGTCAACACGTACAGATCAGACTGAATCGGCCAAAGCTGAGAAGAGAATAAGTAGAAAAAAATTAGGTATGTTGTTGATTAAATTGAACGCCAGTTTCACCAGGGCCAGACCAGTGAATTAAATCTAAAAAGTTCAGATTCGAAAAGTACTTTCACCATCTCTGTCTTTTACATCCAGGATGACAGAGACGGAGACTAGTTTTCGAATAGAAACTGTTTCAAATGAGTTTAGAATATAGCAGCTGCAGGCCAGACTAGGCTTTTCCTGACTCGGGTAAAAATGTAAACCTAATGGATAATTTGTGACATTCTCTTCTGAGCTCTGGCAGAGGGTAGCTGTTAATGGCATCTAGAGGAGCGATGCGGGGGTGCGCCGAAGCCGGGGCGGCGGATGGCGCGGCGGCTCGCGGGGCGTCAGAGCAGCGCGCACCGAGACAGCCACGAGGTTGGTTTGCGCTGCGGGTCGTTCGGCTTCAACACGTGGCCGCCGGTCCGTGACCCAGGAGGATTACTCGCCTCCTGAAACGTTCGCGACAATGTTGTTATTTGCACTTTTAAATAAGTGTCAATCCCTATTGATTCAGTCGAAGCGCAGCGTCAACTTTTTTTCAAATTTTTACGAGGTTCGTCATTTTATATCTCGTTAGAAATATGTGCGTTATTTTGTGGAAAAATGTAAACGTGCTGTATACAGATTTTGATTGCACAGCGCTTCGCGTCGACTCTATGACAATGGGCATTGACTCATAAGTAGCTGTTCATATAACACCTGAAAATCGATGCATTATTTAACTTATTCTACTTTTTAAAATTGACAAACGAAAACAAAAATACTAGATAAACCTGAATGACAGCTTGATAAATAATTACACAAATAAAAAACTGAAAATTAAAAATATTTTCCTTTGTTTTATATTTTGCTCAATTATCGTCAATTTGGGAAACTTGAATACAAACAAAAACAAACTTGAAATTTGTCTACAATTCGGTAAGACATTATCAAAGGTGAGCCCACCAAAAAATATGTTTAATTTTACATAAATCCATAGTTATAAATAATGAATAACAATAATAATAATTAATAAATTAATTCAAGCATGGGAATGACAAATATCTGCACTAGTCAATTATGAAATCGGCATCGTAATCAGTTTATCTGCGTTTTATCGATTACTAGTTATCTACAGTTAGTTAACTATAAAGTGACATACAATGACTCAATAAGAAACATGGTTGTTGCATTACCACTTGAAGATATTATTGATTAATAATCATGTTTTTTTTTTATTTAATTGACACGTACATTGTACAATGTAGATGTACAACAAGTTGGGATTGTAACATCACATTTAACTGTCTTTAAAAAAAGAATGTTCTTAACATAATTAATATTTCTTTTTTTGTACAAAATCTGTTTGAAATTGATAGATTCAGACATGCATAAACTTAAAGGGAGATTCTAGAGCCATAACAAAAAAAGTTCAAATTCACATTTGAAATCAAGCCACTTCAAATACACTACCAACTGATAACAGTTTTCAACATTAACGTTTTCACAACACGTCATGCATTACAAATGACTCATAAGCTCAGAGAATACTACACAAACTAAGCAAAAGCAGCAGTAAAAAAGAAAACAATGAAGAATTTTTTTACCTTCTGTTTGTGACAAGTGAGCCATGGAACAAGATAAAATAATTTTAGATAAGAATATACATAAATATTTTATCATATTATTTTCCTAAATATAATGCTTTTGACTGTATGTAAATTAGTTAATACACAATACTGAATACGATATTATAAGACGCATTTTAGTGAAGTCAGAAAATATATGAATAAGTATCAATTGCCCAGGAATCTTAAGTATTTAGAAAAATAAAGGTAGAACAGAAATACACAGTAGATTTTTTTTTTTTTTTTCAATATATTTTTACAGAATAATATTTTACAGACAATACATTACATTTACAGATTTTCACTCTACAATTTTTTTTTTTTTATTTTGCAAATGACATGGCGTTATACATCGGGCCCCAAACTAGGCTTAGCCTGTATCTTGGTGACCCAAGTTTAAGATGTTGCCAGCTTTGGATTTGCGCATCTACATGCATTTTGTGAGAAAAAGATAAAGAAGCAAAAAAAGATCTATATATAGATAAGCAGATAAAACTTAAATCTGTAAGGACAAGATAGCTAAGAGTATTTTAAAGCCTTTTCTTAAATTAAGTTTAAAAAGTTTAATTAAACTTCAAGGAGTTTTAGAAGAAAACAACACATCTATCTGGCTCAAATTGTCCAATTCCTCAACCCCTCCCCAGCTTCATAGCTTTATCTCTAACTGTATTTAAAACATCCTATATTTAGATTAAATGTTGTTATTTGTGAATGTTCATTTGCATCCTACACTTCGGGAAGCTAATTCTTCTGCCGTCGCTATATTATTCCACAAATAGTAGTCCTTTATGAATAAGGCCTTGAAACAATTATGACATACAGTGCGGTACAATGGAGACGCCAATTTCGTAAAATTTAAATGAACTATGTGAATTCGTTACAGATCCAAATAAATTATCGGGAGGCAAAATTAATATGGGCAGTCCCAAGCTTTGTGCTTATTAAAAGCAATAGTGGTTTGTTCAAATCTCGATCTCTAATATCGGCTGTTGATTCATTAAAAAAGATGAGTTAGGTTTCAAAGAGTTGAGGTTTTCTACATTTTAAGGATAAATAAGTATTCAAAAAGGTTGAAACATCATAAGCTGGAACGGAAAACCCCAAGAAAATAACTCTGAAGTCCCCACTTTGTAATGCGCTGGATATTATAGGTATTTACTCATATAACATATCTGTAACCACAGTACACAGTGGAGAGTGATAAGTAAAAAGAGTATTCAATGTGATTTTAGCATTTTAGCACTGCATTTTAGAGTTTTTGGGCAATTCATTATTGAGCTTAAAGATTGTGTATTATAAAAGAAACAAGTGTCTGGTAACAATAGTTTTGACTATTAATAAGAAAATAACATGATGTTTACCTGTTTCTTCTCCATCTTTGCTTTGATGTCTTTCGCGAGTGTATAAAAGGCATATTCTACATTAAGTGAGTCCTTCGCTGAGGTCTCCACAAATTTAATCTGATATTCTACAGCTAGTTGTTCACCTCGTTCTTTTGACACCTGTAAAAGCATAAATATGAAAGTAAGTTGTGAGTGTAGCCACAAAATACATAATATATAACATAAATATACATACAAAAAAATTGCGATATCAAGTTGAGATTTTAGTTAAATTGCAGTGGTTAAGACTTTCCCAACCCCACATCGGCATCCCTATACAGACTGCAGTTTGTCTGGGGAAATCAATCTCTGCTCAAGTTTTATCTTTTGGTAGTGAGCACAAAATGCAAATTTAAATATCCTGCAGACAATGTCATGTACTAGCAACATAATTGTGATTACTTTCTGCATTGATATAATAGTTCTTTGTTTTTTCATGAAAACGTTTGTTCAAGACAAGTTAATTGTATTTGACCAGCGAAGCAGTAACACAAAAGTTGTACCTATACTTGCATAGGCGAGGACGACGAAATTTAACATCCAATGGTACTGTCATGCTGGTGCCGGGTCTATTAAGTTATGGGAAAGAAAACCTAGCAGTGCTTAAAACTTGTGATCCAGGTGAAGGTTAAAGGGAGCTCTTCAAATATGTATTAATGCTCACTTTTACTGCCCATGTTCCAATCTCTGTCTAACCACTAAAGTTATATACTACTACTTTCTTATTATTGTGTGTGGCTAAAACATTTAGATTATTAATTTTCATTCTTGAATTTTCCCAAGTTTTTCAGGAGTTCACAAAGTCAACAAATCCAAAAAAAAAAAACCCAATAAGCCCTAGAGAATCAGAGTATATTGGAATCAGGTAGAAATAAAGTACTACAAAATACTTTCCCAAAATGTACTACATATTTCAGAAGAAATCAATTCCATTATTTTGCTGAAAGAGCTAATATACAGACCATTGTCTGTGTCTGGGTGTTCTGTATGTATTATAAGTATGTATGTATTTACAATAAAAAAAATATTTATGTATTTTATCAGTTATCTGGCTTTCATCACACAAGCTCTGCTTAGTTTGGGGCCAGATGGCGCTGTGTGTATAGTCCTACGATATTTATTTTTTATTTATTTATTGAGTCTTTAACGTTTTGAATGGTCATTTGCAATATCTCCCTTTATACAGTGAGCACTTTAATATTAATAAAATCAAATATATACACATGTAGTGACTATTACAATTTTCACTGACTCATTAGATACATAAAATAGATGTGGTAATATTCTTAATATAACAGCAAACAGTAGGACCATCACAGCATAAATTCCAGATTTATTTATAAGCATTCTATATTTATTTGCAAGATTTTATGTAAGTATTTATATGGGGAAGCACCTTATGTAATAAATAAATAATGGAGGACATTTGCTGCAAGAACTCTATATACCTAAATACAATATAACATACATTTAGAACACTCAGACACAGAACAAACATCAGAATTATGTTTGTTTTTATTGGAAACAAACTCAACAAATTTAAAAAGTTTATGTTCCTGTTTTCCGGTCCAAGGTTCTGGTTCTATCCAGATTTTTCTTTATAGGTACTTGAAAAACTAGTAGCAATCATAACAGTAATTATTGATAATGAGCTTCACCAGCTTCCTCTCATAAAGTAATCAGTAAAATGATTCATGTAATCAATATCACTTTATGAATGATTCATTTCTATAACATACTTTTAGTATGCTATGGGTATTGCATTTTGGGATGTATCTTTTAGAAGTGACTATGCATACAAATATTTTACACCAAAATTGATTAGATAGAATATAAAAAAATTAAGTTAAAGTTAGGATTTTATTAAAGTATCAACATTTTGTGCAAGATTTAAAAATGACCATGAATGATTTATATGTCAAAATAATCAAATTATTATATCTCACCTGTCTTTTAGAATCTAAATCACACTTATTGCCAAGTATCATTTTCTCTACATCAGCACTAGCATTTTCTTCAATGTTCCTTATCCAGTTCTTTATATTTTCAAAGCTCTTTTCATTTGTTACATCGTATACAAGCATAATGCCCATGGAACCACGGTAGTATGCCGTTGTGATGGTACGGAACCTTTCTTGACCAGCTGTATCCCTGAAATTTGGTTAATTGAAGTGTATTGTTGACTTATAACAAAAAGACAATATATAATATATCATAATGTAAATATAAGATTTAATATTTACATTATAGTGTAAAATCTTCACAAGTATACTCATGATAGATTTTTATGTCTTCTGATAAATTTGATTGTTTTTATTTGCTTAGGTTTTGGTTTAGTTTATATGGTATTATGACACATTTAGATGTTATGAATAGTATAACACATTTACTGCAGCAAGTAACTGTAGGCAGTATGGGAATATTTAATTCTAGAAGTGGGCGCGCCTTTTTTTGCTTCATACTCAATTTACTGTATTATAAAACAACTCACCATATTTGTAACTTCACTTTCTTTCCATCTAGGTCTATTGTTCGTATTTTAAAGTCGATACCTGCAAACAGTAATCACTTGTAAGCGAACTGGGAAGCAACTAATTAAAATTAGTGAGAATGATGTCATTAAACCTTAGGTTCGTTTGATTCGTTAGGACCCTTTTCCCGAGCAGCCGCGCCCTGACTTTATCATGCTCATCAACACAAATCTGAGCTCAATTCGATACGACGAACAAAGGTACAAAAAATCCTGTTCCGTGACATTAGACGTACAAAAAATTATCTCCTCCCCGACAATAACCTTTGATATCAATTGAGTACTTACCAATAGTTGATATAAACGAGATATTAAAAGCATCTTCTGAAAATCTAAATAATATTGATGTTTTCCCCACTCCAGAATCACCAATCAAAAGTAATTTGAATAAATAATCGTAAGTTTTTGCCATTTTTTACAACAATCTGATTACGATACACGGAGCTGCCATTCATTCGTTTGGCATTTTTTTTTTTTTCCAATATCTTTGTAGTGTTGTCTTTGCCCGATTATTTTTGATAACTCGAACTCCAATGTTGACTGTTGTGTTACTTGTAGTTGTTAGGGAAATTTTATACCCGACGACGCAAAGCAAGAGGTTAAGATTTTAGTAGTTAATGTATATAATACATCGGATTTCAAAGTCCAATCCAATATAAACAAAATTTGTACAAGCAAGTATTTAGTGTCAAACGAAGAAAATTTATTTTAGTGTGAAAACGAAGAAAACGGTTTTGTTATAAAAAATGCCTATGTATGTGTATACATATACATTTTTAAACGAACACTAAGAAATCTTTCGGATTTTCATGTTTGAACGAAACAAATTCCGTGATCCTTTAGGTATCGAGTGATGTAATTAAATAATGAATGTAGATATTATGTAGATGCAACATCAAACTACATTCCCCGATTTTAATATCATCAGTTTACTGAATTGCTTTCCACTACGGAAGCAAATTTAAAAACGTATGTATTCACATCAAAATGTGGCGAGGCAAAAAGACGAAAGTGGATTTAAATAACATAACTTATATTACATACATTTTATTCTATTGAATTAACAATCTGTAACATTATAAAGTTTGCACAGGTGAGTTTTTGTTTATGGATTTGTCATTATAGTCAGGTTTTACTTAAGCCAGTTCATGCCTATTCATAACTTTACCCCGAGAGTTAAATGGATATCTTTCAGGCTCAAATAGTTTACGACTTTAGAATAAATTAAAAAAACAGATCGATAACCTCGATTTAAATTTTTCACATCACTTCAAGACAATTAAAGTAAAGTATCAAGATTGGTTTTAAGGAGCATGAAAAATTTTATAACGCCATCTCACTCTTTTTTAGGTACTATTTCAGCAGTTTATATAATGCTGCAATATTTTTATTTTATGATTGCCAAAATCTCAGATTAAAGTAGTTTTTAATCTGAGGCCAAAATATTTAAATACTGGCTATACTGGCTACTAGTGTTTAACAAAACAAAGTCAACGTCATAATCCTTTTTTTTTGCTCAGTTTTTTGGTGATGCACTAAGACTAGGACGACTTGACAGTGACGGCAACATTAAAAAAAGGTACAATGACATCTGTCAAAGCTAAAAACTTTGAACCACAGACGAATAATCAGGGTGATGAATGTGATGATGAAGGGTTCAAGATCTGTATGTAACAAAATTCATACATAAGTACGACATCATTTAAATTAATGTTTCAATTCTTATTACCAGCAAAATGTGGCAATACTACTTTTTAAAATTTAAGGCTTCACATAACTACACCAATACATGTGATATAGAACTTACATCTAATACAACTAAAAGTGTTATCTTTTGAAGGACCGTACCCCATGTCTTTCCTTTGCCAATGCATGTGGCCACGAGCCCTGGCGAAATTGCTCGCCGCGTGTGGCAGTTCTTGTACAGCTGCTTCTCAATGAACAGCATTTAATGACAATTTTTTTCGAAGTGTTCCATTAGTAATCTGTGGTGTGTATGTTGACTGATGTTTTCTGGATAATGACATGGTTCAAAAGCCTTTGTAGAGTTTGTAGCCAAATTATAACAAACAAAAAAAAAAGTTGTTTTGTGGATGGTCGCAACTCGCACTTACGTGCAGTGAATTTCTATTTCCTAATATTAACATTATAGACTGAATTATTGAAAAGGGGGAAAATAAGAATTGAAGAAGAGTAGCGCTCTTTCGATCATGTTTTATCACGTAAGCATTATGAAATAATAAGTTTTACTTCAGTTTTACCTATAAGATGTTTTGTAAACAAATAAGTTTTTTCAGATATCATTAGAACACGAGATCTTACTGCATCCACGGTATTTTGGACCGCAGTTATTAGATACAGTAAAACAGAAATTATATACAGAAGTAGAAGGGACATGTACCGGCAAGTAAGTGTGAGAGGTTATAAGATATTCTCTAGATAACGCTCAAGTTCAATGACTTCATTAAACTAATCACTTTTTTTACTTATAGGTACGGTTTCGTAATAGCTGTGACTACAATCGACAGCATAGGTGCTGGCCTGATACAACCTGGTCAAGGATTTGTTGTGTACCCAGTTAAATACAAAGCCATAGTGTTTCGACCTTTCAAGGGAGAGGTACTTGATGCTATAGTTACACAAGTAAATAAGGTAAAGTAGCATGTTATAAATATTTTTAGATTTTATTGTAGTGCATGTAGCAGGAAACTAGAACTGCCATTGGATTGTTGGAGGCAGCTTCATCTTTATTTAATATTTTATAATAGTTTTAAGTGCTTTTTATCATTTCAACTTACACTGTCATCTAACCCACTACTACTATGCCAAACTCTCTAGAGCCTTGTTCTGGAACATTAGGGAGGAAGGTTAGCTTTGGTTATTGTTGGTAGGGGGAAATATACTATACACTTCAATACTCAATACTCTGAAAGGAGCTTAATGTTTATAAACAACTTATATTTTGTGTTTAATATTTGTGCTAAGCTTCTAGTTTCTTATTTCAGGTTGGAATGTTTGCTCAAATTGGTCCACTGAGTTGCTTTATATCACATCATGTAAGTATTATGACATGCCTATATACATGCAAAAAACAAAATCAGTTACTGTTAGTTTTGCTTGGATCCCTTTAAACAGGTCATAAGGAAGAGCAATACAAAAAGCTAAGAATATTAATCTCGCTAAATATCACCCTCAACAGTGATACCTAAGCAAGTTTTCCATGTCTTTGATATGGACTATAGGAAGCTGTCTGTGTGCCCTGAATATGATTGTTCTCAAATCTACAGTAACTAGTAGTAATGTAGCGTATTTATAGAATATTATGCCACAGGAAATAATATGGAGCTATAATGTACTATCCACTATTTTTTTATAGTCAATACCTGCAGACATGGAGTTCTGTCCAAATGTGAATCCTCCATGCTACAAGAGCAAACAGGAAGACAATGTGATTCAAGAGGAAGATGTTATAAGATTAAAAATAGTTGGTACTAGAGTTGACGCTTCAGGCATTGTAAGTATAATATATTTTATATTTGTACCCATTCACTATCTGATGATTGCAATCTTCAATGTTATGCTTAATACTTTTGTGACCTAATCCAAAATTATTGAAAATACAGCTATTTGAAGTGTCAATCCTGATTGAGGCAGTCAAAAGCAAAAGTGCAGTGCAGCAAAACACAATTGCAAGCCATGTATACAGGAACTTGACCCCTATTTCCATGATATAACACACATCTTTACATCCTAATGTTATAAATGCGAATGTTAGTTTGTTACGCTTTTAAATGTAAACTGCTCAACGGATCTGGGTGAAATTATGCATATAGGTACTTTAGGAACCAACATTGGGTTCTTCAAAAAGGCATGTTAATAGAATCTTAAAAGGTTGGCAACGTATTTGTAGTACCCCTGGTATTGCAGATATCTATAGGCGACGGTGATTGCTTAACATCAGGCAACCCGTCAGCTTGATTGCCACCTGTGGCATATAAAAAAAAAAACACATGGGTAAAACCGTGGGTCGTAGCCAAAACAGCCAAAGAAAAACCTTACCAGTTAGTTTAGTGTCATAACATAAACTTAACCATTGTTACACCCAATGCGTCAATTTAAAGATTGTTATTTGTTTTAATTTCACTGTCTTCACCTGGCCTATCACTGTTTTTTGGCATAACATTGATTTTAAGCATGGTTACGTTTTTAATAGGTTCTGTCTACCTGTAGTCAAATATATCATTGTAACTCAAAACTTATTACTTTCATTTCAATTTTCAGTTTGCCATCGGCACTCTCATGGATGACTACTTAGGACTAGTGACACAATAGATCAATAACTAACATAGTTTTAAAGTAATTTTATATAATTTAAGAATACAAAATGATTTTCAAATAAAAACCTTTTATACTCATAGTTGTTTATTTGGCATTCAAATAATGGGGTAAAGTTCCATACATAATGTAACAAAAACAATCCATCAAAAAAGGATAAAATATTTGGACACTTTCAGTCTATCAGGCAGTAAATGTGTGGCGGCTTACAAAACCTCTAGCAGTGGCTTACGTCAACATTACTAAATAATAAATTATCCTAAATATATTTCTACAAGTACCGAGAAATGTAAAAAAACAAAGATATTATTTAGTGCTAAATGTAACCTATGTTGTGTATTCAAGTACATAAATAGTCACAAACATTAAATGAGATTTTGCTCAAAATAATGTACCACTAAATGTATCATGACATTTCAGCCTACATAATTTATGAGTATGTACGGTAATTTGTCAATAAGTAAATTTAAACTATGCTAAATTTATTTACAAAAACATTTAAAGGAGTAAATAAAAAAAATCATAGTAAACACATTCAAAGGGATGAATCATGTCTTTGGTACAACAATTATATACAAAGGTATATCAAATTATAATAATAATAATGTGAAATAAATAAGAACTAACCGAGTATTGCTTATTCTTACACAAAATATGGCATCTAAATAAATAATACTCATTATGAGATCAGAAACACAAGCTAAGCAAAATTCCGATAAGCACCAAGTCCATCTAAACTGTAAACATTCGAGGATATGGGTAATACATGATGTGCGACATTCATATCAATTTAAAGTACAATACTTTTCAATAGTCTACAATATTCGAATATATTTTTTACTATAAAATATTGAGACATAACATTGTGCAATATAGTTATAATATGCAATAGAAGATATAACATTCAAACAATCGGTAATTATTTTGCAGTATTTAATAGATTTGCACAAACATGCTCACTGAATTAATTGTTGCTGATAGACCATTTATTTTTATCTCTGTATTAGTATATAATATTATGTATTTCACTATGAGATTCTGCTTTATGGATGTATATCAGCAATATTATTTCAGAGTCAACAAGGCACAAAACAAGATATTATGATAAGTAAGATAGTATTCTAGAGGGAAAGTCTACAAACAGCATATTAGTATTTTAAAGTCATTATACCTATTTATGAGAATGAACATTGAACATACAGTGCTCAAAGCCCATGCTCGACCCTAATAAAGAGTATACTATACATAAATAAAAATATTTTAATAGGTTGTACAATTTGTACATACATAGTCACAAGTAATTCCCTATTATGTTATTATACTAAAATTTGATAAAATCCGTAGTGTAATTTTAAACAAGATTATTATAAGATGTAACTAAATTATTTAAATATATGAGATTGGATTAGAAGTAGGTACTATTAGGTAGGTAAAGTGGGTCGGGTTGAATTCCAACAGATTGTATCAACGTTTGAACTACATTTCATAAACATTAATTCGTAATTGAGAATAAAGCTAAGAAGAACGATGTAATATTTAGATTGCAATTAATACAATCACATAGTTGATCACTCTTCACTAGCTAAAATCTCAATACATGAATTTAAATAACGACAAGATTATCCTTAGACGAAAAAGGGAGAAAATTGATTCATCACTATCTAAAACATCGGAGTATCTTTAACATTCAAAATCTAAACTGCAACATTACACACAATAGTAACGTACTATGCATATAATTTATCTAACATTTATATTAATACTGGCGTTAATTTTAAAACCACGTCCACACAAGGTTGCGATTTCATTATTTTTTTTCCAATGGGTCACTTGAGCTTTTTGAGCAATGTAGTTTGAATTTGACATAAGTCGAAGTTACATTTTCGCAATTCAGTTTCTGCATATCCATATGCGGACGTGGCTTAGTAGGTAAGTCAAAGATCGGGAATATAATTTATATGTGATAGGTACTACAGGGATAAAATTGCTGAGCTTTTATAACATGAGCTTTTAATAAAACTATTGTAATTTTTTTGCTTCCTCGTCTTTTGGCAACCGAAATCGTCCATTCTGACACTCAAAACCGAACACCACTTCATTCCTGTCATTTGTGCTCTGAAGTAAATGCGGATCTTTCGTTAGTAATATTACAAATAACTAATAAATAAAAATAAATCATTTTCCTTTACATTATTATCTTTCGAACGCGATCATATCGAGCCCTGTGCTGTAGCGTTAAGGCTCGATTATCGACATTTACTTCCTTGTGTGACCGATGTTACCGACCCTGTGCAATCCGCGAGTGTAGGTACGACTCCGAATCTAGTAGCTACGTCTCGGAGCGCACCGACGACAATACAACTAGCGTGCTCGAGCATTTACTCGTGTGTTCAAATGGGAACACAATGGAAGACGAAGATATCATCACTATGGATACAAGTACAAAATCAAATCGAATATTTCGTATTTTGAACTCTGAACACTATCAAATGAGCAAACCGTTATCGCATTGTGATCCTCGACGTGTTTTTCACTAAGTTTCACGACACGTCCACATTCTGTAAAATCAAATTTTAGTTACCGTTGTAGTACAAGAAAATGCGTCGATTCTGATTTTTCAAACCTGTAACATTCAAACGTCACGTAGTACCTTATTTGGCCCTATCATATCAGAAAATTGTGGTGTTACTCTTTAGTTACTGAATTGTGGTCGTATAAAACAAGATTTCACAACATTTCGTTCCCATTGTACATTCCGCTAGTTCCTGTCGCTCGCTAGTTCCCGCCATATTCAATGTCGGACGTGGAAGCATTGGCACTAGGCAGACGGGTGTCACGAGACCGGGCCGCTAGCACCTCCCACGGCGGGAGAAACCGGCCCGCGAACCGCCTCTATGTAGTCCTTGATCAGCGTTGCAATTTGATACGCCTGCAACAAAAGTGTCTGGTTAAGTATATCATGAAATGTTTATGGAGGTTTTGTGAATATTGGTTAAGATATATGGTAAATTATTTTCCTATGTAGGTATAAGTAGGACTTCTAGCATGGGTGATCATCTATGGCATGATTTGAAATCAAGTTACCTGGTCAGTAGAGAGCACGAGCTTGGCGTGTTTCCTCTCGGCGCGAGTGACGAGCAGCAGGGCGCGCGGCGCAGGCGACACGGCCAGCAGCTGGTCGTGGTCGTGCGACACGAGCGCCGCACGAGTGCCGCGCCGCAGCAGCGTCAGCCCGCGCGCGTCTACGGCCAGCCACAGCGCGCGCGGCCAGTTCGACGTGAACGATTGCTGAAAATACGAAAACGATGACGATCGTTGTTTTTTAGGGTTCTGTACACCAATAAGAAACGCGTATAGTAAATCAGTAAAGACTAAAACAATATAAGTATATTTAGACGTAATTATGAAATTTGGCAACTTACAGCACAGGTAAAGAGGTTTGTCTGGAAGAAATCGCTCTAGGCGATAAGACCGCCCTTATACATCATTTATTCTATTGTTTTGTTATATTATTATATCTTCTATTTTTTGTTTGTTGTTTGTTTCCTATTTGTATTAATTGTGATCTGTGTTTAATTTTGGTGTATAATAAAGTTATATTCTATTCTATTCTATTCTAAAGGAAAAATTATGATTATTATAAAGATTATTATTATTATTATTTGCAATTTATTGCATCGCCTAAAAACTTTTTTCTGCGATTATAAACTTGCATTTAATTTTTCAGTTGACCTTGACGAAGGTATACCGATATATGGCAGACTTTTTTCTAGTGTGTTCTTTAACCCAATGTACCTACTTATCTTTTCGATATAGAACAATTTTAAAAGACTCATAGTAAATTATACGAATACGAGGTCCGATTCAACTAATAAATGACCGAACGATATCTACTTACAAATTTGTATCGGAACCGTGCAAACATTAAAGTGCTGTCATTTTAATTAAAATGACAGCACTTTAATCGTCTAATGACTATTTTTTTTATAGTAAATTGTCACGCTACTCTCTGGACATCTCCACCGTATTGTAAGCGTGAAGCCTCACCATGACGTCGAAGATAGTGGCGCGCGTGAGCGGCCAAGAGGCGGCGAGAGTGAGGGCGCGCTGCATGGCCGCGGCCGGCGGCGTGCCGCGCAGCGCTAGGTGGTGCAAGCGCACGGCGGGCGCCGGCAACGAGGGCAGCGCCAGCCGCGCCGGCAGCACCGCGCCCGCTGCCGCGCTGCACTCCGCGCCGCCTGAACACTCGCCGTGCACCACCTGCGCGTGCAGCGCTGCCAGCATCACCTGTCCCCATACACACACTAATTACAAACATCTATCAATCAAATACGATATCAAATGCATAAGTATGCGACAATAGTATTATCAAGTTACCCACCCGCACACGTACGCACACACATACAGACACGCAAACACACTCACACAATAGGACGATCTCCTATGAAATAAAATTTAGGTAAGTAGTACTCACAGCTTCGTCGGTGTCGATGGGTAGCCGGTCGTGCCGCACCGAGTGCAGCACCTGGTAGTACAGCAGCTCCATCTCGGCAGCGCACGCGGCGTGCAGCGGCCGCTCGCCCAGGAACAGGCGCTTCTTGAACACGAGCCGGCACGCGGCCGCCGTGGCCGGCGCCTTCTCCCAGCGGGCCAGCACGTCGCCCACGCGCTCCGTCCCGCCCAGGGCGCGCTCGCCGCCGCCCGCCGGCGTGGAGTTCGCACACACTTCGTATAGCGCATAACCTGTACGACATGACCTGATATTTTCTCGTCTATTTGTATCGACGCCTGTGCGTAATGCTATGCACATTTATTTAGTAAATAAACCCCAAACTAAATATGGGAACCAGATAACTGATAGAATACCTACTCATATAGGTACCTATATTTTTTTGTAAATACATATATATATACTTACTAGCTGCGTCCCGCGGTGTTACCCGCTACAAAAAAAGTAGCCTGTCTTGATCCAGGTTCTTCCAATAATGAAATAATTATTAAGATCGGATAACTTATAATAATCGGATAGATAACAAACATACAAACAATCAAATCTTTCCTCTTTATAATAGTATAGATGACTTCCATTTACACATACCAGTGGCAGATTCGCTGAGGCCGATCTTTTCGCGTAGCATCGCGACGAGATGGTCTGCTGTGGCGGCGGGGCCGAACACTAGGCCGTGCTGCTTGCCGTCCAGTAACAAGACCCGCACGTGGAGCGGCCGGCGCGCGGCCGCGCACAGCACCTCCTCCCGCGAGGGCGCGGCGAGCCGCCGCGGAACTTGAGCTATGCTAAGCGCCACCTGATGAACAAATAACTCATTAACAACCCCTTGTGTACCGCTAGGTACACAAACTAGGTACAAATAAATAAAAAAAAAACATTTTTTTACTTTCTGTTTGAAATGGATTGCTCTTCAAGAGGAATCAATCGAGCCCACACTCAGTAGGATTATGTTGTTTTAACACACGAGATACTGTGGCCACCTTCTAGCTTCATTATCAGACCCTGGACATCATCTAGGCGTAAAGTGCAAGATGAATCAATCGAGCTCAAACAAGGTTTATCATGTTTAGTTCAGAAGTTCCTGTAAGGCCATCTTCCGTCTCCATCATCAGACCAACTCGATGATACCATATAATTGTACTGTCACCGAAAATACATAGGTACACCAAATTTGAGTCCAATCAGACATCGGCAAGGGAGTCAAATTTAACTTGCAAGATTCCACCCGAACAAACATTGTTACATCCTACTAATATTATAAATGCGAAAGTTTGTGCGTATGTTTGTTACTCTTTCACGCAAAAACTACTAAACGGATAAATATTATTTGTTTGATAAAACACGGATTTGGATACAATTTCGTATAGTGGTAGCTGAGACCCTGGATTAACATATAGACTACTTTTTAACCTGAATACAAGTAGCGGGTAAAAAGTTAAATAAAAGCTTGTAAAATACTCTGGTGCAGAAAAAAAGAGCAGAAGCAGAGCACAGAGCCTCGATCACGAAAATTTATGGAATTCGCATCGTAAAGGTGTCGAGTCCTCGATAGCATACAAAGCTGTACAAATCTCATACAATTTTTTGTCGATGTCGATACGAATACTTTTTCGCAAGTCGTTCGTGATCGAGGCTCTGAAGTGGGCCGGTTTATAAATACAGGGTTGATTTGGAAATAGCATATGTATGTATGTATATATGTATTTGTTTATTTTTTTGTATGTATGTATTGTTAATTATGTTGAAATGTGTTTTATGTCCCAAATAAAGTGTTGTCTATTGTCTATGTGTTACCTGTTCGGCCCGTCTCGCGAACTTGCCCTCCTCGCCGGTGTGCAGCGCAGTGCCGCGGTACCGCAGGTGCGCCAGCAGAAGCCGCCGCAGCGGCTTGGCGGGCGGCAGCGCAGCGCCCACCGCGCAGCACAACAACGCCCAGTGCCGCGCCGACACGCGCGACGACGGCTCGGGGTGCTCAGTCGTCTGAGAATACAGACTTGTGAAATCTCTCTACTGATTATTTCGTAGGTTTGTATGAGAAATCGTTTTTTTTTACTGTAGTGCAATTTATGTTTCAGGTGTTACGTTGCGAAGTTCATCCTATGGTATTGGTATTATGGTATCTTTAATATACTTCCGCTTAAAAGACGCTTGTTACAATAAGGACGACGATTTAATTAAACCTGAAACAATGTTAATGATTTATTATCATTAATTATTTTGGTAAAATTATTAACTTAATAACTATCGGTAATTGTATTAATATCCCCTAATCATTGTAGTAACCGATTGCCGAGACATGTTTCGCGAGGCATCCCCTTAAATATAGGAGTAAACAATAAACATGGATACCATGAACATTAGTGTTCTGAAACTAGAGAACTAGTGTACTATCCGTATCCAGAACAAAGCAATTCACCAGTAACTTATTAATATAGCTCAACTAACATATGTTATAATTACTATTTTTTACACCAGTATTTTTTAATTACTAGAAATAAAAATATGGCGTTATCTACTGCTATCACTGAAACAATCTATGAAAAGAAACTTAAAAATTCGATATCAACAAATTATCCACAAAAAAGGTGATTCCTGGTTATTATTCTACTCGTAGAGTCCGACGCAATTTCATCATTAATAAATCACGAGGCAAACTCGTGCAACTGGATCGGGAGGCCTCGGTCGCGATAGTGCGATAGAGAAAGAAAATGTTTTTGCAATATTCCAATGAAAGCCGCCATTAGTTACCATACGTACGTTTATGTTTAAGCAAATGACTGCTATGCCCATAATTTTAGACGGGATTTCAGGAAATTTTGACTAGTAATAACTTTGGCATTATGTAGTAAATAGAAATTCTGTTTGCACATTTACGATATCTTACTCGGTTTGTATTACCCATTAAAAATTTTAGTAGTTTAAAACTAGTGGTGTATAGAGTCATAGCTGTAGATTCGGGCTGAAAAAAGTGCATGTTGACTAAAATTCTATAAATAGTTGTTTTAAATTAATATGCCGACATAGCTAGGGCATTGTTACAAAACGCAGACCCAACAGACTCCTGATTGATAGCCCTGTTGTTGGCCAGGTTGTGACGTACCTGCTTGATGAGCTGGACGTACAGCTCGCAGAGCAGCGTGTCCTTTTGCAGACAGCGCTGCAGCAGCGCTTGCGCCAGCGCCACGCGGTCGTCGCCCTCAGACTCCTGGCTGCTGGTGCTGTTATTGTTGGCCAGGTTGCTGGTGCTTCCGCTGTCGTTCGTGCTGAGCCCGGCGTGGCTCATTATGTCCTGTATTGGGAAGATCAATTGATATATCGATTTTTTTATTTTGAATAATTGATTTTTTTTTAATGTAAAAAGTAATGAGACGAACGAGACGCTCTCCTGATGGTAAGAGATAAAGCCTGCCCATGACCATTGCAGCGATACACGCAACTTTGAGTAACAAAACAAAGTCCAGGGCATCACTGCTTTGGCGCTCATTACTTTGATTATTGTAGAACAGTTTTTAACAGAATATTTATCCTTTTAATCAGTATTAACACTACGGAATTACTTAAAACGGCAGTGATTAGTACTTGCCAGCTTTGTTGGCTCATTTGATAGAATATCTGTTTGAAGAGACGTAGGGCGTGGGTTTGATTCCCACCAGAAAAAAACATTTATGTGACGATAAATGGTTTGCTGTATGTACTTATTTAAAAAAAGGATGTAAGTATTAGTAAGTAAAAGTATGTTACCTGGTTCCCAAAGCACAAGCCAAGCTTAGTTTGGGGCTACATGACGCTGTGATGAAATGTCCAACAATATTTATTTTATTCATTCTTATACCTAAGTCTATGTTTGACCAAAATTTCGCCTTTCGATAAGGGACGATAAAGCCGAAGATAAATCACGTAAACTTAAAAGATTCACTCTGATCAAAAATAGATCTCTTAAGAAATATAAAATTTGATAACGAATGTTGGTGCAGGTGCCATAAATAAGGTAGCGGACGAATGCGCAAGCGTACCCGCTGCCCCGGTTCAAGGCGCGGAGACGGAACACCCCAGGGTTTTTAGTGGGTATGCCGTCATTCTTGACGGAGAATCCCACATAACCACCTGCCACCCCCGTGGCCGGGTGGTATCCACAAAGGATTTTCCCTGGGGAAAAAAGGTGCCATAAATAAAAGTAGAAACGTACCTTGAATATCTGCATGGCTGCAACCTCTTCCGCTTCGTTGAGCTTGGTGAGAGAATGCGGCAGTGCCCTCGCCCAGCTCCAGTACCCCGCCGGGAACCCCTTGTAGCACTCGCCGGATGTTTCCGCAGCCATGTCTAGACGAACTTTCTCCAGCCGGTGCTTTGACAATCTAACAAAATCCCACTAATATTATAAATGTGAAAGTTTGGATGGATGGATGTTTATTACTCTTTCACGCAAAAATTACTGAACGGATTTGGATGAAATTTGGTATGGAAGTGGCTGTGATCCTAGATTAAAACGTAGGCTACTTTTTACCCCGAAACAGACATGTTGCGGTAACACCGCGGGGCGCAGCTAGTATAACATAAAAAACTGGACACCAACAAGCCATATCATCATCGCAATATCGGATAGACAAAGTTTTATTAAACTATTTTTTTTAAAAATTTATTTATATGTAATGAGAAGAACGATACGCTCTTCTGGTGGTAAGAGATAACGCATGCCAATCGCAGCGATACACAGAATTTTGAGTAGCAAAATACATTTTAGGATATCGCTGATTAGGCGCTCATTACTTTAAGATATTTGTTTTATATCAAACATCAAAGATTATTTAGATGTTAACCACACGTGAACAATAGACATGATCAGACCATTAAAGAACAGCGGGTTTAGCATAACTATCCATCAGCAAGAAATACGTAGTAGATATCTACGTACACGAAAAATAGCAGTTTACATTTACACCCACCATTGAAATGAAATGTACCTATGGAAAAAACGATAGCGCGTCACGCTAATTCTTGTTCTATAAATTTTTCTATTGTTTACACAGAACATAAATCTCACCAATTGATACGTTGTATAATGGCTAGATATACAAATACACGTAAAAATGCCTATAAAGTCAAGTTAACGTTTCAGTCTAATATGTAAGTAAATCTGTAAAAATTTGTGCAATGCTCAATAACGTACCTTCTAAGAGTGTTCCTCAAAAAGTTACCAGCAGAGCCCTCAGCTGGCCGTCTCAACATTCCACAATCGACAAGCGCTCGTCTGGCGCTCTTCAGAGCACCCGCTAGCCGCGACCGCTCAGACGTAGGTGCGGCTCTTCGCGGCGGCTCGTCCGCTAGGCCGTTGGCCAGCACTGGGCTGTATGCCGCCATTAGCCACGCGGCTTCGTTCTTTTGTGGCGATTCTAACACTATACATCTGTCAATAAAGGTCATGTTACATTCTAATATCAATATATTGAAGCAAACAATAAAACAATATATTGGATTTCTTTACAATATATTGCAAACGCAAGATTCTGAACTGTTTCGCCATAACGAGCTTTTAAAAGAAGTCCTGTTGAAGTAAAAACAGAACAGTGTGCATTCTTACATTCATGTCCAATAAATATTATTCTTTCTTTCAATTCCATGTAAAATTGTTATCTATAACATTAAAAAAAAAACATAGAAGTATTCTATCAGTTATCTGGTCCCCATAGCACAAGCTTTGCTTATTTTGGGGCTAGATGGCGCTGTGTGAAATGTCCTACGATATTTATTTATTAAAAAAAAAAAACATATCGTAGGTCACTACACACAGCGCCACATGACCCCAAACTAAGCAAAGCTTGTACTATGGAAGTCAGATAACTGACAGAATACTTAAATACTTGTTTTTTGTAAATACATACATATAATACATACCCAGACACAGATACACAACAACAAAATCAACAAGGTTCGCACTACGTCGTTATAAAACACACATGTATAATTGTACAGGGTAATAGAAGTACCTACCTACGTGCTATTACAAATACAAATACAAAATACAAATACAAATACCTGCATAGTGAAATCTTTTATTTATTCATTTGAGTTAAGGTTACCTGTGGCCGTCATGCTGCCCATGGTGAGTGAGACTGATGGTGAGTCCGTTGTCCACGGGGTCCATGAGTAAGGCTGCTATGTTGGTGTACGGATACTCGGCCAACACGACCTTGTCGGAAGGCCTGACTAGAACAACCCCTTCGGAACCCACGCCAAGCAACACGTTTGGACCTGAGAACAGATTATTACCGCAATAGAGATTCTATTTTACATCTCTAATTATTTTGTTACTCTTTTTCATATTAATAAACTTTAGACAGAATAAAATGAGAGCCTATTCTGAACAATGTAATTATTTTGGGAGCTGTCAATCTTTGTACACATGTATGTATTTCAGAGACCAAAAAATACGGGCCAAGTGCGAGTCGGACTCGCGCACGAAGGGTTCCGTACCATTACCTACCGGCAAAAAATATCACATTTGTTGTATGGGAGCCGCCTTAAATATTTATTATGTTATTTAGTATTTGTTGTTATAGCGGCATCAGAAATACATCATCTGTGAAAATTTCAACTGTCTAACTATCACGGTTCATGAGATACAGCCTGGTGACAGACAGACGGATAGCGGAGTCTTAGTAATAGGATCCGTTTTTCACTTTGGGTACGGAACCCTAAAACATAAAAACATCTCTACCTCGACTGGTTTGGTTCATATATAACTTATATGAACCATATTACAATAGAAAGATTATTTATTGAATTACTAGTAAGTAATTATGGTATTTTTTTGTCATGTCATTTTATTATGTTGACAATATTTTTTTGGTATTGACATATTTTATATTGACAATATTTTTTGACATTGACATGTTCGTATATTGACATTTTTGTGTTGACATGTAATCAGTTTTAAAATTCATTTAATGACATATTAAAAATTTTGAACTGACTGGTGTTATCGATAAAATACTTATATTTTGTATTTGTAACTCACCATGCGCCCAGTAACCCTTATAAGTGACGGGGAAAAGCGTGACTCCGTAGAGCGGATACTGCATGACGCAAGACAGGTACAACGCCTTGGCAGTCAACTCGGCACGCCCGGCGCCGTACTGCCGGTGGGCTTGCGATAAGATGTTTGCCTGGGGGAAATAAGAGACACTGCGAAATTCTGCAGAGTATGCCCAACTATTTGAGGCATGCTATGAGCTATTTGCTTTGTACTTTTAATTTTTCGCTAACGTAATTTGAATAGATACCATACACAAAAAGAAGCCGGTTTCGTAAAGGGAGACAACCAAATTTACCAAGAATTAACTCTTGGTCTGTAAATTCTTTGCACTCGTATACAAAATTTGTCCGGTGTTTTTACACTAGTATTCTTGCATTCAGGAACAGCACACCAATGATAAGTAGAACTCATCTTAAAATTGCAAACAATTACCAATATAAATACAAAATATTATGTACTAGCGGACGCCTCGCGGCTTAACCCGCGTAATTCCCGTTCCCGTGGGAATATAGGGATAAAAAGTAGCCTATGTCACACGGGGATAGTGTAGCTTCCCAACGGTGAAATAATTTTTGAAATCGGTCCAATAGTTTTTAAGTTTGTTCGTTACAAACATACAAAAGTCCGTAAAATACAAATCTTTCCTCTTTATAATATTATTAGTGTCGATATCTGCGCATTTGTTTACAGAGCCAACTAACATCATAACCACAGATCAATAATGACGTTCGTTTTCGTCAAATGCGCGCAAAATTTTGAAAATGTAAAATTTCAACGCATTTTTATGACACTTATCTGAGACATTGAATAAATTTTTTGAAAAAACCTTTTTTTTTTAATTTTCGTGGCTTGACATTACAGAAACTTATGGAGACACTTTTCAAAAATGGCTGTAATACGAGTATGCTATTTGTGGTAAGGGGGGTGCCCTTTGAACTTTTTTAAAGAAATTTCAATTTATTAAGGTCAGTATAAACCCGTGACTGGTTCGGGCTGCTATTTAAATATTTTGTGCCTGTATGTGACTAACCCACTGCTGCGCGGGTCGAGCGCGCGCAATCCTCTGTGGCAGGAACTGGTCGGGCTGCGCGTAGTAGGCGCGCGTGTGCGGCGGCGGCGGCGACGGCGGCGGCTCGCCCAGCGACACCTGCGCCTGCAGCCCGGCCAGCTGCAGCGCCACTTTCTCCGATACCGGGAACTCGTCCATCTATACAAATATTTACTATTGTACCTACGTCGTTGAACATATAAAAATGTTTATCACCGGCTCTTAATCTCGCACAAAATACTACGAAGTTAGTTTCGTTTATTTACCTCGACGTTTCCTCCATGTTGCAATAGCCGTGGCTATTGCAAACTCAACATAATTATGTGTTATAAGTCGCGAAAGTTTAAAAATTACATTCGTTGTTGCAAGCGGCGCCGGCGGGTAAGAACTGGATACAGAAAGCTGTCGACAATGCATTAGGCGAGACCTACGATAAGCAGTGTAGGTACACCAAAGGCATGATGATGATGATTCGTTGTGAAGTAGCTCATCACTTAGTACCTTGGACATACCTACGCTACACGTTAAGTTATACCTACAATGTTGAAACATTTTAATAGCTATCACAGACACTATTACTATAACAAAGATAAAGATAAAGATAATTTATTTGTTAAAACACGAGTAATATAAATTGTAATACATGGATAGATTATTTAATTATGTCCTGTGATCGTGTTTTGCCCTTTAGGCGTACAAATATGAGCGATGGCATGTCATGTAAAATAAAAAATTCAAATTAGATAATAAAATGTACAATATTTACTAATACTATAATATTTACTAACAGATATTTTCTTCAACTTTATTTACTCGTAGGCATCATCTCACATTAAAACTATGCCGATATTTCTACAAACAAAAAAAAAAACAAAACAATTCTAGACCTAGAACGAAAGGTTTGCGCGGAACGTGCACACTGAGAATATACTTCATTTTTGAGTAACATTAACAAACTTCAAGGATTCAGATTGCGTGTAGGGCGTCTTCCAAAGTCTGTAATAAAGTAGATTAGTATCTACCTTGACCACACTATGGACGGCCTGTGCATACAATAGCGCCACTTCCACCGGATCGTGTGGCAACTCCCGTCCGCCGCGGAACAAACGTCGCTTGAACACGAAGCGATTATCCGCCGACCCGCCCCCAGGGCCTTGTTGCCTGCAAACAGAAAGTTTCACTGCAATGAAGATGACAACGCTTCAAGGCAAGTATCGCTGCATACAGTTGTTTTGAGTATAATATACCACAAGCGGACGCCTCGCGGCTTAACCCGCGTAGCTCCCTTTCCCGTGGGAATATAGGGATAAAAAGTACTAAAAGACTCTTCGAGTTAAAATATGTATACTTTAAACACTTAACATTCGATCAGCGATAACACTTATAGAAAAACCACGTAATTATCATATACGGGTTTGAAATAAGCTGTCCACAAGGCTCTTTATTCTATATAAGTAGGTTAGTAAAAACCAACATAACAGCGACTGCAAAAAGGTCGCAACAAAGTGGTGTCTGAGGTTGGCAAGTGTATGATGTGCTTACATTTCCCAGGCAGCGATGACGTCATACAGGTACTGCGTGGCGCGGACGTGCTCTTCCTTGCCGGCGCGCTGCTGGTAGACGGCCCAGCCGGCGCGCGAGAGCGGCGTGAGGCCGAGCTTGTCCGCGAGCCGCGCGGCCGCCGCCGCCGCCGTGTCGGCCGGGTGCACGTCGATGGCCTTCGTACGCCCGTCCAGGAAGAAGAACCGGCATACTATCGTCCCGAGACGGCGCATCGCCTGCGATCAACGAATTTGTTATGATTGACGCTTGAAAATTATTTTAGACGTTCACGAGAAGTAAATAAATATTGTAGGACAATTGTAGGACCAAACTAAGCAAAGCTAGTGCTATTGGAACCAGACAACTTACTATGTACCTATATTTTTTTTTGTAAATATTTATGAATAAAATACAAAACACCCAGACATAGAACAAACATTTATGCTCGTCACACAAATGTTTGTCCTGAGTGGGAATCGAACCCAGTTACTCTTAATATATTTGACATAAATAATGTTTTTTACATTTTTATTATTAAACATTTCATTTTTATTTTACTTTTTTTTGGAATTGATTGTAATTTTTTGACATTACCTAAATAAGTGCATTTAATAAAAAAATTAACAAAGCTTTTAATTATTTATATTCTCTTCGCTTAACATCAGGCGAGTTGTCGGTCGAACGCAAGCCTATATAATATGTAATATGTTATAACCACCATACCAACCATATGTTATTTACTGAGGGGATGGCTGGCAGAAAATGCTTTAGCATTAAGTCCTCTCTTTGTACATGTTTTTTTAAGTGTGCATTAAAGTATTAAATAAATAAATAAATAAAAAACTAATTGATATGGACTTGTTCTGAAATAAATTTATATTAGGTACAACATTATTATTAAAGCAGATAATGTACGAAATTAACTAAATGGACAGTCAATATCAGACGTAATGACAACTCACGGCTATCTCGACCGTGGAGGGCGGCAGTTGTCTCGGCGCGGCGCCGCGGCAGTTGTCGAGACACCATTGCGCGCAGTGCGCGGAGCGAGCCGGCGAGCCGCGCGCGCGCACCCGCAGCCACGCGCAATAGTACCGCGAGAGGCCGCGGCTCGGCTGCCACGCCACCGCACACAGGCACAGAATCAACCACACGCGCTCCGCCCACTCTTCCACTGGACACTCGTTTATCTGTTAATTTCAAGCTTGTCACTTAATACTTACGAATAGTGTACCTTAATGTAGTTCTTTTAATTACTCATGTGCATGCAGTGTTCACCTCTAGAAGGTCGTGCATAATAATTTTTGCTTTTCACAAATGTATACCGATATTTATATTTTATGTAATTAAAAAAAACTAGGATTTGAAGTTGGAAAAACCAAGACAATTCAGTTTGAAAATAGGACGCAGTAGGTAATAGAGTTGCAAAGTTGCATCAAATTTAAAAATACATGGGGACCTTATGAGGGCACTTTAAAACTAGCAAGGACATCCTAGGTCACTACAAAAACTAGGACATGTCCTGGACGGTTGGCAACTATGCAATATAATGGTAATTTAGTATGTCCCCTAAAGTATTACCGGATGTTGTTTGTAAACGTACGCGTGTAACGACCTATCTTCTTTTTGCAATTTTTTTCAGCAGATTTGTTGCTGACCATACAATTACAAATACACTACTCAAACTAATTATAATTAATTTCTCCTTATAGAGACTAACATGCAAGCTAGCTTACCTGTCTGACGCATTGCACTAATATCTCATCTCTCAATTCTTCTCGTTCTATTCCCTTAGCTATCAGAGATTGTATCACTTGGGTCTCCTTATCCGCCGTCAGTTCCCCGCGCATATAGCGACACAACTCCTACGAAAAAAAAAACAATATACATACAAATATGCATCAATGAAGTGAAAATGTTTTGTTTCTGTAACTAAAGTTTCACTTTACATACTATAAGTTGGGACTTTCTGGTAAGTATTAACAATACTTGTGTCAGAAGATGCATTCTTTTATATCTATGTATAATCAATTTTTTTAACTAAGAAAATTTTGCTATTCAATCCACATTAACCTAAAGCTCTCGAAACACAATAGGTATTTGTTCCATATTGTATCGTAATCATAGTAAACAAGCAGAAAAAGTTTTCGCAAGTAATATTATAAAATGCAAAAGATAATTGTTATGTGTAAACATGAGTAAGTACTTTGACTCAGTTCTATTACGGCTGATCGAATTTTATTAAAATAAAAGCACTTTATTATCGCGGATAAGTTTTCGTTTGATCGCCGTTATGGTCAAACGCGAACGCGTGGACACATGTAGCCGAAGATAAAGCACGCAAACTTAGGAGACACCTATTTATATATTTTTAATATAATTATAATTTATTGCATAT
Source organism: Biston betularia (assembly GCA_905404145.2). Classification (NCBI taxonomy): domain Eukaryota; kingdom Metazoa; phylum Arthropoda; class Insecta; order Lepidoptera; family Geometridae; genus Biston; species Biston betularia. The sequence goes on from FR989879.1 coordinate 3,789,067, forward strand.
TAGAGAACCGGAAATAATGTAAAAAGTTTGATAATATCTTTGAGAGAACTGTTGTTTTCGTAACACGTTTTCAACAAATAACAAAATACTAATGACGTTTTATACGTTAATTTAATATTGATTAAATTCTATAGTAAAGATTTTACGTAATACGCGTGGACGTAAATAAAACTTTTACTACTAACGGAGCAAAAATATGACAGTTAAGTAAGTACTCAAGTTTACACATGACAATAAGACTCTTTATACTGTTCTATAACCATCGTATTCAACTGCGATACCAAAGTACCTTAGCATTAGCTAATACAACACTCAACCTTAGGAATACCAAAAATCTTCTCGCTGCTAAAGGAGTCTAAAAAAAGTCAGTTGCGTACGAAATTACGTCATCGTCCTTACCCGGAATATATTGACGGCAGCTGTAACGCTCTCAGGGTCGTGCAGCTGTATGTGTGAGGTGGGGATGTTGTTGCCCTTGTGATATGTGATCATCTCTTCTTTAGTGAGCAGCTCCATTGATTTACTCTTCCGTGTTAGCGTCGCCATTATTGTACCTGGAACAAGCAGTTCAGTAAAAAATAAATAGTAAGCAGATCGATTATAGCTTCTATAAACAAAATTTCAAGACAAACTCGTACCTATTATGAATATCGTGAAAATGAAGATAGCAAACCAAACGTTTTGATTCTTACGTTTCTCATCCATACGGCCAAGCCTTAACGCCTGTCCATGACCATTGCAGCGATATTCAGAGCTTTTGAGTAACAAAACAAACTCCAGGGCATCGCTGATTTGGCGCTCATTACTTTGAGACTTTTGATGGTTAGTCTTAACAGCCCAGTAATTTCGCTAGCTGCTAGTACCATTCAAACCGGAACACAGTAATGTTTACACACTACTACTTAGCGGCAGAATAACTGGTACTGCGGTGGTACCTACCTAGACAACCTCCTGCTAAAGAGATCTACCACCAAGTGCATGTTTGCATGCTTTCGTCTGAGCTCACCTTCAGGAGACCTCGGGTGGTCATTAAAGTACAGTTTGGCAAACTCCGTGAGGTCGTTAGTCGCGTCCGCGGGGGGCGTCATGGGGGGCAGCGCAGACGAGGGCGGAGACGCGGCCTCCATCTGGTGCAGGCGCCGCTCTACACGCTCCTTGCGTCTGGCGCTGCGGTCCGTATTCTGTAAAGATGATAATTTCTAGTATAGCGCTGGTAGGTCAGCGGTTAGCGTGGTCGTATCACATGCCCAAGGGTACAGGCAACAATGAGGTCGAGAAGAAAGTTTCGTGAGGAAACCACAGCAAGGTACTCTTTTTTTATGGTTGACAGGCTAGGTGTTTGACCACAGCTCACCTCATATTAAGTGAAGGTGTGGTCGAAGATAGCAAAGCACACCTATCCTGGAATGGAAGTGGCTCTCATCGAGCGAGCTGCGAGGCTGCTGGAACACACCGTTAGATGCTTGGCGATAGATTTTCAACTCGAGGGTCGTAGCTAGCCAGCCGAGTACAAGAAGGCACCCTACCATCATGCTATGGTTTCCTCACGATGTTTTCCTTCACCTCAAACTCATCCAGCCCCAAACTAAGCAATACTATTGGAACAAGATACCTAAAATAAATAAATAAACATCACAGGACACAACACACAGCGCCATCTGACCCCAAACAGAGCAAAGCTTGTACTATGGAAGTCAGATAACTGATAGAATACTTAAATACTTTTTTTTTGTAAATACATACATAATACATACAGTACACCCAGACACAGAACAAACATTTTTGTTTACAACAACAAAATGTTTGTCCTGGGTGGGAATCGAACTCACGCCAGACATACTACCAATGAACCAACAGGGCTATCAATATGATAATACTTACATACCTTTATAATAGAACAATGTATTTGATCAGTTATTTGATTCCCATAATAAGAGTAGAAAAACTTTTGCTTCAGACATACTACCAATGAACCAACAGGGCTATCAATATGATAATACTTACATACCTTTATAATAGAACAATGTATTTGATCAGTTATTTGATTCCCATAATATAAGTAGAAAAACTTTTGCTTAGTTAAGACACCGCTGTGTTAAAATGCCCCCAAGTATATATTTTTTTGTTCTTTACTTACATTAACGTCTCCGTTCAATGTGGGCGGCGGACTGACGCACGTGTCCATCGGTATTGGAGGCGGCGGAGGGGATTTCTCCTGTGACGTCACTATTGCGGGAGACACGGGCATTTCTGGTATGCCCGACTCCAATTCAGCCGCGAATCTAAACCAAAACAATAACATTATATATTGTTCATAATTCACACGAAAAATAAGGTACAATAAAATAAAAAGATTAAAAACAACTAGCGGCCTGTACTTAAATGTGTACACATATAATGTAAGGCCAAAGTTTGAGGCGTTACTTATAAATATTGCTTAAATATAATCTATGCATATAACTATATTAATAAGCAAAAATATTTTTTTTACCGATCTCAATTTCACGCCTGGCATGTCACGTTAGAAAATTGATGTAAATTTTTATGTGCAAAGGTTTTTTGTATTGGGCTGCATATAAATAAACAAATATCGTAGCGCCATCTGACCTCAAACTGAGCAAAGCTTGTACTATGGAGGTCAGATAACTTACAGAATAGTTAAATACTTTTTTGTTGTAAATATATACTTATAATAAATACAGAACACCCAGACACAGAACAAACATTTATTTGTACCACAAAGTTTGTCCTAGGTGGGAATCGACCCACGCCCTTCAGCTCTTGAAGCAGACATTCTACCAATGAACCAACAGGGCTGTCATATGATGTTTGTTGGTTTTTGAGTAGAACTTATAAATTATTGAACCGAAAGTGGGTGGACAATGTGACGTGTTTAAGTTACCCGTTGTTATTGTCAGCTTGTTCGGCGGGCGGGGGCGGGGGCGGTGTCGTCACGGACTGCGCGGGTGCATCCGCCGGGCGCGGTATGACAGACTCGTAGATAGGCTCCTTGCCGTTCAACACGGACAGCTTGCCATTCGGTATGACACCGTTCGTCAGCTCCGGTGGCGTCGTGTCTGTGGAGTGATTTAAATGTGTTAAATGCGTAAGTTTGTTATTTCTTTATGCTGCAACGATTTAGACAAAATTTAGAATGCGGATAGCTTAAATCCTGAATTAGCACAAATGCTACTTTATATGTACATCGGAAAAAGAGGTAAAAACCGCGTTGCACAGCTAAAAATTATTATTAAAAACAAACGTTTGTATGTAAGTACCTACATATAGATAGACAATAATTTATTTCTATTAAAAACAGAAAACATTTAAAATAAGACAATAAAATTAGTGTAAATTTAATTACTTTTTTTCAAAATGTGTTTTTTTTTAAACTTTACAAAATTGTTACTTTTCACTATTATTTTACAAACAATAATATTAGACAAATAAGTATTATTAATGCGTTAGCTTGCTATTATGTTCCTTACTTCACGCTGTAATGGCTTAACAGATTTGGATTAAATCTGGAATGCAGATAGCTTATATGTTGGCTTAACATAAAAGCTCTGACAGGAAACATTAGCACCTAAACGCAGTCCTTCATCGTCAGACAGCGGTAGCGGCGGCAATACCAGCGATGACGTCATCGTGACGTAGAAAGCAATGCCATCTATTAGTTACAAGCGATAACTGACCTTTAGCGTTCTGCGGCGGCGGAGGCGGCGGGCCCGCTGGCTCGGGCAAGGAACACGCGGGCGGCGGAGGGAAAACTGGAGACTGCATCTCAACGCCGTCATCGTCAGACAGCGGTGGCGGTGGCGGCGGCAATATCAGCGATGACGTCATCGCGTCACCGTTGGACATCGGTGATATGCCTGCGAAATTACAGCAAATTTTTGTATCGCAAAGTAAATATATCTATATAAACGAGTATAGCAAACCTATACTTTTGTTACAGTATTAAACAAATCTAGCCAAAATAAAACGATCTATTTTTTTTGGGCCTTGTGTATCGCGAATAGACACAATCTTTTTCTCTTTCAAATTTCTAACTTGATGGAGAAGACAAAAGATGAGCATATTTCCAGCCTTACTTACATTTATTAAAGTTTAAAGATCCGAATTATCACAGTTTTTTGTAAGTGAAAGGTTTATCAGCATTTTGCTAACATGATACGTACCATTGGTTAAGGATGACGTCATGAGCCCGTTAATAGATGACGTCATCGGCGTGGCGGGCGCTAAGATGTTCTGCAGGGGGAGGGACGAGGGCGGAGGGGGCGGACATGCGTCGGAATCGGCGCCGTCTGGCTTGCGCTCGGTCTCGTCGAGAGATTTGGAGATTTCCCCTGCTAGAACGTGCTCCAACTGAAAAATATAGCAAACTGGTCAATAATCATGGTAGGAAAATAACACTTGACTAGAAAAAAATAATGAGTAGAGTATTGGCAAAAGAAATCAAACCTATAAGGGATAACAAACTACAAGTTCACGCCGCTAAGTCGGTATTTTTTAGAACGAGTACAATCAAGTCTCAGTTTGACACAGGCTGTGTTCTATAGTTCCTATCAGTTTATCGGTAAAGTGCATTGTGCCTATACGAATAGTAGAGAAAGTAGCGGAAGCATAATTTATTTTAGACTACCTCGCTATTACTATTTCTGTATCTGATTCTTTCCATTTTCTACCGACTCAAAAAAGGAGGAGGTCCTCATTGCAATTGTATGTTTGTTACGCGTTAATTCCACCAATTATGAATCGATTTTGATGATTCTTTTTTTTGCTTGATCACCTGAGCTGAGCGTTTAGTTGGCCTAAGGGTCATGGAGTGGTTTTTTTTTTAATTTTAAATTTGTACATTACATATTTATAATTATGTCTGCATTCTGTGCTTATCAACACAATAATTTATTATTTCAATAAGTGTGTAATCTCAGTAAGTAAATTCTTTGCAATTAGTATGAGTCAAATATTTTTAAACAGTAACGTACGCTTATAAATAAAGTGTATCATACACTAACCTCATGATGCAAATCGTCCGCGAGACGCTCCATGGAGGCGCCGATCTCTGCGATGGTGGGCTGGCGCGCGTCGGGCTCACCGTCGGGCGCGCCGCGCTGCGCCGGCACGTCTGCCAGGAAGTCGAACAGGTTGTCCAGGTTGATGGACTCGGCGCGTGCGCTGGCCGAGCACCCAAGGCCGCGGAGTTGGTCCGCCATCGTTTCTAGTTCGGCGCGCTCTTGGTTCGCCTTCTCCGCCAGGCTGTGGGGTAAAATTTTTTATTTTTTATTTTTTTTTATTTCAAATAGGCTTGCGTTTGACCGCCAACTCGCCTGGTGTTAAGTGAAGATGCGGTCTACGGTGGAGCACGCTCGCCTAGAAAAACCGATTCAGGGAACACCCACTCGGGCAGCAAATTCCATTATTTAGCGGTTGGAAGGTAGATTCGAACCGTTTCGTTCGAGTCTTTGGAATATCGACCATGAAGTGGTGTCGCTTCTTGAAGCTCCTGCTGTCCGATAGTAGAATGGGAACAAACAAACCTGTGACTTGACTTGTGAAACAAACCTGTTCCTCTCCTCTCTGAGCTTGATCTCCTGGTTGACGCGCTTCATTTCCCTCAAGGCAGCGGCTACCTCCCTTGCGAAGGCTCCTCTCAAGTGCCTCTGCAATGTTAGAGCAGACCTGCGCAGATGCAGGAAATGCGCACGTTCCTTCCACCCGCGCCACGCCGCTTGGAGCACAATGACGGCATTGCGCCATAACAGGTACTGGCGACGCTTCACGCTGCCTTTGTACCACTAGAAAGAGGAATATTATGAAATAACGTCAATATATTCAAGTGTTCCAATAGACTAAGTGAATTTTGTTGACTTGGATCTTGTTTTAGGGTAAAAGTAGGAAAGAATGGTCAAAGGAGAAAATTGAGTTAACTCAAAACACAAATTGCGACGCGCGATTCAGCATAGCGTAGATACTAAATTGCAAATACAATTAGATAAAATTTAAGCAAATCATTGTATATTTGATTTTCCAAGGAAAGCTTTAGGTACCTACATACGTTTTAGTGGCTTGTTAAAAATGATTATATAGTATCAACAACAGACTTCCCTCCAGTGACAAACATAACATATTACGGAATACGTTCATCTCAAAGCAGTGTATATAGCCTTGTCTATATCATCTTAAACATAATAATTGATGCTTTCCTCCTACTTTTGTGGTCCTATAGTAAGTTTGCCATTTATCTACTTACTTTTTGTATCCGCAAAGCAGACGAGTGCAAAAGTGCAGTGCGTTTCGCCTCGAGAGGCGCGTGCACCGAGGTTCGCATAAAAATCTTTGTGTGACCGATCTGCCAGTCATTCTTGGGAGCGTTCACAAGCGATGTTATAGTTCTGGAACAATACATTTCTGTGTCAAAATAAAATAAACATCTTAAGTAAATTTTTATATATGGATAGGCTAAGTGTTTTACCACAGCTCACTTGATGTTATTTTTGTTTATAATTATTCCATTTTACGATAAAGAGTAGAGAGAATAAAGTTGTTAACAATTTTATTTGCTACAAATAATGTCTTATAGTTTACGAGATACAGCGCGAAAACCCTTTGCACCTCTTTTTCCAATATGACGGCTGGGGGACAAGGGTGGCGACCCTACAAACTTAACTTAAGCTTATACTAAACCCCCCCCCCCCCCCTACACATCAAAAAAATAAAATTGCGTCCTCTAAAAAACGCACGCTAAGGCCTAAAAAATATAATATTTCAATGGACTAAAACTATAGTCTGTGATGTGCAGTGGTTTCTAGACTTACGCAATATCCGGGTGGCGCGGTCGCGGGTGCGGCAGCAGGCAGCGGTAGCGCGCCTGGAATGCCGCCGCCGGCAGGTGAATGGGGTAGCCGTCACGTCGGATGCGAACTATCTCGTTCATCCCGAGGTAGCGCAGCTGTTCCAGTACTAACTGGTCACTAAACTTCCCCGCTTCTTTGTTGTCATTTGGCTTTATGCAGCGGACGTACCTAGAATGCAGAACCGAGAGATTCATTTATTATTCGAATGGCTAAAGCGTGGAAAACGTTACCCCAGTGGGTGTTCCCTGATAGATACAATCTGGGTGTCTTCAACTCGGTATTTTCTAGGCAAGCATGCTCCATCGTAGATCGCATCTTCACTTAACATCAAATGAGATGGCGATCAAACGTAAGCCTATAACTTCAAAAAAAAAAAACGATTTTGGTATATAAGCATTTTAGACCGATGGCTTTTTGAAGTGCGCAAATAGAAATTTGTAATAAATATGTAGTAACCTATACTTAGATAAATGTTTAAAAGAGCAGTTTCTATGTCGACCAGTCAGGTCCCAATTTTTGTGGATATTATGCCCACCCGCCAGGGATGCTCAATTATCGTAGGTTTATCGTGGTGCACCGCGTAATTTTGGAAAAAAATTAAGCTAGAGGCTCTGTTTAAATTCGGGAATTAATAACGTTCGGATTGTACAGATTAATTTTCACAAATTCCCATTTATTCACAAATAAGTATTTAGCAATTTTTAGGAAATTATATAAATTAATTGTAACGCACAAGTGAACGCCGATTTGGACACAGTTTTCTGACGCACAAGAATGTGTCTCGGGTCGTTTTTTTCCAACTAATTACTTCAAAAACATTACTTTCCACTTACTCCGTTGATAAAACATCTGGAGCACCTAATTAGTTTTCAAGTGTCTTTGATAACCAAACGTAACTTTTGTTTACTAATCAAAGTTTGATGCACGACAGCCCTGTTGGTTCATTGGTAGTATGTCTGCTTCGAGAGCTGAAGGGCGTGGGTTCGATTCCCATACAGAACTAACATTTGTGCGACTAACATCGATGTTTGTTCTGTGTCTGGGTATACTTTATGTATTATAAGTATGTATTTACAAAAAAAAATAATTAGGTATTCTATCAGCTATCTGGTTCCCATAGTACAAGCTTTGCGTAGTTTGGGGCTAGATGGCGCTGTGTTAAATGTCCTCCATCTCTTACCGTTAGGAGAGCGTACCGTTCGACTCATTATTTTTACATTAAAAACAAGTACAAAATCTCTAAGAATCATGAGAGATGCACCACTCACCAAACATCAGTAGCTTGCAACATGTCAACTAGCGATTGCAGCTGGCATCGGAATGTGTCCACCACAGTCGGTCGACCTTTGGATGTGCCACGCTGTGTGGTGCCCGTCGAATTCGGACTTGACAATGATATATCCTACAAAATTTCGAACGATAGAGTGATGATGATAGTTCAGTAGTTAGCGCGGTCGGTTCGCATGCCGAAGGGCATGGGTCAAACCCCAACAATGAGCTTGAGCTGCCGGTGAAGGAAAATATCGTGAGGAAACCATAGCATGGTGGTAGGGTACTTTCTAGTATTCGGTTGGCTAGTAAGCTAACATTCTCAAGTTGAAAATCTGCCGCCAAGCATCTAACGGTGTGTTCCGGCAGCCTCACTTGAGAGCCAGTTCCATTCCAGACTAGGTGTGCTTTAACATCTACGATCACACCGTCACTTAACATCAGGTGAGCTGTGGTCAAACACCTAGCTTGTCAACGATAAAACAAACAAAACTAAGAACGGCTCAAATGACAGAATGCAGTGCGTTTAAATTACAAGTACCTACTTTTTTTTTTTTTTTTTTAATGGTTGACAGGCTAGTTGTTTGACCACAGCTCACCTGATGTTAAGTGAAGGTGTGGTCGAAGATGGTAAAGCACATGAAAACGGTATTGTATGAAAACGGTACGAGTATAACAAAAAAAATATCTACAAACTAGCTTCGTGCTGTGGTCTCACCTACGTTTTCTGGGATAAAAGTGACCTATGTGTTAAATTAGAATACAGTTGTTTGGATACCAAATTTCATCCAAACCCTTTCAATTCCTCAAACCTACAGCGTGAAGAAGTGATAAAGATACATACAAACTTTTGAATGTATAATACTAGCTATGTCCCGTGTTTGCCCCCGCGTTTTAGGTATAAAAACAACTTGTGTTAATCTAAGTAGCCGTTCTCAATTTTATCTAAATTCGTCGAGCCGTGAAGAATTAACAAACATACATTTACAACTTTCGCATTTACATATTTTATAGTATTAGTTTGATATATAGTCGCTTTAAAAAAGTGGCCGAATAACGAGTACCATTATAAGGAAACATTTTACATTTTAAAATGTCATCATTACTTTATTTGAATCACAATTACAAAAAATTAGGAACTTACGTGCGCAGGTGGCGACAGATCTTGCACATAATCGGCCAGCTCCCTAACAAACGGGTTGGCGGACCGACTGAGGTGGTCTATGAAAGCGTCTTGCTGAGTATCTCTGTTTTTATCGACAAATCCTTGCACGCTGTAAGACACTGCGCCAGCATAGTGCTGGACTCCAAACTCTTCCTCCCATTTTCGGCGAGAGCCTTTCACAAAGCTCTGGTGTTCCCCAAACTCGCCTTGAATGTTGGTTAGATATGCGCCATCAGAGCCCTGAAATAATTTAAAAAAAAAGTTGTAGTCAAGCTCTAAGTAGTTTTTTTTTGCCTCGGTGAATAAGACACAATTTATCCTTAATAGTTAGAAAAAAAAAATTGAATATAGCGTAAACATAGAGGGGAAAATGAATGCAAAGATAAAAGTCGATATATATGTTTTTACTTTATAATAATTATTTTTTTAAGTCTATGTATAAAAGTTAAGCGAGAAGAACTTCAGGAATTCATTTTTAGAAAATCGGTTAAAGATCTCTAGTATTTAGTTTTAATCTTTTATCTTTAATAAATAAGGAGAGAGGCCTATACCCAGCAGTGGGATAAAGAAGGCTGTGGATGATGATGATGATGATTTAGTTTTAATCTAGGTACGTACCTAAGAGAGAACTTCAAAAATAAAATAAAAAGGAGTGCAAAACGACCAACCAATCTGCGTTACAGTTCTGTAGATGACTTAAGCTCATAACTCATTTTTTATAACAGAATACATGTTTAACAAGTGAATTTAGATATCACATTCAAATGTTATGTTACAAAATTCAAGTAAATTAACATTATCTGTTGGGTACTGAATAAGGTGTACACACTGCTCTGCAGTTGATCTGAACAAATCAAGTGTTTGGATGTTTATTTATTTTATTGAGAAAGGTTCACTTACAGACCTTAGGCAACTTAGTATGTTATCTAGTACGTAGAACATTTATAAGAGTTATTGTTTACCTTAGGCATGTGACATTGTTCACTGAGTAGTTTGAGCAAACTTCTCGGCGGTTTCTCCAGCAGCTCCAAGCACGCCGCGTTGTCAGTGAATTGAATTTGATTATACACTATGCCTTCTTGTCGGTACTGAAAACAGAAAAAGTATTTTGAATGAACTTTGGTATGGTAAGTTTAGTATGCAGACATATTGGTGACTACTATGATAATTATGATTTTTTTGTCATGTCAATTTTATATTGACAATATTTTTTTATATTGACATATTTCTGTTGAAATGTAATTAGTTTGGGGTCAGGTGGCGCTACCTGACCCCAAACTAAGCAAAGCTTGTAGGTACTATGGAAGTCAGATAACTGATAGAATACTTACATAGTATATTTTTGTAAATACATACTTATAATAAATACAGAACACCCAGGCACAAAACAAATATTTTGTTTATACCAAAAAGTCGCGTATGAATCGGTTTCTTCTAGGCAAGCGTGCTCCACCGTAGACCGCATCTTCGCTTAACATCAGGCGGGATGGCGGTCAAACGCAAGCCTATCTATTATTTTAAAAAAAAGTTTTTTCTGAATGGGAATCGAACCCACGTCCTTCAGCTCTTGGAGCAGCCATACAACCAATGAACCAACAGGGCTGTTAAATCAGAATGCATAAAGTGTTATGCCAAAAACAAAAAAAGAAGAAGCAGACTTACAATTTCTTGTTCTAGCGCAAAGACGTAGTTGTTAAAGAACATGTGTAGCTTCTCGTTGGCGTAGTTGATGCACAGCTGCTCGAGCGAGTTGTTAGCGAAGTTTTCGAAGCCGAATATGTCGAGGACGCCCATGGCGCGCGGCGCCTCGCGGCCCGGCGCTGAACACGAGTTCACATGCCGGACCAGCCAAGCGAACGTGCGGGAGTAAAGAGCACGAGCCATAGCGTGGCGGTTCTCACGAGCCTGCGGATAAATGGAAAAACAACATTGACGTACAAAAGAGAATCTTGACAAATATGATTACGAGATACAACAGGGGCCGAACAAAAAAGTTACGCGACTGCGAACCTTATTAACCGTTTATACGATATGAAGATGAAAACATTTATTTGATACAATACAGACAGATAAAAGAAGACAAACTTATATGCGCCCTTTTTAATAAAAACCTAACATAAATGGCAAGGAGAGTTAAAAGTTGAGAGGCAAACGTGTTACATGATTTTAGAAAATAATTTAGTCTAACAAAAAAAACGTCAGATTTACAGAATTTTTTCATGATTTCAATTGTATGATCTTCGGCATTTATAAATTTAATTAACATTTAGGTACTAGAAAATAAAAAAACTATCAGTTTTTTTTATAGTGTTGAAACATTCTTATGTTCGTTTTTTTTTTAAATCATAAATTAAAAAAATAGTCTCCATAAGCAAACCCAATATATAGTGTTGAAACATTCTTATGTTCGTTTTTTTTTAAATCATAAATTAAAAAAATAGTCTCCATAAGCAAACCCAATAGTTTCAATAAATATTTCCTATTTTTATTTTATCTCACCTCGGGCAATCTGAGCGGTATGTCAGTGACATTCCCTCGAACATTGATCTGTCGCTCCAGCAGAACTTTGTTCGCAGTCGGCGGCGCCAACCCTAGCAGGGTAGACACCGCCTCCACAGCTTCCGTATCTTCTGGCGCCAGGGACGTACGCTCGCCGTCCACATCCTGTAACATTAATACATCATTTATTTAGGAAGTTGAAGAAGAGCTGTAAGCTGTGTCAAGGGGCAAGAGAAAAAATGAATAGGTTCTTGTGATGTTTTTCTTACCTGAAATTGTATATTGCCAAGCCATAGTACCGCTGCCAGCACTTTGAAGAGTCCCTCGCACATGTGCGGCGGTACTTGCAACACAGTCAGCGCCAACTGCAGCGCTTCGAGCTTGCCCTGTTCGTCGCCGCGCCCCGCACGCGCCTCCACATCCTCAGGGTTCAGGTACTTGAAGAGAACACCGTCTCGGAGGCGCAACGTATTACGGAGTTCAGCGTTATGCTGGAAAGGTTTATAAGTAAGTTATGTACAAGCTCTAAAACCCATCATTATACTTCATATTATTGAATATAATGTCACATCAAACTTTTGTTTTATTTAGAAATTATATTTGGAATGTGCTCAATAAGCCCTTCTATTTGAAGGCAAACACAGCATGTCTTTTTTTAATAACGCCATATTTGTTGTGACGTTTAGAGGCGTCGACGGAAACCGCATTTGTTAAAATACGATTCGTTCTAGAGATACGATAGAATGAATTAATTTAAATACAATACACACATACATATACACCTAAAATTATAAGTAGATAATATGGCGACTTTCATAAAATAATTATTTGTTTTGTGTTACTGCACTGTTTGATATTGATACTTATATGTACATAAAAATTATGCGCCAGTTACACTGTCAGTAGCAAGCCATTTAGAAACATGACTGTCTCTAGCGTAACGGTGGCACGGACTCAAATAAATAAAAAGTACTCAAATAGAAGCGCCATCTATTGGTAAGACGCTTCACTACCACAAAGTGGTCAAAGTCAGGAAAAATTGTCCGAAACGCACAGAGATACGTGCCTCCATCTAGACCCCTGAACCGATTAGCCGTTGTAATGTATGTAATTATTTATCTGTTGCTAGTGATTAGCAACGTCAACAGGTTTATCTAATATTAACGAAAAAGAGCTTGAAATTTTAACATTTTCACCTTAGCCCCTTCCACTAGTTGATAAAAAACGTGGTAGTTGGTCTCTTTGGGAGCCGGACCAGTGATTCTTGCCCGTTCGAGTAAAAAGTCTCTAAGGACGGCACCTTTGATCCCCCCTCGGTGGTCCAATCGGACCTCCACAAATTTGCCAAACCGCGACGAGTTGTCGTTTCGGACTGTTTTTGCGTTACCTGAAAAATAAAACACGTAAGAATAATGAACACCAGTTGTACATTAATTATGATCTATATATTGTATATAAATTTTATCTGTTATTTTAAGAATAAAGATCACAGAAAACTAGAAGACGTCCCAATTGTCATAAAGCAGAACTACTGCCAAATGAACTAACCTTAAAATGAGCTTGGTTACCTGGAAGAGATCGCTCTAGCGATAAGGCCGCACACCAGTGGCACTAGCTCATAAGATCATTTTGTTCTCTGTACTTTTTTTTCTGTTTTTGGTGTGCACAATAAAGAGTAAAGAGATCTATACCTATATCTAACTAAAAGATATCAAATTTAAATTGGCTATGTTTGTGTTTGAATTCGCTCCTATCTATAGATATGTGCGTTCAGCTAGGTTTCTCCATAACCTGTAGTTAGCATCAACTTACCAAACGCTTCTAGCACAGTATTGGCCTCCAGAATTTGCTGTTCAGCCCAGGAAGCCTGGCCACCAGCCGCGCATAAATACTGTAGTATCAGTTTGGTGGTCTCCGTCTTACCAGCGCCGCTCTCGCCGGATATCACCACTGATTGGTTCTTTTCACCGTTCTGAAACAAATTATCAGTTTCTTTACTTACTTTTACTTTCAAATTTCATTTATTATTCACGACCGATTTTTATGTATATTTGCTAGGTATGAGACTATGTCGTAAAGTATATTTCATATCGCAAGGTGATTAGCTACTTTTTATCGCGAAAACATGTAGCGGGTAACACAGCGGGGCGCAACTAGTTATATATGTTCACATATTGAAAACTTTGATCTCCGACTGTATAGAAAACAAAACATTTTATCATCATCACCAGGCCATTTTATCATTGACCTAGCCTAGGTGTTTGACCACAGCTCACCTGATGTTAAGTGACGGTGTGGTCGAAGATCGTAAAGCACACCAGGCCTGGAATGGAACTGCCTCTCAAGTTAGGCTGCCGGAACACACCGTTAGAAGCTTGGCGGCAGATTTTCAACTAAAATTAATAACTAACTAACTTTTTCAATAATAATTAGTTTGAGTAATGTATTTGTAATTGTACGGTCAGCAACAAATCTGGTGAAAAAAAAGCAAAAAGAGGGTAGGTAACTTTAGTCCACTGCTGGACATGGGGCTCTCCTAATACATACTAACTAATCCGATCTTTGAAACATTAATAGGTAACATCTTTTTTTCTCGAACCTAATGTTTCTGTTTAAATATTACTAAGTACGCTGAACGCGTACTTAGTAATATTCCGTTCACAATATTTACGGTTCCGTTCACAATATTTACTATCTGAAGCTACTAAAACTTTTGTTGACAATTTTGTTGATAACATTACGTTAATGTAACCGTTTTGTGGTAAGTGTAAAACCACGTGAATCATATGGGATTTAGTTACACAGCTGTTCAAAGACAGATAGGTAAGATTACTAATCTCACGTTGATTCATTTTATCTGATTCACATCTCCGAGAAAAAAAACCGTAAATGCTTTTATGGCCAACTAACAAATTAACAGTACTTAAACTTGCGATTTTGTTGTCTCAGTTTCTAATCTATTACAGGCTTTCGCTTAACAACTCAGTACGTGAAAACGTAATATCAAAACAGTTAGTAAATCCCAATTGATTATTTATTATTATAGCACATATAAACATCACTCCTACTAATATTATAAATGTGAAAGTTTGGATGGATGAATGGATGTTTTTGAGTTCCGTACCCAAAGGGTAAAAACGGGACCCCATTACTGTGACTTCGCTGTCCGTCCGTCCGTCCGTCTGTCGCCAGGCTGTACCTATCTCAAGAACGGTGATAGCTAGACAGTTGAAATTTTCACAGATGATGTATTTCTATTGCCGCTATAACAATAAGGGGGGCTCCCATACAACAAACTTGATTTTTTAAAGATAATGGTACGGAACTCTTCGTGTGCGAGTCCGACTCGCACTTGGCCGGTTTTTTGCTCTTTCACGCAAAAACTACTACCTAAACGGATTTGGATGAAATTTAGTATGGAGGTAGCTGAGACCCTGGATTAACACATATGCTACTTTTTATCCTGAAAACATGTAGAGGGTAACACCGCGGGGCGCAGCTAGTAGTACATATATGTATTAGAATAATGAGATTCATAAAGAATCTGGTTGTATATAAGAAGGTAAACCCCTTGCTTACCTTTAGAGAGCTGTAAGCCGACTCGGCCAATGCAAACACGTGTGGTTCGAGACTCCCAAAAGCCTTCCCCCTGTAGTTTTGCATGTGTTCCTGTAAACAAGTTGAAAGCCACACGGTGAACGAAACTTTTAGCCAACAGCGTTGTACTGAACGAAATTCTTATACAGCTTGTTAACTTTGTACCGCTAAACTGGAGCGGAATTCACTTGTCAGAATTAATCGGAATATAACTGTTTTGGAACAGTAAGTATTTTAAGTTTCCGAACAGGTTCCCGTTTTAGCGACAATGCTGATGTCTGTGACAGAGAACGCTTCGCTAGAATAAATAAATTCATGCACATTCATACATTTTTATTGAAAAAGTAATGAGCTGAACGAGACGCTCTCCTGTTGGAAGACTGAACTTTGAGTAGCATGCCCATGATCATTGTAGCGTTAGACAGAACTTTGAGTAGCAAAACAAAGACCAGGGCATTGCTGTTTTGACTATTATTACTTTGAGATATTCGAAGGTTCGTTTCCACAGCCCTGTAATTTTGCCAGCTGCAGTACCCTTTAAACCGGAACACAGTAATGATTACACATTACTGCTTAGCGGCAGAATATAACTTGAAGTTGAAGACATCCTGATTTCATCGGGAAACCAATTCAGGCAGAGCATTTAATCATTCAGCTAGTAAAACAATGAATGTGGAAGCGGTTTTCATTATTTTGTTTTTATGATTTAATAATTGATAAGTCGACTTGTATTTGAGATATTTTACTTTGGTTAAGCGTTGCAAAGGATACAGTAAGGGATAAGGGTTAAGGGCATTATACAATGTTGTCGTGTATTTTAATTGTAGACATTAACAGCCCAACAATAACATTATAATAGAGTATGAAGTAGAAAGCCTTAACTAATGAAACGATCAAAACAAACATTTAAATTTACAACGAGAAACGTTGAAAATCAATCATATTGGTAATAAAGTAGAAACGTGAGAGGAATGAAGACTCGTAAAGTAAAAGGTAAATACTGCCATAAAGAATCATATATCCAAAACAAACAGAAACAAAAACAAAAACACAAAAGACAAAATACAACCATTTGTAGCAAGAAGGAAACGACACTTGGAAAGTGAAACACATTGTTTGATCTGATGAGGCAAGAAGTGTTCATGAATAAATAATAATCGATGAACGGGAACACTTTTACTCGGTCGCTTTATCAGTTTTTGCTAATTACGAGTACATTACCATAAGTGAAATGTGAAAATAACGTATGGATAATTAAACTTATTACCCGGAAGGTTAGAATAAGAGTATTGTTAGCGAGGGACCAAGGAGAATCAAATGGTAAAATCTATGGAACGCAATATGGACAACAAATAACAAAACAAAACAAAATAGAATAGTTGAAAAATAAAACTCACCATTGTATAGCATCCCAATTCTTTGTAAGGATTTACTGCGACTAGTATGGATCCCGTATAAGTCTGTTTTTGCGTTCAGGAAACAAATTCGAAGCGTCAATATAACATTTGATTTCACATACGACGATGACTCGCAATTTATTTCAATATGTCGTATATTCATAGACATAAATAGGAAAGGATATGATTTCTTTGAGACATTCATATGCGAAAAGAAATATTCCGCACATGCTCTTATAAGAATATATTTTTCCTCGTTCCACGATATATTTTTGTAGGTCCGTACTGAATTTTTTTCGCACCGTAAAGAAGTGGAACGTAAGCCGCGCGAAATTGATCAAAAGCTTTTGTTGGGTCGACAAAATTACGTGACTTTTATCTTACATTTAAACGAATAACCATTTAAAATAATAAACCTAAAAGCCTCGGAGAAAGGCGATGTCAATAAAATACCACAATATTTTCTGTAACAATGTAATCTCAAAAATTCTGATTCTTTGTAACCCGGTGGTATTACTGTTCGGTGTTCTTGGTATTTTCAAAGAATTGTTCAGCATGTTGAGCGGACTAATTAATATCACATCTATGGACTCTATTATTATCGGACACACGTGATCTAGTTCCAAGAAAAATGTATAAACAGGGTTGACAAAGCTATCGCTGATAATATTAATAATAGTGCCGATCTCATGTCGCCCTTGTGTTACCTCAAATTGTCCTTAACTGTAGAACGATTGTGACGTTCGCTAAAAGGATACATAAACGAGGTCGTGCTGATACCGCCGTTTGAGGTTGTCATTGATGGCTTCTTCAGTGATCTCTGGCATCAAAGTCATGTCCGGCACGCCGAAGGCGGCCTCGTTCTCCTGCTCCTCCATTATACCTGGAACAACAACGAGATGGACACCATTAGTGAAGGGTTCATAGTTATCTCGAGTGCTTTGTTTAGTTTTTGTCATGTACGAGTATGTACATGATTAACATGTTTAAAGATATACAAAACAAACATTATTTTATTAAACGGTTGAATTCTATCCTGGAACCCTATGATATATGATACAATACTCTTGAATATTTATTAAAATGTTTTTTGATGATTTTTATAATGAAAATCAATGGCTTTTATCTTATTAATTTTTGACATTTTAAATCTGTAAGTTTGGATGTTTGTTACTCAATCACGCAAATACGGCTAAAAAGATTTGGATGAAATTTGGCACTCATAGTCTGCTACTTGGATTAACACATAGGATACTTTTTTATCAGTAAAAATGTTAGGTTTCTGTGGGATTACCAAAAAACGAACTACTGGACGTATCTACTTGAAATTTGGTATTGTGTCTTATGGAACATTAGACAGGTATAATTAGTATCCTTTATCTTAATCCAATAATGAAATAGCACAAGTATCATGACTATTGCTTATTTGCTACTTGCACATGTTTAATTTACCTTCTAAAGTTAACGCAGACAAAGTCGCAAACGTACTGTTATAAACCTCTTTCTAGATTACTACAAGGAAGACGCCTTTATAATGTTACTGGCTGCTAATTTTATTTTAAACTTCTTACGCTCCTCAGTCTCCACTAACAGACTTAGTGCTCGACTGTCTAGACTAAATGTAATAAACATCTTGAGAGAGGTCTTTAAGCGTCGGAGCCGATGCACAAATCTAACAACAAACCCTAGCTTCTTTACTGCGTCGCGTAGTATCACTGTTGTGGTAGGTCGTAAAATAAGCATAAAGTAATAATCATATAAACTTTACTCGTTGAGGAAACAAAAGCTTACAACTTGGGCCCTCGTCAAAGTAACACGAAATAAAACTTCCACACAAAGAACAACTCTCAGCGAGGAACTTGAAACAAACAAGACGAACACATCGAAACAAACGAATCAATAGAAGTTATAGGAAAAACAATGAGAATTCTGTCTTAGGAATAGGTAGGCTTAGATTTTCGATGAATTTCTGGTATTGGACAATCATCTCACTAATATTGTAAATGTGAAAGTTTGGATAGATGGATGGATGATTGTTACTCTTTCACGCAAAATCTGAACGGATTTGGATGAAATTTGGTATGGACGTAGCTGAAACTCTATTAGCACCGGGTAGCGGGTAACACCGCGGGGCGCAACTAGTACGAAATAGTGAAACGGTTTCTTCTAGGCAAGCGTGCTCTACCGTAGACCGCATCTTCGCTTAACATCAGGCGGGATGGCGGTCAAACGCAAGCCTATCTATTATATATAACGCATGAACAATGGGAACTAGATAACTAATAGAATACTTACATACTTGTAATACATACCCACCCAGAACAAACACAGAGCAAACATGTATCGTAACATAAATGTTTGTTCTGGTGGGAATCGAACCCCCGCCCTACTACTCTTGAAGCATTTATTCTACCAAATAAGTTAGCAGAGCAGTCCAATGTGCAAGATCGGTTACGTATTACTTGTCCCATATTATACTTGTAGCTGAAATTCATCAACAGACTAGTATTCACCGTTTACAAATTTTTCATAATATTATACATTCAATACAACTAATATTTTTACTAAATTTAGTACATAAACATTATTTATCGACGTGCTAATGTAAATCGTAAATATCGTAGGACATTACACACAGCGCCATCTGACCCCAAACTAAGCAAAGCTTGTACTATGGAAGTCAGATAACTGAAAGAATACTTAATTTTTTTTTTTTTATAAATACATACTTATAATACATACAGTACACCCAGACACAGATCAAACATTTGGTTTTATGTCACAAAATGCTTGTCCTGTGTGGGAATCGAACCCACGCCCCACAGCTCTTGAAGCAGACATGCCACCAATGAGCCAACAGGGCTGTCGGTAATGTATATTTAGTATTTTATATGCATATATTTATTGCGTTGTATGTTTAATTTATAGTGTCTTTTCCTGTTCGTCATTACGTTATTTACCTTTTATTAAGTTTTTTTTTCTTATTTTTTATACACCAACCTAATATCTGTTTCTGTATGTTTTTTCCTTCCAAAGGTTGTCTGGAAGAAATCGCTCTAGGCGCTAAAACCGCCGTTATAAAAAAGATATAAACGAATATCTTTTTTATGTTTCATATTGTTATGTTGTTGTGTTTTGTTTTGGTGTGTAATAAGGTTGTAATCTATTCTACCCTACTAGAGGATCCCCGACAAATGAAATCCAGGAAATTCTATTTACTAAAGCTATTCACAAAACTGTCCTGTGTTACCCTATACAAACATTGTCAAGCGTGTTTTCATAGACTTACAGAGTAAACACGTGATATCAACGTCACGTCAATAAAAGTCGAGATATCGCCTTATATGCCGCCAGCTCCCATTCGAAAAGACTTAGTACGTGTGCCAGTTGCAGCGACAAAATCCTGTAGACTTTTTGTCGTACTAAAAAGAGATAGACGTATACACATTCACAGCTTTGTCACGTTCGTAAAATGTCGTAGCGCGCTTGCCAGTCCGGGTCGCAATGTTGTCTCAAAGGCATGTCAAGACCGCAGAGTATTGTAGAGTCGAAAGAGTTTTATGTCTAGCAACTAAGTTTGAGTCGATCGGTAGTTACTGTGGTTTTGTGTTTCTTTTAAGAAATGCAATGACAGTCAAGTTCTAGACAAGATCAGAAAGGCAAACCGATTTCAGCTTTTGGTGTTAAAGCTGAAGCTAAAGCTTAAATCTAAAGCGAAAGCGACCGGAAAACATTACCTAATCGATTAACATTAAGATTCGGCGAATTGAATCTAAAAAACAAAGAGGTCGCATTATCTATAAAAACAGCAAAAAAAAATCACGTTTGTTGTATGAGAGATCCCTTATTTATTTAATATTTATTTTACTTTGTTTTTTAATATTTGTTGTTATAGCGGCAACAGAAATACATCATCTATGAACATTTTAACTGTTTAACTATCACTGTTCATGAGATACAGCCTGGTGACAAACGGACAGACAGACAGACGGACGGACAGCGGAGTATTAGATTATTAAGTCTCCGCTGTCCCTATTAAGGGTCCCGTTTTACCCTTTGGGTACGGAACCCTAAAAAAGAACTTAAATCGGTTTCATAAAAGTTTACGAGTTTTTGTAATAAACGAGTGTTTCGAAATAAATATAATACATATACATCAATATCGTAGGAATACAGGGATAAAAAGTCACCTATGTCACCCGGGGATAGTGTAACTTCCCAACGGTAAAAGGATTTTTGAAATCGGTTTAGTAGTTTGAGTTTATTCGTTACAAAAATACAAAAATCCAAAAATAAAAAACCTCTTTATAATTTTAGTGTAGATTGGTAACGCTGTAAGGTATTGGGTTTCCATTTACTCGTCCCATCTTGGCTTCTCACCCCGCACCCTTAATCACCGCGTCGCACCCTCTAATATCATATCATGATTGATTGTAGATAAATGATAAACGACAGTAATAACATACTGTTGGGAATCATACGCCGAAGTTGAGATTTTTATTTACGGTTGACAATCTATGTGTTTGACCACATCTCACCTGATGTTAAGTGGCGGTGTGGTTGAAGATGGGAAATCAAACCTGGAATGGAACTGGCTCTTAAGTGAGGCTGCAGGAACCCACCGTTAGATGCTTGGCGGCAAATTTTCTACTTGAGGGTGGTAGCTACCCAGCTGAGTACTAGAAAGTACCCTAGTAGATAACCGATAGAATACTTAAATACTTTTTTTTGTTGCAAAAACATACTTATGATAAATACAGAACACCCAGATACAGAATAAACATTTCTTTATACCACAAAATGTTTATCTTGGGTGGGAATCGAACCCACGCCCTTCAGGTCTTGGAGCAGACACACTACCAATAAACTAACAGGGTTGTCAGTAGTTAGCGCGGTAGGTTCGCATGCCGAAAGACGTGGGTTCAAACCCCAACAATGAGTTTGAGCTGCCGGTGAAGGAAAACGTCGTGAGGAAACCATAGCATGGTGGTAGAGTACCTACTCTCTAGTACTCGGCTGGCTAGCTACAACCTTCACGTTGGAAATTTACCGCTAAGCATCTAACGGTGTGTTCCGGCAGTCTCACTTGAGAGCCAGTTCCATTCCAGGCTAGGTGTACTTTACTACCTTCGACCACACCTTCACTTAACATCAGGTGAGCTGTGGTCAAACAACTAGCCTGTCAACCATTAAAAAAAAATAAAAAAATTATATTACGTATGTAATTCGCCTGGCACTTACATGCACCGATATAGACATCAATATCGACTTCATTGTATAACTACATAGTTATAAAACACTACCACAATTTCACAGCCGAGCGACTCCAGCTTCTTCATCAATGTCAAGTTCACAAGGGTTCGCTTCTCCGGCCCCATCTCGACATATCGAGCGGAAATGTCACTTGCGGGATGTCTACGTAACATCACGATTCGCGCCCTCGCACTTGCTTATCATATTCGCATTTAAGTACCTACTTTATTATGCTTTGGTGCAAAGGTTGGCCATCGCCATCCATAGGGGAAATATGGCCAGTGTTGGCTGGGCTGGGCGTATCCCCTCTGGTGGGGAAAAGTGGTACTGGTACATAGGGATACATAAAAATTTACTTCCACTTACCCATACCGATCAGTTTTCTCAATAATAGGTAAGAAAAGTTTTTTATTACGTTTTATTAACACATGTGAACCAGCCGCTTTTTAGCCAGCGCTTTATTAGCGCCATGTATGGTATTTGGTAAATACGAATCGATTGTCCTGCACGATAAGGATCTCCTTTGTGTTCACGACAAAGAATGGATGAACTTATTTTATGCTATATTTAAACACATTGTGTTCTGCCCTTATTTTCTTTTTCGTATCTTTGCACGAGATGTGGTAGAGAGTGCTTGATTTTTGGAAACTTTCGTTTTCATTATTAACCACCTACATTAAATAAGAAATAGTTTAATAAATTTCTAGGCTTTGCTTTCTTCGTTGTGTATTACGCGTGAATATTTGGTAGACTATCATATCCATCTCTAATAATGGCCTATATTCAAGAAATCGTAGTGGTGTATAGGTTTATTTCTATTGTATAGTATAACGTAAGATAACTATTATATTTTCCGAGATAATAAAAAGTGGTTTACATGTTAATGCATTTTATTTTGATATACCATGTTTTCATTATTAACCGCCTACATTATACATTTAAGAAATAATATCTATCTTTATTTGTAGCGATAATAGCTCAGTGGTTAGTGCGGTCGGTTCATAAGCCGAAGTGCGTAGATTCAAACCCTAACAATGAGCTTGAGCTGCCAGTAATAGAAAATATCGTAAGGAAACCATAGCGTGGTGGTACTTTCTAGTAGGTACTCTACTAGCTATATGCCACGCTCAAGTTGAAAAATCTTTTTTTTTATTTATTTTATTTATTTTTATCCGTTAAAAAAAGATAGTGAGGCGAGTAAAGTAAAACTAACCAATCACAATTACAAACTTGGTGGTAGATTTCCTTAGCAGGAGGTCGTCTAGGTAGTTACCACCGCAGTACCAGATATTCTGCCGCCAAGCAGTAGTGTGCAAACATTACTGTGTTCCGGTTTGAAGGGTACTGCAGCTAGCGAAATTACTGGGCTGTTGAGACTAACCATCTAGTCTCAAAGTAGTGAGTGCCAAAGCAGCGATGCCCTGGACGTTGTTTTGTTACTCAAAGTTCTGTGTATCGCTGCAATGGTCATGGACAGGCGTTATCTCTTAACATCAGGAGAGCGCCTCGATCGTCTCATTACTTTTATATTAAAAAAAAAAACACAAATACAAAATACAAATATTTTATTGATAACGATTATTTATTAACGATTCTGCTGGTCGTTCGGACCCTTTAGCACGGGATACAGTGTAGGTACTGACACTGAACATGGAAAACAACTTTCAAAATTTGTTATTCCAACCCTGAGCCATTGTTATGTTATATGTACAGTTATAGGTAAACTTTGTAAGTAGATAAAATGTTGCTAGCCGGAATGCGCGGGCGTGGTTTGTCATTGCAGCAACCTACTAGTGCACGTTTTTTACTGGTGACAACTGACAAGTAATGAGACGATAGAAGAATTTTCCTCATAATAATAAATAACGTAGTAATGAGTAGCAAAATCGAGGGCATCGCCGCAACTGCATTTATTACCAATTAGTACTTAGTATTTAATAATTCAGTTATCTAATTACATCCTTCGCAATATTCTAGAACAGGGATGTCCAAACTACATACCTTCGCGGGCTAATTAAATTTACTACAAAAGCTGGAAGCCGCAGAAAAAAATATTTTCAGTTTTCAAGTATAAAAAATACAGGTTTACTTGGTGGTAGATCTCCTTAGCAGGAGGTCGTCTAGGTAGGTACCACCGCAGTACCAGTTATTCTGCCGCTAAGCAGTAGTGTGTAAGCATTACTGTGTTCCGGTTTGAAGGGTATTGCAGCTAGCGAAATTACTGGGCTGTTGAGAATAATTCTATCAAAAGTCTCAAAGTAATGAGCGCCAAAGCAGTGATAGCCTGGACTTTGTCTTGTTACTTAAAGTTCTGTCTATCGCTGCGATGGTCATGGACAGGCGTTGTCTATTGCCATCGGGAGAGCGTCTCGATCGTCTCATTACTTTTTACATAAAAAAAAAAAAAAACAGGTTAAACATTCCTTATACCTTTATTGGTTCTTCTTTAATTTATCTTCAAAAATCATATCGATATCAATTGCAGTATGAATATGAATGAATATGAATGAATGTCCAGTATGAATACAGGGATAAAAGTAGCCTATGTCACCCGGGGATAGTGTAGCTTCCAACGGTGAAAGAATTTTTGAAATCAGTCCAGTAGTTTCGGAGCCTATTCAATACAAACAAACAAAAAATTAAATCTTTCCTCTTTATAACTAGTGTAGATATGTTTTGACAAATAATTCTATTAACCAAACTATTTATGTCCAAAACTATTTTCTTATTAGAACATGCTTCGAGGGCCGCAGGCCGTTGTTTGGACATCCCTAATCTAGAAAGTTGAACATCGCGTTTGTCTACTATCCGTAATCTTACCGCCGACATGTGAACTCCCCTTTATCACACTGTGTATATATGTGTACTTTGTATGAATATGTTGTATGTTTTATAATGAACTGACCGCGCTGAGGCGCCAGGCCTGTTCGCTAATGCTATTATACCAAACAAATATCAATGGATACGCTTCCAACATCTCAGTTAAGCCCATAAACAGTACGCACTGCGTCATTCGTAAGCGACGTTTAATTATTTCCATCGTTAGTCAATTTGTCGCTCGTTCGAGGGGACGAAAAAGGGCATGTCCCCTTGAATCTAAACATCAGGGTAAAGTGACTGGCGCTTTTTTAAAGCTACGATCGATCTGTTTGTTTTGTTCATGAGTTGTAATGAAAATACATAAATAAATATCATAGGACATTACATACAGCGCCATCTGACCCCAAACTAAGCAAAGCTTGTACTATGGAAGACAGATAACTGATAGAATACTTAAATACTTTTTGTTTTTGTATACATTACTACACTGTATGTATTATAGTATGTAATACTGTATGTATTATAAGTATGTACCTATATAGGTACATACTTACACCTTACACAGAACAAACATTTGTTTATATCACAAAATGCTTGTCCTGGTTGTCTGACTCGGGCTGTCATACATACAAAATAAATAATTTATGCATTGTTTTATCTATTAAATGTAGCACTGAAAAGATGGGTGGGTGGTGGTATAATGTTTTTCCAAATAACAAATTACTCATATCTATAGTATATGGGAATATGTATAAATCATAATGTACATATAATATATAATGGAAATTCTAACAGTTACAATATATGCATAATTTATACTGTAGGTAGAAACATTTTATTCTGTCTAGGTATGTACAATTGTACATTGTATTAATATTTGACATTCAACAGGCGTGCACTCTCAAAGGATGTAAATTTCTCCGGTTCCAAGTCACAAGAGCCACTGTAATAAAGGTTTTGTTTTCTTTAGCCACAGAACGTTCGTGGCTGGTGCCAATTTCTATGTTTCCTCCTGTACGCGATGGATTTTTTAACAATAATTAGCGTGTAGTATTTTAACATTTATTTTCTATAGCTAGCTTCAGAACATTGCTGCTACTAAATAGTATAAAATAAAGTTGCATTTCGCGTGTGTTCGCTTAGTTCTTCTAAGCTACGCAACAGAATGTGATACTGTTTCCACAATTATTTAAAAAACTTCTTCGAGAAGGTTTGCAATGTCTGTGTATAGACGGCGCGAGTCACTAGTAAGACTCTCTTCATTATTTTGTTCAAAAACATTTCTCTGTGGCGCCAATCGACATCAACCGTCGTATACCTAACTTGGCCTATAGCGTATTAAAGGCAAAGGACTCCTTATCCCCTTGGCGCTTAAGATACCGTCCCTTTGTGGTAGCAACGGGACCTTTGGACGAAGGGACACCTATTCAAGACTTGATTTAATGCGACTATTCAAATGTTCAGTTTGGAAACCCACGCGCTATAAAAGGGAGATGAAATTGGATATTATGCGCGATAGAATTACGCACTGTTTATATTTAGTGGCGGGTTTTTATCGTGATGAGTTATAAGTTTTTTTTTTTATGTAAAAAGTAAGCATCTAACGGTGTGTTCCGGCAGCCTCACTTGAGAGCCAGTTCCATTCCAGGCTAGGTGTGCTTTACCATCTTCGACCACACCTTCACTTAACATCAGGTGAGCTGTGGTCAAACAACTAGCCTGTCAACCATTAAAAAAAAAAAAAAAAAGCAACGTATTTTTTATTTGTTAAACAAAGTAGTATTTTTTTAGTAGCTACATATTTACACTACTGCCCAAAAAAAGAGTGCAATGTTATCATGTATGTATGTTTGATGTTAGTTTCGTTATTCCACCATAACTTTGAAATGCTTGAACAGACTTGGGGGTTCGGGGTATGTTTAGAAACCTTGCATGATCCTGAATGTCACTTATATATTTTTCGAAAAATAGAACAAACATTACTAGGCTTTTTTTTAAAATTTTGTTAATTAAGCGTGTTTATAACTTAAAAATCTCATTAATGTAATTTTTCAAATTCCAAGAAGCGATCCTACGGATTATCCGTAGTATAAAGTCAAATTGAGATTAATATATTCTCTCACTCACTCTATTCTAGTTCTTCAGTACCTATATTTATGCACAGTATTGTACAGCTCTGTTACATTCTCAGAAGCAAATTGTTACTTGAAAATAACGTCATTGGACTGCTTGCTATAAAGAGTTCCGGAGACAATTTTAAACGACATGAGAGTGCATTAACACGGGCTTTTCTAAATAAAGACGTATTTCGAGAATCACGGATGCGTGACGGAAACAAGTCAGCCCTGGAGGTCATCCACGTGTGATTCCTTCATCAATAAGTGCTTTTAAAGGATTTTCGATAAGAATGTAGTTTAAATCAACAATGAAACCTGAATGCATACAAAAAGTAAATACGTGACGTACGTGTATGGAAGAGGTTATTATGGCTGCAATTGACTTGACATTGACAGATATTGTTTTAATTTGTCATTACTTCTTTTAGGCACTGAAAGTAGCCCTATACAGCCTACTATGTGACGTCATTAGAGGTCAATTGAAAATAAAGTTTATTTTACGTATTTTATTAAAATAAACCCATAGTTTAAAGAGTTTTAAACGTAAATCTCATAGTTTAAAGAGTTTTAAACGTAAACATATTTCGACTAATATTTAGAAATGGTTTTAGAATCAGTAAAGTAATTTTTTTGTACCGAAATGGACTTACATTAGGCTTTCATAGATGTAAACGAGTCCAATAATGATAATGATCCGTCTGACAACTGTGCTTGTAACTGTCTCTTGCGAATAGAGAATTTAATAAGATACAAAACCGATGACAGGCACGCTCAGACTACAAATCAGCACTCCAGATTCAAGACGGGGTAATTAACTTGCTAATCTGTACCCAACACTGGAACTCGGAGAGTACTACACGAGAATACTTAAACACTAATTGAAAACAGAGAACAACATGTCAAGCCATAAAAACCAAGTGTCAAGAGAGCTGTTAATATATTTATTTATTACTGTTGTAGTTATAAATTTATGTGAACAGATTTAAAATGAAAACATATAAAAGACAGCTAAAGTAGATAGAAGTTGTGAGGCTGAAAGCCGATGCTACCGCACTGTACCGGGCATTCAATGTATATATGAGGTTGATTGGACTGTAACTTGTGGAGCGAATCTTTGTGAGAAATTTGTCTAATCGATAAAACCAGGAAGTCACGTCGTTGGCAAACACTATTTATATATAATATACATATATAGATAAATGTAGGAAGAGTGTTTTACAATAAAATGTGACAAGTATAAGTCATACAAACAATCTCTCAACAAGCTTTAAAATGAAAGACAAAGAGACAGCAGATAATGATGGATTGCATTGTCCACTGGCTGCATATTTTATGACATAGCCGAAGAACTTGTCTTTAGTAATAATATTCCTCACCGTATGAGTATTCCTCACCGTATGAGTCATGTTCACACGGTATCAACAGTACCGTGACGGTCCCTTGAGAACTGACACCAAATCACCACTTTCAATCTGTAGGAATGCGTTATCGAGGAGACATGTATGCATAATCAGTTGTTAATGACAGGAAATGACTGTAAATGTTGTTTGAAGTAAAGCATTTAAAGGCTTTACAAGCAAATAGGGTTGAAAATGGTATAAAGTCTTTCTCCCGTCTGTTTCTTATGTTTTCTATCGTATTTTTCTTTTCTTGGTTGCCTGGAAGAGATCGCTGTTAGCGATAAGGCCGCCACTTGTGGCACTAGTTAATAAGGTTTTTTGTTCTCTGTACTCTTTTCTATTTATGATGTGCACAATAAAGAGTTATATCTATCTATCTATCTAAAGGAAAGGAGAATTCGGTGATTGTTTTGAAGCGAATTGTCTTGTCCTACTTATATTATACTTATATTATTTAGTTAGGTGATACATAGATGGCGTTGTGTGAAATGTTCTGCATTTATTTATTACTAGCAGCTCGCCCCGGCTTCGCACGGGAAAACAAAACTCGATTGACAATGTACATTTATAGATCCAGTAGTTTCGGTGCCTATTCAATACAAACAAACAAAAAAAATCTTTCTTCTTTACAAAATGTAGATGATAACTGTAATAGTTAGACACATGATATTGCGGACTTATTTGTAGCTGTCAATTTGCTCTATAAAACTAACTCACTGTATTCTATTGTCAATAGTTTTCGCTGCGCATGCTAAGTAAGGTTTTTTTTTAAAATATTCACAGCTTGGGTTTCATTATTGAATTTTCCATACGGATCCCTAATCGTTTTTTTAAATAAAATATAGCCTATGCCCATCACGGATAATGTAGCATTCTAATAATGAAAGAATTATTAAGATTGGTCCAGTAGTTTCGGAGCCTATTCAATACAAACAAACAATCAAATCTTTCCTCTTTATAATTATACAGATTTGGCCCACACTGGCTTCACATGGATATGAAATTAAAAAAAAAAAAAGATAATTTAAGAGAATCCGATCAATCTTCCTCAATCGGTCTCTAATTAAATTAAAAAAATATATCAATCGTGTTGAAAGAAACATACTAATTACTACTAGATTAAACGAGATCATGAAAAAGTGTGGTAGCGTGCGTCAGTTAGTTTTCTGCACTTTGTTTTCTGGAAAAATACCGGAAACAACGCAGAATCGGTATATAAATATAAAATCAAGCCTATATTTCGTAATACCCAAACAAACAAGATCATATGCCAATTATATTATAGGAGTATCAAAGTTGCGACATAACAGAATACATTGCTGTTATGAGCATCACTTTCTCATAATACAGGGCTATAAGGTTGGGATGTACTGAGCCAATGGAAGGTTGATAAAGGTTAATACAGTAAAAGCTCTTTATTCGCAGGGTATACGTTCCATAAATATGCCGCGAATACAGAAACCGTGAAAATGGTAATTATGGAATCATATTCTAAGGTTAAATGGAATGGAATATGTTCTAAGGTTCCAAAATAGAACCAAAATATTTATCAAAATAAAATCAGCTTTAAAAACCAGGCTTTAAAAATTATTGTTTTTTTTGTTTTGTCGCTTTTGAAAATTCAGATTGATATTGGGCTGTAGCATTAATAAATAATTTGTCGTTTCAAAATATGGCATTCGACAATGCCTTTACATAGTGGCAGTAACGTTTGTTTTAGTTAGAAATTAGTCCACTCGGTTACATCTTTTATAAAAGCCGCCTCGGTACATATCAACAGTAAATACATACTCAAAAGATGCCGATACGTTAATAAATGACACCCAAGTCTTTTCTGTTTACCGATTACATCCGCGAATAATGAATGAATATTTTAGCCGCGAATACAGGAACAGGGTTCCGCGCACAAGGAAACCGTGAATAAGGAACTTTTACTTTTACTATTCTACTAATACTTTTAACTTTTACCACGGGCACCACTTTCAAGTCGTAAAAAATAACAATTTCATTGACCTGTAGCTAAAAATAGGTTCACGTTTGAGCACACCCTGCTTTATGTAATGTATGTAAGTGTGTAAGTCTAACAGTGTGTTCCGGCAGCCTCACTTGAGAGCTACTTGCAGTCTAGGCTAAATGTGTTTACCATCTTAAACCACACCGTCACTTAACATCAGGTAAGCTGTGATCAAACACCTGACCTATCAAACATAAAAAAATGTGTTAAGCAGTAATACATAAATTAATACATATTTTATATCGCGTGGAACACGGCCTCTGGCAGAAAGTCCACAAGCACGCTGCGAGAATAAAAAAATGTGGAATTGCTGTTGTAGGGAATATCCATTATGCATGGTTGTGACAAAGGAATTTGCTACCCGAGTGGGTGTTCTCTGATAGATACAATCTGGGTGCCTTCAAGTCGCTAGTGAATCGGTTTTTTCTAGGCGAGCGTGCTCCATCATAGACCGCATCTTCGCTTAACATCTGGCGAGATGGCGGTCAAATATCTATCTACCTACAGTAAAAAGAAAAAAGTTTAGCTCGTGTTTGTTCGGCCGCTTGGTAGTAGTAATAAAAGATGCAAGTGGAATCACATAAACTGTACAGTTCTAGGGAACACTCTTAGAAATGTGTTAGCAAGTTAGCAACACTAGATGTCAGGCTTTGTAGCCGAGACTTATAGCCCAGTATTATTTATTTGCAATTTTAGAGTTATACCTATAGTAAAAATTATTTATGATGACTCTTTTCGCTCGGTACATCCCAAGCTTAAAACCCCGTATACTCAAACAAGTCCCGGGACGCGTGAGCTCGCAAAATATACCACCCCCTCGTGGAGAAGGGGGGGACTGGTACATTCCTTTACCTAATGTGGAATACAATGGCTTCAAGGACCATGTGAAAGTTATTTAGGGTTGTTTCAACATATCAGCCTTTTGACGAGACTAACAAAAAGCTAGAACGTGAAACAATGGATTTATACTCAAAAGTAAAGAAAGCAGTTGGTTCACTTGAGCCGGTCGTTCAGTGGAAAGCAACTGTTGCCCTACATTTTTAAAATATTTACAATGTACATAAAAGCTTTTGTCTAACATTTCATCTAACTGATATCATTAGCTTTGTAATCTCAACGAAAGAGTATTTGTAGAGTTATATCTGATTAAATAGAAGCCACAAAGAGTTAGTTCAAAGCTAGACCTAGTTCATAATAATGGTTATTTGATCAGGTGGCAATTCTTGGAATGTGTTTGCTGTGTGAATTTCTCGTGAACTTAGCTATTTTCTTTGAATATGGAACGATAAGCGCTACAAGCCTTTAGTTATCTTTGTAGTGTTGATGTATTTAAAAATATTAAAATATTTTTTAAGATCATACATTTATAATATATATATATATATTTAATGGTTGACAGGCTAGGTGTTTGACCACAGCTCACCTGATGTCAAGTGAAGGTGTGGCCGAAGATGGTAAAGCACACCTAGCCTGGAATACAACTGGCTCTCAAGTGAGGCTGCCGGAACACACCGCTAGATGCTTGGCGGCAGATTTTCATCTTGAGGGTGGTAGCTAGCCAGCCGAGTACTAGAAAGTACCCTACCACCATGCTATGGTTTCCTCACGATGTTTTCCTTCACCGGCAGCTCAAGCTCATTGTTGGGGTTTGAACCCACGCCCTTCGGCATGCGAACCTACCGCGCTAACCACTGAGCTATCATCGCTACAAATATATGATATGTATGTATGTTTAATTTGAAAATATCTTTATCTATCGTTTTTCCATAACAACCTCATGAATGTGAATTCTTTTAATTTAAGGAAATTTTTAATACACCAATTTACAATGACAAGCTTCCGGTTTAAGTTAAGCATGTTTTAGTTGATGTCCAAAAATAGAATCGTCCGTGACTTCTCTTTTACAGCCCACCAATTAGGTGTATGAGGCGGACAGCTTCAGTCGCCGTAAATAATCTGTAAACGGCTTTAAAAGTAAACACCAAAAGTGGAACTTGAAAAATGAAAAGTCTTAAAAACCTATAAATCCAAGAGTATTTTAATTTATTAAATTTATATTTTATTTATTTATATATAAATAAATAAAATATAAATTAAGAAGAGGCGCGTGCCCTGCAGTGGGGGACAGTTTATAAAGACACGGGGAGATCCGGAACTCGAAACATTTATCCTAACAGCTCCCGCGATTTGGGTCAATACAGGTCAAGCTTACTTTTAAAAAGTCTCACTTTTATTATTGTTGACAGGCTAGATTTTTTTTTAATGTAATAAGTAATGAGACGAACGAGACGCTCTCCTGATGGTAAGAGATAACGCCTGATAGGTGTTTGACTACAGCTCACCTGATGTTAAGTAACGGTGTGGTCGTAGATGTTAAAGCACATCTAGCCTGGAATAGAACTGGCTCTCAAGTTTGGCTGCTGGAACACACTGTTGGATGCTTGGCGGCAGATTTTCAACTTGAGGGTGGAAGCCTAGCCAGCCGAGTACTAGAAAGTAACCTTCCACCATGCTATGGTTTCCTCACGATGGATTTCTTCACCGGCAGCTTAAGCTCATTGTTGGGGTTTGAACCCATGCCCTTCGGCATGCGAACCGACTGCGCTAGCCATTGAGCTATAATCGCTACACTTGGCATATTTTATAATCAAAACTATTATGATATGTTGTAATGAACTAGGCAGGTATTAATTAGCATGTAGTTTAAACAGTTTTTTTAGTTTTTCAATCTATGTATAGCTTGTTAATTTTATAATATAAAAAAATTTACAAGTCTATAATACGTGTGTAGGTAGGTAGAATGTAATTCGAATCCGTGGTAAGGCCTCAAGTACTTCAAACATGTATTAGCCGCCTCCCCTAGGATTAACGTTTACTTACTAGCGGATTATACCTACTAAGCGCTCCTCATCAGTAATGAATTGGTGTTAATTAGGAGTATGGTCTTCTATTAAGTAAACTAACTTTAAGTAGATGCGAGACTTAAACTATTGCACACTTTCTCGAACATCTTCGACGACACTATCGTTTACAATTTTTTTTTTTTTTTTTTTTTTTTTTATGGTTGACAGGCTAGTTGTTTGACCACAGCTCACCTGATGTTAAGTGAAGGTGTGGTCGAAGATGGTAAAGCACACCTAGCCTGGAATGGAACTGGCTCTCAAGTGAGGCTGCCGGAACACACCGTTAGATGCTTGGCGGCAGATTTTCAACTTGAGGGTGGTAGCTAGCCAGCCGAGTACTAGAAAGTACCCTACCACCATGCTATGGTTTCCTCACGATGTTTTCCTTCACCGGCAGCTTAAGCTCATTGTTGGGGTTTGAACCCACGCCCTTCGGCATGCGAACCTACCGCGCTAACCACTGAGCTATCATCGCTACAAAATATTTGAGTTAGAGGTCAAGCGCAGATTGATAACTCTAAAACTTGTGCAAAACAAATTCGCTATCTGCTTCTCAAATTATTCCTCCTAAACCACGCAACAGATTTTGATATGGTTATTTCGATTTTTTTTACGGAAGACTTTGTTCTTTCATTATACACTAATCCTACTTAAACTTTTGTTAGTTTCAATGTTTTGTAATCATCGTGTAAGAAGCAAGTGAGTAATATGGACGATCTATGTGAAATAAGTGAACAAAGAATTTTGCATTATGATAGATAAATAAATACTATTACATAATAGTAATAGTTGTAGGATTACAACTTCAAAGTTAGTTTTATTGATTTTAACGTTCATATTTTTTCGTCCATAAATATCAAATAAGTTATAGATAAAAATGTCTGTTTATCAGTGTTTTCAATAATCAATATTTTTTGGTCCTGTTAACATGACTCAATCGAGAATTTTTCATGAAGCTGATTTAAGAAAATCTGTTCGGCCGTTTATACTCTTTCCTTGTTGATGAATGAATGAGTTTTCTATATGTCTGGGCGAGTCGAAATTTACTGGTTCAATGTTACTAATGTCGGCGGTTTTTAATCTATACTTGTATAAAATGAACTGTGCAGATTTATAATCGAGAAAATTGAAGACAATGTTTGACACAGAGTGTACTGTAAGAGACATGGAAAACTGAACAGGAAAGATGCAAATACATTTGCTCGCATCTATTAATATAACAGGATAATTCCGGCAAGACATTAGTGTGGTCAAGCGAAACGTGCCTTGAGTGGGTTCTTCCTGTGGGTGGTTAGAGACGCCCTCGCAAAAGCTTCGGGCAAAATCAGTTTACGATTTATGGGTTATCTGAGCATGTATTCTCGGCCATAGACCCGGAGAAAAAAAAACTAGACGCAAGTATAATAGTGAAATCAACAAACAGTGGCGTAACTTCTTCCCGATCTTCTTACTTGTATTGTATGGCAGTGAGACAGTACATAGGACTATTGTTTTAGGAGTAGCTAGTACCCTGATTACATTGGCTGTCAATCGCACTCGTGTTTTTTGGCTCGTAGTGGGATCCCAAAGGCTTGCGATCTTCTGTCAGGCAGTAGAGAAAAGATGTGTACAGCAGCACGAAGTTAAAAGTTGAAACATAAAGACTATTTTAAATTGAGATAGAGATAAAAAGTAAAACTGTTATTATAGTTTGGCACTGAAAGTTTCAATCGTTATTTAAGGAGACAAGCTTACTTCAGTTTTTTTTTTTAATGATTGACAGGCTAGGTGTTTGACCACAGCTCACCTGATGTTAAGTGAAGATGTGGTCGAAGATGGTAAAGCACACCTAGCCTGGAATTAGAACTAACTTTCCACGATGATTTTCGAACAACTAATATTTTCATATAAGACCACATTTTATACAACACCGCACATATATAATACTAGCGGACGCCTCGCGGTTTCACCCGCGCAGTTCCCGTAAAAAAGTAGCCTATGTTACCTGGGGATAGTAGCTTCCCAACGGTGAAAGAATTTTTGAAATCGGTCCAGTAGTTTTGAAGCCTATTCATTACAAAACAATCAATCAAATCTTTCCTCTTTATAATAGTATAGATTTACGCATTAGCATTATACTTTAGCTCTACGTTTATACGAATTTCAGATCAAAAGCGCCACCTTTCTTTACCTTAATCATAGAACCCAAACACAAGAGGTAAATTGAAAAATTCAAAAGGTCAAAAATGAAAACAGACATTTCTAAAGAAAATACCGTACAAAAACCATTAAAAGAAATGAGGAACGAGTGGGAGTTCCTGTGGGAGTCTCAAAATGGTATTGCCTCGGGCTCAGTAGGGCGATGTTTACGAGGTGCATAATGGAATAACAGATATTACGGGCACGCACCTTGATGAAATATCGATTTGAAATCTCAATTTAATTTGATCATCAATTTTGAAACGAATTCTTGTAATAATAGACAAGACGTAAAACGATTCTTATTTAAAAGTCATCTGCAATAGCTTATTTTGCTTGGTGGTAGATCTCCTTAGCAGGAGGTCGTCTAGGTAGGTACTGCTTGGCGGCAAAATATCTGGTACTGCGGTGGTACCTATATAGACGACCTCCTGCTAAGGAAATCTACCACCAAATTAATAAAATACCAAAACAATTTCATTCTGGGGCATAAAAAGGTCAACAAACCAGTTCAAACTTGAAACATAACAAAATACAATTTCAGCATGTTTTCACCGAGTGAAAACGATTCGCTTATTCATACTTTCAACTTGATAAAGTAGCTCAACACTTAAAATGAGCGATGATAGCTCAGTGGTTAGCGCGGTAGGTTCGCATGCCGAAGGGCGTGGGTTCAAACCCCAACAATGAGCTTGAGCTGCCGGTGAAGGAAAACATCGTGAGGAAACCATAGCATGGTGGTAGGGTACTTTAGTACTCGGCTGGCTAGCTACCACCCTCGATTTGAAAATCTGCCGCCAAGCATCTAACGGTGTGTTCCGGCAGCCTCACTTGAGAGCCAGTTCCATTCCAGGCTAGGTGTGCTTTACCATCTTCGACCACACCTTCACTTAACATCAGGTAAGCTGTGGTCAAACACCTAGCCTGCAAACATTAAAAAAAAAAAAATCAGTTTCCAGAGTTCTTGACGTAGCATTTATGCGTCACGCTTGTGAAAATTTAGCGGTAGACAGCAAAGGGCATCGCTCTCATTGTCATTCGGAATGGGGGCCATAAGTCCTGCACTGACGTCCCGCTTAGGGTGTATTGTATTTCCCCGTACCAGCGTCTACCCAAGCTAACCCAGCTCCTTGAAGTACCGGAGCGAGGCTCTGGGTCGCTGGCATAGTAGCTCCAGTGGGTGAGATGGAGTCAAGCATATCGAAAAGCAGTCTGTCTGTTGCGGTGATTTAGATGTGGATAGTGAGGAAGCTGCTTCATACAATCTAGTGAAGATCCTAGTAACTTATGTGACTTTAATATCGCTCTTAAAGTTATCATTGTTATTTCGTAATCGGTCTGGTAAATAATCAGTTAGTAGTCGATTCGACAAATTTAAGGCTACTGCGAACCTTGTTATAGTTAGTACCTAGGTCTTATACTAAAACCCTTTGCCACAATCAATGGATGTTACAATCAGGTATCTGTTTGCTACTTCAACATGGCAGTGGTTTTGAGTTGGTACGTACGTTGTACGTTGTAACGTGATTTTTGTTTTTATTGACATTTAATTATAGTGACATAATTATTTTATATGTGACATAGGTTCTTCTAGGACTTCATTTAAATTTTCATTATTTGACATAATTATGTTATGATTTTGATATTTTTAAATATACATAATTGGAAAAATTACCTATAACTTTGGCGTTATTAATAAATGATTTGTATTTGTTGATAGTAAACGAGGTGTGTGCAGTGGGATACGAACTCAGGACCTCCAGATTGGAAAGCAAACGGTCTCCCAACTAGGTTGCTCAAACTAAGTTCTCTATTTACGAGATTAAAATCACAAACCTACACTAGAGTTATTAAAGCTGTTTTAAAATATTATGCCACCACCAAAGTTCATATTAATTTTCTGCTTGCCGAATTTAGGTTACATTTTAGCCTAGAATTCTAGATATCTCTACTTTAACGTGGAGCTTGTTTAATTAACACGCCGTGTTAGACTGACCTGGCGGGTGACAGAAAATTTAACCAGAATTTTTGATTAAAAAATAAGAAGCGCCCCGCGGTGTTACCTTGCTGTTACGCTACCAGGGTGTCAGCTGGACCAATTTTGATTAAATTTGGTATGGAAGTAACACCAAATTTAATCAAAATTGGTCCAGCCGTTTGACCGTGAGAAGTAACAAACACACTTACACACTCACATCCTTTTGCCTTTATAATATTAGTGTGATATCAATCCGCTCAACTTCGTTTCTTGTTTACATATTTTCAAAATTTAAAATAACCTAAGAATTTTAAGTAACGTGTTTTACGGTTGCCTTACAAGTTCCCGACTATAAGTAACTATAGGTAGTTATTTATAAGTATTTTAATTTACCTTTAATTTTGAGTTTCTTCGACACATATTTATGATCGATGTGGCGTCTGTACGCCGATGAAAGGGCCAAAGCGCAGTTTTCCTCGCCGAGGTGCTCGAATATCCGGATATAATGATCAACTCCTTTCATTGTTAAAACTTACAAAATAAAAACTAAAAAATAAATTCTTGTAAAACCCTACAAAACTTTGGGACGGCTTTCTCTGACAAGGATGACAACACCGACATTGTATGGGAACAATTCGTAATTGGAACAGTCGTTTTCTTTGTAAAATATGTAATACCTTTTTTGTTTCACCGTCTAATTTCTTTTAAGTTCTTAAATAAATACTTTTTGCGATTTTTTTTATTGCCCTTTAGTGCTAATTCCAAAAACTAATTGTTGTTATCAAATATTTGTTATGTAGTGCATTATTTTAGTGTATTTAATTGTAACATTCAGGTAATTTATTTATTTTAGGCAAATGAGGGTAGTATAGAATCCAATATTTATTATCACGATAAGTAGAATGATATAGTACATATCCAAATGTATGGGCCGCCTTACACGTTCAATCATGATCACGATCCGCGATCATGATTTCAAAATTTCTAGATATTTTGCGATCCGGAGCATTAGTCCGTCAATCCGCTTCGTACACGATCAGTCTGGATCGCGATCATTGATCGCGGATCGCGCGCTACGTGTACGGGCTGCCTATACCTATAGTCATAAAACTAATTGTTTTGTGTCTGGGTGTTAAGTATCTATGTATTTACTAAAAAAAAGTATTTAAGTATTCTATCAGTTATAGATATAACTCTTTATTGTGCACATCATATATAGTAAAAAGTACAGAGAACAAAAAACTTTATCTGACTTACATAGTACAAGCTTTGCTTAGTTTGGGGTCAGATGGCGCAGTATTAAAAAAATATACGTGCACATCAATTAGTGGTATGTGCGAGTACTTTGTTTCCTACATTTTAAATTTAAAAACATCCATATATACCGATGATGAACATATTGCATTCGCGTCTTCGCCGTGTTCACATTTTTCCTGCGATTTTTCCTATAATCGATGAGTTCACAATTTGCACGGTCGTTTAATTTCCCCGCTCCCCGACACCGTTTTGCTCCAGTTATTACGTAACAGGACTAGCATGCGCTTGATGGTAAATGCCATGAACTGTGCATACGACATTTTACATACTTACATACTTTATTGCGATGTATACCCATTTTCATACTTTTGCGAGCCCCTGCATCTGATTGCCTATTTTCTTTCTTAAGGTGGTTCGATTTCCATACAAATACTTTTTTGCCATTTATGGGCAAATGGAGCATAATTTTACAGTGAAATCACAGCTACTGGCATTTATTTTGCTCGTTGTTTGCGGTAAATCATAAATGCTTGAATAAAACAGTAAATTAATAGCATAAAATCAAATTAATAAGTAATTTATGAATTTATGATTTTTGAATAAAACAGTAGATTATGCTAATAATCTACTGTTTTATTCAAACAATTGTAATTTACCGCAAATAAAGAACAAAATAAATGCCAGTAATTTCACTTTAAAATTTAGCTCCATTTGTCCATAAATGGCAAAAAAGTATTGACATACATACATGAACCCTGATAACATTACTCACCATTTTTGGGCAGTCGTGTAAAAAGTACGTCGATTCTCGACCAATTGTATGGTACAGCTATTTTTATCATAATTTCAGTTGTGCTATACTAAAAGATGTTCATAATGATGCTCTTTGCTTTTTACACCCCATGCTTATAACCCTGGACAGCTTCCGTCCATACTTCACTATTTAAAACTTTTTTGGTATGTTATCTACATCTTTCAGCAGCGATCGCGTGTGAACATCGCCTTGTAATTTATCTCCTGTTATCTAATAGCCGTAAAAAGCGGCGCGTGCTTCACCGGATGCTATGGCCGCAATATAAAAATATAAGTAGCTAAGCTACTAGATATATAATCTATGAGGATGTTGAATGGGAATGGAATGGATTTAGATTTTAGGTTATTTAGAAAAAGGGTGATATTGAAACAAAAGCATCGAAAGCGTGGGAGCCTATGCAACAACTCCCTTGTTACTACGACAAAGCCAAAAGGAAGCGATATGTTTCTAGCAGTCTATGTAAGTACATATATATGTATGCGCCATCGAAGTACCGAAACTACTAATCCGATTTTAGTGATTCGATTCGTTATTATGCTCCTGACATAGGCTACATAATAGTTGTATCTGATGAGGATGTAGGTTATTAACGCTTTATACGAGCCGATAGAGTATGTAAACTTTTTTGTGTAACTGTTAGTTCTTGCTAATAGAGTAAACTCGACGTACAGATGTTTTTATATTTGATGTGAGTTGGTTTACTGCGATTTGCTGTAGGATCACGGTC
The DNA here is from genome assembly GCA_905404145.2 of Biston betularia. Taxonomy (NCBI): domain Eukaryota; kingdom Metazoa; phylum Arthropoda; class Insecta; order Lepidoptera; family Geometridae; genus Biston; species Biston betularia. Next base: position 3,829,315 of record FR989879.1, read on the forward strand.
ACTGCACTACTATGCCACTAATACTGTATTCGCAACTTCACAACCATTGGACTGTAAATAAAAACTGTAATAATTTAATTTCGTGGTTACGATGCTATAGTATTTTATCTTACAAAGTTTATGTATTCTACGGATTCTATATCATGGCAGTACGAAATTAAATTAAATTAAAAATAAAACTTAATATAAAAATGGTAATAAAGTATGTATATAACTTCATTTAATTATTTTTTTTGTGGGTGATTTATATTCGTCAGTATTTTCCGAAAGAAAATACATTTAGGTATTTCGAGTGATGTTAATATATTGTACAAGTTTGATTCACAGCCGCAGGGGCCTACAGATATGTAATAATTAAAATGAAATGTAATACGTAGTTTATTTATTTATTTAAACAATTATATTTAAGACGTTTTTACACTGTTTTCGTCTAAATAAAACCATTTGACTTTGACTATCTTCACGCGTTCCCGAGATAGAACGTCTTGATAGACGGACAGCAAAGTGATCCTATAAGGGTTCCGTTTTTTTCCTTTTAAGGTTCAGAACCCTAATAACACCATAAGCATCTAAGTCATGAAAAAGATTATCGTCCATGTTTAGTTTTAAGTATAAAGTATAGGTAAAACAGTGTCAGTGCATAATAACTGAAACTTTACGTTTGTGCTATGTACGCCGTACAGCTCTGGCCCGGGTCGCATTAACCCATTTAAGAAGCCTGACCCAAATAGAACTAGCACATGTAAAAAATTTAAATGCCATTCACCACTTCACATCCTCATACCTTAGCGAAACTCTGGCTCAAAGTTGTAAACATCCGAAGGCTTTATCCCAGAGAGCTAGGGCTTAGAATTGCGTATTCAAGAAGTCTAGTGCTTGCTGTAGAGCAATAAACGAATAGAAACAATTGCGTTGGCGTCCGCAGATTGAATAAAGCATTTAACCCGTGACTTGACTACGAAAGACAGTTTCGTAGTGTCCTTTAATGGTTCCCAGTGGAAGAATAAACAATTAACAGTTTCCTCTCGCAAAATAGAAATGAAGGCGTTTTTATTTCGATGCTCTGTAATTACTAACATTATTTTTTATGTAATAGTAATAAGTCGAATGAGACACTCCCCTGATGGTAAGAGATAACGCCTATCCATGATCATAGCAGCGATACACTGAAATATGTGTACTTAAACAAAGTCTAGATCATCGCTGATTTAGCGCTCATTACTTTGAGGCATTAGATGGTCAGTCTCAATAGCCCTGTAATTTCGCTAGCTGCAGTACCCTTCAAACCGGAACACCGTAATGTTCACACACTAATGTTTGGCGGCAGAATGTCTTGTACTGCGGTGGTACTTATCTAGACGACCTCCTGCTAAGGAGATCTACCACTAGTACCAGTCTTATCTACCATCATACAAACATCTGATGAAACGTATGATGGCAATAATGAGGGTTCTGTTATTACTTTTGAAACTTTTCAACATTGATGAGAAAATAACATAGTAAGTACATAGTTTTATAAAAATAGAAACACTTTATTGTGTACATAAGAAATAGAAAAAAAGAATAAAACGAAAAAGCCTTCATTACTATTATAGAATAAGGAATGCCCCTTAGCTAAATCAAAGTTAAAACAGTCTTTTTAGGACAAAATCAGTCCGATGTCTAGGGGTTAGGTCATAGATTAAGGCAACTTTTAGTTCAACACTATCCACCTAAACGTAGCCACCCAAACAAGGCGAGTATACGCAAAAGCGTAGGGTTGTCAAAATTACATCCCTGAAACCCGTGATTTTTCACATTTCCAACATTAAAAGTATTTTTATTCGATACCATATCCATATTACTTCCTTAAATTTTTAGCTTTAGCGGCTAACTCTTATACCTACTCTAAATTATCAAACACAAAATACAATAACATATTCTAATTGTTTATGTAATTTGAACACAACAAGGTAGTATTTCTGGTAGGCACAAGTGAGTATGTTAGTATGTAGGTACATGTTAATCCAAAAAAGCCATAATAAGATTAATTAATTTTTAAATGGACACTTGATTAATGTCGTCGACATTTTAATTTTTTTATGACAATGCATTTTTAATAATTCAATTATTATTATTTTTCTTACTTGACTACATTGTATAATTTTAAATTTAAAAAAATCGTATGATTCAGGTACAATATGAAGTTCATCATTTTAGATACAGACATCAAACATATGTTTCTACTCATGTTATTGCAAATAAATTTATCTTTATCTTGAAGTTATGACTTTAATGCTTTTTGTCATTGTACTTTCTGTTGGAACGTAGTCAACCCTATGACAGTCAAGTTGTCTAGGCGTCCTATTGTGCGCCCTCAGGCTTCTAGAGCAGACAAAGGACACGTTGTCATTTTGTTCCTACTTTCAACTAAACCGAGTAGTGTCTGGGCTTTGCATTATCTTCGGTGGATCGTTGATGAAAGAAAGAATTATTTGTATTTTCAGTGTTTGCAAATGTAGAAAGGTTTTGTGGACTTGAGCTTGAAGGAACTTTTACGGAATTGAGATGAAAAGAATGACAAAGTTTTAAAAAAAGTGGTAAAAAAAAACGATTGAAACAGCAATTTTAGGGCAGTGACTTGGAGCTCGCCATTCTCTTGACATTTTTAATACGACATTGTTACCAAAATACAGACTCGAATGTTAGGTTTATTACCGCCAACAAAATAATTAGCAATACAAAGAAAGAAAGGAAAATCATTATAAAGTTACTGAGCCATTAGTAACATAAAATTCGCTTAAACCAAAATAAAATTCGACCGCTAATACAGCAAAGAAAGTAGATTGTCGAAAGAAAGGAGATCATCCATTAGAAATTAACCATTAAAGCACACATACACATTGTCTGGTTTGTTACAACCGTAATTTATCGCATGGAGCAATCAAAAGCAACATTTATAGGCAATAAATCTATTACAAGCACTCAGTTGGTTAAACTGTTAAATAAATTACGAAAGTAGTGTGTAAGTCTTTATCTTCATGCGTGTTTCGAAAGTTTTATGATAACTTATGATTAACATGTAAAAACACATAAAGGGCACTAAGAATATAATAATACACGCCTTGTAACTACAAGATGTTGATGGCTTATATTTCTACTTATAATAAAAGCGACAGCGAAATCAATACGTAGATTAGCCTTTTATGGTTGACAAACTGTTTGACTACAGCTCACCTCATGTTAAGTGACGGTGTGGCCGAAGACGAAAAACACACCCTGACAGCCCTGTTGGCTCATTGGTAGCATGTCTGCTTCAAGAGCTGTGGGGCGTGGGTTCGATTCCCACCTAGGACAAGCATTTTGTGATATAAAACCAAATGTTTGTTCTGTGTCTGGGTGTACTGTATGTATTATAAGTATGTATTTACAAAAAAAAAAAATATTTAAGTATTCTATCAGTTATCTGACTCCCATAGTACAAGCTTTGCTTAGTTTGGGGTCAGATGGCGCTGTGTGTAATGTCCTGCGATATTTATTTATTTTATTTACACCTATCATGAAATGGAACTGCCCTCAAGTGAAGCTACCGGAAAACACCGTTTGAAGCTTGGCGGCAGATTTCAAATTGGTTTCCGATGAAGCACGTTCGTCTATAAGTAACCGATTCACTTGCTACATGAAATCACCCATATAAGTCAAGCAAGTGATTGCCAATCTCAAAATAGGTCATTGCTAGAGATACTTTAGATCAGCGTTTCCCATTTGGTGGGTTGCGACCCGGTACCGGGTCATCAAAATAAAATTCCGGGTCGCTGCATTCCCGCTTTGTTTTAATAAAATAATACTTATCGATCGACGCATCGTAAACGATTTCGCACTAAATACGACCGATACGACGATATACCGAAATGTAGTGTAAAAAGTTACAACGAAATTAATATATACATAACATCTAATAACAATAAATGTGTATTATTTTACTTAATCTAACCAGCTTCTTCATCGAGTCGAGGTTTCAAATATTTTTTTTTAATATGTTTTTCACCCAGTCTTTATCCACTGCAACACCGCGGGATGTGGCTTCTTGGAGGTCTTAGAATGTTTAAAACTATTGAGTAGGTCACGAAGGGTCAGTTTAAAATATTACCGGGCCATGGCAGAACAAAGTCTGGGAAACACCGCCCTAGATATCTGATAACATTTGACCCGTACCACCCTGCTGCATATAATGAGGTTTAGATGTAAAAGGGTAGGATACAGCTTCGGTTTTAATTGCAATCGATCAGCCGAGGGATTGAAATGCCTGCCGAACCGATACCTATTTATATGGTAAAAAGCCTGTTGGGAGTCTGCCGAGTTTCCAGTATAAAGTGCTTGTGGTTCCCTTATAAGGTCTATATTTATTCGGTATACATAAATAAATAAAAGACTATACACACGTTATCAATATCAATGATTTCTATAAGGTAACCATATCACTTTCCGTCCTCATATCACCTAATTATTATGACAACTCCCTTCGTCAATGTCGAGTTTTGACGGGACTGCTACCGATCATTTTTAAAGAGGGTCGCATTAGTGACCAATATTGGTCACATGTCATATATTGTTTCCTACCTGAAATTGTGCTGTATCATTTCCTCCTTCACACAAATTGACAGAATGAAAGCTGCAACATTTTCAATTATTTCTTTTCTTTTCAGATCGGTCCTGTGAAACGTCCGAAACGAAAACAAAGTCACGAAATAACAGTACTGTTGCCAATATTGACGTTTGATCGACGCCTTTAAGCGCTTTAATACAACAACGTTGTACTGTAAATGTAATGCTTTGTGGCGCAAGAATACCTCGCCACGCCATGTCATGCTCAAAAAGTCGAATATCAACCACATTTCGTAGGGTTTGTCACGTTTTGTCATCCATGACATCACAATTTCGCGTAAATATATGTAGGTCAGTGGGCAGGTACGCAATTACTATAATTTTGTAGCCTACATACACCACTCCTCTTGACGGCATGAAATGCTGTCATGCAAAATGTAAAGTTAAGTGTCGCATGTCAAAAAGTTGTTTACATTTTATTATTTACTGCCACAAATGATACTGATGGGGCTTATTTATTTCCTAGAGCATGTGCCAAAGCAGCGATGCCCTGGACGTTGTTTTGTTACTCAAAGTTCTGTGTATCGCTGCAATGGTCATGGACAGGTATTGTCTCTTAACATCAGGAGAGCGCCTCGATCGTCTTATTACTTTTACATTAAAAAAAAATGTTTATTGTGTTTACTTTTTTACTTGTTTATATTTAGAAGCAAATAATTTCCAGTAAAATTCAATATGTTAACACTCTAATAATAATGTCTAGCACTCGTAACTACAGTTGCATAATCATGCGCGGATGACTGATCGGAAAAAAAGTTGTTATTCATATCCGTACCATCAAGTTGTTAACGCAAATGGTACCTATTGATAATGAGCAGTACATAATAAATAATGAGTGCCATGTAGGTACAATTAAGCAAGCGCATTGAAGGAAACAGTGTATATTCCTATATCTGGAAAGAACAACATACATATTCTGCAAACATTACAGGAAAATATTACGCTTGAAGTACACGAATCGGTAAAATACTTAACACTTATTTAGTACAACTAGACTCTAGACTGAATATAAAAAAATAAGTAATACTTCCTTGATATCTATTTTTGCGACTTTAAAACCCAATTAAAATTGATCACGAAAACGCCAGGACTGTATTGGCGTCTGAATGACGTCACGCCATGTGAAACAATCATACCTGTATTCTTTGAAAATGTCAACAACAGCACTGGTGGTTCGTACGGCATGACACTTTCTGGTTGGCAAATTTATTTATTAAAAATAATTGTACAAATATTGTGGGACATTTCAGCCTCAGAATAAACATTTATCGTCACATAAATGTTTTGTCCTGGTGGGAATCGAGCCCACACTCTACAACTCTTGAAGCAGATACTCTACCAAATGAGCTAACATAAATTATAATATTACAAGTGAGTTAAAATTATTTACTGTTGTTTTTTTGTAAGCAAATAACAAATCATTACAAACTCTAATAAATATTTTTTATTCCTAATGAACACACGCCTATTGTACATATAATTTGCCCAAAAATTCGGTGATTTCACTGCTACTAGTATCTTAGAAACCATACCTTTGTTTGTAGAAAATATATAGTTCATTTTCAGTCTTGTTGTCGTAGCTTTGTCATCGGAACAGTAATAGGTATAAATGTTTACATCGTAACATAATTATTCACAACCTAAATAGGGTAATTAATAAAACAGGTTTCCCATAAAACATCAACAAAGCCTGTTCAACTAATCAGATAGAGTTAACTGAACAATGCATAGTCAGCAGTGTCGGGACTATCGGAATAAGGTCACGAATGTTCCAGGCCAGGCTAGTTATGAGACAAATATCTAGTTTTAATGTATAGCTATGTAAATGTTGAATATTACGTAAAGGAACTTATTTGATTCGCCATAATATTAGAAATTGTTATAATAATGTAAATTAAATGAAAAACAACTTTCCGGACAGTCCAGTCGGAGATGGAAAGACGAACTTGACTGCTTGAACGACTGGACTCAGGTTGCAATAGATAAAAAAATGGAAGGGGAGAAGGGAGGTCTCGGCCTTGCAGTGTGACAGGAGGTACAGGTTGATATAATAACTATAGAAATAAGTGCAATCACAAACAACGACCCGAGTAGCGGTCTACCTAGCGTCAAGCAATGAACTGGCTTGTGGCCTTCTAGAGAAGTATATAGACAGAGCAGAAGATAAGCAATAGACACCTGTCAATATAATCGCCAATGAGTTGGTGCGGTTAATATTACCCCACTACGAATATACCAAAACGGGAGTCGCGAGTGAATTGATTTAAATTAGCCAAGCGTGTTCCATCGTAGTCAGCGTATCCGTTTAATATCAAAGGGATTGGCGGTCAAACGCAAACGTATTTATTAACATAAACAAATATGCAACTGCATTAGATAAATTATAAAGCTTATATAATATTATATTGGAGGACATTTTGCATATTGCCAACATATCGGAACCAGATAACTTGAATATTATGTAACACATTTTTTTGTAAACATATACTTTTAATATAATATAATACAAAATAGCCAATGGGAATGGTAGTCGCACTCACGCTCAAAAGCAAGCCAAGAAGTTTGTCTTCTCAGGAAGCCAAGCCAAACAAAACCAAAACCAAACAAGCACCAAATAAGCTAATAAGTTGTCGAAATTTGAAATTTTAGTGTCATCTGATGCATGAATATCCGTTGCTACATTTGATTATGGATTTTTCAAAGACGTTAAGTTTTAGGAAGTACTTCGTATGAAAAATTAAAAGATCCCTAGATGAATGGGTAGAATCTGGGCCGCTCTCGAGTGGTTGCAGAGCTGGGAGCGTGCTCAGCTCGCCTCGAGGAGTTGTTCGGTTACTGAACCCTGTCGCGCATGCTTACTGACACAAACTGACACATCACAATACTGGACCAACAGATTCAAGAGGCTGGTAAATATTTCAAGTATGTTTATTATATGCAGTTCCGACAAACACAGCAATCGGATAGAGGCGATCATTTGTGAATCAATTAGCTTTAATTTAAAATTGATTTAGTTATAATGTTCCTTTTTTTTTTTAATAATGAATATGTATTTACAAAAAAAAGTTATCTGGTTCCCATACCACAAGTTTTGCTTAGTTTGAAACTAGATGGCGCTGTGTGAAATGTCCTACAACATTTACATATTTGTTTAGTCAGAAAAAATAACTTATTAGAGACCTATCTGATCTAGATATATGCATTCAACATCAGTCTGACTGGGCAAAATTGGGCATTTTTATTGGTTTAACTTATATTTATTTGAAATATTATTGACATACATATATGACAAAATTACTTTGTGTAGTGTATTAAAAATGAAAAACTTAGTCTAAAAAACCGTCAGAGGAGGGATATGTGGCCAGAATGCTGGCAACATTGCCACGCTGGATGGCAATGTTTAGCTTCTGACCAAAGTAATGAAATGAAATAGAATTTTTTGTATTTTCTGATATCAATCATACTCATATTTGTTTTTTAGGGCCTGTATCTGAAACGTGTTCAACGTGATCCTATTATAAATCTACTATTCCATCTAGACGCGACACGTTTCGATATAAGTTATTTTTCATTCATACAAATATACCAAATTTCAGCAAACGCTATGTATGCATAATCCTAAGATAGCATATTACATAAATCGTATAAGAGTGATTTAAATTAATCGAATAATCGATACTAATATAGTACATGATTTCTTTACGATAAAGCATCGATTAAGTTTCCGGCGCACGCAAAGAACATCGGAAGTTAAATTCCCGGGAATCATGAAAGCACTTACAAATTATAGTTATCAAAAGATTGGTAAACACTGGCGCATGGGTTTGTCTATTTTTAAGTTAGAAGATGTTTTCGTGCTAAAAAAATAACTACCATTTACAGTGTAGTTGAAATCATGTGAACAAAATTACGATGATCTCACATGTGATTTTGCTAAGATAATAAATGCGAGAGAAAAACTATTAATTTCATCATCCGATTAGTCTAAATGCATTTAGACCTATTATAATGATGAAAATAATGTGAATGAAGTCAAATCTAATTTTAATATTTTTTTATGCACATCCATAGTTTTAGACACAGCATAATCTATTAGCATAGGTGTCAAAAGGTCTTAACCACATTTGCCTCTGGTTACGCACGGCATTGGATGAAAATACTATTTTAACCTGTTACAGGAGTAAGTACAAAATGTATCTACCTACCACACAGTATTTTCTGTGGTTTTTACATTCTTCTTCTTTGTTTTTGGCATCGAACTTTGTGCATTTGCCAATGTCAAGTATTTCGATATTTTCAACTATATTACGATAAGTCAAGTGAAGAAAGTTAAAATCACGCAAAGTAAATCAAATTAGAGCTGAGCATGTTCTAGTAAATTATTGTTAGTAATTTTACTACGAACTTTAATGAAGTTTTGGTAGCAACACGAAAAGTAATGTTTTACCACATCCCACTAAAATTATAAATGTGAAACTTTATATGGATGGATGTTTGGTACTCTTTCACGCAAAAACTACTGAACGGATTTGGATGAAATTTGGTATGGAGGTAGCTGAGACCCTGGAATAACTTATAGGCTACTTTTTATCCCGAAAACATGTAGCGGGTAACATCGCGGGGCGCAGCTAGTTATAAATAAAACACCCCTTTTTACATAAACACACAAGTTTTCGAAAATAGTACAATACAAGTAAGTACGTCGACATAATTTTCCGCGTTTCCGGGTTATATACATTATGTATTTTATGTTAATCTTGGGGCAACAGCTGATATATTTAGTTGCGGTTCTGTCAAGGGGTTTTGGGTCAGGAAGGGATCGCTGCATTTTAGGGGAATTCAAATATGACTCATAAAACGACCTCATGTGAGTTTGCTCGACAACTTACGTACCTACATATGCACGACCTGTTTTAGTAACATTTTGTTACTAAAACAGGCCACATTGTCACTTAACATTAAAGTGTTAAGTGACAATGTGGCCGAAGATGGTAAAGCACACCTAGTCTCGATTAAAACTGGCTCTCAAGTGAGGCTGCTCGGAACACACGGTAAGGTGATTTTTTAACTTAAGGGTGGTAGCTAGCCAGTTTTGTACCTATTAGAAAATGTCTTACAACCATGCTATGGTTTCTTTCATCGGCAGCTTGAGATCATTGTTGGAGTTTGAACCCACGCCCTTCGACGTGTGAACCGACCGCGCTAACCACTGAGCTATCATCGCTACAAACTCATATCGTAACATATTTTAATTTTTTATTATGATTATTACTAATAATTAATCAATACTCTCAATACATCAGCAGCTTTGGCTACGCGAATACTTCCGTAGCGCTTACCATCAGGAATCACAATCGCCCTATTGTCCATTGTCATTCCAATGATGCATGTGTGACGTCATTGTCATGAGCCTTGCACGACGCCCTTTATGTCATTACTTGATTGCTATCGGAACAATCCGATTGAGGAAACTAGAGACTTTTACGGAGTTGTTTTATGCCTTAGCTAGCGACCCGCCCCGGCTTCGCACGGGTGCAATGTAGATACTAATGTGGTGCATATGCGTGAATTAACATATAAAACTTTATTTTGAATTACTCTATCTATTGATGGAAACCGCATTAAAATCCGTTGCGTAGTTTAAAATATTTTAGCGTACAGACGGGGGGAAGCGACTTTGTACTATGTAGAAAAGTTGTGATTATAAAACCGGACTACGATTACTTAAGGACATCCCGCGGCTATTAAGAGCTGGAATACTTAGAGAAAGATGATTAGCGATACCCGTCTAACCTTTTGCGTTAACCTTTCTTTGTCGTCCTTCATTACAATAAATACGATGTACGCCCGAGGAGGTAGTGTCTTATTTTCCTACTTTCTAGTACACTAGCTGCGCCCCGCGGTGTTACCCGCTACATGTTTACGGGATTAAAAGTAGTCTATAAGCTAATCCAGGGTCTCAGCTACCTCCATATGGACGGATTTAGATGAAATGGTTCATCTAAATCCGTTGAGTAGTTTTTGCGTGAAAGAGTAACAAACATCCATCCATCCAAACTTTCACATTTATAATATTACTGGGATAACTGCAACGGCCAGCACGAGAGGTATTGGTGGACGGACATGTATGTGGCCAAGGCCATTTTCTCAAATAATGCGCGGAAATTAAAATTAATGATAACCTATGTAAGATAAATAAACCAGCCCTGTATGCTCGAAGATTTGCAAGCCAGTTCGAAATTTAAATAAAACCTTTGACATGTTTCGAAGTAAAAGATCGTTCCATTTTAAACTATGTAATTTATTTGGCCGCTAAACCACGACAGGTATGGATTTTCATACAACTTTTGCCTGCCGTTGCTTGCACGCATTTGGTTAGTACATCAATTTCAATTTATCTCGAAGAAGGTTGTCAAAATAATGCTCAAATTTCCAAGCATCTTTGAGAAAATGCTATTTAGAACTGTCAGACTGTTGCCTTTTGTATGTTTTGCGTGTGGTCTCGTCTCACGGCCTCGTGTGGTCTTTCTAAACGTCGCGTCGTACACATATTTTATCACGGTTCTGTACATTGTTTATTTATACTTAGGTATGCTATACAGAGTTGTATTCTCAAAGTTTACTAATCTGAATAGGTCAAATGTACCTACCTCTTAATAATGAAGGATTTTTAGGATGGCCGCAACTCAGATAATTATGTAAAATACATTTGTATGGATCAAAGAACATTTTCAATGGAACAACCGTATTGTTACCATTTTTTTATTTTTGTTTTGTCATTATCATTACAAATGTACAACCGACGTTCAAAAACAGCATTATTTATTGCCAAGGCCAACGCTTAAAATCGATCTACTATTAACGCAAATCGACTAAAAATAAATAAGCTGTGGTGTACTAAGTCAAAAGGGGGTCATTGTACACATTATTATGTCAACATTTACCATGGGCACACAATATTAAAATCGTAAAAAAAAAGACTTTCTACAGAAAAAAAGTTTGACCTTTGACCTAATGTATTTTTTTTCTTAATTTTGTAATAGCGCTCACAGCAAAAGTTGTTCGTAACGATGAGTACAATGAAGCCTTTTTGGCTTAGTACACCCCATCCTTATAGCCCTGTATTATAAACAATTTTTCGTGTTGTTATTTTTAAAATTTACATTAAAACAATTCGCATTACTTTTAGTCGATTGATTGATTGGCAACAGGCAATCTTCGTTAAATCGACTAAAATTATATAGAGATACACCCCAACACCACAATCAATACTCGATCGGTCTATGTAATTCACTTCATCACTTAATAAACATTAGTGACTACGTAATCAACATGCTCGCTGGACTTCGCTGTTGTGTTATTGTTTCAAGCAGAGTTACAAATTCCTTTAACAATTACAAATCAATGAATGGAAATACAAATCATTCGCTTACTTAGTAACCAAACAAAGCTGACTTGTATATTGAGAAAGGCTTTGGAACGTGTCACAGAGGGCTGTGTAGAGGTGTAGAAGGGACAGGTGTATTCCCGTCAATACAATGAATTAAACGCACCTGCTGTTTGTATAGTGATGTTAGTGTTTGTCACGGACGCTTCATCCTTGAGATCTGAAATGAATAATATGTTGGATTATATACCTTATTCCAATCATGAAAAGGAAAAATATATGTTTTTTTTTTATAATTGACAGGCAAGGTTTTGACCACAGCTCACCTGATGTTAAGTGACGGTGTGGTCGAAGATGGTTAAGGATACCTAGCCTGGAATAGAACTGGCTCTCAAGTGAGGCTGCCGAAACACACCGTTAGATGCTTGGCGGCAGATTTTCAACTTGAGGGTGGTAGCTAGCCAGCCGCATACTAGAAAGTAACCACCATGCTATGGTTTCCTCTCTAGCTCATTATTGGGGTTTGAACCCACGCCCTTCGGCATGCGAACCAACCGCGCTAACCACTGAGTTATCATCGCTACGATGTTAAGATAATCAAGTCAGTATTCAAGGATTGTTACGAGTATCAATATAGATTTGTATTCATAACAATTATATTCTTCTCCACATAGTATAAAACGAAGTCGCTTCCCGCCGTCTGAACGCTTAGATCTTTTAAATTACCGGATCCAGACAGGCGGCCATACATACAATACCCAGATATCTTAATTCTTTGGAATTATCAAATTAATTACACGCGAATTTCGCTCAAATTACGCTAGATTACGTAAATGCGGCATTATACACTATCTGCAGGTTGTATCATTATGGTTGATAGTCCGGGGTGACACCGTGATCACACGCGGCACGAAGCGGTTATTGCCATCTGTTATAGGTAATTAATCTATACTGCTACATCATAACCCATTCATTTGTTATCAGTAACTCTTTTTTACTTACATATTTATAGTGAAAATTTCACGGTAGCAGGCGATGAGGTAGTCTCAAATTCATTGCAGCTGTCGTTAACAGTTAGGTGCATATTTTATTTCGATTATATCCCTAATCCACTTTATAACAGACCATCCTAATCCATTACGATCTTTATATTTTATTTCAAATGATTGCAAACCATTTACCAGGTGGTGAATCCTACTAATATTATAAATTAAATGATTACTAACGTAACTTTACTCTTTTTGTAATGTAAAATTGTAAAAAAAAAAAAAATATGTAACTAAAGTTGACAAAGGTTACGGACCCCAGTGTCTGTGAAGCGTATTTATAAATAAATAAAAAATGTAACTAAAGTTGGCAAAAAAAAATAATAATAATAATAGGACTATTGTCGCCAATAAGCCTGATATCGTGGTGGTCGACCGAGCCCAACGCCGGGCAGTGCTCGTCGACATCACCATCCCACATGACGAGAATCTCGTGAAGGCCGAGAAGGACAAGCTCAGCAAATACCTTGACTTGGCTCACGAGATAACCGCCATGTGGGATGTTGATTCGACGATCATTGTCCCGATAGTCGTCACGGTAAACGGTCTTATAGCGAAGAGTCTCGACCAACATCTCAAGAGACTCTCGCTAGACGGTTGGGTCAAGGGTCAGCTTCAAAAGGCAGTGATCCTTGACACGGCGCGCATTGTGAGGAGGTTCCTCACTCTGCAGCCCTAACCACCGGCAGCTTGAGCCCTGCCCCGCTGCCGGCGGCACCCTAGTTTTTAAGTTTTTTATATTATTTATGTTTTATACTTATTTAATGTAAAAAAATTAAAAACTAAGATATAAAATAAATACCTGAAATAATAATAAATGTGAAAGTTTGTACGTTTAGATGTTTGATCGCGAAAAACGGCTTAACGGATTTATATGAAATTTGGCACACATAGTTTATTTCTGGATTAACACATAAGATACTTTTAATATCAGAAAAATGTTAGGGTTCTGTGAGATTAACAAAAAACGAACTACTGGACGTTCCCACCTGAAATTTGGTACAGTTACGTTTTATGGAACATTATTCCGGGATTAAATGTATCATTTTTCCTAATCTAATAATAAAATAGCGTGTTTTAGCGAAGTTCACGACTATTGCTTATTTGTTACTTACACATTTTTAATTTCTCTCTGAATCTAATTCTAAGGCGTAAGCTAGTACTTTATACATAGGTAAGTAAATTATGCGGTAATCCATGCTCAGCAGACTTGAACGATATTTTAGGACTAGCGGCAGGAAGCGTGCACGAATATTCGGAATGCACGTTGACTCACTGCATCTATTAAGTCTTCATTACACAGTTATTAAGCAAAAATATTACAATGTAGTCAACGTCGATAGCTCCCTTTCGGGTGGCCGCACCGGAAAATAGCGGCAATCGTAATCATATTTTTTATATTCGTGTCCGATGACCCTTGCGGTCGTGATTCGAATAAACACAGCGCTAATTCAAATGATTCCATCATCGGAAGCTTAATCGGAAGCTACGATTATGAGTCGCGACAATTTGTCCATTACCACAGATATAAACCGCATGGGATGGCGATAACGCATGACGTTGTTTACTAATTGTTACTCAATGCTAGTTTTGCTTAGTAACTGTTATTTATCTTGTGGTATGAGTAATAGTCTACCTACGCAATAATTTCACATAGGACGTAGGTATCGTGCTTACTTGCAATAGTAAATTGATTCTGTGAAATTGTTAGGTACATAATATTATCATGTTTATAAATTAGGTAAGTAATCATTACACACATTGTTTTGTAATTAATGGGCTCTTTTATACATTTAAAGCTCTAGTTTTAAATGTATAATGAGAGCTACCTTAAGCTCTATTTTACGTTTCGAGCAAGTTTGGTGCTATAGTCGATCGTCAATCTAATATTGTGTACAACAGTTACATAAATAGCAGGGCAAAAATATAGCAACGGCCGAATTTCCTGCGGGTCATATTTCCGTTCAATCTTACAAAATCCTAAAAAAATTAAAAGACTTATCTATTGTTATAACATTTGCCAATTTAACAATTAGGTAATTCTTTTAACAGATCTCGAAAAACATACTTATATATTTTTGTCTTTTTTTTTTATTTCTATCGAATCGTATCTCATTTCAGTATGTTTCTACTTTTTTGAAGAATTCCACTACTTTTACTAAAATGAGTTTTCTTTATCAAAAAAAATTTTAAAACAAAATTAAACTTGTTAAAAGTTGGCAAATATAACCTTAAATTGATATTTAGGTTGATGACACATTTACCCTTACATATCAATAGGTAAGTAGATGTGAGTGAATAGTAAAATAAAAATTTAATTAAAAATACTATACTCCTAAATCCTGGGAAATGGGTAAATGGCGTGCGGTAAATAACGATTTATTCGTTTATGTTTAGGCAAACGGAGGGGCCCGGGCGGTCGGTGGAAATGAATGAACGCCAATATTGGCTGCGTGCATGCTGTTCAAACCTCGTAACGCAAAGAACGTAGTTTTTATCGTTGTTACATTTTAGACGTAAGAGATTTTACATCATCTCTAAACTTCGCTGTCAAACTAGGAAAATATCGATAATAAGCAATGATCTCTGTTATATTTATTTCGTCTAATAATAATAAATGCACATACATCAATTTTAACACAATACAGATAACATAAAACACATTGACTGTTTAAAACAACTAATCTACTGTTTTATTCAAGCAATTGTGATTAACCACAAATAAAGACCAAAATAAATACCAGTAGCTGTGATTTCACTGTAAAATTATGCTCCATTTATCCATAAATGGCAAACAATTAACTCCTGCATTACGGCAGACAGCATAGTTAACAAAAAAAGCTTCATAAGACAAGGATACTAATATCAATACCACATCGTAGGAACTGAAAATGACGTAGACAAACCATTAACTAGCAATTACAATACAAATGCAAGTATGTGTCTACTGCTTCAAATAAAGAATAAAAGTTATTCTTTCTCCACATGTGAGCTCATTAAGCTTTCATTAGGGAAACAGTCATTAAAAGTGTGGAGCAACGAGCAATTTCCGTCGGATGCCGCATCGATGGCGAAGCACTGCAGTGCCACTGTACACGCGAACTATTCAACAACATTAAGTTAAAAGTAATATTTTTAAATTAAAACTTAACTGGTTGTAAGCAAGAATAACACATATCTTTAGTACTCTGTACAACAAAGAGCGGATAAGAAAAGGATATGCGAAAGAACTGCACACTATTCTATGATAAATGGTCGCAGCCATTCAAAAATACGCTGCAGCTCATGAAAATAGACTTCATTAACATGTGAACTTCGGGGCTATCCAGCTCCTTGACAACACGGATATTATAGTAAGAAGACTAAAAAGGACAAAACTTTTTGAGTTAGTGTTTCAAGTTAGTAATGTCAGTGCAGTGAGTACTACATATTATAGAACACATGAACAAAGTGTCTTCCCCTTAATAGAGACAGTAAGAAAAGTGTCGATGGACGCATTCTTCGATTAGACTCTACTTAGCAATTTAAGTTATATTAAAATTACTTATTAGTCTCAACTAGGCTAGATTGTATTAACAAAAAAAATCTATGACATAAGTTCAATATACATACATATTTGTAAAGTACAGTAGCGCTACTAACTTCTCTCTGCTAAACTAAGTATCACAACCCATAAAACTTGCCTGGTCTACACTCAGCCCATCGCTACGAAAATATGTACCTACATTGAATTATAATATAATGAAATTTATTTATAGGTAGAGATAAAAATGATTATTTCAATGAATTACATCCATCTCACAATCAAAAAGTCCAATGTCAAGAGACAATTGTCAAAATAAAAAAAAACATTTTTACAATTATCAATTACACACATTACAATATAAATTGATTATTTTTAGTATAAAAAGAAATACAGTTTTTATTCTGTAAACAAAAAAAAACAAATAAACCTACAGAGTTTCGGTCATACCCACTTGTATGTCATATGACATACTTGTAATCGTGACTGCCCGTTATACAAATTGACTGTTCCATATTGATTTTGATTTGGTTCGTATACCCTGGCCTATAACAATAAACCTTTGTTTACGATAAGAAACGTTAACTTAGAGATCTTGGAATCCATCCAACATTACTACAAGGGTCAACGAACTTCATGATATAGAACAAAAGTTTGTTCAAACACGCAAAACAACCACCTTGATACAAGTTTGTTCAAACATGAAAACAATTTTAACGAACACCAGATGCTCTGTTCTCTAAAACAGTAAGGTTTTAGAATCTTTACATTTTCATATCGTAAAAAATAGCTGTATATTGAATTATTTATTTTATCTTCGGAATTCCACAATACATCTAAAGTGCGATAAGTATTTGATAAGTATAGGAAGTACTGAAGTGCTTATGTAACAAACACTATCACTAACTTTTACTATGTGCAATGATCAAAACAACAGCCGATATGAACATACACATATTACGTACATGTCTTATGTGAAGAATTTATTAGTGCAGCACCAATATGACTAAAGAAACATAAAGAAAATTGTAGTCGAAGCTATATATTTTACAGCGCTTGTACAGGAATAAATCGGGTTATAAACTTGTAAACCTGCTTATTTGCATTTAATAACCAAGGCGGCTGTTATTTTCGATAATTTCACTTCATCGCAGTGAGTTTATTTTTGGATCTGTTCAAAGGTGTGCTTTTGATGTACGAGCCAAATTCCACTCCCTTTATTAAAGTTTTATTTAACTTCGTAGAAAATGCGAAAAAATGGAAATAAAATTAATTGCGTAGAAAATGGGATCTAACAAGAGATAAAGACTAGAATTATTTGAATGAACTTGAAACCTATCAAATGTCTTACAGTAATCCTCAAAGCAGCGTGGGGGTACCCTGGACTTTGTTTTGTTACTTGTATTCAAAGTTTTCTGTACCGCATCAAGTCTTGGGCAGACGTTATTTCTTACCACTAGAAGAACGTTTTGTTCGTTTACCATAAAAAGGTACATAATTATATTTGTAACTTATTATTATTAATTGGTTTTGGATGGCCCTTTGGATGATCTATGGATTTCTTTATTTTGCAATTATTTGTTAGTGGCTTCTACCTTTATCCTGTTACCTCCTTGGTACTATCATCTACCACTATTGTTTTGTACAACATTGGATATATGGATTTTAGAGATAGATTTAACGAACTAATTTGAGGGTTCGTAATTACCTGTGAAGAGTAACACATCGCCACAACCTTACCGCTATTCTCACCGTGCCTACTTAAGTTCTCATAGGGTTGTCAGAACAATTAAAATCTCATTTATCATAGAACATTCCAAGCAATGGAAGATAAAGGTAGCAATGAAATTAAAACGAATAGTATTATAAGTCTAACAACTGCAGACACTATAGTTGCTGAGGAGAAAGATTGTATCGATTTTATCTACCTATACTATCATAAAGAGGAAAGATTTGATTGTTTGTTTGGTGGTCCGAAACTACAGGACCGATTTCAACAATTCACCGTTGGGAAGATACACTACCTCCGGGTGACATAGGCTGCTTTATCCCTGTATTCTCATGGGAGGCGTCCGCTAGTAAACAATAAAATAAAATGAGGCGCGCAAAAATCTATCAAGAACATTTCGTTACTACCGTCAATTAGTGTAATAATAAACTAGAAAAATGAGCCACAACTTTACTTGTGTACTGTATCAAAGTTGAAGTTGGTGATGTATTATATCTTTATACGTATATATATATATATATATATATTATTGACTATACACACAGCGCCATCTGGCCCCAAACTAAGCAGAGCTTGTGTAATGGAAGTCAGATAACTGATAGAATACATAAATACTTTTTGTTTTTGTATATTGGTACATACTTAAAATACATTCAGTACACCTTACACAGAACAAACATTTGTTTATTCACAAAATGTTTGCCCTGAGTGGGAATCGAGCCCACGCCCTCCAGCTCTCAAGGCATATATACTACCAATGAGCCAACGGGGCTGTCTTACTGGTGATCAATATTTTATCAACCGAAGATAATCCTACGACGTAGCTCTGATAGATTTTGATAAACTTCTTGCTCTCCGCAAAAATTGTGAAGACACGAATTGTTGGAGTGATGGAAACCCTACGATCTAGAGGCGTTGTTGGGAATGTATGTGCTATCTGTCTGCAATCGTGATTAGGGTTGGTGTACGTAGCAAGCAACGAAGGCGGAGTATTTGCATAGCGTGTCATCACGCGAGCACTCAGAGCTACGAACATTTTCTATGTAAATGACGCACCTGAGCCAGCGCTATGATATGTCACTCACAATCACAGTTAAATTGACATGCCCTGTAATGTCACAAGTGATAAATGGCTGTAGGCGTGTAAATCTAATTTAATCAGATTGGTTGAATTTGCGTTGATGTTGGGTTAGTTACAAATTTAATCTATTTAGAAACTTAGAATATTTGCCTAGAAGAAACATACTATCTAGCTACTTGGAAACTTTGAAACTACATTTATTCTATAGAAGTACGAGTACAACTCCTGAGTGGGTTGGGTTATACGAAACTGTAAATGCCTTTCGTGCCTTGCAAACGAAGGAAAGTTCAGAGTATATTTTTAGGATCTGAGTTTATATTTGAACACTGATATGATAAGTAAGCCCGCAGCAAGTCATTCAGCGCGTAAAGCAATACGTAGCGTAGGACACCTTGTTACTCGATGGAGTGACGATATACGTAGGGCAGCTAGCGGTGGATGGAAGCGAAAAGCCGAAGATCGGGCTGAGTGGCGTGTCTTTGGGAGAGGCCTACAAAAGGCTGATGATGATGATGAAGTAATTCATCATCATCATCATCATCATCATTTCAGCCGTAGGACGTCCACTGCTGGACATAGGCCTCCCCCATTGACTTCCATAAAGACCGGTTGGAAGCGGCTCGCATCCAGCGCGTTCCTGCGGTCTTTACTAGGTCGTCTGTCCACCTTGTGGGTGGACGTCCTACGCTGCGCTTGCCGGTCCGTGGAAGTAATTCAGTCCAGTCCAAATAGTATTTTTTTTATGGCTTACGGGCTAGTTGTTTGACCACAGCTCACTTGATGTTACGTGATGGTGCGGTCGACGATGGTAAGCACTCTTAGATTGAAATGAAACTGGCTCTCAAGTGAGGCTGCCGGAACACACCGCGTGGTGCTTGGCGACATTATTTATGCATCTCAAAAATGTGTCGGCCAACGGCTAATCTTGACATTTTTCGGTCTACGGCAAATCTTGTATTTTTGCGTACCAGGACCGAGTAACCTTGGTACATGGTACATGATACTCAAACCTAGTATGAATACCAAGAAGTTGGTACGTCTAACATCACTGGTGAGTAATAATACATTTATAATGAAGCATCTAGTAAAACATATACGTTTAATTGTTACGTCCGAGCCCGACGACGGTGCGTTCAAAGTCGTAATTTATGACGATGACGATAAAAAAACCTCGTGCGTTTCCAATCGATGCTCCCTGAAAGTTGTTAATGCAAATTGTGTGCACCATGCATAACCAAAAAAAAATTAACAGCGGTATCATACGAATCTCGTACGAGACGTAAAAAACATTTGATGTAACAATTATATGATTCTGTGTAGTGAGTAGTGAAAATTGTGAGCCAATATCGCGTGAGTCGGTTGTACCGCGGTACCACGGGCTGTAAGATAGAAAAAAAAAATGTATGGCCTTGGTTTTTTCTTGGTCTTTGACTGGTCTTTTCTACGTTGGATGTATCTCTATGGTACTTCGTAGAGTGTTTGATACAGATTGAATTTCGTCGTAGATATCATTTACGTAGAATAAGAATATAAGTGGTAGGCCACCACCGCTGAAATGAAACTTTTTTTTTTTTAAGTAAAGTAGGATATTTATTAAACAAAATAAAAAATGAAACTTATTTGCAAATAAAATAAATGATTTTTTTTTATGGTTGACAAGCTAAGGTTTAACTTGCATAGGTGCATTTAAAAAATATTTTTTTTTTTACACGACTAAGGAATATATTGAAGATAAATAACTAAATAAATAAATAACATTCTAAATTTAATTAATTATTATGACAATTAATTTGACTTTTTTTCTTTAAATTTTTTATAATATATTTAATTATTATTGTATGCCACAATGGGCGTAGTATGTTGTTCTTTTTTTTTCTCATGTATAATAAGATCCTACGCTACACAGGCTGACAATAAAAATATTTAAATTTGAATTTGAGTTTTACAGGATTACAGTATTTTTTTGCGTAAACCTGCGTTTTTTTACGGATAGGTGTTTGACCATAGCTCACCTAAGTATTAAGTGACGGTGTGATCGAAGATGGTAAAGCACACCTAGCCTGGAATAGAAGTGGCTCTAAAGTGAGGCTGCCGGAACACACATTGTTAATCAGCCGAGTACTAGACGACATGCAAATTTAAAATAAAAAAAACCGACTCCATGGCCAACTAAACGCGCTGCTCTAATGAAACGCGGTTTCGGAGTAAACGATAATATCATCGATGTATAACAATTTTTGATGATTTTTCTTAATCGATTTCAATAAAAGTATGATCTACCAAGCAAAAAAATAATCATCAAAATCGATTCATAAATAATTGGCGAAATTATCGCGTAACATAAAAAGAAAAACAACATACAGTCGAATTGAGAATCTCCTCTTTTATTGAGTTTGTTGGTTGGTTGGTGCACCATGCTATGTTTTCCTTACGACATTTTTCTTCACTGGTAGCTCAAGCTCATTGTTGGTGTTCGAAGCCTCACCCTTCGGCATGTGAACCGGCTAACTAAGATTTCTTGTCATTTTGCAATAACTTTAGTTTCTACTCTCTTGCTCATCTAATCTGTCAGTAGGTCCATCAGCATCACAAAGGCTATGTAGATACTAGGCTATGATGAATTTGGTGAGCCTAATTCATCTGGTAGAAAAAATGCCTTGTCACCGTCATGATTGCTTTACCACGCCTACTCAATTATTGACTAGGGTAATTTATACCACAAAAAACATCAGTTTTATTTATTGCTAACAAGCTATTCAATTCAGACATGAAAACTCGCCTGTGCCTAACAAGATTGGTTCAGCGTTACACACCGGTTCCTTCGTCATATATTTTAAGTACCTACAGTTATCCAACTCATAAATGTGAAAGTTTGGATGGATGGATGTTTGTTACTCTTTTACGCAAAAACTGCTGAACGGATTTCGATGAAATTTGGTATGGAGGTAGCTGAGACCCTGGATTAACACATAGGCACTTTTTATGCTCAAAACATGTAGCGGGTAACACCGTAGGGCGCAGCTAGTTTAGTCATAAATGATATACCAGTTCAATTACTAAACAAGTTAATTAATGTAAGAAACTTTTTGTCTATCCGCTTAAAGCTAGCAAGAGGCCAAATAAAAGGTACCAGGGCTTCATCGAATGTGAAGAGCTCTTCAATCCGTACACAGGATTGCTCGCAGTGACATCTGCTGAAGGGTCAGAGCTTTCAAACTGAGCATCGTTCCAATGGCATGATCGATTCAATAGTAAAAATACAGATACTGTATTACTGAGTAAATGTGTCAGATAATTTGTTCAGGATTTAAAAGAAAGTAAAAGTAATGAGACGAACGAGACTCTCTCCTGATGGTAAGAGATAACACCCGTCCATGATCATTGCAGCGATACATAGAACGTTGAGTAGCAAAACGACGTCCAAGGCATCACTACTTTGGTGCTTTGTAATTTCGCTCGTTGCAGTACCCTTCAAGTACCCTTCAAACTGAAACACAGTATCTTGTTTACACACTACTGCTTGGCGACAGAATATCTGGTACTGCGGTGGTACTTACCTAGACAACCTCCTGTTAACAAGATCTACTACCAAGTAATTGTTAATCTGGCTTTTGATTAAAACCTCATATGTTTGTGTCTGGACCATATTAAAAGTTAGGAATATTTCTGTCATTTTATTCGAATTAATAAGGCCTTAAAATTAATAATATTTCATGCATATACTACCGATGACAATTTTTTAAGAGGACCTTCACAGTTGAGGAGTTTCTTGAATCCTTGGGCTAAATAGGACGTAAATTGGTCTAATTGTAACTCAAGTGCCCTCCTAACAGTTTGCTCCACTTCTAATACAATTTAATTACGTTTTGTGCAAACAGATGCCCGAAGGCGAGTCAACACGTGTTGACGCCAAGGGGGTTTCAATATTCGGGCAGTCTGGGTCAACAACCTGACCACGTGTACCTACGTACCTACCGACTATCATCACAGCCTATATCAGTGTGTATACATAATAATGTTTCTATGTATCTGTATGACAGTTTTATTCCATATTTATCATGTGATAACTACCTATATTATTGCAAAAGTATATCTTTCAGTTTGTACATTTAGGATAAGTTCGTATATCTTAAATGGTCACTGGCCAGTTCTTGTGCTAGAATTAACATGCTGTCCGAAGCCTTGGACTAATAGCTTGTCGGCAGCTGTCACGGAACAAAAAACCGCACATCAAACTAAATAGAGAATTCCAAAAAAGTAGGGCGATTTTCTTGCCGGATATATTATGATAATTTCCTCATATTATCATATAAGAACTTTCTCAATTCCTTCAATTTTATTGATAGATGTGTGTTTTCTATGGGAAGTAGTAGCGTCCTAGCGAAAGCTGCTTTCAAAATGTCATTAAATTGTTTTTTAAATCGTTGACAGGGCTGTTAAGTGACGGTATAATCCAAATTCGTTTTAAGCCGCGCTAATGCCAAGAAATTACAAAAAACACTTAAATTTTTTCATACTTAATAATATTAGCGAGATTATTACGGATTACTTCTTCCGCGTTGAGTTAAGAATTATCCCTAATCACCTAGCGGTATGAAATATACTTTACGACCTATTCTTAAACCTCTCAAATAAACATAAAAAAATCATAAAAATCGGTCGAGCCGTTTCGGACGAGTGCGACCACAAAAACCGTGACACGAGATTTTTATATAATTATGTATATGGATAAAAATACGACAAAAACTGTCAAAGTAATCTGCCGGTGTAGTTTACAGATTTACTAGTCTTAATCCGTATCATATAATTATGTATAAGAAATTTATAAGCAGTTTTTGGGTCATCGGCATTAAGGTGCATAAAATGTTTATGTTCGATTTATACGCGTGTAATCTGTCGGTGCTGGTCGTAAAATCCATGATAATAACAAATAAGGATGTCGGAACAGCTGATTGATAGAAAACAGTTACCGCCAAGGAAAAACTACAATGCACTCAATGTACCTACTCTTCCCCGGTAAATAACATTTAAAGGGAAAAACTTGAACTTGAATTTCGTTGCATTTTTCCTCAGCTATAACTGTTTAAGAGCAGTTAAAAAGCTCGATGCAGGTTGTTAAAATTTCCAGAAAATTAGTTTTACGATCTAAGGCAAAAACTGGTCTTAAAAATAATTATAATTTATTAAGGATAATCTATACTAACCGCAACAAAAATTTACACAAAATAAACAGTCGAATTACTAGCGAAACTACAGGACTGTTGAGACTAACCATCGAAAGTCTCAATGTAATGAGCGCCAAAGCAGCGATGCCCTGGACATTGTTTTATTACT
Source organism: Biston betularia (assembly GCA_905404145.2). NCBI lineage: Eukaryota > Metazoa > Arthropoda > Insecta > Lepidoptera > Geometridae > Biston > Biston betularia. The sequence goes on from FR989879.1 coordinate 3,854,059, forward strand.
CAAAGTTCTTTGTATCGCAATGGTATTACCATATGACATGCGTTATCTCTTACCATCAAGAGGAGAGTATTGTGAATCTCATTACTTTCACATAAAAAGTAAAAGACTAGGTGATCAAAATGTTCAATATGTACCTACTGCCAGGCTTCCATCAGCTGTAAATCGTATAGCTAATTTGTGTTGATTGTTATTGTAAGTCGATATGTGTAATTAACGTTTTTTGATTTTATACTACAAGGGCTCACTGGAAGACCAGCGCTGGTCATACCACTTAGTATGACCACTATTTTGTAACTTTACATCTCTGCTTGTTTGTTTTGTGCGTGTGTTCAGTTTGGTTACGAAATTAAATTATTTTCTTTCTTTCTTTAATCAGCATGGCATCTTTCTTTAAACAGCATTGTCTTTTGATCAATAGTCACATCGAAGAAGTAAGGACGAGCCACTTGATGAGCCCAGCAAACAATATAAATTCTAAGTTACGTGTTATATATATCTGTTGCCTTATACGGATTTAAATCTGTGTGGGCTTTTACGATACGTAAACCCATCTCAAACTTTCTAAGAACAAGTGCACCTGCTTTCTTGAAATTTCGGGGAACTCCACATGTGATCGTGAATTGTTTATTTATTTGTATGGCTCGATCGTAAAGTCCTTATCGCACTTAGAGGCCATAAAAATAACTTAGCGCCCGCTCGCTATTTGGGGTGATAGAGGATTACGCTTAATGAATTTGAGTCTTTAAGTGTCCGCGGTGATTAATTTGTACGCTTATTTCGTATAACGTACAGTTCAAAATGTAGTACAACTTTTAATCTCAGATGAAGTAAACAGCACGATTATTGTATTGAGTAACGATCAGAAGTGTCGGAACAAACTATCGTATTTAATTTAACCAAAACGCTTCCTCCTGCCATAAAAACGTGGCAATCAAAGGGCCTAGACGTTAGACTAGCGATAACGCTAATAGAAAAGTAAAAATGTACGGTATTGATGTAAGCTGTCGATATATCACTTGGTCAGCTTATGTCAATCCCATACTATTTTGGACTTTTCTATTAGCGTTATCGAATACATCAAATGTTACTTTGTCTAGAACTCTAGACAGCGCAGCGGTTCGGAAACGATTTACATTGACAGCTGTCATTTAGATATTGTTCAACATACACATAGGTGTAGTACTTATGTCTAGGTATATATGTAAACAATTTAGTTAGAATTTTTACCTACATGTTAGAAATATAGAAATAACATAGCTTTGTATTTATAAAACAACGAAGTATTAATACCAATTATCCTCAAAACATGACTATAATATTTTTATATTCAATTCAAACGCCAACAAAATCATTGACTAATATCCTGGATAAATAATATTTTTTATTATAACCGCAGATAAAATATTTATCTATGGGTTTGTGTTTTGTTACATACATAATGTAGCATGCTTATGTGGAATGAAAACGACAGCTAGAGGATTCGTTAAAACCGAGAGATTGGAGAGCTGGTGGTGGAGTCAGACATTATTCGTCAGACGAAATCCCATCGGGATCCGTTGCCTTAGGCATCTCGAAAGAATGGAGGAAGGTGACGTTATTAAAAGAGCGTATCTTGGACCACTCGAAGGCAAAAAGCCTGTCGGCCGTCCCAAGTATAGATGGAAGCATGAAAAGACTAAAGAACTTCAAGAGCTGGAAGTCAATACTTGACATGAAGTAGTTCAAGATCGAGAAAGATGACGCTTTACAGTATCGGAGGCCAAGACATAGTGTACATGTATACAGACAGTAATTTATTAAGTAAATATTAACAAAAACAATTTTAGTGGTTTTGTAAAAAAAAAGTTCCATAGCTATAGATAGATATAAAAATATTCCAGCATGTCATTCAATAATAAACACATACCTCAAATACCATAAAAATATAAGAAAGCAAAATAAAACGGACGTTCAATGGTTGTTCCCGTCTTAACTTGTTATTTATGTACGACACTATAAAAGTAACAGGATAAAAATAAAAGGAACTGACTATAATAGAATGCATTCAGCTATAGTATCCTTTTGGTTTACCAAGTGACGACATTCGACTTATCGAATTAACTAGGGATGTAGTTTTTATAAACATTTAAGTTTTGAGACGAGCTGGGAAGCTAAACGTAAACGATTCGAGTAAGTCCTATGATATTTTTGTAACCTCACGATCAATGTTACAGGACTTGTTGGAAGTCTATATGAGACAGACATTCTACATGTTTCCAGAGTCTCGATCACGAACGACTTGCGAAAAAGTATTCGTATCGACATCGACAAAAATTTGTATGAGATTTGTACAGCTTTGTATGCTATCGAGAACTCGATACCTTTACGGTACGAATTCAATAAATTTTCGTGATCGAGGCTCAGCTCTTTTTACAGAAGTATAAGGCATTAGAATAAGGCATTTTTACAACACAATATTTTGTTAGTATTTTTAGGTAAACATAATTATGTACATGAACCAAAAAAGCACAACATTTTCGTTTTTTTTTGCATAAAGTTTATGTTTTTTTTTATTCAAAATAGGCTCGTTTTTAACTACACCCTGCCAACAACATGTCATAAAGTGAAATGTACAACATGTCATAAAGTTTTGCTTTGTCTTAATTGTGTGCGAGACTTGAATATTGTCAATAGAGATGTATCATCTCAAATCTAAAAGGTTCTGACCGTTTAGTAGAAATCGAAGAAAATATTAACAACATCATGTAAGACTGGTTCTTACATGAATATTGGATTATGTAACCTTCGGGGAATCGGCTGAATTGTCTAGTTGTTTGCTTACGTTATTTCGGAATTAATTTGCCGGAATTGAGAGGTATCAAGAAAATATTGGATATTTTGTATGATTTATAAATGAGATAATAAATAAACATTACCATGCAAATACTTCTTTTAATGATGCTATAATTTCACCGCTTATCAAGAAAGGCTAGATTATGAAAGGATTGGAGAATCTATGACCGGCTCATTAAGTTGATAGCAGTAATTTACTGAGACGCAAAATATTACGGAATTCTCGGATGAGCGAAATTAGCTTGATGGTAGATTATTGTAATTGAGAACGTTTTCTAAAAGATTGACGGAATTAGGGATTCTATCTTTCCAAAAGATCGTTATTGCCGAGAGCTGTTCAAACTGTAACGTATTAAACTAAAGTAAAGATATTTGGAGGGCTGTTACTATAGACGCAGAGTACTTCAAATGACGAGTAGGAAGAAAATAATCTCTCGTTGATATTGATAATTTTAATTATAGTGGGTTTAGTTTTTTGCCGAAATCATGTTTGTTGTCCTAAATCCTTCTTAAAGTCGTATACGATAGAGATGACTAAAACAAAAAATAAAATAAGACCAAAAAATAAAACTTAAATGCAACTTTGAAGGGTGCATTTTCCCATCGTCTGTGTTCACTTACTAACGAACTTCCCGCCTACAAAGTTACTACTATTTTCTTATTAATAAAAAACTCATAAAATGTTCTAGTCAAGCGTGAACAGTGTGAAGGGCATTAAGATCTCAACGTCAGACTGTCTGCTAGCGTAATGAGGCTGTGCGCGTAGTAACTATTATTCAATCTAGTGCTGTGCTACTTTATCTTTGATGCTCTAACGACTTTTATCGACATTTTGAAACAAGATAAATTTGATTTTTAATAAGTAATTCTAAGTAAATTTTGGGTCTAATTTTATAATACGATCAAGTTAAGCTCATAAAGTGGCGCACACCCACGCATAAATGGTAGGACGGCTTCGATTGTTTAACATTAAAAAGCAAGTATGTCAGGAATTCTGTTTAAACGTAAACAACGTTTCTTCAAGAGAAGAAAATATTGAAAGTATTTTATAGATGAGAGCTTTTTATAGTTATCCCACTAATGAGTAAAAAAGGAACATAACCTGCTGAACGTAAAGGTCTGGCTTCGAAAATTGCAAATCGATGTTCGTCTTGTTTTTAAAATAAATAAAATCGATGCAGCTGCCAATACGAGTCAGACACTGATGCAGAATATCGATTAGAGGCCAGTTAATAGGCGCATTTATAATATAGGGTGCATTTCAAGTTTTAAATCCAGCTACTGCATTAGAAATTTAAAATGTACAGATAACAGAAGAACCTTATGAGTTTGTGCCACAAGTGAAGTTAGTGGATTAGTTTAGGTATTAGAACCAGATAAGCGTAAACCAGGTGAAAGAGAAAGCAATTTCTTTCATATCATAAGCAATGAAGCGACGAAAGACGCTGGAAGACGACAAACAAAAGAAAGCGATGACCGAGTTTATTCCAATTTTAGCCAGAATTTATACCAGCCCAAAAACAGGTGACAAATTTTATTTAGCTTACAAAAAAAAAAAAAACAAATCACGCTTGGCTCGTGTGTACTTTATCCTTCGGGTGAACAACTAAACAAAAAATATGTCCAAAAAAGGTGGGCGCGTGTACACCTGTTCTGAGAGTTGGGCACAAACATCTGCCCCTTGAATATTAAAACTAACCACTGAACTACCGGTAAATTATACAAATTTTAATAAATACATGCTAGTTGCTAGATAATGTTTATAGACAGCGCAATTTCTTCGCTGGCCTGCCTTTTTTTAGTAATAGTTCAAATTGGATTTTCACATCTCTACGAGAAACTAGTTTAATGGCAGCAGTACTGTGTCGTTGTCTAAAATTGTGTGGCGTTTTATTGAGAGCTATCCACATCTTTCTATACAACATGCGTCCAGATAGGTCTAGACACTGAAATGTGGTCTCTATGAAATGCAGTGTATTGTAGTATACAGTATGACTGGTGAGACACCTACGATACTCGAGGGCGTGATATTTGGCGATCATATAGGAAGAAAAAAAATAAATATTAACTGACTACGAGGTAATTAACTGAAAGTTATGTAATTACTTACGCAACGCATGGACACCGCGCGTACGCGTGGTCGTTGTGAGGACGCTTGCGCCGACGACGGGGGGACAAGCACGTACTTGTCGCGTGATCCAAACATCGTTATCGGGAGTGTATCCACGCTTCATTTATTTACAGGGAAATTGAGGGCGAAAATTAAGTACCTAACTTTATTAGATAATTATAACGAGAATCGAGTACCATGTACTCTCCTTCAGTATCGTAGGTGTCTCACCAGTCATGCTGTATATATTAAAGTAACTATTTGATTTTTTTAATGTAAATAACGTAGGCACAATGCTGTTAATGACAAATCTATCACAAATATATGTACATCATACTTTTAAGGTTCACATTGGCCCGAACAAGGTCTGATGTGTGAGATTTGTGCCGGTCTCCTTTATGTGAACTTTGTATTTAAATCGAAGTATACTGTCTAATACACACCCGAACTTAGACTAATGTTTTAATGGAGAATAATGACAGTAGTTATATTGGAAACTAACGCAAACTGTGTTAGTTGTTTCTGTAGACTTATTGATTACTTAGTTATCACTATTAACACAGTCTAATTAGGATTACGAGTCGATAACACTAGTAACATAACTCGCAATGAATAACATGCAGGCATTATCTAAAATTACTTAAATATTATCCTTATTCCATAGGATAATAAAAACCAAGATTGCAAAAGTACAGTACATTAAGTGTACTTTGTTACTAAAGCGAGCAGTATGCCAGTGCCAACGCGAGTATACGAAACGCTCTCCTGATGGTAAGAGATAACGCCTGCCCATAACCACCGCAGCGGTAATCAGAGCTTCGAGTACTGAAACAAAGCCTCGACAGTCGCTGCTTTGACACTCATTACGAGAAATTCGCTGGTTACGATGATCGGTCTTATAGCGAACAAAAAGAAATATAGAAAATAAATTCTCGCTTGACGGTTGGGTCAAGGGTCAGATCCAAAAGGCTTTATCTTTGAGGCGCGTATTTTGTTAGTAGATTCCTCGCTCTGCAGTCCCAACCACCAGCCGCTTGAGGCCTGCCTAACTACCGGCGGCACTCTAGTTTTTAAGTTTTTTATATTATTATTTAATGTAAAAACTAAAAAATTAAGAAAGAAATAAATACCATGAATATTAATTACTTAGATAGAGGTGCAACACGAGAACCTCATAATGTAAGCTTACTAAAGGACAGACAATGCACTGATGTGACATTGGCGTCGTGATAGCGGGGGCAAACGCCCCGGGACCGGGTCACAGTCGTGGGCACGCTACGTGCCAGCGCGCCGTGTCGCGTTTTATGATGGAACGGGACATTGGACAAGGTAATTCATCAACTAAAAAATAGACAAGAAACCTGTCTGTTGGACCCAAGCCGAGAACTAACTAAGAAAGGTGAAGTGAAACTTACGGAGATGAATGGGAGACGACCATAACTTTCGAATAAGCCCTGCCGTTATAAATTGTCCCACTGCTGGGACAGTTTTTAAAAACAGGACAGAGACCACGCTGGCCAAGTGCGAGTAGGTAGACTTCACATGAAAAAAAAAAATGAAAAATTGAAAAATTTATTTATTACAGTTACCAGTTTCTATTACAAAATAGTAGGTTGGGACCTTCTGGTAAGTATAAAGAATACCTGTGGCAGAAGATCCCGCTCTTCTATATCTATATATATCGATAAAATATTAAATAAGCATATAGGGTGTGTGTGTGAGTGTGTGTGTGTGTGTGTGTGTGTGTGTGTGTGTGTGTGCGTGTGTGTGCGTGTGTGTGTGTGTGTGATTGTATGTATGCGAGAGTGAAAGAGAGTGTATTTGGAGGTGTATTGGTGTGTTTACTTAAACATTTATTACTCATTTATACATATCTACCAGAACAGCCATTTATACATATATCTACCAGAACAGCCCTGTTGGCTCATTGGTAGCATATCTGCCTTGAGAGCTGAAGGGCGTGGGTTCGATTCCCGCTCAGGACAAACATTTTATCTATCAACAAATGTTTGTTCTATGTCTGGGTGTTCTGTATGTATTATAAGTATGTATTTACAAAAAAAAAAGTATGTATGTATTTTATCAGTTATCTGACTTCCATCACACAAGCTCTGCTTAGTTTGGTGTCAGATGGCGCTGTGTGTAATGTCCTACGATATTTATTTTATTTTATTTTTTAACTTTTTTAAATAACTCTGAATTGTAGAATTCCTCACGATGTTTTCCTCAAGTCCTCGGTAATACGCACATAACTTAGAAAAGACAGACAGAGGACCTTCGAACAAAGGACCTCTAGATTGGAAGCCAGACGGTCTCCAACTGGACTGCCGACACTTCGACCACTACTTAGGAACTAACTGTTTTTTTATAGCAATGGGATGCAAAAATCGATTTTAACGCAGTAGAAAGTATTATTAAACTTGTGATCGTAATTTGGCTATTCAAATATACGTTTTTTCATATACGAGTGATCTTAAGAAATTTCTCCCAGTGCATATTATTTATTTGATATAAACGTATTATTAAGATTATGTTCATTATTTATGTAGCATGTAAGTATTAAATTTAAACATATTGCCATTTTTATATTTTATTACTCGCTGAATGCCCGATACATACCTACTATTACCATATCTATAGCGGCAGAGCTCGGCCTTTGCCCTTGGATATATTTATGTACAAGCTGTTATCCGCGACTTCGTCCGCATGGAATTTAACAAAAAGTTTGTCCAGTTTGCAATTTAAGATATATCGTATATGTTAATCCAGGTTATGAACTACCTATATGTATGGCAAACTTCATCCAAATCCGTTCAGTAGTTATCGCGTGAAAGAGTAACAAACATCCATCACATAAGTCACAGAGATATACACATTTACAATACTAGCTGCGCTGCTCGGTGTTACCCGCTGTTCCCACATGAACACAACATTTTTTCAGGATAAAAAGTAGCCTATGTGTTAATTCTGGGTATTAGCTACATACCAAATTTTATCAAAATTAGTCAAAACATACACACTCACAAACTTTCGTATTTATAATATCAGTGATAATGATTTACTAATCATCAATCAATCCTACTGGATATAAGTAAATGTCATTCGAAGACAAAGTCTCAAAGTCTCGAACTCTCAAAGTAATGAGCGCCAAAGCAGCGATGCCCTGGACTTTGTTTTGTTACTCAAAGTTCTGTGTATCGCTGCAACGGTCATGGACAGGCGTTATCTCTTACCATCACGAGAGCGACTCGTTCGTCTCATTACTTTTTACATAAAAAAAGAAGAATCACGACCAATGAAAAAGAAACAGTTCATCGGTTTAGCCGTTCCCACTGTACAAGTGTATATACATGTCTTTTTAATAGGTATGTACCTATTTAGTTAAAATAATTTATTGAAACGATAATTTTGTCCAATATCTATGATGTAACCGATGTTAACCCAATAGGAAAATGCATGGAAAGTGCAGTGCTTGAACGCCTCAAGGCAAGCCAGCATCACAGAATAGATAAGAATAACTAACTGGTTACTAAAGTACAGACTCCCTTGTTGAGTATTGCACCATAATAAATAATTGACGTCTATATAGCGGCTATTGACATATATGTATATAATGATTGACAGCACAGACGAAGGATCAATAGAATACAATATAGAACCTTATTATTATCAAGGTAAGTTTGTTGTGAACAAAGAGTTTGATGCAATATCTATTGTTGCGGTAAAGTTATCATAAGATTTTCAGATCACAAACGGCAACATGTTTGTTAAGGTTGTTCGATTTCCATACAAATAATTTTTTCCATTTATGGACAAATGGAGCATAACTTTACAGGTACTGGCATTTATTTTGGTCTTTATTTGCGGTAAATCACAATTGCTTGAATATCTTATACATATCGCAGCAAAAATCTTTGTACTGATTTTTAAAGGTTCGCGTTTGACCACATCATGTATAATGTTAAACAATGCGGTATAGAATGATTGATTGATTGATAACTCTTTATTGTAAACACTAAAATACAGCAAACAGAAAAAATAAACTTAAATATATCTAGGTGTAACAATCTCTTCCAGGCAACTTTAGAATCGAACACGTTTACCTAGATGGAGCATGTTTTGATGGCGGGGAACGCACATGTGGAGGGAATGTCTACCACGTCGCGTCCGTGTGAAGCTTTTGTCGATTTTTTTTGGACGATAAAATCGATAAAAATGATACCTTGTAATTGATTGATTCAGGCGTTACATTGCGGAAGTTCATTTTGTATGTTTAAGGTATATATCTAGTTTATTTCCGCTTAACAGTCGTTCCAGCTCCAACAGTAATGAGGACTTAAATTAAACCAACTAAACTAATTTGACACAGCTTATTAATTAAAAACCTAATCTTACTTAAAATCTAGAACTAATTTGACTTAAACTTAAAAATATAATTTGACAAAAATTAAATTAAAATAACAAAAAATCTAATAAAAATAACCATAAGTCTTAAAATCTTCTCTCTCTGCAGTAACCACTTGCTGACAAAGCTTTGCAACCGAGACAAAAGTGTCCCCACCACAAGTCACTACCTATCAGCTTATATGCGAGTAAAATGGAAAGGGTAACACGGCTCAAGCTCGTCATATACCCAGTAAGAATGGTACAGAATCAAAAGCAAACAAAAACTTAGTACCGAACACAAAAACTTGGCTTTGATAAATTAAAACCAAAAACCTTGTAACACATACTTAGTATGTTACTTGGTAGTACCAAAGCAACATTATGAGCTTTTTATAGCGATGATAGTTCAGTGGTTAGCGCGGTCGGTTCGCATACCGAAGGGCGTGGGTTCAAACCCGAACAATGACTGCCGGTGAACTTTAGTATTCAGCTGGCAAAAAATCGGCTCATTGAAAAATTGCCGCCAAGCATCTAAGGGCCGTTCTGGAAGCCTCACTTGAGAGCCAGTTCCATTCCAGGCTAGGTCTGCTTTACCATCTTCGACTACACCGTCACTTAAAATCAGGTGAGCTGTGGTCAAACATCTAGCCTGTCAACCATAAAAAAAAAGAGCTGTGAACTTGAAGGGTGTGGATTCAATTTCCACCTTGTTGTGACGAAATATGAAATTCCACGTTTGTGCTAGACTAACATTTGAAATTACAAACACTAACCAAGAAAACATTTCTCCAAGGATATATGCTTATCTAAAATCATTCCTCCAATTTCGGTATCCTCACCATTCATTCACACTCAATTAATTTTCCATCAATCAATCCGTGCAAATCATTCAAGCTACTTTACCCGTAATTGGTTTCGAAATGGGGGTTTGCTAAGAAGGGTTTTAAGAAAGCTGTAAAGGAAACCGTCAAATTTAAGGGTATCTACAAGGGTTCACGTGGGTTATCATTAATCCTGATTATCTACTTAGCGCTAAATATCAAATTAATCGTATATACAAAATCGTCTTGAGTTATTAGTGTTAGGCGATTCAATTTAAGATCCTTTGTAAATGAGTTAAAAGAGTAAATCAATGACGATGACTCACTCAAGAATCTAAAAACTGAGGGAATGCGTGACTTGGCTTCCCTACTCGGTTAAAGATGAATGATGGCTGGACCACCTAGACAGGTGATTATCTATGATTGATTGCAGCTTTTATTCTTCCGACTATGCATTAAATATTATGTCTCACACTGTTAAAAGGGCTTAATTTACGGCTAATGAAAAAAAAAATTGCTTTTATTTAAAATTCAGTGTTCATTTTAAAGTATCTTCTACAAATGAAAGTGTGCGAAGTAAAATTGACTGCATATTAACAAAACATCGTAAATTGATACGCAATTTTTAGCGATGATAGCTCAGTGGTTAGCGCGGTAGGTTCGCATGCCGAAGGGCGTGGGTTCAAACCCCAACAATGAGCTTGAGCTGCCGGTGAAGGAAAACATCGTGAGGAAACCATAGCATGGTGGTAGGGTACTTTCTAGTACTCGGCTGGCTAGCTACCACCCTCAAGTTGAAAATCTGCCGCCAAGCACCTAACGGTGTGTTCCGGCAGCCTCACTTAAGAGCCAGTTCCATTCCAGGCTAGGTGTGCTTTACCATCTTCGACCACATCTTCACCTAACATCAGGTGAGCTGTGGTCAAACAACTAGCCTGTCAACCATTAAAAAAAAAAAAATTGCATATTTTTACTTAAATTTTTTAAAAACTTTCTTTTTTGTCGATGTTTTCTCAGTGGTAAGCGCGGACAGTTTACACGCGAAGGATTCAAACCTAAACAATGAGCTTGAGCTGCTGGTGAAGTAAAAACCGTAAGGAAAACACAGCAGGCTGATAGGGTACTTTCTAGTAGGTACTCGGCTGGCTTGCTACCACACTAATGTTAAAAATCTGCAGCCAAGCACTTATTAGTGAGAGCAGCTTCACTTGACATCCAATTTCCATTTCAGGGTAGGAATGTTTACCATCTTTGACCACACCGTCACTTATCATCAGGTGAGCTGTAGTCAAAAAACTAGCCTGTCAACCATTAAAAAAAACTAAGTATTTAGACTGGACTGAATTACTTGCTACTGGCTTACTTATCAAATCAGTGTTCAAATATAACCTTAAATCTTTTTAAAATACTTTTTTAAGTTTATGATGTAACTTCGATAAAAGCTTTCGAAGAACACCTATAAAGGGGAGTCACGTTATCTCAAGGTGATAAGTATATTTTATTAGGATAAGTATTTATATTGCATAATCCAATAAACATTGCTTATTATATCCCTGTATTTCCCAACTTGAAAATTGCGGAGCTCCGAGATATAGAAACTGTATTCTTTTGTTTTCTTCTATATTTAGCGCTAAACTTATCCACGTCAGCGTTCTAGCTACTTTTATTTGCAGACGAAACTTAGCACGTCTTATAACAAGTTATATTAAACTCTAATTATAAGGTACAACGTTAATTTTGCTCTGCGTTTATTCGCCTTTGTTGACAAAGAAAACACGTCGTCCCAGAGTCGTCCCAGGGAAGTGGTGCCATAATTAAAAGCAGAAATAAACTTTATTACACTAAATTATGATAAGGGATTTGTTTACGTTTCACAGCTAGTAAAGAAATAAACTTTGAACATTCTCACGGGACTTTATTACGTAATACAGGCCAATGAGGAATAATGAGAAAGGAGAGTCTGGATACCTATTTCTATACATCTTCGTTATGTGTAAGAAAGACGGATTTAGGTGCTGGGAGAAAGTTACGATGATCATTTCCCGGAAAGTTTACCTTCGTATCATATGAAGCTGTGATGTAATAAAACATCAGAGTTAATAAAGATTAGGTGCTAGCTAAATAGCTCTTTGCTGCTCAATACCGTTTTTACGATACATTAATTTTGTCAATTCTGTAAAAGTAACGCACGAAACGCTCATTGTAACAGATCACGTCTGTCAATGACCATTGCAGCGGTACTCTATGAGTAACAAAACAAAGTCCAGGGCAACACAGCTTAACTGCACCCGTAATAGCACATACTTCGAGCAAATTTAAACTGACTAGCTACTAACAAGCTGTAAGGTTTAAAAAACGTACCGAATCGGGACAAAACAACTGTACCGTAACAAAAGGAAAAACATATTGTGATAACGGTGTTCAAGAGTTATATTTTTAGTGTATTTTCACTTAAAAGTTGTTTTGGTTACAATGTTTATGAAACCCAACTAGGGACAAAACAACTGTTACTGTACTTAACAAAAGGAAAAAAATTATGGGATGGCACTCTGAGTATATCTAGTACCAAATGTATTGACACCTTATTCATTAAATGTGTAATTGCGTGCTACGATAGAACACAAATACAAACATTAGGCAGAGTGTAATAAAACGCGAACCTATTTTAAATTAAAAAAAAAACAAACAAAAAGATATAGTTTATAAAAGGTAGGACATACAAAGAAACAAATTCCGTAATAGAATCTCGTGAGTACTGGAAATACTAAGAAAATTTAAGTCAGTCACATGGTCGTTACCGTTAATGGTCGCAAGACAAGAAAGTAACTTGTGACTGGTTCTGAGGTTGTCAAATATTAGTCATGGCTTGGTCATGGAATCTGTTTGGTATCGACCATCGCGACACACGTCCGTTATAGTTACGCAATTAACTTAAATATGTTGCAGATGAGGCAACAGTTTGTATGGATGCCGGATTTCACGAGCTGTTTCTAGGAAACGCTGCTACGGATCTTGGTACGGACCTAATGCTATACCGATGCCCTACATTGATTTGAAAGCATACATCAGTATTCCGGTTTTGCTGACGTCATTTGAATAGTATTGCTTTAGCAGGAGTCATAGTATTATCCGATCTGTAGGGTCAGTTATGATAACTGGTTTTGTCAAGTTTGTAAGAAACGGTGCGATTACTTATGTTATTGATAAACTTCGCAATTATGCTTTGATGCTTAACTTTGTCTATGACATTTTAATGTACTACACGTTGTTGACACAATATGAAGAAAATTAATTGGGTACATGGGAGCCCAAGACAGGTTTCACCTAGTTTGATGCTCGCCAGAACTTCTTATAACCCATGATTTTGCTTCATTATGTAATTGTTTTGTATACCAATTGTATTGAATGAATTAATAATGTAATTTTGGAAATAAAAAAATGGATAATTTTATTATAATAATAAACTTTGAAATTGGTCCATACATGTCGGAGTAATCGGTGTAAAAAATCGGGACGAATTGCGAACCTTCTCTTTTATTGTAGTAGGTTAAATAGGTACAACAAAGAAGCGCAAAAACCGGTCTATCGCTAAAATCTCTTTTAAACAATACATAGTAGTAGTATGTGTCATTATAGAACTACCTAGTAAGCTGAAGTGGCAAATAGTCGGAAACATTTCCCAAAGAACCGAAATACGCAGGGTTGCGCAAAAAATTGGATAGGAAGAGTTGCCGACCGAGCTCAGTCACGTACATTAGGAGCTTTTTTTTTTTTTTATAGTAGATAGGCTTGCGTTTGACCGCCATCCCGCCTGATGTTAAGCGAAGATGCGGTCTACGGTGGAGCACGCTCGCCTAGAAGAAACCGATTCACTCGCGACTTGAAGGTACCCAGACTATATTCATTGGGGAATACCCACTCGGGCAGCTGATTCCAATGTCTAGCGGTACGCATGAAAAAGGTGGAATCAAACCGCTTAGTTCGAGCTTTTGGAACATCAACCATGAAGCTTCAGGGCCATCTGATGGTAATTGGTAATGGTTACCGCCAAACCAACACCAGAGGCATTGCCTACTCTTTAGAGTCGGGCCAAGCCAAGAGTTTGTCCATATTTGATTTGAAGCGCCCCATACCTCTTAAAAAGCTTCCTATAACGTAAAAGTATTCCACATTTCATTGGTACGCAGCAGAAACGAACGAGAACAGCAAAATGTTAGAGACTTCCAGGTATCCACAATAAGCGTGCGCGTGAGCTTGTAGCTTGAAGTCATCATCATCACCATCCACAGCCTTCTTAATCCCATTGCTGGGTATAGGCTTCTGTCTTTTCATGTCATCTGCCTCGGTCGTGTGCCAATCTGGTCCAGGTTCGACCCGCGACGATGACGGTTGCTTGAAGTAGCTGAGTTTTATTTTTGACAGGCTAGGTGTTTGACCACAGCTTACCAGATGTTAAGTGATGGTGAGGGTGATGCATGTACACACAGATGTGTTAACCTAGAATGGAACTATGTGTCTCCAGTAAGTGCGGAACACACCGCTAGGGGCTTGGCGGCATATTTTCTTCTTCAAAGAGATGGCTAGCCAGCTAGAGTACTAGAGAGTACTACCTCCATGCTATGGTTTGAAACGTGCTGGACGTCTAGCACGTTAGGTTCAGTATAGGTAACCTGCCTTGTTGTCCAATGATATTCCAACCACGGCACGACTTTTGATCCCATGTTATCTGAGGAACATACTAGCTCGAAGCTAATTGGCACTGTTTGGTTTCATTATCCCGTCGTGCGGGGGCACTTGTAATGTAACACCTTATTATCCAGGTAGCGCCTAGGTCGCCTTGTGTTAGTATCTACTACATGACGACGCGTCGTGAAAGGCGCGTAAATCACAGGTAATTTGGTTAGGATTGTGTTACCGGTTACCAGTGACAAAGCTTTGAAATTGGATACAATTTTATGACAGCCGTGGTCGGATTCTACGTGAATGAAAGTGTGGGTGTAGTCATTTGGATGATCAACAGGGAAGTGTTATTTATTTCGTGGTCAATGGTTCGATAATGGGGTTAAATAACTGTTCGAGTGATCATAAAAGCTATCAACTAGTATCACTACGCGATTGAAACGTTTAACAGTAGACGATCTAGATATTCTAGTTCAAGGATGGTAACCCAATGCACGCGCGCCATTGATGGCACGCGACACAATATTTTGGATATGCCACCCACCAAAACACAGTGCGTAATGGTTTTTTGGTAATGAATAAAGAATTGTGAGTTGATAGTATCTAAGTCAAGATTATTTGACGGCACGTCTCTTCTTTAGAAAAATGGCACATTGGTTCATAAAGGTTCGCCACCCCTGCACCATCTAGAATCTAGATGGTCTTGAGCAAGGTAGGTAGATCTGATTTAAAAACAATTGCTGGAAGGCTAGCGAGTTCAATTGAGAAGAGGGGAGGCTGCGCTGAAGTATAAATTAATACCAACATTTCCTGGAAATTTGCTTTTTCAGTTATGCCCTGGACCAGTAGTCATTTTTGTGTGTGTACGCTCCAGATAACTGACAAAAAATATCAAGTTCGTAAGTTGAAGAAATTTAAATTCAGAAGCCGTACCACAAAAAACATTCTTACAATAATTTTACTTTGAATTTAGTTAATTATAGTACTGGTATTGTAATTAGTGAATGTACCTATGACTATACTACCTATTCTATTACGTTGTTTGAAGCCCAGTTTTACAGATAAGAGGGATTCCACTAAGGTCGAACGCTTGAGCAATGACTCATAAGAGCAAGCTGATCTTGATCCGGAGTCTTGTCTGTCGTGTTTGAAAACAAGTTCCGTTTATTAACAGCAGTTTATTCTGTGGTTCCGTCATCTATTCTGCAGGCGTACCATGAGGTGTTAGAGCAGTTCAGTATAGGCCCTAAACTGAACCGTTTGGCAAATTCGTACCATGAGGTCCTTATAGCAGGACAGTTTAGGTCGCCGCCATCTTTGTCCGCCGAAACATAAACATCATCGCAAACTTGTCAGAAAACGGCATTTCGTTCATTCAATTCGTACCATGAGGTGTTATTTGACGTTAGTTGCACCTAAACTGTACCGCCGAGTTGTCAAAATAACGATTCAATAAAAAGTTAATAAATATCGACCGTTTGGTCTGCTTTTATTTAATTTGTGAATTTTCTTGATATTATATCATTAATAGCCCCATGCCCATGGGAGTTTAAACGTGATGCTGCTTCCTCCCAAAAGCGGCGGGTGCGCTGCCTCAACTGTAGGCGCTTATTGAACCCTAAAGCAATTACTTGATTTCTATGGAGTAATTCCCACAGCTGCTCTAACTGAGCGTAATTTACCCTTCATAAGCGTTCTGAGGCCTGTCTGTAAGAACAATTTTGATTTACAATAACAACAAACTATTCGAAAAAAAACTCATGAAATACATAGGTACATAAGTAATATAAAACTATAAATATACTAACGACATTATTATTGACAATGCCAATAATATAAATTTGTAACCACAAAACAGTTTTGTTTGGTTTATTTCGACCTTTGAGTTATATTATATTATTAGAAATCTAAATTTTTGAGTTTTGGCGGGAACGCGGAAAGAGTCGTGTCGCCCCGTTGTATTTTTTTTTTTCAAAACTTGTGTTTTGACGAGTGTTTATGCATAAAAATGGTGGTGTTTTATTCATAAAGTGCTGAATCACAAGCGCGAGTGTGGGAAAATGATATAATGTGGTGAAACATGACTTTTCGTGTTGCTTCCAAAACTCCATCGAAGCTTTATAGTAAAGTCACCACTACTTTACTAAAGCATGACTGGACTTGACTGACGCGGACTATACTTGACCAAGACTGGACTTTGACTATAACTTTAGCTACGAAGACACTTATTTAAACTTGAAAATATATAAATATTTGACACTGGCAAATGCTAAAACGCAACGCCAAAACCAAAGAAAAAAAATCTGAACAACCTTTTTGCTGTCATTCGCAGATGAATAATGAAAAAAAAAGTATTTATTAGGTGTGTTCCGAAACAAAGAGTCGTAATTGTTTCTCTGTTTAGAATAAAGTTTTTTTTTGGAATTTAAGTAAATGATAGGGTAATCGTAAAAATAAAACATGTTAATAATTATGCTGTGGTGCAATATAGTATTAAGTAATATTTCACCTTAAAATATCATATCATTATAAAACATTAAGAAAACCGATACTTCCCGACAATCACAATTTCGGAACAGATTTTTCACACGAGATACAATTATACTTTTGTATAGCGTTGTCCTTTTCTTCGGTAGCGGGACAGTATTGGAGCCAGAGACAAGTATCGTTCGTTCTTTGAAGAGCTAGCGGTGCAGTTGCGATCCAATTTTAACATGCTCATGGTATGAAAATAAAGCGGGACAGTTTAGGTACCTAAACTGAACTGCCCCGCAATTGGATGGAAACGTAAAACCTCATGGTACGCCTGCAGGTCTTCACTGACTCATATGCAATTAGGGCAGGTCATTGTTAAATGTCAACCAAGGGGGTAATTTTTTTTAAATTTTGCTCAATTGATATTTTTGGGTTAAACACATGATACGACCCAAAAGGTCATAGACTTATCCAAAGACGACCCTATAATTATCAAGGAATTCATGCGTGGATTTTTTAGTTATTGTTTATTGATTTGCATTCAACGTGTGTAAAGCTATGTAATTAGAGAAATCTTATCGAAAGTATATCTTTGTCTTCGTTAATTGTGCGCAAGGACATGTTCCATTCGTCCGCTTCCGATACGCTGCCAGTGCCACAGTAAATGTGCAGCGAATTAGAAAAATAATAATTGAACCCCACAGTAATAAAATAACATCAGGCAGCACGAGCGAGTCAATGGCCCTGTCGCGAAATACGAGGGTTACAGCAGCGATCAGGGCGACCGACCAACGCAACTCGCAGTTTGCGGGGCGGAGTGCGCCGATTTACGAAACACTAAGTAGGTATAGCTAAATATGTATGATAAAAATATGGCAAGCTTTTTAAACAATGTTATCATTAATGTTTTATTTTTAATAAATATTTAGTATGTACTTACCCTCGTAAAATTAGTAAAAGCTCTATGAATGTATTGATCACATGTGTATGTACACAAACCTTAAAAAGTTCTAACACGGTTTAATAGATCACTAAAACTATAACCAATTTTATTCAGGGAATAATAATACAATTTAATTAACACGGTTGCAGTTGATAATATAGTCACAAATAATTGTAATTTCAGCAAACAAACATACGATAAACACTCGCAATATCTACTTTGCGACTGAATGAAAATGAATGAATGATTTAAGACGAATGAATTGAGTGAGTGAGTTGAAAACAAAACAGTCGCTTCTAAAAGAGCGAATTTAAAATGAATGAATGTTACGTGCTTTTTTAGACAGCGTGTTACGCCATCTCTTGACTATTTCTTAAGTTATATTTTTTATTGCCATCTATTGACAATTAGTTAAACTATTATGTTTCAATGCGTTAGGTGTTGCTCATTGAATTTGTTAGATGTCACTATATTATCGTTTCCGGTTAATGCCTTTATTATCTGTGTATTCGATCCAATTGCTACTAACTTCACTCCATAGCTCATTAATTGTTGTGCTGTCAAAATTTTTGTCATTTTCAAATACGTCAAAAATGGAGGAGGAACGTCTTTTCGACGAGCGAGTTTCTATTCGGGAATCAGCTCGACCCCTAAAAAAATACGGGAGTACATGCAACCATATGAAGAGGAACGAAGAGTACATTAAGCATGTGATGGCAAAAGGTGATACTTTGCAAGGGATCGCCTTAAAATATGGTGTAACAGTAAGTGTGAATACTTCGCAACAAAAAATGTTATTCTTTTCTATTAAATGTTTATAAATTATTACTGTTGTTGTTTATCCCCATCTCCGTTTATTGTAGATGGAGAAGATAAGGAGAGCGAATCGATTATTCGCAACAGACAGTCTGTTTTTGAGGGAGTATCTATTGATACCTGTCACCAAAGATTCACCTTTCTACGAGAATGGAGAGCGGGTAACGGAGCCCGCGCTACCTAGTCACCGTGCCTCCATCGGTGGCATGCCAACTGGCAGTTTTTCACCGGGCAGCCCTGATGAGAAGAAGACATTTGACGAGTTTCTGAACAGATTAGACTCTTCACTAGCTGATATCAAGAAACATGTCGAGAAAACGAAGGAAAATAGCGAGTGAGTACCATAAGCATTCTAAAAATAGCTATATTACTTAGTCAGTACTATTCCGAGGTTCATGAGTTAGATGTCAATTGGTTTAAGATATTTCTGAAGTCATGCACTGGGGACAAATGGTGTTTCTTCTGTGGTTAAATGAGATTAAGGTCTATCATATTTTTTTAAGACAAAATGAGTGGGCAAGAATTTTGTCACGATTCACAGGTCAAGCTGGCAGAGGTAAATCACAAGCCACATTCTTATAGGATAAATAATGATTGTATAAAATAAGGCAGCTTGTCTGAAAACTTTAAAATGTCTGAAAACCTCTATATTGTGCTCATTACATCACATGCACATGTGATGTAATGTATAAAAATCAAATTTAACATAAAAACAAGACAGGTTACTTTAATGTTAATGAAAAAGGCCTGGAATATATTATGTGGAGTATCAATGCCTGTCATATTTGTTGATAAAAGAGTTGATGTTATTTTCTTAATGTGTGATATTTAAGCTTGGTATTGATCACAGCCTGATGTTAAGTGAGGGTGTGGTTGTAGATGGTAAAGCATAGCTAGCCTGGAATAGAACTGGAATGTTGTTATTTGAACTGATTTTTAGTAATTATAATTCATGAAATCTTCTGTATATTAATAGCTAAGAAATTTTTTAGTCTTTGTTGTTTGTCTTACAATAAGAAAGATGTGGAACCCTGTTGACATTTATATGCGCTGTGAAGTGCAATTTAAGTGCCTTCAAACCGAGAGTGAACTACTTTATTCTAGGTTAGCAGGCTCATCTTAGCTCACATCCAGCATGTCAGACAGAATGGTTGAACGCAAAACTATCTTGAACAACTGCAACTAATATTATAAACACGAAAGTTTGTAAGAATGTATGGATGTATGTTTGTTACTTGTTCACGCTAAAACTACTGACCGGATTTGGATGAAATTTGGTATGGAGGTAGCTGAGACCCTGAATTAATACATAGGCTACTTTTTATCCTGAAAACATATAGCGGGTAACACAGCGGGCGCAGCTAGTTTTGAACAAAAAAGTAAAGTAATTGTAGCATAACTATGTTGTGTGGCATGTCATAACATATTATTTTCTTATGAGAATATGTCATACAATATCAGAGGTATCTAGGTGAAATATGTATAAAAACTCTTGAATAGTCACTAAATTAAATACTTTTTATTTCTAGATAGCAATCCATAAAAAGTTAGTTTTAAGTTAAATATCATATAAATTAATGTCAATGTTACTATTACACTAAATATAAAAGTTTAACTAAGTCTATGTATTAACAAAATTGAGACTTTAGTCTTGCGGAACATACTTTAGTTTCAATCAAAGAATGGTATTACAATCATGTTAATGAATTATGTCAAATAAGGTCACGAGCCCAGATATCAAATTTACGCACAAATATTGTAGCTATAGATTTTGTGTGATGTTTCCCCACATCGTAAATAATGAATACAATATTGTATCCACTCTATGATAACGGCTGTCTGTGTAAACATGTAGGAGTTCAGAAATTGCTCTTGAGATAACCAATGTGTTTAATTAATGATAACATACTCGTACCACGATATTTGGCCAACATTTACTTAAAATAGAAATGTTTAATTTACTACATTTTTTAGATAGATAGATAGATATAACTCTTTATTGTGCACATCATAAATAGAAAAGAGTACAGAGAACAAAAAAACTTTATTAACTAGTGCCACAAGTGGCGGCCTTATCGCTAACAGCGATCTCTTCCAGGCAACCAAGAAAAGAAAAATACGATAGAAAACATAAGAAATACATGAAAGTCACCTGTCTGATAGAACATTTCAGTTTTCAGTCCAAATTTTTAATTGGAACTGTTTTAATGGCAATACACCAAGCTTGTGATTCATATGTTTCATGTTTCTATAACAACTGTAAAACCATGTCAAACACCTTCCTTTTTTTTTATCTTTATTTAGAGTGCTGTTTCGCACAGCGAAAATGTCGCACCTCATCACCTTCCTAATGGTATATTTAATCTAACACTAAGGCTGACCACTCAGCCAATGCAAACTTATACTTACCCTAATAAAATTGTAAGATTTAAGCTCAAATCGAATCATTTCCTTTCTGTTTGGTGTATAAGCTTATTAATGTTTAAACACTAGTGACTTAACATATATATAGAATATAGATACAATATAGATTCATAACATAAAGCTAAGTATTCTCAGTTTTCGAGTTAATGAATTAAAGAGAACACTTAAAAAATTGTTTTTTATAAGTACAGTAGCGGACGCCTCGCGGTTTCACCCGCGTAGTTCCCGTTCCCGTGGGAATATAGGGATAAAAAGTAGCGTATGTTACTCGGGGATAGTGAAGCTTCACAACGGTGAAAGAAAACGCGGACTTATCCGTATTAAAAAAAAAGAAAAAAAACAGTCAAAACTTTCCTCTTCATAATAGTATAGATAGATACATTACAGTTTTTAGCTAATCATTTTGTTGTAAGTACTAATTTGTAATACAACTAAAGATTTTGCAGATAACATGGAAAATTAATAAATGTAATTGCTATAGATAACTGAAATGTATGTAGGTTAAAAAGCAATTTATATAATCTGCAAACATAAGACAAAACTATAGTACATATTTTCTGAAATTAAATCAGTACAGGTTATACAGGATGATATAAGTACAGGAATTACAGGTACTTCAGATATTTCGTGATCAACAGACCACCTTACTAATACATCGATCTATTGAAACCCATTTAGTTTGATCCTCCGTTTTTCGCTACTATCGCAACTTACGTACCTACATCTTTAATTCATCGAAACGCGAAACCTTACTCTAGTTTAAAAAAAAATGTAATAGTACTGAGAGAAACTAGACGCTCGTCTAATTATAAGAGCGACCATGGCCATTGCAGCGATACATGGAACTTTGGAGTAGTAAAACAAAGTCCAGGGCATCGCTATTTTGGCGCTCATTACTTTGAAACTTTTGATGGTTAGTCTCAACAGCCGTAATGTAATTTCCCTAGCTGCTAATTATGGGTTTACTGCATAGCTGCTGTACCCTTCAAACCAGAACACTCTAATGCTTACATACTACTGTTTGGCGGCAGAATATCTGGTACTGCGACGTTATGGTCACGGACAGGAGTTATCTCTTACCATCAGGAGAGCGTCGCGTTAGTCTCATTACTTTCTACGTAAAAAAAAACCTAAAAGGTCGTCTAGCTACCTAGACGACCTGCTAAGGAAATCTAAGGTTTTTTTTTACGTAGAAAGTAATGAGACTAACGCGACGCTCTCCTGATGGTAAGAGATAACTCCTGTCCGTGACCATTGACTACACAGAACTTTTAATAAGAAAACAAAGTCCAGGGCATCACTGCTTTGGCGCTCTATACTTTATACTCATAATATTGAAATACTCCGAAATTCTCATGTAATATGTCCATGGCACAAACACGCACATGTGTTTGTAAGTTTTATGCTAATGTATTATTCCGTTTTAATTTGTAGTAAGCGTCATTCAAACGTGATCGGCCGTATACCTGAACGAACACTCAGCAGAAAAAACTGCAAAAAATCTAATGACCATTTTTCTCAAGCTTGTGACCTGAAAACAGAATAAATCATAGTTTTTACGTAAACTTGAGTCAGTCAAGGTCTGCGCGAGGCATACGTATATAGCGCTTTCATTTCACGGCAGTCATGTGACTGGGCCTTTCTTTGTCTGCGTTGTTTACCTGTCGTGTTTTTTATTTGCTTGTGTTGCATTGGATTTGATAAGATTTTTGTAAATTTGTTGTTTTAATTCTGACGTTGGGTTAGAATGGTAGGCATATTATGCTAGCTTGAGACAGACTTATTGTTTGTTTATCATTTGACGTCATACGATTTCAGCCAGTCTTTTTGGATCGCTGCGGTTTTCCTTAATTATTTTGAGATCGGCTTAAACTCTTTACATAAAGGATTAATATGTATGTATACATATATTGCTCTTTTAATGATACGCAGTAATAAAAATGCTGTATTTGCGATATTAATCTGTTTTTGAAAACAACTGAGAAATAATAATAAATGTTCAGTTTCGGAGAAATCGATATAACTATAGGTTTTTAAAAATATAAGTTCTCAACTATGGACCAAAATAAAACGAATGTTGCTCGAAGCTTTCGATTGTCTTTTTCTTCGCATTTTGCAATAATATCTACTTCACGTAGGCACCTACGTTCTAAATGATCGTTCCAAAAGTGGTAATGGTGGTAGTGGTCTCTTGACCTTCAACCAATTTAACTCATCAAAGGCGCAAACTAATGGGCACTTGTCTTATTTTTCCAGTAGATAATCTTACTCGTTTCTTGTGTCATGTCTGGTATTCTAAATGTTTAGTTGCGTAATCTCTCACAGATCTTTAGAATATTTTAATGCATTTCTGAGTAAAAAAAAAAAATGCAGCGGATCTGGTCGTTATGCCATTTATACCTACTACTTTGTACTTGCGTATTTTGCGCTTACAAAACAAAGACAGTTTTTATGGAAATTATGATGTGATCTTTTATAACAAGGAATGTGGCAATAGAATGTTAACATTGAAGGAGCCTTTGTTAATAATCTAATGCTTAAGGAGTGTGATGTAATGGGTCGATAACTTTATCTATGGATAAAGGACGTTGTTAATTTAGAAATTGAGATATTGTGTTTTGTAAAAGTAGCATAGTTAAAGTGATTTGGCATAATAATATAATTAATTTATCTACATTTTCAAAGTGAAGTGCTATTTCTCTATGGCGAGTACAGATTTTTTACTAGGAATATTTAACTGGAATAATCTACACCAGAGGTTCTCAAACTTATTTCATCTATCGCCCACTTTGAACATTTTATTATATTTCAGCGCCCTCAATATTTTTTATTTTACCACATCTTAAGAACCACAGTGGCACTAAACGAAACGTAACGTACAATATGGGTCTTCTTCAAATCCATAGTGATATGCTCATTTCAAGTAGGTACCTACATGTGTTCTATCATAGACCCCACTATTGCTTAAGGCAGGTAGGCCAGACTTGTAAACAATCCCTCCACATCGCTCTCCACCGGCGGTTTATAACAGTGTAAACACTTGTTTGCAACAGAATTTCGTTTGACCTTCAACAATCTCTGTGGACGGACGCGCGTTGTTAACCGCGTTTTTGGATGCCGCCGTTGTAGAAGTGGGAGCCTTGTTGTAAACCAGTGTGGACGCACACACTAACCGTAGGCTCCACAAGCCTCCCACCAAGGTGACCCCTGTTGGAAGCTTGTTTACAACAGTCTGGCCCACGCTTTAAGCTGAAGAGTGGTGAAACGTGCACTTACTCATAGTTAAAAAATGTGAAACAACTACCTACATGAATTTAATGCAGAGACAGTTAAAAGTGTCGAATTATGACAAACATAAAACCGTTCCGCATTTCGTTTAGTCATGCGTATTACACAAACACTAAAACACCCCCAGCTCTAATATTTTAACATTGCAATGTATAAAATACCTCAAAACGAGGTCAAATATCGTGACTACGAGGTATGAATGTATTTGTGAAATTTATGAATTCAGCATCAGCGGTTTTTGTAAATAGACACGTAGCATTGTCAGATGCGCGGTAAAATATAGTCACGCGGATTTTATGCGTTTTGGTCACCTTTGGTGTGTGAACCAACCGTGCTAGCATCATCGCTACGAACTCATTTTTGAAACGGCTGTTTCAAACCTAATTTTTGTCAAAGCAATGTGAATTGTATACTTATTCCTATTTTTATTTGTAACCAATATTGCGCTAGGCGTAGGCGTTTTTACTTTGTTAAATAACTAGCAGCTCGCCCCGGCTTCGCACGGGAAAACAAAACTCAAATATAGCCTATGTCATTCAATGATAATGTAGCATTCTAATGATAAAAGAGTTATTCAGATCGGTCTAGTAGTTTAGGAGCCTATTCAATACAAACAAACAAACAAAAATCAAATCTCTCCTCTTTATATTAGTAATAGCGGACGCCTCGCGGCTTCACCCGCGTAGTTCTCGTTCCCGTGGGAATACAGGGATAAAAAGTAGCCTATGTTACCCGGGGATAACGTAGCTTCCCAACAGTGAAATATTTTTTGAAATCGGTCCAGTAGTTTCGGAGCCTATTCAATACAAACAAACAAAAAAATCAAAACTCTCCTCTTTATATTAGTACTAGCGGACGCCTCGCGGTTTCACCCGCGTAGTTCCCGTTCCCGTGGGAAAACTGGGATAAAAAGGAGGAGATAGATCGATAGATAGACAAATAGGCTTGCGTTTGACTGACCGTAGATTTGTTTATTATTGTTGACATTTTATTTCTTAAAATCAATTCCGAAAAATAAGGAGCTGAAACGATGAATGTAAAATGTTTTAAGTGGTGCATGGCTGGCACAGGCACGACTTTGTATAGGATCTTCCGGTCGTCGCCCTCGGCTCTAAGCTGTTATCAGTGTTATCACGAGGCGCTCTGTTTGTTCTGTGTGACCTGAAGTTGTAGCTACAATAACAAGCTTCTAATTTTAAATTGATTTATTCTAATTCAGATCAGAATATTTCTTTTATGTAAAGAATACATATACGATAATTAAATAATATAAACAAAATATAATATCGTAAGACATTACACACAGCGCCATCTGACCCCAAACTAAGCAAAGCTTGTACTATAACTGATAGAATACTTAATTTTTTTGTTGTAAATACATACTTATAATATATGTATACAGAACACTCAGTCACAGTACAAACATTTTTTATACCACAAAATGTTTACCCTGGGTGGGAATCGAACTCACGCCCTTCAGCAATTGCTGAGTTGCCCAATTGCTCACAAATGCTTGAATTTGACGCATATTGTTGTATTGTTCAAGTAAATGAACAGTTATTTTATGGCACTCCAGTAAAAAATACGAGCGCTTTCAATTTAGTATCTCAGTTGATTATGACAGTTACGTATTGATGTTGTGATTCGCTGAAAAATAACAACACTGCAAGTATAATTGCGTAATTAAGAAAAATAAGACATTATCAATATTAACATTGACCTTATTCCACCCTGCCCATTATCAGACTGACAGGAGATTTAAAAAGCGGCACAGCTTCGTGGTGAATCTTCCAAAAACTCGAATTAAACGATTCGATTCCACCTTCATTGTGAGAAACCGCTAAACAATAGAATTTGTTGCCTGAGTAGGTGTTCCCGGATGAGAACAGTCTCTCAGGGTGTCTTCAAATCGCGGAAAAATCGGTTTCTTCTAGGCAAGCGTGCTCCATCGTAGACCACAGCTTATCAGGCGACATGGTGGTCAAACGCAAGCCTAACTTCAATTAAAAAAAGTAAATAATGTGCGTAACCTTTGCTAATTTAATTATTGTCTTGATATAAAAACGAACCTACTATAGTGTTAATTTACTTTAAGTTTTTATGTAAAAAAAAAACATCGAAATTGTATTTCGAAAACAATGGTAGTTGAAAAATATCATTAATATTCTTTTTTATTTGTCTGTTTTAAACTGTATACAAATGTAAAAAAATATACATAAAATCATTGCCCTTTTTTTGTGTACACGGGTAATTAATTATATTATCCATAATTACAATTTTAAGTCTTGAATTTTTTTAATTGAATTTAAACAGGGTTAATTCATTTTATATAATATTAAGAGCTGCTTCGCATATGATTAAAAATTACAAACGTAGAAATTTTTAGCTACAATAATGGGGGAGGCTTAAGTCCAGCAGTGGACGTCCTACGGCTGAAATGACGATGATGATGAATGTCCAATGTGTAAGCGATTCTTAAAAACATGTTCGTAAAGATAACAACGGATCTAATCTTGTTTACAGAATAGATTTTCTTTAGAACCTATATAATATCTACTCTACTCTAGAATCAGCGGTAAAAGGACATCCCACTCACAAAAAGGAAGGGATATTTTTAGTCTGCGCAGCGGAATAATACTCGAGCGAATAATTGACAAACATCCTTTCACGATCGTAAGTTTAAATCAGACTTTATAACAACATGTTAGAGTCTAGATTCGATTGGTAATGGAGTTATAAATGTTTGAACTGAGCGGTCAAATATTGGGTCGAGTTGAGTGGTGTTATGAAAATAATGCTACATTTCTTTGAATCATAAATCTCTTTAGCGGGCGAGTAATTTTTCACCAGGCTTTGTTTTCTATCGCGGCGTACCAAGTGCTCTTATTGGATTGTATTGTATAAGTTACTGTTATTTATTCTGTGGTAGTGTTGTTAGTAGTAATAAAAGTGATATAGACTATAATTTCGACTTGTCGTTTTGAAAATGTTAGATAAAATTATAATCTCTAGTTTTTTCCTATTGATACAAAATATTTATCAATTTGAAAACTCTGCATTTAAGTGAGTGGACATCATTTAATTTTGTCATCAAAATTTAACAAAATAAATAGACGTAAAATTCAGTAAATATCATGTGTAATTAATAAAATTATTAATACAAATTACGTAAAAATACTTAAGTATTTTAGTAGATGGATGAACCTGGTGACTTTCTACCAATCTAGCTAAAGTTTCAAATAAAAACTTGTGTTAATTAATAGGGGTCGATTTTTAGACCTCGTCGACCCCCAAAATTCGTTTATGTCGACCCCTGGGAAACTGATATAGACCACTTTGAGAATCCCTGCCCTAAAGATTACGGAAGACTGAAAAAAAAAAATCAAAATGCGTCTTAACTAAGCTCTCCAATTCGTACCAAATTATATACTAGTTATTCACTATAACTATACTTAATAATAAGTTAGTTTAATAATGTTACGGGATTTTGTGACTGAGAAATCGTATCTATTTAACAAGGACTGGAAATATTCGTTTACGAGTACATCAAGCAAAGTGCTCGTCACTAATCTTTGTTATTTAAAAAACGTTGCGTTTGACCGCGCTCTGATTGAAGTTAAGTAAAAAATTAATCTATACTAATATTAGAAAGAGGAAAGATTTGTATTTTTGTATGTTTGTAACGAATAAAAACAAAAACTAATGGACCGATTTCAAAAATTCTTTTACCATTACAATGTTACAATCTCTCCGAGTAACATAGGCTATATTTATTACAAGAATTTAATTTAAAAATAAATGTCCACCCGTGCGAAGCTGGAATGGACCGCTAGTCTAATATACAGAAACTAGCAGCTCGCCCCGGCTTCGCACGGGATAACAAAACTCGATTTACAATATAAATATAACCTCTGTCACTCAGTGATAATGTAGCATTCCATTGATAAAAAAAATTATATTGATCGGCACAGTAGTTTCGGAATCTATTCAATACAAACAAATAAAAAATCAAATCTTTACTCTTTATAATAGTAGATGAATGTTTGTTTGTTCGTATTATATGCGCTGCTGTACCGTTCATCCGATTGCGATGAAATTTGATCAACTTATTGTTTGCACTTTTGCGAAGATTTTGGGCATGTTTACTTACCTTTACAGGCAGTACACTTGCCTTTTTTAAAAACATTTCACACAACGTCAGCTTCAAAGCTAAACAAAGCTTGTGTTATAACCAAGATAACTGAGAATACTTATGAGCAAAGACACAAAGAACATTTGTTCGTCACACAATTGTTTGTCCTGATTGGGAATCAAATTACAGTTTATAAAGTAGATAGCTAATACCTAATGAACTAACAGGGTAGTCAAAAAAAAATCATAATTGTGGAAAAGGTCTAGGATTAAGGTCGCTTGCTCAGACGAAACCCATTGTTACATCAATGGGTTTCGTTATTCAAATTGTGATTTTCTGGGTATACAGACCTCCACAGTGCGTTCTACATACTGGTTGACGGCATGAAGAATATGGATTCAAAATGCATTGTGCGTTTAACCTTCGCAAATCGAATTCTTTGAATACAATTATTTTTTAAAATGTTGCATTTGTCGCAATGCTGATTCGGTCTCGCAAATAAGTATGTTATTGTGTTAGTATAGTAATGATGCCATTCGTGAACTCGTCAGACATATCTCTAGGGAAACTTAAATTAGGTATAGCTGAAACATTTAACGACGCACGCAAATTGTTTTATTTTTTTTGTTACGTCGTCTTTGCTATAGAATCGATAGTTTACGAACTCTGTATTTATTTCGTTTTGAAAGTGGTGTCAGATGTAGTCGCGTGTAAAAGTGTGAATAATTGATAGTAGCATGACATGCTATGTGTTCAAGCTTAGAACTATGATCATAAGCCAAGGCCATATATTATGTGTACGAAAAGTTGCGTATTTATATCGCTGGTCAGTCTTTTTTTCTGCGTGTTATCTAGCCTGCTAGGTGTTTGATCATAGCTCAGTGTAAGGATAAACAAGATTTTACAAAAGTTGAATAAACAAGCAAATAAATAAAGGTTCTCTTTATTGTAGCGATCATAACCTAATGGTTAGCGTGGTCGTTTCGTACGCCGAAGGGCGTGGGTTTAAACCCCAACAATGAGCCTGAGCTGCCGCTGAAGGAAAACATCACGAGGAAATCATAGTGTGGTCGTAGGGTTCTAGTTACTCTGTTGGCTAGCTACTACTATCAAGTTGAAAATCTATCGTCAAGCACCTAACGGTGTGTTCCGGCAGCATCACTTGAGAACCAGTTCCATTCCAGGCTAAGTGTGTTTACTATCTTCGACCGCACCATCTTTTAACACCATGTGATCTGTGGTCAAACACTAACTATCAACTATACAAAAATATTTGTTTTCTCATCTTATTATTAGGTTGTTTCATTAGACGTTTAGCTGAATGAGCTTTCCTCTAAGTTTTGAAAAGCTACTCAGACCACTCTAAAATGACCTCTGGTTATTTGAAAAGTTGAATAAAATTATAATAATGAATATGAATATCGCAAAATTAAGAATAAAAAAGATTTTTTTGTTGATAAGTAGAACCCGTCTGACAAATATTGGTCAATTAAGACAAAGTAAACTTAAGTTGTGATGGAAAATTAAATTTGTTTAATTTTTTTTATTTTACTTAGGTACCTACTACAATGGTAGGTAGGTTTTTTATAGTTTGGATTATCGAGGCTCTACTGTAGATAGGCATATAAACTCCTTATTGTTCACACCAAAGATTTTATATCTAATACAATAGAAAATAAATGCAATAGTAGATTATAGAGTATTCTGTTTAGCGTGTATCATGAAATTATGGAAAAATTAATGCTATTGTGCGTATTTTGAATTATTCAATATTAATTTTATGTTTCATCTTAAAATACTTCGGTATAACGACAATCTATTTTTAACTGTTTTTAGAATGTGCTAATTCAAGCGCTAAACAACTTAATTTGCATATTGTATCATGCTGCTAAACCACATTGTATAGGTCAAAACTTAACCAGTTTCTAAACAAACCTATATGTATGGAAGCCCTGAACTTTTATCCTATGATGCTTCAATGTAGAAATTGTTGGCCAGTCAGCTGCCATAAGTCATAATCTAAGAGTGCATTTTTCTGCAATTTTCTTATTGGAATATGTTGAAGAGTGTTCCCCGAATATAAATCCAAGTTGGCGGGACGAGTTTGGGGGCGAAGGCCAGCCGCCATCTTGGGAAACAGACGACAAAAATAGTAGACATCATTTTCGTAGATAATAACATTGTCTATAACTTTTATTGGAAGCTTTTTCCTGTATAATCCATAGGTTTTTATTCATAGCGCTAAAAATTTCTCACTTCTTCTCACTAGAAATAGTTTGGTAGAAAATTACATTATGAATCTTCTATTTTTGCTCTGGCTCTTGGACTATCAAGCAATCATTCAGTTCTAGTTGCTTTGCCATTGATATTTACGTGGGACATGGGTGTAAATCATCACCATCTTGTTTTTCAGCTAACAAAATAAACACCGGATAACCATGTTTTTAGAGGTGTTTAATTGTTTATATGTAACATCCGTTTGCAATCATTCAAAAAATCGATTTCTCATAACTTTCTCATAACGTTTTTGATATACGAGGAGAACTATTTTTTTTATTACAAGCATTCCAATTACGTCGGTTCAGAATCTGATATAGAGAATAATTCAGACAAATGAGCACGCGCTGGGGAGAAAATTGCCTTTATTTTAAAAGGTTTTTATTATTATGTAACATCCGTTTGCAATCATTAAAAAACCCAAATCCCATACTTTTTAGATATAAGTAATTACCGTCGCCTATGGATATGTGCAATACTAGGGCACTACAAATAAGTTGCCGGACTTTTAAGATTCTAATAACATGCCTTTTCAAGAACCCATTGTTGCCGCTTATATACTCAAAGTGTCACAAAACGTAGGATAAAGCTTAGAACGGCCAGGATCTTGACTCTCAACAATGCGGTCGGTACCTTAATAACGTTTAAATATTTGCATTTTCCAGATTTGTTAAAGACTTGGAAGATGGTTTCGTGCGACATAGGCCTACGGCACGGCTTAGGCAGTCAGCGTCGCTGGGTGCTTCCACGTCATACAATGAAGTGATTCCGCCGCCCTTGCCTCCGCCGCCGGTGACGCTCACTCAGGGTCGACGTGTGGACACGTCGCTGCGACGTCTGGAGCGGGCGCACGATGACCTCTTTCAGTTGTAGCGGCCGAGGCAGCGCAGGTGAGTGATGGAAACAGTTAGAAGATTGGAGACAGACTGTGAAAATACTGTGATATCGAGTAGTCATCTGTTCTCACGACACCACTTTCCTGGGGTGGAGACTGTCTCGCGATCCTTTGCCATAGTCATCCGTAGTCCTAACTCGAACTGACAGCTTAAGATTCAATTTTACGCACACACTAACACACACAGACACATGTATATACACATATAGGTTAACATCCATGTAATAATTACATTTTTTTTTTGTTTTTAAGTCTTTTATGGCATTTTGTTCTTGAATAAGATATTGAGTGCAACCATTAGTTTCTGAAATACAGTTAACACTAGTTCGAAGCCGATGGGCTCATATTGATGTGTCCAAAATGTATGCCAAATAAATTGATTTTGTTTTTTTTTTGTAAGTCGATGTAGACGAAGGTGCAATCGCCGTGAAATATTTAACTTTTCTTGATTTATAATACAAGTAGGTTTAACATTGTTTCTTATTTACTAGAGGTTTAGCCAAGCGTGGCGGAAACGAGGCGTGACAAATTTGTATCCGAAACAAACAGGATAGAGTTGATACTTCCATGCTGCTTGGACGTTCGGGCCTTGATTTATCTTTTTAGTAACTATTAGATGTAAGATCAAGTTACAACGGACGTCTAATAGATATATCACCACGTTAGCAATATATGAACTCTATGAAATTGTGAAGAAAACATAAGTATAATGCCTTTTTTTTATTGTTGACAGGCTAGGTGTTTGACCACACCTCACCTGATGTTAAGTGAAGGTGTGGTCAAAGTTGGTAAAGCACACCTAGCCTGGAATAGAACTGGCTCGCAAGTGAGGCTGCTGGAACACACCGTTAGATGCTTGGCGGCAGATTTTCAACATGAGGGTGGTAGCTAGCCTGCCGAGTACTACAGAGTACTCTACCACCAAGCTATGGTTTCCTCACGATGTTTTCCTTCACCGGCAGCTCAAGCTCATTGTTGGGGTTTGAACCCACGCCCTTTAACATGCGAACCTACCGCGCTTACCACTGAGCTATCATCGCTACAAATATATTATCGCTTGTATGTACAGATGGATTAAATAAAAGTGGGTTTTATTGGTAGTGGATTTACTTATCTCCATTTATTGAAACACACTCTCATTTTACAAACCGCCATTACATGTCGTACCACAATCGAGAAGGTCGTGATGACAAGAAAGGAAGTATTGCCATTTCTCTAAATCGTAACTTTTTTTAAATTTATCCTTGCCCATGGATCAAAATATGCCTTTTATATAAAAGTTAATTACTGAGTTTCTTGTCGGTATATCTAAACAAATCAATTTAAACCAGCTCATATCGCGCGATCCAGATATCGACGTATTTTATTCGGACCGTCGCATGGTGCTGCGTATTTGTTTAGCGCACCTACCAGATTTGTGTTGTTTTTATTCTTAAGTATTTGTGTATACATTTATTTATCTATGAAGTAATATTTAAGTGTAGTAATTGTATAAATATTTGTTGGTCGTCTTAGTATTGTTATGTAACTGTGTCCTTTTTTTTTTTTTTGTATTGTACCTACTATAAATAACTCAAAACGTTTTGGTCTAGTACTGTAAGTTTTGAGTGAATGAAATAAAATAATAAAAAAATAATAATAAAATAATACTTACTAATAATAGTACTTAATTTGCACAGGCACAACCAAGTAGCCAGGATCATCCATCAGCAGCTTGCTCTTCAATACGGCCTTGTCGAGTCTGAGGTGCCGTACTATAAGTACGCACCAGCGCCAGTTCTCGAAAATGGTCGTGCTTTGCTCTATTGGGACCGGTCTATCATCACGGACAGGACTATTGTCGCCAATAA
This sequence comes from Biston betularia, assembly GCA_905404145.2. Lineage (NCBI taxonomy): Eukaryota > Metazoa > Arthropoda > Insecta > Lepidoptera > Geometridae > Biston > Biston betularia. Next base: position 3,887,988 of record FR989879.1, read on the forward strand.
GCCTGATATCGTGGTGGTCGACCGAGCCCAACGCCGGGCAGTGCTCGTTGACATCACCATCCCACATGACGAGAATCTCGTGAAGGCCGAGAAGGACAAGCTCAGCAAGTACCTTGACTTGGCTCACGAGATAACCGCCATGTGGGATGTTGATTCGACGATCATTGTCCCGATAGTCGTCACGGTAAACGGTCTTATAGCGAAGAGTCTCGACCAACATCTCAAGAGACTCTCGCTAGACGGTTGGGTCAAGGGTCAGCTTCAAAAGGCAGTGATCCTTGACACGGCGCGCATTGTGAGGTGGTTCCTCACTCTGCAGCCCTAACCACCGGCAGCTTGAGCCCTGCCCCGCTGCCGGCGGCACCCTAGTTTTTAAGTTTTTTATATTATATATGTTTTTTAATATTTAATGTAAAAAATTTAAAAAATAAGATGAAAAATAAATAACGATAAATAATACTTATATTCTTTCTGTTACTCTTACTAAAATGTACACAGGAGTGACGGTAACAGAAAAATATAAAATCGTTCTCGAACCAACGCAACCCACTGATCTCGAAGCATTGCTGTCAATGAAACAGCTTGAAATAAATTAGATTTACTGCGATATGAACATTTTCTCTGACGTCAGAGACGTGAATACATAATATTTTATTACGAACCGTAAAGTTAGAAAAACATTTTCACGTTCCATACACATTTCTACTACATGTAAAGTCGATGTAAGGCGTTAAAGGTGAACGCAAACTTACTCGCGCCCATTCCACGGAAAACAAACCCGTACTTTACTATTCTATCACAGGTTAGTGAGTAGTCAATTGTCAACCTATTTAACCTATATAAAAGTAGTGAGTTGAACGAGACGCTCTCCTGATGGTAAGCGATAAAGCATGCCCATGACCATACACATAACTTTGTGTGCAAAACAATTCCAGGGCATCGCACTTTGACTCTAATCACTTTGAGACTTTCGATGGTCAGTTTTAGCAGCCCTATAATTTCACTAGCTGCTAAAACCGGAACACAGTAATGTTTACACGCTACTGCTTGGCTTATATACTATTATATATTTTATGTGTCAATTTTCCGCGTTCTGTACCTATTTTAAAATATACATATAATTCGTTGTTTTATGTATTTCTATTTATAAACATATAATTATGTTAATCAACGGGTCTTAATCGCGTACAAAATACCTACTATTTTTTAATATATAATTATGTTTGTATATTAAATAGATCTACCAGTTTGGCCACCAACTCGTCTGATGTAAAGCATCTGTGCCGCCGAGGATGAAGCACGCTGAAATTGAAATAGTTCTGTTTATTTACCTTGAGGTTTCGGCCATGTTGCGATAGCCGTGGTCACGAGTTGACTCAACTAGTGACCACGGTAGCTAATTTCATTGTGTTTTGTGCGCGATTAAGACCCGGTGATAAACCTGCAGTGTCAGTGGTTCAAAGGGCTAAAAAACTATTTGAAACATTTGTTTAATATCTAATTACAGATATGCGCGATTACAATGAACGCGGCGGTCCTGCTCTGTGCTGAAGCTGTGCGCACACGTGCGACTTTCTTCGCCTATCGTGAGAAGAAAAGTCGCTGATATTTGCGGGCGCTGCATCGCGCGATGGACAGGTTGTCGCGACAAACGGTTGCATTGTTTTATATCGGACTATCGGTGAGTCGATATATATATAGTGTATATTATAAAGCTTGTTTAAAATTATACTCTTACCCATCCAGAATCGCGTGTGATAATTTGGTTTTTATTCTGAGTGAAAATATTTTCAGTGTTAAAAGATGTACCCGAGTTATTTCGTAACAGTAGAATAATGCAAAATTTACACTGTATAGTATTTATTTCGTATGGAATCTAACGAGAAAGGTCTGAATAGTTATACAGGGATATAATCTTGGGGAATATTAAACCGAAAGGGGGTCATTGATGGAAAACTTTTACTGCGGGCACAACTCTAAAATCGTGAAAAAAAATTGTTGCAATTTAAGAGTAGCGCACAAAGTAAAAGTTGTCCATAATGTTGAATTAAATGCCCCCCTTTCAGATTAGTACATCCCAATCTTATAACCTCGTGTGCTGTATGTGAATTAAAACAAATATTGCTAAAGTATATACGTACTGTTAATTATAAGTATGTACTGATATTTGTAACCTCTTTTTGAGACGAGATAAACATATTATGTAACTATGCATACTATGGTACCTATACATACACGCAATATAAATAAATGTAATAACCTTAAACAGGGTTATAAGCTTAGAGTGTACTAAGCAGAAAGGGGGTCTCGTTCTCATTATAAAAAAACTATAAGAACAACTACGTAAAAGCGAAAAAAGCAGCTACTCCAGATATACTATGTACACCGTGAAAGTTTGAACATCAGCAATATTGATACAGGGGCATAAGTACTCGATTGTAGTACAAAATAATGAAAAAAATAGGTGATAAATATTTGACCTAATTATCCTGAGCAAACACAAAAATATGGACACTCAAATCATGCGCACCGAAAATGACATGGTAGTCGCGCGCGGTCCCAGATTAGATAACAGTTACTACGTAGTCTATGTATGGTAGTCATAGCTCGGTACGTAAAACTGCGCGCTGTCCATAAATTCTGGAGTCTTAGGAGAAACTTTGACCAAGGTTTTCTTGGCTTTTTTTTGTGATTTGTTTCGATTTTATTTCTTTATGCGTTTCATATGCCCTCTAACTAACATGCCTTTGAAAATTGCTAATGTTCAAACTGTCAACCCGTATACTAGTCGAGAGTAAACGAACTTTTTCTAATCAGAGTTATGGCTATAGTCAAATTTGTTTATGATGAAGAATGCAGCCGAACACTTCAACCTTATAACCCTGAATAAACTTTAATAGAACTATATTTGTAGGAACAGTATCTATAAAATGGATTAATGTTACATAACCTTTCGACTCATCGGCTCTGAAGTTATATAAAAAATATTCATGTACAGTGTTGATTCTGTTTTATATATCAAATTTGATAGCTCCAAAAAGGTTATCGTCTATTTATTGAAATGGAAAGAAGATATCGATAGTTTTATTGTTACTATAGTTTATGTACATTGTACATAGCGCAAGAGAATTAACGTAAAATGCAGCTAAAAAAAATCCATTAGCAAATCTATGAAATGTTCCGGGAGTGAATGTTTCATTAGAGTTATTAGAACTTGGTAATAATCAAGATAATTTTTATATACGTCTGTTAAATTCTGCTAAGTTCGGAAGCAATATTAGTATGTACTTATGTAGTGATTTTGTTATCACATACATACTTATATGATTTTATATGAGCGAAATTTTAAAATGTTTAGCTGTTTCTTGTTATCAACCGAAATAAAGGCTGATCAGCATTATACTTTGTGATAAATTTAGAAGTGTAACATTTCATAGAATTGCGAGACAAAATATTAGTTTAATTTTTATAAATACCTATACATAATTATATAGGCCTACGCCACACTTGACGGGAATGCCGTCGCTGAACTTTTACTGCGGTAAATCGGGTATTAAATATTGCAGCCACATTGAATATTCCGTGGCAGATTATCAGTTGACTGCCGACGCCAAATTAACCTCCTGTACGTGCGCCATCGCCGCGAGTTATCCGCCGAATGTGGCGCCGTGCATATAAACCAATACCTGGAATGCGACGTTGCCGCTCTTACGCCGACGGAAGATCGGTGCGCAGACCAGGAATGTTAGATAGCCACTCTGAAATCCTTGTACCAGCTGGCTAAAAAGCTGGTATTAAAGACGGAAAACTGGTACCAGGGTTGCCAGATGTCGAAATTTAAGAAAAAAGGTTAAAAATCGCTTAAAGACTTTGTTTCACACATATATTAAAATAAGTATAGGTTTGTATTTTCATTCCTTGAGGTTGGAGCTAGTTTATTAAAAGTACTCTGGATTGGAATGTTTTTTTATATGCATCTCAAAAATTTGTCGGTTTGTTTGTTTGGTCGGTTTATTTGTTTGGTACGTCTCACATCTCTGGACGTTGCCGCTCTTACGCCGACGGAAGATCGGTGCGCAGACGACGGAAGACGGAAAAGACGCAGAGAGCGAGCGGTCCGCGACGGAGCGACCGATCTTCCGCGTAGTGTGCCCGTTATTAGTCATTTATATGCAATAACATTTATTGGCGTTCCGACGCGGAAGATCCGCGACGGCATTTCCATCAAGTGTAGCGTAAGCCATGTTTAATACATGCATACAGCGTTGAATAATAATAATAATTGTTATTGATTTATTTAACCCAATTACATATCGCTTTACTTATCTATACTTACCAAGTGATACCGGATCGTGTACGCCAACGACGTCAGTATAATGACAAGATAAATTTTTACACCATATTTATGGTGTATTTTTTTTTTTTGGCCAGGGCACGGTCGTGCAATGTGTCAATTCACATGTTTTCTAAAAAAATTGTTATAAAACATAAATTTTAATGTTTTTTATTCTTTATTTTTTGCATCGCACTTTATGCATTTTGTCAGTGTCAAGTATTTAATATATTTATTCATGTGTCTCATTATACAATTAAGTAAAGTAAGTCAAAGTCACACAAGCCCAGTCTATATCTTAGTATAGTAATGGTGGGAACGTAGAACAAACTTAAGGATATGCATTATTTTTCAAAACTTGTGTTTTACCGAATGTTTACAAATAGTGGTGTTTTATTCATAGTGCGCTGAATTATAAACGTGCAAGTGTGGTAATGTGGTAAAACATGTTGTTTTCATAACTCATTTGAAGCGTGTAGCATAATTTTACTTTCCTAGGACATGACCAGACTTGATCTTCATTTACTTTATGTGACTTTGATTTAGACTTATGTTACTAAATTTATCACTTGAAAATATCAGACACTGGCAAATGCACAAAGTGCGACGCCAAAAGCAAGGAAGAAGAAAATAGCAATGGTGACTTCACTAGAATGTGCATGTTTCACCATATCATATCAGTTGTCCATACTCGTGCGTATAATTCGGCATTTTGTGAAACAATAAAATTTTGAAACAAACATTAAAAAACTTTTCGAAAATAATACAATGTGCGTGTATGTATTTGTTATCCGCGATTTTGCAAAACTTCCTTGCAGTTTAGTTACTGCATTTAAAAAAAATGATTTATTTGTCTGCGATCTAAGAAATAGAACTTCGTATTATTTATTTGTTTATTTATCGATCAGATCCTACCAAAACGTGGCAGTGCAGCAATTTCTCTACAAATGTTCTAGCGTATCAATTTGCATAATAAATAAGCAAGCAGCCCGCGCGTTATCCTTTAACTCCTTGAAGAAGGCCACCAGACGTGAGTAATCCCGCAAAAGTAAAACAAACAAGCATTAAAAAAACCGAATGCCTTCTGATAAATTAATACTTTCAAATACAAGTATAGCCAAAGTCACTCGAGATAATGTAAGGATTCTATTCTAACACCAAACATCCAAATCTTTTCAGGCATTTAAAAGTTATGGTAGAATAAAGAAACTCACATACATACACACATGAAACCTGAAAACATTACACATTTTTTTGGGCAGGCGTTTAAAAAGAAATAGTAGTACGCAGAAGATAGAAAAATGTATGAAGAGTGAGACAGTGCCTCTGGCGGAGGCAAACGAAATCTATTTTTTTTTCATTATGATAGATAGATAGATAGATAGAACTCTTTATTGTGCACCATAAACTGAAAAAAGTACAGAGAACAAAAGAACTTTCTGAACTAGTGCCACAAGTGATTGATTTGCATAACGTTTAAGTATTCCGTAAAACATAAAATTCAAAGTAAAATTCAGAGAAAATCCGTGGCTTGGCGTACAGTGCACAGTATGCAGTTAAAAGCATAATTTTAAACAGGCACTAAACGTATTGTAAAATGTTACTGTTGAGCTTGAAAGTGTATATGAATATAATATTACCCTAGTTATTATTAACCACTCTTATCGTGTTTTATATAAATACATATTATATCAAGTACCTATGCACATAGTTCTATCGATGTTGATTATAAAAACAAAAATCACAGTGTGTCAGAGTTAAGGGTTTCAATATAAAAGTAAATTAGGAAAGTAATGAATGAGAAAAACAGTAAAAAAATCACCATAAAGTGAAAAATGAAAAAAACTTAAAAAAATTAAAGTTGGGATCTTTCCTCGATAATCTTTTGGTTGTGTAGGTTGCAGACAGTAATAAAACAAGTAAGAATATATGTTTTGTTGTTATTGTTGATTGTCTAGGTGTTTGACCACAGCTCACCTGATGTTAAGTGACGTTGTAATTGAAGATACCTTGCCTGGAATAGAACTAGCTGTCTGACTCAAGTAAGGACGGCAGGTTTTCAACTTGAAAATAGTAGCTACCAGTCGAGTAATGGAAAGTACCGCGCTGTTTTCTTTTACTAGCTCAAGCTCGTTGGGATTTGAACTCAGTCCCTTCGGTGTGTGGTCCGACCGCGCTAATCACTGAACTGTCATCGCTACAAAGACTCACTACTACTTCATGTTATATAAATAAAAACTGATGGTATAGCATCCTCAAACCGTATACAAAGATAGTATCAGAGATTTATCCCTAAATAGTTGATCATTGCATATAATCTTACGGTAATAGTGCCTTGTGATAGTAGAAGTTACTCCTATAAGATCTTCACGTACGACGCTGTTTCGCTAGAAATGGTAGAGGTGAAAAAATAATTATAATTTGAATCTTACATGATGTGATGTACAGTTCATTTTACAAAAACAATGTCAAAATTAGATTATCTAGGATTAGCGTTTTGATTTTTGTACGCCTAACCCGGGTTTGCGAATTGCTAGTCTCTCTTATAATTACATTTCAAATTCAAAATGTCGATCTTATTGTAATATATCATAGGAACTGTTAGCTTGCACTTTTTTCGTGTAATTACTGGTGCTACATATTAAACGTAATATAGAGTTAATTTTCAATTTGTGTACACTATTTTGATTGAGGTGGGACGTATGTTTTGAAGAAAAGCAATTTCCAGTTGCCTCGAAAGTACTTTTTTTATGGTTAGGTGTTTGACCATAGTTCACCGTGATATTATCATGGTTTAAATTGGCTGGCTAAACTACGATAGGTGACGACGTTTGTGGCTGTCGCGTGTGGTTCACGTGCGGCCAAGCTTACTGCGAACAAACCCAATCCTATTTAATTTGACTAATATTGAATCATGTATTGAAAATGTCGATGGCATAGTATGATGTATAATTGATTGTATATGCCCTATATTACATTCCCTGTACCTATTTCGCATGCAATTCAACTTTTGAAGTTCAACATTTTCGAGTGTAAAAAAGTGTATTTCTTGACAGTGTGATCATGGTAATAAATCAACTGGTATAATAGTGTATCCTATATGAACAACTAAAGGCTCTATTGTAGAATTATGTACTACGTAAAAACAGAAAATAATTATGAAAACGTTGACACTGCACTTGGCAAATAAACACAGCGCAAATATAAACTTTTTTCACATTTTGTAATGTTTATCTGCTACGTAATTCTCATAAATTTCTTTGATTCAAATTCTAATTGTTTTTTGCTTCTCGGAAAAAGTATAAATAATTTTAAATGCATCGTTAGGTTGAAATTATACACGGGCAACACTGACGTTATGGCATTAAAAATGATAAGATATAAACTAATTATAAATACTATTTAAAGATATTTAAATATTATATTGGTGAAATACTTACTGAGGGCTACGGCAACCTAGTTGGAAAACTTCTAATTATCAAAGTACTGCGTTCGAATCACACCTCAGTCTTATCTAAGTTTATCTAAGTCAAACGGCGGAAGAGAACATCATGAGAAACCCTGCATGTCTGAGAGTTTTTTACCGATGATAGCCCAGTGGTTAGCACGGTCGGTTCACACGACGGCGTGGGTTCAAACCCCAACAATGAGCCGCCGCAATTTAGCTGCCGGTGAAGGAAAACATCGAGAGGAAACTATAACGTGGGGACAGGGTACTTTCTAGTACTCTACTGGCTAGCTACCACCCTCAAGTTGAAAGCACCTAACGGTGCGTTCCGACAGCCTCACTTGAGAGGCCGTTCCATTCCAGGTGTGTTTACCATCTTCACTTAACATCAGGTGAGCTATGGTGAAACACTTGCCTGTTAACCATAAAAAAAAAGAGTTCTTGTTTGAAGTCTGTCAACCCGTACTTGGCGAGCGTAGTGCTATTCTCTATTAGCTATCCTAACAATAAGAAGAGGCGGTGGAATAATTTAGAAAAACTGGGCTGAAAGCAAGAAAATTGCCGTCCAAGCGTCGAATACAAAATTGTATTACAGGTTCTAATAATGTTTATGCTTAATAATATAAAATTTAAAAATGCCATTTTAATGTTGCCGTCGTGTAATTTTGTCTACGAAAATGTGCTGTAAAATGGGATGGGATTTACATAATTATGTGTACACATACAGTATGGTCGGTTATAAAGGAAACACCATTTTGTTCTAGTGTTGAATCTCTGATATTCTTGAGTAACAATATTCCATTCTGCAGTACGTATTTACATTGTAAATTGTATTAGTTTCGAATTATCAGTTCATCGATGTTATAATAACAAAATATTATAAATAATATTATGTATATAGTTAAGCAGTAAAATGTTTAGTATGTATATTGTTATTATGAATTAAAGTTTAGAGTATATAACTAATGTGTATAAACGAACAATCTATTATTAATAAGTTGCTATATAGTTAGTCCGTGCTTTTACTTTTTGTAAATTTTCAGTTGATTTATTCATGCTATAGTTGAGCTTTAATAAATAATATTTTATTACTCGTTTTATAAATGTTTTATTTCAATTGATATCCCTGATATTCGTAGTAGCTCTGCTTTATGAGCAGTGAGGTTTTCACTCTAGACGAACATTTAGGCCTACACGACACTTGACGGAAATGCAGTTGCCGAAATTTCGCTGCGGTAAATCCGTTTTTAAACATTTGAGCCGCATTGAATATTCCATGGCATATTTATCAGTCGACTGCCGACGCCAAACAAACATCATGTGCGTGCGCCATCGCCGCGAGTTATCTGCCGAATGTGGCGCGATGCGTTTAAAATGCATAAATACCTAGAATGCGACGTTGCCGATCTTACGCCGACGGCGACGGAGATCGGTGCGAGGAAGACTGAACAGACGCAGAGAGCGAGCGGTAATATTATTCTTTGGCGAGCGGTCGACGCGACAGAGCGACTGATCTTCCGCGTAGTGTGCCCGTTATTAGTCATATTTTGTATGCAATAACATGTATTGGTGTTTCGCCGCGGAAGATCCGCGACGACATGTCAGTTAAATGTGGCGTAGGCCTTAAAATATTCAGTTATTTGGTTCCTATAGTATAAGTAAACCATATTTCGTGGCATGGCGGTACTTGGTATGTCTACGAAATGATGGTTCTTGGTAAAGCCAAGAAATTAAACGACAAAATCAATAGTAAAAAATTTATTGTAAATAAAAAATATATTGTACCCGATTTAACATAAAATATAATTCGTTTAGAACCTTAAAAATATTATTTACACAAGTATATCTATTTACAGTCGTTATAAATGATGTTAGAATTCAATGTGAAACAATATAGGTATAACGTACCTATATGCTTTATGTAGTACAATCAAGTAGACGAAAGTACCGTTTAAATATTCATCTTCTAGTATCCAGTGGCGTAGCTAGGTATGAAATAGTCCAGGCGCAAAAAATAATGAGAACCCTAACTTTACTGGTTAGGTTTTATTTGTTGAACTCAACGCGCGCGCAAAGCAATAGAGACAAGGCCGCGCGCGTGTTGTACTTTGCTTTATCTCCATGATGAAGGCCACCGCATGTGGCCGATATTATAGCCGGTGTACCTATCCGACATAATTAAACGTGAGTAATCCAGCATAAGTGAAACAAAAATGTGTCAAAACCACGTCAGGTTAAGTTACGTTGGCCATGGTTTTTTTTTCCTTTGGTTTTGGCGTCGCGTTTTAGCATTTGCCAGTGTCAAGTATTTATATATTTTCAAGTTACAAAAGTTAAATAAGTGTCCTCATAGCTAGTTATAGTCAAAGTCCAGTCTTAGTCAAGTCCAGTCTGTGTCAGTCAAGTCCAGTCATGCTTTAGTAAAGTAGTGGCGACTTTACTATAAAGCTTCGATGGAGTTTTGGAAGCACCACGAAAAGTCATGTTTCACCATATTATATCATTTTCCCACACTCACGCTTGTAATTCGGCACTTTATGAATAAAACACCACCATTTTTATGCATAAACACTCGACAAAACACAAGTTTTGGAAAAAAATACAACGGAGCGACACGACTCTTCCCGCGTTCCCGCCAAAAAAACCTTGGCCATGGTTAGGTTCTATAGAGTAAGTTATTTTTACATTATAACTTTTCAATAAGTGAAGTTGGCAACACTATACAAACAAAAGATAGAATTTAGAAGAGTTCCTTATATCTTAAAAGATAGGAGAAATCAAAGCAAGTTGGGCTTACTTTGTGGTTCAGGATCTGAGAGGCTTGACGTACGGCACCGACTAGCTCCTCAGTAGCTACGCCACTTCTGTTATCTCAATCTCTTGAATGTCTGTATTGTGAGTTGTGACGAATAACATAGGCTATAAACAACTTTTACTATGGCGCTAACCCTAAAATCGAGTGAAAAAAAAAACAGCTTTTCCATACATTTCGTCGAGGGTGATATTTTAGTGTAGAATTACCATGTAGCGTTTTCAGGGTTGTTCCAATAATAGAAAGTTACTATGAACTGTTATAGTTGTTACTGTCTTATTTGTCGCAATACAGTCATCCAAGAGATTGAGAGATATGTAAATATATAGAATCATGGTATTGATGATAATTTCACGCAACAGTGAACCTAGGTTTAGGGACAAAACAAAACATTAATTTAATTGTATAAGTACAAAAGTTTGGTTAAATATTTAAAATTACAATATCACAATCAGTTAAAAATATCGTATCTTAAAACATTTCTAAATCAATTGAAACATAAAATAAATTTTAATAGTATTTGTTGCACGTTGCAGTATTTTGTTATTTATAGCAAACATCTTTGTTATGATTATTTTATTAATAGGTGGGTACAAATTGTTGCTTAATATAATTATTAATTTATCTAATATGTACACGATATAAACCTTAGCTATGCCTTGTTGCACCCCTGTTTCCTTTATTCGTTCACACTTAAACCTAGATTTCATCAACAATCTCCTAAGTGGGTGCCTCTTCTATTTGGTCGAGTATTTTACTATTTTCTTGAGTCCGATTTAAAAGAAAATCCAAATCATTGGATATTTTGTTGAGCATACGATCCGTTTCAGGCGAATCGTATGCTTTATTCCACTCTCTGTTCACTTGCTCTATATCAGACTTTTTATCGTCTTTAACTTCAATGGACGGGAGGGACGTCGATGTGAACTCCGACTTGCTTTTCTTTAAACAACTTTTGATAGGTGGGGAGGGTATTCGTGAAACATCAGGATTTGACTGGACGCATATTGAGCAGCTCTCTTTGCTGGTGTCGAAACGATGTTTCTCGTTGTACGGTTCGAAATCGACTGAGCAAGTGAGGAGCGGTGTTGGGGATTCTCTGGGAGGGGTTCGTGGGGTGTTTAGGACGCCTAGCTCAAGGCAGACGCGGGCCATGTACTCGGGCTGGATAGGAGTGTGGGGGATAAGGTCGCAGACTGCGTGGGTAGTCGCTAGGTGGCGCTCGTAGCGGTGCGGGCTCAGCACCGAGTCTTTGTACTCGACGCAGCGGACGATGTCGGCGCGGCAGTCGGGATTTGACTGTCTCCTAAAACGAACATTTAAAATGTAATGGGCATACCTTTTTTTATAAGTGTAGGTTTCTTATATTTAGGGTCAAGTGACAAGAGTCGAAAAGTAGCGTAGTGTCAAGATTTTCACAAGTAAAGTAACGTAATTGTGTCCTATGTCATTAACACAGGTTTGGACGTCATTAGGACTGTACTTCGATGCGCTCAACCAATCGCCACAGTTTGCGTTATAACCCTCATGTCCACAACTTTTTTATTTTGATGGATTTACGAGTATGGAGCATTGTTATGTGGAAAAAGAGGTCAATTTGCTGTATACAGATTTGAATTAAAACAACGCTGCGCTTCGAGTCAATGAAGATCAATCCTAAAAGTGTCTCGTTACTGGAATATATTAGATATTGACTATACTAGAAATTTGACTTTCATTGTTGAGAAAATTGTTTTTTTTTTTTAAGTTTCAGAATTAAATTCAATGATACCTGTTTAATCTAGCAGGACTCTCAAGGCCGGGCGCTCTCCAGTATGACGTCATTGGTGACACTGGCGACGAAGACGTCTCAACGCCGACCCCCCCTCTACTTTCCACCTCACCTCCTTGTTTTATGTATACTGGAAAACAAAACGAGCATTTTGTCATTTGACGTTTGATCGCAACACGCTGTTTGAAATAGCGACTGGTTCTAAATGAAGAAATAGCTGATACCGTTATACATGTTATAGTATTTATAAACAAATGTTTATTTTATTTAATTATTTATGTAATATAATGTCGATGTAATTGTGAATAATTTTGTATAACAAATGTAAATCACGTTGTTTACGCCTTATTCGAAGCGAAGACATACCGAAAAATGCGAGACAAGTGTCATAGTCGATCCTGTGAGATATGCCACTACTTGAGAACGCAAGTGATCTAGTAAAAGAAATGTTTGTTGTGTCTTAACTATTTACAACAAAAAAAGTATTTGTGTTCTATCAGTTATCAGACTTCCATCACACAAGTACAAGTACAAGTACAAGTTGCTTAGTTTGAGGCCAGATGGCGCTGTGTTATGTCGTACGATATTTACGACATTAAAAAATAAAATTACATTGATTTATTTTTTCTCCCTTTCTTGGTATCTATCAATATTTTATTTACATTTCTCTCTCTCTTTTTACGCTACAATCATAGGCCTCTTTACAATATGACAGAAGAAAAATTGATAAGAACACTTACAGCTTAATGAAGTATCTCCATTAGGTGAATCCTGCCAATCCTTATTGGAAGGTAGCGAGAGCACTCTTCTTGCAGAACGAAGACACTCCTCATCGCGTATCACGTAGCACACTATCATCGCAATACCCTGAAATAAAAAAAAATGAGAAGGCCTTCCACTTAAAGTTTCAAATAAATTGATAGAAGTAAGTATTTCATAATCTAGATCAAGCTATTAAAAGGTTGGTTTTTTTTTATTTTGACTCGAATCTCGTTTGATGGTAAACGAAGGTTAGGACGCTTACGTAGAATAGCGAGCGAATAGATTCAGGCACTATGCTCTTATCCTATCCTACTAATGTTATAAATGCGAAAGTTTGTGAGTATGAATGAAAACTACTGAACGGATTTGGATGAAATTTGTAATACAAATAGTTTATAACCTGGATTAACACATAGGCTACTTTTTATCCCGAAAACATGTAGCAGGTACCACCGCGGGCGCAGCTAGTTCTTAAATAAAATCGTCAAAGTCATAAAACGAATCCTCTTGAAGCCAAGCTTGCTTCTGAAGCTCGCGATGGAAGGTGCATTGGAAGTTTACTCACGTTGGCGAGCGCGGCGGCTGAGAGCACGGCGACGTGCGCCAGCTGCCGCTCGCCGGGCTGCGCGTACGCCACGCCTGCCGCCTGCGCCGCTGACGTCGTCAGCACCAGCACCAACGTATGTCGCACTACTCTACCCCTAAGGACAGTATGTTTTTATTTATTTTTGGAATGGAGTGAAAGAAAAAAGAAAAACAGCAAAGCACGAAAACATAACGAAAATAATTCTTAGTCACACTCAAAATAATGTAAGTCCACTGTGACTTACAAGTTCAGTTCATGCCCTAGTAAATTAATAGTGACTTTACTAAAAAGCTTCTATGGACTTTTGTGACTTTACTAAAAAGCTTCTACGGACTTTTGGAAACACCCAAAACAGTTTTTTCTCGTCGGTGAGAAAGAAAATCGGTGTCACGCTTCTTTCTGATATAAATAAAATGAACGTTCGTTCAAAATGTGCAAATAATGCCTAGTAATTACAATTTGTGATACTTATTTATTTTACCAACCTGTCTTTCAAATAGTTTCTCCTCTCGATGGGCACTTTATGCGTGATAGTGCGTAACCTGAGAGCTGCGCAGAGAGCTAACGCGATGCATAGCATGGTGAGTAACGCACAGCCTCCAGCGCAGACTGCCGCCGCCGCAGCGCCCAGTTGGAGCGGCGCACCGCCCCATAGACGTGCAGTTAACCAGGATAGTGTGCACACCCCTGAAATAATAACTTATTTAGGCCGGCCTTATAATTTTCGTTCTTTTCCTTTTCGGATATTTCCTTAATGATCAATTTGTAGTTTCAGGTCAAAAAGTTGAATCTTGGGCACGAATTTAAATTATTCATTTACTAAATTTCACACCATACTCACAGGCTTTCCCTAAACGACGGTGTAAGTCAGTCATGTGAAGCATACGGCGCGCGGACCGCATGCGGCCCTCGCACCATTAAGATGCGGCCCGCGACCGAAATCTATATATCTAAAGATTAAAATTAAAATTGCGCGCGCTCTTCATTTTATAATTACGAAAAGGCAAGCAACGCTTACGCTAATAGAAATGTACGGGGTTGACATAAGCTGCTCACGTGACAGTTTTTGTCAACACCGTACATTATACGTTTCTATTAGCGTTATTGTTAATCGAATGTTACTTTGTCTAGGCCATAAGGTTGCCAGTTGTTACACGTTTATTTTCTTTTTCTTCTGTGTTGTATAATTTTTGGTGTATACAATAAAGAGTTAATCAATCGGCATAATAGAAGCCTGGTCGAGACACCCTGTATATCTTCTTGTGACGTTACCTGCCAGTAGTCCGATAGAGGGTGCCTTCTGAGCGCGCCCCGCCAGCTCCGCTTGCAGAAGTAGTGGCTGCGCGCACAGCGCCGCGCATCCCGCGCACCAGCACGCCGCGCACACCCAGCCAAGCGTGCCGGGACACGCTTCCTCCTGTTACAAGAACATCTCCATCACCGTAACAAGCAGGTAACGAACTAGAAGTTCTAAATCATTAAATTTAGGTACAAAGTGTTACTAAATACAATAGGTATATCTTAATTAAACTTCTGTATAAGTAGAAAATATAATGTTTTGCAATCGAGTAACCCAAACAAATTACACCTGCGTGTACTTTCTTTTTTAGACTATATTCGAACATTCCCCTTTTCACCACACACTAAATTCTCGTTTTAAACCATCTTGGTAGTTAGTGTTTGCAAATTTTTCAAGTGTTTGTGATTCTCTTTTCAAATGTAATCAAGATGTAGACTGCGATTTTCTTAATTTGACTTTATAGATATATAATTAAATATATTTAGTAAGTAGGTATACATAGAAAATAGGTACTTAAAAAAATAAACACAATCAAAACTTGGCAATAGAACACCAAATTAGACAAATCGTTGATATATTTTTTTAAACTAAATTTTATTGGTCTATATTTTTTTTGTCATATAGATGTAAATTTAAAATAAGTTAAGTATATTTGTTAATTTAAAAATAGAATTATTCTTTAATCTTAGTTTATTACTGAGATACACAATGTGAAAGTTTAGATGTGATATGAAGCCATGTAAATGTGTATAGTAATTTGAAATTTGTATTAGAAACTAACCTGTCTTGTATCACATTCTAAAAGAGCCAGCATAGCGGCAGAATGTGTGCCCGCAGTTGCAGCTTTCAACAAAACCGAAAGCCTTGCTTTCCTCCCCGGCACCAATGCGAAGAGCTGGAGCGCTGCGGCCGCTAGACACATAGCACCTCCCAAACTTGCCGTAATCTTCACTATCCCACGAAGATCTTTCTCAGCATCGGTCTGTAAACGAATTCCAGTACAACACTGTTTAACAAACGTTTTTTTTAATGAAAAAGTAATGAGACACACGAGACGGTTTCCTGATGGTAAGAGATAAATCCTATTTCTGTTCCATTGGATAGGGAAGCGTATATTTATTTAAATTTATTCTTATATTTTATTATATTAATTTCATACAAATCCGTGCAGTGCAGTTTTTGCGTGAAAGAGTAACAAACATCCATCCATCCATTAAAACTTTCACATTTATAATATTAGTGGGATGAAGAAACTAATCGAGGCGATTAGTGCGTTTTGTGAAATGATAAATTTTTCAAAGCAATAAAGTGTACTCACTAGAGTAGACCTTGCTATGGTGAAAAGTGCGAAGGTTCCGAGACCGCGACACCGACACATGACGTGTGTCGGCTCCGTGACCCGCACCTCGCACGCCTTCGTACTCCACGCTCGAGGCTCGGATGCTGTGCGAAGACCGCACGCTAGTTTTGATGCTAAAAAATTATAACATAAAATATTCTGCAGTGTTGTTTCATGTACTGCGGCACGTGACCTATGGAAAGAGCTATGCTCAGTCACCGACTTTACTCAGCGTAAAATTAGCAAAGTGAAGCGATGATAACACAGTAGTTACCGTGGCCGGTTCACACGCCGAAGGGCGTAGGTTCAATGACAATGAGCTTGAGCTCGGTGAAGGAAAACATCGCGAGGAAACCATAGCATGGTGGTAGTATTCGGCTTGCTATCTACCACCCTCAAGTTGAAAATTTACCGCCAAGCATCTAACGGTGTGTTCCGGCAGCCTCACTTGAGAGCCAGTTGTATTCCAGGCTTGGTGTGCTTTACCATTTTCCCCCACACCGTTACTTTACATCAGGCGAGTTAAGGTCCTAAGTTCCCAGAAAATAATATAGATTTACAATTATTTTGTTTAGTTACATTTCACAAAATGTAAAATGTCACACAGAGAGAGAGAGAGAGAGAGAGAGAGATTCTCTCAATAATGTTAAGCACAAAGCTTACTTCGCACATCTAAAAATATATAAATATATCTACTGGAACTTGGAAAGTATTGACTTACCGACAGCGCTATAATTCTTGACATGCGTGAACACTAGTTTAACACTGTGCTGTAAAGTAGGGTCCACTCCCGGCCCGCTGACTGACAGCTGGACCTGCTGAGACGAGATCAGGTACTCCATCTCCCGTCCGTTCCTGGAAGACGTGACGCTACAAGAAAGTGATAAGTAGGATCAAACAAAAAAAACTAAAAAAATAATATAATAAGTAAAACAAAATAAATCAAACCAGGAAAATTTCACCAAAGATGTTCAAAAGTTATGAAAAATAAATGTTTTTTTTTGTGTTTGACAAGCTAGGTGTTTGACCACAACTCGTCTGATGTTAAGTAACGGTGTGGTCGAATATGGTAAAGCACACCTAGCCTGGAATGGAACTGACTCTCAAGTGAGGCTGCCAGAACACACCGTTAGATGCTTTGTGGCAAATATTCAACTTGAGGGGTGGTAGCTAGCCAGCCTAGTACTAGAAAGTACCCTACCACCATGCTAAATAAAAGTAAAGTAAAAAGATAAAAAAAATGAGTGGAGTAAAAAAAATAATTAAATGTAGAACTAATGGGACAAACGAAACGCTCTCCTGATGGTAAAAGATAACGCCTGTCCATGACCATTAGGTACAGCGGTACCCATATCTTTGAGTAAGAAAAGAAGATTTTTTTAATATTTTTAGTTTCAAGGCATTGCTGCTTTGACTCTGAGACATATCACAAGCTACTATATCCACTAAACCCGAATACAGTAATGTTTACGCACTACTGCATAGCGATAGAATATTTGTTTAGTTTATAATATCTGTATATCAAATAACTTACTGAATATTTTTTAAAAATATCGTAATCACCTTTAGACTGTATTTTTTTATGGTTGACAACCTAGGTGTTTGAGCACAACTTACCTGATATTAAGTGACGGTGAGGACAAAGATAGTAAAGCACACCTAGTCTGGCATGGAACCACTGTTGGGTAAATGCATCTACTCTCTCAAATAATAATACTCAATGATACCTACTCAAGAAATGACCCCAAACTAAGCCAAGCTTGTACTATGGAACTCAGATAACTGATAGATTACTTAAATACTTTTTTTTTGTACACACATACTGTCTTCCATAGTACAAGCTTTGCTTTGTTTGGGGTCAGATGGCGATGTGTGTAATATCCTACGATACTTATATTTATAAAAAATACAAAACACCCAGACACAGAACAAACATTTGTTTATACAACAAAATGTTTATCTTGGATGGGAACCCACGCCCTTCAGCTCTTGGAGCAGACATAGTACTACCTATGAACCAACAGGGCTGTATTCAATTTCAATTTTACACATTGACCACATAAATTCCGAAAAGTATAAAAGTTACAACTTACTTAAATTCAATTGACCTTCTCAAAGATGGCAGTTTAACAGCCAGGTTGTGATACAGAATTGCTACTGCAGAAACATTGCCCGTTTTGGCAATAAGCTCGAGACCAGCAGAAGCTAATATCCACTCCTCGAGGCCAGCATGAGAAGCTTGAAGATCAAAATGGGCTTCTTCATCTCGCACCGGCTTGCTCTTAATCGTGAACTCGTGGTAACGCCCATCGAGGTTGTCCTTCATACCTCCTGTCCTCACCAAGGCATTTTGGAGGTCGTATACTTTCTGAAAAAGTAAATTAAAAAGCTATAGTAAGTACTAGTATTTAGTTGAATTTTGAATTTATTAATAATGAACTTTAGTTCTGGCTGTTTCGATTCCCACTCAGGATAAACATTTGAGTGACGAGCATAAGAATGTTTGTGTTCTGTTCATATAAGAACTAGCTGCGCCCCGCGGTGTTACCCGCTACATGTTTTCGGGATAAAAAGTACCTATGTGTTAATCCAGGGTCTCAGCTACCTCCATACCAAATTTCATCCAAATCCGTTTAGTAGTTTTTGTGTGAAAGAGTAACAAACATCCATCCAAACTTTCACATTTATAATATTAGTGGAATGTATGTTGTGACGAAGTTTCGTTTAGAAAATTAACTCTTTCTTTTTTAAAAATGCGTACCTCTTCATCCAAAAAAGCATCAGGATGTTTTAACAGTGTGTCATAAATCTTCAATAAATGCTCCGTACTGGCCAAACGGTCCTTAGGCTGCCCAGCTGACGACAGCAAATAATTCAGCATTTCTCTGGAGTGATACAGAGGCAAGGTGCCTTCACCAGGGTGTGATGGGAGAGAGCGTAAGACCGCTCCGTATTGGTGTGCCACATGTGAGACGTTGCCCCAAGAGTAGCCGTAGGAGATTTTGGCGAACTGAAAGTATAGAATAAAGTGTATAACGTACGTTTTTTATTATGGGTTTTGTTTGACTTTATTTATGATCTATGCGATTCTACTACTGGACACGGATTGTCTGTATTTGTTATGACAAAGGCACTGAATCAACAATATGGAATTAATAGCATAACTTTTTCCCAGACCAGTTGTATTACAATCCAAAGTTAAGAACTAATTTGGTTTATACCTGTTCATAAATATCCTTCAAGGAATCAGCAACGCAACCAGAAAAGTCTGGAAGCATCCATTTAACGCCATGCAGTCCAGTTTTCGGCTCACAAAACCTGAAACATCGCCCTCGTTATAAGTTTGCATACTCTTTTTTATTGAAAAA
This sequence comes from Biston betularia, assembly GCA_905404145.2. Lineage (NCBI taxonomy): Eukaryota > Metazoa > Arthropoda > Insecta > Lepidoptera > Geometridae > Biston > Biston betularia. The sequence goes on from FR989879.1 coordinate 3,907,707, forward strand.
ATGAATGAAATGGACATTGTGATCATTAAAACTTTCTGTGCGCCACACATAGTTCAATGAAACAGCATTAAAAGCGCATTTTAGTTTGACTATGCAATTGTTAGGTTGTGTTGTATTCGAATACTCGCATTTTAGTGATGCTTTCGAAGCAGCACTTGACACAGTTTTAACGTTGCAGAACATTTCGAGTGTTTCTGGAAAGCAAAAACATACATACAAACACAAGCAAAAGCTGACACAGAATGTGATTTGATTTTCTGAATCGGTTATTATGATAACAAATATAATATGTACTTGCCTCGTGGTCTCTCCATTATGGCCTGGAGGGCAAGAGGCTGCAGCGTACGCGCCAGGAGCAGTCTTCGGCCAACGGAGCCCGTGAGACGCGTCTGACTCGCAAGCCACGTCGTTGGCACCCAGAGCCCACATGATCACACCTTTAGCATTGGTTCCAGCTACTGAAGATACTTGGCAACGGAATTCGCCTGATTTCTGAGGAAGCATTAAATTCAAGGATGAAAATCTGAACAGTAGCAATTACCAAGCATTTAAAGTTAGAGCGACTCAATATAAACATATAACATATATTTACCAAGCTCAATCATTTTTTATTTGTTTTTATTTTTATATTGATTTCATTGACATTTAAATTTTTATAATTCAATAAAAAATAATGTGACAATGAACATTTTAAATTTAATTTATTATTAACTAGTTGCGCCCTGCGGTGTTACCTGCTACATGTTTTCGGGATAAAAAATAGCATATGTTCTAATCCAGGGTCTCAGCTACCTTCATACCAAATTTCATCCAAATCCGTTCAGTAGTTTTTGCGTGAAAGAGTAACAAACATCCATCCATCCATACCAACTTTTACATTTACAATATTAGTGGGATTATACTATCCTACTTGATATTGTACAATTTCTGTAAACCATTTACTAATTTTCTGTTGCCATTAAAAATTTGTACGCTTTTTCAGGTATTTTTGGATATAAACAAACTTAATCGGCGTTATGACACTTCTTTACGAAGTCATAGTTAGTTATCATTACCTGAACATTGTACAATTTCAACACACTGCCAGCTGGGAAGAGATCTTCCCAAACTTCCCTTCCAGGTGCAAGTGGCAGCAAGGTCCTTTCACGAGCCCAGCTGAAGCCTAAAGCACCGTGGACTCTGCCTGCACCGGCAAGGCACGTTATGCTGACATTATCCCCCTGAAAATGATACATATATGATTTTTAAATAAATATGTAAGTTTTGCTGAGTTCTCGTAAAATTTTATGTTTCCTCGCGTGTGTTTAATGTACTCCCCATCTCATCATCGTCTTTGTTCTATGATTGGTAGCTCTTTTGGTAGTTCTATTTCGTGACCTGAAGGGGGTGCGATTCCCACCCAAGACAAATAATAATGTGACGAACACAGATCTTTGTGTGTTCTAAATAAATAGCTTTACTCTAAGTGTTCTATCGCTTTTCTGGTTATCATAATACACACTATGCTTAGTTTGGGGTTCGATGGTTCTGTGTAAAATATTCTCCAATATTTATTGATTTATTTGGAGTTACTGCTAATCAAATGCATACCTCTTTTCTTGTAAGTTATTCTTGTAGGTACTGAGGTCTTTTGTTTTAGGTTTGAGGGCTTTTTCAGAATTTCATCCAAATTCTACCCAAGACATTTGGCACATAATTGATTGATTTCCATAATACGTCCATACATATCATCTCCAGGTTCATTGTAGAATTATTTTATTGTCAGGCGGATAAATATGTATGTATGTACTTGTATGATGTAATGCGTTCTGTGTTTATATAGCTGTTTACATGTTTTTGATAGGTACTTACTACTAGCTACTGCTTCTTTACCTTATTAACTGTCAGCGTAGATGGAACTAGTCTAATATCAGGTGGTTTCAGCACAGCCAGCCTCAGTGCTCTGCATCTTCTCCTGCCGCCATCATCTGCGGCGCAGGACCACTTGCCTCCGTCTGGCGACTTAGCTTCTGACACTCCGAGAACCGACATCCGTCGGCCAAGGGCATCTTCAGATACAGTGCGGGTCCAGATATCTCTGGAATATAAAGTCAGATACTGTCAACTCTACTTGGACGTGTTGATAAATAAAAGAATAATTAAAAAATAATATCAAGCTACATATTATACTTCCTGAGTACCTACCATATTATACATACATATTTTATTAGTACAGTCTAATAAAAAGTAGTTTAAATATACGTTGTTTAGAAAATATGTGATGGCTCCTTGGGTATATAATTTTTGTTGTATTTTGTTGGTATTAAGTTAATCTATTATATCTATCTATCTATATTGAGCCCATACGTCATGCAAATACGGTATCTCAAACGAAATGAGTCCAATGATCAATGAGTTTTTACTCATTTTCTACGCAACTTTACATCTTTACTGTTATTTGTCTGTGGTACATAAATAGGTAGCACTAATATTTTCTCTCTCTGCACGAATTTTCAAAAAGTTAATTTGGTTTTTATTTTATTTACTTCTAACTGAGGATAAAGATTGTTTTTTTATTAATTGATAAGTTCATCAAATATTTATAATCGAATCGAATGTAATATAATCGAATATTTGTAGTTAATATGATTTAGTTTTGTAAAACAAAAACATAAGTAAAACAAAAATGTGTCAAACCACGTCAGTTTCCATAGTAAAATGTATTTAGGTACTTGTTTTCCGGTTCATGACACCTTTTAAAGCCTAGTTGTTTCTATTCTAGTCATTAAATAACCTAAATTAATATATAACTATGTAGCTACATGTAAGGTACTTTTTTTATGTAATAATAATGAGCCGAACATGAAGCTCTCCTAATGGTAAGCGATAACGCCTGTCCATGACCATTGCAGCGATACACAGAACTTTGTGTAGTAAAACAAAAGTTCAAGGCATCGCTGTTTTGGCGCTCATTACTTTGAGACTTTCAATGGTTAGTCTCAACAGCCCAGAAATTTCTCTAGCTGCAGTACCGTTCAAACCGGAACACAGTAATGTTTGCACACTACTGCTTGGCGGCAGAATATCTGGTAATGCGGTGGTACCAAGACGACCTCCTGCTAAGGATATATACCACTAAGTATCTTTTTGGACAAAACAAACGCAAACACAGTGCTTGTTCTAAATTGCTGGAAAAAGGCCACTCATAATTCTAAAGATTGGAACATCTAAATATGGAGATATTCATAAATTCCCGGACTCAAGTTATTTAAAGTCAAAGCAAACACAAGGTGTGAAAGCTCGTACCATTATCATATGTTTGCAAAAGGGATCTCAGTTTTACAAGTTATTCCCTGAAATATTCTGAATGGAGAGCGTAAGATAAGCTACAGCTTCTAAGCACTCTCCCACATAATCTCGGCGACGCAGTTGCGAATATGAAAATAGTGTTGTGACAAGTTAAATTCGAATAAATGTTTAAAATGGTTTTATTTGCGCAAAAAATAAGTCTCGATTTAACTTCTAATAGTTTTTAGCAATTTTTCTAAAATGTCAATATAAAGCGCGGAAGTAAAATTAAGTTAACCTACATACAAAATTGTACGAGTAAAATAGAAAACTCTGGGGAAAAGTGTGAAGTGCATGTAAATGCAAAGTAGCTCTCATATGCCGTTGAACTCGATAAGTTAGAATATTTAACGGTCAAAGTTTACACAAAATGATGTGAAAAGTCTTCCATGAAGATGGCAGAACGTTGTAGATAAATAGGATTTATAGAAACTGTTCAATAATTTTACAACGTTTCTCTGGTACGACGACTCTTTTACGTGACGACGCAAATAACCTACTAATATTAAAAAATGAAAAATTTTGTATATATTCGGATGTTTGTTACTCAATCACGGAAAATCGGTTAAACGGATTTGGGTAAGATTTGGCACACATCTAGTTTATAATTTGGATTGACTTATCTTCTTCTTAGTCGGCATCTTCATTGCTGAAGGTCGTGTCTAGTCTTTACTGTACTCGGCTTAGCATGCTCCTCCACGTGTTTCTGTCGTCGGCGGTCTTAATAGGTTTAGTAAAAAACGTATCCTACGTTTAATTTCGGGAAAATATTAGGTTCATGTTTATCAAAAACTAAATACAGGACGTATCCACTTGACATTTGGTATATAGATGTGTCTTACGGAACGTTACTCCGGAATAAAAGGTATCCTTTATAAAATAATAACCTAAGTAATTAAGTATCACAAGTTTCATGGTAAATGAAACTATTGCACTTTTGTTACCTTACACATGTTTCATTTCTCTCTGAACCCAATTCACCAATGATGATGATTATTATGATGTTAACCAAGAGTGATATTTCTTTCTAAACGCTATTGTGCATCAGATGACACGTGAAATTGTTGGCTCCAGTTGTTTGTTCTATAACTCTATAAAACCCCGTCAAGTCATGTCAGAGAACTTCGGACTGCATTTAACTTTGACATTCGGGCTGATCACTAAGCATACGCGAAATAATCCCATCCTACTAATATTATAATCCTACTCTTACTAATATTATATATGCGAATGTTTATGACTATGTTTGTTACACTTTCACGCAAAGCCTACTGAACGGATTTGAATGAAATTTGGTATGAAGGTAGCTGAGACCGTGGATTAATACATAGGCTTTATTTTTATCCCGAAAATATGTAGCGGGTAGCACCGCGGGGCATAGCAGACGATATAAATCGGAGGAAAAACCAAAACAGTATAAGTTATTCTACAATTTTCAGGTACGTTATTATTGTCTAGCCTACCATAAAATCCTCGTGTGCTTTAGCCAAAAATGTAGCGAAAATTATTAAGTTAGATATTATCTTGCTGGTGCCCGAGAGAGTAAACAAAGATGTTTTGCCTAATTGTTATTGCAAATTACCTGCCCTCGAGCCCGGCGTACCGAGTCGCGCGTGTTAGTTTTCGTGAAAATTAGAGTATGTATTATAATACGTATTACGTATTTTAGTAAGTACTTAGATTTTTTTTTATTTTATTTTTCATGTAAAAGTAATGAGACGAACGATACGCTCTCCTGATGGTAAGAGATAACGCATGCCCATGGCCATTGCAGCAATACACAGAACATTGAGTAGCGAAACAAAGTCCGGGGTATCGCTGATTTGGCGCTCATTAATTTGAGACTTTCGATAGTTAGTCTCAACAGCCTAGTAATTTCGCTAGCTACAGTACCCTTCAAACTGGAACATTGTAATGTTTACACAATACTGCTTGGCGGCAAAAAATCTGGTACTAATAGAAATAGACACAGAGTAGAAAAAAGTAGTACGAATATAAATGATAATTAATGTTACGCAGTTTGTTTCACTGCCAACAGTGGCAGTGATCCTGCCACTATTGGCAGGATCACTGGCAGTGATCCTGCCACTATTGGCAGGATCACTGCCTTTTAGATTTGACGTTTAACCCAACCGTCTAGTGAGAGTCTCTTAAGATGTTGGTCGAGACTCTTCGCTATAAGACCATGACGACTATCGGGACAATGATCGTTGAATCACCACCACATGGCGGTTATCTCGTAAGCCAAGTTATTATCATTATTATTGTATAATGTGTAGAAAATAGGCGCAGACTCCATGGCCCTACAATTCTGGATTGTCATACACCTAAATGCATATAAATAGGTCACACAAAAACGTCAAGGTATTAAAATAGGTAATTACCTGGTAGTTGCATTAAAGTTGATCTTGACTCCATCCTTGTACCAGGTGAAATCTATCTCCGGAGACCCATACGCCATACAGCTAAGGATAAACTCGGACCCTTCCCATACTTCTGGACGCTGGTTCACAATCAATGCCTAAAAAAGAAAGAAAAATAGTATTTTAAGAAATAATAATTTCGTATTTGGGTGGTTTACCCGCGATAAAAAACATTAAAAAATACTTAATAACTTCTTCATTTCAATGGGCAATAGATACCTATACTCATCACATAATTAGCATAGAAAAGTACGAGAATTACGTAGTTCTATAAAAACATAGAGAAAACCACACAGGTTACATTAAATAATAATCAGATTTTAACACACAATTATCGTGGTCAACCTGTATATTGGGTACCTGTAGCATGGGAACGTACCCAGTTATCAAACCACTTGTTCAATTAGGTATACTCTGCATAAATTCAAAAAATTGTCGGTGTACATATTATTATAATACCCAATTGATTGTGTGCGCGCGCACGTGTGTGTTCGCGTGTGTGTGTGTGTGTGTGTGTGTTGTGAGAGAATGAGTGTTTGCGTGTTCTTGTCGTGTGTGTATTTTAGTGATAATAGGAAGTGTTGTTAAGTTTTAAGTTTAATTTGTTTACTACCCTTTTTAGTAGCTGTTATTCCAAGTCGAGAAGTACTTGAATTCTTTGAAATGAGAAACATTAAAAAGAAGCACAGACAATATTTGCGTATAAAAAGAAATTATCGCTGCAGTGTTGCAAACAATTAATGTTCAGAAGTGAGAGGAACGCGCGATGATGGCAACACTGCTATTATAATAATGTGCTGAGTTAGGAGAGTGAGGAGAACCTATTTATCAGGGTTGCCAATTAAATTATCGAAATTCTAAAGTATGGAAAGTGTGCTCGCTTGAAAGTATTTGCACAAAAAAATGTATTAATGGCCGTCATGCCAAAATACTAATGTACAACAAATTACCTACTTGCATTACTGAATTGAATTTTAAAACATTTAACGGGCAAGTCTTGTGAAATAAGGCAATCGATGTGTTTTTGTCAACATTTTTGTGCCGTTATACATCATGTGGAAGTTTGAAATTAATGAATACTATAGTACATATCCTGAATTATTATGCTTGGAGAAAAAAATAGTTTCAAACGCTTTTCGTTTCTTGAAATTATGAAATAGAATATGGCCAAATTATTTTTAATCCGTAATCTTGACATCAAAATAATTATAGGAAAGGCGCAATTTTATAGATGCTAACTTTGATGCAGATACATTTAAGGCTTAGACCTTTTATTGTACGTTTTGTTTATTCTATTAGCAGATAAGTACGGATAGTTTGATAAAAATTTCTGATAGTGCCTGCTGAAAATCTCTTTTCTGCGTTACGTCTGTTGCTGTTTTATTTTGGTAGGCGCTACAAACCATCGAGAATCTCTGAATCTGACAATCTAACGTCACGAGTCTCGTGGTCGTGTATAGCACGTCACGAGAGGCCGCAAGAGGCGGGCGCGCGGTGGCGGCGGTACCGAGCACCGCGCGCATTCTTCCCGCCCGTTTTGTATTTGACACTTGACACTGGCAAATATTCAAAACGCGATGCCAAAACAAAAAAAAAAAACTTCTGTCATAATGTAACAGATAATCAATGTAAAATCCGCTTCCGGCAATAGGAATAAACATTCTGTCTCCTTCTTGCTCGTGGCTATAGTAATTTAACTCTCCTTATCTATTTTAGCGTGACGTCAATGTATTCAAATCTAACGTCAGACGTATGTACGTCTGTGTGAGTGGAAAATATCAATGTAAGTGTTCAAGCAGAAGTTCCCACGGTCGAGGACTTGGCCCTTAAACAGAAACTAAAGCATTTCTTTGGAATCAACCCATTTTACTATTTAAATGAATACATGTCAATGAATATTTCGGAAAACTCATTTTTGTATAAGATGGAAACATAGTTTATTTAAGTTACAAATACAAATACAAATACAAATACTTTATTGATAACACCAATGTTACAAATACAAATACTTTATTGATAACACCAATGTTACAGACAAATTTGTTGTTAGTTGCCTGCTACTTATTTTCAATTCCCTAAAGTGTTACGTAGTTTGTTAACTTAGCTTAGTATGTTTGAAATGCAATTTAAAATGCTTTTTATTGTTACATTGACTTGCCTGTAACAATCGTTGTTATTTATGGCCAATAAATGATTCTGATTCTGATTCTTAAATTTTATTTCATCATTTTTTTTTTATTTTTTTTTATGGTTGACATGCTAGTTGTTTTGACCACAGCTCACCTGGTGTTAAGTGAAGGTGTGGTCGAAGATGGTAAAGCGCACCTAGCCTGGAATGGAACTGGCTCTCAAGTGAGGCTGCCGGAACACACCGTTAGATGCTTGGCGGCAGATTTTCAACTTGAGGGTGGTAGCTAGCCAGCCGAGTACTAGAAAGTACCCTACCACCATGCTATGGTTTCCTCACGATGTTTTCCTTCACCGGCAGCTCAAGCTCATAGTTTTAAAAAAACCTTTAAGTATTTGACGCCAAAACAAATGAAAAAATGAGAACATTTTGGGTTAGTTTTAGTTGTCTTTTACGCTCGCCGAAAAGAGTTGGCTGCTGATCCACTTTTCATATATTTTGTTATTTAAGTGACCCTTCACATGTATGAATTTATCATATTATTCAGGTCATCTAGTTCATAATCATATACAAACATAGATAGGATGTTTGAATGACAGTAAAATGATTTATGAGCTTGCAAGTATCGTAAATTTAGTGTCGGAGCTGAAGAGCTAGTTTTACTTTAAAATAATAATTTATTAGACAGCGATGAGCCTACTTAATGGTATGCTTTTAGTTTCGTATTAGCAATTTGGCGCATTGCCAATTCTCAAGGACGTTAACTAAAAACATAAATTTTTATTTGAAAAGAACTTTTCTTTGGGACACTCACCATTATTGGACGGACAATAGAAATGGTTTTTGATAAACAATATAAAAATATTTTAAACTATACACTATACTTAAAATTGTAGCTAGTAGAAAAAGCTTAGATTTGAAGACACACTTCTTTAATTTTTTTTAGTTAAGTATTTTTCCACAATTTTTTTAACTTATAAGCTTGCGTTTGACCGGTATCTCGCCTGATGTAAAGCAAAGATGCAGTCTGCGATGGAGCACGCTTGCCTAGAAGAAATCGATTCACTCGCGACTTGAAGGCACCCAAATTGAGACATCTCTTTTGGCATTAAAACGGAGTGGTCGTAGAAGGTAAACAGCAGTGTTTACCGAAATGGGTAGCTCTATCAATCGCTAGTTCTCACACGAGGCTGCCGAAACACGCATGTTATTTTTAAAAGTAAAGGCTATTTTGACTGTGGCAACCCTACTAACGCCGAAGCAATCTGGATCGTTGCCAGGTCTTGCTAGAAAATTCGCATTTCAAATAATTAAACTTTTGCAAGGACGTTATTGGACCGGCAAAGGAGCGACTTTTTATTCTTCAATTAGAACGTAAAAACACTAAGACTTATTTATGACCTAAAAAGAATTGTTACAAAAAAAGTAGGTTACTTTTTCGTTAAGTTAGTCGTCGATTACAGAATGTTAGTGTGTGATCTGCGGGGAAAATTTTAGTGTTCTTAACCGATTTAAAAAAAAGGAGAAGGTTCTCAATTTGTCACATTTTTTTTTATATTTTATTGATAACTCCAAAGTTACAGGTCCGATATTTTTTGACGGTCCTTAACATATTTAAAGTTTGCCAATCCTCACTTAGCAGCGTGATGCACTATTGCCCTTACAAAGTTAATAAATTAAAATAGGACGTTTCCGAAATACAGAGACGTAGATCAAGTCTAACTTTAAAAGTTCCTTTATAAAAATGTAGGCAAGAATTCTTAAAAAAGTATAATATATTGTATGTCAGAGCTAGTAATCTACACGGTTACGCGGAACGTTAGTACTCATATATTTATCAATATATATTTGTGATCAGTTTTGAAGCCGCTTTAAAATTAGCTATTTCATACATTGTGTTAGGGTTAAATTACATTGTTCAATCCAGAGGTGTTTTAATGTTCGACTTATTAGCGAAAAGTTGGTGGATAAAAAATATTTTAAGCCTTGAACACCGCTGGAAGGTAGCAAGTCTGTCAATTTTCTACAGGATTCATTTCGGAGAATGTGCTACTGAGCTGTACGACCTTGTACAAACATCATTTTTTTACTACAAGACAAGTAGAAAGACGGCCTACTTACTACCTTTCATTTACTTGTGTACGCACCAAAAGTCTTGATTCTACGTTTCTCATCCATACGGCAAAGGAATGGAAGAATCTGCCGCCTTCCTTATTTATTCTACGTATTATTATGAGTCCATGTGTAGTTACTTGAAATAAATAAATAATGATAAATATATTTCCTGATAGACATAGTCCTGATCTCTTCAAGGTCTGATTGAGTAGGTATCTTCTAAATCTGCGTGCTTCATCTTCGACCACATCATTGCTTACCATCAGGTGAGTTGTTGGTAAAAAGCGGGCTTATCCGTTTTAAAAAAAAGTTAATGTTAATTTCTTTTGGCTTATTAATACAGTACTACGTAACCTCGATTAAGATTTGATTGCTACGATTGGCTCCGATTTTGCTACGGCGTAGCTCTCAAAGTTAGGGCAGCTACGCCGTAGTTTTTATACGTTAAAGCGTCACCAAATGTCAAATAAACAGTATTTGTTTAGGTACAATTTTTCGAAGCCAACAAAGTACGCTCACGTGTCTCATATAAAATAATAAAAATCATGTTTACCAAAACAGGAACATTGACTACAAAAGCATTTTCAACCCACTCAAAGCTACAAAAGGTTTGCAAATGTCAAACAAAACATGAAAAAGTGAAATAAAAAATATCTGATTATCAATTCAAAAGCCTGAAATCAACTTATTACGGCTCACCGCCACCGCTCGGTGCGAAAACGCTGCCTACAATTTACCTTTTGTTTTCCCGCATTTCACCGCGAAAGCACAAGTTTTTGTTTCATATTTTTTTAAAAGATAAGCTCGGGTTGAAATAGTAGGTTCCCTAAAATCTAGGCTGGTAAACATACCCTTGGGGCTACTCGAAAAAAATAATGACACCGTCTTGTGTTAGCAATTTACTTTCTTCAAAAAGTTTTGAAATGTAGAAAAGTAACATTTATAAGGACAAATCTCCTTGAGTTTTTTGTTATAACAAGCTCCAATTATACGTATACTTCAAGAATACTTTATTTATTTATTTGTACAGTATACAAAATCAGATTTTTACAGATCCGTTGATTATTATATACTCGTACAATATGTAAGGTTTAGTTGAGTTAAGATATCTTCTTGAAAACTTCTTTTTTGTATTGTCGCACTTTATGAATTTGCTAGATTCATGTATTTTCATATATTCAATTGCTTTATAATATATGAAGCGAAATAAGTCAATGTAAGTCAAGCTCGTTTCCGATCATTATCTCGTTAACGTCTCAATCACTCAATTTGGCAGTAAATGAATAAAAAAAATTACATATATATTCGAAAAAACGTTTTTGGTCGCATGTCTTTTGTTATATATTGTCAAAAAGCACTTGCCTAGATACAATGTGATGCTATTTCTAAAAATAAATAAATATTAGGACTATAAACACAGCGCCATCTGGCCCCAAACTAAGCAGAGCTTGTGTGATGGAAGTCAGATAACTGATAGAATACATAAATACTTTTTTTTTTGTAAATACATACTTATAATACATACAGAGCACCCAGACACAGAACAAACATTTGTTTATCCACAAAATGTTTGCCCTGAGTGGGAATCGAACCCACGCCCTACAGCTCTCAAGGCAGATATACTACCAATGAGCCAACGGGGCTGTCAAAACATGAATAGACAACACTTTTTCTTTATAAATTTTAAACTAGATCCAACATCCATTGTTTTTAATATTTTTGATTATAAAGTAAAATTTCACCGTCTCCTAATATTATTTTTTCATTACGTTCCCCCGTTCTGTAATAAGATGGCCGGGTAATGTTAGTACAGACGTAAATACGAACAGTATCAGAACTACAACTTTCATGTTTTACGTAAAAGTATTGAGACGAACGAAACGCTTTTTTCATTACCGTAAGATATAACGCTTTTCCAGGAGTTTTTGGCAAGAACGCGGAAGGATCGTGTCGCCGCGTTGTAATAAAAATAGTGGTTTCGTATGTTTTATTCATAAAGTGCCGAAGTATGTGTGTGTGTGGGAAAGTGATTTAATGCAGTGAAACATGACTTTTTGTGTCGCTCTCAAAACCCCGTCGAAATTTCTAGTAAAGTCATCGCTAAAATAGGGCGTGATCGGACTCGACCTTGACTTACTTCGTGTGACTGTGATTTGCCTTACTTAACTGTACTTATTTATTATTAATATCGAAATACTTGACACTGACAAATGCATAAAGTGCGACGCCACAAACAAGCCAGAAGAAAAAATGCCTTTCCATTACTATTAAAGCTGTATAACTTTGAGTAACAAAACAAAGTTCAGGGCAAAACTATTTTTGCGCTCATAACTTTGAGACATTAAATGGTTAGTTTCAATGATTACTTATTTGTAACTTCACTTTGGATTTGATGTAGAATGTTATAAGTATTGTATATACCTACTGTAATTATATTTTATGTTAGCGTAGTGTGATTGATACCGAGACAAACCAAAATGGGTTTTCAGTACTTTGATATTGTAAAACTATGAACTAAATAAATGAAAAAAAAATTGCTTTGTGTTGGATTTTTTTTCGTTAAAAAATTGGAACACTGTAATGTTTTTGTACTACTGCTTGGGGTAGAAGTATCTGATACTGCGGTAGTGCCTACCTAGACAACCTCCTGCTAAAGAGTTCTACTACCTAGTAAATGAGATATAAAATGTTAGATAAGATATCTTATACCTACATTACGTGCGCTATAAAATGGGTCGTCAAGAAATATCTTTTATCGTATTTTTAAGCTGTATGTAGCGAAGTACTATCATTTTTGACTATTACATTATTATCCTAGCTGCTTTACGCAGTTTCACCCTTTTTTGTGGGATAAAAAATAGCTGGGCAAGCTATTCGCATTCCACATTTCATCAATATTTTAAATCTGTAAGTAACTAATATTTTACATTATACATATTATATTCACTTTATCTTACGTATGTGTGATATTATAACTGATGAATCAAATCATGATATATTTGAAGGGTGTATTTTAAATAAACTAAACTATCTACCCTGATATAAAAGTGAAAAAGGCTGTGTGAATATTCAACCTAGACCTAAAACAAAAAGAAATATATAATTAAAAATATTTGTAAAAATATATGTTTAAGTTTATTTATTCATAATTATAAAAATTACATGTCACGTACAAGAAAAAGCATAACCTTTAAATACAATATGTATCCATAAATTATTATCTTGGTCTATTCATATCTATCATTATATCTACTCATGTCATTTTGAGTTTTAAAAAGTCTTTAAAATTGTAAAATGCCTGTTCGATAAGCCATTTTTTTAATTTATGTTTATAGGCTTTCCTAGTATAAGAGTCTCTGATTTCGTGCGACAACCGATTATGTACTTCTGTTGCGGTCACGTACACTAATTTAGATGTCTTGGCGAGTCGGTGCGGTGTATTTGCTTCTAAATATTGTATGTCCAAAAGGGCGCAAAATGTTCAGACAAATTTTATTGAGGAGGTTCCTCACTCTGTAACCCTAACCACCGGCAGCTTGAGCCCTGCCCCGCTGCCGGCGGCACCCTAGTTTTTAAGTTTTTTATATTATTGTTTTGTAAATATTTAATTAAAAAATTTAAAAAATAAGAGATAAAATAAATAACGATAATAATGTCTTGTGTTAGAAGATGATAATAAAGTATTTTTTATATTGAAAAACAAATAAAATATAATCTATAAAAATGTATAGACTTCTGTTTACGCTTGATAAGAGATTAGACGTAAACGGAAGTGCTGTTCCAGTGTCCATGGATATTCTATTGTTTACGTAGTTTTCAATAGTTTACGTAGGGGACATTTTTCTCAGTTTTACCATGTATTAAAAATGTTGTAATGTGAATGGGTGATCACTTCTTGGTCGTACAATTTCGCTTGACATTAAGGAACCTACACGTACACAAATACCTTGCATCATTTGTATGATGTCAGGCATTAACATAATTATTTGTGTGCATGTTGTTAGCGTATGGTAAGCGAAATTTGTACGACCATAGAGTCTTCATTATTCTTACGTTACGTTATATCTTTGTTACGTCATTCTAATCTGTAAATTTTTACTTCATTTCTAAAGATAGTCGTATGAACATTCAACACTGGTTATATCTATACAATATCGCAATACTGTCTTCGCTCGCAACAGCCGTAATTACTTTACCAAGTTTTGCTTCTATATGACACTGGGAGAATTTCGCTTGTTTCCCAGATTATACTCTTCCCTGCTGAGTATTTTACTTTATACACAACATGTGTTTCAAGAAATATCAAGCTCAAAATTAGGCCCGCATTTGTAAGATGTTCAAAGTTAAACTTTTTCATTGGAATACTTGAATATTAAATACTTTTTTCATGAATATGCTGCAAATAAACAATGTTAAATTGCTCAGAGGTTTATGTGAGATCAATTCTCACCGGGACAAACATTTATGTGATGATAAATGTTTGTTCTGTGTCTGGGTGTTCTATATTTATTTTTTTTATGAAAAAAAGTAATGAGACGAAAGAGACACTCTCCTGATGGTAAGAGATAACGCCTGTCCATAACCATCGCAACGATACACAGAACTTTGAGTAACAAAACAAAGTGCAGGGCATCACTGCTTTGGCGCTCATTACTTTATATGTATTATATGTATGTATTTAAAAAAAAAGAAGTATTTAAGTATTCTTTCTTTCTATTAAAGCTAGTACGTGGGAACAGATTAATTAAAAAACTAGTTTTTTACTATTTACCACAACATCATCAAAAATAATAATAAGCTACGGTATTTTCTGCCAACAAAGCGAAATAAAATCCACGTTTACTAGGCAATAAAGTTATAGTTTTAATAGTAGATAGGTAGCTGAACTACCAACATGACTTGTTCCGGATTTTATGCCACATTTTGATTATCTTTTTTATGAGCCAATAGAACAGTAAGCAATAAATCATTTCTACCGATCAATCAAGTTATAAAATATAGTTTATATTGTACTGTTTTCTATTTTATTGTCTGGCTAGTAAGAGTATAATCAATAAACATGACACTTGTACTTCAAAGCAAGTATTTATAAAATGCATTTTAACGTTCTTTTATCGATCTAACTTCAAAAAGTTTCACGGAAATCAACTAGAGCTCTCAAGAACGAAAAAAGGCAAACCGTAGTCGTTTTCAAAACAATGTGAAAAAATTCGCTACTTGTCTCATGTTTTCTACATTTATGCGTGATATTTTTTTATTTTATTTAAAAAGTAATGAGGCGAACGAGACGCTCTCCTGATGGTAAGAGATAACGCCTGCCCATGACCATCGCAGCGATGCACAGAACTTTAAGTAACAAAACAAAGTCCAGGGCATCACGCGTATATCAAAGCTTTGGCGCTCAAAGTATTGAGCGCCAAAGCTTTGATATACGCGAGTTACAGTTTAATGTATCTCGGAACACTATTATCATACGTAGGAAGCAATGACAAGTTTACACGTCGCTGCTCGCTCATCAAAACAGTAATGCAGCTTGAAAAAAAAACAAAAGTTACAAGACTTTTTTTTTGTCCGGGGCATCGCTGCTTTGGCACTCATTATTTTGAGACTTTCGATGGTTAGTCTTAACAGCCCAGTAATTTCGCTAGCTGCAGTACCCTTCAAACCGGAACACAGTAATGTTTACACACTACTGCTTGGCGGCAGAATATCTGGTATTGCGGTGGTACCTACCTAGACGACTTCCTGCTAAGGAATTGTACCACCAAGTAAACAGAAAGAAAAATAAAAACAATTACATACATGCTGGACTAAGCCCGAGCAGTCTGTAAAGTGGGAAAGGAGGCTTTTACCTAGGACACTAGATTTTTTTTTTTTTTTTTTTATGCCACAGGTGGCAATCTAGCTGACGGGTTGCCTGATGTTAAGCAATCACCGTCGCCTATAGATATCTGCAATACCAGGGGTACCACAAATACGTTGCCAACCTTTTAAGATTCTATTAACATGCCTTTTGAAGAACCCAATGTTGTAACTCCGCGGGAATACGGAAGAAGGAAGATCATTCCACAATTTGCAAGTGTATGGCAAAAAAGATCGCGTGAATCGCACAGTGTGCGATTTCCATGAATCAATAACATGTGGATGAGCTTTGATACGATGGCGGCGGCTAGTGGCGGCGGCTAGTAGATAGCGCAATAAATAAAAATAAAAGTTATATATTCGCAAATATTCACCATAACAATAAAGACTTATCTAAATTCATGATGTATCCAAACTGAGTAAAACAATTACCAGCGAGTGCACTCATTCAGTGTCCGTGTTGCTTGTACAAACACAGTCATTTGCAAAAGTTTCTCCAGTAATGGATACGAATAATTTGACGACAGTTCGAATAGCCCTTGTTCATCACAGAGTTACAAAACTACGGCACTGTTTAAGTTAGTACAGTGAGCAGGCGTAATTCAGTGCGGTTTTCCCTAGTGCTTCACAAATTTTCCAGCATAGACAATTATTTCAAGACATTTCGGTGTTGTGTCTTTCAAATAATTTTGAGAACATAACATTATAAAGGAAACACTCAATATTTAAAGTTACATAAAAAGTGTGTGGTAGAAAAAAATACACCTATACTAATATTATAAACACAAAAATTGAACCATTTGTTTGTTTATTATAAGCACTCACATTTACAAAACTCGTCAATAAACAAATCTTCCAACTACTGTTTGCAACACACAGTAGTTGGTCATGTTTGTAGGTTTGCAATTTATAAGTTGTTATGAATACTATGTATTTTTCTTTAATAAATGTGAATGAAAGTGAATATTCTTTTGAGAATATAAACATCTTACCATAAGAATAACTCTGTCTATCGGCTACGTTTTCACGCCTAAGCCAATTTAAATTAATTGTGGTATAGAGATAGGAACAATAAACAAATATTCATTTCGGAGAATGTGCTGCTGAGCTGTACGACCTTGTTCTTCCATCCCCTTTTTACCACAGGACAAGTAGAAAGACGGCCCACTACCACCCATACGTAGTGGAATTTCCCTGGGTGCGTACCAAACGTTTCGACTCTACGTTTCTCATCCGTACGGCCAAGGAATGGAACAAGCTACCGGCTTCCTTGTTTCCTGATAGATATAATCTAGATCTTTTCAAGGTCAGAGTGAATAGGTATCTTCTAGGTCTGCGTGCTTCATCTTCGACCACATCGTCGCTTACCATCAGGCGAGTTGGTGGTCAAACGCGGACTTATCCGTATTAAAAAAAAAGGAACTATCCGGGACCTTGAAAAAAGAACATAGGCTACTTTTGACTCGAAATTAAAAATTACACGGTGAATAGGGGATAAAAGTTTGTATGGAAAACCTATAATTTCTCAAGTTTACTGTCTATTATCATGAAATATAATTTCTTTGCGTCACAAATCGCTTGATTACGCGAGCAAAACTGCGGGTAGCAGCTAGTAAATTACAGAGACTTTTTAATACTTTAAAACTTAATACAGGTCCTTGGGGCTACACACCCAAAAACTATCATTTGTTATTCAAAAAGTTAGAATCTAAGTAGAAATTAAAATTAACGAAAACGTCTACAGTAAAATTATATACCTAATAAGGTGCCATAATACTGAAAGTTCGAACCCCAATTTGCCGTGCGACGGCGCTAGAAAAAAAAACCATTTCAAACAATTAAACTTTCTTTGACCATATTCTAAAGTTGAGAGGGGAAAAATTGGGGCAATTTCTCTCTCAGGGCCCATGAGCAAACTTTAGGGTTTCTTGATTGAGACGCTTATTCTTTAACAACTCAGGCTTTCAGTGGAATTCGTCTGGTTGATAGCAAAATTAGGCAAGTAATCTTGAGGAAGTTACGCAAGTTTTTAAAGGCTGCACAACTCGGTCGTTTTTAGTTCTAAATGAGCTGTTTTGCCTAATTTTGTTACGTTGTTTTAATGTTCAAGAGGAGCCTAGACAGTCCACGAGCTCGTTTCGCCTGTTAACTTTACGAGGGCTACAGTTTACAACGCTGTAACACTTATGAAGTACGCCACTGCTAGGTTGTTTTTTACAACGAATTATAAGGCTGTTTGGAGGGAATGGATAACCTTAACAGCGAATTTACTGACCCTAAAGTGTTATACTAAGAAAATGCGGACTGAGATAATTTAGAATTTGAATTACAGACTTTATTCTATTTTTTACTCACAATCTGTAGAAATTCACAATGCTTTGTGAATTTTCCCAGATATCTTAAAGTTAATCCTCATTACAATTACAGTCCGTATCCGTATTGAAACTCATTCAAACCGTACCTATATTGCTTTAAGTACAAGTCGGATACATAGTGTCAGCTTAAATTAATAAATGTTGTTTAACTTTTATGCAATATAATACATAAGTGCGCAAAACCTACTTCAGTCAACATAAAATGGTGATTTTAAGTTAAGTTCTAATATAAGCCACAGATGATAATTATGTAATCTAGTACCTACAATAAGCCAAGTAAAAAACGGTTAAACCAAGGTAATAAATATGTTACGGTAACTTTCAAACTATTTTCTAGTGTCATGTGGGAGATGTAGATGGCGCCTCTCTAAGTGCGTGTTTCCGGCTATTTTGGCTTTACGTTGGATACTCAGTAGTAGTGAAGCGTCGAATAGATAGATGGCGTTGTTTGTTTCTTGATAAAAGAGAACTCGTGCCCAAGCTAAATAGTACTTACGTGTAGGCTTAGTGCAGGTTGCATATCAAAGTGTAGGGTGGCCGGAAGTAACCTCAGCCGATCTGCTCTCGACCTGGTGGCTGCTAGCCGCGCTAGCGCTGCTCTCAGCGTACCGGCTTCTCTTCTCGTGCCCCAAACTCGGAGCCAAACCATGCGTGCTCCGTTAGACTCCACTGAACTACATAAAAGTGATCTTATTAATTAAAGTGGAATAAGATTCAAAATTCAATATTTATTTCAAGAACATTTTCTCGATTATACAATACAAATCTAGTATCTACATATAACACTTAACTGATGAAGAACGAAAATCAGCGGGAATTACTGCAACCACTATGGATAGAGTTGATCCTAACAAATTCCAAAGTGAGTTATTGTGACTACCAGGAGTCCATAGACATTAGGACAAGTTAGTTTGGTTGGTTGCCAAGCAGCGTTGGTAGAATCGTCAAAATTGGTTAAAAAAAGAATGGAACATGGGCAGTGAAGGTAAGCGTTAATGGGTATGTAAAGAGACCCCTTAAACCCACACTTGGGATGCAAGTCTTAGGTTCTGTACGTACATGTTCCCGTCACTGCAACGCGACAGATCCGGAATCCACACGATACCATTCTGTTCCAAAAAGTTACGTCTTTCTATTTTCATGTGGGTATTGAACTTTTTTAAATTTCAAATAGGTTTGCGTTTGACCGCCAACTCGCCTGATGTATGTAGCTATCAACTCCCGTATTTTTCATGATATTGAAATGCATATAAATTCTACACTTAGTAGCTTAGCAGCTTTAAATAAATTAATAATAATATTCCAGTCTCTCCGTCACGAAACTTAACTTTAGGACCTTAGGTACATGCAATTATAACTGTCTAATTGGCTATTCCTACTCATGTGTATTTGTATGACCATGAACTTTCAGGCACGGCAGTGGGCGGTGATAAAATATACGAGAATGAGTATCAAAGTGTTACCTCAACCGAACTACCGAATCATTCTCGAAATAAGCTCGAGAAATTGTCTGAATATGCTAATGTGAATGACTCACCTGATATTCAAAATTTCGATTTCATCCTCCAAAGTGATATTTGATGCCTTCAAATAGCTCGTTATCTGAAACGAAACCAATAAAATTTTAGTAAGTAAACCTGGTAATGGAATTGGGAGAGGAGCGCAGAATGTCGACTAGAGAGAGCTTTTTATTGGACGATTTTTGTTGGTTATAAATTCGGCGCTGTGCTTGGAGATTTTTTATAACAAAGCTATATATAACCAGTTTCTTTAATTTGGAAAATATTTTTATAGAGTGCATTAGGTAATATCAAATGTTCCATTTGGTCTAAAATATACAAGGCAGGATAAAATTGTTTATTTTATTAAGAAATTTAATGTAATTTTGCCATTGACGTAGTTTTTCCGTTGTCATCACATGCGAGTGCCAAGCAGCCCTGTTGGCTCATTGGTAGCATATCTGCCTTGAGAGCTGAAGGGCGTGGATTCGATTCCCGCTCAGGACAAACATTTTATGTATCAACAAATGTTTGTTCTGTGTCTGGGTGTTCTGTATGTATTATAAGTATGCATTTACAAAAAAAATATGTATGTATGTATTTTATCAGTTATCTGACTTCCATCACACAAGCTCTGCTTAGTTTGGGGTCAGATGGTGCTGTGTGTATAGTCCTACGATATTTATTTTATTTTAAGCAAGACAAAACCGTATGCGCTTCGTACTCTGCTTGGACTCCTTGAAAAAAGCCACCAGATATAATCAAAACTATTGTCGGAGCATCTGATCGAATCAAACGTAAGTAAAAAGGTATATTTGACATATATATTACCTGTTTCGTAATTTCTTGAGATATGTTGATATTCGGTTGGTCCACAACCTGCAGTCTTGTTTCGAAACGCGCTGAAGCTGAAAAATAAATGAAGATCATAAATGTGTAATTCGTAATAAAACAGATAGTTTTAAAACACGTTGTAGCTGGCGCTCATATATACTAATATAATTTTAATACTCACATATATCCCCATCTTTGGGGTTGCAGTCGCATGTTGTTCCATCTTTGCAGCCTTCCGAGCATTCTTCTATGCCACATTCTAAAAAAATACAAGAAAATAGTTATTTTATCATTGTTAACTTTTTATTCTATCCACTATAGTGTCTACCTATTTTTTAATAGTTATAGTTTTTGGTGAGTGTGCGCACGTTCTTTAAGACTTCCGTCTCTTTTTTACTACAGGATAAGAAGAAAGACAACAGTATTGTAGCGATGATACCTCAGTGGTTAGCGCGGTCGGTTCGCATACCGAAAAGCGTGGGTTCAAACTTCAACAATGAGCTTGAGCTGCCGGCTTTCTAGTCCTCGGCTGGCTAGCTACCACCCTTTAGTTGAAAATCTGTCGCCAAGCATCTAACGGTGTGTTCCAGCAGCCTCACATCAGAGCCAATTCCATTTCAGGCTAGGTGTGCTTTATCATCGTCGACCACAACCTTCACTTAATATCAGGTGAGCTGTGGTCAAACACCTAGCCTGTCAACTGTAAAAAAACATTTCCACCTCGTAAACCTTCTTTTAATTCCTTGAAGCGTATTCGAATCGAGCCCACGCGTTACAGCTCAAAAAAGAATAAAACGGTTCCTGTGACAGATCACCGAGGCAAAAATGATTTAAGAGCCAAGGACAAAAAACCCTATGTGTAGGTGGTGTTAGCATCGTGAACAACAATAATGTTATAATAATATTTATCATCCTATTTCCATTGTAACTATTATCTAAATTGATTGTATCATCGCCACCGCATCGTTCATTTCACGCAATCCTTATTAATTTCTTGGAAATAGCTCGCTCTCGGCGAATGCGTATTGATGATAAATTGTACGAAGCCATTTCTGAGATACCGACATACTGACATTACGGCTAGACGTAATGGTGGAAAATGGAACGAAAATACGCATAGCAACTTGGCAAATTATCTTTGTAAAAGCTTTAAAGTATTAGTCTGCCTGCTTTCAAGACTCATCATTAAATGTTGCTTTTTAATCTTAATAAAACAGCAAGTTGCAGCACTAATTTAAACCTATTTCATTTAAGACTAGCTTGCGACTTTGTCGACGTTGAGTGTCGTTTGCATGGTGGTAAAGTATTTTCTAGTACTTGGCTGGCTAGCTACCACCCTCAAGTTGAAAATCTGCCGCCAAGCCATGTGCCACGCTTGAGAGCCACTTCCATTCCAGGCTAGGTGTGCTTTCCATTCTTCGACCACATTGTCACAAATAGAAATCTTTTATTGATAACACCAAAGTTACTAATAATTTTTCCACGATCATAACATATGTCAATGAAATCATATGACAAGTATAAAGTATGCCAATATGATAAAATGTCAGATCATACATATAATCATCAAACATATAAAAATTTTTTTTTGCATGGTGGTAGGGTACTTTCTAGTACTCGGCTGGCTAGCTACCACCCCCAAGTTGAAAATCTGCCGCCAAGCATCTAACGGTGTGTTCCGGCAGCCTCACTTGAGAGCCAGTTCCATTCCAGGCTAGGTGTGCTTTACCATCTTCGACCACACCTTCACTTAACACCAGGTGAGCTGTGGTCAAAACAACTAGCCTGTCAACCATAAAAATAAAATAAAAATAACGACAATTTTATTTCTTAACCAAGATTTTTAAAATGATTCTAATACTACTTTTTTTGACGGTGTTGTCGTTGATGGTAAACAACGGAATGGAACACTCTCAATTGAGCCTGCCTGAAGCTTCTTGATGGCAGATTTTCAACATGAGAGTGGTAGCTAGTCAGTGGGTTACCAGAAAGCGGTCTTAAGTCTTTTGGACTAGTGTTCGATCGAGTTTTAATATGTACTTGTGTAATATCAAGTTTGAGTCGTTATTAAAAGTACTTTTAAGTTTGAATGAAAGCTTGATGATTTCTAGTGTAAATCAATTTCTTAGTATATACATCAAGTTTCGCTTAGAGATAGATTTCCAATGTCATATAATTACAAAATGTTTGCTCAAATGATACAATCATTTGAGCAAACATTTCGTAATTATTTATGCGAGAACTGATACGTATTTATGAGTGTAAGCAACATGTTTAATTAGTCATGTAGTTTTGTGTTTGCAATTCATCTTATTTATCTTTGTTTCAAACAGAAGATAGCCCTAAAGATAGATAGAAGATAGCCCTATAGCCCTATCTTCTGTTATACTCATATTTAAGTAGTGTACTTTATCGAATTCCAGTGAGAATGTTGTTTCGCTATAAAGTGCGTCCTGTTGTCTCTTGCAAAACACACTTTGCTCTTGTCCGTTGTAAAACCACATTTAGCTCCGTGTTCCAGCAAATGGTGCTATAATGAACTAGTGCGTCATATTTCAAGCAATTCTATAAATTGCACCGCGCACCTGCTAGCACGAGTGCTGTGAAAGCAGCTTCCTTTAGATAGTTCATTGTTTCGTAAAAACCCGAACTAATATTTCCTAGTTACTGTTTGCATCAGTTTTATTGTGAGTAGAGTAGGAAGCATTTTTAAACTCGTTGACTTTAAACAAAGTAAAGTATTAGTAAAAGTTAGTTAGTTTGGTACATATTTCATAAATGATTATTAAATGTGAAAGTTTGGATGGATGGATGTTTATTACCTACTCTTTCACGTAATAACTACTGAACGGATTTGGATGAAATTTGGTATGAAGGTAGCTGAGAGCTGAAACTTCTAGTATAGTTGCCACTATTTTACTAAGGCTGGACTTAATTATTAACTTTCACTGAGACCTATTTTTTTGTCTTTCATCATATATTTGAAAATATAATATACTTGACACTGGCAAAATGTACCAAATTGTAATGCCAAAAACAAAAAGACATTTAAAAAGTAGACGCCATTTTTGTATCTAAAATGCTACAAGCCACATGAAATACCTATTTAAAAAAACACTTAACATTGGCAAATTCTCAAAATGCGACGCCAAAACCAAAGTAAAAAAAAATGTTTAAATACTCTACCTTAGTATCATTATAATTATGTTCTACTTACTTATTTCTATGTTAAACATTCTATTTAATTAGTGGTTACCTGGTGATGCGACTTGAGCCTCGCAGAGGTCGCCGGTATAGCCTGGGGCGCAGATGCAGCTCACAGCGGCTGGTCCCATCTGTCTGTCAACACATTCGTGATTCATAGAGAAATGTCACAGAAATTAGTAAAAACTATAGTTTCAGTACGCACGCAGTCTACAAGTGAAATTTGTGTGCCTCCTTCGCTAAAATTTTTAAACGATTTTTTTGTAAATGATAGTTTTGATAATTATAAATAGCAAGCGGTTACGATTATATTTTTTTTTTTATTCTAATTTTTTTTACTGACCAATATTAGTGGAGCCATCTAGTTTTTTTTCCTTTTTTCTTCGGCCATGTCACATTCGTGCATTGTGACAATTCTCAAGTTTTAGGAGCTATCTATTTTGTCCATTTTAAGGTTGCCAGGAAGAAATCGCTTAAAGCGAAATGTACAGCTACATACCGTTATTATTTACTTACATGACTGCCCTGTTAGCTAATTTGGCTAATAGCTATGCTTCAAGAGGGTTCGATTCCCACTAAAGTTGAATATTTGTGTGTCGAGCGTAACTGTTTGTTCGGTATATAATATAAGTATGCATTTACAACAATTAAGTTTAGCTTTGGACTGAACAGCGCTGTGTGAAATGTCCTAGAACATTTATCATTAATTTACCTACTTTGTAGATGTATTTACTTACTAACATATGATTGCATTTGGTTTTTTAAGATACTAATGTTTTGTTCCTGTGCACAATAAACTTAACTTCTATTCTAAAAAATATTATTAGCTGACTTTGAAGTTTAATGGTTTACTGAGAAGCAGAAGCTTCTCAGTAAACCTCTAGCTCTATTTATATTTATTTTATCTTATATTTATTTCATTCGTTGACTCTTTTAAGTTTGCTTTACTTACGGAATAATTAACGTAAATTAACATAAGAATACTTAGTTTTATTAAAAATAATTTTTAGTAACATATTGTAATCATCTAAATCAAATTGGTCATAAGTTTAAAAAATACAATTTACCATGTCAAATTACAGAAAAATATAAAACAATCATAAATTTTATTATAAAGTAATACCACCCGAACAGTACGGGCGAACAAATAGAAAAAACGACCCAAAAGAAAGACATGGTACGCAAAGACTCCAGCAAACAATACTGGATACCTACCTACGCCCCGCCGTTGCTAAAGAATGGTTCGCTTTCGGTACCGTCTTGTATCGGGTAGCTAATGGATTAGAAAAGTGTGTGAGATGCATGTGGAATGTAGATGACCCTTAAAATATAGGGGCAGGTCTATATTGGGCTAAGTTACTTCGGTAGTATCTGATCTGATTCTATGCTCATTATTTATTTAGAATCACGACGTTCCACGCATTTGATATTGACTTTTTTGATCAAATTTTAAAATTCACTGTCAAATAAAAAAAAAAAATCCTTCGTTAAGACAAAATCTACTGATGAATAAAAAATGTACAAATGTAGTATGTGATAGTTAAAAAAAAAATGTATCATACTAACGATTCTAATCTTCGTCATATATATATGTACATAATGTAGATAAAATTTAATGCGACATCCTAACAGGGTATATATCTGGCATAAACCTAACTTTATGAGTAGATAGATACAATTATGCTTGAAAGAAAGAATGTGAAAGAACCCACTAATATCATAAATGTGAAAGTTTGGATGGATAGATGGATGTTTGTTACTCTTTCACGCAAAAACTACTGTACGGATTTGGATGAAATTTGGTATGGAGGTAGCTGAGATCCTGAATTAACACATAAGGTACTTTTTATCACGAAAACATGTAACGTGTACATTGTAGTAATAAACATAAATATGAATATTATAAATACCTTGAATGTCAAGTTAAATAACTGACATATATTTTGACATATTTTGTAAAAAAAATTATTAAGACCGCTTATTTTTGACTCTGTATAAATTTATACCTTTATAAAATAAAAAAAACAAGCAGTTTGTATAAGTTACGGCTTCCAATCTAGGAGCACGCACCTTTCTGTCTTTTCCTATTTATGTTCGTATTGCTGGTGACTTCAATAAATTCATACATGTCTCAGAGTTCTTAAAAAAAAGTTTTCGAAGACGTCTGTAGTCTGCTATCACGCACTTGGCCAGCGTGATGGATTACTGCCTTACCTTTCTCACAACGAGAAAAGACCCGGGCAGTAGGTACATAAAACAGGGCTGATTTGAATACAACTTTAATGTAATAGTAAAATTGTTGTAATATTTAAAATAGAACAAACGAACCCCGTATTAATTTATTCAGATTTTTTTGTTTGAAATAAACCTACAGTTTCATCGCGGAGACTTTCTGCCATTTTAGAGGAACCCTTTTTTGCCCGAGAACGTATGTCGACCTAAGTAATTGAGGATATTCGACGTAAAAAGGGGTATGTTTGTTGGGCCAACAGCAGCAAACGCCAAAGAGGCCTAAACAAGCTTTAGTAAAACTCACTTTTTGTAGTCCGTGCCTAAATAACTGCAAGGGTCGAATTGTTTGCCGTAAATGTTGTTTTATTTTTATTCATGGCAATTAGGAAATACAACTGGCAGGGGAATTATTTACAGGTACAATTACAAACCCAATATCAATTTTTTTGACAGCCCTGTTGGTTCATTGGGTTCGATTCCCACTCAGGACTAACATTAGTGTGACTAAGATCGATGTTTGTTCTGTGTCTGGGTGTACTGTAAGTGTGTATTATAAAAAAAAAATCAAGTATATCTTTAAAAAAAAAGTATTTAAGTAGTCTGTTAGCTATCTGGTTCCCATAGTACAAGCTTTGCTTAGTTTGGGGCTAGATGGCGCTGTGTTAAATGTCCTCCAATGTTTATTTATTTTACTTATGTGACACTTTTTACTATGGAAACTGACGTGGTTTTGACACATTTTCGTCTACCTATGTGGGGTTATTCATGTTTAATTACGGTGGGTATGTGCAGCGACCGCTGTTTTTATGTACGAGGTAGACAGTTTGAGGTTGACAGCTTTCTGTGAGCGTTGTGAAGTAAGTAGTGCGAAGTTTGACGTTCCTTCTATATTCTAAGTTTGACTCCATGAAGAAGGTAGCGATGATAGCTCAGTGGTTAGCGCGGTAGGTTCGCATGCCTAAGGACGTGGGTTCAAATCCCAACAATGAGCTTAAGCTGCCGGTGAAGGAAAAACATCGTGAGGAAACTGTAGCATGGTGGTAGGGTACTTTCTAGTACTCGGCTGGCTAGCTACCACCCTCAAGTTGAAAATCTGCCGCCAAACATGTAACGGTGTGTTCCGGCAGCCTCACTTGAGCGCCAGTTCCATTCCAGGCTAGGTGTGCTTTACCATCTTCGGCCACACCTTCACTTAACATCAGGTGAGTTGTGGTCAAAAACCTAGCCCGCCAAACAAAAAAAAAATAGGATATGGCCGAAACTAAAGTCGAGCGACCGAAACAAACAATGCCATACTTAGGAATTTTATTTATATTAATTATTTTATATTTTTAGTTTTATTTTAATATTCCTCGCTGTGTGTGATGTAACGATCCAACGTTTTTTTTTTAAGTTTATTGGATCTTTAATTGAGACGTAATACTTATTATTGACACAAAAATATTAGGTGACAGTAAAATCTAGTACAAAAGTAACAGTAGGTTACGGTGCCGCTTTTTTGTCACTGAATTAATATTTGTACATTTTTATACTATGTCTATTTAGTATTATTACTTGCATGTAAGTATTTTGTGTTACGGTCAAATGTGAGCTATTTTTTTAGTAGTTTTCTGATTGTAATTAGAGTTTAAATTTTGTACATATATTACTTTTACGCCACAGATACACACGTACGTATATTCACCTATAACTTTGTACAACACCCCTCTGTTTGCATTGAGGGTTAAAATGTTTTATAGTAAGTAAACTAGATGTTTGAAGTAAATAAAGCACGCCCGGATAATAATGTCAACAATATCTTAAGTCATAATGTAAAAGGCGCAAAACAAGCAACGTGACTGCCGACGATAAATCACTTTTACAAGGCAAACTTAATTTTCCCGGGTAATCTCGAATAGTTCCGCTTCCGCACCACGTAGGGTTTGCACTTTGCATTCGGTATATTTTTTGGTCTCGGTTATTGTTTTAGGACAGCAAATGAAGTTTTGTTGATGTTTATTGGCATGAAAACATCCTCATTATGTATGTTGTTTTTTTATTTACTTTTATTTCTGTATTTTTTACACCGTCATCCGTAATATCTATTCCATCCGTTCTGTTCACCCAGAGGTTGTCTGGATGAAATCGCTTTAGGCGTTAAGGCCGCCTTTACTCAAAGCGACAATTTCATCAAGTTACGTTCGTAGATTTTTAACAAGTTTTAGATAAATGTAAGTTTATTGAATATGCAATAAAATATTTTAAAACAGTCTAATAAATGAAATTAATTAACTTTGAATGGTTTGGGAGATAGAATTCGAATTTCGAAAAACCACTAACCGAATTAAAATGTCGTTAAAAGTTTTGCAAATCACGTCAATTTAGATTTAAATTCTCATTGAATTTCATTTTCTCTTATAAGACAGAAAATTTGGACATCCCTTTGTACAAAAAAGGTTCAAAATATTTTTTTTTTAAACATGAAATCAATGAAACAAACGGCCGCTCTCCTGATGATAAAAGAGTGCCTATCCTTAGTTATTGCAGCAATACACAGAATTTTGAGTAACATAATGAAGTCTAGGGCGTTGGCGCTTGGTGCTCATTACTTTGAGACTTTCGATAGTCAGTCTCAACATCTCTGTAATTTTGCGAGCTGCAGTACCCTTCAAACCAGAACACAGGAATGTTTACACACTAATACTTGGCGGCAGAATATATGGTACTCGTACCTACCACAAAGATTGAAGTCGCAACACTTTTCCCCCACACATGCAACCGCACACTAATCGCTGTTACTGTGAAGTAAGAGAAGGCTGCACGCGTCTCGTGTTTTGCTTTGACTCCTTGTAAAAAGGCACCAGATAAGACTGAAATTGTAACCGTCGTATCTGACTCAATAAAATGTGAACTATTCCTTATAATTAAATAAATATTGTTAGACATTACACACAGCGCCATCTGACTCCAAACTAAGCATACACATTTTTTTTTTGTAAATGCATACTTATAATACATACAGAACACCCAGACGCAGAACAAACATTTGTTGATACATAAAATGTTTGTCCTGAGCGGGAATCGAACCCACGCCCTTCAGCTCTTAAGGCAGATATGCTACCAATGAGCCAACAGGTTATCTCGTTTAACCTGTTGGCTCATTGGTAGCATTTTTTTGGACTTTATTTGGTCAAAATAAAATAAATATCCTGGGATATTTCACACAGTGCCATTTAGCCCCAAACTAAGCAAAGCTTGTACTAGATAGCTGAATAGAATAGTTATATAAAACCTAAAAACAGAACAAACATTTATGCGCGTCACACAAATGTTTGTCCTGAGTGGGAATCGAACCCACGCTCTACAGCTCTTGAAGCAAGTATTTACATTACCAAATGAGCTAATTGGACAATATTATCACTATTTGTGGCGGAAATCGTTCATTAATTAATACCAATTAAAGAGGTTTATTTGTTTTATTTTCTAAAATTAACAGTAACTACTTAATTTATTTCAACAAATTCTAAACACGGAAACGTTACATAAAGAGAGAGAGAGCTTGTAACGAATATCGGAAGGAATTCAAAAGGAACCGCAAAATTCCAGCATTAAAGAAAATGTCGGCCATTTGTAAACGAATGCAGTGGAAACGGCAAGAGTTGGTTTCAAAGTCACTATATCGAGTTTTAAGTTCATAATTACTACAAATTACCATTACGAGTATCACTCTAGTGATAGTTTATTTAAAATTGAAGGCCCGCTCGAGAGAGCAGCCTTTATGGCAAAGTAAATATGTTTGCCCGAATATCTGTGACATAGCTTGTTTTTTTTTTTTTTGCGAAAATTCGTTCTTTGCTTACCTAGAAGGAACTGATACGCTCGCAACTTGAAAGCCCAGATTGAAACTATCAGGGAACACCTAATTAGGTAAGTCATTAATATATTTATTTCATCTATCTATCTAAACTATTATAAATAAAGAAGAAAGATTTTATTGTTTGTCTGTATTGAATAGGCTCCGAAACTACAGGGCCGGTTTCAAAAACTCTTTTAACACACGCCGAAGTGCAGTTTTCCAACGGTGACAGAATTTTTGAAATCGGTCTAGTAGTTTTTAAGTTTATTCGTTACATACAAAAATACAAATCTTCCCTCTTTATAATATTGGCATAGCTATAGAGATAAACATAACGTAAAAACAACAATATCAACGTAATATTATCAGCGAAAGGTTAAATAGTTAAAACTTTATCTTTAAAAACGGCAACGTGCAGCAAACAAGCCGAGCTCGCAGGTACACGTAACAACTTTCCACATTAGCAATACAGCCGAGGACGTTTGTAAATGAACACTAGTAAATGTACATAATGTTTGTTTTCAGGCCGTAAACGGCCGACCTGGCCCGCGTTGGGAATAGAAAATCGGCTAGTAATGAGTCGATTGCGAGAATTGGTCCGTGAATTCCGTAATTAGGATATTGAAACTGCTCGCTACTATCAGAAGTGGTATGGTGAACGCGAGGTTTGTAAAAGCTTAGGTATTTTCAATAGGGCGATTGCTTTAGTATCGGTTCCGTGAGTAATTAAAAATTACCACTATTTTAGGGTTCCGTACCTCAAAAAGAAAAAACGGAACGCTTATAGGCTCACTTGTTTTCTGTATGTCCGTCTGTCGGTCTTATGTCTCGGGAACACGTGGAGGTATCGAGTTAAAATTACAGCGGTTTATGTCGTATAAAACACATATTTCGACACTCATAAGAGAATCAAAGCCTATGGAGTACTTCCCGTTGACCTAGAATTATAAAATTTTGCAAGAAGGATTGTCTTATAATATACATAAAGGAAAAAATCGGAAAACAGTACATTTTTATTTTAAACACTAAAAATAGGGTCAAAAACATACACTTCTACACTCGATTCCTACTCGATCCTTAACTACGAACGGAACCCCCGGTAGGCGAGTCTCACTCGCACTTGTCCGTGTTTTTGTTTCTCCGCTTACTTGTAAACCACAGAACGGGTTTCGTCACGAGTCTAATACATTTTGTAATTTTTTTGCGGAAGGTTTGTTTATTATTATGTATCCTATGCATAATATATACAATAGTAGTTCAGTTCTTTCACCATCTTTGGTATGGCGTGGTGCGATTTGACCTAGAGGATTTCTCCCCTTTGCCAAAGCTGGGCACCAGAGGCCACGACCCTTGGGGAAATTGCTCGCGTGAAGAGTGGCAGTTCTTTTACAGCTGCCTCTCAACGACACATATAAAATAAATTCTAATTAGTTACAGTGTGTATAAACTGTGAATGACAAAATCTCTGCGATGATAGGAAAGACTCAAAGTAAAAATTTGACAATTAAATCTGCTTACCTGCAAGTACCTCCGTTCTTGCACATGTTGGACGATTTAGGACACAGCGGACCCTCTCCACAGTCAACACCGGAGTAACCCTCGAAGCACGAGCAGTAGAACTCGCTGCAAAAACGTATTTGTTGTCACAGACAAACTTTCGAATCCACATTACTAGCTAACGTTTCAACATAAAAGGTATGCATGAAGGATAGATAAATTAGTTAAGAATCAATATAATTACAGTACAGAGAACAAAAGAGCCTTATGAACTAGTGCCACGAAGAGCGATCTATTCCAGGCGACCAAGAATAGAAAAAACACGATAGACATAAGTATCAGACGGGAGATGTTGTAACACTAATAAGAAAAATATATAAAAATAAAACATATAGTAAGTATATAAAAATAATCATAATGTAGTAATTATTAATAAAGTTTAGTAGATAAAAAAAATGAGCAAATACTTTATCCACGCGTACCTTTTTGGTTACAAAAATGACTTAGTACACTAAAGATTAACTATTTTTCTACCATCACAAAAAGGCCGGCCCGTATCTCTAGTGGACACAAAAAGAAGGCTCTCCACATGCAAAAGCTCCATTACTCAGCTGGGAAAGGGCAGCACCCTTGTCATCGACTCCATTCTTCCCTTACGGTGACCGTTCACGCCCTATTGGGGACCTAATGTGCGCTTAAGATTGCTGCCAGATAACGTGTCCCGTATCATTGCGTATCATTGGATATTCTTAGAGCTTACTGACTTTTTGACGTCCTATTTGAAAGGTGAATGCCACTTTAAGTTCTTAACTAGCTCTATATTCTTAGATTTTTATATATCCTCAATACTTTCACGCGACATCGACAGCCTTACCAAGTATCAAGTTAAGTTTTATACAGTACTGTTAAGTTATTTTTTTAGTATTGTTAAATTCATATTTAGTATATACATATATATAAGTATTTTCCTAAGTCACGATTAAATAATCGCGGCTATTATAGTGATCGCTCTTAGCGATAAGGTCACCATTTGTGGCACTAGCTCATAAGATTCATATTATTTTTTTATGGTTTACAGGCTAGGTGTTTGACCACAGCTCACCTGATGTCAAGTGAAGGTGTGGTCGAATATGGTGAAGCACACCTAGCCTGGAATGGAACTGGCTCTCAAGTGAGGCTGCCGGAACACACCGTTAGATGCTTGGCGGTAGATTTTCAACTTGAGGGTGGTAGCTAGCCAGCCGAGTACTAGAAAGTACCCTACTACCATGCAAAATATTCTCTGTACTTTTTTTTTCTGTTTATGGTGCGCTCAATAAAGAGTTTCTATCTATCTATCTATAAAATCATTAAAGAATAGAGGATGGTTTTAACAAGGAAATGTAAAAAAAACTTACATATAAGCAAATTTGTTCCTATCTGCCGTAAAATTTTGGTGCCCGTATTGAAAACAATATGCTTTTAAGATACGATTGGATAAAACGGCTATTCAATTTTTTTTCTCTTTTAGGATTTTTTATATATAAAATTACAAGATTATCTGTGGATGATTTGAACGCAATTTTCTTGAACTCATTCAATTTCGCCTTTAATGTAAGAGGGTTGATTTTCTCGCTTAACTTGAGATTAAATCAATTACTAAAATTGGCAGTCGCTTACGTGCTGCGTTTTGAAAGGAGTTTCAAATTTTAACCATTAAATTAATCATAGTGTCTGAAAATGGTGATTTTAGACAACAGTATTTCTACAGCTACTTTTGTTGATTACAATAAATTAGCAACCTTGTGGATTTTTCTAATATGGCTATGAAAGAGTATTGTACTTTTTAGGTTTAAATGCAAGTAAGGTTTTAAAGAACACTGCATTTAAAATAAGGTTATATTTGGGCCACAATACTTTGTAAAAAAGTTTTACGTCTTTGTGAATATGTGACTTGGTAAATATAGCTTGATGTCGTATTGTGTTTACATTTTGTTGTCTCTAATTAAATCTCTTGTATTCTTTGTCTGATCTTTATGATTTAAATGAATAAGAAAAATTTAAGAACTATATTGATCATTTTTTTTTTCAGAACTACTACCTACATTTGTAAACCGAATCGTAAAAGGATATATTATGTACTTTTAGATTGGTCCCATAGTTTTATTACAAAAAAAAATATGTCGTCCAAGTGGGGTTTTACATGGTGGTAGATCTCTTTAGCAGGAGGTCGTTAGGTAGGTACCACCGCAGTACCAGCTATTCTGCCGCCAAGCAGTAGTGTGTTAACATTATTGTGTTCAAAATTTCAGGGCTGTTGAGACTAACTATCGAATGTCTAAAAGTAGTGAGCGCCAATGCAACGATGCTCTGGACTTTGTTTTAGGCCTTTTAAGTTTGTAAAAAAACTTACTGAAAATCCTGCCTAGCATAGCAGTGCCCCAGTAGTCTGCATTCGATGGCGCTGCAGGAAGTAGGCCCCGGGGGGTCAGTAGGAGCCCTCACAGCGTACGTGACATTGAAGCCGAAGACTGACAGCAGGCCTAGGGCTCTAAGCTGGGTCCCCTCCAGTCTATTGAGCGTGAGTTCCACTACCAACACTGGACTTTGGACCTGTGAACAAAAAACATTATATTAGATTTATTTAAAATTTTCTTGAATTTTCTTTTATGCGAGCGTACCATTGATATTCATCTAAAATAAAGTAAGATTGTCGAAAGCAATAAAGAGAATCAATATGGAAAACTGAGTGTTTAAATATATTTTTTTTTTAAATTTAGAATGAAGGTAGCTGACACCCTGGATTAACACATGTATATGCTACTTATATCCCGAAAAAAATTTAGTGTTCACGTGGGAACAGCGGGTAAAACCGCAAGGCGCAGTTAGTAGTAAAATAAAGTGTAAATACTGGTCATGGATGGATTTAATAAGTGTTTTTAGTAAAAGTAATGAGACGAACGAGACGCTCCCGTGATGGTAAGATATAACACATGTCCATGGCCATTGCATCAATATACAAAATGATACACAGAACTTGAAGTTGCAAAACAAAGTCCGGGGTATCGCTGCTTTAGCGCTCATTACTTTGAGACTTATATTGAGGGTATATCGCATTCTTCACCTTTTTTAAAAGATTCAGTACATAAACAAAACCAAATAAAATCGTTGTCATGTTTTGCTAAATCGTAATTTGATCATTATTTACGTCCAGTGTTCAATGTGTGTAAACGAGGTTCAAAAAGATGTTTTCCATGGAATTCAGTACACAATTATTCCACAAGAAAATACGAAGCATTCTTTGATATACTAAAAGAATAATTTATTACAGAAATTCTTCATAGAGTTACCTACAACATATGTTTCACAATACAGACCTTGTAAGTGTAACATATGAATTTCTAAAACAATACAGATTTTAGTTACAGTCTTGTGTTCATCTTTCAAATAAAATGACGTTGTTTATTTGCACTTCAAAAATAGTGAATTATACGAACAAAGTAAACAAAAATTGAATGACTGTAACATGATCTAGGTTCTAATAAAAATCTATTAAAAGCAAAGCAGTCTTTGTCTTCTGTTGAAACTACAATTCTGCTTTGCTTCACTTATGCTCAGGCTACCCAATTTAAGGTCATTTCTCATTGACGTAAAGTCAAATCACATTAAACACAACGCAGAAAAGCACAGTTACAATCAAAATCTATATACATTGTATAATTCACATGTTACTATTAAAATATAAATTAAACGCGCACGCGCGCGATTTTGTGCAAACATGTGACAACTTCGCTGAATGATCAGACACTGACCAGCAATCTTAAAGAGCACCATCACATTCAGTTTCAGTTAGGTTCAAGTTTTGACATGAATAAGGAAAATACATGCGCATATTCGCGAGAAAAATCCTTATGAAAAATTTTACACTTCGCTGCGCTTCAGCGTCTCAGCATCGCTGGCGAATTATCTGCACTAGATCTATGTAGTATTGGTAGTCATCATTTTGACAAGCGTTAAATATTTTAGTTGAACAATTAAACATTTATACAGCAAAAAAAACCCATTAAAGCATGTTAACAGATTTTCAATTAACGTTGTTTCTCTAGCAAACATGTCTGTAGAATGTTACAAAGAACATACCGTTTAATTGTTTACAGAAACCCTATCGTATAAATTCGATACTTGTACAGTTGAAATGTGACAACAAAGGGACATACGTTTAAAGTAGAGATGTGACAGACATCCGGTCAAATCTACTAGATTTTTTCTAATAATACTCAACATATATTGGAAGTCTGATTCACACGTATTAAACGTACAAGCTGAATAAAAAATGTCGATTTGAAATCCAAGCAAATGAAGAGTCGAGTACTTATACATATAATTATATAGTATCAACTAAATTTATGGAACACTGTATATACCAGTAACATAATATGTACTACGAGCTGGATGTCGTGATCTAAACACTAATTTTCTTTTTTTTTCAATAAAAAGTTTCACAAATGACTGTCGACTCCTTTTTTAAAGTTCTCTTCTAGTACATATAAAATAAAATAAAAAATGAAACAGTTTATTTCATTTTTTTTGTTACTGGTTTTTTTAATGCAAAGTCATGAGATGAACGAGGTACCCCCCTGATGGCAAGAGATAACGACTGTACATTACCATTGCAGCGATACTCAGAATTTTGAGTAGTAAAACAAAGTCTAGGGCATCGCAGCTTTGGCGCTCATTACTTTGAGACTTTCGATGGACTCAAGAGCTTTGTAATTTTGCTAGCTGCTTTACCCTAGAAACCTAAACACAGTAATGTTTATACACTACTGCTTGGCGGAAAAATATGGTCTTCACGTGTTCGAAATTAATGCCGCTTAAAAGATTTAAAAGTCTAGTCTATAGGGACAATGTGAAACCCTTTTTTCGATCTGATAATTAACTAGCGGACGCCTCGCGGTTTCACCCGCGTAGTTTCCGTTTCCATATGAATACAAGAATAAAAAGTAGTCTATGTCACCAGGGACTAGTGTACCTTCCCAACGGTGAAAGAATTCTTGAAATCGGTCTAGTAGTTTTTGAATTTATTCGTTACAAAAATCCAAATTGTTCCTCTTTATAATATTAGTGTAGGCTAGTTATTTCTAACTATTTGAATAATACAATTTTAGTCAAAACATCGTATCGTCCTACTTAAGAACTTCTTGTATTTACTCGTACTTAAACTCTTACTAGAAAATCTCAAAGACACTTCTCAAAGAATTATTTATGAAGACATTCGTCAGTCTAGCGTTTACTCAAGGACCAAGAAATACGGGCCAAAAAGGGAAGAGAAATTTGGCAAATCTCCAGATGCAAGAATATTTTTTCTCCCCGTTCAGGGTGTTAGGTGAAACTTTGTCAAGTAATGTGAAGGAACTCTCGGGCAAAGTTAGAGAAAGATTTGAGTTAAGTTGGAGGTCTACGAACGAACGATATAGGTGTGGCTTAGGAGTTTTTTCTTTTTAACTTTATTCGACACTCGGTGTCAATACCGAAACCAAGTAATATTGTGAAATGATACATTAATAAATCGGTACCTGAAATTGCAAATAATAACATATAGGTCCCGAACGGTATTATCAATATGAAAGTTTATTGCACTTATCAACATGAGCTACTTTTACTCTGTAATTTATAAACTTTTTTTGGCGATTTCAGGGATTGGCTTAGCATAGTTTTTATAAACTATCCCACTCCTGGGCGCAGACTTCAGTGTAAGTGGAGTAAGGCCACACTCCTTAGTTTGTAGATCTTTGAGTTTTTGTACAGGTTTCTTTGAAAGTGTTGGAAGCCTAGTTGAGAGACCGCCTGACTTCGAATCTGGAGGTCATGGGTTCGAATCCCAAATGACGCACTCTTTTCTAGGTTATGTGCGTATTGCTGGTAACCTCTGTTTATTTTTAATTTGAAAGTAATGAAACAAACGATACGTTTTCCTGATGATAAGAGATAACGCATGGCTATTACCATTGGAGCAGTACACAGAACTTTGAGTTGCAAAACAAAGTCCAGGGCATCACTGCTTTGGCGCTCATTACTGGTTAGTCTCAACAGCCCTGTAATTTCGCTAGCTGGAGTACCCTTCAAACTAGAACACAGTAATGTTTATACATTACTGCTCGGTGGCAAAATATCTGATACTGCGGTGGTACCTACCTAGAATAATTCATCTACCACCAAGTAAAACGGTGGAAACTTTAAACGGGAAGGAAAACAAACATAATGAGAAAAGACCCGCGCCCAGCAGTGGGCCAGTTTACAAAAAATAGGGGTGACTCGGAATACAGGTTTTTTTACGACGTTTTCTTTCAACTTTTGAAGTATGCTCATAATTAAGGAAATACAGAGGCACGTGCCATCTAACGCTTCGTTGTGGCTAGAAAATTGTACTTTTAATTTTGTTCACAACTCTATGCGTACATACACACGTGCCGACATACTTTTGTTTACATTAACATGACCTTTCCCTTTTACCAATTCAAGATCCGAGACGTTATTTTTGTTTCTGGTGAAACTTATGATTTATTCATGAGTCTTGCTTAGAGTTTGTCCGATACGATTTCCAAGCAATTAGGTATGTATTCAAGATGTTTTTAGGTTGAATTTTTTTGTCTCTGTGTAATTTGTGGAAAATTTTTCCTTTCTAAGTATTTACTTCGAGATATTCTGCGGTTCACAACCTATGTATTTTGTTACGCCCTCCTTTTCTCATGTACGTAATTATGGCCGAATTTAGAATTATATTGTATGCGAAAACTCAAGCATATGGTTCAAGAATAGACAGACCCCCGAAGTGCCATCGTGCCATGTAATATATTATGATCATTGTCGAATGCGATCAGAATATAAGTAAGCCTTATAATTATGTCAAAATTATTTACAATAAAAAAACAGATTTGCTACGAGTTAGTTCGTGTCGTATTCGTAGCAGAACCGTAGCATCTTACAACAAGCTCGTAGCACTGTCTACGCCAGTTGTTCGCAATTTCCGTCTATGTCTGAATCCCTTGAATATTCTGTACTAGATATAAAAATATGTCTCTAATCAAAACAAAAGGATACTATAATATTTCTAGTTGCTAGTATACTATAGTCATAGAATAACTTGGTGTCCGTTTCATGAAGTGAATAATTATATTTCAGTATTCAGAACTTTATTGTAGCGATGATGGCTTAGTGGTTAGTACGGCCGGTTCACACACCGCAGGTTGGTATGGTTCAAATCTCAATAATGAAGCTGCTGGTGAAAGAAAATATGATTTTTTTTATGGTTTACAGGTGTTTGACCACAGCTCATCTAATTAGGTGCTTAGCGTGAGATTTCCAACTTGACGGTGGTAGCTAGCCAGCCGAGTACAAGAAAGTGTCCTGCCACTATGCTATGGATTCCTCACGATGTTTTCTTTATGATATAAGAATTATGGGATGAGAAATATACAATACAATCAGCAAACAAGGCTATAAAATGAAAATAAATTAAAAGCTCTAATATTCTGAATAAAGTTTTGTCGGTAATTGTACCTCGAGCCTCGAGGCAATGCTGTTGCGAGAGTGGAACCTACTCTCTGCTAATTGAGTAAAATTAAACACGCATTCACTCGAATAAACAAGGACGGGTAATGTAGTAAAAGCGCGATGTTGTCGACACTTATTCCTTGATAATATAGTGTTTCTGTGTTTAAGACAGAATACCAGAGATACTAAGAGGGCCAGAGAAGCAAAGATACGCTGTTATCCTACTAATATTATAAATGTGAAAGTTTGGATGGATGGATGGATGTTTGTCACTCTTTTACGCAAAAACCCTTAGCACTTCAAACTGGAACACAGTTACTGTGTACATTACTGTGTTCCATTTTGAGAGGTACTGCAGTTAGCAAAATTACAGGGTGGCCAATATTAACTATCAATAGTCTCAAAGTTGTGAGCAGCAATACAGCGATGCCCTGGATTTTGGTTTGCTTGTCAATGTTCTGTCTATCGTTGCAATGGTCATCGGCACACATTATCGCTTACCATCAGGTTAACGGCACGTTTGTCTCATTACTTTTACATTAAAAACGAACAAGAAAGTGTATAAGGTCAATGTTCTTACGCAGGAACTCGTAAGGACATTGTATCTATCTATCTATATACTATTATAAAGATGAAAAATTTGATTTGTTTGTTTGTTTGTACTGAATAGAATCCGAAACTACTGTACCGATTTCAAAAACTCTTTCCCCGTTGGGAAGCTAAACTATTCCCGAGTAACATAGGCTACTTTTTCCTGTATTCCCACGGGAACGGGAACTACGCGGATGAAACCGCGAGGCGTCCGCTAGTTTGTAATAAAATAATAAATAAAAATAAAATACCGTTTTGTACAAAACATTTCCGATGTTTTATATCTTCCAAACGTCTCGTTACTGTATACATTTTCTCCAACTTTTTGTTTAGCTAGAAAATTTCATCAGAATGATCAAGAGTGACCTTGAAGAACATTCAGCGTGCACAACCTGAACTACTTACAAAAAACAAAACCTTCTTTGAAAGCTTCCCTGGCTACACAAACATGTAAACGAAGATAACATAAGACCATCCGAACCGTATATCTTCACTCACCACATTGTTCACTTCCTTGCGTACATTGCAAACTCTCCAAGTTCGTAAAAGTGAGCATAATTGCAAAAGTTGGGCAAGAGTCTCTACACGGTCTCTCCGATGAGTTATATGCGGGGCAAAGTGCATGTAATGTACACAAACTGTTGCTTGTTTTTGTTGGGAACTTCATGAGTAGATATCTAGAAGTTGAGTGTACTATGTATTGTATGTATTATAAGTATGTATTTACAAAAAAAAAAAGTATTTAAGTATTTTATCAGTTATCTGATTCCCATAGTACAAGCTTTGCGTAGTTTGGGGTCAGATGGCGCTGTGTGTAATGTCCTACGATATTTATTATTATTATTATTATTTATTATGTACTAAGTATTGCGCTTTTTCTCTGAAGAGGTAGGTGGTACTCGTAGCTTGTCACGATCCTGGCAGACCTCCTCAGCAGATGGTCGCCGCAGTATCAGATATTTTGATACTGCGATTATAACTTTATGTAGCGACGATAGTGTTCAAACCCCAACAAAGAGCTTGAGCTGCCCGTGAAGGTTGGATAGATAGATAGATACAACTCTTTATTGTGCACACCATAAACAGAAAAAAAGACAGAGAACAAAAGAACCTTATGAACGAGAGACACAAGTGGCGGCCTTATCGCTAACAGTGATCTTTTCCAGGCAACCAAGAAAAGAAAAACATGATAGATACCATAAGAAACAGACGGCAGATGTGACACTTATAAGAAAAATAAATAAAAATAAAACATATTGTAATTATATAAAAATAATCACAATAATGTATTGCAAACAAGGAACAGGAAGAATGAGATCGTAAGAAAACCATAGAGTGATGGTAGGGTATTTTCTAGTACTCGGCTAGCTAGCTACCACCACGCAAGCATATAAGCAAGCCAACACCTCTTTGGTTAACTAACTGCAGCGCTTCAGGCGAACGTTCTACGCGAGTTCATAAATTTTTACCACTACAAGAATACACAATATAATATTATTTCAAGCAAGCAAAACCCGTCAATGTGCAGTAGATTATTTCTCAATGTCCAAAAAGTTCCACTCCTATTTTCGTATACATGTACATTTTGAATGGTAGCGAGACTTTTAGACCACATACTTGTAGCAATTTATCTCGACTGGGCAATTTCCGTTGCAATTTTGTAGCTTTTAAATAAATATGGAATTGCAGTTTAATTTCGAAGCTCGAGTCCGTGGCGAATTAACGGTTAGAAATAATTGGATAAGGCGGTGCCGAGCGAGGGGAGTGAAAAACGTTACAGAATTGCTTAAATTTATGAAAAAGCGAATCCTTTGCGCACTAAAAATCAAAAAGTATTCGAATTGAGCTTTGTTCATTCGTGGAAGTAATTTTTTTTATAACTGTATTTTTTTTACTTTTACTTTAAACTTTAAACTTTACGCGGTTTTCAACTTCTGTATCGTATTATGTATGGAATAGGGAATCAAGTAAACTCGATCAACTGCCATCATTCGAGCCACATTTCATTCCTTTGATGGACTTTTAGGTTAGGTTGTTTTTATAAATTTGTAAATAGTGTTAGTAGTAATAATTTTAAGATATATATTGGAAACCGGACAAATATTTAAGTCTATGCCAATTGTTAGTGAAAAAAAGGAAGACTTGTCACTTGGTATTTCGGCCGGCTCTACTGTGAATCTGTTAAGCGCCGGCTGGTGTTTTTGGTGTGTGCCGCAAGTGCGTGCACACGCACGCCGTCGTATTTTTTTCTATATTTTGATATCGCATGTTGTGCATTCTGCCAGGACCAAATATTTTATATTTTCAAGTGTATCATGATAAAATCAAGTTAAATAAATCTTAATCGCAATAGAAATCTAATAAACTAAACCAAGTCCTGCCATTCTCCAAATTCCCGACGAAATTCCATTTTTGTCACTTTTAATCGAAAAGAAATTTCGAACAGTAATCCCTTTTCATAAAATCTATTTTCAAATCAGTATAGAGTTTTTGTTCAAGCATTCTACTCCGTCTAGCTGAACATATTAACAATATGTGCAGAATGTTTTCGTGGATTTACATTTAATTTTGTATGCCCTTTGCATTATATCACATGTAAACAAAACAGATAAACAACAATAACTAAAACTATCTACGTTTTGTAAAGTCAGCGATGCTAAAGTGCCATCCGATAGCGATCGTCGCCTTTCGGTCGAAGGTTCCCGTGTGCCCTTTATGACCCTTATCGTTGCCCTCGACATCAATCGAGAGATAGAATCGATTACGAGACCATCGTTATCGGCCTACGAAAACTGTATTTCATTCTCGAAACGATGAGGAAAACAGGATAGTATCGAGACTTCAAAAGGAGTTTGACGGAGAATGTGGCACAAGACATTGTAGGCGTTTTGAAATGAGTTTGCCGCGTTTATATTCTAACTAGCGGACGCCTCGCGGTTTCACCCGCGTAGTTCCCGTTCCCGTGGGAATACAGAAATAAAATGTAGCCCAAGTTACTGAGATAGTGTAGCTTCCCAACAGTGAAAGTATTTTTCAAATCGGTCTAGTAGTTTTGGAGCCTATTCAATACAAACAAACAATCAAATCTTTACTCTTTATTATAGTACTAGCGGACGCCTCGCGGTTTCACCCGTGTAGTTCCCAATCCCGGGGGAATACAGGGATAAAAAGTAGCCTATGTCACTCGGAGATAGTGTAGCTTCCCAACGGTGACAACAAAAGAATTTTTGAAATCGGTCCAGTAGTTTCGGAGCCTATTCAATACAAACAAACAATCAAATCTCTCCTCTTTATAATAGTATAGATATAGACAGAAGTTCACACGTAAAGCCGACATTGACAGCCATTTAGCCAGTTTGTGTGCATGTGCGATTTTGAAGCTTGTGTGTTGCGATTAGGTATTTGTAGCGAGTCCTTTTTTCTTCTACAAACTTCGCCCCTAGCGACCGTATTTAATTTCATTAATTAACTGTACCTGTAATTTGGAGGGTTTATTTGAAAACCAGCGCCTTTTGTCTGTGACAATCGACAGCCAGGCCCATTGGGCATAAGATTTTTTTTTGTATTCGGTTTTGTATTATGTCGAATAAATGGTTTTTCTTTCTTTCATGTACGTTTGATAACTTAACAGTGAATTAAGAGTGATTGCCGTACTTTTAATTTGTTTTTCGTGTACGTGTGTGTACACGCATAGGGATTACTTTTTATGTTTGACAGGCTAGGTTTATGACCACAACTCACCTGATGATAACACTCTTAGCCTGGAATGGAATTGGCTCTCATGTGAGGCCGAAATACACTATTAGATGCTTTGCGGCAGATTTTCAACTAGAGTGTGGTAGCTAGCCAGCCGAGTATTAGAAAGTACCCTACCACCATGCTATGGTTATGATTATGGTTACTATTAGTTATTCTGTAGTAAGTATCGGTCTCGAAATTCGCGCTCGGAAATAGCGATGGAGAGCAGATCGCTATTTGCGAGCGCGAATTATACAAATTCATATATTTTATTGATAACACCAATGTTACAAGTCAAATTTCGTAAAATTTCAAATATGTGTCTCATTAAAAAAGTTATAAAACATCGATTAAATGTCAATGCATAAAAACAAAATGTCAAATACAGTTTATAATATGTCGATATAAAAACATGGCAACACAAAAATATTGTCAAATATATAAAATATGTCAATGCAAGAACATGTCGATGTAATTAATATAATGGCATTAAATAAATCGTAATTACTTACTAGTAATTCAATAATCTTTAGTTTATATCCGTACTGCGAGCATCGCGTAATAGTATAGTTGAGCGAAGTGAACGGACCGAGAGAAATTGCGCCGCTCTTTGCATTTATAGCACCGAAAATGAAAGATCGCTTTTGCCGTGATATTTGAACGAGTACGTGGAAATACGACTTGTGTGGAGCTGACAAGCTTATGTTAGTTTAACCTCAAAGGTCCGGCTTTTATGAATTTCTGTCATACTGTAATAATTAACCAGTTTCTAGTTAGAATGTTTAACTACATTCTAACTAGAAGTTAACTGGTTAATTATAAAAGTTAAGAGATAAAAAAATATACTCGTACAATGCGTTATAGAATGTGTAGGTATTCTTTAAACAAGTGAGTTATTTTTATTTTGTTTCATTATTATTGTATTTTAATGAGTCCACTTGAAATAAATAAATAAATTAAAATTAAACTTACATTTAGTATGTTTAGTTTGCGTTTTCTTTTACAAACAACATAACAATAGAAATAATTAACTTTTCATTTTTTTTTAAATTTAAGAATTTCACAAAAGTAGAAATGTAATCATAAAAAACTTTAATAGATTTTAAATTTTGTAAACTTATCAGATCTGATTTTAGTCCTTCGTATAGTTTTGTGTTACTATTTGGGGTTAGTTTCCCCGTTTTTTATTAGTAAAATTGGCAAAATACACGAACGTGCCATGGCCAAAGAACAAAAAAAAGAAAAATAATAAAATTAAAGTTTTTTATGATTGATCTTCTAGGCATTTGTTGATTTGTTCACTGCTCACCTGATGTTGTGACGGTGTGGTCAAAGATGGTTCAGTGTAAGTACAAGTGAGGCTGCGTGCTTAGCGGCAGATTTTTTAACTTTAGTGAGTGAGTTAGCTACCTATCAAAGTACAAGGCGACTATCCCAATACTATAGTTTCCTCACGATGTTTTCATTCATAGACCGGTCAAGCTCATCGTTGGGATTTGAACCCACGCACTTCTGCATGTGACCTGACCACGCTGACGCTATCATCGACACAAATTGTCACCAATCATCATTGAAACTGAGGTAAAAAAAAATAGACTAACAGAAGCCGCTTATGACTGTTGTCGCGCCTTATACAATAAATTCGATTATCATAATCGAGTCATGGGTCACTATAATAATTCATTGGGCAACAAAGTACAATAAGAATATGAAACAAGGAGTCGACCGTTATCTTTGCAGGTTACGCTTCGCTTATGATTTATATTTGTAGGC
Organism: Biston betularia; assembly: GCA_905404145.2. Lineage (NCBI taxonomy): Eukaryota > Metazoa > Arthropoda > Insecta > Lepidoptera > Geometridae > Biston > Biston betularia. Next base: position 3,952,673 of record FR989879.1, read on the forward strand.
TTTAAGCCCTTTCCAGAGGGCCTGATCAACTCAGAGTTACCCTCGCGATCGACTACGGCTCCAGTCAAAGCTCAGCGACTGCGCCCGGGTGCTCCATGCGTGGGGGGATACCTGGCCGGTACAGTTCATCCCCCCTTTTATTGCACCCGCTGGACATGGGGCTTTGCCCCACGAGGACCTCCACCACCCCTTTAGTCCTGCCCTTTCTCCAATTTACATAGCCGATCGTCTGCTACCCAGTTAGGTGTACACCCGGGTACACCCTGGGGGTGAGCCTGCGCAACGCAAGAGCTCTTCCTGTCCAATTTACGTAACTCTAATTATATGGTACGCATTGATTGGACTCTGCTCAACCGTAATCCATACATAGACACGGTCTCCTCATTATTTCTCTCCATGGTTGGATAATGTATAAGCACTTACCAGATCGAAACTGGTTGTTACTGTCGGTCGCCTGTACCTCCGCCGTGCTTACCCGTCTGCTCTTTTTTGCTCCTTAGTGCCAACGCGCCATCTTTTTCCTATGTCGAACCTACCGACATTTTTTATCCCGTCAAAGCATACAAGTAGCATTACTACCGTGTAAAAAATTAGATTGACACTAAGATGACAGTGACACTTACCAAATTGTTGACGATGACTCGCGCATAGCGCGACAACTGTATCCAAAGACTAGAAGAAAAAATCTAATAATAATTAATTAAAGTGCCCACTAATTAGTAATAATCTTAAATACAAGGCAACCTAATTAGAAATTACAGATATCCATGCCCTCGAATTTTCTTAACGTGTACGTTTTAGAACGTTTTTATTGTCCCTTTTTCTGTTTAAAAGAACTAATTATTATCAAAAATCAAAAATCTCTCAAGGCAAGTTTCTAATGAGTCCTGTTTTTATAAACTGCCCCACAGCTAGGCGTGAACATCTTCTCTTTGTGGGACGGGTAAGGCCGTACTCCAACACGCTTGTCAAGTGAGTTTTTAGGACTTCTGATACCGTGGAATTCGAACACAAGACTTTGTGATTTGGACACCAGACGGTCTTCCAACTTGGCTGTTAAAATTTCGATCCAAGTTACTATGTTAGTAAATGTGTGTCGTGAAATAAATCAGCTTACACAACCACGTACCCCAGATATCATTTCGTTACGTTTCCAGCGCGACAAAAACCACTGCATCATTGCGACAGTTAGTCGTACGAGCGCAGAAATGATATCACTTCAGAATTTTTTTTTTCCAAGTTTTTTCTAGTTTGTCCAGTTGTAATATTCATTCCGCGCTGGTTTTAACGAGCTGGCAACTTACGACACCTATTATAGCACTTTATATGAGCACTTTTATGCCAGTAAGCAAATTCGTTTTCGCGGCTTGTTACGTTTAATTTGGTTGGATTTCCTTGCGATGAATATTGGAAATTGTCGCTCGAAATAAAACTGAAATATAAAATTATGTATGTGAATGTTAAATAGGGTTGCTACGGGAACGTTTATAAATACTAGCAACGCATCGTGATTTTGTTTTTTACCTCATAAATTCTATTTAAAAAAATCTAAGACGTAGATTATTAGTTCGATGCCAAACTTAGCATGTTACTACCGCAGCACATCCCAGGAGTCTGGCAAGGAATACCTTGGGCGTCCCACATACTTAGCATGCAACTGCGCCTCGGTTATCGTGCGGAACTTTATTTCATTAATTTACCATGGTATATAATTATAGTACTTTCGATGTTTTTCTTCTGTTCTGGTGGTATCATTGTTCAGTTTTATCTCAGTAATCTAGAGAGATATGATTAAAAGCTTCCGTTAGGGCACGAGTCACGTTGATTGTATAACAGTGCAGTTTGGCTGTGAGCCAACAACTGAACTCATTCGAATTCTAGAGGAAGTCGAAATTAGCTTTGTGTCCTGAGGATGTATTTCAGTAAAAGATCCTTGTCATTAGTTACAAAATAGACAACATACTGTATTTTTACTACGCTTTTATTCATTTCGTATGTAATTATTTAGCAAATATTGGGAAGCGTTTACCATCTATTTTAGTTAAACGTACCGATTTGAAACTCTGACAGTTTATCTTCGTAGTGAAATAATAATCTTGTATCATTTAGATGTTATGATGTTAGGGGAACACGTAATTGGTTGTCAGTAAACACTTCAAATTTGGGAACATTTGATATATTTTAAAGCCACAGGAAGGTGATAACAACAAAAGTTAGAGCGACTGAGGCGTTTATTCGTCCACATCATCACATTCACGAAAGTTTGAATACTGTCCATTAGTAAATTTTTGAATATGAAAATTGAAGCTATGGAGACTACCTATTGAATGTCTCAAGGTATTGAGCTTCATAGCAGCCTTGGAGTCTTTTGTTACTCCATGTTTTGGATATCGCTGTAATGCTGTTGGATAGATCATTATTTACATATAAAACCCCTAGTGTGTTAACACCAAAAAAAAGTATGAGTAACTGCTTACCACAAGGTTCGTAGACTGATTGAACCTTTATCATTTTTGGCATAAAAGTCGCATAAGCAAGCAATCTATACCAGCCGTTATACGAAGTATACCGTATTTTCGCGAGATGGCGGTCAAACGCAAGCCTATAGTTTAAAAAATAAAAACTTTTTCAGCGCAGTTTTTTCATAATATGTTTCTAAAAACATCACAAGTAAAATTATTTCATTTGCTGACCACTAATTTTTAAGGAAATGTTAAAACGTAAATCTGGTAAAATATCTAGAGCAATTTAGAACCATTTTAACGCAAAAAGTAATTTCAGCCTTTGTGGACAATTTTACTTTAATTTGTACAGTGCGGTGTGAAGTGTCTTAACATAGAGCATATAGCTTTTACTATCGGTAGAAAATATCATAAAGCTTATTTCCGCAAGGGCTCTGCTACTACAGCCTTTGTGAGATTCGTAGCAATCAAGCAATAATTGCTATCACAATTAACTTTTCCAACATAAACCTCAGATTTCTTCCGGTCTCAATTAGGGACGACATTTTGATTGTCCTTGAATCCGCCCCGGTTTCTCGGTCTCATGCCGCCAATAGTCCGAGCCGTTACGGCAGCATTATGAGAAGCCAAGTTTTACTAACGTAAGTGGGGAAAAATGTTATTAGAAAAAGTTGGCAAGCCCTTATTCGAATTTCGAAGATGTAATATTTAAACTTTCCCCCTAAAGTTCTGAAATAATCACGTGGAAAACATAAAGAAACGGAATTAAGGCATCAAACTCCGCATTTACAGATGAACGGAATAATAAAATCAAAACATGAATAGCATCATTTCCAAAAGAGTAATTTAGCTCAGAAAAAAATGAAGCGGCGATTTCATTACGGTGAACTGAACGCGAAAATATTTTTTATTGTGCTCAGCCCACAACAAAATTCAATAAATTGGGTCGAAATTATTTAACCGGATGAGCGAATGAATGAATGGAAATACGAGTACAGTGGAGTTTTAAAACAAATCTCTCTGATTTAATCTGACGCCCCTCGATCACAAATTCGCGATTTCATTCACAGAATGGGAGCATTATTTCGACGAATAAATAACTGAATATATTATTGACTGCGTAGCGATTACCGATGAATGAAGAAACTGCTTGCATGAAAAGCACTTTGTAGCTCTTTGTCGAAGTATAAGATTCAATTGCGTATTGAATTCGTTTTGAAACTATCAGAAATAAATGTTTCAGTAACAAATGAAATTTACTTGAATGGAAAGCGATCTTTAGACAATAGAAAATACTTTATTTGTAATATAAAACAAATTTCAATACATTAACAATACATACAAAAAGAAACATAAATAAAACTTTCATTTGTCCATTAACATTTTTAAAAGATTCAAATGAAATCTCTAAGAAATACACATTTCGAATCTATCTATATTATATATATATCTTACCGCTAAACAATTGAATTTACTGTCCCAGTGGGTGTTCCACGATACAATCTGGGTGCCTTCAAGTCGTGAGTAAATCAATTTTTTCTAGGCCAGCGTATTTCACCGTAGACCGCATCTACACTTAACATCAGACGTTTATACGGTCAAACGCAAGCCGATTTTATTTAAAAAAAAAGGATAATGAATAGGAAATATGAAATCGAGTAAAACGGTTGAACAATGGGATTAAGCAATCAATTCCTTCATTTCACGAATAACAAGCGCGAGCAAAATAGGCTGTGAAAAGAATGGCATTAACGATTCTATACGGAAACAATACATTAAGAGCCTTTTACTAAAATTATCTTTAAGCCACTGTAAATTAGACGAGTCCGCCTTTTGTTCGTCTGGCCTGTAATCTGGTTTATAGCAGGATTCAATATAAATTTTGTTAAAACCTTCCTCCTTGTTAGATTTACAGTTACTGCGGGGAGCTAAGTAAATCGGAGATTGCACTGGCTGAAAGATTAGTTGAGATATATGTGCATAGTGCGAATATATGCTTTTAAAAAGAAAAAAAAAATACATCATCATCATCATCACTAATATTATAGTGCGTAAGTGTGTTGGTATGTTGTTACTTCATCACGGTCAAACGGTTGAACCGATTTTAATGAAATTTGGTATGGTTGTAGCTGACACCTTAGATTAAAATATGTTGTGGTCAATACCGCGGTGCGCAGCTAGTGTTAATATATAGTTTAAATTTAATACACGCTTTGAGAATGAAAAAACATAACTACCTACTTTGAATATACGGTTTGAGAAGTAAAACTGTTATTTATGTATCGTATTTATTTTAATGGTTGACAGGTTAGGTGTTTGACCACAGTTCACCTGATGTTAAGTGACGGTGTGGTCGAAGACGGTAAACACACCTAGCCTTGGATGGGACTGGTTTTCAAGTGAGGCTGCCGGAACACTCCGTTAGGTACTTGGCGACAGAGGGTATAGCTAGCCAGTCGAGTACTATAAAGTACTATACCACCACGCTAAGCTTTCGTCACAATGTTTTCCTTCACCGTCAGATAAAGCCCATAGTTGGGGTTTGAATCCACACCCTTCGGCGTGAGAACTGACCGCGCTAACAACCGAGCTATCATCGCTACAAATCTGATATCGATAATAACAAGGTGAATATAATTTAATTTTGTATGAATAATAAATTTTCGAACGCAAAAAATACGATTCTCTTTATAGTCTAGTGCAAACTCACACATTAAAACTTGTTTGATACAGTTTGGCTTAAGAATTAATGTATTGGTTCTTAAGTCTCACGTCCCGAGTGGCCGAAAGAAAAATAAAGCCAATCCAGTGTCGTAAAATTTTAAGAGTGTAAGATAGCTTTTGTTTCTTGGAACCGGGACCGAAGGGGCTCATGTTGTGATTAAAGGACTACGAAAGGGAAACGGTTGGGCGGGACCAGAAATATAAAACATTCAACTATATGTCGAACATATTCTTATAATATATACATATTATCTGTTTTTTGTTATATTTTTATTTTTTCTGTGCCACATTATTATTTATTGAGAAAGAAGGCGGTCAAACCAATTACATCCAATCTCACAAATTTTGACATACCTACCAATTAAAACAAAAATGCAAAATACAAAATTAAAAAACAAAGAAAGAGAATAAACATTATTAAATGAAGATGACAAAGTACAAAACAAAAAATAAAGTAACAATGATATTTAAAAAAAACTAATTACAAATGTCATAAAAAAAATGACAAAATTGGGATTATATGTACCTATAATATGTAAACGTTTGTTAGAAGGAAGAGCCTGGATCCCACGACACAGGTCACCCTAGTGTGGGATCCAGGGCATACCGATACCATATTATTATATCGTAGGACATCGTAGGACATTACTTACAGCGCCATCTGACCCCAAACTAAGCTAAGCTTGTGCCATGGAAGTCATATAACTGATGGAATACTTAAATAGTTTTTTTTGTAAATACATACTTATTATACATACAGTACACTCAGACACAGAACGAACATTTGTTTTATACTACAAAATGTTACTATAGTGAGTACTTACGAGTAATTCATATTATGTTCCACCGTATTTTTAGTTTTGTTTTTCGTATATAATGTGTTAATGCACTGTTTCTGAACAATAAATATATTATTGATATATATAATGTGTAAATGAATGCTTAAACTTTATATATTGTTAGAGGAGAGACTCCATTTTGAATGTCTCCGCACACACTAATGCAACGCCGCTCTCATTCTACTTTTCGGCGTCAAGCCGTGAACATCGCTCCTTTCTTAGATTTTGTTATAATTTACTTGCCCACATTAAACTTTATGAGTAGGTAATTGTGCACATTAGTATTATTGCGAGGAATGCATATATAAAATGCATATACGTATGTATTTATACATTTATTCTATTCTGCTTAATGATGGTCCTTGAAGGAATACAAAATCCTAAAATACAAGCGTAGCTTAGTATAGGTTCTATGTACTGACCTTTTTGTTCTGCAAGTCAAATAGCGCTTATACTCGTATCGGGCCTAGGTCGAAGTAAATTTTTTATTTCATTCCGTAGGTACCGAATACGTGTTAGACGTATTTTTCGAAAGTTTTTGGGCTAGTATTATTGTACTAACTTGTGTTCGAATACACATTGACCTTTGGGTCGGCAATTTGGGAATAATTTGGGGGCACTGAGCGCATCCAATATTCAGGAGCTGTTCCGAAGGAAACTGTCTTCTTTGAGGCTAAGTGCGGTTGATGTACGCTCCTTGTAAGCGGCTTTGGATGAATGGTTTATTAGTGCAGGTGGGGCTTGAATTGATTTGAGAAAGATATTTGAAAGTCGTCTGCTAAACTGAAGAGTTTCGTGACTTAAAAATGCTCTCAGGAGATTTACATAATATTGAAATCACTAAATGTTGAGTTATGTACCATTAAATACCATAAATTAAACTAAGATCCACATCAAACACTTAACCAGAGTCAAAGCTACGTATAAAGCTTATGAAATCTTACAAAGTAAAATTAATGGTTAGATTTTCATTTATGTAAAATGTGAGCCGTGAGTAAATGTTTTCGGTATATTTTATTACTATAAAAAAATAGTGCATCTTACTAAAATAAAATTCCCCAATGAAATGAAATCTCATGTTTCCAATTTGCCGCGTGACTCAATTCTCACAGTGACGATCTGAAAATCCAGGAAAATACCCACACAGATGTCAATTTGTTGGTCAAAAGTGTGTTCTAAATTGGAATCGAATGTCCAACCGGCCACGTGCTGAGATCGTCGATATTGTGAGACCTCAAGCGAAGTAACAGTAATTGTAAATTCTATCTTAAGCCGTAGCCATAAGGTTTCCTTTGAAAATAGTTTCGAGCTTAAACAGCTAGATCAGTGTTTGTTACTTCATCCATATGCCAAAGCAGTAGAGTTCATTTTAGGAGTTGAAAATGTTTGTAGTGTGTAGGTAGTCGCCGCAACAAGTACAACCAGTGGCTTTAGTGATCATGTATTGGTCTGGAGCCGTGGTTTCCCCTCTTATTGGAATGTCCCGAGATATTTTGTGAGGCCGAACTGTAACCGCTGTGAGTTTTGATCTTTTGATCCTGTAGAAACCTAATGAAGAGTAAATTGATTTTAAAAAGCACTTGATACTGTTTGTTAAGTACTATCGTTTCTTCGCTTTCTTTGTAGCAATGGTAGCTTAGTGGTTAGTGCGGTCGGTTCGCATGCTGAAGGGCGTGGATTAAAACCCCAGCAATGAGCATGAGCTGTCGGTGAAGGAAAACATTGTGAGGAAACCATAGCATGGTGGTATAGCTTTTTAGTACTCGGCTGGCTAGCTACCACCCTCAAGTTGAAAATCTGTCGCCAAGCATCTAACGGTGTGTTCCGGCAGCCTCACTTGAGAGCCAGTTCCATTCCAGGCTAGATGTGCTTTACCATCTTCGACCACACCGTCACTTAACATCAGGTGAGCTGTGGCCAAAACACCTAGCCTGTAAGCTATAAAAAAAAAATAAAAAAAAAAAATGTATTAATGTATCAATTTTCTATAGTAAAACAATCTGAAAAATAATTCTAAATCAAGCAATCCCGGCCTAAATATCTCAAATTCCGCCATAGATGAAGTCGTAAGGCCCATTCCCCGCACCGATTGTCTCCGCCATTCAGAGAGAATCGTTAACATTTCCCAGATGTTCTGGCGGGCTCTACAATTTCCCACGTGGCCGGAAATTGTTGGATGGTAGGACGGTAACTGTCCCGTTTTCTCAGACTCTTTGGCTCTGTTATTCGCATTCTTGTTTTAAGGGTACAATTACTTGAACCGCTATTTAAACACCCTTATTATACACCTATGGCTATATCATATCATCTTAAGAGTTGGGTTTTATCTACTCGTTTTTTATTAGACATTGTGGAGGTTTTATTCAAAATTTTAAGAATATTGGATGTTATTTCACCCAGTGTCATCTAATCGTAAACTAATCAAAGTTTGTAATATGAGAACTAAACAAATAAAACAATATTTATATGTATATTTTTTGGAAATACATGTTTATAAAAATAAATTTAGAACAGCCAGATATTGCTTGATATTGGAAGAGATCGCTCTAAGCGATAAGGCCGCCACTTGTGGCACTAGCTCATAAGATTATTTTATTCTCTGTACTATTTTTCTGTTTATGTGGTGCACAATAAAGAGTTTTCTATCTATCTAACTACAAAAACTTATATGTAATCACTGTAATCCAGACTAGGTAGAAGTCGAACAAAACCGTAATTTAAGACTCTAATCCTTTAGCTAGAAACTAGCCTAGGCCACCGCAATAGAGTAATATATTCAAGGAAGCTTAAGTTATTATATACGACACAGTTCACATAAAGAGACTCAGTGGTAATCTTCATTTAGTTTAAATACAGCTTTGTCAGTTGGATACTTTGTAAATACATATGTACTCGTATCCTTACTGTTGCTGTACATATAAATAACAGAATATATATAATACAATACTGCGTAAAGCGGCGGCAAATTCTGGATACAGAAAACTGTCGACCGAGCTCAGTGGCGTGCAATAGAAGAGGCCTACGTTCAGCAGTGGACAGCTAAGGGCTAAGCTGACGATGATGATGATAGTACAATACATTTCCCGTTTGTTCTCAAACTGTAACGTGTTTTTCATTCTTGGTTGTCTGGAAGTGATCGCTTTTAGCGATAAGGCCGCCATTTGTGACACTAGCTCATAAGATGCTTTTGTTTTCTGTAACTTTTTTAATTTATGGTTAGCACAGAAATCTATCTATCTATCTAATTTTATCATAAGAAACAGACACTACTTTATTCGTACTAAGGAACAATCTTTTGTATGAGCATTATTAAGGCTTCAAACTTGTAAATACGTTTTTCGCATTGTAAAGTTTTCCCGAATTTCAAGTGTACTTGGTGGTGTCTAAATACATAATTAATGTACACTGTGCATGTACAAAGCACTAAGCATCGATTATGTTTCAACACAAACGTTGTATAATGGAAGTGAGGACGGTGCCTAATGACCTGAGACGTTCTAGTACCATAGATGGCGCTGTAGTCGGATTAGAAGCACACCGCTGAGAGCATCTGAAGTAAGGATGCGGTGTAGAGATGAGAGAGAACAATTTTGTATACCACCTTGGATGTTTTGGTGTACTATAAAGATACTATGATCACTTGAGTGTGGTGTAAAAAAATTACAGAATGTAACGGTAAGCATTGATCCAATGTTTCGCTTATATCTGCTGGAGTTTTGTAAGAGTCACTGAGGACTTTAAATCCAGAATTTTAACAAGAAAGAAATAGAAGTAGTAGACCTGTTTGGTTCTGTTAAGGAAAGCGCCCCCCATCAGACCACTTCGTTACTTAACATCAGGCAGTATGTGGACAAACGCGAAACTATCAAGAAAAAAATTACGTGTGGCTACTTTTAGATATATCAGTGATAATTCCGGTTGATAAGAGATATACTCGAATTATTCTCTTCGCCTCCGCTTCTCTTACCACTTGAACCACTGCACGATGCATTATCTACCCAACTATCAACGAAATTGCATTCTATTCACTATGGAAATCAACCTGCAAATTGTTTAATAAGCGAGCAGCTCTCAAATTGACCTGTCAATTCCTACGATAAAAGCCCTTAGTGTCTGATGACAAATGATATGCAATGCACGACTATTGGATATTCAGTTTCGAAAATCCACCGAGGTGCAATTTTTTCTATATTTATTTTGACTGTGATGTTAACACATTTAGTATACCCCTACTTTCTGAGCTGAGAGGTGTGGTTTCGATTCTCACCCAGTACAATAATTTAAGTGACGAACATAGTTTGGTTTGTGTCTTAATGTTCCGTATTTATTAAAAGTTAAAAAAAAATAATTAAGTAGGTATTTTATCAGTTACATGGTTTGCAAGCTTTGCTTAATTTGGTGCTAGATGGCGCTGTGCTTTATTTTTTAACACCGTATCTAATTTGTCAAATAGGTATTTATATCTATTGATACACTAAATAGAATGAATGCTGTCACGAAATAATAATTTTAATTGACACGCAAATATTGTGTTTTATTTATCAATCTATAACAAAAAAAATCGAACACTGTTTTTTGTGTTTGATTGGCTAAGTGTTTGACCATAGCTCACCTGATGTTGAGTGAAGGTGTGGTTCAAGATGGTAAAGCACACCTAACCTGGAATAGTCGTGAAGCTGCCAGAACACACAGTTAGATGCTTGGCGGCAGATTTTTAACTTGAGTAGAGTCAGCAGAGTACTAAACAGTACCCTACCACCATGCTATGGTTTCCTCACAATGCATTTCTTCACCAAGCTCAAGCTCAAGGCAGCTCAAGCTCATTGTTGGGGTTTGAACTCACGCCTTTCGGCATGCGAACCTACCGCGCTAACCACTAAGCTATCAGCGCTACATCACCTGGTATCTAAATCTGTCGAACCGTTTCGCCGGAAACATGTTTTGAATGTTAGTGTGACTGCTTTTTTACAAGTCTCATCTTAGTTTGCGAATTCAGAAACCAACCCCGAGATGTAGTAAAATCTCTGTATTTTTAAGACTATCACAGCCTCATGAATACTAATCGTGGCTGAGAGTCACGGAGCTGTGTCTTACTAAACAGTTGGAGCAGCTATGAAACTGCGCCTAAGGAGTCGGTAGGGTGATAAAATTCATGTACAGTTTAGTAAAACCAGTAACTGAAATTCACACAAAAATGTGTTCTGTGCGTAGTAAGATGGCGAGGCGCGAGATCAATGCAAGACAACGCCACGCGCAGTGGCGGATAAAGGCTTTTTGGGCCGCAGCCCAGGGCTCCGAGGACATAAGGGCTCCCCAGCCCTCATTGAAAACAAAATGCAGTGCAAATTTTATACTAATTTATGAAAAGATATTTTTAATGTTTTCGGAGCACGCTTGCCTAGAAGAAACCGATTCATATTCATTCTTCTAGGCAAGCGTTGTCCGCTATAGACCGCATCTCCGCTTAACATCAGGCGAGATGGTGGCACAACGCAAACCTATCTATCTATCTATACTATTATAAAGAGGAAAGATTTGATTGTTTGTTTCTTTTGTATTGAATAGGTTCCAAAACTACTGCACCGATTTCAAAAATTCTTTCACTGTTGCGAAGCTACACTATTCCCGGGTGACATAGGTTACTTTTTATCTCTGTATTCCCACGGGAACGGAAACTACGCGGATAAAACCGCGAGGAGTCCGCTAGTCTTTAGTAAAAAATACTTAGAATACATTTAATAAAGGTAATTTTTATTACGAATAGATCACTCACTCCGATTTAGCTAGCAAATTTAGTAAATTGAGTTTCTGTTTGAAGTTATATAATTTAATGTGCTTGACACAAAGCAAACTCTAAGAACTTAGCATTTCTCGTTATTATATACCAGTCATAAGGTTTAATATTCCAAATGTCGGTTTATGTGCCTAAGCTACTCAGACTTCGTGAAACTATGAACAAAGATTTAAGTATCTTTTGTCACTGAGTTGTACTTATCTGTACTTGTCAACAATAATTCATGTCCCGCTTGAAACTTAGGAAACATTATCTTGGTGCAGAGCGCTTTATTAACTTTTCCTTTGGAGATTTCGTGATTACCTGAAAATAAAGAAAATGTGTTATTTTGACTTGTTTGTGTATACAATTATACATCATAGACGTAGAATATACTCATAATAATGCTTCAAAATGTTAAAATGAATGAAAATGAGAAACGAAACGATCCCCTGATTGTAAGAGATAGCGCATGCTCATGACTATTGCAGCGATACACGGAACTTTGAGTAGCAGAACAAAGTCCGGGATCGCTGCTTTGAGACTCGTTACTTTGAGACTTTTGATGGTTAGTCTCAACTGCTCTGTAAGTTTGCTAGCTGCAGGATCCTTCTAACCAGAATACAGCAATGTTTATACACTACTACTTCGCCGCAGAATATCTGGTACTGCGGTGGTACCAACTTAGACGACATCCTGCTACAGAGCTACCACCAAGTAGACTAGAAAAGGATCTTTCAACAGCTGCACAGATGTTTTTTTAAATCATGGTTTAGAACACTTTCGATCAAGTACATAAAAACATAAAATACAAGATTCTGTTTAGCTATTTAGGAACAATAACACAGACAGAAACATAGATATATATAGATACATTAAATTTATGGCACCCTTCTCTTTGCGTCGGGGTTTAAAAACGATACTCGAAGAAAGTTTAATTTTTTTTACAGATTGCATTTGACAGTTGACAGTCATGATCATCCGATCCAACAAGTTCGACTAACAAGTTTATTAAGTTGTGAGATCAATGCAGTCGTTAAAAAAATAAGACATTCAATTTCACCAAAATTTTGAAAAGCTATTCACTAAGATCGTTTCAAATACTGGAGACAATTAATTTTAAAGTGCGGAAGATCAAGGGTGGAAAGGTGTCTTCGAGTTAGGTTATTTAATTATATTACAGGGGTGATACCGATCTCCTAATGAATTCGGGACTGTGAAGTTCCATTTAGACTTCTTTACTAAGGGAGCATTTGTAGACAAGCGATATGATAGGACTCAATCACAATATGAACCTAAGATTTTGTGTAGATACAATGTATTTTTTCATCCCCCCATCTCGGAAAGAGTATTTTTGCTCTTCGATATCTGAGCGCAAAAGGTGCTTTTATCCGCTAGAGGATAAAGTAAATTTGAATTTAGAACATCGTGTGCACTAAGTGTATTCAAAACATCATTAAACCTATTTACTTGTACCTCCATGGGGCCGAATTTATCATACAACTTTTTTTAATTTGTTAAAAACTCAGACTCGGAAACTCCTTGGTGTACGTTTATTTTTAATTCGCTTTGCGCGCGCTATTTTCTTTTCACGTCATATTGTTAATGTAGTAGTTAATACCTAAACTGAAATAAAAGTATCATGTGGCTGTAAAAGATTTTTTTGCATTTAGTCATTTCCTCGCTGGGGTGGGATGAAAAGTTACGTGTTGCACTCGACTGTAATGTGTCAGTAATGTCTTTCGCTGATAATAAAGTTTCTTTAAAACCTTTAAACCTAAATATATTTTTTTATGGTTGACAGGCTAGGTGTTTGCCCACTGTTCACCTGATGTTAAGTGAAGGTGTGGTCGAAGATGGTAAAGCACACCGGGTCTGGAATGGAACTGGAACTGGTACATACCTTGAATATTTAAAAAATAAGGTATTCTCGAGTGAAACAGGCAAATCACACGAATAGAAACTTTGTTTCACAGAATTACGAGTTGATCAATATTAATTTGACAAGACCGACACGCACCGACAAGCCTATCGAGTTAACCAAATGTCGCTATTTCCATCGAATCCTCTTATCTGAGTCGCCCACTCCGTGTCAGCTTCCACTGGTAAGTATTCTGTGGCCATGATCATGATTAACTAGGTAAAGGTAGATAGAAGTTAATAGCGTTTCTTGAAAGGCACCAACTGTTACCGATTACATTTGGATGGATGATCTTACCTGATTGTTACTTGATGTAATGATGTATGACACTTAGATGACAAACATATCAGGATGGATGGAGGATGTTATAATATAAAAACTCTTTTACGAAAATTACACTATAGGATAGAAAACAAAGTTTTTTTTTTTTTTTTTTTTATGTGACAAGTAATGAGACGAACGAGACGCTCTCCTGATGGTAAGAGATAACGCCTGTCCATGACCATTACAGCGATACACAGAACTTTGAGTAACAAAACAAAGTCCAGGGCATCGCTGCTTTAGTGCTCATTACTTTAGGACTTTCGATGGTTAGTCTTAACAGCCCAGTAATTTCGCTAGCTGCAGTACCCTTCAAACCGGAACACAGTAATGTTTACACACTACTGCTTGGCGGCAGAATATCTGGTACTGCGGTGGTACCTACCTAGATGACCTCCTGCTAAGGACATCTACCACCAAGTCATTTATAGTGATTATAGCTCAGTAGTTAGGCGGTTGGACTTCACGCCGAACGGCAGGGTCATTTCCAGGCTAGGTGCGCTTTACCATCTTCGACCACACCGTCACTTAACATCAGGTGAGCTTTGGTCATACACTATCCTATCCTATCAACCATAAAAAAAGGGTTCAAATCTTAATAATGAACTTGAGCTGCCTTTGAAGGACAGCATGGATACTAAGCCGTTAACTCAGCTGCTACTAACCTATCGGTGTATTTCGGCCACCACACTTGAGACCCTGTTCAATTCCAGGTTATGGGTATCACCATCTTTGATCACACCGTCACTCAATATTAAGTGAGCTGTGGACAAATACAAAGCCTGTCAAACATAAAAAAAGTCTGTTTTTTATTGCTAATTTATACTTGTCATAGAGCTTTCCAAAAATAGTGATTTATGTATACTTTATACGTGGCATCCCAACGAATCATGTTCTTATTGAACAATGGATCAGCCATTTGCAACCCGATTGCAAATTTACCTGACATTACAATTAGCGTGAACTACTGCTGAAATTAATTTGGAAGCTCGGAATCAATGAGTCGAGTAAGCTAACAAACCGTCGAACTGTCTTTATAACCAGTATGGATTTATAACATAACTAATAATAACTTATTTGGAAACGTTGCGGTTTTTAAGTACCTAAATACTCGTGAACCCAAAAACTTTTAAACTTTAAAATTCTTTTTTTTAAGAATTTGTTTTATCGGGCATTCTAAAGCTGCAAAGCCATACAGCCTCGTTCTACGTGATATTAATATTCATCGATGAAAATTGATTAACAATGTCATACGTTATTTATGTCCGTCAGTAGGTATGTATGATACGTATTATTGCATGTCACATAAATGATACAACATCGGCAACCTATACGGTTATAAAATTGATGTGTGTGTCTTAGCCGAAAAGAATTAAATGCCAATTTTTACTAAAAAAAAAAAACAACAATAAAATCGTAAAAATTTTTCAATTCGTTCACGACTTCAGAGATTTTCTATTTGTAAAAATTCTCAAATAGTAAACTCCTCTCCTTCCCGGCTTACTATATCTCGTATACTATCTATACAGCTATACATAGTTCATATTTAATAAAATGAACCATTTTGTAAAATGAGCTACAGGCGATCATGTCAATTTTTATTTTATGACTTTTGAATAAAGTCACATGACAGTCACTTGGTGACTTGGTGATAGTTGACATTCACCAAGAAGAAAAAAAATGGAACGAAACTAATTTAGATTAGTGTTTTGTTTACAAATGACGACAGAATATCTGATATTACCAAGATATCTACTTAAGTAATATCTAGCTATTATTAACTAGCTTATTGCTAACTCGATCTATTAATTGCTAATGAGATGTACAAATAATGACCAAGACAAAAAAGTGAAAAACGCCACATAGAATCTGCCTTCTAGTTCTAAATTTGAAAAAAATTTTGTAATCCATACTGCTTGTAGAGTATAGAATAGATCTGCGACTTTAAATAAATCGACCGGAATTGAGAGGTACGGGTTCTGGGATGTTACCTAATGCCGGAGGATTCGTTTGAGAATGTTCGCATTAATTTAGCAAAGTCTAAAGCGATGATGGTGGGGCTTTGTGAACTTGATTTTGCAATAGCTTCAGTATTCGCCTTAGAAGTAAGTATAATTAGTAAAATTGATATAGTACATAGTTTTATCAATCTATGATGTTGTTTGTTGTAGCTAATTGCTCGTAAATCACTTTAACTAAAATTCAAGAAGCCAAATCATATGTCAATAACTAAGTGATTGATTTAGGCGTTACTTTGCGAAAGTTCATTTTGAGTGGTATACAATTTTTAATTTAAATCCTCATCACTTTTGTAACCGAAACGACTATTAAGCTAAAATAAACTAAAAATATATACCTTGAACACTAAGTGATTAGCTAAGAGAGGGAAAATCACTCAAAATTAATGATGCTTAAACTTGTCAACTAGTACGTAGTAATGTATCTTATCGTTGCTAGGGATATTGGCGTAAAAAATGTTTAAAGTGGAAGGTTTTTTGCAACAAGTAAAACAAAAATTTACTTATCCATTACACAACACGATAATTATAAAATCTGGTCAAAAACATAGCCAGTCGATATAGTGACCATATATATGAGTAGGGTCTTTGACGAGTTGATACGAGTATAAAATAGTTTTTAATTAAACTCTCGTGGACATGTTATTATATACCTATATAAAAAAATATAGCCTATGTCAAATATGTATAAAGCCTATTTAGAAAGTATTTCCTTGCAAAATTTTAGTAAGATCAGAAGGTACAAAGTAACATTCGATTTATTCGAGAACTCTAATAGAAAAATCCAAAACGTATGGGATTGACATAAGCTGCTCACGTGATGATGACATGATGATGTCATGTCATGTTTTTACATTTTCAGTAACGCTATCGCCAATCGAATGTTACTTTCTCTACACCCTCCAATTATCCGCTTAGGAGTTAAAAGGTAACAAACAGAAAGAATGACAGAATTACGAACGTTTTTATAGTATAAGTCTGAATATCTGTAAAGACTCCAGTTGGGACCCCCGTGTATAAATTGCACGTGAAGACTGCCTCTTAATTCAAATAAAAAGGAAAATATACCATAATTTGTGTAACGAGACACGACCGCGGCGCAGCGAAAGCATCATAATAAATGGCACTTTTACACCTGCTATCACAAATACAACCTGTTCATCTCCCGCCTTACAAATGACGTTGTTGTTTATGAAATATTTTTAATAAAACTGTCGTCTTTGCTCTATACCATTTTGCAATAAAAACTGACATAAAAATCTCATTTGCCTTGTGTTATTAAACGCAGTCTCGTCTGTAACCGTCAGGGAAGGAATGAAGGACAAAATACTGTTGTTTCATTGTTTTTTTTCTGTGGTCTGCCTTGGCTATATTTTGTATGTCTTGGTCATATATGTAGCTGTTATTCGTGTTTAATTTTATTCTGTCGTGGACCATGTAATTAATTAGTTACTCGTGAGGGACAACCTATTAGTAACTATTTAATTAATTAGTAGCATAGTTTTATTAAACTAAAGTTGCGTTTTATATTTTTTGCTGATTCTGTGTAGGTAGGTAAGATCTTTTTATTGTTTTGTTTAATAGTCGGAATTGTAAAAAAAACTTTAACTTAGTTCTTACCAAGAAACAAATACACGTGTTTTAAAATGGGAATTGCCTCGAAATATAGTTGGAGAATTTCATAGTTAGGTATATGGCGGCAAGTGTAGCTTTGGTGTTTCTAATTCTTTAAAGTTTATTTTTTATGTAAAAGTAATAAGACGAACGTACGCTCTCCTGATAGTAAGAGATAACGCATGCACATGACTATTGCAGCGACAAAACTTTGAGTAGCAAAAGAAAGTCCAGTACATCTCTGCTTTGGCGCTCGTTGCTTTGAGACTTTCAATGGTAAGTACCGACATCCATGTAATTTCGTTAGCTGTTCTTCAAACCAAAAACACAGTAATGTTTACATACTACAAGCTAGCAGGCAGAATATCTAATAATATTGTTGTACTAGCCTAGACTACCTTCTGCGAAGAAAATTTGCCACCAAGTAAAAGTTAATTTATACATAGTGTAAGAAAAGTTATATGTATTTATTCGTGCAGTGGATCCTGTCGAAATCAAAGAGAAGGACGCCGATATAAATAAATAATAATAATAAATATCGTGGGACATTTCACACAACGCCATCTGACCCCAAACTAAGCAAAGCTTGTACTATGCAAGTCAGATAACTGATAGAACACTTATTTTTTTTTTTGTAAATACATACTTATAATAAATACAAAACACCCAGACACAGAACAAACATTTTATTTATACCACAAAATGTTTATCCTGGGTGGGAATCGCACCCACGCCCTTCAGCTCTTTAAGCAGACATACTACCAATGAACCAACAGGGCTGTCATATCATGAAAGAATAAATAATTGCGCAGCAGTATTAGCAGTATTTTATTACTTTATTTATTTTTCTCTCAGACTCAAGCCACGGGTGACAAGTCTTTTCACAGAAAAAGCTATTACGCTATGTGGCATCTATTTATACTGTCCCATTAACGAGAACTTTCAGCTAACTATCACAAACTTGGCCCGTGCAAAAGCAACAATAAATCAACCATTGATTTATATTCTCGATAAATTTTCGCTTCGCAACTATTCATAAATAACGTTATACAAAGCTGTCTAGTTAGATTGTTATTTAAATGAGATATTAATTGAGTAAAATCACTTCGGCTTAAAGCATCACAGGCTTCCTGTATTGTTTGTATTCACTAATATTTTAATAAGTAGTTATTTCCTTTAGTTTTTTTTAATAACTAGGTTTTTTACTTATACTGGATAACTCACGTTAAATTTCTTTGTTAATACTTTTGGCCACATTCGGTGGACTTCTTCAAGAAGTCAAAGCAAAGTACAACGCGCATGCGGCTTCGCCTTACTTCGGATAAAACCTAACGGATTTTGATAAGGGTTTCGCTCTTATTGAGATAATTTCTCTCTTCTTCAAAAATGATTGAGTGCTAGAAAATGAAGCCCCATTTTCTGAACTCTATAGTTTTCAATATTATAGTTTATAGATAGACAGATAGATAAAACTCTTTATTGTGCACACCATACACAGAAAAAAGTACAGAGGACAAAATCACTTTTTATATCATTACTAAATTAATAATTAAATTAAGTAAATAATTGTTACACACGACGTCCTTGCCTTAAGAATCTTTTCTTTGGTAAATATGCTGTCTGCCGTAATACAGGAGTTAATCCTAGCTCGGCAGCAGCCATTCACTTAATTCTAAAATACCTCCAGTTGCAGATTTTTTAGATTTATTAGCTAAGTCAATTTCAATGTTTTTTATGTTCTCTGTGTTATGTTTATATGTGATGAATGTGTAATAAATAATAATACCTACCTACCTTGTTTATTTTAATTCTTGCCCCGTTTTACGTATGTATGTCACACAAATCAAATGGGACTCTTATGACGCCCTTCGGCGTGTGAACTGACCGCGCTAACCACTGAGCTATCATCGCTACAAAGTTTCTATAGCTATATAAATATCCATAGCTATAGAGATTGTGAAAGAAGCTTCATATCTTGTCGCCAGTTGTCAGCTGGCGCCTACCCAAAGATGTCAGCCGCTATTGAAAATCAAAAGAAAAGGATGGATGACGATTTGTCTTGCCTATTGTGAAAAATTTTCACGACTAGAGAATGAAAAATCGCAACAATATTTTTAGTTTTGTCGAAGTGTCAAAATGGCATGAAAATTTACAAATGCGCCGTTGTTGACTAGTGTTTGCACTTTATGTGAAGAGAAATGTTTGTTTTAGTTTTAGATTTGAATTTGGACTATTTATTGGCGTGTCAGTTGATTTTGAAAATAACTCGTCCAGTCCGTTAATTAAGGCCAATCACAGAACTAAGAGGGTTATTTTAAAAGCATCTTACACTAGTTAACAGATATCGATGCCCGATTTTAATAATTCGATATTGCACCTAAAAGTTTTTATGTTTATTTATTACTTCTTCTGGATTAAGCGGCTAGTCTGATTAGATAAAATTTTATATACATGTAACTTATTCCCTGGATAAATACTTAGACTAATTTTATTTCTGAAATGCGGTTAAACTACAGAGATCAACTGATGCATATTTTCATGGTAAATGTTTTGTACAGTTGCAACGACATTTAATTTCATCTATTTTTTACGCTTGACAGGCTAAATGTTTGACCACAACACACCTGATGTTAAGTTTGCTTGGTGGTAGATATCCTTAGCAGGAGTTCATCTGGGTCTACCACAAATTAAATTACAAATTATTTATTGACACAAAAACGATAAATCACATTTATATCACAAAATTATAAAACAACAAAAAAACTAAATTTAAAATCAAATTAAAATATTTAAGCTCAAAAATAATGTCAAATTTAAATATAATGTCAGATTCAAATACAATGTCAAAAACCACCCAGGTCCACCACCAGACCTACCACCGCAGAACTAGATTTTCTGCCGCCAAGCAGTAAAGATTGATGAAGAATGATTTCGTAAAGATTAATGTTATCTAGTCTGGATCCCGCTGCTAACGAAATTACAGAGCTGTTGACACTAACCATCTAAAGTCTCGAAGTAAAGATGCCCTGGACTTTTCTATGCTACTCAAAATTCTGTATCGCGCCAATGGTCATGGACCGGTGTTATTTCTTACTATCAGGGGAGCGGCTCGTTCGCCTCAATACTTATACATAAAAACAAATGGTGTGGTGGAAGATGGTAAACATATCTAGCTTGAAATGGAACTGGTTCTCAACCACAAAGCTGTGGTTTTCTCACGATGTTTTGCTTCACCGGCAGTTCAAGATCATCGTACAGACGCCTTTCAGCGTGATCCGACCGCGCAAACCACTAAACTATCATAGCTTCAAGTTATTCATAAAGCAGCTCTAAAACTTATAATGAAAAGATCCGGTAACTTCACTTAAAGTCATTTAGTCATTTTACCAAATCTTAAAATCTAAAACATAGGTAGCATTATAGTGAATCAAACACGACAAATCCTTTTACCAGATTCACACTAACCCCGAAACCTAGATCCGCCGCCACACGGCCTAAATCCAAATCAATGCAATCGGATCTCGATTCCTATTCAGTAGATACGCTCATCCGAACGACTCAAGAAAACACTGTGTGAAGGCATAAGAATACGGAATAGCAGCGGGGAGTTTACAGCTTTGTAGAAGCATAGCTAATATGTCATAAGAATTCTCTAGCGGTAACAAAACTTCAATATTTCATCTTTCGTGGTCACGTTATTCCTTGGCACACTAGGGTCTGTTTTATGAATCTAATTGATGTGTTTATAAATTTGATCGCCTGATGTTAAGTGACAAAGTGATCGAAGATTCTAAACACACTTAGCCTGGAATAGAAATTGACTCTCAAGTGAGACTGCCGGAACACACAGGTCTTGTGTAGCTATCAAGCTGAGTACTAGAAAGTACCCTACCACCATACTGTGGTTCCTCACAATGTTTTCTACACCGGTAACACAAGCTCATTGCAATTTGAAGTTTTGATTCCGCGCCTCTCGGCGTACAGTCCGACCGCGCTAGCCACTGAGCTACATCTATTTACTACAAAAAAATGTGAAACAAGTAAATCTGCCCAAAAACAATCCGCGTGATTGTTTGGCTGGTTTTTGCATTTTCCGCCTTTGGCAATCGTGAAGTTTTTTATAATCGAAAAAAATTTACAGAATCAATTTATATCGAGAAATTTTACGAAATTATTATTTTATGTTATACATGTATGTGATCATGAATGGGTTAAGAATTTAGATAGAAGTTAGAAATCCTAAATTTCTGCCTTAAAAAATCAGCTAATCTTTAACCAACGTTGTCAAAATCTTAGCGTTTATCTGGCTTACGTTGCGCTGTAATTATAATAACAAAAGCTTTCCAAACATTTCCTTTGCTTTTGCATATTTAGATAAAATGGTTTCAGATGCAAACTTTGACAACTGATTTCCACAGTCTCCGTGCTTTCTAAACAGGGTTTAGAAGTACAGGTGGACTCATCTCCGTGAATAATGCATGGCGCATCTCTACCGTGGACTCAAGTCAGTCCCCTGCACACTTAGCGCTAGGTAAGTGACATCAGGACTTTGAATTTTGCACAGGATTTGCGAAAGGACAGATAAAGTTTCCACGTGACTTACGTATTGGCGAGACACGATCTTTGTGTTTCGATTTAAAGTTATTGTGCGCGAAATGTGATGCTAAGCTGAAAATTTAGTATTTACAGTATGGACAATGTTTTATTGTGATCGAAAGGTGTAGGGGTAACCATTTATTTTACTTGAGGTGATTTTGGAGATTTTTTTTACGCTCCCCGTTCTTGGCAAGACGTGATATTTTTAGTGTGAAAACGTCAAAATGTATTTAATTGAGTTTTTGAGTGTTCAAGGTATATATTTAGTTTATTTCCGCTTAACAGTCGTTACGGTTACAACTGTGATGAGGATTTAAAATTAACTATTTTGACAACAAGTTACAAAACAATACAACACAATATCAGCAAATCTGTATAGATTTGCTAGATTGCTATTGCCAGCGCCCGCTAGTGTTAGCAATTGCTATAATAAAATTAGCATTTTTTTATGTAAGCATGAAAAATAGTAATAATCATCATTTTTCTGGACATCCAAATGTTGTCTGGAAGAAAATGCTCTAGGTGACAAGGTCGCCGTTGTACTACCTCATATTAGTCGATGTTGTTTTGTTTTATTATATCTCTTTTTTAGGTTTATTTATATATAGGTACAATAAAGTTATACTCTATTCTAATACGCGTAAGCTGCGAGAATAAATGTAATAAACATTTACACATTTATTTTCGCAGCACACTGTCGCAACGAGCACGTTATAATTTGACTTTAGGATACAAACATCACTGCAAACGAATTCAAAGTGAATTACGCGTTGTCATGGGTAAGTATCCAATTCTCCGGATATCGGATTTGGTTAGTTACGAATAAAATCACAATATTTAGTGCTCTGTGTAGCTCTAAACTGGCACTGTTATTTAAATTATGATAATGATAGCACTGTCAAATAATTCAGTTGGAATTTGTAAGTAACCGCTACACATATGCAAGTTTCTTAAAATCAAAACAAAATCTCTAATACATATGTACAGTTTGTATCACTTACTATTTTTTTACTTTCTTTACAAGGGAATAACCGCAGCTTTTCCGAGAGAGATTCATGCGACTGACGCCTCGGGCGCGGTGAGATCAAAGCGTCTGCAAGCACTACTTTCTAATAGCCTCGTTACATCCCAACTGGCTATTTTATAAACGGCCCTCTACAGGAATGAAAGATAAATAGGGTCATTTTTAAATAGCCAGCCACTACTCGTAGGAGTTTTGTATTTTAGGGACTGGTTGTTATATACTTTTAATATTTGCTTTTGGCATTTGCACTTTGTGCATTATGCCATTGTGTGTATTTATTTAGGTAAGTTGGGTTCGTATCCCACAACACACAGAATCGCATTTAACGGAGCAAATATGGCGTTATATGTGGACGTTGCAATTCGATACATTAATCGGAAAATAAGTAATCTTATTAAAACTATCGCAGAAGACAGCAGTGCTATTAAATAAAACATTGTGCATCTTAATGTCAAATTACACAGAAAACGTACTATTATTTTAGGTATGTTTTATCGTGTTTTGAAGATAACATTTCCCTCCGAAATTTCTGATTTACGGTAAAAATAAATTCTTTAATATTTTGGGAGGCTAGGTTTTTGATCACAGCTCACCTGAGGTTAAGTGGTTGTAAATGGTAAAGACCTAGACTGGAATGAAAATGGCTCTCCAGTGATGCTGCCGGAACACACCGTCAGGTGAAACCACTAAATTTTAAAATGCAAATCCTAGCGAATATGAAGTGGAGCTATCCACTTCATTTGACGGTTTAATTGAATATGTAATTCTAGGTAATTACTGTAAGCCTCTAAGTCTGGACGTCAGGTAAATAATTAAAGGCATACTAGTTAAAATATTCAACGGGTAAATGCAGGTAGATGAGAACTAAACACTAAATAGGTTTACCTTACCTTGATGTTAGCATTAGTTATGTATGTGTACAAATCTTTGGTTCGTGTCGGTTGCTGTATGTACATTATGGGGGAAGTAGCTTGCCGCAAACTATTAGCCCTTATACTTACTTACCTAATGGATATCCAAGCAACCTTCTACGGAAAACTAAGTGTACGGAAAAATTATTACATACTTCAAAAATTGGTTTGGTCGAGTTCGGTGGGCAATTCTTTTTTAATGTAAAAAGTAATGAGACGGACGAGACGCTCTCCTGATGGTAAGAGATAACGCCTGTCCATGACCATTGCAGTGATACACAGAACTTTGAGTAACAAAACAAAGTCCAGGGCATCACTGCTTTGGCTTATTACTTTGAGACTTTCGATGGTTAGTCTCAACAGCCCAGTAATTTCGCTAGCTGCAAACCGAAAAACAGAAATGCTTACACACTACTGCTTAGCTGTATGATATCTATAATCATAATCAATGGCTGTGATATAATATCTATAGTTAAAATGTGTAACTTGCTCAACAATACGATCTCAGATATATATAGAGTAACAATACATTTATTTTATTAAACTATAAAATAGATTTTGTACGTCCTATTCTTTTCGCTGTTGAACAGAAAGTGAACGACTAAACGTTGCCGTAGTACCCTCTCCCAGCTAACTTCAGACGGGTGACGGTGCTACGCCAGCGCCCTCTTTAATAAGCCCATCTAGTCTTTATTACTAGTCAATACACTGCTTATTAAATACATATTTTAAACGACATATCTACAGCCACTATATGCACATATCTCTTTTATATGCACATTGTAAATATAATTTAGTTAATTGTTTATCAGTAAGTAACAAGAACGCAATAGTTTCAGATGAAACGGAAACGAATGTCACAGAACTTGCGCAATTTTAATTAGGTACTTAGATTAGTATAAAGAATACCTTTTATGCCAGAACAATGTCCCATAAGACACATTAACCAAATTTCAAGTGGATACGTCATGTAGTTAGTTTTTTCTTGTTGCCCGTTTGTTTTTTAGGGATAAAAGCTAGGTAATAAACAATCTGTAGGCCATATTTCATCCGAATCCGTTTAGCCGTTTTTGCGTGATTGAGTAACAAACATTTAAACATATTAGCTCTCACATTTATAATATTTGTGGGATACTTTATCAAAAACTAAATGTTACATGATCTCGCAAGGCTCAACACTTAAACTGTTATCCCACAAATCGTTTAAAAACTTATTTATTTGCTACAAAGGGAGTTTCCACAGTTCCGAACTAATTTGTAAAAGTTTCCTTCGAACACGAGGGGAATCTATATTTTATAATATATTACTCAGGCAGAGATAATCTTCAAACCTTTGACTCAACATTCTAACTTTTTCACCTTTACCGCAGCCGCCACGTAAAAGTAGAAATGTAAGTGAAAAAGTTGAAAAAATTTGTATGCGCGATTCATTACTCGTACAAACGTAGTTCGTACGAACAACATAACGTGATTATCGTTTGTTCGTGCGAACATTAGTTGTTACTTACAAATGATAGTCCTGTTGGTTCATTGGTAGAATGTCTGCTTCAAGAGCAGAAGGGTGTGGTTCGATTCCCACCAAAAGACGAACTTTGTGGTACAAACAAATGTTTGTTCTGTGTCTGGGTGTATGTATTTACAAAGAAAAAGGATTTAAGTATTCTATCAGTTAACTGACTCCATAGTACAAGCATTGCTTAGTTTGGGGTCAGATAGCGCTGTGTGTAATGTCCTGCGATATTTATTTATTTATTATCTTTAAACTAAAACGCATAACTTTTTTAAATAGGTGAGAGACTAGGTATTTGACCAGATCTTACTTGTTGTTATGGTAGTGATGGTATGGTCGAAGTTGGTGAGCACACCTGGCTCTCAAGTTAGTCTATAAAGAGGAAAGATTTGTCTTTCTTATTTTGCAGTCGTCTTTCTTATAATTGCAGTCGTCTTTCTTATGACAAATAACCAACTTATCGATCGCGAAAAAAATACAATTGTTCCATATTATGTTTTGTTGAATTCAAATGATATTTTTGTATTGAATAGCTGCTTTATTTCGCGATTTTAGAATTAGTAAATATATGTTTATAATGATGAGTACAATAACCTTGTTTCGGCTTTGTGCTGTCGTTCCGTAAAGCCCTTATTCTATTAAGATTTAAGTTTTATGAAAACTTGCAGTTATTTAATGCTATTCCACTCGAAACAGGTAACTCTCAGAAACAAACCGCGAAAATAAACTCGTGACAAAGTTCCCGGAACTGAATTTTGGCCGGGGACCCGCGGACTCTTAGCGAAGTAATTTATGTCTTCCTAAAAACAATTTATAGGCCATGCTGGAGACAAAATTATGAAGTTCCTAGAGTTTTGTACTGTCAGTATGAACTTTGCTGCCCTGTTCTGTGTATCGCAGCAATGGTCATGGGCATGCGTTCTCTTACGATCAGAAGAGCGTCTCGTTCGTGTCATTACTTTCACATTAAAAAAAGAAACAAAAAATTGCTTTACTTACAAGTATATCAATTTTTGGTTGTATGTTGTATTTTATGATGTAATTTTGTCCTCTTGTATTTTTTGTTCAGTTATGTTTGTCACCGTATACCAATCCTTCCTGTGTATGCCAATTATTTTTTAACGTTAAGGTTTTGGAGTCTGGTAATGAGGAATCTAAGTAACGCATTTCGAGTGGTTTAGTTTTTAGTAACTTAAAAAACTTGCTTGGACTTGAAAACTTTATTTTATTCTATTTTGTTCCGTTCTATTCCACAAATGACTTTATTTGTTACAGAAAAGCTATTTATAAGTTTCTACTGATAGGAACTAATGTTTTTTCAGGAGTACAAAAATATTGTAGTGTCATGTGAGATGACGTATTTTTTTTGGTAAGGGGTTTGGCTACACTTTAAGGAGTTTATTAATAAAAAAAAATACAATAATTCTGGTTAATGAAGATTTACTAAATCTGAATAATTATAACTATTTCAATTAATTGATTTAGCTAATGCAAAAATGACTATTTTGTTTGGAAAAGTAAGTCATTAAATTTAAAAATGTCACTCAAACGTGAACTATAGTCTTCATAGACACCTTTTAAAATCTTTTAGTAGCGGGGAATGGTTTCAGTACGGCCAGTTGTGTCCTTACTGTCCTGAATTTTCGGTCTAAAGTTCCGTAGCAAAAGGTGAGAAGAAATTACGCGATGACAACTTTGTTTGTTTCCAAATGAGTGTACTTTGTTGCGCTGAGCTGGAATAAGATAAATTGGCTTATTCTCTACTATCTATCATTACTTTAGTACGTTAAGTCAGAGATGTAGTTAATTAAATATTATAATTGGATTATAAATATGATTTGTTGAGCTGCCGGTGCAGGACAATATGGTGAGGACCCTACCACCATGCTATGGTTGCATGGTAGTAGGGTATTTTATAGTACTCGGCTGGCTAGTTACCACCCTCAAGTTGGAAATCTGCCGCTGAGCACCTAACGGTGTCTTTCGGCAGACTCACTTGAGAGCCATTTCTATTCCAGGCTAGGTGTGCTTTACCATCATCGCTCACAATGATACTTAACATCTGGTAAGCTGTGGTAAAACAAGTAGATGGTCATGAATAAAAAAAAAAGCTTTCATTAAGTTATATTGAACTTAAAAAGCATTTTTATTGGTCTAAAAATACGCTATGTAGCGTTTTGAAATGAACTTAACATTGTCACTAAAAATGACGTTCAAAATTTAATTTTGAGTCTTCTAATAAAAATTCTGTCAGTAAAGGAATCCATTGTGAGGAATTTTGAAGCATTTTACGCGTAGAAAAAGAAAGCTTGATGGTAGGATACTTTACATTACTTGGCTGGCTAGCTACTGCTCTCAAGTTGAACATCTGCCGCTAAGGAGCTAATGGCATGTTCCGGGAGCCTCGCTTGAGAACCAGTTTCCATTTCAGGCTAAGAGTGTTTACCGTCTCCGATAACATCGTCACTTAACGTCATGTAAGCTGTGGTCAACATCTAGTCTATTAACTAAAAAATTTAATATTTATGAGTACTTATGTACATAAATAGAGGTGTTTTATTCATAAAGTACTGAAAAAGTACTATTATGCTTTGCTTTTAAACTTTCGTTGCAGCTTGTAGTAAAATTACTGTTATTTTAGGCACGACCGGACTTTACTTTGATTTGCTTAGTGCGACTTTGACTGTAATTTAGATTTATTTCAATTGGATTATTATTAGATATTTAAAAATATCAAATTCGGTGTGTTATTTTTTTTTGTATTTATTTTATATTTTTTACTGATAGTAAACTTTATTTTATGAAACTAATTTGAATATTTTAGCTTCCTATGCGGTAGTTTATTTTTAATACGTTTTTAAACTTGTAAACTATTTCGAAATGGTTTTGGAATCAGTAAAGTTTTTTTTCTTTACATACCGAATTACTGGACACTGGTAAACTGCAAATAGCGCGAAGCCAAAAACAATAAAAAAAAGCTAATGTACATCCGCTTCAATTTAAAACAAACTTAGCACAAAACTACGTATGTACATACTGTTGAATAAGTTTCAGACAATGAACGTACACATTATATATCCTAAACACATTGTACGTAAAGTCTGGGGCACAGGTGCGCGAATGCGATCGGTTCAGCTCGAATTGAGTTTCAAGTTTGAGAATAGGTACCTACTGTTTCTTCTTGCATTTTCACCTGCTCCAAGTTCTGTTCACAGGTTTCCGGAAGACAACGTGAAATTTACTAACTTTTTCAAGTAGAAATTTGCTGTCAAAAGTCGCAGCGAGACATGTCTGAACTGATAAATTCGTGTTCTATTTGTACTTTACCATGTAATAAGGTTACGCGGAATGCAAGTATTAAATCGAAACAAGGTCATTAGATTTATGACTAAATATAATGATAAATCGCAAAAAATCTACTGTTCTATTTCTTCTTCTTATATTTTGACTTTGGCGTCGCTTTTTTAGCATTTGTCAGTGTTAAGTGTTTTGATATGTTCAAGTTTCAAAAGTTAAAAAGTAGTCAAAGTCCAGTCTTGGTAAAGTCCAGTCTATGTCAGTCCAATCCAGTTATGCCTTAGTAAAGTAGTGGCAATTTTAATATAAAGCTTTGATGGAGTTTTGGAAGAAACTTATCTTACTATATCACTTACCAACACTGGCGCTTGTAATTCGGTACTTTATGAATAAAACACCAACATTTCTTATTCGACAAAACACTAGTTTTGGAAAAAAAATACAACGGTGCGTCACGACTCTTTCCGCGTTCCCGCCAAAACTCCCCACACCAAAGATTGTTTATCTAATACAATAGACAAACTTGAGATTTTTAATACAATTTTTATTTTTTGATATCATATAGCGTGGTGCAGTGCGTTTTAAATATGTATAAAGTAATACGTTGGTATATATTGTTAAAGGTTCGTTGATGCTCACTGCGAACAAAGGTTACTTTTTTTGTAGGAGCGAAATAATTCTGAAGAAACTAACCAGCCAGCTTTTATTCTAGTTTCAGACTAAGTGAATCTTGTCTATGGCATGTTCATTGTTCATGTTACATGGTCGTTAGAAATGTTTGCTATACTAAAGGGAATTCTGGTGTGTAACTCGACCGAGACATCGAAAGAAGCAAGAAAGTGTGGATACGATATTTTAATATGCTGTATGCAAGGCGTTATATGTACGTGTGTATTATGTGTCGATTTGTTATATAATGAGATGTGGAAGAAGCTCATATTCTGTAGTATTTTGACTGCCCTGTTGGCTTATCTAATAGTAATGTGCTTCAAGAGCATAGTGGGTGGGTGGGTGTTCCCCAATGAATATAGTCTGGCTGCCTTCAAGTCGCGAGTGAATCGGTTTCTTCTAGCTGGGCGTGCTCCACCGTAGACCGCATCTTCGCTTAACATCAGGCGGGATGGCGGTCAAACGCAAGCCTATCTATTATAAAAAAAGATAAAAAATAGTACGTGGGTTCGATTCCGTCATGAGAAATATTTATTTGACGAACAACAAATGTTTTTTTCTGTGTCTAGGTTTTCTTTAAGTATTATTATGTAAGTTTGTATTTACAAAATGTATATAACTACTTTGCCAGTTGTTTTTTTCTATAGCGCAAGCTTTGCTTAGTTTGGGTCTATATGGCGCTTTGTGAAATGTCCTACGATATTTATTCATAAGATTAACAAACTGCTAAGTGTACAAATAGTTAAAGTACAAATATTTTTTGAAAGATGTAATAAAATATATTTATTTAATCCAAGTTTACTCTCGTTGTTATATAATACATTTAATCAGAAGATTGTTTAATTCTCTAAAATGTCTAGACTTCACAAATTGTAAGTCTTGTAGTGTTTTTTCTTGTAACTTTTTTGTGTTAGGTCTTACGTTTATTATGAAGCAATAATGGTGAAGATCTACTGACGAGTCGAGCTGTGTTGTTGCGAGTTTTAGTATAATTATTTTGAGTTCTGCACAGTACACAGTTACTGTTATTGATTGACTGGATCTGGGAGCTTCCACGGATTCCTTCATATTGTAATTCTCTACAGCTTTGTAGGGGATTACAATATGACGAGTACACCAAACAATTTCAATTATCTTTTTATAGATAAGTTTCGCGTTAAGGTCGTTCTATAGCTATATGGCATTCCTGGTATTAAGTTTTGTTGTATTTTATGCCGCTATTCCTGGGGTCAGCCTTTGCGTAATTAGTTAGCAATTAAAAATATATAAAAACTCTTCGCACATCGCAATTCAAAATACGTTCATTTCAGTACTTAAAAGTACTCAAAACAAAAGCATCTCAAATCACGCTCTCTGCAGATTAGTCAGATGAAACACATTTTCAATTTTTTAACTTTGATTTGCTGTAAAGATTGGATTTTTAGGTATGCCGACTTTATCTTTATCTTATTAAAAATAAACGAACACGAAATAAAAAATTTGATAAGTCGTTAAACCAAGTCGCTAATACCTAGTTTACGTTGCATTTTTAGTACTCGTTACATTTTTTAATCAATTTAAACTGTTTTTTTTTGACATATCCAAATTTAATACTTCCATACTATTTTGGTTAGTGCCAATCCTCAGTCATTGTCTGTCTCTATAGCGTTCCTTGTACGTACGTTATATTGTAAATGCCTCTCTTATAACCAAGTTATTCCGACCTCACAAGACGCAGAATCCAGCCAAGTGTTGCATTGTGGGAAAACAATGCCATCTGTATTGAGATAGACTTCAGAATTGCATTTCAAATGGTACATTTGGAATGCAATTCATGTTAGTTGGCTTGCATTTTGTTGAAATTAATATTTTTTTTAGTTTGACAGTCTAGGTGTTTGACCACATCTTACCTGATGTTAATGACGGTGTGATCGAAGATGCTAAACACACCTGACCTGTAAAGGTACTGGCTTTCAAGTATGGCTGCCAGAACATACCAAAAGCTGTTTGGCGGAAGATTTTCCACTTGAGAGTGGGTTGTAGCTAGTCAGTACTAGAAAGTACCCTGCTATAGCCTGAACTCACGTCCTTCGGCGTGTGAACCAACCGCGCTAATCACGTTTTCTTAGTTCATTGTAATAAGTAGCGTTCAGCAAGGTTTTAAGTTTAGCATGTACTTCGCCAAATGGGAGTATTAACATTGTAACGTTAATATGCTTAACTTTTAACGTCGTTAAAATCGGAAATCGTGATGAAAAAATCAGCTGCTCCATAAATTGGGTTAAGAGTCAATAGACTTAGACTTTAAATATGGACAGTTATTATTTTTTCACCTATAGTCAAAGCTGTTTATAATAATAAGTACATATAGACCCTCTCGCTCAATACACCCCAAGCTGATTATAATACAGCTGTAACTATAGCGGAAAAAAACAGTAAATATATATGGTGTATAAATCTAAAACTGTTTTCAATTTATAACGAGTTTTCAAAACGGTTAGGTCTTATCTCTGAAAAATCTTTTTAAATTTTTCATGAGTTAACGTGAAAATTGCGATTTTGCAAAAAATTAGGAACTTTTTTTTTTATTTGCATTAAATGATGCTTACATTTTAAAAATAATCACGTGGCACTAATAAATTAATATTTACATAAACGATTCGAGTCTAAACGACCGCATAAAGATGTCGCGCGCTGTTCGACAATAAATTGTGATAAATGGCGGAAACTTTTCCTACAAATGGTGAATCGAACAATGCTGCATATGCGTTGTATTTTAGCATCCTGACCACAATGCTGTGCGCTCGACGGAAATGCCACAGATGTGCTCGGGACATGATATGGATCTGTAGCCCTGAGCCATTTCCGTGGGTAAATTTCGCTAAAAGTGTTTACGCTATGCGTATTTTCAACTTTACTATGGAAACTGACGTGAATTTGACACATTTTTGATTTTATTTTGTGCTATGATTTGTTCCTTGAAGCCACCGGTTAAGGCCGAAACTATAGTCTAAGTATATGACATAATTAAACGTGAGTTGTAAAGTATTTAAGCAGGTAAAACAAAAATGTATTTTCAATCTTGTTTCTTTCAAATATTTCGGATTAGTTAAATAAATATTGTAGAACATTTCACACAGTACCATCTAGCACGTCCTAACTAAACAAAGCTTGTACTATGGGAACCAGATAATACTTAAATACTTTTTTAATACATACAGAATAACCAGGCACATAACAAACATTTATCGTCTCCATGAATGATTGTCTCAGGTGGGAATCAAAACCACGCTCTACAACCCTACTCTTGAAGCAGATTTATGCTACCAAATGAGTTTAAAGGGCAGTTATATAAATAAATATTAAATGTATAATTTTATACTAGAAATTCAAATTGAAATTATTTATTGACACAAAAACGATTAATCAGTTACAAAGCCTAAGTCAAAGTATAATTTATTGCTGTGCTGTGTTACATTAAGACCTTAATATTTAGGTAGAGCAACAGCTTACGTTAAGTACGAACATGCAATAATTACAGGATTAACTTAACATTATGGCATTTCATTATAAAAATATAATACAAGTATATTAACAAAATAGAATCAGGAAAATTAAATTAAATTACATTTTTGTAACAGAATTATAAAACAAAAAATAAACTTAAATTTAGAAAACATATATATACCTATAACCAAAAACCAATTTATGTTGTCGGATAACTTTCGCCACCAGTGACTGTATAATTTTTCAAACTTTGTGCCCGTGTTCAGAAGTCCCCAAAATATATAACAATGTGAGATTGAACAGTCGTTAGCCTCGAGTTCAGTCGGTTGTCACATAAACTAGGCTATATCGCTCCTCCGGGCTAATCAGAGATTGATGTTACGATGCAGGGTGTTTAACGAGCTGAAAACGGTGAAATGATCGTTAGATGCCTATACATTGACAGGGCCATTGTAACAATTTTTCTCAATGCGTCTAGGAGTAAAAGTGTGTAAAAGTCGATTGTCTGCTTTAGCTGTAACAGTTTCGTCCGGATAAATAAATAAAAAAAAACTATCGTAGGACATTTCTTACAGCGCCATCTGCCCCCAAACTAAGCAAAGCTTGTACTATGGAAGTCACATAATTAATAGAACTATTTTTGTAGCGATAGCTCAGTGGTTAGCGCGGTAGGTTCGCATGCCGAAGGGCGTGGGTTCAAACCCCAACAATGAGCTTAAGCTGCCGGTGAAGGAAAACATCGTGAGGAAACCATAGCATGGTGGTAGGGTACTTACTAGTACTCGACTGGCTAGCTACCACCCTCAAGTTGAAAATCTGCCGCCAAGCATCTTACGGTGTGTTCCGGCAGCCTCACTTGAGAGCCAGTTCCATTCCAGGCTAGGTGTGTTTTACCATCTTCGACCACGCCTTCACTTAACATCAGGTAAGCTGTGGTCAAACACCTAGCTTGTCAACAATAAAAAAAAAGGACACAAATACTTTTTTTTTTGTAAATACTTACTTATAATAAATACAGAACACCCAGACACAGAACAAACATTTGTTTATACCACAAAATGTTTATCCTGGATGGGAATCAAACCACTTCCTTCAGCTGTTGGAGCAGACATACTACCAATGAACTAATAGGGTTATCAATGAAATTAGATATTCAAATTCATATCCAGTATGTATATTATGTAAAATAATATAATTATGTATTTGCGATAGAAAAGTATAATAATAGATATTCAATCGGTCAAGTTCCCATAATTGATTGATTAAGGCGTTACTTTGCAGAAGTTTATTTTGAATATTCAAGGTATATGTTTAGTTTATTTCCGCTTAACAGTCGTTCCAGTTACAATAGTGATGAGGACTTAAATTTAACTAATTTGGCAACAACTTATTAATTAAAAACCTAATCTTACTTAATATCTAGAATTAATTTGACATAAACTTAAAATATATGTAGTTTGACAAAAAAACTTAAAATAACAAAAAATCTAATTAAAATAACCACAAGTCTTAAAATCCTACTCCTCTCTCTGCAGTAACCACTTGCCGACACGTGTTTCGCCTCTACACAAGGCATCCTCAGGACGTGCTGACTCTTCGAATTAATTAAATTTAAGTCCTCATCACTGTTGTAACTGGAACGACTGTTAAGTGGAAATAAACTAAATATATACGTTGCATATTCAAGTTCCCGTAATACATGTTTGTTTATTGTTAAGGACCTCAGTAAAAAGTTACAGTTTTCCGTTTCCAGCTAAGAAATTTAATTACAAAATAGTCTACGCTACGGCATTGCCTTCCATTTTGCAAACAGTGACTAGGAAGCGGGGACGCGAGATGAATAAATGAGAAATTTATTCGTGAGGGGTACAGGTAGTGGGAGAGTAACTTTGCCAATTTATTTGTTTGAGCTGGCGGTCGCTTCAATCGTACTGTTGAGAGACAAGTGAAAATTCAAAATCATTTAAACACTTTTAGATTTTTTTCAGTTTTATATGAGTGTAAGATAACTAATAGAATACTTAAATAGTATTTTTTTACTTAATACATACTTATAATACATTTACAGGTATAAATAAGTAAAGTAACTAAGACAAATGTAACATGTAAAATAATAACTACTCTGAAAGGCCGCTATCAATGGGAATAATTCCCAAAACGCTGGCCCCATTGCCGCGTTGTATGGCAATACTCAAACGCTGAGCAAAATAAAGGCCAGCGTTTTGTTCACGTGTGGCGTCGACCAGACGAGATGACAATACATACAGTACACCTTGACACAGAACAAACATTGGTTTATATCACAAACTGCTTGTCCTGGGTGGGAATCGAACCCACGCCTTTCAGCTCTTGGAGCAGACAAACTACCAATGAACCAACAGGACTGTAAATACATACTTATAATAAATACATTACTCCCAGACACAGAACTAACACTTCTTTATACCACAAAGTGGGAATCGAACCCACGCCTTTTAGTTCTTGAAGCAGACATACTACCAATGAACCAACAGGGCTGGCAGATATGGTATTAGACTCTTTTCAAATATAGCTGATAGATATGTAGCTGTAAATTGTAAAGCCAGATTTTGTTATCAGTTTTTTGATGCCCTCACTATAGAAGCAAATTTAATTACGCGTTCAAGTCAAATCGCAACACTTGTTCTTCACAATACTGATAATGACAATAATAGTATGCAAATATCACGTGACAGGGATTGTGTTAGCGTGACCCGTAAGTAAGCCGGTATGTTTATGTTAATCTGGGCTGGCTGTGTGCGATTTGCATAATTACAGGATAATACGCGATTTGCGCGTGAATTTTTTGGCATATTCGAACATGTGCCATATATACACCAAATAGGAAGGTTTTTTTTTTAATGTAAATGTATTGAGATGAACAATGCGCACTCCTGATGGTAAGAGATAACGCATGTCCATGACCATTGCAGCAATACACAGAACTTTTGAGTAGCAAAACAAAATCCGGGGCATCGCTGCTTTGGCGCTCATTACTTTGAGACTTTCGATGGTTAGTCTCAACCGCCTAGTAATTTCTCTAGCTGCAGTACCCTTCAAACCGGAACACAGTAATGTTTAAACACTACTGCTTAGCGGCAGAATATCTGGCACTGCGGTGGTAGCCTAGACGACTTCCTGTTAAAGGGTGTACTGTATGTATTATATGTATGTATTTACAAAAAAAAAAACTATTTAAGTATTCTATCAGTTGACTGTCATCCATAGCACACGCTTAGCTTAGTTTGGGGTCAGATGGCACTGTGTGTAATGTCCTATGATATTAAATATATGTGATGTTATGTGGTGATAATGGAATTATATTAAATATCTTGGACTTCGATTTTATTACAGACTAGCGGACGCCTCGCGGTTTCACCCGCGTAGTTCCCGTTCCCGTGAGAATACAGGGATAAAAAGTAGTCTATAACACCCGGAGATAGTATAGCTTCCCAACGGTGAAAGAATTTTTGATATCGGTCTAGTAGTTTCGGAGCCTATTCATTACAAACAAACATTTATAATAGCATTTATAATAACTTTCCTCTTTATAATAGTATAGACTACTGAAATGCTCGGTATCTACTTCGTACCAGGTGCGGTAGGCCTCGCACTTTACACCTAATTCGAATTAACACAAACATTTTTTAAAATAATCAGATAAGCTCTGTCATACTCAAGCTATACCTAAGTTTAACAACGAACATCATAGAATAGAATACAACTTTATTACACGCCAAACATGTTTGTATGTTTGTATGTTATAGGTAATGTATGCTACATTTTTTAATCCAGCGTCTCAGCTACCTCCACAACAAATTTCATCCAAATCCGTTCTGTAGTTTTTGCGTAAAAGAGTAACAAACATCCATCCATCCATCCATCCACCCATCTAAACTTTCACATTTATAATACTAGTGGGATTTACCTAATAAAAGCGCATACAATCTTGAATTCATACATATAACGAGGCAATTTTCAAGCAACTTCTTCCGTCGTCACAGCAACAATAACTCACAATAAGAGCTGACGGGAAAATCTCAGCCAGTTCCAATCGAGGGGGGAATAAATAAAGATTTTCACATATCGCCAAGCCGCAGCGTTCTATTATTTACGACCTTATTAACTTGGAATTAAGCAGGGTGTTGTCTGCATTTTTCTTGTGAAAAGTTGACTTAGAACTTAGGCGAAATGGATTTTTTGTCAAAATTTGGCGTTGATGATGAAGTAATTAGTGAAAATGAACCTGATCGCTTGAATTCCATCTTATTTTAAAACCTGTATTTCTTACAGTAAAACTATCGATAAATTCGTAGTATGTGTTCGAAAATTAATAATAAAGTACTTTCCATTTACGCCCTAAAAGGGTGCTGTCTCAGTTTCTATAGATGTTTCTGTATATACATATTACAGTTTTGAAATAGTTGTCTTCATAACAAATTAACATTTTCAATCGGACGTACAAATAAATATCGCCTGAGGTATAATAAGTATGCCAATTAATGTAATATTCCCCTTTCCGCTTCAATAATTACTTTCAAGCGATACCATATTCAGAAACCATACACAAAAATAACATCGCGCTACAGGGTTATGCGTATTGTAAACACTAAACTGAAAAGAGGCTGTATTCATCAATGTGAACAACTTTTGATAAGGGATCATTTCTTATTCTTATTCTTATTCGAAGTGGGGGCGATGAGTCCTGCACTGACGTCCCGCTTGGGGTGTATTGTGCATTTCCCCCTGCCAGCGTCTACCCGAGTCAACCCAGCTCCTTGAAATATCGGAGCGAGGCTCTGGGCCGCTGGCATAGTAGCTCCAGTGATAAGGGATCATTTTGATTCTCTCTTCAAAAAATATATTGTATATCTAATACATAATTAGTTTATATGTGACATATTACTTTATTGACATGTTCATTGTTTTGACATATGTAATGATTTTGATAATAGTTTTTAAATATGAATGGAAAAAGGACCTATAACTTTGGTGTTATTAATAAATGATTTGTATTTGTAATAAAAAAAATTTTTTTTTCAATACAATAATGAAAAAAAAACCATATTTTAGCATTTTTTATCCAAAATAAGCAGCCTGAACGACCTCTGACGTCACAAACATGATTTTTCATCAGAGTAAAAACTACATATGTATTTTAAAATTATTACTACTCCACTTTTTGTAGAGGAAATGTCTTTTTTATCCCTACTGACTGGACTATTCGTTGTTTCATAGGTTTAAATGACATTTTTCCATGTTTCGACAGTAAAAGTTGTTCATAATAATGGTGATCTATCTATAACTCCTTTCGGCTAAGTACCACCAATACGAGTAAGTCTCTATATTTAACAAAACCTTTACCAACA
This sequence comes from Biston betularia, assembly GCA_905404145.2. NCBI lineage: Eukaryota > Metazoa > Arthropoda > Insecta > Lepidoptera > Geometridae > Biston > Biston betularia. Next base: position 3,991,225 of record FR989879.1, read on the forward strand.
TTTGGACGTACCTCTTTGAACTTCGCGAAACACATCAAAGTAAATTTCGAGTCTCATTAATTGACGGGCAACCTGCCAAAGTTAAATAACAGCTTGCAATCAAAGGCTGGCACGGTATAAATTGTTAGCTTTTAATTCCCTTTCAACCTGCGATCCCACCTCAACCGAGCCACATTCACGTGGCAGCTCATCCAAACGAGGGCGCGGCATTCAATCCTACCTGCAGAGATTAAAGCACGTCAGACCTAGGGATGACTTCAGCTGTTAAAACAAGAGCAAACGTGCTAACCATACAAGCATACAATACAACGATTTTAGTAGGACTGTTTGGTGGCATTTTTCTGAAATAAACAGTCTTGGAATAGCATTTTTTTAAATATTAGACTAGCTTAATAACCGTTATTTCGTACCCGATGTGGGATCGTATCCGGAACGAAGTAATTCGCCAGAGAACTAAAGTCACAGACATAGCTCAGCGTATTAGCAAGCTGAAGTGGCAATGGGCTGGACATATCTGTCGCAGAACCGATAACCGCTGGAGTAGACCTGTTCTAGAGTGGAGACCGCGGATTGGCAAACGTAGCGTAGGGTGCCCTGAGACTCGATGGAGTGACGATATATGTAGGACAGCTGGCGGTGGATGGAGGCGAAAAGCTGAAGACCTGGCAGAGTGGCGTGTCTTAGGAGAGGCCTATGTCCAGCAGTGGACTTTGATAGGCTGATGATGATGATGATGATCTGGTGATGATGTGGTATGTGACCTTGGCCCTTACACCTCTACATAGTACAAAACAAAGTCGCTTCCATCTTAGATCTTTTAAACTACGCGATGGAACTTGATGCGGTTTCTATCAATAGACACAGAAATTCAAGAGGAAGCTTTATATGTATAATACATGCATATGCATCACATTTGTATTTACATTGCACCCGTGCGAAGACAAGGCGGGTCGCTAGTATAATATAAACCTCATTCAAAGTATCACGACCATTTTAAAAACAGTAATTCTCAAGTTGTGCTTATCAATAATAATCACAGCCCCGTTGGCTCATTGGTAGTATACCTGCCTTGAGAGCTGTAGGGCGTGGGTTCGATTCCCACTCAGGGCAAACATTTTGTGAATAAACAAATGTTTGTTCTGTGTCTGGATGTATGTATTTACAAAAAAAAAGTATTTATGTATTCTATCAGTTATCTGACTTCCATCACACAAGCTCTGCTTAGTTTGGGGCCAGATGGCACTGTGTGTATAGTCCTACGTTATTTATTTAATCATAATCGTCAATTGATTTTTACACGACCGCACAAAAAGGAGTGTAATGTTTTCAGGATTATTTACATACATAATTATGTATATGAACCCTGAAAACATTTATAACTTATAACTTTTAAACAGATAAGGATGTATAAGGTATCGTTAGAATCCTTATCATTCCAAAAAAAAAGTTGCCAGTGTCAACTTTTTAGTCATGTTTTTTGTTTCATTCAATAATCATTCTTGTTATTTTAATAGATATATAGATATTCGTACTTTACATATTCTTTATAGTCTGACAATCGTGTATACGGTGCCTTTCACAAAAATAATGAGCGGCTCGTCTTTATTTCAAAGATTTACTAATATATAAAAGCAATGACATGAGTCTATAAAGTCTATACAATTAATGTAGCAAACTTTACTTTTTATATGCAATTAGAATAAACGACTTAGATACTTATAGTGACCCTTGAACGGATCTAAGCATTTAGAGATTTAAAAATAGCAGTACAGATAGCATCATATATAAAATGAATAAATACTCCTTTCATAAACAATATTTTTGTTTCAAAAAGGTAAGCGGAAACTATATCTTTTCAATTGCTATTATAATCGTGGCATCTCTAGCTTTCATTAGCGTTTTCATATACGCTGGTCGGTTCCGGATAATAACGACTTAGTCATTCTTTAAAGCACCTTTTAATACATTATGATACAATTTCGCTTGATCTATGGGAATTACACGTAACAATTACCTTGATGTGTTTGTGTGATATAAGGCGTTGAGGTACTCGTGTGCGTATAGTTAGCGTAGGACAAGCGAAAATTGTAGGACCGAGAAGTAAACAAATAAAACAAATATTGAAGGATATTCGACACAGCGCCATCTAGCCTCAAACTAAGAAAAGCTTGTACTATGGGAACCAGGCAGCTGATAGAATACTTAACTTTTTTTTTGTAAATACATACGTGTGATACATACCGTAAGTCTTTACCGTTTTTTCTTTACATAAACTAGTTTACAATTCTCTACTTTTTATAGTTCTGCTGCAGACATTTTATGTTGCACTCAGAATATGACTAGCTCTTTCCATAACTCGCTGAGCGACTTAGTAGTTACATGTAAACCGTTCTAGCTGCATGCCCACAAACCATAAAGATGAAGTACTACAAATATTATAAGTTTGTCACTCTTTTACGCAAAAACTACTGAACGGATTTGGATGAAATTTTGTATGGAGGTAGTTGAGACCTTGGATACATACTTGAACACATAAGCTACTTTTTATCCCGAAAACATGTAGCGGGTAACACCGCGGGGCGCAGCTAGTAATTTAATATAGGTAACTGTAATTACCTGTACATAAATTATAATTGAAATATTTTATGTTTTTTGAGACCTTGTTTTTAGATGAAGATAAGAAATGGAGAACTAATTAAGTTATAGTTTATGATGATACGTGTTAATAAGTTACTGAATTTTAAGTGCCAATTAGCAATTACGAACAAACAATGTAGCCGACGCGATCGAGTACAGTGAAATTTTCCAATTATCGTGCCGTCTACAAAGGAGGTGTAGGCATTAATTGAATAAAGCCTGAGTAATTGTATCCAGGCAGGATCGGGATTCAAATTCCATTAAGCGCTGAGTAGGTTATTGGATCGCTAGTATACGAGGTGTAAGGGAAACGCTCCCGAAATCAAAGAAAAATCATAGTGCAGCCCCTGTATTCTGAACTTATTCGATGACTATTACGCGCTCACGAAAAAGCTATGCGATTGCAGATCTTATTGCACAGTCCTACGATATGTGGTCGCGTAGCTATTTCTGAGTGTCTAACAGGCAGCTCAGAGTGCGGGGGCTGATTCATTACTAATCAAATATGATTTAAAAAGTTGCACAACAACATCAAACATCACACCTGTCGTATGTGAAAAAACTTCAAACGAAAGGTGAATAGGGTCCTTAAAGGTGGGCAGCGCACTGGCAATGCCTCGGGTATTGCAGGTGTCCATAGGCGGTGGTGATCACTTTCCATCAGGTGGCCCGTCGCTTGTTTGTTACTTTTTCAGATAAAAAAATTTTTTGCCATGTAATTTGTATCAAAAATACCAAGCATAAAAATTTTACTACGTTATTATTATTGTTTAAAATTCTTAGATATTTTTAAAGGTCACAATGTATTTAGGAAATTGAAAACAAATTATTATTAGCTGACCTCATTGTCAGCCGTTCATCGACCTCTGGCGTCAGCTACTTTTTATTTTAATAAATCTGTATTTACCTGTCTTTATTTAAGAGAGCGCTCGTCTTACATTCTGTTTAATATCACATCGTAATCGTAAACAACTATTTATAATATATATATATATATCTCTCTAAACAAGGTTTTATATGTGCAGCAGCATAATGGTGCAATTTAACAGACGACCAAAAAAAAATTGTTTATACAAACTTTCTTGACCGTACTGTTAACGGTTGAGAAATTCTTTGGTCACGAGCCAAAACTAGGTGTTCATGTCTTGCTTACCATAAATATGATTTGTCATCGGAACTGAACCAATGTGTTAAATTTTAACGTAGAATGAGAAGAAGTGGTTCTAATACAACTTGTAAGATGACCTGAGCAAACTTGTAAGTTACATAAAAGCTTGTAAAACAGGACTGCACTGAATTCCTATCTCAAAAAGGAACCTAAATATTTACTTATCAGTTCAGTAGTTAAGAATTAAGTATATGGTAAAATTTTACTTTGGTTATCTTAACTATACGTTGGTGTATTAATATTGAAATAGGGTACATTACATTAATGTTAACTTTTTCTTTTATCTCTCTCGAACCACCCATCTGAGCTGAAGGCATACGCATTAGTATCTCATGCATGTCTATTATGTGGTTATCTCAGCTCACTACGTTAACCAACGACAATCTGAGCAATTTCATACTAAGCTCAGTGTAGTGTCGATACGGGAATGCCTCATGACTTGCCGTGGCTAATTGTTGTTAACCGTCTAACAGCTACTTAGCGGCTAAAGTTTGATTTGCTATTTAGATACAACTAGCGCCTTAATACATTTACATCCTTGCGGCGTATTTATGGAGGTATATTTTTTGTATCACTACGTAGTATAAAACAAAGTCGCTTCCCGCTGTCTGCCCCTATGTATGCTTAGATCTTTAAAACTACGCAACGGATTTTGATGCGGTTTTTTAAATAGATAGAGTGATTCAAGAGGAAAGTTTATATGTATTATAAATACATATATGCACCACATTAGAATCTATATTGCACCCGTGCGAAGCCGGGGCGGGTCGCTTGTTGGTAATAAAATATAGATGAAAATATTAAAGCGGTTAAGAGGTTTTGCATTTTTGATTGGATTTATTTAATGCGTTCGCACATCGTTCGCTGTACCGCAGTCTATATACACAATTACGGGTATTTTGGAAAACAATACTGTGTACCTATATAATCTGAACGTTATTTATTAAAATAAATAAAGCTCTTAAATACCTGTTCTAGGTATATTTATTAAATGAACAAGGTATTAGGATTAAAACAAATGCGAGATCGCACTAAAACATTGGAAGTTTAATTCCGACATCGCAGAATCGTTTCAACTTGAATTAAACAAGGCATGAAGAGCTAATTTTAGCTTAAGTACTGAAACTCTTCTAAGTTTGTCGTATTGGCAGAACTATTACTGAGCGCGATCCAATCTTATTAAAAAGTTAACGAAGAAGGTGATTGGCCATGAAGTTTATGACAATATCGTAGAGTATCTTCATGATCCTTTTTGGCAACGGTTCTAGCTTGTCTTTTTATGTTCACTGTACAGGGTCATTGATCAACTAACTTAAAAACGCTTATCATATTATATAGTTATGTTAGCACAAAATACAACTTTTGGTACATAATGCATAGAAAAAAATAAAATAACTGTTCCATAGAAATAATTTCCGAATCAACCTTAGTTTTATAAAGTATCCCGCTAATGGGCGCGGGCCTCTTCTCATTGTGAAAAAGGTAAAGTCATAGTCCACTGCGCTTTGCCAACCCGCTCTTGGGTTGGCAAAACTAAGAAAAATTATAATTTTTTTAGAAATCAGATTTATTCGGATTTATCACGATGTTTTCCTGCGGTTTTTGAAGTTATCGGCAGTACGAACATCACTTAAAAAATACAGCGGGTGCGTGCCATGGAATTCGAATTCTAGACCGCCAAATTAAAAGTTGGTCTCTCAACGAGGCTTGCAAAACTTCACAAAAGAAATAGTATTTTTACTATTTATTATGTATGATATATGAAACTGTTTTGTATTGGTAGGTCGTTAGCTTTTTAGTAATACAAATACACTTGTTTCACCGCCATCTTACCTGATGTTAAGCAAAGGTGCGGTCTACAATGGAATATTCGAACAATATCGGGACCTAGCCAAACGTTTAGAGGAGTCTTCAGGTGACTAGAATGCTGGTATCTACTTTGGTCAAAAGCTAGCATCCAGCGTGGCAATGCTGCCAGCATTCTGGCCACATGTTCCTACTCTGACGAACTTTTCGACTAAGTTTTTTGTATAATTTGTAAATAGTATGAATATATCTAGAAGAATCCGATTCACTCGCGACTTGCAGGCAGAATTATTTATCAGGAAACACACACTCAGGCAGCAAATCCCTTATGCATCTCTTAGGAAACAAGTTGACAGACAGCTTGTCACGTTCTTTAGCCACACAAACGAGTAACATGAAGTTAAAATGTTCGATTCGTAACCAAGGAAAATTCACTATTATTAATGGGCCGTCTTCCTCCTTGTCTTGTAGTAAAAAGGGGGTGGAAGTCGTATATCTAAGCGCACATTCTCCTCAATGAATTATCAGATTCTGTAGAAAATTGATAGACCTTCGGGCGGTAATCATAGTTAATTAGAACCAACTCATCACCAATAAGTCGAACGGACGTCGCTTAATCGAATCAAGAGCTTATGTCCCAAAGGTAGCTGTATTCCACACACATCAGGACTCACGTTTGCTATAATGCAAGTATTTGCCGGTGTGGAATATCGCCTAACCTTACGCAAGACACCAAGCTTTTACCCAGCTGTGGTCTGGTGGACCTTAATGAAACTTTTACTCGGTGGTAGATCTCCTTAGCAGGAGGTCGTCTAGGTAGGTACCACCGCAGTACCAGTTATTCTGCCGCTAAGCAGTAGTGTGTAAGCATTACTGTGTTTCGGTTTGAAGGGCAGCTAGCGAAATTACTGGGCTGTTGAGACTAACTTTATCAAAAGTCTCAAAGTAATGAGCGCCAAAGCAGTGATGCCCTGGACTTCGTTTTGTTACTTAAAGTTCTGTGTATCGCTGCGATGGTCATGGACAGGCGTTATCTCTTACCATCAGGAGAGCGTCTCGTTCGTCTCATTACTTTTTACATAAAAAAAAAAAAACTGTTTTACGCAATTTAGTGACAATAACTAGAACGAGCCATCGGGACCTATTGCCATACAATTATATATCATTGGCCTTGATTGGCTATTTAGATAGAATAAGACTGATTGGCTGTGTTAAGTGGCTGTTTGGGCTATTTTTGTATCGGGATCCGTAACACAGTACAACTTTGTATTGTATGCTACTTGCGATCCTGTCCAACCATGTTTTATTAGTATTGGATAGACTGGGCTGAAGTTTCCAAGCTGAGAAACAGTGTTTCGTCAGCTTTGTGTCCGGTTTAATCAACGCGCGAGTACCGCACATCGATAGCTTGAGAAACTTCGACGATGTACGCTTGTCATAGTTTAGTTCAAAACTAGAGACGAACTTTATGAGATCTGTTCTGTCAAGCGCTTAGATTTTTCGTAAATATTTTTCTATGTGTAATTAGCATTTTATATTAAAAATCTTTCAGGGTTGTTAAACAACCAATCAACGTGACCAACTTTAAAACCGTGAGCCAGACACTAAAATAAGAAAAATGTTTCATTTAAAAATGGAATGTCTGGAACAGTTGTTTTTTTATTACTGTAATTAAATCGGTCCCACTCTAAAAGCTGTTTAAATTGATGCGTAAAGTATAGTTATAATCCCTTGAAACACGTTGTATCTAGCTTTAGTGTGCTATTTGTTTAACTAAGGTTTAACCTTTTATTTTTAAAAGAGCACATCAGTTTTTTTATTGGCTAAAATTAGCATAAACTGGAGTAAACAGGTTGTCTTAGGTATAAGCGTGCTACATCATAAATCACGTTATTGATTAACATAAGGCGGGATGTGATCTAACGCAAATCTATTAAGAATACCACAATACAAAAATTAACTCATACTGTTATCTTTGATCTTTAAAACAGACGTGACTTTGTAACAAAGTCGCGTTGACTTTATGACCAAGACACAAAGTCGCGTCTGTTTCTCCGGTTACTTCCCCAAAACCACGCAAAGGATTTTGATACGGTTTTAGGAGTTTAGACAAAAATAAAGATACATTAGTAAAAATATACGTTTGATGCCCATAACTAAATTGATGGACTTAATGTTAGATGTGAAAAGGTGTACAAATTGGAGATGCCAATATTGAAAGTAATCCTAAGATTTTACTTACGTCACAAAATTTAAATTTATACAATGTCTAGTAAGAAAAATAATAATAATTGAATTTCAAAAAATAAAAGTGTTTAATTGTGAATGAAATTTAAATGTCAATAAAGTTACAAAGCCAATGAATTTAGTAAAATGTCAACATAAAAAATAAGCAGGTTTCAGGTCTCTTATTGGCTTTGGTACACTTTTGAAAATTATATGTCCCAAACACACTGTACTGTTCATCAGGGATATCCTTGATGGGAAATTTCAAAGCTGTTTATGGTCTCTACGATTTCTAACCGCAAGATCAATGAGCACTAGCAAAAGTTCCGGATTATTTTTTATAACCCCAGCTGTTTCCAGTATACTTAAATAGGGACGGAAGTGTAAGAATTTCATTTAAATAATTTGCAGGTTTGTTTATACGTACCATACTAACTAAACTTTGGTATAAGTAGATACATTTAATGTTTTGTAATAAAGTCATTATAATAAAATTACACACGCGTGAAGCCGGGGTGGATGGCTAAATAAATAAATAAATAATATCATAGTATCTAATAAACCGTACCTAACGATTCCAGTATCTAGGCAATTAGTCGTAACAAGATCATTCACGATAATGCGAAATGCAATGACCGTGGCGGCGCTTACAATCAAAGCCTAACCTGTACACATTGCCACTAATGTGTCACGATACTAATGTGTACACTGTAAACCTCATCTATTACATTTGTCAAATAAACATGTGCCATTTTAATTGACTTTTTTTTTTAACTTGCAATGTTTGTTGGTTTGTTTGCATAGATGTATATATAATTTGTGTCTTAACAACGTCAGTTTTCATATTAAACTTAACATTTTCACTGACCACGGGTTGGATTAAGCATTTCTTAAGTAGTTTTTTTAGTAGCGGTGATAGATCAGTTGTCAGCGCGGTGGGTTCAACAACTCCAACAATGAGCTTCAGCTGCCGGTGAAGGAAAACATCGTGAAGAAACCATAGCATGACGTATTTTCTAGTACTTAGTACTAATCTGCCGCCAAGTACCTTACGTTGTGTCCCGGCAGCCTCACTTGACAACCAGTTCCATTCCAGGCTAGGTGTGTTTACAATCTTCGACACACTGCCACTTAACATCAGGTGTGCTGAAGTGAATACCTTGCTTAGAAAGTCTCCAGAAACTGTGTACTATTGCTTTAGATATGTCATAATACCGTATTTTCAAATAGTCTTGCACTACTTTCGCTATGTAGATTTCACATGCTCTCCAGTTTCAATCTATGTGCCACATCAACTGAAAACAAATCGGCAAAGAGTGCAAAAGAGTATCAAAGAGCCAAAGCGCTCAAAGTTTCGCAAAATCCCGGACCGTCTTCGCAAGAATCCGGTCAATCCTTTATACTTCCGTTTGTATTGCATTTCCGGCGACTTAGCGTTTTCAAAAAGTGAAAATCCTTTACTCGGTCAGCTTGTGTGGTCGTGTGGCCTATGCCCACCATTCCTGAGATGTATTTTAACAATATAAAAATACAATTTTAAAGGTTATTTGTTAAAATATCAAAAAATGTTAAAAATTTCGCCATCTTTGTCTAATGGATCGCAATGAAAGAGACATCAACATTTATTTAAGTATTTATGTATTCTATCAGTTATCTGACTTCTATCACCCAAGCTCTGCTTAGTTTGGGGCCAGACGAGGTCCAAAAATGATGCCATGAAGAAGGCCAAAAGCGAACGAACTTTTTCTATGGGATAGCTAATTTATTTATGATTTCAGGGTTAAATTCACAGTACATGATCCCCTTTGTAAATCCCAAGTTTAAACACAACAGCCAAACAAAAAACTTATGCCGAACAAATGATGATTATAATCCAGAGCGGAAAGATATTCTTTTTATTTAAACATATGAGACGAACGAGACGCTCTTATTTTATTTATTTATCTACCTAGACGACTTCCTGCTAAGGAGATCTACCACCAAGTAAGATGTCAAAGGATTTAGAGAATTATAATCGAATAGAAAATAGTAACTATTAAAAAAATAATTAGTTGCGACATTGTTTGTTCTTACAATATTCGAGGGAAAATAAAACAACAATATAAACCATTTTCTTATCCTATTTCCCATCTAAAAGTTGAATCTGAATAAAAAAGCTAGTAGTAAAAGTAGTTGGCTAAAACCTGTTCGGACATTTCTTAAGATGGCTTTCGTAGGATCTCCTTATTTACACATTATATTTACACGCGGTTGCATATCTGGCTCTTCCAATGTACAAACACATTTTTTTATGAATACAATTTAAAGGAGGAGTGTAAGAATTTCAGTTTGAAATTTTAGTCATCGAAGGTTGAATCCATTCCTAAGCTTATGTTTATACATTTGATATTTTCCTTTTTTTACTTTTTCTACTCCACTCCGACTAGATCATTCTATAGCGTCTAAAATTACGTGACAATTTATTTATTAACATCTAGAAATTTGCGTTTTGCCACAGACTCGCCTGATGGTAAGCGACGATGTAGTCGAAGATTCGGACCTTGAAAAGTCTAGATTATATCCCTTAAAAAAATGGATGCCGGCATTTTTTTAAATTAAAATAGATTTACTTTTTGATCACATCCTGTCTGATGTTGATCGGTCTAGGATGAAATACGATCAACTGGAAGAATCCAGTTTACTCTGGATTTGAAGGCACCCGTATTATAGCTTATTCCATTCCTTGGCTGGACTTTTTTTTAAATTCTTGACAAGCTAGGTCACTCAACATTAGGTGACCACAGCTCACCTAATGTTGAGTGACGGTGTGGTCGAAGATGGTAAATATACCTAGCTTGGAATGGGATTGGTATTACTTCATATTTTATGTGCAGTTAACTATGAAAATTTATCTTACTAGTCAGTTTTACCCATTGAATGTGGTTACTAAAAATCAAGTTTCATGTTTTTGTTAAAAAGCTTCGTAAGAAGGGATTTCATTAATTAAAACAAGCATTTTTATATCGTTAACAACGAGGATCCACGATCAAAGTCGAGGAAAGAAATTCCTTAAAATAGCCCATTGTTTCCCCTAAATTACACGACACGGGGCATTTTGTTTGAAAAAGGCGTTTTTACGCGTAATTTCAAGATTAACCTGATACATTTTAATTGGCCCGTCCAAGGTTTTTTTATTAAGCTTTTGTAATTTAATAACTTCCTACTTCTTGTGGCTATATTAAAGTCCATGCTGCAAAAATGTTGCGAAATTTTTTTTGGTAGGTTTCGCAAACTTTTATTTTATGATACCATACGAAATACTTTTTAACCGACTCAAATAAGGAGGAGGGCTGTATAGTTTTTTTTTTGTATGTACCTATGTTACGCGATCATTCCGCTAAATATGAATCGATTTTGAAGATTCTTTTTTTGCTTGGTATATCATACTTCAGAGGTGATCCCATATACGATGTATTTACATATGTATATACATTTTGTAGTGATGATAGCTCAGTGGTTAGCGCGGTAGGTTCGTATGCCGAAGGGCGTGGGTTCAAACCCCAACAATGAGCTTGAGCTGCCGGTGAAGGAAAACATCGTGAGGAAACCAAAGCATGGTGGTAGGGTACTTTAGTACTCGGCTGGCTAGCTACCACCCTCAAGTTGAAAATCTGCCGCCAAGCATCTAACGGTGTGTTCCGGCAGCCTCACTTGAGAGCCAGTTGCATTCCAGGCTAGGTGTGCTTTACCATCTTCGACCACACCTTCACTTGACATCAGGTGAGCTGTGGTCAAACACCTAGCCTGTCAACCATTAAAAAAAAAACATACATTTTGTCGAAATTGATAGAGCGGGTTTGAGAAATTATCAAAAATCTAAAAATCGTATACATCGATGATATTTTCGTTGACTCGGAAACCTTGCTGTTTCATTGAAGCATTGCGTTTAGTTGGCTTTTTTAAACTGAATATATATATACACATATACATATATTAGAGTAAACCTGTAACTACCTCATAATCGAATTGAAAACCTAACCATTTTATGATCAATTTACTAATTTTATGGATAAAATGTTTGTTACGCATATTTTCTGTCAATAAATCAGCCGTTTAGCTGAGCTGATGAAATCTAGTCAATATACGTATTGTAGCAAAATTTACATTTTATTAACAAATGCAGGTTGATATAAAGGAATATTCCGGATAGATATTTCAAAATTGTTACCAAATTAGATAAATCTTTAAATTAAATTAAATTCTCGTCACTGTTGTAACTAATACGACATTTGGGCAGAAATAACCTAAAATATATCTATCAATATACTCATCCATGTGGCGTGGGTTCGATTCCCTCCTAGGATAAACATTTTGTGGTATAAACAAAATGTTTGTTCTGTGTCTGGGTGTTCTGTATGTATTATAAGTATGTATTTACAAAAAAAAGTATTTAAGTATTCTATCAGTTATCTGACTTCCATAGTACAAGCTTTGCTTAGTTTGGGGTCATATGGCGCTGTATGTAATGTCCTGCGATATTTATTTATTTTATTATGTTTTTCTTATATCAGAGTACATCTAACTAGTCATACATTTCAATGAAAGGGACTTATCCCTCCGACTCGAGACATTTATAGAACGCCCTGACAACTCTGCGAGACAGAATTTATCAATGAGTTACGCGAATAGCTGGCCACAGTCGAGATTTACGACTGTCGCAGATTTTGACTTCGGTATAACTCGCGTTTAGTCAGTGGTTACGTAAGTGAGAAAATTATGGCACCGACCCATCTACCGAAAAGTTTAACTGTTATTTTTTTATGAAATATTTTAAGCATTGTACATACATAACTGTGTTACTAAACTTTTATAGGGATGGTAGCTCAGTGGTTAGCGTGGTCGGTTCGCATGTCGAAGGGCGTGGGTTCAAAACCCAACAATGAACTTGAGCTGCCGGTGAAGGAAAAACATTGCGAGGAAACCATAGCATGGTGGTAGGGTACTTTCTAGTACTCGGCTGGCTATCTACCTCCCTCAAATGTGACCACCATCTTCGCTTCACCATCGCTTTCACTTTACTTATCACTTTCGCTTTACCATCTTCTACCACACCGTCACAGGTGAGTTGTGGTCAAAAATCTAGCCTGTCAACTATAAAAAAAACATCAACTTCTCGAAGAAATGGTACTAGAAGAATAGATAATTATGACAGTATCAATCCTGTGATGACTATGTGAGTAATGATACGTTTTTGCCAAATATTATATAGCGATGATAGCTCAGTGGTTAGCGCGGTAGGTTCGCATGTCAAAGAGCGTGGGTTCAAACCCCAAACAATGAGCTTGAGCTGCCGCTGAAGAAAAACATCGTGAGGAAACCATAGCATGGTGGTAGGGTACTTTCTAGTACTCGGCTGGCTAGCTACCACCCTCAAGTTGAAACACATTCAACCACACCTTCACTTAACATCAGGTGAGCTGAGGTCAAACACCGAGCCTGCCATCAATAAAAAAAAAAAAAACATTTATTACAAACTCCAGAATAACATGCCAAACGATTCAATTATATTAATTAACTAGCTTCGCGACTTCGTCTGCATATAATGAAACAGAAAGTTTGTTCAGTTTGCTGTTTAAAAAGTATCTTATATCTTAATTCAGTCATAAACTACATGTATGCAAAATTTCATCCAAATCCGTTAAGTAGTTTTCGTGTGAAAAAGTAGCAAACATCCATATATAGAGTAGGGAAGGATGGGGTAATTTAATTTTTTATAACGACCCAATTTCACTGGTATTTCTCTTATTCCGTCACATACGTCGAAAAGCACTGATTGCAATCTTGAATGGCACATGCATTTTCATGACCCTCGAAATAGAAGATACGTTTCGGAAATAGAGCTCGATTTATATTGGACATGTAATATGGATTGAAATTGCTACCGGGAATGTCGGCTTTAGATAACGTAGAATTCATGTGCCGTCAATATTGGTAATGCGACCCGGTGCTATGGAATCGGATACTCGTTTTAGGTCGTATTGTATTATATTAGGGTTTATTGCCCAGTTTGCTCATTTGGTAGTGTCTCTGCTTCAAGAGCTGTAATGTGTGGGTTCGATTCCCACTCAGGACAAACATTTATACTGAACAAACATAATTGTTTGTTCTGTATAATCCCACTAATATTATAAATGTGAAAGGTTGGATCGATGGGTGGGTGGATAGATGGATGGATGGATTGATGTTTGGTACTCTTTCACGTAAAAACTATTGAATGGATTTTGATGAAATTTGATATATGAAGGTAGCTGATACCCTGCAATACAAACTGCAGTAGTATTTTATTGAATTTCATCTAGAAACTCAATCATCGTCTGCTAACCTTATCCCATTACTGGAGGTACGGTTCTCCGAATGCACGTGACCTAGCCCGATCTTTGACTTTTCGCTTCCGGTCACTTCCCTCACGTCGCGTACATCGACTCTCCACCGAGACTCAGGGCGTCCTACGCTGTTATATAAAATAATAATAAAGTATATTACGCAGTATTATATTTATTTGTTTGCTGTATTTTAATTTTAATTTATATGTATACATTTAGTCGTTTTTATGCGTGCCTACAACCGCATCTCATACACTGTAGGGATGGCTGGCAGAAAATGCTTCAGCATTAAGTCCTCCTTTTAGCCTCGCTCCGATACTTCAAGGAACTGGGTTGGCTCGGGTAGACGCTGGTAGGGGGAAATGCGCAATACACCCCACATATTATTTTATAAGTGTGCAATCAAATATTAAATAAATGAAATACTCAAAAATGTTCCTACGTTGATACCTAGTTCAGCGAGGAAGGAAAACTGGCACACATAAAATATAAAGGAAAAAACCGTCAAGGCAGAATGGGCTCAAATTATTTCCCTTATTTGCATAAGTATGGAGGGGGGTGGCATCGCTTGGTTATCTCGTTATGATATTTATCCCGTCCCTTTTTTATTAAAATAGGGACAAACTCGTCCGGTTGTGCCAGATTTTTGATTCGGTTTGGCTAATAGTCTTTAACGCTTGTCAATATCTTAAATCCCAAATTGCAAATTGAGTTTTGGTGGTAACGACAAAAAATCGTGTCATTGCATTGTATTATTATCAAAACATTGTGTTTGTTTGAGTGTTTATGCTTAGAAATGGTGGTTTTACCAACATAATAAAAGCGACACAGGCAGGGTCAACTGTATATACCTTCATCGCTAGATGCAAGACACTGTTTATATAGACGGACACAATATTACACCTATATATAATTCACACTTAATAACACCAGACAGCCAAGCTCAGGCAAGTGTGTTCTCGAAGACGACTAGGAGCCAAGTGACTGCAAGCAGTCGGACCATCACGAACGAAGAGAAGAGAAAGCGCCTCGGTTCCCGTTACGGTGATAGCTATCAACAGCTGGCACGTAGTTTCCGGTATAGACTTTGATTGTTTTGCATTCGGAAAGGCGGCAAATACAAGTGGCGACAACATCAAAGTGCGTAATTATATGCGCTCGTGTGGACAAATGATGAAAGTAATGTGGAAGATGTCTTTTTATGATATTTCCAGAACTTCTTAGTAGCTTCGACACCACTTCTTTAAGAGGGAACGGACTTGACATGACTGTGACATATTTTATGTGAATTTGACTGTGACTAAGTCATAATATATCCAGCGCCATTCGTACTTGGTGGATATTCCCCACGTACGTGCTAAGCGCTTTGATTCTTTTTTATAAGGACAGCGAGGATGTGAGACTATCTGCTGGAGTCTGTATTTCCCGTTATGTACAATTTGAGTGTCTTCAAATCCGGTTTTTTAGGTAACCATGCTCCGTCCATGCTTTTACAGAATCTCGGAATCAATACCAAAAAACATATAAACATGTATCGCCAAATTATATCACTGGCCCAGATTTTTTTTTTTTTTTTTTTTATGGTTGACAGGCTAGTTGTTTGACCACAGCTCACCTGATGTTAAGTGAAGGTGTGGTCGAAGATGGTAAAGCACACCTAGCCTGGAATGGAACTGGCTCTCAAGTGAGGCTGCCGGAACACAATGCGATGCGAAAAGAGTGTCTACCCTTTCATCCTAATAATAATGAGTAGTAGTGGCAGAAAGTAATAGCTTTAAATGACTACTTCAAAATCTAGATATACTTAAATATATTGCTATATCTATTATTTGCTTAAAATCGTATGCTATTCTGATAGATAACCAAACTAAAGCAATATTTCCAAATTACCTACCGACATTAAACTGGGTAAACCTATAATTAATTATACTCGCTTTTCTCAGAATCTCTGCAATTAAAACTATTACATTCTGGCTGCGCCGCCATACATTTCAGTTTCAAAATTAACGACTTTTGGAATGTGTTTTTGATGAGTAACAAAATGAGACATCGTTAACTGATGTCAACCTTTGAAGAGTTTGATCGTCGCTCCGACTTTCAAAGTTTTCCCAAGTTCCAAGGTCAAGTTTTATTATGGTTTGTCTCAGAGAAAAAGTATAGCCCATAAAATATTTAATAAACATTTTACACCTCTTTGCCTTAACTTATATTACAATTGGAGAATAATTAATAATTAATTAATTATGTATGTAGTTATATACCTATAAATACTCGTAAAATAAAAATAAATGAATATCGATTTTCATTTATTTCACACGAACTAAGTAAAGCTTGTACTGTTGTAACCAGATAACTGTTGAGATGACCCCTAATTCTCTAATAACCATTTGAAATTTCTTGTCGTAAACGCGTGTAGCGTTTATAACGTTACAAGTTTATAAAATTGAAACAGGCTCCTAGAACAACTAGAACCTCGCCTTTTTTTGTTAAATTTGACATTAGCATAAAGATTTTTATTCCTTATAAATTTATCTAGAATTCTTTTTTTGCGAATGAAATTATCTAGAATTCTTTAAAGCGTTGCGTAAAAGCGGTGCGTTACGAGTTCAGTGCTGATAGTGAATAAGGGCCTACAAGATAGCGTATACTGATCTCCGCTAAAACGTGAGCCACATAGCGTCGCGTCGCGCCATATCGCCTTGTCACGTTTGTCGCTCAGATAGTGTCAATTGGTTTTTATTATTTCTGTTCTGTAATCTTGGTGTGAACAATAAACTTTTATCTGTCTATAGTACAACGAGTAGTCTATCTGTTTCATTCACGCACCTTTTGTGACTAGTTCGAATATATATTTACCCCATTTTGAAACCACTTGAAGAATATTTGTCAGTAATGTAATTAAATACATACTGTAAAATTAATTATTCATTTCGGGCAATTAAGCTAATTTGTATCCGGTGTTATAATAACGCTCAATCTTTCCTTAATTGAGCTGCTTAGCATCTTCGGAGTAACGACTTTATAATTTGTAACCTCCCGCGGTGTTCCTTATTACATTCGCATTTTTCATGCGCGATATTCGAGAATACTGAAGCTGAAGAAAGTACTTTGTAGAGCTAAATGATACGGATGGATATACAAGGACACTGGTAATAATTAGTTTTTTACGGCATATTCTGTACTTCAAAGCAAACAACTATTGATCTACAAATTTTGTTAAAATTCAATATGTGCCCCAAAATGTAACTTTGCATAACATCAGGTGAGTTAACGGTAAAACGTTAGCTTATACAGCAATAAAAAAATGAACTTCAAGTATGTAGCCACTTCTAGAATATCATCACTCTATAACTTGAAAATCAGGTACCTTTACTATTCACTTTACTTGGTGGTAGATTTCCTTAGCAGGAAGTCGTCTAGGTAGGTACCACCGCTGTACCAGATATTCTACCGCCAAGCAGTAGTGTGTAAACATTACTGTGTTCCGGTTTGAAGGTGACTGCAGCTAGTGAAATTACTGGGCTGTTGAGACTAACCATCGAAAGTCTCAAAGTAGTGAGTGCCAAAGCAGCGATGCCCCGGACTTTGTTTGCTACTCAAAGTTCTGTGTATCGCTGGAATGGTCATGGACATGCGTTATCTTATACTATCAGGAGACCGCATCGGTCGCCTCATTACTTTTACATAAAAAACATAAAATCAGTTATGTCACATGAGTGTGGTCAAATGCGAACCTATATTGAATAAAAAAAAAATGTAATTTTCCTGTCATGTGTTGTCACTCAGGCGCCATTATTAAATCATAATGCAAACATTTAGTTGTGACGTTGGCATAACTTTTTCATTTCCACTCTCACTACTATTTCCCTCTATTCTTTCTTATATCTTTTGGGATTCAGTAGCTGAATTTTAAACGAAAAAGTTTAATGCGGGTAGGAAAGTTTTAAATAATAAGCAATGGTCGCATTATAGTTTCCCTTTTACTAAAGACTGGATTACATCACAATGTGTGCATTCTTTTAGTAAATATTTGAAATGGCTGTTTTCGATATAAGTTTGAGGAAACAGGAAAACGTCGTGTAAATGTTGCGAAAAAACAAACATTACTCAGGATGCTTGACTTGACTCATTAAAAAGAAACGTTCTGTCTTTCGAACCATTGGGAAATCAAAAGCTAAATTCTTGTCCAACAAACAAATTGCCGTGGTAATGCCATGATAATGCCAGGGAGAAAGTATAATATTTTCTCGGAAACAAACACATTTATGTACCTACTTATGAAACATCAGAATCATTAGTTAAATTTACATGAAATAAGATTGATACGAATTTTGGGACAAGGTTTGGGAAATGACAAAACAGTATCTTCTATCAATTTAGGATACATAAATGTTTATGATAGTTAATTACATTATGATTATGAAGGTGCATTTGTCTGTACGTTTGTTACAATACGATACAATACAAAATTTATAATAACAAAACTACAAGACACTTCTCCAGGCCGGGCTGTACGGATTAGAATGAAATTTGGATCAAAGCTACCCTGGATTAGCATATAAGCTACTTTTAACACCAAATGACGCAAATGAAACTACGGGGCGTAGCTAGTGTTGGGCAATCTATGTTAGTCACGGTAAAGTGTGATTAAATTCTTTAATTTATAATTAAATTACTTATTACATTATCTACACCCTTTATTGAAATACATCGTCATCATATTTAGCCCGTAATCGCCAACTGCTGAGCATAAGTCTCTCTGCTTGTAGGCTAGTCATTCCAGTCACAGGACTGGAATGACTGGCCTACAAGCTAACCTAACCTAACCTTGGCTAGGTTCGACCAGCGGTCTTTGCGATGTCAATAAGCCCTTGGGTACACGACGCGACGTTTAGTTTCCTGGTTGGGGGCATCACTCTGCCTAGTAATATGTCCTGCTCAACTTCATTTTAGTTTCATGATCTCTGTTGCAACAACACGCACCTAAGTTTGACATCGAATTTTTACATTTCTCAGTCGATCTTGTAATATTGATTTGATTTGATCGAGTGTGATGCGTACAAAAAATTAAACTTCTGTTACCATACAAAATTACTGTATACATGATAACTGTATGACTGAAGGAAACCATTGATAAATATGTACTTACATTTTATGATACTACAAAATAAACATGAGGAATTTTTATCAAAAAAATTCTGTGTATCGATAACTTTCTCCACAACACCCCCGACACTTCTAACCGTGCGATCAAAATATTTATCACTTCGTTGGGAGCTTTATGTTTCACACATAAATCTTTGCACTCAAGAGACTCAGAAATAAGCAATCAATCAACGAAAGTATACCATCATACATACAAATGTCTTACAATTGTGAATTACACGTGGTAGGTAAAGAGAATAAATAAGTCATTTCGCGAAAGATCTTAAATCTATTCAAAATAATTATGTTAAAATCGAAAATGCACAGTTTGAAATGTAAGTTCTTGTTTTAACAAGAAATCTACTTTTTAAAGATGTTTCAACTAAATTACGTTAGTGATATTATTCTATTTATTGATTCTCTTCTGTTTTTAACTGATAAAAAAATGAGGATTTTTTTAATGTTTTGTTACCTTGTCATCTATAAACTGATTTGGGAAATTCTTTCTTTATTTGAACGGATATACTTACATTGTGTCTGAGTGTACTGTATGTATTTACAAAAAAGTATTTAAGTATTCTATCAGCTGTATGACTTTCATAGTACAAGCTTTGCGTAGTTTGGGGACAGATGGCGCTGTGTGTAATATCCTTCAATATTTGTATTTACATTTATTTATATTGGTTTATACAAAAATAAATCATCGAACCAGACTAAATTGCTAATTGCGTTTCTGCGACTTTTCAGTGATGTTCACGGTCACTAGAATAGTCTCAATTAACCTACCAAAGGAAGATAGACACTAAAATCCGTAGTAAAACAGCGTAATCTAATCGTGATTGTGCTTAGTGGTACGCAGTCGATTTATATTGTAAAAGATATTATAAATCTTAATTTCATTGCTATTAGTAACAGTAGATATGGAAAGTAACAAATAATAAAGAATGTTTGGCTACCTACTTTTAATTGTTTGTTTCTTTTAAATAGAATAAAATTGAATAATCTAGTAAATTATTATTTATCTTCTATTTAATACGTGCGTTTAACCTATCTCACTAGGAAATGGTTTAGAAACTTTATAAACGAATTATAATCTTTGATTTTTTTATTATCAACTTATTACCTACCTAGTCATTTTTTGAATTGTACGGCTTACAATATCTCTATGTAACTATACTTTTGTCATAGCAGTAACAACTTGGCAAAATTACAGACTTTTTCGCGGTTGCAAATAATATATGAAATGACTTTATGCTTGGTTTTTTTACTTGCTATACATAATACAGTTTCACAGTCGTTTGTATCGCATGAAACTGATGACAGAAGAAAATAAAATTCAATTGTGATTGTCTGTCTCTCATTCAAAAGAATTAGAAGATGTAATAACATACAAGTTAAATATTCCGGTTTGTTTGGCATGTACACGATTGTTTGCGAACCATTTAATTAGAGTTCTATTTACCTGAAGCAAAAATGTAGAAGTAACAATATAGAGTAATTCAGCTCCAGTATGTGTTTTTTTAATGAGACGTACGAGACGCTCTCCTGATGGTAAGAGATAACGCCTATCCATGACAATTGCAGCGATACATAGAACTTTGAGTAACAGATCGAAGTCCAGCGCATCGCTGCTTTGGCACTCATTACTTTGAGACTTGATGGTTGTGATGGTTTCAACAGCCCCGTCTTTTTAAATGGTTGATAGATTAGGTGTTTGACCACAGCTCACCTGATGTTAAGTGAAGGTGTGGTCGAAGATGGTAAAGCACGCCTAGCGTGAAATGGAACTGGCTCTCAAGTGAGGCTGCCGGAACACACCGTTAGGTGCTTGGCGGCAGATTTTCAAATTGCGGGTGGTAGCTAGCTAGCTGAGTACTAAATTACCCTACCACCATGCTATGGTTTCCTCACGATGTTTTCCTTCACCGGCAGCTCAAGCTCATTGTTGGGGTTTGAACCCACGCCCTTCTGCATGCGGACCTACCGCGCTAACCACTGAGCTATCATCGCTAGCTGCAGTACCCTCCAAACCGGAACACAGTAATGTTTGCACGCTATTGCTTGGCGGAGAATATTTAGTACAGCGGTGGTACCGACCTAGACGACCTGCTAAGGAAATGTACCACCAAGTTCTAGCTCCAGTGTTCATAGCTTCCGCAATAATTGGAAGCGACGCTAACGCCATCCTACTGGACGTTAAATTATGACATCGTAAATTCGTCGCTTGTCAGCTTTCTCGAGATAGCATGGCTGAACTAGATCTAAATAAAACCGTAGCTTGAAACAAACATCTTAGCTATCGAAACCGTTTTCTGGTTACAACTAAATAAAAAATTATTGATCTAGGCGTTGCTTTGCGAAAGTTCATTTTGAGTTT
This sequence comes from Biston betularia, assembly GCA_905404145.2. Classification (NCBI taxonomy): domain Eukaryota; kingdom Metazoa; phylum Arthropoda; class Insecta; order Lepidoptera; family Geometridae; genus Biston; species Biston betularia. The sequence continues at coordinate 4,012,946 of FR989879.1, forward strand.
TCAAGGTATACATTTATTTTATGTTTGCTTTAAAGTCGTTTCGGTTACAATAGTGATGAGGATTTAATATTAAATTTATTTAACTTGACAATCTTTCAACATAACGTGTAAAGTAAAATAATACAGATGTTTCTATCAATAAAGCGAAAAACAAGTCAATGTACGTGTTTGGAAGAGGTTATTATTGACATGACATTGACAAATTTTGTTTTGGTTTGCCATTGCTTCTTTTAGGCACTAACGTAGCCAAAAATAAAATATAGCAAAAGTTCAATTGAAAGTCAAGAATATTTTTTATATTTTATTAAAATAAACCCCATCTCATAGTTTAAAGAGTTTTAAACGTAAAAATAATGTACCTAATATTTCAAAATGGGTTTGGAATCGGTAAAGTATTTTTTTTTCACACACCGAATTAGTGTCAAGTAAGATTATATTCTTATGACTGTTGTAACCAAAACGCCTACACTAAACATATACATTGAACGTCTAAATAAAGATGAAGGAAACCACTAAGATGAAATGTCTACACTGTTTTGGAAATAAAAGGTCAACCTACATTGCTAGAGCTCTTAAAACCATTCGCCAATACATCTAGATACACAATAAAATATATCGGTACAGTCCAGCGGCACTTTGACGACTCCCGAATTTCCCAGAATGGAAACATCTATTCTTGTTGTATTTGCCCACAATGTTGTATGATCTATATTTGAAGTAATAAAGGTCAAAATTGATTGAGTAAGAATTCATTTTTGTCTGTGCTGGACATGTTTATTCACTTTGGAAGCGAAGGTATAAGTTGGTTTACTGCCGTTCAGACCCGTCCCAGCCCACTAAACGGTTGCCAGATAACAATAAACGGAAAGGAAATATAAATAACTGTTAGCGAATGATTTGTCGTAAAACTGCAAATAGTGACTAGCTTCTTTCGTCCTGGCTAAATGTTTAACTTTGAAATGTAGTTAGGTCACTAGCAAAATTTTTAAACAAAATGGAAAAATTAGTTATAAGAAATTTTTGATAACGATATGAAACAGACATAATTCAAACGCATTTTCTAACAAGATTTCATTTTCTAATAATTTTCTGATAAGAAACAATATTGAAGAAAATATTTATTACAGCTAAAAATGTCGAAATTAAAGCTTTGTTTACCAGAAAAGCCATTAGCTAATGGCTTTTAGATTTTTTTAAGTTTCAGATTCCAGATTTCACTATACATATCTTATAGTTATCAGACAGGCGTCCTATTTTGCCAAATCTAGTCCTATCTTTTACAGCTATTTACAGATTTTATCGCGCCGTAAACTTATAAGTTATGTATAAAAGCTATGCTTACAAATATACTGGCTCTATGTCCGCAGAAAAAAGTGAGAAGAGAAGATTAAAGACTTTTAAATCGATTTGCAACAAATACCTCATATCTAGGTCTTCTTTAACTTTGCAACAAATACTTAATATCTAAAATCTTCTTTAACTTAGACTATTTTATTCGGAAAACGTACAGTGTTCTTATAAAACTAGATAATATTAGTTGTAATTGCTGTACACCATTAATTATTAGTTTCGCATGTCGAATCTACACATAAATAAGTTTGCTCCAAAAAAAAGAAAGATTGAACAGATATATCCAACGAATTAATATCAAAAATTCATTTAGATAATCCTTGCTGATATTTTGTCAAACTTGCATGTAATCTAAGCTGCATTGAGAATTTTCATACATGATGTTAAAAGTATCATCGATTTGCAACAAAACTAAACGAAGGTACGGTTTTCTGCCAGAGCGACAATCCAATAGTTTATATTTATTTCAGTTCCTATTAAGAAGTTTCCTCGTTTTCCATGCACGTAGCAGGAAATGGTTAAAGTTCGTCAGGTGCACTTGTGCCAGTAATCTGTAAATTCAAACATTTATTCAGGAGCACTCTGGAACAAACAAAAGTGAAAACCACGGGCCGAATTCATTAGTTTCGACCTTTGCAAATATCCTGCCTTTTGATTAGTAGAGAAGGGTATGACTTGTGACTTCAGTATTGATGAAGGCGGCTATAAGTGTACTGGTGTTAATAAGATAGAAACAATCGAAATTGACAATCTACTATATTGAAATCTGATTTATTTATGATAGCCAAGGTATTATAAATGTTAAGGATGATTACTTCAATGTTATATCGCGTCTATACAATGTTTGTATTTACACCTTTAATTGTTGATGAGAGGTAAATCTTCAACATAATTATAGTAGACTGAGTTGGATACGTGCACAGTCAAGGTATGTGGTAAACCCACTAAACTGCCCAGGGTAGCATTCCTTGGTTCTTAAATGTGGGCATCGGGATCTCCAGTAGAATGATTCAGCACCCTCAGCACTGCGTTCTCTGGCACTGAAACTTTTTTTTTTTTATGGTTGACTGGCTAGATGTTTGACCACAGCTCACCTGATGTTAAGTGAAGGTGTCTGTTAAACATGCTGTCTCTAACACAACACCTACCTACTGCATGGTTTTAGCATAAACTCTACCCACCCTAAGCATAATCCTCTATTACTTAGTTCCTGCGGCGCTATAGTCTTTGTGGGTCTTGGCTTCATCTACAATTTTATTCCACCTCGCTTTGTCTCTGTCCTCCCTTTTCCAAGTAAGTAAGATCTTCGACATAGTCTTTCCACCGCTGCCTGTGTCTTCTTCTGTTTTTTTTTTGTTTTAGCGTCCACTTTTCAATGCTTTAGACAACCCTAATGTCATCCATTCTTCAGATATCCAGCCCATCTAAGTCTCTGTGAGTTGCAGAATCAAACATTAGTTTACTGATGAGTATGTTTGTCCAGTTTATGATTCACCCTCATACGCTATTTCATCTTCTCATAATGGTCTATAGAATTACATTAAGAATTTTCTGTCAAAGAGTTTAAGCTGCGTCAGTATCCATGTCTTTAATGTATAAGTCACGACAGGTCGGATTATTGTCTTCTAGCGAGGCCCCTAATAACAGGCGCTTAAGTCGTATGTTGGAACCTCTCTCCACATTATTACACTCACCTTCCCATGCGTAGGCACTTTATCTTTAAAACGCCACTATTTTAGACATAAACATTTAAAAAAACATAAGTTTTGGAAAACGATACAACGCAGTGACATAATTTTTCTGTTCTTACCAAAACTCTCACTGCACACTTGGACACTATAGAAACTTGGTGAGTCGGGCCCAAGAAGGCCATAAAATAATATTAGTATAGGACTAGCCACTAACCGTGTAAATATGAACAGCGTAATTATATGCCGCTCTTTGCTTCATAGTTAATGAGGTGAGGAGAAATGGGATGTAATATCTGTCGTGTAAATTAATTTGGGCTCCTCGTAAAATTTGAGCAAGATAGAAAGTTGATATGTTTTGTCGCTTTGGATAGTATGCATATTCTGTGGTATAGTCGAGTATCCAATCGTTATAATTACTGAGTCGTAGCCTATCGTAGTATATCCTTAGCACGAAGTCACCTTGGTGGATACCAGATATTTTGCCGCCTTCCAGGTAGTGTGTAAACATTACTGTGTTTCGGTTGGGAGGGTTTTGCAGCCAGTGAAATTACATGACTGTTGAGAGTAACTGTCGAATTTTCCAAAGTAATGAGTGCCACGATGTGATACGATGCGATTACGGACTTTGTTTTGTTACTTAAAGTAACCGACATAGCCCAGAGAATCAGCAAGTTGAAGTGGCAATGGGCAGGGCATATAGCACGCAGACCTGATGGCCGATGGGGCTGCAAAGTTCTGGAGTGGAGGCCACGAACCGGCAAGCGCAGCGTAGGACGTCCTAATAAAGACCGCAGGAACGTGCTGGATGCAAGCCGCTTCCAACCGGTCTTTGTGGAAGTCAATGGGGTAGGCCTATGTCTAGCAGTGGACGTCCTACGGCTGAAATGATGATGATGATGACTGCTCGAATTACAAACAAATAAACCTACAAGTAAAAGTACATCTGTAATAAGTATTTCGCCTTTACTGCAATGTGATTGCGGTAAATTAATTTATGGAATTGAACTGCATTTAATGTGGCGTAATTACAGAAGCTGTGGCTTTAAATAATATCATTTGCTACAGGCAGTAGTGCAATCCTTAACGCTGCTGAACTTTGTACGTCCAAATTTCGTATTTGGTTACAGTTGGAGTAAAATTAAATATAAATACTACTTCGAGTAAGCCCGTCGTTATGTTCCGTGCTAAATAAAATGGGTTCAATTTCAAAAGTTGGGATAGGTAAGTATATTTTCTTGTTTATAAGATTTTTATCTGTCTGTGACATAGACCTACTCTAATTTTAGTGTCTTATCTCTTAAATATACTCGCTGTATAGACAGGTAAGGTGCACCTAGTAAAACCTTTTCATTGCCTGCCTCCACACATGGTATCGAAAACTTCGCGAGGAAATCCTAGCATAGCATAGTAGAGTACTTTTTAATACACGCCTGGCTAAAATAAGATAATGTATTTATTTGATAGACACAGTTAAAACAACAATACAAAAAGTTGTAGTTACTATAAAGGACACAGAGTTTCGGCAAAAAACATTTATTTAATTTTCTTAATTAGGCTTGTTTTTTGTTGTTTAAAGTTTGCATTGCATTTTCTACATTTTTCATAATAATTGAGGTGATGATTCGTAGCAAAAATAAACAAAAATTTTTTTTGTAAAACGAATTGCACTTCAGTTTTTCTACGTTCCCGGTAAGTGCAGTGCACTGGTCCCAAGTAGTTTTATGCAACTTTTATCAGAATCTGTGTTGCGCACGAATGAACAGCATTTTTCACTGTCAACTATAATATTTTCTCTTCGCATAATGCAGTACATGCGAAATGCAATCTAAAGCAAGAGCAAAAAGAAAACTCCTGTTTACATTACTAGATTTGAATCATTCTAAATTATTAGCATTATGCTTTGCTTCTCTCTCACTTCCCAAAACTTAAGTGATGTTGTAAACTACTAACAACTTTACTTTACTACTACTAACTTTCTACTTATTATTATTGTTATTTTTTGTTTTCTAATCTTTTATTTGTGGTGTTTTTTGTTGTTTTAGCGTTGTGTGTGTCAAAATAAATGTTTTCTTTCTTTCTTAAAAGAGTAAAGTTTACCAAAGGCATGTGCTGATTATCAATTTATTTTATAATCTACGCCAAATTCGCGAATAGATAAACAGTTTTCTAGTTACGAGTATCCTAATCGATGCAAAGTTCTGCTGAACTTCGTATCGGAACTTAATGACAGGCGCTTCCTCCGTACATTTGGACTGTTATCAATATAGTTCGAAGTTAGTTAAATGAGATTGTCTAACTTAATGATAATAAAAATACTTAAAAATCATATTCTGTGCAACTTAGCATATAAAGTGTATGCAGCTCAGTCGTTACTGCTGAGAAAGTGTCCATGTATGGGAAACGTAATTATTCAGGTTTATTATTCAATACCGATAGTCAGGTGCTTGGTCTAACTAAATTGGTTGTTTGTTCGCTCCGAGTTAAAAGCACATACAGCCACGCTGACGTAATGATGAATGGATTAACCAATTGACGCGATAGGTTTATACTTATGACGTCATGAGTACGGCTAAATATGTAGAATATGCCTTTGCCATACGAAATAAAAAAGTATACCAAACATTTGACACATTTAATTAAATTTGACAACAGAACTGACAAGTTTTTTTTTTAATTTGCCACATCGGGCAGGCTAAAGCTGTAAAGCCATTCTGTCACGTCTTCGGTTTTTACAATTCATGACATAAAGTAAACAAATCTTATGTCATAAAAGCGATATCAGAGTCCAAATAACGTTTCAAGTAACATAATCCAGATATTTGTATCAATAAACCTAAAAACATCTCGACGTATGTGTATTGAAAATATTATTATGATCGCCGTTGACTTGACATTGACAAGTTTTGTTTTGGTTTGCCAGTCTATGAAAGTTGCCCGTCGAGATGACGTCATGAGACATCAATTGAAAGTCAAGTTTGATTTAGGTTTTTATTAAAAGTAAACCCCACCTCATAGTTTACAGAGTTTTAAACGTAAAAATATTGTACAGAAATGTACTATTTCGAAATGGTTTTGGAATCAGTAAAGTTTTTTTTTCTTTATATACCGAATTGTAAAAGTTTGTGAGTATTGAAGAAAAAACAATAGGCAGTCAATTCAATATTACTCTAGAGCAGTGCAAGCAAAGCAAAGAACCTGGATCAAATTGGCAAAGAATCAAGGTAGATGGCATAGCAAGAGAACAGTGAGAGCAGAAATGGGATAGAGAAAGCTGTGGGATGTAATTGATACGATCAAAATTCTCACTTCGTTCAGTTCAACTGTAATGCAGTGTATATGCTTTGTTACTCCATAAAAATATTGATAAAAGAAACAAAGAATTTTCTTTATCAGCCCGATCATATTCTATGATAAGCTCAACCAAAACGCCACGGTGCAGCAGTTCGCGTTCATTGCACTAGCGTTCTGCATTTTTGTGATGAAAAGTTGCACGCAGCACTTACACGTAGCACTATTTTCGTATTTCATGTACGACTTGCGGACGTATCGCGGTTTTACCCTCGTAGTTCCCGTTCCCGTGGGAATACAGGGATAAAAAGTAGCCTATGTCACCCAGGGATAGTGTAGCTTCCCAACGGTGAAAGAATTTTTGAAATCGGTCCAGTAGATTTTGAGTTTATTTGTTACAAACATGCAAAAATACAAATCTTTCCTCTTTATAATATTAGTGTAGATATACATATATACCTTTGTTCAATTTGTTGATGTATTTTAAAGAAACGAAATAACATTTCTCTTACGTTATAAAGAAAGTATTTATCGGCAAACTATAAGCTACTAAGAGAACACCCTTATACACACATAAAAATCAATAACAGTCTCATGAATGTGAAACAGCAACAAAAAAACGTAAGGATAACTTAGGACCTCCACACGCTGCTCAATAATTTAAACATAAATCCGCCCATTTTCCAAGAAACGTATTCCGGGCAGTCCATCAGGGCGGCAGCCGGACCGTTGCCGGGCATCTTTCAAAACGTTCTACCATTTGTTTTCGTTTCCTGGGTAGCACTGTAATCAGCTATTCTTATTCTAAACGCACTTTACTCCATTCTATGGACGTTTATATGAGCTCGTTAAACGAGAGCTAAGTATAGCTGGTTTTACAGCACTATATACGTCATAAGCTTTCTTGGAGGTCCTTAGCAGGTCGTCTAAGTAAGCACCACCGCAATACCAGATATTCTGCTGCCAAGCAGTGCTGTGTAAACATTACTGTATCCCGGTTAGAAGGATAGGTAACGAAATTACAGGGCTGTTGAGACTAACCATTAACCGTCTCAAAGTAATGAGCGCCAAAACAGTGATACCTTGGACTTTTTATATATCTGTTTTTCTGTTTTGCTACTCAAAGTTATGTGTATCGCTACAATGCCATGGACATGGGCTTTTATATGATAGTCTGTAAGGAGCTTTAATTTTTTTTACATCCGGCTAGCCATGCCATTTTTGGCCACGATATTTCCTGGTGAGAGAGGATGCAACCGAAAATGGAGCACTTTTGCCTAGGAAATACCTATCCACGTTTTTCTTTAACGATTCCGGGTTGTACTAGTTCAAAACACAGACACAGGCAACGACCTTCACACATTAGCAGTACAGTTCATTTATTTGAAGTAGACGATGTTTTATCTTCATTTCGTAGAGTTATACTAAAAGATTTTCTTTAATATAACTAAATTTCTCTGAAACGTCCTATATAAGATTGCAGTAGGCAACAAAATCCTTCAGAGTTATTTGTAAACCACCGAGTTCCTCTAACTCGAATCTCTAAACTGCTTCTCACCCTTATATCTCACACGCTAAGCCGATCTCGATGTGGGATTATCATTTTTCACTGTTACGCACGATATGTTCACGTTTTCAATTAGTGCTCAGTGAAATATCGCCTCTCGTTGCTGTTTTCTTTTCAATCCTTCCCTTTTCCTTTGAGTTTCATCTATTTCGGAGTTATTGCATTTTGTGAAATGGAATTATTCATTGGTGAAGAGAGTTTTCTCGAGCTATTAAGAACAAAAAATGGGAAGAGGTCGTTATTTAAAATTTTCGAGTGGCAACCTATAGCATAAAAAGGCATGATGTCACGTTGCGAAAATATGTATAGTATATACTTTATAATAAAATATATACTTTATAATAAAGTATGTACTTTATATTGTGTTGCCATTTATGATTTTTACGCATTTACAGACAACATATAAAAAAAAAAAAATAAGTATTCTATCAGTTATCTGACTTCCATCACACAAGCTTTGTTTAGTTTGGGGTCAGATGGCGCTGTGTGTAATGTCCTACGACATATATTATTAACATGAAGTTTCAATACCAGTAATAATGTTTCTACTGTCCTAAATACAAATAAATGTATCTTTATCTTTTATCGTATTAAAAGACCTTTAATCAATAGAAAAGTATCTTTTAGAAAGTGTCTTCAAAATCCGTTTTTCACCAGAAACCCATTGAAATTCATTGATTGTATCGCAAACAGTCTGTGAATAAGTACACACTGGGAACAACACCCGAACTCTTCACAACAATTTATTAGGTCGAGGCAGGTCGGGTGCGATGGCGCGTAGCAACCCAAACCGATTTGTTCCAGCAAATAACGGAATATATCTGACATCACCAACCACCCGTATTTCTTTTACCTTATTTCACGTATAAGATCGGTATTGCTAGGTCTTACGTATAGCCATTTCGTGATACACGGAATCGTTGCCACATTTGATGTTTCAGTTACTTCAGATGTACTGAATGGAACATGTAGGTAAGCGTGTATTAGTGAAATTAGTAGATATAATAGAGACGGGCTCCATCGGTAAAACTGCATGTAACGGAACGTACATTTTTGCAATTTTTTTTTATTGTTGACAGGCTAGGTGTTTGACCACAGCTTACCTGATGTTAAGTGAAGGTGTGGTCGAAGATGTTAAAGCACACCTAGCCTGGAATGGAACTGGCTTTCAAGTGATACTGCCCGAACACACCGTTAGATGCTTGGTGGCGGCAGATTTTCAACTTGAGGGTGGTAGCTAGCCAGCCGAGTACTAGAAAGTACCTTACCACCAAGCTATGGTTTCCTCACGATGTTTTCCTTCACTGGCAGCTCAAGCTCATTATTAGGGTTTGAACCCACGCCCTTCAGCATGCGAACCTACCGCACTAACCACTGAGCTATCATCGCTAGCTGAGACCCTGGATTAACACATAGGCTACTTTTTATCCCGAACGGTTTAGAGGGTAACACCGCGGGGTGCAGCTAGTATATGAACTGAAATGATCAAATTTAAGACAATGTTAGCAAATGCACTTACATAAATACAATTAGTTTTTCTTTGTTTTTGGTCTTAGTAACTAAAATAATAATTTGAACAACTATTTGATTTTTTATTGTGAAATCTTGTGATAGATCTTCCATCCGAATCAGCCCTGTTTTTTTTATAAACTGTCCCACTGCTGGGCTCGGGTCAGAAAATGTAAAATAAACTTTCTCAAATCAAAATGAATCAGCTTGCAACTAAGAGAACCTCTTTCTATCGTAGCGCGCCGACGTATTTTCTTTGAAAAGTTGACAACAGTTAATTAGAAGGCTACCTCTGTTGGACTTAATTACCGCTACCGGCTTTGATGAAAACATTTGTCTTTCTTTTCAAGAAAATTTCAGAGAACTTGAAAATATGAATCATATTTGCTGCAGTATAAAATTGGCTCAAATTATGACGACAAGTATGATAATGTTTTCACACTACTGCTTGGCGGAAGAATATCTGCATGGTGCTACGGTGGTACCAACCTAGACGAACTTCTCTATTTTTTACTTCTATTATAAAAGTGCCAATACATTGCGTGGTGGTATTTTGACAAAAAAGTAAAAAAAAAACTTCGATCTGCTAAATGAGAGTTAAGTTTGGATTAAAAACGGATTACTTATTTTGTGAATACATACTTAATACAGAACACACATTTATTGTCGCATAAGTATTTGCTATAATGGGAATCGAACCCATGCTCTACAGCTCTTGAAGCAGATATTCCACCAAATGCGCTAACAAGGCAGTCACGGGTCAGGGCACGTACATATGGTGTGTACAATTATACATGCGCATTTATAAAGAATATGAATCCCACTAATATTATAAATGTGACAGTTTGGATGGATGGATGTTTGTTACTCTTTCACGCAAAAACTACTGAACGGATTTGGATGAAAGTTAAAATGGAGATAGTTGAGACCCTGGATTAACACTTTTTATCCCGAAAACATGTAGCGGGTACCACTGCGGGGCACAGTTAGTAGAGCTATAATACACTATACAAATATGTTTTCTAGATATAGAATAGAGTGCGTGAGTCCAATCCATACGTGACCGTTTTATTTTCAGAGACAGTAAAATAAGGAAAAAGGAAAACCTTTGATAAGTAATTTTTGAAACGGTGAGTGTGAGTCACGTGTTTATTCCCTATAACTTATGGTCGCCTGGTGATGAATAGCGTTGTTTGTTACAAAATTCGGGTCCCAATATGTAAATATGTTTTATTACCCCTTTTCAGATCTCTCAATATAACAACAATTTACGACAACAAAAATACAAAAAAAAACAAGAAACGCTCAATACAATATTTGCAAAAGAAATCGTAGAAAATGTCTGCGCTTTTTGCTATTTGCAAAATCTAATTCTGCAGCATATTGCTTTTTGTAGATATTGAAAGCAAAGAAAAAGCAATCTTTTTTTAAGTCAGTTGGTTACGTGCGGAATAACATTTTTTATCGAATATCCTTTCGATTTAGGAGAGGGACTCATGATTTTGTCGTTGAAGCTGCGTCAGTGGTTTGGGGATGATGTAGATTTCATTTGTAATGTTTATGTATCATATGTAAATTACACTTAGGTACGAGTATAAGTGTGCCAAATAAAGAAAAAAAAACAAATATGAAATCTTACAAATTTTACTTGTATGTATTATGTAATATACAAATTACAAATCCAAAAAAATAAACAAAGAAAAATTATTATTATGAAAACTTACAAATTCTACTTCTAGCGTATGTAGGTATCAATAAGCAAATATAACACTTAGGAGTATGCCAAATCAAAAAAAAAAAAGCAGAAAAATTATTATCATGAAAACTTGCAAATTCTACTTCTAGCGTATATGTATCATAATTATATACAAATTACACGTACAAGAGTGCCAAATAAAAAAAAACACAAGAAACATTTACAAAATTTGTATAAGAAAACTTAAAAAAATTACTTCTAGCGTACATTGAAATCGATTTGATCGATCGACTATTTGAAAAATTAACCGATAATAATTACATTGTCTTAATCGATTGAATTTGAAATGGTTAAGAAGGCAATGGTTGTGAAGTTAAGAAGACAATGGTTGTGGTGGTAGAGTACTTTCTAGTAACTACTAACTTCACCACTCTACACCCTTTACCACCTGACAGGGCTGTCACCATGCCAGTATTTTTTTTTTCTTTGGGTTTGGCGTCGCGTTTTAAGCATTTGCCAGTGTCAAGTATTTTATAGTTTCAAAATTCAAATGTTAAATAAGTGTCCTTGTAGCTGTAGTTATAGTCAAAGTCCAGTCTTGATCAAGTACAGTACATGTCAGTCACGTCCACTCATGCTTTAGTATAGTAGAGGTGACTTTACTATAAAGCTTCGATGGAGTTTTGGAAACAACACGAAAAGTCATGTTTCACCACATTATATCATTTTCCCACACATAAACACACGACAAAACACAAGTTTTGGAAAAAAAATACAACGGGGCGACACGACTCTTTCCGCGTTCCCGCCAAAACTCCATGCCAGTATTTAAGTATTCTATCAGTTATCTGACTTCCATAGTACAAGCTTTGCTTAGTTTGGGGTCAGATGGCGCTGTGTGTAATATCCTACGACATTTATTTATTATTATTTATTTATTTACAGTTGAAAACCTTACTTAAGAGTCAGTTCTATTCCAGGCTAATTTTAAACCACACCGTGACTTAACGTCATCAAAAATCTAGCTTGCCAACCATAAAAAATCTCTGTGCGAGGCGAACGACTGATATTAAAGTAGAAATTGCTGGAGCACTTTAGCTGACTGTATTCTGTATTCACTGTGTCCAAACAGCAAACATTTTATCCTCAGTTTAGTGTCAAACTCATTTACATTCATGACACTTTGTGAATTTAAAGATTGTTTCTGGAAAGGTCCAAATTCATTAAGCTGCTATTTAAAAGTTACAGATTACAGTTTTTGTTTAAAACGACCCGAGTTTGCGCTTAATCCTCGAGAGATGCTGCTTGAATTACTTTGCATAACATTTCTTGGATGGGTGGCCGTTAGACCTTTTTTACACGACCGCCAAAAAAAAGAGTGTAATTTTTAAAGAATTCATGGTATATTTGTTTCTTTATTCCACCATAACTTTTCAATTTCTGAACAGATTAGGATGCTAGTTTTTTTAAGGCAGTCGTATTTTTTTTTACTTGTCTACATTATGGTTATAATGTCAGAATGAATGTAATAAAAAAAGTGCTGTACAAAATTCTTAAAAAACCAGTCAAGTGCGAGTCAGACTCGCACACGAAGGGTTCCGTACCATTATCTACAAACACGTCAAAAAAATCACGTTTGTTGTATTGTTTGTTGTTTTTAGTATTTGTTATTTTAGCGGCAATAGACACATCATCTGTAAAAATTTCAATTGTATAACTATCACGGTTCATGAGATACAGCCTGGTGACTGACGGACAGACAGACAAACGGACGGACAGCGGAGCCTTAGTAATAGGGCCCCGTTTTACCCTTTGGGTACGGATCCCTAAAAACGAACTAAGCTTTAAAAATATCTCAAAACTTACTAAAGCTAAGCTAAGGCTTATTTCTTTGCGTTGGCTACTTTTAAACTTGTTTAATATGTATCGCAAGTCCGTATTGACTTTAAAACACAATGGAATTGTAAAATTTGATATTCTCACAAATTCTATTGGCAGAAATATTTATATATAATTTTTGAAATCGGTCCAGGAGTCGGAGCCTGTTCAATACAAATAAACAATCAAATCTTTCTCTTTATAATAGTATAGATAGATAGATTAGCTTACTTAAAAGCTGTTTACTCTGGAATTGAAGCCTTACAGTCCGGTGACACTGTAGAGGCCATCTGCGGCCAACAGCAATAGTCATAAAAAAAAAGGAATTGAAGCCTGTCAAATTAAAACACAAATAGCTATTGAAAATACTATCATATGCCTGAATCATTAAAAAAAAACAATTATGCAGTATCATATTACACTACAGTGACACAAAAGAAAAATATAGGAAGGAAACGAATGAAAGCGGCCGAAAATTGCGGCCATTATTTATAGAAAATTGGGGTAAGTTTGCAGCAGAAGTTGGGAGAATGATCTGTGATTGTTAACTTTTGGGCGACATTGTTTTTGTGACATTCTCGCACTCAGTTTATATCTAGGCTTTCGTGGTTACACATTTACATATTTAGGATATCACCATTATACAGAATAATTTGTAATCAGTCAGCATCCTTTTAATGTCATGTTCAGTACATTCAATCTATCAACTTTTGTTATCTTTCAGTCGATAATTCGGTTTCTTTTCTTCCAAATAATATTAAACAAATATATTTGTCCGGTCTTAACTAAATTAACTCTATGCAAAAATCACGCTCACACTCTGTGGGCCGCCTTACACGTTCAATCATGATCACGATCCGCGATCCGCGATCCGCGATCATGATTTCAAAATTTCTAGATATTATGCGATCCGGAGCATCAGTCCGTCAATCCGCTTCGTACACGATCAATCTGGATCGCGATCATTGATCGCGGATCGCGGATCGCGCGCTACGTGTACGGGCTGCCTGACGTGTGCCGACGACGTCAATCAAGGCCAAAGAAGGGGTTGCTGCGCGGGGGGCGGCTACTACGACGAATGAAGCGTCTACGCAATAGAGAACTAAAAAGTGTCAGAGAGTACCTACCTCAAGAAGTTTAATTATATTTTTTTTGGGATATGTTTTGTTTTTTGGCAAAGATGGTAGGACTAAAGTTGTTTGTTTTAATGTATAAATATCTGCTCATAAAAGGATGCTGATTGATAAACAGTATTCCTGTATACTTGACATTAATTAGTGGTAAATAGCTTTAGTAGGAGGTCGTCTAGGTAGGTACCACTTAGAATAACTAGTACTTGTAATGCATAATTTGAGGTAAAATAACAAAATACTAAAAACTTACTAAGTGCGTGTCAGATTTACGCTAACTATTACGATAACTATTTTCTGTTATAGTCATTAAATTAACTAATCGCCAAATTTACAAATATTGTATTGTGAACCCACGATGCTCGAGTCAAATTTGAACTTGATCGGGATTTTTCAATAAACAATATTAATCGATTTATCTACTTGACCAAAATAGCAAGTCCTTCAGAAAAATAATTTATTGGCAACGTTTTAAACGAACTCTTAAAATCCTCTTTATTTCATGTTTAACGGCGACGAAAGTTAGTTAATTAATTTTATCAATGTAGAAACAAATCTTTAGGATTGTACCTTTCATATCAATTCAAAATTTTGTCTTGAATTGAATTACAAAATTCATTAATTTTGATTTATTTCTTTCATTAGAAATCGGCGAAAATTTATCGCCATCTTTGTAAAGTGTTGATATGAAATTGCATTTTGTGTGTATTCGTTAGTTCTTTCAACTGTGCAACGGATTTTGGTTGTTATAGTTTCTTATAAATACATTGTACGGGTAATTATTCAATACTGCCCCTACTTAATGGTCTATAATCGCATGCCATCAATCATCAGCGCATTAGTAGCGGGCCACTGATTTAGTTCACCGCAGACTGAAACGGTCGCCCACAAGATCTATTGAGAAGGATTACTGACAGCTCTAGAGATGGATCACTGAGTAACCAACTACAGTAGTACTGATGACTTTAAGTTCCGTGGATGACATGATAATAGCTGCCAATAAAACAGTGTGCAATAAAAAAAATAAAGGTTTCCGCGTAACGGGACCTTACCTGTTCTGGGTATTATTCTATTTGTGTCTGGGTGTTTTGTATTTATTATAAGTATATATTTACAACAAAAAAAAAGTATTTAAATATTCTAAATAAATAAATAAATATCATAGGACATTACACACAGTGCCATCTGACCCCAAACTAAGCAGAGCTTGTACTATGGAATACAGATAACTGATAGTATACTTAAATCCTTTTTTTTTGTAAATACATACAGTACACCCAGGCACAGAACAAACATCGATGTTAGTCACATAAATGTTAGTTCTGAGTGGGAATCGAACCCACGCCTTTCAGCTCTCGAAGCAGACATACTACCAATGAACCAACAGGGCTGTCATTCTATCAGTTATCTGACTTCCATAGCACATGCTTTGCTTAGTTTGGGGTCAGATGGCGCTGTGTGTAATGTTCTACGATATTTATTTATTTGCTTGTGCTTGCCCTGGGTAGGAATTGAACCCAGGCCCTACAGCTCTTGGAGCAGACATACTACCAAGGAACCAACAGGGCTGTCAAAATACTTATTTTGTTCTCTATTATAACTTCCAAACTAACATACTGGTAAAAGAATAGACGGATCGACTGATGTACATTGTACTCGTAGCTTTTGTAATAAAAAGCACGCCCTATGAGAATTTTAACTCTAACCGGTTTCCTTTGAGATAGAAGACGATCCGTGAGACATTTTTTGTCCTCAAAGACCTTTTTCGTGCGTCCATTTCTCCTTTAGGAAGTAGGTAATATGCGGTTAGCGCATTTCCCTAAGGAACGGGAACGAATTTATGATTTCTTTGCGTACGCTTTTTTAACATTCGTAAGGCTGAAGCGGTACACGGAATTCGTTTTAATGTTTAAGTATGCTGCTTAGTAAGTCGGGCAAGAGAATAAAATAGGTGCTTAAATATTGCCGTTATTTGTTTGCTACGATTTACGGTATAAGTCACTGTTTGCGGAAAACAGAATTTTATGTGTATCTTAGGTTTACATTGTTCAAACTTTAAGATCACGAATGATATCTATTTTACTTCCCGCTAGTATTTATTATACATGCCAAAGTTTGACTGGTTGTGTGTTTGTTACACCTACGACGTTTATCTTAGGTATTTATTTGTTTTCTTATTTTTTATTTTTTTTTACATTACATATATATAAAACATAAATAATATAAAAAAATTTAAAAACTAGGGTGCCGCCGGCAGCAGGGCAGGGCTCAAGCTGCCGGTGGTTAGGGCTGCAGAGTGAGGAACCTCCTCACAATGCGCGCCGTGTCAAGGATCACTGCCTTTTGAAGCTGACCCTTGACCCAACCGTCTAGCGAGAGTCTCTTATGATGTTGGTCGAGACTCTTCGCTATAAGACCGTTTATCGTGACAACATTATCATTAATCATCATTTAATGAATTCGTAAAAATTCGTAATTTATTATCATTATTTATTACGAGTATAATAAAGTACCAACAAAGTTAAAGTTTACACGTTTTTCAGTACTCTATGTCAAACGGCCTAAAGAGTCGAAAAGGTATTCATTAATTCTGCGAATTTTTATCAACAAAATATGAAATTGATTTTCAAATGTTATATATTATTAGGTATGACGTGAAATATTTCAACAAGATTCCAAGTTATAGGAGTTTGTTCAAGACGTTTACTTACATTCCAATAAACAAGAAGACATTTATTTTAAGATATTGATTTTGGGGCAAACGTTAACCATACAATGTTTGCAATATTTCTCAAGGGTCTTATATATTAAATGCTTCCACTCCACTACTTAAAATAGATATATAAAGGCATAATAAACGTAGAATACAAAAGAAAATATTTAAGCTATTCATTGTTTTTCTTGTTCAATATATACACATGTCTTTTACGAGCTGGAAAAGGGTTAGATTTACATCCATTATATGAACAAAAATGATCAAGAATTTATCATTGAGTCGTAAAACACTCCTAAACTACAACATAAAAAACAATTGCAAGTACATAATTATGTACATCGAATCCAATCCGAAAAAAAACTAAATCTGCCGCCAAACATCTAACGGTGTGTGCCAGCAGCCTCACTTAAGCCAGTTCCATTCCAGACAAGGTATACTTTACCATCTTCGACGACACCGTTATTTAGCTGTGGTCAAACACCTAGCCTGTCAACAATAATTAAAAAAAACACATAATTTTCATTTTTAGTTCAGATCATTAACAGCTGATTTAAAAAAATAGCCACTCAATTCAAAGTTTATCCAACAGATTGCTGTTTAAAACTGCTTTATAAAAAGGTTAACCACGACCTGGTAGCACTAACCGCCTCGAGGGGACAAAGAAGGTCGGGGCTGTTAATTGAAAGGGGGTTTTTCATTCCGCGCTTGAAACCCGGGCACAATGACGTTGTTTTATCATGACGATGAAATAAAGGGAAATCTTTATTGACACTATAAATAGGACATTACGAAAAGATTACATTTAAAAAAGAATTAATCGCTAAAATCTATACCTCCTAGACATTCCTAGAATATGCCGTTTTTATTTATTGTAATGCTTGTGTACGAGGTTAATAGTTTGTCCAAATACAAAATACAAATACAAATCAAGTATTAATAACACCAAAATTACAGGTAATTTTTCCATTCATATTTAAAAATTTCAAAATCATAACACATGTCAAAACAATGAAAATGAAAATGTCAATGAAGTAATATGTCACATATAAAATAATTATGTCAATACAATTAAATGTCAATAAAAACAAAAATATTATAATTACTAACTAGTAATTCAATAATCTCTTAGTTTTAAATAATCGTCAAAGTCATAAAACAAGGTCTCTTGAAGCCTGCCCTATATTGAGTCCAGTGAACGCATAAACCGATTATGCCATGTCACAGTCCTTTGCGACCTAAAAAATCTGACCTTACCACTCAACCCACACGAGCTTAAGTTTTACTAATAAATATTGCTTGAAATGCTTGACAGCCTCTTTAATTTCCATGCACGACATTTTACGTTGGCGGGAAGTTGACAGAGCATTTTAAGTGTTACTTAACTTCACTGTTTTATTCAAGCAATTGTGATTTACCGCTAATAAAGACCAAAATAAATGCCAGTAGCTGTGATTTCACTGCTCCATTTGTCAATAAATGGCAAAAATTTATTTGTATGGAAATCGAACCACCTTAAGACGGTAGACAACAGTCTCTTTGTGACATAAAAACAACATTGATAAAAAAAAAATAAGTAAGAAAATTTAAATAATAATAACATCATTAAATTGTATTATATCGGATGCAATACAATATAATGCTATTATTATAACCTTCCACTACAGACTGAATGAATGAGGTAGGTTCAATGGTATAAATATTAGAGGATATTTTGTACAATGGAAACCAGATGGCTGATAGAACTTATTACCGAAATACTTTTTTTCTTGTAAATTAATACTTGTGATACAGTATATACATATTTAGAACACACATCTATGTTCATCACGCAAATGTTTATCCTGAGTGGGAATCGAACCCACGCCCTTCAGCTCTCGAAGCAGAAATACTATCCAGTGAGCTAACATGTTAAATACATTTTTAGTAAATAAACAGTATTACCAACTTCTTATATTATTTATTTATCAGAAATTAACACAGCAGTAAAAAGGCATCACAGATCCAAGCACGTACATTCCAACAAATAACACTCAGCGATCGTCAGGTCGAACCAATTTGATTTGTGTATACGCTCCTAAGAATATTAATCTTGACTTAGAGGAAAACTGGGCGAAAGATTAACCAAGCGTCGACCGACTTATTTTTATATTGCAGGGTGTTCGCTTTGTAGCGGTGGCAACTCAGTCAGTGGTTACCGGGTCGCACACCGTCAGGTTTAAGATTTTTTTACTTTAAATAGATCTTCATTTGGCCACCAACTCGCCTAATGCAAAGCGACGGTGTGGCCGAGGATGGAGCACGCTGATCTAGAAGATTAGAGAGAAAGAAATAAAAATAGAAGAGAAAAAAATAAGCGATTGCAAACCTTATTACACAGATGTACAATACAAGCTGCATCCCGCGGTGTTACCCGCTACATGTTTTCGGGATAAAAATTGTTATTAATTGTTTCTATGTGTTAATCCAGGGTCTCAGCTACCTCCATACCAGATTTCATCTAAATCCGTTCAGTAGTTTTTGCGTGTTAGAGTAACAAACATCTATCCAAACTTTCACATCTATTGTATTAGTGAGGTTGGTGGGATGGAATGTGGTTGCGTGGCTATTTCCAGAGTGTCTAACAGGTACCTATCGCTATAAGCATCTCAGAGTACGGGGGCACGTCCAAAAACAAACTTGAGTTTCCGATGCAGAGAAACAAAACGAGGAAACCATGATATGGAAGGTGACTTAGTCGCTTGGTTAGAAAATTGACTAAAAAGAACACAAGTTTTTGGTTTCGGAATCCAACAAGCACCTCTATTATGGACATATTAGTCACAACACTAATGGGATTAAAACTCTCGAAAACGGTTCTAGCGTTTTCAATACAATAAAAAAACTATAACAACTTATAATACAAATAAACATAGAAAGCAGAATTAGACCAAATTGAACACCTACCGCAAGCCGCGCAGTCGCGCCTCTCTCTACCGCAAATTTAACTTTGCCGATCTGCCAGTTATGAATGCACGGAAGTTTATGTATAGAGTTAATTAATCACGGTGCTTGTCTTCTGTGTGAGCCGATTAATTGGATCCGTTCACTTTTTCATAACTTTCATAATTAGTTTTTCGGTTAATAAATAAATAACCTAGTACATTTCACACAGCGCCAACTTACCCCAAACTTAGCAAAGTTTGTAGTATGACATAAATGATAAAATATTTTTATACTTTTTTTGACAGTCTAGGTGTATGACTACAGCTCACCTGATGTTATGTGACTGTGTGGTCGAAGATGGTAAACACGCCTAGCCTGTAATGGTACTAGCTCTCAAGGGAGGCTGCCGGAACACACCGTAAGACGAGAGAGTGAGAGTGAGATTGAGAGTGGTAGCTTGTTCAGCCGAGTACTAGAAAGTACTCTACCGCCATGCTGTGGCTTCCCTATTATATTTTCATAACGTCAACATAAAGTGTTGAAGGCTGCTAAATGTTGTTTTTATAATCCATGAAACTAAACATTGCTTTTTAACTGTTTGATTTAATTTTGTGAGATATTAATTTGTTCAAAAGAAACAAAACTGTCGGGGCGCACTGCTAGGCGCATTGCATGTCTTCAACTTGAGGGTGGTAACTAGCCAGCCAAGTACTAGAGAGTACCTTACCATGTATGGTTTGATTATTGGTGTTTGAACCCATGCCTTTCGCCGTGTGAACCGACTGCGGTAACCACTGAGCTATCTTCGCTACGAAACTTAGAGCGTGTAGGAAAAACACATGAACAAAACATTTAGTCGTAGTTTCTCGCATTGGCCTTGATACAAGGTCAAGGGACGAAAGGGTTCCCGGGTCAGTATTGACAACAGTAACCTACGACCTCACAATTGCCAGCACATACATATCTCTCGATTGGATTTGGAAGATCTGACGGTTGACAAGGGTCCCTAATAGGCGATTTAGGCCATGAACCGACAGAATTATGATTTGTAGCCAAGTTTGCACAAGTCATGAAGATTATTTCTCTATATTCTTTTCTTTTAGATAACCTAGGCCAAATTATTATATAATGTTGAAATAAAAGCTGCTTCCTCTTGTACCGAGTCCTTAATGTATTTATTCAGTGTTCTTTGCTTCTCATAAGATAGTTACCTTTTTAGGACCGTCCTACTTTAGCTTTTGAAACGTAACCGGATGAAATTCCCTAGAAAATGATTTATTTTGGCTAATTTTCTAACAAAATACAAAAATATAAAATGATAGTTACCCAGTTCGTTGTACCTGGTATACGATTGTAGCACCACCTACCAGGTCCAATTTCAAACCATCCAGGAACCCACTCACACACAAAATCTAAAAAAGATAAAATATCAAGATTAATCCAGCCGTTTCCGAATTTATGCGAGACGGCACGGCAATTAATTTTTATGTAAGTATTTAGAACATTAGGGTACCCAAAAAATAACGTATTAATCTTGAAGCAAATCATTATTCTTGTAGGAAAGTGCTTTTATTTTTTATTCTTTTTGATTTATCGTAGAAGTTTTATGATAGTGAACCTACTAAATTAAAAATGGAAATACAATTGAAAAAAGACCTTCGTTGACCGGACTTCATTGAAAATTATACCATATTTTCTTATAAATTTAACCATATTGCATAATGATGAGGATGTTTCCGTGTATGTCCTCACGAAAAAATTAACATCGAAAGCCTCAGAGTAATCATACATATATATTCGACAGCCCTGTTGGTTCATCGGTATAAGTCTGCTTCGAGAGTTGAAGGGCGTGGGTTTGATTCCCACTCAGGACTAACATTTGTGTGACTAATGTTTGTTCTGTGTCTGGGTGTACTGTATGTATTATAAGTATGTATTTACAAAAAAAAAGAAAAAGTATTTATGTATTCTATCAGTTATGTCTTCCATAGCACAAGCTCTGCTTAGTTTGGGGTTAGATGGCGCTGTGTGTAATGCCCTGTTTTTTTTTAAATACATAGAAAATGTGTAGGTACCTACAAGAATATCCTGAATGATTTCAAGTTTTGGTAATAATTACGACGTGGTTCTAATTTATAGATACGTATGTAAAATTAAACTAATGTCTTTTTATACGAAATTGTGCGTCGGTCTCATCTTTAGAAATAGTGGACTGAATATAATAAAGTTTTGCAAATCGACGTGGATTATGCTGATTAATATAAAAAAATATTTTACCCAGAAATAAACATTATCACTAGAATATAGCGAGTGAAACTGCGTATAGCAGGCAATACGTAATAAATTAACAATCAAATAATTTTATTGACCATTTGTTGGGATTGCTTGTTTGCGTATCAAGGTCATTGTCAAAAGCGAAGCAAACAATAACCGACCGGAATAATTTTATTTTCCAATAGAAAGATCAGGTTGGAAAATACAAAACTGAAATAAATCCCCGGCGGGCGGAGATTTTCACCGCATATTTCAATGATCGAAATGACAAAGAGCTCTATTTTTCAGAGAGAGAGGGTATCTCTCGGGACCTAGGGAGCGTTGGTCATGGTAGAGCAAATAGGATGGGTAAAACGGTACTTCAAGAACAGTATCTTCATTTTATCTAGAATATACTCTTACTTCGTATTTTAATCCACTACGCTTGGCAGACTTCAGATATCTTGAAGAACTTTTTTTTAAAGAAATTTCGGAAGTCCTATGGCTTCCGCACATTGTGTTTCTTTACCGTTTGAAGTAAGCGTCAATACTCACATAATGTAGTGGCTTTTTATTTATTTTTATTTTTGCTTTACAGGCATCGGGGTCCATGCCCATTGTCAACTAAACACATTTTTTTTAAACTTGATCTACACGCAATTCAGGGAGTTACGGTATTCTATTACTAGTTTGTGTGTATAGCGCGTATTAGTAAGCTGAAGTGGCAATGGGCTGGACATATCTGTCGCAGAACCGATAACTGCTGGGGTAGACTAAAGTGGCGACCGCGTATTGGCAAGCGTAGCGAAGGACGCCCTGAGACTCGATAGAGTGACGATTTACGTAGGACAGCTGGCGGTGGATGGAAGCGAAGAACCGAGGATCGGGCTGAGTGGCGTGTATTGGGAGAGGCCTATGTCCAGCAGTAGACTAATATAGGCTGATGATGATGATGATGATGATGTGTATAGCGCTAGCAGCAACCGATCATGAGCATGACGCATGTGCCAGCCATCGCCCTCCTCGACCATATCTGAAGGAATAGTGCGACCCGACGCATGTCGCCACCGCAAGAAGGAGCCTTCGATGGTAAGCAGAAAGAAACGGTGATAGTCTTCTTTTGTAGTAAATAAGTGCTATGTCCATAACTTTAGGTAGGATTTCCGAAAATTTTGACTAGTAGTAACTTTGGCATTATGAAGTAAACAAAAATTCTGATTGCACATTTACGATCTCTTACTCGGTTTGTATTACCTATTAAAAATGTTCTAGTAATTAAAAACTAGTGTAGTGGTGTATAATTATGTAATTTAATTTTTTCTTCTCTTTTCTGTGACGGCAGGCAGTTCCCCAAGTGGTTTAGAGATTGCCATAGGATTTGAACCCAGGTCTTCTCTCAACACGGTTGCCAAAATTTACCCTTCTTATAATGATAAGTGGCCCACGCCCAGCAGCTGGATAGTTTGTAAAAACGGGGATTGCTCATTATATTAAGCAATTTGAGATGCTCGTAAAAAAAATGTTGTAAATGTTGTATTATTCTATATTGTTAATTTCTTAAATTAACGTTTAGAGGAGCCTTCCGGTGACCAGAATGCTGGCATCTACTTCGATCAAAATCTTATAATTCTCTCTTCTTAATCTTAGCTTTACTTGGTGGTAGATCTCCTTAGCAGAAGGTCATCTAGGTAGGTACCACCCCAGTACCAGACATTCTGCCGCCAAGCAGTAGTGTGTAAACATTACTGTGTTCCAGTTTGAAGTGTACTGAAGCTAGCGAAATTACTGGGCTGTTGAGACTAACCATCGAAAGTCTTAAAGTAATGAGCACCAAAGCAGCGATGCCCTGGACTTTGTTTTGTTACTCAAAGTTCTGTGTATCGCTGCAATGGCCATGAACAGGCGTTATCTCTTACTATCAGGAGAGCGTCTCGTTCGTATCATTATTTTTCACAAAAAAAAAAAAGCATTGCCATCCACCGTGGCAACGCTGTCAGCATTCGGGCCACATATCCCACCTCTGACGGACTTTTTCATTAAATTATTTATACTAAAATAGTATCAATTTATGTTGTAAATAACTTTAATAACTGAATAATCTGGGACCAAAATACGCTATCTAAAATAACTTAGAGACAGCCTTACAACCCTTATACTATCTGATAATTGAAATGAGATAAATGACCTAGCGACCCACATTTAATAACGCTGTAGTTTGATACGAAGTTACCCCTTGTCTTTAGTAAAATATGATCTGCATTTTTGTTGGATTCGAAACAGTTTTATGTATGTTCTAGAACGTCTAGTCATTACATAGTTACACTCTATCCATTTGTAAAAGTTTTGTTTTGAGCCGCTAGAAAAATCTAACAAAACACTACCTTATACTACTAATACCTTACTCAAATCTGTTAGCGTGACCAGCTTTAAGCTATAAGTACATTACAGAAATGAATTATTCAAAACAAGTCAGAGCGTATCTGTTATCGGCACAGCTTCGAAGGGTTATTCCGTATAGGTACTATTTTGGAATGACCCTTAACATCCTTGTAGGAAGACATTAACCAATATCTTCGAAACTAACCCTTCCTCTATAGGCAATTTACCGGAAAGAACCCTAACGTATACGAATACCTACTAAATATAGGAATTTTGGAGACATCTAAGTAAAATTCGGTATGCAAAGTTTTTTTTGTATTTATTTTATATTTTTTACTGATAGTAAACTTTACTTTATGAAACTAATTTGAATATTTTGGCTTTCTATGCGGTAATTTATTTTTAATACCTTTCAAACTTTTTATAGTTATGACGTCATGAGGTAGGCTGAATATGTAGAATATGCCTTTGCCATATAAAACAAAAAGTATACAAATACATTTGATACTTTGACAATAGACAAGTTTTTTTTTTAATTTGACCCATCGGGCAGGCTAAAGCTAAAGCCATTCTGTCACGTCTTCGATTTTTACAATTCATGACATAAAGTAAACAAATCTTATGTCATAAAAGCGATATCAGAGTCCAAATAACGTTTAAAGTAAAATAATCCAGATATTTGTATCAATAAAGCGAAAAACAACTCGACGTATTGAAGAGATGATTATGACCGCCGTTGACTTGACATTGACAGATTTTGTATTGGTTTGCCATTGCTTTTTTAGTCTATGAAAGTTGCCCTACTAGGTGACATCATCAGACATCTGTTGAAAGTCAAGTTTGATTTATGTAAAAATATTTTACAGAAATGTACTACTTCGAAATGGTTTTGGAATCAGTAAAGTTTTTTTTTTCTTTCAATACCGAATTGACGATAACGCCATTAGAAAAGTTAAAAAATGTAATCTAAGTCGATATGTCAAGTGGGGAGCATAATTATGTCAATACCGTACATTTTTGAACTTATAAATCAGCGTAATCAACTATCCAATATGTCGGATATTACATTGAACCTTGAACACAATAAAGAGTTTCTATCTATCTAATGAAAGATATATAGCGATTCAATATGAAAAAAATTCTCGCGTTCAAAGAATCTATATTTTTTATTCTGATAGAATACTTTAATAGTTTTTTTTTGTAAATACATACTTATAATAAATATAGTAGGTACACCCAGACACAGAACAAACATTTGTTTATATCACAAAATGCTTGTCCTGGGTGGGAATCGAACCCACGCCCTTAAGCTCTTGGAGCAGACATACCTAGTACCAATGAAACATCAGGGCTGTCATATATGTATTAGCATGTTTTTGTATACATATATTTTTTGGTTATTCGTGGTAAGTATTTTAAATGTTTGTTAGTGTTCATGACATTATTAATTATTATTATTTTTTTTAGACATCCCCGTTGGCTCTTTGGTAGTATATCTGCCTTGAGATCTGTAGGGCGTGGGTTCGATTCCCACTCAGGGCAAACATTTTGTGAATAAACAAATGTTTGTTTGTTCTATGTCTGGGTGTTCTGTATGTATTAAAAGTATGTATTTACAAAAAAAAAAAGTATTTATGTATTCTATCAGTTATCTGACTTCCATAGCACAAGCTTTGCTTAGTTTGGGCCAGATGGCGCGGTGTGTAATGTCCTACGATATTTATATTTATTTTAGCACATTTTACGAAACGACATTTTGTATTATGTTGTTCTACTTCTACGTAGAATCCTTATTCACTTAAAGCAATTTGTATTCGCACATGTGGTTTCGGTACACTTATTTCCTTCTGGTTATATTTTATGTAAATAATGTGGATCAAATCTATTTGGTAGTACATAAGTTTATTTTGTGATTCCCAGTAGTTCTACCCTATAACTGTAACAAAACAATTAGGAATATAATATTTCAATTTGTTATATTATTTTCATTGTTTGAATAGTTACGAAAAGTTTTATTGTTCTTATATACCTTGTAGCGATGATAGCTCAGTGGTTAGCGCGGTCGGTTCCCATGCCAAAGGGCGTGGGTTCAAACCCCAACAATGAACTTGAGCTACCGGTGAAGGAAAACATCGTTAGAAAACCATAGCATGGCGGTAGGGTACTTTCTAGTACTCGGCTGGCTAGCAACCATCCTCAAGTTGAAAATCTGCCGCTACCAAGCATCTAACGGTGTGTTCCGGCAGCCTCACTTAAGAGCCAGTTCCATTCCAGGCTAGGTGTGCTTTACCACCTTCGACCACACCGTCACTTAACATCAAGCGAGCTGTGGTCAAACACCTAGCCTGTCAAACATTAAAAAAAAATCACACTAATATTATAAATGTGAAAGTTTGGATGGTTGTTGGATGGATGGATATTTGTTACTCTTTTACGCAAAAACTAATGAATGGATTTTGATGAAATTTGGTATGGGAGTGCTGACACCCCTGATTAACATATAGGCTACTTTTTATCCCGAAAACATGTAGCGGGTAACACCGCCAGGCGCAGCTAGTAAAAAATATGAAGAATTTCGGAAAAGGTTGATTGATTTCATTGTCTGATTGATTGTTAGTGCAGATATCAGTTTTATTCAAGCAATTCGGTATGTAAAGAAAAAAAATACTTTGCTGATTCCAAAACCATTTCGAAATATTACATTCCTGTACATGATTTTTCCGTTTAAAACTCTTTAAACTATGAGACGGGGTTTATTTTAATAAAATACATAAAATAAATTTGACTTTCAATTAACCTCTAATGACGTCATGTCCTTGGCTGTATAAGGATTCTTTCAGTGCCTAAAAAAGTACATATTTTACATATTCAGCCAATGTTATAACTATAAAAAGTTTAAAAATGTATTAGAATTAAACTACCGCATAGAAAGCCAAAATATTCAAATTAATTTCATAAAATAAAGTTTACTATCAGTAAAAAATATAAAATAAATACAAAAAAAAAACTTTACATACCGAATTGTGATTTACCGCAAATAAAGACCATAATAAATGCCAGGAATCTAGGAAGCCATCTATATCGAGCGATAACATAACAGTGATTATGCTAACAAAATTAGCAGAGTGATTCAAGTAGAAAGTTTACAAAAGTATGTATAAACATGCATAATTATGTATCACATCATAAATGACCCGTGCTAGAAAATAATCATTAATCATTCTTGTTGAAATAATAGTTTACATTACCCTCAACAGATACTTACGCAAGTTTCTTCCCAAGTTCCTATAAAGACGCTCCTTGAATTATACAAAACAGTATCAGAGTCGGAAGGACGTTTTACACATTACAAGTGGAAATTCTGCACAAGCCCATTCGAGTTTGGTTCACAAATGTCGTTCGATCTCACATTTGGGCCTTCATTATCCTAAAACCCTAAACTATAAAGGGAAAAGTTGGCTGAAGCCGTTTCGGGCCGAATGGTAATTTTACTAAACTTTTACGATTATTGCAAATGAGACGGTCATTTCAGTCGTTTATATGTAATGAATGATTAATTTCTGATGCTCATTTGTGCTCTCAAGATTTCGAATTGTAAGTGTTTCCAATAAGAAGCGAACTGATTCTCCTTCGTATAAAAAGTTAACGTGGTTCGATTTCCATACAAATATTTTTTTGCCATTTATGGACAAATGGAGTATAATTTTGCAGAGAAATCTACTGTTTTATTCAAGCGATTGTGATTTACCGCAAATAAAGACCAAAATAAATGCCAGTAGCTGTGATTTCACTGTAAAATTGTGAACCATTTGTCCATAAATGGCAAAAATTTATTTGTATGGAAATCGAACCACCTTAAGCTCTTAGTATAGAGTTATGATTTGTTTGAATACCTAATATAATATGATATATACCACTTTTTTGCATTGGATATTAGGCGTGCGATATTCTTTGGTTTGACAAATAAATTGACGGTACAAAACAAAAAAGGAACTTAAGCACTGTTACTGTTATTCTATTTTTATTTTGTTAGTTTATTGATATGATTTTCGGTAACCCTCGTTTCATCATCCCCAGACGCAAAGTTGACAAATGTGTCTCTAGGGTACAATAAGTAATGGTTACCCTATTTTTATGATACTTTTTGAGTTATAATATTTTTCAGCTTTTTAAATATTAATACCCAAGTGAAACAAGTAAATTTAATATATTAAATAAGTCCGTTAGTAAATAAGATTTTGATTTGATGTTGTAAGTAAATTTCTAATTATATTTTCAAGAGAGAAAAACAACGATATCTAAGAAATAAAATTGTTTTACATTTACTAGTTATTTTTTTATGTAAAAAGTAATGAGACGAACGAGACGCTCTCCCGATGGTAAATGATAACGCCTGTACATGACCAATTGCAGCGATACCCAGAACTTTGAGTAACAAAACAAAGTCCAGGGTATCGCTGCTTTGGTGCTCATTACTTTGAGACTTTGATGTTTAGTCGCAACAGCTCGGTAATTTCGCTAGCTGCAGTACCCTATAAACCGGAACACAGTATTGTTTACACACTACTGCTTAGCGGTAGGATATCTGGTACTGCGGTGGTACCAGAATGTAGAATATGTAGGTGGTACTAAGGAGATCTACCACCAAGTAAATATGTAGGTATTATAATGAAGCAGAGCATCGTCAGTAGCTGGTACTAAATTTGGATCTAAATTCTGAACATTATTTTAGAAGCATGCAAGTGGGTGTTTGTTACGAACTCTCCTTAATTACAAACACATACAAACGATGAGTATTGTGGGAAACATCTGTAAGCTCCCGCTTTAAGGGCACGTTAAATTTAATTAGAAGTCTTGTTCGGACTAAGGAGGGGGGTATCTCGCCCTATTTCTTTGACCTTGTAAAGTTCGGCCGTATAATATTCTCTAAATGGTAATGAAATATATCTGAAAGCTGAGGGTTAGTACGAATCTATATCGATAATCTACATCTAGAAAAGGAGTGACTGAATAATCGATAGACAAGATACAGTTTTATAAGACGCTTGACATGTTAATGACGCTTGACTATTATTATTATCATTTTTATTATTATTGTGTTAATACTTTTAAATTTTTTACATCCTTTTATTATTTATTTTTGTAATTTTTTATGACATTCGTTTTGACATTTTTTATTTTTTGTTTGCATAAATCATTCTAACTAACTAATTAGCATACCATAAGTTCTTAAATTAGACATGATGAATAATCGTATCTGAATAATTGTGAGGTGATTGTAATTGGGTGTATCCGTTTTTTCCTCAATAATAAATAATTAAACATGTTTGTATTCCTTGTTTACAACTATACTGCGTTTCAATAAATTTTGGCAACAAATGACAATGAGTTGACCGCTCAGTATCTGTTGGTAGCAGTTCTGCTTTGATATGAAAGTTTGGATGTTTAGATATTTGTATGTACAAGCAAAAACGGCTGAATGGGTTTGTATGAAATTTGGCACACATATATATGGTACTTGTAACATCAGAATTTTTTTAGGTTCCTGTGGAATTATCAGAAAATGAACTACTGGATGCACCAACTTGAAAAAGATATCAAGATATAATCTAACAATAAATTAGCGCAAGTTTTTTGACTATTATTTTGTTTCTCTCTGCACTTCATTCTAAATGTAACGCGGGCGAAGTTGCGAGCGTAGGCTAGTATACTCTAAAGAAGAGTACATACATGTATTCTATCTTTTGTCTAGTTTCTAAAACACATATTTTGCTACGTTCAAGGCTAGATAGCGCTGTGTGAGAAAGTAGCCATTATTTATTTATTGTTTACTCCAAAACTTGCGCTTAAACGGAAACCAAACTAAAGCATGAAAATCACTTATTTGGAATAAATAGTTGTGATGATACCCACGAATCGCCTGAGTACGCCCCAGTTCACGGGAATTCCGAAGGCGTGCGCGAATTAACTTTTCGAATCCCCCGTTCAGGGTGAGCGTGAACGCGATGCTGTTATCTGTATAAACGCATGATTACGTAAATTTGTTCGCGAGGAATGGCGGGTAATACAAGTTTATTGGTTTTAACAACTTTATTCAGTAAAATTTTGTGTTTGGAAATTATTTGTAGCGTAGATGCTATTGAATGAAAATTTAGAAATTTTCTAAAATCTAATACCTATTACCTGTGGATTGTGATGGAGTTTCTTGAAAAATATGAGTTTTAGGTGTCGTGAATATTGTTATGAAGTTAAGACTCATCCCCGTATAATACTCCAAAGTTTTCTACACACCAATGTTTTATTCAAATCCGTACAATCATTATAGAAATGAGTAAAAATTAATACTTTGACCATACTTTAGAAATATTAAATAAATAATTAGTTTGGTAATGAAATCTGAAATGTCATCGACGTTGATTTATGAAAATCGCGCACTGTGCGATTTGCTTTCTTTTTTTTTTGCCATGCACTTGCATATTGTGCAATGATCTTCCTTCTTCCATATTCCCGCAGAGTTACATTGGGCGTTTTAATAGAAACTTAAAAGGTCGGCAACGCATTTGTATTGCCCATGATGTTGCAGATTTTTTTTTTTTTAGGTTCGCGTTTGACCACACCTTGTGCAGTACAAGATGAAGCACGCTTACTTAGAAAAAAAGCCTGTTTACTCTAGATTTGAAGACACCCAAATTGTACTTCGCGGGAAAAACAGACGCCGGCAGAGAGTTCCACATCCTCGCTGTGCGTATGAAGAATGTGCTTTGATTGCTTATCGTCAGGCTACCCGGTATCATAGCCACCAGTGGCATGAATAGAAAGGTTCAATTGCAGATTGCTGTGCATGACTTTAATTATTTAGGTAGGAATAAATGATGAATAGGAGCGATAAGAACGAGAAAAAATGACCCGGCGGTCGTGAATTCATTTCTACCGTTGCGTGATGTTAAGATGAAATCGCAGCGAATGAGCAGAGGGGACCGGTTTCAATCAGACCATGTCTCCATTCTATCCTTGTTTATTATTAAAAGAACCGGAAAACCTCGTCGAATTGAGCAGGAAGACTCAGCTGGAGCTGAGTGTCACGTATCGACCATAAAAAGTTGCGCAGTTGGTGTTTAGAATTTCAAGCGGCCTCACAGCGTCGTTTCTGTACAGGACTCAAGGGGCACACAGAGTTCTTTAGTTACTTGGTCTATTTTAAGTCGCAATTGCTAGTTAAGTCTCAACAGTTATTTGCGTGCCAGAACAACAAAATACTGTTTTGGCCACGATTTCTCGTCTGCGGTTAATTTGTCGAAAACAATTCGTCGAATCACAATTCGTCAAAAACACATTTCGTCGAATCACATTTCGCCGAAAATGATTCGTAGAAATCACATATGACGCTAGACGGAAAAAAGGAAAGAAAATTAAACATGTGGGCTCAAATACCAGGTTAGTTATGTTAGTACAGAGACCTGAGAAAGAAAATTGAAGACATTACGAGGGGCTGTACATCGAGAATTGAAATTCGACGAACTGTGTCCGCGACAAATTGTTTTCGACGAATTTTCCGCAAATCCGATTTCTACGACATATTATAGAACTATACTTAAGCGTATTACTTATAACTTCAGTGTCGTCAATAAATAAAATATTTTTATTTTGCGTTCGAAATTTGTCGTCACTTAAAAAGCAACTCATGCGGCTAGTAGCCAAATAGTGGTAATTATATCTATGTAGTTACCCATTCGTGTTTTACTTATACGGGATTAATCACGTTTTTATAGTTGACAAGCTAGGTGTCTGACCACAGCTCAATTTTATTTTTAAGTATGTTTTTTACGTAAAATTACTAAGACGGACGTTATGCTACGACGTAGCAACTCTACGACGGCTGGACAATGATGAAATTTGGTATGGAGTTAGTTGATACCCCGGATTAACAAATAGATTACTTTTTATACCGAAACACCGCGGGGCGCAGCTAGTATAATATATAGTAGGTATATTGTGAGGCACAAATATCTACAGCCTTCGGTAACTTACCCGCAATTAATTCGGGATTTCTGTGGTGTGTCAATACGAAAATACACATACACCCCATAGATCCTTCAAAATAGGGATATACCATAGGGGTCATGAACTTGAAAGGGCTCACAATTCACAAAACTTATATCTTCGTCAAATGAGCTGAACAGTACGTATGCATAACTTACCGAGTTGTTAATTCCACACAGCTTTGAATAATTTCAAAGCTTTAACCTCTGGCCCGGCAGCGTTTACGCATGAAGTTCGCTTGGGACCAAATGTAATGAAGTTACGACAACTTTACTCGGGTTGTAGGTACGTTTGACCATTCGATGTTTAAAACTTACTAACTAGAACATAATCTAATAATTTAACCTATCGGTTGGTGGTTAAACGTCCCATTCGTAATTGATCTTCGAATTACCAATTTAATCAATCTTTCTCTTACTGATTTCCCCCGCATAGTGGGAAATTACCTAAATTTCGTGGTTCGCTCCGAGTAAAATACTAGGCTGGCACGTCACTGATCATTACAACTTAATAAACGGGGGACAAAATAATATTATTCCTACCGTAAAGTCATTCAGCGGAACAATTCCAGACCGAAAATTTAATTCAATTTAATTCTAAAAATACACCGCATACACTTTAACCAAGCTTATAATTACATAGAAAATTTGAGCTTCACAATTTTACTTAAATCGTGTATTTTTAACGTCAAAAATAACATGAGACATGCGAGTAAAAGGGTATAATCTGACATAAGAAAGGGACATAGAGAATTACAAAGAAGAGGCGGCAGTCGTGTAGTGTAGGTATATTGTAGCATTAAGTTATGTCTCGGGTGAAAATGAATGTCATTCAATTTCAACTAAACTAAACTTTAACAAAAGTTGATGCTTTTTAACAGACTTCAAAAAAAGAGGTGATAAAAACAGATTTGGAAAAAGGATATACTTTCAGATTGGTTTCATGGTAATTTAAGCAAAATTGGTTCTGTAGTATTTTTTTTATTTATTTTTATAATCAAAGGAAAACTTACAGCTAGGTACATAGGCAATTACAATGAACAAGAAAAGAAGGCCAATTAAAAGTTTCCACAAGTAGAAAAGAAATATATGATAGTGGGATGATTTTTATGTCAAAATAACAAAACAAATATGTCCTTTAAGTAAAAGTAATTGCGTACTTTGCTTTCCTGTGACTTTTTAGTAGTGTTCTCGATCACTAGAATAGTGCCAATGAACTATCTACCTCAAAACCATGTAATCTATCCATGTTTAGACTGGAATGAAAGCCATTTTTTTTTGTTTTGTTATACTCTTTATCTGTTTTTTTATGTTTCATATTTGTATGTTGTTGTGTTTTGTTTTAGTGTGTAATAAAGTTGTATTTTATTCTGTTCATTAATCCTTTTTTGTGGAGTACTGAACGATGTCTCAAGACTGAACGAAATGAGTGTATGGGTCACGCCATCTGGGCTATATAGTACACTAGCTGCGCCCCGCGGTGTTACCCGCTACATGTTTTCGGGATAAAAAGTAGCCTACGTGTTAATCCAGGGTCTCAGCTACCTCCACACCAAGTTTCATCTAAACTCGTTAAGCTGTTCTTGCGTGAAAGAGTAACAAACATACTCACAAACTTTTGCATTTATAATATTAAGCAGGATAGGATACAACGTTTACGTTTTTATAATGTTCCTAAAATATAATTTGATGCCATATCCTTTTTTGTATCTGATCCGTGGTAGGGAATAATGAATTCTATGTTACTACGTATGCATGGTACATGCTACATAGGTGATTCATAAGGGGCCAGGTCCATATTTAATAAAGATTACCCTATAAAGGGAGTGGCAAGGATTACAAGGGCTTATCTTAGGGTCAGCTGCTTTATTAAATGGAGGTTTTTGTTGGTCGCTTTAAAAAGTGATGAGGTCATTCATTTTTACTTTTTTCGTATGATGTTAGGGATAATTAGGTCGGAGGGTAATGAAGGCTGGTGTAGGGATCTCATATTGTACTTTGAAGGGCAGAGTTATATTTAGAAATAATCTAGCTCATATATAAGCAAGCAAGTGAATAAACAAATGTTTGTTCTGTGTCTGGGTGTTCTGTATGTATTATAAGTATGTGTTTACAAAAAAAAAGTATTTATGTATTCTATCAGTTATCTGACTTCCATCACACAAGCTCTGCTTAGTTTGGGGCCAGATGGCGCTGTGTGTATAGTCCTACGATATTTATTTATTTATTTATTTATTTATATGCTTTTAGTCAATTTAGGCTGTGGCTTCAGTTGTGCTCACGATACCCCTTAACTAAAGAAAATTAGGCAGTAGATAATAAATAAAGTGTTGTTTATTGTCTAATTATTAAAAAAGAAAACATAAATAAAGACAAAGTAAAACCAAATACCAAAAAATCAGTTTTTTTTAAGTAGGGTAGTTCTGAAATGACATGTTCGTAGGACAGCTGGCGGTGGATGGAAGCGAAAAGCCGAAGATCCGGCTGAGTGGCGTGTCTTGGGAGAGGACTATGTCCAGCAGTGGACTTATATAGGCTGATGATGATGATGAGTTCTAAAATGAATTATACGTTACTTTATATAGCGAAACACCATTTGTACACAATGCGCCGGTAAACCGATACTATAGAATGCAGCAAAAATAAGGTCACGGAACACAACCAGTAATCAATTTATAGCTATGTTCTGATCAATTTTCATTTGTAACTCTGATCCGTGAGATAAATAAATATTATAATAAAAAAGAGATATTTTCCTTATTATTTCATATCTCTCCAATCTTTTTACAATCAAAATAAAATCCAACATGATAGAATGTTGCAGTAAAAGTCAGTTCAAGTATGGTCGTAAAATTTTATGCTAGCGAGAATTGACCATTTCGTTCTCTGGAGCAGGCGGGTAGAGCAAAATTGAACGATTGAATGGAACCTTTAAGGAAGGCCCTGTTTCACTGATAGTAAGACAATTAACTTTAAAATTTATAATTTTTCCGAAACACTATTTTCCTATAGTTTAGAAATGCCTAATGTTGGTCTGTTGGCATGATGTCCAAAAAAATTAAACCTGATAGAGCTCAAAAATTATATAATGTACGAGAAATATCTAAAAAATGTTGCAAAATATCAACACAAATTTTGTTTCTCACTCAATTACACCCCGTATAGTTTTGG
The DNA here is from genome assembly GCA_905404145.2 of Biston betularia. Lineage (NCBI taxonomy): Eukaryota > Metazoa > Arthropoda > Insecta > Lepidoptera > Geometridae > Biston > Biston betularia. The sequence goes on from FR989879.1 coordinate 4,048,535, forward strand.
CCGAAAATAATAAAAATCATTCGAATATATTTTAGCTGTTTTATATACTCATTTATTAATAACACTCACACTGGTTACAATGGTCACAGTCATTAAACAAATACAACTTAAAAATTAAATAAAATCCAAAAATGAAGTGAGTAATGTGTTTATATGTGTTTTAGCTTATATTATCTTTATTACAGATTTGAAAAATTATGTGCCATACAAATTTAATTGCAAAATAAAGCAGTGAAGACTCAAACCGGTGGTTAGTGCTGCAGATTGAGAAAACTATTGACAGCGCGAGCCGTGAAAAGGGTACATGCAATTTGTATCTGACCTATGACCTAACCGTCTAGCGAGAGTCTCTGAAGGTATTGTCTATGACACTTTGCTATAAGACCGTTCAGCGTGATGACTATCGGGACAATGATCAAAGAACCAACATCCCGTATAACAATTTATTACTATATGTGCTCATCTTGTCCCAAAGCTGAGCAAAGGCCTTCCCCATTACTGTGTCTCTCAGGTGACTACGGGCCTTTATTATCATGAGCATTGAGTTCATATTCCCACCGGCTTTATAGGCTGGCGTGGTGATCGTTTAACCTTTGGGACCCTATTGGCCTATTGGTGGCGATTCTCGCCCATAGCTCCTCTGACATTCAACAGATAATTAATTATGTACATAATGTATAATATATAAGACAGCACTGTTGGTTTATTGGTAGTATGTCTGCTCCAAGAGCTGACGGGCATGGGTTCAATTCCCACCCAGGACAAGCATATTGTGATACAAACAAATGTTTGTTCTGTGTCTAGGTATACTGTATGTATTATAAGTATGCACCTATTTACAAAAAAAAAGTATTTCAGTATTCTATCAGTTATCTGTCTTCCATAGTACAAGCTTTGCTTAGTTTGGGGTCAGATGGCGCTGTGTGTAATGTCCTATGATATTTACAATATGGTCATATAAAAAATAAAAAATGAAAAAAAAATTAGCATTTGATTTAAGTTGTCAAATTAGCCGATTAATATAACCCTCAATCACTTAACATCAGGTGAGCAATGGTCATACACTTAGCCTGTTAAAAAAAATAGCAAATCGCGTAAGCAAATCAGCTCGACAATGTCCTCGATTTGGGTTCGAGGAAGAAAAAAATCATCTCATAACTTAACGCGTACGCTGTCATGCACACGCTGCGCTTAGCAATTCTAAAGAAGTCTCCATTCACCATTATATTTCAATGTAATATTGACACAAAGTATCAGCCGGGTGTGTCGTATTTTGTGCTATAACTCCTCAGTTTATATCTAAATGTTATTTCCCGAGCGCTGAGTTATGATTCAGTAAGTTTGGGTGACAGTATAACTTTGACTAATGTCCTTAGCAATAGGTAGGTAATATTTAACATGAAAATGATAGTTTAATGTTCACCTTGTTATTTGAATCCATCAGTTTGGTTTACTTGGCATTATAATAGCATCACAAATTTTTTAATCACTTAACTTAATATGTAATAAAAGCTTTTTAAAAGTTTCTACTCATAGGAACTAGTCGTATACATTAAAAATGGAGAATCAAATTAAAGTGAATTTATACAATAAATTCTGCAAATATTCACAAGAGAAACTGTGTTTTTCGTTTAAAGTGTGGAATAGGTACTCGTTTGACTACATCCTGCCTGATGTTAAGTAACGATGTGGTCTAGGATGGAACACGCTTACCTAAAAGGGGCCTGTTTAGTCTTGATTTGAAGACACCCAACACCCATATTGTGTTCATATAAATTACGTACTATTGGAACCAGATAATTGATGCGATATTTGTATACTTCTTTTTAAAATACTTACCTATAATACATACATACATAACACCCAGACATTTATATTTGTCACACAAATATTTGTTCTGAATGGGAATCGAGCCTACGCCCTACAGCTGTTAAAGCAGATACAATACAAATGAGCCAACAGAGCCGTCAAATAATCTCACTGTCTACTTTTTTTTCTCTGATTTTGGCGTCGCATGTCGAGCATTTGAGTTCGCATCAGTCAAGTTCAGTCATGCTTTAGTAAAGTAGTGGCGACTTCACTATAATGCTTCGATGGAGTTTTGGAAGCAACACGAAAAGTTAGTTTCACCACATTATATCATTTTCCCACACTCAGACTTGATTCGGCACTTTATGAATAAAACACCACCATTTTCATGCATAAACTTACACTCGTTTTGTAAAAAAAGACAACGGGGCGACACGACTCTTTCCGCGTTCCTGCCAAAACTCCCGTTGTCTACTTAATCCGCATGTAAGTTTGGTAAAACAGGGCTCTGACAGATATCAAATACGTATTTAAAAGTTAAATCTTATTTCATTGCCTTTTGCCGTCATATCAAGCTATCCGGTTTCAATATTGTTTCAATCTATAAATCCGAAAAAAAGACAAAGCGATCAAAGCCAAATTGAATGTGCCGTGCGTGAAAATTGGTGGATTGGAACAGTTTTGCTCGCAAATAGAGCAAAAACTTGTGGACGTTTTTTTCTCTTAAAAAGCTACTTCGACGTCTATAATAAAGCATGACTCGTAAGATTCTTTTGCTGTCAAAGTGACTAAACGTGTGAGCGTCACGCCTGCCCTAGATGATTGCAGTGCCACAAAAACTACTTTAAATTGATTATAAAAGTACCTACTTTTTATTATTAATCACAACATATTATAGTGTAGTTAGGAGCATGTAGGTATTTTTTTTCAATTGACGAAAATGATTTTCGTGTATACCTATCTTTTAAGAATGGAAAATAATATACAAATTTACATTTAAAAAACCGATTCCATGACCAACTAAACGCACTGCTCCAATGAAACAGCGAGGTTTCTATGTAAAAGAAAATTTCATCGGTGTAAACAGTTTTTAGATTTTTGTTCATTTTTTAAAAACCCCTCGACCGATTTCGATAATATTTATATGGGACCACCTCTGAAGATCTGATGATCTACCAAGCAAAAAAAAATCGTTTGATAAATTGGCGGAATTATCGCGTAACATAAAAAAAATTACAGTCGAATGTTACCCTTCTTCTTTTTTGAGTCGGTTAAAAATAAATGTATTATATTACATTCAGGTATATGATAGCCCTGTAGGCTATTTGGCAGTATACCTGCTTTAAGAGCTGTAGGACAGGGGTTCGATTCCCACCCAGGACAAACATATTGCGGTATGAACAAATGTTTATTCTGCGTCTAGGTGTTCTGTATGTTTTAAAAGTATATATTTACAACAAAAAAAAACATATTTAAGTATTCTGTCAGTTATCTGATTCCCATAATACAATGTTTGCTTAATTTGGGGATAGTGTGAAATGACCCCGGATGTATACGCGTATATAAGCGTCTAGAAAGTACATTTATTGAACAAAATAAAAAATCTTAAATTAATACTATTTACAAATTTATAGAAAAAAAAAACCGTCAGGGGAGAGATATGGGACCAGAATGCTGGCAGCATTGCCACGCTGGATGGCAATGCTAAGCTTTTGACCAAAGTAGATACCAGCATTCTGGTCACCTGAAGCCTCCTCTAAACGTTTGAAGCGTCTCGTTCGTCTCATTACTTTCTACTTTACAAACTAATATCCAAACAATAACAATATTATGCCTAAATAAACAGTATAGCAGTTTACCAATATATACCAGTCTTTTTATTGTAATAATGTTAGTTTTCGAAGTCCTACCCAGCATGTAGGGTGGAACCAGAGATGCCCCATTATAAAAGTTAACAAAAGCCCAAAAGTCAGTCACTGCCTTCGCAATATCTTCGCCCGAACTTTAATTGAAAAAGGCAATAGACGTCGCCACAAGAAAAAACCGAGGCATTCATTTATAGTCGGTTCAAGTGACAGATGACAGCGGTGTGACACGTGCCTGTGACACGTGACGGAAAGTTATGTGGAACAAAGTTGTGGTACTACTTTCCTGTTTATATTTTTACAAAAGAAAGCGTTTCTAAGTAAACATTTGGTATGGCAGCCGAGTTGGGGAGACCGTCTGACATCCAATCTAGAACCAGATCGAATATTGTTAAGTTATGTGTGCATTTTTACATAACTTAAAAGCTACGCTCCTCGAACTCCGGTGTCCATGGTATTTGTATTTAATACATAACATAAGTTTAAATTCACTTCAACGTATGAACCGATTGCGCTCAAGACTTCGGCGGCACCCGAAATCCTCGTCCATTCTCAGGTGTTACGCAACCATGACCGGCCTACCTTCCTCTGCCAAATTTTCGCATCGTAAAAAAATAAAACATCGTGAGGAAACCATAGCATGGTGGTAAAGTACTTTCTAGTACTCGGCTGGCTAGCTACAACTCTTAAGTTGAAAATCTGCCGCCAAGCATCTAACGGTGTGCTCCGGCAGCCTCACTTGAGAGCCAGTTCCATTCCAGGATAGGTGTGCTTTACCGTCTTCGACCACACCGTCACTTAACATCAAGTGAGCTGTGGTAAAACACGTAGCTTGTCAACCATGAAAAAAGCACTATTCTTTATCTACACTAATATTATAAAGAGGTAAGATTTGTATTTTTGTATGTATAAACTCAAAAACTACTTGACCGATTTTAATTTTTTCACCATTTAGAAGCTACATTATCCTCGTGTGACAAACTACTTTTTATCCCTGTATTCCCGCGGGAACAGGATTTACGCGGGTGAAACCGCGAGGCGTATATATAGGGGTCGATTCCCACGTGAAAACAGCAAAATTTCACCTGCTGAAGTTGGGCAACGAACATCATTTGATTTTCATTTCTATAGAAAAAACAGATAGGTAAATATTTTTATAACAAAATCAGAATTCTGCCAAATAAAACGTAAACGAATAAGTTTTTAGGCCGCTGGTGACGTTTATTTCATTCAGTTATGTACGTTACTACCTAGGCCTGAAAGAACTTTTTCATTATGAAACTTATCACGACTTATCCTAATACTTCGACCAGTATCAAATAGTTCGGATGTTGCCACAAACTAACCAAACAGAGAGGCAACATTACTAGAAGAGATATTACAAGAAAATATCTTGTTAGGATATCGTATATACATAACATGATGCTAAGTAGTTTCTTCTGTATGTTTTCCTTCCAAGTCTTCCTTGCGAGTCCCGGGTCCGTCGCCTTGCAAGGATAGGCATCTGAACAGATAAATAAAACTCGAACTCTGGTTATTATGTAAGCCGTACATTGTATATATATATTTATTTTTTTGGTTGCTTAAACTACAAGGGCTCACCCGAAGACCAGCGCTGGTCATACCACTTAGTATACCACTTATTATGCTGAGGTGAGCCCCTATTTTGTAACTTTTGTCTGTCTCTGTTTGTTTGTTTTTGTTTTTTGATTGTTACAAAATTAAACGTTATTCTTTCTTTCTTTCTTTCTTTACAGTGTCTAGTACTTGCAACCCAGGTGCCCCGTTTCTGCCCCCAAACAAATTTGATAATATCCTAAGACCAACGCTGCTTCAAATACTCTATCCAGCAAATAGGTATGGTGGAACTTTGTTGGTATTTCTCGCGCGCCTACTTCTACCTCTGCCCACCTACTTCACTCTCACTCTTCTACCCACTTCATATAAATTAAACATGATATCATTACTGTATTCTTTACATATATATTTACTGGTAGATTCCTCGCGGTTTCACCCGCGTAGTTCCCGTTCCAGTGGGAATACAGGGATAAAAACTAGCCTATGTCACCAGAGGATAGTGTACCTTCCAACGGTTAAAGAATTTTTGGAATCGGCCCAGTAGTTTTTGAGTTTATTTGTTACAAACATACAAAAATACAAATCTTACCTCTTTGTAATATTTGTGTAGATAAAAATAAAAATCAATTGCCACATGTATGACAGAGAGTCACTTGAGAACGACTCTACCGATTTGGCTTACTTTATTTTCGTTGTTTACAATTGTCAGACCAAGGTTTGTATAAAAAAAAAATCTGGAAAATCCATGCAAAAAGTTGGTAATTTGGATGGTGTTAATTTAGGCGACCTAAATAAAGTATACCCGTGAATAGCGAATGAACCGCTAGTTTTATATAAAAATACAATTACAAATTCTTATTGTCGATATGAATTACCCATGTGATTACATACAAGCAATTCTCCTTTTAGGTAATATCGACAATAAAAATTGTGTTTACTTCTTGCTTGATCCTCATAGTAAACATGGTTTCGTGGAACGGTAGCACTAAAACGAAAAGCATTGTATCGCGAAAACCTTTTATTGTGGGGTTTAACCCTGAAATCGACATGTTTCTCTGGAAAAGCTGTTTTTTTTCGCGATTTGAGGATCGGTCTCATAGATAAACTTGCTTACAAAAAGGAATACATTGCACTGCATCCCATCCTGCATCGAAGTCGTTTTTTTTAATAAGGTTAACTTCTGTAAATCAGTAGACGTCTTGCATACTAAATATAAAACGGATTTTTATTATGTGGTAGTAGAAATTTTCATGCCAATAAAAACTCACTATTCCCACGATTTCCGAGGGGCTACCAGCTAGCATATCAATTTGCGAGATTTATGTAATATGTAAATGATATAAAATGTATGGAGTGTCTTACTTTTACGGCGCCTTGGCGGGAGGAAATAGAGATTACTTCTTTTTATAAATTGGACTGTCGTTCACGTGCTACGTGATTCTCGCAAATTAAAATGATAAAGCCACAGATTAAAAAAAAACTGATTATAATTATCTATACTTCATAATCATCATCATAGTTTATTTTAATTTTTTATTTTTATTACTTATAGGCTTGCGTTTGACCGCCAACTCGCCCGATGTAAAGCGAAGATGCGGCCTACGGTGCAGCACGCTCGCCTAGACGAAACCGATTCACTCGTGACTTGAAGGCAGCCAAATGGTATCTATCAGGGAACACCCCCTCGGGCAGCAAATTCCATTGTTTCGCGGTTCGTATAATGAAGGTAGACTCGAACCGTAGTCAGCGTGTCATAAGTCTTGCCCAAGATACACCACTCAGCCCGATTTCAGGCTTTAAGCTTTCAGCCACTGCCAGCTTCGTTCTTCTTACGTATATCGTCACTCCAAAACACCTAGGCATTTTCATTTTCAAGAGACACAGTTAACGTAAGTAACTGTTAAGTAAAAGTAGATATATAATTTCTAAATCATCCATCTGTACATAATTATTCTGCGTTACTGGGCAGAAAGTGCTTCGGCGAAGTTCATTGCCATTCCGTGTACGTAGAATTATATTTCCTTTTCGGTACCTACGCTGGCCGATTCAATCGGGATCCTATTGATAGGGTTTCTTATGCGATACATTAAAGATACATAAAGACCAAATATATAAATGTAGGCATATTTTTGTTTTATTTTTGCGGGATTATTCACGTTTAATTTTATGGGAAACTCCGGCTACAGTTTCAGCCACATCCGGTCGCCTCGTCTTTCTTCACACTGTAGGCCGCTGCGCGGCTGAAGTAAATGGGAATCTATGATCTATAATTTTCTATTATAGATAATCGGTAATAAGGCAAATCTCAATAGGACTTCCAAGACACCGGCATGACAGAGTTTGGGCCCCATTGATAGGAAAATTTGTATATCTAAACTTAAGGAAAATATTTTTTAATTCTTTTTTAAATAAAATAAAGTGAATAAATTAGACAAATCGCTAGTTTTATAAAATATTCCAATTTTGTTTTTATAATTTTGTAAATAGGGTAAGAGCCGATTCACACCGGAACAGTAGACTCGCGACCTTTCCGCGCTTTTTAAGCGATACTGATCTTCTAATTATGTAGATAAAGTTTAAAATTATTTCGCAAAATTACGTCGCGCAGCTGCCGACTGCTGCTTTCTAGTTAAGCCTAAGCAGTTTTTAATTTTAAGATGTTAGTTGTTATAACTATTAACCAAGACGACACGAAAATATTATGGGTCCGACAGTATTATAACAAGTTGTACAATAACAAATCACTTCAGCTTTGAGTCACGACTCAAAGAATTTTGTGAATTTTAACATTTATTATAATTAATTTGACATTTTAGCATATATTTTTTTACAATTTAAAAAGAAACCTGACATTTATTATTTGTGAAAATCTCAACTTTCTTAGATAAAAGAACATCGGGTATTCACATAACTGGCCCAACATAATTCGTATGAAAATAAAACAGTTGAACGTTCCCTGCCAGATAACGCCGACAACCCCCGATAACCATTCAGCGAATAATATTTCGTTTCCGGCACTTATTCAATAACAAGCTGTTGCTAAGTTCCTGTCTTGTACCGAAGCGGTGGTCAGATGATGAAGGTCTACTCTGACCCCTGTCACGGCCATGCGAGTTCTGAAAAATGTAGCAGGATAACTAATGGAAACCTTATCTTTGAGAACTTTCGAAGATAATTGTTTAATACTAGCTGCGCCCCGCGGTGTTACTCGCTACATGTTTCGGGGTAAAAAGTAGGTCTCAGCTACTTCCATACTAAATTTCATACAAATCTGTTCAGTAGTTTTTGCGTGAAAGAGTAACAAACATCCATCCATCCAGCCCCACTTTAGCATGGCAGCTTTTTGAGTCACGTCAAACACTACTGTCCATATAAAACACACAAAATGAAATGTAACTTTTCTTATCAAGTGCTCTGTATTATATCTAAACTACGACCTTACAGCGCTATGTATACATCACATATCAATGAATTATGAAATGCTGGTAATAGTTGATTATAATTCACGTCACGTTCCCGGACCGGGGACGGCTTCGGCCAAGCTCTAGCTAAAACGACCGCCTCGAAAAATGCTAATGGAATGCATAATACAGATCCTATAGGAGTTTTCCACAATAGTGACATTGCCGAGGGTATTTTATGGACTTAATACGATGAGAAATAGAGAATAGGTTTTTGGGGTAAGTGAAATCCGAGGTCGAAATACCAAAGATCAATCTCAGAGGTAAATCAGGTTATAATAGTATTTATAGTACCTACTGCTGAATTTTGCAGCCATACTAGATCAGTGGTTAGCATGGTCTGTTCACACGCCGATGGATGTTAGTTCAATTCCCAACAATGAGCTTGAGCTGCCATTCGAGGAAAATCATGAGGTAACCATAGTATGATGATAGCACTTTCTAGTACTCGGCTGGCTACCTACCATATTTGAGTTGAGAATCTGCCACCGAGTCGATGCCGGCGTCTTCCAAACACTTCCATTTTCTTCGTTCCATTTCAAGCTTACACTTATTACAATTTTATTTTAAAATGCAATCAAAGTAATTAATTAAGTCAAAGTAATGAGCGCCACAGCCACAGTGATGCACTAGACTTTGTTTTACAACTCAACGTTCTGTGTATCGCTCCAATGGTCATGATCTGGAAAACGTCTCGTTGTCTCATTACTTTTACATAAAAAAACCTAAATCTATAAACATAAAAACCAATTACCGCGCAAAAACTTTAAACTGATCGAGTTCATATCTACTTTTTTAATACCTATAGGGTGGTTTAGCAAATTTATAATTAATTTTAACATCGTGCGCAAACGGCTTCTGGGAGGTCACGACCCTCAGATATGAGGAATACGACACTAGAAGAGGAGAAAATAAATTAGGATAACACAAAGGAACACCGAAAAAAATCGATATTGTAATTTTGTATGGGAATTGACAGTTCGGATTACTTTCAATAGATGGTGTTCGTAGCGTTACGTATTGACAGCTGCGCTATGCATAACTAACTGAAATCCAATAAATTAAAATTGAATGTGAAATCCGTATCACCTAAAATTGATTTTAGGTGATACAAAGTTCACAGAGTCTTCTAGCGATTAATATATCAGTCGTAGTGATGACATAGTTCAAAACATGTCGCATTTCATCTGTCCATAGCTCATAATGCCGTTGCTGGTCAGCGGACAACGGCGCGCACATTGTCGTCGGTAAATATTTGATTTGAGCTCCGGAGCACCGCGATCTGCGACCTGTTTTTCAATGTGCAATGCCTGTGACAGTTTCATGAATATCCCCGCATTTAGGATTTAGATTTTCTATTTCACATGTTATGTACGTATTTACATACTTTCTAAGAAGCATATAAATACTTAAATGTGCTGATCTACTCTTTAAAATGGACAGCTCTTTTATGTCAAAGTAATAAGACTAGAACTAAAGGCATTGACATAGCTCAGCGTATTAGTAAGCTGAAGTGGCAATGGGCTGGACATATCTGTCGCAGAACCGATAACCGCTCGGGTAGACGTGTTCTAGAGTAGAGACCGCGTATTGGCGAACGTAGCGTAGGACGCTCTGAGACTCGGTGGAGTGACGATATACGTAGGACAGCTGGCGGTGGATAAAATAAAATAAATAAATTTAGTGGGACTATACACACAGCGCCATCTGACCCCAAACTAAGCAAAGCTTGTGTGATGGAAATCAGATAATTGATAGAATACATATATACTTTTTTTTTTTGTAAATACATACTTATAATACATACAGAACACCCAGACACAGAACAAACATGATTGTGTTTATTCACAAAATGTTTGCCCTGAGTGGTAATCGAACCCACGCCCTACAGCTCTCAAGGCAGATATACTACCAATGAGCCAACGGGGCTGTCATAAAAATAGAAGCGAAAAGTCGAAGATCGGGCTGAGTGGCGTGTCTTGGGAGAGGTCTTTATCCAGCAATGAACTAATATAGGCTGGTGATGATGATGATGATGCATAAGACGAGCGATACGATAATTAATTGAATCAGGCGTTACTTTGCGGTAGTTCATTTTGACCAAGCGCTCGAAGAATCAACACGTCCTGAGAATGCCTCGAGTAGAGGCGAAACACGTGTCTGCAAGTGTTTACCTCAGCTAGTTCTAGGTATCGCACCGGGTACAAAGTTATTAAATAGTTAGTAATAATGTTTCACGTAGTTACTCCGTTTAAATCAATCAAATTTATATTTCAATTAATGATGAATAGCTGTTTAAATAATATCGTATACACCAAATAAATAACTACCAACATATTTTCACTTCTCAAAAGTTTTCGACAATAATATAATTCATGTCCATTCTAATAAAAACCGAATATAATTTATTTAACTCATATCTTATTATGCTAATATTACGCATCGGCATAAATTGATATTCGATTTTGGTCTGCTGAAGTATTTATGGATTATAACTGCTTACGGGTATAAGTATCTAATATGAAGCAATAAATTTTAAGTGGAATATTTATGCGATTGTTGTCAGCGTGCCCTTTGCAGTTATTCAAGAAAAAAATACTTTATAAGAAATCATGTGTGTCAGGTGGATTGAATTAGTGCCAAAACCGCGATGTTTGTTTTGTTCTTCTTCTGTGTTTTTTGGGGACGCACATTATGCATTTGCCTGTGTCAAGTACATATTTTGAAATTTTCAAGTAAGATAAAATAAGACGCATTTAAAGTAACTAAGTAAGACAAGCTCCATGATCTAGTAAAGTAGTGATGACTTTCCATCTTTTTTTAAATTTCTCTTATTATTAATTATTTCTTTTATTTTTGTTTTAGGGCTCACCGGAAGATCAGCGCTGGTCATGCTACTAGGTATGACCAGCATTATGCTGAGGTGCGCCCCTATATTGTAATTGTCTATCTCTGTTTGTTTGTTTTTGGTTATGTGTTACAAAATTAAGTTAACTCATTTCTTTCTTTTACTAGCTCTAAATTTTAGCTGTTTTTTAATTGTTTCCAGTGGGATGAATAGGCTAAAAAGTTGCTAACTTAAATATTGTAGTAAAAGCTTGTGAGCGCCGCCAACAAATTTTATTTAGCATACAAAAATACAAATATAAAAACAAAGTTACCTACGCGAGCCATGTTACCGTAACCACACTATTCTCTCTCTGCAGTGTATAGTCGCCGACAAACGCTTTTCGTTAAAGAATATCGGATATTAAATAGTTGGCCAAAAAGAGTTTCAAATTTTAAAAAAATAATTGCAAAACTGCCAAAAAATCCGCGTGATTATTTTGTAGATATCTTTGTCATTCGATACGTTCTATTCCAGGCTAGGTGTGCTTTATCATCTGCGACTACACCGTCACTTAACATCAGGTGAGCTGTGGTCAAACACCTAGCCTGTTAACAATAAAACAAGTTTTTTTAAAATGTACAAAATTATTTTGAATATGTTATATATGTATTTATTAAGAATTTCGTATGTAACGAAATATCCTATTTAACATATTTTTGGTCTGTTTTTATAATTAGTTGAGTAAACCTACTCGACGAATTATAAAAAATAGATCAGATTTAGAAAAGTTTAATCACAGCTTATGATAGACTGATTGTTTTTTTTTTTTAATGTAAAAAGTATTGATACTAACTAGACGCTTTCCTGATGGTAAGAGATACTACCTGTCCATGACCATTGCAGCGATACACAGAACTTTGACTGACGAAACAAAGTCCAGGGCATCACTGCTTTGGCGCTCATTACTTTGAGACTTTCGATGGTTAGTCTCAACAGCCCAGTAATTTCGCTAGCTGCAGTACCCTCAAACCGGAACACAGTAATGTTTACACACTACTGCTTGGCGGCAGAATAACTGATACTGCGGTGGTACCTACCTAGACAACCTCCTGCTAAGGAGATCTATCACCTGTGATATGTGATAATGATAAATAATATACCTAAATATTTGAGACCACGTAGAACTAGAAAATAACTAGTTATAATAATGACTTACCTGAAGCCACTTTATCCTTGTAATGTTCTCTTCTGTGACAGTGAGTGCTCTTCTTTCTTCCAATTTGTATGACTCGTCGTAATACATGTATTCTGTAAATGTGAGACCACTAGTGGTGTACTGCTGAGTGAAGTATATACTAATTGTTCCATTCACTATGTCGTGTTCTATGATCCAACGGCACTTGATCGGGACGGGGAAGGGGTTTGGAAAGTTGGGGGTCTGGATGACCCCTACTGGGCCCCGGAGGCGGCCCCCGCATGTTTGGGGTCCTTGGTGTTCTTCTTGGGAGCAAACGCGGTCGACCGCAATAGTGATGAGTGTGATGCTAAGTAGCCGCTGCATAGTGAACCTGCAACAAACGTCAAAAAAATTTCAAATTAATAAATAATAATAATATTATATAATGTCAATGTTTGTTTAAAATAATTTATACCGGAAATTTTGAAATTACTGTAATTCTAACCCATTATTCCCCAGTCCCGTTTTACCGTTTGGGTACGGAACCCTAAAAATCAACAAAAATTGTATACATCGATGATATTTTCGTTTACTTCGAAAACTCGCTGTTTCATTGAAGCAGTGCGTTTAGTTGGCCTAAGGGTCATGGAGTCGTTTTTTTTAATTGTAAATTTGTATATTATTAGAAAGAGTATTTGTATATTATTACAAAACAGCGTTGTTACGTTTATACTGAATTTGACTACAGGAGGATGAAAGCACGGGCAGCGAAAGTGACCGTTGACGTTGATATTTTTATTTTCTTGATTTTTTTACAATAAATACCTAATATTAAAAGTAGGGTGTTGCCGGCAGCGGGGCAGGGCTCACGCTGCCGGTGGTTAGGGCGCAGAGTGAGGAACCTCCTCACAATGCGCACCGTGTCAAGGATCACTGCCTTTTGAAGCTGACCCTTGACTCAACCGTCTAACGAGAGTCTCTTAAGATGTTGGTCGAGACACTTCGCTATAAGACCGTTCACCGTGATCACATTATTATTATTAATATTATCTACACAAAACAATCATACAACGTATCTGTTGTAGGTATAACAAACAATCTTTTTCAGATTTAAAATAATTCTGTGTTCAACCTTTTCTATTAGAACGATACAATACCCCACGTTTCACTTCGTTCTTTATCCATTAGTTTTCTCAATCACTAGACCGTAGTCTTAGACATGGACAAATCTAAAATATATTGCTGATGAAAGCGTTTTGTACGTGATGTGACATTATTTTAGAGCAAAGTTCAACTACATGTTTCGAATGGAGTTTGCTAATACCAATTTAGTTTCAGGCGACTACAAACATTACTGTCAAAATGCGTATTTTAAAATACAACTTAAATGTTTGGACTTTGTTAACATTCGGCAGAATCATGTTGCTTTTGTAAACAATAAAAGCAACATGATTCTGCGTAGTTCCCGTTCCCGTGGGAATACAGGGATAAAAAGTAGCACATTATGTCACCCGGGGATAGAGTATCTTTCCGACGGTGAAAGAATTTTTGAATTCGGACCAGTAGTTTTTGCGCTCTATAATTTTAACCGCCAGTGAAATTAGTAAAAATTGTCTAAAGTTCCAAAAAAAAAAATAGAATTGTGTGATTCTCTGGAATTATAATATATATATAGATGCTCAAACTTACAGTGTGGTCAAACGCGAACCTATTCTGAATAAAAAAAAAAAAAATATTAGCTAGGAACGTAAGTTGCTTTAAAATCATTATAATGCTAATCGTTTTCTAATGTACTAGATTTATATTGTATTTCCATTCATATCAAATACTTAACTGAAAATTGTGTGTCAGAGTGTATGGATTTAATGACTATTGCTGTAAGGTTGTTTATTCCTTAGATATCTTCAGATAATTTTTTTATAAATTCACACAATGATACAAGCAGAAAGAAGTGTTTAAACATTAGTATGTTTTAGTTTGTAGAGTACTGTAGCTAGCGAAATTACAGGGCTGTAGAAACAAACCATCGAAAGTTTCAAAAAGTAAAGCGTGTCAAAGCAGCGATGCCGTGGATTTTGTTTTGCTACTCAAAGTTCTGTGTATCACCGCAATGGTCATGTGTATCTCTTACCATCAGGAAACATAAAAACAAAAACATTTTTTTATGATGACAAGCTAGGTGTTGTCCACAGCTCACCTGATGTTAAGTGACGGTGTGGTCGAAGAATATAAAACACAACTAGCCTGGATTGGATATAGCGGAATTCATACAAATATTGTCAATCTAAACAATAAACTTGCTTTATAGTCTCAAGAATACTTAAAAAGCCTTTTGTGTTCTCTAGAATTTTGTCTAGAGCTTGGTCTTACTTTCGTTTGATAGTATAGACTATTTTCATGTAGGTGGCAAGACAGCTCTTATATTTTCAGTAGTAAAAATACTTGACAATAAAAATATCTCAAAATACATAAATCTACATTTAAATTAATATGAAACAGAAAATCTTCTAACCCTCGTGCTTGGAATGTAGAACCGTTAATAAAAATACCCAGCTTTATCTTCTTATTGTAAATTCTCAAACATATTAGTATAAGACGTCTTATTTATTCCACTTACGTCGTAACAAAGATTTCAATTTGCACGTAATAAACGAGTATCTTGGAATCGCTTTATTTGTAATGTTATTTTGTAATACAGCACGTGTTACGTGTTGAATTACTTCCAGTATGAGATATTGATAGAAATGGAGAAGATTTCTTCTTAGGGTATCTATGTCACTAGTTAATAAATAAATAATAAATAATAATAATAAATGTCGTAGGACATTACACACAGCGCCATCTGACCCCAAACTAAGTAAGTTGTATCGTTTATTCATTTTTTACACGAATGCTTTAAAAAAGTGTTCTGTTTTCAGCGTTCGTGTGTGTAATTAAAGTAAT
The DNA here is from genome assembly GCA_905404145.2 of Biston betularia. Taxonomy (NCBI): domain Eukaryota; kingdom Metazoa; phylum Arthropoda; class Insecta; order Lepidoptera; family Geometridae; genus Biston; species Biston betularia. Next base: position 4,064,198 of record FR989879.1, read on the forward strand.
AAAGGAAAAAGAAAATACATTTAATTTTGTTGGGCATAATACCTACACAGGCATGTATGATAATAAAAGAAAAAACAAAATATTGTATGTAGTGGGATCAATGCCTGAAAATCAGAGTTGATTTTCAGATGGAAATTTCAATTAAAGCGATATTGTCTGACTTTTAGCAATTTTAGTTTGTGATTTTTATCTACTAAAACAGAATACGTAATAAAAATATCTCATTTAATTAGATTCAAGTATTTTATTGAAGTAAATAAGTTTAAAAAAATCCTACTAATCCCACTAATATTATAAATGTGAAAGTTTGGATGGATGTTTGTTACTCTTTGACGCAAAAACTACTGAACGAATTTTGATTAATTTTGCTATGGAGGTAGCCGAGACCATGAATTAACACATAGGATACTTTTTATCTCGACAACATGTAGCGGGTTACACGGCGGGGCTCAGCTAGTAAAATATAAACTGATCGACATGCTAAAAAATTAAATATGAAATTACACTAATATGTGTTTTTCGAGATCTACTATGAGACTTCGTTCGGGATGGGGGTGATAATTTCTGCACTGACGTCTCACTTGGGGTGTATTATGCATTTCCCCCTACCAGCGTCAACTCGAGCCAACCCAGCTCCTTGAAGTATCGTTGCGAGGCTCTGGGTCGCTGGCATAGTATCTCCAGTGGGTGAGATGAAGTTATGCATGATTGCGAAAAGCAGTCGCGTTTTTAGCATTTGCCAGTGTCAAGTATTTGTATATTTTCAAGTTACATAAGTTAAATAAGTGTCCTCGTAGCTAAATTTATAGTCAAAGTCCAGCCTTGGTTAAGTACTGTCCGTGTCAGTCAAGTCTAGTCATGCTTTAGTAAAGTAGTGGTGACTTTACTATAAAGCTTCGATGGAGGTTTGGAAGCAACACAAAAAATCATGTTTCACCACATTATATCGTTTTCCCACACTCGCGCTTGTGATTCGTCACTTTATAAATAAAACACCACCATTTTTATGCATGAACACTCGACACAACACTAGTTTTGGAAAAAAATACAACGGGGTGACACAACTCTTTCAGTGTTCCCGCCAAAAACTCTACACATTTATTTTTGTTTTTTTTTTATAACTGAAAATGGCATCTATGATGATCATGATTAACTAGCCTATCAATCATAAAAAAAGAGATTGGTATGCATAAAAAAATGCAGATATTCTAGTTATAAAACTTTTTGCGTTAAAACCAAACATTTATATTCCATATTCAAACAAAATCTTTGAATTCGCGGTGCTGTTTGCTGAATCCCGGGACGGTATGACTTGGCACAGATTTTGCACATATCGTATTTGTTTGTCAACAATGTTACTAGATTATTTTAATAAAATGGTTTTATTTTTACAGAACTCTTATATTCCAGGGGATACATTTTATTTTCTATGTAAATTGGTTTTGATTCCAAGAATAAATTAGCGAGTTAAATTTTGGAATGTTAAGCTTTTCTAAAGAATACATTGTTGCCTAGTCTTATAATGAATTACTCTACTATCTTTTTCTACTGCTAAATTGGTAAGTAGTTTTTGGACGCAATTATAAATAAATAAATATATATACATACCAAAAGTTTACGTTTTTAAAAGAAAATGAATGTTTACAGTTCTGACTTGTTTCCATAACAGGAGACAATTTAGAAAACTGATGAGAGGGGGTGTTGCAGCTGTCTTTTTACATAAAAAATTTAATTATACTTCTCGATAGCTAAAGGATCAAAGAATCCGTTTCGTTAGGTAAAGACTTGAAACATGGAAATTCGAAAGACTTCAAAAAAAAATGTTTAAAAATGTCCACGTATTCACATACACTCGGACGTGTCTATTCTCACCCTGTTTTTTTTTCTTTTTGATTTTTGGCTTCGCAATTTGTGCATTTTGCCAGTGTCAAGTATTTCAATATTTTTAAATTCGTGTCAGTGAATGTGATGATAAATTAAGTGAAATAAGTCTATGTTACAGTAAATAGTACACAGAATAAGTCAAGATTAAGTTTGATAATGCCCTAGTGGTAAATTTACTACAAGCTTTGGCGGAATTTTGGCAGCAATGATAAGTCATAATTATGGAGGTTCTATTACACTATATCACTTGTCCACATTCGTCAATATAATTCGATATTCAATGAATTAAATATTACTATTTATATTTTCAATGACACCAGAAAATTATTGTGGAGACATTAACAAAAGTCCCTTTCAGCTTTGAGTTAGACGAACCAGGTGTTTCGTCAAACACAAAAAAGGGCCGAATCATCAAAAGCAATTTACAATGGAGGCAGGTTAAATAAATCTATGGATAATCATAACTTTCAGAAATTAAACTACTTGATACCTCAGATTGGTCAATAGAAAAACACGCTTAAAAATGTTCAGCATTCCGCTATCTAATAGTTTGTTCAAAGAAAAAAAAAAACATCGGTCTCTATTGATGTTTTTCTTACTACAACAATTCATTTCTAATGGCAACAAATATCATTCGCCATAACAACCATAGAAATAAATTCGGATGTGAAAAGTTTGTCCATTTCCGCTAAAACGGGAAAAGAATAGGAAATAAAGGGACATTCCGTTTTTATCTAATTATTTCTACCCGCAGAAGCCAACTTTTTAACGTTGTTATTTATTTTCATAATGTTGTTTTGAAAAACTTAATAAGTCAGAACGATATCGGTCAAAAAGCGACGTCTAAGTGATTTTTTAAAAGTTGTAATGTGGTTACGAAAATTGACTTTCTTAGAGAGCATTTTTATTCTTTTTAACTCACTTTGTAAAATCAATGTAATTTCTAAGTAGTGAAACGTAAAATTATGCGCAGTACTTTTTAATAGGTATACACGGAACGGTAATGCTAACGAAAGGACATTCTTGTAATAATTAGTTGTATAATTTTCGAACTAATATTCCAAAATTTTTTTATTGTGATTTGTATCAACATTTTTTTTTATGGTTGGCAGCTCACGTCACCTTTGACCTCAGCTCAGTAACGGTGTCGTCAAAATGGTAATCACACCTAGCCTGGAATGGAACTGGCTTTTTAGCTCAGTACAACCTGTAGACGAGTTGAAAAAGCGACTACTAAAACTAGCTCGAACATTCTTCTTGTAAATGCAGTTAGTGCTTACAATAAATCATTTGCAAGAACAATAAGAATAAAGCACATGTAGGTACAACGGATGCGACCCAGGCACTGAGTGAATAATGGTATAACACAGGACAAATGCGAGCTGGCTACGCTCGTACGTTCCTATACAGGGTTATAAGCTTGGGTTGCACTAAACTGAAAGGAGCTAAAAAAATTGATGTCCTATAGGACATCAATTTTTTATATACCTACAAAAGGACTATGTACTTTTGTAGGTATGTTCACGTTCAGCAGTTGATCTTTTTCGCGATTTCAAAAGATAATTTATTTATGATTTATTCAAAATAGGTTCGCGTTTGACCACACTCTGTCCTAATTTTAAGAAGTAGCGTACAATACTAACAATAATAGCGTGCTCTGGATCCCGCACTAGGATCACCTATGTCATAGGCTACACTCTCTTCCTAATATTTGAATTACTTTAAAAATTGGCATCCAAAAAAACCCGTCACCGTAATTAAAATATTTTTAATGAAAGGTTAATAAGGTAGGTAAGAAGGTTGCCATGACATTTTTGTATAAGTAGAACAATTCAATGTTACATGTTATAAAAATGAAACATATCAGATAAAACTAGTCATTGTTCAAAATGATTATGATGGTGTATGAACCCAAATAACCCTAAATAAAATTGATACTTAATGAAAAGCGCAGGTTAGCTCTGTCTCTACATTATTTGTTAATATACATGTATACGAGTAAAAATGTATTATGATATAAGTAATGCGACGAACGAGACGCTCTTCTGATGGTAAGAGAAAATACCTTTTTGTAGCGATGATAGCTTAGTGGTTAGCGCGGTAGGTTCGCATGCCGAAGGGCGTGGGTTCAAACCCCAACAATGAGCTTGAGCTGCCGGTGAAGGAAAACATCGTGAGGAAACCATAGCATGGTGGTAGGGTACTTTCTAGTACTCGGCTGGCTAGCTACCACCCTCAAGTTGAAAATCTGCCGCCAAGCATCTAACAGTGTGTTCCGGCAGCCTCACTTGAGAGCCAGTTCCATTCCAGGCTAGGTGTGCTTTACCATCTTCGACTACACCTTCACTTAACATCAGGTGAGCTGTGGTCAAACAACTAGCCTGTCAACCATAAAAAAAAAAAAAAAAAAAAAATACCTGTCATTGTCAAAACCATTACAGCTATACACAGAACTTGGAATAGCAAAACAAAGTCCAGGGCATCGCTGCTTTGGCGCTCATCATTTTGAAACATTCGATGGTGAGTCTCAACGGCTCTCTAATTTCACTAGCTGCAGTTCCCTTCAAACCAGTACACAGTACACCACCACCAGTACATCAGTACACCAGTACACCAGTTCACACACTACTATTTGGCGGCAGAGTATCTGCGACTGTGGTGATACCTACCTAGACAACCTCCTGCGAAGGATATCTACAACCAAGTGTTGTTTGCTTTGAGTAGTGCCACATGCAGTGGCAAGTGCTATTCTTTTAAATACCTTTAGCGACGAGTACAAATACATAATTACGATAAGTTGTCTCCGTGAGTCAAGGGAGAGAACGAACTCTCTTTGGAAGTCCCCAGTCACTGTGTTTATGAAATAGGTATGCCTCGGCTCTCGCTTGAATAAACAGTTCAGTATGTTGAACAAAACGTAGGAAATAACAGAACAAGAACAAATAAACTTGATACCTACTAAAAACTTTTTACCTTTGAATCGTTTGTATGGTTTTCGCATATATGTATGACCTACTTTTGAATTATATTGTTTGAAAGTAAGTCGTATTTGTATGTGAAAACTCATGAGTATAAAACAGAGTTGAATGTATAGTCTGCTTATCTGATCTATATCCTACTAATACTATAAATGCGAAAGTATTAGATGGATGTTTGTTACTCTTTCATGCAAAAACTACAGAACGGATTTGGACAAAATTTGGTATGAAGGTAGCTGAGACCTTAGATTACATAGCATATTTTTTATCCAGAAAACATGTAGCTAACACTGCGGGGCGCAGCTAGTCTTTAATATCTTCATTTAGATTGCGCATAGCGTGGATCTAAACTTACTTTTGGGCAATCATGTCTGGTGCCAAAGTCTAAAGAACAATTCAGCGGCGAAGTTATTTTAATCAGAAGCCTACAGCTTGTACAGTTTAATAGAAGCTCTAGTAACTTTTGAACACAGTGATGCCAAATTACTTAGACTACATTTTATTCGACGATCTATATCGATGTTTTGTGTAGGTTTTGCAAGTCCGTACAATGTGGTTGAATGTGTGAATGTGTTTATGGCCCGTGGTACATGAAACTTTTCTTGAAATGTTACAATCGTTTGAAATTCAGGAGCGCTGATATCAGATGTTTCCTAGACGGTGTCTTGAGATAGTTGAGGTTTTATGCATTACATAAAATTTGTTTCTTACGCAATTATTTTCTTATGGTATTTTGCTAAAGTTGTGAGTGGGAAGTTTTATCTAACTATATTTTACGGCTTTGTTTATTACTTCCTATCATATTCTTGCTAAAGGATGTCTAACTCCATAGAGAGCATTTTCTTCAAGAAAAACAAAAATAGCATATTACTAGAAAGTCACTGACAGAATAAATGCCCTCGTAAAAGTTTGGACATAAAAACTGGCTACTAAGTGCCCTAATCTATCTCTGTGAGTATTTCTCACTGATGATAAAATGAGTTCACTGAACTTTCGTAATGAATTTAAGAGCTTTTATTGCCCACTCTGACAGTAAGATAAGAAAAGGCCGCTTACAATAAAATTACCCAAAGTTGATTACACGATTGCCCTAATTTAACATTGGGGTCAATTAACAACGGGCGAAGAATTTAAATGCAGTAGTAGAAAAATTTACTTTCACACGTCATAAAGAACATCATTTTTTGCAGAAATCGGATTATTCTCAATTTTGTAACAATGCCAATTTTTATTATTAGGTCTGAACGTAGACTCATGGGAACAGACATAAAATACTTTTATACGGTAAAATGTAAACACTAAAACTTTTAAGTATTTCGTAACTTATTACAAAATTTGAGGACCGAATTAGGGTTATGAGGTACGGTACCGGTATTGGTCACTCGCTATACTAACCGTCGGCAACTACAAATTTTTCCTCTTTTATTTCACTCTTTTTTCCAGGTTAGTTGTTCTCGAAGATGTGCGAAATCTGCCAACCCGCACTTGGCCTGCGTGGTGGACCCTTCTCACATAGAGAAGAGACCCGCACCTAACAGTGGGATAGTTTAAAAAAAGACCAATTCCTTTTTCCGTGATACAAAACTACATTCTTCAGCTTTGTGAGAGAAATACTTTAGTAATGTTAGTAATCTCAGCGCAATTGTCTCTGTAGCGATGATAGCTCAGTGGTTAGCGCGGTAGGTTCGCATGCCGAAGGGCGTGGGTTCAAACCCCAACAATGAGCTTGAAGCTGATGAGCTGCCGGTGAAGGAAAACATCGTGAGGAAACCATAGCATGGTGGTAGGGTACTTTCTAGTACTCGGCTGGCTAGCTACCACCCTCAAGTTGAAAATCTGCCGCCAAGCATCTAACGGTGTGTTCCGGCAACCTCACTTGAGAGCCAGTTCCATTCCAGGCTAGGTGTGCTTTACCATCTTCGACCACACCTTCACTTAACATCAGGTGGTCAAACAACTAGCCTGTCAACCATAAAAAAAAAAAAAAAAAAATGTCTTTTGCGTTATTATAATTCTAACCTTATTAAGCTCACGCCCACGACTTCGTTCGTGATGACTTTAGAATTAGGTTCCTAGAGAAATGAAACATGTGTAAGTAACAAATAAGCTTGAAACATGAAACATGCGCTATTTTATTATTAGATTAAGATAAGATAAAGTATTATATATATACATTTATCGGGATAAAAGATAATACCTTTTATCCCGATAAATGTTACATAAGACGCATCTGTACCAAGTATTAAGTGGATACATCAAGTAGTTCCTTTTTTGATAATCCCACAGAAATCTAAATTTTTTTTATATAAATAGTACCTTATACAACAATCCAGGTAATAAATTATATATGGGTGCCAAACTTCATCCAAATCCGTCCAGCTGTTTTTGCGTGATTGAGTAACAAACATCCAAACATAAATATCCACATTTATAATGTTAGTAGGATAATTATGTAAGTGAGACAAATCATTGATCTTGTTTCCTTGATTGAAGGCGTAAAGCCATTTTTGTTTATATTCGCAAAATAACGCAGCACATTTGCTGGTAAAAGGTAATTTAATACAGTAATACTTATCTCGGAGGAAACACAGCATTTTGCACTGCGACGTCTCATCTCACGCGTGTCATGAATTCTGACGTCACCATAAACATGAGTTAAGTCGGCAAAGTAAATGTAGAAACTGCTAGATGCGACAACGTAATAATATCTTCAATTACTGTCTGAGATAGACGACGTAGTTATTATGCCTGTTACAGCGACATTTATTATGTATGTTAACGGGCCAAATATAGATTTAGAAAGAGATTTTACTTTGCAACAAATACAAACACAAAAACAAAAAGGAACAAACAGTAACATAAAAAGCAAAATTAAAAATTTTGCAAATACCCACGTCGGCGACAGTTAAAAAGTAATTGAAAAAAGATAAAATAATTTAAAAACCCCCGATTTAAAACTATACGTAAGCATTGGGAACTGGAATTTGAATTAGGAATTGGAAGTGGGAAGTGGAAATTGGGAATCGGAAGTGGGAATTGCACGTGGAAAGTGAGAATTGAGAATTCCGTATTGGAAATTGGGAATTGGGACGTGGGGATTGGGTAGTGGGAAGTGGGAAGTGGGAAGTGTGAAGTGGGAAGTGGGAAGTGGGAAGTGGGAAGTGGGAAGTGGAAAGTGGAAAGTGGAAAGTGGGAAGTGGGAAGTGGGAAGTGGGAAGTGGGAATTGGAAGTGGGAAGTGGGTAGTAGGAATTTAGAATTGGAAGTGGGAAGTGGGAATTAGAATTGCGAAGTGGGAAGGGGGAAGTGGAAGTGGGAAGTGGGAAGTGGGAAGTGGGAAGTGGGAAGTGAGAAGTGGGAAGTGGGAAGTGGGAAGTGGGAAGTGGGAATTGGAAGTGGGAAGTGGGTAGTAGGAATTTAGAATTGGAAGTGGGAAGTGGGAATTAGAATTGCGAAGTGGGAAGGGGGAAGTGGAAATTGGGAAGTGGGAAGTGGGAAGTGAGAAGTGGGAAGTGGGAAGTGGGAAGTGGGAAGTGGGAAGTGGGTAGTGGGTAGTGGGAAGTGGGAAGTGGGAAGTGGGTAGTGGGAAGTGGGAAGTGGGTAGTGGGAAGTGGGAAGTGGGAAGTGGGAAGTGGGTAGTGGGAAGTGGGAAGTGGGAAGTGGGAAGTGGGAAGTGGAAGTGGGAAGTGGGTAGTGGGAAGTGGGAAGTGGGAAGTGGGAAGTAGGAAGTGGGAAGTGGGAAGTGGGAATTGGAAGTGGGTAGTGGGAAGTGGGAAGTGGGTAGTGGGAAGTGGGAAGTGGGAAGTGGGAAGTGGGAAGTGGGTAGTGGGAAGTGGGAAGTGGGAAGTGGGAAGTGGGAAGTGGGTAGTGGGAAGTGGGAAGTGGGAAGTGGGAAGTGGGTAGTGGGAAGTGGGAGTTGGACGTGGGAAGTGGGAAGTGGGAAGTGGGAAGTGGGAAGTGGAAGGTGGGAAGTGGGTAGTGGGTAGTGGGAAGTGGGAATTGGAAGTGGGTAGTAGGTAGTGGGTAGTGGGTAGTGGGAAGTGGGAAGTGGGAAGTGGGAATTGGAAGTGGGAAGTGGGAATTGGAAGTGGGTAGTGGGAAGTGGGAAGTGGGTAGTGGGAAGTGGGAAGTGGAAGTGGGTAGTGGGAAGTGGGAAGTGGGTAGTGGGAAGTGGGAAGTGGGAAGTGGGTAGTGGGAAGTGGGAAGTGGGAAGTGGGAAGTGGGTAGTGGGAAGTGGGAGTTGGACGTGGGAAGTGGGAAGTGGGAAGTGGGAAGTGGGAATTGGGAAGTGGGAATTGGAAGTGGGAAGTGGGTAGTGGGAAGTGGGAAGTGGGAAGTGGGAAGTGGGAAGTGGGAAGTGGGAAGTGGGAAGTGGGAAGTGGGAATTGGAAGTGGGAAGTGGGTAGTGGGAAGTGGGAAGTGGGAAGTGGGAAGTGGGAAGTGGGAAGTGGGAAGTGGGAAGTGGGAAGTGGGAAGTGGGAAGTGGGAAGTGGGAAGTGGGAAGTGGGAAGTGGGAATTGGAAGTGGGAAGTGGGTAGTGGGAAGTGGGAAGTGGGAAGTGGGAAGTGGGAAGTGGGAATTGGAAGTGGGTAGTGGGAAGTGGGAAGTGGGAAGTGGGTAGTGGGAAGTGGGAAGTGGGTAGTGGGTAGTGGGAGTTGGACGTGGGAAGTGGGAAGTGGGAAGTGGGAAGTGGGAATTGGGAAGTGGGAATTGGAAGTGGGAAGTGGGTAGTGGGAAGTGGGAAGTGGGAAGTGGGTAGTGGGAAGTGGGAAGTGGGAAGTGGGAAGTGGGAAGTGGGAAGTGGGAAGTGGGAAGTGGGAAGTGGGAAGTGGGAAGTGGGAAGTGGGAAGTGGGAAGTGGGAAGTGGGAAGTGGGAAGTGGGAAGTGGGAAGTGGGAAGTGGGAAGTGGGAAGTGGGAATTGGAAGTGGGAAGTGGGTAGTAGGAATTTGGTATTGGAAGTGGGAAGTGGGAATTAGAATTGCGAAGTGGGAATCGGAATTGGGAATTGGGACGTGGGAATTGGACGTGGGAAGTGGGAATTGAGAATTGGGACGTGGTCATTGGGAATTAGAATTTGAAGTAGAAATTGAAACTGGGACGTGGGTATTGGGAATTGAGAGTTTGGAATTGGAAGTGAGAAGTGGGAATTGAGAATTGGCACGTGGGAATTGGGAAATGGGGACATGGGAATTGGAAATGGGTATGGGCATTGGGAATTTGAATGGGAAGTGGGAAGTGGGACGGGAGAAGTGGGAAGTGGGACGTGGGAAGTGGGAAGTGGGAAGTGGGAAGTGAGAAGTGGGAAGTGGGAAGTGGGAAGTGGGAAGTGGGAAGTGGGAAGTGGGAAGTGGGAAGTGGGAAGTGGGAAGTGGGAAGTGGGAATTGGGAAGTGGGAAGTGGGAATTGGAAGTGGGAAGTGGGTAGTGGGAAGTGGGAAGTGGGAAGTGGGAAGTGGGAAGTGGGAAATGGGGACATGGGAATTGGAAATGGGTATGGGCATTGGGAATTTGAATGGGAAGTGGGAAGTGGGACGGGAGAAGTGGGAAGTGGGAAGTGGGACGTGGGAAGTGGGAAGTGGGAAGTGGGAAGTGGGAAGTGGGAAGTGGGAAGTGGGAAGTGGGAAGTGGGAAGTGGGAAGTGGGAAGTGGGAAGTGGGAAGTGGGAAGTGGGAAGTGGGAAGTGGGAAGTGGGAAGTGGGAAGTGGGAAGTGGGAAGTGGGAAGTGGGAAGTGGGAAGTGGGAAGTGGGAAGTGGGAAGTGGGAAGTGGGAAGTGGGAAGTGGGAAGTGGGAAGTGGGAAGTGGGAAGTGGGAAGTGGGAAGTGGGAAGTGGGAAGTGGGAAGTGGGAAGTGGGAAGTTAACAGCAGGTGAGCTGTGGTCAACAGCTAGCCTGTCAACCATAAAAAGGGATATTTATAGAAGTTTTCTCCACCAGTCCCAGATACCCAGGTGATTACTAGAAAGTACCGTATCACCATGTAATCAATTTGTTCGCGCTGTTATTTTCTGTTACATAAAATTAGCTGTAAGATTTACTTGATTCAAACGGTCGTTTAGGGTCATTGTAAATAAAGTATAATGCTTCCCAAATCCGACTTGTCCTAAAATTTCCATCCTATTTTATGGGTCGTATTTTAAGGATTGTGACATAAACATTTCAGGGAACATTTTGGAACAAACTTTGACATCGTTAAAGTCTGAAAGTGTTAAAAGTGATGAAAAATAAAATAAATATTGATTTATTTTAACGATGATATCCAAGTTTGAACTGTTGTTATTGTTTGTTTTATGAAAATTTTCCTCGAATCGGACTCGGTGTAAATTTGACATAACACTCGCCGATGGTAAGCATAGATAAGGAAAACAAACAAACCTTATTTTGTTTCCAGGTAAGTACCACTTCAGTCATCCGCGCTGTATTGTTCTTTACTCTACTTATTCTGATCTGGTTTTAACGATGATAAGAGTAATTATTTTGTCAATTTGAAATTAATAATGTTAATCATTGGTAAACGTAAGACCTTAACTGGCACTTCTTGCAATTAGTCTCCATTTATGTATCTACGTGCAAGCCGTAAAAAGTTGAAAAGCTCAATGCAAAGCTGGAAATGTATTCAGAGTTAAAATTGTCATGTCACCCGCGGGTGTTTAATTTCATTTTTATTCTATTCTTAAAGTATAAACCGAGCTTAAAGTATACTCCGGACACCGACCCTTTCAGATGTATAGGATACACGAACAAACATGTAGATATGTGCAATTGTGCATGCCCGACTGAGGCAAAAATTATAATCTCTTAAGTCGACAGGCTTCTACAGACCAAAACCGCCGGTGACCCGATCCGCTGGGTTGGCGCCGGCGGTATTAGTACATTCCAAGCCAGAATAAGCATAAGTAGTTCATAAGGTCATAAGGTTCTTTTGTTCTCTGTACTTTTTTCTGTTTATGTTGTGCACAATAAAGAGTTTTATCTATCTATATAATAAGCTTGCCATTGGTTCCAGATCTACGGCATCTGCGAAACGACACGTCACTACTAAATGAAAATTTAGCGATTGGAGCGCAACCCGCTAGCGTGCTGCGGCCGGGTAGTTCATGCGGGTCAACCCACCGGCATGGTTGCTACTAAATATTTTTGACAGGTTAAGTGTGTGAGTCCCTTAAGATTTTTAGTGATGACATTGCTGGGCGGGCTGTTTATTAAAATAATGCTATGAAAAATATTCATTATTTACCTACAAACTATATATGCTTAGACCTAAACTAGATGATCATCATGATGACATTTTATTGTGTATATACTGTCGCATTTTTCTTGTCTCTTGTAATTTTTAAAATTTAAGATACATACTGCAAGTTATTCGTAAATAGAAGACCTCAAGTCTAGACCAATTAGTATGTTAATCAAGAAAGCAAGATTAGAGTCGCAAGTCAAAACAGATTACAGAATGTTTCTAGCTAAGTTCCATTTAGTATATGCAGTATATCCCAGGAACTTCACGGATTTTATATCATAAAAAAAACTAAAGTAGAGTAGATACAATAGCTCGGAGTTTTGTATCTAAGCATATTTTTTTCATTGTTTTATTCGTGTGTTTCAGAGACCGTAATCATTCGTTGAAAACATTGTCCTCTTGAATGAACGAACTATTCATTTAATTCTGAGAATACTTACAAGAACATAAATGAACAAAAAAGGTCTTTGTGCTCTCCATATAGTGTTTCTACATATATATTTCTTTACTGGAAACATTCTGTCATTGCTTTTTCTGAGACAAAGAAAATATTCAAAACATTACTAAGACTTTTCGGCCTTATTTCCATTAACGATTATTTTTAAGTAACAGGTTGGCGGCAGATGGTGCTGTGTGTAATGCTCTTCTACCCTAACTATATAAACCTAACTACTATTACTACTATTATAGTCATGTATTCTTTTGTTTCTTCGACGCACCGAGCCTTTTTCTTCCTTGAATCAAAATGTGTCAAAACCACGTGCATTTCCATAGTAATATAGATTTGGCTCAGAAATTATTCGTGACACTACTATCTAAGTATGATATTACTACACAGCAATTATTAAACGTAATAAAATATTAAAATGGTGATAATAAAATAGAGTAAAATACAGTTCGTGCGAACACTGCACAGTTGACGGCTGCCGCCCGATACCGCCGGGATCGGTCTCCAGGGGCGGACGGTCCCGTGTAAACACAAGGGCGGACGGGTTAAATTAACCGGGAAACTGATGGGTTTGATTCTGGAAACATTGATTACGTTATAAAGTTTTTGCATATTTTTTTCAGTTTTTTTTTTAACCTAAGTTCGTTTTACCACCTCTACTATCATAGTTAATGTGCTGAAAGAAAGTCTCTGACATGACTTTGGGGTTTTTATTATAAAAGATGTGACCACGACTTAACTATGCTTACATACTTCAGTTGTACATAGCACACTAGAAAAGGAATGTACTCGTCATTAATCTCCCTTTTCCAGGGTAGGCACAAATACCTACAAATACATTTATTTTATTGATAACATCGATCATTTTTCCATTCATATTTAAAAATGACATTAATAATTATTTGCCCTTTGACGTATGAACCGACCGCTACAATTTCTTTGTAGCGTTGATAGCTCAGTGGTTAGCGCGGTCGGTTTTCGGTGATTTCGTTTTTAACGTATTTTGCACATTGAAAAACAACCCGCACGGTGTCAAACTTTAGAGTGAAACTGTTTTCAAACGAACATTATATTTTAAACATAAATAAAAAACCATGACATTTGATTGTTCGACAATCAAGTGTTTTTTTTTTTGTTCACCTCAGATTAATTAATCTGAGATAGATACAACGGCAATTTGAGTAATTTTCGAGTGTATGTTTCTATCTAAGCCCCTATTATCTTACTAATTCCAAATGTATAAACTTAGAATACTAAAAACAAGTCTCAAGTCACAAATATAACCTATTTAATCAGTCAATCAAAATACGTACAATCAAGAATTTTGCGAAACGCAATCGTATCTTAGGCACCCGTTTCAATAGACTAGTTTAGTTTTAATGAAACAATAGTCAGTTATAATTGATTTTACTAAATGTGGAGAATTTCAAGTTAGTCTGTGATTTCGTATGGATTACATGACGAAGATATTGTTTTGCAGCAAGCAAAGTAAACAACGCCTACGGCGGTTCCGCGGCCTACTTCTCTTGTGATAGATAAGTAAATATTGTGTTCTCCTACACAGTCAACATTCAGTTAGAGGCTACCAACAAGAGCAACCCTATATGCTTCCATGACTAATAACTAGGTACTATAATTACATTCAAGGTGGTGATATCGCTAGCTCGCTGTGTACGCTTTTGACTGGTATTATTATTAATTCAAACGTTTGTTTGAGCATTTGTATTCTAAACTTCACCAATCTGGGAATGTATTTTTTTGTAAAATTTGATTTTGTTTAAGAAACATAAATAAACTCTTTATTGAATAATAAACCACCAAAGATTGCATATCCAATACAATAAATAAATCCTTACAGTTACAACTGTCTGTAACAACTTGTTCTACAGAGCTTCAAACGAAGGGTGAATAGGGTCCTTAAAGGTAGGCAACGCACTGGCAATACCACGAGTATTGCAGGTGTCCAACAAAAAGTTATTTCGTCCAGCCAATCTTAGAACAAAAAATATTCAATAACAAGTAAAAAAAGAGTACCAATAATACTGATGAAAAATATCTGAATAAATCAGATCTATTTAGTAATTGTTTTAGTTATTGCCTGGCCAAAAATAAAAAAACTTAATCTCTACAACTTATCTCAACATTTTACCGTTTTGTAAACCATCATAAGTTACGCCAAAACAACTTTAGCCTAAAAGCCTTCTAAAAACTTCAAACAATATTCGCATCAAATAAAGTGTCTCGTAGATCAATGAAGTCTTTCTAGAAGCAATTGGTAAAGTCAAAGTTTTGGCGCCTTGCCCGCAGATGGGTTACGTAAAGCCACACCCAAGACTATCTATTTTTATTATGATCTAAGTAGGCTACATTTCCAAACGTAAGCCAGGATTACGCCAGTATCTCGATTTGTAATCCTTTCCTCGTTTTTCCACCGTTATTATTTCGTTTCTTTTACCCTTTTTAAAGCCTTGCCCGGTAAAAAACTTTGAAAACGTTTTAGCTAAAAATATAATCAGAATTTTGTTTTTAATATTTTAACCATTCCATTCTGATTATACTGGTATTATGACAACAAAGGCCTATAAATTTATTGCTTACTTGGGAAAAAGAAAAAAAATATTGCAACCAATTTTTAGAGACAATGAGACGAAAACACTGCGCTAAGCTTTAACAGCTACTATAAAAGTGTTTAAATGTTTTATTCGCAAAAATATAGTAAAAAGATATACTTAATTAAGAGAAAATAACCATGCTGACATATTGTTCGGCTTAGCCATTCCACCCGTACGTATTTACTTTCTAGAAAAACAATTTTAAAATTATTATATCTGAGTGACATAGACTATATTTATATTGTTAAAAAGAAATAAAGATTTTAAAAATAATTTAAGATTAACTAAGCCTAATTCACAAACTGCCCCATTTACCTATCTACTTATAAGTCTATCTAGAATTTTTTAATAAAATTTGTTGCCGCCAGCACGGGGCAGAGCTCTAGCTGTCGGTGGTTAGGGATGCAGAATGAGGAATCTCCAATTCGATGTAAGACCTTTAACCGTGACAACTATCTGGACTGATTGTTAAATCAGCAAATGGCGGTTATATCGTGAGCCAATTTCAGGTGTAATGTTTGAAAGAAATAACATATTTCTTGTCAAGAAAACAACAATTAGCATTAGAATTCATTCATATAGAAGCAAATTGACCAATTTCCCATAAACCCTAGGCTTATAGGAAGCAAATTTCACATCTAAAGTAGTCGATTGTAAGCAGCAAAAACATTAAACATACATATATTAAATCAAAAGATCAATTGTTTGTGGTTCAGAACATGCTTTCCGAAAGATCTGCCAAATTTGTACACCAAATATTTCAGGTTTATTCTTTATCCGCATTATGTTTCTGCACAATAGTTTTCCTTTGTGAGTTTTCCAATACAAAATCTATAGAGTACTGTAGAACGTGCCTGATTTAACCCATTCAGAAAGATATCCTTTGTTCTGCGACCATCTACCGTGGACAGCTGACCCTCAGGAATTCCTCTGTGAAAGCAACTCTGAGCTTTGATGTGATGTATGATGTAAATTCAATATCTTGTGATGTTTTTCTTTACATAAAAAATAAATAGTATGATGTAGCAAAAGTGTTTGATTTTTTTCTTGGAGGAAATAAAAAAGAAAGAGATTTATAGCCCAAAGTTTCATGGTCTGAAATTCTTGTTGCAAGGAGATTGTGCTTGTACAAATTTAAAAAGCTAACGCTTAATTTAGCGTTAATGCTTTATATACATTGTGTTATTTGAGGTGTGTGCACGTGTTTTGTGTAGGTATTTATTTAATAGTTTTCTTATGTTTGTATGTATGTGGTCTTTTAATAAAAAGTACTTTTTGCTTGTTTGGATAGTATTGTAATCAAATTCTGTGTATCGCTGCAATGGTCATGAATAGGCTTTATCTCCTTATATCGGGAGAACGTCTCGTTCGTTTCATTAGTATTACATTAAATAAATGCTCGTTAGTATTTATTTAATATGGTTCAAATTTTGTATTTCAATCCTATAACTATTTATCTTGTGCTTAAAATGTTATTTACTTGTATGTTAAAGACAAAAATATCACATTTATAGGTACACAATTTTTAAAGGCTCACGAATGGAAATTATTTTAAAGCATTTTAAATTTTAAATTAACAACTTAATAAAAAACTAAACCAAAACTTCACCTAAGAACATTTAACCGCATAATCAACCCTTTCTATTCGTATTAAATTTTAAAACGTTGGCATTATGCAAAGGAGCGGAGAGAAAATTTGATCCTACTATGTGGGATCCCTAAGGATGATCCTTTGCTACAAGTAATGGATCACTTCCACCTCCAGGGAACGAGACCGTGACGTGAACACGGGAAAGCCGATCACGTTACATGCGAGCGAAATGAACTTCACATTGAAAATACAACATGTTTTCAGAAATTTTAATCACAACGCTTGAATGAAAACAATCCAGCTTATATTATTTTATTAGCGTGATTTATATTTTAACTAGCTTTTACCTGCTCGCCTCATAGGGTGTGTACCATCAAGGTATCCTTAAAAGGTATAGATATATCCTTGAATTGCAGATCTATAAAAGGGGAATATCCCTTTTGGCTTTGTTTTGTTATATCTCAAAGGGTAAGGCAGCGTTTTCGATAAAATCTCCCACGTGGCTTAACTTTTTTCGATACTTCCAACAATTATCAGCATATTTCAATCAATGGACACAAAACCTTGACAAATTATATACCAAAACCTTCCTCATGAATCACTCTATTTATTGGTGAAACTCACATGATAGTTTGTTCAGTAGTTTTTATGTTTATCACAAACAGGTAGACAGACAGACAAACGCGGCGGACGATTTTGTTTCATAATATGTAGTGATTGGGCTCGTTTGGTTTGTTCTGTGTCTGGGTGTTCTGTATGTATTATAAGTATGCATTTACAAAAAAAAGTATTTAAGTAGATATTCTATCAGTTATCTGACTTCCATAGTATAAGCTTTGCTTAGTTTGGGGTCAGATGGCGCTGTGTGTAATGTCCTACGATTTTAAAGCAAAGCTAATCGGGGCTGATCGAGAACATTTTATTTACTAATGTGATTTATTCAGGCTTGAAGCGAAACGAGGCCGCACGCACGTACTCTGCTTTGACTCCTTAAAGAAGGCCACCGGTTGTGGCCGAACCTATAGTGGGAGTATTCGATGTAATTAATTCGATTTTTGTAGCGATGATAGCTCAGTGGTTAGCGCGGTAGGTTCTCATGCCGAAGGGCGTGGGTTCAAACCCCAACAATGAGCTTGAGCTGCCGGTGAAGGAAAACATCATGAGGAAACCATAGCATGGTGGTAGCGTACTCTCTAGTACTCGGCTGGCTAGCTACCACCCTCAAGTTGAAAATCTGCCGCCAAGCATCTAACGGTGTGTTCCGGCAGCCTCACTTGAGAGCCAGTTCCATTCCAGGCTAGGTGTGCTTTACCATCTTCGACCGCACCTTCACTTAACATCAGGTGAGCTGTGGTCAAACAACTAGCCTGTCAACCATAAAAAAAAAAAAAAAAAAAAATTAAACGTGTGCTATCCCACATAAGTATAACAAAAATAGTTGTGGATTGTTTTAGTTGAGATAGATATTGTTTCATAGCACATAAAAGCTTTTTTCGATCTTGCCGCTCAGACATCTAACAACAAACTTTGGCAACTACTGTATGTATTGTGTCTGAAAAAGTTTGGGAACCAAACAATGCGTTGCTTATTGGTCATTGGTAACTTGATGGATGGATTTTCGTTATTTTTCTGTTAGCATGGATGTTATTTGACGTGGATAATGAATAACAAGCCTTTGTGATATCACAACTACAAAAATAACTTCACGATAACAGGAATAATAAAATATTCACAACAATGGTCTTGTTAAAGTTTCCATGAAAATATTTATTCGGTTCATTGTAAGATATATCTATTGATCGAGTGAAAAAATATACAAGTGCGAGTTCGACTCGCGCACCATTGGTTCCGTACAAACTTATATGTAGATAGGTCATCATCGAAATTGAGTGGCAAAGTAATGAGTGCCAAAGCAACGATGGCCTGGACTTTGTTTTGTAACTCAAAGTTTTGGGTACCGCTGCAATGTTTATAGACCTGCGTTTTTCTTAAGGAGTCTGCGTCAGGAGTATCGTTTTCAGCTCTTACAAAAAAAAAATACATTCAAAAATGTTTTCATGTAACCTTCTTTTTTTTTGTTTTGGCGTCGCCTTTTGCAGCATTTACCAGTGTCAAATGTTTTATATTTTCAAGTTTCATAAGTTAAATAAGTTGCCTCGTAGCTATAGATATAGTCAAAATCCAGTCTTGGTCAAGTCCAGTCCATGTCAGTCATGCTTTAGTTAAATAGTGGCGGCTTTACTATAAAGCTTCGATGGAGTTTTGGAAGCAACACGAAAAGTAATGTTTCATCACATTATATCATTTTCCCACACTCGCGTTTCTAATTCGGCACTTTAATGAATAAAACGTCACCATTTTTATGCATAAACACTCGACAAAACGCTAGTTTTGGGAAAAATATAATGGTGCGACACGACTCTTACCGCGTTTCCGCCAAAACTGTTCTTTTCATGTCGGAAATTTCAGCTTTTCTGCATAAATCTAGTGGCATTTGGACTACTTTTTTTTTTCTTTAATTTTGGCGTCGCGTGACACTAGCAAATGCACAAAACGCGACGCCATAATTAAAGAAAAAAAAAGATAAAAACTAAAAAAAAAACTACTTATTTATCTGTCTAATCTACGAGGAAGTTCGTATTTGTTAATTCGACTATAAGAATCAGATTTGTAAATATTATGCTTATGATTCAATAAAAAAAAAATAAACACTCGACAAATATACAACGGAGCGAGACGACTCTTTGCGCGTTCCCGCCAAAAATACTCATATAGCCTTATTTAATATGAACACAAAAAAATACTCGTAGTTAGTTAATATTATAGTGCCATACAATGATTAAAGCACGTCAATGTAAAATTAATTAGCTATACAGTCCAGTTGGTTCCACCGCGTCCGCTGATCAAAGACTGCGGTTCACAGATGGCTGCGCGTAATTCCTAGCCTGGAAAATTACCTGCATAATGTAAGTACCTACCAGATATTACCTGTTAGCCGCAAATAGATTACTTGAATTTCTGTAAATGTGGCTGTTTTCATAGGACTGCCCAATAAATTTAAATAAAAAGCAAAATTGAAATTTTTGAAAAAATCCCGCAACGGTCAAAATGTAATTGTCACTTATCTAAGATAATGCACCAATCAAACCCAAACCCATAACTGAAAACTGCATCAATATCGCCATAGTAGTTTTGGAGAAAAATGGCAACATGGGTTTGCACAAACAATGTTTGCTGCAGCGCCTCCTGGTGAGTTGTCAGTGTAACACCAGACTAAGAGCTTGCACCAATCAAACCCGAACCTATAACTGAAAACCACATCAAAATCGGACTAGAAGTTTTAGAGAAAAATGGCAACATGGATTTGCACAAACAAACATCCTCTCACCCCAAACGCATACACCGTCTCCGTTCCGTCGTGGGTAAAAAAAGGAGTGTATTGTTGTCAGGATACATGTATATAACAGAATTTCTTTATTCCATCATAACTTTTAAATGTTTAAAAGTTACTGACTATTATTATTACTTAATAATAGTCGGTCTAGTTTGTAGCACGCATACTTAGAAACAATATACATGTTTACTCTGGATTTAAAGACATTATTATATTTATACTTTTGGGAAAACACAGGCTTCGCTATTAATAGATCTACAACATTGCGGTAGACTAAAGATATTACATCAAAATTTACAATGTAATAAAATTAAATGTCTCAAAATAGTTCATACTGCACACTCTTTCAAGCAAACGTTTATTGACTCTTAATACCTATGACAAAAGATATTGTAATCAAAGAACGTGGACGTTAATTTCTATTTTTACTAAATGGCAACTCTTGACTTCCTTCAGCTTCATTCTAAAGCCCCCATTTATTTAATACGTCCAAATGAAGAGAATTTACCAGAATTTACCGGAATTTTGGGTGAACCACGGTTTCAGTATTGCTGCGGTTCTAAAATAGGACAAAAGGTGTATTTTAAATTGGGATTTACTTCCCGTCCCATTCCACTTCGCTTACTAAATCCCGGCTCCTTTGATTACAGGTAACTCAATCAAATCGTAACCTTTTCAAATGTCAGTAATAAAATGAATTTATTAAAATATGGCAGCATTTCAACGATTACCCACTTTAGATAAGTACCCACTTATAATCGTTAAGTAGTCAAATTTAATATGTCATTCTTTCATTCTTGAAAGGGAATGAGAGCCTGAGTTAGAGAGGAGATATTTTTTTATTAGGAACCTCATTGTCAGGACCATTACAAATGTGTATTTTATAATGATAGCTCAGTGGTTAGCGCGGTCGGTTCGCATGCCGAAGGTCGTAGGTTCATACCCCAACAATGAGCTTGAGCTACCGGTGAAAGAAAACATCATAAGGAAACCGTAGCATGGTGATAAGGTACTTTCTAGTACTCGGCTGGCTAGCTACCACCCTCAAGTTGAAAATTTGCCGCCAAGCATCTAACAGTATGTTCCGGCAGCCTCACTTGCCAATTCCATTAAAAAAAACCTCCTTAATTGAATTACTTTCAAATTAACACTTTGTAGTATTTAATTTAAAAAAAATAGGCTATTTTTTTTTAATTTTTGCAAGCTAGGTGTTTGACCACAGCTCACCTGATGTTAAGTGACGGTGTGGTTGAAGATGGTAAACACACCTAACCTGGAATGGCAGTTCTAAAGTGAGGCTGCCGGAATACACCATTAGGTGCTTTGCGGCCGGCCGATTTTCAACTTAACGGACGTAGCCAGCCATTCGAGTACTAAAAATTACTTTACCATTATGCTTTGGTTTCCTGACGATGTTTACGCCCCTTGGCGAGTGAAGCGACCGCTTTAACCACTGAGCTATGATCGCTACACGATCGTAGTACAGGTAGTAGTCGGTCCCATTGTAACAGTTTTTAATATTGACTAGTAAAATCCCTTTCGAATACTCAGTAATACTAATCCACGACCCTATGTCACTTGTTTCACTAAAACAGGTGCTTTATACCTATGTACGTTATGGTTTACCATGATCTTTGTGATATTGTGCCATATTTAGTCTGTGGTATATGGTAAAATCACTAGTAAACTTCGACTACCTGTTATTAACCTAGTTAAATTTACCTGCAATAATAAATGATTGTTCGTGACGTATTGAATCATACTAATATATTGAATGATTAATAGTAATACATCTATTGAGATGGAGTATGGCAGCCCGTACACGTTCCGCGCGATCCGCGATCCACGATCCGCGATCAATGATCGCGATCCAGACTGATCGTGTACGAAGCGGATTGACGGACTGATGCTCCGGATCGTATAATATCTAGAAATTTTGAAATCATGATCGCGGATCGCGGATCGCGGATCGTGATCATGATTGAACGTGTAAGGCGGCCCTATAGCTACTACACGTAACGAATGAATTGATGTGAAGTTAATTAATTTGAATTAGGAGTATACCTAATAGAGGTAAGTAGGTTGCTATTTATCTGAGGTTGCCATGCTAACTGGAAAGTTTGATTGTGTTCTTTAAGGAATAAATTTATGACGTGAATACATTTTCAATTTTCTTCTATAGTGAAAGGTAATTGAAAAAAAACTTATTGTAACAAAATCAGGGGATACAGTTTGAGTATAGGAGATAAATATTTCAGAGTAAACTCTAAAATCTACAAAATTTTTAAAAATAATTTAAGAGTAAAAGAATAACTTTAAAAACAAGATAGTATCTGGGGCAATAAAGTAAAAATTTAAAAATACATTTAAGTATTTGGCGTGTAGGTATTTACCTATATCCTTAAAGCCACATCTTTGACATTTTTTTTATTTATGTGAGACCAATAAAGGGCAAATTAAATTATAAACAGTTTTTTTTTGTTACATATATTATATACGTTTGTAGTTTCGACGAAAACGCGAAATAGTCGAATCGTAAATCATATCTTTTCATGTTGCTTTCAAAACTCCACCATAAATCTTTTAGTAAAGTCACGACTACTTTATTAGGACCGGACTCAAACTTGACTTACTTTGTGTGACTTTGACTGTAATGTATATTAATTTCACTTGATTTTTAACTTGAAAATATGTAAACACTTGAAATAATGCACAAAGTGCCATGCCAAAAACCAGAAAAAGACACTATAACAGCATTTTCAGAGTTTTAGCGGGAACGCAGAAAGAGTCTTGTTGTTTTTTTTCCAAAACTAGTTTTTTATCGAGCGTTTATGCATAAAAATGGTGGTGTTTTATTCATAAAGGGCCGGATCATAGGCGCGAGTGTGGGAAAATGATATAATGCGGTGAAACATGACTTTTTGTGTTGCTTCCAAAACTCCATCGAAGCTTCATAGTAAAGTTGCCACTACTTTACTAAAGC
Organism: Biston betularia; assembly: GCA_905404145.2. Taxonomy (NCBI): domain Eukaryota; kingdom Metazoa; phylum Arthropoda; class Insecta; order Lepidoptera; family Geometridae; genus Biston; species Biston betularia. The sequence continues at coordinate 4,087,321 of FR989879.1, forward strand.
AAGACTAGACTTGACTGATACGGCCTGAACTTGACTAAGATTGGACTTTGACTATAACTATTACTACGAGACAACTTATATAACTTTTAAAACTTGAAAATATGAAACACTTGACACTGGCAAATGCTCAAGACGAGACGCCAAAACTAAAGAAAAAAAAAGCCTTTTAATGACATCGTGCGATCTGTCGATATTTATCATTAGGGGGGTTTTTGGCGGGAACGCGGGAAGAGTCGTGTCGCTTCGTTGTATTTTTTTCCAAAACTAGTGTTTTGTCGAGTGTTTATGCATAAAAATGGTGGTGTTTTATTCATAAAGTGCCGAATTACAAGCGCGAGTGTGGGAAAATGATATAATGTAGTGAAACATGAGTTTTCGTGTTGCTTCCAAAACGCCATCGAAGCTTTGTAGTAAAGTTGCCACTACTTTACTAAAGCATGACTGGCACGAACTGACACGAACTGGACTTGACTAAGACGACTTTGACGATAACCATAGTTAAGATACAGCAGAAATATCACTGAAGAAGAGGCAGTATGGCTTTATAGCTTTAGCCTGCCCGAAAGGGCAAATTAACGAAAAAAAAAAAATTTATCATTAGGTGAAATCGGTTCCATCGGTTCGCGCCATTCGCTACATTTTAGAATGAGGTAGGGTCACAACCCAATTTTCAAGTAAATTCAATTCCTACAAGTTTCACTGTAGGTATCACCTACAGCGAATGCGGTTGTGCATCAAGTCAGGTACCATAAACACGAAGGAAGTCTAGATACCGTTTTAAATTAGTTTCGAAGCGGACTCCCGACATGTCGATGTGGGTCGGTTGAAATTTAAATTGGAAGTAATAATATGTGAGTTAAAACTGTAACTTCGTAGCAAATTTTAGATTGGGTAAGTTGTTAAGTTACCTCAAGGGTCCTGTTTTACTGCAGATTATTTTTTTGCAAATCTTTTACCGGGTTTACAAAGCTGAATGGTTATAATATTAAGGCATTAATTGTTTCTACCCAACTTTTACTAAAACAATTAACTGTATAACAAAAAAAACATATTAAACAGATGATTCTTTGATTTCGGAATGTATTCGGCCTTGCCCTTTTTTGTTTCCATGCTACTGTTTCTTTCGGACAAGGCGTAATAATTATATAGCGAGCTATGTGTAAATAAACTCAACAAATTAATGTAATTAATTTCACATTTTACTGTGCTAGTATATTTATAACATAATAGGAGATCAAACGGATCGTTAGGAGTCCGAAATTATTCAAAAACAGCATGTTTCGTTCATCAATCTGCATTGGGTGCCAGTGATGGATTACGGACCCCGCGTATATGATTTTTCACAAAACACGGTAAAATTGGATCTTAAATTACTTGTCGGTTCGCAGTAGATGGGTCCTAAACAAAAAAACATAATGTTAATGTTTGTAAATAGCTGTTTCTACTCTAGTACCTACCATGTGACAATAATACTCGTTTATAATTGTTTTTTAAACCATCAAGAGTTATCTAGCTCGGTTTTTAGAAAAATCGATTATTTTATTGATGCTTTTTTTTTTGTTTCAAGCATAACTACGACATGTAAACATTGCAAACAATGAAACTGTGAAACATAATGAAACAAAAGTAGACGATCAACGTTTTTAAACGTAAAACATATTTGTAATAATATTCTTTTTGGTTGTCAAAACGTCTGAAAAGAGCAATAAAATATTTATGATTCCGCTTTGTTAAGTCAAAAACTGTTTCAAAGACCAATCTTTGTTTAGGCGACTTTGCCGTCTCAGGAAATTCGATTCACGTCAAATTTTTGAAAGGAAAGTAACTTTAAATTATGCGATTGATCGCGTGGGTTAGCATAAACTACGCGGAAAGTGCGAAAAGGTTTTTGTAAAAGTTTTGTTATGACAAAGGACGAAAAGTTTGGCAGGTCGAGGTTAAAAATCTTGAATAATTTTTTTTTTTGCGTTGTGTGACCTTTTCGAACTAAAATATCGCTCATTACTTTGAGATGTAGTCCTGTCATTTCGTTAACTGCTGTACCTAATCTTCAAACCAAAACACAGTACTTATTAATAAGGTGTCTAAATTCACGCTCAATTTCTATGAATGCTTGTGAGCATAAATACACACCTAACTATAACATATGTAGTACATAATATAATCATTCGAACTGTTGTTCGAGTGATTATACAAACTCGACCTAGTTACCTAGATTGCTTTTATCAATAGAAGCATTAACTCGGATCATTGCGTAAATTCAAATCCTGGTAGTAGATAATTTTTGGGTTAATATGACGTGACAGTTATTAAATAATAATTGATGAAGCAAGAGAAAAATAAATGTACCTAGATGTTAGTATTCATTTTAACTAATTTTTTAGTTGATTTTTTGTACGTATTCTATTTAATAATCAACTTGCTCAATTGTTAAAATGAACATAAGTTATTTATTCAGATTTTTACTGAGAGATCGCGTTCTCAGCTATTGTTTTTTTCGTTCTAACTTATTCAAGTATCTGTAATAATTTAAGTCTATTTCATTAAATTATTGAAACAAAGAAGACATCTCATAGCCGGTGTACTCCGAGGGCCTGTTCCATTCCTGGCTGGGTGTGCTTATCATCTTAGACCACACAGTCACTTAACGTCAAGTAAGCCGAGGCAAAACACCTAACCTGTAAAATTTATAAAAAAAAAAACCGGTATAAAGTTACTATTCTTAGGTCATGTTAAAGTATTCGGACGGTTTCTGAAACAATATCTAGCCACTCTTGTGAGTATCCTCGTCAATTTTAATTCGATTCACTTCACCAGACACCCTTTAAAACACTCCATTCATGCCCTTATTCAAGTCTATCGACAAGAGTAATGTCACAATATGTTACCCACCAGCTGAAAAAGCTGCCATCTCTCACTGCGGTATGACAAATATGATTTATTGACGCATCCCTCCCATATCTCCAAATGTTTGCTGTGGATCACGGGAGCGCAGTGTTAAAGAAAAATGTTTCTATTTTGTGTTTAGATTTTTATTCAGGCATGAAACTTCGTTGTGAGGCGTGTAATCTTTTAAGATCATAATATTAGTTAACATTTTGCTATTATGTATCTTTTTGTACAAAACCTTTGTCAAGAATATAAGCTATTCATTAAATTAAATATCTTTTAAATCAATGCTTTGCTAAATTCTAGAGAAAAAATAGTATGTAGCTACGTCGTAAAGACGGACGTGTCGTGTACATTTTTTAGCACTAAGTAATCCTTACAAACCTTCACTAAAAGTAACAGATTATGTTATCCTTTAGCTATAAGAATGGATTTTTTACTGATGTACATAGATAATTACCATAAATTTAATATAATATGCAATACCAAACTGTATGCCTCGAATACGTTATCATCAGTTTTCTAAAATATCTCTTACTATAGAAGCAAATTTGAATTCTTATTCACATCAAAATGAGTCCCCATAACTATAATTTTAGTAATTTATAATTTATTTCTTTGTTTGTGTGACTAGGCGAAGCGATGTAAAGCGAATATCGCTATACGGTAAGCGTAGCACTTCGTCAGCTATCGTAGCATGTTCGTAGCATTGCAGATGTCGTAGTATCGTAGTATCGTAGATACCGTAGTAATAATAGACATTACAGAGTCGTATAGCTCGATTGTAAATTGACAACAACGAAGTCTAATAAAAAAATAATTAAACTTTGAGCATGGTAACTCTTTAATACTTTTTAGTTTTCTAATGCGTAGACGCTTCATTAGCATCATGTGAGTAGAAAAAAAAAAGTATCAACAGAAGGAGAACAAAAGTTATTACCTAGCTGATAACAGATAGCCTTGTATACATAAATAAATATGCAACACTTTGATACAGAATGACACATACGTGGTAGGTGTGTTCTGTAATAGAACCCATACAGATCACGAAGCAGAGGTAACAACTAACTAAAGTCAAATGAAGGTTTTTTTTTTTTTTTTTTTAATGGTTGACAGGCTAGGTGTAGGCTAGGACCACAGCTTACCTGATGTCAAGTGAAGGTGTGGCCGAAGATGGTAAAATAATTATGTAATTACTAAATGAATAATTATGTAATTATTAATTTAGTAATTGGTTATTGAATTAAAGCTCAAAATAATAATAATCCATGATATTTTCGGTTTTTAAGTAATTTATAGTAATCAGTAACCTTATTACCCGAAATGGTTTTAAAATTGCGAAAAACAAAAAATAAATGGGCATTCCCCATTGTTCAATTTTGTAATTAAACCGACCGAATACGTTCTTCGACATAAAAGAACGTTTATCACGTTATAACATTATTTAACATTTCACCCGCGGTTAGATCCCACGCTAACTCAAACACACCCTTCCCTATGACAAATGAGATTTATTGACACATATTCGCCCGGAAAGCCCATCCTCGCATGCGGGTCGAATGAATGTGGACACCGCATTGGATAGAGCTAGAGAGGGTGTCCCGTATGTTTCAATTAGATGCCACGGTTTGTACTCGTTCAATATTTCGCAAAAGATACAATCTGTCTAGAATTCGTAAGTGATCTTTCAGCAAATAGTGCAACACAATACAATCATTTTTTGTACTTGTATTATATATTTAAGATCAAAAAGGTAACCACATCTTGAGCGAATAAAAAAAATTGAACTTGAACTTGGTAATAGTTCCGTTTTAAAAACTGTAGGGCGTGGGTTCGATTTCTTCTAAGAATACACATTTGTATGAAAAACATAGATCTTTATTGTGTGCCTGGATGTTTATGTATGTTTATAGTATAGCTATGAATTAATTATTATCTGATTTCTATAAAACAAGCTTTACTGAGACTACTTTTTTATCCCGAAAACAAGTGGCGGGTAACACAGCGAGACGCAGCTAGTTTTAGAATAAAATTAAAAATAAAGTGTGTATTTACTTTGGAATATGTATGGGGTAGTAAAATTCGTTAGCTAAAGGAATGATTTGTGGACTTTTTTCTTCTGTGTTAAATATAAATTTCAAGATTTACGTATAGCCGAAACATTATCGAAGACGAATCAAAAGTTAGAAAATGACGCAGAAATTTTTCGTTTTTTTTTGTCTATGATGTTTAAGTCCTATTCTATATTGTTAGAGTTCTCTGGCACGACGCATACTCCACGTGTTAAGTGTTGCCTCGCTCCACAAATATTAGCTTCCTTACTGACACATTTTCCCAATATCGCACGTTCAATAAAGTGCAAATTTGATGCTTGCGACTTTTAGATTGGTTTTGTTCGATTTTACCAAAAACTGTAAAACTTAATAATGTTCTTGTGATAATGTAGTTCCCGTTACCGAGAGAATACAGGGATAACCAGGGGATAGTGTACCTTTCTAACGGTGAAAGAATTTCTGAAATCAGTCAAGTAGTTTTTGAGTTTATTCGTTACAAACATACAAAAATCCAAAAAACCAAAAATACAAATGTTGCCTCTTTATAATATTAGTGTAGATTCCTATGCTAATATCTGAACTACCTAAATCTTATAGAGAAATGAGAGCTTTGTGAAATTTTCTTTTACATTTTTACTGTATTGATATAGATACGGTAACAAGGCAATGATCGGGGTTCCTCTACGATATCTAATCAGATATGAGGAGATCTGTAGACGAACTAAAGATACCGACATAGCCCAGTGGATTAGCAAGTTGAAGTAGTAGTGGTCAGTGCAAATAGCACACAGAACTGGTGGCTGATGGAGCTGCAAAGTTCACAGACGACCTAATAAAGACCGCAGGAACGCAGGCCGCTTCCAACCGGTCTTTATGGAAGTCAATGGGAGAGGCCTATGGCTAGCAGTGGACGTCCTACTGAGATGATGATGATGATGAACAGGCCTTAGGGCTATGTTTGTAAGCATTAGATTTGCGTTTGACAACCATCTCGCCTGATATTAAGCAGTGATGTGGTCTACAATGGAGCACGCTTGGTTAAAATAAACCAAATAATAGATAATTGATTGATCCAGGTTTTACTTTGCGGAAGCTCATTTTGATTATTCAAGGTATATATTTAGTTTATTTCCGCTTAACAGTTGTTTCAGTTACAACAGTGATGATGACTTAAATTTAATTAATTTGAAACGACTGTTAAGCGGAAATAAACTAAGTATATACCATAAATATTCAAATAATATATACGTATATATACATTTATAAACAAACGAACTAAAATTGTTTCACAAAAGCTTTTGTTTTTGTTTTTACGCGTTTCGATACGCTGGCAAATTATGTTAACCATTGTTTCGTATTTTGTTTGTTTATTTTTAATTAAGGTTGCATTGTCTAACATTTAGCTATTTTTTTTTAATGAGTTATGTTTTTAAATTTGCTTCCACAGTGAAAGGCAATTAAAAAACTGATGACAACAAAATCGTGGGATAGAGTTTGGAGTCGCAGCTACATCTATCATCTACCATCAACAACCAACATTTAAATACACCACTCTATAGCTAAAGGATCAAAGAATTCATTACGTTAAAAGTGAGGACATGAAACATGAAAAAGTAAGACTTCTTATTGTTTAAAAATGTATTCGTGTACTCAAATGTATTCAAGTGTACTCGGTCGTATACATGACAGAGCCATACCCCATTTTTTTGTTTTTAATCTACTAAAATAGAATACATCTTTATTACACACCAAAACAAAACACAACATACAACAAGATACATGATAAGAAACATAAAAAAAAGATAAATAGTATAACATTATTTTTAATGGTGTATAACGGCGGTCTTATCGCCTAGAGCGATTTCTTCCAGTCAATCTTGAGATGGATCCGCATAAGCGATGAATTTAATTGCAATGTTATCTATTGTCAATAATAGAGATAAATAATAGTAATTATACTTTAGGCTTACTTTTGTAGCGATGATAGCAACAATGAGCTTGAGCTGCCGGTGAAGGAAAACATCGTGAGGAAACCATAGCATGGTAGTAGGGTACTTTCTAGTACTCGGCTGGCTAGCTACCACCATCAAGTTGAAAATCTGCCGCCAAGCATCTAACGGTGTGTTCCGGCAGCCTCACTTGAGAGCCAGTTCCATTCCAGGCTAGGTGTGCTTTACCATGTTCGACCACATCTTCACTTAACATCAGGTGAGCTGTGGTCAAACACCTAGCCTGTCAACCATAAAAAAAAGGCTTCGCCCAAAGAGATCATCAAGTAGAAAAACGCATAATAAATAGTTCTAAAATAATAATGAACAAAAATGTTCTTCCCACGAAGAAAAATGTTTTATGCGCCACCTAACGCAACACAATCGCGCCATATTACGCGCTCTATTAAATATTTAATGCGAGGAAAACATACACGAATGTTGCTTATACTCATAGGATTTACAATAGACGACACGACTCTATAGGCACGTGACAGAATTAGGAGACAATACAAAGAGATGACAGCAGTGAGCAGAGCGGAACTCGTCAATGATAAGCAAATGTCACACCATGTATAAGATAACATTGTGAGGTTTTAGTATATATACCGCTATGATGTGCTCCTTAGTTGATAAACCCTCTTAAAATAATGTGTTCAGTTGAATAATGACCAAAAGACCGTTTTTAGTAATAATAATAAGTATGTTGATTCGACGATCATTGTCCCGATAGTCGTCACGATGAACGGTCTCATAGCGAAGAGTCTTGACCACCATCTTAAGAGACTCGTTAGACGGTTGGATCAAGGGTCAGATCCAAATGGCAGTGATCCTTGAAACGGCGCGCATTGTTAGGTTTTCCACTCAGTAGCTCTAACTACCGGCAGCTTGAGCCCTTCCCCGCTGCCGGCGGCACCTTATTTTTTTTAATATTAATTGTTTTCTTTAGATATTTAATATAAAAAATAAAAAAATAATAACTGAATAATAATAAGAAATAATTTAATTCAGATCAAGGCTATATTAAAATTTACATATCATTAGTAAAACAGTAAAATAAAATAAATAACCAAGTAAAAAAAAAACATGAAATGTCAAAGTTACAAAAACTAAAAATAATTTTGTATGTTCTTTTTGCATTAATTTTGTACCTTGAATTTTTTTCAATTATGAGATTTCTCTAGATGCATGTTTGAAGCTTTCTTTCTCTTTATATTTTTCTGTCTACAATGTAACTTTTTCACTACTTTGATTATAACGTTCACCCGTATAACTTCTAATAACAATGTGACAAAATCGTCAACAATCATTCTCCATCATGTACTCGCTCATTAAAACAAAAGGAAAAGCGTAGTCTATTTCTCTTTCGTATTGCCACTCGTGACGTTGGCCGTATCTAATAACTGTGTTTATTATCGGGACTTAATCGCCAGACACAGAAGTCTGCAATTGATGAGCGTTTGCTCGAGGCGGGATCCGGTCATTAGATTGAGCTCCGCGATCCGAAAGTCCTCTACACTAAACGACATTACCATTCCGGAATGGTTTGCGAAGCAGTTCAAATCAGAAAACATCGTAATTTCAACCGGGAAGATAGGTTTACTTCATCAGTGTCGTGGATACGGTCATTAACAAATGGTGTAGTTTCGGAAAAGTTCGCTAAGAGCCGATACAGTTAGTGTAGTCTACTGTAGTGAACCCTACATTTTTATAAGACCAAAATGAGGGTAGAAGACCACAAGCTTTAAGAGAGACAACCCGTATTATTCATTCAGATCGTGACAATTCTACGGTCAACACGTTGCAATAAATAAATAAAACTAACGTATAGTACCAAACCTGAAAACTAAACTATTTCCTCAAATCGCGAAAGTTTAAAAGTTGGTCGTATCACCAGCTGTAAACTAGATAGCCAGTTTATACGGTGAAAATATGCGACCAAAACACGAAAAAATTCCGCTCCGTTTGTGAATAGCAAAGCGGGGAGAGTGATTGGGTACCGAGTGATACGATTGATTGATTTACAGAATATGTTATTGAAGAGTGATTACGTTATTTAATCCAACAGTTTATTTTAAAACCTCCATAGAGTTGGTCAAATTGGGCGTAACTTAAAAATGCCGCATAAAGACTGCTTCAACAGAAAACAGCCTAAAAAGCGACTATAATCTTTCTGTAATGTTTTTGCTTGTTTAAGTGTTTTGAATCGGTTTCAGAGCATATAAGCAGAGTAAGTCAAATCGGGTCCGTTTGGTTATGATCGAATTTTAAAATATCTGGTTAGCCGGTTGGACTATATAGTTTTAAAGACTTGTCATAAAATCATCAGTAACATTTAATCAGGCAAATAGAGAGGCTTACTAAAAGTTTAACTAAATTTTATCAAAGAAACGAAATTTATAAACTAATAATAGACTAATTAATGAAGTCATTTATGTAACATTTTCTGTTAAACAACTTCATCTCTTTTAATTTAAGCTCGCATTTTCGAAATGAATTATGCAAAGAGAATGCAAACTTCAATGCTTGGCGTCATCAAAATAGTTATTCCAATTATTCTGTGTAGTAACTAGCGACACTACACGGCTTCCCTCCCACTAAAATTGGTTTGTAAATTTTGATACACACTGTTCTTAAGTTTGATACATGAAACTGTTATTGCCTATCTGGAAGTTTTTACATGGTTAATGAGATTTCTACAACCGTTCTTCTTCTGATTTCTTTTACTAAAATATGAAAAGCAACCACAATCTCTTACCTTCACACCTACAAGAGTCGTATTTGTCTAATTACTTGTTACTGTAAAAAAACATGGTTCAAAACAAAACACTTTTATTCAGGAAAGTTCACATTGGACATTAAATCTTCGATTTCGTTTATGTTATACAGGTCTTAGTTTATGTCAATTGCAGCAGTTTTTTTTCTTTGGTTTTGGCGTCGCATTTTGAGCATTTGCCAGTGTCAAGTTAAATAAGTTGCCTCGTAGCTTTAGTCACAGTCAAAGTCCAATCTTGTTCAAGTACAGTCTTTGTCAGTCAAGTCCAATCATACTTTAGTAAAGTAGTGGTGACTTGATTATAAAGCTTCGATGGAATTTTGGAAGCAACACGAAAAGTCATGTTTCACCTCATAATATCATTTTTCCATACTAGCGCTTATGATTCGGCACTTTATGATTAAAACACCACCGTTTTTATGCATAAACACGCGACAAAACATTAGTTTTGGAAAAAAATACAACGAGGCGACACGACTTTTCCGCGCTCCCACCAAAACTCCATTGCAACTGTTAGAAAACAATATGGCGTAGCTCCAATCGCAGAATAGTGGTGGGAAACAAGATTTCACCATAACAAATCACCATCCTCAAGTGTAACGAGAGCCAGGACAGACGTGAACGAATCGCTCGCATTAATCTTTATCTTCGCAGTTTGGTCACGCGCTGTTTACCGTCACAAACTTACGTAATGTCTTTGTAATAGGCAACATTATTTAGCCGTATGCAGTGATTTGTAAATTTATTTTTTTAATACGTATAAGTCCGCGTTAGATCACCTCTGATCACGTTTGATAGTAAGCGATGATGTGGTTGAAGATGAAGCACACAGACTCAGAAGATAGTACATATTCACTCTGACCTTGGAAATATCTAGATTATATCTCAGGAAACAAGGATGCCGGCAGCTTGTTCCATTCCTTGGCCGTACGGATGAGAGTAGAGTCAAAACGTTTGGTATGTACCCAAAGCAATTCCACTATGTATGGGTAGTAGTGGGCCGTCTTTTTTTGGCCTGTAGTTAAAAGGGAATAAATAAATATAAATCAAATTGGTAGCTATATAAAAAAGAACCTAGAAAATTAATTTTAAGAGACTTTGTACCGCCTTAAATACCAACCAATCTGCGTGATTGCTTCATGGTCATCTAAAAATCTGTCACTCGTTTTTCAAGGAAATAATTTTGATGGAATCGATTTCGTATTGTTTTATTTTAAAAAAGTCTTAATTTGTACACTAAAGACATTTGAACGAAGTGAGTGTTCGGATTACGTTATACAAAACATTTCGACATGGTAAGGCTTTCAGATAATTGATTGATTCAAGCGTTACTTTGCAGAAGTTCATTATGAATATTCAAGGTATATATTTAGTTCATTTCCGCTTAACAGTCGTTTCAGTCGCAACAGTGATGAGGACTTCTAGAAGTCTTCATATTCTCTTCTCGCTGCAGTAACCACTTGCCGACACGTGTTTCGCCTCTACACGAGGCTTCTTCAGGACGAGTTGACTCTTCGAGCGCTTAGTCGAAACAAGAAAAAGGCATTCATTTATAGTCACTTCAGCCCTTTACTTCAGAAATAAATCCTAGCATTTAAATAATAGAGTGGCAAATATAAACATCGTACCAATTCAGACATAAAACATCAGTCTGTGGTTGTGCCGTGGACGTGTCAACGTGAATACATGTACATTGTACATTTAGTAGCGATGATAGCTCAGTGGTTAGCGCGGTAGGTTCGCATGCCGAAGGGCGTGGGTTCAAACCCCAACAATGAGCTTGAGTTGCTAGTGAAGGAAAACATTGTGAGGAAACCATAGCATGGTGGTAGGGTACTTTCTAGTAATCGGCTGGCTAGCTACCACCATCAAGTTGAAAATCTGCCGCCAAGCATCTAACGGTGTGTTCCGGCAGCCTCACTTGAGAGCTAGTTCCATTCCAGGCAAGGTGTGCTTTACCATCTTCGACCACACCTTCACTTAACATCAGGTGAGCTGTGATCAAATATCTAGTCTGTCAACCATAAAAAAAAACACATTTGAACACTAAGAAGTCCTGCAGAGATTCATGTTTCAAGTTTTCACTCAACGTAACAAAATATTCTTTAGTCTATTATCTATCGAACGGTGTAATTAAATTTTGGATGTTGATTATAGATATTTAGCTGCAACACCAAACTGTATCCTCCGATTTTGTAATCATCAAGTTTCTGAAGAACCCACATTGAAAGGAAATTGAAATTCGTATTGACGTCAAGAGGAACATTATAGTAAATTCTGGATCTCCTTTAACGAAATCCACCAATTACGGCGCCAATGTGTCACGCCCAACACTGCTAATCAAATTGTCGACGCCAGAGCGCACATAATCAAGGACGCTATAAAGATAACTCTGCAGCAAGCATTGCAGGACTATACAGCTACTGTATCACGAGGCTCTTAGAGAAACCGGCAATGGTCACCGCAACAGCGATAGTGTGGAACTACACTGAGACGAAGTAATTTAGTTGCTAATATATTGAGGACGTTAGGACTGGCGAGGTCCAAGAAGTATTTATTTACTTTTAGTTCCTGGCTCAGTGGTTGCTAGAACTAGACCCCTGTCACCTCCTTTATCGCTTTATTCTGAGAAATAATTACTACTTTATTTTTTTTTACTGATGTAAAAATGTAATGGGACGAACGAGACGCTCTCTTGATGGTAAGAGACAACGTTTATCCATTACTATTGTAGCGATACACAGAACTTCGAGTAGAGTACAAATCAGAGTACGTTAGACGTACGTGTGACAAAATGGTTGTTTACCAGTGTTATAGATTTACACAAGGGTGTATTTGTAATAGTCATCAGTAAATGCTCTACGCGAATTTAATTTACTCGTAAACGATCTAACAAATCACTGAACATGACTACAACATAAAATTATCTAATGTATGTAATAGAAACTTAATGTCATTAATCATGAAGCTTCATGTAGACCATAAGTTTTAGACGTTAATCCTAAAACTAAACCTTTGTATGTCTCCATCTCTCACCCACTTGGACGCACTAATCAAGTAGATTTCCCGATGTCCTCAAACAAGCGAGGACGTCTTAATAAATGACTACATATGACGCATAACTTGCTGTCTTATAGCTGTAGAATTAGAGTTCACAATTAAACCAATTACTGCAGGACAATATTCCATAAATCACATAGATTAAATAAGTGTCGGATGCCGACAGATGTGAGAGATGTGTCGCACCTACCGATATTATTCTAATATTAAACATATTAGGCAATATTTTACGAGGTAATTTGCTAGAATAACCTTCCCTGCTGAGAATTTTATGACCGCAATTCGAAAGGGTGTAAATATTGATAAGAAGTAAGATTATTCTACGTATTTCTATATTCGTTTTTGTTGAGTTACTTTGTTGCGGTACCTACTAGATTTTACCATAATTACAAAAAATGAGTGGTTGTTTAATTTAATCTTGAAAAGTGGGTTTGAAGGTAAAAATATATTAAATGGGATTAGAAAAGTTTTCTTGAAATACTAGACTTAAAAGGTCGTAATCTCTCTTAAGAGAATAATTGAATTTTAATAATCCGCTATAAAACTACTATAAAATAGCAGTCTCAGTACTTAGATAAAAAAGTTGCCCTTTAGTTTGGCCAACGTTTGAGTATTGCCATACAACGCGGCAATGAGGCCAGCGTTTTGGGGACTATTCTGTTTAGATTAGTTTATTTTTTGGTATTTTTTTTACTGTAGCTTGTACGTTAGGATATAATTTGTTGATAACTATTTTTGAGTAAATAAAATGACTCCAATGAAATAAAAAAATCACACACATATTAGTAGGATATTTATTGAACAAAATAAAGAATCTTAAATTAATACTATTTACAAAATTTATACAAAAAACTTAAGCTATAAGTCCGTCATAGGAGGGATATGTGGCCAGAATGCTGGCAGCATAACCACCCTGAATGGCAATGCTAAGCTTTTGACCAAAGTAGATACCACCATTCTGGTCACTTGAAGCCTCCTCTAAACGTTTGAATATAGAATAGACTTGAAAATAATGTATGTATAAGTACAACCTTACCTATGGAAACAAAAATTATCTAGCTGTTTATAGGAGGGCACATTCAGTCATGTGTTCTTGCATAAACGTCTAGCCCTTGCGTTCTTACCCGTAATTGAAACTGAAATTAAACCATAACTCGGTCCGACCTTCAGCAAATATACGTTAGTTATTAGGTAACTAGTCGGCAGTTCCGCAGTTACGAATAGTTGCAATAGCTAGCAAGTTTGTCTTCTACGAATTGCTCGGAGACGATATGAATAGCAATGTAAACACGATTTATGGTTGGCTAGGGAGCTCTGGAGTTCGCTGGTTCGGACGCTTTTATCATTCAATTTGGGTAAGTTCGCGACCGCGAATATCGGAAAAAAACATTGCTCCTTATTTTGTTTAAGAATAGAGTTATTGTCGGTCGATTGTTAGGTGTTAAGTTTTTCGTAACAAACAAGTATTATCATTTTTTTTTATGTAAAAAGTAATGAGACGAACGAGACGCTCTCGTGATGGTAAGAGATAACGCCTGTCCATGACCATCGCAGCGATACACGTAACAAAACAAAGTCCAAGGCATCACTGCTTTGGCGCTCATTACTTTGAGACTTTTGATAGAGTTAGTCTCAACAGCCCAGTAATTTCGCTAGCTGCAGTACCCTTCAAACCAGAACACAGTAATGCTTACACACTACTGCTTAGCGGCAGAATAACTGGTACTGCGGTGGTACCTACCTAGACGACCTCCTGCTAAGGAGACCTACCACCAAGAGTATTTGTATCGTATTGTATTGTGTTGTTTGATTTAAAATCAGCAGCGATGATAGCCGGGTGGTTAGCGCGGACGGTTCGCATACTGAAGGGCGTGGGTTCAAACCTCAACTTTCAGCTTGAGTTGCCGGTGAAGGGAAACATCGCGAGGAAACCATAGCATGGTGGTAGAGTACTTTCTAGTAGGTACTCGGCTGGCTAGCTACCACCCTCAAGTTGACAATCTGCCGCCAAGCAGCTAATGCTGTGTTTCGGCAGCCTCACTTGAGAGCCAGTTCCATTCCAGGCTAGGTGTCACACTGTCACTTAACATCAGGTGAGGTGTGGTCAAATACCTAGCTTGTTCTGTGTTTGGGTGTACTGTATGCATTTACAAAAAAAACTTTTTAAGTATTCTATCACTTATCTGTCCTCCATACTGCAAGCTTTATTAGTTTGGGGTCAGTTGGCGCTGTGTGTAATGTCCTACGATATTTATATCTCATTTATACTATCAGCTTCAATATTTTCCTGCTACTTACCTAGTATGTGGCTTTACAAGGAACAAGAATAGATTTATATAGCTAATACAGAAAGTAATAATCGTTTAAGGATGCTTTACGGCAAAAGTTCACAAGTTTATAACCGCTCAGCTTTGCCTTTACGCGTGGTTATATCAAAAGACTTCATAAAGAATTTAGACGGGATGTTTTCATGAAATATAGTGCAGCAATATGAGGAGCGTACCATTTAATTTGAATGTGTAGTAAAAGTTGATTTAGATATTATGTGGTTGGTTTTTTGGCAGATTTTACATACGTAGTCATATTATGTCATACTACCTGCGCCTCGCAGTGTTACCCGCTACATGTTTTCGGGATAAAAAGTAGCCCATGTGTTAATCCAGGTTATAAACTAATGTATTCTAAATTTCATCCAAATCCGTTCTGTAGTTTTTTGTTTTTGTGAAAGAGTAACAAACATACATCATACATTTCGCATTTTTTTTTTAATGTTTGACAGGCTAGATTTTTCACCACAGCTCACCTGACGTTAAGTGAAGGTGTGGTCGAAGATGTTAAAGCACACCTAGTCTGGAATGAACTTGGCTCTCAAGTGACGCTGCCGGAACACACCGTTTGATGCTTGGCGGCAGATTTTCAACTTGAGGGTGGTAGCTAGCCAGCCGAGTACTAGAGAGTACCCTACCACTATGCTATGGTTTCCTCACGATGTTTTCCTTCACCGGCAGCTCAAGCTCATTGTTGGGGTTGAACCCACGCCCTGCGGCATGCGAACCTACCGTGCTAACCACTGAGCTATCATCGCTACAAATAATAATTCATTTGTAATAATAGTAGGATTTTGTCTTTATAGTTGTATTTCAATTTCAGGTTAGACCGAGAGTGATTTTTACGATGATTAATACAATAAATTACGCTACCTAATATTAAATCAATACATTTCGGAGGATATTTCACACAGCGTTATCTAGCCCCGAACTAAGCAAAGTTTAAATACTTCTAATCCTTTTTTAACCGACTCAAAAAATGCGAAGTGTCTCAATTCGACTGTATGTTTTTTTTTTGTATGTATGTACGCGATCATTCCGTTAATTATGAATCTATTTTGTCAATTTTTTTTTTGCTTGTGATCCAATATAAATTTAAAAAAAGCACCAAAAAAAAAAATTATACATCGATGATATTTTCGTTTACTCTGTCTGAAACCTCGCTGTTTCATTGGAGCAGTGCATTTTGTTGGCATGTGGGCCATGGAGTTTTTTTTTTATTGTAAATTTATATATTATTGGAAGCTAAATACCTACTATAATATAATAGTTTTCGTTCTCAAATAGGAAAGCTCAATGTGTGTCAAACAGATTCGAACACAATTCCCAAATCTTTCTCAACGTCGACGCTAGACTTCCAAGCCCCTCCTCTATTATGCACCTCAATCGGCAGTCTAACTTCGACCGTACTTTGTAAATCCGCGGAGTAAGCACAAAAAGTATTACTATTGTCACTGCTTTAGCAATAAACCCTGATGCATTACTGTCCCATCTCTATCACGTAGAAGAACTAACTAAGGCGAAATAACTTTAGTCAGCATAGAGATAAATTGAGCCAAACCTTCACTGCGATGTGCTGTCGTAGATTTTAGCTTGGATTATATCTCAACTTTTGAAACAAGTGTTTGCTGAATCTCTTATACATTAAAAGACAAACATTATGTCGAAGCAATATACTATTGAAAAATACACGCTTGTTTTAGAAGATATAAATTTCGTACTTAATACCACTTACTCAATATTACCAATGTGATAGTCGCGTTTTCAAAAAACATTTAAAAGACAATTTACATTTAGCCGAAGAAATGACTTAGGGAACTTTTATTGTAAATCGGTTCTTCCGTTAACATTTTTCCTGGTGATGATAAATCGATGTTTTTTACGTTTTAATAAATAATTCAGTGTTGAATATTACATAATAATTATTTTTTATTACAAAAAGGGTTGAGTTTGACCGCCATCTCGTTTAACGCTAAGCAAAGATGCGGTTTACAATGGAGCACGCCTACCTGACCTAGATTGTATGTATCGGGAACATCCACTCGGCCAACAACGGTTTAAATTGTTTATTTTTCATACACGTCTAGCTACGCAGACACACACACTTTCTTCTGACATCTTTCGCTTTTTGTTTTTATAGTCCTTCTTCTTAGGCATCTGCACTTTTGGTCATTCGTTCCAGAGCCAGTGGTGGCTCGCCTGAGAAGCAGTCACCATTATTTACTTGTATTCTCAATAATTGTTGTGAATTGACTGGAAGAAAAAAGGAGAGGGAAAGGAAAGGGGAAAGGGAGATTACGTTGTGTTTACAAATACTTACAGATACAAATATTTTATTGATAACACCAATGTTACAAGTCAAATTTAGTAAAATCATTTCAAATATGTGTATCATTAAAAAAAGTTATAAAACACTGATTACATGTCAATTAATAATAACAAAATGTACATTATATGTCGATATAAAAATATGACAATATAAAAATATGTCAATGCAAAAATATATCAATATAAAAAATATTGTCAATATAGTAAAAAAGCATCAAAAAAATCGTAATTACATACTAGTAATTTAATAATATTTTGCCCTTTTCTGTTTTATTAGTACACGCGATAACATCAAATATTTATGTCACGAATTGATAAACCTATTAGGACTTGCTATTAATTATATTTCACAATAATTAATTACTATCAACATTGGATACTGTTATTTCAATAAATATGTTTTTTTAGGTAGTGCGTTCATTTCATTATGCAGGCCTTATTAAAAATGCCTAACTTTTTGATTCTAACAGAAACGAACTACTCCATAGCAATCAATTGCCATTATGTAAAGTCGGTAAGTTGAAAGCTAGTTGGTAAATCTATGAAATAAAAATCCAATAAAATTTCGTTATGAAGTAGGTATGTTGTAAGCTAATAGGTATATGTAGTTAACTCGACGTAGCATACAGCAACTGTTAATTAGAAACTGTTATCTTACCCGTTCATTTACTTGCATAGTACCCAACAGTTTGATAATTGCTTGCATAAATCTCCAATATTAAATTTCCGTTCCAAGATGGTTTACATATTAACGGGTATCGACGTATAATCAGAAAGTAACATTTTATTCTAAAGCAATATAATGTTACAATATTAGACATTTCCTTATTTATAAATGATGAAAATGATATGAGGCAGGAATAAAAAACTAAAATAAATAAATAAACATTGGAAGACATTTAACACAGCGCCATCTAGCCCCAAACTAAGCAAAGCTTGTACGACGGATAGGATCAGAGGAAGAAATGACGGGGCGTGTCAATAACGAGGATATGCATTTATGCACATAAAAAAAAAATATAACTGGCAACACAAAACATAACTAACACATAAAGTGACGGCGTAGTCGAAAATGGTGAACTAGTCCATTGAAATGTTACATTTTTTAGGCCTTACCTTGCGTTTCTTAGAGGACGCAATTTTATTTTTTTGATGTGTAGGGGGGGTAAGTGTAAAGCTAAAATCAAGTTTGTGGGGTCGCCACCCTTGTCCCACGGCCGCCATCTTGAAAATAGGGGTTGAAACGGTTTTTACGATATATCTCTTAAACTATTTATCTGATAAAAAAATTGTTTTAACGTTTTTTGTTGCAAATTAAATTCTCTATAACTTTGGTTCAGTAATTTTTTGTCGTAAAACTATAAATAAAAAAGTTATAAGTGAAAATGTTCAGAAATTCGAGAAAAAAAATTATATTTTTCGATATAACTTTTTTTTTTATCATTTTACGAAAAAACAATATCAGACCATTTTTGTAGATCGGTTTTTAAGGAACAACTTTTATATGCAACATTTTTTCATTAAGTCAATAGCTAAGGTTTTACAGCGCTCCGAAGTGAGTACTATTTTTCAGTACTCTTAACTATACATATTTTATACGTGGGTACTAATAATGTGTCATCAGTTATTTATTTATTTTTTTTATTTTGTTATTATAATTCTTTTAATTAGTAATTTTGCAATGTTATTAATAATTAATTATTGACTCTTTTCCACTCCATTACAGAATTTTACAATTATTGATTTTTAAAATAATTTTACAGCCTAAGATACAAACAATTCGCCAAGGCAGTGACAAAAAGTACATTTAACTTATCTTCACTTCCTCCAACACAAGACACAGCTCGCTTTCATACTTTCCGAGTCTACCATCAGGTCCAGTCGTGGCTTGGTAATAATAATGATCCTGAAGACTGGGGCTGGAAAAAATGTGGAAAATTATTGATGCCAGTGCAGAGCTCTAAACCTCCAGCACCCCCTGAGCTTCTAAAATTGATCTTTTGCAAATGCAAAGGAAACTGTGGAGCGATATGTGGATGTCGAAAAGCAGGGCTAAAATGTTCCGCAGTGTGCTTCCATTGTTCTGGAGAGACTTGCAGCAACGTAATGGAACTCTCAGAATTAATAAATGAAAATGACTTTGATGATGAACCGCCGACATTGACACCCCTTCCTTCTCCAGTTCTCCTCAGATCGGTTTTCTGAATCACTGATATTTGATTCAGAAAACCGATCAGATGCTGAGCCGCAGCCTGGTCCATCGAAAAGACCGAGGACGGAGTAGTTCAAATTTATAAAATCACCGTGGATTAGGCCTATTGGGGATACCACGTAAAAAAAAAACGCGCCTCCAGACTCTACCTCGTGGGTGGTGAGGAAAAGAGTCAATAATTAATTATTAATAACATTGCAAAATTACTAATTAAAAGAATTATAATAACAAAATAAAAAAAAATAAATAAATAACTGATGACACATTATTTTATTCACGTATAAAATATGTATAGTTAAGAGTACTGAAAAATAGTACTCACTTCGGAGCGCTGTAAAACCTTAGCTATTGACTTAATGAAAAAATGTTGCACATAAAAGTTGTTCCTTAAAAACCGATCTACAAAAATGGTCTGATATCGTTTTTTCGTAAAATGATAAAAAAAAAGTTATATCGAAAAATATAATTTTTTTTCTCGAATTTCTGAACATTTTCACTTATAACTTTTTTATTTATAGTTTTACGACAAAAAATTACTGGACCAAAGTTATAGAAAATTTAATTTGCAACAAAAAACGTTAAAAAATTTTTTTTATCAGATAAATAGTTTAAGAGATATATCGTAAAAACCGTTTCAACCCCTATTTTCAAGATGGCGGCCGTGGGACAAGGGTGGCGACCCTACAAACTTGATTTTAGCTTTACACTTACCCCCCTACACATCAAAAAAATAAAATTGCGTCCTCTAAGAAACGCAACCCCAAATGTAACTTTTCAATGGACTAAACACACCTAGCCTGAAATGGAATTGGCTCTCAAGTGGAACACACCATTAAGTGCTCGACGGTAGTTTCAAGGTAAGGGTGGTGGTATAAGTTTCTCATAAATTGGCCGTGTCGTTATACCTATATAGGCTATATCGATCGCTCCTGACCGTTCATAAGGCTTGCACACAAACGTGATTTACAAACGGCTTTGTTACCGTTATCGGGAGCTTTGTTCGGCGATAACGCAATGTATTGCCCTTCGTGCCGACATTGTGTCCGCGGCACATCGGTAATGGGTAGCATTGAACATTGAACAGGCTACTGACCAGAACAGAAACGTGCGAAAAAACTAGTTCCAATCACCTTTTTTTATAGTGGCACTATAATAGTGCCACTGTGTGTGACGTCACTAGAACTCCTATGCATGAAGGTTTTCTAGATAAACTAACAGTGGTTTAAACTTTTTGACATTTTTGTTTTTTTTTATTCATTGACATGTAATCAGTATTTTATAACTCATAAAATGGCATACCTACATGTTTTAATGACATACCTACGAAATTTAAAATTGACTTAATAAATAATAATAATAAATATCGTAGGACATTACACACAGCGCCATCTGGCCCCAAACTAAGCAGAGCTTGTGTGATGGAAGTCAGATGACGGATAGAATACATAAATACTTTTTTTTTTGTAAATACATACTTATAATACATACATACAAACAGAACAAACATTTGTTTATTCACAAAATGTTTGCCTTGAGTGGGAATCGAACCTACGCCCTACAGCCCTCAAGGCAGATATACTACCGACGAGCCAACGGGGCTGTCAATATTGTAACATTGGTGTTATCAATAAAGTGTTTATATTTTGTGCAATTTTGCTTTTACGAGGCTCTACATAGAAAAATCACGATTTGACTAGACTATCGTTATTTAGTTTTTATATTATAATCTATTAGACTTTTCACGAAGCAATGGCTTATGTATTTGGATATAACTTGAATGTTCAGAGCAAATTTTGAATTAACAGTTAATTTATAGATTAGGTTACATTGGATTCTTCTAAGGAGTTTAATAGAATCTTAAAAAGTCGTCAACGTATTTTGTAGTGTGAGTGCTACGCCTCAGTTGACAAAACGCTCTTACAATCAACTAACCTGTCTGCTAGTTTGCCACCCGTGCCAAAAAATAAAGAAATTTATACCAGAAACACGGGTGAAACTGCGGGGTACAGCTTGTGTAATATAGAGTAAGTAAATAAGTGCGTATTCTCGGAGATCCTTGTTAAAACTCCTAGTAAAAGGACAGATTCACTGCTGTCCTGAATCCAACCATAAAAACAACTGCAGTTTTCTGCTCAGTGAGAACTTTAGGAAGCACGTGCACCATGCATGTGCAGTAAAATTATACTACAGCCGTTCGCCGATCAGCGTCGGTCACGTCTGTAGACGCTCGTGCTTGGCTGGTTCGTTATAGTCCGAGCGTAAGGCCCCTTAGAGGCCGCAGACAAAATGTATCCAAGTTTCAACGATACGTCTACTGCGACAACTTAAAACCAGTTTTTCAGACTTGACAGTGATTTATTTTTATTTATTTAATAAAACACACAGAATTTTATCAGGTATTTTTTTTAATAATCTTGGGGGTAATTACATGGCCATTTATTCATCAACTATTCAGTTTTTTTTTAATATATAAATATTCGCATCGGTATAGTACCTACATACATGTCCCGGGTTTCATTCACGTGGAAAATTGCACACAAAATCCAATTAATCCTGCCACCCTTCTTCACCCTAGCCCTCTCAAATTATCCAAATAACTGGATAATAAACATGAAAATTGAACTCATTAAGCTCAAAACATTTCAGCAACTTCACACATGTTCCGCAGGTGTCGGACGTGTAATTGGTTTGATACGAACTTCCACCTCCATTACATTATTAACGAGTTTCACTCCTCGTAGATCATACATTACTACGTTTGTAAAAGGAACCACAAGTTCCTGCGTGAGCTCTCGATTAAAATCGGCAATGGATGTCAAAACATGAGGATATCTCGTATATAGGACTAAGGTGGGATAAATTACTGTCTTTATTGTTAGAAGCGTTATTAATAACAGAGTTTTTACTGTTAATAAAGTTTTTGTTTTTGTTGTCGGTGTGTTCCAGCAGCCTCACTTGAGAGCCAGTTCCATTCCAGGCTAGGTGTGCTTTACCATCTTCGACCACGCCTACACTTAACTTCAGGTGAGCTGTGGTCAAACATCTAGCCTGTCAACCATAAAAAAAAAAACTTAGTGGTTTGTATGGCAGGGTGTGATGCGTTTGTGAAGTGAAATGAATTTGTGCCTAATTCATTTTTTGTTGTAAATATGACATCTTAGGAAAACGCTACGAACGCAAACTTTGAACAGTAGGTACAGTAAATAATTATGAACTTGAAGTGTTGAAGGAATGCAGGAGTAAGAGAAGAGCGGCAACAGCGCGCGGTGCGACTCGCGGAGGCGCGAATTGGCGAACTGGCAACGCCGCCGCTTGACGTACGACATTTAGAACTATGCTGGATGCCAATGAATCTGAAGTAATTTTTTGAGATGCTAACTATTGAGATGCTAACTTCACAGACGTACGTATGACACTGTCACCATTCACTCACATATTGACAAAATTAACAATAATATCAATCACATTTATGCTAATAACCTACTGTTTTATTCAAGCAAATATGATTTACCGCAAATAAAGACCAAAATAAATGCCAGTAGCTGTGATTTCACAGTAAAATTATGCTCCATTTGTCCATAAATGGAAAAATTTATTAGTATGAAAATCGAACCACCTTAATACAACTCATATAAATAATCTACACTATTATGAAGAGGAAAGATTTTATTTATTGTTCGTTTGTTTCTATTGAATAGGCTCCAAAACTACTGCACCGATCTGAATAATTCTTTCAGTTAGGTATATTGTTAATCGAGTTTTGGTTTCCCGTGCGAAGCCAGGGCGAGCTGCTAGTATATTATATACTGATCATTGCATGGCCAAAAGGGTAACTATCAATACCCAATAAATTACACACCTATTTAATAAATGAATTTGAATTTTACAAAATACGCCAAAAATAGCAGAAGTAGCGAAAATATTCCTTCCACGGAAACGTTCAGTCTGCGAAGGATTGTAAAACAAGAACATTTGATGAATAAGAAATGAATTATTCTGATCCAGATGCCGAAAATAGCGAACAAATCTTGCTTTTCAGACAACTCTGTATTTTTAACGACGAACATTGTTTATTTGAATAAATGCAAATATCTACAGCCTCGTTCCCGATCGCTAGATAATGAGATGTAAGTATGCCGCATCACTGGATTTAATAAATTGTGTGTTTATTGTGCAGGAAGAAAATGATGTATCTCACTTATCAATAAATGTTCTATAGTATCATTTGGCAATACTTAAAACAGAAAAGATTCGGCACACAAAGAAGCATCAACCTAAGATGAAATCATCGTTTCTGGGTTGCCATTTTAAAAGATCAGATATCAGAACAGCCTCGCCACCTTTATGTGGACAGAAAGTTGTGGAGAGACGTATGCGACGTCTCTCCGCAACTTTCTGTTGAACATTAGCCGTGCAACAACTCTTTGCCACAAGTTAAAGCGAATTCCAGTTAATCGTAATCCATCAGACAGTCTGCAAAATGCAGATGCCATCATTAAAATCATGCAATGATACTTGGCAGCTGTCCGTCTGCGTCACAAACGTCTGCGGGAAATGACGTCTGTAGGGCTCTTTCAGACTTAGCTATAATATAATAAGTTAATTATATTGTGCTTTTTGTCATCACGTAAATAAAATCAAATGATTTGTACTGCGGGTTGCCGTACTCCTCGCACATGAAGATGGCGGTCGATGCGGTTGGTTTCCGTTAAAATAAACGTGAGTAATTCCGCATAAGTACATACAAAATGTGTCAAAACCACGTCAGTTTCCATAGTGAAATCAATTATAAAAAAATATACATACTACATTTAAATAAACTATCTAATCCAAAAGCCGCTACTAATTAGAATAGTTATTAATATTCTAATATCCATTGCCACGTTGTTCCGCAATTTTAACCGTTTTGATTACGTGTGACGTTGACCAGACCTGACTTTGACTTAGATTTATGTGATGGTTGCCTGATGGTAAGCAATGACCGTCGCCTATGGATATCTGTATTACCAGGAGCACTACAAATACGTTGCCGACCTTTAAAGATTCTATTAACACGCCCAATGTTATTACTCCGCGGGAATACGGAAGTAGGAAGATCACACCACAATTTGCAAGTGCAAGCTGAAAGCAATGTACTTCTGGTACGTTATTCTTGTGTGGACAATAAGAAGGTCTTAAGCGCAGTCTGAATTGGCCTTAAAGAGCTCTTTAATGGAGCACCGTCCACAATAGTCTCTAACTTAGTAGTTAAGTTACGGTGTGGACACTGTTCCTAGGATCTTTTTGTTTCAGTCGAGTGGGTAGAGTAAGCTTATGTTATGAAAGGCACTTTACAGTAGAGATAACCCATATACAGAATAATAGTAGTCAAGATTGTTTTTTACGGTCGCCATGTTTCCTATTGGCTGGCTAGGTGTTTGACCACAGCTCAACTGATGTTAAGTGACGGTGTGGATGAAGATTTTAAACACACCTAGTCTGGAATGGGACTGACTGCCAGAACACACCGTTATAAGATTTTCAACTTAAGAGCCAGCCGAGTACCAGAATATTTAAATAAATAAATAAATATCGTAGGACTATACACACAGCGCCATCTGGCCCCAAACTAAGCAGAGCTTGTGTGATGGAAGTCAGATGACTAATAGAATACTTAAATTTTTTTTTTTGTTTTTTTTTTTGTTTTTTTGTTTTTTTGTTTTTTTTTTTGATTTTTTTTTGATTTACCACCGTGCTATGGTTTTCGCACGATGTTTTCCTTCACCGGCAGCTGAAACTAATTGTTGTGATTTGAACTCACGTCTTTCGGCGTGTCAAACAAATCAATCAGGCGTCTTCATGTACAAAAATAATTAAATAAAATGAAATATGCCATGTCACACTTAACTAAGCAAAGGTTGTACTATGGGTACCAGATAACTGACAAAATACTATTACTGCTACATTTTTTAAATTACTTGTGTACATACTGAACACCCAAACAGAACAAACATCTGTGATTGATCACATAAATTGAACCTGGGTGGAAATCAAGCCAAAGCCCTACAAGGAACCATTTTACAAAAAAAAAAAAATATAAATGAGGTCTGCTTATAGATTTAGATAAAAGAAAAAACACGACTGCAACAAAAACACAATTAAAAGCCTTCAAAATCCACCGGCATTGAAATATTAATTAGGTCGACCTAGTAACGCAGACACTCTCTCGAGATTGAAAATAAAGACAATACATTTCACAAGCAGTAAATCAAACAACAATCCCGATATATCGTGAATAACTTAACACAATAAATCTATTTTTCAAAAGATTAATCGCGATAATTAATTACGAATTATAAACAAGACTACAGATTAACACAGATGCTCGTTATTTTATACTTTATTTACTAAGGCCGCCAATCGAACCGTACGTTAATTTACCCCAAAAACCAAAACAATGTTTGGTGTGTATCGTAGGACATTACACACAGCGCCATCTGACTCGCCACCCCAAACTAAGCAAAACTTGTACTATAGAAGTCAGATAACTGCTAGAATACTTTTATATTTTTTTTTTGTAAATACATACTTGTAATACATACAGTACACCCAGACACAAAATAAACATTTGTTTATACCACAAATGTTTGTCCTGGGTGGGAATCGAACCCACGCCCTACAGCTCTTAAAGCAGACATACTACCAATGAGCCAACAGGGCTGTCAAAGTAGTAAACGAGTCAATGATCAATAAATCATTAAATAAATGTAAAAATTGATTACAAATAGCTTATTTCATAAAAGGAATGTTACAATCTGAGTAACTGGCGGCGTGTAAGTTGGTACGGGGTCGGAATACCATCGTGTTCCGTTCCTGGCATGTACTGACAGACGTTTTAATTAATATTTCACTGACTAATTAATTATAACATTGTTACTGTTTTACGAACAGTTTTGGAAGTCTTGAGCCGCCGCAGAAGAAATGAAATCGATAGTTTTTTTTAAGTGAATCTTAAACATGTTGTTTGTTTTAAACTGTAATTATTTGTGTGAACAGCCCTGTTGGCTCATTGGTAGTATATTTGCTTCAAAAGCTGTGGGGCATGGGTTCAATTCCCACCTAAAGATAGATTCATATGTAAAGATAGATTCTTATTTGTATAACATCATGAGTTGATAATCAACTCGCTATGTTCTGCGGTTTCACTCACCTTCACAATCTTACATTACATAACTACCATGAGAACAAACTGCTATTACGAACCATTTTCACATTTATACTTATCTACTATAAAAAATAAACTCTTTAGTTTATAAAAAATAAACTCTTTAGTTTATTTTTTTATAACGCACTAATCTCTGGAAACACCAGTCGGGTTTGAACAATTGTTATTGCATTCTATTAATTTTTGAGAAATGTATAGTTATTTAACATCACGATCAGACCCTTTAGCAACCGATGGTGGGTGAAACCGCCAGGCACAGCTAGTCTACGAAATAATTAATTAACATGGAATTTAATATTTCAATCATTCAGGTCAAAGTGCAACTTTGTTTAAACCAATCTTTTTATAAATCCTACGAAACTCAATCTAGTTACTCGCGAAATCTTTAAGATTATCATAATTTTGCTTAACTCGTCTAAAATTGAGCGTGACCCTGCCTACTTTACAAAGGAATAAGACCGCGAGTCCGCAAAGTAGCCGAACTAACAATAACTTCTAGATATACCCGATACGAAACCTGAGGGAACCGAACTTCCGTACTTAGTTAATCAATCGTTAACAAAACTTAGCTACCACAGTCATTACAAGTCAGTATCTAAGATTGAGAAAAAACACCTATACAGTGTAATGCCTATTAATTAAGTTTATTTCTTCTGTGTTGTATTATTTTTAGTGTGTGCAATAAAGAGTTAGTCAATCAATCAATCAATCAATCAATCAATCAATAGTTTTTTTCATTTACACCAAACCCTAAGACTGAGTTCGTGAGGTTTAGGAACGTACTTTGTACCAACATTCAAACAAAAACTTACAGTGTTGAATAACATGCGTGAATGTGTTAAAATGATATAATGTAGTGAAACACAACCTTTTTTTTAAATAGAAGAACACGCTCAAAAACTTTGATAGGCTTTGCTTAATTATGGCAAGTTGGCCTCCCTTGATTACTATTATTCTTTGTAGATGGCGCTGTATGAAATATACTGTTAATATTTATTTATTTTATTAGTACAAAAAGCATTACATTTACCGTATAGTGGTAATATTATACTAGTTGGCCAAGTTATAATTTTCCTCGTAAGGTTGATGAAAGCACGTTAATACTTGTAAGAACGTCGAGTCAGGAAGTGTCGTATCGTAAAACGCTGTTTTTATTTTGTCTTTGGTCGAAACAGGTCGGGCAGGATATATGGCTAGGTGTAGATAGGACAGATTGAACAGGGAAGTCTAAAACGGCTTGATGGACGACGTTGCTACAATCACGGGTCGTACAATTATAATTAGATCGTGACTAAGGCATAGCATAGCACGAAACGACACAGTGCAGCGGAGATACTATTAGCTGTTATTCAAGTTCGAAGGGGCTCACAAATAAGCTATGTGACCAGTATTTCAGCGTAGTAAGGTTCTTTTTCGTGATCGCTAAAATTGAATAACATTAAAGAAGCAACCTTTGAAGAGCTTAGTAGAAATCAGCACAAATTTCTTAGATAGTAAATATTTCCTCTCTATATATTGATATATTTACTGTAAGTATTTTGATATATATGTTGAAATAAGAAAACTTTCGTGTTATCAATAAAAGCTTTTTATCAACTGCTGGGTAGTTGTTTAAAAAGACTGTATAATGATGAAAATTTACTTTTAAAATAATTACAAAAAATGTGTTTGCAATGAAAACGTAGCAAGTTGCTTACTTTTTTAAAAATATTAAACAAAAAATCGATTAATTTACAAGTTTGATAACCAATTCTCTATCATAATAATGCGAAAAATTGTGCGTTCAGTAGGTTGTAACCGATATAGACGAAAATTGAAGTGATGATGAAAATGTGATTATAACAAACTACTAATACATCATCATCATAATCAACCTATCGTAGTCCCCTGTTGGGCATAGGGCTCTCCCAAGACACATCACTCCGCCTACGGCTTTTTGCTTCCTTCCACTGTTATCTGTCATACGTATATCGCCACTCGAATTCTAAAGCGTCCTACGCTAGGTTTGCCAATTCACGGTCTCAACTCTAGAACAGGTTATGTATATAACAGCAACCGATTGTTAGCGGGCAACACCAACCAACTACCTAGGAGATCCATAAACACTGTTAGCGGGCAACACTAATGAAGAATAGAGGATGATGATTGTCGTTGACCCGCTGACAGCTCGGTAGATTAGAAGAGATATTATTTTGTTTTTTGGGGACGGACTCGCAATTACGAATCAGGGCGAACATCGACGTTAATCAATAAGAAATAAACGGTCCCGCCCTGCAACTGCGTGTAATTTCACCCACCTATTTACACGATATAACCTTCTGTAAAATTAAGGTATGCGTAGCTCAAAAGCAACTTCTGCTAAGCTTAAATTCTGTTTCGAATTTTAATATTCAAGTAAGAACCCTTTGACCGCTATCCACTTTGCAACTAAGATAATAGTAACTAATGATGGAGAACAGAAGCTCAACGAAGACAGTTATTAGGGTATGATGTACGAGAAGGATTTTCTGCTACAACTTAGATAAAGCCTGGCTTTTTACTGGAGGGACATGGATTCTGTCATGACTTTTCTTAAAGGAGATACTAAGGTAAAATAAATAAGCGTAGCGCGAATGTTTAGCAAAAAAGCATTTTTTTTTATTTTATTTAAAACTAGCAGACGCTACGCGGTTTCACCCGTGTAGTTCCCGTTCCCGTGGGGATACAGGTATAAAAAGTAGCCTACATATATCACCCGGAGATAGTGTATCTGGTAACGGTGAAAGAATTTTTGAAATCAGTTGAGTTAGTTTTTGAGTTTATTCGTTACAAACATACAAAAATTCAAAACACTTACAAATCTTTCCTGTTTGTAATATTAGTATAGATAGGTTCGCGTTTGACTACACTCTGCCTGATGCACTAGTGTGGTCTAAGATGGAGCACGCTTACCTAGAAGAAACCTATTTACTCTAGATTTGTAGACACCCATATTGTATCAAACAGGGAAAACAGACTTCATTGTTTTATTTTCGGAAAGTAGTGTTTTTTTCAAAGGTTAGTTTTAAAACATTGTTTTTTATTAATCATAAACTGCCAAATAATACGAATATAGTGAAATATAATTTTATTTTTGCCTTTTTTCAAAGCTCCGTAGAAGCTTTTTGTAAAGTCACGGCGACTTTACTAGGGCATGACGGGACTGGATCTTGACTAATTTTGACTAGTCACTTTAAACAAAAAACTTGTAATGTAAAATAGTAAAAAAAAATAAAAAAATATGTAACTAAAGTTGACAAAGGTCACGGACCCCAGTGTCAGTGGAGCGTATAAATAAAAAAAAAACAAAATACTTGAAAATATTGACTTCAGAAAATGCATAGCATGCAAGGGCGAAATTAAATAATATAAGAAGAAGCGATGTAAATTCTCTTGTTTTCTCCTTAAAAGTTTACTCATAGCATCATAACAAGCTCATGAAGGAGGTTCATCTCAAAGTCACGAAATGATTGCACGGCTTGCACGTCAAACGTTTCCCGAGATAGCGTAATTGCATTCCCGTGGGCGATCGATTCACATCAGCAATGTTATTGGCGTTCAGCTTGGGTCGGATGTTGTATCTTAAGAATTACTCATGTATGTATAGGTGTTTTCAAGATATATGATGAAAAAATGACGACGTGACCGAAGATTGTAACACACCTAGCCTGGAATGGACCTGGCTCACAAGTGAGGCTATCCGAACACACCGTTAGATGCTTGACGGCAGACTTTACCAACTTGATGGTGGCAGCTAACTAACTGAGTACTAGAAAATACACTACCACCATGCCGCGTATATACGCATATGCGCACAACCGTGGTATTTTTTTTACAACAAATTTAACACTAGCTGCGCCCCGCGGTTTTACCAGCAACATATTTTCAGGATAAAAAGTAACCTATGTATTATACGTAGTAAAAAACTGATAATTCATAAGTGAAATATCACTTAACGTCAATTATAACATAGGATAGTTGCAATTTCTTATTGTTAAATAGACTTGAAAACGTCGGGAGATCATTGGGCCAAAATCACAACGAACCAGACGGAGATGGATGGATGGAGGAGTCAGGTTGCAAAAAAATTACGAAGGAAGAAAGAAAAGGAAGCTGTTCCAGTCTAGTGGGGCAGGAGTCATCGTGCAAACTGATAATAAAAAAAATACATTTGCCGCTAATTTGTCTGATGAAGTGTATTAACCTAGAAGATACGTTTACACTTGAAACCTGAAGAAATGCAGAATTTAACAGTCGACAAGTCAGAACTTATGTTTTTCGATAAAAGACGCATCACAAACTCTTAAAATTTTACTGATAACTACTAATGTTTTGATGTCTTTAGAGTTGCTTTTTACGATTATAAAATACTAACCAATTAAGGTGAAGAAATTTGTATATATATACCTACATACATATATGGTATCTGATCACTATTGATCACTATTTTTTGTCATGATAATTGTGCATGTTTCTTGTCTATCACGTGTTTGCTGATTGGAACAAGCGCTTAAATTGAATTTAATATTCAATTTGTGTGCGTGTGGTTTTATTCACAACACAGAATAAATTATAGTTTTAATTTAGTTTGACATTTAAAATTCTTTGTGATGAATATCAAACATCAATATGCTTGCTTGATTTACTTTGTAATCCCAGTAATATTATAAATGTGAAAGTTTAGATGGATGTATGTTTGTTACTCTTTCACGCAAAAACTACTGAACGGGTTTGGATGAAATTCGGTATGGAAGTAGCTGAGACCCTGAACTAACATATAGACTACTTTTTATCCCGAAAACACGTAGTGGGTAATACCGCGAGGCACAGCTACTAATATTATAAATGCGAAATTTTGTGAGTATGGATGTATATGTTTGTTACTTTTTCACGCAAAAACTACTGAACGGGTTTGGAGGAAATTTAGTATGGAGGTAGCTAAGAACCTGGATTAACACATAGGTTACTTATTATCCCGAAAACACGTAGCGGGTAACACCGCGGGGTGCAGCTCGTATAAAACATATTTTTGGTAGAAATATCCACATTTACTAAAAAAAAACAATATTTGTCGCTTGCTTACAGCAAAATATGATTATTACAAAAACATTTTAAAAATTAATAAATGAATAGTTTCGACTATTTGCTACCACATCGCCCTGTAACAAGCCTTACACACAAATTCTACAACGTATTATTTTACAACCGAAATCAGGTTGGCAGAATTTCTGAGTTTTTTGCCCTCCTCGGTTTCTGAGCAAGCTAGAATGAAGTTACATAGTCTGACATCCATCATTTTGCTCCTATTAAATGATAGCCTTATAAAAGATTCGTTTCGCACAAAACACGTTAATAAAACACGTCACGTGATGGATACGTACTGCGTACAATATTATGAATATCACTTATTTGCTATGTATATAATCGTATATTATATATACTCGTATGTGTAGGGATACATAGTCTGATTTGATTGTCAACAGTAAATTATTACGTGTCTGCACTTCTTGCTAAAGCAGTTACTGTTTTTTTAGGGTTCAGTACCCAAAGGGTAAAACGGGACCCTATTACTAAGACTCCGCTGTCCGTTCGTCTGTCTGTCTGTCCGTCTGCCACCAGGCTGTATCTCATGAACCGTGATAGTTAGACAGTTGAAATATTCACAGGTTTATGACATTTTTACTTGGTGGTAGATCTCCTTAGCATGAGGTCGTCTAGATAGGTACCATCGCGATACCAGATATTCTGCCGCCAAGCAGTGGTGTGTAAACATTACTGTGTTCCAGTGTGAAAGGTACTGCAACTAGCGAAATTACAGGGCTGTTGAGGCTAACCATCCAGTCTCAAAGTAATAATTAAAAATAAAAAGTGAAATAAAAACATTATGTGACACATACAGACAAATGGTTACATAGATTTTATAAATAACGCCATAACAGCGATGCCCTGAACTTTGTTTTGCTACTCAAAGTTCTATGTATCGCTGCAAAGGTCATGGACAGGTGTTATCTCTTACCATCAGGAGAGCGTCTCGTTCGTCTAATTACTTTTAACTTAAAAAAAACAACAAACGTGATTGTTTTGCTATTTTTGTAGATAATGGTACGAAACCCTTCGTGCTCGGGTCCGACTCGCACTTGGACGGTTTTTCTTATCATACATTATAGATCTGAGAGAATATAATGTTTTGCAACATTGTAGTTGGATCGAGGTGGAAAGCCGCAAGCATAGCGTGATTTTTTTCAAAAGTCATTAATAAATAATTGAATGATGACAGCGGTGCAGTGTAGCCGCGAGATTAGCATTTCAAAAGCCACATTGCAGCCTTCCCGAGACAAAGCCGCAGAGCGGAGTTAAACGGAAATAAAACCAGATAAGCGTGACTCTACTGGCTAGAGATGGGTTAAGTACACATTTTATTTAATAAAATTAAAAGCCAAAATATCAGATTTAAATTATAAAATTATAATATCATTGTTGCTAATTGCTTTTCAAAACGTATTTTATTTTTCAAATTTATTTTAATGGTTCGTGATAGAAATCTATATCTATTTTCCGTTTTCATTGAAAAAATCTATAGTAAGTTTTTGGTGATTCCGGATGTTCTCAAAGATATTTAAAATGTATTAACATGTCCCTAGCCAGCTTAGACTTATAACTAACCCTTCGCTCAATGACAAATGGTGCCACTATAACAACAGATAAAAACAGAGCTAATTCGTAATGAGAAAATCTTACCACGGTACCCTAACATCAAAAGCGGCACAGAAAAACGCTAGCGACGTCACAAGTAGAGAGCGCGCTTTGAGTGGAATTTACCGCCGCGATTAGGACAGCCGCAAACGGAAGCAGTGCGCTAATTCAATGCGCTTAACACAATTGCCGAGGCATTTCGCTATTATTGCTGATTTTGCTTAATCATTGCTAGGAAAATAAGTATCGATAGACTGAATGATGGCCTCAGAGTATGTTTCCCGAAAAACACATTATGGGTGTCTTTCTATTTTGTAATTATATTTGAGTATATTATAGTAATTATTTGATAGCTCTGTTGGTTCATTGGTAGTATGTTTGCTTCAAGAGCCGAAGGGCGTGGGTTCGAATCCCACCCAGGACAAAAAGTTTGTGGTATAAACAAATGTTTGTTCTGTGTCTGGGTGTACTGTATGACTGTATGTATTATAAGTATGTATTTACAACAACAAAAAGTATTTAAGTATTTCATCAGTTATCTGACTTCCATAGTACAAGTTTTGCTTAGTTTAGAGTCAGATGGCGCTGTGTGTAATGTCCTACGATATTTATTTATTTAAGTTGACAAAATAAGTTGCATCTGTGCAAAGCCAAAGTGGGTCACTGGGTGTACTAAATAAAAAGTCCAAGAAAAACATTTATTAAATTTACTAACAACGAGCTACAAAGCGAGGAACCCCATTTTTCTCGATAATAAATAAATTAATACACAAAAACACAAATATTACAAATTTCCGCTTACACGAAATACCTTTCTCTTTACTTCTCAAAGTAAAAAGCAGAAATATATTTAAACAACAAATACAGAGTAGGTTATTTATGTCAAACGAAATTGTACGTACTTACTTGCAAAACCTGTAGCACGTCAATAATTTTATTGAAAGCCGCATATAATTTCCTTATTTTAATATTTTGTACAAAATTTAGGGACAATACACAAATACCCTTAGGGCAAATTATTATAGTCGCAGAGCTAACAGTTAAAAAAAAATAAAGTTATAAAATCTGTGTCTCGATAGAAACGGATCTTCATGGTTTCGCTTGGGTACATAATAACCTAAACGTAATCGACTAATCGTTAAAAAGTAATATTTTTCTAGCTAAAAATGATTAAATGTTTGTTATCAAATTAAATTGATTTTTGCTTTATAAAGATATATGTTGAGGCTCATTGGCACACATGTCATTTAACCTTGACATGTCTTAATAAAGCAAAAAGTTGCGTTGTTCGTCGATTTGTTGTTCGTAAGAGAAATAAACAAAGATATACATAAAAAAGTAGAAATTAAGTGCTATAAGAATAATTTCTCTGACAGACTTAAAATAATAGAAATTAATCAAATTAAAACTATATCTTTAAATTAATAAGAATTATGGTTATTGTGACTAAAATGTGTATTTAAATACCTGTAGAGATCTTTAATACCTAGAAACATTATTTGGCATTGATCATACAGAATTTGCAGTAAGTTCTTTCAAAATAATTATTTCGCTACTTATGATCAGCCTTTTCATGTATGTTTAACAAACATACCACCGCCTCCCCGCATAGTCTCATGATTGTTGTTGCCAGAACAAAGAAATTACCTCTCGAAGCGAGTTCGCATACGAATGACTTAGAACAAAGTTTCATGGAAGTATTTTTTTTCTTTGTTCATAATTCCGCAATGGTAACTCTGTATCAAATAAAAAACGGGAAATGCATACGTGAATAAACTGGTTTACGGGTCGTGTAATTTTAAAATTTGTTTTAGTATTTGTTTGTCCTATTTTCATTTGTTTTTTTAAAGACAATACATAGTGCGCAACATGAGTTATTCAGAGACAAATCTCGCTTATTTCGGTATCCGTACCTACATATAGAATTCATATAATTTCTGTTGCGAGTGAATCGGTTTCTTATAAGTAGCAGTGATCCATCGTAGGCCGCATCTTCAATTAACATAAGGCGATATGGCGGTCACATACAAGCTTATCACGTACCTAATAAAAAGTAAAAACTTCTGTTTCTTACAAATGTAAAAATGTACAGTAAGAAGTAAAACGTAAGAAGAAGAAGAGAAGAGAAGAAAGAGAGAAAGAGAGAGAGAGATAAGTAGAAGTATTTATGTATTCTATCAGTTATCTGACTTCCATCACACAAGCTCTGCTTAGTTTGGGGCCAGATGGCGCTGTGTAGTCCTGCGTTATTTATTTATTTTATTTATTTTAAGTGTTTACTCGTGTTTTGACAAAAATAGTTGCGGCTTAAATAAAATAATAAAAACAATAGATATTAAGATAATAACGGTCTAAATAAAAAAACAATTTCAACGAGTCGAATGGTCCCTTATTACATTTTACCTCATTTTCTTTCATTACTAAACAATAAATCAGTGTTATTAATTGTTCTTTATTAGTTCCGGGTTATCAGCGCGCTGTTAATTTCCCTCTATTTTCCTCCAACTCACCTGCAACAAAAGAAAGAATAGATTACGAACCCGATAATATCTATTTCGTTTAATGTAAGTAAAGGATGTTCTTAAAGTGGCTGAAACAAAAATTGTTAATTTAAAAGAGTCTCAGACAAATTTAATCCGATTAGATTAGCGAGTGGCAAAGGTATAGTGAAAGTAAAGTGAGGTGGCAGTGGGCTAGTCACATTTCTCAAAAAACCGATAACTGGTAGAATAGACTGGTTCCAGGGTGGAGACCGCGTGCAGGAAAGCGTCGTGCAGGATACCCTGCAGGTAGGTGGTGTGACGACCTGCGTAAAGCGGCGGCCAAATTCTAGATACAGAAAACTGTCGACTGAGCTCAGTGCGTTAGGAGGGCCTACGTTCAGCAGTGGACAGCGATTATGATGATGATGAAAGGTATAGTAGAATACTTTAATAATAAAAGGCTTTGTCCTCTTTTTCGCTGAATGTTAACCAAAAATTCGATCTACGACAGAGCACCGTTGCTTAGATTGTTTTTGGTTTCAGCGGCACTCAGAACTTTTAGCAACACTACAAAATCCAATGAATGGGCATCAAAGGTATTGCTGTTTTGACGCTCATTCATTACTTTAAGGCATACCATGGTTAGTTTAAAAAGCCCTAGAGTTTTGCTCTTTACAGAACCAATTTATGTGGCATTGTGGTGTACTGCCAAGATGACCTACAAAGGTTGTTTATTTACCACCAAGTAAATTATATTGTTTACGTATGTAGTTAACATTATTTTCGTGGAATAAAATGCTATTATGATTAATTTTTTTTATATTACTGTTTATAATTCGGTAAACAGCCAAATTAAACGGACTAAAGAAATTATAAAATAGTATATTTAAATCAAAATTAATCAGTACAAAAAGTACCACAAATCTCGCGTTCTCAAACATCTTAAAATTTACATTCCATCGTGTTCGTTTAAATCGAATCTTGTCGCACCCTGTATTGTGGCTTTTACCGAACAATATCCGAGCACACTGTACAGCGTTAATTAAGAAACAATTAACTGTCAGTGGTAAATAATGTCTCGCCTTTGAAACTTTTGCTGGCAGCTGAGAACCAGAGAACTTGGACCTGAATACCTTTAAGAAGTCGCCATCTTGAGGTCTTTTCCGTACTAACTTCACACCAATCTGTGTTCTTGTTAAATTGACTTCGTGTTTGAGTTTTCGCGTAGGGTAATTAATGAGTCAAGAATTTTAGGTACTTTTAGTAATTAAATTAGAATTTTGATGTGCTTAAATAATTCAGATGAGGAGCTACGGACGTTGAAAGTGAGGGTGTCCGTATGACTGCAAATCGGAAGGTTCTGGGTTCAATACTGTACACACGCGTCTGTATATTTTCAGTTATATGTACGTTTTACTGCTTTTTGTAGCGATGATACGAGTAGCTCAGTGGTTAGCACGGTTCAGTTCACACGCCAAAGGGCGTGGGCTCAAATTCCAACAATAAGCTTGAGCTGCCGCTAAAGGAAACCATGGCATTGTATGAGGATACTCTATTATACTATATATACTATATTATATATATTAGAGTATATAATATATATTTAAATTTAATTCAATTCAAATTATTACAAAAAATGTTTACTACAATAATAAAGTAAAATTATGTCAAATACAATTTTAATTTCAAAAAGATAAAATGTTAATAATAAAATAAATAAATAACTTATCAAACTAAAACAACCCGCCCCTGACCGTTCCCGGCGTAATATAATTATACCGCGGCTGGTTAGCTACCACCCTCAAGTTAAAAATCTGTCGCCAAGCACCTAAGAACGTGTTTCGATAGCTTCATTTGAGAACCAGTTCTATTCCAGGCTACGTGTGTTTACCATCGACCACACTGCCACTTAACATCAGGTGAGCTGTGGTCAAATATCTAGCCTATCAAACATTAAAAAAGAACCTTCAAACGGTAAACGAAATCGCGAGGAAATCTGCATTTCTTAAAGCTTTCTCAGCCTTATCATTCTCATAGTGAGAAGAAGTTCGCGCCCAGTAGTGAGATAAAAATCAGAGCAGATATAGCCAGATACGATTTCCAAAATATGTTTTAATTATGGAATGTAAAAATACCATTTGACTTTTTTCATTTGTTGAAAATGTCTTCGATGTCGCTGTAATGAAAATAGAACCAAGCATCATAATTATATACTTCAGGATCTACGAAAATTGTATTCTTCCAATTTGAATTTGTGCTAGTTCTAGAATTTCTTCGAAATTGAATTCTGGAATTGTGAACGCGATTGGCTTAAAAGTTTTTCCCTTTACGTAAGTAAAGAAAATGTCCGGTCATTTTTGCAAATGATATCGTTAGCACTGGGAGCAAAAGATATTTAAATTGTTCACTGTTTTGTTATGAAAACATTATCTAGTTTTCAGAAGATTGTAGATTCGAGTTGGAAAAACTCTTTGGGTGAACACAATAGAGCTTTTATTGCCAAGTGTACGAATGCACCAAAGTCTATTGAAAGAACAAGTCTAACTAAAGAAGAAAATGCATGTATTTGAACAAGTATATTTATTAAAAAAAATGTAGCAATGATCGCCCAGTGGTTAGCTCGGCCGATTCGCACGCTGAAACACGTGAATTCAAGCCCCAATAATGAGCTTGAGCTGCCGGTGAAAGAAAACATCGTGAGGAAACCGTAGCATGGTGGTAGGGTATAGGGTATAGGGTATAGTAGGTACTCGACTAGCTAGCTACCACCCTATTAAGTAAAAAACCAAGCATCTAACGTTGTGTTCCAGCATCCTTACTTGAGAGCCAGTTCCATTCCAGATTAGGTGTGTATCATCTTCGACCACACCATCACTTAACATCAGGGGAACTGTGGTCAACACTTAGCCTGTCAACCATAACAAAAACAAGTTAAAACGTAATTTTCTCTACATAGAACATAGAACATGTATATCACAACAATATTTAATGCTATCTAAAAAAAATAAATTAAATACTAACATGGACTACAAATAAAATTAACTAGATAATCCAAGTTATAGTTATCAACGATCCCAAAAGGTCGGCTAATACTTGCCTAATATTTGTGCAAAATAAATACCTACAAAATAATATAACGCTTTTCAACTACAACTAACTAACTCAACTTATTTTTATTTTTTTCTTATTAGTGTTAACATCTCCCGTCTGTTTCTTATGTTTTCTATCGTGTTTTTTTTTCTTTGTTGCCTGGAAGAGATCGCTGTTAGCGATAAGGCCGCCACTTGTGGCACTAGTTAATAAGGTTTTTTGTTCTCTGTACTCTTTTCTATTTATGATGTGCACAATAAAGAGTTATATCTATCTATCTATCTTATTGAAAAAGGTTCTTCTTTCTGAGAAATCAGTTAGAAATAAGTCTCAATGAAATAAAACTGAAAACCGCATGTAATTTTATATCAATAACGATTCTAAACATTGTGGAGGAAACAGAAAATTTATTGTATCGTAATTTTTTATATGTGGCAGGCCATACGTCTTTATGCTCATGTAACGGCATTTTCTGCTCGAAATGTGGAATGCAGATCTTTGTAACAGCTCCCGTCCAAACGTGCGAACTTTAATTCCATTGAAACTGGGCGGGCGTGAACGACCGTGTCTGAATTTTCCTACACCGCAGCCTCGTATATCAACGAGAATAAAAAGGAATAAAAAAGGCGCTTCACCGGCAAAAAAATTGTACCTAAAGTATATATTTTAGCGTATAATTGTTGGCCTGTTCTTTTGTGGTTACAATATCGTGGGTCTGGGAGCTTTATTTTTTATTTGGAGAGATCCCACACGCGCCTTAATAATTTAGTGTGACCTTAAGCTTTTGAATGTAAAGGAACGGCACAAGAATTATGAATGGTCTATAAAGTTAGCATGTTTTACAAATTTTTGTTATCTCTTTAAATACTTTGTAAATTTTTATTTTGACTTTGAATACCTTACCATATCAACATTTTAATATAATTGTATAGATACTACAAAATAGACATCATAGAAATAATGGATTATTTATTGAGACATCCTCTCCTGGACATAGGTTTCCCCCATTTTTAGCTTCTGTCCCACTTGCGCATTGTTTACCGACAAACTAGTAGTTGTGTTGCGACCGATCGCCGCTGTCAGTGTACCGGTGTACACTGCCCGTCAACTATGTATGTAAACTATGTATGTTTTTAGTTTGTATAAAGTTATTATTGTCTTCGTTTTCTAAAATCTAATGTGTATTAAAGGAAGAGGTTGGCTCCGGGAAACACAAAAAATTCCTTGTCCGGAGTCCAACTGATTGCATGTGTAATTTATATAATTTAATTGTTATTTACAATAAATTGAATTGAAATGACTTCCATAAAGACCGGTTGGAAGCGGCTCGCACCCAACACGTTTCTGCAGTCTTTATAAGGTTGTCTGCTCACCTTATGGGGTAGAAATTCTACGATGCCCTTAAAAAACAAAAAAATATTATCAAAAAAAAAATATTTTTAAAATAATTATTTCTTATATTACTGCGTAAAAGAAATTTTAGAACCGTCACACTTTTTATTTATTCAAGCTAGCCGTATAACTCATTCGTTCATACTCGTACATTGACGAATGAACGCTATCTCTACTTCTTCTTTGATTTTGGCGTCGCATTTTGTGCATTTGCCAGTGTCAAGTGTTTGAAATTTTCAAGTTAAAAAGTACTCAAAGTCACTCCGAACGCTATCTCGCGTGCTTCTGGTTGAATTAACGGACTGTCACTGTCATTGTTCACGAGAGCCATGGGAGAGGATGCATAACCAGCGGGTATTATGACCAGATAAGTGAACTACGAGAGCAATTCCAAGTAGTGTGGTGCTTGTGATCATAGGATAGATAAGATAGCCGAACGCTAGAACCACACAGTTTTTTATTTTTAATTTATTTGATATGTTATTACAATTTTCTTAAACAAACAACACACACCATTAAACATCGCTGAGGTTTATCTCAGTGTCGGGTTAAACCGATCTAACTAATAAATACTTCCGAAATAAAAAAATTACCAAGAACTTTACTATAAGCCCTTTTCAAACGGAACTTCATTTATAGGTAATGACCAACCCATCAACTCCCGAAGTTGCGGGTTCTTTAGAGCCTTTTAATCTTGTTACTAAAATTACTTTCAGCAAAAACGTTTTTTAACAAAAGTTTGGCGTTTTGATAACAGCAGCATAAATCAGGTAGGTAGAATAAAGAATTTATGCTCACCCCAATCTAAATGGCGGGTAGTAAAGAAATAACGGTACAAAGAAAATTCAATCTCTCTCTAGAAGATGTTTCGAAAGATAAAGAACATAAACGAGTGATACGATGATTTGATAAAGAGCTTTTATCACAACAAAATATTGCAAGTTGGATTTTATGCTGAGTGAGTTATAATATTAGTAAGTTTTTCAGATAGCGAGAGGCCGGATGGGCTGATTCTGGAGCCTATAAAAAAGGGCAAGTGCTTGGTGAGGGA
This sequence comes from Biston betularia, assembly GCA_905404145.2. Lineage (NCBI taxonomy): Eukaryota > Metazoa > Arthropoda > Insecta > Lepidoptera > Geometridae > Biston > Biston betularia. The sequence continues at coordinate 4,128,886 of FR989879.1, forward strand.
CGCCGTCTTGTGTCAGCATCGTCGCCACCAGTCAGCTAAGTCGATCGATGCACTCACTGGCAGAAGCTGCGTACATTGTAGTGGAATCATGGAGTCTGTTTTTTTTAATGTAAATTTTGTATTATTTAGTACTCTGCTAGCTAGCTACTACCCTTACGTTGAAAATCTACTGCCAAGCACATAATAGTGAGTTCCGGTAGCCTCACTTGAGAGCCTTCTTTTTTGTTATACTTTACCATCCCCGAACACATGGTCACTTAACATCAGGTGAGCAGAGGTCAAACACCTAGCTTGAACATTAAAAAAAATTACCTCCATATTAACAGTCAACGGTCTTCTAGTCCATCTGAGATTTCAACATGTGTTAAATTTGTTTGAATTAGAAAATACTATATAACAAATAAAAATAGCAAACGTACTTAGAAATATTTAAACAATAGTTTATGCGTAGCGCGGCTTCTAATAACTGTAATTTTATTTTGAATTGGCTCTCCATAACAAATTAATATCATTAATATGCAGACGAGGGATCGGCTCAATTTGATTGGTGCAAGAAAATTGGGTTAAGTCTATTTTACGCCTCTATAAACACGAGTAATAACCGTTGACAGTCTTGTGCTCTCTCTGTCTTGTTTGATCGCCATGGACAGGAATCCACTTAAGTGATTTGTTTGTTTTTTCCCTCATCCCAAGCTATAAAGTTATGTTCTATCAAAATTAAGAATGTACACAATGGAGCTGGCATAGTCGCCAAGCGAAACAAGCCCCAAAATAAAATTTAGATTAAAAAAAAAAATGTATTATCAAGAAACGTTACAAACTGAAATGTAAAGAAAAAAAAGACACATTTATTTTAAATTTACAATTAATTAATTAATTTTGTATGTTTTTATTCATTTTAGCTATCTACGTATAAGGATGTTATTATTTATTGGAATGCATGTTTGTGTATATATATATGAACCTTAAATACCTATTGTACATTATCTTATCATGGTATTTGAAGCATGCCAATTTGCATTATGTAGTTGGGTAAGTATCCTAGACTTTACACAAGGAAATCAGTGTCGCAAAGTCTACTGTATAATTATATGTATATCCTCGTTATAGACATTTATTCCTTTTCATCCTAAGGTTGCCTGGAAGAGATCACTTTTAACGACAAGGTCACCAGTTGTCACACCTATCAAGTCAAAGTTGTCAAGCGCTTTTTCTTTTTTCTGTACTATTTAGTTTTTGGTGTGGACAATAAAGAATTAAACAATCAAACAATCTCATCGAATACAAAATTGTTGAAACCTATAGGAGGCAAACGTGAAGTAAGTATGTTGTATTTACACAACAAGCTTTTAGTCTAAAAAACTCGTGTAGTACTATTGCTACAACTGGACAATATAAGTTTTTATATTATGTAAAAATAATAAGATGAAACGCTCACCTGATTTCCCATTCAAAACTTTTAGTAGTAAATCAAAGTGCAAGGCATTGCTGCTTTCGCGCTTACTACTTGCAGACATTTGAGGTCATCTAGCAAGTGAAAAGTGTTACCACTTTTTGTAGCTGTGGCTGCCATTTTATGCACGTAGGATAATTTTCTACCACAGTCGATTAATAACTCTCCAAAAACCCAATTAACAGGGATGAGATAAGGACGGCGAGCGTTGGAAATCTTATAACTTATTAATATTAATGAACTTCACCCTGGGCAAGGTGTCGCAAATGATTTACACCTTAATTGTTATTAATGGATCTCTTTGAACCTTGGGATTCGTTACTGATTGGAAAATCCTTCACAGGTATCGATTTTGTTACACGAGTGCTAGCGAGAAAATACAATCAGATAAAATTAAAAGTGTGTTCAAACATTACATTTTAGTTAAATAGAAATAAAACTTGACTCCAGCGTATTCACATCAGTTTTAAAAAAACCCTCGATTACAAAATGTCGTTGTCAGAACAGATTTTTTTTTTATATAAAGAACTTTGAGAAACAAAACAAAGTCCAGAGCATCGCTGCTTTGGCGTTCATTACTTTGAGAGTCTCGATGGTTAGTCTCAATAGTCCTGTAGCCCTGTGTTTATAGTTGAACTTTTAACCCCGAGGTGTGAACTTCACAAAGCATTTTAAAAACTCATCCCTATAGAATACAAAACAGCACATGGTGTTCTATGAAATTTTATTAAAAGCAAGACGATTAAAAAATTACATTTATTTTCAGCTTCAAGAATTAGGTTCAGAGAGAAATGAAACATGAAGAAGAAGACACATCTATACCATTTTTTTAAATATAAATAGCATGTAAATCCAGGTAAACAATATGTGTGCCAAATTACATTTAAATACATTTAACCGTTTTTTTGATTGAGTAACAAACAACTAAAAAAAGATTCAAAGTTTTATTGTCAAATGTAGGTAGTAAAGATCTTATGTAATAATTAATACAGTTCCATACAAATTACCTCTTTTAGAGGTGTACAATAATGTAAGTTATATTTTATTACATGTTTTTATCATTAATGTATTCTAGAATTGTGTAGTAACATTTATACAATAACCAAGAATTTAATTTACGTTTAAATTTGCTGTTAGGTAGCATTTTTATTTCGGCCGGCAGTTTATTGTAAATTGTGATTGCCATTATGCAAGCGTTTCTCTTATACAACTCAAGCTTACATTTTAGAAAATATAGTTTTTGTTAAACATACAAGCTTTCAGATTTATAATATTAGTCGGGTTATATAAACAAAAAATTAGCATTTTTTCAATCACATTTTAAATCATCATCATATTTTTAGTACCGACGATTTAAAAATTATCTTACTTTATTACATTTAAAATACCTGAAAGCAATTTAAAATTTAAAAGTCAAATTATATTTTCTTAATATTGAGTTAGTATACAATATTTAAAAGCACTCTTGATAGAGTTTAAAGTTAAACTCGGTACTTAATAAAATAATCTTAAAAAAGTTATGTTTTTAAATAGGCTTGGCTTGTCTGAAAAGTTTCCAATTTGACAAAAGCACTCGTATCAATTTAACTTTTAAATTGTTGTGAATTTAAATTTCAGATGTATTTTTTGGGTAGCAAGGATTAAAATGACTATAATATCTTATAAAATTATTATTCATATTTATAGCCAACTCGCAACTCGCCCCGGCTTCGCACGGGTGCAAAGTAGATACAAACGTAGTACATTATTTTGATCTATCTCGTAAGGTTTAGACAGCGTTTGCAATAACATGTTTTTCACTTCATGTTACAAATATTTGAAATTCTCGGATTTTTTCTACTATAACATGCATGTATAATACATACAAACCTTTCTCTTGAATCACTCTGTTTATTGATGAAAAACTTTTTTCTCAAGAACACGTGGAGGTATCAATTTGAAAATAATATCAAACATTCAAGTCTACAATCTCTTGGGAGCTATAAAAAAATCAAATTACAATTAAAAGATTTCTCGTTCGTTGATGATTTCAAAGATCGTTTGTGTTGCATATTTTGACACTCAACCTCACTACCTAAGTCCATGAAATTTGGCACGAAAGCAATGTTCTATGGCACAGGTTAAGGGAAAACCCGGACCGGCAAGTGCAGCGTAGGAATTCCACTTAGGTACAAGGTCAGACAAGACAGACAACCTAATAAAGACCACAGGAACGTGTTAGATGCGAGCCGCTTCCAAGCGGTATTTAGAGAAATCAATGGGGGAGGCTTCTGTCCAGCAGTGGACGTCTTCCGGCCTATATAATAATGATGAAAGGGAAACAATTGAAAATCATAGTGCCGCAATACTGCAAAAAAAATAAGATGTAACTGTACATCACATTTTTTTTTTCGATAATAATCTTATTTGCTTTTAGTAAACTGATCGTAACTTATGGGGCCAACAGTTTTCCGAAGACAAAGTCAAGTTTAGACAAAGTTAAACGAAAAGATAAACTAGAAAGATACCCCTTTCCAGTTTTCTTATATCTTTTCGACATAGCAATGTTAGGTGCTTTCATAGTTTCCGTGATGGGCAAACTACTTACATACCTAGCATAACATAATATGAGCTACTAAAAATAGTCGTTTAGTCTCCGCTTTACAGATAGCTCCCGATTTCAGACAACACCGCACTAAAGTACACAGAACCGCTTATGCTATATGCTATATGCTATATGCTATAGAAACATGTCGTGACTCTGCGGAGTCTTTGGGAACCCCTATCCGTTGTAGGACCTGAGTCTCACTGAGACAACAAACTCTCACACATATACACACTCGCATACACACACACACACGCGCGCACGCACACACTATATATACTCCACACACATATTTAATTTTATATAATATGTATAATTTGTCTTATTGTCTTTTTTCTATGTTTAACTAAATTTTATCAATCAAACCTAGAAAAGTTTTTTTTTTATAAATTCTGGTGGCCCCTGCGACACAAGTTCTTACTCAGTGCAGGGTCCACAAGAAATGCTACAAAATCTAGTTTGCTAATTATAAGGTTTAATTAATTTATGCTAATGTAATTCGAGTTATGGCAATAAACAAAATTTATTACCTACAAGTTTGTACGGAACCTTCGGAGCGCAATACCGACTTGCACTTGGCTAGTTTTGTTTATATCTATAAACTGAGTGTCGTCTCCGAGTCAACCAATAAAAACAACTGTTTTTCACTTTTACCCGGATCAAGCTGATAAACAAAATGGAAAACAGGAACTCGCGCGGCCAAACTTATGTCGAAATCGTATTCGTGTTGTACCTACGTTTTGCCGAAACTACGAAAAAATTATTAAGATCTGCAATATTTGCATGGGGCTTGGGATAACTCAACAGACTTCAAACAACATAGAATAGCTTTTTTCACTATGAATGCTACACTTTTTAGTGGTGATCGCTCAGTGGTTAGCGCGGTCGGTTCGTATGCCGAAGGGCGTGGGTTCAAACCCCAACAATGAGTTTGAGCTGCTGGTGAAGGAAAACATCGTGAGAAAACCATAGCATGGTGGTAGGGTAGGTATTTTCTAGTACTCGGCTGGCTTGCTACCACCCTCAAGTTGAAAATATGTCGCCAAGCATCTAACGGTGTGTTCCGGCAGCCTCACTTGAGAGCCAGTTCTATTCCAGGCTAGGTGTGCTTTACCATCTTTGACCACACCTTCACTTAACATCAGGTGAGCTGTGGTCAAACACCTAGCCTGTCAACCATAAAAAAAAACAATTAGTGTTATCACGTTAACTTCGAATAATCAGGAACTTTTTTTACGGTAGACAGGCTAAGTGCTAGACCATAGCTCATCTGAATGTTAAGTGACAGTATGGTCGAAGATTGTAAAAAGAGCCCGATATGAGGACTGCCTCAAGTGAAGCTGCTGGAGCACACGGTTAGGTCCTTGACAGCAGACTTTCAACTTGAAGGCGGTAGCTAACCAGCCGAGTACTAGAAGGTACCCACTAATAAGTATAGTCTATAGGTACTATAATTACGATGTTTTTTATCTCCATATATCTCAAGGTTCAATCGCAGTCAAGGCAAATTTCAAGCTTGATAAGTAGGTGCAAGCTAAACATGGCCATTCTTCTACGTTTCTTTTCCAAGCCCATTTCGGACACAAAATATTGCCTATCCGCCCTACAATTGAAAGGGTTTGCCGTCCAAACCCTTCCCTTTTTTAAGGGTAAGTTCGTAATGAAAACTAAGGCTGAACAATGGTAAAACTAAGGTTGGATAATTAAAACAGTGTTCATATTATTTCAAGGGATTCCGGGGAAATTCAAAAGGTTGAATGTTATTATGGGGAATCGGAGATTCTATCACCTTGATGACTTTCTCTTTAATGTGATTTTCATCATCATCATTGGCCGCGTATCCGGTATCGTAGTACACAGCTGAACACAAGTCTCTCCGAAGACACGCCACTCAGCTAAGTCGCCAGCTGCTCTACGTATATCATCACTCCGTTCAGTCTGAGAGCGGAGTCGGATAACACGCCGAAGGGCATGGCGAACCCCAAAAATGAGCATGAGCAAGGAAACCACAGCATGGTGCTAGGGTACTTTCTAGTACTCCGCTGGCTAGCTACTACCCTCAAGTTGTCACCTAGCGATGTTTTCCGGCAGACGTACTTGGGATCCAGTTCTATTCCAGGCTAGGTATACTCAGCAGCTTTAACTACAAAGTCTTTTAACATCTGATGGGCAGTGGTCAACCACGTTGTCAATCACCTGTAACCTGACGGCTCCTGTTGGCTCGTTAGTATTATGTCTGCTTCAAGAGCTATAGGGTGTGGGTTCGATTCCCACCCAGGAGAAACATTTGTGGTATAAACAAGACGTGTTGGTTCTATGTCTGGTATTTACAAAAAATAATATTTAAGTATTCTATCAGTTATCTGACTTTCATTGTGCATGCTTTGGTTAGTTTGGGGTCAGATGGCACTGCATGAAATGTTCAACGATATTTCTTTTTTATTTATAAAAAACAATTTACGACGATTGAAGCCAGTTGACAAAACGTATTATTTACTATTTACATAACATTGAAGAATGTACGTTAACATTTTCATTTGCTCTTTGAAGACAACATTTGATCGTTCATTTCTCCACGTCCACATCCTACATTTCACGTCCAAATAGCAAGCTAACCGGAAATAGCGGGTATTTTTCACATTAAACTGGCAGCGTTTCCGCAATAAATAGAAGAATTTCCATGCATATGTGTCCCCTTGGTACGCCCGATACAACCCCGCGTAATGTATGTATTGCCAATTTATATTTTTTTATTACATCAATCATGTATAGGAATAATGGAGCGGCTGCGGCTGTTATGGATGTCAACAGCGACATCTGCAGCTAATTTCATTAGGTTATGATAATTTAATTGTTATTCTTGCAGCAAAATTTATCCACCAGTTAATGACAAAGAGCATTTTATCCAATTATATAATAATGTAAAATAATAACAAACATCATGTAAATACAGTTTAGATGAAATTTTTACATAGCGCCACTAGCGTCAAACAGAGCAAAACTTATCTACTTTTTTATAAAAACATAATCATCCTAACATAGAACAAATAAATAAATATCGCAGGACATTACACACAGCGCCATCTGACCCCAAACTAAGCAAAGCTTGTACTATGGGAATCAGATAACTGATAAAATACTTAAATACTTTTTTTTTTGTAAATACATACTTATAATACATACAGTACACCCAGACACAGAACAAACATTTGTTTTATATCACAAAATGATTGTCCTGGGTGGGAATCGAACCCACGCCCTACAGCTCTTGAAGCAGACATGCTACCAATGAGCCAACAGGGCTGTCAAACATCTACGTTCGTCACATAAATGTTTGCCCTGGGTGGGATTTGAACACACATTTTACAAGCTCGTAAAGCAGAGCAACTGCCTAAAAACTGACTACTGCCTGATGGCTTTTTCTTTTAAGTGAATGTATTATTACTGTGATGTCGAACAGTTTTATTTTCGGCTTCTGTGTGGACGATATAATGTTTAGTATTGAGATTTTATTACCCTAGTGCTAGCAACTAAGTATCTTTTATATTTAACTAGCTGCATCCCGCGGTGTCATCTTCGGTTAAATGATTTATTTAAAAATGTTGATGCTGAACGGAAACATCACGCAAAAATGGCTGAACGGATTCGGTTGTAATTTAGCTAGCAGATAGTTAAATACCTTTAAAATAGATAATATCTATTATCCCAGAATAGTTTGCATTACATGTCATACATCAATTTCAAGTGGATACCAAAATCTTGATAATAACATCATAACTTTCAGGATAAAAAGTAAAAAAACAGCAACAAAAACATGATAACTTTCAGGATAAAAAATATTCTATGAATTAATCTAAATAATTAAGTGTCTGTGTGGCAATATTCAGGTAAACCCGTTCAGCCGTTTTTGCTTGATTTAGTGGCAAACATCTAAACATACAAATTTTCACATTTATAATACAAATACAAATATTTTATTGATAACACCAATGTTACAAGTCAAATAATATAATATTAGTAGGATAACAACTTTAATCATGCATGTGTACTTGAGAAAAGTATATAATCCTGACATGAAATCCAGAGTATGAGTTATTGCTAGATAAGCTCTCCATTTTAGAGCTTGAATTGCTAGTCCTAAATGTAAACAACGGTAAAGCTACTTAGAAAAAAAAAACTTTTAATCTAAACAAATAAATAAATAAAATTGTATGGTTGGTTACAGTTTTACGTGTGACAAATTTATTACAAACGTTAAAGTCCATACAAATATTTTTTTGCCATTTATGGGCAAATAGAGCATAATTTTACAGTGAAATCACAGTTACTGGCATTTATTTTGATCTTTATTTGCGGTAAATCACAATTGCTTGAAGAAAACAGCAGATAAAATCAAATTTATGAATCATTTATAAATTTATGATTTTTTAATAAAACTGTAGATTGTGCTAATAATCTACTGTTTTATTCAAGCAATTGTGATTTACCGCAAATAAAGGCCAAAATTAATGCCAGTAGCTGTGATTTCACTGTAAAATTATGCACCATTTGTCCATAAATGGCAAAAAAATATTTGTATAGAAATCGTACCACCTTAAGGGTCAAAATACAAAATCAACTTGCAGAAGTAGGACAAATCATAATTGTTTTATCTTATCTACATATATTACTAAAACCATTTTTATTACCGTTTTATTATTTTTCCTATAGGATTCCTAGCCAAAACTTAGTACTAAACGTTGGGTAGACATAAACATTTTATTACAAGTCTCAAAATAACATCCAAGGTAATAACGATTCGTTCTCAGCGTGATATCAACAAATAGAAGCGACAAATACCAAAACCATTACGATATTATTAGTACCAAGTCAGTACATTCATAGTTATTGGACAAAATATCTGAAGCGAGAAATATGAAAACGGTATAAGTGTGAACCGTTGTTATAGCTGTATAACAAATGATATATGGTTATAATGGAGAAAGTGGTAGATGTAATAGAGGCGTAAATTACAGTTTGTAATAGAAAAGAAACCTAAATGTTTTATATTTAACACATTTTTAACACATTTTTTTTGTTGTTGTGTTTTGTTTTATGTTTTATTTAATGTTTTATGTTTTGTACTTAACATCAGGTGAGCTGTGGTCAAACACCAAGCCTGTCAAGCATTAAAAAAAAAACATATATATTTCTATGGCACCAGCAGCAACAGTAAAAAAGAGTCGTCAATATTTGTTCAATCAATTCATCACCCGACATAAACGTTTTTTTTTTGTCTACAGGCTAGGTGTTTGACCACAACTCACCTGATTTTAAGTGAAGGTGTGGTCGAAGTTGGTAAAGCACACCTAGCCTGGAATGAAACTGGCTCTCAAGTGAGGCTACCGGAACACACCGTTAGATGCTTGGCGGCAGATTTTCAACTTGAGGGTGGTAGCTAGCCAGCCGAGTACTAGAAAGTACCCTACAACCATCCTATGGTTTCTTCACGATGTTTTCCTTCACCGGCAGCTCAAGCTCATTGTTGGGGTTTGAACCCACGCTCTTCGGCATGCGAACCTACCGTGCTAACCACTGAGCTATCATCGCTACAAACTACATACATATATGCATAATTATACATTTTTGTTTATTTGCTAGCGGACCCCTTGCGGTTTCACTCGCATAGTTCCCGTTCCCGTGGGAATATGTCACCCGGAGATAGTGTAGCTTCCCAACGGTGAAAAATTTTTTTGAAATCGGTTCAGTATTTTTGGAGCCTATTCAATACAAACAAACAAGCCAGCCAAACCCAGTACAACAAAGAACTTTGGCTCTATAAGTTTCAAAATGAGCATAAAAATAATTAAACAATTCCGTATATTTAGCAATGTTAATAGTATAGTTTCTAATCAGTACCTTAGTTAATGTTTTTTTTATCATTGGACATTACATACAGCGCCATCTGACCCTAAACTAAGCAAAGCTTGTGCTATGGATTACAGATAACTGACTACTATACTTTTTCCACTATAATCTTGCTTCAATTTTTCTTTGAAGCAGGAATCTGGAATTAACTGTTTGCAGTAATATATTACGCGATAGCGCTACGCCGTCTTACCCTAAGCTGTTAGCTGAAATTATGCCTACACGTTTTAATATGCTGTTGATTTTGTTTACGCGCGTTAACGAGACCTCCCTAATGGGTAGGGCTGTCCGTAACACTCGTAAATAACTGAATAACACTTAGTGTTGGAAAGTGAACGTTTTAGAGGCATCCCTGCGGCAGGACAAGCAATTAAGGGCGTTTTGGCTACTCGGTCAAGTAGTTTTACAGTCTTGGCGACTTGAATTTTGATGTTGGCTTGGGGTATGTTTTCAGTATGTGGTAAACAATAAACTGGATATAGCCTTACACATTCACCCTATGAACTGAAACAAGATTTTTATAGAGAAAAAAAACAGATAGTTTTATTTCAGATCCGGATCGACCCTGTTTGTATAAACTGTACTACTGCTGGCACGGGGTCTTTTGATGGTCAGAGGGGTAAAACGCATAGTTCACGCTGCCAAGTACCATGCTAGCAACCTACACACATCTTTGAGATCATTTTGTTACTATAACTCTCGGATATACGGGTTTCTTCTATATTTAAAATTCACCGTTTGATGTTAGCATTATGCATATGCACGTAACCTAAAGAAGGCAAAGTTGTCTACCGTGGGTTTTGTATCCAGGACTTCCAAATTGAGTTAGTAAGTAAATCAATTAGGTCAAGATAATGACAAAAGACAAAAGTTTAATAATCTAACAGCTAAATAGAATGTTTGCAAAACGCATGGAAGGAAAAATAAAATTACAAACATTCATAAATGTTCTGCTTGAACGCTTAAATTGAAAATAATACTTTCAACACTCAAAATCAAATTTCGTAATGTAACGCCTGAATCAATCAATGTATCTTTAAATTTAACAAAAATATTGCTTTTCTGTAAGAGATGTGTCATAAAAATAACTCATTATTTTTTTATTTTTTTTGTATTATACACACAGCGCCATCTGGCCCCAAACTAAGCAGAGATGGTGTCATGGAAGTCAGATAACTGATAGAATACATACATACTTTTTTTTTGTAAATAAATACTTATAATACATACAGAACACCCAGACACAGAACAAACATTTGTTTATTCACAAAATGTTTGCCCTGAGTGGGAATCGAACCCACGCCCTACAGCTCTCAAGGCAGATATACTACCAATGAGCCAACGGGGCTGGTTTGAAGAGCACGTTACTATTCTCCTTTTACAACATGTCTACTGATCCCTACATTGTAAGATTTGATCGTTTTGCTTTAATAACCTCCAGAAATTTTCAATTCCTCCCGAAGAACTATAAAATGCAGGCTGCACAAAGTCACATTAAATTGTTTTAAAGTGATTCTAACGGTTTAACGCCCGGCTATGATTCAAAAAGCTGTCACTTAAGAGTCTAGTTAAAGTTTTCAAACTTTCCACAAGATAGTTTAAACTCAAAAGGGTATCAATTTTACGAAACACTGTTTACTAACTTTTATTTTAGTAACCTCGGCAGCAGGCAAACAGAAATTAATTGAAATTGCGAATAAGTTTTCAACTGTTAACGAAGTTAATTTCACTATTTAGAAATATTCTGTTCTATTGGCAAAGACAATAACAGTTGAATTTAAATTAAATTCTGAGTGAAATATGCAAACGCGAAACATAGAGTTTTACTTTTAATGTTATGACTTCGTTTTTTTAGTTAAAAAAATATGTTTTTGTTAAATCGGAATTCATACAGCGAGGGTGCGGAATTTTGTGCTGACACAGTTTTCAAATTCAGTCTGTCAAAAAACTGAACTTTCTGTCTTCAAATCGGGAATAATCAGATTTCCTACATCCTGTGTCATACATACATCTGAAACTGCATCCTGTGAGTTTTAAAAAATACCTTAAGTTGGATACTCTAGATATACAGGGCTTAAGGTATATTTAGTTTATTTCCGTTTCGGTTACAATAGTGATGAGGATTTAAATAAAAATTTAACTAATTTGATAACACTTTAAAAAAAACTTGTCCGAAACATTACTGAAATTTGACATAAACAAAGTTACTATGTAAAATAAAATTAAAATCATTTTCGTACTGCAAATCTAATCACAGTTCACTGGAGCAGTAAAGATTGTTAAATATAGCTTTCGGAAACGATTTTACATTTTTCATGGAATTATAAGACGTAAATCACTTTACACGGAAAATAGAAAAAAATTGGGGATTAAAAACATAATATCGAGTTTACATTTCACTTTTTTATACTTTAAATAAAACTTACTAGTAAATGCACTTTGTTCTAATGTTATTTAGTTCTTTATTTCATCAGTATTATGTTAAAACTCGTGATGACTCTAAAATTAATAGAGTAAAGTTTTAATGCCAAAGCGTTGGTCATCTGTTCTATTGCTTAGTAGGTAGGACAGGCCTCCTAAACTGTAGGTTTTTAAACATTTATGCAACATACATGTTTATTCTATTTATATATTACAAAAGTCTTCAAATTAAAACTACCAATTCTCTTTACAAGTTTAAAAAGAAACCCACCTTTATTTATAATACAGAAATAAAAGTTTAAAAAGAAACCACCTTTATTTATAATACAGAAATAAACACAGGCTAATTGTTGACCACAGCTCACGGTGCAAAATTAAACACACCTAGCTTGGAATGGAACTTGCTCTTAAGTGCGGCTGCCGGAACACACCGTTAGGTGCTTCAACTAGAAGGTGGTAGCTAACCAGCCGCGTACTAGAAAATACTCTACCACCAGATAGAAATCGAAGTCAATTGAGTTGACAAATATTGAAATATTGACACTCGTAAATGCACAAATTGCGATGCAATAAACAAATAAAAAGAATAATATTTCTCTAGTATGCCATTGCAGCTCCTACCTTACATCGGTTTGCTTTCACCGCATCGCTTGTTTTTACGAGCCAGACTTTAAACTCGAGAACTAATTCACTTTTATACCAACCGTGGTACTGCGTTTACCCCTTTGAAATAATCGTTTTAGCTTGTAGTTCGTAGACCGTAGCTACAGTTATTGCTACATATACCAGACTGACCACAAATGTACAAACATGCTCAAAGACTTCAAGACTGTACAGTCCAACTGAAGCTACTAAATTTACTTTTACATGTATTGTATTGTAACCAAACTATGTAATGTATATTATTATGTAAGTGACATTTGTATTTGAACAATTTATTCTATCATTATATTATAATAACTGAAAAAAGGTATATATTCTCTATATAATATGTATATAACAATTTCGAGTCACGGTGTTTGTGGTTACACTTCTTCGAAACTGCTTTACTGATTTTTATGATTTTTTTATGTGTATTTAGTAAATTTCATACCGCTAGGTGATTAGCTACTTTTTATCCCGAAGGAATGTAACGGGTAACACCGTGGTCGCAGCTAGTATTTGAATAAAATTTGTCCGTTACAGCAGCAAAATTTCAACTGGAATATTTTACATAATTATGCTGGCGTGTTCATAGAAGATGAAACCTAGAAATTAAAAATATTACAATGGGAACAGACCGTACAAATAACTAAAAATATAATTTGAAAATCTAGTTTATAATTGAAATATAGCGCTATATCTTTTAGATCATTCGTTTCATAAGCAAGTTAAATGTATTTTATTTATAATAATTATATGTTTTTAGCAGTCTGTAGACATCTTGAGTTTAATTAAAGTTAATAAATAAATAGACTGCATTGACAGTCTTTGTTGAACACCCTAAAAACTCAAATAACTACATCAGAGACATTATAAACTTTAAAAAAATATATATTTTATGAACTCGTCTGTGAAAATTATATTTTGGACAAAAGGCAAGGTTTATGAAACAAAAATAAACGTGATTTAATAATTATGTAACTACAGCAAAAATATAATACATAGTTTTCCGAACTTAATACTTTGGGCAATGAAAAAACACTCAGTATAAAGGGTTAATATCTTTCCAAAAACAGCCTAGCAGGAGACTAAAATAATAAAAATAAAGCGAAACTCGAAGCTATCAACTAGATTCCCTTAAGCCCTGTAGAGAAACGAAAAAAGGCTTGTCTCTTGTGACGGATTGGTTTCAAGTAAGAACGTATTTTATTCAAAAGAAAGAATTGATAATGAAAATACATAAGTAAATGAATAGTTGTTTATATTGCTTTCCTTTCAGGCCTTTACTGTTTTGCATATCCTTAAGCCGTCCTTAGACGGTCATGCGGCATGACATGCGACACGTACTGTCATGCACGCATGACCGTTTAATTGTATTGATTGATGTGAATAACATGCTAACTACGTGCTGGTAGCGAGACGCTGTTTCTGAACACTGCACTATACTCTGGCTGGACTGGAAGTGCGATAAAAATGAATGATTTGGTTTTTTGGTCGATCATGCAGCAAGATAATTCTCGTAAACGCATGGCATGCCGCATGACCGTCTAGGAACGGCTTTACTAAGTTATGAAATACCAGTACGAATTAATTGTCACGTCGACAGATAAATGCAAACACGCACGCGGTCTCGTTACGGGGAATAAAAGAATAAAGTAGCGCCATTTATTAATTGACACGCTTCACTACTTCAAAGCGGCAACATAAGTAGTGTTGTAAGTAATTTGCGTCCTATCGGCTGTCTTGCAGTTCCTTTAGTTCCTTACAATGACTTAGGTTCTCTTTAAAGGCTTAGAGTTCTATCTGGGGTCTTGAGTTCGTTTGAATTTTAGTCCTTTCGAAATTTGATTCGTCTTAGGAAGATTCGGAACTGAGTTTTAAATCCTTAGGTGGAATTATAAGTGATTGAAGTTTAAAAATATATATGTATTTACTATTACTTATAGGTACCATTATAAATAATAATTTAACTTACATAATTTTGAGCAAATTTTATAATTTTATTTCTTAGTCTTAAAATAAATACTTTGATAACAAACGCACACAAATAGAAGATGACTCGGTTGAGGGTAAAAGAACTTAAAAGACTCGGGAGTCTCAAAGAATTTAAAGGACTCAAATATCTCTTACGAATCGGGTGACTTAAAAGACGCAAGGGACTCAAAATATTCGTTATTCTAGGCTTTATAGACTTTTTCTAGGGAAAAGGATCGTTTCTCGAAAATGAGACTAAAATACTCGAGTTTTTTACTGTACTAAATACAATGTCGTAACACGCACACAAACTGCCATAATGCAGTTATTCCCTCTACACTACAAAATAAATATGATTAATAGTAACTTTGTATCGTATTATCTATTACTTTGTTGAGATAGGACTCACTTGGCCAAGGCATTGCTTAATTATAGCTTGTTCTATTTTTTTTTGGGTCAAATAAAGTCCTTATTATTTCCCGGATAAACTCATGACAAACTATATCACGTGGAAACTTAACAAAATTGGCGCTGAGCAGAGTGATCGCCCGCATCCATTCTGGACAAACACTGACATCAAAGTATCGTCTGTTTGCTACAAAGTTCGCAAACCGAGTTGATGAAGAGGATTTAGTCGCGGTTAGATAGCTTCACTGAAAGTTACATGACAAAGAGCATACACATACAACTCGAAGTTGTAAAACAGTTGTGAATTATTTAACACCGAAAGTTGTTATATTGTTAACATTGATAATAATAAATAATAAATTAAGTCATCATAAATGGAATTGTCCTAAACACATAAATTAAATCGAATAATACGTATACATACAACCTTTTTTACTAACAAACTAACCGTTTGACCGCCACCTTGTCCATTGTTAATCGTTGATACGGTCTACGATGGAGCACACTTATCTAAAAGAAACCGATTCTCACGCGAATTGAAGGCACCCAAATTGTATCTATCAGAGATCATCTACTCGGGCAGCAAATTCCATTGCTTAGCGGTTCGTACAATTAAAATAAATGTATATAATAAAGTACGTTCTGATTTAGTAGCGATGATAGCTCAGTGGTTAGCGTCGTCGGTTCGCATGCCGAAGGGCGTGGGTTCAAACTTCAACAATAAGCTTGAGCTGCCGGTGAAGGAAAAGGCATGACTGGACTTGACTGACACGGACTGTACTTGATTGACACGGAATGTACTTGACCAAGATTAGACTTTGACTATAACTATAACTAGAAGGCAAGTTATTTAACTTTTGAAACTTGAAAATATAAAACACTTGACACTGGCAAATGCCCAAAATGCGACGCCAAAACCAAAGAAAAAAAATGTATCTGTAATGTAAATAGCGCCTGGAACATATTTCATACACCTCTCTATCGAGATAGTTGCTATGGAGGGTAAAGTTGTACCACGATTTCGATTGCGATATTTCTTGTTAAAAGAAAAAATATGTGATATAGTGCATCTGTGCAACGTAGTCAGTTTACATATTTCTACCTCAATTCGGATATTGGCTGTTTGTATATCAAGTTATTAGTATAAGATGTACTAAACTGAACCTAAGCGATGCGAAAAATATTGCATGGGCACAGTTTAAATAAACAAGCTACGTTGGATGGTTTATGTTTACACATGATAGCTGCTTTTTCGGTTTTAGAATTATGTCCTGAGTAAAAATTGTTTGTAACATTGAGTACAATGACCCTTTCGGCTTGGGTCACACCAAGCTTATAATCTTATACATATGCTCACTTGCTCATTTTTAGATAAAAACTCATTGCCCAATCATTGGTTAAATAAATTAGAGATCAAAATCTATCGATACCAAATTTATATAAATCTTCTAATGTTTTCACCTTAAAATCTTGTGTAACTATAATTGGTACAAGCATTTTTTTCAGATATATAAAAGGGTTGAAATAGTATACCTATGTAAAACGTATGTAAATGGAAATACTTTAGCCACCGACTAGATAATATACGAGATTTATGGTGTGGACGACGATTAAGGGTCGCCTTAAAAAGACTACAAAAAAAAAAAGAAACGCAAGCAAAGCATATAAGAACTGTTAATCAATAGTAAGTGGGTGAGAGACTCCAATATGTACAACCCAAAGCAAATAAGGAAAACCAAATATATTTTCATTATGCCAACGTTATAATTCCGGATGTTCGTAGCCTGTCACTGACTGATATATTGCTGACTTCAGCCATAAAAGATTTTCGTAAGTTGATAGAGACCCCATTCGTGTCGTAAAGTTAGTTACTAACCTACTATAAAACTGTTTATCTGTATGACGAGCTTTGGGTCAGCAAAAATAGTAAAAGAAACAACAGTGCAGATAATAATATTACTGGCGACCCACATTCACACATTCGACATGATGTGGGTAAATCATCCGGAAGAAATTTTCTAAATGGCAATTAATACTGTATTGAAATCCGAAGCAGAATAAACACACAAGGAAAAGATACGTGAGCTAGATTTTTTTTATTCGAAGTAAGTTCGCGTTTGTCCATACTCTGCCTGATGTTAAGCAGTAGTGTGGTCAAAGATGGAGCACGCTTACCTAGAAAAAAACCTATTTTACTCTAGATTTGAAAACACATATTGTACCTAACAGGGAACACAGACTCCGGCAGAGAGATCCACAACCTCGTTGATTGAAAAATGATATCCAAGTAGTGTCTTGCGGTCATCCTAACAATGGTATGGTCATCTAAACAGTGTGATGTTGTCATCCAAGTAATGTGGACAACCAAGCAGTGTGGTTTGATCATCCGAGTAGTGTAAAGTGGGCATCCAAATAATGCATTAGCTCTATTATTAAAATTATTATCAGTTAGAAAATATCTAATTGTTCGACCAGTAAGACTACAATAAAATGTTCTGGTAAGATTAATCGGAAGTGCTCTAGTGGATGTCTAATGGGGCAAAAAATATTGGATCGACGTAGAAATCCTTTCGTTAAAGCTATTAGAGTCGAAATTCCCAGGAGTTTTACCGGCAGGGCTACTCGTATTAGGTAAAACTATTGGGAATAACCCAATCTCTACGTGATTAACTAGTTACTATTTAATAATTGCTTAGTCTACATTAAACTTTTAATCTAGATTGGTTACGAGTTTTGATTTTGTACATATTTTTGAGAATGAAATTAATGCTTTAAAATGAAAGATCCGAGAAGTATGACGAGTAACTTTTACAGACAAAATCAGGGGCATGGTTATAAAGGATCATTGCGGTATGTTACAAGGTGTAGATACCAGATAGGGAAAGGGATCGGAATGTTTCGACATTTGGGCTAGATGAAAGAATGTTTACGAAACAGAGTCATAAGACGAGGATGAGTAGGCAATCCGGTAAGGGTCGACGTAGGCAAACGTATCGTAATCAAAATTACAAGTACCCTCAACCGACAAGCATGTATAAAAACACTAATTAAAGTAGAAGAAACACAAATTGTGTGCCAGGATTGTAGCATAATTATAGAAAAAATGTAGTTTCTGTCCACACCTAAAGAGATAGGCGTTATTGTATGTCATCGATTAAAAGGCTCACTCCAATTTCTTGTACGACAGTATGAACCATATAATTTTGGCGTTTATTTATACTAGCGGCCCGTCCCGGCTTCGCAAGGGTAAACAAAACTCGATTAGCCTATGTTACCTACTTAGTGATACTGTAACATTATAATGATGAAAGAATTTTTCAGATCGGTCCAGTAGTTTCGGAGCATATTCAATACAAACAAACAAACAAAAAATCAAATCTTAGTATAGATTTGTAAAATTATCAAAAATACTATTTATTTTACAATTTTTATAAATGGCAATTTTCTAATCATCAAACAAATGTATTTGAATGTTGCTATGAAAAAATATTGGTATGATATATTATCAGAAACATTGTTGTGTTCAGACTTGAACGATACTGCAGCCAGCAAAATTATACATCTGTAGACAGCTCTAGCCCATCGAATCTATCAATACAATGAGCGCCAAAGCAGCGATGCCCTGGACTTTGTTTTGTTAATCAAAGTTATGGGTACAGACAGGCAGGTGTTATCCTACTAATATCTTACTAATATCCTACTAATATCCTACTAATATCTTACTAATATCTTACTAATATCCTACTAATATCCTACTAATATCTTACTAATATCCTACTAATATCTTACTAATATCTTACTAATATCCTACTAATATCCTACTAATATCTTACTAATATCTTACTAATATCCTACTAATATCCTACTAATATCTTACTAATATCTTACTAATATCCTACTAATATCTTACTAATATCTTACTAATATCCTACTAATATCCTACTAATATCTTACTAATATCTTACTAATATCCTACTAATATCTTACTAATATCTTACTAATATCCTACTAATATCTTACTAATATCTTACTAATATCCTACTAATATCCTACTAATATCTTACTAATATCTTACTAATATCCTACTAATATCCTACTAATATCTTACTAATATCTTACTAATATCCTACTAATATCCTACTAATATCTTACTAATATCTTACTAATATCCTACTAATATCCTACTAATATCTTACTAATGTCTTACTAATATCCTACTAATATCCTACTAATATCTTACTAATATCTTACTAATATCCTACTAATATCCTACTAATATCTTACTAATATCTTACTAATATCCTACTAATATCTTACTAATATCTTACTAATATCTTACTAATATCCTACTAATATCCTACTAATATCTTACTAATATCCTACTAATATCATACTAATATCCTACTAATATCCTACTAATATTATAAACGCGAAAATTTGTAAGAATGTATGGATGTATGTTTGTTACTTTTTCACGCAAAAACTGCTGCACGGATTTGGATGAAGTTTGATATGGAGGTAGCTGAAACGTTGGATTAACTTTTTACCCCGAAATATGTAAGGGGCGCTGCTAGTCTTATTATAGAGCGTCTCGTTCTCATTATATTTAGGTACATAAAAAGTAGGTATGTTTAGTTCGTTAGTCATATGTTTTTCACAACGACTCCCGCAATTCGACGACAATATTGTTGTATACGTGATACAACGACAGATCCATTACAATGAAACATAACCTTTATGAGTGGAAGCGCGCGTTGGTGGCCCGCCAGCACTAATTACTTGGACGTGGTCATTAATACAACGTTGTCATTATGATCGCTGTTGGAGAATTGAATGAAACGATTATAGCATTTACTGTGAAATAATAAAAGCTGTATTACGTTTAGCTTAAGTTATGTTAAAAAAAAAAATATGTTAAGTTGACAAAAGTCACGGACCCCAGTGTCTATAAAGCAATAGGAAATAGGCTACTATATAATGTATGTTACTACATTACGGTAAAAGGGCACTTTGTAGTACTTGGCTAGCTACCCTCAAGTACCCCACTGCCGCCACGCACCTAACAATGTATTCCGGCAGTCTCACTTGAGAGCCAGTTCCATTCCAGTCACTCAATATCAGCCGAGCTATGGTCAAACACCTAAGCTAGGTGCTTGATGTGTTTGCGAAGCCAGAACAAGAATGTAGGGAAGCCTGATACAAGGTGGGCACTGGTGTAAACACAACTATTATTAACTACTAGGTTGTCTGGAAGAAATCGCTCTAGGCGATAATGCCACCGATGTCCTACCACAAAGTATTATGGTGTTTTCTTTTTAAGTTAATTAATTAATTAAGTTATGTATGTATTTATTTATTATTAATTACATATTAAATATGATAAATAACATAACTCAACATTCATTTAATTAAACTAAAATAACCCGCACCTGACCGTTCCCAGTGCAAAGGTGTCCATCACACTTGTCGCATTCCCACGCTGAATGGCAATGGTCAAGTTTGTCCCTAGTCAATAGTCATATTATAATACTAGCTGCGCCCCGCAGTGTTACCCGCTACAGGTTTTCGGGATACAATATAGATAGCTTATGTGTTAATCCAGGGTGTCAGCTACCTCCATACCAATTTTCATCCAAATCCGTTTAGTAGTTTTGGCGTGAAAAAGTAACAAATATCTATGTATCTATCCATTTTGACAGCCCTGTTGGTTCATTGGTAAGAGCATTTTGTAATATAAACAAATGTTTGTTCTGTGTCTGGGTATGTATATTTTATAAGTCTGTATTTACAAAAAAAAACTATTTAAGTATTCTATTATCTGTCTTCCATAGCACAAGCTGTGCTTAGTTTGGGGTCAGATGGCGCTGTGTGTAATGCCCTATGATGTAAAAAAATCCAAACTTTGCACATTAATAATATTAGTGGGATGCAAATTGTTTGTGTACAATAAAGTTGTATTCTATTATCTCTTCTAATTACAAAAGATTAATTTATTGACAGCCCCGTTGGCTCATTGGTAGTGTATCTGCCTTGAGAGCTGTAGGGCGTTGGTTCGATTCTCACTCAGGGCAAACATTTTGTGAATAAACACAATCATGTTTGTTCTGTGTCTGGGTGTTCTGTATGTATTATAAGTATGTATTTACAAAAAAAAAGTATTTAAGTATTCTATCAGTTATCTGACTTCCATCACATAAGCTTTGCTTAGTTTGGGATCAGATGGCGCTGTGTGTATAGTCCCATGATATTTATTATTTATCAAAATTTATGATAAATACAAAAAATGAAACGAAGGTACGTACGGAGGACGTAAGGTTTATACCTACAGGCCAAATCATATAAATCCCACCCCTAGTTTCGCTTCAAACCACTGAACAGGATTCAGAGTACTTCTGAATCGACTGTGCAAATAAAAGATGTTTCTAATTGTCAGTGACCACGCGACCGAACTAACTTCGGGGCCGGATTAAAAAGCGTTAGAAGCGAGGCCTTTTTCCGACAAGGCTTAATTCTGGAACGAAAAGCGTGATCGAGGGGATGGTCTTTTGCAACTAAGTGTCCGAGTCTTTTAAAAAGAGAAACATAAAATTCTTTAAAAAGAGATCATTGATACAGGCTTAAAGTTGTATTATTTTAATACTCTGTTCACATATTTCGTCAATTCGTTTAAGTTTTTTTTATGAAGATATCGAAACAAATGAGACGAACATAATTTTAGTGCAGTCAGATTGTAAACTTATAATGATGATATGTTTATTGTAATGAAAAATAAATCACTGTCGGAAAAATGGAGAAACTAAAACTTTGTCTTTAAGTTTACTTAGCCATCCATTTTACAAGAAAAACTGTTGCTGTAATTATAGTTACAGCTACTGCCGAATAAGTTATATTCAAACGGTGTCAGAAAACATCTCTAGGAAACCTATATATCTGAGAGTAGGTATATACTTAACGATCTCTAAAATAAGTGAAGTATGCCAACTCTTACTTGGATGAAATATGGCCTTAATCTTCTCATAGTCCATGAGCTCGCGACGACCAGACCTTCGTCATATTATAAAACCTGAAAGTGTCTCTGTGTATGTCCCTAATACAGGTAAAATCCATCAGTACAGGCGCAGCCTCCTACTCTATCATAATGAGAAGAGACCGAGCATTGGGACAGTTTATGAACGGCGGTGATGGAGGCCTTAAGTCGGGAGGAGGTGATTAATGAAAACTCATGATGTAAATAGAAATAAGGAATGTGTGTATGTCTCGAGCATTCATGCTCACCATCGAAGGCTCCTTCTTGCGGCGGCGTCGTGTGTCGGGTCGCTCTCTTCCCTCAGATATGGTTGAGGAGGGCGATGGCTGGCACATGCATCATACTCGTGATCGGGTGCTGCTTGCGGGTCGCTGGTCTGCTCGCGGTATACACACAATCTAGTACCTACTTTAACCTTAGATTAAGATTACTAACTTAACTTTCCTCTTTTTGTAATGTAAAATTATAAAAAATAAAAAAAATGTAACTAAAGTTGACAAAGGTCACGGACCCCAGTGTCTGTGGAGCGTATAATGATAAAAAAAAAAAAAAACAACGGGAGATATCTGGATCGAGATAAAAAAAACATTCCGAAGTAAATGTAAATGATTTGTACGTAAAACTCCGGTATTCAAAATTAATTTCCGTTGGACTTCCTACACGCAGCAAAATTGGTACTCACATTGCAGAAACGCGTGCGTAATTTGTCGGCGACAGTAAAGCCTACATTTTTCACGAGATTTTCCCCCTAGCTTACCGGATGACGTATTTATTTACTCTGAACCGAATAAGGAACTGTGTAGCTTTTTAAATTAAAACAGGAAAGTAAAATGTTTCGCTTAACTAAGTTTTACGATACTTTTTTTATTAATCAACTACAGTCTTCAATTTTTTTAATTGTTGTAAATCTAGTCGTTTGACCATACATCTGCGGGCCTAGCCAAGTAACATGTTTCCTTTTGAATATAAATAAAGATGGCTTCCTTTATTGGTGGTGGCAATTCTTTAGAATTCAATACCCATACAGAAAATACTTTTACTGTGAAGTTGAGTTCTAGCTTTTTGACGACATAGTTTGTACTTGTGTCTACTGCTTTGAAGCGTCTTATACTTGCAGATTCCAGACCTTACAAAGAGAGATGCTTCGTATGAGAGAGAGATGATACATTATCTCTAACCTCCAGGAGAGCGCATGGTTTGTCACTATACTTTTACACTAAAAAAAATTAAAAAATCTACCCATGCGAAGCTGGAGCGGGCCGCTAGTTGTATTAATAATTTTATTTCATTGTAAAATAGCTGTATTGTATCGACTTCAGAATTCTTATAAGAAGATGCAAATCCACTCAACCGTGGCAGGGCCGCTTTTGCACACGACAGCCCGTATCGCATTCACCCTCACTAGTTATGAGTAGACTAATTCCGTCTTCTGGCTTCACAGGCGAAGGACTTTACCAAGAAACTGTTTGGAACTGGAATTATTCAAGGTTGAGAGCTTGCATTAGACTCGTATTTACAATCGCACTTTATATTTTAATACTAGCCACGCCACGCAGTTTTACCTTTAAATAATAAATAAATAATTATATTTAGACATTACACACGGCGCTATCTGACCCCAAAACTAAGTAACGCAACTATGGAGGTCATAACTGATAGAATACTTAAATACTTTTTTTTGTTGTAAATACATACTTATATTATATACAGAACAAACATTTGTTGCTTGTCCTGGGTGGGGATCGAACCCACGCCCTACAGCTCTGAAGTAGACATGCTACCAATGACCTAACAGGGCTGTGAGTTGTGCGCAGTAACCACTGGCAAACTTCGCGCATTAGTTTGTTTAATGAAGCTTTGCAACTCAATGTTATCGGAATAGAAGTTTCTAGAGCTTCGTAAATGTAAGTGAAGCGCTGAAAGTTGGTCTCTTATATGTGCACAGAACTACTTCCAGGAACACACGAGTAACTTACAACTTGCTATGTAATGTAAAACTGAACTTCTGTGCTTAAGGTGGTACGATTTCCATACAAATATATATATTTTTCTTTTATGGACAAATTGAGCATAATTTTACAGTGAAATCACAGCTACTGACACTTATTTTGGTCTTTATTTGCGCTAAATCATAATCAAAAATCATAAATTCATAAATCTATCATAAATTTGATTTTATGCTAATAATCTACAGTTTTATTCAAGACTAAAATAAATGCCAGTAGCTGTGATTTCACTGTAAAATTATGCTCCATTTGTCCATAATTGGAAAAAAATTGTTTGTGTAATTACCTCAAGTACTTACAACTTATTTTGGTACTTACCTACTTGATTTTGGTACATAGGCCATAATTATAATTTTTTAGGATTTGTATGCACGTAAAAATACACTATGGTTTCCTCACGGTGTTCTCTTTCATCGGCAGCTCATACTTATTGCTGTCGTTTGAACCCACACTCTTCAGCGTGTTGTACGACCGCGTTATCATCGCTACAAGTTCCATCAGTTATCTGACTTCCATAGTACAGGCTTTGCTTAGTTTGGGGTCAGATGGTGCTGTGTAATGTCCTACGATATTTATTTAAGTATGGTATCCACTCTGTTACGTTACCTACATGAACCAGTGGGGTTACAATAGGTACATTTTTTTAAGAAAAGAAAATAATGGGATACCTTGGATACTTTCGTACAATGAAACTGGGTTTATAATATTAATTCATTCGAGTTTTTGAAACGTCAATACAATGTCACTTTTTTGAGCTTCTGGTTTTACGATAGATGAAATTGGCCGAAAATCGATAAGGCAGATCGATAAATAATTAATCGATCGGTTGCCATCGGTTACATAATACAATCAAATCAATCTGGGTCGGTTTCTTCTAGGCGAGCGTGCTCCACCGTAGGCCGCATCTTTGCTTAACATCAGGCGACTTGGCGGTCAAACGCAAGCCGATAAGTAATAAAAAAAAACATTAATAAAAAAGTTTAAGCAAATTTAAAGCCATCAAAATAACACGAGATTTCGAATTTATTTAAAATTCACTCTTCTAGTTGAGCTTTCAAAGCTTTGTCAACACATGTACAATTGTATAGTAGACTGTACCATGCCTAAATAAAATCAGTTGTTATAACAACTTTCCTGGCGATATACCAAACGAGCTCCCCGGCGTTCCCTTATAACAATATACTACCTTTGTAAATATTATGCAATGGACGATATGGTATTCACAAAGGCTAAAACATTCGGCAAAGTTTCGTAAACTACGCGAGCTCCGATACTTTCATAAGTACCATAAAAGTTATAAAACAATGAATACGTGACTTTGTCGTTTACTTTTTATGTGTTGGTTACAGCCGCTAGAGTAAACTGCAGAATTTTGTGGAAAAATAAATTCCCCCGAAATTGTCCAACAACATTCCATAAATTGTAGAAACATTTTGAGCTGTGGGTACTTATTTATGATGGAATTTAACAGCTCTGGTTCTAACAGACAATTTGTAATCTGGTCTCCGTTTCCCATCCTACTTTTACAGCCAACCTGAATTTTACCTGAAAATGCTAGATAAGACTAAATACTATTAAACCCATCGTTAATGAGAGGATATATATGTTTAAAAAATATCTTTATAAACTTACACAAAGCGACGTCCGTTGTTAGATCACATTGTTCCCAAATAACGCACGTATTTATGTGAATAAACCTTAGTACAAAAAAATATAATCTTCTTACTTGGTTAGTTTTTATATACGAACAAATAAGGTTTATCATCTTCGTTATATTTTCGAAAACCGTGAATATTATCTAGCCTGGAACGGAACCGGCTCTCAAATGAGACGGCTGGAAAACACAGTTAGGTATTTAGTGGCAGATTTTTGACTTGAGAGTTGTAGTTAGCCAGCTGATTACTATAAAATACCCTGAAACCGTGCTTTGGTTTCCTGGATGTTTTCCTTTACCGACAGCTCAAGCTATGTTGAGATACCAACACGCCCTTCGGTGTGTAAACCGTCCGCGCTAACCACTGATCTATCATTATACAAAAAATTAACTAGGGTAAATCAATTTTAACTTATGAATGTAATTACTATGTTAATAAAAATCAAATGTAGCAAACTAGCTGCGCCTTGCGGTGTTACACGCTACATATTGTCGGGATAAAAAGTAGCCTATGTGTCAATCCAGGGTGTCAGCTATTTTCCCGAATTTCATCAAAATCCATTCAATATTTTTTGCGTGAAAGAGTAACAAACATCCATCCATCCATCTGACCTTTACATTTTTAATATTACTGGGATATTTATTTGACAACTTAATAATATTTTGCTCGAAACCCACTTCCACTCTAGGCTAGGTGTTTTTACCATCTTCGACCATACCATACCGTCATTTTCCTTTGGGTGAGGTGCGGTCAAACTCAAATACGTAGCCAGTTAATCATAATAATATGACACACAAAACCTTCAGCAACAATCATGTTCACATACAATGACAAATTTAAATTAACCTGAAACTACAGATATTGGAGGTTGATTGAAAAACTATGATTTCCACAGCGTAAAGAGAAATCAGACAGCGAATATACAAAAGCAATCTCCGAACGTGTGGCACCCTTATTGATGGCCTAGCGAGCGTGCAATTTGCATTTTATTGCAATTCTTCTCGCCAATAATTGAGTGCCAACCATGTTATAAGACTTTGATTTCCTCGGGAAATGAAGTGGTTTATTTTTATAGTTGATGTACTATAGTATGTATGAAATGAAATGTGAAAGTTTGTATCTCTAGATATTTGTTACTCAATCACGCAAAAACGGCTAATCGGATTTGAATGAAATTCGGCACGCATATAGTTTATAACCTAGATTAATACATAGGATACTATTGTATCGGATTTTGTTTTTACTGTTGACAGGCTGGTTGTTTGAACACAGCTCACCTGATGTTAAGTCGACGGTGTGGTCGGCTCTCAAGTGAGGCTGCCGGAACACACCGTTCCAAATATTAGGTTCCTGTGAGATTATTAAAAAACTACAGGACTTATCCACTTGAAATTAGGTATAGATGCGTCTTATGGGACATTATCCATGGATAAATGGGAACCTTTATCTTAATCTAATAATAAAACGGCGCAAGTTTTATGACTACTGTTCATTTATTCACTTACACATGTTTCATTTATCTCTGAACCTAATTATAAAGTAAACACGAACGGAGTCGCGAGCATAAGCTAGTTATTACTAAATTAACATAAACGTGAACAGTGAATTACTTCTCCAGTAATAATGTGAGCAAGTAGGTACTCGACTTACTGGCCTAGTTTAATTAATATCTAGCTGCCATATCGTACTCATTACCGCACAAAAATGTCTTCTTCAAATTCGCCAAAACCCAATATCAAGCTCAATTAGGGTTCTGGCAATCATCAAATATAGCGGGGTCTCTTTAGGGGTCCTCGTTCAGTATTAATAAACCTTCGCTTGGAGCGGTCAAGCCGTTGTTTAATTTCCGGCCTGCGTAATTGTCTAAGGCAGTGGTAGTCAAACTTTTGCAGCAAGAACATTTTGTTTTGCAAGAACGTTTTCTAGTTTTGTTACAATCAATCTCATATAAAAAATCTTGTGTCACGGTGTTTGTGGTCGCACTCCTCCGAAACGGCTCGACAGATTTCTATGATTTTTTTATTTGGTAGGTATGAGAATAGGACGTAAAGTTTTTTTTTGATGTCACAGTAATGAGAGGAACGAGTCGCTCGAGATGGTAAGAGATGACGCCTGTCCATTGCAGTGATACACAAAACTTTGAGTAACAAAACAAAGTCCAGGGCGTCGCGGCTTTGGCACTCATTACTTTGGAGACTTTGATGGTAAGTCTTGAAAGCACTGTAATGTCGCTAGCTGCAGTACCCTTCAAACTGGAATACAGTAATGTTTACACAGTGACTGTCATGACGATTTAGTTCGTCACATCACATCCGTCTGAGTCGACTATGATATTTAAAATTTAAGCATTAGTATTAGTTTTATTTCATTTTTGACTAAAAAAACGCAATCTTAAAATACCAATTTGTTGTCATTTTTCTTTGTAATTGTCAGACTAGGTGTTTGACCACATTTAACAACGTAAAGGTGTGGCCGAAGATGATAAACACACTTAGTTAGGAATGGAACTAGTTTTTGAGTGAGGTTGCCGTAACACACCATTAAGTGCTTGGCGGCAGATTTTCAACTTGAGTGCTAACCAACCGAGTATTAGAGAGTATCCTACCACCATGCTATGATTTCCTCATAATGTTTTCCTTCATTGGGAGCTCTAGGTTATTGTTGGGATTTGAACCTGCCTCCTCCGGTAAGCCCCTGTATCATCGCTAGTAATGAGACTAATATTATAAAAACGCTCTCGTGATGGTAACAGATCACGCCTCACCATGGCTATTGCAGCAGTACGATGAACTTTAAGTATCAAAACAAAGTCCAGAAAAGGGGGAAATGCACAATACATCCCAAACGGTACGTCAGTGCAGGACTCATCGCCCCCACTTTGAATAAGAATTAGAAAGTCCAGAATATCGCTCCTTTGGCGTTATTTTTTTACAAATATTTTTTCATTACTGATTGATTGACTAACTATTACACACACTAAAAAAAAATACAATACAGAAGAAATAAACTTAATTAATAGGTGTAACAACTGGTATTACTAAATAGAAAATAAAGCAATCTCTTAAAATCTCTCTGATTGAGAACCGCAGACCCAGAAGTTGGACTCTCATAAAACGTGGGAATGGATTTCAGTGATGACAAGTGGTAGGTGTAAGGCTGAAAGGAAAACGGTATCCCAATATTGCTACGAACTGATTCTGGAGCAATCGACTTTGTTTTTGCTATATTAATTAGAGTAAATTTCTTATCTACGTGACAGTAAGCACGACTCTCGTCCATGCAACTATCCTGTCTCATAACCAGTTTAAACTTTTGCTTGGCATCGAAACGTGCTCATTGCCTATCTCTATATTCACTGGAAACATTGCAGATAAGAAGTGTTTCCAGTAAACAA
Source organism: Biston betularia (assembly GCA_905404145.2). Classification (NCBI taxonomy): domain Eukaryota; kingdom Metazoa; phylum Arthropoda; class Insecta; order Lepidoptera; family Geometridae; genus Biston; species Biston betularia. The sequence goes on from FR989879.1 coordinate 4,158,357, forward strand.
AAAAAAAAACAATCAAAAACTGAAGATATTTGCATATATTTTTGCTTTGACAGCCCTGTTGGTTCATTGGTAGTATGTTTGCTTCAATATCCGAAGGGCGTGGGTTCGATTCCCACCGAGGACAAACAATTTGTGTTATAAACAAATGTTTGTTCTATGTCTGGGTGTCCTGTATGTATTATAAGTATGTATATACAAAAAAAACTATTTAAGTATTGTATCAGTTATCTGATTTCCATCACACAATCTTTGCTTTGTTTGGGTTTGTTGTCAGATGGCACTTTGTGTAATGTCCTACGATGGCCTACGCTATTTAAATGTTTGTGTAAATTATTAGGAAGAGGTTCATCATGTGCACTGTAGTAAATAACTATAATAGATTGACTTACTGATTGGTGGCAAAAATTGTACTAGACTGCCTTTATTATACACTAGAGGACGCCTCGCGGTTTCACCCGCGTAGTTCCCGTTCCCGTGGGAATACAGGTATAAAAAGTTGCCTATATCACCCGGAGATAGTGTAGCTTCCCAACGGTGAAAGAATTTTTGAAATTGGTCTAGTCTAGGTTTGGAGCCTATTCAATACAAACAATCAAATCTTTCCTCTTTAGATTTATATAACAGATTTTTGGCTATAAACTGTAGTTGAGAAACGCAGCAGCCCGCAGTACGAAGCAAGACGAGACCGCGCGCGCGTTGTACTCGGCTTTGTCTCCATGAAGATGGTCACCGAATGTGTCAGAAACGATAGTCGGAGTTTCTGATTAAATATAAACGTGAGTAATTCCGCATGAGTAAAACAAAAACATGTTCATAATTATGATGTTTTAATCGAATAACACAACAAGAGTGTAAATATATGACGTAATGTGGAAAAACAAATGTTTTTAATGGTGTTACCAAAACATTGTGGTAGCTTTTAGTAAATTCGACATTGTTTTGCAATTCCCCATTCTAGGTCATGGACTGACTTGATCGTGATTTACTTTACGTGACTGTGACTAATACTAATACACATTTTACTTCATCTCATCTAGACACGCCGACACTGACAAATGCACAGAGTGTGATGCCAAAAAATATCTGAGATGTAGAATTATTCGGCGTTGATATATGTATGTTGCCTGAGAATAAGTTCATCGTATCCATACAATTATATAAATACTAGCTGTGCCCCGAGGTATTACCTGCTACATGTTTTCGGGATAAAGAGTAGCCTATGTCTTAATCCAGGGTCTCAGCTTCCTCCATTCCTCCATTTTGGTGGTAGGGTACTTTCTAGTACTCGGCCAGCTAGCTACCACCCTCAAGTTGAAAATCTGCCGTCAAGCATCTAACGGTGTGTTCCGGCAGCCTCACTTGAGAGCCAGTTCCATTCCAGGCTAGGTGTGCTTTGCCATCTTCGACCGCGCCTTCACTTAACATCAAGTGAGCTGTGGTCAAACACCTAGCCTGTTAAACATTAAAAAAAAAATCCTCCTCCTCGTTATTGACACCCCCCGTATTTTTCTTCCTCTGATCCTGTCCGTTCTACGGTTGCCTGGAAGAGATCGCTTTTAGCGATAAGGTCGCCAGTTGTTACACCTATTAATTAATTTTATTTTTTCTGTATTGTTTTTTTTTTAGTGTGTGCAATAAAGAGTTAATCAATCAATCATACCAAAATTCACCCAAATCCGTTTAGTGGTTTTTGTGTGAAAGAGTAACAAACATCCATCCATCCAAACTTTCACATTTATAATATTAGTGGGATCCGATGTTATAGAATGTGAGTCTTGTAAACACACGTGAATGAATTTGGTTTGTAGATTCACGATAGGCTCTTCAGGTAATGTATTAATTTGGTCTCATTTGTTCGAAGAAGCCCGAGAGACTGACGTCTTACTTAACGTTTTATTAATTCGCTTGCTTAATTAATTAAAACGTGTAGAACGTGTAGTATTTGTGTAGAGAGAAATATGAGTAAGTGATAAAAGAATAATATTAATAAAACTCTATTATTCACACCAATTGTAACAATATGAACTTAAAACTAGTAGAACAATTAGCGGAATTATCGCTAAGAGCGATTTCTTCCACGCAACCTTAGTATGGACGGGGTATGTTGACCAGAGAATTAAAAAATATTTATTTTAAACATAAATACTTTTTTAAATATCCTACAGTATGACAGTGTTTAGTAGCGCATTATGATAAAATCAATTACTAGGCACGGTCAAAGTCATATTAAGTGATACACAGTCAAGTCTTTAAATCTCATGGAATTATAAAATTTATTTTACAAAACTTCTATTTAGTAATATTTTATTGCTACGATAAAAATATTTTTATAAATTCTGATTAATTCAATAAGTTTCTAAATTCAAAGTTTGATGAGCAGAGGCGTTTTTATAGTGGTTTCAATTAATGAAATTGTAAAACTAGGTCTGCTAAGAGCAAAATATTCTTTGCTTTGCAATGATCTTCAAGTTTCGACCTCAAATTAAATTTTACCTCAATGAATTTAAACATATTAATTTTATCCAAACAAATTCATATTTTCATTTCAATTGAATGTACATCTACTTACGAACTTATTTTAAAACGCTTGATATATTTTGATATCATTTAAGAAGCTATTAACTTCATAAAATTCAATATCAATACCAATTTCACAGAAATAATAAATCTTTTTCATTTCTGAATTCTGTCGTCTGTTGTTAATACACCTACAACATGATGTTATGGTTCAAGAACCTCATAAAGGAGGTCTAATTTTAGTGAAGATATGACTATTTTTTTTATATTTTTTTACTTCATCATCATCAGCCTATATTAGTCCACTGCTGGGCATAGGCCTCTCCCAAGACACGCCACTCAGGCTGATCTTCGGCTTTTCGCTTCCATCCATCGCCAGCTGTCCTACGTATATCGTCACTCTATCGAGTCTCAGGGCGTCCTACGCTACGCTTGCCAATACGCGGTCTCCACTCTAGAACACGTCTACCCGAGCGGTTATCGGTTCTGCGACAGATATGTCCACCCCATTGCCACTTCAGCTTGCTAATACGCTGAGCTATGTCAATGTTAATCAATTTGTGTCAATTTTTTTACTTATTATATTTATATTTATTTCTTAAGTAAACTATGACATAAGTAGTACCTACAGCTAGCGTAATTACAGACCTATGAGACTGACCATCGAATGTGGAAAGTTATGAACGCCAAAGCAGCGATGCCCTTCGCTTTGTTACTCAAAGTTCACACTGCAATGCCATGAACAGACATTAAATGTTACCATCAGGAGAGAGTTTCGTTCGTCTCATCACTTTTACATAAAAAAGCTGTGATATAATCTGGAGCGCAGCTGAAAATCCCATGTCGGAAATCCAACCCAATTGGTTTCGTGCATTTTGTATGAGACGCTCACATCCCTACGCGGATTGGTACTAAAATTCTGCGTATCGTATACATTTGAACATATATTATATGTATATAGCAAATCAATAGCAATCTGTGTACATTTTTGACACTTATTATCTACTAGCTACACCCTGCAGTGTTACCCGCTACATGTTTTCGGAATAAAAAGTAGCCTATGTATTAATCCAGCGTCTCAGCTACCGCTATACCAAATTTCATCAAAATCCATTCAGTAGTTTTTGTGTGAAAGAGTAACAAACATACATCCATCCAAACTTTCACATTTATAATGTCAGTGGGGTTGTGGTCATTCACTCTTCTATTTAAAAAAAAAAGTTTGTTGGTTAGCGTATTTCTTAGACCTAGCCGGTCTATCGCCGATCGATTATTTTTTTAATGGTATATTTTTTGTTTATATATTGGTTAATTTTTTTTATGGCTGCACCGGTTACAAAGCACCGGGCATGTAGTATATAATTACATATATAATATTTTGTAGTTATAAATGAAATTAATGTTGTAAGTAGGTACTTACATGTCACCCACGCCCGGCGTGTGACAAGCCAGTACTATAAAGTGACAACCAATTTTATAAATAAAAATAAAATCGAATAGTTACAAATAGTATGAAACTTTTTATTTTATTTCTAAATATGTACGCGTTTGACCACACTCTGCCTGATGTTAATAGTCTTAGTGCGAACTAAGATGGAGCACGCTTACCTAGAAGAAATCTATTTACTCTAGATTTGGAGACACCCACAGATTCGCTGTGAGAACAAGCATTTCGTTCCAATGTTTGCCCTGGGTGAAAATCGAACCTACGCCCTACAGCTCTTGAAGCAAATATGCCACCAAATGAGCTAATAGGGTAGGGTAATAAACACATTTAACTTAGAACGGTAACTCGCTCTCAACATAGTATGCCGCAATCTGCAAGTCTGTCTGTTAGGTTCTTAGTAACAGATTTTCAACTTGAGAGTTAAGGCAGTCAAATACTAGAAAGTATTAGCACCACGCAAACTTTGAAATATAATTTGTTTGCTCTTAGAAAAAACTTCATCGTGTAGTTTGGTTGTTCAAAGCTTTGTAGCGTCTTTGTGCTAACCGCAAAAACCGCTTGCTTTAAGTATCCAACTTTAAAATGTAGTCTAATACTGGACTTAAGAATGCTTTTAAGTTTCACATTTATTGATCAGCTATTTTATAGTAAATACCGATACTTTTATGTACATCGTTAAAATTAGTACATCTACCTATCGAATGAAATGTAGGTTTTTTATGGCACGACCAGCCTGTAGCTTGCTACAGACCTTATAGCCCATTTTTACGGCTTTTCGCTTTCAAACACTGCCAACTTACGTAATATTATTTACTATTATTTCTTAACATAAAAAAAATCTAGAAGTATCCCCGCCATGTCCACTTAACGCTTCTCCTAATAAACACGTCGGTGTTCTTACACCAAAGTTTGTTTTATGTGTCATGTTTAGAAACGAAAAATAAAAAACTCTTTCTAAAATTCTTTACGCTCATGCAACTCTGCCAGGTTGTGTAGCATACCTGTGGAAGTGTAGATGGTTAGGTTTTCCGCAAACTATTGGCAAAGTTCAACACAATTTCAAAGCTCGCCGCAAGCCCAACCGCTAAGCAACAAATATTGCTGTCCAACCACTAGCTTTACCCAGTGGGAATTTCTGTGCTACCAAAAGCTTTATGGAAATTTTGATATACCTTCATATAAGATAATGACAGTAGCAGTATTTTCATCAATATTATAATGATACTTTATCGTTTATACCAAAAATTATACTCAAATAATTTAGTTTTTACTAAATATTTAAAGTGTGAGAAATGGCGGCCTTATTGTGAGCAATCTCTTTATCAATGTGTTTTTTTGTGATTTAATGTATTTTTCAGTTCAACTCGAAATAAAGATTGTAAAATCGTAATTAAAAAAAAATTATATACCTATCTATTCTTTTGGTTTAATTATTTATTTTCTCAAAAGAGTATTGAAAATTAGAGGAAAAAAAGTTCAAAAATTATAATTGACTACAGAAAAATCACGCTCTAAAAAGTATGAAACAAAAAAATAATTTTATCTGAAATTGTTACGTACAAACTATTTGATATGTATAGTGTATTAAATAAATGACTTACATGTCATAAATATTTTATTGTATTGCTTACATATTCATAGTGGTGTTCAGAGTATAAAACCGTGGTCGTATACTACTTTGAAAAATGTTTGTTACTGTAGGTAACTAAAATGTAGTTATAAAAATGTTGTTATGGCAACCACAGTTATTCTACTCCTACGAGCAACAACATTAAGCCAAAACATTCCGAAACCCGCGCAGCAAGTGAACTCCATGCCGGAGTTTACCCGGTTGTTTAAATATTGTTTCTACCAAGAAAATAAATCAAAATAATGTCTCGAATACAATAATTGTATTCGAGACATTATTTATTACTCCTCAGATATATCTGATCAAGCTTGGTACTATTTTTTGCTGTTGTAAAATGACATTAATGTTATTAGAAAAAAGGTAGCATCATTAGCGAGTAGACCTCCTAACTAACTAGGTATCTTGTGCAGATGTTGATTAGTAGAGATATATTAAGGAGCTGAAATTGCCTACGCAAGATATCCTAAGATATGTTTACGTTAAGTTTAGTTTTTAATGTAAGAAAGTTTTAATCTGTACGAAATAAATCAAATTTTAACATTTTGCTACAAAAATACATTGCTCTATCTTTTTTTCTTAACCTACAACGCTTTAATCACGCAGTAGGTACCTACTTGAGTTGGTTCGTGTCACGTACCCCGGCAGTAAACAGAAACCTAAGCTCTCAACAAACAATGCTCAACTCGCAAACAACTTGTTACACGGTTAATCCAAGATATTAACACGCATAATTAATATTCAACCGCTTTTGATGTGGTTTTATTGTTAATGTTTCGATGATTTCGTTACGAAACGAGATACTTAATATATTTGTTGCAATGACACAGATTTAGACAGATGTAATCATATCTTGTCACTTTACTACAGTAAGATATAAATACTATACAGGGTTATTTGTAATCAGTCAGCATCCTTTTAAGAGCATATTTTGTGTATTAAAACAAATCAATTTTGTCCTACAACTTTTGCCAAAACTCAATACATATCCCATAAAAAATAATTAAAGTTTTTGTGGTGCTATCTAAGATTTTTTAGGTCTGTATTGCGTAGGCGCTTCACTGACTCCCGACGTAGATTTTTTGCGTAGGTAGGTGTAGGTAAGATTAGTCGCCCCCCGCACCGCAACCCCTTTCTTTAGCCTAGATTGACGTCATGGGGCTAGCTGTAGGTAACATCACAGAGTGCGCGCGCGCTTTTTGCATAGAGTTAATTTTGTTTAGACTGGGCAGATATTATTTTTTTATTATTGTATGGAAAATAATAAACAGGAATTTTTAAAAAAAGTAGAACGAAAGTTGTTGTATTGAATGTACTGAATATGCCCTTATAAGGATGCTGACTGATTACCAATAACCCTGTATTGTTTGGCTTTTGTGGGTTTGCAAAACTAAAATTATGATGAAAATAAGCTGAATTTCAGTAACGTTTTGTTTTTACTCGTCAATTAAATTATGGCCATTGATAGTCTATTTTGTTCGATGCGATAGCAAATCTTTTAAATACAACCAAATTTCATCACTTGTTTGGGTCCTACCTTGATGGTCTGATGAAATTGAAATAAGAGTGGACTGTAACACTGGTTTATTGGTTTGAATGTATATTTATGAACGATTTATTTATTTTTTTATAAAAGCAGACAGGTAATGCGCGACCGCGAGCGTCCGAGGCGCACGGTCGATTTAAATGTGTTTGATTGACTTGACGCGTAGAAGCGGACGCGTCCCGCACGCCTCTCTCTCCCCTTGTCTGGTGTTGGTGTTCCAACATCACTCATAGGGCCGCCTTACACGTTCAATCATGATCACGATCCGCGATCCGCGATCCGCGATCATGATTTCAAAATTTCCAGATATTATGCAATCCGGAGCATCAGTCCGTCAATCCGCTTCGTACACGATCAGTCTGGATCGCGATCATTGATCGCGGATCGCGGATCGCGGATCGCGCGCTACGTGTACGGGCTGCCTTACGGTTCATACCATCATTGTTATACGCTAAGCATGAGACCTCAAAGAATAAAAAACTTACGAAATTCTATAATGATCTACCTGCCAAATATGAGCAAAATCTTATAGATCTAATCAACGATTCACACGAGTGAGCAGCGGTCTAATGTAGGCAAATTGACGACGACCGGACACCATCCTAACGAGGGCAATCAAAAGGGCTTCGTGTAGATACTCTCAGAGCTTAAATGCTGTGGCGGAAAGGAAATGGCCTGATTTTAAGTGTCATGTGACGTCAAATTGGGGTAGATATTTATAGACTCGAGGGAATTTCACAACGCTTTGTGTTCATCAAAATCAATCATTAGGTATACTAGGAAAAATGTTTTGAAATATTAAACAAAAGTATTGATGTGTAGGTTTTTAATACTGAATAGCCAGTTTGCGTTTTGGTGGTAAATTTCCTTAGCAGAGAATCGTTTAGGTAGGTACCATTGCAGTACCAGGTATTCTGTCGCTAAGCAGTAGTGTGTAAGTATAACTGTGTTCCAGTTTGAGGGGTGCTGCAGCTAGCGAAATTACTGGACTGTTGAGACTAACCATTGAAAGTCTCAAAGTAATGAGCGACAAAGCAGCGATGCCCCGGACTTTGTTTTGCTACTCAAAATTTAGTGTATTACTGCAATGGTCATGGACAAGCGTTATCTCTTACCATCACATTAGTTTTTCATTTTAAAAATCCAATTTTTTGCTCTACGTACAGAATCAGTCAGAAGTCAGCCCGCAACGGTCTCTGAAGAGCCCTCCAAGAATGCTGAGCTCTAAACTACTCTCAGCGCACAGGGACCGACGGACGGCTTAGCTGATAAGCCGACAGATGGTAATAAAGCTGTACCTATATACCTAGCTCTACCTGCATTATACTGTGGTGAGCCCCTATTTTGTAACTGTTTGTTTGTTTTTGTGCCTGTGTTACAAAATGAAATTATTTTATTACTTTCTTTCTTTCTATACCAAATAGTACCGTATGGCTTAGTGTACCTCTTTAAAGTAAGTATACGCTAGTACTTGATTGATTCAGGCGTTACTTTGCGGAAATTCATTTTCATATATCAACAGTCGTTTCAGTTACAACAGTGATGAGGACTTAAATTGAACTTATTTGACAACAACTTATTTATTAAAAACTTAATCGTAATTTTACTTCATTAATCATCTTTTGTAATTTTGTTAATTAATTGTTGACATCTTTGTTAAATTTAAGTCCTCATCACTGTTGTAACTGAAACGACTGTTAAGCGGAAATTAACTAAATATATAACTTGAATATACCTACGCTGGTACAGCAATCGTATTTGGCGTTTCGTGCTCCGCTGCGATTCAAACAACAAACAATTATTTCCAATAATTTTAAAGTTTTGTTGTGTCCTTCAAAGTTTTTTTTCTGAACACATCACAAGTTTCTTGTTGTTCCCCAATGTCTTACAGCAGCGACATAATTTGTTCGTATTTATTTAACTTGTTTACAGTTTTATTGGAGGGGTTGATCAAAAGAAGAACTGTTAAACGAAACGACTGTACAAACAGTCGCGTAAATAATCTTTGATGTTGTTAATAAGGAGGAAAGCTGAGAATATGTTGAGTGTAAAAAGTGACTAGAATTTGATCATACACATATTTATATTTGAGAATACTTTTATATGGAAAGATAACTCGAACCTATAAATACGGATTTCTAAAACTAAAAAGAGGTATCATTCTCAGAGTTATCTTTTTAGGATTCCGTACCCAAAGTGTAAAACGGGACCCTATTACTAAGACTCCGCTGTCTGTTCGTCTGTCTGACTATCCGTCTGTCACCAGGCTGCATCTCATAAACCATGATAGTTAGACATTTAAAATTTTCACAGACGATGTATTTCTGTGGCCGCTATAACAACAAATACTAAAAAAACAGAATAAATTAAATATTTAAGGAGGCTCATACAACAAACGTGATTTTTTGCCGTTTTTATAGATTATAGTACGGACCCCGTCGTGCGCGAGTCCGACTCGCATTTGGCCGGTAATTATTTTTTTATTGTTGACAGATTACTATTGCTAGTCAAGTGACGGTTTGATCGAAGATGGTGAAGCACAGGTACCTAGCCTAAACTGAAACTGTCTCTTAAGTGAGGCTGCGGGTACACACCGTTAGGTGATTGGCGGTAGATTTTCGACCTGAGGGATGTAGCTAGACAGGTGAGTTCTAGAAAGTGCCCTATCACTACTCTATGGTTTCCTCTTGATATTTTCCTTTACCAGCAACTCGAGCTCAATATTAGGGTTTAAACTCACACTCTTGTACTTGGTGGTAGATCTCCTTAGCAGGAGGTCATCTAGGTAGGTACCACCGCAGTACCAGATATTCTGCCGCCAAGCAGTAGTGTGTAAACATTACTGTGTTCCGGTTTGAAGGGTACTGCAGCTAGCGAAATTACTGGGCTGTTGAGACTAACCATCGAAAGTCTCAAAGTAATGAGCACCAAAGCAGCGATGCCCTGGACTTTGTTTTGTTACTCAAAGTTCTGTGTATCGCTGTAATGGTCATGGACAGGCGTTATCTCTTACCATCAGGAGAGCGTCTCGTTCGTCTCATTATTTGTCACATAAAAAAAAAAAAAAAAAATGTTACGACGTGCCGCTTGTGGTGTATTGTGCATTTCCCCGTACCAGCGTCTACCCAAGCCAACCCAGCTCCTTGAAATACCGGAGCGAAGGTCTGGGTCGCTGGCATAGTAACCACTGAGCTATCATCGCTACACAAAATCTGCGATTTGTTGTCACTTTACTTTTTACCATAAATATCAAATGCTAAATTAATTATAGGTACGTGCTAACTGCTATTTGAAAACGTACAAATTTTACTGGGCATTTCATTTTTCTTTATTGCAGTGAAAACTCAGAAGTAGTCTAGATGGTATCGGGGCCCGCTGACCGCTAGCTGCATCGGAGCTGCAATAAATATCCATCTCGTCACTGGATAAGTTAATTTCAGCCGCGCTTGCCAAATGTCCACTCGGTTGCAGCTTCTACTAGCCAGAGAGACAATAACGTAAAAACTAAGGTTCGTTAGAAATGTTTACTGAATGTTACTTGATGATGCTAATAGACTTTTTGATTAAAATATTATTTGTTACGTAATAAGCACACTACATTAATATTTCCAGGAGATCTACTGTATCAGACAACCAAAGGATGGAACTGGGCTGGACTGGACTGGATTCAAGAACAAGAGGAGGTGTATAATGTATATGACTCCTAACTTTGGTGTTACCAATATTATTGTTTTTACTGTAGGCATACATCTATATACTTCAATTACAGATAATTAAAACAATGGACTAATTTACATACATACATCATAATAAATAATATTAAAAAAAAATGTGTTGTTATTTATTTTTACATTGTTATTTATAGTTACAAATTTATTGTCACATGTATGAAAGCGCATGACTTGAGGCTCGACCGATTTGGCTGATATCTTTGTCGATGTGTATTTTTAAACGAAAAAAAATTTTACTATTCGATTTTCAATTATTTTTACATTCAGCTTTTAATTAGCAATTTGCGAGTAAGAGCTTCGACGTGGGCCTAACCTATTATGTCAATGCTATGTTTGAAGAGGATACTGCTAACAAACGCACGTGGATTTTTAGTTACACCGCTGTCGTAGTGAAAACTTCGAATGGAAGAATGAACCATGAGGAAGACCAATTACTATGGTAAGTAACGTTGAATTGGAAGTGAAGATAATGTCAAACTACCCAGCATGACGTTATCATACCTACAATATAGACCCATTTTTATTTTATTTTTTCTTATTCCTCCGAGGAGGACTCGCCGTCGTACTTTTTTGTGAATTTGCCAGTGTCAATAGACCCAAGTTGCAAATCGGTAAAGTTAAAAAACTTCAAAGTGGCCAGTGCGTCAAAACGGCAATTTTACGTGTAAACCTTTTTGTAAATAAAAATAAAGTTACTAAGACTGCAGATATGGTTCCTTGTATTACCATCTCTCGAATAAACCTAACTAGAAAAGTTAACCGTCTCGTACACTGAATTTAAGTTTTCAAAAGTTTGGCTCTTCGCCTATCCTCATCTTGATACGACAATCGCAGACAGACTCTTCTTGGATTTAAGAGCTGCGTCAAAAATATAGGAAAAAGTCAAGGAACGGAAAATCTTTGATATTTGTTCCAACTTCCGCGTTTTGAAGCACTTTGGCAAAATTACACCATGAACTTTTATATTTAGGGTTTTGTGAGAATTCATTTTACTGAGCATTGTCCGAACGCAATGCATGAATAAAACATGCACGTTGAACATATTCTATCTGTGTTATACATTATCTTGAAAAACTCTACGGATTTATTTTTCTTCCTAAGAAGCATACTTTTACAGTATATAAATTGCTTGAAAACATAATATCTGAATCAACTTCGTACTTAGCAGCATTATTTTTTGTGTTTTTTATTCGATTTCTGTTGTATCTACACAATAATAAAATTGTTTCTTTTATAAGGTACTCATCGACGTAATATTAGAAAGATATTTTTTCACGCAAAAGTCATGCGACAAACGATACACTCACCTCATGTTAAGAGATAAGGCATGCCCATGACCATTGCAGCGATACACAAAACATTGAGTAGCGAAACAAAATTCAGGGCATTGCTCCTTTGGCGCTCATTACTTTGAAACATTAGATGGTTAATCTCAACAGCCCTCTAATTTCGCTAGCTGCAGTACCCTTAAAACCGGAAGACAGTAATCTTTACACAATATTGGTATATATCTGGTTCTGCGGTGGTACCTATCTAGACGACCTCCTACTAAGGAAATCTACCACAAAGTATCAATTAATCGTTTTTAACGGTTTCTAAATGTAATAATGTGACAAGTGTATTAAAAGGTCTTTATATGTAAGTTTATTTAAAGTTATATTTTTAATTTTGAGATCGTTTGAATGAGTAAAGCCACCACTTGTGCTAATAGCTCATAAGTTTATTTTGTTGTCTGTACATTTTTTTTCTATTTATATTGTGCACAATAAAGAGTTTCTATCTATTACCTTTTATTATTTACCTTTTTTCTTCCTTCTCAAATTTCGTACATAAGCAGAAACGAAATGTTTCTGAATTTAAAATTAATTTGCACTTTTTTTTTTTTATGTAAAAAGTAATGAGACGTACGAGACGCTGTCCTGATGGTAAGAGATAACGCCTGTCCATGACCATCGCAGCGATAGACAGAACTTTCAGTAACAAAACAAAGTCCAGGCTATCACTGCTTTGGCGCTCATTACTTTGAGACTTTTGATAGAGTTAGTCTCAACAGCCCAGTAATTTCGCTAGCTGTAGTACCCTTCAAACCGGAACACAGTAATGCTTACACAGTACTGCTTAGCGGCAGAATCACTGGTACTGCGGTGGTACCTACCTAGACAACCTCCTGCTAAGGAGATCTACCACCAAGTAAAATTATCGAGTCATTAAAAAGCATCGCCAACTTTTGATCATTGCACTTTATAAAAATAACTGACAAACGTCATACATAAAACTGTGATAAACACATACTAAAAACCTATGACTATTATGTATTGCCTCATTTTTAGTTCGAAAACATTGAACAAGAAACGCTTGTATTTGTTGATGATATTCGTTGCGCGTTAAACGGAAATCGTCTGAGAATATCGTTACGTTACCGTTTACCACATTAACGATTTCTCGCGACTCGTGTATTCTACGGAAGATGAAGCAATTGGGATATGTAAACTGTACATGTAGCGAAATGTCGCCACAATTGTGAAAGAAAACGTAGATTTTATGAAAGTTTCATTTATATGCAATAACTAAAATTAAACTGGTATTTTTCGACAGGTAGGTAAGAAAGATCAAAAATGCTCAACACGGCTGAAATCTTTTTTCCAACAACGAATACAAAAAAATAACAATTGCACACATAGAGACAGCACATCCGCAGTTACTGTGAATATTGTCCTAGTCGCTCTGTCGTATAGGCACAATAGGGCAGTAGCAAAGAGTTAAGTATATTTTAAGCAAGGATAAACACAGATAAGAATTATAAAAATAATGTACAATGTAGTAATAGGTAATATATAAAACACAGCAATACAATAATACAGTACTTCATTGACTTGGTGGTAGATCTCTTCAGCAGGAGGTCGTCTAGCTAGGTACCACCGCAGTGTCAGTTATTCTGCCGCTAAGCAGTAGTGTGTAAACATTACTGTGTTCCGGTTTGAAGGGTACTGCACTCAGCGAAATTACTGGGCTGAGACTTTCCATCGAAAGTCTCAAAGTAATGAGCGCCAAAGCAGTGATGCCCTGTACTTTGTTTTGCTACTCAAAGTTATGTGTATCGCGGCAATGGTCATGGACAGGCGTTATCTCTTACCATCAAGAGAGCGTCTCGATCGTCTCATTACATTTTACTTTTTTTTTATATATATAGGTTCTATACATAGGTGGTTTTGTATTTAAAAGCAATCTCTAATCATTTTATAGAAGTTGCAAAAAAAACGGTCATGCTAGAAGAAAAAGTAATAAGCAATAAAAAATATATACAATACACTAAAAACTAATACAAGCTTCATACATAAATAATATCATATCAGTATTTACGTTTATCATACAATATTATAAATGCGAAAGTTTATACATATGTATTTGTTATTTTTCACGTTGTAACGGCTTAATATCAATTAAGCCGTTGGATGAAATTTGGAATGCTAAATAATGGTTTAAAAATGATCTTCAGGTTGGATAAATATTTAAAATTACATTAATCAAGGTTCTTTTTCCTGTTCACTGTAAACAACAGTTTGTATACGTATTTTTAAATTCACAACTTATGTGTAGGAGAAGGAACTTGGGTACTGACTTTTTCGAGAATACTCTGGTTCATAGTTGAAATCCTGCCGCACATCGCACACATTCTGAACATCCTCCACGTATTGTCCTCGTTTCAAATCGCGTCGTGAAAAACAATGGTGCGAGGGGCTCACCGTGCGCGATAATTTCCTACTTCGCCTGAAGATTGCCAGTACAGTCTAAACATATCTAGCAACGGTAAAAACGATACCAAAATAAAGAAATAAATAAATAAATATCGCAGGACATTACACACAGCGCCATCTGACTCAGAACTAAGCAAAGCTTGTACTATGGAAAACAGGTAACTGATAGAATACTTAAATAGTTTTCTTTTGTAAATACATACTTATAATACATACAGTACACCCAGACACAGAACAAACATTTGTTTCTAACACAAAATGCGTGTCCCGGGTGGGAACCGAACCCACGCCCTTCAGCTCTTGGAGCAGACATACTACCAATGAACCAACAGGGCTGTCATGTTTGCCAATGTCAATGTTATGTTTTTGAAAATATCTAGGCACTGACACAGCAGCCCAGATGGAAATACGCCAGGTAAGTATTTCCAATCTATTCTGATTTCCAATATAGAGGTCTAGGTTCAAATTCAACATCACCTATGTGTTTTTCCTAAGATAATTACCGCTAGTTTATACCAAGAAAACTACACTTTAGACGTTTTTAAGGCTAGAGTGAATAGATTTCTTCTAGATCAGCGTGCTTGATACATCGCTTTACATCAGGCGAGCTGGTGACGACATGTAGAGTCATTTAATGTAAAAAAAAAAGAAAAACCTCGTGATGAAACTTGCATATATATGATAATACTTCATGTTTTTGAAGATTTAAGCAGTCAACTCACAACTTGTCATTGTGGTAGACGTAACGTTTCTACAATGAAAATAATGAAACCTACGCCTAGCAATAGGATATAAATAACTGACTGATTCGACATTCGTTGAATTCATGAAACACCAGCTTCACGTTAATTACTCACATAACCCTCGTGAATAGCATAGCTAAATGTCAAAATCAGATTTGTAGTGCCCCTACCTCTTGCGTGCTAAATTCACAAACAAACTGCAAGATTTTGTAGCGATAATAGCTGAGTGGTAAGCGCGGTCAGTTCATATGCCGAAGGGCGTGGGTTCAAACCCCAACAATGAGCTTGAGCTGCCGGTGAAGGAAAACATCGTGAGGAAACCTAGTACAGCCGAGAACTAGGTTTCCTCACGATGTTTTCTAGCTCCCACCACAACGCTCAAGTTGAAAATCTGTCGCCAAGCATCTAACGGTGTTCCGGTAGCTTTTCTTGAGAGCCAGTTCCATTCCAGGCTAGGTGTGCTTTACCATCTTCGACCACACCATCACTTAACATCAGGTGAGCTGTGGTCAAACAACTAGCCTGTCGACCATTAAAAAAAGAAAAAGACAATACTTATTAAAGAATGTGCTGATTCTTCAAATACTCGTTAGGATTCTCCGAGGAGGAGCTCACCGATTATACTCGTAGAACTCGTAGGAACTCGTGTACACGTGAAGAGAATTAAGAAGATTAGGTAAGTAATAAAATGAAAACTCCAACATCCGATAGGCACTTGTATACCCCTCATTAGACTAACATCTCATTACATAGCACTACTGATAGATCTTCAAGTTTAGGTCGCATTGGTTAACACTGATCTGGTGCGTAGGTTTTTTTGTTTTCTATTCATTGTTTCAACAATAGTTTATATCTATTTATTTACTAGGTTTTTCTTAGGTTGGTTGTTAAGGTACCACTGTAGTATAAGATATACTATCGCTAAGCAGTAGTGTCTAACGTTACTGTGTTTTATTTTGAAATTAATTTTGATAAAAAATTGGGACTAACAATCGAACGTCTCAAAGTGCTTAATGCCAAAGCAACGAGACCCTGGATTTTATTTTGTTTTCTTTTACCATCATTTGCATGCGCGCCATAAAAAATGCTATTGTATTTTGCACATAGACCAGTGACACGGAAATTTCAACCAGAGCGGTCCACGTAAAATTATTCTCAGCACCTCTGCAAAGCTTTACTGCACTCCGTGATGGGGGAGAAAGTACAGCGATAATCCTCGAATTGTCCCTCTGGGCTTGATGCGGGCGGACGTCGGATAATCCTTACAAATACCTATTGCTTTCGCCAGATTGACACCTTGTAAGAACTACTTTTCATCGTCAAGGTACACAGTACGCTAGCTTTATTATTCCATATGTAATCGTTTTTAATGTTAACCAGTGCGACTTTACGACGTTAAATGTCACGCATAAAAATGCAATAAGCACTGTAATGTTTTTTTATAAGAAAAAACCATAATATTCTGTTACATTTTGATGTAGTTTAACTTTAAGCAACAGTCATATTTGTCTATTGATTTGTAAGGACAGTTTCTCTTCTTTTGTCTTATTAAAGACTAGCTGTGTCCCGCGGTGTTACCCGTTTTTCCCAAGTGAACACAACATTTTTTAGGATAAAAAAATACAGGGTGTCAGCTACCTTCATACCAAATTTCATCAAAATTGGTCCGGCCGTTACGTATACTCTACGTATAAGTATACAGTCATAAACTTTGGTCATTATAATATTACTTTGATTACAATGAAGAAGTCCTTGTAACTTAAATTAGTTATAATTATTATGATGCGTATTTTTTTCTATGTATCATCTTGCAATCGGCTCTACAAGCCCTTAGCAGATTTGGTGTGAGGTTTATTGGCAGGTAAGTACTGTTCCTCCTGTGAGGAAGCTGTGAGGCCTTTGATTTTAATTCCGGCTTTGTTTGGGAATAAAGTCCAAAAGCGTTGCCTGTATGATACGTATGCATGAGTGTTATTATCTATTTAGTAAAATTATATCGAACTTATACTACTAGTACTAGCTGCATATTGGGAGATCGTTGGACCAAAATCACGACACCCTCAAGATGGCAAACGACCTCCTGGACGGAAATGGATGGATGGAGGACTCAGGTTGCAAAAAATAGAGAAAGATGGATGGAGAAAAGAGGCCTTTGTCCTGCAGTGGGTGGGACAGTAAAGGTTAGTAATAAATAATGAATATTAATTAATTTCACTAATAAAACAAAATAGTAAATTCATGATAAACGAATATTACATGTTATTGTTATAAATATTTGCAACATGTACACGTATATACCTACATAATATGACATTCATGTCGTTTTCGACGTTCATTGCTGTAAGTTATTGTTTTTCTAAAATGAAATCTATAAAGTGATTCTCGGCCATCACAACGAGGTTCGAAAGAAATCTTGTTAATTCTTCAACTCGAGACACTTATACATTTAACGATCCGACAGCACTTGTTTGAGTGCACTCAGCAACTCGGTGCACAAACGACTGTACGACAAAGAATATTGAAAACCAATTCAATCATGAAATATTTGCATTCATTTTTGCTCAAGCAAAGTTTGTGCAGTTTATCGCTTTGTAATCGAAAACAATGGACTTGACAAATTCATGTCTCTGATATGAATTTACACGTGGTTTTACGTGTTTTAACTCTTATTTAATATTTTGTTTTAAAATAAGGTTTTAGTAAATTATAACTTCCTTCAAAAGTACTTCTTAGAAGTACAATAAGTAATTATTTAATTAAAAAGCTTCTTTCGTGGAAATAAATGGAAAGAACTGTTTATTTTCCAAACTTGAAAATATACTAAAATAGATAAAAGTTGCCGTTCTAATTAATTAAAGTATTTACATTCAGGTCCGTAGCTAGGACGTGGTCATCGAATGAGAGTGAATTATCACACTAATATTATAAATGTGAAAGTTTGGATGGATGGATGTTTGTTACTCTTTCACGCAAAAACTACTGAATCGAATGAAATTTGGTACGAAGGTAGCTGAGACCCTGGATTAATACATAAGCTACTTTTTATCTCAAAAATATGTAGGGGGTAGTTATTATGTAAGTAATTGAAAAAAAAAAGTTTCTAATCCTCACATTGTATAATGTAGGTTGTTGTTTAATCTATTATGTATCCGTACATGAACGGATGACATTTGTCTGGCCGTCTGGTAATACAAGGGCGCAGGTGAAATTTAATTGTGCAAGTCTAGGGCCCATTCATCGAAATACTATATCCGGTAGATAACCGACAAGTTAGCAACTTATCGACGATACTCAAGGCTTTGAAGCCGAGACTAGCGAAGTGTCGTTGCCAATTAGTCTCCTGACGCGACTCGATCGAATTCAATGACGCAAGTTGATACTTAGCAGAGACGTCCCATAAGTGTGAATACATGATCTTATAAATTACGCGGTTGTTTGTATAATAAGTAGATAAGATGCAGTATTATTTTTTTAAGAGCTTTACATGTACTTCTTTTTCTAAAAATGTTCCAGACTCGCTTGCCCTGGACTGCCTCCAACCCTGTGCCTATGTAGGGACTGCGAAGTTAATCCTATTCATTATGAGTCGCTCCGGATGTATTCAGGCCGATTCAAAGGCAAATAACTTAGTACTCGCTTCGAAGTACTTTAATTAGGTCCTGGGTACGGACCATTTATTCCCATTTGAAACTTTAGTTAGTTGGGTGAATTTAATTTGTAGAATTGGATCTAGAACGAGTTGGCGAGATTATTAGTGTCTCATTTTATTGGATTATCAACTTATAAATTGATTTATCTATTAATTATCATGAAACTTTTGATTAATTATAATAAATGAGTCACAAATTAATGCTAACAAAAATTAATGCGTGACTTTTATATGATTGATAGGCACACAGACTACAGCTCACTTGATGACGTTACGGTAACTTGTCGCGGCAACGATCGCGAGCTTTGTAGCCATTATACGTTGGATAGCCACTTGGATATTGCACACTTAATGATTAAATATTTAGCAATTTAAAATAGCTTTTGAAAAATTTGCTTTATAGAAATTAGTAGTTTTGTTTATGGTTGACAGGCTAGGTGCTTTAACCACAGCTCACCTGATGTTAAGTGATGCTAAGATGGTAAACACACCTTATACTAGCCTGGAATGAAACTAGTTATTTTGTCAATCAAATACAAATATTTGATTAATAACACTAATGTTACAAGTCAATTCCGTAGTATCATTTCAAATATGTCATTAAAAGAGTTTTAAAACACGAAATACACATCAATGAATAAAAAAACAAAATGTCAAAATAAGGCATGACACACAAAAATACAATTCTAAAAATTAGAGAGACTTTATTAGAATGCCACAATCTCAACATCAACATAGTTCTGGCCTGGATCCCTGGACACTCAGGGATCCTTGGTAATGAGCATGCTGATTTATGCGCCAAGGCAGCTTCCCAAACTGGCTCTCCTGTATACTCCAACATATATTCCCATGACTTGTGCACTATTTTAAAGCCATTACTTTATAAATGTTGGTCACAAAAATGGCAAGTTTCTAAAACCGAAAAAGGTAAATTTTATGGAGACATTCAACCAGAAATCCCTCATAAACCCTGGTTCTTTAAATTTCAAAGAGCAGACAAGGTAACCACCTCTACGATTTGTCGTTTACGTCTTAACCACTCATGCACCCCAGTGTTTCTGGCCAAACTGAGGATCAGGAATAATTCCATTTGTGAATGTGGTTTAGATGAGGGAAATGTGGATCATATATTTTTCAATTGTCCCTTACAACAGTTTTCGCTATACGATATTATCCCTCCTGAAATCCCCCGTCCTACTTCCCTTAAATGTCTCCTTTCCCTAGTATCCACCCCATTTGTAAATATATTATGTAAATATATTAAAAAAAAAAAAAAAACTGTAAATATGTGGAATTGTATAAAACTATATTGTGAATGTTTGTTTAAATATATATAAATATCTATATATCTGTGTTTGTCCTGTGTTTGTCTATAGTTAGTTTTAATTGTTTTGTTACAGAAAAAGGGAAAAACACAAAATTCTGTGAACTGTACCTATTACATACATATAATAGTCAAAACTTTACTTAACCCAACCTCTTTATGTGGCAGTCTATCATTCCACGTGACATTGGCAGAATTGTGGAGCATCTCCGCAAAGGCCATTCTTCTTTCTTTCTTTGGTTTTGGCGTCGCGTTTTAGCATTTGCCAGTGTCAAGTAATTATTTATTTTCAAGTTTCAAAAGTTAAATAAGTGCCATCGTAGCTAGTTTTAGTCAAAGTCGTCTTTGTCAAGTCCAGTTCGTGTCAGTTAATTCCAGTCATGCTTTAGTAAAGTAGTGGCAACTTTACTACAAAGCTTCGATGGAGTTTTGGAAGCAACACGAAAACTCATGTTTCACCACATTGTATCATTTTCCCACACTCGCGCTTGTAATTCGGCACTTTATGAATAAAACACCACCATTTTTATGCATAAACACTCGACAAAACACTAGTTTTGGAAAAAAATACAACGGAGCGACACGACTCTTCCCGCGTTCCCGCCAAAACTCCAAAGGCCATTCATCAAGAGTCGAAGTTGATACAAACATGTCAATGTAAAAAAAATAATTGTCAATATAAAAATATTGTCAATACAAAAAATATTAGCAATAACTATGATAAAATGTAATAAAATCGAGGTTGAAATAATCCAAATACATGACCGCTACTACGACTTAACCTTTTGAAAGTACTTTGGAATAGTTACGTGATCTGCTATCATAAAAATGGTGGTAGCGAAATGCGTCCAAAAAATAATAAAGAATATTACTCACAATTGGAACACGTTCAAATAACTATAAAAGCAAATAAGCCAAGGTAATAGAGAGCGAAAGGTCTTGCAGCTATTTCCTACTGTCGCGTCATCATATCCCTTATAAATATAAAATATATTCCGCATAAAAATGATTTACTCGTATCCGTATGTGCCTCTCGAGGAACGCGAATTTTGTAAGCCGAAGAAACGGAACAGTACTAAAGGTATTTTTCATTTTCAACCCTATTGAAGGATTTTGACGTGCAAATGTGGTATTCAAAATGTTTCGTTCTACCTAGTGGTAAATTCAGCGAGTACCAGCATTTTAGTTATCTACATTAATAATATAAAGAGGAAAGTTTTGTATTTTTGTAATGAATAAACTCAAAAACTGCTGAACTGATTTGAAAAATTATTTTACCGTTGGGAAGGTACACATTCGAATTACATAGGCTACATTTTTAACCCTGTATTCCCACGGGAACGGGAACTACGCGGGTGAAACCGCGAGGCGTTTGCTAGTATTACATATAGTGTGCTAGTATTACCTGACTGCCGAAAGAGGGTAACGTTTTTCGAGAGTATGTATGTATGTACATTTTATCTAATTCTTGGGTATGCTCTACAGCCTTAACCGTTTGACGGATATTAACAAAGGGTATGTTAATTATAAGATAACTCTCAAAAGTAAGGAAGACATCCCATTGTTTGATTGACTCAGGCGTTACTTTGCGGAAGTTCATTTTTACATAATTATTCCAGAATTATATCTTTAATGTATTTCTGCTTACAAGTTGGTTTGATTACAGGATTCGATGCTATTTGAATACAATTTTAAACATCAATCTGAAATAAATTAAAAATCTAAAACTATAATTCGTAATGAACTTAGAATCTCAAACTAAAATTTAAATAAAACACACGACAAATTAAAAACAAGATCTATCTATCTATCTAAACAAGAATTAAATAAGAGATTTAAGAAATATCTTGCATATTTACCATACGCACCGGGCCAAAGCGAGTGGTAAAATATTAGATGTATGAAATATTTGCATGGTAAAGAATTAACATCTTAGTGGCTTAAATAGATTATCAAAGGAAACTATTCGAAACACAGTCAGCACATAACAAGTTGACGGTTAGTTAAATAGTAAAACTGTGCTTAGTACTTGCCTAGAGGAACGACACTATACGAGTTTCTGTATAATTTCAATAGTAGTTAAATTTAAATTAGCGGATCCTCTCAAAAGTAAATATAATACGAGTATAACATGTTTAATAAATCGAAAAATGTTTGTAGAAGATCGTTTTCTCTTAGTAATATTGAATAAATTGATTTCGTGTTGAAATTCGAGAATGTGAAATTAAGAAAAGCCTACAGGCTCTTCAGAAACTCGACGTTTCATGTTAAGATCATTTTATTAATTTAATAGCTAGTCTGCTAGTAGTATTATTTTATCTTCTTTTTTTTTGTTTGTTGTTTGTTTCCTATTTGTATTAATTGTGATCTGTGTTTCTGGTGTATAATAAAGTTATATTCTATTCTATTCTATTCTAGTACTAGCTAGCTAACCAAAATCGCTAATGTCAGCTAGAAAGCCGGACGACTGAAGTAGGACTGGGCGGGCCACGTTTCTCGCATGTCAAACGACCGCTGGGCAAAGGTCACCACAGTTTGGACACCAAAATTTAAACGGCCTCAGGGTTGACCTAGAAGAAGGTGGTGTGACTAACTACAAGGTCACTGGACTGGTCACTGGACCACCAAATTCGAAGACCGGGCAATCTGGAAGGAGGGCAGGGAGCCCTTTGCCCGGCAGTGGGATATTAGAGGCTGATAAAAAAAATAGCTAACTACTTTCTCTCTCTCTAGTATAGTTATGTTAGATAAAAACTAAGTGATATGACATTCACTAGAACCAAGCCCATTGTTAATAAGATTATTAATGAGATTTTCAATAATTTAGTATGAAAAAATCTATGCGTACCTACTAAGAGCAAAAATAAGACTGTAGTTTTATTTATGTTGAATGATGCGACTGAACATACTTTTTAAGGTATTTACTATTTTTTTATTTTTGTTTAGTTTTTTGGTACTTATAATATTTTTATAGATAAAACTCTTTGTTGTGTGCACCATAAATTAAAAAAATAAATACGGACAAGAACTTAAAAAAAAAACAAAAGCGGTCACATGTTTTTCCACGTCCCTGCCAAAAACTCCACCGTCTTTCTAATTACTAAATCATGTTCATTTTATTTTCTTGTCTTCAGTTTCAAAACATTTGGTACTCTTGGATTATCTCTGAAACATTTTTGAAAGATTTATTTGAACATGGACGTGCTATTCTCTCTGGAGGCACAAAATTTATTTCAAAACTTTTATAAGATTAGATAAAGACTTCTACGAAATGTTTATTTATTTTTTCCTTATTTCGCTCGTATTATACATCCATTAAATTTAACATGTTGCGTTTATCTTGATCCAATATCCGATGTCATCCATGTCTTGTCCTGGATTATGACTTTTTCTGCATATAGCCGCACCGCGGCCCACAGTGCGAAGCAAGAAGAGACAATACCTCTTTAGCATAAATAGATACTTCTAAAAAGTAACTTTAGCGGTAAAAGATTCAGAAGGAGCCGCATTTAATTTACTTACAAAATACAAAGAGTTCAAGATAAGTAACAATTATATAGAGCTAATTGGATCAATTATTGGAACTTAGTAAATGTTTAGGTGACCCACAAAAACTTGAGTGCTAGCTCACTATATTTAAGGCATTTCTAATTTTAATAGATTGTACATCTCCATAGCAGTCAGCGGATCATCTTGGTTGGTACTACCGTAATATAAGATATTCTGCCGCCGAGCTACTCGTATGTTGCTGTTTAGGTAAACATTTACTGCGCGTATGTTCCAGTACTGCAGCTAACGAAATAATAGAGCTATTGAGACTAATCACCGAATGTCTCAAAGTAACGTCGGTGAAGCAACGTTACCCTGAATTTTGTTTATATATTTAAGTTCTGAGCATCGCTGTCCTGTGGGTAATTGATTTAAGTTTTTTTTAAATGTTTGACGGGCTAGGAGTTTGATCATATTTCACCTGATGTTAAGTGTTGATGTGGTCGAAGATGGTAAACACCTAACCTGGAATGGAACTGGTGCTCAAATGCGGCCAGAACACACCATTAGATGCTTGACGGCACTTTCAACTTGAGGTTGGTAGCTATCCCGCCGAGGACTAGAAAGTACCTTACCACCATGCTGTCCTCACAATGTTTTCCTTCACTAGCAGCTCAAGCTCATTGTCGGGGTTTGAACCAACCGCGCTAACCACTGAGCTGCCATCACTAACACAAATATATTAGATGGACAATCCCAATAAGCATGTTATTTCACTAGCTACAGTACCCTTGAAATTGAAACAGATCAAACTCTCAAATCAAATATCTGATACCACGGTGACTACCTGCTGCTGAAAAAACCTAGTAAATATTATCATATTATTACAACATACCTACTCGTAAGATAATAATTTTCATCCTATAACCAGCCACTTGAGAACACGTACTCTGTTCTCCTACGCCGCTCATTCTGGTCTGGTGCCAACCTTAATTACTAGACATAATTACTATGTTAGAAATTATTTTTAAAAACGAAGTGTTACTATTGGCATTCAAAACGACTCGTGTAATTACAATTCATGCGCATCTATCTTTCCTATCTATTAGCATTTCAGGTCAATCAATGGTACCATAATTACAAAGTTAGAAAAAGAAGTTTGAGTCGCACTAAAACAAGTACCTTGTTCTTTGACCACTCAGAATGTATAGCAATTGTTTTTTTTTAATACGAGACCAATAACCACAATTTTACTAATGCTAAGCGACGGTTTGGTCAAAGATGGTAAAGCACACTTAGCCTGAAATAGAACTGGCATAATTGATTGATTCAGGCGATACTTTGAGGAAGATCATTTTTGTGGTCAAAGTACATGATTTAGTTTATGTCCGCTTGACAGTCGTTTCAATTAAAACAGTGATAAGGATTTAAATTTAATTAACTTGACAACAATAAAAAAAACTTATCCAAAAAAACTAAAATTTGACGTAAACTCAAACAATATAACAAAAAACTAATTAAAATAACCATAAGTACTTATATCATGTTCTCGCTGGAAGTGGGCAAGTGGTCACTGCTGCACTCATCGTGTTTTAAAATTTGACAATCTCGTAGAACTATTGTACTTTTTTCACGCGAATTTAGCTATAAGTAAACGTGGCGTATTTACTTTAAATTAACTTAATTAATTTATAAATGCTTGCCACATTTATAACAACTTCAAGGCGTATAGCAAGCGAGCTCTTACAATTAATTTAATTTTTACGAAAAAATTAATTAATCTACAAAATGACTTTGTTTCGTTACTCAAAGTTCCGAATACTACTGCAATGGTCATGGGCAGGTGTTATATCTTACCACCAGGATAGCGTCGCATTCTACAACACCTATAACTACTTTACTATCACATTCACCGTCCACCACCAACGTCATCATGGCTTTCTATCAAGCAAATTGGTAAGCAAACGTTACTACGCTATTTAATATTTAAAAAAAATAACGTAGACATTTTTAACCGACTTCGTTTATACTGCAAAACTAAACCAAAGTTTGTGAAAATAAACGCCAATCACTTGTGAAGGCAACGTTTGTTCAACTCATCCGACGCCTACACGGCAACCAGAAGTTGTGCAGAACAACAAGAAGTTGTCCAGAACAACAATTTAGAACTTTCTGGTGACGCTCTTTCATTTAACCAAGTTTTCTGCGCATCTCTGGCTTCGAACAGCTGATGTCGGCTGATAAATAATCAGGCTACGACATTTCTTCGTTCCTGTTCGTAATTTCGTATAAAATTTACTTGATGGTAGGTCTCACGAGAACCGAGTGCGTGTTCACAGCTGGGTAATCATAGGATGAAAATAAAAACGATTATGTTAAAGAGACAAATTAATTGTAATATTATGCTAAAATGTACTAGGTAAAATCTCCTTAAATTATGCTAAAATCTCCTTAGCAGCAAGTCGTCTAGGTAGGTACCACCGCAGTATTAGGTATTTTGCCGTCAAGCAGTAGTGTGTAAACATTACTGTGTTCCAGTTTGAAGAGTACTGCAGCAGATAGACTTTATTTTACTATCCAAAGTTTATTTTTACTGTATCGCTGCAATAGTCATAGACAGGCGATATCTCTTCCCATAAGGAGATCAACTCGTTCGTCTTATTACAAAAAAATGTTAATTATGTGCCCAGATCATACTAAAAATAATTAATAAATTAAATTCAATTAATTGCAAAGCAAGACGAGACACCAATCGCTTTTTGCTCTACTTTGAATCTTCTAAGAAACCCATGGGAGGTGACTGAAACTGAAAACGTGTCAAAACTACGTTCTTGTCATATACATACATACTCGTACACATACTATGTGTATATTAAAGTTGCTTTTTTTGTGTTAAAGTTATGAGACGAACAAGACGTTTTCCTGATGGTAAGAGATAACGCCTGTCCAAGACCACTGCAGCAATACACAGAACTTTAAGTAGCAAAACAATGTCCAGGGCATCGCTGTTTTGGCGCTCATTACTTTGAGATATTAGATGGTTAGTCTCAACAGCCCTGTAATTTCGGTAGCTGCAGTACCCTTCAAACAGTTACTATACAACTGCTGATTTCTCTCATGATTGAATCATGATTTAGAGTTGTGATAGTACAAGTTGTTCTTAATGATGAGTGCAATGACTTTCAGTATAGTGCATCTCAAGTTTATAATCGTGAACAACTTTCCCTAAACTTTACGTTGTAAAAAGATACAAGTAAAACAGTAATGAACGTGTGAAGCTCCCGAAGCCAAGTTTGCATCTAAATTATATTTGGCTGGCACCAACGTGGTCAGTAACTGTATTTTAGTCGCTTGTCCGGGAAATGTCCAACTTTGTTCTTATCTCGAGTAGCGGAAAATATGAACTGGCTTACTGAGTTAGTTACTTCGCCACTCGCAAAGTTTTGCATTAAAGTGTCACTTCGAAACTCATTATCTTATGTTTAGATGGATTTTTTTACACGCTGTTTGGAATAATATTATGCTATCACATTGCGCTATTTTTGTAGCATAAAGGGCAAATAGCATAAAGCTATAGTTTCAAGTTTGATGGTTCATTTTGACACAGAACAAACATAAATGTTTGTTACAAACATAAATGTTTGTTACAAACATAAATGTTTGTTCTGTGTCTATGTATTATATGTATTTATAAAAAAAAATATATAGGTACAACTGTTTTATCAGTTATTTGGTTCTTACGGTGCAAGCTTTGCTAAATGACGCTGTGTGAAATGGCCACCAGTTTTTTAATTATAATTTACTGAGATATTATAAGGATCTTGTTCTTGATTATATCCTATTAATTTTTTCTTTATTTTTGGCGCTGCACTTTGTCTATTTGTCACATCAAATGATATTTTCACGCATCTTATGAAAAATCTAAATTAAGTAAGTCTAAAATCACACAAAGTCATAGTCGAGTCAAGTCATGCCCTAGTAAAGTAGTGGCTTTATTACAAGCTTCGATTAAGTTTTAAAAGCGGCACGAAAAGTCACGTTTCAACATATTACTATGACTTTCCTACACTTATACTAACGCGATTATGCACGTACGATTACGACTTTTAATCAAAATACCAAGCAAAATGCTCATATCCCTTATTAGCGGCGCATTCTAGAAACATCTATCTACATCTAGTAACGACTGAGTTCAGCAAAATATGCGTGAGTGCGCGTAAATCCGCTTAATCTGCATAAAGTCGTAAAATATTTGCGCCTCTTGGCTTACATGCGGCGTTCTGTCACAGTTATAGATGAACAACAGCGAAGACAGAATCTAAGGTTTGTGGAACACAACTGCTCAATCTGGATAAAGTGTTCGTCTTTTACACGATTAATCAACATTCATCTTTCGAACTTGAATCTCAAGTCTAACAAATGTCTTTACAATTTAAGCTTACCAAGTTTTCTTTTAAACTAAATTAGCAATTACATTTACTATTAAATTTGCAATTAATTTTACTTGGTGGTAGAGCTCCTTAGCAGGAGGTCATCTAGGTAGGTAGCTCCGAAGTACCAGATATTCTGCCGCTAAGTAGTAGTGTGTGAACATTACTGTGTTCCAGGTTGAAGGGTACTGCAGCTACCGAAATTACAGGGCTATTGACACTAACCGTCGTAAGTCGCAAAGTAATGAGCGCCAAAGCAGCGATGCCCTGGACTTTGTTTCGTCACTCAAAATTCTGTGTCTTGCTACTCATGGTTCTGTCTATCGCTGCAATAGTCATGGACAGACGTTATCTCTTACCATCATGAGAGCATCATGTTCGTTTCAATACTTTTACATTAAAAAAAATAACTAAACTGAATTTGAGAACTTTGACGGTCTTTTAATGATAATTTTTGATAACAAAACTAAACAGCATGTTAACTATTCCGTAATGCCCACAAGAAACAAACTATCTTCGCTAATTTAGCCCATACATGACATACCTATATCTTTCGCTAAAATTCCTTGTTTAACACAATTTTTTTTGTCATGCTTCTTATTTTTATTTCTGTTTGACACTCACCAAAAATCTACGCCAATGTAAACCTTACTGCTCGGGCATATAATGCGCGGTCGCTTAGTTTTTTCGTTAGCGCCTAAAAAGACCTCACACGGGTGCTGGACTTAAGAACTATGATGGTTTTAATAAAATTAAATAGCAAACCTATTATATATTTCACAAATCCTGTAAGAAATGTACACTTACATCATCATCATTACCTTATTTAATCCACTATTTTCTATTTAATATTACAAACGCGAAAGTTTGTAAGAATATATGGATGTATGTTTGTTACTGTTTCACGCAAAAACTCTAGAACGGATTGGGATGAAATTTGGTATGGAGGTAGCAGAGACCCTGGATTAACATGTAGCGGGTAACACAGCTAGTAGACATATAATATTTATACCATATTTATATATTGGCAAAGACTCGTCGATCATCCTTGCTTTCCAGTTATTTACACACTGCGCTAAACGCTAGGTGTATATTCATCAATTCTCTTGAATTTTGTCTCTGTTTCCTTTCTATAGGCTTATACACAGGATATTACGACTTTTTAACGTCCTTTCGCGATACGTCGTTCCTCACACTGGAATTTATGGAGTGCTGTACGATTCAATTTGATGAAACAAAGCGGAAGATAAAAGAAAGTAACCTATTTATCGATCTGATATCAGGGATTTTCGGCTTCTTTACTGGCTTTCTATGTGATTGGATACAAGCCTTCTAGAATACGCTTTGATTTTTCTCTGGGCCTGTTCCTACACGCCTTAACTTCGCCTTAACGCCTGTTCTGTGTCTGGGTGTACTGTATGTATTATAAGTGTGTATTTACATAAAAAATTACTATTTATGTATTCTATCAGTTACCTGTCCTCAATAGTACAAGCTTTGCTTAGTTTGGGGTCAGATGGCGCTGTGTGTAATGTGCTACGCTATTTATTTATTTAACATTATTTAACAAGCAACATTATTTTCTAGAATGTATGAAAACGTTATATGTAAAAAATTGTTATCTCGCTGTTCAGAAGAATTACAACGTTTCCTTTTTAGACCAATTTATTTCTTAATCATTAAAAATTTGGATATTAATTTATTTACATATATAGATACACTATGGGTAAGGACATGTAAAAATATGCTAACTAATGCTTGGTGACAGATTTTCAACTTGAGGGTACTCAAAGTTCTGAGTACCGCTGTACTCAGAACTTTGAGTAACAACAGCGAGTTTTATTGCGAGTTTTATTATATATTATTGTTATTATTGCGAGAACATTTCATTACTTTTAAATGAAAAACCCGCACAGCAACAATAATTGTAAAGTGACATGGATTAAATTAACTTCATGTCTCGTGATGATGCTTGATGCAAGTAGCGTAAAAGCTAGAATATTTTCTGCAATCTTAAAAATAACTTTCATAGTTCCATACAAAAAGTTAAGTAAGCACTCGGCGCTCGGTCTCATAAAACTGGCGTGAGTTTGCATAAGCAAAGGCGCCACGAAGCGCTGTCAAAATATTTCACGTTCCCGGCTCTCCCCGCCCAAGTTTACACCTCATAACCAACAGTACAGAGTAATTTCCATCTATAAACACCTCGGACCACCATATTTCCTTTTTATGAAGACGTAAAATATCCTTCGGTAGGGTCTCGCGCGACACTTGAAAAATGTACCGAGCAGTTTATCAAAAACAAGTAATTTAAGCCCGAACTGGATTTATAGGGGTTTTATTGAAAATTACGGCGAAACAATCACTCCGAACTGCCGCGATACTACAGTACTTCATACCGTGGAATATGGTTGGGGTGTTTTATTACGGACTCTTTGTTGCCGTAAAAAGGAAGTGACCGTCGTTTTATGGGAAAGGAAAAGTTGATAAGAATGCGCGAAGCTGATATTGTAATTTTACGCGCATAATCAACGCTGAAGTGGCGGGGTACTTTGAATTTATTACGCAATAATACTGTTAATTTATATTCTTTCAGTCTCAAAACACTCGGAACATTAAAAGGTTCGAGTGTAATCTCTTTTCATTTGATGCATCTTAATCTCAGCTTTGCTTTTCTTTCATTTAAAATAGGTTCTCCATAAACGTCTTACTCGATATCAAACAGCGGTACAGGTTCCTTCTATCGTAGTGTATCTTAGAAAAAGGGGCAAAAAGAAGTCTAAGTAGCACCCACGACAGTGTCAGCATACTGCCACCAATCAGTAGTTTTCCGGTATACAATATCTACATAGTATAAAACAAAGTCACTTCCCGCCGTCTGTACGCTTAGATATTTTAAACTACGCAACGGATTTTAATGCGTTTTCCATCAATACACAGAGAGATCAGTACGTTTCTGTCAGCTTGACATGACATGAAAGCTTCATGGTCGATATTCTAAAAACTGGAACTAAACGGTTCCTTACCAGACACTGACAAAATTGTGGCGACACCGCAGAAGCCAAGAAGAAAAAGTTGAAGTTGAAAAGGTTCCTTTCTACTTTCATCGTACGAATCGCTAAACAATGGAATTTGCTGCCCGAGTTGTTCCCTGACAGATAAAATCTGGATGCCTTCAAGTCGTGAGTGAATTGGTTTTGGACTAGGCGTCAGGACATCAGGCGAGATGGCAGTTAGCTCAACGTAGCACAACGAGCTATGGAGAGGGTTATGCTCGAAATTTCTCTACAAGATCGAATCAGAAATGAGGAGATCCGTAGACGACCTAAGGTAACCGACATAGCCCAGAGAATCAGGAAGTTGAAGTGGCAGTGGGCAGGGCACATAGCACGCAGAACTGATGGTCGATGGGACTGCAAAGTTCTGGAGTGGAGACCACGCACCGGCAAGCACAGCGTAGGACGTCCACCCACAAGGTGGACAGACGACCTAATAAAGACCGCAGGAACGCGCTGGATGCGAGCCGCTTCCAACCGGTCTTTGTGGAAGACAATGGGGGAGGCCTATGTCCAGCAATGGACGTCCTACGGCTGAAGTGATGATGATGAGTGAGATGGCAGTCAAACACAAGCCTATTTATTATAAAAAATTACTTAATTTATTTTATATTAATTTTGTATAAAACATAGTAATCATTAACTAATTCCTTCGGCTCACTTAACGAAACGAACCGGAACGCCGCGTGTATCGAAAATTCCATTTAGGGGTTTTTCACGGATCACTAACGACGAAAAGCTTACCACACGCTGTAACTAAAGATCCGACGCCGCTCGAGCGTGAACACTACCTAACCCATATTACTGAGGCGTTCTACTTGATTCATTTTTTTATGACTTCGTTGCTACGAGGATTTATTGATTTTGTGCTTTTGCAGATATGATATTGGAAAAGTTTTAACACCTAATGTTCTTCGCACGTTGGCTTGTCGATATGATTATTGTTATGTGCCGTTCTAAAAATCGAAGCTTATGAAAAAAAAGCATCATTGTTTTATTCTTTTTTTAATAAATTGTCTCATTTGGACGGCCATCTCACCTGATTTTGATACGATAGAGCAAGCTTGCCTAGAAGTTTCCAATTAATTCTCGACTTAAAGACACCCAGATTATATCTGAAAACACCCGCTCCAACAGCATACATTACCTTTTAGCCGTTCGTACAATATTGTAATAAAGTATACCTATATGTCTTTCAGAAATTCAGTGCTAAAACGCTAACATAATTTAAGGATTGCCTCCAATTGCTCAAACAGGAAGACGTGGTAACCTGCTGGGATAAAGTTTGCCTTAGACTCGTATTAATCCCACTAATATTACAAATGTAAAAGTTTGGATGGATGGATGGATGTTTGTTACTCTTTCACGCAAAACCTACTGACGGATTTGGTTGAAATTTAGTATGGAGGTAGCTGAGACCCTGGATTAGAGCATAGGCTACTTTGTATCTCGGAAACATGTAGCGAGTAACACCGCGGGGCGCAGCTAGTTCGCTTACTCTGTTCAGGAATCTTAGATATTTCATGTAAACAAAGAGATAACAGTGCATAAAACTGACATTTGTTGCACACGCTCTATGTCTATGTTTATTTTATTTTATTGACATTTTAAGTTTTATTATTACTGTATTTGAATTATTATTAATTTTGTTTTATGTATTACTATGAGTCCATGCAGTTACTTGAAATAAATAAATAAAAAAATATACATTATACAATGGTAGTTTACTATATTTGACAAAAAAGTATTCAAGTATTTTTTTCAGGCTTGGTGTGTTTATCATTTTCATCCACACTATCTTTTAACATCATGTCATCTAACGTTGCCAGTGAAGAAAACTTATTCCGTCCTAGTTCTTGAAAGTACAATTACGACTTAAAAGCCCATAAATAGCCACTTCCTTGTATTTACCTAAAGATTTCCTGGTTTGACTTTGGACGCCAGCCAACGACCGAAGTCAGCCACTAAGTGCGACATTTCAAATTTTAGTGCTCTCCTTAAAATACTAATCAAGTTGAAAGGTTCTTGAAATTCAATTTAATCCGATGCGAAACAGTGAAAATGCCAGTAAAATAACGAAAAGATATGACTTATTGTTGTGTTTATTAAATTTTAAGTCCCAAAAAAACATTGTTATCCCCAAGAACATGACCAGGTAATTCTAAAACATAAGCAACACGTCAAAACTTTTACCTAGTATTAAAACTCAAATCATTTTAATTCTAAATATTTTTTTCTTTCACAAACTATTTTATTTTACCTCTATGTTTTCGGCCATACTTTGATAGTAACTGGCAAATTTTATTAAGACTATTCTATACCGAACTTAAAGATTAACGTGTTGATTACATGAAAAAAAAACATAATCGGATAATATTGAGAGGTAGAAAAGAGGTATTTCTTCTCGTAGCGCCAAGTACGCGGTATGTGATGCTCTTAATTTGTCTAGATTAGTACTACCGTAGTATCTGATATTCTGCCACTAAGCAGTAGTGTGTTAATATTGTTGTGTTACAGTTTAAAGCGTACTGCAACTAGCAAAATTACTAAAAGTAATGATGCATCAATGTAGTGACACCCTGGACTTTTTTTTTAGTACTCAAAGATTTGGATACAACTGCTATTTTCATGGCGAACGTTATTGTTTTCCTTAAAGCAATAATTCTGGAAGTCTCAACACTTTTTTTAGGCCAAAATAAATCAGAACAAAATATTTTGTATCTCAAATCGAACACCACGCGCATGTGTCCATCCGCAGTCAACAGCCTACAAAAACTACATTTCTGGTTGAAATGCATAAAATTTATGAGTCTTGGAGCGTGTCCAATGGACCCACAGTTATGTGCCAAGTGATGCCGTGAATATTCTCTATGTGCTGTGTAAAAAACAAAACAGTAGTATCTCAGATTAAAAAACTAAAGATTTCTTTTTAGTGAAACTTTTTTGATACAAAAACTATCATTCC
Source organism: Biston betularia (assembly GCA_905404145.2). Lineage (NCBI taxonomy): Eukaryota > Metazoa > Arthropoda > Insecta > Lepidoptera > Geometridae > Biston > Biston betularia. The sequence goes on from FR989879.1 coordinate 4,192,636, forward strand.
AAGTTTAAAAGTATAGCTGTCTTTCTCTTTCTCTACGTTATATCTATCGCCAAGCATCTAACGGTGTGTTCCGGCAGCCTCACTTGAGAGCCAGTTCCATTCCAGACTAAGTGTGCTTTGCCATCTTTGACCACATCTATAAAATCTTTCTCATCTCTCATGTAACGAAATGTATCTAAACGTGACGCATCTACAAATTTCACTTTGAGTTCTTGTCCAACTGTAGAATTTAAAAAAGAATGAAGAACAACACATGTGAAAATGATAGATAAAACAGGCAAACAAAATTGAATATTTTTATAAATTAAGAACTTGGCCAACAATAGTTATGTTTTAGATATTAATAAAAAATAGAAGAACAATTGTAGTGTCAGGCAAATATGTTCACACTCCCGTTAAATTCACGACCAGTCCGGAACTTAACAGCCAAAGCCTTTCATTTTTACTGTCGCACTCCGAATAAAACAATAAAAATATAGCCGCAAGTCCGGGCCCTTTTGGTCAGAAAATGTTATTGGTTAGCCACAACCCCTTTGATTCCACCACCGTCATCCGACTAAGGGTTATTTATAGGTATTATAAAAAAACATAATTTAATGGTTGGCAGATTTAATGCTATATCGTAATTTTTAACAATAATGTACAGTATTGGGCAGCTTGTGAATTGTAACCCCCCGGCAATTGTAACTTAGCCCTAACGTCGAGGTAAATAAACAAAACTAATTTGTATAATAGTAATTCTTGCGTAATTATGTTCCAATGATAAACATTATTACATGATATACCTACTATCATTGCCGAATTTTTTGAAAAGTTTTTTAGCGATGATAATAAGCTCGGTGGTTAGCGCGGTCGGTTCGCACGCCGACGGGTGTGGATTGCAAGTCTGAGTAACATAGGCTAAATTTATTACAAGAATTTAATTAAAAAACAAATGTCCACCCGTACGGAGCAGGGACAAGCCGCTAGTCAAATATAAATGGCGTAAGGATGTAAGTTGTTGACTATTAATACTTTAACCTTTTTTATGTAATGTACATTATGTATAGAAGCAAGCACTCTCCTGTTTGTGACTATTGAACAACAGAACTTTGAGTTACAAAACGTAGTCCAAGGTATTGCTGCTTTAGGGCTTCCCGAGGCGGGTCCGCAAGGACGAGCGCAGTCGACACTGTCGAGGCCGCGGTAGAGTGCGAAAGCTCCAGGGTCTCCGTCATTAGGATGGAGTGTCTCACAAAACCACCCTGCCTTCTCCAGAGTAGGGTGGCATACACAAAATATTCTAGACAAAAAAAAGGGCATTGCTGCTTTGACGCTCATTACTTTAAATCTTTCAATGGTAAGTCACTATATCTGTGTGATTTCGCTAGCTACTTTACACACCACTGCTTGGCGGCAGAATATTTGACGTCTTCCCTATAATTAAACTTACAACCTGTTGAAATCACAGGAATAACAGTACCAGCGTATGATTTCTTGTTTTCATTAGTATCAAAACACTAATTATGGCAAAATACATTGTTACAGTGTTTAGGTTGTTGATTTAGTTTATTTCCGCTTAACAGTCGTTTCTGTTACAACAGTGATGAGGATTTAAATTAAAATTTAACTAACTGACTGGCCGAAACTTTATTTAACATCTATAATGTATAATTTGACAAAAACAATAAACTAATTACGACACCTGAATCAATCAATTATCTAAATGATTACACTCCGCATGCACCTAACTGAAATACATGCATTGCAATGAGCTTAAGTGTGAATTGTGAGCGATGTTACACTCTGTGGCATGTTTGTTCGTGGCTGTGAAACAGAAAATGTACACTGGAGCAGCTGAATGATCTGTTGATTCGTCCGTGAGCGCCAGGGCTTAGTTCGCCACGTGCTTACCTGTAACAAGATAGGTAAATATTAGTGTTGCATTCACTCTAATCAATGCTGTTTGGTAAAGACTTACTTAGCTTTACGAAATATACTATGGTAGGTACTTGGTGGATATGGTGGGTACTTTTACTTGGTGGTAGATCTCCTTAGCAGGAGGTCGTCTAGGTAGGTACCACTTTTTTTTCTTTTTTTTTTTATGTTTGACCACAGCTCACCTGATGTTAAGTGAAGGTGTGGTCAAACAACGAACAGGTGTGTCGATGGTAAAGCACACCTAGCCTGGAATGGAACTGGCTCTCAAGTGAGGCTGCCGGAACACACCATTAGATGCTTGGCGGCAGATTTTTCAACTTGAGGGTGGTAGCTAGACAGCCGAGTACTAGAAAGTACCCTACCACCATGCTATGGTTTCCTCACGATGTTTTCCCTCACCCGCAGCAGCTCAAGCTCATTGTTGGGGTTTGAACCCATGCCCTTCGGCATGCGAACCTACCGCGCTAACCACTGAGCTATCATCGCTAAAACCAGTACAAACAGTACAAACTACTGCTTAGCGGCAGAATAACTGGTATCAAGTTGTGTTTAGTTAACAGTGCTAAAGTTTAGCTGTGATGCTGTATGAAGCTCGAGTTTATATACTTTGAAATAATATTGACAAATCTGATAAGCTCCACATTGAAATACCGCAATGAAAACATTTCTGATGTAGATGGAAATGTTCATAAAGTTGACAGATAATCCCTCAATCGACGAGTTTAACTGTGCGGATCAACGTATCCGATTAAATGCGGAATTATATCGATATTTTACATACCAGGAGCAGCTGTTTTACCACCAGGTGGAATATTGAAAGCAAGTTATACTAGTTAGTTGATACTTTCATAAAAGTTTAGGCAAAAATGGCTCTATGTAAACTTTCAGATTAGTATAGCAAGCGATGAGCAAGTTACAAGTAAGTTCATAAGTTTTATTTATAACTAAGGACCCGCCCTGGCTTAGCACGGATGCACTGTATAGTGTATACAGGCAACATGGTATGGTTATATTTTTTTATTGATTAGACTAGGTGTCTGACCACAGCTCACCTGATGTTAAGTGACGGTGTAGTGGAAGATGATAAACACACCTAGCCTGGAACGGAATTGGTTCACAAGATAGGTTACCAGAACACATCGTTAGGTGCTTGGTGGCAGATTTTCAACTTGAGGATAGTAGCTAGCCAGCCGAGTCTAACAGCTTTAGTTACAGTCAAAGTCCAGTCCGGCCGGTCGAGTCCTAGTCATGCCTAGTAAAGTAGCGGCGAACTTACTATAAGCTTCGATGGAGTTTTGGAAGAAACACAAAAAGTCATGTTACATCACATTTTATAAAAATGAGGATTAGGCACTAAGGAATCCGTATCCATTAGCCGGATGTGTTCTAAAATAACGAAAAATGTATTCATAACAGTATAAACTTAAGTTACATAACCACTTTTTAATAACCACAAGCTTCGCATATTTGCATAGCGGGTCGGCGGCGACTTCGGAAAAGATTCCCCACTTTGACCGCTCTATAATAAATAACAACGTTGACTGGACCCAAATCCTGTCCGGCTACACGCGGCAAAAAATGAGTTTATATTGAGCGTGAAACAAAAGGCCCCGGGCACTGAGTAATGAACACATGGATGACAACCCAATGCAGTACTACATACTTGTTTAATCAGTAAACTAGGTAAAAGTAAGGTTATAATAAAAAAAAGATGATAAGTTTAATCAAATATGGTACTCGAAATAGATAAGTATTTATTAAAAATCAAACATATACGCACGTACGTGTCAAGTGCGTATTTTTTGGCATATCAGAAAGTCGAGATAAAGTAATATTCGATTAGCTATACCGCTAATAGCAAAGTAAAAAACGTATGGGATTGTCTAGGCTAGGTGTTTGACCACAGCTCACCTGATTTTAAGTGACGGTGTGGTAGAAGATGGTAAAGCACACCGAGCCTGGAATGGAACTGACTCTCAAGTGAGGCTGCCGGAACACACCGTTAGATGCTTGGCGGCAGATTTTTAACTTGAGGGTGGTATCTACACAGCCGAGTACTAGAAAGTACCCTACCACCATGCTATGGTTTCCTCACGATGTTTTCCTTCACCGGCAGCTCAAGCTGATTGTTGGGGTTTGAACCCACGCTCTTCAGCATGCCGACTGCGCTTACCACTGAGCTATTATCTGGACTTTGATTTGTTACTAAAATACAAAATAAAGTTGACTTTATTTTTTTCGATTTTAATCGCCCCTTTTCTGTTCTACTCTTCTTTTCTTTTAAAAGTTCCAAATGTTTTTATGATTGATAAGCTAGTGTTTGACCACTCACCTGATGCATTGACGGTGTAGTCGTATATGGTAAAGCACACATAGCCTGGAATAGAACTGACTCTCAAGTGAAGCTGCCGGAGCACACCATTAGGTGCTTGGCGGTAGATTTTTAACTTGAGATACCGTAGTACCAGCCGAGTAGGCCCTAGAAAATATCCTACCACCATGCTAAATCTAAATGTGGCTGCAATTTTAAGTGATTTGTAAGTGTCACAATAATGGCCATATCGTTTAAAATATTTATAAATAGACTCGGCAAACTTCTTCTACAACTTACTAACATCCGTCTGCAATATTCGTCATAATGATTGATTACACCTATTATTATTTAAATAAATATTTGTTCTTGAACTATAAAGGACTTATTTTCAATACCACTTTATTTTGTATCATCTAGTGTCTTGATATAATATCATCATTTGCCAACATTTATTTAAAAAAAAATGTAGGTAGATACTAAGTAGTGTACATACTATTAAGTATTCATTTGGTGATAAATCTTTTTACCAGGAGGTTGTCTAGGTAGGTACCGCCGCAGTACCAAACAGTCTATCGCCAAGCAGTAGTGTGTAAACTTTACTGTGTTCCGGTTTGAAGCGAAATTATAGGGCTGTTGAGACTGACGATCGAAATTCTCAAAGTCATGAGCACCAAAGCACCGATGCCCTGTTTGTTACTCAAAGTTTTGTGTATCGCTGTAATGGTCGTGAACATGCGTTATCTCATAACATCCGAAGAGCATCTCGTTCGTTTTAATACTTTTACAAAACAAAAGTGTAATTTAAGTAAATACAAAGCGTATTTATGCATATCGGTTCTTACATGAGAAATTCATGTAAATAAACTAATATTAAAAGCCAAAAGTTTAGAAGTTACAAACATTCATAGGAACAGTTTTAAATAGACATCTTGTGAAATGTCTTACAATAATGCCTAACGATTCTACGATCTCAATAAAAGTTCATCTTTTCCCTCAAAGACCAATCACTAAATTAGGGACCAACCGAAAAAAAGAAAATGGAACGAAATTAATTTGACGCGAGAACACTGCGGCGACAAACGAACACATTTCGAGACATTATGATTTTCAGATGAAACTCTACATTGGTGATTGGCGAAATGAAAAACGCAAATTCACTTCTTCATTGAAAATAATGAGGTGCCCAGTCGTAAAGGAAATTTGTCGGCCGACCGAAAGCCTTCTGTCCCTTTGTCTGTTATTAATGGCGCAGAGACGTCCAGAATCGCTCGAGATAATAAAAGAACATTGTAAATGACTCGTTTTAGGATCTCTGCGCTGAAAAAATGAGCGATTTGCGCCTGTCGGACGTCTGTCAGGTAGATGGAGCCCCATCGCATCCAATCTCAAGTAGATATGAACTCTTAAGTATGACTTGAGCATTGGTATTTATGAAATCTCCTATTATTGAGCTCCCGACTGTCCCATTAGATCATTTTATAGTCTGGTTTGTTAACCTTGCTTCTTGACTTCTCGTGGGTTTGATTCCCGCCCAGGACAAGCATTTATGTCAACATTGAAGTTTGTTCTGTGCGTGGGTGTTTATCTATCTATATCTACTAATTATAAAGAGCGATGAAAATATAAAGATATATATGAAAGTATATACATAAATATAAAGAGTCATTGAAGCGATGATAGCGAGTGGTTAGTGCGGTTGGTTTGCATTCCGAAGGGCACTGGTTCAAACCCTAACGTTTAGCTTGAGCTGCCGTTGAAGAAAAACATCATGAGAAAACCATAGCATGGTAGTAGGGTAGTACTTTCTTATACTCAGCTGGCTAGCTACCACCCACAAAAAAAATCTGCCGTCAAGCATCTAATGGTGTGTTCCGTCAGCCTCACTTTAGAGCCAGTTTTATACCAGGCTAGGTGTGTTTACCATCTTCGACCACACCGTCACTTAACATCGGGTGAGCTGTGGTCAAAACACTTAACCTAAAAAAAAAGAATGCTAAGATTTTTCCTCTCTTAATTCACACTACTATTGCATTATTAAATTTTATGTCACTGAGCAAAACAATAGTCACCGAGTCATAGCGGATGCACAATGCGTGAAAAAAAAGTTGAAAATATACTTTATGTGTAAATTAACGTAGTTAGCCTAAATCTCCTGAACCCGTTGTAATGACTGCGACCCACATACATCCCGCGGGTATTGCGACACAGTCCAAAGTTCTCGAAATAAATTGACAGTCATCAAACTGACGGCGATACGCACGGAACCCTAATTAACTTTGTTTCATTAAAATGTGGCTTCGCTCCTTTAAAACTCGCGCAAAATCCAATTATTTTTAACTAACAAGCAGAACTGAGTAGTTTTTGCTTACAGATAATTCCGTGAAAACAAAGAATTGATTATTCGTTGTGGGGTTTCCATAACCCATGCTATTTTAGAAGCCAGGTAACGATTAAAAATCTAATTATTTTTCACCCAATTAGTTGTAATAGATTTCGTTTACAATAGCAGACAATCAATAGGCCTAGTATACAACTTTTTTTGTTCATGGGTGTTTCCGTGAAAAACAAAAAATGTGCTGCGCTACGTTTTTAATTTATTACAAGTTCGCGGATTAGAAAAAATAACAGTGGTGCTAGGATATCAATTTGCGAGAAATACATACAACGAAAACGATAGTCAAATATGTGAAAATTTTGAGAAAACGGAGTTTCCATTCACTCCCGCCAGTAACAAAAAATGTGTAGAAAAGCAGACGAATACACATTAAACAAATTAATTTAAAAATGCTTGTAGGTTTCACTTCATGTGGCAACGGAAGTACTTACGTACCAACGTACTTTAGTTTATAATTAAAAAAAAGTATTCATAGGATTGATTTAAACAAAATAATTAGCAAGCACAAACAACCCTCCGCATGAATTAAGGTTTCTGTACTTACATGTTAATTAAAATAAGTTAATTTTAGCTCGAAGCAACGTTCGTTGTAGAAAAAGTTCGTATACGAAATAAGGCAAGTTTGTGGAACTTTCAAAGATAACATTTGAAATGATAATTTTACTAAACTTTATTAAAGAAGCGAATGAAGAACAATACTGAACGAAAGTAGGGAATTGTACAAATAAACGTTCATTCTTAGTATGTATTTCTACCAAGGTTTTTAGCGGCCGTAAGACGTTTTTACAAAGGTATTCTGAACTGAATTTGGTCACATCTGTTGCTAAAATAAAGGTTGTTTTAAAAACTCTTTCCAGTAACGGTTAGAAATGTAATCCTTTGAGCTCACTCGGAATATGCCATCAAAGTAACATACACGCTGTAGGGTACAAACTAGAAAGCCTATATTTTTATTTCAGTCTTTTGAGCTTTTCTGGCATCAAAAAATCGAGTATCGAGTAAGCCCGCGGGGAATAAAACAAGGTATGTTGAACGCGTAGGATAACATTAGTACTCCAAATATTTATATCCAGGAGCTAAACTCTTCTCAACATACGAAAAATGTGACTATTCAACTACTTACATTGAAGCGTGGTAGATCTCCTTAGCAGGAGGTCGTCTAGGTTGGTACCACCGCAGTACTAGTTATTCTGCCGCTAAGCAGTAGTGTGTAAGCATTCCTGTGTTCCGGTTTGAAGGGTACTGCAGCTAGCGAAATTACTGGGCTGTTGAGACTAACTCTATCAAAAGTCTCAAAGTAATGAGCGCCAAAGCAGTGATGCCCTGGACTTTGTTTTGTTACTTAAATACAAAATACAAAAATATTTATTTAACAGAAAATATGTTAAAGTTCTGGGTGTCGCTGCGATGGTCATGGACAGGCGTTATCTCTTACCATCAGGAGAGCGTCTCGTTCGTCTCATTTCTTTTTACATAAAAAAAAAAAGCGAATAATGTTCTCAAAGATGTGTGAAGTCTACCAACACGCATTTGGCCAGCGTGGTTGACTTTGGCCTTACCCTTTTTACCATAAAAGGAGCCCAACAGTGGGACAGTATATATAAGCAGGGCTGATTCGGAAATAAATAATAAACCTTAGGAAAAAAAAACTTAAAAAAGTAACATAACAAAAAAATTGTAGGTTGTAATTAATCAATCGTGCTTTGAATAATATTTTTACAGGATTCAATCGATACCTATCGATATTTTTGATACAGTCAAATACCCAATTAGTTCAGTATTATTTTATAAAAAAACATGTCGTTATTAATTTAAGGAAATGGTTATCGCAAGGAAGTGTTTTTCAGTTCGCTCAGTTCTTGTTATAATGTAATTATAAACTTAATGAACCAGGCATTTATTCGCATTCATACAAAACTGCAGCATAATTAACGGACGTACTCTAACGCAGAGCGGCACAATGACACGGGGCCCTTCCGCTTTAGGGCCCTGTCTCTGTGGATCTTTTAGTGCGGGGCCCTTTCTTTCATCTCATCCATATTCAACAAAACTCATGAAATTATGAGAAGCAAGGCCTGAAATTACGCGGAGTCTTATTGAAAGAAATGCCTCTCTAATTAAAATTCTTAGTGAAAAGAATGCGTTCCGAAACCGGGGCGGGATGTGCTCGCTTCAGTAATGAGATATGAGAATTATAATTAGGTTTTGGAACGCGTTTTACTAAATAAATTCTGAATTAGTTCTGAGGCTTTCCGTGAATATACATTTCGGATATTTATCATAGCGTCGGAAATGAAATCGGCATCTCATCTCACAAATATTACTTTGCCACTCTTTCCCGCTGTAACGTCTAAACGAATTTAAATGAAATCTAGAATGCAAACTGTTTATGTCCTAAATAAACTCACGCTAGTTTTTATCCCAAATAAAGCGAATGACACTACACTGCAGCTAATACTAAGACATTACACTAATAAATACCTGTCAGTTTTTCTGTGTACTTTATTGACCTACCCTTCATGATTAAACGCCTGAAGCGGTCTTGATAAAATTTAACATGGAGGACAGACATCGGATACGTTTTCCTTGTAAACAATTAGATACCAAAATTAAAGCGAATGTCGTAGTACGCAGCTAGTAAGTTTCCTTGATTGGTAGGTTAGGTTTGTCTATGTACCACCAGAGTATCAAGACGTTCTGCCGCCAAGCAATAGGATTTTAGCATGACTATTTACAGCTTGAAGGGTCCTGTAGTTTATGACTTTATGGTAGATTTCCTTAGTAAGAGATTGTCTGTAGTCCGCAGGAACAGATATTCTGCCGCGAAGTTTAAACACTACTGCGTTCCGGTATAAAAAGTACTGCAGCTAACCAAGTTATTGAAATGTTGAGCAGCGATGCCACGGTTTTATTGCTCAAAGTTTAAAGATAAAGATAAAGATAAAGATAAATTTATTAACAGAAAGAGTTAGACACATACACAAAGAAAAGAAAACAGTGAAGTTAATACAAACATAATGGACAATTATAAGTGAATAATACATAAGTGTTGGACGTATTGGACGTGTTTATTTGCTAGCGATGATAGCTCAGTGGTTAGCGCGGTTGGTATGCATGCCGAAGGGCGTAGGTTCAACCCCAACAATGAGGAAAACGTCGTGAGGAAACCATAGCATGGTGGTAGGGTACTTTCTAGTACACGGCTGGCTAGCTACCACCCTCAAGTTGAAAATCTGCCGCCAAGCATCTAACGGTATTTTTCGGCCTGACTTGAGAGCCAGCTCCTTTCCAGGGTAGATGTGCTTTACCATATTCGACCACACCGTCACTTAACATCAGGTGAGTTGTAGTGAAAAACCTAGCCCGACAATTATATTTAAAAAAAAGTTCTATGTATTTTTGCAATGGGCATGGACAATATCTCTTTACATCAGGAAAGCGTATCGTTCGTCTCATTAGTTTTCCATTTTTTTTTATAATAATAAGGGGCAATATGAGACTCACTGTCTTATAAGGCCATTTGATAAGGGCATCTTGTTCCTATTTTTGTTAAAGTAAAAAGAAGTTATTTACTTTTAAGATATAAACGTTTATTTATAAGATGTCTCGCGTCTAATAAAAGCTAATATTACATCGTGAAATAGCCATTAATCTCACTATGTTTACATGTCCAATACGCAACAGTATGTTTGCTGTTCAGGGTCAGTCCCACAATAGATCAAGTTCATAAATTGCCCAGCTGGTCAATAAATAAACGTACCTACTACGCAAAGATATACTTGGGTACATATGGGTGTCCTGTACTTATTATAAGTAGATAGATAGATAGATATAACTCTTTATTGTGCACACCATAAATTGAAAAAAGTACAGAGAACAAAGAACCTTATGAACCAGTGCCACAAGTGGCGGCCTTATCTTATAAGTACGTATTTATAACAAAAAAAAGTATTTAAGTATTCTATCAGTTATCTGACGTCCATAGTACAAGCTTTATTGCTTAGTTTGGTGTCAGCTGGCGCTGTGTGTAATGTCCTACAATATTTATTTATTATTTACTAGTGGATATCTCGCGGTTTCACCCGCGTAGTTTCCGTTCCCGTGAGAATATAGAAATAAAAAGTAGCCTATGTCACCGTGGAGATATTGCAGCTTCCCAACAGTGAAAAAAAATTTGAAATCGGCCCAGTAGTTTCGGAGCTTATTCAATACAAACAAACAAACAATCAAATCTTTCCTCTTTATCATAGTATAGATTAGTACTTTTTTTGACAGTTCCGTTGGCTCATTGGTAGTAGGTATATCTGCCTTGAGAGCTGTAGGGCGTCGGTTCGATTCCCACTCAGGGCAAACATTTTGTGAATGAACAAATGTTTGTTCTGCGTCTGGTTGTTCTGTATGTATTATAAGTATGTATTTACAAAAAAAAGGTATTTATGTATTCTATCAGTTATCTGACTTCCATCACACAAGCTCTGCTTAGTTTGGGGCCAGGTGGCGCTGTGTGGATAGTCCTATGATATTTATTTATTTATTTATTTATAGATAAAAACTGACATGGAGCTGAATTTTTTTACCCTTCCGTATTACTCCTTTTGCTGCTATGCTAAAAACATTATTGATATTATATATTCCTAATAACTACACACCACACACACACACTCACTCACCACACCCATATACATACTCACACACACACTCACTACACACATACACACACCCACATACACGCTCACTACACACGCATACGCCCACACACACACTCACTACACACACATATACATACACATACGCACACGCACACGCATAAATATGTAAATTCATAACAAAAATCATTTATGTTTTTTTTCTTAAGTTAATGTGTTCAATGTTTTTTATTTTTTAAACCTTAGTGGGAAGACACTGTCTGCAGCAACACAGCGAAGGCTACAGCTGCAGGCAGGGTTACTATACATACCTGTACTATATATTTTTATGAAACATTAAATTTATTTGGATTTGTATTTGTATTTGTACTCACATTTAACTACACTCGGACTATAGTTTCGGTCACACACGATGGCCTTCATCATAGAGACAAAGGTGCGTACAACGCACGCACGGTCTCAACAACTCGTCTTGCTTTGCAACGACATTCGCTTTCGCACGCGTTGCACTCAGCTTTGTCTCCATGATAAAGGCCACCGGATGTAGCCGAAACATAGTCAGAGTATCCGATGTAATTAAACTTGAGTAATCCTGCATAAGTAGCGATGATAGCTCAGTGGTTAGCGCGGTCGGTTCGCATGCTAAAGGGCGTGGGTTCCCCAACAATGAGCTTGAGCTGCCGGTAAAGGAAAACATCGTGAGGAAACCATAGCGTGCTGGTAGGGTACATGCTAGTACTCGGCTGGCTAGTTGGGCAGGTCCTCAGGTTGAAAATCTTCCGCCAAACATCTAACGATGTGTTCCGGCAGTCTCACTTGAGAGCCAGTTCCATTCCAGGCTATGTGTGCTTTACCATCTTCGACCACACTTTCACTTAACATCAGGTGAGCTGTGGTCAAACCAAACCATAAAAAAAAGCAATACTAAAATATACTTAGGTACCTACATTATGAAATAAGGTGGTTTTTTTTGGTTAGCAAGCTTATTGTTTGAAGACAGCTCATCTGATGTTAAGTGACGGTGTGGTCGAAGATAAAGCACAATTAGAATAGAATGGAATAGAACTGGAACTGCTGTGATCAAACACTTAGCTTATCAAACATAAAAAAAGGTATGCTAGAGTAACAAAACCGATAATCTAAATATTGTGCTTAGTCAAGTATGAATTTTCCAAAAACTAGATACTTGATCCTCATTTAAATTTCTCGAACTTTCCCCAAATACCTGACAAACTAGATTCATCACTCCATTAAGCTGAATTTCATCGCCAACTTCAAGCTTTTGACTAAAATTAACAAGCCGAGCTTCGTGGAATACAGCATTAAAAGAAAATCTCGCATTAATTAAAATTCCTGAAGAGGATTCACTCGTCCCGCAACCCCTCCCTCTCTCTCTCTCTCTAAAAGGTGTTTTAACTGAGAAAACGTTTTCTATGTAAACGTCCTTTCACGAAAAAACTAGTAACGAGTTTTCACAAATATAGTTTTTTTATGTCGTTTCAAATGCTTAGGTGCCTAATCTATGAAACTTGATTATTACTGTCTTTTAACATAACGCTTATATTAGCTTGCACTAACAAAATATGTTACAAAATCTTAGGTGTCGATTTTGACCTACTTCTAATCTGAAATTTTGCCTTACTTTAAACGTTGCTTAAAGTTAAACAATCTGTCAACTACCCGCTACCCTTGCTCTGTCAACTACCCGCTGACGTGAGGAGTAATGCGAATAATTGAGACATTAACTATTTGTAGCGATCTTTAACGATCTGCAGGGATATTTGTTTCCCATGATACAGTAATTGCTTTAAGTACACACACTAATACACACACATTTTATGTATCAACAAATGTTTCTTCTGTGTCTGGGTGTTCTGTATGTATTATAAGTATGCATTTAAAAAAAAATATATATCATTTTTTTTTTTTAATTAATTTATTTTAACTTCATAATAGTAAACGATGCAAAACGAAATGAAGATTATAAGATTATTTCTTTATTTCATTTTAATATATTTATGTCTGTCCAAGTGTCCACATGCGTGCACCGAGGTGAGTTAAATTCGTAACGAACGCAACGAAAGGTCAATTCTATTTTTATTCGAGTGGCCGAGCGCCCCACTAATATAATCATTCATTCTATTTATTCTTCGCGCTGATTCACAATTTACTGTTATTTTTATTCTTTTCTATTGTTAGCGTAAAATCAAGAATAACAGAACGAAATTTTTGTTCGCACAAAAAAAGCTCACGTTTAAAAACGTTTTGCTAAATTCGTGACAACGCCGACTGTCGTGATTACAAATGTAGAAAAAAAAACAAATACGTGGTGCGAAGCAAAACGACTTTTCGTACGACTTTTCATTCTAAACTCAATCCCAATAACTAGATAGCGACCTTGATTGGGTAGGCTTTGCTGTACTTATCACACTTTTGTATCTTTGTTCTGTATGTAAGGCTTGGTCTAGAGCAAAGAGTTTCTATTGAGAATTTTATGTTGATTTAGGCACTGCTAGATTTGGGTAATGCAGCTAGAGCTAAAGTCTTAAAGTAATGAGTGCCAAAGCTGTGATGACCTGGACTTTGTTTTGTTACTCAAAGTTCTGTGTATCGTAATCTATGTATTGGTGTAGAGGTCATCCCGCGAGGTATCTATATAGACCTCAAGACGTATATAGATCTTGAGTTTTCAGTTTAATTGCATGAGATTTAGAAACAATGAAGTAATTATGTTCCCATAATCAATCATTAAGGTTATAATTCAGTGATGGATCACATGTCACTAACACTGCACACATGTGACACCAGTTGATAATGATACATCACATACCAAATAGTTAATAATACATCTTATTTTGTTTGTTTCGATAATCTCTACATATTATAAAACAAAGTCGCGTTCGTCGTCTGTACGCTTAGATCTTTTAAACTACGCAACGGATTTAAATGCGGTTTCCATCAATAGACAGAGGGATTTAAGAAAAAGGTTTATATGTATAATACTAATATATGCACCTCATAAGTATTTGCATTGCAACCGTGTAACCGATAGCTTTTATAACTAAAATTAACGAGACAAACGCTTTGCTGATGGTAAGAGATAACGTCTGCCCATGACCTTTGTTTAGACATTATTTTTTTCGAGACGTTTGATGTTTAGTCTCAATAACCCTGTCGTTTTGGTAGCTTTTTTTGGCATCGCACTTTGTGCATTCTGTCAGTGTCAAGTAAGTATTTCATATTTTTAGCGTATCAAGACAAGTATAATTTCCGCAATAAACAGACTTCATTTCAATAAGCTTCAACACGGCTAGGTTTTATTACAGAGTTCAAGAGCCTACATTCATCATCTCATGATGAAACCGGCAGATAGGTAGTTTATTGAAACTATTCCTAACTATAGTGAGCGTGCACACCACTGAAAAGTCAGAATATAACAAAATATGCAACTTGGATGTCGAACCTATTTTTTTTTTTAATTTTAGCCTAAAAATAAAAATTTTAATAATGTAAAATCGCCATTAAAATGTATATCCAGTGGTACCTATAAATTTTAATGGCGGAATTGTAAGATAAAAAATAAAAAATATTCTAATTTTGAAGTCAGTTATTAAAAAAAGAAATCTGGGCGGGAACTATTCGTGTACACAATTCGGCATTTCATGATTAAACAACAACTGCTTTTAAACATTAACTAAACTCAAAAACTACTGAATCGATTTCAAACATTCTTTCACCGTTGGGAAGATACGCTATCCTCGGATATCATAGATTTAGTTTTATAAGATATATCCAAAAATTCCTTACAAAAAATTATTGAATGGTAAAGTTGCGATTCGAAAAAATGCCATCTACTCTGTAGACAAAGTCTGTTTTAACCTTAAACAAGTTTTACGGGCCCTGTCGGTGTAGTAGAAAGAAATATGCTATAATATAGCTCGAATCATGATACACTTGAGTTGTAGTGCATTGCACCCTCGCACGTATTGTTAGATAAATAACAGGTATCCATTGCGAGTGACTGTGCATTTTTTTACGTTTATCTAGATGTTAAGCTTTTTGCTTTAAAACATGATTTTCCTTTGTCGGCTCCGGTTTCAAACTGTATTAGAGTTCAGATTACGCACAGAAACCTAGGTATTTTTTTCTTGGTGTTTTTGACTTCCTTGTTTGCTCATTTAGTAAAAGTTGTAGTAGTTCAAGAGCTGAAGGGTGTGGGTTTGATTCCCACTCAGGAATAACATTTGTGTGACGAACATAGATAATGATAATAATAATAAGATACATCTTAAGAGACTCTCGCTAGACGGTTGGGTCAAGGGTCAGCTTCAAAAGGCAGTGATCCTTGACACGGTGCGCATTGTGAGGAGGTTCCTCACTCTGCAGCCCTAACCACCAGCAGCTTGAGCCCGGCCCCGCTGCCGGCGGCACCCTAGTTTTTAAGTTTTTTATGTTATATATGTTTTGTAAATATTTAATGTAAAAAATAAGAGAAAAAATAAATGATGATGAAAATAATAAATATCGTAGGACATTACTCAAAGCGACTTTTTTTTTTATAGTAGATAGGCTTGCGTTTGACCGCCATCCCGCCTGATGTTAAGCGAAGATGCGGTCTACGGTGGAGCACGCTCGCCTAGAAGAAACCGATTCACTCGCGACATCTGACCCTAAACTAACTATAGAAGCAGGTACTGATAGAATCCCTCCTACTAATATTATAAATGCAAAAGTTTGTGAGTGTATGTTTATTACTCTTTCACGCAAACCTACTGAACGGATTTGTGTGAAATTTGGTATGGAGGTAGCTGAAACCCTGGATTAATACATAGGTTACTTTTTATCCCGAAAACATGTAGCGGGTAACACCGCAAGGCGCAGTTAGTAGAATAGAATAGAATAGAATAGAATATAACTTTATTATACACCAAAAACACAGATCACAATTAATACAAATAGGAAACAAACAACAAACAAAAAAAAAAAGAAGATATAATAATATAACAAAACAATAGAATAAATGATGTATAAGGGCGGTCTTATCGCCTAGAGCGATTTCTTCCAGACAACCTTTGGATGGAGTAATATTATACTAAAAGAATATTATAGAAAAATAAAAAGGTGTAGTGGCGCCTCTGGCGAAATAAATGTGAAACATAAAATTTCGTGCAAAAACATATTTTAATAATTTTGTACATAAACAATTGTATATATTGTATATACATAACTATGATTTTATTATTGAAAATAATAAAAACATAGTTTTTTACCTATTTTTTATGTTTTTCAAGCTGAAGGTGAATGATTACAGCTCATTTAATTTAAAGCACAACTGGCCTGGAATGGGACTGAGTCTCAAGTGAGGCTACCGGAACACACTGTTAGGCGCTTCGGGACAGAGTTTCAACTTAAGGGTATATAATGAATAGCTGGCTAGCAGAGTATTAAAGAGTACTACCACCATGCAATACGTGTGTGTAGTTTTCTAACGAATTAAAAAAAATAGATATATAATATCTAAATATCTCCATAATTTCTAAATTAAAGCATAATAATTCATGACTAAATTAGCGAATAAATCTCATCGCGAAAGAGTATTCTAATTAAAGGAAGTTATTACCTCATCAGTAAAGTGATTAATTTTACCGAGATAATAATATCGTTTTGCTCGATTAGTTCAAAACGGATTTGTTTGGGAAGTTTGGGCATTAGGTCCCATTTAATTATATCGGTCCGATTTCAACTCTCTTCAGAGAATTTAGCTTTCAATTCCGATACTAAAATTATATTGCCTTTATTAAAGCTACTCGAGTTTGTACTAAGAACATTGGTAAAAATGAGTTTACTTGTTTCATGGTTGGCAGGCTAGGTGTTTGACCTTAGCTCACCTGATGTTAAGTGACGGTGTGGTTGAAGATGGTAAACACATCTAGCATAATTATATTAACGCGAATAATGCCGCGGGCAAATGTAGTCTTCACTGATATTATAAAGAAGAAAGATTTGTATTTTTGGATTTTTCTATGTTTGTAACGAATAAACTCAAAAACTACTAGACCAATTTCGAAAATTCTTTCCCCACTAGAATGCTACATTATCCCTGAGTAATATTAGCTATATTTATTACAATAATTTAATTAAAAAATAAATGTCCACCCGTGCGAAGTCGGGAGAAGCCGTTAGTCATTGATAAATATCAATAAATCGAATAATTAAAACCTTACAATCGGATACAGTGCCGATTAAATGTAGTGTGCACAATTAATTTTGATACTTCAACACTGTTTGCATTTCACACACTCAAATTTATTATGCACTAGCTTACTGCGCTTATTTAACACACTCGTAAATTTAGAGGCTTTGCAGTAAATTGTGGACGGTGATCAACTCAACTTATCATTCCGTTCATTGTAGGTTAGTGAAAAGTTTTCTTACATTTTGTAGCGTTGATAGCCCAGTGGTCACACGCCAAAAGGCGTGGGTTCAAGCCCCAACAATGAGCTTGAGCTGCCAGTGAAGGAAAACATCGCGTTGTGGTACGATATTTATTAATACTCGGCTGGCTAGCTACCCCTTAAGTTGAAAATATGCCACCAAGCATCTTACGGTGTATTCCGGCAGCCTCATTTGAATGCCATTTCTATTCTAGGCTGTGTTGTACCATCTTCAACCACACCGTCATCGTCGTAATCTGTCTACATTAAAAAATCATAGAACTTATTTTCATTTTGATACTTTGTTATATCGCTATCTTCAAAGTATTTACCAGTCTTTCGCAGTGAAAATCTCTTCAACATACATTTATACAGCTAGGTTATAAACTTTATGATATAGGCTATAGGAAACTCAATTTAGGAACAGCAACCATATACACTATCATAAAAATAAATAAAAATATGTTCCATTTTGTTTTATGAGATGCCTTATACCTCCTAACCTAGCTCGGCGGAATAAATTATAATAAGCTTGGTTTTATATGCAAACATAAACTAAGTGTAAGCCAAGGTTTCTGGAACCCTAGCGCCATCTAAAATAGGACAGTGAAACCTCTAAAACCTGCATAAGAAGCACCTACTTGGACTACATTTCTCAATTTTCAAGAGAAATTTTGGGGTGCTGCCTTGATATAAAGAACTCGATACACCATGTATGCGAGAAGTATCATATGTAATGTTTTTGACAATAGTGTATAATATATTTATGCCATCTTTACGCTAAGCATTTTTATCGAATCTAAAAAGTATTAAACTTGCAATAACTTTATTTAAACCACTAAGTGTATGTACTACGTTCTAGATAACGTGATCCAAACACTAATTTAGTTTAGCTCAACTAAAACATTATACACCTTATTCAGTACTCTACAAAAATATGCTTTTAAATTTAACTGAATAATTGATTATAATGCATGTCCTCTTAAGCCTGTTAAGCTGTGACATTGCTGTGTTAACGTGACATTTTGTAATTTCCGTAATTATTTTTTAATGTATTGTACACTGTATTAGCGGACTTTATGAATATTAATTATCTTAATAAATAAATATAAATTTGCTTAATAAATAAATAAATGTTAATTTACTTAACAAATTAATAAATAAATCAATTCAGAACAAAATAATGTGTGCCAACCAATGTATGTTTGTTCAGTAGATAAAAACAAAATTGTAAAGTGATTGCTCTTTTAGCTCATTTGATAGTGTATCTACTTCAAGAGCTGACGTGGGTTCAATTCCCACTCTGGACAAATATTAGCGTGACAAGCATAAATGGTTGTTCTGTGTTTTGGTGTTCCGTATCTATTATAAATGTGTATTTACAATAAAAAAGTATATTAATATTCTATTGTTTACCTGGTTTTCATAGTACAAGCATTGCTTAGGTTTGGGGCACCATATCGTTGTGCGAAATATCCCAAAGTCCTGAGTCCTGATGTCCTATGTCCTTTATTTATAGTGTTGTACAATATGAAGTTCATATAATCAAAATGATTTTTAATACGATCATAAAAAACGTCACGGTATAAAAAGTAATTTATAGAACAACCACACATTGGTTACACACAACTTGGTTTTAAAATTTTCTTTAAATTCATTTCTAAATAGATCATAAACAAAGCTCAGGAAATGAAAAAGTGCAAGGAATTAAAATTACTGACCTACTTTTGAACTTATGAATTGGACCTAACCATGTCAACCCTACAAAAAATATATTATACTTTATATAAAAGCCGAAAAATAAATAAAGTCCCTATGCCGCAAAAAAATCTGATCATTAGCTTGATTTACTATCGCAAAAACGGCATTGTGTAAACTACATCCCTTAATGAAGCAGAAACAATACAAATGTATTCTTTCCCTAAAATAAATGATCAAAATGTGACTTTTGCCTGACCTTTGGGCCTGTGAGAAATAGAATAATTATTTGTAGTAAATTTTTTTGTTATGGCGAAACAATTTTACACACAACTAGTTATGCTACAAGGATTGACTTGCTTATCTGAAAAGTGGTCAAAAGGTAAGGTTATTGTCTTTAGATAGAAATGAAAACTTTGTAGGAAACACTCTTGAGCAATCTTTTCTGTTTTTTAGGAATCTGTACCCAAAGGGTAAAACGGGACCCTACTACTAAGACTCCGCTGTCCGTCCGTCTGTCTATCTGTCAGTCTGTCCGTCTGTCACCAGGCTATGTCTCATGAACCGTGTTAGTTAGACAGTTGAATTTTTCACAGATCTATAATGTATATCTGTTGCCGCTATAACAACAAATTATAAAAAACAGAATAAAATCAATATTTAAGGGGGCTCTCATACAACAAACGTGATATTTTTGCCGTTTTGCTATATTGGTACGGAACCCTTCGTGCGTGAGTCCGACTCGCACTGGGCCGGGTTTTTTATTTAATTCTATGTGTGTAACTATTCATGTATGATTCACCGTAGCGCCTAAATTACTCATCCAATTTGTAATAACAATAAGGTATCAATTGATTCGTTTTTATAACATAGTCTATATTATTTATCTACAAACTCGGGATTTAAGTCTTTAAATTATATCTTGCTAAATCATAACAACGTCTAAATGTTCTCACACTAAAAAACCATACGCATAATTCAAGAACATGACCCCAGAATACGGCATGGAAATCGTGTTATACTTAGCTTATATTGATTTTATTATAAATTAACTACATAAGTTACCTACGTAATCTAAGATAAACAGAACCATTCGATAACCAAACTAAACTAAACTACTTGATCAGAATCTCAAATAGTCACGTGTAGTAGGTATGCAAAGGCAACCTCAGTGCGGTGTTGAGCAAAAGTTCTCAAAGTAAGTACGCCGAGTCAATCGTAAGTGAATAAGGTAAAATAAGTACGATAACATTTTCGTGATGGTACCTAGTTTTTTAACAACTAAAACTAATCAAAATTGAATCGACCCAAACCAAGTTCTGATTGGAAGGTTACAAATTACATGGCTCTTGAGAATAATCATACAATGTTTCAAAGTGCCAACGCAGCAATGCCCTGGGCTTTGTTCTGTTACTCAAAGTTGTATGAATAGGTGTCACCTATCGGAAAGTATTACGTTCATCTCATTACTTTTGCATAAAAAAAATCCTAACTATCACAGACAGGTTATAAAAAGTAGAACATAACTAATGCTGTATAGCCAATAGTAAAAGAGTCGTTGGACCTACAAATTTCGCTCGTCATTGTACACACAAAATTCATCAAGAACTTACGTCACATAAACCCGCCAAGCATCTAACGGTGTGTTCCGGCAGCCTCACTTGAGAGCCAGTTCTATTCCAGGCTAGGTGTGCTTTACCATCATCGACCGCACCGTCACTTAACAACAGGTGAGCTGTGGTCAAACAACTTGCCTGTCAACAATTAAAAAAAAAAGTTAATTGAATGTGTGTAGTTCTTGTATGTCATCCATTTTCTACGTAACGTTATATCTATATCTTCAACTTTTTTTAAATATTTCTTTTTTAAAGCAATGTTATTAACGACTTTATTATCATGTACAAAAAAAAGCAAATTTTCGAATAGTTACAAAAAAATCGATTATTTTTTAAATTATTTATCGATTTTTTACAAATCAATTTATTTTAAATCGAGGAATATCGATAATTTAGTAATAGATTTTTTCTCTTCTAAGTCACATCCCTACAATCTGGTACAGGTTCAACCCGCGACGGTGACACTATCGTCGACCCATCTTGCGACGACCAACGCTCCGCTTACCTTGCCTAGGCCACCACTCCCTTGCTCCACCTGTCATCACTTCGCCTAGCAATGTGTCCTGCCCAGCTCCACTTGAGGTCTATAACTGCGATACCGACGTCTCGAACTTTCGTTCGTCACCTGATTATGTGATGTGGTTTTAAATATATTCCGACCTTAGTCTGTTGTTAACAGCTCTTCATCTAAAAGATTACAAACAAACAGTAGATACAAAACTTACATCGTAAATAAGGTTGACACTCATATTTCAATTTAATGGCGTAAAAGTTCGAATTAACGATGTTTTTCCGAAGCCCCGTGCTGTGACTTCGAAAAATTAAAGTTAAACATTGTACGAAATTAACTACATTTTCCTTAGCAATTTTGAAAATATATTGTTTTTTATAAGATGCTAAAACAGAGTTACGTAAAGATTTTATAACTTATGGTTACTCCGAGATTTGATAATTTTTGTCTTATTTTACTAATCTAAACATGAGCAACTTTTTAATTGATTTTGGCAAAAACTTTTGGAAAATATGCATAATTCCATATTATTCAATGTTTTGTTTTTAATATAACTTTGGGCGTAAAAAAATACATACTTAATTGCGTTCGTTTCTCAGTTGTTGTTTTCTCGGTACTGTATTTAAGAGTATTTGAAATATTTTGCTGAACTACGCTTTTATTTGCATAGAGCGCTGTAAAAATATGAATATAAACTCATCCAAGTTTCATCTAACGCAGCCAGCACTTTTATCCAATGAAGCTTTTATCTGTTTTGCAGTCTGACCAAACAAGTAGAATATTGTCGGAAGTTACTTGCGAACTTTAATAATGACAACACATAACTGAACTGTGTGATTGTACGATACTGACATAGCAGGTATATGCAGGTATATAGGATATATTCATCATATTTCAATTCAATTCTATAAAGCCGTGTCCCTAAAAAAGCTAAATTGTTTTCAAAAAGAAAACAATTTAAAAGAAAAAATCAAATTATTGACTGACTTTATTAAAATAAAATAAATAAATAATGATTTACTGGTAATAATTAAATACTTGTTTAATTATTTACCTACAATATTTATAGAATAGTTACTAAACACTTAATAAGTACTTTTTTTGTAAATACATATGACATATGACGTGGGTTCGACTCCCACAAGGACAAAATTTTTTGCGACGATAAATGTTTGTTCTGTCTGTATGTTCTGTATGTATACATTATAGATATGAAATTATTAAAAAAGTAAAGTATTATATTAGTTAAGTGTTTATTGGTAGTTATCTGACTGCCATAGTACAAGCTTTGCTTAGTTGGAGGTCAGATGGCGCTGTGTGTAATTTCCTACGTTATTTATTTATTTAAACTGTAGATACTTCTGATATAATCTCAATTTTTACGTTAAACTACAATAAGTCTTATAGTAAGTTTTATACTGTAAATCTAAATTAATGTCAAGAATCTTCTAGCTCGCAAACGCAACTTTTATTCCCTGGCGGTCTTACTTCTTTGTATCATTTTATGCATAGATTTATAAAGCTTGTAGTACGTAGATGCAAATTGTACTAAGCAAGGTATATGGATTACTTGTAGAATAAACAAGCTAATACATTTTTGTTTTTGTATCTGAAACAATCGCCTAAAACTAAATTTTGTAGGTACCTCATAATCACTCCAAATCAACCTGTTTATTCTTTTTTTTTTAATTTTTTCATTTGTCATAAACTGTCCCACTGCTGGGCGTGGGTCTCTTTTCCTTGTGAGAAGGGTAAAGCCATCCACCACGCTGGCAAAGTGCGGGTTGGCAGACTGGTCACATCTTTGAGAATTCTTAATTTTTTTGTAGAACTTTCGGATATGGCTTGCCTTGCCATGTTTTTCTTCATCGTTTGAAATCATCGACGCATCATACGCACATGACTTAAAAAAACCAAAGGGCACGCCGCGGGATTCGAACCCGGGACCTCCAGATTAGAAGTCAGACGGTTTCCCAACTAAGCTGCCGAAACTTCACTAGGTTTCCGAAACTTTGTTCTAATAATTACTACGTAGTATAAAATGGAGTCGCATTCGCGTATTTATTATTATTAGCTTATTACACGAGGGATTTTGTTTTTAGAAAAAAAAATGACTGTTACGTAACGCCCGGTAGATGTGAAACATCAGCTCACAAAGAGAAGCAACGAAATGTATACGGCGTAGGAGACCGTCACGCCATTTGCCGTCACGGCAAACCAGTCAGTGTTACTATCAAGGCACGCCTACAGGTCCCTATTTCGCATCAAAAAATCCGAAATGACCATTTATTTGGCGACCCGCCCTATTGCTAGTAGGCTATAACTATAATACTTCCCAAAAAGATGCCACAGAACGAATGGCTTTAATTATAAACTTATTTACCTGATAAAATTATAGTTTTAGGACGGCGGACGCTTTTCGCATACTTAAACTGTACAAAAATAGATTAAAAAGTAGAAAGTAAAATTTTATTATAACACATCCTAACTTCCTTACTAATATTATAAATGCGAATGTGAGTTTGTTTGCTTGAAATCTGGGCGATATTTTGCATGTAGGTACTTTGGGATACTTTTCATCATCATCCATCACCACGCGGGTAAAACTGCGAGGCGCAGCAAGTTTTAGAATAAAAACGAATGGAGACACCTATTGTCGTTTGCGACAAACACATTATAAAAGATTCGCCATTTGCAGTCTGAAGGGAATGTCGGCACCGATTACCGATCCTAAAACATATTCGTGTTCACATAAACATCAAAGACGTAAGCAATAAAAAGCAGCTGTAAAAAGCAAGCGCACTCTACGCGCAATCGTATTGGTAGATTCCCATTCATAAAAGAACTGTTTTTTTATGATTAAGAGGTTAGGTGTTTGATTTTAAAATGCTCAAGCATCAGCCAGTCTCATCCTAGACAGAGGTTAGTTGGATTACTTGGATGTTTGTATTAGTATGATAAATAGTTGTAAATAGTTATAGAACGATGGGACTGACATGTCAGTGTTGACAAAAGTCCCAAAATAAATAAAGAATAAAAAAAAGACCACAGTTTATTTGATGTTAAGTTGTACGGTCGAAAATGGTAAACACACCTAGCCTAGAATTGAACTGGCTCTCAAGTGAGGCTGGACTGCCCTTATTGCCACTGCCACGCAAATTAGATTTTTTTTAATGTTGAATTATTATTTTCATATGAATACTTAAATTGAATATTGTTTGATTCAAATTAATTTCTTTAGATAAATTTAACAGACAAATATAATAATAAGTTTCCCTTTCTCGAAAATATGCGAAATCTACCAATATGCACTTGGCAGCAGCGTGATAAACAAACTATAGTCTTACCCTTCACATAATTAGAAGAGGCCCGCTCTCAGGAGTAAGACAGTTTTTAAAAATCAAGGCTAATTAGGTATTATTTCCCTTATGATGGACGGAAATCTACCTCAAAAATATAACAGATAGATACACTCAGCGCGTCGCATTTATGGGCATCGTTTGGCAATAAAGTAGTATAAACACGGAGGCTGCATTTATTTCGCTTGGCTGGCAGCTCGCATCCCGACGCCAGATCCGACTAATGGCTGCGAGCCGCGAGTTTGCGTGTTACTAATTTACATAACGTTAAAAATCCCGCGGATACGCGAAATTTATTTTATTGACACTGGAAAATGGTAATTACGCTTACTACGTTTACGCACTTGCGTTGCGGACTTGCCCACTCGTTTTGTTCCGTTAGGGTTGCCAATCACACTTTGGCGCACACTTTTGTATTACTAACGCTCTTGTTACGTCTGCAGTAATCTTTGTAAAATACTTGTTTTCTTTTTTTGACGAAAATTACTCTATATGACTGAAGTGTTGAAGATATGAAGGCGTACTTTACTTAAATGTCATCATTGCCAAAATACTACGCCAATAAAATCTCGTATAATCTTTCAGCATTTTTGGTAACCCTATTGAGTGCGTGTGTTGGCTTTAGTAAACGGTCGGTGATTTGTATTTTTTGTGGGCCATTATTTTGAGGAATATTATATTTTTATTTAAACAGTTGAGCTGAGGGATGCGTGTTTTTTGGCTGACCAAGTTTATGTTTTTTATCATATTGCCTTCTTTGTTGTTTTTTTTTTAATGTCTGTAATTTGCGACACAATATCAAGTAACCGAGTACGTAAGACTAACAGTATGTTAAGTTGGAGCTTATCTTAAGACTGTTTTGATTTATGTAAGTCATTCTGGGTGTCAGATGAAGGTAATACAAGTTTAAATATATGATATCGCCGTTACAACGCACTGACCGCTTTGAACCAAAATTAAACCTGCATGGTTCCAGATTTAGTAGTGAAACTTTTTTCACACGATAACTAAAACATTCTATATTTAAAACATGACATTTGATAGTTTGACTTTCAGTTGGTTTTACACGTGAAGGTTTTGACACAGCAAAGATCAGAATAGTTTTCGAATACAATTTTAGACGACGGACTGACGCGACAGAAGCTTCTCGTAATGTCAATACTGTGTTTGGAGCGGATCATTTTTGGTGTAACCACTTTTGTAGTGAAAATTTTGACTTGAAAATCGAATCACGTAGAAGACCGGCTGGTCTTTGTCGTTAGTTCATTCTTTTGAAACTTCAAATAAAATCAAGGCCGAACCAATCAGGCAAATCAAGATATTCATCATAAAGATACATTTACTTACAATTATTTTCAAATCACAAATGCAATCAGTCACAATTTTATAAGCATACCCACGCTTATAAAATTGTAAGAAAACGTCTTACAAAATGAATGATCAGATAACTATTTTAAAAACCTACAGAAAATGTAAAACTGATTCCACACTAAATAGTCATAAGTCAGCTTTTAAATAATGGATTATTGTTTACAACGTTGGGCTCTCATTGACATTCCATTGTATGATGATTATAGATGAAACAATGAATTGAATAAATCATTAATTTTTAAACGCACAAAAATAATTATCTTTTGATTACTGTAGTAACTTTGAGTAAAATAATCGACCTTTGTAAAAGTGTAATTAATTCATAACTGTCGGACGCCTCGCGGTTTCACCCGCGTAGTTCCCGTTCCCGTGGAATACGAGGATAAAAAGTTGCTTATGTCACCCGGGGATAATGTAGGTTTCCAACGGTGAAAGATTTTTTTTAAATCAGTCTAGTAGTTTCGGAACCTACACAAACAAACAATCAAATCAAATCTTCAAATCAAAAACAAAAAATCAAATCTTTCCTCTTTATAATAGTATTTATTGATTAACAATAAACGAGATTAGCAACGCATTGGCGAGATGGAGACAAAGTAAAGTACGACGTGCGCACGGCCTGGCCTTGCTTTGCACTATCTGCCGCTTCGCTCATGAAGATAGTGGTTGGTAGGCGGGTGACACTACTGCCGCCATACCTTCCTGACACCGGTGTGGAAAGGCTCCAGAGCGCACCGGCGCCGGCGCGACGTATCACCCACACGCTCCCACACAAGCGAGGCACGTAGCGTTCCGTACTGCAAAGCAAAACGAGGCCGCGCGCGTTGTACTCAGCTTTGTCTCCATGAAGAAGGCCACCATATGTGACCGAAACTGTAGTAGATTTATCCGATATAATTAATAAGGTTTAAGATAATTATTTCTCATAAAGATTTACAAATTCACTTAACTGAGAAATACAAGTTATTCTTAGGTAGTTATGAGCAACTATTACAAGCAACTGAACTTAGGAATATACAAATTTACAAATTCACTATGCGAATCTGTATTGGTGTGTTAATATACGTATATATTTATGTAAATATAATTATACTTATACTTATATATTACTGTTTACTTATTGGTGTTTTTGTTAAATTAAACATGAGTAATCCCACATAAGCAGAAAAAAAGGAATCTTTTTAAACACGGATAATTTCTGCGTTGTGCGTCTGTATTCCCACAAATAACGACATATTTTTTTTTGCATTCGTGCTCAAAATTAACATTTACAAACGTTTCCCCGTCTTTACGTCATTGTCGGAACAGGAAAATTGGAAGTCGTGTAAACGTGTCAAAAGCAAAGCGAAGTGTAGCGAAATGAATAAATCTCTTTCCCCGATAGAACTGTCACTACTTATAATTGCAAGCAAAAATGAAAATTTATTTCAAGGAAAACAATTCAGATTATTTATATCTTACTAAGCTATGGCGCCTTATTTTTATTCTTATTCAAAGTGGGGGCGATAAGTCCTGCTCTGACGTCCCGCTTGGGCTGTGTAGTGCATTTTCCCCTGCCAGCATCTACCCGAGACAACAATACAAATACAAATACAAATACAAAATAATTTATTTACTATAATTTAGGGGCTACAATAATACTAGTGGACCCTGCACTAGGAGAACCTGTATCGCAGGGACCAAATTAAAGCGTTTACTAAATAAAGTGCGACAGGTAACAGTATTTATAAACTGAAAATAATCAAGTGTAACATGAGATGACAACGTGGTGTGTGTATGGGTATGTGTAAGTATGTGGGTGTGCGTGTGTAGGTGTGTATGTGGGTATGCGTGTGTGGGTGTGTATGTGGGTGTGTGTGTGTATGTGTGTTGTTGATTGAATTAGCACTTAGCACTAGTTAGGTGACAATCTTTAGCAAGTTCTCAGTTTCTTTATAGGTAAGGGAGTGTAAATACTTGAAGACTATGTGTTTACATTCCCTGACTGATTTATTTCTTATCGCACATTGCTTAGAAATTTTGTTATAAATATAAGGGTATCTAAAGTCCGGGAGACGTTGTGCAAAGGCTGTTTTGACAAGTGGTCTCTCAACAAGTGGTCTGACAACTCTCTACCCGAACCAACCCAGCTCTCTACCCAAACCAACCCAGCTCAATACGGCACCTTAGTTAGAAGACCTTCTGGCTGCGAATCTAGAGGTCATGGGTTCAAATCGTACTTTTTTAGTTATATGCGTATTGCCTGACTTGAAACGATAAAAAAAACATCGCGCATATAAAAGTGCATTTATAAGAGTACTTTATGTTTTTCAAGCTATGTGAAAGCTACCGCACTTGACCAACGTAGTGAACAAACCCTTACTCACAATGAGAAGAAGCCAGCACCCAGTAATGGAACCCCACTAATATTATAAACTAGCTGCGTCTCGCGGTGATACCCGCTACATGTTTTCGAGATAAAAAATAGCCTAAGTGTTTATCCAGGGTATCAGCTACCTCCATACCAAATTTCATCAAAATCCGTTCAGTAATTTTTGCGTGAAAGAGTGACAAACATCCATCAATCCAAACTTTCACATCATTCATCCATGGATGAATAATGTGATGTGTGAACTACTGAACGGATTTGGATGAAATTTGGTATGGATGTAGCTGAGATACTCAAAATGAACTTTCGCAAGTAACGCCTGGACCAATAAAATTAGGAATAAATAGTAAAACAAGGAACAGCTGAAACAATAGAAATTGTAATTTTGAATGGGAAATGCCAGTTCAGATTACTTTTAATAGATGGCCTAACCTCTCCTAACAACTATGTTGACAACTGCGTCATGTATAACTGTTATTCATTCCGTACAATTGTATGAAATCTATTACATTTAAAATCGTTGTCTTCGAATTTCTATTTCAAATCAATTTTACGTGACATGAAGTTCGAGAACAAAAAAGAACCAGTTACGGCGGTCTTATCTCTAAAATTAAATCAACATGTCAACAAAACTAAAATAACCATTGAATTGTAGTTTTGAAAGCTAACTCCTGATAAATAAATACAGCGCCATATTTCTGGCAGACGGCCAACTTGTAACATGTATGTACATAACATTTTCTGACCACGAGTATTGTAATCCGACCATCAATGTAGCATTGCCAACGTAATGTTCAGCTCAAAGCTTAATTACTCTGATTTTTTCTTATTTCAGACGAGTTTTTAGGAATAAAAAATAACCTGTTTTTAAATGGTACCAGAAAATAATGCAAGCATCTTTTGGTACCTCACTTGATGATCAAACTTAGTGAAACTCTTGGGCGCATGCATTGACGGACGGACGACTTGGCCTTTGACAAAAGATCAGAAGACCGCACTCGGGGTTTGCCAGCAAAATCTTGGAAGTCAAATTAACAGATCCTATGAGGAGCACGGATACTTCGCCTCAAAACCAAAATCACTGATGTCAGCCACAAAGCCGACTGAAGTGGGAATCGGTGGGACACGTTTGTTGCATATCAAACGACCTCTGGGCAAATGTCAACATAGCTAAGACCCCAAAATTTAAGCTAGTTCAGGGTCGACCCTGACGAAAGTGATTGACGAACTAAATCGTCACAAAAGTCACAGGACCACCAAAGCTTTTGCCCAGCAGTAGGGCACTAATGGTTGAAATAAATTAATAAATGTAAAGACTATATTACTTGCAACACCACATTCTTCCCAAATAACCATCCCAAACAAAAATATACCAAAAAATCTGGCGTTAACACACAAATTAAAATCAAACCACCATAAAGCGCATAATTAACATAAATTAAAAACCTCAACCTGTTATAATTATTTGGCAGGTGAAAAACAATTAGCGGTTTAATAAACCCCCTTGTATAACGTAATTAAATTCTGTTCGGTCGCGAAATGTCCGCTAATCATTCATTGATGAGAGCTTTTCGTGTGCATACAGCTTATATGGGGTTGCTATGGTATTTTCCTGAAAATATAATGAGCACAACCCGTCCCTTTTGTAATTCTATTTTAATGGTACACGCATTTTTAAGCATTTGTTTTGGGCTGTAGTTATGATAGATCAAAAGTAGGCTTGTGTGGACGCCACGCTGTAAGTTGTGGGTGTCATTCCCCATAACGACTTTGAGGTTTTTTGGTAAGCATACTTACCAAGTATAACTATCGAAAAGGCTAGTCTAGGTATTATTTTAATCATTCCTATTAAAAGTATTACGACGTGTCCTTATTAGAATGTATGTAGGTATATCTATTAATTATCTATGTTTTACTTATGTGGGTATGTTAACCCAATTATGAATGTTAGCTTAGCTCATGTTCATACTACATACAGCCATTCCAGGCTAGGTGTGATTTACCATCATCGACCACACCGTCACTTAACATCGGGTGAGCTGTGGTCAAACACCTAGCCTGTCCGCTATAAAAAATAAAATAAAAATACTTATTACTGGCACACACCGTTTTTTATTTGATCTTGAATCCTTTTCATTCTAAGCTTGCCTGGAAGATATTACTTTTAGCGTTAAGGCCACTAACTGTTACACCAGTTTTAAATTTTTATATTTTTTATTTTGTATTCCATATAGTCTTTGGTATGAACAATAAAGAGTTTAGCTATCTATCTATCTATCTAGGTGCCAGTATCAAATATTATGTTGCAAAGCAGTAGCGTGTAAACATTATCGTGTTCTGATTTGAAGGCTACAGAGGGCATTGCTGGGGGAGAGACGAGACATGGCAATTTGCGAAAAAATTCAAGTTTTCGATAGCGAGCGATGTGTGCAATGTGACCTCCTAACCGGCGTAAAGGTAACTGGAACTAACGTAAAACGCTTTCATTTTTTATACATTTTGCTATCGAACACTTGATGAATGTTCTTTCGCAAATTCTCTGTAGCTTGCAAAATAACAAAGTTAATGAGATTTATCATCGAATGTCGTAAAGTAATGAGCACCAAAGTAGCGATGGCATGGACTTTGCTTGCTTACTCAAAGTTCTAGATACCACTGCAAGGATCAGGAACATAATCATAATAATCAGAATCAATTTATTGGTAATAAGACATTACAAGTCAGACAGATATATACGTATAATACAATTACAATAACAGTGAAAACAATACCAAAATTAAAATACAATTAATAAATAATTTATCAATTGTATTAGTAAATATTTATGATTTTTATATACATATACTACTAAAATAACTTGCTGTACCTACATAATTTTAAATGTTATCTCTAATTAACAAGCGTTATCTCTGACCATCGAGAGGGCGTCTTATACGTATGATTATTCCTCACATAGTAAAATAGAGTAAAGTAAAGATGAATGAAAGAGGAAAGTGCGTATTAATCAACGTTCAATACTAGAACTAAATCAGCAGCGGTATGTACATATGACTTTACCTGATTTCCGACTGCAAAAGAAAATAAGTATAGTTAAGTTTTTATGTTTGTATATTTGTTCGCCAATAACTTGTAAACCAATAACTCTATCTTTATGAAATTTTACAAACAATTTAAAAAAAAGTACAATTAATAAGTTCAAATGTAAATCTTGTCAACGGGTTGTGAAATGCAAATATATAAAAATCGTAAAGTTAAAGTCCGGGGATATCAACTAGTGATAGGCACTATCAATTCTGACATCTATTATATCAATTCACAACGATGTCTCATTTGACAGAATTCTGCTGTGATCAAAATTCTGTAATAGTTAGGTAGGTACACAAGGTAAAAACAAAAGTATTCAAATCACAACTGAATTGATTTCTTCTTATCTAGGTTAGCGTGCTTTATCGTAAACCGCACCAGATGGCGGTCAAACTTAAACCTGTTTTTTTATAAAAAAACTGAAAGTATCAATACTTTTAAAATAACTTTAAAAAACAAGTCCCAGAATGTAGGCACAGAGAATAAGTGAGTGATTCCAGCTTACCCGGCGACTATGAAAGCCATTCAAAAAATAGCCATTTTGGCACAATCATAAAGTGAAATTACTTTCTTGAAGATATATTACGTGCAATCACATAGAACTGTTACCTACAGGTAATATTTTTCAAAGTCGGGAGCGTCTTTGTAAGAATTATATGCCATAAAATAGAGTTAAAAGACGTTGAAATCATACAGGCCTATCGATATCAATATCGATTACGTAAGTTGCCGTTCAAAACTATCCAGGCGTGGTCGTAGCCTTAAATTTTAAAGGGGGGTTACTAATAATAAAATATGTCGAGTAAATTAGACTTTATTACACAATGCACACATTTTAAAACAAATGGAAGTCTTCTATATTTGATGGCAAATCGGGTGATAATGTTTGAGACGACCTGTCAACCTTTCTTCTAACACGTTTGAAAAGCATGCAAGCAAACAAAATGCATCGCGGCTAGGGACAGAAAATTGCTTTTATTTTATTTTCTAAATGTTTAGAAGATTTTCAATTTGACGTGTACAATTTTGGAGGGGGTCATGTTCCCTGCGACCCTCCCCTTCGGACCGCGCCTGAAACTATTGTGATCATTCATAAATGTTCGGAACACAGACGGTTATAATGACGGTTGTTGTCACTGAGCGTCTTTTCGGTAAGCTTCACTAGATAGCGCCATAAAGTAACAATGGTACGACATGGATATCGTCGAAGTACTTTTATAGTCTCGGCGACATCTGTTAGCGTACTTCAAGGCGTCCAAGCAGAATTACTCTGCTTTGACGCCTTGAAGAAGGCCACCGGATATGGCCGAAACTATTGTCGGAGTATAAGACGCGCTTAAAAAATGTATACTAATATAAACATGGAGCTATGCAAAACTAATCTTAAGCAAATTTTTATGCGTAGATAAGAAAAAAATATGGAATATTATACCCCAACCCTAACAATTCCGTATATCCGTCCATGTGCAAGTTAAATATTAATTCACGTGCGGTTGGTGTATTGTATAATTATGTGACGTTGTGATTGCGAATCGGACCTCATCAGCATGCAAGGTGGGAATGCATATCATTGTGACACCCGGTACTGTCGATACATTCAATGTATCGATGAAACACGATCCTATTCGATTTGCGGCTGATCTCGAGCAGAACAGTTGAAATAAATTAGTTAAAAATATTTTTTTAAACAAGCTTTCATTTAAAAAACGTGAAATAAAAAGAAAACATCTGCGTGCGTTTTTGCCATTTGTTACGATTTTTATAATCGATATAAATTATGTTTTGATACTAACTTCTTAATTCAAATCTAATTTTCTAGCCCAAAATACTTACATAAAAATTACACCACTACACGCTAGTTTCTTTTCGTTTAGGCCCGCTAGAGGAGCTAGTTCAATTTTGTAAACAAAAAAAACTGCTTTATTAAAACTGCTTTAAAAGACTCAGCGTAAAAATATTTAACTGGCAACATTTTAATGCTAACTGATCAGTCATATTAGAATGGGATCTAACTCGATCGCTCAAGGATATAATTATTTAGATCGTACAGATGGCGGTCTATACCGCACCCATAGTTAGGTATGCTGTATCTGAATAGATTTGGTTTAAGGTATATATAGATAGATGAATTAATCAACACAGCTGCTATTCTACTAAGATCAATCATTGTTGTCATGCAACGCACAATTCACTAAGTGAATCTCTAGAAGGAAGCCGAACCAACATATCATATACTAGCTACCCGCCCCGGATTCGCACGGGTAGTAGAGCATATTGTTATGCCTACATGTTTTGTCAGTCGTAGGGCTTGATCGAATATGTGGATTAGATTTAAATGTAATAAAATTTCTGACCCTACTAAATTATTTCATTGTATTTGGTGGTAGATCTCCTTAGCAGGAGGTTGTCTAGGTAGGTACCACCGCAGTACCAGATATTCTGCCGCCAAGCAGTAGCGTGTAAACATTACTGTGTTCCGGTTTGAAGGGTACTGCAGCTAGCGAAATTACTGGGCTGTTGAGACTAACCATCGAAAGTCTCAAAGTAATGAGCGCCAAAGCAGCGATGCCCCGGACATTGTTTCGTCACTCAAAGGTCTGTGTATCGCTGCAATAGTCATGGCTACCCATGACTACGCATTATATCTTCAGTGTAAAGACATTTATTTTCTCAAAAGAATTACAATTTAATTCGCTTATTTGAGAATTAAGTACGTAGTATTTTGATGCTTTGACATTAATAAATAAGTACATCATTTATAATTGTTGAATTATAAATGATGTATCTTACCATCAGGAAAGCGGCTCGTGCGTCTCATTACTTTTTTCATTAAAAAAATGTAGATATTGTAAACATATGATATGGTATCCGTCTAAATAACTTTCCAAATAACGCATTGTACATGACAATTTTTTTAGAAGGTAGAATGGGTATAGTCATCTATCCTTCAAAGGTAGATGTATGCCACCGCGGACTTTTTTATATATCTATAAATGAGGAATATTCCATCATGCATTGTTTTGTTATATCTCAATAGGATAAGGCAGCGTTGTCGATGAAAGCTCCGAGGTTGCTTAACTTTTCTTGAAACTTCCAACAATTATCATATTTAAACCAATTTACACAAAACCTTGTTAAATTTTATATTTATACCTTCCTCATGAATCACTCTATCTATTGGTGAAACTCGCATGATGATCAGCTCAGTACTATTTAAAATTTATCGCAAACAGACAGACGCGGCGGACGACTTTGATTTATAATAATTAGTGATGATGATTCAACCGCCAAGTGGTAGTCTATAAACATCACTATGTTCCAAGTTCGGTGCTTTGTCTCCACCGGACTAATATTGCTAGAGTACTGCAGCTAGCGATTCTATTGAGAATCGTCAACGGACGTCTCAAAGCTATGAGCGTCACAATAGTGATGCACTGGACCGTGTTTTGTTATTCAACGTTCTAAGTATCGCTGCAATGGTCACGAACATGCGTTATCCCATTACTGCCAGGAGAACGTGTTGGTCGTTTCATTACTTTTACATTTGGAAAAGTTACACAAATCAAACGAACTAACAATCGAACCAATGAGACTATATCGGTTTTGAAAGGACTGTAGTTGGCGAAATTATAAGGAAAACGAGACACACTATCGAATGTCAATGTAATGAGCGCTACAGAAGCCTTGGACTCTGTTTTTTTACTCAAAGTTCGTGGAGCATACATATGAGCAGACGTTATTTGATACCATCAAGAGAGCGTTTCGTTTACTTCTTGTACCCTTTAAACATAGTAAATATGACGCGTTATACCGAACAATTGCATACTAATTCCTGATTCTATCTCTCGCATTCCTTTTCTTGTCAAAAAGGAGCACAAATTTTGTAAAATTATACGTCATAAAGAGTTCATTTTGATAGTTCAAAGCGTTCAAGGCGTGTTACAAGCGCCTAACACGCCTTATTGCGTTTCTAATACGACATTACAAAACTGTTCATGGAAAATTTTACTCTAATTCCGAAGTGTTACGTCAACGCGGTGCGTTACGCGAATAAGGCCCCTAGAAACAAAGCTGGACTCGGATCGATGCATCGGAAGCATTCGATGAATAAGAGTATCAAGATCAAAGAAATATTTACTCCTAGACCGACGAGTCTGTCATCATTTGCATGGCTGAGATACTACCTATAGCAAAATGCTATTCAAAGTATATAAAAGTAGTGAATAAGTTATAAGTTACAAAAATGTAGTTTAGTGTATTACGGGGGTGACATAGTCACTGCGTGACTAAGCCCCATTATATTAATAAATAAAGATTAAAAAAATAAAAATAAAATACTACCTATAGTCAAATTTTTCATTACCAAAAATTCCATTTTTCGACCGTTGCCGAAAAAAATTAGGAGTAGGTCAAGAAGCTTTTAGTAAAAACAATTATTACTTGTGATCCAAAGATTTTCAGTAAACGTGAAAAACAATAAAGCTAGAGGCATTTTCCATAGGTCAGACGTTGATAGATTAATAGTGGTTTTGGATGTCGGCTGCTGACGACCGAATTGGCGGGGTTTCGCCATCAGCTAAATGAATAAAGCGGTCAGGGGTGACTAAGTGGCGTCGCATATCTGTTCCGAGATGAATGTTATTTTTATAAAGGACTTTCGCAACGATCCCTTTGTCCAATACTGAGAAAGCTACGATTACATTACGATATCGTCAACAGAGGAATAATACTACCTAAATTTTTGTATGTAATGAAGAAAACATCGCTCGTCATCTCACTATTAAATAAATAAAATAGAAACTGTAACTCGTTCATTCGTGTATGAATTACAGTTTACATTTTTTAAATTAATTTGTGAATAGAACTCATTTCCGGTTTCTTTGTTTCCTATAAACTACAAATAAATAAGTTTTGGTATTTTTAAGGCTAGAGTGAATTCTTCTAGATCCACGTGATTCATCCTCAGCCGCATCGTTGCTTCCCATCAGGCGAGTTGGAGGCCAAACGTAGACCAATTTCATACAAAAAAAATAAAGCGTTCTCTTGATTGATTAGTGAACTGTCACTGTCATTGTTGCGAGAACCGTAAGCGAGAGTGAACAACGTAATTGATGCTATCACCAAACAAGTAGATTACGGGAGCATTGCCGAGGCAATGTAGCGCTAGCGATCATAGGGCCTAGAAACGTAATATTCGATTAGCGATAACGCCGATAGAAAAGCCAAAAATATACGGGATTGGTAGAAGTTATGTAGATGTCATGTAGGCAGCTTATGTAAATCCAATATTTTTTACTTTTCTGTAAGCGTTATTGCTCATCGAATATTACATTGATTAGGTCCTACGATAACCGAACGTCACAGAAACGATTGTATGTGCCTATATAATGTTTATTTGTATGCATGTTTATTACTTCGTCACACTGTAACAATCTTACTTTGAATGAAATATGAAATGACGATAACTTATACTCAATTAAACTATCTAATTTATCTATAGAAAATGCTAGTAAAACCGCAGGGCGCACTTATTTGGTGATAATATAATAGAATAATACGTGCAGCACTGCACGTATACATGCGTTTCTGTCACCTTCTTGTATCTTCTATTCTAGTTCTAAACAACGAATAGATACAGAACAATATCCAAAAGCTGTTTTAAAATGAAAATTCATATTTAATTTGCATTAAATACACAGAAAGAGCATTGTAAAGCAATTTTATTACACCGAGTAGCTAGCCTTCCATTTTTCCTAGGCGTCCAATTAGCCCCTTCCACAATCGCAGCTGCACTAACTTCCACGGCCTTCCTTTTAGTGCCAACTGCAAAGACTGTTTTCCCAACTAGAACTTTATGCAAATCCCTTTTGTACAATGTTATGCAGAAAACAAGGTTCGGTCATGTACTTTATACAACTGTCATGTAATTTTGAATCTTTGCGATTCGAATACATAAGTATCTTAGTGTGCGGTAGTGACAAATTCACATTTTTTAAAAGATATACCTATTTATTTATTATGTTTTTTTATGTAAAAGTAATGATACGAACGATACGCTCTCCTGATGGTAGGAGATAACGCATGTCCACTACAATTGCATCAATACACAGAACAAAGAAACAAATGAGAAAAAAAAATTAAAACTAGTATAAGGGATGTAACCTTCATTTTTCACTAAGATGACCCGGACTCTTCAGTCGTTTCCTGACCATGGCTATTGCAACACATCTGAAACGTCGACGTAAATAAACAAAACAAAATTGATAGTAATTTATGCGTGATTAAGTCCCGTTGACAAACATAATGTAACTATTATCGTTATTAATCGGTATCTTTATACTGAAGATGACATCATCAGTAGGCTAAATTTCTTGCGTTCCCATGCTGCGTATTTTAGACGCTAGTAGCTCAGCTCAGTCCAGGTAAGACACGACATTAGAACGACATTAAGAAGTGTTTAAGAGCGCTCTCGGGCTGCAACAAATTTGAAAATTCTATTGCTGTCTCTCAGCTCCCCGTAGAGAGCGATAGGGGCAATGCAGCTCCGACAGAATATACCTACAAAAATTAGACTAAATCGCCATCTAGTAATCCACAGTTTTCTCCACCTAATCAAGACAGATTACAAAAAAAACACGGAAATACTTTTTTGAATAGTTTGGCTATGTCCCTCTTTATTTATTTTTTATACCTTTAAATTCAAGTTTTTTTTATATGATTTTTTGAATATCATCCTTCGTCTAGCCGTTTCCCTCCGGGTCGCTCTAGCTTCACTTCTCAGAGATTATTCTTCCTTCGAGTGTAAACTTAAGAAAAAGATAACGATGTAAAGTTCTTATAAGTAAATGAAAGAATTAATAAGAAATTATTTATAAAGCGATGATTTCAACAGCCTTTTTTTTTTTTTTTATGTAAAAAAGTAATGAGCCGAACGAGACGCTCTCCTGATAGTAAGAGATAACACCTGTCCATGACCATTGCAGCGATACACAGAACTTAAGACAAAGAAGATAAAGAAGACAAAGTCAAAATATAATAAAAGTATTATTTTATTTAAACTCCTAAGCCATTTGCACAATAAGTCCAAACGATTTAAGTCGCCGTACCTATCAACAAAAAAAATTAGCTAGGTACGACTTTCGTAAGTTGCAGTGTGCAGGTGGCAGACGACTTGCCTGAGCAATCACCGTCGTTTATGAATATGTGCACTAGGAGCACTACAAACACGTTGCCAACCATTTAACATTTAGATATGAAATCCACCATATTGAATTTACAGTGACACCAGATTAAAACGCGTTGATAGACACCGTTTTTATCAAAATATAGACAATTATAAAGTGTTGTCTAACACTTTATTTATGACATGAAACAAACTTTCATTTTTTTTTATTAACAATGCATAAAAAAAAATAACAAACAAAAATAAAAAAGCTTGGGTACTGGAACCTACGTAGGAACATGATGGTCTGAAAGAGCCGCCCATTGTGAAATTCAAATATAAGCGGCCCCAATGCTCCCAATAAAGTTGTTCAAAACTTTTTGTATAACGAAACTTTTAATTATTGATTGGGGTGTTCCCGCCAGTTATCCAACTGGAAACTTTTCAAATATATAATACAATTTCAGGTAAATATTTAGAAGTTTAGGTGTGGCCTAAATGTTACGTTGTATGTCTCTATACGTGTTTCTTTTTAAGATAAAGCAAGTAAAGCTTATTCTAATTTTACAATGTTGTGATTAAAATACATAAAAACAAAAACATAAAACATTTGTGTGACGAGCATAAATATTTGTTCTATTATACATTAATGATATTTATCATTAACATATATTTACAAAAAAAAGAGTTTAACTTTTTTTTAAATTGGGTGTACCTAGTTCTCATAGTGTACTTTGCTTAGTTTAAGGCTGGATAGTGCTGTGTACTGTTTGTGTATGTGTGTATTATATAAACTTTAACAAAAGCTTACGAAAACAATTCACGGACTCCTGATTATTTTTACGAACGATGAGGCTTATAAATAAAAATGAATAGCAAATTAAAACAGCTTAATGTCCAAAAACAGCGAAAAGATTTCAAAAAAATTGTTAACGACCTGAAGAAACACCACCCTTTGCAGAGTCATTACGTTTTCATTATCATTCATTAACCCATTCCCGCCTGTCTTGATCTGTAAACGTCCAAATGCTTTCTCACGTTTATTTACCGTAATTAAGGCTGATATTACAAGGGTCGTATAATAAGGGTAGCAGAGCATACATTATATCGATGCCGGAGATGATGGTCTTTGCGATAAAGATTATATTATGTTATTTCAAAAAAAATTAAGTGTTATTGTCATAAACATGGTTTGTTTTCAAAAAATATGTTTTTGATCTAATTGCTATAAATAAACTGCGTAACGATTTCTCGTCTCAATTACCTCAGTGCCTCTAGACAAAAGTCAGTGTATGTTGCCTTATGTCTCTGAAACGTGGGATCTGACTGTGAGCTAAAACGTGGGCTTTGACTGTGACCGATTAGCAAGTTGAAGTGTTAGGGAACAGGGCAAATAACACGCATAACTGATGACCTGATGGCCGATGAAGCTATAAAGTTGTTCTTTGCCCTGTTCTTGTTTTTCCCTAACACTTCAACTTGTTAATCGGGTGGGCAATGTCTGTAATATTTTTGTTTTACTTAAACGGAGTTACCCACGATTAATTATATTGTACTCCGACTATAGTTTCGGAATCACAAAAAAATGTAAGAAGTATATTCGAACGGAGTTTAATGATCTTACTCCTAATGACCAACAGCTCCACAACTAAACATTACATCGTCTGTTTAGGCGAAAGCGTAAGGAGTCGCGGGGACATATTTGCTACCGCCTCCAACGTGAATACGGAGATATGCAGTATAAAGACGTGGATACACCTGAGAATTCTCAGTATACTGAACATTCTCATAAATGCTGAATTAAATCAAATACTACGCGACGAGTGCACTTCGAAGACTTTCAAATCGACAAATTACTTAGGAGATTTTCCCGTACAATTTTTTCTAAAGATATATTTTGTCGTGTCTACAATCAATCTATGCGATTGATATATATGATTTTGTCGATCGAGACCCTTTTATGATCAAAAAAATGAATTAAGTAAATCAATTTCATATTGTGTCGCTTCATGAAATTCATAAGATTTTTTTTGCGGAATACGGAACAAAGTTTTTACTGTGTGATTATGTTTGTGTTATTGTGTGTGCGTACTATATACTACACACACTACGTACAAAAGTGTTACGGATAAAGTCAACTATTGGTAATTTTAAAAAAATACGAAAATTGAATACAACTACACAGCTCATTGATTTTTAACCCACCACGCAAACAGCTGAACTTTGTTTGCAGCTGAAATTTGTCGGTGTTGCAGGTGTCGTGTTTTATTTATATTTATAATATGCTCATAGGTCTAAGACTGATTCTGAGCAAAAATGCACTTTTGCACCGGGTACAGTCCGGGCGGGTTTTTTGGTGATCACCGACTTGCATTAGAACTATACATTTCAAATATTTAACAATCAAATCTTGGATCTTAGATTTATAAATAAAAGCATCGTCGAATATTTCACAAACTGCCATCTAGTCTTAAACTGAGCAAAGCTTGTACTAAGAAGCCAAATAACTGATATGACGCAGCGATAACTTACGCCCACATTTATATATCTGTATATACATACATAGCACCCAGACAAACAACAAAATCTTTACCTATCCATCACATTAATGTTTGAACTGAGTTAATGTTAATCCCACGCCCACACGTACAGCTCTTGAAGCAAATATACTATCAAATGAGCTAACAGGACCGTTAATACATGTAAGAGTTTAAATAGTTAGGTACCCTGTTAGGTACAAGATGTGTGTCCAGTGACGTAGCGTGGCTTAGAAGAGCCCTGTATCAAAATAAGTTGGGGGGGCCCAAATGAAGGGTAAAGAATTCACACAAATTAACAAAACAGCTTGCACTAAATTGAAATAAATATTTATTGATTATATGGACAGTTGATTGAATGACAGTTTTTTATATGTTTTTGTTTTCCCGGGAAGCACGAGATTAAGTGACATTGCGGATAACATTTGACTAATTTTGGCTTACACGTGTTAGGGGCCTCTGTAGCCCAAAGGCCTCGTATCATTGATACGGCTAATATGGCGGTAGCTACGCCCCTGTCTGTGTCTTCAAATATAGTGTAAATAAATTTCTTCTAGGTTAGCGGTTAGGTAGTCCCATCTTATAACGCGCTACTGCAGAAAATCAGGCAGAGTGTGGTCAAACGCGAATCTATTCTGAATAAAAAATTAAGAGACGTCTTATGGACACCCGGTTGGAATAGAGTTCCTTGAAAGCCTCTTCTTTTTAATTATAAAATATTTTTACATGTTCTTAAAATTGACGGCAAGCTGAATCGATTGAAATAAGTTTTAGTTACCTAGGTGATCGGGAAGTCAAAAATCACTACAAAAAGATGTCGGTTTTTAATGTTATACATATTTCGGTCTAGCCACTTAGCCCGCAAACAAATGAGAACGATAATGTGCGATAAGGAACTCTGTTCCAAAAAAATATTCTAAATTTTAATGCTCAAGCGTGTATGTACCTTAACACTGTATTCACATAGATATGGTAATGACA
Organism: Biston betularia; assembly: GCA_905404145.2. Classification (NCBI taxonomy): domain Eukaryota; kingdom Metazoa; phylum Arthropoda; class Insecta; order Lepidoptera; family Geometridae; genus Biston; species Biston betularia. The sequence continues at coordinate 4,235,032 of FR989879.1, forward strand.
CAGGATCCCGAACCTGTGCTAGTTGTCACTATTGTACCGCTGATTACATTAGTGTGGTAATGGAGGAGGAATGAGGTTTGCATGGCAATCATTTGTATGGGCCAATCTGATCTGTTTGTAACTCTGTTTACAGTGATATGTTTCATATGTAAAATTTATCGGTCGCATGTTATACGACTTTTTAGGCATCGGATAAAATCTTATACCTACTGGATAAATAGTTTAGAAAGAAGTAGTACGGGTATTGTGGACTTCTTGGTGAGACGTCCACAATATCCGTGTCATTCCAGGCTAGGTGTGCTTTACCATCTTCGACCACCTTCACTTAACATCAGGTGAGCTGTTGTCAAACACCTAGCCTGTCAACCTTTAAAAAAAAGACAATTTCGCTTACGCTAATTAGGTATATTAATACAAATAGGTACAAATATTTTCAGGTCATAGCCTATGCAACTTATCCTACAAGATTAACTGTTTAATATTATACTTTTGCGGTAAGATAAGCCTATATTAAGTGATGAAAAGTTAAAATCATAACAAGAAAGCGTTTGTAAGTCAAGCAAAGTTTGTATGTTTAACGTTTAAATTATTCCATGGATCAGTTATTTTTTACAATTGTAGGAAAATATGTTCATAATGATGGGAACAATGCCTCTTCGCCGCACACCACAACCATTACGAGTACAACCCAGTTTACAATAAATACATAATTATTTGTAGGAAACTAAATTTGTATTAAATCTCAGACTTTATTCTCCATACAAAACCTCCAGTAAAATGCATTTGTGGTAAAGAAACTCAGAAGCAGAGTAGGTACGCGGTTTATGTATGTTGTTTATTTCTCACAGGCCATTGAGCGTAGATTTAAAAATAAACGTTTATGGTTTGAAGTAGTTTAGTGGTTGAAAACAGTTTTATTTACTGAATTATTGTGATACCATTGTATTGCAATTACATATAAAGAAAGAAAATGTTTTTTTTTTTATTTTGTGACACCACAGAACATACAAGATCAACAAACAGAGACAGACAGCTACAAAATAGGAGCTCACCTCAGCATAATACTGGTCATACTAAGTGGTATGACCATGCGCTGGTCTTCCGGTGAGCCCTTGTCGGCCAAACAAAGTTACCAGCAACAAAAACAGATATAAACAAAACAAACAAACAACTGTTAATAGTTGTTGTTAACATATCTATCATCTGCATACTGTATCCCCGATTTTGTTATCATCAGTTTTCTGAATTGCCTCCCACAATAAAAGCAAATTAAAAGATGTATCCACGTCGAAACTAGGCTAAACCGGCAGCTGATCGACTGATCAGAAGCTTAATTAGAACGTGTCTATTTGCGCAAATACCTAACAAGTTACGTCATAACCCATGTGTTACCTCAAAGTTCCACACATTAACGTTAACACATTACTTGAATTAGGCATTACAAACAGTTGTTAATCTGGAAAGTAGGTATCACACTTACATAGAATATACAATAGTATGTGCTAACTAACGGCTAATGTGTCAAAATAACGGCGCAAGTTATTACATTACACACAATAAGCGGATAATGCCGTTAAACATTAATTACAAGTTAGGATAAAGCTGGTTACAGTATGAACGATCGATTAGCTGTAAACTGGTGGTGTAAATTTTGCTTCTATTCTGTCAATTTGTGTAATGTTGTTTAACTTTTTGTGTCAATTTGTGTAAACTGGTGTAATTTGTGTAACTGTGTAATTTCTGAGTATAGGTGCGGCAGCCACTATTATGATAATCATAACGAGAAAAGTCAGTTGTCCATAGAGATGTTCAAAGGCTCAAGACTGGTATGTACTCGTACATGATGCCGAATCCAGTAAAGCCACTACATGCAATAAACTAATTTCAGCTTTATATGTTTTTCACTAAACGACAATGTATTTTTTTAATGTAATAGTAATGAGACGTCTCATGAGAGATAACGCCTGGCCGTAACCATTGCAGCGATAAATGCGAAAGTGAGTTTGTTCGTTTATTTGTTTGTTTATTACGCTATCACGCAAAAAACATTGAACCAATCTTCATGAAATATAGCACTGGTATTGTTAAGAACACGGAGGACATAGGCTAGCTTTCATCCCTGAAATAATACAGTTCCCGAGGGATCGACAGTAACGCGGGCGGAGCCGCGGGCGAAAGCTAGTAGATAAAATAAACAAAGGATGACGTAAAATTTGTTGTGTTTTTATTTACATATTAGGTAGATACGTTTAAACTGATACCAAAGATTTGCACCTCTGGTCTTATTTTTCATATAAGTTCCTACATATTTAGGTAGGTACTCTTGCTGGCGGCGGCGGCCGCTCTTTGACTGCACTCGTGCACGCACTGAACGACTACATCTTTAAGTTTTACAACTTTATCCATTTTTGTTTAACTCAAATTTTGCGGAGTGCTTTTAAAAGAGCGCACGTCTCTCCATACAAACTATTGTTAGAAGATAGAAATGTTCTCGCGCGTGAAACGGAAAATGTTCTGTAGGTACTATAGACGTTCGGTGCGCCCGGGCAGGCCCTGCGTGACCTTGACCTAATTTCAGTCGTTTTCATTTTAATATCCATTGGAACCAAAAAAAAATAACTTTTCCGGTGGATTGGTGGTAGTGCTTTTAGATTTTGGCACAACACATGATTTTCTTGTATTTAAATTCCACATTTTCGAATAATATTTGCGTTATTTCGTAGTGAAACGTACCGGAGCGCGCGACGTACTGCGTGAGTGTATGACTTGTGACGTCAGCGCACCGAGCGCCGGCCGGCCGACACTCGCGCCGTTTAAAATTCAATATCTCGGGAACTAAGTGACATATCGAAATAATTTTTACACGCGTTTTTTTTATTTCATATGGACTATAAGAAAAGTTAAAAATCGAAACTAGTGAACATTCTTCATTGTACATATTATTATGTAAGAGTTTCTATATTCCTCCATAACTTTTAAATGCCTGAACAAATTTGGATTTATGGGGTGCCGTTGGAATGGATTGGAATGGTACATCATTCCGAGTGGCACAAGCTTTAATTATTTATTTATTGATAGGCGTTTGTTTTTTTTTAATGTTAATATTTTATTATGAAATTCCTCCGCTAATACTTTCGAGTTTTGAGATAACTTAAGTATGCTATATAAATAAATAAATAAATAAATAAATAAATATCGTAGGACATTACACACAGCGCCATCTGACCCCAAACTAAGCAAAGCTTGTACTATGAGAATCAGATAACTGATAAAATACTTAAATACTTTTTTTTTTTTGTAAATACATACTTATAATACATACAGTACAACCTTTAAGTACAGTATACTTAAAGGTTTACACGTTAGCCGCTGGTATTGCTAAATATCACAGTTTGGATATTTGTTTATACAAAAATGTACTGTACGTGTTAAATTTCAACAACTTCATCCGCTATGTACAATTGTACATTGTACATACAACATTTTTTGATGTCAATGTCAAATTTGTATTAACTATTTGATCATTATTTTATTTTAACTACTAGCTACGCCTCGCTACATGGTTTCTGGATAAACAGTAGCATATGCGTTAATCCAGGGTCTTAGCTACCTCTATACCAAATTTCATCCAAATCCGTTCTGTAGTTTTTGCGTGAAACAGTAACAAACATCCATCCATCCATTCATCCAAACTGTCACATTCATAATGTTAGTGGGATGTTTAGAATAGATTGTATTTGTAAAGGTTTTCAGTAAGTTTTATGTCTATCTCACCTAACTTACTCTCTCTTGTATCATAAAACTATCATACAATTTTAGTAGATTTTTGAATTTCAGTTAGAGTGATGGTGACACGGGTGACAACCCTGCGGGCGCATGTACGTGACATTCATAAATTCAGGGTGAAATTCAGTTAATCGTAGAAATCCACAGCGGGAAAGTCGAAACGGCGACGTGACTGCGACGCGACGCTGACGCGACGTGAGCAGCCCCATCTGTGGGTTTGTACCACAGGAATGATATTTTATAGAAAACCCCAAAGACAGCGCTTGAGTAAACTATACCAATGCCTAAAATCTAGTTTAAATCAGAAAACGTAGCAACGGGGAAATAGATTTTTTTTTTTAAAAACAACTATAAAATTTTGCGAATATATTAAGTCCAGTTCTGATCGCTCGATGGTTATTTTCAATAGCCTGTTATGTAAACACGCTACTGCGTGACGGCAGAATTACTGACCACAGACATTACATCAATGTCTGTGGGTGGTACCTAATAGACCACCTCCTGCTAAGGAGATATGCCACCTAGCAGTTCTAGAAGCCATAGTAGGCACCACCTACTACGTCGTTCATGTTTATAATAAACTAGATGCGCCCCGTGGTGTTACCCGCTATATTTTTGGGACTTTCAACTTGAGGGTGGTAGCTAGCCATCCGAGTACCTACTAGAAAAAAAATCTGCCACAAAGCACATAAAGGTGTGTTCCGGCAACCTCATTTGAAAGCCAGTTCCATTCCAGGCTTGGTGTGTTTACCATCTTCGACCACACCGTCACATAACATCAGATGAGATTTAGGCAAACACTTAGTTTGTCAACCATAAAAAAACGTAAATTTTGTCACATATTTTTTATATCTGGTATTCTCCTTTTAACAAAATCTTGCGTCTTTAATCAGAATATCTACTTCCAAGTTGTTCAACGTTAGATTACATCAAGTCTTCAGTTAGGGCTGGAGCTGTAATAAGATTTAGGTTGCTAGTCTTTGAAATATTATTCCAAAGACTAACTAACGCAAAAATAGTCCACTTTAGAGTTAGTTCTGTAAGACCTGTTTAATACATACAAAAATCCTGTAATTTTTCCACAGCAATAAGTATAGCTATATCTGTATATGATGCCTTCTGATGATCAGATGATTATGATCTGTATGCCTTCGTAGGTTTATGATGAGTTTTTATTAGTTGTTATTTTTATTGGCATAACTTGTGGTAAATTTCCTTAGCAAGAGGTCGTCTAGATAAGTACTTCCGCAGTACTAGATATTCTGCTGCCAAGCAGTAGTGGATAAACATTACTGTGTTCTGGTTTGAAGGCTACTGCAGCTAGCGAAATTACAGAGCTGTTGAAATTAACCATCGAATATCTCAACGTAGTGAGCGCCAAAGTAGCTATGCTCTAGACTTTGTTTTGTTACTCAAAGTTCTGTGTATTGTTGTAATTGTCATGGGCATCCGTTATATCTTAACATCAGGAGAGCGAAAGCTAGCCAGCGGAGTACCATCAGGTACCCTACCACCAGCGGCGGCCTTAGCTGTTGCGAGGCCCGGGGCGACAGATCATTGACAAGCCCTTTTTCTTTGAGTCCATTTTACTAAAAAATTAGTTCCGAGTGCTCGAGTGGCCGTAATATGCTTGCACTAATAAAGAAACCGTGCGTAGGGAGGTGTGTTAAGTGCAAGGCGCGAGATACACATGCATATATGGTAAAGACTTTTTTCTACGAGGTCGCGAGGCCCCGGGCGGTTGCCCTGCTTGCCACCCCGTAAGGCCGCCACTGCCCACCACAATAGTATGACTGCGTCACGATGTTTCTCTTCACTAGCAACTGGAACGAATTTCATGAAACTCAAAAATAACAATAAAAATGAAATTATGCTGATGCGATAAACAACCAATAGCAATTTAGATTCTCACTTAATAAAGTGTTCACAGACAAAATAAATATTATTCCAAAACATTCAAAATAATCACCTGGCTCTGACAGTGTCTTTATTCTTATCGGCTGCCGTAAGCAGCGTTATTATAATATCGCGTTGAATAATGAAACGGACATTTCTCGAGACTACTCAGAAGATAGGCGGAATGTATACTGTTTACGAAAACATGACGGTCACAGTGTATCACTCAGAAGGAAAACTCGGACAGAAGAAAATAAAAACGTCAAAGTTAAAAAAAAAATTATAAAGTTATAAAAAATAAAATAAATGTATCATGTGTTATCTATATATGTGTTATAAATATTAGTTTTTGTGTTACGTTAAAATTTTATTTTTATTTTATTTTAGTCAATTTAGCTGTATTTGTATCTTATGTTACAAGTCAAATAAAAAATTTAAAAATAGTGATAATAAAACAATAATGGTGGTAGAAATAAATGAATGTCGTAGTAATCATGTATTTTTAGCTCTTTCTCATCGGCACCGGCACCGGTAAATGCCTATTACAGTCATGCCGATGCCGAAGGAAAGAGCAGTCTAGTCTGGCGGCAAAGTTATACGGGACGGCACGGCACGGGATATTTTGTGTCATTGGACAATTGCACATATACTAGTATATAAGCTTTACTTTACTACGACATCTATAAAAAATTCTTAAACGTTTATGACTCACGTCATGTTTGTGATTATGTAATTCAAAAATATCATAAGTTTTATTTTTAATCCACTTCAAAAATGGAGGAGGAGACTCCAAACGGATTAAGTTTTATGTTTATTAAGATTTTGTAATAATTTAGTATTTACATGAGTAAGTTATTTTAAACGAAATTAGAAATTTGTAAAAGAGAATTGTTACACATTTCTATTTTTTGAATTCAATGTTTCATTAAATTTATTTTTCGCTTATTAGTGCTGATGTATTTTTTTAAGTCGGTTTTCCTTTTTTTCACTGGGTGCTGAATCTCGAGAAATAAATAACATTTCAGTTATTGTCATTTTGAAAGAAATAGATTTCTGAGTATTGGTATAGACGTAAACATTGTCTATTGTCTCAGAATAAATCCTCTGGTCTGAATTGAGTTTCCCTGCGAAATTATAGCATAGATAAGAACAAAGGGATGATAGCTCAGTGGTTAGCGCGGTTGTTTCGCATGCCGCAGGGCGTAGGTTGAAACCCTAACAATGAGCTTGAGCTGCCGGTGAAGAAAAACATTGCGAGGAAACCATAGCATGGTGGTAGGGTACTCTCTAGTGCTCGGCTGGCTAGCTACCACCCTCAAATTGAAAAGTTTCTTTATTCCACCATAACTTTTAAATGCCTAAATTTATCCTTAGAATCCTTACATCATCCCAAGTGACACTGGCTATAAATTAAAAAAAAACATTTAGTTGTGGGCATTCGTGTTTTTTAATTTTCTTAATTAAGCTTGTATATTGAAGTGCTTTTGGATACACAATATCTTTGGTTTTTTTCAATATTTATTACCCAAACAATACAACGAACTGCTCACCAAAATACATTGCACACCAGGAGCTTTGAATGAAAACTTAAAATTTATTAGAAAAGCACAATCTTTCATACTGTTTTTTTAAGTAAAAGTAAAACTCTCCTAACGGTAAAATGGTACGAGGAGATTTACTACTAAGGTGGTACGAGGAGATCTACTACTAAGGCGGCACGAGGAGATCTACAACTAAGGTTGTACGAGGAGATCTACTACTAAGGTGGTACTAGAAGATCTACTACTAAGGTGGTACGAGGAGATCTACTACTAAGCTGGTACTAGGAGATCTACTACTAAGCTGGTACTAGGAGATCTACTACTAAGCTGGTACTAGGAGATCTACTACTAAGGTGGTACTAGGAGATCTACTACTAAGGTGGTACAAGGAGATCTACTACTAAGGTGGAACGAAAAGATCTACTACTAAGGTGGTACTAGGAGATCTACTACTATAGTGGTACTAGGAGATCTACTACTAAGTAAGAGGTACCTTACTCATCGCCTTACACCCCCATATATCCCTATATATTCTCTTACGCTTCAGATTTGAGTTGTATAAAGACTGCAGATAATCTCTACTTATTACTTACTGTAAATCTTCTGTATTTTCGCTAACTTGCCATGGAATTATACATAACGCCTGAAAGTAAGTATCATTGAGGGAGATGAGAAAAATATATGGAATTTCGAAGGTGCAAAAGAAACCCTTATATATAAAGTTAATAAGGATTGCGATAACATGGGAGGCGTACAAAGTTCTGTCGCAAGAGAGAAACTTACCCAATATGTATGTGTAAAACATATGGTGGAAGCTACCATAAACATATGAGTAAAATTTCTGCTTACGAAGATGTGTGGGGCGAATAGTCCGTAGTATTTTTTTTTAATGTCAAAGTAATGAGATGAACGCGACACTCTCCTGACGGTAAGAGATAACGCCTGTTCATGACCATTGCCGTTTGCCGTCAGTTCCGTCGTGACAAAACGTGTTTTTTTACTTTATATTAAAAAAAATTATACAATATATATTATATATACTTTACTTATATATATATAATATATATATTTATTATATATATCATTTATACTTTATATTAAAAAAAAAAAATATCTCGACAAATTGGGCAGAATGGCATACGCATATTTTTAAAGAATTATCCTACTGTACCTAATCACACTAATGTTATAGAGGCGAAAGTTTGTGAGTGTAAGTATGTTTGTATGTTTTTTACTTCTTCATGCTCAAACGTCTGTAACAATTTTGGTGCAATTTGGTACCGAGGTACAATAACAGCCTGGATTAACACATAGCCTACTTTTTATCCCAATATAATGTAGCGAGTAACACCGCGCGGCGCAGCTTGTAATATTATAAATATGGAAATTTGTATGTTTCGATGTTTGTATCTCAATCACGCAAAAACGATTGAATGAATTTGGATAAAATTTGGTGCACTCGAATTAACATATGGGATACTTTTTATGTCAGAAAAATGTTAGGTTCCTGTAGGATTACCGAAAGTGTTCAAGGGCACTACAACTACCCGCAACCAGATGTACATAGTCAAGTTTCACAATACACTATAGTAATGACTATTCTACTTATGACTTCATGGCATCTTGTGGTGGTGGTAACATTTTTAGTAAAAATTCACGCGGACGAAGTCGCGGGTAACAGCTAGTAAAATATAAAGAAAACCAAACTGTTTTTATTTTGAATTAAAAGTCATTGTTACAAGAGTTGTTACACAAAGAAAAAGAACAGAAAATAGTTATATAAATGTTTCATAGACTTGCAAAAGATAAAATGATACGCTAAATTAGTAACAATAACCTATTACGAAAAGATAAAGTACCTAATCTCAGCCTGATTATCTTTATTAGAACAATTCTTGTAATAGTGACATTATGACGTAATTGCTAAATACATAGTTTGATAGGAGATACAAACTTATCGAGAACAACGAAACAAAACAAACTTTTGCTTTTAGCTTATCTGTATTCATTGGTTTCCATCGTAACACACTAAAATCGTAAACTAAAAGAAATCGTCAGTTTTCTCAACACGTATAAGTTCGCGTTTGACCTCTAACTCGCCTGATAGATAGATACATTGTACAATTACTAGTGTAAGTAATGAAATCCTTGTAGTACAGAAAAATAACATAATTAGTTGCTTGTCGAACACGTTTGCTTTTATTCTTATTCAAACTCATAAGTCCTGCACTGACGTCCCGCTTGGGGTATTTTGCGCATTTCCCCCTATCAACAACGTTAGTTTGCTCTTATAAAACTTGAAATAACAAAAAAAAATATTAAGAAGGTTCCTCACTTTGCAGCCCTAACCACCGGCAGCTTGAGCCCTGCCCCGCAGCCGGCGGCACCCTATTTTTTTAAATTATTTATCTCACTAATTATAAAGAGGAAAGATTTTCGTTTTTGTTTGTTTGTATTGAATAGGCTCCAAAACTACTGGACCAATCTTAATAATTCTTTCATCATTAGTATGCTACATTATCACTGAGTGACATAGGCTATATTTATATTGTTAATCGAGTCTTGTTTTCCCGTGCGAAGCCGGGGCGAGCTGCTAGTGTTTCATATGTAATGTAAAAAATTCAAAAGTTAAAAAAATAACCATGAAAAATTATTATAATAATATTTATTTTTTAATGTAGTGGTGTACACTGTGGACTTTTTAAATAAATAAATATGTAATAAGAAACATTGAGATTGAAAAAAATTATAAATGTTTTGCTATAGTACGTAAGGCTTACGAATTTACCATTTTGTTTGACATAATTATTACATAGAATTAAGGTTAGATAGTGAGCAATGATGCGGTTGCTGATGAAGCACGTAGACTTAGGAGAGGCATATTCACTCTGAAATTGAAAATATTCAGATTATATGCCTCAGGCCACAAGAAAACCAGCGGCTTGATCCATTCCTTGGCCGTACGGTTGAGAAACATAGAGTCAAAAGTCAACGTTACCAAATAAGCCTGTTATTTTTAAGTTAAATTATATTACACTATATACTATGTACCTAATACAAGTTCTAAAAACTAAACTAAATACTTTTTATACCTTTCTTACATTTCTCGTAACGCTTTTGTATTCAATTTATGTTGATTCATAATGTTTGAGACATAAGAACAATCCTTTAACATTATAAAATTTAATAAAATATAAATTAATCTTCATTAATTTAGATTATCATTCCAGTTCCAAGCATATTAATTTTCATTTGTCTCACATAGTGCTTGCCTAAACAAACTTCAATTTTACAATATAATGTCAGAAGTAATTCCGAGAGCATTAATGAAAATTTAATATTTATGTAAGACCTGAGTAGGTACCTAATTAGTTATTTTAAACACACTGCAAAGATATGAAACAAAATCAAATCCGATATAATAACTTACTCGTATATGAAATTTAAAATGAGTTCTCCAACAGTTTACTTTGTAAACGCGGATTTAACCAAAAATCCCACATTCTTGGCTGGTGCGTCGACCTAAAGTGAACTTGGCCTCCGATACTAAGAATTGCCACTTTCACCGTCTTGTGCTATCTCATGCCACATAAAAGCTCGCGATTCATTCGCAATCCTTCTTTACTAGATCCCCTTGCTTCTATCGCCGATATCGTACAATCTATCGATATCGCTCACAGTTCTACGCGAGATCAATAGCTTCGCAACACGTTATAAGTAAAAAGCAGTAATGTAGTTCTGTCCAAGAGTAGTTAGAAAGTAAGTAACTTGTTTGTTTAACAAAAGATAAGAGAAAAGGGAACAAATAGAATTACCATCAAAGAGTAGGTAAATCGTAATCAAATCTTATTTTTAAACTTTAAAAACTCGGAGAGCTGATGTCAACAGTCATAAGACGCAAGGCCACAGTCTTCAAACACTTACAAAGAGGATCCCATATTACTTTCCAAGAATGATCCTCGAAAGTAGAATCCTGGGGAAGCGAAGCCCAAGTCGTCCTAGACGGAAATGACTAGACGACCTCAAGGAGTGAACTGGGCTCAGTTCTAAATTCCGAAAAATGATTTGTTTCCAAGTGACCTCCAAACTTCAGTGTGAAAATGCTACTTGATGATGATGATGCATTTATACACTAGTGTCAAGACACTTTCCGGAGTGCAATGTCTGAGAACGTTAAGGTGAATTTAGATCCAAGAATGACACTGCGTCGAAAGTACCCAACAGAGCCGTCACGAAAATACACGTAACACTTACTTTTAGACTTTTGTAGACTTACTTTTATACTAGGTAATTTTTAATTAATCGATCACTGCTCCTAGGATCGTGACATCACACATGAAAACTTTTGTTTCATAACTTTTAGTAAAAGTCGTGAAATTCCCAACAAAATGTTACTTTTTTAGTTTTATTTTATTATGTGAATTGCTCCTAGTTCTTCTTTGCCTAGATTCCGCGTTATTTTTGTTTGAAACCGTATACATGTAGATCTAATTTATTTTACGCCTACAGAGGGTTCATAACGTTGTAATTCAATTCTTTTTTGCTCTCTTTCGCTCTCTCTCTGTCTCTTTCAAATTATTTTCTTTGATAAATTCTATTAATAGTATCGTATTAATCCAAAATATTTCGTCTGTTGTTTCGTTTCTCTGGTCTTCACCTTCTTAGACTTGAGTCAAGTCTTAGTACGCGGCCGCTGCAGTAGGTAGGGGAGACCGGGGCTACAATTAACGAAAAACGAATAACTAACTGTAGTTTATAAACTATTTAACATTTAGACTTAATTTTTATGTTACAAATGCCTTCATTATTTAGCTATCATGTGATTATAAAAAATTGAGCATATCAGAAACAATGTAGTAAATATTTATTTTTTTCTCAAAAAAGTCAGTTGTTAATTCTTACCTCACAATTGGGGCTAGAATTAACAGGTCTGGGGTAAGTATTAACATTACGTTATACTGACTGATAACAATAAAAACAAATGTATTTATGAATTTTTTTTTATTAAATTTTAAGTTTCATTGATAAAGACTTGTATGGAATAGGTTTTCTTATAACCTAACAACAATAATAACAAAAAAAAAACTTAAACAAAAACTAGTAATTCTTCTAAATTTTTGGTATAATCAACGTACCTAGTAAAGTCTTTTTTTTTTCTAAATATTAATCAGTCTCACATTGATGATATTTTTTATGCTCAGAACAGGACTCTGGTATCTTCTCAATATTGTAAAAAATAGCACATTGATATGCTAATTTTTTCACTTCACTGGGCAGTAAACCAAAATAGATATTAGCACACTTTAGCAAATAATCGGCTATGGTTGCTTCTTGGTCGGCATTAAAAATTAACCGGGTTTTTTTGTAACCCATTTGTACTGATGTACCCGATTTCTTTTTTTTTACAAAATTGTAGAGTGAAACATGGCAGAGATCAAATTCTTTTGCCACATCTCTGTACTTTCTATTATTCTCCATCACTTCTAATGCAGCCGACTCGTAGACATCTATGGATGTTGTTCCTCGCGTTGTTTTCCTTCTATAAGTTCTCATGCTGTCATAAAAAAAAAAAATATTACATACCTAAAAATATACAGGTGCCTTGTTAATACTAACCCCCAATCCGGGGTAAGTATTAACATGTTAAAACAAACCCCGCCGATTTGTTAATTGTAACCCCGAAGGTACATTTTGATTGTTAAAAAACATAACAAAATATTCGTCTATAGTTTCGTTAATTAACCAACACAGTATTATAAAGTATAAAATATGCTGCCAGGGAACACAAAAACCTTAATCGTAATGCTCATAGTTCTTGTACAAATCAAAAAATGTTAAAGTTTGAAATATTCGTTACCTGCATAAAAATTACGCCAACCTCACAACTCACTTGGACGACGCGCGGAGCGCAACTGACTAATTCTATGGTATGCGGCGTGAACTAAGCAACGAATTAAAACATGCACTACAGTTGTAGTGTGTATAGTTTTAGAGAAACTGGCTTGTTAATACTTACCCCCGTTAATTGTAGCCCCAGTCTCTACTGTACATTTAGATAAAACAAAACTTAAAATAAATTATTTTGAATTGATTTTGATACACGTTTTCTTTTATGAGAAGGTTAAAAAATGTCATATTATCCAAAGTCACGTAGTCGAGATGAAGCAACTGGTGAGTGGCAGCTGGTTAATCTATAGTATAAATTATATATACTTATTAATTAGCTAAATGTAGACCTACATTAGAGTGGTACTAGTATTAAATAGAAATTGAACAGGATAAAAAATAAATCTTACGTTTATCTCGTGGCTCAGCGCCAAATCCGGTGCGGCTGCGAGACATATTGAGCAAAGATCACTAAACTTTTTGGCCCATTAGTTTCGATGTAATCACTTTGCGTAATTTAGTAATAAAATTCACACTATTTTCTATTATTTTTATTTATATACATAGAGATTAAAAGTTATCTAAATTAACAGTAAAATCCTAACCACGTTGATAATTACTTATAAATAATTCTATCTATCTATACTATTATAAAGAGGAAAGATTTGATTGTATTGAATAGGCTCCGAAACTACTGGGCCGATTTCAAAAATTCTTTCACCGTTAGGAAGCTACATTATCTCCGGGTGACATAAGCAACTTTTTATTCATGTATTCCCACGGGAACGGGAACAACACGGGTGAAACCGTGAGGCGTCCGCTATTTATTAATAAAAAAGGTATTTTGAACAATTTTTTTCTCGTCTTTATTAAGTAGATATATACACACACACATGTAGGCACACACACACTGACACGCACTCTCTTACACACACGCCCACATAAACACGCGCACATGCATACGAACACAGACATGCACACACAAACAAGCCACTTTAAAATTTACACCACTCAAAAGGGAAAGACAGTTTGGCTTCCAATCCTATGTTCAAATTACGGGCTCTGTTTTTTACGTTATATACTTATTGTAGTCAATTTTAATCGCTGAAACAAAACTTGGGGATGTATCGGGTTACATCCCCGCTGGCATGGGAGCTTCTAAAGTTTACGAGGATATGTGAAGACAGCCAACCTTCACTTTACCAATGTGGTAGCCACAATCCTTCGCACAATTATAATAAGACGCACCCAACAATATCTATGGCAGTTTATTAAAGTAAAAATAGAAGAATAAAATCACGTGTCTTGGACACATTCCCACGCGCAAAAATATAAAACAGCGCATATAAAAATGCAGTATACCTAAACTATTAGACTGTGATCGCACAGTGTAAAATATTCAGAATACCGTGTCATAGTTTGAGTTAGTGTAATATGTCATTCGTATATCAGTATCCTTTTTGGGCACGTGAAACAATGCACATGAAATACACGAACATCAGGACAGAGCGGCCGCACATGGCAACTAGGAGCTTAGTCACAAATATCGGTATTGTGTTTGTGTAGTTTAAATACAATCGCTTGCCTTCTATGGGCGCGGTCCTAAAAGGAAGGCATGTTGGTTTAAAACTGTTAAAAGATTTTTGTAAGCAGGATAAAATAAATGAACAAAATAAATATGAAAGATAGCTGCGCCCCGCGGTGTTACCCGCTACATGTTTTCGGGATAAAAAGTAGTCTATGTGTTAATCCAGGGTCTCGGCTACCTCCATCCTCCACCAAATTTCATCCAAATCCGTTTAGTTTTTGCGTGAAAGAGTAACAAAAATACTCACAACCTTTCGCATTTATAATGTTGGTAGAACTTTGCTTAGTTTAGGTCAAGACGGCGCTGTGTGAAAAAAATTCATCATTAGGTATCAGCCTAACGAAGTCCATTACTGGACATAGGTCTCTCCCAAGATACGCCACTCAGCCCGATCTTAGGCTTTTGGCTTCCATCCACCGCCAGCTGTCCTACGTATATAGTCACTCCATCGATACTAAGAGCGTCCTACGCTGCGTTTACCAATTCGCGGTCTCCAGTCTAGAACACGTCTACCCCAACGGTTATCGGTTCTGCGACAGATATGTTCAGCCCATTGCCACTTAAGCGAGCTAATACGCAAAAAAAATACAATGTAAAATGTAATATTCTAGGCAAGTATGTTCCATCTCACCGCATCATCACTTAACATCAGGTGAGATAGCGGTTAAACACAAGCCTATTTATCATAAAAAAAATATAACCACATTGCAAATATTTAGTTGAAAAAATTGTTATGGTTATACCGAGAATGAATCGAAGTGTAGCATAACGTACTCTATACAGAATGGTAGTAGGTTCTAAGTCGAAGAGTGATCATCGTACTCATCAGTGTAAACAACTTTTACTCTGCACTGGGTCGGTTGGTCATGGGAGGATCGGTTCCATAGTAAAAGTAATGTTAAAGATAAGTACAATATTATCTTATATGTGTGTATATAAAATTCAAACTGAAATTATTTTATTGACATAAAAACGTTACACATTTAAATTTATGTCACAAAAAAAGCAAAAGATATACATTAAAAAAAATCACATTAAAAAAGAAAAGATTTTTTTTTATAACAAATAGTCTTACGTTTGACCGCTATCTATGCCGCTATATTAAGTGATGATACGGTCTAAGATGGAGCACGCTTGCCTAGAAGATACCGATTCACTCTCGACTTAAAGACACCCAGATTATATCCATCGGGGAACACCCACTCAGGTAGCGCATTGCACTATCTAGCAGTTCGCACAATGAACAAACAATGATAAATAAGTAATCATTCCATCAGTAAAAAACATCATCAAGAGTAACAGAGCTGTTACGCTCTTTCCACTTATCCCATTGATCGGTGAAATTTTCACAATAAGTCAAAAATATGCTAAGATGCTATAAGGTATATGTATACAAGGTAACGCGTATCGGTGGTACTAAGCCGATAGTGTTGATGTCAACTCTCTCAGGTTTGGTCTTCTCTTTATGAAACATCCTACAGAAATAAGGTCATTATTAGACACCAGAAAATTTAATTAAAAAAAACAGCTTATCAATAATATCGTAATAACAAATAAAGCATGTGCAAACCGATTAAAATACCATCGTCTTTCTGGATAACCTTGAATAATTCTCATTAGCTAGTTTGATAGTGCTCTTAGAAATCACCAAACATAGGTAAAGTAAAGTCTAAAAAAAGAGACAAATATGTTTATGAGAATGTATGCAGAAAATAGTAGTGTTTTATTCATAAAGTGCTAAATTACTTGCATAAGTCTGAGAAAGTGATGTATATTATTGTACTTCACTTTCTCATGTGGAAAACATAACTTTTCTTGTTGATTTCAAAACTCCATCGAAGCTTGTAGTAAAGTCTTCACTATTTGACCTACTTTGTGTGATTTTGACTGTCTCTTAAACTTATTCAATAAAATACTTGAATATATCAGAATACTCTGAAAAATGCACAAAGTGCGACGCCAAAACGAAGAAAAAAGAATGGATTCGATTAAATTTAGATTTTAGGCGGAAACGCGGAAATGTGAAGACTATTTTTTATTTTATGTCTTTCGCAGTGTTTATGTATAAAAATACTCATAGTGGTGTTTTATCCATAAACTGCCGAATTACATAATCAAGAGTCTGAAAAAGTAATTTTACGTTGTGAAACATTGTTTTTCGAGTTGCTCCCGAAACTACGCCAAAGAGTTGAGTATAACTATCGCTATTTTACTAGAGCATGACCTAATCGAACCCAACTTGACTCCCTTTTTGTGACTTTGACTGTAACTTAGATTTATTTCACTCGAATTTTGGCACTGGCAAAACGCTTGATTCCAAACAGAAAGAAGGAAAAGAAAGACGTCAAAAATGAAATTTTACATCACTTATCCTCCGAAGTTATGTAAATGTCTAAAAGAGCAGCTTTTCTTTGTTTCATTTATTTAAAAAAACTGAAATCGGTGTACCTGTGGAAATACGCTCATGTCATTCATAATGAGACAGGAGTTTTTACAACCAAATATTTTTTTATATCTGAATTGTTGTGCAGGGTTATCGTGAAAACGAAATGAAAACAACTGATTAAACATTACAATTTATTATATTTTAATTAATAACATGTGACAATTTAATAAAAAATAAAATTTTACGCTCACATGGTGTTTTTTTTGGAAATAATTGTTCACATTAATGAATAAAATAACCTTCATTATCTTGTGAAAACAATGTTTTTTTATACTTTCTTATAGGCAGGCTGGATGTATGACAACAGCTCTCCGACAGTGTGGTCGAAGATGGTAAACACACCAAGTTTGGAATGGAACAAGTTCTCAAGTGTTACTACTAAAACGTGTTTTAGGTGCTTGGCGGTAGATTTTCAACTTGAGCGTGGTAAATGGCATGCCATGCACTAAAAGGCCATACATAAAACCTACCATGATATTAGTTACTTAGAATTTTGTCTTCACCGGCAGCTCAAATTTAAAATGGAGGTTTCGATCCATACTTTTTGTGTGATCCGATCGCGCTAACCTCCGAATTACTATTTGTTTTGACTCTTCGATAATTTTTAAACTACAAAAAAAACGAACACTAATACAGGGTTAAGCTTGGTGTACACCGTGCTGAAAAGGGTCCAGTACGCTTATCATTATAAACAACTTTTACAAAGGGCACACTCCGCAAAACGCGAAAAAAGAAATAGTTGCTCTATACATTTGATTAAGAATTATAAAAACAAAAAAAGAAGTAAAAGTTGGTTATAATTACAAGTACAACCCCCAACAACTTAGTATACCCAAAGCTTATAACCCTGTAACCACAACTCACTTGATGTAAGTGACGGTGTGGTTAAAGATGGTAAACACATCTAGCCTGGGATGGAATTGACTCTCTAGTTAGGCTGCTGGTACACGCTGTTGGGTGCTTGACGGCAAATTTTCAACTTGGAGGTGGCAGCTAGCCAGCTGAGTACTTGAAAGTACCCTACAACCATGATATAGTTTCCTCGAGAGATTTCCTTCACCAACAGCTGTGTGAACCGACCGCGCTAACAACTGTTCTATCATTGCTGCAAAATCACACGTACCAGCTAGTACTTAAAGTATATACTTTAATGACTGTGTAAGTACTTAATACCTACATTTGTATTTAAGAAAAACGCAATATATTTACTTGTACAGGAGCTAATACATTAATTGGATCCCGATTTGTGAAGTCACCTCCGGAGTGCCGGAGCTAGATAATTGGATTTCAGGATTTGTGAATATTTCATTTGGCAGGAGACGGCGGCAATCTCTCACCGATGCCGTGTTTATTTGGGGATTTCTAAATTCATAAGTCTCGGAGTAAATTAGGTACGACTGGGAATACATAGTCTTTAATCTTTTAAACCACGGACTAATGCCTCCTGCATTAGCCTGTGGTAGTAAAAAGAGTAGGTGGTCCAGAGTGGATCGGAATAAAGGAAAATATACCGAACGTCGATACTATTTAGATTTCAATTATTTTGAATAGACAACATGTTTCACTAATTTGTAAACCGCAATAAAGGTCTATTATTATTATTAAGATTATAAATGCAACAAAAAACTCTGAGAGAAATCACTGTTCGTAGGAGACTTTTCACTTGTAAAAGAGAAATGAAATAAATCGATTGTTTTAATTTATAAGATAATGAATTTATTGAACAAAATAAAAATAAAAACCTTAAATTAATACTATTTACAAAATTTATACACAATACAAGTGCATAATAATAACCTAACGATAGTCTAGCAGCTGAGGCAAACACGTGCAAAGTAATTACAACAAACAAAAGAACGAATTTCTTAGAATCTTTAGTTCGTATGATGCCGACAGTCGATGTGAATACGGGCCAGACAATAAAACAACAAAATAACAAACAAAAGAACGTACACAATTGCTGTTCTTATCAATTGCAATTATTAATAATTAAATAATTTTGCAACTTAGAAAGTAAATAAATATCTTGAATCTTACCTACTAATACTAGGTGCTTCACTATTAGTTGCCGAAATTACTTGCTTTAGAACGACATATTGTGTAGTTATGTAGAGTGTGTGTGATGCTACATAGAGTATATCATTGTATGGACAACAAGCCAAACCAACCAAAGATGAGTAATTTCGACGTTATAAAGAGTTTGACGTTAAATCGAGTGACGTTACATGGACTGTATATTGAACCTAAGGAACACATAACTACTCGTAACTTAACATCGTTAGTCAGCTCTATTTCTCATTTCACAATACGCATCATATCCCTTCCAAATTAATAATTCGTGTGTTCAACCGAAGGACCTCTTACTCCCGGTATTTATACGACCCCTATCAAGGGCACAGGCTGAGAAGTCATAGGAGGCTAACGTCTAACATAGATACTCACAGCTGTAAGTGTATTGTACCTATATCTTTGTGTATCTAGTAACTTATCACAAGCTAAAGCTTACCCTATTTCTATTCATAAGATTAACACAACATAGCACATTGGCTCCGAGACAGTTTTGGTTTTATAGAATTTATGAGACATTGAAGAAATCACAGCAATATTATAATGGCGAAAGTCTTTAAGTTTTATACAGTAGGGTTATATTGCATTGTAGTTTTTTATTGTTTTATATTGCCTATATTATTGTTACTTGTTCCCTGGGTGGGGCATATTGGGACAACTTGTAATGGTCACCCACAGGATTATAGTTATGTATAAATAAATAAATACCTATAACAAAAAAATGTGAGTTTATTATCTTGAGAAGCTCTGTTCTAATTTCTATAGCCGAAAAAAAATATGACACTTTATGGTCTCAAATAAAAAGCTAGCTTATTTGGGAATCTACATTTGGTTCTTTAACCTAGAAGCGAACTATGCTATTCGGCAGACGAGACATTCAGTCTATAGTGTTGTGCTATTTTAGCTTGTCGATAAGAATTTTGATTAACGTCTTTATGGATGCGATGACAAATGTTTGTAATATAGTAGTGTCATAAAGTATATAAACAAGTAGAGTACAAACGATCTGTCTTGAGTCTTTATAGAAGTGATAAACAAATAACTACAATACTCAGCTCCAGACTTAATTAGGGAAATTTAGAGAAAAGCATTAGAGGAAAATATTATTATTTCGGCCTTTTTCCCCCGCAGCTGGGCAAAGACTCTTCCTCATTTTGATTTGTACTGGAGGAAATACTAATCAAAAATGTTTTGGAGTCTGACAGGTAAACTGAGCACTCATAATTAACTTTGAATAATTAAATGTGTTCACTAAAATAAATAGAGTTTAAGGAGTTCTGGTGTAAACGCGGAAAAATCATGTATTATTTTCCATTTGTTTTTTACATAACATTGTATTTTTTCGAATGTTTATGTTTTTATAAATAGTATCATTTTCATCATTAAGTGTTGAACTATATGCGCAAGATAAATGATATATCTGGATAAAAGTGTCTACTTAGAAGCGTTATTATTCTAAGCGTGTCTTGTAAAATTACCACAAAGTATTTTACTAGGGCATAGATTAGATTCGATTGGGCTTATCTTACCTCTTATGTGACTAAGACTTATGTTAGTCGGTTTTATCATGTGACACTTATAAATATGAAATACTTGACGTTGGCAGAACGCACAAAATGCAATGCCCAAGAAAAATAAAAATATATTCTGTAGGAAGTCAAGATTTCAATTTGCGTTCAATATATTTTTTTTTAAATTAAAATGTTAAATTCAGCTTTGAAGCATTCACGAAATGTTAAAACTCAGCTTGAAAGCATTGACTAAAATACTTCTAATACGATTTACATCTTCAAATATGTAGGAAATTGACTCAATCTTTGTACGCAATAGATACAAAATGCTAATTGAATAGATGTACCCTACCGTATCTCTTAATTAAAAGGTCATTGTTAGTGCCCTTGACAAGAGATCTTCCTCACCCCTTGTCGTGTCTTTGAACTAATTGCTATTTGTCTGTTCTCGAGTAATCATCCCCTTTTTCCCCGGATATCCTGGTATATACAAAGCACATTTATTACTAGCCCCTACATCTAAATCGTGCTCAAAACTTCTAACAATTTCAGTTTCTATAACCTCATGCACTACGTACATCGTTGTTTTCTGTTTATTTTGACAGCCCTGTTGGCTCATTGATAGTATATCCCACTTTGACCCACTTCCTGATGTCTGATTGGACTCAAATTTGGTGTACTTATGTATCTTCAGTGGCAATACAATTAAATAGTACCATGGAGCTGATCTGATGATGGAAACGGAATACGACCTTAGGAACTTCTGAACTTAACAGTATAAGCCCATCGAGTTTGAGCTCTATAGATTCACTTTGAGGAGCACTTTATGTCTAGACGGTATTCAGGGTCTGATCATGAAGCTAGGAAGTGGTTACGATATATCTGTGTTAAAATTTGTATGGTGGTAGAGTACTTTCTAGTACTCGGCTGGCTAGCTACCACCCTCAAGTTGAAAATCTGCCGCCAAGCATCTAACAGTGTGTTCTGACAGCCTCACTTGAGAGCCAGTTCTATTCCAGGCTATGTATGCTTTACTATCTTCGACCACAGCCATAAAAAAACTATATAATCCCACCAAGTTTGGGCTCGATTGATTTGTCTCGAGGAGTTTTTTGAGAGATATTTGTTCTTGACTCATAGTAATTAAAAGGTCATCAAGTTTAATAAAAGAAGCACAAAAAACTTACAAACTTCAGTAAATATCGACGAAGTTTAATTTTCAAGTTGTTTATTACTCTTATTATCTCTGCTACTTTACGTAATTTTAAGTTGAAATTTGTGTGTTCAAAAATGTGTGTTCTTGACGCCAGAATCATCCTTTTTCTCTCCAGCTGCACTCGTAAATTCTTATAGTTTAATTATGTACTATACTACTACTAGAAGGTATATAAGAAATAAACTATCCAATCCCGCGATATCAGAAATATCGTCGACTCAGTGAATCGAAGAGACATTATTGCTAAATGGATAAAGTTTCCTCTGGGCAAACACCGTCCAACTTTGCTTCATTAGTCGGCAGAATCGAAAAACAAATACACATATTGAAGAAACAAACTTCGTTTGGACGTCGAGTTCTGGTAATCCACTGAGCGGGAATAGATAAGAAGCAAAAGGGACTAATCTAAAAGGACAAGTGATTCTATTATTGGTGAAACAATTGAACAGAATATTTACAACACAGAGTACATTTTTCTGTGTATCAAAGCAGCGATTTTTCTGGCATATACATCAGAAATAAGCTTTTTTAAGTCTAATCAGTTACTAAAATAATACACTTATCGCACTAATATTACAAACATTTCATTTCATTTAAGTAAAAATAATAAGACGACCGAGACGCTCTCCTGATGGTAAGAGAAGACATCTGTCCACCAACATTGTAAAAAAAAATTACCATTAACAGACAGATTATTTTTATACTATTGCAGCGATACACAGAACTTTGAGTAAAAAAACAAAGGCATCGCTGCTTTGCTTTACTACTTTGAGACTTTCAATGGTTAATCAATAACCCTGTAATTTCGTTACCTGTAGTACCTTTCAAACCGGAACACGGTAATGTTAATTTTCATCGCCAAATATGGCCGTAGGATTAGCTGGTATTGCAGAGAAACGCTCCTTCTGTGAAATACATCAATCATCAAGCTCGATTACTTTGAAGTGCGCAATGAATACAACGTTTAGTTTTTAAAACAAACAGCTGTTACATAGACTTCGTTGACCCTTCCCCAAATGTATGGCAGCTGATTTCTTTTTCAAGATTTTAGAATTGTGTCCATTGTAAAAAAACATATTATTAAATGCATAATCCTCTCTTGGCTTAGTACACCCTAATCTTATAACCCTATATACAAGAGTATCATGTGGTTACTATGATTATTACGTTATGGATAAAAGTGCAAAGCATGTTCTGAAATCGCTTCAGCAATCGACTGTTAATGAGTATTAATTTTCAATTATCTTTAAAATAAGCAAAATGCGCGCATCATTTTCAAATGCAAACAATAACGTTTGCTGGTGAAGCATGTCCGATAAACAATGCACTGACGCGGTATCCACAATGTAATTGCAAACACATTTTGTCAATGACATTACTAATGCATTTTTCAATTAAATTTCCAGTGCCACAGTTTATGTCGCGATTATGATTATGTAGCGATGATAGCTCAGTGGTTAGTGCGGTAGGTTCGCATGCCGAAGGGCGTGGGTTCAAACCCCAACAATGAGCTTGAGCTGCCGGTGAAGGAAAACATCGTGAGGAAACCATAGCATGGTGGTAGGGTACTTTCTGGTACTCGGCTGGCTAGCTACCACCCTCAAGTTGTAAATCTGCCGCCAAGCATCGAACGGTGTGTTCCGGCAGCCTCACTTGAGAGCCAGTTCCATTCCAGGCTAGGTGTGCTTTACCATCTTCGACCACACCTTCACTTAACATCAGGTGAGCTGTAGTCAACACCTAGCCTGTCAACAATAAAAAAAGTAAAAAATAAAAAATGTCAGTAGTTTCGTCCACGTTAACTTTAGAATTAGGTTCAGAGATAAATGAAACAGGTGGAAGTAACAAATAAGCAAAAGTCATGAAATTTGCGCTATTTTATTACTAGATTAAGATAAAGATACCTTTATTAAGATAATATTGCATAAGACACATCTCTATTAATTTTCAAGTGGATATGTCCAGTTGTTCGTGTTTTGATAATCCCACAGGAACCTTAGATTTTTCTGATATAAAAAGTATTCTATATGTTAATACAGGTAGTAAACTATATGTGTGCCAAATTTCATCCAAATCCGTTCAGCCGTTTTTGTGTGATTGCGTAACAAACAGCCATACATCTAAACATACAAACTTTCACATTAAACACTTGACACTGGCAAATGCTCAAAATGCGATGCCAAAACCAAAGAAAAAAACTTTCACATTAATAACATTAGTAGGATAGAAAAATTATTCATGAAACTTCTATGTTCACAATTTTAAAATATCACAAGTACTTATAAACCTGATAACATTTCAAAACTTATAGAATTAACGCTGCAAAACCCCTCATAAGTAACTATAGCTAACTGGTAATCAGTAACCTAATTCTATGGTAATTACAAATAGCTCATTGCTTTCTGAAGATATTTTACGAATGTAGGTTTCATGCTCTACTTCCATTATTACTTTCTAGAACAGAATAAATAACAGTACTAATGTACAGAAGGATCACACGCGAACTAATGTCAAATTTTCGTACAAAAATATATTTACTCTTACGACCATCATTCAGTTACACACAAAATTGAAACATATCGTGTGGCATGAGCGTGTATATTCCTAGATAGGACTCTACTGCAGTTACAAAGAATAGCAACTTGTCAATATAAAATATTAATTCAAAATTCTGTATCAATAAATTAGCTTCAGCAGATACATAACTTATTAGAACGGATAACATCGTTTAGTAGTCTTATCGCTAGGTGCAAAAAGTTTGCGAAAGATACAAAGTACGATGCGAGCTGTGAGAGGTGACAAATGCCGAAGATAAGGAACTGATTTTTTGACTGCTTAATTTAAATAACATTTGATTTTTAATGATATGTTTCAATTATCTTTGAGTTTAAAATACTCGTCAATGTCATAAAAACAATATCTCTAGCAGCCAAGACCAAACCACACTATACATAACACTCATTACACTTAGTACAAGCTAATTCATAAGTTGCTTATTTTGGGGTCAGATGGCGCTGAGTGTAATGTCATACGATATTTTATTTATTTCTGTTTCCTTTCCTCTCTCTCTTCCAGTAATAAGGATTCGGTCCTAGATCTGGGATGATCGTAATAAAACAATCAAGGCGCAAAAATGTATCCCCGAGGAGTGCAAACAGCGGAACAACTTGGCATACTTGGCCGTTGATCTCGCCGTCTGAGGTCGCCAAACTTTATTATTTGGGTCAGGAAAAGTAACGCGCTTATTAGTCTGCTCAAGTATTTTAATCTAGAGCAGAAATGTTCCTTAGGGTGTTGTAACTTTACAAACTTTTGGCAGTATTTGTTGTTTACGTAAATAATTTTAAATTCATTGTACCGTGTAGTGCGTAATTCAGGTTAAAATAACATGATTAGACATATGCTTATAGTGTTATGGGCGTGTAGGTGACAGGTGCCTACATGAACCATCAGTCATTTGCATAGAAATACAGGATAAGCTTTAACTGTATACTAAGCCGAAACTGTTTATTTATAGCATTGAGAACGAATTTTACTATGAGAATAAATCTAAAAACTCTTAATGAAAAAAAAAATCCGCTCCATACAGCCATGTTCAAATGTCAACTTATATTTTTTGCTTTAAAGCAGCTTTTTTTTAAATTTTGATGTCAGAGTATAACATTGTACAAGATGCCAAACAATCATGCCACTACCATCATGTCGTAGTAAATTAAATATGACGGACGAAGTCGCAGGCGTCAGCTAGTGTATTATAAATATATTATCTATTAACAAAAAAAGTTAATAAATATTCTATAAGCTATCTGGTTCTTATAGTAGGTACAAGCTTTGCTTAGTTTGGGGCTGATGTGTGAAATGTCCTATGATATTTGGCTTTTATTTGTTTATTAACCTACTAACTACTGGCTAAGATCATTTAGCTAAAGGATCTAATAATTCCTTACGTCGATGAAAACATCCATAAGACTTCTTAGTGTTCAAAACAATGATATAACTTTTTCGAGTGTTTGTATTTAGAAAAAGCAGTAGTGTTTTAATCATAAATTGCTTAATTATTCGTACGAGTATTGGCAAAAATAATAAATTGGCATAGTCATGAAATCATTCTGGTTCAAAATGTTATTTTTTCCAAAATGTCCGGTTAAATAACGCTCTTCACGCAAAATGCCTTTTCGTATTTTTCCCAAAACCAGGAACACAGTAAGCTTATTACAACTACTGCTACAATGTGTTACTGACTGGACTGGACTTTACTTTGTGACTTTGACTGTGAATTAAACTTTATTTTACTAACTTTTATTACGAAATATTGAAAAAAATATTTTTTTTTTTTTTATGTTACAAATAATGAGACAAACGAGACGCTCTCCTGATGGTAAGAGATAACGCCTGTCCATGACCATTACAGCGATACACAGAACTTTGAGTAACAAAACAAAGTCCAGGGCATCGCTGCTTTGGTGCTCATTACTTTGAGACTTTCGATGGTTAGTCTCAACAGCCCAGTAATTTCGCTAGCTGCAGTACCCTTCAAACCGGAACACAGTAATGTTTACACACTACTGCTTGGCGGCAGAATATCTGGTACTGCGGTGGTACCTACCTAGATGACCTCCTGCTAAGGAGATCTACCACCAAGTAAATGCTTAACATTCGTAAAATGCACAAAGTGCGATGCCAAAAAAATGTATTCTGCTCTAAAAAACAAATGTGTAGGCAATACATTAAACCGATAAAATCTCGACATAATGCAAATGTATGAGCCCACTACCAATTTGTTGTATTCTTTTGGTAGGATATAATATCGAACTATAGTTTAATGTCAAGGATTTCAAACGAAACTGAGATAAGCACTTGTATTGCGTCGCTTTATGTATGACACATCAGTATGTAATTCTAGCACTTAGATAGGATGTACGTAGGTACCTGTTTACCTCACAATATCACGCGGACAATAGTAGCTCACCTAATATTATGAACACATATAATATTGCACTCGACTACAATGCAAGGTTACTTAGTAGGTACATACATACGTAATTTTTTTACGTGGAATTACCACGAGAAGGCTGCTACAATACTGTCTACAGTTTGGATTAAACAACTTTTAATTTAATTCCGCAAAAAATTAGTTACTTAGTAGGTATTAGTTATATATATCGGCGAGCATTTCATACACTGCTTTCTAGCACCAAACTAAACAAAGCTTGCGCTATGGAAACCAGACATGAGATTTTATGTTTACATGTCTACTTTTTAAATAAATTCTTACATTTACAACAAAGTGACGGTGTGGTCGATGTTGGTACAGCACACTAACCAGGTATGGAACTTACTCTCAAGTGAGGCTGATGGAACACATGCTTGGATGCTTGGCGGCAGATTTTCAACTTGAGGGTGATAGCTAACCAACCGAGTAGGTACTAGAAAATACCTTACCACCTTATGGTTTCCGCCTTCTTTATCATCTTCACTCCATCCAAAATCCTATTTTGTAGCACTAAACCAACCATAAAAAATGAACTATGGAAACTGACGTAGTTTTGACACATTTGTGGTTTTTTTATGCGGGATTACCACGTTTAATTATACAGATACTTCGACCATAGTTTCGACCAGATCCAGTGGCCTACATCATGGAGTCAATATATAGAGCTGAGTAGACGTAGAGACATTAGAATTGAGTGAAGGCGCGCGCAGCCTAAACTTGCTTCGCACAAAAACATATTTAATAATTAACTTCCTCATTCGTTCCGAACAACATCGATGCATTTTTTCATGTCGCGGTCCTACACGCTAACATTACGGCCACAGCTCACACGTGTAAAATTAATACTCACACATAGATGTAAATGTACGTAAACTAAACGTTAGACGTAACTACGTAAATTATTGCAGCGCAAATAAATAAATATCGTCGGATATTTCAGACATCGCCACCAAGCCCCAAACAAAGCAAAGCTTGTATTTTTTTATGTATAAGTAAAGAAACGAGCGTTGCACTCTCCTGATGGTAAGAGATAACACATGTCCAATTTCCATAACCATTGCAACAACACACAGAAGACTACTGACTATTCCCATAGTCAGTCCATCGCCAGATGACTGATAGCATACGTATATACTTTTTTGTAATATAATACAAACAGAACACCCAGAGACAGAACAAACATTTATCGTCACATAAATATTTGTCCAGGTGGGATTCGAACCCACGTTCAGCTTCGAACAGCTCCGGAAGCCGTCACTCACTGGCTCAAGATTTCATCTATTAAATAAAATTAAGCCCGGGTTATAATTATGATTCGTTAAAGTTATTTGGCGAGTTATTGGCGGCAACGTGGAAAACCCGTGTCGTCGCATTGTATTATTTGCCAAAATTTGTGTTTTCTTTTCTAACGTTATTATTTCTGTTCAGTTGTGAAAGCGCCTCAAGTGACCCACCTATGTTATGATTAGTGTGCATGCGGGGGAGTGAATGTGTGTATAAGAGAGTGTGAATATGTTTGTGTGGTGTGTAGATAATTTTTAATTTTTATTTTAGTTGTGTAACATGGGAGAAAATACGTGATTTGAATGCCATGTGGCTACCACAAAAGTCCCCTAAATAAAATAGAATAAAAAAAACGTTATTATTTAATAATATTGGTGTTTTAATCGTAATCGCACGAATGTAGGCAAGTGATATGATGTGGCCACACACCTTTTTAGAAGCCTCTAATAAAGTCACTACTACTTCACAAAAACGTCGACTGAACTTAACCGTGACTTAATACAATTCAATATATGATACAGAAGCACAAGGTACGATGCCTAAAATAAAGAAAAGAACTTACTTAGCGCACTCGAAGCTCTCTGAATAAGCACGGGCGTGGGACATAAATACCATACATAGTCAACCTAAAGAGCAAGTTTTCTATTCCTTACGCTCTCGTACACATGCAGCTATAAATGAAAGAGACAATAGCGTTTACTTTCGCCTTTGCATTGAATGACCTGTATATTGCAAGGTAAAATATTTCTACAGGCAATATAGCAGCCGTGAGTTAAAGGGTTCTTAGCCGCTTCGTATGACCATGACCCTAAACAATGATCCATATTTATTAATATGTAGATATGTGATGTGAAACGTTAATGTCATGTATCCTTTGTCAGTGACAAATTACATCGATTACTTAAAGGTCAAAACACGTTCGTTAAAATAAATTCTTGGGCTTTGACAAAATCTTTGTTCGTAGGTTTCTAATTTGCTACAAATTTGAATCAACTGGGTATCATTAATCTTTTTTTTTTTTGTCAAATCCATAAGTATCTATCCACCTGTCCATAACTTCAAAAGTTATTAAAACTACATTAAATCAAAGTCTAATCACGGTTTTACTGATAAAATCCGAAGTGATATCTCACTTCGACTAACGCGGTTTAAAATAGCACAAAAGTTTTTTATTTTTTCTAGGTTTCTAGCTAATCGATGGCGGCATAAGTACCTCTTTGTGCTGTCTACCGACACTAGATCAAAAGAGAGATTAGATACATCTTCCGATTTCTAGAATGCCAGTCATCGAATAATGATTACAAAGGCGACCTTCAAACTGAACAATGCAATTTATCTTTTGAATTTGACGGTTGATCAGTCTTTTCAGACACTGTAAATGCACTATTTGTTTAGTAATAGCCTGGTGTATAGCAGAATTTAATTGCTATCTTCAATATTATAACATAAAAACTCTTAAGAAATAAATTGAAGATAGACCAAAAAATAATACTTGTTTTGGATTGACAAACTAACAACTTTTTTAATACTATCTTACAAAAACTAACTTGTACCTATAACATTTTTAGTTTTTTCGTTTTCGCCAGCCGCCTTAAGTGGGAATTCGAATACATAAATAATTAAGTGCGTAACCTGTTAGTGGTCTTAAAATGTGGGGATTTTAAGGGATTGGTGTAATCCGCCTCTCTAGTAGACTACGACCAACGTATCTAGTACAGTTTAGTGAGGGCACCACCGTTGTATTTCCTCAACAAGATTGATAGTCACGGGTGGAATTTTGTTGTTCATACATTTGGCCAACGCTATTAATAAATTGGTAGATCTACTAATGGAGTGTTCTCATGGGGTCCCGTAATCATGTAACAAAGTGATGTGCGAATCCTGTGAGATTATTCCGGTTTAGATTGATAAGGGTGGTTGGGCGTGGAGATTAGTGTAGTGCAGGTTACATGCTCTGGAGTATTGTTTCACAAGATTTCAACATTTGAACAATAGGGGGTCCATTGTTGAAACGTTTAGGCAAATTAAATTATGCAAAAACACTTATTCCGTTCTATTCATATTCTTATTATTGTTGCTTAGTCAGTACGAACAACATTATAATTATGTACGTAGTTTGTTTAACACTATTGGTTATGTTTCGTTTTTTTAAAATGGAATTCTTTTTATTTATTTTTTGTATTATTAATATTTTTCTGACATTTGACATTGTAAATTATATTTTGACATTTATTTTATTTTATGTGAATTACTTGATTTAGATTAATGTATACAATAACTTTGATAATATTAAGTTGTCTGATCTGATGTAATTTTAAAGCATTTTTTTTTAGTGAAGGCTGAATGTAGAGATGCCAGTTTTTTATTTCGAT
This sequence comes from Biston betularia, assembly GCA_905404145.2. NCBI lineage: Eukaryota > Metazoa > Arthropoda > Insecta > Lepidoptera > Geometridae > Biston > Biston betularia. The sequence continues at coordinate 4,265,618 of FR989879.1, forward strand.
CTGACCTGTACCTATATTTATGCAAATAAAACTTTCGAATTTTTATGGAACAGAAGGTAACTATGACAGAACTTCACAATTTAGTTTTGAAAAATACCTACAAAATTAATAATTAAATTCATCATCATTACGAAAATTATTTTTATTTATATACAACATGTTTCGAAGAAATATAGTAACATGTGAAAGTGCTGCTCTAATCATCAATGTAAACAACTGTCACTATAAACCTGACCATTTATTAAGAAAAAAAAAGAAAATGTACCCTAAGTACACAAGCTCTGCTTAGTTTGGGGTCAGATGGCGCTGTGTGTATAGTCCTACGATATTTATTTATTTATTTAAGTAACAGCTATTTATTTTTTCAATCTTTTTTTCTAGTTTAGCTCATAGTGAAATTAATTCACATTAATAGAGACAGTTTATAATAAATGTTTCTGATTTATAAACTTTTTTTTGTTGTTGTTGACAGCTAAATTTATTTATATTTATATAAGTGACGGTGTGATCGAAGACGGTAAAACACACCTAGACTGGAATGGAACTGGCTCTCTAGTGAGGCTGCCGGAATACATCGTTAGGTGTTTGACGGCAGATTTTCATAAGTCATAAGTCAATATTCAATTTGGGTTTAATTATAGCCTTTGTAAAAAAATGAGTTCTCTTCCATTTCTTTCTTCTTCGTTGTCTTCTAAATACTTCGTTAAACATATCGTTAGATTGTCAAAAGCCAGTTCTAATTCCAAGATAGATGTGCTACTGTTTTCAACTATACCGTCACTTAACATTAGATGTCTAGCCTGTAAAAACCTACATTCTAGTTGTTTCAAAAATTTACTTTATACCAATACCTGAAAAGGCTTGTAAATTGTCCATTGTTATTTGGAAGGCGAGATAGCAATCGCGCCTCAGCATGACAGCTCTGCTTGGCACGTTTTCCCTGAATACTAATGAAGCGTATATCCTATACAATTTCAAGGGGTTTCACAAAAAGTAGATACAAAAAGATTCTTGAGATGCATGACCAAAATACTGGTACGAATTGGCTTGAAAATTAACAGGACATTGGCCTCAAGGCTATGATGAGAAGCGATGTCTACTAAGTACTACACAAGAGAAATATTAATGACATCAATTGCGATAAGATCTAAGATTACATTTTATGGGAACCACTGTCTAAATTTTAGTTTGATCAACTGAATGTGCGGAAGACCTCGAAAGGCGCAATATAGTTAGGACTAGTGGCACAACTTTGAGCCTTTTGGGGTAAAACTCTAGGACCATAGGAACCGGGAGCAAAAAAAGTGTTGCATTTTGAGCATTTGCTAGTGACAAGTGTTTTATATTTTCAAGTTTCAAAAGCGAAATAAGTTGCCTTGTAGCTATAGTTATAGTCAAAGTCCAGTCTTGGTCAAGTACAGTCCGTGTCAGTCAAGACCAGTCATGCTTTAGTAAAGTAGTGGCAACTTTACTATAAAGCTTCGATGGAGTTTTGGAAGCAACACGAAAAGTCATGTTCCACCACATTATATCATTTTCCCACACTCACGCTTGTGATTCGGCACTTTATGAATAAAACACCACCATCTTTATGCATAAACACTCAACAAAACACTAGTTTTGGAAAAAATACAACGGGGCGACACGACTCTTTTCGCGTTCCCCATCTGTTATCTTATCTCATATGGTCGACTTCACATGTGATCAAAATGCTTACTCCATTTTGCGCAACGATTAAATATTGCCATACAACGTCCATTGGACGAGCCAGCACTTTTGGTGGCAACCTATAATGTAGATTAGTTCATTTTACTGTAAGTATTTACTTTATGTACATAATTATTTATTTGGGTAATGAAGACCGCCGGATGTGGCCGAAACTATATTCGGAGTTTCCGATAAAGTTAAACGTGATTAATCCAGTATAAGTAAAATAACAACGAGTCAAAAAACTTTCAAATTTTTATTATGGTTTTTTTTCCTTTATTTTCGGCGTTGCACTTTTTTTATTTGTTTATTGTCAATTAGCTAGTTATTATTTTAAAATGGTTCATTATGAAATCCAGTAAATTGAGTCTGTCGCTAGAATTGGAAAAACTTTTTTTTTTTTAATTCAAACAGTTCAAATTGTTTTAAACGACTGTTTTTTTTAGGTTAGGTCATTCATTTCTAATTATATTTACAAAAAACGATCAATGGATTGGTTAAACATTTATTTTAAGTCTAGTAATTCGTATCTGATCCTAGATAAATGCACCAAATATATTTGGTTAATTATGTTACTTTGATCATTGATTTAATAAATTACTTGTCACAAAAATAATATGTTTTAATTACAATGTCAATTAAAATGCCGAATATTTTCCTTACAATTCCTAATTCAGAAGTACAAAAAAATACGACATAGCATAGACTCAACTGGTTTTATATCAAAGTGTTTAGAGTCCCAAATCCTTAACATTCATCTGTTTTCATTAATTCCATTGATTGCGAAATGAAAAGTAGTTTTAAAGCTTGTTTTTTTCTTAATGTTATATCCATAATTTAAAACTTGTTATAATCTGTGTTTTTAAACACGTCACAAAAAAACATGGTTTTAATTAAACTGTATTAAACACGTGTTTTAAAACAACTTGTTTTAATCACACCAACCCTGTTAGTCACATAAACTGAGTCCCTGTAAAGTCCAGTCCATATCCTTATGAAGTAGTGGCGACTGTACTAGAAGCTTCTATACGGAATATTGGAAACAATACAAAAGTACATGTTTCACCAAATTATTTGACTTGCCCACATTCTTATGCGTTATATAAGAGCGTGTCTAAGAAACTAAAACTTTGGAAAATGTAGTAACGTGAGTTTTTTGCGTTTCCGCTTGTAACTCAAGTGTAATATTGCGGCGAAGGGAAAACTAGTGATGAAAACCTTACGACGAACTGGCGTCAAATATGATTGCGTAATAAGTTTCACTTTATTAATCAAAATAAAATATCATTTATAATAACTTAATTTAAAAGTCTATCAGAGAATGGCCAGAATGCTGGCAGCATTGCCACGCTGGACGGCAATGCTAAGCTTTTGACGCAAAGTAGATGCCAGCATTCTGGTCACCTGTAGCTAAACGTTTGGCCGGATCCCGATATATATGGTTGCATTATGCCAAGCGAAAAATATAACACATACTATAGAGGAACCAATAAATTTAAATTAAACTAACTAATCGAAAATGCCGTTATCAATGGGAATTGTCAACCCAAACCGCCGATTTATACCTAATATTTAATTTCTAATAATGAAAATATTAGATACCTATAAACAACATGACTGTACAAATTTGCATACACTTTGCCAGGGTACAAAAAATAACTGAGACTATATGTATCTATATATATACCTTACATCCAAAAAAATAAACTTTTCCCGAAGTATACAAAAATCTACATTATTGCAAGCGAAGCCGCGATCAAAAGCTAGTGTAGGTATAATATTAAATATGTCAACCAAAGTTCAACACAATTTTTAATGGTCTCTATTCCTTTGTATAAACGTAACAAGGTTCTCTGAGTGCCGCTGGAAATAAAATTACCTTATTTTGCTTTTATAGACTACTTTTCTTACCACCAAGAAACTCACAGTTCCGAGAATGATTTCATAACTACCTTTCTTTGTTGTTTTTTAAAATTTAACTATTTCTATTTTTTTTGTAACTTGATGACAATTTTTAGGTATCTATGCATATCTACATTATAGATGAAACACGTGTTGGCAACTGGTTATTGCAGCAAAAAGAGGATATAAAGTAGGTATTTTAACTAATTATTTTTAATTAATTTAGATTTTAGTTTAAGATAGTAAAGCATTATTTCGATATTTAAATTAAAATGTCAATTAAATTAAATATTCAAATTAAATTAAATACTTGTCACGGTTGTAACCAAAACGACTTTTAAGCGGAAATACATAAAAAAATATATCTCTTGAATACATACTCAAATGCAAATCGTAATTCGTCCACGTTGGCTCTTAGAAATTCTAGGGTGAATATATTCTTTGAACTTGTAGAGCATTTTATTTTGAAATTTTAGGTCCAATCATGAACTTGTACTTAATTATTTATAGACTGTGTATCATGAAAATTGAGTATGAGTTTGATATCAGGAATTTTATTTGCGATCGGTAGGTAAATTCAAAAGTTCTGAAACGAGAAAAGCAGTTCAAGCGTAAACCAAACATGTACTAGGAGATAGATTTTCTTAGCAGAAGGTCGTTGAGGTAGGCACTACCGAAATGTCACATTCAATGACATTCTGCCGTCAACCAGAAACATTACTACTACAGACCCATTGATACTACCCATCTAATGAGTAATGAATAAAAGCAGCGATACCCTGGACTTTGTCTGTATCGCTGCTATAGTCAAACGTTTACACGCTCAGATGTACGTTTATTTCGTCCAATTATTTTTTACACAATAAAATACTCTTTTAAATTTGATAAAAATATGGAAACATTGACGTTGATAATTTTGGAACAAACAACATTACACTGGGACCCTTACTCGCTATGAGCACATGAACATGTAACGCGCCACGTTTTTGTAACGCGGCGGAATTCTATTTAAATTCGCGAAGAATAGTTCTATATATCTATATACCAAAATCCAATTAAAAAGCACGACATTGTGTTAAGAGCTCGATTCGAACTATCAAAATAAACTTTGTAACTTTATAAATGCAATATGCGTTTTCGGCAAGAAATCTTGTGTGGGTTAGTTAGTAAATGTGGGGCCAGTGTTTGTCTATATTTGAGTAAAAGAAAACATTTTTGACATATCCTTAAGTTTAAACAGTTTAATTTTAGAATTTAATTGACATACAACAATATGATTGGTTATTGAGCGTATCAAGTTTTAACATAATATGCATTCTTTCCATAGTGAGAGACAATTCGGTATGTAAAGTTTTTTTTTTTGTATTTATTTTATATTTTTTACTGATAGTAAACTATATTTTAAGAAACTAATTTGAATATTTTGGCTGTCTATGAGGTAGTTTAATTCTAATACGTTTTCAAACGTTTTATAGTTATAACGTCATGAGTTCGGCTAAATATGTAGAATATGCCTTTGCCATACGAAACAAAAAAGTATACAAAACATTTGACACATTTCATTAACTTTGACAACAGAACTGACAAGTAATTTTTTTTAATTTGCCCCATCGGGCAGGCTAAAGCTGTAAAGCCATTCTGTCGCGTCTTCGGTTTTTACAATTCATGACATAAAGTAAAGAAATCTTATGTCATAAAAGCGATATCAGAGTCCAAATAACGTTTCAAGGAAAATAATCCAGATATTTGTATCAATAAACCGAAAAACAACTCGACGTATGTGCATTGAAAATATTATTATGATCGGCGTTGACTTGACATTAACAAGTTTTGTTTTGATTTGCCATTGCGTCTTTAGTCTATGAAAGTTGTCCGACGAGATGACGTCATGAGACATCAATTGAAAGTCAAGTTTGATTTATGTTTTTTATTAAAATAAACCCCACCTCATAGTTTACAGAGTTTTAAACGTAAAAATATTGTATAGAAATGTACTATGTATTTCGAAATGGTTTTGGAATCAGTAAAATTTTTTTTTTTTTACATACCGAATTCAGAAAACTAATGAAACACACAAATGTCATCTATATTTAAAGAATCAATGAATTCGTTACAGACTTGAAACACGAAAATCCGAACACCTCTTAATTTTTTTTTAAATGTACATGTATTTACGCACTCACTACCGTCCTGCACACGACACACTCCGATTTCTTATACTACTTAGGGTACTAAAGAAACTTCTGCAAATAAGATGAACCTTTGTGGAAGCATTTAATACTGACCCTAGTTATTCAACCTTTACTAAAGACAACGTAACTCCGATAACTTACCTGAGAGAATGCCTTCAGCTGGGAATTTAGCTACATCAGAACAATACCCCAATGATAAACCTACACAACGTGTTTCATCAGAAATTTACCTTTGACAGTGCTTATTCATAATTAATTTGTTGCGTATATGGGTACAATGGACATTAAAAAAAATTAGTGGGCTGCCATACTTCCCCAAGAATTTTTTTAAGGACTCTCAGACTAGATAGCCTTCCTAAGTATATTTTCCTTCACCGTTTGAAGTCAGCAGCAATACGCAACAGGGAAAATACAGAGATGCGTCCTGTGACATTTGAACTCGGGACCTCTTACTTCATTCTAAGCTTTCGAAATTGCGGCCAGATTTTCAAGATTGGAATTTACTATGAGTATTACCTCAACTTCAATAAGTACTTGCATTTCAGTTTTATATTAATTACAAATTTAAAAAAACACACAAGGTAAACGGGAAACCTATTAAAGGCCACGAAATTCTTTTGCGAAGTTTTTACTCAGAAGTTTGTATTTTCAAAGTTTTACTTATCTTTGCCTTAATAAATATTTTGTCGTCAAGAAAATTAAAAAAGTTAGTTACCATGTAGATCTTTATCACAGTGATATTATGTATTAATACAAAAGTTTGTCTGTATGTTTGTATGTATTTATGTTTATCGCTGTAACGGTTTAATAGATTTGAATGAAATTTGGATTGTACACAAGCTTATACTCTGGATTAGCATGTATGTTACATACTTTTTATACGAGAAAAGGCTAACTCACGAATCGTCACAAGTATAGTCTAAAATCCATTCTAGAAATAATATCGATTTAGTTATATCTAGAGCCGTATTCGGCTTAGTACATAATACACGAATCGAATGTGTGTAGCCACTTTATAATATGGAATCCATATAAAAAGTTAAGAATGGGCAGAGATAACAAACCATCATTTTTTTCTATACATTGTATCGTTAAAGGATAAGAAGTTATTTGTTAAGGCAGAAAATCATTCCTTTATTCGCGCACCCATGCAGGTAAATAATTAGCCACTTCCTGCCTCGCGCTTCGCCGAATAGATCGGCCGTTAGGGCCATCGCTACGCACAATTAAACTTATTGTCACGATTTAATCAGGAAACATGTAAAAACATAAATCGTGATGATTTCAATCAGTACTGGGATCGTGACACAGGTTTTTACCTTAGGTTTATCCAAGCTCTACCGATAACATTGGTCACCCTTTTAAATTAACTAAATAATTTTAGAACGATTTGGATTTAATTTAAAAGTATTAGGTTTTTTTAGAGTGTGTGACTAACACACATACCATACATGCACAAATACGCACATACAATACAATAGTTTTAACATTAGATGAAATACTGTATCGAAAATAAATAGAAGCCCGCGATTATCTGCAACCTGGTTTCAATAGAGGTCGCATTCGCATTAGACACAAAAGATCTGATTGAACTAATAGTACCTATATATATTGTAGGTTAACAGTTACACGATTACGTGTCTATTTTGGAAAACTAGATTGTATTACTTATCACGAAATACATAAAATATGTGTCCCATAGAACTTTGATGAAAAATATGGTTTTCATTTACGCACGATGAACGATGTCCAATTTTCCCAATTTTTTTTAATACATACTATACAGTATACATGTTTTATAATTTCTTATCTATCTATCATTTATTGTACTGCTTATCGTCAGATTTTTACATCTTTTTAAAGTCAATACTTATGAGTAATTTGTATTTGAATTGTTACCTTCATGATTGTAGAAGTTTAGTAACACTTCGTCATTTTGTTAGCGTCACTAAATCGGACTTGACTAAGATTTGGCTTTACTTGACCGGGACTATTAGCTAACATTGACAAATGTACAATGTGCGGCGCCATAACTATTATGTTTAGGAACCTTGTATCTTTATTTAGATCATAAAAGTAATGAAATTAAAGAAAAGATCTCCATTTGTGTAAATACTATGATGTTTAAAATACTTACTGATTTATAAATCTAGACATTACATAAAGTTTATTTTGAATGTAAAAAGAGTAGGTATATAGAACTGTGGAAAATGACGACAGTCACAGAAATCAAGCTATATTTTTAGAAACTGTAGAGTGAGCACTTTTGATCAGGTATTGCAGTTACTGGAAGCTGACATGTCCATATGTTAAGCGAACAGATCGGCAACGGGTGGCCAACACGAGACGAGGTGCCTACATATGGAAATGAGATAATATCTGACTCATGAACTCTATATGTATATGCTTGTATTGTAAAATTGTATCTGCATACAACTGTTCTGAAAACTTTTCCATTATTCAGTATATCTACCAAAATAGGGCCGATCCTACCGAATTCGTAAGAGAAAAGTCTTCCAAATGTTCATGCTTTGAAAGATTTAACATTTCAAAACCGTCAACTCTTCTAGTTTCGTTTATATTAAACCTTCCACTGTTTGAGGTTGCTGCAAACAGGACCGCTGCCAAGGTCGCGTTACGGAGTTTCCTCAGCTTACGATAAAATAAGTAGCTGTTTTTCTTAAGTAGAAAATGAAAATAAATACAATGATAATTATGTAGATGGAAATAGATAGGAACTCTTCATTGTGCACACAAAATAGAAAAAAAAGTACAGAAAACAAAAGAATTTTAAGTTTATGTGCTAGTGCCACAAGTAGCGGCCTTATTGCTAAGAGTAGGTAATAAATAGTTATAACGTTTATATATGTTTTTGCAATTGGAATTTTTTATTTGTACTAGATTTTTATTTTATCTTCTTGCTACCGATAAAAAGTGGTATAATTATATTTGTTTTCTTTACTCTTGTGTCCTATAATGCGTCTTTCTATATTTTTTCGATCGTATCGTAGTCATCATTTTAGAACTAACTCCGTGCTTATTTTTTATTATTTGGGTGTCAGAATGTCGTCATATAATAAACAGACTGCAAAAACGAGTGTAAAATGTAATTCTGTAGTTATAATCATACCGATTTTTAGTAAAAAAACTACCGATATTTCAGGTCAAATCTACCGATTTTCGATTTTAACCAATGCCAATGATTGCAATGCAAACAAACAACTATCACAGTCATGAGGATTGCGATAATGTATGTACTATATGTACATCCTTACCTACCCACTTGTTTAACATACCTACTGTAGTTAGGTATGCATATATTGTAGAAGGTCGGTAGGCCTTATTATTCACATAGTTACTTACTATTGTGATTTTTTTACATGATGAACAAACAATGTAGACATGTATTCTTACGTTACAGTAACAGCTGGGTAAATTTACCTTCTTACTAGTTGTTTGAACGAAGTATTCAGTTCACTGTAAAATATATTTAAACACAAAACATAACATAATAATATTAACTAGCATCCGATTCTACTTACACGGTAATTAAAACATGTGATGATGGAAATTAGTCTTTTAGTTTAGGCGTACAATGGCAAATATTGTTATATTGCCAATGTAATGTTGTGATGTATTGTATTTTTTTTTATAATGGTTAACAGGCTAGGTGTTTGACCACAGCTCATCTGATGTTAAGTGACGGTGTGGTCGAAGATGGTAAACACACCTAACCTGGAATGGAATTGGCTCTCAAGTGAGGCTGCCGAAACACTACTTGGCGACAGATTTTCAACTTGAGGGTGGTAGCTAGCCAGCCGAGTACTAGAAAGTACCCACCATGCTATGGTTTCCTCACGATGTTTTCCTTCATCGGCAGCTCAAGCTGATTGTTGGGGTTTGAACCCACGCTCTTCGGCATGCGAATCGACCGCACTAACCACTCAGCTATCATCGCTACAAAATTATTTATTGTATTGTTTGTTTATTTTATTGTTGTTTGATATTGTAATTGTTGTTTGTAGTTGATATGGCACATTATGTCTTATTACAAATACATATTAAAAACGTAGTCTACATTTTGTAAAAGTAGACTTTAATGGCCTATAAAAATAATGTAACATTCTGTAAACGACAATGTCCAATTTTAAAAATGGAAAATTCTGCACGTGATTTAAAAAAAACATCGGTTCGTTAATCGGTTTCAGATAAAGCCTTGCTTTGCCGCACCCAATATTATTATTTTTGACTGCCCTGTTAGCTTATTGGGTAATCTACTTCAAAAGTATTAGGACGTGGGTTTGATTCCTACCAAGGACAAACATTTATGTGACGATAAATAGGTTTTTACGAGGTTTTTTTTATGGTTGACAGGCTAGCTGTTTGACCACAGCTCACCTGATGTTAAGTGTAGGTGTGGTCGAAGATGGTAAAGCACACCTAGCCTGGAATGGAACTGGCTCTCAAGTGAGGCTGCCGGAACACACCGTTAGATGCTTGGCGTCAGATTTTCAACTTGACGGTGGTAGCTAGCTAGCCGAGTACTAGAAAGTACCCTACCACAATGCTATGGTTTCTTCACGATGTTTTCCTTCACCGGCAGCTCAAGCTCATTCTTGGAGTTTGAACCCACACCCTTCGGCTTGCGAACCTACCGCGCTAACCACTGAGCTATCATAGCTTCAAAAATGATTAGGTGTTCTGGATTTATTATAAGTATGTATTCACACAAAAAAAAGTACATAAGTACTCTACCAGTTATGTGGTTCCCATAATATTAACTTTGTTTAGTACAATTTAAATTTATTTTGTTGGGGGCTAGATGGCGCTGTGTCAAATGTCCAACGATATTTATTTATTGCTTAGACGCAGGATGTCAAATTCTCAAAAGATCATAATATGGGTTTTAAAAGGACAAATTCTCAACAAAAAAACACCGTTTACCATCACGTGTTCGGTTCGTAGGGGTGAACAGCAAGAATTTGTTCCTTCTATATCCATGTCAGAAATCATATCGATCCGCAGTCCCTTCACTGAAAGAACAAAGAACTAATAAAGTAATTTAACTTACTTTCGCATTTAATATAAGCGTAGGGATTAGAACTTAGCTGCAAAAAAAAACAAATTATTCTCTCTGGCTGGAAGCCATGATTAATATGGGCTTAGATAAATTAGACTTTACAAAATACTTGCTCTACAAGCTATCAGTAAGATTATATGTCATGTCATTACACATGTCTTCTTAAATTACGAAGCTAATTAAGCACTTAAGTATGTACGATGATTCAATTATTGTTTATTCTGTGGCGATAAGCCTACTTGGTGGCTAATTTGTTTATTCACATTTCACTTTTTGCGATCAATCGTGAGCACAAAAAAAAGAATCTTCTATATCGATATTTTAAATACCTGATGTAATAGGTACCTACAGAATTTATTGACCTTAAGTTTTAATGCGTAATTGATTAATTTATAAGAACCAAAAGAGGTTCAATTAATCTTGTATTATTTATTTTTCAATTAATTAATATTTCAATTGATTTTAATTACTATTTTTTAAAGATATTTATTACTTCTATACAGTACAAAATAATATTATATTCTATACCGACCCGACGCGACCGGAATCGACCGACCTGTCGGTCACAGCACAGCATATAAGGAGCGTGGAGGGGCCATTGTTTTAAAAGTCAAAATGAATTGATATTTTGAATCATTCATTTATCAAAACTAAGTATTTTTCGCAAGGATAGGCAGCATTTAATAAACTAGACGATGTCCTGAAATCCGTCGTAGTTCCATAGTGCCTGAAGACTCGCCTTTACAATCAATGTGTACTGCCCACCATGACTTATGGTGCCGAGACATGGATGCTAACACGTGAGGCTGTGTACGTAATACAAGTTGCACAGAGAGCCATGGGTCGCGCCATGCTCGGCATCAAACTACAAGATCAAGTTAGAAATGTTGATATCCGACGTCGCACTAAGGAGCGTGACGTCAGAACAACAATTATAAAACTGAAATGGAGTTGGGCAGGACATGTTGTCAGGCAGAGTGATGGCAGGTGGAATAAAACGTTGACGGATTAGTGGCCACGAACCGGGAAACGGATGCCCACCAACTCGTTGGGTCGACGACATCGTGAGGGTCGAACCTGGACAAGGTTAGCAAAGAACCGGGATGAAAGGCGTACAAGAAGAGAGGCCTATGCTCAGCAGTGGGCGATAACGGGCTGAAAATGATTATGAATGAAGTATTTTTATCATAATTATGTCAAGTGTAAATGTATTTTATTATTCTGTCAGGAATGGAATAATTTGCTTTGTTTAATTTTTTTATAAATATCCGAGCATTTCTTCATCTTTCAGTTCTGAAGGCAACTTTATTGAAAATGTTACTTGACATAAGTAACGTGATAGTTGAATGCATTTATGGAAAAATAAATATAAACACAACTTAGCAAAGAGTTTTGCAGAAATGTTACCAAAAAAAATGAACCAATTTATCATGTATTATTACCAAACATTATTATTTATTCAAACTAAATAAGTCCTTAGATTTTCATGTCTGAAGTCCTCAGTCAACGTAACAAATTCTTTGATACTTTAGCTATCGAATGGTGTAATTAACCATTTTGGATGTAGACGATAGCTATGGTTCAGCAACTTCAGACTGTATCTAAATTGCCTCCCACTATAGAAACAAATATGAAAACGTAGAATAACTTTTAAAGAAATTAACTTGTTGCAGTCTTACCTTAAAAATATAATTTATGTAAATATCGAAATATGTTTGGCTTTTTTGCATATCTTGCAGCAACAGAACATTAGATTTACGTAATTGGAGCGTGGATATATAGATTTAAATGTGATTTTCAGTGAGATTGTCGCCTCGGGTGAGCCCACGTGTAAAGCGAGAGAGTAAAAAATAAACAGCTGGAACGTGTAGCCACGTGTTTCTATAACCGGAGATGTTCAATTATTACCAGTAATAAAGTAAGATGCCTAAACATACAATGAAACTGCAGCACTGCACGATATAGATTGCACGTTTTGCACCAAATGATTACATATTGTATGTAAACAATACCACCGTTGTAAAGCTGCCAAGTTGATATTGCAGTTGGCATTGCAGTGAAACGTAAAATAGTAGACCTACCAAGGTTGTTGGCTTGTTTACAATAGTATCAACATTGAGTATTTTACCTTTAACAAATTTTATTATGTTTATTTTACACTATCTACTATTGTATAGACTTGGATGAGAGAGCCACCATCGCATTTTCTACATAAACAGATAACGTTTCAAATTAAATTTGACGTCCTACAGCAAACTAAAGACATATGAACTAGACCTTACCTTAAGATAGATGAGATTACACTTCTGATGTAAATAACTGTAAGATGCATGATGGTAATTACACTGATAAAGTTACATAAGGAAAATTGCAAGGCGACTTACAATGTTGCCAAAAAAATGCGAAATAACTGTACACAAAACTGGTTTTTGAGTGCCGGTCTGTCATCGAAAAAGAATTGGAACTTGATCATATTTCTGCAATACGTAGGTATTTTTTACAATACAATTTGAGTATACTACATGAAAATATGTAAACAAAAGAAACTCTACAAATAAGTATGTGTGAAATCAATGCATTTGCTCGACGAATTTTCGCATAAAAGTGCGGAATTTCTACGAAATTAAAAGTGTTTCGAATAAACGACTGTTGTTATTTATGCGTTTAACTAGTAATTTTTTTCAAAAACTTTACATTCGATTTTGATGACGTCTCTTCATTAATATTCTTATTTATGTACATAGTATATTTAAATTAGCAATCTATAAGCTAATAATGGTCGTCTATGACGGCACTGTTATGTAATTAATAGAGATATATGTATCTTATAGATTGTTTTTGCTTTCTTGGTGAGTATTGTCAACATTTAGTATAACTGTAGCGATGATAACTCAGTGGTTAGTGCGTACAGACCGCATGCCGAAGTGAAAGTGCATAGTGTAGGGAAACATCGTGAGAAAAGTCGTGAGTTGGTAGGGTACTTTCTAGTAAGTACTCGGCCGGCAAGCTACCACCTTTGCGTGGAAAACCTGCTGCCAAGTACCTTACAGCCTAGGTGTGCTTATTACATCTTCACTTAGAATCAGATGAGCTAGAGTCAAACACCTAGCTATCAAACATGAAAACAAGGATATTTACTATGATTACGTTGTAAATCAAGATCTTATGTTTCGGCGCAGTTGCATCGATCATGTAAAAAACACTACAACAACCACTGTCACATACACATTATTTGACACAACTAAATGATAAGCAGAATAAGCAGCATTATACCTAAAAAGGCGTACAAATGTTTGATGGCAACAGAATAGTTAATATCTAGTAATGTAAGATTTTTCTTAAGTCATAAAATTTAAATTTATACAATGTCAAGTCGGAAAATTAATGATAACTGAAATGTAAAAAATAAATTATGAAAATTAAAATGTCAACGAAATTAATAAAATGTCAATATGAAAATTAAAAATATGTACTTAGTTAAAATTTGTCAATTAAATATTCATTATTTGTAAAATAGTATTTTGGGAGTAACAGTTTTTTCAGTTTTATCTTGAATGGAACAGTGTTCAGGTCACAACAGTAAATAAATAAATAAATATCGCTGATAGAATTATTGCATACTTTTTTTTTGTAAATACATACTTATAATAAATACAGAACACCCAGATACAGAACAAACAGTACAGTACAGTTGTCAGTAACAGAGACATTTAGAGAAAACAAGTGAAGATCGTTAGTAAATTATCCCTGACTACGCCTATTTTGATCACTCTGAACAGGTGCTTCTTTGTGAGTTTCTAAACTGATTGAATAAACGTGCGGTTTTCTTTGAAGTGAATAGCTACATTATTTGGTTAGGATTAATTTGAAGGGTAGAATTGGATTCGCGCTCTAGTTTTCAGACAATGCGGGCGTGTAAGTGTGACGAAAATCATAGAGGTGTAAGTCTGGAATTTTTAATTTATCAAAAAAGCTATGCGTACATCGTTCACGATGACAAACTCACCTGTGACATAATAATTGCTTACTTACACAAGTGTGTTTACGATACGTCACCTTCACATAAGTAAACTCTATTTCAATAAGAACTGCTGATGTGTGGATATATGGAACTCGTTGCCAGTGTCTGTGTTTTCAACTAAGTTCAACCCGGGTTTGTTAAAAAAAACGTAAATAGGTATTTCCCTTTCAATCAAGTGAAATCGTGGCCAAATGTAAGCCTAGTCCGAGATTAAAAAAAAAACAATGCAAACATTATAATTTAAGGAGTTTTGGCGGGAACGCGGGAAGAGTCGTGTCGCTCCGTTGTATTTTTTTCCAAAACTAGTGTTTTGTCGAGTGTTTATGCATAAAAATGGTGGTGTTTTATTCATAAAGTGCCGAATTACAAGCGCGAGTGTGGGAAAATGATATAATGTGGTGAAACATGAGTTTTCGTGTTGCTTCCAAAACTCCATCGAAGCTTTGTAGTAAAGTTGCCACTACTTTACTAAAGCATGACTGGAATTAACTGACACGAACTGGACTTGACAAAGACGACTTTGACGATAACTATAGCTAAGATACAGCAGAAATAACACTTAAGACAAGGCAGTATGGCTCTATAGCTTTAGCCTGCCCGAAAGGGCAAATTATATAAAAAAAAAAATATAATTTAAACACATAAATAAAAACTTGAGTTTAATACGTAACTAAATATTCTGTGTCTGGGTGTTCTGTATTTATTATAAGTATGTATTTACAAAAAAAAAGTATTTAAGTATTCTATCAGTTATCTGAGATCCTTAGTACAAGCTTTGCTTAGTTTGGGGTCAGATGGCGCTCTGTGTAACTACGATATTTATTTATTTATATATTCTTTGAGAATTGTTTTAACTCTGATGCCAAACGAAGAGGTTTTATACTGTTAAGTTTAACGCCCACGGTTGAACCAATATAGTTATTATCTAGGTTTTTTCTTTATTGGTTCGAAAGCTTACAATCTCGAGACTGTTCTTAATTTTTCAAGAAAATCGATTCAGACCTGTTTTATAGTCTGTGAGCATAATAATAATGGTAATATTATAAATGTGAAAGTTTGGATGGATGGATGGATGGATGGATGGTTATTTGTTACTCTTTCACACAAAAACTACTGAGTAGATTTGGATGAAATTTGGTATGAAGGTAGCTGAGACCCTGGATTAACACACAGGCTACTTTTTATCCCGAAAACGTGTTGCGGGTAACACCGCGGAGCGCAGCTAGTCTTCCGTAAATGTCTAATTAAGTCGAAATTTGGCATTCCGTTAAACGTGTCGGTGATTTTTTTTAAATTAGTAATTTATGCACATCACATTATCAAAACAAGTATTTACAAAAAAAAAGTTTTGAAATAAAAACGTCTAGATCGCTTCCGTGCGGCAGGCTTCAAGACACAGAAATTGTGTTAAAAAAGATTCTGCGACATACATGACTTGATACTGGGCAGATCAACGATCCAGAGTTACGTCTCAACCAATCTCTAAGTTAACTGATATAGATGTGACTCATATGCTTCACTGTAGCTTAATTGGCAATGCGCATAGAACGTAGATATATCAGGATAATTACGCATGAAGGTTCAAATCCTAAAGCCGTCACTAGACGGTCATGCGGTATGACATGCGTTTACGAGAATTCGGTATGTAAAGAATAAAAAAAACTTTACTGATTCCAAACCATTTCGAAATAGTAAATTTCTGTACAATATTTTTACGTTTAAAACTCTGTAAACTATGAGGTGGGGTTTATTTTAATAAAAAACATAAATCAAACTTGACTTTCAATTGACGTCTCATGACGTCATCTCGTCGGGCAACTTTCATAGACTGGCAAACCAAAACAAAACTTGTCAATGTCAAGTCAACGCCGATCATAATAATATTTTCAATACACATACGTCGAGTTGTTTTTCGGTTTATTGATACAAATATCTAGATTATTTTACTTTTAACGTTATTTGGACTCTGATATCGCTTTTATGACATAAGATTTGTTTACTTTATGTCATGAATTGTAAAAACCGAAGACGTGACAGAATGGCTTTACAACTTTAGCCTGCCCGATGGGGCAAATTAAAAAAAAAACTTGTCAGTTTTGTTGTCAAAGTTAATGAAAAAATACTTGACACTGGCAAATGCTAAAATGCGACGCCATAACCAAAAAAAAAAAGTTAACGAAATGTGTCAAATGTTTTGTATACTTTTTTGTTTCGTATGGCAAAGGCATATTCTACATATTTAGCCGAACTCATGACGTCATAACTATAATAAGTTTGAAAACGTATTAGAATTAAACTACCGCATAGAAGCCAAAATATTCAAATTAGTTTCTTAAAATAAAGTTTACTATCAGTAAATAATATAAAATAAATACAAAAAAACTTTACATACCGAATTATCATGCTGCATGCAGCAAAAAATCAAATCATTCATTTTATCGCACTTCCAGTTCAGCCTGAGTATATTGCAGTGTTCAGTAAACAGCGTCTCGCTACTTCGACATACCCAAAACTAAACGATCATGCGCGCATGTCAGTCATAACTTGCAGGATAGAAAATAAAAAGGAAGATCAATCAATTACCAGCACGTAGTTTGCATCTCATTCACATCAATCAATACAATTAAACGGTCAAGCGTGCATGACAGCACGTAACGCATGTTATGCCGCATGACCGTCTAGGGACGGCTTTATGGACACATCAAATTGTTGAACTTTTTACCACAACATATATAACATAACAATATATAGTAAACTAATGGAGCTAAAATTCTTTACATTGAAGATGTCTATTGTGAGGCAGTCACGCCCTCTCTGAAACAGATACAATACCAAATGAACTAACAGGGCTGTCAGTTCTTCGTCCCAATCTAGACCTGAAAGCCAAAGCTTTTGGATGAATATTTTTGATGTGACCACACAAGGTGAGGCCCATCCTAGTGGATCGAAGAACCGTGAGATGTCTAAAATGACCTTTCTTTTAGTGATTGGAGATTGCTGCGGCGGAAAGTTGACTGAATATTGGAACTCATCTCGTTGACGATTCCAACATTCAGTCAACTTTCCGCCGCAGCAATCTCCAATCACTAAAAGAAAGGTCATTTCAGACATCTCACGGTTCTTCGATCCACTAGGATGGGCCTCACCTTGTGTGGTCACATCAAAAATATTCATCCAAAAGCTTTGGCTTTCAGGTCTAGATTGGGACGAAGAACTGACATCAGAACTGCTAACAGAATGGCAAACTTACCGCAGCAACTGGGCAGTCAAACACCATTCAATATTGTAACCCTCAATTTTTCTTATTCCGCTGATGGTATGCCTTTCTCTTACAGTGATATTATCTGTCTCAATTCTCTACTAATCTAGTCCAAATTCTAATTACGATGATCGTGTCATCTTGCTACTGAACGATCAGAGCCCTACCTCCCTCGCCAGGGCTATATACTCTTTTTTTTTTAATATAAAAGTGAAAGAATGAAACGCTACGTTGCGCGCTGGTAAGAGACAGCGCATGTCTATTGGTAGATATTAAGAATATTGAGTAACAAAACAATAATATACCAAGGGCATCGCAGCTTTGGCGTTCATTACTTTGAGATATTCGATGGTATCAATAGCCCTGTAATCGCGGTACCGCTGGGTAGCTGAATATCTGGTACTGCGACGGTACCTTTCTAGACGACCTCTTGCTAAGGAGATCTACTACCTAGCTAGCGTGTGGCGATGATAGCTCAGTGGTTAGCGCGGTAGGTTCGCATGCCGAAGGGCGTGGGTTCAAACCCCAACAATGAGCTTGAGCTGCCGGTGAAGGAAAACATCGTGAGGAAACCATAGCATGGTGGTAGGGTACTTTCTAATACTCGGCTGGCTAGCTACCACCCTCAAGTTGAAAATCTGCCGCCAACCATCTAATGGTGTGTTCCGGCAGCCTCACTTGAGAGCCAGTTCCATTCCAGGCTAGGTGTGCTTTACCATCTTCGACCACACCTTCACTTAACATCAGGTGAGCTGTGGTCAAACAACTAGCCTGTCAACCATTAATAAAAAAAAAAAAAAAAAAAGCTACTACTATTTACTATCTACCTAATCCCACTAATATTATAAATGTGAAAGTTTGGATGGATGAATGGATGCTTGTTACTTTACTAAAACTACTCAACGGATTTGAATGAAATTTGGTATGGAGGTAGCTGAGACCCTCGATTAAAACAGGCTACTTTTTATCCCGAAAACATATAGCGCATAATATTGCGGAGCGCAGCTAGCAAATTATAGAACTTATATGAGATTACTTGTTGAAAACTTGTTGGTACTTACAGCGATTATAAAATCGTAAATAAAATATAATGTCATAGGTAGGTACTATATAGGTAATACATACATTTTTAAATTCATTGCATTTTATGCGCGATTACGACCCGGTGATAAACATAATTTTATGAGAAAGGTCTTTAAAAAGAAAAAAATATTATACACTTTTAAAACTCACAAGAGATCCAATATTGTTTCTGCGTAAAATATTTAATTAAACCTACTATGTTTTCCAGTGCTGCGACATTTAAATAATAAATATTCATACCGATTTATTTTATTCGATGATGCGGACAATGTCGTTTAATTGTATATCATCAATGATAAAAATACGCTGTCACTTGTATTGGCCATATGTCCACTTCCATAAATAACATCTCGTTGAACTTGACACATGTTAGATTTTGTAGTGGGTTGGCACTGGGTGGAATCTAGTGCCTAAATAGTACCTACCTACATCATATGAGATGATCATTAAGTACCATAGTTTTTATGGTAACAAGTAATTAGGGTAAAAAGTATTGACCATTGCCGTTGTAACCTTAACATCAAGAATCAGATTAAGTTCGCGAGTTTGTAAACTCATAAAGACCAGTAAATGATGATTTCTTGCTACCCTATTAGTTTTGTAGTAGCTTTCCTTCATGAACTGTAAGACGTTTTAATCGCACAGCGAGGATGTGGAACTCTTTGCCGGAGTCTGTGTTTCCCGAAAGGTACAATATGAGTGTCTTCAAATCAAGAGTAAACAGGTTCCTTCTAGGTAAGCGTGTTCCATCTTAGACCGCATCGATGCTTCACATCAGGCAGGATGTGGTCAAGCGCGAACCTATTCAATGTAAAAAAAAAAACGTGGGTTTGAATCCCACACAGGACAAACATTAGTTTGACGGTTATATATGTTTGTTCTGTATCTGAGTATACTGTGTACTTGCAATTATGTACCGTATTTGCAAAAACAAAAACACAAAACGGACAACACCGCTATGTGCTTGGCGGCTGATTTTCAATTTGTGCTAGCCGAATACTAGAAAGTTCCCAACCACCAAGCTATAGATTCCTCGCGATGTTTTATTTCACCGGCAGCTTAATCTCGTTGGGAGTTGAACCCAGTGTGGGTTCAACTCCCAATCATGGTCATCTAATGGTGGGTCATCTAATCAGTGAGCTTTCATTGCTACGATGAAAGCTACGCTACCTTAAATTGAATAAAGGTCTTTGGTATAAATTACACAAAGAAATTGTATTTTATTTTACATGGAAAACGAACAGCTGTTAATCAATAAAATGTATGAAAAAAGAGAAATGACAACATAAAAGCTGAAAATGATTTCAATTGTGCTAACAAACGAAACGAAGTAATTCGCCAGAGAACTAAAGTCATTGACATAGCTCAGCGTATTAGTAAGCTGAAGTGGCATTGGGCTGGACATATCTGTCGCAGAACCGATAGCCGCTGGGGTAGACGTGTTCTAGAGTGGAGACCGCGTATTGGCAAACGTAGCGTAGGACACCCTGAGACTCGATGGAGTGACGATATACGTAGGACAGCTGGCGGTGGATGGAAGCGAAAAGCCGAAGATCGGGCTGAGTGGCGTGTCTTGGGAGTGGCCTATGTAAAGCAGAGGACTAATATAGGCTGATGATGATGATGATGATGTGCCAGCAAGATTAAATTTAAGCGCCCGTGCCCACACCGGCGCGGGGAGAGATGAGAGAATATCATATTATTATACACGTAGAAATATAAATTCAAAATTTTAATAAAATATTAAATTAAAATTATTGAATAATGAAAAGAATAAACAAATAAATATCACAGGACCTTACACACAGCGCCATCTGATCCCAATCTAAGCAAAGCTTGTACCATGAAAGACAGATAACTGACAGAATACTTAAATACTTTTTTTTTGTAAATACATACTTATAATACATACAATACATCCAGACACAGAACAAACATTTTTGTTTATACAATACAATGTTTGTCCTGAGTGGGAATCGAACCCACGCCCTACAGCTCTCGAAGCAGACATACTACCAATGAACCAACAGAGCTGTCATGCTATCAGGCTGAATAAATTAACAATATAAATAATGATGATATAATTTGTAAATTAGAACCCGATTGTTTCATAACAATGTAACAATCTAAAAATGCAACATAACAAATACAAATATGTAATGCAATCTACATAAGTGTAGTTTTCATCTATCTCTAGTGAAACGGTTCGTTTCTTCTAGACAATCATGCGCTATACCGCTCTCTCATATTTCACAATATCAGACGAGATGATACGTAAACGCAAAACGAATTAGCTATTGTATTGAAAAACGAACATATCTGTATCAACATTTTGGCGTGTGAACCGGCCACGCCAACCACTAAACTATAAACGCTGCAAACAAAAGTAATATGGTTATCTTTAAATAAATAAATAATAAATAAATAAATTGCAAGTTAGTTTTTTTTTTCAAATTTTTTACGGTAATTGTTGAAGAAAGAAAACCTTCGATAAGAAATTAAAATCAATGTTTCGATCCAGTCAGGTATTTCAATATTGAATTGGATAAGACGAAGTTACGGCTGACGATGTAGCACTAGCTAGCTTGCCTAGAAAAAATCAATTCACTCGCAGCTCGAAGGCACCCAGATTGTATTTGCTCCCGCACTTGGATAGCAAATTCCACTGTTAAGCGGTTCGTACGATGAAGGCAGTATCAAACCGTTTCGTTCGAGTTTCCAGAACATCAACCACGATGTAGCATTTTATAGTTTGAAGCTGTCAGAATGGGCAAGGATTATTATATTATATATTACGAAAATCTGAAGCACTCTCTAAGTGAGAAAAATTGAGAGACTAGCCAATTTTGTGTTGTCGTTTAAGGCTTTGGAATCTATCCCGAAAAATGGAATCATGTTGAACAGCTTGGCACGTTTCTCAATGGACTCCAACGTCTCAAGCCGGCACAATCAGATTTTTTACTAACTGTTATCCGCAACTTCGTCCACGTAGAATTTAACTAAAAAATATTGTTCAGTTCGCAGAATGTATGCCTTAGACTTATTAGACCTTAATACCTACGTTAATCCGAGTAATAAAATGTCATCCAAATCCGTTCAGCCGTTTTTACGTGATTGAGTAACAAACATCTAAACACACAAACAAAGTTTCACATTTATATTAGTAGGATTCCACAACATAAAAGGTTCCTTTAGAATAGCGAGTGAAATCGTAGGAGTGACGCTTGTACACAAGAGGAAATTACACACTCATAAATTTATCAGTGCAATTAAACGTGCCTCATATGCATGAAGCATTTTGCTATGCAGCAAAATGCTTCATGCACCAATTAGAGAGAACAAATCATTTATAAATTTTGTACATATAGTGTGTGTATGTGTTTGGTATATGTTCTTAAACCCTTTCCATCCTAAGGTTGCCTGGATGAAAACCCTTTTAGTGATAAGGCCGCCAATATTATGCTAAAATATCTATTTTTATTTTCAATTGTATTATAATCAATCGTTGAACCAACACAGTGATAAGATTAAAAAACTGAACAAATTTGTTCAGTCAAGGACTTTAGATAGTTCTGGCGTTCAACTCTACATAATTATAGGTGTGTGCCACTTCCGTTACCGATAACGGACATTTGGGTATGAACGTAAACGTCATTAAACTTCTGAGCAGTATATAGTATGCAAAACTAGCAACGTCTTATCACTACATAGTATAAAACAAAGTCGCTATTTTTGTCCGTCTGTTTGTCTGTATGCTTAAATCTTTAAAATTACGCAACGGATTTTGATGCGGTTTTTTGTAATAGGTAGAGTGATTCAAGAGGAAGGTTTTTATGTATAATAACATCTATTAAATAATGGAGAAATACTGTTATTTTCAGGGTTTCTAATGTGGTGTCGTAAATTCTAACATTTCTTGCCGCTTACATTGCGTACGCAGGCTTAACCTTACAGGATTTATAAAAATAATGTACTAAGTATTGTACACCTTGAAAAGGTCTACAGAAAAGTCCGCGATGGTATATGTCTATCTCTTATCGATATCCCACAAAACCATTTTTTGTCATTTACTTTTTACGGCAAATAATAGCTAATTTTCGAAGCGATTTTAAGCACTACAGCATTATTCCTTATTTAATTAAATACCATAAATAGATTGTTGATTTAACATAGATTTATATGGCCTTTTACAGCACATAATTTCTTTGAATATTTTCGAAGATATTACAGATTTAAAAATACATTGCGTAGCGTTTGCGGCGGTACCTATCGGCCGGCAGCCGCCGACCGCAGCGCGACGCGACGCGTTCCTATAAATAGCGCGTCGGAGGCCGCACTTCTCGCTATAATAATTTGAATTTGGAAGCGATTGGACGTGGTTTTCGGAGCTCTCTAGCAAGGATAATAACATGACTATGTAAATATTGACTATCAAAAAGTGATGTGGTGCATCCTATTTTGATAAATAAACATATTGATTTTTTTCGAATTTTGCACCCGTGCGAAGCCGGGGCGGGTCGCTAGTTTAATTATATTTAGTAATCGCGCACAAAACACTACAAATTAAGCTACATGATCAGACAATAAACTATATGATCAGATTAACATTTTTCCGAGACTGCTCGCATTCTGTTAAACTGTTAAAGTAATGAGACGAAACGATACACTCTCCTGATGGTAAAAGATAACATCTGTCCAAGATCATCGCAGCGATACACATAATTTTCAGTAGTAAAACGCAAAATAAATAGGGCATCGCTGCTTTGGCGCCCATTAAGTACAAAATACTACTTTAATAATAAACGATAATTTTTAAATTGGTATGCTAATGGAATTATTACTTTGTTACTTTTTCACGACAGGAAAATTTGTACACAAAGATGGAATAGAGTTTTACTAAATAAATATCCTAGGGCATTTCACACAGCGCTATCTAACCCCAAAGTACTGTGGAAACCAGATAACTGATAGAATACTTTTGTACTTTTCTTTTAGTAAATAAATATAATACATAAAGAACACACAGAACAAACATTTAAGGTCGTCACACAAATGTTTGTCTTGAGTGGGAATCGAACCCACACCCTACAGCTCTTGAAATAGATATGCAATCAAATGAGCTAACAGGGCAAACCCGGTCTGGGTCATCGTGAAATTAAAAAAGTACACTTAAAACAGCATGTAAGTACACCAACTAAAATTATACAAAAAAAACCTAACATTTACCGCAAGGTTTACTTATCTTATGAAAAATGTAACATAACTCTAAAACAGGATATAAATAAAGAATATAATTATTTTATTTATAATTTAGAGCCGAGTTCTTTTTTAAGCAATCTTCACGGTGAAAATCTTGAAAAAAATTAAAGAAAGAGAACAAGTGAAACACATGGTTTTTGTCATGTAATTTTATCTCCCATGATTGGGTCAACGGCCTGTAAGTACCGCGTTGCGAGTTGCAAGTCGATTCCTATAGGGATAATATTGTAAGCAAAAAGCGTTGAATTATTTGTACCTTGTCGTAGGAATCAAGGACTCGAACTTTAACTGTATCTCTATATATTCTCTATCTTTAATGCAAAAGACATGTTTTTCGGCATAAAAAGATACATACATATATACAATCATGCTTTTCTCCGGGGTAACGGGTTAGCAATATTCCCACTTTATTTTCTCTTTTTAATTCTGTGTCTGGAAGTTCTGTATTTATTATAAATAATATAAAAAAATATCATATAAGTATCAGTTATCTAGCGCCGTGTGAAGTATCCTAGGATATTTATTTATTTATAGAAAGAGTTGACTACAAAAATGTCACTGTTGATTATGGACACCTGCAACGTTAGCGATGTACAGAATAATTTGAATGTAAATTTTCCTCTATTCTAAGTAATTCAATCATGATAATATGCTAAATGGATAAGCATCATATTTCATATATCGGTAAATCACTGTTACATGATTTATTCTAAGTCTGTTCAACTGATATTTAAAAGTCGAACTAAAATTCATTGTAATAATGATCTATCTATCTATCTGCCAAACTGAACTTATTGTTAGTTATATTGTACATCATTACGAAATAAAAATATATAACTTTGAAACATAACAATGCATAGCGAAAAGGGATTTGTCACATTCCTCATTCAAGTTGGAAACTAACCCGTCCTGAATAGAAATATCCTTATTCGTTCGTAAAAGGGGAGATGGAAAGGATGTTCCTACCCAGACTTCAGAGAATTTTAAAGAAATGCGTATATGACAAATGTTTACACATTGGAAATTATTACGAGTTTGCATAGAGCAGTATGTGTTATTATCAATGAGTAATTTATTCGTATTTACTGCAACATTTATAATCCAACTGTAAAAAGCATGCAGTTTGATAACCCACTTACATTTTAGCGGCGTCACAGCAGATTCAATCCTTAGCACAGAACACTCACCATTCACACTTTGAAATAAATGCGGCACTAGACATCGTAATACCATTCACTCGCGATCCGATCACGACCGACACAGACCACACGTCTAAACACGACGGCAAACGCCGGGGTACTGAAGGTTCAGGCTCCCTGAAAGATGAAAAGTGCGAATTTCCCACGCACGCGTTCCACTGGTCCCGATCGCAACACTTGGGGTGAAAATTATCTTTTTTTAAGTTCGCGGTGCGGATAACAGCGTGTTTATAAGATAAGATGAAAAGCTTTTGAACGTCTCTAGCATATTAAATTGTCACGCGCGTTTGAGCAATTTTCAACAAATCGAAACAGTTTCACACGGTGTGTTACGTGAAAAATGCTCAAAAATATAATCTTGTATTTGTATGTATTTTGGGCGACTATTTCAATGTATAAAATATGTAAATTTAAGGAAATTTATACGCAAAAATACGTTCCATACCTTATCGCAGTGCCTGCTGTAATAAAAATAATACTTATTAGTCTCTTACAATACATGATGCATTATCCAAGGTTAGCTGCTACATGACGTGCAATTAACGGTGTGTAGATCATATTTATTTGTTTGCAAACAATGTAGTTAACTAATTGTCATTAATTACTAAGTACTTGTTACTACATAATTTTCCACTTCAATATCTAAGTAGTATAAAACAAAGTGAATGTGCACGTCTGTATGTATGTCCGCTTACTACTTCTTAACCATGGAACGCATTTTAACACGGTTTCATTTAGAAAAAAATATCTAAATACGGAAGGTTTGATTATACAATACATTCTAATTAAACTTTTATATAAGTAAAAACACACCATTTACACTGGATACGTTTAATAGACGAACAATTCAACATGTTAACTTTCCATGTGATTAAGTCTGTTATTTGTATGTGTTGACAAGGACACGAGATAAATACCTCAAAATGAACTTTCTCAAAGTAATTAATTTTATAAGAAATAGGCTTACGTTTGACCGTCATCTCACTTGATGTAAAGTGATAATGCGGTCTAATATGGAGCACTAATTAAGTATTTTATTAGTTATCTGACTGCCATAGTACCTACAAGCTGTGCTTAGTTCGGAGTCAGATATAAAATGTGTTATGTCCTACACTATTTATTCATTTGATTCCTACTGTCCGGTACAAAAATGGGCATGATGCCAAAATTAGCAAATTATATATGTATCATAATTTGCTTTGTACTTGTGCATTGAAAGAATATGAATATTACTCCGTATTGGGAGTTACATTGCGTTCTACGTTCCTGAAATTTATTAAGCCCGTGAAAATGAGCGAAAACATGCAATTAAAGTTTAAACCTGGGTTACTCCGCGACGCGTAACTTAGAAAACTTTATCATCTACCGTGAATTAGAATTCAGCTACTGTTCAGAGTGTTCAGTTGTACATTACCTCTTCGGTCCAATCTGTTATATAGAAAAGTTAAACCTTGAAGAGAATCCTTAAGAGAGACGATTATTTTCATTCGAAAATCGCTGCGATTTCCTCAATGTTTCGATCGTAAAAAACTAGTGACGGATGTCCAAATCATCAATTATTCGGCAAAAGATTAATGGGGCTGACAAAGCTGCTGATAAAAATCGACAGGAGATTTTTTAACGGATGAAAAGCTTTATGCCTTGCTAGATATAGGCAAAGCATAAAATGGACACTTCTTTATCGAGCGGAGTAGAATTATGCTCTTACGATAGTTAATTAGTTTATTATGACTGCCAAAAATCATGCAATGGTCATGAAAATATTAATAGTTTTTGAAAAAAAAAATATAGTTTTTGTATAACATTTTAATCGCTTAATAGAAGCTTATAAACATGAGAGTGTATTCAATCGGAAGGGAGCCAATATACAACTATGATTTTATTATGATCAAGCTTTACTACGAGCACAAATCTGAAATTGCGAAAAAAATGGTATAATTGGTCAAAATTGTAAGTTGGTTCACTTACAATTTTGACCAATTATACCTACCTTTTTTTTTAAATAGCAAATTTTTATTTTTACAGTTTTTGTAAATTATGTCTATTGTAAAAGTTGTTCATTATGGTGTGTACTATGGCACTCTTTTGACTCAGTAAAACCTAAACTTATCACTCTGTATAATTTTTTTTATTGTATTAGACGGTGGTACCTACATAGACGATCTCTTGCTAAGGAGATTTACCACCAATCAACAAATTATTTATTATTATTAAGTATTGTTGATACCAAAATTCGTACGTATTAGTATATTTTGGTTTTAGTATTTTGGTCTATATATATATCTATGCAGTAGTATAAAGGTTTTACGTCATCTCAAATGAACATACCCATTTATGGTACAAGGGATAAATACATCAGGCAGCGGGTGAAATCGCAGAACTTTTTGTTAATTGGTGGTAGATCTCCTTAGCAAGAGATCGTCTAGGTAAGTAACACCGCAATACCAGATATTCTGCCGCCAAGCAATAGTGCGTTAACATTACTGCGGTACTGCAGCTAGCGACATTACAGGGCTGTCTAGACTAACCATCGAAAATCTCAAAGTAATGAGTGCCAAAGCAGCGATGCCCTGGACTTTATTTTGGTACTCAAAGTTTAGTGTAACGCAGGAATAGTCATGGGCATGCGTTAACTCTTCCAGTCGGGAGAGCTTCTCGTTCGTCTCATTACTTTTACATAAAAAGTTAGTAAGCAATAGTTTTTGGTTTTAGATTGCGTAGGTATATTAAACTTGTTGGAACGCAGCCAACACTTTTACATAGGTATATCTTTAGTTAAAAGCTGTGTAAACAAATTTTATACCTATATAACGAATCACTCGTCTGAAAATAAAAGACAACGTCTGTCCTAGGACAGATGTTGTGGCTAGCCTTAGCAGAGATACCAAGAACTTTGATCAATAGATACTTTGAGACATTTGATGGCTAGTCTCAAAAGCTCTGTATTTTGCAAGCTGCAATAACCTTTAAATTGAAACACGGTAATGCTTTACTAACACTACTGCTTTACGGCAGAATGTCTAACAATACAATAAGTAAGTACCTATCTATTTACAAAAAAAAAGTATTCAAGTATTCTATCAGTTATCTGAATTCCATAGTACAAGCTTTGCTTAGCGTGGGGTCAGATGGCGCTGTGTATAATGTCCTACGATATTAATTTTTTTTATACTAAAATTACCTAAACGACCTCCTACTAGGGTGATCTACCATCAAGCAAATATTTCACATATCGTCTATACTTAAATCATTTAATTGATACGTACAAAATAGTATAGTACTCTCAAAGGTTAAAAGCATAATCAAAAACTATTTGACCCACATCCTACCCTCCGGTCAGAGGGTCAGCCAAATATCATGCAAAGTACCGAAAAACTAACTCGAAGTCGGTGTAATAAAATGATTTTGCAAATCATTCGAGGAAAGGACTGGCACGATAATAAACCCGAGGCTAATGTGAGGAAGCGACCGTTACGGGCTTCGGTCACACAGAAGTGTAACAAATGAAATTAAAACAACTGTTATGGGCTAACGTTTTAATGGTGACCAGGCGGCTATTTCACTATTTCAGTTGTTAACCTAATTTTCACAATTTGACACTTAATCATTTTTTTTGACATCGTACTTTATCTATTCTGCCAGTGAAAAAGTAGATATTTTCAGGTGTCTTATGACTAACAAAATAAACCTTAGGTTAAGTCAAAGTCACATAAAAAAGTCATTATGAAAATTTTATCACGTTTTAGTTACCGGAGTTTTATATACAAGATGAAAAAAAATAATTATTCATCCACTTGTCCAGACTTGTGTGTCACTTAACACATTTTCCACGTTCCATCAAAATATTAAAGATTTTTTGAGATTCCGTGCACGACCTAAACGTAATTAATAATGGACGCCCCCTAAGATGCACAAACAGTTTTTTTAAATCAAATGTTTTGTTCACAGTTGGCTTTCAAAGAGATGCCAATTATCATGTCTCTTTGCGATGTTTACCAAGCTCATTAATAAAGATTAATACAGTTTTAACTTATTATATTATGCGAGCAACACTTTTTTTTTCTTTATGTACCTAATCTTTTAATCCAAGCATACTGAAATTACAATAGCTTTCGTAATAAATTATACCAGAAGTAATGATTGCAAAGGTCGCTATTTCTTACAATAAGTTAGGTTAGATTCACGATCAGGTCATAAATTTGCCACTACTTTGTGGTCTTGATCCCTAGACTAAAGCCAATCTGAAAAGCAATCGAAACAAACACGTATTTACCTTCAGAACCCAGAGAGACTAATTAACTTCATCCCTGTCTCTCTATTTCAGCAAGTCAATCAATGGACGCCTAGACAAATATAATTCTAAAAATACTCGTTCATCTTGCCGCAGTTGTCACAAGACTTTTCTATTTCTGATCTAATGTCTTTGTCGTAAGTAAATGTTTATTTAACATCAAAAATTCGTTTCAGTCGCTATTCAGACTAAAAAGTGTGCCTGAAATGTTTTGTACATAGTAATTAACTTTCACCAGAAAAATACCCTATGCCCGTGATACACTCTATTTTGATACTATATCGGTTCAGCCGTACCTACTTATAATCGTGAAAAATTGCTACGGCGTAAGTTCATTGACTAAAAACAAACGAAGGTTAACAACTTTTACGATTTTTTTAAAAACTAAGAGATTGTTAAATTACTAGTGAGCACATATAATTTTTTATTGACATATCGTTACACTAAATATTATGATATTTTTTTATTTCATTTAAATTTACCAAGTTAAAATCATAATTTGGAATTTTTTGTGTTAATAATAAAATATTGTATTGTGTTAAAGGAAATGTGCATGCTGAAAAACTAAAATATTTATAGGAACGTACTAATTCACTTTTTTTAAATCGATCTTTAGTTTTCAGAATTCAATCAAACCTCTACAAAAGTTATATTAAGATGTGTGAAATATCAACTCGCACTTCACAAGCTTGGCGGACTATACCTAACCTTTCACACGGATGAAAAGAAAATAAATAGGCCCAACTTCATCTGTGGAGCAGTTTGCAATAACAATGCTTATCTGGCGATTTGCATTCATATTTATAAAGTTTGAATGAACACTAAAATTTAACCTTTATTCATTTGTAAATATAAGTACAAGGGTGACACACAACAACGCAAAACGGATGCTCAATATTTCCATTCCTATCACGTGCCTCAGGTCGTGTCCGAACTCCGATGTCAGCCATTATTGCCACCTGAAAACCTGCACATGCAAATACTCCTGAAGAGCGTTAATTCTTCGGTGGAGTCGGTGCGAGGTGGAAGGATGTGTCATGCCACTTTTGCAGCCCGATCACGCACCGGGTTGGACGCCGATGTCGCCCGATATTACCTGCTCACCTGAGAGGTCTGGATGCCGTGCTTTGGGGTACATAATTAAGTGTCATGGCTGTAGTGGTCTTTGCGTTTTCGAAAGTAGGTATATTGTATACTCAAAAGCAGCGATAATAAAACGTAAAGTTTTTTTTTTTCCTATCGGCATCGTTAATAACTATGTTAAGCAACCAGGTGCGAGTTTTTTTAAATGTGAAATAAATCTACGTTTTTCTACCATCTACCGGAAAACGACGGTGCAGCTTAGAGTGAAGCACGTTAAAGTTAAAGTGAACTGCTTCGAGAAAAGGATGGTACGGCCGTGCCGCTTTTTTGCTCGACTTGGCGGGTTAGATAAATTCACTAGAGTGAGGCCTAGAGCCTAGTAAGTAAGTAGTAGTAAGGCTAGAGCCTTAAAACCCCCAAATTGTAGTCAATTTGAAACAACGAATCCGGCAATGAGTTAACATTCGTTGGGTATACGCATACAGAAAGTAGAGCCGTATTTTCGTCTTTCTGGACAACTTTTTTTTACGTTCTTTTGATGGTAAGAGATAACGCATGCAATTGTAGCAATACACAGATCTGTGAGTAACAAGTCTCGACAGCCTAGTAAATTCGCTAGCTGCTCTTCACTGTAATGTTTACACACTACTGTTTGGCGTTAGTATATCTGGTACTGCGGCGGTACATAGGTACCTAAACAACCTCCTGCTAAGGAAATTTACCACCAAGTAAACTAGTTGCGATAGAAGAATGTTTTTCCTTAATACGCTGCATGTTGCCAAAGAAATACAACTGTTAGTACCTACTTCTAACTAAAAAGTTTAAGCCACAGCAAAACAGAACCTATATACTTGCAACAGAGGCTTACGGTATATGTTTATACGTATATGTTTTTACTGTTTAGTGACAAAATGACTAAAGAGGAAACAATATACATAGAACATCAAACAAACAAAACAATTCCTAAAAATGAGTCCTACTTTTTTTTACCTAATCCTATATAGTCCACAAGTGAAGGGAAATTTAGCCAAATGCTGATAGCATTGCCACGTGGGTGGCAATGCTAAGTTGTTGATCGAAGTAGATGCCTCAGCCTTCTGATCACCCGACGCATACTCTAAACATTTGGCCACGTCACTAAAGATGACCCATTTATTGAAATCTTCATTAGAATATTGATTTAAATTTAAATTTTATTTACCTTAGTAAACTTACCGACTTCTTATAATACTAAACTAACTCATAGATCCAGTTGGCACTAATATTATATAACAATACACTTTCACTAAACCACTGGCTAGTTAGTTAAGATATACCCTGCAGAAAACAATCACA
This sequence comes from Biston betularia, assembly GCA_905404145.2. Classification (NCBI taxonomy): domain Eukaryota; kingdom Metazoa; phylum Arthropoda; class Insecta; order Lepidoptera; family Geometridae; genus Biston; species Biston betularia. Next base: position 4,298,029 of record FR989879.1, read on the forward strand.
TAATATTCAAAGAAGATAAGTGGGACTATGGTAATCTGCAAAATGTACTGTTCAACAATTCTGTCCGTCAAAATATAGCTAGTGATTACTTGACAGCTGTAATCTTGCCGCTAAGCTCTCGTCCCGTTATTCTGGAAATTAAAGTGTAACGAATTCTCTCTTCGCTAAGGTCTGGAATAATGTATAGTTTAGCTCTCGGAGCTTTTTGAACAGCGATGTAAATCTCGACATTGCGATAGCACAGGGCCGGAGTTAAATTCACGGGAATTCTTTGGAGAATTTTTTCATGTTTGAAAAACATAAAAGATTTTCTAAATCAATGAACCCTAGAATTTTAGGGATACTAGAAACATACTCACATATATTATATACGTAAGTACCCAATAAATACCTATTTTTTTTCTATAGGTATAAGAGTACAAAGTTATTTTAGACTAGTTTTGCCTAGCGGTTTTATTTTCGTTTTCAATGATAAAAAGTAGTTTATGTGTTTACCCTGAGTTTGCGTTACAAATCTAATCTTTATCCATTACGTTATTACAATGGGACGAAGTAACAAATAGACACACAGACAAACATTCACATTTATAATATTAGCGTGAATACTATTGTATAAAATAAAAATCATATTATATTGGTAATTTATTCAGCTGATATTTTTTTAAGTGATACTTCGAGTTTCGGCTCTGGCTGAAAGTGCTAGCTCTAATTAAAATATTAACTTGGCACGTATTAAGGCATCGGTCTTACTCGCCCGTTTGCATGCATATCTATTACCCGACTTCCCGTAAGGGTGGTTGAACACATGATAGATTACGTGATACGAACTCGTAATCTTTTAAGTGTTCATGTCATATGATGAGTTAATGTTATCTGTATACCTAGCATTAAAAAAATACATTAAACGCTTTTGAATAAATATGTAATAAATTGGAACATCAGCGCCCTCACTGGTCATAAACAGTAACCACTTTCTTCATATTTTTTCAGCTGTATGTACAACATTGCCAAAAGTGTCCACATATTATAGAAGTCTCGCATTCATTCCGTTCGATTTAATCAACTGTTTCTTTTGTGCACCCGCCTTCTGTGGAATGGCTTACCACCTTCGGTTTTCCCACTGAGTTTTGATCTACCTCGCTTCAAACAAAGAGTGAATAAGGTCCTTCAAGATATGCAACGCACTGAAAATGCCCAGAGTATTGTAGGTATGTCGGTGTCCATAGGCAGTGGTGACCACTTACCATCAGGTGGCCCGTCGCTTCTTTGCCACTTTTTCACATAGTTATTGTTGCTGAATAATTATACAGCGTTAACTTTTTCGGAAATAATCATAATCATAATCATAATCCATTTATTTGCGCTATGGGTAAGTACAGATGTAAAATATTAAGTGAAGAAGCACCACAGACTACCTTTCGGCATGCAAGTTAATTTGAAATTTAAAATTAGACATTATTAATACAATAAAATAAAATGTCAGGAAACAAGATTAAAAAACGAATGTCAAACAAAATAATTCACAATAATAATAATGTCAAAAGCAAAAAATTAAAATAAAAAAATAAAGAGCAAGTTTAAAACGATGCCGACGACATGATTAATAACTATGAATATATTAAAATATTACATTAGAAGCAAATATTATAAATACTTATCTAAGTTATCATAATTCACATATTTACTTTCGTTATTTTTCCAGGAAAATAGTCCAGCTTAAGGTGGTACGATTTCCATACAAATCAATTTTTGCCATTTATGGACAAATGGAGCATAATGTTACAGTGAAATCACAGCCACTGGCATTTATTTTGGTCTTTATTTGCGGTAAATCATAATTGCTTGAATGAAACGGTAGATTACGGTAATGAACGGTAGATAATCTACTGTTTTATCCAAAAATCATAAATTCATAAATGATTCATAAATTTGATTTTTAACTAAGAAAAGAGCAAATAAAGAACAAAGTAAATGCTAGTAGCTGTGATTTCACTGTAAAATTATGCTCCATTTGTCCATAAATGGCAAAAATTTATTTGTATGGAAATCGTACCACCTTAAGTAGAATATCATACTATGTACATACTAGGTACCATTATATTTTTATTTATTACTTTTGATGTCGTCGCATGTAAATTCATCCAGTTATCTGGAAGAGGTGCTTTAGTATTAAGACCGCCTTTTGTGTCTATCTGCAGTACACTTTTTTTGTGTTTTTCACTATAATTTTTTGATGATGAACATTATGATGTAAATAAATTGTTATTGTATTGGATTACTTTGTACTGTATATCCACTCTATTCTTAACTCTTCCATAGAAAAAATAAAACAATCCGTTATGTTACGTTGTATCATTGATAAAGTACAAACAAATTCATTCACATATAATATTAGTACAGATTACTGTAGCAAGACTGTAGTTCACTGTAACAAGAGTTCTTTCACTTGTGGGTTCGATTCCCACTCAGGGCAAACATTTTGTGAATAAACAAAAATGTTTGTTCTGTGTCTGGGTGTTCTGTATGTATTATAAGTATGTATTTACAAAAAAATGTGTTTATGTATTCTATCCGTTATCTGACTTCCATCACACAAGCTCTGCTTAGTTTGGGGCCAGATGGCGCTGTGTGTATAGTCCAACGATATATTTATTTATTTATTTACTTAACATGAATGGAGAAAAGCTCTCGTTACAAAGTTCCCAGTTTGCTTTGTAACGCTGCGGCAGTCTGTTACTAACTTAGTAGGTATGTCGCATAGTTAAATTTGAGTATTGTAATAAAAATAAGTACATGAATTTACAAATATAAATAAAATAAATGTTGCAGGATATTTCACACAGCGCCATCTACCCCCAAACTAAGCGTAGCGTTTTGTAGCGATGATAGCTTAGTGGTTAGCGCGGTTGGTTCGCATGCCAAAGGGGGTGGGTTCAAACTCCAACAATGAGTTTGAGCTGCCGGTGAAGGAAAACATCGTGAGGAAACCATAGCATGGTGGTAGAGTACTAACTAGTACTTTGCTGGCTAGCTACCACCCTCAAGTTGAAAATCTGCCGCCAAGCATCTAACGATGTGTTCCGGCAGCTTTACTTGAGAGCCAGTTCCATTCCAGGCTAAGTGTGCTTTACCATCTTCGACCACACCGTCACTTAACACCAAGTGAGCTGTGGTCAAACACCTAGCCTGTCAAACATTAAAAAAAAGCAAAGTTTGTACTCTGGTAACCAGATAACTGATAGAATACTTTTTAAGTCAAAATCATAATATATGTAAATAAAAAAAATATAATATACAAATATAATTAGATGTCACTTAAAACTATTTTAAGTCTCCCCGCGCATCGAGCCCCGGCCGAACGTTCCCGCAATACTGGCCGCGTTTCCCCGCTGGATCGCCAGGGAGATCCGTTGGGCCAGAAACCAGCCCTAACGGGGATCCCGCCCCTTCTCCTTCAGGCGAATCCCCAAATCATGCACGAATTAAATAAATATATATAGCTACTTATAATACATATCGAACACTCAGACACAAAACAAACATTAATTGTTTTTCAAATAAGTATTTGTGGGAATCGAACCTACGCCTTAAAGCTCTTGAACCAAATGAGTTAAGAGGGCAGTCAGTATTTAATACAGTTGTTTTGATGTGATATGAATAGTACGTACTCTATATAGTTTCTATATAGTTATTGCATTAATCGTGTCCGAAGATCTTAGAACCGTGAGATTTATCCTTTCGCGTACCACTACAAGCAAAATAGAATTTACATTTTCCTCGCAGTTGAGTTAGTGGTTCGCGTTAAATGGAGAATTTATTTAGTGTTAACTTACCGAGGCACGCTCTTGCAATTACTTTGGTCGTTTCGCAAAGATATTTATAAAGAAAAAATCGTTGTTGTTATAAGTTTTTTCGTACAAAGCTTGCGTTTAAAACTATTTGAGTTTCACTCCCGGCGCAGGGAGCGTATTGTAAGTTTAATGTATGTATGTCTCATCTGGGGCATTGTAATTCCCAAACGGCTGATCCGATTTTGATTTGGTTTTCCTTTTTGTTGGAAAGGTGATCAAAAGTTTAATTCTATGAATCAAGTCAAGTTGTTAAGTCGTTTGAAAACTATCACTTCTCTTGTAATCGATAAATATAAGAAAATATAAAATAAGAGGATGTGAGCACCTTCCACAGGTATCATCGAGTCGAAATTTTTTATTAGAAGTTTTTTTTTAATTTATATGTACTCGTAGGTAATTAAAATTTCTTATTGTGATATTATTATATAGGATGTTCCAGAAAAGTGCGGCAATATTTAAGGTGATGATATACTCTGATCATTATGAACAATCTTTGGTACCAACCCTTACGTCGCGAAAATAAAAAGTTGTTCTGGATCAGTAGGTACCTTATATACAACTATCTCTACCTAATCTAGCTGATAGGGGTAAAAGTTACCTAAATTTTAGCTCTTTTTCTTATTATAACTTTGCTAACTGAGCCTCGATCACTGAAAATTTATCGAATTCTTACCATAAAGGTATCGAGTCCTCGAAAGCCTACAAAGCTGTACAAATCTTATACAAATTTATGTCGATGTCGATACGAATACTTTTTCGCAAGTCGTTCGTGATCGAGGCTCTGTTCTCCTTGGTCTGTGCTCCAGCTTCAATGTAACATCGATTTTCATCAGAAGAATAGGTGGACAAATGTAGATTGCTAACATTACCTATAGCTTCATATATTGGATGATTGCACAGAGCCAAAATTGTTTTAAAAAAAAGTTTTTTCTACTTTTGTTGCAGAAGCAATGCTATTTTCGTTCACAAGATGTTAAAACTCGAAATAAGTGATTTTACAAAAAGTATAATTAATAATATAATATAAGACTTCTTAAATAGCAGTAATGAAAAATATAATTTACAATTCTATTAAAGAAACTGTTCAACAAAAACCAAAAGGTCAACACATATAAAACAAGTCATCTAATGAAACCAATTCCGTGCGAAAAAGTCATTAAAAGTTTATTAAACCCCATTAGTCAGTGTGGACGTATAGCGCAAACAATTTCGATATCCTAAAAGTTAGTACGGGTACATCACGGGCACCAGTTAAAATAGTTTGCTAGCTTCGTCCGTGGCTGGAATAATGATAAAAGTTAACGAAATAGGGTACCTAATACAGATGTACCCGCCCGTTTCGTTCCAACCCACTTGGCCAGATATCATCATTTCAATTCATCCTGTACTGAACTCTGAGTATAACACATTTTAACTTACAACGTAAAAAAGGTGTGTGAAGTGTCACGTGTTCTGCAAGGTTCTAAGCTTGTATATAAGGGCAAAGATATGGGATGTACCCTTATATCCAGTGTTTTGTCAATATGGCAAGAACACCGCAAACAAATGTTGAAGAGAGCGACAGTACAGTGTCATCTGCAAACTGCATCTCACCTCTCTGAACTCAATATTTAACGAAAAACAAACGTGTTGAACAGTGAAGGACCATCGCTGATACCTGTTATGGGATATACCTACCTAATCATATTACATAGTGCTATCTTGATACTATACAGCAGAAAAGCAGACCCCAGCTCAAGCCGGGATAATTGCTAGGAAAGAAGAGAAGCTAGAAGAAGAAGAAATTATTATATCATTATTACACGTACTTTGGAAAGTCGTTCATGTATTAAAACAGAATATTGTACTATATTTATGGTAGGAATCTGTACAAAACCGTTAACGGCTATAACAAAAACAATTTCAGGCAATCCTTGAACTAAAATAGCTGGCAATTTACCTAAATATTCAACGAATCACCGAAACAGTTGGAGAAAATACTAGTAGGTTTACTCAATACGAATTTAATTCTAACAGTTTGTAAATTTTCTCGAATTATATTAGTACAAACTCATAGAATGGTAAAATTAGTTACCAACAACGTAACTAAAAGCTAGAATAGAACGTATTTTCTAATATCAATACGATGTTTAGATAATTGCCTATTTGCAAAACTAGGAAAACATCTCCCGGTTTTCCCATCTGTTTTATTTTAATTTAGTCTATTCGTTTGATTTTTTTCATCAATGTTAAGTTTAATTTATTTTATTGATAATGTCACAGTTACAAGCCTTTTTTCGAACGAGACGCTCTCGTGATTGTAAGAAGTAATGTCTTTCCATAACCATTGCAGCAGTACACAGAACTTTGAATAGCAAAACAAAGTCCGGGACACCGCTGCTTTGGCGCTCATTACTTTGAGATTTTCGATGGTTAGTCTCAACAGCACTGTAATTTCGCTAGCTGCAGTACCCTTCAAAACACAGTAATGTTTACACACTACTGCTTGGCGGCAGAATATCTCCACCCAGGTTAAAGAGAATCGCATCGCGATGGAGAAAGATTTTATGTTCTTCTTTTTCTCGCGTTCATATATACAACACACACAAGATTTTATGTTCTCTACAGCTATGAATCCTTAATAATATAGCCACACCTCGCTTGTTACGTCTTAACACTATACAACAATCTACTCAGCGATTACCACCGACACGAGCGCAGGTCAAGCACACTGTAACACATTTCAAATATTCTCTTTACGCGTCCAAAAGACTCACAATTCCTTAGGATATGTTAGCGAATCTAGAGCTTGCTAGGCGTGTTGTCCTCTATCAATAGACTGTACTTTATTAGCAGTAAGGGCTATTTATACAACAGTGCTGAAGGAGCGTGCACTGCGATCTCAGAAGCGAATCTTTTATAGGTCTCAATTTTAAACACTTTGAGTCCTTCTAAAGGCGTGTTAATAGAATCTATAAAGATCGGCTACGTATTTATAGTGCCCCTGGTATTGCAAATATTCATAGGTGACCGTGATTGCTTACCATCAGGCAATCTGTTTGCTCGATTGCAACCTGTGACATAAAAAACCCCAAGTGCTGTTCCTGCCGTTATCTCTCAATCTGATGTACCTAGATCAAAAAACTCACTCGGCTGTAGATTTGTTAATTTTTGTATAGTTGGTGTTTGAATGCAGCTTACCTGATGTTAAGTGACGGTGTGGTCGAAGATAGTAAAGCACACCTAGCCTGGAATGAAAATGGCTGTCAAATGAGGCTCCCAGAACACAAGCTTGGCGGTAGATTTTGAACTTGAGGATGATAGCTAGCCAACCGAGTACTACAAAATAGGTATATATTGATTTATTGAATTGGGCCGAACAAAACAAAAGTTATACTGTTATACTGTCAACCAAGGTAATGTTTTGTAATACTTAGGTAGGTATAAAAATATTTATCGAATGCTACACATGCGTTTCGATTTGTCGGTATTGTAATTTGTTAGGTACCTACTACAAATTACCATTTGTTAGGTACATCTTTCTTATCCTTCCTAGAATGTTCTCGATTCTTGCTTCATCATGACTTACATTATCTTACCGACTTATATAGGTATCCTTACTGCGAGTCATATTACGAATGAAACCACTTGACCCACTAACCAGGGGTATTCACATCATTTCTCGTTTAGACCCCAGGCCCGCCTCAAAGCTCTATGCTATAAAATTTTCATGAAATGACTTTTTGTTGCGGTGCACATCTTTTTAAAAATCGTCGCAATGTTGACACAGCGTCTTTCTCGATTCCGATAAGATTTAAATTTGGGATTTAATCACAGGATATTGGACTTTACTACTTCAAATATGTAGTCGAAATTCCAACAGGTTTTTGAAAGTTTTGTGGTGACGCTGAATCATTAGGATAAAAAGCGAGGCTCTTTTGAGTGAGTCGTGATGCAATCGTTTCCACCGATGTGAGTGCTGACGAAACCACCGGCCGCGTAATTTTGTAATGCGCTTTATAAATTGCTGCGGACATTCGACGTTTTACTCAGGAATGGATTTTAAAGCGATGCTCTTTGCGCATTACAGTACGAGTAAGTACAAAGACGTTTACGTCGATTAGACTATTCGAACCGAACCGATTATTGAGGGAATTATATTGACTAAACAAAAATCTACTTGTTTCAAATAAATACATGTCTATTAGAATAATGGGGATAAATAGTCTTATATCAATCCAACGCTGTTCATTTACCCCACTAAAATAAATTATGTAAATACTATCCAAACGTGCCTCCTTTGGGTGAACCGTGGAACTGTGGTATTGTGTGAAATGAAGTGACATTTTTTGTAAATATTTATTGTTAAATACGAAGATCAAATTTACGTACACTTGAAAAAAATATTTTTTTAAATAATATATAGGTTTGCATTCGACCGCTATCTCGCTACATATAAAGCGAAGATCGTCTCTACAATGGACTCGCTTGCCTAAAAGAAACCGATTCACTCACAATTTGAAGGCACCCAGATTATATCTATCGAGAACACCCTCTAGGCAACAAAATGAAATTGGAATTAAACTGTGCGTTTTAAAAGCTTCTGTTCATTCTACATTCGGACGGCTAGTAGAATAGGCAGGGTAGAATTAAATCAAACAGAACTGAAGTGAATTCTCTAAACTATTCCCGATAAAAAATTGATAAACTATCGACTTTGCATCGATGTTTAAAGCATTGGAGCCTACTCCGAATAAAGGATAGCAAAAAAAAATTATAGGGTTCTAGTTTTACCGAAAAAAATTAACCAAAACTGGAAACTAGCACTAACATGGTAAATACGCGATACTCTAGCTCTTAACTAACTCAAACACATGTTCTTACCTTATTTAGTTACTTAGTTTTACATCATATATTCACATCCTTCGTTGCCGAGTGCAGTTTCACGTAATGTGAAATGTGAAGACTGAAGTTCACTCGTGCCGACTTTGAAGCACTTTGAACTGCGCAATGAGCTCGAGAGTTCCCGCGAGTAAGTACCTACGGCTACGAATTCACATAATAGCACATCTTAATGTAATGCCACTGGTAAAATATAAAATGGATATCGTAGGACAGGAATGGCAAACCTCGTTTTTTCATGTAAAGGTTGAGACAAACGAGACGCATACTGATGGAAAGAGATAACACCTGTTCATGACCATTGCAGTGATACACAGAACTTTGAATAGTAAAACTTAGTCCAGGGCATCGCTGCTTTGGCGCTCGTTACTTTGAGACTTTCTATGGTTAGTCTCAAGTCTCAACAGTCCTGTCATTTCACTAGCTGCAGTACCCTATAAACCGGAACACAGTAATGTTTACACACTACTGCTTGGCGGCAGATTTACCACCAAAAACATTTTATTAGTGAACGTACCATTTCTATAGAAAATAATAATAATTTGGCCATGACGTGCTATCAAAGAGCGGCAATAAAATAATTTATTTAAATTTACTTAGTGATTAAATAAAGTAAGTAAATAATGTACAAAAAGAAAAAACTAGATGGTATTTACTGAACTGTGTTATGTGTATTTCTATAACTACTCAGACCTATCAGTAACAAATCAAAGTCAATTGAGACATTCGATAACCTGTAATTTCATAGCTGCATATTCTTGAAACTGAAACCAGTTTACACTCTACTGCTTGGCGGCAGAATATTTGATACTGCGATGGTACCTACATACCTAGACGACCTGTTACTAAGAAGGAGACATTAAAATCGCATACAATTAGGCCGGTGTACGAACTATATCTAGATTGTTCTTATAAATTATCTAAATTGGTTAGAATTATTGTGTTCATAGTAAAAGTTGTTTAATGACACCCTTTCAGCGTAATATACCTCAAGCTCATAACAGTGGTATAGGTGTATCTTTTTTGTCAATTATAGAATTTTTATTTTTTTCGGAATTTTACTTGTTTTTATTTTATTTATCTAGTACCTACTAGCAGCTCACCCTGGCTTCACACGAAAAAATCTTCCTCTATGGTGTAGATATGTGCCAGCATTCTGGCCACATATCCCCCCTCTGACGGATTTTTAGACTAAGTTTTTTGTATACATTTTGTAAATAGTATAATTTTTGCAATAGTTATCAACATTTGTATTTTATAGATGTGTCTTTTACTGCTTTGATATAAAAATAAATTTTGTAACTTATGATATTTTTATATACTATATCATTATCAAGGATACATGGAACGGTAGTAATAAGCTAAAAGGAGGTCATTGTACTCATTAATGAGGACATCTTTTACAAATTGTCAAACTCTAAAATTGGGAAAAAATTTACTCTAACTACTTTTAGAAATACATTTCGTCATGACATGGACAGCAGCTGATTTTTCTCGCGGTTTGTTATCGTTCCGTGTTCGTATAAAAATAAAAAGTACTTTGGAAGTTTTAGCGTGAAGTGGGAAAATCATATCATCGCAATGTTTTGTTTTCCTTAATTTGCATTTTTTTTTATGTTTACCTATATTTAAAAATATAAATATTAGTGTATTATATTGAAATAGAATTCAATTAAAGTTATTCAACTGAAAGCCAAGTTTATTTTGTGTATTTTACTTTATAAAATAGAAAGTTTTATACTTAAAAATAATGTACTGGAATACATAAATGGAATGCAATATTTCGAAATGGTTTTAGAATCAGTAAAGTATTATTTTCTTTACATACCGAATTTTTCAATCCGTAAGCACCTATAAGATTATTCATTCACTAGCGAACGCCTTGCGGTTTCACCCGCGTAGTTCCCGTTCCCGTGGGAATACAGAGATAAAAAGTAAGCCTATGTCATCCGGGGATAGTGTAGCTTCCCAACGGTGAAAGAATTTTTTAAATCGGTGCAGTAGTTTCGGAGCCTATTCAATACAAACAATCAAATGTTTCCCCTTTATAATAGTACCTACTAGCGACCCGCCCCGGCTTAGCACGGGTGCAATGTAGATACTAATGTGGTGCATATACAATTATACAAGTATTATACATATAAACCTTCCTCTTGAATCACTCTATCTATTAAAAAACCGCATCAAAATCAGTTGCGTAGTTTTAAATATCTAAGCATACATAGGGACAGAGGGGAGCGACTTCATTTTATACTATGTAATGATAGATAGATAGATAATACCACATTCTGTAGATGATCGAAGTTCTAATCTGACCTAATAGATCGCTGTTGAAGATTGATTGGTACCTACACTACCTACCTATCAAGCTTCGAAAAGCAAAAGTTGCGAGTATTACCTACTCTGCCATAGGAATGCTTTGTTGTAAGCAAACAATACTACAATCGTACTACAATACTCGTTATAATGATCTGGCGCGTTATATTTGCAGATAATTTGTTCTGTTTGTATCTCGTTACGTTCCTGTCTATATAAATAATGACCTAGCACTAAGCTTTGTCCATCGCAGATTTCGAGAGTCGTTCAATATGTTACGTACTGAGCAACTTTTTCTTTTCTTTTTATGGTTGATAACCCAGTTCTTTAACCACAGCTTACGAGACGGTATCTTCGAAGGTAAACATACCTATCCTGGAATGGAACTGGCTCTGAAGTGAAGCCAGAACACATTTTTAGCCTTTTTTTTTATGTAAGAAGTAATGAAACGAACGAGACGCTCTCCTGATGGTAAGAGATAACGCCTATCCATGACCATTACAGCGATACACAGAACTTTGAGTAACAAAACAAAGTCCAGGGCATCATTGCTTTGGCGCTCATTACTTTGAGACTTTCAATGGTTAGTCTTAACAGCCCAGTAATTTCGCTAGCTGCAGTACCCTTCGAACCGGAACACAGTAATGTTTACACACTACTGCTAAGCGGCAGAATAACTGGTACTGCGGTGGTACTTACCCAGACGACCTCCTGCTAAGGAGTTCTACCACCAAGTAAAGTAGCCTTTATTCGCCCTGTCGCATCTCGCACGTGATACATAATATTAGCTATATTTATTTCGATACACAAAACAGAATACAATTTTTACATCAGCATTGTGTAAATAACAAAAAGGATTTGATCTAAATTATTTACATTATAAATCAGTAGCATATACGGGTAAATAGTGCAAAGAGAGTGACACAAACCATATATAAATCAATAATGTTGAATTACAACATACGTATATAAAGAAACACGTAATATTATCTAATAATTAATAACATTAAATGTTGGTTGCTATTAATCATATCTTTTTATTACCCGACAACGTAAAACTGATGATCTACATAAATATGTACATGTATTTATTAAATGGAGTTAAATGTAGTTTGTTCAACTACTTAGCGTATTTTGGAAAATGCAACGCAAAATAAATGCAGCGACTCATTTTTTTTTAATTTGTTTTATAATTGCCTGTTTAAAACATCTTAGGTACCTACACTTTTTCTTGTAAATACATACACAGCCGATTCGAACCCACGCCCTACAGCTCTTGAAGCAGATATTCTACCAAATGCAGAATATGTGAGCTGCCATGATACCTACCTGTATGACCTCTAAGGTGATCTACCACCAAGTAACTTAGCTGAAGCTAAATTTTTAGACCTTTTTTTTGTAAAGTTGACTTGTTGGTAGTAACATTCATTTTTGGTTACGTCTAAAAAAAAATTCTAATTCATCAAATCTAATAAGGCGTATGTTATGATCTATGCATGAATTAAAAAATTGAGCTAAATATGCCTTAATTGGTATCTTATGAAAGGGATATTGGACATATTTTAAATAATAATTAATAAATTTAATAATAAAGCAGCTTAGGAAGTGGTCGGGTTTAGTTGTCAAACCTATTACCTTGTTACAATCACGTTAAACTTTTACGCTTTAGTTAAACATGCAAGGTGCCACCGAAATTTGCATACTGTGGTATGTGCCAAACAATATAATATTAACCCAAGTAAGCTGGTACATTTCCAAATTAAAAATGACGTGTTTATTCGCCACCCCTTGTTTTTTTTTATTAGAAATTTTTCCTTTACACAGCATCCTCTACAACGCCACCTGATGCCAAAACATCTTTTTTTTATTCCCGTTTAAGAATCATTTTGAATCCTGCAAATAATAACGATAATAATTTACACTGACGAGGCAGTTTTGGCAAAAAAAAACAATGCATTCGCGCACCCTCGGTGAAATTTCAATTCAAATTTGTTAAAAGAAACATAAAGGGTACGCGCAAAGTGGAAACATGACTGATGCAAATCACCAATCATTATTTTTTACGCACTTTGTTGGATGAGCGCTAAGAAAAGATTTCGAAGGGAGGGAGGAGAAAAGTCTTCGAGACAGTACATTTCAAATGAGATGGATGATCTTTTGAATAAAGGGAGCTGCATATATATTCTCCTGGTGTTACGCATATTATGAGACATAGCATTACAATACATTACAGTGCACCATAAAGTAGCACAAAATATAAAGAAAAAGTCCTAGTATGAGTTCTCTCTTGCTCGCAATTTCCATATCACATTAGAATATGACTGCCGTTGTGATATTAAAAAGTAGTTTTTGCGACATTTTCTTTAAACAAGCATAAAGATAAACACTAAACTTGCCTAAATTTATCACGATCCAAACATGTAGGTACCTAATTAAACAACAGATTTTACAAGAAACTTTTTTATTTTACAAGATTTTTTTGAAACTTATTCTGGTGAAATACAAAAAAAAAGAAATTTTGTTCGTTATTTCCATATGAAAATTGAAAGGTATCGCAGACGACCGCTTTCTAAATGAATTTCATGCGTGCGCTAGTGAATCTAAAATACGAGTAAGTAATCTCAACAATTTTTGGGTAGCGCATAAATGATCATAAATAGAGGTTATCTTTTACCTTTGGGGGGCCGTTTCGTTCGTTTCGTTACTTTAACATTTAATTTTTTATATGATATACTACTCGATGACCCTAAATCAGACATTAGCAGTGCTGTGCCATGAGGTTCAATAATGTATAAACTATAGAGGTACTACTGTGTGGCTACAAAGAAGTTCAATGGAAAAATTCGCCCGTTGGCGTCGTCGTCGCTTCAGTTGAAGGTTCAGTAGTTGGTGGTGCAGTTGGCACTTCAGTTCGTGGCAAAGTTGGCACTTCATGTGCCGACGAAATTGTGGATTCATTAGGCGTTGAATATCGACGCTTCATTCGATGGAAAATTTGGAGTTTTATTTGATAGTGGATTTAGCGCAACTATTGTATTGTTTTCGTACCAGGCGTACCATGAGGTGTTAGAGCAGTTCAGTATAGGCCCTAAACTGAACCGTTTGGCAAATTCGTACCATGAGGTCCTTATAGCAGGACAGTTTAGGTCGCCGCCATCTTTGTCCGCCGAAACATAAACATCATCGCAAACTTGTCAGAAAACGGCATTTCGTTCATTCAATTCGTACCATGAGGTGTTATTTGACGTTAGTTGCACCTAAACTGTACCGCCGAGTTGTCAAAATAACGATTCAATAAAAAGTTAATAAATATCGACCGTTTGGTCTGCTTTTATTTAATTTGTGAATTTTCTTGATATTATATCTTTAATAGCCCCATGCCCATGGGAGTTTAAACGTGATGCTGCTTCCTCCCAAAAGCGGCGGGTGTGCTGCCTCAACTGTAGGCGCTTATTGAACCCTAAAGCAATTACTTGATTTCTATGGAGTAATTCCCACAGCTGCTCTAACTGAGCGTAATTTACCCTTCATAAGCGTTCTGAGGGCTGTCTGTAAGAACAATTTTGATTTACAATAACAACAAACTATTCGAAAAAAAACTCATGAAATACATAGGTACATAAGTAATATAAAACTATAAATATACTAACGACATTATTATTGACAATGCCAATAATATAAATTTGTAACCACAAAACAGTTTTGTTTGGTTTATTTCGACCTTTGAGTTATATTATATTATTAGAAATCTAAATTTTTGAGTTTTGGCGGGAACGCGGAAAGAGTCGTGTCGCCCCGTTGTATTTTTTTTTTTCAAAACTTGTGTTTTGACGAGTGTTTGTGCATAAAAATGGTGGTGTTTTATTCATAAAGTGCTGAATCACAAGCGCGAGTGTGGGAAAATGATATAATGTGGTGAAACATGACTTTTCGTGTTGCTTCCAAAACTCCATCGAAGCTTTATAGTAAAGTCACCACTACTTTACTAAAGCATGACTGGACTTGACTGACGCGGACTATACTTGACCAAGACTGGACTTTGACTATAACTTTAGCTACGAGGACACTTATTTAAACTTGAAAATATATAAATATTTGACACTGGCAAATGCTAAAACGCAACGCCAAAACCAAAGAAAAAAAATCTGAACAACCTTTTTGCTGTCATTCGCAGATGAATAATGAAAAAAAAAGTATTTATTAGGTGTGTTCCGAAACAAAGAGTCGTAATTGTTTCTCTGTTTAGAATAAAGTTTTTTTTTGGAATTTAAGTAAATGATAGGGTAATCGTAAAAATAAAACATGTTAATAATTATGCTGTAGTGCAATATAGTATTAAGTAATATTTCACCTTAAAATATCATATCATTATAAAACATTAAGAAAACCGATACTTCCCGACAATCACAATTTCGGAACAGATTTTTCACACGAGATACAATTATACTTTTGTATAGCGCTGTCCTTTTCTTCGGTAGCGGGACAGTATTGGAGCCAGAGACAAGTATCGTTCGTTCTTTGAAGAGCTAGCGATGCAGTTGCGATCCAATTTTAACATGCTCATGGTATGAAATAAAGCGGGACAGTTTAGGTACCTAAACTGAACTGCCCCGCAATTGGATGGAAACGTAAAACCTCATGGTACGCCTGCTGGCGTCGAAAGGGGGGTTTGTTACAGGATACGGATACCTACGGATTTTGATACAGTTTTCACGTTCTGAAAGATTTATATTTTCACGTATAGTCGGAACAGGTCACTAGTTTTTTAAACAGTACCTACTCACACTCGCAGAAAAATAATCTTTTTTATAAACCTTTATTGGATTTAATTTCAAAAGAAAGCCGGCCGATCTAATGTTTGATATCTTTTTAATTTCATCATAAACTATGTAGGCCTACATTGCCTTTAGAAATAGAGGGCATAGAATTTGATATAATGTCAATACCGTAAGAGAATATTTGTGATAGATCAAGCGGAAAAATCGATTTTATCCTTGGTTGACTTTATGGCTAAATATCGAAACGAATTTACGCAATGTACCGGCGGGATTCTGCTCGTTACGTACGTATAACTATTATGATATAGCTACCTAACTGTTATGATTTATCTACTTACGTAAACATATACACAATACATGTTTACAAGAGGGCTATAAACGATCTGGAGGGAGAGTTCCAAGTCGACTCGGCGAGTGTTACTCTTGTCAAATTATGGGGCATTTATCTCTTAAGAGTTACGAGTTAAGTTCCTCGTTGCAATTTTTTTACGTGTGATGGATGGAAAAAGATGCTAGTAGAAAGTAGCGAGATAGTAGCGATGATAGCTCAGCGGTTAGCGCGGTCATTTCGCATGCCGAAGGGCGTGTGGGTTCAAACCGCAACAATGAGCTTGAGCTACCGCTGAAGGAAAACATCGCGAGGAAACCATAGCATGGTGGTAAAGTACTTTCTAGTACTCGGCTCTAGTATCTAACAGTGTGTTCCGGCAGCCTCACTTATTGATTAATTTAATCATCTAAAAGTTTAGCGAGCAGACATTTCATGTTAATTTCCACAAGTAGGTACTTCTAGTAATTACGTACCTATTATAAGTGCAAAGAAAACGTGATTTATTTAAATTTAAATTTGATGAGAAGGAACGACATCGAACACGAATTTCACTTTTAGCCAGATAGTTACACGCACAAAACAACCTTCCTCCTCGTAGAAGTGCTATCTTTTTGTCTATAGTCAACAATTTACAACTTGTGCGTTATAGAAGTCCACTCAATCTGCAGAACAGAAATATTATGTAGACCCTAAAATATAAATATCTATTTGTATACAGGGTTTTAAACTTGGGTGTAGGTACTAAAAAAAATCAGTTGTACCAAAGAAAAAAATCTTTGACCCTTACTCAAATGTATTGCACAGCAGTGATGAGCAGTGGGTTTTATTTTACGATTTCAGAGTTGTGCTCACACTAAAACTTGTTCATAATGGTTAGTACAATGACCGTCATTTGGACGAAGTAGTGGTAGGTACCGACTGAACGCCGCGCTGCCACCACCTGCCGTGGTGAGCCCTGGCTGCTAGCCATTGAGATTGACAAGCGATTGGTTGAAATACTTAAAACTGGAACGAAAATATTTGATACAACTTTCATTGTGCGAACTGTTAAACAGTAAAATAGAGCTTTCTACTTTTGAGTTTTCACAGTTTCGTGAAAAAAATAAAATAAACCGAAAATCAAAAGATTTTTCACAATAAGGATATTGATATTCAAACAAATGAAAAAAAAATCGAATCTATTGTCAGTGAAATATTTTCAGATGACTTTCGAAATTGCGACAATTCTAAAATGTAATACGCTTACAAAACAGTGGGTATACATATTGATATAAGTATTCTACCAGTTGTCTGGTTCCCAAAGTTCTTTGCTTATTTTATGGCTAAATGACGCTTTGTGAAATGTCCGATATTTATTTATTAATAGTATTCTACTTGGTAAAAGATTAGCGCGCTGTATCAAGGATTGCGTTTCAGAGAGCAACACGAATCGAGAGAAACATTACAAATGGCAGATGACAAATAGGCTTAGCTTAGAGAATCAACAAAACGCAATATGTAAAATGTACAACTTTATTGATCTAATAAATATAAATTACCTAATCGTCTAATGATCCCACTTCTTAGAAACGTCGATATAATCTCCGTCTGGCGAGTCGTAGTTCTTTATCGGCGGAGTAGCGACGGGCCCTTTGGTGGAATATGGCACCAGTTGTAGATCCGGCTGAAGCAAAGGAATATTGCATTACAGTAAGGGTCACTGTGCATGGTAGCTGTCATAGACGCGTATTCGTCATTTTGCGCTAGGTGTACTCCTGCTCGCCTCCGTCGACGGAGCGGCAACGTCGCACTCGCATCGCTGCTTGCACTTTAGCAGGCTTCATGACGCCTGCCGTCAGTGTTGCCAATGCTAAGGCAATTACCGTGTTCAACGGCTTTCGGGCCAAAAAATTGTCAAAATCCACGGCCTACGGCTGCAACCCCGTGGCCGTTGATTCGATTCGATCCGTTTCCGAATGCCAACATTCCAAAGTTGTAAATAAAATTCCAATCAACATATTAAGAATAATTAATTGTTGTTATTTTTTCCACAATTACAATAATTAAAAATGAAGCAAAAAAATATATAATATTATAAAGCACATTTTATCAAAATAATTAGAAACATTTTCATAATCTCAAAATTTATATACATATATATACAAGTTTTGCTCATTTAATATTATTAGATTATATAGAATATCGTAGGTAATTTTACAAAGTCCCATCTAGCCCCAAACTAAGCAAAACTATGGGAACCAGATAACTGATTTACTTTTTTTATGGGGCAAACTAGATGTTAACTTTAGAAAAACGCATTTAACCTAGTTATAAATTTCCCAGGCATCAAGCAAAGGTTCATCTAGATATTTCATTATTTATACAACTGACTTATTATTTATTTATGTCTTATATATCTGAAAGATTTAGTACATTATAACGTAATATCAGGTGGAATGGTAAACTTAGATGAGATTGTTGGCAAGTGGGTGCCCTTATTCTTATTCGGAATGGGGGTGATGAGTCCTGCACTGACGTCTCGCTTGGAGTGTATTGTGCATTTCCCCCTACCAGCGTCTAACCGAGCCAATTAGCAATGATGAAAAGCAGTCAGCACTTTGCGGTGACATAGATGAAAATGAAGTGCCTGTCAGTAGTAAGAACTTACCATGATGGCCTCATAATACAGGTCCTCCGACTCTTCATACAGCCTGTCAAGAGCCCGTCTCTGTGCCGCCATGATCCTGTCTAACTTTGTCACATTAGCCATGTATTCCTCACGCTTGTACCTTGTCCAGTCTTTCTGCAGTAAAGCACGGGATTCCACTTCTGGTAATGACAGCTGCGGTGCTGGCCTTTTACGTTTTCTGGAAAATGTAACAGTTTTAACTGTTAGTACAAAACATTGATTCACACTAATATTATAAATGTGTAAGTTTGTTTGTGTGTTAGTTACTTCTTCATACTTAAATGGCTTAATGTATTAACAGGTAACTCTGGACTAACAAATAAGCTACTTTTTGTCCCAGAGAATGCAGGTTGAACTGTGGGGTGTAGCTAGTAAAATCCCACTGATATTATAAATGTGGAACTTTGGATCAATGGATGGATGTTTGTTACTTTTTCACGCAAAAACTACTGAACGGATTTGGATGAAATTTGGTATGGCGGTAGCTGATTAACACATAGGCTATTTTTTATCCTGAAAACATGTAGCGGGTAACACCGCGGATCGCAGCTAGTTAAATAATGATAAATGCCAACCAAAGATACATAACAGACATACATAACAGATAACCAAATGTTTGTTCTGTGTCTGGGTGTACTGTATGTATTATAAGTATGTATTTACAAAAAAAAAATATTTAAGTATTCTATCAGTTATCTGACTCCCATAGTACAAGCTTTGCTTAGTTTGGGGTCAGATGGCGCTGTGTGTAATGTCCTGCGATATTTATTTATTTATTTATTTATATAACATACAAACTATCAGTACAAATTTTAATGTCCATGTTTGCAAAGGCAGACCTACAACTGATATTTGAGAGATTAATAGAAACTCTTTTTAGTTCACACCAAAAATAGAAAAAAGTAAAGTACAGAAAACAAAAGAATTCTATGAGCTAGTGCCACAAGTGGTTGTATTCAGGATTATCTAACAAGATAACCCTATTACATAACCTTTACAGTTCGCCCCCACAGACAAAACTCCAAGTATACACTGGTATCACTCTGCATTTTTCAAGCCCTACGCATTACAGGGACAGAAATCCATCCAGTATGTATCCAGCTCACTGCCTGTATTCCCATCCCTGCCTAAATGAAATTTGATATGATCTTACAAAACACTGCTTTGGTCAAATCTTAAGCTAATTCTGGTTCAGATTTATACTGTGAGAAAGAAACCCAGTAGCTTTCCTGAAATGTGTCACACTTACTCTATAAACCAGCACCACCCAGAATTTAAAACTCAATATTACATCTCATTAGCATCCAATCATGTTTTTTGATGTCATCATGATAAGCCTAAGATTGAATGCTCTTAAAAAAATTAAAACAACTGAAATTAATTCAAGAAACTCACTGCATCTGATCCAACAGGTCTAAAGGCACTTCCAACTCTTCAATAGGTTTTAACTGCCTGGCATTTTTTTCAAGCCTTCGAATTTGTTTCTCGATCTTTTTACGGCGACGTTCTTCGCGGGCTTTAACGATCTGTGGGTCTACTTTCTTTTTCTTTTTCATTGGTTCTGCCCTGGAAAAAGTGGTTAGATTTATCATAATTATATTACTCAAAATAAATTGTATTTTTGGTACAAAGTATCCAAATAAAAATTAATTCATATTAGAAGAATGAAAACCATTTATGGAGAAATACAGTAAACAATAAACGTATAATTTTGATATGACCTGTGGTTCCGAGTATGATTAACATTGTTAGGTATCCTAATAAACTTACCATAATTGGTCCGTAATTTTGAATTGGAGCGCCACTGTAGTTCCTATATTTCGTGATTTTATTTGTATTTTGGCTGCTGGACATATTGCCAATCTAAAACACACCTCGGAATAAATTAGAATTAGTTTTCACTTTTAGGTTAGGTTATTTAATAGGATATATCATATGTAAAGGTACCTCGAAAACTGTTTAAGTAAAGACAAATTTAACATTTTCTGTTTAGTGCACAATATTTTAAAATTGTAATAAATAATTATCCTTTATATACGTAAAACAATGTTTACTTCTTTTTTTTTTATTAAATCCTTCACTTTTTTTCTTTCTTTTTGGCATCGCACTTCAAGTTCAAGTATTCTGCCAGTATGTAGTCAATATTTTCATATGTAAAAAGTATTAAGTAAGGACCTATGTTGTAGGCACAATCAAAATCAGGCAATTTAGGCACTCAGTTTGACTCATAAAACAAAATTTTCATGAAATTTAGAATGCTCCTACCTATTTTGTACTTCAGTGAAAGGAACGGTAGCCTAACGTTCCATTCTACGTAGTTACATTTTGTCAGTTGTGACGATAATAATCATTTAATTTGAACTATTCCAGCGTCATGTTCCAGTGAGGTGGAATAAGAAATTTTTTTTTTTATTTTATGGTTTGGCTACAGATGCCTTTGAACTATGTCATTGCTTACGAAGAACTGTACTCTGGTTATTTAAACATATTAATATGTTAGTATTACTCAGTGTTTATCTTTGAGAATGAATTCGAATAATCATCAAAGAGGGCATAACCGAACTCAACTTTGATTTACCTTTGTATGACGTTGACTGTAGCTCCAGACTTGATTTATCTTAAAATACCTCATGATATCGAACACTAGAAAATACGTAAAGAGCAACACCAAAAACAAAGACAAAGCACGAGTACAGAAACGACAGTTTTTGAACTAATACTCCGAGACCAGCTCCAATAAAGCTTTTCAACAACATCCCCCAGTAGAGTAGGTATATTAAAATACTCATGTCTCCTTGCATTCATGTTATTTACCAAGCACCCTACCCTTGGTGATAAAAAATAAACAAAAAGTAGCTTGCTAACATAATAAGCTATTTTTAATTTACTAAAAATGATGAGACGAACAAGGCGCTTTCTATGTGATGATGAGAGATAGCATCTCACTAAGATTATTGCAGTGATTTCTAGAACTTTTAGTATCAACCAACAGTTTTTTAATCTGAAAATCTGATTTCTATAACATTTTTATTGTACTTAAATCCAGTAAACATATCATAGCAAAATTACAAATGAGTTAAATTTAGCACCATGACGAAACTGGATATCGTGCTCGAGAATCGAGAAGTAATAAAAACGTTATGTACCTACTAGATACACAACGCCTAAAAAATATCTATTCAAAATAGCAATGTGAAATTTGGATTATCATACGCATAGCTTTATTTTACACAAGCGGACACCTCGCGGGTTCACCCACGTTCCCGTAGGAATACAGAGATAAAAAGTAGCCTATATCACCCGGGGATAGTGTAACTTCCCAACGGTGAAAGAATTTTTGAAATCGGCACAGTAATTTTTGAGTTTATTCGTTACAAACATACAAGAATCCAGAAATACATATCTTTTCTCTTTATAATATTAGTGTACTTAGATGTAAACTCAAAGTTACAGCGGCAGTACAACGGCCTTATCGTTGATTTTTAGACAACCTTTATATAAACAGGACAGATGATTGAATTAAGTTAAAATAACTAAATGAATTTAAACTATCCATTCAACATTTCCAGTTTGGCACTGTTACATCAACGACAATAGTATCTACTACCAACTACTTTAGGTGTGTTTTCTAATTATATGTAGATATAACAGTAAGTGTATAGTACCTACATATTAGACTTTAGTAGGTACTAGCTCCACACACTGTAATAGTTTGTGACCTATCTTTTCCCTAAACTTTAAAAACATGCCTAAGATTTAAAACATGTGACTCAGAGACAATCTCAAAAATATAAATGGTTTCATTAAAATAAACAAATTCTCGGAGTAACCAGTTCTCGGGTTCAAGTTATGTTTGCCATTGCCAACACAATCATTCACGATTGAGAATGGACGGCAATGACTTGTGCCCATACGCATATTGTGCCCATCTTAATACGTACTCGTGCCTATTAGGAAAAATAAGGACTATGAAGTGAAAACAATGAATTTAAACGTAACTGATAACAACAACACATTATTTCAAATAATTGAAATGGTCAATGCTACAATGAACAATATTGTGAATAAAAATAACAGTGCTAATAGTAGTGTCGTGCTTGTCAAAGATTTGTACGAAGATTATAGAATGAATGAAAAACACAAGCTTTTGATATACAGAGTGATTTCGTATGTTCTAGCCGTGTTGATTATATTGAGTAATCTGTCTGTTGTTATATCTAGTGGACTTATTTTGAAAAAAGGTATGGAAATAAAAGTTTATTATTAAACTGAAAACGTAGGTATGCATCTCAAAAGAAGGAAGGTTTTATCATAAATGCAGTTTAAAATTTAAAACTATCGTAATTATACGTATACCTATTAATGGTCATGCCGAATATATAATAACAGATCCATTAATTTACAGTCCCACTTTTAAATAAACTACTTAAAACTTCTAAGCTTCTTCACCGTCCTTTCGTAACTTATCATTTATATATCCAAGGATTGTCTGGAAGACATTATCTACTTTTATAAAATATATAAGACCAACTTTTGTGCCTATCTGTAGTATATTTCTTAAGTATCTGTTTTTATGTAGTTCCATGAAAATATTATTGAATCGTATTGTAAAGCTTGCGCTACACGTGCTCAACCTGAGGCAGCAGCTAGATCGGCTAGATTCGAGACCGCCACCACAGCCTCTACCGCAGGCCGTCCCAATGTAGAGCCCTTATGCTAATTTCTTTTAAAATATTTCAGTCTAGATATAGGTACCATGTGGATAGATTTCTATAAAAGGCATTTTCGTAAATTTATTTACTTATAATTCAAATTATGAGTGCAAAAATTAAACTAAATTTTATGATATTTTACAAAATATTAAATAAATAAATTCAGATACTGTGATTACAATTAATAACTTAGTCGAAATATTCCAATCTAATATGTTTAATAATATCTAATGCTTATAGTATATCATATTTTCAGATTGTAATTTTGAATAAGTGCATGGTTCTCGACGTGAATGCATGTTTACGACAAAAGTAAATATTGGCATGTCATCAACATGTGGTCAGATGGTACTTCAGAACTTGTAAATGAACAATCACTGTAGAATTCATAGCGTCATGAATTTCAAAAATTCCTATAGTTTATTATAATCTGTGTCTGCATCCTATACAGAGCGTTTCGCATTTTGATAATAATTAATATGGCTATACCATAGACCAACTCTCTCATGTAACTTATATGCTTTTACAAAATTATCAAGATTGATCTACCCTTTTCATTATGATATCGTTGTAGCTATAAAAAAAAGAAGTTGATTATATAAGCATAATTACGAGTCTTAGGGATAATATGTTATTTTGTTTTCAGGGCAGAAACCAAAAAGCACTTATCTACTTCTAGGAAACGTGTCTCTAGCAGATACTATTGTTGGGTTTTCAATAGTTTATGGTCTTTCCGTTGAGTACAGTTTGAACTCTAACCCAATGTGCATTTTTCAAACAGGTGAGGTTATAAGTAACTCCACCAAATTGTTGTATATAATATAAGACCTATTATTATTACCTTTATACGTATTTACAATCGTAAACAACGTTTTGATCACAGATGAAACTAGGTTCTTCAATACGAATTTTGTTTTCATTAGCTAGGTGTTTTCGAAGCTAATTATCAACTCGAATGCGGCACTAACTCTATCTTAAATAGAAGCTGTAATAACAGAAATTATTATACCAACATAGCCAATCATGGCATTGTTATACTAACGGTTTTTATGTTTATAGGTATACTTGTGAGTCCAGCAATGGTGTCTATCTTGAGCGTTGGCCTCATTGCTGTCGATCGCTATATCTACATTCTCCACGGCTTATACTACCAGAGATGGTTTAACACAACCCGTGTCAGGATTGGAATAGTCTTAATATGGATTATTAGTAAGTATATGTTTTCTTTCTTATACATATACATTATACATATGTTCATGTATGTCAAGGTTAATTAATACATTAACTTTTTTACAACATTGCTATCGTTTGAGTTTCAAGTTATGAGTTTTTTGACATAGATTTACTTCCTAGCAAACTATTACAAAATACTGGTCAGACGTCACGTAACTGTGTGGTGTTACTTCACTTTTTTGTGCTCTATACAAAGTTCTTAGAATTATATTAGTTTTAAAAAATGATGAATACCTATAGCAACAATTTTTTCTAAATACTTACTTCAATAGAACTTGTTCTTAATTTATTTATACCTAATTAATGACACTTCAATATTATTATAATATACAAACTTTTATATTTTTAGGTTTAGCGCTTGGATTTTTACCAGTCACAGGATGGGTGAATCATGAACTTGCATTTACAAGATGCATCTACGTTGGACTCTTTCCAGGAGCACTTATTCTTCTAAATTCATTCTTAAGTCTTATTCCGATAATAGTCGTCGCGGTACTTTACACAATTATACTAGCTAAAGCTTTAAAAACGGTTAAAATTATTAACAATACTATAAAAATTAAAGAAATTCCTCCAACAACCGAAGGAACTCAAATAAGAATAAATAGACGGACATTTATTGCAAGACCTCCAGTTTTGCATTCGGAAATTAATTTTGAAAGTAACAATCACAAAATAAAAAGGAGCGCATCTTTTAACTACGGTTCAAATAGTAAACTAAAACTTAGCTGTAGAACCAAAAGCATCGAAAGTCTCGCCGATATGAGAGCAAATCAGGTTAACATCAATAACCTTGAAAAAGATATTGGCAAACCAAGCCAATTCCAGTTTGAATCCGACTTTAGTGTTTGTACTGTTGAATCGATGGCATCCATTCAAAGCTCATCTGCTGACAATATAAACAACCAGCCCAATCAATTTGGCAAATCAATTAAGAAAAATGCCATAATCCGCAAAATTAGAGAACCCAACAAGTGGCGTGCAATAAAGGTCGTGATGCTCACAACAGCTAGTCTTATATTTACTTGGATTCCTTTCTTTGTAACAGTCATATTTTTCGTTTTCTGTGAAGAAAAATTGACTAATCCAAAGTGTATCCGGTTGCGGGCTTTGCTCGGAGGTCCGTTGGCAATTTTAGCTTTCATCAATAGTATACTAAACCCACTTATTTACGCATGGTGGCACAAAGGATTTAAGGCATCCGTACAAATCTATTATAAGCAATATTTGCACAAATATATTTGTCGTGTAGTTAGGTGACGTAATATTCTTTGAACTGGTAGCTCTCTGTACAACCGTCTTTTTTAATATACACTTTGTTATTAACTGAGTCGAGATCTGATAATAACTGAACGTTTTATGTTTATTAATTAGGGAGATAATGTTAGTATCGTTGATATAAATGAAATATTATGGCTTTACTTAAAATACAAGATGACAAGGAAAAATGTATTGTACAGTTCTAGAATGTGACTGGGCGAAGCTTCAATGAGCTATCTTTATGGGTGTATAACGTTAAAATTGTTATCGTTACAAACTTGTAATACATAGTTACTATACGTAGCTGTATGAGCACTTTATCGAATTATTTAAATGCATTATTTACTTACGATTGATGCAGTACAAATTCATAGTTTAGGATATATGTAGATATAATTATAGTTTCCAGTTGTGCTGGATTTTTAAATAAAATTACTTTCGAAATTTTTGTAACTAATAATATAGAATATGACATATTTAATGTAAGGTTTAAATACTTACGCACTTAGGAGTATCTTTTTTTGTTAAAGTAATATTACAATTTAATGTTCAAATGAATAAATTTCTTAGTAAGTTTTATTTTGAATATTACTCTTTCAAGTGTAATAGATAATTATGAAGGCGATAATTAGATTTAAAATAGAAAACAAAAATATCCACATTCTTGTTACAAGATAACTCAAGATACACAAATATTTTCAAGAATAGATAGAGCACATGAATTGGTAACAATACCTATAGGAATATTATATTATTCTAGATTAAATTTTATCGTTTATAAAATATATCGTGAGGATTAGGCTTAATCCCAGAGCTTATGTAAATAACAGTTGACGGAGTCGGAGGGTCAGTAGACAACATGGCTCGATTAGTGACTTGCGTGCTCATGCTCGTGGCCTTGGCCCAAGCCAGACATGAGAAGTATGAGGGGTAAGATTGAACTTTTAATCTTTACATCTATGGTAATTTTAAGTTTAACCCAAAAATTAACAATTTAAATCACTTTCAGCCACCAACTGTACCGAGTTGCTGGCCCATCTGAAGAGCTAGGCAAACTCGAAGCAGCCCTCGATATTCTTTCTGCCACACCTGCTTCCCGATCAAAAACTGGGCAGCTAGAATTATTGGTCAGACTGTCTCCAGAAGAAAAACCTCAATGGCTCGCGTACTTCGACGCACACGACATGCCTTATAGACTGATTGCAGACAACTTGGCTGCGTAAGAAAACTTTAATAGTCAATTATGATCAATTTGCTATTAGAAAACTGAGTTAATGCTTAGAAAACAATAACCTTATTTTAGTATCCTCCGAGATGAAGAAGTTCAGATCAATAATGCGAAATCTGCTGCTAAAAGAAGTGGTCACTCTATTAGCTGGGATACCTACTACAGACATGACGAGGTAATTATTATTATCAATAACCTTAATTTTTTAAATGGGTTGTAATGGTAATAGCCATGACTGATTCTTATTATTTCAGATCAACGACCATCTCGACGCTCTTGCTGCAGAGTATCCTGACCTGGTCACGGTTATAAACGCAGGATTGAGTTACGAAGGTCGACAAATTAAATACGTGAGAATATCTACCAGCCGCTTCGAGAACCTTCGCAAACCAGTTATTATCATTGACGCTGCTGTTCATGCAAGAGAATGGATCACCCCTCCTGTTGCTCTGTATATCATCAACCAACTGGTTGTGGATATCGTGGAGAGAGACTTGACTGAAAATATTGACTGGATCATTATTCCTTTAGCTAACCCTGATGGATACGAATATTCTTTCGACGAGGTAATCACTTTATTTTAGTTCAGTTTTTTGTGTCACGGCCTATGAGTATGAGATGTAATCACAGATTTCTATAGCTATTCTGAAGGTACATTTTGCCTAATTGGACCCATTTACGGAATATCCGATGCATACATATTTCAAACTTATTTGTTGTAAAACAAAGATGTACGTGAGATGCCACGGCCAGGCAGATCTGACAAATTTGTCCTTGTTACTCGTATTACATTATATTAAGAAAATGATTTTCGAAAATAATTACAGTACCTACTCAGTATTTTTGTATTGTTCGCGGTCGCATTTATTGCTCGAGTTCATTTTGATTAAAGTAAATGTAGTTTATTATAATTACTGTTTTTGCCACATAGGAGCGATTATGGCGAAAGACTCGTTCCAAGTCTCATGTCGGAGCAGATGAATGTCCGGGAGTCGACGGCAATCGTAATTTTGATCATGAATGGGGCACTCGTGAGGAAAGTGCCGATCCTTGCTCCCTCATCTACGAGGGTCCATCTGCATTCTCTGAACCAGAAGTGAGAGTCATCAGGGATGTTGTACTGCAACATTTTCAAAGAACATCACTCTACATTTCCTTACACAGTTATGGAAACATGTTTTTATATGCTTGGGGTAACAACGGTACGTAAATTAATAATTTGTAACTTTCATAGACACTGCAATGTACGCTATTTATCCTGTAATACCTAATGATAATTATGAATACATATATTGTCTGTCTCCTACTAACTTAGACTTTGATAATTAATAGTTTAACTTTAGCAACGTGTGTGTGGAATCTGCTGAGGGTAATCTGTGATAAATTCGTAATAGGTATTATTAAACGTAATTCTACTCAACATAAAAATACCGATTCGGTAGATAGGTCATACGTACTGTGCCAATTATTATAAGCCCTTAAACATTTTATTATCAGTTTAAAAGTTTAGTGAAAGGGAATCCTTCGACCTCCAGCTAATTTCACTGACATTTTAAAACATTATCCTTGTTCATTGATAGATATATACAATACGTACTATTTATACATTCGTTGTCTTTTTTAGACTATGTAGGAAAATTTCTGAGATATCGCCTAAACTTAATTTTCGATTACAGGTACTCTTCCAAGCAATGGTCTCATCCTTCACTTGACAGGAGTTTTAATGGCTCAGGAGATTGATAATTTGAAACTCGAAAAGGCTGACCCTTACATCGTTGGTAACGCTGCTGCGGTCCTTTACTACTCTACGGGTACCTCCAGAGATTGGACCCGTGCAGCAGGCATTCCTCTTACGTATACCATGGAACTTCCTGGTTATGAATACGGATTCTTAGTACCTCCAACATACATTAAGCAGGTTATTGTTGAAACTTGGGCTGGAATTACCGCTGGAGCAAAATATGTCCTAGCAAATCATTAATTTATTTAGCGACACCAATAAAAAAAATCAATTATAATTTCATACTGAATTTTATTTCTTATTAATCATATTTTATAACAATAGTTTACTTATACATTATATTCTATTTTTTTATTATGTAGTTGTACATACGTATGTACCAACATTTCATTCTTTTTTTAACTGATCTAATTAACTTTACATATCAGTATCTAATACTTAGGTAATACATAATAAAATTATAGCTAGAAAATCGTCCGTGAATTCCTAGAGATTGACAATAGAATTAGAGGTTCTAATTTTCATAACAAACAGCAAACCATTCATAATACACGTGTCACTAGCCAGGGCTACACCGACACGCTCGACAGTTACCTACAGGCATTTAACACCATGAGAAAAACAGCCGTGTCCTTCCTGGTACTCATTATAATTACCCTATCAGTGTCAGTGAAATTTAGACGCACGTTGGTAGCGGCGGGTTTTTCTCATTTTAAGATCTTGATGACCTTGGGAGTGTGTAAAGGTAGGTATCCGCGGAAATAAATATCACCAGGTAAAGGGTAACGGTGAATTCCCTTTTATTGATTCGAATAGCAACCAATTTAAATTCGAAACATGTGTTTGTATTTTAACCTTTTTGTTACTTGCGGTATTTATTTGCAATTAGAAATTTAGTTTTGGTATTATTGAGTAATGAACTGTATCTATATAGTAAAGATTTTAATTTTTCTCGCAGAGAGGCGTGTATTTTTTGAAAACAAAATTTGGCCAAGCATACCAGTTAATCGTGTTTTTGATATTTATTTTAAAAGTGGAATCGGTAAGAAATTATTTTATGATTAAATTATTAATATATTATATTAATTTTTTTATGATTATGAAACTGCAACTAGAATTAAACTAGGTCACTGAAGATGTAGAATCGGAATTTACTTGTAACATTAGTGTTATCAAAAAAATATTTGTATTTGATACATAATTACATATAAGTAGGTGTTGACTACGTGACACCCTGTATATACGTATGTATCAAACACACTTAGACATTTACACAATATAATATATACCTACATACTTATATAAAAGTATTTATTAGCGGCCTTTGTTATTTAGAAGAATAAATATTGACTTAATTTACAGCAGACTTCAGAGTATCAAGAGTGGAAATATATCTAGTAGTAAACCATTCTGACGTAATAGCCAGCTCTGAGGATGGCGTAGGAGGACCTGAGTTTTCTGCAAGTGTGTATCTTCCAGCTGATGGCTTTGTCATTTTCTATAGCTTACAAATTTTCACGTGTAGTCATCATATAGAAAATCCTCTAACTGAAGATCCTTTACATTATTTTGATGTATATTCAAGCTAAATTTATTAGTTTCTTACTTGTAAAGCCCAGATATTATTTGAAATGTGTCAACTAAAGCACCTACTCATAAAGCATTTACAGTAGGATTACAAATGTCTTATAATAACTTGAGATGTTCTATGTCTATATTATATATCTACGCTTTTTTAGTAGGTACTGTAGCAAATTCAAGAATCAATTGATGTGCAAAAGTTTCGTCATATCCATCAATTTAATTTTTTGTATTTTTAAATGTAAGTATATCACACGTGTATTCGTTGAGTGTAAGCACAATAGGTCTATAGTTTGTGAAGATGATAGCCCAGTGGTTAGTGCGGTCGGTTCACATGCCGAAGGGCGTAGATTAAAATACCGACAATAAGCTTGAGCTGCCGGTAAAGCAAAATATCGTGAGGAAACCATAGCATGTAGGGTACCTACTTTCTAGTACTCGACTGGCTAAATACCACCCTCAAGTTAAAAGTCTGTCGCCAAGCACCTAACGGTATCTTCAGGCAGCCTCACTTGAGAGCCGGTTTCATTCCAGGCTATTTGTGGCTAAGTGTATTTACCATCTTCGACCACACCGTCACTTAACATCAGGTGAGCTTAGGTAATACACTTAGCCTGTTAACCATAATATAAAATTTATAGTAATTGAAAATAATAAAAGATTTTTAATACCGCTTTGAACATTTTAGTATGGTAACTGACGTGGTTTTCACACATTCTTATTTTATTTATGCGAGGTATTATTATCTCGAATTGTTTTATTAGTCAGATATCGATGATGATTATGTAGCTCCAATATCAATTATGAATATTTTATTGTTATGTTATGGAATAGATAACAATTTTGGGGGGAAAAAATAAAAAACCGATGTAAAGGGATTTTTATTTTTCTCTCTCTATCTATTTGATATACCTAAGCTCTATTTTAGAATTATTTATCTATCTGTTATAACAAGCTGTAAGACGGAAATTTATGAGTTTTACGTAGTAAACGAATGATATAAATATGTATAAAAACTGGCACAGCACCTGATGCTGACAACCCTAAATGGGAAAAATAATCATACATTTATTAACCTATATTTTCTCACTGCACTTCCTGACTACCATAATCTAGACTACGAAATGTCTATTGTAGAACTATTTTAAAATACATTATGCCCCACGCTCTCGTTCTACATTAGTGTAAGTTTTGATGTCTATCTTGTGTAACAATGTACCCCAGATATCTACTTACTGAAAACTAAGTACCTACTCACTACCCGAGGAGCCACCCCATTCATGTGCTAATACACTGTTTAAATAAATACAGCTAAGCTATAATTATATACCTACTAAGTGTATTATAAGTGAGACATTTACATTCTTTCATGCATGGCGTATGCATCATTCGGCTTGGAGGTTGCGTTCATTTTGTATACGTGACTGGTTTAAATTATACCAAATATTCATAGAAATTATATTACAACCTTTTTATGTCGTCTTCAAATTACGTTTTCAATAAAATAGAGATTCATGAAGAAGGCAATTGCCTTGTTACACTAATGTTTATAAGTGGATCAATTAACGGGCAAGTCTTGTGAAATAAGGCAATCGATGTGTTTTTGTCAATCTTTTTGTGACGTTATACATCATGTGGAAGTTTGAAATTAATGAATACTATAATACATATCCTGAATTATTATGCTTGGAGAAAAAATAGTTTCAAACGCTTTTCGTTTCTTGAAATTATGAAATAGAATATGGCCAAATTATTTTTAAACCGTAATCTTGATATCAAAAAAATTATAGGAAAGGCGCAATTTTATAGATGCTAACTTTGATGCAGATACATTTAAGGCTTAGACCTTTTATTGTACGTTTTGTTTATTCTATTAGCAGATAAGTACGGATAGTTTGATGAAAATTTCTGATAGTGCCTGCTGAAAACCTCTTTTCTGCGTTACGTCTGTTGCTGTTTTATTTTGGTAGGCGCTACAAACCATCTCTCTCTTCGAAGAATCAATCTCTCTGACGAATCTGACGTCACGAGGCACGTGTACCTATAGCATGTCGCGAGAGGCCGCAAGAGGTGGGCGCGCGGCGGCGGCGGTACCGAGCACCGCGCGCATGCTTCCCGGCCGTTTTGTATTTTGATTCTTCTAGTGTGCAACTAAATACCGACCGACCGCGCTCGGTCGTATTATTTTGTTGTCTTACCTCTTTAGTTTGAGTAAATGATACGTTACCGCGATATTGACGCTTTTATGTAATTTAGTGGAGTGAATCAGTGATTAGTGCACAGACGCTTTTTTGTTTATTTTTTATTATTCATCTTGTGTACATAATATTATAAAAATGGGAAACAAGCAAGGACGGAAAAGAAAATGTCTGTGTTTGTTTGTTACCTCTACACGCTTCAGTAGTTTAATTATTATCTTTTTGTTTGTATTTATAATTAACTAGTGGCCCGTCCCGGCTTCGCACGGGTGGACATTTATTTTTTAATTAAATTCTAGTAATAAATATAGCCTCATAGTAATTACTCTAAACTACTTTTTTAAAATGGGTCCAGAAGTTTTTCATAATTCATACCTATTGCGTAAATGGGTATAAAATGGATAAATGGATATTAAAAAACTCAAAGAGCGCCATATTCTGCATTGCGCCGTGCAAAAATAATCATGTTCATGTACATGCAATACTAACGTAGATAAACAAAAAATGACAGAACCTTTACAATATTATATTCATCGATAATTCGATGATTGTAACAATATTAT
Source organism: Biston betularia (assembly GCA_905404145.2). Classification (NCBI taxonomy): domain Eukaryota; kingdom Metazoa; phylum Arthropoda; class Insecta; order Lepidoptera; family Geometridae; genus Biston; species Biston betularia. Next base: position 4,331,370 of record FR989879.1, read on the forward strand.
TAGTGTAGACTAGCTAACCCATGTTAAATATATTGTAATGTATGTAGTAAGCCTTATCCGTGTGCGGTCCACCTTACTCTATGGAAAATGTTGAATCGTGTGGTCTATGGGAAGGCGTCGGTTCTGAACGGTGAATAAAGATGGTGCCCGATATTAAAACGGTTTTCATTTAATATCTCAAAAACCCATCGGCCCCATTGTTTTCTCCATCTACGCCCCACCCTATGCTGCCTACTTGCTACGTGCCCGCAGGCTACGCGATGCAACTAACTATTACTAAATACATTCGTGTTCTCTGTGACTTTCATCAAACGTCATACGAATACGAAGTCGTGATGAACATTTAATTTGTACGAAACACCGAAGGTAGATTTATTCGTTTCCAGAGCGAAAATTTCAATGTAATCATAAGTTCCCACGGTTGCTTTATGAAACTTGAAAATATAAAACACTTGACACTGTCAAATATTCAAAACGCGATGCCAAAACAAAAAAAAAAAACTTCTGTCATAATGTAACAGATAATCAATGTAAAATCCGCTTTCGGCAATAGGAATAAACATTCTGTCTCCTTCTTGCTCGTGGCTATAGTAATTTAACTCTCCTTATCTATTTTAGCGTGACGTCAATGTATTCAAATCTAACGTCAGACGTATGTACGTCTGTGTGAGTAGAAAATATCAATGTAGATGTTCAAGCAGAAGTTCCCACGGTCGAGGACTTGGCCCTTAACACTTGCTAGTAACTTGTGTAGGTAGATATATTCTCTACCTACTCAATTCATAAGTAGGTATATCATAGAGCTGCTAAGAAAAGCTTGTAGGTACTATGAGAACCAGCTATCTGATAGAAGACTTATAAATGTGTTGTGTACATGCTTACCTATAAACGTATAATTATGTACAAACATTACAAATAAATAGTTTGTCTTATAAGTGTTTGTCCTGGATGAAAATCTAACCCATGCCCTATAGCTACTAAAGTAGAGATACCTAGCTACTACCAATTCAGCTACATTTCAAGCAGTAAAAACAATAACTGATTAGTAACCGTGACAAGCATTAATAGGTATACATTATCACTTATTAGTCGCACCAACATCCAGTATGGATAACGTTTTACTCAAGACCATTCAACTTCAACTCTTGATTAATGACTTGTACAAACAAAAAATGAAGGTTCATAATTCTGCTAATGCCACATACTAAACTTAGACCCTTTAGACCATTGAAGTCTATTAAATTATTGTCATTTTCATAATTTTACCTTATTTATACTGGAACCATGTAAATACTGCACAGGAAATGTACATACGATAAAATAGTGGAACGAAACGTTTTTAACACACTGAAGAGTTTTGGCGGAAACGTAAAAACATAATTACGTCGCCGTATTATGATATTTTTCTAAACGTGGATTTTATTGAGTGTTGATAAAAAATAAGACGCTTTAATTATAAAGCAACAAAGAATAACGAATATAAGAGAAACACATATTTTCGTGTTGTTTCCTAAACTTTGTCGAAGCTCTGAAGCAAAGTTCCCACTTTTTTTTTTAAATATGACTGGACTTGACTGTGACTTACTTTGTGTGAGTTTAACTAAGCTAAAGACTTAATATGTAAGTTTATATTTCACAAAACACTTACTTGATACTGGCAGAATACATAAAGTGTGATGCCAAAAAAAAAATACTGTTAGCTGTCACTTTTGCTAGACATTGTTTGACAGTCAACATCATCTGCGCAAAACGGAGCGCAGTGTTTATTTACGTTCGCTAGTCAATCGCACGCAAATCACAATAGTCATTACGCACAAAAGCTAAAATTTTCAAGTGTGATGATAAATGAAGAGCTCTGAAAATGTTGTGGTATCTGCCATGGTCAGAGAGCATCAAAAAGAGGGCTTGCAGATACCTATTACAGCGTTATCTAGGCAATTTCCTTGAAGAAAAACTTACATTGGATCAGCTGAGTGTAGATCTTTACAATGGGACTGGAACCGTTTCCGATGTCAGCCTTGACTGCGAAGTAAGTTTATTATTCTTTTAAACATATACTTCCTTTTACAGCCTATTTAATAAAAGATAGTATTTAGAACAAGCATACTGTGTGCTCTGTACACTGCCAATACATTTTGCGCATTACCTACCTACATCAACTAAACACGTGCGTTCATGAGTAAAACAAAGAAACACCTTTACAACTTAATTTTTATCACTATACTTTATAATAGCTAAGGGAGATAATCCAAGGTAATAATAACATAGTAATTATATTTTAGGATGAAATAAAACCAGGGAAATTAAATCTTATCAGGTACAACACCAATTTTAATTATGTACTTACTCATAATTAACTCAATAAGTACATGACTGTATATATAAATAAACTGTTTTGTATGTCAAGGATACTGCAATGTATGTTCATTATTGTGAATATTGAGCTTAACTACATGATTATTGAATTATATTTAGATAGGTACTCACTTAAAAAATATTGCAGCTAATAATGTCTTCAATTATTCTGCCAATAGTTTGATATTACTTAATGTGTAATTAAATGTTTACACCTGTTATCACAAACGACTCACAAAATTATACAGAAATAGAAAAAATAATTATTGAAAAAGTAGATTACTGACACATTCTGTAATCTTTTGTTCATATCAGTTTAATTAAGTATCTGTTTTTCTTCTAGGCTGTCAATGAGCTGGGTGACGCTCAGAATTGGCCCCTGGAGATAGTTGATGGTCACATGAGAGAAATAACAGTGACAATACCATGGTCTACTTTACTGAAAGACGATTCTATTGTCGTAGTTAATGGACTATCTCTAACTGTTCAACCAAAAGTGCGGGCTGAACCAGGTAATATATTTTAGTGTAAAAGGTTAGTTTAGAAAAATAGAAAGTGTAGCCTTAATTATAATTGTTAATGATTGAGTCTTATGTTATTAAAAATGATAATATATGCTTAATCTTCAATCATATCTTCTCTTAACAACAGGAGAGTCATTGGTCAAATGTGGACTCATGTGGATTTTTAGTTTGAGGAACACTTTAGACAAAACTGCCCAGACTGCCCACTTTAGTAGCTGTTTGGTTTATTAGCTGCCCCTTAGACTGCACTGTTAGCTCATTTAATAGTACTTCTGTTTCAAAAGCTTTATTATAAGCTGTAGGTAGGACTCATCTAAAGAAATTAAAAGAAACTACTTGATGGTAGATCTCCTTAGCAGTACCGCAGTACCAGATAATCTGCCGCCAAGTACTGTGTTTCGGTTTGATACCCATCAAACCGAAACACAGTTAACTGCAGCTAGATAAATTACTGGGCTGGAACTGTTGAGACTAACCATCTAATGTCTCAAAGTAATGAGAGCTATGCTCTGAACTTTTGGTTTTGTTACACAAAGTACTGTGTTTAGTTTGTCTCATTACTATTACAAAAAAATAATCAATAAGCATGTACTAGCGAGCGAGTTTTATAGCCATTGAAGAGTTTCACCTACATCAGGCTGCTTCATGAGATGAGCTTGATACAACAAAATCATTGTTGTTATCTAAATTACATACACTTACTAAGTTTCAAATAGGTATGACGATTAGAGTTATGTCAATTAAAATGTAATTAAATGAGCTTGATTACTTTTCTAGTATCATCAATGCTGGAGTCGATGTGGTCATCCATGTCATCTTCTATGCAACTTGCTGCCGAATGTCTTCGGGAGGAAGATGGCCCGCAAGAGTCACATCCAGTCGAGGGCATTGAGATGTTTGCACATGCTATTGATTCAAGTATGTCTACGTATTCATTAAATGAAATCAAAATTATTTATTGTGTACATACAATATTGTTTGATGAGATCCGTTGTAAATGGGAGGAAACATTTGTATTCCCATCCGACCCATTAGAGCTACTATAAGCCTCACTCTTATACTTCTAAGGAGCTGAGTTGGCGCAAGTATATGCTGAGAGGGGGAAATGTACAAAATTTTTTTTTACTTCTTTGTTAGCATTATCTTATAGTCCAAATCTGAATCAGCCCTGTTTTTTCATAAACTATCTCACTGGTGACCACAGGACTCTTCTCATTCTGGGAAGAGTAAGGCCATAGATCACCATGCTGGCCAGGTGGAGTTTGAAAGACTTAACACTTTTTAGAGAACTTTAAAAAAAATTAAGTTTGGAAACATCCTGAAAGATATTTATTTGTATAGTTAATATTGACTTGAGCTTAGTATAATATGCACCTATTAATTACTCCTGGTAAGAATAAACCTCTAAGTCTTAATAAATGTTAGAATCATATTTGAGGGCCTATTTTAATATTACCTTTTTATGTTTCAGTTCTGAGTAGAGTGAAAGTGAAATTTGTTAATACAAAAATTCGAATAGAACATGTTCCCAAAAATGGAGACAGGGGTATAGCTTTGGAAATCCATATAAAACAGTGAGTATTTTTTTACATTGTCATTATTGCCAACTTGTTCAAGTATTTTTCCTGCTCAATGCTAATCTAGTCCAGATGTTTCCACTGAATTTCTATATTATAATTTAATTAATAAATAATTAAATATCATAAGACATAACACACAGCACCATCTGACCCCAAACTAAGCAAAGCTTGTGCTATGGAAGTCTGATAGAATACTTAAATAGTTTTTTTGTAAATACATACAGTACACCCAGACATAGAACAAACATTTGTTTATATCACAAAATGCTTGTCCTGGGTGGGAATCGAACCCACGCCCTTCAGCTCTTAGAGCAGACATACTACCAATGAACCAACAGGGCTGCAATTAAAAATATAATAAGCGTCATATAAATAATTTTTGATGTAGTTTGTAAAAGAATACATTATTATATAACATCATCATGGTTTGGATTTTAATACAATGGCTTGAGAAGCTTCATTAAAAAACGAAACACATTATATGGACGTCACCATAGCCATATTGTTTTTTTTTTATGTAAAAAGTAATGAGACGAACGAGACGCTCTCCTGATGGTAAGACATAACGCCTATCCAATTATCCATGACCATTGCAGCGATACACAGAACTATGAGTAACAAAACAAAGTCCAGGGCATCGCTGCTTTGGCGCTCATTACTTTGAGACTCGATGGTTAGTCTCAACAGCCCAGTAATTTCGCTAGCTGCAGTACCCTTAAAACCGGAACACAGTAATGTTTACACAATACTGCTTAGTGGCAGAATAACTGGTACTGCGGTGGTACCTACCTAGATGACCTCCCGCTAAGGAGATCTACTACCAAGTATAAAAACTTTTTAAAAATTTGTACACATTGTTCTATTTTTATCTACACTTCCTTGTCCCCGAGTACGTGTGACCTCTAGTAGACCGATTAGAATAATCTCAATGTGTTGCAGCAATGACCTTCATGATATCGATTTGAATTAAACTTTGGCGTGATATTCGGTTAAACATTTTCGCGTAAATATGCAAATAGAGCTAAAATTAACTTTTGTAGCGATAGCTCAGTGATTTAATTAGCGCGGTCGGTTCACATGCCGTAAGGCATGGGTTCAAACCCCAACAATGAGCTTGAGCTGCCGGTGAAGTAAAACATCGTGAGCAAACCATAGCATGGTGGTAGGGTACTTTCCACTCGGCTGGCTAGCTACCACCCTCAAGTTGAAAATCTGCTGCCAAGCATCTAACGGTGTGTTCCGGCAGTGTCACTTAAGCACCAGTTCCATTCCAGGCTAAGTGTGCATTACCATCTACGACCACACCGGCACTTAACATCAGGTGAGCTGTGGTCAAACACCCAGCCTGTATACCATTAATTAAGATCAAAGTGCCTTCGAGAACGTCGCGTCTGTTGTTATTGTTTTAACAGACCGATTAAACATATAAAAGAAGTTCATGAAAACTGACGCAATAAAGTTAGAATCAAATAGTGGCGATCTGACCGTGTTCATCATACTTTTATTGCTGAATGGTTGGTTTATGCTGAACGGTTTTCTAGATTATTTTTTTTCTTTTAATCTTGAATACTCTTCAAATAATGAGCCAACTATACATACATTTATTTCTTGTTATCGTAACATTCCAGCATCGATTATTTCGACGAAGCCGGCTCGGAACCTACACCAGACGTGACAGACCCAGAAAAATCTAAAACCTATGTAGTAGCCACATACACCAACAAAAAGATTAAACTGGAAGGAGTCACACTGTACACTGACGAGTACCCATCCAAACTTAGGACAATGGCCCGCAGTCTTATCATGGAAAAGTCAACATCAACGCAGGCCGACAAAACAGAATCCAGCCAAGTTGAAGATGTCAACTTCACTAGCACCATGTCAGATGTTTTCTATGAAACGCGGAGTGTCATATCCACTATAGAGCCTGATCCAGTGAAAGAGATAATTGCAGAAGTTAAAAGTCGCGCTGAGTCTAGAGAACTGACTCCGGATGAGAAATCGAGTCAGCCGGAGCCGGTTCTGTTCGCAAAGCTGACTGGACAACAAGAGTTAAGTTTGAAGATTAAACATACAGAAGAAGTAGAAGGTCCTAAAGTGGAGATCAGGGTACTATTGGGTTCGTTTATAGTCTTTATTTCGCCGAGGCAGCTGCATACGCTCATTGAACTTGTGGATGCGTTGAATCAACCTGATTTAGAAGACACAAGGTAACTCTTCCTGTTTTTCTTATAATTCAACCTTATGACCCTTTAGTACGGATGGCTCGCCAGTATAATGAGATGGCAAATAAGGATATAATTGTTGACATCTTCTCTCCTAAATTTAGAACTTATGTCAAAAATATTTTATGTCCTAAACGCCTGGCTCAGTCCGACCCCAAGCTAATAACATAGATATACTTTACTCATAATGATAATTTATTTAAAAAACGCTAAACCAATTTTGCACACATGGTCTGAGTTGCATTCCCGCTTAGATCCAACTTTTCTCTACTCTAGTTTTTTATTGATTTTAATTTGTTTTGTTTGTTTGAATAAATAGAAAAATAAAATTAACAAAAAAATAGATTGTTTAGCTTTTTATCGAATCAAATTTTATCTAAATTGATCGAACGGTTTTTAAAAAATAATAAAAAAATGTATAATACATCGATGAAATTTTCGTTTACTCCGAAACGTTTAATGTTTACTCCGTTTGCCTAAAGATGTTGATTTTTTTTAATTGTAAATTTATATATTATTTACAGCAATATTCCACTCCGTCCCAGTGGAATCAATATACAGTGTAAACCAATGAAGCAAGCGGACTTCCAGCTGATAGAAGCGCAACTGCTAGGCAACCTGGAGAATCAAGGTCCCAAGCATACTAGTAAATACGGCTGGTCGGGACCTAGTTTCGGTAAATAAATCATAATCTTGCTTAGAAATTTAGGAAATATTTTTCTTTACTTTTTATCCCTGTTTTCCCACGGGAACGGGAACTTTTTTTTTTTTATTTATTGTTGATAGGCTAGGCGTTTGACCACAGCTCACCTGATGTTAAGTGAAGGTGTGGTCGAAGATGGTAAAGCACACCTAGCCTGGAATGGAACTGGCTCTCAAGTGAGGCTGCCGGAACACACCGTTAGATGCTTGGCGGCAGATTTTCAACTTGAGGGTGGTAGCTAGCCAGCCGAGTACTAGAAAGTACCCTACCGCCATGCTATGGTTTCCTCGCGATGTTTTCCTTCACCGGTACCTCAAGCTCATTGTCTTTATGAGTTTACAAACTCGCGAACTTAATCTGATTCTTGATGTTAAGGTTACAACGGCAATGGTCAATACTTTTTACCCTAATTACTTGTTACCATAAAAACTATGGTACTTAATGATCATCTCATATGATGTAGGTAGGTACTATTTAGGCACTAGATTCCACCCAGTGCCAACCCACTACAAAATCTAACATGTGTCAAGTTCAACGAGATGTTATTTATGGAAGTGGACATATGGCCAATACAAGTGACAGCGTATTTTTATCATTGATGATATACAATTAAACGACATTGTCCGCATCATCGAATAAAATAAATCGGTATGAATATTTATTATTTAAATGTCGCAGCACTGGAAAACATAGTAGGTTTAATTAAATATTTTACGCAGAAACAATATTGGATCTCTTGTGAGTTTTAAAAGTGTATAATATTTTTTTCTTTTTAAAGACCTTTCTCATAAAATTATGTTTATCACCGGGTCGTAATCGCGCATAAAATGCAATGAATTTAAAAATGTATGTATTACCTATATAGTACCTACCTATGACATTATATTTTATTTACGATTTTATAATCGCTGTAAGTACCAACAAGTTTTCAACAAGTAATCTCATATAAGTTCTATAATTTGCTAGCTGCGCTCCGCAATATTATGCGCTATATGTTTTCGGGATAAAAAGTAGCCTGTTTTAATCGAGGGTCTCAGCTACCTCCATACCAAATTTCATTCAAATCCGTTGAGTAGTTTTAGTAAAGTAACAAGCATCCATTCATCCATCCAAACTTTCACATTTATAATATTAGTGGGATTAGGTAGATAGTAAATAGTAGTAGCTTTTTTTTTTTTTTTTTTTATTAATGGTTGACAGGCTAGTTGTTTGACCACAGCTCACCTGATGTTAAGTGAAGGTGTGGTCGAAGATGGTAAAGCACACCTAGCCTGGAATGGAACTGGCTCTCAAGTGAGGCTGCCGGAACACACCATTAGATGGTTGGCGGCAGATTTTCAACTTGAGGGTGGTAGCTAGCCAGCCGAGTACTAGAAAGTACCCTACCACCATGCTATGGTTTCCTCACGATGTTTTCCTTCACCGGCAGCTCAAGCTCATTGTTGGGGTTTGAACCCACGCCCTTCGGCATGCGAACCTACCGCGCTAACCACTGAGCTATCATCGCTACATGTGAACTCGCTACTACGCGGGTGAAACCGCGTGTCGTCTGCTAGTTTATGATATATGACTAACCAGTTTGATATTTCAATTGTTTATCCACAGAAGACAGCGACATGGATAACGACCGTTTCCATCCGATGACGAGCGGTAACCAGATGTCTGAAAGCTTTTCCTCGTCCGTGAGCTCCATGAGCACAAGCATGACTTCCAGCGTCAACATACCCATAACTCAGCCCAGGATCAAGCGGAATAAGAAAGGTAACTTACAAATCACAAAGTACTCTGGAAACTGACGCGGTTTTGACAGTTTTCTTTTTTTGTACGTAAAAACAAAAATAACAAAATCTTTCCAAAAGAAAAGAAAAACATTTTTTTTGTAACACTAGATATTACAACGAATATAACTACAGATATCACACACAAATTAAAGTAACATACATAGACACAACAAATTTTAAACGTCAGTAAGAGGATTACCGCTGTAGTGACTGGTGCATTAAAAAGGAAAGAGCCAAGTGCTCAGCAATTGTGCTGGGGATTACTCCACAGAGCTGATTTTCAGCACTAACCAATGTATGTACTATCCAGTGTACTTAATGATAAAATAAGATTATGTACTTGTTTTTATGTAAAAGTAATGAGCCCTTCTCTTGGTAGAAGATGTCTATGATTATTGCAGCAGTGTTCAGAACTGAGTAACACCGTCACTTAACATCAGGTGAGCTGTGGTCAAATACCTAGCCTGTCAGCTATAAATTAAAAAAAAAAGTAAAAATACAAAATCCAAGACAACTTTGACGCTCATTACTTTGAGGCAAGTTTCAATAACTTCATACCTAATCTTCGACCACACCGTCACTTAAGATGAGGTGAGCTGTAGTCAAACGCCTAGCATATCAACAGCGGCGGCCTAAGCTGTTGCGAGGCCCGGGGCGACAGATCATTGTGAGGCCCTTTTTCTTTGTGTCCGTTTCACTAAAAAACTGTTCGAGTGCTTGAGTGGCCGTAACATGCTTGCACTAATAATGAAACCGTGCGTTCAGAAGGTTTTATGGAGTGCGAGGCGCGAGATACACGTACATATATGGTAAAGACTTTTTTCTACGAAGACGCGAGGCCCCGGGCTGTCGCCCTGCTTGCCACCCCCTAAGGCCGCCACTGCATATCAACCATAAAAAAAACATCTATGATGATTTCCATAGCTAAAGAATAAAATAATAAATAAATCTTTCTTTATTTATTTGACAACAGACATTGATTTCATTACAAACAATATATTTTTACAGAATAATATTTTACAGACAATACATTACATTTACAGATTTTTATTTTACAATTATTTTTTTTTTCTTGCAAATGACATGGCGTTATACATCGGGCCCCAAACTAGGCTTAGCCTGTATCTTGGTGACCCAAGTTTAAAAAATATTAAGCAACTTTTGCTTAATATTTTTTTTAATAATATTAAATTCAAAACAGGTAAGGTGTTATGAACGTTGATGTTTTATGGTATTTCAGCAGTTTTTACCATCTTTTTTTTATGTTTCCAGTACCTCACATCGACGGCGACCCGACGGCAGAAGTTTCTCACGTCAGCCTGAGAATCTCGTCGATAACATGCGTCTTATTGCATAAAGTAAGCTACGAAGATCAGTTATGGATTTAGTTTTTTAAATGTCCCTACTCTTATAGCAAAATCGATCTGTAAACTAGATTCTGTCTTATTTCTTTCCTAGGTGTAAATGTCCTTAGCAGGATGTCGTCTTACTAGGGGCCTTTTTTTTATATTGAATAGGTTCGCGCTTGACCACATCCTGATGTGAAGCAACGATGCGGTCTAAGATGGAACACGCTTACCTAGAAGGAACCTGTTTACTCTTGATTTGAAGACACTCATATTGTCTTTGTATACCGCAGTAGTATTACATGTTCTGCCGCCAAGCAGTAATGTGTAAACATTACATTGTTCCAATTTGAAGAGTAATTGTAACTAGCGAAATTATATTGAGACTGACCATCGAATGCCTCAAAGGAAGAAGCGACTGAGCAGCGCCTTGGATTATGTTTTGTGTATCGCTGCAATGGTCATGGACAAGCGTTATTTTTTACCATCAGGATAGTGTTTTGTTCGTTTAATTGCGTTTATATAAAAAATATCATTAAAAGTGTCCTGTTTTTGAATAATCTTTAACAATTTGACGATCCATCGACTTATAGACCGACTAATACAAAAATCTGATAAATAATTGATTGATTCTGGCGGTACTTGGTGAAAGTTCATTTTTAGTGTTAAAGGTAAATACATATATATGCAGTTTAATTCCGCTTATAACAGTCGTTTCTATTACAACAGTAATGAGGATTTAAATTTAACTAATAACTTAACTTTTATTTTTTTATTAACCAACCCTATATGCTCGAAGCTTGCCATTTGCAAGCCAGTTCGAAATTTAAATAAAACCTTTGATAAGTTACCTCCTTAGTTGCCATATTTTGAAGTGAAAGATCGGAGTTTTTGGCGGGAACGCGGGAAGAGTCGTGTCGCTCCGTTGTATTTTTTTCCAAAACTAGTGTTTTGTCGAGTGTTTATGCATAAAAATGGTGGTGTTTTATTCATAAAGTGCCGAATTACAAGCGCGATTGTGGGAAAATGATATAATGTGGTGAAACATGAGTTTTCGTGTTGCTTCCAAAACTCCATCGAAGCTTTGTAGTAAAGTTGCCACTACTTTACTAAGGCATGACTGGAATTAACTGACACGAACTGGACTTGACAAAGACGACTTTGACGATAACTATAGCTAAGATACAGCAGAAATAACACTTAAGACAAGGCAGTATGGCTCTATAGCTTTAACCTGCCCGAAAGGGCAAATTATTAAAAAAAAAAAAATGAAAGATCGTTTCATTTTTAAATTACACGACAGATATGAGTTTACTATGTAATTTATTTGGCCGCTAAACCACGACAGATATGTATTTTCATACAACTTTTGCCGGCCGCTGCTCGCATTTGGCTAGTAAGGCAATTTCGAATTATCTCGAAGAAGATTGTTATAATGCTCAAATGTCCAAACATGTTTGCAAGCATAATCAAAAACTTATTTCTCTTCCAGGATATTTTAATGCCCTCTCCGATCGGCTCCGACTGCATATCTCCCCTCAGCGCGACCAGGATGCAAGAGGCTTCTACGCAATTCTTTGAACAGCTCGCGCCGTTTCAAATGATCGAGGGTGATGTCTTCGGTACAGTTAATGATGCTGTAGATAACGCTGCTCGAAAGAATCATTTGAGGTTAGTACTTAATGACAAACTCAGTAGCAAGTAAACAAGTCTTATCGTCATCCATGGCTATTGAGTTAAGGCACTATTTAAGCACTTTTGTCACTGCAACCTATTACCAGTCTAATAATGTGTCATTTACCTAACTAAAAATATGGTTGTTATGCAAGTTTGTGAGTAAAACTTGGTTTATTGAGGTTTTTTTCACGTTATTCGAAAAGTAATTGCCTGGACGAAGTCCAATAAAATAAAAATATATGTATATCTATTCCATAGTTAAACCGTGCCGTTGGTTGTTATGGCAATAGATAAGTCTTAATGTCAAATAAATGTTTTTCCTGTCTTTAGTAAGTAAAAGAAGGAAAAGATCTATTAAATTATAACTATTAAAATGTAAAAACCTCCCGACATGCCTAGAAAGTATGTTTTTTTAAAGGTTTACCTTTATCACAGCTCACCTGATGTTAAGTGACAGTGTGGTCGAAGATGGTAAATACACCTAGCCTGGTTTTTTTTTTTTTATGATTTACAGGCTAGTTGTTTGACCACAGCTCACCTGATGTTAAGTGAAGGTGTGGTCGAAGATGGTAAAGCACACCTAGCCTGGAATGGAACTGGCTCTCAAGTGAGGCTGTCGGAATGGAATTAAATAAAGCTATCGGAACATTCCGGCAGGTGCTCAACTAGCCAGTCGAGTACCAGAATTGCACCCTACCATCATGTGGTTTCGTCACGATGTTTTCCTTCACAAACAGCTCAAGCTCACTGTTGGGATTTGAACCCACGCCCGACCCCGCTAACCACTGAGCTGTCATAGCTACAAATAGATAGTATGTCTGCTCCAAGAGCTGAAGGGTGTGTGTGTGGGTTCGATTCCCACCCAGGATAAACATTGTGTTGTATAAAAAACGTTTGTTCAATGTCTTGGTATTCTGTATTTATTATAAGTATGTATTTACAAAAAAAAAAGCATTTAAGTAATCTATCAGTTATAATATGACTTCGACAGTACCTACAAGCTTTGCTTAGTTTGGGGTCATATGGCGTTGTGTGTAGTGTCCTACTATATTTATTTGTTTTTTTTGTAACGGATACGATCAATCAAGGTCATTCTTTCAATAGGTTACTGACGTCAGATATCACCTTGGACGGCAGTGAAAAGGTCACGTCGCACGGTAGCCAGACGGTTTGCGAAGCGGCAGTACGTCATCTGCTAGTCAGGGAATGTTTGTACACGCCTGCGACCACCGCACCGGAGTGTTTTGATCTCGTACGGTTTGAAAATAAAGGTATATATATATATGTCACAAGTATGCATTTATATTATTTTTAAAACCAACTCCATGACCCTTATGCCAACTAAACGCACTGGTCAACAAAAAAAAAAGTTTAGGTAACTTAATAAAAATTATAATATATTTACATGAATAAGTGAGATTAAATGACCAACAACGTAATTTTTTTTTATATTTGACAGGCTAGGTGTTTGACCACAGCTCACCTGATGTTAAGTGAAGGTGTGATCGAAGATGGTAAAGCACACCTAGCCTGGAATGGAACTGGCTCTCAAGTGAGGCTGCCGGAACATACCGTTAGATGCTTGGCGGCAGATTTTCAACTTTAGTATGAAAAAAGTTTGCAATCTCGATGTTGGATAAAAGTTACTTAAGCTTAAGATAAAAATTACTCTTTATTGTTCACTAATATTATAAACTAGCTTCTCGTCCTGGCTTCGCACGGGAACACAAAACTCGATTAACAATATAAATATAGCCTATGTCACTCTGTGATAATGTAGCATTCTAATGATGAAAGAATTATTCAGATCGGTCCAGTAGTTTCAGAGCCTATTCAATACAAACAAACAAAAAATCAAATCTTTCCTCTTTGTAATTAGTGTAGACTAGCAGACGCCTCGCGGTGTCACCCGCGTAGTTCCCGTTCCCGTGGGAATACAGGGATAAAAAGTTTCCTATGTCGCCCGGGGATAGTGTAGCTTCCCAACGGTAAAAGAATTTTTGAAATCGGTCCAGTAGTTTCGGAGCCTATTCAATACAAATAAACAAATCTTTCCTCTTTATAATAGTATAGATGTGAAAATTTGGATGGATGGATGTTTGTTTGTTACTCTTTCACGCAAAAACTACTGAACGGATTTGGACGAAATTTGATATGTAGGTAGCTGAAACCCTGGATTAACACATAGGCTACTATTTATCCCAAAAACATGTAGAGGGTAACACCACCGGGCGCAGCTAGTAATATTATAAATGTGAAAGTTTGGATGGATGTTTGTTACTCTTTTGCGCAAAAACTACTGAACAGATTTGTATGAAATTTGATATGGAGGTAGCTGAGACCCTATATTAACACATAGGCTTTTTATTCTGAAAACATGTAGCGGGTAACACCGCGGGGCGCAGCTGGTTTTGATATAACTGTAAAAATACGGTGTAACAGTAAAACTTTCACGTACTAGGCCATAATGTCTAACCTCGTTTCCCACAGTCGAGGATGAAGACGACAGCTCGGGCAGACGAGGTTCCATGACGGCTGCGCGTGCTAACGTACGCGTTAACTACAAGCAAACTTCGAAATTCGTGAGAGTGGCCGGCGACAAGAAACTCATATACCCCACCACGGATATTGTGTAAGAAACAATACTTCTACTAATGTAAAGGAAATCGTAATGGGAAATACTTTTCAACTCTGAAATCCCACTAATATTATTTTTTTTTTCCTTCTAATGATGTATCTGTTTGTTGTTAGGTACCTCATTGTTATAACAATCTAGCCTAATTGAGACTAATAAGTAATTTTAATATAACTTAAATTGCTAAGTAGAGAATAATCGAAGAATGCGTCCATCGACACTCTTCTTACTGTCTCTATTAAGGGGAAGACACTTTGTTCATGTGTTCTATAATATAAATAAATAAATATTTAAATATATATAAACAATCTAATTATAAATAAACAATCAAATCTTTCCTCTTTATAATAGTAATATAATGTAAAAATTTGGATGGATGGATGGATGGATGTTTGTTACACTTTCACGCAAAAACTACTGAACGGATTTGGACGAAACTTGATATGTAGGTAGCTGAGACCCTGGATTAACACATAGGCTACTTTTTATCCTAAAAACATGTAGCGGATAACACCGCGGGGTGCAGCTAGTAATAGTGTAAATATGCCTTGATACGTATTTCCCAATAAATAAAATACGAATTATTAATGCTAAATAAAGTAGCATGGGAACCAGGTAACAGATATTTATGCTAATAATATACTGTTTCATTCAAGCAATTGTGATTTACCGCAAATAAAGACCAAAATAAATGCCAGTAGCTGTGATTTCACTGTAAAATTATGGTCCATTTGTCCACAAATGGAAAAAAAAATTGTATGGAAATCGAACCACCTTAATTATTTTGTTTGTAAATTCATGGTTATAATATACACTTATGGAACACCCAGACACAGAACAAACATCAATGTTCGTGACCTAAATGTTTGTCCTGGTTGGGAATCGAACCCACGCCCTACAGCTCAGAAAGCAGAACTACTATAAAATGAGCTAACAGTCAATGGAATTCACTGCTGTCTTTTTTGTTTCTTGCTAACTAAAGCAGTTTACAGTGGATAGATTTCTTCTAATACAATGCGGTCGCAGTTTCGCTTACAATCAGGAAAGACGATGGCCGCATATTTGTTAAAAAAAAAACTCTATGAACAATAATGCAATAAATCAAACGTCCATTACACAATGATTTTCGAGCTCCTAGCCGAATAATTAAAAAAAAAACTTGTATTTTTTACACGTTTCAGCGTAAAATGCACCCCATTTTACTTAGACGTAGAGCTAACTTTAATCGAGCGCATGTCAGCGACGTTCTTCGGCGGATCCACGGCGAACAGTGCCGTCGTGCCTCCAACTCCCGTGACGTCACAGAACCAGCTAAACTTCTCGCTGCAGTGTGCCAATCTCAACGCAATACTTAGGTAATGTTAATAGAAAATACACCTTATAATTATGCGTTTAGAGCTCACATTAATCTAGTAAGTACGTATTTCTTCTTTGTTTTTGGCGTCGCACTTTGAGCATTTGCTAGTGTCATGTGTTTTGATATTTTTTAAGTGTTTTATGTAAAATCAATTTAAATGAGTCTTAGTCACAGTTAAAGTTAGACAAAATAGATAATTCATGTGTCGTTTTTTTTAATTCTCTGACAAACAAAATAGCCGTGCCTTTAGCACTCGTCACGTCACAGAACTAAACTAACAAAACTAAAACTTCGAACTGGTAAACGCAGCGTAGGACGTCCACCCACAAGGTGGACAGACGACCTAATAAAGACCACAGGAACGCGCTGGATGCGGGCCGCTTCCAACTGCTCTTTGTGGAAGTCAATGGGGGAGGCCTATGTCCAGCAGTGGACGTCCTACGGCTGAAATGATAATACACGCCCGATACAGATGCGGCCTACGGTAGCAGCCCTCGTTGTAGTCTCGAATTTAGCCGCTATAGCTGGCTTCACTAAACATTACCGTGTCTGCCACCATAAACTGCAGTGTTAGCAGGTTTAGCTGTTATAGCCGCTGCTTGTTATGCCGCTAGCCGCGGCTGCATCTGTCTGTGTCATAATCACTGATTTCTTCGAACCACAATCTGTTCGTAGATTCCCCATAGCGGATCTCCGCCCCGGTGTCAGCAGGGAGACACGTCGCGTTCGCGCCGATTACCTCGTCTTCAAATTCGCAAACGCAACTATAAACTGTCAACAGACGCCTAGCGTTCGGCCCCTTCCTACTACGGTTTCTCTGAAAGCCACTGCTCTGGATCTGTACTACCATGTAAGTAAGACCTTATAACGTTAGTAGAAGGATGATTATTGTGTAGCCGATATCGCAAATGGTCTTAAAACTCGATAGAAAGGCGCTGCCATATTCTGTGGTAAACTTTACTTTGAACTTAAATTAGCAGCTTTTTTATCTATACTATTAATAAAGAGGAAAGTTTTGATTGTTTGTTTGTTTGTAATTAATAGGCTCCGAAACTACTTCAAATCTCTAAAATTCTTTCACCGTTGGGAAGTTACGCTATCCCCGGGTGACATAGGCTATTTTTTATCCCTGTATTTCCACGGGAACGGGGACTACGCGGGTGAAACCGCGAGGCGTCCGCTAGGACGCTAAATAGGTTTGCGTGTGACCGCCATCCTGCCTTATGTTAAACGAAGATGCGGTCTACGATGCAGCACGCTTGCCTAGAAGAATCGGGAAACCTGTCCAATGCCCAATCGGATAGTGGACATCGGGAAATATACTGGTACTTTCGCTTGTGTGAATAAACCTTATGCTGGTAGATCGTAAGGTTGATTATGGCGATTAAGAATGATATAGTAAAATGATAATTGTTTCAGGAAAATGACAATTTACCAGCGACGCACATAGCTCAAAGCACAATGGACAACAATAGTGCTGAAGGCAATATTCTAAGCGGACATGTGCCGTCTACGCTACTGCCAACGTAAGTTACTTGGTGGTAGAACTCCTTAGCAGTTGTTACCACCAGATATTCGGCCGTTAAACAGTATGGTGTAAAAATGTGTTTCAGGTTGGAAAAGTACTGCTAGCGAAATTACAAGGCTGTTGAGACTAACCATCGAAAGTCTCAAAGTAATGAGCGCCAAAGCAGCTCTGGACTTTGTTTTGGTACTCAAAGTTTTGTGTATCGCTGCAATGATCAATTGATCATAGGTATGCGTTAACTCTTACAATCAGGAGAAAATCGTCTTATTAAAAAAAACGTAGTTTGAAATACTAAACTTTTACGGGCAAGAATTTTTTTTCACACAGCGCCATCTGACCCCATCCTAAGCAAAGCTTGTACTATGGAAGTTAGATAACTGATACCGACAGTTTAAACCCGTAGTCTGAAAAATGCATCAAATTTTTAATAAATAAATCTTTTCCAGAATCTCTTTAACGTTCAAACCGCGCAATCCGGTCAAAGGACCGTTCGACAGCCTGACAGACGAGCCGTGCTTTGAACCGCCTACAATGAACCCCATGACGACGTCGATGTACATAATGAACAACCTACGGAGCGCCCAGCCGAGCCCGTTCAGTGGAAAAAAATGTGCGCATCAAAGCGTCACTAAACACGAGGGCAGCCCGCAGCAAAGTGAGTTCTATTCTCATGGAAATAATGTCTGTTTTCCATTCCTGTTAGCTAGAAAAGGTTTGCAGTAAGACTGTATAAGGGAGAGCACTGGCTGCTGCACTACAAGTATACGCTAAAGTAACAGACAGGGTTAATTTTTTTTATGCTTGACAGGCTAGGTGTTTGACCACAGCTCACCTGATGTTAAGTGACGGTATGACACCTAGCCTGAAATGGAACTGGCTCTCAAGTGAGGCTGCCGGAACACACCGTTAGATGTTTGCGGCAGATTTTCAACTTGAGGGTTGTAGCTAGCCAGCCGAGTACTAGAAAGTATCCTACCACCATGCTATGCTTTCCTCACGATGTTTTCCTTCACCGGCAGCTTAAGCTCATTGTTGGGGTTTGTACCCACGCCCTCCGGCATGCGAACCGACCGCACTTACCACTGACGACTACAAATTAAAATTTTAAATAGACAGATTTTGTGACAATAAAATATTTTGTATTTGTATGTTTCAGGTCAAGATGACGAGCTGATAGTGCCCGGTAACGAGGAAGAAATGGCGGAGTTCAGCAGCAGCTCTGTGGAACTGTCTGCCATACACTTGGAATTCAGCCTGCCCGTACTGAGCTTACAGCTAGAGTGAGTAACTGCTTCATTATCAGAAGGGCTTCCAAATATATTTCTGACGATACGCTATAGAATTTATTTTTTGAGGAGATCGTTGTTAGCGATAAGACCGCTACTTGTGGCTAGTTCATAAGGTTCTTTTGTTCTCTGTATTTTTTTCTATCTATTCTGTCGCCAAGTAGTAGTGTGTAAACATTACTGTGTTCCGATTTGAAGGGTTCTACTGCAGCTAGCAAATTTACAGGGCTGTTGAGACTAACCATCAAAGTCTGAAAGTAATGAGCACCAAAGCAGCGATGCCCTAGACTTTGTTTTGCTACTCGAAGTTCTGTGTATCGCTGCAATGGTCATGGATAGGCGTTATCTCTTACCATCAGGAGAGCGTCTTGTTCGTCTTATTACTTTTACATAAAAAAAGCTTACCACAATGCTAGGTTTTCTTCACAATGTTTTTGTTCAGCTCAAGCTCATCAGTGAGATATGAACCTGTTTTAAAAATAAGATTCAGCAAAGTAACTCCTGGTTCCCAACCTCTTAAATGGTTGAAATAGTTTCATTAAATTTAAACTCTTTACTTAAAATAACTCGTGTTACAAAGATCTGTAATTTACAGATCGAAGCAGCTGTACGAGATAATATACAACCGCATCAACTCTGATCTACTTCTGTGGGAGCCTCAGATAACGGATCCGTTCGAGATCAGCCCTCTCGCCTGCGGGCCTATCAACCCTGCATTTGGCATGTGCAAACCTTCAGGATATGGTAAACTACAAACTTTATACTTACTTGCTAGCCTTCAACTGGGGTCTACTAAACCGAAAAAGTAAAGTTGCCACTACTTTACTAAAGCATGACTGGACTTGATTGACACGGACTGTACTTGACCAAGACTGAACTTTGACTTTAATTATATCTACGAGGCAACTTATTTAACTTTTGAAACTTGATTGTTTTTTTTATTTACATTACATCATTAGATATAAAACACATGACACTGGCAAATGCTAAAAATGCGACGCCAAAACCAAAGTAAAAAAAACTGCTCATTCCGCGGGCGATCCGTGATCACTTTGGTAGTGCTATATATTAATAAAACGACCGTGTGCATTCAAACAACAGACTGACATTTATTGATATCTCACATACATGGTTACACAGATGTCGCTACTTGTAGCATACATGAATATTAGAATTTTGATATTACTAATACACCCACTATATCAAAATGTTATACAGTAAATACAATGTACTAAGACACTTAATTAATTACATTGATGTTGCACGCCCATCAGTTCCAGAAACTTATAATGTTTTACACAGCTTAAAGATTTCGTTAGAACATCTGCAGCCATATCAGCTGTTGGTAGGTACTCTACTTTAACGATGTTGTTATTAATACACTCTCTTCCAAAATGATATCTAATATCTACATGTTTTGATTTACAATGAAAAACTGTGTTATATAACAATTTATGGTCACTTTGATTGTCATTAAATATAAGAATAGAAACAGAGCTGCAAGTTATTTCTTTATACAAATTTCTTAAGTAAACCTTACAACTTTCAGAGATACCAATATATTCTGCTTCTGTGCTAGACAGAGCTATATTATTTTGCTTTTTACTACTCCAAGAAATAACACCTCCAGATAGGCTGAAACAAAATCCGGTGTATGATTTTCTATCCAAAGTATCATTGCCCCAATCTGCATCTACATAACCAATTATATCTTTACTATAATTGATCAACGTTATTGTGACAGCGTTGTTTTTACAGACTCCGATTCTGACAGCACATCGTCTGAAGAGGAACATCTCTACTACTCCACTTATGAAAATAAATCGAAGAAAACTTACAATGCCAACAAAACTGTGCATGAAAAGATTGACACGCACAACTTCTGCCTAACTCTTAAAGTTGGGAAGGGACTGTTGACGATATACGCGCCAGTTAGGGTGAGTAACAATTGTCATTGTTTTAATTCCAAAGAAAAAAGATTATTTTTTTTTCAATTCTGTGCAAACGAGCTCTATCTTCGCTTAAAATCACACGAGATGGCGGACAAGCGCTAGACTATTAGTAATTAAAAAAATACTGGTAGCTACTGAAAAGAGAAGTTTTTTAGTTCCTTCGAATATCTCCAATTCCTTAAAGTTAAAGGCTTTATCTCGGAATGAATCAAACCTACCAATTAGTTCTTCAAAACAGGGCTGTCGAGACTAACCATCGAAAGTCTCAAAGTAATGACCGCCAAAACAGCGATGTTTTGCTACTCAAAATTCTGTGTATTGCTGCAATGGTCACGGACATTGGACAATGGACATGCGTTATCTCTTACCATCAACAGAGCGTATCGTTCGTCTCATTACTTTTACATAAAAAAACAACTAATAAAATCTATTTGTGTTTTATACAGGACAGTAATAAACGGGTAGTCCCTGGTCAGATGGGCGAATTAGTTCTAGAAGCCTACAAACTGTCGATGTGCCAAGTAAGCGGCCTCAACGGTCGCCCAAAGACCGCGCAACTCTGTCTTAGAGCGGGGAAAGTCACGCTTTATCATGACTGTAAGTACTTATACAAACTATCAGCCGTTTTTATAAACTGTCCCATTGCTCATTGTTCATTGATCAACTGTTTCATAGAAAAAGTAATGGAACCTTGACCAGGGCACGTGTCTTTTACGCGGTTTCAGAGTAAGCGGTCGCTATAGTTTTTTTGTTTGACAGGCTAGGTGTTTTGTGACGGTGTGATCCAAGATGGTAAAACACACCTAGCCTGAAATGGAACTGGCTCTCAAGTGAGGCTGCTGGAACACACCGTTAGATGCTTGGCGGCAGATTTTCAACTCGAGGCTGGTAGCTAGCCAGCCGAGTACTAGAAAGTTCTCTACCGCCATGCTATGGTTTCCTCACGATGTTTTCCTTCACCGGCAGCTCAAGCTCATTGTCGGGGTTTGAACCCACGTCCATAGTAAAAGTTGTTCATAATGATAAATATTATGACCTATTTTCGATTTGGTTCTCTCCACGCTTATAACGTTGTATTATTCTCGTCCACCATCCATTTTTAATTGAAATTCCAGTTCAAATTCTTTATTTTGCAGAGACATGGGTTACAAAGATAAAAGTCATAGGTTGTATAGAATCGCCATGCTACTATTCCTACATTACATCTGTACTTTTCAGCTCTAATAACAATCCCATCAGAAAAGCCATGTCTGCGTCTATTCGGGGCGATTCTCCCCATAAACTTGAAGAGCACAATATACCCATCTGGCAAAGGGGTGATGGTCAAAGACCGGCTGTCTCAAAAGGACATGTTCACGATGGCGTTGAAAGTCGATCCCGACTCGGAAACGCCTAATTTAAAGGTAACAGGAAAAAACGTCACTTCAATTTTAAATTTTACTTTCAATATTATTTGAATTTAATTAATGTATGTATATTATTGTATATGTTTTGTCAGCCCGGCGTAATTGGTCATAAAAAATTACAAACTACTCAGTGGTAGATCTTCTTAGCAGGAGGTCGTATAAGTAGGTACCACCGCAGTACCAGTGCAATGGGCTATTGCAGCAATACAAACAACTTTGAATAGCAAAACAAAGTGCAGTGCAACTTTGCTTTGGAGCTCGTTAGTTACTCTCAACAGCCCTGCAATTTCGCTAGCTGCAATACCCTTCAAGCCGAAACTTAGTAATGTTTACTTTACTGCTTGGCGGTAGAATATATGGCACTGCGGTGGTACTTACCTAGACGACCTCTTGCTAAGAAGATCTACCCAAGAAGTTTGTAGTTTGTTTAAACCGCACGGTGTTATCTCTTACCATCAGGAGAGCGTCTAGTTCGTCTTATTACTTTTACATTTAAAAAAGACTTGTGGCACTCGGGGACTGCCGCGGTAAAGATATTGCATAGCATTTTTACGCCGACACAACCAATGCCACCTAGAGGCGAGTTGCTGAACTAAAGAGACAAGCGTGATATTTCAAAAAAGTCATTAAAAGTTTTGCTATTCATCGATAGATGGAAAACTAAAAAGTATCACCGCTGTGCCGGTGGGAGTGGGGGGTGTTAGGTTATTTTCGTTACGGAATTTCTGGATTCGGTATCCACGCTCAAGGCCCGCGATAGAAGCTATGCAATAGCTTAAAAATTATTTTTCGGCTAATCGTCATCTATATACCTAGTAACATTACGGTACGTAGTTACACAAGTTTAAATTGAAGTTTTTTTAAAAATGGTGTTTTTTTTTCATTTATTTATTTATACGCTCCACAGACACTGGGGTGACGTGACCTTTGTCAACTTTAGTAACATATTTTTTTTTTACAATTTTACATTACAAAAACAGGAGAGGTTAGTAGGATCTTAATCTATGGTTAAAGTAGGTACTAGATTGTGTGTATACCGCAAAATATGGTGTTTCGTTACAGACGATCTGCATAGCACTGGGTATTGAACAGGCTTCGCTACGCCATCGAGGCGATAAAGGCATCGCGTGGCTGACCCAGCTAATGGACGTTTTAGACGTGTTGGACTATCCGGTGCCAGGCTACAGTCCTTCCACTGTTCTCTCTGAACTACATGTGCATGTCTTGGACTGCGCTGTGGACTACAGGTTTGTTCTGATTGAAAACAGCGCCTTCTACACTTACATTGAATATATTTTTGCAGTCGTTTTGGCGATATAAAACTACACCAAATCGGTGAAGGGAAGGATTCGAGTACAGCAATAGCACTGACTCTTCACTGCTCAATCACCATGCTATAGTTTCCTCACGATGTTTTTCTTTACCGGCAGCTCAAGCTCATTACACAGGTCTGCATCAAAAATGCTGTCTGGTTGTTTTTAACTGATTTCTATGTATTTAGGTGTTCTGAAAACGAGAAAAATACTCAAAAAATTCCAGAACGTCAGATTTTTATGCAAAACGCAAAATTTGATTATAAAAAGGAGTAACTTGAAGTCATAAATAATAGGCACAATTTTATTTTGATTACTGTTTTTTTTAATGTATACAGAATACATTATATACTATATGGCCTGTATTTATATCATATTATTACTTTCTAAATAAAGAACTGCCTATTTGAACTAAAATAACAAACAGAAACATGTTGTAGCCTAAACGTACGCGCTCCGACAGTGTAAAAAGTGGCGCGGGACAATTACGCATTATCTCGTTAGTGCTATATAGATCTTGGTTCAGTATAGTGCAATGTCATCTGTGCGAAAGTGTGTAAATTTGTCTGACAGTTTCTGTTATATTTGTGGCGAATATATGGTATGAAAGCAACAAATTAATATCACGGACTTTGTAAAAAAAGTATACTTCGCGTATTTTGGTTTAAAACTCCGAGATCAGGATAAAGTTTGAGCTCCTCATAAAGACTGCAAACGATGTGTTAAAGACCTTCGAAATTGGTTCAAGGGCAAGAAAAAAGCTTTCCGATATGCGATTCCTATGGTATGGCGCGAGCAAAAGAACCATAGTTATGATTGTTACTTTTGTTCGTGTAATGTGAAAGGGTGTAATCCAAAACGGAAGCAGTCAATTTCATACCCAAATCTAGAATCAGGTGTTCGTCCCATCCCTCATGGGACAGAAATACCAGTGCTCAAGGTCCCTACTACCTTGGAAAAGGTTCCAAATTCTGACCAAGATGGTCCTGTACCTAAACCCGATGACAAGTCAAGTTTTGAATTTGAAGATGACAGCAGTCCGAAATTGTTTTCCCAGGGCGAGCTAAATGATTCGGTAAGAGACTTGAATCTTCCCAAACCTCAAAGAGAAGGCTGGATTGCCTTTAAAGAGGTCATAGAGAAATTTTTAGGCAACAACAAAGACCGTCATTCAAATCGTCAAAAGAATGTTGACAGCGTTTCAGGCTTTAGATTGCCTAATGAGTTTAAAAGTTCATTTTCTTTATTCCCATCTCGACTACTTTCCAGAAAATTTAGGAGAAGTGAAGAGCAAGGTGATTTCACCAAGATAAAAAAGATACCAGGGAAGATGGAGCGTCTCAATGATGGCAGATTACTGTTGGACGCTTCAGAGAGACCTTCCAGATGCTTCCCACAAGCGAAAATGTACCAAAAGGAGCCTCACTGGGAAAAACAAATGTGTTTAGGGCTTACTAACGAATGTATTTTACATAATAAAAAATAAATAAAATAAGTTTTGTCACACAATTAGAAATTATAATTTTTTTTTAGTCTATTAACTTTCATTTATAGATGATAACTTGTTTACTATTGTCAGAAAACGTGACGTTCTATGAAAAAATAAATGTCATTTTCGGATTCAGCACACCCAAAAACATAAGAATTACGCAAAAAAACCAAAACAGCTCTCAATTTTATTTTTTTTGCAGACTAGTGTTATTGGAGTTTAGTAAACCGACCGCGCCAACCATTGAGTTAACATCGCTACAAGCGATTACCAAATGAGCTGACAGGGCAATCAGAGTGACTGATAACAAATTAAACTTTAATCAGTACGTTCTCTACAGGCCTCTCTATCTGCCAATCCGCACGGTCATCACCCTCGGCAACTTCAGCGTATCTAGCAACCTGATCGCAGCGACGAACACGTCGTGCCTTCGCTTCCTAGCCCAGGAGTGCATGTTATTCCTTCAACACTTGACGGGAACGAAGCCTAATGCGCCCGTTTCACAAGACGACGACAAATCGCCCGATGTGAACAGAGACTACGTTTGCGTGATGGATTTGGGACTCTTCGAGTTGTCGCTGAGGATGGAGGATAAAGGGAGTGGAGTAAGTATGCATTCTTATTATACGTATATATTATTATATCTGTTAATCTGACAACATGTCAATCTGCCCAAATGTTACACTGTCAAACTGGCAATAAAGAAAATCTGATAAATCTAATTTATGGTATTTTATGCGCGATTACGTCCCGGTATTAAAAAAATTGTGTGTTAAAATCGTGAATGTTTAAAAGTTACAGAAAAACAGTATACTTAGTGCTACGAAACGGTAGACACTATCTGATGATCATAAAAATGTGTTTGAACAATGTTATGATTAAAAGTCTCTACTTTTAAGAGAGAGAAAGGATGAAAAAGGAGTGAAAAGAAGTGTGCTATCTCATGTTATAATTTCAGCCAAACGACCAGCCGCAAGTAGACCTGAGCGCTTCAAACAACATGGTCAATCTCTACACTTGCTGGGACTCCGCCTCGGCTCTATGTCGGCTGGTCACCTACGTGGCTTCGGACGGCGACTCACAAACTCCCTTCGATCCCTCATCCCGGCATACTAGCATATGCTCCGACCAACCCATAGAAACTTTAGTCGGTAAGTTGAGTAACATTGTTTAATTAAATTCCCTGTATGTAATTCAAAATTTACTATCCCTCTAACAATCAAGGGCTAGGTTTGTTAAAGCGAAACGAATTCATACCTTTTGCAGGGTTGGAAGATAGGCCTATTGAAGAAATCAGAGAATTGTCGCCCAGCGAGATTCAGCAAGTCAATGATCTCATGGCGGAAGCTATGAAAGAAAGTCCCAACACAACTCGTAAGTACTTTTATACTAAATTTACATAAACCTATAAAACGAACGATAGAAATTGTAAACCGGAAATAATTTCTATCACTAGTTTGCATGCTAATTTTTTTTTTTATAATTGCAAACTTAATATATTTCTTATGTAAACACTAAACAAATCTTATGTATAAATCTTAGACCACACCGTCGCTTAACATCACCTAGCCATTTAATCATAAAAATAACGTGATATGTTATATCTTTAACTCGAATCATGGCGCGGCGACGTTAACTGTAACTTGGTGGAAACGCCTTAAATTAAAAGTCATTCATAATAATTTGTGCGTGATAAATCCCACTGATGAGCAGTTTCTAAAACTTGATTAGTTTTTTACGCCTAATTTTCCCCCTTAATTTATAGATATTACAATTGTAATCTGCACTCTATTACAAAATCTATACATTATTATATTCTGTTACATACAACTTATGGAAGCTGACACGTTTTTGTTTTACTTATATATGCGGGATTAATGACGTTGAAATGTATATACTCCAACTATAGTACTCAGCTTTGTCTCCATGAAGAAGGCCACCAGATGTGACCGAAACTATAGTCGGAATAAATGATGTATTTAAACGTTAGTAATTCCGCATAAGGAACACAAAAAAAATCACATACAAATACAAATAATTTATTAATAACACCCCAGTTACAAGTCAAACATTATTTACTTATTTAAAATTAATAATTAGGTTCTTTACGAATAAATCTTATCGACATTAATATGTATAATTAAATTAATTCAAGAAAAATCTTTAAGCTTTAAATAGTCCCTTAAATCATAAAATTGTTCCTGCATTAGCCAAGACTACAATTTATTTTTGAAGGTGGCGACGGAAGATGCCCCTCGCACGGCGGCAGGTATTCGGTTGTAGACGGTAGGCCCTTCAACGTACACTGACCTCTCAGATTTAAACCATACCTAATTGGAAGCGTGTGCTGATTCTGATTAGCCTTTGATAACACCTATAATACCTACATGTTATAAAGGTCGATGTTATTAAGAGGAAAAGGGACTGACAATTATTATCAGACCACTTACTTTTTCAGTCGACGAAGACGAACTCAATAGCTCAACAGAGAAAGAAGGCGTCGAAATATTTTTCTTTCCCGATGAGTCCAACATGAAACGTTTATCGGACGCAACGGAAGATGAGCCCAAATCTATGGAGTACGAAGACAACATCACCATAGGGGACGATGTGAAGGTGAATGCTCAGGTGGCAAAGGACTTAGGAGACCCGACGTCTACGCCTAAATCCACCCCCAAAAAGGGCAAACGGAAAAAGGTATTCTCCGCTTATATTGTATTGTCTAACGTGTGTATATTTGCCTAATTTAAAATTGTGGGGGAGTTTTTCTATGCTCTTGTTACTGCAAAACTTAAAAATAAATAGGTATTGATTACTTTTCGTTGTAACTGTTCCCAGTTTGCCGATGTCGCATAATAATATTTGTTGAACAAAAATGTTGTTAATCATTTGGTGATATGATTTCTTTCCTATTTTTTAAAATATTTTTATTGGCGAGGCCCCCCCCTCTGTTTCACTTGCGTTTTTAAGAATTAAAGCTAACCTAATTTGTTAAACCAGAGTGTTCGATGTCTTTGCGCATCATTGCATCATTTATATTTTAGTTCGGATAAAGGTACTAGATGGCGTCCTCCTTCGACACGTACTTTCTGAATCGCGGTGACGAGATGTTTCTCCAAACTAGTAACCTTTTTTAACTTTATCGCTTAGTTTGAGTTTTACGGTTGGTACAAAATAAAAACGGTTTCGGAATTAAGTGTTTCATTTGAATCGGGTTTTATTGGCTCTTGGGACAGTTCGTCGCGCTCAACACAGAGTATAAATTTTTGCATTTCAAATTAATCCAAATCTATCAAGCTGTGTCAGCGTGAAGAAGTAACAAATATACAAAGTCTCCTATTTAATAACAATCTCTTACAGTCTGGCAAAATATTAAATTGGGCGAGATATTTTTATTTCCATGTCTCTAATGGAAAAGAGAGACAAATTATAAAGCTA
This sequence comes from Biston betularia, assembly GCA_905404145.2. Taxonomy (NCBI): domain Eukaryota; kingdom Metazoa; phylum Arthropoda; class Insecta; order Lepidoptera; family Geometridae; genus Biston; species Biston betularia. Next base: position 4,359,965 of record FR989879.1, read on the forward strand.
ACTTTTCCATTACCATTACAATGGTGACGTTTTGTAACGTTCCATTCAATTAAAACATGGCGCACTTCATTAGTGCAATTCTTGCTAAAATTAAATTACTTTTGTAATTTTTATAGGTGAAATCCGGCGGTGACGGTAGTAATACCGACGACGAATATTGCTTCGTGGACACGCAGCCGCATACCCAAGATAACGAAATGGACGAGCCAGTTGTGAACTGGCTGGGCCCAACACCTGTCTACATGTTTGACAACCACTTTACTGTGCCAGCGGCGAGGAGTGATGTTCTGAAAGCGCCTAAGAGCTTCCCTCTACCTCAACTAAGGTATTCAATGCGATTAATTTAGTTTTAGTAAGAAATAGGCTAGAATATGGTCCTTCGAGCCATATATTCTCGAAAGAACGTCAAGACTTCTATACTCGCTAAGCTTTTCGTAACACAGGGATGTTTTTCAGATATACGCTATGTGAAATGAGCGTAACGTGGAATATGTATGGAGGCAATGATTTCCGACCCGCGGGCGAAACTGCGCCGACGAAAAAAACAGTCACCATTGAAGACGCCAGGAAACAGGGCTCTCCTACTACCGTCAAGTAAGTTACTTTCTAATATTCAACAATTTAATTGACCGAGATCCGTTGGCTTTGTTGCAGTTTAAGAGTTAATGTTCATAACAAAAAATCGAGATCGAGAATCGTTCGTGACATCATGGATTTGATTTTAAAATTTCTTTATTGAAATAAATAAAGGTATTTATAGTTATGTTTAAGGCTAAACCGGGACTGTGACAACATTAGTCATACAAATATCCAATCTAACACTTTAAAATAAGATATAAGAATTTCATTTAATACCGCGCTAGTATCTAACAAGTTTTAATATGTTATTTTATATATGAGTACGGTATGGTTCGAAAAAAAAACATTTAAAGAGATGCGCCATCAATTGATTTTACACTTCATCGCTACAAGACAGCCAACGTGGTAACAAAACAGTGAGGTAAGGACAGTGACCATATAATATAGTCTGCCTCCCACGACACAAAAAAAAATAGCTAGGCTAGGTGTGCTTTACTATCTTCGACCACACCTTCACTTAACATCAGGTGAGCTGTGGTCAAACACCAAGCCTGTCAACCATTAAAAAAAAAAAAACCCTAAGAATAGCCTGGTTTACTGTACTACCGTTTTTAGTATTGGGTAATGTATCTGTACTAGTATCACTATTGGTAAACGTTAAATGTTTTTGTTACAATTTCGGTTAAATTATATCTCTTTCCATGAGATAATGCGATGCTGGTTTTGTTCTTCCACAGACGAAATAAAGAGTATGAGCCGTACGAAAGTGGGCGCGCGCTGACGGCGGCGTACCGCACCGGCGGGGTGAGCTGGTCGGCGGGCACGGAGCGCGTGCGCGCGGGCTCCCGTCCCGCGCCCGCGCGCGACCTGCGCACGCGCGGCGGCCCGCTCCGGGACCACCATACCAGGGTCAAACTGTGCCTTTCCAAGGTAATACTATAAATAAGTCCCTCTTCTATTAACACCTATAAAAAAGTTTTGAGCCAAATTGAATATGAATAATTATGCTTTTTTAACAAAATATAAAAAATAATAAATAAAAATCAAACTCCGAATGAAACAGTTTAAACTCTAACGGTGTGTTCCGGCAGCTTCACTTGAGAGCCAGTTCCAGCTCCAGGGTAGATGTGTTTACGATCTTTGACCACACCGTCACCAAATTTCAGTTGAGCGGAGATAAAAACACCTAGTTTATCAATAGTATAAAAAAACTTTTTACTACGAGCATAACCCTGAAATCACTAAAATTTCGCGCTCAATTCGGTCAATGAACTTTTTCCTCTAAGGCAGCTGAGTTTTTAACACATATTCAAAGTTGTGGTAATATAAAAAAGTTATATACTCATAATGGCAAGTAAAATGATTATTGAAAAATTGTTGATGAAAGTTATATACCCCTTTCGGCTTTCATAACCTACAGTGCACAAACCATCGCATTTATTATATTAGAGAGAAGTGAAATAACATAAAAATCTTGCCATAGTTGGTCTTTAGTAATTTCGATCTAAATGACTGATGATTCTAAAACTCTGACCCATTTGCAGGTAAAATTCCAATACGAGATATACCCCGCGGGCGGGACCCACGCCTCTCGTCAAACGCTTGCCATCAGCAAGATAGAGGTCATCGATCTCTTGCTGGCCAGCGACATCAACAAACTACTCAGCCAGTACAAGCTGAAGGACGAGCCGGAGCGACAGAACGCGCATATGGTGAGTTACACATGAGAAATAGTGACATACTTTTTAACCTATTATGCCTATAGTGTGACATCTTATCTACAGAAATTATATACTTGCAATATTCACATGTAACAATAAAATACTGTTAACACTATCTATAAAAACGGCAAAAAAATCACGTTTGTTGTATACAAGCCTCCCTTAAATATTTATTTTATTCTGTTTTTTAGTATTTGTTGTTATAGTAGCAACAGAAATACATCATCTGTGAACATTTTAACTGTCTAACTGTCACGGTTTATGAGATACAGCCTGGTGACAGACGGACAGCAGAGTTTTAGTAATAGGGTCCCGTTTTACCCTTTGGGTAAGGAACCCTAAAAAAACAATTGCCAGCAGTCCTACGTTTATCGTCACTCCATCAAGTCTGAGGGCGTACTACACTACGTTTGCCGATTCGTTTGCTGCTGATACTTATTTTGATCTAATTTATAAAAGTACACGTTCGTTTCAGTTGATCGTTAAAGCGGTGCACATGCGTCCTGAGCCCGCACTTTCAGCCCAAGAGTGCTGCTTGAAGGTCTCTCTCCTTCCGCTGTGGTTTAACCTGGACCAAGATACGCTGGCTTTCCTCGTCAGCTACTTCTCAAAACTTGGCACTGATGACTCTACTGGTATGGAACTTTCATAACTTGAACTAGTCATATTTTTACATGTATGCAGCGCAAGAGTGCTGCTTGAATTGTATTTCTTTCTACTGCGCTTGGCGTTTTTGCAAAATTATTGCAATCTAAATTTGGTTAAAGGGTCTAAAAATTATTGACTCTTTTACTGGTCTCTAAATCTTTTCAAATTATAACATTTTGACATAACACATTAACATTATTAATTCATTTTAAATTGTTTTTTTTTAAATATGTTTAATTTATATATATTACATGAACATTTTATAATTATTGTTCTGTTAAGTGAATGCTAGCAGAGCTATGAGCGAAAACCACTACCACCTGGGTCCCGGAGGTTAAACGGCCACCAGGCTGGCCTAGAGGCCGTGTGTGACCACAGCTTACCTGATGTTAAGTGACGATATGGTCAAAGATTGTAAAACTGAAATGAAACTGGCTATCAAGTGCGGCTGCCGGAACACACTGTTAGATGCTTTCAGCTTGAGGGTAGTAGCTAGCCAGCCGAGCACTAGAAAGTACCCTACCACCATGCTATGATTTTCTCACGATATTTTCCTTCACCGGCAGCTCAAGCTCGTTGTTAGGGTTTGAACCCATGCCCTTCGGCATGCTAACCGACCGCGCTAACCACAGGATATCGCTACAAAAGTAGACAGCTAGTAGCTCAGTTTTTATCTATTAAGAGCACAGGACACTTTTCTAAAGAATAAGTAAACCTTTTTTTTGCAACCACATCACGTGTGAATGGGAAATGTTCCTTACTTCTAACAGTTAATTAATTAATTATTTTTTTAATTAATTAATTTTCTTCGCTTATCCGATGTCATAATTACAGATGAAGATACAAAAAGCGTGGGCGGCCTCTCCACGGACTCGAGCAATTCTCGACAAACCACTCCGACACACCGACCTCCCGTGATGAGCATCGCTAGCCATTTGCGGGACCCACCGCCGACGCCAACGTCTCTGGGCGACGCTGACTCTTTGTCACTCAATGAAACTGGTAAGAACTTTATGGACCTTGTCTTAAGATCTAATACCGTTTAGCAAAATGAAGCTATTAACCGATACTACATCAGTGTTGCTAGCCATTTGAGGGACCTGCCGCCTAATCCAATCCTTCTGTGCGACTCTTTCTCTCTTAATGATACTTTTTTTTTTTTTATGTAAAAGTAATGAGACGGTCGAGGCGCTCTCCTGATGTTAAGAGATAACGCCTGTCCATGACCATACTGTTAACAACCTTGTGAATTTGTGGTTAAAGTCGAATATTGTGTACGAGTGGACGCCTCGCGGTTCCCCCGCGTAGTTCCTGTTCCCCTGGGAATACAGAGATAAAAAGTAGCATGTCACCCGGAGATAGTGAAGCTTCCCAACGGTGAAAAAAATTTTCAAATCGGTCCAGTAGTTGTGGAGCCTATTCAAAACAAACAGTCAAATCTTTCCTCTTTATAATAGTATAGATTATGCCAGTCAAAACAGCAATGGTCACGTTTTACGGATTTTTTCTCCAGCCAGAAGGTTACCACTGATTTTGATCCTTAGTTTTATACAAGCTATGCAGTTTGCCCTCGTATTATCTTAGATTTACGGCATTCGAATTGCACAGAATGCTCTCTCTAGTGTTATTAATAGATAAGTTAATTCGCGTAGGCATTAAGGTTGAAAATGGATTAAAAGTGTCATAATATATCAGCCACACATTCCCTTATAAGTGTGCGTTTGTTTCTACTGTAATAACTTAACTAGTCAGTCAACAAAAAAAAATCTCCATAAAAATGATATTTTTATGGAGATAGCTGATAGCGGACACACACACGTAGGTTACTTTTTCTTTCGAAAAATTGTAGTGTTCACGTGGGAACAGCGGGTAATACCGCGGGACGCAGCTAGTCCAGAATAAAACAACAATTATGACAGCTTTAACAGCAAGGTGTAGCCACGATACTGACAGGAATATTTGTTCCAGTCATTCGCGAAGACGAACCTCTAATGGAGACTTACGAAGCAGAACGCTTAGTATCTGAAAACCTGATCCAACTTGAAGAAGACTTCAACAAACTCGCGCTTAGTACTGATAAGCCAGTCGCTAAGCTGCCAGTAGACGAGCCGGTTGACGACTCGCCGATATACTTCAGGTTAGTAGAAATGATATTGTTCATATGATCTGCTATTTGGATGAAAAACAATCTATTAACTATTCAAGGTATATATTTACGAGTGTTGACTCTTCGAGCGCTTGGTCGAGAGACTGAGTCTGGGGCAAGCGCTCGAAGAGCCGACACGTCCTGAGGATGCCTCGTGTAGAGGCGAAACACGTGTCGGCAAGTGGTTACTGCAGCGAGAAGAGGATATTAAGACTTGTGGTTATTTTAATTAGATTTTTGTTAAATTGTATTTTTAAAGTTATGTCAAATTAGTTCTAGATGTTAAGTAAGATTAGGTTTTGAATTAAAAAAATATTGTCACATTAGTCAAATTTAAATCCTCATCACTGTTGTATCTGAAACGACTGTCAAGTTCAATAGAACTTGACAGTCAAACATAAAAAAAATATATTTTGTAATAACAAAATATTTTTTTTTTATGTTTGACAGGCTAGATGTTTGACCACAGCTCACTTGATGTTAAGTAATTATTGACATTTGACTATCTCCGCAGACGAGTGGTGTTCTCACCCGAAGTTCCGATCCGTCTGGACTACGTAGGAAAACGCGTGGATTTATCTGCGGGCCCAGTGGCGGGACTACTGATGGGCCTGGGACAACTAAATTGTTCAGAACTTACGCTCAAGCGGTTGGATTACAAGTGAGTAATTTGTAACTTATGATGTGCAAAGAGGATTGCTTTAAGTTTGAACCTCGTTTATATTCTGTGGTGTATAAGTTCTGAAATGGTGGGACAAAATAAATTTTCTGTGTATTATGCTATTTTCTGTGTATTATGCTATTTTCTGTGTATTATCCTATTTTTCCACAGTGATAGTTTATATATGATGGTTTTCATGCGAAAGTTTGTGAGTGTGTACTTCTTCACGCTCAAACGGCTAGACCAATTTTGATGAAATTTGGTATGGAGATAGCGGGTAACACCGCAGGACGCAGCTAGTGTTTTTTATAACTTTAAGACGTTGTTTAGAATGCTCTGAGATCCGATGTAGTCACAACATCGCAGTTTCCATCCTAGACCGCACCACTGCTTAACTTAATAGGATTTGGTCAAACGCAAACCTATTTTGAATTAAAGAAAAGGTTACGGTGGCTGAGATCGAGAAACCGAAGATCGGAATGTGTGGCGAGTCTTGGGACAGGCGTGCCAGCAGTCGAGTTTCATAGGCTGATGATGATGATGAAGTTGCTAAGAAGAGTAACAAAGCATTTTTATCTCTCAGTTCACTCGCTCCAATGGAAAAAAGGTTGAATAAAAGGTTATTTATTTCAGGTTGGGACTTCTGGGTTTAGAGAAGTTGGTGCAATGGGCGCTACACGAATGGCTGTCGGACATCAAACGGCATCAACTGCCGGGGCTGCTTAGTGGAATTGGACCCATGCATTCCCTCTTACAACTCAGTATGTACTATAAATATGGTTAAAAATTAAACAGCACTATCACTAAATACTATAAAATGAATTCGTATATCTGTTTGTTTGCTTAGGGAATGGATTTTGTTACGATTTTCACTATTTAGATAATTTTTAAAAGGTGAAGATTATGCGAAAAAAATTGGGTTTTAAGGCGCCGTAGCCAAAATGGTTTCTCAATAAAAATAAATCAGCATTAAAAGTGCTGAGGAGACCATTATTTCGAAATGAATTTCGATAGTAAAAAAAGTAACTTCAAAAATAATGTATAAAAATTATATCGAGATAATAAACTATTAAGGTTACTTAAAAATTATTTTTTGGCTCGGCACCGACTTCAAACGGATCAATTTTACGTTTATTATTATTTTGTAATAATTTAGTATATATTTACAAAAAAAAACTATTTAAGTATTCTATCAGTTATCTGTCTTCCATAGCACAAGCTTTGCTTAGTTTGCGGTCAGATGGCGCTGAGTGTAATATCCTATGATTTATTTATTTACGTAGTTAAGTTATTTTAAACGATATTGGAAATCTGTAAAAGAGAATTGTTACACATTTCCATCTTTAGAATTTAGTGTTTTACTAAGTTTATTTTTCGCTTTTCGCTTTTTAGTGCTGATGTTTTTTTTGAAGTCGGTTTTACTTTTTTTTTAATGTTTGTTTAAATTTGTACAGTAACGGGTATTCGTGACTTGGTGTGGCTGCCGGTGGAACAGTGGCGGCGGGACGGGCGCCTAGTACACGGGATAAAGCGCGGAGCTGCATCCTTCACGGCGCGCACCGCTGTCGCCGCGCTCGACATCACTACCAGGCTGTTACAGCTCATACAGGTAACATCGCATAGCACAGTGAACTGGGCCGCTCCAGGTGTTGAATCCAGGGAAAAATTAACCTGGAACTGAACGCACTGAACGCCTGGAAAAATGAACGTAAAAATGTTCAAGGCAGAGAATGAAACAACATTGCGTCATAGCATCGTGTTTACTGAGGTTGTAGGTACCATTCATGTATCTATGCATATAATTTGCGTAAAATAGTTAGCAATTACGTAAACTATATATAGACTTCCACTATGAATAAAAACGGATAATTTACGAGTTACATTTTTTTTTTAATTATTATTGATCATGATAATATACTTAACAAAAAGACTATCATTTTTGGAAAAATAAATTCGTCATAATTGTTTCTTATTTTTGTTTTTAATTTTGTTGACCATCTCTGAGATCGCGAACAAAACTGTTCTTTTTAGGAAATAAAAATTGTGCATGAAACCTACTGGCCTGATATTAAGTAGTCTTCGTGAAGCACGCTTATCAAGTAGAAACCGATGCACATGCGACTTGAAGACACCCAGATTGTATCTGTTGAAAAACACCCACATTTCACCGTTTGGTAGTTCACAGAAATAAAAATATCAAACCCGTTTCGGTCAAGTTTTTGGAATGTGAACCATGAAACGACGTCCCTTTGAGTTTTTGGTCGTCCGATAGTAGAATGAGATGCAAATCTGAAGTACATTTCCCTAAATGAATCTAATAAAACCTATAGACTATCTAATTTTGTGTCGATGTTCTTACGCTTGATAAAAAAAAAATTTAAAAAAAAGCTGTTTTTTCGCAATACTCAAAAGCTCAATTACCCAAAAATATATTTTCATTGCGTTTAATGTTACCAGGCCACGGCCGAAACAGCGTTCGACATGCTGACACCAGGACCGACTCTTCAGCTTCAAGACGCGTATAACCGGCGAGAGAGGCGCCGGAGGCGAAGACAGGACCCGTCACGGCACCCCACGGACATCAGGGAAGGCGTTGCTAGCGCTTACCAGACTGTTAGGGAGGTAAGTGACAAGGATGGCACTGCGTCGGACATGCGCATGCTAGGACTAAAGTTACAGCCATGCGATCTATACTCTGATGAACTATACTTGAAGGACTATGAACGTACATTGTACCAACTTTCCGGAAAAAAATACCTACTAAAATTATTTATCTAACTAAAGTTCAAAATCTGTTCCGGTAGCCTCAGTTGAGAGTCACGTCACATCAGATGAGCTGTGGCCAAACACCTAGCTTGTCAACCATTAAGAAATATCAATATTCTATCATTTGATAGTATGTCATGTGCATGAATGGAAACATTGAATATTTTATTTGTAATGCTAGTAAAAAATAATATTAAAACAGAAATGTCAAAGAAACCTTTGTCGTTATTGTTGATTAATGTAACTTTATTCAAAGCATTGTTCTTATTGGTGCTCACCACATGATGAGTCTTATTATTACAAAACACTGACCAAAATAACAGACGAATGGACGGGCCGTAACCGCTTTATAATATTTTGCTCAAAAATTAAACTCGTACATAGTTAACTTTAATAAATTTATCTCTAGGGTTTCGCTGACCAAGCAGCTACAATGGCGCTAGCGGCTCGATGCGAGAGTGGCGTTGGAGTGCTCCGACACTTACCGGGCGCTGCGGTGGCGCCACTAGCGTTGGCGGCGGCGGGCGCGGCCGACGTGCTGGGCGGCGTGCGGGCACACCTCGCGCCCGACACCAGCCGCGATAGAAAGGACAAGTGGCGACGGCACGCGAGAGACGCTACAGGTAACAACTACCTCGAAGCAATGGGAATAGGGTTCACAATGGCATAGATAAACATAGAGTGGTTTCAAATATATTGTCATTTTCGCCAAACGTCATGTGTTCGGACGTGACAAGGTTTTTTCTTCTTTGGTTTTGGCGTCGCATTTTGAGCATTTGCCAGTGTCAAGTGATTTATATTTTCAAGTTTCAAAAGTTAAATAAGTTAGTATTGAAGCTATAGTTATAGTCAAAGTCCAGTCTTGGTCAAGTACAGTCCGTGTCAGTCAGGTCCAGTCATGCTTTAGTAAAGTAGTGACGACTTTACTATAAAGCTTCGATGGAGTTTTGGAAGCAACACGAAAAGTCATGTTTCACCACATTATATCATTTTCCCACACTCGCGCTTGTAATTCGGCACTTTATGAATAAAACACCACCATTTTTATGCATAAACACTCGACAAAACACTAGTTTTGGTAAAAAAAACAAAGTGACACGACTCCCGACAAAGTTTTATTATTCCGAGCTGATAGCCAATATCACAGACGTGAGAACTATTTCTCACGTCTGTGATTTTTACTTGAGTTGTCTTGAGATAATTAATAATGGCTTAAAGCTGCATATTTAGGTACAATACGAGTACATAACAACAAACTGTAACTTAACTAACTTGTGTTTTTTATTGTTTCAGATTCTACACTAGACTAAGTTATGATACGAACCCCCGCACGATCTCTACGTTTAACGAGTCAAAATGACTCTTCAAATTATTGCTCATAATGTGAGAGTTAGGAATTTAATGCGATAACATTGTAATAATTACAGTAACTGGCCAAAATAAGACACGTCGTGAAATTAACTCTTAATTTCATTAATTCCTACATCCGTAAGAAATCTTTGACAACATAAAAATAATTTGTGTTTCGCGAATGCCATTTTAATGGCCTAATTAACACGTTATTCGTTTATAATTTTAAGAGTTAGATGCAATTCGCAAACTCTGTATCCTATTTACTATGTAATAGTTCATATGTATACTATGAATAATAATCCATTTATTTTATTAGTTATTTTGAAAATACAACTTAGTGATATTGTCTGCGATTGACGGGAGTTTATCGAGTGATATGTAATATAAAACAAAAAAAATGCTTATAAATATTAGTGATTTTATAAATGTGATGTATTTTTATACGGAGATACAAAATTTTAATATCTAGAGTAGGGTTTTTAATTAGTCATGTCGATATTAGCGTTGGCTTATGAGCAACAATGAAAAAAATATTATATACTTTTAAAAAATTCACTCGTAATCTCGATACTAGAACGTAACTTATTTCAATATTTTTATTTTCTGTGGAATACATTTTTTTTAAATAAATGCATACACGCCTCACTTTGGTTATATGACGCAACATTTGCAACATTATAACGTGAAATTAGTTTTATGAAGATTGCAACGTTCAAATGTTGCAAGATGTTGGTCCACAAAAATTGCTGTGTTAAGACAACTTATAGATGTGTATAGTTGTTAAAAATATATACATAATTTTCATATGTTAATTATACCAACAGGTGCTTGCTTTGCTTAGCTAAAATATTTCTAGCATTTTAGAGCATTTAGTGGTCCTGACGTCTCATTTAAGTTACGTCTTCCAAAATACATAGTTTAAAAAAAAAAAACAGAAGTTTAATACGATACAAAAAAGACAAGGCCGATTTTATCAACAAAAACATACATTGCAAATGCACAGAAAGTGCGACGCCAAGTCAAGTCCTCCTCGGAGGAATAAGAAGAAAAAAAAACATACATTGTCAATTGTATTATTTTTAATAGAATCAGTTTCGTTATAAAAGGAGCATAACTATGTATGTAAATATTTATTTTTAATTCGTTGGAAAGAATTTTGGGTGCCATGTGAAACATTTTATCGGGCGGTGAAGTTAATATTTTTATATAACTGTAATTATTTCTATTGGAACGGCGTTCTGTCTTATGATCATTGTCCTGTTATTTATTTCAATAGTTAGAAGATATTTTTTTAAGTTTATATTCAAACAGGATTATGTTAATATTTCAATTACATACGGTAAATAAACGATCATCATTATATTCAAATAAATGTTGGTTTGTTATTTTTTAGATAGTTACCTTTACTTACCTACTTTAAATACAGGTAAATCAATAACACTGGAGTTAACCTTCAGTAAAGATAAACTATGTATCTTTGTTTGTACATTAAGAAACGATTGAACCGTTTTGAAAATTATATTTAAACTTCGATTCGTTTAAAACGTTCATGAGTAACTAAAGTCAATATAATCGCAGATCTGATTTGCTGTGAATATTTTGTGACACAAATTTCAAACTGAAATACGTTGAGGCCATGCTGCCTTACAACAATCAACACAGTATCCTCACCAATATGCCTTTATATCTCTGAACCCCTTAAAGTACTGATACTTACTTTCTGCTACTTAGCTCATTATATATCTGCTTCATGAGCTGAAGGGCGTAGGTTCGATTCCAACATGTCTGTATAAGTATGTATTTACAAAAAAAAAATACAATTGTATTCTATCAATTATCTGGTTCCCATAGTTCAAGATTGCTTAGTTTTGGGTTAGATGGCGCCGTGTGAAACGTCCTACGATATATACGTAGGTATATTCTTTTTAGGATTTTTTATTTGACGTAACTTTCGATAGTTTTTTTTTTTTGTTTTTCTTTGGTTTTGGCGTCGCGTTTTAGCATTTGCCAGTGTCAAGTATTTATATATTTTCAAGTTACAAAAGTTAAATAAGTGTCCTCGTAGCTAGTTATAGTCAAAGTCCAGTCTTAGTCAAGTCCAGTCTGTGTCAGTCAAGTCCAGTCATGCTTTAGTAAAGTAGTGGCGACTTTACTATAAAGCTTCGATGGAGTTTTGGAAGCAACACGAAAAGTCATGTTTCACCACATTATATCATTTTTGCACACTCACGCATGTAATTCGGCACTTTTTGAATAAAAACCCACCATTTTTATGCATAAACACTCGACAAAACACAAGTTTTGGAAAAAAATACAACGGAGCGACACTCTTCCCGCGTTCCCGCCAAAACTCCTTTCGATAGTTTTATATCATTGCATGCAATTTTAGTTTAGACAAGTGTGCCATTTACTTGCACATCCAGTGAACTAGCATGCTAGCTACTACTACCATTTCACTGGCATCTGTATCGCGGCACAGAATAAGTTGTAGTAGGTATGAAGGCTAGCCAATCATAGCCTGTGGTTTAAAAAATAAAATATACAAGTATGAACAATATTTATTACATTACACTAATCTATAAATTAATTACACAATTCTAAGGTTCCTTTTGTGCTGTCTCTTCAGGGTACTTATCAGTCAAGAAGCTCTTCACTTCTCCATACTCCACTTTCAAATTCTTACGAATCGTTTCGTGATTTCTATACTTCTCATATTTCTTCAGATAAACCTTGTAATGTGGCATGGTCTCAAAGAAACGGGGGTATTTTTTCTTCTTTAATATGACTTTGTTATTCATAACATATTGAATGAAGTCCAAAGTTTCGTTTTTTGGTATCTCATCCTTTGATCTGACGACACTCGGAGATGCTACTATTCTGGGATAGTTTGAGTTTTCCGGTCTGTATTCTACGAGGTGAAGTTTCTTCTCTTCAGCCAATTTTTGGTGAGTTCTCTGTAAATATCGAAGTTATTGAACACATAATGTGATTAATCTGTATGTAAATACTTTTGATACTTCTTCATGCAACTTAAATTTCTGGGTACAGATACAATGTTCATAATTTCTTTATCGTAATGTTTACCTTTGCCAGCCACTCAAATTCATTGGTGGGATTGTAACCCACGCTCTTTAGCGTGTTAATCACTAAGCTAACATCAAAACAAATTAGTTTATCCTGAACAGATACAGTTTCCAAAAAAAAGTAGGTGTCAAAAACGTATCTTTGTTCCAATAATTTAGCATATTTTTGGCTTATCAAATTTCAATGAAGAGCAAAATAATGAAATCCCAAATAATAAAATTAAAAACAAAAAAATGGTGAATTAAATAGTGTATTCAGTTATTGCAATACTTCAACCCATTCTAGTTAAAAAAATACACATTAATAGGTCTCATTTTGTATAGGATAATATTTTTCTCATAATCAAAATAAATAACTTTAAGTTATAGTAAGTCTAAAAGTTATTTATTTTGATGAACACCTTCAAGTATTACTAAACCTTGAATCTCAATGAATAATGTGGTCATTAATCCAGAGAACCTGTCAGACTTTCTTACGTACAAGTAATTTTGTCGAGTTTACCTGTTGCAACAGCCCAATGAAGAATGCCTTGACAATATGCTGCAGGTTGTTGGACCCCTCTACCTTAGCCCGCAAATCCTTTATACCGATAGCCTGACAGATCTCCTTGATCGCTCTGTGACACAATAGACCGTGGCCCTCATTTTTCTTCTGCACAAATATCTTTGTCTTGCCAAACGCCGTGTAGAAGTCATGGAAGACTGTGAACGAATAACACTGATTATAGAAAGATAAATTTAGCTTCAGAAAGAGTTTTACGTTATTGACAGAAGTTTGCAAAGTATATCCATGTTAAGATAGGTGCAGTTTTACAAATAGACTGTGCTGGTATTAGACCCTAAAACAGAATAAAATTGTAGCGATGATAGCTCAGTGGTTAGCGCGGTAGGTTCGCATGCCGAAGGGCGTGGGTTCAAACCCCAACAATGAGCTTGAGCTGCCGGTGAAGGAAAACATCGTGAGGTAACCATAGCATGGTGGTAGGGTACTTTCTAGTACTCGGCTGGCTAGCTACCACCCTTAAGTTGAAAATCTGCCGCCAAGCATCTAACGGTGTGTTCCGGCAGCCTCGCTTGAGAGCCAGTTCCATTCCAGGCTAGGTGTGCTTTACCATCTTCGACCACACCTTCACTTAACATCAGGTGAGCTGTGGTCAAACAACTAGCCGGTCAACAAAAAAAAAAAAAAAAAAAAAAAAAAAAAAAAAAAAAAAAAAAAAAAAAAAAAAAAAAAACTACATTTATTACTTTACTTTTACATTTTTAATGCTCTTTTGAATACTATTCCTATTGGGTGTGTATATGAGTAAATTTAATTAAATTCATTTATTAATTTGTAATGGATTCGCATGACCAAAAATCCACCTGAAATATCATGTATATAATGTTCTAAATATTCTGTTGTCTGTTGCCTTTTTTTTACATACTTGTGTGGCCATTATAAATCTCAAAATCCATCAACTTCTGTCCAGCTCTGTTCTTCGCCTTTCTCAGTGCTGCCGGCGCTTCTTTCGCCCTCCCAAGTCCAAACCCGGCAAGACCTTGTCCATTTCCGGTTACCACCTAAAATGTAAACGGTGAGCTCCTACACAAGACGAAAAGTCTATCTGTTTGTATGAAAAAATTCAGAACAGATCACTTTTTAAAAATTCTTTCTTAGATGATAAGCAGCTACAGTGACATAAACATAAGCCCTGAATAAGCCGCGAGCAAAAGTGTACTTAACATTATTGGCCAGAATACAGAGAAATTATATCACTACTAAGTATTATTTTCAAAACTATATACACATGTGGGATCAAGTCTTTTTGTGATGCAAACCATGAGTTTACCATAGAAATTGCTTGAGTGGAATGGAAAAGAGTCATAAGAAAAATTAATAGCTATACATGTACATATAAATTTTTATAAGAGATATGCACTAGACTAGAGCATTGGTGTGACTTGTATTATAAACAAAAAAGCACTTATTAAATAGATAAATAATTCATATTGGATTAAAGGACTAATATCAACAATTAAATCGCTCAAGCTTACCATAGCTTGATAGTTTCTCGTTCTACCAAGGCTTCCCTTCATGATGAGTAGGGATCTGAGTTGTAGAACTTTGGTATCAAAGCCTGTGAATTCATCTGGAAATAAAATTATAGTAATTTGTTAAGCTATAGATTGCTATATGTTGGGTGTCTTTTATTCATGAGTAAATTAGGTTCTAAGCAAGCTTGCTTCATCAAGGATCACATTTTACTTAATAACTTGGAAATTAATTCTCTAGTAATACAAAAAACATCCATAGCTTTACAGTGTGATAAAGTGTGTGTAAAATGTATATTGAATTTGATGTAGTAATATTGCATTCTGTTTTGTATCTTATTGAATAAATTAAATAAAACTTAAATTAATGTACACTTGGACACCCGAAAGAACCTACCTTCTCCAATTGGGTCGGGAGGTCCAATACTGCGCCCAGGCATTCGGGAACCTGACCAACCCCTTTCAATGGGACTCAGCTTAAAGCGGCGGAACTTTGTCATTGAATCTCTAATCTTGATCAACTTTTCCATTCTAAAATTCAATATTTCTAGTATGAAACCGTAGTAATTAAATGGTCAACAATAAAAATATACAATTATAAGCTTTAAGCTTAAAAATACATATTTTGGAGAAAAAAAAATGAAAAAAACGTGTTTTTTTGTTAGAGAAGACCTTTACCTTTCAGGGTCATCTGGTAGCCTTTGCTGTTTCAATAGTTCCCGTCCTCTAATGACCGGTGCTGACAGACCAGGCCAGAGCATGTTGACACGCCCAACTCCAATAACCTGACCTCTATTCAAATCTCGAATTCGAATACGTCCAGCGCCTTTACCACGACCTTTTTTGGCACCAGCGTTACTTACTGATGTCACCGATTTCCATAATTTTTCAGCAGGTACTGAAATTTGGAATTTTATTTAAGTGATATTTTTTCAATTTCTATAGAGAAGGAATCAATAATATCAATAACTAAATTCTTCTTACATTTGTTGAAGAAATTCACACAAGCAACAGACGATGTACTGAAGTTTGTTTTGAGGTTAGAAACAACATTGTTTTGCTTTATTACTAAACTGAGAGGCTTTTGTACGACTTTGCCCAACAAAAAAAATTTTGAAGCCATAATAATGATAAGACAGATTTACTCTGCCTCAAATTATTTTATATTGATTTTGCATTTAATCATAATCAAGACAGTTTTTTTCTGAGAGTTTTGTAGAATTTGTAGACAACTTTGACGTTTACTTTTTTCTACGTACATTTTTTTTTTTCGTTAATTTGCCCTTTCGGGCAGGCTAAAGCTATAAAGCCATACTGCCACGTCTTCAGTGTTATTTCTGCTGTATCTTAACTATGGTTATCGTCAAAGTCGTCTTAGTCACGTCCAGTTCGTGTCAGTTCGTGCCAGTCATGCTTTAGTAAAGTAGTGGCAACTTTACTATAAAGCTTCGATGGAGTTTTGGAAGCAACACGAAAACTCATGTTTCACCACATTATATCATTTTCCCACACTCGCGCTTGTAATTCGGCACTTTATGAATAAAACACCACCATTTTCTACGTACAGTTCCATGGCACAGAGAGTTCAATTCTTTTTTTTTTACACTATCCCAGTAGAACAATTTCAACTAAAAAATCGATAAAATGTTCCGAAACAAACAGTGAACGCAGCTGATTTTGGTAAATTAAATGTCAAAATGACAGTTTATTTACGTGGCCTCTACTTGTACACGGCTACTTTTGTTTGTCTTCTACCAATTTTTTTCAGAATCAGTAGTTAAATGCATATTTAAGCTAATGAATAGCAGTATTCTGGTAGTTCTTGTAAAAATCAAACAACAACTTCACTATGGGTCTCTGCAAATGTCCAAAACGCAGAGTTACAAATCAGTTTTGTTTCGAGCATAGAGTCAATGTTTGTGAATATTGTATGGTGATGAACCACCCAAAGGTAAACCAGTCATGTATATACAATAATGTTTTCTTATTCAAAGCAGAGGGAGTGTCCTAAAATGATATTAATTTCCAGTGTATCATACAATCTTATCTCCAATGGCTACAAGACAGTGACTACAATCCAATATGCGAAATTTGTACAAAGAGTTTAAGCGAAGGGGAATGCATCCGGCTGACTTGCTATCGTAAGTATTGGACATACACATGTACCGATAATATGTCTTCTAGTAACATATACTTTACTTGCAAGGATAGCATATATGTAAGACGGCAAACTTTGATGTTATAGATGTGTTCCATTGGGCCTGTGCGGAATCGAAATATCGCGCCTTGCCGCGCACAACTGCTCCTGCGGGTTACCAATGCCCTTCGTGTGCTACACCTGTTTTTCCACCTCAGAACCTTGTGTCACCAGTAGCAGATGAGCTAAGAGAAAAGCTTGCTGGGGTCAACTGGGCTAGAGCTGGCTTAGGACTTCCTTTGGTAAGAAAGAAAAAAAACTTAGAAAGAAATATGGAAATTGTACTTGCATATGTATGTAAGAGTGATATTATAGTATTTAGTAAACAGAACAAATTTGTGAAATCAGCTTTCAGAAGATCAAGACATGAAAGCTGCATCTGGGAGGCGCAGCCAGTCACCCTTAGATCATTCTCAATACTTCAACTCAGTGGACAGCCAAAGAGGAACACCAGTTGGAGCCAGTGATGATGAATCCACTAACCGTTCTACTAATGGCACTCCACATTCTATAGTTCAAATTGCAGAAGAACCTGTCAAAATTTATGATCATACTTCTGTAAAAAGAAGTGATAGTTTCCAAGGTAAACTTTAATAGATTCATATGAAGGTTTAACAGTCACTGATATACTTACATCAGAGACCATTTCGGTAATCTAGTTTGCCTCAAGTTTAGTTGTGTGTTTTAGGTGGGCAAGCACCAAGAAAAAGTTTCAAAGCTACAGAAAACTCTCATGCAGCTACAGTGTTTGACCATGATGAAAATAAGTACAAACAGAAATCTACTTTTGCTTGGATCAGTAGGTGGTGGAAGTAAGTTGTTCAATTACTCAAAATGTAGTAAATTTTATTTAAATATGTACTCTAAAGTAATAACATCAATTCTTAGTACAAAAAAAACTGAATTTAACAATGTATTTTTCTTTACATAATTTTTTAAAATTTATCGAAATTGTATTTTTTCCAACAGGAACTCGCTGCCATCTTCTCGAGTGCGAAGAGCTGGAGGTATATACAGGCGGTACTGGGTAATGTTGTTTGTTCTCATCACAGTTCTGATTATACTGTTGCTGCTGAGTCATAGAAATGTTGACAGTGACAGCCCCTTCGGAGTAATTATGGAAGAAGATGGCAGAATACTGCAGAAAAACTGATTGATAACCTACATTTATTTATTATGAAACTAAGCAATCTTCAGTGTGATGTGTATTATAATTTAGGATACTACTGTTAAATATTCCAATAAATGCATTGTTCAGAAAGATTATAAGTAATAAACACATTTAACAATTTGTGACTTTATTAAATTGAATACTGATAATATAACAAATGATTATTGCATTGCAAGCTAGCACCATATATGTATAAAAATCTATTGCTAATCTTATAGAGAGCATGAGATTACATAATTTTAGTGCATGTGTCAACTTCTTTGTCGAGAAACATAACAGAAAAGATGTCATTATAGAATTCTGGATAGTATTCACACGCTCGACGACAATCAGGCATCCAGTTAATCTCTAACAACATGGGCTGTATAGTTGTTTCATTGTTTTCCTTGCCTTTAGAGAGCATTATGTCTGCTGCATACAAGGCCCTTGATTGTGGGCTCTTAGCAATACCACATGGTGGTTCCTTAGAAGTTGCAGCTGTAAACATTTCAGAAATCATGTTGTAAATACTCTTTTCAACACTATCCCAGTTATTATTCTCCTGCTGCTTAGCCCATTCTTTCTTAAAATCAGCACAAACTAATCTGTAAAGTGGTGCATCCTCAGTATAATTCATAACTGTGAAATGTTTCTCATAGTCTTCCAGATTATCTAACCCAAATGGCTTATTTGCAAATCTCAAAAAGAAGTTGTTATAAACATATACTTCTGTTGGATTTACAGATTTTAGCAGGATTACATAACGGATGTCAAACTTTACTAGGCCAATATCTGGCCTTTCAAAGAGCACAGGGTTGTCTATATATTTCTGTGCTATTTTTGGACCACTCAAAGGCAAACGGCAGAGGAAATCTAAGTTGTCAGTGATGTATGTATCCAAACCCCTAGCAAGATTGTATGGCTTGCAGATCCAATGATTATCTAGCCCTAGCTTCTTTCTCTGCATGTAATATGCTACTAATTTGTACAGTTCAGTCTTCATGTTGAATGTAGTTGGCAACCATAGAGGTAATGTCTCAAGATTGTTTGAAGTCTTAGCCTCATTACACCTTCGAGCAAGAATAGCCAACAGATCCTTGACTGTAATAACATACTCAAATGGAAATTGGTTCACAAACTTGTGTGGTGTATTCACACTTAGCTCTTGAAAATTCTTATAGTGATTTGTATACCACAAGATATCAGCATCATTTTCATTGTGAACAATTTGAAATTCAGGTGCAGTCAGATGTTCATTGATAAATCTGTACTCTGAGTACACTTTTAATTTACCACTGTTGTTTCTATGATTATTGGATAATGCTTGCAAATCCGGTAATGTCTCAACCATGTGACCCTCTAAGAAATAGTTTGTATTGGGTTCTTCTTGAGAGAAATCTTCGTTAAAATGATCATAATACTTCCAAGGAATCAGTAGAGCTTCCCTTTGCAGATTATCAGGGTACTCTCCCTCAGCAAAGTTTCTAGTAATTATATCCCCTTCTTCCACATTTTCAATTGGAAAAAGTAGGGTGTATGTCATTTGATCAGGCACATTAATGAAAGGTACAGCTCTGAAATTAGGATTATCAGAGTGAGTGATCCCCGAGCCCAACTCATCTAAAACATACCAGACTGGGACTCTATCTTCAACAGAAAAATCACTTCCTCCAATAGCATAGGTGTGTGCATATTTCCATACCACTTGCGTAACTTTATCGATCTGTTCCTCCGTAGTTGCTGCTTCAATTTGCATCAGGTTACACATTCTTGCTAGTAGTCCCGGTACGTTTCTAAGACTGCTTCTGACGCTATTAGCTTTGAAAGTCCAAGCGTGATCTATCAAAAAAACGTTTGTAGATTCTGTACGATCAATATCACAGATAGCGATAACACTCCAAAGAGGATCATAAGGCTCGACTTCTGCATCTTCATAGTCAATTTTTACGAGCTGAAACGATGTTCCTGAATCGAATATTTGATCGCGGATTTTCTTGCATATCGCCGGCCAGAAATGTTCCGGAACGCCTGATAGAACTAGCTGAGGTTTATGCAAAGCCACAAAATTGTTGAAACTGCATATCCCATCCATTTCTGTCGTTTGTTTCAAGAGTAAAGCTTTGCTAACTAAAATTGTACACTTGTCAAAGGTTATCTTTTGGGGATGGGTGCATGAGAAAAGAGCATTATCGGCTAACACCCAGCTCACCCAGCTGATAACTGCTATTTGCATTATATGACAGTTGTTTACTTGTCATTGTCACCAATATTTGGATACAGATAATGAAAAGCATGTTTATTTTCATTCTTCGACCATAGTATATTGATGCATTGTGCCAGTTCCCAAGAAATTACTACTTGTAATAAGACTTGGTTTGAGTATTTTTTAACGTGAAGTGTATAAAAGATTATGCAAAAATATGAAATAATGATTGAAGAATATGTACTTTCTCGAACAACATTGGCATGTTTTCAAAATAAACTTGCATAGATCTTGATAAACACATATTTTAGTGCCATCTATTTCTTACCTGGTAAAGCAACTAATAGATATTGTTTTTTAGCAAAGTATGTTGTTGATAAAGGAATTTTCATTTTGCATTTATCTTTAACGACGACGTCAAAAAAACGCTTTTCCAAGCTTATTGTTTGTGCCTATACACATGTCAGCTGTGGACTAAATATAAGCAGAAAACGTATCATAGTATAAGGGTGCAGTACAATGATGCGTTCCGTATCCTTATGAAACAAGCACGTTACTGCAGCGCGTCGGGCATGTTCGCCGATGCGCGGGTTCCCGACTTTTATGCCGTCATTAGATCCAGAGTGGCTTCCTTCTGGAATGGGTTGATACATTCGAGAAATAGCATCTTGCGAGGCCTGAGTGACTGCTACAGAAGTCCAATTTTTAAAATGTGGAGGAAAGTGCACCAGAGTGCGAATCATAGATAACTAGTCTGTGATTTTAGATTAAGTAAAACTTAGTTTAACTTAACTTGGCTAAGATGTAAATTTTAATTTTTTTATATGGGATTATTTTATGCCTTAAATAAAGAATATTATTATTATTTAATTTATCATTTTAATCGAGTCAATCATTTTTATATGACAAAAGAAAATATATTATTTACAAGTTGATATACATATTTATTTCGGCATGTTTTCATTAACAACCAAAGGAACATAGGCGTTTCTTAAAATCGTAATTAAGTTATTTGATAATCATAATAAATCACATTCATCATTTCAATAAATCAATAAACTATACAAATCAAAACTTAAATAACACAAAAATAATGGCATTTTTATGTAATAATGTGGTATATCACTTATATAAATAGATTTAATATCTATGCAAAGACGATTACAATTTTTTTAAATATCTTGTTCAATAATCATTAGAGACAGTTTATGCATAAATACACTACTTTCTAACGCATGATGTCAATAATTCGCAATGTTGGTCAATTTTAATAAATAAAATAGCTATTTCATAATGTAAAAATGCATGCAAAGAAAAATCAAATGGCATTGCGATAGAAGGCAGTGAGTTTATGAAGTCAAATATTTGAGATGACACCACTGTGAACACTCGAGATCATTTTTTCATTGCAGCTAGATCTAAAGATAACAATATTTTAGCTGTATCACATTTTGATCATACATCACAAATGATTCTAAAATATATTGGAACATATTATGTACTTAAAAAATAAGTGACCATGTTAATACTTTTCCTTTGCACAACTCAAAAACTAAAAACTAAAGTGTGTCCACTATATGGCTTGGTTTAAAAATAGGTGTCATCTAATCACAATAATTTAAAGTGTACAAACACTAATCCTTAAAAATAATAGTAATAGACACAGTCGTTGGACAAATCCAAAACAGCTAACTACATTACATAATATCAGTTCAATTAGAATCAGAATCCATATGATTCCTGTAATTGCGTCGGACCTTTTTCACGCGCTGTCGAAATTTGATGGCTTGGTATTCAGGGTCGTCTGACAAGTCATCGGCAGGTTGGTTGTTTCTAGTGCTGCTGCCGACGGCAGTGCCGACTCCACTGTCAGGGGTTCCGATCGTGCTCGGGACCGGCCAAGTGGAACCCTCAGTACTGCAACTGCTTTCTAGTTCACTCTCATTTGTTTCGTTCATCAATCGCGCAACCGTTCTGTTGTAGCCCACGTGCGGTACTCTGTCGGTGGAAGTGCTAGCTCGCTCTGATGCTGTTTTCGGTGGTGGAGATTCGCTAGAGTCCGATCTGTGGAGGCTCAAGCGACCGTTCCTTCTGATTCGACGTAGCCGTCTTTCCGGTGGAGGCGAAGGATTGCTTTCCGATTCTGGTGGTTCTACTCGGAGTGAGTCGCCGAGCGAATCTCGGGATCCGTTAATGGGTGTGGGTACGATGCTGACCAGATTGTTGGGTATTGTGCCGTTAGATCGCGGTGAGATCGGCCGGCTCCCGACCGACTGGTCGTCGTCGGAGTCGACTTCCGCTATCCGAAATAGAGTTGCTGGATTTTGGCCTCGGTAACCTGTTTATCAAAGGTATTAGTTTTTTTTTATTTAGACATCAAACATTATGCATTTGCCTATCAAAATAAGCAAATTAATTGATTATTTTTCAAATACAGTCGTATAAAAGTAAACAATTAACATTTGCTCACAAATATATATATATATATGTATAAGATAAAAGTAAGAACATGCCTGTGCTAGTACTTGGTTGCGCTACAGATGAGTAATCTTGTCCTGTCGCAAAGTCGTACATATCATTGTCGCAATATTCCTCTGTTGTGGGATTTACTGCAACAAAAATATTAATACTTATAGCTGATGACACTAATAAATTTTTGTGTATGTTTGGTCCAACTCAACTTTGTAAAAACTGTATAAATATAAACGAATTTCGAGAGAAATAAATACAACATAAATATAAAGCTACTTTTTATCCTGAAAAAAAAAAAAATTGTAGCCTATTAATAATTTTTTTTTTTTGCAGATTCATGTTTTTTGACACAGAACAAACATTTATTGCTTGTCACACAAATATGTTTATCCTGACAAATATGAGTTAATGAACTAGTTATATGCCAGCAGATGCACTACCACATGAACTAACAGGGCAGTCAATGTAAGACCAACAATTAAAAAACTAAGTATATAAATAAATACTTAATAATAACAAGACAAACAATACCTGCATGCCTGTGAATAACTTTCCTATAGCTGGTGACTTTGTTTTTCCTCTTGTTTATTGTCCGAGTGGGGTTCAAGCGCCTTCGCAAAGGTCTAATCATCTGAAATAACAATAATTTTATCACAATTTTTTTTCTTTTGCCATATCACATTGAAATCTTGCATCTAGTTGAAAAAGGCAATAAATAATATATATAAAACTGTTTAACATACAACGCTATGTCATTATAACAAAACAAGATGCCAAAAAAAAATGAAAAAAAACTTTTACTCTTTGCGCCTTGACTGACAATTGGTAAAAGAGTTTTATGCCTTGCTACGGAAGAAAGCGCCGTGAACAAAATTGTTATTGCACGGAAAGTGATAAATCTAGAATAAGGACATGTGTATACGTTTTCACGAGTGGGAAGTCTTTTACCACGCGCGTGCTGCAGTAGTGGAAAAATGATGAAAAAAAATGAACGCTGCGGAAATGATGATGGTGATGATGGTGATGTGACTCACTCTGCCAGAGTTTCTAAATATGTAGTGCGCGGGTTCGTCCGAGTCGGTGCGCTCGCTCGAGGGCGCCGACACGCGCGAGTGCGCGTGTCCGAGTGACGTCACCGCGCGCGGCGCCAAGCGACGCGGCCCACGCGTGCGCCGCACCGGCGCGCGCTTGCCTTTACTGCTGGTGCCAGTCACGCATTTACTGGTCGATGGCTTGCTTAGGGATGTACGGGTTTGCTTACTTCGTCTGAAATGTTATTACGAATTATAATTGTGTCCAATTTCAAATATGTACTCGTATGGTAGAGAACCTTTAGTATAGCATAGAGAATAGCATTTATTTAATACGCTTGTGGCTAATAGCATTTTTTTGCAGCCTCTATTGTGCCACTGCTAGGCAAAGGCCTCTTTATCCTCCTTCCAAACTGCCAGGTCATTAAAAGAAAAAAAAGTTAGTGGTTAAAAGAAATTTGAGCAAAATCATCAAATCACTGGCGAATCGGCAATTTTTTTCTCATTATATTTTTTTATAATTCATTGCTGACGTTTAGCTTAAAACGCGTGCTAAATTTTGACACGCGTTTTAAGCTATGACTATGGTTAAGAAACTAACCTGGCTGTTCCACGCTTCTGTGATCGTATGTTCTTCGTGTAACGCGATGCTACCAGCCTAGCTAGCCTGTTGGGACACCTTTGACTACGTGCGCCATTGGGAATAGCTGCAATGAAACACACACACATAAAATTTAATTCAATCTCTGTTTAATCTCCTCTTTTTATTATTTTGACAAAGTTTAACAATGTGAAACTGACGTGGTTTTGAGACATTTTTGTTTTATTATGCGGGATTACTCACGCCGCCGAAAGTTGCCGAAACTATAGTCGGAGTTTCTGATAAAATTAAACGTGTATACGTAAAAAAATATTAATTGTGTGTATCCGGAAGAATTAGAAATTAAAATCAAATATGACAATGAAAAATGTGTTTTTCAAGATCTACTAAGAAATTCCATAGTAAAAAAACGCGCGGATGTTACCAGTAATACGGTTTAATTTAAAAACAGTATTAAGTATATTTTTTTTATATTTTTAATAATCTAAGTAAAAACTCTAAAAAATCTACTTTAACAGTAAA
The DNA here is from genome assembly GCA_905404145.2 of Biston betularia. Lineage (NCBI taxonomy): Eukaryota > Metazoa > Arthropoda > Insecta > Lepidoptera > Geometridae > Biston > Biston betularia. The sequence continues at coordinate 4,385,132 of FR989879.1, forward strand.
TTCAATAAATGATACTTGGCTACATTACTCACGTCGTTTGGGCGGCAGCGACCACCTTACATTCTGATCGACGACCAACTGGTTGTTGTCACTCGAGTCCGATTCGGAGCCGTTGTTCTGAGTGGAGGCGCCCGAGCTGGAGCCGTCGAGTGAGTCGGTCTCCTCGGCGAGGCACTCCAGCTCGCGCTGCACTAGCGAGTCGAAGAACGCCATCATTCGCGGGTCCTCGCTTGTCGACTGTTCCGCATAGTTGTGGGATATATACTAAAATTATATAATACATAATTTTATTGATGTTATTTGCAATAAACAAATATTTAAACACATTTTATAAGTAACTCGTAAAGCTCTAAACCAACCAATGCCTGTACACATCGACAGCACTGCTGGTACCATGTCTGCTCCAAGAGCTGAAGGGCGTTGGTTTGATTCCCACCCAGGATAGACATTTTGTGGTACAAAAAAAATTTTTGTCCTGCGTCTGGGTGTTCTGTATTTATTATAAGCATTAAGCATGTATTTACAAAACAAACGTATTTAAGTATTCTATCAGTTATCTGACTTCCATAGTACAAGCTTTGCTTAGTTTGGGGTCAGATGGCGCTGTGTGTAATGTCCTACGATATTTTTTTATTTTACTATGGGAACCAGATATCTGTTTTCTTTGTTCGAATCGGCAAACGTACCTAGTGTAGGGCGTCCTGGAACTAGGTAGAGTGACGATATACGTAAGGCAGCTAGCTGGCAGCAGCTTGAAACGAAAAGCCAAAGATCGAAGAGCGTGTCTTGGGAGAGGAAGATAATTATAATACATAATAATGCAACACCCTGTACGTTTATAACTAACATCTGAATTTGTCACATAAATATTTACATTAAGTGGGAATCAAACCCTACCCTTCAGATTATAAAGCAGAGCTACTACAAAAAAGCTAACATGGCAGTCGATATATCCTATCCTTTAGATGTAGACATGGACACGCATTATCATCAATCATTACTTTTACATTCTAAAAAACTCGAGTTGCACTGGGCATGTTCTTTATTTTTTTTGTACAAGACTCACCTGCCCGCTGTGGTGTACCAGCGACACGTAGTCCTCGTGGGTATATATCTCGCGCGGATTGTCGGAGCCCTGCGCCTCTTGCATTAAGGCGCCGCGCATTTGCGGGTACTCCATACCCGACCAAACCTACGACATATCACTTGTGAGTTTGCTGATTGCCCTAATGACAGAATTGGTATAACGAAGGCTTTGTTAAAAAAACCACATAGATCCCAAATTATTTCCCTTAGGTTACATTGCTAGGCGGACGAAGCCCCGGACAAAATATCAGGAATAGGTATGATACAACACAAAAAAAACATAGACAAGTGACACCAGACATTTAAACATAGGTATACGTTCGTATATCACATTATATGCATATTTGGGTTCTATTTTTTACATCATAACGTCTGTATTTGTACACGAATAATGTCCACCTGTCAAACAATATCATTCTAAAATCGTTGGTTTATGCGCCGACTTCGCGCGGATGCAATGTAGATACTAATATCGTGCATATGCATGTATTGTACATATAAATCTTCCTCTTGAATCACTCTGTCTATTGGTCGAAACCGCATTATAATCCGTTGCGTAGTTTAAGAGATCTAAGGGTACAGACGGGGAGAAGCGACTTTGTTTTGTACCATGTAGAGATGATACATACCTTGATGATTTTCTCGACGCCAGAAGAAGCAATAAGGCAGTAATGGGGGTTGTACCTCACTTGGTTTACGATCGACCTATGTCCATACAGAACTACGTGAGGCGAATCCACTACCATGTACGGGCGTTCTGGAATACGTCAATCACATTAAATTCGCAAGAATGATCGTTGAAAACTGGCGGAAAGGCGAGATCGAGTAAACAGAGTTTTAATCTTGGGGTGTATGAAGCCAATAAGGGGTCAATGTACTTATCATGACGAACTGCTTTTGCTATGAAACCAACCAAAATGCATTGGACCAGAAAATTTTACTCCTTTTTTTAAAAACATCATTAAAATTATATAAAAAAGTATGGAATAGCTAATTTTTCTTGGCGATTTCATTGGTTTCAAGCTACCTCTGTATTTCACTGATAAAAAGACTAATAAAGTTACAGTTATTGTGGATTTTGGTCGGGGTAGAAAAGGGATGCTATCTCCTTTCCGCAAAATTATATACATACAGTGTAATTGGCACGCGTCAACGTAAACCGACTAAATACAAGACTACTTACTCGACATCCCATAATCAGGCAGTTCTGGTATCTTCCACATGTACAGATTAAAGTCATCAGACCCGGAAAGCACATATTGGTCGTTGTCTCCGGCAAACGAGCAACTTTTCATTGTACACGAGTTGTAATAATCCTGAAATATTTAAGTTTACAGAGTAGAGGTCTCTGCCTTAAAACACGTCTACTCCAGCGGCTAACAGACTATATATTTGCAATAAAAAAACATCAAATCCATAAATACTGCTCCTTTTGAGTGAATTTTGTTTGAAATTGTGAATTTCGTTTCCTCGTGACGAGACCCTATAATTTTGTTTATTTACCTGGTGATAAAACTCAGCAACTGGGTCGGGCGACTGCAACGCATACAGTATGGGCGATTGCCGCCGGCGCAGTGCCAGTATGTAGCGGCCGGTCGAGTTGAATCGCACGCTCATGCTGTTCTGCGACGTGCCATTGTGACCATAGTAGCGCATTAGGGGCCTGTCGCGGTGAAAAGGAAGCAGTTTAATTAAATGACGATGGTAGAAAATTCAAAAGATAACAAACAACATAACATAACAACTAACAACAACTGGACAACACACAACAACTGGATTTTTATAACATTGTTTTACTATACCTATATGAAGCAGATTTTTTACGCAAGCTTTGTAGGTATATAATGAATGCTATTTTTCTATGGAAACTGACGTGGTTTTGACAACAAAAATAATAAAAGATATTTATAATATTGTCACTTTTTTAGTTTAGAAATCCCAGTCTTATAAATCACTATAGTATTCTAGTGCACATGATGGCGATGAAAAAAGGTAAATTGTAAATTTACACACAAAGCTTTCCTTACGTTTTAGAAGAGCGCAGATCCATTAATGCCACACCATCCCTTGCATTTGCCGATACAAGCACACCACTTTGTTGCGGGTGGAACATCACGCCGTGAAACGCCTTGCGGCTGCGCGAAATCATCATCGTTTCTGTGGACGATATGACCCGTAAACTCACCACAAGTCTAAGATCAATCACCAAGCACCCTACGGCGTTTCGCCAGCCACGCTTGAGGCACACTTTAAGACTACCATTGTTTGTGATCGAATATCGTAAGCACCACCAAGCAGCTAGTCAGATAATTGTAATCATAAAAAATTGTGATTTAAAGACCAAGCTAACAACAATATTTCGTAAGCAAGTACTTGGGACTATGCGACTTGAAGTTACACTTTACAAAACAGCGCAGGCTAAAAGTTCAGCTCATAGGGGTTGCTCTAATCGGTAAAAATCTAGTGAACTACTTGGACTTTTAATTAATAGTGTAACAAAACTGCCCCATAAATTAATATTAATAACAAGTATATTCTTCCACTTTTCTCGATCACAATCTTAGAGCTAAGAAGCTACCGAAGGAATGAATACCGCTAGCTGTCTTTCACCTAGCTCCTATCCCTCCCCTGCCGTCAGAGGGGAGGAACACCAGCGAGGAACACCAGATGAGCACACCAAGGTAGTTCTACAATTTAACTGATAAATTATAAAGTCGACTAACAACACACTTGTACATACAGACGCGATTCACTACAATAGTGAGAAGATTATTTTATGTACAGCATGACGCTTACCATGAACTGACCGTCGTGTATCAAATAGCAACAGCCGCCCATCATTGCCAGCTGTAGCTAACACTCTGTCATTGAAAGGATCCACGCTAAGACTGCACACAGCCCTCTGATGCTGCAGGACTTCCAGAGCACTGCAGCTTTCAGTATCGTGGACTATAACCTGTAAAAGAAAATATTCCTTCAACATTTACAAATGTGCCTTACCTAATAAAATATATGTCTATTCCATGGTTACAAGTCTTCTGTTGTAGCTGTCATAGAAAACTTTTTTCTTTTAATTTATAATCTTTCTTTCAGAATGCTCAAAAGAGTAGCTCCGCAAGACCTGCTAAAATAGTCACCTAATCATACCCAACATTGATGTAAATATGTCAATAGGCCAATGGGTGTATACCAAGCATGCCTAAAGTTTATAATACATACATGTATAAGACACAAACAATGCTAAATGTCAATGAGGACAGATTGCAATAAAGAAACAAAAATATATATACATGTAACAGGTTCGTGTTTGACCACATCCTGCCTGATGTTAAGCAAAACACTCTATCAATATCTTTCTTACATGAAATGTCACAAGTGAAAACAAGACAGCCTACTTTAAGCACAATTTTTTTGTAAGGCCTTGTAGATGCGCACCCATATCATTTTCATTAGTTATGTAGTATATTACAAAATTGAACAGTTTTAAACTGCAAAGGTGAAGTGCATGCAGGTTATCAGGTTGCTGTGATTTACAGACTACCAAGAATTCTGTGATTGAACAACAAGCGCCAGAGTCAATATTCATAAAAGCTTTTGTGTGTGTGTGTGTAACTTTTAAACAGTTAAATTTTTATTTTTTTTTGACCCAAAATATCCTGTGTTGTAAACCAATTCAAATCAGCTTTGTTTTTATAAGCAGTTCAAGTGCTCTTTTTATTGTAAAAAGGGTACCACCACTCGCACTTAGGGTACACACAGGGTAGTCCACCACTCTGGCCTGTTGGCTAATCTAGTTGGCTAGACTAGTTGACAGACTTCACACATCTTCGAGAAGTTTTTATTATGAACACATAGGTTTCCTCATAATGACTAACATAATGACTTTTTCTTTTTTTTTTTTATGCTTGACAGGCTAGTTGTTTGACCACAGCTCACCTGATGTTAAGTGAAGGTGTGGTCGAAGATGGTAAAGCACACCTAGCCTGGAATGGAACTGTTCAAAGTCAAGTGGAATATGCAGAGCACTCACAAAAACAGAGGTGTGTGCTGTATTATCTATTATCATTTCAAACTTACCAGATCATCATTTCCCCCAGAATATATTTTTTGATTGTCACTAGTAATGCCCAGACAGAATATGTTAGATTGATGTGATGATTTCATAGGTACTGGCTTGCCATATTCCATTATGGCTTTCCCAAATTGCCAAAGCATCACCCGTCTGTCATCTCCACCTATGCATGCAAAAAAAAAGATACAACATAGAACCGGGAAGAAAATAATGAAATAAAATCTAAGATCAAGTTTTATTTCTTTACATTACACACATATGTTATTTGTAATAAACATGGTTTTTTTTAAAACCATTATATTTTCTTTTATTTCAGTATCCTTAATGCTAACCCACACTTGACTGGATTTTACTGGATTCTTAATTCAACTAGCTAATAAATTATAGTTAATAAAGAATACGGCTGAATATAATTCAGGCAGCTAGTTGAACAGTGCAGTTTTTTTAAACAAGCTGTTGATTGAATGGCTGATTAAACCAGTTGGCTGTGACATATCTATAATCTAATCTATCCCCACCATTCATTTTACCGGGATAAAAGTAGCCTATGTGCTATTCCAGACTATAATCTATCTCAGTGACAAATTTCGTCCAGATCCGTTCAGCCGTTCTGTACTGAAAGAGTAACAAACATCCATCCAAACTTTCACATTAATAATATTTGTGGGATAATTTTAAAATTCAATCTTTAAATTTTACCTAAATCTAAATGTTTTTACGTATTTACTACTATGGTTATTAAAGATACCTTTCTACTTTAAATGGCTAAGTATGTTTATGTAGACGCAACATAAACGCAATCTGGAGATCAACCAACAGGCAACGTTTACATGAAATATTTAATATTCGCTACTCGAAATAAATTAAAAATAAAATTTACCTGATACTAGTAATTCACCATTCTTTGAAAACTCAATCGCATTTACACATCCAAAATGGCACACTAAGTCTTTTCGATATAAGTTTTTAGCAGCGTTTAGACGATTTGTAAAAAGTTGCGACTTAATTTCAGTTAACAATCCGTGCTCTCTTTTGTAAAGATAAGTCAATGGACCAGAATTGTTCGCCATGTTTAGAATAAAATCGAATACAATTCAAACCACCATTTTCTAGTGAAGAAACAAAACTTATTTCGATCGTCGTCGATCAGCTGTATTTATTTTATTTTTTAAAACAACGGAACGTTTCATTTCACGTAAAATATTTTTGGGAATTTTGAGTAAACAGGTTTTTTACTCAATTCAGTTTGCCAAAGTAATGACAACATAATAATTATGTAGGCAGAAATAAAATTATTATTTTTGTAATTGTCTTTACGCCTATAACTAATGTTAATAGTTATGATGTCCTCTAGACCTAATTATTTATATCCAGTTGTGACTCGTTTAGATACAGACACTGTAGATGGAGAGGGTTTAGACCGTCCTCTCCAAAAAACAATATATACGTCCTCTCGCCACTATCGGCTTTGTTCCTTATGACTCCTTTTATGCCTATAACGAGATGTAAATTTTGAGTTTTTTGGCGGAACGCGGAAAGAGTCATATCGCCCCATAGTATTTTTTTCCAAAAACTTTTATTGTTTGGGAAAGTGGTACAATGTGGTAAAACATGACTTTTTGTGTTGCTTCTAAAACTCCACCGAAGCTTAAAATATATTTGGCACTACTTTATGGTATGCCAGGATTTGACTAGACGAGACTTTGGCTGTAATTAATTTAAGTACCGTAAAATATTACATGGTACTTAAATGTAACTTATTTTGAAGATAATAAACGTATGTTACATTCATGTACTACGTAATCATGATTTGAATTTAAGCCGAATGATAAATAATAACTTGTAATGTTGATAAAATTACGTTCATACTTACATAAATCGCTAGTTTTTTTTCTCTTTCTTCTCGGCATCACACTATTTAAAACAGATACTTAAACTATGTAAGTCCTATGCTTACACAGTAACCATGCAGTTTAAAAAATATGTATTGTCGGTTTACAAAAATTAAATGTAATAATTTTATTACCTGTAATCGTAAAAGTCCGATCAATAAAATCAAATAAATCATAAATACAATATTAAATTTCATTGAAGGGATTTGCCGGAATGTTGGTACAAAATATGTTAATAGTCCTCAAATCTCCACTGCAAATATTGTCCGAAGAGCTAAAAAAAAGAGACGTCCACAGACTTCACGACCACCTGTCTGTTATCTTCATCGATCATCTGTTTTTGGCGGGAACGCGGAAAGAGTCGTGTCGCTCCGTTGTTTTTTTTTCCAAAACTAGTGTTTTGTCGAGTGTTTATGCATAAAAATGGTGGTGTTTTATTCATAAAGTACCGAATTACAAGCGCGATTGTGGGAAAATGATATAATGTGGTGAAACATGAGTTTTCGTGTTGCTTCCAAAACTCCATCGAAGCTTTGTAGTAAAGTTGCCACTACTTTACTAAAGCATGACTGGAATTAACTGACACGAACTGGACTTGACAAAGACGACTTTGACGATAACTATAGCTAAGATACAGCAGAAATAACACTTAAGACAAGGCAGTATGGCTCTATAGCTTTAGCCTGCCCGAAAGGGCAAATTATTAAAAAAAAAAAATCATCGATCATCTGTGCTGTCTGCTGTGTGGAGTTTTGGCGGGAACGCGGGAAGAGTCGTGTCGCTTCGTTGTATTTTTTTCCAAAACTAGTGTTTTGTCGAGTGTTTATGCATAAAAATGGTGGTGTTTTACTCATAAAGTGCCGAATTACAAGCGCGAGTGTGGGAAAATGATATAATGTGGTGAAACATGAGTTTTCGTGTTGCTTCCAAAACTCCATCGAAGCTTTATAGTAAAGTTGCCACTACTTTACTAAAGTATGACTGGCACGAACTGACACGAATTGGACTTGACTAAGACGACTTTGACGATAACCATAGTTAAGATACAGCAGAAATAACACTGAAGACGAGGCAGTATGGCTTTTTTTTCGTTAATTTGCCCTTTCGGGCAGGCTAAAGCTATAAAGCCATACTGCCTCGTCTTCAGTGATATTTCTGCTGTATCTAAAAAAAAAAAAAGAAGTGCTGTGTATAGTTTGTTTATAATCGACAACCACGTGAAATTCTGTTTTTAGACTTCACAAAAGTTAGATAAAGTTCATTGCTATTCAACTTCATTACAAGTAGAAACAGAATGGTAGTTGCTGAAGAAATGGGTAAACCTACTCTCAAAGTATCAAGTAAGTTAATAAGATATTTATAATGTAATTTACTTGGTTTTCACGATGGTTATTTTTATTTACCAAACTTTAATAATCATGATTTCGTAACGCTTAATATTTGCAGTGTCCGATTCCGATTCTTCAAGTGAAGAGGAATCAGAAAAATCCATTGATGGAGACAGTTCTAACGAGGAAAATGCTGAATCCAATGACGAAAGTGTTTCATCGGACGACGAAAAAAAGGATTTACTGATCAATGAAGGTTGGGCTGACTCTGTAGCCAAAATCCTTGGATCAAACAAGCCAAAAAATAAGAAAACTTTAGTTTTATCTCGGGCTAAAAAGCACTCTGATATCATAAAAAGTGAAAAAGAACAAAAGCCTTCATTTGAAGTTATAGGTGAAAGTTCTGAAAAGAAGCCCGATGTTCAAGCAGTCCCTTCAACAGAAGGTGCTTCTGAACCACCAGTTAAAAAATTGGTTTGTACATCTTAATATTGTTCTGCGTGCAAGTAGACATAGATGCTATACTCCAATCTATACTATTATAAAGAGGAAAGATTTGTTTGTTTGTAATGAAAAGGTTCCAGAACTACTGGACCGATTTAAAAAAATCTTTCACTGTTAGGAAGCTACACTATCCCCAGGTGACATAGGCTACTTTTTATCCCTGTATTCCTATGGAAACGGGAACTACATGGGTGAAACTTAAATAAGCCTCTATTCAATAATAAATGATATTAGCAGTAAATTGTCATGAAATAAATAAATTATATTTTAGCAATTATATTATTATCATACCATTCCAGGTGACCCCTATTGCATAATCTGAGGTACCTCTGAACAATAATATTTGACTAAAACATATTTACTCTCTCTTTACAGAAACTAGAAAAATCTTCAATAAGAATGAAACCAAATGTTTTAGAGAAAGACAGAGAAAGATTACTTAACAAAATTGCCACAAAAGGTGTTGTTCAACTCTTCAATGCGGTCAGAAATCAACAGAAAACTTTGGAAAAGGATTTGGATCGTCCAGATTTGACAGAAGGGAAAAAAGAGAAGTTATTAAAGAAATTCGACAAAAGAACCTTTTTGGATACATTGATGGGAAACAGTAAATCAGTTGTTGTAGATGAAGAAGCCAAGATTTCGAAAAATGAGGTGAAACATGAGGATAAGTCTAAATGGAGTGCCCTAAGGTAAAGATAATTAATACAATCATGTAATACATTCAGATTTCTAGCACTTGGTGAAAAAAAAGCAATGACTTATTATATTAGTTTATTCAATGTCCATCACATTTTTCACAAAACCATTTAGAAAGGTTTACTTTATCTGGTTTAGCATGCATTAGACATTTTTGCCTGCTACCATGGAAAATAAATTTGACTTTGACAAATACAAAAGTTTTACAATACTCTCTGTACTAATCACTCAATTTTTATGTTAATAATTAAATTTCTTTTCAGGGATGATTTCATGATGGGTGCTAAAATGAAAGATTGGGACAAGGAATCTGTGGATGAATGATACAAAATATGTAATATAATTTTGATAAGTACTCTTTTTAATAAATTTAAATTTCATTTATTTTGACCAAAAGTTAGTCATATGTAAATACAAACCAAATATATAGCATGACTATAAAACTTCCCAAACTTAAACTTTTACTTTTGATTTAAAATAGGTAATTCCATCAGTTTCACAAATAGTACCCAGCAAATGTACTGACTAAAGCTTACTGTCTTTGTATGCATATTTGTTGCTTTACTTAAAGAAATTAAAATTCAAAAGGAAGACCCGTCACACAGAGCTTATGACATTTTACTACTACGAAATGACCTACATAAATCCAAAATAGTTTAAAAACACTAAAGTGAATCAATCACTATTTGGGCCTGTATGATTGTGTATTTAAAGTAATTATTAAAAATATTAAATAATGTATTTAAATATATTGTCAACATCCATGCAGTAATGGTTGATACTGTATTGTCAGTTTCAATTATGTAAACAATAAGCAGGCATCATACCCTTAATTTAGAAATACTAAATGAAATAAATTTTTAGTAATCACTCATGGATGCTTTGTATTAAGCCTTCCTGGATAGTTGGCCTAAGGGAACTTATGTAACAGAATTTATTTGATATACATTGTGTAAGCATCATTACCAATGGAATGTTGAGTTATTTGTTTTGGCAATGTAGCATAGATCTTAACAGGAAGGTTCCAGACCATGGTTTCTATTGGCACATTGAGTGGTGCATTCCAGTCTTTCTCTTCATTGCTGGGGTAGATTTTCTCACTTGTAGTTACAAATTCGAAGTGTAGGCGCCATTTTAATGAAACTGAAATAAAAACTCAAGTGTAAGGAATTTCTTCATTCTGCAGCAATATTCACCAGTAGCTTAGGTCAATCCTGCCTTGCTGCCGGTGGCACTCTAGATCTCGGTATTTATAATATTTATTATTATATTGTCAGAAGAAACATTAAGACATAATATCGTTTATAACTGAATAGTGAATAATATGAAATGCAGAATCAATTAGGTTTTCTACAGAACATTACACAGAACTATAATTAGCAGAGTAATCCTTCTTTGCTTCTTATAAGTAAAAGTGCTCCTAGATGAACTTATCATTAAAAATAGTAATTTTGACAATAATGTTCTGTATTTAGAAATGAAAATTGAAATAACCATAAAATCGACTTATATCTGCCATTTTCGCCCGATATTCCTTTCAAGGTGCTGCTTTCCTCTTTCATTATAAACAAATTTATATACTAGCCTCTATGTGTGGAGATCAAGAACAGATACACTTCATATTCTGGTAAAAAACTATACAGGATTACTATTTGTTTATTGTGTAATAATAATTATGAAATTATGTACTAAACCAAAAGGGGGTAATTTTAGTAATTGTTGTAAACATTTTCTACAAAGGGCACAACTTTGAAATTTCGAAAAATATCAACTGTTCCATAGTTATTAAAATATGTTTCAACATCTGATTTTTTTAGTGTGTTTTTAAAGTGAGCATTTGCAAGGACCCCTTTTAGTTTAGTAAAATCCAAGCTTCTAACCCTGTTTATATAGGTACTAACCTTCATCAACATCAAAAGCAGGTGTTATATGTAGAGGTATAGGTAGAATCAGCTGAGAATGTGTGAGGCCTAAAGTAACTTCATGGTACCGGGCTACTGTCATAGACCTGCTACTGGTGTCCTTATTCACATTCTTTGATGGAGATTTAGATTTTACTATTTCTTCTGGTTGTAGTGATACAGAGACCTGGAAACAGTCATAGCAATGCATAATTGCTAAACTGACCAAAACAAAAAAATTGGCAAGGGGCACAGAATCTTTGTGGCATACTGTTTGCTGCCAATGTATATTTTTTAATTTTCATGCATGACAATTTTTTTTGACACTAGGATATATGTTACTGTCATATTTTTTTGTTTGTTTGTTAAAATGTCTTCTGCCCACTTTTATCGAGAAAAGTAAACCAAACAATGAGGTTCAGTACTATAAAAATTCTTGAGCTTGATGGTCTATATTTCTATGTGACAGTGGCAGAGTTGTGAAACATTTCCACACAGGCCATAAACCAAGAATTGAATTGAAGAAAAGCAACTTTTAACAATTTGATTTTACTTAGTCAGTCAAATAAAGTGGCCTAAATATTCCTAATTTGACAATTGTTTTGTGATGTTTAATATTAAAGAGCTTAAACAATTACTTTACCTGCATACAAGTCACTGTTCCAACTGAAAAATCAAAAGTGCCAACTATATCTTCTCCTAGTTTATAAGCAGACTTAAATAAACAGAAGCGGCCCACTTTGCCTCGTGTATTCGTAATCATGTATGAGTTTGGACTTCTTCTTGCAGTAAGGTTCTGAAAATTTATTTACAAATCTGTGTAAATTACACTGCAGATATTTCTTAGCCTGCAAAAGCATAAATAATTGTTGTGGATTATTACCAGATTTTACTGCATTATAGTATTATTAATTTCAGTTAGTTTTAAACAGAAAGCAAAACTACCTGCAAAACCTGCAATGCCATTGTCAGAGGAGTCTCAACCTTCCTCTCCTCTGAAAAAGGGTTAGTTGGTTGCAGTTCTTCAGTGGTTTCATTACCGCACAGTGCTGCGAGATCCTGCAGATTCATTATCGGACTTATAGGCAGTACTCTGAAGGGTATTCGGACCATTTTGATGTGTGATCCAACTTTTTGTGTGGCTATTGTGATCTTGTAGGAATATTTTACAGTAGTACCCCTATATGATGGTGGGGATTCTATAGGCAAAGATTCTCTATACCAAACTGGAAAGGGATACAATTATTATTATGTCAGAATACACTAAGATTTTCTACATTTTTAAGCTATATTAGCATATATTATATCTGTTAAAATTTATCCCATATTGGTTTAAAAAAGTAATGTAAATAACAGTTACTTTTGTTGTTTATTTAAATGTTGGTTTCATTGATTCCATTATATTTAATACACCAACGATCAATACTCACAAGTCTTTGTTTCGCCAAGGGGTATACTTAAGTCACAAAACAGAATCTTGGGTTTTGTATGAAACACAACATCTCCAATGTCACTTGATGTAACTTCCAAAGAGGTTTTTTTGTTAATTGTCGGCGTTTTATCACCTGTGTTGCCTGCCGTAGAGTAGAAGCAGTGAATCTGTGCTGAAGCCCATGCTAAGTTTTCTAGAGTATCACTGTAATAATAGGTGTTTATTCTTTTATTAACATTACTGTAAACCACTAAAAGTGAGAATGGCATTTAAACAAGATGATAATATACCTGTGGCTTTGCGAGTTTCGGTGCTCGGGTTGAGCAGAATAACAGAACGAGATACAGCATTCTAGAGCTTCTCCAGCAAGATATACTGTTCCTGTCGTGAGTTTAGCTGAGAGCTCTATCATTGTGCTGAAGATTTGAAACCAATTTCTATTATTTCGAGAAATTCACATTTCTGTGGTGAATAGCTAAATACCAAGTTACTTTGCTGTTTTACAGTTAAGTTTTTCTCAAATTTGTGATGTCTTTATCATAAAATTATATTGGTCCTGCAATTTATTGCTGTTTTTTTTTTCTTTGGTTTTGGCGTCGCGTTTTAGCATTTGCCAGTGTCAAGTAATTATATATTTTCAAGTTTCAAAAGTTAAATAAGTGCCATCGTAGCTAGTTTTATAGTCAAAGTCGTCTTTGTCAAGTCCAAGTTTGTGTCAGTTAATTCCAGTCATGCTTTAGTAAAGTAGTGGCAACTTTACTACAAAGCTTCGATGGAGTTTTGGAAGCAACACGAAAACTCATGTTTCACCACATTATATCATTTTCCCACACTTGCGCTTGTAACTCGGCACTTTATGAATAAAACACCACCATTTTTATGCATAAACACTCGACAAAACACTAGTTTTAGAAAAAACTACAACGGAGCGACACGACTCTTCCCGCGTTCCCGCCAAAACTCTATTTATTGCTGTTTTCAATTCTCAACTCAACTTCACTCAGATTAAAAACTATTTTTTTTTCTTCTTTGTTTTTGGCGTTGCACTTTGTGTATTTGCCCGTGTTAAGTCTTGGGCCCGTCTGAGGTTTCTAACCAATAAAGTATGCCACGATATATAATATTTTAGCTGCGAGTATCTCTACGCATAAAAACTTATAGTATAATATTATGTAAATATCACACACGGAACTTATACGGAAACCAATACATTCAGAAATAAGTCTTTGTATAGCTTCATGTATATTTTGTATCTGACATCATGACTGTTTTGTTTGTATCTTGGATCATTTAACTCTTTATTCGTCTGAAGTTTGTATGATGAGCTATATTGACAGATGTGCTCAGATACAGATATCCTATCTGTATCTATTAAACTATTTATTTATTTATTTAAAAAATCACAAGTTTTGAAAAATATGTTACGGTGATACTACTCTACGTTCCCGCCAAAACTTAGATTATGTTGTTGTTTGACGTCACACGTATCAAACATTGCATTATATAAGTAATGAGTTGAGCGCAAAAGCTGCGATTACTCCAGAATGAAGAATGTTCACTAGTTTCGATTTTTAACTTTTCTTATAGTTCATATGAAATAAAAAAAACGTGTGTAAAAATTATTTCGATATGTCACCCGAGATATTGAATTTTAAACGGCGCGAGTGTCGGCCGGCCGGCGCTCGGTGCGCTGACGTCACAAGTCATACACTCACGCAGTACGTTGCGCGCTCCGGCACGTCTCACTACGAAATAACGCAAATATTATTCGAAAATGTCGAATTTAAATACAAGAAAATCATGTGTTGTGCCAAAATGTAAAAGCACTACCACCAATGCACCGGAAAAGTTATTTTTTTTGGTTCCAATGGATATTAAAATACGTAAGAAATGGATAAAAGCTATGAAGAGGTTGGATCCATTTGGAGATAAAAGCAAAGTATATTGTTGTGAAGATCATTTTGACGTAAGTACATGACAATCTATTATGTATACAAGTATATTTATTAGATGGTAGGTATGTATGTAGTTTGCAGTAGGTTAGTATCTCTTATACCTATCTAGTTTGTATTTGGTTGGTATAAGTAGGTATCAGTGGTGGCTCGTGATACCAAGAAATGATGGTTCAGTTACATAGAACAAACAAACGATAAAACTATAATCTTTCAAGATGTCGCATCACAGGTGCGAAACAATAAACGACTGAAATTAGGTCAAGGTCACGCAGGGCCTGCCCGGGCGCACCGAACGTCGTCACTCGGAAACATAGGCCGCCCGTGCGCCGCTCCATTTATTCCTCATTCATTTAGTACCTACAGAACATTTTCCGTTTCACGCGCGAGAACATTTCTATCTCTAACAATAGTTTGTATGGAGAGACGTGCGCTCTTTTAAAAGCACTCCGCAAAATTTGAGTTAAACAAAAATGGATAAAGTTGTAAAACTTAAAGATGTAGTCGTTCAGTGCGTGCACGAGTGCAGTCAAAGAGCGGCCGCCGCCGCCAGCAAGAGTACCTACCTAAGTATATAGGAACTTATATAAAAATAAGACCAGAGGTGCAAAACCTTTGGTATCAGTTTAAACGTATCTACCTAATATGTAAATAAAAAAACAACTAATTTTACGTCATCCTTTGTTTATTTTATCTACTAGCTTTCGCCCGCGGCTCCGCCCGCGTTACTATCGATCCCTCGGGAACTGTATTATTTCAGGGATGAAAGCTAGCTCCTTCTCCGTGTTCTTAACAATACCAATGCTATATTTCATGAAGATCGGTTCAATATTTTTTGCGTGATAGCGTAATAAACAAACAAATAAACGAACAAACTCACTTTCGCATTTATAATATTAGTTAGGATAAGAACCTACAAGTATTAGTGTATCAATACGAGTCAAAACCTTTTGCTCCACATGCTTCAAATCACAACTTATAGTATTTATTCTTGAAAGAGGAAAGAGGTGTATGACCTGTGACGTCACACCGAAGCAGCGCCACCGCGCAGCGATTTCAAATTAACGGGATTTTTGAATGTCTATAAAATCTAAACTAATTGATATTTTGGCATGAAACAAAAACTAGTATATTTATATTCACATAGGCTTTACTGTGACAAAGTTTCAAGCGATTTTGCATACCCAGTAACATTCTCCATTGGTTTTTTTACTCAGTTTCGGGTACAACAACTGTTGCGTATAACTAAATATAAAATCACATATTAAAAAAAAACTTGACAGATAGTCTTGTTTCAACGTCAAATTGATAGATGTGTTCCAAAGCACGGACTTTTTCATGCTCAATCGCGAAAAAAATATCGCAAAATTGACAGATCTGGAACACAAACAAACGTTCCGGTACTCATGGTTTGCTCTAGCGTCGCTCACATAAATTTTCATATGTTTGTACCAGTAAAATTAACTAAAATAGAAAAAAAGAATCGTGTAATTTTAAACTTCTTTCTTTGTAAAATAAAGAATACTACGTAGTTGTAAAACATCCACACTTGGACCCTTCACCATCCACAGCTATATTAGCAACACTTAGAAATTGTCTTGAAATTAAAAACTTAACGTAAATGGGACCGTAAAATATAACGAATGGTGAATTTGAAAACTGCAGTTTTGCAAATGAGAAAATAAACAAAATGCTTATTTCCGATGGAATTAATCACAATAAACTGCAATTGATAATAGTTGGAGAATTGAAAAAGGCAGGCTTAAAACATCGGTTAAAGAAAATAATTTTGAAAAATGTGAAAGTGAGTAAAGTGCGGCATTTCCGGTGTCTACTAAGTATACATTAAATTTCTTAGGTACATACGTAAGTAATATATTTTCTATCGTTTAGGATCAGAAGACAGTATTTGCAGCACCCCTTTTGAAAGTTCCTTCGTGCAGTGTGATATGTTGTGGCAGTACATTATGTGTTCCTATGGTGGTCACAGAGATGTCTTCAGTGCTTCGCGCTAATGCTCATATTGAGGGTTTATTTCGTAAAGCCGGCTCTCAAAATCGTCAAAAAGATATTAAGGTTAGTATTAAAATATTATTACGTGTTGTTTACATGTTTCAAACATTAAACGCACACATTCTCTTGATATTGTATCACTACTTGTAAAATTATATCGTTTTATTCCTACACAATATAGTCATGTTAAACAAGCACCAAAAAAAACGGATCTATTTTGTATTACAACTAGTTAATTATGGAATTATCTTCGTTTTTACAGAGACTCTTAGATGCTGGGGGTTGCGTTTCTGAAGGGCACCATCCTATAGATGTAGCAAGTGTGTTGAAACTCTATCTCCGATGTTTACCAGAACCATTGATTAGTGCAGAAGTGCAGGACTTACTATTACGATGTAAAATAACTGCAGGAGATGATGCTTTGAAACCTATACTGCATACTTTACTATTACTACCAGTTTTGCATGTGCATTTGCTGCACTATATTATGGAGGTAAGTTATCCAACAAAGCTAGACATTACTATAAAGATACTAGCATATAAATAAATAAATAATAAATATCATAGGACATTACACACAGCGCCATCTGACCCCAAAGCTTGTGCTATGGAAGACAGATAACTGAGAGAATACTTAAATACTTTTTTTTTTTGTAAATACATACTTATAATACATACAGTACACCCAGACACAGAACAAACATCGATGTTAGTCACACAAATGTTAGTCCTGAGTGGGAATCGAACCCACACCCTTCAGCTCTCGAAGCAGACACACTACCAATGAACCAACAGGGCTGTCAAATGTAACATAGTAGTGAATGTAATATGATACATTAGTGAATTTACATACAGAAACACATAGCGCTAACAAATGACTAACAAATTCACTAATGTATTGTTTGTTTTCAAGTATACTACTATTTGGATACCTAATAAAAATAAAAAACCGAATTGAAGTTTGTCACACAATCAGATTAACTTCTATCGATTTTTATTTTTTAATAATTTGCCCTTTCGGGCAGGCTAAAGCTATAGAGCCATACTGCCTTGTCTTAAGTGTTATTTCTGCTGTATCTTAGCTATAGTTATCGTCAAATTCGTCTTTGTCAAGTCCAGTTCGTGTCAGTTTGTGCCAGTCATGCTTTAATAAAGTAGTGGTGACTTTACTATAAAGCTTCGATGGAGTTTTGGAAGCAACACGAAAACTCATGTTTCACCACATTATATCATTTTCCCACACTCGCGCTTGTAATTCGGCACTTTATGAATAAAACACCACCATTTTTATGCATAAACACTCGACAAAACACTAGTTTTGGAAAAAAATACAACGGAGCGACACGACTCTTCCCGCGTTCCCGCCAAAAAACTCTAACTTCTATCAATAATAACATAGACACATAGTCTAGAAGAAGAACTTTATACACATTATCTATGGAGATGGATAGATATGCATACTGTTATACAAATAGTTTGCAACAGCAGGAATAGGAAAATTTAAATAATTTAAATTTATTTTATTATTCCTGTGAATCTTATTCCACACCTTCAAAAATGTGCAATGTTTGCATGCATAGACCTAAAAAGTAATTAATTATAAAAATAGAAAGTCATACAATATTTTTTTTTTTTTTTTTTAATGTTTGACAGGCTTGGTGTTTGACCACAGCTCACCTGATGTTAAGTGAAGGTGTGGTCGAAGATGGTAAAGCACACCTAGCCTGGAATGGAACTGGCTCTCAAGTGAGGCTGCCGGAACCCACCGTTAGGTGCTTGGCGACAGATTTTCAACTTGAGGGTGGTAGCTAGCCAGCCGAGTACTAGAAAGTACCCTACCACCATGCTATGGTTTCCTCACGATGTTTTCCTTCACCGGCAGCTCAAGCTCATTGTTGGGGTTTGAACCCACGCCCTTCGGCATGCGAACCTACCGCGCTAACCACTGAACTATCATCACTACTATATACTATTGCACATTACAAATAACATATATTTATGTAATTCTATTATATATAGAATTAATTATATTACAAAGATAATCAATCAAGAAAATATGAGCAGTTATAAGTATGATTTATAAGCATTAACAAAATATAAAGGGTGCATTATTCTCCTTTATCAGTCATAAATTGATAAGCTTATTTATAGTTGAAAACTTTTATCACTTGTCCTGTTTGTGTTGCACACCATTTGGTATCTACACACAACCTAATTCCAATAGTTTTAATCTATGAATGTATGTAACTATTCTATTAACATTGAATTCTAACTGATTATTTATTATCAAAATAATTATGCATGGTTTCAAAAATATTTTAGCTCTTGAATTTCATCGCATCAAGACACAAAGAAAACTTGATGGATTCTTCGAACTTGGCCATTGTACTTACCCCGAGTATCATGCCCCTACCGGCCGCGGCCTCAGCGCAGCGCTTGGATCATCATGTTGCACTTGTTAAGGTATTGTATTAAGTACAATTTATGCGATTTTACCACTGACCTATGTTGTTAGGCCTCATGCAGCATGACAGTAAAGCAATGTAACACGGTGATGGAGTATAAATTTCAAAGTGAAAAATCTATGTATAGTCTGTCAAGAGACTAGACCAACATTATAGCGAGCACTACAGCTTACTGAGATAACAATCTTGTATAGCTAACACATGCGTCGTAAGTTATTGTATAACTCACGAAAACATATTATTTATGTAGGTACTTTATGTATTTATGTATTAAATCTTTCCCTTCAGATGTTCATCGAGAATTCAAAACACATTGGACTATTAACAGAAGATCTCATGAGTCAGCTGGACGACGACTCCGATGGCAGTCAGGCAAGGCGGAAGAAAAGACGCAGCGGTTCATTGAACCGTAAGACGTATTTATTAATACATTCGTATTCTATAGATATAATTGATTTTAGATAATTGTGTATTCGGTGGAGAAATAAGAAATATACCCAGTCGTAGATTTATGTGTAGGTTAAGAAAGTTATTGTTTTTTTTTTTAAATTAATTTTTATCGACAAAAAATCAACCATTTATCTCACATCACTATAATATAAAGCTAAATATCCTAATATATCTAAAATTATAAATGCATAGATATATACTTTATTGATGTTACAAGTTAACAAGAAGTTAAGAAAACAAGTGAAGAAGTTGTTACAAGTAAAAATTCCGTGATATAATTTAAAGAAAAATATTACATGTCAATGAATAAAAACTAAATATCAAAATAAAGTTAAAAATATTGTCAATATAATAAAATGTCGAAAAAATCATAATTACTTACCTACTATTAATTATGATTTTTTCGACTATGTATAATCTTTTAGTTTGAAATCATCATCATCATCATCCACAGCCTTCTTTATCCCACTGCTGGGTATAGGCCTCTCTCTTTACATGCCATCTGCCTCGGTCCTGTGCCAATCTGGTCCAGGTTCGACAGGTTCGACGAGTTTGAAATACTGAATGTTAATAATAAAAAATGCGAAATATTATGTGTGTGTATTGTGCGTACCTGCAAAATCAATAGATGGCATTTTGAGTTATTTTCCTTTCTAACCAAGTGCATTGTTTGTAATGGGAATGATCTTACATAAATAATTTAATAATGTCTATAGATACATATATGTAATGTGAGCATGTTGCCCATTATATATTTATTGTAAACATACATATCGACGGTCCCTACATACATAAAGACATGTCAAAAATTTCATTTTTTTAAATTGCATATTGGCTTTAGATTTTTCATATGCACATACCTAAAGTTCCTAAAGCTAATAAAACATTATAGAAAAATAGTATTTATAATTGTACATAGAATTATTCCTGTAAACCTCTGTTTTTGACATTTCTTTATGTACGTAAGGACCGTCGATATAAAATATGTAATGTATTTGTTTTGACAGGCATGCTAAGCGGTTTGCGTAAGATGGTGTCCGGTAGCGTCAACACGCCGGCCACGGTCCGGGAGAACTCCAAAATGCCCGTTTTGAGCAAGTCTGCATCTAAACGAAAGTTCGATACTCATGAAGGATTTTCTGCAAAAAATAAGTTAGTATTGCCAGATTTTTTTGATGTTAATTCAAATTAACTCTGACACAAAGGGCTGCCGACTCTGCCTCTAGTTACTTTTTTATTATAATTCCAAGAAACAAATGGGTCATTGAGTGAGAGTCCTAATGGTCTAGCTTTAGAGATAAACCTAAAGTTGGCGGTTGAGAATTATTACAATTCATTATAAAAAAATCTCCTAAATACAACATAATAAGTTAGGGAAACTTTATTCCACTTTTTGTATTACAGGAAAGAAATCTCAAAGACCCTGGCGCAAAAGGAGCTGACATTTACGCCTATGAAAATGTAAGTAAAATTATAATATTACATTTATTTATTCAGGTCAATTGATAGTGAACAATTATCTACAGAAGCCTTCTATGTCCGACTGTTATGATTATGCATAGAGGTTTGTTCTGTCTTGAAGTTTGAATGTTTTTATGTGTATTAAGGCTTTAAAAAAAACTGTATTTATTTAGCTGGCTCAAATAGCATAAGCTTCGCTTAGTTTGAAACTATTACACAAATTTTTCGAATGGTTTTTTTTTTACGCAAAAAGTAATGAGACGAACGAGACGCTCTCCTGATGGTAAGAGATAAAGTCTGTCCATGACCATTGCAGCGATACACAGAACTTTGAGTAACGAAACAAAGTCCAGGGCATCACTGTTTTGGCGCTCATTACTTTGAGACTCGATGGTTAGTCTCAACAGCCCAGTAATTTCGCTAGCTGCAGTATCCTTCAAACCGGAACACAGTAATGCTTACACACTACTGCTTGGCGGCAGAATAACTGGTACTGCGGTGGTACTTACCTAGACGACCTCCTGCTAAGGAGATCTACCACCAAGCATAGGTAATAGTAGGTAAGTTTAGGTATATAATCTTTGGTGTAAATAATACAGAGTTTACTATATTTAAGCAGTGAGTTGTAATTTTGTGTCTTTTTTCAGGGGTATCGAACGCAAACGATTAAGACTGAGCTTGATGGACGCGAGAAGCACTCCTGTAATAAATTCAGAATTTAGAAAAAACTCCGAAACCAGTATTAGTAGCGAAGACTTGATAACATCTTCCGAACATTTGTTCAGCACACACGATACAATAGACCTGTCACCGGACATGAAGCAAAACAACAAAGACTATGTGAGAATCTCGAAGCAGGAGTACGAAGAAATAAAGAGCAGAGTATCAGCAATAGAAACGAGACTATCTAGAGAATTCACAGATGTCATTCCAAAGATGCAGCCACTACAGCAGGTGCAGAATGTCTACGAACAAACTTTGGAGGATGTAGCAATGCTCAACTGCCCTAACTCAGACCACCTAGCGCGTAGGCTCAGCAAAGAACTGAAGATAAGACCTAACGAAGAAGCAAAGATTATCAGGTCACCGAGTGCTAGAAAGATCGGCACAATTAGAAGAAGATCAAAGGAGAATCTCACGAAAATTGTCAGACACAAATCGTGGAATGTGTCGTCGCAATCTCAACAGCAAACTAGTCATATAGCCGATAGGTTTTATCCATACGTTGGTTTGAGCCGACGTCAAAGGACGAGCACGGCCAAGCCCGACCTAGCGCCGCCAGAGATGCAAACATCTAAAGAATGGGATGTTTCCATGTCAGAATCGATTAATAACTCCGATTCAAGTCAAAAGTATCACCAACGAAAACGTATCAGTTTATCAGATTACAGTCAAGATAAAACTATTAGTAAAATACCAGCGCGCAGGTCCTTAAATGTAACTGTAAATAATTGGGATAGCACAGCTTCAGAAAATTCTTTGAATAATAACACTCTCAATTTAACAGTCAAGTCGAACACTTCGGATCAAGTGAGACGCTACCAAAATACCGGTAAAACTTCTAGTAGGTTACCTAAACCCAGTCCTACACAACCTCCACAGAAATGGCGAAGCGCAGCCGCCTTCTTTATGGACAAGACTGGAGAAGTGGAAAACTCTAAGCAGACTGGTAGACCTTCAGTGAATAAACTACGAAGAAATGCCGGAGCCGTTCTCGCTAAAGCGAAAATGTTCGAATCTAGCTCTGACAAGTCATCTGAAACTAACGAAAAGGCAGCGCATACAGGCTTCGCACGAAAACCTAGAATTAGCGGCCAGTATCAAACAAGAACACAGAAAGTGGTAGCCCATATTAAACCTAGAGAACAAAGCGATACGAACGAAAATACAACGCGGACCATTCCCGTCAGGACCTCGAGGAGTGAATTTGACAACGCACAAGTTTCTTCTAAACCCCATCGTGTTAATGGTAATCAAAATAAAGAAGAAACGGACTGGCGGAGTTATAGAAAGACTACGCCACCTGTCAAAAAAATAGTTTCCCCTCAAACGAGTAATGTTACTATGAGAATTCCGCAAATACCGGCGTTGAAAAAACCGTTGACCACTCCGAAAAGCTCTCGACTAGCACCATTAGCCAGTGACGTTAGAAAAACCAATACACCTATGAAAGCTGTTCATATCTCACCAAGGCGACGGTCTCCACGACAAAAGTTACAAAGGCCGTATAATAATAATTAATCGTGGTCTCTATTTCAAGCAGTATTTTAGCATTTACGTGTAATTTTAGATGTTTGCATACTGAGTGCCTTATTTTTATTTTACCTAATCATAGTGATAGTGACTGTAGGTATGATAATGTTAAACTAATCGAGTGGCCATGTGTACATACAAAGTTAATTTTATGAGTTGATTGTATTCTTATTATAATTAAAATAATTATCATCGTAACTGGGTAGTTGTTTTATTGGAGTGTTCTATGTTAGTTTGTGTCGAGAATTTAATTCTCGTGATCTCTACTAATTTAATGATCTAAGTAAAACAGGTTAGATCATTTATTGTTATTTTAGCTACAGCTAATGTTCTGTAGCTGTATTGTAAGATGTTAATAATTTCATTCATAATTGTGAACACATGATCCGTTAACATAGACCGACGGATTTTTGATGGCCACAATTTATTCATGAAAGATTTCTTTATAGTTGTAGGTACTGGTTTGCATTTGTGCTACGCAAATACCTAAGTACCTATATCAAAATGTTTCAGACTGCTTGCAAAAAAGTATTGAAAGACTTCCACCGAACGATTTCCGTTCCAAACTTGGAGACTTGGGTTATTCGTCTGAGGTTTCAAATGTATTGATTATTCCAATCTGTCACTTATCCGCTAAGCTAAACACTACGGCCTTATTTATACGAATTTTATCGGATATCGGTATTGACGTTTCTGTAACCAAAAAAGTGACAGTTCGTTGTCCCGAAGCTTTCCTTGCGGAACAGAACAGCAGAAGATGGGACAGCCATCTTCAAAATTAGACGTATGGACAGTGGACACATTATATTTACCTACATAACGCAGTCGATAGGTTCGAACATACAACATAAAAACACCCGTCCCATAAGCAATGCTTGGCTTGGTAATTACAGTATTTTAAACCATGGGCTGTCTCCGGCGAGCGTCGTACTTAGCGAAAAATACACGAACTCGATCCCCTCTAAACTTCATCGACTTTTGTCATGAGAAGCGAAATATTAGATACTGCCATAACAAGAATCAAATCATCTTCATTGTAAGCGTCACACTTTGTGCATTGTCAAGTATTTTTATATTTTGTGCAAACCCTATAAATCAGACGTCAGTTTGTATTTCCTTTTTTTACTGTAAAATTAAACGTTAGTTATTTTTTGCGGATGAGATACCATCGGTAGTTCATAATATTATATTCCTTGATGAGTGTAATTGGCGTTTTTTCAACGCATAACCCTATGTGATAAGACGTGAGGGACTAGGTAAATAAAATTCCAATTTGTAATATTATATGATGTATATCACGGCTTTTACAGTGGTATTTTCATGTATAAACAAAATATCCAGATTTCAGTTCAATAAATTAAGAACATACTGACAATTAAATAAATAACAATTTCCACATTCGAATACATAAAGCATCAGCAATACAATAATTTTGTTGTTCCAATACAATGAAATACATTTTAATTAATAATAATAATTCAAAATGAAGGGATTCCAACTTAAATATTCACTTACACATTTAGCGATGATCACAGATTTGAGGATTACAAAAAAGCAGATTCAGACCGTGCTATGGAGAGACGATTTAACAATTCGAAACTTGCAATAGTGATTACTGAGTAATTTAGATTTCATATAGCTTAACGGCTAACTTACACTATCAGCACAAGGGCCGCTCGCGCGCGGCTCACTCTTCCTTAACATTGCTTCTCGGTCGATACCAATTTAAATTAACAATTATAATAAAATATCAATTGTACCTAAGATCTGTTCCATCGAATTATAATACTCACAATCCTCCTTAATTTACAGTGAGGCCGCCTCGCGCGCCAGGGCGGCTGATATCTGCTTCCGTCTGCGGCCCTGAGCTCGCGACTACTTCATAATTAAACATACACGTTGCGATCAATAATAAAAATATAATGATACAAATACATTACATTGCTACGTTTTCGATTATTGTGTGACATAGATATTTACAAAGCGCATCGGAAGCGCCAAAATAGTTAGGCGAGGCAGACTCCTAACGGGAGTTGAGTCGCGCGGGCCGTCCGCTACGGGACGCTGGCGACCGCGGCGACAGCGGTCGGCGCCGGCCGCAGTGCCGACTGCCAACCCTCACTCCGACCTTCCCGAGTACTAATATCTTTATTAACTAAAACGTCTCGACCTTATTGTCAGCAGAGCTAACGAATAAATGCCCAAAAAAATAAAAACCAGTCGTGTCGTCAAATAGTTAAAATAGCAACATCGTTTCACATCAATTTGCCACGGCCGTCCTGACTGCCACAGTCGCAGATCGAGCGCTACAACTAAATACGATTATCATATAGACTTTTGTTTAAAAAAAAACGAAAATACGACTTCCCCATGATTATGAATCTATGTGATATAACATTATACGCTCCTACGAGTACGCCTTACAAAACGAATAGCATTATTCTAAATATCAACGTGATCTCTCGATATAACCGTACGATTACAATTTTGGGAATGCATGATACTACTCGAAATACAATAATTATTAAGTACCGATGATTAAAAAAATTCCCTACATATATAGGGTTACGCGGAATGATAGTATCAAGCCGAAAGGAGGCCATCGTACTCTTAATTATGAACAACTTTCACTGAGACACCGAGCCTGGAACCGCAAAAATAAATATCAATCACCTTCGACGAAATATATAGTACAGCCGATTTTTTTTACGATCTCAGTGTTGGTCCCATATATAAAACTTGTACATAATGATGAGTACAATGTCCTCCTTCCGGTTCGATACTACTGTTCCGCGTAACCCTATACAGATAGCGTATCGACGTGTGCTTCGTCGATTATAAAGTACAAAGATGAAAAATACACAATTATACAACGGTTACACGAGTGCGAAGGACGCGGCCGATGCCGGCCAGATGCGGCGACTCCCGAGTTGATACAATACGAAGTTTTAGGTAATAAAAATAATCGAACTAGAAGAGAGACGGCCGGCGATCTACCCCCCGATATACCTGCGGGCGTTCCCCACAACACACGGCACATTTATATGGCATATTGCTCGGAGGCTCGAGCACCACGCGCCTAGAGCCGGTTGCAATTTATCCAAACGTTAAATCAACTGGCGTTGCTTCATTTTGAGTGAATTTTCATCTCTACGTGACTAGACCCCGTAGTTTAGAACAGCTGAGATAATTTTTCATACAAGTAACGTATGAAAAATTATCTCAAACATGCAAGGTAAGCTAATTCTTGATCCGCAACCGACATTCAAGGCTGGACCAAAGCGTTAACACTGGCCTTTTGTATACAAACTTACTAGTTATTTTTTTAATATATTACGTCAATTTTACATGAAACTTGGTGTACATTATTTATTGCGCTAAATGAGAGTAATACTAGAGTAAGTACAGCCAATTACAATTTTTATTTATGTGCAGAGATACTATTATGAAATACCTTTTTATACACATTGTTCATTCAAACAGAGAGGTTGTGGAACTCTCTGCCGGAGTTCCCTGTTAGGTACAATATGGGCGTCTTTAAATCTAAAGTAAATAGGTTTCTTCTAGGTAAGCGTGCTCCATTTTAGACCACACTACTGCTTAACTTCAGGCAGAGGGTGGTCAAACGCGAACCTATTTTAAATATAACAAAAAAACCTACCGCGGTCCAAAAACAGCACTCAAATAAGCTGTGTAAATGTTTCACATACTAATATTGCAGTTTATATTTCTTTACTAGCTACCCGCCCCAGTTCGCATGGGTACATATGCATGTATATAAACCTTTCTTTTTTAATCTCTATTGATGGAAACCGCATTAAAATCGGTTGCGTAGTTTTAAAAGATCCAAGCGTTACAGACGGCGGGAAGTGCCTTTATTTTATACTAGCGGACGCTTCGCGGTTTCACACGCGTAGTTCTCGTTCCCGTGGGAATACAGGGATAAAAAGTAGTGTAGCTTTTAAAATAATTTTTGAAACCGGTCCAGTAGTTTCGGAGCCTACTCAATACAAACAATCAAATAATTCCTCTTTATAATAGTATAGATAAGACCTAGTTTTGGTTTTGTCTCGGCAATATCACCTCTGTGGGTGCATGTAATCCTTACAGCAGTATTATATACTCATTAGCTTTGCGCACTGTCCGCGAGTATTGATCAGCGGGGATATCATAATCTCTTATGACCATTAAAGTTAAGCGTCCACGAAGAAGATACGCGGCTGCTTATGTCATACCTCGGGCATCGCGTAGAGTTTTCGTGTTTGCCTTACTTGAATGGCAATAAGAGATCATGGTACTCCCGTAGGAGCTCTACTCCGGTGGATGGTACGCGTTTAAGTCAGGTTCAGTCTATCGTAGCCTTAATGATATGCTTTTACAATAAATGAAGATGGTTTGTATTTTGCCTTTGGACTTGCTTCATATTTCACAGAGCATTTGTTGCCCAGTGAAACCTTCTGCGATATAGTTTTGATAATACTCTATAGTCTAATCTGAACTATATTGCTACATGGGACCATGGCAGATTGCTTAGCAATCCCAGTATGATAATGAAGGCTGTGAACAATGATGATGAATAGCGAGTGATTATATTTAAGATTATTGCTTATATATATATATGTATATTAAACATACCAAGTTTCATGAAAATTTGATAAGTGGTTTACCAAAAAAAAGAACACTAGCAGAATTAGTAATATTTACCGAACTAAAACCAGTCTTTACAGCATTTACGCAAGTTACTATTGCTTATTTAGGGGGTTTGCTTAAGAACGCTGCTTAAAATTAAACGATAATGAGGCTAATTTCGAAGGCTTTTCTAGTTGGATCGAAAGAAACTTTGGTGCACAACGACTCATGTCTTGACGATGTTTTTTCTGACATATAACTTATTAGAATATATTTGTATTTAAACATGACATTATATTTTGAATGTAGTTTATTTGTTGTTTTATAATTTTATGACATAAATGTAAATGTTTAATCGTTTTTGTGTCAAAAAAAAAAACTATACAAGACCTGCACATCTTGTACGATAATGCATTGAGGATTAGCCCTAACAACTAACTAACTTCGAGGCAGCCCTGCCTCGTTGCCGCATTGTCTCTTGCTTTCACACGACTATGTGTGAGCAGTGCGGGTGCAGTCAGTTCTTTTGCTATCTTGCCAACAGTTAACTGTTGTTTTCTTCAGCTCTACTGTGACAGATACAGATATATCACAGTACCGTTGTCGAAGAGAAGGTACTGAATTATTTCCTTCATTTATATGACACTAGGTTCACCACGCGGTGTTACCCGCTGTTCCCACGTGAACACAACCTTTATTCCGGATTAAAAGTAGCCTAAGTGTTAATCCATGGTGTTAGCTAGGGGCCATTTAACATAAGCACCAAGGGGGAGGGGAGAATCTTTGCTTTTTTTTATGACTTGATTGATGGGGGCTCTGAATTATGATAAAGTCATATTAATTATGGTGATTGTTTATTTTTCTTGTTATTTGGCACAGCACGTTTTCTTATTGTTCTTGAATCTTGAAAAATCGCTTTTACCGATAAGGCCGCAAGTTAAACCAGTGATCACGTAAGCTACGAGTGGTTGTAAGAGCTTTGCTTACTTTTGCCAACAAAGGGGTTAATAATTACTAAAATTATGCTTGCGCAATACTTGAATCATCCCCTACCTCCATACTAAAATTCATCAAAATTGGTCTACCCGTTTAAGCGTAATTTTTTTTTGTAAACTGACATGTCTATGTTTTCTCAATGTTCAAATGGAATGTTAATAAAATACAATAAATCACAAACTTTCGCCATTTTAATATTAGTGTGATTTGATTTGATTCTATCTTGCTTCTATAGGTGTTATCTAAAGTAAATGTATTTCAATATCATGTAATTAATTTCAAACTTATTGCCAATGTTTAAGTTCTTGTCCAATAAATAACGTGTAATAAAAATGACAGTAACATTTTAAGGTAGCCTTCAAAATTGACCATTGGTAGGTCGCACACCATTTTTGTATTAAATAGATTTTCAATGACGTATTTTAATTTAAGCAGCGTTTTAAGAAGACCTTTAATTAGACTAGCCTCTGCCAGAATGTCTCACAATTATATACATTTCAACTTTTTTTTAGACTACAGTAGAATCCGTTTATTATGACCCCGCCTATATTGACCAACCGCTTAATATGAAGTAATGACAGCAAAGTTGGGTTTTCATATAAAATTATAACAAAGTCGGTTATAATGACCGCCTCGCTTATTGTGACCCATTTTTAATAAATTATGTCCGGTTTTAGTGACCGACATGATTCCTAACACTTTCGGCAGTGTTTGGGATGGTCACGTGATCACGTCACCCGACGACGTTCGACACGTGAAACGTTGTCCTTGTTTCGAGTCTCAATAAGTAATAGATAGTCGGAGGTCACGCATTGTTTGTTAGTGATTTGTAAAAAAAAATGACATCTCAACGTCGCCTTAAATCATTTACGTTTGATGTTTATTTTATGCAAAGTAATTTGTATGACGTGTTTGTAATTTCCCTTCGATGTCATTATAAACGGATTTCAATGTACTTTTTATGAATGTAGAGAGTATTGGGAGACAAGGTCCCAGAATTCAGACTTACATTCTGTTTTTATAAGTCAAACTTTCATTTTATTACCCGACTGCTAAGGAAGGGTTATGTATTTTTGCGCGTATCTTGTATGTATGTATATTTGTTTGTAAGTTTCTTAACTAAGTTTTATTCAGTAATATTATAATGATTTGATTCAGAGGCATTCCGGCGGAGTGAAGTGCTAGTGTAGGTACTGGCAGTTTTAGCTTGGAAGACGTTTGTATAAAACACTAAGCTTCCGTTAACAGCTAAAATAAATAACTATGAGGATAGCGTTCGGTACGTCGATGTTGGTGTGTGGGCGCAGGCGCGGGCGGACGGCGCGCCCTCAGTTGACCATGAGCGTGTGGGACTCCATGGGCGCGGCCGAGTCGTACAACGTATCCGTGTCTTGTGTGGGCTCGCCTTGCAGCTGGCACTGATTCGACAGCGTGCCCGCACCGCAGTCGCAGAAAAATCTACAAACAGTGAACATTATAATGCACTGTTATAAACAATCATTGTTGTACACTGATTATATTATGATAACTACATTCTAGGGATGACGGAACGAGACTGAAAAATCACATAAATTTATTTATTTATTTGGATCACCAACACTATATACATCACAATAATCATAGCGGTCATCAATACAAAAACAACGACATGCATAAAGTCAACAATTATTTTCAAAAATTAGGAAATGTCAGTTGAATAGATAGTTAATTAATAAATTTAGGAAGTTTGTTTTTCAATATAATTACGGTTAACAAACTCCGCATTGCGGTGTTACCCACTGTTCCCACGTGAACACTCTATTTTTCGGCCATAGCAAATTTCATCAAAATCTATCCAGCCATTCGAGCGTGAAGAAGTAACAAACATACAAACAGTGATACACTCAAACTTTCGACTTTATGATTTACTAGCTGCGCCCCGCGGTGTTACCCGCTGAATGTTTTCGGGATAAAAAGTAGTCTATGTGTTAATCCAGGGTATCAGCTACCTCCGTATCAAATTTCATCCAAATCCGTTCAGTAGTTTTAGCGTGAAAGAGTAACAAACATCCATCCACATTTATTATATTAGTGGGATTAGAGTGATAATCACATTTTTAGTAATCTATAAATAATCGCAGAAGCTCAGACAATACAGGTTTACGCGGAATAGTAATAGTAGCACTAAATCATAACAAAGTCTTTGTTATTTTAGGACTAAAACTGGAATCGCAAACAAAATGGAACTGTTCCATTTATTTCGTCAAAGGTGAATGACATTTGCTACGAAATAACTGGGTTGTTATATTTTTGTTATTTCTGACTCGGGCCAATAGTAAAAGTTGTTCATAATTATGATAATGATCTCCTTACGGCTTAATACTACCGTTACTGCACCTAGCGGAATTACTGGGCTGTTGAGACTAACCATCGAAAGTATCAAAGTAATGAGCGCCAAAGCAGCGATGCCCTGGATTTCGTTTTATTGCTTAAAATTCTGTGCATTGCTGCAATGGTCATGGACAGGCGCCATCTCTTACCATCAGCACCTCGTAAGTTCCATTACTTTTAACATAAAAATAAACCTCGTACATAAGACACTTTTCAACTTTTACTTGGTGATAGATCTCCTTAGCAGGTCGTCTAGGTAGGTACCACTGCAGTACCAGATGTTCTGTCGCTAAGCAGTATAGTGTATAAACATTACTGTGTTCCGGTTTGAAGGGTACTGCAGCGAGCGAAATTACTGGGCTGTTGAGACTAACCATCGAAAGTCTCAAAGTAATGAGAGCCAAAGCAGCGATGCCCTGGACTTTGTTCTATTACTCAAAGTTCTGTGTATCGCTGCAATGGTCATGGACAGGTGTTATCTCTTACTATCAGGAGAGCGTTTCGTTCGTCTCATTATTTTTCACATTAAAAAAAAAAGTTTGGGCGCCTTGGGGAAAAAATCAGCTATGATAGAACATTTTGTTTACCTGTCATGGCGTATGAATTCTACATCGTGACCAGAATGACATGTCTTTATGCAGTTCACGCAAATCGCATTGCGGTCTGTCGTGTTGCAAGTCTGGCACCTGGAAAACAAATATTATGTTGAGAAGCAACCTTTTAAACTTAGACAACTTGTATTAGAAGTTATGGAAACAAAACAATAATAATCGAGCGAATGTTGTTTGAAGTTTTGACTAAAAATGATAATTTTTAGTCAACAATGAATTTGAGCTGCCTGTGAAGGAAAACATCGTGAGGAAACCATAGCATGGTGGTAGTGACATATTATTTCATTTTCATTGTATTGACATATGTTCATCATCATCATCATCCACAGCCTTCTTTATCCCACTGCTGGGTATAGGCCTCTCTCTTTACATGCCATCTGCCTCGGTCCTGTGCCAATCTGGTCCAGGTTCGACCCGCGACGGTGACAATATCGTCGATCCATCTTGCGGCTGGACGACCGACGCTCCGACATATGTTATAATTTAAATATTTTTAAATATAAATGGAAAAATGACCATTGAAATTGATGTAACTTTGGTGTTATTAATAAAAGATTTCTATTTGTATAGGGTGCTTTCTAGTACTCGGCTGGCTTCTTATTCTTATTCAAAGTGGGGTCCTGCACTGACGTCTCGCTTTGTGCATTTCCCCCTACCAGCGTCTACCCAAGCCAACCCAGCCCCTTGAAGTATCGGAGCGAGGCTCTGGGCCGTTCGCATAGTAGCTCTAGTGAGTTGGGTGGAATGTTCAATGATGATGACATGAATTATAGCAAAGCGACTTGGCTGGCTTGTTACCAAATCTGCGACCAAGAATCTAATGGTGTGTTCTGGTAGCCTCACTTAAGAGCCAGTTGCATTCCAGGCTTGGTGTGTTCAACTTCGACCACACCGTCACCCAACATCAAGTGAGCTGTATTCAAACACAAAGCCTGTCGCAAAAAAAAAGTTATCGCGTATTTCTAAATTCGCACTCGTTCAATTCTAAAACTTAGATTGGTCGCGAACTACACTGCGATAAACAATAGTTCTTTTTACATAACTGGATTCTTATAACGAGTCTGCAATCTAGAGAGAGTACCTGTAGAAATCGTGCATCGGAAAGGACGTATAGGAAGATATTTTGTAGAGGCACTGTCCGCCGCCGACCGCCTTCTCTACGGCGTCTTGGTTACTGAAGATCTTGTTGCCGCGCACCAGTGGAGACACGCCCGACGCTAGACAAAGACCTGAGAATGAGATAAACATTGCTATATTTCTCAACTCCTAGTGGCTAGGGGAAAAGAGATTTAGATTAGATTAAAATTACATGCTTTTTGAGAATATTCTTTGTTTTTTTTTATACGAAGTTGAGGTGATTAATACTTTTGAGTACATATTGTAGTTTATTAATACATTTAAGTAGGTAATTATTTTTGTTATTGTGATTGTTTCTTTATTATTAGATTGACATTCTTTAAGATATTTTGAGTATTTGTATTAAAATTTTTTAATTAATTATTATTATTTAGATGTGAGATAAATGTAATTGATTTCGTCGTTTTTATCTCAATAAAGAATAAATAAATAAATACCACTTGTGGTATAATTTTCATTTCCTTCCCGAGCTAACAGAGTTCCTTGACGTGTATGGAGTGAGGCTTCGAAACTCTGGCATAGTAGCTCCAGTGGCGAGTTGGGATAGTCAACATTATTTGGTGATATTAACTAGAGTATATCTTTTTTTTTAATCAAAATTGGTTCACGTTTGACCACACTGCCCAATGTTAAGCAGTAGTACGGTCTGAGATGGAGCACGCTTACCCAGAAGAAACCTATTTACTTTAGATTTTATGATACCCATATTGTACATAACAGGAAACTCCGGCAGAAAGTTCTACAATATTGCTGTGCTAATAAAAATGTGGAATTTGGAACATCGACCATGTACCAATGACGTTTTGGTCGCGTTTGTCTGGCGGTCTCTTAGTAAAAAGGTGCTACGGAACCAAATTATGCAGTTCTAGTACACAATCTCTGAAATGTATCTGGTAGAAAACAGACAAACTATCAACTCTATGAAGCCGAGACTCCCAGTAAAGTGTCATGGACGTGGTCCGATAGCTTCAGAACTATTGGAATACAGATTTTTCCTTTCTATCTGGTTAATAAAAGAAGTTTTTAACATTTAACATATCATCTGATTTATATAAAATGTTGAGAAAATTATTTTAGACTATTACATTTTTACTCCTTTAAATAGTGAGTTTTAATATCGTACCAAATCTTCGTAGGTTGACTGTGCCATATACGTATATGGCCAGTATGTATTTGCCAGCCTGTGTAGTACATTAAAACAAAATATAAGTTTTCAACTTACCTCCAAATCTATTATTAAAAATCTGGTTATGTTCTAATGTTGCTGTTGCATTGTTAGTGATCTCTACCCCGGCCGCGAGTCCGTCGAAAATACGATTCCGGCGCAACACAGGATGGCTCTGCGTTGATATCAACACGCCCGCTTGTGCGTTACGAAATATATCATTTTCTTCTAATACTCCCTGAAATTGACGAAACGATGAGTGTTTTGTTAGTGTTTGGCTTCACCGATTATTATAATTAAGGTAGCTTAGACAATTTGTCAATACAACAAATAATAATAATAAATAAATATCGTAGGACATTACAAACAGCGGCATCTAAGCCCAAACTAAGCAAAGCTTGTACTATGGAAGTCAGATAACTGATAGAATACTTAAATACTTTTTTTTTGTTGTAAATACATACTTATAATAAATACAGTACACCCAGACACAGAAAAACATTTGTTTATACTACAAAGTTTGTCCTGAGTGGCAATCGAACCCACACCCTTCAGTTCTGAGGTCTTTCACCACAGGCCATCTGCTAGTGACAGTGCTGTCGAAGATAGTAAAAACACCAAGCCTGACATAGGAACAAGTTCTCGAGTGAGGATTCCGGAATACTACATTAGGTGCTAGCTAGCCACCATAGCCAAGAAGTAAGAAGTAGCCTAGCACAATGCTATGGTTTCCTCACAATGTTCACTTTCACTCATATTCATCTCATCTCATCTATTGGTCCACATTGTCCAATGCTATCTTATCATAGCTGTAAATATGAAAGTTCTGTTAAAGCCAAGCGAGGTTGGCCTTTAAAGTACCATGAACAATACTGTTATCTTTTTTCTGTTAGACTTATTTTTTTCATTGGCATTGTGCTAACTGTGCTTTTGTAATGTCGATTTTGCATTGTAACATTTATAAGTACAATAAACATATTCCAGAAAAAAATATAATCTATGTTCTTTTCTACATTCCTCTAAAAATGTTTTATACAAACTTTATGTTGTTTTAGACCTTTTTTTTTACTATTGCCTTGATTAACACAAACTACTTTTTTTATATCTGTAAACGAAAATAAAACCATCGAGCATAGCCCGTTTCAAATACGATTAGAGTGACTCACCTTTCCACCATTAAAAATACATATACCCCCATCGCGCCCGTCGAAGATCTTATTCCTCTTGAGCGTTGGATTGGAGTCAGTCTTGATCCATACTCCGGCCATGGCATTATCGAATATCTCATTCTGTTCTAAATGCCCCAGGCCCCCATTATAGACTAGTACACCGCCGTTCTGGCCTCCCCATATTTTGTTACCCCGTATAACGGGGTTGCTGCCCGTTCGGATTTGAACACCCGAATATAGGTGGTTGAATATATCATTGTCTTCTAGCTTGCCATGGCCGTTATCGTAAAAGTATACGCCGACCTGCAAACAGAGAACGCGTGTTAAATTCCGTTGGGCGCTTTTCCATCTGCCGGCAAATAAACAGCGCTGGCACTAAAGCACAGGATGGTTGAAAACTCTCCACCCAGACCAACCAGTCCCAACCCACCGCCTGGGGTTTCTAATTCAAAAACCGAGGCGTTAATACAACTTGTAACATAGAAAAGTATGTTTTGTTCTGGTTCTATTCTCTAAAATTCATGACCAAGACAGAAGATTACATGATATTATTTTGATATATTTTATTGATAAAAATTAAGAACCCCAATTTTGGGCAATTAGGGTGTGTAAAGATGAAAGGCATACCCAATTATGTAGTTATAGACTTGATGTTAAGCAATTATTTATCGTTACATAAGGATATTATCTGAACAGATATTATTTTTTGCATATGTAACTACTAGTTTACTTTATCAATCTAGCAATGGAGGCCTCCATTTCAAGTGTATGTATGGTGTTTTTACATCTTTCTTCGACTAAAGCCGGCACGGCAACAAAATGAATGCATTTGGGCCTCCATTGCTATGTGCTGGTGCCATGTTATTGCCGACAAATAGAAAAACGCCCAATCAAATGATTGCCTGCGACTATTTAGAATATTTAAGTATTAAAAAAAAAATCGGGTAAAGAAAATATGTAATCAATAGTTTTGATAATAATATCAAATCAATAAAAAAATGCTATAATGTATTACATGTTGACTAATACAGAGATATGAGAAGTTATCCAGAATTGTGTTATGTTTATTCAAAATTATATCTAGAAATTTATTGTTTTTATGGTAGACAATCTTGGTGTTTGACCTCATCTGATGTTAAGTGACGGTATGGTCGAAGATGGTAAAGCACGTCTAGCCTGGAATGGAACAGGCTCTTAAGTGAGGCTGTCGGAACAAAGCGTTAAGTGCTTGGCAGCAGATTTCCAACTCGAAGGTAGAGCTAGCCAGCCAAGTACTTACCTTACCACCAGGGTTTGAAACAACGCCCTCCAGCGTGTGAGACGACCGCGCTAATCACTGAGCTACATCGCTACAACTACTATTTATGTATGTTACCACTAATTCGCCTGATGATAAAGGACGGTGGTACAGAATAAATAGAGTATGGCAGGTTAAAATAAATCTACGGACTCTACCCTTAACCTTTTTTAATCACATCTCAAACAAAATAGCTCAAAATGGGCAATATTGTTTATGAAATAACAAGGTTTAATTCACAACGCTTACTGCAAATTGTATTTTTCATCAGATAGCATAAAGCCAGTTGCCTCACCTGTTTCCCGGAATGTATGCGATTCCGACGTAAGACAGGCGTGGAGCCAGTCGTGATCCACACTCCTGCGAGAGTATTAGCGTACACTTCATTCTCCTCAATGAGTCCTTGTCCTTTTTCATGTACGTATATGCCGCCATGTTGCCCGTGGTGAATCTTATTGTGCCTCACTATCGGGTCACTGTTTGTACGTATCTGTTGGCAAGAATAGATTGTTGAAATCCTACTAATATTATAAATGCGAAGGGTCATTAAAGGTAGGCAATGCACTGGCAGTACCCCGGGTATTGCAGGTGTCCATAGGCGGCGGTGACCACTTACCATCAGGTGGCCCGTCGCTTGTTTGCCACTTTTTCACATTAAAAAAAAATGCAAGTTTGTGAGTATGGATGGATGTTTGTTACTCTTTCACGCAAAAACTACAGAACGGATTTGGATGAAATTTGGTATGGAGGTGGCTGTGACCCTGTATTAACATAGGCTACTTTGTATCTTGAAAACATATAGCGCGTAACACCGCGGGGAGCAGCTAGTAATACTTTAGCTAAAATATGAGTATAATTATTGTTAGCAACTTGGCCCATTGTTTTATAGGAACCCAATGCAGTTATAAAAAAAATTGTTAATAAGGATTAAGACTTTTATTTATAAAAGCTTGCAGGGATGTATATGTATAACATTACATTTATATTATAAAGACAAAAGTTTGTGTGTAAGCGTGTTTGTATGTTTGTTATTTCTTCACACTCAAACCAATTTAAACGAAATTTGGTATGGAGGTAGCCGACACCCTGGATTATCATATAGGCAAATTTTTATCCCGAAAAAATGTAGTGTTCACATAGGGACAGCGGGTAACGCAACTTTTTCTATAATAAATGAATAAGCCAGATTTTTTCACTAGACAAAACAATGAACAACAAAATATTACCTTTAATTAGCCATTTGTTTAAATAAAACCGATTTTAGATTTAATTATGTTTTCCAAAAATCTGATGGGAGACAAATAAAACATAGAAAGTGGTGCTTACCTGAATACCAGCCAAAGCATTCCCATAAATATTATTGTGCTCGATCAAGCCGCGGCCTTCACCAAATATGTACACACCGCCTTGATGCCCGTTATAAATCTCATTTCGACGTATGGTGGGATTGCTGTTCGACGTGATCCAGACTCCGGCAAAGTTATTAGAGTGTATCTTATTGTCTATAAACTGGCCGAGGCCAGACTCGTGGACGTATATGCCGCCAGTCTGACCGTGGTGGATTTCACAATGAACTACGGTGGGATTCGCTCCAGCTTTCACTTCGAAGCCGGCGATTCTGTTGTTGTGAATGTCGTTGGCTTCAAAGTAGCCCTGTTGGCGGAAAGAATAAGTTTTAATGACACACGGCTCAGTGGTTAGTACGGTCGGTTCGCACGTTAGATTCAAATTCTAACAAAGAGTTTAATCCATGATAGTAGCGTTCTTTCTGGTACTCAACAGTCCAGCTATTAGTTTATGTTGAAAAGCAATTGATCAAAATCGTTGGAACTAAATTAGTGTTAGGTTAGTTCACTCGGTGGTAGATCTCCTTAGCAGGTCGTCTAGGTAGGTTTCACCGCAGCACCAAATATTCTGCCGCCAAGCAGTAGTGTACTGTAGTTAGCGAAATAACAGGGCGGTTGAAACTAACCATCGTAAGTCTCAAAGTAATGATTCCCTGAACTTTGTTTTACTACACTGAGTGTGTATCACTGGACAGGCGTTCTCTTACCATCAGGAGATCATCATTGGTCTCATTACTTTGACATAAAAAAAAAAAATAGGTTCACGAAACATCGCCCCGAGAATAAGAAGTAACATTTCTTAAGTTAAAGAATACGAGATAACAACGAGTACATATTACAAAGACTTACCAATCCATTCTCAAACGTGAATATACCAACATCTCTGCCGTGGTGTATATGGTTGCGACGCATGATCGGATTCGCAAAGTTCTTCACCCATATCCCGGCGAGCGCGTTCCGGGATATTTCGTTATCCTGGTACGCTCCTTGCGCGTAATCCGTCACGTAAAGGCCAACGTTTTCACAGTCGCTTATGTCGCAATGCTTGATTACCGGATTGGCACCGGCGCCGATCACACAGACCGCCGCACCCACTGTGAAATACGAGTGTTATTACATTACGAAAACCCGCCAAATGTGCTGTTTGATCATTGAACATCAAAGATACTGAACCCCTTTCAAGTTCGCGGAACAAATTCGCACAAGGCGCGGCTGGCGCATTCGCATACTAGCACAGATTATATGTTAGTTTCTTTGTGCGACCGTCGACGAAACGCCTAAATGGTATGTATAATTATAGCGTAAACAAAACATTGGGGATGGCATAGTATTTGTTTAAAACAATAAATAACACATTTTTTTATTTGAAGCTCCATGAACATGCATATATGGATCATTTTACCATGAGGTTAGTTATTATTATGACTATTGTTAGTGCAATATCTCAGGGTAAGTGATATTGTATTTACGACATTAAAGACGCTAGCGACAAGTGCGTTTTCATTTCAGTAAGTAGGTTTAAGACGTTGAAGTAGCCAGTAAGAGTACCTATCGTGAGCACTTATTGCCATTCAAGTTAAGACAATCACGAAATAGTTGCGTGACTGTGAAACTTTTTGCTCAGACATACGATCACGTAGCTTATTTTGTATTATTTTCGAGTATGTTTGGTTGAGATGTTCATACAAATGTAACATTTCATATATTTTTTTTTACATAATTAAATTATATAATATAGATATTGACAATAATTGGGTTACAAACACCCTTTATAGGATTGATTAATTAACTCTATATTGTACACACTAAAAATAATACAATACAGAAGAAACTAAAGAAATAA
This sequence comes from Biston betularia, assembly GCA_905404145.2. Taxonomy (NCBI): domain Eukaryota; kingdom Metazoa; phylum Arthropoda; class Insecta; order Lepidoptera; family Geometridae; genus Biston; species Biston betularia. Next base: position 4,425,203 of record FR989879.1, read on the forward strand.
TAAACTTAATTAATAGGTGTAGGCAGCCTTATCGCTAAAAGCGATCTCTTCCAGGCAACCTCAGGACGGATAGGATTTATTAAAGAAATCATAGGATGTGGAGCATCATCATTAATTTTAATTTGATTTGATTTCAATGTGATATGATGATAACACAATTTCAGACTGGAGCACTTACCGACACTGGCGCTGCGTATGATGCAATGGTCGATAGTAGGCGAGCAGTTGTCGGACACTTCCAAGCAGTAATGCTTGTGGTGCTGCATGGTGCTTGTCGCGTCGGGTGAGAACTTGAGCGTCATGTGTCCGGCGTACGCTCGGTTAGCGCCTTCCGCGAATACTAGCGTGGACTCCGCCTCGCGTTCCAGTACCACTGCCTCGGCCACGTTACCGGGGGCACAACCTGCAAACAACAGTTTCACAACAAACTGTTTCATGTAGGTAAAACAAGTGTCTACAAAGGCAACATCAGGTTTAGGTTTAAAAAAAAATATTATCATCAAAGACATTACTGTTACAGTGATAACATGGTTGGACTAAAAAAAATTATGTTCACAGTCTTAACTATGCATTTAATTTTTTAAATACGAAAACAATATAAATAAATTAACATTTGTTGAACGAGCTTATATTTTTCAAATGTGAGGGTAATTTGTTAAAACGTCGTGCTCCTTTGCAACATCGATGCCCATTATAGAACTCTTACAAAAAATGAAATTACACTAAAGAACTTAATTAAATTGTCATGGCATATATGGCGTAGCAGTATGTTGTTACTCACCAATGAGCTGTAAGTCAGTATCGATGGTGAGGCACTCTTCTTGGTAGAGGCCAGCGTGCACGAACACGAGTGCGGGATGGTGTGTGGGCGGCGTGCGGCGGCACGTGCACACGCCGGCGCCGCACGCGCACGCGCCGCCCGCGCTCGTCGCCAGCGCGGACGCGCTCGAGCTACTTGACGCCGATGTTGACGCGCTGCCACGCTCTTCTACGTATTCGAAAGCCGCCTGCGGAAAAACCTCGCAATTAGCTTTCCGCACAAATATGTTGTCCGTTACCAAGTAGCTGACATTCTAATATTAATTTGACATTTTATATCATTCACTGGACATTATTGTTAATATCAGGCATTGGATGGATGGATGTTTGTTACTCTTTCACGCAAAAAATACAGAATGGATTTGGATGAAATTTGGAACACAAATAGTGTGTGGACTGGACTGAATGTATGGACCTGGATTAACACATGGGCTACTTTTTATTCCAAAAACATGGCACGGGTAACACGGCGGGGCGCAGCTAGTTTTATGTAATTTTGACGTGCCTAGAGTAACATTATGTAGTTAATAAGGTAAATAAAAATATTCTATTCTAAAGTACTCAATACTCACCCTGATAGTATTAAAATGTTTGATCCTAGAATCCTTTTTAGGACGGTAGTTGGGGCGCACATGTATGCCGTAGTACAGCTGCCGGAAGCTCTCCTTCCAAGGATTATCTGCTTCGCAGTCATCTGCTGCTACGAACTCGAACTGGCACGGAGCTGGATGCATCAGGGGAGTGTCGTATTCGAATACTGACTGGTACAGGCTCTTCCTATATGGGGAAATAGTTTTTTGAAATAAAAAATTAAGTTAATACTCATTAGACTTTATATGTTGACGGATTTGTTTGGTTTGGGTTTAGAACATATAGAATACAATATAGATTCCCTGAAAACATTTGGATTACAACTCGATTTTCTTTCTACTAATCAGCTGGTTAGCTACCAGCTTAGAGTTGACAGTGTGCCCTCAAGCATGATGTATTAATTACGGCAGTCTTACTTGAAGGACAGTTTCCATTCCAGAATAGGTGACACTGTTTGTTGTGAATTCATTGCTACGTTCAAGCATGCTTGTGCAAGTCATAATTATCAGCAAAGTAGTTGTGATCAAATGTATTCAAAGCAAATATGAATAAATCGACCAACACCTAACAACTGACAGTATAAGTCCAGTATAAGGACACGGAGTGTGCTATGGAAGCTGTACATGGTACTTGCTGACAATGTTTTGAGTTATCTTCAGCTTTTTCTACTTTGGGTTTCAATTTCCGTATATTCTATAGGATCGATGCCGGTTCTATTCGGGCTTGGGATAATTTTCAAAGGCCTTAGTGGCTGGCTCTTTCCTTACAGATTAGGCAATGCAAATTGTTTACCATAGCTCAGTGTCATTGGCGATGGTGTTGAACCGCTTGCAGACCTGGGCGACTCGGCACAGGTCGCGCTCCGTGAGGTGCGACAGAATGCAGAGGAGCACCTCATCTGGCAGCTCATACTGTAGGTATTGCGACACGTTGCATACATCCACGCCTTGGGACAGTGATCTGGAGGCAAGAAGATAATATTACTTTTATAGACCATGAAGTTTAAATATACTAGAGTAGATACATATTTCACACATAAAAAAAAAAACCTAAGGTTTAAATCCTTTCTTTTGTTTAGTCTGTGCATGTATAATTGTATATGTGTATACATGTAGGTACGTTTTTTTCAGTTTGCACAGGTATCATAATATAAGGAGTCTTTATACATTTTCTGTTTATGTTTTAAATTTGTTATGTGATTCATATGTATGCCAACGTTTTCAAGACCATGTAAGAATGGTGCAGGAAGGAGGAAACAGGAGTAATCTCCAGTCAGTATGATCAGCACAAAATTAGTGTTGTTTATTAACTTTGAGGTTTCCATCCAAATAGCCTCATAGTATTTTAGGTGTGGTTAAATGATTAAGTACTAGTGTTTCAAATAATTGTGTTAAAATTGTTAAAGTTCCAAAAAAATACATTATTTACGAGGTTTATAAACAGATATATTTTGTATAAATATACATAAATTTTGTATCTTCCATCCTTTTCTCGAAGCAGTTGTGTTTTACATAACAGTGAAGTTGTGAAACATCTTTAGAACAGCCTTAGTAGAAATGTCTTGAATTACAATTAAGTTCTGTTTTTATTTTATCTCAATAGTCATAAGTTACGCAATTAACAAAATTATAAATTACAAATTTTGATTTTATATTTATTATATATATTCTAGATAGATTATTATATTCTGTGAGGTTACATGCGTTCCATAAAGCAAAGTAAACTAACAGCTCTTGATGGCTAACAGTGCATAGCTAAGCAATCTTATCATGTTAGATAAACAGTGCTTACCATCACCTTAACTGTAACATTTGTATAACAATATATTTGTACCTAGATATAGTAGGATATCTAAACACTGAGGATCAGCTAAATATTAGTTAAAGTAAATCTATGCTTATAGTAGCTTGTCTCGTATCATGTGTGATATTTCACATTAGTGACAAGTTGGTGGGGTATTTTAAGCGTTTATTGACTTTAATTTAAATGTATGGTTTTATATAAAAACGTTGCTCAAACTAAGATCATTTAACTGCTGCAAAATTAAGGAATATTTCAAAAAATTCAAGTTTAGCAGTCTAAAACACTTAAACAGTTAATATAAATAAAACTTTGAGCCTGTTTGTTCTTTTGAACATAATAACTGATTTAATACGTAATTTTCACCATAATTTAGAAATTTTCTTCTTGAGGCATAGTTAGTAATGCTAATATTGTTATTGAAAAAAAATAAGCATAGTAAAAAATTATATCATACAATTAAGTAATTAACATGTTGATTTAAACGAGGATTATTTATGTTCAAATAAATGTGTGTTTATTTCCAATACCTAGTAATATTGTTTATCAGTTCTAGATTTATTGAAATGTAATTTTGAGCAATTAAGCATATTACATATGCATAATTGTTGTAATTCCGGCGAAAGCACTGCAGCGACAGCACGCCGAAATTCCATTCCAGGCCAAGTGTGTTCACCATCTACCATCACTTAATATCAGGTGAGCTGTGGTCAAACACATAGCCTGTCAAACTAGATAAAGGTACTTACGTCCTGGGCCTCTTCCTAGCAGGTAGAGAGCAAGCGCCCGAGGGTCCTGGCTCGTGGTAGGCCGGCGGCGACTTCCGACGCAAGTCATACGGGCTGTGATGGCCGGCGGTGGTGGCGGGAGCAGCTGCCGGCACTGGCGGGGACCCCCCTCCGCCGCTGCCGCTTGGCCCGGCGCCCGCGTACGCGGCCGTCGCTGCCATAGCGCTCCCGGCCACGTTATTGGGGCACGGTACTTCACATGGCTCGCCTGGAATACAGAAATGTGTGTTTTAAGCCTATTTCACACTAGTGTGGCGACTTTTAGGCGTGACGTGTTTAGGTAGTGTTAATGCGGAACAGACTCCACTGTGCATTGCCGCGCCCTCACCGCAAATCGTTTCAGCAGACTTTGCCGCGGTTTAAGCTGGCTGCACTTTAGGATAATTCCCAGGCAGACTCTTTCTGGGGCAAACTTTAATTGGATACTCATTATGTGGAAGGTATATCTGTGATCAATTCGGTGAGTTTACTGCTGGGTGAAATATGCACTTCTGTACTAGCATTTCAACTTTCTAATTGACTGCCAAAGTAAAGTTTCTGACTTGTGAAAATAAAAAGGTAAATACATATGTACATTAAAAGTACACTAGATATACATATTATTGTCTTACTGAATGTATTGTAGTGTATTTTAAAATCTATTTTTTTATTATACCCTGGCCCTGTTTTCCTTTGTCGCCTTATTGTTATGCGATCTTGATTTATCATTATTTATTTTATCAGATGCTGGTGTGATCCTCAGCAGTAATACCCAGTAATTTTGATTTGCTGCCAAAAGGTGTGATCTATTTAAGAAGCATATCTAGTGCAGTGTTTTCTAAAATAACTAGGAGCGTTATTTGTCTCCAAATTGGGGGCAGCAATATGAATGATCTATCTGGAAGAGGAAAGATTTGATTTTTTGTTTGTTTGTATTGAATAGGCTCCAAAACTACTGGACCGATCTGAATAATTCTTTCATCATTAGAATGCTACATTATCACCGAGTGACATAGGCTATATTTATTATTCAAGTTATTTGAGTTTTGTTTTCCTGTGTGAAGCCGGGACGAGCTGCTAGTCTTAAATATTTTAGTTGTATTCAAAACCATCTCTTAAGTCCTGACATTATAAGATATCAACAACTATACTAACCTAGTTAAAAATTCTTTCTTTCATTCTTATTATATAAAACACGTGTTATATTTTGTAAATCAATGCAAATTTTACTTGTATTGGATATCAACCACCTATTTCAATTTCATCTTATCTCACTAATATCCACTATGAATGTGTATCATGCATATAATTATGTATGTTACTTTGTTAACTGTAATCACTTAATTGATTTGGGTGAAATTTGAAATGCAAATAGCTCATAACCTTAATCAACAATAGCAAATGGAAAAAGAGAATGAAATTGCAGTGTGCAGGTAACTTATCGTAAGAAAATTCATGTATGTACACTCTAGTGGTTTGAATCCATATCTCTCTACTACATTAAAAAAAAAAATTTATTTAAATTTACTAAATCAATTTAAACATGCATAAAAATAAATTATTCCTAACATGGTAGTATATGGTGAAGGTAGCCCATGTAGACATATTTCATGATTTACTAAATGTCAGCAGAAGGTTCAAACAAACATCAATGTAATACATGTTTATAGGTTTTTAGGACATGTATGTTTATAGTTTAATGATGTCAACATCTGTATGAATGTAGAAATGTGTCGTATTGCTTTTAATACTTAGCTATTGATGCCTACATATAGCATTGTCTTAATCTCATTTTAAATATTTCCATTCCACTCTGCAATGACTAAATAGTTTTGGTTTAATGTAGTATGGAAGTTGCATAAGTGTGTATATTTATTACTTCAATACATTATGACACTTAATAGATTTCGATTAAGTTGGTAGTCAGATAGCCTAAGTTTAACAAGCAGGTAATTTTTTACCATGGAAACTGCAGGTGTTAGTGTAGCTAGTATTATGAATCTGAAAGTTTGTGTGTGTATTTGTTCCGTTCTGCTAAACAAAATGGTTTTGGATTAAGTTTGGAATGCAGATTGACATTTTGTAAATGTTGCACTATCTGCAGTTTGCTATTTAAATAATGACACTGAAATTCTTTTAATCACTTTAAGAGTTTGTTTTTACATTTCATTTTTTTCTGCTATGTAAGACAAAAAAGTAGAACACAAAATAAAGTAGCTGTAAATTTGTAGGATATAACAGTTGTGGGGATAGGTATAGTAAAAATTTTCCATGAAAATTTCAGTCTGTTCAGACATAACATTTAAGAAACAGACAATATTACAATATTGCAGACTTTGTCTTTGACTTTTCTGCCAATATTTACATGAAACTTGCTAGATATATATGTTCATAAAAGCAAAGACTTATTTTGTTGATAACTTACATATTGTTTATATTTTGCACAGATGTTACATGGTTGTTAGATAAGATTGCAACCACAACAAAACTTATACATTATAGGTATGGTTCAATTAAGACTCAGATATATTTTTTAAGAGTAAAATTACATATGAAAAAATATAGAAAGTAGATTATAGAAGAAGAACTTAACATTACTTAAGGATATCAATCAAACTTGACTTAGTATTTGCATGACACATTTCCATCTTTTTCTTCACTTTAAATGTAAAATGAAGAATTCATTATGCAAGTACATAAATACTAAACACTACATGACGAGGTTTCGCGAGTGAAATGAATGAAGTGTCGTAACTCCTCGCAAATACATCGCGTATATTCGGACTCGCGTGAGAACAGCTGTTTCATCACTTCATTGTAAAATAAGTGTTCATCTTGCAAATCAATACTGGATAATGCGCAAAATGTCACTGAATTGCGCTACTTGAAACTGTCGTGAGACGTGGAATGTAAGAAACAAGAATTTGCATGCCAATCAACGAACGAGGAACAATGATCAACGAATCGAAAATCCTGTCGTTGACTTTTTCATTTTTAAAAGCAAAAAGATGGATCGTTTTTTCTACATAAATCACGATAACACGTTAATTACAACAATAGCTGCTGTAAGTTCTCAATTTAAAGGGTTTCATATCATAGCCGTCATGGGAACCGCTTTAGAGTAACATTTGAAAAGATTGGGGCGACATAAGCCGACCCGGATTACTTACTTGATTGTGTCCTAGAAGGGAGAGGTATTCTGTGTCCGCCTTTTCTTCGCGATCTGCGGACATACGAACGCGAAGACGAAAACGAGGCACTAGGCATTATTTCTTTTAGCACTTATTTTCACTAGAATTCAGCCCTAAACAAAGGAGACACCCGCACCAACACTGTCGGCCATTTTCTGTTTAGATTAGATTGAGGAGACAAAACGGGAAACAGAGATTTAACTGCATCGGTGGTATCTATATTTAATTTCAATAGTTCTATAAATTGATCACTATTCATATACACTACTACAACATTAATTAACTAATAAAACACATGATTTTAATAATTTACTGTGAAAAATTACACCACCACCGAGCAATGGGCGACTCTCAGCAAAATATGGCGGATTCAACATGGCGGTAGCGCAACGGCGCCGCTAGTGCCACCTATGTTGTAAATCTTTCATTTTTCACATTCGTTCAATACATTTTCGGCTACCATTAAAATTAAAAGAAATAATAGAAAAATAATTAGAAGAAGTGAGAAAAGCTAACATTGTTGCTGATTGAACCAATATTATCATATTTTATTTTCAAAAACATCCAATGCCGGAGCCACCAACGAAGCGTTTTTGGAGCGGTTACCGGAGCTAAATTTTGGGTTTGACCGTACAGCATTTCCAATAAAATTTCTATAAATCGTAACTTTTGTGATTACTTTAATGTTATATGTTGTGTTTTGATTGAATGATTAACTCTTTATTGTACACACTAAAAATAATACAATACAGAAGAAATAAACTTAATTAATAGGTGTAACAACTGGCGAATACACATGACTTGACATGAAACAAAATGCCGAAAACTTTGAAGTAGGCGAGAGCGATTTAAAGGAGGAAATGTGAAAAAAAGAAAAGTTACACTTAAACCCCTCAGTTAAACCCCAAACAATGTAAAAACATTTTTAATTTATATTGTCACAGACACGGTCATGCATAGTGATTTTCTCAGATGAAAGTGGGTTTGGATGAAACACGGATAAATCGTCTTGCTTCATTATATTATTCACCAAAACGTGTTTTTTGAATGCTTATGCAGAAAAATTGTACTACCATTTTATTAATTAAGTGCCAAAAAAGTGTGATAGGTAAGTAATGTAAAAAAATCAGTTTTCTTTCACCAAAGATTTCTTGACGCTTTCAAAACTTCTTCGAAGTTCGTTGTAAAGTCACCACTACATTACGAGAGTATGCCAGTACTTGACTATGCCTTATTTTGTATCGCTGAGATTTAATCTAATATAATTATATATACATATATATAAAACTATCGAAACCCTGGTGAATACGCAAAGTGTTACGCCAAACACAAAGAAGAATATGCTGTCATTTTTTGTTGGTGTCACACTGTCACTCACACAGTGAGTGGTGGACTGGTGGACTTGAATAGTTCATTACTTGTTGGATTTTGTTGTTGTAATTTCAAATTTGTAGACAAGAATAATTTGAAAAACATGGACTTTGTGATGGAATTTATCTCTGCAAATCATTGTACCTTCTCTATACTGGCTAGTGTCTTTTTAACCATAGCTTACGTAGCAAGTTTATACGTTTGGAGGTCAAAATTGAGCAGGTATTACAAGTCTCCGTTTCGTATCGATTTTGAGGGCGGAATATTTTAGAAACGTGCTTATTTAAGTGATGATTTCAGGGACCATCCATCAACAATAAAGCGAAGATTCTTCAGTGTGTCCTGCATGATGATCCTGGCACCATTTTACTCTCAATTGTTTATGTCCGATGAATCCCTTAAGAAAGGCGATATGTTTGAACATCTGGGCTTACGATGGCCAGGGTTACTAGCGGCTAGTATTTTACCTCTACTGCTGACTGCTGTTCTATTCCTAGGACCACTAACCATGCAGTTTCTGTCTGGTATTTGGAAATTGTACTCAGGTGTGTTTTACTTTTGGCTGTGTTACAAGGTCAATAGTAAGCAACAATGGCATTAAGTACATTGTTGTATAACGATTTTATGAGAACTTTTAGCAGATATTGTTTCTTAATTTCATTACAATGTGAGGTAAGGTAGTTGTAAATTTATTTTCAAATAATTATTATCTAAAACATAATCAAAAAATAATAATTTAATTTTAACTGCTTTGCTAGCTTATTTGGTAGTGTGTCTGCTCTGAGAGCTATAGGGTGTGGGTTTGATACCCATCCAGGACAAACATTTATGTGCTGAGCTTAAATGTTTGTTCTATCTGGGTGTTCTGTATGTTTAAGTCTGCCATATGTTGTAAATGTATATATGTATTTCTAAAAAGAAAGTATTTTAGTATGCTTAGTTTAGGACTAGATGGCATTGTACGATAAGTCCTACAATATTTATTCAGTTTTAAGTATGTAGTTAGTGTAAGTTTAAATTAAACAGCTTCACAATTCTAAAATAATATAATTAATGTAATGAGCATCAACTGTAAAATAATTGATTGTGAATGTGTGTACAAACTACTTAAAATACATAAAAAAATGGGTTGTATGACGATACCTGTATTTCTTGTAATGAACATTTGAACTATTCAAATGTCCACTACTAGTTTTTTAAATATAAAAATAGGAAACAAATAACTGTCTGATGAGATAATAAGATAACACTAGTACACAGAACAAGACAACTTAACAGTTACTTAACTTAAACCTTGGCACTTATTACTTTGAGGCATGTAGTACCTATTACAGTCTAGTCCAGTAATATAGCCTTTAATGGTAATCATTATGTAATAGGTTATTTATAAACCACCTTATTGGTTAACTAGGCACAGTGGTAAGTTTTTGAAAATACATGAGTTGATATTGATTATTTGAAAATTGAAAACTTCAGGACAATGTTTGCTGCAATATAATAATTTTTATTTAATATCTTTTCAATGTGCTTTTGTTTCCGATGGACTAGATCTCTCAACACCTAATCAAGTACATATAAATATGTATTTTTTTTACAGAACCCATATACTGGTTCTCAAGCTGGCAAGATCTGGTGTGGGTGAGGAATCATATAATGGCGCCACTTAGTGAAGAGTGGGTGTTCCGAGCATGCATGATGCCATTACTGCTACAGTGTCTTCCACCTATGACTGCTGTGTTTGTGGGTCCCCTGCTATTTGGCATAGGTGAGAAACAATTAGTGCTACTGTTCATCTGATCTGTACGATGTGGAAACTACTTTATTTTTATGTTCCATACCTTAAAACAATAAAGAAACTCTTATGGGGTTTACTACCTAGACCTAGAATGACCTAGAATCATTAATTAGCACCAAAGCAGTGATGCCTTGGACTTTGTATTGTTACTCAAAGTTCTGTGTATCGCTGCAATGGTCATGAATAGGCATTATCTCTTACCATCAGGAGAGTGTCTCGTTCGTCTCATTACTTTTTACATACATACAAAAAAAACATGAAATTTTTCAAAAGGCAAAGTCTACAGCATAATAAAAGAACAAAACTAAGAAACATCTTTTGCAATAATAATTAGAAACTACATTTGAAATTGTATGCCCTTCAATCATATTTGAATGAGAGTAATGTTAAGGGCTTTCATGGTGAAAAACTTTGGGAGTATTTCCCTTGGAACCTATGGCACTTGAGTTGTACTTGTTGTATAATGGTTGCACATTAGTAAATACAATTAAAAATATAGGATAATTAGTAACAAAAAAAATTATGAATTATTTTGATGTTTCCAGCTCACTTCCACCATATGTTCGAACAGATGAAATCAGGATTTGAATTTAAAACAGCCTTGATGATCTCAAGTAAGTATTCATTAACTGCATGATCTACCAAGAGGGTAACTTTGATATTTTAATGCCAGCAAGGTGATGCATAAAAGGTTACACAACTATGAACCTTATGAACAGATACAATATGTAGATTTTTCATGATTAAATTACTTGAATGACAGTAATGAGCTTATGATAATTGATATAGTATATATTAACAAAGTATTATTTCTTTAAATTAGTTTTCGATTGCTTTTAACAAAATATACTAATTTTTCATTGGTTTTCAGCATTCCAATTCACATACACTAGTTTATTTGGTGCATACTCTGCATACATCTTTGTAAGAACAGGTGAGTCCACTGTATTTTTACAACATTAAATATATATAATAAACAATTATAACATAATCCTCACTTATTAATCTTACTCGTTGGTTTAGTAAAAATTCGATAAATACCAGACGCGCCGTTTATGTTTTTTTAGATGGCAAGCAGGCAGGTTACCTGATGGTAAACAAATAAAACAAACATCGTAGAACATTACACACAGCGCCATCTGAGTCGAAACTAAGCAAAGCTTGTACTATGGCATTCAGATAGCTGTTACAATACTTAAATACTTTTTTTTTGTAAATACATACAGAATGCTCAGACACAAAACAAACAGTTGTTTATACCACAAAATGTTTGTCCTGGGTGGGAATCGAACCCATGCCCTAGAACACATTGATGGGTTGAAGATAATAGGAACTAAGTTACACATAATATCTCTAGCTTCAGACAGCAAAATAATAAAGAATTAATAATTACAATTGCATAACACACTTGCTCATTAGTCAAAAAATATTGTAGTTTCATTTATTAATAACAAAACCCACAAACATTGGTGATATGTAGCTACAATGATAACCATATCTCAAACATAATACCGCAAAATTAAACCACAATAGAGAAAAACATGAGTTACGTCATAATCTGTAGTTAAAATGTCCCATTGTTAGTAGAATTTTTAATATCCGTATGTCCATCTGTCCCAACGGCAAGGGACAGTCATAACATAATCCTCACTTATTAATCTTACTCGTTGGTTTAGTAAAAATTCGATAAATACCAGACGGGCCGTTTATGTTTTTTTTAGATGGCAAGCAGGCAGGTTACCTGATGGTAAACAATTTGCTGCGCTTATAAATTATTACAGTTCCAAGGTAGATGTGTTTTACCATCTTTGACCACTTTTTTTTTTTAATGGTTGTCTGACTAGGTGTTTGACCACAGCTCACCTGATGTTAATTGACGGTGTGGCCGGATATGGTAAAGCACACCTAGCCTGGAATGGAACTGGCTCTCAAGTAAAAGGCTGCCGGAACACACCATTAGTTGCTTGGCGGCAGATTTTAAATTTGAGGGTGGTAGCTAGCCTTACACACTTAATATCAGATGAGCTGTGTTCACACAGCTTGTCAAACATTTAAAAAAAAACTTGTTAGAGGATCTCATTACAAAATCCTTTATAATTTCTGTTGCAGGTCATTTCGTGGCACCTCTAGTCGCACACATGTTTTGCAACCATATGGGCTTTCCGAATTTTGGTGAAATTAGCCAATACCCTTCATTGCAAAGGGTTGTTATAATCTTCAATTTCCTTCTAGGTTTTGCTTTATGGTGCATCATGTTAGTACCGGTCACTGACCCTATGTTGTATGAAAATAAACTCCATTGGGATACATAATTTTTTTATACTTGTGGAACATAATTTACCCATATGTATTAATTTATTTTATTTGATGGGTCTTGCCATTGACCAATAATTCTTAATATGCATAATGTATGTTGTAGTTTCTGTGCACTGAAATTATTTTTTTATATACATATATATATTTTGTACAATATAATTTGTTTGATGAAAATTAAGGTTAGTTCTGAAATGTTGTATTGTTATTGAGTTTACGACTTCTTTTGTTAAATGAAGTATGTGTATTATGTTCTTTATTTAATTTTAAGCTTGCAAGTCTATATGTAAATCTAAGTTATTATCAATGAGTATTATCAATTGTACCTCAATTCATACAAGCTGTATCAATAATTGTTTGACTTGCATGTCTATCTATAACCATATCAATTATCTATATTCTGGAATATTTTGATCCACTATGGGTCATAGGCCAGGAGCAAATGTTATAAACCCACAATAGCATAGCATAGCTAGTTTGACACCAAATTTTTAAAGTATAGCTTATTTTTGTATGAGTAAAAATTTATGTAATAGGTTTATGTGCCATAAAAAAGCTTCCATAAATTGAAGATTGCTTTCAAAGAAATGTGATCTCTTTTAGGCAAGTTTAAATCTTTATGCGCTTTTTATACTTTAATTTATTGCGTTTGACAATATGTTTTACTTAGCAGTTTAAAATCCACAGTAGGTAAAAATTACGAGTGGTTAGGGTTGATATTTTAAATAATTACGTAATTGAATTAATAATTATATTTTTATTAAAATAATTATAATAATAACAGGGTTAATACAAGTGTTACTGACTAGTCAATTCATGTACGAGTAATTACCTTTTATAATTATTAAGTATTTTATTATAGAAAAATCTTTGAAGGAACTATCTCTGTATTTTAGGAAATTTACCTAAAATATAGATTGTTATAAGATTTTATAGTTCATTTAAGATAATTATTTTATAAAATTCGAAAATACGTAAATTAAGGTCCATAGGTACATTAAATTTTAAGATGCACACTGTAGTTTAGAGTTTATTGCTGAGATAAATTGAAGTTTTCGTTTTTCTTTTGTTTTTATGACATCAAAAAACAAAAGGCTCATTTCTATTTGGAGTTCCGTACCCAAACGGTAGTACGTAGCCCGAAATAGGTAATAGTACTCATCATCGTGAATAATATTTACTACGGGACCTACACATTACTGTGTTCTGGTTTGAATGGTAATGCAGCTAGCAAAATTACAGTGCTTTCGAGACTAACCATCTAATGTCTCAAAGTAATGAGCGCCAAACCGGCGATGCCTTGGACTTTGTTTTGTCATTCAAAGTTTTGTGTATCGCTACAATGGTCATGCTCAGGCGTTATCCTTATCAGGAGAGTCTCGTCCGTCTCATTACCTACTCTTATATAAAAAAAAGTCGCAAAAAAGCCGTAATTCCGTATAAAAATAAATTTTGCGTTGGACAAAATGTGACAAATTTCTCATTGGTCCCATAATAAAAGTTGATCATAATGACGAGTACAACCACCTCCATTCAGCTTAGCACTACCGTTAAGCGTAACCTTGAATAAGTCTGTCTCCATTCAACAAATCATTACAGTAATTTTTACAGAGTAGAAGCAAGCCTCATAGCAAACTTTGAGATAAATACCTACTTAATAACGGATATTTGCATAATGCTATAGAATCCTCGGAATATAAGTCCGATTTGCACTTGGTCAGTTTTGTTGAACAAATTAGTGATTATCATATTTAGGTGACCTCATTCATATTTGTAATTATACTCTTTATGTGTGACAATATGATCCACTGTAAGTGCATTTGTGTCTATAACGATTGTTAACCAAATCATACTAATAAAATTTAAATGTGATCATAAAATTTTAAAATAAAGAAGTTTTCTACTTTTCAAACTCTTATTCTTTTAATGAAACCATATAAATCTGTAAATATAATTTATTATTTCTTATAATACATCACTTGAAGCATTGTATATGTATAATCTATAACTAACAACAATACTAAAGTCATAACTATTTTACATTTTATTAAAGAATTTGGTTAATTAGAAGACGATTTAAATTCAGTTTAATTATGAACATCATAGATTCCTATCTAACAATAAATATAAATTCTAACAGCGATATGGATTTATAATTTGAAGAAGTTTTTTTATTATTATTCAACATGGTAGTATAAAAGTGCTTAAAAATACTAGAATACCATTCACACGAGTTTCTAGCCCAATATTTCCAAAGAAATTCACAAATTATAATATGCAATGCTCGACAATAAAGATAGCACACCAAAAAATATGACAAATATCAACATTTGGCAAGAACAACGACCGAATGGCATATCATTCATTCTCTTCACAGGACCAGAAAAGTTTGGTAATCTTTTTTTTTCGTTGGCCTGTGTTATTTGTTAATAGTTGTATTATTTATGTGCCATATTTCTTGCCCCGATTTGTACATATAGCTACATACAGCTTTATAATATGTACAAATATATTTCAGTTAAATTACACATTATAAATAAAGTTTAAATTATTTTTTTATGATTCATAAGTCCATGACAGAGATAATAATTTTATTATAATCAGTAGAAAAATAGTAAAAAAAAAACATATACGGTACAAAATACATTTACAAGCTTTCATTAAGTTTAGAGATTTTCCCCCATTTACACATTTTTAAACAGATTCTCATCATACTCATAAAAAAATAACTCGACAAGTATTATTTATTGATTGAGCTTGAAAATTAAATCAGTCTTAATATGCCGCTGGCATCCATTCTGATATACTTGTGTCACTCATTAAACGAAATCTAAACAGACGAGACTAAAATAGCAAATGCATAATGTAGTAAGCACACATCCTATAAAATAACGATATCCATTTCAATACACAGAAAAGGATGTAAAATTTACAAAAGAGATGACAATATTTTAAGTTTAGATTATTCAAGTCAACAGTCGTTTCGGTTACAACACGGCTGTTAAGAAGAGATTTTACATTAAAATCACAACTACTGGCATTTAATTTGGTCTTTATTTGCGGTAAATCACAATTGCTTGAATAAAACAGTAGATTATGCTATTAATCTACTGTTTCATTCAAGCGATTGTGATTTACCGCAAATAAAGACCAAAATAAATGCCAGTAGCTGTGATTTCACTAAAATTATGCTCCATTTGTCCATAAATGGCAAAAATTTATTTGTATGGAAATCGAACCACCTTTAAGCGGAAATAAACTAAATATCTACGTCAAACAATCTAAATTTCAAACATTGTCATCTTGAACACTCAAAATGAACTTTCGCAAAGTGACGCCTGAATCAATCAATTATCTAAAATTTAGATGGCATATGTATTAGAATCTTCGTTGCTTATGGGACTACGATGGAGACTTTTAAGGCTGTTAACATGACTTTTAAAAACTTAAGGCTTCTCTAGATTATCGCGGGAGCTCATTCCACATTTCGCAGGAGTATCAGATTTCTGTAATAAGACGTAACTGGCATTAACAGGCGCGAAACCATGATATTGTTCCGGAGCAATTTCAGGATTTTTTTTCTTTTTAATACGGATAAGTCCGCGTTTGACCACCAACTCGCCCGCTGGTAAGCGACGATGTGGTAGAGGATGAAGCACGCAGACCCAGAAGATACCTACCTATAGATTTTTATAGTGTCCCATTCTTCTTACAGTGGCGGTTTTATTAAGACGTATTTTTAAAAATTGGCTTTAAGAAAAGGATCTTCAGTTTGGCTCTTGTAGGTAATTGTGCCCGTTGATCTATAACTGACAGCCTAGCACGCGAGCATTGACAAAGTTTTATTACAAATATAAATATTTTATTGATAACACCAATGTTACAAGTAACTTCAAAATTTTTAAATATGTCATTAAATTGTATTCACTTTTTTGTCCCACGAGAACGAGACAGACGTATCACTATTCTAGCTTTGTCACGTTTACACATGGGGAAAGACAATTAGTCGCCGGCGTGTAGGTCGGCAGATAGCGTTGATTATCAAGTTTTGGCTAGTGCTGTACATAAGTACCGGACAAGCTCTATCCACGTGGCTCACGACTGTATAGGTCTGTTGGGTGATGGAGGAGCGGGGGACGCGTCGAGATCGCATGCTGATAGTAAGCGCACTAATTCGTCGGGGCTTGGCCCGCCGTCTGCCGATGGAGATTCGTCGCCTTCGCCTGGGGATACGGAATAACAGGTTTGCTTTACATAAATAAATATAGTAAGACATTACACACAGCGCCATCTAACCCCAAACTAAGCGAAGCTTGTACTATGGAAGTCAATTAACTGATAGAATACATAGACGTCTTTTTTTTTACTAAATACATACTTACAAATACAAATATTTTACTGATAACACCAATGTTACAAGTCAAATTTCGTAAAATCATTTCAAATATGTGTATTATTAAAAAAGTTATAAAACACTGATTAGATACATATCAATGAATAAAACAAAATATCAAATAAAGTACATAATAATATTATGTACTTTATTTGATATAAAAATATTATGTAGGTATATATAAATATTATGTCGATATAAAAACATGTCAATACAAAAATATTGTTAAATATTTCTTATAATACATACATAACACTCAGATACACAACAAACATTTGTTTATACCACAAAATGTTTGTCTTGGGTGGATCGAATCGAAACCATGCCTTGCAGCTCTTGAAGCAGATATATCTACCTACTACCAATGAGCCAATAGGTCATAACGAAACTAAGATCTTTTGCTAATAACTATGTAATCTCAGATTAGAACTAGTGTATAAATAAATAAATAAATAACGTAGGACTATACACACAGCGCCATCTGGCCCCAAACTAAGCAGAGCTTGTGTGATGGAAGTCAGATAACTGATAAAATACATAAATACTTTTGTTTTTGTAGATACATATTACATACTTATAATAAAGACAGAACAGAACAAACATTTGTTTATTTACAAAATGTTTGCCCTGGGTGGGAATCAAACCCACGCCCTACAGCTCTCAAGGCAGATATACTACCAATGAGCCAACGTGGCTGTCTGTATACTACTACTAACCGGTGTGCGGTCCTGGTGGCAGCGGCCTGGCCGCGCGGTCGATGGGCGCGGTCAGGTCCCACATCTGTGCTGCGCCGGACCGGTGGCCGCACAGCAGCAGCCGCCGCGGCCGCAGCGCGCCCTCGCACTCCGCCACCACGAAGCACGACACCGCCGACCCATCCACCGAACTGATCGTGCATACTCTAAACCAATACAACATAATATATATTTTGATTATAGCCAAAAAGCCAAGATTCACGTTCCCGTGGGAATACAAGGATAAAAAGTAGCCAATGTCATCCGGGGATAGCGTAGCCTATTCATTACTAACAAACAAACAAATAAAAAATAATAGTAGGTATAGATGTTTTTTTCACATAGTTCCTATCCCATCAATATTATAAACTAGCTGCGCCCCGCGGTGTTACCCGCTACATGTTTTCGGGATAAAAAGCAGCCTATGTGCTAATCCAGGATCTCAGCTACCTCCATACCAAATTTCATCCAAATCCGTCCAGTAGTTTTTGCGTCAAAGAGTAACAAACATGTATGAATATTTTGAGTTAGCTACACAAAAAAATAAAAACGTTATTTTAAAACGCTATGCACAGACGCACAAATGACGTCTCATAAATAGCACAGCCTATCATTTGTGAGTATAAAATATTTTACGAATATCAATTTGTCCAAATTAATATTATTCTGTGACAGGCATCAAAAGTAAAATCCACTGACCTTTTCCCATTTGAAGCCAGTCTGACATATAAAGTATCTGTATCAGGAACTACTTTCTGTATAAATATCTGCTCTTCATCTTGCTCTCCATATGGACCTGAAAATAACATGGAAAAGTACCTATGAGAAAAATAGTAGCAAAACCAAAACTAATATGAGCTGGAAAATTGAACTTTATCTGAGAGAAGCACAGTTGATCAAAATCAAAAAAATTTAGATACAAAATATTTTTATTTTTTTACTTTTACTTTTTTTGAAGTACATTGCAAAAAATGTATTTGTAAAAGTTGTACCCATAATAACGGTTGGTTTTACACAGCATCATTTATCCTCAAACTAAGCAAAGCTATAGATGGTAATATATAATATGGTTCCCATAGAAAACACAAAAACTTGTCGCATTATTGCTACTAGCTGCGCCCCGCGGTGTTACCTGCTACATGTATTCGGGATAAAAAGTAGCCTATGTTTTAATCTAGGGTATCAGCTACCTCCATACCAAATTTGTAGCGATGATAGCTCAATGGTTAGCGTGGTAGGTTCGCATGCCGAAGGCCGTGGGTTCAAACCCCAACAATGAGCCTGAGCTGCCGGTGAAGGAAAACATCGTGAGGAAACCATAGCATGGTGGTAGGGTACTTTCTAGTGCTCGACTGGGTAGCTACCACCCTCAAGTTGAAAATCTGCCGCCAAGCATCTAACGGTGTGTTCCAGCAGCCTCTCTTGAGAGCCAGTTCCATTCCAGGCTAGGTGTGCTTCACCATCTTCGAGCACACCTTCACTTAACATCAGGTGAGCTGTGGTCAAGATTGTCAACCATAAAAAAAAAACATCCAAATCCGTTCAGTATTTTTTGCATGAAAGAGTAACAGACATACATCCATTTATAATATTTGTAGGAAGTAGGGTTTGTGCAAATATTATAATATTTACATTTTATATAGCCAACGTTTAATTTATACATACAGAACATCCAGACACAGAACAAACAACGTTCGTCTTGAATGAGACTCGAACTCACACCATACAGATCAAACAGGACAGTTAAACAAGTTATATTAAACCTTTCTTCCATAACATTAAAGATCAATTTCTCACCACAATCATTATGCGCCTGCGCAGTAGGCGCCTCCAGTGCTAACACGTTGAATGCGGCTTTGGGCGTGGTGCCGGGCTGAGTGGAGATCATTCCACGGAAGCGAGTCACTCTCCACGACCGCACGTGGTTGTACTCGCTGCAAACTGATATGAGGTAGTTTTCTGATAATGACACCTAAAACAAAAAACGGTGTTAGAATATACCTACTAGTTCATCACATGCCTATATAGCGTGCTTGTTGTAAAGTTTACAAATAAGTAGGCTTTCTTTTTACCGCGTGATGTTAAGCGTAATACAGTCCACGATAAAAAAAACTTAACGGGCAAGTCTTGTGAAATAAGGCAATCGATGTGTTTTTGTCAACATTTTTGTGCCGTTATACATCATGTGGAAGTTTGAAATTAATGAATACTATAGTACATATCCTGAATTATTATGCTTGGAGAAAAAATAGTTTCAAACGCTTTTCGTTTCTTGAAATTATGAAATAGAATATGGCCAAATTATTTTTAATCCGTAATCTTGACATCAAAATAATTATAGGAAAGACGCAATTTTATAGATGCTAACTTTGATGCAGATACATTTAAGGCTTAGACCTTTTATTGTACGTTTTGTTTATTCTATTAGCAGATAAGTACGGATAGTTTGATGAAAATTTCTGATAGTGCCTGCTGAAAATCTCTTTTCTGCGTTACGTCTGTTGCTGTTTTATTTTGGTAGGCGCTACAAACCATCGAGAATCTCTGAATCTGACAATCTAACGTCACGAGTCTCGTGGTCGTGTATAGCACGTCACGAGAGGGCGCGCGGTGGCGGCGGTACCGAGCACCGCGCGCATGCTTCCCGCCCGTTTTGTATTTGACACTTGACACTGGCAAATATTCAAAACGCGATGCCAAAACAAAAAAAAAAACTTCTGTCATAATGTAACAGATAATCAATGTAAAATCCGCTTCCGGCAATAGGAATAAACATTCTGTCTCCTTCTTGCTCGTGGCTATAGTAATTTAACTCTCCTTATCTATTTTAGCGTGACGTCAATGTATTCAAATCTAACGTCAGACGTATGTACGTTTGTGTGAGTGGAAAATATCAATGTAGGTGTTCAAGCAGAAGTTCCCACGGTCGAGGACTTGGCCCTTAAATATTTTTACCTTTTTATTCTTTTCTTTATTTCTTTTTAACTTAATTATTTTTATTTTTAAATATTAGGCACTACAAATAGGCTTGCTTTTTCACTCACTTCATATCACTAACAATCTATTGAAGCTGCAACGACAGGACCTTCGTCTCTTAGTAGGCCTCATAACCGGTCATTGCAACTTGAATAGTCACCTCTTTAAACTAGGAGCCACGGATAGTCCGCTATGCCGTGGCTGCTTGCAAGAAAATGAAACTGTAGAGCATGTGCTTTTGCATTGCAAAGTCACAGAAGGTACTAGAGTTGCTACTAAGCTGCATGAAACTGCTTCGCTATCATTCATGTCATCATCATTGAACTTGTCACCTAAATCACTGGAGCTACTATGCCAGCGGCCCAGAGCCTCGCTCCGGTACTTCAAGGAGCTGGGTTGGCTCGGGTAGACGCTGGCAGGGGGAAATGCACAATACACCCCAAGCGGGACGTCAGTGCAGGACTCATCGCCCCCACTTCGAATAAGAAATAAGAATAAGAAGGCTTGCTTTTTATCGTATGATGGTAAGCGTAATGCAGTCCACGATAAAGCACGCTTGTCTAAAAGAAAACGATTCACACGCATCAACATTTTTTTGTTTCAATTTTAATTTTATTGAGTGTAATATGAACGTACTTGGTTTGAAATACCTAAATGATTTATTATTGATATTAAAATCCACGATTAGACTTTTCAAAGTCAAGAGTGAGTATTTTCCTTTTAGCTGGATTACAGTTAGAGCATTTTCTTTTGTTTTAATTTTTTCTCTGAAAGGATGAAATGGTATAGATAAGCTTACCTTTGTGATAGGGCTCTGGTGAACAGTAAATGTTTGAAACAGTTGCGGCCCGTGGCCTACAGTTTCCGGGTGTTGTACAATGACCCGTACGGCCCCGCTTCTGGTGCCGTACGCGATCTCTATCCAGTTACCGCAGAGATCTGAGAATACATAGTTACAATAGGTATTTTTAATAATGCGTCTATAATCATCGTTCAGGGTCGGCAACGCATTCACGATGTTTGGTTGGCATTCAAAAATTGTGGTTGTTTTACTGCAATATATCGAATGCCTTACAGTTATCGTATTAAACTGACAATACTTTTAAAAAAAATCAAAAGTAATGAGACAAACAAAACGCTTTCCTGATGGTGATAGCCTGTCAATAACTATTGCAGCGGTATTCAAAGGTTGTTGGAAGAAATCGGTTTAGGCGACAAAGTCGCCGTTATTCTGCCGATTACGGGCATTATTATTAATTTAGTAGATACATTTCTTTACTAACCTAGGATTGCATTTAGATTTTTAGGATATGAATATTTGTATTTCGTTGTGCGATCTCTAAATATCTAGATATAAACCAAAGTTGCTCTCCTCGTTTTTGTTTATACGCTGAATTTTTCTAAACCACGTAATGGAATTCTCTATGGTTTCCACTGTCATATTAATTTACATTTTGTATTTACATAATCAATCGCAATTTAACTTTTTTACCAAACTTTCAATCTTTTTTAAATATTTTGCAATCAAGTCGTCAGTGCGTAGCGGGTTGCTAGTAGGTACAGTTATATTCTATTCTATAGTTATAAAAGAAAGTGGCAACTTACTCGTTTTTGGTGTGAGATATACTGAAATAGCTGTGATAGGTTCTTGAGTTGGGTCCTTGTATAATTGAGTCACTAAGAGATCATTGTCTTTCATTCTTAAAGGGAACTTTTGCATGTCTGAAAAAAAAGTATTTTTGTAAATTGTAAATTAGTTCTGATTTTTATGTTTTTAGAAAAATACGTTAAATAGATATAGATCAACATTGGAATACACTAGAGTTAATTTGCTTTGTTTTGAAGATCAAATACATCACAGATATACATGGAAGCTGTTCAAGTGCTGGATTTTATATCTAGATATATTACGCCTCGTAAGACTTGCAGAGGTTTTCTGCCTCACGGAAAATAAAACTACAAAACGTCAGACACCATCAATAAATAACAAGTCAAAGTAAACTAAAACTGTTCTATTTTGCATAAAGAAGATTAAACCCATGTCAGTAAATATACGTCGAAGTATACTCAAACATTTTTGTTGCATTATCGAGATTACTTACGTTAGTAAATTTATTTATATACATACTATGTATTGTATATACAAAAACATTCAAACAATGTCGATATTTTAAAAAAGGTTAGTACTTATAAATTCATTATTAAATGTTTGTTCTGTGTCTGGGTTTTCTGTACGATTTATAAGTAAGTATTTACAAAAAAAAAGTATTTATGTATTCTATCAGTTATCTGACTTCCATCACACAAGCTCTGCTTAGTTAGGGGCCAGATGGCGCTGTGTGTATAGTCCTACGATATTTTTTTTTTTTATTCATGATTAAGTTATGAAAGTTTCAACGTCGCATGATTGAGGTCGTAATTTTGGAATACGTAAAGCTAAGTTATAGAAGAAATATTTCATGTTTTATCTCTGTTTACAATGTGTTGAGATAGTGTTCGTACATAACACTTACCGATATAGTTAATGGCGCCAGTAGCCGTCCCTAGCAGTAGGAACGAGCCGGCAGTGTCATAAGTAGTAAGATGAGCAACATCTTGTGTTTGCCAGTGTTGAGTGCTCGTGTGCCAAACGCCGGCCTTGCTGCGGCTGCCAGCACCGCTGAGGGCAACTAGTTGAGGACCAACAAATAGTAGATGCTCTACTCTCACACCTAAGTTGAATGTACCTAAAAACACATCAAATTTTACTCTTCGATGGCCATCGGCTCGAAGATTTTATGGACACCAAAACAATATGGGTTGACAACATTGATGCTTTTTGAAGTCAGTTAATATATTATACATTTATAAATAATGGTTGCAACTTCACTTTAGTTACAGTTGCCATTTACGTCCGCTAGAGGCGCGGATTCGTTCTTTCATATATTTTTAAAAGACTTCAAAAAAGGAGAAGGTTCTCAATTCGACTGTATGATTTTTTTTGTATGCATTTTACGCGATCATTCCGCCAACTATGTATTTATAGATCGATTTTAATGATTATTTTTTGTTCGGTGGATCATCCTTTGAGGTGGTCCCATTTAAATTTTATAGAAATCGTACGGGCGGTTTTTAAAAAATCTATCCAATAAATCAACAATAATACATCCATGATATTCCGTTGCGTTTAGTTGGCCAAGCCATATTATAAAGGTTATGCAGGTGGTTGGTTGTGGTTAGGTTGGTTATGGTTAGGTTTTTTGTTCTCTGTACTTTTTACTATATATGATGTGCACAATAAAGAGTTATATTATTATTATTTATCTTTACTCTTTAGAGTTCTCTCGTTTCCGAGGTAGTATTGCTGTTGATGCGGGCTTTTGGCCAAGCAAAAACAGGGGTATTAATTATGCTGATCTGAAGACAAAAATTTGCGGACTATCCTACAGGTATTTAATATTGCTGCTTTTTGCAACAGTATAAAGGTGAGTTTGTGAATATTTAAAGTTTCTAAGCTTATTATGCTTTCATATTGGTCACATAGAAATTACATAAAAAATCAGTTATGTAATTTGATTTTTAAACCATAATACCTAAAACCTAGTCTTGTTCAAGCTTAGGGGCATAGAGTCGGTTTTTTTTAATTGTACATTTACATTTGTGGTATAGAAAACATGACAAATAGATAAACTGGACACATAGGTTTACAAAGATCTAGTTAACTTACCAACTAGGGTCCTTCTCACAGGCTCGCTATGTGTCGAGAATGCCCACAGTCTAACTAGAGGTCCACTTGCTATTCCAAGCATAACGTCTGTGCCAGTCGAACTGTTGCCACTAGAACTTCCTCCGCCAGTTTTCGCATTTAACGCTATTCGCTCTATAACGGAGTCTTGGACAGGTGATTGGAATACGACATACCAACCGCATGAGTCTGTCAGTCTGAAAACATTTCATTATGGAATTACATAGGTATACATATATTCACATAGATGGATCAGGGTTCGGCAACCTTTTGGCAGGTGTTAAAATAAAGTAGAGACGGACCTAACTCTTCGTGATATTAACCCTAGAAGTTTGGAAATGGTTTAATTGGTCAAATCCCTATCAAATGAGATAGAAAAAACAAAAATGCTATAAAGAATTGTTAAAATATAGGCAATTTAATTCCTTATACTTATAATTACAATATTTTCTATCTAGAATCTGTAATATTTTAGATATTTATGACTAATTTACAAAACAATCACGGGCCGCGTGTTGCCGACCCCTGGCAGATCATATTATGTATATCCCATGAATTTTGTCAACTCTACTATGATGGTTAAAAAGTAATTGTGGCTTCAGAACAGATTTAGTTAATGGAGTCATATCTAGTAGTAGGAATCATCGTTAATTACTAATATTATTATGAAGGAATCATGGCTATTATATTTCTTATCCCACTGCTGGGCATATATCTCTCTCACACTGTATCTACTTTGGTCACGCGTTAATCGTGTCTTGGTTTGACTTTTGCATATTTTTTTTTTTTTTTTTTTTTTTAATGTTTGACAGGCCAGGTATTTGACCACAGCTCACCTGATGTTAAGTAAAGGTGTGGTCGAAGATGGTAAAGCACACCTAGCCTGGAATGGAACTGGCTCTCAAGTGTGGCTGCCGGAACACACCGTTAGATGCTTGGCGGCAGATTTTCAACTTGAGGGTGGTAGCTAGCCAGCCGAGTACTAGAAAGTACCCTACCACCATGCTATGGTTTCCTCACGATGTTTTCCTTCACCGGCAGCTCAAGCTCATTGTTGGGGTTTGAACCCACGCCCTTCGGCATGCGAACCCACCGCGCTAACCACTGAGCTATCATTGCTACCATTGCTACTTTTAACATAATTATGATATTTTTCCTATTATTATTCGTTATTATGTCGTTAGCCATGACTGGAAAAACAAAAAAATAATGGAACAAACGTTGAGTTGAATTATTATTAATAGATTAAGATACAATTTTTATGCAAATGAATAGGTATGTATATGAAATTAGACAAGAATCAGATTGTCACAAAAAAAAAGCTCACTTCGGTATTTCTGTGTTGTTGTAGACAGTGCAAGACCTTTTGAGAAAATTCCAATTATCGCACTTTGCTCATATGCAATAAAACAGAGGTACATAACATTTCTGGTACTTAATAAAGAAAAAATGTAAATATCTCACCTATATCCAGTAACAAAGTGTGTGTATGCCACTGCAATCCAGTTGTGATGCGCCTTTATTATTTGAACTTTTGATGTCACTGGAAAAATAGTAGCTTCAACCAAAAATATATTATATTTTGGAAGCATAAGACTGCATTTCCATAAGCTGTAGCTAAACTTGACTGAATCTAACCGGGATCTAATTTGTTGGAGCGAAAAGATTTCTACTGATGTCTTATTTTAAGGAAAAACAATACTAATCTTAGTAGTATAAATGTAACAATACATTTCTGTTTTGTATATTAAGGATAACAAAAAAGGTCAGTTTCCATGATAATATATTTTTTGGTACATATTTAAATTTCTAAGCAGTATAACAAAAAAACACTTGTTAAATGCAATTTGGATTGTCACAACAAAGAAGTAATTTTTAGATTTATAATGCCACTTATGGAAATGCAGTCTTTGATTGAAGAATGTTACAATACATACTCTCTGGAGGTCTATGGCCTTTGTGGCAGTCTGCATTGCCGAGGGAAGCTGCTCTTGAGTGCCCTCTACCACATCGGCTGAAAACATTGGCAGTCTATGTACAAAATGGCAAAAGTATGATTTTTGGACAACTTCATTGATTTGATAAAGTTGTAAATATAAAACAGTATATTCTAAAAATTACAAAACTTAATTTTTCAAATTAATTATTCACTTCATTATACTAGGTATGTGTGCATAGCAGGTTACTTTTAAATATATACGTTTTTATACACAGAATAACAAACATGCAACATTTTTTTTAACTTTGTATGGACAGGACAGTTGGCACAGAAGGTTGGCATTGTAAAAATAAATGATTTTATTAAAAAATATGTAGATGTGTGTATTAATAAATACACATATAAAATTAAGTTAAAAGATAAACAATACTACATAATTCTATCATCATCATTTCAGCCGTAGGACGTCCACTGCTGGACATAGGCCTCCCACATTGACTTCCATAAAGACAATAAAGCTTTATCTTCCATAAAGCTGCTCGCATCCAGCGAGTTCCTGCGGTCTTTACTAGGTTGTCTGTCCATCTTGTGGGTGGACATCCTATGCTGCGCTTGCCGGTCCGTACATAATTATACGCATAAAACAAATATGTTGAACAAAAAAAAATTATAATACATAACATAGAACACACACAACATACATAGAGTACATATAATATACAATTATGTACTAATTAATATGGACTATCTACATACTTTATGAACAAGATTAAATATTTTGCTAAACTTAGTTTCTTTCAAATATTTACTTAAATTACCTTAGTTGATCCTGTGATGGAATCCTACCAATGGTGCGTAAGTCGAGTGATGAATTCCTAGAATGCGTTCGGTTTGTAGGTGCATCTGAGCTGGACGCTGTGGAGTTCTTTCGTGAGCAACTGCTTCCATTCCTTCCATTGTTTCCATTTGGTACATTCACTGGAATTATTGTTGTTATAAGTGTGATGTCAGAATTTTAAAATGATTATTGTATTGTAAACATTACAGATATTACTGTTAGGTTTGAAGCAAGTACTCATGATTACTTGTGCTACCTAATTATCAAAATAAATAAGAACTTAATAAAAAAAACACTGCTTAAAACTTGTCTGCTTGTACTTGTTTTGCTAACAAAATGTACTAAAAGGTATATGTGTAATATATTCAAACTAAAAACAAATGACTACATATATAACCTAACCTACACCTAAAAAAACACACAAGTTCTTACCATATAAATCATTTATAAAGTAACAAAGATCATTCTGTGTGTAACCTATTGCAAACAATAAAATGTATGTTAAAATAGTAGATGTAACAAGAATAAAAAGTATAGTATACCAAAAAGAACATCTAATAGGAAATGCTGTGTTTAAATCTGCTGTGTTTTAAATCAGCAAAACAAAGTCTGGGGTATCACTGCATGCAATCAACAGCCCAGTAATTTCACTAGCTGCAGTACCCTTCAAACCGGAACACAATAATGTTTACACACTACTGCTTGGGAGCAGAATATATATATAATATAATACTTTTATTTTTGACACACAAGAAAAATGTACATTACATTAGTATCCGAACAAGAAAAAACTAAATCTCGGGATCCAACAATACTTAAATTATACACAATGTCTAACATTACAAACTCATTAGTAGGTTTTTTTTGTTTTTTTTTAACAGATTTGTATCTAGATTAATATACCTATTTAGATAGGTATAGGAATAATATTATAATGCATTGTATAAACACTAAGCTGTATATAAGCTAACTAACTAATGAGCTTGATCAATATCAATATCATAAAACAAGTAGGTAGTAACAGTTTAGAATATCTGGTACTGCGGTGGTACCTACCTAGACGACTTCCTGCTAAAGAAATCTACCACCAAGCACTCAGCTGTCTAGCAGCACTCAAAATCAAAATCTGCCACTTGAACCTAACTTTATGTTACAGTAGCCTTACATAAGAGCCAGTTTTCATTTCAGACTAAGTGTGTCTACCATTTTCGACTAGCACTATCGTTAACATCAACAGCTGTGGTCAAAACCTAGCTAATCACTGGAAAAATAAAATTAAAACAAACTTACATGGGGGTGGTAAATATCCATAGAACAGAACATCCCCACAAGATGAGTGGTTCATCTCATCACACAAAGCAAGTCTCCTACTCAGTGGAGTGATGCCGAAGTAATCACACTCATGTTTCAGTGCTCTTATGTTCACATTGTTCAGATCTATGTCCCGAGTCCGTAAATAATTCAAAATAAGTCCGAACAGCTGTGGATCTCTGTCTATGAATATAGCTCCAGTTTCATCTCTCACTGTGGGTATCCTGCCACTGAGTAGCGCTGTGAAAAATGTATCTGGTACCCAAGTAAGTGTGTGCCATGAAGTTGCAAATCTGAAAGGATTGTACTAAATGATAACATTTATATTTATTGCTATGCATGCCTCACTCTGGCAGCAGTGATATGATTATTTATGGCAAAATCTTCAGAAACAGTATAACTTTTTTCTGGATCCTTAAACATTTATATGTATACAAAAAAATGGCAAAAAGTTGTTTTAAGAAAAATAATTTTAATAACCTGAAAATAGGAATAACCTAAGATCTGAGCATTCATTCACGTCTAGAATGATATGATAACGGGGCAAATATCCGAACTTAAGCAAGTACTTACTTTTCTCACTGGAATACCTACCTATAAACTTTCACTAAATTTCCTTTCCTTTCCTACGTCAAAGGTGATTCTATCAATTTTATAGTAGCAAAATGTAATGTATTAGAAGTGTAATATGATATGTTTATAATATTTGTATGTCGCAAATTGACGAAAATACGTAGAAATAACATTATCGCTTTAGATAATCATTAATTTGTCACGCATTCTATTGCTGTATATTAATGTTATTACCTAGTGCCACCGATGTTCAAGTTGACAATTTCTTGATATTGATTGGCCATTTTGATTGAAATGGTTTTTAAATTTGCTGATACGATAATTAATTTTTATGAATACAGAAACTAAAACTACTAAAGCAAAATATCAACAAATCACAACAATGGCGGAAATGTCAACGTCAACAATCAGCTGACAAAATTGACAGCTATTTCACAGATTAAAAATTATATGTCTTGTCTACACGAAGTTAGTTTAGTAAAGAAAAATGCATTACAAAATCAAAAAATCGGTAAGCTATGAGTTTGAGAGTTGTTTTTTCTTTCTGGCAATGCTTTTTAAGAGAGACGTGTCCGTCCGTCCGTCAGTGTCCCAAAAAGTCAATTTTTATTGAATTGTTAAATCTGATGTATGAAAATAGGGTTCTTTGTGAAAAACTGGAGCAAAACTAGAATAATTTGAAGCATCGATATGCCGGCTACCGCAGTCTCGAAGCCGGGCAATAGCCCCAAACGGGGGTTGTTTCATAATACGGCCGGCTTCAGCACCCTCATCACTGTAACGGTGCTAACGTTGGCCTGGCTGGCCGGTTTCGCGTCCCGGCTCTTTGCTGTTATACGTTTTGAAAGTATTATTCACGAGTTTGACCCATGGTAAGTATAGACGAATAAAATAAGTATATAACCTGTTTTAATTGCAAACGTACACACTAAATATTTCCTGTTTTAGGTTCAATTACCGCTCTACGGCCTATATGGTGCAGCATGGGTTCTACAATTTCTTGAATTGGTTCGACGAGCGAGCGTGGTACCCTCTCGGCCGTATAGTAGGGGGTACTGTCTACCCTGGCCTGATGATAACGTCTGGCACTATACATTGGATTTTACATGCTATGAATATTCCTATACACATTAGAGATATTTGTGTGTTCCTTGCACCTGTGTTCAGGTATGAATTTAAATCTTCTAGAGAAATTATCCAAGTTTTTCTAATTAACTGACCATATCAAATCCTTCACTAACATATTTTAAATACCTTTTTTAGTGGTCTTACAGCCATAGCAACATACCTCTTAACATCAGAATTATGGTCCCGAGGAGCTGGTCTTTTTGCTGCATGCTTCATTGCCATGGTCCCTGGCTATAGCAGTCGGTCAGTTGCCGGGAGTTATGATAATGAGGGTATAGCTATCTTTGCACTGCAGTTCACTTACTATCTATGGCTGAAGAGTGTAAAGAGTGGATCCGTCTTCTGGTCTGTTTGTACTGCACTCTCATACTTTTACATGGTAAGATTGAATTTTAATTCTGATAGGTTTTTTTCTTTTTTTTTTTTTTTTTCTTTTTATAATGAGGTTTCACAATAGCAACTACAATGACAATTTTACCAATACATGACAAAAGTAACGCTAGTTGTGTTGCTTATTAAAGAAGCACAGTATGCAATTTTTAAATAAAACATTGTGTAATGAAATAAATAATAATCTAAACCAAAATTAAGATTAATTTAAATTAAGACCTTAGTCAAAATTAAAATCAAATTCATAACCACTTGCAATCATTATCAAAATTAAAATTAAACAAAAATCAAAATTCGGATCAAAATTAAAAACTAAAATTATAAATACATTAAAAACATAATAAATCAACTGATTTAACAATTCAGCTTGTTCTCAACACAGGCCATGATGACATTTAAATTAGTAATAGTATAATTTACATAAAATAACTTATTATTTAATACCAAACTGGAATAGTCCAGTTTCGATTTGGATACATTGTTAAGTATTTCAGCTCAGATCCTTGAATGTCTAAGAGAGGTAGCTATTACAGTAAATTTATTTAACTGTAGCTCTCTTATAATATTTAATTCTATTAAATAAATAAATAAATAACCACCAACCATAACCAACCAACCAACCATAGGACCAAGAAATTAAACAAAATATATCTGTAATATATCTGGATGTTAGATTACCTAACTGAATTGGTAAATCTTTAAACGAGAATTTAATTAATAAGGTTCTACTATTTACTAAGCCATGGGATAAGATGTGTGTGTGTGTGTGTGACAGGTGTAAAGAGTTTAAAAACAATTGCATGAAAAATGTTCATTACAAATCACATTACTTAGGTATAGTACACTTTATCTATATTTTCATGCTTTAGATCTAAGCGACACAGTTACAATGTTATGACTCGTAAATAAAGTGTAATCTTATTGATAAGATAAAATTACTACTAATAGATGCTTATGATATTAAGTATGTTTTGGCAACTTCTCATCTCTCTTATTTGTAGAGATAGCTCACTGGTTATAGTGGTCAGATCACATGCCAGAGGGTATGAGTTCAGATTTAAATAATAAGCATAATCTGCCAATGAAGAAAAATATCATGAGGAAACCAAGGTGAAAGGGTAAAATCCACTTTCAAGCACCTTACAATGGGTTTGGGCAACCTCACTAAAGAGCCAATTCCCATTGTGGGCTACCACCTTCTGCAACACCCTCACTTAACATCAAGTAAGCTATGGTAAAAATTAGGCAAGCCTATCTATTATTAAAAAAAAACCTGGCCTGTCACCAATAAAAAAACTGACATAATAATGAAATTTATTTATTATATTTATTTACATATTATGATAGTAGCCAAGCCTCGTAAGTATGAAAAAAGAAAGAAAACATTTATTTTGTCACACAAATTAATAAAAAAGATGACTAAAATGATAATTAAAATGTCACTGTAGTGTCCAGTGTGATAAAAAGTAAATAAAATCTTTTGGGATGCACGAGAGTGAATAAAATAAAATAAGATACTTACATATGTGAATGTAATAATAGTTAAAGTTATGTTTTTTTTATGAAATCAGACCTTTCATCTGTAATACAGGCTTCACACACTCACTGAAACAGTTTGAGAAATATGCATTTTCTGGTATTTTTGGACAGTTACTCTCAGTATTTTCTGTTCCAGGTGTCAGCATGGGGTGGATACGTATTTATTATCAACTTGATTCCACTACATGTGTTTGTGCTACTTATAATGGGACGCTTTTCCCAGCGTCTATTTGTCAGCTACTCCGTGTTTTACATTGTGGGACTGTTGATGTCCATGCAAATACCTTTTGTTGGATTTCAACCCATCAGAACAAGTGAACATATGGCTGCTTCAGGTTAGTATTTTCATGTATTTGTTTTTATATTTTTGAACAAAGTATGTACTATGTTTATACTAGCAGGCCGTCCCGGCTTATCACGGGAAAACAAAACTCGATTAACAATATAAATTTAGCATATGTCACTAAGTGATAATGTAGCATTCTAATGATGAAAGAATTATTCAGATCGGTCCAGTAGTTTAGTTCTGTCCCTATCATTACAAACAAAAAATCAAATATTTCCTCTTTATAATTAGTATAGATAGATGTAGATTAGATGTCAATAGTTTTCGCTCCGCATGCTAAGTAAGGGTTTTTTCAAATTTTTCATAGCTTGGGTTGCATTATTGAATTTTCCATACAGATCCCTAATAATTTTTTAAATTAAATATAGGACCAGTAATTTCAGAGTCTTTTCAATACAAACAAAAATCAAATATTTCCTTTTTATAATAGTATAGATGATAAGTAAAATATTCACATTCATGTACTTGCAATGTGTTGTAAAATAATATTGATAAACTGATTTAAAAAAAAATATATTATATATTTTTTTTAATCAGTTTTAAAGAGCTTTTTCGCTGAGGCGAATATGTCGCTCTGGTAACGTAGCTTATAGGTACATACAATTTAAATTCTAAGGCTTAGATTATAAAGCATTCTGGCCGCATCTGAGAGAGGCTCGGCCAGAATGCAGTTACAGTAACCAACATGCAGTCCTAAAAAAAAATATTATGGTTGTAAGAAATTAATGTTAAAAGCATGATACAGTTGTAGACAGCAGGTATAAAAATGTATACCTCTCAGACTTGACGAGACTACTCTTTGCGTTACACTGTGTTTGTTATGTACATATAATTATGTTAGATGTTAAATTATTTTATGTCCTGTAATTTTATTAAATCAAACATTTGCGCCGCATGTTGTTTGAATATTAAACCTTGCAAAAGAGTCATTACTAAAGTCAATTTAGTTCCAATAACAGGGCTTTCTAATCAAATACATAACAACATTAATTGGTATTTCAAAGTACGTAAAGTTTCGTTGTAGTTTCATCTACATTTTTGCAAGCAAAATAACAGTTGATATTATGTCAACAAAATGTTTTCAAAGTGTTTTTTATTGCTGATAAGGGCGTTGTAATCTACTAGCATTGAGTTTTGCTATAATTGATTTGCCGTATAGCCATATAAAACATTATATTGCACACTTACAATACCATATGATTAGGAATTACTTAACATGACATGTGATTGATGTACTTTTATGATGTGACAATATAGTAATGTCGAAATTACTAAGTATTTAATAGCATTTTACATATAAATAAATATCACAGGACATTACACACAGCGCCATCTGACCCCAAACTAAGCAAAGCTTGTGTTATGGAAGACAGATAACTGATAGAATACTTAAATACTTTTTTTTTTGTAAATACATACTTATAATACATACAGTACACCCAGACACAGAACAAACATCGATGTTAGTCACACAAATGTTAGTCCTGAGTGGGAATCGAACCCACGCCCTTCAGCTCTCGAAGCAGACATGCTACCAATGAACCAACAGGGCTGTCATTACATCATATGCTTAAACGTTCACGTACATCATATGCTTAAACTAGCATATGATGTACGTATATGTAGCGATGATATCTCTTTGGTTAGCGCGGTCGGATTGCACTCTGAAGGGAGTAAGTTACAACAATGAACTTGAGTTGCGCTGAAGGTAAACACCATGCGGACGCTTTTTTTTTAATACTCCGCAAGCTAATAGTTCATGTTGAAATGCTGCCGCTGCTAACGGGAGTGTTCAGGCATCCTGCTATGGGACCCAGTTATTTTTTTGGGCTAGGTTGCTTCAGTATATTTGACCGCTTAACATCAGATTAGCTGTGGTCAAACACCTAGCTTGTCAGAAAATAATCTATAAATTTACGATTAAAAAAACTGACTCCATGACCCTTAGGTCAACTAAACGCACTGCTCCAACGAAACAGCAAGGTTTCGGAGTAAACGAAAATAAATAAGCACCAAGCAAAAAATTATCATCAAAATCGATTCATAATTTGCGCAATGATCGCGGAACATAATTAAAAAAAAAACAGTCGAATCGAAAACCTCCTCCTTTTTGAATCGGTTAACAAAGCTATACGTTTGAAAAGCGATTTAATACCACCGATTGTTTATAAACACATTTTTGGCTTACGCTACGGCATACTTACGCACAAACACTTTAAAATTTATCTTATAAATATATTTTATATTCCTATTTCCTTACACAATTCTTTTCTCTCAGTCTAAATAAGTACGTACATTCCACTATCATGAACTTATTCTCTAACAAACGCGAGATTTCTTGTCGAAAACACGTATAACCGTATAATCGTTGCGTTTTTATATTTGCCATTGGGATAGAAAATACCATTGCGAGCGAATAAAGCGGTTCGGTCCGCTATCCTACGGGAACTATAGATTTTTCTAGGATAAATATTCGTTTATTCCCGATGTCTCCCCCCTACTTGTCCACCACTGGTAGAAAGTGACAAAAAAACTATAAAAATATTTTTTTAATTCAGGGTGTCAGCTACCTCCATACAAAATTTCACCAAAATTGGTCCAGCCGTTTGAGCGTGACGAAGTAACAGACATACAACCACACTTACAAAAATATCGCCTTTATAATATAGTGTGTACAATAATACAACAATTTTCGTACGCCATTGCTTGTAGGTTTCAAGAATTGTGAGCTAATTTCAAACTCAATGAGTACTGATTAAAAATTAATTGGTATTGATTGTTAATTTGCTATGAATAGTCTCTTACGACCTATCATGGCCTTGTTAAACTACAGTAGGTTACTCTTTCGCCAGGTTATCGCGCAATGGTCATTAGTAAAAGACCTTTGGGAATTTCGGCGGGAACGCGGGAAGAGTCGTGTCGCTCCGTTGTATTTTTTTCCAAAACTAGTGTTTTGTCGAGTATTTATTCATAAAAATGGTGGTGTTTTATTCATAAAGTACCGAATTACAAGCGCGAGTGTGTGGAAAATGATATAATGTTGTGAAACATGACTTTTCGTGTTGCTTCCAAAACTCCATCGAAGCTTTATAGTACAGTCACCACTACTTTATTAAAGCATGACTGGACTTGACTGACACGAATTGTACTTGACCAAGACTGGACTTTGACTATTACTTTAGCTACGAGGACACTTATTAAACTTTTGAAACTTGAAAATATTTAAATA
Source organism: Biston betularia (assembly GCA_905404145.2). Taxonomy (NCBI): domain Eukaryota; kingdom Metazoa; phylum Arthropoda; class Insecta; order Lepidoptera; family Geometridae; genus Biston; species Biston betularia. The sequence goes on from FR989879.1 coordinate 4,460,970, forward strand.
CTTGACACTGGCAAATGCTAAAACGCGACGCCAAAACCAAAGGAAAAAAAAGATCTTTGTAGGTACATGAGAGTAAGTGAAGGTATTCATCACAAAGTCGCGTTCCTATATTATGGGAAACGGTCTAAACCTTATTTATGGATGGATGTTTGTTACTCTTTCACGCAAAAACTACTGAACAGATTTGTATGAAATTTGGTATCGAGGTAGCTGAGACCCTGGATTAGAACATAGGCTACTTTTTATCCCGAAAACATGTAGCGGGTAACACCGCGGGGTGCAGCTAGTATATAATATTAGTAGGATGTTTACTCACTTTCTATTCATTATAATGCTATGAAATGTAACTTTTTTTTTTTATGGTTGACAGGCTTGATGTTTGACCACAGCTCACCTGATGTTAAGTGAAGGTCAAAGGAAAAGTGTGGTCGAAGATGGTAAAGCACACCTAGCCTGGAATGAAACTGGTATTTAAGTGAGGGTGGTAGCTATCCAGTCCAGTACTACCACGCAATATTTATCAAATTGCCGATCGATGTTTTTATGTTAAGGTGGTTCGATTTCCATAGAAATATTTTTTTCATTTATGGACAAATGGAGCATAATTTTGCAGTGAAATCACAGGTACTGGCATAATCTACCGTTTTATTAAAAAATCATAAATTCATAAATCATTGATAAATTTGATTTTATGCCAATAATCTACTGTTTTATTCAAGCAATTGTGATTTACCGCAAATAAAGACCAAATTTCACTGTAAAATTATGCTCCATTTATCCATAAATGAAAAAAATATTTCTATGGAAATCGAAGATGGTAATCTTCGATCATACCGTTACTTACATCAGTTTTCCTAACGTGTCAACCATAAATAAACTTTTGAGCAGACAATTTAACCAAACGTACATATGCTCGAAATACTCGTACATTCCACTCCTGGATAGTCTGATAAAAATTCCACATAGTACTATGTTCCACATACTTAGAGTCACATTCCACATGATGTTTCAGGCGTGTTCGCGCTAATAATGGCCGCAGGGGCTCTTAGGTACCTGCACAGCCTCAACCCTAAGGGGCAATGGAAACAGCTGCTGATATTGTGCGGAATCCTCGCCGCTGGGCTCGTCTTCTTGGCTGTGGTCCTACTCACGTACATGGGTGTTATTGCACCCTGGAGTGGAAGGTCAGTATAAATGTAGCTTTCGCTCAAAGTGTCGCTTAAAAACGTCAAATGTCAGTTGTGTCATGTAAGAATAGTGATATATTCTATCCGCAAAAGAATTTTCAGACAGCAATTTCACTCAGAGATTATACCTTTCATTACTATACACGGTATAATACTAATTTATCTCAAATTCGTCATCGTAAGCGACCTTTTAAATTGGGATGGGCTTTGTGGATATAATATTTTGGCTAGACATGCGTCTTATAATGAACTAGCTACTCGCTCCGACTTCGCACGCATGTAATTTGGTGCATGTGTCTTATTATATGTAAAAAATACATATAAACTTTTGATCGCTCTGTCTATTGATGGAAATTGCATTAAAACCCGCTGCGTAGTTTAAAAGATAGCGTACAGACAGCGGGAAGCGACTTTGTTTTATACTATGTAGAGAAGACATCAGACGAGAAGCGATTTAAATATCCTATTTGCATCTTGAATGGGTTCAATTACCATTTGACCATGAATAATGTGACCAGGTTTATTCATCCCATTCCATTGCAAGGCTCGCCTCGTGGCTTCATTAATTTATGAAGACTTAGTAAAACTGAGTTAGTATTAAGTCTTAGTATCCATTGTTAGTTTTAAGTCTGAGCAAAAGAGAGGAAAATATATTCTTTCTCTTTCTATTGTATGGGTTAGATGACAAGTTGCGTTGATCGGCGCCAACTTAATCCACAGATTTTGTTTTGAACAGGCTCCGAAACTACTGGACCGATTTCAAAAATTCTTTCACTGTTGGGAAGCTACACTATTTAAAAAGCTATACTTTTTATCCTTGTATTCCCACTGGAACGGGAACTATGCGGGTGAAACCGCGAGGCGTCCGCTAGTACATTATAATTAAATTAATTGACAAATCTAAAAATACATAGTAAAATAGTCCAATGTCAACTAAAACAAAATGTCCATTCTACAATAACAATGACTAAATTTATTTAATAAATTATTATTTATTGATTTCGAAATATTAATATAACAATTTTGTCAGGTTCTACTCGCTGTGGGACACTGCCTACGCCAAGATTCACATACCAATTATTGCGTCCGTGTCGGAGCATCAGCCAACGACGTGGTCTTCATTTTTCTTCGACCTGCACGTTTTAGTGTGTACCTTCCCCGTTGGCCTGTGGTACTGCATCAAGAATATCAACGATGAAAGAGTGTTTGGTGAGTGTTTTATGTTTAAGTATATTTACGAGGCGGAGCAGGTTCCGTACATTCAGCGGGCCTCCCAGCAGGACGAACCTTCCACGACAACCTTTACACAACTGTCGATGTGTATAAACTGTACCGATAATGTATTTCGTCGAGTTTTGGCGAGAACGCGGAAGAAGTTGTGTCGCCCCGTTAATTTTTTTCCAAAACTAGTGTTTTGTCGAGTGTTTGTATGCATAAAAATGGTCGTGTTTTATTCATAAAGTGCGAATTACAAGCGTGTGGGAAAATGACATAATGTGGTAAAACATGACTTTTCGTGTTGCTTCCGAAACTCAATCAAAGCTTTATAGTAAAGTCGCCACTACTTTACTAAAGTTTGACTGAACTTGACTGACACGGACTTAATTGCGATGAAATTAATTATATTTTCTAATGATTAATCATGATATATACGTAACAAAAAAACAAATATTTATTATAAAAGATAGTGATATCAATACTGCGCTTCAGGTCTCTGATAGGCGATGTAGCTCAGAAAGCCGCCTTCCTAAAATTGGATTGGGCTGGGTATATTAGCCGTATGTTGGGAGATCATTGGACCACAATCATTACACAATGGTTCCCTCAAGATGGGAAACGACTTCATGAACGGCCCAGACGGAGGACGGAATTTAGTCTCAAAAAATTGTTTTAATCATTATTATTCGATTAAACACCAAATAGTGACGTCACGTCATGCGAAACGCCAGTAGCTGTTGTTGACATTTTCGTAGGACAACTGCCATATAACATATGATTATTTCACACGGCATGACGTCATTCAGATGCTATGACAGTCCTACAGCGAAACGGAAAATTGTAATTGGTTGTTAAAATCGTAAAATCCCACTTATATCATAAATAAATGTGAAAGTTTGGATGGATGGATGGATGGATGTTTGTTACTCTTTCACGCAAAAACTACTGAACGGATTTGGATTAAATTGGGTATAGAGGTACCTGAGACCGTGGATTAAGACATAGCGGGTAACACCGCGGGGCGCAGTATCTACATAATTTTAAAAAGTACACATTTTTAGGTATTGTATTAAAAACCAATTTAGTTAATTATTCTATTATTGTCTGTGGATATGCTTTTTAAGCAAGTAACAAAATATCATCATACAACAACTCTCCAAACAACTATTCAATATTGTTTCCAGTGGCTCTATACGCACTGAGTGCGGTGTATTTCGCCGGCGTGATGGTGCGTCTGATGCTGACGTTGACACCCGTGGTTTGCGTGCTTGCCGGCATCGCCTTCTCCATCCTCCTCGAGCTTGTGCTCAAGGAAGACGACCTGCCTATCGGAGATGAGGATAAGAGCCTTTATGACAAGGTAAAAACACGTACATTATCCCCGAGTTAGATTGTTATGACGCGTCTGATGATTACGCTGTAGCTAGTGTATGTTTTGGCGTTCATAAATAAAGTACAATATCTAATTGATAACACCAAATTCACAAGTCATATTTGAATACAAGTCACAAAATTACAATTTTAATAAAACTGACTCTATGACCCTTATGGGTCTAATGGCCTTGGGCTAATTAAACGCACTGCTCTAATGAAACAGCGAGGTTACGGAGTGAACGAAAATGTCATCGATGTATACAATTTTTAGATTGTTGTTGATTTTTTTAAAACTGATCGATCGATTTCGATAAAATGTATCTGGGATCACCTCTGAAGTATGATATACCGAGCAAAAGAAGAATCATTAAAATCGATTCATAAATAGTTGAATCGAGTCGAATTGAGAACCTCGTCCTTTTTTGAGTAGATGAAAAATAACACGCTCGGCTGAGATGTTCGTTCTAGAGTCTAATTCAATGTCCGCAGTCCGGTAAGAAGAAGCGCCCTCACACAGAAACGGCGCCGGCGACGGGCGCGGAGGACACCGGCCTGGGAATGAATGTGCGGTCCGGGACGCTCATCGCGTGCATGATTCTACTGATGCTGTTCTGCGTGCATTGCACGTGGGCCACGTCTAACGCGTACTCCAGCCCGAGTATCGTGCTTGCTAGCTACGGGAACGACGGGTAAGCGAGATTTTATTTGATGTGAAGTATAGATAGATAGATAGAACTCTTTATTGTGCACATAATAAACAGAGAACAAAAGAACCTTATGAACTAGTGCTACAAGTGGCGGCCTTATCGCTAAGAGCGATCTCTAGCGAAATATTTATATTTTTTAGAAATTTCTAGACATTTTGTAGCGATAATAGCTCAGTGGTTAGCGCGGTCGGTTCACATGCCGAATGGCGTGGATTCAAACCCCAACAATGAGCTTGAGCTGCCGGTGAAGGACAACATCGTTAGGAAACCATAGCATGGTGGTAGGGTACTTTTTAGTACTCGGCTGGCTAGCCATCATCCTCAAGGTGAAAATCTTTCGCCAAGCACCTCAGTGTTTTCCAGCAGCCTCACTTGAGAGCCAGTTCCATTCCAGGCTAGGTGTGCTTTACCATCTTCAGGGGTGGCACTCTACCTGCAGTATTATTTCTGACCTCGTAGAAATTAAGAGGTATTTAAAAGAATAGGTAGGTATCTTCTAGGAGAGTGGGCCCCACTTTAGGCACTCTTCACTCGTATATAGGTATATATTTATACTCAATACTCAATACTTTATTGCAACATTTATGTACAGGTTCTTATGCTTATAAATTGTACATGTTGTTCCTAGTACATATGGCCCCATTAGGGTATGGCAAACAATTTTATTGTATTTCAATAAGGCAAGATCTATACTATCTATTATATTATTATCCAACCTATGTATAAATAGAAGAAAACTGATTTTCGAAACAGCGTACACTAGTTTAGGTAAAAGTGGCTTCATAATTAATTAATGTACCTTTTTGTATCAGTAAATAATTGATTGAAAAAGAATTGTATAGCAACATATTTAAGTATATCTAGATTTTGAAGTAGTCATTTAAAGCTATTATTTTCTCCCACTATTACTGACATAAATAACATTTCGAAATTGTTGTAATTCATTGCGTCTTTGATTCATTAGGGATTTAGCTTTAGACTGCATCTTTAATCAATATCGGACAAGTTTTTTTTTAACATATTGAAAAAAAAGTAAGTACTCATTTGGTCATTGGATTAGGTGTAATGTTTAACAGTATTTTTTATTTATTAATTTTAGGTCTCGCAGAATCTTAGATGACTTTCGTGAAGCGTACGGTTGGCTCTCTCAAAACACCGCTGACGATGCCAGAGTTATGTCGTGGTGGGATTATGGATATCAGGTACTCGAATCTCGAGCACTGTTTTTTATACAATTTGTAGCGATTACAGCTCACGTGTTGGGACATCATGTGGTGGTCGAATTGAAATGTGGAATCTATAATTTATATCTTTTTTCCCCCTATTTTCTTTATTAGTGCGTCTATTTTACAGTTTATAGTTTTAATGATGAAATGAAGTGATATTTAGACCAAAATGAACAAACTTCGTTTCTAACACACTAATACTATAAATGCGAAAATATTGATGTTTGTATGTTTTTTACTTGTAACTGTTTAAGGTGGTTCGATTTCCATACAAATATATTTTTGCCCTTTATGGACAAATGGAGCATAATTTTACAGTGAAATCACAGCTACTGGCATTTATTTTGCTCTTTATTTGCGGTAAATCACAATTACACGAGTAACACAGAAGATTATTAGCATAATCTACCGTTTTATTAAAAAATCATAAATTTGTAAATCATTAATAAATTTGATTTTTTGCTAATAATTAATCTACTGTTTTATTCAAGCAATTGTGATTTACCGCAAATAAAGAACAAAATAAATGCCAGTAGCTGTGATTTCACTGTAAAATTATGCTCCATTTGTTCATAAATGGTAAAAATTTATTTGTATGAAAATCGAACCACCGAACATTAACGGATTCAGATGAAAATTAAAATCCAAAAAAAAAATATGTAAAAAAACGTTATTTATCTTCAAGAAATTCACCTTCATCTTGGGCATTGCATGGCTTTTGAGACTAATTTTATTTATCGAATTGGTCAAAATAAACAGGCGATATCTCCTACCATCAGAAGTACGTTTCGTTCTCATATAAAAATATGGAAAATGTCTGAAATAGTTGTTTTATTTTCACGTGTCGTTGGATCCACATTTTTCATCAACACAAACAGTCTCTGAAACAGCTTTTATGTTTTGTAGATAGCTGGCATGGGTAACCGAACAACTCTAGTGGATAATAACACTTGGAACAACTCTCACATCGCGCTCGTGGGCAAGGCCATGGCCAGCAATGAGAGCGCGGCCTACGACATCATGACCATGCTTGACGTGGACTACGTGCTCGTGATATTCGGAGGCGCTATTGGTTACTCGGGCGACGATATCAACAAATTCATATGGATGGTCAGGATCGCGGAAGGAGAACATCCTAAGGATATTCATGTGAGTTGGTTATACTTATTTTTGGAACTTACTAAGTTGAACAAGATGTTTTTTATTATAAAAAAATGGGATGGGATGGAATGCGTTTGACCACTATCTCGCCTGATGTTAAGCGAAGAAACCGATTCACTAGCGCTTTGAAAGCACTAATTTTACAATAGAATAGAATAATCACCATACATGCAATTAATGATTTCACAATTTAATTTACGATTTGGTTTCGCGTATGTGTGTGTGTGTGTGTGTAAGTACACAGACTACGTTGTCACCTCATTTCTAGTGTTACGCTTGATTTTTCAATTTATAAATACTTTTACCTGTCGCACCGTAGTACTATTTATTCCCTTTTGACAATTTAATAATTAACTATGACATATTGAGTATTGTAACTAATTAATTTGATTGACATTTTCTTTAATACTAATTTTATTATGTAAATGTATTCAATCATTATTGTTTCAATGTATAATTACTTATTGGTAGTTTTAGTTCTTTTGCATGCTGTAAGGTAAAATATGGAGGTCTTATTTACTTTCCATCTATTTATTTGTATACGTACCCATATTTATGCAATGAATGAATTATGAATTACTTTATTTACTTCTTAATTTAGTAAACACATTTATTTGGACTTTCTGAGTCATCTAGTAACATTGTAAGCCCTAATAGGGAGTTTTGGCGGCAACGCGGGAAGAGTCGTGTCGCTCCGTTGTATTTTTTTCCAAAACTAGTGTTTTGTCGAGTGTTAATGCATAAAAATGGTGGTATTTTATTCATAAAGTGTCGAATCACAAGCGCGAGTGTGGGAAAATGATATAATGTGGTGAAACATGACTTTTCGTGTTGCTTCCAAAACTCCATCGAAGCTTTATAGTACAGTCACCACTACTTTACTAAAGCATGACTGGACTTGACTGACACGGACTGTACTTGACCAAGACTGGACTTTGACTATAACTTTAGCTACGAGGACACTTATTAAACTTTTGAAACTTGAAAATATATAAATACTTGACACTGGCAAATGCTAAAACGCGACGCCAAAACCAAAGACAAAAAAAACCCCTAATAAGCTTACATAAATTTTTTAAATTATATTTCATGTACAACGTTTTATATAATAAACAAATTGTGTTTGTTTAATGGTATACATGTTCATTCACAGGAAGCAGATTATTTCACCGAGAGAGGCGAATACAGAGTGGACTCGGAAGCTTCTAAAACGATGTTGAATTGTCTAATGTACAAGTTATCATACTATAGGTAAGAATCTTTCAAGTTTCTGTATATACCGCCAACCATATTAGCTGTGCTTTCTGTCCTGTACTACATCTAAAGATTGCCAGGAAAAAATCACTTTAGGGGAGAGTTTTGGCTGCTTACAAATATAGTAAAATTTTATTCGGGCAACTGATTTGCAGATTGATTTTTAAAGGTTGACAATATATTGATCATATTTTTTAAACTATAAACGCTGAATGCTCAGAAATTTAGCTGAATCTAATTTTTTTCTTATGTAGATAAATTTTTCATTAAAATGTCGACTCAGATTAACTAACTTTAGTTTTAATAGTTTTTTACCAGCTATAACAAAAGCAAACCTATACCATTTCTTTATGGTTGACAAGCTAGGTGTTGACCACAGCTCACCTGATGCTAAGTAAAGGTTTGGTCGAAGATGGTAAAGCACACTTAGCCTAAACTACCTAAATACCTAAACCTACGTAGTAATACACCTAAAGTATAGTTCAGGAAACGATAAGAAGAGAAGATTTTTAAGAATAAACTGATAGAGTATTCACTAAAAATTGTTTGTTTTCAGATATGACAGCGGCGGCAGTCCGCCTGGCTACGACCGCACGCGCGGCGCCCTGCCCGGCAACCGGGGCTTCAAACTCACTTACCTAGAGGAGGCCTACACTACGGAGCACTGGCTTGTTAGAATATACAGGTACTTAATTACTGGTTAATAAGGTTCATTAAAAATATTCTGCGATTTATGTATATCATTACTTTATAATGTGATTTTTGTCTCTAGCCATTGCATACCTTATTGAGGAGGGCTCGTTATGATCCGATCCGATCATTTACATCAGCGATGATAGATCAGTGGTTAGCGTGGTCGGTTCACACGTCGAATGGCGTGGGTTCAAATCCCAACAATGAGCTTGAGCTGCCCGGTGAAGGAAAACATCGTGAGGAAACCATAGCATGGTGGTAGAGTACTTTCAAGCACTCGGCTGGCTAGCTACCACGCTCAAGTTGAAAATCTGCCGCCAAGCACCTAACGGTGTGTTCCGACAGCCTCACTTGAGCTGGTTCAGTTCCAGGTTAGGTGTGCTTTACCATCTTCGACCACACTGTCACTTAACATCACGATCAAAAACAGCTTGTCAACCATAAAAAAAATTAACTTCCATGAATTGTCTTTTCTTATCCAGAGTGAAAAAACCAGACGAGTTTAACCGTCCCCGCCTGCCACTGGCCAAACGGACGATATCCACAAGCAATTCTCTATCTAAAAAGGTATGACATTGAAATTTACAAATTTATCATTTTTATAGTGACTAACAAATGTGAATTGAAATTAATCACGAAATTCTCAATTTCGTTAGATATTCGTGTTTTCGTGTTTGTGATTAATGAAAATAATGGTTTTTATGTATAAGTACATTGTGATAAAAGTGTTGTAGGTTGGTTTTTACAAACTAGTAGACGAATAACCTTCAAGGGACGCAGTCTAGTGCTGGTCATCACTCCGAGTAAGTTGTTCTGGACCCGTTTTTTAATCGTACGCTACGTACGTACCTTTATTTGTATACGAATATGGTCGATTTTCGATCGAATTGTTTTCTTTAAACATTTACTAATACTCTATCGAAACGATTCAATAGAAACAAATTTTTGACGTGTCTTTAAATTTGAATTTTTTCAATGAAATGGTAGAGACAAATGAAACACTCTCCTGATGGTTAGAGATAACGCCTGTCTATGACCATTGCAGCGATACACAGAACTTTAGTAGCGAAAAAAGTCCAGGGCGCTTTGATGCTTTGGCGCTCATTACTTTAAAACTTTCGATGGTTGGCCTCAACAGCCTAATTTCGCTAGCTGCAGTACCCTTCAAACCGAAACACAGTAATGTTTATACATTTAGTTTTTTAACCTTACCGAGTGGATTGCGCCGTAGGACATCTGCGTATGTAGCCGTATTTTCAAAGTTGGCGCTGAATTCTTGCATAGATTAAAATAGATATTCGTTTTCTTTAAATTAATGTTCTTTTCAACGTGGCAAAAAGTAACAATTTACCGGTTTTTGTTTTTTGGTCTTTGAGATAAGTTATTAAACGTTACATACGTGTTTATGAAAATAGGTAATCCAACTTACGAATGGTACAAAAAAAAATTGAACTCGATTATATGTATTCGTATGCTAGCATACGCAAATCTTGGCGTACGTTTCAAAAATAGGGCCCCTGAAATTATGGGAAATCCCTTTACGTTTACTGTGACTATGTTGTTTTATTACAAACTCGGTGAATTCCCGGTAATTCACACCCGGTGTACGATTGCAGCGCCTACCGGGCCCAATTTTAAACCATCCAGGGCAAAAAACAAAAAACTTCATCAAAATCAGTCCAACCGTTTGAATTTGGCGAGACTTAACGCACGGCAATAGATTTTTATAAATTTATCGATTACGATTTCTAGCGGTTTCATTTGATAAACAATTCTTAATTCAGGGTAAACGCGCAATCGTATTGAGGAAATGAGTAAAGATTATGGCCAGACTTGTCTATCAGTAATAAAATGTACAAAATATTGTGCAACTCGCATTTAACACAGTATTTTGATATTTGCAGCCGGCATTAGAACAGGCAGCCACGGTATAGTAATTACACTTTTAATCTATCTTATCATTGTTGTGAAAGTCCACGGTTTATGTCGATGCATGACTTTTTTCGTGATTGGCTTGTGTTTGTCCTCATTTCAGTAAAAATTCGCATTCTAAATCAGTATAATCATTTATTTCAATATCAGATATACTACACAAAATAATTAAATTTCACTTTTATTCTTGCGAATTTTAATAAAAGAATTTGTTTTATAACCATTAAAATCGATTATTCAGTACAAAATAAGTGCAATTCATAGTAATGTATAGTAACAAAAGCTAGCAAATAATCACTAATCGTAGCTTGAAGTGTCTCATAGCGTCTCATTTCGTAATTATGACCCATGTACATGCCGCTACATGTTTCGTACCGTATTTTACTTGTTATGTGGCTTTATATGTATATCTATCAATCGGTAATAGCTTTCAAAAATTCACGACCATACTATAGAGTAAGTAATAAATTGTAAATTGCTGATTCATATTTAGATAAAATTTCATTTTTTTTTTATTTAGCAAGGGGCTTATGTCTTGAGAAATCTTATAAGAAAATTTTATAAAGTAATTGTATCTCAAAAGTTAATAGCACTTTACAACTAGCACTATGTGAAAGTTAATATTTTAATTAAAAGTAAAATGTGCCCCTGTAATCTTAGTTTATTAAAATTAAAGAATGTTCAGATCTTTTATTTGTCTTTGTATTAAAAGTAAATGTGCTATTTATGTGGTAAATTTCGAGGGATGCACAATACTTGCATGCACGTACTGAATAAACTAACGTTGGGAAACAACGACGACTTCTTCGCCTGTAGACATTTGATATTTCCGCTTAAAATTCGTTTTGGTTTCAACAGTGATGAGAATTAAAATTAAAATTTATATATTATTTTAAAAATATATTACTTGTGATCCGACATAAACTAAAAATAAATTAAAATAATACAACAAACAACTAAAGTCTTTATATCTTCTTGTCGCTGCAGTAACCCGTTGCCGACACGTGTTTCGCCTCTACACGAGGCATCCTCAGGACGTGTTGACTCTGAACGGTTGGCTGATTTTAATTTAAATCTTCATCACTGTTGTAACCAAAACGACTCTTAAGCGGAAATACACTAAATATATACCGTACCCAATCAAAATTAACTCCCGTAAAGTAACGCCTAAGTCAATCAATTACCACATATATAATCTTACTTACTAAAATCTTATGATTTGTTCATTTAAAATGACTTCAGTTCTATTGTATAGTTTTTTTATGATTACAATTCGTTCGCTTGATATAAGGTGTCTACAGGGTAGAAAGTCGATGACAATCACTGAACAGTAAATACGATTTTATATGTTGTAACTTTTCTCAACAGACGTCCAGAAGAAGAAAAGGCCTCCTAAAGAACAAGCCCGCAGTAGTGAAAGGCAAAAAGGTCGGCCGGTTGGAGTGACGTATTTCGCGTCTCCACCCGCATCTCAACCGACTGATGCACCGTTCGTTTCAAGAGCGAATGTTCCGTGCTGTATTATCAAATTGCACCGTACGCCACTTTCCTTTACTAGTACCCAATGTTATGAACTGATTTTGAATCTTATTTGTTGGGTTCACAGGTATTATTTTAAAGTAACATATTTACAAATATCTTTTCTTTGAATCGGTTTATTGATCTCTGAAATGTGATTCTTTTTAACATTTTTTTCTCACTCTTTTTTATTAACTTCATTTTTCTCTAGTGATGTGCGCGCAATTTCATAATAGGCCTAAACTGAAATGACTGACACCAATTCTGTGTGTATTGTAATAGTCCATTAGATAAACAGATGTTTTAATGAAAATTTTAATATAATTATCGGTTTTAGCACAGGGTGCATCGGTATGTGAGCGTTAACTTTCCTTCGTATTATAATTAAAAATGTACGTTATTTTCAATTGTATGATATCAGTTCAATACGTGAAGACAATAACACTAAAATGCGCGGCTATTGACAAAAAGTTACAGCGAAATTCATAGATTTATTGCTTGCTTTATACATTATTTGTCAAATCCATGATGTGAAAGATTTTATTTGACTCGTATTTAAGAGCTGCATATCGGAAGGTGATTTTTCAAAGTTGTGATAAATGCAATAATAATTACTAGATGTTTTAGAGACAAATGCGTAGGGACCGACAGGTTTAACAAATCACTATGCAATCTTTATAGACATGTTAACGTATTTTCAATAATTCAGCGAGCGTGCGTGGCGGTATGCTGTTTAAGAGCGTTCTCTTGTGTATATAAAATCTAACCATTGTCCATACCTCGTGTTAGTATGTTTTGTAAATATCGTTCAGAAGAGAGTTAACATCTACATTATCTACGTCCATTTTTGTATAAAAGTTCGAGTTTTTAGCATAACTTCTAACAATTTACGTAACATATGTTTTAGAACCTCGCCTCACAATACTGTACTTATCACACGTTTAGTTTATATCAAGGTGCGCTGTTTATCGTTTAATATTATTTGAAAGAATGCAATGATATTGTATGTGACCATTTATTTGTTATAACTTAGTAACCACCAAAAGTTTTAATACGTTTGTTAGACATATATGGACAACGTCGACTGTTTCGAGCGTAAGTTATCGAAATGTTACATATTCATAGAACAGTTTTACACTTCTGCTAGATAACGGTTCTGTACATATCATAAATTACTGTTATTTAAAATTTAGACGTTTGAACTTGCTTATTTTATGATTGTCATTGCCTATGTCTTGAAGCGGTCGACTTGTGATAAGCCTTTTCAAAAACCTCGCGGAGCTCTTTGTGCGTTGAGTGTTTACGAGTAAATCCGTGGTTGCGAGATTGGTTTGTGTCTTTCCTCTCATCGATATAGTCCGGTGGTTAAATGTGTGTTACGGTTTTTATTTAATTGTTGTCGAGCACTATTTTGTTTTCGTGTTTGTAACAGAGTTTTATCGGTCTGTGGATAAGGACGGTCTGTGTACCACAGTGTTCTTAATAAACAGATTAAGATGATATAATCTTTTATTGTACCTTGTACCTCGATAGTTTTTGCATTTCAACTTTTTTTAAATGTGAATAGACTTGTGTTGGCCGCTAACTCGCCTATATTAAGCAAAGATGTGGACTACAATGTAAACTGTTTTGATTAATTGTTTTGTAGTACAGGACTTCTATCCTATCTGCCTTCAGATGCCACTCGCAGTCACCACAGTAACATCAATGTTGAAGAAGTTCGTTCGAAGACACATTCTTAATTTATAAAAATATAGCTGCGCCCCGCGGTGTTACCCGCAACATGTTTTCGAGAAAAAAGTAGCCTATGTCCAGGGTCTCAGCTACTTCTATACCAAAATTTTAACCAAATCCGTTCAGTAGTTTTGTGAGAGTAATAAACATCCATCCATCCATCCATCCAAACTTTCACATTTATAATATTAGTGGGATTGCAGTCTTTTTATAATGGTCTCGAACATTCTGGTACGTGTACATCTGTTTGTGTTCCTCAGAACCAGATGTTTTGTCACCAAATAGTAGTATATAAAACCAGAACTTGAACATAACTTTCTAGCGATACCTGGTGATTCAGATAAATGAGAAAATAAATTTCGGTGGACATTTCACACTATGCCATCTAGACCCAAACTATGCAAAGATTTGTACTATAGGAACCCAATACAAATACTAGATTTCTATATATTATATATATACATCTGGAAATACATACGAAATACACAGATACAGAACAAACACAAATGTTTCCCTAAGTGGGAATCGAACCCACACCCTATAGCTGAGGAAGAAAAGCTACTATAAAATGAGCTAACAATCAGGGTTTAGACAAATCATGTTTCAAACGTGCAGTTTCTCTGGGGAGGAATATCCTCACATTTCAGTGTAGGTACTAATTTGTTTGATACCTACTGATTAATATTATCCGGGAAGGAAATCGGGTAGGTAAATGAAAACAAATTGACAAAACCTTCACCATATATTTATTAATAAAGACAATCTAAAAGATCACGTAATAGTCATCGTCTTAAAAAATTAGTTACCCTAATAAATTTATCAATATATATTAATAGAGATTTATTACTTATTGTTCGAGGATATGCGAAGTTGCGAAGAGCCGCCCAGAGGCCGGGGGAGGGGAGAGTGGGGAGGGGGTGTACACAGGGCGAAGTTAGTCGTTGTTTATACGAACATCACATTGATTGAATAAGTAACAATGAATCTATACGCAAATACACTTATTCCATGATTAACTACCAATGTATCTAAATGCTTATTAAATTTTGCCTAACGTGTCTACGCGAAGAATTGTGCTAATCTAAAAAGGTGTCTACAAATCTTTCATAGATAAAGACTTTTTGTAATTTACAGAACGTTCAAAATCACAACACAGAGTGTATATCAATTATCGTGCAGCTTTGGCACGTTTTAGACGACTACAGTTATTTTACAAGTACGTATGGAATACGTAAGTACAGTCAGACGCGAACGCTGATCGATCAGCCCGTCGTGCCTGACTGTACCTTGACATGAAACGGAGGCGATTCGCCACTCACCTTACATTATTCGATACAAAATTAGAAGAATATAATATCCATTTAGACTTACAAAATATGTATTTATATGCTATTTAACTATTTACGTGTTGACACAGATACAGAAGTACTTACATTATAAATACACTAGGTGCCATTTTGGGATTATAGAATAGTTTTATGGATAGCTAATAAATAATCAATATGGTTAAAGCAGGAGCGAACATAAAAGAGGTTTACATAACATAAATAAATACATATCTTTTGAACTGATATCGGCGCTGTGTTTAATTAGTATTTTTTTTTCTTTAAAACATCCTATTTTTTACTCTTCGTAGAATTGACATGTATTTAGGTAATTCGTACATCTACATAGTATGCTGTTGGTATAATAATTAATATTTTATTTTAGATCTTTATATTATTCATAGGTAACTTTAGTACAAATCTAATTATTATTTAGATGACTTCTTTAAACGAAACAATAAGTATAAATTAAAAGGAAGTTTGTTAGATCCGTCTCTAGCTCTGTTCCGGCAGAGCGCAGAAGATCAATAAATGCATATTTCAGTATTTTTAACTAAAATAAATTAGTAAACAAAAACTGTACTTATAAAAATTAAATTGTAAGGCACTTCTATATTTAATTTGATGTTTCAAGTCCTCAACCTATTTGTTATTTTAAATAGAGATAGTGAAATCTAACGATGGGTGTGCGTTTATAGTGATATTCGTGTACTAAAGACAGCTCGAATAATGAATGCTTCTTTAAATAAAAGAGGACAATATCTACAGCGCTATACCCTGACTAGGAGGTACAACTTGGCACATGGAATGGGTTAGTTATACAATGAACACTATTCTACGGCTAAACGGTAATTTAATTGAAAAAAAAATACTCTAAAATTTGGCAATTTGGCATTAACGCTGTTTCAGACAATTAGAGAGTACTTTTCAGTCTTAATTGCTAAGAGTATTTTTAAGTTAATATCTGGAGGGATTTGTGATTTCAGTATTCTGTTTTTGACACAAGTAAATATTGATTACGGAAGTAGTTCAAAGCATATTCACAAGTCGATATTATAAATACATTTTTTTAATGGTTATCGTAGGTATCTGTTTATAACGCATCTTTTAGGATACCAACAAAACATTTGGCACATCTGTTTCATCTCTTAATCCGCGGAAGTTATTCTTAGTCTAAGATGTATATCATGATTGTGTGGCAATCGACTTTTTTTTTGTTCTACATAAAAAAGTAGAATCAACTCCGTACTAATTAACCTTTGGCAAAACTTTGGCATTGAGCTAGAATAGAATAAATAGATTAGAAATATTTGTCTACGTCTCGTTATGATAGAACACAACCAAATAATCACGCGAGATAGTGTACCTATTATTTTGTACAATATGAATATCGATCTTAGATATAAAATAGGTACATATTAGGTAGGTATTTACAAAATAGTATAGCGACACCAGAGTATAAAAATATTCGTGTCGTTTTGGCGCTCAGGTACTCATGGAAGGAAAGTAATATCTTTTTACTACTCTCTGTTTAAAGTATTTTATACTCTTATGTATTATTTTTACGAACAGCGACAGTGAAACTCTGTCGGAGTCTGTAAGTACTCCCCGAAAGGTACAGCAAAGTAATCTATGAATGTCTTTATAAGTTTAGAGTAAAGATTCCTTCTTGGTAAGCGTACTTCATTCTAGTCCGCGTCATTGCTTAATATCTGTCAAACTCAAACCTTGAAAAATATTTTTAGTTTGGTACTTTTCATTCTCATTTCTTTTCAACATGCGATTTTTTATAATGTTACCGTACCTATTATGTGCCATATAATATTGGTAGTTTTAAAATATTAGGTAGTTTTATGAACTGCCCTGATCGGTCACTCTAATTTTACTAAAATTAAAGTTGTCTTGTTTATACGCTTACATTAATCAACATTGTTATTTGAACTATTGTTTTTTCTATAATACTGTGCGCATTATACGCGTTTTCCAACGTTAATGAGTTAGTAATGACATTAGTGTTAATAAAATTAACAACAAAGGTTTAAACATGTCTTTTGTGAGGAATTCCGCCTCAAAATTGTGTTAGTTTAATAAATAGGAAGACAACAAATGATTAGAGACATCACAACCGCAAAATATCTGTCACTCGAGAGAAGTTTACACTTAGCAGCAAAGTACACTCGCTTAGTACCAGGCATCGAGAGTTTCACGCTAATTTGGGAAAAGAGAAAATGTTAGAACGTTTCTTATTTTTCCAGTTAAGTACCTTACTTTTTTTGTAGCACTTAGTAAGAATTATAAGTATCTAGTATAATATATTGTAGATTGAAAAATGTTTTATTACGTTTTGTATTGTGTAATTTTACAGTGCACTGAATCGATAGGCTCATGTAACTATTAATGTTCATAATTTTCTCTTTTCTCGAAACTGGCATACTTTTTCACTGAGTACTGTCAAATAATATACCTACCTATATTAAAAGTTAAATTTTCTAATACAACCTTGAGCAATGGCTGCTGCTCTTTGTACCATCAAATTAGAATTAGAAACAATTAACAAATAACATTTATCACAACACGTATTTAGTACCTACATACATATATAGAAACATACACGTGTAGAGAAAATGTAAAATCGTACTTAAACCGACCATACTTTTTAGCTAATTAATTTTATATAGTTATTATGTAATCTGACAACAGTTTTTTTTGTCAAAGAGCTAGTTAACTAGAAAAACATAAATACACCTACATAATTTGAGCATTCCATATAATATTTGTGTAAAAAAATATTATCCCTCCATTTTGTTATTACTTTTGTTTTGGTTCTGTGAATGCTTTGGAATCAAGTGGAATATTGGCTCGGCTTACCTATAAATCTTCAATTTCCTTTAGTGCTTTATAAAATTCATTCCCGTTTGGCTCAATCATGTTTATTTTTCTTTGAAAATTTTATGAAAGTACCGAAAGCGGTTTTCATTTTTATTTCTACTTGATTCAAGTATTTCGCAGAAACCAGCATCATTTTCGGTGAATAGTTATATGTTTTCTATGGTTTTGCATTAGGTACATCGATATGTGACAAATTAATAGATAAGGATGCAAAATAGAATCATTTCCTCTTAACTACACTTAAAACAGAGCAACGATTGAAATTCGTATATGCAATAAAACGTCGATACGACTAGAAAAATAAAATTAAAAACAAACTAATGAACGAGCAAAATAAGCAAATGTAACATCGAGCTGTGCTCCGAATAAAATGAAAACAATCGAATAGAAACGAGGTAGTGTAGTTACTACACGATTTTATGTATCACACGAAATAACAAAGTTGTAATTAGGTACAGCAACGTGCCGTGCCGGGAGCTAGCGGCTCGACCGTGTATCGAGTAACAACCGTCTAGGTACAAGTTATATTTACAACATCACACTTGCAAGTCACATTTAGAAGTCTGTCATATAAAAATTTACGAAGATATATTACCTACTTAAGTATCAATCGTTATACAAAATATCTTTATGCCATCTCTTCAAGCTTAGCATTAGAAGGGTTCGATGCAGACGTACCTAGCAACAATTCGGTTCAACCCGAAAGCTAATCTCTCTAGCAACTAGTCCACTATTTCGTTATTTTCTAAGTCACTTTAATTTTTATTCTAGGTGTAATAAACTATTTTGTAACAGTAAGTAAATGCCGAGAGGAGCATTTTCCGGTGTGGGAGCAAGTCGCTCATTGCTCAGGACGTCGGGTTTGGGTGGGGTGTGAGGCAGACGCGCGAGCGGTTGCATACGAGCGATGCGGCGAAGCGTGGAACGAGCAAGAGTTGGGCGCGAGCGGAATGAGCGAGCGAAAGGTTACTGAGCTATATTTTGGTATTCGACGATCGCGTGCGGTCTGTCATTGGATCTCTCGACCTTTTCATAAGGCTTTTCGAGTTTTGGCCTTTTCGGCTCGGCGTCGAGTGGCCGGTGCGACTTCATGTGCGCGCTACGACTTTTTACTTTGTTAAAAATTCTGAAACATAACAGGGTTTATATTAGAAAAGGCAACACAACATAGAGATAAGCAAAGTGAAACATGTCACAAAATGAAAACACAAAGTGGATTGCGAGAAAGCGAAGCGATAAGCGTTAGTACCGTTCAAAACGTATATACATACATCATTAATTAGTACACAAAACCTTTCAAACGTTATTAATCCTACACCAAATAAAGTATTATAGATGTACGTAAATATTCCTTACATAATGGACACAAATTTTTTGACATGAATAGGTACAATAAAATATTCGTTAGTTTCTATTTACAGTAAACGCATACATAAACTAATAAAAGTCATTAATAAAGATTATTTGTGTTTGTATACATATTTAAAAATAGAAGATGTCTTCATCATAATATAAATTAAACTCTTTTGAAAATTTATATTTTTAGGTTTTCAAACTTAGGTACTTTTTAAAATAAAAAAATGTTACATACGTTTTAAGTACAGTCGTAGAAAGTTTCCTTTGAACATAATAAATAATGATGCAATGATGCAAATCATAATTACAATTATTTATTATCTCCGTAAGAGATTAGGTTTGAGAGTTACTATAATTTAACTGAAACTAAAATGATGCAAGTGATTGTACTATAAATTTAGTTCTAAACATATATAATCTAAACAAATTTGAAAAGTACCTAAGTAATGAAACTAAGTATAAATTGTCTTTGGCAGTAATTTAGTGGCACAAGTTTGGTTTGAACTTATTCTAAAACGAATACCTACTAAATATGACAAACAGTGTCCATATAAATATATTTTCGCAAACATGAATTTGACATGCAATTAACATCAACAACAGCGCTCCTCAGGGCCGAGCAAACTGCAATATATTCCCAGCACTTGTTCACTGACGATTTATGAAACGACGATAAAGCCATATTTTCGGAACCAGTGCACAATATTTTAACTTAATTAAACATTTTCGTTCACCAAGTTAGTAACTATTAAGCCGTAAATTGTACTGTCTTAACTTTTAATGCATGCACGAGCGGCGATTTATGTGAAATCTAATCTCCGTAAGCGCCCGTAATCCAAACGTATATTCAGCGAAGGCTCGACAGAAAATAGTTGAACACATAGAGTGAGTTCATATAGCTTTTAGGCTTATCCGCTGTTGATACATATTACAAGCGCGTGGTGCAGTTTTGGCACTTACTTCCCACATATCTTGCAAGGGAAGTCCTCGCTCTCTACGGGCGTTGCGGAGATGGCACTGGAGGGAAGTCCGTGCATAGCCGTTTGTCCTACCGAGCCCTGAATGTGGACAACGCGCGTTTAACATTTTGTCTAGTCATCGAGTTTGAAGATAAAATGCTGCAGTCCCGAATTGATCGCATTGCTTACTTGTGATTGCTCCGAGTTCCAGCTCCGTAAGTATAACGTCTTATAGTCTTTTGTAACTTTCTTCCAGAAGTAGTAGAATTGAACACACTGCTTCGAGTCTTTTGTTCGTACCTGTAAAATGTAAAATGCATTTTGAAGTTGTTTATTAACATTTTGTAGAAAAGAAGTTGATTTTAATACAATTTGTATCTTCTCTATTTAGTTCCAGATCCAACTAATCTACTGCTAACACTAAATTATGCTTGTGATTGTGTATTTGTGTTTGACATAACTTCATTAAAAAAAAAATCATGCTGTGACGGTTAAACGGATTTGGATTAAAGTTATATATTTGGAGTTAGATATACCTAGTCTTGCCATAAATATTGTAACAAAGAAAATTTATTTTTTTCTTTTGCAAATAACATTTATTACTTTTACAGTGCGTTAGTTTAATACATAAATATAAAACAATTTAAAATATAAAAAGCTTATTCGAAGTGGCCTCCATTGGCTACAATACAGTCATTTAAACGTTGAAGCCAGTTATCAATAGAAGTACGCACTCTTTCTATGGGCAAATTCTTCACTGCCAATCGTATGGATTGTTTTAGGGACTCCAAATTATCATGGCGTTTAGAGCAAGCCGTACTCTCTAAAACTGACCATAAACCATAATCCAGCGGATTAAGATCGGGACTAGACGACGGCCAGTCTTTAGCTCTGATGAAGTCCGAAACGTTCGCTTCCAAACAAGACTGCGTGGACCGAGCATTATGACCGGCGCCGAGTCTTGCTGGAAGGACCATACTTGGTTATTGAACATGGTGTTGTTAACTACTTAACTACCTTCTCAAGAATGGTATCTTGATACACTTGTGCCGATGTTTTGATACCTTTTGAGACCTTTTTCACAAAAATATGGCTCAGTCACTCCTTTATAGCCAACACCCCACCAAACCATCACTGAAGTCGGATAATGCCCACGTTGCACTCTGTCGACTAATTGGGTAGCTTCCTTAGAGCTTTGAGCATAAAAACGGTCATTTTGTTTGTTAAAATGTTGCTCAATTGTAAAAATTTTCTCATCCGTAAACAAAAATTTTCTGTGACCTCCTTTTGCGTACCGCTTCAGTAGTTGTTTCGATTTTACCACTCTATTCTTTTTTAAATTATCAGTTAAGAAGTGACCAGTGCGTCTCTTATAGGCTGCAAGTCGCAAGTCATCTTTTAAAATACGCGACATGGTTCTAGGTGCCATCTTCATCTCCCAAAATAAAATCTTTTGCTTTCGGACAGGATTTCTTCGAATTCTACCCCTTACTCCTTTGACCACCTTTTTCGTACGAACACTACGTGGACAGCCAGATCTTTTTCTGTTACAAACAGAGGAGGTCTCATTGTACCTATTAATAGCCCGGTACACAAACATTTGACTAATACCAAGCGTATGGAGAGTTTTAAAAATTGCATTTGGCTCCATACCTACTTTGCGTAGTGCAATCACAGCGATTCGGTTCTCTTTGTCACCCCACTCCATTTTAATATCGCAAAATATTGTACAATTTATTGGCGCCAAAATGAAAAAACACAATGAACAATCATATAAAAATTACAGATTCCAAATTCAAATGTAATATTTTGTTTATTTTTAGTTTTAACAGTATTTATGGCCAGACTAAGTATTCTTGTACCCTGAATAAATATAATACCTATTCTACTTTGATTCCGGGAAAGTTTACAGTTACCGTAGGATACCTAAAAGGTAAAATTGCAAAATTGTGTATGTTTGTTCCATATTCACGCAGCAGTGTCTTAACAGATTTGTATGAAATTTGGAGTATAGGTATGTAGGTGCATGTTTTATACCCTGGATTAACGCAGGCTACTTTTATCCCAAAAAATAGTTACGCAAGGAATTATTTATAAATAAGGAAAAAGATGTTACCAGGTGCGAGATTCTATAGAAGTCCTTGTCGTAGAGCTGCAGGCCGGCGAGGAAAGCCTCGACCTCGTCAGGCGCCCAGCGCTGGTCGTGCATGTGCGCGTCTGCCGCGCGCGACATAAGGCGTAAAGTGGCAGCCCGCACGTCGCCGCCGCACTCGCCCAGCGCCTGCAGCGCCGCCTCGCGCGTGTGCCCACCCACCGGCATCGCGGCACACATCGCCAGCTCCATGAACATGCGCACTGCACCCCCACAACCATCATTAAGGTTTTTATTCTTAATTTTAGGCATTGTATTTTATGCATTCTGCCAGTGTGAAGTATTTCATATTTTCAAGTCTCATGATTAAACAAATGAAATAAATCTTAACCGCTGTCAAAGCCATTTTAAAATACCGAATTGTGTGCTCATTTGGTAGTAACTCGGCTTCGTGATCTGTATGGTGTGTGTTCAATTTTCACTCTGGACAAATTTAGATATTTTTTCTGTGTCCGTGTGTTCTAAATGTATGTACAATTGTACATATAATAATTATAAGTATTTATGTAACAATATTTAATAATAGAAATACCCAAGAAGTCAGTTAAGTCAACTATATATATATGTAGTCGAAAAATCACCACAGTCAACTTGTTTATGATACCTAATCGTTAACTTAATAACGTCAATTTATTATTAAACAATTTATAAATAATTTATTACACATGTTACACTAAAATTAGATCATTAATTTCGTTCTGTTTCTTCTAAATTATCGAAAAAGAAAAGGATTATAATAACAACAAAGTGCTGACGTTATTAGCTACCTTCATTGTCATCTAGTGCATCGTTTATGCCCGGGTCCCAAAGCAGCTGTTCCGGCGCCCGATGCAGGTCTATTCTGTTGTTGCAGAGCTCCGGCAATTCCGCCTGGAAGTCGCGCCCCACGTTCACATGCGGCTGCTGTGGTTCTTCTAGTTGTGCTAGTACATCCGTTTCAGTCATTGGTAAACCTGAGAACCAAGTTTTTTTTCCTAAAAATGTTGTACACATCTGATGATGCGGCGTGCCTAAGGAGAGGTCAACGTCATACAGTAGACTATGATAAGCTGATTATGATGATCATGAAAATTAGCGAAACAGTTTATCTCCATTAGTCTGTGTATGTCAATATTGGGGAAAGAATTGGAATAGTCGCCTATGAGGGTAAATATATCTTACCAGCAGTAAGTTCTATGAGTAACCCTAATCCATCTCGATCTGGAGGCAGGATCGGTTGCGGCTTGTAGTGGGAACTGACGCGGCGCATGCGCGATCGGTACGGGCCGGCAGGAGACGCGCGCCGCTTGCGCCTCTGTGGCGACGCCGGCACGCTGCTCGGGCTCAGGAATACTGCTGGTACGGTATCTCGACCTTCCACACACACCTGGTAAAGAAAAAGTCATAATAAGTGAATTATGCAAAACACGTCTTGCTGATTCCACAAGTCAAACTCTTACCTGAAGCGAAGAGTTGTCACTCTGCCATTGCAGCTGCGTGCCAACTGATGACCCTAAGCGATTCTGTCGACGAACCGGTCTTTGATGAGCAAAATCACGTGGACTACTCGATAGCAGAGGGTCCTCAGAGTTGAGCATCATTCGTCGTGCTGGCGGTTCTAACACATATGCATCTAACGACCGGCATTCTTCAGGCAAGACTTCTTCCAAGGCTTCCTCCACCTAAAAATGATTCACGTTAATGATTTAAATAATAAACAACAAGCGAGCAATAAATAACTAAATTAGTTTTGATTATTTTTCGTACTTCTTCCTGGCTTGACATTGTGGCAGTGAAAAAAGCGGCAGACAGTGGTGATGAGGCTCGTGGCGCAGTGTGTGCTGGTGAATGAGCATCGTGAGACGCTGGAGGTGTAGGGTACGCCAGTCCAGGAGACGGTTCCGCGTGGTTGGAATATACTCCAGGTGAAGTAGCCGTAAAACCGAGCCCTGGCGAGTCTCCAGTAGAGTATGACAATCCTGGAGAATTTGCTGTGTACCCGATTCCTGGAGACGGAACTGGTGACCCTCCATGACAAGCTCCAAAGTCAGCCAGCGACTCGGGTAATGGTGAATTAAGTACAGCGGCAAGTCGTCGATTGGACGGAAAAGTGACCGGCGACCGTTCTCTTATTGAAGCAGCAACCGTTGCATAATCTTCTAAGGCTAACTCATCTAGGTGATCCGAAGTGGTGGTGAATTGAAATGTATCTTCATTCAATGCTGGCGAAAAGTAACCATCATCCGAATTGAAAGAAACACCAAAGAGTTCCGGTCGAAAAGTAAATTCTTGTTGAGGCGACTGCCCTGGATCTGAAGCCGATCGTTTCACTGAACCCTAGAAATAATAAAACAAAAGTTAGAAATTTGATAAAATAAATGTAAGATTAATCTAATGTAGAAAAAAACTAGGTACTTACTTTTGAGTTTCCTTTTTTCAACAGCTCGATTAGAGTGGAGTCAGTACGTTGAGTGGTTGTGATGTTTGTAGATACATTTGTGGTAACAGTGACGACGGGAGCGGGCGGGGCGCGCGGTGACACAAAATGTGCGGCCGTTGTGACGGGCGATGCGGGTGACGTCACTGAAGTACGAATTGATGACAGTGGCGGGGGAGCAGGTGCCACAAAACCCGCACGTACTACCGTTTCCGTATTACCTGTCAATTGAAAATAAAGGAAATTTTAGTTCCATTCGATTGACGGCTGGGTCGATTGTGACATGGGATATTTACCAGTTGTAGTAGTTGTTGATGAAGTGGCGATTGCTACTCGTCGACTAATAATTTTTTCTTCAATTAATGCTCGTACAGACACTGAAGCAGTTTGTAACGGAGGTCCAGTAGACTCTTTCTTGTCTAGTTTCTTGCTGTCTGACTCCTAAAAATAAAGCGGTTTTATATGAAATGAGTTCAAATCCTCAAATGTCGTTTCAATTTAAACAAGTTTAGAGGTATAATTTAGTTATTATAATTTTTTATACGTAGGTACAATAATTGTAAATAACCTTTTTAGTAAATACATATGTATATCTATTTGTAGTTTAGAGGTACCTTTTTAAAATAACCGCCGTGTAATCGCATATGACCATTGAGAGCGGGTATGTTCTTAAATTTCCGATGACAGAGGTTGCATTCGACCTGCTTGATATCACTCGTTCGAGCCGTGCCTGCTGCCGCCCCACCCGCCGCTCCGCTTGTTGCCCCGCTATTACTCGCACCGCTGCCATTCTTCTGACTTCCTTGCTGTGCCTGTAAAATTCACGAGGAATTTTCAAAAGTTCAAAAGACTTTCGAACCTATTACGTACTTCGTAATTTCAGGGTATAAACTTTCGATTTACGGCAGCTCGTTAATATTCCGAGTTAATTAATGGATTTTGATGGACTCGGCTTAATCCGCGGCCCGTTATAAAAGTGAATCTGTAATTATAGGTCAATCCGAGACAGTAAATAGCCCGTGAAAAGTGTTAACTTTGCTTTTTAAACTTTGCGCGTTTAGGTGCTTAGGGTGAGATAAAAATATGGGGATATTGTTGGGTATAATGAGTGCAGTTGGTAACCACGTGAGACGCAATGCAGTTGTTCTAGTAGAATTTTAATTAGTTGCGGATTTCAGAGTGAGAGCGGTGCGGTCGCGATGCGACACGACGTTATGCGCGCCAATTATGTTGGATGATAAAACTTCGTTACGAGTTCATTAGCAACATCAAACAACAAACACGACGCCGCCATAGGCAATGTTATGTTTCGTAGAAATGTTCTGGATTAGGCAGAGACAGAAAATTTCCGAAAACGTATCTTGGTCATCGACCCTGATGGCTCGTGCAAGAAAATTAAGCGAGTTACTAAATAATATAATTGCTTATTACATATATGTTTTAGGTGATAAGGCCGCAATTCGGTGTTTATTTAATTATTTTTTTCTATATACATATATTAATTTTTGTATCTATTATATTCTGAGCACTTACATAGTAATAATAAAATGTTGGGTGTTTTTTTTTTATGTAAAAAGTAATGAGACGAACGAGGCGCTCTCCTGATGGTAAGAGATAACGCCTGTCCATGACCATCGCAGCGATACACAGGACTTTAAGTAACAAAACAAAGTCCAGGGCATCACTGCTTTGGCGCTCATTGCTTTGAGACTTTTGATAGAGTTACTCTCAACAGCCCAGTAATTTCGCTAGCTGCAGTACCCTTCAAACCGGAACACAGTAATGCTTACACACTACTGCTTAGCGGCAGAACAAATATAGAAGGTAGGTTATTATTGGAGAGAAGGGTTGACTTTGCAATTTATATTACAGTTAATTTTAAACACCTGCGGTATTCTACCGAATTATTTCATTAAAAATAAGTAGAATTATTAGGTATTTATTTTATAAAAGTGTTTGTAGCATCTCCTGTCAAGATTTGAGAATTTTATTCTGCCCCATGTTTGACTGGAAGAAGTCGCCATGAGCGATAAGGCCGCCACTTGTAGTACTGCATTTACTTCAGCTCATATTTACTTAATAGCTGATGTAGAATAAAAAAAAGTTGTGATAAAGAATCTCTGTCTATCAATCTAAAAATAAATAAGCTCAGAAAGCTTAATATAATTAATAGACATACCAATGTATTTCCAAGAAAGTAGTGAGTTAATATATTTCCTACATGACACAAACCTGAGCAGGTTCAGTTAACAATACTCGTGCATTAGGTATAGGAACATGTATTTACGTGGAATCGCTCATTTCGGGAGTAATACAACAAGATGAAATAAGCATAACGACGCGTGGGATAGGGTTGCCACCCAAAAGTTTGGCTGCCATTGTCTCGCAAACAATCATACTTGAATGTTTCCCCCGGCACAGTTTGAACAGGTAAACGACAGAGACTGTTAAATGACTTAATTCCCTCAAAGACTGTCTAGTTTTAATATTTGTTTTAATAACCCTAATTCTGAGGACGAATATCTCAAGTTGGATGGCTGTACAAAAAAAAAACATTACAAGTTTAAATACATAGCTAACTAGTATATTACATGTAAAACAATGAGATTTATTGTTTAAAAACATTTCAATTACTAAAAACAAAACACAACAACAAACAGGCAAGCTAAGTAAAACCGTTTAAAAATAAATGCTACTGCGTACATTTAGACTGTCAGTCCGTCTAGCATGCTAGCCGTCTTCAGATAATTTGACAATAGTATTTCCACTCGAGAAAATGAGATAAGGTTTATCCACGTAGCGCGTGCGAATATTTGGAATATATTGGCGTAACCAATAACCAATGGTTAGAGACGCAAAATAGTGGACAAAATTGTCTACTCCCGCGCGATAAATAAATAAATCTTTTGTTTTTGAGAGTAAAAAGACAATTTTCAAGGTTGGTGTGGTGTAGGCAGACTGATGTGGTAAATTGCTCCGTAATAACTTTACAATAGGTACCTACAAAGGAAATGTCAAGGACCATTTTTTCTTCTTCCTTCCCGTCACCTTTCTAAATCAAGATCTTTATTTTGAGATCTTCATACCATCGTAGGAATAATGTAGGAACGTGATAGAGTAAAGCATTTAAAATTTGCCGAAAGGAAAAGGTAGGTTAGAGGTGCTATTAAAAAATGGTAGAACGATATTTTTACAATTAAACTATAATAACGATTATAATTAAATTCAAAGAGCGTTTGAATGTCTCACAAGCGAGTCCATTTTCGAAGCGAGACTAGACTCCTCAGACTATAGAGATCTTTATAGACCAATGAATTTTACCCTTATAAAATTATTATTTGAGGACGATGAGGTAATTAAATTAAGAAGGGCAAAGCCTATTTCCAATATTAGGTAGGTAAAGATAAACGGTGTCACAGAACATCTGGTTAGTAATACTGTTTTGTGGGTAATTGCGTAAATTTCTTTACAATTTCTATTTACTTTGTTCCAACTTCGTATTAGAACAATTTACACAATAATCAAAAATATCAAATAATATACATAAGTATGTTGGAAAAGATGAAAATAAAAATTAAAATACGAATAAGTAAATAGCTGTTCTTAAAGACTTGAGCCAGGGGTGGCAGTTAAGAAAATTAATATTATAGCTTGAAGGCCCAGACCAAAACTGGAAAACTACTTGGAAAATCTGTTTTTTATCTGACAAAATTAAAGTGTAATTTTTAAATTGTCATGATTTGAACACTTAATTGTGTTTATCATCACGACTTACAAAGTGTTAACATTGAAGTGAAGGCAAAGTAACATTTAATTAGCATTTTGTTAAAGAATAATAATGTATATTTTGATAAAAGTGAAAACAAACGCTTAAACTACGAAACACATATTTTCATCATACAAAACAAAGCATCTTTACGATAACAGTTTTTAATAGATATCTAATGAAAAATACGCAAAGTTATTGCTAAGGTCGATTAGATAAATATGGCCAACGTTAGTTACAATTATAATTGTTACATATTATGTAAGCAATCACTTCAGATATCCAAATTTAAAAAAAACCCAATACGGACTACTGCGTGAACCTATACGCTTGTACTCGTGAATCCCTAAAAATGGGACTCGAATTATCCTGGCAGATTTCATGTTAAAACTGCAGAAAGACACTTCAAAACACCATCACGCATCGCTCACCAGCTTAAATTACGGCAGGGTTGCGATTACACTTGTATCCCTACACGCCACGCCCCGCTGCATTATGTCTTCATTTGTCGAGATAACCGTGTTTTGTCAGCTGACTGATACGAGAGACTTGTAACGGGGTCGCGCGGGTGAATACCGCTCATTTGTTTGAGTTTTTTCGTGTGGTAACCCTAAAGCGCCATTAGGGTAGCTCGTTAGACTAACGCGCGGGAGGTGCGAGCAGATGGTGCGCGCGAGAGAGAGCGGATAGCGGTTTTTGCAATACATCATGTATACCGCAGTTAAGTTCTGTATTGTACTCGTTTTTTGGTCGTTGTTTTGCTGAATCCAGTCCTAGTTTAATCGCGAATGTAAATGGAAACAGCTGCTCGGCTAAGCGTTATAATGTGATTAATAGTCGCGGTCAGATTGCGTGCCGAACTAACCCATATAACAATTTGGCCAGCTTGGCAAAGAACGACCGCAAACAACCTCTAACCTAATAAATATACAACAACTTAATTTAATTACTCAATTTACGTTATTGACGTCGATCACCAAACCAAGAAAATGTTGCGCTCTCTAGTTGAATTTCAGAAAGAAAGTATTTTTCGATTCGAGACATTTAAAAAAAGGGGCCGAATCAGCTTTATGCTATAAGAATATTTGTTTTACAGCACTGGTTTACATTTTGCCCCTTATTTCGAGCTTAGTTCCTTTCCTATTTGTAGAGTTATTTTGTATGCTTAGTAATTAAAAACAACGGTTTAATTTGAAAAGTTCTTAACTAAACCTAATAGATATAAGTAGGTCTTCATTCTATTCGTATCATGGAAAGGAAATAACCCAAAATTGATCGTCTCAAATATTCGCAGCTGCTATCTATAAAGTATTTACCTTAGGTTTATGATGCGTAGGCGTTTGGAATAGCTCTGAAATCCAGTCCATGTCCCACTATTTCACAAAAAAACTGAATAAAATAACCTGTACATAATGGTGTTTATCTCACGGCTTTCCAGATTGGAATGACGTCGTATGGGAAAGATATCGAAAGATGACCCCTCGATGGTGCTCGCTCGCGAATCCAGATAACGACCAGTACCAGACCAACAAAAGATTCAGAATAATTTGCATACGCTTAATAGTTGCTCTCTATTTTGATCTAAAATGATTCTTATGTGAATATTAATTTCATTTTAAAACTAAACTTTTGTGTTTGTGAGAATCGAATGAAAGCGTCTGCCTGTGAATGGGATTTGTAATAATATTAAAAAAGGATTTGATGAAAAGAAGCCTTTTTCTATTAGGTTAAAAAAGACACAGACATACTAAAATGTTATTTAAATGATAACGATTTATCTATGTAATTTAAGGACAGACTTTTGACTCAACGATGGTTTTTTTAAACGACTCATGTGAGCACAATATTCTGCGATAAAATTGTAATTTTACACGTAGCATGGTAGTAGGGTACTTTCTAGTAATCTGCCGCCAAGCACTGAACGGCGTGTTCCGGCAGCCTCACTTGAGAGCCAGTTTCATACCAAGCTAGGTGTTTTAACTATCTTTGATCACACCGTCACTCAACATCAGATGAGCTGTGGTCAAATACATAGCCTGACAAGCATTAAAAAAACGTAGATACAAAGGTTCGTCAAACTTTTTACTTTTGGTAAAATCTAGGTAATCGGGCTACATTGTAGAGTGCTTCTTCGCTTAACATCAGGCGAGTTGGCAGACAAACGCAAGCGTATTTAGTGATTAAAATATTAATGTAATAAACCTAATGTATCTAATAAATATCATGTCATAAAATAATGATCGCTATGGAAACTGACTTGGTTTACACACATTTTTGTTTTGCTTATGCGGGATTACAGCGTTGTACTCAGCTTTATCTTTACGTGAGTAATCCCGCATAAATAAAACAAAAAAAAATTATCAGTACTTTTTATCATAATAATAATAATTTGACACTGCTTTTTATGATGAAAAACAGTGTAATTTGCGTAATCATATCATCATTGTTTTTGTGTATTATATATATATATATATATATATATGTAGGTACCTACGTACTTTTGTTGAGAATATTACATAATTTAGGTATTTTCTCTTTTACGAATTCTTCTGATTTTGAGTAATATATGTAAATTATAATTTGACACTGCTTTTTATGTAAAAATTTAACAAAAGTACGTACCTACTTATTTATATAAGATACAAAAACAATGATGATACGATCAACAGAGATTTCTGGTATTTAGATAAATGTTCCTACTAAATATTTGCTTGAAACACCTTATTTTTAAGTGCATTGAAGAAATGTTATGTAAGTTAAAAAAACACTCTGTACAAATTAATATGTTAAAAAAAAAACGAAGGGAGCGTGTCGCTTTTAAATCGTGTGAAAAATGTAAAAATATGTTGATTCTCATAGTTAAATAAATCGGGGTCACCAGACATCACGTTTGACGTTAGGACGGGGCCTGGCGAGGCCACGTGGCGCGTAAGGTCACAGGTCACATTGCGAAAGGTCAAGTCTTTTAAAAATAAAATAGGGGTGTCCGCCTCAAGTGGTGCGCGTTTAATTATAGAGTTTTATTGCTCATTTTCCTTGAGCTAGACATTTGTATTAACTTTTTACGCCCTGCCCGTGTCGAAGTTCACTAACTTTTTTACAGTGCCGTTATTAGAAATTGGCGTAATGGGAGCGCAAGATGTTTTAGCATGCTCCAGACTCTCACGATTTAATTAACACGTTAACTACCGAGCGAAAATTCAGAACGTTACGATGGAGCCATGTCATTCACCGGTGCGCCACGAGGTGATGAACCATTCAGGCTGCGCCATGGGGGACATCAGTGAACCATTCAAAAATGTCAGAGGAATATAATACAAATCGAACCAAATATTAATTTACCATGCTTTTCACTTTAGTTTGCGTTATTTAGAACTTCAAAGCGCCTTAAATATAGACGGAAATGCCATATTCATCAAATAAAATATGTTATTCATAACACTAATGTTACTATACATATTCCGTAATATCATTTCAAATACATATAATTTAAAAAGTTTTAAAACACTGATAGCATGCCAATGAATTAGAAAACAAAAATAACAAAATAAAATGTAATTAAATAAGTCAACATAAAAAAATATTGTCAATATACTAAAATTTAAAAAAAAATGTAAATTGTAATGAGACGAACGAGACTCTCTCCTGATGGTACATACAAGTAATTAATATAATTACTAGTTATTTAATAATCTTTTAAAATACTTGTCTATATCATAAAATGAGATCTGTAGCAGCCAAGATCTTAACTTAATTCTGAAGCAAGCGGTGGAAGGATTCCGGGCGGAAGCGGGTACGCGGTTGTAGATCGCGGGTCCCAGAATGTATACCGACCTATCCGATATGAGGAGCCGGTGCGACGGCGTGACAAGTTCGTCTTTCTTTTCATTGCAGCCAAGATCTAATGTGGTATGGACGCCCCCGCGTTCAAATTTATCAATATTCGATGGTAAATAAACTCACATGGCAATGGCAGCATCTGAAGATTTCTTAGACTTCGTTCCACGTATTAGACGTCATCCTGAGCCCTACATATGGCACGAATGCCTCGCTTCTGCATAACGAAAGCTATTACGATACATCTTAACCCAAACGAAGAGTCTTTGTTGACCCACCTGTCTACATGGCGTTGTATGTGTATTTACAGAAACTTATCATAATTATGATTACGTATAAATTATTATTGCATCATTTAATGATGTCCTGATGGTGAGAGATAACGCTTGTCCGTCACTATTGCAGCGGGATTCAGGGCTTTGAGTAACCAATCTAGGTCTTCACGGCTTTGGCAATCGAGCTATGAAGTCCAGGGCATTCTAGCACTGTAATTTCGATAGCTGCAGTACTCTACAAATCCGAACACAGCAGTGATTATACATTACTGCTTGGCGACAAAATGTCAGATAATATGATGATACCTACCTAAACAACATCCCGCTAAGGAGATCTACCACCAAGTGAAAATAAGCTTAGTTATACATCTTTACGTTTTTTATATAAGTAAATGTAATAGTCCTCGCCCTAAATATTTTTATAGCTGAAAAATGGGCCAACCAGCGCAATATATCAGGGTATTAGAAAGCCATCTGTAAAGCGCGCGGTTCACGCAGATACTTAGAAGATGAGAACGAGAGGCGTGACGCTAGGCACACGTCTTCAATTATGCATCGCTACGTTTATCGGAGCGGCGCGGCACCTGCGTCGTTGTCACCCTACATTATTAATGGACGGACCTACGTTATAGCGGGGCTGCCAGCCGAGAGCCTGCATTAAACTGTTCTGCTCTTAGATTTCAAGTTTAAGACCGCATCAGAATAGTAAACCATCCTCGTAGCTAATGACTGTGGCGTAGCTTTTGTGTCCATCGCGAAAATGTAACATATTCGTAGCACTTGAATCTATCAAAAAAATGGGACATATTCGTAGCACTTTTGTCTATTACGAAAATGGAATATGTTCGGATTTATAGACCGATTTGCTTTTTAATGAATTAGGTACTCAATTCGTATTTTTAAATGTTATTTAGTGAAGTGTTAACCCTAGCAGAAAGTGATTCCTGTGACGGGCTGAAACAATGACGTCGTCTTTATAAACGATCGCGTTTCTGAAACTTATGAATTATTGCGCGGAGCCTACGGAATGGGACTGTTTTTAATCTTACCGGAGGGCGGGAGCAGGTTAAATGTCACTCATGTAAGAAATATTTTAAGAGCACAGCGACACTCGGCTTCAACCTTGATATTTTATACGAAGGGAAGAATGGAATCGTTACTTACACAGCTTATTTCAAAGTTTCCACTTCTTATATTCTACTTATTTGTAAGAGTATTTTTCCTTATGAAAGTTTGATAATTTTACCTTTATTAAATTGACTGACAATATCAAAGTTCGAAAAGTCTCAGTAGGGTCGTAATGCCATCATCATTTATGATTTTCGGCATTGATTACATCTAAGAAACTTCGACCTATTTTATTCCCTTTGGGGAAACAGGGAAACCGATATGAAATATTCACCCGCCACGTTGACAGCTGAGAAAGAATCGAATTTTTGTAGAGTTTTGAGAAAATATGAGGTTACATACGTTAAACAATACTTTCCCTTGCGATATGAATTGTATTGTATAGTATTTTTTATATTCGTAGCACAAATATTTATATCACGAAAATTTAAGATATGTGCAGAACCATACATACAGAAAGTAAGCTATAAGCAACTAATTCGTTTTAAAATTAATTTGAAAAATGAATGGCTTCAATTTATAAGTTTGAATAAGAATACCGCATATTTATAAGTATGTATTTAGTTCTGTGAAATTTTTTTTTGGCTTTATATTTAGGTCGAAATAAATGACGATAATAAAATCAAAGAAGAAAGATTTACGAAATAATAAATTCAACAAATATAACAACACGCAAAAGTAAGAACTATACAGACACGATAAACAAAAGAAAAGCACAGTTACGTACATACTATATAAAACAATTACAATTACATACATTATATAGGTACTATACTATATACCTATAAGTTTTTTTCTTTGTTTTATGTTTATTGGTTATTTTTTTGTATGTATGTATTGTTAATTATGTTGAAATGTGTTTTATGTCCCAAATAAAGTGTTGTCTATTGTCTATTGTCTAATTAAATCAATGGTTTTCTTTTACAAAGATCTGAAGATACAAATATAAACTCAGTGAAATCGAATTGGATTACAATTGGCGCTTCTGACAAAGTAGTCCTCTAGTAATCTATCCATGTCATAGACTACGTGTTTACTGTCTGGCAGCAAGCAGAGTCAGCGGGCAAAATTAATTTTGGTAGTTCCATATTTCTTCGTGCGCCGGACAATTACTAGGTGAGAAAGCTGGGACGGTCCCAGGCGGCAGATGCAATTTGTGGCCGGTAGAATTG
This sequence comes from Biston betularia, assembly GCA_905404145.2. Lineage (NCBI taxonomy): Eukaryota > Metazoa > Arthropoda > Insecta > Lepidoptera > Geometridae > Biston > Biston betularia. The sequence continues at coordinate 4,496,249 of FR989879.1, forward strand.
CAGTCTCAAGTCTCGGCCAGCGACCGACCCAATTCTCACTTATTGAACACTAGCTCGAACATCGCACTACTGTCGCCAAGCAAACGTGGAATCGCGTGAGATACAACGCAGAAGAATCCTTCAAAATTATTTAAAACATATTTGAAAAATAATTGTTCACTTTCTCTGGTGACGTAGGCAGTGCGTACTTAAAAGTCTCATAAAAAGTAGTTTTCATTTTCTCACTTATTGAACACTGGCTCGAACATCGCACTACTAGTGATGTATGTTGATAATAATCAGGAATTTTACCGCAAGTTCTTATTATTATTCTTATTCGGAATGGGCGCGATAAGTCCTGCACTGACGTTCCGCTTGGGGTGTACTGTGTATTTCCCCCTACCAGCATTCACCCAAGCCAACCCAGCTCCTTGAAATACCGGAGCGAGATTCTGGGCCGCTGGCATAGTAGATCCAGTGGGTGAAATGGAAGTGTTAGCAATGATGAAAAGCGGTCAGCACTTTGCGGTGACATAGATGAACCGCAAGTTATTGCAAGAAGTTGCATTTCTGTATTGTTGTATTATAATAGTTCATATAAGAATTTCCCACATATAGTAGAAATCGTGGCGCCCCTACGCAGCCATATCGGGGCGCTCTAAACATTTACGGCGACCTGTCGACCGCGAAAATTGGTTTCCATTCAAAATTAGATGCTCTTTTACACGTTCGCTGGACCCGGGCACACCGTACACAGTTGAAGTGACTGTGAAAACTTGAAAATAGTACAAGTTTTGTTTTGCACGATTGGATATTTCGATTCTATTTTTATGTTACTAGTTTTATGTCGATATTATTTTATATGTTTTCTTTGTATGTTCGCCTTTTTTTTTTGTTTTTTTTTATAGGTGAAAAATAATGAGACAAACGAGACGCTCTCCTGATGATAAGAGATAACGCCTGTCCATGACCATTGCAGCGATACACAGAACTTTGAGTAACAAAACAAAGTCCAGGGCATCGCTGCTTTGGCGCTCATTACTTTGAGACTTTCGATGGTTAGTCTCAACAGCCCAGTAATTTCGCTAGCTGCAGTACCCTTCAAACCGGAACACAGTAATGTTTACACACTACTGCTTGGCGGCAGAATATCTGGTACTGCGGTGGTACCTACCTAGATGACCTTCCTGCTAAGGAGATCTACCACCAAGTATAAAAAAAAAAAATGTTCGCCTTACAAATGAAAAGCGTGAGATTCTAAGTTCGTATAAACAAGTACTTCTAAATTCATGTTTGGATTTCCAGTTTTTCAGGGAAGAGAAACATTATAAAGTAACCTGCTTATGCTCAGATGATATGGACTGGGCCAGTGTGGTCAAATGTCGCCCGGTCACCCGGCTATTAAACGTGGAACAACTCTTAGGCACAAATAGACAATGGAAAATCGTTTATTTGTAACAAAAAGAAAACTTTTCATTTTATGGCCCTATACGATCATAAAATAAATACGTAAAAATATAATGAATACAGCAATACAAGTACAATATTAACAGTAGAATTATCTCTACATTAAATTTAAGACTACAAATTAATTAAACATTTTTCATTAAAGCTTTTCCCTTATGATGAAAGTAGAAGAGAACACTTTACTAATTTTGTATGTCTGTTTACTACAACCGGTGAAATGCCATTTCCTACATTAGATATACTATTACACATGTACCTAGGTTAATTATTTCCTCCACATTATGGATGACTCTCATATTGGAGTAATTTAATTAATTAGATCGCAAAGGTGTTCTTTTATTTCAGCTTTTCCTCAACAAAACAACATATGGTGTTAGGAACATCTCTACTAATTATAATTATTATGATATGAAGCAACTGAATTGTAAGGAAGGCTGTATAATACGAAAAGAAAAATAAGACCAAATAAGTTTTATGTACCCGGAACTGAATTTCTAAACAATGTGTAAAGTGTAGGTAAAAGAATTAGCCAATCCGCGTAATTGTTCTGCAGACGACTGTCATTCGAGAATTTTTTTCTTTCTTCTTTGTTTTTGGCATTGCACATTGTGCATTTGCCAGTGAGTTTTTCTATATCTTTAAGTATTTTAAAATGAACCAAATGAAATAAGTATAAGGCACATAGATAACTCGTGATCGAGTCCTGACAAACGCTTGTAATGACTTTAGTACAAACTTCGACGAAGTTTTGGTTGCAATACGAAAAGTAATGTTTTTTTACTACTCTGTACATTGTGAATAAAACATTATTTTTATACATTAACCCTAAACTAAACACAAAGTTTGGAAAATAATACAATGCGACGAGAATTTGTTTATTTTCCCTTCAAAGTCTCGTAATAATCTCATGGTGTTTTTGTTGTCGAAAGAAATAATTTTACATTTCATATTACTGAATTCAAAACAGAATGCTAGATAGATATTGGTATGGCAAAAGTATATTAGTAAGATAAGGGACATAGTATACTACTCCGCACTGTAGAAAAAGTAGAAAATTTTGGATGAAACCGTGGGACACATGTATTAACTACCCCACATAACTACGTAATAAATGTAGAGTAAATTATTATATTGGCCCATCTTGTCCCATTGCTGGACAAACGTGTCCCTTCCACGCCTGTCTGTTGGCTGCTATTGAGGGCCAATTCTTATCATGAGCATCGAGCCGACGCCTTCGTTTTCAAAAAACCTGGCGGGGAAGGGAAGGCCATTGTCGTCGGTGGAAAGAAGCTTAACAATCTTTGTTTCGCCGAGGATATTATTCTATTCTCTTCTACAGTCATTGAGTTACAACAAATGCTCAAAGATCTGCACTTCGCAAGCCGCGAAGTCGGACCGTAAACATTTTTAAGACTAATAGTATGAACAATAATATACATCGACGAAAAATATACATCGAGGATGTAGCGATTGAATATGTCTGGCCCACGAAGGCAGACGAAATAGAAAAAAAAACCGGCGTATAGCTGTGAAGTGGACACAGTCGTGTGCACGTGTACATTTTTGAATACTAAAAATGCTTCGGATTTCCGTGTCAAGTCCTCATTCAACGTAACAGTTCTTTGATCTTTTAGGTATCGAGCCCAAAGATCAAAAGACCTAAAATTTGGTTGTAGACGGTAGATATACACTTATAAACAGTTTCCCACGATTTCGTTAGAATTGATCTGAATTTCCGCCCATTATGAAGACAAATTCAATGACCTACTTCCGTCAAAAAAAACAACAATGCCTAATGAATTTTATTAATAAAAAACAAAAATTAATTTCTAAAATAACTCAAATACTTGCAAGTAATTAGCTAAGAACAGTTGATGCTGACATGAATGGTCCTGTCAGCGTGTAACCTACGCTGTTCACGCTCGCTGGCTATCAATACTAATTATCTAAACGAGAAATAGGAGATTAAGGGTCAGATTACATCCAAAAAGCTCTAAGTCTAATCAATCCATTATACTAATTAACATTATAATTTGAAGTTTGCTTTGTTATTATATCCTGACATGATAACAATGCGCTGTATAAATAAATATAGAACGTTATTTGCTTTGAAGTTTCAGGTATTAATAGTGTAATATTTTTACATATACTGTCACGTATTACTCGTTTTGTATGAAAACATTTTTTTCCCGACTACGGCGAAGCAAAGGTAAGGGTTATGTTCTTGACCGGTATGTGTGTATATATTATGTACGGTCATTTGTTCCCTCATAACTTCAACTACATAATTTGACAAATGAGATGTCGCTGGAAACGTCTTTTTTTTTATGGTTGACAGGCAAGTTGTTTGACTACAGCTCACCTGATAAAAAGTGAAGGTGTGGTCGAAGATAGTAAAGCACCCCTAGCCTGGAATGGAACTGGCTCTCAAGTGTGGCTGCCGGAACACACCGCTAAGTGCTTGGCGGAAGATTTTCAACTTGAGGGTGTTAGCTAGCCAGCCGAGTACTAGAAAGTACCCTAAAGTAAAGTCTTATTTCTTGAATTAATCAAACATGAGATGAGGTTTTTTTTTTGTGTATACAACTGAACAATATTGATAATGTAAAATTCAACAAGAACAATTCTTGTTTTAACATTATTTAAGTTATCATAGAAATTATACACCTATAATAAAATTTTAAGATGAGATCTGTACATACATAGTTATATAATATATAAATGTATTTTAACCCACGACGCAAATAAAAGGTGGTATAAGTTTAACATGTGTATTTATGTGTGTTTGTGACATTGTAGGTTGCTAATTTTGTTGCTTGAAAGGAAAGGTGATTTGATCCAGTGTTTTAGCTATGATTCAAGGAAACCGGTTGAGCCGTTATTATCTCTTTTCTTATCTATGAATGTGAGCATCCTTCACAGGTATGATAGAGTCATATGGTATAAATCTTTTTTAAAATTTTAAACATACATTTGAAAATCATAGAACGCTTTTCTATCAGCTATTTTATTAGAATATTTCGAAATATATGTTCATATGCGAACGTAAAAATTTGCACCTCGAGTCATACTTTTTTAATGTTAGGTTTTGATATTGTACAAGTAAAGTGACATCATCTGTGTAGCAATGTTTTGACGTAATCAAAATAATAGTGAAATCATTTTTACAAGACGTTAAAACATATTTTACCTACAAACAACCACCGATACCATTATTAATATCGAGGTTATTGCTAAAATTATTAAAAACTCATTCCATTACAATTTAGATCGTGCCGAAAATGAAATACGGAGCATATTCGATAATTAACAAACATGTTGCATATTTACACGTGCTATACTAGTATTATAGTTATAAAATCATACGTACTATCCCTAATATAAATAATGAAGTGGCACAAAGCTTATTTACAGTCAAAGGCATACCGATGTCAATATAGTGAGCGATTGAAATTGTCCGGTGGGGCAGGCGCTCGCGCCCGGCGGCATTCAGGGCGGTAGTAATTATGAGCTGCGTTTGTACCGGCCTTTATTACATCCTGCAGGTGACGGCAAATCATGGCGACGATCAAAGTGAGAGCTTTTAATAAAGTCACCAGACGCATTCCCGCCGCGCAACCCTTTCTCCGCTATAAGCGGACCCTTGCTAACCTTCCCCAAAACTAAGCTGGGGCCCGGCGCCAGAGGTCTATCCTAGCTGGCTCGGTCTAGCATTACTCTACGATGCCCTGTCGATTTGGTATTAATATTGCACGATGTTATGGCTCAATTTGCTGTTACGAGTAGGCGCGAATAAATATATACAAAATATTTAATACCATGATTCCACTACTTTTACCATTTTGTTCAGCTTGCTTTGTTGGATGAAATTTATTGTTAATTTTGTAGCGATGATAGTTCAGTGGTAAAGGCGGTCGGATCGAATGCCGACACTACAAATCCCAACAATGAACTCGTGCTGCCCGTAAAAAAACATCATAAGGTAACCATAGCATGGTGGTAGGCTTTTTAGTATTCGGCTGGCAATCTACTATCCTAAGTTGAAAATTTGCCGCAAAGCACTTAACGGTATGTTCTGGCGGCCTTATTTGTGAGTCAATTCCCATACCGCCAATTTACATCAGGTTAGATGTGGTGATAACACATACATATCAAATTCGTTTAGTTTATAAAACATTAGAAATTCTTCATTCTTTTTTTAATATCGGAATTAATTTATGTGTTTGTATTGTAAAGAAAAAAACAAACCTTCAAAGATCCGCTTCACTCTTTACTTAGTCAATCAAAATAATACTTAACTATTTTTTTAAATAACCCTCCCCAGCTATTACAAAAGCAGATGTGCCTAGCCATAAAAAGTATCCCACACTCATTACTCGTAGCAGTATATTAGAAACAGATGTCTCCGCAAAATTTCAAAATCATGAAATCTTTTATTTTGAAACTCGTTAAACAAGTGTAACTAAGCTGAGCACCCTTCTCTTACGATTATGTGTATTAAATCATTGAAATATGATCTTTATATCTTGTGTGTAAGGGTGTATGGGGTTGGTTTATAAGGTTTAGGGTGGCAAAGAACAGGTGTAGCAGCGGCTCCCACGTCGAGACCGCATTTCGCGAGTACGACCCCTCGGCATAACTCAGCGTTGATAAACGGTATTGACCCACATTCTTTACAACGCTTTATTTATGTTGCGATATTGAACACATAAATACTTTTGGCGACTTATTGGCTAATGCAGCTTGTTTAGATTGAAAATGGAATAAAGTGTTTAGTCGGAGTCTTTAGTCTGAGTCATTGTTTGTTACGTTTTGCTTTGTTTGATTACGTCACACTAATAGATAGTTAATATTTCGAGTAGTAAACGTCAATTTTGTTTGAAGCACGGGGAAATTGATTCTGATATATATATTTTTAATAACTAACTACGTAGTATTTTTGTTTTATGACTACGGCAGCTCATGTCAATCCCGTACATTTTTTTACTTTTCTACTAACGTTATCGAATTTTTTTATCGAACTTTTGACTCAGTAAAATATACGGACAAGTAACTAAAGTTCAAGCAAGCTATCATATGACTGTTTCTCGGCAAATAATAGTCTCTCCCTCATTGATATGCCCTCATAGTTCATCCCATTCAGTTGGATTATAAGCCAGTGCCCTAAGCAGATGATCGTGACAGACCAACGTCCATTTTCATTTCGCACCGATCCGCGATCTATCGGCATTACATTAGCATATACAAAGTAGAGTCGCTACCCTCTTTCCCACGGCCTGACCGTTAGCTCTCGTCTATTTAATGTGCATTTAGATTATTAATTTGCAACAAGAGTTCTTTGAGTTGTTTAACTAGTTTAGTGGATGATTGAAAACATTAATTGTTAATTCAAAATTGTTGAAATTTGTTCGGAAAAATCAAGTGAAGCGAATTAATATAATAATTTCATTTGACCAATCATTAAAATTGGCGTGGTTTGCTAGCTTAATCTGTTTTCAGAGTAACGCTTCGGTTTCGTGTGCAAATTTTTTTTACTTGATTTAAAAAAAAACAATTTCTCTCATATTTTCATTCAAATATATTGTACAAGCAAACCTACACCAAAGATATCAAAAGGATAGTGAAAACTGTGTTCAATTATGTTGTATGGTTTAGAAGGTATATAAACATAGATAGATAGAACTCTTTGTTGTGCACACCATAAACAGAAAAAAGTACAGAGAACAAAAGAACCTTATGAACTAGAAGATAATACCTAATTACACTTTACCTTATGATATAATAAGCAGAGTAACAGACAGTTGCGGAAAACGAGTTTGTTTTACACTATTTACACGTGTTTATTTTTACATGTTGAGACGTTGGGTCCGTGGCGACCGGGAAAATTTTGCGCGCTTGATGGAATGCTGGAATTATGAACAATTGAACATGCATAAGAATTGCCATACAATGTGGCAATGCCACGAGAATGCTGGGCACGCTGCCGACAGGTAGTGGGCTTGACCATTTGAAGGATTTAGGCTTTCATTGGTATGTATACAATCTATTTGTTTTGTATGTATTTTGTTGAATGTAGTTAAATACATCGTTCTAACTAGTGATGAATTTATCTCTCTCAGTGAAATAAATTTCGAATTCAGTTGTTAATTGCTGGTAGCTTATACGTAGTAATGTGATTTCGTGAATATGAATTACTGTAGCGAGTACGTAATATTAATGGCTAGCACTAAATAGCGTTTCTGGTGTACACTTTGCTTCACAAAACACTCAAACGTTTAAATATTGTCTAGTATTGCAATTCCGAGCTATTCAGTTTCAGAACACTGAAATTTCTGAATAGTTTTTAACTTAAATTGCAGTTTCAGAGAAATGTTGGTTTCGACGTTCGAACCTGTTATTTAGACTACACGAATTTAGATCGAAAATATAAAATACTAGCTACGGCAAAATACGGCTCGTCCCGGTTACGTACGAGTGGGTGGACATTTATTTTTTAATTAAATTCTAGTCATAAATATAGCCTAGCCTCAGGGAGAAAGTAACATTATGATGGTGAAATAATTTTTGAAATCGGTCCAGAAGTTTTTTATAATTCATAATTAATTTATTAAGTATATGAGTACAATGGATATTCAAAAAAGTCAATGCGCCATGCAAAAATAATCGTGTAAGTAGGTATATGCAATACTGATACAATATTAAACTTAACAAAATTAAATTTTGAGTTTATTCGTTACAAACATACCAAAATCCAAATCTTTCTTCTTTATAATATTAGTGTTGATGTACATAGATGTAGATAGTGTAGATTTACAGACATTTCAAAGTGTAAAGGGTATTAAACGCTACTATAAGTACTCATAGCCACATAGCTAGCTAATCCTTTACAAATAAAGTGGTACGTTCCCTATGTGAGACCTTAAAATAGACTACAATAACACAATGGCTGAAACTTGCAAGTTCAACTGTGCAAGTAAACCCAAGTGATCTTTACTTAACAATACACAATGTAGACTAAACTTATGCAAGTCCAACATTGCGAGGATTTAACGGTACACTACAGCCGCTCCGTCAGCTACAAAACTTTCGGTTGGCTTCCACGTTTCGCGGCATTTAATTTAAACTGCGTGGTTGATTGCCGAAGAATGTAACTTGCAAGTTGTTCCAAAACCTCAGTGACGCAGTTGAGATAGCATAGAGAATATTATTACTTATATTTATATTAAACTAGCGACCCGCCCCGGTTTCGCATGGGTACAATGTCGATACTTGTAATAACTACTAACAATGTACTTTACATTGTTATGGTTCCCATAGCACAATCTTTGTTTAGTTTGGGGCTAGATGGCGCTGTGTGAAATGTCATATGAGACATTTTAGGTCTTAGGTATTTTTTATTTTTAGTTGAAATTGTATAATGTCTAAAGACATTTGATCTTGTACGAACATTGGATACATCTTTTACATCTAATTACTGGTTTCATAGTTTGGACGTGAATTATGTTATTGCATTAACTGCGATACTAAATTGATATGAAGTGTTAGTCGTATCATATTTTCTGTAACATTTTTTGTACTTTAACAGCTTTTTCAAAATAAACTTAACTATTTTATGTTACAAGGAAATATATTTTTTTATTTGCTAGGAAGAAACTTTTTGACATATAAAATATAGTTTATGGTTGCAACTCCGCTGCGTAACTTTTCCGAGCAGTAACTGATATAATTCAGTTTTGAACTCGAAAGGTGCTCTTTTTAGGATTATTAAAGGCGAAAGAAAACTCATAGTTCAAGCAGAACGGTGGAACAGATCATAAACGGAAGCGATTTAAAATCTTAACGATTTGGAATAAAATGTAAAATTGGTGAAGTAATATTTTATTTTCTTAGATTGCACGAAAACAAAATATTGGTACAATGAGTGTTGCCTGAAACGAACTCTATGCCTGCAAGAAGAGACCCTTTATGCTGTTCATAAGAAAGTGCTAACTAAACAGTTACATACACAACTTCAAATGATTACCAATGAATTTTAAGGGTATTAAATTTTACATAATTGTATATTAAGATAAGTAAAAGATTTAGCCCATTAGTAGGATTCCACAAACTAAACAAATTGAGTTTAATTTTTTTAGTTAAAAAAATTAAACGCGACTAGATGATAAGGACTAATCATCTAGTCGGGTGTAACGGTAATTTTCTATGTTGCTTAAGTTCTTATGTAGAATAAATTGAGGGTTCTGAATTCTGAATTGATATGTGTACATAAATTCAAATAGATCAAAACGTGTAGCAATAAAAAAATATTGTAATCAAATGTACTTAATCAAAACATAGTAATTACTTACCGCATGGCTATTCTTAGGTTTACTAGTGCTGGTCTTGGTTTTAAGCGGCTTAGCAGGTGGCGTGGGCGGCGCGGGCGGCGTGCTAGGCGGGCTGGAGTCGCTTCCTCCCGCACTTCCACTCGCGCTCACGCCACTCGACCTCTCCGACCCGGAGTTGCTCGACTGCAAACGTGCCAACTTGATTTATAGTATTGAATAAGTTCCTTTCCACTCGTAACTATTGCGGTACCAAACTTTCCAACTTTAGGAAAATTGCGAGATATATCACGCCGATGAGGAGCTCTAACTGCTATTCGGCAACATAAACTGTATTGACGCCGTGATATATCGCACTGGAGTTACGTGACCCACTTTTACTATTTATTTCGTGACAGTAACGGATGCATCCCGTAGAGTGCTATGCTCATATTTCGTATAATATCACAGAACCGGTCATGCATTACTTTAAGAAAAATACGGTCGGTACGCCTGAGGGCAAGAAAAACGCTGAACAAAATTAAATTGGTTCGGCCACAAAAAACCCTGTTGATTCGCCAAAACAATGTTTGTGAGGGATAGAGTAAATGAATTGAGATAAACACGGCCAGTAGACGCTGGCCTAACTTTTTTCCGAAACCTTTAATGGTCGCGCGAAATTAAAAAGCACACAACGCGGATTTAGGCTAATTGGTTAATTAATAAGGGTTGCCGGGGTCTGAATTTTACATGTGCAGCCAACTGGAATCGTGCCAGGATTGCTTAAGTATAAAAAGCTAGATTAATGAGGTCCCGTACGTTTACTATTATCAAACCCTGAAATATGCACGGACTAGATAACGCCGGATTAATTTGAATCATCATTAGAGGCAGTTAGCTTTGACAGATATGAAGTTACATGGCGCAGTTAACTTAATTTAGTTCCCGTTTACGTTAAGATCAAAAGATTTCGTATTAGTACAAATGAAGGTGATTTAAATAGTAATTTGGATATAAGTACCTCAGAGTGTAGAGGGTTGATTCGGCCCGGTGAAATAGGGGACGATACTCTGTGGTTATTTGAATCGCGTTCACCGTTGCTCGCTCCACTGCTTGCACCTAAACATAGAAATTACATTTAAGCAAATAAAAAATGTACCACGTCATATATATCTATACTATTATTTATAAATATATATTACGTATTTTACACTAAGTTTTACTGCATCAGAAATGTCATAAAATCCTCACACAGACAAATTACTGTGTAGATAAATTAACTAACTCAGAAGGTACTCGTAGGTATATAGGGTTAAGTGGAGGGAAGGTATAAAATACTAAATTAAATATTGGATGAAGTTTCATAGAGAGCAATGTCCTAAACTGAACAAGGCTATACGTAACACGCTATTTTTGTTGTAATCTATTTGTTATTTTTTTAAACTCTAATCATCTAATGGTTGCACGAATATTGATAAACCTTGAAATGTACCCAAGTTACTTTTTATCACGAAAAACGTGAACGTGAATCTGTGAGGCGCAACTTGTTATATGATTAGTTAAGACATCTAGACACAGAACAAACATGTCTGTTCGTCACATAAATGTTTACTCTGGGTGGGGATCAAACTCACACCCACTGCTGTTCATGAAACAGAACCATTGCCGATGAGCTTACCGTGTAGGTTTAGTGAAAGTTGTTTAAAATGATAAGTGTAAACATCATAATTAACAAGTTTTATTAAGGAATCTATCCTGTTACTGCGAAAAAAATCAGCTTAAACTCATATAAAACTTCTTAATACTTAATTATTTATTTTCGCCATAGTACTACAGTTAGCGTAATCACGTATTATTGTTTAAAATCTTCGACCAAATGTTTATGTCAATGGACCTTTGGACCTTGAGTAGAAACGTGTGACTAATTATTTAAATAATTTTGGTTGTCGTAGTAAGATTACAAATTTATAAACAAAAATAAAGGTACACTAAAGAAACTTCGCCTACGCCATAAGTTAGGTACAGAATTAACAACCTCCGTACTCTATCAACAGACAAGTTTCAAGTTACTTGGCGTCTGCTTGAAATATATTTAGTTACATTGTATGTCAAAGGCAGCCTTCCGTCATCCGTTGTAGTGCAGATTACACCTTGATTACACGCTTTGTGCTTACCTGTACTGTAATAACCTACGCTTACCTACGCCTGTCTAAGTGATGGGCAATAACTGAAACGGAACTTTCGTCTTCGGTGCATGCAATCATCATCATCATGCGCAGTCAGTATCATAGACCTCTGCTGGATACAGTCATCTCCCAAGATACATCACTCAAACCGAGCATCGACTATTTGTTTAATCTTCCAGCCATTGTCAACTGTTTTACATAAATAGTCACTTTATCTATTCTCAGAGCTATGTTTGCTAATTCGCGGTCTTTACGTTAAAACACATTTAATTCAGCGGTTATTAGTTGTCCGGCAGCTACGGCCAGCCCACTGCCAATCCTGCTTGTATCTAATATGGGCAACCACAGTACTGTAAACATCTAATTCAGTAACCTCTAGGTTACAAATTCTATGAGCTGCGAGTATATCAGATACCCTTAACTTACCCTACCCTGCGACTTTGGATTCGTGGATCTTTCCAGCATGGATAGCCAGGGGGTCTCCGGTTGGATGTGGTAGCAAAAGAAGAAGGAAGCCTACTTACTCTCTGCTGCTGGCTGATGATGGTTCTCAGTGTGTCGTCGTAACGAGCGCGCATCGCAGTACGATTTGCCGCATCCATCCGCCTTGCACTCGTATGGCTTTTTGTTGCGATGGGTCAGCATGTGTCCGTTTCTGCAACATAATGTAATAGTTACTAACGGCGATATAACTCGATTCAATTTTTCCTCTCAATTTAGATTAAGCAATTACGATGGAATGAACTAATTCGGTTTTTCTTTGAGCGAACGTCTTTAAGAACTAAAACAATATCTAAGTACTTAATGTATTAACTTACTACACAAAACCAATAGAAGATATACAAAAGACACTGTCCGTCCTATAATTAGACTTAAGTTCTCTAGGCTTTCATCGAATGGCATTGTGTTTGTGTCTTTTCTGTCAATCGGCCGACAATGTACACGGAATACTGGCATTGCCACATGAAATGGCTTTACATATGCGTTGGCAAAATAAACATCAGCATTTTTATCGCTTCGATGAGGTACATCATTATGGTACTCATACATAAGCCTTAATTTTTGAATTTATCTTTGAAATATATGTGATCCACATTAGCAGGACATAAAGGTTCACCATGGCAAAATCTAATGCTGTAAAATTGTGTCTACTCTATGCCCCGATGTACGATGTGTAGAGTATTTATAGATATTAAGAAAGGAAAAAGTATTCCAGTAAATTATCGCAAGAATTGAAAGCGAATGCTATTAGAATCAAGAACCAAGAAAAATATCAAAAACAAATTAGTTTACTGGCACTATAATGGCAAGTAAACCTTGTTAGTTGTTAGATTGTTTAGCCAATACTCAGCTCGTGGGCAGTGTTCACTGTTCACATTAATATTCATTGTGGTTAGTTAAGCGACACCTTGTGCTTGGGTTGAGAGCAAATGTTGTCTTATGTAAACCAGATTGATGATGCGTTACTATGCAGCCCTTAAAGCGATGAAATCAAGACGTAAAGCACTTGAACACTTCTAGTAGCGATGATAGCTCAGTGGTTAGCGAGGTCGGTTCGCATGCTGAAGGGCGTGGGTTCAAACCCCAACAGCTCAAGCTGCCGATGAAGGAAAACCTCGTGAGTAAACCGGAGGATGGTGGTAGGGTACTTTCTAGTACTCGGCTGGCTAGCTGTAAAAGTCAAATTGAAAATCTGCCGCCAAGCATCTAACGGTGTGTTCCGGCTCACTTGAGAGCCAGTTCCATTCCAGGCTTGGTGTGCTTTACCATTTTCGACCACACCGTCATTTAACATCAGATGAGCAGAGGTCAAACTCCTACCCTGTCTAACATAAAAAAAAAATTATCATTCATATCTTAATTAAATGTATTATAAATGCAAAAGTTAGTGGGTGCGCTTGTGGATTTGATCAGATGACACGTAAAATTGTTGGTCCAAGTTGTTTAATCTATATTTCTTAAAAGACCCAGCCTCTAAGAGCTTATTTACTTTAGTACTTAATTTTGTTGTATGTGGGTACTCACAGATGGTCTTGTCTCTTGAATGCCTTAGCGCAGGTGATGCAAACGTATTTCCGCTCATCGCTGTGGGTGAGTTTATGCTTAGCCAGCGCTGATGCGTTCCCAAACACCTTGCTGCAAACCTGAAATAGAGAGTGCGACTTATTGAAAACCTGCAATAAATATGCAACGACTTATTGTAACGTTTTATAAAGATACAACGACTTATTGTAAATATTTATTGAATATGGAACAAAATTATCTAATCTAACTTGCAAGAAAAAGACAATGACATAGATATACTACCTATAAAGAAGAAAATTTATAGAACTAAAATATGTCGTTTTCGCCAAAAACACTTTTTTATTTGAAATAACAATCTGCCTTGTATTATAATAAAGAGTCTTGTACCAATGACGGCAAATTAACATTAAACTGTAGCAACTCAATATAATTCGGTTACAACATGCCTGCGGGCGATGCTGACCCTAATCTCATGTTTGTTCCTCATCTAATTAGGAGACGAAGGAATCTTTATCCTGTTTTTATTCCGACCTCTCCTGGGCGTACTTATTTGTAATGTTTATATCTTTGATGTGGAATGTGGGCGGTGCCTAAGGCATCAGGATGGGGTCAAAGGGTATTGCATTTTAGGATTTGTATGGAGCCAGCTAGCTATTCTACTCAAGTTTTGTTTAGGATAGCAGGCAATATTTTAGTAGTTATATGTACAGTTATAGATAGAAAGAAAATTTCACACATATTCTAGTACCAAACTGCAAAGCTCGTGTGAACCAAATAACTGATACAATAATCATAATCGTAATCATTTTATTGGTAATAGGACAATTACAAGTCAGAAAAACACCAAACAAAACGAAATTCATACGTAGCTAACAGTGCAAATCGAAATAAAAGAAGAGGCAGCTAGAAACAAAGTTCAAATCCCAATCAGAGAATGAATGTAGAACATGTTTCGCAAAACTTCGATTTGTCCCACCTGGCAACATCGCTACCCTTATTTCGGTAGGGTATTGGTATTATTGTTAAAATAAAAAGGTACAAAACACTGTGTCGTCCTATTGTCGGGATACCTTACTCGTGCACAAAATTCTGTTTTCATTTCAAGCTATTGTTAAAATGTTGCCAACTCGTGATTGTATTCAGCAACTTTATTTAGACAATTCCATCAATGATTTGTCTGTTTGTTTTTGTCTGTTTACTTAAATTATAAAAGTAGTAGGTTTTTCTCCACTTTAAGATTTAAAATAGTAATAATATTTTACCTTATTACCTGGACTTCCGATTACATAATACTTAGGTATTATTATTTAAAAATAATGGTCATGTCATATCGTATATAATCCATTTCATCCGTGAGATTGGATTCCAGTTTCATTTATAAACTGTTGTTATTTTTTTCAAAGTCCGCAACATCACTCTGCATATATCTAGAGATCTGTTAACACGAAATTAGATTGGCTGGCATTGCGATGTTATCGGTCTCGTGGGTCGTGGACGGACAAAGGGCTTTTACAGAAAGGACTGTCATTGTCCTACGGCGCTGTTTGCTCTTCAGATACCATGTAGGTACTACGTGTAGGTACATATGTGGTGATGTCGCTGTACAGTTTTAGTTAAAAGCTATTCCAAAGTTTAGCGGAAAAAGTAGAGCTTTTGCCCGACTGTCTAACTCATTTAATCACCACGAGTAAAACACTAATGGATTTTTGATGAGTGTTTATTTGCTAGCGGAGAGGTACTAAAAGTTCATTTGTCGGAATAACTATATATCCGTGTTTTAGTTTAGACTAGCGGTGTTGCTCAGTTTCGTTCTATAAACTACAGGAACTCTACCTCTTGTACAAAACTATCTATATAAAACATTTGAAAAAATATGCGGTTACAGTACTTTTTTTATCGAATTCGTACTTTGTATTTCGTCTTAATTTTTGCAAATTAATTTTTTTAAATGAACTGATTAAAAGTTGATTTCTAAGCTTGTTTTTATGGTTGACAGGCTTT
The DNA here is from genome assembly GCA_905404145.2 of Biston betularia. Taxonomy (NCBI): domain Eukaryota; kingdom Metazoa; phylum Arthropoda; class Insecta; order Lepidoptera; family Geometridae; genus Biston; species Biston betularia. The sequence goes on from FR989879.1 coordinate 4,512,210, forward strand.
AAGTTTTTTGTTTGACCACATTTCAGTCGAATATGGTAAATCGATAATATCTTAGCCTGGAATGGAACTGGTTCTCAAGTGAGGCTGCCGGAACAAAACATTCAATTGTTTTACAGTTAAATTAGTACAAATAACATACCTACTCTCCAATCATCACATTTATATATCACAATGATGCTGCGATGAAAACTAATTAATATTGCAAAGTAGACTTCTAACGCTGCTTTGCTATTTGTACGTATCGAATTTTGAAATATAAAGAAGAATATTAAAACTCATTTCAAGCAAGTATTTCACAGGAACGTTTTTCCATCACCGCACAATGGCTATTCAAAACCAACTGAGCATTAAAGCATCATAAAAAATAAGGATTCAATAAAATACAGAAAATTATAGCGGAAGATGGCAGGAAGCGAATAATAATCGATGGGGTACTCGACCGAAGCTGAAAAGGAGAATTAAATAGGAAACAATAATTCAGTACAATTCTCGCATTACGTTGTATATTTGTTATTGGTATGAAAGGCTATATGATACAAAGACTCGGTTACGACCACGAGCCCGTTCCAGAGAGGATGTCATCTAAAAATGTTTAATGGTTTCCGTAGGGCCCATTTAGATATCGGGACAAATCGATGTTTATAGCACGAAATATGGTTTATTGAGATATAAAACTTACAGTGATGGCTTCCACTCGAATTGTACCGATGCTCTGTTTAATGGGAATCAGATTAGATATGAATTGGGAGGTTTATGACGGAAACAGTTGTTTTAACGGAACGTGCGAAGTCTTGAGTTTAATGTGCTAAGTTATGGCATCAAAGCGAGTTACACTTTAGAAACCGATTTACTTCTAACAAATGGCGCTTCGAGCTATTTAAATGAACCATTTGAATAATATAACGAAACAGATGGTTATATGGTTATTAATACGACCGGGATGGGCTAATTTAAAACCACAGGGTGTATTTGTGTTTTTTAAAATATATTTTGTATGTAAATGTACGTAAAAAAGATACGCTTTCCTGATATTAAGAGATAGAGCCTGTCCATGACCATTGCAGCGACATACAGAACTTTGAGTAGGAAAACAAAGTCCAGGGCGTTGCCGCTTTGGTACTTATTACTTGGAGACATGAAATAGTTAGTCACAATGGCTTTGTAATTTCGCTAGCTGCGCCCTTTAAATCGGAACACAGTAATGTAGACATTACTGTTTATATTAATATCTGGTACAGGGGTGGTACCTACCTAGACGACTTTCTGCTAAGGAGATTTACCACTAAGTAAAAATTATGTTTTGTTCTATAGGTATATAGAACAAAGTTCACGATTAAAGCTCAATTTAAGCAAAACCATTTTGCCAGATGTGTTAGTGTAGAGTTTTTCGATATTTTGTGATTATAATCGCAACTTTGATGTTTCTATGAATTTATGTTTTTACGGTTGGAGAACTTAATAAATACACAAGGCGTCCCACAGGCAGTAAAGGTGAACGTATATTGGAGCTCCTTAAACTTACAAATAAACTTGGGTCGCAAGTCCTAGGCGCTGTACGGATTCCCGTCTCTACAATGTGGCGGAACTTGTTCCGCAATGTGACACCATTGAATAAAAAAATATCGTGACATTTCACACAGCGCCATCTAACCCCTAACCAAGCAAAGCTTGTACTATGGGAATCAGATCAGGGATAGAATACTTACATACTTTTTTTTGTGAAAACTTACAGAACGCCCTGACACAAAGTAAACATTTATCGTCATATAAATGTTTGTCCTGGTGGAAATCGAACCCACGCCCTACACAGTGCTTCAAGGAGATATTCTACCAAATGAGCTACCAGGGCAGTCAAATGACAAGAAGTGTTGGCGCACTAATATTATAAATGCGAAAGTTCGTTAAAATAAGTTTTGTTTGTGGAAATTGTAAGAACTAAACAAAAGTTTGTTGTATGACTGTGCAAAATATAGAGACAATGGCGTGAGCTTAACAAAGGTTCTCGTTGGACATCGTTCGTGTACGGAACTCTAAAAACTTGTATCATTGTTGTGTCTACTATTTTATTCCAGTTAATGCGGGGGATAGGTAACTAAGAGATACGAAGAAAGAATTAGAGTAAAAAATAAAACCGAAGTGGTAATTAGTAGCTCAAATTTTCATAAATTTAGACACATAAATTTTACATTTTGTATACTTAATTTTTTTATATAAGTTAAGTATTTCTTCATATAAGTTAATAGAGTAAGATATATGAACCTGCATTTGTAATTATTGCTTTTATATGCTGACCTAATTCCTAGGCAGGAAGCCCCTGACCCACATTGTAATGTGAATATGAAATTCAGGTCGCGACGCGTAATAGCGACTCTTTAAAAGTATTAAAACTGGAAAGTCGTCAGTAATAAATTCGAGTTTTAGCAATCATATGCATGTTAATAATAAACCTAATGAGGTATGTATAATTATATTTTACGGGATGCGTGTAAGACAAACTATACTCTTACATGAAATGGTGTTCTAGAGTGGAGATTGCGAATCGGGACAGTTACACTTTTAGCTTAGGATGCCGTGAGACTCGAATAAGTTACGATATAATTATACCTCTAAGTATATAAAATAAATAAATAAATATCGCAGGACATTACACACAGCGCCATCTGACCCCAAACTAAGCAAAGCTTGTACTATGGAAGTCACATAACTGATAGAATACGTAATACCCGTCTATGTATTGTACATAATTATGTACGTACGTACTAGTAAAAACTGATGTGATGCGACATATTTTTTACATTATAATATTTTCAAAACTCTCAAGAGCATATCGTTTCAGATAAACAAAGTAAGATACTTAAATTAGTATTAAGCATACTTAAAAGTAAAAAAACATACATACAGACGTGCATAGAATTATATCCTCCTTTTTTAAAGTCGATTAAAAAACGGGATTGACTGAATTTTCTAATAATGTTTTCTTCAACAACATAATTTATTTTTCAAGCTCAAACAGCTTAGACGGAGAACTGGCGTCCAATTAAAACCAATGTGTCTGTTGAAGGAGCGACTAAACCCCACGAAGAGGCGGTAAAGCCGTTTTTTCAAACGTCGTTGGCAGGGATCACCCTGAGCCCCCGCTATATCCCTAAGCCTTCAAGGTACGCAAGACGCACGCATCAAATTTTTCGATGACTTAATCTTTTCGATTTGTTTCACCCCAAGAGGCCGCCAAGCCCCGAATTGGCAGCCTCACGGTGACATAACTTTCGGCAACTTTTGTTTTCGTGACGCATCGAAATATTGATAAGTGAAGTCGTACCTTTCTTGCAAAGAGCCCGCTTTGCTGGGCTGGTGAAGTAAACAACTTAATAAACAGTTGGTTAAGATTACCGTATCTCGGTTTCTTGGCAAGAGAATGTTTATGTTGTATTAATCACCTCTTTTATGACAACAAGTATAAAGCTAACTATACATTTGTAACGAAGTATCCTCGTAATGATAAGAGATAACGCCTGCCTACGACATTTGAGATTGGAGTGGTGGCCAGAGTTTATAGTGGATGTTCCCCAATGGATATAATCTGAGTGTCTTCAAGTCAAGAGTGAATCGGTATCTTCTGGGCAAGCGTGCTCTATCTTAGACCGCATCATCACGTAACATCGAGTGAGATGGCGGTCAAACGTAAGCCTATTTGTTATAAATATAGTGGGTAAGTAACATATTGACCAAGTCTTTAAACTGTAGCGGTATTACAGCGGCAACACAGAATAAGCAATGAAAAATCACAGCAAAGATTAGCAATTACATTTTACATTCACAAATACTAAATCTAAAAGTTAAACACTTAAGACTGCTTTGGAAATCCGTTTGCATTCTAAAACGTTGGCTTTTAACGTTTGTAAATTTTATATTTGTTGTGGCTTTGGTTTTCCTCGTATCAAATTGGATGGAGTGAGGCTGCGAGGCGGATCAGCGCTTTTATTCATTTTGCACATTCTGATTCCATTAGGGTAGCTTTTTATTAGCCGTAGCTGTAGTGTAGTGTAGATGAATACACCAATGTAGACTTTACTGCTTTGTTACATTATCGTACGTTAAATTAAGCTAGAAAAAATCTCATCTACTCGTTTATACTGTATCGGAAATAAAGAAATAAAAGAAATGTTTATGATAAAAAAAAATACAACGCAAACCAGTATCTTTTAGACTATATTTAAACACCTATTAAGAGTTAAAAAATGTAACTATGTAAACTATTAGTTAAGTATTGACGTCAGTAATAATACGTAACAATAGTAGAAATATGTATGTAGTAAAATTAAAAAAAAAACACGATCGAGTATTTACATTAAAAAATAGTTGTGTTTAAATCTTATACTACAGTTGTATAATTTATCACCCACGATAATTACCCACAAGTGTTGGTAAGTAATATAATATAGTGAAACCAAAGGTGAAATATTTATTTCCGCGTTGTTTCCGAAACTCAGTAGAACATAGTAAAGTGACCACTATTTTACTAGGCCATAAACTAGATTTGACCATGACTTGTTTTATGTTAATTTGACTTTGATATAAAATGAAAACAATAATTTAATTTATACACATTTTGGGAACTATTCCCATTGATAGCGGTCTTTTAGAGTAGTTATTATTTTAAGTTATTTTGTTTTGTTTAATTGAAGATATTTATTATACTTTTTTTCATAATTTAGCTTGATAGTCGAATTAAACTGTTATTTTGATAATTGGTACACATTACATAGGTATACATATAGACTACTTAACACTGACAGAATGCGCAAAGCGCAATGCCGAAAGTAAAAAAAAACCCCACAATATATCAGCACACATTTCACGTCCGTTATAGGTTCAAGAAAAGTATGTCGCGAATGTACCAACTCTTTCTGTTTTACATTCGCTATAGCATAGAAATGTTTCCTGCCAAAATACTAAAACTCAAATGTATCAAATGATACGCTTTCATCATTGCTCTGTCTAGACACAGCATTCAGCTCTCAGATTTCGTTTCCGAAATAATTGGATTGGATTGGACGTTTCGGACTTATTGTGTACCAGATTCCCCTGCCAATTAATCCTCATTGATACGTCATTTAGGTACTAAATTGCTAGGTTTTTGGTTGCGAAACTTTGCTTTTTAATCTATGGTCAGCTCCATAGATTAAAAAGCATTAGGAGGGTGACTTGGAGCTTATTACAATATAGCTACCTACTACGTGCATAAATGTTTTTAGAGTACATCATACAAACTCAAATTAATTATGTTATGTTTTTACCTATACTTATGGACGAGAACGACTTATCATATAATATTGGTCTAGAGATATAGATAGATAGATAAAACTCTTTATTGCGTACACCAAAAACAGAAAAAAGTACAGAGAACAAAAGAACCAGATATAGTTAGAGAAATATACTTTTTCAGGATGAAAAGTAGTTATTCACCTAGCGGTATGAAATATACTTTACGACCTATTCTCATATACATAAAATATTTTATAAAATCGGTCAAGCCTTTTTGGAGGAGTGCGACCACAAACATCGTGACACGGGATTTTTATAATACTTCATTACAGTTATTTTATTTGCGTTAATCGTGATACCGCACACTGGAAATAAAACCAATACACTATACACTAAAAACGGTCAAGTGCGAGCAGAGCTTGCCTTAAGAATTTCACACAGAATCAAATGACAAGCTTTCTACCGCAGCCGGATTTTTGATGTCTCACGGCTGGTACTTTTCTTATTGTGAGGAAAATAAGCCTATCAACCACGCTGGCGTAGTGTGTCGGTAGATTTCACATCACTTAGAACATTAAGAACTGAACATGCAGATATCCTCACGATATTTTCCTTTGCCGATTGACGCTACCGGCAATACGTACTTAAAAATGAAAATACGTGTCGTGAGATTTGAACTCAGGACCAGGAGCGGTCCAAGAGTTGGTCAGGAGTATTTTTTTAGATAACACGAATGTAGTACGGAACCCTCTGTGCGCGAACGCGACGATCGATTTTATTTACATGCAGAACTGGAAGAAAATTGGTTAAGGATTTACGTGAACGCTGTTACTGTTACTGCGAACAAAGCGACACCTCGTATCGGTGTAGAGACCGCCGAGTCACCGCGCTCGTACGCCTTGTGAATGCTAACACGAGCCTCAGACTTGCCCAATGATTAAAAGTAATTCATTCAGCGAATGCACGATTTCAGCCCTCCAAGGATCGGTGGTAAAGTAAAACAGTCACGTACATAACTATGTGGGTCGGGTAGCTTTTTCAGTCAAATGCCTTTGGGGCAGTCTGAGGCGTGATAAAAGGTTTGAACAGTCTTATCTGCGGTATGTACGTCGGTACGCCTAGAACTACCAATTATTTATTGGAAAATCTTTTTAGGATTCTATAATTATCTGAAGAGTATTTATAATAAAGTCCCGATGTTCATTTGTACAGCTTGCCCGTTTTTATTTAGTTTGTATATATTTGAAATTTAATGACTTAAAATGTTCAAAGCTGCGAAAAAATGTGCGAACCACTAAATAGCGGAATGCCCTATTTGAGTGGGGGAATACAATCTGAGTGTCTTCAAGTCGAGAGTGAATCAGTATCTTCTAGGCAAACGAGCTCCGTTGTAGAGCACACTTGCAACACCACCAACAACACCAGGTTAGATAGCGGTCAAACGCAAGCCTATCCCACTACCTCACTAATATTATAAATTTGAATGTTTGGATGGATGGATGTTTGTTACTCTTTCACGCAAAAACTTCTGAACAGATTTGGATGAAATTTGGTATGGAGGTAGCTGAGAATCTCGATTAACGCATAGGCTACTTTTTATCCCGAAAACATGTAGCGGGTAAAAAGGCGGGACGCAGCTAAAAAAAAAATCGTCTTGTTGACTTCACTGCTTTTTCCCGCTAGAGCAGAGATACCTAATATGGTTTAATTTTTCCACTGTGCAGCCGTCTCGCAATAATCTATAACAGCAACATACCGAAGGGTATTGAATTAGTGTCTATTAAGCATGGAACGCCACCACCCCAATGTTTCCAGTATTCGTGTGGGTCAGCTGTTGCCAAATAATCCTTGTGTCGGTATATTCTTTTGTGTATTCGTCGGAAAAATCTCTGTCGAAGCAGTCCATTGTTAGGTTTGCGTAGTTTTATATTTTGTGTCGTTACTCGTGAATGTTGTTTGGGATGCTTCGGTTGCAGCCAGTTTTGGAAATATTTTTAAACGAGTTTTCCCCGGAAAGTTACTACATATATATCGTAGGACTATAGGACTATATATATCGTAGGACATTATACACAGCGCCATCTGACCCCAAACTAAGTAAAACTTGTACTATGCAAGTCAGATACTTTTTGTAAATACGTACTTATAAAAAATATAGAACACACAGAAACAGATCAAACATTTTATTTATACGACAAAATGTTTATCCTGGACGGGATGGAACCCACGCTCTTCAGATCTTGGAGCAGACATACTACCAATGAACCAACAGGGCTGTCAACGTAGGACAAAGAGTGTACCATAGAATACAAATTACTTTGTAGTTTCTTTTTTAGTATCCGGCTTAGTTAATTAATATAAACAAAGATTATAATTATTACGTAATTATATCACGCTACGTTACTGGCTGAATTAGTCGTTTTAAAAAGGAACAACAAATGTGATTTTTTTTGTGTTTGATTCTATTCTATGTTTGCCCGGCTGAGACCGCGATAATGCCACCATTTCTGGCACTTTCTCTTAAGTTTCTTGTTTGTGTTATATTTTTAATTTTTCTGATTTTAAGTGTTCTGGTGTTCACAATAAATAGTACATATTTACTCGTTTCCGTCATGAATGTATATGTTTAAATACTCAATTAATACGACAACCCAACACATTACATTCAATAACTTTGTATGGAACAATAGTAGCTTAAATGAAGGCTTGTAATTATTGTATTTATAGCCTATTCTACGCGAATAATCGATCAGATTTATACCTTATGTCAGTAACTTACTATCTCGTAGGCGAATATAGTTACTCTGACTGTAAATAAAAGATACTTAGGCACGTATAACATTACATAAATTCGATACGCGTTAAGGGAATAAAGAAACAATCGCAATATTTACATTTGAAATAGCGAACTATAACTTTAACGTTTACTAGAATTGTGATACTCGTATTTATATACCTATATCGTTTAAAACTATCTATTTTAAATTATTTAAATAAGACCTTATCTCTATGTATAATTGACAGCCTTTGCCTGTGGCAAATTAGAGACAGAGGAAATGACAGTAGGTAATCTAAAATTACAAGGACTTAGCCGAGTCGGAGACGCCATCCCAATTTACACGATAACAAACAGTATCTTTTGAGCTTTGGTCTTAGATTGCGATCTTACTTTAAGAAATAAGTAATTCAAGATTCTAACTTGATGTACTTACCTATCTATATTAACTTTGAAATGAATACTACAAGCTCATGCTGGCGGTGGCGTTTATCCCATCCCACTAATGCTATAAATGTGAAAGTTTAGATGTATGTTTGTTACTCTTTCACGCAAAAACTACTGAACGGGTTTGGATGAATTTTTGTATGGAGGTAGCTGATACCCTGGATTAACACATAAGTTACTTTTTATCCCGAAATATGTTGCGGGTAATACCGCGGGGCGCAGCTAGTTAACAATAATTTTGCAATTTTGTTTCCGTGAAAACATAGTTTCTTGTCGATTAATATTTTACAGAAAATAAACCGTATTTTGGTGTGATGTACAGCTTGGGTATAAAGTAAGTTTTATTAAATTTGAATGCTGCTAAATTTATACCTAAAAAAAATTGCGCACCTACAAGATGTAACGATGATAGCTTAGTGGTTAGCGCGGTCGGTTCACACGTGGGTTCCAACACCGACATAGAGCTTGAACTACCAGTAAAAGAATACATCGTGACGCGAGGAAACCATAGCATGGTGCTTAGGTATTTTCTATTAGGTACTCAGCTGGCTAGCCATCAATCTCAAATTGAAAATCTGCCGCCAAGCACGTAACGGTGTGTTCCGGCAGCTTAACTTCAGAGCCAGTTCCATTCTAGGCTAGATGTGCTTTAAATTTTTCGATTACATCATCACTTAAGATGAGCTGTGATCAAACACCTAGCTTTTCAAACATAAAAAAACATATGTAACTGCGAAACGGCTAAAGTTATTTTCTGACAATTTGTCTTAATGTTTATGTGGTGTTTGGACAGGTTTGAGTGTGTATGTGTCCACAAGGACGCTCGACTCGCCTAATTATGCTTGTTGTACTATAGGTATATATATAGTAACATACATTTTTCTATATCAAAAGCACGGTGACTATCAATATTTACATACTTTTATTTACCCTAAGTTTTAATATGATGCAATCTAGTGAAGTCACATTTGTGGAAACTGTTTCCAGTTACTTTAGCGTTCAAGTTTTTCTAGTGCAAGTGCTAGGTAGTAAGAATGGACAATAGAAAAGACACGACCTAGTTGGCACTCTTGAAACTTCTCTTTACTAAAAACTCACCATTGTCAATTGAACTAAGCTATTCGAGTAAAATATTTCCCGAGACAGCGACGGTTCTATTTTACTGCTTTTTTTGCACATAAAAATTCATTTCTGTAATAAAGAAAGCGAAGCTTTTACAAAACTGTATTTTCATTGCGAAACGACAATTTTCTTTGTTTAACTAACCGTCGCGCATCTTCCCGGTAATAAAATAGACCTTTTTCGGTCGCACGCTCGAATGTACGAATATAATGTGAATTTGTCAAGTAAATCCGACACCACGTGCCGTGGCGCGAGTTTACCTTTTTTAGGTAAACACCGGCGTCCCTCGGGCTGGGATTATGTCTAGGCGGAGGTCTGGGAGGGACGACCAGCCCACGTGCTCACCTGAAATTTGGGATAAACGCGGCCGGAGATAAATTGAGAATCTTAGCAATAAAAGTTCGTTTTTCATAAAGTAGATACTGCAACCGTCTTAACTGTCTTATTCATGGTACCCCTGACCTATTCTAACTATTCTGACGGATACATTTCGCCACCATCAATCACACGCGACCTTCTAAACAAGTCCGGGACAAGTTAACAGGTGATTTCATCACTGTTAAATCGTATACGGGCATTTTCACGTGACGAAGGTTCATCCGTTTTTTGTTCACCGCGGTCCATCCATCTTGTTTTGGACAGTGTTTGGATGATTTTGTATTAAGCCAGTTTAGATGGAAATTTCGTGCTATACAACTTAGCGTATTTTTGGTGGAATTCAGGTAGTTAGCACGGTTTATCGTAATGCGTGTAGCTTGTAGTTGCACTATATTCTAGGTGCAATTTCAGAGCATAACCGCAACACTCACCTGCAGGTTTGGCAGCCTTCCAGCCCGGAGGACTGCTCTTTAATGCGACCCGTAGATAGGTACGTAATGTAACGCCGAATCTAAAGGCTCTAAACGGATTTACCGCCCTCCAATCTAGCGATGCTCGCAAAGTGATATTGAATTTATGACAAACATTACCGCCCGCTTTATGCTTGGGATCCGCTCCCAAAAGGCGAGTCGTGTTCTCTGAGAGGTTGTGTTTTGATATCATTTCCGTAAGCGAACGGCGAACTCTATGATTTATATCTGGGGCAGTGTACTATTTTTATTGCCTGCTCTCTATTTGGATGGTTTCAGTAAAAGCTATTGGAATAGATTTTTTCACCAAAGCAAATAGTTTTTATGTGTAAAGAAACATTAAATATTTTTATTTAATATCCCTGTTGTATCCTTATTAATATCCTTATTTGATAACCCTGTTGGCTCATTGGCAGTATACCTGCTTTAAGACCTGAAGGGCGTGGGTTCAATTCTCACGCAATACAAACGTTATGTCGTATAAACAAATGTTTGTTCTGTGTCTGGGTGTTTTGTATGTATTATAAGTACATGTATGTACAAAAAAAAAGTATTTAAGTGTTCTATCAGTTATCTGATAGAACACTTAAATACTACAAGCTGTGCTTAGTTTGAGGTCAGGTGGCGCTATGTGTAATCCTACAATATTTATTTTTTAAGTACATACAGTACAAGTATATTTAAACGAAGTTATTTTACTTTTAGATACAAAGTTACAAAAATCGTTAAAGAAACTTTAAACGTTTGACTTGAAATGTTACCGTCCCAAGACGTGTTTAAGTAAGAAGTATGTGATGTTATGTGCGGGCTTATCGCAGGCTGGCAGGCTCCCAAGCCCTGGGCTTAGACCGACTACGGCCGCGGGCGTCCTATCTAATACTCGGAGGTAGACCAACTTTGCAGACACACTCTGTGACCTACTGAATCATTGAAACAACAACTTTGAAAAACTTTTAAAACTGGTTTGGTACTTGATGATAACAAAACGTTCAAAATAAGTCCAAATTCATACTGATTTCCCATTTTCTTTTCGTCTTGGTCATTTAACTTTCAGCAGCGTTTTAAAGTCATCATCATCATTATTTCAGCCGTAGGATGTCCACTGCTGGACATAGGCCTCCCCCTTTGACTCCCACAAAGACCAGTTGGTAGCGGTTTGCATCCAGGGCGTTTCTGCGGTCTTTATTAGGTCGTCTGTCTACCTTGTAGGTGGACATCCTTTGCTGCACTTGCCGGTCCGTGGTCTCCACTCCAGAACGTTGCAGCTCCATCGGCTACCAGTTCTGCGTGTTATGTACCCCGCCCTGCGTTATAAAGTAAGGACTAAAAATATTTAAAAAGTCCAAACATTTACGCTAATGTTTAACACCAATTTTTTCCTTTTACTAATGACTCTGTCATTATTACTTTCAACTCGGCACCAACATTTTATTACACGCACACATTTAATTTATGTAGAACGTCCTAAAGCATAATTCATTTTTGTCAGAGAATGAAACTCTTTTAAAATTATTACTGCGCGCTAAGTCTGGGGGTGGGTCGGTGAGACGCGACAATGCCAAAGTTTCAAGTCGCAAGAACATCGTAAACAATAAAGTTTCAAAAAGTAAAATAGTATTAAACATTCGCAGCGCGTTTAAGGCTATTAATTCGAGTCACGGCTTGTTAAATAAAATACGATTCCGTCATTATTTGGTACAGAGAAATGTTTTGGCATATTTTTAGATATTGAACTGTGTAATGGACGCTACCCCGCAGGGATGTTGCGTAATTAATTCTGTCGTGATTCAGTTCCAACGGCCGAGCCCGTATTGTCGAAATCATTCCATCTCAATTCATTTTGCTGATAGGAATCGAAAATGGTATTCGTGGAATTCGTGGAAGCGGTAGCCGTGCCCGTTTTGTAAAAACATACAGCGTGATTTGTCAAATAATCTCCGGTGTCTATTGACAGGTTGCTGGATTTATTATTATTATATAGATAAATTTTATACAACTCGAGTCATTCAACTTAAATTAGAAGCTTGTTTACTGAAATATTGTTTGGAACTCGATTTTAATTTATTTGTTAAGTAAACATTTCTACATCAACCAGCGTAGTTGTAAATTTGTGTTGCTGCGAGTTCATTCAATGCGAATGATATCGCGCAGAATTATGGCATATATCGATTGATCCTGAAATGTTATTTGATATCTGCAACTATAAATTCATACATTTTCTTAGGACTGACGTTTTTGCGATACAGGATATGTGTGTGTTAAGCGCCTTATTTTCATATTTCTCAATGTTTGGGAAGCGGAATGAGTCCACCTCATTATAATTGTTGCACTAAGCCGACGCTATCTCCTGCTACACCCGCATTCATCGTTACAACAATTTGTCCCGATTAAATTATAACGTGGATATCAACCGTTTTGCGGATTTTCGTAATTACTTGATTAATTATTAGCGGGTCGAGCAGACGGGGTTAAAATGAGACGAGACGAGGGTTGGCGAAGATCTACACTGAACGACATCAATAAGGTTTAATTGGTGCGGCCATTGGAGCTATTAGCTGCTCCAATTAGTGATATCAGACCATCCCTCGACCTACTCTATAACTAGTTTCCAACGCCAAGAGCTGTTTTAGGTACGGGCGTAATCAGATTCGCTTTGCGGGTTCAAACTTTTTATTCACGTAAATATCGGTAGACATTTCACACGGCGCCACCTCGCCATTACCCAGAGGATACTACGAGAACTCCGCGTACATAAGTGTTATAGATCAGAACGTAACTCGTTATAATGCTTTTGTACCTTTCAATATGCTGTTGGCGTACCTTAATAAAAAAATAGGCAGCCATGGAGACGGCCGACAGAAGTGAATAGTTAAAACATGTCACAGTAGCATGTTGGTGACACGGTCACATAAGCATGCCGGTTACGTGAAAGCATTGCCTCTACCAACACAGCACAAAGAAAGGATTTTTTTGTTCTGTGTGGGATTCGAAGATCTCTTGAAGCAAAGCTACCTAATAAGTTAACAAGGCAGTCTTAATCTAAAATAAAAAAAATCATCGCTCGATCAACTTCACTCACTTTATTGTTGTGACAAGGGCAGACATAAACATTTTCTAAATTTGAGACTCTACCCCCTTTGTTAATTCTGGCTACACCCTTGGAATCTGTCAGATTGAGTTAGGATCCCCAAAAACTATAAAATACATTTACAACATCGATTTGGACTTAGCGACCGGCTCTTTTATAGTTTTCGAATAGAAAGTGCTTATCGGTGTACTGTTTCAGTTTGGCCACAGTATTGTTAGATCAATCAATTCAAATTTATTTTAAACAATCATTAATCAAATATTTTATTTCATTTTCCAAGTTATCAAAATAAGGAGATTTATTTTTATTTTTATTGTGTGCATCGGACCGTAGGCTTTACACCTTTTGTTTTAAGACTGTATTTTTTTTTTGTCGACATTGATATTTCATTTAGATATTTAAACTCACTACAAGGTAAATTTGAATAAAAGTAGTGTTTAGTTACACTTTTTTAAAGCGACAAATACAAGTTCTTGTAGTTCTGTCTTTGGGATGCAACGCAATCAACGATAAGTATCCAGAACCTACTGGAGACGAGGGTGGCGCCCCCTGGCGGGCGCTTTTATCCCTTCCTTGTTGATATTCGGCTGACCTAAAAACACACTTTCCAATTCCGACTCTTTTATCTACCTATCTCATGGGGCGGTATTTTTACAAGAGTCAGTCGCATTGATCTAAGGCGGCGTTATTCCTATCATGAAAGGCAATAGCAAGAAAAGTAGGTAATGAGGTTTTAATTAGTCAGGTAATTTTTCTCATATAGTCACGAAATACATAAAAGTGGTAATTAAAAAAAGTACTTGAGAATTTTATTGATGGGGAGTTAAAAAAAACAAAACGCTTAACAGCATTAGATAACGTACGATATATTTTCATGATTATACAGTCCGGTAACGCTGTAGAGGCCATCTGCGGCCAACAGCAATAGCCATTCAATAAAAAAAAAGCAATGATTACAATTATTATTAATTTATTCTTACTAAAGGTCTTAAGGTGGTTTTGATTTCCATACAAATAAATTTTTGCCATTTATGGACAAATGGAGCATAATTTTACAGTGAAATCACAGCTACTTGCAATTATTATATTTGCGGTAAATCACAATTATTTGAACAAAACAGTAGATTATGCTAGTTTTATCCAAAAAATCATAAATTCTTAAATCATTAATGAATTTGATTTTATGCTGAATGAACGGGGCTAGATATGATTGTCTATGAGTGTCTTCAAATCAAGAGTAAAGAGGTTCCTTCTAGGTAAGCGTGTTCCATCCTAGACCGCATCGTTGCTTCACATTAAGCAGGATGTAGTCAAACGCGAACCTATTCAATATTAAAAAAAGAAAAAGAAAACATGTTATCATTTACTATCATAGTAGCGTTTTGTTCGTCTTATTACATTTACATTTAAAAAAAGGTGTATATTGGCGCAAACGGGGTTGGATTCAAATGTCAACGTCAAGTATACTGACAGATGACAGTTGAGTAATGTAACTCCTGACATGTACATCCGAGTGACGTCACATTATGTCGGATATATCGCGTGATCCGTGCATTTTTTCTTATCGAGTTTTTTAGGAGATCATAATAAAGTGAATTGACCGCGAATTGGCAAGCGCAGCGTAGGACGCCCTGAGACTCGATGGAGTGACGATATACATAGGACAGCTGGCGGTGAATGGAAACGAAACAATACCGTCAACCGAATTAAAAAAAAAAATTACTTCTATGTAAGTATACGTATAAATAAATACTATATCAAAAGTCGATTGTATGTTTGAAGAGGTGAGTTTTAATATTATTTTTGCTCTGTTGTAAAATTGAGAATATATAGAGACGCTTATTTGACTCTTACACTGAAGTTGTAGGTAAATTGAGCTTCGAGCAAGGAAACACGAATAAAAATACAGCAATGGTCTTCACGTGTTCGCTAGCAATTTTATTTTTACCTACTATCTCCTGTGGTTGCGTGACTCGACAGAAAAGGAGCAGGAAATGAAACACTCAGTGCCTCTTAGTGTTTGCGTTACCCTTTTGTGTAGTTTTCGTACCTTTCGTGGTTTTTTTCGTTCAGGCATTTTGTATGAAATTAAAAAAAACCTATGAGGCGTTAGTTATTTTTTTATTGCTCGGTGAGTATCGAATTTACTGTTCTCATTGCGAGGAGGAAAAGCCTTGTCAAGTGCACTTCGACTTCGAGTACTATAACTGCTCTCTAAGTTTCGCATAATGTTTTTCTTCACAGTTTGAAGTAGCGTCAATACTCATACAACTTAGACAAGACAGTTGAGTGCAGTTAGATTCGAAGCAATCGCCTCCAGATATTTATAGTGAGTATTTTCATATTAATTTCATTGTCTGCGAGAAATCGAAGCAAAGCCCAGAACGTCCTAAACGGAAATGGCTACACGACATCAAGCCCACTCCTTGACTGAGCTGCCAGCATCTAATAGACGTAGCATGGGATCGCAAGAAGTCTTGCCTACTGACCTCCAAACTTTTACTTGGTGGTAGATCTCCTTCTTAGTTGGTACCACCGCAGTACTAGAGATTCTGCCGCAAAGCAGAAAGAAAACTGTTCCATGATGTATGTACAACAATACTGTATGTATTTACAACAAAAAAAACTATTTAAGTATTCTATCAGTTATCTGTATTCCATAGTATAAGCTTTGGGTCAGATGACGCGTGTGTAATGTCCTACGATATTTATTTATTTACTTTTGAAAAAAGTTGGTTGACTTTTATTTATTTACTTTTGAAAAAAGTTGGTTGACTTTTGACCGAATATATCGAGCAGTAATTTTTTTTAGTGGTAGATCTCCTTGGTCCGAGGTCGTCTAGGTATCTGGTACTGCGGTGGTATCATACATACAATTATGGTATTCTATTCAGAAGTGGAAATACTTACAACATCTCCCGTATGTGTCTTATGTCATCTATCGTGTTTTTCTATTCTTGGTTGGCTGGAAGAGATTGCTTTTAGCGATAAGGCCGCCACTTGTGGCACTATAAGATTATTTTTTTCTCTGTACTTTTTTCTGTTTATGGTGTGCACAATAAATAGTTTCTATCTATCTACTTAAATTTACGAATAAATACAAAATGTTTATACCAAAAAGTACGAGACAATTTAATTTTAGATTAACAACTAGTATTTTGGGTGGTGCGCGGGCCGCAAGCGGCCCGCGAGGGGGGGTTTGTAGCGAGGGGGGAAGGTCACAGAGTTTTTTTTTAATTGAATAAATAGGTAAAGAATCGCAATACAGTTGACTTAAGGCTGATGACGATGATGCTTATGATTAATTTTATGACCGGCACCCTAAAACTAAAAACTTAAATATATAAAAACAAAATGAAAGATAAGTAATAATTAATAAGTAATTTCCCGAGAAAAAAAATCATGAAAAAAATCCCCAAAACATTCTTTCGAAATCCGGTGAGATGTGAGAGTATAAGTTAGCATAATTGATGAGTGAATCTACTAAAATTGTAGGCCTACGGGATGTGCAGCCCCTCGTAACATCTTTAATTTTCTTTCTGGCGCTTCGCCGGCCGCTGCCGCGGCACGCTCGCTTCGCTCGCTCGGCTCGCGCAAGTTGTCTATGTTCAAACATAACCTAACCTAAAACTAAACTGTGAACTGTGAAACCTTTCAAATAAATTTACCAAAACCGAGACTTAAACTTCAGAACTGGCTACACTGATTGTAACTCTCTTTCGCCGAGAATTCCCGAGCAATAAATAAGTAGGTTTTTTAACCGTCGATCACACAAACTGGGGAAACGGAAATTTAACGACTTTATTGTATCCATGTGTGTATGCATGCATGTATTTATGTATGGGACAACAGTTTTCTAACGGCAAAATTAAAATATAATTATATTTATTAAACACCACAAAATGGCTGAGCCATTGCAAATCTTATGCCCAGACATACGATAAGATATTATGATGTGGTCGCCTGTATTCTATGTGTCGAACAGGTAACGGCAAGTGGCAAAAGTTAAAAGTTTGATATAATTTCGTACCTACCTATTACATCCATTCATTTGATAATAATTTTAGCACGCCACAGGAACAATAAACAAACCGTACCATTCAAAAAGCGACCTTATTTCAGAGGCAATAAAGTAGGTATATCGATGCCAAAGTTAAGATTGTCTCACTATGCAGTTTATCCTTTTGTTCGGTGCGAACTGTTTACATTTACTACTCATAATTGCAATTCCGAACCTTATGGCCTAGACATACGATATGCGTAACTATTTTCCTTGTGTCTAATAGCCGTGGTCCTAAAAGAAACAAACCGACCTTATTTTGCAAGTAATAAAGTGCATATCGATGCCAAAGTTAAGTTCATACTTCCTGTGATAGACGAACAATTTTCAAAATGCTGTCGGTGATACCTATAGTAGGTAGAAAAGATCACGCCACATATTCAAGCGCCGGCCTTCTATCGCTACACTGGCGTTGAACGAAACGCGCA
The DNA here is from genome assembly GCA_905404145.2 of Biston betularia. Taxonomy (NCBI): domain Eukaryota; kingdom Metazoa; phylum Arthropoda; class Insecta; order Lepidoptera; family Geometridae; genus Biston; species Biston betularia. Next base: position 4,530,244 of record FR989879.1, read on the forward strand.
AGCAAGCGCCTTGAAAAATCGCGGCGGAACACAAAAACAATAGATAGTGTTTTAAGATACCTACCATAACACTTCTGGCATTAAGTAGATAATTATAATAAGATAGATGTACTTATAATGCATACATAGACCACTAACATCACCTCTTTTAAGCTTAGACGGGTGAAAATCGTCTACATACTTATACTTACATATAAACACGAAAAGTTGTTAACAACACACATACAAATAAAGGGCTGCCATTGAAGCGCGCGACGCCATTACAGATTTGTACTTAATATGTACATCGATTTTTAAAATACGGAAAGAAAGTAAGCAACATTCACCTTATTTCACTATTAAACCACTTTACAACTTAAGAAGTACATTTTTAAAAACACAAACTCTCTATAATAACTCTGTATACATACTACAACAATTTTACAAATAGAACCTTATGATCCAGACATACGATATGCGTAACTATTTTCTGTGTGTCTAACAGGTAGGAGATTTCGGCAATGTGGCAACAGCCGTGGTCCTATTATGAATTTGACAATAATTTTTACCACGTTAAAGGAACAATAATCAAACCCTAGCGTTCAATAACCGACCTTATTTCAAAGGCTACAAAGTAGGTATATCGATGCCAAAGATAAGATGCAGTTTATACTTTTGTTTACATACCTACCTTTACTACTCATAATTGCAAATAATAGCAATTACGAACCTTGTGGCCCAGACATACGATATGCGTAACTATTTTCCTTGTGGTCCTAAAAGAAACAAACCGACAAAGTACTTTTTACCACGTTAAAGGAACAATAGACAAACCGAACCGTTTAGGAAAACCCGACCTTATCATGCAAGTAATAAAGTGGCGGCGACGTTTATCGAGAACAAAGTTAAGTTTGCCGCTTCACTGGCGTTGAACGAAACGCGTAAGCGCCTATGAAAACTCGCGGCGGTTGTGACCTTTTGGTCGCGAGACCTACACATAAATTATTTTGTATGGGACCTATGTTTTTTTTAATTGCATCTGAAAGATCTCGACGTCCTCTATGACGTTTGTTCGAGTGACATCCCGAAAAAGTTTACCGTTTCGGAGATATCAGAGGTTACATTTCGTATGGTGATCATGTTTTTTTTTGTGTGAAACACATTTTTTTTTTGACGAACCTAAAAGTAACCAAGGTTTTGAGTATATTTAGTTAAAGTGCAATAGTAAAAATGTCTCTAGTTTCCGAGATCCGATGGGGTACCACGTCGAGGAGTCGACTTCCGGAAGGTCTGACATTTTATTCGGGCCCTCTGAACGATTCTCTATACGACTGTATATTTAGTTTTTTCCTATGACTTCTCCTTATATGAGTTCTATTTCTCTAAGTCAGTCAGTCAGTCAGTCAGTCAGTCAGTCAGTGGTTATTTAAGTTTATATTATAGTAAAGTAATGATTTAAAGTACGTGTACTTGTATGATATAACGATACGAGGTTCTCGTGTCTTCAGATAATTAACATATGTATACTAGTAGTAAAATATGTTATATTCGTACGTATATGATTTCGAAATAAATATTACCGAAGTATTGACCATGTCGGTAGTCAAGGATCGTTTAATTTAACTTTTTGAATTACACAACGTAAACGTTAACGTGAATTCTGCTGATTGGTTTTAAATTTTAAAGTTTTAACGAAACTAGTTAGTTTAGTTTGTTGTTTCGCAGCCAAAACAGTCTATTGGGTTTGTTTACTGAGCTTCTACATAAGGAGCTATTAATTAAGTTATATAAGTAGGCGTATACAGTTTAACTTAAAACACTTTTGATTTCATGCTTTTGTATTTTTTTTACTGATGATTTTACTTTCTGTATAGTGACGATGTGGTCGAATATGGTAGACACACTATGCCTCCACCGTACTCTGAGCTACTTATTATTACTTTTTGTTATGGTTGACAGGCTAGGTGTTTGGTGTTTGACCACAGCTCACCTGATGTAAAGTCACGGTGTGGTCGAAGATGTTAAATCTCACCTAGTCTGGAACGGAACTGGCTTTCAAGTGGGGCTGTAGATTTTTAACTTGAGGATGGTAGCTAGCCAGCCGAGTACTAGAGATGTGGGAAAACATAACTTGTCAACCATAATTTTAAAAAAATTGGTTTCGAGGCAATTCCACTAAGTTTCAACTCCAAAAAGCTTCTTTTTTTTTTTTTATTCTTATTTTTATTGGGAGCTTTTATCGCAATGCGATTATGCCAGCCCCGTATTACAAAACAAATTATATTTACAAATTTATAATACGTCATCTGTACTGCGATTGGCTAGTACTTCCGAGATGCCGGCATATAAGGCCCTCGCCGCATCACACGTGGGTGCGGCCAGGATACCTTGAAACATGCCAACATCTCGGGGGTTAACACAGTCAACACAGTCTTGGTCCGGCCACATTCCACCAGGAGGTGAAAAACGTCTTCAGGGCTCCCGCAAAGAGAGCAGGCAGAGGATTCAACTCTGCCCATTAGAAATTCAAACCTATTCCAAAAAGCTTAGTATGTAAAATGTTGTCTTTACTATATTTCATTACTATGTATGTGTGCATTTAATTTCGGTTCGAATGCAACCACATGCAGACTTTACAGTGTTTTATTGACTTTTCATATCTCAATGGAAAATATTTATTTACCTGTGTTGTTTGCAAACGATGATCCGTAATAAAGCCAGAAATATTTGAACGCAAACGTAATAATAATTTGATATATTGAACAGAGACGCTTCGTCAATTTGGCCTCCATTGGAGTATTGGAAAAGTTTCATACTTTTTTTGTGAATTGATATAAAACGGTAGATATATATACAAGTGCGTTGGTATTTTAATGGGTATTCCCACTTCCATCTGTACCGGCAACAATATTTATATGTAACTTTACACATTCAAGAGTATTGTAGATATTTTGACAACCCTGTTGGTTCATTGGTATGTCTGCTCCAAGATGTGAAGGGCGTGGGTTCGATTCCCACCCAGGTTAAACATTTTGTGGTATGAAATGTTTGTTCTGTGTCTGGGTGTACTGTATGTATTTACAAAAAAAAGTATTTACGTATTCGTATCCATAGTACAAACTTTGCTTAGTTTGGGGTCAGATGGTGCTGTGTGTAATGTCCTACGAAATTTATTAATTTATTTTATTTATTTTATTTTAGGCTTGACGTTGTTGTACTTTTTAGATGACCTAAAAGGGTGATATGAACAATGAACAAACAGCTACATTTCCCGTAGATAGTGAGTTAAAGCTACGTTTTTATAATAGTATCTACATCATTTTAACGAAAGGCCTAAAAACAATCGATGTATTTGAGTAGTGCCTTCCATAAGCCACTTGTAAGTATATAGGTAGTGTGCGAGGCTATGTGATTGCTCCTTTGTGCTCCGAAGACAAATAGAGGCAATCGCCACGGTCCATCGGTCGTTATGATCCGGAAACTAACCGGAATACCAATACTCCATGACGCACTTAACTTTAGGCGCTCAGAAATGGGAGCCTATACTTATGAGTACAAGGTCATCGTTCGATAGTTTAGATATCACTGACTTTGTAGCCTATGTGTTAATCCAGAGTATAAGTAAAAATTTCGTCCAAACCCATTTAGTAACTGTAGCGACAGCGTGACGATGTAACAAATCATAGACTAAGGCCCAAACGCCGCGCAAGAATGATTGCAAGTTCGCTAATACATACCTACAAAATACGTTTGAACGCTGAGTACGCAGCTTAGCGATGAGCCGGTCATACGTCTCCCGTATATATCTACTTATATCTTAGTTCACTATTGTGGTTATGCCGTAGGTACTGTGTGGCTGTAAAAACATTTCACAAAAACAATAGAGCCACGATGGAACACCTTTTCAATCCTGTCCATAAGTTTCATTATTTTGACAATTTACTTCAGTGTTTAAGGTACCTATATTTAGTTTATTTATATGTATATATGAACACTCAAAATGATCTTCCGCAAAGTACCGCCTGAATCAATCAATTTATCTGGAAATTTAGTTTTCTATTTTACAACTTGCAATACAAAACCTAAGCATTGTTGGCCGGCATCATAACTTTCACAGACGCACGAGTTACTACTGCGTAAACAGCGCGCGGCGGATGGCTATGTGTGCGGTGCCACACATAGCAACACGAGCAACACTGCGCTATGTAAAAAGTCAAAAAGTCTATCTGCCTTTTTTCTAGACATCTCATCATCATCATCATCATAATTTCAGCCGTAGGACGTCCACTGCTGGACATATGCCTCCCCCATTGACTTCCATAAAGACCGGTTGGAAGCGGCTCGCATCCAGCGCGTTCCTGCGGTCTTTACTAGGTCGTCTAGACATCTGTGTAACAAATATAACAACATTCGTATCACACATATTATAAATGCACACGTATGTCTGAGATTTTTTTCACGACGACAGGACAGATTTATCAGCTCAGCTAGCTATATTAACGTGATTGTCAAATAAACTCAAAAATCGGAAGATTGGACTCAATAGCGTCTTTAAAGAGGCATATGACCAGCAGTGGACTACGATAACACGATGATGATGTTAAGACTGATCAGGACTTAGTTATCCTTTACCCTCTCTCGTGTTTGCCTATAAATTTTAATTTGAAAGGCTAGGTTCAATAACGCTTTAGTTGCTCAAATCAACATTGAAGGATGGATAACTTTATTACGAGGATTTGCGATATCTTAATCGTAGGATTGGCTGTAGATATTAGAATGTACACCATTTTAGCTCGCTGTGATTGATTTACTCTATCGAAAATATTGACTCAGCGAACTTGTCTTGCGTTAAATGACTATTGGTGAACGCTTTCAGCTTCTACTTTACTAATATATTCTGAGGATTGGTTACGGAGGTTAGTTAAGAAAAGGGGAATTCTTGATGTAATTAGAAATCAACTTTTATGTATCCCGTGAACTAAATGAAAAAGAGTTCCTTTTTTTTAATGTAAAATTTAATGAGACGAACGTGACGCTCTCCTGATGGTAAGAGATAATGCCTGTCCATTACCATTGTAGCGATACACAGAACTTTGAGCAACAAAACAAAGTCCAGGGCATCACTGCTTTGGCGCCCATTACTTTGAGACTATCGATGGTTAGTCTCAACAGCCCAGTAGTTTCGCTAGCTGCAGTAACCTTCAAACTGGAACACAGTAATGTTTACACACTACTGCTTCTTAGCGACAGAATAACTGGTTCTGCGGTGGTGCCTAATTAGACGACCTCCTTCTAAGGAGATCTGCCACCAAGTAAAATTTTCGATTTTCGTACTTACTTGACATTGCTGTGGGCCCTGTCTGTTAGGCGACGCTTGCTTAGGGCGGACCTTCTTGGCGGTTAGAGCTGGCCGCGTCTCGATGCCTGTCACTGCCACCGACACGGTGGTGATGCCGGTGATCACACTGCTTGATGATGAGGATGATCTTGTGTATTCTGGAATGAAGACGAGCGTTTAAAATCCGCACGCTCTCGGATACGCTTACATAATAATTGTAATACAAAACATGGCGTTTACTTGTAATCATTGCTTAAAGTTAATCTCATTTCATTACCGTGTGCTACGTGTTCACGTGTCGGCAAGAAGTTGACTGAAAATTTCAAACGTTTCAACTTTAAGTAACGTTTATAAGTGAGGCTCCTTATTTCCGCTATGATAATTTAGTGTGAAATAATGATTGAATTACTTTCTTTTTCTCTCTAGCTCAACTAGCGACCCGCCCTAGCTATGCATGCGTGCAATTTGTTTTGGAAATTTGATTACAAAATATTGAATTTCTTTACTTATTGAAGATTTTTACGATTTTATAAAGTGAACACTTCTTTCGCCACGTTGAGTGATTTTTGTAGAAATAAAACTTATGGGTTCAGGATATGTGTTAAGTTAACTTAAGGTAAAATTAGTATTTTTTTAATTTACGTAAAATTTTTTGCAAAAAATATTCGAAAATTCTTGTCAAAATCCGTTTTTAAATTTATTTCGTTAAACCATTATGTAGTAGGTACTTAGGTAGGTGGTACCACTATGCTGTAGGCCAAATGCTAATTCTGACTGAAGCGATGAAGTCCATTGGGAATGAATTAAGAAGAATAGATTAATTCTAACTAAACTATCGTCTGTAGTGAGATATTTCAGGTTGACGAAGATAATATCGCCCACCCATTTTTTATTTCAGTCTAAGAATTTACTAATGCGTAGTTATCAATGTAGACATTTAATCATAGAAAGCTTTTCTCGCACCATTCGCGTGCGAGCAGTCCCTGCTCATACAGCTTAGTTATGGCCGCAACAATGTTGTCACAGACTAAATAACAGAGTACTCTACGTTATTACAGACTGCAACGAGAATTCTACATCCATCGCATTTCATCCTACGCTGTGAGCGGACCTTCATTTTATTTGCAGTTGTTTATAGAGATACGCGCAATTGTAGTTAAAGTCTAAACTGTAGCTCTATGTAGTCAGAGAGCCCGTGCTTATTCTCGGATGGACTTTCACCACGCGATCACTTAGTTTCGTAAGTTTTGTTAAAAATTGTGACTCAATTACAAAGAATGTTTTAATCATTACTCTAGTTACATTAAAATACATGATTATTATTTTTATATACTTACCTATTAGTGTTACAACATCTTCCGTCTGTTTCTTATTATCTATCATGTTTTCTATTTTAATAGGTTTGTGTTTGACCACACTCTGCCTGATGTTAAGCAGTAGTGTGGTCTAAGATGGAGCACGCTTACCCGCCACTTGTGGCATTAACTCATAAGATTCTTGTGTTCTTTTTCTGTTTTTGGTGTGCACTATAAAGAGTTGCTATCTATCTATCTAGTATTTAAACAGGTAACTAAAGATAAATAAAATTCTGAGCCCTTGTGCCGGGGCAATTAGATTACGGTGTCGGTATCCCCTTCCTGTTGTACAATCCTACTTAAAAAAGACCGACTAATGGCGGGATAAGCATCACGACTCACGGCACAGTTAAATTCCTGACTGATAACATCATCAACTCATCTTAGTTACTGTTTAGTTACTCGAACTTAGTTATGCAATGTTAGTTAGTATAACCCGAAATAGATAAAAAAAAGTTGATGTACTTGAAAATATAAAGTGGAGATTGTTTGGATAAAGGATCAATTTCGTGAAGCTGGAATTTAAGTTGGGGAACAATTTAATTCCGCAGGTTTTTCCGGGTTTCACCGGGTGCAGTCGGATTGTGTTTTAATCATCCCTACCTTCAGAAAACTTTTCCAATTTTACTAAAACTTAGACGGGCTACTTTTGCTTACAACCAAATTAACTAAACACTTTGACAATCAATTAAATAATTTATTGTGCAATACCTACTTACTAAAAAAATAGAATACAGCTGTATTACACAAAAAAGGGAGTGTGATGTTTTCAGAGTTCTTGTTTCAGTTTATTTATTCCACCATAACTTTGAAATGAATGAAAATATTTGGATGTATGAATGGATATCTTTAGAATCCCTACATCATCCCGAGAAATATTCGTGTCTTGTTCTTATTGTGATTATTCTTGTCAATTTTGTGTATTGATTGTGTTTAGTCAAGATTTTACGAGTAAGTATTTCATGTAAATGATACGAGAACGGAACTCTCTTCTGACGATAAGATACCTAATATAATTCAACTGTATGATATGTTATTGTGGCGTTATTAATGAAACATTGTTAGACTTAACGCTTGTCCATGGCTATTTCGGCTGTTTTTCTCTTATCTATGGGTCTAATTAGTAATACTTTGTCTACTGATTTTTCGATGTTATTTTAGTTATTCGTAGAATCCTGTGATTAACCTTTAGTGACTTAATATCTATTTTGAAATCTGCTGTAGCTTTAAGATTCTCAAATTAGATATAATAAAATCAGTATTATAACATTTTTTTTCACTAAGTAAGAGTCTAAGGATACAACATTATCATTACACACTCATTATTTTGGGACTTTTGATGGTTAGTCTCTATCGGCCCTGTAATTTAGCTACATTTTGCTTTTCCTACACACTACTGCTTGTCGGCAGAATATCTGGAACTACAATGGCACCTAACTAGACGACCACCTGCTAAGAAGATCTACCACCAAGTAATTATCTTCTAATATACCACAAATCAGGCAGTAAATAGGTACGTATAACATCAGTGACAACTTAATATAAACCGATAGCGTCGCCAACACGACACATGCTTACACAATCAAACGTACTATCCATTTGCTAGGGATGTTCCAAGATTACTATTGTCCGGCTCAGTGGACACTGAAATTGGAGAAGTCAGTATAACCGATACAGAGACAATCTTGCACAACGGGACACAAAGGTCTACACGACAGAGACTGCAAGTCACTCAACTGATTGCAGGGACACTGAGGTGATGCTGAAAGTGTGTGTTCACTGAAGTTGTTAATTATGAATAGTCACTAAAATGTCTAATATTAAACTATATTTCTAAGATAATTAAATCACAGTTTGTAAACTGTTCTACACTTGGAAATAAAAGAATATGCATTTTCTATGGTATGGTATGACTTACACCTGCGACAAGTTTGTGTGAAATTATCAAAAAACAAAAATGATTGTTTTATTTTAAGCTACTTCGAATTGAAGTTTTACTTTTTATCATAGTAGAACCTGTTCTTAAAATTCTAGACTGTAATAAATTTTACAAGTTCACAAAAATAAATTGAACTTCGAGTATGGATTCATTTATGCCTCAAAATTTACAAATTTTTTTTTTGAAATTTTACTAACCTATGACACTTTATTACAAAACGCATCAAAATCAGTTGAAACGTTTTGTGGTTTAAGTGGAATTATTAACCTACATACATGCAAGAACTTGAAAAATACATAATAGACAGTCTTGTAAAAACAAGGTAAAAGATAGAAAAGTACTTTTACAACGTTTTTGAACTATCTATGCCAGTTATAAATGTCAAAGCAGCGATGCCTTGGACTTGCTTTGTTACTCAAACTTCTGGGTATCACTGCAATGTCTATGGACAATTGTTATGCCTTATTCGAGAGCCATTTCCATTGCAAGTGTGCTCTACCATCTTCGACCACACCATCACTTAACATCAGGTGAGCTGTGGCGAAAATCCTACCTTATCAAACGTAAAAAAATACATTGTACAGTAAAAGTAGACTTGGAACAGAACGTTCAAATCAACTGAACCCTTCGAGTATTGATAGGAAGTCTTCGTATCGTGATGGGGCGTTCTTTGTCACCGACCAGGGCCATTAGTTTGTTTATGTTTGTGCGGTCCGCGTATCCACCGCTGACCGATGCCCACTAATGGAGCCCGAGAAAAATGACGCCCGATCTTTCCCTTCGAAAGATGTATAGGTAACAAAGTGGTTGCTTTTCAACGATCCGTGTGATGAATAGGTAATGTCGCTCAGGGAGAAAGATGTTAGGACTACCGACTGCTCCCTTGGGCGGGACTGTCGACGTTCTCCGATTTAATTATGTTAGCTTTTATGCCTACGCAATCGTGTTCGAAAATATTTTTTCGTTTCTACTTCAAATGAATTAGGGACTGAATCTCGAGCTTTTTTGCTGTGTAATTTTTATTTTATTATCAAAGGCATGATTTTTTGCTTTTGTCTATTTCAGTTTTAATATTGTTGAACTCTCGGTATTTCTAATATAATCTTTTATTTAAATAAACCGAGTTTTTCTAGGCTATCGGTGAAAACATTTATGTAAAGCGCCGTAGGCAAAATTTCGCTTCAATTGATGCTTATAATCTTAGAACCTCTAAAATTGCATAGCCTTGCAGAGTTCCAAAAAATAATTCGTTCCACACCATCTGTCTTGAAACTAAGACAAGTACGCTTGATGATGTCAGCATTCTCCGAGCAAAATAGGCCCCTTGAAACTAGCATTTGCCTAGTAATGCCCACATTATGTAAATATGTCTCGCCTTCATGGGTTCTCTACGTTAATTACAATAAAATGTAAACTAACGATGATGGCAGGTCGCTGGGCTGTGTTCAAATATTCGGACATTGTTAAGCGCCGAACTCGCTAAAGTCTGTTGCCGTCTCTTTTTCTCATACGACGATAAAGTAGTTCGCATTTTCATTGTTATGCGAAGGGTGCCTACGCGGTGTTTGGATGGAATAACTCGTAGCCCTTAACCTAATACTTTTTATTTTATAGTCGCATAAAGAGAGCCCTTCTTGTCTACTTTTTGGCATAAAATGGCTTAATATCGATTTCTCCTTTTGCTTCATAAATTACGTATTTACACGAATCCTTCAAGAAAACCCATAATTGCAAGAGTCTACTCTTTATTTATTTTTTAATGTAAAAGTAAAAGATAACACATGTCCATGCCCATTGCAGAAATACACAGAACTTTGAGTAGTAAAGTCTAGGGCATCGCTGCTTTGGCGCTCATTACTTTGAGACTTTCGATGGTTAGTCTCAACAGACCAGTAATTTCACTAGCTGCAGTACCCTTTAAACCAGAACACAGAATGTTTACACACTACTGCTTGGCGGCAGAATATTTAACACTGCGGTGGTACCTACCTAGATGACTTCCTGCTTAGGAAATTTACCACCAAGTGATTTGCTCTACTCTAGAAGTTAACGCTCACGTATCCATGTAAACATGTTGTATTTCAGTTTGAACTTTTTTATTTGTAGTTATTTTACGAGGCTTTTAAACTCGAATGAACTTTGAGAGTGGTTGTTGTCGAATATTTAGAACGGTTGGTTGGATCTCTCGTGGCTTGAGCTCGAGTTCTTCGATATGGCGAGCATAAATGCTCTTCAGTTTTACGCCTCGGTTGCTGCCTTAAATGTAATAATATTTTTTCTATTATGCGATTTTAAGTAGACATATACATATTAATAAATTCCATAGTTTAATTTGATGGTCTGGCCATGTTTTCTAGAATAAATAGATTTATTAATTTGGCACCGAATTATGACTTAAACTGACCATCGTCATCATCATCATCAGCCCTTCACTGTCCACTGCACGGCGCCTCTGCATACTAATCTGATATGGTATCATTGAATGTTCCTACAATTATGAACGACTTTTACAATAAGAAAGAATCTGAAATCATGGAAATAAGCTGCTTCATATGCTTGGTGAATTGTAAACGATCTTTTTCTATGGAACAATTAATTTCTTTTTCACGATATTAGTGTTGAGTCCGTAATAAATTTGTACATAATAACCATCTTTTGGCTTAGTATATATACCCCAAGCTTATAAGCCCGTATAATTATATAGTTTAAGTAGCGATGATAGCTCAGTGGTTAGCGTGGTCGCTTCACATGCCGAAGAGCCTGAGTTCGAACTTCGAATCCCAACAATGAGCTTGAGCTGCTGGTGAAGGAAAACATCGTGAGAGGAAACCATAGCATGGTGGTAGGGTAGTTTCTAGTACTCGGCTGGCTAGCTACCACCCAAAAGTTGAAAGTTTGCCGCCAAGCACCTAACAGTGTGTTCCGGTAGTCTCACTTAAGACCCAGTTCCATTCCAGAGTAGCTGTGTTTACCATCTTCGACCATCACTTAACATCAGGCGAGCTGTGGTTAAACACTTAGCCTGTCGAACATAAAAAAAAATGTACAAAAAGTGTTTTGACATCAGATTTTGCTGTCTTAATTTTTTTTTTTTTTTTTTTTTTATGTAAAAGTAATGAGACTGTCGATGTGCTCTCCTGATGTTAAGAGATAACGCATTTCCATGACCATTGCAGCGATACACAGAACTTTGAGTAACAAAACAACGTCCAGGGCATCGCTGCTTTGGCACTCATTACTTTGAGACTAGATGGTTAGTCTCAACAGCCCAGTAATTTCGCTAGCTGCAGTACCCTTCAAACCGGAACACAGTAATGTTTGCACACTACTGCTTGGCGGCAGAATATCTGGTACTGCGGTGGTACCTACCTAGACGACCTCCTGCTAAGGAAATCTACCACCGAGTAAATTAGCACATAAGTACCTAAATCAAGAGCAATGAAAACTAACCGAATGACCTTATACTTGTAAAACCTTATACTGAATTACGGGAAAGTATATTTACGATCAGCTACAAAATATCTCTAAAACAGGACAAAAGAGGACATCAATGTAGATATGAGAGAATTATTCATTTTGGTGGTGACCCTGCCAGGCCCCGGGGTACGCACTACCCGGGACGGGACTTACTAGGGATGGGTCTTACTAGGGATGGGTCCGACAAATGCTTAGAATTTTATTACGATCACAACCCTTTTACGTTTTGGTATGTGTTCAATTGTTTTATTGTATTCTTACGAATTGTAAAAGATTTATTGATCGATTTTTAATTCTTGTTTGTTACCCAAATTGAATTTTATTACTTTATGACAGTATCAAGACATACTTTTTTCATACTTTAAAGAGCTTTAAATTCTTTTAGAATGTAGGTAAATAAATAAATGTACATTGAAGAACTTTTCACACAGCGCTGTCTAGTTCTAAAGTAAGTAAAGCTTATAGTATTGGAACCATACCAGGTAGAATATTAATATACTATTTTTTGAAAATACAAACGGAATTAAAAGCGTGAAAGAGTAACAAACATCCATCCATCCAAACTTTCACATGTATAATATTAGTGGGATGATACTTAATTAAAGAAGAGTTAATGAGGTTGAAATCGTCAGACGGCACAAGTTATTTATTTAGTTTACGTATTTGCTCATGCCGTTTGGGGTTGAAACTTCAGGTCCGTGGGGGCCGGCCGCCCACGAGCTATATAGAGATCTGACAAACGATTACTGTACAGGAGGCGTCGGGTTATAGAAATGCTGACACCTAGTTTGGTCATAAACTTGGCACTGCTATTCAGGATACGATACTGCCAGCATTCTGGCCACATTTCCCTGCTGCTTTTATATTAATTTTTATGCTGTTTTCTTTCTTAATTTTAATGGTTTTTTTATCACACACGTTTGTAAATAATAAACATGTGGGTACTGATGTTAGTTTTCGGTATGACAAGTAATAGTTATGCATTATAAAAAATATTAGTTATTAAGAATACGTTTGTTGTTTTGTTCCAGTAAATACTTTATGTAAATAAGAATTACTATAAAGCAACCATATACAATTACAAATGGTGCTTAAATTTGGAATATTTTGTCGAATTTTTACGTGAAAAATTATGTCACCCAGACGCCAGCTCGATTCATGTATCTTAAAATGAAAACATAAACATTTATGTCCGAACATCAAAAACCCGGATGTCGTAAGCTGTGTAATTACGCATAATTGCGTGGACGCGTTTGTACAAAAGCATCTGATTTATTCTACAACAAGATCCGGAGGATTGTAGCGCAGGGATGAAATAAATTTATTTCTCACTTAAATATAAATACTTATTAACATATATGCAATAGCTTATTCACGGTTCAATGTAATAACATTTCGAGTACGTTTGCTATTGCATTGATTTATTTTTATAAATAAATATCGTAGGACTGACATGACACACAACGCCATCTGACCTTGTTACTTTGCGTGTACTGGGTGGGAATCGAACATACATTCTTACGCAGAACAGATATGATTATATTACTAATGAGCCAACAGGGCCGCCATGCCAATAGTAACTAACAGTGTAACAGATAGTCTTATATAGCAGAGGAAAAATGAAGCGGTTGCGAAAGTTTAATTTTAAAGTTTTTCTACAAAAGATCTGAAAAAATGTCTTTTGCGTTGTCGTTCCATTTTTATAGAATAGAATATTGAAAACACATTTTTAGTAGGTACTCATCCTTTCATGTTGGATTTAAATGTCTATCGTGTTAATTCTGAGTTTCGTTTCAACTTTTACAAAGTCAACTTATAGGTTAATGTTTTTTGCTACTATGAAGTTGTATTTTATTAGTAGATAAAACACTAAAAAAATGGAACAAAACCTATACGTTTTTTTTTGATTTTGGCGTCGTAATTTATTAATTTGCCAGTGCTAGTGTTTCGATATTAGGCAGGGGGTTATACTAAAGTCGTATTCTGAATCCCCGGCTCCAAGGAAAATATCCCTCAGTGACTATATATTATCGCTGGTTTTGCGACAAATCAAAACAAAGACCAGGGCATCGCTGCTTTGGCACTCAATACTTTTAGAGTTTCGATGGTTAGTCTCAACAGCCTAGTAATTTCGCTAGCTTTAGTACCTTTCAATCCGGAATACAGTAATATTTACCCACTAGGTAGGTACTGCTTGGCGGCAGAATATCGGGTACAGCGTTGGTACCTACCTAGACGACATCCTGCTAGGTAAATCTACCACCAAGTAAAAAAATATCTATTTTATTAACGAATTAAAATAACTTTAAGTAATTATATCCTGTCATCGTTGTATTAATGTCTGTTATTAATATATTTAACTCATCAAAGCTTCTACCAAATGTTAAACACGACATAAATTCCATCTCGATTTCAACTAAGTCAGTCCAAGTTGTCTAATCTAAATCAGAGATTAATAATCAAACTTATTGTAATTGATATTAACACGAGTATTAACTCGTGGATACTTAGTAATAAAGGCACAAAGTAGTCAACTCGTTGTTCTGGAAACAGACAGCCGTATCAAAATCCCCAAAGAAATTTATCCGAGCTAATTTAATAGAACGAGTAACTTGAGAGAGTCCTTGAGACGTTCATACTTTAGAATGGATGTCCTCTCGGCGCTCTAAGGTCGCTTCAATTTAGGGAACCTAAAAAAGTTGGCATCACGAAAAGGCGAACTAACGAAAACGCAGAGAAAAGGATATTACCTTAGTTTTTTTGGTATCTACATATCATTGAGCCGTATTACGAGTATTTGTGATCAAAATATTTTGTCATTAAAACTATATATAGATAAAAGACTAATAGGTTTGTAGCGATGGTAGCTCAGTGGTCACTTAACGGTGTGTTCCGGCAGACTCACTCCATTATAGGGTAGATGTGCTTTACCATCTTCGACCACACCATCACTTAACATCAGATGAACTGTGGTCAAATACTTAATTTGTTCACCATTAATTAATGTAAGTTTTCAATTAATGCAATTTGCTTTTTAAAATGGGCAATATTTGCTACTGACTTAAGAATGTAAAAACTATTCAAAAGTCTTAATGAATATTTTTACAAAGCTTTTATAGTATATTTTTATTAGAAACTAGCTGAATGCCCCATACTTCGTTCTCGGTGCAGTGGAACTTAGCTTTTGCCTTCACGTCTACATAAATGTCATTCGAAGTAAAATGAACATTAAAAAACAGCAAACGAACAGCAATTGATATTGTTGTAGAAGATAAATTCAAGAGACATTCACAAGAGATCCTTACACATTTCAAAAGCGTTCAAAATAAGCAGTGAAGGTTATTTAGTGTAAGTTCCTGATTATTCGTCGGAGGTAAGTTCTGTAAATTTTCACAGAGTCGCCCGAGTCTAAAATAGATAAAACCATTTTTTCAATAGCAAAAACCCACCAACCTATTTTATAAATAGCACTTTTGTCAAGAAGTTTCAGTTAATTAATTACTAACGTAATAACGGGAAAACGGAATAATTTTAAAAAAGGAAAAGTTTTAGGCATCTCAGCGCGAACAGGAAAGACTATAGATGAAGTTTGTCGGTAATTTGCCTAAGAGACGAGGGTAAAAAGTCTCAGAGAGGCAGTTCGGGCAAAGTCGCACAAGAACTTCCCGACTTACTATTTATTTTCGGCAGAATGCAGTTAAAATATATTTAAGCTCTGGATGAAATCATAAATGGTGAAATTGTTAAATTTACAAATAAGGTAAAGATATTAATATTTGATATTAGTAGATACATATTCTATGGTATGGCTTCACAGGTTATCTGCAGACTAATAAGTCACATATTAGTTAGGTTAGTTTTATTAGCGATGATAGCTCAGTGGTTAACGCGGTCGCTTCACACGCCGAAGGGTGTGGATTCGAACCTTAACAATTAAGTACTTAAAGTTTTTTTTCTATTAATTAAAAATATCGTAAAATAATAATAGAATAAAAATCAAAATCATCAAAATTTAAATTTATTTTTGCTGCTCTAAAATGTATACATTTTAGCTAAAAAATTTAATGCGAAAATATTTTGACTGCGTCTTATAAATAAACCAACAACTACTATAACTGTAAAGTGTTAAGGCTGCTAGAGACATTGTTTTATGACATTGACGAGTATTTCAAACTAAAAGATTATTAAATTACTAGTAAGTAATTACGGTTTTTTTATGTGTTTTTATTATATTGACATATTTTATATTTGACAATAGTTTTGAATTGAAATGTTTCTCGACAATAGTTTTATATGGAGATGTTTTTATATCGACATTGTGAGCAAAATGTCAAATAAAGTACATAATGAAATTATGTACATTTTGACATTGCATTGAAATTTTGTTTTTATTCATTGGCATGTAATCAGTGTTTTATAACTTTTTTTTAATGATATACATATTTAAAATGATTTTGCTAAAATTTGACTTGTGACATTGGTGTTATCAATAAAATATTTGTATTATTATAGATTTTACGACTTACCGGTAACATCGTGAAAGACAATCACCGTAGCAACGCAACTAACCAAAACACAAATTAGGCTTCTATCTAAGTTAACAATATCTAGACCTAGCTTACAGCAATACAACAGCCCCAAGGAAGCAAAGCTACAATTTCAACTTCTCCAATTTGAATTGTCGTGTCGACGCGACTCTCGAGTAACAAATAAATTCAAAGCCTATTTCTCTGAACAGCAGTACAAAACGCAAGTTAATTAAGTGAAGCTAGTTAAGTACAACGCATACAATACATGTGACTCCAGCCAAATAAGGCAAGAGCCGGGACTGTAATTTTCACAGCCAAAAAAGCTTTATTGTAAGTCTGTTGTACACGCTGTGACATATAAGATATATGTCACAGCTTTAATCTTATTCAGATTTATTCTTATTTTGTAATCTTTTGTTAATTTTATTTTATTATTGTAATTCAAATTTTTATTCAAATACTGTATCTGTAATTATTATCTAATGAATGTTGAAATGTAACCTGTAATTGTTATAAAAAATAAACTATATACTATAAACTATATTTAAGCTTTGGTTGTACTAAACCAAAAGGAGGTTATTGTATTAACTATGTATTAGGAACAACTTTCATTTTAAACAGTGGACACAAAACTGAAATCCCAAAAAAAGTTATTTTTAGGTATAAGTAATGAGACGAACGAGACGCGTTTTTTAATTCAAAAGGGAACACAGTAATGCTTACACACTACTGCTTGGTGGCAGAGTATTTGGTACTACGGTGGTACCACAGTAGAACCAGATATCTAGACGACCTCCAACTAAGGAGACCTACCACTAAGTAAAATAGCTGCTCGATATATTTGGTCAAAAGTCAATCAACTTTTTTCATGGAACTGTTGTTTTCTTCCGCGATTTCAGTGTTTTGGCCTTAGTAACAGTTGTTCATAATAATTAGTACAATGGTCCACTAATGGTTTAGTAACGCCTAGCTTATGGCCCTGTATAAGTGTGCAGCTGAATCGTAAAAGCGAGTACTCGGCTTTAGAGTTTAAGCGACATTCTTTTGTTTGTGTTGTAGTTATTAGAAAGAAAAGTATTTTTTACCACGAACTAACAGTAAAATGAGTACCTTTCGAAGTAATCAAGTACAAGTAGTAACTTAGTAGAAAAACTTATTTACGTAGAGAGAGTTGTTACCAACCATTTCTGAAAAAACATTGTAGCTCATATTAAGGAGGCCTATTTTTCATATAAATGCTGGCTAATACCTACATGTGCTTTATTTAATTTGATTTAAATTTACTATTCTATATTTTTTTTTAAAAGTAAGGTAAAATATTTTTGCGTAGGATGTGAAATATATTTATTACTCCATTTTTAGGATTCTGTACTTCTCAAGAAAAATCGAACACGAGGAAATTTTCGCTGTCCGTCAGTCTGTCGAAACTTTCCCTTTATCCTGGAATCGTGAATTTAGGCAAGAAGCAAGGTCTTACACCACAGCAATCCGAATATCATTAATATATACCATAATTAATATAACATAAACACTTTAGCGGCTACAAAATTATACATTCAGTTGGCTTAGTCACCATGGGCTGGCTATATTTGTATGGGGAGACTTTTTTCAACTACAACGTTAAGTTTGTCGTTTGATCTGATTTATCTTTAGTGATCGGGGATTTTCATTAAAAAAACCTTCGAGACTTTATTCTTATGATGAACCTATTTACTCACAAGTTTGGATGAAACTCTTGGTAATCGAGTCAGATTGTCACTTGTCCGGTATTTTCTTAATCAAGCCATGAGATCCGTGTTACAAACAAAGAAATCGAATCAGGTGTTCTATTTTCAAATCACTCGCCTAAAATTTCGCAAGCGAATATGGCGAACATCATAGAAAATTGTTCGAAACTCGGTATTCGTATACGAAAACTCATTCACAAAACTCAAACATCCAGCCGCATGGTTGTTACATGTAGGTAAATACATCGTGTCTCCCTTGAAACCCGGCTCTACCAAGTTGAAATTTCTTAGAATTAAACTATAGAGGCGTGTAAGCCTGCTAGATTTAATGTTCGTATTGAATATTCCAACTATTTCACGCTAAGCACGCGTAGTACTAATAACAGGATCGGCCTACGTGAGTTTAACTGAAATTATTACGACTTTGAAACTACTTGAGCTTATGAAAGTAGGTCAGGCCTATATATATGTATATGGTAAGAAAGTATTTTAATGTTTATCTCTATGAAATTTCAAGTTTGCAAGCCTATTTTGAGTTCAGGTAATGGAGAATTAAGAATACCCAATTTGGGATTATATTCGTTATTCACCAGAGATTTCCAC
Organism: Biston betularia; assembly: GCA_905404145.2. Classification (NCBI taxonomy): domain Eukaryota; kingdom Metazoa; phylum Arthropoda; class Insecta; order Lepidoptera; family Geometridae; genus Biston; species Biston betularia. Next base: position 4,549,191 of record FR989879.1, read on the forward strand.
TTACGAATATTTTATTTCGTATCGAAGTATTTTCCGGTAATACACGAAAAAGACTGGCTTATAGTAGATACACATTGGATACACATTCAAGGTTTGTAAAAATAATTTTGACAAGTGCTGTGTGCTTTTAATTGGGATGCGTAATTACTATTACTTGGTTATAATTATTGACTCTTTCGGATAAGAGACCTTTTTTATGTACAATTAATGAGACAAATGAAAAGCTCTCCTAATCTAGCTTGAGTTAAGGTCTGTCTAAGACCGTTGCAGTGAGAATCGAGAACATTGAGTTCAATTTTTTTTTGTATAAATTGACAATGAGCTATATTTGAATTGCTATTAAGTTTTGGGAAGATGGTACAATTAAATTATACTTGAAATTAGAAAACCGCGATGTACTGTTTAGCGGAGAATATCTCATACTTCAGTAGCACCTACCTAGAAGGTGCCTCTTGCTTAAGAGGACAAAGATTTCCATTTATCTTGTTTTTTATTTATTACTTTCATTAATACTTCAGAGCATTCAGTAATTCATTCAAAGTCATAGCAGAAACGGCCAAACCGAATTATTTGAATAAGGCAAAGGAAATCCCAAATCGGCTGTGTCGACGCAACTTCTAAACCTAAGCAAAGAATGTATTGTGAATACAAATGCCCGTTCCGGGGCTCAATAGCTTTGCCCAAATCACTGGACTGCGACTGCTTGAAATAATTTCGTTTGTTACATTTCTGTGCTTTGCTTCGGAGTTTTAGTACATCCTGTAAAAAAAAATGTTTTAAGACTTTTTCTTTTTTTATGTTCGACAGGCTAGGTGTTTAACCACAGGTCACATCATGTCAAATGACGGTGAGATCGAAGATGGTGAACACGCCTAGCTTGGAATGGAACTGGCTCTCAAGTGAGGCTGTCAGAACACACAGTTAGGTGTTTGGGGGCAGATTTTTATCTTGAGGGTAGCTATCCAGTCGAGTAGTTATACTACCACCACGCTATGGGTTTCTCCCGATGTTTTCCTTCCCCAGCAGCTCAAGCTCATTTTTGGAGTTGGAACCTCACCCTGCGGTGTGTCAACTGACCGCGCAAACTACTGAACTATCATCGTTACTAAAATGCAGCTATTTTGGAAGAGAGCGTTTTATTAGGCTCTTTGCGCATCCATGGGATATCGAATCAATCGCTGATCTCCTATGATCGTTAATTTAAAAAAAGTAAATAGTAACAAGCTGAAAATAAAATAAATACTACTATGACTAGGAATCGAATAACTACAACAATTAAAGGCAAAAATATAGCCTATGTCACCGGGAGTATAATAATGAATCGATTGCAACCTCATTCACCAAAATCGGTTGACTAGTTTCGGCGCTACGGTGAAACACACGTAAATACAAAGAAACATAGATTGCTAAAACGCAACCTTTTCATTTGGCTTTCCCGTAGTTAGTAAAAAAAAGGTTTCTTCCAGATCAACGGGGTTCATGATAGATTGTACTTACTACTTAACATCAGGAAGGATCAAACGCGAATCCATTCAGAGTAAAAAAATGACAGCCACAAATGCCTTTGCCTACTGCCTTTGCACAATCTTTGAATATTTCTCGTAGAAATGTACTTTAGCATCTTCGATCACACCGTCCTTTAACATCAGGTGAGTTGTGGTCAAACACCTAACCTGCCAATGCATTCTATCAATTCAATCTGTCTGAATTCAAAGTACCTTGCTATGGTTTTTTACGATAGTTCCAATAAATAAAAATAAGATAGCATACTATAATCGTATAACCTGATCTAGTATATCTTAGGTCACGCCCTTGGAAGTCTAATTTGAAAGGCTAACACCACCACTATTTGTCTCACTAAGCCAAGAAACGGCGAAATTTAGTAGAATAGAAATGTCTCTATTGCCGTCGTTACAGCGCGCCACGAAAGCGTAGTCATTTTATCATCATAAGTTAGCACAAATTGTGCGTAAAAACGTCATTTTTTCCGTGTAAGTGCACATTTTTCTAAGTGGGTAATGTATTGTTTAGATTTTTGAAAGAGCTGACTTTTATAAACACGAGTTTATAACGTATTTTTTTTGCTTATTTTTTGTTTTTATACGAACAGCTAAACAGTGGAATTCCCCGATAGGTTTCTTCTAGGTGAGCGTGCTCTATCTTTGATTGCATTTTCGTTTAACAACAGGCGAGATCGCGGACAAATCGACGGCGAGTTATTGTTAAAAAAAAACTAAATTGGTCAAAAATGATACTTTTCTCGTTTAAATGTACGTTTTCGTAGTGATGTGTTTCAAAATCATTATTTTTTAGTACGCAGACAATTATTATTGTACAAAATTCAAACGATAAACATTATTTTACTGTTTGTGGTAACTGATTAAAACATTTCGAGTTAATAATTTTCTGGCATAGATATCTCGACGCGCTCATATTGAAAAGCTAACGAATAGAAATTAGTTGCTTTGAATACCAGATTCATTATGAAACATGCATAGAGGAACGGAAAATCGAAAACAGCGTTTCAGTTTCCGCTGATTGGTGCATGGAATTTTCTGAGTAGTTATTCTATTGGAAATAATCCTATTTTTACCTTTTACATTTCTTTTTTAAATCATCACCAGCCTGTACCAGTTCGCAATTAAAATAAAATCTATGATGAATTACCTCCTTAGTAATTTTACCATAATATAACATCTAAGAATTTATCAAAGTTATAGTAAACAGTTCATTCGCTTTTTTTGAATAACACGTCAAATATGACTTTTTGACCGCCCGCTGCAAGCGTGCATTTGCGTGACCGCGTGGGGTTTGCATAAAAATTTTGGAGATAAACGTAAAAGATAATAATAAGATGCTTTAGCATTAAGTCCTCCTTTTGTACCTACATGTTTTTTAAGTGTGTTTGTGTAAAATAAATAAATAAAGTATCATTAAGAAAATTGGGGCAGCAGCTGGTATAGAGCATAAACGTAAACTGAACTTTCATTTACGTACTATGCAATCCATACTACTATAATAATAGACTTTATTTACACACCAACATAAAAAATAAATTGGTCTCACTAACACTTATCTTCATTTTAGATTACAATTATGCAATATTTTACATTTATAATTTTAATTTGTCGTTTAGTTTTATTTTGTAAGTTAAGTTTTTAACTTTGCTAGCTAGGTTTGCTAGCTAGGTTGTCAAAGATTGGTGTTCCCGAGCATGTTTGAAGAAAAAATATATACTGTATAAATGTTGCTGTAAGCATGCCAAATGAAATAAAAAAATTATAAATAAAATACCGCTAAAAGATATGAGCCGGGAGTTTTGGCGGGAACGCGGGAAGTGTCGTGTCGCTCCGTTGTGTTTTTTTCCAAAACTTGTGTTTTGTCGAGTGTTTATGCATAAAAATGGTGGTGTTTTATTCATAAAGTGCCGAATTACAAGCATGAGTGTGGGAAAATGATATAATGTGGTGAAACATGTCTTTTCGTGGTGCTTCCAAAACTCCATCGAAGCTTTATAGTAAAGTCGCCACTACTTTACTAAAGTATGACTGGACTTGACTGACACAGACTGGACTTTGACTATAACTAGCTACGAGGACACTTATTTAAATTTTGAAACTTGAAAATATATAAATACTTGACACTGGCAAATGCTAAAACGCGACGCCAAAACCAAAGAAAAAAAAAGATATGAGCTAGTATTAGAAATAGTAAATACTAAAGTACATTTCTAGGGCCCGCGAGAGCACTTCGGTCAAGCGCAGTCATTCCATATTATAGAATGGGTCTCAATGGTACTAACAATACAACGGTATCACTTTGTGCACATTATAAGTACCACGTGCAAAGGAATCACGAAGAGAATGTAATCGCGATCGTAAAGTTGGTTATGGTCTCTCACTGCTTACTGTTATGTAGTTTTTGAAACACTTTCCACATTCGTTATCGCTTGAATCTATACTATTATAAAGAGGAAAGATTTGTTTGTTTGTTTGTATTGAATAGGCTTCTTGAATAGGCTTCGAAACTACTGGACCGATTTCAAAAATTCTTTCACCGTGGGAAAGCTAACTATCCCCGGGGGACATACGCTAACTTTTATCCCTGTATTCCCACGCGAACGGGAACTACACGGGTAAAACCGCGAGGCGTCCACTAGTTTTTAATAAAATAATCATTTATTTGAGGAGGAGATCGGTTGAAATAATAACGATATTCAGACCTGTATATAAAACCCTGTTCTATGTTTTCCTTCACAGTTTGAAGTTGTTGCAATACACACATGATTTAAAAAAGACAGAGGTGCGTGATTGAGTTTCGAACCTAGGACCTCCCGATTGAAAGCCAGACGGTTTCCCAACTAGGCTGCTAAAATTTCGAAACAGAGGGTCTAACGCTATAATTTGTGATAAAACTATAGCCTACTTTTCAATACCACAAATCGAGTTGGTACAGCAAATTGATAGCTTTGTCTCGCAAATTGCCATGTGTCATGCCATGCCACGTCCATGTCCGAGAGTATTATTAAAAAGATGTTCTTTCATTATTCGATCAATAGTCTGCTTCATGAGTTATATAACTGGAAGAAATCGCATTAGGCAATAAGGCTTTGCACTCTCGTAAGTGTGCTATTTTTTGATTTTAAGAGGTGCGCGTGTCTATTTATTTTCGTATTTGGTCTCTTTCATATCCGTCAGAGCGTGAAAAATTAACATACATACAAACAGATAAACGTCTATATTTATAATAGTGTAAGGCTTGACAATATTAATACTTGACGACCCGGACTACGACTCAACTATACGAGATTAAGCTAGGATTCAAGTGGGCAGTAAACTTGAATACCCTAAAACTTTCTACAATACCTCAAACCAAAACACGTCATCAACATCCGCGCAAAATTGTCATCCCTAAACTTGAGTCCGCTAAAACCTCTGAAAGTTTCTGAAAGCGAAAGCAACGTAATGAATAATGAAGTGAGTTCCGAACTCGGCTAGTAATAGCGACCTAGTTTATTTACGGAGTCGGTTAAATTAGAGAACTAAAATTTTCCGTGGTAGACTTTCGGTTTTATTCGAATAATGCGACTGTGGCTCCTCGTTGAACTTAACAAAAAAGTTGACCGGTATGTATAGAGTGCGGGCAAACAGGAAGTCGGTGCGATCCATCAGTGAACTGTGGACTGTCAACAAACCGGCGCGGTGGTCCCTACACAAGGAATTAGGGCATTGCTTTTGTCGCCTTTTAGTTTTTGCTAGTTCGAAAACAAGTTTATGACGCGAGATTTGGCGGGAAAACATGTTGTGTTGGGCATAAAATTTTTGTTACATGTCTTCTACTTCTTTGACATCTGACTTTGTGTATTTAGCCGATAATAATTATTTCGATATTTTCAACTATTTTATGAGAAACTAGCGGACACCTCGGTTTAAATAAACAAAACTAATTTCATAGTATTTTGTGTACAATTAAAACCCAGTGATAAACAACATTACGTTCATCTTTACAAGTACTGAAACAAACGATAACGTTTGCATATTTGTATTTATACACATAACTCGCGGTAGCCCATATTTTAATTACAGTTATGCGTTTATAATACGCTTAGCAGTCAATCTGTGGTTATGTAAGGAGTTTACAGCTACATAAAAAAATACCTTTATATATGTGTGTAGGTAGGTACTGTTGATAACATTGTTATCATAAGTTTTGTAGCTACAGACCACTTATATTTTAATTTATTGCAAAACATCTACATAATTGTATAATCAAAGTCATAAAACTTGCACGACATCGATTGCATGCCGTTTGCATCTTGGCTAATGCAGCAATTTTATGATACAAGGGACTTTATAAAACTTAAAGATTTTTTAAAATTGATTTAATTACATAGATTGATAAGATTTATTCGTAAAGAATATAAAAATGATTATTTTTAAATAAGTAAATAATGATTGACTTGTAACTAGGATGTTGTTAATAAATTATTTGTATTTGTATAATTAGAACAAGCAGATAATCTTAAAAACCAGAGGGTAACGGCAAAGGTTAGTATTGATAGCTTCATAAAAGTTTTTACATGAATTGCCATGCTACTTTAAGCTTTAAATTTTTCTGTAAGAACTGCTTTCTTACCTAAACAGCGACATTCATAATTTGATGTGCTTCCATAAAACATATATAGGTAAGTCTAGGTAAATAAACACACATCAAGATGTCTGTATAATTCTTTTGTATATCCTTGAGACATTGTATTTGTCTGCGTAGGCGTATGTCAGCGAAACATTAAAAAACACTTTGCAAAGAAAAAATTGCGATAGCATACTTTGTTCAAAAAAGCTTTTCACGAATTTATAAAAATGTATTTTGTTAAGGACAACCGTCTCTTAGGACAATATAGAGCTCTTTTGTATAATGTTATCGGTCAAGTGCAAATCCATTTACTAACTAATGGATTGTCACGACTGAATGTCTACAAATGAAGGGGAATTAGTCTGAGGCCTCAGGTATTGTGGCCAGAGGGAGCGGGGGAGAAATGGATTCCTTTTATATGATGACTGACGACACTTCGCACGGCTTCAATTAGTTTAAGTGACTTGATTACAAAACATAATTGTATTTTTCTAATGATACAAAAGTTTACTTAGGATTTATTGTGTAAACAATACTTTTGTAAAGAAAAAAATTAAGGTAAAAATCTAATCAAAGGTCGTCGCGTAGCTTAGATAAAGTGGAGAAATAGACAAACGCAAACAGCGATTTGTTTTGTACTATTATTTTTTATGAAAAAATAACTACTGGTAAAAAATAACACATGTCCATGACCATTGCAGCGATGTACAGATCTTTGATGTATTTGTAAGTATTTGTCGCGTAGCGTTTGTTTTGCCCGTGACGTCATCAAGCTAGTGTAGGCGCTTACACGTGATAGTTATCAATAATTAGTATGTAACAGTACAAAATAAGTGTAGCGTAAGAACGCCTTTTCTAGGACGTCGATATTGGTGTTTTTATTTTGAATTAATTTGAAAAACATTAGTAGAACTTAAAGTGAAGCAATAAAAATATTTACCGAAATATAAATAAAACCCGACATTTTGAAACCTGCAAAAAAAAAGATGTTGTCTAACATAAGTCAACATGCATGGAATTATAGAAAAGCAAATCGAATGAAAGCTGGCATCAAAAGGAATTCATAGAAACTAAAATGTCCAATGCTGAGCAAATGCAAGAGCTACGGTAGCATCGAAAATGAAATGAAAAAGAGGTTTATAATTAAAGTACATATTAATAAGAAAACTCGTTATGATTTCATTCCGATGTTTTCACGAAAATTCTACGGCGTGAGCATTAACTACGCCTTTTAGTATTTTTTTCTGCAGAATAAACAAACTTACTTATTTGATGTCTTTTCATAATAAAGGTAGGTACCTACCCCAGTATTTATTTTTGATATTTTTTTATAGTTGTCAGGTATGATGTTTAATCCCAGCTGACCTGATAAAATGATGATATAGTCAAACATGGTAAACATACCTAACCTGGAATGGAACTGGTTTCTACCGGAACACACGGTTAGGTGATTGACGGCAGATTTTCAACATGAACTTAGCTACCACACAGCTATCCAGTCGAGTACTAGAAAGTACCCTACCACAATGCTATAGTTTCTTCACGACGTTTTGTATGTGCCTAGGTTTTATGTATTATAAGTACGTACTTATTTACAAAGTATTTTATAAATTCCATCTAGGTAAGTGTGCTCTATCGACTAAAAGTAAAGTAAAAAGTATATAAGTATTATATGTATTATATCAGTGTCTGATTCCTATGGTGCTAGGTTTGGTTAGTTTAGTGCCAGATGGTACTGTGTGAAGTGTCGTCTGATATTTTTCCTTCCAGATCATCTTCCATGGCAACTATAACATTTGTTTTTTATTTTGCACAACATCCTGCACATTCCCGGTTCAAATGCTCTAGTGTGAGGTACGACACGTACAGGCCTAGGCCAGGGGGGGTTGAAGAAGGGTAGAAAGAGGAGGCAGCTTATAGAGGTGCAAGGTGTCTGTGAAATTGAGCGGTCGATTCAGTCGTGTTTATTTAACATTGAGTTTATATTGACGGAAAAACATATCGTTCGTTTTATACCTTATCGAAAAATGGCTCTTTTGTGCGGTTTTCTCTGGGTTAAGTATTGTGGACTTACATAATTTGATTGAAACAATATGCGAGAAACCAGTATTGTGCCTTGCCTTGTTCTTTGTTTTTGGCATTGTACTTTGTGCATTAACCAATGTATTTTCTTAATTATTATTATTTATTTATTTATATTGAATAGGTTCGCGCTTGACCACATGGAACACGCTTACCTAGAAGGAACCTGTTTACTAATAAAATAATTAAATTTATATTTAAGTTTTTGTTTTTTTTGTTTAATTTATGTTTAATTATTTTAAAGTTTCTCTATATTTTATGATGAATTAAAATGAAGTCTAAAATACCGTCGTAGTAGCACTAAGCCAGTCAAGGTTAAGTCACTCAACCCCTAGTAAAATAGTGGTAACTTTACTACAAACTGCGATGGATTTTTGGAAGAAACATGAACAAGTCACGTTTCATCACATTAAATCAATTGGCCACACTCACGCATGTAATTCAAAACTTTATGAATAAAACATTACTATTTTCTTGTATAAAAACTAGAAAAACTATCCCAGAATATTTTTATGTTCCGGGAGATTTACTGTGACGTCATTTATGCCCTTTAACACGCGTAATGCGAAGACTTAACTATACACATGTCATTTCGTCAGACCGTTGTGCTAATAAAAAAAGAGTTTCTAATTTTACATTGCATCCGTATCCTAAAACATTTTTTGCGTTAGCATTTCCAGTAAGATATCTGACGCGTGACGTCATTTAAAGTTGCACAGGTCTGACGTTCTGACGCATGAAACCGGAACTGCCTCAAGCGTTTTCATGAAAATTATTTCCTTGTTCTTGACGAGGTATAATGTAAGGTACAAAACAATTTCCTGACGTCTTGAATCTGAGAGACACCATCTTATAACTTAAGAAAACTAACTGTCATCTGTAGAATGTATTAGGTTCGATCGTTTGGCCACTAAAGGCACCGGCATAGCTCAAATAATTGACATTCTAAAGTGGCATTAGGCCGGTCACATTTATCGAAGAACATATGACTTGTGGGCTAGTTCTAGAGTGGAGACCACGTAGGCATAAACGTTGTGTGGGACAACCTGCGGCCTGGTGGTGTGACGACTTGTGAAAAGTAATGAGCAAAAACCTGACGAAGAAAGCTGCGAACTGAGCTCAGAGGCATTAGGAGAGTCCTACGACAGCAAAAAGCTGATGATGATAATGATGTTTGGTCAAAGTTACATAATATAAATTGGTTAGTTTGTATCTGTAAAGTAAATACTAGGAACAGAGTGCAGACATAACCTTGTACAAGAATAACGAGGTGGCTTTGGCACTATTTGTTGTGCAAGTTTGACAAGTTTTCTGGGTTCAAATTATGCTGGGTAAGTAATAGGTATTCATTTCATGAATAAAGGGTTAGTGTTTGAGTTGGGAAAGTTTCTGTTTAGTGGAATTATCGATTTTCAAGCTGGTCACGCGAGACGATAAATAGAAAGATAGATATAGATAGATAGATAGATAAAACTCTTTATTGTGCACACCATAAACAGAAAAAAAAATTAAGAGAACAAAATAAAACTTAATTTTAAAAATTATAATAAATTATAAAGAAATTAAAATTTGTAAATATATTTATTGTGTAAGTTAACTTTATATAGTTTTAAACGTAATCCCAAGATGTAAGATGTCATAGATGCTCTGTCACCAAATACTGGTATGTAAACATTACTGTATTCCGGTTTAAAGGGTACTAATAGCAGCAGTACCCTTTAAACTAAGTAGCTTGCGTAATAACTGGGCTATCATGACTGACCATCGAATTTCTCACAGTAATGAACGCCAAAGCAGCTATGTCCTGAATTTTGTTTCTTTAGGCAAAGCTTTGGGTACCGCTGTAATAGTCAAGAACGTTTTCTTCTACCTAATTTAATTTAAACAAAAAATAATATGTAAACAAGGTTAATCTATGTTGTGTAAAGACAATAACATTTTGAAACTGAAACCAGTAAAAGTCAGTTTTTTAGTCGAAAACTAGATAAAAAATTATGAAGAACTAGAGAGTGCAACTTTAAAAAAAAACATAACATAATGTGGCTGTGCCATTCATCTTTGAATAATACTAAGAATGTTTCCACGCTTTAGTTCTCACTCAATGTTATATATTCTATTTATCTTAAATTTTGTACGTAGATGATAAATATTACGCAGTTGTAACCACAAACTGAATCCCCTGATTTTGTGATTATCAGTTTCTCAATTGTCTTCCACTATAGAAATTTTAAAGACGTGTTCACGTCAAAAAATGCGGCGGCTGAATATTTTCGTTTCCGAATAAAACATTATTTATCAAACACGACGAGCGCTACCCGACTACAATGAATCTTAATTACCCATTCAACTTCGGATAAAGGCCGGAAGTGAACGTCGTTGCTTTCCTGGAAAATGGTATTATGATAGTTATTTAAGAAATAAGTTGTTGTTGTTGTTGTTGCGTAAAGGTATACGCCAAAATGATGAATAAATTAAAAAAAAAATTGGAGGACATTTAATACAGCGCCATCTAGCCCCAAACTAAGCAAAGCTTGTAACTATGGGAACCAGACAGCTGACAGAATACTTAAATACTTTTTTTTTGTAAATACATACAGTACACCCAGACACAGAGCAAACATCAATATTAGTGACGCAAATGTTAGTCCTGAGTGGGAATCGAACCCACGCTCTTCAGCTATCGAAGCAGACATACTACCAATGAACCAACAGGGTTGTCAAAATAAATCCAAATCCGCTAGTAACACCTTGCATTATAATTTCAACCAGCTGTCAATTACGGTTGAAAAGATTAGTACGAGTACATGCCATTAATAGGCTTGTGTCCACTAGGTATACTTAATAGATATAAAGATATGGTAGAGGTAGATATCTTACTATCGAGGTAGATATTTTACTAAATGAGCCTTGTTAGCTCATTGACTTGACAATACTAATTAAATTAAAAAAAAAAATTTACAGATAGCGACAATAAGAATCTGATATACGTATCTACGAAGTCTACGAAGTTTGCTAACTTGTACGTTCCCAAGAAGATTCAAGTAACAGGTTGTTATAAACATTCCATATTATAATATTTCATGTCGTAAAAGTGTAAAGTTCTCGGTTATCGCGAGCGGGAACTCTCGAGATGTCATTCCGCGAAACACATCAATCTCGCCGGCTAAGGCTTAGGGCGCACGATTCCGACTCATGCTATTCATCTTGATACTTTAAAGCCACGTTCATCAATCCACGGAGAGTAACCGTTACAAAGTCATTAGCGCAAATATACAGCTCATAAAACAAACTTTTCCATTACGTTCATTTCGCAAATTATGTTTGCCATTTCAAACATTCATTTTTGAATCCGCATTGTGTTCTCGTTGACCGAGTACGACAAAAGTCATTTATGTCGTGTGTAAACTAATTTGTCGAGACTCGCAGAGACGAAGTGAGTAAAAGGCGAAGCTCGAGCTCATATTATTTTTATTCCGTCTATTTAGGTTCTTGAAATAGTCCTTTAATTTAGCATTTCATAGAAGGTACGCAGTCAAAGTGACTTCGGTTTAAATTAGGGATTGCAATCCGGCGTCATTTTCAGTCCAGCCGGATACGACCGGATGCGGCCGGATTGATCAAATCAGGATGATTTTCGCTTTTTGGTATAAAATAAGTGAATTAATCAAGTGTCACTGCACTTATATGTAGAAAGTTTTAAAAAAATCACAAACGTATAAAATCAACTTTATATCCTAACCAATGTTAAGACCAGTTTTTTTAAATGTAAAAAGTAATGAGATGAACGAGACGCTCTCCTGATGGTAAGAGATAAAGCCTGTCCATGACCATCGCAATGATACACAGAACTTTGAGTAACAAAACAAAGTCCAGGGCATCACTGCTTTGGCGCTCATTACGTTAGAGATTTTCGATGGTTAGTCTCAACAGCCCAGTAATTTCGCTAGCTACAGTACCCTTCAAACCGGAACACAGTAATGTTTACACACTACTGCTTAGCGGCAGAATAACTGGTACTGCGATGATACCTACCTAGACGACCTCCTACTAATAAGATCTACCACCAAATGACCTACTAATCATCATCATCATCATTTCAGCCGTAGGACGTCCACTGCTGGACATAGGCTTCCCCCATTGACTTCCACAAAGACCGGTTGGAAGCGGCTCGCATCCAGCGCGTTCCTGCGGTCTTTACTAGGTCGTCTGTTCACTAATGCAACAGCTATATTATTTTGCCACAAACTGCTAGCAACGGATCCGGTATGTTGGTACCGGATCCGGTAACCGTTAAATGGTGCCGGATCCGCCGGATTACCGGATCCGTTTTTCCGGATTGCAATCGCTAGTCTAAATACACTTTGCTGTGTTAGGTCCCTTTTGAGATGCATTCACATCGTTGCACTGCCTCGGTAATAAATAATAACATTAAATAATAACGTTTCCTGAAACGTCTGGGCGCTTTGACTTAATTTGTATTAGTATGTATGTATTGGTGGAGACGCTTCTCAAAGACGACTTCATATTGATACAAATTGCGCTGTTAGCAAGAACATTTAATAGAGCTTAATGTTTTGTATAATTATAATCATTAGGTATTTGCCTGCCCTGTTAGCTTTTTTTGGTAGAATATCTGCTTCAAAAGGGCGTAGGGCGTAGTTTTGTTTCCCACCAGGATAAACATTTATGTTACGATAAATTTTTGTTCTGTCTGGGAGTTCTGAATGTATTATAACTATTCCTTATAGGTATGTATTTACAAAAAAAAGTAAAGTATATAAGTATTCTATCAGTTATCTGGTTCCCATAGTACAAGCTTTGTTTAGTTTGGGGCTAGATGGCGTTGTGTGAAATGTTATCCAATGTTTGTTTCATTAGTAAAAAAGTAAAGTATATAAGTATTCTATCAGTATCTGACTCCCATAGTACAAGCTTTGCTTAGTTTGGGGTCAGATGGCGCTGTGTGTAATGTCCTGCGATATTTATTATTATTATATCAGTTATTTATTTCTTTTCTTAATTTTTAAATTTTTTTCATTACATATATATAAAAAAAAAAAAAACATAAATAATATAAAAAAACTTAAAAACTAGGGTGCCGCCGGCAGCGGGGCAGGGCTCAAGCTGCCGGTGGTTAGGGCTGCAGAGTGAGGAACCTCCTCACAATGCGCGCCGTGTCAAGGATCACTGCCTTTTGAAGCTGACCCTTGACCCAACCGTCTAGCGAGTCTCTTGAGATGTTGGTCGAGACTCTTCGCTATAAGACCGTTTACCGTGACGACTATCGGGACAATGATCGTCGAATCAACATCCCACATGGCGGTTATCTCGTGAGCCAAGTCAAGGTACTTGCTAAGCTTGTCCTTCTCGGCCTTCACGAGATTCTCGTCATGTGGGATGGTGATGTCGACGAGCACTGCCCGGCACTATTATTATTATTTATTTATCATACTTAAGCTGATGTTAAGTGAAGATTTACGTTTGTAAAAAAAAAATAGAATCGAGCAGTTACGTTCAAGCTTTTGGAACGTCAACGATGTAACAATTTTTCTTTTTGACTTCTAGCCATCCTATAGAAAATGACTGAGAGGCGAGACTGGCGAGACTGTCAGTATCATATACATGTATAATTGTATATTTACAGAAGAGTTTAATTTTAATCTGTTTACGGATACATTATTTATTAAACAAAATAAAATTTACAGAATTAATTGTAAGAAATTAGAGTAACTCGACAACACGCGACCTTCTTGTCTGCCGGTATTTGATTGAGATTTCGTAAAAAGGATACTCAAAATTATTTCCAATATCAGTAAGGTATTCTTCAAATCAGTTGATCAGTACTCAATGAACGCACGGCAGGAAAATTGAAGTAAATAACCATTTCATGTATAACCTTTGTAGATAAAACATCAAATAAAATACACGTTCTTTTATGTAGGTATATGTAGGTTTGTTGCAAGGATTACATTCTCCTTACCCGATAAGAAGGTTAAGTAGAAAGGATTTGTTTATATTCGAGGATCTTCGGGTATCTTAGATATACTTAACAATAGGTGACGTCGTAGATATTATTCTACAAATATGAGACAAAAATTATCAAAAGGACTGAAGCATAGGGATAGTTGTATAAAACATACTTTATATGATATTTATGATCACTGACAGTAATTGACGATTGAACGGCGTAGTTTTTATGACATTAACCGTAAGCGTGAGACGTGCATACTATCAGTTAAAAAAAATCTGTATTAAAAAGTTTCTTGCTTTTTATAATAAAACACGTCATATACGCGTATTCCATATTGTTTTTCTCCTCAATGTTAAAGTTATTCACATTGATGAGTAGATGAGCACCTAAACTACACTTTTTCGAAACATAACTGTATAATCTAGTTTATATTTACCGTAATCCTGATCAGGCAAAGGTAGGCTGTCAGATGTATCAGAAGCAAGAGCCAAGTCCGGTGATGGCGCCCCCAAGAGTGCACTGAGTTCGTCATGATCACCGTCTGTTGACAAAACAAAAGTATAAGAATAAAGAGAAAAGACGTTACTAAATGAAATATTTTTCATGTCCTCGTAGCATTTTACTATTGAAACTGACATGGTTTTGAAATCTTCTTTGTCTTGCTTTGCACTAAAAGCAACCGCGCGCGGCGTGTGCTCTGCTTTGCCTCCTTGAAGATGACCACAGAATGTGGCCGTTACTATAGTCGGAGTATGGAACATAATTAAACTTTTGTAGGTTATACAAAATCTAGCATGGGTAAAATAAAAATGTAGCAATTTAGTTGGCAAAAACAAAGTGCTCTCACTATACAAGTAATCACGAATTATCGTCAGTTATATTTATCCGTATGTATTAATTGTTAAACGTAATCCAATTTTTGTTGCCCTGAATAGATTCCCGTTTGATCACAACCCACCTAATGCTAACATTAGTGCGGTAATTTACTCTAAATTTGAAGTCACCTATATTGTACCTTCCAGGAAACAGATTCCGGCAGAGTTTCACAACCTCGGTTTGCGAATAAAAAATGTGAAATCAAAACGCTGTATGCGGACGGAATATCGACCATGTACCGATGCCATTTTTTAGAACTGTTCATTTACCACAGAATACATAAAACAATACTAATCTTATATTATGTAAATGACATTTTCATAAGCAAATCGTTGAAGTTTTATATTTTATATTCACACAAATCTTAGCTACAATATGAGTTTAATATTAAATTCATGTATTGTAGGTTGTATTGCGGCTTTCAACAACATTAATGCGCAAAACTTGAGCCATAAGAGATTAGGGCAATCAACAATATTAAATACCTAAATTCAATTAAGCGGCAAATCTTGGTGTAGACGAAATACTGAAGATTAAGAACTTTGCTGTCCTCATTTATCAAACCTAACACTTTCCTAAATTTTTCAATGAATTAACCTTTTGAAAAGATTTCAAAACCCTAATTTAATTTTAAAGTAGCTTTAATACTAGTCAATGAATGCGTGGGGTTCTAACTGAATGTATAATTATATATTTAAGCTTGATTGACTTGAAAAGTATTGGTATAATACAAAGTAAAGTGTTGATAATTAGGTACCTATGATGATACACAATTTAAGGGTACGTACAATTTAAATATCAAGTAGGTATTAAAAAAACATATACTTTATACATGTTTAAAGTATATTTTAAACACGAAGAATTTAGCACATAGTTGTGGTCAAGTCACAAGAAGTTATAACTTATTTTTTATAATCATAGATACAAGTAAAAGTAGGTATTTTATTAATGTATGTATGTAAGTACTCACTGTACTTAAAAACATTGAATAACAAAAATCTATATTGTGAGAAAAAAATATCAAATATGTTTAACAATTTTAATAAGTGGTCCGCCTAGGTCCTGGACCCAGCACAGGGAGGGGGGGGGGAGGGTATGACTTCCATGACCCCCCTCCTGGATCCGCCCTTGTATGTACGTCTAGATGTGTTTATCGGTATTGTACGAAATTGTGGAAAAGATATGTCACCGCAGTAACAGCTGTCCAAAGTGTTCTACCAAAGTGCGCTCAAAACTTACTCGGCTCAAGCTCCTATAAATTATTTATAGCAGTCGAGCAGTTTCCTCATTCTAGTTCGGGAGTAAATGTACTAATCACTTACAAATGAACGGTTGTAAGAGACGGAGTTTTTTTCCATTGGTCGGAATGAGACAATTGGAAATCTTTTAATTGAGCCATATATATAAATAGCCAATGGACATTAATTATTTATTTGTTAACATGCAATCTATAAAACAAAACCCCGTTGGTGTTACCGGCCAAACCCGATTTTAGTATAAAATAGTTTTTCCTAGGCTTGAGCAGGTCATCCTATAGGCAATAGGACAAATTAAATAAACCTAGGGCAAATTTATTCTTCCCTAGACTAAGCGGGTTGGTTCTATTACACTTTAAGTTGTTACGACCTAGTTTTACTAATTTTGCTAAAATGAATAAAGTAATGGAATGTAATAAAATAATAATATGAACCATGTTTTATTAATGTACAAAAAATTAGTATTTAACACAATAGACATTTTATTTTTATTTCTAAATTTTTAATATCTGTTGAAAATACTTATCTTTGCCAATGTGCTTTAATGAAGTTAGCTTATACCAGTTTATCCTAGAGTGTAGTAAGACCACACCGTTCAGCATAGGTTTAACATAGTTTTTCTTACCAAGAGGATGAACTGGTTCAGCCTAGGTAAAACTAGTTTATCCTAAATTCGAGTGTTTTCGGGAACATACATACTTAACGGACCGTTTTCATTCGACGAATAATAATTATGATCCCACCTAGAATCGAATAAGATTAAGTAGGTGCACTTAATTTTATTCATTAGATAAATTTTATCCTCTAGCCCCTAGGCTACTTCATGCCTTCTAATTATGTAAGATTTGAGTAGCTCTTGAATGTGCCCCTGATCCTTGGACGGTTGCTAACGAGACAAATTAAATTTAGCCTTAATTTCACCCCGAATTTTGAATTTATCTTACACGAGCGCCCACTTGCTTCTAATTGGCAATTTTAATAATTTGATCCCATTTGGCTAAAGCTGGCATGTACTGCGTCGCCATGGAGGGCATTTTAATGTGGAAGAAAAACAATCTTAGAAATTATAATGTTAAGGAGCTTTTTTATGTATGACGTTTATTTTTATTTTTTGCATAACTGACAACAATAGTCAATTAAGCAAGTGATCGTACAGTATTATTGTAAAATAACTTCACTACACGGTTCCACCCTCGCTTCTAGGTTAAAAAGCCCATGCTTTTCAATCCAGTTATAATGTTGTATTAAATCCAGTACATAAGTTATCTCCATTGCAAATTCCAAATCCGTCTAGCCGGTACATGAAGAACATACACAACAAACAAACTTTCGTTTATATAAAATTAGTGTGTAAATTGTATTTTTTTTATTTGACTCAAAGTTATCTAGCTTTAAACTAAGTAAAGCTGTAATATAGTAATAGTTAAGATAATTTATTGATCGACTCAATATGACATTCGCGTGACATTCCATGACATTTTAATTTTATTTGACGAATAGTATAGTTTTATAGTATAGTTTTAACTACGTCGAGTCTTCTCGTCATCCATCCCACAAAGTCTGAAGACAAAAGTCTTCAATCAGTGCGTCCTACCTGTCATGACCTACGGAGCCGAAACGTGGACACTCACAGCGGGAATGGTCCGTAAGTTCAAAGTCGCTCAGCGAGCTATGGAAAGAGCTATGCTTGGCATTTCTCTGAGGGATCGGATCCGAAACGAAGTAATTCGCCAGAGAACTAAAATCATTGACATAGCTCAGCGTATTAGCAAGCTGAAGTGGCAATGGGCTGGACATATCTGTCGCAGAACCGATAACCGCTGGGGTAGACGTGTTCTAGAGTGGAGACCGCGTATTGGCAAGCGTAGCGTAGGACGCCCTGAGACCCGATGGAGTGACGATATACGTAGGACAGCTGGCGGTGGATGGAAGCGAAAAGCCGAAGATCGGGCTGAGTGGCGTGTCTTGGGAGAGGCCTATGTCCAGCAGTGGACTAGTATAGGCTGATGATGATGTGATGATGATAGTTTTATAGTTTTTACAAATTGACTATTGATTTGACTTTCCTAGTATAACGAAACTCTGTTATAAGGTAAACAAATAATCAGAATCTGAATTAGAATTGTCAGAATTGAATGAATTAGCTGTGGAGTCTGAATCGATTCTATTTGTTGACTTATTCTCCTTTTACCGAGAAATAACAACATCGTATGTCACAATAACACAACAGACTATCTAGGTCAATGTCATAATAATTTTCCCAAACAAAATAATAAAAGAAGCGAAATATTTCTCACAATCAATCACACAGAGCACCGTCTGCCGCTATAAAAACTCCCGAAAAACAGAGATAGGCTGTGTTTTTCAGTTATCATCTTGTTTATGTGATGCCAAATATGGGTAGTAAAATCTATTGGTGCGTTGGCTTGGAAATGTTGCCGCCAGCTCTTCCTAAGTAGTTCTAGTAGCTTAAGAAAAAGTACTTTCTGTTTTTATGTTCATTGCTATTTAAAACAAGAAAGTAAGAAATGTTGATCTACATTCTTAGCAGGGCTTGAAAATAACTGACTTAAAGCGTGACCGATAGTATACAACACAAAAGAAAACAATTTATTCGAAACACAGGCAAATAAAAAATCTCATTCTGATCATTCATTATCTCGTTTTGACAAATATGTTGTATATTTATAGATAACTACCGCATAAATAGCCAATATATTCAAATTAGTTTCATAAAATGAAGTTTACTATCAGAAAAAAATATGCAAAAAAAAACTTTACATACTAAATAAACAAATACATTTAAAGTTACTACAAACATTTATTGAACAAAATAAAAAATCTTAAATTAATACTATTTATAAAATTTATACAAAGACTTAATCTAAAAGTCCGTCAGAGGAGGGATATGTGGCCAGAATGCTGGCAGCATTGCCACGCTGGATGGCAATGCTAAGCTTTTGACCAAAGTAGATACCAGCATTCTGATCACCTGAAGCCTCCCTAAACGTTAAAATAAATAGAAAACATCTAAATACGACACCAGATGTACATTCCTACTGCGGTGTCGCAAAACTATTGGAACTTCGTCGAATTTAGCATTGGTCAATATTAATTACTGAATGTGAGTCGAGTTCACAGGCTACGCTCTGGCTTCGTTCTGTTTAATTAAATGACACTAAGTAAATACCGCTGCAAATTGCCAACGGTCTATTGTGGTTGGAGTTCTCACTCGGACCAAGTTTTCGGCGGTAAGTCAGCCTGAGTGCGATATTACTTCATTTGCAACTTTATGGGCCCGTATTTCCCTTTTGGCGGAGTTCCGCTCGCGCTTGTTTTATGAAAAAAAAAACTCTAGAGGCAGTTTTCTTAAAATTATTATCTCGGGTAACCGCCCCGGATCCTCGTTTTACCCCTACCGTGAGTTTGCGGTTTTATTATATGAGTTGGATTGGATTATGTTTTTGGATAAAATAATAGTGAGTACGGCAATACATTAATATGCAAATATACAATTAACATATAAATAACTAGTGGGCGTCTCGCGGTTTCACCCGCATAGTACCCGTTCACGTGAGAATACGGGGATAAAAAGTAGCCCATGTCACCAGGAGATAGTGAACCTTCCCAACGGTGAAAGAATTTTTGAAATCGGTCCAGTAGTTTTTGAGTTCAACATACAAAAATACAAATCTTTCCTCTTTATCATATTAGTGTAGATTAGCTAACATTAAAAAAAAAATAGAACAATGTTGTTTTGGTATGGGTGATAAGTTAGATGTTTGACCACTCACTTAATATCTAATGTTAAGTGAGAGTGTAGCCGAAGATGGTTAACACACCTAGCTGTAATGGGATCTGGTTTTCAAGTGAAGCTAGATCAAATTCTTGGCAGAGATTTTCAACTTGATGATTATTTACATTTTGATTTACAGCGCCTTTCGGCGTGTGATTCTATCACGCTAACCACTTAGCTGTCATTGCTACAAATATAGCTATAATAGTTTTATTAAAAAATAAGGAACGTAATATTAAGCTACACTTAGGACAAAAATTCTACGTATTTTACTTTCGCATATTCTGTGGCTTTCTTAAATTCAAGTCATTTACACCCTATCGGAGTAAAGCGGCCCCAAGCATTTCAAATTCAAACGGAGGTTAAATTTTCACGAGCCCTTGACTTTCTCCAGTTTCGCAAGCGTTCTGAAGGACAATTGTGACATCTGATATCACTTTGATGTTCTTACAAGAGTTTAATGAGAGTAGGTGATTAACGTAATTACTTTATAGGCTGGAAGGAGGCGGTTTTAAATTTTGAGGTAGAAAGTCAGTCAAAGAATATAATTTCAAGGTAATGTCTTTTTGATAGTATCTTATAACCCAAAAGCGGCGCGGGCGGTGTGCATGCTTATTGTTCTATAGAAATTAGATTTAAGAGATGTTTTTCTTTCACAAGTAATGAGAACATATGCCTGTATCGTAGCAAGTAGAGAGATATAGCCTTTGTCTACCTCTATGGGAAAAGGAGAGATGGTATGTTTTATCATCTTTTGTGCCATGCTAAGTTTCGTGGTAGAGTTGTTAAATATATTTATTTCTAACTTTTTTGTTATAAGACGAATGAGACACTCTCTTTCGTTGCAGCGATACACAGAGCTTTGAGTAGCAAAACAAAGTCTAGGGCATTTTAACTTTGGCGCTCATTACTTTAAGACTTTCGATGGTTAGTCTGAACAACCCTGTAATTTCGCTAGCTGCAATCAAACAAACCGAAACACAGTAACGTTTACATACTAGTGCTTGACATCAGAATATCTGGTATTGCGGTGATACCTACCTAGACGACCTCCTGCTAAGGAGATCTACCACCAAGTAAAATCTTTTGTCTTCAGTGACTGAAACAGCGCTAACTTGTAGACCCTTGAACTTCGGAGGCTGAATTTCTTGTCAAAAATAACAGAAAAAACAAGTGTAAAGATTTGATATTTCAAGAACATCCACACATTTTAAATATTGTAAAGAAATTTGTTACCACAATTTTGTATCATACAAAAATGAAATAAACATTAGTTGCGTAAATTCAAAGGTCATGTAGCGTATGCTAATAGATAAGAAGAAAAGGGTGAGCCTGAAATCTGACAGGGCTTTTATCTTGTCTAATACCTACGAACATTACGAAATCCTTTCCAAATAAAAATAGGTTTTCTTTGGCTGAATTGTTGCTACTTCTTGATGCGGTGGACTTTTTCCATTTATAGAAACGTTAACTTGCGAATACCAATATGACCAATACAACAACAAAACAGCACAAGTCAATATTTACAGAACAAGTCAACCGTAAACTACGTTAATTTATAAAATCATGTTATGTTTTTACTACTTACAGAGATACTAAGCATAAAAATAATCATCATTGTGAATAACATTTGTGGTAAACATAATACTGAAAATGTGAAAAGAATCAGGTTTTACATAGAAAAAGTTCATTGACCCCTGATCAAATGTATGGATTGCTGTTGATTTTTTGGAGTGCTCATAGTAAAAGTTGTTTATATACATGAGTGCAGCGAGCTCATTTAGTTTTAGAATACAAAAGATTATAACCCTACTATATATACAACGAATGTGCTTGATTTATGGTTTATACTAAGCACAAAGTACTACAAAAAATTATTTTTTTTCAAATAAAACTTTCGAATAAATATACGAAAGTTTGAAGTATTTTGAGTTTTCTGTGCATGAATCTTATGTTAATAATTATTTTGCTGTTTTTGCTACAACATGATTATGCATATTGTTTGCTACGACAAACATTTGAGTTCGAAAGTAAAGGGACAAAATGTAAACCACCGCAAGCTGACACGCTGATTTTGTCCCTATTGGCAAACATTTCTTGTTTTAAGTCTAAATTTATCTTTATTAACCGACTCAAACGAGTCAAAAACTCAAAAAAAGGAGGAGGTGTCATTAGACTATTTTTTAAAATGTTTGTTAGCTAAGAAAACCGTAAAAATTCATGTATTGCACTAACATTAATATAAATGTTTGGATGTTGGTTTCTCAATCACACAAAAACGGCTGAATGGATTTGCATAAAGTTTGGCACACAGATAGCTTATTACATGAATCTCGGATTTTTTAATATGTTTTAGGGGAGTATCAAAAAACAATCTAATAGACGTATCCACTTGAAATTTTGTATACAAATCTTATAGAACATTATTCCAGAATAAAGAGTAATAAAATAGCATAGCACTTTATCCAAGTAACCAAATAGCACAAGTGTCATGACGGATGAAACTATTGCTTTTTTACTCGCACGTGTTTAATTTCTTTCTGAAACCAATTTTAAAGTCAACGTGGACAAAGTCGCGGATAGAAGCTGGTTGTCCACACAGCCCGAGTATACTAAGCTCTGTGTGATTGTCAATAAAGTTCTTTTTAAAACATGCGCTGTAGTAAAAACAGCAAAATTATTTCCTGATTAATTTCCAAGATAAAAAAGTATGCGAAACTAAAAACAACACGAGCTATTAAAATTCTCTCATATATTTTATCGTATAGTTGGTGCGGATGGCGACGTTATTTTTTCAGCGCGTTTCAGATCCCACGGGAACTTATCTCCACTCTCTTGATATAGTATGCAGTTTAATCTTTTATTACTTTTTTAATGTATAGCTTTACGTTTAAATAACATTTTTACTGTATACAACAATTGTGTAGCTTTTGTTTCTTTATATAAATAAGGACAATTAGCCAGGTTAGACAATTACAATTATCCAGGTCGGACAATTAAAACTGCTTCCGAGAATGTCACGGGAAATCACGAATCAGTTATATCAATCTGTAGTGAGTGGTGTTTGAGGTTAGATTGCATTGTTAGATCGATCTGTTGGTATTTACTTGGTGGTAGATTTCCTTAGCAGGATGTCGTCTATATAGGTACCACCGGAGTACCAGATATTCTACCGCTAAGCAGTAGTGTGTAAACATTACTGTGTTCCGGTTTGAAGGGTACAGCTAGCGAAATTACTGGGCTGTTGAGACTAACCATCGAAAGTCTCAAAGTAATGAGTGCCATGCCCCGGACTTTGTTTTGATATTCAAAGTTATGTGTATTACTGCAATGGTCATGGACATGCGTTATCTCTTGCCATCAGGAGAGCGCATCGTTCGTCTCATTACTTTTATATAAAAAAAAACTATATCCGAGTGTAATATATGACTAAAATCATCATAGCAACTATTACATCGGACCCCTCCCGATTGTTTTCTATTTTAAACAAAAATCGTTATACTATCTAAACTAAGCATTCAAAATCATTCAAATGGGTATAAACACTTACACAGAAACTCCCACGCAGAAATAATCTTATTTCTATACAAGGTTATAAGTTTCGTGTGTACTATGCCGAGAAAGGGTCATAATACTTATCATTACGAACAGTTTTTGATTTGGAAAAATCTTTGAAATCACGAAAAAAAACTATCAACTGTACCGTAGAAAAATCTTTTTTTTTTTATTGATTTGCCCGATTGATTTTTTTTGTCGGTTACATACTCCTTTCGCGTCTAACCCTGAATATGAAATACAAAAATTTTGGAAAAAAATCTTTGAATGATAGTGAAAACCGGATCAAAAATTGTGTAATTTAAAATAATTAATACTTAAGACATAACAGAGATGCTATTTTACATTATTGAGTTATCATATATTATTCACGTAAAGATATTATTCATTATAAGTACCGTAGACTAATATAATGTCCAATTTATTGTAAGTTCTGTCATAACATCATGTCACTCAATCTCATTATTTGCAAAACTCTTAACGTACTTAAATAGTTTTGCGACCTTTCCATAACCGACTCTTTGTCAAACTGAGTATCCTCCAATATATTATAACCTTTATTAACAAAGTTATATGAGGGTCGGTGTTTGTCGTAAAATTTAATAGAAACTGAATTTATGTGGGGCCGATCCTGACTGCCGTGGATTTAGAATTGTACTTTTACTACGATGTGGTACAAAGTACAGGTAAAGATAAGTCATTTAGTAAGTATTATTAAAAGGATTTTTGTTCGTTAATTAATTACCAGGTTTCACGTCCTTTCGACAATGTTTTAGTTTTGTATGATATTACAGTAATTAAGTACTTTTTAATTAAATTTCACTCTTTTGAATATAACAGAATGAAATACTAACGGACTATGCTCTCGGAGTGCTCTAAGAAAACAAGCATTCGAGCAACTAGCGATGTGTTCTGGCAGCCTCACTTAAGAGCCATTTCCATTCCAGTGGTGAAAGATGGCACTTAATCTTTCACCACACTTTCACTTAACTTTAGGTGGGTTGTGGTCAAACACCTAGCCTATTAACTGTAAAAGAAAACAATTGAAAAAGCTAAAACTGGTTTAGTACATCATTTACCATTTATGGTTGCAGCTATCTCGACAATGTTAAAAAAAAAAAAATATGTACATAAAGTACAACCGTAATATACTCGAAACTGATACTCGAAACTGTAAAATATACAACTTTACAGTAATGGTAAGCGGGTTAAGCTGTAAAACTTAAAAATCTGCTCATGAACCATCTCTAAATAAAATGTAAAGTAATTTCTTCATTGAATAGATGACTATAAACATGTTTTTTAGACTGTCGCTGTTGATGTCTGTTAATCGCTTTAGGCGAAAAGGCCGCCGTGCTATTACCGCTAATCCTTGTTGTTTCTGTTTATTTATATGTATGTGATGTAGTGTACAATAAAGTAATATTCTATTCTATTCTAAAATTCACAATTTTACAATTAAAATAACGCTAAACGGGTAATGTTCTAAAAATTAAAAGCCTGCCTGTTAACGACCCCTTAATAAAATTTCATCTAATTGCCTTTCGTTGAATAAAATGTACAACTGTACAATTAGCGTAGATTGAAAATGAAAAGTCCACTCGAATCCTATTGCGTAGTAAGATTTCCTCCGAAATTTTTAAGTAAACTATCAACTAAACTAAATCAAAGTGTTAAGATCAACAACGTTAATTCCGCAGTGACAGACGCGGTCCCTCGTCACCGGCTGTGGAGAGCTTGACCGGAAGGGTCATGGCATACGGACACTAAAATCAGAAGGTCTTCATTTACGGGTGCTTCCGGGTACATTTGAACTAGTTTATGCCGAGTTTTGTTGATACTAACAGTGAGCTACTCTAATTATGTCAGTTTATAGCTCAAGAATAAAGGGAACCTTGTATTTGTTATAAAGTGTATTTTGCCCGTTTATGACACTTTAAAAGTAGGGTACTGTGTAAAATGTATACGTTTATCTGTACAGTGAGTTTTTAGTAAAAGTTGACACTCTAGAGAACGTTGGTTCAAACTCTTGTCTTCAAACGGTAAAAGATGCGTGAAGTCTACAAACCCGCATTTGACCATCGTGGTGGTCTACGACTTTACCCTTCAGTGGGAAAGTTTGTAAACACAGGGCTGATTCGGAATCTTTACCAAAGTACTAAACGATTAAGCAACTCTAGGACACGTTTTATATGGATATGGCTAATAGCTGAACATTTTCTACTTACATATTCCATAGAATGCCTGTAAGTAATGAGTGTCAAAGCAGCGAAGCCCTGGACTTTGTATTTGGTTTATCATTCTTCTCATCATTTATTTTCTTAAAATAAATACAGAATTGTATGTACTCGGCGATAGGAACATAGGCCATGTTCGTAACTGTATACTCATAAACTAAGCTCTCGCCTTACGTATCCTAATACCGGTGGATTACGACGCTCAAAGCTATATTATAACTTTAAACAAGTATTATTATAAATAGGATAAAAGTTTCCAGAATGTTCCGAAGTTCCTACAAAGGGATAATGAACGTGTTTACCGTATGTTAATTAAATACTCCCCAAGGGTTTGGTTAATGGAATTCGTAGTATTTACACACGGGGTGACTCGGGACTGTAGGACTTATTTACAAGTTATTATTTTTATTCTATTACACATGTGGCCTATCAATCGATATGTTTTTTTTCTTATTAGACTAATTTTATTTACGTTTTGTGCTAACGGTACTTTAACTTTAAGGTGGTTCGATTTCCATACAAATATTTTTTTGCCATTTATGGACAAATGGAGCATAATTTTACAGTGAAATCGCAGCTACTAGCATTTATTTTGGTCTTTTTTTTCTTTTCTCAAAAAGACATAGATATATCTATGTATGTATACGTATATGTAAACAATTATTACACCGATACTCGATATTAATCACATTTAAGGGTAATTTACACTGTGTACAATGCGCGTCCCAATTAGCGGCAGCGAAATTAATACGCTTTATATCAAAAACATTCATGAATGTTGCCTAGTTATACCAACGAGGCCGTCGACAATGCTGACACCGCGTCCTACTAGTTTGTATAGTCTTTAGATGTGTGTTTGTGTAGTGCAATTATAGGCCATAATTATGTTAGGTAGAAAATACTTTTATTTGTAACAGCTGTACGTATATTAAGTATTTATGGCCTTAAAAGATTTTTTTTTTAAATTGAAAACTTCTTTAACTTCGTTGAGCGATTTTTTGATTGGAGTAACACTTATGGATTCCCGTAACCGAAATGTTTTTTTGTTAAAGTTAAGTTAAGGTTTCATTTCTGTCGGCAGTCCCTATGACTTCTTATTTTTTATAACAGACAATCGAGGTTTTTGAACATAGCTTACCTTATGTCAAACTAGAAACTCGCCCCGGCTTCGCACGGGTGCAATGTAGATACTAATGTGTCAAAAATAATGAAGTTTCTTAGGGGTGGAATTTTCAAAAATCTATTCTATGTGCATACCTACGTTAGCTAAGGAACATTTTGCAAAATTTCATGCTTCTAGACCCAGCGGTTTCAGTTGTGCGTTGATCGATCAGTCAGTGTATCAGTCTGTCAGTTTCTTCTTTTATGGATATAGATGACGGCGTTGTTGAAGATAGTAAAAACATTAACCACTAACCATTGAACTATCATCGCTACAAATGAACAGTCAATAAATACTTAAGTTTTATTTGGATATTTTAACGAAATTTACTAGCATCCCAATTATAACAGTGAAGTCCAAAGAACAAAAATTTTATGAAACTAATTTTACCCGATTTTTTTTCATTGTATTAGATATACAGTTTAGTGTGAGTAAAAAAGAGTTTCTGACTATCTATCAGTACAATACAAATTCTTATTAATAATAATATTCATACTAGAATATAGTGTATAATATACATGTCGCTCAATCCAAAATATTATAATAAATAAAATTTCATCAACAGTTCATAAAATAGATGAGAGAAGTAACAAGTTTGAGAAAATTCTAATTATATTTACTCGAAAACTTTATTGTTGTGCGTATTTAGCTGTCGCTTCATAATTCCGTGAAATACGAAAACTGTAGAGCAATTAATCTTTGTTCCATTGCTACAGAGAGCGAACTGTCAAAGCTCTAACCTATTTTAAAATTAAATATCAACTTCGTAATTGGAATGCGCGCCAGTTAGATCTTTCCAATTTGCGTTTTCAATAATAAATAGAGGAGAAATTTTCATCGTTCACTTAAGGAGGTCTAATTGAATTAGGGGCGTCGGTGGTCGTTTGCATGAGTTTGCATTTTTAAGCAAGATCGAGAAAATTTCGGTTGATTTTGACAAGTTGACGGCACTCGACGCTAGAGGTGTTTGATGCGATTGAACGCGATTACGTAGAACTAAAAATTTTAATATTTTTTAGTGACCAATGATATTAAGTTACCTAAAGTAGTAAATGTTTTGAACATCTTTAAATAATCTCTTGCTATATCTTAATGGAATATCAGTGGATCTAGTATGGGAGTTTGCGAAAAACCAATCGCCAACTATTCGAGACCAAACATAAGAAAACGATAGCGCTTTACGTTGCTTTCAGTTTCCGTTTAAGCTGGTCAGCATCGCTAATTAATTTTTCATACATTCTGGCATAGAAAACTTGACGACACTTTTTGGCAAATTATTATATAAGACCTCTGTTCAATATATAAAATGTCACATTACGAATCTGTAAAAATAGTATATAAAAATTTTAATCGAAAAAAAATTTAATTATGTGAATTTAGACGCATACTAATCTGCTAAATATAAACTAGGTCATCATATCAGATGGCGGGAAGCTATGTCCAGCAAGCGCAAGCGATGCTCAAAGCCAGTTCCGAATGCAAAATTCTATATTTGAATTTCAAAGTAGACATGGTTGCGGGAAGCAAGTCGTGGAATACCGACCATGATTCTTCTCCCAGAAGTGGAATAAAATAACTCGAGTACAGTTGCGGACTGGCAACATCTGAATGGCAATTTCGTTTGATTTTATCCATAGACATTAATATTAAACTATTGCGATCAAATGGTACGCATTATTTAAAAGATGCTAGTCACACTTACTCCCGACTTCACTAGAGTGCAATTAATTTTGGCAACGTTTTAGCCACTTGAATTAGAAAATATTTGTTTTTTTTTATGGTTGATAAGCTATGTGTTTGACCATTTACCTAATGTTAAATGACGGTGTGGTCGAAGATGGTAAAGCACACCTAGCCTGGAATGGAACTGGCTGTCAAGTGAAGCTGCCGGAACACATCTTTAGGTGCTTGGCGGCAGATGTTCAAGTTGAGGGTGGTAGCTAGCCGAGTAGCGAGTCGAGTACTAGAAAATACCCTACCACAATGCTTCCTCACTCAATGGTTTACTCACGATGTTTTCCTTGTTTTCTTTGTTGGGTTTTGAGTCCACGCCCATCGGCGTGTGTACCGACTGCGCTAACCACTGAGCTACCATCGCTACAAAATCGAATATTTAAAATGCGTTCTATATTCAAACAATTCAATTTGAATTCTATGTACGTATATATACAATACTAGCGGACGCCTCGCGGTTTCACCCGCGTAGTTCCCGTTCCCGTGGGAATACACGGATAAAAAGTAGCATATGTCACCCGGATATAACGAAGCTTCCCAATGGTGTTTTTTGTAATCGGTGCAGTAGTTTCGGAGCCTATTCAATACAAACTCTCTAGCTAGGTATAATGCCGTTAAAGGTGACTCATACAGTTGCGAGTCGTCTCACTTATCACTGTCGCCGCACACTTCTATGATAATTTTTTTCACTAAAATTCGGGTAATTTCGTAAAAGGTTTAATTTAATTTTAGGTTTTTGTTGGTTTTTATTTAATTTGTATCTAACACTGCTTCCTCAATAATTCTATTCTTCGACACTTCACAGTTTTTAGTCTAACAGACTATTTCTTTTACATACATGCATACAACGAAATTTGATTAATCACTTAACTTTTAAAGAATTTATGGGATATTCGCGAATATTTATTTTAGATAACACTGTTACTATGAATTTATACTTATATATACACGATAAACTAGTTAAATTAACTTAAAATGAAATCTATGTATTTTAAAATTATTTTTAACCCTGAGACAATAATCTCGCGACGGCAACACCACGTTAATATAGTACAAGCCCATATAGTACAAGCTTAGTTTAGTTAGAGGCTAGATGGCGCTGTGTGAAATGTCTTCCAATATTTATTTATGACTGTCTTTGGTTACATGCAAATAGATCGTTCAATATAGTTGCTATGATGAGAGAGATAAGATGTCAGGAGCAAAATGCTGCATGCACACAAGTATCAGATCTGTTATATGTACAGTATTCTTTAAAGAAGTGCTTATACAAGTTCAAAGGTCCCCCAGTCTGGTGTTAGGTGCATGTACTTACCGATGTCAGCGGCCGCGTGCAGCAAGTCAGCGAGCAGCTCGGGCTCGTGGCACGCTATCGCGATCCGGTCTTCCCTGAGGCGGCCACCATCCAGGTCGGAAGGCTGTGCTTCCCGCAACTGCAGCGCGACCCCCTCGCCTGCCACCGCCGCGCTGTACATCAACACGGCGCGTGCCGGAGAAAATGTAGGCAGCGGCAGCCGGGATGTTGCCACCTGTAAAAAAGGAGATTAGCTTTTAGAAAACGTAGTTTGTATTTATGATATTAGTAAGAAGTGAAATGCATTAGATTTTCATTCAGAATAAGTTCGCTTGTGACCACACCCTGTCTGTGTGAAGTGAAACACACGTAGCGAAGTGAAGCGGTAGTGCGGTCTAAGATGGAGCACGCTTACCTAGAAGGAACCTGTTTATTCTGGATTTATACTAACTTTTCGCGTTTCCGCCAAAACTCAAACTCCGTGGTAATCTTTTTTTATGATTTCAGTTAAGCGTGAGAGTGGTGTTTCAGGTCCACTTACCTACATAAAACTAAAATGTCATGGTAAGTACGGACCGAGTAAGGCATAGGCACTTTCGCACTGTATCTGCAATATAAGAATATTATAATTAAACTATAAACCAAGCGCCAACATCAGCCCCAACATACAAAGCTTAATTAATATTTTTTATCTACTATTTTTTGCTATCAAAGCAAATTCAAACACCGTAAAATGATATTTACGATATTTTGTAGCAAAAAGTTCATACTATTATATTACACAAAAGAGATTTTATATTCCAGTTCTTGGCTCAGACGAACTTTGAACAGATAGATCTCAATTTGTTGCGGAGAGACTGTCATTGACGTTACTTTTTTGCGTATAAATGTACATGTAATTATTTATACAAAGTAGTTCGTTAGTCCGGACCCAAAATCACCGATATGATTTAATGTATTAGCAAGCTGAAGTAAGTCAGTAATTTGTGTGTGTGGGAAAACCGATAACCTCTGAGCTGGATATGTTATTGTGTGGAAACTACGTCTAGGAAATCTTAGCTTATGACGGCATGACGTAAATTCCACTGTTTTGCGTTACGTATGATGAAAATGGAATTAAACCGTTTTGTTTGAGTTTTGAAATTATCAACCATGACGTGGTGTCACTTTTAGATACCTACGCCATCTTTTAGTAGAATAGGCAGGGTGGGATTGGATCATACAAATCTAAATCACACTTTTCAGAACCGGAATAGGTGGTTTACTTGCTTAGCGAATAGAAACTATTTGCTTAGATATTTTTTTCCCTTTAGTTTCGGAGTCGCATTTTGAGCATTTGCCAGTGTCCAGTGTTTTACATTTGTATACAGTGGTGACTTTACTATAAAGCTTCAATAAAGTTTTGGAAGCAAAACAAAAAGTCATGTTTCACCACATCATATCATATTCCCACACTCGCGCTTATGACTCGGCACTTTATGAATAAAACACCACCATTTTTATGCATAAACGTTCGACAAAACACTAGTTTTGGAAAAAAATGAAGAGGGGCGACACGACTCTTTCCGCATTGCCGCCAAAACTCCACCAGAATAGTTGGTTTTGTTTGACAACTTTACTTGCTTTGCGAATAGAAACTATTTGCTAAGATATTATACGGTGCAATATTAATAATCACTACCCTCAACACAATGTAAAGTAATTACTAGCTGTCAACGTAACTGTCATAAGTATCCCGACGACAATGTGCAGACGAGGCAACTACACAGTTGTTCGTGATGTGTCGCTTGCCTGTAATCAGCGCCATTGTTCGAGTGTGAAACACGCAGATTATAACGAAATTACAATTTAGCAAAAGCTACAAGAGATCAATCATCTCTTATTGAAACGTGCTTACAACATATTTCAAGTAATATCCACTTGTAGATTAGCTTTGTTTAAACATTATTAATCTTGTATATCTTGTGTATGATACATAATATAATAAACATTTCATTACGTTACTTTCATAAACAACCATGTTTAATATTACACAAGTACACAAGTAGTTATAAGATGAAATGTAACATCTATACTATTATAAAGAGGAAAGATTTGATTGTTTATATTGAATAGGCTCCGAAACTACTAGACCGATTTCAAAAATTCTTTCCCCGTTGGGAATCTATCTCGTTGTGACATATGCTATGGCTTTTATTATTATTATAATTTTGTATAACACGTACAACTATTGTTCACGGGCAACATCAACGCAGAAGTTTTGGCGGGAACGCGGGAAGAGTCGTGTCGCTCCGTTGTATTTTTTTCTAAAACTTGTGTTTTGTCGAGTGTTTATGCATAAAAATGGTGGTGTTTTATTCATAAAGGGCCGAATTACAGGCGCGAGTGTGGGAAAATGATATAACGGGGTGAAACATGACTTTTCGTGTTGCTTCCAAAACTCCATCGAAGCTTTATAGTAAAGTCGCCACTACTTAACTAAAGCATGACTGGACTTGACTGACACAGACTGGACTTGACTAAGATTGGACTTTGACTATAACTAGCTACGAGGACGCTTGTTTGATTTTTGAAACTTGAAAATTTATAAATACTTGACACTGGCAAATGCTAAAACGCGACGCCAAAACTAAAGAAAAAAAAACATCAACGCATGATGTAGACGCATCATGGACATAATAATTATCTGTGATCAGCTAGGTACATATTAAAAATCTCGATGCGGAAAATCGGTCCCAATCATGGAGCAGTGCGGGCCATGTAATTCTTTTCGCAAAAAAGAAACGATTTAGCTCTGTATTTGAATATGTGACTGTACGTCCTGCCGACTTAATGACACTAGTTTCACACACTTTCAAATAAATATAAAATGTACGTTGTGTAGAATCATCCGTATATGTTCACAAAGGAATTTTTAAAAAGTTGTCTTTTAAATCTTATTTTGAAAATGTTTGGTGTAATATTTTCTTATTATTTATATATTAGTGTGAATACTCCGATATATTTTATACGTGTGTAGTTTTAAAACCTTGTTACATATGTAATATCTATTTCTATAAACTCTATCTACAAAATATTCGCTGTGTGAATATACAAAGTTTTTGACTGATTTTTAAACATAATTTGCCTCAGTCGGAAAACTTTTTTGATGCAAACACCTCTCTGATATTGGAATACCGTAGTATGAAATTGGCTTTTGGCTACGCGGATGCTTTGATATCTCCTTTTTAGTTTATTTTTTTGTTTATTTTAAAACATGTCACGGTACGCTACGTAGCTTTGATGACAGCTGAATAATTGTAGTATTAATCGAAAGTTTTATTTAGTAACGAAATCACAGTAAACTGTTTTTTTCTCCTGAAAATGTATCTATAGTATACTTTTACTGTTGATTTATTCGTTATATTTTAGAAGCTATTGCTTTCCAAAATTTCTGGTCCCATTTGTATTTTTAAATATTAACAATGAGCTTGAGCTATTGTTGAAGGAAAACAGCGCGGAAACCGTAGAATGGTAGTACTTTCTAGGATATTTTCAACAAATTGAAAATCTGCCACCAAGCACCTAACGATGCGTTCCGGAAGCTTCGTTTGAGAGCTTGTTTCCATTCCAGGTGTTTACCATCTGCGATCATACTGTCATTGAACATTATGTTAGATGAGTTATGGTCAAACACCTAAAAAATATATATATTTGCAACAAAAATACGATGTAGTCTTTGGGAAACTAATACATTACTTCAAAGTTATCCAGTACCAGCACAATCGGATGTTTCATCTACTCAAGCTGATACAGAAATAGAAATCCATAAAGCGTTCTTCCCGCAGTGCAATTAAAGTTTAGCGGAGTCTTCAACCATGTAAGTTAGATTATCTATAGGTACGTGCTTCTGTTAGATCGATTAAAGGAAGGTATATTATTGTTACAGGAATTTGGGCCATGTACGTAGTAATACACAAAGATGAAGCGTATAAACTATGAAAGCACTGAACATTGCTCTAACGAAAAAATAAACTGGATTGAGGGAGATACTTAACATTGCCGTTAGAAAACTGTTGTCCTCATACACCGGTATAGGTCACCGTCAGTATATCAACTGTAAATAAGTTTATAACAGCAAAACAAAAATTGTGATGTTTAACTTTAAATTTACGAGTTTCGGAATTTATTTTTACCTCGATGTAAGACATCGCTTACTGCCAAATTGCATCATTCTAGGACAACGGAAACACCCTATAGGTTTTGATCCCCTTGCGAGTAGCGTTGCCAGGCGTCCGGATAAAGCCGGACATAGGTAGGCTTTTTGATTGCGTGTCCGGTCAAAATAAACGGAGTCCGGCTTTTGTTAGTTACACTTTTTACATTTCGCAAACGAGCGAGCGCCGAGCGTGGCCAAGCGTTTTTGTCTTACCTATTAATACTGAGACACAAAATCCTCAATAATGTAGGACGTCCAGCCTTTTTACCCAAATGTCCGGCCAAACTGACTGATCTGTCCAAATAGGTTTGGCGACCTGGCACCCCTACTTGCGAGTATTAAAATATGCGGCATAAACGACCGCATCTTTAAACACAAAATGGTCACAACTTTGTATGAAGCAAACATAGATACGTATAACATTATGTAGGCTTTAGGTTAATTCTTAAGTTATAGCTATCTCGCAGTTAGCGATAATGTTAGACGTCCCTGGAGGTCGCGGTAGCTGATTACTCCGTAATTATCGTGTATACGTTACTTGTTACAGTTCACTGCTATGGTAAATGGGAATGTACAGATACCAATATATATTTTTGTTTTAGTATTTTGGAAAACGCATAGATATCGGAGGTGTAAGGACACTGAGATTAAAGTTTCAGCAGCCTAGTTGGGAGACCGTCTGGCTTCCAATCTGCGGATTCGAATCCCTCGGCACGCACCGCTCTTTTCCAATTTATGTGCGTATTGCTAACTTTAAATAATGAAGGAACATCGTGAGGTAACTTACATGCCCTTAAAAAAAGACAGCAAAGATTCTCGAAGATGTGTGACGTCTGTCAACTCGCACTTGGCCAGTGTGGTGGGATTACAACCTTATACTTCCACAATGAGAAGAGAACCGCGCTCAGCACTAGGATAATTCATAAAAACGGCATGCGTGCTCGGTGATACCATTGACTGATAAAAAGTTTAATCTCGTCACTCTGGTCTCGTAAAGGTAAATAATAAATCAAAGAATATATTTTTCGTATGGTTGACAGGCTAGGTGTTTTGACCACAGCTCACCTAATATGTGGTCGAAGATGGGGAACACATGAGAACAGCCGAGTACTAGAAAGTACCTAACCTAACCTACATACTTTATTCTTTTTACTTCCTTTAGATTTACAAATATGTAGTTTAATACCTGGTTTTAACCTAAAATGTTAGTATGCTTCATATCTGAAGTTAACGCTCAAGTCTATTACGTAGTATAACATAATGTCAAATCAGTTTCTGACGAAGACTTGTTAACATCATGTTTCTAACAACAAACTATGTGTAATAATTCCGTTTCACACGATGTTCCCAGTTTATTAGTTTATAATCAAACTTGTGTTTATTACAGGCTGTTTCTAATTATATTGAATCTTTGGTGTAATATAACCTGTATACCGCTTTGTTCAATTAAATTGTAGTGCTTCTAATACATATTACACATGTTTATGTACATAAGTGCTAAGCAGATTTTGCCTAAATGCTTACTTTAGTAGAAATATTTGGGTGTTGTATTAGGCATATTTATGTTCACGGTTTTAGAACAATCTATATAAATAAACATTTAATGATGTTAGTAGGTAAGCGTATAACTTTGTTTTTATATGAAGAAGTGGTAAACAAGCAACGGGCAACCTGATGGTTAGCGACACCGCCCATAGAGAACCCAAAGTGGCTTGTCTGTCTGTTCTTTACCGGACCCACTTTGGTGAGTGCGCTTCAGATCTACATGACCACCACATACCACACTGATCATTCAACTATCGGACAACCAGGAGATCCAAGAAGCGACACCGCTTCATGGTCGATATTTCAAACACACGAACTAAACGGTTCGAGTCAACCTTCATTGTACGAACTGCTAAGTACGTACGTACGAGTAGTCAGTACGTACGTATGCATATGCATGTATGTACCTATTTACGCGTGTTCCACCGTAGCGTTGAAACTACTCATCCGATTTTGATGAATGAGGTGTCAATCGTTTCTTTATTATGTTCCGTGTCAGATAGGCTATATTTTTTCCATTTATTATAGTTATTTTGGTTTCTAGTTCGGGGTCAC
This sequence comes from Biston betularia, assembly GCA_905404145.2. Lineage (NCBI taxonomy): Eukaryota > Metazoa > Arthropoda > Insecta > Lepidoptera > Geometridae > Biston > Biston betularia. Next base: position 4,585,584 of record FR989879.1, read on the forward strand.
GGTTTTATAGAACTTTTGGACTTGTTAATTCGAAACAGTTCACAAAAGGGTAAACCTAGAATGTTTTGTGATGGTAAGATGGGGTAAAATAAGTATATCAATGAAGTTATCTATGAAAATGGCCTAGCTAAAACTTCTCATGCCGCCATAACGTCTAAAAGCGTCGTTATCCAAAATCACGAAGGCAAAAGCGGAGCGGAGTTACTTTCAAATAAAATTAACCCTCTTTTACAATCGAATGGCTATCGGAGCCAAGAGCAGGGTTAACGCCGACATAGCTAGCGGGCGGTGCTCTCTCTAGATTTACAATTTTTCCTTCAAAGGCGGCAATAACCGATATTTGGGCCACATAAGGTGAACGCAACTATGAAGTTTGAGGGCTAGCTGACCTTGACGAATTTGTGCGTAAAGTAGTTTTATTGGGTAGAAAATACAGAGTAGCTTCTCTTATATTTATTACGAAGCGGCTTAAATAGTAATGATAATGAGATATTACACGTAGGTATATGCGTACATTGGCATTTAATGAAAATTTATTAATTAAATATTGGAGGACATTTCACACAGCGCCATCTAGTTTCAAACTAAGCAAAGCTTGTAATTTCGCTAGCTGCAGTACCCTTCAAACCGGAACACAGTAATGTTTACAAACTACTGCTTGGCGGCAGAATATCTGGTACTGCGGTGGTACCTACCTTGACGACTTCCTGCTGAGGAAATCTACCACCAATTATAATGTTTACAATATAAAATGGTGACTTTGTGTAGTCTAGTTTTCTAGATTAAATGAAAAGAGTTATATTATGCTAAATTTTCTATGTATATACTGTGAACAGATGAACACTTTACACACTTTGCAACACACGTTACGTAGCTCATATGGGAGTAGATAGACGTTTGTATAATCCTTTATTTTCCACACCTAAACATAAAATAAATTTAGAGAAAAAGATCAACTTTAAAACGCAAAGGTTTCAAGAAAAAAAAGACTGGGTGCGTCACTAACAAGGAAATATAGAGTTGGATGCGGAGCCCGTAATGAGTTTGGAATTTACTTACATATTTAAAACTCATACCGCCGGTGAAGGAAAACGTCGAGAAAAACCTGCATATTATGTTTGGAGCAGCAAGCAGGAAATCAAATGGCGTTTGAGTATCAGCTAACTCGAAATGGGTGGAATGTCACCATATCTTTTTTTATTTTTTCTTTAGTTTTGGCGTCGCATTTTGAGCATTTGCCAGTGTCAAGTGTTTTATATTTTCAAGTTTCATAAGTTAAATAAGTTGCCTCATAGCTTTAATTATAGTCAAAGTCCAGTCTTGGTCAAGTACAGTCCATGTTAGTCAAATCCGGTCATGCTTTAGTGAAGTAGTGGCGACTTTATGGAATAGCTTTGATGGAGTTTTGAAAGCAACACGAAAAGTCATGTTTCTCCACATTATATCATTTTACCACACTCGCACACACTTTTTACTTTTAACTGACACGAAGTTTTGACAACGCATTAAGACATGTTTCACTTAATTATATAATTTTCCAACGCTGCGCGTCTATTTCAGCTTTTAAAACAAAATCACCGCTGTTTTAAAATGTAAAAACTCACAACTTTTTAAAACTTGTCAAATATCTCTCAATGAATTTATTCCTTTGAAACCCGAAATTAGTCCGACGGGTCATAGTTATAATCGAGTCACGTTGTAGCTAGTTATCCCACGTCAAGTCTCGATTCTTCCGTATTACCTAGATACCTTCCAATTAAGTCGGCATTGTTTATTAGTATTTGGTAGCGTGTTAAAGCTCTAATGCATGATCTCACGTGAGTGATTAAGGGGCTGTATTGTGAAAATGGCTCCCTGCGGTTCGTGCCGACAATACGCCCGCACCGTTTAGGTATTTGTTTTTTCTCCCTCGACATTAATATCTTTTATCTCGACCTTCTTTATTAACGGTAATTGATAATTATAATCTGTTGTTTTACTAAAAGAGAAACCTCCTTTCGGAAACAATTGTTCACACATAATTTATTGTAATTAGATTTTTTTTTATTTTTTCTTTCTATGTTTTCACTTATCTTGCAGTCTTACACGGGTTAATACAATAGAATGAGATTGAAGAAAATGACGTAATAAGTTTATGTTAGCATAGTGGTATTAATGAGGATAATGCTTATGCAACTTAATTTCATTTCCCATTTATATAAACAAACGTTGAGAACATTTATTCTGGTTTGGTAAAATTAGATTCCATTAAAACCATTTATTGATTATCATGTAAATCGGAACGTTAGCACGAGATCGTTGAAACGTGTCAAGCCATAAAATATGGGCTGATATTTTTTATGGGCAGTAAAATAGGAATGTGGAATTGTTAGCTTTGGGTTGCGCGTGACGGGCTTTTACCCATCCGTCCGTGGCCCGAGGCGGTTGGGTACGTCGGGAAATGCCCGATGCGGTTGACGCCTCAATTCCTCTGACGAACACACGTTTTTATAAAAGTTTCCTGTATTTTTATAGAACGGGCACATTTAATGGTGGTGTAACGAAGCGTGAAGTAGGTCGTCCTTCGTTGCTGCAATATTTGTAGCTGTGGTATTGTCCTCGCAATTGACGCTACGAATGCTACGAACAACTGCTACGCCTGATATTATGATAGCCACTCACAATAAAAAATTGAATCTTGCGGTTGAATTGGTACAGCGTAATCATTTATAGTAAAACTATTTTATTAGGATAATAAAAGTAATACAAGCAAGTAGATCTAAATTCGGTTCCATTTTTCTTGTACATGGGAATAAAATAAGAGATTTAGCTTGAAATAGATCAAAATTTTAATAATGAAACTGTTTCAGTAGTGAACCATATTTTCAACAAATAATTATAGAGAGTACAAACGAGGTTATCTTAGGTGAAGAATATTCGCAGAATTTTACAAAAAATGTTCCAATCTTTTCAAAATTGTTCGTTAAAAGCAGCTATTAGACAATTTTCATACTTACGATGTTAAAATATTCTTTGTAACCTGCTAACAAAGGAATTCACGTATTTAGTGTCGGGTCTTTGTTCAACGAGCATTGTTATGCCAAAAACAAAATTCGTGACTGATCAAGCTTACAATATCGATTTTGTATTACCGCTGTGACCGAATACAACAATTTGCGAAGTTTTTATTCGAATTTGTACGTGCTTGTTCATCTGCTAATGGTTATGAATGCGAATTTATCAACAGATTACAATAAAAAAATGAATTTACTGGGTTTATGAGAAAATATCCTGCATCTAAGCTTTGAATAACCCCAACACCACAGCGTATTTGATAAAAATAATATAAAACTGGGATTACTAAAGTAAAGTACATATTTATTTAGTATAGTTTACTTTGTGGCAGATCTTCTTAGAAAGAGGTCGTCTAGATGCCACCGCAGCGTCAGATATTCTAGCGTCAATTGTATCTAATTATTCTAATTGGATTGTTCGATTGAATCATTGAAGTACACTGGCCTAGATGTATCAGATTAATTTAAAACTTCAAGACATCCGGACACTGCAAGGTTATTTACGTATGCATTCAAATTGATCGACGATCTTGTGTACATTTCAGTCCAAAGTACTGTACTGTACTGCAGATTAAACATTTTGTACGATGATGGCTCAATGGTTAGCGCGGTAAGTTCTATTTTCTAGGATATTTTCCAGTACGCAGCTAGCTAGCTACCATCCTCAAGTTGAAAATCTGCCATCAAGAACCTAGCGATGTGTTCCTCACTTGAGAGCCAGTTCTATTCCAGGCTAGGTGTGCTTCACCATCTTCGAACACACCGTGCCATAACATCAAATGAGCTGTGGTCAAACACCTAGCCTGTCAAACAAAAAAAATATTCTAGAAATATTCGAAATCGTAAATATTTGCGACATATTTTCTCATACAAACGTACATCCCTTAAAATATACAATGTACGTACACGCAACTTAAGAGGATTTAGGTCTCCATCAAAATAATAAGAAACATATTTTTCCTCATCGCTCAATCCCACCCTACATCTAACCTCTATTTTCCTATTTTCGAATAAAGTACAACTCGTATGAATAACTAAAATCCATTATCAAAGCGAAAAGCTTCCGACGTGTGGCGGTAACATCGTAAGCGCTGGCAAGTCCCCGCTTGTAGCGGCTTTCCTACCGATTAATTGGGACTTACTATATTGATTTTGTATTAGAGTAAGCCGCCAGAACTTACCGATATTACGCTGCAGATGCTGGTTATTTATTCAAATTGCTTGTGGGTAGACGTGTGGGTGCTTTGTGATCTAGATTTGGAGGGCTCACAGAGAACTTTGATAGAGTATTAACCTGTTTTGTTTCTCAAAACAAGATATAATCGCTGTTTGCGCTAACAACTTCTGTAGAACCATACCCACGCGTATGTTATCATGGCAAAATGAACAAAAGACAACATAATTATATTATTGTAAATAGAGATCTAGCTATTTATATAAAAGTCATTTTTCAAAATTGTTTTAGAGACCTTTGCTTTGATTTAATGTCGCTGTAAAATGATTATAAATTATAAAACAAAACGTCTCCATCAAAGTGGACAAATCACCAAAGAATTTCGTCCGATTGCCGAAATGAACTGAATGACCGCACAAAATATAGAATGTTTTGGTCTATTACCGTGCGACAATCTTAATAAATTCCGGTGTGAATATAAACAGAGTGCATATAACTGCGTCGGGTGACAGAAATATCGCGGAATTCCACCACCCAAAGATTCGTATCCAGAAAAACACCGTATTACAGTATTCGTGAATCATCTGAACAATGTTTGCGACATTTATGGCTGCGCTCTTTTGAGTTATTGTGTTCCAGACTCAAATTTACTGTGATTTAATGTCTACCGGTCGTTATTTTTCTCACATTTTTCCTTATGGCTCGCGAGATTCCAGCCTCGGGGGTATCGTTGGAATGTAATTTGGATGCCGCAACACGCTCCGAATATAATTATTATGCATCTTTTGTATAAAAGGGACACTTGGCGATAGATACTTTATTCAGACTATGCCAAATATGGTGTCATATTCATCAAGAGGAAGTAAAAGATAATTTACATCTTCGACCCCTGTAATTAATATAATGTAATTAGGATAAAGCATCGGTATCCCTTGCGTGTAGTAGAAGCTTGCTGCATACGATCACCAGCGCAGTTAAATTGACAAGTGACGGGCAGCAGCGTCACTAGTGCGAGAAGCTACGCCCCTGCGGTCGTCAATCTGCAAACCCAGCGTGATGACTATTCCTGTGGATTCCTGGTCAAGGCGGTAGCCATGTTAACGGCAACACGAGGGTTGCAAATAATTTCGGAGTCACCACAGCAGGCTGCCAAACCCCACAGTCCCAGTCTACTTTAAAAAGACGGCCGCTTCGATACGATGATAAAAGTATATACGTAGGGTAGCTGGCGGCAGCTGAACCGAAGTCCAGCAGTAGACTACGACAGGAGTATCAATATCATAAATCACGCTCATTTGTTAATTTCATGAGTGAAGCCTCTGAATTTGATAAAATCAGCTCCGTCGGTGTTTAAGGGTTGTTTTGTAAAACAGACACAAAAGAAAATTGTACGTGGTTAAAAAGTTGCCTTTTCAAGAAACCTCTTAAATGAAGCATACTTTATTCATAAACATAGATAACATTTTTATGGGTAAAGTTATTTTTGTAATGTATATTAAAAATAAAGTAAGTCAAATAATGCTTGGTCTTTTCTATTGGTTCAAATATAATAATAAGATGTTACTGTTATTGCTTATGTACTCTCCGACTCTATTGTCTAACTTTACTCATCAATGACTCGCGCTGGACTCAACATTGGACGTTCACACGGGGAAATGAAACATCAAGTCCGCAGAAATAAGACAGGCGAACAATTTAGCTCGAATTTCCGTTCGCACGGACCATTTAACCCAATAAATTTAGACCATTACCCGTGTCCGAGAGGTCTGCAATAAAGCGTTTTAGAATGACCGTGTCGCTTTGAAAACTCGTTACGTTTTTTACCGAAGACACGAATGAAATTAATTTTGTATAATTGGACGTGAATACGAAAACGTTTGGATGTAATTTCAGTTGGATTGGGTTGTTGGCGAGACTTACCTTTCACAGGTTTGGTATATAATTGAGTACCATATCATAATTGTGAACTAATGATGTGTTACCTAGTGCAATGGCAAAATTATTTAAAGATTTGACAATTCGTTCAATACAGTTTTGTAAAAACCTGATTTCAATACAGACACCGTAAACAAATTTGACCGTTTTTGATACTGAGAGGTTAAAATAAAAAATGCTAAATAAAGTTTGCACTTTCGTTATACATATAAGCAAGACGAGCTAATTGACGCACGTTATGGGGCTGGAAGTATACTACACAACCAGTTGTCAGAGACAGTCACCGCTGCTCAGAGTCTGATTGGCATTAAACACAAACTGAAACACTGGCTTATTGAACAAACGTTTCATCACATTGAAGAATTCATAAAGATACACCTAAATTGAAAGTATATTATTATGAAATTGTTATAACTAATATATTATAGGTATTCAGTTTGTAAATGACTAGCGTATGCCTCGCGGTTTCACTCGCGCAGTTCGTTTCCGTGGAAATACAGGGATGAAAAGTAGCCTATGTCACCCGGAGATAGTGTAGCTTCCCAACGGTGAAAGAATTTTTGAAGTCCAGTAGTTTCGAAGCCTATTCAATACAAACAAAGAAAAAAATCAAATCTTTCATTTTTATATTCGTGTAGAAATGTTATTTTGTAAAATTATACAAAGGTTTCCTTTTTTGTAAAATTGACTTTTAGTATTTATTAATAGATTACTTTGACTTTGTAAGGTTTACAACTATGGGGCTGTTAATGTATTACGTAAGCAAAATTTTAAAAATTATACTTTGTAAGGTTTACAACTATGGGGCTGTTCATGTATTACGAAAGCAAAATTTTAAAAATTATTAACCCCAGTTTGGCGCTCCGTAATGCTTGAACGGCCTCTTTTGTGCAATATGAAAAAGTACAATACAAAACAAAGCCAAAGATCGAGACACAGGTTGTCCATCAAGGTAAGTGGGACAATAGTAGGGCATAAATTGAGTACTATCGCCGAGACCCCGTCAAGAGGGTCGTTAGATTCAATTCAAGCAGATTTAGTGCTATCTGCCCTTCTAATATCTCACCTCACATAGTGAATATATGTAGCAAGATCCGCTGTTACCTAACTGTATCTCCAACAAATATCGATATCAGACAATGTAGTTGCAGACACTTTCTATGTGCGATAGCCTTTTTTAATTTTAATTTTACTAAGAGGGTTTAGTCAAACATGGCCTTTTCAGCCTCTTTGATGTCTTCCTAATTTGTGTATCATTTATCTTAGGTTCTACGCTTCAAGTATATTTTGGTGGCGCGGAACAGTATTCTGGCCTCTTCCGATAAGAGATTAGCCAGTACATTGTTGCATCACGCTACATCACTCAAGCTGAGGTTGAGCTTTACACATCTAGCGTATCGACGATCAGTATAAGTTAATAGTTCGGATGAAGATACTGGAACCTAATACTATGTACCTAATGTGGTCAAACACCAGCTTGCCCACCATAAAAAAATGGGACATTTCACAAGACTCCAAATTTGTATTTGTAAATAGGAAGTAGTTTTTAGTTAATGACGGCGTATGTCAAAATGTACTCCACAATACAATAATTCACGGATTAAAGTCATTGTTTATGATGATCTATTTAAACTAATGCGTTGTTTACTGGGTAGTATCGTAGCTCCGTAAATACTTGTGAATAATTGAGCAGCAGAACTTAATTTCTGTAAGCACGGAACTCTTTGAAATAGCAATGGGCTGTCTTAACGCCATGATGAATACGACTTTCACCTTCGCTCCCATGGGACAACGATGAACAGTCTTAAAACATGAGCCGCCCTTTGAGTATAACGATATTGTTCGTATGAAAAAAACTAAAACGATACGAATTATTGTTAAAAATAACGTATAAGCTAAATATAGCTAAATATTTACGAGTCAATGTTAAACTTTTCCGATATTGCACTAAGATAATACGTCGTACTCACTATTATAAAATTGCGTTGCGTTGAGTTTAGTGAGTAATCTTTGTACCTATATCGCTATCTACAATCGAATATTTGCCGCTGCGCCGTGCGGAGCGTACTTTCAACTCCCTTAACTATACCTACAATTATTGGCTTATTTATTATTGTAACTAGAATTTTACTAATAAATTACTTGTATTTGTATAGTATTTTCTCGAAGATAATTATCTTAAATATATTTCTATCTATCTGAAAAATCATTTTTTTATGAATCTTATATCTCTCTCTTTGAGACAATCTGTTCCCCTTTATCTTTTCACGTTGAAACTCTACTTTCTTCGATGAATATGCTTATCCGCTTTCTGAATTATCCGCTTATGGCATTGTCTACCTGTTTCTATGGGGCAATAACAAGCCCTTGAATATTGAGATTTGAACAAGGACAGAGTGAAAGTGTGCCATGGAATGGAAGCATTGCTCGTCAGATCGGATCAGATATGTTTTATACTTCACTGCTGATGTTTGTTATTGTTGATTTTTCATGTATGTAGGTACATAGTTCACTTTTTTATGACTAAATATTATTACAACAACTCTCATCTGTGCTTAGTCAGTAATCTACTTCCATTCCTGGTCGTCTGGTAGAGATCGCTTATGGCCATAAGGATTACATGGATTTTTGTACATATTTATATTTCTTGTGTGCACAATAAAGAATTTATATGTAAAGTTGCTTACGTTAAATTTTAGCGAGACTGAAAGTCTTATCATTTGTCTGTACAATAGTTAGTTTTTTTGTATTACCATACGCTATCACACCCTAAGTGCTGAGCTAATTTTTTTTGCTATTTTTGAGCCGACTAAAATAGAATGTTTTTGTCACAGAAACATTTGGTAAAACGCTCTCGGTCCCTAAGATACAAGCTTTGTGCCTAGTTTGGGGTCCAATAACATCCAGTGTATACACTGAATTCCAAATTGTAATGCCCAACAGCTCCAGATGTATATCAATATCATTGTATTCTTTTCTTTGTATACATGTATTGTGTCTAACCCTTTCTGTGAAATAAATGTATCTTTATATTTAAACTAAATTGTTGTGTTATTCAGTTTTCATGAAATTAATACGAGTCAAAATTTGCTAAATTTTCTTAAAACCTTGTAAGTACGTAGTAATTTGTTTTAGCTGAGCGTTTAACATATATATTTATCTATCGGTTATAATATGAGCATTAAGTATATAAATACAAATCAAAGTATTGACAGGCGTATTGATACGCACGATACGCACTGGCGTATCGCCAGACGCAGTAGATTGTAATTGACACGATGAAAGACGTTTTATTGCCTGGGTGAAAGACGATTTTATTGGAGTTTTGGAGGTAAATATGGCAGATGGAAGATAGCAGCAAATGCATATAAATTGATCTCCAGCTAAAAGAGTTGTCGTAGTTTTTCGCACACGTATCTGAATAGATAAAAGATACAAAAATCACACGTCATATTATTATGAATAAATGCCGAATTAATTACGAAAATAGCATTATTGAAAACGGGATTTGATAATAAAACATTTTTTTTTGTTCCGGTTAAGTTTCAAGTTGTTCTTTTCAGTAAATGCTCATAAATTGTTGCATGAACATTTAAAAGTTATTTTGAAACTTTAACTAACAAGGACAACAGTTAAATAATAATACATACATACAGGAAATGAATGGTTGCTACGCTAGTGAACTACAATGAACTATCAGAATAGAAGATAACTTTATTTTTTACCGAAATACAACGGTACAACGGCGGTATTATCGTCTCAAGTGATTTCATCCGGGCAGGACAGGAAAAATGGCACAGCTAATATCCAACACAGTATGCTAATATCCAAAATTTCCAATGAAAAAGTGTCTGGCTAAATTGTACATAGTTGTTACTGTTGTAAAGCAATATTCATTGTTTAACCTACTTCTTTAATGTTGTTTATCAGGACTCATCAATTTAAAATTGCTCTTTATATCTTCGCTAAATCAGACAACCTGGATAAATAGTCTAGTAACAGATAGATCTATTTAGAGCAGTGAAGATAAATCACGTGCCAGATCAAAAACAACTCTGCTATTGTCACGGAATACAGTGCCAAAGGTGCCTTGATATACGAGTAGGTAATATGGTCTCAGATGGGACATAGCTCAGCATAACGAAGCTTTACTGGCCTCCCCCGGCCCGTAAATTTACGAAAACTATTCTTATCCCGATAGAATATCCGAAATTTATTCCGTAGCACGGCGAATTTGGCCACATTTATTTCACTTTGACGTAATAAACCATGTGAAATAGTATTTGGAATGGTCGAGGAAGAGGAAAGCAGACTGAAGTAAGGGCGTCGGAATGGTCTGTGTTGGAGATAATTGCCCATAACAAGGAGCAAGGTCTGCGAGGGTCTCTTAATGTTGACCCCGTTTTTAGAGTGAGATATATTATGCTGGAATGTGTAGAATTGCACTGCCCTTTTTCTGTAGCAAAATTACCGAAGGTCAGAAAAAAGATGCGTAACTGGAATCCTTTTGTTAAATGTCAGTTTCGGGAATCACGATTCCTCCTATGCATGCAGATGCATCCTTACATTTTACTGAATCGAAATTATCTGATTACTTAATAATAGTTATTTACGCATGATGTACAAATAATCTTAACTTTACTATCCATATACTTGTAATTATAGTCAAATCTTTTTAATTTTACTTATACGGGATTACTAATGTTTGATTTGGTTGTATACAACCCGCACGCGGTCATGTCTAGCTTCACAACACAGAGAGAGCACCCAAAAATATATAAAAACTACATCAGTTTTCATAGTAAAATATACTATAATCTATTGTTTTATGTGTTTATTTTGTACTTAAGCACTTATACTTCAATATCTTTCAAGTTTTAAATTAAAATTTTATTTGATTTCATCATCATCATCATCATTTCAGCCGTAGGACGTCCACTGCTGGACATAGGCCTCCCCCATTGACTTCCATAAACACCGGTTGGAAGCGGCTCGCATCCAGCGCGTTCCTGCGGTCTTTACTAGGTCGTCTGTCCACCTTGTGGGTGGACGTCCTACGCTGCGCTTGCCGGCCGGTATTTGATTTACAATTTGAAAAATGATGATGAGTTTAATTTCATATAACTGATACTAGGTACTACTGTCTACTGATTTTTTTCGCAACTTTTAAGCAGACAAGTCGTTACATTAAACTTCGTTCCGGATATAAATGAAGATGAATGAAAACCACACCAGTTTCTAAAGTACGACTATGTGTGTTATGAGTTCATTTTAAACTGTCAAAATAAACTTTGTATGCGTGTTACAATACGCTATACCTACTCGTTTTCGGTAAAGGGTTAGGTATGTGCAAGTCACAGAATAGTCTCGGAAAGAGAGGTAAAATGAAACAATGTATCAAGCCGACACAAAATAAAGCATTCAGCGCAACATTTTAAAGACCTCTCGTAAAGAATGCAAAGTCCTCCGAGTTTTAGAGTGGCGAAGATGTTAATTAAGATGAAAAATAAATTTAATGAGGCGAAGGAGCCGAAACACCGTTAAGTGAGTGCTTCATTACCAAAAATCTTGATTTTCCGCTCGTTAAAAATAAGATCTTAATAATTAAAGATGTTTCTTAAAGTATCTGGTGCCTAATTAATACCTACTAATTTAGCTGTATTTACTTTGTGCCTTTGAAGTTGATAATGAAAGAGGGCATGTTTCATTTTTACTAGAAAGAACAGTTGTACTCAGTACTTTTTAAGCTCTTACAAGAATTTGTAAACTTGATTTGCTTTGTAATAAATGTCATACATTATAATAAGAATGTAAGGTTGCGATTGACATTGTTTCCCTGCGAGATCGAATCAGAAATGAGGAGATCCGTAGACGAACTAAAGTAACCGACATAGCCCAGAGAATCAGCAAGTTGAAGTGGCAATGGGCAGGGCACATAGCACGCAGAACTGATGGCCGATGGCGCTGCAAAGTTCTAGAGTGGAGGCCACGAACCGGCAAGCGCAGCGTAGGACGTCCACCCACAAGGTGGACAGACGACCTAATAAAGACCACAGGAACGCGCTGGATGCGAGCCGCTTCCAACCGGTCTTTGTGAAAGTCAATGGGGGAGGCCTATGCCCAGCAGTGGACGCCCTACGGCTGAAATGATGATGATGATGATGATGATTGACATTTGTGTAATATAGATATCATATTGGAATCTTATTTATTTGCCTTTGCACAAAAACAAAACACAACAGCATACAAATATGAAACATAAAGAACATAGCAAAATAATAAAATACATAAATGGCGGTGGTTATAATCTAACTTGGTTATAAAGTAACCAAGTTTCGAAGCTAACTCGAAAAGGAATTCTACTAAAATTCAGATGAAGTAGATAAAATATTCGAAGTTAGATTAATTAAGCGATCTAAACATGGATACCGATACCTCCCGATTACACGAAACATCTTAAAAAAACATGAAAGTTAAGTTGTAGATTTCCTTAGCAGGAGATCGTCTAGGTAGGTACCACCGCAGTACCAGTTATTCTGCCGCTAAGCAGTAGTGTGTAGACATTACTGTGTTCCGGTTCGAAGGGTACTGCAGCTAACGAAATTACTGGGCTGTTGAGACTAACCATCGAAAGTCTCAAAGTAATGAGCGCCAAAGCAGCGATACCTGGACTTTGTTTTGTTACTCAAAGTTCTGTGTATCGCTGCAATGGTCGCGGACAGGCGTTATCTCTTACCATCGGGAGAGCGTCTCGTTCGTCTCATTACTTTTTACATAAAAAAAAAAATGAAAATGTAGTTGTAAAATATAAATAAAGCTTGTGATAGAGATATAATCAACTACGCAATATATTTCTATACGGCATCACGCTATATAAAAGTTAGTAATTACAATGTGGCCTCCAAAGTGTGCTTATCCTCGAAGTTCTTAATTCCCTGAGCGTATTCGTTATCTATCAAGAAGTACCCAGGGATGTGGCCGTGATACTTGTTTGCGTGTATGTAAATCGATTGCTGCCTTGGCCTACTTGGTGTTATAAACTTGGACCTAATTTCGTCCAACTTAAGTTTCTTATTCCAATGTACAACAACATTTTATTTAGATTAAATTGAACATATACAGTATCTTAATTTCTTTGATGACACTTACTTGGTCTCGACATCTGTTGGTTAGTAGAATAAGACACTTAAGCGAAACAAAATTAGGTCCAAGTTAATAATAACTTGTGGGTCCAGACAGCAATCGAATTACATACAAGCAAATAAGGTAAGTTTAATTTTGACTGCCTTACCTAACTTATTGTTTCTGTCCTCGTTACTTCTTTTTTGTTTTTTAAAGTCGCTCTAAGTACATTTAACAGTGTCAAGTGTTTCAAAATTTTCAAGCATTTTGTAAAAAATCAAGTGAAATAAGTCTAAGTTACACAAAGTAAGTTATGGTTTAGTCTGGTTATATAAAGTAAAGTAGTGGTAACGTTACAAATGTTGATAGAGGTATGAAAACAACGTGTAACGTCAAGTTTCACCACGTTATATCACTTTACGACACTGACGCGCATAATTTGGCACTTAATGATCATAACTCTACTTATTTTATACACAAACACTTAAAAAACATTTTTTTTTCAATATCATAATAAAACAACTTGCTTTTTTCGCATTCCCGCTAAAACTTCTCGACACTTTTTTTTTTTTTTTTTTTAATGGTTGACAGGCTAGGTGTTTGACCACAGCTCACCTGATGTCAAGTGAAGGTGTGGCCGAAGATGGTAAAGCACACCTAGCCTGGAATGCAACTGGCTCTCAAGTGAGGCTGCCGGAACACACCGTTAGATGCTTGGCGGCAGATTTTCAACTTGAGGGTGGTTAGCCAGCTGAGTACTAAAGTACCCTACCACCATGCTTTGGTTTCCTCACGATGTTTTCCTTCACCGGCAGCTCAAGCTCATTGTTGGGGTTTGAACCCACGCCCTTCGGCATGCGAACCTACCGCGCTAACCACTGAGCTATCATCGCTACAAAACTTTTATGTCAGTCTAGAGTTGAGTGTGACAGAAAACTGTGCAAGTTCTAGAATACTCATGTAGGTTATATCTTTATCGTATTTGCAATAAATGGTTCAAAAACATTTGTTATATAATAGCTATGTTAATGTAAGTTTTAAAACGGTGCTTAATTTCCGAGGTGTTTTATTCCCCTGTCGAAGTAAATGGAGTAAAAGAGCGTTAAGAACTGTTAATGGTTTTACTGGCCGTTGAATAGCGTGCTTAGGGTTGTCGCATTGTATTTAATAATTCTTATGTAATACACATATTTAAATGTTTATGTGTTTAGTCCAGTTTTTAATTTTTTAGCAAGATTTAGTTGGTGTTTGGCATGGAGATAACTGGGATTTGATCTTCCGATCACTGTAAAATAAAATATTAAAACCATAGGTTAAGTTTATTTATTTTATGTCGTGTAAAATTTTGCGAAAGAGAAAATAATCCAAAAAAGAAATGCTGGTACCTATAGATAAAAAAGAAATAAATGCATATGAAAGACTTCAAAACAACAGAGAGAATTTATATTATGTCGGATCGGCGATATCATCTTTTGTTGTTCACTCTACCATCGCACTGCAAAGGACATTTCTGTGTTTACGTCGCAAGTTTCTTGGATCTATTCCAGTAGAATCACGACGTGTAAAAATCCGCCGGATTTCAACTACCGTAATAAAATGATGAAAATATTGTCGCGTCGAAATTATATTCACAGACTCATTTGTTTTAAAATAGATGACGGATTTAAATAGATTGCAGAAGAATTTATTCTAAAAGTGGCCGTTGATTTGCGTTGCTTTCTACAACTGAAGAGAAATTAAATTTGCCATCGACTAATTAAAGAGCTTGTGTTTTTTAATCCAAATAGGCTTGCGTTTGAACGCCATCTCGCCTGATATTAAGCGAAGATAAGGTCTACGATGAGGCGGGCTTGCCTAGAAGAAACCGATTCACTCGCGACTTGATGGCACTTAGATTGTATTGATATCAAAGTTAGCTTTCATTCCTCATAGTTCTCGGTATCAATAAAATGATCATGGACAAGCCTTGTAGCTAACCAGGAAAATGTCTTGTTCGTCTCTTGTAATGTATCTAGTCTATAACTTGTATTGTCATTTAATTTTGTTTTAACTGACTAGGTGATTAATAACAGACTAAAGCACTACCCATACGTGATGAACATTCTCCGCATACACATAAAGCAATACTTTTTACATTTTAGAATTAGTTATGTTTTTTTTTTCGTAAATGTTGGACGACATTTCATACAGCACCATCTAGTTCCAAACTAATTGTGCTTGTACTATGAGAGCCAGAAACCATACTAACAGAATACAGGCTGGTTCCTAGCCCAACGTCTCTCTGGCGATTCACGCAATACAAATAATTCATTTTGACATGTAAAACAAAGTAAATATCGTAAGACATTCGGCAAAAAAAAAAATAGAATACGCGTATATATTTATAATGTGTATATAGTAAATATATAATCAGAAATCAGAAATCAGAAATCAGAAACATTTATTGTACACCGTGTAACATATAGATCTTAAGGAAAAACATAATATGTGTAGTACACAACGGTCTGGCCTTTTAGAGGCATACAATATTTAATATAATTTGAAATAAGTCATACACATTATAATATCAATTCTAATTTAACAATTTTAATAACATTCAATAATAATAATAATCTTAGTCCATTAAAGTATCATTTAAAAAGTCGTCAATTTTATAATAAGTCTTAGTAACTAAAAAGTTAAATAATTTTCCCTTAAAGGAAGGTACACTCTCCGAATCCATCACAGATTTTGGCAGGTGATTATATATTTTTGGACCCATACCCAAAACACTTTTATTATATAGTGCGGTGGTATGTACCGGCATACTGATTACATTACGATGACGTTTAGACGACATGTATTTAAATAAATGTAAATTTTTCTTCATGAACAAAGATATCTCATATATGTACAGGCATGGGAATGTCAGTATTTTTAGTTTCTTAAAATATGGCTTACAAGAATCTCTCGTTTTTAAGTGACACACTGATCTGACACATTTTTTTTGTGCCTTGAAAATAGTTTCCCGTTCTGTACAGTTACCCCAGAATATAATACCGTAACGCAGGGTAGATGTTACATACGAATGATATGACGCGAGCGCAGCCTGTTCATTTACAACTTTTTTTAGCATGTGTAGGGCGTATGAATAACTGCCTAGTCTAGAGCATACAGATTCAGCTTGCTTGTACCACTTTAAATCAGAATCAATGTAAAGTCCTAGAAATTTAGTCACTGATATATCTTTAATGTCATTATCTAAGTAGGCTACTTGCGATGTCAATTGTTTATATTTATTAAATGTCATAATACAAGTCTTGTCAAAATTAATTTGCAATTTATTATATGTCAACCATTCAATTATTTTATTTAAAGCTAAATTTATTTCTAGTTCTATGGATTTATTTTTATCACCTACAAAAATAGCCGTAATATCGTCCGCAAATAAAACCATTTGGTGTTCAATAGCTTCGGGTAAATCATTTATATAGGAGATGAAGCATAGTGGTCCTAGTATACTTCCCTGAGGGACACCACCATTTACCAAACTTGGAGAGGACAAATGCATCATTTCAGTTTTTGATTTTGGATATACTTGTACGACTTGAGTCTGTTGAATACGATTAGACAGGTATGATTTAATTAAACTCAGCCCGTTTCCTCTTACTCCGTAATTTTCGAGCTTAGTGATTAAAATGTCATGATTAACGTAGTCAAATGCTTTTGATAAGTCCATAAACAAAGCATACACAGGTAGCTTTTTATCGCGTGCTGTAATAATAGTTTTTAACAAATTGTAAACAGCAATATCAATGGACTTCCCTTTACGGAAACCTACCTGTTCGTCGACCAGAATATTGTACTTTTCCATGTATGAGTACAAGCTAGCGTGTATAAATTTCTCAAATATTTTTGAAAATACAGGAACTAATGCAATTGGTCTATAGTTATTCATAATTTCTCGATCCTGCTTTTTGAAAAGCGGTTTGATAATAGTCAATTTTAATTTATCTGGATAGGTACCGTTAGCTATGCAGAGGTTATTTATGTGACTCAGTACTGGAGATATAATAATTCCTACATATTTAATTACTTTAGTTGTTATATCATCATAACCTGTACTCGGGGTGTTTTTCAATGATGTAATAATTTTAAAAATATCTTTTGGAGTTGAGGGGGACATGAACATGGAATTTGGTTTATGCCAGTTGATCGGCTTGCAAGTAACATTACTTAAATGAGTGGGCATAACTTGATTTACATAAAAATCATTAAATGCTTCAGCTATGTCCCTTGGGTTTGTTAATAAACTATCATTATATTTAATTTGCTTAATGTTAACGTTGGGAGGCTTATTCAACATGTTATTATTTATTATATTCCAGGTTGCTTTTGATTTGTTCCTAGCCGTTTTAATTGCATAGTCATTTCTGGATTTTTGAGTTAATTTTATAATAGTTTTTAATCGTTTAGTATAACTTTTTAAAATTTCGCGATTTTCATTGCACGGTTTTTTCCTATATTTCCAAAGCAAAGTTCTCTTTTTTTTAGTGCATATTTTTATCCCCTTCGATATCCATGTAGGTTTTTTGTGTACTGTATATTTACGTTTAATCAAGGGGAAGCAGAGGTCGTATAGCAATTTAAATAATTCATGGAAGCGATTAAAAGCTTGATTTGGGCAATAACTATCAAAGACATCACTAAAGCTTAGTCTACCTAGGTTATCTCTAAATTTAACCATATTTTCCTCACAGTAATCACGACGGAAGGTAAACCAAAATGGTGTAGGAAAAAACTCTTTCACAGGGCATTTAAATAACTGCGCTGTGTGATCGGATAGAACCAATTGAATTATTTCACAGGAAGAGCCTCGCGCATTATGAAGAAAATTATCAAGACAGGTCTTACTGGCGGGCCTAGTAGGTTCATGTAGTGATATTTTTAAATTATAGTTTCTTATAACGTTTTGAAATATCTGTGTAGTTTTATTATTTTCTAAAATATTAATATTAAAGTCGCCACATACAACAACCTTTTTTTTCCTAAAACAAACTTGACTCAGTATGTCATCTAGCTTTTCGAAAAATACTTGATAAGAAGCCTTAAGTTTTTTACAAGCTCTATAAATACAAACAACAATTACGCTATGTTCAATTAATTCTATTGCGCAACATTCAATATTATTTGGACTACTACATTCTTTAATACCTGTGATCTCTCTAAACCTATGATATTTATGTATTAGTATGCAAGATCCACCTCTACGAGACTTCCTGCAAGAACTTGCAGCCAACGTAAAATTTGGTATATTTAACAAGGCTGTATCGCCGTGAAGCATGTTGTGCTCCGTTATACCTATTGCATCTACAAATTTGTTATTAGCTATGAGTTCCTCCAGTTGTATAGTGAGTGATTCAGCTTTACTCATTAAGCCATCGATATTTTGATGCAGAATATTAATAGTACTATTAGCTACGAAAACATTTTTTTGCAGTATCATTTTTACTAACATCGCTATTTATAGTGCATGAATCTACTAAAATATTATAATCTGTTTGAGTACCTACATTTTTTAGAATGGCTACATTTCCATTTTTGTATCTTATGGCCCTTTGAATCTTCACTTCATTTAGTTTCAATCTGTACTCACAATTTACTACCTCCCTGAATATGGATTTACAGACGGTAATACGTATAATATGTTTATGGGGGACGTTATTACTATAATTCATGTCAACATATATAGCATGTTTATATTTCATACAGAGATGTCTAATTTCATAGTTAAGTTTATGTTCGTTAAGAAATTTATTAAAAGGTACTTCACTTATAATTATATTAGTAAAATTAAAGTAATTTAGAAAGCTGTTCAGAATAAATTTTAAATTTTCGGGATTAGAGTCATTCATCCCGCCCAATATAACTATGTAGTCGTTCTTAGATAAGGTTGTAAGCTCATTCTTATAAGAATTCAAAATATCTTGTAAACTAGCATTTGCTTTCCAAAAGGTTAAAACTTGGAAGTCCGAGCCTACTAAATACTGCAGTGATTTACGTATTCCAACTCCCCGTTGGTCTGCTAAGACAATTATCTTTTTCATGTCTTTGTCAATTTTCTCTTTGGCGTTGTTTATGGACGAAACTTCACGTAACGAAACTCCATCTACTTCGCCACAGGTCCGTTCTTTATTTTTGGATGTTTCTTTGTGTAAGTCATACCTCTTGGTTCCTGGTTGCTGCTCATTTGTCATTTTATTCTGTATCTGCATTTCAAGAAGTTTTGTATTTTGGTTAGTACTTTGATCTGAATTGTATTCGAGTTTTCGATGTTCGCAATTTTTTTCTTCAAATTCGTTATTTTGGCTTGTCATATCGTTTTGCTGTATAAAACTAGGGGTTTTTAATCTTAATGGAGTGGATATCGAGACTTCCCTATGATTTCTCTTCTTCCGTCCCGACCTTGGGGTTATCTTATTTATGCTAGGGCTTTCAGTAAATTGAACTTTTTTAAGAACCTCTATAGCTTTATCCTTTTTTTCTAATTCTAATTTAAGACTTGTATTTTCGATATAAAGGTTGTCTATTTCGTTATTTGCACTTGTTAATTGTAGTTTTAAATCTGTAATCTTCTCGTTCAATATACTTATATTTTCATTTTCGTCTAAAGATGTGCTTGGCAAACTTAGAGCGGTCTCATCAAACACAGATGAGCAATCCTTAGACATGTCTGACAAAGAAGTACATCGGCGGAGAGGCCTTCGCCGTGTCACGTTATTTGATTCCATACTGCAGATTATTAGTCTTAGAAGATTATTTTGCGTACAAAAACAAACATGCGGAGCTTGGTTTCGATCCCGGTATCGTCTGCTCAGTCGGGCTCATCTACCACTCGGCCAACCATCCGTTTACGAAAGTGGCAAAATTCGTAAACGCATGTAACTTTATTGTCGTAGTTTTGTCACACGGGTCCAAAGGTCAATTGTATTTTAATGACACGCAGTTTTAACTTAACGACATGATATTTGCACAAATTTAAAAATGCACCTTATTCACTCTTGTATTATTTGATATTTTAGCTGAGAAATGATAAAATACCACGATGTGAACCGTTTTCACTGTTTTGATTAGGTATTAATGAATGATTTCGCTACACTCAAAATTCACCGGGTTGTAACATTGCATTTTTACTTGTTATTTTTAGATCTCCACTAGTTATTTCACTTTTATAACATTAACATCTAGGTATCTTCAGATGTTCGTTACGAATATATTATATAATAATCACTATTTATCAACATTGCAATTTTTTAATAATAAAACTGTACGGAGCTGTTGTTTATCGTGCGGTGTCTACCCACATATCCACATATACCACACTGTCACTTAACATCAGGTGAGCTGTGGTCAAACACCTAGCCTGTCAGCTATAAAAAAAAACATACCTACGGAATACTCAGACAAAAGAACAAAAATTTATGTTTGACGTATACATCTTTGTACTGAGTAGGACTCGAACTCGCGGCATAGGAAGTAGAGTTATTACAAAATGAGCGAACAGGGCAATTTATATTTACAATCAGTTTTATGATCACAAGCGCTTGATCACAATTTATCTACCACTATAACACGTATGCTTATTTATTATTAGACGACCGCGCATAGCCCACACCTGGTATCTCTATTCTCTAATCTCTAAATAGTATACAACAAGGTCGCTGTCCGCGTCTCTCTATTTCTCGGATTACTTCTGACATAACGCAACAAATATTGATACGGTTATTTAAATATTTTTTACGAAAAGTATGTACAGTACAAACGTTTTGTATAACTAGAAAAATGTACTGTTTTGTAATCAAGTCACCAAAATAAATTGTACACGTACGAAGCCGGGGTCGCTAGTACCTATCCTACTAATATTATAAATGGTTAGATATTTGGATGTTTGTAACTCAATCATGCAAAAATGGTAGCAGGTAGTAATCATAAGTATAAACTATAGTATGGTAGTAGGGTACTTTCTAGTACTCGGCTGGCTAGCTATAGTCCAGTCATTTCGTCCGAAAAAAAGGCAAATAAAAGAAAATGAATTTGCGCTTCTAATTTTTTAATATGTTGTAGGGGATACCTAGAAAAGCTTAACTTGAGATTGTCGACCAAGCTTTCCTAGGAGCTTTCGCCGCCATCTTGGAAAACGCTTAAAATTTGTTTTTCGGCAATAACTCGGCTATCCGATGAGATTTCGAAAATTTTTGTAGGACACTTTTTGTAGCTTTCTTTGTGCTCTACAATAACGCCCGAATCATTTTTAGCGTATCATGCATCGTTATCGAGATATCGATCGATAAAGTCAAAAATTTAGGACACAATTTTTGTTTTTTCCTTTTTTTTTCTTTGGGTCTTAATAAATATGAAAAATTGTTGAATTCAAACTTGTAGAGCATATTCAGACCTACAATTTCCTTCTTGGATTTTTTTATGTTGGACAAAAATTACGATCTCCAGCGCGCCGCAAAGTCGGTGAATCCACGCTCAGCGTCGAGCGCGCTCAAGTTAGTATATCGTATCGTGTTGAGTTTTTGCTGTGCGTAGTGTAAATCGAGGGTTCCGATATTCTGGGCAAAAATTTCGATATCTAGTTGGCTGTAAACTCGTTATAACGGAGTGCCCGCATAGAGCGTCCGTTGGAGTTGGAGGGGTCAGGTATAAAGGGACCCTTTTATTAGGGCCTACGTGTTGAAACGTGTTCTTCTTTTCGTAGCATCTCGGTCAGTTGCCTCGAGCGTTTCGAAGTGAGCACACGTGTTTGAACAATTTTGTGACCATGGGAGACTGTTTTATTAATATATTTTTCCGCAAACCAGCAAAAGGAAATACGCCGGAAAAGTTGTACTCGCCGCACAGTTTCAAACACAAGTCAGTTCTGGAGCACATTCTTTTCATTCACGCTTTTAGCGGTTGCGACACGACATCATCTTTCTATAACATCGGCAAGTCGAAGTTCATTAACACTCTCGAGAAAAATCCAGAGCTACGGTCATCGGTGGAATTATTCAAACAAGAAAAGGTCGATCCGGAGGTTCTCACTTGCGCGGGAGAGCAATTCCTTATCGCCCTATATGGTGGTGATAAGCACGAGAAGTCCATAAATATTTTGCGATTCCATCGCTTCGCAAAATCAATGACAGCGAATAAAGTGAATCACCTCTCACTACTCCCGCCAACCAAAAGCGCTGTGCGTCAACACATTTTCCGGACGTATCTCCAAGTTCAAACCTGGCTCGGATTTTTCAAGGATCCACAAGGATGGGGTTGGCGACAGACCAATCGAGGGCTCGAACCAATCACCAGCACCGCCGAACCTGCTCCGCCTGAACTATTAAAGCTCATTTCCTGTAAGTGTAAAGGAAATTGTGAGGCCGCCTGTGGGTGCAGAAAAGCGGGAATCAGTTGCTCCGTTATTTGCATGCACTGCAGTGGGCAAACATGCAGTAACGTCGCCAGAGTCGACATTTTGCTTGACGACGACGACGATGTCTGTAACGATGATGATGACGATGCTCTCATCGAATCAGCATCATTTCCAACGTTTCAACAGACACAACAACTCGAAGAGGATACGGAGGACGAAGATCTTCAGCCTGGA
Organism: Biston betularia; assembly: GCA_905404145.2. Lineage (NCBI taxonomy): Eukaryota > Metazoa > Arthropoda > Insecta > Lepidoptera > Geometridae > Biston > Biston betularia. The sequence goes on from FR989879.1 coordinate 4,608,496, forward strand.
CCATCCAAGCGAAAAAAGACATGAAAAAAGTCCATCGTTCGTGTCTCGAGTGCAGAAAAAAATATTTTTCTTTCCGTTTATTTTGTTTTGTTTATTTTGTATTGTAAAAAAATAATATTTTTTACTGCACATACAAATTATTTGTTTAATAAATTACTATTGTGTGATCCTTAATTTGTTGCTCTATGTACTTATTTTTTATCCCATCAATTTCCTGAACAATTTCCCATTCGATTCGACATCCAGACACAACCGAGCGAGCAGCTCGCTCGACGCTGAGCGTGGATTCACCGACTTTGCGGCGCGCTGGAGATCGTAATTTTTGTCCAACATAAAAAAATCCAAGAAGGAAATTGTAGGTCTGAATATGCTCTACAAGTTTGAATTCAACAATTTTTCATATTTATTAAGACCCAAAGAAAAAAAAAGGAAAAAACAAAAATTGTGTCCTAAATTTTTGACTTTATCGATCGATATCTCGATAACGATGCATGATACGCTAAAAATGATTCGGGCGTTATTGTAGAGCACAAAGAAAGCTACAAAAAGTGTCCTACAAAAATTTTCGAAATCTCATCGGATAGCCGAGTTATTGCCGAGAAACAAATTTTACCCCTTTTTTCAACATGGCGGCGAAAGCTCCTAGGAAAGCTTGGTCGACAATCTCAAGTTAAGCTTTTCTAGGTATCCCCTACAACATATTAAAAAATTAGAAGCGCAAATTCATTTTCTTTTTTGAATGTACGTAATGACTGGACTACTACCCTTAAGTTGAAAATCTGCCGCCAAGCACTGAACGGTATGTTCCGGCAGCCTCACTTGACATCCAGTTCTATTCCACGCTAGGTGTAGCCAGCTAGGCTATACCATCTCCACACTATCACTTAGTATCACGTGAGCTGTGGTCAAACACCTAGCCTGTTCAGCATAAAAAAAATACTTTTTATATCAGAAAAATGTAAAGTTCCTGTGGGATTGTCAAAAACCAACTACTGGGCGTATTCACTCGAAATTTGGTATAAATGTGTCTTATTAAGGGATAAAAGGTATCCCTTATCTCCATCTACTAATGAAATAGCGCAAGTTTCATGACTATTGCTTATTTGTTACTTGCATATTTAATTTCTCACTGAACCTAATTCTAAAGTTAATGCGGATGAAGTCGTGGGCGTAAGCTATATTAATATAGAATAATAAATAATGTATTGTGTCTTTTAATAAGTAAATGTTTATCGTCCGAAACATTTTTTACATTATTTAAATAAATAGAATGGCCATATGTACGAGTAGGTATATTAAAAGTACTAAAATGGTAACGGTCTACCGAGATATTATCCTCATTTCTAAGAAAGCTTCTAGGCCTGTATGTTTACATTTTTACCACAAAGTGAAAGATTTTTGTGGTTTCGAGGCAAGTCCCTGATGTTATTAATCTACTTGTTACGGATCTTACGGACGTGTATACCTATCTATAACTAAGTATATCTAGGAGCCTGATTACAAGATCTCATTAAACATAGCCCCGATTATTCCCGCAGAGACTCTGCTGTTGGCCTCGGGTTGCTGAGACAATTTCTCGAATTAGGTTCACTACAAGTACAAGTGCTTTTCTTGCTCAGGATTATATATTTATTCATAAGTAGTAATTCACGTTTGTTAGGCAATATTTTAAACAGTTTTAACGCTTATCAACTTTAAATATTAGTTTGTCCTCCAATACGTAATTGAGATTATTATCAGCTTTCATAGACTAGAATTCGTTTCGAGTAGGTTCTATATTGCATTTTTTACATTCCCGACTACACTACTGATATAGGCACACCACAAGTTACATGCCTTTATTTTTTTATTTTATTAATATTTTGTGCAAGAAGATAATAAGAGGAATTATAAATGTTTAGTTAACACATTTAATTTTTTTTATTTTGCTGTCGTTGTCTTTTATTTTCTCTCTTTCTTCTTAGCATAGCACGACTCTTTCCGCGTTCCCGCCAAAACACCTGTCCTTGTCTTATGGGCTACAATTAAAAAGCAAGCAATATTTTTATCGGGAAACTAAGTAAAACTTTCAAATTTGTTCATATTGTTCCTATAATATTTATGCCTTTTCCCAAATTGTTGGGCCAAGGGTCAGATCTACAAGGCATTGGTTATCCTCGACACGATATTAATATTAATTGTCAGAAAGTTTTTTATTCTGCAGCTCTAATCGCACTGCACCGGAAACTTAAAAATTGTTTTGCTGCTGTCACTAATACCGATAGAGTTTTTACAATATATCAAAACCTAAACCTGTTTTGAAAAACCTGGAAGTTGTTGCCCAAAAACCTGAATTTCGTGACGATAAGGCTGATCAGATAGTTATATACATAACTAACAATGTATATTTTATGCTCAAATTATATCATTTATAGTACATTTTATGATGAGAGTAAGTATACTGTCTCACGCGTGTTCAAAATGTTGGTACAATTACGTAAACATGTCTGAGCAGTAATTTCCATTTGCGACATCGTCTGGAGGAAATGTATACATATATAATTTATACAGTGTGAGAATGTTTTTGAACGAATAAATTAGTTTTATTATTGCGAGTTTCTTTTAATTGACGTAATTGATTCAGCCGATAGTAATGAGACGAACTAAACGCTCTACTAAGACTATGTCTATGACCATTGCAGCTATATTATATATGTACATACTATGGTTAATTTCGCTAACTGGACCAACAACAAACAGTTATGTTTACACGCTATTGCTTGACGACAGAATATTTGATGTTGCGGAGGTACCAGCTACCTAGAGGACATCCAACTAAGGAGACCTGTTACTGTTAAAGAACAAACAACTAAGACTAAAAGATATTTAAATCGTCACAGAGATCTATAGGTATTTTAAGGGTTCTGCCGTTCGACATAAGACAACGCTCGGTTGTAAATACCATTTACGGTCACCCATCCGATGAAAAATCGGATAATTCGGATAATCTATTATTTGGTTAGTGTTACTTGTTTTTTTTATTTATTAAAAAAAATGGTTTACCTTATTGAGCGCCATCTTACCCTATGTTAAGTGATGATGCGGTCTAAGATGGCGCACACTTGCTTATAAGAAATCGATTCACTCTAGACATGAAAATACCCAGATTACATCCAACGGGGTACACACTCTCAGGCAGCGCATTCCACTGTCTAACAGTCCGCACAATGAACGTGGAATCAAATCGTTTCGTTGGTATTAGTAGTATTAGTTGTTCTTACTTTCCAATGTTATGTTGTTATGTCTATGTTGTTTCCAATGTTAATGTTATTATACAGCTTAGCCGATTAGGCTTTAATTCAATTTTTCAATTCAATTCAATTTATTTGTGAAAATAACAATGAAATTATACAAATTACACATGCAATGTGTCGGACTCTGGACAAGGAATTCTGTTTCGCTAAGCCGACCTCTTCCTTTAATACACATTATATTTTACAAAACGAAGACAACAATAACTTTATACAAACTAAAAATATATAGTTGATGGCCAGAGTACACCGTTGCACTGACAGTGAGGATCAAATTAGGATGAAGCTTAAAAAAAACTATTCCACCATGGACATATACATACATATGTAGTAAAGCGATAATACATAAGTAGGTAAAGCATAAAACAGTCAGATTAAAAGAATTCACGAAAAAGTTTAAACACGAATATGGTGAAAAAATAATTATTTTACTATAATTTTGTTTAACCACGTTAGGTTTCCACAAGTACTAGTAGCAATCCCGCTGGAATATTCGAACGTGCGTGTGCTTACAGGAGCGTGTTATTGACATGTTGCTAAGAGGCACTGAAAGGAATCCTTGTTGTGGAAGGAACTAGAGTAAGTGGGCACTTATACTATACGATATTACACTGCCATAAATATTAGTTTTTCTTTTCTATCCGAAATTTCTTGATATTACATAGTAAGATTATTTTTTTATTTGCAATGAATTCTATTACGTTCTATAATATTGCACAGAGTTGTATGCTTGATAAAATTATGTTTTAAGCCAAAAGAAGGTCTTACCATTATGCACAACTTTTACTAAGGACATAACTTTGAAATGCCCGATGCCCTGGACTTTGTTTTGTTACTCAAAGTTCTGTGTATCGCTGCAATGGTCATGGACATGCGTTATCTCTTACCATCAGGAGAGCGCATCGTACGTCTCATTACTTTTACATAAAAAAAAAAAAAAAACTTTGAAATCATATTAAAATAAATAGCTGTGTATCAAATATATGGAGCTGCTCATTTTTTTAAATTTTAAATTTTAACCTTTGTAAAAGTTGTTCTTAATTATGAGATATGCAACGGATATTCGGTAACAAGCCGGTATCCGGCCTTATAGTTTTTTTTAAATCATTGTTTATAGTGCGTTTTCGCACAGCGAAAATGTCGCGTACATACATAGTTTTTTTCATTCATTGTCTTCGCGTAGGTGCCTGTCTGAAAGTGGGAAGTGGGACTTGGGAAGTTGGGAAGTGGGCATTGGGAATTGAGAAGTGGGAAGTGGGACTTGGGAAGTGGGAAGTGAGAACTGGAAAGTGGGCAGTGGGAATTGGAAAGTGGGAAGTGGAAGTTGGGAAGTTGGGAAGTGGAAGTTGGGAATTGAGAAGTGGGAAGTGGAAAGTGGGAAGTGGGAAGTGGGAAGTGGGAAGTGGGAAGTGGGACTTGGGAAGTGGGAAGTGGGAATTGGAAAGTGGGCAGTGGGAAGTGGGAATAGGAAATTGGGGATTAGAAAGTGGGAATTAAGAATTGGAAAGTGGGAAGTAGGACTTGGGAAGTGGGAAGTGGGAATTGGAAAGTGGGCATTGGGAATTGAGAAGTGGGAAGTGGAACTTGGGAAGTGGGAATTGGAAAGTGGGCAGTGGGAATTGGAAAGTGGGAAGTGGAAGTTGGGAAGTTGGGAAGTGGAAGTTGGGAATTGAGAAGTGGGAAGTGGGAAGTGGGAAGTGGGAAGTGGGAAGTGGGAAGTGGGAAGTGGAAAGTGGGAAGTGGGAAGGGGGAAGGGGGAACTGGGACTTGGGAAGTGGGAAGTGGGAAGTGGGAATTGGAAAGTTGGAAGTGGGAATTGGGAAGTGGGAGTTTAGGAAAAGGAAATTGGGCATTGGGAATTGATAAATGGGAAGTGGGAAGTGGAAGTTGGGAAGTTGGGAAGTGGAAGTTGGGAATTGAGAAGTGGGAAGTGGGAAGTGGGAAGTGGGAAGTGGGAAGTGGGAAGTGGGAAGTGGGAAGTGGGAAGTGGGAAGTGGGAAGTGGGAAGTGGGAAGTGGGACTTGGGAAGTGGGAAGTGGGAAGGGGGAACTGGGACTTGGGAAGTGGGAATTGGAAAGTGGGCAGTGGGAAGTGGGAATAGGAAAGTGGGCATTGGGGATTAGAAAGTGGGAAGTGGGAAGTGGGAATTGGAAAGTGGGCAGTGGGCATTGGAAAGTGGGAAGTGGAAGTTGGGAAGTTGGGAAGTGGAAGTTGGGAATTGAGAAGTGGGAAGTGGGAAGTGGGAAGTGAGCAGTGGGCATTGGGAATTGATAAATGGGAAGTGGGACTTGGGAAGTGGGAAGTTGGAATTGGAAAGTGAGCAGTGGGAAGTGGGAATTGGAAAGTGGGAATTGGGAATTATAAAGTGGGAAGTGGGAAGTGGGAAGTGGGAAGTGGGAAGTGGGAAGTGGGCATTGGGAATTGGAAAGTGGGAATGGGAAGTGGGAAGTGGGAAGTGGGAAGTGGGAAGTGGGAAGTGGGAAGTGGGAAGTGGGTAGTGGGAAGTGGGAAGTGGGGAGTGGGAAGTGGGGAGTGGGAAGTGGGAAGTGGGAAGTGGGAAGTGGGAAGTGGGAAGTGGGAAGTGGGAAGTGGGAAGTGGGAAGTGGGAAGTGGGAAGTGGGAAGTGGGAAGTGGTCAAACACCTAGCTTGTCGACCATAAAAAAAAGGTATTAACGAACGCAGCCTACTTTGATATTATAAATCAGCATCGGCACTTGCCACTACATAGAATACTATCTAATAAACGCACGCGCGCGCGGGTGGCTAAGCTGGCTAAGCTGGCTAGACCCCTTACGCCGCCCGGCGGTCTGCGTCTGCTTCAACCCTTTCAGAACCTGTGCAATATGAGACACATTTCGCCTTAAGATTGTTTTCAAATCTGGATACTCGTTAAAATATCATTTGAAACACTGCGAGCATTTTAATCCTTCGCTTTGAATCTGTTGTAAAACCATACAGCAGAATGGATGTTTTAAAAAACCCGTCCATTAACAAAATTGACACGCGCGAGATAAAAATGGCTTAGCGTGTAAATTGAATTGCTATACGCCAAACATCTACGCACATCAACGCAGCCTTTGAAAACTTTTTTTTTTTTCTGTAAAAAGTTATGAGTCGAACGAGACACTCTCCTGATGGTAAGAGATAACACCTGTCCACGACCATTGCAGCGATACACAGAACTTTGAGTAACAAAACAAAGTCCAGGGCATCGCTGCTTTGGCGCTCATTACTTTGAGACTTTCGATGGTTAGTCTCAACAGCCCAGTAATTTCGCTAGCTGCAGTACCCTTCAAACCGGAACACAGTAATGTTTGCACACTACTGCTTAGCGACAAAATACTGCACTGAATACTGGTACTGCGGTGGTACCTATCTAGACGACCTCCTGCTAAGGAAATCTACCACTATCAAAAATGGTAAACTTTGTGGTTGAGGTTCACTTCATGGTAAAGTGAGTATGATCATGTGTTTGGTTTCGCAGCGTCTCACATTTTATGTATGTCAAATCTCACAAGGTATTTTTGAAACATTAATATGGAATTGAATTGAAAAATAAAACATTTACTGACTTCAAACGAACACAAAACGCACTAAAACTTTGACTAAAAAGCGAAAAATACCTATGACTTTATTTTATGTTTTATTTTAATTAAGATAAAATATTGTTATGGGTTGTGCTTAGTTTTATTGTGTTTCGGACTTGGCACCGACTTCAGAAATAGGTGAACGTACGAGTACACAAAAGGAAAAATAGACATACAGTAGAATATAGAACGTCTACCTATTTATTTTAGAAGTTTACGACGACGTACGTGTCGGTTAAAATTAAGTGTTTTTAGTCTATTCAAAAGTTTATGTCTTATAATTCCAGAGAGTTTGCTAAAATCCTTCTTAGTTTGTACCTACACGTCTTTAAGCTAAAGATTCTACGACCACAGCACGTATCTCGTTAGCAAAGGGAAGGTAAAGGGTAACACAACTAGAGTTACGAGATGAAACCTCCCGTAAGTAAACTAAGTTCTTGTATGAAATTGTTATTTATTTTTGTGAAATTGAAAATTTCCTGGCAGAAGACAGCAAGCAGCACAACTTAAGTATATTATCTTTGTTAATTTAATATGACAGTACACAGCGTAATATTTCGCGATTTTTTTTTCATATTGACATAGCTATCGTTAGGTACTTATATGGGTATGTAATTAATATTTTATCATTTTACATGATATTTTTGAATTGGAAAATAGCTTGAAGCTTTTGTGTTATTAATAAAATATAATGTTGTATTTTAAACTTAGAACAAGAAGAAGGTTCATAGAAACGTTTAACTATATCATTTTCATGGATATTTATTTTTTCTCTTAATTTTTTAATTTTATATAAATTATATTTTTAATTATAATTATTATTATTAACAGTACTTTTTACTTTATTATCCCAGATGAAAGCTATTTAACATTTTTATAAGAAACATGGACTTTTTTTTTAACTATCTACAAATTACAACCTAACATACAAACTACAGCGTTCATTTGTTCAGAAGGTTCATAATATATTTAGTTTATTAAAAAAAAAAAATCTGCTTCTTATGTCTAAACATTCAATAGTTTTTCTTCATTGTTTTTGTCCATTAGTATCATATGGTGCTACAGATATCCTTGTCCTCCTAGCTTGTAACAAGTTCATATGGAAGGTACCTAAGAGCCCTAAAATGTTTAGGTCCCCAAAAATTATTCTCACAGTCATTTGTTTTGCATCTAGTGAATAATATAAATTAGTCATGCGTTCATGTACTATGTACATAGAGCGAAGATGTCTGCCTAGACTCCCACTCGCCTTGATTCCTAATAACAGACAGACGGTTCACACACAAAGCTTTGATGGTATCGAATGAAACAATATCCGTTCCTGAGGAAACAGTCTCTGTTATCTATGAAATAGTGCTTGCAAGGGAACAACTGAGGAACTGAGGAATTTAAATAATATCATTATTATTTTAGACGCTTCATTGCATACGTTTGGGTAGATATCAGATTTGTTTCCTTATAGAGGATAAATGTACGATGTGTTATTTTCAAATCTAATGACGCCATAATCGTGAAATACTCTTGATCTAGTCGTGATACCATACTTTTTAACCTACTAAAAATAGAGGTTCTATATTCAACTCGTTTATAGTATGAATGTATGATATGTATGACAATATTTAAATGATTTAAATAATAATAATAACAGATAAATATCGTAGGACATTACACACAGCGCCATCTGACCCCAAAACTAAGCAAAGCTTGTACTATGGAAGTCTGATAACTGATAAAATACTTAACTACTTTTTTGTGTGGTCGAAGATGAGGAACACGCTTAGTCTGGAATAGAACAGGCTCTAAATGAAGCTTTCGGCACACACCGTTCGGTGTTTGGCACCAGATTATTTAACGATTAACGTTTATGGAAGTTACTAAAGTTACACTATTTATCTGTTCTGTGATTACATTATAATGTTTAATTTACATTGCAAATACTGTTAATAAACAAAGTTCAAGCTTAGAGGCATGTCACGTCCTTCTCCGATATGATGGTAAGCCTCACAGTCATGTCGCACTGAATCCGTGTGCCAAAACTCCTATTTTATTTAACAATCTCTTTTTATTCACATTTGCGGCGCGGCGGCGTGACGCTTATTTGTTTGTTAGCTTTTATATTTCAGTTGAATCGGCGATGGTTATGCACATCATTTATCACAATGTGGTTTTATTAAGATTCAGATATTATAAGTAAAAGATTTCAGTAAAGCTAATAGCGATTAAGTAGCCCTATCAAAACACTAGCTTGCGCCCGAGACTTTGTCTGCGTTGTCTTCAGAATTAGGTTTCGTTTTTTTTGTTTTTAAAGCTGACAGGCTAGGTGTTTGACCACAGCTCATCTGATGTTAAGTGACGGTGTGGTCGATGATGATAAAGCACCCCTAGCCTGGAATAGAACTTCTCTCAAGTGAGGCTGTCGGAACACACCGTTAGATGCTTGGCGGCAGATTTTCATCTTGAGGGTGGTAGCTAGCCAGCCGAGTACTAGAAAGTACCCTACCGCCATGCTATGGTTTCCGCACGATGTTTTTCCTTCACCGGTAACTCAAGCTCATTGTTGGGGTTTGAATCCATGCCCTTCGGCATGCGAACCGACCGCGCTAACCACTGAGTTATCATCGCTACAAAAACAACATATTAAACACCTGTGAGTAATAAAAAGCAATATTTTCGTCCGTCATGACACTTGCACTGTTTTATTACCTAGATAAAGATAAAGTATACATTTTTTAATAATTTTCCACACGACATAAAATCTGTACGAATTTTTAAGCGAATAGGTACTTCTTAGTTCTTAAGTTCGTTTTTTGATGACCCCACAGGAACCTAAAAAAATTCCGAGATTAAAAGTAGTTTCCCATATTTATGTTAATCCAGGTAGTCTAATAAACTACATTTATATGTGTGCCAGATTTCATTTTAATCCGTAGAGCTGTTTTTGGGTGATTGGGTGACAAAGATCCAAACATACAAACTTTCACATTTAATATGTTAATATTAGAAATGTAAAAGTTTGTATCCTCTTTTTGGATAGATTTTTCTCGTGTACAAATACAAATACAAATACAAATCATTTATTAATAACACCAAAGTTACAGGTCATTTTTCCATTCATATTTAAAAATTATTATCAAAATCATTACATATGTCAAAACAATGAAAATGAAAATGTCAATAAAGTGTATCGTGCGGGACATAAAATGAAACATTTCTTCTTCATTTTAGCTTATAAGGTAGTCGCTTTTCATATGCTACAAGGCGAGGGGTTCATTTCCACTCATGACAATATTTTTATGTGAGTGTATAAAACAGGCTTGCGTTTGACCACCGACGCGTTTTAAGTTAGATAACGCTGTGTAAAATATCTTTCGATTTTATGTTTCATATTTAATGTTGTCTGTTAACAATTCACTAAAATAAAAACTCGCCATTCTCATCCTACAATTCTTTTCTTTTCATAAAAATAATTCGATTCGTCCTGTAATTTGTCACTAAAGACCGTGACAAGGCCGCCCGTCAAAACTTCAGGGAAGCCGGGGATCACAGGAAAACCTTATGAATAATTAAATGTATCAGGAACACAAACTTTTTTTATTCTACGCCCACTCTCCTTGTTAGTATGGGTCATTTTTTAAGTGACAGCCAGAGGAGACGCGTATAATCGCTTTCCATTACGTTTGAAGATTTTTCGTGAGCTGTCTACTGAAGGGACGGATTCATAATTAATGTGGTGGGTTCATGACCTCAGTATTCGTGCTTGCGTAGACAGTACGTGTATATTGTAAGAATTAAAAAGATTTAAAATACCGTTTAAGTTGTGGCGAATGAGTACAGTGTAATCCAGGTTCTACTGTGCTTTTGTTATTTTTAGAGGGGTTTTTTTGTATCAAATACATTTATTTATATAATACGTATAAGTTTTAAAAAAATTGTTTATTTTTTTAGATGTATAATGACATGTGACATAAATATGAAAAAAAAAAAAAAGTTTTGGTGCGGTCGAAAATGGTAAACACACCTAGCCTGGAATGGAAATAACTCTCTAGTAAGGCTACTGTTAGGTTCAGTGGTTAGCGCGGTCGGCTTAAACGCCGAAAAGTTCAAACCCCCAACAAAGAGCTTGAGCTGCCGGTGAAGGAAAATATCGCGAACAAACCATACCATGGTGGTAGGGTAATTTCTAATACTCAGCTGGCTAGCTACCACCCTCAAGTTCAATCAAGTTTCAATTTCCCGTCAATCACCTAACGGTGTATTCGGACATCAACAGGTATGCTATGGTCAAGCATATTACCTTTCAAACAAAAAAAAAACTATATTCGTCACAAAAATGTTAGTCCTAAATGGGAATTGAACCCGGTAGCCCTTAACAAAAAAGATAAATCAATAAATGCCTCAGCGAGTTCTCAGTTGCGTAGACGGTTGTCTGTGTAAACAAATTAAAAGCAACAACCTATTCAAAGTTAAAAGTCAAAATATGCTCCAAATGTGTACTGCCTTCCTTTATTCGTGCTAAGTTTGCAATGTTTCAAATGTACACTAAAAACTTTGTCAGTAAAGTCCGTCAAAACAGCATGAATATTTAACGAGCGGCGAAGGTCATGGCAAAGACCTGCCTATTTTACTTCATGCCGCAGTACGTATCATTACAGTACGAGCTCTGACGATGTTTTGCTATTAGGAATAGATGTTTTTGTGTTGTACTGTGGGCTATGGGCAGCTATATGGAGAGTACCGTAAAGTTTATTTTATACAAGTAACGTCAGACGAAATGGGTCAGTCCGCCAAACTGGTTTTCCAAGAACAAAAAGACACGACCCGCCACCATAGACTATAGAAGCGTTAGTCAAAGAAAAAGTTACCGAGGGATGTGCTCTCACGAAGTTGCCAGCCTACAGACCATAAGACTATATATATAAGCTATCTGCATTCCAAATTTCATTGAAATCTGTCAAGTGATTACAGCGTTAAGAAATAACGTAGCTAGTTCCGTTTAAGAAGAGATAAGATTCTACATTCTACTTGGCCCGATCTTCGGCTTTTACATTTATATTATAGACTAATAACCGTGATAATATTTTTATTCACTGGATCATTTTGTTTACTCTCTTGATGGTAAGAGATAACGCCTGTCAATGACCATTGCAGCGATACACAGAACTTTGAGTAGCAAAACAAATTCAATAGACTCATTACTTCAAGACTTTCAATGGTTAGACTCTACACTCTACATCCCTGTTAGCGCTAGCTGCAGTACCTTTCGAACCGGAACGCAGCAATGTTCGAAAGAAGGGATAATAAAAATATTTGTTTTTTTTACGTAAAAAGTAATGATACGAACGAGACGCTCTCCTGATGATAAGAGATAGCGCCTGTCCATGACCATTACAGCGATACACAGAACTTTGTGTAACAAAACAAAGTACAGGCCATCGCTGCTTTGGCGCTCATTACTTTGAGACTTTCGATGGTTAGTCTCAACAGCCCAGTAATTTCGCTAGCTGCAGTATCCTTCAAACCAGAACACAGTAATGTTTACACACTACTGCTTAGCGGCAGAATATCTGCTACTGCGGTGGTACCTACCTAGACGACCTCCTGCTAAGGAGATCTACCACCAAGTGTATTTATAAGGTAAGTTTAAGACACGCAATGTCTCTTACTGTGTGTGTTCTTCGCTGTGAGCACAGTCCCCGCACTCAAAACTTAAGTAAAATATTAAACGCTGCCTTGGCCCGCCCTCTACAACTTACTTAATAACTTAGCTTTTTTTTAAGCGTTTTCAGTCTTTAATAATTCACGCGGTTAAGTGCTCAACTTGGAGTTGATCTTGTAAGATTTTAGTGCTGTTTTTATTGATAGACCTATAAACCTTCCATGTAGTAACAAAAGGCAGATTTAACGTACGCAAAATATGAAATCGAATGAAAGCTTTCAATAAGCATTTTTGTTTTATTTTTTTGTTGCACGCTCACGTTTTGATTTTTATAACAACCTCTGTAATAAAAACTTGCAAAATTACCTGGATTCAAGCTACTATATACAGGAACTAGTTTATTTAGTTAAATCATTTTTGTAGCGATGATAGCTGTGCTTAGCGCGGTCGGTTGGCACGCTAAAGGGCGTGGGCGTAAAGCCCCAACAATGAGCTTGAGCTGCCGATGAAGGGTAACCTTGTAAGTAAACCAAAGCATAATGATAGGGTACTTACTTCCTGCTACCATCCTTAAGTTGAAAATCTGCCGCCAAGCATCAAACGGTGTGTGTCGGCAGCCCCATTTGAGAGTCAGTTCCATTCCAGGCTTAGTGTGTTTACTATCTTCAACTACATCGTCACTTAACATTGGGTGAGCTGTGGTCAAACACCTAGACTATCAAACATTAAAAAAAAGATAGGATCGGATAGAAATGATAACAATAAAGTCGGAGTACACGCTTTATTTTATTCTATATAATTTCTTAACTAAAACAAAAATATGTAAAAGTTTCTATAGCGATATTTGCTACAGAAATAAAACAACTACTTTTTTCTCATATTGGCATCCGAAAATAGATTTACATACTTATATAATCATAGAGGTATTTTGCCTAATATTCTTGTAAAGTACATATTTTCGAAAACCATTTCCTTTATATCCCTATAAGATGTAAAGGCTAAGCTACTATGCTTTGTCTGATATTAAAATATTTTTGCCTAGCATATAAGAATAGCTTGCTTGCGCTGTTATTGGATCGCTTTGAACGATAGTTACAGAGCTTCGTTTTCATCTTGTCTGAAATTCCCTTTACTCTTAAATTGGAATTTATCCATAAGTTTTTTTAACTTTCCTTTGGTATTTATTATTGATAAGAAAAACCGACAAAAGTGTTTATTAAAAGAAACAAACACTATGATCTGAATCTCACAGTGTTCTCGCAGTGCTCGTTAAGTGTTCTTAAACGTGAAATATTTTGCTGTGACATGAAAATTGCACTCACAACTTGTTTACCACACGATCTGAACACAGCAAAATCTAAATCTTACCTGAAACAAAATAAATTTTTTTAGAATGTAGAGAGAAAGAAAGAAAACATTTATTTTGACACACACAACACTACAACACAAGACACTACAAATAAATGATAAAAAAGACGACACAAACAATAACAATAATATTAATAAACAGTTATTAATACAATTATTTTACTATGGAAACCACCGTAGGGGAGGACTCTGGTGAGAGAGGGTTCCAGAGCGCGCCGGCGCATCTCGGTACACTACCCGCCCCATCTCAGTACACTAAATTTCATTTCCAGAATTTATAGATGTTCTTGGTAGGCTGAGGACTTTTAGCACATTATAAAGGAATTTTGCTGGAATTCATTTTACCCCTATTTCTACTGCGTATTGACTATGAAACTAATAATGGTCAGCTCATTTGCTCAATGGCCATAACATCTATTTAGGCTTATAACTCACTATCTTTAATCATAATCATTCTTCCCTATCACACAATTATAGACCGGCTCTTCGGTATTCGGTAGATACAGACCTCTCATCTCTTAAAGCATCTTGTGTTAATCTAGTTATTATTAAATTATGAAAATATAATTTATTGTATAGCCTCATTTAGCTATAACAGGCTTATTAATTGTGAATATCGAAACCGCAACAGCGTGGCTTCGGTGGTTTTTATTAAATTAAAAACTGTTACACCTACCGAGGGTTTTAATCAACTCAAAAAATTAATTAAACGCGCGATCGCAGTAAATAAACCACAGCACTGAGGTTTGATATTGATTTTATTAAAATCTAGCGTAGAAGCATCAGAGGATACAATTATAAAAAATAAGACTTTAGCTTTGAAACATTATACCTCAGTTTTGTTAAAAAGAATGTATGTATGGATCGTAGAGTACTTTTTTTTTATTTTTTATTTTTTTAATGGTTGACAGGCTAGGTGTTTGACCACAGCTCACCTGATGTTAAGTGAAGGTGTGGTCGAAGATGGTAAAGCACACCTAGCCTGGAATGCAACTCTCTCAAGTGTCAAAGAGGAACATAATTATCACGATAAAAAAGAGAATTTCTACTATAAGTGATCTAGATAATAAAATTGAAGTGAAGAGTTCAACTTCAAAGAAGGTAGTATCCTCTCTCTCTACGCTCCCAGATCTAACATCGGATCAGTTTGAGAAGATCTAATAAATATAGTAATAGAAGTGCCTTTTGCTAAACATTGTGTTTCTCTTTTTACCATTTGTTACAGAAATCCCACTATCCCACTAATATTATAAATGTGAAAGTTTGGATGGATGTTTCACGCAAAAACTACTGAACGTATTTAGATGAAGTTTGGTATGGAGGTAGCTAAGAACACACATAGGTTACTTTTTATCCCGATAACATATACCGGGTAACACCGCGGGGCGCAGCTAGTAACATATAAGGAAGCAACTATATAATTAATCTATACTATTATAAAGAGGAAAGATTTGATTGTTTGTTTGTTTGTATTGAATAGGCTCCGAAACTACTGGACTGCTTTCAAAAATTATTTCACCGTTGGGAAGCTGCACTAACCCCGGATGACATACTTTTATCCCTGTATTCCCACGGGATCGGGAACTACGCGAGTGAAACCACAAGGCATGCGCTTGTGTCCAATATTTTTATTCTCTTGAGCGAATAAAAAACTTGAACTTGAACTTTGGTAAGCGTGTAGGTAGGTTGGTGTAGTGTAAATATGCCCAGAAAAAACATAGGAATGTCATGAGTATATTTAATAAAACATGCATAATCACTCAAAATTATAAACTTTATACCTTTCATAGCATTGCAATTTGCATTAATAACCCAATATAAGTATCAATATAATATCCTATTCTTTTATGTATAAAAACGTTTATAAAATAAACACCATTATTATTACACAGTATTTACAAAAGACCCTTTTAAAACAAAATGTCGTGCCTACAAAAATATGAAGATACAAAAGGGCCGCTAGATTGATGGAGCGACGTCCCGCGTACCGAAACAACTGGGCAACAGATAATTGATATTCAGTAAATATTGACGGATAAAATAAACCGAAAATTGAGTTTCCAAAAGCGGCCGAAATTAATTTGCAACTTCATAACAGCTTCGCGTCGACGTACAATTTTTATTAAACACCAAATCCCAGTCTGGTAAGCAGATACTACGTTACAACTACGGCTAACTTTTTTTAATTTGAACCTTGCTCTGTCAGGATAGGGTGATGAAAGGTGAACGTATTTTTTTTTTAATCTAGGGAACTATGAAATGCCGTGATTTTATTTTAGATCTGAAAGCGATAAAGACTACTTTTCAACACTATCATTATTTATTTTTTATCGCAGTGCGGTCTATAGCTATAAATAAAAAATAACAAATAAAGGTAGGTACCTACTATAATACTCTCAGAGTACATTTACATACATACTACCAAAATGCTGGCCTTTATTTCGCGCAAAAAAATTAGCATTGCAATCCAGCGCAGCGGGGCAAAGTGGCGAGGATTTTGGGCAAGTTGCCCCGAATCAGATTTTTTTTAGAACTCTGTCTTTGGATACTTTAGACGATCTCTGTTTCCAATGTATACCTAATGTACTCTTAGATCCATTTTTTTTTATTGTACTGTCGTCAAAGTACCTGCTTACACTTTACAGCAATAGTGTTTCCCTCGGTAGCGAGCGGTCCCAGTCCACCACTTAAAACTAGTCCGACTATATTTCACCAGAATGCAATCTCAGGAGTTTCACCAACTTCGAACTTAAGTGCTTCGTCCGCTTACCTCGATCTTAAGCGCTGTAATCTTCACTTACAAAAAGTAGTTATAGGTCAATATAGCAACATATATATGTTCCAAAAATTTTATAGGCTTGATAATTCAAATTATTGTCATTGCAAGTTAATATGGGATTTTGTATTACAACTCTAGTTTCAGTACAATAGTTGAAATTCTTATAAACAAGTGTTATCTCTTACAATTAACTAAGTGAATTATTTTCTCATAACATTTGAATCTTACTCGTCTCTATAAAATACACTATATGTTTATCCATTATGAACATGACGTTGTAAAAATAAAGTGCTGTATTTTAGTACCTACTATAATAATATTAAATAACTTTTCGAGAGGAAAACTTGACCAAAAGCCGAAGTAAGTTTAATACAAAAATCACAATATTTCGCAAACTACGCCTCGATCCTAAATAAGTCGCCTACCTACGCATGTCAGTCCCTGGGAGGCCGGGAAGGCTGTCCTCGCAATATTTTCTTGCTCGAGGAATGCGTCCCGACAAATCTATTAGAGGTTTTCTGTATGTTTTCCGCCTGTCGTAGCGTACCTGCGGATTGATTCTGGTATGTTGAGTTTTAGCTTTGATTGTTTCCTTCTCGCGCAGAAAATAAGGTGCCATTTCTATTATTTCCGGTGTTAAAGATACAACGTTGTTACAATTTAACATGTTTCAATATATTGATACGAAACCGTGTTGATAGGAGTTCATTTTGAAAAATACTGGCCACATTAGTTGTAAGTAAAGTCTATTTTACTATTTGTCACATGAACTTTGTGCCATGCTATTGCTAGGAAGACTAACTGTTATAGTTTCGACCGCATCAGACATATTTTTTTGTAAATATAATGAGACGAACTTAACGCTTTCCCGATAATGCTGCATTGGCGCCTGCTTAGATAACCACCTGCTAAGTAGATCTACTACATAGTGAAATATTAAATATCTCTAATTTACTATAGTAGGCGATTCGTTAGTCATTTAGCATACTTGGTAGTTGATCTCCTTAACAAGAGGTTGTCTAGGTAAGTACTACCGCAGTACCAGATGTATTGTATTCGTTATGTCTTACCATCAGGAGAGCGTCTCGTTCGCCTCATTACTGTTGCATTAGAAAAAATCTTAACGTCTTTGAAAATTGAAAGCAGCTTGGTAGTTTGATTTAATAGTTACAATATCAGAATATTTTTCATAACTTGTTATTTATTTGTCTTCAGTTTCAGGTAAACAATAATTTAGAGTACAAACGTCTTACAAGTATCCCATAAAGAAGACAATAGAGCTCTGTCTAACATTTTCTGAGTAGTTCAAAACAGATTAAAAACTTCAAATTACTACAAGAACTTAGCACAATTAAGTTATCTCACTCCACGTGATAAACTTGGCGCAAGTTTATCGAAGGGCCACGTTTTTACAGGCGCGGCTCGAACTTGTGCCAAGTTGGTCGAGTCATGATTAAATTCTGTGAGTTATGGAGACTCAGTACACCGCTTTTTCAACCATCGCCTGACCGTCGTACATTATTTATCGGGCCGATATGAAATATGCATTAATCGTGAAAAAGCTTTGTAAACAAGTTTCATAAGCAACCCAGCTGGTTTTAATGAGATACGGGTCTGCTACAATCTTATTTATTGCCTCAACTCTTTCTTATTCAATGCACGCATGTTTTCTTGAAAAATTCTTTCTCTGGGAAAGCATCATAAACAGGTATCTTTTTGAAAACTCCACCGAAGCCTGTAATAAAGGTACCAATACTTTACTTAAAATTTACTAGATTCGTTTAACACTTTGGTAATTTTGTGTGATTTTAACTGTGGCTCAGGCTTATTTAACTGAAGTTTTCATAAAATTTCGAAACACTCAACAATATTGTGAAATGTATAAACTACGACGTCAGAAACAAATAAAAATGAATGGTATATATAATAATAATAATAATGTAAATATCGTAGGACATTATACATTACACATAGCGCCATCTGACCGCGAACGAAGCAAAGTTTGTACTATGGAAGTCAGATAACTGATAGAATACTTAACTACTTTTTTTTTCGTAAATAAATACTTATAATAAATACAGAACACCCAGACACAGAACAAACATTTTGTTTGTACCACAAAATGTTTATCCTGGGTGGGAATCGAACTCACGCCCTTCAGTTCTTGGAACAGACTATAAAGACAGAGGAGAAAAATATGTGACAACTTAAGCTGCCTAAGAGTAATGATTGGTGTCAGCGCCACTCAGAGGCGCTACCTTCTTTTCCATTCTACCTCACATCCTACCCTCATTTTTCCCGTGAACGACGACTATCTGTGTTGATCGTGGCGAGATGAGACACCACTGCGTTAGCAGTCTGTCGTTGACCCTCGTCATCGACGGATGTGTGTTTTACTGTTGACCCTCGTCAACCACGGATGTGTCTACTTGTGCATACGTTTGCCCGCAACACCGCTTATCGCTCGCTCGTCCTCTCGAGCGATCGTACCACCGCTCAGGATACGGTTCCCGCAGGAGCCTACGGTTCCCCACGCCCGTACTGCAACCGCATCACTACCTGCAATATACAGTCCACTACACTAGACTCAAGATCACCTAGGACAGGGTGACGCAGCTCTGCTCATCAGCCCTGAAACCAAATAAGTCATCGTTTCATTCCTCTTTCTCACCCCTCCGTGTTGGGCGTGCTCTGCCATAATATTTGGTGGCCCGCGCTAACACATTCGCTGTCCTTCGAGCCGGATATTTCATTTCCCTAATTTCCTCATTTTCTCCTCCATTAAAACCGCAAATTTCCAACAATTCTCTAAACATAATTTTTTTTTCGCTATTATTCGTATGTGAAGATAGTTTCGTGGTCGGTTACCGTGCAACACTCCTGCCTCGCTCAACTGCCCTGCTAGTTACTAAGCGCGTATGTGTGTCACTGTGCAACATTAAATTAGTTGTTTCGAAATTAACCCAAATTTATCAGTTGTCTCTCAAAATGTCTAGTCGTTCCAAAGATAAAGATGAGTGTAAAGATACGTACCTCACGATAAGTTGCAGGTTAAACGTTTAACTTTAACGGGTAAAAAAGATATCATATTTTCTCGTTTACAAGACATTTATATCCGCTCTTTAAATGAAAGACATATTTTTATGTGGGATTATTACACTCGATCGTTTACAGTTCGACTTCAAAGACATTGTAAACAAATTAAACATCACCGAGCTGACAATAAATCCTTGGTACAATGTACATTTTATCGATCGCTAAATGCATTCGAAGATATGTATTGCCGCTGCAAGTTTATTTACGATAAACTTAACCCACCCACTATGAGTGCGAAACCCGCTGATTTTCGCACTTCACCGCAACGTAAGTCCGTCAAGTTACCTAAACTCGCGCTAATGTGTTTTAAATTAATAATGACTATGAGTTAGAATATTCTAGTAACAACCAATAACAAAGTTATCAAGTGACCAATCTAAGACTACCACGATTAATGTTGACTAAAACTGTGGCCAAGCTAACCACGCATCATCGTATATTTTCTCCAATAAAACTGGTTACGAATCACTCCATCGGGAGGCGTGATTGACAGATGGCCTGTCTTAGTAATTGAGACGAATGCGCGCGCGCGATTGTCTGGGCGAATAAATCTGGGCCTTATATTACAAGTTTACAGCCAGTTTCGCACCTGTTCTCTTGTCTACTTATTAATTATGAATTATTTTGGGATGTAATCTATTGATATAAAGATTAGGGTATGCATAACGATAGCGCTGAGATGATTTTTATTATATTGACAGGAGGCCCGTAAAGCGAACGTTCGAACGTCAATTTTTTTTTAATGCAGAACGTAAAAACATCGTTTATTTTCAAAGCTATCATTTTTATAAATCTAAAAAAAAAGTCTATGTAAAGAATGGGCTCGATTGAATGAAACTTGATACGATGATAACTTCAAAGGCAATCTGTTACAAAAACAAGTAAAAAATTCGAGTATTTTACATGTATTTTCAAAGGATTTCTCTTCATACAAAACTGATTGAATCTGGTGCAAAAATATCGCTTTTTAGGATTTATTCAATGCTTGGTACTATACAGTATACAGTTGCTGAATTTTTGTTAGAAAAATGTGCCAGCATTTGCATTATTAAATAGTCTAGCCATTATAATAAGTAAAGATTAAACTATTCTAAGTATTATCTTTGTTTGGTTACCATTAGGAGATTATTTATAAATCAGCTCTTTTGACTTAGTGAATGGATGTGACCATATTCCACAGGTCTTTTTCAGTCAAAATTGAGAATTATTGTACTGGTTTTCAATTTATTTATATATACTTGTTAAGCATTGAGTATTAAAAACAAAGTTCTAAGAAAAACAAATATTTTTTTACTCTAGCGATGTGCCTTAAGAACGCATTTCAATGTCTTGAGAGAACTTATTTTTTGGAGAAAATAACTCTGCTTGTATGTTAAGAAACTAAGGTTATGTATTATGTATGGAGTTATGGATTTTTACACCTATGTGTTGATTGTTTAAAGGGTTGTTTTTAAATGCATATACTGCAAAAAGTGTGTTCTAAAATCATACAATTTAATTCTGTCTGTCCTTTATCAGATGGCTAAACGTGTGCGCGCAAAATGGTATTTTGTACATGGCAGCCGAAAGATACGGTTTCATATTTTTATTTATACAGCAAGATAGGATTTTTAATTCAAAGTCACCATACTTGCTAGTATGGGACTATGCCTTTGAATTAAAAAAATCACGAAAACATAAGCTTGTTAGTAACAAATGTTCTGTATTGGACTGCATCATTACTTAATATCAAGTAGGTCAAGTAAAAATTACAGACTTAATTACAGGCTAATGTAGTTAATAGTACATTAACCACCACCACCACCACCTACACCTTTATAGCCACCTTATACGTTATAGCCATCTTTTCAGGATTCTGTGTTTAGGTCAGTTTGTTTTATTTTTAAATTCGTGTATTTTAGGGGTTATTACCCAAAACTCGTGTGATTTGTACTGAAATAAGTTTGCGTGAATTTACCGAGGCCACTCGAAGAGCGAGGGTGTTCCGGCAATGTAATATTTATGAGTGAATCTCAAGGGTAGTGGAAAAGTGTTGTACAGAGTGAATTGAGAATTGTACAGTTGAAAAGATTTTCTATTTCTACTAAACGTTTTGCTAAGTCATTTTGTTTTGTTTGTATGTACCTACCAATTAAATAAAAGTTTTTAGTTTTTGTAACACTAATTTTATAAATTCAAACATTAATTTGTAAGTATGTGTGTTACGTCTTCACGCTATATCAGCTGGCCATATTTAGTAAAATAAAAGAATGAAGAAACCTTATACCCTGAATAAATACATAGGTTAAATTTTAATCCACAAAACGCGGTTAAAACCACTGGGGCAAGTATGTAAATTGAATTTCTTTATTGTGTACACACTAAACAAACGTAGGTATTAATTATCAAACACAAAACAATCTAAAGAAGTACTTCGTAGAGACAATGGAAACTGACCGTTTATTTTTGCTGTTTCACCTGTACTGTACATAGGTACACCCGTACACAAGCTCTGCTGAAAAATCGGCAGAATTATGATTGGGAACCAATCTTTTTTGTCACACTGGACATTACAGCGACAACTTGAGACAAGGTGAGCTGTGATCAAACACCTAGCCTGTCAAGAATAAAAAAAAACCTTTTTTATTTTTTATTCTTATTTTCTTTTATTAGGTATGTAATGTCCTAGTGTGTTGTTATAGTGCCGAGTGTGTTAACAAAGATGTATATTTTTAACTAATTGTTTTGGCTCAACCGAATCAAACCGAATTTTAACGAATACATAACTGTAAAACCAATCTATGAGGATAACATTGCCGTTCGCGTAAATGTGAATAAAATGTCATCGTCATAATGTTATATTATCCAACGTCATATTATTATCTAGTAACGATGATGATACTCATGATGATTTATTTGCATCGCATTTCAATTTGTAAGAAGCCTTTGCTTACTCTTTGAGGATTACGTACTTGGTCACTTTGATGCTCTCGCAGTCAACTTCATTGAGGCAAATCAAAAGCACTCCGAGGGCTGTCTTTTATTTTCAAACAAAAGAACATCAAACAAAAAGAACTCCTGGCTTATTTATAACTAAGGGAACCCTTTCTCGTTTCCAACTCTGTATCCAAACGCCAGAGTTCACAATAGCAGATTTTTAACTGGATTGTAATAATGCAGTTACAGCTCCTCGTAGCTTTCAAGAGCTTTCATTAATCCTTAGAAACATAGTTTGCGTCCATTGTGTATTTGCGGAGTGGAAACATTACTAGTTAATAAAATGTGCGTAAACAATTTTCACCTTGTGGTAGTACAGAATAAAATTAAAAAAAAAGTATTTTTTTTAAATTTAGTTACGTGTTTTTTCCGCAATATTTCAGAGTTATGAATACAGTAAATGTTGCACATAAAAATTAGTACAATAAACCCCTGTCAGTTTAGAACACCCACCATTCCCATTGAAACGTAAGTGTTATGCAATTGACACATAAAACTGAGGATCTAAAGCCACTGACCTAGTAAACTTGAAGTGCTTTGCGTTAGGTGACGCCTAACCCTCGCAAGTTGCTCAATGGCGCAGATGCCTCGCCTCCGTTATTGCTCAACTTGCGCCATAAATAGGGCGCGCCATTGTCTAAACTTTACATGAGTAATGTTTTACAGCAAGCGTCCGTCGTTTCAGCCGACGTGTTGAGAATGAACGACCATGACAGACGATGGAATGTTTCGGCATTTGTTTGAAATTAAACTGGTAGTTTTACTATAGCTACTGTTTGACATACTTTAACGAGATTACTCACGTTCGATAAGGTCGGATACTTCGATAGCTTCGGTCACATCTGATGACCTTTTTCAAGGAGTCAAAGCAATCTCGTTGACACGTGCTGTGACATCTTGCTTGAAAAAGGCCACTGAATCTGACCAAAACTAAAGTTTGATACTTATTATTAACTACTTACCATTTTTTATAGTTTTGTTCTGTGTGAGACAGTAATGACAAATATAGTATTATGTCAAATCTTTGTCTAAAGTGTGAACAGAGTTACGTTTGAAGATATGGCCTACTATGTATGTATTTACAAAAAAAAAGTACTTAAGTATTCTGTCAGCTGTCTGGTTCCCATAGTATAAGCTTAGCTTAGTTTGGGGCTAGCTGGCGCTGTGTTAAATGCCCTCCAATATTTATTTATTTAGGTTTGCTTAGAAGAATCTGGGGGAGGCAAAACTGATAACTATGGATCAAGTCACGAAATGCAATGAAAGAATATAAAATCATAGGTTTTATTTGTGATAAAAATGTACGCGTTCGTTAGCCCCAATTAAAAAGAAAAGCCATATTTTTATCTTTCTATCTCTGATTAATCAGAAACAATTATGTTGAACATTATGGCGCAGATTCCGGAGTTCCGTTCAAATGATACTATGAATCCGACTCGAGCACAAAAAATCGCTTGACTTGGTTGATAATAATTGAGTTTCGTGTTATTTAGCGGAGGCGATATACAGTTTATTTGCGTGGAACATTTATACAGACTCAGATTATATATATTTATTTATCCAGAATCCTTGCTGTGCGAGCCAAAGTTACTCTTGTGCGTTTTTAATGAGGTATATCAAAACTTCAATTATTTATCTTACAGACCCCCCTTCAATTTAAGTTTTAATATTGTGGTTGAAATGTGGGATAAATCTAAAAGCATTATTAATCTCTTTTTTTAATGAGATGAACGATATGCTCTCCTAATGGTAAGAGATAATGCATATCCATGACCATTGCAGCAATACACAGAACTTTGAGTCACAAAACAAAGTCTAGAGCATCGCTGCTTTGACGCTCATTACTTCGATATCTTTGATGGTTAGTTAGCTCGCTTCAGTACCCTTCAAATAGGAATACAGTAATGTTTACACACCACTGTTTGGTGGCAGACTATCTGGTGCTTCGGTGGTACCTACCTAGACGACCTCCTGCTAAGGAGATAACCACCTAGCACCTACCTACCTTGCTACCTTTAAATATCAACTTAAGACTGTACTACGCTTTATATACCTTGTGTGTTACAAGTATAAGCCGGGGCAACTCGTCAACATGTTAACTTAACGAAGTGAAACTGTATCCGTGTTGTGCCGTTCGATTGACTCCGCAAACATCTACGAAGAGCTCTACAATATTAGCTTTGATTGTTTGAGATGCTACATGTTTCAAACGCGGAATGTAGGCTTTTGTGAGCCTCTGTGATGTTGGTTCAATTTCAAATGTGGTGACGTTAGTTTTTTATACTACTAATATACTATTTTGACTGTCAACTCACCTGATGTTAAGCGAAAATGCGGAGCGATGATGGAGCACGCTTGCCTAGAAGAAACTGATTCACTCTCGGCTTCAAGGCACCGATAATTGTCATTATCGCTGAGCAAATGGGCAAATTCCACATTTTCAATGATTGTTGAAAGTTTTACAATGAAAATCACCTCATTATTTTTTTTCTTTTGTATTAGACATACGTTCTTTGATGTGAAAAATAAAAATTATATCTATCTAATATTAAGAGTGGACAGAATCATTGGATTAAATCCAAAATGGAATCCACCTTTAGCGGACACTGTGCTCTGACAGCACTGCATAGCCCCCAGCTCTACTTTGATAA
Organism: Biston betularia; assembly: GCA_905404145.2. Lineage (NCBI taxonomy): Eukaryota > Metazoa > Arthropoda > Insecta > Lepidoptera > Geometridae > Biston > Biston betularia. The sequence continues at coordinate 4,633,900 of FR989879.1, forward strand.
TATTATTTTACGGTCCGTTCAGTGTACAACCAACCTACATATAGGTAAAGCTTATTTGATTTCCGGGTATCCAAGTTTACACATACACAGATTTCATGTGTTGACTATTTTAATGATGAAATGCTTATTTAAAAAGCGCTTGAGTTATTGCAATTTCATTTAATATTTCAATCGTACCTTTGCATTAAATTATTACAATATGTTAATAGGCGTTTTTAAAGGCTGTAAGTAAGTATATATGCAGTTTCCCCACATGCATGGTGATAGGGTGTTTCAGAACCAAGTTAAGATCTTGGCTGCGAGCGACCTTGTTTTATGACTTTGACGAGTATCTTAAACTAAAAGGATCATTCAAGTACTAGTAAGTAATTTTTTTTTTTTGTTATTTTATATTGACAATATTTTTAAATTGATACATTTTATACTAGTGGACGCCTCGCGGTTTCACAGTGTAGCTTCCCAACGGTGAAAGAACTTTTGAAAACGGTCCAGTAGTTTCGGAGCCTATTCAATACAAACAAACAATCAAATCTTTGCTCTTTATAATAGTATAGATTGACAATGTTTTTTTTATATTAACATACTTTATTCTGACATCTTGTTTTTTATTCATTGACATGTAATCAGTGTTTTAAAATATCTTTAAATGATATATTTGAAATCATATTACTGAATTTGACTTGAAATATTGGTGTTATTAATAAAATACAGCCCCGTTGGCTCATTGGTAGTATATCTGCCTTGAGAGCTGTAGGGCGTGGGTTCGATTCCCACTCAGGGCAAACATTTTGTGAATAAACAAATGTTTGTTCTGTGTCTGGGTGTTCTGTATGTATTTACAATAAAAAAAAAGTATTTATGTATTCTATCAGTTATCTGACTTCCATCACACAAGCTCTGCTTAGTTTGGGGCCAGATGGCGCTGTGTGTATAGTCCTACGATATTTATTTATTTAATATTTGGGTAGTTACGAGTACTCGGCTACCTACCACCACCAAGCTGCGAATCTGCCACCATTCTAGACAAGCTACCGCCTACCACTTCTTACTATGAAAAACGTAATAAAAATATATTTTGTATTATAGATTGGTTCATAATAAATTGGTTACAAAATGTCCGAACTGCACATAAATTTTGTTGGGTTTTGAGAAGTAACATTCATTTTATAATCCATCGACTCCACTCGAGACAAGTATTTATGTGATGGGCATAAATGTTCTGGGTACATTGTAAGTATTTACAACGAAAAAACGAATGTAAATGTTCTATCAGTTGTCATGTTTAGTACAACCTTTGCTGACTTTGAGGCACGATGGGGCTGTATGAAATAACCTCCAAAAATAAGAATCTATAGATAAAATATATGACAAGAACATCTATAAATTAATTACTGGAAAGAATATCCAAAGCAGCGTTGGCACAGCACACAGGCAGTAACACAGTAATATCAACTTTGGTTAAGCAGTGAAAGGCACCTTAATACATAATTTAAAGTGGTCCATAAAACCGACACCTGGGTCCCAAGTCCTAGGCTTGGCTTCTTGTCCCCGCAACGGACCTGGCCCCGCATGGCGATACCATTAAATGTCATTAAGTTTCGTATATTATAGATTGATATGGTTAATTGTGGGGTAGACCATCTAATGAACACATAATCATAGAGGTAAGACATATAAAATAATGGAAAAAAGGTAGTAATAAATAAAATTATAAATAAATATCGTAGGACTATACACACAGCGTCATCTAGCTCCAAACTAAGCAGAGCTTGTGTGATGGAAGTCAGATAGCTGATTGAATACATATATACTTTTTTTTTAAATACATACTTATAATACATACAGAACACCCAGACACAGAACAAACATTTGTTTATTCACAAAATGTTTGCCCTGAATTGGAATCCAACCCACGCCCTACAACTCACAAGGCAGATATACTACCAATGAGCCAATAGAGCTGTCGCTATACAAAATAATACAAAATGAAGTACGGGAAGCTTTAAAGCTATTATTGGAAACGTGTAGAGGTCGCTCGTGAAAAGTTCATTTGCTCCCTGAGGGCCGGCGTGGGTCGTCAAAATATTTCATTACATAGGTACGGTCTTACGGGAGGGAGGGAGCTCTTCAAACGACCATGACTCTGGCTACGGTTTCTTGCGAGGAAAACGTGTAAAACGTAAAAGCATATATTTTGATTTTAATGTAGACATACATAATACATAGTACAAGCTTTGTTTAGTTTGGGGTCAGATGGAGCTGTGTGTAATGTCCTACGATATTTATTTAATTTATAATTTACTATTGTAGTAGTAAACATAATTTTGAGAGCTTGGACAAAAGCGCTTAGCGTCAGATGAGCTTTAGTTAAGCACATAGCTTGTCGACCATAAAGAAATGTTACAATTTTTAGGTCATGCAGCTACCCACTGCTCAGCTGATGTTAACGGACGATGTGGCTGAATATGGCAAACACTCCTGGCCTGGAATGGGACTCGCTCTCAAGTGAGGCTGTCGGAAGATACTGTTAGATAGATAGATAGATAGATAGATATAACTCTTTATTGTGCACATCATTATACAGTAAATAGTACAGTGTTAGGTGCTTGGCGACAGATTCTAAACTTTAGGGTGGTAGCTAATCAGTTGATTACTATGAAGTACCATAGTAAACCATAGTATGGTGGTAACCATACTATGGTTTCCTCACGATGTTGTCCTTTACCAGCAGCTCAAGCGTCTTCCTAATTACCATCGCTACAAAACACATTATCCAAAATCTATGTTTTTAAAAGTATGTTAATCATACGCACGAGTGTCGAAAGTGATAATATAATGTGGTGATATATGTCTCTTTGTTTCTATAATATTTTTTGTAGTTTGAAGCAAAATCAACTGTACTAGGGCATGGGCAGTACTTAACCGTGACTTTACAAAACTTTGACTGTGACTTAGAATTCGATCGTACTTGATTTTAACTATATTGATTTTAATTATACTGAGGGCAAAATGCACAAAGTGCAATGCCAAAAGTTAAGGGGAAAAAACTGCTCATTTAGCTAAAAAAAAGTTTCCAATAATAAACCAGTTCACATTTACAAGCACACACGGCTCGTTCACCTGCACACTTGACATCTAATTGCGGTTTCACAACGTCCAGTTAGTAAAGCGATTGTATTGCTGTTTCCGTTCACAAGTTCTACTTTTGAAATGAAAGCCGCTCTCAAATGCTTTCAGTGAGTGAATAGTGGACATAAATGACGTACTCGGTTTTGCTGAATGCGTACCAAATAGCTTTTTTATTATGAGCTATTATTATATAATTTAGATTTTAATTTTAAATAGTTGCGTTCTATGCGCATTTTTAGTGTTCGAAGGTTTCAGTTTAGAGACTGCTCAAATATACAAAAGTCATTTCATTTCAAGTTGAAGTGTGCATTTCGCTTTAAGTAACGTTTCATAGTAAATTTCTTAAATACTTAAGAATGATTTTGGTACAAAAATTCAGGCGTTACTTTGCGGAAATTCATTTTGAATGTTTAAGGTATATATCTAGTTTATTTCTGGGGCAAGTGGTTACTGCAGAGAGAAGAGGATTTTAAGATTTATGATTATATTTATTAGATTTTTTGTTATTTTAATTAAATTTATATCAAATTATAATTTTAAGTTTTTAGTTTGTAGTTTGTCAAATTAGTTCTAGATTTTAAGTAAGATTAAGTTTTTAATTAACAAGCAGTGTCAAATTAGTTTAGTTAGTTTAATTTAAGTCCTCATCACTGTTGGAACTGGAACGACTGTTAAGCGGAAATAAACTAGATATATACCTTAAGCATTTAGTTATTATTTTATTTTGTAGGACATTACACACAGCGCACTCTGACCCCAAACTAAGCAAATCTTCTACTATGGGGCTCAGATAACTGATAGTATACTTAAATACTTTTTTTTTGTAAATATATACATATTTATTATACGCACAGAACACAGTCCTATACACAGAATACACGTTTCTTTACGTCATACCTTCGAATTTCCTGGGTGGGAATTGGACTCACGATTTACGATTTGAAACCTAAGTACGAGCTTTCACACCTAGGTACATCTTGTATGTAGTATTTCAGGTAACGTAATTACACAACTTACGCCTGCGTATTATTAATGGTAACCACAGCGTCCTTATCGCCGCATTTCGGTTTCCGCCTGACAAAACAGCTCTGTCGATTAGAATTCAATCATTTAATCTTTGCCAATATTGTGCAGGGGAGTCATATTTAAATGTATTGTATTTGGCTGGAATTTGGTATTTATGATCATTCTAGTGGAGCGAAACAAAACGTTTGAAAAAATTTCCTACGAAAAAGTATCGAAAAGCCGAAAATCGGTTTGTTGCTTATTGTGTAAGAGTCCTGTGTTGAACAACGGACTACGATACAAACAAATAAATAAACAATATAAACAAAAAAGTATATGAACCAATTTTTCTTAAAAGAAGACGTTTAATATAAATCTAAACTGTTAAAAGCTTTGTTAGTACCTATTAGCTACAGTTTTTTTTTCTCTCAATTAGAAAATTATTGACAAAAAATGTTTATTTAGCAATTCAAAATTTTATTAATATTTTGTGTTAGTGTTTATATGTGTATTACGCGTAAATATTAATATTTCACTATCAAACTTAAACACAGTTCGCAAATAAATTCACTAATTGAGCATCTCTTAATTAGAGCAGCACAATAAATAAATACATTTTGCTCGAATAAAACTCTTTTATAAATGATTATTAAAAAAAAATTTTTGTTCTTCTTATTTCTTCTTCTTTACTTACTTCTACTATGTCGAATAGGTACTCAGATTATAATTTCGGCAACATCAGGCCTTCTACAAGGAATCGAAACCAGACCTGGCCGGCGGCCGCGCGCATGTTGTGCTCAGTTTTGACTCCTTGAAGAAGGCATACTTGGTGGTAGATTTCCTTAACAGGAAGTCGTCTAGGTAGGTACCACCGCAGTACCAGATATTCTGCCGCCAAGCAGTAGTGTGTAAACATTACTGTGTTCCGGTTTGAAGGGTACTGTAGCTAGCAAAATTACTGGGCTGTTGAGACTAACCATCGAAAGTCTCAAAAGTAATAAGAAGCAGCGATGCCCCGGACTTTGTTTTGCAACTCATAGTTCTGTGTATTGATGCAATAGTCATGGACATGCGTTATCTCTTACCATCAAGAAAGCGTATCGTTTGTCTCATTACTTTTACATCAAAAATAAATGAAATGAAAAGGCAACTGAATTTGGCAGAAATTCAGTCCAGATCCTTTAAATATTTTTTTGTGAAAAATTACCACCATTTTACTTACATGTATTTTAATAATTATAATTTAGGTCAATGCAAAAAAAAAATATTTTACACCTTAAATAGGTAGGTATGTTTTTTGAAAGCGATTCCGTATTCACAGGGTAAATAATTTTCGTTAAAAATATTATTGCGAGATCGCTTGACTGGGGGGGGGGGGGGGGGGGGGGGCATAGTATTAATTAAAAAAAACTAAATACAACAACATTATTTCCATTAGTCTAAAAACTTGAGAGCCGATTTAGCTCTCAATCTATTTATATATATCCCATACGCTTAGAATGCACGTAACTTTAAGCACGTGCTACAAATACCTTTATTCCTATTATTCCTAGATTCCTAGCAAACAAAGACAGTAGAAACGGGCAGGAGAAAAACAAACAAAAACAAAGGTCAGATATAACATTATCGTCAAGGTGAGTGTTCTCTACCTTTCATGTGAGGAAGTGTGCACGCTGTACTGTAACCAAAACAGTTATGTAACTCGAACTAACACAAGAATCATATTTTTTTTGGTTAGAAAAAGAATCAGTAAATGCAGTTTAAGATGTTGCAGGAATAAAATGGTTTCACGATACATTTTTTAGAAAAAAATTAAAGCAGCAAAAATAGATACCTAATTTTCATGATATTTTTGAGGGAACTATTGTTTTCGAGAAACTGTTCTGTTGAATTGTATAGATAAAAAAAATTTTTTTTTTTTTTTAATGGTTGACAGGCTAGTTGTTTGACCACAGCTCACCTGATGTCAAGTGAAGGTGTGGCCGAAGATGGTAAAGCACACCTAGCCTGGAATGCAACTGGCTCTCAAGTGAGGCTGCCGGAACACACCGTTAGATGCTTGGCGGCAGATTTTCAACTTGAGGGTGGTAGCTAGCCAGCCGAGTACTAAAGTACCCTACCACCATGCTTTGGTTTCCTCACGATGTTTTCCTTCACCGGCAGCTCAAGCTCATTGTTGGGGGTTGAACCCACGCCCTTCGGCATGCGAACCTACCGCGCTAACCACTGAGCTATCATCGCTACAATATTCAAATAATAGTGAAGTATACACATATGTTTTTTATGTTAAGTTTGTATCAATAAATTAGCAATACTACAGTAATTTATTACACGAGACTGGTCTTATGGTGGACTTATTTATTACTTACGAGTACGTAATAATTTAAAGCAACTAAATGATTTCCAGTAAAAAAACAAAACAGAAGAGAATAGACACAATTATTTATTAGACTACTGCACTGATAAGTTATGTATATGTTACGCATGTCTGTCTATACTAAACTTGTGTGTGTAGAAAGATAAGTGTGAGTGAGCACGTATGGGTTATCGAGGTTCGAGGACAATAGCAAAGCCTTACCCGTGCGATTTATTTTACTAGAATAATTCCACGTTCGATTGTTTCGAGGGCATCTAAAGGTTAGCTATGAGCTTGTACGTTATGTAATTGGCGAAATCTGAAATACATTTGTTACAAAATAGTAAATTTGTACAGTGTTTTCAGCATGTATTTACACACTTTAATTTGTTACGCCAATAACGTCGTATAGGAAGGAAAACTGTTTTTTTTGTACATACGTATAGCCCACGTTTTTCAAATTTAAATTCAAATTTTTTTATATATACCACTTATATTATAAATGTGAAAGTTTGGATGAATAGATAGATGGATGTTTGTTACTCTTTCACGCAAAAACTACTGAACGCCGAGTCCCTGGATAGGCTACTTTTTATCCCGAAAATATGTAGCGGTAACATACATCGCTAGCTAGTTAGTATATATAGGCAACCCAAAAATGTGATAGACGTCGAATGCTTTATTAGCTAGTATTTTTAAGTTTATAGTTGAGTGCGAAGCAAGACGACGCCGCGCGCGCGTTGTACTCAGCTTTGTCACCATGAAGAAGGCCACAAGATGTGTGCAAAACTATGTTAAAAAAAAATTACTTTACAAAAAAAAACAGGCAGGACAGCTCTGTTTTTGTCTGTTTTCAGTGAAACCAAGGCTGTTTTTTCTACGCCATTTGTTGCAAATAAATGGGACAGTTGGACCTGAGTTTAAGCTAAGTTACGGCTATTTATATCCTCTTTGGCTGGATATATTGAGAAAAAAATAGTAATGGCACAAAGTAAAGTAACTGTCAAATGAAATGTGTGTCTCGAGGTAGATTCACCAAATTAACGGTATCATAACTACTATTATATGCGCTCGTATTATTGTCATTAATTATATATTTATCCGACGTAAGCTGAATGTGCTTTATTTCTACTTTTGTAGATATAAATATAATTACATCTATTCGTACTACATCGTGATTTCAGCTTGTGTTCATTCCACGTATAAGCTATATGTATTCTTAATTTCATCAAAATCCATTAAACCGTTTCAGCATGAACAACTACAAACTTTCACATTAAAAAACAACAAGAAACGACTAGAGCATTGCTGCTTTAGCGCTCAGTGTTTATGTACCCTTCAAACTGGAACGCAGTAATTTTTACACACTACTGCTTGGCTGCAGAACGTCTTATGCTGTGGTACTTACAAATACGATTTCGTAAAAAGATCCACTACGTTTTTATGTATACACTATGTTTGTCACGTCATGTCTTTGTAACACCTGAAAGTTTAAAAATACACTTGAATAGAAGAAACACTGAGTTGCCATTAGCATCTTAAAAACTCAATTAAAAATACATTAAGAAAACACAAAAAGGTCACGTTTCCCCCCCCTTTTTAAGGCACGCGACCTTTAAACTCTGGCAATAAATCTACGTAAGCGTTACTAGCAGATTTCACTAATTCTTTCTACTTTTTTGTACCTCACCTTTGGCACGTTTAAGAAGAGTCAGTACCCTATTTTTCACAAAACAACACACAGAAGTAATATTTGCCTTACAGACAGAGAGCAGAATATTGGAACGTTGTACAATTGTGTATTTTAAACTGTACCACAGCAAAAGCTGCTGCGGGTTGGCGGGTTTCACACACTTAATATTTATTTTTACTCTTTGAATTTAATAGTAGTATTTCCAAACCTAAAATCAGACTGAATTCCGAAAGCTCCAACTAAGGCTGGCAACCCTAATTGTCTTGTACTACTTGTTATGAATGTACTGTATATCTACTTTGTACTCGATGGGGTTACCAACATTCTTCTCTTAGTCTGTTGGTAGTTTTGTAGGAATTACTTTTTTTCTCTCGTGATTTTCACTTATTTTACTGTGAGATAGCCAAGAGTGGATGAATGTGTCTATTTACCTCTTTTGTCACTATACCCAGTGCAAAATTTAAAATTACCAATTTTGGTTTGTTTGCCTTACTAAAGATGCAATACTAAAGAGTAAAATATAAATAATAAATATCGTAGGACATTACACACAGCGCCATCTGATCCCAAACTAAGCAATGCTTGTACTATGGAAGTCAGATAACTGATAGAATACACAAATAGTTTGTAAATACATACTAATACATACAGTATACCCAGACACGAAACATTTGTTTATACCACAAATATTTGTTCTTGGTGAGAATCCCACGCCCTACAGCTCTAGAGGCAGACTATTTAGCGATAAGCTAAGTTCCTTAAGATAAATGAATCAAAGTAAGAGGTTGTTGAACATTACAAATTGGTTAGGTTGGGTTGGTTGTTGAAGCTAATCACTATGAAGTTGAAGTTTGCCATTGAATATAGACGAGCTGTGCGGGAAGCTGAGCCGCTCGTGCTTTGCGCTCCGGCGGCTCGCGAGCACCGCTGCCCGTAGCGTAGTGCGCTCTTGCTACTTTGCGACCGTCCACAGTAACATCACGTACGGGTTGGAGCTGTGGGGCCGCGCTGCCGATCGTAATAGAGCCTTTGTTATGCAGAAGCGAGCTATTCGTGCCATATGCGGGGTTCAGGACGACGTCACTTGCGTGGATCTGTTTAAGGAGCTACAAATTCTGCCTTTACCGTGTGAGTTCGTTTACCAGGTAGCCCTGTACACGCATACAAATATAGATAAATTTCATCGCCGGGGCGTCCACAGCACGTTGGATCTTCGCAGTAAAAAAAAGAAAGACCAACTAGTAACGCCGTCGCATCGGCTCGTCAAGTCGGAGAGGTCGGTATACATTCTGGGGCCCGCGGTCTACAATCGCGTACCCGCTTCCATTCGGGATGCACCTTCCATCGCGTGCTTCAGAAGCAAACTAAGATCTTGGCTTCAAGAGACCTTATTCTATGACTTTGACGAGTATTTAAAACTAAGAGATTATTGAATTACTAGTAAGTAATTATAATATTTTTGTTTTTATGGACATTTAATTATATTGACATAATTATTTTATATGTGACATATTACTTTATTGACATTTTTATTGTTTTGACATATGTAATGATTTTGATAATAGTTTTTAAATATGAATGGAAAAATGACCTGTAACTTTGGTGTTATTAATAAATGATTTGTATTTGTATTTGTATTTGAAACTCTTTTCACTTTACCGTAGCATTAAAAACAGGTCTAGAACTCTATCAAGCAAATGTTATTAACTGGCTAGCTTTGCATTTTAGTAAACTGTTTGTATCTTTAAATCTGTGTCACGTTGTCTGAGACAGAAAGAACCCCGTTTTTGTAGCATTTAATCTTGTCGTCATGGGGAGGTAGGGGGTGAGGCCCGTTGCTTGGCGATTAAACACGTCTTTAGAAGATCGATGGACTAGCCTCTCAGGTTTGTTTGCTTTCATTCTTACCTACATTTTTATTTTATAGTGGGTGGAATCGTATCCGTACATGATACTCGTGATTATGTCTATTACTTAATTGTATAAAAAATATCAAGTCCATAAAAACAATCAATCAATTGTGTTCAAATTGCGAAAGTTTATAAATTCTTACATATGGGATACACACTTAGTGGAATTTCCTTGGGCACGTACCAAACGTTTGACTCTACGTTTCTCGTCCGCACGGCCAAGGAATGGAACAAGCTGCCGGCTACCTTGTATCTTGAGAGATATAATCTAGATCTTTTCAAGGTCAGAGTGAATAGGTACCATCTAAGTCTGCGTGCTTCATCTTCAATCACATCTTGGCTTACCATCAGGCGTGTCGGTGGCCAAACGCGGACTTAATCGTATAAAAATATACTTGTATCAAAAATGGACACGCTACAAGCACCAATTACTTATAGCAAAATGTGTATTTACATCCTACTATTATTACATTCCTACTATATATTAATGTGTATTTACATTCATGTGTTATGTATGTATTTACATCCTTTTCAAACAACATGCCGGAAAGTATGCACATCGTCAGAAAATGTGAACAGCACTTTTTGATTACAAGCTTTGTATCTTTTTTCATAGTAAGTTGGAATGTCCGCGTTTCATGTCCAGTATTTAACGTTTCAGATTTTGTATTTTTTGTTATGAAGTTTCGAATTTTGAATCGAATTTTCAAACAGAATCATATTTCCGCATTCGTAAAGCTGTTTGGAGGACTTATGTACAATATGTAGTTATGTAGAAAAATATCAAAGGGAAAGTTTAATTCGTGTAATGGGTATGAAACAGTTTGCAAACTTCTTATTCTGTGTAAGTAAAGCATTTTTTCATAGCTGAAATGTTGAAATATCAGCTTATTTTATTTGACACCAATAAATTGTTTCGTATCGACTTACCCCAGACTTGAACAGTAACTATAGTTGACGTGTAAAATTAATTATTAATGAATGTATAAGTAGACAATCTTGAATCATTCGCATTAGAAAGGGAATATTTATCCAGTTTATTTTTATCAAAAATAAGAACACGTGGAGAATAATCGAACCAGTAAAATAATTTCCTGTAAAGCGGCTTACTTTTGTACCCTGATCATAATGTTCCTTTTTCCTTTGAGGTTTGTTTCTACAATGTAATTTCTATTTTCAAACGGTTTTTTCCTGATAACATGCCAATTTCAGGTTAAGCATTTTTATTTTTGTAATTCTGAACATAATTTCATTTCCCTATTACGGACAAAACATATTATTAGACGGTCAAAAACATAACTTTACCAGTTATCGATGGTGACGGTCATTTTCAATGGGTCACAAAGAAAATGTATTAAGTTGTAATTACTTGTTAAGTAAGTTGTTAAGTTGAATAATCCTAAGTTTCACAAGTCGTATGAATATCAAAGTTTAAGCAATTTCACTCGATGCTTGTTTTATGCTTTGGTCTTGCTCTTGTGCTACAACATCGTTGACATTTAATTCACTTGCGCGATATTAGATTTACACGAGTTTTCATATTCTATGTGTTAATTCAGACCTCGAGCTCGACAAAGTGCAATGCTTCTAGACGTTAAACGAAGTGTTAACTTTCGGTACTGAATGCGAATAATTCCATTACGGTATCATTTAATTAACTTTGCACCGCATTAGACGTACTCAAAAACGTCTCTATACGTCGTAAAGGCAAAGTTTGCGTTTGCTTAGACTCAGTACAAACACGCGATGCGTCGAACTAAGCGAGTTTGCCTGTTGACTCACGGGCGTCTGGCCCGCAGCGCTGCCGACCTCCGGTTCATGGGGATAAGTTTCTCAAATACGAGATACTCAAATATTGGATATCTAGATACAATAACAAGTAGCGCAGTTATTGAGGCTATAACTTTCATTTTTGTCATTTGTTAGTCTCACCTCATTGGAATATGAGACTGGCACGAAAGTGATGTATACAGAAAGAGGTTTTGGTGGGTACATGGAAAAGTCATGAGTACGAAAAAATAGAGGCGTTTTAATAATAAAGTGTCGAATTATATATGCATGAGTGTGGGCGAGTGATATACATAAATGTAATGTGGTGAATCACGTATTAATGCGTTGTTTCTTAAACTTCTTCTTAATCGGATACTCTTGGCAGAGTGGTCGTGGCTGTAGATGGACAGGGTTGCGTTCTATCGTCACCGCTGGTTCCTAGAACTGCTGTACGCCGCACGATGTCACCAGTTGTGGCGGTCTTCTGCATTGCGCGAATCTTCTGCATTGCTGGACTGCGTAATCTTCTTAATAAGGTCAATCCAACGAGTTTCAAGAGTTCATCGAGTTGTTTCTTAAACTGCATATAATCATTTAGTAAAGTTTTACTTTACTTACTTTTCGTAGCTTTGGCTGTGCCTAAAAATTATTTTACTAGATTTTAGCATGAAGAAACTGAAGAAACGCGATACCAAAAATTAACAAAGAAAAATTATGTTCTAGAATTAAATGATTGGACTATTTTTTTAAATATTACTTGAGTCTATATAATTGTCCTAAATATAAGAATATGTAGTTTGTGAAAGTGTTGGCACTTGAAACTAATAAAATTATAATTGAAGCAATTATAATTGCAGTTTTGGCAAAGTCACTACAATTTATGAGTTATAAAGTTTTAAAAACATTGAGTGGAAGAAACAAAGCTATCTTACCAAAGTACCTACATTCGATAGAAGTAGTACAAGTTACGACAATAGAAAAAAGATAAGACTCCTTTATGTCTATTTCATAGCTTCATTATATTCGACAAAAATAAACCACAACAAAATAATCCCACGTAAGGAATCAATGAATTTTTCACGGAGCGTGAATTGAATATGTCCCAATACATTCGCCTATCAGTTCCAGTCGAGTAAGCCGCTTCAATGTCCTTTCAATTACAAGGACAACGAGATAGGTAAATGAAAAGGGGACTCTGGTTTTAAGACGTCCCCTCGGGCCCAACTCGGGAGCCCTTATGCTCCGGTGACAAGAACTGAGCTATTCAATAGATGATGGAATATTCCTGTACTACCTATCGGGAATTATTCTGTTTTCGACAGAAATGGGCCAAGTTAAATTTACCGTGGAACATCCCTAGAGGTAAGTTACTATATTTTCTTGTAGCGTTGAAGTATGTTCATGTTTATTACCAGTTTATAAGCGTAGGATATACTAAGCTGACAGGGGTTATAGTATTTATTACTGTAAATAAATTTTGCTATGGGAATAGCCCTGAAATAGCGAATAAATATTTTTTTTATGGAACTGTTGATTTCTTTTACGATGTATCGTAATAAAAGTTGTTCATAATAACATGAGTAAAATTACCTTTTTTTGGCTTAGTTTTAAGTTTCATTATCTCTAAAAAGCATAAAAGAAAGTTGCTATGGACACACGTCTGTCTGTTTCTTCGCTTACTTCTTCTAAACCATGCAAGGGATTTTCACGGTCATTTACATATTATTTGCGAAAGTTATAATATTGCAATTAAACGTTAACATGATTTCCTCCCGTGAGAAGTTGGGGCGGTTCGCTAGTTGACGAAAAATTATAAAAATTGTCTTTCTCTTCGTTCGTTGCTCTTTAATTGAGGAAAACAATTTGTTTCGCTGACCTGCCTTTGTTTGAGCGTTGTTTTTTATTCTATTGGTGAATGTTTTAATGCGCTTACTGTAGTTATAGCTATTTTCTATTATATTCTGATTTGTTCGAAAGGTTAAAAAAATATTCTGGCATATCAGTACTACAGAACAAGTTGGGTATGTTTATTTTCATACCGCGCAAAAAATAAATAAAATAATGATCGCTTTAGTGACATTAACGACTAATACAAAATACTATAATAATAAATAATCAAGCAGTAGAATGTAAACATTACTGTGTTTAATTCGAAGAGTAATACTGCTAGCAAATTTACAGAGCTTTTAATATAAATTTAATGAGACGTAGGTACGAGACGTTCTCTTGATGTTAAGAGATACCGCCTGATAATGGTCGAATGACCACTGCAGCGATACACAGAACTTTGAGTAGTAAAACAAAGTCCAGGGCATTACTGCTTTAGCGCTTAGGTGGTTAGTCTCAACAGCCCTATAATTTCGCTAGCTGTAGTTCTCTTCAAACCGGAACACATTAATATCTACACACTACTGCTTAGGGGCAGAATATCTGGTACTGCAATGGTACCTACCTATACAACTTTCTGCTAAAGAGATCTACCACTGAGTTTTCAGACTGATCATCATCATGTTTTGAATTAAACAGCGTCAAAACCGCGATGCCTTGGACTTTGCTTTGTTTTGTCTCTCAAAGTTTGCGTGCCGCTGCAATGTCCATGACCAGTCGTTACCCTTTGCCAGGTGAACGTTTTGTTCGTATTATTGCTTAAAAAAATTAACTCAATATATTTTTCAGTACCGGCAAGGATGCACGGTACCTAAGCTCTCTATAAGAATTATTTTGCTGGCGAACTCTGCGTGCGACGTAAGTAGGTCGCCGTATTTTATAGCCACAGATTCACAATAGAAGTGCCCCTTAAACTTGGTTTTACAGAGTTCAGTAGAAAACCAAGGATTCTTATAGTTTCGTCATCCCTATCTGTCTTGCATCTTCCTTTATCATCTCACTGTTAAGTATATGTCTACTTTTGATAGGAGCTCCCATACATAGAGGGCCTGATATATCTCGCTTAAAGTTAATCATTGCTTAAAATACTCAGTCAACTTCTTACCGACGTGAAATGGGACAGATACTTAAGTGTTTGTTAGTAAAGCTCAGAACATGGAGATGTTATTAATGGCTCTTTTACTTTCATGTCCCATTTATATATAAAATATTTAAGTTTGAACACTAGTAAGATCCAAAACGAGAATTTTTAAGAATGAGAAAAAATCTTTATTTATGCAATAATATTCTACATAATGTTGCCCTGAAATTTTCTCTGATGAATAATAATTAAAAAACTCCTTACGAGTAGTATCTACGAGTACATCGCGTAACTTCAAATGGCATTTCCTGAATTCACATTTTCTCGATCATTGTTTCTTCAAACTTAAGAGTACGTTCACGATACTTTTAGCTCATGGTTGTGACAACTGTGCTTCCTTATTTTATTTTCTTTATAAATGTCTCCAAGCGGTTGTCTTGTTGATTCAATAAGAAAACTAACATTTTACTGATATTACTTTAAAGCTTTTAATTTGTAAAGTATATACTCGTATTATTTGATAATAAATAATTGATTGATTCAGGCCTTACCTTGCGGATGTTTATTTTGAATATTCAAGTTATATATTTAGTTTGTTTAAATGGAAATAAACTAAATACCTGTATACTTTGAATATTTATATATTATTTGTACTTACGTGAAAGGTTGATAGTAAGAAAATGGCACATGGCTTGAGTTGTGGCGTGAGTTTAATTATTGCATAAATATTTAATATATAATTACTAAATATTTTTTCAGTGTCTGTGTGCTTATAATCTGCTTGACGTTGTGAGTGTGAGTCTGTGTTCCTTGTTAGGTACATTATGGGTGTCTTCAAATGTAGAGTAAATAAGTTTTTTTCTTGGTAAGTGTGTTCCATCTTAGACTACACTACTGCTTAGCATCAGGCAGTGTAATCGAACGTGAACGTATGTAGAATTGAAAAAAATGCTAAGCATCGATATAGTCTAGGATAAAACATGCTTACCTAGAAGGAACCTGTTTACTCTTTGACTTGGACTTACTCAAATTATGCTTTTAGTCCAAACGCGAGTTAATTTCTTAAAAGTAATGTAAACATTTCTGTCTGGTACAAACTACATAGAATATATAATAGTAATGGAGGTACTTAAGGTAACGAGAACGGCTACGAGTACTGATAAACGGTGACGCTAATTGCAACTCTCCTCTTGGTTCCAATTTAGACGTTTAGCATAACGAAATGTAAGGTTTGCTATATTTTTAAACAAAATTAACATAAATATGATGAGGTTAAACTAAAGAAAATGTCATAGTCTAGTTTGGTCACATTAAATATATGAATACGTTGTTTAGACCTAATCATTTTAAGTGTTCAAGTGTATATATTTAGTGTATTTCCACTTAAAAGTCGTTTCGGTTACAACAGTAATGAGGATAACCATCGGTACTCTGCCCTGCTGGCGGCTGAAGTTTTTTTACAATATTTCTTTGTATTTATTTACAACTAGTAGACGCCTCGCGGTTTCATCCGCGTAGTGCCCGTTCCCGTGGGAATACAGGGATAAAAAGTCTACAAATCTTTCCTCTTTATAATAGTATAGATAGATATAGATTAATGTATATTCCATTAGCTAACATTTAATTTCAATTTATTTGTTTTTGTTTTATTATGTCACAACATTTTTAAGTATACTATTATTAATTTTGCTGTAGTTTATACCTGTAATCGAGGCAGCACTTACATTTTGCCAACTTTGTAATTAATCTAATATTAACTGTGTTAGTGGCTGCTTTGTTGGTATGAAAATATTTTTTATTTTTTCTTAAAATAACTTAAGGTTAAGAAATAAATAGCAACTAATTGAATGTAACGTTCTTGTTCCAGCGTTCCGCAATGAGGTCACTAATAAAACAGCTATTCCGAACCATTTCACCCGCGGTCTGCGCAGTCTTTTGTTCCTGTTATGGATGTGCCCTGGATATAAATTACAGGTGTTGTGGGAAACTCGGGGAGCTCAGAACTTGTGCTTATTATACAGAAGTAGAGTGGAAGTATTTTTTTGTTACAAACAAACAATAGATGGTCATTCACATAAGGCTAAAAGCAAGGTAGTACAAATAGTAATGCAGAAATCCATGCTCAATATTGTCAAGTACCTATTATTTTTTTCTAACTTTGGCTATTGCCTTTGAAGTGAGGGGAATTTTTCCATAAAAAAATGTTTAGGGTGGTGTAAAAAAAGTATTCGAGAGCCACAGCTATACATGTTGGGTAAACAAGTGACGGCTGACAACGACACTTCCACAAAGACTTCTGTTACAAAGCGCGACGTGAAATTACGCTCCATTATTTCTCCTCTCATTCCCACTTACCCTCGTTTTCTCGTTTTGTTCCAATTGAACAGGAACAGGCGTTAGCACGTGGATTTTTACGAGGAGGCATAAAATTTCACTTAACATAACGTACGCGAGTCAGTACCAATTTGGTTTGTTGGTCTCACTTCATTCCGTATGCAGCGGGCGTCAGGTTACTCGTATAATGTGGAAATGTGAGCTTTGTTTCGCGTTTAACTGCTATATTTTGTTTTTCAAATGGAGGTCAGAGGATGTTTTTACATGTGGCTGAGTCGAGGCATAAAATACATCTGCCCTGATATGGCAAAAGGCGGCTACGTGCAGAAAGTTGATTTCGAGAAAAACGCAAAAAGGTGGCAAACGTGATTTCTTGACCTGTGTGACAGATAGCGCGAATCGGTCTTTTGAGTTTAGTAGAAGAAAAAATCTAGTATTTATTTTCATTAGCTTACGTTAAACAACATGTTTCATGACAATTTAAAATGTATTTTTCTCGTTTATCTTAGTATTTTTTTCTTTTGGTAATAATAATAATAGATATAAAGGCCGCTACAAGTACCTTAACCTCCTTCTTGCGTATGAATTTCTTTACAAATTTTATTTATTTTGTTAATGATACGACAAATAGCAGTTATGTTCTTTAGCTACTTTTAAACTTCCGAAATCATATCAAATTAAGAACGATACCGTGTAAATAAAGCCGTTAAACCCTATTGGTCGCCTTTTTTGGAAGTATCAGATAGATTTTAAACTATTTAACATGGACAAAACTAAGTAAGAAGGCGGTTAGTTTCGTATGTTTTAATAAGACCGCCTTTTATATGTAGTAATCATAGTATGAAAACCCCTAATTATTTACTGTAAAGACGGTTAAAAGTAACTTTTGAGAACATTAAATATATAGAATCGGTTAGAAATAAAAAGTATTAAGTATTCATAATTATCATTTAATCAAATCAAAATAGTGAAAAGAAAAAAATGAGAATTGCTTTTCATTATCATATTAAAACTTACTTTGCTATTTATTTGAAATCAACTCACAGGTTCATAGTTCAGCAGTTATTCAAAATAACATCTCTAAATTATTTATTAATCTTAAAAGCTTTAAAAAACAAATAAAACTATCCCTATAACATATCTTATTTACTCTATATCATTAAATAGACTAGGTAATCAGTTATGACAGTAAAGTTGTAACATTATACCAGAAAAACTAATATTCTTAAAATTTTTAACAAATAAACAAAAAATATTCTAAGTTTGTGAATATTATTTATTATACTTATTCATCCAGTTCTTTAATTATTATTAACTAATTTCTAAGATAATTATGTTGAGATCAACTAGACTATTAATTTTCATCAAATTTCAAAAATAATCAAAATATTAACTTAAACTTCAATTATGAGTTTTTTAGAAAACAAGTTGCTCTATTTTTTTTACTGTTACTTTACCAGAGTTCGCACCACCAGTTTCGCTTTTTTCTGTACTTTTTTCATCGCATTGTTCTTCTATTTTTTCATGAAACTTGTTTTCTTTGTTTGCTTCTTCTATAAAATTTTCTTCGTTCCAAGGTTCACACATATCTTCATTTTCTATCAATCCTACTTACTAAATATTTCTTCTGTAGCTTTGTGGTGAACTAACTCTGTTGTCTTCTGTGCGGATGATATTTGTTTCGTTTTGACCAATAACCACAGAAATTTCATCTTATTAATTATATTTTGTTTTGCCCATCCAAACACAATGTAACTGGATACATTTCAGTATTTTCAAAGTTAATTATATGTATTATTTAAAATATTCCGACACAGTGACTTTAGCGGTAATACCTGTTCTAAAAAGTTTTGATAAATGATATCCTGTTCATCATTGCAACTTTCTCTATTTTTGTTCCTGTCTAACGACATCGACCAAAAAGAAAAAAAAATCTGCGTATAGTTATTAATTTCGTACTTCATAACAATAAATAATCAAAAAAGCGTGCAAGTGTACCAACACAAATTCGTAACATAAAAACCCCTAAATATAATCACATAAATATAATCAAAACTTACCGATATCACATTTGGCGCAAAAGTGGCGAGTGCGCCTGGCGTACGTTCTGTCCTAAGTGCATATCTTGACTGAACTTTTAACTTGTGAATATCTGCTAGCTGCCTTTTTACTTATCAAATATTCTTCAAAATGATTAGGGGTTAATACAGAAACTCGCAGTATTTAGCACATAACCGCATAAGTATCTAGTTTGAAGTATGTTGCCGCTGTGTAACGTAGGATTGCACTTCAATATTTTAGAAGACAATGTAAGTAAAACAGACGTTAAGATACTTTAAAGTATATTTAACCTATAATTAGCCTGTAACTACTTTTCTTCTTATGGCCACCCTAAAAAATGTGCATTTAGCCGCTAAATAGCTTACGATATCTCGGGAACGAATAAACTTAGAAATATAATTCCAAGATGGGAAAATGCGCAATCGTTTACTTAGTATGCTGGTGTCAATAACTCATTTTCGTGAAAATGTCGTACAGCCGCCTTTTTCCATATCACGGCAGACATATGCTGTGTCAAAACTGGAGCGGTACGCCCGACGAGAGCAAAGTAAGTTTCTTCGTGATTTAATCTAGCCGTAAGTAAGCAATGTTATAAAAATTTAAAAAGATAAAAATGTGATAAAAAATATACTTATTGAGAGCAATAGTTATAAAACTATTAAAAAACAGTTCTATAAATGAAAACAAATATATTACATACCTCATGGCCTAAGAATTAGGGTCAATATTATCTATTTATAATTTGAATATTTGATTTAGTTGTAAAATGTCATTAGGCCGTTTAGGTTGCAGATTTATTGGGGGTTTGATGGATGCCCTCTAATGAACAAGTTGCCGTGGTAAATTCCAAATAAACGATGCGATGTGCAATCTCTTTACTCTTTAGAAAAAGCGCTATTAGGGAAAGGGAGGAAAATTAAGTAAACAGAGATAAAGAGTAACGAATATTGTGGTTGTAGTGACTAAGAGATATACACATTGAAGTAGTAGAGAATAAGTAAGAGAGAAGAACATTGATGTAGCAGAGAGTTGGTAAGAGAGAGGAATATTAAGGTGGTAATTAGTAGATATAATCAGGAAGCATTTAAGAACTATATTTTATACATTTCCATTTATCATGTATGTAATTTGCTCAATATCGTTTAATCAGTCTAAACTGAATTAAAAGCAATATAACTGTACATACTTTGTGGTCAACGTAAACACAGTAAAACGGTAAACAGCGATTTTAAAGTTAGTGCCATTTGGTCTCTTTGCGTTAGAATGTTACGATGGAACAGTCAAAGAGCTAACAGGACATGCTTTCCATTTAATCCTACCTTTCATGACTCTATTTGAAAAGGAGTATTATGTACATAACGTAGGTACTATTAGTAATATTTTATAATTCGTTACATTACACAGACAGATTTGACAGCCCTGTTGGCTCATTGGTGGTATAGTAGTCCAGCTGTAGGACATGGGTTCGATTCTCACCCAGGAAAAAAACATTTTGTGGTATAAATAAATGTTTGTTCTATGTATGGGTGTTCTGTACGTAAATACATACTTATAGTATGTATACATATGTATGTATACATACTTATACTATAAGTATACATACGTATAGTATTTTTTGTAAATACATACTTATACTATAAGTATGTATTTACAAAAACATGATTTAAGTATTCTATAAAGATAAAGATATATTCATTTATTTATTTACATGAGTGGTTGCATAGTACAGATCTTATATTACCGATGGGATATGAGCCTCAATGGGAGTACAAATGTTGTCACAGCTTTTTTAAAATAATTAAAAGTACATAATTTAAAGTAAAAAAAAGCAAATTTAATCTTTTTTTTTATCATTTATCATAGGACATTACACACAGCGCCATCTGACCCCAAACTAAGCAGAGTTTGTGCTATGGAAGACAGATAACTGATAGAATACTTAAATACTTTTTTTTTTGTAAATACATACTTATAATACATACAGTACACCCAGACACAGAACAAACATCGATGTTAGTCACACAAATGTTAGTCCTGAGTGGGAATCGAACCCACGCCCTTCAGCTCTCGAAGCAGACACACTACCAATGAACCAACCGGGCTGTCAATGTCAAAGATGTCAAAGTAATAATAAATAATAATTAGAATGGATGTCAGTATCATAAATGTCAAATAAAATTATTGAAATGTTTAGTCTTTCAGTTATTCGACTACTTTAGGGTCAGATAGCGCTGTGTGTAATGCCCTACGATACTTATTTATTTCCGCTTTTATGTCGTTTCAACTACAGCAATGACGAATATTTAACGTAATTCGTTTATCATTTTAGATATTTATCAGAAATAATAATGTATCATAAAAACAATTGAGCTTGAGCTTGCGCATTTGTAATGTTAGTGTGATTATATTGGCAGTTGTATTAAAAAATAAAGTTATTTTGTATTTGTTGTATTAGTCAAAATGTAATGAAATATCATCTTAGAATGTAGAAGTAGCTATCTACACAAAGGCGAAAGTGATCATCTTTAAAATAAATACAAATTAAAGTTCCTTGAATGAAAATAGTTTTGACAAGTAGAGAAGAAGAATTATAGGGCCTTTTTCATCGGCCACTTTCTTATCAGAGTAATAACAAGAAAGAAGCTATCAGATCATCAGCAAATACTCGAGTCGTATAATTTTCGTGAATACAAAACATGTTTTCATTGCTATGGTACTCGAAAAAATATCTCATTATCTCCAGCTTCCAAGGCCTCCATCAGAATGATGTGAAATGAGATAGCTACTTATTGAACAAACTCCGACGTAATTAAATTGAGAACAGGTGGAAGCTACACAAAATGAATCAAAATTAATCTAGCGCAATTTGACGGAGCCGCGTCGTCGGCTTCAAGCTTAATTTTCAACTTTAATTAAATATTATTTGTCGGCACGTAAACAAGATACTGAAATAGATAAAAACTAATTAGGAGCCCGACTTCTGAAGCTCTCAAGTAACAACCCAAAGACCTTGAACAATAGTCACTACACAACAAAACCGTCTTGATATTTCTGAAAAACATTGTCATAATGTTTTCACTAAGGGCTCAAAAATATAACGGGTTTTCAAACGATTGAGTCGTAAAAGTTTATGAGAATACCTGTCAGAAATATCTGGCTTTGTGTTACGAGTCACTCAGTGAGTAATAAAAAAGTGATATATTTCATTCAGTAAATACGAGCACATGGCGTTGGGTAAGCGGGATATTTGGCAGAGGCCCAACCGCGGAACAAACAAGTATCACCCAATAGTCTTTATGGTCGTCGAAGGACGAAACTTTGCTTGTTATCGGAGAAATATCACAACACATCTCCATCCTTTTATGCGATAAGTTTGTAGGGCTGCACGAAGTGTCGAAATAATGTACCGGGTCTTTTCAATTGAAACGCTATCGGTCATAATATGCTTTCTACATAATTTGCGTAAACTTGGTATTGAAAAGAGAAAATGCAAATTTTGTACATGTTTTTAATGTCTTAAAAATCCTGTACAACATGTGCCTTAGTGTGGTTGTTTTACACTATAATACAACTCGAATATACTAGAGTTACTGTTTTACATTTCTCCATAAGGCCGGAAGTGAAAATTTTGACATGATTAGATTCAAACTGTAATGGTGAACTAAGACTAATCATGGTAATAATATTATTATATACTTGAATAGATATGATCAACTAACGAATTCTATATTTAGCTAACAATGTAAGCTAACAGCTAACCTGTTTAATGATAAAATTTATTTTATGACCTCACTATGTTACTATTGAATAGTCAGTCCATTGGTGTTCAGTCCAGTGTCTATTAAGACGGCTGATCTGAAAACTTTCACGTACCAACGCAACCTACTAGAATTTATCTTAAGATGACACTAACTTCCGGTTTTATTAAACTTCTCCTTGGCCAAGAATTGAGCAAATCCTTTTTCTATTTAATGAATTCTTGAATTGACTGATATTAAGGTTTTTATTCCCTGAAACATAATTGAATCGCCTTAATGAAGAATGGTATTGAAGAAAAGATCCCTACATTTATTAAAATGTTTACTTTGGTTTCATCTGATTCTTTATCAAAAGACTTTTCAAATTACGCAACACACAAAGTCGATTTTATTCCAATCCAGAGATTAGTATAGAAATTAAACAGGATTGTAAGGAAGTATTTTTTTAGGATTAATAAGCACCAGCCTGACTTACCACATTAGCTAAGTTTGAGTCACTAAATACCAGATTGATTCCCAAGAATCTCACACTAACTACACAACACTACTTAGCTAACACTAACAAACCAAAAGAATATTTTGGACTTTTAGTAGGAACGTGGAATAATTAGAAGAAAACTAAAGTGGAGAAAATGGGGAACATTACTTTTCGTGTTTTCAAAAACTATATCAATGTTTGTGGTTTTATTCCACTGTTTTATTGCTTTGTAATTTTGACTATGGTATAGGGGTATTTTAATTGATTTATCATACAAAATAAATGAAAATATAACATATTAACACGGCAAACGCACAAAGTGCGATACCACTTTGGTTTTATCAAAAATAAACCGACAGTTGTTCGTTTGTTTTTATCGACATAGCCAACATTACGGCGAGATAACAGCCACTTGGGCGGCACTAACGTACAATATTAACGTATGCTAGCGGATAGACGTGACACCAGTGCTTGTCACGTCCGCATCACGCAATTTATGTAGCGCAGTGTCACGTTTTTACTGTAACTACACTGTATGAACTAGCGTGAAACCATTCGTGTGTAGTGGGCTTGTGGGACTCTAATTGAATAGGTAGAATAGATTTACACACTGGTAGAATAGGGCTTTTGTAGAGGTAGCACCGATAAATAGCATTAATATGTATATATATGAATCTCACATATAATAGTAACCCCTGGTAAGATCAAATTAATACTTGATGTTACTCTGTTGACGGTACACCCTTTTAACATAAAATTTTAAAACAAAATACACGATACGCGTACGTCGATCATCGCCCTTATTTTCAAATGTGACCGATAGTTTAAAAAGCAATATCACAAACACACCAATCAATGGTCACCATTATATTATATTCCTCGCAGTTGAAAATTATATAATAATCACCATAGTAGCGATGATAGCTCAATGGTTAGCGCGGTTGGTTCGCATGCCGTAGGGCGTGAGTTCAAATCCCAACAATGAGCTTGAGCTGCCGGTAAAGGAAAACATTGTGAGGAAACCATTGCATGGTGGTAAGGTACTTTCTAGTACTCGGCTGGCTATCACCCTCAAGTTGAAAATCTGCCGCTAAGCATCTAACGGTGTGTTCCGGCAGCCTCACTTGTGAGCCAGTTCCATTCCAGGCTAGGTGTGCTTTACCATCTTCGATCACACCGTCACTTAACGTCAGATGAGCTGTGGTCCTAGCCTGTCAACAATTTAAAAAAAAAAGCGCTTTTTTTTGTGTCAATTAGTATTTTCAAGTAACTGATGAAAAGTCATGTGAACTTACACTCAAATTGACACAAGTCAGGATCAAGTACGCTCATGTCGTAAAAGAAATATCTACTTAAACCATGGTTTGACGGAGTTTCAGAAGTAAATTTTTCACCGCTCATTAATCAAAAAATCACTATTATCATATTACATTAACATTGGAGCTCCAATTTAGGGAAATAATAGAATACGGTAATGATAATTTTTCCGCGTTCACGCTAAATTTTTGCGCAGTTTTGTTTACGCTGTTACTTGTTTCAGCTAGTCCTAGATGGTTGAATTCTACACAGATAACGTATACTAGATTTCAACTTGTCATTTTCCTTTTTTTCTGGCTACTCAAAACAACCATTTTATCTTCACGTGGGCGTGATTTGTTATTGTTAGATTCCGCGCGTGCCACCTCGTAGCAACAGACCAATTATACAGAATACCCGTATTTCTTTAATAAAATAATTTTATTTATAGGTTTTAATTCTATTCCTGAATAAAGACAAGCTTTTATTAAAACAATTTCAAAATATTACAACAAAAACTGTTTTGCTTGAATGATATTAAATGCTTTTGTAGAGTTATACCCACAGACCCACAGACACTGTGGTAAAGACGAGCTTATTCTTCTTGGTAGGTGTATTCCTGTTTTTAAAAAATTAAAATAATTTGAAAAAATAAAAAAGTTTCAAAACACAAGAAGAAATGAATTAATGACATAACATACACACTAAATATTACAAAGCAAGTTTTATTTTTCGTTGTTTCTGTATAAGCTGACGAGTGTTATGATAGTAAGTGCTGTGCTTTATAATCGCATTATAACTATCTGCCAGTGAGTAAACTATTAGATAAACCCGATTCGCAAAATCTAGCTGATATTGGAGTCACTGGCTTCCATTTTCTTCACGCTTTGAAAGCATTGATATTATGTACAAGAAAATTTGACTTTAATTCGTTTGGGATAGACGTCCTATATTTCTAAGAAATCGATTTCACATTGTCCGTTTACAAATATACAGATTTATTTAGATACATATTTTAATCACGTTATTTGTTGTAACTAGCTAACGGAATACAAAGGCAAAACTTAGTAAAGACAGCAAAATACGCAAAGTTTTTTTTTGTAATCTATTTTTTATTATGTAATTTGATGAAATAAATAGAATTTGGTACAACAAACAAAAAATAGGGTACTTTAATTTATTTGGCAACACTGTGAATATGATTAAATAGTAATGTAAAAGATAAACCCGTATATACGCTCATACAAACATTTTATTTCAAATACATATATTGAAAAGTAAAAGTACTACGCGGCTTCGCTCTTTATCTTAAAGAACTGTGTTATTTTAGGATAAAAAAAGAAATCATATTAGAATAGAATACAATAGAATAAATATAACTTTATTGTACTGTGTAATATTGTAACATATTTGTAGTAAGTAGGTATACTTCAATGAGAATTTAAAAAAAATACAATACACTGATTAATAAACTTGGTTTAACTTCACTTGGTGGTAGATCTCCTTAGCAGGAGGTCGTCTAGGTAGGTACCACCGCAGTACCAGATATTCTGCCGCTAAGCAGTAGTGTGTAAACATTACTGTGTTCCGGTTTGAAGGATACTGCAGCTAGCGAAATTACTGGGCTGTTGAGACTAACTCTATCAAAAGTCTCAAAGTAATGAGCGCCAAAGCAGTGATGCCCTGGACTTTGTTTTGTTACTTAAAGTTCTATGTATTGCTGCAATGGTCATGGACAGGCGTTATCTCTTACCATCAGGAGAGCGTCTCGTTCGTATCATTACTTTTTACATAAAAAAAAAAGTAGTATAATAATTTTACTGCTGATTTTATAATTTAAAATCATTTAAACCGTCTCAACTGCCTTATTAGCTCATTTGGTATTTGGTATTTTGGTATTTTGGTTATGGTAGCTCTACTTCTCACCGATGATGGAGCAGGTTAACCAAGAAAACATCGATTTACTATGTAACCCAAATTGTTGTTCACAATAAACAAAAATGCCGGCTATAGATTCCATTCATGAGCCGTATGCATCAAGAATGTAGAGCCAAATCGGACACAGGAAACGTCCACGAGGAACGGGTGGTAGTGTGACTTACTTCATATACTGTTATATATATACGTTATATATACTGTTCACAAACAGCATACAAAGATATTCAGTCTTATAATAGTCTACAGCCCGTGAAATATCTCCACGCTAAGTTCTAAACTATTGAAAAGCTTGTTGTTGCGGAAGTTTTAGAAAGTAGTTATATCTACTTAGTGTGGTGCAACTAGTTTCTCGAAATCGGCTTTGTTTCTAAGGTAACAAGTTAGTGGGAGCAGTTAGTTACGTTTCAATTGGAAGTTCCGCTCTTCCACAATTTCCGTCATGAGCCGCTGAAAAGCCGCTGACGTTCTTTCGCGATGGTGTGTTAAAGGAAATTAGTTTTCTTTAGCCTTTCATTGTTGTGAAAGTGTAACTTTCATAACATTTATATACTCAACTATTTTTTAACATTTATATACTCAACTATTTTTAATTTAGTTTCTCTTCTTTTGTTACGAGTTCTACCTATACTGTACATTAATGATGTTCAATGTATTCTATCAGTTATCTGGTTACTATCGTACAATTTTGCTTAGTTTGTGGCTAAATGGCGCTGTGTAAAATAATTGTTATTAAACGTACGTTTTATAACAGTTTTCAGTAAAAATCTTGTCTATAAATACGAACACCCTTCAAAGGCACGAGTGACATCCACTTCATCGCACGGCCCTCGTTTGCTCGATAAAAGGTAAAATTTCAAGTACTAATGACAGAATTCAAGCTCAGCATTCGCCATTAGTGGAATGGCTCAACGTCGGATTCTTTCATCGTTAATGTTTCTTGAAAAAAAATACCGCAGAAAAAATTCGAGGAAATTTTGCAAGAAACCTTACGGCATTAATTAATTTGGCTAACAAGTGGGATGCTTCCAGTTTTGGTTCGTAATCTTATAAAAAGAACAATGTTTCTTCGAGACTTTTAAGATTGCTGCTCTTTAAATCGATAAATGTCCCTTACAGGTTGTCTTTACATGAAACATTTAAGCTTTGATTACATTAAAATCACCTTAAACCTAAAAATTAAAAAAATATTTATTTTATGTGGTAGTAATGAGACGAACAAGACGCTCTCCTGATGGTAAGACATAACGCATGCCCATCATCATTGTAGCGATACACAGAACTTTGAGTAACAAAACAAAGTCCAAGGCGACGCTGCTTTAGCGCTCATTATTTTGAAATTTGTGATGGTCAGTCTTTAAAGTTAGATAACTAAAAATTAAAAACATTTCATAATTTAAAAGACAATAAGACACAAGTCAAAACTGATCGGCAATTAACATCAAGTAATCTGTGGTCAAACACTAACAAACCTGTCACCTATAAAAATGAAAACTTGCCCATATAGATTTTCTTGAAAACATGTCCTATATTTGTCTGCTTCATAATGAAAACATAAAGCCAAAGTGCTTTCTCATATTAAGGCGCCGTATCGACATTGCGAAAACTAAAACGCGAAACATTATCACGGGCCATTTTGCAGCTCGTTCGATTAAACCAACTTATCACTTGAATATCGAATCTTTTAAAATATGCTTGACAAACGAAATGCGGGTCAGTTGTCTAAATAATCCGTACATAAGCTGGATATCCTGTTATCGAGGGTGGTGGGACAGGCCCCTGGCTGGCGTCCAATAGTTCCGATGGGACGCTTGTCAGGGGATCATAGCGTCGCGTCGCGGTGTCAACCCGATGACTGTGCAGCAGAAAAATAGGTCAACTTAATGCAAGCTGTATCTGTTTTGCTAACTTTGCAATTTATTGTTATCTTGTATTATTAGTAAAAAAACTACAGGATTGTAATTTTTTAAGCAGTTACTATAAATGAATCACAGTTTTTCATTATCATTTATTTCTCATAGTTTTTATTATCATATACCTTATATATCACTTTCTTAGTATGTCATCAGGGGTAGATTTTTTAATTGTTGGATATTTGTGTTTAAAAATATATATATATTTTTTTTTTTAATGTTTGACAGGCTAGTTGTTTGACCACAGCTCACCTGATGTTAAGTGAAGGTGTGGTCGAAGATGGTAAAGCACACCTAGCCTGGAATGGAAAAAAATAAATAAAAAATATAAAATGAAATATTTTATAAATGGAAACCCTGCCCCTCAGTTCTCTGCTAATTTTGATTAGGGTATTAAAATAGTGATATGCATGCATACATTCATTTGTAAATTCATTAAATAAAGTTATATCGTACGGCTAATATTTTACAACAAACACTACTATGATTATGTTATTTTAACGAAATGACGTTGATTGATCAGATTGACAAACTCTACGAATATGACGTAAGGTGAAACAAGGTAACCCTAAGTGCAGTGGCTGAAAAAAATTTTTGTCTCACGTCAGCTTTTTTATTATATTATGAATAGTTACATAAAGATGCGCTTGTCAGAATTACTTTGCCGTGTAGAACCAGTTTCTTATTTCAACTAAATAAACACAGTCATGATGTCATGAAACATTTGTCTAGTCACATGATGGGTATGAAGTTTCCATGCACTGTTTCTCAAACGTCGGGCGAACATCGGCATCCGGATAAAAAAAGTATGGCGTAGTTAAATAATTTAGGATGAATCAGCTTTCTTGGAATATTGTTCTGATTCTGTGTATTTTTAACTAACTTCCCCATAAAAAGCATGCTCAAATATTTTGTTTTCGATGCAATATATTTAACTTGTTTAGTTATAAGGTTATAAAGTTTATTTTGATAGTTCGAAACGAGCACATTTCGTTGCGTTGATACAGAGAACACATACACACAACACAGAACACAGAGAGTAGGTACTAAGTATTCCGGATAATTAACCTAGCGTTCCGACGCGTTATGTAAACGTGATTCTTACGTGTTCATATAATTGTGGAGAATAAGGACCCTGGTTAATGAATTCACGTGAAATTACTTGCCGAAAACGTTTGTTAGTATTTATAAGATTATATGCCCATATAGTTTATTTTTCTAGTTGAACATTAGCGAGTCTACTTGTCGTGTTTTCATTAAATTTGACATTGACATAGATTGGAATATTTTTCAAAACTCAATCTGATTTGCGCCGCATCATTTATGTCATGTTAAGCGACATGTCTCTCGTACAAAAGTACCAAAGTCAAGCCATTGGAAGTAAATTTATAAAGCAGGTTGGAATGAAAAAAAAGCCTGACGTTGTTAGTAAAATTGCCTTGTAAAATTTATGGACACATTTAAATTGTTTTGGGGCGGAGTTCAATAGTAAGTCAATACATACATATAATATGATTATAGCTGGCGACAGGCCAAGCAGCTATAGACGTTGACTGGGCCGTCTCTGCTTCTCCGAGACAAGATTGAATAGTATTTAATAAATGTATATTGTTCTTTGTTCTTAATAGTTTCGTTAAGCAACGATGCGGTCTAGGATAGCGCACTCTTACAAAAAACAAACCTGTTTACTCTGGATTTCTCGTAAAACTCGTATTGTACATTTTGGTATACCCAGACTCCGAAAAAGAGTTCCACACCCTCAACGTACGTAGAAAAATTAGCCAAATGTGTGTTGGACTCGTGAATGGGGGGCTCCGTAGTATGTAAATAGTATTTCCATCCCGGTAAATATGAAAAACCGAATATTTCTCTAACGAAAATAAAAAATGTTTGACGGATAAACTATACTTTGCCATTGGAAAATTGTTGCCCCCACTCATCGACATAGGTTTCGGTCAGTTTACCAACTGTAAGTTTATAATCGCAAAAAAAGTGATGTACCTGAGTACAAATTTACAAAGAGCGTTTTATTTGTATCATTAATTTAACTTTAAAAAACTTGCAATATTAATAGTATCTTGAAATATACAACTAAATGTGTACATATTTCAAACGTTATTTAGGAATAGTTTATGTACTATGTTGTCTGCGGAAATAGTATAAATAAAATAAATAAATAAATAAATATCGTAGGACTATACACAACAGCGCCTTCTGGCCCCAAACTAAGCAGAGCTTGTGTGATGGAAGTCAGATAACTGATAGAATACATAAATACCTTTTTTTTGTAAATACATACAGAACACCCAGACACAGAACAAACATTTGTTCACAAAATATTTTTTTAATTTGAGTGGGAATCGAACCCACGCCCTACAGCTCTCAAGGCAGACATACTACCAATGAGCCAGCCTGTCACTAAACTATTTATTCACTGAAGTCAATTCATCAGAATTGCACATACATCACATAAGATTCATAGTTCACGAGGTTCTTTTTTTCTCTGTACTTTTTTCTGTTTATGGTGTGCACAATAAAGAGTTTTATCTATCTATCTATCTATAATACTAACATCCATAAAATGTAGACAAAACGAAATGTACAAGCTCATAAACAATAGTCTAATCGATCAGTGCACAGTATCGATACATTGTCGAAATATTCGATTCCAAAAGTACTAGTAAAAGTCCTATAATCGTATCATTAAAAAAAAAACAACGCAGCAATTTCAATTCATTTTGGGTCGCATGGCACCGACCCAGTTTCTGCATCGAATGTGTCACAAGTCACGACCCATTAAGTATTTCGCTGTGTCAAAAGATATCGAAGCAGAAATTTACGGCCTTACTCAGATAGCGGGCTTACCCCCGTGGGACCACTAGTCATTATCTGCAGGCCTGCCAAGAATTACGGCCGAAGATGGTGAAAATACAGTAACTAGCACTTGGTTTTGGAATTTCTTTAGAGGGTGTACCACGTACCATTATCTCGTAAACATTTACATTTGAAAATGAAAACTGGACATATTTTTGTTTCATATTTAATTGATTAATTTAGTCTGAATGAAGATGGCTGAAGGCCGTGAGTTTATTTCCAATGACAAAACAATGAGCTTGAGCTGTCGGTAAAAAAACATTACTTATTTTCAAACCCCAGCAAATTTCTACCCTTAAGTTGAAAATCCACTGCCAAGCACGGTTATGGTACGGTACGCTTACGATTAGGACAGCATAATTTGAGAGCTAGTTCCATTCCTGGTTAAGTGTGTTTACCATTTTCGACCACACCGTCACTTAGGTGAGCTGAGGTTAAACAAATAGCCTATCAATCATAAAAATATCTCATTTTAGCTTGAGGTATCTCGCTCTTTTTACTGTAGGTAAGGCTTGAGAAGCAAATAATTGGTTTTAATGCTAGTAACCTGCAGAAGCTTTGCACGGATCTTATTAAAAACCTTTTAGAAGAAGTTCTCTAATTGGTAGTGTCTGTATCAAAATCTATTGGATAGTTTAGAAAAACTAGCGATTAAACAGTCACATGCGAAATGTGACTTTATTTCTTTATTTACTACAAGTCAACACGATAACTTATAATAATATTTGACTAATATACTTATATTAGTAAAATATTAGAGAAAGTAGAGTATTCCAAAATCTTATATAAATTTATAAAACGTACCCAGATCTTGAAACTTGGAGACCGTCTACTGTGCAGTATGAGGTCGCTCGTTGTCGTGTAGGAGCAGCGGCGACGAACAATTGACCAAAGCTTGTTGGAGATGCGCAAGCTTCTCCATCATTGTGTTCAGTTCTTCACAGTACACATCTGCAGTAATGCTCATCCCAATTGGTAAGAAGCTGTGATGAATCACACCGGCGCTAGACCAACAATCATCACTTTTCTAGGGGTAAGTAAGGTAAATGCTGTTCAAAATTCCTTTGTTTGTGTGCCTGTTGAGCAGTGAAAGGCACGTCTCGACGCCTACTTCGCCCTGACGACCCATGGCGGCTTTATTACCTTGCCAATTTGACGCAAATGAACCAATATTGTTTCGACGTTAACGTCGAAAGCTGCTGCTAATTCTGCCGTAGATTGAGTATCGTCAGTTTCTACAATGGCCTTTAATTACATTATTTATTGTCGACCAAAATTTTGGAATGACCTCGACGCTTATTTTTCAGGTCGAAATTTCCAGAACGGAAACGAGTAAACCAATAATAGGCGGTGCGTTGGTTTGTAGTGTTAGCTCCGTAAACGTCGTTGATGTTTCGTGCCGTTTGTGCCGCGTTGCTGCCGACAGTACTCGTATTCCATAATTACTCGATTTTTTAACATATCCATGATGACGAAAAAGATTCAAATGCGATGAAAACATAACACTAATCAATAAACAAATGACTACTTTTCGAATAATAATTTCAGGTATTTAAAATAAAATTAATTTTAAATTAGAATAATTATTCTTAGCCAAACAAAAAATATTTTGAAATGGCCAGTAGCTACTGTAGAATGGAAATTTCAAAGGTATCCTATTGTGTAAAAATCTGGTGTCACAGTATCTTTCAAATTCAAATTCAAAATTAATTTATGTGGCACAGTTTATGGTCACATTAAAATGAACCCATTGGCTCTGAACTAGTAATA
Source organism: Biston betularia (assembly GCA_905404145.2). Taxonomy (NCBI): domain Eukaryota; kingdom Metazoa; phylum Arthropoda; class Insecta; order Lepidoptera; family Geometridae; genus Biston; species Biston betularia. The sequence goes on from FR989879.1 coordinate 4,667,150, forward strand.
ACTGTGTTTCGGGGACCAATGGCTTCTCCCGATATCTTGATACAAAATGCCAAAGGCAGACTAAAAAACTAAACAATTAAAAATTATTAGTTTGTGGTCGCACTCCTTCGTGTATCTCGTCTCACGGTGGTTGTAGGTATGAGAATAGGTCGTAAAGTATATTTCATACCGCTAGGTGATTAGGGACAATTCGTTACTCAACGCGGACGAAGTCGCGGGCGTCAGCCTGTATACATATATACATAGGACAGAAAAATAAAACGCGCGCGACACGCCACACAGTGCAACACACACCTATGTCTAGGCTAATAATGATGACATATTTTATTTTAGAAGTCTAGCTGAGAGTGTTTTTTAAAAAACAGGAAACCTTCGGCACTGTTTGTTTTCGTCCAGCAAAAACCTCATACAATAGATACATATACCTACGTGCAGCGGATCGAGAGGTCGCCAGGGACCTACTTGCAGCTAAACGGTTACTGTTACAGCTTTTGGCGCGAATCTTCGCCGCTTCACGGTTATCGCGTGTTTAGTTTTAATAGTAATGCTGGTGTTTTGTATTCATAGCCATGCATTTGTACATGTTTTTATGCTGTAAAGTTTTCAGGCTTCATTTGGCTTGCAGATGAGTTAGCACGCTAACGAGAGCATAACGAACATTTTCTTTCTTATTTAGCTATACTATATACGTATAATTTGTAGCAAAAGAGTTTTTTTTCCAAAAACTGCTTTATAAATATAAATTGACAGCCCTGTTGGTTAATTGGTAGAATGTCTGCTTCAAGAGCTGAAGGGCGTGGGTTCGATTCCCACCCAGGACAAACTTTGTGGTACAAACAAATGTTTGTGTGTCTGGGTGTACTGTATGTATTATAAGTATGTATTTACAAAAAAAAAGTATTTAAGTATTCAATCAGTTATCTGACTTCTATACAAGCAAGTACAAGAGTACAAACTTTGCTTTGTTTGGGGTCAAATGGCGCTGTGTGTAATGTCCTGTGATATTTATTTATTTCATTTTATTTTTAAACGCGTGTTAAAACAAAATAAGAAATAAAAGCAACAATTGAAAACAAAAATAAACGTAAAGAGTTGATTTCATTACCCAAATCAGAACAACACTCGAGAGCCGTTCAGATTAACAAGATGGCCCTTAAAGGGCAATCGGCCGAAAACAATAACATTTCGCTTGTCGTATTTTTAATTAAATTGAAATATTCGTTCATACTCAGACATTCATCTAAGGACAAAATTCCGGGCAACAAAGGGGCTCAGATTAAATTTCCGGTGGGGTCCACTTCTACCCTAAAATGCTCTTTAGTACCCCATTACAAAGGATTCGTTGTGGCACTAGATATTAGAATACCTCTCTCATTTATTTCCTCGATTGCTCGAGCACTTCGCTTTAGCACATCTCAATGATGTCGAGAAGTGTCTTCTGCATGTTTCCAAGTGGCTCTGTCTGTTACTTGATGTAATTGGACGAGGTTTATTAATTGTTAATGTTCTATTTCAACTGGTTTATGAAGAGTAAGGTTAGTTGATTAGTGGAATTATAAAAGTGAGAGATAGAACAGGTGACTCCCGCTCCGGTTCGTTCCATGTGCATTGCCATTAATTGCGGGAATACGGCGAGTGTGAGCCCTCACCTTTACACCCTTGTGTGCCCACCGGTATTGGTTTTTTTTGTTTGCGAATTAATCATAATATTTTTTTAACATATACATATACACTTGCGATTGTTAGTCGGACAGTCTCCAAACTAGGCTGCCGTAGGTTTAATCCAGGCTACCAATCTAGAGGTCCTAAGTTCAAATCTCACAGCACGCACTTCCTTTTTCATCTTTTTTTAATTATGTGACGTTAGATTCAAAAAGTGAGAGAAAACATTGTGACAAAACGTGCACGCCTGAGAATCCCACTAATATTATAAATGTGAAAGTTTGGATGGATGGATGGATGTTTGTTACTCTTTCATGCAAAAACTACTAAGAATGGATTTGGATGATATTTGATATGGAGGTAGCTGAGGCATGGATTAAAACATAGGCTACTTTTTATCTCGTAAACATGTAGCGGGTAACACCGCGGGGCACAGCTAGTTGTTAATATTTTCGAAAATATTCGTGTCTGCGAACCCGCACTTGTATAGTGTGGTAGACGATAGCCTTACCTATATCATTATGATAAGATGATAAGAGAGCCGGACTCAGCAGTAGGGCAGTTTATTGTAAAAGGACATACCCGGAGAATTGCGTTTGTACACCACCTCGCCTGATGTAAACCGAAGATGTCTACGAATTCTACGATGGAGGACGCTTTCATAGAAGACGTTGATGTCCAAAATACTAATTCATTTAGAGGTAAAAGAAAACAACAAAGATTTCATTTCATTTATTTCAAAAAACAAAAAAAACTACAATTATATCATTACAGGTTTTTATCCTAATGCAATATTGTTAGTAAAGAGTAAATTATATTTTTGTTATGTAAAAGTAAATTATTGTTAATGTCAATTATAAAATCCATTATGTCAAATAAAATAATAATAATAATAATAATTCTTAATTAAATTCATAGTCAGCTAAATAATTAAAATACGTGGTCAACTATAGGTAACATAAGTCATACAATACACATTTCAGATACGATCTTTATATTAAAGCATTATAGTATTTACTTATTATATGTTTAAACGTACTTACTTGATAAAAAATTTACTTAAAATTTTGATAATTTTATGAAACGAGGCATACAAAACTGTGGGACGACATTTTAAACTTCACTATATCCTAAAATAAGAAGAATTCAATTTAAAGTAACGTCTCTTTTAGCGTAGACAGTAAAACCGTCTAGTGATCTATTTAGTCATCAGCTCTTAAACACTTAGTAATTTAACTAGTACTCAACCCGAGTCTATAAAAGAAACTATTTAACATCTAAAATTTCACACAAATACAAAATCCTTTAGGTGACAATATATATAATAAAGACGAAATTTGCGTAAGTTTGTATGTGATTATAACCGGATTCTTTAACGGATTGGATTGGATTTTGTAAATTTTGGTGTAGAAGTATCAAAATTGACAACTCTGTTGGGTCATTCAGTAGTATGTCTGCTCCAAGAGCTGAAGGGCGTGGGTTCGATTCACACCCAGGATAAACATTTTGTGGCATAAAAACGTTTGTTCTGTGTCTGGGTGTACTGTATGTATTATAAGTATGTATTTACAACAAAAAAAAAAGTGTTTTAAGTATTCTATCAGTTTTCTTAGTTTTCTATCAGTAGTTTGGTGTCAGATGGCGCTGTGTGTAATGTCCTACAATATTTTTTATTTTTTAAAAGTTTATTTATAATAAAGTAAACCCACAGGACGCAGCTAGTTTTTTTTTCTTCATAAGAACTGATCTTACACCTATGGTCATTTAATATGTAAATAGTTTCGACCCTTTCTATGTCTACATTTACCTACGTCATACATGACGAGGACGATAAATACTTTGTAAGCTTTTTTGTGTACCTATAGTACGTAATCAGGTATCTTTTATGTTATGTAAATCGTTTCGGCGTTGATTTAACACAAAAAATACTCTTAAATTCGATTTCCCCTTATAGCCTTACTCGGTCATACATCAGATGCCAGTTACCGCATAAAATTAAATCGCTCGTAAAGGGCATGGTTCCAGTCATCGACTCCCGTACCTATAGAAAAACCAACGTATAAGTAGAGTTGGCCAAATAAATAACCTAAATTTTCTATACGTAGCATTGCAGTTTAACTACGAAAATACGACGGTAGCTCCATCATTTGACTCTACACATAAGTATGTCGCAGTGTACGCCTGGATTGAAAACTAACGCAATAAACCCGAGAGAGGAATTCACTGGATTTCGGAGTAGCATGAGGTTGCGAAGGTTCATTCGGTAACAAGTTCGTGAAAGGAAAAGTTCTGAAGTTGAGAGTTATAGCAAAGGTTTAAAACCACAGGGCATGTGGAAATCATGTGAAATCATTGACCTTTTTTAAGTTTAGTAACATCTATGAAGGCCGCATAACTTTGTTAATATTTTACGATACGGTCACAGGCCAAATCGTGTACATTAAACTGTTAATCAAATATAATTGATTAGTGTTACTGAAATGAAGACTTTATGCAGTACATATGACAAATTGTCGCCGCAGCAGTTGATTCATTTCTGACTAGTGATGTCATATATCTGGACGTAACGTTGCATGTTAGTGCAGTAGTGCAACGATTCTATTCAATACGAAATTCTCTACATTTTTTTTATTTTAGCCTATTTTGTCCGTTTGCTGGGCAAAGTCCTTTTTTCCAGCTGTCTATACCTCTCAGATTGGTGCTATTGAGGTCCAATCTTGTGTTCTGGAGTGAAAGCAAACGTAGCGTAGGACGCCCTGATACTCGATGGAGTGACGATATTTGTAGGACAGCGGTGGATGGAAGCGAAAAGCCGAAGATCGGGCTTGGCTCAGCTTAGGCTTGGGCTGTCTTCGGAGAGGCCTATGACTTAGATAGGCTGATGATGATGATGAGGTCCAATCCTTATCATGAGCATCGATCTTATCTTCCACCGTCTTCTAGGCCGGCCTTATGACCGTTTAACTTTCGGGACCCAGTCGGTGGTGGTTTTTGCCCATAGCTCCGCTGGCATTCGGCAGACGTGTCCAGCCTAATCCCACTTTAGCATGGCAGCTTTTTCAGTCACGTACGCACGAGCGCAGTGCTGAGTTTCTTATGCGTTCAAATATCTTTACGACCAACATGCTGGGCTCCATCGCTCGTTGACAAACTGCGAGTGTGGACGTTTGCTCAATTGGTAAAACACCAAGACTGAGCGCCATATGTGAGCATAGGAAGAATGCACATGCCCATGAGTATACGTTTCAGCCACGTGGGTAATCCTTCATTGAGTCCTTCATGGCCCAATAGCGCTTCCAGACATTTTCGTTGCGTCGAACAACTTCTCTCTCATGTCTCGCCTGGAAGGATAGTATTTGGCTAGGATATACGTACTCTTGGACATATCCAATCTCAACATCCCCGATGCGATATACTTAAAAAAATAGTAACGAGAACAAAAAGATCATTAGCATAAGATTATAAATACCAACTTTGAAGGCTTTGGTTTTATATCCAAACTAATTTATAATGTTGCAGTCCTTGTGTAATGGACTGAATAAGAGAGCAATATTTTAAGTAAGCTTAGACTTAAGCTTAGTAAATAAAATTAGTTTTATTGTTTGAGCAGGACTAGGCGAGTAATGCCCCTGTATCTATTTAATCTAGTCCGTTTAAACAAAGACAATATTATTTTTTGTGTATTTATTGTGTTCTTTACCTAGGTGTTTGCCCATAGCACTATACATCACTATTTTTTAATAACTAGAAAATCATCAAAGACATCAAAGACATCGTAAATGTGGAATCAGAATTTTTGTTTACTTCATAATGCCAAAGTTATCACTAGTCATAATTTTCGGAAATTCTGCCTAAAATTATGGGCATAGCACTCATTTACTAAAAAAAATCACCGGACCAACTGGCGGTAACTACATGTAAAAAAAAATATAATCTAGTATTTTACTTTGATCCCACTGCTGGGTGGTAATTGTGGCGGTATAGGACAACTGTTATTTTTATGAGACAGATAATTTTTTGTTATTTCGAAAAAATATTAGTATCAAATCAAAACGAAAACCTTCAACCAATATTCACAATTTCCGTACGATTTCGTATAAAACTCCGCTAATCGTAAAAAGAGGAACGTGATCCGACTACAGATTATTGAGAAAAGCAGTAAACGAAACAACATTTGCACTGACATTTACGATCATTGCTTCCGAACACAGTGGAGGCCACTGCATTGGAAAACCAGTAAATAATCTTGAGACAAAACATAATATTTTTATACCTAGTCTTGCCATAAATATTGTAACAAAGAAAATTTCTTTTTTTCTTTTGCAAATAACATTTATTACTTTTACAGTGTGTTAGTTTAATACATAAATATAAAACAATTTAAAATATAAAAAGCTTATTCGAAGTGGTCTCCATTGGCTGCAATACAGTCCTTTAAACGTTGAGGCCAGTTATCAATGGAAGTACGCACTCTTTCTATGGGAAAATTCTTCACTGCCAATCGTATGGATTATTTTAGGGACTCCAAATTATCATGGCGTTTAGAGAAAGCCTTACTCTCTAAAACTGACCATAAATCATAATCCAGCGGATTAAGATCGGGACTAAACGACGGCCCAGTCTTCAGCTCTGATGAAGTCCGAAACGTTCGCTTTCAAACAAGACTGCGTGGACCGAGCATTATGACAGGCGCCGAGTCTTGCTGGAAGGACCATACTTGGTTATTGAACATGGTGTTGTTAACTACTTAATTACCTTCTCAAGAATGGTATCTTGATACACTTGTGCCGATGTTTCAATACCTTTTTCACAAAAATATGGCTCAGTCACTCCTTCATAGCTAACACCCCACCAAACCATCACTGAAGTCGGATAATGCCCACGTTGCACTCTGTCGACTAATTGGGAAGCTTCCTTAGAGCTTTGAGCATAAATACGGTCATTTTGATTGTTAAAATGTTGCTCAATTGTAAAAATTTTCTCATCCGTAAACAAAAATTTTCTGTGACCTCTTTTTGCGTACCGTTTCAGTAGTTGTTACGATTTTACCACCCTATTCTTTTTTAAATTATCAGTTAAGAAGTGACCAGTGCGTCTGCTATAGGCTGCAAGTCCTAAGTCATCTTTTAAAGTACGCGACATGGTTCTAGGTGCCATCTTCATCTCCCGAGATAAAATCTTTTGCTTTCGGGCAGGATTTCTTCGAATTCTACCCCTTACTGCTTTGACCACCTTTTTCGTACGAACACTACGTGGACGGCCAGATATTTTTCTGTCACAAACAGAGGAGGTCTCATTGTACCTATAATTAGCCCGGTACACAAACATTTGACTAATACCAAGCGTATGAAGAGTTTCAAAAATTGCATTTGGCTCCATACCTACTTTGCGTAATGCAATCACAGCGATTCGGTTCTCTTTATTACCCCACTCCATTTTGATATCGCAAAATATTGTACAATTTATTGGCGCCAAAATGAAAAACACAATGAACAATCATATAAAAATTACAGATTCCAAATTCCAATGTAATATTTTGTTTATTTTTAGTTTTAACAGTATTTATGGCCAGACTAGGTATATTAGAATAAATAATTCCATTTATCGCCGGGATTTAATCACGCACAAAATGCTACGAAAGAAAAATTCTTTTCGTGAATTTATTTTTTCAAAATTAGAGTAGTATTATTGTTAGTTCTTAGGACTTTGAATCTTTAAGTTCTTTATCGAGCGCGAATAATTATGTGAATTTATTTTCTCCAAGCACACCTTGTTAATTTATGACTAAGATTACTATCCTCAGTAAGAGACGGCCAATCGCCTGCGTTGACCAATCACAGCGTGAGGTATTCCCATAGGCACGCATATCTCGATAAGTATTGAACGACGAAGCAAATGCAAAGTTTATAGAATAGCCATAGTAAATTGTAATAAATAGAAAGTTTTAATTCTCCTGACCTATTCCTATGTTATTACTGCAGTTACTATTTTTTCTTAAAGTTTTGTTATAAAATAAATGTTAGTATTAATAAAAACCACCGGCAGCCAAGCGCTGTCAAGCTGCCGGTGATTAGAGCTGTATTAGAAGCTTTCTTGCAATGCGTGCTATGGTAAGAATTACAATCTTTTGAATCTGGCTCTTGACTCAACCCCTTAGGGCGAGTCTTCTAAGACTTCGCTATAATACCGTTCAAATTGACGGCTATCGAGGCAATAATCGAGTCAGCATATCACAATATGGTAGTTATTTATTAGTTTTTAACGAATAACATGAGCAAATAAAACTTTCAATTTATGAGTCTTGACTTCCCTTACTGTTAATACTCAAATATTGTGGTCCCGTTAAACTGCAAAGATATAGATAAGAAAGTTTCTTTAACTATAATGTTTACAGTCTTGAATTTGTTAATACAATCTATTTAATTTTTATAGTGCAGTTTTTTTAATAAAAATACGGCACTTCTGAACTACATGATTGCATCCCTAATTATTACTTTAAACTATGGAAAAAAATGTAAATGGATAATGGCTTCTTTACTGTTACTTTTTTTAACGCCATCTAGCCACCCCTAAACCAGTTTCTACCTACTATAAGAATCGGAAAGCTGTTTGAATTCTTAAATACATTTTTTATAAATAACTACTTATTGTATAGATTACCCAGACAGAAGAAACATAATATAAATGATCAACATCTATGTATTGCTCAAGAAGCAAATCAGCTCTCAAATGAGCTAATAGAGTAATCATTAATTGAATCATTAAAGTTAAAATTATTTTCCAAAAAATTCAAAACACGTCTTCGTGTTACATTTTTCAGAAATAGATAAAACTCATTTACTTGCTATTGCTGAACTGCAGTATTCAAATGCGATGTGATTTGGAAGGCGTCCATAGTGAACCGGCGGAACCTAACTCCATTACACACCCACCAGTTAATATAGACATCCCCTTCCTCTCTCGGCAGTTCAAAAATCGTTTTAAAACGAGGGATGTATTAAATGCGCCGGGTCTACGTAGCCTGGGCACGTTATACCTGAACAGTGATGAGCCGACCGGCTGTAACGTACCTCAATGGCTGGCAGTTAAGCGCCAAACGGGCCTTATGACCGAGAAAAAATATATAGCAGATAAAACAGAGCCAACTCAGAGCGGTACTACGCTTCTTCATCTGAAGAATGATGTCTTTAAATAAAGGCGTAATATCTGAGGCGGTCTCGAATGTATGTAGGTATCTAATTTTATACGTAAGTAATTCCCAAATGAAGGACGACTTCAGGAATACATCACAAAAGGCGTGCTGAGCAGGCAGTGCCAATTAGTGAAGTGTGTAATGGGCCAGATTTTCGCGAGGGAGGGATTGAGTCTTGTTAATGAGACGGCGGCGGTACCTTGTCGTAATAACATTGAATTATACGCCATTAGCGTAAAGCCTGGATCTGTGAAGTGGCAGTTTCGCTCTGCTCGAATTGATTTCATTGCTCGTTCGCAAATGACATACCGACATATTTACGACAAACATGTTGATGTGAAAGCGAATAAACGTGCGAAGCTTACCGAATTGACGGCGGCCATCGCGCTCCCGGCGTCGCCGCTACTCCAGCTCGGTCACCAGCTCATTCTGAAACAAACGACCGTGTAAATCACTCAATTAATTACTCCATGTATTGGCAAGCAATATACGAGTGCAGTAAAAACGCTCCATCGATATGTATCTCCGTTTCATGTAAAAATACATCGATGTCGGTCATTAACGTCACATATAAAGTGAATTAGTCTAAAAGCAATAAAGTAAATGCCTCCGAAAACGGGTCAGCCTTGTTGACATCTCGGCGGTCTGACTCAATGCAGTCTCACACGGTTCGCCTTTCATTACGCCTTTAGTCGGCGACCATGCGTGCGAACAAATGTAAGCTCAAACTCGTATGCGTAGGCAATGAAGTCGTCCATGGGACGCCGCAACGAGATACGTCTCGACGCACGCAACGGTTGCCGTTCACAGTCAGTGGGGCAAACGTCCAAGTCCATTAATAAAATTGAATCAGGCGGACATTCCGAAGCACAATATGTGCACGTGTGGGCATAAATAAAGCGCTGGCGGTTTAGTGAGCATAGTGAACGTTAGCGCGTCCGGGTATCAGCCGCGCAGCCCGAGAGGATGCTCCGCGCTAACAGCGTCGTAAACGTCCGGAAAAGTGTCTCTCTTAATTAAACCCTACAACTATTTTAACGGTTATCTCTATTTCATTTGACCTTTCTATGTACAGTGAAATGAATATAAGAACAAACAAACTCACTTCACCCAGAAACAAAACAATCTAAAACGGTAAATGAGATGCATGACTCCCAAAGCGATATCGCGATTTGCTGAACAGAATAGAATCTACGGAGTATAGTATTGTAGAGTCAATAAAATGAAAAGTTTAGTCACGTTGGCCGCATAGAGAGCGTAGTAAAATTGTTGTTTTATGCCCAAAGTTAGGACAATAGTATGAAGAAGCTTCAACTATTCGCGAGTCTGTAAGCTTTCTTACGATAATGTCGAATTCGATTCCGAGATGTACTCGTACTATAAACTTTTATTACTAGGTTATCTTGGCAGCATACACGGCATATTAGCATACTTTTAGGGTATCTTGGAGTTTTATTATTTGATTAATTTTAATGTAGGATGAGCAAATTAATGTTACTTTATTATTATAAACGTGAAAGTTGATTAAACTAATGATTAGGGCAAAAGGTTAAATTACTCATACGTACGTTTTGTTCTTAAAACATTGCTGCTGGATTAATTGCTGAATAAGGAAACGAACATCTAGATAATAATGGCTTGTTAGACATAAATAAAGGTAGTGCCATATGTTATGGAAAATAGATTAAAAAAATAATTAGAAACTATGTTCAGTATTTGTAGCATAGTTTTCGAGTTGTTCATTGAATAATATTACTCTGCCATCTAGCCCCTAAGCATAACTATAGAAACCAGATAACTGATAGAACACTTATATCCTCCTTTGTAAATACTTAAAATGTACATGTTTACAACATCTAGACACAAAAAACATCTATGCTCGAACAAAACACAAATGTCTGTCTTGGATGAGAGTCGAACGCACGCTCTACAGCCCAGGAAACGAAGCTATTACCAAATGAGCTGACAGATTGGCAGTCACTATAAACAGTTATAAGTTTTGTTTTAGTGAGTTAATCAATCACGGAATTTATTTGGCGTGTTTTATTAAAAGATTTGCTTTCGAAAATACGTAAATGCTGTGAAACAAGCACTGATAAAGTGTTATTAAAATTTGAACTGGTATGTTTTACGATGACTGTTCATAGAAAGCAGTAGGTAATATGAGGGCATGTACAAATTATTATCCTTCTGCCGCGGCTGCCAAGAGCTTGGCCGAGATATGATTGATGCCTAATGTCACTGTACGCTTAAAACATTATTTCAGTTTCGTGCGTAATGTTCCAAGAACGAAACAAGATATTCACCATTAATGTTTCAATATTCGTCTATTAGTCTCTAATCGTATTAGTCTATGTATGTCTCTATTATGTGTGTGTGTGTTAGATTCATTTCGAGATAGGTACTTTATATAAAGGTATAGGTTGGTCTAGCACTAAATTACGTATTATAACTAATAAATCAAATTAAAATATCTTAAACAAGCTTAATTAAATAATTGATTGATTTAGGCGTCACTTTGCGGAATTCATTTCAATCATTCTTAATTAATGTTGATTATTCAAGGTATATATTTAGTTTATTTCCACTTAACAGTCGTTTCAGTTAGAACAGTGATGAGGATTTAAATTTAACTAATTTGACAACAATTTATTAATTAGTTAAATTTAAGTCCCCATCACTGTTGTAACTGAAACGGCTGTTAAGCGGAAATAAACTAAATATATACCTTGAATATTCAAACTTAATTAAGAGAATTAAAGAACACCCTTCAAGTTCTTATCTGTATTATATTTTTATTTTTTTTGTGTAATAAAGAGTTTGGATTATTAATTATTTAGGTGTTTTCTTTCATAAACACATGAGACTTTTGTGTATGTGTGGTCTTAAATGATTTCTTCCATAAAGTTCTTGCGGCATTTACAAATATATAGCTTTTCTACGAAAAATAATCTAATGTAAAATGTTTTCATTAAAAATTATAGTAAAATAAAGACAAAGCCTGTGCTGTTCATAAAGGCGCCGTCATTTTTATCACTTTGCATGAAAACTTTAATAAAGTAAGACACAGCGTTGCGACGCCGACAACGCTCAGGTGAAATTATTACCTTTTTATTCTATAGTCGCTTTAATTTTGTCGCGTGCCTGTAACATGACAAGTATTTAAAAAATGAGCAACGTTTTATCATGATTTCATCAGGTAATTTCAGCTTACATTTTTCTACATAACTACATCACATAAGGCAAAATACTTAAAATATACTTTTGTTAATTTTCCTTTTAAATGATTTGGCTATAGTAAGAAAGAGTGTCATTTTATTCGACGTTTCTATGGAACCAAGTCTAAAATTGTAAAAAAAATTAGCTGTTTCGTGGTTTTTTTTATGGTTGACAGGCTAGGTGCTTTTTGCCACAGCTCACCTAATGTTAAGTGAAAGTGTGGTCGTATATGGTAAAGCACACCTAGCCTGGAATGGAACTGATGTGATGTGAACGTGTGAAATGTGGAGCATGTGATAAATGTCAAATCCTTAACAACTTGTCCATTGTTTTGTTGCTCAAAGTTCTGTGTATCGCTGAAATGGTCATGGAAAGGCGTTATCTCTTACCATCAAGCGAGCGTATCGTTCGTCTTGTTACTTTTTACATTAAAAAAAAAATGAGCCAAGCTGTTTTTTTTACGGACTAAGGTAAAAATAAAGACCAAAATAAATGCCAGTAGATGTGATTTCACTGTAAAATTATGCTCCATAAATGGCAAAAAATTATTTGCATGGAAATCGAACCACCTTAATGAGCAAACGCTAATTTTATAACCATTATTGCTTTGAGAACAAATATTCACACAGACACGGGCCTCATTAAGGATCTACAGTGAGTCTTTTTCAGCGGAAAAATGACATCAAATTGTGATTATTTAAATGTGGATTAAATCGAGCGAACGAATCTTTGCCATTGGAGCGATTAACATGAAAATTGAACGCATCTCGTGAAATTGACCAATTGAGCAATTCATTTGGCAAAAACGGCAGTATTTTAAACTAATCTTTGTTATTATTTTGTTTGTATTCGTAGTAAATAAATGCAAAACAAAACACGATACGTTCTCAGCACACCATTAATTTAAGATACAATACAATCACAATCAGGCACTTTTTTGTAACAAAAATATGTTTGCGTTCAAAATTATAGCAGCATAAAGCCGACAAGGCAATAAATTTTGATTCTACGACACAGGTCTAGGTATATTCCATTCCATTCAGTTCTATTTTGTTTCATACCATTCCATCCCGTTGCATTTATTTTCATTCTGTTTCGTTCCATTCTATACTAAGAACATATCTGGTTATTTTATCTTAAAATAAGCAAATTAAAAAAATGCGTTTTTATTATCAGATACAATATTCTTAGTAAAATTATTATATAAATATATAACATAGACTAACCATATAAATACCCATAAACAAACATAAAAAATACTATTGATTACATAAATATAAGTCAATAAAGAAACTTTTTTAACAACAATAAAAAACTTATTTATTTATTTTACAAAGCCTGCTTGATTGTCCAATGTAAAGAAAAAATAGTACTTTAAAAATAAACTAGATGGCGCGCGCGTCGATATAGCTCGCGGTGATGTTTTGTTTTTAAAATTAATTACGATTTAAAACAATTAGAAATATACAAGCTTCTCATTGATCACTCGATTGTCTTTCAATTACCTTTACGAACCTAAAAATTATTTGGAAGTTTTTCCAGTGATGTTGTCTAGGTTGACGGCCTTAAAGTGGGAAAAAGAGGCCAGACCGGCATTCTGGCCTCTTTTTAGTAGTATTAAAGCCAAGCTGGATTTCAATGTTAAATTTACTAAATATGTCATATTAGTAGGTACGATAGAATAGCTAAGGCAAAACTTGTGAATAAATCAATGATTTCTTTAACCAAATAAGGAAAAAAACTAACGTCATAATTGGCATAAATACTTCTATTTTCAAACGTCTGGACCAGGCACAAACTATATTTAAGTATCTACCTGGTTAGATCAAAGCTAACTGCGTATCGTACATACACCCATCTACGTCAATGGCATCTAGTGATGGTTAAATTCTTCCCGATGACGTTACATTTACGAGAACATCTCTACACCTTCCAAGACTTGAATGAAGCACATAATGCACTCATGAGTGCTGTATCTATTGCTGTGAATAGACTGGTTTGAAGTGGATGCTGTTTTGATTTATCGATATGTGTATGTTGTATATTTTCATAATTTTGGAGAGTAGATAAAAAGGTAGTATTGTGAAGTAGTAGTTTTTTTTTTAATTTGGGAAATGGTAGACTAGTAAAATAACTAGTAGACGTTACTTGAAAACTTAGAACAATTTCTTATTGTCATAGCACTCGTTTACTACAAAATAACACTATCACCGGACTAGCTGGCGGTAAACAATGGCGGTTTTCATTGAAATATTGCAAAAACATTTTCTTTTTCTATCGTACTATAGCGACCGAGACCTCCTGATCCAGTTGCACGAGCTTGCCACGTGATTTATGAATGAAATTGCAATGAAATAGGTTTAGGTAAATGCCTACGCTACGAGTAGAATTATACCCAGAAAACCATTTTTTTGTGGACAATTTTTCGACATCGATTTTAAAGTTTTTTTTTCATGCATGGGTTCAGTTATAGCAGTAGTTGACGCAATTTAAATTTTTTCTTGTAATTAAAAAATAGTTGTGTTCAAAATTTATATATTTTTTTTTTTATTTTTTATTTTTTAATGGTTGACAGGCCAGGTGTTTGACCACAGCTCACCTGATGTTAAGAGAAGTTGTGGTCGAAGATGGTAAAGCACACCTAGCCTGGAATGGAACTGGCTCTCAAGTGAGGCTGCCGGAACACACCGTTAGATGCTTGGCGGCAGATTTTCAACTTGAGGGTGCTAGCTAGCCAGCCGAGTACTAGAAAGTACCCTACCACCATGCAAAATCAATAATGCAATATCTCAAGAAGTTATTACAAATCTAACGCACACAGTGTTGGACGTAACAGTAAGTAATTAAATTTCATTTCTATGTTATTTTAATTAAAGAATTGAATTAGGAAAAAGGCCTCCAGCTAACAGTTTTACGTTTCACAATTTGGATTAGAAATTGAAGAACACTTGTAGGCAGATAACTCGATTCAAACAAAAAAGGTTTTAACGCAGGGTAAAGGGGGGGGGGCGAGGGTGATAGGGGTTTGGGGGTGGGGGGTGTTTGACCTGTTAAATGTTACGTCTGAAGGTGAAGGGCTCTGGAGTTTTTGCGACGTTACTTCTCTCATAACTCACTCGTTGGTCGTTTTTTAGAGCTCTCACGAAATGTTATTACTTCAAATGCTGTAATATGATATGGAACTGCTCAGAAATATCGATATTGTTATTTTAACAATAGTTAAGGTCACGACCTGACTGATATTCTGAAGAAACTATTACAAAAATATATTTGTGTTCACTTATCTACATTAACAATGTCAGAGCTGTTGGTACGACCTCACAATATTTTTGATATGCCTACAGTAATATATAGGTAGTATGAGCGTAAATCTAAAGATTTAATTATCGCTAATATAATTTTTTTATGTAAAAATAACGAGTCAACGAGACGCTCTTCTGGTGGTAAGAGATAACTGTCCATGACAGTAATACACAGAACTTTGATTAGTAAAACAGTCCAGGGCATTGCTGCTCTGTTTGTTTTGGACTGGATTTGTTTTGTTACTCAGAGTTCTGTATATAGCTGCAATGGTCATGGACAGGCGTTATCTCTTACCATCAGGAGAGCGTCTCGTTCGTCTCATTATTTATTACATTAAAAAAAACTATACTGTCGCTTAATAAAGTCGCAAAAAGCAGTGGTTAAACACCTGACATATGAACTATAGAAAAGTGATAAATTGTCCGTCTATAGAGACAATTGTAATTTTGGACTACAACGTCACATCTCACTTTCGTTCTACATTCCAAGAAACATTAGCAACGCACACTTATAAATAGTGTATATTTAAACACACTACTTATTCTATACCGTTCTGTCACAAATGACGAAAACTTTAGGTAGAGGCATAAATCGTTTTTGTAATAATGACATAAACGATGTATCTGTGTGTGAGTGCGAACACACGTCACGAAACAGACGTAGTGTTTCAGTACGTTGCGCTGAAAAAATATCTTTATCTTGCAACATTTTTCAATCAACAAAACAAAATATATGAGTAAAATAATTTTTTTTTTGTTTTACTTATGCGGGCGAAGCTAGATGAGACCACGCGCGTGTTGTACTCGGCTTTGTCTCCATGAAGAAAACCATTGGATATGGCCGAAACTATAAACGTAATTCGGTGTAAGAAAAAACGTAAAAACGTAATTCGGCAAAAAAAAAACTTTAAAAATAATGACTGTTATAAATCTTTGTTGAAAGACATGCGGTTAATTTACCAAAAAATAAAGATAAACATCAGTACAACTTAAGAAATAAGGAAAAATTATTCATCCCATGGACTAGGTTAGTTAAAGTTAAGAAACAGGGCCGTCATGCCAAAATACTAATGTACAATAAATTACCAGTACCATTCAATAATTTCAATTTAGTAATACAAGTATGTATTACTAAATTGAATTTTAAAACATTTAAACAGCCACTAAAACATTTCTTTGAAATCAACCCATTTTACTATTTAAATGAATAATATGTCAATGAATATTTCGGAAAACTCTTTTTTGTATATTATGGAAACTTAGTTTACTTATGTTATATGTTATTTATTATTAATTACCTGCTAATTATTTTCAATTTCCTAAAGTGAAAATATTACTTAGTTTGTTAACTTAGCTGAAATTAAATTTAGAACGCTTTTTATTGTTATATTGACTTGCCTGTAACAATCGTTGTTATTTATGGCCAATAGATGATTCTGATTCTGAAGGGCGTTAATAATTCGTACTGTGTTTTGTATAAACTTGAGTTACTGCTGCATTTGCAGACCCATAATATCATCTTCTTCTTGTAGTTACGTTGTTTTTCACCGTATCTCTCGGAGTGAGCCAAGAATGTAATCCACTTAATGGAATCGTAAGCGACGCATCAACACGCACAAAACACCGAGTTTACTCTTTTTATTTGTTTGTTTGTCCAAATAACTTTTATAACAATATTCGGCGTAACAAAAATACAGCCAACCTTTCGCAGTATCAGCACTGCGCTTCTACATAAATCGATCGAATATAATTATATCAAACAAATATTTGTTCGATTAATGCAAATCGGTTATGGAATCAGATAGCCGCTCAAAGAGCGATTTATTTCGTGTTGCGCGATATGAAATTAACTAATTATAGTTTGACTGGTGTAAAATACTGTAAATAAATAATAAATTAAAATAAATATATTTTAGAAACAGCTGCAACTCTATATAATACACACATAACATCACACTTTCCTGTTATGATTTCGACAAATAAATTGTATTCCGAATCAGACCTTTTTTTATAAGCTATCCCACTGCTGAAAGTGGACCTTTTTACATCCCGAGAATGATAAGAGTAGGTTGTCCGCCAAGCTGGCTAAGTGCAGGTTAGCAAAATCATCCATCCATTCAGTAACTGCACAAAAAAGAGCCTAATCCTGTATAATTAAAACAGAAATTTATCGAAATTGCCTTCGTCTTCCAACAATGAGTAAATATACGAGTAATAATGTATAATCTTTTTTGGTATTTCTAATTATACAGGGATGATATCCATATTCATTGCTAATAAACAAAATGTACGTCGAACTTGTAACAGAATGTAGAACAAAAATAACGAGATATTTGTTTGGGTTGTCGTACGTTCATAATTGAACATTAAAATCGTCATTAATTTTACGCCAGATAAACATTCGGCTGATTACCGACAAATTTACTACGCAATGGTCTGAAATTGGTTCAGTTATTGTACATTTTGTTTAATTAGGGATTATTTCAACAACTCATGTTTTTATCATTGATTGTTTCTGCAGCATCTAAGCAACTTTTCACCGTAACTGCCATACCTATAGGGTTGCGCGAAACAGTAATATAAAACCAAAAAGAGCTCGTTACGCTCATCGAAGTACAACATCTACTGCATGGTTGACTTTGAAATCGTTGATTGTGAATGGAAAATCTATATGTTTTTGCAATTACAAGATCGGCCCTGTAATGATACTTACTCATAATGATGAGTACAATAACCTCATTTCTTATTTTATAGTAATAGAGACAAGCAGGCGGTTTGCCTGATGGTAAGCTCACCGCCACCGAAGATTAGCTACATTAGGGATGTTGTTGATGCACAGAGAAGTGTTTATAGCCGCTATTTTTTAAAACGCTTCATATTGTAACTGCGCGGAAAGACATTTAAAGTGCGTGGAAGAAATTAGCGCCAAAACCGTACGTTATGTGATTTCTAGATTTGCAAAAAAATGGAATTCACTTTGTAACGATGACAGGATGTGCGGTAGAGGAACTCTGACGCAGGCTCTAATGAGCTTTTTGGCGCAATTAATTCTAAAAGCTCGTTAGAGCTTCTCCTTAGAACAAGCGGTAAAATAAAAAGTAAGTTTATGACGTACACCTGTTAACATTTGATATGTATTTTCTTACGTCTAACTCTTTCAGGGGTCATAAAACCATTGACATCGACAATCAGCCAATTAGACGGTCTAATTACTCCAACCATCAGATGATAAAATAATAATTATCACCGGGGAGAATAAAAACATTGGTTTTGTTTTTAAATTTATTACACGACAATTCGTTCGATTTTGTACTGAAATCATGTATGGTTAGCGCGGTAGGATCGCATGCCGAAGGGCGTGGGTTCAAACCCCAACAATGAGCTTGAGCTGCCGGTGAAGGAAAACATCGTGAGGAAACCATAGCATGGTGGTAGGGTACTTTCTAGTACTCGGCTGGCTAGCTACCACCCTCAAGTTGAAAATCTGCCGCCAAGCATCTAACGGTGTGTTCCGGCAGCCTCACTTGAGAGCCAGTTCCATTCCAGGCTAGGTGTGCTTTACCATCTTCGACCACACCTTCACTTAACATCAGGTGAGCTGTGGTCAAACAACTAGCCTGTCAACCATAAAAAAAAAAAAAAAAAATTGATACATTTAGAACATCGTCTATATAGGTATCAGTGTCAGATATTCTGTCGTAAGCATTAGTATTTACAAGCATTACTGTTTTCCGTTTTCAAGGGTACTACAGTTAGAAGGATAGTTAAGTACTTTATTTCAACTGAATAATTTTGAAGATTACAAGCGAAACTTTATTTTTTAACATTTTTTTTATTGATAAGATTGAACCCACGCCTTTTGGCATATGAACCGGCCGCGCTAACCACTGAACTATTCTTCGTTATGTTATAATACTCTGATTTGTATAGAAATAAATATCTTTAAGTTTCAATATTTGTAGATATACCTACAAGTTAAAAACGTCACTTGCAAAAAAGCTTGCCTCCATTCATATGCAAAAATGAGGGTATTACCGAATGAGACTTAAGCAGATTATTTAAAAAGTACGCTTTAACTAATTAAATCCAGAGCTGCGATAATTACTTTTTGCTATGTGAACATAATTATAGCAAGAACTTGAATTAATTATGTATCTACTTTTTAATTACAGTAGGTACAGAGATCGCCTGTGATGTTGGGCTCAGCTCGAGCTCTTCTATTTCTACATTTATTCTTATAAAAGAGTCAGAAATGAGTCAACTTATGTCAGTGGTAGAATGGTAAAATACACTTTCAATGGCGGATGAAGATCGACTAAATAGTCAAAGCTTAGTTAGACGTTGGAGTAAGCTGCAGGGAGAAAGAACTGCGCGAATTGCAGAAAGGCAAATGTGGAGTTTCAACTCACACATAGAAGCCACAAAGTGTTATACCCGCGTGCGCACACAAGGACATAAGAGAGCGTCATGCTGTTTGCCGTCACAGCATAAGAGTCAGTTTTATTGCCAAGGCGCGCCAATAAATGTTTCACATAAAAAAAAAGTTGTTGCCCTACAATGTTTCTAAAATAATAGATAGATAGATAGAAACTCTTTATTGTGAATATCGGACATAGCAAAATTTACAGTAACAAAAGAACTTTATGAGACACACATGGCAGCCTTATCGCTAGAAGCAATCTTTTCCAAGCAAACAAAAATGGTTACTGACTAAGTAATATTAACACAACATTAAAATATTAACCAAAACATAGAGAATTTCTCAGATTTCGATATTAATACTCGCTATGAATATTAGTTACGTCTTTGAGATATTGAAGGAGTTACGTCTGTACAGCGTTTCTGAATACCTCTACATGCTACACTAAAACTTCGTCAAATTCTAACCAGAAGCAATCAAGTCTAGTGGTATCAACTGAGAACTAATTGATTAACTTTACTAGCTCAACAATAATCTACTAAATACTACAATGTGATTTGCTCGATAAAGTTCAAGATATATATTTTTCATTTTGACTTCGCAGTTTGTGTATTGTGTCAAAATGTGTGAAGAATTGTCATGATTAAAACAAGTACAATAAATGTTAATACCAGACAACGTCACATATAGTATTCCACGGTAAATTCAAAGTGCATACCTTCCTAAAGTAGTAGTGACTTTACGTAGGTCTGTAGGATTCAAGACATTTTTATTAGTGAGAAAATCGTTCAGTGTACAAAAATCTTAAAATTATATCTAATGTAAAGCACATGTCCTCGCCTATTGAGGCATACAATATAATCAATGTATAAAAAAATCTCATAAAGAATAATCATCTAAATGACATTAGATTTTTTAGTTAATCAATCAATAATGATTAATTGAATCTCAAGTGAACGCAAAAAAAAGAAAGAAAACATTTTAAAAAATCTACACACACAACCAAATATATAAAATACATCTTGTTTCTAAAATGTCTGGACGAAGCTTCGCTTGACCAAAATTCTGGCGTTTATATGGCTCAACGCAAAATGATTGCGTTTAAACATGGCAATGCCACCAGCATGTTGGACACGCTTCCGACTTGCGTATTGGATTGTCTTTGAACTTTCGCCGGTCTTAAATAGTTCATGCTGTTGTCTATTAGGTTAAACAGATTAGATAGTTTGTAAATATTTTGTTGTATCTATGTAGTTAATAACGGCGTATCCAGTCTTTCTGGATTGGCTTATTTGGTAACTCTGCTTCGCGTGCAGAATGGCGTGGAATCAATTCTTACTCAATTATTATCATTTGTTTGACGAATATTAATGTTTGTCTAGATGTTTCGTATGTATGTAAAAAAAGAAAGTGTATCAGTATCATGCTCCCATAGTTCAACCTTTGCTTAGTTTGAGGCTAGATGAAGTTGTGTAAAATGCCATCCATTATTTTAATAAAAATATTCCAGTAATTTTAGCATCTCGGTGGATTCCAAACTTAACCTTATGTAAGTGCCTAACGCCTTGTTCAGGCTGATTGGAAGTTTTCCCTTCATTTCAAAACTAAGCTCAAGTAAGAACTTACTGAAAGTTCCAAGGAAAGTCCAAAGAAACTATTTGCCGTTTCTATCAAGTTTCTATTTCTAGTTGGCAGCAAGAAAGTTTAGTTTCCAGTCGCTAATAAATAGGACCATTTTATCATGGTGCATTTCTACTTAAAGTGTAAACAGTTAATATCTAACTACATAAATTATTTTTTTATTACAAGTTAGTGTTAACGTAACTTAGAGAGCTTTGTGTTAGAAAATGAATCATATTAAAAAGTAGCCTCAACGAGATATTTTTAGCGACAATATCGCCAGTTGTTATTTCTAGTTTTTTATTTGTTGTATTATGCAATACTTGACATGTTAATATCATAAATGATTGTATTTAAATGAACCGAACCAGACAAAACAAATATTCATGTACAATTTCATAACAGTTTCCGAGCAAAAGCAATTAAAACAAAATATAAATTGGGCAAAATATAAAGTTTATGAATAGAACCTCCATTAACGTAAGGTGAAAGCCGAAAGGATTTCAACGTTATAATGTAGCCAGTTTGTTTAGGGCAAGTTTTGGGTCTAGCTCCGAAACAAACGCCCGCCGTGTTGGGATCACCTGTACAAAACCTGTTTCTGCTAAAGTAGGTTCATAAAAGCTGTGTTGCCAGCCCTAAAGTCAAAATTCATGCCGCTTGAAGATCTATAGACTATATACCGATCACAAAGTGTACTTTCCTTGTTTTTATTTAAATCTGATTGTCTTACCTTTCGGATGAATAAACAAATATATAGCCTTCAATGTACTAATTGATGTACAAATATAGCGATATTTCAGTATTTGCAATTCTACAAATTAGTTATATTATTTCACTCGACGATTAGGTTTCTTATTTCTTGTTAGTGTACCAAGTAACAAGCCTATAAAGAAGTTTAACTCCCACCTGAGTTTGGTAATTGGATAGCATTTCACTTGTATAGTTCAAAAGCTTTAGGAATAGAGTGAATAACAATCTATCATCAATGATATTTGTGTACTACGTATTAGTGACGTGGTTCAAACACTCACGTCAGCTCAATTGCAGAGCAGTGTATGCATTATGTTCAGCACTCCACAAAATATAATTATTTAGATTAGAAATTTCGTAACACGAGAAAATAGAAAACTGAATTCATTAATTTTTTTTTTTAACTTTTATTTGTGTAATGTTTACGTTGTTTCTTTAGGTTTTTTTTTTCGTTTTCGTGTCCAGTGTTTTGTAAATAACTGCTTTTCTTCTAAGTAAAAAAAATCAGCACGAAATCATACAGTACACACTTTTTTGCTTTGAAGTTATCTTCTAAGTACTTAAATAGAATTTGTTGGATACCATTGATATTCAATAGTTAATATTTTGTGATTAGTTTATTTCCTACAAATAAAACTTAAATGATGTTAGTTTATAATCACATCCAATTATGTCATTTTAAGAAAAGGTTCCATTCTGTAGTTAAATGGAAAAATTACTCCAAAAATTAAAATTTCGGGTAAAACACAAAACGATGGAAAATCTTTCGGAATTGCACTGGACACCATCTGTTGAGTCACTTTGTGGTAGATCTTCTTAGTAGGGGGTCGTTTAGGTTTAACCGCTGTATCAGATATTTGAACATGTGCTGTACGTAGCAAAATTACAGGGCTAACAGAAACTAATCATCGAATGTCTCAAAGTCAAGAACGCTTAAGCAGCAATGCTCTGAACATTGTGTTGTTTTGTTACTCACAGTTCTAGGTACCACTGCATGGAACACGGAAAACGGCGTTATCTTACCATAAAAACCAAAAACACAATTCGATATTCGTATCTATATTGCTCCGAAGGTAACGCGGAACCAGACAGTTATTATATACAGTAAATCGATTTCAACCGTGGATAACAATGTCACACTCATCAGCGCTGGCAACTCACCAAATATTATTTTACAACAAGGCGAGTGGCCTAATCATTTACTGAACGGAAATTTTATGCGGCTGTCCATTACTTTTTTATTGTATTCGGATGTGAATACTCCAAACTATACTTAAATTAAAACATCATGTTACAGGTGTCTATAATACTATGCCCTTACTATCAGGGACGTCTATTCTGTTTGTATACTTCTGTAGAAGCGATAAAAAGTTTAAAATACCATAAAAACGGAAAAAAACATGTAGCCTAACGAATGTATTGACATCTTATTTATCAAAATCAGGTGAGTAAAGTCGTTATAATAGAACACTAGCGGACGCTTCGCGGTTTCGCCCGCGTGGTTCCCGTTCCCGTAAGAATACAGGGATAAAAAGTAGTCTATGTCACCCGGAGATAGTGTAGATACCCAACGGGGAAAGAAATTTTGAAATCGGTCCAGTAGTTTCGGAGCCAATTCAATCCAAACAAACAATCAAATCTTTCCTCTTTATAATAGTATAGATAGATATAGACATAGATAAACATAGACTGTTAAAAACATAATCCCTGTTTTTTGGTATTGCTGTTAAAAAAGGTGTAAAAATATTATTAGATATGTCATAATCCCTTTTGTCTCCCTTGTCAATTGTGATGTTAAGTCATATATATTTTTTTAAATGCGATTTTTGTTTGAAAGTTCCTCCTTACAACTTTCCTGGCTCAAAATAAATAAATGTCCCATGACATTTTAAACATCTAAATGGTTCGGTTAGTTATCATGAGTTAATTTAATTTCCTCTGGCTATGGAAGCATATTTAAAGAACAATGTAGCGCATCGACAACGCTCGTGTAGCCTCGTCCTAATAAAACAACAATAAGAAATTACAAATAAACCGTAATATCTATATCTAGTAGCAGTATATTAAATAAACCCGGCAAAGCAGGCAAGTTAAATCCAATAGCGCTCGCATTAAGGGGAGAACGCACTCCAGTTGATTTTTGGTTCGACGTCAGGGAAGCAGAACCAGTGATCCGTAACGGCTCTGATTGGATAAAGGGTTCCCTATACTCGTACAACATTATACAAGTACAAGCAGTAACTCAATGTGTAACAACCGGCAAGGTAACGTATACTACTTCACAGTCCGGTGACGCTGTAGAGGCCATCTGCGGCCAACAGCACTAGTCATTAAAAAAAAAAAAAAAAAGTATACTACTCGCATACAGTACCATGCGAAACAATAGTACTATGGCAAAAGGAGCTTATTATGATTAAATATTCGATGGTTACAATACTAAAAAGTACTGATACAAACGCATTGTTCTCCTGACAGTAAAAGATAACGCCTGTCCATGATCACTGCAGCAGTACCCAAAACTACACCGACCTGTGCTCAACCTCTACATTGGGCAGAGGGGAGGTTCAGAGTTTAAACCCCACGGTACGAACGTTTATATTTTCTGATTATTGCCGCTGAGTTGAAACGGTGGTGGAGAAAAAAGTAGTGAGGAAAACTGCATAACTGAGAGTTGGAAATGTTTTCAAAGACGTGTTAAGTCTACCAATCTGCATTTGCCGTAAGTAAAGCCACCACTTACTAACCAGCCATACTTTTCTCAGAGTGAGAAAAGCTCGCCCAGAAGCGGGATAGCTTATAAAAAAAAGGCTGAACCAAAACTGAAAAATCTAAATAAGGAACTTACACATATCTGGACTTTGATTTTCTAGCTCGCATGAGATTACGTAATGAAAAAGTGCATAGCGTTGACAATGTTACACGCTTTTAAAGTTTAATTTAATAGTTAAAACAAGGCCGTAATAGACCTCGCCGTGATTTTTTTAATTTGACATTGGCATAGACAGTACCACTCCACGTCAATTTTACTCAAATTCTGTCACATTACGTAAACGCGGCGCGTTACGTTCTCTTATGCTCATAACGAATAAAGGCTTTAGTAATAAAGGCCTAGTATATATTTTTTTTCTTCACAATCTTTTTGGGGTATTTTTCTCAGATCAATCTGGTGCATGGATTTATTTTATCAATCTGTCATACTGTACGTGCTGTATAGTCAATACACAGTGCGTATTTTGTATTACCGGGTATACGCTGATGGTCTTAGCGTATAGAATAATTTATGGCACCATAACGCTAGTCTGCGATGTTTCAAAGAAATTGGGTATTCATAATGTTGAAAAAATAACGCATCTGACATTTAATACTTTATGACGGATGGACCAAGTGTTTCGTATCTCTGACATGGTGTAAATTTTGTAGCAGTTGTCGAAAGGGTGCGATATCAATTTTATATTTTGAATGAATGGTTGTCGTGTGTCATATAGACAAGTGGCTTTAGAGTCAGAATAAAAAAAACTCTTGATATTATTTCCTCGGCATGTATAACAAAAGGTTAACAACTTGACCTAGTATATAGAGCAGCTGATATTTTTTCAGGATTATAGAGTTAATTACCCATGGTAAAAATAGTATTTCTGCTTCAAGAGCTGTAGGGCGTAGGTTCGAATCTCGCCCAGGACAAACATTTTGTGGTATAAACAAATGTTGGTTCTGTGTCTGGGTTTTCTGTATGTGTATTATAAGTATGTTTTTACAAAAAAAAAAAAATTGAAGTATTCTATCGGTTACCTGACTTCCATAATACAAGGTTTGCTTAGTTTAGGGTCAGATAGCGCTGTGTCCTACAATATTTGTTACTTGTTAATATATGTTAATTATTACTGTAGACTGAAAAATATCTTAAAATATATGTTATAACTTTAGTTGCCCATTCTCCAAACATTTGGCACGTTTTAAGTAGCGCGTAATAATGGAAGTAAATGATTCTGACCAAACTTCTCATTGTTCCAATTAAACAATACAAGAAATTATATTCTATTCTCCCGTCGATCGAGCTCTGGGAGTCTTGCCAGAACGTGAAGCGCCTTTACAATATAACCGCTACTCTACAGTGCTTGTTTTAAAAAATAAATCCGGTCAAGTGCAATATAGTTAGCTCACCTGGTTTCGTACAACCACATAAAATAAACTTATTGCTTATCGAAAATGCTTAAAACAATACTGTCGAATCTCTTTATGTTTGATTTCATTTGGGAAATAGATCAGAATTCGAGTTGCCGAGAAACAAATATTCAAAAAAAAAAGATTAATTAGCAAAATTATAATTTAATTAGTGCTCAATGTGAACCATTTTTAATGTGACACCAATTCTATGATGAAAACCCCCAGCTCTTTCATAGAAGAATGCCATTAATAACACGTATGAAACATTATCTTATATTTAAAATTGTTTACATTGATAGCACTCTGCAAGACATATATTTCCAATTTATTCAAGTACATTCGAAGATCATCGTTTCACTCAGTCAGTTAATATTAATCCGATTTAATCAAGTTTTTTAATAATTAAGTATTCTTTTATTAAATTTCAGTAGCATGATGGAAATGCTGTTTTGCGAAATAGCCGGACACTAACCAACAACGATTATTTTAGCTGTTACACAAGAGTAAGGAAGAATCTGGAGGTCGAGCTAAAATAAACGATGCATTTATATCGTGTTTATTATTATACAGGGGATTTAGACTGTCCACGGAAATAGGTGTCGTACGTTGAACGTGTGTTTTGACTCATAATGTTCTGTTTGAATTTAGATTTTGCGCGACATTTGACAGATGTTGAACGCTGAAGTTTTTTGGGTTATTTTTATTGTAAAGGAATCCAATAGCGCGACTACACACTTGATATACCTATCGAAACTACAAATTAGCATCACTATAATAAGTAGGAAACAATACACCAATGTGTGGTTTATTTAATTGCGTTCAAAATGGATTTTACACGTTAAGGCCGACATTACATTGGTTACAATATAATCAATTTGTACGTGCAAAGTGAATAATTATAATTATAATAAGTTTTTGGAAGTGAAACTTATACCGAAATGAATAAAAAATTTCACATATATCAAATATCCGATTTATGTTTATAATTATGTATAATCCCACTAATAGTATAAATGTAAAAGCATGGATGAATGTTTGTTACTCTTTCACGCAAAAACTACTGAATGGATTTTGATGAAATTTGGCATGGATTACATAGGCTACTTTTTATCCCTAAAACATGTAGCGGGTAATACTGCGCAGCTAGTAAAAAATATAACCTTTTACCACTAACAATGTATTTTTTTTTTATGATAAAAAGATAAGTTTAAGTGAATTGAAAGTTGGTAATAAATAAGAATTGTAATTGTTTAGTAGAAAGTTTAAACTATTTGATATCCCTGGGAGTTCATTTAAGTAAAATATCCCTATGTTAATCCTGTATTTTTATAGTGGAGTATAGGCTGTATGGCAGCACTTTTTTTCTGCTGTCGCTATGCTGATATCTATACCTTCACTGAGTTTAACCCAACCGCGTGGGAAAAATTTAGCGAAACCAGCGTGGAGTCTATTTTTCGCACTTATTATAATATTCGGGCGGAATCCGTTCTAGTACAAGAAGGTAGGGTTGTCATAAGGCAATATAATTTTCCACTGTATTATTTACAAAGTTATATGTACACGAACTACTATATCTGTAGATTGTGGTTCCGCACTTTTTTTGGGATAAAATGATGTACATAATATCTGTTGTGTTAAATTATCGCTATTCAACTAGGAAATTAAGTTGTGCTACTGTAGAATAGCAACTATGTAGATCTCTAGTTTTTTTCCAAAGTGTTCAAAAAGTCATAAACTGTAACTTCCCTTAAAGTAGGTAATTACCTACTTTTTGTTTTATGCATTTTATTTTTACGATAAAAAACAACTTTTTCAAAGAGCATGTTAAAGTCATTATTTACTGGGAAGAGAGGTAAACATCATACCAAATTTGGTTGTCTGTTTCACTCACACTCACGGTAAAATGTATAGAATATTTTTTTCATGATAATTTTAAAAGTTATCAAATCGAAATTACTCTATTTGCTTCACAGGCTCTAATCTAAAGGGACTGTTAGTTAAATACATATAGGTATTTTCTTGCGACAATGACTACAGCGAATGAAAGATATTGCGCAATACTGGCAGTTGACAACCCTAGCTAGCATCTGTCGCGCTATAATTCACGTGTGCGTCGTCTACACTTTCTAGCACCAAACAATAACAATAGTAATAAAAACCTTTAAAAATAGGGCGTTTAGCTTTTACGATCGCGAAGATTTCAAGACTTTTGGCGAAAGTATAAAAAAAATATATACATTCCATTTGCAAACGTTGTTTTTTTTTTTCGACCGCAGCACGTTCATGCATTATGTCCATTCCTAAATTTTTCATTTGTAAACGTTGCTAACTGAATTTATTTACCAAGAATGATGTGAGTGTATCAAAATTAAACATAATCAAAATCGTTGGTAAGTTGCATCACTTGAGAACCGTTGTTGTTGTTGAACCGAAATAGCTGATTTCTTTTAATGTGCGTGATACGTCGAATTAAAATTGTATGTACCTATTATAAAATAAATATTTTAACGTAATTTATTTTATTAAAATTGGACCCAAAATGGTTTAGTCATAATCACTTAGTTCTGCTTTTCTTAGTTCTATATTTCCCTGCGTCAGACACAAAGTGTTTGGAATTTTAGTAAACACTTGCAAACCATCACTTATTGCTTTTCTGCGATCAAATAGCTCCCAGACTAAATAATAACAAACTTAATAATAGAGCTTTTGATTCTTTTATCATCATAGAGTTAGCTCTATTGAATTTCATATCAATAGTGTTGATGCTTAAATCGAATTGTGGTTTTCAAACTTACTCTGATTAAGTGTTTTATCGATATTAGTACTTGCCGCTGTGAACATTTCAATATGAATAAAGCATATTAATCAAATGAAAATCGAGGTATTGCCCATTGAAACAAAATGTAAACACATTTTGTTGCTTGGCTATTGAGAACTACTTTTACTATTATTTTATCTTCTTACTCTGATAATGTGACTGTTTATATTGATTTCAGAGTCTGAATAAAGTGATATTAATGTTATATCATATAAACTTTTATGTATGCATACATAGACGACACTATTATCATTCTACTATCGGATAGCCAGGAGTTCTAGCTGCTATCCCAGTGGGTGTTCCCTGATAGATACAATCTGGTTGCCTTCAAGTCGCGAGTGAATTGGTTTCTTCTAGGCGAGCGTGCTCCACAGTAGACCACATTTTAACTTAACATCGAATTGGAAAATCTGTAATAAAAAACTGTTTTTTTTGTTTGATTTTATCCTATGGTTGATTCGAAGAGATCGCTTTTAGGAATAAGGCCACTACTTCTGGGGCTTCTTAAGTTTCTTGTTAGTGTTACACTTTTAATTTTTCTAGTTTGAAAAGTTCTGGTGTACACAACCAAGAGTTTCTGTATATCAATGTAACGAATTCTATATTCCTTAACATGAAAAACTCAATATCAAACTATACTCAAATACAAATAAATTAGTTTTAAATCTACTCAGTATCTCATTTAATATCCGATAAACGTGAAATTCCGCAACAAAGTTTGAGATTTCTACAGGGTTTCTAACAAGAGTAATTTTATTTGTTTACACCACAAAACACGTGAGATGATAAAGATTTACACTCGGATGGTACTTGAAATAACTTTACTGATCAGCGTAACGATGCCGTTAACTTTTCATGACTAAAAAGACATGTAATCCAACACAAGCAGTAATTTAAAAAGTATAAAATTTCTTTTAGATAAATGTTTACTGATAAAATATATTTTACAATTAGGTTCATACTTATAATTCCAAGACAACCCACTCAACCCAATGTTAGGCGTTTCGCTTCAATTTACCATCAGTTGTCCTACATATAAGAATAAGAATGCCTTTCTTGACAAACAAACACAAAGACAAAATACACATACGTCTTAATAATAATACATCATACATCGTCACTCCGTCGAGTGTCAGGACGCCCTGCGCTATGTTTGCTAATATTCGCGGTCTCCACTTTAGGACACGCTTTCCCCAGTAGTTAACGGTTCTGCGACAAATATGTCCATTGTCCCATGTCCCATTGTCACTTTAGCTTGCTAAAACGCTAAGCTATATTTGTGATTTTAGTTCATTGGCGAATCCAGATACGATGCCTCAGAGAAATACCGAGCATAACTCTTTCCATAGCTTGCTGAGCGACTTCAAACTTATAGATCATTCCCGCTGTGAGTGTCCATTAAGATTCCTTAACAATCTTAGATTCCTAAGACTCACAAAGAGTTGTAATGTCGAAGAATGCAAGAAAAAGAAGGAAGTATTTCATAAAATATGATAAGTATACATTTCATATGTATGTCAAACTATGTCCGTAAAACGTCGCCACATGTAGGTATGGGCACTTGTTACTTTACTGATTCGTAGAAATGAATATACTAGAAACAACAGTCTTCTTAAATGTTAGTTACGCTTGTTAAACGCCAATGAATCTGTTTAATTTTGTTAAGCTTGCTCTATCTTAGATGGCGTCTTCGCTTATCATCTAGATGGTGGTCAAAAGCAATCCTATTTATTTATAAAAAACAGCTTTTGCACCAATTTTTAGTTATTGGGACCCGGAGGAAAGAAAATATTCAAAGATTCGTCATTTTGTCTGTTCGACGCCACACGTGACCAAGACGCTGGCCTCTATTTTGCCCAGCGTTTGAGTATGGCCATACAACGCGGCAATGAGTTCAATGTTTTGGGAACTATTCCCATCGACAGTGTCCTTTTAGATTAGTTTATTTCAAACTGTTTTCTCTGTAGTTTGTATGTTATGTATAATTTGTAAATAATTTTATAATCTTTCTTAGAAAGGTAAACAGATGTCGGAAAAATAAGAGAAAATATAATACAATGTAAGTGCCAAAGCGATGCCCTGAACTTTATTTTGTAACTCAAAGTTCTGGGCATCGCTGTAATGGTTTTGGACAGGCATTATATCGTATTACCAAGATAGCGTTTCGTTCGTCTCATTAATTTTACACAAAATTGGAAAATTGCAATTTCAAATAAAGCGCGCGTGTGTAAAAAAGCGACAGCGAAAAAAGGTCTCGTCGTCTGCGCATTTGTCCATTTATTTCAAATATGCCGACAAAAGTATAAACAAAACGCCAAATCACGCACTCCCATGAAAGAATCATTCACCTTTTTATCGGTTTCTGGTAGTCTATAACTCATTTAATACTCCGTAATGGCTGCTTGTTTGACTGCCCGCCAACACACTTGTCAGAATTATTTCTACTCCCTGATATTATACCTAAAGCTATGAGAGTTATGGTGATTAGTATAATAATATCTGCCATGAGATAAACGTATTTCAACACAATTCTCTCGGCCCGT
Organism: Biston betularia; assembly: GCA_905404145.2. NCBI lineage: Eukaryota > Metazoa > Arthropoda > Insecta > Lepidoptera > Geometridae > Biston > Biston betularia. Next base: position 4,698,843 of record FR989879.1, read on the forward strand.
TTGATTTTTTAATATATTTTATCGTAATTATGACAAGAAGTTTATAATGATTTTGAAATATGGCCGAAAGCTTTTTAAGAAGGCGTTGAAATATTGTGTAAGTTAGAGTACCATCTCTTACTGTACTGTATGGCAACAAACTAACTACATGCTTTCTATTTGAACAACTGGTTAATAATTGTAATGACATGAAAAGAGTATTTATTGATATTGTTAAATGAAGTACCTACAAATACATAATATAAAAGTCTAATTACTTCAAAACTATACGTACACATTTACGTTTTACTTGTTTGTAGATTTCCTTAGCAGGAGTTCGTCTAGGTACCTTAGTACCAGATATTCTGCCGCCAAGTAGTAGTGTCGAAATATTGCTATGTTCCAGTTTGAAGGATACAGCAGCCAGCGAAATTACTGTATCGAAAATCACAAAGTAACGAGCACCAAAGCATCGGTGCTCTGGACTTTGTTTTCCTACTCAAAGTTCAGTGTACCGCTGCAATAGTTACCTATGTGCAATTGTGCATATCTCTTAGTAACAGTAGAGCGTATAGTTCTGAGTAAACTTCTTAATATTTATTATATAACTGGGTCAGTAGCGTCGCAAAAACAGGAGCCCGTACACTCTTACATTGTCCAGGACTTGCAACTCAAGTGCAGGTAAAATATTTACATACAAATCAACGCAATGCCCGTATTCCCATCCCAGCCTAACCAAATTTGATATGATCCTACTAACTCTACATTTCTATGATTATTGGTACACTGAGATTGTTTAACAAATTTTTATAGAGACATTTTGTTAGTTCCGGCTCTCACTTCTACCACAAATAAACATTTATAAACATACATTTTTCCTAGTTTAAACTTCAAAGTGAGCTCATAACCGGAATCATGTGTAAATTTTGACCCAACGTCGACTAAACAACTATTATTTTGAAATGCACGACGCTCTTGAGTTTATTATGGTAGAAGATAGAACATTTTTTTATTTTATGTTTTTTTTTTTAATATTTGAGAGCATGCCAATTCCTGCCAAATATAGGATTAAGCGTTTACACTGCATTATCACTTTAAGTCGTTGATTAATAAAAGTTATTATTTTTATTCTGTAAAAGAATTGTTTTATTATAAAACTAACTCATTTACGTGGTTATTTCAACTGATTGAGAAAAAAAGGGGGTTTTAATTTATGGGTCAAAATGAACCCATGATTTCAGCAACGTTGGTCAAAATAACGATTCCGGTGTTAACAACATCTCCTGTCTGTTTTCAAGCTGTATCGTGCTTTCTATTCTTGGTTTCCTGGAAGGAATACATTTTTTTTCTGATTTTTTTTTTCTACTTTTGATGTGCTCAATAAAAAGTTTCTGTCTATCTATAAACCATCTTTTAATAGGTAAGGTCACGTAGGTCATAATAGAAGATGTAACATACTATACCTTGAAATAATACTTACTAGAACAAGATAGTAAATATGATGAGTGCTAAAATAAGTGTTTCCCGTATCTAAATAATATTAGGTATTGAATAATACTCGTACCTAGTCTTATTGTGAACATGTTAAATACGTAAGCAAAAGTACAAAGTTCAACGAAAGTAGATTAAAGCAAAGTATATGTATTGACTCAGTGCCAAGACAGTAATTTTAAAATCATTGCAGAATTAGTTGGTCTATACCTTGTATAAAAGCTTTTTACACAAGTTGCACAATCCAAAGCCATGCCATGAATAATTCCCACTGTGAACAAAGCTAAAATGTGATTACAAAAATATGAACCCGTCGGGAACTCTGAAACTGTACTGGTTGACATATGTTTTATGCCATATTGCAGTATAGTCGGGAAATACTGAAAATACAGTGTTCTGCCGCGTGTTTTGCATAATGCCATAACTTCACATTATTTATGAAAAATTCTTGACATTTTGACTCGGAACTATTTGGTGCATAGGTAATTTGGCAACATACTAATAAGTCGTACATGCCATCGATATTTATTGGTTACAATCGCTCCATTTAAATATGTTACAGCCAATATTTATACCAATGTGTGACTCGTTTCATTGCGTCCAAACTACCACATTCGGGTATCGATTTCAACATAAATATAAACCAATGTGTAACCACGGTGTTGAATTGGAACCTGAAAACTTTTTTCATAAAACCAATGTATACGAAGTTATGTTCGTAAAGGTATAAAAATATTTCGAAAAATTTCTCGCACGATTATTTATCTTTCACCTTTCTTTTGTAGCGATGATAGCTCAGTGGTTAGGGCAATGAGTTCGTATGCCGAAAGGCGTAGGTTCAACTCCCAACAATGAGCTTGAGATGCTGGTGAAGCAAAACATCGCGAGGAAACCATAGCATGGTAGTAAAGTACTTTCTAGTACCCAGCTGGCTAGCTACCACCCTCAAGTTGAAAATCTGTCGCAAAGCATCTAATGGTGTGTTCCGGCACTCACTTGCGATCCAGTACCATTCCAGGCTAGGTGTGTTTACAAAAAAAAATTACACATTTTGCTAAAATATTACAGCTTCGTTGGTATTTTATACAGCTCTCTAGTGTGTTGCTCATAGCTTTAAAGCATAGTCCGAAGATGCTTTTTTCTCTAGAACACTTTTGCAAACGTAACTTTTTTGTAATTAGTGAATGAAAAGTAATATTTCCAGGAACAAAGACCTAAACAATCTTATAGCTCTATAGCGTAGTCTGAAGATGCCTTGACAAGTTTTTTCTAAAGCCCTTTTGCAAACGTAACTTTTTTGTAATTAGTGAATGAAAAGTAATATTACCAGGAACAAAGACCTAAACAATCTCATTGGATCCTTTACTTACAAAATTAGCTTCTAATGGATATCAATCTTACTTTCGGCGCTCATTTAAAAGCAACTTTTCTTGAAAATAAGAGGAAAACGTAATTTGTAACGAGACGGGAATTAGGGGAGGAAATTAAAGTTTTCAAATGGAAATATAAACAATGAAAAAAAAAGAACAAAACAACTTTTGCTGGAAGCCGAGATCTCTTCGGAATAACTTTCTTTTTCTGTTTGTGTTCTAGAGTTTTGATGCGAGTGAGATGTTGAAGTGGTACAGGATTTAGTTTCATAGTTTTTATTTCTCCCTCTCACTGAAAAAAAAGAATCACTTTAGCGAGAAAACTATACTAATTTGGCAAACAATCGGTATTTTAGCCATTGAACTTGACGACCATTCGAATGAGTTTTCGTTTCGTATATTGATTTTGTATAGATCAGTGTTTTGTATTGCTCTGTGGTTAACGCGGTCAGTTTGCACGCCAAAGGGTATGGGTTCAAACCCTATTAATGAGATTGAGCCGCCGCTGAAAAAAAATATCTTGAGGTAATCATAGCGTGAGGGTAGGGTACTTTCTATTACTCGGATTGCTACCACCCTCAAGTTGAAAATATGTCGTCAAGCACCTAACAGTGTGTTCCGACAGCCTCACTTGAAAGCCAGCTTCGTTCCAGGTTGGGTATGTTTATCACCTTAAACCAAACCGTCACTTATCATCAGGTGAGCTAAGGTCACTTAACCTGTCATAAACCTGTCATCATAAAAAACATAAAAATGAGGATTCTGAAAACTTTATCGACACTTAATTTTTAAAAGTAGTGACATGAACGACATGTTTAGGTATATCGGTACATCGGTTACATATTATGTAGTCCTAAATCAAATATAGACGACATAACACCATTAACGGACGCCTTGTTACCGCTCAAAGCTCGATACACATTGAATCTGTGCCACCCTCTTCGATAAGCCCATGCTCCAATGTGCCACTGTTCTGAAATTAATTTAAATACACGCAGACATTCTTGTCTTTTCGCTCGACTGAGCGTGACTCGATTTGAAATCCACTCCGATAGCTTGTTCACTGGCTTAAAAATGTAAAATTACGCTTACAAACTTGGCTGTTTAGAAGTTTTTTACTACCTTTTAGAAACTTTGAAAAAGAAAATTACGAGTTCTATAAGCAAGTATTTGTTAATTTTTTAAGCATTTTCATTGATTTTCGTTAATGATGTAATGTAACTAACACTGGCTGGGCTAAGCAACAATTACTTCTATAACATTAAATGACAGTATTTGTTTTGTGTTGTTAATTATTTTAATTTGACGTAATAAAAGGTTCTTTTGTTCTCAATTGTCCACTGTCAATTTGCTCTATAAAACGTCACTTTATTCTATTGTTAATAGTTTTCTCTGCGCATGCTAAGAAAGGATTTTTTTTAAAATTTTCACAGCTTGGGTTACAATATTGAATTTTCCATACGGATCCCTAATTGTTTTTTAAATAAAATATAGCCTATGTCCATCACGGATAATGTAGCACTCTAATAATGAAAGAATTATTAAGATCGGTCTAGTAGTAGTTTCCGAGCCTATTCAATACAAACAAACTATCAAATTTTTTCTCTTTATAATAGTACCTATAGATAGATTGATATAGATAATCGAGGTACTCATAGGTCCCGGTAAACAGCGCAGCGCAGAAAGTCCAACTTCCCAGCGATGCGCTTTCTTTTGTTTTTTGTTTAAACGCTTGGCAGCAAAACTCAAACTTTCTACTCATATTTCACAGCTATCAAACCTCGCAGCCTTGTGACGCGGAAGAAAATCCTTCCCACTCCACTCAAACAAATTACCTGCAAATAAAACATAGGCGCTTTAGTTAATAATTTACTGCGTGGCCATACATTTTTATAACGTGTAACTTTAAATATATCGTCACTGCGTGAATTTATGTCGCTCTAAATAATGTTCAACAGAAGAAACGACATCGACCAGTAATTTGAAAAAATAGGCTATCTAATTTTGTCAGATTAACTGTATTTATGTGAATCGGAAAACTTTGCGATTGATTTATTTATGAATTCGTTGAATAAACGGCTCACATTTAAGGTGCCAATTTGTTTTATGGGCTCTAAACAACAAAATGCTCTGAAACGCTTATGCACGCCGCATTTCGGGTGGGAAGCTGAAGCAGAAAGCACTAAATACAGAAGGGGTCGTAAAATTGAAGAGACAATGTACCGACGCGCATGTGTGCGCGGTTTCGGCAATATAAAACAAAGTAGCCGTCAGAACGTCTAAACATAATTCTAGAGGAAATGTCTGCGAGATGGAACAAATGGAATCGTGTCACAGTTCGTTCTAAATATCCGAGACGGTCACTCGAGGCGAGCGTCATTTACGCAATACCGATATGGATGCAGTACATAAACTTGAGCCGGATATTTAATACACATTCAACTTTTACTTTTCATCAACGAGATAATAAATAGATCAATATCGTAGGACAATACACACAGCGCCATCTGGCCCCAAACTAAGCAGAGCTTGTGTGATGGAAGTCAGATAACTGATAGAATACATAAATACTTTTCTTTTTTTTTGTAAATACATACTTATAATACATACAGAACACCCAGACACAGAACAAACATTTGTTTATTCACATAATGTTTGCCCTGAGTGGGAATCGAACCCATGCCCTACAGCTCTCAAGGCCACCAATACTACCAATGAGCCAACGAGGCTGTCAATCATCGCATTTAATTTTCAGAGCCCTTAAAATATTATTTTATTATGAAACTGTGTGAACAGCTGTACCTCACGGTGTTGCCCGCTGAAAAAAATCGGGATAAAAAGTAGCTTATGTGTTAATGTAGGATGTAAGCTACCTCCATACCAAATTTTTATCAAATTGGTCCAGCCGTTTGAGCGACACTTGTTAGTGTCGCTCAAACGGCTTTACACTAACATTATAAAAGCGAAAGTTTGTGAGTGTGTTCACTCACAAACTTTCGCTTTTATAATGTTAGTGTAAAACGTCATTCTTTATATTACAAAACTTTATACTTTAATTAGCGAATGTCAAAATGTACTCATAAAGTTTCAACATTGATGAATAAATAAATGAATAGTCAAGCACAAAAAGAAAAAATAATTAAAAATTCGGAATGTCGATAACTTTACCTCTTCAGGTAGGTGCCACATAGAAAAAATACTTTCAATAACACTCGTCGAACATGAAATCCGATGAACTTTGATAGTACAATGACAAATAATATTATTAGTGTCAAACAGTGAGAATTACAGAAAAATATGTTACCTATCAAGTGTTTATCGTTTAAAGAAGAGAGAAAAAAGTCACAAAAAAACTGAACACTCAGAGCTGGCAGCCTATATTTCTGCTTCTTTTTTTTAACGTATTTCACTTTCTTTTATCGTGAAACAGTTGGTGTTTTAAAATTCGCATACGTAATAAAATTAAATAAGTATTTCATAAAGGTTACTAAAGATCAGCAATAATTTATTTTATGTAATAGACACGACCACGAGCAATCAATATACACAATTCATTCACCTGAAACGCAAACTTACTGTAAAGTCATTTGTGATAAAGACAAGTTTTTGCAGGTAAAAAGTACTTTCATATCAATACAAATAAATGTGACATCAAATACCACGTTGTTCTAGAAATATTTAAATAGAAAATCTTTTGTAAAAAAAATAAATTTTGTAAAACATTTATTACCTCGTTTTCCGGTCACAACTAGTGTGGTCTGTCTTTTACATACCTTATCTATCATTGGTGGAATCACTAACCCACACTATTATCTACACGATAAATAATGTGTATGTAAACGTATTACACTAGTGTTCACCGATGGGTTAGAGGATTCTCTTTTCACACTGAGATAAGGATGAACCACTGTCTTGCACTGTCATCTACGAATAAACATGAGTACGCACTGAAAATAAAATATTATGCGATCACATTTGAAACGCACGGTCTAAAATAAGCGTGTGTGTCACCGACCAAGCGGTGGTGGCCTAGTACGGCACATGTAGTTAACTGCCGAACTATACAGGGAAATCTATACAGGGCTAAGCGGATCGGTAAGACAAAAAAGAAAGGAGGTCACTGTACTCAATGATATGAGCACTTTTAGTTTCTGAATTGGTGAAAAAAAATCAGCTATTCTTGACATTTCATCAAAGAAAACATTTTTTTTTTGTAATTTTTACAATCGGTCTCACAAATCAAAAGTAGTTCAGAATGACGATAACAATGACTTGGGCATTTCAGCTTTGTACTACCGATACACGTAATCCACGCGGCAATAAACGAAGTCTATAATTGTCATCTTTTATTTATTAAAGTGAGCAGCGTCTCAACGTGCGTCTAAATATTTTCGTCAATAAAAATTGCTTTAAAACAGGGTTCGGCATTACGCGATGCCCTACTTGCGGCCCGTGTTTGTTTTTTTAATTAGTCATAAATATCTAAAATATTACAGATTTTGATAGAAAATATTGTAATTAAATAGCCTATATTTGCACATTTCTTAATAGTGTTTTTATTTTTTCTATCTGTTCTATGGGATATAACCAATTTATAAGTACATGCTTCTAGGGTTAATATCACAAGTGAGGCCCGTCTTTACTTTATTTTGCCATAAATGTATTTCTTTTCCTATCTCGTCAGTCAGACATCAACCAATAACAAACATTTTAAGGTGCTATAGAACGATTACTTTTAGCAGCAGTGCTTTATTGTACTACTCTAGATTAAAATTTGTTTAGCTGGCTACTTTTTTCTTTTAATAATTTTTACCAAGTGTTTGTAATAGTTTAAAATTATTTTTAAAAACAACTACATTTTTATTGTAGCTACAAATAAAATTTATCTCTAACCACATCTCCAACACAACACGTTCTCCTAATTTTGTTTTAATTGCCTATCTAAACTTGCTAATTAAGAAAGATTCGCTATTAACCAACGCTTTTGCAACCCCAAAGCCGTAACGTGATTTAAACTCGATTGTAATATCTTTATGAGCGCAAAATGGACGGCGGCATTCCGAAAATGCTTCAGAAATATTATTGGACATATTTTTTTAATTCCCACATCTAAACGTCAGATTTTTTCTTCTGACAGCGACATTTGACATCTGCAAATTCAGCTTGACATTAATCTTTATACAGTCGGCTTTTTCCGACGCGGTTTATTTAAGAGAACCTCTAATACAATAAATGGAAGAACAAATTCGAAATAACATTTAGAAATAAATGCGTAGGTACATTTTCCTTACAAGTTACAAGCAAGTTTGTACGTCTGCGTTAATTAGGTAAATATTGCGTTTGTTACGTGTCATTTTGCTATTTTTGTGATCGTAATTTAAAACTCTGAAATGTATCTTAAAGAAGACCTAACTCAATCTCACTACTACTTTTGAATTTCTTTTCAAAACGAATTGTGGAACTGCTGCTTTTTTATAATTTTGGGTTTAGTTATTTGCAGTAAATGTTGTCAATAATAGGTAATATCCTTTAGATAGAGCGGAGAACTATCGGTAACTGGATGTAAAAGGAACTAAGCTTTGTGTAATCAAAAGTTATACTCAATTGTATTAGTTACATAAATTAAATGATAGAAAACTTTCGAAAATACTGGGTATCATTGTACACAGAGCCATCTAGCTCCAAAGTAAACAAAGCTTTAGACGCCAAATATACATATAGATTACTTATTACACTTATTCTGCAAATACATACTTTTAATACATATGTTTAGAGCACGTAGACACAAAACAAATAAATACAAATGTTCGTTTCACAAATGTTTTTTTACTTTCAACTGACGAGGACAGAGCTCGTAAATGAGTTAAAAGAGCATTCGAGAAAGATAATCTATAAAGAGAACCTCTATCTATATTTTATATGCTCTCAACGACGTCTCTGAAGAAACGTCTGCTATCTTAGACAAGGCCTACTCTTGTAACAAAACTTTGAAGTAGGCGCTTCAGCAACTGCTCAGACTTACGTAAGTACTAAACCTCAAGAATAAAAAGATCTTTTGAACGGCAACAATCACCTGAGGGCCATAAATCACATTATCCGATGTACATCTTTACTTGGTCTTTTACGATAAAACGCTTCAAGATGATACTTATTTACTTACTAGACTCTGATGAAAGGAATTTTCCACAAAAAGGATCTATTTACGTCTATCAAAACAGCCAGCTTTAATCTTTTGAAATGGCGTATTTTCGCCAATATTGTGAGTATAGATACAGACCTGTGCCATAGAAATGTGGAGGAAATTAACTTCATAAACAGCTGTCTTCTTGTAGCAAAGAAATATTAAAACATGGAGAGAACATTTCGAGCCATGTACGGCAAATGGAGTTGGGTTGTAATTAGGGACTGTTACGTAGTATAATGTGGAATAAAAATAATTAAATAATGTAGCAAAATTTTGTTACGGTACATATGTATGTGTTGATGTGGCGTAGTCGTTAGACACATCGTGACATGCATGGATATTGTATGTGTGTGTTACTCAATCACAAGAAAACTGTTCTTATTCTTATCCTACTTTCCAGTAATTTCTATTCAGGGTCGCTCCGGCATCGAGACCTAAGTGCTAACATCATAATAGGCTTAGCCTCAAGCGACCCAATATCAATAGTGTAGAATTATATTCTCGCTTTATTATTTTGACTTAGTTACTCAACTCAGTTAGTCCTCTTTTTATAACTCTTTTATAATTTTCACATTGTAAAACTGCCGTTGAACTTTTAGAAATAAAAGAAACTTTGTTCTTTAGTCTAAATATGTAACCTTGGCACAATAACTCTCTGAGACAATAAATACATTTTCGTGGCCTTTTTAATGCGATTCACTGAACTGACTAGTAATTTATAAATAAATAATAATAAAAACGGTCATATGGAAATAGAACCTTAATATTTAGGTGATTTAGTTGTATTTCTATTAAAAAATACTAATTACATCCAATTACGGCTTTAATCTTGGCACGGTTTTTAAGTTCCATTGATTTTCTCATAATTCCTTGCCAAAAAAAAACATAGGTACGCTGATAAATTTCAAATTCACCTAAAACACTAATAATACACAGTTCTGTCCTGATACGAGTGTTGAAGTCTTTTAATTATACATGTTAATTTTTAACATTTATTAGCTCAAGTAAAACAACACTTATTGGTATACACACAACGGTGCCAAAGATACACCCTGTGAATGTAAAACAGATAGACAAAATAGGATCTCGTTGACATTCTTTTTGGAAATGAAACTCTAAATATACTATCTAATCTTAGAAAGATAAAGTATGTACACGTTTACAACTGAGTCACAGACTCATTTGAGCAGCACTCGGAGCTAATCGTCTGGTTTTAAAGCACTAATACACTGTGGTATATCTCGGTGACAGCCGAACTCGTATATTTGGTACGTCACAAACAGTGGGCGGCACTATTGTTTCTACTCTTGTTGTGCTGGAGCCGTGCCAGAACGAATGCGGAGCTATGAACATCGGCAATCTTCTTAATAACCTGTATCGGTTAATCAACCCGATGAAGGTTGGCAATTACTGGTAGATTCGAGAAGTATCAACTGCGCGAAACACGCTTGTGTCCACTAGGAATAAACCGGATGAATTAGAATTTCTAATGATTTATAGATAGATAGGTTAAACAAAACCTGAAAGTTTATAAGACTAATACCTACAATTGAAAAACTATTTGTATAAAAAATGCCAGTCTTATCGTTAAAAACAATCGCTTCCAAACTACCTTAAGAACCCTAGGTTTCCTAAGACATAACATGATGGTAATAAATAACAACATGCCTCATTATAACAGTTAAAGATTGACAGCAACACGCTTTTGGTCCTGTTGACATTTTTATAGAGCAACTGTCATACATATATGATTGTTTATGTCATATATATGATTGTTTCATACGGCGTGACGTCAGTTAGACGCCGTGCCATAACAATCCTGGCGTTTTAGCGGTAAAATTTAATTATTTTTTTGTAGTCTTAAAACGCAAGCAGATTTGTAATTAAAACAAATGTTTATACTGATTTACATAACTAGGTCACTCGCCTAAATCACAGCTATTGCTTTGAAATGCCATTCCAAGGAGCAACCTGCTCATTATTACTTTACTACCGCACCAATCAGTCCCTCATACATTATTCTAATAAAAAACCCCATGGCAAATACCCCCGATGTTAATCCTTGTACAGGTTAATCAACCCAAACGTTGGCAATTAGACGTGAGAGGGGAGCAACGTTGTACGGGATGGGAATAAATATGCGACTCCCTAATAAGCGGGGAAATAAGGGAGTATTGAACGTTTGGGGAAAATGAGACCTCGTGCCTGATAGTTATTAGCTGCTGATATATTAGAGCAATGACGAAAGATTGAGATACTTGCAATTCTTTATGCCAATAGCTGTTGAACAATTATTTTTAATGAAATAAGCTTACGTTTGATCTCCATCTTGCCGGATGTTCAACGAAGGTGTGGTATTAGATGGAGCACATTTGCAAAAACAAACCGCTTCTCTCGCGATTTGAAGGCACCGAGTTTTTTTTTTTTTTAATAGAATAGAAAGTGAGGCTCGCTTCCTAGAAGAAACCGAACCCCGTGCGACTTGAAGGCACCCAGATTGTATCTAGCGCCCACTTAGGCAGCAAATTCCACTGCTTAGCGATTCTTATGATGAAACTGGAACATACCGTTTAATTCGAGTTTTCGGAACATCAATCAGGAAAGCTTTTAAAAGCTCCTGGCTGTTCGACAGAAAAATGAAATTAGAGCATATATTGTTTTAAGAAAAGCTCTACTGTGTATGAAGTATTGTATATTACATTTATAATATTTACTAGCTGCGCCCTGTGGTGTTACCCGCTACATATGTTCGGGATAAAAAGTGGTTAATCAAGAAAGCTAATTCAGGGTCTCAGCTACCTCCATTCCAAATTTCATCCAAATCCGTTCAGTAGTTGTTGCGTGACAGAGTAACAAACATCCATCCAGCCAAACTTTCACATTCATAATGTTAGTGGGATTGTTATTTCAAATCGATGTTCTGAAATTGTACTTTACATAAATAGTTCTGTGACCAGGTTATTATAATATATTATGATGACGGTCAAAATAGCATACAACAACTAGTAGAACAATAAATAAAACTATTGTTTCTGCTATAATTATAGCATAGTTACAGATAAAAGAAAAAAAAACTGACATACCAAACTGGAGTTAGTATAACGGAAGAAGAAAATGACAAATTGTTTTTGCTCAAGATATAAGTGGAAATATTCGCGAAGACCTTGAAATATTTTTAAAGATCTGAATCATTAACAAACCTAGCACAATGTCTTTCCACTTCACAGTTTTTACAAAAACAAATGTCTGTCTGTCACCGGCTACTATAGTCAGGATATTGTATTCCCACAGGTGGTAATTATGACCAGCTTTCATGAATTTAGCAAATACAGCAGTATATAATGTCGTTAAACTACATTTACTAGTAAAGTTGGAGAAAACACAAGACTTGTGAAAAGTATAATAATATATTGTGATTTCAAATATAAAGTGAACAGGATGGGCTTATCTGCTCCATTCGAGATCATATTAGTTATTGCTTGACATCAGCCTCCTAGAATGTAACCCGTGATCAAAATCTTTCCTCTTGTGAAAACGGAGAAAACGTATCTATACTATTATAAAGAGGAAAGATTTGATTGTTTGTTTGCATTGAATAGGCTCCGAAACTACTGGACCGATTTCAAAAATTCTTTCACCGTTTGGGAAGCTACACTATCTCTGGGTGACATATACTTTTTATCTCTATATTCTAACGGGAACGGGAACTACGCGGGTAAAACCGCGAAGCGTCCGCTAGTATGTTATATATTCAATTTTTGTCACGCTTTCGCGGAAAGAAAGACGATTTTTCCGATAATGCATGCTAGAACAGCAAATAGAGTGTGTTTATCCGCATTTTTAAAAACCCATTCCAAATTTAAGTCGTAATAATTAAAAATACTGGTTGTTTTTAATAGCTTTAACCTATGTCTATGTGTTTCTAGTATTACCAAACAGGCAATTCAGTTTAGGTTATGTCTTTTTAACACGCTTAAATTCATCTCAATATTTGCAAATACAATTAAATCTGAAAATATGAATTTCAGTCACTTCTTATCTCTTACACCGGACGTATTTTATTTTAAACTAGCACATGTACCTTTGTAGTTTTAGTGGCATCTTACGACTGAGAGCGGTTTGATGATGGGGCTGGTACCTGAGTAACTAAACGAAATTACCTAAACCCTTCGAACTCTTGGCCGGGCAAAGATGTCAAACTTGGAAAATAGGCATTTGATCGCATCGATTTACAGATTACATTAGTAAGATTAAAAAAAAAATGTTTTTGCTCATATTTTTCTACAATTGTTCGTTGATGACGTACAAGTACCGTTGATGAGATTATTAAGAAGCATGAGCTTAGTAAACAATAACATTGTTTTCTAGACAATTGGTTGATTTCGATACAATGTGCAGGTTTTAAAATAGCTAACCTCAATAAACGCATGTAAAAGACTCGAGATCACAATTTGACGTAATCAGCCATTTATTTGGCCAAGTTTATGTTGACATTAATTCATGACGATTACGGTGACGACTGCTGTCATAGCAAATCGTGTGCCAAAAGATTGCACTATTATATAGAAAGTCTAGATTTTGAAAGGTCTGTCCTAAACTACAAATAAACGAGTAGATCACTACTCGTTTATATATATGGATGGATTTTTGTTACTCAATCACGCAAAAACGGTAGAACGGATTTTGATGAACTTGGCACACATATAGTTTAATATATAGGATACTTTTTATATCAGAAAAATGTTAGGTCCTTGTGGGTGTTATCAAAATATAAACAGCTGGACGTATCTGCTTGAAATTTGCTATAAAATGAAACATTATTCAGGGATAAAAGGTATATTTTATCTTAATCTAATAACAAAATAGGGTAAATTTCATGCCCATTGCTTATTTGTTCCTCACATATGTTTCATTTCTCTCTGAACCTAATTCTAAAGTTAACATGGACGAAGTTGCGGGCGTAAGCTAGTAGTTTCTTAAAGCACAATAAAAATTAAAGCATGATTAGCGCCAAAAATGTTTGATTTCCTGTAAAACACTTATAAGATTACAAAAATCACGAATTTGTCGACAAGGGAAAAAAATATGTCGAAGGGGAAAAGAAAGGAAAGAGGAAAACATGCACCAACCCCTGTACTAGGTGGTAGACCTCTCTAGAGGGAAGTCGTCTAAGTTGGTACTACCGCAATGTCATTTAGTCTACAAGATTCAATATTTTATTATCGAATGTAGGTAATAAAGATCTTAAACAATTATGCTTTTTTTGGTTGACAGGTGTTTGACCACAGCTCATCTGATGTTTAGTGACGGTATGGTCGAAGATGGTAAACACACCTAGTCTGGAATGAAACTGGCTCTCTACAAAGCTACTGAACTGATTTATTAACTTGAAGGTGGTAGCCAGCCGAGTACTAGAAAGTACCCTACCACTGTACTATGGTTTCCTTACGGCATTTTCCTTTACCGGCAGCTCAAGTTCATCGTTGGGGTTTAAACCCACGCCCTTTGGCTTGCGAACCGGCCACGCTAACCACTCAGCTATCATCGCTACAAAATGTAGTTCCATACAAACTACCTCTTTAAGAGGTGTACAATAATGTAAGTTCTATTGTATTATATGTTTTTATTATTAACATAATCTGGTATTCTGTAGTAAGATTTATACAATAACCAAGAATTTAGTTTACGTTTAAATTTGCTGACAAGCAGTAGTGTGTTGAAGTTTGCTACTGCAGCTAGCAAAATTACAATGATATGAAGACTAATTATATGATATATTTCAAAATCGTAAGTGTTAAAGCAATGATGCCCTGGAATTTGCTTTGTTATTTAACTTCTGGTTACCGCAAATTTGGTCATACTTGTGTGGTCAGTGCTGTTTTAGTTCCTAAAAGCATCACCACCGCTAATTTATGATTGTAGCCCTGTACTTGGATGGAATTCTATGCATCCAACCTTGAGTACTGACTGCACGACGTCTTTTGAAAGTAGCACAAGTGGCGCCACGTACATAAGACACCGGACGTGACGTTACTACAAATGCTACGACGCTACGGTCGACTACGCCGTAGCTCGTAGCTACTACGAAGTATTTGCACCGAGTGCCCAATCACGCATTGCTTCTACGTGCATATCGAATACTAAAATATAGAGGGATAGACGTCTTTTGGTTCTGTAAGATAACATTAGAATTTCTTGGGTGAAAACCTTTGAGGGTGATGAAATTTCAAAATACTTTTACGAATAATAAATTATGCTATGTATCGAATTGGTTACATTGGTAAACTTGTGTATGTAACGCAAGTTTAAAATAACAATAAAAAAAAGCGACTCCATGTCACTAAGCCTGGCTAGATTTTAATTTTTTTGGTTTAAAAATGAAACTACTGAACTCATTTTCATGAAATTTTGTGTCGGACATTTCTAAGATTTGAACTTTATGAAATAATGCGCCAAGGCAGTGATGCCCTGGACTTTGTTTTGTTACTCAAAGTTCTGTGTATCGCTGCAATGGTCGTGGACAGGCGTTATCTCTTACCATCAGGAGAGCGTCTCGTACATCTCATTACTTTCAACATAAAAAAAAAAAATTAAAACCGATTTATAAATAACAGAGTTCTTCTTCTTTGATTTTCGCGTCGCTTTTTGTACATTTGCCAGTGTCAAGTATTTTGATATTACCAAGTCTCATAAGTTAAAAAGTAATCAAAGTCCAGTCCGTGTCAGTCATATCCAATCGTGTTTTAGTAAAGTAGTGGCGACTTTACTATAAGCTTCGATGGAGTTTTGGGAGCAACACGAAAACCATGTCATGTTTTAATGCATAGTTATAACAATAAATAGTTAATACCTTATATTAACAAATAATGACTGCTATATGGAAAAACGTGGGTTGGACTGCAGGTGTAGCCGACTATAGTTTCGGCCACATCCGGTGGTCTTCATCATGGAGACAAAGCTGCACGCGCAGCCTCGGCTTGCTGACTATAGTCAGAGTATCCGATAAAATAAAACGTGAGTAATCCCACATAAGTAAAACAAAAATTGTTCAGAACCACATCAGTTTCCAAAGTAAAATTATAATATTATGAAAAAATGGTAACAGTATTTATAAGACGTAAATAAAACTCTCACTGTAAATACTCGACAGAAGTAATCCGCGACAAACTTTCCAAAATTAATGTTTTCAATTTTAGATGTGCCGCTAAATAAGCAGATCGCAACAGAATTGGATAAATCCATGTCGTTCTCCGTACCGGGATCATAACTTTGTAAGCCACCTGTAATTGACCTGGCCGTCTCGTAATTTTCTAATTTTATATCGTTGGGGATATCGCACCATCCGTTTTCTTAACTGATCCCATTTATTTCCATCGTGCGACAGTTGATAACTCACTCAACCTGGATAAGTCTGTGCTGAGGTTTTGCATTTAGAACATGCACTATTTTTAACTGTCTCAAAAAGGTGGAGGTTATCGATTCTGTATGTTTTTTTGTATTTTACCCGATCGTTCCGTCAGTTATGAACCGATTTTAATTTTTCTTTTTTTTTTTGCTTAATAGATAATACTTCAGAGGTGATTCATTAAAATTTTATCAAAATCGATGGAGCGGTTTTTAAAAAAACAACAAAAATCTAAAAATTGAATACATAATGTACACAAAAGAGCAAAAAATTTACAAAAAAAATTATCAGGAACAATCTGCGAAATGTTTCCGATTCTTTTTAGACCGGTGCCAGTTATGAAAGTAATTCTGCTTATCGTGGTTGTTCCTTTAAATGGATACTGGCATAAAAGTAGACTGCCCACATTTGGTACAATGTACCATTAAGAATTATTGTACCTTTCGTGTTATGTTTTAACACATTTGTTTCGAGAATTACATTTGTATCTTTATTAATACAGTAATAAGGTACGCTGCCTAGCAAAAAATAGTTTGCTCCATGAATTAATTCTTAATATAGTATACTCTGAACAGTGGGTATATTTTTTTAATCTTTAGATTTGGAACTTTAGACGGGGACTGGAAGGAGTTTTGGTAGGAACAAGGAAAAAGTCGCCCCATTTATTTATACTTTTTCCGAAACAAGCATATCATCCTAAATAATTCTGTCGGTCTAGTTCTATCTAGAAAAAATTACATTTCATTCTATATTAGTAAAATAGGTAAGGATTTATGTAAGGCTGAAAGTCACCCCTCAAATACAAATACAAAATACAAATACAAATACTTTATTGATAACACCAATGTTACAAGTCACTTCAAAATTTTAAAGATGTCATTAAATGGGTTTTAAAACACTGATTACATGTCAAAATAAGGGATGTCAATATCCAAACATGTCAATATAAAAAATATTGTCAATATAAAAATACTGTCAATATAAAATATGTCAATATAAAAATATGTCAATACCAAAACAATATTGTCAATATATTAAAATGACATGACAAAAAAATCATAATTACTTACTAGTAATTCAATAATCTTTAAGTTTGAAATACTCGTCAATGTCATAAAACAAGGTTTCTAGCAGCCAAGATCTTAACTTGGTTCTGAAACACGCGGTGGAAGCTGCATCCCGTACGGAGGCGGGTACGCGGTTGTAGACCGCGGGCCCCAAAATGTATACCGACCTCTCCGACTTGACGAGCCGGTGTGACGGTGTTACAAGCTGGTCTTTCTTTTTATTGCTGCGAAGATCCAACGTACTGTGTACGCCCCTGCGTTGAAACTTATCGATGTTAGTATGGGTGAAAAGGGCTACTTGGTAAATAAGCTCACACGGCAACGGCAGTATCTGCAGTTCCCTAAAAAGCTCCACGCATGAGACATCGGCCTGAACCCCACATATGGCACGAATGGCTCGCTTCTGCATAACAAAGGCTCTATTACGATCGGCAGCGCGGCCCCACAGCTCCAACCCGTACGTGATGTTACTGTGGACGGTCGCGAAGTAGCAGGAGCGCACTACGCTGCGGGCAGCGGTGCTCGCGAGCCGCCGGAGCGCGAAACACGAGCGGCTCAGCTTCCCGCACAGCTCGTCTATGTGCGTCTCCCAGGTCAACGCGCCGTCAATATGGAAACCTAGAAGTTTCGTACAGTAGACTTGTTGGAGCGCGGTATTACCGACTGCTACCGAAAAAGTCTCTGTCGCGTGGCCATTGAGGTTGAAGGTAAGGAAACAGGTCTTGTCTTTGTTTAGCGCTAGTCCGTTTGATCGAAACCAACTATCGAGCTTGTTCACCACCGTATTCAGTCTAGACTCCAGCTCGGGGCGTGTCGGTGCGGTAACTACAGCAGCGACGTCATCGGCGTACATGTATATCTCAGCGTCGTCGATGGCACCAGGCAAGTCGTTAAGGAGGAGACTGAATAAGGTGTTAGACAGACAGGATCCCTGTGGGACGCCTATCACATTTTCCATCTCTGAAGATACGACGCGACCTCTATCACCTACCACGACCTGCGTACGTTTAGTCATGAAGGAGGACAGTATGGACAGGGCGGGGCCACGGATTCCGTAAAATCGCAGCTTATTTGCAATGAGAGCGTGATCGGCGGTATCAAACGCGCGCGATAGATCGCAGCATAGTAGTGCAGCCTGCAGTCTTGCCTCGCGCGCGGTCATCACTTGCCATACCACCTCACGTACCAAGTCTGTGGTCGCGCGGCCCGCCCGGTACGCATACTGCCGTTCCGACAGAACCTCCCGATCTACGACAAAATTAAGTATTCTTCTATTGAGGCCGACCTCAAATACCTTGCTAACAGCGGGGACGAGGGATATAGGACGGTAAGACTTAGGGTCTTCTTTATTGCCCTTTCCTTTGTATAATGGGCATATCTTTACCTTCTTTAGTGCCGTAGGGTATACGCCATCCCGCAGACATAAACTAAACAAATGGCTAATAACTGGTGCTACTGGTTCTATTGCTGATTTTAGAATACTCGCGGATATACCGTAGAGATCAGTACTCTTTTTAGGGGCGATACGTTTCTTCGCTATCGTAACCACTTCAACCGGCGTGAACGGTTCTAACCTTATCGACACGTCGCTGGCGGATGCCTCGTCCCCGAGCGCGGCCAGGGCGCTGGCGTTGTCAGCCCCGGGCGCTCCGCATCTACTAGCCGCCGTTATGAACTCCGAGTTGAGAGCGTCAACCACATCCTTTTTTGTGTCAAACGCTTGACCATCCGCGTTTCGTACCAGGTCCGTGAAATCGACTCTCTCGCGAGTACCGCGACCTAACTCAGAGTTTATCACACGCCACATTCGTCGCGGGTTATCCTTGATAATATTAGAAAAATATTCTACTCTTTTTTCTTTTAATAAAGAATGATATTTGACTGTAAGTTCATCACACTTAGTACGCAGTAAATCGTCAGTTGAAAATTTTCTTTTTAGTTGTACCGTCTCATGCAGTAAGTGCTTAAAATTATGAACTTCCGCGTCAACCCAGTGTTTCTGATGAGTAAGTAGTTTTTTTAGTGGAAAACAGATATTAAACTTGTTGGAAAGAATATTAACTATACTCTCAGCTAGCGAGTGGCAGGAATTGTTAGCTTTATTAATGATTCCCTCCCAGTCGATTGAAATCAGCGCGCTAATAAAGGTGTGTTCGTTGGCTTCAGTGAAACTACGGCCTATAATGTGAGCCGGCGCGGGCGCAGATGCGACGCTCCTCTCCAGCGTGAGGCGCTGGGCACCGTGGTCGCTAAGTGGCCGCGTGTCGACGCCAAAGATTGCAGTTACACGTTTCGCGGGCATGTTTGTATACACGTGGTCTATCAGTGACTTACGGCCACCTACGTCGACTCGCGTAGGTTCGGTTACTAATTGATTAAAATTAAAGCTTTCGAGTACGTCTACCAACTGCTTTTGAGCGCTAGAACTGTCTAGTAGATCGATATTAGTGTCACCCATAATAACGCAATTCAAGCCCTCATCCGTTATTTTACAAAGAAGGGTCTCAAATAATTGAAGGTACTCACCGTGGCTCGTCAAGTTGGAGTGGTACACACCTACAACCAGGATATCGTCATCAAGTAAGTGCACGGCGCACACGTCAAAAACTTGTTCCCGTGTTAGGTCACAGTAATCCTGTCGGTTGACTGCCATCATACCGGACCGCACGTAGATGCAACTTCCACCGTGCGCTACACGTTCTCTACAACTAAAAGATAATAGATCGTAGTTACATAATGTAACAGAAACCAATTCGTGTTTGCGTAACCAGTGTTCGGTTATAATTAATACGTCGCAGGTAAGTTCCTTTGTCAATAACACCTCAAGTTGTTTTGTTTTACTAGTTATGCACCGTATATTTTGGTGACAGACTGCTAACGAGGTTGGTTCAATTCCGTGTCTTACACGTGCTAGGTAATTTCGTGAACATAAGCAGTACAGCAATTTACTAATTTATTTACAACACACAATATTTAAAGCAACGTTAGTATTCTCAGTGTATATATATGTAATTACATATAATAGCCGTGACTTTCATAGCTATGATATTAGGACGGAAATCATATAAAATTACTAACGTACTTAGTACCGTTTATTTGTAATTGTCAGCAAAACAATTTTTTGAAGCGATGATATCTCAGTGGCTAGCGCGGTCGGTTCACACTTCTAAAGGGGTGGCTTGGAATGGGTTCAAATCACAACACTGAGCTTGAGCTGTTTGTGAAGGAAAACATCTTGAGAAAACCATATTGGTAGGGTATTTTCTAGTACTCGGCTGGATAACTACTACCAAGCATCTAACGGTGTGCTCCGGTAGCCAGGTCCATTCCAGGGTATTAGTGTTTTCCATTTTCGACCGCACAGTCACTTAGCATCAGGTGAACTGTGGTTACACCTAGCTTATAAACCATAAAAAACACCCATTAAGGTTGCAGTGGACATCCTAAGAGCTTTGCGGCTATACAAATATGTAACAAACTTCACGCATGGTTTTTTTACCGTCTGAAAATAAAGTAAAAATGTTGAGCGCGTGCGAAGGCAAGGGTCCGGTGCCCGGCCACTGAAACATTAACGTGTGTGCGGTCCTACCATTGTTTTTATTATAAGCAAGCGTTGCGGCCTTTTTG
The DNA here is from genome assembly GCA_905404145.2 of Biston betularia. Taxonomy (NCBI): domain Eukaryota; kingdom Metazoa; phylum Arthropoda; class Insecta; order Lepidoptera; family Geometridae; genus Biston; species Biston betularia. Next base: position 4,719,966 of record FR989879.1, read on the forward strand.
TTCTTCTCCTTTGTCAGAATTATGATAATGGAACCTTTTGAAGTGCGTTATAAATTTAAACGATTTAAAATTATGAATTTTGGTTGTAGATATCTATCTAGCTACTAGTTTGTAAAGATCTTTGTCTAGCTTAGGAATTAAGGTACTTTTATTGAAGGTTTCGCTAATCTGCAAAGTTTTACATTTGAAATTTATCAGTTGGTAGCAGTAATGTTTCGTGAGCTGTATAGCGTGGGTTCAATTCCTACACAATGAAAATACTTTTTTTGTATTAATTAGATGAACGAGACGCTATCCTGATAGTAAGAACGCCTGTTCATGACCATTACAGCGATACACAGAACTTCGCAAAACAAATTCCAGGGCCTCACCACTTAGGCGGTCATCGCTTTTATACTTTTGATGGTAAGTCTCAACAGTCCTGTAATTTCTTTAGCTGTAGTAATGTACACTACTGCTTGGCGGCAGAATATCTGGTACCGCAGTGGTAACTACCTGGATGACCTTCTGCTAAGGAGATCTACCACCAAGTAAATTACACTACGTACTTGTTATGTGCCTGAGTATCCTAAATTTACCTATGCACATATACACTAATTATTATAAAGAGGAAAGATTTGATTATTTGTTTGTTTGTATTAAATAGGCTTATTTCCACCCTACACATTCTAATATCAGACAGCCAGGAGCTCCAAGAAGCGACACTGCTTCATGGTCGATATTCCAAAGAGTTCGAGTCTACCTTCATTATACGAACCGCTAAACAATGGAATTGGCTGCCCGAGTGAGTGTTCCTTGATGAATACAATCTGTGTACCTTGAAATCGCGAGTGAATCGGTTTCTTCTAGGCGAGCGTGCTCCACCGACCGCAGACATAGTCCGTAGACCGCATCTTCGCTTTGCATCAGGCGAGTTGGCGCCGTTGGCGGTCAAAGGCAAGCCTATTTGTAATAAAAAAAAGGCTCCAAAACTACTAGACCGATCTGAATAATTCTTTCATCATTAGGTTTAGGTTTAAAGAAACTTTATTATCAGTAAGACATTGCTGTCACTTATGTGATAACATGATTGGACTTAAAAAACATATAATTACATTCAGTCTTAAATTTAATGAAAATAATATAAATAAATAAACTATCATGGCTTTACAAGATTTGAGGCAAAAGATTGGAACGAACAAGGCCCGTTCCAAGCACTTAGATTCCACCCCCATATTACCAACGAAAAGCAGGTAATTAGCTACTTTTCGTTGGCAATATGGTGAGCCAAATGTTTCTTAAATGCGTTGAACGAGCCTATGTTTTTTAAGTGTGAGGGTAACTTGTTAAAAAGTCGTGCTCCTTCAGTTGTTATCATCGTCTTGCCGTGATTTGTGCGGTGACTCGGTATGACGAGGTAGCTCGCTCGCCGAGTTCGGCGGTTGCCAACATTCGGCCGCTTTGAGAAAGTTAGACTAGTGTGAATATTTTTGTTTAAAGTTTTCCGTATAAAAATGCAAACGTTATACTTATATATTTTTTTTATATTAGATTGCTACAATACATGATCATAGTAACATAGGCTATATTATTAATCGAGTTTTGTTTACCGTGCGAAGCCAAGCCGGCCCGCTAGTAATAAATAAATAAATATTGCGGTATATTTCACACAGCGCCATCTAGCTCTAAACAAAGCAAAAGCTTGTACTATTCGAACCAGATAGCTTAGATTTTTATAACACCTAGACACAGAGCAAACATCTAGGTATATTCGCCATATTACGTTAACATATACGTTTAGTCCTAAGTGGGAATTGAACTCACGCCCTCCCTTTCTCGAAGCAGAACAACTATTTAATGGGCTAACAGAGCAGCCATGTATGTAATGTTATGTCTTTACAAAAAAATAAACATTATATCAGCTATTTAATTTTCATAGCAAAACTTTTCTTAGTCTGGATGTCTAACCTGGCGCTGTTAAAAACTAAATAACCACCAATGTACGTAAATGTACATATTATTAGTTATCTATATACATTTATACATACTCATTATATGTATTCATGCACAACTTTATGTGATATTTCTAATGCTAGATGCAAACTCGCGTAACATGCGTCATAAAACATATAATTATTTTAATTTCCTGTAAATTGATACTTGTTTTGAACATTTATAGAGTTTCTTCCTGCCATATCTATTGACTTACGTAGTTCGTTACAACTGTCTTTGCGTCATTTACACTAATATCAAGTGTCAACTACAAGCTTTGCTTAGTTTGTAACTAGATGACGCCGTGTGAAATGTCGTCCAATATTTATTTATTTAATAACTCTGACTACACGTCATCCGACGTCACTGTGGACTCTAAGACAAGTTTGACATAATTGGCTATTTACCTTGAAGCTTCAAGCCAATTACGTGATATCTACGTACACCTATAGCAATGGGACACATTAAAGTGATGTATACTTCCCATTTGCGGTTTCATGTATCGTTCTGTACAGACAGAGAATATAATATATACAGAGGATCATTCGTTCGTGCCATAATCGCAGGCAGTTAACATGAATTTATGTGGGAAACAGTAAATATGGGTAATTAACTTTATAATTACTAATTATGGATGTCAGAATAAAATTTATTCAAAATCAACGTATCATAACGTAACTTTTTTTAATGTGTGTTAGTACCTTTTTTTTTTTTTTTTTAATGGTTGACAGGCCTGGTCTTTGACCACAGCTCACCTGATGTTGTAGTCGAAGTGAAGGTGTAGTCGAAGATGGTAAAGCACACCTAGCCTGGAATGGAACTGGCTCTCAAGTGAGGCTGCCGGAACACACCGTTAGATGCTTGGCGGCAGATTTTCAACTTGAGGTTGTTAGCTAGCCAGCCGAGTACTAGAAAGTACCCTACCACCATGCTATGGTTTCCTCACGATGTTTTCCTTCACCGGCAGCTCAAGCTCATTGTTGGGGTTTGAACCCACGCCCTTCGGCATGCGGACCTACCGCGCTAACCACTGAGCTATCATTGCTACAAGTGCTACAACCTTTTAATAAGTGTGATGTAGGCGTGCCTTAATCAACATATTAGCAACGGCGTTTCACACGATATGATGTAACACTCTCTGCTTGATGTTCGCAGTCATGTAATGCCTAATTTAGCCGAAATTACTGTCCAATAATAGTTATAATCTTAGTCATCACTGTTGTAACTGGAACGACTGTTAAGCGGAAATAAACTAAATCTATACCTTGAATATTCATTTAGTTCTAATCTTATCTTTTATGTATATTTTTTGTTACTTACATTACGATTAGTCATTAGAAACTGTTTATCTAGATAAATCTGTTTTATTCTATGTGGACAGAAGCCTATTTTTGCTTATATTACTCAAAATCTCGGAACTCTGACTTAAATAACTTTATGCATTTATGCTACATAAGGTCATGACACATCTGTGTCCAAGTAGTTCATGTAGGTACGACGTAATAATTGTAGAGCGAATGACTTCACCCAGTTTCTACGCTAAATTCTAACTAGTCATTGCACATGTTTTGTCAGTACAATCATCCAAAATACAGTTCTTATGCCATGGCCCAAAAGTTTGTACACTAGGGTATCTAGACTTTACATTATCACTTAACCAACGTTTAAAATAAATAGAGAAAGAAAAACAAAGATTTATTTAACCTTATTAATTAATTAATACAAATGTAATCCCATACTAAACCATATGTACCTATATTAAAAGCATATATAAAGCTACAGCTATAAACCCAAATAAACATAAATGCATCAACATTGTCGAGATAAGCTAACTCAGCGTTACGCTGGGACCCCGCGAGCGACAGTATGACACTCACTTTATATTCCTCAGAGAACGTTCTCCGAGATAGCGTACTCTACTCGAAACTATGTACGACTAAATCTCTAACACTAAAATAATAGGGATGTGGAGTAGAACGTCTTTGTTGACGTCGGTAAGACACACATGTCGATTCTTTTGCTAACGATAGAGCTCGCAAAATATTGGGACTAAAAGTAGTGAAAGTAATTATTTCCTGATATATGCAATTAGTTCTCAACGCTTTTAGCGCAAGCACCGACTGGTGGGTTAGTTATTACATACCTATGTAATTTACTAGCAACCGATATAATTTATTACCGCCCCGGCTTCGCACGGGTGCAATGTAGGTACAAATGTAGTGCGTATGCATATAGGTATTATACATGTAAACCTTCTTTTTCAATCACTCTGTCTATTGATGGAAACCACATTAAAATCCGTTGCGTAGTTTAAAAGATTCAAGCGTATAGACGGCGAGAAGCGATTTTGTTTTATACTAGGTATACATGTAGAGTTAGAGATAGGTACTCTTCCAACAGGTAATGCTATTTAGCAATTTGATAAAAAGCGTCACTGTTCGGCATTTTATGCTATTGTTTTATAGCATTCATTTCAATACTTGATTTCAATTAATTGTAATAGAACCCATTTTAGCAAAAGTAGTACTAGGCGTAGTCATGCTCACTGCCTTATATAAAGTACGTCACAATATAAGGGACTCGCCGATTTTCCGGCTCCTGAGTCACTCGTATAAGTGAATTGGCGGCGCGCGACGATCCGCCATATTGGAATATGAAATCTCGCGCGGGTGCGTTGTGGTTTTTATTGCCCGACTTTTGCGCAATTTACTTATAGACAGTTCCTAAGTAGACCGTTTTCAGAAATGCTTTTGCTTAAAAGTAGCGGAGACAGTAGTAAACTTCGTGCAATGACTTGAATATACATACAGGGTGGTTCGGATAAGTATAATGATACGTCTTTTATTATTTGCCGACTGACCTTAGAATCGTAAAAAATCAACTGTTTTATAAAAAAACTGTTTTGATTTTTCCGCGATTTCTAGTTTCTTTTGGTCATATAAAGGTCTGCCTTTCATCATTGTCTCACTGTAAAAGTCGGTCACATTGGCAGGCAGAACAATGCACCCAAGCGTATTAATATGCTTCTTCAAAACATTTCTAAGTCTTACGACAACCAAAACTGATATTTTTCTAATAATATTTTGTCTACTGGGCAAAGTCGATATAAAACAATAGAAGATTGCCTACTGCAAGGATTCTTAGCAGTGTCCCGAATTTATTACCCTTTCAATTTGCATTTATCGACTACTACAAAATCATTCCCATACAGTAAACGACAATACAGCTTATTTTTTCACTCAAACAGTCAAGTGCAAACATTATTGCAACAAAAGCTAAAATTCCGCACGATTAGCAAAAGGCTAAGTGGTCGTGGTGGTCTAATGGTCTAATCGGCATTATTAGTCGAAGCGATCTCGAGGAATATGCGGCGTAGACGGGTCTGGTCGGCTGAACACTGTTGTAACGAATGTCCATTGTTTTACAAGGGTAAACGTGAATAGTTTGTACGACCTTCCACCACAAATACCTAAGCAGGAATTACTGACTACAAATTTACATCAAAATAGTATCTAGTGTGTGGTAAATCGACCAGTTACATAACACAAATCGCCACACTAAACTCGCCGCAAGCCACTTTATTATCTTCGGTTTGCTAGTAATTTTCAGGTAATTTAACCAATGACTATCTCACTACGGTGTTGGTAACAAAGTGGTCCGACGTTGAACTAAAACTTCCAATACAGCTCAATGATTCATTAATTGGAATTTAGGAATTGGAACGACATGTTTTTAAAATAAACTGAATAAAAAAATTAAATTAAATGTTAAGCGTGGAGACGGTCTAGGATGCAGAACGCTTGCTTAGAAGGTACACCAACAACTTGAAGGCATCCAGATTGTATCTATCAGAGAACATCCATATTTTATGGGAGAACTGATTTTGTTACTAATTCCACATATCTTTAAGAACATTAAGAACTCTCAAACAATGTCTTTATTAAGAATTAAACTGCTTTGAAGAAAACCCCGCACCAGTGGCTCTTCTTATAGCTTGTATGGCCATGGCTTGTGTGAATTAGCCTCAAAAATAAAAAAATCTCATATAGATGGTTACAGACTAACGATGGTAAAATTTCTGTGTGTGTTTGTTAGTGGATATTTTTTATAGATCAATATATTTAAAGCTGGAATTCTGTCTGCAATTCCATTCGTCCACGTTGCGGTTTTATTACCCGACTTTTACCGAAAAGAGTTGCCGATATCTCGGCCCTCTTGATAAATTGTGTTGTTTTCGAGCCAAGACTTGTTTGTCGAACGTTGTGATCTGGCGTGCTATTGGCTAGAACGTAACGAGAAAACACCGCCGCCATACGATCTTTGTTTGTCTGTGAACTAGCGTTCCGAAGATTCGATAAAATTGTATGAAAATTAGGACATTAAACTAAACAATTGTAGAATGATTAAAACTTTTATACATTCTTCACTAATCATATTATTATAATTAATAAGTAATTTTTTTTTCTAGACGGCATAATATAAATAGCGGGTCTAACCTAGGCAAGATTGGCACGGGACCGGGACGAGTGGCGTACGAAAAGAGAGATCTTTGCTCAGCAGTGGGCGATTACTGGCTGATGATGATGATGATTATGATGACTCACTATACTGCTACAGACTTGTCCATAACAGAATACATAATCAACAAGTCTAGCATGCACTTCGCGATAAACTTTATTACGCAAAAATAAGATTTATGCTAAATGTCTAAAGGACAGATTGCAATGCAAAAAAAGAAAGAAAAATAAGATAGACGTAAAAAATATTAGAAGCTTTATCCTAATTTGTGCAAAAACAGATATATGAATACGTATATACAGGTACTGTTTATTATAAAAATTACATAATCAAAAACCTATCTACCTACCTAAACCTAACCTAACCTACCTTGGAAATTATTTTTGTACATCTCCAACCCAAAGTCGATTGTCATGTCGTCTTTGTTATTATAATATAGGTACCTACTTGTAGAATTAGATCGTTCGCAAAATTGAGAAAAACGTGGCTGTTATTTGCCGACTATTATTATTGAGATGTTTCTATGAAGCCACTTTATTTCAGGATGTTTCCCGAGTTATTTGGTATTTATTTTTCTAAGAACTAGAAGAATGCTTCTGTGCCTTCTCTCTCTCTCTCCGAGAAATTCCCTTTAGGTACGCATTTAAAAAAACCCTAAAATGATTTTGGCTAAAAACATAATATACCTCGACCAGAAACACTTATTTTTTAATCATAAGTTTTTATGAAACTTTAAGCTAATTATGATTATAAGGTACGTATTAAATAAGTCAATAAAATAAAAAACTGCTTCGTTCATATTTTACTTCATTTTACATGTACGCTATTCTGCCCAACCACACAAATAGTTTGTTGGCAGGTCTCTCAGTTATCTAGTTTGTGTTTAGATATAAATGTACATGACAGTTACATATGGAATTGCACATGATAGGTAGGAATGTTAATCAACCATACCAATGAACTGACATATCAGAGCAGTGATGAACACATTTTGGAAATTAATTTTTTGTTCCTTTTATTGGAATCGATCCATTTCTTTTAATATAGTTGGTACAAGGTTACGCGTTCGTTTCCGACAGTACTTTTTTACCTGCGGGACAGATAATTTCTTATTTTATTAGTATACTAGCAGCTCGCCCCGGCTTCGCAAGGGAAAACAAAACTCGATTAACAATATAAATATAGCCTATGTCACTCAGTGATAATGTAGCATTGTAATGAGGAAAGAATCATTCAGTTCGGTCCAGAAGTTTCGGAGCCTATTCAATACAAACAAACAAAAAAATCAAATCTTTCCTCTTTATAATTAGTGTAGATTGACTAAATACGATGGAAACTGCGTCTCCCAGCAGTCTGACAAACAGCCTATCTGGCACGCGAGATGCTAGTATTGCCTCAAACAATGTGCTTCTAAACTGGGGCGATCCCGATTCCAATTTGTGCTATTTGTCCTTGTCTATCACGCCTCTAATCCTGGCTGTCTCACTCACGGCGAACAGGGCTGTCACTCTTAGTTATACCGCGTCACCTGCCCGACTATTATGTCACTTGTAGGAGATTTAAATGAAACATATTGCTTATGTTAACTTTAGATGGGACAGGGGAAGATGTTGTTTATTATCTTAACTAGGATTTTTATTGCAGTTACTGGAGTCCAAAAAGGAGGTAACAATTTTGTTGAATAAGAAGGATACCTACTTTTTCGTAGCGACCAACTCAGTAATAGTAAAAAATAAATAATCGCTTCCATACATTTTATCGTTGTGACAACTTTGTTTTTTGTGGTTTTAGATTCCAATCCTATGTTGCAAGTTGTTAATAATGAGAAAAGAGGAAATACTTCTACAAGTTTCGCTTAGTTTGGGACTGAATGGTGCTGTCTGCAGTATCCAGCTGTGATCAACAATAAGCTTGAGCTGCCGGTGAAGGAAAACATCGTGAGGAAACCATAGCATGGTGGTAGGGTACTTTCTAGTACTCGGCTGGCTAGCTACCACCCTCAAGTTGAAAATCTGCCGCCAAGCATTCTAACGGTGTGTTCCGGCAGCCTCACTTGAGAGCCAGTTCCATTCCAGGCTAGGTGTGCTTTACCATCTTCGACCACACCTTCACTTAACATCAGGTGAGCTGTGGTCAAACAACTAGCCTGTCAACAATAAAAAAAAAAAAAAAAAGATGATGTTTTATACATCGTTATTTTTCCGTTAATTATAATCAATTCAATGTTAATATATTTTCCAAACCCTAAATGATTCTACTTTATTTACAATTTTTTTTTATGATTATGATTATTAAATCTACAATAAAAATAACATTTATTTCGATCAACACGGCCCCATATTCACCAAAACAGCATCACTGTATAAATATTCTAAAATGTTAGTTTATGAACATGACACTATGCCATTCAATTCAATTTATTCATTTTATAGATAAATACGTAAATATAATACAATTCTCCGATAAACATCTTATTATCTTTATTATGTTTGTTCTATCTGGGTGTTCTGTATGTGTATGTATTAAAAAAACTATATCTAAGTACCTATTCTATCAGTTGTTTAACTTCCATAGTTTTCCTTAGTTTGGGGTCAGAATGCGCTATGTGTAATGTTCTACGATATTTTATTAATTTATTTATATTATTGTACGGAATATATTATTTTAAAATTAATATTTTTATTAATCTCTATACTTACACAGTACACACCGATGTAATTGTTTGTAATAGTCTTGAATCTATTAATCGAGAGCTCCCAATTCATTTTAGTTTTAACTAACCACAGCAGTTTCCAGAATCCTTTGTTAAAAGTTAGCAACCCTACCTCAACCACAATCACCGACTGCTGCCCCAATGATATTTGTGTTCGATTATAATTAAACGTATGTCCTCTTTCTTTGAAATGTCAAGCTGTAATTAAAGATCGTATATAATTATAGATCCGTCTCGTATTGTCTTCAAAGTCGAATAATGAGATGTTTGATTTGAGCATTTCTGTCTTTATGTACCGGATAATTGAGGTTAATTAGAAGTTAAGTCTCTGATTATATTATTGAATTTCAAGGAAGATGTTACATGTTGGTAACTTTATACTTAATGATACCAATGGGGAATGAAAATTGAATGTTTTTTTTTTTAAATAAAGTGTAATTTTTTTTAAATAATATTTCCAATTCTCTTGTTTTCTGGCTATAATCAAACTAACAGCGCTACGCTGGCGGGCAGTTGATTTCGACAGCTAAGATAAAGGTTAATTATTTTTTCTTAAATGGAATCGCTTCTGGTACTTTAACAGAAACGTTAAGAGAAAATAAAATTTCAAATGACTCAATCAAGCCAGTCATTGTTGAACTGGTAATTGAAAGCAAATTGCTTTGTTGGTGGTCGGATATAATATTGTTAAAATATTAGTTTTCTACAAGCAAAAGTGACGAAAATTACTTTACCTGTTCAATAGCAAAATATGGAAAATCGTAGTAGTGTTTATTTTTTTATACTTGACAGGCTAGATGTTTGACCACAGCTCAACTTATGCTTAAGTGACGATGTGTTCAGAGATGGTAAACACAAACAGTTTGGAATGGAACTAGCTCTCAAGTGGGGCTCCCAGACTATTAAGTGATTGGTGGTAAATTGTCGACAGTTTTCTTATAGCATTTTTCTTAGCCGTTGTCGAGTGTAAGTACTAAAGCTTCATCTATAACTATAAGGAACAGTCAAAGAACAGGTAACTTTGCAATCTTTGTACAAAATCATAAAACTGAGCTCATTATTCCAAAGTAGTTGTAAACTTTGAAAGCAAATAAAATCCGCGGTCGCATCCCTGCGGAATATCTTAAAGTTTTTTACATGGACAGAGCTTTGAGCTTATGAAGTTTAAACTGTAAGAAGGCCAGGCCAACATTGCGTAAGTATTTGTCAAAGACTAACAAGTATAAATTAAAAAAATCGACTCCATGCCGCTGAGTTGCCTAAACACGGATAGGTTTTGGTTTACAAATCAAACTACTGAATCGGTTTTCATGTCTCTTCATATCTATGGGACTAATCTGACAGTAAATCAAAAATTATTTAAATATTATTTTTTACCTAATCAGTTTATAAATTAAGTAGTTCCTCGGTCGAAAAAACTTTCCATTTTTGAAGTCGGTTAAAACAATATGTAAAATTTCGCTCTATTTTACACAAAGTTTTAGGTCGGTACAATTACTGGTACAATGGTCAAAGAAGTTTTTCCATCGTACGAAAATGTCTTGTACAACTCTTTACGGTAAAAAGTTGGTACGGTCATTCTACCATAATATGGCAGTGATCAACTTTCGCAAGGATCACTAGTAATGTATCAGCTTCAAAATCATTTGGGAATCTGTCGATTGTTTAAAAGAATTAAACATTTTTATAATGATATAATGGTGTTGAACACATAATAAACACAATTGACCGAGTAACCTACATTGAACACATAAATTCGCTAGCTGAATGATCTTGCCATTTCAATTGAATACGTTTACTTTTCTTTTACATTACATATATCCGTTCTCTTTTCCGCTTACACCTGATACTCGCGATCGATACAAACAAACATTGTGAAAAACTTAACAATCGCAGTCCCTTTGCGCATGCAAAACAGATAACAGTGTGACAAGTTAAGAGGTTTTATAGAACAAAATAAAAGTTTTCAATTTTATTTATATTTTGCAAATAGTTAAGTACGCAAGTACGTATAAGCAATAGTCGTGAATCCAAAACGACACTACGCCAGCGCATTCTATAAATCTTCTACACCGGAGTCTTCCTGCATATCAGGATCAGGAATCAGGAATACCCACAAAATCACGAGAAAACCTTCACCTATGAGCGTTTTTATCATTCTCAAAGATGCTTGCACTACTGACCCGCACTTGGCCAGCGTGGTGGACCTTACCTTTATCACAATAAGAAGAAGCCCGCGACGATCAGTGAACAGCTATTTAAAAAATATGGCTGATCTGACACACTTGATTATTTTAGCGTATTGAATAACGCTTTGTTCATCAACATTTTCAAAGTACGTAAACAAATAATTATTTATCTCTCTGTCCGTATCAGCATTCAAAACAGTTTATATCCTTTGCCTTTTGCACGCAAACGTTATCAAAACAGAAATATTTCCGTAAACAAACCATTGTCTTCATGAGTAGCTACAACGAATGATTTTACAGTATTCATGAGTGCGGCACAAACCACGTCGTTCCTTCCGGCGGCCTCACTGCGTTCACTGTGTCAAAACAGCGCTCCGGAAAGAGCTCGAGACGCACGGAAGCCGTCATAACCACCCGCGAGACAACTTGCCAACTCACCGAAGAATATATTAAAACTTTATCAAAGCCGAAGTTCCATTTCCTCTCGAGTGTCGTGGAACCCTCCAAAGGGCTACCTCAGCCGCGAGGTAGAAAACAAATTAAACGCGGGAAATTGAAATATTTTTTTGGAATTATTGAGTTTTGTCTGATTAGTTTTGGATTTGACGGGCGGAGCATGATTTTGACATTACAAGAAAAATTCTGAGGTACCGCATGATGAAGGTCGGTCGTACGGTGAAGACCTAACACCGAAGTAAAGTGCGAAGAAGATATTGTTTTATAAAACCGTGAATCCCTTTTGTCCGTGATGAATACTGGATTACACTTTAAAGTTGGAGTTCTCCTAAAAGTGCTTATTATGAACAACTTTTAATGTAACTCAAGTTTCCTAATGTAATATGACCAAAACGTCAATTAAAAACTTATTTATTGTATATTTTGTGCGATTAGGTCACGATGTTATACATAACATTTATTATAGAAACTACAAACATTTTCAATATTATATACATATCTTTGGGCATACATTACATTTTTATGCTATTCAAGAAGACCTAGACAATGTAACATTCGACTGACGTTAACGACAATAGAAAAGTTAAAATTGACATAAGCTGTAGCTGTAATTGACATAATTATGTTACGTGGACAGCTCTGTAAATTTTCTTTTTTAGATCAATACACAAACGCTTATTAGCTACACATAGGCGCTAACTGACCTATATTCGATTTCTAAATTAAAACGTTGTTTCTTATCCCTTAGAACTTTGATATTATAATTTTTACGAGCGCGATTTTTATTAAAGCAACCGTATACAAGTGTAAAGAAAATTAGCCGTATAAATATTCATGATCTGCTCTAAAGTCAAGCTGTAAAATTAACTGTATCAGCGTATTAATTGCTGTAATATAATTGAAGCTTCCACCATCTTCCGTACGTTATGGTTCGTTTTACGACTATATACCAATAACTATTTTATCGCTCAATCACGCGGTATGGCAGTTTGACTCTACAACACCAATGGAGATAGTAAAAACGTTGATTGATCGAAAATAAATATGAGTCGACGTAGGAATATCTCAACTTCCATAATTCACGTCACACATCATGAAATACATAAAGCTAAAAGCTATATAATAGCTTTAAGCTTTACCTCACCATGCTTCTATATCTATTAACCTGAATATGTTTTTTATAAATTAGCTTCCATAGTGGGAGGTATTCTGGATTCAAATGATGATAACAAAATCGATGGGTACTTACTTTCTACTTTTTTGCAGCTAAATATCTGTCATCTTTAACTACACCTTGATAGCTAAAGGATTAAAGAATTCGTTACGTTGAATTAGGAATTAAAACTTGGAAATCCGAAAGACTTCTTTTTTTTCAACAATATTCACATATTCAAGACGACCATGCTCACGACATAGCCACACCACATAAACATGCCAATCCTATCCTTTTTAATAGAACACGATTAACTTACCCTTATCTAAGCAGCATTTTAATAGAGTACTCTAAATTGCACTTACTTGGAATCTGATAAATGTGCAACCTTAAATGATTATTATACCGAACACAGTACATATGCAGTCAACCTACTAACATTAACAAAGGAATACCGCACTTGTGCTAGATTCTTGCATTTAGAGTTCATTAACACAAATGACGCCATAAAAAGGTTATTCATTCTTCAATCCAAGAAGTAAATAGTATACGTATGTTTATCATCTGCCTTCATCACCCCTAATCACACGCTTGGTTGCCTCTCAAAAGACGAAAGGCAGCCAGAAAACCCTCTTGTAAATGTTTAATTAGACCAAATAATTATGTTACGCCTCAACCCAAGTTCAATTTGAAGAGACTGAATTTGTCAATCTCTCCAACTATATCATAGATATAAATATAGATCCTGGTTAGCTATTAGCGAAAGATTTATTCTAGCCTGTATAATAAGAACAAAAGATTATTGACTCTTCGATTTTATCAGAATAATGGTTTTACTTTGATAGTAGGTATTGCTCTAACAAATCACGACTTGCAATACCAGGAACGTTTGCATACTTTAGTAAGATATTCCTCGCAATACCTAAATAAACCACTCGATAAGTGTGAAATAAAATGTTATTTCCTGCCCAATTATTATTTTTATGTACAAGTTGTGAGACGAACAGGACGCTCTCCTGGTGGTAAGAGATAACGCCTGTCCATGCCCATACAGAGAACTTTAAGTAACAAAACAAAGGGCATTGCTGGTTTCGCGCTCATTACTTTGAGACATTAGATGGTTAGTCTCAACAGCCCTGTAATTTCGCTAAAAAAAGGCAATTTCTTTTACTTTTTACGAAATATACTTTAAACGAACATTTTACACTATATTATGGACGAAGTGGATTATTTTAGATTAACATATACATTATATATAGGCTTTTATCCCGGAAAAAACTATGGGTCCTATCTTTTAGCTGGTAAACTGTAGTCGCACCTACTCGTAGCTCTACGCATTTATTTTTGCACACTTCACTCACGAACACACACACACACACTCACACCTTTCTCATCTTCATTAACGTTTTTCTCATATTGATGTCATTCATTATATAGCGACATATATACAAACTGGCAACGTTCTAAATACTTGTTGATTTGAAGCATTTGCTTGGTCAGTAATAGAACCTATAGTTTCTATAGTTTAAGATCTTAACACAAACTCATTATCACTGATTAAGACCATGATACCTTGATAGTACTTGGACAACACGATGTTTCATTTTTTATATCAAAACATACAGCACTTTGTTAAAATATTTAGTATCATTATTAGGTCATTCCAACAAATAAGTCGGTAAAGTAGCTTTGAAGATTTGGAAGTCAAGCGTCGAATCTTCCATTTATATTTTCTCCCGTTGTTTGTACACAAAGCTAAGTCACGAGCCAGTCAGGAAACGAGATGGATGAAACAAATACCGCTTTGATTGCTTCTTCGATTCACTTCCGAATAATCAGCGAATTTAATTTACGAAGATTAATTATAATCCCTGAAATACATTACCTGTATGAGGCTTCTGTCTTTATTATACATAATCATATATCTATCTTGATAGTTAAGAGGCATCATCATCATCATCATCATCCACAGCTTTCTTCATTCTACTGCAGGGTATAGGCTTTTATCATGCAACGCCAATTTGCTTCAGTGTTATGCTAATCTGGTTTAGATTCGAGCCAATGAATGCAATTTTGATGCGAGTTTGTACTGTATAAATTACATAGATAGGAAGACTATATAGTGTGCACCTGAAATTTATAAAATAAAAAAATATAGAGAAGAACCTTATGAGCCTTTGTAGAGTTCTAGACACAAAAACAAACTAAGGACAGTTTAGAGAATGTTCAGTGTATAAAACAAATAAAAAGTGAGTGATTATATTTACCTACTCAAAATAAACATTCTAATTTAAACTAAATAGAGCTACCTCCCTAAATAAGGTGGATAAAAACATAACGCTCAATTACCGCTCCAAACGATAACGTTCATTTAAAGATAAAACAACAACGCGTATTTTACTACATCAAAAACATAAAACGAGCTCAAAAAGTACAAGATAAAAATAACATTTTAATTCATCTCACTCAAGCTCAAAAAGGATCAACACTTAATTTCTACGAGGCTACCAAAAACAATACCTTGTGAAAGAAAAGAGAGATCCCATGAAAGCCTTCGTGACGTCACCTGAACGAATTATGAGCTCCGTCTCTGTCACACGCCGTGATCCCTTGACCTCTCTCTCTAAGACAATTGACCTATTTTTCGAGAGAGTGATAATTCGGAGACAGCGAGTATCAGTTGCACATTCTGCTACATGAGACGGCGTCTTTTTTTTGTGTCAGTACTAAATGTAGCGAGTTTTACGTGAGTTCGAATACAGCTATCTGAGATTTCAGAGTACGAATTCATATTTATAGTGACTTTTTGCAGGTATTCAAATCCATATCTTTCATGTGCGAACAATAATATGGACAGAATTATAAGCAACATATAATAATGTGCGGTCAAACCTCAAAGATTTTTTTCTATTTATATCAGTGATATCGATCAGTAAATCCACAAAACAGGAATCTTTTCAATTTAACACTAGTACCTACTTGAAAGAGATTCTTCCCGCAAGAATTCTACACAGCAACATATATGACTATTTTCATTACAAGAGCTCTATAGCTATTACATTTACATAATAGACCATGCCAACCATATTAAAAGCCATAATGAAATCAAGAGTTACTTCCAAAAGAGATATCGTATACGCACGAATGGCCCTAAAATCTTGTAAGCTATAGCATTTTTAGAACCTCCAGGATTTCACGTAGCTTTGAACCAACTTGAACATAAAAAATAAGCATTACTAATGCATTAATAATATGGTAATTATTATTACCATATTAACCCATAAGGAAGGTTACTAAAATATTAGAAATAGATAGATATTGGAAGACACTTTACACGTTACTATCTGGTCTCCAACTAAGGATGGCTTGTACAATGAGAAAAACAAAAGCGTCATCTGACCCTGAACTGAGCAAACCTTGTAGTATGAAAACCAGATAACTGATAGAATACTTATATACTCTTTTTGTAAATATATACTTATGATGCACACAGAACACCCAGACACAGAACAAACATTTATCGTACATAAATGTTTGTCCTAGTGGGAATCAAACCCACGCCCTACAGCTCTAGAAGCAGACATTCTACCAAATGAGCTAGCAGGGCAGTCAATGGAAAGAATTATCATGTCTTAATTTACTGATTTTCGATGAGGTGAGTTTTCTAAAGACTATGTGATGAATAAAATCTAGTTTACCATGTTGAATATTACAACTAAACAACTTTCAGTTCCCCACAATAACAAAGAACATTCCGCAGACTGCTCTTGGTCAACACAAATCAGCAATCTATCGAATCAGGCTCAAATTTATGGATTGCAGAGATAGCTGCGACCTGCTGACCTGACGTCGCGTCGGTCAAACTGACATTTGCCGTCGTTCGTACACCAAGTTCCAAGGACCTAGGACATATCGTAGTTTTATTGGAAAATAAGAACGACGACAATACCAAAAGACTTATACATTACGTATGATCATTAGAAGCTAATTCTTCCGATTTATTTCTAGTGAACACAAACTTATTATATATAGTACCATCCAGTATTAATAAATAGTGTATCACAAAATTCTTCTTAGTTCAAGGATAATCGCCAAGTAGGTGACGTCATCATAAATCCAAGATGGCGACTAGTCCTCATACAGATGAAACGGGAAAGTAGTTCCTATGCTAATCATTTATAGTTTCACTCAACTTACCCTGTTCGGTTATCAAGTCATAGATTTAAAAAAACCGTACTCTATGCCAACAATTCGAATAACGAAAATAAATTTCAAAAGCTTTTTATACGTGTGGCGTCCCAAGTCGTAGTTATTACAGTTCCAGTCACGTGTGTCGGTTCAGGGACTACGGAGCATCGGGAAGTAGGTTAGTTGTGCCAACTTTTCAGTTATGGCGGTTTTACTGCCGTCTTTTGTTTCACACTAATTAGGTGTAATTGGTTTACAGATCATATTTTTTATGTTAGTGATGTACAAATGTGGTCATCAATCACTAGTAGCTATTATGAAATCGCTTTTTATTAACTATTCTAAAAAGAGCTTTAACCTGGTATGTTAGATTTCACCTTGCCTAGACGTTAGGGTAGTTATTAATATAATTGTAAAAAGGTTATTTTTGCTATTAGATTATTTTTGCAGCTCAACTATTTTCACATTTTAAACCTTTAGTAAAATAAACAACCAATTTTCAAGATGAATACAGAAAAGAAAAAAAAACAACTAAAGTAACGATTGCATTTAAATTATTAAAAATTTTGAAGTAATTAAATAAGTTTGATCAGGTCATTTGACGATGGAAAATGAGATGCCATTTTTCTATCATTTTTGACATCGCACTATGTGCATTCTTTTAATGTCGAGTAGTTCATGTTATTTCATGATAAAATCAAATGAAACTAGCCGTAGTCACGGTCAAAGTAACATAAAGTAAGACATAGTCAAGTCAATAAATATTTCTGAATCTGAATCTGAATCTGAATCTAAAACCTGCCTTAGTAAAGTAGTGACTTTACTAAGCTACTACGAACAGCTGCCGCTTTGTATTACCTATCCACGCTTATGCGCATAATTTGGACTTTATAAAAATAACACCACAATTTTAAACGTAAGCACTCGAAAAAAACACTAGTTTTGTGTTTTTCAACAAATCGTAAGACGCAGTGATGCGATTTTTCCGTGTTCCTGCCAAAAATCTCCTGATTCTTTAACCTTTATCGTTAACTACATAATCTAAAAATTTTGTTTTTTATTTTGCATTCGTAGTCCTCCTGAAACTCTTTTAAACAGTTCTCGGCCCATAAAAATGAAAAAGCAAAAAATGGTCATCCATTTATTGGTGCGAAAGCCTGCATGTCGCGGTTTGCCTAATGCCGTGTATTATCCCCTTTATAAATCATTCACGTCGATGGCACGCTTTCACGTCAGTGAGGATAATGGTTGCTCCGACAATCGTATTTTTGTGACGTATAAATTGGTATTTTATGCTTGCAATGACATAATTTTCATTGGGGATTTGATTTTTTTGTTTTTTCGTTAGATATTTCATACAGCGCCATCTAGTCCTAAACTAAGCAAAGCTTATACTTATTATATCAACTATATTACTGATAGATGTACTTTTTGTAAATACACACAATACATACATTTAGATCCCCCAGACACAGAATAAACGTTTAAGGTGGTTCGATTTGCATACAAATACATTTTTGCCATGTATGGACAAACGGAGCATAATTTTAAAGCAAAATCACAGCTACTGGCATTTAATTTAGTCTTTATTTGCGGTAAATCACAATTGCTTGAATAAAACAGTAGATGATTTTGATTATTGGTAGCTAGCCAGCCGAGTACTAGAAAGTACCCTACCACCATGCTATGGTTTCCTCAGGATGTTTTCCTTCACCGGCAGCTCAAGCTCATTGTTGGGGTTTGAACCCGTGCCCTTCGGCGTGCCAACTTAACCAATGCGTAAATTTAGTACCCGATGAAACATTCGCATTCACAATTAGATACTGTTCCAGTGTTCCATAATATAACTAGCGCGATAGTATCTTACGAAACCAGCATTTATTAACTCTCAATGAATTAACGTCTTCTGACTGTAGCTTTTTTTTTTTTTTTTTAATGGTTGACAGGCCAGGTGTTTGACCACAGCTCACCTGATGTTAAGTGAAGGTGTGGTCGAAGATGTGGTCGATGGAATGGAACTGGCTCTCAAGTGAGGCTGCCGGAACACACCGTTAGATGCTTGGCGGCAGATTTTCAACTTGAGGGTGGGTAGCTAGCCAGCCGAGTACTAGAAAGTACCCTACCACCATGCTATGGTTTCCTCACGATGTTTTCCTTCACCGGCAGCTGAAGCTCATTGTTGGGGTTTGAACCCACGCCCTTCGGCATACATATACCATTAGCCTATTCCTCGTTTCCATCGCTATAGTTATTCTTCAAGGCGTCTTCAGACTAAAAACTTAACATAAATATCGTAAGACAACACACACAGCGCCATCTGACCCCAAACTAAGCAAAGCTCGTGTGATTGAGGTCAGATAACTGATAGAATACTTAAATACTTTTGTTTTAAATTATAATACATACAGAACATCCAGGTACAGAACAAACGTTTATTAACCGTAAAATGTTTGTCCTGGGCGGGAATCGAAACCACACCCTGCATTTCTTAAGGTATATATACCAATGAGCCAATAAGACTGTCAAACTATGACTGATATGACTCAAAAAAAACAGCGATTTGGCTATCACCAACCGAAATCTCGCTACGATTTTTAGTAAAATCATTTTAATCTAAGAAATGACAACAAGTGAGCTTCCATAATTTCGGTGTTTAAGTGTACGTATAAACGCTTATCCAGTTATAATATGCGTATTGTTGATTCGATCCCTGAGATCGATTCAGAGTGAACTTAGGACAGACGATTAATAGTAGAGTAACTAGGATGCTACAAATTTATAGCATAATCGAAATAGGATTTACGTGTACTGTGATTCATATCAGGTCATCACTAGACGCTTGGAATGCCAATAAATAACAAAACGGATTATTCGAGCAATAAAACGATTGAATCTTGTATAGTGAGGAGATTAAGGCCGCTTAGCCAAGTACTGAGTTACAGATGGCACGCATCGTCCAGAACATTAAGAACTGAGGCTAAATTAAGTAACTAAGGCTCTAAGGCTTTAGCTGGTGGGCATAAGTATACCAGCTAATAAAATCTACCTATTACATACCTGTACCAGAGAATAAATATCAGGTAGTACACGAAAATGTTTATTTCTTGATAAGGGTCTGTCGCAGACGTCGATATAAGATTTACTAAGGATCTTTATAGCAGTCTCAGATCCCGCCATATTTATCTTGTCTGTCAAGCTATTATGGGGAATTTGAATAAACGATGGGGCTTTTGTTATTCTAGGATTGTGGGTTAAATTTATTTTTGTCATAAACCATTTGGTAGTGTTATATTTCCAATACGTGTAATGAATACTATGTAGTTAATAAAAAATAAATACGTTTTGGAGGACATTTTCACACAGCGCATCTAGCCCCAAACTAATCAGCTTGTTACTATGGGAATCAGACAGCTGACAGAATCTAAAAAACTTTTTTTTGTAAATACATACTTATATTAGATACATACAGAACAAACATCTATGTTAGTCAAACAAATATTGGTTCTGAGTGGGGAATCGAACCCACGCCCTTCAGCTCTCAAAACAGAAGTTTACCAAATGAGCTTATAGGGCAGTCAACAGTAGGTAAATGGCATATTATTTAACTGAGGTACCAAAACACGCTCGCATTAGATACTGGAAACACCTTAACAAATAGGCTAATATTTAGTAACGTTTCATCTACAACCCTCTTTATCCCGCTCCTGGGTACAGGCCTCTCTCTTGTCATGCCATCTGCCTCGGTCCTGTGCCAATCTGCTCCAGGTTCCGACCCGCGACGGTAACAATATCGTCGACCCATCTTGCGGCTGGACGACCAACGCTCCGCTTACCTCGCCTAGGCCACCACTTAATTAACTTAGGTAACGTTTAATGTTGACTAGCTAAAAAAAGAAATTGGGCCGTATAAGAATAAAAACGTACTAATTCCAAATCATTTTTTGTACCACGTACGTCGTACCTACTTATGTTACTTTTTTCTAATTATCAATAAATAAAGTCTGTCTAAGTTGTCTATGACGGTGTACAGACAAATTAGTACTTACTAGTAACCTTAGATCACTAATAATTAAACCAGCTAATAATTAACTTTTACCAGTGACAATTTGGTATAACATTTTTTGTTTTTGATTGGTTGGTTGGTTCCTGTAACAGTGAACTGTTGCTAACGGAATACAAAATATGCTAATTTACCAAGATTCATAAAGATTTCTGTGATTTGAATGCCGAATGATTTAGTTACCACTAAATATCGATTGAACAAGTTTGTAGGTACTACTTGAAATTATCATGTTTCTAACAAACTTCTGGACAAACTAGGCAGCTCTGACTAAATCTTACCTTTTCAAATCAATTATCCAAAAGTTAAAATTAATTTACAAACTTAGGTAGCTAGTTAATGATAATTTCATTTAGGTACTTTCAATTTTCGTTTCTCTGCGCAAATGAACACGGTTTACGAACACGAAGTGTGCACACACTTCATTGCTTGTTTTTAGGGTTCCGTACCCAAAGGGCAAAAACGGGACCCTATTACTGAGACTTCGCTGTCCGTCCGTCCGTTTGTCACCAGGCTGTACCTCAAGAACAGTGAACAGTGAACAGTGAGCTAGACAGTTGAAATTTACACAGATGATGTATTTCTATTGCCGCTATAACAAACAATACTCAAAATAAAATAAAATAAATATTTAATGGGGGTTCCCATACAACAATCGTGATTTTTTGCCTTTTTTATCGATAATAGTACGGAACCAACCGTTCGTGAGCGAGGCCGACTCGCACATGGCCGGTTTTATTTATGTATGACAGGCTAGATGTTTTGACCACAGCTCACCTAATGTCAAGTGACTATGTGGTTCAAGATGTAAGTTCACCTAGCCGGAATAGAACTGAGTCACTAAAATGAGGCTGCCGGAATTCACCGTCAGATGCTTGGCAGCAGGTTTTCCTCACGATAATGATACCTTACCATCATGCTATGGATTCCTCACTAAGTATTTCCTTCTTGGGCAGCTCATTGTAGGGATTTGAACCCACATCCCTCGTGCGGTGCAAACGTGCTAACACTGAGATATCATTGCTACTGATACTGATACTGATTGTTTTTGGTGTGCAGTTCTTTATGCTGTCAGTGAAGGAAGACGTTATAAGCACGTCGACGACGACGACATAACGCACGACGTATTATGCTGAGGTGAGCCCCTATTTTGTAACTGTTTGTCTCGTGTTTTTGTGTGTTCTGTGATGTTACATAATAAAAATCATTTTCTTTCGTTTCTTTCTTTCTTTCAAACCATAACAAGTTGGTTAGGTGTTTTCTAATAATCGGCTGGCTAAGGGAAAGGGTTTATTTGTCATCAAACACAATTATATTGTTCCTATTCCAGGCTAAGGTGTTTACCATCCTCGATCAGTCAGTCGTGTTAGTGTCAACTTTAAAAAATCGAGATACGGGTGTTGTATTGTCGTATTTTCTGTGTCCTATAACATCCTCGGCTAATATATATAAACCTAGAGAAAGCTTCATAACTTCCTTCACTCATCTACAAAACGTAATCTCTTCCAAACCTAACAGCCTACACAAAAATGTTCACATAAGAACTTGATCTTGAGATCTTCAGTTTAGTAAAGAAGAACGCGTAATCATGTACGTCGTAAAAACCCGTACAAAATGCATGCTCCGTAAAAACTCTTGTAATAAGCATCGTTACTGAAAATCAGGGCCCGTGGTATACGCAAATATTGTACCTACCAGTACGTACCACGGAGCTGAAATAATGAAGATGTGGCATACAAATACGATCACTTATAATCACAATCCAGAACATGCGGCTTCTACACCCGTTATAGGATTTAATATAATTATGGTGAAAATATTTGAGGGTAGTAGAAAAAACAAATTTGCTTCTTCCGTAGAGCGTAGCGTTTGCGTGTGTTAAAGGAAATTTATTTGACTTCAAAATTAACATAAAGAACTTTTTTTATGTAAGGTTATGATACAGATCCACGTTTTGCTAACGATCAACTCGCACGACGGAAAGCGACAGTGCGGCCGAGGATGAATCACGTCGATCAAGTAGAAATTTATTTACTTTAGCCTTAATAAATTAATAATTACATTAATCATTAATAAATCATTTTCATTCAATCCATATAATCTTGTCTCAAAAGAAAGATAAATTATAAACATTGTAGATCTGCTATCTTATTGAAACCGAATATTTTCGTAGTCTAACATATAAGCTATCAATAGCAACATCCTGGGCGAAATTCCAGGATATAAATTATCTGTATTCCGATTTTAGCTTGAATCTGTTCAGCCGCTACAGATCCAAAGTGACACAAACGTACATAGTATTACGGAATATGATAATATTATTATTATTGCCACCTGCATTTTTTTATTTCTCCGTGGTACGCACCTACTCATTCCTCCTTCAGCGTTGTAAATTTGCAACGTGCGCTCAATAATGTCCTTGTTACCTCAATTGCCAAGTATATGAAAGATAAGATATTTGACGTGTTATTGTATGCATCATCATCATCATCAGCCCTTCGCTGTCCACTGCTGGACGTAGGCCTCTCCCAATGCACGCCACTGAGCTCGGTCGACAGCTTTTTGCGTCCATTGTTTTCCCGCCGCTTTACGCAGGACCTCACACCACCTGGCCGCAGGGTGCCCTACACTACGCTTGCCTGTACGCAGTCTCCACTCAAGAACTCGTCTACCCATCGGTTATCGGTTCTTCGAGAAATGTGGCCGGCCCACTGCCACTTCAGCTTACTGATTCTTTGAGCTATGTCGGTGACTTTAGTTCTATGTCGGATTACTTCGTTACGGATTTTATCACGTAAAGAAACTCCGAGCATAGCTCTCTCCATAGCTCGCTGAGCGACTTTGAGTTTGTGGACCAGGTTCACTGTAAGCGTCCACGTTTCGGCACCGTAAGTCATGACTGGTAGGACACACTGGTTGAAGGCTTTTGTCTTGAGGCATTGTGAGGCATTGTTATTGTGTTAGATTTATGTAATTTTATAAAAACTAGATTAACTCTCACGACAAATAAAAGTCCAAGCGCACGCTAGGGACACAAGTGTCTAGTTTGTATATAATTGTATTTCGAACAAAGTGACATTCATGCGTACATAATTACATAAAAACATACTTTTGTAAACGTCGATTACATAAAGAACAATGTATTTAAATAACAATAGCTATATTTTATTTCTAGTAATAAGTAGTAGTAGCAGCAGTAGTAGTAGTAGTAGTAGTAGTAGTAGTAGTAGTAGTAGTAGTAGTAGTAGTAGTAGTAGTAGTAGTAGTAGTAGTAGTAGTAGTAGTAGTAGTAGTAGTAGTAGTAGTAGTAGTAGTTTTGTTCTTCGCAATACGAAATCAGAATGGGCTACGCGACTTTTTTAAGTTCTAAATGTTGGATGTTTGTGGTGGTTTTTGTATTCAACAGCACAATTAAGTAACAAAACTTTAAATTACCTTTCACGAACAAATAAATTGAACGTATTATATCTTTGCTCAGAGAAGTGCGGATAAATCATCGATTTTTTTCGCCTTTGCCGCTGTCGCTGTAAATTTACTTTTCTGTAAGTATTGAAGCTATCGTTTTTGGCGACTGCGTAGAGAAAGCCTCAAAGAACTTAATTAGCACAAGTTATGTGTGATTATCAGCAGTATATTTGTTAAATATCATTTTTATTCTTAACTAGCTTACGCCCGCGGCTTCATCTTCGTTAACTTTAGAATAAAGTTCGTAATTTTATTATCCGACGCATCTGTACCTAATTTCAAACGGATACGTCCAGTAGTAATTTACAGAAACTTAACATTTTTCAAAACCAAATTTCATCTAACATCTTCATCATCATTTCAAATAACATCTTCAACCCTTTACGCGCGATTGAGTAACAAACATTTAAAAAAAAGCAATGAATCGATCTTGGATGGAGCACACTTAAAATCTGTTTACATTGAATTCGAACACACATAACGTTCTTTTCGGGAAGTACAGACAGTAAAACGGAATGTCTCCCAGCTTAAACGGCTTAGGTGCTTTCCGTTGCTTTCTCGAAGTTTTGAAAGCTGAAATGAGGATATTTTAGTAAAGGAACTTTTCTTCCAATAGAGAATCTCAATAGAGAGCTACGTTACTGTACTCTAGTAAACCAAATCGCAGGAGACATTACTCATTGGGGACACCCGGCGAATAAATCGTCGTATTCTTTCCCTTTCCTTGAGGATATTTCGAATTTTCGCCCTGCGCTTTACACTTATTTACTTGCTTTTTACAAATATTTTTGAAATAATCTAAATTAGTCTTAGTCAGTAACGTGTTTTCCATTCTTGATTGCCTGGAAGGCCGCCGACACTATGACGCTAGTTTGTAAGATAATAGGCAAACTATTCATGAGTATGAATCTAATGTAAATAATAAAATTAATAAGGAAACATTAAATTATTAAGTTTTTATTATAATTGATACCGCCCTGACTTCCCTGATAGCTCATTTGTATCTGCTTCAAGAGTTTGTTAGACGTGAGTTCAATTCCTACTCCTTGCAAACATTTGTGTGACGAACATAAAAATGTTTATTCTGTGTCCGAGTGTTTTGTATGTATTTAAAAAAAAGTATGTAAGAATTCTGTTCGTTATCTGGTATTCCTTATCAATTCAAGCTTTACTTAGTTTGGGTCTAGATAATGCTGTGTGAAATATCCTAGGATATTTATTGTTATTATTCATTAATACTTTAATCAATGTTCAAAAAAATTTTTATTTATCATGTAAAGCAACAATTTTTAATGCAACTAGTAGCGATGCTAGCTCATAGCGCAGTCGGAACAATGTATTTGTTCTATTTTACGTTGTTTTAGAGAAAAAATATATAAATTGGTATATAATGTAAAACATGTTATAATTATAACATACAATTAAATGTCAAAACAAATATTAATTAAGAATTAAGAAGAACATGACAATTTTTTTTTTTTATGTTTGACAGACTAGGTGTTTGACCACAGCTCACCGGATGTTAAGTGAAGGCGTGGTTGAAGATGGTAAAGCACACCTAGCCTGGAATGAAACTGGCTCTCAAGTGGGGCTACCGGAATACACCGTTAGATGCTTGGCGGCAGATTTTCAACTTGAGTGGTAGCTAGCCAGTCGAGTACTAGAAAGTACCCTACCACCATGCTATGGTTTCCTCACGATGTTTTCCTTCACCGGCAGCTCAAGCTCATTGTTGGGGTTTGAACCCACGCCCTTCGGCATGCGATCCTACCGCGCTAACCACTGAGCTATCATCGCTTATTAAAAATGTCAAAACATTAGTACTATTATGTTTATTGACAAACGTTACATTTTATTAACTAATATTGAACAAAAAATTAAATATAACCTGAATTTGTTTCAAAATATCTAGGTAGGTACTTAATGATACCTAACGTCATGAAATACATACACATTCATATTTGTTACGCTGTGACAACTTAACATATTTGGGTACAATTAGGAATGCAGATACCATTTACCCTGGAAAAGCACATAACATAATACATATTTACTTTTACCTATTCTTTGTACTTACCTGCTACAAGTTATAATTCTGACAAAAGTTGAGCAATCTTGCTTTATCATTTTATTTTTGACTTCCATATTATCGGGAAAAAAATAAGCAAACATTTCGTCTAACATGTCAAGATCCCATCACGAACATTTTTTTTCCCAAAAGTTTTCTGTACTTGGAATATTATAAATGAGAGCTTGGAGTCCGGAGGCGTGAAGCCTTGAGCAATGCCGTTTTACGGTGAAAACAAGTACTTGTTCATTTTAATATGCCAAGTTTCAGAGCGCGCACAATGTGCTACAGAGACTAATGTACCTGAAAAAGTATGGTTTTATTTTTATTTCTCTTACTTTTTAGTCGGTCTTAAAAGTTATAGTGAGGAGCAGCGTCGATTATTGCTTTGTATTTTTTTTTTCACCAAAAAGCAGTTTGTAAAAATCTAAGTCTAAATGTTAATCCCTTTTTTCAAGTAATATTAAAACTGTAAGTATATGATTCTATTGATTCTAATCTCATAAACAAAATCTTAATTTATTCTCAAAATTCTCATAAATTCGTAACCACGTTACAGGAATATGTATTAGTTTTTGTTTACAAATACAAGTATCTTAAATGATTAAAAAAATTACAGTGAAAAAATCACAAATGTTTAATTCGTAGCTATGCATTTTATTTCGCATCATTACAAAATACTTTAGGTATTCATAACCTCATATTTTTAAAAAACGTAGATTTTATGTACAGGCTGCTCCAAATTGTTGTATTATGGATGTTTTCAAATAATTATGACGCGATCTTGCAACAGGCTACATAACTGTTTAGAAGTATACTGTCAGCGTCATTAGGCGGTGGGATAGAAAGAAACTGGGCCAGCGGGAACCCCCCTTAAATTCTCTTCAGTCCATTGTTGTTTTTCGACGGTCGTTGTACAAGTAATTTCTTAGATAACACGCGTTTTCATTGTCTCTTGAGTTAAAAGATAAATATTTATAAGTATTTTCGAATGTTATGCAACATCAATCCGAATAAAGCTTTGTTCATTTAATGTATTTCAAAACAAAAACTTTTTTTTAACACACACGGTTAAGTGCGTTCAATTAGTAAACAACACTTTTGAGTCAAAATAAATCTTTATAGTCTATAAGTTACATCTCTAATTTGGCTCTCTGGAATATACCTATTGATCAATATAGATATTGATGAAGGTATGTACCTGTTTAATTTTATTACTAAACCAATGCCATAAAACGTCCGACTATCATCAAAAAAGACATCCATGGCTCCTTAAACCATAAAGTATAATAGACCACAGCTCTCAGTTTCTGAACGAGTTTAGACGCGTTCATAAATCAGAAACGCGTCAAACAGACCACGTCATAAATTACTGTTCGAACACTTTGGTCTGTTTCGCTTTACAGATGAGAAAAAAGTCTTTTAGGTTTATGGCAGAACGTAGATCACTCAGATGTGATGTTTAGGGAAAGCCACGTGTAGAACATTTTGTATCGTTCCGTTTCGACTGTGGAACACGAGTAGATACATCTGTAGCTGTTGGTACTATTTGCATCAATTAACGTCCAAAAAGGAAAAACGATATTACATTCTATAGTTGCAATTTTTTATTGAATTCTGTACACGCAATTATTGATTTAATGCGGAAGCTTTTGTCAGACCAAGTAAAGTCGTAGAATTGATTGTAGGTAAGTATTGTAGTTGTTGAACATTTGATGAATCGATGTTTTATGTATATAATTTTGAGCCAGTACGTAGTTAATTTTTTTTTTGTTAAAAATAAAGTCAAATGTTTTTTAAAAAAAACTCCACGACTGTGTGTATTGACAGGAATTTTGTATTTGTTTTTGACATTTTAATTATATACTTGATATTTTGGAATTGTGTTCCTGTCATTCTATAATTAACGTTGCACATAATTATTGTCTATAATAATAAAATATAATAATATGTCAATAAGAGGTAAAGATTACTTACAAGCAATTGAATTATTTCTTTGTTTCAAATGATCGTCGAAGTCATAACACAAGGTCTCTTGTAGCCAAGCTAGTTCGCTTGGATCTGAAGCGCGCGTTGAAAAGTGCATTTTGAACGGAAGCGGGTACGCGGTTATAGACCGAGGGCCTTAGAATATATACACCAACCTCTCCGACTTGACAACCCGATGAAATGGTGTTACTTGTTGGTATTTCTTTTCTTATTTAATTACAAAGATTTTTTAAATATCATCTTAATTTTGTTAATAATCATGTATGAGTACCTACGATACTAAACGAAACCATTATCGTTCGCAAGCCATAAAAATAGTTTTATTATGCATGAGTATATCTCATTACTACAAACCACGCTGTGTGAAAATGAAATGTAGTTATGTTTGCAGGTAACGCTTTCATCGCACTGCGTCAAGGGAATTGAAATATAATGACATAAAATGTGTTTTTGTATTTTATTTTAGGAGAATCAAAGTGTAGCCTTGTATCTAGAGTCATATTAACCATGCTGGTCTAAGAATGTGAAATTTTTCTCATAAATAGTTTACAAAAACAAAATTGGAAAGATTTCTGTTTGTTCATATAAAAGTAATAAGTCAAACGAGCTCCCCTGATGGTAAGAGATAACGTTTGTCCATCACCATCGCAGCAATACATGTACAGAACTTTTAGTACCAAAACAAAATCCAAGGCATCGCTGCTTTGGCGCTAATTCGATGGATAGGCTCAACAGCTTATCTGGTACTACGGTGGCACTAAACGACGTCCTGCTAAAGAGATCTACCACCAAGTAAATCCTAATCTTACTGGAACACTACACAAATGTTTAAAGGTGGCGCGCTCTGTATAGCACCTCACTAATTCAATTAACACATTCATTCCACCACGCATTCACTAAAATTCCCTCCACTCAAAAGCACTTCATATGACTGCATCCTATGTGTCTCAAAAGTCGAAAAAAAATAAACTTATCATTTATTTTCCTTACCGAACATACATATAAAATGCGGTGTTTTTACATTTCAACAGATTTTTCGTTACTCAGTTTGATGGAAATGAAACTTGAATGACATAAGTGTGATTTTACTTTACCTTCAGGGGCCTGCCTATTATCTTTATTAGAAAATACAATTTTATGAAAATATTTTCACAAACTCAAATTAAAGAGTTTCTCGGAATTTGGAGGACGGTGTAGATTCTGTACAAGGAATGTTTTCGGTGGAAAACATTTTAGATAATATCGAAAAAATATGTCTACAGACCCAAGTTGCTGTGTTAATTTTTGTTAGTTGCAATCAAACCATTTTGACCACCAAATTAACCCTATATTTATTATATAAATTCTATATTTTATGCAGAAAACCATGTAAAAATACTTTCCTAATAACGACGTTGGTTACAAAAAATGTGTTTGCTTTGATTTGGTGATAGAAATCTTTGTTGCTTGCAGTCACGCCGAATTCATTACAATGATGGTTATTTATTTGTCTTGTCATATTTCTTTATCCCACAACGTATCTTTAGGTAAAGTATTTGTTAGGACCGTGGTACATATTCATAGGTGATCAGACCTATGGATGCTGTTCCGTTTACTGTTGCATAAAAATAATATACCTACCACCTTCTATGGCATAAAAAATATTACCTTGTCTATCTGACATATTTTCACTTATATTCCAAATCATAAACGGTTGAATTTTTAATAGCATAATACACCTGATAATGTACCTTACTATAGCGAATTATCTGAACAAACAAAAATGTAATAGATGAAACGTATGTTTTAAGTTTATAACAAAGAATTTGGCCTAGTGCAAAATTCAATTTCTGATTTTTTGGTTAGCACTATAAATTTTTTGCATGGTAGTACGAAACCCTTGACACGTAAATCTTACTTCACACAAATCACACTTGACTTGCAAATTACAACGCGATAAAATATTTAGAAACTGCGATACGTAGTTTCACTTTTGTTATCCGACATGAAAAAAGTGAAATAAACCCTATGGTATAGGTTGTTTTCATTCCAAATTTCATCCTAATCGGTTACAAGCTCTTACAGGGCGATAAAACAACAAACACACACAAAGTCAGGCAGTTATTAACTACCCTGTTAGCTTCTTTGATTTGATAAAGGTCTGCTTCAAGACGTAAGTTCGATTTCCACTCAGGACTAACATTTGTGTGACTAACATGTGTTCTATTTCGTTAGTGTATTGTAAGTATGTATTTACAAAAAAAAAGTATTAAAGTGGTCTGTCAGCTGTGTGATTCCCATGGTACAAGGGCTGAGTTAGGGGCTAGGTGGCGCTGTGTGAAAATGCCTACCAATATTTGTTTATTGTTTATATTTATCGATATTAGTGGTAAAATGAAAAAGATTAGTGAGATAGGAATGTATTTAAAAGCAATTGTCGTTTCCAGAAATAAAGTCGAATCTGGATTCCAACCAAGGCCAAACTGTCTCGTAACAATGCACCTATCTACCTAATCATCAACAGACATTTTTCAAACACTTAATGACATTTTTTCCAGCCGAATGCTTAACAAAATTTCTAACTCACCGATTCTTTTCGATTATGATTATAATATTTTAAAACAATAATTGATTCGATTTGCATTTATTTTTTTGACAAATATGTTTAACAATAAATCATTATTACACCAATATTTTAACGTTAGACAAGAAAATCCTCACGACTTTATAATTTAGTGTTTACAGCAAAATTCTATTGGTGTACTAATTTAGATCAACTGTAAGTAAAGTATGTCATTTCACTAGTACTCTCTAACCTTAACAAAAAACTACAACTTATGAAAGAGTTTCTCTTCAGGCTCAAAATTACAGTAATAATTGTTCTTTTTACTCGTGGAATGAATACTGCTAATTATTTCTTTTTTCTCAACGCGTGTGACACGGCCAGTGACAAAAGAAACGTGACAGGAGTGACGAATCAACGAAACGCACCGGCTCTATTTCCATCCAGATTTTTTCCGTCACCACCCAACCTTGACTCGGACTGTGAAATGGCTGCGTTTTATTTACGTTGGCGGATATGAGGTTTCTTTTATATTTCCACTTTCATTTTAAATGACAGTTTTGGATCACCACGAAGTGGGCAGTTAATTTTTTTTTTTCTATCTTCCCATTTCTATTACGTACTTTCTCAATCTAATTGGCGTCTTATACAGGTGCACATCAGAATTTTTTTATCAATTGTGTGATATAACCACAATAAAGGGCGAAACCAAGATCATAACTTCGTAAGTACCAACACCTTGTTCATAGTTGTTAATCCCCGTGAACAGATTCGCTAGGAATGTCCCACTCCGTAGACAATAGAAGGTCAGCGTTGTATCATAGCAATAGAATTTGCCTTGGCAGTAGTGCCACATTACTACGCCGAGATTTGGCTCGCATGCAATTGTTAAGCCATCGTAACTCTGTTTGTCGAGTCTAGTGATGGGAAAAAATAATCGGTACTACATCAGTTTATCTAAAAAAGTTAACACGTCCCAATTCTTGTTCTTGTTTTGAACTCTATGTTTATGAAAATGAATGATGAGCTAAATTATTCACTTCCCGAGAATCAGCTTTCATGTCTTAAACATATTGTGCACGTTCCAATTTATGAAAGAAATTGTTTTAAAAAAAAGTTATGCGGAAATATTGATGTGGCCTTATAATTTTTTTTAATTAGATACGATCACAAAATTTATATTATAAAGTTACATTACATTACATTATAACAATAAAATCGGTATTCGTTTTAAGGTGGTTCGATCTCCATACAAATAATTTTTTGCCATTTATGGACAAATGGAGCTTAATTTTACAGCGAAATCACAGCTACTGGCATTTATTTTGGTCCTTATTTGCGGTAAATCACAATTGCTTGAATAAAACAGTAGATTATGTGTTGAGTTCAAAACTCAAAATATTGCTATTGTTGACATGATATGACGATGTGGTCGAAGGTGGTAAATACACATAGTCTGGCTTTAAAGTGAGGCTGTCGGAACTCATTGTTTGGTGCTTGACGCAACATTTTCAACTCGAGGGTAGGTTTTCAACTTGAGGTAGCTAACCAGCCGAGTACTAGCAAGTACCCTACCACCATGCTCCTCACAATGTTTTCCTTCACCGGCAGTTCAAGCTTATTGTTGCAGTTTGAACCCACGCCCGTCGACGTGTGAACCGACCGCACAAACCATTGAGCTATCATTGCTACAAATTAATCAATTATAATCAACATTTTATCACATATTAAAACTGTCACTTGGTGGTAGATCTCCTTTGCAGGAGGCCGTCTAGGTAGGTACCACTACCACCGCAGTACCAGATATTCTGCCGTCATGCAGTAGTGTGTAACCATTACTTATTGTGTTCCGGTTTAAAGGGTACTGCAGCTAGCGAAATTACAGGGCTGTTGCGATTAATCATCTAATGTCTCAAAGTAGTGAGCGCCAAAGCGGCGATGACGTAGACTTTGATTTATTACTTAAAGTCCTGTGTATCGTTGCAATGGTCATGGTCAAACGTCATCTCATACCATCAGGAGAGCGTGTCGTTCGTGTCATTACTTTTACATTTAAAAAAGTCAAATGAAGTCAACAAATACATTAGTAAATTATTGATGCCAGATTACTCAGTAGTATACTTTTTGTTTACTATGTTATGTAAAATGTTAATTATTTTACAAATTTTCGCTAAGTTGAGACTGATGTATTTCATCATCATCATCCACAATCTTCTTTATCCCACTGCTGGGTAATGGGTATAGGCCTCTCTCTTGTCATGCCGTCTGCCTCGGTCCTGTGCCAATCTAGTCCAGATTCGACCGGCGACGGTATTTAGTCATATTTAAATACAATAGTATTTATTAAATCCGTAAGGTTTTTTATAAAAAAATGACATTGTTTATTTTGTAATTTTTCGGCTCTGTAGCTCTCAAGACAACACTAGTTTCAGGCGAAACGCCTGTTCTGCCCAAACTGGATGTAGTTTGCATTCGTACTGTGGGTATTTTATGCCGACAATTAGAGTACACAAATGGTAATGCAACGCCGAGTGGGTTTGATGCAATTGGAGTTAGTTGATGGCTAAAGTTAACTTGCTCTGTAGTATTGTGACGTACGCAGTGATGTAACAATGAGCGTGCTCGAAGAAGCTTAGTAGATTCCGATGGAATAGGTACTATTTTGCTATGGTAGACCATCTGTATGTCACGGTCTTATAAATTGGGGACTGAGCTAATTTATAAGACAAGCGTAAAAACATCTGTCTGGGTGTGGTAAAACGAAATCAGGAATTCCGAACTTCCTATTGAAATAAATAAACTCACATTCAAAATTAGTAAAGTAGTTGAAATGGCATGCTTTAAGTAAAGATGTCTTTATTTTTTTTAATATTATAGAAAAGAAACGAACGAGACGCTCTTCTGATGGTATATATAGCATGTCCACCATTGTATCAATACACAGAACTTTGAGTTACTAAACAAAGTCCGGGGCATCGCAACAGCCCAGTAATTTCGCTAGCTGCAGTACTCTTCAAATCGGAACACAGTAATGTTTATTCGGCCCTTATAATGTTTCTGAAATACTGTTACTAAAATCATAATTATATTATTATTTATTACGTCCATATTTCAATTATGTTGTCAAAAAGCAAAAAAAAAAACAGAAAGAAAATGTGAGAAAATCTCTGAATAATCTATTAAAAGACATCGGCCTGCCAATGACTTCTATAAATTCATTGTTGGAAAGAGTACAGACCTATCCAATTTTCACTTTAATTTTTCATTATTTAATCATTAAATAAATGTTTAGAATACCTCTCTATTATCTAAAATTCTATTGTACAATGTACAACAGCTAACTATACTTTCATTTCAACTAATAACGAAGTTGCAGATTAACTGGTTATACAGGCTTATCCAATGGCTTTTCAATTAAAGGGTTGTTGAGACTAACTATCGAAAGTATCAAAGTAGTAAGCGCCTAAGCAGGAATGCCCTGGATTTTGTTTTGCATCTCAAAGTTATGTGTATCGCTGCAATAAATTTATATGGAGATGCGTTATCTCTGAACATCACGAGAGCGACATCGAAATAAAACAATTATACATTAGCTAACTCTCCTTTTCTTTCAGCTAATAACGAAGCTACAAACTAAATTGTTTGATAGGCTTTTCCATGTTTCTGTCATTAGATTTTCCAAGTCAGGTTAACAAATGATAACAAGCTATGAAAAATACTTTTGAACATAGTTAGTTTTAACAAGAAAAGTAATTATATTTGGTCACTACATTATTGACTTGTGGCTAGTCAATGGTATGGTCAATGATGGTAAACGTCAATCTATTACAAATCTATTTACTCGCCTATTTTATTATCGTGTTGACAAATAGAAAGAAAAAAAGAAAGAAAGAAAATGATTTTATTTTGTAACACAGAACACAACAAAAATAACAAGAAACAGAGACAAACAGTTACAAAATAGAAAATAGATATTCCATACACCAACAATGTAATTAAATTTACTAACAAATGCTATAATACGGCGATATATTAGCAACATTATTGCAATAGCCAAAATTACATTGAACAATTACTAAAATATCTCTTTGATAAGGTTGTAGAGTCATTAATATGTCTAAATATCTTTGTTTGCCAATAATTCAGCTCATACTGAAATATTGT
This sequence comes from Biston betularia, assembly GCA_905404145.2. Lineage (NCBI taxonomy): Eukaryota > Metazoa > Arthropoda > Insecta > Lepidoptera > Geometridae > Biston > Biston betularia. Next base: position 4,755,442 of record FR989879.1, read on the forward strand.
ATATCTAAATAAAGTAATTTGTACAGTTGTCAAGATTATTTGTAATAAAAATAAAATGTTTACTTCACCACAAATAATCTAAATCCTCCTACAAGCGTTGAACAAAGAAAAATGCTTCTCAGTTAAATAAATTAAAACTAAGTAAGTTTGTTTCATCTGACCAGAGTAATGTTAGAATTGATATAACTACCCAATGATGTTTCAATTACCTGATTACTTACTCAGCTAACTTTCAAACTTTAAAAGATACTTCTATCAGTTTCCTAGACAAACAACTTTAAAGTATCTTAACAAGTACACCTAAAAGCAACCAACAATCACTATTGTAGAAACAAACAATACTTACCTCGTCGGAATTCTTCTGAATCTCCTCAATGTAAAGCACTAGCACAATTCACGTCCAAGTACATTCACGAAAAGAGTAAACAAGCACAATTGTACCACATCTAAATACGTAAGGAACTTCCAAGTTTTTGCCTCAGTTTGTTTATTGTAGAACTCACAACCTCCTGGGAAATTATCGAGGGGAAACGAGTCCCGAACGAAGCGTAGACAAGCTTCTACATCAACATTTGTACAGACAACTAACACGTAATATATGTATATAAGTATCTGATAAATTTAATTTACATTTAATCACAACGTACGGAGAAATTACAACCAGATTAGTCGATTCAAGGAAGGACAGAATCGAAACACTTTGTATTTTATTTAAATCACAACCTTACTTTTCCATTCCAGTTCAAGGAGCCCGTCTTAGAGTAAACTACATCGTCCCAATTTTAATTCACTAAACTATAAGTTATTCACAACACAGAAGAGGTAAACATTGATAGCATCCAGAGATTTACATTTTGAAGCTTTTCGTGTCTCGCGAAGGTAAAAGTTCAGTTTATATTCACTGTAACATCATGACGAGTGCAGTGTAATGGTAAACGACCATATCTACGCGGGGTTTAATTCATTGTTTTTGGCACTGATAAGTTTAGGGGTCATTCCCACGCGAGTGCGAGTCGAACAAGGTAACGCGGGAACGCGAGTTTTCCACGTCCACTGCCGGCCGAACACTGAACACACGTCGCTCTACAGAATACGCATTTATAAATAGTTATGTATATATCCGTTTCAGTGATGGTCGGTGCCGCGTTGGAAGGACACCGACGAATGTCAGGTGGAGTTAGAGCTGTCAGTGAAACTGTGTTTTCGGTTTTCCGCCGCGACGTGTGTTCCCCGCACTGTTTGTGCTCTGTTACTAGAGGCACGCGTTCAACTGCAACTGCTGAAAGGCGAAACCTGTTGAAATGGGACGGGGGACTGCGAGAGAGCGAGATGGGCTCGCTTTTCAGAAGCCCGCCCCAATTTTCAGCCGCTTATTTTGCTACTCGCACGTGTGTGCGTGAAAAGTTGCGTGAGTACGCTCGCCGAATCGGTGTTAGTGAATTGTGGAAAACTCTCTTTAGGACGCCTTCACAGAGACTACTTTCATGATCCCAAAGATAACGCTAATACATTCTTTTGAATCTTGTATGCTCCACTAAGTTTTAAACTTTTGTTTATCACTTTAGCCAAAACACGTCTGAAAGTCTCGTGAATAGTTAATAATATTCTTTTGATTCTTTGCGAACATTGAATTACTATATAATAACAAAGTATTGTTTAAAAATAAAAATCTAAGAATCTGACATGAAAGCACAATAACTGTTTATTCTAAAGCTGAAATTCTTAATAGTTTAGTTAAATGTAGCAGTATTTTCCCAAATTAGCGACCCCTACGCACACCGAGAACACAAAATAGATTACGGAAATTCAAACACTCAAAGTACACAGTCCGCAAATTGTTTCCTCGTATCGAAGGTGTCGCGAGAATTAATCAATTTAAAGTAGCATCAAGTCCAATATAAACAAAGGGCCTCGAGGTGGTGAGACACGCAGGGCCGGTGGGAAGGGGGCGCACGCAACGCAAATGCGCACGCATAACCCCCGCAGGCTCTCCCTTACCCACACCATTAAGCCTATCCCGAAATGGGCGACCGCCTCTGTCAGTTTGCCCCAGTCACGATACATCGTGGTAGACAGTAGCGTAGCTCAGCCGTGTTTCTACAAGAATCCAACAATGGCTTACACAAATAACTTGCAGAGTAATTTTATAAGTATAGATATATTTTATTTGTATGTGTTATTTTTATTTACTTATATCCTTTGAAGTAATAACAGCTATCTCAAGGACTACCCTGAATGTCTTATTAACTCATGTGGTATAGCTATATTTCCTGAGCTCTAGGACGTGTGTTCGATTCCCACTCAGGGCAAGCACTATACTAGTATTGTATTGTTTATACCCTGGTATAACAACTGCATCTCTAATTTCCTGAGAGGTGGCTTGGTAGCCATGTAAATTCTGCAAGGCTCTCGTTATTGCAGAATATTATAGACATATTTTCCTACGTGTTTATATTAACTAAAACAAAGCACATAAAATCCAATCATCTCTACAATAATGAATTTTATATAAAACGAAAAATGTCAAGCGACAAATTTTCAAACTAACCCTTCAAGTGGACAACCTACACAAAATGATGACTGAATCGCCACGTCATTTGCTATTTTACTAAATAAAAAATTATAAACAAACAAAAAATACAATAAACAGAATCACTGTCGATCTGTTACACGGTACAGCAATGTACCTTCATTATATCGGGAATCAATTGACAAATAGGCATGGCCCAAACAGTGCAGCTTTGGCAGACAAAGGGTCACCTTTGTTTAGCTCTATTTCAAAAAACTTCATATAAAGACTCCCATTTGTCAACTCGATAACAGGTTGAAAGAATGGTCAAATAAGGTCTTAATTTAGCGAATTCTTGGATACTTTTTTTAGGTTTTTTTTAAATTTTTGACAGCGATTTGACTGCCTTTTAATTTAATAAATTTGATAATTTTCTTAGTAAACAAAAATATCTTCGTGTTGGTGCTCTAAATTCAAATTCCAATTATTTATAGTCATTAAAACGGTCTTAATCAATTATTTTTATGTAACAAAATAACATGTCAAATTTAAATAGCAATGCCAGATGCGTTGCTATTTGAATTAGTTGCTAAATTTTAACATTTTGCTACAGAAATTACCATATGTGCCACTAGCTTGCAGCAGTCGCGTTATCATCCACGTTATCCGGGATAAAAGTAGTGTATGTGTTAATCTAGCTTTCTGCATACCAATTTCCATTCAAATCCGTGAAGCCGTTACGGCGTGAAGCAGTAATAAACATACAAACAGGCAACTTTCACATTTACTTAAATAATATTAATTCGAAGGGTAATAATGATTTCAATGCTGCTAACATGCTGTAAATTGGTATTATATAAGGTTACGCACTACGGTTATACTATATTTAATAGAAATCATTTAACACATTATGTACAACTTTTACTGTAGAGCCCACTGATATCGTGAATAAATTAGTAGTTCCATAGAAAACTGACATTAATAAAATTATACTCACAAAATATATGGCATAGATTGTTTTTGCGATTTAATTTAAGATTATAGGTTGTATTTTATGTCCACTCAATGAGTGTTTAAATCTTTGAAAAATTTGATGCCTTGCCAAAAAATAGTATTCGATGAAACGACAAGAAAATAATTACTTTAACAAAATTACGGTTCGCATTCTTTAAGCTATTGTTAGATCTGGTAAACGTGGCTTGCTTTGATTAAAACTAGTTTTTACCAATGTTCTTAGTATTTTAATTCAATATACAAAGTGTTTCGGAAAAGTGTCGCGATGATAGGTCAGTGGTTAGTACGGTTGGTTCGCATGCCGAAGGGCGTGGGTTCAAACCGCAACAATCAGCTTGAGCTGCCAGTGAAGGAAAGCATCATAAGGAAACCATAGCATGGTGGTAGAGTACTTTCTAGTACTTCACTGGCTAGCTACAACCCTCAAGTTGAAAATCTGCTGCCAAGCATCTAACGGTGTGTTTCGGCAGCCTCACTTGAGAGCTATTGTAGGCTAGGTGTGTTTTACCATTTTCGACCACACCGTCACTTAACATCAGGTGAGTTGTGGTCAAAAAAATATATTGTTTTTATCTCTAATCAGCCTTCTTGAAAATCTGCCGCCAAACATCCAACGGTGTGTTCCGGCAGCCTCACTTGAGAGCCAGTTCCATTCCAGGATAGGTGTGCTTTACCATCTTCGACCACACCGTAACTTAACATCAGGTGAACTGTGGTCAAACACCTAGTCTGTCAACCATAAATAAAAAACATTAGTTTGGGGCTAGATGGCCGTGAAATGTCCTTCATTATTTATTTCTATGAAAAATCCTAAAACTATACTAATTAAATGAAATAATCAAATACAAGCTTATAATGTGATCTAAGCCGAAAAGGGTTGTTCTTACTAATCATTGCAGACAACTTTAACTAAAGGCACAACTCTTTAGTCGTGAACAAAGAAATCAGCTGTTGTGCTCATAGTAAAATTTGTTCATAATGATAAACGTACAAAAATTCCTTTTCGGTTCGGTTCGGTTTAGTACACTCTAAGCTTCCCAACTTAACTGTAACTTACTCACTTCCCAAAGCTTAGACTGTCACGTAAGAGCCGCGTATCATAAGTCGTAAAGATAGACTACGTATTTATTTTGATCAACACACAACATTTAAAAGTAGCTAACATTGTACAACTAATAATTTATTGGTTTATCTGTACAATACTAGTTGCCTGCAGTCATTATTCTATAACGTTTCAAATGAGGAAGTAATTGTAAGGTACTAATTTCATACCTAAATAACTCAGTGTAACAATTACCATACAGTTTACTAAGTAGGTATAATTAGCAAATCTTTAATTTAATTACGAAACATATATTACTATTGGCAGATAGGTATATCGAAGTGATGAGGATAATGTTTAAATGAATGAATTGAATTTGTAAACAAATTAATGTATTTATTCATGTAGCTATATTATACTGTATAAGTGTATACATCATTCAAGTACATTCAAGGGCACGGCCACATAAACAACGTTGGTAATTCCCACCGTTTGATTGTTGATGAATTCTACTATCACTGGATCTTAATTCGACATCTTGTTCAAAATTTACAACTTATTGTATATACTAATTTAGCTAAAATTCATTATATTTTACTTATTTGTTTACTCGATTTTACTAAACAATAAAGTGACTTAAACACTACTATGATATACCTACTTAATGCGGTTTCCATATCAATAGACAGAGTGATTCAAGAGGAAGATTTATATGTATAATACACATACCACATTACTCCCGCCGGGGCGGGTCGCTAGTTTAATATAAATTAGAGACAATTAACATAATAATCGATATGTAGAACACAACAACTTCCTTAGATTATTTTAATGATACTAAAATATTTATTAACATTGATTTCCTGGCAAAATATTATAAAATGATGGGTAGGTAATAAATTAATCATATTTTTTTAATTAATAAAATGTTGAATTAGATCGACACTTTCTACGATTAATTTCAAATGTTATCATGGCATATTCAATAGTCATCGTCCAGAAAGCAGAACCCGCCCCGTTTTACATACCCCAATGGGCAGAGTCCTACTCTGATGCCATTTCTGGTTTCTACTGTCGGCATGACTGTGCTAGGATTGCCCATGGCATTACCGGCGATTGCAGGCGCTTGCGGCTGGCTCCTGGTTAACCTCACAATCTTGCTCCGCTCATCAACATCAATCTGCATCTTCCATAGCGCACTATCTTTGTTCTTCACTTCAAAATCAATTTCCAACCCTTCCGCTGTCAAAGGATACTCTTTAATCACACTGCAATGAATAGTCTTAAGCACAAACAAAACAAATATCAATAACTTGAACATTTCGAATGTTTCTTTAGCTTCGTCCGTCTTTTGCACTGCGATAGAGAGTAATGATATCCTGTACAGATGAAGCTAGTGTTTTATACACGCGAGTGACTCGTCGCTCGTCTGGGGATTTGATTGAGGCAAAAATTTCCCTCGTGTGTTCGGGAGGTCAACACCATCGATGAATCATAAATGTATAATCAACAACTGCGACAACCCACTAGTATTCGATACAAAAACTTTTGAACTGGTTTAATTTCGTCATTTAGAGCGAACTTGTTGCCAGCAACAAAACAATAATATTATTTTTCTTAATATTTAGTACAAAAATGTTGTTCAAATTAGTGTACGGTCTGTACGACAAATACATTTTTACAATAAAAAAAAAACGGCTCCATGCCTCAGTCTCAGAGAGTACTTTGGTTCAAAAATCATACTACGCAGTTCCACACTCGATTTTCATGGAATTTCCATTGAATCAATTTGAAAATATATCCTTTCAAGTAAAAAAATATTTTTTGAAATACGTTCTTAAATGACAAAGTTTTGAACTACAACGCCAATGAATAAAATAGAAGCGATTTGCGGATTTTCTCCTTTTTTTAAATCTGTTAAAAACATAAATTGCTTACTGACTAGGTAACGGTAAAAGTAACAAACTTTGCTACAACGAGGTGACCTTCATTTTCGAGGTATAAAAACAATGAGTAGGTATTAGTTATTAGCACTTACTGGTAAATTAAATTATTTTATAACAGTTTGTAGTATTATAAATCCGTCAAGAGAATGTCGTGATACTGTAAGATTTCGTGTCTGTGTGTGAAATAAATAACTACATTATAGACCGATTTTTCAACGGGAAAATGTTTGTTTTTCCTATGATATTTTTATGTCATCATTTTACAGTGTTGATTAAGTAACAGACCACGAGACTTTTTTTTTTGTAAAAGATAAATGAGACAAATGATACGCTCTCCTGATGGTAAGAGATAACGCGTGACCATGACCATTACATAAAACTTTGAGTAGCAAAATAAAGTCCGGGGCATTGCTGCTTTGGCGCTTATTGCTTTGAGGCTTTCGATGGTTAGTCTCAACAGCCCTGTAATTTCAAATGAGTTTGAGCTGCTGGTGAAGGAAAGCATCGTGAGGAAACCATAGCACGGTGGTAAGGTACTTTCTTGTACTCGGCTGGCTATCACCTTGAAGTTTAAAATCTGCTGCCAAGCACCTAACGGTCTGTTCCGGCAGCCTTATTTGAGAGTCAGTTCCATTCCAGGCTAGGTGTGTTTACCATCTTTGACCACATCGTCACTGAAATCACGTGTACTAAAGTCAAACGCCTAGCTTTTCAACTATTTATACAAATATTTATATTTTCGTCACATATACCTCATCTGACCGTGCTGATAAAACGCTTAGACGACTGGAACGTTCAACTCTTCTGCCCAATTGGTAGATTGTAGGAACAGTGATTTTATTATCAGTTGGATCATTAGACTATAAACACAGCCTACTTGTTTTGACTTACTCAGGTAAAATATTGGGCATGCTATGGATTAATAATAATGTCTCTCAAGACCCACGTGAAATATGTAAGTACTAGAAAATTAAACTTGTCAATAAAATAGGGGATATTTCCTCAGTCAGTTTATATATTACTTTATTAATAAATACCAAATCACAATGACATATAACAAAAATAATCGTAATTGATGTATATAACAAAAAATATAATCATTAAAGTGCTATGGTTTTAGGATTCATCTTCAAAAGATTCCAAATCTGCGTCTGGTAAACATGCAGGTCCTACTTTCTTGTACCCGTTGGGGCATTTGTTGGACGTTGACCTTAATCCTGTTGCTTGTACGACTTCATTGAGTTCATAGTCTAACTCTGCTGAATCAGAATCTCGCGATACACAAGCTGGTCCTGCTCTCTTGTACCCCTCAGGGCAAAGGTTTGAAAAGACAGCTCCAACCCGTTCTTCAGTTTCTACTGTTTCATTATCGTATTCTTCATCTGATACACAAGTAGGTCCTACTTTTTTATACCCGATGGCACATTTGTTGCTACCAGGGTTGAATCCTTCTCGATCTCCTGTTTCCACTGTTTGGGGTACTCTGTTGAATTTCAACTGTGAATCTGGCTCAGCTTTATTCAACAAGCTATCTTGGTCTACAGTCCAACTTTTTGAGGGGTCTGCACCATTGACGAATGAAATGCTAGCTTTCTCACGAACTACATAACTTTGGGCACTTGCCATCAGCACTGCTGATACAACACAAAAACTGAAGGAACACATATTTGCTGAGGATTTGTTTGCACGATTAATGTTGTTATTGAATCAGTGCTGTTTGCCGACTGGTGTATTCCAGTCTTTGGCTGCAAATGTGGTTTGAACTTGTTTGATCGCGCTTTTATAGTCACTTATATATCTAAGTTTCTTTGCAATGAGGCAAAATTAAACCGTAATAATATTCCTTTGAACTGTGTTCTTGCGTCATAGGAATAAAAGTTCACTAAAGATGGACAAAACAATGAATCAATAGCTCATAAAGTTCAATTTCGTGCGTAATACCATTGTGACACAGTAAATTGATTTATTACTATATCTTAGGTGCTAGCAGGTTGTATTACTATAATCTGTTAGAACAAAGTAGTAGCTATTGCGTTTTTAATCTCACTGTTGTGTTTGATATCCCTGAATTCCCCTGGATGTATTGCTTTCTGTTTGTCTTTTTTTTTCTTTTTTTTTTTGGTTGACAGGCTAGTTGTTTGACCACAGCTCACCTGATGTTAAGTGAAGGTGTGGTCGAAGATGATAAAGCACACCTAGCCTGTAATGGAACTGGCTCTCAAGTGAGGCTGCCGGAACACACCTTGTACATCTTGTGATCAATATGACTAGAAAAGAGTATCGGGATTTTCAACATGCTTACATACTTACGAGATGACAGATAAAATATTGATTTAATCAAGCATTACGATTTACAAATTATAAATATAAATAAATCAAATAGTTTGATTTATTTAAAACTAAGCAAAGCTTGTATGATGGAAGTCAGATAACTAATAAAATACTTGAATATCTTTTTTTTCATACATATAGAACACCCCCAGACATAGAATAAACATTTTTTTTGTCCTGGGTGGGAATCGAACCTACGCCCTACAGCTCTTAAAGTTGACTACCCACTTCATCTAGCTAGGTCCATTAACTTCAAAAATATTAGATTCTAGCTCGAAGTTTAATTTTTTTATTGAGCAAATGAACAAGCTTTTTCAAGTTATCTATAGCAGACTTAAAAAAAATTACATCTAAGGGGTTTTTTTACTGGCACTCCCCAGACTTCAGGGTCCATGGCCTTCGTCAACTTTATTTAATACTACTTGTTATTTTGTATGTCTCATTAATGTTAATTTAAATTTCTATACAATTTATAACAATTATTTAGTAAGATTTTGCTGGATGGAATTTACTTCCATTCAATTATTAATTATTAATTGATCTAATTTTGAAAGATTTAACATGGATGTTAAGTAAGTAATAAATAAGGAAAATTATTTAATTTCCAATATGTGTAAGTAATAAATAAGGAAAATTATTTAATTTCCACACTAATTATCACCTAAACTTGGTCGACCCTATTTCTATATTTGATTTTAAAACACTAACGCGGCGAACCAGCTCCGTTATTATGATCGATTAGAAATATTGTATAAAGATGACTTGAACAATGGTCATTGATAAATATAAAATTATTAATATTCAAGCAATAAAATTAAATGCAGAAATCGAGTCGACCAAATTTAAAGGATAATAATTGGTGCAGAAATTATGTCATTGTTCTTATTTATTACTTTTTTTATACTTAATAGGTTTGCGTTTGACCACGCCCTGTCTAATGTTATACAGGATGTAAGGAGGTGAGGTAGTCTAAGATGAAGCACGCTTACCTAGGAAAAACGTGTTTATTCTGGATTTGCAGACACCCAAGATATTCTAGTTGTTATACCACAAAACATTAGTCCTGGGTGGGAACCGAACCCACGCCCCACAGCTCTTAAAGCAGATACATAATACTAATGAGCCAACAGGCCTGTTCTCAAGTGATGCAGCATCACTCGAGAATAACAACAATATATTAAAAACAGTTCTTAAAATAAACAATTCTGAAAAATTTAAGCTTTCGCTTCTTAAAATAAATAAATCTCGAATTGACTCGTATCTCGCCTATCCAAAGAGCTTCTTGAAGTAACTGACACGGCCTTGGGTCGCAGCCATTCTTGTTCCACCCTTATATCGTCTGTTTTAGGAACAGTATGCAATGTTAACGTATGAAGTCTTGCAAAATTAGTAATCGTCATCTGGGAAGCAGAACCCTCCTCTTCTAACAAATCCAGAAGGGCAACTGCCTCCAGCGTCGATTCCTGTCCGGTCGTCAAAGGAGATGGTGACGTCTGGTTTCGAAGTTTTAGCTACCACCGCCGGAGACAACACTGGACCAGCCTTCTTCTCATGAACATCACTAACGGGTACAGATGTCTTTTCACTGATAACCTGCCCCTCAACGCTAACGATCACAGCAAAACACAATACGAAAAAACAAAATACAGTCATTTTAGCGTTCTTTTCTATGGCACACATCTCTTGATCTCTTGTAAAGTGACACTTGATTGCGACACTGCAAAACTCTTATTTATAAACCTTGCTAAGTATTGAGGTAAATGCATATTAAGTTTCTCCCCGCCTCTGCACGTTTAGCAATCCCCTGAGGGTATTTATGGTGAATCATAATTTAGATGAGATATAAAAGAGCCGGATGCTAGCGACTGAATATTGCTAATTTAATTATTCACTAACCTTTTCAGGTCGAATTCTCGTAAATTTGATTTTGATTTAAGGTGATAAATAAATAAAAAATCCAGTCTTACTTATTTCAGTGACTTCTTAAGAATAACTAATGTGTATGTTAGCAACGCTAATTATAAAGTAAATAAACATTTACAAACATAAGTAGGAAAGATGTATTACTATAAGTGGATTGCCCTAACAAAGAGCAGGTATGTAACAGCATTCAAAAGAGCATTCGTAAAAATGCATCATCCATATATCGGTGTTAGAATAGATGAAGAATTTTTGCAGATTTTCTTTGAAAGCTTTAAAACACTTCCCAAAAGAACTTAAAGAAACTTTTATTTTAATTTTATATGTTTTCCTTTCACATAAACCTGAATTAAATACATATTTTTATTTATTTATATGTATAGAGAATAAAAGAACGTAAAACAAGGACTCTAAAAACCATGTCATTTTTTTCATTTAAATTTACCCGAAAATTCGCCACAATCATCCGTATTCTGTGAAAAATGTAACCGGCTCTCTATAAATAAAATGTATCTATAATGAATTGGTTGCATATTGTACAGGACCCTAAAGATGATTTTTATCATGCTAAAACGAAACAGTCGTAGATTCATTAGCGCTTGTTGACTAGTCAGTATTCAGCCTTATGCGGGGGAATCCCATTTTGTAATCGTTGACAATAGATGGAATAAATCCCTACATGAAATGTGTCAACTTTAACATATTTAGAAGCAACTCAATTAGAATTGCAAACTACTACAGTGCGACTCAAAAAGCAAAAATGTCCGAACAAGAATAAATGCTGAAATATCCTTACCGTAAGCGTTATTTTTTTTTTTTTGTTGTCTTGTGCCCAAACGTATAATTATACGTAAACGTACAAATAATCTAACCTAATAGCCTAAGAATTTATCTCCCATGAACATCTTATCCCAATCAATTATAACACTTGTTTTATTTTTTGTATTGGCTGTAACCTAACAATTCTAATAAATCAAAAGAAAATCCTGTGCTGTGTAAATGCCTCCATGAGGAAGGCAACCGGATGTAGCCGAAACTGTAATCAGAATATTCGACACTAGCAGCTCGCCCCGGCTTCGCACGAGAAAACTAAACCCGATTAACTATATAAATTTATCGATTCAGTAGTATGATAGTTAGTTTAGTGTCAGATGGTGCTGTGTGAAATGTCCTACGATACTTATATTTATTAATTTATTTTGTTTATGATTTTTCCGCGTTCCCTACTAAAACCCCCTATGAAATGGTATTGGAATACAATAAGTACGGTTCAGACAAAAAATCCCAGTCTTATGAATCATTTGACTTGACGCGTGCCCGTTTTCAGACTATGATGCTTCATGAATGCATTTCAATTCCAGAAGTAGGTACAACTTGTAACCGCAAGTATCCTAACTATACTTCTGGGAATCCAGTAGCGTCATACATTCATTTTCAATTTCAATTTAATAGTTGTTTTTGTTTTAGGTTCTACATCTTATTAATACAGTTGTTTTGTAAATATCTTCAAGTACATACCTAATTCAAAACAGAGCAGACGTGGATTCGGTTTGTAAGGATTTAAAAAAAAACAACAAATTAGATTTAGAAAAACCAGTGACCAATCACACCGCACTGACAAAGTATAAAAATAGATTCAAATTGAAATTAAAATTCGGAAAGCTAAAACCGCGGCTAGATCTGTTGATAAGGCCTGATTTGTATATCATCATTGATGTAGTACAAGAAACTCATTAAATGTTTTTATCAGCAAATTTCAACATTTACTCATAGAAAAGGCTTATTATGAAGTCAACGAGTATTAAATGAAAAATTTGGTCACGAATTTTGATCTTGACATATATTATTCTTGACTTAATAATTATATACGTAACATATATTTTATTGTTGACTTGACAGCCCTGTTGGTTCATTGGTAGTATGTCTGCTCCAATACATACGTATTTCGTATATATATTTTTTATGTGGCATATTGTATATAAAGGGTAAAAATGACCTAGAGGCATTAAGAAACATATAAGCACCTGAACACGTCATAATATATGAAAAGGTTAAAAAAGCTCGCAGTGATTTGCGGCGTCATTCCCTTAATGAAAAAATATTTTGCAAGGTCCTCGAGTCTGGTGCGTGCAAGTCACTCTATCGATCGATTTGATCCGACCTGCCTTTGCTTGATGCCTTCCCTTTAAGCATTTACGTCGATTTAGGTGTCTAAATACAGGTAGATATATGTACAAACATACTACATTTTGTAACAAGCATGGCTTGTGAATAGCTAGTAATCTTTTCTTTTACATTTAATACCACTATCCCACAATAATACTAATAAATGACAAAATTTGGATGGATGGATGGATGGATGGATGGACGTTTGTTACTCGTTCACGCAAAAACTACTGAACGTGTGCTGATGAAATTTGGTATGGAGGTAGCTGAGACCCTGGATTAACACATAGGCTATTTTTATCCCGAAAACATGTAGCAAGTAACACCGCGGGGCGCAGCTAGTATTTACATATAAATGTATAACTACGCAATTCAGTTTCTCGCGTTTTCCGGGATAAAAAGTAGACTATGTATTATAAGCTATCTGTATTCCAAACTTTATCAAAATCCTTTGAACTATTGTAGCAATCTCACAATAAATAAATATCGTCGGGCAAATACCCCAAACTAAGCAAACGCATTACAAAGCAATACTTACATACTTTTTTTTGTACATACCTACATAGGTACCTACTTATAATACATATATTAAGATACCTAACCAGTCGAAACACTGAAAGAAATTCCACTCGAAACACTAAAGTGACGAAAGTCAAAATTTCAATATCGTTTTACACATATAAAAACTGCATGCCACGTTGTGCTGTTTTGCCTATTTTCTGCGTGGTGGTTCTCCAGACTTATGATGAATAATGCAACTCTCGATACTCCTTCAAAAATAATGTCAACAAGACGGTAATATTACCCCCTGCTTATCTGCCTGTCATATCAATAGCCATGACTAAGAAAATTTTCGCACCAAACTAATGAACAAAAAGCAAAAAATAAAGTAGTACATAGTATAAAGTACTTAATTTACATTTCTCATTTTCTTAAAGGAGATATTATTGTCCTCAGCTAAAAAATTATAAAGTATTATAACCGAAAGATTGAGTAGGTACATAATATGTACCTACTCATCAATATAGGGTCGCAACCCCGAAACAGTGAAAAAATTGGCTGATAGCATATAGTCAAGAATCAAAAAATTTTTTCTGTAAACTAGCTGATATTTATTTCACGATTATTATAGAAGCGTGCACATAACCCATACTCAAAATTGTTTCTAATGACTACATGATTCCCTTTCTGGTTAGTAGGGTATATCCCAAGTGTTCTATAATAATAATAATAAAGCATTTATTTCTGACAAAGGTCCATATTCATGTATGCGTATGAACCTTTAAAATACAAAAATTCCCAACTGTAAGCTGTACAAGTCAACTGAAAGTTTTATTTTTGTATTACTTAATAACTTGGTATACCTTAATCAAAACGTATACATATTAGGATACTTATGTGTGCTTAGTACAACAAAAATATCGTCTAAACATTGTCTAATACATAAGAGTAAAATACATTTAAAATGATCTTTAAATAAATAAACTTTAAAAAACTACACGCTTAAATCCTGTGAGTTAACACTTCAAAAGCAAAACACACTGCTGACACACAAGATCCAACGAATAAGAAATTGTAGTATCTCTTAAAATCACTCATTTGAAGTGGAGTAAAAGCTGGTACGTACTTTGACTTGCATTTTAATTGTTCTCTGAATATAATTTCTTTATAATGTCGATCAATAAATCCGGCAGATATCACCTTATATGTAAACTTATTGAAATATTCTTCCAAAACTGACCCACGCCTGAAGAATATAGATCGCATTAAGATACTCATCGGTTCTCTTAATTTATATAAGCCTAAATTACACTGTTCATCTGCCATCATCCATTTGAAAGTCTCATAGGTCTCATCAGTTACAAGAGTGTACAATGATTTATCTTTACTATCTCTCACTTGTTTCAAGCAGTCTATTATGGAATCGCATTCTTGTCGATCTTTGTATAGTCCGTCTCTCAACCACTCTGAAGTGAGAATAAGTTTACGATATCCATATACTTCATCGAACGTTTTAGGCTCGTAGGCTCTCGAAGGATGAGTCTTAATACTCCACATGTAAGACTGTATTGTGTACGGTATGATAAAAATAGAAAATAAAAAAGAGCTTATTATAAGTGACTCTGGTACTCCAGATTTAAACTTGTGAATAGTCATTCTGTTTAAAAAATATCCAAAAACTATTAGTGTATCGCGTATAATATCACTTTTATGCGCAGGAAACAGTGAAAGTATATAGGCTGCTATTGAGAAAATAAAAATTAAGAAACAGATTAAGGTAATAACAGGCAGAGCTTTGTGATTAAATATAGCTTGCCAGCTTTCTTCGAAATTTGACCTAGGCAAAATAACCATCATGTGGTCGATGGTCAACGGATAACTGTAAGAAAATATCTGGATTTGTGTGGATGATAGAAAATAGCCGCCTACCGCTCCTTCGGCATAATTGTCTAGTACTTTTTGAAGAATATCCGTATAGGTGAAATTACCGACGATTTGTCCAAATTTATCCATTCTGCTGTATGGGACAAGATCAATCTTGATATCAGCATATTTTTCAAAAAATCGCAATATTCTTTGTTCAATGCCTTCTTCTTTAGGGTTGTCTAAGTTGATCAAAGGGAATAGGTTGTATGTCATGAGTCTGAAATTACAGTTGCGAATGTTTTCCAACCTAGGGTATATGTTAGAACCCTTTTCGTAGGTAGAACAATGGGCTACGGCAATCATTTTTTCTTTCCGATTACAAGGATGGATCGGTGATTGAAATGAGTAAACCGTGTAATCGGTTTCATCACCATTTCTGGCGAGAATCGTAACATTGTAGACATTTTGGAACACCAAAAAATTTACCATTCTTTTATGGTCGTAATATTTATATTTTTCTAAGACAATAATGAAGTTCGAACGTGGGTTGAAGTAATAATCATCCATGATTTGTTTCATGCTATTTGTGAATTCTTCGAAATCGGTAGCACTTGTAACGATTACTCTGCTAAACAATTTGCTTTTCGTCCAGGGAAATGATCTGGTTATGAAGCGAGCCCTCTTTATTCCATGAAGTTTATGCAATTGCAACGCATCGTTGATGTTCATTAGCATAACATCTATTATAAATTGTTTGTGATCTATTAGTTCCGTAACGATCCTCCTGACACATAGTGTTACATCGTTCCCTGTAGCCGGTGGCGACACATAAAAGTTTTCATTTTTTATTTTGATATTGGATTGTAGCTCTGCTACAGATGACACAGTGAACATAGTTAGACACAAAAGCCACAACATTCTAGCTTCGGGTAGGAAGGGTATGAATTTGTAGTTAACTATTTGTTTTTAGGTGCATGCTCTAGAATATATTTTTCAAAACTTGCGATTTTTAGAGATCGTTTTTTTTTATTATTATGGTTTTTCTCGTTCACTTTTTTACAACAACGTTAACATTTGAATGTCCAATGAATATTAAAATAAAATAATTAAAAATACCCCGATACAAACAAGCAATCACAAGACAAACTATATTGGGAATAGCTGTAAATGGTCTACACAGAAGTAAATTCTCCGTCTACTATTTAGTTGACACAAAATTAAGGGAAAACATAAATCATAGGTGCCTTTTTAGCTAAGTGGTCTTTTGTTATGTATTTTGTTTTGTTAAAGCACCCATTACCGAATCAAAAGAAGTTTATTGAAAAGAAAGAACCCTAACGACCGTTATAATTAATTGTTGTTATAATAATTAACAGTCGAGAAAAATGAGGTTGATAATATTTTTTGTAGCAATGATAGCCCAAAAGTTAACGCGGTAGATTCACACACCCATGGGCGTGGTTTCAAGACCCAAAAATGAGCTTGAGCTGCCGGTGAAGGAAAACGTGAGGAAACTATAGCGTGGTGATACTTTGGACCTAGTAGGTACTCGGCTGGTTAGCTACCAATCTCAAATTAAAAATCTGACACCAAGCACCTGATGGTGTGTTCCGGCAGCCTAACTTCAGAGCCAGTTCCATTCTAGGCTAGTTGTGTTTATCATCTTCCACCATACCGTCACTTGACATAAGGTGAGATGTGGTCAAACACTTAGCCTGCCGATCATAAATAAAAAGTCTAAAAAGACGGTCAAATACGAGTTTGACTCATGTACAATTGTACATTAACATTTTTTTGTTTTTTTTTTCCAGATATTATAGATAATTCCAGAGTTTTTTTTAACTCTAAATAGATCTACGTTTGGCCACCAACTCGCCGAATGTAAAGCGACGGTGTGGCCGAGGATGGAGCAGGCTGATCTAGAAGAAGTCTAATCACTCTAGCCTTAAAAACGTCCAAATTGTAGTTTATAGGCAACAGAAGCCGACAAGTTGAGAGATGTGCCCATTGTATTGTAAATTGATGAACACAATAACACTGTTTAAATTTAGTAGGTACAAACGAAACATAGGTACCTATATTATGTAATCCTGAGGTACGTCACGTCGTCTGTGACTTTAGTTCTGTCGCAAATGACTTCCTTCCAGCTACGATTGTTCAGAAAAATAAATTCCAAGCTCGAAAAGAAATACTTCGGCAAGGAATATACATACTTACATACAACTAAGTGTTAAATTGAATACTAGTAAATAGTTAGTATAGTTGCACTTATTTTCACCTAAGCTTTATCCATGTCTATAAAATAATCAATTTTTCATCCATCAACAATAGGATTAGTAATGGTTTCTTCAGAACAATTCGTCGTTTCAGGCCCTTAATGACACCACGGCAATAAAAGATTCGCTTAGACTCAGTCGCTATGATTTATATTCCCCTTAATTGAATGCCAACTGATTTATAACGCAGTGAAATTAAACGTGGCTCATTTAATGTTTGCCTTTCACCTCGAATACTAACATAACTAACTAGAAACTCGTATATGTATACCATAATCACTGTCAGTAGGTATTTATTCATAGTATACAGTATATTATAGGTAGGACAATGGAGACTCATCTTCGGATAATAATGGGTAGAGACGGACCCAACGAATACCTATGTTGTAAAAAATGATGTCTCTTTTCACTCGAATCAATTCAATTTCAAAATATTTTTGAAATTGAATTGATTATAAATAACAAAAAAAGTACAATTGCTATTGCACGTGTCTTCTGGTAGTAGGTACAAAGATGATGTGGTATTCATTGCTTTTAGGGTAGGTACATAGACCCTTTAAAAACACATAATTGCTTATAAAATAAAAAATTGTAGGTATTATAATATGTCAATAATTTATGACTAATATCTAGCTTTACATTTAGTAACATGCTTTTTAAACTATTTGTTTTCACTCGATTATACATAACGATTACAAACGATCTAGCACTACATTCGTGGCAATGTCGATTCCTAGTCTTGCGTATAATCGATAGAGTAGAACATTAGGTATATTTGCCGCCTAAATCAACCAATGACGATCGCCCTTGTTGACCGTTGTTTAATTGGTGGGCAATGGGACTAGTTACACTAAGATTTTAATATACCTTTTGAGGATGATATCTTCAATATCAATCCAGGGGACAATTTAAATATATATTCTGAATCTTTGTGTAAACTGCGTGTGTCTACAAAATACTAAGCTGAAAGGGGTCGTTGAACTCATCATCATGAACAAGTTTCACACAACTGTGTCCATAGTGAAACTTGTTTCAGAGTTCTGAAACGTGTAAAAAAAGCCGTTGCTCTATACAGAAACCGTCCAAGTGCGAGTCGAACTTGCTCACGAAGGGTTCCGTACCACTATCCATAAAAACGGCAAAAAAGTCACGTTTGTTACATGGCAGCCTTAGGCCTTAAATATTTATTTTATTCTGTTTTTTTGTATTTGTTATTACAGAAATACATCATCTGTGAAAATTTTTAACTGTCTAACTATAGATTCATGAGGTAGTTACAGCCTGGTCACAGACAGACAGACGGACGGACAACGGAGTCTTAGTAGTAGGGCCCGTTTTACCCTTTGGGTACGGAAGTCTAAAAATAACGTTTAGGTAGGTACTAGGTATAAGTACACTAAATGTATGGAGCAAATCTCGTTTCGGATCATTAGAGCCCCGCATTTGTGCGCGTTCCTTGCTACTAGTCTCACGGTAATCTGAGTGTTAAAATGAAATGTCTATTTAATTTTTCGAATCTAACTTAGACAAGGGTTCCACTTT
This sequence comes from Biston betularia, assembly GCA_905404145.2. Classification (NCBI taxonomy): domain Eukaryota; kingdom Metazoa; phylum Arthropoda; class Insecta; order Lepidoptera; family Geometridae; genus Biston; species Biston betularia. Next base: position 4,774,555 of record FR989879.1, read on the forward strand.
TGTATCTTGCCAGCGCTAGCAAATGTCAAATAGTTATAAGCTCTATCTACATTTAGCAGCCGTCTGGATAGCTAGTAATAATTTTTAAATATCTCAAGAATACCATCAGAGACATGGCGCTTTTCACTTTGTTACAGAATATAAGTATAGGTATGATCCTGATTGTTTACGCTCGTAAACATTCGATAGACTAAGTAGGTATGCGGGACAAATACTTAAATATACTTTATGGGACGAAGAGAATAACTCTGTTTAATCACATCATTTTCCTGGATTAAAAATAAACTTTACAAACGTATCTATATACCTTACGTCATTCATGAGTTCCGCTGTTTTCAAAAATAGTATGGATCGTGCAATTAAAGGTTGTTACTTCATACTACTCGGCAAATTTATAATGAAATTACGAAAACTTAAAATAAGTATTATTGCTAAAATGTTTTGACATCACCACAATAATAACCATATTACGACTGACTGTTTTAGCTATAGCGGATGATGAGGTTCTCTTAGTTACGGAAACTAATTGCAATCACTTATATTTGGAACCAAAAAAGTATTGTCAAAGTTTCAGATAGCTTAGGCAAGAAATAGCAACATCTTTCCACAAAATGTTCTCTTCCATTGTAACCTTATTGTAAATTTACTCATAACCTACGCACAATATTTTTCCTATAATTAAGTTAGACAGCCCAAAAGAGAAAGGTTTTAAATAAAAAATAATAAAGTATTTCGGCAAATACCTATATTCCGATATCAAAATAATAGGTAGGTAGGTACTTGTCAAAGGTTTTGTCCATCCGAAGAAGGAATAAACTTGGAAAAGTCATTAGTAATTTAAAATTTACCAGTACGTTTATAAATGTGCTTAGAAAAAAAAATCAGGGTGCTGTATGAGGATATTTTATATCCAGTGACAACTCTGAAAAGATGTTTTCATTGAGTTCTGAAATTATGCAATTTATTTTGCATTCCAACTGAGGTTCCAAGAGATTCATTTTAATTTAAAAACAATGAGACTGTTGACAAAAATAATTCCTATTAAAATGAAAATAAAAAAAGACTATCGCAAAAAGTTGCTGTATCCTTAAAACTGGAACACAGTTCTTCTTTCTTTGGTTTTGGCGTCGCGTTTTAGCATTTGCCAGTGTCAAGTAATTATATATTTTCAAGTTTCAAAAGTTAAATAAGTGCCATCGTAGCTAGTTTTAGTCAAAGTCGTATTTGTCAAGTCCAGTTCGTGTCAGTTAATTCCAGTCATGCTTTAGTAAAGTAGTGGCAACTTTACTACAAAGCTTCGATGGAGTTTTGGAAGCAACACGAAAACTCATGTTTCACCACATTGTATCATTTTCCCACACTCGCGCTTGTAATTCGGCACTTTATGAATAAAACACCACCATTTTTATGCATAAACACTCGACAAAACACTAGTTTTGGAAAAAAATACAACGGAGCGACACGATTCTTCCCGCGTTCCCGCCAAAACTCCGGAACACAGTTAATTAAGCTTGGCTGCAGGATATCTGATATTACAATAGATATACCTATTGCTAAGAGATCTAATACGTGGTTAGGTTGGATAGCGTTTATTAAGCTCTTTAGTTATTGAAAATGGATTTTTGAAGTTCACCCTCGTGTCTTATAAAAATAGTAGAGTTTTATTAATAAAGTGCCGAATAACGCGTGTGAGTGTGAAAAAGTGATATCATGTGGTGAAACATGACATTTCTTGTTGCTTCCAAAACTCCATCAAAGCTGGTAATAAAGACAAATACATAAAGTATAACGCCAAAATAAAGAACAAATGTATATTTTGCTTTTGACGTTTGAGCCCACGGACACTGACAGACTGACTGGATGGAGGAGAATTATTGAGAAATTGACTGAAATTTATAATAGAAGAAAAAATGATGGAAACAGATATGATCTCATGAACTTAAAGTAACCCATTTTCTTTCTATGTTCCTAATGCATAATTCGTCGTCCAAACGTGAGTCTAGTGAAGTGACGTTTGCTTTACAGAATAATCATGCAGCAATCTCCGTTTGAGAATATTTTCAACATAATCGGTGGCATAACCGAAGGCAATGAAAAGCCGATGAAACATGGGTTCTATAATGCTTTTGCGCTATTTATATTGACAGTATGTTGTGCTGCGGTTTACGTATTATTTCTTATACTTGAACCGTTCTTCAAGCCCCTGTTTTGGGCATTATTAGTGGGTTCAATATTACATCCATTTAAATACAAATTAGCTAAGAAGCTGAAATCATGGTTTGAAGAGCTAGAAAAATCGAACACTTCTGTGCTCGTGGGTCTAATGGTGATACCGGTAAATGCTGTCAATTACGCCTCGGACACTGTGGGTCAACAGTTCAGGGAACATTACAAGGTAACTAATTGTAATTATTCATAAAACTAATTGAAGTGATCTAATATAAGAATTCATTTAGAAGAATAAATATAAGTAGTTGTATGTATATTATGGTACCATAATTTACATTTGAGATGATGTGGGAGTAAACTGAAGACAGTTTTAGAGAACTATTTTTTCATACAAAGTGGATTTTTCCGAGTACCTGGCTAAAAACATAATTTATTAACATCTACTTATGTATTTTCTATTTATGGCTTGCTACTCCCTACAGTTTTCCTATTCAATTTAACTTGATGAAAGTGCCTTGATGTGAGATGATTACAACATATTTTAACAATAGAAAGAACTCTTTATAATGCATACTAAAAATTACATACATATAACTAATTTAATAACTTAATCATTTATGTATTTTATTCTATTTCAGACTGTGATAGGTCTGCTGTCTGCAATATTTGTGCTGCCATGGCTGTACAACTCAGTGCCTCGAGGATTGTCCTGTTTGTTCTGGCAATTTAGCAGCTTTGTAAGCTTCTCTACAACATTACTGATAAGTGTGTGCAGTTCTTACATTGTAAGTATATTATTTTTTATAAGGCCTTCTTTACTTTGCACATATGTATTTAATTTTCGCACATATTAACTGTACATGTCACATAGTCATAGTGGGGAAAACAGCATGGACTATACTAGACTGAACTAGTCTGTGAAATACTTAATGATTAATACTAAGACTACTAATACTAAAGTTAATATAGTATTTTATTTAATTTTAACTTGAGAAGCTTGAAAATATTAACTACTTGACACTGGCAGAATAAGCAAAATGTTGTGACAAAATTAAAGAACCTACGTTTGTGACTCAAAGTAATAGATGGAAGATGGAGCTACTTTCATTTTATAATGAAACCCCATAAATTATCTGGACACTAATGTTTATTTTTCAGACACTAACAGTAGTTCTAGGCTACCTTATAAGTGTGTACATACTATGGACACCAGATCGCGCCAACATTTTCAAAGCCACTTCGCAGTTCCTCTGGCTGGTCATTATCAGTTGTCTTGCAAAGTTGACTGGCTCCCTGCAGGTTTATACATTTGTAGTGCTCCAGGGCATGTGCATCACAGGACTGGCCCTGGAAGTACTTGATGTGCACAAGAATATATTACAGACAGGTCAGTAAATAAATATAATAAAGAAATATCAGAAGACTTTTCATGCAGTGCTATCTAGCTCTAAACTATAAAAAGTTTGTACTATGGAAACCTAATAACTGATAGAATACATATACTTTCCAAAATACATATGGAACACCTAAACTACTAAATATAAAAAGAAAATACCTAGTATCACAGTCAGAGTGGTCAGGCAGCATCATAGTGAAAGTGCTGCTTAAAGACCTCTGACATAGATAAATGGTTGTTGTTAACTAAAAATGTAAAACAAACAACTTGAACACATAACTGAATTTGAAAAAGAAAAGAAAGAACATGAGACGCGCAGTATCATAAATAAATACTACTAGGTATATATAGTACAATAATACAACCATGAAAAGACCAATCCGATCGCCTATAACTTAACATCAGTGATATTTTTGTCCATCTATGGTACTATACATTATTTAAACAGATCCAATAACAAAGTTTTATTACTAATTATTTATCACTTATTACTAGTTATTTATCACTTATTACTAGTTATTTATCACCTTTTATAAATGTGGTATTTGTCGATGCCCTATGCATATTAGCCCTCTAATATGCATAGGGTGTCATAGTAAAACCAATATGGTGCATTTTAATGACCTTAATCCGCATCAATCAACAAACAGTTTTTAGATACACCATGACCTGTTTAGTCTGGTGTCAAATGAAATGATTAGTAAAGCACTTTTCACATATTAATATACATAAATATAGTATTTTCACTTACAATGTACAATTTGTAAATCAAAACTTGCATTACATAAGATCAATTAATAAATAATATGGTGCAGCATAAGAAAGTAAGCCAGTTTTAATTCTCCAACCTATAGCTTTGTGCAGTTCTAAAACCCCTTACCAGACGATTTTGGAGCTTATTCGTTTCGCACACTTCTATGGCATAGAATTTTATTCCTCTAAAGATCTTGTAGAGTTACAACACTTTAGATGTTAAAAAACCAGTATGTATGTTGAACACTCTTTGTATAATATGATTCCTTCTAATCTTTCAGATCCAGAAGCCTCTCTCACTATAGCAATTTATCAAGCAATTACTAGTGGGTATGAGAAAGACACTCAGAACATTGACTCTACCTCAACAGACACTGCAGAACAAAAACCGCCAGAAGTCCAATCCGATACAAGTGAGACTGAACACGAAGCCACTCCAGACAAAGATAGTCCTTCCCCTATCACCCCTGAAACAATCACTAAAAGGGGAAGCTGGGCACCTAACGACTATATTCAAAGCTCCCCGCGGCATGCGAAAATGCTATTCAAAACCAGAACATTATCAGATTTACCATTATCAGGGACAAATTTAAGAAACCAAACCCGATTCTTAGCAATGAAACAACGGTCTCTCGACGAAAACTATATGAAGAACAACTTTGACAATGATGAAGAAACAGCCTTATATTTTAAGCTTCTCTTCTTTGGATGTCTTTGTATGCTAGTTTGGAAACATATCTGGCTTTTGCCTGTGATTTTAGTCTTTCTAGCGATCCATGCACTAAAAATTTTGTTGAATTACTTTGGAGTGTGGCTGTTTTTTGAAAATCAATACAACAAAGTTATGGGAATTGTTAGGTGCTGGTGGAAAAACAGGTAATGTCATTATTTAAATTTAGCCTTATTTTACCTTTTAGATGTTATCGCTGGTTTAGTGCTGATAATCACGCGTATTTATATGTATATTTTCATGAAATAAATGTTAGTAATTAGGTCACTTGAGGACATGTGACATTATTCTAGATATGTAAAATGCTTTAGTAATGCAAATTCGCATGTAGCTTAGGCTTATATCTAATGATTTTATTTGTTATGTAGTCACAATCTACAATATCAGAAAATCACTTAAATTATATCTCTCAGGAATCAAGGAAGCCGGCATTTTGTTTAATTCCTTTGTTTGTTGTACCAATTAGATATCAAATCCAAAGTGTATGTAAGCAATCTTAAACTGATATTTTGACTACAGTAAGAGTTTAAATAGACAAGTTTCACTCAAAAGAGTAGATTTGTGTCAAAATAATCTTGAAATAATTTACATTATCTACAAATATAGATTCAAACAATAGTTTGAATCTATACATGTATAGTGTATAGTGTACCTAAACATGATTTACTGCATATAGTGGATTTACTAAGGCTGAATCAGTCTTCGTAAATCTTTATGATACACTAGCAGATGCCTCGCGGTTTCACCCGCGTAGTTTCCGTTCCCGTAGGAATACAAACAAAAAATCAAATCCTTCCTCTTTATAATTAGTGTAGATTACGACTAATTTCTACGCCAGTCGCCATGTTGTTTCTATAGCTTCTTAAAGAGTTATCTCGTAATTTTCCAGGCAGTCTGCATTGCTTCCCGCGCACATTCGCGGCATCGGGAAAATGCTGTCCATTTGCAACAGCAGTATGACGGAAATTGCGTACAGCTCTGTGGATACAGTTTCTAGCTGCTTCGTCATCGTCGGCCTTATATTGTTTCTCACTGTCGCAATAATATTCATCTGTATACAGGTATCTACTATCATGTAACATAATTATTAACCTTAAATGTCGGTCTGATTCAGAGTGTCTTAGCTATGCCAACGTCTAGCGTAGCTAAGACGCTCTATCAGTCTGTCTACAGCCATTTAATGACCAGAATGTAAACAGGTTTATATGATTAACAGATGTGTATACTATGGGACTGACATAGTCATATGTGACTCAATGTCCCCAAATATTCTAGGTAAGCGTGCTTCATCTTGGACTGCATCCTGCTTAACATCAGGCAGGGTGTAGTCAAACGCGAACCTATTATGTATAAAAAAAAAAAAAAAAAATAGATTAAAAAAAAAAAAAAATATATTAACATTTAGGTACAGCAAGCAGTAATAAACAAACAACTTAATAATAATTCTATGTCGAAAACCTTACAGTTTCAATCGCCTTTACCGGAATCCTACTAATATTATAAATGCGAAAGTTTGTGAGTATGGATGGATGTTTGTTACTTTTTCACGCAAAAACTACTGTACGAATTTAGATGAAATTTGGTATGTCGATAGCTGATACTCTGGATTAACACATAAGCTACTTTTTATCCCGAAAACATGTAGCGGGTAATACCGTGGGGTGCAGCTAGGATGGACGGATGTTTCACTTTCGCGTGGGTGGCGTGGGTTCGATTCCCACTCAGGACTAACATTTGTGTAACTAACATCGATGTTTGTTCTGTGTCTGGGTGTACTGTATGTATTATAAGTATGTATTTACAAAAAAAAAAGTATTTATGTATTCTATCAGTTATCTGACTTCCATAGCACAAGCTCTGCTTAGTTTGGGGTCAGATGGCGCTGTGTGTATAGTCCTACGATATTTATTTATTTATTTATTATTATTTACTTTCACACAAAAACTACTGAACGAATTTTGATTAAATTTGACAGACGTATGCCCTGGATTAACATATAGGAGAGCTGAAAACTGAACTTTTTGTCAAATTCCACGCTGGTGAAGTTGCGAGTAACATTTAGTTTTTATGTATAGACGAAAGTATAAACAATTTGCTTTCCTCCTACAGATATACTCAGAGGCCATAGTGGTGGTCCAGCTGAGCGGCAGTTTGCTGAACAGCACATATGTGCAGAATAGCGAGCTGCACGCCTACCTGCCCGAAGGATGGGAGGAGAAACTAGACTCGCTCATAGACAACGCTTACACCTACGGCAGGGAGGGAATCTCTACTGCGGTTTGTATTACATTGTTTTAACCATCTTCGAACACGCCATTATACACCACTATTTTTTAGTCACTAGAAGAAAAAAGTGGCGTTATCTACCGATATAACTGTATCTATGAAAACGAAACTTAAAAATCTATATCGAAAAATTATCCACAAAAAAAAAGGTGATTCCTGGTTATTATAAAATGATTCCATAATTTTAATATTAATTTATTAATTATTGGATATTTAATTGTTATTTTAACATTATATTATCATAACATTTACCTAAAACTAGTCCGTCGCAATTCATTCATAAATCACGTTTGAGCAACTGGATCTTCGGAGGGAGGCTTCGGTCGTAATAGAATAGTACCATAGAGTAACAAAATGTTTTTGCAATATTTCAATGAAAGCCGCCATTGGTAACCGCCAGCTGGTCCGGTGATAGTGTTCTTTTGTAGTAAATGAGAGCTATGTCCATAACTTTAGATAGGATTTCCCAAAACTTTGATTTGTAATAACTTTGGCATTATGAAGTAAACAATAATTCTGATCGCACATTTACGATGTCTTACTCGGTCTGTATTACCCATTAAAAATTTTCTAGTAATTAAAAAGTAATAAGTTTATTATTATAGTAAGTAGTAACATGGTGGTAGCTTGCCTGTCACCTAAAAAATTGGTATCCTTGTGTTTCTGGTGTGTTTGTTCTTGGTATTGTGGTGGTTCTTTTGAGTAGGTTTCTGCTTATAAAGTTAAAAGCTGAAATATAACACCAAGTTCAGCTGAACTTCCTCAAAGTAACTGCTGAATTAATCGATTAAAATATGACTACAATAAACAACAAAATATTTATTTATTTTTACAATAGCTGCGCCCCGCGGTGTTACCCGCTACATGTTTTCGGGATAAAAAGTAGCCTATGTCTTAATCCAGGGTCTCAGCTACCTCCATACCAAATTTCATCCAAAACCGTTCAGTAGTTTTTGCGTAAAAGAGTAACAAACATACATCCATACATTCTTACAAACTTTCGCGTTTATAATATTAGTAGGAAGGATCAAGCTTTAAAATCATTGATAGCTATGTCATCTTGAACATGATCTAAAATCCCACAGCTGACATTTTTTATTTGGGATAAAAAGTAGCATAATACGTCATTCTTTAACGCTTAATCTATATCTTTGATTAGATGTTTTGTTGCTGTGTAAAAAGAAAAACGGACAAAACAATAGGTCACAAAGTATTCTAATTTGAAATTATGTAGGTACTTGTGAACTGTCAATAAAATTTTGCTTTCAAAATTACATGATAAATGTAAATTACCTTTATATTGTGTAGGAAGTCGTGAATAAGCTTTGAATATGTATTTTTTTTGTCACTGCTTCCATTGGATGTTACAGATTGATAAAACAGTAAGTGCCGTTTAAAGCCATTGGCCATTTGAGGTATTTTCATAAATGCTACATAGAGCCTTTTTAATTTTTCGCTAAATAGAAATGCCACATGTTTTTTTTTTCAATTTTTCTGTCAAACAATTATATTCCCACTGATTTACTGGTGAGAGAACTCCTTAGCAGGAGGTCGTCTAAGTAAGTACCACCGAACCGCACCGCTGCTAAAATCATTGACAGGTGTTATCTCTCTTACTATTACTTAAAAACAACATGACTGTTACAAACCAGTGAGCCAACACTATCGGTCTCGCTTTATTAAGGCCAGGACAGAGACTCGTCGCCACTTTGGTTTACACTATCGTATACGAGCATATACGTAGGTACGCTTGGGGTTAGGTAATGCAATCCAGCACCGTTTTCAATCCAGCGAAATCCCGCAAAGGATATAATTATTTTCAGAGTTTAAAAAATATTTTTTGTTATGGAATAACTAAATATTTATTAAAAATCAGCAACACCTTACTACACTATACCTAATTCACTAATTATAGTATTTTACTATTTAACTATTTATTTATTTATAAAAATTTCAAAAATAAATAGCAAGTATTAATATTTAGTAATTTTGTAGTCTTTGTACTCTAGTTAACTTATAAAAATATTACTTTAAAAATATTACTTTAATCAGAGGTAATCATAATCAGTCATCTTTGTTTAGATATTTAATTTAGGGTATTATATGAATTTAAGTTTACTAATTGTTTTGTAATTATAGTAACGAACCAATTAATAAATATAACAAATTTATAAGTAGATATGTTTATGAAGTGTGTGTGTGTGCGTGCAATACAAAATGCAAAACAAACGACTGAACGGCAACAACGTCTCGTCAATTCAAGTCACACAACGCGCTGCGAAGTAAATTTGCGGGATTTATTGCTTGCAGACCTGCAGGCTGTTGCAAAATCCCGCTGTTCCTAAAGTTATGCTGGATCCCGCTGGATTACGAGATCCCACTTTGCTTGATTGCAATCACTACTTGAGATGTACTTACTAAGCCGAAAGTGGGTCGTTGTACTCATATTAGTGAATAACTTTTACTATGGGCATAACTCTGATATTAAATTTAAAAAAACAGGTGTTCCATAGAAAAACGTCAATCATCCTCGACAAAATATATGGAACAATGTTTTCTGAGTACAAATTGTGTGGGAAACAACGGCTTCATACATTTTGTCCTAAACACAAGTATTGGAACTGATTTTGTTGTTTTCGCATTTTCAGTACTTTTTGCGTAAATTGATTATTATAATAATGTGTGCAATGATTTCCTTTTAGCTTAGTACAACTTATGCTCTAACCCAGTCTAGTTATGTCAATACATGAAATGGATCTTTTCGATCCACCACCACATCCTGTATCCATGCAACCCGGGCAAGTAATATCGCGAGGTGTAATACCGAAAGATGGAGACGGTTGTTTCGATTTCTTGTCTATGTTGCCATTAACTGCACCCTTGCCGGAGACGTTTGTCTTAATCTCATCTTTTTTATATTTTGGTCTTCTGCCTGCGTCGCAACTCAAACCGCTACCTATCAAAAAGTCTACGTTTATTCGATTGGATCTCTGCGCTGACAACAGTGGTTGGTCATTATTTCCCTTTTCCCTCAGGTCAAGAGCATTCTCAAAGAAGGTGATCCCGAGAAGATAGTAAAAGTAGAACAACAAATACTAGAAATCTGGGACAGAGTATATCAAAGTTGGGTTTCGGGACATTTCGCTTTGCAAGGCGTCGGACCTCAAGTGGACAGTACGGCTGTGCAAGATTCTTGGGACAACTTCGTCAATAATGTTACTAACACGCCTGGTGAGATTTGAATCGTATTTGTACTTAGATTAGGTTTATATTACATTTGGGGGCATATCACTTTTCAAGGTGTATCATGGCATGAATTTGTCGTTATTCAAGACTGTTGTTAACTTTACTAATATCCACGACGCGCTGGTGAAATTTACTGGTGTACTCTATTTGTACTGACGTAGAGCTTAAATATATACGAATTAAATATTTAAACATGTCGCAAAGCATCAAAGCTATTGAGACTAACCAACAAATGTTTCAAATTAATGAGCGCCAAAGCAGCGATACCCTGGACTTTTGTTTAGTTACTCGAAAGTTTTAGGTACCGCTGCAAAGGTTAGGCGTTATCGCTGAGCAATTCGCTTCGTACGTCTGTTACGTTTCGAAAAAAGTAGCTGTATTCTCATAATCTGGTTGTTATGGTTAAGACATTTATTCTATCGAGAAATAATGGTAATTACAACTATTTAAAGTAGGTATCAGTAAACTGAAAAATAGAATTTGCCATCTTGCGGCTTCCACATCAATAGTGATGCCTGCACGCTGGAGTGATGGTTTAAATTTGCAACGATGCGGTTAATCGACTAATATTAGCAATATTTGACTGCAATCGTTCTTTACATTAAGCTGTATCTATATGTATAATACGTAGCTCCAATTGTTATTCATTTCACAGCATACGTATACATTCACCATCATACCCGCTGCGCCAAACATCCAAACAAAACACAACAACAACACATTGCTTGTTCCTGTAAAAAAAACTGGGATCCCAAGTTTTCCCAATCACAATCACAATTTTTCATTTACCAAGATTGTAACCCTGTAGGTATGCCTGTAGCAATCTTTGGGATAAACAAAGTAGTTGCAATATTTACAGGCATGTTCGACTACTCGGGTATAGTGACCTGGATTCAGGACAACGTGGGCACTCTAAGCGCCATAGCGACCAGCATCTGGGCGCCACTAGCTAGTAACATGTCACTGCTTGCCGGCTCGCTCGGCGCCTTCACAACGCTGCTGCTCAGCGGCGGGGGCGCCATTATCAACATGTTTATCAACTTGGTAAGTTATGAAAGATCTTCTGAAACAAGTATTTATACTTACGAGAAGGTCATAACCTACTACTTTCAAAGAAATCTGGTCAAAAAATAAAGCATTATTTTCATTTTTCAACAAATAAATTTATTTCTTTCTTCTTTCTTTTCCGCGGCCTAAGAGACTTACGAATTTTTGCTTACACAATATGTTGGGGCCCTTTTAGCACGGGGGCCCCGTATCATTGGTACGGCTGATACGGCGGTAGCTACGCCCCTGCACATATTCCATACATTTCCATCTCACCTAATAGAGCTACTGTACCAGCAGCTTTTGTACTATATACCAGTCTATATACCCGTACGTAACATGTTTAAAAATAGATGGAACGAAGTTATCACTGCTATGTTAATGCTATTTATCTACAAAGTTACAATGTTGTACAAAACTGAGTAGCAAGGATACTGTTATCAGAAAGTTCATGACAGGTAAGACTATGTAACTAAGTAATAAGTAAACTAAGACATAATTCTTAAGTTATCTGAGTTCCATAGTACAAGCTCTGCTTAGTTTGGTGTCAGATGTCGCTGTGTGAGTGTGCCCATCTGACCCTAAAGTAAGCAAAACTTGTGCTATGTAAGTCGATAACTGATAATTTAATACTTTTTTTGTTGTAAATACAAACTTATAATACACACAGAACACCCAGACACAGAACAAACATTTGTTAAAACCATAAAATCTTTGTCCTGAACGGGAATCGAACCCACGCCTTACAGCTCTTAAGGAAGGTTAACTACCAATGGACCAAAAGGGCTGTCAAATATGATTGATTGATTGATTAAGTCTTTATTGTACATACTAAAAATAATACAATATAGAAAAAGTAAACTTTTGTATACTAATAGGTGTAACAACTGGCGACCTTATCGCTAAAAGCGATCTCTTCCAGGTAACCTTAGTCCTCTTACTCCTTTCCCCAGCTATAGTTCCTCTTAATGTCCAGGTGGTATTCTTCACGACCCTGTTCTACTTGTTGGCTTCGAGCAACGCTCTCTACAAGCCTGTAGAAGTAATCACACAGATCCAGCCTAACTTCGGACCCCGGCTCGGGATAGCGCTATCTGTTGCTATAAATCAGGTAACATTAAATATAATAGACGATCTCTTTGATACTAACTAGCTTTTCCAACTTCTCAATCATACGCCTAAATTCGCGTAAGAATTTATAAAATCGAATTAAGAACGATCCGTACTGGGTTTTTTTTAATCGTACGAACGCTGTTGACATCGTTTAATACCATAGAATCTATGTACAAAAAGAAAACCCTGTAAACTGATATATTTTGTCGCATCAAAAGGAACGTCAGTTTAAAAAATAACACATATGTTTAAATTATATGCATAAGAATAATTTGAAAATCAATTTTAAAACATGGGTAAATGCGCAAATATATCATGGCGTAATCCATTCAGGAAATGATGTGAATATTAAAAAATACGATGTTTTCGATTTTGTTTGTCAGTCGGCCATGTATACTTGTATAGGCCGAAGGTAACATCAAATAAATGGTATCTTTAGTACAATCTAACTTTTTAAAGTTCTGCAATCAGATGAAATACAATGAATAGTCAAGAGAGACAGAATTAGTGTTAGAGCACGTATTCATTACATTTTACTCTATAGATTCATATTTCGTTTTAAGGCTCGAGTTGAAAAAACAACATTAGGTTAAAATGTCATAGCCTTGCTATTATTGTACATTTGTTGTGGTTACATCCGAGGTTTCCGGGATAAATATAATATGGTCCATGGTATAAGCTATCATTGTTCCAAGTTCCGTTTAGCCGTTTCAGCACGAAGGAGTAACAAATATACATAACTTTGACATTTACAATACCAAATGTACATAACTTTGACATTTACAATACCAAATGTACATAACTTTGATATTTACCTAAAATATGAATTATATCACAGGTGTTTAGAGCTTCTTTCAAAATGGCGCTTTTCTATGGTCTCTGGACGTGGCTGGTTCACAATCTGTTTGGCGCTAAGGTTGTCTACCTACCGTCAGGTAAGTTTTATATATACGTTTTTTTTGTCAAAATATTACTATAACTCCATTACAGCGATATTTATTATATATTAAAGAAACAATAAAAAATCCAAGACATCACTGCTTCTGGCGCACATTAGGTACTTTGAGATATTCGTAAATAATTTCAAACCCCCTTTAATTTCGCTAGCTACTGTACCAACAGTTTTAAAGCTTTGCATACTACTGCTTAACGATAGTAGATCTAATATTGCATTAATATCACTAAAATAAAAAATGCATTAGCTTTTTTTATAAGTGACAGCCTAGACGTTTTTCTTAGATTTAGAAACCTGATTTAAGTAATGATGTGGTAAGCAGACCTAGCCTTCAATGATTAAAATTAATTATCGTTTTATGTTCAAGCCATAAGTTGGACAACTGAAACTCTCCTTTTATCCCGAAAAATTTAGCGGGTAACACCGCGGGGCGCAGCTAATAGGTTTATAAGATTGAGGCATACTAAGCCGAAGAGTCCTTGTACTCAGGATTATAAATATTCTATTTTTTATAATACCTACGCTAAAACTAAATTTTTAAATAACGTTATTTCTTAGAAATCAACTTTAAATTGTGACCTCTGAATGCAGTGCAATCCTTAGTATGCTGATAGGCTAAACTCAATTTTAATTCTATTCTTAGATTTTCCTTGTAAATCAAAATTTCACATCAAAATGTATCATTATTTGAAACAAGACAAATTGAGTAGTTTAGTAAGAATAACACAACTTTTAAGAATAATAATCGTTTAAATAGAATAATTATGCTAAACATTACCAATCAATGTTGTATTCGACGTCACAAACAAACTAATATTTCCATATATAAATGTTAATTGCTGATAAAATTCTAGACGTTCACTAAATGTCTATTTATAGTTATTATGCGAAATAATTAAGTGTACCATTGAGGTCTAAAGTTATCGTTTCACTTAACCTCTACTCACTTCGCTCGCACACTAAAACTTAGGACAGTATAACACGTGGATTCAGCTTTTATCACCTTTGCTATGAAGGTTTTTCTATTTACACGATATGCGAATAATATAATTAAATTGAAATCTAAAGAAACCCAATCAATTGACGGCCCCGTTGGCTCATTGGTAGTATATCTGCCTTGAGAGCTGTAGGGCGTGGGTTCGATTCCCACTCAGGGCAAACATTTTGTGAATAAACAAATGTTTGTTCTGTGTCTGGGTGTTCTGTATGTATTATAAGTATGTATTTACAAAAAAAAAAGTATTTATGTATTCTATCAGTTATCTGACTTCCATCACACAAGCTCTGCTTAGTTTGGGGCCAGATGGCGCTGTGTGTATAGTCCTACGATATTTATTTATTTAATCAATTCGGGAAAGAAATAGTCACTTAGCGCCTACTTCAACAATGCATAAGTTAGAAAAAAAGAGAGAAGTATATCCCCCTCCTATTTGCTCTTGTCCCCCATAGTAAAAAATATCAAACGTCTATTAATTAAAAACTGAAGTTTTTATATACGTTATCATCATCATCCACAGCCTTCTTTATCCCACTGCTGGGTATAGGCCTATCTTTACATGCCATCTGCCTCGGTCCTGTGCCAATCTGGTCCAGGAGTTTTATACACGTTATATATATCTTTATATGTGCATATATATATATCCTTCTCTTCTCCGTCCCATCGTGTAGAAACGCCAGTCATTAAACTTAAAACAATTCACGTAATAAACTATTACGCTATTAAAAGTTCAACTGTATGTGTTATCTTGAAACGGTCATTTGTAACCGATGCCACATTTTTACCGGCCGCGTTTCAAGCGTTGATAAACAATATAAATCAATTACTGTCCCGTTCTTTTTTTTTTAGCTTACCATGATAAATAAATACGTAGTTTTCATTGTGATTTGTTTAGAGTGCAGTATTGCTGCGAAGATAAATTTCTCAAATTGCCAAAATACTGAATGGTTTTGTGTGAATAATTCGCCTTACGAAATTATATATACATGTCCAGTGTCAAGGAACAATGTAAGTAATTGATGCTTCGAGTATATATTTAGTATATCTGTTGTATTGATATTCAGTTAAAATCAAATAAATAATTAATGATTTCTCCTTAGCCCATAAAGAAAATCCACTTGTAAACTTTATACTCTAGTCATTCATACTCTATAAACTTAAATTCGTTTATATGACTAGCTGATTGCCCCTGATTGTAGTTCTGTGGCAAAACAAAGGACTATTATAAACTTGTAAGCTATAACTAATGTTCGTCTTTTGTTTTAGGACTATGTAATACATATAAAAGACTTCTACACAAATCGTGTAACAAGTATAACAATACAGAACTGCAAAGAGCTAAAAGTTTTACTCGACTGTCCTGTACTACAAAGAAACTCACAACTGCAGAGATTTATAATAAAAAATGTAGACAAGTTAGAATTAATATCAACAAGTGGCTCGTTAGTTCAAACTCCACCTGAAGTACTCTTAGAAAATGTGAAAGAGGTCGTATCTTTGCCGAGGAAAGTTTTTTCTTCGCCAAATTCAAATACTGAACGGAAATGTCTGGGAACGAACTCCATGAGAAGGATAAGAATAGTTAACAGCAACATAAACATTATTAGAACACGAGCTATCCACAATGTGACCGATATAAAAAGTATTGAATTCGAAAACGTCACGATAACGACCGTCCAGACTTTCGGTATTGAAGCTATCATGAACACAGATAGCACTGTGTTCAAAATTATTGACACCAAAATAAATAATGTGGAATTGAAAGCGATCACGATACATAGCGCGGCCGTTACAATATCGGAGAGTAATTTTGGCGAGATTAATTCCAATTCAATAAACATCACAAGTGACTATCTACAAATTATTGGAAACACATTCAAGCAGATAAACGCTTACGGTCTGACGATAAAATCGGTCCATACAGAGATAAAAAGAAACAATATTGTCACACTCAAGGCGAACGCTCTTAATAATATCAAATGTGCGAGGAAAAAAACGAGCAAAAAGAAGTTTAATTTCTCTCACAACAGAATTGAAAGTGTAGAACCTTATTCACTTATTTTTGATTATACCAGCTGCAAATCGGCAGGGACTGCAGTAGCGTTCAGCAATAATAAAATCGACTGCAGGTGCCAGAATATTTCTTTTTTGAATTCCGCGATATCCAACGTAGATTTGAACAGTATGATTCTAGACGTGTCCTCTAATAACACATGTTTATCGGCGCCATGCGTGCTACCCCTCGATATCGTTAAGCTACTATTGGACAGCGACATGTGCCTGTTAAACCTTGACCCTCAAGTAATGTGTTTACTGTACAGCGATAAGCACGCTAACAACGACCCAACCGCCGACGAAGAGGTGACGGAGCCAGCCCCTACATTTTATCTGATCAGACAAGCTAACTCTCCCAATGGGGTGGCTTCGATGACAGCCGTTAACAAAGACGATTTACTTCGAGACAGTAACTTGAACATGACTAATAGAACTGCTATAAAAGTAGTTTTCGATTCGTCTCGGGATTTCGTTGAGACTTTGCGAAGTACCAGCACATCTCGTAAAAGGCCTGTGGAGGAACCGAAGACACCTAATGAAGAATACATCAATCGTTGCGTAGGCTCCCACTGCCGCAACAACGCCGCGTACGACAAACAGAAAGCCCTAGACTTCTATAAATACGTTTATGCACAGCTTAGACAGCCAAGACAAAATGATAATAAGAAAAAGAAAACTTGAATGTGTATAGCTTTGTTATTAAATATTTATCTGTTCTATTTTTATTGTTTCATTGACACTAAAAACCGATGTACATCAAGTAGACGTAAAGTAATTTATTTTGTAATGTATGTATAAAACTTTTTTTTGTTGTTAAAATGTAATTATTTATTGTTTATTACGTGAAATAAGTATTTTTCAGTCATCAGTCGGGTCAATTAATCTGCCGTATATCATCTACTGGTGTATTTCAGCTGCTAGGCTGCTAATTATTATCATTGCGAGCTTGAAATATTGCAGTTTTCACCTACATTTACTGCCAAAATTAGCTATATTACTCAATTTAGAAAGCATGATATCTAAGCTTAATAAAGACTAAGAACCCGTTGCTGTAACCGAAAGTAGCATAGACAACATATATATATATTATTATTATTATACTATATTCACCATCTTTGATCACAGTACCAGTTAAGTATTATAATCATCATCCATAGCCTTCCTTATCCCACTACTCTATCAGTCTCTGCCATTTGTCAATTTTGTCCAACACTTAAGGTTTTTTTTTTTGTTTGACAGGCTAGAATAGAATAGAATAGAATAGAATATAACTTTATTATACACCAAAAACACAGATCACAATTAATACAAATAGGAAACAAACAACAAACAAAAAAAAAAAAGAAGATATAATAATATAACAAAACAGATGCTAGATGCTAGATGTTTGACTACAGCTCATCTGATGTTAAGTGAAGGTGTGATCGAAGATGGTAAAGCACACCTAGTCTGGAATGGAACTGGCTCTCAAGTGAGGCTGCCGGAACACACCGTTAGATGCTTGGCGGCAGATTTTCAACTTGAGGGTGGTAGCTAACCAGCCGAGTACCAGAAAGTACCCTACCACCATGCTATGGTTTCCTCACGATGTTTTCCTTCACCGGCAGCTCAAGCTCATTGTTGGGGTTTGAACCCACGCCCTTCGGCATGCGAACCTATCGCGCTAACCACTGAGCTATCATCGCTACGAATCGCTAGGCCCAGTTAAGTATGGATAAAGTCAATTGCTCTGCTGCGTTAATAAGAAAAATATTCTATTTTTTTACTCGTCATTACAGTACTAGCAGCTGTATTGGGCGCAGCGCCTTTCCTCGGGCCATACCTGGCAGGTATTCCGGCAGCATTAGACGTGTGGCTACAAGGGCGGCCAATGGCTGCCATCATGCTGCCTATAGCGCAGGCCGCGCCTATAGCGTTCCTAGACGCTGCCGTCTACGCTGAGATTAAAGAGTAAGTTCTATGTGTTAAGCGTATAGACTTAATGGAATCTTGCTGGAACATTGCCAAAATTCATTATTTAGAACTGATACGGTAGTACCTGAAAATTTAACTTGTACACTACACTTTTTGATTGATTGTGGTGACAGTCAATAATAAAAAATATCTTGTAGCTGCGACTAAGTCAGATAAAGTGACAAACTCCTGACCATTATCATCACCAAATATAATAATAATACTGGTACAGATAGGACGGTATATCAGACTATTATCCGGGTTATTTTCTAATGTGTTTCAAGCCTTGATGGCGTCACTGAGTGTATTTCGGACTTGGCTCAGCTTGGGGCTAGATGCCGTTGTGTGCAATATTCACCTATATTTATTTATTTATTTATAATACTTCCAGCGGCGGACACCCATACGTGACAGGGCTGGCTATCGCTGGCGGTATATTCTACCTCGGCCCTGAAGGTGCAATCCTTGGGCCTTTGCTGCTCTGCTGCCTGATGGTAGTACTAAACTTGTCTTCGACCTTCCTAAGAGACACACCTTCGGAAGAACGTGCCGCGCTGCATTCTAGAGTCAGGTAAATGAAAATCTGCTTGTGGTTCATACATAGATTTAGTCTGAAAATTAAAAATCTGCTGTCCCATAGAAAAGGGTCAATGACATCTGACTGAATGTAACAGCTGATTTTTACGTATTTAGGGTTGATAAAATCTGTGTAAGTCGTTTATTTGTATCTTTCGGCTTGGTGCCTTGGTATACCGTAACTTTCATTTTCAAAATCAGGCCGAAGAAAAACATTGTAACAGAGGTCAGTTACTCTAATTTCACATATTGGATTGACCTACTTTAATAAGAATATCTCCAGTACAGAATAGCATAACAATGCATATTTGTGTATTTATTTGATTTGTCTAACAAATTGTGAGATTTTAAATTTGTTTGGTTTTCTGAGAGTTGATGAAGGACTTAGCCCTACAACAATACTTATTTTTTCTTTCCTTTGTATGTATTTGGATATCGACCGTTGCTCTAAAAATTCCAAAAATGAAAAGTTTAATTGTACCTAGACATAAAAAGTAGCAATGTTACCTTGGTATGATTAATCATTTTTATATTTTGCGGCTGCAGTCCTTGAATCGGCTCTTCTATTTCGAATGCAACCTTGTAAATATATTTTTTAAGTTTTATGTTATTTTGTATATCTATCATGTAGCTAATACAATTTACTGATGTTCTTATAATCTAGGTCGTTGTTGGGAATTTTTCAATAAAAGGTGTGTACTTGTTGATCTGTATTTGCTTTTTGTTCAGCACTATTAATCCATTATTTTGCTATAAAGTCTGCCATTTAGATAAGCGAGCTATTGTAGAATAGTCGTTTTTAAAATGTTGATGTAAGCGATGTGGGTGCTACTCTCCCGTCTGCCATTATCTACTCTTAAAAACGTGGCAATAGAGTAGCATTTCGTTTAAAACTCGACCGCACGGTTTCTTTTTACTTGAAATTGTTTTATGAATCGAAATGCTATTTAGTATCAAATATTTACCTTAAATGTTTGCTTACGAGTAAATCGCTCATATATTTACATTTTTTACACATGCTATGTAATTATGTTTATCACCGGATCTTAATCGCGCACAAGATACTATGCCATTTTGCAATGGCCGTGGTCACGAGTTGTGAATCAACTAAAACTAATGTCATAGTACTTTGTGCTCGATTAAAACCCGCCGATGGACATAATTATGTGTTTATGTCGCGAAAGTTTAAAAATGACATGCTTTCGAAATGTAGACTCGTTTATCTGATTTAAAAAAGCTCAGCACTTGTCACGCACGCATAGATAATGCGCACGTAGAATAAGCGCACCCTGTATGGACGAACAAATTTTGAACTGTGAATCAAAATGACGTTTATATGATAAATCACAATTGTAAGTATACATTAAGTTACATTACAATATCGCATGATACTGCATGTATATTTTTCTTTACATTGGAGTCTACTTTATAAAATGATTAGATTCTATACTCTGATATTATATTCTTTTCATTTTGGGACCAACTGAAATTGGTCTATTGACTAACTAGCATGCTGTACTGCTTACGTGTTGGATGCAACATTTACAAAATGCAACTTCTTTTATTCCATTTCTATTGTATGTTTAAGATGTTCGTTAACATTGTCACAGGAAAAGTTTGTAACGAAATGTATCTCCAACCAATGTCTGCCTTACTAAAGTAAAAGTGAATTCATACTTCTTATTCCAAAATGCCTGGACTAGGTTAACCTGTTTTAAGAAGTGAAATCATGGCGGCAAATTCGCACTCTAGATGTTAAACTTTCTTATTTTGACGATATGTCAA
Organism: Biston betularia; assembly: GCA_905404145.2. Taxonomy (NCBI): domain Eukaryota; kingdom Metazoa; phylum Arthropoda; class Insecta; order Lepidoptera; family Geometridae; genus Biston; species Biston betularia. Next base: position 4,795,616 of record FR989879.1, read on the forward strand.
AACTTGCAAAGTTTGAACGTATTCTACTGTTATTTATTATTCGCAAATTATATCCTACAAAAAATGTTGTGAATTTTGAGTTACCAACTTTTCCCGATGGTGTTCTAATGCAAACCGAACTATAACAGTTGGATGTTTTTTTACAGATTCGGTGCTTATCTGTGATGGTCTTGCATGGACTCTAACCTTAACACGTCCGTCTACACGTGGTGTCAAGCAATATCTGTTCTGTTCTGTGCTATAAATATTACATTACCACTAACTTAGTCATACTGCATCCAGCATTTCCACTGAGCGAAGAAAAATCGGGTAGGAATGTATTCAAATCAAATTTCGTCCACCTCAGTAGAAACGTGTCCTTAGAAATTTGAAGTATTATCAATTTTAAAGGTGCACTTACACGAGAAATTTAAGTTTGTTGTAAAGTTACTTCTACAAGATTATAAACTTGTGTGTACTAAGCCAAAGGGTCATTACACTCATCATAATGATAAAGTTTTACTATAAGCACAATTTTGAAATCGCAAAAGAAAATAATAATAAATAAATAAATAAATATCATAGGACATTACACACAGCGCCATCTGACCCCAAACTAAGCAGAGCTTGTGCTATGGAAGACAGATAACTGATAGAATACTTAAATACTTTTTTTTTGTAAATACATACTTATAATACATACAGTACACCCACAGATGTAATATTACAGAATTTCATTGACCTTTGACCAAGTTCATTAGCGATTTCAGAGTTTGCCCATAGTAAAGTGGGTTCATAATAAAGAGAACAAGGACCTCCTTTTAGCTTAACATAAGCCCAAGCTTATAACCCTGTATACTTATGAGATAATGTGGCGTGGCATAGCTATGTACGATGACACCAAAACAACGCCTTTAATTAAATGAACTTTTAAATTAAAAAAATAGTAAATCTACGTATAGTTTGACCAATGGATAATATTTATTATGAAGATATATTTAATTATATAGAAAAATAATTTCATCGATACTATTGCTATTGCTAATAATCTTATTTTTGGAACGTGTAATGTAAAATACACAAATAAGTTGGTATCGTAAGAAATTATGGAAAAAAACGCTGTGCGAAAAAAATTGTTGGATATGATGGTTTAAAAAAGATAGCATAGACCATAAAGGTAGGACACACACAAACAGTAATAGTATCCCGTTAGGCATACTTTTAATATGAACCCCAAAGTATATCATCAAATGGGTATCGAGTATGTACAGAGTAAACGTGTTTCTTCTAAGTAACTCGACGTGTGACGTCATCCCAAACCGAATCGATGCTGAAGGTGGTTCAATTTCCATACAAATATTTTTTTTCCATTTATGGACAAATGGAGCATAAATGGCAAAAATGTATTTGTATGGAAATCGAACAACCTTAACATCGGGATTCGATCAGAAGCGAACCTATGAAGAATTTAAAAAACACATTCAGACTTGACAAGCGCTGTGCGGATGAATGAACCGCTTGCCGCGTCATGCTTGTGATTTTCTAGTCGGTGTTTGCACACAAATGGCGATGTATAAGTATTAAAAGCGCTTCCATTTTACAATTTCAAATGTAGCTTTGATTTTACTTACTGTTCGATGTGCCAATGCTGCTTTCTATTTCCTGTTATTTATTACGATGTTATGCGTTGTATTTTTATGACTTATTATAAATTTTGCTCTCTGCCTTAAAGAAGCTAAAAAGCTTAAAGCTAAAAAACTGCTAATATATAAGCGTTAAACGTTTCTCACACTGACACAACCACAAGTTTGTTGGTTGTGTCGGAGCCACTGTATTAGGGTTGCACGGAACGGCAGTACAAAGCCGGAACGAACTCATTGTATCTTCATTATAACTTTTACTGTGGGACTGATTGTAAAATATGGTTTGTATGGAAACAGTTGTTTTTTTTCGCAATTGTAGAATTAGTGTCATCGATGATTATGATAAGTACAAAGAGTTCCTTTCGGTTATTGTTTAAAATGTAAAAGTAATCAAAACGTTAAGGTAAGGGATAATGCCTACTCATAAACATTGTAGCGGAACCCACAGTTTTGATGACAAAACAAAGGGCATCGCGGCTTTGGCATACTTACTTTGACACATTCTTATGATTACTGTTCCACACAACTCCGTATTAAATTTTATTAATGTGATGTAATATGTGACTTTCATTACTATAAGTATTTTTTTCATGAAATTATTATTTATGAATGGTGCTTTATCGGTATACCTACTTACTGGAGATATTAAGATATTATTAAATGAAATTAATGCGAAAAGTGAGTCCCAGTGACGTTGAGATTGAATTAAATACTATTATTAACGTTGTTTTGTTTTTGAGTGTTTATAGTATTATGAAAAATGTTAGTTTTTCTGTGGATATTTGGCCACTAACTCGCCTAATATTGTATCGATGTACCTAAAGAATAGTTAGTTTATTTTTCAAAAAATGTCTGATTTGGGTAATTTTTTCACGCTTTTCATAATTGTTATTTATAAAATATGACTGTCACATGATAACTCGACAGTCGTGTATTACTAAAAGTTTTCTTCGTATAGAGTGTAATGTACGTATATTGTATAATATATCGAAATGATACGATAAGCAATTTTGTATTCGCAAAACAATAAGTCTATTTTAAGTCAATTTTTTTTTCAATATATTTATGGAAAATAATTAGGTACATACTTACATATATAACTCAATCCAGCCATCAGCTTCTATTATTATCGGCTGTAGCGCAGTTTTAAACTTTTCTATTGACTTCGATGCGAGCCTTATAAATATTAATTTATTATTATTATTAATGATACACAGATGTAGGTAAATTGTTTTTACCAAACGCTATCTATAGTAAATTTTTTATAGGAATCTCAAACGGTGGTAAAGATCCCAGACGCTAATAGTCTGTTAATTGAAACTTTTTTTAAATATTTTAGGTAATGCTTGGTTTTCTATTAAATAAATATGTGCGTTCGTTCGTATTTTTCGTTTGAAAAACATATCTAGTTTTGTTCGGTTAAAGTTGTTGAAAAAATTTCAAACGATATTATGATATTATCTTTTGCCAGTAATTTTTGATATTATGTTTTGTAATCTGTACTTAAAATGCCCTTACCAGTTCCAGAAACGACGTCCAAAGATGTTTATATTTACTAATTTAAATACACAATTGTATTTATATTTCGATTTATTACTTAATTTATACAGCACGCAATATTTGCAATATGGGAGAAGAATAAATGTATTACATATTTGCTTTATAAATATGTGTTTAATTTCGTACCTTTGGATAAATTACCAGTCTACGGGATGCGGGGGTTAATCAGAATGTAGTCTGTGCCAAGCCATTGTGGTAAAAGAAAACACACGCTTCGAAAAAAGTAGTTGTTTTTTAGTTTTTAACGACGTAACTTTGAAACTAACAAACATTCTACAAAAACTGGCAAAGAAAAGCATATTTATGTTACACTGGCTGGAAAACAGAGTGACGTGGCTTTGATAGAGATAAAATACTAATGATAAGTTTTTTTTCTTTTGTTGATGGCCAGTGTCATCGCTCACTCTGAAACAAACTCCGTGTTGCCTGTCTTTCGAAATATTCGATTCGATTATTTGGAAACTTTGGTATGATTAAATTTCTTAGTTAATCATACTAAAAGTTCTGCATTGACAAAACGTCGTATGATTCGTGAATTACCATTCATTTATAAAAACTACCGCAAATATGAAACATTCCAAGTAATGTGTTCTGGCAGCACTAAAAACAAGTACCTATCTATGGCCAAGAATAAATTTAAAAAAAAACTAATAACATGTGGCTAAAGCTCAGACGAATAATAAGGGTCTATTAATAATTAATAATTCTATGAAGGGTTCAAGGGCTAAAGGACAAGTATCTGTGGCCAAGAATAAATAAAAAAAGTAATAACACAATTTAGACAAATAAATTTTAATTACGAAATGAGACAGACATATCCAACACGCGAAGATGTTACGCGCTCGTTTATAACTATAGATTAGGTATACTATTATTCATAAACTATTACATCATACTTTTGTTGCAACATACGATTAGTTACCAGTCATACGTGGTAGGTACAAAATAATACAGACATGTAACCTTGAAAATGTTTTGCGACCTAGGTCAAACTAGTTTGACGAGCCTAGGTCGCTAGTCCCATATCCAAAACTAGTTTCTTTTTTAATTTCCTGCTTAACCACTAAGTGCCTAGTTAACAAAAAACTAGTGTTAATAGGTACCTACCCACAAAGTTTTAATAAGTATTTAGAATTCGACAACCGATAACAAGTTTACTGACTATAGGAAGCTTTGGAATCACTACGAAATGACATGTCACCACATTATACCTATTACTTACCCACTCTTCCGCGTATAATTCAGTACGTAATTATTAAAACACCACTATTTTTTAAGTTGCTAAAACACACGTTTTAGAAAAAAAAAATGCAGCGATATGGTCTTTCCGTATTCCCGCCAAAACTCTTAATTCAGAATTTCTATTAAAACTACCTATGTTCTTTCACTACAAGTGTAAAAGTTAAATTCAGTAAATTTGAAATAAGTGTATCAAATCGAAAAACTTTAATTGTATGATAAAAAAAATAACAATTAATATGCAAAGTAGTTTATTAATACATATAGGTATGTATAACAAAACTAAATATAAATAACTATTGACCCCGATTAAATACAAAATATATTTGGAACGAAGGCTAATGAGTATTTACTTTCTTAGAATTGTAGACTAATTTATATATTGCATGATACGTGAATATCGATTTATAAAAATACAATTGAAGTTGAACAAAGTTCGTAGGCATAAGTCTAATGACCAGCCCAAATTTTAATGTACCTACCTATATTATTTTACTTATCTAATTACAAAAGCTAAACATATCGAATTAGTATTTAATAGTAAGAAATTAGTTTACATAATATTGGACTGTAATTGACTTCTGCAGCTCACTAACCTTGAGCAATTTTTTATTGATGTATATAACCTTAGTGTGGGAATCAGTAATGATGAGGCCGTTATCATAAAAATATCCGTCGGAGAAAGTGGTTTCCAACCAGAGGAAGAGCACGATAGAATCGGAAGTGACGTCGATGTCGTAAGAAATGGTGCGATCCGAGCGCATCTTCGGATATTTCGCAACAGTTACCTAAAACAAATGAACAAAATTAACCGCCATGCTATAACAAATGCTTTAACACCTAATGTTATATCGGCAGAGCATCTTATTTGCGCTAATTCGCCGTTTGGGGTGTGTTGTGCATTTCCTCATTGCATTAATATACACGTACCTACGTCTATCCAAGTTATCGCAGCGCCGTCTCTCGGAAAGTGGCGGTTGGTAAATGATCCAGTGACGTAGACAAAATCATAGCGTATCATTGACTTTAATGAATCTTTGTAAGGTTACGTGGAACGGTAGAGTTGAGCCGACTGGAGATCATTTTGCTATAGGTTCAAGTATGACATTGCCAAAAAATCACATGGTTCATAGAAAAATGTTATGATATAAATGTTTTTTGCGATATCTGGGTTGGCTCAATGGCAAAAGCTGTTGACTATCATGAGCAATGAGCTCCTTTCGGCCTTGTACTAGCGTTTGATGGCGACTCACCGTAACGTTGGGCACTTTAAATCCTTTTATTGACTTTAGTGGCTTCGGGAAAATATAATTATACGGCGAACACGGTACTCCTTCAGCTTTTAAGGAAAACCGCAAAAACACTTCTTCTTGATTGTAATTGTTCCATATATCCAAATGTATGTCTTGCTTGGCTGCACTTAGAGGGCCAGCGCTTGCCGGAAATGATTGATTCTTGATAGGAAACATGCTGTTCCATTTGAAGACATCGACGTTTATGATTCCATCGGTAATAGGGACAAAGCGGTCATTCAAGAGGTAAACGTCAACTGTCCCAGACGAGAGAAGTCTGGGAGAGACTAGAACCGGTGCAAAGAATGTCATTGCGAAGTAGTGAATCACTTTCCAGTTGCCTGTATACTCTGCAAAGGTAATGGCTTGTTATGAAACTTTAGACTCTTTGGTATCCGTGAGAAGTTAATTTGTAATTTAAACTTGTAATCTTACCAATGCTAGACCATGAAGGAGCTTGCCACACGTCGTTCAGTTGCCAGTATAAGGCGCCCATCGTGTACCATTCGGCTTGACTTTGCCGATAGAACTCGGACTCAGCTTTCATTGCCATTCCCTGTGATATCTGTGGAATAAAAAAGTTACTGCAAATGTGTAGATAAAAACATTAGATGTATTTGCCATCTTCAACCAAATCGTTACTTCATCAGCTGAGATGCAGCCAAAAATGGCCAATTTGTTTTTTTATTCCTAAATAATATAAACTTCCTGATAGTATGAGAAAGGTACCTGCCTCGGTTAAGCGGGTCACATTTAGCCAATTAAATATTAAAAACACTGAAATGTTCTTACCTGACTGTAAAACACATACTTTTCAAAGTATTTCGGATCATCCTTCTCCAATTTCAAATGCTTCAACATCTGATTCTCAATAAACGTGTATCCGTTTAGCAAATGCTGCCTATGTTTAGAGTATTCGCTGTCTATACTCAAGTCCTCTGGATTGTTGGTTGCAGTTTTCATAGTCATTACAGTCGGCAGAGATTGGAATCCATACTCTGATGCAAACCTTGTAAATGGGTAGACGTTTTGGTCCCAGTTGTCAGCTATATAATTGTAATAATGTGTATCTCCATAATGCGCGTCGTAAGGGTTTTCTGCGATATAACCTTCTGAGACTGACTGCTTTCCATTAGTCGGGCTAGATTCTAAGTATCTTCTTCCAGGATCAAGACCTAAGGAAAGGGTTAAGACACGTTTCAATTTAATGTTTATGGAGTGGGTGAATCATATGTGTAAACTTTTTCATGTTTATACCCGCTTATTCAGAAGTTAGTATTTTCTGTTTGTGTACCTAATGTTTGTCTATTAAGAATTTCTATATCATCTTCAAAATCTAAAACCGTTACTCTGTTCCGGTTTAAAGGGTACTGCAGCTAGCGAAACTCAAGGCTGTTGAAACTAACCATCGAAAGTCTCAAAGTAAAAAACGCCAAAGAAGCAACACCCTGGGCTTTGTTTTACTACTCAGAGTTCTGTGTATCGCTGCAATGGTCATGAACATGGTCTCTTACTATCGGGAGAGCGTCTCGTTCTTCTCATATCTTTTACAATAAAAAAAAATTATATTGCTTAGAACTAAAAAGCATTACTTTCAAAGAATTTAATCTATTTAGCGTTTTAAACGTAGTACCACTTTTAATTTGACGGATTCCTATGTATCGTTAAAAAAACATAAATAACATAGAGCCTGCTATTGATAGATAAATCAGTTGGTAAAAGTTCTTGAAGCTTACCTTCTACTATAGGTTTGATTGTGTCCACGTACAGCGTGATATATTCCTCTTTGTATCGGTCCTTCTCATCGTTGGTGCTGTACCAGTTAAAGCGCAGAGCTGCCTCGTTTTCATTGTTACCGGCCCATACAGCTATAGACGGGTGGTGTTGAAGGTTGATCACGTTTTGTTCTATTTCCAGTTTTACAGTACTGTGGCAAAAAATTGGCTATAATGAAACACATCGATAGAAATCACCTATGACGAATAGCTAGTAAAGTATTTAGCTGTAGTGTGGCAAATTTTTTAAACTAGGCTAAGCGGTACTTCAACCAATAGACCATAGACCAAAGCCATGAGAATAGACCATGCTCGAAGGCACTGAATAGTATTATTGAAACAGATACTCCACCAGTTTCATGTAATGTTTTGACGTAGGCATGGATGAAGCTCGCACAGGATTAGAAAGAGTGACGCAAACGAGAATAGTCTATCCTAGCAGTGGGTGGCTGTAAATAAGCTTAGAGATAGTTCGCAAGACAAGATTGTTAAAAAAGAACGATGTAAAATGAGACAAGTTGTTTTATTAGTATAATTATGAAGGTAAAGCAGGCAATAAAACAACATCCGTTCTAAAACGGTCAATATCTAGGTGATAGATCTCTTTAAGGAGGTCGTCTAGGTACGTCTATTGCAGTACCAAATATTCTGCCGCCAAGCAGTATTGTGTAAGCAAAAATACCTACTGTGTTTCGGTTTCAAAGATACTGTAGGTAGTGAAATTGCAGGGTTACTAAGAGAAGCCAATGAATGTCTCAATGTTCTGGGGACCACTGCAATGGGCATGGACAGGCGTTATCCCTTACACTCGGACATAACTTTTATAAAAAAAACTTGTTATGTCAACGGCAACCAGAGCAAAGCCGGCACATATCTCAATCATGATAGACGAATGATTTGAAGAGGGACATTCACTAGATATACTCTCACTCCAAAAACTCCGAATCCACCGGGTACATGGAGCATGCAAACATCAAATCCTGCCAGACAAGCAGGCCGAGCTCGTCACACTGTGTGTAGAAATAGTCGGACTCGTAGATGCCTCCGCCCCACACTCGCAGCATAGTCATGTGCGTATCTTTTGCAGAGTTCAGCAAATTGTCCACTGGAAATATCACAAATTAAAAGTAAATTTATTCATGCTTACTATATTATATATCTTGGTTTAATCACCACTGTTGTTGTTGTTGTCTGTCACTGTCTGTCTTTTATCGTCTTTTATGGATACATTTTCTATTGCTTATTACGTATTTTCTAAACCAACTAGTTTCTCAGAATCCTTACTCAAAAGAGTAGGTTTCTTTAGCATTTCTTGATTGGCCACAGCTCATCTAATGTTAACTGACGAACGAAACGGTGTGGATGAAGTGTGAAATGTGGTGAACACACCTAACCAGGAATGAAACTGGCTCTTAGATGAAGCTGCCGGGACACACTTAACAATGTGCTTGGCGGCATATTTTCAACTTGAGAGTAGTAGCTAGCCACCACTAGAAAGTACTCTACCACCATGCTATGGTTTTGTCACGATGTTTCCTTCACCGGCAGGTCATTATTGAGATTTGAACTCACTCCCTTCGACGTGTGAACCGACCGACACTGAGCTATCAACGCTACAAACGATATCTCTCGCTACAAGATAAGGCAACGATAAAGCTTGTAGTATTGCAGTTGTCCATTATTTTGTTACTGGAGTTTCGCTTGCCTATATGTTTGTCTCTTTATCTAAAAACCATTAAATGTAATCGTTACTTGAAGTATCCTGTTTTCACTCGTGACATTCACGTTAGTGAGAAGCAGACAAAAAAATACATTGATTTATTTTAAGCAACTTTAGATGTGAACGAAGCTGTAAATTGCACCTAGCCCAGTTTGCGGTAGATACATGCCGTACAACACACAATTAGATAAAAATCTCTCAATTCGGAGTTAAGAGTGAAAACCTGGCATAAACTGATTTCAAATATTGACGCATTTTACTAGCGAACGCTAAGAGTTACTCAGCGTCACTGCGCCAGCAAATTCAACTATCTAATTCTATTGGTAGGAGATCCGAGGCAGGAAAATTTGTCGCGGTCTCGGGCGACGCTTAAGCGAGAGGGACGTGACCCAATTTCTAGTAGTTATCTGACCCCGCATATTTTGCTGACCATACATAAATATCATCATCAACAGCCTTCTTTATTTCACTGCTGGGTATAGCCCTCTCTCTTGTCATGATTATATCAATGAAATACATATATTATACACAAAATAATATGATTATAATGAAATACATATTATACACAAAATAATATGATGTAAGTTGCATATTAAAACAAATAATTATAAATAAACTTTATAATTATATAAATAAAAAATAAACGATGGTTGCTTGTGAGCACATAACTAGAGAACGACTGAACCTCTTTAGCTGACAAAAAAAACTAACAAGTAAGTAGATATGTACTAAGATTACAATTTTTTTTTACATAATATATTTATTCCTCAAAATTGCACTAGTAGGTATCATTCCATTCTCATAAGTTTCTCGCCCTTTTGAGCGTAAGATTGTCTAAAACCTTTTACCTATACTTTGATACAGACGATAGATTGGAATACATTTTCGGAAGTGATCGATGTAAATGACGCCGTTTATATACTGTGTGTAGATTGTATTTAAATTGTAGATATTTAGCACAGTAAACTGTCATATTTTTTAATTATTATAACATTATTTAAATTTGCATTTGAATATTTGGTCGCCGCGCCAAACAAGGACATACTGTGTGATCGGCAATATTTGTCTATAATGTCTATGATATTGGTTTTATTTAATAGATAATTTTATGTCATTAGTGTTTAAATTCGATTTTGAGCATAATATGAGCGCCACGGCTAGTTAGATTGAAGCGCAATAGTATGAAGTCAATTTTCGACAACTTATTATATTTTTACACTAAATTGGCCACAAAAAAAAAAATTCCAATTCTCAAGTTTAAGAATTGGCACAATGCACGAATGTGCTATGGCCGAAGAAAAAAGAGAAAAAAATGGGTAAACATTAGTGAAAAGCAAAAAATATTATGTACGACCTTCTTAAAGCGAATACTGCATGCACATAAATAACTGGAGTCTTTATTTAATGTGTACGAGGCGCTCCAGATTGGACTAAAGTACTCCAAGAGCGACCTTACGTAACAGTTGAATAGAATGATCGAACAACTGGAGCAGTATATAACACGGGAAATGTTGACATCCAAATGGTCCAACGTCTCTCGTTTGTCAGCATAGATTAGTAACTTGACAGATCCCCAAATAATGTAATCTAAAGGCGTGAGATCACACGATCGTGGCGGCCAGTTCACAGGTCCATTACGCTAATTTATGCGCTCACCAAATGAGCTGTAGTTAAACTCCTAGCCCGTCAATTCTAAAATCTATTTTAAAATAGTCTAGCTTTAGTATCATTTCCTAGTTTAGTCACATTATATTGAATTTAAAATGTCGCTTTTTAAATCAATTTTAATGGTTATTTGATATAATGACTAATGTTTATTTAACAGCACAAAAATTAAATTATTAGAGAGTAATAATTATGCCATAAAATAATAATCTAATATAATTGAACCTCACAAATCACAGTAATAATAAGTACTTAAGTAGATATTATAATGCAAATGTAATTGTTGCTTTGACGGCTAACTTGATCTTTGAACATGATTGTAACGCGGTAATGTGAACCATAAATTTACTTACGAATTCGTATGTATTTCCAATACTAACGAATTTGTAAAATATTTTACGCTGAAACTGTGAGTAAAATCGCTAGAAACAGATCAAAATCAAAGTGATTCTGCTACGGTGTTACCATACCGATCGTAATAAAATATTTATATGACACAAAAATGCATGAATACCTACAGGCGAAAAAAATATAACCAACCGACCAACTTAATTCTCGCCGACCAGATGTTGGTGTATTTTGTTTCGACCGTCGCATTATACTGCATCGCTGTTTGGTTTTGTGTTTTTATTCATAAATATAGGTATGAATGTTTGTATTATGTATATTTAAGTAATTATTATCTGTAATCTGTATAATTATTGTTCTATACCTATCTGTATATTAGTGTTCCATTTGTTTTGTTCAAAAGTTTTGGTATTTTACTGCAAGTTTTTTAGTTTTTGCCGAAAAAATTGTTTAGTTATAATTTCAGTCTTATCTGATGACCTTTTTCAAGTAGTCGAAAACTATGTAACTTTAGTCTGAATTTACCTACGATTTTATCAAACATGAGTAGTCCCTTATAAATTAAACAAAACCGTTAAGGTAGTTAGGTTAGTACCTACCTATTTTTGTGTCGGCGCCGCGTTCTGGCAAAATGTGAGCTGGTATCCAATTAGATCCTTTCATGAAGAGAGGATATCCGTTCACTTTGAAGTAGAAGGTCAGTCCTTTGCCAGCTGTAGAAGAGTCTGTAAATCAGAATATTAGACACTTACAGTCAATTATTGCACGATTTGTGCAATATCTCGTTTTCTATAATAAAACTCGACTAGGAGTAGAAGAATCATGTAGCTACAAAAAAGTCCATTAACGATAACAATTAACGATAAATGTTTTAATTTTGGAATTCTAGAATTCAAAAATTCAAACATTTGCGCGAACAGATATCGAATTTTCAGTTCACACTGTGTGATAGAGGTAATTAAAAAAGTAAAGCTCATATTAGCTACTCACTTCTTACTAAAGAAGCATCGTCTTCGACCAATTCAATTGTTCTAAATCCAATTTTCAGCTGCTTGTGAGAAATTTCGCCAATATGGCCTTTGGTAGACAAATAAACATCTAGTTTATAAAGAGACTGATTCCCGTAACCATTAGGCCACCATAGGCTCACCACATTCTGAAAACATAATTTTAAGATTTACGAGTATAATAAAAAAATACAGCACATCTTAAACTAACCGAGAAGGAATAAAAAAAATATACCTAGTGCGATCGAGTTTAGAAATAAATGTGTTCCAGCAGCCTCTCATGAGAGCCAGTTCCGTTCCAGGCTAGGGCTGCTATTATCTTCAATCACACCGTCATTTAACATCAGGTGTGCTATGGTCAAATACTTAGCTTGTCAACCATACAAAAAAACTCTTGGTTTATAAGTTTCAATAATTTCGCTGGTTGCATCGGTAGTTTTTTGGGAATAAAAACCGGCCAAGTGCGAGTCGGACTCGCGCACGAAGGGTTCCGTACCATTATCTATAAAATCTCATTCAGGCAAAAGAATCCCGGTTGTTGTATGGAAGCCCCTTTAAATATTTAATTGAATAAACCATCTTTGAAAATTTCAACTGTTCATAAGTTACAGCCTGGTGACAGACGGACAGCAAAGTCTTAGTATTAGGGTCCCGTTTTACCCTTTGAGTACGGAACCCTAAAAATGCTGCCAAATTCGTGTTAATTCATAGTTACCTCACTAATGGTCATATTCAATTCAGCTTCAGCGGTACCATCGCTCTTTGTGCTAATTTCCAAATCCATACCATTCTTGATAGACTGCTCTCCATCAACAGCCAGAGAAGCACTCAAATATCCTCTAAGACGTTTGACTTTCATTCTAGATTCGAGATACGCCTTGATTCTGACATCCCATTCACTACCACGCTTTTCTATATGAGTCGTTACCGATCGTATTATGGCCCCTTTGTATAGTTCTATGTATACTGGTTTCCTGTAGTTAAAAAAATGAACTTCAAAAACCACAGATACTACACAGATTTTTTTACATGAATCTCAAAGTCAGGCGGCGCATAATTGTAAAAATATAAAAACTAACCACTTCGATTAGCAAGTAATCGTAGAATCTTAAATCTTTTTAAAAAAATACGATCTTTTTTATTGAAAAACTGAAGTCGGGATAATAAATTGCATGGTGGTAGGGCACTTCCTAGTACTCGATTGGCTAGCTACCACCCTCAAGTTGGAAATCTCTCGTCAAGCATCTAACGGTATGTTCCGGCAGCCTCGCTTGAAAGCCAGTTCCATTCCAGGCTAGGTGTGCTTTACCATCTTCGACCACACCTTCACTTAACATCAGGTGAGCTGTGGTCAAACACCAAGCCTGTCAACCATTAAAAAAAACAGATACAGTGAAAAACATGTCCCCCTCATGTAAGCAATTGAAATAAAAATTAAGTATGAATGAAAAAAATATATATGATAATTAAATGAACAAAAATATTTGTTCTATTCTGGATGTTCGGTATCCATGTATATTATCTGGTACCCATAGCTTTGCTTAGTTTGTAGCTAAATGGTGTTGTATGCAATGTAATAAATTATTTATTTAATTAGTTTTCACCGAAGCTTTTGATAGGTCACTTTAAATAATATTACCAAAGGCCAACAGATGGAAAAGCTGGGCCCCAGTCCCAAGAAAATGAAGCCTGCATCTTTCTGAGCTGGTTGGCATGACATTCTCCATTGTAGGACTCCGGTACGCAGGCGGGGGCTGTAAAGTGATTCGAAGAACGCTCCGCCGCAGCCTCCACTGGTGACGCAAACCGTATTTTCAGCTCGTTCTGGCCTATCTGAAATATGGAGAATATGTTTATATGTGAGGTTAAATTATTTCGATACTAAATTTCCACTCGATCAGACTTGTAAAAGATTCTCAAATATATTTATCAACTAAGAATGAGATGATAATCTTCAAACAACTGAATGGCTTTTTTGAATAATAGCTAAGGACACTCTCGATCAACCTACCCAATATAAAAAACTTAAACTAAATTGGGCCAGCCATGCTCTGCTTGCATCAGGGGTTCTTAACGTGCAGTGCCACCAAAATATTAACGTAATATTAATAAATGTCATCATGTGTATCTATCATCTCAAAATATATAATAATCCTAATGATTTACTCATAGTTCACATCGTTAAAATTATAATAATTTATGTGCGAGTATTTATATTCATTCTTGCGCAACACCTACTCTGTTTTTGAGCCTATGCGGATGCCAATAATTTATCGACTAGAAACCAGTTTTGTTTTTTTTCATCGTATTGTTCTTAATTTTTTATTTCAACACGTACCTATACTTAAACCACGTTTCACCTTTTAGGACTATATTAGATAATACTGTTTGGTTGTTAGCGAAAAGATTAACGAGCGTAACATGGCCACATTGATTTTGCATTATGAAACACTGAATTCCTGCAAGAAAGATTTTATTACCAATTCTGTAATTTTATTAGCTTTATTTTTTAGTCAAAGTATATTTTTACTATTTAAGATGAATTTAAATGGGGTATAAATTTCAATGTATTTGGATAAATACGTGTTTTAAAATGGTGAAACACTGTATAGTGTGTAACTAATTAAGAACGACCTTTACACGACTGGTTCTTTCATATTACATAGACGCACATAACATAGCGATGAAGAGTTAAAATTTTGCGTAAATATATTGTTTTAATCATGAAATTTGCATATCAAAATCGATCAAGAACAAAGCTTGAGAAACAGCGTTTTGTTTTGTGAAAAAGAAATAGAAATACTTAGAGAGATATCGACTTTCTGTCGCAGTCTATAATTCCCGTTAAGTAGGTACAATTTGGGTGTCATCAAATTAAATTTAAACAGTATACTTCTAGGTAAGCGTGCTCCATCATAGAACGCGTCTTAGTTTAATATCAGTCAGAATACCTACAGTCAAAAGCAAAAGAGAATATTGAAAAAAAAGTTGAATATTTAGAATTTTAAAAAATAGTTGCGCTCGTAATAAGATTCGATAGGCTCACAATATATTATTTGTAGTCCTAAATGTATGGTTGGTTCCGATCTCCCTCCGTGAATTAATCAAATACTCATATACAGCACTCATCGATATATATATGTTTATTTCTTACCTTAAGCTTATTTTTAACATCGAAGACGTATCTGACAAACATGTTATTGGTGGTGCCGATAGGGCTATCATTCAGTTCTATGAATGCCACAGTGTCGATGCCTTCGAATACCAGATGAACCACCTCACTTTCAAGCTCCATTGATGCAACTGTGGTAAATAAACACAAAACTAAACGAAATGTACCTAGAAGAGAACTTAAAAACTTTTATTTATAGATATATTAAGTCAAATGATATTCATTGGTAAGCGCATAACCCGCGAACGGCGGAACCGATTTAGCTAATTCTTTTTAAAATAGGCATGCTAAGAAAGGGCAAGAACCGAGCTTTACCGCACCGGGTACGAAGTACCAAGCATTAAGCTTAGAATATAATAAAAATTACGAGTCGATATATTTCTCTATTTCACTAAGAAAGTTATAATGATAATATTTTATGTACCTACTGGAAAAGGTATCTAAATTACAATGAAAACCGGTCTTTTGCGTGATTAAAAGAAGTAATTTTTGGGGCACGCTAATTCTCGAAATTTTGACCTGTTAAAAAATTTTGACCAATTTTTTGTAAAGGTACTGTTTACAATAAGGTACTATTTTATTTTTACCTACTTAAATGGATTTTCTTTGATTTTTTTTAACTTCTTTATGTTTTCTTTTTTGATGGCAATTTTTCGATATTTTCAAAATTTCCTTTTATTTGTATTTATAATAAGCCCTGTATATACGTACTCGTATGGACTTTGTTTCATTTCACAAAGTTCTGTGTATCGCTACAATTGTCATGGAGGTCCGTCAGGAGAGCGTCCCTTTCGTCTCATTACATTTATATTAAAAAATATACATACAAGTTTTCGCATAAAATTTTTACCGTCATGTTTGTATGCAAAAATCGTCCCTGATTTAAAAGTTGAACATCTATTAATTCATTTTCCCGACAGCCAACACGTGAGGACAATCCGTGGTGAGAGACGGTAACAATTCTCATATTATCAGGGTCATATGGTAATTATGCATAACATAAGCATAGTCTATAAAGGTAACTTGAATTCAGAAAACTCCTTCAGACACTTCGCCCGGCTCGCCACACAGATCAAGTCAATCAGGAACTGCAATGACCTTACACAATAATCAATTCATTATGATTCCAGAACTAATAACGTCCACCTACCTAACCACAAATACTAGTCAAGTGAAGTTTTCGTCAATTAATAATGATAATGAGTCTTCAACAGATAAGTCAATGCTATTTTCTAGTATTCTATGCTTTTAAAATGCCATTTTAAATTTTATCTAACTCTACTCATACATACCGGCTGAACTAAGAAGCTGAAAAGAGCACATTATAATCATCGTTGCAAAAATAAATGAATTGCATAGTAAAAAAGAAGACTGTGCTATAATATCCAATAAAATGTCGTAAGGACCTAATAACCTAATAATTTGATGAATAATTAGGTCTTGATATAAAATCAATGCAGAAAACTGCAATATTAATTTAAGATTTTTATCTATCGAGGACATTTATTCGAAATCTTGGTCCGAAAACAACGGTTATCTTCAAGATTGCATAATATGAAATAAACGTTTATTTATTTCCTTCTTTAATATTCATTTCATTTCATTTTATGTCTATTTTATTTTAAAAAATGCACGGCACCAAGATTACGCTTTCGATGAATTCATTCTTGTGATTGAAAAGACCCGAATATTATATTAATTACTCAAATGCCCACTCATAACTATATCTGTAAGTGTGTGCTATAACACCCATACATGTTTAATAGATAAACATGATCCTCTTTCTGGGCAGTTGGGCAAAAAATCTACTTCGTAGCTATTGTAGTTTTATTAGGATCACAATGATGGCTTATGTCACCTTGATAGATGAATAAATTTATCTAACACAGTGAGACTGAATCGGATTGGTAATTTATTTTCGTATGAATCTTGAAGGAACAATAATAAAATTACAGTTAGCTTAAACTAAAAAAAATACATGTGTATTCCTGTAATCTGAGATCTAAGGTAAATAACACTTGCTTGTACCTACTAATAAATAATACCTACTCCTAATTATTATTAAGGTACTTACTATGTAAAATCAATGCCTTACAAAGTCTTAATTTTCAAACTTTTCTAGTTTTTAAAAGACAAATATGTAGGCGGGCATTAGCCTGTATTTGTCATAACATCGAAATGTAACGTGCGAATCTTAGACTGTGTCTAGAATTGTATTATTTGTATGTTGTGTACATGTATTATTTGTATGTTGTGTACATTTATTTCTGATAAATAAAGAACTCTGTAGGTACAGAAAGGTAAATAACATAATAGTGATTGTGATGATGGTGATCAAAAATTCCTAATGGGTCAAATGTAGGTAAAAAAATCAAAAAATAGGTCATAGGCCCACGGCGAAAAGCCCGAACATCAGATTGAGTGGGGCGCCTTCGAAGGGCTATGGTCCACAGAGGTAGGCTATGGTATTCGTTTGGTGTGACACGCAATTTACTTTTTAATGTAGAAATAATGAGAAGAACGACACGCTTTCCTAATACTAAGAGATAACGCATGCCCATAACCATTGTAGCGATACACGGATTTGAAGCAACACAAAATCCAGGGCATCGCTGCTTTGGCGCTTACTGCTTTGATACTTGATGGTTAGTCAGAACAGCCCTGTATTTCGCTAGCTGTAGGAATCTTCTACTGTATGTATGTATCTTGAAGTAATCACTATAAGTACAATTACCGAGAAACCGCCCCGTGTACGTCCATGAGTCGTATGCCACCCATCTCATGAGGCGGTCGTTGAACCCCATCACGAGATCACCAATGACGCCGGCATTTTCCAGGTCTGTGTAAATTCCTCCCGGGACCGTGGCTGGCACTGAAATTGCTGAAAATCAAACCATACGAAATTAAGTGCTAAAATCAATTGCTAAGACTCAGACACACTTTGCACTTGACCTGTGCCATTTAACTATGTTCGCACTAACGAATTTATTTAACGTCAATGTGATCTCCATGAAAACAAATATATATACATATCATTACCTGGAACAAATTGGTTTTGGCAATAAGTCTGTCACTTGTGGCACTAGCTCATAAGGTTTTAGTCTGGTTTTTTTGTTTACTTTTTATAGTAGGGGAGCCCAAGCGGGGATTTCGGGATTTACTAAAGCGCGGCAGATTAATATACAGGGGGATACCTTGTACCCGGTTAAGTACCTCCACAAAACATGAGGCCCATATATAAGGCCGCCCGTGAAGGATACAGGATCAGATTAGTAAAAAAAAATTGACCATCAGAAATTCTCGAGCGCGTCAGATTAAGGTAGGGTGAGTTAATTACATCCTAAAAAGTGTATATTCCACTAATCTGACAATTTGAGAGTGACGTAAAAAAAGGGGAGGGAAACAAAGTTGTAAAAAAAAAACGTCATCTCGACATTCTCGAGCGTAGCTAAATTTTTTTTTATTTTGAAGGAAATAATTCAAGAATAATGAAAAATATATAATCTGACGATTTCCGCAAGCCGAAATAACAAAAATTCGTCGATAAAGTTAAATGCGTGCAGCTGCGTGATGCATACATTTCCTTCTCCGCGTTTCTATTCCTCTCTCACTCTTTCTCTATCTATTACTCTCTCACTCCGTCCCCACTCTGGTTTAAATTGTTTTAAGCTTTTTTTTAAGTAATTTTTTTATAAATACATGTATTCTACTAAAAAAGCATACACTTATTTATTTGCATGCTATTTCCTGAGCTTTTCTATGAAATTTCTATCAGACTTTCGAGCTGGGAGAGCTCAAATGCATAGAAATATTATTTCTTTGAACTCAGCGAGTTCAAAATATCACACAAATTATATTTTGAGCTCAAAAATGTCATAAGTACAATTTTAAGCGCCCAGGAATGGAATTAGCGGGAAGTTGCAGGGATGGCCTTTAAGGTGAACCGTTTTTCTAAATTTTTTTTGTCAGATCAGGCGAATCCCTCTAGATAATCGTCAGATTATGAGACAGTACGTTTAGAACATAAAGATGAACCATATATATCTTAATCTGACGCGCTTGAGTATTTCAAAATGGCCAATTTTTTTTGCACATTATGAAAATAGCCGCGAGTTTGCGTCCCATCGAAATCGTCAGATTAGTGAATGAGAGCTTTTGTTTGATGCACTTAACACTCCAAAAATCTGACGCGCTCGATTAAATTTTTTTTTTTTCATTTTCAACCCTTAAATACAACCACCCGCATCATGCAAACGATCAGATTAACATACGTACATTATTAAAAATACGTAGGGCATTGATGCTATCAATATCTGACGCGCTCGAGGATGTCCATGCAACAGTTTTTTTTTACATATTTAAAAATCTATAGCCGCTTCCCCCACCGATGTAAAGGTATATATCATATAACATTTTTTTCTTCTTATCATCTAAGCTTTGCATCCCAATAGGTCTCTACGACGCTCGAGTAAATCCCCATTTAGCCTCGTGGGCTCCCCTACTATTAATTTATGATGTACAAGAAAGAGTTTCTATCTATTTATATTTGAACATCTCATTTATTAAATAAATAAGACAATGTGTGAAACAACGCCATCTAGCCTCGAATTAAGCAAAGCTTGTAATATGAGAACCAGATAACTGATATTATACTTACTTTGTCCAGGTGGGAATCGAACCCACACCCTACAGCTCCGGAAGCAGACATTTCAACAAATGAGCTAACAGGGCAGTCAATTGGATAATTTTGACCATTGTAGAAGCATCATCGATAAGTTCCTCAATTAGTGTTATCGATTATGAGGTAATTAGTCGTCGCTGTCTAGCTTAGGTCGCACACTTATCAGCGAATGGTCACAGTTAAAAACAAATATGGGTCACTTGTTAATAATTACTTTTTCATATTTGTCATGAGTAGGTACTCGAGATATATTTAGTAGATATATATGTACATATAGAAAGTATTAGTAAGTCGGAATAGGAGCAAATAATAAATCAACCCGTAGAGTACAAACTGGGGTTACCTTCTCATTTGTACTAACCACACGTGGTTGATTTTCTATTATCTGGTTACACGATAATTTATTACATTAATTAGAAAGTGTAGTGTAGTGGAACTCGTATAAGAATTAACGAATGACGCGCATTATATTGGCCAAATGACATTGAGATTAGTTTGTCATTGTCAAGGGGCCTAACAGTCGAACAAAAAACATTAAATATATCTGATGGATATGGTTTATAAATCTAACTAATTAACAGATTTCGATAAAATTTCTGTGGGATCAATCTGAAAATATATCATTTCAATCAAAAAATATATTCTAAATTCATTTATAAATGACGTATATATCTTAATAATATATATAATACTATATGTTTAAGAGGACAGTAACAGCCTCCCCATTTAACTGGGATTACCTATTTCATCTGGAATTTGGAAACTAGGGATTAAAAATTCCAGGTAATAGGGTTTTTGTGCAAAAATTTCTCTGGTCGAAGATATCGGTCCTATCTTTTTATTCACGAATCAGAAAAGCATTCTTAGTATCACTCTAAGCACAAAATTTTGTATCACTTATAAAAACTACAAAGTATATATTAGTGTTGGCATTTTTTTATTTTCATTCCAAAAAGAAACTTTCAAAATATATTAAACAAAGAAATGCTTATGCCAAGTTCTGCATCATATGTTTTTTACATTTATTCGTTTGTGTAGCTACTTCTTTGAATGTTTGTAAATATTGTCTTTGTTTCGATATCCTTGCAAAGAAATTTTCTGTTAAAGAAAAAAATAGATGCATAGACTATTTAGCTGTCTCTACTAAGAATTGAATAAGTATGTCGAATTTAGACGCTCTAACATTCAATTTACTAGGCACTTTATTCTCTTGTCATCTTCTAATATATATGTATAGTAGTAGCACGCCCCGGCTAAAAGTATCTAAATGACAATTAAAACCATATCAAAATACATATTTTGATATGGTTTTATTTTATTGCGTGTTTTAGAGGTAAGCGGAGGAACATACGGACTGTGTTCTATCTCTACATAGTATAAAACATAGTCGCTTCCTACCGTCTGTACGCTTATTTTTTAAACTACGCAACGGATTTTAATGCGGTTTCCATCAATAGACAGAGTGATTCAAGCAGACGGTATATGCATAATACATGCATGTTATAGTAGAAAAAATGCTAGAATTTCAAAGATTTGTAATGCGATATCGTTAAAACATGTTTTTATGCGTTTAAATATTTCAAATGCTGGCTAAACCTTACGAGATTGTAGGTAGGTACTACGTTAGTATCTACATTGCGCCCGTGCGAAGCCGGGGCGGATCGCTAGTACTATTTAATTAAAAAAGAAAAATATAAATGTAACATACAAGGTTATAAGCTTAGAGTGTAATAAGCCGAATGAACATTATTGTACGCATTATAATTTTAGAACAACTTTTACCATGGACACTTTCGCTGCTCGATGCATTTGGTCCAGAGTAAATTATCTTTTTCTATGTACCTAACAGCTGATTCTTTGCATGATTTTTTGCATTATCTTGTAACTAGCCTTGAAAATAGACTAACATTACTAGACATAGATTTTTATATGGCTTATGTACCTAATAGATATATCGATAGTCTCAATCTGAGCAGTAGTGTTCCGAGTGTTTGCACTCCGACAACACTAGACATTTCTAATATGTTATTTGCGGTCAAAAAATATCGTACTAACTACGCGCAGTGATCCTAAGAAGATATAGATCAAGAATCGGTTGATCTTTTAAATTAAAATAAATAATCTTTAAATGATCTGTGATAATACTTTACATGACATAACTGTAATTTAAATACCGACCTACGTGCTCCATACCTAATCACACACTCACAAATAAATACACACACCTTAATTTAAAAATTTTGAATTCACTCGACATTTTATTATTCGACTGCTTCTATAAGTTTTTAATAATTCATAATTATGATATAAATCTGTAATTGGCCTTATGTTTGCAGGGTAGTGATTTCATGTTTTAATAGCTGTAGATTAAGTTCAAAAAAATAAAAAAACAGAGTTGTGTCCATAGTCAAAGTTGTTCATAATTATGCGTACAATGATTCCCTTTCGGACAGTGTAACCCTGTATAGCCCAATGGTGAGGGGTGATGATATATTGTAACTTACCAGTACGATCATTTATTTGTATAGTGGGTTACTCACATCCATTTTTGTTTTGCACCGTCCACTCAACTCGTTTCTTAGCCGACGCGAGGTCTAGCTTACACTCGGCTTGACTGGCTGCCATGAGGGCCAAATATAGCAACAAGGGCGTCCTCGCGTTCATAATATGTGCGGAGCTCTGCAATGTGGACGCGATATTCAATACTGGTATTGTTAAGATCACGTGACTGCGCTGTCGTTAATAGCGGTTCTGGCGTCTGTTTTCATGACACTAGTGAAGGGCCAACGCTTTATCGATACAGATTGATATTTTATGAACAATTTATTATGTTTTTATGTGATAGTAATACTTGTTTGCACTTGTGACCTGGCTGTGACTATTTCTGGACGCTTGTTGGTATTATTTATTACAAGACATAAAACCACGGATCGGCAAGCGTAGCGTAGGACGTCCACCAACAAGGTGGACAGACGACCCAATAAAGACCGCAGGAACGCGCTGAACGCGCGCCGCTTCCAACCGGTCTTTATAGAAATCAAGGCCCATGTCCAGCAGTGGACGTCCTGCGGCTGAGACGATGTTGAAGATTTCTTTATAAAAGTAATTAGACGAACGAGACGCTCTCCTGATGGTAAGAGATAACGCCTGTCCAATAACTTCCATGACTATTGCAGCGGTACATAGAACTTTGTGTAGTAAAACAAAGTTCAAGGCATCACTACTTTGTCGGTCATTACTTTGAGACTTTCGATGGTTAGTCTCAACAGACCTGTAATCTCTAGCTAGCTTCAGTACCCTTCAAACCGGAACACAGGATTGTTTACACACTACTGCTTGGCGGCAGAATATCTGGTACTGCGATGGTACCTACCTAAACGACCTATTGCTAAAATATACCACCAAGTAAGTATGATAAGCTACTTTTTATCCCGAAAACATGTTTTTTATTTACAAAATTTATTTCTAACATTAAACTTTAATTATTCCATATACCGTTTATTTTATTTTCTTTTGTAAAAGTAAAGAGACGAACGTAAGAGACTCCAAGATAATTGCAGCGGTACCCAAAAGCTATAAGTAACAAAACAAATTCCAGGGCATCGCTGTAAATGTCAATAATATTATGATGTTATAGCAGACTTTTTATTAGACGATAGGTACTTTTAAACTTTAGATACAACACATGTAGGTCAGCCGAATGAAGTCGAAAGTTTCAAAGTAATGAGCACCAAAGCAGCGATGCCCTGGACTTTGTTTTGTTACTCAAAGTTCTGTGTATCGCTGTAATGGTCATGGGCATGCGTTATCTCTTACCATCAGGAGAGCGTCTCGTTCGTCTCATTATTTGTCACATAAAAAAAAAAAAAAGTTATTTGACTAATAGTTACTAGTAAGCAAGTAAGTCTGCAAGCTGAGTGATCAGCCCTAGTGGCAGACCAAACAATCGGAAGTAACAATTAAACGTGCCACACGAAAACAGCGCTCAGATGCCACTCACGGTCACCCATCCCAAGACTGATCTGATATAATTATCTAGCTAGCTAAGTTAAACGGCGTTGCATTAAATATGCACAGGTTAATTCCAGTCATAATGTCAGAGTTAGTACATTTACCATGAAAGGTTCATAGTGTCAATGAAGTAATATGAAAAAAAAGTACCTACATATGTCTAACAGTTATTAAGTAATTATTAATTGTGACACAATCTAATCTAACACATGCACGATAAAGCTTTTTAAGTTTGTATACTTACTTACAAATTTACTTGCGTGTAAGTAACCTACGTAGGTATTTATTTATGATTAAAAAAATAGATAAGAACCAACCGCATAGGTCGGCTGTTGCACAATTAATAAAAATGCAAAGTATTTGAACTGAGAGCCTTCTTTTCGAAAATTACAATACTTGATACCGGTTATTAACAGTTGTTACGTACGCATTTGTTTATTTATTAATAGATATAAGCTTCGGCTTATATCAATATCGTTCAATAATTAATAGAGTCGGTATTCAGAGTATTAAATAACATTTCCTGAAAATATACGTCATAACATTATAACTGGTCGACAAGGATTCAAACTCACTTAGAGATGTCTATACCTACTACCAAAATATTATAGTAAATAGGCTGAAAAAAACGAATAAATACCTAATGATTCATCATGATGTATATATGTAACAAAAAACAAAATTATTTATTACAAATGATTGTTATCAATATTATGGATTTTAAATTATTTAATATAGTTATATTTCGTGAAATGAGATAATATTCAGTGTCGTGACCGTGAATACCAAACTAACTCGCCGCGACGCGTGCGAAGTGGTGTTACTGTCGCCATGACATTTTCGTAGAACAACTGCCATACTGATACGATTGTTTCACACGGCGTGGCGTCATTCAGACACTATGACAGCGCTGACCGTTTATGCCGTAAATTTTAATTGGTTTTCAAAATCGCGAAATACCCAACGATAATTTTCTAATTTTGAAAAAAGAATACACTTTGGCGTTAAAAATCAAATAAAATAAGTCTAAGTCACAGCTATATGACTTATTTTATGTGACTAATCACATAAAATAAGTCATATAGGCATAGTAAAGTACAATAGTTAAGCGCATAGAAATGATACAATGTGACAACACTACTTATTCGTATTCTCGCAAAAACTTCATGTGTTTCTTTACATAAAGTAAAATAATATTTACCTACTTGAAAAGAATATTTATCTACCCGCATAGCACAAGCACACGTCATGATTAAAATTAATCTACCCTTTGATTTTGATATTTAAATTTGACAGAAACATTTACAAGGTAATCAAAATTTTGAATGAGATACTAATTAAATATTCTACGATGTACTTCCTGAATAACAATTAGAACAGACATAGGTATAGGTAAGTATGCATAGCTAAATGGACATAAATCTCGTCTGGTATTTACTAAATTTTATTGAGCAGTACTTAAACAAAACACAATCTCGTTTTACTAATCAATAAAACCCTAGGCAAAAATAATAATTGGAAAAAGTTTCGAAATTTGTTGTTTCCATTATGCGGGAAATAAGACATATCGAGTGAGTATCGATAATGTTTAGTCGGCACACTATAAATTAGGTAAAAATAATTGATGCCCAAAGACGCCAATGCTGATACAAAGGTAGCTAAAACAAATTAATATTTAAAACTTAACCACACCCTGAGGTTTAATTGGTAAATGTTTATAACTAGTATCTGCGTCACCGCTTCATGGTTGATGTTTCAAAAGCTCGAACTAAGCGGTTTGATTCCACCTTTTTTATGCGTACCGCTAGACATTGGAATCAGCTGCCCGAGTGGGTGTTCCCCAATGAATATAGTCTGGGTACTTTCAAGTCGCGAGTGAATCGGTTTCTTCTAGGCGAGCGTGCTCCACCGTAGACCGCATCTTCGCTTAACATCAGGCGGGATGGCGGTCAAACGCAAGCCTATCTACTATAAAAAAAAAAAAAAAAAAAAAAAAAAAAACTACCCAAGAGTACCTACCGACTTGCATTGACTTTATTTATTTAAGTACAATTCACAATAAAAATAATTTCAATATAATCACCGTTTGTTGTAAAGTTGTAACCACGAACGACTGTGCGGCTCGCTTCGAAAACACTTATTACTCTTGTTTTTTGCCGTACAGCGTCTACCTAGGTACTTGGTACTGAAATTGTATACTGTTTGGGAAATTTAATATGCCGCTAAATAGTATTAGGCGGGATTAGCTGTCAGCTGCTGCTTAGTAGAGCAATGAACGGAAACAGACAATCAATATTGACAGACCGCTACCTAATTGTCATGAGACAGCAGATAACCAAGGAGGTGCATGTAATAAATGTACTCGAAATACCACTTCAAAGATTAAAGATGACAATTTTTATGAAATACTCGCTTGTCAGCTGAGCTTGTCAGATACAAGCGAGTTAAGTCTAGAGTTAAGCAATATATATGTCAATACTGTCAATACAAAAGAGTATTGTAAATGTTTATTAACATTCTTCACGTACTCAATTGTTGATTATCTGGCTACATGTCCGATTTTTTGGGAGATCTACTAATTTTAGTTATTAGTTTTAAAAACTATATTTTTGGCATCTGTTGCATAGATACATAATGTATAAATTGTTTTTTTGAAAAAATATTTAATGTACAGACACGACTCTGTTACGATTTTATTATATGTATGATTTGTCAATGTTCCGATTTAGCGACCCTAACGTAACGTAAATGTACCTAGGTATATGTACTGGAACACAAAAAATTTGTTAACACGAAAGTAAATCGTGGGAACTGCAATCAACGCAAACATATTTTGAATAAATAAAATCCTCTCTCTAAAATGATCACGAATACCAATCTTTTTTCAATTTCCTGAAAATTTTGTGAGATCAAAAATCTAGCCTGTCAACCATTAAAAACTACCGTCGGAAAAAGTACTAATGCGATAAAGTTTTTTACATATCTATTAATTGTGAATATCGATAGTAATTATATTACTCGTATCAAAACAAATTAATCATAAACTTTAAAAGGTTTCGGTGTATGGGTGAAAACTTTACTGAAGGGTTAGTTTTTTTTAGGTGATAAGCTGACTATGGCTGTTTCGTGAAATTTAATCTGGTCACCCTGCAACGACGGGCACTGTCGGCCGATTTGCACTCACTTCAATGTTCTGAAGTTCTGTTCTAATTGTATGTTTCTTATGTTCAAAATATGTACTTGAGATTTGTGGGTATTGCTTACTACTATGGGTAGGGGCTTTTGCCACTAATGAGGTAAACAATAAAGATAACAATAGATCATAAAAATGGAAACCAAAACGCTTTATGAAGAACTGAGACTGATAGAACGCAGCGAAAGCGAAGTCAGTGCTGTTTGGAAAGGTAAAGTTTCTATAAGATCATATACATACCTACCCTGGGATGGTATCTGGCTATCAAGTGAGCGGAACACAACGTTAGAAACGTTAGCTGATTGGCGGTGGATTTTCAATTTGTGGGTGGTAGTTAGCCAGCCGAGTAGTAGAAAATACTCTACCGCCATGCTATGGTTTACACCGGTAGCTCAAGCTCATTGTTGGGGTTTGAACCCACGTAGTGGTGTTTCTTTTTTTTTGTGTCGCTCTAATCAATAAAATTCTTGATCTCTTTTATAAATAAATGTTCAAAGTGAAGTATCAAACCAAAGAGTACAAAAGCCATTACCAAAAATTTAAATGCGAGTTATTTCTCAGGCGCCCACTTGCTCCTATTTTTCCTGGCGTTCGTGTTCGGGTCATTCTGCACGTTCTGTTTCCACATGCTGATGTACCTGTTTGATGAGAAGTGCGTGCTTTTCCCCAAGCTGCTCTCGCTGAATTCACTGCGCCACAGCGTCATCTATGAGTTTTTACCAGAAGATAAAGAGAAATCTGATCGTTCGTATTTACTGAAGTAACGATATTTATCAAGAACCACAAAAAAGTAGATAATATAATTTCAAAATAGGCGTTAAGTAGGTAGATCATTCGAGTAGTTTCATAACGACTTCATACTCGTTCAGACAGTAGGTAAAGCCCGTTATATAGCTGCCTGAAAAAGTTTTTTTGTGTTATTTTATCATTTCCTTTCATCCTGGAAAATGTCTCTTTTATCGATAAGGCCGCCATTTATGGCTCTTGGTCTTGTCTGTACAGTATTTTTAACTTTTTTGTTTTCTTTTTAATATCTGGTGTACACAATAAATAATTTCTGTTGACAGTTTACACCGCACAAAGTACCTACCTATACATTAATAATAAAATTATATTTGTGGTAAGTAGATAGTAGTGGAGAACATTATTGAGTCATATCGTATTTACCCAAAATTCAGGATATAGCAACAACAAGCGTCAGATTATAGTACTAGCATACTGTACAGTATAAATAAAATAACTAAACACATACACAGCAAAACTTTTTGAGATATAGGTATCTACTTATATATATTCATTAATACCTTTTCCCTTGTTCCGCCATAATTTAAGAACGACATTATTAATTTCATTCATGTAGAATGTTCTTATGGAAAAAGAAATTAGGAATATTTCGCTGAAAATTAGAAAAAACTTCAGGTATTTTTTTGATAAATTCCACGCGGACTAAGTCCCTAGTTGAGTTAATAAAATAGC
This sequence comes from Biston betularia, assembly GCA_905404145.2. Classification (NCBI taxonomy): domain Eukaryota; kingdom Metazoa; phylum Arthropoda; class Insecta; order Lepidoptera; family Geometridae; genus Biston; species Biston betularia. The sequence continues at coordinate 4,824,377 of FR989879.1, forward strand.
GAGCAACGCACCAGCAAAGTCACTGATGTTAAAATAGCAGGCGCAGCAACGACTAAACTTAAAGCTGTATAAAATACGATATGGCCTAGTTCTGGTAAATTTGAGATGCTTGCCAAAATTCTAGCGTACTTTAAATTGCCTACATATATTATAGAAGTTATCATACAGAATTTAAAAAACCTTAAACATTAATATGTGTACTTAGATAAGCAATTTATTAGATTTTTTATCGTTGGACGTTACACACAGCGCCATCTGACCCCAAAACTAAGCAAAGCTTGTACTATGGAAGTCAGATAACTGATGGAATACTTAAATAGTTTTGTAAATAGATACAGTCCACACAGACACAGAACAAACATTTGTTTATACCACAAATGTTTTTCCTGGGTGGGAATCGAACCCACGCCCTACAGCTCTTAAAGTAGGCATACTACAATGAGCCAACAGGGATATTGATCATGTGATAATGTTCATGGTGTTGGTGATCATGAAATAAATGCTAAAATAAATAAACACAGATCCCTTCAGTATAACCTACTACACTTTTCCGAAACATCCTGTAGCTTTGATATATAGGGATTACATACAGGGAATGCGACAGAGAAAGATAAATGCTTGTGTAAATGTTTTCTTTAGCCCTGCCCCTGGACTTCCTAAGCACACAATTTGTGCATAAGAGTGCGTGCTATCTGCCAACCTACGTGCCACTTGTATCAGGAATATTCGGGCTGGTTTGGACCACCATGTTCCTTATGTGCTCTTCGGGAAGCAGGTCCCTATCTGGGTAAGAGGAATAAGCTTGAGAGTTTTGTGGTCGAGAATTGTTTACACACCCAGCCTAAAATGGGAACTGGCTTTCAAGCGAGTCTATCGAAATACACCGTTAAGTGTTTGGCGGCAGATGTTCGTATTGAGGATGGTAGCTAACCAGCCGAGTACTAGAAAGTATCATACTACCACGCTATGGCTTCCTCACGATGGTTTCTTTCAGCGGCAGCTCAAGCTCAATGTTAGGATTTGAACCCATGGGCTACGCCACGTGATCTAACCGCGCTGACCACTAAGCTATCATCTCTACAAAAATTCTAATCAAACACGAACTGTATAATACTTGATACTTGACACTGCCAAAATGCACAAATATAATTCCAAAAAAAGAGGAAAAAGGCTAGTATTTATAAAATCAATAAATACATTACTATGCAGTGATGACATGTTCTTCGATTCAAATACCAAAAGTGAATTTGCGATACCGGTCAAAAAAAACATTGTGAAGAAACTATACCATGTTTTGGTACTTTTGGTACTTGGTAAGCACTCGCTGGTTACTCAAAAAGAGCTAGCTTGTCAACCAATAAAAATGTTTAGATCGTGAAAGTACATATAAACCTACACGGTAAAAGTTACGGCAGTTATTTTATAGATTTTTCAAATTATCAAACATTTATTTTAGTATGAATCTTATTGTGATAATAAAAGTGAGTAGGGAATTTTACAATATCTCGGAAAATTTTAAAACCGGTTTACCGTTCTAAACCCCTTACTTATTTTGTAATACTTGGGTACATGCGTAATTTCGTAACCACACGATTTTTGTGTTCTTTACAAAACATGGCAAGTAGGTAAGCCGCCAGTTAATTGCGAGAGACCAGTTAAAGCCGTAGTTGTGTTATGTAACTGTCGCCTTGAATTACATACTTTATTTGGATAAGTACTTATGCCATAGCCAGACAAATCTTCATTTTTCAGTGTGCATGGCCAATAATACTCAATTTTAAATTAATAACACAGCCACAACATATTCGACCAGGGCTATCTTAGGCATATTCGGCGCCGGGGTACGAAAATTTGCCTGCGTTCGTGGTTCATGCCCATGCCTGCCCCTTGAACCCCTGGGTAAAGACGGCCCTGTAAACGACTATGCACAGTGTTAAATACAGTCAAAATCAAACACTCAGTCATAGAGATGATATTACTACAAAGGGGATGTGAAAAAACGACCGCTTGAATCAGCTACAAGCAAATCTAGGTCTTTGTCGGCGTGAATTTTTGCTTACAACCGATACAGTTCTCCTTTGTAGTTAATATTTTTATTAATTTGTGAATTTGGCGCTGATGAGGATGGAGATCGTGAGAATGACGTTATAACAATTCTGCTTTACCCCTTAAGTGCATACATACATATTTAGGACAGAATTTACCACAGCCACTATGATCTGCAGGTCAGGTGAGCTGTTGTCAAACGTCTACACTGCTAACTACAAAAAAATTACCACCTGTCTCAAACCTTGGCTAGTTACTTAAATAAGTTAAACAATAGTTAAGTCTATCAAGACATATAAATATATAGCCCTCTCTACTATTGGATACCATTTATATAGTGCATTTAATTTGTTTGTTTATTAATTAAATTGACTAAAGGACAGTTACATTCATTAATACAGTCAATAATTTATAAAAACAATTATACTAAATTCAATAACGCATAATTTCAGGCTGCAGCGTCCCTGGAGAGTAATTCTCCCAGTGTTTGTGTTTTCGCTGGCTATGAGCTTTCTCTGCATCTATTCTTCAGCAGTTACCCATTATGGACTTCAAGATCTTTGTTTGAAACTTGGAGAAATCACTGGAAGTACTACGTAAGAGAACCAATTTTTAACTACATAAACTAGCTGCGTTTTTTCTTCGCTTAACTTTATGTTTCAGCTTTCTTCCTGTTTCGAATTATGTACATACCATCTACGGTTCAACAGTGCACTTGCTCATAATTTTAGTTTGATGCTAAATTAGAGTTCTGAATTTCCACAGTTCAAAAACTAAGATTTGTCTTTTTGCCTACTAAAGTAATGAATGCTTTTTAATACTTAGTACCAGATGAGAGAGATGACTTTTTAATATGTATTAAAAAGCATTTTTAACTAAAGAGATGGCGCCTTTTGATATCGGTGGCCTTCGACACTAAACGGGTCAATCTCTCCCAGACTCAATTCTACTTGATTGGATGGATGGGTGGATGTTTGTTACTGTTTCACGCAAAAACTACGGAACGGATTTGGTTGAAATTTGGTATGGAGGTAGCTGAGACCCTGGATTAACACTTAGACTACTGGATGTACAAAATATTATCAAGTCGAATTTTAGTGGTAATGTTTTGGCAAAGTTAAATTATTGCTATTTATTATCAATATGTTTATTCATCGGGTCGTAATCGAGCACAAAATACTATGAAACTAGTTTTGTTTATTTACCTCGACGTTTCGGTCATATTGCAATAGCCGTGGTCACGTGTTGACTTAGCTGTGGTATCGAGTGTTGTTGAAATCCTAGTTGTGTCTTCGGAAAGAAAAACTTCCCTTTGGCACAACCGGTAGTCCTTAATGGAATATCAGTTCCCCTTAGCACTACAGGCATCAACGGAAACATTGAATTCCCAGAATAAGTGGTTTTTTCATTTTTTTTATAAATTTTTGCCTAATAGTGTGTTCGGGAAGAAAAGCTTCCCTTTGGCACAACCGGTAGTGCTTAACGGAATATCAATTCCCCTTGGCACTACTGGCATCGCTTGGTAGTGTCATTGGGATTTATATTTCTCGAATCGTTCCATGCGTCTACGAGTAATCGGAGAACATAAAACAATGATTCCGAAGAATTTAGAACTTCCTCCTTTGTTGTCGTTAAAAGTCGGTTAAAGGGGGGGGGGATATAGCGTCATTTTCTCTTTAAGTTTTACCCACTTTGTAATAGTGAAGCATAACATTACTCGTTTGCATTATTATATTTTTTAGTATATTTTAATTTCTTCGTGACGAGACCCAAAGCTAGTGCCTTACCTGACACTGTTGGAATGTCGCCAGGTGTTCGTATACAATTAACGTGGCGACGCTGGCGTATGAGCGTCAGATCCGAGGAGTATACCAAGCGACGCGACTCACTATCACCTCGGCCTGGCTGCACACTTCTTGCTGGATCGCGTCTGCTGTCCTCGCAGTCGTCAGGATTGTCCTGGCAGTTGACTTCCGCCTCGTCAAAATAAGAGCTGAACTCATCGGAGATATGGACCGATTGCTGGTATGTTTAAGGAAAAAAGGAACACTTGCAGCTACCTAAATAATTCTTAATTCATATCACATAAGTATAAATAAGTCGTTAATACCGTGGTGATTATTCAGGAACGAAATGAAGAGTATTTGCAAACTGTCATGCCAACCAGATGGAACGACGACGGCGACAGTGGTACTTCTGTTGGCGGTCATGTGCACTCGTATTTCAAAAATGAACATTATGAGAAGGTTCACGAATTCGGTCAACTCATAGATGTCGGGAGTGACATCTTGTTCATCTCTGAACAACCTGTGCCACAATCAGATCAAGCTCTACTCTCCGAGGAACGGAACAAGTCGGCTAGAATCAATGCCTACGAAATGGTACGCAGAGAACATCGATTCATTGTCGACTGGTTGTACGATATACTGGAGTTTCTGGAATACAAGTATACAAGCTCAAATTCAAGCGAGTCGGACAGTAGCATCGAAGTGATCGCAAGGCAGTTTGGACAGCAAGCCATATCGTCTACACAAAACATTAGCTCTACAGCTCCAAAGTTTATGTCTCCTAACAGTGCAAAAACAAAAGAAGCATTCCAAGAAATAAAAAAGCACCTTAAAAGAACACTAGAAGCACGTCTATTCGAACTGCCACTACAGGGTGATGATGACAATCCGACTCCTAGTACTTCTAAGAAAAGAGGAAGAATATCATTTGAGTCTTTACTTAATATCACGCCAGAACTACAGAAATCCATGCAAATCAAAACAAGTAAAAGTATGACAGCAAGGTCTGACAAATCAAAAATACACAAGAAAACTCAGAAGTCTAGTTTAAAGAGTGCTAAAGACGCCGCTGTTCAAACTGAAACAAAGAAACCTACTGACCAAAGACTTAAAGTGACGATCACAGATATCGAGCGCAAACATCCCGAGCAAGAGCCTGATGAGGAATTAAGGTCTGACGATAACAAAAACGACAAACAAAGTCAAACAGATCGCAAAGAAAAACAAGACTAACCGATTCAATCATGGTTTTTAATCAAAGTTTGCCCATTATTATCTGTTACTAGTTTAGTTTGATTAAAATGAGAATGTCTATCCGCCCTCCCAATAGCTGTAAGTACTAACTCTGCTAGTAGTACACTGTATAGTAGGTATATTCAATTAAGGATAAATAAAAAAAAAACTATAAAAACATATTAGTATCCCGATTAAATACTTTTAATTCAATATTGTAGTGCAATTAAAATTCGAACGAGTCGATACCATATCTTTTAATATTTTTTACCATAATAGCACGAATAAATTAGCATTTATTACAAAAAAATAGTCTAAAAAATACCCGAACCTATGATAGATAGTAATGTACAATTCAATTTTGCTTGTATTTAATTTTCTAAATTTAACAATACAAAATTGTTTGGAAATTGTAACAGCGCCTGTAAATGTAATATGTTTTTATTTTTCTGGAGTAATAATAAACAACATAACATCGTACACCAGTGTTACTTATTATATGTAACTAAAAAATTGAATATAATATTTTATACGATAAATAATAAATAAATAAATATCATAGGGCATTATACACAGCGCCATCTGACCCCAAACTAAGCAAAGCTTGTGCTATGGAAGACAGATAACTGATAGAATACTTAAATAGTTTTTTTTTGTTAACACATACTTATAATACATACAGTAGGTACACTCAGACACATAACATATTGTAGTTCTCGGAAATTAATGCGTCATACGTCCGTTTTGTTTCGATAGTAGGTGCAATATAGTTATGCATCCCGGTATTCGGTCCGATATGCATCCCGGTATTCGGTCCGAGACCATTCAAATATGTACGTAGGCAAAACTGCTGAATTACGTCTGCTCCGCACGGCGACCGCCCGGAAAGCATAACTGATAAGGAGACCTCTTGCGACATTTTGATCTAGGTTTTAAGTTAGTTATAATTCAACTCCCATTTGTATCGGACAATTAAATCATTAATCAATTAATTTTGTCTTTTTGAAAATATAATCCCGCGGCTCCCAATCTTGACTGGCGCAGCCGGTAGGATTGCTGAGTTACGTTCGCGAAAGCCGTTTTCGGAGTAAAAAGTGCGATTCGTGCGTAACAAAGTAGCCACAGTGTTTCTCAACCTCAGAGACTGTGTCTCGCGGCAATCCATACGAACAAAGAAATAAGTCACTATTGCGCGTGGAAAGTGTCACGAAGATAAAACCAGATAAAACCTACAGCAGAAGGATGCGGACGAGCGTATTGTGAGTAAACTTTTTCGCATTTCCATTCCCGTTCCCATCTATTTTTGTTGGGTAGTACAAATAATCGTTATTTGATTCTCTTTAACGTACCAATATTGTCATTATTAATTTTATTGTTAATTAAGTGTATCGATATTATTTTAAAATAAAACGTAATTTTAAATTTGCCTAAAATGGAACAAAGCATAAGAGTAGTACCTAAAGACCTCTTGTGCCTCATACCTAAGTTCGAAGGGGAAGAAAACTTATTGAACTTATTTATTAAAAAAGCTCAGTACATATATGGCGGATATGCAACTCCTAATAATGCGACACAACATGCATATGTTTTCCATGCTATAACCAGCAGGCTTTACGGTAGAGCCGCAGCTCTCTTGAGCGAAAGGGACGATATTAATTCATGGGCAGCTCTTAGAGATGTCCTAGTTCAACATTTCGGCGACCCACGATCCGAGGACTGCATAGCAATAGAACTTGAACAAATGAAAATTAACTCAGGTGAATCGTACATCGATTTTTGCCATCGCATTAAACACATGCGTAGTACTTTATTTGCAAAAGTTAACTTGCTCACCGACGAGGGAGTAAAAGCCGCAAAAATGATTATATATAACAACATGGCACTAAATGTATTTTTATATAATCTGACTGAGGACTTGATTCGTATCGTGCGTCTTAAAGGCTGTACCAATTTGGAAATTGCGCTAAGTATAGTAACCGAAGAGGTAAATTTCATGACACAATTTAATGCAAAACAAAAGCAACGTCAGGTTTCGGCACCTGTAAAGTCACCGCTGATGCCTAATGCACCTCCTAGTAATTTTAAGTTTGGAATTCCTCCTGCTAATCCCCAAAATAAATTGGTAATGCCAAACCAAAACTTTAGATTTGGTATACCACAACCACAAGCGCAACAACCACAAGGTTATAGGTTCGGTGCACAGCCGTTCGGTGCACAGCCTCAGAACCCAGGATCTAGATTTAATCAACCTGGGCCTCAACACTTTAAATTCGGAATACCGCGACCGGGATTCAATTTTGGGATCCCCCAAGGTCAAGGCTATAGGCCGCCGACTAATCCTAATTTTAATAGGACGCAACAGCAATTTGGACAAACCCAAAATAACTTCAAATGCGGCATTCCAAATCAAAATATTAATTCGCAACGTCCAAAACCAGTTGACTCCGGGGATATCTCCATGCGCACCGCGCGCCCGTTCCGACAGAATACGTTAAATGCTGACAACGAAAACTTATTCTATACCAACGAGCTTGTAGAGACATCACCTGAACAATGCTACGATGAAAATGCTGCGTATTACGACAAGCATTACACATACAATCTGGGAATGCCTGAATCCCAAATTAATGACGCGGCGATGGAAACTTGTAATTACCAAGAGCCAAATGGCATCGAAAATTTTCAGTTACGAAGCCTCGAGTATCCAACCGATATAATAGAACTGAATTGTGACTCTCTGTTAAAACTTCCGCACATTAAGATTCCCGAAATTAAATCAAAATTCATGATCGACACCGGAAGTACGCGATCATTTATAAGCCCGGCAAAGGCAAACGAATACTTCTCTGCTTTCAAATATCATGAACCTTTTGAGGTAATTAGTACCCATGCTCGTAGTCGACACAGTGAAGCCATCTGCATACCACTGTTAAAAACTTTTAACTGTCCAGGGAAAACTACGTTTTATGTGTACGACGTTGATAGTCGTTACGATGGCCTGATAGGTAGCGACCTCTTAACACAACTGGAAGCTAAAATCGATATGAAAAATCAGATTTTACAGACGCCTTACACAGATATACCGATTTTGTATAAGGAGGAACGCGAGTGTATAGAAAAATTGTGCTACGAATATCGAGACATTTTTCATTGCGACGACATTCCACTATCCTTCTCAAACAGTGTGAAACAAGAAATTAGGACAAACAATGAAGATCCTATATTTACTCGACCATACAGACAACCACCGGTTTACAACGAAGAAATCCAAGAGCAAGTCACTAAACTTCTCGAAAATAACGTTATAAGGGAATCGCACTCACCATGGAGTGCGCCGGTACATCTTGTACCTAAGAAGGCCGATGCCTCGGGCGAAAAGAAATACAGTATGGTAATAGACTATAGGCGCCTTGCTGAATTTGACTATGACATTACATATGAAAATGGAAAACAAAATTGTGTAGCAGATGCCTTGTCTCGAATTAAGGTCAATGCAGTAGATAAGGATGATGTATCAATAAAAGTTAACGTAGACAAAAAGGATAAATTAGAAAGGCACATAGAAGAAGTAAGTAGAGATGTTGAAAAGTTACAACATGTACAAAACGACGATACAATAAGACTATCGTCCGATTCAGAAAGAACGCTGTCCATTAAATCGCATGGTCCTAGGTCACCCTACTCCATTCCGTCTCTAACAAGCGGAACTATCACGGCATCTGAAATGTCCGACACGGAGCACTCAGTTTACGAAACAGACTCATCTGGAATCCCAATTTTAAACGAGGCCATTGACACTAAACCCAACCAGATACTAATACACACATGGTTTAAAGAAGAATTATCAGTGAAGGATTTATCAAGACCCAAACAAAAGATTTTGGAAGTCCATTTACCACTTAATAGACCAGATTTAGTAAAACAATTTTTAAAAGAGTTCCTCAGCCCAAATGTAAAACATTTTATCTACTTCGAACATGAAACACACAGAAAGCAGTTCGCGGCAGCAACAATTGCACTTTTTAAGAAAGATACTGTGAAAGTTTTAGAATGTACGAAAAGAGTAGTAGTTATTGAAGATGAAAATGAACAGAGAGAGATAGTAATGAAGTACCACATTGGAAAAACTTGCCACCGGGGAATAAAAGAAACATTAATGCACCTGAAACGAACTTATTACTGGAATAATATGGACTTAACAGTAGCAACTACTATAAACTCTTGTGACGGTTGTAAAACTATGAAATACGACAGAAAACCACTGAAACCCGAACTACAATTAACGCAAACTCAAACAAAATCTTTTCAGGAGATCTTTATTGATGTGTTTAGTATGGAAGGAAAGTCATATCTCACAATAGTGGACGCGTTTAGCAAACTTGGTCAAGCTATAGAAATAAATAATAAAACCACACCTGAAATAATTAGAGCTCTTGTCAAGTACTTTTCTATGTATGGAATCCCAAATAAAGTTAGCGCTGATTCCGGCTCTGAGTTTAACAACGTACTCTTGAAAGAAACCTTAAATTTCTACAAGGTAGACCTTCACATAGGAACCCCACATAACCCAAACTCTATGGGACTCGTTGAGCGGTTCCACTCTACCATCATCGAAATATACAGACTGGCTCAATATGAACATAAATTCACAGACGCGGCATCGGTAATGACTTACTCACTCATGTGTTATAACCAAACGATACATTCAACCACTGGTTTAACACCTTTTGAGATTGTGTTTGGGCACACAGACTCATCAAGCACCTTCAACGTAGAATTTAACAAAGAATATACTCAAAAACTAGTTCAAGATCATAAAAAACGGATAAAATTTCTTTACGAATATTTAAGTCCTAGATTTAAGTTTAATTAGGGATGACTTAGATTATAATTTGAATAGATACATAAGTTTAAATAAGCATTTAACAAATAATGGTCAGAAATCAATTAGCCCAGCCATCAATGATATAAAGACTCAGACAGATTTCATTAAAAATATAACAGTACAAAAGTTACAGCAACTATTGCCAGCAAAAAGAAATAAAAGAGGCATCTTAAACCCTCTAGGTTCTCTTATCAAGTTAATTTCAGGAAATTTAGATAACGACGACGCAATTAGGTATGATGCGTTAATACATGATGCAAAGTCTATTCAGAACAAGGTAAATAAAAAAAATAACAGTGGTCACCGAAATGATGAAATCATTAATTAATATTACAAATGATGTAAAACACAATTTCATCCAATTAGATGAAGCGATTTGGGAAATCAGAATACAATTAAATGACACAAATAGCGCTCAAGATACTTTTAAGATTACTAATGCTTACCATTTATTTCTACATAATTTTCAAACTCTTTATTTTATATTGGACGAAATTGAAACAGTAGTAGCGTTTAGCAAGCTGGGAATGTTACACCAAGCGATTGTGGACTCCAACGAATTGTTACTAATACTTAAGGAAATTGAGCAACAAAATAAACTATTTTTCCGGTAAATGCAGAAAATTTACTAAGGCTAGAGCAGTGTATAAACTTAAAAGCTTACGCAAAGGAAAATCAAATAACTTTTATTATGGATGTACCTCTTGTCGATGATGATGTATATACATATTACAGAATCCTTCCCTTGCCTATGATGAATACCCTTAACCAAACTCACATAATTTTACCTAAATTTCCCTACCTGTTAGTGAAAAGGTTGAAAACGGTATAGTTGTCACGCCCCTGCAAGGAAATTGAAGAATCCTTATTCTTTTGTGAAGAAGATTACTCACCCGCGCTGGTTAAAGACACCTGCGTTGCCAACCTGATCAGCTTTGCTGCAGATACAACACAGTGCCACCCCATCTCAGTAGAGTTCGAAGATGTAAAAATAGAAAAGATACAGCGCAACAGATGGATGCTTTTCACCAAACCCATCCATGTACTCACTCAAAGCTGCAAAGATGACATCACTTACCACAACGTCCAAGGAACGTACTTTGTAACAACTGATGATGATTGTGAAGCCGAAATCAATGGAATGATTATAAAAAAAAACCATCAAAAAAATATGGGAAACATTAACTTATCCGCAATGCCAATAATAAACCTTCCGTCTGTAACTCCACCGTTGGTGTCACCCTCTCCAGAACCTGTGAACCTGAAAGGGATAGATCTGACAGATCTCGAACACCTGTCTACCGCATTAGTGAAAAGTGAAAGTGTTATGGGCCAATATAGTGAAAACGAAAGTGCGCTAGATGTAAAAACCATAAGCATCGGAACATTGGTTTTATATATAATGTTAGCTTTAGTCTTTGTGTATTCAATGTTAAAATGTGTTTATCGAAATTATCGGAATAAGGTAAACCCCTCCGATAATTTCGAACTTAAAGAGGGAGGAGTTATGCATCCCGGTATTCGGTCCGATATGCATCCCGGTATTCGGTCCGAGACCATTCAAATATGTACGTAGGCAAAACTGCTGAATTACGTCTGCTCCGCACGGCGACCGCCCGGAAAGCATAACTGATAAGGAGACCTCTTGCGACATTTTGATCTAGGTTTTAAGTTAGTTATAATTCAACTCCCATTTGTATCGGACAATTAAATCATTAATCAATTAATTTTGTCTTTTTGAAAATATAATCCCGCGGCTCCCAATCTTGACTATATACACTACTGTTTATTTGTATACTGTTTATATCGCCCTCTACCTGAGTCACGGTCACAACCATAGAAATGCCATAACACAAGAGCCACAGACCAAGTTCAAATAATGTTGAAACATGATGTAGAAATATTGGTCAAGAAATGTAAAATTTGACTACAAAATGCCTCCGCCTATTTAAATCAAAAAGTCTAATACTGAGACAACGACTATCCGGGTCCCCCGATACATCCGTCTAGAGTCAAAACAGAGTCCGACATGCTACCGCTTATACACGAAGCATGTGGATTCGGAGTGAAATACCTACATTTAGTCGATCGCGATATCGTGAAGACTCACTAAAAAATTGCATCGAGTGCCCGGAAAAACAATCATCGTCACCATCAGCTCCTATGCGTCCGCTGCTGAGCATTGGTCTCTTTTCTTGTACGCCACTCTTCCCAGTTTGCTATCCAACTAACTGGTGGACGACCAACGCTTCGTTTACCGGTTCGCGGCCACAAATCTGTGAACGCTTAATTCCACTTCCACCTGGCAGCAAATCCTGTCCAACAAGTGTCATGATTACCGATTCGATATCACGTACCATAGTTCTGCGTCGGATTTCGTCACTCGATCTTGTAGTTGGAATAGTAAAATCTAGTTTCCTCCCAAAAAATCCCGGACCGCAAAAATCGAGACATTTGCATATAAAAAATAATTAAATATTGGGCGATTGATTGTCTGTAGATATTTTGAATGAGAACGTGAGATTTCGGATGCTTTACGGATGTATGTAGTCTGAACCTGCTTTTCGTTCCTTTGATTTGATTTTTAACTAGCGGTTAGCTTTTTCAGTATTAAGCATTTGACAAATTGAATACTGGAAACGCGACTCCTGATAGATTTATGTTACTGTAACTAACCTAGAAAAATTTGCTAGTTCACAATAAAAGAATAGCTTTATGATGACTTGTTTTGGAGATCGATGTCAGTAAAAATTATTGACTTCGACACATTTTATCTTTACATGAGGCCTGCATTTGGGAGCTGTTCAACAGGGAAAGTTTTATAAATCGTATTGTTACATTGAATTTATTATCAAAAGAAATGGGGAGAAATCATTGAAATTAAAACCTTTCGGTTTGTGAAAGTAACAAACCTTGATAGCCTTTGAAAAATACTTGATTTCGAATACGCCAAACAATGAGATGAGTAGTCACATATGATGATAGCTTCTTATCCTATTTATTATTAACTTTTCCACTTTATTTGTTAATTTTCTTCAATTTGATCCACACTCCTCCATCTGCGGCGTAGACTAGAGATGTGGGTTTTATTTTCATTGGCACCGATGTCCTCGCGTCTAGGTGGAGTTCATATTCAAGCAGCATCTTAATCAATGCCATCTTTGATTGGATATATCCTTGTCGGATGCCTGTAAATGAAACATCACCCAATCATACCACATTATCATTATAAGACGAATAATATAATTTAATGTTGACGAAATATATAGAGCAGTTTTTCGCGATGTCAGAGTTGGTCCAATATTAAAAGTTACATTATTGAGTACCACGGATGTGATAAACTACACTGACTTCCTTTCAACTCAGTACAATTGGTACACGTTTCCCTGTAATAATAATACTTTCCTCCACCGGTGTGATCCCGCGGACACTCTCCACTAGCCAGCCATACATCCATATCTAATGTCCTCGACTAACCACCACCCTACTTCAAAAGGCTGACTGGCTGACTTCATACTGAACACGTGCAGAATAGTGTGAAAGTTTCTGTCACTAGACGATCAGTAAATAAAAAATACACACTGGTGTTCGTTTGGCCAAAAGCCCGCGAACATAGGTCTTCCACGGTAACGAGAGATTTTTCTAATGAAAAACTAAAAACAATAATAACCCTTATTGTTCACACCAATTTAAAGCAATTAAGTATAACAATATAAGCTTAACACTACTGGAACAATTGGTGGCCTTATCGCTAAAAGCTATTTCTTCCGAGCAACCTTAGTATGAAGAGGATTCTACTAAGCTGAGGAGAAGACAAGAAAAGACAGGATACGATAATTAAAATAAAGTAAGAAACATTTGAAACATAATTATATACAAGACTACAATCTACATAAGTATCTATATTAATACTTGAATATACCTTATACTTGTAGACGTACATACATATGCTATTTCTATACGATATTTACCTAAGCATTTTCTAGGACCTTCTCCAAACGGCATCCAATGGCACGGATGCAATTTAGCTTTGTTTTCCGCCGTGAATCGTTCCGGATCGAATTTTTCCGGCTCTGGAAAAATATCCGGATCCATGTGTATCGCGTGTATGGGGACAATCACTAAAGTGCCTTTTTCTATGACTAGATCGGTTTGGGGTAGCTTGTAGTCCTTGTTACAACGTCGGAATAGAGATCGCATTGAAGGATGCATCCGCATGGTTTCTGTTAATTGAGAACATTATACTTAACATTATTGGTTATTTGAATAAATACGATAACCAATCAATTGTTAGCATTACAGTAAATCCAACGTACGAGTAGGTATTTATGTATGGCTTCACAACAATTCAAATAACTAATACAACAATAGCAATACAATGATACAACAATATTGATACCACAAAATGGGTATTACAATAAAAAATTGTCATGAAATGAAATGTAGCAATGATAGCTCAGTGGTTAGCGCTGTCGATTCACATGCCGAAGGGCATGGATTCAAACCCCAACAATGAGTTTGAGCTGCCGGTGAAAGAAAACATCGTGAGGAAACCATAGCATGGTGGTAGGGTTCTAGTACTCGGCTGGCTAGCTACCACCCTCAAGTTGAAAATCTGTCGCCAAGCATCTAACAGTGTGTTCCGGCAGACGCACTTGAGAGCCAGTTCCATTCCAGGCTAGGTGGGCTTTACCATCTTCGACCACACCTTCACTTAACATCAGGTGAGCTGTGGTCAAACACCTAGCGTGTCAACCATAAAAACTGTTTCAGAAAATCCTATCGAAATAGTCGAAAATTTTAATTCATATACAGAGAAGTTATGCCTTAACTTATGTACATAAGATATCTTGATTTGTCTTAATTCGTCTGTATATAACGTATAAATATATAAATACGAATTGAAAACCTCCTCTTTTTTTAAGATGGTTAAACACGGGCAGCAAATACACGGACGACAAATATAAAAATCTCGTTGGTCTTAACGTAATTATTTAAAGTTTGAGTAGAACAACTATGAATGTTTTTTGTCATCAACACTTACCATCCAAAATCATATTCAAATAAATCATTTCATTTTGCGCCTCGTACGTGCATTCGCCTCCATACTGATCCAGCACTCTTACTATTTCTTCTCTTGCTTTTGTTTGAATTTGTGGATTTAGTGCTAGCTGATACGCAGCAAATTGACCGGTGGTCGCTGAAGTTTCATACCCAGCTATCATATACAACATAGCGTTTGCAGCCACATCGTTCATGGAGAATGGAAAATCTTTTATGTATTTTACATTACCTAAAAAACATTGTGTGTTAGCGTCACTTTCCAAAGTAAATTAAACAAATTCCATAAATAGTACTATAAAGTACCTTTTTCATCCACGACTTGACCTTCTTTCAATTCGATAAGAGTTTGCAAAAAGTCATTTCTCCTATAAGAATTTGCTTGTCGATGTTCAACTGTCTTTTTTACAATGTTGTAGTAGAAGTTCTCTATTGAAATGCTGATTCTTCTGATTTTAAGAGAGTGAAAAACATCCGGAGCAAAGAATGCGAATGCTCTGATGGCTCTCCTGAAAATTCAGACGATAACATGAAGTCAGGGTCCATGAAATTCCTTGCTAAAAAACAAGATAGCGCTTTTAAAGTTTATTTTGATAGTTCAAAACAAGCTCTTAATAGAACTCGTCGGTTTTTTAATTTGACATTGGAATAGAAAGTACGTACTATTCCATACAAATTCAACTCGTTGTGTAAACGGGGTGCGTTACGTGCCCGTATGCGCATAGTGAATAAGGGCCCTGATGTACACAGAATTGTTTACGTAATATCGAAAACAACATGTTTTAAACCACTTACCAGTAGAATGATTTATGGTCGAAATATTCGTGTCCTAAGATATGAAAGTCCGATTTAGGATTATTAAAACCGTTGCACTCAACACCGAAACCGATATTGCCAATAATCTCCATCGCGTATTTGGAGTAGAAATCGGAGAAGTCGACCAGTTCCCCGTTAGAATACTGCACGGAGGCGTAACTCACGGCTTTGTTTGCGATGTCTTCGACAATTGAATACATTGTTTTCAGCTTTCCTGGCGTAAAAGTGGGAGTCATCTTTAGTCGTAAACTTTTCCATCTGTTCCCGAAAAGATTAAACAAATTCTCTGCCAATCTATCTCCGACACCGCCAGCATACGTGCCCCGAGATTGAAAATTATCAAAATCTTTGATCAAAACAAGCTTTGCTATTTCTAAATCATTAATCAACAACACTGGACAGTGAAAAGAATACATTCCCACGTACGGCAAATGTTTATACTTGTAATAATTATCTATATAGGGCTGAAAAAACTGTTCTTTCTTTTTTATCACATTTTTTATGTTTCCAAAAGGGATGACAGGTTTAGGTCCGGCGACTCCTCTTCTCGACCAATAATCAAACTTGTTATGAAACCATAAACGCACAAAAATAATTATTGATATCACTGTAAAGATTCTTTCATATGTAAACATTGGTATGATGAAGGAATCCATATTGATTTCAACTATTTATTTTAACTTTTGCGACGTTTCAATTTAACTAAGAAAATTTTGCATTTGCACAATTAAAAAATTCACTGATCCTGTGCGCTCGTAAGTGCGTTGACAACAACTGGCGGCTTTAGTGCATTCTACATACTGGGTACACACTACACACCTCACCGAAAGCTCGCGCCGGTTATTTCAAAACAACAAGACAGATGCATGGTCTTGAAATTGGCCTTAAAACATATTGATCTCTTACGTAGGAAACTTCACAACCATGCAGGTACTAGAAAATTAATGAGTGTTATGGAACTTGACATTGACGCCATGTAAATAGCTTTCGAAATCATCGGAACTAAACTATTAATATGATATTTAGTTCCGAATCAGTTCTCCGAAAATATTAATTAATGAGTCCGTTCTTAATATCTAATGTTTAATTGTCCTATCTTCGTCTTCCCAGATTTATTTTACACGAAGATAGGACAATTAAGGATCGAACTTCACTTCAGGTAAGTTCGTTTGATCATCTAATTATATTATTATTTTTTATACTTGACACTCAACTCACCTGTTCTTGAGTAACAGTATGGTCGAAGATGATAAATACACCTAGCCTAGAATGGAACTGGCTCTCAAGTGAGGCTGCCGGAACACACCGTTCGATGCTTAGTGGCAGTTTTTCAACTTGAGGGTGGTAGCTAGCCAGCCGAGTACTAGAAAGTACCCTACCACCATGCTATGATTTCCTCACGATGTTTTCCTTCACCGGTAGTTCAAGCTCATTGTTGGGATTTGAACCCACGCCCTTCGGCGTACGAACCGATCGCGCTAACCACTGAGCTATCATCGCTACAATAATATAATCTTTTTTTTAATCGAAAGTATATTCAAACAATTTTTTGCACAAATACATTTCTCGTATGAATGTATACATACTACCCACAATGTATCTCATATCTACAGATTTTGACTTGTTTTGTTTGAGTGTTTTTTTTAATGTTTGTTTTTGTTTGAAAGTGAGGCGAGTTGATCGAGAGTGTTCTTAGCTATGATTCAAGATTTTTTTTCCTATCTAGTCGATGAAATATGAGTGCCTTCCACATGTACCGGGACCATTTTATATTTTCAATTTATACTTATCGATCGTGTCATCAGTTGTAAACATCTCACCGATTGCGTAAATAAACAGTCTTGAATACCTACTCCCTATTCTAATTCCTTAGTCAGTGGACGTTTTCTTAGGTCATGCCAATGTAATGTGGGCCAAACTGTGGTTTCGTATTCACTTTCATTTATTTGGAGGCTTACTCCTATACTTAGTTTATTTAAACTGTGACAGGAAATGTGGCAGAGCACGTAT
Source organism: Biston betularia (assembly GCA_905404145.2). Classification (NCBI taxonomy): domain Eukaryota; kingdom Metazoa; phylum Arthropoda; class Insecta; order Lepidoptera; family Geometridae; genus Biston; species Biston betularia. The sequence goes on from FR989879.1 coordinate 4,842,215, forward strand.
AAATTACGACCTTACATCCTTTAATTATTTACCTGCAAATAAATCAAAACCTTTTCAACAAATCGATTAAGTTATTATGTACTAGTAACTACATACTAGCGCAATGCCCTGCACTGACCTTCTCAATCATCACAGATGTTGAATGCTGACATCACGCTGGCATACTGCATCATGGGTATGATATAACTACCTCCAGTGATTTGTTTCTAACCTTTAGTCTTTAGTAATGGGCCATTCATGGTCGTCGAACCTCACAATGTGTTGGGTTGTTTATGTTTAATAAATAATCAATGTTACGAAATGTATGAGCGTCTTGCTTTAGGTGAGTATTGTGTAAAATACTTTACTTTCTTACATGTGAAGGTCAGTGTTAATGCTTTTCATCGTAATCATTATATTGGCTTTTGCATTCGCAAGAAAATGTCCTTGTAAACCCAAATAAAGATTTTTAAAAGTTTCAAAAGATCGCTTTCTATTTAAAAACGTCCATAGCTATATGCGATAACATAAAATACAGACATTTATGTAAGGTAAAATTCTCACTCCTTGTGGTTTCGCTATTGTTGGATAAAAACAAATCAATGCAGACAAATTTGTTTATTACACATTTCAAAATGTACTTCTCAAACGTATTTAAGCTTAACCTAATCCTCTTATGCACAAAAACTAGAGCTAGTTAAAAGCTAGTTAAAATTGCCATTTGTTGCCAATTGCAGATCATTTTCTTAAAATATTTAGTTACATAGCTAAAAGATAAATTGGCTTATCAAGCGTTCATTAACAAAAAGGTAAATATATCATTACAGTACACACATTTTATTCTTAACTTAGCTGTATATTTATTAATCTGTTGTGTCTACGTCAGCCTTCACTACTTCTCTTCTCAATCTCACCAAATGCTGCAAGTGTGCCGATGGGGATCCCACGGAAGCATACTTCCTATCTCCTCTTTTGTTTCTGTAACTGTCCAAGTAGTGCTCATAGTTGCGAGCCGTTTTTTCTAAGTCATCGCAAGACTCTGTTATTTTTTTGTCTACATCGTCAAAAGTGTATCGAGTGTTTTCATTCTTTTGTCTTGAGTATTCTCTATTTTTATTTCTAGATCGATCTCTATAAGTATTAAAAACTTCAGCACTATCACTTGAACTGTCGTTATTACAAAAGTCTTCACTAAACGTACGATCAAAAACGTTTGCGTCATTATGAAGTCCTAAAAAATCTCTATAAAACTTTGTCCTCGATGTCTTATTTCTAGAACTATTTTTGTAAATAGGGACATAATTAGATCTTCTCAATGAACCCAGTGTTTTACTTGCATTGTAACCATTCTTCCAAATAAAAGAACTCGTTTCAAGCTTGCTTGATTCCGAAGTGTCTGAATACGTAGTTTCATTTATATTTTTATCATAGGCATCAGCGTTAGAAGTCAAGTCATATTTTCTTTGATTTGTAGTTTCATTACAACTAGAATCTCGATCAGTATGTAAACTATTGTTAAGAGTTTGAGCAGCACCAATGTCTTTGAATGTAACAATTCTTTTAGTATCTCTCTCTTTCGTAGGTGAAATAATAATATTATATGGATACATGTTTTCACTACGACCAAGTATGATATTTTTTATTTCAGCTTGATTATTATTTTTCGTATTGTCAATAGACACTCTTGGCAGGGAACAATCATCAGTATCGGGAAACTCTTCACTTTGTTTTGTTGATTCTAAAGAATCTGTACTATTTGATAGCCGCTCAACATTGGAAGTTTGAGATGGGTTTACTTCGATACATATTTCCTGTTCGTTCTCTTTATTTTCGATAGAACTCACATCACAATGATTTGTAAGCAAATCTGGAGTTGTCATAACTACTTTTGGTCTAATAACTTCATGGGAAATACGAATGCTTTCATCAGAACTCTGTGATTCTGAGCCAGATGCATACGTTTGAGATATATTAATACTAATAACAGGAATTGTATTGTCTTCCGGGCTAAATATTTCTTCATTATTTAAATATTTAACCATATTTGAAGCTCTTTTCTTTCTTCTCGGTGGAGGTACGACTGGAGTTTGTGTTTGTCTTTCACATTTCATCAACTTATCGGTCATCACGTAAGAGTTTTTGTACATGACTTTTTTGTTCTCAGTACTTGTAGAACTATCACTGAAACTCAAGGTGCAATATTTTGATCCCACTGCAACTTCTTTACAACGTGGTATTATAGACACAGTTTCAGTACCGACATCACGATGATATGCGAAAGTATTAGGATTCTTGTTTTTAACGACGTACGATTCTAAATCAGTTTGGACATCCACACCTTGATCTTTCACTCTTATTACTGACATCCGAGTTTGAGTGTACGCTGGTATACCAATTCTTCTTTTATGCCTTAAGGCTTTTTGGCTCAGTTCCATTAGCCGTTGTCGAGCATTGGTGCATATGCGCAATTCACTGAGCGGTTCCATAATTTTCTTATCAACTACAGTTTCAACTTTAGAAACCGCGGCTTCTTCTTTCTTCTTCAGCTTTGTATATAATCTTTCTGTCACTGACGCCACTATTGCAGCTCTTTGGCTGTCATGTAGAATGGTAATATTAGGATTTTTACTTTTGTGATTTTTTTCATTTACTTGTGTAGAATTGGGACTTGGCAACGAAGTGACAGAATCTGGACTTGCCACTAACGCTTCATCCAATTGTAAAACTTCTTGAGATTTGTACTGCCTCCGTTTGTGTCTAAGTGGTGCCACGACTTTTAAATCTGTGCTACTACTTGTTCTTTCCAAGGTTGGAACAAATAGTTTGTCTACTTCCTTATTTATTTCGTCTACAATTTTAATATTTTTATCTATTGTGTTTATGACATCCGAACTCCCGCTAGCGACTGAAGAAGTAGTCGATTCAGTATTAGCGTCTGGTTTCGGACGTACTATGTTCATTATGTTCCCTATCTTTGCTTCTGATATCAACGAATTATTCATAGAACTTACATTGCCTTGAATATTCCAATGATTCTCATCGTATGTTATTTTGCCGATTTCAGGAATCTGTAAAAAAATAAAAGCTGCCTGTTGAAATCATATTCTAGTTTGCTTCTGTTTATCTGACATGAATATACATACGTATATTATATAGTTTCTGGCTAGTTCGGATATTAACTGATTGAACTGAGCCTGAAGAACAGCTTTGGAACTGGTGTTGAAGCTTGAGTTGTTATTTTTAGGCGTTGGGAGTTGTCGAGCTCGCTCTGCCCAGCGAAGAGTGGACGCTGATTCTCCGTAACAGGCAAAACTTGGGGACACCGCTGTAAAATGATCAAATCCAATTATCATTTATCTAACTAATGCATATTAATTTTATTTAAATCATCATAGGATATCTCGTATTAATAAACACACAGGTACTATAGTTAACATTTAATTGAATAAAACTACTAGGTACTAACTAATTTGATCGTTGTTAAGACAAATCTTGGGATCGCAAGAAAATAAATATAGATATATGTAAATACATACAATTCATGATACAAATAAATACATCATTTCAGTTAATTTTCAATATAAGAAATATCGGAGTGGTTGCGATGATATCAAAAAGAGATGTCTGTGGGGTAAGACGGGTTTGAGGGCATCATCATTTTCTTATAACAACTACTTACTTGCTATGATAAATGTGCTGGCACCACCTGTGAAGCAGTCTTTTAGCAGCCAAGTGAGAGCCGAATCTCTGTAAGGGACGAATTTTCCACGCCCACTGCCACAACGCACTGTCAGAATATAATATTATGAGTCTTAGAGTCACATAGTACACAGAGTTTTTTTTTTATATTTTGTAACTTATAATAACTTAAGAACTATAAATCAGATTTCCATATAGCAAATGTTCATTTGAATACAAACAATTTTAAGTTCAAATACAATGACTAGGTTCCAATATGAATACTTGTAAACGTACATTATAATATTAACAACAGTGTTCTTGAGATGAAACTGGATTAAAAATTCAGTTTCCTATCCTTGTTGTTATAGAATTGTTCGGTGGTAGATCTCCTTAGCAGGAGGTACCGCAGTACCAGATATTCTGCCACTAAACAGTAGTTTGTAAATATTACTGTGTTCCAGTTTGAAAGGTACTGCAGCTAGCGAAACTACAGGGCTGTTGAAACTGACCATCGAAAGTCTCAAAAGTAATGAGCGACTAAGCAGCGATGCCCTGGACTTTAGTTTGTTACTTGTTCTGTGTATCGCTGCAATGGTCATGGACAGCCTTTATCTCTTACGATCAGGAGAACGTCTCGTTTCTCTCATTATAATTACATTATTTTTTATTGTACGCACAAATATTATTCGAAAAGTTCTTACTTTTTTTAATGTATATTTTTTTAATTATTCTATAAAAATACAGATGTAATAAACGATTTTAAAAATTGAAATGGGATCTGTAGACTCTATACTTCTATATTTATTATATTTATGTTTATCCGACTTAACATGAGCTTAACTACTTAATGAGCTACAAAGAAAGTTTTGTTCAACTTTTAAACGTCCAAGTTCTGTCTAACAAACGAAATAAAAGGAATCAAAGTTGCTATTATAGTTAACTTTTCTAAACCCGGATATAAACGGTAAAGTTCCAAGTTAATTACTCGGTAACACCTCCGGGTATCAAATCGTTAGCCTCATCATGCCAACCGGTGATTAAAAGCCCGTGATAATTTCAAAGTCGTTAAGAGATATTGCTTCAATCCATATGCATAAGTTTTCGTTACAATAACGCACATGGATAAATAGATATATTATTTACCAATAAAACATTTTAATAATTAGTTTAAATTCAATATTTTCCATCATCTGTTGCATTATGCAAAAATAATTACGACACGTACGTATTATACAATAGCGTTTTTTTTTTAAATGTAAATGTAATAATACGAACGAAACGAAACTCTTTTCTGATGGTAAGAGATAACGCCTGTTCATGACCATTGCAGCGATATACAGGACTTTGAGTAGCAAAACAAAGTCCTGGGCATCGCCGCTTTGGCGAGACTTTGAGACTTTGAGACTTTGGAAAGATAGTCTCAAAAGCAAAAATAGAGAAAAATATCGTCAGCGATCATTTCAGGAATTAAACATGGACATTTACTATCGAGCGGTCAGAAGCTCGAAAAAGTGGCAACTATCATGATTGACATTCCAAAAACTCGAAGATAACTATTTGATTATTTTTTGTGAACCATTGATGTTGAAACACTACCCGAGACTCTCCTGTACTCTAAGTTTGTCTACTCTCTATCTCTGTCTTCAAATAGCGTCTGAATCGGTTTCTTTTAGGCAAGTGTGCTCCACCGCCCATCTTGTGATGGGCGATCCGAGACGGCGGTCAAACGAAACTCTAAACGCCAACCACGATATAAAAGACTTATGATGCTTTGGTTAAATAAAAAAAAGGGTTCATATGACTCACCCAGGGCTGAAATGACGTTGCTAAGAGCCACCAAAGACTTATTGATGTTGGCTCCCTCTTTTTGCCTGCCGCCACCGCACCCTTCCCAGCTCGCTTTTTCACTGCCAATGATATACATAATTTATTTATATAGTTTAATAGTCATTGAATGCCTTATAACTCAATTGATAGTACTTCTGCTTTGATATCTGTTGGATGGGGGTTTGATTGTCGCCCAGAACAAACATTTTTTTTTTTTAAAGTATATAGAAAGAAAAAAAAGAGAGAAAACATTTATTTTGAGACACAGTACAACAAAAACGACACACCATAAATAAATAATATAATAAAAAGACGACAATAATAATAAAAAAAGTTGTCGCTCTAGTGCCCAGTGCGACGAAAAAGTTAAGTTTAGGGCTAGCACTATCCAGATAGTGCTGTGTGAAATGTTCACCGTAATTTATTTATTTACTTTTTGTATTAGGTTTAAACACATTTTTCCCCATATGAGACATCATTTCCATGAGGATATCTATAAAATGTGTATAGCTCGTTATGTTTATATTACCTTAACCAAGGCCGTTTAAATATAGATAAATAGCAAGTACAAAAACGAACATGATGAACACCAATTTTGATTACTATATACCTTTTCTTTGATGAAGAAAAAGTCCCAAAATATTCGGGCTCTCTTGGGCATGTGAGCAGAGCCCCACGAAACTGTATTGGTAAAAAATATACCTAAAAATTCCAGGATACTTCCACTCCATTTAAATAAATAAATATCGTAGGACACTACACACAGCGCCATCTAACCCTAAACTAAGCAAAGCTTGTGCTATGGAAGTCAGACAACTGATAGAATACTTAAATACTTTTTTTTGTAAATACATACTTATAATAAATACAGAACACTCGGACACAGAACAAACGTTTGCTTATTCCACAAAATGCTTGTCCTGAGTGGGAATCGAACCCACGCCCTTCAGCTCATGAAGCAGACATACTACCAATGAACCAACCGGTCTGTCATTTAATTCCAAAGTTAGCTTAAGATGATTACATTTGACTTTATAACGTGCAAGTTGCTAATTTAAGTGTCAATATTGTCCAACGTTGCACAAACACATTGTATTGCACTGTTAAGGATTCCACATAGGCTTAACCTACATTAAGTAAGGCTAAGGGCATTTACGTCTATCGATTGGCCTTGTAAGGCTTTAAATTATCTAAATAAAGGCAAACAAACTACATACGTTTATCTTATAGACATTGAGACGAGCTCACAGTCACCAACTTTTAGTAGATGGTAGTTCTTCTTAGCAGGTTGCCTACAAACACAGTACCAGATATTTTACTGTCAAAGCAGTTGTGTATATTATTGTGTTCTGGTTTCCTGGGTTCTACAGGTAGCGAAATTACGGGGATACTAAAAATTAATCACCCCCACAAAGAAATAAACGCCACAGCAGTGATGTCCTACGATACTCAAAGTTATGGGTATCGCTGCAATAGTTGGACAGACGTTATCTTATATCATCAGTAGAGTATTTAATTCGTCTCATTACTTTTACAATTTACATAAAAAAGCATGAGAATTGTCTTTGTGTACATCGGACATTTGTTTTATCATATCTTGTCCTACCTGCCAGCTAGATCAGCGAGATGCAAGGTAGCGTTCTGTGTGACTAGCTCCAGTAAGGCATGCGAGCGGGACGAGGTAGGGTTCCGCCGGGTAGCCGCGGTGTGCCGTCTGCGGGTACCCTCGCTCACCAGCGTCAGAAGTGTCTCTACGTCCTGGACGGCCACACGACGAAGGTCTGCCAACAAAAATATTATATAATAAACAGTGTAGTGCTCACACATAGAAATGCAACATATGATTTAAGTACTTACAATATTAAAAGCTAAACTAGGAATCAAAAGTTTAGGGCTTTATCATGGTTTTTCCATAACTTGATTAATTTCTTGTTACTCGCTATTGGATTGGTTGATTGATGGAACCTATCGCGCCTTACGTTCATCTAATTCTCTTACCCCAACCTTATATCATATCAACCATACATCTTGTCGTGTTTCTTATCAGGACAAAGTAACTAAGAAATTATGTCAAATGCTCATTTTATACCTGTAGTGGGTAGTGACATCCTTGCTCATATATTGCTTTAAACTTTCGCAGTAGTGACAGCAGAACCTGTCTTAGCTAGTTAGCTAGTCTTTCCTAACTCACTTTGAACGTGGGGTCCCTTGGTGGGGTGTTCTCTCACACGGAGGTCCTTGCGTGCGTTGCCTCGCCGCCGCGGCAAAGAGTGGCAAGTCGGGGCCGCTTCGCCCACTAACAAGTCGTGTACTCGTTCATTGTATATTTCTAGAAAACTGAGAAGAGTAAAATAAATTATAATCTATCCAATTACAACTGGTGGGGTTCCAATTTTGTACTAGATATTTCGTTTTTTTTTTTATTGTAGTAGTATCGTAGCTCTATGCCCACAATAAGGAGTGGACCACAACAGCACAAAACAGAGAGGCGTGGAAGGGGGGGAGAGCGGCCTTTGCCTAGCAGTGGGACAAAATGGGCTAAATAATAATAAATAAGTATCGATACGGAAGCAAATCTGTCGGTATCTTAAAATAGCATGACGCCGAAACTGCTGAATTAAAATAAAATCAAACTTGGCATAAATATACTACATGCTGTGAAGAAGATTCTTAAAAACTTTTTATTCCAAAATTCAACCGGCAAAAAAATATCCAGCAATTAAAGTCTTCACGTATTGCAAACGAAGTCGCGGATACAGCTAGCCTCTGAATAAAAGGGCTGTTGCTTACAGTACAGGCAAACGTTGCGGTGAAACTTTTTTTACGGACTCTAAAAAGGAAGGTTTCCAATCCCGCTGTTAGGTACCCAGAAGCGAAAACGAGACTCCATATGAAAGTTGTGAAAGTGACACTATCACCGCAGACAGCACGAAATTTAGAACTGATACCAACTAAAACTATAATAAAACCATCCAAAACAAATCACCCACAATAAGTTCAGAATGTTCAGCGATAGAGGAATAATTTGAACTCAATGGTACCGAGAATAGGACTGAAAATTGCAGCTGTAAAGAGTGTTGAAAGATTTTCAACTTTTGTTATTTATTGTTTTGGTGTTTGCTTGATGAGATTGCAGTTTAGTAGTCTAGACTAGAGTAACAAAATAGGATTCTCGCCGAAGAAAATAATGTAGAGAAGAATGGTGAAAACGGGAATTGCACAATACTTACCTCCTTTAAAAGGTATAGTATAATTAATATTAATTATTATCGTTGTAATTATTAATATTTCGTATTGATCAATTTTATAATTATAAGAAGTCAAATACAAATACAAATATTTTATTAATAACACCAAAGTTACAGGTAATTTGTCATTATTGAGTTATTTTTTCAATTTAATTTCAAACGTTTAGAGTGGTGACTAGAATGCTGGCATCTACTTTGGTTAAAAGCGTGGCAATGTTGCCAGCATTCTGGCCACATATTCCTCCTCAGATGGACGTTTTTTATACAAAATTAGTAGACATTAATTTAAGATATTTTATTTTGTTTAATAAATATTCAATTGTTCACATTGATGATAGATCTCTTGTCAATTCTCAAAGTCAAAGCTCTTGCTTTTTAACCTTTTCAATATTTAAATAATATAGATACATCAATATTAATACCACCAATGTCGCTAAACATGAAACTAAATTAAGCCTCTACGATCAGTTTTCCATATACCTACATGATTTATTATATCATGATTAATTTATGTATTTATTTTTTGCTCAAGTCAGTCTTTTGTGTGTTGTTGACTGCCATACAACAGCAATTGAATTGAATTTTATAGTTTATTTGGTAAAATATCTACTTTAAGAGCTGTAGGGTGTAGTTCAATCCCCACCAGGACAAACATTTGTGTAATGTTAAATGTTTGTTCTGTGTCTGGGTATTCTGTATTAGTATGTTTATATTTTTTTTTTTTAAAGTATTTAAATATTCTATCAGTTACCTGGTTCCCACAGTACAAGCTTTGCTTAGTTTGGGGCTAGATGACGCTGTGTGAAAATAATGTCCTACAATATATTTTATTTTAATTCAATCTGTATGGCTAATTTATTAAAATTGTATTCAATATTATATTTAATTGACAAAGGTCACGGACCTCGGTGTTTATGGAAATAAAAAAAATAATATACTTACTGAATATGCTTAGTGTATTCAATATTCACGCTTATTTTCCTTTATTTAAGTTACATATTTATCTATCCTAATCTCCCGTATTTTTACAGCTAAGTTGGTAGCATACATAAATTTATTATATTGCTCCACATTTTAAAGATCAGTCATGCAACGAAAAGTAAAATGTCAAGTAATTTATCACTCATTATAAAATAAGATAAAACAAAGGAGCATCAGAGCACTGCAAATAAATATGACATATGATTTCTGATCAAACTGAGTCTTACAAAAATGTGACTCGTGCATCATTCCCGATGTGGTTAATCCTAAATCTTTACTCATGGACATCACCAAATTAAGCACTTTATTATCTAAATAATAAACATCACAATTAATTTTTAACTCAGTGTTATAACGTACCATAAACTCACCAGTTTATTAAATTTTCCAAAAAATCAAAACAAAAGATTAATTAAGTAAGAATTTTCGCTAGGCGGGCGGCGGCGACACGTGTGGGCGGCGCAAGCTAGGGCGGTAAAACTATCACAACACGCAACAGAACTCTATTAGGTAATACTATACTGTATGTATCTCTAGCATAGAAAATTTAAAAATCCGCCCTATGTATTCGACTGAAAATATAAGAAAGTTATAGTTTCTAGTTATGGTCTATTGGTACTATGTATCATACTTGCGTATTATAAAGATAATTTTTAAACATTCGTTATTTGAACACATAACTATGTTTGTTTTTGTTTTATGTCGTGTTGTGTTGTTTATATTTTGTGCATTTATTAAGTCTTGGTGATAAACATAATTATACATTATTAATAACAGTTCGTTACGGCGGCGAATTTTTTTGACGTTCTTTCATTAAAAGACCTTTATCTCATATAACTGCAGAACAAAACTAGTCAAAAATAGATCTATATTTACTTTATGGTAAGTGAAGATTTTTGATCTAGAAGAAATCTATTAGGTTGAGCCGATTGTAGTTTTAAATCATTTGTATATATTTTCCAACTTCTTTTAAGTTAGCAATGTTTACAATACATGTTGTCATTAAGTATACAACGTATAAACTACTTAAGTTTGCTTAAGCGAAAACTTTTTTGACTTTTATGTTAACGTTTAGCTCCTATGTTTGTTGGTTAGCAGCTGTTTCTTTTTCAATGTAAAATAAAATATACAGATGTTTAGGTTTTTGCTGAAATTTTTAGCTGTTTCGAGATCGGTTCAATGTGAAACTGTAGATCAATTGACAGCAAACATCATTGTTACTACATTTCCCCGAAAAAGCGTTTATAGAGCAAGTGATAAATTCGTAAACTCATTCGCTCGACGATCTAAGGCCAAAACAAATTGCTGGCTTTACCTGTACTTACGATCATTACCTTATCGTTTACTCCCTTTGTATCTTTTCACCCTTCCAATGGCATTTTCCCGCCTCATTGTAAATTCCAATGATGTATGTTGTGAATTACTGTTATCTATGTAAACAGGGGAACCTAAGCACTGAACCGAGGTATTGGATGCTAGTGGAGATAAACGCCATCGATAACGTCTACATCGATTGGGTGAGCGGACTCAAAGTGGGATAAGAAGTTATTTGATAGATTAGTGCTGGTACTGACCCAATTCTTTTTTTAAAGGCGTATATGACCTTTTGACCACTAAATCGTCTGTCAGTGAACGACGGTGTTCTTTTTTTTTATTGTTCACAGACTAGGTGTTTGGACTACAGCTCACCTGATTTTCAGTGTGATCGAAGATGGTAAACACTCCTAGTATGGAATGGAACTGGCTCTCAAGAGAGGCTAACGTTACGTACTGTTAGGTGCTTAGCGGCAGATTTTTAACTTGAGGGTGGTAGCTAGCCAGCCGAGTAACTACTGAAAAGTACCCTACCACTATGATTTCCTCATGATGTTTTCCTTTTTAACATTTTAAACACTTTTATTATGATTTTGCTTTAACCTAATACAAATTAATAAGAATAAGACAGAAGCCGGAGGTTGAATCGTGGCAACTGTAACATAGGGTAACCTAGTATAGCTGCCAATTTAATTTCATTTGTTTATTGAATTGGTTTGTAATTGATTTAAAAATAAATTTGGTACTACTTTGTAATGTTTTATAATATTTGTAGGATACAAATATTATAAATTAAAAAGTTTCTGAGTAAGTTTGTTACTCTTTCACGCAAAAACTACTTAACAGATTTGGATGAAATTTGGTGTGGAGGTAGCTGAGACCCGGGATTAACACAAAAAGCTACTTTTTATCCCGAAGACATGTAGCGGGTAACACTGCGGGACGCAGCCATCATTTAAAACAATAAATTGAATTGAATATAGTCGCCCCCTTGTTGAGAGCCTAGGTTCGCCCTCTCTCGCGTGATCATCCGACCTTGGCGCCAGGAAACCGTACAGCCATCTATTGCCATTCAAAGTTAATCGAAAGCACCCCACAATATATTATTACACAAGTGTTACGAACATAACCATAAAAACTTTTCTACGAAAATAAAGGGAAAACTGATAAGAGTTTCTTTTAAATTAAATTCTTTTTTGGTTCGTATTAGAAGTGTTATGGGTTCTGCAGCATTTGTTTAGTATTTGTTAGTGTAATTAGGAACATACTGTAGCATTTATCTAGTATTTGTTGGTGTAATTAGGAATATACTGTAGCATTTATCTAGTATTTGTTGGTGTAATTAGGAACATACTGTAGCATTTATCTAGTATTTGTTGGTGTAATTAGGAATATACTGTAGCATTTATCTAGTATTTGTTGGTGTAATTAGGAGCATACTGTAGCATTTATCTAGTATTTTTTGGTGTAATTAGGAATATACTGTAGCATTTATCTAGTATTTGTTGGTGTAATTAGGAACATACTGTAGCATTTATCTAGTATTTTTTGGTGTAATTAGGAATATACTGTAGCATTTATCTAGTATTTTTTGGTGTAATTAGGAATATACTGTAGCATTTATCTAGTATTTGTTGGTGTAATTAGGAACATACTGTAGCATTTATCTAGTATTTTTTGGTGTAATTAGGAATATACTGTAGCATTTATCTAGTATTTGTTGGTGTAATTAGGAACATACTGTAGCATTTATCTAGTATTTGTTGGTGTAATTAGGAATATACTGTAGCATTTATCTAGTATTTGTTGGTGTAATTAGGAACATACTGTAGCATTTATCTAGTATTTGTTGGTGTAATTAGGAATATACTGTAGCATTTATCTAGTATTTGTTGGTGTAATTAGGAACATACTGTAGCATTTACTAGTATTTGTTAGTGTAATAAGGAAGTTTTAGTAATCTATCATAGTTTAGACTACACTGTTAGCTCATTTGTTAGTAGCTTAGCGTAGCTGTAGCACAAATATGTCTCTGTTTGTTTATGTATAATAAGTAGGTGTGTATAATTGTATATACAAAAAAAGTATGAAAGTATTACATCAGTTGTCCCGTAGGTTCCCGTAGTAGGTACAAGCTTTACTTAGTTTTGGGCTAGCTATTTAACTCCAAACTTTTGTGAAATTTGCACCGATATTTATATTTCCAATATCAATGCGCGAAGGTATAGTGAGCGCTAGAATTTCTGTTTAATGAATAGAATATTTTACTGCGATAACATGTCAATGTTAACGAGTTTTTTACTGCAATCGATCATTGAACCGAACACAGTTTACATACCTACAGTAACAGCAACACAAAGTTAATAGAAAACCGGTTTTGTGGCTCTTGGTTATCTTTAAATATATTATTAAATTAACACATACAAGAATAATAATTATATTAAATAATAAAAAACCAAAGTTAGTATCTACCAGGATTAGGCTGTTTCTAATACGGTGAAATAGTACCTATTTGACAGAGAAATAATAATTCTAGTTCTTATACTTGACATTTTAAAATTTTACATTATGCATTTTTATTTCTTTGTGATATTTCTAACAATATTATTTTGTAACATATTTATTGTATACGATGTTTCAATTGTATTATAACTTTATTATTTTAATAAAGTTAAAAAAAAATTGCAGTCTTACCATTAAACCCCTCACAGTGTTTTGGGGTAAGACTATTTTTTCGTCGGAGTTCTTTGTTTGTTTGTCTTAGGTACCTGTACTGTTTAACACAACGCCATAATTGGATTATGAATTATTATGTATTAGGTGTACAAACCTGTATTGTCATGGAGGATGAACTGTTTAAATGTATTTCAAGTGAATCAAATAATTTAATGTGCAACAACTGTTTCTTTTTGAACTGCCAGCGAACCTCTTTACCCCTAAGAATAGATATCAAATAAATATACCTACCAATACCTACCTTAAAATACTACGATACACGAAATATTTAAACAAGTAGGTATTTATCGAAGATACGAGCGCATAGATCTAAGAATTCATTGGAAATTTGGCACATAGCGTGATGAAATTGCGAAAAACTAATTTTCTATTGAAAATAGACTCGCGTGCGCCAACGCTATGGTATCTTCACACGAAATGCAGAAATGACACCAATGATATGCACATGTAATTTCAATGCATCCCTCGTACCATGTATAACAGCTTTACGATTAAAATCGCAATACTAACTTTATGTCCAATATTAGTCAAGTCTAGTCAAGTCCAGTCATGTTAAGTAGTGGCGACTTTACTATAAGCTTCCATGGAGTTTTAGAAGCAACACGAAAAATCATGTTTCACCACATTATATCATTTCCCCACAATCGCGCTTCTAAATTGGCACTTTACGAATAAACCACACAAGTTTTGAAAAAAATACAATGGGACGACACGACGTGTTTCGCGTTCTGCGTTCCCGCCAAAACTCCTAATCATGTAAAAAAATATAACCAGTAAATAATGGTGTATTTTTTTTTCTGTTGTACTCGTACACATTAAAAAGTTTTTATGTATCTATCAATACATCAAAACACACGAAAAGTTTGTTCACATTTTTGGACACCTTAGAAAAAAGTACCTACTTTACCTATAGAAGACTGAATGATGCAGCTACTTACATCTTACTCGGAATCACCACAACAGCTTGATTGTTAGATTGCAGTAGAGCCTACTGGAAGACGTAGACGTAGACATTTAATGGTGCTAGGTTGCATAGACGCAGGTGGCAATGCGCAATACATCTTGTGCAAAGATTGTGATGCTTTAGATGTCACAGCTTATCGCTTCTGTATTGAATAAGAATAGATCTGCAATACCACGCACTGGGAATAAGTACCTACCTACCTACCTTCTACCGCGTTGAAATGGGTAAAACACTAAAGTATGGATATTTGGATAGGGTACGTTTGTCTAGTTTTCGCGATTGGAAAGATACGTTGGAGGGTTACGTTAGGTTGAAAATATTGTGAACGCTGTTTACCTGATCGTGAGTTGAGTAGGCGCAAACGGCACCAGCGCACGGCACAGCCGCGGCACAAGACCTGGCTGCGCATCCGATCCTGACATCGTATGTGTCTTGCCTGTCGCGCTCTGACCGTACGCCATCACGCACGCCGACTGGCCACGGGAAATGCTAGCTAGCACCTCGCGACCGATGCTCTCGAACACCTGTCACATTACAATATTCTCCATTACTTTTCGATTTTTCACGTTTTTTATATAAATGTAATGAGACGAACTAAACGCTCTCCTGATGGTAAGATATAACTCCTGTTCACGGCCATTGCAGCGAAACATAGAACTTTGCAAAACAAAGTCTAGGTATAGCTGCTTTAGCGCTTATTACTTTGAGATATATGATAAATAGTCTCAAAAGCCCAATAATTTCGCTAGCTGCAGTACCTACTCTTCAAACCGGGATACAGTACCTAATATTTACACATTACTGTTTGGCGGCAAAATATTTGGTACAGCGGTGGTACCTACATAGGGGACCTCCTTCTGAGGAGATCTACCACCACGTTTTCATGTTTTTTGTTTGTTTGATTACCACCTAGTGTTTGTTCTAAAATTATTTTCTAGGTAGTACCTACAATTGTTGCTATCTGCTAAGCATACCTTTTCTTGAGAAGCATAGCTTGGATGGGTCGCATGGCAGGAGCTGTCAAATGTGTAGTCTGCGAAGTACCTACGTGTTCTCTCTCGACTGTCACCGGCGCCTGATGCGCTCACCTTATCAAAAAAAATATATTAAGTTTAAACAAGTGTACATAATATCTATAAAATACACGTTCACAAAATTAAAACGAAATGAAGTTACTGGGTTCCATTTTACCAGACAGTTTTAGAAGAATATTATAAAATAAATAAATAAATATTGGTGGACATTTAACTCAGCGCCATCTGGCCCCAAACTAAGAAAAGCTTGTAGTATGGGAACCAGACAGCTGAATGAATAATTAATTATTTTTTTGTACATACGTACTTATAATACATACAGTACACCCAGATACAGAACAAACATCAATGTTAGTTACACAAATGTTAGTCCTGAGTGGGAATCGAACCCACGCCCTTCAGCTCTCGAAGCAGACATACTACCAATAAACCAACAGGGCTGTCTGTCGGGCGGGCTCTTATTAGGTATTAGGTATATCTATCTAACAAGATCGTTGTGATAAATTAATTAAACGTAAGACAGAAATATAAATAGGTACCTGAGTAGTATGATACTTACTTTCATGTTAGTGATCGTAACCGTATGTTCATCAACTACATTCACAACTGGGACACGGTCTTTATCCGACCTTAGTTCTCTGAAAAAAGTAAAATAAATGGGTAGATACAGTGAAACTTGGTTAAGTAGGACCTGCATAAATGAGAAACCTCCATAACAGGAACTGATGTTGAGGTCCCGCCACTTTGGCACTGAATTACCTCTGTTAGTGGGACGAAGCAAACCTCTATATTCTGGGATTCGTTACCTCTATTAATAACTTTTTGTACTATGCACATATTTATTAAAAAAAAACGCGCCTTTTATAATTTATTACCTATATTATCTTTTTTTGATTCCCAATAAAGATTAAAAGTCACATGTAATGTTTGCATAATACGTTATATAATCGCACTTCTATAACTGAAATAACCTGTATTCTGACCTCTATTAATGGAACCCTCTGTAAATGAGACAGATATTGATTTATATCTGAGACACTGGGTAAGTGGAATACCTCTATAAGTGAGACAAATTTGCAGGTCCCTTCAGGTCTCACTTAACCAGGTTTCACTGTATATAGGAAGTTAGTTGAATTTTAAATGATAAGCAATTTGCCACATAAATAAGCAGAAAAAAAACGATATTGAAAAAAAGAGACTATACCGAGCAAAGTAGGTATACCTACATGATTATTATATCTTCAATGAAACACGCTTAAGTAAAAAAAAAATTGTTTATATTCATAATTGGATCTGATAGGGGGCGCAGCGAGCGCGGCGCGGGTTAACTAGTCTATATAATAATATCTATACTATTATAAAGAGGAAAGATTTGATTGTTTGTTTGTAATGAATAGGCTCCGAAACTACTGAACCGATTTCAAAAATTCTTGCACCGTTGGGAAGCTACACTCTCCCCGGGTGCCATAGGCTACTTTTTATCCCTGTATTTCCACGGGAACGGGAACTACGCGGGTGAAACCGCGAGGCGTCCGCTAATATACAATAAAAATACCGGGTCAATTTCAGCTTTATGCTGTAAGAATTAAATTCTTACAGTGATTCAGTGCCGGTTCAATTTTTTTTTTCTTCAGGCTAGGTTTTTTGACCGCAGCTCACCTGATGTTAAGTGAAGGTGTGGTCGAAGATGGTAAAGCACATTTGGCCTGGATTGGAACTGGCCCTCAAGCGAGGCAGCTGAAACACTCCGTTAGATGCTTGGCGACAGATTTTCAACTTGAAAATCTTACTTCTTTTGTGTTTATTAATAGGAAATTATTCACATTTTTTCCAATAAAACTGGCTAATTTCGTTTTTAGCCCATGTGAAACCTAGACACAGCATAACAACTCATACTCACCTCTCAGTAAGCGGCCTCACTCTTATAGCTAATTTTACGTTAGACATTTTATCGACACAAACGCTTGTAAGTACTGCACAAAATCAATTCAACTCTACCTTCAAACTATAAATTATAAACTAGATTATTAATACAAGTATATGCAATATTGACGTGATCTTTACTAAAATGATTAAACGTACGCACTGTGACGCCATCTACACTGGACAAGTCTATTTTCAGTACAGCGGTGCCTGCTCTTCCTGTATGCATTTTGGGGAAGTTTACTGGAACGAAAATAGACCAACTCGCCTGTGCTATTACAAAATATGTAAGCAGTTCGACGAATCCTGTTCTATCCATACTTATTATTCACCAGAATTGGATTCACGTGTCTTTTCCGAAATAAAGCGTAAATCTATTGTCTAGGTATACGTACCTATACGTACATTGAGGATATGGTTAGCATGGCACGGGCTCTTATAACGAAGAAACGAAGTCGTACAAAAAAATGTCATCTATTTTGATTTTACTCAAATTTTCTATTGATTTGTTACCAACGTAAAGTTATTTCAAAATATGTACAGAAAGTGGCGCCATCTAGTCTTTCGAATTAAAATATAAAAAAGCCTGAAGAACGGCCTGATTTAGGTACCTACCGTAGTAACTACTAAATAGTACCTATCGCTTTTTGTAAGGGATGTAAGTACGTTTCTATAGGTTGATGATCTGTATTGAATTTTAATCGCGATGCCTCGTACAATTTTGACTTGCTTTACACGAATTACACTCACACAAATACTTTGATAAATGTGCCTAGGCGTATTTTGTATTATTTGGATTCCCTTTATTTCTTCACGTTTTTCAGCTACGGTGCGTAGTCGGATTAATTGATTAATATTATTATCGTTGTTGGTACTATTTCAGACCATAAAAATTCGAACAAAACTACAGAATACAGTACGGTAACAAAACAATTTGATTCTACTTTAATTAATGTGAACCCAATGCGCTACCCTAGTGGATGTACCCCGATAGATGCTGAACCTAAGATTCTTCCAGTCGTGAGTGAACCAGTATCTTCGAAGGAAGTGTGTTCCATCGTATTAATTCGTATTCCGCTTCTTCAGTAAGTAGGTCAAACACAAACCTATTTAAAAAAAAATAGTTTCAACCTAACATACCTACTAAGTATATTTTGTGGCGGAAAATAGAAAAAAATCGAATCGTCATAAATACAAATACAACCTGCTGTTTTATTTGTAGCGTTGAATTACGAGAACGAGTGTGGGTAATTAATATTATATGTATTTTCGTGTCGCGTAAGAAACTTCATTAAAACTTTTACTAAAATTGCCACTATTAACAACTGGGTAACAACGATATCGTCACCGTCGCGGGTCGAACCTGGACCAGATTGGCACAGGACCGAGGCAGATGGCATGTAAAGAGAGAGGCCTATACCCAGCAGTGGGATAAA
Organism: Biston betularia; assembly: GCA_905404145.2. NCBI lineage: Eukaryota > Metazoa > Arthropoda > Insecta > Lepidoptera > Geometridae > Biston > Biston betularia. The sequence continues at coordinate 4,861,338 of FR989879.1, forward strand.
GAAGGCTGTGGATGATGGTGAACAACTGGGTTCTAACCTATTTCCTATAAATAACACAATAGGTACCTATATTATATTAATTATTTACTAGTATTTGTCAGTTTCAGCAATTCAATACAAACTTGTTACATGCAAATATATGTACCTATGTATGCTGTACACCATGTGTACTTATTTCTTAAAGAATTCTCTTTTTTATAATATACTAGCGGACGCCTCGCAGTTTCACCCGCGTAGTTCCCGTTCCCGTGGGAATACAGGGATAAAAAGTAGCCTATGTCACCTGGGGATAATGTAGCTTCCCAATGGTGAAAGAATTTTTGAAATCGGTCCAGTAGTTTTAAGTTTATTCGTTACATTCAATAACACAAATCTTTCCTCTTTATAATAGGATATAATATGTATATTGATTGAAAATACGACACAGACAAAATGCATAAAGTGCGTTGTCAAAAGCAAAGAAACAAGTACATAGAAAACTTATGACTTCAAATCTGAGGGTTTTGGGGATAAATCATAAATCCAAAGTTATCTGGCAGCACTGCTTCTAAATTTTCAAACAAATTGTCATTGTCACTTGAACTTGTCAAACTGTGAAGTGAAGTACGACTGTACGACAAAAAACTAATTGCTAATTCCGCAAAAGATGTTAATTCCAATTTGTATGTAATATTAAGTTAAGAAATTTGTGTTTGCATCGGCTCATAAGTTAATTTTATGACAAGGTAATATTTTATTGCCAATCTAACCATCGTCTATTTTTATAACGTCGGCAATTCAATATGTCATCAGCGGTGCGGTAGTGTAAACACGAAATTATTGCTTCTTTCTCTCTGTACTTGTGCCTAAAACTTTTACGCCGTCAGCTAAACCGTCAATATTTCATCTGCTGCCAAATTTTTCCCATTGTGTAATCAAAAACTTGATGTGCCAACTTGATTAAAAGAATCTTATTGTTATAGATATTTTTTTGGTACTGACACGTCTAAAGTTAGCATTCAATGTAAGTAGGTCTATATTACTCCTGTTACACCAAAATTGTCCTCTTTGACACAACTACTTGTGTAGATCTCAACTGTAGATAGATAGATATCTCGTAGTCTTGGTCTATTTGCGTTATTTCACTTCTACCTTCTAGATGTCTTTTATTTGTATTTTAGCGAAAGCATCGTCGTTTCGTTTCCTACATGTACCTGTATGTTACTTTTTATTATTTATTCAAATTTATCCAGAGTACAGATCATGATTTGCATAAGAATGTGTCTATTTTTATTTAAATACAAGCATTGTATTGTGTCAGTCATATAAATATTTTACTCTTTGATCATATCATTTAACATTTACATTCGAAAGATGTTGGTGCGCAACATAGCAAGATCTCTGTGGAAAAATACAAATGTGCAGAAGAGATTCTTGGCATCCGAGCCAACTAAACCTCAGCCTGCTGATAAAGATGGATTGGATCCACTCCAGGTATCTACTAATTCTTTATAACTTGAATCTTAATGCTGTCGGAAATTTCCTTAAAATCAAAATATGGTGAACAGTGTTTTACCGAAGGGTCTCAACCAACATCTGGTGATCCTTGACATGGCATGCATTGTTAGGAGGTTTCTCACTGCAGCTATAATCACCAGTAACTTAGGTTATGCCCTTATGAATGATTGATTAACTGCTTAAGCATTTTACAGTTGAAACAAAAATCTTTAGTCCTAAATAAATACCTAATTAGCAAAAATTGCATAATTTTTATCATCATTAATTATACTCGTAAGATACATAATATGTACTCATAAGATAAGAAGTTCAAAAATCAAAAATAATAAAAATGGCATTATTCTTCAGTATTTGGAAAAGATTAATGTAAAATTAATGGAACATTTCATTAATGATTTTGATATGTTTTATTATAGATTAGAGAATCTCTTCCAGAAGGTTTATAGACCAAGTTGCTAGTTAAATCAAATTGTTATTTATTTGCAGGCTGAATCATTAGACAAGGACATTTGCCTCTTAGTAGATGAGAAAGACAACTTCCTCGGCACGGCTACAAAGAGAGATTGCCACAGGGTGGGACCAGACGGAAATGTCCTGCTTCATCGAGCCTTTAGTGTCTTTCTGTTTAACAAGAGAGGAGACATGTTATTGCAGAGGAGATCCAGTAATAAAGTAACTATGTACTACATGTTTATTAATATATGTTTAATAACTAGTTACTGCCCATTGCTTTGCTCGCATATTCAAGTAATTTGTGATTCAATAAAATCTAAATTACTCTGCTACAGCAATAAAACCAGTGTAAACTGAGCCACTCGCACAATTAATGCTTGCCATATTCCTGGTTACAGGGGATATTACACTTTTTTAACTTCAATGTCCTCAAATTGATTTTGTTATGTTCATTCAAAGCAGAGTTTTAGATTTTTCTTCGAAAGTTTATATGTATTTAGAAAATTGTTGTGCGTTGTTTTTATATAGGTATACAAAATCATAGAAGCCACACCCTAGCGACATATCTGAATTCTTTAATACTATCTTTTCAATGATATTTTATGGTGACAAAAATCCATTGCTGGTATTTCTATATATGCAATAATAAATTCCATTAGACTATTGCATGTATGTGTAGATATACGAGCATAATTTTATTTTCTGTTGTATCATTAAATATGGCAATCAATACAGAAATGTATATTGCCTATTGTGAAGTAAAGTAACTCCTTTTCGAAAGCAAGTATTAAAGCATCAAGTTATATAATATGTAGGTATCTTTTGCCAATAATGTCACCACAACAATAATTCTTAGCTGTATCTAAAAATATAAATTATCTGATAAGAGCATACAATACGTTTTGTCACTTGAGATTACATATGCAAACTTGCATTGATTATTTCAATATTTGTTTAGCACAATACAGTTGGAGCGGCAGTGAGCGTACAGGGTCAGCCACATATGGCGAAAAATGGGTGCGCGCGAGGCAAATCTGCAAAATAGCATTAGGTTGCACCTATCGTGCGCGTTTGATACCGCCGATCACGCCCTCATTGCAAATAAATTGGCATATTAAGGGATCTTCGGCCCTGCCCTGTCCATACTGTCCTCCTTCATAACCAAGCGTACGCAGGTCGTGGTGATAGAGATCGCGTTGTATCTTCAGAGATGGAAAATCTGATAGGCATCCCACAGGGCTCCTGTCTATCTAACGCGTTATTGAGTCTTTTCCTTAACGACTTGCCCGGTGCCATCGATGACCATGAAATATATGTATGTGTGCCGACGACGTCACTGCAGTGATCACCTCGCCGACACACCGAGACAGAATACGGTGGTGAATGAGTTCAACAGGTGGTTCCAATCAAACGGGCTAGCGCTGAACAAAGACCATACCTGCTCCCTTATTTTTAACCTCAATGGCCACGCGACAGACGGTAGCATTCGGCAATACCGGGCTGCAACGGGTCTGCACTACGAAACTTATGGCTTTCCATATTGTAGGAGACGTACATAGACGAGCTCACGAGCTGTACGGGTAGATGAGCCCTAGTAGGTATGTACTTTGCGCTCCGGCGCCTCGCAGCGTAGTGCGCTCATGGTACATCGTGACTATAGGTACCCAGTAAAATCACGTACGGTAATCCGCGCTACCGATTGTAATATAGCCTTTGTTATGTAGAAGCGAGCCATTAGTGTCATATGTGGAGTTCAGGACGACGTCTCATGTGTGAAGCTGTTTAGAGATCTACGAACACTGCTGTGTGAGATTATTTCACGAGTTTTTTTTTTTGTTGTAGATTTCACAAAAAAAATATTTGTACAACAAATTTTAAATTTCAGGTAACATATCCGGACTATTACACAAATGCGTGCTGTAGCCACCCTCTTTACGTAGATGAGAAGGCAGAAGATATAATCACAGCTGCCAAGCGCAGGCTCAATCATGAACTGGGCTTGCCCCTTGATGCGGTAAGATGGTATTACTTCTTTTTTGTTTATAATAGACAGGCTTGCGTTCGACCGCCATCCTGCCTGTACATGTACCTACTACTGTGGTTACTGTGGTGCATTGCGTTGCAGGGATAGAGACCCATAAAGTGCTTAGCCCTGCCCGTGTTTCCATCTCTGTTATAATTATAACTATATTTGATATGATCCTACCAATGCTGCTTTGGATACTCTTTCTAGCAATGAAAGTATCATTGACTCATTGTTCATGGTCTATACACAATCGAAATATGTAGTAAAGACGCCACTACTTTACTAGGGCATGACCGGATTCGACAATACATAGATACATGACTTACTTAGATTTTGACTTGATTCGGTCCCGGGGTCCGTGACCTTTGTCAACTTTAATTACATTTTTTTCATAAAATACTTGACGATAACGAAACACTGGCAAAAGTGCGCCTAAAATAAAGTAACTCTTTATTCTTAGTATGCACAAAAAACCAACAAAAACTTTTAGAGTAAACCTGCCCCATGCTATACCATATTACTACTTAACATCAAGCTAACATGTTTAACATCATTCTATATAATAAAATAACTGTAAATATTATTAAACTGGAAGATTAAAAATACACCTTATTCGCTGATAGAGCATTTCAGATACCGACTAAATCATAAACGGCCTAAACAAACTGGACCATAGTCTTATTTTCCACTTCTGTTTCCAGATAGATCCTAAAGAGTTCACATATCTGACCCGCGTCCATTACCACGACCCCGGCGATGGCATGTGGGGGGAACATGAGATCGACCACATACTGTTCCTTCAGACCGATGCCAAAGTAAAGCCCAATTCGGACGAGATATCTGAGTACTGTTTTGTACCTAAAGCAGAGTTCAATGCGTAAGTACTTCTCTTTCTCCCTATTTCATTATTAACTAAGAAAAATACACAACTACATATAACAGTGGAAAAACAAAACCATGTCTGACCTCGTATTTCACTATGGAAACACTTCAATTTATGCTTCTTAGATTATCATGAATAGAAAGGAATGCCGAAATTTTAAATTAAACTTATGTGAAAAAAAGTTAAAAGCGTTTTAATCTCATGCTCAAACAAGAGAGAATATATCAAAGGCTATAAAATATGTGATGTCAATTACATTATATAAAAAGCCAAACAAATTAAAACTGCACCATGCAAGTTCTAAATATAATTTTGGAAAAATGGTACAAAAAAAAGCAGTTTTTCTAGAACATCTTCTCCCCAGCATCATCTAGGTTATAACAGTCAATACAAAAATCATAGAGCATAGATATTTTAAAAAAAATTTTTAACAACGCTTTTTGATCAGATAGTTAATCTACGAGTTACAGCGAAATCAAAATCAGCTAATTTTTATACTTCGCAAAATCTTTTCTCCCATTTCTATACCATCGAACAATACTCAAACATTGGACAAAATAGTTTAAAAAACTATTTACATTATGGAAATGGTTCACTAAAAAACAACATTTATTATCTACCTTATTTTCACACTGGGTTCTATTGAATACCGATAACAATGTTTTATGGTATAAAATAACACACGAGAAGCAGTTCTACATGGTAAGGGATAATGCCTACCCATGTCCATTGTATCCAAAACTTTTAAGTAACAACACATTTTAAGATCAGTCCTCCAATGAATATTTTTTCATACAGGTACCTTCCCACACTGGAAGGTCCAATAACGCCATGGTTCAACATGATTCGTCGCCACCGGCTAAAGCTCTGGTGGGACAATCTGCATCGCCTGAAGGAGCTTGCTGAACCAGACAAGATACACAAATTTAAAAGCGAAGATAAATAAACGTGCAACATTGGGTGTCTGAACAGATGACTGTCATATTTTTGGATACCGCTGTACTCTCCACTATGAACAATCCATTACGAAAGATATTCCCTTTGATCAGTTTCGCAGCATCGGTTTGATCGCATTCCACCAAAAACTTCACCAAAACGTTTCCAATCAGCAGTTTGCTATAGTATACCTATATTTGGTCACGTTTGACTATCAATTAGGTCGTAAAGAACAGGCAACTACTTTGCATTTTTAGTTTTTACCTCTTACTTAAGAGCTGTCATTTAAAACATGCATAATTATGTTTCTTTGGTAGAAGATACAGTTAACACAAAGAAATTAAGATCACGCAAAAAAAAAATGTGACTAATGTATAGCCAAAATAGATGCCATCTAGACCTTTGTATAAAATAAGCTCGAAGAAAAAGTATTTACAGTACAATTTTTTTATAGCGTAATGTGTCTTGTTTGCTATAATCACAATCAGGGTTGGTCCCATAGGCAGAGTTGTCCATAATATGATAATTGTTCATATACGTAAATGTCCTAGAATATGACTGTCGTCGTTAATTGAGCACCCAGTATTATCTTGCATTACTGTTGAGTCAAGCACAAAAGGAAATTGATTACGAACATTAAAAACGCGTGCATTAGACGCAACTGAAAACGCCATCTAGTGCCCAATTAACTCCAAGGTTTCTATTTCTTATCTACATGTGAGATTATGTATTCCCATAAATACCACAATAATTTTGGGCAAATAAACATTCTTGTATTAAATAATTTCATGTCCTTTGATCGTACCATTTTGTATTTATTTTATTCTAAATTATATTAAAAGGCTGAAGATAATTTAGTAAATAAATGGCAGTTATTTAAGTCCAGAGTTGATTAGTTTTAAAATAAAATGGCTTTATTTTTGGCAACTTTTTTGTTGGGTAAAAAATCATTATACTGGCAAACAAATTCGCTAAAAATATTTCAACTTTTTACTTACGCGGATTTATAGGAAACATTTCCAGTTAGGCATACCTTGACATATCAAGGTTTTATTTGCACAAAATCTTGAAGCCATTCAACAAAGTTCTAACGATTACAGCACTTTATTTGGGCAAATTAGCTAACAAATATGGTAATATTTTTAATTTAATGATAATAAGTTTAATTATATTATGTTCATTTATTTCAATTATATTTCCTTGGTTATGAATAGTGTATCGTAGGTAAGTACGGGTGCTTTAGGTAAATATAAATAATGCAATAAAAATAATTTGTTTTATTTTAAAAAATCTTATCTAATAAATTAAACACTGCAGATTATACTCAGTTGTTAAATCTACAATAGAGTACCTATTCAAATCATCAATAATTCTTCCTAAACCAGATAAACAAGTCGCAAGCTGACTCGACTAAAAGGCACGCTTTGACCTGATACTATATATTTTTATTGTAAAGAAACTACACGTACATAAACCTAAGGATGAAATAAATTTTTAGTAGCATCGACACGCTTCCGTACAAATGATCATATTATTACAGTGTATTTATTTATGCAAATGGTCCGTGAATTTTCCAAGACAGCGTTTTTTTTTCAACAAAATTGGCGCTGTTTCAACGCAGGTCTGAGAGGGGTATGTAAACTATTCATCGATGGGTTTCAGTAGTTCATCAGAGCTGCCTGCATCCGAAGCCGACGTGTTAGAACAGCGGCGTCTTGCAGACTTTAATTTTGTGGACACCCACTGCTGAGTTCGCGTGTCATGTCGACGCTTTCTGTACATCTTACGGCGAACGGGTTTAGGCATTTCTGTGTCCGTCAGCGAGCGCAGTAGATAAGCCCGGCAAGTTATTTGGTTTCCGACGTGAAGACCATTCCTATAAGCCGTATGGAGGTAGCGCACTGTCACGACTTGTAAAATCTGTATAGCATTAAGCAGGACTTTGGAAAGCATTAAGCAGGACTTTGGAAACTGAGTCATAAGTCTATGATAGAAAAAAAATCTAGGTGTACTTCAAGTTACTCACATTTTAGTGATAGGGGACATCTATTAATTAAGTTAGGCTGTTTGTCTCTTAAATATCGCAAGAAACAATAAAAATGTTTTATTTGATATAAAAAACAATTATGTTTTTTAAATAGGTAGGTAGGTACCTACATATTAATATCTAAGTGAATATTTATAGCGCCAAGGCAATCCTACCTACCCACAGATGGGTATTATACAAAACTAAAAATACGAATACACAAATATGCTATTTTGAAAAATCTCGCGTGAGATCAAAGTATGGGGTCAAGTTATATATGAAATCACCACACGTAATTAATAGTCGCCCTCTTATACCTACATGTAGGTAATACCCATTTTGAAAGGTGTATTTTTTTTAACTTTTTGTGATGTGGATATGTATCCTACCATTGCAACTATAAGTAGGGCCATGACCGCATTAAATCGCCATGAAACTGCCATCATTTCTTTTATGAGTTTCTCTTCACAGCCGTCTTTTGATATCGTTAGTTGTTCCTAAGGGTGTAAAAGTGGCATTAATATTCACAGAGATGTTGAAAGATGTAAATTCGAGGCCGATTCAATAGCAATAATTAATTAGAAAACTTACAATAAGCAGATAATAATTAATTAGAAAACTTACAGAAGGATCGTACTTATAAATACTGCCTCGTTTCGTTATTTGGTGATGAATGCAAGGGTAAAGCGCGTCCATTGAACAGCAGCTGTATGGCACATTGTCAGCTACGAACTTGCGGTTGTCTGCCCTGAAATTAAAAAGCACTTCGACGATAACTATCACTACTTTTTTGGTTGGTTTAAAACTAAGTAGGTACATGCTGCGATAGTTCCAGGAATCTTAAGTGGTTAAGCGAGAGGATGGTAGACGCGGCTCAAGCGGTGTGTTCCGTGAAGAGCGGAGGCAGTCGCAAAGAAATGATTGCATTGTAAGTAGGTTCCAATACCAATAAATGGTTAACGGTCGTCGATCGTAAACTATGGAGCATAGTTTATTGAAAACAATGCAGTGTACTTAAAGGTGGTTTTGGCAGTAGGTATGCCCTGTTTTTTACGAGTTATAGAATAGGTGTTTGACGCGGCTGATGGGCATCAGCCGCGTCAAACCGCGTCAACCGTGGTTGGCGATGGTGGGGTCAAAGATGGACACCTAGCCTCGCCTAGTTTGTACGACAAATTCTTACTTTTAATATATCTATGGGTCACAAAGCGTTTACAAGAGTTTACATTGTGTTGAGTAAAAATGTGAATAGTCAATGATTTTAATGAATTAAGAAAGATTGAAATTGACTAACGATGTCTTGAAATCCTGGCTCTCCACCGTTGTAAACCATGGAATGAAGAACCACTCCTCGTAGTTGACTCGCCCGCAGCAATGGAACCTTGTCTGGAGCCTGTCTATCGCCACTTTCGACGGAAGGTGGGTGGCGTACCTCAGCATCGCTTTCGTTATACCTCCTTTTATTTTTGCTGATCGTAGTAAGTTCAAAGTTGAGTAAATCACGTAGGTAGGTATGTTGCGCACAACTATTTTATAAATGCGAAAGTTGTGTGTTTGTTTGTTAACACGTTAGTAACGCTGTAATTTGGATATGAAGTGCAATTCGAAAAGCAAATACGTAAGTATACCTGGATGACACATAGGCTACTTTTTATCCCAGTATCCGTAACATACAGCTAGCATTTGATATCAACGCAATTTGCAATCATGATTTCAAACCTACTTTTAAATCTAGCTGGTGAGTGTGAGATAAGAGAAAATATTGCAGTTGACAGGGGCGTTTTACTAGTAGGTATCTTGGATTAATATAATAATACAGCCTATTTTTTAGGCTGAAAAACGAGAGTAAACCCGTGGGGGCATACTTCAATTTGACGCCATCTATTGATGTTCCTAAGCCAGTTAAGTAAGTATACAAATCCTGTTAGTAAACGTGAAACAAAATAGAGATAGAAGCTAAGAGAAGAGATAGGTATAAAGATTACAGGTTATGGGCGTTCAAAATATTTTATGAAATACGTACCTATGTCCACATTTTTCTAGACTTTCTGAAACTACGTAACTAGGTACAGAGAACACAATATCATAATTAATGTCTGCATTAACCTCGTATTATCGTAGACTGAAGTCCAGAATAAAACATAATCGCAAGGAATATAATGATCATAATAATCAATGCCCATACGTAGTAGAAAAGTCCGTTGGTAACATCGTATTCTCGTTTTGGTAAGCCCGCTTTGAATAGTTGGTAAAGTCCGTAGAGCTAAAATAAAGTATGGCTATCAGCTACAATTATTAGCAACAGGAATGTACCTAACCAAAACAGCAGTCAAAGAAGCTTACCAAACATGTATTTACCTCTATCACTACAGCGATCATAGCCCCGCATGCAATGAGAACTGGAATTGCATTTCCATCAGGCCAACAGACTAAATCTAATAGGGTTCCTTCTTCACTGCGTATGCTCTCTGACGTATTGATTAACCAAATCATATAAAATATAATGATGGGCATACAGGCCATCAATAGCATTCGTATGTTATTGAACGAGGCCCAAGTTAAGTACATGCTATTCATAAGTTCAATAAATTAGCTTATAAATTATGAATCCTTGAATATCTGAAAGCATCACATGTCAAAAGAATAGATATTTATTTTAACCTGTAGAGATTTTATAAATGGACGTTTTTGATAAGTTAGTACGTTTATTTATTTTGTATCAATACTAATTCTATTATTGTTGTTAAACATAGCAACGGTTAATGATAGTATCCTTTTGTGAAGTAGTGTAAAATTTAAACGTGTAGGTAATTAAATCCCAGCACCAACCGAGCTTGCGATGAAAACTAAATAAAATAGTATAGAGAGCCATAGAATCTAAATTGGTTGGCATGCTTTTTCCAGCTTTGCCAAGATAAAAAAAAAACTTGAAGTAGGAACTTGATTGACACGATGAAGAGTTTTGGCGGGAACGCGGGAAGAGTCGTGTCGCTTCGTTGTATTTTTTCCAAAACTAGTGTTTTGTCGAGTGTTTATGCATAAAAATGGTGGTGTTTTATTCATAAAGTGCCGAATTACAAGCGCGAGTGTGGGAAAATGATATAATGTGGTGAAACATGAGTTTTCGTGTTGCTTCCAAAACTCCATTGAAGCTTTATAGTAAAGTTGCTACTACTTTACTAAAGCATGACTGGCACGAACTGACACGAACTGGACTTGACTAAGACGACTTTGACGATAACCATAGTTAAGATACAGCAGAAATATCACTGAAGACGAGGCAGTATGGCTTTATAGCTTTAGCCTGCCCGAAAGGGCAAATTAACGAAAAAAAAAAAAAAATTGATTGACACGAGGAGTTTTGGCTGGAACGCGGGAAGAGTCGTGTCGCTCCGTTGTATTTTTTTCCAAAACTAGTGTTTTGTCGAGTGTTTATGCATAAAAATAGTGGTGTTTTATTCATAAAGTGCCGAATTACAAGCGCGAGTGTGGGAAAATGATATAATGTGGTGAAACATGAGTTTTCGTGTTGCTTCCAAAACTCCATCGAAGCTTTGTAGTAAAGTTGCCACTACTTTACTAAAGCATGACTGGAATTAACTGACACGAACTGGACTTGACAAAGACGACTTTGACGATAACTATAGTTAAGATACAGCAGAAATAACACTTAAGACAAGGCAGTATGGCTCTATAGCTTTAGCCTGCCCGAAGGGGCAAATTAATAAAAAAAAAATTGATTGACACGATGACAGTGACAGATTGTGACAGTGACACTTGAACAGCTGAAAATGTTAATTTTTATTTTATTTATCTTCTGGGTAAAATGTGAAGTGGGTTTATTTAATTTCTGATCAAAAGAAAAACCATATAATTTTATTTATTGTTTTATTTTGAACGAGCTAAAAGAATACGATTCTACAATATATATCAAGTTACTATGAATGAAGATATTTCCATTAAACTATGGGTGCTGAAGTTTTGCATAAAAGTGGCATATCCAAAGTACAACCACTATACTTTTCTTGTTTTTCTCGCAATAAAGTTTAGAGTCTGGTGCATGAAAACATTGTCCGGTACAAAGGATATGGATAAATTCGTGGTCAAAACTGTTCCATCATATATAGCCAAATTACTGGTAAAAGACAAAGTAGAAAACAATTTGCCTGTAGTTGTAAATAAATGCATAATAATATCAAAGGAACAATACATACAACTGTGTAGTGAGAACTTGTTCTATAGAGATAATGGCGTGCTATGGCTTGCTGTGAAGTTAGCACCTGACTGTAAAAAAAAGCACAAAGACAAGCAGAACCTCACCCAAAAACAAAGCAACTTGCTCAAGTATAACTTGAATTTCGTTACCTCTGAAATACACAAACGACTTTGGGCAGATGGAGGCAGCAACAGTTTGGACAATATAAGAATAGTGCCAGTGGTTGGTTCAAAATCAGTGGTTGAGAACATAGCCTTTGCAACAGAAAATGAACTTTACAATATTTCATCATCATTTAACTTGAATACTGATAATATTGAAATAACATTCCATCCTGTACCCTCAATAGAATATTCCCCTAAAATTGCAGCTGTAGCAGAAGTGAGTCTGATTGTAAATGAGCATGATATATCTAACGATTTTACAAAAGAAATTTTAAGCAACTATTTTGAAACACCAAAGTTATTGAGTATGAATGACATATTTAGCATTAATCTAACACATAAAATAACTGGAAAATATCATTACAAAAATCTAGACTTAGTACAGACAACAGGGAAACTATATTTCAAATGCAATAAGCTAATTACTGATACAGAAGACAATGAAAACAAAGATAAAAAAAAAGATAATATAGTGAGAGCATATTTCATTGTGAAAGGTGTAACTCAACTATCTTTAGGTGAAAATATTCACACATTGAAACCGAAGGATGAATATTTCAAATTACAAGAATCTGAAAATAAGACTTACAATCTACTGCATTCATGTCCAACTGGTTTGAAAGAAAGATTTGACCAACTTCAAGAAACTATCAGCCCTTTTCTAACTGGAGACATAAGTAATCAATTTTTTATTTTGCACTAAGTTCTAATTTAGGTACATCAATACTAAATTCTGATTTAATTTCAGTTGATTTGTCTTCATCTCTCTCTAGTCCAATCATTCCAATGCTGCTGCTCACAGGTGCCCTGGGATCAGGACGACATTTGATAGTCAAAACTCTAGCTAAATATAATGGTGAGTGTAATCTATGAAGAAATCTGCAATTTATTTGCCAAAAGTGAGGTTGGATACTGATAATGCTTAGGATGCCTGACAGTAAAATAGGTTGACAATATTGATTCAATGGTTAAAGATTAGCTAATCTGATCAACAATTTGGATATGACAGAAATTCTCTGTAAAATATTAGCACCACTATTACCCAGAGTGTAATGTGAATTTAAAACATTGACATTGTTTCATGACATTCAAGAGTATTTCAAACTAAAAGATTATTTATTAAATTACTAGTAAGTAATTACGATTTTTTAATGTCTTTTTATTATATTGTCAATATTTTTGTATTGACATATTTTATATTTGACAACATTTTTATATTGACATATTGTATACTTTATTTGACATTTTGTGTTTATTCATTGAGATGTAATCAGTGTTTTATAACTTTTTTTTTAATGATACACATAGGACTATAGGTATTTAAAATGTTTTTACTAAAATTTGACTTGTAACATTGGTGATATCAATAAAATATTTGTATTTGTAAAACAATTTTTAACAACACCACAAACATAACATACTTAGAATTACATAATTATTCCAGGTATGAACTGTCTCCCTATAGATTGCAATGCCCTACAAAGCTCCACAGCGAAACAGACTGAAAGCAAAATCAATGCAACTATACAAAAGGCGAAAACCTGTGCACCAGTTATAGTGCTGTTAGACAATTTTGAGGCAAGTATTTTTCTTTTATGGTTAGTGACTGACGGATTGACAGCAGAAAAACGGTAACATAATTTGTTTCCATTCCAATTTAGTTCATACCAAAATCAATTATTTATTGATTTATGTCCAATTTTGTTATGATTTTTTTCCATTTGTTTGTCATGAAACATAGATTTAGTTCCTTTAGCTTTTGTCATATTGTATTGTAATATTGTAGTTTGGATTCAACTGAAGTTTTATCAACTGTACTTAATTTATGCTTCATAAATCTATTATCTCATATTGACATAAATCGAAAAATCAACAAAAAATATCTTGTGGCCCAATTTCATGACCCTAAATATATATCAATGCTAACTTCATAGATAACAATAAATTCAATTGCTTTTGATGGATTTTAGGTATTTGCTGTTGACCCCGAAAATAATGAAGATTGCAGAGTGATAGAACACTTTATGAATACAATAACAGACCTTTATCAGAATTACACTAAACACCCTATCATATTTATAGCTATAACAGAGAGACAAGATTTGAAGCCTAACATACTAAGACTGTTTCTAGACAAAATCCATATACCCAAGCTAAATTCTCAACAGCGATATGAAATGTTGGAATGGTTTACGAAATCTATGGAACTTGATATAAATGGCGAAGAAAGAATAGATTCTAAAGAAATTAGTGAAGATTGTAATTTAAGTAAAACATCAAAAGAAGTATTGCAACGAGTTGCAGCTAAGACGGAAACTTTCCTGTATGGAGATTTAGATACATTACTACATTTTGCTGTGAGAGAATCTTATTTGAAACAACATAATCAGTACAATCAGCCACCAATCGATCCAGACCTGAAACTAGTTAAAGAAGAGGACTTCAATTCAGCATTGGGTAAAAAACTTAAGCAAACATAACCATAGAATTTCTTCAGAACAAACCTTAGTTAAGTTAATTCTTAACTACTAGCTTGCGTCCGCGACTTTCTCAACGTTGACGTTTTTTTTATATATTTTTTTTATATCATGAAACTTGCGCTGTTTTATTAGCTACATTAAAATAACGGAGAAATAAATACCTAACCATTATAATGATCTTTGAGACACATCTGTACCAAATTTCAAGTGGATAAGTCTTGTAGTTTGTATTTGATAATTTCACAGGAACCTAACATTTTTCGAGATAAAAAGTATTTTATATGTTTCTAAGTATTGTATTCTAAGTAATGAACTGTCTGTGTGCCAAATTTTATCCTAATCCGTTTAACCGTTTTTGTGTGATTGACTATAAACATACTTTCACATTTATAATAGGATCTCTGTAACCAATTAATCAAAATTCATGAAATCCTTGGAGCAGACGATAACGTAAATAAACACACATGTTTGTGACATTAGTGTGTACTAGTGCAGGTACATCCCTTACAAAAAACGGTACTATGGTATATTGAGGTATTTTCTAGTGTCTTTCGGGAGGTTTTAATAGCTCAACTTTAAGCGTGTTTCGGGCTATTTTGGCTTTACATTAGCCACTTTTTAGTTGTGAGAGGCAAAACGATAGATGACGTTTTTTTTTCAAAGTTTTACTGTTATAAAATGAATAATCATAAATAAAGATATTTAAAACTAGATCTTGAGTGTTAATATAATATATCTAAATTGGAGTTTTATTTCTTAGTCGGAAAACCTTTTTGTGTCATTACAGAGTCCATAAGAAGTCTACAGAGCCAACATTTAGATGCGCCGAAAATACCCAAAGTCTACTGGAATGATATTGGAGGATTAGACAAGCTGAAGAAAGAACTATTGAAGACCATCGAATTCCCCATCAAATATCCTCATTTATTTCAAAACTCGAGCTTAAAAAGATCAGGTAACCTTACCTTAAGGTAATATACCTTTCTAGAATTTTATGTAAGCTTTTTTTGTAGCGATGATAGCTCAGTGGTTAGCGCGGTAGGTTCGCATGCCGAAGGGCGTGGGTTCAAACCCCAACAATGAGCTTAAGCTGCCGGTGAAGGAAAATATCGTGAGGAAATCATAGCATGGTGGTAGGGTACTTTCGAGTACTCGGCTGGCTAGCTACCACCCTCAAGTTGAAAATTTGCCGCCAAGCATCTAACGGTGTGTTCCGGCAGCCTCACTTCAGGTGTGCTTTACCATCTTCGACCACACCTTCACTTAACATCAGGTGAGCTGTGGTCAAACAACTAGCCTGTCAACCATAAAAAAAAAAAAAAAAATGTAAGCTGCATATTATAATATGATAATTGTTACCACTTTTCATCACCATGCTGGTGAAATTGCGAAACATTAGTACTTTATTATATGAACTTATCGGTCCAAGAGTTGCAATGATCATATTCTTACCACAATACATTACAAGAAAGAAAAATTATAAAAAAGAGGTTCCGAATAAATTTTTTTATAGGACTGGTCATAATCTGGGACTGGGTCAGATTCTATAGATCAATTTCTTTACAACATAACAAATATTTTTTGCATTTTTTTATAACATTCTATGCGTGTGTTTGGCTGCGCTTTAACTTTACTGGAAGCGAAAATATAGCCAAAGTTAGACCACGCTTGCCCTGGAGGTACTATTTACGTTTTTCTTAAGCAACGCAAAAAAAGAAGCTTGTTAAGAAATGCTTTCCACACATTAGTTCTTACAAGGAAAGAAACCCTTTGGCCTCCTCCTAACTCGTTTTTCTCACATTTGATTTAAAAATATACAAATAGTGTATTTTGCTATGAATTATGCGATGACTTTTTAAATTGTAGTCGTAATTAACTAAAAATTTCGAACTACTTTCGTGTTTCTTTCTCGCTGATTTGAAAAGCATGTTACTTACCAATAAATATGTATTGTAACTTTCAGGGATTTTAATGTACGGCCCGCCCGGGTGTGGTAAGACGCTCGTGGCAAAAGCGGTCAGCACGGAACTCAACGTCGGCTTTCTGAGCGTGAAGGGGCCTGAACTACTCAACATGTACATCGGACAGTCAGAGGAAAACGTACGGAAAGGTATCTATTAATGGAAATACTAAAACACATTTATTATATTGGAAAACTTTAGTATCATAGCTCTTTATTTGGCCTCGAAATATCATAATTTCAGCCGTAGGACGTTCACTGCTGGACGTAGTCCTCCCCATTGACTTCCACAAAGACCGGTTGGAAGCGGCTCGCATCCAGCGCGTTCCTGCGGTCTTTATTAGGTCATCTGTCTACCTTGTGGGTGGACGTCCTACGCTGCGCTTGCTAGTCCGTGGTCTCCACTCCAGAACGTTGCAGCCCCATCGACCATCAGTTCTGCGTTCTCGAAATATATTTGATAATAATCGTAGAACATTTACACGCAGCACCATCTGACCCCAAACTAAGCAAAGCTTATGGAAGTCAGATAACTGATTGAATAGTAAATTTTTTTTGCAAATAAAGCTTGGAGTGGAACTGGTTCTCAAATGAGGCTGCCGGAATACACCGCTAGCTAGCCCAGTACCTACCTACCTACTACAAAATACTCTACTACCATGCTATGGCTTCCTGATGTTTTTCCTTCACCCGTAGCTCAAGCTCATTGTTGAAGTTTGAACCTACACCCTTCGGTGTGTGAACTGACCGCGTTAAACACTGAGCTATCTTCACTATTTGCTATACAAACAATTCTGTCCTAACATAGCGGCCATCTAAGACTGCGGCTAGGCCTTCTGAGAATGCCGCGGTTTATGGTGACGGGCTCGGGAATACACAAGGATGGCTGCTAATGTTGACTTTCCCCTTCTGTGTTCAGTGTTCGAGTCTGCCCGCGCCTCCTCCCCGTGTATAGTGTTCTTAGACGAGCTGGACGCGCTGGCCCCGCGACGCGGCGCGGCGGGGGACTCGGGTGGCGCCAGCGACCGCGTCGTCAGCCAGTTGCTAGCCGAGCTCGACGGCGTCGCGTCCAGTGCAGGTACCTAGCCAGCTCTACCATTTGTCATGCATTTACTGTGTTTTATGTTATACTAGCTGCGCCCCGCTAAATGTTTTCGGGATAATAAGTAGCCTATGTATTCAAGGTATATATTTAGTTTATTTCCGCTTAACAGTCGTTCCAGTTACAACAGTAATGAGGACTTAAATTTAACTAATTTGACAATAAGTGTTTAAGATAAAATTGATTGATTAGTTTTATGTTTAAAGCCGATTAAACAAAAAAAACTAATTAAAATAACTAGAAGTCTTTATATCTTTGTTGTTTAATTTGTTTTAATTTTAAGTTTATGTCAAATTTAGTTTTAGGTATTAAGTAAAGTTTCGGATAAGTTTTTAATAGTAAAATTAGTTATATTTAAATCCTCGTTACTGTTGTAACTGAAACGACTGTTAAGCGGAAATAAAATAAATATATACCTTGAATATTCAATACGTGTTTAAATAAATGATTTGATTTGATTACCATCGCTTCCAGACGCGGAATCAACATCGTTGGTGTTCGTGATGGGTGCGACGAACCGGCCCGACCTGCTCGAGCAGTCGTTGCTGCGGCCCGGTCGGCTCGATAAGATGATCTACGTAGGCCCTTACTCCGGACAGAGCGAGAAAACTAGCGTACTCACTGCGCTCTGCAGGAAGTGAGTTTGATGAATACAATAGAAATATCTTTATTGTCACACGTGATCGAGAAGATAGTTCTTAGATGTACAGGTTTTCTCACGATGATTTCCTTTTCAAGCTACCGGCAACACATATCCGAGAAAAGGTTTAATTGAGTTAGTTGAAGTTTCATCAAAATCGGTCGAGCCGTTTTGGAGGAATGCGACCGCAAACCGTGACACGAGATTTTTATATACTCGTAGATTTGAATACATGTCAAAAAAGAATAAAAATGTCGATCTAATTATATTAATGTTATATGATTACTATTTGTGTCAGGTGTAAGCTTCGTCCCGAGGTGAAACTTGAGTCCGTGGCTGCAGCGCTGCCGGAGCGCTGCACTGGCGCAGATCTCATGTCGGTGGTGGCAGCGGCGCGCTCCGCTGCGGTCAGGAACGTTGTCAGTAAACTACATGCAGGTACCACGAACGCTTGATCTATCCTCAAAATATCACTTAAAGTCAAACAAATGATCTGGGGCCGTACCGTGAACTATTCAAGTTATGGAAAAAAATATTAAAAAATCGTACGGCGCCACACAGCGTCATTTGACCACCTGTCAGCGCGGGTTGATGGGTACCGAGACAAACCATAACGGTTCTTCGGTATTATTTAAATAAAAAAAAAAAAAAAAACATAAAATATATTTATTTGCATAAATCTATTACATTTATATCACAAAAATATAATTTAATTAATCAGAAAACAAATTTTAAAATTAAAATGTGGTATTATGCCAAAATGAAACTTATTTTATTTTATTTTTTATTTTATTTTATTGATATTAGGGAAATTAACAGCTAGTTATTGTTTGGTTACCTAAAAAAAAATATATAAGGCCAATTAAAAATTTCCACAAACAATTATAAAACGGTAAATAGCATGTCAAATTCAAAATTAAATTCAAATACAATTTAAAAAAAAAAAACAAAGTCAAAGAACTGTAATATGTGATAAGAAATGTAATATAATTTTGGATTGATGAAAATATATATGGTTTGATTGTAATGGTATCATTCTAAATTCTAATAAAAGTACTGTTATGCACTATCAATCGAAACTTGGCATTTTTGGTATCTCGGCAAGTAAAGAAAATGTGTTTTTAGGATACACAATAGATAATACAATTAGTCACAATGCTCATATCGATAATATATGTAAGAAAATTGCCAGCGGAAATTATGCGTTATTTAAACTTAAGCCGTTAATAGATAAAAATACTCTTATATCCGTGTATTATGCATACATACATTCTGTTATAAGATACGCAGTTACGATATGGGGTAACGCAGCTAGTATTACAAAAGTGTTAAGATGTCAGAAGAGAGCGATTAGAATAATAAATGGTTTAAAAAAACGTAGTTCTGCAAAAAAATACTTCAAAACTAACAAAATTATGACAGTGATATCACTATACATATACAATAGCTTATTAGAAATACACGGAGCTAATTTGCCAAAGAACAAAGACAGGCATCAATATAACTTGCGAAACAAAGAAAAGCTGGTCGTGCCATGGACTAGGTTAGGTAAAGTTGAAAAGCAGGGCCGTCACGCCAAAATATTAATGTATAATAAATTGCCAAAATATATTACAGAATTAAATCATACCGAATTTAAAAAAACCATTAAATTTTTTTTGGAAAACAATCCATTTTACAAATTAGGTGAATATATGTCAATGAGGTTCTCAGAATCCTCATTTATGTGTAGTACATAAACGGAGCCTCCGCTGTAGTATGTTCGTTGTTAATTACTCGTATAGGTATAGCTTCATTCATTAAAGTGTATTCGTAAGGTTTTTTTTTTGTACATGTGACTTGCCTTTAACATTATTGTTATTTATGGCCAATAAATATTACTGATTTACTGATTTATATTTTATAGCGTGCTTCATCCTACACTGGATCCTGCATCACTGCTTCACATAAGGCAGAATGTGGTTTATGTGGTCCTGTATTAAATATGTACTATTTAAATTAAATTGTCCAGCTCTATCTGTTCTGCACTTTCATTTCTTTTTGCCTATCCTTTGTTGCTTGTATTAGCACTACCTGTAATTTATTATTTTTATATTTTTTCAGGTCTGGTGAAAGAAAGCGAGCTCAGTCCTGATTCAGTAATACTGGGCGTGTCGGAGCTGTGGCGAGGAGTGGAGGCATTCCGACCGTCCGTCACCGACGAAGAACTAGCCTACTATGAGTCTTTGCAGTCGCACATGTGATTTATAAATATGCTGTGAATCTAGTCGCTATCATAATGCACTTAGTCAATTTTACTTCTAAGAATAATTTGGGATATATAATGTAATTATAAGCTATGGTCGAAAGAAAATGAATAATAAATTGAGAACTGAGGAAATTTTGTGGAATTCTTTTTAGTACTATTGGTATATCTGGAAACTTGTGTTTTATTTTTTTATCTCTTAAATTGACATTTTATTTGAATTTTAGCGGGAAAAATAAAATCTTTCTAAAGAGATTTCCGTTTTGTAAGCACTTTATTATTAGAAAATAGGTACATATATACCCAATCCCCATCGAAGCAGTTTTAATACAAATCTGCGTTATAGCATATTGACTTCTATCTCTATGGAGTAACGTACATATCACGAAAAAGATGCACACCAAATTTCACTAGATAACTACGCATTCAGTCTGTCAGAGGACGTTGCATGACTATAATCGGCCAAGTTCTAAAGGGTGAAATAGGCTTTTTGTGAAGTCCGTAGAGCAACTAATTTCGCATGAACATTGGACATGTTGAAGCTGTCGGTATTACTCGGTATGTTGTTAGCTCAGATTAAAAACTACGGTTGTTAGCAGGGTTGGATTCGGGTACGTTGAAAAATATAGTACAAGACTATTAAAACAGTAGTACGCCGATAGTACACTCTTTTTTTAAATCTTACATTGTTTAAAAAAAAGCTACTAATCAATAAATAGCTAGAACCAACATGTTTATGCAAAATTTACTATGCAAAATTTACTCCTCTTCTAAATTATGCAAGTTCTTGACTATTATTTTCATCAACCTTAGCATGTAATCATAAAAACATCTCTTTTATACTGCGAGTATATGAAAGAATAAAATTGGTACAGTTGCCACTTTTGCTGCATATTTTTTTTCTTAGATTTTGGCGTCGCACCCCTATCATTTGCCAGTGTCAAGTTACACTTTCAAGTTTCATAATTTAAATACGTACACAAAATGCGAAGCCAAAATCAAAAAAGATAAAGAAGAAGTATTTTTTGACAGCTTACCACAACACAACTCAATGGCTCAATGGCTCAATGGCTTTAAACGGGTGTCATATTTACCTATTTTGGTCTTTTATAAGCGAAGTAACGAAATAGTAGTATTTTTCCGTACTATCCTTAGATATGGATACTATCTAGTACGGAGCATGAAATAGTAGTACAAATACTATAATTATAGTACGAAATCCAACGCTGGTTGTTAAAGTTTGGAAGCGCCATCTTCCAGAGAGTAGCTGAAGTAGTCTTAACATCCATAAACAATCCACAAAGCTCGTTTCCGGTTTATGTACAATAATTTCCGAACGAAACTGTCAAATTGACATAAGCATCTACCATAGACAAACGCTCTTTCGTATTCTTTCCGGTTTCAACATGGTGAGTTCTCAGTCGGAGTTTTTTGATATTTTCAAGAAATACGAATTAATTTTTATTTCAAGTTGTTGTTATAGTGATTTCTCTTTTGTTTTGTTTCAAATTATGTTGTGGTAGAGTTTAACATGGTCGTTTATAGTAACTTCTGTCGTACGGAACATAGATGTTGTCATGGAGCCTCGTGGCGGGATTTTACATTGTCTTTTTGTCATTTTAGCCGCCCAAGAAGGACGCGAAGGCTTCGGCCAAACAGCCTCAGAAGACACAGAAGAAAAAGGAAGGATCTGGCGGCGGCAAAGCCAAGAAGAAGGTAAACAACTTTTGTGATCCAAGTGAGGTTATGTGTGCTCGTAAAACAATTTCTCTGAAAATTGCCAGATGATTATAAATTGAGACTTGAAAACTGTGAGAGTATAATACACTGATATATTGAGGCTGATGGCATCTGTACTCATCTCTAAATGTGTTTCTATTTTGTGATTTTTTATTGACGTGCTGATATTTCGCCTTGCAGAAGTGGTCCAAAGGAAAAGTCCGTGACAAGTTGAACAACCAGGTGTTGTTCGATAAGCCTACCTATGAGAAGCTGTACAAGGAAGTGCCTCAGTACAAGCTGATCACACCCGCCGTCGTCTCTGAAAGGTTGAAGGTCCGTGGATCCCTTGCAAGGCGAGCACTCATCGAGCTTAGGGAAAAAGGTATTTATACAACATTGCTAGTTAATCTACATATGAAAGTAAATTTATTGAACTGCAAAAATTGCCACTGCTGCAGTATTAACTCTAAAACATAATAATTGTTGCTGGTATTGAACACAACCCAGAATAATTTTCCTTCTTGTATAAAATGTGAATCTACATATAGGTACCAACTCTCCTGATAGTAAGTGATGATGAAGATGAAGCTTTAAAAATATGTTTGCTCCAAAACAAAACACTAGAGAAGTTTTCCGTAGTGTACATATTCATAGTAATCTTTTTTTTATTATAGAGATGAACAAATAATTTAGTCCCTATTAAAATTAACTATGCCTAGGTTAAAGCTAATTTTATAAGACTAGGTGGTGTAAAAAGTAGAATAGTTCTACCTCTCTTTTAAATAAAATGTTAAATCAAAGAATCTTGAAGGAAACATATAACTACAACTATTAAGTAGTATGTATATGTAAGGGGATAATCATTCTGTTATAAAGTTGGGAGAATGCTCTGAGAATCTTTGAATCTTTATGAATGGGTGTTTTCTGATAGATATAATCTGAAGTTGTCTTGGCAACCATGCTCGTTAAATAAAAGTTTTTAAAATGCTTGTATGAATGACATACCTGACTATAATCAACCATACATGCTCAGTATACCTGAAGAATGTACAAGTTTAGTCCATATTTTTTGTGATGATCATTTTATCTGTATGAACCCTGACGGCTAGAAACTGATATATTGAGTCTGATAATTCGTAATACACAGCATTATTTTGCCCTACCATTTCCATTGTCTCTGAGAGTCTTCTGTTGTTCCAGGTCTAATCAAACAGGTAGTCCAGCACCACGGTCAGGTCATCTACACCAGAGCGACAAAGGGGGATGATCCCGTTGCATAAGTTAATGTATAAGGACAAAAAATAAAAAATCCAAAAAAGTTATGTATTTTTAATTTGATTAATTAGGACCAAAATATTATTACATCACAGATTTGTACCTAATGTTAGTACTTAGGATTCAAACTACTGCATTGCACAAATGCACATATTTAAAATTACAGGTACAGTTTGAATAACATTTCAGCTCATAATTTTAAGATGGATTTTACCGTTCACTATAAAAAAGATTGATTGATTGGATTACTACCTAATAGATAGTTTATGTTTATCGTCAAGGTCGACGACAGCGAAGCGTGCAGAAGGATATTTGTTCCGTAAGTGATCCTTAATATTAGCAGAATGCTCTTCGTTAGCGGTCTCCACCACCACATTAGCCTGAAACAAAACCCCCAATATTCCTGATTTAGTGCTGGCAGTTAATAAAATTATTTTGGCGACTACCCAGTCAAATTTGAGGAATGTGAAAATATTGCAAAAGTCAAAGCCTCTTCAAATTTCGGAAAACGTTTACGTTTATTAGATAACATTGTAAAACTTGCATACATAGATAAAACCCCTATTTTTCAGAACTTTGTCAAATAGGATTGGTTGTTACTTTTCCAGTAAGTAAAACATTAAAATTGTAGGTATATGATACCCACGAATGTCTTGTCTGTAAATCTCATACTGCATGTCTGCATACTAGTGTTTGACGATCATCAGTATGCAGACAGTAGTAAAAAACTTGCTCCAAAGGTTAGAATATAAGATATGGTCCTATTCAAATTTATGTACCTACTTTATTTACTACATCTACAGTGCGAATGAGCCCATGTTTGCCAACAAACTCCATACCCAAGTAGTGCCGACATCGCTGTGCACCCACATCTGCTCAGTGATGAGGCTCTTGAGCACGCCGCTTTCGTCAGCGATGGCTTTAGCGAGGTGCTGGAGTCCGGAGCGTTCGTCGGGCACGGCGACCGCGAATCGCAGCAGTCTGCCCGTGGCGCCAAGACCGCGCTGCACCACGCGGCATAGCCGGCCTGCGTCGATGTTACCGCCGCTTATTATGCACACGGCACTGGAAGACAACGTTGCGGTACATTATTACTTCCACTGGTTGTAAGGCGAAAAAGGGTCTTTTTGCACATCGATAAAAATGTTAAGTATGTAACCTAGCCGGACGAAGTCGTTTTTGAAAATTGTAGGTACCTACTTTTTTCATACCTTCATCGCATTTATCGCTTAGGTACCTACCATCTAGTAAGTGCGTATAGTAGGTACTATACGTATTTTTCGCAAATTTCTGTACCACTGCCTCGAGAAAACGGCGCTTGCTATAAAACACGAGACCGCGCTCTGTACGAGTAGGTATGTAGTATCTACCTTTATTTGATAGGGCGATTTGTAGATACCGTAAGTAATATAATTCAAAACTATAGGGTGTAGAAAACAGGTGCGCTCCACGGTATCACCCGCTACCCTACAGGTACCTAAGTACCTACCTACTATATGATTCCTAAATAAATAATAGCAAAGTATTAAGGGCCAAGTCCTCGACCGTGGGAACTTCTGCTTGAACACCTACATTGATATTTTCCACTCACATAGACGTACATACGTCTGACGTTAGATTTGAATACATTGACGTCACGCTAAAATAGATAAGGAGAGTTAAATTACTATAGCCACGAGCAAGAAGGAGACAGAATGTTTATTCCTATTGCCGGAAGCGGATTTTACATTGATTATCTGTTACATTATGACAGAAGTTTTTTTTCTTGTTTTGGCATCGCGTTTTGAATATTTGCCAGTGTCAAGTGTCAAATACAAAACGGGCGGGTGCATGCGCGCGGTGCTCGGTACCGCCGCCACCGCGCGCCCACCTCTTGCGGCCTCTCGTGACGTGCTATACACGACCACGAGACTCGTGACGTTAGATTGTCAGATTCAGAGATTCTCGATGGTTTGTAGCGCCTACCAAAATAAAACAGCAACAGACGTAACGCAGAAAAGAGATTTTCAGCAGGCACTATCAGAAATTTTCATCAAACTATCCGTACTTATCTGCTAATAGAATAAACAAAACGTACAATAAAAGGTCTAAGCCTTAAATGTATCTGCATCAAAGTTAGCATCTATAAAATTGCGCCTTTCCTATAATTATTTTGATGTCAAGATTACGGATTAAAAATAATTTGGCCATATTCTATTTCATAATTTCAAGAAACGAAAAGCGTTTGAAACTATTTTTTCTCCAAGCATAATAATTCAGGATATGTACTATAGTATTCATTAATTTCAAACTTCTACATGATGTATAACGGCACAAAAATGTTGACAAAAACACATCGATTGCCTTATTTCACAAGACTTGCCCGTTAATCGAGAGTGTAATCTATCTTCATTTCATGTAGAGCGTCGAGCGTTCGAGCCGTCAACGTGAAGAAGTACACATTTATTAATGCTAATGTAGTGAATAGAAGAGAACTGATAGATTAATGACCGTTTCCCCCGGAGCTCCGGCACGAGACCTTGCATGACGGCTGCGACTGCGCACACACCAGCGCCGTCCGCCACAAGCCGCTCGCGCTCCAGCACTGCGATGGTCGCGCGCGCGATCGCAGCCTCCTCCACAACCAACTGACAAACGAGGGAACATAGGTACAATTCATGACAAAATAACAAAATATTTATTTAGATGGTAGATCTCTTTATCAGGTGGCACCATCGCAGTTTTTGATATTCTGTTTTAAGTTTGTGGTTTAATATTATTGTAACCCGTTTTAGATCCTACAGCTAACAAAATACGAGGCTATTGAAATAACTAATTACTGTCGAACGTCTTAAAGTATGAGCGCCAAAACGGCGATGCTCTAGGCTTCGTTTTATGTTCTGTACCTATCTCTACACCGATCATTATCTCTTACCATCAGCGAACGCTACGTTAGTCTCTCTACTTTTAAATGAAAAACAGACAAAACTAATAAAGGATTAAGCAAGACAAGATTCATGACAGAGTTAATGCTATTAAACTTCTATAGTTAGTCCCAAAGGTAGTAAAATAAAATAAAAGTTTCTAATACCTACCTGCGCTGCGACATTCTGAATCAAACGCAAATTTTACTTAGTTTAGGATATATTGCGATTGGGTTAAATTTTCACCGTAACGTAGGCAAATATACCTACCTATATAGGAAATAAATAAATATCGTAGAACATTACACATTACACAGCGCCATCTGACCCCAAACTAAGCAAAGCCTTTGTGATTGAAGTCAGATAACTGATAGAATACTTAAATACTTTTTTGTGTAAATACATAGGTACAGAACACCCAGATGCAGAACAAACATTTGTTTATATCACAAAACGTTTCGCCCTGAGTGGGAATCGAGCCCCCGCCCTACAGCTCTACCAATGAGCCAACAGGCTGTCAAATGACCGCACATGAAAGGCGTATCAATAGCTCACCATTCGGTCGAGTCGTCCTTTGAGAGTTGCAAATGCGTTGGCGCCGACAATGGAAGCGTCGAGTCCGTCAGCTAAGTTGGGCAACACGGGCACCTTCACAGGCTGCCCGGCTTGAAGTGCCTTCATCATTTTTGGAACCTTTGCGCACTCCGCACCCTGGGAATAAGAAAGGTTTGAACTTAAGAGATGTTAAGTGTTTATATCTATAGTTTACTGAACTCCATATGGATTTGCTGTCTAGTGGCGCAAATGTGAATCATTTTTATGCGCAGTCTCTTATGTCGCCTGTTATAGGTGTTATAGGTCACTTTTTTCTCTTTCTCTTTGAGGGGGAGGGAGCAACTTATATGTACCTACTCTAAATTATTTTCCGATTTAACTGTTGCGCATATCACTACAGCTGTTCCACTTGACGCGACTGATTTCTGCTTGACAACTAGATTTTTTAGAATTCTAGAGACTAACATAGACGAGACAGGAGCACTTGAGTTTCTTGCAGGCCACGAGCACGGCGGCGAGCAGACCGCCCGTCGCGGTTGGCACCAGCACGGCATCCGTCTCCGGCAGCTGTGATACTATCTCCATCCCCACCGTGCCCACGCCGGCCAGCATGAACGGGTCATCGCCGCTAAAGAACAAACAAGCACGCTTTTAATAACACACGCACATTTACAGAGCGACTAGCGGGTGTAATCCGAAATTGATCCTAACATCAA
This sequence comes from Biston betularia, assembly GCA_905404145.2. Lineage (NCBI taxonomy): Eukaryota > Metazoa > Arthropoda > Insecta > Lepidoptera > Geometridae > Biston > Biston betularia. The sequence goes on from FR989879.1 coordinate 4,889,137, forward strand.
CAACTACCACTACTTTCATTATTCGTAGCTATACCAGTTTTTATTTGTTTATTGTATTTGTACATTTTTCTACGTTTTACATACTTACTACAAATTTCAATGCCCCTTTATCCCTTCTTATTTAACTCGGGTCATTTTTTTGTATGGTAAACTTTCAGAAGATGAAAAAGATGGTAAGACAAGGCTTGCCCATCACCACATTGATTGATCACAGCTATGGAGTCTAACCGTCAAATGTCTCCAAGTAATAAGCGCCAACGCAGCGATTTCCTGACCTCTGCATTGTTACCCAAAGTTCTGCGTTCTGATGCAGAATGTGTCACGAACAGGCGTTATCTCTTATCATCAGAAAGCATTTAATCATCTGATTAGCTTTACTTACCTTAGTAAGATCTGTCCGCTGTCCTCTTTAACCTTGTGTGCATACGCAAGGGTATCATCGAGAGAATCTCCACACATGACCACGTCGGCGCCGAGCTCGGAGCAACGCTGCGCCAGCACAGGCGCTGTGCGCTCCGGGAGCACCACTGTCACCTGCGCTGCGAGACACACTCGGCTTTACGCAGAAGAAGAAGAAGAGAGATAAATCTTGCAAATTAATATACTAGCTCCACTGCAACTTTTTTTAACAAACTTTAATTTTATTGAAACTAAAAATATGTGGATCTATGAAGAAAAACAAGCATGCACTAACACATAATTATAAGAACGCTTACTTTCGCATCTATGTAGAAAATAAATGTAATATCTCTACATACCTATCATACCTACCTATAGTAGGTATAAAACAAAGTCACTTCCTGCCGTCTGTAGGTACCTACGCTTAGATCTGTTAAACTAAGTACCTACCTACCTACGCAACGGATTTTAATGTAGTTGCCATCAATAGTAGCAGCCTTGGGAACTAACGGGGACGACGGGACGCAACCTTGTGCATCTGCAGCCACGACCACTCTGCCAAGAGTGTCCGACTGAGAAGAGAAGAAGAAGCCATCAATAGACTAAATGATTCAAGGGGCAGGTTTATATGCATATGCACCACATTAGTATCTAGACTTGTGAAATGAGATATTGAGAAGTGCGATGGTTAATGTTAAATAAGCGGCACGTTGTTCTGTGTTCATAGTAATATTAACCGGCACTCCCAGCGACTTCCCATGGTAGGCGGCCGCTAGCGCCGAGTCCCCGAGTGAGGGCACGATCATGCCCTGCTCGCGCGCTTCCTTCCCGTACGCTATCAGCGCGTTGCGGACACCACGCTCGACGCAACTGTACTCGACATGAATTTTTTCATAATATTATAATCTTAACTAGATTTTAATATTTTTTTTAATACTGAACAGGCTAGGTGTTTTGACCACAGTTCACCTGGTGTTGAGTGACGGTGTGGCCGAAGATGATAAAGTAAACACCTAGCCTGGAATGAAACTGAAGTAGGTACAATAAAAAATCAAAGACACTTTACGCAAACTACTAGGGAGCAGCATACATTTAAATAAAAATCGAATTATGTTCGTTGGAACGGTTGAGCTGGTTTAGCTATTTCTAGGGTTCCGTACCCAGAAGGTACGACGGGACCCTATTACTAAGACTGCTGTCTGTCTGTCACCAAGTTGTATCTCATGAACCGTGATAGTTAGACAGTTGAAATTTCCACAGATGATGTATTTCTGTTGCCGCTATAACAACAAATTCTAAAAAATAGAATATAATAAATATTTAAGGGAATTTTTATTTATTTTTTAAAATCACATTTTTTGTATGGGAGCCCCATTTTTTGTCGTTTTTATAGATAATGGTACGGAACCCTTCGTGCGCGAGTCTGACTCGCAGTTGGCTGGTTTTTTTAATGGCTATACTTCGAATGAGTTTTATTATTTAAGCGAGCACAAAAGCCGAGACTTACCGCAAAAAAAAATTGTAACAAATTATTTTTTAATTTATTGAAAAAAATTTTTGATACATCGCGTGGGTATCGTTCTTTCCATATTTACCTTCCGGTATATTGTAGGTTTTCACATTTTAGATATATGTTGTAATCCATATGTTTACTTAGTTTCGCTTCCTGTAAAAGCAAACATTTATTTAACAACAGTTTACTACATAAATACTAATCTCGCGAGCAACCCACGTTTGAGTCTCCCTTGTAATTTTGTAAATAGGAATTAGTAGATACGTACCTAACTAAAAACAATCGCATTGATATTCTAATAGCGAAAATTAGCACTTCTGTTCGGTACTTCGTTACATTGTAATGGCTAAACGAACTTCGATGCAATTTGAAAAAAGATATACACACAGGACCTAGGATCAACAGAGAGGCTACTTTTTAACTCGGTATATATACCGATATAAAATAACAGCACTCAATTTTTTAAAAATCGGGGCGTGGTTCTATTGCATACATTATTGAACACTAAGTAGCTTAGTACTAAGTCCTACGGATTTCCATATTGCAAATCCCCACTAACGTAACAAATTCTTTGATCCTTTATCTCGAGTGGTGTAATTAAATTTTGTACGTAGATGTTTTGATGTACCTACAACACCATACTGTACCTATCGTCCGATATTGTTATCATCAGTTTTGTGAATTGCCTCCCTATATAGAAGCAGATTTAAAGACGTAGAAAATCTAATTTTTTAGTAAAACGGATCAAAGATAAAGGGTCTCATAATGATATGTCGCCCCGGGCCTCGCAACAGCTAAGGCCGCCGCTGAGCTAGGTACTTCATTAAAGCTTTGCTACTTACGCAGAGTGGAGTATGAATGATGGTGCCCGCTATTCTATCTGCTGCTTGTTTGATTTCATTGAACGTCAAAATATGCGACAGGGAGCTGTCGAAATGTATAACAGGCTCCTATAAAATACGGGGTAACGATTAGCTACACAATCTATATATACCTATGGGTAGCACAAGAGCTCAATTTTTAAACCGTTTCTGAATAAGTCTCCCACGAGTCATCATTTTTTAATACGAAAATTTAATGGAACTATTAAAAAAATTAGCACTAGTCGTCGTTTCGGGTTGATGATTGATGGAAGAAAGTTTACCCGTCGCACAAATTGCGATATACCAACCAAGAGCTACAAGTTACAACCAACCAGTCTGAGGTTCCTTACGGTAAGTACCCACTACCTACCAAAACCACGAGAAGCTTATTTATATGACTTAGGCATGTTCCTCTAAACCGAATACACGCTAATAAATAAACCAACTATGAGTTAGCTTGTGAGAAGTTTAATTGAATACATACCATTTGATGTTTTTTGTAATATTTCAATCTGTTGTAACGTTTTGTTTACAAGACAATTTTGAAGAATTTGAGAGAATTTTGAAAGATAATAGGCTGACTGATTCAGCTGACAAATAAATACTTAATTGATTTTATTTGACTTGTCATTTTGAGTTCTTTAAACCAAGAACAATAAAAAATCTAACTCAGACGAATAATCAGTACACAGAATCATAAAGACTAATAGATTTGAATACAGTGACGTCACGCTAAAATAGATAAGGAGAGTTAAATTACTATAGCCTATAGCAAGAAGGAGACAGTATGTTTATTATTTGTCCCTATCGCCGAAACCGGTTTTTTCATTGGCTATCTGTCACATTTAGACAGGAAGTTGGCAAACTGGCGTTCGGCGTAATTATTATTGATTTAAATAGTTTTACGGTGTCTCTATCCCAAAACACTCGTTTGTTTTGAGATAGAGACTCGTCTAATATCGTTGATAAGTGTGATATTTAATATGGGTAGCTGCAGCAACCTAGGTTGTAAGAGCCGCAGTGAGAGGAAAATCAGTCGTATCACGACATGGCTGCCTTGTCAATATTATACTTTTTGTATGTATATTATCATCATCATCATCAGCCTATATTAGTCCACTGCTGGACATAGGCCTCTCACAAGACACGCCACTCAGCCCGATCTTCGGCTTTTCGCTTCCATCCACCGCCAGCTGTCCTACGTATATCGTCAGTCCATCGAGTCTCAGGGCGTCCTACGCTACGTTTGCAAATGTATATTTTAATGTTTGGATTTTTGTTGTGAACATTGATGATGTTAAGCGCCATCAGGTTACGTTACTGGGTTCTTCTATATATGTATATGCGTGCTTCATCTCAGACCGCTTCATTATTTACCATTCGGTAGAATGTCATGCAAACTTACTTGAAATAATAAAAGAGTGCCTACCTACCCACGAGAATGTTACTCAAAAAAATAATATGAGCTTAAGATAGGGTATATTTTCATGAAAACTTATTAAAACAACAGCTTACAAATAAAAGCAGGGCATAAAGCTAAAATATCAGTATAATAATTCGTGATAAGCACTATTATTATAATGACAGTGGGATCAATATGTTCAGCTGAATACAAATACTGGCGTAAAAATTACATAAAAAAGAATTGAGATCGAGGATATTCCTTCATCAGCTTTTTTTCTAGTTCCTTAGCATGCGCCATATCGCTTGTCTCGATCAACATGTTCACCTGGAAATAAAAACACTTGTGTTTAGGTTTGTCTAAAGCCTGCCATGAATGTGAGGACGCGCCATGTATGACAACGATAACTTCGTTTGAGGTAGGTACCTACTTCACATAAAATAGATTGTATCATACATATAAAGAAATTGGTTGCAAAGTAAATCTGGCTTCCTACTCGCTTATACTAAGTACACCAGATGTTCACTTTTTTGCATCGCACATTATACATTTGCCAGTGTCAAGTATTTTAATGTTTTAGTCACAGTTACATTAAATTCGACTCCGCCAAAAAACATAATATTACACGAATTATGTTTTTAGCAAAAATGTGGCATGCGAGTTTTCAGGTCGTATCACCACATTCTATTATTTTCCGAAACTTGTGTTTTTTTGAGTTAAAATATTTCACACTGGCAACACCAAAAAACACGACATTACAAAAAAATATGCGAATTATAATCTAATTATATTTCAATCGGAAAACTGTTCTGATTAGAAAAAGCATTCATGGTATCCCTCCCTTTTTTGTTGAGCCATTTCTGTCGACAACAAAAACTGGTTACAAAATTTATCATATTGGATTACTGGATTTACCCTATGATACGCGTATGAAGTTAGTGAACTCACCGAGAACGTGAACACGTCGCGTCGCATCCACGAGCGCTCGGGCACAAATGTCTTGACGTCGGCGCCGGAGTCAGCAACGCGCGCCAGCAGTCGCTGCAGCGCGCCCGCGCCGTCCGTCAGCGATGCGCTGAACCGCACGAGCCGCCCTTCCGCCGCCAGGCCGCGCTCTATCGTATTCGACAGCCGCGCCAGGCTTATGTTACCGCCAGTTACAATGCACACCACGCTGCAAGAAATATACGCAGCTCTTAGCACTACTTTTACCTATATACGGTATCCTTATACGAATATGACGTCACAGTGAAATATTTAACGTAGATTTTTAAAACCAAATTACCATGTCGTAAAAATCTGATTATATACGATACGTCGTATTTGGTATTTTAGCCTAAACCAGCAGATGTCCTACTGCTGAAATGATGATGATAATGATTTGGTATCAAAAGAATGGACGCAATTATAACATTCGAAACATAGCTGTCACTTGCAATCAGAAATATGGTAGGTATCGCATAAAAATTTAGTCGGATTATAGATATTCTAACTTATGTTTTGTGACCACTAAGCATCTGTAAATATACTATGATTAGCAGTCCCCCTACACACAGCACATACTATCGCCCACAGTAGATACACCCGGCCCTACACAGTACACACGCTTTGTTTGTATGCCTACTGTACTGTAAATTAATTTTTTTTATTAAGGGAACTGAACAGCGTACTTCTTAGATCGTAGCTCGGGCACCTTCCCAGCCATAATGACGGCGACTGGACACGCGGCCGCGCCCTCTACCACCAACTTCTCTCGCTCATACATGTTGATCATAGCGCGCGATAGAAACAACTCGTCCACGGTAATCTTAAAAAAAATACACACACACGCGTTATAAAGGGTGCCATCGTAATCATCATCTTTAGGTTTAAAGAAACTTTATTATCAATAAGACATTGCTGTCACTTATGTGATAACATGATTGGACTTAAAAGGTATATAATTACATTCAGTCTTAAATTTAATGAAAATAATATAAATAAATAAACTATCATGGCTTTACAAGATTTGAGGCAAAAGATTAGAATGAACAAGGCCCGTTCCACGCATTTAGATTTCACCCCCATATTACCAACGAAAAGCAGGTAATTAACTACTTTTCGTTGGCAATATGGTGAGCCAAATGTTTCTTAAATGCGTTGAACGAGCTTATGTTTTTTAAGGGCCTATCGAGTGCATTTCTCTAGTCGATTTTAGGTATTCTGTGCGCTCCGTGTGTGAGTGCGCAAGGCACACGAGCGAACAGCTAGTACCGCGCGCCGCCGTCGGCGCCACGCGCGACAGGCATTGTCGATACACATACGGCGGCGAAATGAAAATCGGTTTGAGCTAAATACTTAAACGGCTAAGTAGACGAACTGGATCAACTATTTTGCCGCTTATATTAGTAGACTGGTGGCCGAGTGGTAACAAGCTGTATGAGTACGGCCACATAGTCACGGGATCGAAATCAACACCATATTAATACGGAATATTATTTTTGCACACAAATTTTGTTGATAGGTATTTTAAATAAATATAATACATAAATATTTCGTTTTTTTTAAAATACATTATAATACGATTATTTTTGTATACTTATTATTTTTATAATACGTTTTATTTTTATTTTATTTTTTTCTTATTAGTGTTACATCTCCCGTCTGTTTTTTATGTTCTCTATTGTATTTTTTCTTTTCTTGGTTGCTTGGAAGAGATCGCTGTTAGCGATAAGGCCGCCACTTGTGGCACTAGTTCATAAGGTTCTTTATTCTCTGTACTCTTTTCTATTTATGATGTCCACAATAAAGAGTTATATCTATCTATCTTATTTTTTTTAACCGACTCGATTTTAAATGGAGGAGGTTCTCAATTCGACAATTTTTTTTTATGTAAAAGTAATAAATCGATCGAGTCACTCTCCTGATGATAAGAGATAACGCTTGTCCATGACCATTGTAGCGATACCCAGAACATTGAGTAACAAAACAAAGTCCAGGGCATCGCTGCTCTGGCACTCATTACTTTGAGACTAGATGGTTAGTCTCAACAGCCCAGTAATTGCGCTAGCTGCAATACCCTTCAAACCGGAACACAGTAATGTTTACACACTACTGCTTGGCGGCAGAATATCTAGTACTGCGGTGGTCTGTACCTACCTAGACGACCTCCTGCTAATTCCGCCAATTATGAATCGATTTTGATGATTCTTTTTTTTGCTTGGTTGATCCATACTTCAGAGATGGTCCCATATATTTTTTATCGAAATCGGTCGAGCAAGTAAAAAAAAATCAACACAAGTATTAAAAAACCTCGCTGTTTCATTGAAGCAGTGCGTTTAGTTGGCCTAAGGGTCATGGAGTAGGTTTTTTGTTTGTAAATTTGTGTATTTCTTTTTATGTAACTGAACATTTTTAATTCCCTATTTTATCTATTGAAAATAATTAATTTATTATAACACTATGGAACCTAAGAATATGACATACCGTAAGCAACTCCTACGATACACCTCACTTTTTTCCTTTCCACTGACGAATAATAAACGACGAAAAAGTATTATTATTTTGACTACCCAGTCAGCACGTTTGCGTCATGAGTTGTATGGCATGGGTTCGATTCCCACCGAGGGCAAATTTTGATGAGAAGAACATAGATGTTTGTTTTGTTTGGGTGTTTATGTATACTTTAGTATGTTCATAATTGATTGATTCAAAATAATGACGTGCATAATTATTAAAAAAAAATAGTTTATTACTTTACCCATGGCTTTACTCGCATATCCATTTTGGAGAAGTCATTTAAAAAATACTAAATTAAAATAAAATAATAATAAATATTTCTTTTTTAGTAGAATATAGCTTTATGGCATGGGTTCAATTCCCGAATTTTTTTGTGAAAAACATAGATGTGTGTTTTAATTTTTGTTGGCGGCCATATTGGATCAACTTTAAAGTATTCTCCATTCTACTAGTCAATCCCATTCATTTCATTTTGATACCTATATTGAGGTTGTAGTGAAAAAATATGTAATCTGCCATTTTGTTGGCGGCCATATTGGATTTGCTTTTTTTTATTATAATCTATTCTACTAATCAAGCCCTTTCATTTGATACCCATATTGATGGCATTGTGAAAAAATATGCAATCCGCCATTTTGTTAGCGGCCATATTGGATTTGCTTTTTTTAAAGTTTACTCTATTCTACTAGTCAAGCCCTTTTATTTGATACCCATATTATAGGAGTGGTGGAAAAATATGTAATCCTCTAGTTTGATGGCGGCCATATTGGATTTGCTTTTTTTATTATAATGTATTCTACTAGTCAAGCTCTTCCATTTGATACCCATATTGATGGTATTGTGAAAAAATATGTAATCCGCCATTTTGTTAGCGGCCATATTGGATTTGCTTTTTTTAAAGTTTACTCTATTCTACTTGTCAAGCCCTTTTATTTGATACCCATATTATAGGAGTTGTGAAAAAATATGTAAGCATCTATTTTGATGGCGGCCATATTGGATTTGCTTTTTCATTTATTTTATTTATTTATGCTCTAATGAAACAGCGAGGTTTCGGAGTAAACGAAAATGTCATCGACGTATACAATTTTTATATTTATGTTGATTTTTAAAAATTGCTCGACCGATTTCGATAAAGTTTATATGAGACCACCTCAGAAGTATGGATCTATCAAGCAAAAAAAAAAATTATCAAAATCGATTCATAATTAGCGGAATTATCGCGTAACAGACAGCCCCGTTGGCTCATTGGTAGTATATCTGCCTTGAGAGCTGTAAGGCGTGGGTTCGATTTCCATTCAGGGCAAACATTTTGTGAATAAACAAATGTTTGTTCTGTGTCTAGCTGTTCTGTATGTATTATAAGTATGTATTTACAAAAAAAAGTATTTATGTATTCTATCAGTAATCTGACTTCCATCACACAAGCTCTGCTTAGTTTGGGGCCAGATGGCGCTGTGTGTAATGTCCTACGATATTTATTTATTTATATTTATTTAACATACATATACATTTTTGTAGCGATGATAGCTCAGTGGTTGACGCGGTCGGTTCGCATGCCGAAGGGCGTGGGTTCAAACCTAACAATGAGCTCGAGCTGCCGGTGAAGGAAAACATCGTGAGGAAACCATAGCGTGGTGGTAGCGTACTCTCTAGTACTCGGCTGGCTAGCTACCACACGAGAGTTGAAAATATTATGTCCCCAAGCATCTAACCATGAGTTCTGGCAGCCTCACTTGAGAGCCAGTTCCATTCCAGGCTAGGTGTGCTTTACCATCTTCGACCACGCCTTCTCTTAACATCAGGTGAGCTGTGGTCAAACATAGCCTAGCACAGTGGTTCTCAAACTTTTTTGGTGTCGGAACCCTTTTGGGAAGCAAAATACTTGATGGAACCCTATAATAAAACAATACTTTTTAAAAGTGTGTTCTTTAATAAAGAATCTTTATTAATAAGCATAATAAAAGTACAATGTAACAGTTACTAATTATTACTTACTTTACCATATGGCAAGTACAATAATAGAAGATATTAAAAAAAAGTAACTAATGGGATTTGATAAACAAAAAGCAAAAATAAAATGAGAAATTTAAAAATTGCGTTGTAAACAATCTCGACTTTATTTTTTAAAGTTAGAGTCGAAAGTCGCTTGTTGACAACTATAGCGTCTAATTCAGAGGCGGCTTTTATCAAAGGGACAGCGCGCTCACAAGTATACAAGTATACATGTTGATTTGTAGCGATGATAGCTCAGTGGTTAGCACGGTAGGTTCGCATGACGAAGGGCGTGGGTTCAAACCCCAACAATGAGCTTGAGCTGCCGGTGAAGGAAAAACATCGTGAGGAAACCATAGCATGGTGGTAGGGTACTTTAGTACTCGGCTGGCTAGCTACCACCCTCAAGTTGAAAATCTGCCGCCAAGCATCTAACGGTGTGTTCCGGCAGCCTCACTTGAGAGCCAGTTCCATTCCAGGCTAGGTGTGATTTACCATCTTTGGCCACACCTTCACTTGACATCAGGTGAGCTGTGGTCAAACAACTAGCCTGTCAACCATTAAAAAAAAAAAAAATACCAAACTTATGAGATATTGTACCAGCTATTGTAACACATGTTTATACAAATAAATAAATAAATAAACCTATGCGCGGCCGCGGAGTCAAAACGTTCGACCAGAGACAGGTGTTTTGATTTTTTTTTCTAAATTCTTGCGGAACCCCTACAGAGGTATCGCGGAACCCTAGGGTTCCGCGGAACACACTTACAGTATAGCAGACCTAGCATAACAAACCATTACAAAAAAAAATTGTCGAATTGAAAACCTCCTCCTTTTAAAATTGACAGCCCTGTATGTCTGCTCCAAGGCGTGGGTTCGATTCCCACCCAGGACAAGCATAAACAAATGTTTGTTCTGTATCTGGATGTACTGTATGTATTTACAAAAAAAGTATTGAAGTATTACCTATCAGTTATCTGACTTCCATAGTACAAGCTTTGCTTAGTTAGGGGTCAGATGGCGCTGTGTGTAATGTCCTATGATAATTATATATTATTTAATTTTATTATAATTTATAAAATCGAGTCTGTTAAAAAAACAAAATAAAATACAACAAAATTTGTGTGCAAAAATAATCTTCGAGTGTTGGTTGGTTTCGATCCCGTGACTGCGGATTAGAATCGGGTACCGATACCACTCGGCCACCTGTCTATGTCTACAAGTGGCAAATTTGTTGATCCGGTTCGTTTACTTTGTGATCGTACGTAAAAGCAACCTCAACAGCGACACAACCTCCCCGTCCGACAGTCGAAGCGGTACTAAAGCGGATAGGGGAACAGCGTGGTAGCTCTGCTTAGAATGGACGAAACGCGCAAAAATTTAGGTATTTCCTTCGTTTGTTCAAGCAAAATCATATTTTGGTAATTTTTATGTAATAACTATTTAGAGAAAATGTAATTTTATTGTTATACAAAGCCTGATGACTTTCCGTGCAGTATTTACGCCGTATCGAGGTTTTCTATAGATTGTTTGGGGTTACTTTGGATTTTTTTTCTATCGAGGAAACTAAAAGTAATCGTGTTTCTAAATTAGATCACATATAGATTGGATCCTTAAATATCTTAAACATTAACCTCATAAATGATGTTTTAGTAATAACGAAAATACAACGAAACAAACAGTTCCAAATCCACTCGATACCGGCTTAAGTGTGAGGGTAACTTGTTAAAAAGTCGTGCTCCTTCAGTTGTTATCATCGTCTTGCCGTGATTTGTGCGGTGACTCGGTATGACGAGGTAGCTCGCTCGCCGAGTTCGGCGGTTGTCAACATTCGGCCGCTTTGAGAAAGTTAGACTAGTGTGAATATTTTTGTTTAAAGTTTTCCGTATAAAAATGCAAACGTTATATTTATATATTTTTTTTATATCTTTAATCTTTAACAACATCAACCTTACTTTAATCCTGAAATCGCGAAAAAAAATCAGCCGCTCAATACATTTGTTCAAGAGTCAACTTTTTGGAACAGCTGATTTAGTTTACGGTAACTAGACAATTAAAGAATACACAAAAAGGTAAGCCTTTTACTTAAAAATTGCAGCTAATCATACCATTCTATCTAAATATCCTCTGACGACATGGTAAGCATTGTTCCCAACGATGACGGTGCTAAGGCTGTCTGCGAGAGTGGGGTTCATCTGTATCATGACAGGTTTCTTCTCCTGAAGCGCTCTGGTCATAGTTGGTGCTGCTATACACTCCACACCCTGAATTCGAAAACATTCAATCACTTTCGGTTTTTACAAGTTTTTATTTAGTTTTACCTGTCCCATTGTCTGTCGGTCTGTAATAAAATTATGCAAGCTAAATTAGACCCACTTCCGCTTCTCGATGTCCGATTGGACTCAAATTTGGTGTACTTATGTATCTTCGGTGACAATACAATGATATGGTACCATGGAGGTGATCTAATGATGGGGACGGAAGATAGCCACATGAACTTCTGAACTAAACGAGATAACCCCATCGAGCTTGGGTTCGATTGATTTGTCTTGAGGAGCACTTTGAGGTCCTAGACGATATCCAGGGTCTGATGATTAAGCTGGAAAGTGGCCACGGCATCTCTGTGAAAAAACAACATAACCTCACCCAGTTTGAGCTCGATTGATTCGTCTTGAGGAGCACTCTCTAAAATACTGACCTACTAAAAAGTTAAAAATAAATTCTAGTAAGTATTTAGCATGTAGGTAGATACTTACCTATATTCTTAAAAGCTTGAGGCATAGAAGTATAATAAGTAGTACCTAACCTGTGATCTGTAACTGGTAGTGCTAAGTTCGAACAGGCAAGTTAAGTTTCCTAGTTTCTACTGCAAAACAAATAAAGTTTTCATACGTAGATCAAGCAGCTGGGTTTGAGGCTTTTTACGGCTAGGATGAGACTTGCCACGAGGCCACCCGAACCGACTGGGCAGATGATAGCATCCAGCTTGTCAAGCTGGTTCAGTATCTCCAGCCCCAGGGTTCCGTAGCCGGCAAGCAAGTCCAACCGATCAGATCTGACAGATACAGAACCTCCATTCAAATACATATTACGCTAATAACAGCTCTGCTTCATGAGCTGCAGGGCATCGGTTCGATTCCCGCCCAGGACAAATAAATATTTATGTTTGTACTGGCTGTTTTCGTATTAATAGAAAGTATTTACGAAAGGAAAAGTTACTGGTTTACTGCTGTATAAGATGCCCTGGAATTTGTTTTATTACCTACTCCAAGTTCTTAGGTACGGCTGCAATGGACAATGGTCATACACAACTGTTTTATCATCGAGAACATTTTGTTCTCATGAATCTTACATAAAAACTTACCCATGGATATGATTGGAGCCAATCGCCTCGGAGTGTGAAATGGCGTGAAGAGTCGCTTCGTTACTATCATTGCCGTGAACTTTGATGAGAGCAAAGTTCTCCTTATAGCGCTGCTTGTCTACAAGTGGGCAGTCCTTAGGGACCACTACGTTGATAGGCACGGACTGCGTGAAGCCGTAATATGTCATGGCTTGCAGGAAGTTTCGCCCGCCGGATATCGTGCAGCCCCGACTCTTCTCGGGAGGTGTCAACATGGAAATAGCATTGCAGGCGCCGCGCGCTTTGAAACTAACAATGAAAGAAAACTGTAGGTCTACTTACAAGTTAACAGGTTAATAGACCATATAAAACAGCAAATAGATATATGAATAGGCTTTAACAGTTTTGATTTTTTTACCTTCCTGTAATTTGAAGATTTTCGCATTTAAAGAAAACATTACAGAAATTTTTCGCGACGGATTTCGCTTCCTGTAAAAATTACATAAATTATTTATCATTATCGATATGAGTTGAGATCTATGAACAAAAACAGTTGCATTTTGTGAAGTTTTTTCTTACTATAAGTGGGGTCATAGTAATTGAGTCCTTAATTCTGACGTGAGCATCTTGAATATCTTGTAATTTTAATTTTATTTTGCTGATTGTATCAGAACTTTTAGATTTGGTAGAGTCCCCCTGAAATTTCAATGATTTGTAGGTACCTACTGAATGTTTACTGATAAGTAGAATAAACTCCTTTGTTTTACTGAAGTCATCGCTTACTTCATCCTTTCAGCTTCATTAAACTTTCTGTTTAACCTTAAAACTTATCTCCGCATCTCCGCGAAACGGAAGCACTCAGAAGCAGCAAAATGTAAGATGGTAAGAACCAAGATACATTTGTTGATCCTATTATTTTTCATTTTCGCTACCGATACATTGTGATTAGGGGCAATTTGCCATTAACAGTGGAAGTGTATGGGTAGTAATTACAGAGAATGTAGAATAATGCTGGTGTAATGAAGACTACTGAATCCGAATACTATTTATGATTATATATGTATAGTAGTACCTATTTTATAACTTGATTTTTTAAAGAGGCCCCTACTTAAGCCTTGTACATGCCTGCAGTGAGGTTCATTACAAACTCCAATGGACAGGATGTCAAAAAAAATTTAAAAAATATTTAACTATGTATGTTAAACTTATTTTTAAAAAGTCACATAAAGTATAAATTTGTATGCTCGGAGACAGATCTCTAAAAAATCTATAAAACATATAATCTAAAAAATCTGCTGTGATTTCATCGACTGGTTTGCACTGGGTCAATAATAAATATTGGCGCAGTGCTGGGCCCAAAACCTTCTGTAGGAATTAGGTTTCAGATATAACTTTAAATATATCTAGTGGATATTAACAAGCTTTATTATTTTAAATAAATCATGAATACAATTTCATTTTTCTCACATGGCACAATAACAAAACAACAGCCGGAAGTATTAGCTTCTTTATACAAATGTTTCACATAGTTTGCCCAATGAGGTTGTATTCTCACAGTAGGTATAAATAATAACTAAAACTTTAGGGGCTTCATTAAAAAAAATCAAGCTATAGGTACTTACTAGTTTCATATCCAGAAATAAGTAGCCAAGGAAATTCCCCAGTACATAAGTACCTATCATCACACCTTGGAGGATAAAAATCCAATAGGTACTGTTTTGACTTGCGGTGATGTTACCTGCTGTTTTTGTAAACCATTTCCAAGGTTTCCAATAACTGTCCATCTGGCTCCAATTACATTTACTTTTTCAGACATGGCCGTATGATATGTCTGTTCAGAGCTAAAGTGAAAAATAAAATAAGAATAGTGTATTGTTTAAAGCTACCTTCGAACATTTGTAAATATTGCTCAGTTAAGTTTTTTTTATAATTTTTTTTGAATTTTTAGAATTATTAATTTTTTACGACATAATTATTTCAAGAGACTTCAAATTTGATAATGTCTTTGAATATTATGACTTTACTTTGTTTAGTTTTTATGCATTTGAAGAAGTATTATATTACTTTATGTTGGTTTATGGTTTTTTTAGTGTAAAAGTAATGAGACAAATGAGACTCTCCAGATGGTATGAGATCGTGCCTGTCTATGACCATTACAGTGATACATAGAACCTTGTGTTACAAAATAGAGTCCAAGGCATCGCTGCTTTGACCCCCATTACTTTGAGACTTTTGATACTCAACAGCCCTATAATTTGGCTAGTCACGGTACTCTTCAAATGTTAGTATGTTAACACAGTAATGTTAACACACTACTGCTTGGTGGCAAAATATCTGGCACTACAATGGTACCTACTTAGAAGACCTCCTGCTAATGAGATCTAATTGTGATGGTAAACAGCATACTACAAGCGGCAGTTGTACGGTTATCAAAAATCCAATTGAGATTTTTACTTTTAGGTGCCAAGGTTTTATGAACTAATCTACAATCAAAAACACTAGTAAAATTATGACATTCTGTCAAGTAACATTTCATCATACTAAGAAAATTTTCCATTATTTCTGAACACCTTACCATTCTTTATTTAACACACTAATTTTCTTCTAGGTCATCAACTTTTATTTTCTGTAAAGCCAATAAGTTAGGAGACCGGTTTTGTACCTGCACTCAGTCTTAGTTTACATACCACAGTAATCAGTCAAGCAAACAATTCCAAACAATTAATTTAACATTTTGACCTAACTTCAAGTGGTGATGCAGAATTACAAAAAAGGAAAGGTCAGTATTACTTACTAGATGCATAATTATATTTAAATTAAAGAAAAAATTGTTTTTAATATATTTATTTTATAATCTAATTGATTGCCAATGCATCATTTTGAGCTTCTTGAGCCAATTGCACTTGTAGATTAAGAAGTTTATTCTTTAAAACTATAATACCCATACAAACTACATTCTCAGGTTTTAATGCTCCAGAAGATTCCACATTAAAGAAGAATTTGTTTGGTTTTGCCTCCCAGTTAAATACAGCTTCAAACTGGTCCTCATCTAGTTCTGTGTGCTCGCTCTTAGGCCATTCGTCAGGTTTTGGATACAGAGTGTGTTTCATTGAGTTGTCAGGATCATACTCAAAAGATACTCCTGCTGTTGGATTCCATTTTGCATGCTCTTTTCCAAACCCTTTCTTGGCATAAGCACGGAGTTTCAACTCTTGACCTTTTCTCAATTTGATTATTAATATTTCGTCAGTCTCACCATAATCGGCCTGGTCCTCATCTCTATGCCGTGACGTCACTGGAACCACTCTGGGATCACTTGATTTTAAGTCTGCCGTGGTAACATGTCTTGTTTGGTCATCTGTGCACTTTACATCCAACGTAAACTCTACACTGCACTCCGAACAGAAATCTGCACACATGCAGTCACGAGAGTAGCGGATTTTGTCAACAACATCGTCAGATATAAGAGGAATTAGGCCTATTCGGTGAGCTAAAAACTCGTCACTTATAACTGTGGAGTTTGCTTCGAGTTGCACCCAGTCGATGGCCATAGTCGGTGTCTCTGCAATAAATACCCGCCTCATACTGTTGGCGACGCTGAGCTCTGTGTCTTCAACGACAAACTTCACGTTATCATCAGTAAGTTCAGTGATGTGAACGGAAGGTTGGTTGGCGTACGGCATTTTAAATATTGGATTTTCCTCTCAGAATTAAATTGGAAAGGTTAATTTAATTCTAAGTACTGGAGAAACTAATTTTCTTATCAGTTTATTCACAACAAAGAATAATACTACTCACAATGTTTACTTAAAATTAGTAAATCGACAAAAAAGTATACAATATACACTCCTGAGGATGCCGACGCGCAAGCACTTATGACTAATAATACTATTTGACATTGACACTGACAGACATCAGGCACACACCGACGTCTTTATTTTTTAATTTAATTTGTCACATCGGGCGGTCTAAAGCTTTACAGCCATACTGCGTCCATAAAGTCCAGTCTGTGCTAGTCAAATCCAGTCATGTGTTAGTAAAGTAGTGGCGTTTACTATAAAGTTCAAAGAATGGTTTTTAACTTTATTGCAAAATCTTTATGAACTGCATATAACTATTATGGATAATGCGCCGTGTCATTCCGTACATAAGAGTAAAGGCGTTGAAGCCAATGAAAATATGTTGAAACACGAATGGGTCCGATTACTGAAATAAAACAAACCCTGAAAACCAATCTACATTTTGGATGAGATTCATGTCCATTCAAAGCCATGTCCACAGGATCCAAGGCACGCTACGCCACTGGCAACAAGACAACAATTCTCTAGAGACTCAAAGATATTCCTATTGTAGTTACTGTGAAACTAACATACCTAACCTAACATATAAACTAACATACATACCTAGTATGAAGTAGACAGAAAATATTTTAAGAGAGTGCGTCATGTTGGATTATATATTAACAAATTAGTTCTTTTCCTATGACCCCTCCTTATATGAGTTCTATTTCTCTAAATCAGTCAGCCAGTCAGTGAGTGGTAATTTAGCTTTATAGAGTTGTAATTAGTATCAGCATAATGGGTACCATTTTTTCATGATTTTGCTGGTACGAGGGTAGGTACAAGCGCTATCACCGTGCGCCATCAATCTTGCATCCTGAGAATTTGTCTATCTACCAATAATACTTTCGTATTCTTGATGGTATCTAATAATACATAAATGATATACCAGTTTAAACAGCAACACCACGATAACTTAGGTACTGAAAAAGAAGAAGAACAGTGCTGTTAATTTTTGCAAAGCCATAAATCTAATATATTTACCTACTAGGTACTCTAATATACTACCTACTACATAAGTATCTAAATGTTCGCTCATTACATTTACAAATTAAGAACTATAAGTCATAACAATTAATTTAATCACAAGTAGCTGGAATAATATCTATTTAACCAAGTTAATTGAGATAGAACGGTCGCTTCAATTATTTATTTTTAAATTTTATATTAAAATGGAGCGTTACAAGTGCGAACCATCGGTAAGTTCCTAATTACCGAGTTCATTGATATCTTTCTTGGTAGATAAGGGTCTGAGATCCTGATAGTAACGTCGCTTAGTCTCACCTTTGACCTTATTAATCTCAAGCAAATATTAGTGCGTATTTCTGAGATCACCTCGACGCGATAATTTCATTCCTTCACGGGAGTCAGAGAAGCGCTGGTGGAGGAGTTGAATTCTATTATAATTATGTTGTGGATTTAGAAGAAATTAATAAACATGGTGTTTCACCAGACGATCGAGTTTGACCCCATGTGCGACAAAGAGCATCCTCAGAAGATTTCCTTCGAAGATGTTTCGGCAGCGGCCTTTAGGATACAAAGTGGGATTGTGAAAACGCCATGCGTGGTAAGCTTTGTAATTAATTTTAAACATTACTTATGTTTTTTTTTACTTTGGTATAACTAGTTTTTTATTTGAAAAGTGACTTTATCGAGTTTGTTTTAGCTTGGTTTTAGCAATGATACAAGGAAAGTTGATGAATGGAAGCAAGCATCTTCCACAGGTCAAGTCATGATTTGGTATTCCGTTACTGTTGTGGAGTTTTTCAAATTTATACAAACTTACTTATTAGGCTAGGTCATGACAACTATTTGAACCATGGTCCTTATAAATTATTTAGTAGGTATCTTCTACACATTCCACATTATTACAACACAACAGATAAAAAGAAAAGTCTTACCAACATTTTGACGATTGTATGATTCTATTTTTGGATGTGTAAGAGTGCTTTACGGCTTTTTCAGAAATCTCACATGTCGAACGTATTTGGCATGGAAATCTACCTTAAAAATGATTTTCTTCAACACACTGGAAGGTAAGCACGAAATAATTATTGTTATAATTTTTTTCGAATAGATTTTATCTTTACATTTTATTTTTACCAACTCAATATAGTTTTTATCGAAATTATTTAGGACTTATCGAATCTATGATCAATTGGATCAATAGAGTACATACTTTCCAACATGCTATTTTGGTTGATAAAATTTCGAAAAATCTACCTCCAAAATAATACTTCTTTTTACATACTTTGGACAAAAATACCGTAGGTAGGTACATAACACGAGTATGTATATTATACTTATAGAATCAATAATCAGAAAGTATAATAAAAGCTTTTAATACGAATGTTTGTGAGATTATGTTCTATATTGCTTTATTTTTATGGAATAAAGCAATATAGAACATAATAGATATACTCGTAAAAAATAAATTAATCTGGCAATTCATAATAGCGATCTAGTCCGGTAATCGTTCATAAGAAATGAAAATAGAGAGCGGTGTCATTTTGCTTAGCAATGCAAACGTGAGTAAACCCGTATAAATATAAGAAAATATTTCAATTTATTTCTATATTGAAATGGATTGCAGCCTGACTAATATATCTACCTAATATATAATTTTGATCTGAATGGTGTTCGTACAGTTTCAAAGAGCGTGGTGCCCGTAACGCATTGCTCCTGCTAACGAAGGAAGCTAAAGAACGCGGAGTGATCTCAGCATCCCTCGGCAACCACTCTCAAGGATTGAGCTACCACGCGAACCTGCTGAAGATCCCCACCACAGTCGTGATGCCAAACGTTGCACCTATCATGAAGATACAGAAGTGCCAGTCTTACGGAGCCGATGTAGTCGTGCATGGAGACGATATGAAGGAAGCGAAGTATCACGCCATGATGCTGGGGAAAGAAAGAGGCCTCACCTATATTAATGGGTAGGTAATAATTAGAAGACAAAAGCTTATTTAACCACAATAACTAAATCACATTTAATTTATATTTATAAATTAATATGTATAGATATAAGTAACTTAGATACAGATTTTTTTTTATGGTTGACAGGCTAGTTGTTTGACCACAGCTCACCTGATGTTAAGTGAAGGTGTGGTCGAAGATGGTAAAGCACACCTAGCCTGGAATGGAACTGGCTCTCAAGTGAGGCTGCCGGAACACACTGTTAGATGCTTGGCGGCAGATTTTCAACTTGAGAGTGGTAGCTAGCCAGCCGAGTACTAGAAAGTACCCTACCACCATGCTATGGTTTCCTCACGATGTTTTCCTTCACCGGCAGCTCAAGCTCATTGTAGGGGTTTGAACCCACGCCCTTCGGCAAGCGAACCTACCGCGCTAACCACTGAGCTATCATCGCTACATCATTTAATTAATCTTAATTAGAAATACTTACAGTTGAACCGTAAGGAAGGAAACAAGAAACAAGGTCAAGGTCAAGAATCATTGACCCAGGTGTTCATCCAGGTAATAAACTATATTACATGTGCCAAATTTCATTCAAATCCGTTCAGCTGTTTTTGCGCAATTGAGTAACAAACATTCTAACATACCTACAAACTTTCGCATTTATAAGTAGGAGGAAGTAGGATTAACAGCCATTACTTTTAAGTCCGAGGATGAGTCCAGCCGTGACTTTAATGAAGTAAAGTTATATCTGATCGTAGATACGACCACCCTCACATAATGGCGGGGCAGGGTACCATGGGTCTGGAGATAATGGAGCAGGTGCCAGATGTGGACGCCGTGCTGGTTCCGGTCGGCGGCGGCGGGCTGCTGGCTGGAGTCGCCACGGCGATCAAGCATCTTAAGCCCCATGTTCTTATTTACGTGAGTACCTACATAGTACCCAAGCGGTACCCAGTCACTTATTGAGTGAGGAGCAAATGTCGATATTTAATTCTTTTTCTATATAGAAAAAAATAATCGAGAACTTGTTTACAAAGTAATTGTCCCGTTGCAACATATCAACATGATTCTTGCGTTACTTTGCGGAAGTTAATTTTGAATATTCAAGGCGTACGTACACACACTGGGCATACTCTTCAGAACAGCAATACGTTTGAGATCCTACACAATACTACTGGAACAATTGGAAATTTGGAAACATGAGAACACAGATAACTCATTACTTATAATTATTCATTACGCATACCTAGTAGCTTAGAAGCACATTACGGTCGCTCAGTTGACTACAAAACTTATCCAATAATACACAGCGAAAATGAGAGTTAGCGTTGATGCTGTGTTTGGAGGAAAACGGTTTTCTCGGAAATATCATCCAGATTCTAGATTAATACACCATTACTAATTAATTTAATTTACTTATTAAATTTGACAGCCCCGTTGGCTCATTGGTTGTATATCTGCCTTGAGAGCTGTAGGGCGTGGGTTCGATTCCCACTCAGGGCAAACATTTTGCGAATAAACAAATGTTTGTTCTGTGTCTGGGTGTTCTGTATGTATTTACAAAAAAAAAAAGTATTTATGTATTCTATCAGTTATCTGACTTCCATCACACAAGCTCTGCTTAGTTTGGGGCCAGATGGCGCTGTGTGTATACCAAGTCCTACGATATTTATTTATTTTATTTAATTGATGATAATATTATTACCTAATGACAGTATAATTTAATATTCATAAGCTTTTATACTCAGAGCTTTAAAAAGCGTCACGGCTTCATGGTAGATGTTACAAAAACTCGATCTAAACTGTTCTAATCTACCGTCATTGTGCGAAGTGCTAAACAATGGATTATACTGCCCAAATGGGTGATTCCTGATAGATACAACCTGGGTGCCTTCATGTCACGAGTGAATCGGTTTTTTCTAGGCAAACGTGCTCTACCATAGAGCGCATCTTCGCTTACATCCAGGCAAGGTGGCGGTCAAACGCAAGCATATATTCAGTAAAAAAAATACATAGGTAGGTACTATTTATTTCTGCTGCTTTAAAATGTCTTTGCTAAATACATGTTGTATTTCGAAACTATTTTAACAACCCGAAGCGCCATGCTATTTACGACTGAGCAGTGAGCATGCCTACTTTGAAGGAACTTATTTACTTATTCCAAATTTATGGGCACCTAAATTTAAGACACTTTCTGGGAAAACAGACTCCGGCAAAGAGTTTTACTAACTCGCTGAACGAACTAAATACCTTTTTTTTTTTTTATATGTTTGACAGGCTAGGTGTTTGACCACAGCTCACCTGATGTTAAGTGAAGGTGTGGCTGAAGATGGTATAGCACACCTAGCCTGGAATGCAACTGGCTCTCAAGTGAGGCTGCCGGAACACACCGTTAGATGCTTGGCGGCAGATTTTCAACTTGAGGGTGGTAGCTAGCCAGCCGAGTACTAGAAAGTATCCTACCACCATGCTATGGTTTCCTCACGATGTTTTCCTTCACCGGCAGCTCAAGCTCATTGTTGGGGTTTGAACCCACGCCCTTCGGCATGCGAACCTACCGCGCTAACCACTGAGCTATCATCGCTACAAACCATATGGTTTCAGAGCTCTTAGTGCAAACTTGGGGAATGAAATGAAATAGAAATGATGAAATGAATGAAATGAAATGTCAACCGTGTGTGGATGACACTTTGATATCTCTACGTTATATTATTATTAATAGACTGTAGTTATTCGAAAATCCCTGGATCTTCAACGATCTACATTATGTATTTAGGTTAATTAGCTAATGAAACAGTAATCTAATTTGTTTTAATTAGTATAGAAGCACTTGCCCGATAAAATTAAAAGTAGGTAGTCCGTTACAAGATATACATATATAGCATAGGTCGTATGATTATAATTATTATGGTTGGTACCCAAACGACCTTATGACAATCTATCAGACTCTTCTGACACGATCGATTATTTATTATTAGACATGTTGCTTCGTGTGATCTGTTGTCAATTAACTTAATTAGTCACATGTTGTATCTATATTTTACAGTATAATTTTGTCTCATGATCAAAATTACTCTACTACACAAATAAGTGTATTTAGATATCAATGCCCTCCACTGAGCACAGAATCACGAGGGAGGTTTTATTAGGTAAGTAGGTACGAGTACAACAAAATAACGGGTCATAGGATAAGCATAAATAGTATCTAGCCAAAGCCTATTTGAACATTGTATGTTCACAATTAACTAGACTGTTGACACTCCTTTAATATTAACACTTAAATATAACACAGTTCGACAATAAAATACTTACTACACATTTGAATCTGAAAAAGGAATCTTATCGTTAAGAGCGACCTCTTCCATACATCCTTAATAAGTAGCATATAACTATTAAATAAGCCTAGTAAATAAAGCTCTATTTTTTGTAAACCACTTAAACCTTAGGTACCTATATGTCATATCATTGTGACTGAACAAAGCGCACAAGAGCATTATTAAAAAAAACTTTATCATCATACTCAGCCTATCATGTCCACTGCTGGTCATAGACCTCTCCCAAGGTATACCTACTACTCGACTCGGGACTCTATTTCATATGATTAAATGAGTATCGGACGACATTGTATGGTAGGAAGACACGTTCGAATGAAATTATGATTATTATATTTCAGGCAAAAGATTCAGATATAGCGCTCTCTATATATTAACTTCAAGTTACTGTGAGCCAGATTTAATTAGTACCTGGTTGCCTTTACTAATCTAAAACTTTTGAAAAATCAGTTTTCAAATATGTTTATCATTCAGGGGGTGGAGACTGAAAAGTGTCCGAGTATGAAGCATGCGATAAACTCCGGCGAGCCGGTGAGCGTGGACATCCGGTCGACGTTGGCGGATGGTCTCGCCGTGCCCACAGTCGGGTACAACGCCTTCGTCACCGTCCAACATATCATCGACAAACTGGTAACTGCTCCTGCGAAACCTAATTACTCACATACCTACGATTCTTATTGATTTTGTAGTTACGCATGCCCCGTAGCTACAGTGCACTAACTTTTGTTTATGTTCTACATTTTCGTATATATTCGTTATTCGTTTCAACATATTTTTTTCTTTATTTTTGGTTAAAAAAATAGAACACCGAAGCTTTTAATAGATAATAATAGGAATTTGAACTAGCGATAAATAACCATTTATTATCCATTTCCTAAGATAATTATTTATCATCTATCAATACTTACAATTACTTGAACTCACCGGCATAATTGGTTTGTGGCAGATCACAGTGAACGAGGATTGGCTAGCGCGAGCGATTCTGCGCCTGGTAGAGCAGGAGAAGTACGTGGTGGAAGGCGGCGGCGCCGTCGGAGTTGCCGCTATCATGGCCGGCCTTGTGCCCGAGCTTCGCGGGAAAAAGTAAGCAACTGCCAGAACTATTTTACTATCCATGTGATGGCCTGTATGCAACAATATCTAAACGTAAAGAAAATAAGTAGTTTAGTAGAGGTTTATAAATATGGAATACATGCCATCTATGACAAAGGTGTCTTCTGTTTCATTAATGTTACCTTAATTATAGTCAGCCTCTGAAATCCTACTAATATAATAAACGCAAAAGTTTGTATGTATGGATGTGTGTTGTTACTCTTTGACGTTAAAACTACAGAATGGATTTTGATGAAGTTTGATATGGAAGTAGCTGACACCCTGGATTAACACATAGGCTACTTTTTATCCCGAAAAAACGTAGCGGATAACACCGCAGGGCGCAGCTATTTTTTGTATAACATAAAAAATATGTAGCATATGCTTCTCCCAAGACATCCCATTCAGCTCGGTTTCTACGACTATTCACTTTAACCTCTCCCAACTTTGTTACATCTTTAATTTTTATTTTGCTATCAAGCTAAATTATGAAAAAAAAGTATAATAAACATCTTCAATTAAACAAAACAAAATAACTTAAAATAATAACTACTCTAAAAGCCCGCTATCAATGGGAATAGTTCCCAAAACGCTGGCCCCATTGCCGCGTTGTATGGCAATACTCAAACGCTGAGCAAAATAAAGGCCAGCGTTTTGTTCACGTGTGGCGTCGACCAAACATCTTTAATTAATTTAGGAAAGTTTACGTTTTTTTTTTGTTTAAACCCTTTAATTTAATATCGTATTCTATTATAGAGTGGTGTGCATTCTGTCCGGAGGTAATATCGACACGACCATTCTCGGGCGGTGCCTAGAGCGCGGACTGGCTGCGGAACAGCGTCTCGTCAAATTCAAGGTAGGTATTAAAACGGTCAAGAATTTGGCTATGTACAACATCATTATCATTAATTATTCGTGAATATATCCATCTCTCAAAATCGTAGTTAATTTCTCTAGATGTAGCCCTATTTCGCTCTGCCATTTGTCAAAATATGTAACTATAAAAATTACGTCTTTTAAATACTCACTTTAGGGTTTGATAGATACAGGGTAGAATAAGATTTTGAACTGTTCAACAGTTCAAAAACTTCTCTTGAAATTATAGTCAAAATTTTAGATGGAATTGAATAGGGTAACACTTGCTATGCACTCCATTGGCATTCCTTACTTGATTCTGACTGTTAGATAATAATCAAAGACGTGATTTTTTTCAGGTGACGGTCAGCGACCGGCCTGGTGGTATAGCTGAGCTGTGCAAGTTCATATCGAGCATCGGAGTATCGATCAAAGACATCATGCAGGAGCGAGCATGGGTGCAGGGAGACATTTTTAGCGTTCGCGTATGTATTTACCTAAACTCATTATTTGTTTATGTTTCAAACTGTTTCGGACATTTGAGAGGCATTGGCTAATTAATTGGGGCTAAAGCTCACTCCAAAAGACCTTGTTGAATCCAAACACCTACATAAAAACTTAATCACACACAGTCAATAAGTATTACTATTAACTGTGTGTGAATGAAATATGTACCTACTATTTGCATATTATAGCTACAATTGAAAATTTCCCGGTTATTGTGATGAACTTTTGGTGTCTGGTCTATGAAAAAAGATAATGGCACGTGCCAAATTTCACTCATTTAATTTAAAAAACTCGTTATGATTGCTAAAATTATTATTAGATGTATTCTTCATGTTAAAGTTTGAAAATTTAATAAAAGCTCTTGCACTTCAGGACGAACGATTTTGTTAAGTTGCTATTAGTTTTTTTTTTAAATATCGTAGGACATTACACAGCGCCAACTGACCCCAAACTAAGCAAAGCTTGTACTATAAAAGTCAGATGACTGATATAATACTTACTTAAATACTTTTTTTAGTTAATTAGGTACCTTTAGTAGGTTATCTTTTTAGGTACATATCTCGATCTACCTAGTAACAATATACTATATTATCTTCGGACATCGAACATAGAGCTTACGCAATTCATATGCTATATGCATATCCTGTGAAAATTATATAAAGTGAGGCCGTAAAGCTTTTGTCTGTAATGCGCCATTTAGAAACAATTGTTATAAACTTCAAGACGTCACAACTTGCTTAACTATCGTCACAATAATTAATTCATGGTCACTATTGAAAACGAACTTGCTGCTATTTATAATTCAATCTTGCAGATATCACGATACGATGACATATTACACTTTACAGCCTTTTAAACTTGATTTATTTTATTGTTCTCATATCTTTTGTTGTTTGATTCATTATCGTCTTTTGTTTTCGTTTGGGGGTCGCTCATAATGGCACGAGTTCTGCTGATAACAATTATGTTGATTTCATGCAAAATAAGATTATGTACCTACTTAGGTAACGAGGAATCGCGCCATTTCATCGCGAGACAATTATCGCGACTTTCTACATACGAAAGTTACGTTTGTGAGTTGTTATGGGCATCATTTTTATGAATAACTTGCGTGACATTATTAGAATCAGGAATTTTCAGTTAAACTTTAAATTCCTAAACCCATTTCCTATTTCTACCCACGCAGTTCTAGTCATAAAACTTTCACATACCTTCATGCAAAAAACAAACATTGGCACAAAATATTGAAAGAATTTTATGATTTGTTATATTTTAGGTGAAGGTGGTTTGTGAGACGCGTGGGCCAGAGCACATGGCGGCGCTACGCGAGCTGATCGCAGCTGCGTACCGCGAATGGGAGTTTTCTCGGGAACTCGACGCAGACCGCCGCTCTAGCCTCGATTCCGACACTATCTCTCATTAGTATTGCCTACTGATGCATAATCGGCAAAATTCAAAAATGGTTGAATGTGAATGGCAATCGATGATAAATTTATCCTGTAATCTTAAGCCATTGACAAGCTATGAGGATTAATAGAGAGAGAGAGAGTATCAAAAGCTCTCGTTAGATCTTCCTCGACCTATTTCTATATTTTTATAAAAATGTAAATCTACTCTGTACAGCCAATATCAAATAGAAACTATATACATTGTAATTGCCAATAAAAAGTAAAATCATAGGAATATGTCGTTGTAATTATAATTACAGTGTAATCAATGTATAATTATGTGATTATAATGATGTTTTAGATTTAGGTAGACTAGTAATGTAATCAATTCGTCTGTGATAGGTACCAAGACGAGGATGAGTAGGTCTCGATCTATAATGTCGATTAGGAGATGCATCGATAAATTATTTTGTTAATTTGAGCACGAGTAAGTAATACATATCTACATGATGTAAATCTAATGTTGAATCATTTCAAAAAGAAAATGACAAATATAAATAGAGAAAAAAAGATCTTGAAAATAGTTATTGGTGGTTACGGAAAAAGATACTGGACCCAAAAAAATTACATTTGGAATACAGCACAATTAGTTTTTAATGAATATTATATCTGTAATTAAGTATCTAAGTTAATTAAATCCCAATTTAATACCTACGTAAAATTAAGAATAATTGTTTTTGGACACATTGTCAATTAGATTTACAATTAGAGATCGTTTTAACTATGGCATTTTCTTTTCATTTGAAAATAAATAAAAAGCATTAATACGTATTACTATTTTTTCTGTAAATAGTACTTTGTGTGTATTGTCACATGCAATATAGGAATAAGAATCCATCGCATGGAAGTTTTCAATAAAACGTATACATTTTAGAAAGTGCTCTTTGGGTTTTCGACCTGTTTTTACTCAATCTACGTCGACTTATAAACCTTTTTATGTGACGTGACATTTCTTTATTTTATCTTTCAGTTAGGTATTCCTTTGATATTTCCTTTATTCCCTACTGCAATGAGCAAAATTAAGTCTTCTTGGTCAAAATTTGAATAAATTTTATAATATGGCACACCATTTTAGCGACAAAATCTTATGTCTGTCTCAAATCTAACCCATTTCTCTAATGACTAAAACAAATAACGTTAAAATGCAATAGAACCAATCCACAATGAATTCAACAGTAAGTGTAATTTTATTTTATTGCATCACGATTGACCTTGAACAAAATCATTGACTTTTATAAAGCAATTTTTAGGAAGGGACACATAGCTAAATATTAGAACGTTCCCATAAAGGCCCTAGTAGTAAAATTTAAGCATGCCTCAATATAGCATATTGCATATTCTGTAATAAAATTACCAATATTTATCTTTGCTTTCTTGATTTTGCAATAATAATGATAATGGTAGGTCCGTTACAAAAATGCAAATAATAGGTACCTACCTGCTTATATTTAAGTTTTCTACCCTATGTAGGATGTAGAGTTCGATGAGTTATGCGATCCCAATAACCCCAGAAAAATAAAATTTGAAGACATCCGCATAGCGGCAAAAAGAATTGCAGGAGCCGTCATCAAAACAGATTGTCCGGTAGGTAAACGTTATATTTTCACCAATGTATAAAAAATAGTAATCATAAAGTAGAAAATATTGTAACTACATTTTCTATATGTTAGAAATTATGACTATGGCCTTGTAGCACTTCATAAAACTGCAAAAAGGTTTGACTACTTATACCTACCAAAAGCTATACCTACTTATGAAAAATAGTTAATTATTTTTTTTCCATGGGTAGGATATTTTCTAAAACTGCAGGGTAGCTAGCACTCTCAAATTGAAATCTGCAAGCATTTAAAGATGTGTTTCGGCATCCTCATTTCGCTCGCTTAACATCGGCTTAGTTGTGGTCAAACGTCTATCCTATCAACCATAAAAAATACAACCGACCAAGAGACGTTTCGATTGATCATCCTAATGATTCAGTTTGGTTATTCGTTACGTACGATAGCTAATAATAGGTATCTAATAATTAATAAGGTGATAATTATTATCTAACATATTTATAAAATGTATCTGATCCATGGTGTCTTTAACGGTTTTGTAGAGAGCTCACCTATCGGAATTACTTGGAGTGGAATTATATATGAAACAGGAATTCCTTCAATACACAGGAAGGTAATTGCACACTATCTAGTTAGCTATGCAAAGGTTGTAGATATATCATTAATCAAAGATTGCGTAGTCTCCACTTGTGATCATGTCTGTTGAAATCCTTCGAACGAATATAATAGAATGTGTCGTAGACAATTTGGCTGGATAAGATTAATGAAAATCAGGCTGAAAATAAAATTATGCCCATCGTTGATAACCTATTGAAATGCTAAGCTAAAAAAGTTACTAAGTAGAATAATATACAGTAATCTATAATCATATATGAAAATGTAATATTGAGAAAGTAACTACTTAGATAATATAAATATCTGTTATTAGTTTCAAAGAACGCGGCGTTCGAAATGCTCTCATGAATCTCAGCGATGAGCAGAAGAAAATTGGTGCCATCACAGCTTCGGCTGGAAATCATGGCATGGCTTTGAGCCACCATTCGACGCAGATGGGCATACCTGGAATTGTCGTCTTGCCAAGTTACACACCCCTCGGTAAAGTCTCAAGATGTGAACGACTAGGAGCCAAGGTTTTACTGCACGGGACCTGTATAGCTGATGCTAAGCACTACGCTATGACTATTTCAAAAGAAAAGAATATGGCCTACATTAATGGGTAGGTTAAGTGTTTTCTTAGTTTTTTGAAGAACTTGTGCTCTTTTGCAGAATCTATCTGCAGAAGTAGCTCAACCACCAATGCATTTGACACGTTGTCAAATACCAAATGATAATGAATGTTGGTTCACATAACATTTAGTATAATTAAGTATAGATACTTATTTAATGTGTAACTATCAAATGTATCAATATAGCACAAAATTGCTGAAATAATCAAGAGTTTAAAGAACATGACAAAATCTTCTTCCAGATTCGACCATCCGAACGTGGTAGAGGGTCAAGGGACGATCGGAATCGAGATCATAGAGCAAGTGCCTGGTGTCGAAGCGGTCCTTCTACCTGTCGGTGGAGGTAGTCTTCTAGCTGGTTGCGCCACTTCTCTTAAGTATCTTAAACCTGAGATCGAGGTATATGTAAGTATCCATCAAAATGTACCTAAAATTACCTATAACCACAGCGCTTGCGCTAAGATGAACTATCGTGTCAATTCGTAAACTTATATCGGTCAGGTATACGGAGACGAGTAATATACTGTACCTTTGGTATTCATATAAAAATTTGGGTTATTCTCGTACAGTAAAACTTTACCGAATAACTTGTCCTCGGACAATCAACGCGTAACTATTTTAAAGTAAGACATGGACGGCAAAAATACTTCTATTTAGCTATAGTTACCGAAAATATTAAGAAACACATACATAAACTCTATTGCCAGATGAATTCTAGTTCGGTAATATGCATACTTTTAGAGATTTTGTCATAAAGAAATCCAGTAAAAAATGTAATACCGCGTTATTTTAGTTTATACCAAATAACGTTCATAGCATTTTCCTATTTTGTAAACCAATTTATGAGAAAACTATGGCAAACACTATTTAAAAAAATGTGTATTACGTTTAACAGGGAATCGAAACGAACAACACAAACAGTATGTCGGAAGCTCTTAAGAAAAATGAACGCACCTACGTGACTATTGAATCTACCATCGCAGACGGTTTAGCCGTAAACATGGTCGGTGTTAACACATTTCATAGCATCAAGGGCATAGTGGACAAAGTGGTAAAAAAAAATAGTTTTATATAGAATAAAAGTAGGATATGTATTTTTCATTATCAATTACCGTATATCTATACCTTGTAACACGTTACAGATTGTAGTAAACGAAGATTGGGTAGCTCGCGCCGTTACTTACATTGCTGAGCATGAAAGATATATAGTTGAAGGAGCTGGGTCTGTTGGAGTAGCAGCCATCATGGCTGGCTTGCTGCCCAACTTGAAAGGGAAAAAGTGCGTACTTGATGATGGCTGGCAAACCACTTACTAATCTAAATTATAACCAAAGTAATCTATCTATACTATTATAAAGAGGAAAGATTTGATTGTTTGTTTCACCGTTGGGTACACTATCTCCGGGTAACATAGGCTACTTTTTATCCCTGTATTCCCACGGGAACGGGAAATACGCAGGTATATATGTCCATTTGATACCGTCATAGTTATAGACATAGTTTTTTCAAGTGTAAAATCTCAGGTGTTCACTTATATAAGTAACAAAATTAAGCTAACATTAATGCTTAGGGCACATAGATCTATATCAAATTTCTAAGTTTGTTTACTGCATATTTGAACATCGGGAGACTTTCTTTTATACTTATTCCTATTCGATGTCACTTAGGTTAGGTTTAAGTACAGATGCTCTGCTGAATCAATGGTTATTCGCTATCAATAAACGCCTTTTCAGAGTTGTATGTGTTGCGTCCGGGGGCAACATAGTACCAACAGTCCTGTCCCACGTATTCGAGCGCGGTATGTCAGGAGACGGTCGCCTGTTCAGGTTCAAAGTGGTGATCAGTGATCGTGCGGGAGGCTTAGCAGAGCTGGTCAACATGATGGCAAGCATTGGCATCGTCTTACGAGATGTCGTCCCAGAGAGAATTTGGGTCAAGGGAGACATTTGTAGCGTTGAGGTGAGATGATATATTAGAAGCAATTCGATTTTTTTTATATAAAAGTAATAAAATGAACGAGACGCTCTCTTGTTGATTAGAGATAACGCCTGTTCATAACCGTTGCAGCGATACACAGAACTTTGAGTTGTAAAACTAAGTCCGAGGCATCGCTGCTTTGGCGGCAGAATATCTGGTACTGCGGTGGTACCTACCTAAACAACCTATTGCTAAGGAGACCTACCATTAAGTAAAAAATTGACTATGGACCAATTAAAAAAATAAACCTTTGAAATCTAATTGACTTGGTAATCGTAGCCTAGAACTCCTTGTAAAGTACCGGATATATGTAGTGAATTCAATCGGCAGTGATTGAAGAAGAAAGCGAAGTGTTGCCATGCTATATAATATGATGTGTGTTTAACCTGGTCCATATCGGTAGTGTACACTTGTACAGTGTAGGTACGTATGTTGGCTTTATGTTGATGAGGAGTATAATAAAAAATGCTACTTATAATTTTTAAAAACACCTAATCTGACAAATAACAGATGTTACCATATTTTTATTACTCGCTTCACTAGACGCGAAATCTTAAAATTTAATCTTTTCGAGGAGTCCTGATCTAAATTATAAGCTTACAATGTACTGAGAAAATTCTAATGAATACAACTACTTTGCTTACCCTAATAGCTTTTGCAACAGGTCAAAATACTTGCCGAATCTAAGGGATGGGAACACACAAAGGAAATGATAGATCATGTCAAAAAGAACTACAAGGAATGTTATTTCCAAGACATGACCGAGCAACAGGACAAGCCCACCACCCGTCGCGGCCCTTGCCTTGCTCCCCACCCAGCCTGTATGCAGCAGAAGTAACAAATAAGTGAATACTCCCCATACAGTCTTTATGTGAAAATAATAGTTCTATAGGCATGTCGCTACTGGATTGTCAACCAGACTTCAAGCAATAATACCAAAACAGTGGACATATAATCAGGTAATATAAATTATAAGTATATACAGCTACGATTAATTAATTAAGAACGTTTTATTGCACAACACATACGAGTCTGAGAATTTGAGATATTTTATGTAAGGTAAGGTAAGTTACGGCAGCCTAGTTGGAAGACTTTCTGGTTTCAAGTCTGAAGATCCTGGTTTTGAATTTTACTGTACATCTTTTGTCACCTGTAATTCATCCAAATCCGCTCAGTAGTTTTTACGTTAAAACACATCCATCCATCCTCACAAACTTTCACATTTAAATAATATTATAGTAGGATTTGGTGTGGACAATAAAGAATTAATCAATCAATATTTGTAAACCCGCACTTAGCCAGCTATGGTCTTGCCCTTTACACAATAAGAAGACGCCCTACGCCCAGCTCTGGGTTTATAAAAAACGGCCGATCGGAAATATCTTAGTCTTGTATTGTCGCTAGCTAGGTATAGACAAAATTTAAAATTAAAAAACCCCCGACACCAGTAATACACAATACCAAGTTTCGAATCGATCAGTGGTAAATACTCACATACATAAGAGCTGTTTATCTTCAAACAGCTGAACAGACTTTCTTGAATCATAGTTAAGATCACTATCGATCAAGTTATATAAAAAAAATGTGTGATTTGCCATTTTGTGGTGGGAGTCGTCTTGGATTTGAAATTTATCATAGTGTATAGTACTCTACTAGTCAAGCGCCTACATTTAATGCCCATATTGAGGTATTTGTGAAAAAAAATGTAATCCGCTATTTTGTGGCGGCGGCCATCTTGACACGTTTGACGCGCCAATTTTCCTCAAACAACACAGCTAAGAACACTCCCAACTAATTAACCATTCAAACAAAGATAACAACATTAAAATCGGTTCATCCGTTCGGGAGCTACAATGCCACAGACACACCACAGACACAGATACAGTTGCATTCCAGGCTAGGTGTGCTTTACCATCTTCGGCCACACCTTCACTTGACATCAGGTGAGCTGTGGTCAAACACCTAGCCTGTCAACCATAAAAAAAAACAGACGTCAAGCTTATAACACCCCATCGTTTTTGCGTCGGAGGTTAAAAAGGAAACACAGTAACCAAGATGCCGAAGATTTTCTCCTAAGTACCTAAAATAAAATAAACAGGTGGCAACATAGATCATAACTTTCACAGGACATAGTTTTAACTTACCTATTTTAAAATAATGTCATGCAGAAAAATATGCAAATGTTTTTTTTGACATTGTCACATTTTGTATATCAGAATCTGATTAAAATTTTAGTAAACATGTATGCAATAAATTAACAGCATAAACCATTATGTTTTCATAACTGTTTATAATTAAATTAAAATAATGATACTTCATTTAAGATATTAGTGAAAAAACACCATAACTGGTTATGAAACAGCACCTGCTCACCATACACAATGAATCCAAATAATGTAGTACGTATAGTTTTCATAATTCCGTTAGTGGCGAAATGGACCCATTTTCATGTTATCTGTAGATGTACGCGAGATATTAACATTGCATTTTTATGTAGGATGTAGAGTTCGACGAATTATGTGATCCAGATAATCCAAGGAAAATAAAATATGATGACATCCTTGCTGCTTCTAGAAGAATCGTTGGAGCAATCGTCAGAACACCATGCCCGGTAATTACGCTGATTATATACAGATAGTTATCATTTTTCCCGCAGCCTTCAAAAAGTGGATCAAAAACGTTTTATTTACAGTTTGATTGTAACATGGTTTAATAATTAGATATTGAAGTCTTCTATCTCCTTATTGTCGATACAAACACGCATTTACCTGGTTAGATACAATCATAATATGTACACATCGATCACTTTGCACTAGACCCTATCATATCCTACTATATCCGTATAGTATAATATAATATTATAAATGTGAAAGTGTGTATTTTAAGATATTTGGATGTTTCTTATTCAATCACGCAATAACGGCTGAACGGATTTGAATGAAATTTGGCACACATAGTTTATTACCTGGATTAACATATAGGATACTTTTTATATCAGAAAAAGTTTCGGATCTTACCAAAAATGCACAAGGATATTACCTTTATCCACCACCAGATGACGTCACATTTCACAATACATAATAGTAAGTATTTACTTATGACTTGACATCTGATGGTGGTGATGCTATTTCTTGTTACAATTTCACACGGACGAAGTCGCGGGTATACAGCTAGTGTAGAATAAATAAATGTCTGTATAAGCCCTATCCTTTAATTGTCTTGCATGTAATTTAAATTCTTACGAAAGAATTATATCCAAATAGGTACCTACTCTTGAACACTGCATTTACAACTCGATCTTTCTTATTTTTGCAGAAAGCTCACATGTCTGAAAGACTGGGAATGGAATTATATATGAAACAAGAGTTCCTCCAATTTACAGGAAGGTATAGTATATTTATTTTTAATAAATAGGTTTCCGTTTGACCGTCATCACACCTGATGTTAAGCGAAGATTTAGTTTTAGTTAAGGTATACATATTATGGAACACGCTTGCTTATAAGATCATTCACTCTCGACGTAAGGGCACCCAGATTGTGTAACAAATTATTTATTTACTTGCAAGTGGCTTTAGAGTGAAATTGGCATAAGAAACCCACTTCTATAAGCGGCATTATATTATTTATTACTATGGAGGTCTTCACGATCCAAATGACCAACAACTTTAGGGTCGACCCAGACGAAGGTGATGTGATGAACTACATCGTCACGACAGTCATTGTACCACGAAAGCCAAAGACCAGGCAATCTGGAAGGAGGAAAGGGAGACCTCCCTTGCCCAGCTGTGGGACATTAGAGGCTGAAGTAAAAATAAATAAAAAATTTAGGTCCGCACGGTACATTGGCAACAGATACTGCCCCCAGTCTTAAAATGCTACTGCCATCATAATAAAATAAAATGTGAATGTCGTGCAGATCAGTATACTAAAATGTACTAAAACAAATAATTAAATCACAGTTTCAAAGAACGCGGTGTAAAAAACACTCTCATGTGTCTCACCGAGGAGCAGAAGAAGTACGGTGTGATAGCAGCTACGTGTGGTAACCACGGTACTGCCTTGAGCTACCACGCCACGCAGTTGGGCATACCAAGCATAGTGGTAATGCCGAGTTATGTGCCTCTTGGAAAATCCCATAAGTGTGAGAAGCTTGGAGCCAAGGTCCTACTACATGGGGCCAGCATAATAGAGGCTAAACGACATGCTATGACAATAGCGAAAGAAAAAAAAATGTCTTATATTAATGGGTACGTTTACATAATCATTGTATAATCAAGTGGTAGTCGGTTGTATCAGCGGAAGTTTTTCGGAAGTTCGAAGTCGGAAGTCCGAAATTTTTCCGGTAGTTTTATCCGAATCCGGAAAATTAGTAGTTGTCTCGTATCTCCTTCATCCATGCTAGTAGTTAATTCAATTATGTCCTAAATATTCTCTGTCCTATCTGAATGGATTTTATTTTTGAGTTCATTTATTTATTTTATTATAAGTTTAATGCGGTATCGAGGCTATAGGTATTTAGTTTACTAGGTAGTAGGTTCAATAGGGGCGATTGTTATGACAATGCAAGTCATTACAGAATTCGAAGGCGATTAATACCAAGATATAATTGCTCTTTCAGATTTGATCATCCGAACGTAATAGAAGGACAAGGAACGATCGGAATAGAGATTTTAGAACAAGTGCCTAATGTCGACGCGGTGCTGGTGCCCGTGGGCGGTGGATCCCTTTTGTGTGGCATTGCAATTGCCATTAAACATCTCAAACCTGACACTGAAATCTATGTAAGTCAAGTTTCTATATAAGCCTGGATTTAGCTGAGGACATAATTTTTCAGGCGCGGTTGTATACTAATGCCAGGACAATCGGGCGTAGTTCAAAGTTCGTTGCAAGTGAAGTAAGATAACGTAATAAAAGTTAGGAATGTAATCAAGCATAACCCAGTAGCGACATTGATGGTTTGTAGCCGTGTTTATGAGTGCGATTGTAACTAATTTGACAATTTTTCTAGGGCATTGAAACAGAAAAAACGTGTAGCATGGTGGAATCTCTCAGAAAAAATGAGCGCGTTTTTCTACCCATAGATACCACCCTTGCGGACGGCTTAGCTGTTAACATGGTCGGTGTTAATACTTTCCATAACATAAAGGGTGGCTTAGTGGATAAAATGGTATGACATATACTCTCCTAATACATCTACTCCTTGAATATAATCAGGTCATCGTATCTATAAATCATATTCTACCACACTGGTCAAAAGCGGATTAGTGCTTAAGCATTTATGTTTATGTGAAATGCTGCATTAAATCGCTTAAGAAATTGTGTCATAAGTCACTGAATTTCTTCTGGTTTTTCTTCACGATCTTTTTTCGCCGAAAAGGTAGAGGCATGAACTTAAAAACCTAAGTTGGCATAGGTTTTCATTAATTGCAGCTTTGAATAGAAATTAATTATTGATAAGTTTTATATCATTGAAATAACCACCACTCTATTCCATTGACCTAACACTGAATGTGAGCGATTGAATTAGAAAAATACTATTAAATAGCTTATTGTTTCAGATTGTTGTAAAGGAAGACTGGGTAGCTCGTGCCATCATGCACGTTTGTGAAGTAGAAAAGCTGGTTGTTGAAGGTGCAGGCTGTGTTGGCATAGCGGCCATTTTGGCAGGCCTATTTCCTAATTTGAAAGGAAAGAAGTACGTTTTATTAGTAGATTGTGAAGATACTCAAATTAGTATTGTATTTTAGACTTTCTACATTCAGTTATGTTGGTTGCTAGCATTTCTATGCGGAATAGCTTTATACGTGCACAAGACATTTACTTCCTTATACATATATTAGAAATGGGGCATGACTTAGATCATATTATTACTAATGTGTATCTACTCTCGGGTAGAACGACAGCTTAAAGGAAGCGGCTGGTTGATCAAGAGATCGCACTTTACTTTCTAATCAAAATATATAAATAACAACCTATTTTTTTCAGAGTTGTTTGCATATATAGTGGCGGTAATATAATGCCGGCTATACTGTCCCGTGCATTAGAGCGTGGCATGGCAGAGGAAGGCCGTCTTTATAAATTCAAAGTGACCGTTACTGACCGTCCCGGAGCCATGGCAGAGCTGTGCGCTATTCTGGGGGGCATAGGAGTTGCCATGCGAGATTGTATACCGGCGAGAGCGTGGGTTAAAGGAAACGTCAACTGTGTCGATGTGAGAGTATTTTTGTGATAACTATGTACCTATGACTTAAGCAAACTACACTCCATCTAGTGATACGTATGTAGCGGTTCTTACACTGAGATGTAAAATATCTTCGATCTACCTTTCGTGGTATCGCAGGGGTTCAGGCGAAGCTTGAGAATCTACTTTTCCCGACTAAATATAAAACTAAAAGTGTCTGTTATTTTAATAGTTTTGATTGTGGCCGAAGTATTAAAGTTGTTTATTTTGTGTTAACGTTGCAGTTGAAAGTAATTGCCGAGACAAGGGGATGGGATCAAACAAAAGATATGATAGAGCTGATCAAGAAGCACTACAAAGAATACTACTTCCCTGTCACTAACGATGGAAAAGATAAAGCGTCAGGCGCGCGTCGCGGACCATGCCTGGCCCCCAACCCAGTCTGCATGCAGAAATAAACAGCCGTTACATGCATTCAAACTCAATTCATATACTCAATAAGTACCTACATACATAACTACCTGTGATTCAGTAACTCACAAATAATAAAGGAGAAACATATACTTAGCACAATATAAACAGAAACATTATAATTAATGGCTTTTCCTTGTCGTGTTATTAAACCCTACAAGTATCTATATTTTCCTTAGTCGCTCGAAAAGTTTTATTTAGCACAGAACTATAAAATACAGTCCTAGCACACTGTTTTAGGCGTGACTTACCCGCGACACAACTGCGTGGCACAACCAATTGTGCCTTAGTATAGGGTATCGCTACAATGATCAAATCTCTTCCAGACAAGCCTCAGATGAATTAGTAACTATTAGTAGGTTAACGTCAAAATTTAAATTTTTGTTGGTGATTGTACTGTACT
The DNA here is from genome assembly GCA_905404145.2 of Biston betularia. Lineage (NCBI taxonomy): Eukaryota > Metazoa > Arthropoda > Insecta > Lepidoptera > Geometridae > Biston > Biston betularia. The sequence goes on from FR989879.1 coordinate 4,927,956, forward strand.
GTTGGCGCTTGGACCCTTCATCAAATTATTATTCGTCGAGTATTAGCGTGTATCTAAGTTGCCAAGAAAAACTATATCGAAACACTCTGGCAAATGTACAAAATACGACGCCAAAAATAAGAAAAAAGAAGAACTTCAGACCGGGATGGGAGCAATTGTGCTAATCTGATTATTCGTTTGAGGTGCTAATTCATTTTACCAACCCCCTGTGAATCTGCGCATGTGCGCCTGTCTCTATCTTGACTAGAACAATGACTTCTAGTTATACTCAAAAACACAACCCAATGCTTTCCTTAAAATAATACCTTTAAGTTTTAAAATAATCATGTAAGCCACTGAGGAGGCTACTGACTAACCATTACCATTTAAATCTAATACACCAATTAGGTTACTACAACCGAAAAAATACTTCTGTTTTGAATAATTACTGATATCAAAACCAAATGTTGATTTCTTAACTTCCAGCTTTTAGTCTGTATAGTCACAAAATGCCTAAGCACTATGTTGAAACGAATTCTCCACCTGAGTGCCCCAGAGAACCGATGGGACTGGCTCCAGATGTTTTGGCCAAACGAGCACTCGTGAAACCTCGCTCTTGGTGCCCGGTATGTGATAAACTTGCCATATAATATTCAGCCTGCGTCATTGAAATATCAATGATAATATGGGCCTTTAATTCAGGCGCTTTATTAATAGATAGATCGATTATTATAGACATTTGATGTCGCAGGCCCTATAACCTCAGGGTAGATATGTTCTAAGGTGAAGACCTTGAATTGGCAAACGACATCGTGAAACTCGATAGTGACGATCTACGTAAGATAAAGCTTCCAACCTTTGCCAGCGAAGGTAAGCTGGCAAAGGTTGGAAGCCATAAGCTGTAGGTCGGCTGAGTAGCATTCGGCAAAGGTTGGAAGCGATAAGCTGTAGGTTGGCTGAGTGGCATTCTTTGGGTGGACTTGTGTACTGTGTAGGTACAACATTGGACGAATGAATTGGGCGAGTGTTCCATCCTGGACCGTATCACTGTTTAATACTAGACAAAATGTGGTCAAACGCAAACCAATTTTTTAATTTAGAAAAACACCTCGTTTTTCATCAATTTGAAACAATGATTAAATTCTGTAAATCATTGAAAGCTATTTTTCCGATGAGTAATACATTTTATCGCATTTTAGAAAAATGTCGAATTTGATCCTTGGTGCGACCCGGACAACCCTAAAACAATTTTGCCTAGAGATGTATATAAAGCTGCTGCAGAAATTGGCCAGGAAATTCCTGCCACCCAGCTTGTGGTTCGTATTGATATTTTAACCTACGTCAAAAAAGATAAAATTTGCCAAATTTGTGTGTTCTCCAAATTAAGCCAAATTAGTCCAAAATTTCTGAACCGATTCATCTGATTTTTATTATTATGCAAAAAAAGCTCTTGATATGTTCCTTTCAATTACCATCCAGAGAGTGTCTCCATCGTCTCATTACTTTAACATAAAAAGTATTCCCAAATGTTTAAGTTTCAAAAGGAGGCGCTAAAAGAAATCGTGGTAGGTAATTATTTTTATAAAATAGAGTTTGTCTCTATTTTTAAAAGCAAAGCAAAAAGCAAATTTACAAGCGGTCACCGCCGCTTTTGGACAATTGTATCAATCCACTGCCCAATACTAAAAACATTGCTCTCTCCTACTCTTCAAAGTTCAAAAGCTTGGAAAAATGTTTGTATTTAATTATATGTAATTTATTAAGTAGGTTTTTTTACTGAAGATAGGCTTGCGTTTGACCGCCAACACGCTTGATGTTAAGCGAAGATGCGTTCTACGGTGGATCGCGTTGGCCTAGAAGACACCGATTCAGTCGCGACTTGAAAGCACTCAGGTCGATATATCGTATCTGGATCATGATTGTCTCGAGTACGTATAAAAGGCGAATAATTTGAAATTTTCAGAGGTCCAAGTACTGTACTCAGTTGGGATTGGAACTCTATTACAAGGTGGAATGCTTAAATCGATCTCACAGGTGGTATTAATAATAATAAAATCATATAACTCTAATTACAAAAAATATTATAACAATATAAACTTAACACGGTATTGTGTGTAATTTTTTTGTTCTTGCTCAGCAGATGTACTTACCTAACTGATAGTACTAGTATTTTTTAGTCTAAACTAAAAAATTGATCAGTCTGGTAATGTTTACAAGCGCCAGAGTAGTAACGAACAGGTTTCAGTTATATTGTCAATGGGATGAGATTATTAATCTAGATAATTATTATATAGAAAACTCAAATTTGAATTCGTTTTCTGGAATTTCTCAAGCCCCCTTAGTCACGTTAAAATAACCAAGCTAAAGAACAATTACCCGCTTTAGGTACCACCGTTGAGGGGTTTTTTCTGTGAACCGTGAATTTCGTGGTACCTAAGTATAACTACTATTCTATGTATCGGCAAAGAAAATATCACATTAGTTCTATCATATAAGTCTTTAGTAAAACTAGAAGAATGTTTTAAATTGAAAAACATTACAAATTCGTAAAATTATGACACTTTAAAACAGTAATTTATCAATAGAAATGTTCAGTATTTACCTACTGCTGGGTCGAGTAAAATAATAAGAATTGCGATTACGTTACTAAAATTATAACAATTCGATTAATTGGTTGTAGTTATTTGGAAAGAGGAGCACATTATGCCTTGCAAATGTTAAGAGATGATCAAATGCGCGACGGTGTCTATACTGCAAGTCTCGGTAACTGGGGTAAGGTCAGTAAAGCTGTTGCCACGTTGGCGTTGGCGCAGGCTCTACGAAAGCTCGTAATGCGGCGGAACCAAGTTTTTTTTAGTGGCAGATTAGGTGTTTGACAACTCACCTCATGTTAAGTGGTTAAAGATGATAAGCACCTAGCTAGTAATGGAACTGGCCCTCAAGCGAGGCTGCCGGAACACACCGCAACGATATCCTCCCTAAAATAGATTCTTGGCAACGTTGTTTTAAACACTCAAATTTAAGGAGAAATACGGAATATTGTAACTATTATTTTCGAGTCTTCGATGTTTAGAAATAGTGGTGTTTAAATTATAAAATTCTCAATAATTATTCGCACAAGTGTAAGTAAAATGGTGAAACAAAATTTCGTTTTGATTCCAAAATTCCGTAGAAGTCACTGCCAGATGCTAAGATTATATTATTTATCTATAAACTGCTTTTAGGCGTTAGCATTAAAAGCACGTCGCTTCAGAATACCGCTGACTGTGGTACTCCCAGAAACTGCCCCTGCTGAAATGTTTGACAGGATTCGAGCGTACGGGGCTACAGCCGTGATGCATGGACGTAACCTAACTGAAGCGAAGAGACACGCATTTGTTCTCAAACAGGAACACGGTGGCCTCTACATATGCGGGTAAGTAGTTTTTGCTCTAAACATGATATTTTTTTAATGTGAAAGTAATTACTGAAGATTTTTTTGTGTGATATCACGCGATTTTATAATTTATTCTAATTAACGACACGAATGCTATGACACTTTACCTGATGAATAAAAGCACACGAAAAGTTTTTTTTTAAAAAGCGGAGGTGTTTTTTTTCGAGTGCTTGTTTCGAAATAGGTAGTAGTATTTTAATTTAAAAAAATCAAATTATTCGCATGGTTGTCGGGAAGTGAAACAATACGTCACTTGTGCTGTTACCAAAACTCCGTAGAAGCATCACATTTTCATCTTCAACAGACTCAACGAAATATTTTGTCCAGTTTTGGCTATAATTATATTTGTTGTTTAATTCGACAACATGTAAAATCTGTATTCACAGGTTATAGACCAATTTTCTGTTGGGAGTGAATGCTCAGCGTATATTGTTTATTTTTCTATAGAAAATCCCTTGACTTGTATTACAGTTATGACCATCCCCATGTAATTGCTGCATCGGGTGTTATTGGCTTGGAAATACTTAATAAGCTGCCCCAAACTGACGCTATCCTGATCCCAGTAGGAGGCGGCGGATTAATAGCTGGCATAGCTACCCTCACCAAACAGCGAAAGTCTGAAGTTTTGATTTACGTAAGGAACCAGCCATGTAGACTCACATTTTATTGTTTAACATCAGGCAGAGTGTGGTCAAACGCGAAGCTATTTTGAATTAAAAAAAAAAAAAAAAAAAAATTGTACAAAAAGTAGCTTGTGACGTAGGTTGTAGTCGAGTAAATCGTTTCCGCACGACAACTTAGGAACGTCTGAACGTAGGAAGCTAAAAACTTAATAAGAACATGGTCTCCATAGCTTTAGAAGTTGGCGTGTCAACTTACTGTTTAGAGCTCTCTTGTTTATAGTTTAGGCTTCCTAAATAACGTTTAATATAAACTGATTCGTAACCAGTTCGTATGTCGCGGCTCAATCCTGGTAACCTCAATAACGTAACCAGCAGACGTCAATAATAATATTTTCCGACTAAAAACGTAAGCTATCCTCTACTAAACATATTTATTAAAAAACTTTACAATTTAAATACATCAATATCATTCTTACTTCAAAACATAATCCTAGAAATAAATTTAGAAGTCATACAGAACATTAAAAAAACACGCACTAGCATGCATCTGTCATAAGAACCGTAATTAAATGATTGTTGTAAGTGAAATCATTCATGGTTTCAGGGAATCGAGCCGGATAGATGTTGTAGCTTTTTTAAAGCGATGGAAAACGAAAGACCGTATAAAACTGAATGTGGATTCAGCATTGCTGGGTCGTTGGCTGTGCCGAAAGTTGGTTGCAATGCCTACCATACTGCAGTTTCTTTGATTGATAAGATGGTAAGCACACACTGTTTTTAACCCACGACGCAAACAGAGGGGTGTTTTAAGCATAACGTGTGTATTTGTATCTGTCTGTCTGTATCGGCTTATACATATATTTCTATAGCCTTTTTACCCGATTACGGCCAAAGTCATACGGCCAAGAATATGTTTTTGGCAGTCTATGTAAGTTTCTGAGTTACACCGTGGCGTCGCACATAGGAGTATTTACATGAAAAACCTGGCCAAAATTATTTTTTGTATTTAATTACGTGAAAATGCGTAAATAAACGATTAGACGTAAACGACGCGTCGATCTGATTTTGAGCATTTAGGCAACATTTTTTTCGTACAGAGTTTTTTTTCGCGGTTTTAGAGTTGTGCCTTTAGTTAAAGTTGTTTATAATTATAAGTACAATGACTCCACTTCGACTTAGACTACTTTATTTAATTGTTATAGGTGCTAACAGAAGAAGATTGGATATCTCAGGCTATTCTACATTTAGCAGAGGTAGAAAAAATGGTGGTCGATGGATCGGGAGCAATAAGCCTGAGTGCGCTATTAACCAAGCCTAATCTCCTTCCGGAGCTAGAAGGCAAGACGTAAGTAAATTACTCCTTGGTTTTACCCACAGAAAAATACAAGTAGCACGTGACCGATAGAAAATTGCATGCGGATTGGATCGGTCATACAGAACAATCTTGCAGATTAGTTGACCATTTTGCACACACTTTTTTGTTTTGAAGTTATATTTTAGATAGGTAGGTCCTAGTTGGTCATTACGTATTCAATAGGAAGTGTAGCTCCCGCTTACTTTCGATACAGACATAGAGAGTAGCATTCCACGTTAATTTAACTCGCAATCCGCCGCGTTACGTAAACACAGCGCATTATATATACGTGTTTTGATACTCAGCGAATAAGGACGCAAAAGGTCTACTAGACAAAGTATCATTCGATATCGCTAATAGGAAAGTCCAAAAATACACGTGGACAGCTTATGTCAATCCTGTACATTTTTGGCTTTTTCATTAGCGTTATCACTAATCGAATGTTACTTTATTTAGGCCCTCTGGAAAGTTGAATCTCACTTAGGAATTTTTAATAGTGTTTTTTTTTTATTATTTTTAATAGGTTTGCGTTTAAACACGCCCTGCATGATGTTAATCCGGATGTAGTCTAAGGTGAAGCACGCTTACATTGGAAAACTCTGTATACTCTGGATTAATTGTTTTTTTTTCTTTATAACACTAATAGGAAATATAGAGTTATTGTTTCGTTATGTACCTTATATCTTTATTGTCGGTAGTTCTACTTCGCATTGTTTTGTGCCTTTGGATTTAATTTTATTCTTTGAACTATCTTTATATTTCAGAGTAGTGTGTGTAATAACCAGCAGTAACATTGGTAATTGGAAGTTTTCTCTAGCTTTAGAGAGAGCGCAAGCAATCGAGGGTCGAAAAATTTATCTTACTGTGAGTATGACCCTAAACCCAATAATTAAGTATACTCGACTTTCGACTTTACGAGAGCTAATTCATTTACAATTTAAACATACATTGATAATAATGTTTCTGTATTCAAAAGTTTTAAAAGTATTTTATAAGGGTAGCATGGAATTGTGGTACTAAGTTGAAAGAAGCTAATAAAATGATAATAATTCATCCTTGGTAAAATGTATAGAACTGTACATTTTTTCGCGAATTAGTAGAGTTGTTCCCATTGTAAAAGTTGTTCAAGAGATCATTGTGATTAATCCTGTACAAGAACAATGACCAATATTTTATTCTTTATGTATATTAATTCTCCTAATTGTAGGTACATAGACTATAAACTATGGAAGACTTTGGTCGTGGTTGTAAAGGAGGTGAATTTTTGTTTCTCAATACTACTATTGGACATTTCACATGTTCATTAAAATATATGTTTACTGATTATACATTAACAACTAGGCTATTTTTTGTTTTATGGTTGACAAGATCACCTAGATAGACCACAGCTCACCTGTTAAGTGACAGTGTGGTCTAACATGGGTGAGGATCTCAAGTAAAGAAGTGCTTGGCGGTAGATTTTTAACTGGTAGGTAGCTATATCTAGCCGAGTACTAGAAAATAACCTACCTGACGTCTAACCACGACCTGTTCTCACGCCCGTAGGCGTGTGAACAGATCGTGTTAATCACTGAGCTATCATCGGTACAAGCATTAGGTATATATTGTTAAAACAAATGCATGTACCTAAACAGTTATTATTTCCTAAGGCAAATTATACAAAATAATCCGAGACTGTACATCTAGATAAAATTGGGAGCCGAAGACATGAAAACACGGTTGAAAGTTTTCAGCATAATAGCCAATGTGGGAGTCAACATTCTTTCTATGGAAACGGAGAACATATCTTTTGAGGAAACTGACGTCCAAAATGTTTATGTAAGACAAAACACGTCTTATTCTTTAAGCAACCGAATGTATATACTAGGTACATCCAGTTCCATTTATCGCAAAGCCTTTTCCCAAAGGGGGAAAGAACAGGGAGCCAATCTACAGGATGATAGACTAATAAACATCTCAAGTCATGTTAGGCTTGCTGATGTTGTCTCAGAAATATCTATTTGTGATGGAAAGGGTCCTTGGTTAGAATGTTAATGCCTTTTGCCTTCTTACACATTTGTTTTATACTCCAAATTTTGAGTGTTCAAGGTAAATATATATGGATTTAAATTAACTTGACAATAATTTAAGTCAAAGTATCGAGTTAGTAAATCCTCATTACTGTTGTAACTGAAACGACTGTTAAGCGGAATTAAAATATTTACATATACCTACCTACTATACATAGTATACCTTGAACAGTGAACACTCAAAATGAACTTTCTCAAAGTAACTAATAATACTTAATACTTAAATCTGAATCAATCAATTACCCCAAATTTTGTTTTTATAAACAAAGTCCAAGGTATCGCTACAGTAACTTCCCCGATACATAGTACAGCTTGGCGGCACAATATCCGATAGATACTACTCTGGTACCTAGACGACCTCTTGCTAAGTTCTACCACCTACTATATTATTAATCCACCTATTGTATTACTACCTCATGTTTTTAAGTAGCATTTTTTTAAATTACTCTATATTTCAGCTAAACCTGATATGCGAGACTCGCGATTTACTACACGCGTGCACTCTGAAACGAGTCCTGAATCGATTGTTCCCTGACAAGTGCGATTTTCTTGAGGAACCTTTTAGCCCAATACCGATTTGTGTTTGTTCCCCCAAAAAACGCATTATATAATATAGCCTTATAGTACCTACTGGACTCGAAATAAACAAGCATTGATATTTCACTGTTTTTTTTAAATACCAGAATATATTCATTCATACTACCATACTACTTTCCCGCTGCTTCAATCGCATGGTTAATTGGGAAAAGTCATTCTAGAAAGCTTCTTCTGTGATAGAAAGCCTGGAATAGAACTGGCTGCCGGATCTCACCGTTAGGTGCATGACAGCAAAATTTTCAACTAGGGAGGTAGCCAGACAGTCGCTAACAAGTACCTACTCTATCGTCATATTTCCTCACAAAGCTTTTGTTCATCTCAAGCTCATTGTTGGAATTTGAACCCACGTCCTGCAGCGTGTGATGTGATTGGTGAGTAGATCAGCACTCTTCGGTATTATGTTTCTTTGAAACACACATATTTGTCATACTGAAATAGACCTAGAGGATATTTCACCTCGCTAAAGACAGAAAATAGTGAAATATTGATTATATCTTGATTGCTGATTATTATATCACTAAAATAACTACAGAACTCTATTCATACACTCATGTTGTCCTCCTTTGCCTCAATTTTGTTGACACGCTGTCATTCTTTTTGCAATGGCTGTCAAACCCAGATTTTAAAGAATTTCACCCGCGACTCATCCACAGAATTCACGTTTCACAAAAAGATCGACATAATATTATCTATCCATGGCTTTCAACCTGTACTATGTTTCTTGAAGCTTCAAACTGAATTTACAAGGCATCTACCACCACCAGCCATGTGCCCCCAATAATTAAAACTCCTGTGTTACAGAAACCAACAGCAAACACCTCTAACCATCAAACATCATGTCTCGCAAAAATGTAAGTGGCTATTAGGACATTTACCCGCTCCTCCCGCACGCGCCGTGGATACAATTTTGTTGGAACGTGACAAAGCTATAATATGGATATGGATATATCTGATTCTTTTTCACGAGTGGAAAGACGTTATCGCGGCGCGTGCAGACTGAATTTGTAGCTAAGAAGAATAAAATATTTGAATCGTCTAACATTTTGATATTCCATTACAGGAAGATTTTGACGAGTTCTGTGATCCCGAAAATCCAAAGTTAATCAATCACGAAGATGTCGTAGACGCCGCTACGAGGATGAGGCCTGAACTAGTCCACACTCCATGTGTCGTAAAGTCGCTTTTATAAAAAGAATTTATATTATAGTAATATTTTAAAGTATTTGCTTTAAAAAAAGCCGATGACAAATGCTTTACAAAAATTTTGTCTTGTCGAGACTTTGTGTTCCTTTAAAGCTCGAATCTTTTCCGTTTTGAACTTTTAATGTACTTACTATTAGTCCGAGACATGTCATAATCCAATTGTGCAAGTGAAATGGGTCTTGTGTGCCCGTATCTAGCAGTGAACGAAAAACTACATTAAAAGTGTGTTCTTTTTCAGCCATCACAACACCAAAACCGTTTCACAATGAATCTCTTTTACAAGTTAGAAAATCTCCATAAATCAGGCAGGTGAGAAAGAACCAAATGGACATCTAGAAGAATCCAGTTTTTACTTCTCGCTGCATCCTATAAAATCTGTTTTTTTTTTTATTTTAGCTTTAAAGAGAGAGGTTCTCTTAATGCGTTGCAGCTTTTGCCTTTAGATAAAAAGAAGATTGGGGTTGCGATAGCGTCGGTCGGAAACGAGGCCGCAGGTTTATGTTACCACGCAAGCAAGATGGGCGTGCCTGTGTTTGTGGTGATGCCTTTCTCTGTGGCCATCAACAAGATGCAGACACTTCACAGTCTTGGAGCAAAAGTTGTCATTCAAGGCGCTAACTTGATGGAGTCACAGAAACACGCCAGAGCTCTCGCTAGAGATAGAGGATTAACTTATATCAATGGGTTTGGAACTATTTTATCTTGTTTCTAACTTGCCAGTCTTGTCTAATTTATATTAATTGAATGATTTATTCATTAAAGTGAATAATAGTCTCAGCTTCAGTTATTGACCAACTGCCCATGTTATTTAATTATTCTAGTCGTGATCATCCCCACGTGCTAGCCGGGTATGGCACCGTGGCTCTGGAAATTCTGGAGCAGGTTCCAGCCGTAGAGGCGGTCATCCTGCCTGTCGGCAGCGGTGGCCTTGCTGCCGCAGTCACCAAGGTCATCAAGCAACTGAAGCCCACTTGTCTCGTTTACGTTAGTGTTGCAATGTTCTAGGATTTGGAATGTGTTTTCATACACCCGTTTTTGATCGGATACAATTTTGGATTGCATATGAAAATTAAAGAATCTCCTGTAAAACTTAATCTGAAAGATACGATTAGCTATCAACACCAACTGTAACTATGTCGAGGCCTATTACCTACTAGTGTCCGACCGAAACAGAATTTTCAGCAAAACCGAATCAGTTCTGGTTATAGTTTCGACTGAAACCGTCACCGAAACTAAATTGAAAATTGTTATTATAGCAGGTTATTCAGTTAAGTTTTCTCATATAACAGTAATGTAATTAATGTTTTGTTTTATTTACATAGGGGGTGCAGCCAGAAATAAATCCAGGTTTCGTAAAAGCTCTGGAGATGGAAGACCTACAAGTATCTCCACAACACCCGACCCTAGCCGACAGTATCGCCGTTCCGAATATTGGTTGTAATGCTTTCGCTAATACATTGCCACTGTTGGATAAAATGGTAAATTCTTGGAATCCTAGTTACTAAAATGTCTCTTACATACAAATGTTATACTCTTTTTTTGCGTTGTGCTCTGCTCTGTATTGAACTGAACCGAGTAATGAGATCACGTCATATTAAAGTAGATAAGTAGAAAATGACAAAATAAAATTAATTCAATAAAGATTCAACAAACTTTACATTTGAAAATACATATTTTTCAGTTACTGGTAACTGAAGATTGGATCGCTCGTTCTGTTCTACATCTAATGGAACAAGAGCGGTACGTGGTAGAAGGCGCCGGGGCGTGTCCCCTCGCCGCTATCATCGGGAATCTCGTGCCAGAATTGAAACTTAAGAAGTGCGATATTTTATTCTGATTTTTATGTCATCTTCAGAATAGTCAAAAAATCTTAGCGGAGTCTGGATATTATAAGACCTAAGACTAGATGTCAAAAGTAATAGTTTCCTCTTTGACATACCTACTCGTACTGTAAAAAAATAGGTATTAGGTTAGGTCTATGATAGAAAATCTAATGATGATTTATGTTCTTTGATGTTTTCTAATTATTTTTGATACGTAACTTTTAAATTTGTTTTCACATATTTTTATTTTTTTAGCGTGGTGTGTATTGTAACTGGAGGAAACGTCGATAGCACTATGTACTCCCGGTGCCTGGAAAGAGGGATCACTGCAGAGGGCCGCCTGGTTAAATTTACTGTAAGTATTTATAATAATTGTTCTAACACTTTTAAATGGCATTAGGTATAGGGACGACTGTCCATGATGAACACGTACCTATGCACTCAGGATGTCGATATGATGCATTCAGGATTGCTGCCTTCGAAGACTTCATAATAGTACCCATGTTGCTTCAGTACCTAATCGTAAATCTTGTTTTCAGGTAAACATTAATGACAGTACGTCGGCAAAGTCTCGAATTTTGGACCTGCTGGCGGGAGGAGGGTATAACCTTATCTATGAGTTCCAGAACCGTGAATGGATGGAAAACCACACATATACAATCGAGGTAGATACTATTCTCTTATACTACAATGCCGCGAGACTTATCAATACAGAGGGCCTAGACAAAGTAACATTCGATAACACTAATAGAAACGCCAAAAATGAACGGGATTGACATAAGCTTCTTATGACACATCGACAGATGCACATTTGGGGACAGTATGGAAGTAAATTTACATTAAAAAAAATTACTTCCATACAGAGTCCATAATCATAAACAATTATAAATAAAAAATAATAAAAAAAACGCCTTGATGAGAGAGACCGGTTAAAACACTTACTTATTTATAAAAAGAAAAGAGCTGATAAAATATTTCTTGAATCATAGCTAAGAACTATCAATCAAGACGGCATATAAACAAAAAAAAACTTAATTAAAATCACTCGGGAGCTACGGCCTACGGTGCGACAAACAGAATGAATAGAAACTTTAATTGCCTAGTGATGTGACACGGGGCTACCTACTGATGACACTGCTGCGATACAATTTAACAAAGTCTAGGAATACTGTAGGCCAACATATTCCTCCGAACTAAAGCAAGGTACTTCTATTTCAGATGAAACTAATAGCCCAGACTAAAAATCTCGAGCATGCGCTGGAACTGAAACGGATTATAGAAAGGGCGTACCCCACTGCGTCCGTATTCGAGACGGAGCCGTTCAATGACAAGCGCACGTGTCCGTGCTACGTTAGGAAATCGATGTGAGACTGCTGACTGCAATCGATCAGTCGCTCTAACATATTAATTTGCGAGATTTACGTTTAAACGATAGTCAAATGTATGAAAAGAGCAGGCACCTTCACACCCGTTAAGGACGCTGTCCCTCTTTCCATACATCCATCCATCTATCGTTTACATAGTCTGTAAATGACAAGTTGATATGCTAGCTTTTCTAGCTCGCTTATAAACCATTATTCTCTTAATTACCAACGGCCGATCCTATACATACTATATTTACTTACTTTTAGTTTGCGCATTTTGTCTCGCTCTAACTCAAGCAAGTGTAATGCTATATCTTAGTCCTAAAGACATTAATTTGACCGTAACTTATGATAAGTACCGCTTATGTATACCTACAGTAACAATAAACTCAAATAACCTCTCTGACTTGTTTGTGATAAAAACTGAGATATATTACGACGTTATCAGATGTTTTTTCTCTGTTTAACTAGTGACCGACTACAATAACTTAATTTACAAAGGAAGGACCATTTCACGATGAATATTCGTTCTTAGTGTTTTAGGTCAGCATGAACACAATATCTCTCGTTTTTCTTTGACATTTTTTAGACAATTAGACAAAATATTGATTGATACATTATGTCTGTTTGTCTTGGTAGAGTAAGTACAGTACTATTTGTTGAACTTACTGTACCATGGGATATAGTAAGTTCAACAAGTTCTTACTACACATTTAAGTTTTCTTGAGAAAACTAATATAATATCTGGCCTGGATGAGGAAAGAAACAAATTTGTCAGGGATTTTTCATATGCATCCATCATAAGAGTCCAGTCGGGCAGATTAATTATTTAAGATTGAATACTTAAGATTAAGTATTATTTGATTTTATTTTTTTACTTTTGCTTGTTCTAAGATTTGCAACTAAGCCCTCTTTTACAAAGTTGATGCATCTTTTGCTTGTGGTTGATCCTGTTTGTGCTCTAGTTACCGAAAGACTTACAGCTTTGCGCATGTTTTCGAATACTCTATGATGACCTTGTCATGAAGTACCCTGAATCCCACCAGCCAGTTCTTGGCTGTACCTGTTGCCTCAAAGCAAAAAATAGCAAGCATATCAGAGGCCTTTCCCCACCTAACAAAAATAAAATCTGACAGGGTCATCTGAAAGGCATTCAGATGACCCTGAATAATATTTTTACCTGTGTGTAAGATAATGTAAATAGGCTCTAAGTAATGACAATATAATAATCAAGCAAAGAACCATAATATAATCTATATATAATAATCTAACTATCTACTATAATCTACTTAATATATATAGGCTCCTAGTTATATGTATTTTCATATTCATATTAGTGGGGCTTTAACAAATAAAATCATGTTGCCAAAAACAATAAATTATATATTTCATCTTACTATAACTTAAATTTTAAATGCAGGCATCAACAGAGAAAAATATTGGTATTGTCAAGTACCTTATGTTTAATTGTAATTCTTGTCCATGAATGTTGCCATCCGTACGTCCCTCTTGCTAAGCCCGTTGCAATCGTGAGATGACAATGTCACCTGGAAAAAAAAGTATTTTAAACCACGTAAGATTCGCGCGTCTCTGTAGCGTCTTCTAAAGCGCCGCCCTTTTTTTCGTAACACTAATATTATAAATGCGAAAGATCTTGGATGAAACTTGCAATAATTAAACCCTGGATTAACAAACAAGCGATTAGGCACAGAAAATATAATATTATGATAAAAAGCAAATGTCGAGGCTAGTGACTCGACATTTGCAAACAGGTGATCACAGCTTGTCTGAAATAGAATTCGAAGAAGTTTTGTTTAAATTTGAAGGACCAATTTGCAGCACATTTTTTTTCATCTTAATTCTTATTCCATGTTTGGTCATGAAAATAGGTGAGCTTAAGTTTCTCAAGTCTTATTTTCACACAAAAATATTTATTTTCATGTAAACATTTGATACAAGCATGAATCACAAGTATTTTTTTTTTTATGGTTGACAGTCTAGGTGTTCGACCACAGCTCACCTGATGTTAAGTGATGGTGTGGTCGCGGATGGTAAAGCACACCAAGCCTGGAATTTTCTAGGCAAACAAGCTCCATCATAGTCTTTATCTTCACTTAACATCAGGCAAGTTGATGGTCAAACACAAACCTGTATCAATATTAGAAATTTAATGTACTAAGTAAATATTGTATATATGTACTTCATCATTTTCCTTTTTATCTGTCCATTAGTTTGGTTGGACTTAAAATCTTTTGTTGCTTTTGAAGTTTTTTAAAATAATTCTGACAGGTACTATAAATATATTTTAATAGGTAGGTAGGTGTTTATTATATAGTGGCTATTTTTCTATTACCTGCAATTTATTGTAAACATTGAACCACTCTGGATGGTGATCCATCTTCTCAGCAAGCAATGCAATTCGGGTCATAAAGCCAAATGCCTGGTTGAAATCCTTAAACTGAAATTCCTTTTCGATGGCATCTCTGTTGCTTTGTATCTTCCATCCTGACTGCAGCAGAGGACTTAAGAGGCTGTCCCGCTCTTCTTGTGTTAATTTATCTGCCTACCAACCAATAATGTGAAGCAACGTCATAAACTCATAAAAAATATCAAAATCGCAGTTAGAGAATTTTGCTTACCATTTTCCTTTTATTAGACGAGGTCGCGGACACGCTGGCGTAACCGACGGCGGTTGTTGGAATGCCATTGATCCCAGTAACAGCCTCCAATCTACACAGCCGCGGCCTCGAGGGGTGAAAGTGTATCGCGGTGCGCGCGCTAAACAAACTTCGTCTCACAATCATGTTATTTTAATAAAAATTTCGTGCCAGAAACAGTGTTAAATCGAGTCTACGAGACAGAAAATTAACAAGTTATCTAAGAAAAGCTCTGTGGGATCAGTTTGTTTACCAAATTATCTAAAACACCTGTTGAATTTGTAATTTCTGAAAGCAAAGCAAACACAGATAAGCATTATAGTAGAAAGAGATAGAGCTATTGATTTCTTCTAAGTGTAACAGAAGCTGACTATATCCGATCATCGCGCGCAGCCAATCAGTGATGTTTCACTGTCAATTATTTTTCTTAATATTTGGCTACACGCTTAATGTATTAGCCAATATCAAGTTTTATGCAGTGTCTTGCCTGCAGCGAAATAACGATTGCCGCAGGCACTAAATTATGCTTCATGTAGACTGAAACGTCCTATCCTAATGAATAGGTATTACAAAAGTGAACAAACAACAGTGACAGACTGATTAAAATGCTCAATGATAATTTTGTCTCAAAAACGCAACACGGCGATCACTTCCCTTTGGCACTAATGGCATCGCTTGGTAGTGTCATTGGCATAATAAATAATATATTTCCCTTTGGCACAACTGGTAGTGCCTAAGGGAATAGAAATTCCCCAAGGCACAATTGGTTGTGTCACGGTTTGTTACAAGCTTTTGACGAAAGCAGATTTTGTGACTGTTAATTGTTACTGCATTGCTTATTCTGACACTGCTGCGCTGTGTTCTTGTAAATAAAAGCGCAGCGCGGGAAGCTGAACTCTCTTTAGGAAATAGGAACATAGATAATAATAGTTGAAGACAACAGGTGTTTACAGGACCCTATTCCCAAACTTAACTGGGCAACTGGGTCCTATTACTTGAGCTATCTAATGTGTCTATTCATCATGTCTAAGATCACAGAACAGTCTTGCAATTATAAGAAAATCAAGACTACTTTTGAAATAAGTCAACCTTTTCATATGACGCAAGCATGACGCATGCGAGGCATAGGCAGCCCGTACACGTAGCGCGCGATCCGCGATCCGCGATCCGCTATCAATGATCGCGATCCAGACTGATCGTGTACGAAGCGGATTGACGGACTGATGCTCCGGATCGCATAATATCTAGAAATTTTGAAATCATGATCGCGGATCGTGATCATGATTGGCAGCCCGTACACGTAGCGCGCGATCCGCGATCAATGATCGCGATCCAGACTGATCGTGTACGAAGCGGATTGACGGACTGATGCTCCGGATCGCATATTATCTAGAAATTTTGAAATCATGATCGCGGATCGCGGATCGTGATCATGATTGAACGTGTAAGGCGGCCCATAGACGCAAGCAAGTATACCATCATCATTTCAGTACATATTCGCCCACTGCTGAGCATAGGCCTCTCTTCTTGTACACTTCACAATGAAATAAGTATATAGTTATTAAAATATCCTATTTTATTGTAGCATATGAGGTGTGGTGGGTGACAATTTAAAAACAAAATTTATACATAATTACAAATCAAATCAACATAACACTTTACTTATATCTTGTAACCCATTTGTGGAAATAATAAACTCCGCAGAAGTGTTAGGCAAGTCTGATGCAAAGACCACAGAAAGTTCTCTTACACATGAAGAATATTTTTTATCAGTCTCTTTACTGCCTATGTTAATAGCTCTTGAAGTCTTCTTGAGATGTAGTCTTGTAGTAATCATATTAGACCAAGCCAAGCCTAATGAAGGCAAAATGTCTATTGTGTTATCAAATACACCAGTTACTTGGTTTATGCAAAGGACAGCCAAGTTGAACTCTTGTGCCATATTGAGTAAACATATTGCCAACTCTCTCATTTCTTCAGCTCTTTGTACATAATTTGGACTCTCAACTCTAAATGGTGCTGCTATAGAATCTATCACAATAAAGGTGAATTTATTTTGAGTTAGTAACTTTGGCAATCTTACTCTCACACAAGACAATAGATCATTGGACTCGGTGATATGTTCTATGAAAATAGCTGAACCATAGTCAATATGGGGGTTGTACTCTTGCACACTTTTCTCTATTTCATGAAACCGCTTAATTGGAAACAAATCTTCTGTACAAATATAAACACTGCAGTTAGGCCAGTTGTGTGCTGCTGCTTGTAAACTTATTTGAGTTTTTCCAGATCCACTTTCTCCATATATTTCTGTTATTGATCCTCTATGAAAACCACCATTTAAAATTTTATCTATTACATTGCAGCCACTTGATATCTTTAAATCACTACTCTGCTGCGAGAGTTCAAAGCAAGTCATGTTTTTGGGCCGAATATGTTCAGACACCAAATTCTTTATTAAGAGAATGTCTTCAATGCTCAAATTGGTAACCTTTTTGATGTCCCAACAAGAGAGTATTAGAATTTGCTTAGAAGTGCATATGCTACCTCGCTCAATTTGTTCAAATAATTTCGGTGGTAATAAATGTTTTATGTCGTTCATGTTATTTTACTTGATTTTCTTTCACCTGGGCAAAGTGATCTATGTTGCGCAAAAGATGCTTGTTATTGTTTACTGACTATTTCTGTAATTTCCTAACATTAACTCCTAGAAAAGATTATCAATGCTCCCTGCTATTTGTCTTAAAATCACATTAGGCACTAACTTGCTTAATAATGAATATAAATTTTGAATTAACCGTGCTTGTGAGAGTTCATCATTGGGATTGATTGATATAGACCACGTATCTGCAATCCGCATTCTGCGTGTTTTGTTGATTTTATAAACAAACAAACAAATCAAATTACAATATATTTTTTTAATAATATTACTACCACAGATTTATTATGCGAATAATATACTTACGATCTATGAGTAATAGATTTCCTGACATATCTTTAGTACTTTGTCTATTGTCTATGGATTACGAATTTTGTTTTTAATATAAACTACACTCTACTTATTCTTTGCACTCTACAGTCTTGTGAGTCTTGTCCTTATTTTGTTTTGAATTCCGAAAGGAATCTTGTTTATAAATGAGTACCTACAATCCTACAAAGCAATACCTTAAATAAATTATATGTTCCTCTAAGGCAATAACTAATAAAATGGCATGTAACTCGTGTGCAAAGGGATTTTCACTCCTACGCCAAGAGGTAAATAATTTAATGCCTAAGTACATACTTTCACAATATTATTCTTACAGGTATTTTGCTGGAATCTAAAATCTATTTGTATCCAATTTTATTTTCAGAAAGGTTGTCCTGGTTGTGGATTCAGCTTCTGTTCTAAATGTTTGAACAAAAAAGCTTTTTTGCCCAAACTTAACTCTGAAGCCAAGGTAGGAGTGTAATTTATATAATTGCAAATTTAACCCTTCGAAGCTTCTATTTGCCTTATTTTGTCAAAAATCTTTTCTTTATAGGTCTGCACAAAGTGTAAGTCTTTAGAACTGAAGGATGATAAAAACCAAATCATTGCACCTCCTGATGCTTATTACAAGTAAGTCCAGTATTAAATTTTATTTTATCATACTGGTGCAGTAAAATAATTCTGTGAAGCTAAAAAAGTTTAAGGGATAATACCTATTTGTCATTTACTGTTCATGAATATGAATTTCAGATCTGTGTAGCTGTTTCACTTTACTTGTAATGATACATCTGTAAAGCTACCACCACAGTTTGCAGACAGAACAGTACTGTTGATACATATTAAACATGACTTATGTTAAATCAATCAGCATATAAAGTAAATTTATTATTTACAGTCTGCTACTGTTGGCTTTGGCTCTAGAATTTAGGTGGCACTTTCATCTAGTAACAAGAGTTGCTAAATAACAGTTGAGAGTAGATTAAAAACCAGTATTAACTTTTTGTAATAACATTTTATGTAAATGTAATTGTTTAAATATAAATGTAATTGTTTAATCGTTTTTGTGTCAATAATAAATAATAATAAATAATTTAAAATAATAATTTTAGACGAATAGCTATAGCTGAAGGAAAGTCTGTAGAAAATATGAGCTCCACGTCTACTACAAATCCTTGTCTAGATGAGCAGATACAGGCACGATTGAAGAAGTTAAAAGAAAACAATGCAATCAGAGTAACCAGTGAAGAACAAATAGCTACAAAATTAAAGGCCATTAGGGGTGCATCTTCTACATCAGATGCCGAGATAAATGAGAGATTAGCAAAATTAAGAGGAACACCAGTAATTGTCAATCAGGTAAAACAATGTGTATAATTTTTATCTTTACCTTCTGTATATGTATTTGTCCTGGTTCCGACATAATATGTATATTAGTAAAATTGCAGCCAGAGGTAGTTGATTTTTACAAAAATAATAAATAATCAAATTTCACTATGAAATAATAAAGAATCAATAGATTCTTTATTATTTTAGATCAACTTCTCTCCTCTCCTCCTTGTATATGTCTAATTAACATTAAACCAACATAAAGTTCACATAATTATGAGTATGTATGTCACATGTGTGTGTAGTGTGCATCGATTTGAGTCTTAATGATTTTTAATTTCAGCCAGTTTTACCTGTTCAAGATGTCAGAACAGAGCAAGAGCAAGCAGATGACCTAATCAATCAATATGTTGAACAGACTCAAATAGATACTAAGTATAAAGATGAATTTGATAGTCTTATAAGTGATATGGAGTCAAGAATGCTTAAGTTGAAAGGAGGTCCTCCAGGCAGTGACCAGGCTACCTCAAGAGCAGAAGTTAACACATCCATTCAAGTAGAAACAGAAGATGAAGAAGAATCTGTGAAAAAAATTGTTGAAAAGGTACAGTTAAAAGCAATTTCAAGAGGTGGCAATTAAAATCATTTGGGCATTATTCATCCATTATGTCACTAAAAACTACCTCATGATTCCAACACACACATATGATACTATTAGTCAAACACACTTAAGTGTGTTTTAATATATTATACTTTGGCTAATAATATACTTTACTTAATATGATAATATACTCTGGCTGTTAGTCATAAATTACAACATACCTGCCACCCTTGTTAGCAAAGGAGTCACAAGATTTTAAAATTGCAATGAGCTCCATCAGCATAATAAATAAGTAAAATAGTTGATTAAAATTACAATTAGGGTGTAAATTGTGTACAAAAAACAGGTAAGTAAAATAGTGCTTTCCTCTCTTTTAAACAATATATATTTGAAAGAACAAGGCAAAACTCTAAATAAGCAAAAAAAACGAAATAACATGTAATTGGGTTTAATTTTTTGCAGATAAAGACTGCAGCATCTATGGAAGAGAATGAAATAGCTCCATCAACTCATGATGAGCTACCTTTCTGTGAGATTTGTAATGAAGATGCCACAATGCGCTGTCTTGGATGTAAATATTTATTTTGTAAACATTGTTTTCGAGATCATAAAGATGATGATGATGGGTGCAATAGGTATGAAGCATATCAGGCACCAAACGGAAGTCAATACTAATAAGTTTTTTTTATAGTAAATTAACTTTTAAGAATTATTAAGTCAGATTAATTTGCTTTAACTAATTTTGAAATAAAGTATGTGATATTTAAGTTGCAAATATTATTTTATACCATTTATCAACGTTAAGAGTGTTATGAAGGCTGATAAATAAAAGGCTTAAATTTTTATTGTTTTTTATTGTTGACATTTGAATCTAGCTGATGTATAATGTCAGGAATGTGTTTAACTAAATCTTCAGGACTTTGTTTATAGTTATTTTCAATCCATAGGTCTTTAAGTTTGTTCATAATACGACCATATGCTTTGCCTGCAGGCACTCCTGCATCTTTAAGTATCTTACCATTAATTGGGAAACGGGGTATCTCCCAGTTATTAAATTGTTCTAGCAATGCCTCTTCACCTCTGTACTTTAATACTTCACGCACATAAGCAACCTCTTCTTCCTGTTTTATTTTCGCATTTAAAACTAATTTTTCATAAGGTCTGAAAGTAAAAATTTTAATCATTAATCATTACTTTTATGTTTTTCAACCACAAAAATAATTAGTATTTTACTATTAAAAAATAAAAACAAGCTTTTATATGTGCACAACCAGGTAATGGTGCATTTTAAAATGAACAATTTAAATTAAATGTTTATACAAACATTTTTGTCTATACTATTAACCATTGAGAAGTTGCTTTGCCTGAAGCCAACACTGGGTGTAGAATCAGGTTATGCTTACCATGCATTGTAATCAGAACTGAATCAACATGTCAAATAAAAAAAATATAAGAAATAAAAACATATATTAACAAAATAGCACAAGTACTTACAACAAAGGCCTTTCAGATACTTTGTCCACTCTGTGTTCGACAAGAAAATAAGCCATATCTCTTTCAAAGTTTGAAAATTTCAACCTGCGGTGCAATATTGTAACATCGTCCAGATCTTTTAGCAGTGTTACTAGGTAGCTCATAGGGTGAAGGTTTAGGTGTCCACTTCTTTTCAATACTTTATCTAATTCTTTCACATTAGGTAAAGCAGGTAATCCTGAAAAGTCATACTAAAGTCAGATCAGCAAGTTAGCTCTCATGATTGTTTTTTTTTTCAGGGAAATCTTTTTGAAAACAAAATTTCTATATCAGTATGTATATGTAATTTTACAACTATTTGGCTACACCAATTTTCCTGGAATTAAAATTATCTAACCTTTATAAAAATAAATATATATATGAGTGGATTAGGATTGAACCGGGTAGGTGGTGCTGCAGTCTCACACCAGGTCCATAGTACTGGACATTCAGCTAAAGTTTAAATATTAACTTTTTATTCCAAAAAACTGTGCAATACAGTTAACCTAAATTTCTGTAATGTGGTTGTACTAAATTAGTTAGTTTAGTTTTTTTATGGTACAAGTAATGAGATGAATGATACACTCTCTTGATAGTAAGAGATAACTCATGTCCATGACCAATTGATTTTGAATTGGAATTAGTTTCCAATAATGCTCACAATGTGGACAAACCTGTATATTTCCCGATGCCAACATCTATCATTAGCTTTAATAAACTGCCAGCAAAGTTCCCTTGTAGTAATTTCCTCAATTCCACCCAAATTCTCTCGCCAGATATGTTTTGGAGCCCTTCAACATTATCTCTGATACATTGCAGTGTCTTTTCTTCATGTTTGTCTGGCTCATCTGCTATTTTCCCATAAAATCGAAAATATCTCAATATTCGTAAATAATCCTCTTTAATTCTTACATTGGCATCACCAACAAATGCCACTCTTCGTTTTTGCAAATCCTCAAATCCAAAGAAGTAATCATACACTGACCCATCAAAATCTGGAAAGAAAATATAAAGATGGATAATTGGATACAGTCTTATTCTATCAGAGTATTTAATGTGATGAAATGTAAGAGAGAATCTCAGATGAGTAAAAGATAAAGATGAGATCAAGAAATAGACAGCTCTGTTGGTTCATTGATACTATGATTGCTTCAAGAGCTAAAGAGTGTAGGTACCATTTCCACACAGGACAAGCATTTTGTGGTATAAGCAAATGTTTGTTCTGTATTTATTTATTATAAGTATGACAAAAAAAAGTATTCAAGTATTCTATCAGGTCAAAACCATTTGAAGATATATTACTACTGTATAATAAGATAAAGAAATTTCTGAATCAAATTTTCTAATTGGTCTGGTTTTTCTAAAATTTATGTGATGTCTTATGGGCATCAGACAAACACATAATTATAGTGTCAATTTAGTTCATCAAATAATTAAGATGGACTGAGTGAAAATGTTACATGCATAAGGGTGTACTTCTATTTACCTAAAAACATAGAATTTATAGTCAGATCTCTTCTATTTGCATCCAGTTTCCAATCTGTAGTATATTGAACTTCAGCATGGCGTCCATCTGTCACCAAGTCTATTCTCAAAGTTGTAACTTCAAAGTTTTCTTTGTCATTAATCCGTGGTGTGATGGTGCCATGTTTTTCACCATTCAAGTTGATTAATCGTATGGATTCGGCTGTAAACATTTCCTTCATTTGTTGTGGAGTAGCAGTGGTGGCAAAATCTAGGTCTGTTGGTTTCTTTCCCATTAACAAATCACTGCAAAAATTATGAGCTTTACTGAACTTGAAATTATCGTTAAGATAAAAAGAAGTCCATGTCTGTCTCTGCATCTTCATTCTGAACTTAATTTATATCCCTTAAACTTTTATACCATGATTAAATAACAAACACATGTAAAACTTTCGCATTTATAACATTAGTGTAATTATAGTAGTAATAGTAAAAAATTTAATAGGGAATAGAACACAATAGATGTGATAAATACTGGGTGAAATATACTAATAAATATTTAAAACATATTTTACCGAACTGCTCCACCAGCTATTCTGATCTCAAACTTGTATTTATCAAATATTTTTTTTAATTCATTGACTTCAGCAGTAAATATACACTTAAACTCTGGTGTATCGAGTTTGGTTACGATTGGGTTGTCGCGACTTTTGAGCTCCATGTCTAATCGTGATCGAACTCTTCGACGGCCAGTGTTTAAAGCACAGCAATACACCTGCAAAACAAAGATAAATTTTCAATATAATAAAAGCAAAGAAATATGTACCTTTTCAGATCCATGGACAGAGGTTAAGAAATAAATTATTGGATATTCGGTTACTTACCTTATTCAGCGGATAACGGCACAAGTCAAGAATTTTTGAGTAACTACTCAGCATAACTATACTATTAATTTTTGGCCAGATTTGCGAAATTAACAAAATACACAACACTAAACCGTAAACGTTTTTTTTACATTGATGTGACAGTGACAGTAACAGCTTCTTTGTTTTTGGCGTCTCACTTTATGTATTTGCCAGAGTCAAGCGTTCCGGTAATTACATGTACATATTTATGAAAAATCAAGAATTCGAGTAAATAGGTTCCTTCTAAGCGTGCTCCATCTTAGACCAAACTACTGCTTAACATCAGGCAGTGTGGTCAAACGCGAATCTGTTT
The DNA here is from genome assembly GCA_905404145.2 of Biston betularia. Taxonomy (NCBI): domain Eukaryota; kingdom Metazoa; phylum Arthropoda; class Insecta; order Lepidoptera; family Geometridae; genus Biston; species Biston betularia. Next base: position 4,952,153 of record FR989879.1, read on the forward strand.
TGAATAAAAAAGCTGTTACGTCATGTCCTTGTAAAGTAATAATGATTTTACTACAAGCTTTAAAGCTGAATATTTGGAACTACTGGACTTTTGAAAGCAACACGAACACTACAGTTATATAAATATCTTTTCTCATAATCGCGCTTAATTCGGCACTCGATAAAAACAAAAGTTCATAAATAATACAATACGGCGACATGACTTTTCCGCATTCTTGCCAAAACTTCCCAAAGCAATATCCTAAGCCGACCTAAGGAACTGTGAAACGTTTACCAGCCCGTGCTAAGCTTTGTGGATACGGTGGTGGACACGGCGACAAAATAATGAAGCCTGAACTGTAGTTACGCTAGGCTAATTTATAAGGCCGCCGCTATGGCCACGTATATACAAGGCTCGTGAGTAATAATTATTATTATTTGATACAAGGCCTTCACTGGGCATAGATCGACAGAATTTGCCATGGTGTTTGGTTTTGTCAGTTTTCAAAACATTAAAACAAAAGAAAATTATAAATGACACCCCAATTAATTGGTCCCTTCCGGCTGTACTTAGCACTCAGATAACTTAGCATGACACGGCCGGCGGCGGTACCCGGTATTGCGACCGAATACTGTCTACCTATTAAAATTCTGGCAAAGCTACGGTTTAAATTACCTATTCAATCTGGGTTTTATGGTAGCGAATGCTGTTCCAAATAGTAAAACCTGCCCGAACACTCGGTGTTTTTGGTAAAAATGCAGGTAGAATGCTCGCAGTGACGAAGTAGGTACCTAAATGGCGCTATAGATTTTTGGTTTAAATTTAAACTGACACTGAAATGCTAACTTTAGATTTAAATAAAAGAACTCACCTTTTATCTTTTGACTGCCCTGTTAGCTCATATTGTGTTTATAAAATATAAGTATCTACTATCTAGTTCACAGTTGTTTTGATGCGCATGATAATATGTATATGCAACGATGGGAGACACTTACCTAGAAAAAACGAATTCATTCGAGACTTGAACACTTCATATGCACAAATTATATCTATCGGGCTTTACCTTAGATTTACCCACTCGTTTACCTAATACGAAAACACGCCCCTAGCGGGAGTAAATGGAAGCCGGATTTATTTCTTACATTTATTTTTATTTACGTATCTACCTACTACGCTATTCTCGCAAATTTACATACTAGAGCCAGAGACTCCTTGTGAGTAATATTATTTTTATTATAAGCAGAGATGTAGGTATAGCTACAGTGAGACACAATCATTAAAATTATTTATTTACAAAACAAAACAAAAATTTACCTACCACAATTAATGCTTGAATTATCGGGGTAGGGGTATAAAAATCAGCGAAAAAAAATTCATACTCCAATATTATAACTTCTATTACTTGATTAAAAAAATCTTGCACTCGAGAATAACATAACTACGGTCATTTTCCGCCCATCAAACTGTTCATTCCACTGGAGCCTTGCTGCAATTGCCGCATCATATTATGAAGACCGGACATACCGCCCATCTGTTGAAGAATTCTCGGGTCCATCATCTTTGCCATCTGTTGGTTCAGTTTGACCATTTGAGTTTGGTTAACATTCTTGGCCATATCGCCTCCTTTAAACAAGCCTTTGATACCGCCCATCTTTTTGACGACTGCAGCAAACTTAGTGTACTGTGTAATAAGATCTTTGACATCTCTTTCTGTAACGCCAGAGCCTTGTGCAACTCTTGTGATCCTGGTGGGTTGTTTGGAGAATAGCTTGGCACCGTCTCGGTGGTCAAGTTCGCCTTCGTTCATCGAATCCATGATTGTCATGAGCCGTTTTAACTTTGCCATAGATTCTTGTTCGCTGCCTTTTGACATGAGGTCTTGAGAAAAGCCTGGGATCATACCCTGAAACACATTAATGAATCTAAGTGGATAAACAGTGAGGTATTTGTACCAGGCCACTCGGAAATATTTGCGATAAAAGTTTATTATTTTACTTAAATTTTACCATAATACCAAAGTACACTAAGAAAAGTAGTTCATCTTAGACCGGTCGGCGAGTTAATAGTTTTCTCTTGCGCTGACGCTTAGGGTTGTCACTTTTTTAGTTAAATATTATTTGAGTATTATGAGCAGCACAAGGTTTTTATTTACATAATAATTAAAATGAAATTTACCAATTCATGAATGAGGTATAAATAAAAGGCCGGGTTTGAAGAGTTATTGAGGCACTCAAAGACACCACAATGTTTTCTGCCTCTGTTCAATGTCATGTTATACAATTTTTAATATAAATCTGCGCTAAATAAAATGGCCGGTAAAGTGTAAATAATAAAGTGACCAGTGATAGCAGGCGAATGCGAGCGGGCGTGCAGCGTTCTGGATCGCGCGCGACCAAACTCATGGAAAGGCAAGGCCCAGACTGCCGGCACACGTCTCCCAGAAATTATGCTAATGTAAGCGCGCTGCTAGTGTGTACGCACACGGCGCCCGGTATGCGCACACATTCAAACCGGCAGCGGCCAATTTTTATTAAGATGACTTACTGTTCTTAATGTACTGTGATGATACTTAGCTCTCAATTTTTCTATTACTCTATATCTCACATTATGTTACTTCTTACTTATTTTATTTACCTATTTAGAATATATGACATAATATGATATGCATAACCTGGATGAACAGTCAATTTTTATCTGGGAAAACGTGATTAAAACTAGAAAACTGTTTAGATCTTATTAATATTTTTTTTTTTTAAAGTTAGATAGACTAATAAACATGCTGCTTGCCATTATCTGTGAAAAGGGTCCCATCTTCATAATATTCTGGAACTGTTCATACATAGCTCTCAGAGTGAACTGGCCATGCTTTAATTTCTCCAGCAGCTCGTCATTATCATCCAGTTTGAGCTCGTTCACCTTATCCAGGAGTCCCTCGATATCTCCCATCCCTAGCAACTTGTTGATGAATGGTTTTGTTTTAAATGACTCAAGGTCGTCAATGTGTTCTCCTGTTCCGATAAATATTATAGGGCTCTCTGTTGCTGCCACTCTAAAATGTTATAATGGACTGTAAAATTTAGACAGAAACAATGCCCCTGTTTTTTTAATAAACATTGAGCCTCAGGTAATTATGTAAATTTTTTAGTTATTTTCTTATGTTCCTGGATCTGTTTGATTTTTCTTGTAGATAGAAATACATATATTGTTGCTGCTCTGTGTTATAAAAAAGTTACTGACATTACACCCTACTTGTTACTTATAAATGCGAAAATATGTGTAAGTTTCTGAAACAACTCTTTGAATTTGTTTGAAATAGAGAAAGCTTACCACCTGCATTAACACATAGCCTAATTTAAATCCAGAAAAACATGTAATTTTCCTATAGTCCGGGTGGCAGAGTTGCAAATACAAAAGTCATAGTAAGCCGGCTGATATTGATACTGATAGTAGATCTCATATGGCTAATAAGTAAACCGTACGTCAGCTGCCCAGGTAGCGGTGGGTTTGGGAGCGGGAGGTCGTGGAAGTTGTAAAAAAAAATATAAAAAAAAGTAATAGTACGCCGGCTGAAACCCATTTTCATGAATAGTTGACATCATACTGAGTTGAAAAATAGTCGTCAGCTGCATGGAGGAGGGTGGATTATGCGTCAGCCGATCGCATGAACTTGTAAGAAAACGCGTAAAAAAAAAGTCATAGTACGCCGGATGAAATTTAAACTAGCTGATTATTTATACAATTTAAAGTACGAAAACAGCAATCAGCTGCGTGGGTAGCGGTGGAAAGATCGTCAGCCGATGCAGTAAAGGTTGAAAATATTGGAGCATTGCTACTATGCGGTTTCCTTTTAAACACGAATTTTGAGGTAGATTCTGGCCTTGCTTGAGACCTTCAGGCTACCTAAGCCTCTTTCCTTAAAATTAATTAAATTGATTATAATAAAATTTATTTATTTGTTTATGTATTTATTTGGGTATATGTGTGAGTGTGTTAGAGAGGATGTGTGTGTGACTATTGACGACTAGTTGTTTTTCTTATCTTGCTTATAATATTGGTCTGACCTGGCTCTCGGTGTCGTGGCAATTTAAAGTAAGAAGGTATTCTTTGAGTACATTTTTACAATTATGTCTGTTTTTGTCTAATAGGTTAAGTAATTTATATAGCTTATTAGAAAGAAAGGCTCCTAGGTAACTACAGCATATCTGCCCAAGTCTCGTTTTTCTTAGAGGTAGTTCCCATCTTTGCGTGCGCGAGATGCTATCAGTCCGTTGACGTTTGATTTGTAAGGGAGCCGATTTGTGAAATCTTAAAGTACAGTACTTAATAAAAAGTTGCCGAACCTCGAGTTCCTTGGCATCCTTTTAGAGGTCATCTGTAAGGTACCGGAAGGGCTTTTTGTGAGCAATTTTCAAAATGAGTCTGAGCTCTTTCAGCTTTAATAAGGTGTGTCCTGCAAGCCGACCCCTATGATGTGATGCAATAAATCAGTAATGATTTACATAGTTAAATTAATTCCTCTAGAGATGCGCTAAAGTATTATCGTTAATGAACCTTAACGATTAAGTATGACTCTTATAAAACTTGAGTCTTACTAAAGTTACTACTACTAGAACTGTTCCTTAAGTTTATTATTAATTCTTGTTCACAAATATTCTTGAAGTGAACATTTCGCTCCCAGTCTTTTTTCATAATATTGTTCAGTGTGATTTACGACTTTTCTCCAGTAATCCAAAGATACACGCAAATGCTGCTTTAAAATTTTAAGGGCAGAAGTTTAGGTAGCCCGAAGGTCGTGTTATGGGCTGAAGCAAGGCCAGAATCTACCTCGAAATTCGTATTTAAAAGGGAACCGCATAGTAGCAATGGTCCAATATTTTCAACCTTTACTGCATCGGCTGACGGTCTTTCCACCGCTACCGACGCAGCTGATTGCTGTTTTCGTACTTTAAATTATATAAACAATAAGCTAGTTTAAGTTTCATCCGGCGTACTATGACTTTTTTTTACGCGTTTTTTTACAAGTTCATGCGATCGGCTGACGCATAATCCACCCTCCTCCATGCAGCTGACGACTATTTTTCAACTCAGTATGATGTCAACTATTCATGAAAATGGGTTTCAGCCGGCGTACTATTACTTTTTTTAACTATTTTTTTTACAACTTCCATGACCTCTCATACCTACACCCACCGCGGGTGCGCCAGCTGACGCTCAGTTTACTTATCAGTTATTCGAGATCTATCGAACTAGATAGCAATGGATCGGCGTAAAATCACTACCTAAAATGCAACGCTGCCACCCGGACTACTATGATAGTGAGTGGAACTGCAGAGGACTTCTAGTAGTGCAGAGTAGTATTCGATGAAACTCACGCAGATAAAGCTCCTCCTCCCTTTGCATGACCATCCAGTTTGGTAATTATGACTGAACCAATGTCCACCTTCTCTTTGAATGCTTTGGCTTGCGCTTCACAAGCCTGCCCTATAGTGGCATCCATCACGAATATTATGTTGTCTGGTTTCTGGAAAAATAAATGCAAATATTGACATATCACATGTGCAAGTACCTTTACATTTTTATCCAACAATGAAATTTATGATTTTAGCAGCCTATGTTTATTCTCAACTGTTTTTTTGCTCATGCAGTCCCTTTATTAATTAGCTAACTAATGCCTTATCCTAAGCTATGTACTAATCCCAAATACTGTTAGTTAAAAAAAATACTATGTAAAATAGTGTTTCCTATTCACACAGTATCATCCCTTTTAGAAAAAAAAAAACTATTTTCACTATGTAACAAATTGCTAAGTAGTGTTTATATTTCGCATAGTAATATTTTTTGAACTTAACATAATAATATATTATTTTGTATTATATTTGAGCATCGCGGATACAGCGGACCGTCGGTCGTCCAGCCGCAAGATGGGTCGACGATATTGTCACCGTCGCGGGTCGAACCTGGACCAGATTGGCACAGGACCGAGGCAGATGGCATGTAAAGAGAGACACCTATATCCGACAGTGGGATAAAGAAGGCTGTGGATGATGATGATGATGATATTTGAGCACATTCCAAATAACAAGTAGGTATAATTTTAAGGTTCTAGTTTTCCAATCTATATGTAGAAAAAACATGTACGATTCATGTACAATCACAGCTGTGTTCAATCACAAGGTTAGGTTGATGAACTTGTCCCAAAAATCAATTGAAAGCTTTTTTTTAACTCACTGTATTATTTTCAGATGCCTTTGACAACATACAAATATTTTTTAAAAAGGATTGGATTATAAAGATAAATCTTACAATTGCATTGGCAACTGCCAACATCTCTTCAAAAAGTGACTCCTCTTGTTTATGGCGACCACTCGTATCTACAATGATCATCTCAAAGCCTTCCTTCTTGAACATCTCCACACCAGTTTGGGCGATCACCACAGGATCAACTTCAGTGTAACTGGAAAAATTCATTTTCTACACAAGCCATTTGATAGAATAAAATTAGCTCTCAATCTCTGAACCTTAATGTAAAAATGTATTCCAGAAATCAAATTAATCAGCAGTTCTTCTGATACATCAAAGAACTAAAAACTCAAAAACTTTTGTACTTAAAATATTATTGAGAGTTACATATATAAAAGAACATACATTCATCTACAAGCAATGAATAATAGTAACTTGGCAAGATGTTAAATAAAATAGATGGTCAGTCATAAATGTATTCTGTCTGTGATACATATATTTCTGACCGCTACTGTGCATTGGATGACACATTAAATTATAGGTCCCAGTAGTTACTAGGGTACTCTGCCTATGAAAACTTATACTTACTTACTTGAGGTAAAGCAAGCACAAGGCACCTAATATGGCATGTAGGTCTAGCAAAACCTGTGCTAAAAAAATTACAATGTCATAAATAAGGAGTGACTTATACCTGCCATAAAATGGTATTCTGGCCTTTGTACAATTCTGTTTAACCTGATCATAGGCACCAGCTCGGAAGGTGTCGGCACAGACCAAGCAAGACTTCCAATTTTTCCTGAGGTAGTGATAAGCTAACTTGGTACATGTTGTTGTCTTACCAGACCCTTGCAAACCAACAAACATTACTATGTTAGGTTTGCCTTTGATGGGTTGATATGGCTTTACTCCAGGATCTACAAGCTGAAAAATTTCAAGTTATGTTACATTTTAGCATTTCAAAAGATAGAAGATAAGAAAAAGGTCCAGCTAGTCAGACATTCTTTCTTATTTTTTGGAAGTTTATTCTTATAGTTTAGGAATTATAATAGTGTGATGAACACTTCAATAAATATTGTAAATTTAAATTTATTAGGTCTTTTAAGAGCATACGCAAAGCTTTTACCTTAACAAGCTCTTTGAAAACAGCTGACTGGATCATCCGCCTCTTGTTAAGCCCTCCTGCCATCTCATCAAAATCAATGACTGCTCTAACATTCTCGCGAAGGTTTTTTACAAGACGAATGTTAACATCGGCTTCCAGGAGAGCAGCGCATATTTGTTTGAGCATAGAATTCAGAACCTATAAAACATAGAGCATCTCATCAAATGCAAATATTATCAAGAAGTAGGATGTGTATTTTTCTTTAATTACTCATAGTACACTTTACCTCCTCATTGATTATGGTTGCTCTGCTTAGCGACTGCAAGGCAGTCGTTATTTTACGACCCAAATCTGCTAACACCATGTTGATTTAATGCAATAACGTACGCAATACTTTGTTTTTTGTCAGCTGTTGCAGAATGGAAGGGTACCAAATTTTAGTTTAAAATTTATAACGAAATATTTGTGACATTATTCTGCATATAAGAGGCGAAACTTTTTGTAAATAGGAAGACTTAGACACTTTTTTTAGGTCAATATTTTGTAATTTTCATTTATTCGTTTCACTTTTTATACTCGATTTTACAAAAAACGTGTTGACGTCTTTAATATATTGTTGACGTTGACATGACAGCAGATGAACACGACGAAGGTACACGTCAAAAACGTTTTGTTTTGGCATTTTAAAATAAGAATAATGACCGAGAAGTGAGTGTCTTTATAATCTGTTAAATCAAAATTTACTTAAAAAATATAATCTGTGGTTTGTTAAATTCGCCTTGTAATCATCGTGATTGACACGGTTGTATTAGTATTTAACATTAAATAAAAATTGGATTTATAGAAAAGAGACGTTAACATGGTAAGAAATAATACCACTAGCATGCTCTAATGTTTATCAAATGCTTGACATAAAATAATTGCTTTAAGCTCATTCATCATTCATTGTGTGAAACAGGGTCAAAATCAATCTGGTGGTGGCAGCGGTGGAGACAAAAAAGATGATAAAGACAAAAAAAAGAAGTACGAACCCCCAATCCCCACCCGAGTGGGCAAGAAAAAGAGGAAAACGAAGGGTCCTGACGCAGCACTAAAGCTGCCTCAAGTGACCCCACATACCAGGTGCAGGCTCAAACTATTAAAACTCGAAAGAATAAAGGATTATTTACTGATGGAGGAAGAATTTATACGCAATCAGGAAAGACTTAAGCCACAGGAGGAGAAAATTGAAGAAGAAAGATCTAAGGTAAGAACTAATAGGCATACTGATGCTAAACAACAGCATATTAACAAAAAATGTATAGTTCTGATGTTTAAGTAAACTTACTCATAGTGCCATATTTTTGCACAAAGAGTGCCTATTATGACATTGCACAATACAAATTTGTTACTCTTTTCTAAAGCACTATTTTCTCAGCTATTTTAAGTGTAAAATAATTTAATACCTTAATAATACATCATATTGCATGTTAAAAGAATCATAAAAAGTCAGTACCATAGCACTTAAATCTATATTATATTTATGCATCAAACTTAAAGATTTGACAGAGAAAGATTTATGAATTATACATAACAATTTTAAAAACTAGCATGTTTTTTATATTTCAAGCAATATTGTCAAACATTGTTTCATAGGTCATATTTTGCAGGTTGATGATCTGAGAGGGACTCCAATGTCTGTGGGTAACCTTGAGGAGATCATAGATGACAACCATGCTATTGTCTCTACATCAGTGGGTAGTGAGCACTATGTCAGTATATTGTCGTTTGTGGACAAAGACCAGTTGGAGCCAGGTTGTTCTGTGCTGTTGAATCATAAGGTGAGTGAAACCATAAAGCCATTACACATGTCGCAACGAGGCCAGCCTACCGTGGCTTGTTGTGACATGTGTATAAGTGGCTAAGTCAATCAGGAATAACTTCAGATACATACATTTTGTATAAGTAAACAATTATTTATTTATAACTGACCGCTGGGATATGGCATGGTGGCTAAACTGAGTAATGTGAATTGATGCTGAATTATTTTTATGCTTTTCAGGCACAGGCACTTAGATTTTATTAAGGGTATGATTACTTCGGAAAGATGTTTTGATGAGTTACTACAAATGATTCTCCATTGTCACTAGTATTTCTTTATGTATTAGCATATATTTATGCTGGGCATTCCATAACTGGTAATGTTTCTAAAAGGAGGATAAAATCTTTTTCCTATTGATTTCAAAATATCTGGATAATTCAATCCCTCAATTTGCTTCGTACATTATAACGAAATCTCAATAATTGATTTTCATCACAGATCCTGATCAATATTGACTGCTTACAGGCCACTATAGACAGAGTAATGTGAGGTCTGCATTATGCTGACCACATACTGAGTAAATGATTTTTATGTTTAAATATGTTTTTGCTAGGTCCATGCAGTAGTAGGAGTGCTGGGTGATGACACAGACCCCATGGTGTCTGTCATGAAGCTGGAAAAAGCTCCGCAAGAAACATATGCTGATATTGGAGGCCTGGATACACAGATCCAGGAAATAAAGGTGAGATTCAGTTACTAGTAAGATGAAATAAAATCTATCTCATTGTCAAATTACCCAAAATATTTGTTATGAAATAAATAAACTAGTTTACGCCCGCGACTTCATCCGCGTTAACTTTAGAATTAGGTTCAAAGAGAAACAAATAAGCAGTAAAAAAACATGTAAGTAACAAATAAGCAGTAGTCATGAATCTGACTTGTCAAGTTGACATCTGTCAACTTCAAAACTTGATGAATGGACGAAACAACGTGCGTAGTACTCTCACCTCTCCCTTTACTTCTGCTAAAATACACTTACTGTACAGCTACCTGCGCTAATATCTGATGAGAATATAAGAAAAGATTTGCGTACTATAATAAGCTATGTGTAATTGTGTATGCCAGATTCCATCTAAACCCATTCAGCTGTTTTTGTGTGTTTGAGTAACAAACATCTAGACATACAAACTTTCACATTTATAGTATTAGTAGGATTAGTATTACATTACAACACCAATCTTCCTTCAAAGTTGTGGTAGCATCATTAAATTCCTTACAATATTACTATATTTTTTTTAGGAATCAGTGGAGCTTCCTCTCACCCATCCAGAGTACTATGAGGAGATGGGTATCAAGCCTCCAAAAGGTGTTATCCTGTATGGCCCACCTGGCACAGGCAAAACCTTGCTGGCAAAGGCTGTTGCCAACCAGACTTCGGCTACCTTCCTAAGGGTTGTGGGCTCTGAACTTATACAGAAATATTTGGTAATACAAACATAATTTTATATTTTTATTTAAGTATTTGATTACAGACAAGCATCATTAATACTCATAAATTTGTTGTTAACAGTGCTGTTCTCCCTTTTTATACTGTAATTTTTTGTGTGAACAATAAAGCGTTTATTCATTCTTACTAAATTTATTCAGATTTTTTTTAATGCAGTGGTTTGCTGGTACTAAAATGATGAGTATTGTGTGTAAGATGTGAACAAATTCAGTGTAGTTCTACTTGATTAAAGATTTTATATTACAGGGAGATGGCCCCAAATTAGTTCGTGAGTTATTCAGAGTGGCCGAAGAACATGCTCCATCTATAGTGTTTATCGATGAAATTGATGCTGTGGGTACAAAGCGGTAAGATACCTGATGAAGTTTAATTAAAATATCTGTTTTATATCATCATAGATTTATATAATGGATTTTGGGTATCATATAAAATTCACAGTCATTCTTAATTATGTTCCAGGTATGACTCCAATTCAGGTGGTGAGAGAGAAATCCAGAGAACTATGTTGGAATTACTTAACCAACTTGATGGATTTGATTCCAGAGGTGATGTTAAAGTAAGTAGAAGTTTTCTATTCAAGTACATACTTTTAAAAAGCCTTTTTTTTAAATTTCCGAAATTCATCATCATCATCAGCCTTTTGTAGTCCACTGCTGGGCATAGGCCTCTCCCAAGACACGCCACTCAGCCCGATCCTCGGCTTTTCGCTTCCGCTGTCCGAAATTCCGAAATTGTGTATACATAATGTAAAATTTCCCAATGTACAAAATGGTGTAAAGTAAGGTATCACAAGTAAAATGTTTTTAACTAATTTGTTACATTTTTACTAACAAATCTTCAATTTTTTTGTAGGTAATTATGGCTACAAACCGTATCGAAACTCTCGACCCTGCGCTGATACGCCCTGGCCGTATCGATAGAAAAATCGAGTTCCCATTACCGGATGAGAAGACCAAGCGTCGTATCTTCACTATCCACACGTCGCGGATGACTTTGGCGGAGGACGTCAACTTGTCTGAACTCATAATGTCAAAGGATGATCTCTCTGGTGCTGATATAAAGGTGAATATAATTTTTCACCTGTACTTTGGTTTTAGGACCATAATACCGAGAGAGTTTTTAGCCACCCCATAAAATAAGGAAACTTATAATAAACTAGCTGCACCTTGCGATGTCACTCGCCTTTTCGTGTATATAAAGTAGCATATGTTAATCTAGGCCATAAGCATTTTAAATTTCATGAAAACCTGTAAAGCCATTATAGCGTAAAAAGTTAATAAGCAGATATAGCACATACAAATTATGCATTCATAATATTAGTGAAATAAGACGAAGATTTTACTAAATCCCATGCCCAAGCCCATGAAAAATAGTTTTTTATTTTTAATATTTTTAAGTATTTTGGACTGTCTTTTTTTAAAATTATAATCTCTTGATTATATATTATGTACTATTCTGTACAAGGTTCTTGTCTATATTACTTTTTTATTTTATTTTTTGTGCTCACAATATTTCTCTAAAATTCTAAAGATATAGATTATAAATAATATTTGAACACCATGAACATATAACACTACTGTGATACTATTGTTATTTATTTCTTCCTGCTTATAAACATGAATTCATTTTTTTTAGGCAATATGTACAGAAGCTGGTCTCATGGCATTAAGAGAGCGTCGTATGAAGGTCACCAATGAAGACTTCAAGAAATCTAAAGAGAGTGTACTCTATCGTAAGAAAGAGGGCACCCCAGAAGGGCTGTATCTATAAAACCGTATTGTTATTATTCCATAAAATATGTGTTCTATGTATTAACGTGAATATTACAGTGTGCAGGCGCGTTTTATACCACGGAATTAAGTCGCTATTCGCTAATCTGTAACTCAAATATATGCAAGCGAAATATGCATGCAGTCAACATCGCTGGAAAGTAAAAGTAGACTAACCGATCGCAGTAACAGTATAATGCGCGCAAACACATGTTTTTAAACTAAATAGAAATAAAGCTTATAATTTGGATACCTGGTTTTTTATTTTATGTTAGGATTTCAAATTGCAAACATGTGACGCAGCTGAAAAATGTGCGTGCTCACGTGCTGTCTTTGTAGAAAGTGCATTATTGTGCGTCGATCGATATGAACCATAGTAAGATATTTATATACGACGCGCTTCGCTTTGATTGTGTATAGTGCGTTTCACTAAAGAGTTCCCTTCGTCGTCATGTTGGCAGCCCTGTTCGTCGAAACGTCAAACAGATAGTTTCATTGTTCATTGCTCTAATTGTTTTCAAGTTTTTAATTAGTAAAAAATTTCTAAACATGCCCAAAACACTAAAAAGTGGTGAAAGACAGATGGTGTTAAAAGTCAAAAGTTTTTGTGAACGTGAAAAACGGAACAAAGCGCCAATAATCCCTTTGGAATGTGTTCGTAGCCGTGTCGCCGCCATGACAGGTTAGTAAAATAGGGATACCAGGCAGGTCAAATCACTATTCCTCGTTTTTCTTAATGTATATAATAATTATAATTTTATATAGTAACTACATAAACTTTTAGATATGTAGAAAGAATTCAAATATAAAACTAGCAATTGTACTTATTTATTTATATTGTTTTTGAATTTAAAATGTGTCTCCAACAATTGTGTTACAACATAAATAAAACAATGTGGATTTGTTATTAAGTTAATTTTAACATTTATGGAGTTTTTTTATAAAAACTATTTTTTCAGGTATATCAGAAAACACAGTCACACAAATTTATAAAGAAGGTGAAGCAGCTGCTAGTACTTCAACAAGAATTTCGACGCCTGGTAAGAGTCGGCCGCGCGATAAACAAATTAAGCTGGATGATTTTGAAATTTGTGCATTACGACATAAAATACATGAATTCTATGCTGTGAGAAAAGAATTACCTACGCTGACCAAATTACTGCATGAAATGCGAAATGATATCGATTTCAAGGGAAGTCTATAAATAAAACGACCGTGTGCATTCAAACAACAGACTGACGTTTATTGATCTGTCACATACATGGTTACACAGATGTCGCTACTTGTAGCATACATGAATATTTTGATATTACTAATACTCCCACTATATCAAAATGTTATACAGTAAATACAATGTACTAAGACACTTAATTAATGACATTTATGTTGCATGCCCATCAGTTCCAAAAACTTATAATGTTTTACACAGCTTAAAGATTTCGTTAGAACATCTGCAGCCATATCAGCTGTTGGTAGGTACTCTACTTTAACAATGTTGTTATTAATACACTCTCTTCCAAAATGATATCTAATATCTACATGTTTGGTTTTACAATGAAAAACTGTATTATATAACAATTTATGGGCACTTTGATTGTCATTAAATATAAGAATAGAATCAGAGCTGCAAGTTATTTCTTTATACAAATTTCTTAAGTAAACAGCTTCCTTACAACTTTCAGAGATACCAATATATTCTGCTTCTGTGCTAGACAGAGCTATATTATTTTGCTTTTTACTACTCCAAGAAATAACACCTCCAGATAGACTAAAACAAAATCCGGTGTATGATTTTCTATCCAAAGTATCATTGCCCCAATCTGCATCTACATAACCAATTATATCTTTATTACCTGTTCCACAATATTTAATGCAATAATCTTTAGTTTTCTTTAAATATCTCAAGATCCGCTTAGCATGAGCCCAATGCTCTCTACTATAGCAATTGTTAAACTGACTTAGGTATCCTACTGAGAATGCAATATCCGGACGTGTAAGTATGGCAAGGTACATTAAACAACCAATTAATTGTTGGTATGGTAAACTTTTATCACAATTACTATGTTTAGCCAACTTCAGTCCACTTTCCATAGGAGTATCTATAGTTTTACAATATTCTAAATTAAATTTTAACAATAACTGTTCTATGTAATGACTTTGATCTAATGTTAAGACTTTATTTTCTTTATCATAACACACTGACATACCAAGGCATTGTTTTATTTGGCCTAAATCTTTAATCTTAAATTGAGACTCTAATGCACACTTTAACTTGTCAGTTTCTTTAGAACAATTTGAAAAAATGAAAAAATCATCGACATATAACGCAATTATAGTCATATTTTTATCTTCATTCTTTACATACAAACAAGGTTCATATTTAGATTTTAAATAACCAATTTTTGTTAAACAAATATCTACTTTGTTATACCACATTCTTGATGACTGCTTCAATGCCTTCGAAGCACTTTAGTTCATCTTTGACAGCCTGCAACCATTGGTTTCCCTCAGGCTCTTTCAATGCTTGCTTCAGTGTAAGATCAGCTCCACAAACCATATCATTCTCCGAGTAGCACATTCCACCAAAACCATATCTATCTGGGGCACGGCGTTCTCTTGTAGATCTGACTGGATGATTATCATCATCTATAGTTTCTACAGAATCCTCATACTCACTCGGCATATAGTCTGAAACAGAATCATCATCAGACATTTCTTTTAAAGTTGAATCTGTGTCATCTCCCACTGAATCTTGTAGATTCGGGGTTTTCTGTGGCACGCTATCATTCACAGATTCCTGATCCTTGCCTTCAGATGCAACCTCCATCATGATTGATTCTTTTTCCATTACAATCACATCTCTACTAGTGGTTATAATTCTTTTCACAGGATCATACACTCTGTAGCCCTTGATGTTCTCGGGAAATCCAACTAGTATACATTCAGTGGATTTTTTATCCCATTTTGACCTCTTCTCTTTATTGACATGGACCATGACTGGTGATCCAAAGATCCTCAGATTGCTAAGATCTGGTTTAACACCTGTCCATAACTCATATGGCGTTTTACCATCTAAAACAGATGAAACTGTTCGATTATGCAAATATACGGCTGTATTACAGGCTTCAGCCCAAAACTTTTTATCCATCATGGCATCATATAACATACATTTCGCCTTCTCAATGATGGTTCTGTTCATCCTTTCGCATAACCCGTTCTGCTGTGGTGTATATGGATTCGTTTTTTGGTGAACAATGCCATATTTTTTTAAGAAAACATCAAAATCTGAATTACAGAACTCCGTTCCATTGTCACTTCTGAAGAATTTCACTTTTCTATTAGTTTGATTCTCTGACATTGCCTTAAACTCTTTGAAATATTTCAAAGCTTCATTTTTATGCTTCAAAAAATGAATAAAGGTCATTCGACTGAAGTCGTCAACAAATAAAAGAAAGTAGCATGAGCCTCCTAGTGATTTCTCCTCCATGGGTCCACAAAGATCACTGTGCACCACATTCAATAGTTCTGTGCTTCTTGTACCAACATTTGTGAAAGGTAGCCGACACTGCTTGCCCTCACAACATGTCTTGCATGATGCTTTGCTTATCTCAACTTTCTCAACAAAATCCATTCCTGTTACGGCATTTTTCGTTTTCATCAAGCTATCACTGTTCACGTGACCTAATCTGCGATGCCAGATGTGACCTGAGGTGGTAGCCGCAGCTATTAACCTCTCTTGTGTGTTCAATCTATAGACACCATTCAATAATGTAGCAGTAGCAACTAAATCTCCATCTCTGTTGTGTATACGACAGCCATCCTTATTGAAATACACTCTATTTCCTTTTTCTATCAATTTGCTCACAGAAATTAGGTTAGTTGTCAATTCTGGTACACAAAACACATCTTCGATGTTGATGTCGATTTCACTGTTATTCACTGTAGTTATTATCTTAACATCACCAGCACATGTAACTGAAACAGTTTCTTGATTTGCAACTATAATATCTTCTTGAACTTTACGGTATCGGCTTGTTATCCAATCTGTGTTAGCGGTTAAGTGGACGCTAGCACCGGAATCGATATACCAGTCCTTTTTATTGAAACTTCCGCTTAGAAATACAGCTGAGAATGCGTTGGTTTGTTTACGGTCTTCGTTTTTATTGTTTAAATTCGAGTTATTTGGACATTGAGTTCGGTAGTGTCCGATTTGTTTACAACGATAGCATTTGACATTGACAGTTTTCATGTTGGTATTACTTGTCTTTGGCAAATTCGCGGTCGAGGCGCCATCTTTATTTAGTGTTGTGGATGCCTGTTTCCTGTTGTGTTGCCATTTTCTAGACACAGCAAATGCACCATCTTCACTATTGTTTCCGTTTCCTGTCTCCATATCTAGAAGCTTGCTTTTAATGGCGTCCGTTGTCACTTGAATGCCTGAATGCTCTATCGCCATGATCATGGGAGAGAACTTCTCTGGTAATCCAGCTAGCAATAACGAACCAATCCATTCGTCATTAATTGCAAATCCCGTTCCACAAAGTTTCTGACCTGTCTCAATTATTTGTGTGACATACGAGGTCATGGAACTGCAATTATCCAGACGGATAGAAATTAAATTTCTCAGGAGACTTATTCTTCTGGTGAAACCGGAATCATCGAAAAGAGACTTCAATTTTTCCCACAGCTCTTTAGTATTCTTGACTGTCTTGATGTGCACGTACAACGACGCATCTATCGTTAAAATCAGTTTCGCCTTTGTCTTGGCGTCATCCGCGGCCGATGCAATAATGGCCGCACCACCGGCGTCCAACTCTGGTTTGATGCACTTCATCATTCCTTCAAGTATAAGGAAATTTTCAGCTGCAAATGCCCACTCATCATAGTTTTCTCTTCCTCGTAACTTAGGCACATTAACTATATAATTAGTCGCCATTACGGTGACATGCAATAGCAACCGGCAAACTGTTCGCAAACAAATTCACAGTCTAATACGCGGAAACTAGCCTGACTAACTGCGAAAAACACTAATGTGTCGAGCTGCAACTTTTTAACACAAGTTACTTCGCGAAAAACTAGTTTTATGGCCAAAATTCTGGGCCCATAACCTATAAATAAAACGACCGTGTGCATTCAAACAACAGACTGACGTTTATTGATCTGTCACATACATGGTTACACAGATGTCGCTACTTGTAGCATACATGAATATTTTGATATTACTAATAAAGTCGCACTACTTTATGGCGAATAATGAAGAAGATAGGATTTTATTTCCAAAAATGTAAATCAAAAAGAAAAGTTATGATGGAAAGGTACGATATTGTGGCTTGGCGTAGTCGATATTTGAAGCAGTTACGAGGAAATCGTGAAGGAGACCAGCGTCCAGTCATTTATTTAGATGAAACTTACGTTCATTCAACTTACTGTGCAGGTAAATGTTGGCAGAGTGACACAGAAGCAGGCGTTTTGTCTTCGGACTCAAAAGGACCACGATGGATTATAGTCCATGCAGGGAGTGAAACCGGTTTTGTACCCAACGCTCAGCTGATTTTTAAATCACAGTCTAAATCCGGAGACTATCACGATGATATGAATCGAGAAAATTTTATGAAATGGATTCAAGAAAAGCTTTTACCGAATCTACCTCCTCAGTCGCTTGTGATTATGGATAATGCTCCCTACCATACAGTGGCACTCAACAAAGCACCAACAATGAACAGTACGAAGTCTCAGATGCAAAACTGGATTGTTAGTAAAGGTCTCGCTTATTTACCAACGATGGTAAAAGCTGAGCTTTATGAAATAACTAAAGACCATAAAGAACCGCCTGTTTACGAAGCAGACACGTTACTGGAGAAACATGGTCATAAAGTGGTAAGGCTCCCGCCTTATCACTGTGATTTAAACCCAATTGAGCTCATATGGAGTCTTTTGAAAAGAAGAATTGCAGAAAAAAATGTTGGACAGGAAGCAAGTCAAATTGTTAAAATAACAGAAGAAGCATTTTTAAGCATATCTGCAGAAGATTGGAAAAAAGAATGTGATCATGTCAAGAATATTGAAGACAAATACTACAATGATGGAGTACGTGCAGACGCAGAAATTGACCGATTCATAATTGAAGTAGGAAACGATAGTGACGATACTTCTTCTGATGATGATACAGGTGGTAGCGACATCTCGGGTGTTGGCCCATTAGATGAACACAATTATTATAAAAAATAACCATAAACATTTGTTTTATTTTTCAACCTTGTCAATTATATCAATATAGGTAAAATACATAGTTGTATTAAAACTATAGGACTAGGGACCGCAATCTGGTCTGGTGTCATTTTCAATCCGGCTGGATTCCCGCCGATACTTCGGACCAGATGTTAAAAAATAGTATCTACGTTAGTGACATTAAAATTTCCTTAATTTCGAGTAAACATCTTTCTGAAAAAGTAGCAACACTGGTTTCGTAACTACCAACATGACGACGAAGGGAACTCTTTAGTGAAACACACTATACACTAAAATATTTGACACAGGCAAATGCGCAACGTGCTACGCCTGTGGGGGCTATCAGCAGAGAAAAAACAAAAGGTTATTTCCTCAGATGTTTTTTCTCTTGTGAGAATTATAACATTATTGAATTTGCCAATCGCAATAATTTTATATTCACAATGTTTTAACAATTATTATTATACTAAGTCACAATCAAAGTAGTCGACGTAGCTGTGTCCTAGAAAAATTGTGGAATCTTAACGTGATTCTTATGGTGCTTTGTTTTACGAAATGATGCTCTTCCAATAAGTACAACATTACAGTATTTACATGTGCTATATTATTTGCCATTCTCGACTATTTGACTCGATTAAGTCAAGTAATCGATTCAAAGAGTAGAGAATATGCACATATTTGAATATTTAAGCAATATTTCATCATTCATTAATAGTACCCACATATTTTCATGTTGGCGCCAAAATACCGCTTGCAATGCTTGCATTTAATGACTTTATGTTGTGCTTCTGACACGACATTTGATTTTGTTTTGCTAGTTTGCTGATTGGTTACTCAGTCAGTTTTGTTTCATCTGATTTACGTTGCTTTACGTTTGTGTTAATAGTAATTCGAGTAAAATTAAAGCGTTCAAGTGTTATAAGCCACACAAAGGCAAAGTTAATGAAACAAGATGTTAACTGACAATAAATGTAATATATGAGTGACTCCAGTAACGATACTATTGAGGCGACCGAGCAAACTGCACTCATGGACGGCCACATCGCGGAAGCTCGCCCTGATAGGGATATAGCCGAGCGGATTGCAAGAAAACGTCAATCCAAAACTGAAAGCCAGCGGTCCTATGGTGTGAGTAGCCCTTGCTGTACTGTATATACAATGACAATAATGCACCCAAGTCACTAGCAAGTTATGACTAAGCATTGAGCCACCCACCACCTACTTTGCTAATAGAGGGTAATTGCTATATCAATACAAATTGTGAGTAAAGTTGCGTTTTGCTACCTTATAACAAAACAAGACCACCACGACTTCTAGTTAGTTCTAGTTTTTTATTAGCAAATAAAGTTATAAGAAAAATTATACACTTTTTAATACTGCATGGTTGTGCATACTGCACTACTACAAGCATCCCATCATCTGATCACAAGGAACCCTTGAGTGGAAGACAAGTCAATTCAAGGTTGCTACTATTAGATTAAGTAACAATATACTAAGCTCAAGTTGCTGATACGGTAACATCCTTAGCAGATAAGCATCACAATTTACTCTCACATGTAATTTACAATACCAAGAAAGATGCCAAGTGCACAATTGAGTTCATATTAATGTTCATTGATGTTTTTGAAATTGTGGAAGATCCTTAACTAATTTATTAATATCTGAACAAGATGAAAATTTTATTCATAAGGGATTTGTATTATCACCTTTTATCTATTAGTGCATACCTAGTTAATGGGGGAGGCCTATGTCCAGCAGTGGACGTCTTACGGCTGAAATGATGATGATGATGATGATACCTAGTTAAAGTGAAATTTAATGATAAGGCTGTTCAAAATCAAGTTTATCATATTATTGCCCATTGTATTTGTTATCTTATGTGGATTTTAATAAAGAGTTATTTATCTATTGTCGATGTTTATTTATTTAATAAACAAGCATAAATTTTGTTGTGTGTTACTCATGACATATGTGTGTGTGGAATATTTAACCATAATTTGCTTGTTGTCTATCTATGATATAAACAATCATGAAAATGACATAAAATCACCACTAACCAACTATAAAATGACTAAAGTGTAAATTAGAGGTAAATTAGTAGGTATGTGCAGAGAACAAAATTATCTTTAACAAAGGTACAATATGAATACATCTGTCTGGAATGGAAAGACTTATTTCTTGGATGCTGTTAGTAATCAAGAGAACAATTATATTTGATGTATAATAGAATTCACACCCAACAGCATACAATTCACTGCACTAATCACTAACTTATCATCACTTTAAAAACATAAATTAGTGAACCAATTTTGTATACAGAGTGTCGCACAGACTGATGGCAGCTCAGGCTCTCGCGCAGAGTTGTCTGGGCAGGGCCGGCCGCCGCCCGCACCACAACCTCCGCCCGGCCCGCAGATCGAAGACCTGGAGCTTAAATACGGCGCCCGACACGTTATTAAGCTCTTTGTGCCAGTCACTCTGTGCATGCTCGTCGTTGTCGCAACTATATCTTCTATCAATTTCTATTCTGTGAAAGATGTATATTTGTAAGTAAAACTTTATAGTACATATTTCAATAGTAAGTTTAATTGTCAAACTGTAAGTAAGCAGGGCAAAAAGTTACGTTCCAAGGCTTATTAAGCAATTAATCCACTAGGAAATTCAAAACTGTTTTCTATAAAAATTTAGCACCTTTTCAAATTTACTGTTTCAAAATTCTCTAATGTATAGTCAACAAAAATCGTTTATTTTTTCAGAGCATACACTCCATTCCATGAAGAAAGTCCATATGCAGTAACAAAAGTATGGAATGCTCTTGCCAACTCCATGATCTTGCTATGTGTGATTGCGCTGATGACAGTGCTCCTGATTGTTTTATACAAGAAGCGATGCTACAAGGTCATCCATGGCTGGCTCATACTATCTTCACTGATGCTGCTCTTTCTTTTCTCATACCTATATATTGAGTGAGTATTTTTAACACTAACAAGTTATAGGTTGGAAGACCTGCCTACTTCAACAGCTGCTCCATACATTTGCTCAAGGGTCAACTAACTGTTTTTGTGATTATTTTTCTTAATACTTTTATAGTTGTGCTCTTAATATAATTTAGCTCAGTACATACCAATCTTATAACCCAGTATTTACACATGTTTTTAATATTTGTATACTTGTTGGAAAAATGTCATAGTGGCCGATCCGCATCAGAGATGGTTATGTCTATCCACCAAAATTACGCAAGATGGCGCTAAACTAAATCAACATTAAAGCTAAATGCAGACATACTCTTTATTTTATTATCAAACATCGCATATTTACCTTAAAAAAATATTTGGGGTGCATTTTAACTATTTCTTTACTAACGAGTAGATATAAAATTATATATATTTAGATTTTAGAGTTGCTCATTGTGCAGCAGCTCTAAAATAATTCCTAATTACTGAAGGGCACTTTCATTTCAATGTGAACAACTTTACAATAAGCCGACCCTAAAATCACAAATAAAAATCTGTAGTACCATAGAAAAATGTCATTGCCCTTGAATATAATGTATGGTATCTAATACTAAAAATTCTTTAAAAAACATTTATCGGCACTTTTCAGTATTACTACACTTTTTTAAAATATTTGTTAATATTCAGAGAAGCCCTGAGAGCTTACAACATTCCCATGGACTACATAACACTGGCATTTGTAATGTGGAACTTTGGAGTGATGGGCATGATAGTAATTCATTGGAAGGGCCCGCTGCGGCTGCAGCAGGCTTACCTCATCTTCATAGCAGCTCTCATGGCACTTGTGTTTATCAAATATCTACCAGAGTGGACCACTTGGGCTGTTCTTGCTGTTATATCTATATGGGGTAAGTGAGATAAAGCTACTAATTACTTAGGACGTCATCTAAGCGGTTTCTACCACTTTGTGTGTTGCTTACACACAAAGTACTGTGTTCCAGTTTGTAGTTAGCAAAATTCTAATGAGAGTAATTGACTTAGAAACATTCTATAGTGAGTCTCATTATTGACTTGGAAACATTTGGTGGTGAGTCTCATTAGGCCCTGTATCAGAGCTTGTTACCACTTATATTGCAGTAAAGTCTTGCTATCTCTAGATCTAAGGATCTAATCTTTAGATAAACATTTAATTAAGTTACACATCACCAATTAATTAGTTTTTTGGTCTCAAAATGTAGATGATATAAGAGAACCACAAACAACATTTTTCGCATTTTTATTGAGAAAGAGTCCATAGCCTAGTCATTGTGGTCACTGTTAGCTGTAGATAGACATATTATGATAAATTTTCAAAAAACTTTGAATATTTACTTCATATAAACCAGCTATCTTCTAAAAATAATTGAAAAAAATTGCAATTACTACAGATATCAGTAACTACGGAATAATAAATACCCTATAAATTTTTACACAGTGCCATCTAGCCCCAAATTAAGCAAAGCCTGTCTTGAATAGACTTGACTGTGACTTGTCTATGGATTTTTTTCTGTTTTTGCCATACTTTTAATGATTGAATCAATGTAAAATCATCATGTTCTTCCTGTTCTAGATCTAGTGGCAGTATTGACTCCAAGAGGACCACTAAGGATATTAGTAGAAACTGCTCAAGAACGAAATGAGCCAATCTTCCCGGCTCTCATATATTCATGTAAGCGTTATATTATGTATGTTGCTGATATTGATACTGTTTCTAAAACGAATAATGTGCTGTCTTTGCAAATAAAGTAAAGATTGTATCAAAGCATGTGTGAAATGTCTAACGGTATTTATTTATAACTAGCGGACGCCTCGCGGTTTCAACCGCATAGTTCCCGTTCCCGTGGGAATACAGGGATAAAAAGTAGCCTATGTCACCCGGGGATAGTGTAACTTCCAACAGTGAAAGAATTTTGAAATCGGTCCAGCTGTTTCGGAGCCTATTCAATACAAACAAACAATCAAATCTTTCCTCTTTATAATAGTATAGATGGTTAAGTCATAATATAAAGTTATTTTATGCCATGTGTGGTATATTGCAGCGACGGTGATGTACTGCCTGGCAGCGACGGCGGCGCCGGGCGCCACGCCAGGGGAAGGTGAGCGGGAACTGCGCCCCCTCAATCCGCACGGTCCGTTCTCAGTGGTGTTCACAGAGCGCTGGCCTGTGTGCCGTCCGGCTGTCTTGTCATGCTGTACCGCTTAAATTGTCTTGCAATACTGTTTATAGGGTTTTGTTTATAGTTTTGGGTAATAGAAAATTCTCTCATGAACTAAGTGAGCTATTGTTTTATGGGTGACAAGGCATGCATGTAGAATGCTTTTTCAGACACGGTGTATATATTTATATGTATATAAGCATTATATAAACTGTGGCGTATTTTAGCTTTTGGAACAAATAGCAGCTCTGAAGACTTCTAAGCTCTCTCTTCTGATTAAAGTTAAAAATGCAAGGAGCATATCCATTTTCGAGATTTACTACGGAAACGATATAAAAATGTGCGAAATGGTGCGGCCTTGGCCGGTATAAAAGAAAACTACTTTTTGTCTTTGACTATCGTTGAAATTTAATTATCGTTCGATTACTAAGTATATAGCGAACAGAAGGTTTGGCATAAAATGAAATACATTTTTCGTCTATTTTTTATTTGGATTAACATTTTGTCCGCCACGGTGCTGATTTTCGGTTATTCATACATTTTGGTATAGAAAACTTGACAAGACTTTTTTTGGCAAATTGTTTCCAGACCATTTGAATGCAAACTGCTGCACTGGCGTGTTTTGGCGGAAATCTTTTGCCTCTTTGATAAAGTTTGTGCGCGAGTTTCTGTAAACGTGCATGTGGTTACGTCAGGAGGCGGCGAGCGACGGTCATCCGGTAGCGGCGACGCGGCCGGATTCGACGCGGCGTGGCGCGACCGCGCGGACGGCGCCGGCACTGCGCCCGAGGCGCCGGCGCCGCGCCGCCTGCGCGTCGACTCCACGGCGCCTGCGCAGTACACCACGCGCGTCGACCGTCCCGCGCACCCCGCGCCCGACGCTGAAGCCGACGAAGAGAGTGAGCTTACTCTTGATAGCAAAGATTATTATAAACTGCATAAAGTCTGCACTTCATAAATAACCGTTTTCAGTCAAATGCAGACGTAATGTCGTTAACAATATTGCATACCAAACTTAAGAAAAATTGAAATCATTTTATTTTTTTATGTAAATATAATGCGACGAACAAAACGTTCTCCTGATGGTAAAAGATAACGTCTGTCCATGACTATTGCAGCGAAACAGAACTTTGAGTAGTAAGTCCAGGACATATAGTGTCAACAGCCCAGTATTTTCGCTAGCAGAAGTACCTACCTTTCAAACCGGAACGCAGTAATATTTACACACTGTCTGGCGGTAGAATATCTGGTAGTGACCTGCTAAGGACATCTACTAGCAAGGATCACATTTTTTTGAGTGTGGATTTCTTTGGCAGAGGGTGTAAAGCTGGGCCTGGGTGACTTCATATTCTACAGCGTGCTGGTCGGTAAGGCGAGCTCGTACGGCGACTGGAACACAACTCTCGCCTGCTTCGTAGCCATACTTATTGTGAGTAACATTCAGCCTTCACTGCTATTTTCAGATGTTCCCCACGCCATGCCATGAAGGTTATTCTTATTCAAAGTGGGGGCGATAAGTCCTGCACTGACGTCCCGCTTGCGATGAAGTGAATGAAGATGGTTGTAGAGAGACCTAACCACCAAGTCGGTGAAGGGGGTTACCGTCGTAAGGTCACGGTACGGGGCAAATCGCGTTTGCGTTTGATGAAATCAATAAGGTCGTTTCAAATTTTAATCGTCAATATACCAGTTTATTTTTTACGTGTTTTTTAAGTGCCCTCAAGCTCAGGGACCTCGGACCCTGACCACCAAGCACCAGAAAGCACCAACTACAACTATGTACCTATAATCGTGGCAACTCTGTTAAAAGCAATCCCAACTTTTAGGGAACTTTTTCTGCAGTTTTTATAATGTTGCCAACTTATTGAAAAGTTATGTTGTTAATGTAAAAGTAAATGTAGGAACTAGTTAAAATTTACATACACACACACATTACTTTTACACCAGGGCCTTTGGACACCAAGCTGCGCCACTGACTCGATCTTACTTGTGGTAGGTACAGTATGTTTGTTTGTTTGCAGGGTTTGTGCCTCACATTACTCCTGCTGGCGATACTCAAGAAGGCGCTGCCCGCGCTACCCATATCCATCACATTCGGCCTGATATTCTACTTCGCGACACGCGGCGTTGTAAAACCTTTCGCGGACGCCCTGGCGTCTGAACAAGTTTTCATTTAGCCACCGCCCCTGCGAGCCGGCTCGCTGCTCTGCCGACCTTGTGAGATGAGTACGCACATCGCGACACAAACATAGATAGAAAACTTTCAACTCGGACGAGTGCTTTCATTAGGGTTTCGTGTCTACATCTAACTATTCAATCAAAAACTTCTTCTATTTTTGTTCATCAGGGAAATTGTTTTATGGTATGTGGGCGCAGATAGACCTAAGCATTAACTACAGTTGAATATTCAGTTCGCCAGTTTTTAAATGTAACACAGCTTAGTTGAATTATTGTGCAAGAGTTATTAGAGATTTTTTTGTTCGTCGATCATACTGAACATTTTGACAATTCGCATTTTATTAGGTATATATTCAGTATGTGCGAGTGTTTTGACCTTTATGTGAATGCTCAGGGAAAGGTTTTTGGCGTGAACGTGGAAGGGTCATGTCGCCGCATAATATTATTTTCCAAACCTTGGTATTTTTTTCGATTGTTTATGTATAAAAATAGTGGTGTTCTATTCATAAAGTGTCGAATTACAAGCGCAAGTGTGGAAAAGTAATAAAATACGATGAAAAATGACTTCGTATGGCTTCCAAAATTCCATTCACGGTTTTAGTAGTCACCACTACTTTACTAGGGCATGACTGGATTCGACCAAGACTTTGTGTGACTTGAATATACGAGTACATAAAAATATTGAAACTGGCAAATGCACAAAGTGCGACGCCAAAAACAAAGAACAATGCTCAGGGTTATCTGCGATGCAGACCTCGCTCGATAAATTCTCTGATGAGCGCGCAATAAGTCTAAATTATATAACAATTAGTTCGGGTTGGTCTGCAGGTTGCATTGCTATGGATGCTGATAGGTCTGACTGAGCAGGCGCGGTATTCTAGGAAATGCTAGGATTTTTGTCTCCATCACATTTATCTCAATGTAATAGAGAATGACCGAACAAGAAATACTATATCAGGTTGTGGAATATCCCCGAGGGCATGCCGTTGTTAGAACCTAATAAGACTAAATTTTTGACAATTGCGTCATTTCTAAATAAGAATTCTATCGGGAGTCACTTATTGCCATGTAATAATTAACGTCTATTTAAAAGAAACACTTACTGTACTTGTTAAATATGTTATAATAAAAAAAAATAACACCAAAATGTAACATTTTCAAGTAATTTTCACGAGGTAAGAGAAGAATTAAAAGACTTCTGTGTGTTGTAAGAATATACTAAAAAACATAAATGTAACCAAATGTTAAAGATGTGAGTTGAAATTTTATTAAATGCAATAAGTCAAATCAGTGAAGAATTTAGTGTACATAAGTAACATTGAATTAACTTATAATTTTGTAATATATAATTAAATAAAGTATTATGAATAGGATATAATGATTTTTACATTCCACATTGTTAGGTTTTCGAAAGCAGCAGCAGGGCGGATTTGCATGATAAGTTACATATACCTGGAAGCCTTAATAAATCAAAGGCTCTGGTCACTGTTTGTTTAGAAATGCTTGCATGCCAGTTGCAAAACGCCTAAGGAGAATTGTAAAATGTCTCGTCATATCGAAAACTATTCACGAACACTACCGATTGTGTTGTTATTTACAATTTCTTATTTTTATTACAATTGATTCTAACACATATCATTATTTTTCCCTGAATAAAAGTATATACCTATAGTAGTACCTAATTTTTGCATTTACAGTATCAATAAGAGAAAAAATTATAGACAAATTCCTTAGAATGTATCCCACTTTGATTTGTCACGATTATGTATTTTTTACCTACTTATAAATAATTTAGGTCCCGATCCGCCCGTCTTACAAAATGCTCAATTGGCTAGACGTTCATTGTTTGTACATAAAACCGCATGTACATTTGCTGTGATCACAGATATGAGACTCTAGCTGTGATAGACTTGTAACTTAATGGTTAAATTTCTGTTGTACATCTTTGTTAATTTTGTGCCTACTATAAAGGAATGTCTTGATAGTTGAAATACCTAGGTATAAAAGGCTATGTGTGGAAGGTTGTATCAGAAAGAATAAATTTCGCTGGGTTTCCGAAGTTCTTTTAGTTAACCCAGGTAACTTACCACAATTTCAGATATTATTATAAGTACTAATATTAGATTAAACTCGTGTCCTGCTCTATTTACTGGCGAAAAAGCAATGCCTATGATAATTAAGATTATGGTAAGCTACCAGGGAATGTACCTCCTATTTTTCGCCTTTCCACATCAATCATTATATTTGTTTTATTGTGTGTATAATATGTTATTCATAATATTTTTACTTTGACAAATTAAATTTAATAACTAAACTTTCGTGTTTGATTTATTTTTGTCATATATATAAGTTTGTGTGCAATTTCCATTCCAGGCTAGGTGTGCTTTACCATCTTCGACCACACCTTCACTTAACATCAGGTGAGCTGTGGTCAAACATCTAGCCTGTCAACCATAAAAAAAAAAATAATTCAGAAACCGATATCGCAATATACAACATCCATCCGACCGCGTCTGTAGGTTGTTGTATAGGTTCAATTTATGATAAGGTAGTAAAATGAAAAACATCACTATTAGAAAGGTCTTTATTTAATTAGTAAATAAATATTGCTCATAATTGTGAAGAAAAACCTTCAGTTATACAAAACTCGTGTACTTTCAAAAAAGCATGAAGCAACTAGGTAACTCAACATTGCAAATCGTATGTAAACGCGTTTGTACATCATTATTTTAAAATAATATTTGACATAATTATTGCACAAACGTGACCGGTAACATACTATTAAAAATTAAAGAGTAAAAACGTCGTGATAAAATAACAAGGTTTAAAATATAACAAATACACCACAAAACAAGAGACATGTGTAAATATATCTAAGGATATACCTACAATAGTATAAAATTGTTCTAACAAAGTGCATCTATCCAACATGTACCTACAGTATATTCGAATAAAATGAGTGTATGTGAATCCTCACTGTTAAGAGTTAATTTATGGGCACGCAATTATTCGTGAGCGCAAAGCTTTTTGTCACGAAAATGCTACGCGACTGCGGACTTCAGTGCACGGGCACAAGTTATGCGGTCGCGTAGCTTTTTCGTTTAGATGTTCAGTTGCGGAGATTCTTGAATTGCGATAAGGTGTTCACAGGTCACGCTGCAGCGGCGATGCCCGCGGCGTCTCTCGCCTCAATCACCATTACATATCTAGCAAATGCTTTAACATGAACTATCTCACATAGCTACCTACGTATAAAATATGTTCGAGTTGATACCAAACCATGGCACACAACACATCACGTGACCATAAATGGGCTCTAATGCAATATCACGAGTGTTTTCAATAAGTTAGAATGTTCGAAACCGAGTTTTAGCGATTCGACCGCGTTTGATTTGGTAAAAAATGAAGCATCCGGAGTTTGTGAGTTACTTTCTATTAACTAACAACCAATAGATGAAAAAACGACAAATTTTACACAAAATATGTATCCTATAGGGCCCAGTTGCTATTAACGCAGTCAAATACTGGCTCTATTAATACCTAACTATAGATGACAAAAGTGCAGATCTAAAATTAACTAAATACACGAAATATCAATAACATTAAAATTGGTCCAAAATGGGAGATTTCTATCAAAACTATCAATAAAACGCAACATTATTAATTAAAAGATGGTAAAAATAATACTCAACAATTTTAAAACAATTTAAATAACTAGTCACTCTGAACAAGATATTGTAAATAAATGCACATAATTCTTATTGTTAAATTTTAATTCCCCAATATTTTGTTGTACCCCGATCTATATTTTATTAGGCACTTGAGTATGGTTTAGTCTTGCCATTACAACACTGTCTTCGGATTCATCTTTAGAAAATATTCATTTGTTCTTATATTTTGGAATGAATTTGGAATGTTTTTATAACTCACCTGTGTCATGGCTTTCTTCAACCGCTTGCCCAAATTCACTTAATTTTCAAGAGATCCTTCACCCCTTTATCCTATAAAAATGTATACAACCACAATATTCAGACGGGACCACCAACCTACTATTAACATAATTGGAAACATTCAATCTGTTACAGCTAACCAACCTGGTATCTTGGTTTCACCAGTTTTGTCAATTTTAGATAGAACTCTACTGAAGATATAGCATAGATTAGTTTATAAATTGAATGTTTGCCAATAAGAGAATTAGATGTTAGGATTGGGTATCTCTGCGGGACCTCCCTTTTTTATCACTTTTAATGTCTCTTTTGTGGGTTTGGCCGTGTCGGATGGGATTTCCTCATTAATAGGTATTTGTTCAGGTTTGGTAGTCGGCTTTGGCTGTTCCTTTACTGTCTTCTGTGATTCCTGAGGCTTTGTCACTTGAGGCTTGGCTTCAGCAGATTTTGACTTGACCTCTGCTTTTGTTTCAGGAGAGGGGTTAGCTGGTGCGGGCGTGGCCTTAGGTGCTGGTTTTGATTCCTGTTTTGGTTGCGTTTTAGGAGTTTCGGTTTTTGTTGGAGGAGTGGTAGGTTTTGGTTGAGCCTTTTTTGGTTGTTCCATTGGCTTAGGAGTCGGCTTCGGTTGCTCTACCGGCT
The DNA here is from genome assembly GCA_905404145.2 of Biston betularia. Lineage (NCBI taxonomy): Eukaryota > Metazoa > Arthropoda > Insecta > Lepidoptera > Geometridae > Biston > Biston betularia. The sequence continues at coordinate 4,982,692 of FR989879.1, forward strand.
TAGGAGCCTGTTTGGGTTGCTCTACTGGCTTGGGAGTCGGTTTGGGTTGCGGTACTGCTTTAGGAGTTGGTTTTGGTTGTACTGGCTTAGGAGTTGGTTTAGGTTGCTCCACTGGCTTAGGGGCCGGTTTAGGAGTAGATTTAGGTTGCTCAATGGGTTTAGCCGTCTCTACTGGTTTTGTTTGAGCCGGTTTCGGTACGTCTTTCTTGATTTCAACTTTTGGTGCCGCAACGGGTTTGGCTTGTTTCGGTGCAGGTTCTGGTTTGCTTTCGAACGCCTTCTTGAGTAGCGGCGGTGCCGGCAACGTCCCGATGTAGTTCTGTTTGTGAGGGCAACCCGTGTGAAGCTTGCCGTTGAACACGATGGCGTCGCTGATGTGCACCAAACTACCATCGTTGTTGTAATACGTCGCTATAATGTTGCCGTTCCAATCAATCTGCGCTAGCCCTGACATATTTGGCACCGTTCCTGACATACTTTTAAAGTGACCGATCTGTAACAATAGAGTAGATTACTGACGTTTGATATAATAAAAATGAAAGGTTTAGTGAGGTGGAGAGAATAACAAAATTTATTTCAATATAATTTTTGTTCTTTCAGTATTTTGTAGTGATGATAGCTCAGTGCCAGTGCTAAAGGATGTGGGTTCCCAACAATTAACCTTATCTGCCGGTGAAGACCTTATGATGAAAGAAACCCTAACATTATGGTAAGGTACTTTTTAGTACCTGGCTGGATCCTACCACACTCTCAATTTTGTAAAATATTCTGTCAAGTTCCTAACAACGTTTTCTACTAGCTTCATTTATAAGCTAGTTCCCAGTAGGTATGTCAACCATCTTCGACCGTTCTGTTACATAACAACAGGTGATGCTCTGTGGTCAAACACTTATCATGTTAATCATAAAAACTTTTTTTTGTTGTAAAAAGCAATGAGACGTACGAGACGCTGTCCTGATGGTAAGGAATAACCCCTGACCACGACCATAACAGCGATACACAGAACTTTGAGTGACGAAACAAAGTCCAGGGCCATCACTGATTTGGCGCTCATTACTTTGAGACTTTCGATGGTTAGTCTCAAAAGCCCAGTAATGTTTACAACACTACTGCTTAGCGGCAGAATAACTGGTACTCCGATACCTAGACAACCTCCTGCTAAGGAAATCTACCACCAAGTAAACTATCATATACATATTAGTTTATAAATAACCTAAATCAAAACTTAATAAAATTATGACCAACAGTTTATAGACTTGGATCTATTTTGCTAAGCATAATTTATACATCGAATGTTTGTGGATAGAAGGGGTAGTGTCCCTATGTATACTCACATTGTAGATGATTTCTTCAAAGATGACATGTGGGTAGAGCGTGTTTAAATATTCAAAGGATATTTCAATGCAGCGCTGCACCCTAGCTAAGAACTTCCTGGCGAGAGGTGCAGTGGCTAGCGGCCGCATCAGCAGCGGGTTGTCGTCGTCGAAAGTTGTGTACAGGCTCACGAGCAGCCCCGAGCCGTCTGGTAGCGCACGTAAGTTGTCCAGTATTCCTGGTAGTATAAAAGTTAGCAATAATTTAAACTAAATTTATTGGTTTTTGGCGGGAATGGGAAATCAAGTCGCTGCATTGCATTATTTTGATTATTTTTATATACCTACTTAGTGTTACATCTCCCGTCTGTTTTTTATGTTATCTATCGTGTTTTTTTTTTCTTGGTTGCCTGGACGAGATCGCTCTTAGCGATAAGGCCGCCACTTGTGGCACTAGTTCATAAGGTTTTTTTTTTCTCTGTACTTTTTCCTGTTTATGGTGTGCACAATAAAGAGTTTTGTCTATCTATTTTCAAAACTTTGTTCATTCGAGTTTATTTGTATAAACATTGAATTGGCATTGAATTCATTATCTACCAAATTACGTGCACGAATATGGAAAATTGGTATAATTAGGTAAAACATGAATTTTAATGTTGCTTCCAAAACTCCGTTGATGCGTCGAGTACCGTAAGTTGCCATTAGTTACTAAGGCATGAACGCACTTGACTTGACCGTGATTCACTTATTCAACTTGAGATTTATCATACATTTAAAAATAACGCTTGAGAATGTTTAAAACATCGAAGAACTTTTGTAACTATCCGTTCTTCTAATTAGATCAGCCCGCAGATAATAAAAGCGGTATGATAACGTAAAACTTTTATTTATTATTTATCGCCTCATAAGCTATTAGAACGTACCTACGCCTGATTTGATTTAAGTCCAGCATAGAAAAAAAAACTACACGTATACGGTATGATGGACCGCCTCGGCCGACGCGAACCGCCATCTAGCTGTAGATATATAATAGCGCATGAAAAAATCTAACTTTTCGTTTAATTGACTATCTACGCAAAAATATAAAGTATAAATAATAAAACGTCCTGGTTACTAAACGAGAGCATCGAAATAATTTATTATTTTATCTTTTCATTACAGTGTCCTAATAGGTGCTAAGCAATAAAATGTAAAACACTATTTCGACATATCCTTAGTAGTAGAATAGAGTCAGTAATGATAAAATAGCGGCACCTGACATTTATTAAATACAAAAGAAAAGGGTTCACTACACATGACGGCCAAAAACACACAAATATAACAACAGCTGAGTAAATAATTTACGGCCGCGGTGCCTACTTGCAATAAACGTCAGTACTTTTCACATGGTGACCGATTACGACAGTGTGTTTCAATATGCTAGTTCTTATAATATTTCTGATATCGATAACGCAATGTTACGGTCAAGTCATATATTCCAATGATTTGAACTTTCGCGTGGAGCCCGGTGCGAGAACGTGCTTTTTCGAAACCGGAAAAATTGGAGACATGATGGAAGTTTACTACCAGGTGATAGACGGTCAGCATGGCGATCTAGATATCTCTCTAGATGTCATAGATCCAGCTGGGGTCAAAATAATTGCAGATCACAAGAAGTCCCAGAACGTGGTCATAAAGGAGATTGTTCTGGAGGGTGACTACGAATTCTGTTTGGACAACTCGTTTAGCTCGTACAACTCGAAGATGGTGTTCATTTATGTATTGATTGAAGCACAGGATAGTGAAGAAGAAGCTATCGTCACTGCCGTGGACAACGAGGGTAATGAAGTGCAGCAAGCTGAGAGTCTACATTGGCAAGGTGTCAACAAGAATGGTACATCTTACTATATCAGAGTGGAATCTATTGCAGACTCTCTCACTCGCACGCTGAAGCATGTGGTGAAAGCGAGACACATGCTAGATTTATACGGAGCCACCAAGTCTCGGGATTCGTATTTGGCGTTTGAGGAGATATTTGTGGTGGATCTGTGGTCAGGTCTCCAAATAACGGTGATGGTTATTGTGGGCCTGTTACAAGTGTTTATGATAAAAAAACTGTTTCAAAGTCGAACGTCATACTGAAGCATTTAAATACCAAAGTCCCGTATTTTAAAACAGAATATTTCTGTACTAGAGCTATGTCCCGAGATTGCCAAATTTACAGAATAAAAAGTATCACTAGGGTAATGCATTCGAATCTTAATCTGTCCTGCCATTTCATCATGAAATTTACTAACAAGAAGACCTTCCCATTCTTAATACTGTTATTTTCTTGAGCTGCGTGTAGCTATCTGCACTCTGTTGTACTCTTTTTCAATCTTTGTATAATTATGGTGTAAATATATTTACCTGGTAATCCAGCAACAAAGACTTCAGATTTTCCTTTCTTGGGCCCATCAATGTAGTACTTGATCAGTCTAAAGCGCGATGTTTCAGCTACAATCACAAACTGGTAGTCCGGCGACATTATCACACCATTAGCAAACCACAAGTTATCAAGTAGCACCTTGCTTTGATTTTTCTCTGCATTGTAGTGGAATAATCTAAAAGTATATTATTAAAAAATTAAGATAATCAATTTTAAGTGAGATTCAACAAATGCTTTTGAATTTCTAAATGTTCATACATAAGCTAGGTTAGCTAATTGTCTTAATTTGTTTAGGTTTCCTAACTAGGATTAAAAGTAAATATAAGTATAGAAAGAAATTGCATGGTGAGTGTGCATCAGATTTGACTGAGCATTGGCTAACCCTGTATGCGATGTACCGTGCCGAAATCCACCCCTCGCACGTGCCCAGTGATGTAGTGACGGGAACCTCGATGCGGCCTAATACCAGAAATATTGAAACACAGACAACGTGCGCGCCCACCCCACTCGAACAACGACCCCCTCTGAACACACAGGCAGCCCCCAAGCAGAAGCACTGCGTGTATTCACGGAAGAAGTCAAAAAAGCTGTCGACATCACAGTCGTCTTACGTCAACACGTCGGTATCAGCCGATTGTTCCAGCCCGACTCCGGCGCCCTCTAGCGAAAAACGACGGCAAACTGCGCGCTGCGCTAATCAACCGAACATTTCGACAACGGCAACAGCAACGCCTGCGGCGGATACCAATATCAGCGACAATGAAGAATGGGTGAGAGTCGAGAATCGTAGAAGAGGCTGTCAGGGACGACGAACCGTGATTAAAGGAAGTGGCGCGTCAGACGACGAACTGAAAACCGTCGAACGAGCACGCAAAATTCACGCTTGTTTCTTTGCGCCCGAAACTACAGCTGATACGATAATATCGTACATGAAAAAAAAGAAACAGTGCGATAACTACCATGTTGAAAAATTGAAACTAGCTCACTCGTACTACTCGTCGTTTTCCATCTCAGTACCAGGCAGCCACTTTGAGTTCTTCATGTCCGCCGAGAACTGGCCGACAAGCACTCAAGTCAGCGAGTGGTTTCGAGGGAGCGGCGGGCGTGCAGGAGGCGCCCCCCGCCGGCACTCCGCGCCGCGACGACAACCGCGCGGCCTCGACGGCGCTACCACCGGTACCGCCGACGCCGTCGCTCCTGGGAAGTCGCAACAAGGGACATACGCCAGCGCTGCTAGCGCCGCTCGCACCGCGCCGCGCGCCTTCGCGAAAGCCACATAGACCGTGTAAACCTTCGTCTGTAACGATCTGTCACCAAAATATCCGGTGTATAACAAACAAGACTAAGCAACTAGAAGTACTATTGACAAAGGAACTTACCTGCGATATAATCATTTTAACTGAACACTGGTTACGGAAACATGAACTGGTCTCTGTTACACTATGTAACTATGATTTATTGTCATTTAGCTGTAGAGAACGTATAGCGCACGGTGGAAGTTGCATCTACGTACGGTCAGGTATGATGGCAGTCAACCGACAGGATTACTGTGACCTAACACGGGAACAAACTTTTGACGTGTGCGCCGTGCACTTACTTGATGACGATATCCTGGTTGTAGGTGTGTACCACTCCAACTTGACGAGCCACGGTGAGTACCTCCAGTTATTTGAGACCCTTCTTTGTAAAGTAACAGACGAGGGCCTAGACTGCGTCATTATGGGTGATATTAATATCGATTTGTTAGACAGTTCTAGCGCCCAAAAGCAGTTAGTAGATATGCTCGTTAGCTTCAATTTTACTCAATTAGTGACCGACCCCACGCGAGTAGATGTAGGTGGCCGCAAGTCGCTACTCGACCATGTGTACACGAACGTGCCCGCGAAACGCGTAAATGCAGTAACTGCCGTCGACACGCGCCCGCTCAGCGACCACGGCGCCCAGCGCCTCACGCTCGCGAACAGCGCCGCGGCAGCGCCTGCGCCCGCCCACTGTCTGGCTCGTAGCTTCACTACGACCAACGAATACAATTTTATTAGCGCGCTAGCGTCTATCGACTGGGAGGGAATTATTAGTAAAGCTAATAATTGTTGCCACTCGCTGGCTGAGAGTATAGTTAATATATTATCTAATAAATTTAATATCTGTTTTCCGTTAAAAAAACAACTGACTCATCAAAAACATTGGGTTGACACGGAAATTCACAACTTTAAACATTTACTACATGACACTGCACAATTAAAAAGGAACTTTCCAACTGACGACGTACTGCGTAGTAAGTGCGATGAACTTACCGTGAAATATCACTCTCTATTAAAAGAAAAAAGATTTAACCATTTCTCTAATATGGTTAAGGATAATCCGCGACGTATGTGGCGTGTTATAAACTCCGAGCTAGGTCGCGGTAATCGGGAGAGAGTCGATTTCACAGACCTGGTGCGGGATGCAGATGGCCAACCGTTTATCACAAAAAAGGATGTGGTTGACGCTCTCAACTTGGAGTTTGTGACGGCGGCGAGTAGGTGCGGAGCGCCCGCGGCCGATAGCGTCAGCGCTTTGGCCGCGCTCGGGAACGAGGCATCCGCGAGCGATGTGTCTATAAGATTAGAACCTTTTTCACCCCACGAAGTTTTTACAATAACGAAGAAACGTATTGCCCCTAAGAAAAGTACTGATCTCTACGGTCTGTCTGCAAGTATATTGAAAACCGCCATAGAACCGGTCGCACCCGTAATTAGCTACTTATTTAATTCATGCCTGCGGGAAGGTATGTATCCCGCGGCGCTTAAAAGAGTAAAAATATGCCCCTTGTACAAAGGAAAGGGCAAAAAAGCAGACCCCAAGTCTTACCGCCCTATATCCCTTGTCCCCGCTATTAGCAAGGTGTTTGAGGTCGGTCTCAATAGAAGGCTACTTAATTTTGTCGTGGACCGTGGTGTCCTGTCGGAGCGGCAGTATGCGTACCGAGCCGGTCGCGCGACCACAGACTTAGTGCGCGAGGTGTTGTGGCGAGTGTTAACTGCGCGCGAGGCAAAACTGCAGGTTGCCTTACTTTGCTGCGACCTATCGCGCGCGTTTGATACCGCTGATCACGCCCTCATCGCAAACAAGCTGCGATTTTATGGGATCCGTGGCCCTGCCCTGTCCATACTGTCCTCCTTCATGTCTAAGCGAACACAGGTAGTGGTGGGTGATAGAGGTCGCGTCATGTCGTCAGAAGCGGAAAATGTGATGGGCGTCCCGCAGGGCTCCTGTCTATCTAATACTCTATTCAGTCTCCTCCTTAACGACTTGCCCGGCGCCATCGATGGCGCTGAGATATATATGTACGCCGATGACGTCGCCGCAGTGATCACCGCGCCGACGCACCGTGAACTAGAGTCGAGGCTGAATGGGGTGGTGAGCGAACTAGATAGGTGGTTCCGATCGAACGGGCTCGCGCTAAACAAAGATAAGACCTGCTTCCTTGCTTTTAACCTCAATGGCCACGCGACTGAGACTCATTCGGTAGCAGTCGGCAATACCGCTCTCCAACAAGTCCACAGTACGAAACTTCTAGGTTTCCATATCGACGGCGCGTTGACCTGGGAGACGCACATAGACGAGCTGTGCGGGAAGCTGAGCCGCTCGTGCTTTGCGCTCCGGCGGCTCGCGAGCACCGCTGCCCGCAGCGTAGTGCGCTCCTGCTACTTCGCGACCGTCCACAGTAACATCACGTACGGGTTGGAGCTGTGGGGCCGCGCTGCCGATCGTAATAGAGCCTTTGTTATGCAGAAGCGAGCTATTCGTGCCATATGCGGGGTTCAGGACGACGTCTCTTGCGTGGATCTGTTTAAGGAGCTACAGATTTTGCCTTTACCGTGTGAGTTCGTTTACCAGGTAGCCCTGTACACACATACAAACATAGATAAATTTCAACGCCGGGGCGTCCACAGCACGTTGGATCTTCGCAGTAATAAAAAGAAAGACCAACTAGTAACGCCGTCGCATCGGCTCGTCAAATCGGAGAGGTCGGTATACATTCTGGGGCCCGCGGTCTACAATCGCGTACCCGCTTCCATCCGGGATGCACCTTCCATCGCGTGCTTCAGAAGCAAACTAAGATCTTGGCTTCAAGAGACCTTGTTCTATGACTTTGACGATTATTTAAAACTAAGAGATTATTGAATTACTAGTAAGTAATTATAATATTTTTGTTTTTATGGACATTTAATTATATTGACATAATTTTATTGACATTTTATATGTGACATATTACTTTATTGACATTTTTCATTTTCATTGTTTTGACATATGTAATGATTTTGATAATAATTTTTAAATATGAATGGAAAAATGACCTGTAACTTTGGTGTTATTAATAAATGATTTGTATTTGTATTTGTATTTGTATGAAAATTAGGCTTACGGTACCTATTTGAAACAAATGTCAGTTAATAACATGCAAATTTTCTTGATTTTCTTGTTGTCTTGTTTTTCTTGTTGTTTTTCATAGCATGCAATGAACATTCTTATGAAATACATTTCTTCTGAATATATAACAAACAAAAGGAAAAGAGTAGTTTATAGTATTCATGTATGATTACCTTCCAGTAGGATCTGTCAATGCAGCAAAAACTCCATCTTTGAGGTGGAAATCGCTTGAAGAGTCAGTCCAGTAAAAATCTCCATTTTTACTCAATGCTAGCGAATTAAAGAGTTTTGGTTCCCGGCCTGCAATGGCCACTTTCGGAGAAACTAATAATTGTTTCTTATCATTCTTGAGATCTACTTTCCATATACCGTGGTAAGCATCTGATATGTATATGGTATTCTTGCTCTCATCTATTTGGAAGCCGAGAGGACGTCCACAAATATGTTCCTGAGTCAATCCAGCTAAAATTGGAATAAACAAACATGTGAAGCAGCAGTAGCACAAAAAAGTGACATTTAAATTGATTATTATTCTTTTATCATTTGACTGACTTTGATTTGACATAATGTATTAATGTAGCTGTTTTAAAAGTTCCACTTTTTGTTTTGATACCAACAAAAAATTCAATATTTGTGATAAATCTTATCTTTTATTTTCACTTGCATATAAAAATATACACAATTGCATTATTCAATTTATACCTGTTGATAAATGTATGCAGATAAAGTTATTTATTTATACATGTTATGAGGATTAAAAATGATTTCTATGAAGATTTTTTCCATTTTAATGGCGCAGTCTCATTTCCATGTAGTAATGAGACTGCATTTGCACTAATATGTCAGAATATTAATATAAAAGGTAACATTGAATGAAGGATACTGTGCATATTACTAATTCTGAAATGCAAATGTGTAAAAATGTATGTAGAAGAATTAGTGTTGAAAGGTGATACCCATCATCACATTATAATGGTAGATGCAAGGACTTCCATAGCAAGTTGGATCTTGAAAGTAATAAAAAGACAGACCAACTCGTAACACTGTCGCATGGCCAAGTTGGATTGGTTGGTATACATTCTTGGGTCCTCAGTCTACACCTGCATACCCACTTACATGAGGGATGCACCTTCGATAGTGTGCTTTAGAAGCAAGCTTAGATCTTGGCTTCAATAGTTTTATGACTTTGACAGTTATTTAAAAATAAGTGATTATTGAATTAATTATATTATTAATTAATTGACATTTAAATCATTTTGACATACTTTGTATTTATGACATATTACTATATTAATATGTGTTATGAATTTGTCATTTTTATTGTTATTTTTAAATATGACTAGCAAAATGAATAATTATATAGACAATACATTGCCAGTCTCTTAATAAAGACAAGCATATAATTTACAATGTCTGTTAACTGATATAATTATACTTACAGCAAGGCTGTCCAACCTTAGTGACAAATGTGACATGACCTCCTGGAGAGACCTTTACGATTTCTCCTGTAGCGAGACTTGTATACAGGTCCCCTTTGTACAGTTGGAAGGCTTCTGGTCCCACCAGTTTATCCACATATGATTTTTCTGCATTATTCAATGCACCATTTGATGCTAATGGTCCAGTCCTAGGTTGGGTTGGCTCAAGACTAAAATAAAGTTAGTTTGTTAGTTTATTTATGTCAAGAATAAGAATTAGCTGTTTTTATATTTGTCAATGTCAACACATACATAGTTTATAGGTGAGATTGTCTAGCTAGACAATAGCAACATTCATCTAATATGTATTTTTTGTTCTGTTGCTAAGCAAAACGTAATATGTGTTTATTTACATAAAAAATACCAAAATATCACATATATGATGTAATATAGTATTCTAAGCTATACAAATTGTTACATAGCAGGTACATCAATATAAGCTACATTACGAAATACTTACGGAATAGCTGTAAACTTTGTGTAAGGTGGTAAATTGGGAATGAAGACAATTATAGCAGCAAGTACTAAGAAATACAACAATGATTTAAACAACAGCTTCACAATTCCATAAATTAAACCCATTATAGCTGCAAGATCTCAGCTGAAAACAAAAATAAATATTTAACTATATACCTGACTAATTAACTAATCAATTTAAAACAATAAGTTATTACGCACATTAAACAAACACAAATAATAACAGAGTATTGTAATGGAAAGATTGTCAGACTAACTGCAAGCACCTGATAGGTATACGTTTTGATGTATTAACTATGCTGAAGGTCACGTTTAAGTTTAAACTAATTTGATAAGTACAATATACGGATGAGCATTTAGAACTACTTGATAAAAAGTGAAGGTGAAAGTATTAATTGGTCTGAAAAATCTGGAACTGGACCGGTGCCACGGCGTCATCACTAATTTAACGTTTTAATTTTTTAATTTACCTTTGAGCTTCGCGTGTTATTTACAGTTAGTTTCTTGTTCTCATAAATGGAACGAAGTATTTGGCACCAAGTTCTTAGATCGCAACGTAGGTTCAAAGTTTACTTGGCAAACGATAATTTTTAAATAGCTAAGTAATCTTACTTACTCAAAAACACAAAAATGAATACTCTCATACTCTGTTAAAGTAAGTACTAACCTTTAAAAATGTAGACAGTACACACGAAGTGTACTAAATTAAAAAGAAAGCTTGAAAAATAGAACAAAGCCGGCCAACTTGACGTCCATCAGCCAACTTGCATTGGCACAGATAAAAAACAATAAAAATGCGAGAACAAACAGAACGATGCTTGAACCGTGTTCATTCTTTATGGGGTGTTTACACAGAACCAATGGTATACAACAACGTCAGAATTATATTTAGTCTATAGTTTTATCGCCATGAAAAATTATATATTTGTTCTGTGATTTCTTTTTAATCTGTGCTAGCCCCATTTTGGACGTGCTTTGCGATCCAGTGCTGCGAAAAAATTACGTTTTATCGCCATGGGTCACGCAAATATCTGGTACTCTCATCCTCGTAGATACGGGCAAGGATCCCGATCATGGTAAGGAGTTATTTAGATGTTGTTGTGTATCATTGTAAAATTTGGTTATAACCTTTTGACACGTGTTTAACAACGCCTCTCGTTTGCTTTTCAGCCGGGCCTGCTCGAACAGACACGGGCTTATTCGTAAATACGGTCTGAACATCTGCAGACAATGCTTCAGGGAGTACGCTAACGATATTGGCTTCAAGAAGGTAATTTTTTCGTACATAGTACTAACTAGACACTAAGATAAAATAGTTCAAGTTTAAGTTTTTATTCGCTCAAGATGTGGTTACATTTTTGATCCTAAATAGGTATATTATGTTAGTACAGCACATCTTACACTAATAGGCATGCGACTTTACAATATAACAGCTAAATCTATATTATATTTATTATTATAATTCTTGTAATAATGTAGGACAAGAATTAAAACTATTTAATTCTTTCTACTTTATTAGACTTATGACTTTACCTTTCTTCCATCTTTTTGATGTTCACTACTAAAATAAAATTATGAGGCTCTCTGTATAGACTTATTATTTAGGGTATCTCTGCACAAACATTTCATCTAGGTAGGTATATAAATTTAACTAGTTTACAAGTTAAACCTTGTAAGTAAATATTTTAGTAACATTATAAACTGATCAGTACTTATCGTTTTATTATTGTCGTGGGTGTTAAAATTTGTTTCATTGGCCATAGTTGGAGTTTTAGGTGAAGCACTTCTTTGAAATGAGTAGTTCTATTATTATGTATTTGTTTGATCACCAAGTTGCTCATTGGTAAGCAATAATTGATGCAATGTAGACTTACAATATGTTTGTTCTGTATCTTTACATATACAGTTGTTATTTTCTTAAAAATAGTTTTATGGAAGCTATGGGACCAATAATAGGACTCACTTGATAAAGTAACTGTGGGCTAAGTTATAGGACACACTTCAAAATGGCAAATTGCTAGATTCGGTGTTGAAATCGTCACTAGTAGAAATTGTTTAAAGAAACCGGACTCTACAACCTTTTCTGTAGTAAATTATTAGATTGTCTAATTTGTGTCTTTTTTTTCTTTTCAGCTGGACTAAATGATGCTTAGACAATAATAAATTGTATATTTAAGTAAGTTTTTGTTTAATTTCATTTTTATCTTTGGAATTATTCCTATTCATAAAACTGGTATCTTTAATAAGCAATCATTTAAGATCTTGACTCGAATGTTTTGTAATAATAATGGAAGTGTTATGATATTCAAGGTCAAAAGAAAAAGGCTCATATCTACTATTAGATTGCACTTTCAATTAACATAATTACATACAAACCAACTGACACTCTTATTGCATTACATCAATAAAAAAAAATACCACTGCTGGCAGGATTGGATTTAGGTTAGACAAAAAAAATATCATACATCTTACTTTCTTGATTTTTAAAATCTAAAATTCTTTAAGGTTCCTAAGTTGGTTTAGCCATAAGTGCAGATGTACTGGGGTAATTGCATAAATAATTTTTTGTAGACGGAAATTAGTCAATGATGAATTGATAAACATACATATACACATATGTGGTCTATAAAAGAAACTACAAATTATAAATAAAAAAACTTTAATTCTGTACAAAAGTATAAAAATACAAAACACTACTCTAGTATCTACACAACTTAATTATTCTGATAATTTAAGACTCCTTTAGATATTGTTCCTGTTACTTTGAGTTTGCCTCAGGTTTCCAATAGATGAACCGACTCTCTGCAAAAGATAACAATAATTTATCATCATTGAATTTTAACATTGTCTGTTTCTACTATCATTTTAGTTAATATTAAGTCATTACAATAGTCTACCACCACGGACCGGCAAGCACAGCGTAGGATGTCCACCAGCAAGGTGGACAGACGACCTAGTAAAGACCGCAGGAACACACTGGATGTGAGCCGCTTCCAACCAGTCTTTATGGAAGTCAATGGGGGAGGCCTATGTCTAGCAGTGATCATCATCATCATTTCAGACGTCCTACGGCTGAAATGATGATGACGATGATGACAATAGTCAATGAAAACTACTAGAAATCTGACATTAATTAAATAGGAGAGAAAAACATGCAGTTGTTGCTACATTTGGCCACCAGCGGTCGACTATTGGTCAGCTTGTCAAATTATATGGGCAAAGGCCGTATACGAGGGAAATAATCAACACATATAATCTGCTAAAATCAACTCTTTTTCGAGTAGACAGATATATATAAGTCAGCTTGTCAGATTACCTGGCCTACGCCAGCAAGCAAGGCTAGAAGGCTCCGCTGCGGTGGGCGGCAGTGCTTCTTGCCACCCTCGGCGCAACACAAGTTTGGGAAACAATCTACGCTTGATGTACACTTCTGTGGGAAGACGTCGTATTCCGGAGGCGCTGTGCACTGTAGGTAGGACTCCAACATTCGTACCGCTGAAATATGAACAGGATTGTGAACACAGACCTTAATCTCGAAAATATTCTTGTTTAAATATTACTAAAACTTGTCTCGTTCTGCAGCAGTCAAGACAATGGAACGGTCCAATTTGAGATATCTTGCTTATATATTATTTAAAAAGTAAAAGTTTGTTGCGCCTCGTATTTTCCAACAGAAAAAGTATGTAGTTTATGTGTTACCGTTTACCTTTCTGTATTTTCATATTTCATCCAAATTTGTTAAGCAGCGTGAAGGAGTAACAAGCTTTCTCATTTGACCTATGAACAGCAGTATTATTAAAAACTGATGCAAATCGCTAATTATTTATCCGTGAAGATGTTAGCGGTCGAATTACGCTGCGATCAGAATAATCTGAGTGGACAGGATTTGTATTATTCTGATCCCTGATGCTCGTCTGAACACTGACCTATAAGCGTCGACTCAAATCTCAATACTTCCGTCTTCTGGCTTTAGAAAGACATGTCTGTTATTCGATTTTTATTATGGTTATGAGACGAGCGAGAAGATCTCTTGATGGTAAGAAACAATGCAGGAATAGGTACGTCGGTCAATGGTGTTGGCGATTGGCACGAGGTCGAGACGCGCGCGCGCCGTGCGGCAATAGGAGCGCGTGCCATCGGGGCAGCAGACGCGCGGCCAGCAGTCTGCGTCCGTCTTGCACGTCTGCACCTCGAACAGCAGCTCGCCGAGCGGCGCCGCCGGGCACTCGCGAGGGATCACGCCCAGCAACGCTGGAACAGTCAGGATTGCCATTATCATTGGCAGCTCATTTAGGTTGCTGCAGAGTGTGAGCCCCAAGTCAGCTAAAACTGCGGCTGGGCCAGCTGAAAGTGCCGCAAAGTGTAGCCAAAGTCAAACTAAAAAAAAGTCGCGGATGACATCATGACTGCTTTCGCAGATCGCCTCAGTATTAGCTTTCTTCCCTGTTTAGCGATAAACATTACTCATTGACATTGTACTCACCATTATACACGAGATTGCATCTCTCGTAGTTAGTAGTTCGTAGTTAGTACTTGACAGCCCCGTTGGCTCATTGGTAGTATATCTGCCTTAAGAGCTGAAGGGCGTGGGTTCGATCCCCATTCAGGGCAAACATTTTGCGAATAAACGAATGTTTGTTCTGTGTCTGGGTGTTCTGTATGTATTTACGAGAGAAAAAAAAGTATTTATGTATTCTATCAGTTATCTGATTTCCATCACACAAGCTCTGCTTAGTTTGGGGCCAGATGGCGCTGTGTGTATAGTCCTACGATATTTATTTTATTTATTAGTAACTTACAATACAAAACATTTATCTCTCTCTTTCTTAATGTGGAGTTAGGGATGGGTTTAAAGAAATACTTACTAGGTACCTATATAAACTCCACGTGAAACTGTTTGAAAAACTTATAAGGAAAGAAATTAATCTTATTATATCACTGCTTCAACATGGGTACGGTTGGAATACTATAGACCCATGAATTACCCATGATAAAACAAATGTCTGGTATAGAGAAGAATGAAAAAATAAATAATTAGTTAAAACTTACGTTGATGTGATACAGGCGCTGGGGTGGGTTTAGGAGCCGCAACTCCTTTTACGCAGCGTCCGTCACAGCAAACTTGGTCGGGGCCCACGGTGGCCCTGCATTGAGAGTTCTTCTCGCAGGGAATAGGGAACAGCAAAACTGGTGCTCGTCCCGGCTTCGGACACACCAGTTTCTGCGGCTTGCCTGCGCTCGAGTAACCGTCGTTATAAACGTTTATAGTGTTGTGCGTGAGGGAATATCTTACATCACTCGTTATGCCATAGCCTACGGACAATGGACCTAGTTCAATAACAGGGCAGTGAACGAATTGACCTTGCATATGGCGTGACTTGCTTTAGAAGGGTCCATGTTATTTAGTACGATCTCTATCTGTACTGCATTTTGCCACACCTCGAATTGAATGTTTATGTGTTAGGAACCATTATCCAAGTTACAGGCTCAGTAATTCTACTAGAAAATAGCAAAGTACAAAGTTGGATTTTACTCATTACGACTCGGTCTTAACACTGCTTTCTGTAGTATTCACTGAATTGTATTTTGAGGAATATTCTACAAGCTTAGATAATCTTTATTTAACGCCATACACAATAAAAGTATACTTATTTCTCACTAAAATATAGGTACTTGACTGCCCCGTTAGTTCATTTGGTAGAATATCTGATTTAAAAGTTTAGGGCGTAAGTTCGATTCCCACTAGAACATATCATCATCCACAGCTTTCTTTATCTAACTGCTGGGTATAGGCCTCCATCTTTTCACGCCATCTGCCGGTGGTCATCGGTCCTGTGCCGATCTGGTCCAGGTTTGACCCGCGACGGTGACAATATCGTCGACCCATCTAGAACATATATATGACGACAAATGTTTGTTCCGTTTTCTGTCTGAGTGTTCTGTATGTAATTATAAGTACCTATACCTATGTATTTGCAACAAAATTATAAAAATGTATTTTCAGCTATTTGGTCCGCTTTTTGAAATATTCATTTATTTACCTACTTATTCTATGCTTTGAAAATTCCGTTGTTTTCGTCAAATCACCGTCTTCGTGCCAAATGCTTCGGCACAGCAAGAGTCCTTTTTCCGTTTTATGTTTAGCTAGCTTTGCGCTTTTTAATCACGCGCTCAACTTGCGCTACTATTTAATAAAAAGTACGCCATTTTTTTTTAGATTTTTTGTTTGATTCCCACACAGGATAAACATTTTGTGGTATAAAAATGTTTGTTCTGTGTCTGGGTGTACTGTATGTATTATAAGTATGTATTTATAAAAAAAAAGTATTTAAGTATTCTATCAGTTATCTGACTTCCATAGCACAAGCTTTTCATAGTTTGGGTTTAGATGGCGCTGTGTGTAATGTCCTACGATATTTATAAATACGAGGCTACTCTGAATCATGGTACTAAGCCGAAAGGATCAACCCTGACAACGTGAATTAAATTTGGCTTTTTCATATACATATTTTCTCGAGTGCGAATAATATTTTACTATGGAACAGCTGAATTTTGTTTAGCATTTTCTGGGCCAGTTCCATGTTAAAAATAAGTTGTTTTGTTGAATAGAATAGAACTTTATACCTATGCCGATAAAGCGAAAGCGATTTCCAGAAAACCTTTGGATAGACCGGGCCAAGATGGAAAGATTAGTCTCATAGTTGACGGTGTAATCACACAAATATGTTATAATGGATATTATTGATTTACTCACTTGATTTAGCTGGAGCGCTAGTTTTTACAGTGGACGCCTCCGTCCTCTGGATGGGCAATAGTTGTAGGAAGGGCTGCAGCAGCGATATCTCTGTGGTTGTCGTCTTGACTGTTGTTGGCTTAGGCGTCGTCGTTGTCGTCGTCGTCGTCGTGGTGGTTGTTGAGCTGGTGGTACTTGGAGTTGTACTGCTTGTAGTTGTCGTGCTAGGTGTGGTACTCGTGCTAGTCGTACTCGTGCTAGTCGTACTCGTGCTAGTCGTACTCGTGCTAGTCAAACTCGTGCTAGTCAAACTCGTGCTTGTCGTACTCGTGCTAGTGGATGGGCTTGTAGATGAGGTGCTTGTGCTATCGCTAGTGAGCTCTACACTACTCGGGTTTGGCTGGCTCGTAGTTCTACAACAAACCAGCTTCGCATGAATATGGTACTACTATGAACGTAATGGCTTTTGCGCGTCATGGCCAATGCAATTGAGATTTTCAAATCTTTACTGATTGGCATTTTAAGGCCAATACACATCACACAAAGAATGTCTTCCATAACATGTAGTTTCAACCCATGTGCGAGACATGGATATCGCATGGATTGACCATTAGGACAAGACTAATGCAAGCTAATCTAATTAACTACCTAGGGACATCGGAGCGATAACCCCTGCGATAAACCGGCGCATCAATTATGTACCTACCAGACCTTATATTTTTGGACACAAATCGGAAAAAAAGGAAATGTTCAAGGACACCAAGGCATTAAAGCGGTAGCGTTCCCTGAATAACATTCATTTTGTCGTACTGTTTGCCGTTGATCTTAAATTTCTGCTTAATACATTACGGCAATTGGTAAGGGTAAGTGCCAGTGCCTACTTAGGTATGTACATATATGACAGGAGTGCTGATTTTTTGCTCCGTAGAAAACATACATATATGTTTTCCGGGATAAAAAGCAGCCGATGTCCTATTCCATAGTAATAGCTAACTACATTAGGTAGGTACATTTTTATCCAAGTCCGTTGATATTCGCCACAAAATTCAGATGTTACTTACGAATGATTAAATTTGCACCACAGCTATCGATACCTAAGCTGATCATTCATCGTAATATAACATAGTATATTATATTATGTCAACCATGCTAATCTGTTTTAAACTTGCACAACCTGACGACTTTTATTTAGCGAAATGAAAGTGAATATAACTTCTAATAAGGAACTGGGTGTCCATTATGTATTACGTGAATATTCTGCTCTGTCGAGAATGAAGAAAACTATTCAATCGTTTTGAAGAGAAACGTGTTGAAAGAATTAGTTTGCAATAGTATCTATTATTAGCAGTGAAATTATTGAGAATGATCATTTGATTTCAAAAGATTTTATTTGACATTCGTAATAAGGAAAGCTAAAGGTAAATTATTTACAAAAGTCGGTCGCGATCGCGATATATGCAAACTAAGTTTTTGGCAAGCTGTCGTTGTGTAAAAATGTAGCACAATTACCACAATAGACTTTGGTGCGATGAATATTTATAAATTTCCATAGCATCTTTAAATTGGCAAAAATGGTCTCGAAAGTTGTTTTGTATATAGTAACAGAACATTAGATATGAACATCAAATCTATTGTTACAAATGATAGAAGAATGAAATTACCAATTTAGGCAGTTCCTATTAATTAAATTAGGCACTCGACAGGAAGGTGGGTTATTAGAGTTAATAATTGCTCAATTTGAAAGACATTACGGCGGCGGCCCTGAGTCTATTTTACGGTCTTGTACCTTTAATATTCGAAAGCAGGTATTACCTACTTAGAATTAACTAGACATGATTGGAGTTTAGCGGCCACTTGGTTAGTTGGTGTCCTTTTACGTCAACCAACGTTATCATTTTATGGACCCTGCAGTCTAATTAAGCATGCCCTATTGCGCTGCTTTAAGCGGGAACTCATGATATAAGTTCCTACCTAGCTAGTTATTCCAGTGTCGTAGAGCATTCTGAGAGTAGTAGGTAGTGGTTAATCTTGATAATTATGAAACAAGGTAATCAAACTTTCAGATTTAGACAGAAAATTTACATGCATAGGTAGGTAGGTACCTACTCGCTTTTAAGTAGTAGGTAGGTACATTATTGTTATTGTCAGGTTTTCTAGCCTATATATACGAAAAGTTAAAAACATAATATGTGACTCCTCAATCCCCGCTCACAATCCCAGTCATAGTGTTTTGTGGTAAGTTGGTAATGATAAGAAAAAAATGCTTTTAAGATGGTAAAAGCGCCTCCCTACAACTATGTAACTAAAGTGCATTAGCGTATGACTGCATTAGCGGTCATTACTTTAAAACATTCGATGGCGACTCGTCAGTTCAAAAGTTATTCTGAATATTTAGTAAGTCATATAAAGCCTTATTTGTAGCTATTTTTGCAAATCATCAGAAACGTAGAAGCCAACAAGCAGAAAGCGAGACTTACGACTTGATCGGGGCCGCTGTGATGCCCTTGGTGCAGATTCCCTTACAGCAGAGGTGCTGCCTGGTCATCACTTTGCACTCGGAGTGCTTCCTGCACGGCAACGGGAACAGGTCCAGCCATCCACTGGTAGTACGCACGGCGGGACATGCTAAGGACTGACCTTCCACTCCTGAAACATAGCAACTTAAAATTTATATCGTCGGCCACGTTTTGTTACTACTGTGGTAACCGAAGACTTTACAGTACTTGATTTTTAAGCAACTTTGGCGAATTTAAAGTAGGTGAAGGTTGCGTGTGAGTGTTTCTAGTGGGATCAATTCTAGTTGCTTACAGCTGCATTATAATTAATATTTTATTCATACAAGCCACTCTTGCATGATTTTAACTTGACTTGCTTGTTATGTCATCGACTAAATAAAATATTTAGGTTCTCTTCTCTGGTAAATTTTGCACCAAGTCCGATTAGGAAAGGAAACAAGAGTGCTAAAACAAAATAAAGTTTTACTTATTTTTTAATTTCAAATAACTACGAGTTTTTCCGTACTGTACTTATAACTGGTAGGTAATAATGACTGTTATGTCATACCTACCTACCTTTAAAAGAAAATATATCAGCATAGACTCTACCGCTTTTAAACGAGGCTTAGAAGTTGATAAGTAATTTCCTGTTGCTTGCCAAAGTATTAAAAGATGGTAATCAGTGTTCAAGTATTCTTACGTAACCGTAGAGTGAGTAGTTTCTTAGTAATTTTACAAAAAAATTGATTTAGTATAACTGAGGGACGGATCCCTCCGCCCCGTTTACCTACTACCGTAAACAGACCACAACTTTGACTACCTACCTGTACTAATCTTCGATCGGTAAATAATGCTTTGCTCGCAGATGCAGACAAAAGCACGTAAGGTGAATATTAGACCAGTTTTAAAATATGTTTTATTTGACTAAAATTGTTGCTTCTGTAAAAAGCACTAAAGGATAAAAATAGATTAGAATATAACTTTACTGTACACAAAAACACATTATAACACAAAAAAGAAACGTTAATTAGCGATAATACAACGGCGGACTTATCGCCTAAAGCAATTTCTTACAGGCATCCTTTAGATGGTCAGAACAGGGCACAGCTCATATCTAAAAATCATTACTTTTTTACCGGTTTTCAGAGTGTATAAAGTCATAGTAAAAAATATCTAGTAAATTAATTTTAATATATAAATTTATAACTTTTTAAAGTGTAATAACAATAATTGTTCACACCAAGATTACAGAAACAATAAAACCAATTAACATTCTAATGAAGTGAACAAAGAAGTGAAGTGTCATTCAAATCGGCGGCCCTATCGTTTAGGGCGATCACTCTCAGGCAACTTTGGTATGTATAGGATTCGATAAAACGACGGGGTGTGCTAACTAGAGAAACACATACATTTTCATAAATAGTCTAAATAGTCACATTCATCATATACAAATTTAAAAACTGATAATTATAATACATAATTATATAAAGTAATAAAATCTACATAAATAGGTACTAACAATGTACTCATAAATATTAAACAAAATAAAAATAACTACTTAAGATAGTAATAACATTAGGTTTTGTAATCTGTACGTACGCATTTGAAATGTTATCGAAATATTTCTCGTAACGCAATCTTTCGCCAAAACTATGTAGGTATAAAACATCCTGACTAAATTGAGCAAAATTTACTTTGTTTCAACGTTTCCCTTTGTTTAGGATGTTTACCTCCACTCACAAGGCACTGTGATCTCGTAACTACGAACTTATATCTTTATCAATAATGTTGTAATAGTAATTGTTTTCGGTCCTGTCAAATTCAACTAAGAATATTGCTTCCACTTTACCTTCTACTTGTGATTTCATTTATTTTCTGGGTAAAAAGTAGTTTACGTCCGCATTTAGGTACCTACTCAAAGATGCACTATCTCCTAGTAAATGCGCTCTAACAATGCGCGTTTTTGTTTGTTATTCAAAATCCTGATTCTAATCTGTTCCTAAACCAAAGGAAATCGATTTTAAAGTATATTTATTTACTCATTTCTAACATCAGATAGAAAAACTAAATGTTACTAAACATGTGAACCTAACTGTGTGTTTGTCTGAGACATTGTACCTCCGAAGCGCCTGAACTTTATTTTACTTTTAATTCCTTTTTTTTGTATGAATGGTGACAGATGGAGTGTTTTAGCTACGATTTTCAAGAAAATCTTTTCAGGCATTTAAGTTTACCAGCTTCTTTCTTGTTAATTCATGAATAAGAGCACTTTCCGTAGGTCTCATTTACTCGTAAATTTGGTATCGTTACCTATTGGTGCCGGGGGATTTTTAATTTTTATTTATTATGTCAGGAGTCTCACCCTTTAGTTAGGGAACAACAAAGTACAAGGGTCAACTTTAAATAAACATGCCGTGATGTCGAATGCGTCGTCTTAAATGCAGTGGTAAGTGGGCTAACCACAGTCTGAGAGGTGGCGTGTCATGAGGTTTCGTAATAAGATATAAGTACCTACGTCTATACTTACATATGCATTGTGCATCACTATAGGTGCCTTTACCGTATTCATCATAAATATATGTGAATGTTTACTAGTATTTGCCTTCATCAAAAAGTCATTATCATTAGTTAGGTACCAAATTTTATCATGAGTTTGGAAACAGTCATGTTAGGCTCTAGTGCTGGTTATCTGTTCTAGGCCGTGGCTTCAGTTTATTTTCGTTATTTATCACTTATACATGTTTTTATTCCATTGAATTAATTGTAAGCAACTTTATCCATGACATATGAACTCGTACATTACGATAGATATATGTAGATAATAATCATCAATTTTGTTGGTGACATTTTTCTAAAATATATTGTTAGTAAGTAATTGCTATGACGATAAAAAAGATTTACTGACGCTGGAAGAGTTGATCTTGTATACTTATCCACATCGTCACCTTCTTGTTCATCATCATCATCAGCCCATTTTGGTCTATTCGACTGGAGACAGACCTCTTCCAATGCACGCCATGCCATCGGCTTTTCATTTCCAGTTACTGCCCATAATCTTACGTATCTATATTTTTACTTCACCGAGTCTCGGGGAGTTTTAAACTACGTTTGTCGATAGACGATCTTCGCTCAGAAACATTTCTACTGTCTACCCCAACGGTTTGTTTTGGATACGAAATCTTATAGAAACACCAAAGTTAGCTTTTTTCATAGCTCACTGAACGTGTGAACCGGTTCCAACTGCGACTTTTCCTATTTACCTAGGCGCCGTTAAGTACTTGTAGACAACTTATCTTAGTAAGTACAACCCTGCCTTATTGCTATTGGTTATTTAATGGCCTGGTTGGTCAGAGATCTATCTTTGATATCTTAGCACTTACTCTTGCTTCGAGCAGAGAGAGCGAGAGAGAGAGAGAGAGAGATATGTGATTCTGATGCTCTCCATTGTCCAGCTGATTGTTTTTGGTTGTGGTATAAATAAATAATAAGTAATTAACTAGGTTTAACTTAAGTCGAATTCTACATAGTTTTGTCTTGATTTTTATAATAGGTAGGTAGGTACATAATGTAAAGTAGCACGAAAAGTAATGATTTTCAGTGAATTTAAAGTGAACGAGCAGTGACCTTTTCGTATTTGTATTTAATTGCTGTGACCTCTAGTACTCACCTACCTAACCTACTTAAAATGAAAATAATTACGTAAGTACAATGCATCGGAGCCTTGAGCTGGACCTAGATTTAATCGTTATAAAACGGTTTCAAACCTTGCTACTGCGAAAACATAAATAAAAATTAATAAATTCGCTGTCTGTATCGTCTTTGCTGAAGTTTTCTCTAGACGGCCTTCGATTATGTTCATAAAAGCGACTAATTTCGCAGTTGGACAGGTGTAACGGTGTGGGTACCTACTTAATACTTAATTATTCCGCACACTAAGATTTGACTTACAATTTGCCAATTCTGTAATAAGTAAATAGTAAGTAGGTACACTTACTTACGTATAACCAACCAAGACATCACCACTTCAACAAAAATGACACAAAGGTTTAGCAAATATAAGTGTAACAAGTGACGGCGCTATCGCTAAAAGTGATCTCTTCCGGGCAACAGGTAAATGACTCTTTTTTTGTTGAATTTTACAAGATGCCCGACTGCATTTGGCTCTTTAGGTACCCCAAGTTATGTTATGTACCCACTGAACGTGGTGACATTTGGTAAATGTTGCTTGACGGAAAGTTGCGGAATCTCCAGTTCAACGTATCGGACTCGCGGATGAATCCTAATTTCTTCTTTGTAAGAGACCGGGACGAGTAGCGTACAAGAAGAGAGGCCTATGCTCAGAAGTAGGGTATTAAGGGCTGATGATCAAGACGTTCACATAGTAAAATGTAAGTTTTAATGATGATTATGAGCGGGGTCGGATCACACATCTAATGGCCCAACAATGAGCATAACCTGCCGGTGAAGAAAAACATGGTGAGGAAACCATAGCATGGTGCTAATACTTTCTAGTAGGTACTCCGCTGGTTAGTTACAACTCAAAGTTAAGTCAGGTTTAAATCTGACGCCAAGCAACGGTGACGGTGTGTTCCGGCAACCTCACTTGAGAGCGAGTTACATTCCCGACTAGATGTTTACTATCACCGACCACACCGTCACTTTACATCAGATGAACTTAGGTCAAAGACTTACCTTGTCACCTATAAAAAAACTGTTAAACCGTTTTATCATGCTTGTACCTAATGATAAAGTTTTAAAATTTAAAAAAGTTAGTAAAGTGAAGGCTAGATACGCCTCTACTACTGTGTGATACTCACTACTGCCGCGTAACATTGCTATCTAAATTATATAAGAATACTTATTATTTTATACAGTAGATAGGTGCCTATTATAATTGCCACAACAGTTATTATAAGCTCACCTAGTTAATTAGGTAACTTGCTCGCAACATTTGACAATTGTCACTTTCGTAAACACTTCTAAACGTGTCGTGGTTTATATCATACATCTATAACTATCTATATGTACCTACTTGCTACATAAAGTTCATTGATATTATATAATGTTAAGAGTATACATAACTTACTACTACGAGCTTTATAAAATAACAAATCGCAACTTTTCAAATGGCCCTTTAGAAGATTTAATAGCACCCTGGCCATTCTACTATAGGACAACTAAGAGCTCTAAAAAGCGACACTGTTTCAAGGTTGGTAAAAACTCGAACTAGACTGTTCGATTCCACTTTTATTGTACAAAAAGCTAAATAAATAGATACAATCAGGATGACTTCAAGTCCCGAGTGAATCGGTTCTAGGCAAGCGAGTTCCATCGTAGACCGTATGTATCTTCGCTTAACATTACGCGACATGGCGGTCAAACCCAAAATAATCTAGGACATT
The DNA here is from genome assembly GCA_905404145.2 of Biston betularia. Classification (NCBI taxonomy): domain Eukaryota; kingdom Metazoa; phylum Arthropoda; class Insecta; order Lepidoptera; family Geometridae; genus Biston; species Biston betularia. Next base: position 5,007,410 of record FR989879.1, read on the forward strand.
TCACACATCGCTATCTAGCCCCAAACTAAGCAAAGCTTGTACTATAGCAACCAGATAACTGATAAATTTCTTATAAGTACTTTTTTTTTGTAAATATATACAGAATACCCAAACACAACAAACATTTATGCTCGTCACACAAATGTTTGTCCTAAGTGAGAATCGAAACCACGCTACAGCTACAGCTCTTGAATCAGAAAAATAGTAGAGTATGAAATCCTAAACAAAACTATCGGTCTATTTCTTTGGCAGATCAAATCTGCATGCATTCGCAGTAGGTATATTAATTTACATTTTATTCCACTTTAGTACCTATTACAAAATAGACAGAGGCATTTAAACGTTATTGCTAAATCTCATTAAAATAAGAACCACTGGTTATACGAGACAATGTAACCTCTTTGCCTTTCCATTTTTGACAAATGTGTCACTATATGAAGATTTTAGTACTTATAAGGCAATATATTATATATAATTATATACTTTATTCAAATTATGTAACTAGCTACATTAGTACGCTAGGATTATTTTGTAGCAATGTTAGCTCAGTGGTTAACGCGGTCGTTTTACACGCCATAGGGCGTGAGTTCGAACCATAACAATGAGCTCGAGCTACCGGTGAAGGAAAACAATCGTGAGGAAACCATAGCATGGCGGCAGTGTACTCTCTAGTACTCGGCTGGCGACCTACCATCCTCAAGTAGAAAATCTGCCGCCAAGCATCTAACAGTGTGCTCCAGCAGCCTCACTGAGAGTCAGTTCCATTCCAGCTTAAGTGTGTTTAGCATCTTCAACCACAACGTCACTTAACACCAGGTAAGCTGTGATCAAAATCTAGCTTGTTAACCAATAAACAAAAATTTACATATGTATATGTAAAAGTATTGGTAGAAAAGTTTAAGTGGAATCTATTTTGAAAGATGCAGTTTCGACGTGCTTGCTATATAACAAGTCACCTCATGCAACGAACCGGTATACCTGTATTACATAACTGCAAATTAAACTTGTGGTTTTTCTCAATCCATTGCATCCAAAACGGACCTTTCCCATCAGGATGTGACTCGATTTTGTCCTACATTTGTAATGTAGAACAGCTTTTAGCATACAGTCAGTGTATAATAAATAAATAATGAAATAGGTTCAATATTTAAAGTAACTGAATCCTAGTGAGTATAAGTATTTATATAAGTCCTAACAATCGTTTTATATTTAGAATTCTTAAATTATTATATGTATATATTCAAAGCGGCTTTTCCAACAGTTCAGGGGGCTTCCTACAGGCTTAGTAGGTACTCGATTCTCAATTTTATTTAAAAACTAATAAAAAATATTTTGCCTATACCTACCAACTACGTTTCAGCATCCTAGTTGAGAGACCGTTTGACTTCCAATCTGGAGGGCCAGGGTTCGAATCCCACGCCACGCATCTCTGTATTTTCTAATTTATGTGCGTATTGCCAATGACTTCAAACGATGAAGGAAAACATGTCTGAGTTTTAAAAAAAGTTTTTAAATAAGTCTGCCAACTTGCACTTGGCCATATCCTTCTTACAATGAAAACGGAGTTTTGGCGAGAACGCGGGAAGAGTCGTGTCGCCCCGTTGTATTTTTTTCCAAAACTAGTGTTTTGTCGAGTGTTTATGCATAAAAATGGTGGTGTTTTATTCAAATTACAAGCGTGAGTGTGGGAAAATGATATAATGTGGTGAAACATGACTTTTCGTGTTGCTTCCAAAACTCCATCGAAACTTTAATATAGGAAAGTCGCCACTACTTTACTAAAGCATGAACTGGACTTGACTGACACGGACTGGACTTTGACCATAACTATAGCTAAGAGACAGCAAAAATAACACTTAAGACAAGGCAGTAGGTAGATATGGCTTTACAGATTTAGCCTGCCCGATGGGGCAAATTAATTTTTTAAAAAATAATTATAATGAAAAGAGGTCCGTGCCCAGCAATGGGACAGTTTATAAAAACAGGGCTAACTCGGGATACATAATAATATAGTTCCAAATGTTCCAATACTAAACAAAAAAATTAATAAATTAATACCACAACTTTTTTTACAAGTTTTTACTATTTATAGGCCGCAAAGCGGAGGTTTCACAGTCTACGGAAATAAGGGGGTTTTTACGTATTTTGATGATGATTGTTGAATACATCGCAATAGAATTTGTGTTCCAAGTGCAAATTTTTGGTTTTAATCACATTTCCAGACGAATAGCTAGTGAATAGAGCGAGAGAAAGGCAAACTTAGACTAAAAAAGAATGCTCTACAAGACCGTGGTATAAACCCCCAAAAAGGAAAAAACGAGCAAATTATGTTATTTTCCTTTCCAACTTTAGTAAACCTTGTAAAGATTTATTGCACATCAAACTTTGTTAATGGATGGTCTATAAATTACAACAGTGCTATACGTTCCAGATAGCTGATTGATAAATCTGAATTAACCTTTGCGAAACGTTGCGGCGACAATGATTTGCAATAGGTTAATCCAAGTTGGATTGAAAATAAATTATGACATGTTATTCAATTAACTATTTAGAACGATAACCCCAGATCGAACAGCCATTAGTAATCTTATAATACCTAAACACATGTGACATCAGGGAGTTTCAAATCATCAATAACTCTATATTATAAAAGTACCTATTCGTTCTCAATGAAATATATACAGGGACTATAAGCTGGAGTGTAGGTACTAAGCCGAAAGTGGATTATTTATTGTACCTAATCATCATTGTGAACTGCTTTTACTACAGCCACAACTCAAAAATCATCAAAAAAATCAGCTGTTCTGTAAAAAGATGTCAATCATCCTCGACAAATTCGAAAAATTTTTACCTTCTTTTGGCTTAGTACATCCCAAGACCACCCTGAATAGTTTTGATTTTTACTCACATATCCCATAAACCTTGATAGTGTTTTCAAAAAACGTTACAATACAGAAACACTTTACTGACACCAAATCAAGAAAAAAATATTGAAAATTATGTTTTTTAATTTTAACCTGGCCGGCATCAGCTAATAGGTAAACTTACGGCGATCAATGAACAACGATCAGAATCCAAGTACATTACAAATACAAAGACTTTAAATTCCGATTTTTTTTATTTATTAAACAAAATAAAAAAGACCTTAAATTATTATACTATTTACAAAATGTATACAAAAAACTTAGTCTAAAAAACCGTCAGAGGAGGGATATGTGGCCAGAATGCTGGCAACATTGCCACGCTGGAAAATTCTGAGTACTTCCTAGATATAGGTACCTACCTACCTACGTATATTGCTTATCAAAATCAGGCTATCGTAGTTTACTGCTGGCCTCTCCTAAGACTGGCCACTCAGCCTAATCTTGGGCTTATAGCTTCTAACCACCGTCAGCTGTCCTAACTAATAATTTAGTAAAGATTACCAACATTGGTCAAATTATTTGGAACTTTTGTGATATCCCTGGTGGTTGAGAAACGACTGTTCAATTATTTTTTGTACTTATTTATATCTATCTACGTTTACTACAAAACCATAAAGGTTGTCAATAGTCATAAAAGTTTCCCAAATAACCCTGATCTTTTGAGATTACTTACATGCAAGTATAATTACAATACGTGACTGTGTGTGGATTCGTGAAGCCGAGTATTTACAAATCCATTGTCTTTATGGAAAAAAATAATGTCTCTATGGTATCTACTTACGAATCGTCAATAATAAAACTTGTACTTAGTACGCAACTACATAGTTTATGAACTTTACTGGCAATAGTCAATACTTAGGTTTTTTTAAAGTAATTCGATGTACGGGACTCTCTCCTGATGGTAAGAGATAACGTATTTCTATGACCATTGTAGCAATACACAAAACTGAGTAGGTGGCAAAACAAACTTCAGGGCATGCTTGCTTTGGCTCTCGTTACTAGTATAATAGCCCTGTAACTTCACTAGCTGCAGTACTATTTATAAAAACTGGAACACAGTAATGTTTACACACTACCGCTTGGCGGCAGAATATCTGGCACGGCGGTAGTTCTTAACTAGACGCTCTCCTGCTAAGGGCATCTACCACCAGGGATATCATGACAAGTATCAATTATATCATATACTTACCTACTTATAATTATATTTAAAAGTTACATTGCAGCTCCCTTACATAGTCCTTGTATCCCTAGTTTTGAAGATACTTTGTGCAATAAATAAAATATAAAACAATGTTGCTGTACGCGTATGTGTGTATGTCCGCTACTTCTTCTAAACTATACTGGTTTGATATGACTTTAACTGTCATTTATATATTTTTAAAACTGTACAAATACATCTATATTTGCATGGTGGTAGGGTACTTTCTAGTACTCGGCTGGCTAGCTACCACCCTCAAGTTGAAAATCTGCCGCCAAGCATCTAACGGTGTGTTCCGGCAGCCTCACTTGAGAGCCAGTTCCATTCCAGGCTAGGTGTGCTTTACCATCTTCGACCACACCTTCACTTAACATCAGGTAAGCTGTGGTCAAACAACTAGCCTGTCAACCATAAAAAAAAAAAAAAAATCTTTCAACTTTTACATTAGTAAAGAAATTCGATAGGTACTCGAAATGTAGGGCCTTGCGTTCCGTACTGACCTACGTCAATAAACAAAGCAAAGTATGGATAACCTTATCCTTACTTTGCTTAGAAGTATGTATAAATAATTAAATAATAATAAAAACATAATTTAAAAAACATTAAATTAAAAGACAGGTTAATCTTCCTATCGTTATAAGAAACATCTTACCAGTATTTAAAAGTCCGACCGCTAGCAGCACCGCCAAAGGCAAAATCTTGAGTAAATTCATTTCAAGGGTTTCCAATTTCACTCAGAAAATCCATGTGCACGCACTTCCCACTAAAAGTTGTAGAGTACTAAGTACTTATATTAAATGCATTAAGGTTGGTATACGGCAGTATGGTCGCACGTTGTAGGCAGCTGGAAGCGCGGTCACCACTGATGCTGCTACAGTGTCCGCTCACTGCTCGCCGGCCGCCGTAACCATTGCATAAGTACAGTTGATATAGATTATCATTTGGGGGCCACCAGTACCTACTTTCGCTGGTTACCTTCGATTATTATTTGTCTCTGATTTGAACTTGTAGGCTCTAATATTGGATAACTGTGGATAATATTCACGTTTGCATTTACAATTTACTATTTTACAGTCAATGCACCGTGAAATTGTATCGAAACATGATACACGACTCCTGCTTCTAATAAATAAGCAGTATTTTGAACTTTAATCGGTTGAGTTAGTGGTGAATTTTCAAGCGCGTAGTTATGTAAACACCGTACCAGTAAGAATGAAATTTGCCGTTTGCGGTTATGCCATGTACCTACATATAAAGATATATTTTTGCCGAGATTAATCCATAAAAGTTTCATAATGACTACAGAATATGTTTGTATGTATGTAATAAGGAATACATTTCAAAAGATATGCTAAACTAGCTGCAGTTCTCCGCTTCACTCGTGTCGTCATAGAAATATGCGGTTCAAATAAATTTAAAGATAGTTTTGTATATTTTGTATAATATACACAATACAAACTGTTCAGCTTCAGTAACAAATCCTGTGTAAGTTGAGCTTCGTGCCCTATATGTGCCTCTATTTTTCGGGGCTCAACTTATTGTGGACAATGTAACATTCAACATAGCTCTACTTTTTCTGAACTATTTTTAATCAAATAACTTTACGTTGCTGAAGATTCCGCAGAACATATGTAAAAAACTGCATTTAAATCCGGAGCGTTATGTGAACAAATGAACAGACACACAATTTAAAACTTATTTTTTTGGCTTGTATTGCTTCCACATGCCCAAAGATATTTTCAAAATTATTTTCAATGTATATCTAGTAATCACTGTAATAGTCGAATAGTTTTGTCATAGTTTTTTTATATCCGAAAGATAAAGATATCCCGGTAATTATAGATACTTAGTTAGGTATGTTCATCCAATAGAGTGTAGCAATCGTAATAAAACGTTAGATGTGCGCACGCGTTGATGTCTTTCCTTAGTCGCGCCGACGCGGACGCTTCATACAAAAACATCAGCGCATTAACTGACATGCACTATTCAGTGTGGATATTTTAGGTTAGGTAATCTTTATACTTTGCCAAATAGGGGGAAAAACATCATCTAGATTGCAATGTTTCGAAATTAATTATATAAACCGACATCAAAAAACAGGAAGGTTCTCAATTCGACCCGTTTCTTTTTTTGAACCATTTCAAAATCCATGTATTGTGTGTTTTATGTGTTTTTACCCGACGGCCCAAAAAAGGAATGTGTTTTTTTATTCCACCATAATTTTTAAACCCTTCAACAGATTTGGTGTACGGGGTATCGTTAGAAATCTTACATCATCCCAAGTGACACTAGATATGTCTTTGAAAAAAATCATTAGTGGGCATTCGTGTTTTTTCTTACCTTATTCTTCTAACCTTGTTTTCGTTGTAATAACATTTATACAAATAATATTGTAGAGCGTATTCTGCAGTTATTTAAAGTTATTTTTTAACAGATAATCCATTTATGAAACCACATACATAACGTAGAAATTACAATTAGGTACTTACCTTAATGTTAATTGCAAAATGCAAGAAACCAGAACTATAGGTAGTTAACTTATTTTATCTACCCCTATAATACATTGAAATATATCAAATGCGTGACGCGACACTTAAATATTATTTCGATGTTATGCTAGATATAAAAAAGTCTAACTGAGTAAGTTATTTTGTTCTTTTATTTAATTTATCAATAGTTTTCAGGTCCAGTATGGCAATTTCAAATAATATGTGAACTATCGTTAAGTTTTACTTAACTTACATCACATACATAGGTAGGTATATGAAAAATAAATCACTACGCCCGCCAGGGGTTGTGATTTATTTTTCATATATGTATATATAATTTCATTAAACAGAAACTTAATGTAAAAGTCAAGCTTGTTTATAAGTAGGTACATATTCTACATATTATACTTACGAGATGTAGAATCAACCAAGTTTCGCATTCGTCAAAATACAGGCTACATTTGATTCAAATAAAAGTAAGAAGTTGTTATTGTGACTAACTTTAAATAAGGACCCAATTCTGGATTTGCAAGAAAAATGAACTACCTAGTCTATACAAAAATGTCAATTGAACAGAACAAAAAGTGTGGAACAGCTTTTTTCGCGGATGAATGCTGGCTCCATAGTAAAAGTTGTATAAGTTACAGGTACATTAATGAGTATAACCATAATAAACTCCGTCCAATGTTTTTCGTTATATTTCAACATTATATACCTACCTAGTGTTTTCAAATAAATGAATAATTTTACTATTTCAGTTTATAACACAAGGATCGTATGTATGTAGGTATACTTATATGTAATATGCATGTATATAATAATGAACACGGCGACACTATTATAGAATGCTAAGTTTCGTCATCAATCTTATAGAGATAACGTCTGAAAAAACCCATCGAGCTGCAGCGGTTCAATTTTATCTGTGCCTAAACCAAGACGTTATTTTTATTTTTGGCGCAACTAAAATCGGTTCCACAGTTCCAATCACACCAATGCGATACGGCCTGAAATGAACTTATCACTTAGTGTAACTCAGTAGGTATTTGTAAAATGATGTTAGTATACAGGCTTTTATTTAACGTGCATTATTATTTATTTATTTATTTATTGTCAACAGTATACAAATGTTTTATTTTGATGATCTGTTTTAAATTGCACTATTGCCTGCACAACGGGAACACCACTTAGGTACCTACGTGTTATTTACGAATCAACATAGCAGCAACACCTTGCGGAGTTGTATGTTTAGGTGTAGTGACGTTAGTCATACTTACCATAATAATGACAACGAAAAATATCGTCGTCTCTTTCCATTGTTGGTGCGTTCCACGCCACACATCACGTGGTTTAGTCTTACAAGCAAATGACGTAAGAAGTTTAGTGAAGTGGTAAAATACACTGAAATTTTCGAATAATTATTTTCCATTAACTATCGTATTCCTTACTCATCTATTTATGGAATATAGTCACGTTAGCGTCGTCATTAATTTTGCTATTAGGAAGAAAAATCATCACGCCGCCATCGCTTGCAATCGATAATAAACCTACCTAGGCACCTACAGTCCGAAAAACTCCCCAATGAAATTTTAACGTTTTAACGCACGTAGGTACGTCTTTAAATTTGCTTCTATAGTGAGAGGCTATTCGGAAAGTAATGATAACAAAATCGGGTGTACAGTTTCTTTGTAGACGTTTGATATATACCTACACTATTGCAGGTACACTCCCAACTTCTTATTGGGTGAGAAAGTAATGATACGAACGAGACGCTCTGCTGATGGTAAGAAATAACGCATATCCATGACCATTGCAGTGATATACAGAACTTTGAGTAACAAAACAAACTACATCCAAAAAAAAAAGCAACTCATTTTCGATCATACTTCGAACATCACAACACAGATCATTTTCGTGTCACATCTCTAATTCACATGGCGTCGCGTCGGTGTCAATCAATAGATAGGCACACGCTACGCGGTGTGTTGTTGTTTGCAAAATGACAGAATTATTATTGATAGACTTGGTTAAAAGGCACGATGCAATCTTTAATACAAAATGCGCAGAGTATCGCGATGGTGCAGCGCGATATGCGGCATGGGCAAGTGTAGCAGATCTTGTTGGCAGCACTGGCAAGTAGTCTTTACTAATGATTCACGTACGAGTTAGACAGAATATTCGAAACAACTTTTCTATATATTACACCAGGCGGACTGTCTATATAGTAAAGCCGGATAGGTATATGGGAGTCGTATTGAGAACACTGAAGTGACCTTGGTACGTTTTTTACCGTACTTTTAATAAATTTGATAACATGACCATTGCCTATAAGATAAGAGATCGCGATTCGCGCGTAATTTTAGATACTAACTACTTAGTGGAGGCTGTAATTGTAGTTACCTTTATGATAGCTAGAAATTGATAAGTTGGTTGTAAGAGTCGTGTCGTGCCCACTATAATTATAACTTACCTTGAGATAACAGAGTTGAGTGGAGAACCATCCAGGAGCCACCAATATGTAGGTATTTTCTACTGTTTTTTTTCGATATAGATGGTGAATCAAGTATAGATAATAATCATCCTGAGTGTATCTAATATTTGATAGTCACTTTTTACACTCGGGATAAAGCAGATTATTAAATCTGCAAGAATTACGTAGTACGCAAACAAAAGTAGAATTAATGAAAAAAGCTGTTTCGATGTCCCGCCCTTTCCAATATTAGATATATAACGTATTACGTAAATCTCGCAAATTGATATACAAGTCCTTCTGTACACACTTATGTATACACGAAAGGAATATCACAATTATCATACTTTTTTTCGGTTCCGTGATTAGATTAAAAACTTTATAACTTGCGTCAGAGAGTATGGCCAATTAGAAAAAAAAATAGTGCTACCAAAATGTGCGCAAGTTCGGATCAGCGCCTCTTGTAGGCGTCAACGAAAACTGAAATTAAAGTTGTAATTTTTCTTTAAATTTCGTATCGAAACCCATTAAGCCGTTAGTGTGAAAATGTAACAAACATACAAACAGACAATCTTCTGCATTTATAATTTTATACATTAATATAATATGCCGTTCCAGTTGAAGAATGCAAGGAGTCCTGGGCAAAGTTGCGCAATTGTTACACAAACGCAAAGAAAAGGCGACTAAGAAGAAAAACCGGCCTCAAGTTTGACCCTTGGAGATTTGAAGAAGAAATGTCATTTTTGGAGCCTTATTTAAAGGAACGCACTTCTCCAGAGGAAGAAGAGGTTGTATTCGTTGAAGACACGTGGGAAAAAAGCTCAAGCTCGAAAATTCCGAGCTCGACTTACAGAATTACCGCGCATCTCGAGAGAGCACAGTTATTGATAGATTTGATAAGGCGTTACGAAGTAATTTATAACACAAAGTGTAGGGAATATCGCAATACTAAAGAACGACACGCCGCGTGGATTGAAATAGCAGATCTACATGGCAGCACCGGTAAGAGAAATAATATTCAGCTCGAAGCCTCAGGTAAAAAAATATCTGTTGCTCTCCGTGCAGTGCAGTGTTTTATTTAGAACTAGTAGGCGTTGAATAAAAATTATTCTCGATGCTTGCTACTGAACGGCGGAGACTGTAATAACCGCAACTTCTGTTTATGCTGAGTGGGTTGAGCTAGTACTCTGTAGGATAATAGAACACCAGTTTTATGGTCCGTAGACTTCTACAGAGTTTTGGACACACTACGAATAGACACGTTTCATAGACAGTTTGGCTATCTCGTAGGTATCTCATACGGCTTGGACCTGTAATAGTCCCATTTCAATCTGGAGGTTTGATGACATTGATTAATAACATAAATTTTATTGTTACAGTATCGCAATGTAAAGAAGCTTGGATGAAACTACGCAATTGCTACTCTAACGCTCTAAAGAGACAACAAATAAAGAATTCAAAAAACTTGCCGACTAGGCCGTGGCGATTCGAAAAACAAATGTCGTTTTTAAGACCATACCTAAATCTAACTTTCAATAGTTTTTTAGACTCAGAAACTTTATTATACGAAGATGAAGAGGATTCGTGGGAAGAGTGCTCATCATCAAATGGGATGCAGAGCCCCGAGAGGGACGCCGATACGCGCCCTGTATACAAAAGAAAGGCGAGTCCTGGACAATTATTTGGAGTAGCAGATCTAGAAGGAAGCACACCAGAACTGATATACAACAATCAGGAACTTGATGATACAGATCACTTTTTCTTAAGTATGAGTAAAATGACAAAAAAGCTTCCTAAGAAAGATCAGCTTCGCATCAAATTAGATTTACATAAAGCCATTAACGAAGCGGAGCTCGAGCAGCTCGACAAGAATGACGGCTATACAAAAGACGAAGACTCGAGGAAAAGCGGAGGAGTAAAGCAAGAACTCTCAAGTTTTGGACCGCAAGCAAGAGGAGAAAGCCAACTTCAAGAGCTCACGTATTTGAGTTAAGATTGATCCTATGTCAACACTTACGTAATTAAAATCAACTGCACTACTGCTGTAAGTTTTTTTTTTAAATACATATAGTACATAATACAACAATTTCGTGTTATGAGGAACGGAAAGATCATCTTAGAAGAAGTCTTGATTTTTTCCTTAAGGTTTTGTTTTGCAACCTTAGACGCAACGGACAGACACAAAGAAAAGCTTATTAATAAGACTTAGTGATTCCGTTAGTCAGAATTTATCAGTATTTTTTATTTTCGAGAATACATAATAAAAATCTAATTTGTTTCTTACCTCCTAAAAGTTTTCATAAACTCCTTTTAGTTTTATTTACATAATTTTATAAACTGCAACATAGTAATGATTCACATAAAAAGTTAATCAAATTTATTTAGTTCTTCTAAGAAATATGTACATTTATTTTTCAAAATTTTTACTGCTTCAATGAAAATAACGTTTGGCGCTATTGCTCCCACTGATTCCACGTTAACTGAAAAAAGAAAACTAGGTATAATGTTGTAACATTTTGCTAGATGCAAAAGAAAGAAAGAAATACATTTCTAATTTTCTAATCACACAAAGGCAAATCATTTGAAATGTTGGTGTTTAAATGAAATGAATAATTTTATTGTGCAAAACTGTGTATAATTTAAGGTGATAAATGTTTTACAATTTTAAATGTTTTAATGTCAGACTGGCCAGTCCATAGAGAATGGGTTACAGAAGGTAAAGCACACCTAGAATGGAATGGAACAAGGCACAAGTGAGGCTACCGGAACACACCGTTAGGTACTTGAAGGCAGATTTTCAACACAAGGGTGGTAGCTAGCCAGCCGATTACTAGTAAACACCCTACCACGATGCTATGGTTTCCTCACGATGTTTTCTTTACCGGCAACTCAAGCTCATTGTTGGGGTTTGTTATTCTTCGTCGTGTGAACCTGAACTATTCATAGTATATCATCATCATCATCATCATCATTTCAGCCGTAGGACGTCCACTGCTGGACATAGGCCTCCCCCATTGACTTCCATAAAGACCGGTTGGAAGCGGCCCGCATCCAGCGCGTTCCTGCGGTCTTTACTAGGTCGTCTGTCCACCTTGTGGGTGGACGTCCTACGCTGCGCTTGCCGGTCCGTGGTCTCCACTCCAGAACTTTGCAGCCCCATCGGCCATCAGTTCTGCGTGCTATGTGCCCTGCCCACTGCCATTTCAACTTGCTAATCCGTTGGGCTATGTCGGTAACTTTGGTTCGTCTACGGATCTCCTCATTCCTGATTCGATCTCGTAGGGAAACTCCGAGCATAGCCCTCTCCATAGCGCGTTGTGCTACTTTGAGCTTACCAAGAAGGCACACAGTCAGAGACCACGTTTCAGCGCCATAAGTCATCACTGGTAACACACACTGGTCGAAGACTTTCGACTTGAGGCACTGAGGTAATTCGGACGAGAAAAACGTCGCGCAGTTTTCCGAACGCTGCCCAGCCGAGTTGGATTCGACGACTGACCTCTTTCTCAAAGTTGGACCTACCTAATTGGACTGCTTGCCCTAGGTAAATGTATGTGTCAACAACTTCGAGAACCGAGTTCCCAACTGATACTGGGGTGGGTACAACACGGGCATTCAACATTACCTTCGTCTTGTCCATGTTCATTTGAAGACCCACCCGTTGGGAAACTCGATTGAGGTCTTCGAGCATTGTGCTGAGATCTTCCAACGATTCTGCCATGACCACTATATCGTCGGCAAACCGAAGGTGAGTGATGTATTCGCCATTAATATTGATGCCGAATCCTTTCCATTCCAGGAGCTTGAAGGCGTCTTCCACTGTGGCAGTAAACAGTTTCGGAGATATAACGTCTCCCTGTCTTACGCCTCTTTTCAATGGAATCGCCTTCGAAGTCTGCTCCTGTACTTGGACCGACATAGTGGCGTTATTATACAAACACTTCAACACTTCAATATACCGATAGTCAATACCGATAGTCATAGTATATAGTCTAGTATAATAAGTCGAGCTTAGTCCTTCATAAAACTTAATTTCTAATGAAATTAAATAGCCAACTTACATATAAAATGGTCGCGCACTCTACTGAGAACAGCTGCATCCTTTATCTCGTCATATCTATACACATTCCTGCTGCAGCTGTCATATCGAGCTTCTTTAACATAAGCCTTGCCATCGGAGTCTATACCGATCACGCCGGGAGAGAAGCAGCTTTGGAGCAGAGTCGCCTCACTATCTCGGACTTCGCGGGTTAGATTTATCTCCGGCAGTAAGCGGTATGATGCCGTTGCTGAAGTAAGGAATGATTACTTAAAATTTTTTTTTAGCACCAATTTTCACATATCGTTTGTAATTGTGCGTGTGTGTATATGTTTGTTACTTGCTCATTAAGAATAATGGGCTACTTTTTGTCACAGAAAAAGAAGAAACGGACATGATGCCCTTAATAATAATTATTATTACCACCATTCATAAATTACGTTATTCGTTAATGGGGGTAAACAAAGTGTGACATCCTGTCACAGAGGGAACGGAACGAACGAATTATAAACTTCGTCATGTCACATGCATAAAACTTGAAACGGCTGTTTTAGTAAATACATATGTAAAATACACATCACACCGTCATAATTATGTATAGTAGGACCCCTTTCTCGCCACAATGTGACAAGGCTCCAAAAATCCCGAATTTCGTGTGACGCACTTTGACACCTGAGATATTTGATGTGACCCAAAAAAGACTGAAATTAATAAACAACACCGTTGATAAATACTTGACACTGGCAGAATGCACAATGTAAGATAGCAAAACAAAGAAAATTATGATGCAGACACCGAGTTAGCCAATACCTCACGTTGTAGCTTATATTATAGATAATCCTGAAAGTGAGATACTGAAGGTAAAGCTTACTAAATGTTATTTTTGTTGTCATCTATAATACAAAATAAAATTATTTTCTTTCTTCTTTGTTTCTTTTAAATACTGAGATAATATATATATATATATATTGTATACATATAGTATATACTAGCTATATATATATACTAGCGGTCTGTCCCGGCTTCGCACGGGTGGACATTCATTTTTTGAATAAATTTTAGTAATACATATGGGCTATGTTACTCAGGGAGAATGTAGCATTCTAATGGTGAAAAATTTATTAAAATCGTTCCCATTTTTTCCTCAGTTTCGAATTTTTTCATTACAAACATACAATAATCCATAAATACATAAATATATATAGTGTAGATATAAACATATATCACAAAGATGATGTACAGATGTAAGTACATATAGAACCAAGAGCTTGAGTGAGCAATTCTACATTAGTCTAGAATGAAATTTTTCCTACAACTGATACATGGTCTGTTTGTATTGTGTCATTTGCATCTATGACTAACTGATTGGGCATACATTTTGACTTTACATACCAACTGGTGAGAATTTCGCATGATCTCTGCCAATTCCTTTAACTGCAACAAGTTGCATATCCAGTTCATGTCCCGGTCTCATCTTGGATATGAGGATGTCATTATGCACAGGTCCCACATCTGTTTCCTTGTGAACTGATGCCTGGTTACCAATGGGGTGCCATTTAATGTGAGATGAATACACTAAAAAAATTAAAACAATCATTCATAATATTAAAATTTGCATCTTGAGGTCTTAGAGATTATTTTCTGGCACACCCTCATTTTCTAAAAATGACAAAATTAACAATATTAAATAAAATTGTAACATTAAGTAGTACAATATTTACAAATATCTCAGAAAATGTTTTAATTCATATTTATGTACATATGTTACTATGAATTCTTTTATTCTCTGCTTATAAAAATCCCTTGGAAAAATATTAATTACTAGCTGTGCCCCACGGTGTTTCCCGCTATATGTATATTTATGGGATAAAATGTAGCCTATGTGTTGATCCAGGGTGTCAGCTACGGTATGGAGATACCAAATTTCATCCAAATCTGTTCAGTAGTTTTTGCATGAAAGAGTAACAAACATACATCCACACAAACTTTAATATATGTTGGTGTATAGCTTTCTATATTTATTTTAAATTCTAAATTCTTCTAGTTTAGCGCCATTTTGCGTAATTTTGGTGGACTAGAGGTGGAATGGCATCACCTCTGACGTAACACTGGTTCCGTGCACTACTTGTCGTTGTGTGTGTGTTATTTTAACTTCAACCAATGACAGAAGGTAGAAGTTGCGAATGTCGGTCAGTAGGGGGGCGCTGTGTGAAGAAAGCCGGCCGTGTGTTGAATTTTGAGGTGGAGAGTGATCATTCTTGCTTTGAGAAGAGATTGAGTTGGACGGTTGTAGAGTGTGAAGCTAAGCGGAACGTCTTGCCCCCAAGCTATGTAATAGTGTCTATAATGTTCTAATCATTCTTAAACTAAAGTCGTTGTGAAGTGCTGATTAAACTTTGTACAAGAGAACTGAATTGTGTGGTTTGTCTCCTTGCCCGCTACACCCTTGCCCAGTAACCCAGTAACCATACATGATGTTGATCGGCCATCCCACTTCATGTTGTTCTTCTTCTCTCTCCGATAATCGTGTGTAACTCAGATCAGAACCGGTTCAAATATTCAGATCGCGTAGGTTTGAACCGTTGAGCTGCAGCTCAACTGCAGATCAAGCAGCTCAAATCGTGGCTTGCGGCTCATCGAGTCATCGTTGTCGCGCACCCGACCGCAGCTAATCGAACTGAATTGCGAACCGAACCGAAATTGAAAAGTGAACCGAACGGAGCCGATGCGACGCGATCTGTTTTTTGAAGCAGTGTGACCTGAACAGAATGATGAACGAAACAGAATGACTTAGAAAGGGAAGGAGAGCATATTTACCACGAATCTTACAATTCCCGGGATAAACAAGATAATAATTATGTTAATCCAGATAATAAACTATTTATATGCAATTTATTTTGCAAATCCTTTCATTTGTTTTAGCATGATTGATTAACAAATATCCATACATACAAACTTAGGGAATTATAATATTAATCGGAAAACAAAAAAAAAAAAAAAATTTTAATCTCAAAATATTTTTTATCAGTAATTTCCCGATAAATTGAGAACATTTCTAACGTTGTTGAGCTGAAACTATAAACCAACTATATGAGCTGTATATTCTAGCGCTGCATAAGGTCTAGTTTACTTCGCTATTGACTAAATGACTCCCTCGAGTTAGTACGTGAACTGATCTGAAATGACCTGTTGAGCCGGTTCAAGTTTTCAGCTCAAGGGTTGAGCTGCGAGCCGCGGCGTGACTCAAGTAAATCTGTTGAGTTACCCATGGCTACTCTCCGACATATATATTAATCATCATCATCATGAGCATATCCTAGTTCAGAAAAGGATGTATGAGGTTCCCAAAACACAACTTAGCCATATCATTTGCATAATTACTTGGAGCTAAAATAAAGATCATAACTCACCACTATGGTTTTCATACATGTCTTCAGCTCTGTATGAATCTTTAGGCTGGGATTTATTGGTGGTACACTTCACTTTAATTGTATATTCCAAAGTATCAAACTCAGTTCCTTCTGTTGCCTCTGCAAATTTTTTTTTTCTTTAGATTTAGATTTCAATTTTTCTAAGTCACACGTTCCATGCAACTATGATCAAGGGGCCTACAAAAATCTCAACAATGTTTACTTTTATCTTATGTTGAACTTTCTTCTGTTCTTGTTACTTGTTATGAGTGAGACAAAGAAGCTTTATGATAGTTTACCTACAAAATTTATTTCAGGGTAATTCAAATTGGTTACTAGTATTGTTACCTAGGATATGGCAGACTAAAATTCAAAATCACAAAAAAATCTCAGCTGGCTCATATTGTCGAAGGTGAATGAGAAAATTTTCATAAAGATATGTTCATAAAAGCAGAGTGCCTTTTGAGTGAGATTTCTAAATCACTTAGTTAAAATTTTGGTAATCAATCCTTCCAATCTTCTTTTTATATTTCTTCTTTTTATATTTATATATTTATCTATAGGATACCAAATGAAATCTTGAGACTAGCAAGTAGTTTTATTATAATAACTAAGGAACACAAAGGATATTTGTGACAGATACCTTCATGTCGATACTCAAACAACCTAGGGTCAGCTTTCAAGGGTATTAACCCCAATCTGTGAGCTAGTACTTCATCCTGTATAATCGACGTATTATTTTTAATCAATACTTTTTCGATAGCCATGCTAGGTACTTCACTCAGCATCAGTCTGCGGAAAGCATTAGCAAAAGCAGGTTGTATGCCTATTAAATCAAACTCCATTTCACTGTTGTTCATTCTCACGATAACAATGTGGAAATTTTTTGCAAACTTCTTGAAATTCCATGGCTCGTCTGCCATACCATAGTCCATAGGTGCATTCTGTAACACCAAACAGAAAAGTTAACCTCAAACTCGAAGTTTTGGAATCAGCTGTTTAAAGGTTTAATAGAAAGACATTGTGAGGAAGTACATACATAAAATCAGTGATTACTGTACATACCTTTAAGCGAAACTCTTCTAAAAGAACTCTCGGTTTTTCATTTTGAGGCATGGTACTTCTTTGAACTATGTTTGTCGTTAATAACTAGATGCGCTTAACTAAAACTTTAAATGAAATATATAAACTTATCATAACATCAATATGAATAAAATTTAAACAATACAATATTTCTCCAAGTACCTTTAGAGAACTTGAGAAATATTACATTCAAATCAAAGGATTCTATAGGTAAATAAAGTTTTTTTTTCTTTGGTTTTGGCGTCGCATTGTAGCATTTTCCAGTGTCAAGTATTTATATATATTCAAGTATCAAAAGTGTAATAAGTGTCCTTATAGCTAAAGTTACAGTCGAAGTCCAGTCTTGGTCAAGTACAGCCCATGTCAGTCAAGTCCAGTCATGCTTTTGTAAAGTAGTGGCTTAAGTATTGTTACATAATAAAAGAATTACTAGACCAAAACATTGGCTTTATTCAGCCAAGAGAATGTAATCACTACGTTTAAGAGACGGGACTTCCATACTAGCCAATAGAATCCATTTACATGGCATTCCAATACCAACAGATACCACAAAGATGACAAACAACAGGTGTACCAACCTAACGAACCAAATAGTGCTGAACAAATAGCTATTTATCGATATCGATAAAATATGCAGAGTAGAAACCGAGGTTACTACTAAATAATATTTTTTATGAATTTTAGGTAAGTATCGAATCCGTATTTATGAGTCCAATGTTGACAAGGAGACCATTGGTACTAATCAAGATTGAACTTAAATGCGGACCCGAAATAAAATAAAAAACTGTTTCTGCTAATTTAATTAACATTTAATTACTGAAATGAAATTACTTGTATAGCGAAATGAAAATGAAACAATCAATTGTAAATATTTGAGAATGCAGATTCATAGAGCTAAGAAATAATAATAATAAAAAAGTTTTCAATATGTCTTCTTCATCTTGTTCTATAGATCACTTGATAATCTTAACAATTTAATAATAAACCTTCTTCATCTTGCTCTATAGCAAAATAAAATAAAAACTGATTCTTTTTCAATTTTTCTTATTATTTTGTGATGCCCTGTAGCTGTGATCTTTAATAATGTCAGCAGTTGAATTTTCAGCTTTTTTTATATTCAATGCTTTGTTGTGAAACTGGTTTCCACATACACGTATTAATGTATGCAACTTTTCAGTGGGAACATATATTATATCTTCTTTGCTCACAAACTTGACACAGTGTTTGGATCTGAAATTTTTTTTAAATTAAAATTAAATCAATGTTTCTTGGTTAAAATCATGAATATTGATACCGAAGATCGAAGTAGGTTAGTGCATTTAGAGGCGAGTAACATAAATATTACTATGAAACTTATAGATGTACTTTTGCCGCGCCCAAATGTCCTTTTTGAAAAATTTGCGTAGAGCTTACGAAATTTTTCTTACTCGGAAAGTACTCGGAACACTTAATCAATTGTGTGGTATATCAATATTGTAAAGATTATGTTGTATGTTTCAAAATCCTGCAAAATTGCACAACCTATTCCGATCCTTGTTCATTTATGTAGGCACGCCATTCAAATATGTAAAATATTGTGCCCCTACTCTTTCATGCAACATTATATTTCTTTTTTTTTCAATGTTAAACAATAACGCTGTTATCGATATGTTGATGTTACAGTTGCAGTACATCACTAGCACACAATTTAAATGAGATAAATTTGTTAATTTTATTTGTTCGTAGCCTGTTCTACTTACATATGGCTGACTCTAATTACAAAGTATCATATTTAAGTGCTTACCGGGCTTCATCTAAAGGAAATCTCGCCATAAATATCCTTTTTTCATCATTCGAACGACTTGCTCGATTTTCACAAATTTCACTAGTAATAAACCATTTTTCCGGTGGCATTTTGATTCAAAGTACACCTCTGATCACTCGCCACTAATTTTGACGAGAAATTACACTTTTAACAATTAAAATCCACAATCAAACAAACATTTAAACTCAAAAGAAACTGCACGAAATGAAGTTTTGACAAACAACATAGCTGACACTTGACGGAGGTATTGCAAGAAAGAGAAACCGCACTGAGGGAGTGTGATAGCAATATCCGCCATTATTTGCCACGCAAAGTACATAGAAAAATTTTTTGTTCCTAGTTTCGTCAGGCTGTTATTCAGCTTGAAAAGCACAATGCAGAATAATGACAGTATCTATGTCATGTAAAGAAATAAATTAGAATGAGTAGGATATAACAAAGGAGGCTTGATCTCTTAGCAAGAAGTTACACCACATTCACCCCTGCTTTAAAATGAAGTGGCGTTGGTATCGCAGATGTATTCATCGAGATATGCAGGGGCTCGTCTTTCACGTGACGAATGACGTGGTGCCGTAACTTCTTGCGGTGTTGTAGTCGTAGGCTCGGCTGGCTCAGCGACCTGTCCTTCATTGATTAGCTCATCTATGGCATCTTCAAAATTATCTTCGTCTGGCAAAGGTGCCAGATGCCGATTTGAAACGGTTGTTTCTGTACCATTCTTAAGTTTGATATGCGAATAGAGCGGATTTGCTTCTATTAGTTCCGCCTCTTCCACTAGGGGGTCAAACTTAGAACTTCGCACATGTTTTTTTAACAAAACTGGTCCTGGTGACAATAGCCAGGAAGGCACTGATTCTCCAGTCGGAGAACGTCGGGGATGATTAAACATCCGTTCATGTGGTGTTGTATTAGTGCTCGTGCACAATAGAGAGCGAATGGAATGTAGTGCTAAAGGTAGAACTTGTTCCCATTGGGTGACTACCATATCTTTTGAATGTAAGAATAGTTGTATTGTCTTCCATAGCGTTCCGTTTAATCGCTCGACTTGACCGTTGCATTGCGGATTATATGGCGTCGTTCTGCTGCATGCTATGCCCAAAGGAACTAAAAAATTTCTGAGCTCATTTGACATGAATGATGTACCTCTGTCTGAATGAATAAATTGTGGAGAGCCGAACATTGCAAAAATTTCCTTCAAACATTTTATGACTGTGTTTGTAGTCATATCTTTACAAGGAAAAGCGAATGGAAATCTTGAAAATTCATCAATAATTGTCAAAATATATTTATTTGGCGTATTCGTTGGTAGAGGACCTTTGAAATCTATGTTCAAACGTTCAAAAGGCGCTATAGCTTTGATTAAATTGCCTTTTGTAGTTGCATAGCGAGGCTTGACTTCTGCACAGATTCTACAATTCGCTGTCATCAGTTTTATGTCATTAGTCGAGTATGGAAGATTTTTCATTCGAATCCAGTGAGTCATTCTTACAACCCCTGGATGACCAAGTGCGTTATGCAATTCGTGCAGTCTTTGCGGGTTTAGGTGCGCACATACGCGAGAAAAAGCATCTGCTACTGTATTTTCACGACCAGGTCTATATACAACATCATATTTGTAGCAAGACAGTTCCAAACGCCATCTTTCGATTTTCTCGTTTTTGATTTTACTTGTATGTTTCTGATTAAACATGAATGAAACTGATCTTTGATCAGTAATGAGAATGAAGTGTCTACCGAGTAAAAAATGACGCCATTTTCGTAGAGCCTCCACGATTGCAGCAGCTTCTTTTTCTATGGCAGGATGACGGCGTTCCGGATCAGTCAAAGTTCGTGAGAAGAATGCCACAGGTCTTCCATTTTGTGACAGTGTAGCAGCCAAAGCATGATCTGAAGCATCTGTTTCAACTGTAAATGTAGTATCTTCTAGAACTGACGTAAGGGATGCTTTTGCGATATCTGATTTTAAAGACTGAAAAGACGACATGGCCTCATTATTCATAGGAAATGTTGATACTCCTATTAGTGGATGAACTTTCTCTGAAAAGTTCTTTATCCATTTCGAGTAGTGTGCAAACATTCCTAGCGATCGTTTTAAAGAAGGCGCATCAGTGGGTAAGGGGAGTTTCATCAGTGGGTCTAGGCGATCTTCATCTGGCTTTACCGTGTTATTCTTGATCGTATATCCTAAAAGCTTTATCGATTCTTGCCCAAAAACGCATTTGTCTTTGTTTAATGTAAGTTTGTATTTTTGTGCAGATTTCATAAACTTTTCTAAGTTTTTATCGTGTTCATCTCTATTCTTGCCACAGATAGTGACGTCATCAAGGTAGGCGTAGGTACCTGTCAAATTCTCTTTTGTAATAATATATTGTAAAGTTCTCTGAAAAGCAGCTACCCCATTTGTAACGCCAAATGGTATTCGTGTAAATTGGTATAAATTCCCACAGGCTTCAAAAGCCGTATATATTTTTTCGCTAGCGAGTATTGGTACCTGATGGTAAGCGCTTTTAAGATCTATCTGGCTGAAAACTTTATGCTTTGCTACCTTTGATACAAGTGATTCTATGTTTGGTAGAGGATAAGCATCCAGTTGAGTAAATTTATTAATTGTTAGTGAGTAGTCTATGACCATCCGTTTGCGGTGTTGTCCTCCGCTAGTAACTAAGACTTGCGCCCTCCATGGAGATATGCTGGGTTCTATGACACCATCTTTAAGGAGCTTATCAACTTCATCTTTAATAAAAGCTTCATCAACAGCGCTGTATCGTCTTGACTTAATAGCGATCGGTTTGATTGCCAGTGATAAATGATGGAATATGGATGCAGGTGGTATGTTGGCAGCTAAAACATTGCATATCTTTAGCGGCTTTTCACTACCTCCAAAATTCATTTCCACTGACGAGTGATTTTTTAACAAGTCATGACCAATTATGATATCGGCGCAAAGATTTTCAATTATTAAAAGTGGTACTTGCTTATATGTGTAGCCATTTAATTCTATCGTGGCGAAACAAACTCCTTGAACAACGGAAGTATGATTGAGTGATGCTAGAGTTATCGTTTGATGATATGGCTTATGTCTAAGATTCAATGCTTGAGCAATGCCGTTATTGATGAAACTTATCGAACTGCCTGTATCTATTAAGGCATCGGCGCGAGTCTGATTAATTATGACAGGAACCGTTGCCTGCTTGAGACTTGATGGTGATGCAGCGCACATGTCAGGCTCTATAGCCCCTGTATTTACTGCATTTACAGAAGGCTTGGAGCTGCGACACACTTTGCCAAAATGACCTTTTTCCCCGCATTGTTCACAGGTGTTATGAAACGCAGGACATTTTATACGTTGGTGTATATTTCCTCCACAAAACCAACAACGTTTATGCTGTTGAGTTGGTGGCGCTACCGCAGCTAATCTTTGCTCCAACGGTGGGTGCGATTGTGAACTAATTTCTAGCTCTGGAGTTTGAGCAGCATTTAAAGTCAATTTCGTTTCGTTGGCGAAAGATTTTGCATTATTCTCAGCTGTTTCATAAGTAATAGCTTGATTTAGAGCTTCGTCAAGAGTGAGGTTGATATTTTCAAGCAATCTTTGACGAATGTTACGAGACGAGAGTCCTGTTATGAATGCATCACGGATGAATTGATGTTTATGTTGCTCAGCAGTGACAGATTCAAAAGTGCAGTCATTTGCGAGCCGTTTCAAGGTTTGGACGTATTGTGAAATTGTTTCTTCGGGTTGTTGACGCCTTGTTGCGAGAACATGTCGAGCGTGCACAACGTTTTTGGGTTTAAGATAAATTTTATCTAATATTTCTATTGCGGCTTCATATGTTTGACATTCTTGAATTAGCTCGTGTACATGTGCATCCAGATGGTTTATTAGTAGCATTAATTTTATACCTTCAGATTTAGGTAGTTCCACCTTTAGGAAGTTTGTGAATAGAATCTTCCAGTGTTTCCATTTAATTTCAGAATTTGGAGAATCTGGCGTAACGTCAAAACGTTCAGGGCGTAAATATTTTGACAAACCTTCCGACATGCCGCGAGCCAATGGTGCATCACTTTTTATATCTTTGTCCATAGTTTCTTTATTTTTTTTTTATAAGAGTAACTCAAGCTGAATAAATTGTTACATAATAAAAGAATTACTAGACCAAAACATTGGCTTTATTCAGCTTGAAAAGCACAATGCAGAATAATGACAGTATCTATGTCATGTAAAGAAATAAATTAGAATGAGTAGGATATAACAAAGGAGGCTTGATCTCTTAGCAAGAAGTTACACCACAAGTATAGTGGCTAAAGTGGTGGCTTTACTATAAAACTTCGATGGAGTTTTGGAAGCAACAGGAAAAGTCATGTTCCACCACATTATATCATTTTCCCACACTCGCGCTTGTGATTCGGCACTTTATGAATAAAACACCACCATTTTTATGCTTAAACACGCGACAAAACACTAGTTTTGGAAATAAATACAACGGGGCGACACGACTCTTTCCACGTTCCCGCCAAAACTCTGTTAACATTTCGAGCAACTTTTTGTATAGTCAACCGACCGTGTTGTGTTACAGCAAGTAAATAAAATATAATTTGGTTTCCCCGTTTTCTCACTACATGAAATCAAAGCCTTAAAATACATGGATGTTAAGATAAAGAAGTTGAAGACTGAAGATTGTACACAAAATTAAGAAACATTGAAACTGGCAGAATGCTGTTGGTAATAGGTATACAACCTATACTGTATGCACACCTCAACTATCTAACCTTCGTACAGAAATGAGACAACGATCGTCATTCGTTTCGTGTGTCTGAAAAATATCTGTAAGAAAATGTTTTAAATTGTTTTACGTTTTTCATTATTATAAATAATATCTTTATTTAGAAGCAACCTGGGTTTTAATCGATCCCTAACATAACAAATGCACAGAGTGCGATACCAAGAAAGAAAAAAAAATATAATTCCAATTGGCATAATGCACGAACGTGCCATGCTATGCCCGAAGAACAAAAAAGAAAAAAAAAGTTACTTTTCTTCTTTGATTTTGGCGTCGCACTTTGAGCATTTGCCAATCAAATCAAGCATCAAGTGATTTATATTTTCATAAGTTTCATACAACAAGTTCCATAAGTTCCCTTATAGCTATAGTTACAGTCGAAGTCCAGTCTATATCAGTCAAGTCCAGTCATGCTTTAGTAAAGTAGTGGCGACTTTAATATAAGCTTCGATGGAGTTTTGGAAGCAACACGAAAAATCATGTTTCGCCACATTATAATATTGTATCATTTTTCCACACTCACGCTTCTAATTCGGCACATGAATAAAACACTGCCAGTTTTTTGCATAAACATTCGAAAAAACACTAGTTTTGTAAAAAATACAACGGGGCACGACACGACACGACTCCGCGTTTCCGCCAAAACTCTCAAGCCAAGTAATAGTTTCTACGCCGCTGCTGCCTTCAATCACAATCATTCAATGTGCCAAAGGTTTTTTGTTGTAAAATACGAGAGTAAATGTAATATTGTGGTGTTGTTAATGTTTCGTAATCTGTGGTGTGAATGTTTAGTCCCCATTTTCCTTTGGCAACAAATAAATGTTGTTTATGATCTCAAAATTACGATACTAATAAATTTGATTTAAATTTCTAAATATTTATCTATTTAATACATATCATGGGCAGTTTAGACAGAGCAGTATTAACTGGATTCATTTGCCGATTGTGCTCGGAAATGCATCGGGTTGTTCTTCACATCTATGGAGAAGAAGGCTTACGCCTCTGTATCTCTGAAAAGATCAGTACATACCTCTCAATAAACGTAAGAGACCATTACTAAATTGTTTTATATTATATATTCTTTACGTATAAACAAACAAACATTTAATCCTCTTCACAGAGGTCTTTGTTTCTGATATTCGTTTACCTTGTGATACCTGTAAATGTTTCGTTGATGTAGAAAGAAACCTATGATCAGCAGTAGAGAAAATAATGAGGATAGGTTAAAATTTCACTATTCGTACTTAATAAGTCTTTAAGACTTGTTAGAAAATGACTAAATTATAATTGGATTTTTACTGTGTCGTCAGGTGTCGCAATCTGACCCCCTTCCCAAAACAATCTGCAATGGCTGCTTAGAACGTCTGGAAAATCAACACAGATTAATGATGGTGATGGAGAGAGCAGCCCACATGCTCAAAACACGGGGTGGAAGGGGATGTGGTTGTTAATAAGATGTTAGATAAGAACAATTTTAGCAAGGATTACTCTTATTCAAACTCTTACTTTTAAGAGTTACTTATTGATGCACTTGGGATTTTAGATGTGTCTTGGTCGATAAAAGATACATCCTATTATCTATAGGTATAAATCTCTTTCTATGTTTTGTATTTGAAATTCAAATAAACATGACTGGAAAATCTATGTAGATGGTTAAAGTATCAGTAATTTTTTCAAATACATCCTTCAGCATCAGTTTGCAACAGTATATCAGCTTCATATATAATTTATTTGTTTTGCTTTTGAAATTAGACCCTGCAATAAACATACAACAAAATTAAATGCTTCATTCATAAATTCTTGATGTTTGGTTTTAAAAGTTGCTAACATTCATTCTCTATCTCTCTAGATTACTATGTTAAGTATTTTGTTATTGCTTTATCTTTATGTTGAATGTTATTATGATTAGCTGTATGTTATTTTTAATCAAATTGGCTATAAATTATATTTAACTACTGTTAATAATTATAGTCAGCACACCCTGTCTGTTGTATAATTTTTAATAATGTGTGTCAAGATTATGATAATAGTGGCAAAATTTCCCTATTAAATTGGTTGTTACATAACATCCTAAATTAAACTAAATTTAACAGTTCTAAAGTTATTTAAATGATTAATTTAGTTCGGAGAAAAACAACTGAATCAAACACCTAGCTAAAGTGGAATAGCATTAGGGCTAACAAGTGGTTGAACATTAGGTAAATATATGTCATCCAAACTAATATATTATGCACCTGGTGCAACCTTTTATAAAATGCACTCTTAAAATACTCTAATTTTCTTTCATGTATGCTACCATACATAGGTACTTCTGTGCCCAGTGCCTGGGCATTGCTGTCCTGTTTATGACACCCTTTATTTTGTAAAAATGTGTAATTAGAATATTTTTTTAATGTTAGTGATGTTATTGATGTAGCAATTCTATTTAATTATTTTTCTTAATTGATGGTAGGTACATTATTTTCGAAAAAAAATGAAGTATATTATAATTATTCATGTGTGTTGCAAGTTGCATATTTAAACGTTATTCCCAAAATGATTAGATCTCTAGTATACATAATTACATACTAAGTACTATAAATAAAGTATTAATAAAGTATATTTGGTATAAATTAGCATTTTTTTTGTTCGAAGTTCAATTTAAAGAAAATAAGTATTATATTATTAATGTGACATAGTAACTTTTTCCAACAAAAATAAAAAACAAATCATTTTCTTCTACTCATAATGGTTTTGTATTGATTTCGTAATTAATGTAACCTCTTCTGAAGCTTCCAATTTTTATGAATTGACGCCAGTCGCGCTGATCAGTATCTTTGTAAGTCTCTTGCATAAATGAATGTGTACATATATGATGTGGCAAG
This sequence comes from Biston betularia, assembly GCA_905404145.2. Lineage (NCBI taxonomy): Eukaryota > Metazoa > Arthropoda > Insecta > Lepidoptera > Geometridae > Biston > Biston betularia. The sequence continues at coordinate 5,034,469 of FR989879.1, forward strand.
TTGTATGAAAAGATTTGTGAGCATGAGCAGTATTGATCTCGACTTTTTTCTAGAAACTTCTAATGTAAATAACTAAAGTATTTTAATACATATTGAAAGAGAGTAAAATTATCGAGAAACTATCCTACTAAAACTCATGTCGGTTTCTCCACTGAAGACATCTAGAAATATAAGTTCATATTTTCTACATACAGAATAAGTATAAGAGATACTATGATTGCTTTAATACATTGCATTTTATAACTACCCTCAGTAGTAAAAAAATATTATATAGATTTTAATCTATTTTTTATTACACATTCCCATTAGCTAGAAGTTTTTCAATTCTTGTAGTATTCTTATGAATCAATATTTTGATATCATTCATCTTATCACGTTTTTCTTCAATATCCACATCCAGTTGCTTCACACGCGATTGTAGTGGCATTAATGTCTTTTCACTTGCTCTGAAATACAAAATGAACACCATACTAATCGAAAACATGTCTTTGATACAAAATAAATTAAAACTGGGAAAAATATTTAGGCGTGCTAGAGGCGTTCTACTAATTTCCAACCAAAACTACAAGAAAAAAAACAGCTGTTCCATACATATTCTTTCAGTGAGTAAACATTAAAGTGTCCTGGTTTGAAGGGTACTGCAGCTAGCGAAATTACAGGGCTGCTATGTTAGACTAACCATCGAAAGTCTTAATGTAATGAGCGCCAAAGCAGCAATACCCTGGACTTTGTTTTGCTACTCATAATTCTGTGTATTGCAGCAATGGTCAGGTGTTATCTCATCAGGAAAACGTCTTGATCGTCTCATCACTTTCACAAGAAGAAAAATAATTGTTTAAGGGTATTTATATTAACAAACCTAGGTATGCACCTAAATACAATCCTTGTAACTTACGCTTTTTGCTGGAGCATATCCTTAGAAACTTCTTCATAAACGTTAGTCCATTGCAGAAGCTCCTGACGCATCACTTCCACATCTTCTTGAATGTGATCAAGCAATTTGCCCAATGGATTGGCTACCCGAGATAAAGCTTGAATGTGGAATCGTAGTTGTTCTATTTCCTGGCTTGAAGCTTCTTTCGCTTTTTGAGATCCAAATTGCCATTCCTGTCAATAAATTCATAAATATTTTATGAATTATATTTAACTATTCAGGTATATTATTATTCTGAATATATGTATACATATTTAGAATATTATGTTTATCAGACTTACAATTTCAGTTTTGCCCGACACTTGTGAAAATTCCTTTTGTGAATTAAGAATTTGCTGAACAAGATGACCGTGTCCATTTGACGATTGCATCGCATCTTGGTCGTCATCTGTCGTTCCAGGGTCAACACCATGCTGCTCTACAATAATTATACTAGCTTCTTCTTCCTAGATATTTTTTATTTATTTAATGAAAGTAAATAATTATATTACTTGATCACTGATTTATTTATATTTTCATAACAATAAACGGTTTTGAGAGTTAAATATAAAAAAGGGTACTTATTTACTGATGAGTTTAAAAATTCTTTGTTGAAATGATAAAATTGCATTTTTACATACCTCTTCATTTTGAGTGTTTTCTGTTATGATATTCACTTTTCCTAAAATAAGATCACCTTCAGGAATTATAATGTCAATCTTTTCTCTTAGCCGTGGAGCCCCTGGTCTTGATGATGATGGCCTAACACTTGCAGGTCTCGCAATCTCTGCAGCTTGTCTGTTAATTGGGTTGTCGTGGCTATTAGTCCTCAATAATTCTTTTACTTTGATATCTGTATCCAAACTATTGTGTTTGGGTATTAAAGCTGGTCTAGATAATTTCACATTTTCACTATCATCAAAATGGTCTCTTTTAGCATTTAAAGTGTTTACGTTATTTATTTCAACATGGTCTTTGGAAGTAACTTCACCTGATTTGACAGTGGGGTCTTCTTGAGACTTGCTATAAGAGATTTTGTCATTTGCAACGTCCATAAGGTCTTGAGATGATAATGAAGAGTTAAGGTCATTATCAGCTATTGTGTAAGAACTATTAAGTTTTTCTTCAGTATTTTGATTACTTTTTGTAATATTTTGAGCTGTGTTTGATACAATTTCTCTAATATTTTCTTGAGATTGTAAGATGATTGTATCATCAATAACTTTAATTTCATGTTGATTTTTATCTGTATCTGATACAATATTTAAATTCTGTTCTTGATTTCCAGAACTTGAAGTATCTGTTGTAGTTGGTTGCTGTGTTGTACTTTCAGTTGAAGCTTTTTTACCAACAGCTTTCAAATTTTGTGTTTTTTTTACTTGAAGTTCATTTTTACTCAAACCAGTTTCTTTTTTCTTTGATTTGGGTTCGCTAGTTTTAATTTTTTCATTTTTATTTACAGGTTCTTTTTTAGTGCTTGTAAGTTTTTCACTACTTCTAGAAGTTAGTTTTTTTGTGTCATTGTTCTTCTTTGTAGGTTTTGATTCTTTGGTTGAACTTTTTACATCAGTTGCTTGAGGATTTTTTGCATTGTCTTTAAATTTCTTCACAGCTTCATCTGAAGACAATTTTTTGTCTAAAGCATACGCAAGACTCTGCAGTAACTCATTAGTTTTTTCTGGTTCTTGTCCTGCCACTATTTTAGATGGCTTAATAGATAAATTTTTTCCTGTTGTCAAAGCTGAAAAAAATTTTGTATAAAATTACTCAGTATTACTAAAAACTGAGTACTTACACTAGTTTTACTCACGTTTATTCAGTTTTACCATCTCTATATTCAATTAATAAATAGTATAACACATAGTTGCATCTGTCTGTTTCTCTGCTTCCATACAATGACTTTCACTGTCATTTATATATTTTTACATAAAGTTTCTATATATACAACACATCTTAGTAAAATAATAGGAAAATCAGGGCTGCTTGTAAGTTAACTGGAGCTACTAACTATGCCCTAACAGTGGCCCAGAGCCTCCCTCTGATAATTCAAGAAACTGGGTTGGCTCGGGTAGACTGGCAGGGGGAAATGCACTAAACACCCCAAGTGGGACGTCAGAGTCCGTTGACCGAAAAAGAGTAGCCCCTGAGGTGGCGCGCGCGGTGTTTCCGCGCGCCCCTCAAGGAAGGAGAATGACAAGGGAAGGGTCCCAGGGGACCAACGCCGTCGGGGCCGCGGATGAGTGCGAAAGCGTTCCCGTAGCCCCGGCACATAGGTGTCAGGCAGAAACACCCCAGGGTTTTTAGTGGGTAGGCCGCCACTTTGACGGAGAGTCTCACATAACCACCGTGCTTCCCCCGGAGCCGGTGGTATCCATTAAGGATTACCCTGGGCAAAAAAAAAGAGGGTAGACTGGCAGGGGGAAATGCACTAAACACCCCAAGTGGGACGTCAGTGCAGGACTTATCACCCCAACTTTAAAAAAGAATAAGAACATATATTAGTTAAACTTTTGTATAAGAAGATAAATTCAATGTTTTTGTGATCATATCAAACTAAATAAATTGGATGTGAAGCCGGGGTGGATAACAAATATTGTATGATTGTCTTTAGTGTACACTATAATGTCATGAAAAACAGAAAAGAAACTGAGAAATACTTGCGTATTTTCATAATTAATATAAGTTTGATATTATTACATTAATGTGTGATTTGAAAGAATTCAGAAAACAATGATGTCTACTATACTAGCTCATCAACATGAAGAATACATTATACAATAAATCAACTAACCTACAACTGAGATTACTTTATTGAGAAATAATATTTTACTGTCTCTGTCTTTGACATTATCTGATATCAGTTCATCTTCTTCAAATAAACCTTCGAAAAATCCACTTGTCTTCAGAACCTGAAATGATAACTTTGTCTAAAGATAATAATTGTACCCTCAATAAGTTGTATGAAAATAATTTCAGCTATTCAACATTTGGCAATTTTTTTGAAATTTTTAAGGGGTTAGCTCCTGTGTCCCATCTTAGTTCTGTGTAGGCAGGTGCACATTTGCCCACCTCACAAGATCTACCATAAAAAGATAACCATTGTTCTTGCTTTTGATGTTATCTTGGTGCTCCTATCCAATAATCTAAGTTTTGATCATATTATTTCATGATCAATACTCACAGAAGTTATTATGTCATGCAAGAACCTAAATGGAGGCTTTCTCAATAACTTTTCACTGAGCGGAGGTCGTTTCACGTATTTCCCAAGCGATGTTTGCGTTGTTTTTATTACTTCGGGTCCTACTTCTTTTTCCATTATGCATGTTTTAAATAAACATTCAAATTATTACATTCGTAACTCACAAATGCATGACAACTTCAAAATTGTATACCAAAAATATACAAAGGCGTTACTATGGCAACTAACAATTTTTTCTTTTGTGTTGACAGAATTAAGGCATATCATATGTTTGTTTTCCAATTTCTTTTATATCAAAAATATATTTCAGGTATTTTGAGAGAACTCTGTACACATTGCGTTACACATTTGCCAAACCACTCGCTTATTTCAGTATTTGCTGGCCAGTTCTCGGAGGCCATAAAAAAATCGAAAAGACTATCCGGCACTGATATAGTAACCGACGAATAGTAGCTATGGGTGAGTTTTAGTTTTTGGACATGATAGTTTTCACATCGTCTTTTTCTTCTCATATAAGATAAGATTGTCTCACATGTTGTCTCCGGAGCGAAAAAACACGCATGAATTTTACGTACACGTCCTACAGTTTTAAGCTCGTCGTCGATTGTTGCGCTGCCCTTGATCACTGTCCGCTTATTATAACTGTCTATCTTCAGTTTACGATTTCTAACTTTCTGCCATCCGTCGTCAGGTACATTTTCCGTTTTTTGTGAAGCTGCATTGCGTATCATATTAGTGTTAGGGAGAGCATCAATAAATCGGGCGACCGCCGGTGCCGACGGGCGCGTACTAACTGACAAAGAACTGAAAGAACATGGCGCTGCAGCCTGCACAGCTCGCTCACAGTCGCCGCGGGCGCAGAGGCGGAGGGGGGGCATCGCCGTGCAAATGTCACCGATCGTGTCACATGAGTGAGCGCACAGAGGACATTATATATAGGGTTATTATAGTTATAGTTATTATATATAGGGGGTATTATATATGAGTGAGCGTGCCGTTGTGGTTCGGGCGCTGTTTGTGAGCGCGGCAGTGTGTATGACTCATCGCAGTCGTCGCAGAACCCGCGGTTGCTTTTCGTGCAGTACAAACTACCTCCTTATTTGTTGTTCTTGTGATTTCTTTGGCTAGTCTGTCTACTTGTTCCCGAAGAAATTTTACTTCCGTGAGAACATCGTTCAACTTATCTGTGAGGGGGCAACATGTTTTGCCAAAAGTTTTTGTAAAGAATACAGCGTAGATTTCGCCATAATTATATATTTCAGCTATAAGCACGAGCAAGCGCGGGGTGAAACGTCTGTTTGATGCGAGTGCACGCGTGGAACTTAAAGTAGTGGTTGGACCAAGACTGGACTTTGACTATAACTGTAGTTACGAGGCAACTTATTTAACTTATGGAACTTGAAAATGTAAAACACGTGACACTGGCAAATGCTTGAAAAGCGACGCCAAAACTGAAGAAAAAAAAAGCAAGAAAATTTATCGATCGACATGACGTGACGTGGCGTATGCGCCTGGCAAAATGGTGAAGCAAGTTATTCAGAATAGAAACAGCGCCTAAGTGAAAGTAATATCAAATATACCTACTCGTTGCATTTGCTGTGTTAGTTGTGTAAATGTAAACAAAACAGATCAATAATCTCCGGAGCAAAATGCCACCTAAACGTAAAAGGCTTGGGCGTCCGCCAGGATCAAAGAATAAAGGTTCCATTTCGCTTCGGAACACTAAAAAAGCGAAGAAACTTACGGCAGTTTCCTCGATGCTAAAAGTGATAAGAAATGATTTAAAGGGGATGATCAAAGTTGAGAACAATAGTGAATATAGTCATAGAAGCGAGTACAGCGACCCGGACGACCCTAACCTATCCATACGAAGTATTGAGAAAAACAAGGTTTGTCGCTTACTTACGGACGATTTTTTAAATTGCTTTATTATCAACTCCATTGCAATATAATTTGCATATTACACAACAAAAATTAGTCACTTACAAGTATAGATATTAGAAAAGTAATTTATAAATGATCAATTATGCTTTCAGATTATATACAACTGTAAGAAGTGTACTAATAAGAACTTTAAGTTTGAGAAAAATTATAAGGAACACCTATTATTGGAACATTCAACATCGCCAGGCAGTGTAGGGTGTCAGCAGTGTCCTGTAGTTTGCCCTGATAAGGAGACGTTGGAGGTGCATATTAGTAAAGTCCATGACCGAAATGTCTACAACTGTCAACACTGTGGCAGGGAGTTTGTCAGGCAGGCTCATGTGCTACGACACATGGCACAAAAAGGATGTGATGGTAGTGGTGTTGCATCATATCCATGTGAAGTAAGTTATTCAGTTAGCTTATAGTATAATCCAATTACACTCATAGGCAAGGGACTCAATGATGTTATGAGTTCTAAATAAATGTATCCCTCTCATAGGGCTTAGAATATATATTAAAACTAGATAAATTGATAGATACAGTGAAAATTTGATTCTACCAAGGATAATAGATAACTTGTGATATGAGCTCGATGATAATTCATTTACTTTCCAGATATGCAATGCAACTTTCACAAGAAAAGATAACCTAATTGTTCATCTCCGTCACATGCACATAAAAAAGCAGTTTTACAGCTGCAAACAACCAAAATGTGATTTTGCAAGCAAGAATTTTACAAAACTGATCAGACATTGGCATGCAGTCCATGCAGGTGAGAGTTTAAAAATTATAGTAATATTTTAAAGTTGTACTGGCTCATTTAATTTTGTTATAATCATTTTTATTTTAACTAAGAGATTTCTATATTATATATCTGCTAACACACATAAACAACACATTTAAACTTATGGGTCACTACTTACAGCCCTTGTTTAGAACTGCATGATTTCTTTTTTCCTTAAATAAAAATTTAACTCAAAAGTTGTAGAAGAGATGTTTGAAGCAGAATGAAAAAAATTTTAAAATTGGTGTAGATGCATGAAACTGCCTCGCAAAACTTTCAGAGTATCATAACATAATTATCTTAAAACTCATGATTTGATACTTACATTAGCACCTATGTATTATTTATCCTTCGTCATATAAATATGACGAAGGATAATAGTATAATAGCAGAGTTCTTATAAAAATGTACAAGTAGTATACAAACATAATATTTGACAAGAGCTTTTACATTATGAACACTAAATAATGCTTATTAATATGGAGACTCAAAAAAATATTATAAAAAACTGAAATAGTGCATACATGCAATCAGGGCCAGGTTAATTATAACTATTAATATAGTAATAACAATTAATGCTTGTGTTTTTTTTATATTTGCAGAAGTACCTCATCGTTTTGACTGTCATTATTGTGGTAAGTCAACCATGTCTCGAGCCGCAATGGCCAAGCACCTTGAAATTCATGGAGATAAAAAATATGCTTGTGATGTGGTAAGTTAATTGTTTTTTTATTATCATTAAAAATGCAAATGTTACCTAAACTAAATATAATTAAACAGAATTTTGATTATCTTTTATATAATTATGTATATTTGGTTTTCCTTTGCTGTCTATTCTGGAACTGATCCAGGACAAACAGGTTAGTCTGTATATTACTACTAGAAGACTAATTTATAGTTTGTAATGCAGTTGTTTTTAATAAAAAAGACACCATTGTATTCATCATTATAAACACTTTTTATGGGATCAACTGTAACATTGCAAAAAAAATCAGCTGTTCCATACATTTCCTGAATTATGTTATTACTATGATAATTATGATGGTACAGTTGATATTTTTTCATGATGTCGGAGTTGAATACAATAGTCTCCTTCCGGACTCAGTGCTATCGATACGAGTAACCCCACAGAATTTTTCAAAATTTGTTAAATATTTAAGTGATGCGTGTTTGTTTGTTAAGTGCGGATATAGTACGTACACGATCGAGGTGATGCGGCGGCATATCCTGACGCACGTGTCTGACAAGCCGTACAAATGCAACGTGTGTGGCTCTTCTTACATCCAGCGCGCGCAGCTCGAGCGCCACATGGAGAAACACGCCATCGGCGCCGGCACGCACTGCGATCTCTGCAGTGCTATCTTCGACAGTGTGGCAAAGTAAGAAAAAAATCTATACTTTGTTAATGGCATCACATTTAAAGCATTTTGCCTACATCAAGTATCTTTAAATTTTGAAAGATTGTAATGTTGTCAAAATAAATCTAAGTCATAAAGTAAGTCACGGTTAAGTCTCAAGTAATGCTTCAGATTGACGGATTTTATGGACTTTTGTTAGCATTATGAGAAGACATTTCTTTACATTGTTAAATTGTGAATTGTTATCCTTTTTAAATTTTGGATTTAAGTTAATTGCACATCTAAGTACATCTTCTTGGATGATCTTTTACGAATTGGAGTGACGAACTAAACGCCTTTGATGGACATAGCAAGAGTTAGGTTTCCGAAAGCTTATAAAAAGCAATTCTACTGACAATATGATAGCAATAGCAACAACAAACTCTTTTTTGTACATTTAACTAGAATATTATTGAAAAAAACCTTATAAGTAAAATGGGTATGTTTTCAATATCTGTCCACTACGCCACCATGTGGGGTCTTTGGAAAGTTTCAACATTCTCAGTTAACGGATTAATGACACTCTATCCTGACATACATTCTCTGGGAAAAGGGCGAATCAAAATTTGTCAACACTTTTAGGTTACTGTGCGAATCGAAAATCCGTATGCTCTGCTCATTATACAAATGCTTTTGCAGAATGATGATCCATAAGCGGAAAGTACATGATGGAATAGTTAAACAAGTGTGTCCGTTCAAAGACTGCTCTCACATGAAAAAGGAGTTTAACAGTGAAGACAAACTTATAAATCATGTAAACAAGCATTTACAGTATAAAAACAGATGTGAGTATTTTAAAAGTGACATTGTTGTGGTTGCTGATGACTTCAATTGCTATTATCGGGCTTTAACCTTATTTTACTTGTTCTCTCAGTTCTCGTTGTCGATGTTGGTGTTTTATTTGAAGTACATCTACAATTTTCTTTTTTTAACCGCAAGAATGACGATATATTAATATTTTTTTTATCTTGCAATCAGCCCTGTCGGCTATAAGCAGATGTGATGGTGGTGGTCTTTGATGTATTAATAAAAAATAAATAAATAAATAATAATAATAAATATCGTAGGACTATACACACAGCGCCATCTGGCCCCAAACTAAGCAGAGCTTGTGTGATGGAAGTCAGATAACTGATAGAATACATAAATACTTTTTTTTTGTAAATACATACTTATAATACATACAGAACACCCAGACACAGAACAAACATTTGTTTATTCACAAAATGTTTGCCCTGAGTGGGAATCGAACCCACGCCCTACAGCTCTCAAGGCAGATATACTACCAATGAGCCAACGGGGCTGTCTGTTTAATAAAATTAATGAACCCAAGATACACACTCAGCGTTTCAAATTCGGTTTTTTAATATATCGCACACCTAGATCTAAAGGGAGCTAACTCGAAAATCTAGTTTTTTTTTTAGTTATGCACACCATCGAATTTCCTATGTCAATATCTACCGACCAATAAAACAGATTTAAAAATATCTTCACTACTCGACGCCAAATGACGCCAGATGCCCCTTTTGTTAAACGAGCGAGCTCCACCCCCGACCAAAACAGGTACCTGGTAGCCATGGGTAACTCAACAGATTTACTTGAGTCACGCCGCGGCTCGCAGCTCAACCCTTGAGCTGAAAACTTGAACCGGCTCAACAGGTCATTTCAGATCAGTTCACGTACTAACTCGAGGGAGTCATTTAGTCAATAGCGAAGTAAACTAGACCTTATGCAGCGCTAGAATATGCAGCTCATATAGTTTCAGCTCAACAACGTTGGAAATGTTCTCAATTTATCGGGAAATCTACTGATATTATTATTTGTATTTCGGATACTTACTTAGCAATCCTGTCTCCCGATTTTTTATCTTTTCAACTACAGAATCCTATTAATATATTACCCATAAAAAATATTTTGTTAATTTTTTTTTTTTTTGTTTTCCGATTAATATTATTATTGCCAAAGTTTGTATGTACGGATATTTGTTAATCAATCATGCTAAAACAAATGAAAGGATTTGCAAAATAAATTGTATATAAATAGTTTATTATCTGGATTAACATAATTATTATCTTGTTTATCCCGTTACTCGTAGGTGATATTTGTTGTTTTAAGGATCCAAAGATCTTCGATCTTGTTTATCTGCTCTCCTTCCCTTTCTAAGTCATTCTGTTTCGTTCATACACACACTGCTTCAAAAAACAGATCGCGTCGCATCGGCTCCGTTCGGTTCACTTTTCAATTTCGGTTCGGTTCGCAATTCAGTTCGATTAGCTGCGGTCGGGTGCGCGACAACGATGACTCGATGAACCGCAAGCCACGATTTGAGCTGGTTGATCTGCGGTTGAGCTGCAGCTCAACGGTTCAAACCTACGCGATCTGAATATTTGAACCGGTTCTGATCTGAGTTACACACGATTAGTACCTGGTACATTGCTAGTTGCAATCAGAATCACAGACGGAGCGCACGTGTCAGTCGAAAACAAATTGGAGAAATTTTAAGTTGCAACCGTATTGTTAAAATTTTGATTGGAATATTTTTTAGTTGTCGCCATTTTGATAGTTAGTGCTGAGTTAAAAACATTTTGAGTTGAATCAGTATTTCTGGCAGGGTGAGTACAGTTTTTGTTTTTATTTAGAATTGTTAATTGTTAAAATAAAATTCAAATATAATTCAATATTTGAATTTTGTAGTTGAGTCTGTTTTGTTGAATCATTTTTTAAACTTTTTATATTTCTTTAAAAAACCAATAAAATTGAACTTTTTTGTTATTGGCAAATGGAACCTTTCCATTTTTATTTTATTTTATTTTCATCCTAGCAACTACAGAGTTTTTTCGTTTTTACTGATACATTTTTGAGTTAGATCTCTTTAGATTGATTCCACCAAAATTAATGTTAAACCATCTCTCAGATCAAAAATGTTAGATTTATGGCTTTTTAAATCGATTTGGTGCATAGGACCCTGTAAGTTAGTGAAATCTGTATGCTCTGCTCATTATACAAATGTTTTTGCAGAATGATGATCCATAATAAACATTTTCTATTTCAGGCAAACGATGAAACGTGGACGGTTTTTAATAAATATTGTAGAAGAAAGGGACAAAGAAAACATCACTCCTCCTATCATACGTACTCAACATGGATCTCAGGAAGATGACTTACAGATGTCATTAAAACCTTCCGAGCAAGCCGGTTTCCGAATAGGTTACAGTACCATAGAGCACATCCACACGCTAAGGCAAATTATACAGAAGACCGAAGACTATAATTTGCCTCTATGTTTGGCGCATGTCGACTATGAAAAAGCCTTTGATTCGATCGAGACGTGGGCGGTGGTTGAGTCTCCAGCGATGCCATATTGACTATCGATATATCGAAGTGTTGAAGTGTTTATATAAAAGCGCCACTATGTCGGTTCAAGTACAAGAGTAGACTTCGAAGGCGATTCTATTGAAAAGAGGCGTAAGACAGGGAGACGTTATATCTCCGAAACTGTTTACTGTCACAGTGGAAGACGCCTTCAAGCTCCTGGAATGGAAAGGATTCGGCATCAATATTAATGACAAATACATCACTCACCTTCGGTTTGCCGACGATATAGTGGTCATGGCAAAATCGTTTGAAGATCTCAACACAATGCTCGAAGACCTCAATCGAGTTTCCCAACGGGTGGGTCTTAAAATGAACATGGACAAGACGAAGGTAATGTTGAATGCCCATGTTGTGCCCACCCCAGTATCAGTTGGGAACTCGGTTCTCGAAGTTGTTGACACATACATTTACCTAGGACAAGCAGTCTAACTAGGTCCAACTTTGAGAAAGAGGTCAGTCGTCGAATCCGACTCGGCTGAGCAGCGTTCGGAAAACTGCGCGACGTCTTCTCGTCCGAATTACCTCAGTGCCTCAAGTCGAAAGTCTTCGACCAGTGTGTGTTACCAGTGATGACTTATGGCGTTGAAACATGGTCTCTGACTATGTGCCTTCTTGGTAAGCTCAAAGTAGCACAACGAGCTATGGAGAGGGCTATGCTCAGAGTTTTTCTACGAGATCGAATCAGAAATGAGGAGATCCGTAGACAAATCAATGTTACCGACATATCCCAACGGATTAGCAAGTTGAAGTGGCAGTAGGCAGGGCAAATAGCACGCAGAACTGATGGCCCATGGGGCTGCAAAGTTGTGGGGTCCTTCGCTACGTCCACCCATAAGGTGGACATGACCTGGTAAAGACCGCAGGAACGCGCTGGAACCGCAGGATGCGAGCCGCTTTCAACCTGTCTTAATGGAAGTCAATGGGGGAGGCCTATGTCCAGCAGTGGATGTCCTACGGCTGAAACGACGATGATGATAATGAAGTACCATTTAAGTAATTGTAATTTCAATAACGATGCGACTCGTTCCGCATCATGTTCCGCCTCCTGCGGTGCTGCTGCGCTTCCACCATGTTCGCGGAGGCCCGCGTGCCGGCTCTCGATGCACTGATAAGGCATCGCATTACCAGATTTAGTGATTCACTCTTTAAGTCTGATAATGCGATCATAGCCACTTTAATGCGACACAATTTTAGTATTATAAAACGCTGGTCAAACTTATTATTGTAATGGTTTTATTTTGTATAGTATTATTATCATTTAATAGATTGTTAATGTGATTGCCTTACCTTATATGAATCTAGTGGTTCGAAATAAATGAATTATTATTATAGGTATGATGGTCGCAAATTGGGTATGTAAAGTTCTTTTTTTGTATTTATTTTAAATTTTTTACTGATAGTAAACTTTATTTTATGAAACTAATTTGAATATTTTGGCTATCTATGCGGTAGTTTATTTTTAATACTTTTTCAAACTTTTTATAGTTATGACGTCATGAGGTAGGCTGAATATGTAGAATAAGCCTTTGCAAAAAATAAAACAAAAAAGTATAGAAATACATTTGATTGACTTTGACAACAGAACTGACAAGTTTTTTTTTTAATTTGCCCAATCGGGCAGGCTAATGCTGTAAAGCTATACTGTCACGTCTTCGGTTTTTACAATTCATGACATGAAGTAAAGAAATCTTATGTCATAAAAGCGATATCAGAGTCCAAATAACGTTTAAAGTAAGATAATCCAGATAATTTGTATCAATAAAGCGAAAAACAACTCGACGTACGTGTATTGAAGAGATTGTTATGACCGCCGTTGACTTGACATTGGCAAATTTTGTTTTGGTTTGCCATTGCTTTTTTAGTCTATGAAAGTTGCCCTACCAGGTGACGTCATGTGACATCAATGGAAAGTCAAGTACGATTTATGTATTTTATTAAAATAAACCACACCTCATAGTTTACAGAGTTTTAAACGTAAAAATAGTGTACAGAAATGTACTATTTCGAAATGGTTTTGGAATCAGTAAAGTTTTTTTCTTTACATACCGAATTGCCATTATTAGTGTTTAAAGTAAATTCATAAGTATAAAATTGATTATCCACTCGTGTGATCTTTTTGTTTTATTTCTTCTTGTAATAGGTATTGATAAAGTATCTAATACAGTCAAAAATCAAGATTATCGTATTAGATTATTGTAATGCCCTTAGGACACAACCATACTAATAAACTTTATTTAAATAGGCACAAAAACAGTTTGTATCGCTATGATTGGTGGATATCGGAATTTTAATTGTATTTAAGATATATATAACCGAGTCATAAGTATCGTTATGTAATAATATCGTTATTAAAATCTAATACTGACAATGAACTCATACTTAAATATAAGTCAAATGAGATTTTTGATGTCATTTAAAAATATTTTTCATAAAACGGAAGATTCCTATATTTTTTTGTTGTGTTAAAATTTATAAGAAAATTTAACTTTATAGAGTTGTAATTTTATTTGTTAGTATTTGTTTTTAAGAGATTGTTTTTAGTTATGTTTTATAATGTTATAAAATTAAAACATTGATTGATTTCAGTACTTCTAGTGTTTTCTTGCTAATTCGTCGCCCAATATACCCCTACTGTTGGTCACAGATCGCTCTTTGAATGGGAACTACTTAATTATAAATAACACAAAATGTTTATAACATTTTAAGTTTGTTGCCCCTTCAAAAGAGAGCCAACTGAAAACTTAATTCATCAACATGGGCTTAACTGAAAATAATAAAACAAATATACATATTTTGTTAAGCAATAGAGAAATAACTTTAAAAATTCAATTTTCAGTCCCAAAACATGATTAAAACACAAGACTCCTACAATATCTTTGTTCTACCTGCATATAAAATGTATAAATACACAAAAAAGTCCTGCAGTGCACAGGGAAACAGTAATCAGTTTTTCGCCTTTTGCCAAAAAAGTGTTTTTTTGAATTAACACCTGTTTAGATCTAGGTGTGCGATTATCAATGTGTAGAATGCTTAGCTTTAATTGTTAATTTTTATTACCATCCTTTTTCCTCTTTTTTTCTTATCTTTGTGTTTTGTTGTGTTTTAAGTTGCAAGTTGTTCACAATGGTGAGATAATAATAATGACCGTCTAATAAATCTTATTAAATCTAATAATTAATATCAACGAAACAACATGTGCAAAAAGAATACCTTTTCACTATCTGGCCACACACAAAAATCTTAGTTATGAAATTTTTTAATATTTAAAACTAATGAAACTTAAGATGAAACGCTTTCCTGATATCAAAAAACGACGCATGCCCATGAAATTAAGAAATTACACACTACTGCTTGGCAGCAGAATATCTGGTACGTACATGTGCAGTAATTTATTTAACTAACCTTTTTTTAAAGATCATAGAAAAAGCTTTACAATTCATTAATTTGCTTTCTAAATAGAAACGTATAAGTTTAAAAACGATTCTGGGAAGGCGTAAAAGATCAGGTTTTAGTTTTCCAAGCTATAGGTTATTTCCAATGAGTGCAGAGGTTGTATAATACATAAGTTGCATTGCATGCAATGCAGTGTGGTCGTGCGAGGTGTGCAAGAAGCAGTTCACTTCGGAGATGAACATGCGGCGTCACCTGAGCACGCACACGTTGGATCGGCCGCGCCGCTGCATGTACTGCGTGTCGGCGCGCGCGTACGTGCGCGGCCAGCAGCTCGTGCGCCACGTGCGCAAGTTCCACCCCGACGTGTTCCGCACGCATCTCGCGCATGTGCGCAACGTGCTCGTGAGTATTATCGCGATTATATTTTGACTTATTTAATACTAGTACTAATTTGATTAGAGTAAATCTTACTACAAACTGGTTTGGTGAGTCCCCTGTCTGACTTTTACTTTAAATTAACCTGTACTATGTAGGGTAGACCGAGGCGAATCGGATCATTTTTTCTTTGAGAATATGAAAATCATACTAAAGTTTAATATATGTAACTTTTATTGTCACAATGGTAATCAGTAATAATCTAGCTACGCATTAAACATATCCAAGCTTAAATTGTTCATATGTTCACCAACATATTCATAAAAAACTTCAAAGACAGAAATATCCGAATCGCCCCAATTTTGGAGGCGAATGGGATCATACGTAACATGTAACTAAATTAAAATTTTCTTAACATTATAAGCTTTGGAATCATTAATAATATTTAAATAATGAATGATAAGACCAATATTAATTAGTAGCTCATAAATAATACATATATACGGGCCTTTCCCCTCCCAGATCAGCACATTTTACGATGCATCATTATTCGCATGCAATGATGATAATGTCAATCCTTACTCTTGACAAACCTTCTGGTTTCCGAATAGTTAACTCCTTATTTCTTTTCATAAAGCAATTAAACCAGTCCTGACTAGCGATTGCTATTTTTCTGTTAAAATTGTGTTTAATTTTTCGATATTTTTCAAATTAAAATGCACATTTACGAACCGCCTTGGGTGTGATTTCGAAGTCATGACTCGCTAAGTGCAGTAAACGGTCAACTAAAATTTCTTCAGCAATTTCATCGAAGGTTGGCTGTCCACCACGATCTTAATGACACCACTTAAAAAAGAGACTCTTTTTTTGTAAATTTGTGTATGGTCATAATCTCTTTGGCCACTATTTTGCAGCTACTATATTTTTTTCTTGGGGCCATTCTTCCGCATTTGTCTTTCTTTTGTATGTGCGAACCATCGACAACGAAATAAAAATGCATAGATGACCTCATTTATAAAATAAATCATTTTAAAAAAGTGATCCAATTCGCCCTCGATAACGCAATCCGAATCACCCCATATTAAAGACTTACGAAATAAATATTTTACTCATTACCTATATATATTGTGGTTAAAAACTAAAATGTTTTCTAAAATAGGCCCCTTACCAATCAATATAAGATATATAATTCAAAGTTTTACCACAAATCCTTAAAATGACACAAAGAAATGGTAAGTGCGTAACTTAGATGAGCGCCAAAATTGTAACGCACACAAAAATTCGACTCGCTAGCAAGCAGTGCTGTCACTGATGTACTTGTCGAATCGAAACACTACCAATGGCGGGAGGTGTGGGGTGGGTGAGTGTCATGAGACGCCAACTGCTTGAGTTCTGTGTCAACGCTTTTTTCAAAATATTAATGAATTTCTTATTTTGATCCGATTCGCCCACTGATCCGATTCGCCTCGGTCTACCCTACATAGGTATTTTTCTCTCTGTTAGCAAACAAGCTTAGCTTCAATATGCGAAAACTGTTAAATGGTGTTAAGATAGTATTATAGTTTAGTAATTAAGATATTTATCACTGTATGTTTTCCAAATAAAATAAAATAATATTCTCGTGAGCGGCCGTGCGCGTACACTCGAAAGGCTAATATTACTCAAATATTTTGAGATTACGCGCTAAACCGCTCGCACTGCAACACTTAAATATCTTTGTTATATCTACACCGAAACACGAACAAACATTTAGGTAGTTGATTGATTCAGGCGTTACTTTGCAGAAGTTTATTTTGAGTGTTCAATGTATATGTATATTTAGTGTATTTCTGCTTAAAATTCTGCTGTCGTGGTTACAACACTGATGAGGATTTAGGTTAAAATTTATCTAACTTAACGACAGTTTTTATACTATCTATCCTAAATATTACAATATTTAAAACTAAAATACGACATAAACTTAAATAAATTATAAATAACTACAAGTCTTTATATCCTCTTCTCTATCCTTGCGTCAGTAACCCTGAAGTTGAAAACCTGCTGCTAAGAACCTAATCGTTCTAAGAGTTCCGGCAGCCTCGCTCGAAAGTCAGTTCTATTCCAGGCTAGATATGCTTACTATCTTCGACCACACTCTCACTTAACATCAGGTGAACTGTGAAACACCTAGCCTTTCCCTGAAAAAAAAGGGACTATAATTATTATGTGTCCATGTAGTTACTTGAAATAAATAAAATTATTATATTTATTATTATAAATGCGGTCTTGACGAGTCGTTTGTTATAGGTAACGAATCCGAAGAGCGAGCGCGTGACCAAGTCGGAGCTCGAGTCGATCCTGAATGTACTCGACGCGGAGTCAGAGCGCATTTTGGAGGGGTACGGCGGTGCCGACGTACTCTACGGCGGCATGCAGTCTGCGCCAGAACCAGACTCAGAGGTATGCCCATTACACAGTGCTGCCAACCTTGGCAAACCAAAAAGCACCAAATCAAACACAAAATACATTTAAAAAAAATCATTATTCTACTGTCTTGAAGTGCTTCATAGAATTGTGTAGTAAATGCAATTACATACCTATTGTTTGATTTACCACAGTTTTATACAGGCAAATATAAGTATAAGGTTACTTAGGGGAAAAACAAGTTTGTAGGCAGCTATGCAGTTTTACAAGAATTGCTGTGCAATAGGAACTCATGTCGCTATTATGTGATCGCATGCTGTGCAATAGCAACACTCGGGACATGTCTTGTCCCTACTCTACCAACTAGTCCGACCTCCTACTAACCTCCTCCACCCTATTGAACTTTTAAAAACAGTACTACATTTTAATGTAGAATGAACTGCCATCAATGGTAAAGCAGTCTACTGTAAACCGATTGGTCCACGATCCAAATCGGTAACCATTTTTACTGCAGCTAGCGATATTACTGTGCTGTTGAGACTAACCAAATAATGTCGCAAAATAATGAGCGCCAAATCAGTGGTGCTCTGGACTTTGTTTTGCTACTCAAAGTTCTGTGTATATAACAGACGTCTCGTTCATCTCATTACTTTTTACATCATATTAGCTTGGATTAATACATAGTCTGCTTAATACTCCGTTAAAACCAAAGGGCGAAACAAGTACGTGTGCCGTAACTCCAATGTCATGCGGACTTGTAGTGAAAAGTATAATAATTATTGCTAAATTTTTTGCAAAATGTTTTCATTTTAATAACTATTTGTTGAAAATATAACTGAGTACTTATGTACTGAACCAAGTAATATATATTTTATAAATGGGTATGATAATGATTCCCCGTCCCGTACAACTCGGCCACTTACTCTGCTGTTTCGAGACACTGTAAATTAAATTTAAGATTATGCCTTTATGGCTCAATGTTTTGTGTTAAACTAACCACAAGTATTATTTCAGGAGGAAGATTCTCCCCTAATGTCGGAAGATATGCTAGCTGAGAATTTGGGGAACCTTCTGGAGCATTTAATTGATAAAGACACTCTGCAGTGCCTTGGATGGCCCGATGAATCTGTTGATGATGTAAGTCCCCAATATTTTGTAGTTACTGTTAAAACTTTTGTTCAGAATGTTCTTAGTTTGGGGTCAGATGGCGCTGTGTGTAATGTCCTAAGATATTTATTTATTAAATGTAATTTTCGCCACGAACTCGCTTGATAGTCACTGACTGATATTGCAGTGGTCCCTACGCGACTTGCAAATCAAAATCAAGAAACTACCTAGCAATACAAAGACTTATTAAAAAAACTTATGTTTTTTTTGCTTCATTCAAAGTGCGATAGGTACCTATTAAAAGTGGAAATGCAACTAATGGTTACAAACTCTATCACTTCACTTATACTGGATTTATAAGTTTGGGGTGTAAGACGTTTACTATGGGCTAAACTTAGAAATCCTGAAAAAAAAACATTTGATCAATAGTCAACGAAGCTTGTAACAACTTTTAAGACTTTTCACAATAATCACTAGAATTCAAAACCCACGTGTGCCGATCGCGCTAACGAGCTATCTCGCTACATAAATATCGTAGTGCTATCGTTTTGTTTCAATATAATGTAGTAAAATAAATAATGGTGCCAAAATTACTTTTGGCTTGTACATTAGGTACACGTTAACATACCGCCAAATTAAATATATTATCGTCAATATTCCAGATTCTGGAACGCGTCATCGAGCAGTGCGGCGCGAAGCCGGCCGACCGCGACATGTGGTCCCGCGTACAACGGCTGCGGGAGAACGCAAAACACCTTTTCCTGTACGTACACACAATTATTTAAATTAAATTATTTTCATATCAAAACATCCACAGTACTTAAGAGCCTATGACAAAAAAAAAAATTTTTTACAGTTCCGTCGTAACAAGGAACCACACACTAGTAAAGTCACAATGCCAACACCGTGATAAACAATGTTTCATATAATAGAAACATTCTCTATGAAAGTGTTTTATCAGTGTTTCGTTGCCAGTTCCGGTTCCGTCGAGCGCGGACGCAATACGGTGACTGCGATGTCTTAGTCGGATTACCGAAATAGAAGGCAAATAACTTATCTGATTGGTCCGTTAAAACAATGTGCCGTATGATTTGTTTCATGCAAAGTATTTGGATCCTAAATATAAGAACAAATTATGAATCAAACAATTAGATACATCAAGGAAATGGCGTTTTAATAGGAACTTAAAAGGTCGGCAACGTATTAGTATTGTAGATATCCATAAGCGACGGTGATCGCTTACCATCAGGCAACCCGTTGATGAACCCATTGAGGCTTGATTGCCACCTGTGGCATTAAAATAAGTGGGAAAAATGTGAATTGAAAATATTGGGGCTTCACTGATACCTACTAAACTAAGAGGGTAAGGCATTGGAACTGAAACTTCAATGATGTGTGTGAATCTACCTTTCATAAAAGGTTTAATTTTGTCTTAATATGTTCCCTATGTATTCAGAGTTATTTTTAGCCTTAAGCTCATAAGCATTTTCTAACTTGCAGATATGTGGTGGACGATAAAAGCGTAGCTATGATGCTGGGCACGCACACCATTGATCAGATCGTGAAACATATTCTAAACCAAGTAGAGTCGGACGGCGCAGGCGCGTCGCTCGAGGACGGAATCACTGGGTACGGCGAGCCAGGTGAGATCGAGATCGAACTCGCTGTCTCATAGGGCACCTTCTGACACACGTCATCGATCAGATGAAGTGAAATCAGTGAAACGTGACGCATGGAGTCACTCTGAGCATCACTCTGTAACGGAACAACTGGCTGCAGCGAGCTACATGAAATCGAGATGTCCGTATCGATACAAAATTTCATTATCTTATACACAGACCATCGATCATAAATTTTGCATCAATTGGAGTGGGACGGCGCAGCGCCAAGGTTTGCCCGAGTTCCACTATCCGTTTTATTTTATGAAATAATAAATAATAGAATGTCGAGGTGAGGTTACATTCATGTATCTTTGAAAAATGTTAATTTATAGTTTTTAGAAGAGTAGACTTTTAAAACCACTGATTAGAAGTAAAAGTAGTGTCTCCTGCGAGAGTATCCTAAGTAAATCTTAAATCAACTAGATAAAAAGTTTAAAGAACTATAACCCAATTCGGGACAAAATAAATAATTAAAGACATAACCATTCCTTTTGGCTTTGCCATATTCGGATAAAACAAAATGGCTGTTATTAGAGACTAGCTGCGCACCGCAGTGTTACCCGTTACATTTTTTTCGGGATACAAAGTAGCCTATGTGTTAATCCAGGATGTCAGCTACGTCCATATCAAATGTCATCAAAATTGGTCCAGCCGTTTGAGCGTAATAGAAGTAACAAACATGCAAACACACACAAACTTTCGCCTTTATAATATTAATGTAATGGACAGACAACATACATCATATCATCTATAAGTATTCTCAAACTAAGGTTTGTTACTTCAAATGCGTTTTAATTTGATTAACATAATATATACACCTGTTTTAGCATATTTGCTTCGTGATAGTTTTGTTGTAGGAGTCACGCCTTTATTGTCTGGTGTTACTGACTATTTATATGGTTCCTGCAAATGTTATCTGTGGTGTCATAGATTAATAATATAATTTCTTTAGTTATATTATTATCATTGGTTCATGTTGTGATGATAATAAGTATAATATGATTATGCTCAAAAGTGCCTTGTTTAATAAATCGTTTATAATCGGAAAATTGTAATGTGGTTATGGGACAAAAAAATCTATTAAATACAAGTTTTGCACTATTATGTAGGGCATTAAGTTATATATAAATCATGTTGTTTATTAGGAATCACTGTCTATGGGATCGTTATAAATACGTATTTAGTTATAAGGTGTCATAATGTAAGTTTTTTTAATGTAGTAATAGAATGCTTATTGTTGATTATCCTGTTATATTTATTGTAACATTTATCTTGTTTACAAATGTATTTCTGATAAAAATTGATAAATAATCACATCTTGTATAGGTATTTGCAATTGTTTTACTTCAACACAATACATAATTATGTACACTATGAGGTTATACATATTTTTATAATGTTTTAAGATAGATTGCTGATCAAAGATTTTAAGTTGTAATTTTAGTTATAGTAAATTTTTTATTACTTATTTGTATTTTAAATTTTTATGTTAAGTAATATTGGTGTAAATCAGTTAATACGTAACTTTTTAACCGCTTGAGGTATGTTCGCAACGCCTCGTGCTTTATTTGTTTTTCCGTACAACCTGCTTTATCTCCGGAAAGGCCAAATCACCAGTTCATCATCATCATCATCATCATCATCATTTCAGCCGTAGGGCGTCCACTGCTGGACATAGGCCTTCCCCATTGACTTCCATAAAGACCGGTTGGAAGCGGCTCGCGTCCAGCGCGTTCCTGCGGTCTTTACTAGGTCGTCTGTCCACCTTGTGGGTGGACGTCCTACGCTGCGCTTGCCGGTCCGTGGCCTCCACTCCAGAACTTTGCAGCCCCATCGGCCATCAGTTCTGCGTGCTATGTGCCCTGCCCACTGCCACTTCAACTCACCAGTTAGCTTCTGTTAATAACACAAAATACGATCAAATGGGTTTGATCGCATTATGTTAAGACCCAGAAAACAGCGTGCCGTTATCTTATATAATTATATAAAGAGTAATCAGAAATATATTCATTTGTAGGTACGAAAATGTGTTCAGACCAAAAGTATAGTTACTTTGCTGTATTTTTTTAACGTTATTTCTTTTCAGTAACTTAACAGTTACGATTTACGATACTCATTACGAAAAATGATAAATGCACAAGCAAGATATCGGCGTGTTGTTTGCTAGGCCTTTCTGACACTTTTTATTTTTTGGGTTTTTTGCAAGTTCGGTTATTTTCTCGGTTTCTCTCTACTCCTTATCAACTACGCTTAGAAGTCGTTCTGGAAATACACAATAGCTCCACAAGGCTGGTTTTAATATGTTTGTTGCTTTTCATTTTAATAAAGTTATTATTAGTCATTTTTACATAATGTTGCGTAGAAAATGGTCTTCATAAAAGTCATACAAATTAGCTTTAAATACTGGAACTACATACACACTATTTTTTGTAACGTGATTGTGTACGTAACATAATTTACCATATTATTATAACAAGCTAAAATTGTAGTATTAAGGAATTGTTTTTTTTTTTACTTCCATTTCTTATGCAACATTATATATTTTGTATTACTTTTTTTTTCTAATCAGTGCACTGTAGGTATATTGTGTTCTCGAGCAGTGGCTGGTATCACTAAATATGACGTCTCATTTCGCGTGTCTGTTTGTTCGCATTCCGAATTTAACACTACTGTATCTACTGTATACCGGCTTTTATTCGGTTTTCACAAAAAAAATCTAGAAGCTTCAAAATATTGTGCAAAGCGAGGTGGGTGCTAGTGAAGTATATAAACTTTTCGTCATTTTGATAACTTATTAGGAGTAAAAATCATGTAATATGAGGGAAAGAACGTGTGAAAGTATACATTTTAGTATGATAAGCTAAAAATACATATTTACAAGAGTACGACTGTTATTGTAAGATTAATAGATAAGATAATAATAAACTTCCAAAGGTGTGCCTTTATTAATCAATAAAAAGTTATGGTGTATTTCCTGATAATTTTATTCCGTTTATTTTAAACATGTTAGGAAATTCATTAAATTCCGTGAAACCATCTGGTGATATATTGGTAGCAAATTAATAACTGATGGTCTTGCACTATTTCCTTGTCTTAAATTTTTGCGTTCATGCATCAACATTTCCATTTTATCAAATATGCTCGGGAATATGAACATTTTTTGATAACCTTCTTGAGATACTTAAATTTTAATAAAATTTCCTGAACAGGTTAATTAAACCTTTGGAAGATTCGTGTAGATCTAAGATTAAACCCAAACAGAAATATAATTCCAAAATAAAGTAAATCTGCAAAGTTTTTTTTTTAATCTAACGGTTAACGAGATTAATAATTTTTTTCATAATGGAAGAAAGGCTAAAAGCTGAAATATGAACACTATGTTCAACAGGTATTTAAGGTAGTCGGGTAAGGTATTTATATTTATCTCGTATGGTAGCACATGATTTTCGTAATGTTTTAGTCCGCCGAAGGACTAGTATCCATGGCCAAGAATAAATAAAAAGTAATGTTTTGGACTAATATCCATGGTGAAGAATAAATAGAAAAAACTAATGTTTTGTGATAAATTAAAATAAATAATACTTGACACTGGCAAATACACAGAAAGTGCTATGCCAAGTAACTCCTCGGAGGTATAAAAAAAAAAAGTAATGTTTTGGTTGGGTGAATGAAATGAAAAATATTTTTCTAAAGTGTGAACGAATTTAGAAAGGAAATTGCTACTATTATCTTATTATTGAAGCAGCTCCAGCAGTGTCACACTGAATTTGTACTTGGTTGCTTGGTTCAACGAAAATGTCTACTGTACCCCTCATTGTACGAGTACTAGCTTCGTCAGTGTCTGTTGCCAACAGGGCTGGGAAAATCGTTCGGGATGTTATGAGTAAAGGAGAACTAGGTATCGTGGAAAAGGTACGATGGATATTTTATATCGCTTTTATTATTTATTAAAATTAAAACGACAACTAAAAATACTAAAACATTTAGTTGCATACCTCATGATGTTCTACTTTCGTTTGGACTTTAGACTGCAAAGCTAACAAATGCAATATTAATAATTGCTTTCCAGTGATCATTTTGCTGCGATTTTTTGATCCCTAATTCCCTACGTATGATATACATTGGTGAAAAGTGAACATAGACTGATTTGTTGAATTGATCTTATTCTTTAAGGTGCTAAAAAATAAGCTCCTTCAAACTCTGTTCATATCCTATTAAATATTTGTTAGAGTAAATTTTCCGAAGTACATGATACTCATAGTTTCTTAGGAGTTCATAACATAGCACACCTGTGAAAAAAACCCTACCTCTAGATTTCTAAATTACACTCATATAAACTAATATATAAACTTTCAAATGAGAAACTAATTAAAATTAATTCTAGGGAAAAGATGACTATCAAACTGAAGCTGACAGATCTGCTCAAAAATGTATTATTGCGTCACTTGCTGCTCAGTACCCCAAGATCAAAATAATTGGTGAAGAAGATAGTTCTGATAATGAGGTTAGTAACAAGTACCTAGCAAAATTTTATTTTCCAACTTAGAGCAACTTTTTTTCCTTTCTTTTCTTAAACTTAGTTGTGTTGTGTTATAATATGTCTGGCATAGCTTTCAAAGATGTCGAACAATCACAATATTACAGATACATAAATTTGATTAGAATTTCACTTTTATATTATTACTAGTTAACTAGTAATTAGAATTAGTAGTTAGAGTTTGTTTCAGAGATAATAATCGAAACATGTGTAAATAATAAATAAGCAATAGTTGATATTGTAACTTGCACTATTATATTAATAGATTTAGATGCAGGAAGCCTTTTATCCCTGAATTATGGACATCTGCACCAAATTCCAAGTGGCTATGTACAAGAGGTCGTATTTTGATAAAACCAAAGGAATCTAAATTTGTTTGATAAAAAAGTATCCTATATGTTAACATAGCTAATAAACTATATGTGTGCCAAATTTCATCCAAATCCATTCAGCCGGAGTAACAAACATACAAACTTTCACATTCATAATAAGAAAGGAGGATAGATAGAGGAGGATTTCATAGTAGGATTAGAAAGTGGATTTCATTGTGGTGAATTTTAGTAACCTTGTTTAGTAAAGTTCTATGCCCTCTGAATACTAGTTATAGTTCAACTTGATCATTTAGAATGAAATATCTTTTAAAAATATTAGTAAGTATGAATAAATAGGACTACATAATGATTTGCATCTATAAAATTGTGGTTAAAATTTGAATACAGGGTGAAATCCCAAGTGAGTGGTTAGTAGTGGAGGGGGATAAGGACATTTTGAAACTAAAGTGTCCTGCAAACCTGCAAGGTGTTAAAGAAGAGGACATTGTCATTTGGGTTGACCCCCTAGATGGCACTACAGAATATACCCAAGGTTTGTGTTACTGCTGTATATATTATACTTTGGTTTAAGTTAAATTTTCTCCACTTTTTATTATTGAAGGCAAATAAAGGTTGTAAATGTTCTTGTCTGCCTAAGAATCGTAGATGGTTTTTTTGTAATTTTCTTATCCAATATTCAGTGGAAAATTTGCGATGAAATGTACAATATTTTTTTATGGTTTTGTTCTGTGGTTCTACTCATTATTTTAAAATTAGAGTTGTAATATTTCACAATGAGACTTTATTGTTCTTAAAATAAGAACTCTATTTTTCTGATCCACTTTCCTTATAAAAAAGTACACTTCATGCTAGTTTTGTATCTTGTTTATGTATTTTATAGTTTCAATAATGAAAATTACTATTTTAATTAAGATCAATCATCAAGGTGAAACTTTTTGAACCTTGAAGCTGAATAATAACATTGAAACTGGCAGAATGCACAGTGTGATGCTAAAGAATAAGAAAAAAAAGGGAAAGGGAGAAATAAGATTGGCTGGCGTTTTTCTTTAAGAGCTGTCAAATTGATTATAAATATACATACTAAAAATTCTTATTTATAATTATGCTTACATGCACTTCATAAAGTATTTATGCAAGGTGACGTGTGCTATAGCTACAGCATATTTGTGTGCAATTCTAGGTGCCCTTATGTTGAAGCGGGACCCTTGGGAAAGATGGAAAATGTACTTAACTCATCCATTTATTAGTATGAAGTGGTATTTAAGCTTGCTCCAATCACATTATGGTAAATTAAATGTAAGATTTGAGTACTACACATTTCAACATCGTCTTGCGACTATAATATAATATTACTAATACTTTGCTTTACAGACATAAACCTGTTTTTTTAATATTGGGACAATTTATAATTCTTTGTGACTATGTAATCAATAGCTAATATAATTATGCTTTTTACACACCACTAACATCATAGCAACTTTGCATTGAGCTTGCATGCTGCATGTAACAATGTCTAATTCAAAGCTATAAAATTTTAGTCATCTTTTTTTTTAAATTATATCACTTTGTTTTAGGTTTCCTAGAACATGTGACCGTTTTGATAGGAATATCTGTGAACGAGAAGCCAGTAGCGGGTGTCATTCACCAGCCTTACTTCAAGACCATGGTTGGAGACGAGAAGAAACTGGGGAGGACAATATGGGGACTCAAGGAAGTTGGAGTTGGAGGTTTCACTCTTGCACCTCCGCCTGAATCCCTCATCATAACTACCACTAGGACTCATTCAAACCCTGTCGTGGAGAAAGCTCTACAAGTGATGAATGCTGCGCAGATTTTGAGAGTTGGAGGAGCAGGATATAAGGTATCTGTCATTTAACATAGATATTGGAATTTTTGGAATATGATTATCATGTCAAGCATATGAATCTTATCAGTGATGCAATAATATATGATAAAATGTATACTGTAGGCTGTGACAATGTAGTAATGTTCACAATGGTCTTATCTATGTCTATATCTGTATCTCTGCTACATTAACAATAAGTACATATTTTGTTTGTTCTTTGTATTGTGTGGCAAATGTTAGAAAATTACTATTGTTGAGAATATAGGTCACTGAAAATTATCTTGGTGTGATATACAAGCATTCATATTTAAATAAGTATGAGTGACAATGGAATGGTTATTGATCCTTTCGCTAACCAATAATGGTGTGCCGTAAAACATTTACATCTTACAAACTTGATGTTGATGTTCAACACCTTGTGACACTTCCTGTTTCCTTAAATATTTATTCTATTCTGACTTATAAAAAGCTTTAAAATCATATCTTAAACAACTTAGTATGTTAGCTATTAATATATGATTCAACTTAGCAAATAAATATTGGATGACATTTTACACAGCATCATCTAGCCCCAAACTAAGTAAGACTTGTAGGGAACCAGATAACTGATAGTTTTTTTTTATAAATACATATTAGATACATAATATGTACCTATATTGTATACCTTCAATATAAATCACAATAATCTAAATAGTGTACAACAGATTTCATATAACTTGATAGGTTTAGATACCTACCAAGTATACTATATTTGACTGTCTTACAGCTCAGTTGGTAGGACTCCTGCTTTCTGTGCTGTAGTTGGTCATGGGTTCGATTCCCACCCAGAACAGACATTTATGTAACATAAATGCTGTTTGTGAGTTTGGGTATTCTTGTATGTACCTACAAGTTTGTACAAAAACTAGAAACCTAATAGAGTACTAGTGTCCAGTTAAATGTATCTTGTTATAAGCGTGAAAGAAGACAGAGATGTGAGGAGCAGAGTGGACGTGAGTTTAATAGCATATTTTTTTATATTTATTTGTCAAAGGTGCTGCAGCTTCTGGAAGGCAAGGCTTCTATCTACGTGTTTGCGAGTCCAGGCTGCAAGAAGTGGGACACATGCGCACCCGAGGCAGTCCTGGCGGCCGCGAATGGCAAGCTTACCGACATCCTCGGCAACTTCTACAAGTACGGAGCCGACGTGCCGCTGCCCAACAAGACGGGCACTCTCGCTGCCGTCAATGACGAACTACATACATACGCTCTGGATAGAATACCGCAAGAACTGAAGGATGCTTTATCAAAAAAGTAGAATTGTTTAAAAAGTTTATTGCACACAAGATGTAAGCTGTTTGTCGATCAAAATCGGATTAAATAACACACCGATTAAAGATACAGGGTATCGCGCGTATACATGCAACGCGTATTTTAGCTAACAAATAGCAATTCTACAAAGTTTGACCTAAAATACAAAATCAACAGTCGGTCATAACTTTTAGGTAAGTTACAATCGGGCGGATGTTGCAAAATTCTGTTCCTTCAAAAAATGCACTGTAGGTTTGTATCATAAGCAATTAGGAAGTTCACCGACCGAAAGAAATGGAACCCAATAAACTTAAATATGTTGACACCAAAAATAAACAACTAATAGACAGCAAGTTAGGGGCTAAGTGTCCTACTCCTCCAATAATAATGCTGATAACGTTGTTAAAGGCGAATGAAAACTAAATTCTATTTGTGCTAGTTATGCTGTCGGATTGTTTGATCTATACCAATCTTAAATACATTGTTACTAATTGTAGTCTTGTACTTTAATATTACTTTGAACTTGTCACGTTCTCCTAGACAAAGCTAGACAAAAAATAAATATTATGTTAATGATGCTTTTAAGAATTGTGGTGGCTCCTTGAGAAATGTCTTCCTTCTTTTGCAACTATATTTTATTTAAGCTTATAATTAGGTTGTTTTTATTTGTATATAAGTACATGTTGCCGAATTATGCCATTTTTTGAATCAGTGTGTGGTTAGTTGTGTTATAAAAGTGATGCAGTTAAAAGATTGACTGCATTCGAGTGACTTAAGACATATTGTAAATTATATGTAAATAAAAAGAAATCTATTTAGTAAAATTGTATTTATTTAAATTATTATCAACATGTAAAAAAACAATTCACCTATAAAGTTAAATAATAACAAGTGTAAACAAATACTACATAAGTATTAAAGCTTGCTTTTAACGTGCGATTTGAGCATCACTCGTAATTCTCGCCTCAGTATTTTTCCAGAAGCGTTTTTAGGTATTTCTTTGACGAATATCACTCCACCGCGCAATCGTTTCGCCGGCGATACCTGATAACAAAAAAAAAAAATTTGCAATTAAGTATAATTATAATTTTATCTACTCGATGTTATAGTGTTCCCATGTGACTTTCGTTAAGGTGGATAACAATGATGCTATGAAACAAATGGTGGAATTATTTTTACGATCTTTGTTTTGAAAGTAGGTTGTCTATTTAGAAAGGTCTGTTCAAAAATACCTATATAAATTACGTATAAAATAAAATTGTGTGGAAAAAACCACTCAAACGATAATTGCTACCGTAAATAATTAGGTACCAAATAAATTGATTGCATTCGATAATGCGGAGAAACCTTGAGCCTACAATAAAAATACAACACAAAGTGAATGTCTAGCCTTGAAGAAATAATAAAATAAGGAAGGCGTCTAATATGAAACATTCTAAATTGACAACAGGAAAACTAAGTGATATGAAATGTAAAAGACACCCATGGTTTATTTCCTATATAATGACGCTCAGACGCATACTATCTTGGTGGTTAGTATACAACATATTCTTGAACAATTACGCGTTTTTCGTGTTTATCTGGCCGTCGCCGGTCGCCGGATAATAGAAAGGGGCAGGGGAAACCAAGTAGTGCAACTCACTATTTTATGTAAATGAAAAGTAATAATAATTAATCTGAAGCTACAAATAAAAGGTACTAAAGATTTTATTTTTATTTTTGGCTTTGCTCTTTGTGTATTCTGCAATTTCTGCTACAAGGTAATATCAACTTTAGTTTTTAGTCAGTCCTATAGTAAATAGCATTCTAGTCTAGTCCATGCACCATTAAAGAACTGACTTGACTAGAAGCTTCTACAGAGTTTGCAAACAACACGAAAAAATGTTTGAACACTCGCCCATACTCGTAAGTAGGTATAATTCATCACTTGTGATTCTATTTTCCAATCAAATAAGTCTATTGGAAAATTATAATAATATAATATTAAGACATAATTTTTCTATGTTTTATCAAATTTCAGTAGTTTCACACCTTTTTAGCGATGAAGTCTACAAGTTCTTCTTCGGTGAGTGTATCCGTGGCCGCGGCCTGAGGCACGACGAAGGCCACGGGAAGTTCCCCGGCTAATTCATCCGGGAGCCCTACTACGCCGCATTCCGCCACGCCGCCGTGTTGTAGGAGAAGCGCTTCTAATTCTGCTGGCGCCACCTTGGACATTACAGTATGATTAGGGCACGTAGAGGATAAATGCACACACAGACACAGTATTACCTAAATTACAATTTGTGTAAATCGATAAATTTGCGATCACAAAATATATGAAAAATTACAGCACTTCAGGTTAGTATCAGTTTCCGGTTATTTTCGCTAGAGGCGCTGGCCCATAGATATTGATACTGAAAATATGACTAAGTTTTTTCGCAAATTGCTATAGTCCCTATTCTGAATATTCAGATTTAAATTATAACGATTGTTCACTACATACTACTATCGAGTATTAGTTAGTCTCAGTATAATCATGGTAATTATTCCGTAAATATAATCGTACAACATCACTGAAAGAAACACATTTTTAAAGCGAATATGAGTGGGTAATTCGGTAAAGGCTAAAGGCAAAAAATGCATACAAATGCGAACGTATAGGATTACTTTGCAGCATGACTGAGTACAAGAATGGTAATATATTATCTACAAGGATTTATCGGCTTAGGGGTAGATATGTATTTAATTTTTAAAGTAAAAGTAATAAGAAGAACGGTACGTTTTCCCGTTGATAAGAAACAACGCCTGTCTATGATCAAACAACACAAAGTCGAAAGCATCGCTGCTTAAATAGATCTCATATAAGCCGTGTGTAGGTTCAAAGGGCCCGGAAAAAATAAACTTTATTGGGGATTCCTATTGAACAAAATCTGCCTAAAACCCTGGGACCTTTAATAAAAAAATACAAAAAAAAAACATGGCCGCCATACAATATTACTTTTTAATTATTCGCAAGAACTCACCTGAAATCCTTTGTACTTGATAAGTTCCTTAAGCCTGTCGACGATATAGAAAAAGCCATCCTTGTCGTAATATCCGATGTCCCCGGTACGGATGTATCCTTCAGAGTCGACTAGCGCGTCCCCGGAGGCTTTATCACCCATGTAGCCCTTCATCTGCAGAGGAGACTTGATCCAAAGCTCGCCTTCTTGGTTCGGCCCTAGCTTCTTGCCATTATCTATGTGTATCACCTGTGGGATGAGTTTTAGGATTTTATTACTAAAAACGTTTCATTAGATCAATATTGTTCTCTTCATTTTTATTTTATGCAGAAGATTGTTAATTTCTTTTTTATCTTTTAATATGAGTACAAAGTCCGGGGCATCGCTGCTTTGCCGCCCATTACTTTGAAACTTTCGATGGTTATTCTCAACAGCCCAGTAATTTCGCTAGCTGCAGTACCTGAACATTTTTGGCCATGAATACGAGTCCTTTAGCCGCAGACGGGCATTTATGTTTGAGTATTTCCATATGAATAATGTCAAAGTTAACTGTTGCAATGATCAAGTGTCATGAAAAAACGTTACCTATCTCTTACCATCAGGAGAAACTTTCGAGATAAAAAAGTAACACAAAAAGCAGTGTTTCTCCGTCACAATCCGTATTAACAGAATGTTCAATAAAATTAAAGAATTAAATTAATTTGTTGGTAGGTATTTCGAATAATGAAATGTAGTGCGCGCCTAAGCGTAGCATGCAGAACCAAGCGAGTCTAAAATTGCTGTTTATACTTAGATTCTCCGAAACTGAAAAAATAAAATCAGCAATGCCTCGAAAAATCTATTGGAATTCTTGTTCTTTGGGTTGGGAACCATAATATAACATTAGGCTACTTATTACACTAACTTTAGCATTTAAATATGTATAAGTAATTATAAGGTTAATGAGACTGTGGGATGAGAAGTAATTATTTAAATAGTTAAAATAGAACTAAACAATGCTGAGAAATTTAACACTACAGATAAAAATATAGCTGCTATCAATATTTCTGAGGATATAATAAAATCATTGAATATACATAGTTGTGAAAACTCAACTCAGGAAAATTTAAATTTTGTTAAGCTCACGCATAGAATAAAATTTCTTATAGGTAGGTACGAAGATTGTATGTCTCCAGAAATGATGGAATGCATGAACGCGTCTTTGTTACCTTTATCCTCATGCCTGGCGCGGGGGTGCCGCAAGAGCCGACCTTTTCCCCGCTAGTGAGATCCACACAACATGCCATGGTTACTTCCGTTAGACCATACCCTTGCTTTATGAAATCGATGCCCGTCCTGCAAGCATTATTCATGCACGCTACAATCGTCTCTAAGGAGTGCCTTAGACGGCAAGCTTTCACCATATTTTACTGACACGAATTAGGTGATTCTGTTCATGTTAGCAAATCCCACAACGTCGCGGTAAGTGTAAGGTTAAAGGTGCCAAGGAACCTACTGCTCTCATTATTTAGTGCTACTGACGTAAAATAATTTGTTTACCATCACCATTCATCAATTTCTATGGAGTCAGGATTTGATACTTCCCGAACGGCGCCACGGTTGTCGCGCTATGCGCGAGTCACCGTCAACAATTTGGTAAGTGTCACTGTCATCTTAGTGTCAATCTTATTTTACACGGTAGTAATGCTACTTGTATGCTTTGACAGGATAAAAATGTCGGTAGGTTCGACATAGGAAAAAGATGGCGCGTTGGCACTAGGGCGGACGGAGCAGACTGGTAAGCACGGCGGAGGTACAGGCGACCTCCAGTAACGACCAGTTTCGATCTGGTAAGTGCTTAAATACATTATCCAATCATGGAGAGAAATAATGAGGAGACCGTGTCTATGTATGGATTACGGTTGAGCAGAGTCCAATCAATGCGTACCAGATAATTAGAGTTACGTAAATTGGACAGGAAGAGCTCTTGCGTTGCGCAGGCTCACCCCCAGGGTGTACCCGGGTGTACACCGAACTGGGTAGCAGACGATCGGCTATGTAGATTGGAGAATGGGCAGGACTAAAGGGGTGGTGGAGGTCCTCGTGGGGCAAAGCCCCATGTCCAGCGGGTGCATTAGGAGGGGGGATGAACTGTACCGGCCAGGTATCCCCCCCCACGCACGGAGCACCCGGGCGCAGTCGCTGCGCTTTGACTGGAGCCGTAGTCGATCGCGAGGGTAACTCTGAGTTGATCAGGCCCTCTGGAAAGGGCTTAAAGCCTACAAATGTAAATCATAAGCGAAGCGTAACCTGCAAAGATAACGGTCGACTCCTTGTTTCATCTTCGTATTGTACTTTGTTGCCCAATGAATTATTATAGTGACCCATGGCTCGATTATGATAATCGGATTTATGGTATATGGCGCGACAAAATGGTGGAGATGCTGGGATAGATTTGAAGCCAATGTTGGAGCAAAAAAAAAAATCTCAGAGGTAGAAAATGTTTTATATCTACTCAGCTCCTTGGAGGGACCAGCACTGGAAATTGTCAGCGGACTGACTACGACAAATGCTAATTACTCTGTTGCGGTGGACACTCTGAGAAAAAAGTATGGATCTAAACATCTCGTTGTAGACACTCACCACATGGCTAATAATACTGTTAAAAGAGCCACTGAGGACCCCTATGACTGCAGGTTTACTCTGGACAGCATAGAGAAGAATCGCAGGGTATTGCAAACCCTCGGCGAAAATATAGAGAGTAATCACCTGCAAGCCACTATAGCTAACAAAAGTATTATTTGTAATGGCTAAGTCTCGAATGACGCAAATTCAAAACAAAGGTGACTTGAAAATACCAAAATTGGAACTATTAGGATTCCTCATTGGGAACAGGTTACTGAAGTATGTCAAGGCCAACTTGGGCATACCTATAAAAGAACAGTACATGTGGACAGACAGTCTAGTAGTTCTTGGCTGGATGAATTCTAACAAGCTTTTGTCACCCTTGGTACCGAACCGAGTAAATTAGTAGTATTGAAATTAAACGTGACCTTCAAGGAACTGAGATGTTTTATATACAAACAAAGACAAATCCTGCAGATTTTGCCACCAGACCTGAACCAGAACTTTGTGATCAAAGGAAAGGCCTCTGGTATGAAAGACATGCCTTTTTTAAAAGAGCATGAGTCATGCTGGCCTGAAAATCGTTACTATATGACACATAAAACACTTTTTTCATCCGGGAAGGCCCTAGAAGGGACTCCCATGGAATCAGAGCCACAAGATTGGTCGGCAGTTGAGAAAATTCATAACATATCTA
The DNA here is from genome assembly GCA_905404145.2 of Biston betularia. Taxonomy (NCBI): domain Eukaryota; kingdom Metazoa; phylum Arthropoda; class Insecta; order Lepidoptera; family Geometridae; genus Biston; species Biston betularia. The sequence continues at coordinate 5,069,292 of FR989879.1, forward strand.
TGGAGATAGACAACCCAAACCCCTTAAAAGAAGGACATAAGAATTCTACTGATAATTCTCAACAAGAAATCCAAGAACTCAAGGAACTACAAAGCAAATACTTTCCTGAAGAACAGATAGGCAAGAAAACTCATTTGACAAGGAACTTAAATTTGTTCCTGGACATGAATGGCCTTTTAAGATGTGGTGGTCGGATGGCAAATACGACATGAAATATCCGATACTATTACCAAAAGACTGCGAATTTACAAATAAACATATCATAGAAACCCACGAGACCAACTACCATGTAGGAGCATCACATACATTGAGCATCATAAGGGAAAAGTTTTGGATACCACAAGGAAAGGCCAAAGTGATCAAGGTACTAAAGTCCTGTAAACAATGTGTAAGGCATGGAGGGGGCCCATACAAACTCCCAGAAGCACCACCTCTACCCCCAGAAAGAGTGAACTTTAGTGAACCACATTCATATTCTGGACTTGACTACTTTGGGCCAGTATTTGTGAACACACCAAATGGAAAAGAAAAGAGATGGGTAGCACTATTTACATGCCTAACTATCCGGTCAATTTCTTTGGAGATAGTAAGAAACCTATCGGCAGAAGAGTGTCTCCTTGCAATCCGACGATTTGTAGCAGTGAGAGGCATGCCAAAACGGATATACTCTGACAATGCACCATGCTTCAAGTTGACCTCTGAAGTAATGTCAAAACCATACTGTATCAACAATAAAATTGAATGGAAATTTATTCCTGAACTGGCGCCATGGCATGGCGGGTTTTATGAACGCCTTATTGGATTAGTCAAACATTGTCTGAAACGCACTTTAGAAAAACATCTACTGAATGACAGCCAATTATTTACTGTAATGAAGGAAGTAGAAGCAGTAATAAATACAAGACCATTGACTCAGGTTGGAACAGAAATTGAACATATATTGCGACCTTCAGATTTTCTGACCCTTGGAAGATGTCTAACATCAAAGGAACCATCAGTAGAGGAGCCATGCTCAGGTTCAAAATTAAAGACTGACTTAATTGAAAGCTGGAAAAGGGGACGGAAAATTCTAGAAGAATTTAAGAAAATGTTCATAGGACAATACCTGATGAGTCTGAGAGAAAGATCTAAACATTCTCCTAAAATACCCAGGATCAGGTCAGATCGAGATCCACAGATAGGAGACCTTGTTCAAATCAAGGCTGACTCAAAGAATCGACAGAACTGGAAGCTTGGTAAGATTACCACACTAATAAAAGGAACAGACGGGAAATGTAGAGTAGCAAGAGTCAAGGTCAACGACTCTATATTCACGCGTTCCATAGGACATTTATATCCACTAGAAAGGGATATGGAAGAAAATGTTACCCCCAATGAAGAACGGGTAGGAAGTCCTACTGAGGACGGGGAAACAATGGCATGTGGGGATGTGAACATCCAGGTTCCTGTGGCAGTTCCCCAAGCAGAGACATCAGCAGAGGAATGTGAGGCTGGTGACAGTGGTCCGAGTTACAATAGAGCACATGTCACGGAGCCGGAATATTCGGCGGGTGAGCTTGAGACGAGGGATTCAAATATTACTGAAAAACAAAAGTGTATCAGGGTAAAAAGGGATGCTGCCATTAAAGCTCGAGAGAAGATCCTGGAGTGGACGCGTCAGTTGCTGGCCCTCCTGAAGTAGACGCTTCTTTGCTCTTGTGAGTGTCGCGCTATGCGCGAGTCACCGTCAACAATTTGGTAAGTGTCACTGTCATCTTAGTGTCAATCTTATTTTACACGGTAGTAATGCTACTTGTATGCTTTGACAGGATAAAAATGTCGGTAGGTTCGACATAGGAAAAAGATGGCGCGTTGGCACTAGGGCGGACGGAGCAGACTGGTAAGCACGGCGGAGGTACAGGCGACCTCCAGTAACGACCAGTTTCGATCTGGTAAGTGCTTAAATACATTATCCAATCATGGAGAGAAATAATGAGGAGACCGTGTCTATGTATGGATTACGGTTGAGCAGAGTCCAATCAATGCGTACCAGATAATTAGAGTTACGTAAATTGGACAGGAAGAGCTCTTGCGTTGCGCAGGCTCACCCCCAGGGTGTACCCGGGTGTACACCGAACTGGGTAGCAGACGATCGGCTATGTAGATTGGAGAATGGGCAGGACTAAAGGGGTGGTGGAGGTCCTCGTGGGGCAAAGCCCCATGTCCAGCGGGTGCATTAGGAGGGGGGATGAACTGTACCGGCCAGGTATCCCCCCCCACGCACGGAGCACCCGGGCGCAGTCGCTGCGCTTTGACTGGAGCCGTAGTCGATCGCGAGGGTAACTCTGAGTTGATCAGGCCCTCTGGAAAGGGCTTAAAGCCTACAAATGTAAATCATAAGCGAAGCGTAACCTGCAAAGATAACGGTCGACTCCTTGTTTCATCTTCGTATTGTACTTTGTTGCCCAATGAATTATTATAGTGACCCATGGCTCGATTATGATAATCGGATTTATGGTATATGGCGCGACAACGGTATCATGCTCCCATAGCTCTAGCCACTGAGCTATGGTCGTCTCCCCGTAAGCGGTAAAGGATAATAAAATCAATTTATGCTAGTAAGTGTCGGTGGCGCCATCTGTAATTTTGCGACTATGCACTATCTCGAGTAACTTGAGAAATAGAAGTGGATTTTGTCGCAGGATCTGAAAGTTTGTCACTTCCCATAAATGCTACTAGTTTTCTACAATAACATTTACGTATTATCTCTTCTATTATCATTGAACACAATGTGGCTGGGTTTCACTGAATCACCGTCTCATTACATAATTAAGTGGACGATTATTTTTTTATTTTAACATAAATACGATCCCCCTGGAAATTTGCGAAAGGGACATTCTGCGCCGAAGTCGAGTTTATTTAATCACAATGGAGAATAGCAATAACTGTTAAAATACAGAAGGTCTAGCATATCAATTAGCGAGAATTTCCAAGTAGGTACGTAAACACACCAATACACGCCCTCTCTCTCACATACACACAATCACACACCCACCCACATGCTTATATAATTTATTGATATACATATACAGAAGAGCGAGATCTTCTGCCACAGCTATTTTTTGTACTTACCAGAAGGTCCCAACCTACTACTGGTAACAGAAATAAAGTATTTTTATCTTCATTTTCAAATGATAGACAAATGTATGACAAATAAAGCAGTTCAATTTACTTTCGTTAGGGGCGCTGTACCTACCAGTTCCTACATTGTTCTATCGCGTAATATTACGTGAATCTTGTAAATTGATATGCTAGACTATATACCAACCCTGTTATATGGAGTTATTTGTTCATACTTTGTTAATGATACTCAATTTTTAGTATGTTAACTCAACTACATTTACACAATTTTATCTCCAGCAAATTAATTATAGTGTGGATGTGACATATTATTCTTTGTTACAGACTTACAGTGTTAGCAGAAACCTTTGATTTGTATCATTTATTTTTTCGGAATAAAAGTAATTTATTTCACACAGACTTATACTACAGGTGTTTCAGAGAAGTGTTAAAATAATGATAAAGGGTTCTCATAAACGCAGTACCAGATATCCTGCCACCAAGCAGTAGTGTGTAAACATATAATGTGCTCCGGTTACAGGGCATCTAGCAAAATTACATGGCCGTTGAACTAACCATTGATAGTCTCAAATTAATGAGTGCCAAAATAGCGATGCCCTGGACTTTGTATTGCTATTTCGAATTCCGTGATCGATGCAATGGTCATAGATAGGCGTTATCTACCATCAAGAGAGGGTCACGTTCGTTTCTATATTTTTACATTTTAAAAAACCCCATCAATGTGAACAACATTTACTATGCAACGCAGACACTACAACTGCGAAAAAAATTCATAGAAAACATTACAATTAGCCTTCAGGAATCATTAATGAAATCGCTAATTATTTTCATACACAGTACTCCGAAACACCCATTTATATCAGTGACCAAAATCAGTTTAATTGATTGCTGCAAGAAATGCTGGTACTTTACTTGGCCGCTGTCGAAACACCTATGCAGGTTGCAATGTTCACTTTTCTTTTGTCAATTTCAAGTGCTATTAAAAGAGAAACACTCAAATCAAACATATAACTCAGTTATTATTTCAGTTAAGATATTATGGATAAGTCTGGTTTCTAGAAAGTGAAACCTAAGGTTACCTTTTACTAATCTCCCTTTGTATTTCACTGGACAACGGCGCGGCGCCACACCACACCTCGTGTAGTGATGAGAGATCGTATTTAAGGACTAGAGGATGCTTAGCTAAGAAAACAGCGAGCGGTGGCACAATAGTTGTCATGTTTACCTGAAACGGGAAAATTATTGTACATATTATAGATCAGCCTTGTTTTTACAACTGTCAATAACCAAATTTACTATTGTTTATTCATTTGAGTGGTCAAGAAGAAGGGATATGACATCTTTAATAACAAAATTTCTTATCGTTTATTCATTTGAGTAGTCAAGAAGAAGGGATAATTTGACATCTTCAATCAATTTAATGAAGTTTTGGTATAACATAATGCTTACTTTATAATTCTGTATGGTTTCAAGAAATTGTTGCTCTTCAAAGCGGATCAAGAACACTATTTTAACATTCAACGCAATCACTGCAAATGTTGTGATGAAACCATATGCATGGAACCAAGGTATCAGAGACAATCCCGTCAGGATTTTACTTTTATCTTTGCCTTCTTGTACTCTTTGAAAGTAATATCTGAAACAGGAAATATAATTTTCACATTAACATTACTAAGCCATGTGCCAAAGTCTATCTACTGATAAAATTATGTGTAATCTACATATTAATTTACATTACATTGCAAATGTCACTCACTTGAGAGCCAGTTCCATTCCAGGCTAGGTGTGCTTTACCATCTTCGACCACACCTTCACTTAACATCAGATGAGCTGTGGTCAAACACATAGCCTGTCAAACATAAAAAAAAAATGTGTCATAAATTTAAAATTTTGTAGTATATGGACAATATTTACTAAAAACTGTAAAATTATAGTTATTATAAGGCCCTGTTAAGAAAAATGTAATGCTATTTTGTATTCATAATAGATGAACACAATATACTTACTTCATATGAGCAGACAGAGTAAGAAAATTGACATGAGTGAGCATCACACCTTTGGGCATGCCGGTGGTACCTGATGAGCACATGACTGCCACAGGATCATTCGCACCATCCACATCTTCCAAAGTAAACCCGTCTATATCCACAGAGTCTTTCACCAAATCATCGTACATGAGTCCTGGGACTACATCAAATTCTCCGAACACAATCAGCTTTTCCACAAATGGCAAATCTTTACTGCAGTCATAAATGTTCTGAGCTGTGATCGGCGATGTGAATATTATCTTGGGTTTGGTTATATTTAGTATGTGTGTTATTTCACCTGAAAAGGTGAAGTAAGTTTTAAATATAGCTAAAGATGCTATCAGATAACACTTAACAGAGTAGAGATAGGTACATTACATTATAATATCCGGATAACAACAGCTGACCTTGTTTATAATACTATAAACTTAAAAGTATTTTTAAGGCAATATTTAGTAAGCAGATTAAAATTAAATTGATCTAAAAAGAGCTAAATTTTTTTTTTATTACCTGGTGAATATGTTATGTTGAGGGTAGAAAGCACTGCACCACAGTAAGTGACGGCTAGAGCAGCAGACATAAATTCAAATCTGTTTTCTGCACTTAATGTTACAACATCTCCTTTCTTCACTCCTAGCTGGCGTAGCTTTGCAGCCAAATTTACACTACTTTGTAAAATATCATGATATGTTATGGACTCTCCTGTTTCCGCACTTATCTGTAAGGAAAGGCACCAGTTGAAAATGTATACATGCCTTCTTGCTAAGATGAATGTTACGCTTCCTTGGTCTTCACCTCTCAAAGGCTGATGGGTTAAACATATTTGGGTGTATAATAAAGACTATAATTATATAATAGGTAGAAGTTTGTACTGTGAGTTATAATTGTAAGTTTAAAATAATAAATGGAAGGAGATATTATTTACTAATAAAAAATACTTACTAATGCTGTTTTATCTCCACCATTTTTCAGTTGGTCAAAAAGAAATTGACCGTAAGACAAATGCGCCGGAATAGGGCACTCTTCCGGCCCATAAACGATGTTGTTATGTATTGAAACCGACATTTCAATATGATGACACTGATGCTTTACGACAAATAATCACAAAATTCACAACTTATCCAAACAGAGCGACAGAAATCTAACAACTATTTCCAAATTAGCTTCTTGTTATCTAAAAGAATTAAGATAACTTATTGCTAATCTTTGGTGGATTTGATAGTGGCATAACAACAGACGGGTTTTATTATTTACAATATTTTTAGGCTCTAAATAAAATGATTGATGAAATTAATTTTAAATGATGAAGTCAGTTCAATTCAATCGTTCCAAAACCGGGCAATCATCTACACTGTACATTGTACAAGTAGTCTCTAAACTCCCTCTCCGCGACCGCGTGCCCCTATTAGTTATCATCAGTGTTATTAATTTATTATCAAAAATATCTGTGTTGCCGTATCTACAATTTAAATTGCCGTAAATAACAATTTTATAAACTATATAACATCATGTGTACAAATTTGCAATAGATTCGACTACGTTGCTTTCCTTTTGCTTTAAGGAATATTTTAATTTTCATGATAATTTCACGTCCCATAGAGCACACCTTGAAAGGATCTACAGGAGCAATCCAGTTTTTAAAAAAGTCATCGCTTTCCCACTGCTGTCCATATTTTTGTTTTAACTCTTTTTTACTTTTCTTTGGCGAGGACAGGCTCACTTATGATTGCAAAAAAATTTCTTAGAATGATATTTCAAAGATATTTTCGAGTCAATTCAATTCAATTCAATTCTTGGTTTAACTTGTTTAAGGCTTTTATTTTCAAGTCGACGCAGTGACCATCAGATGCCAAAACGTCAAAAAGCAATAATCATGAATCTGACAAGTGACATGTCAATCTGACATAATAGTCCTTTTTTTTCTCTTTGGTTTTGGCGTCTCATTTTGAGTATTTGCCAGTCAAGTATTTACATTTTCAAGCTTCAAAAGTTAAATAAGTTGCCTCGTAGCTACAGTTATACTCAAAGTCCAGACTTGATTAAGTATAGTCCATGTCAGTCAAGTCCAGTCATGCTTTAGTAAAGTTGTGGTGAAAAGTTATGTTTCACCACATCATATCATTTGCCACACTCGCGCTTGTGATACGACACTTTACAAATAAAACACCATCATTTTTATGCACAAACACTCGACAAAACACTACTTTTGGAACAAAAATACAACGGGGCAACAGGACTCTTTCCGCATTCCCGGCAAAACTCATATAATAAACCTTCTCCGGTGAGCTTCTCCACCTCCACATAAGCACGGCTTCATCACGGCTGTCATTGCAACTGTGTATAAAGGACCTACGGATTGTTTTGATGAAGGGTCCAAGGATTGTCTCCCTCAAAACTCTACTAATTTATTAATAAGACTTGTACTTCATCGTGACTTTCGTTATTTAACTTTGACTTGTTGGGTTATTTATCTTACCGATGACTTAAAACGGTAAAAAATATTGAGAGGAAACCTACATGTCTGAGAGTTCTTGAAGAGAGTTCGAAGATGTGTGAAATCTGCTAATCCACACTTGGCCAGCGTGGTGGACTACCCTTCTCATAATGAGAAAAGGGCCGCGCCTAGCAATAAGAGAGTTATTATACATATAATACATACAAAATCAGGGCTGATTCGGATGTTATCCTAATAATGTTATATACTGGCGTACGTTAAATGTGCCACGCCGTTATTTTCCTAAAAAGAATTAAAAAAAAAAAACAGTAGCATAGGAAGTTTCGTAAAAACAAATTCAAATTCTTTATTTTGCAGAGACATGGGTTACAGAGATAAAAGTCATAGGTTGTGTAGAATCACCATGCTCTAGCACCATGACATGCAAACATTTAAGCTACCGGAGGCCTAAGCTACCACACCGTTAGGAGCTTGGCGGTAGATTTTAATCTTGAGAGCGCGGTAGCTAGCCAGCCGAGTAGGTACCTACTATAGAAAGTACCCTACCACCATGCTATGGTTTCTTTACGATGTTTTCCTTCACCGGCAGCTCAAGCTCATCGTTGGGGTTTGAACTGATGCCCTTCGGCGTGCGAACCCGACCACGCTAATCCCAGAGCTATCATCGCTGTATAAGTGTACCTATACCTATCTTTATCATCCCAGTCGACTAATTTGATCAAGATGGTAATGATAAAGATCGAGGGGTATGTTTTTGCAATTTGCATACAACAGCTTGCTTGCTGATACCAGCTAGCGTTGAATCATTAAAAAGCTATTTCCAAAATCACTATTAATTTAGTTACGAGTGATCACTCGTAAACACTCGAAATAGTAGGTAATTTTTGTAAATTTTTGTTTTCACTATCAATATCTTTGTTAAAATAAGTACTTTCTTTATAAGAGATTTTACGGTTCTGAATTTTTTAAATTAATATATGTATCATTTATAAGTAAAAAATAAAGACTTTTTTTTAGTTGTATCTTACTCACATCTCTACTAAGCAGTTTAAATCATTTATCAGTTATCTAATTTAATAAAAACTTTTCGAAATCCATTCGAGATCTCGAAAATGCCGAGATCTCGCCGAGATCAAATTTCTGATCCATCGAGATCTCGACTTAGCGATTTCGTTTTGAGATTGCATTCCCTAGTTGTAACACTAATAAGAAAAATAAAACAACAAAACTAGGATATGTATGAAAATTTTACTGTTAGTCCACATGCGAATGAGTTCTAAATATATATTTTACGTTTAGTGACGCTTCAATTCCACAAATAATAAATAATAAACAAATAGCTGAACTACCGATATATTTACCGATGATAACTTAAGTAGGTAGAGTTGTATAGGACTACATAAGGAGCTGTGCATTTTTAACAAGCGACAAGAGTGCTAATTCAATTAAAACGCCATAACTACATGCTGGATATAGGTACCCCAAGAAGCTGTACCTAGATACGTACAAAGCGTTTTAATTCCACATGCCGCATTACTGCTTCAGGCAGGGTGTGGTCAAAGACCCGCCTATTCAGAGATTTACAAATGACTATGTTTACGATCTCCCAAGTGATCAAAAAGGCTCGTCATGAAACGCTTGGACCGGTTTTAAAGAAAGACCAGTCCAAAGTGCAACTGCTCTACCGGAATGGAGCTAGAGTAGGTACCTACGTTATACGTTTCTAAGTGTTACAATTGGTTTTAAGTAGGTACATAAGTAAGTACATTATTCGACCCAAGTGAATGAGCAGGCCCTAACTGTTCACCTTGCTTTGTAAGTGCCTTCAATCGAAGTCAAATCGGTCATTGGAAAGGCACTTAGCACAAATACAAATACCTACTTAGATGTAAATACAAATATTTTATTGATAACACCAATGTGTTCAAGTCAATTCCGTAGTATCATTATAATAGTTTTAAAACACTGATTACATGTTTTTTTTTTATTTAAATGAATAAAAAACAACATGTCAATATAAGGTACCTATATCGATATAGAGATATGTCAATATAAAAATATGAAAAATAAAAAAGCCATTACTCAAAAGGCACAACTTTGACGATATTAGGGTTTTCACGTTTAATTATTTATACTAGGTAAATCTTCTTAGCACGCGTCGTTTGGGTAGGTACCTACATGTTTGTACTGTTGTACAAACACATTATATATTGTACCACCTTGCAGTTCTTTGTAAACATTTGCGTACCATTACCTATAAAAATGGCAAAAAAATCTCTTTTTAGTATTTGTTGTTATAGTGGCAACAGAAATACATCATCTGTGAAAATGTCAACTGTCTAACTATCACGGTTCATGATATACAGCCTAGTGACAGACAGACGGACAGCGGAGTCTTAGTAATAAGACCCCGTTTTACCTTTTGGGTACGTAACCCTAACAATAAATAGAGGCGTGGTTTGCAGAAAATAAGCTACGTTATTCTGAAGAGTCAGTATTATTTATGTATTTACTATTTAAAGTCATTTAGAACAATAAACCATAAGGTACCTACCTATAATAAATCAATAAGCAGTATTAATCTATCTATATACATATATCTATATCTATTCTATTATAAAGAGGAAAGATTTTGTTGTTTGTTCGTTTCTTTGTTTGTTTGTATTGAATAGACTCCGAAACTATTGGACCGATTTCAAAAATTCTTTCACCGTTGGGAAGCTACACTATCCCCGGATGACATAGACTACTTTTTATCCCTGTATTCCCACGGGAATAGGAACTACGCGGGTGAAACCGCGAGGCGTCCGCTAGTACTTAGATAGATACATTTTAATTTAATTTAATATTTAATATTCTTTATTTCAGGCATAAAATAATCCCATATAAAAAAATTAAAATTTACATTTTAGCTAAGTTAAGTTACAAATACATTTTCCAATCCAAATTTCCATTAAAAATACATTTTCCAATCTTTTGCATCCGTTGGTATTGTGGTCGTATCCGCAAGTCTTAAAACAGTAAGAAAAGATTAATGACGATAATCGCCGCCAGGATTCAAACTTCACTATTAATTTAACCTTTTATGACATCTGTTTTCTACAATCACACTAAATTGTAAACAAATTGTATTACGCATACCGTGGTTTACCTACAATATAGATAACATTCGTCAGTCAGTGACTACGCGGGCGCAGAACCGCACATCTCGCTTCATCTATAAAAGCAGTAAAAATAAATAAAATTATGATCATAAATAATGTGGTAGACGGTGGCCCAGCGCTGAGGTTACCGGCACACTTATCTCTCGGGCAGCATGTCATTGACAGCTTGAGAGCAAACAGCGAAGCCGACGATCTCGCTTTGGTAAGAATGTTTTTACATAAACTGTTCTAAGCGATTACATCTGTTACAAGTATTAAACAAAATATGCGTTTTTCTCGCGTCGCAATGTTAATTGGAATCGCCTTTAGTAAATTGCACTGGCAACTATAAACTAAACTAATAATATCTAAGTTGAAACACAATTATGGTAACATTTCGGCACGTTACTTTAGCATAATAGAGTTGACCCCGAATTTATTAAAATTTTGGTTCAAGGTACTAGCGAGTAACATTTTTTACACACATATACGACTTTATTTGGACATTGACCGCCCGCCGGGACGCTGTTATCGAAAAATTTACAATAATTCTACCTACCATTTCTTTGATTGATTGATAATTCCATGATCTACTATTACTAACATTGACTGACCGATACGATGTTATATTTAATGAACTTGAAATTGTATTAATTAACTTTACAATACTGTAGTTTTATTTTTAATGCAATTTTTGTAACACTAATAGGTAATAGGTATATTATGTATGCATTATATTAATTATGCTAGCCAATGAAGCTTTATATAATCATGCTAGCATATGGTATTGGATGTCTCATGAAGAAACATGTTTTTAGGAGACAGGTTTAAATTTTATGTAAGATTGTTTTTACCAACAAATTGCAATAAACATTTTGAATTTGAATTTTAAATAGGTAGATGATAGATGTATGTTAGCGAGGTCACGGGGATATGATCGTATAAAGCTTTCTTTTCAATTTTATGATTTAATAAATGTAGTTTTAATTATTTATCTACTACTAACGTACTTGTAGAGCTACTTACTATACATTTGTTAAGGAAAACATGTATTCAACTATTCTCATTCTCCTACTTCCTTATATGGGCTCCAAAGCCTTGAGCGTCGACGCAAAGTTGGTTGTCTAGCGATGATAGCTCAGTGGTTAGCGCGGTCGGTTCGCATGCCGAAGGGCGTGGGTTCAAACCCCAACAATGAGCTTGAGCTGCTGGTGAAGGAAAACATCGTGAGGAAACCATAGCATGGTGGTAGGGTACCTTCTAGTACTCAGCTGGCTAGCTACCACCCTCAAGTTGAAAATCTGCCGCCAAGCATCTAACGGTGTGTTCCGGCAGCCTCACTTGAGAGCCAGTTCCATTCCAGGCTTGGTGTGCTTTACCATCTTCGACCACACCGTCACTTAACATCAGATGAGCTGTGGTTAAACATCTAGCCTGTCAACGACAAAAAAAGCCACACATTGTTGATGTTTCAAAACTATATATATATACCGTTAGATACACACCGTTAGATGCTTGGCGGCAGATTTTCAACTTGAGGGTGGTAGCTAGCCAGCTGAGTACTAGAAGGTACCCTACCATATATATATATATATATATAAATAAGTATCATATCGGCTGAAGATAATCTGACGTGATTATATGGCGGTATTAGTTGCATGCTCTCTGGCACCTACCTCGGCGGACCACGACATAGGTCGAGGTACAATGTATCAGTGCTAAGGTTTACTCATCAACTAGATACACTGGACCGAGTGATAGCAATTGATAACAACACAGAATTGGTATAATAAACGCCGAGTGTGGTGACGTTAGCTGTTATTGTTTTTGCCTAAGGCTGTATCCATACAAGGGCCCCGTGGCTTAAAAGAAAGCAAGCGGTGCGTTATTCGTACCTAAATGAGTATGCAGCATGCGTAGCTTGGGGCTAGGGTTGCCAGGTCGCCAAACCTAATAGCTGGACAGACCAGCCAGTTTGGTCGGACATTTGGGTAAAAAAGCCGGACACCCCATATTATTGAGGACTTTGTGTTTCAGTAGGTAATAATAGGTACGACAAACGCTCGGCGCTCACTCTGCGTTTGCGAAATGTAAAAAGTCTAACTAACAAACGCCGGAACGCGTTTATTTTGGCCGGACACGCAATCAAAAAGCCTTACTATGTCCGGCTTTATCCGGACGCCTGGCAACGCTACTTGGGGCGGAGTCACCACGTGATAGAACATCTAACTAGTGAAGACTCGGGTTTAGGGCCACCGAAGGCGTCCGACTCTACTTGGACGAATAAGCATTTTTATTGCATTAATATTTATAATTGTTCGCTAATATCTTACGAACATTTGATTTAATTTTCAAGAAACGTTAAATATATCGGTTATCTGACTTCCATAGTACAAGCTTTGCCAGGTGGCGCTGTATGTACGATCCTTCGATACTTTTTTATTTTTTTACACAGCGCCATCTGAGCCTAGACTAAGCAAAGCTTGTACTATGGAAGTCAGATAACTGATAGAATACTTAAATACTTTTTTTTTGTAAATACATACTTATAATAAATACATAACACCCAGACACAGAACAAACTTTTGTTTATTTACACCAAAAAGTATGTGAACCCACGCCCATCAGCTCTTGAAGCAGACATTCCACCAATGAACCAACAGGGCTGTTTATTTACGAATAATAATATAAATAATAACTTCATTATGCGGATGTCAGTGCTTTCGACTTAACTAATGCAATGATTAGATATTGATAAGCCCGTACTTATGTATTGTTTTATTATTTAAGTATTTAATATACAGATATGAGAGAATAGAAAACTATGCCGATAGACAGAAGTAAAACGATAAAGATAAATAAGCCATTAAACCTATATCAATCTACGTCGTGTAGAGTAGAGTAGGTAAGTTTGTACCTGTTCCATTCTACTTTTGTTTATTTTAGCGTTCTCCAAGCATAGGACACGATAAAGGACCAGCTAACATACCTAGTTCTACGAGTATAATATTTATCAACATTTATGCTAAATAATCAGCTCCTTTCATACTAGCATACCAGTCTATATATATAGGTAGGTACATACCTGACTTCAGCAAGTTCAGATTTGTAAGAACTTCATCAGCGGAAAAATATCACATTTATATATATATATATCGGTAATCTGGATAGTAAAACACGTTATTCATTAAGAAACTTATATTTTTTTAATGCAATGACATCTATATGGATGGCTTAAAGATTACCAGATATTACGACTTTCTTATTATATTGACTTTTACTAGGAATTTTTGAAGCTTCCAAAACTCATTGTATGTTAATCTTGATTTTATTTTCAAAGAACATCTTTCCTTTTCTTTGAAAATTAAAATCAAGAGAATTAAGCTTAGAATGTATTTTTAGAGAAAAATAGTAATAGGAAAGATCGCGTCTCTCGCGCTATCAAAATTATAAAGTTTTTCTAAGTATTATTACCAGCTAGCACAGACGAGCTGCGCCCCGCAATGCTACCCGCTACATTTTATCGGGGGAAAATGTAGCTTATGCGTTAATCCAGGGTGTCAGCTATCTCCATACCAAATTTCATCAAAATTGGTATAACCATTTGGGCGTGAATAAGTAAACACACTTACATACTCACAAACTTTCGCTTAGAAGATATAATATTAGTGTGATTCATCTTAGTTATTTCTCGGCAACGTTTGTTTCGTTCGATAACTTAGTCAAATCTACCTCCAATTTGCAGTTTTTTATGCTCTAGCTAAATGTTGTCATTCTAAACATTTAAAATACTTTTTACTAACAGTATTTGTTTGTAATTTTTACACATATTAGTAAGTTTATTTTTATTATTAGTAGTGGACGGACAGCAACGCACACGGTTGCTGTCCGTCCAATCCATTTTCACCAGGAACATTTGGTATTATGGAATAGGTAAAAAAAGTCAAAATGTAAGCTGTTATGGTGGAATATCTGTTAATAATAAGCAAAACAAATATATTATATATCGTAAAAACTGTCTAATATATATAACAGTCAATGCGGTGTGATTATAATATCTTATTATATTTATTTGTAATGCAAGGTAGACACTTGGTAAGTTTTGCGAAGCAGTCCTAACTAGTAATACTTACTCGTGATGAGAACTACTATAGTTCGCTTTTCTCGCTATGTAAACCCTGTAGTAAAACAACTTATACTACTGGCCAAGTGTAAGTCGGAGTTTCAGGCATTCTTCTGTCAACTATGTAACGAAGTGCCATAGGTAGATAACATTTCGGCTAATACGGTATTTTTTGTACGTAATAGCCGGTGCACGAGTCCGTCTTGCACTTTATAATGATTTCTAGGTAAATGGCGACACCGGAGAGGAAACGACATACTCGCAAGTCCTGCAGGGCACCGTGGATGTGGCCGTCGGGCTGGCGCGGCTGGGACTGCGCCGCGGGGACACGGCGGCGCTCTGCGGGGAGAACCGCGTCGAGTACATGTACGCAGCACTCGGCGCCATCTGCTGCGGGGCCACCATGACAACCATGAACCTCATGTACTCGAAAGGTATCATAGATAATATAATATTAGTACATAAATGTCATGCCATACAAAAATACTACGTATAAAAAAAAATTATATACGGTATCTCGGGCTATTATCTTGCGTCATTATGGGGGCCTAAGATGGCGCTCTTTGTGTGTCGGACGATTTTAATTTCACTAATTCCTCGGCTTTTGGGCTAAGACCTGCTCAGTTACCTGGCTCGCCGCGGCCTGAGGCAGCGATTAATAACGCAGCCAGCTTTTTACCGTCTGTCCAGGATAGGCCGGCCTATTTTAAGAGAACCTTGTTGTTCGAATGAGCGTGACAATTTGTTTTAGAATCTGTTCTCTATTTTTATTAAACTTCCCTGATAGGAAATTAGCAAAATTATACCAGATGATGTAACTATAGCGAAAAGTGCCAAGTCAGTGTAGTGTTTAATTTAAATGCATTGAAAAAATAACGTTACGAATATAACGGTAGCATACATAATCTATTTCAAATTCTTGCGTTACATAACTCTCGTCACTTCTTACTGTTTTCATAGCAGACAACCAACAAATTATCTTTGTAATTACGTAGTTGAATACATCGCAAATATGTACGTCTGACAAAATCATGATACAAAACAATGGTACCTATAAGACTGCATATAATATGGAAGTATCTCTACGGAATGATATGTACATATCATTATGTATTCACAAAAAAAAAAGTATTTTTATGTATTCTATCAGTTATCTAACTTCCATCACACAAGCTCTGCTTAGTTTCGGGTCAGATGGCGCTGTGTGTAATGTACAATCATGGAATTATAAGTTGTAGTACTACAACTGGAATGCTTACTTGCAACCTTTCGACATATCAAAATGAACCTTAAAGCATACGCATAAAGTATTTTTTTAATAACCTACATCTACTCGCAGAAGCGAGCTCACATGAGAAATACTTTTTCTTGGTGTGTCCCTTTCGCACAGTTGCCATGTAAAATGTTATTTTTACAATGGAAGTAAATTCAAGACAAGTTTTTACGCAGAAAAAACATTTCGTGTATGAATATTACGTGCTGCATGTTTATAAGTAGGTATATTGGTATACTAATAATAAATGCAATATTTTTTAGGTCTAGATAAAACAAAGTTTTTATATTTCATGACATTTCAATATTGTAGTAGAATTTTATCACTTTTACGTTAGGCAGCACTTGGTCGAATGGTAGTATCTACGTGGCACCACAAAAAAAATATGGCGTTTTCGTTGTTGTCGAATAGACTTGTTTTAAACGCTTTCCGAGTTTAAAAAAGTGCCTTCAATAGTTTAGAGAAAAGTAAAATGGTGAACAATATATGTGCAGTGAGTGGGTGTGGGAAAGAATCGTTTCCTGGCTGTGGATTATCTTTTCACAGGTAAGTTTGTTAACTAGGGTGACTACATTTCACGCGTTGAGACGTATATTTGTACCTATTATTGCCAAATTAAGTTGGGATTGGGGTGTAGCAAATAGGGCACTGAGAAAAAAAACTTAGACGTTTAAAATTCTTGTTTGCTCATGTGCATGAAAACTATTTTTATGCAGGCTTTCCGCGACATAAAGTTCAACTTTACGAGCAAGAGAAGTAAAAAAACTGTTTACATTTTCAGTTTGCCTTCGGATTTAGCGTCTAAGAAAAAATGGTTTGAGGTGATACCTGGGAACTTACGTGAAAGCTCTGTGGTTTGTTCACTTCACTTCAAACCTGAAGATTACCGAACAGAGGCTCGGAAAAGATTGAAACCTGGAGTGATTCCTTCTATTTTTCCAAAGGTAATATTGAAGTACCTTCTTAATAAATAACATTCAGCAACAATCTGGTGTAATTACTTATTTTTATTTAATTTCATTACAGATAATAACCGAAAATAAAAAAATTGACGTGTTAAGCATTATACGCCTGACTACTTTAGAAAATGAACCTGGATCTTCTACAAGTGCTCCACCATGTAAGAAGATTAAACTAGAAGTGACTACACAGACATCCACGCTCCCGGCTACCCCTAGGAAAATAAAATTGAAGCATGAGGTGAAAAATTTAAAACAGAAAATTAAAAGAAGAGAGGTGAAGATTAATAATTTATTGTCAATTTTAGCAATTTTAAAGGAAAAATGTAAAAATTATGAAGAGGTCCAATCTGTCGTTGCAAACTGTTTCCCAAATATTCATGAGCAACTGAATAAAAACAAATCTAATAAAGGCACAAGATTTAGTGATGAACTAAAATCTTTTGCTTTGACATTGTATTTTTATTCGGCAAGGGCATATCGCTATTTGAGAAATTTTGTTAGCATTCCCCATCCTTCTACTCTTAGAAGACTTTTAGCTACGCATAATTGTAATGTGGGGTTCATATCAGAGGTTTTGAATTACCTAAAAGGCGCTGTAAAAGAAAACGACAACCTGCAAAATGTTGCACTAATTTTTGATGCAATGTCCATTAGATCCGAAATAAAGTATGATCAAAAAAGTGATAAATATTGGGGTTATGTGGATTATGGTGGCATATTGGTCAATGATTCGGAGACCTTGGCAACGGAAGTTTTGATTTTTCAAATTGTGTCATTTACTACAAAATTTAAATGCCCGATCGCATACTTTTTGATAAATAAAATATCTGCCCATATTCAATCTCAATTACTTCTAGCTGCCATCAGATATTTAGGAGATATCAGTATTACTGTCAGATCCTTAACTTGCGATGGAACTGTAACTAACTTAAAATCATATGAATTACTGGGTTGTGATTTTTCATTAAACGATATGAGAACGCATTTTAAACATCCTCAAAAAGATTCTAAAGTGCACTGTCTGTTGGACCCGCCGCACATGATTAAACTTTCGCGGAATGTGTTTGCCGAAACAAAAATGAGTTCTGAAAAGGGAGAAATTAATTTTGAATTTGTTAAAAAATTACATAATCTGCAGGATCAAGAAGGTTTAAGGTTAGCCAACAAGTTGTCTAGTACCCATGTTAATTTTGAAGGTAAAAAAATGAATGTTAGGCTTGCGACCCAAGTATTAAGTTCATCAGTGGCAGATTCAATTGACTTTTTAAGATGCAGTGGTAATTTAAACTTTGCAGGTAGTGAGGCGACAGTTGAGTTTATCAGAACAATGGATCGGATATTTGATTTGTTTAATTGCAAACTACCTTTTGGTAAAGGATTTAAATCTCCGATGCGTATCGGGAATATGGATGTGTGGATGAATATTTTGAACGAGACAAGAGAATATCTTTACAAACTTAAAATCAACGGTTGTCCAATGTTGCAGCATCGTCGTAAGACACCTTGTCTTGGTTTAATAATTGACACATTTAGTTTTTCTCAACTTGCATTAGATTTGCTCCAAGAAGGAATATTGAAATATTTCCTCACGTACAAATGTTCTCAAGACCATCTAGAAATGTTCTTCTCTTGTTTGAGGGCTGCTGGAGGGCATAATGATAACCCGAGTGCTTTACAAGTCAAGTATGCCCTAAGGAAACTACTGTTCCGTAACAGCGTCACTCCTAGTGTGAACGCCAATTCATTTGACGCAGATTTTGAAACGGCACCTGTTTTAGAATTTAAATCAAATAAGCATGAATGCAATTCAGTATTCACTACAGAGACGAACGAGGAACAACAAATTGAATGGCTCCTTGATATTGTTAATGGACAAAATCTGTCTGAATACAAAAATAACATTTTGTATTATATATCAGGTTTTATTGTAAAAAAGTTTTTTGAGAAAAGCAACTGTGAACATTGCAAAGCGGCGTTGGTAAGCAATGAAAATCAAGTCAGTAAAGAGCATGGCTATGCCATTGACTTAAATAATTATTCAGCTTTTACCATGTTCATAGATAGAGGTGGCTTAAAACATGCATCAAAATTTGTTTTTCTTGTTGTTCAATATACGGAAAAGGTGTTCATAACATTAGCAAAAGATTCTCTATTAAAAACTAACCGGCATAAAATAATGATTATGATTCAACAGCACTTTTATGATAACTTAGAGTCTCTAATTGTTCCATCACATCCAATAAATTCGTTTAATTGCGAAACCAGGCATGAAATCAATCTTTTAAAATTCATAGCTAACAAATATCTCATAATGAGAATGGCAACTTATGGCAAAGATCAAACTTTCAAGGCCATTGGCACATCTCGCGCTACTTTGCGTCAAAAATTGCATAAAACAATTTTGTTTAGTAATGTTTAGTATTGTTTTAAAATTCAAATTCAAAATGTTTTTATTCCGTACGTAACACTTGGACAGGACAAACAAAGGACGAAGAATGGGAAAACAGAGTTTATTATCTTTCAAAATAAATAACTAAATTACAATAAAGTAAATATTAAAGGGGGGCTCCCATACAACAAACGTAAGAGCGCGAGTCCGACTCGCACTTGGCCGGTTTTTTTCTATATAAGGACCCCATTGTAACAAAGCGTCTACGTACGTAATACCTAAAAATACTACTCTATCTTTCTACCGGTTTGACCTTTTCATTTTTAATATGAATGTACGAGTCTGTTTGTGTAACTTCAGGTAACGTGATTTTAAGAAAAATGTTTTTTTTTTGTCATTCAAAAGCAAACCATTCAACAACTTTGGATACCTATCGCTTTATGTACACTAACACACTTCATCTACACGAACTTAAAAATGTCAACATTATTAATAAATATAACGTTCAGTATTTAATTCTGTTTTATTTAAACCTTTGGCTTTACCTAAGAAGTTATCGTTTTTCATAGAAAAAAAATCTTATTTTTTTTAATTAACTGGCTTATTTGCCTTACCTACCTACGTTATTTATTATTATTAGATTTATTCGTAAGCTTTGAGCGATTTTCTTGAAATGTCCACTCAATACAGGAAAGAATGGTTACACTAGTTAGAAAGGGACACACCAAGGTTTATGACCTCTCACTCGGCGCGGGCTTAGACGCGCTGTAAGCCTTCCAGTTGTACGCAGTACCTATTACTTCCATGTGTACAATATATATTTTTTTAAATTAAACCATAGTACGGTGGTAGAGTATTTTCTAGTATTCGACTGGCTAGCTACCCTCAAATTTTATTTATTTTATTTATTTATATTTCAGGCTAGGTGAGTTGTACCATCTTCAATCGTCACTTAACATAAGATGAGCTGAGGCTACCCATAAAAAATGTGTTATTTTTATTTCAGATGAATTACTGCACGCGTTAGGGCTGTCGCGCCCGCGCTTCGTGTTTGCTTCACAAGTCGCGCTCAGCATTCACTTAGAAACGTTCAAATCCTACCCTAGTATAGAGAAAATCATCCAAATTGACGGAGACACACCAGTGGACAGCGGAGTCTTGCTCCTCAGCAACGTGGCAGTAGCGGGAAGCGATGTGCACGGCTATGAGCCAGCTCATGTAGAAGGACATACGGACACAGCGTTTATTCTGTATTCCTCGGGGACTACGGGCCTGCCTAAAGGAGTCATGCTGACCCACAAGAATATGCTATATTCAGTAGCTATGTTTGAGTAAGTAAAAGACGTATTTTTTCAACAGACATGCGTTTGACCTGACTTGATGATGGAAAGTGACGAAGATGGAGTCCATTTGCTTAAGAAGTATTTATTCGCATTTTTCCGTTATAATACCGTGTTGAATGCACTTTGAGTTTACTGCCGGTGAGTAACTAACAGTATGCGTCAATAGCTTCATTGCGAGCCAGTACCTACTCGTTCAAGGCTTGATGTTTACCGTCTTCGGCCAGCCGGTTACAATATACATCACCATCAATATGCGTGAAATGTTGTTAAATACCTCGCCTTTCGATTTTAACAATTGGGGGGAAAAAATGTTCTTACAATACAAAAACAAACGCTAGAACTACAAAACAAGTCTCTGTCTCGTGGCTATTGAGGTAGAAAATAAGGAAGCAGGTCTTGTTTTAGTTCATCGCTAACACGCTAGCATAGGTTGACTATTAACATTATCATTTCTCCAGTAGATATACATATAATATATATAGATATATCTATCCTTAAATTCATATAAACATGTTTGTTATTTTTAGTATTTGTTGCTTATTCTGATATATCCCTTCGATTACAGATAGAAAACGATTCATGATATAAGGCTACAGTCTGAGTAAAAGTGGTAATTATGTGTTTTCAGAGAAAGAGACAGCATAAGGACACGGTTGCTGTCTATAGTGCCCTGGTTCCACGCATATGGCTTGATGTCAACCATTAACTATCTCATTGTGAAGAACTTGTTAGTTTACTTTTCTGGCGGCTTCGATCCCCAGAAGTATCTTCAAACTATACAGGATTATAAGGTATCTACTTAATTAGTTACTAAACTTGTATGATCATAATAATAAATGCAAAACGTTACCCTGTTTGTTTGCTTGTTTGCTTCAATGTCACAATGAAACAGGTGTACTGTCGAATGCTACATTTTCCTATATGCGAAATACAATTGAAAAATCACAGACGTCGCATAGTAATGGCAAGAGACAACCATTGCCCCTTCAATGATCATTGCAGTGATTGAGTACCTGTAGTGTAAAATGTTGTTTGATTTAGAACTTCCAGATATAAAATAATGCCATTCAAACATGTATTGATTCATTTAACGCGTATTTCCAGATATGTGTGCTGATGGCAGTCCCGCCTATAGTGGTGTTCCTGGGCAAGGCGCCGATAGTGGAGCAGTACGACCTCTCCTCCGTGGAGGTTGTGTGGTGTGGCGCCGCGCCGCTTACGTCGGAGACCATACAGGCGGCCTTAAAGAGGTACGCACATATAGCAGGACGTTCCCTACACTCTTACTTAAACAGGATACCTCGACAAAGAGACATTTTTTTTTCAATGTAAAAGTAATGATACGAACGAGATGCGCTCCTGATGGTAAGAGATAACGCATGCCCATGACTGCACACACTATACACCTTCACGTGCCTAGGAAAAAAATGGTGTCATACTCCTTAGTAATAAAATCAAATTATTTTTTTATTAGCCTTGTGTATGGTTGTTATTAAAAGTGTTACCGCTTCAAAAACAACTAAGCACTAACTGCTAAAACTTTTAGTTGTGCGCCAACTTCATCAAAAATGCACATAAAGCGCTAAATTGGAGGCACTGCATCGAGAATATAGATTTATAGATATATATCTACTACTACAGTGGGTACTGTTTTGCAGCAGCGAAATGAGAAAAACTGATGGTAATAATAAATTTTTATACCCATAAGTTTTATGTATTATTACGAGAAACGAAACTCGTTCAACATTAGGTAGGTATATTTCTACACGTTTCTTCTCACTACCTTGGTTTATTACACAAGATGAATTTTAGTTTTTTTTATTAGAAAAATCTAATATCACCTTTTTCAGCACTCTATATGTAATATGGTCATTATAGCTATCTAGAATTATCATAAGTATTATTATTTATATTGTCTTTGTTCTGTTTTAGGTACTTAAGTTATTTGCAGAAAAAAAATGTAGATAGGTATAAATGTAGATAAATATCTTAGGTATACCTAAGATAATTATCTGAAATATTATAGGTACCTGTCATGATGATTAAATTATTTGAATTTAGTCGTTATTTTTTTAACTCATATAACATACGCTTATGTTGCATACATATGCCTTTATTTTTTTTTGTAATAAAAAAATGTGGTGTAGAGACTGAAAAATTCCACGATCCAAAACGCATTAGTTAACCGATTTATTTTGAATGTAAGTATTTGTTTATTATGTGCTATAGAAGCCCTTATCGTTATGCAATTTAAAATGATTAATAATTTAAGACTATGAAAAACTCTTTAAACTGTGTGATAACTGTCAGTGTAAAGTATTATATTCCGCTAAGTAAATATTTCTAATTTCAGGTTACCAAAGTGTAAAGGGATATATCAAGCATATGGCATGACGGAGACGTCGCTGGCGGCCACGAGAGACGAGTATGATGCAGGATTCCCCCTGAAGGCCGGCAGCGGAGGCTACCCGGTGCCTGGCGTCAAAGTCAAGGTGGGATTTGTTATCTCCCCGGGAGGGTTGAGCCAGAATAGGGCTGCGTTTATTTTCGAGCGTCAAGTGTCAAACAGCCAGATTTAGGTCAGGTCATCTGAGTGACTTATTATAGCTATTTCCCAAAATAAACAATACGTTTACTTCTTCTACCTATAGGTACAACAGGTAGTACAAAAGAAAAGTTAAATTATATAATTAATACCGTGGCAAGATCTGTTGAGTAGTTTCAGAAGAATTAAGAAAACAAACGGACACACTTTTTATACTATTTATAATAATGATGTTTGGATCACCATAACTTTTCACTAGACGTTTCCGTTGAAAGGTACATTTTGGCAGCAGATTCTGAGACCATGCTGTGCTTGGTCAACCATACGCTTATTTTTTACATTCCCTTGCATTAATTATTCCAGGTGGTCGACATAGAGACACGACAAAAACTAGGTACAAACCAAAACGGTGAGATTTGCATCAAAGGGCCGATCATCATGAAAGGCTATATTGGAAATGAGGTTGAAACCAAAGACATGGTCGACGAAGAAGGATACCTCAAGACTGGAGACATCGGTTACTATGACTCTGACGGATGCTTTTTTATAGTCGACCGACTTAAAGAGCTCATCAAGTATAAAGGATATCAGGTAGATATTTTTTTATGAATATGCCTTAATTTGACTGATCTTTTAGCTTATTTGGTAGTGGCTCTGCTTCCCGAGCTTTGGGGCGTGTGTTTTGTGTGTGACCCACCCAGGATGAATATTTGTGTGACGAACATGTATATGTCTGTTCATATGTGAGTGTCCGTATGTATATACATAAAAAGTATGTAAGTATTCTATCAGTTATCTGGTTTCCATAGTAAAAGCGTTTATCATTTAAAATGTGAATAGGTATTTCCTAGGCAAGCGTGCTCTATTTTCGGCCACATCGTCGCTTTCCACCAGGTTAGGTCGTTGCCAAACGCATGCTGATGTAAAAAAACCTACTATACTAGTAAGGTCTAGCATATTAATTTGCGAGAATTACGTTGGTACGTCAAATGTATTAAAAAAAGCAGTCCTCGTTTACTCCCGTCAGGACCAACCTGAGGACCGACTGTCCAACTTACTATAATTTTTTCTATCGTTTTTACCTACTTATAGTAGAAAGGTACATGAATCTCGCAAACTAATATGCCAGCCCATCTGATAATAGCTGTTATTCAGTAGTTTAATTTTACCAAATTCACTAGCACTCATAAAGATAATGTAACGATTAAAAGGATTCGTTATCTCTTATCAATTGGATCACATTGTAGATAGTCTGATAATAATTACTGCTGAACTGCTCCCTCCGGAGTAAAGGTTATTGCACATAATGTGTTGTAAATGCCGCGCGATTTGTTTTGCGCGAATTTGTTTCTTAGGGATAAAGAGAAAATCCGTACAGGGCGAATACTTTAACTTCAGCATAGAAAAAACCACAAAACATTTTAATTAATGACTTTAAAAAAACACACATCATCTTTATTAACACATTTTTAAATAAAACAAATATTTGTGTATTTATGGTAGGCATTTTGAAGTGAAAACAGTTTAGATGTTTTTTTTATTTATTTTTTTCTTCAAATTATCACAACATTTTTTAATTCTAACTAATTAAAAAATAAGTTGTGCTATGAGTTAGTATCTACTTTTTTTTCTAAATAACTAGATACTGGGTTTGTATTTTACTTTGTACATTATATTGTATTGTATTAAATAGTATAAAAGACGCCACTAAAATATATAAAAATTGATAAGGTCTCAATATAATAACAACAGGGGATAAAAAAATGAAATATGCTGTTTTAACGCTTTGAGCTTACTGCAGCTAGCGAAATTACTGGACTAATGAGTGTTACCATCTAATGTCTCAATGTATAATGAGCGCTGATACGGCGACGCCTTGGACATTTTTTCGTTACTCAAAGTTCTGGATACCGCAGCAAGAGTCATAGATAGACGTTTCGAACAAGAGAGCGTCTCGTTCGTCTCATTACTTCTTACCATAAAAAAATTGTGTATAAAATCTAGTAAAGTTAAAAGTCTAATAAAGTTTACAGCGAAAACTTTACGCGAACTCGTTCCTACTGGTTCTCAAGTAGCATTGCGTTCCGTGGCGGCTTATCGCTCTCAGTTGTTCACGTACTATCTGTTCGAAGTTAACATGGGATATTATGGCGATTATGCGATAATGGTGGAAAGATCCAGTAGTAAATTAGTTAATGTGACGCAGGTGGCTCCGGCGGCGGTGGAGAGCGTGATCCTGCAGCACAGCGGCGTGGCGGAGTGCGGCGTGGTGGGCGCTCCCGACGACTCCGCTGGTGAGCTGCCCACTGCCTTCGTGGTACCGAAACCGGGCGTTAAGATCACCGAGAAGGAAATACTCGACTTCACGAAGCCCAAGGTTCGCTCCCTGTTCTTAACCCTTATGCGTTAGTTCACAGTAAAAGTAAAAACGTTAAAAAAAAACGAAACGCCTACACAGACACACACATTATTACATATACCTACATATTTATGTATGTAGGTAATAGGTATACCCACACGCAAAGACGTATACATTTATGATATTATTGAGATCAGGTTAAACATATTGTAAATGGAACGCTTCCACAAAATTAAAATAGTTCTGCAAAGAGTATAGAATTTTGCGAGAAATGTTACCTACTACGTAAACGATGAAATAATACATGAAAAAGAGCAGCTTCTATTTACTTCCGATATCGAGGCGGTGCTGTCACTGTTTTCATACATCATTTTATCGTATATATTTCTTTCTCACAAATTTCTATGCTGTACAGAAGTCTTACTCTTGTTTCAACTGATTTTTTTTGTACAACTGCCCGGTATTTCGTAACCGGTAGCCTTCGGCTGTGAATTTAAATGAACTTCATTTAAAGTATCACGAATATTTTAAAAACAGAATAAGCTTAAATTTAGTCGTTTTCTTTCATGCACTTATTTGATTTTTATTTATATAGATTTGGAAATAATTATTATATAAGCAGAGAAATAAAAATTCAATTGTTTTTTGATGAGAGTGACATAAGTTGTAATACTTGGTGGTAAATTTCCTTAGCAGAAAGTCGTCTAGGTAGGTACCACCGCTGTACCAGATATTCTGCCGCCAAGCAGTAGTGTGTAAACATTGTTGTGTTCCGGTTTAGCGAAATTACTGGGCTGTTGAGACTAATCCATCCATCGAAAATCACTA
Source organism: Biston betularia (assembly GCA_905404145.2). Lineage (NCBI taxonomy): Eukaryota > Metazoa > Arthropoda > Insecta > Lepidoptera > Geometridae > Biston > Biston betularia. The sequence goes on from FR989879.1 coordinate 5,095,859, forward strand.
TCACTATCGAAAGTCTCAAAGTAATGAGCGCCAAAGCAGCGATGCCCCGGACTTTGTTTTGCAACTCAAATTTTTGTGTATCGCTGCATTGGACATGGGCATGCGTTATCTCTCACCATCAGTATCGTTCGTCTCATTACTTATACATAAAAAAAACTCCATATTGTTCTATTGTCCTCGCCAAATACTAGGCGACTAATTGTTGCTAGTGTTTGTGATAAAATGTGCAACTATATTAGAATTAAAAAAAAACACGTAGTAAAAACAAGTATTTATTTAGTACAGTCCAGTACAATTCGGTATGTAAAGTTTTTTTTTTGTATTTATTTTATATTTTTTACTGATAGTAAACTTTATTTTATGAAACTAATTTGAATATTTTGGCTTTCTATGCGGTAGTTTAATTCTAATACATTTTCAAACTTTTTATAGTTATGACGTCATAACATTGGCTGAATATGTAAAATATGTACCTTTTTTTAGGCACTGAAAGAATCCTTATACAGCCAAGGACATGACGTCATTAGAAGTTAATTGAAAGTCAAATTTATTTTATGTATTTTATTAAAATAAACCCCGTCTCATAGTTTAAAGAGTTTTAAACGGAAAAATCATGTACAGGAATGTAATATTTCGAAATGGTTTTGGAATCAGCAAAGTATTTTTTTTCTTTACATACCGAATTGTACTTTTTTTCGTTTTCATTAGATCGGGCATGAAATTGAATGCGAATTGAGTATCTACTGAATTGTAGAATTTAATTCGTTTTCCAGACCATGTAGTTTCGCCCCATATAAAGAATTTTGATAGCCGACCACATTTTATGTCGATTTCAAATCAAAATCTTATAACTTTTTTCATATAAATTTGGTTATTTCAGTTATCGTCGAGTTCTCGTCTCCACGGAGGTGTAATTATCGTCAGCGAAATACCCAAGAACCCATCTGGCAAGATACTGCGACGGTTGCTCAAAGAACAACTACTGCAGAGGACGAAGAGCAAATTGTGATTGGCTAGAATTTTATATCATTAAGAGTGTTGAATTCTAGGTGACATTGTAATTATCAATAATGTTATACAATGGTTATATGACTTGGTTGGTATATGGCTTTAATTATACGTTGAAACATAGAACAAAGTATTTTATTTCGTCATATGTGTCGTCTTTTTACCCGATTGCCCAAGAAAGAAGGTTGCAACTTTAGAAATAATGCAGGCCAAAGTTTCTTTTATAGAATTTGCTGTTGTATTTATATCGCTATGACCTAATTTAATCCTAACACGTATAAATTAAAATTTTTAAAAACCGTCTACACCAGTCTTCAAATTTTAATTTTTCTCATTTTCATTTTTCAAAATCAGTTCAACCGTTTACGATCTAGTTACGATGTCACAGAAACACACGTTAACTTAGGTGTTATACACGCCTCTGTATGTGTCTGAAGATTATCAAATTTTATTATAACAAAGACATTTTAAACTAAAACTAAAGATGATTTACGCTAAGTTAGCCTAAGAGTCTGTTAGATACCGAATTACCTAAATTAATTATAGTAAACTACAGTCAAGTCTGCTATGAACACAGTCTGTTGAAAGTAATCCAAACTGGCAATTCACATAAGTACAACATTACAATTACGATGTTTTTCGACTGTTACTTTGTGTGTTTTCCTGGTATTTTTTAAAGACGACTCTTGTTTAAAAAAAAAGAAAATATGAATTCATATCATTCAGAACAAAATAAAAAAAAGGATATTCAAATCGGTCGAGCCATTTCTAAGTTATTGCGAGACTAACGCACGGCAATTGATCTTTTATATTTATTTGATCATTTTTTTTGGTGCCTGCCAGAAAGTTATCGTAAATTCTCTCCTGCGGTAAAATATCAAATAAATTAATGACATCTACCTACCTAATACTCGCTAGATATTATGCTGCAAGTTATATTGCTTGCCTGCGTTTTAAGGCTCTTTTGTGTATTAAAAATAATTCTAAAATAAAGCGACCCGTCCCGTCCTCGCACGAGTGCAATATAGAATACCAATGTGATGCATATGCATTTGCTAAGCATATAAACCTTCCTCTTGAATCACTCTGTCTATCTATTGATGGAATAAAATCCGCTGGGTTGTTTAAAAAATCTAAGCGAACAGACGGCAGGAAACGACTTTGTTTTACAGTCGACTCTCGTTAATTCGAAACTCGAGGGACTCTTAAAATATTACGAATTATCGAGTGTTCGAAATATCAAATAGTTCGAAATTTTTGAGAGAAAATAAATAAAACTCCGAATTATTGAGATTTGATCAATTATTATTTATTCACTGCTGTAGACAGCCCCGGTGGCTCATTGGTAGTTTATCTTGAGCCTTGAGAGCTGTAGGGCGTAGGTTCGATTCCCACTCAGGAAAAACATTTTGTGAATAAACAAATGTTGGTTCTGTGTCTGTGTGTACTGTATGTATTATAAGTATGTATTTACCAAAAAAAAAGTATTTATGTATTCTATCAGTTATCTGACTTCCATTACACAAGCTCTGCTTAGTTTCGGGCCAGATAGCGCTGTGTGTATAGTCCTACGATATTTATTTATTTATACAACCAACGAAAGAGTAACAGTAACTGAAACTTAACTAAACAAACCAATTCGTGCGGAAGTGTGTGTCAAACTAGTCATAACAAAAACGAATAAGTGTGAACATGTCTCGAAATGCAACCTCTGCAAGTTCTGCAATCTTTCTGTCTCTTTCTCTCTGCAACTTTGAATTATCAAGTGTTTGACGCAGATGAGTTCGAATTAACGCGTCGTTTTGTTACGTAACAAAACGACGCGTTAATTCGAACAAAAAAGCAATGATGTTTTCGTTCGAATTACCGTGTGCATTTATGTATTTTTATATAAATGTATGGCTTTGGTTCTAAATATAAAGAGATTTTCTAGGGAACTCGTGATAACTTTGAATTATAGAGAGGTTCGAATTATCGCAGGTTTGAATCAACGAGAGTCGACCGTATATGTAGAGATGTTCACGCATATATCTAGTTTTTGTTACTATCATCCACGACTTCTTAATTCCACTGCTATACTCTTGGTGGTCCTGTTCTGCCATCGTCTAGGTGGGAAACTTATTGAAATTCACATAATCGAGAATGGCCGGGGAGATAAGCTGCACTCTAGGTATTAAGCATTAGTATTTAGTACTTGTTATAGAAGAATGTGTAGAATATGAATACTGCGTACCTTGTCCTTTATCTATTCTTTGAATTCTCTTCATCCTAAAATTACCAGGATGATTTTGTTTTTAGCAATAAGGCCGCCAAATGAATTAGGGAATTCTTTGTGTGTAATTTTAAGTGTGAAGAATAAAGAATTACTCTACCTATATTTTGTTATAATCTCACACTGTACATTTCGCCGGAAAGCGTTTACTCGTGACAATCGTCACTTCTGCCGGAGCAAGGTAGTAACTCTAGTGGGGTAGATGTACGAGTACTTATATGATGAAATAGCAAAAAAACAGTCAATCTGTTGCAAAAAGCAGAATCACACAAATATTATAAAGGTGAAAGTTTGTTACTTCTGTAAGGTGTAACGTTTTATCTTGGATAAAGCTCTACATAACAAAACAATACACTACACAGTTGTATAGTAATACCGTATATACCTACATATAATTATATCTAATATAATAAATATAATAGCTTATATCCTGGATAAACATTTAGACATTTATACACTAATTGTACCATATTGTTTTGTTATGTTAATTACTTCTTTTGTTGCGTAATAAAGTTATATTCTATTATACTTCGAGTCTCAGCTGAAGACGATTACATTATTTAGTTGTCAAGAAGACAGTACAATCCCATATACTGCTCGAGTAAATAAAGTCGTCTTCGGTTGAGACCCTCGCATAATTGGAATCAAACTTCAAGGTAAGTATCGTTTGATTCTTAATTATAGGTATATTCTACAGGCTACCTTTTCTTCCGAAAAACGAGGATCGAACCGCGGGGCGTAACCAGTCGTAAATGGTCAGAATAGCATGTGTATCGTAAATAAATGTTTACTTTCTTTCGATTGCCCAAATTGCTCATAATACTGAGCTCCTTCTCTGCGTGCAGACCATTTTACTCAGCGCAAGTAGCTACATAGTAGCAAGTAGGCACATTTATGTAATCAATCGTGCCCACTGTGTGATTCTCATTATCACGGGTTTTCACTACTTACTCGAAAAGCCAATAGGTACCTATTTGCTAATCGTCAATATTCGTAGGTTTATAAGGTATTCATTAGAGGTGTAGTTAATAATAATGACGTATTATAATTATTAATAATTAATTTGCCACGGAGGTGTAGCTACGTGACAATACGAATAAAGACGTACGTTAATTGAATAGATACTATGTCACATTTTCTTTTAATTTTGTTGCATTCTGATACGAAGTTCTGATAAGTATATAAATCCTATTTATTTTAATCCGTCCCAGTACGAAGAGATAAACAAATCAAGTGACGTATTGTGGTATACGTAGATTGAGGTATTTTTAAGGTCTAACCTAATTTACGAGAATTAAGTAAGAATTATAGAAAACTGCTTTCTTTTACTATTACATTTTTTTACCATTGCCAAAGGCGTCACCCTAATCCATGCATTTTTTTTTCATTAATGTAGTAGGTACCTACGTAATTATCGCAAATTTTGTAGGTCGAATGTGCCTAAAAATAAAGGAAAAAGTTGCCTGCGATGCAAATACACATTTTCCAGATACCACATTCCAAAACTATGTATGTCTTTGTCTAGGTGCATTATAATTATTAGTTTTAAGCCCCTAGAGAATTTAATTATGATTTAAGAATTATAAATTAAATTAAATAATAATAATTGGTTAGTTGTACAGTCAAAAAATAAATAAAAATGTCATAAGTATATTAAATTAAAATGTAAAATATCTTAATCTGTCTTTGAAATTGGTATAGATCTAAATGAAAAATATTGATGTCTGTTAGAGATAAGGATTTCATTGTATTAAAAAAATAATATATAAAATTCTATGCTACACACGATTGAAAATATGAAACTTGTTAGGGTTCCGTATCCAACGGGTAAAATGGGACCCTATTACTAAGACTCCGCTGTCCGTCTGTCACCAGGCTGTGAACCGTGATAGTTAGACTGTTGAAATTTTCACAGATGATGTATTTCTGTTGCCGCTAATAAACAGAATAAAATAAATATTTAAGAGGGCTCCCGTACAACAAACGTGATTTTTTGCCGTTTTCATAGAAAAAGGTATACGGAGCCCTTCGGTCGCGTCCGACTCCCATTTGGCCGGTTTTTTTTCAATCTGCAACAAATCCGCTGTTATCTTTCGTTTAATGCTATGTACTCATTACTAGACAATATTTGGCTAAACATTTGTTGTCACTTTACTTGCTTATCTGTTTTATGGTGACACTGATTGTATTTTTAAATCCTTCCTCTACCAAAAGAATGGACGTGAAAAAATAAAAACGTCATACATTGATAAAAAATATAGATACCGAATTATGTTGCGGTACCGATTACAAAACAAGACTATTATCAGTTTACAACTAATAAGCTGAAATTTTCAAAAATACAAATAATGTATTATTGTGTTTAAGTACGGATTACATAAAAACAGAATAAGATAGATAAATTCTACTTTCCCACTAAAAGCGAATATTACAAATTTTCGCTTTTTTATGTTTCGATGTTTGTTACTCAATCACGCAAAAAACAGCTAAACTGATTAGGGTGTAAATATTTTTTTTTTTACTTTTTATTCTGACAAAAAGATTCCGACAAGTTGAGACACTGAGAACCACCTCTTTTTTTAAGTCAGTATATAATGTTAGGTTCACAATCCACTTGAATTTTGGTAAATTAGATGTGTCTCATGGAACTAGGGTTTCTGGTTTATCGACTTTTTTATTCTCGAGTTTTCGAAACTTAATTTACTTAAAATTAATTTAAAAATGCAATTTTTTTAGTCGCTCTAATTTTTTATTGCACCATTACCTATATAGTATAGTACCTATAGAAGAAGCACTAAAAGCCGCGTATACGCCCTAAATACGCGTGCACTTTAAGGATGGTAAGTAAAGAAAAATTCTGTAGTCACAATAATAACCATAAACAGAAAAAACGTCGAGGACGATATTACGCGGCGACAAATAGTCACATAATGCGCCCGGCTCGTAGCGCGCAGTTTAAATTCGAGTCTTGGATTCGAGTTCGGACGAAGCAACTCGTATAATTGGGATAGAACTTCACCTAAGGTAAGTTCGTTTAATCTCCAATTTTACTTCCTTGCTTCGTCCTTCTAGATTAGGTAAAAATTGTAGTAATACGTGTTAGGTACAATGTTTACCTAATTTCTTCGGACGAAGCAACTCGTATACTTGGGATAGAACTTCACTTAAGGTAAGTTCGTTTAATCTCCAATAATAGTATGTAAAATGGGCGCAGAGTTAAACAAATAAATTGAATAAAAAGACGAAACACGTTCGGCTAAAAGACAAATGAAAATTTGCAGGCGGTGCAGGCGGTCCCGATAACATTGTTTACGTATTCTTGACGTGATAAGTCGATTCTAAATTGCATATACAGCGTGACAAAAATAATACGACTGAATAATAAACTACTATGAACCGAGGGGCTAGCATTTCAATTTGCGAGATTTACAAATGTATAATAAATATTCTTCATATTTTTATTCGTCAACGTTAATATACATACGTATCTACGCATTAGATTTCATGTGGTATCTCGTTAATATATCTTACTCATCAATAATGTATGTATGTAATGTATGTATGTAATGTATGTGTGTAATGTGTGTATGTGTGTGTATGTATGTGTGTGTGTGTGTAATGTATGTAATGTAATGTATGTGTAATGTATGTGTTAATGTATCTGACTAAACAAAGATCACAATAACATTATATAGGCGAATGTTAGCGAGTGTCTAAGTGTGTTTGTTATTTCTTCACGGTCAAACGGCTAGACTAATTTTGATAAAATTTGGTGTGGAGGAAGCCGACAAATACAAATACAAATACTTTATTGGTAACACCAATGTTACAAGTCACTTCAAAATTTTAAACATGTCATTAAATGGGTTTTAAAACACTGATTACATGTCAAAATAAGGTATGTCAATATCCAAACATGTCAATATAAAAATACAGTCAATATTAAATATGTCAATATAAAAATATATCAATACCAAAACAATATTGTCAATATATTAAAATGACATGACAAAAAATCATAATTACTTACTAGTAATTCAATAATCTTTAAGTTTGAAATACTCGTCAATGTCATAAAACAAGGTCTTTAGCAGCCAAGATCTTAACTTGGTTCTGAAACACGCGGTGGAAGCTGCATCCCGTACGGAGGCGGGTACGCGGTTGTAGACCGCGGGCCCCAAAATGTATACCGACCTCTCCGACTTGACGAGCCGGTGTGACGGTGTTACCACCCTAGGCATACTTTTTATCCCGAAAAATTTAGTGTTCATTTGGGAACAGCGAGTACCACCGCGAAGCGCAGCTAGTATTATACATACATATATTGTGAGGTACAATCAAATATAGATAAACTAGCTGTGCCCCGCGGTGTTACCCGCTACATGTTTTCGGGATAAAAAGTAGCCTATGTGTTAATCCAGGTTCACAGCTATCTCCACCCCAAATTTTATCCAAATCCGTTTAGTAGTTTTTGCGTGAAAGAGTAACAAACATCCATCCATCCAAACTTTCACATTTATAATATTAGTGGCATTAGTGGGATGAATAATGTTACGAGATGTATCTCAGATAGCTCACGAACGAGTTTCGTGTTTCAAATTATCAGAAAGTAACAGAATTCCCTCCTTTTGTTCTTAGCATTATATTTGAAAATATGATTTCGATTAACCTGGCTTTTGAAATATTTATACACACTGTACATAAAATTAAGTCTTAATCTGCAGACATAATTCCGAAGAGATTGTAACTTCTATCTCTTTTACACCTATATACATCTATTTGTAAATGAGCGAGACAGAATTGTAGTTGGAATGGAGCTTCAGTTTAGGTATTTTTACTATGCTCCAGGTAAACTATAAATATAATTACTTCAAAAAACTCCTAATAAAAAATTGAAAACCTAAAAATTTGAAAAATTGAAACGTACGTAGGTATTTTTTATAACTACATTTTGGAGGGTGCGCTTCAGATCTGCATTATCTAATTCCACCCTCCCTGATCCTACTATCGTACCGTCAGGAGTTTTACAAAGCGATACCGTGTCATGGCTGAAAAAATATGGTTTCGTGGAGATACTGAGCTCGGACTTAACGGTTCGATTTCATTTTTACCCTTTGCTGCCTGAGTAAGTGTAATCTGATAGCAACTATCTGGGTGCCTTCAAGTTGCGGATGATTGGTTTTATCTGTTTCTTTGGTGAGGTCGTAAAATAGGTCATAAAAAGTTTTGTTATCAGGTTATGAGAGTCCACTGTTGGATAGGAGTTGCTCCCAAGACACGCCAGTCAGTTGTTTTGTGGTTCTCGTCACTTCATCTAGACTCAGGGTATCTAACGCAACATTTGCCGATTCGCGATCTCTACTCTAGACCACTCCAGCGTGTTGATTCTGTAGCAGACATACCAGTCCTCTCCCACTTCAGTTTCCCAATATGCGCAGCTGTCAGTGTATTGCGTTGTCTGACGATTTACTGAACTTCTTAAGGATTTAATTTTCCAAATACGATGCCATAGAGAAAAACATTGCATCTCTACTATTTATTACCATTAAATTTGTATTCTCTAAATCAGTCCTATTCTTATTAACTGGCTCAATACTAGGCACTAAGCCTCTTCTTATTCTCTTCTTCTTCTTGCATAAAGTCCATCACGCTGGACAAGTGCGGGGTGGTAGACATCACGCATTCTCGAGGATTTTTTTAATGGACTCTCGGTCATGTAGACGTCCTCACGATGTTTTCTTTCACCGTTTAAAGTCAGTGGCAATACGCACATACCTTATAAAAGACAGATGTGCGTACCATGTGATTCGGAATCCAGGACCTCCAGATTGGAAGCCGTACGGTCTCATTAAATATGAATAAAAAAAAAACAACAAAAAGCGAAAAGAAATGTCTCATACTCTAGAGTAAAATCTTTCTCTGTCTAATTATGACAATTATCAAAGAAACTGGTATCTACCGATAAAAAATTACATGAAGATGTATAAACATCTTCCTATATACCATGAAAAGGCAGGAAAATTACAAAAAATATATCTTGTTCTTTGGAAAAAAGGTGCTACTTTGTTCGCTCCACTAGGAAATTAATGAAACGTTCCGACTTCCTGATATGCCAGCTACATATCTGAATATTTTTTAAGTGGTGTCGATGTAATTATCTATAACTTACGACATATACAATTACACATGTCACAAATACATATGTCACAAATTAGTGTATAAAGCAAACACACCGGGGCTCGATCTGTTCTTTACGATCGTTTACAGCGAAGCAGCAAGCATTTTTTTGATTTTAACAATACATACTGAAAACAGACAAACACTCGGAATACACATACTATATTCCTATTCTACTCAAAGTATTATAATATTTATAAAGTCATGAGGATCACAAACAATGTGGTTGACGGAGGCAAAGCGTTTCGGGTGCCTGCCCACCTTTCTCTTGGACAACACCTGATCGACTCGTTGAAGGAAAACTGTGAAAATGACAGTGTATGTTTGGTAAGTACCAGTTACTTTACGTAATAATCAAAATGAATATTATAACTGTCAGAATATTTTATATATAAATAAAAGTCAATGATGTTCGTTGGTAAACGCATAACTTGAGAACAGCAGAACCGGTTTAAAACTGATTCATGCATGCGAGGGCTATCTAAGGCCGCTACCTCAACGGTTACGAAGCGCCAGGCATTCAGCTAGTTATTATGAACAAAAAATTGTCATTCATTTCGTGAAATTATCATACGTTTAATAAATAACACAACTAAAAAATAAACAAAATAAAAATAAAACTTTAAAATAAACTAACAACAAAGTTTTTTTTTTACTCTTATATAATAAGACATACCTAGCTACTTTTAAAAACGTACATAATATAATCCAAATGGGAAGTTATAACAATGTAGTTTTCTCATGAAGCTATGATTCATAAAAATAGATACCTACATAACGTTAAATATAGCTTTGAAATTACCTGACGCTAACAGATACGTCCGCACATTTTCACTTCGAACTGGCGAAGGCACCACCTGTTCTAAGACACAAATAGCAGTCACGCATTAGCGTGCGCACGCATTAGCGTGTTATGGTTGCCTGGAAGAGATCGCTTTTAGCGATAAGGCCGCCAATTGTTACATTAGTTTTTAAGTCTTTATTTTTATATATTTTTTTGTAATTTGGTGTATACAATAAAGAGTTATATTATTATTAGCATTTATACTACCTACATAGGTAGATACTTACTTGAGATCGTGCTCGACACCAAAGTAAATCTTTGTTATTAAGTATTAATAAGTATTAATTGTGTTAGGGATAACACACGTTATGTATTTTTATAGTGAGGGATCACTATGTACCTACTTATAATTCAACTGTTAATAGTTTTCATCGACATAATGAGGTGACATCGTATCATTGAACATAATGAGAAATATCTTATACTAGCTTTTGCTCGCAGCTATGCTCATAACCTACTAATTGTTTTATTCAGGTGTTACTTTGCGGAAGTTCATTTTCAATGTTCTACACTAAAAATATATCTCTTGAATACAAAGACTACTCCCATTTATACTTTGCTATGGCAGCGTCTACGTAAAGGAAAATTAGACAAACAAACTGTTTAATTACTAAAAAAATTATTCTACATAACAAAATCAAAAAGTTTTAACAAGTTTAATTCGTTTGCGTTGCTTTAATTTTTATTTGTATGGACGCCAGCACGTAAATGAATATTTACAATCATATTATACTATAGTAAAAAACAATTCTGCCATTAACTATATCTATTATCATTAATACTCGAACTATTCTATGTCAAAAATGTACGTTGCCCTCAAAACTTTCAATAAAGAGTTATCTGTCCCGCCGATGATAACATCTAAATTTAAAATCCCGGACCTAAAAATTTTGTTCCAGATGCAAGAGAAACGGCTAATCGGTGCGATAAATTATTACAATCGGATTAAAATGACTATGCAGTGTATTAACACTGAAATCGATATTGGCGATTAATCAGCTGTTTATGTTTACGTACCCATTAATTTTATTACGACTGCATAATGCTATTTGAGCAATACGTACGTAACTAACTTGAAATAAATATTACTTAGTATGCATATATAACCGAAACAATAACTGCATCTAAAAAACACAATTAATATTAATTTACAAGTTTATAAAAACAGAACCTTATCTAAAATTCCACAAGAATTGAGAAGTTAAAAAGTTGCTAAGTTTTAGACCGAAGTGGATGCCAGTATTCTGGTAACCCGATGCGTCCTCTATAGATATATGTATACACATAATTAACTAGGTGTACCAAAATGCAATATTTAAAAAGTTCTCGAAGCTGTGTGAAGTCAACTAACCCGCACTTTGCAAGCATGGTGGACTTACCACCACTACATAACACACCACTTAAGGGCCAAGTCCTCGACCGTGGGAACTTCTGCTTGAACACCTACATTGATATTTTCCACTCACACAGACGTACATACGTCTGACGTTAGATTTGAATACATTGACGTCACGCTAAAATAGATAAGGAGAGTTAAATTACTATAGCCACGAGCAAGAAGGAGACAGAATGTTTATTCCTATTGCCGGAAGCGGATTTTACATTGATTATCTGTTACATTATGACAGAAGTTTTTTTTTTGTTTTGGCATCGCGTTTTGAATATTTGCCAGTGTCAAGTGTCAAATACAAAACGGGCGGGAAGCATGCGCGCGGTGCTCGGTACCGCCGCCACCGCGCGCCCACCTCTTGCGGCCTCTCGTGACGTGCTATACACGACCACGAGACTCGTGACGTTAGATTGTCAGATTCAGAGATTCTCGATGGTTTGTAGCGCCTACCAAAATAAAACAGCAACAGACGTAACGCAGAAAAGAGATTTTCAGCAGGCACTATCAGAAATTTTCATCAAACTATCCGTACTTATCTGCTAATAGAATAAATAAAACGTACAATAAAAGGTCTAAGCCTTAAATGTATCTGCATCAAAGTTAGCATCTATAAAATTGCGCCTTTCCTATAATTATTTTGATGTCAAGATTACGGATTAAAAATAATTTGGCCATATTCTATTTCATAATTACAAGAAACGAAAAGCGTTTGAAACTATTTTTTCTCCAAGCATAATAATTCAGGATATGTACTATAGTATTCATTGATTTCAAACTTCCACATGATGTATAACGGCACAAAAATGTTGACAAAAACACATCGATTGCCTTATTTCACAAGACTTGCCCGTTAAGCCTTACTCTTTTCACAATGAGAAGAGGCCCGTGCCCAGCTTTCGGACAGTTTATTTCAGAAATATAGTTTGACATAAATAAATATAACTACACATTAAGTAATTCGAAAAATACATTTGAGGATTTCTGCTTAAAACTTTTCTCTACTTCATTAATTCCGTTTCTTTCTAATAATATTATTAGTAACTACGTCGATCGTTCCTGCTGCTCTGCGGATCGCCTAGCGCGGTTCGCTGGCTTATTACGTCCTACCCTACATTACAGGACAAATACACGAAATAAAAAACACAATGCTGCTTCCTAAAGCTTGTGTTAATTATTTATTTTAGTTTAACTCAAATAACTTTTCCAAATTTTATTGTATCAGAAAAAATTAAAAATTCAACTTATAAGTTTTTGACATAAGCGTATTGTTACAGCCTTTAAAACGAAATATAATTGTAAGTATGTTATTTCTAGGCTAAAATGTACAAATGTAATAATTTTATGTAAATAAAAAAAAATTGAAATTGAAAAATAAATTGACTAGTGGCCTGACGTATAGCCTGAAATCACACGCAAAAACCAACTTTTGTACGAAACTTCTGTAAAAGTATGTCTTGACCCGTGACTTTGAAAGTTTCCAATGTCGGATTGCCAAAAATACTCATAAGTATATATGGTATGAATGAGTAGGTACACACATACATGAATATATATGGGTCCATATGTACTTTAGAAACGTACCTACGTCATAACGTAATTTTTTTTATTTCAAAACCCAACAACGGCTAATAATATTTCTCTCAAAATAAATGTCAACACGAATGTGGCAAAATCATTCCCTTTTTTTTTTTTTTTTTTTTTAATTCTTTTTTATTTATGGGACTTTTATGGTAGCCACATGGCAGTCCCATCGTATTTTCTTACATGTAACAAACATAAAACACACTAAAATAAAAAAAATATTTCTACACATCACACAAACATATACTCACTCTCTCATACACACATTCACTCCCCCGCATACATATTAATCATAATAGGTGGGTCACTTGAGGCGACTCACACAGCTGAACAGCTCCCTGGCTGCGTCAGAACAGGGCTCGGAGAGCAGCCTGTTGAATCGACTAGTGTCTAGTCTGTTTAAATGGTAAGTCACCTCAACCGCCCGTCTCTCCCGCTGGAGGCGGACACATTCCACCAGAAGGTGGTACACGTCCTCTTCAACTCCACATGTGTCACAATTTGGGGTCGCAGCTTTACCCATCAGGTAGGCAAATTTTTTTAAAGGCATATGGCCTGTTCTTAGTCTATGCGCTGTGACAATAACGCTACGTGACACACTTACATTAGTAAACCATGGTATATGAGGAGGCTCACACACTATAGTTTTGTACCATACTCCTTTTTTAATAGATCTTTCGTTAAAATACTCTTTCCAAATATTATAGCAATTATTTTTAAATTTAGGTAGTGTTCCGAATAGTTTGGTAAAATATTGTATTGTGTTCCCTCTATAGGTATAACTGCTTTTTTTGCTAGTAAGTTAGCCTCCTCATTACCTTTTAGGCCAATATGTGATGGAACCCATTGCAATTTAATTTCAAAACATTTATTGTGCAAATCCCCTATCTGTGCTAATATTTTATACGCTATAGATACACCCCTCCTGCCCGAGGTGCATCGCACAATGTGCTGCAGTGCACTTTTGCTATCCGTACAAATAACAGTTTTCCTCCAATCGTTATTTTGGGCGTAGGTGAGTGCCTCAGATATTGCAATAAGTTCCACTGACATAATTGATATATAATTGTTAAAACAATTATTTCTATTTGAATTAGGGCTGAGAGTAGGATCATAAAACGCAGCCCCTCGTCCTTCATTAGTCTTCGAACCATCTGTATACAGAACATGCCAATCACAATACTTTTCGCTTAAATCTTTTATTGTCTCGAATCATTCCTCTAGTCTAGAATAATATAGAGCAATGATTCATCAAACATTATCAAAGGAAATGTTGATGTTTGTGTATGATTATATTTATGGCAAAGGTGACTAACGAATAGGTGAATCATACACACACTATAATATTATAAATATCACAATTATTAGAATTAAAACTCGCTGTGTCATTGACTATTTTTTTAGGATTTTCCTTATATCGTTTAAAGATTTTGACTAACTAAGGGTATATAAATTTAAACAAAGATTGGTTTTCATCTGGTCGAAGACTACATACAAGGTTCTTACAAAAAATCTATGTCTTATTTCAATTTGTTTACTTTTTTGATGATAGCTAAGTTGTTAGCGCCATCGGTTCACACACCAGCGGGTGTGCGTTCAAATCCCATCAACGAAGTTGAGTGGCTGGTGATGGAAAATACTGCGTGGAAACCATAGCGTAGGGTACTTTCTAGTAATCAGCTACCCTCAAGTTGAAAAATTGCCGCCAAACACCTAACGGTGTGTTCCGGTAACGCCTCTTGAGAGTCAGTTCCATTTTAGGTTAGATGTGTTTGCCACCTTTATCCACGCCATCACTCAAGATCAGGTGAACAGTATCATGGCTTGTTATTTTTATTAAATAACAATAACGATTCAATGATGTCATGTCGACAGAAGCTGTAGGTATAGTAAACACATTATAAAGTTTAAGTAGTCGTAATGATTCAATACTAACAAGGAAAAGACAAAGGAGCACAAATTATCTTTATTACCTACATACCCAGAATCAGATTTTGAAATAATTTCTACAAAACACCTCGTAATTACATAATATTATGTATAACGTTCCTTTTGTCCTCATCGCAGGTAAATGGCGACAATGGACATAAAACCACGTATTCTCAGATACTCCAAGGCACCGTGGATGTTGCCATCGGCTTGCAAAAGTTGGGTGTGAAGAGGGGTTACACGGTCGCTCTGTGTGGAGAGAATATGATAGAGTACCTGACTACTGCTTTGGGAGCAATCTGCTGTGGAGCTACCATTACGCCTATCAATCCGATGTATCCGATAGGTATGTGCACGATCCATAGGAGAATACATCGAACGTAACTACCCCTATCCCTATTCGAGCGCGATCGCAGTTCCAGATTTAAATACTCATTTTAACTACAATTATTCCTATGAATAAATGCGTATAACGTTATCTAAGTCGTCTAAGACAATCATTGAAAAAAATAAAACCCCCCAGAAAAATTTGTTTGAGCAAATCTAGTTATGTGACTATATTGACTTATAGTGACAAATTTTGGTGGTTTCAGATGAAATGGAACACGCGCTTAATTTGGCAAGACCAGGCATCATTTGCGCCTCTCAGGCGGCTCTTAGGACTCATCTGAAAACTATTAAGACCAGCACAGGCGTGGAGAGGATTATCCAGTTCGATGGGACGACTCCGGTGGACAGCACTGTGCTGCTGCTCAGTAAGGTGGCAGTGGCGGACAGTGACGTGCAAAATTACGAGCCTTTGCCCGTGCAGGGACACATGGATCCTGTGTTACTGCTATATTCTTCTGGGACCACTGGCCTACCCAAAGGAGTCATGCTAACGCATATCAACTATCTCTATTCTGTTATGATGTTCGAGTAAGTCACCTTATAAAACAATCTTACCAAAATTATGCGGAAATATGACAAAAATTAAAATTATGTAGATTCAGGATGTTAATAAAGACAAGAAAGCTTCTAACAAAAGTTTGTTTGTAGGTCTCAAAATCTTCCGAAGAGTCTACTCTGCATCGTGCCATGGTACCACGCATATGGCATGATGACTGTCGTCAACCTACTTATCCTCAACAAACTCATTGTTTACTTTTCTGGTTTATTTAACCCACCCAAATATCTACAGGCTATTCAAGATTATAAGGTAGGTTTTATAACTATTTCTAAATCTTTCTAGTAATAATGGATAAGCAGATAAAATAATGATGCAAGTGACTGTTGTGGTTAAATATAGTATATTACATAGTACATTTATATACTTATATCGTTTATTCGTTCGTATCATAGTTGGTAGGTAAGTAGGTACATGTCACGGATCTTACATATACAGAACTGTTTTCCATGGTAATTTATAATAATATAATAATAATAAATATCGTAGGACATACGCAGCGCCATCTGGCCCCAAACTAAGCAAAGCTTGTACTATGGAAGTCAGATAACTGATAGAATACATATATACTTTTTTTTTGTAAATACATACAGTACACGCAGACACAGAACAAACATTATCCTGGGTGTCTAAGTATTAGTCTTGGGTGGGAATCG
The DNA here is from genome assembly GCA_905404145.2 of Biston betularia. Lineage (NCBI taxonomy): Eukaryota > Metazoa > Arthropoda > Insecta > Lepidoptera > Geometridae > Biston > Biston betularia. The sequence continues at coordinate 5,112,662 of FR989879.1, forward strand.
AATCCACGCCCTTCAGCTCTCGAAGCAGACATACTACTTAATTGAATTTAAAATAATATTAAATAAAGTAAGATCCTAAATTGTGAGTTTGAATAAGTTGTTTTTAGGTAAACACCATTATGCACGTACTTTTTACTCATAACCTGTTTTGTATCGCTATAGGGCATTCATCTTTTTATGTTTTGACCTTTGGTATGTCCATTATCAGTGTTCCATACATTCGTAGATCGGGGTACTGGTGACGGTTCCTCCTATTGTGGTATTCCTGGCCAAGGCCCCACTGGTGGAGCAGTTTGATCTATCTTCAGTGAAAATGGTGTGGTGCGGTGCTGCGCCACTCAGCTCTGAAATCATAAAGGCGGCTATGAAAAGGTTATCATACAGACATATTTATTAAAGCTCATAATCAAACTGAAGGTCATCCATGTTGTGCCCACTCAAGTGTCCCTTGGGAACTCGTTTCTTGAAGTTGTTGGCACGTACATTTACCTAGGACAAGTAATTCAACTAGGTTGGTCCCAACTCGAGAAAAAGGTCAATCGTCAAATCCAACTCGGCTGAGCAGTGTACGGAAAACTGTTTAACATTTTCTGGCAAACCTCAGTGCTTCAAGTAGAAAATCTCTGAAACGTCTCGAAGTATGGGCCTTATTAGTAAGCTTAGCACAAAATACAACACAAGTAGCACAAAGAACTGAGAGGGCTATGGTCGGGGTTTTTCTACGAGATCTAATCAGAAATGAGGATATCCGTAGACAAACTAAAGTTACCGAGATAGCACAGCGAATTAGCAAGTTGATGTGGCAGTATGCGGAGAACATAACACGCAGACCTGATGGTCGATGGGACTACAAAGTTTTGGAGTGGAGATTACGGACCGACAAGCGCAGCGTAGGACATCCACCCACAAGGTGGATAGACGACGTAATAAAAATCACAGGAACGCGCTGGATGCGAACCGCTTCCAACTGGTCTTTATGGAAGTCAATGGAGTCCAGGAAGTCCAGCAATGGACGCCCTGCGGCTGAGATGATAATGATGATTATGATCATCAAACTATCCCTTATTAGTAGACAGTATTGTAACAGTAGTAACAGTATTGTAACAGTATTGGAAGCTGGGGGTGTATGTATACGTACGTGTGTTCGAAAATAAGTCATGCATGGTACTCATCATAAAAAACAACTTTTACATCTCAGGTTTATAGCCCCGTATAGAAATCTTCCAAATTAACGTTGAATAATTAAATACGGTTGTCAGGCTATATTTATTTGGGTGATCCTAATTTAATCGTTCATTCAACATTTCAATTACAATCGCATAATTTCGTAGGTTTCCGGTAATCCTGATAAGATTAGACAAGACATATAATTATATACCTTCTGTTAATTAGCATAGCAATACTCGTCATTCAATTAGGCGTACTTATTTTTTTAGTCATTAAACCGTTATTAAATTAAATTAATAAAACTGTTAACAAACCTAACCTAACCGAGTATTAGACAGTATCCCATCACCATGCTATAGTTTTCTCACGATGTTTCCTTCACCGGCAGCTCGAGCTCTTTGTTGGGGTTTGAACCCATGCCCTTGAGCGTGTGATCCGACCATGCTTGTCTAAGTTATCATCGCTACTTTGTATTCTTACCTAGAGTATACATAACTGGTTATACACTAAGTTTGTATCGCTATCGACTGTGCCTACGAAAGATTTTATTTTTAATGATTAGGCCAAGTTTAAATTAATTACATGAATAAGAAGTTTTAATGATAATGTTTGAGTCGGTGATATATAAAACTCTGATTGAAGAGGATTCAGAAAGCTGTTCACCTAACACACATTGTAACATGTTTTTGTGATGAATGGTCAGGATGCCAGGATGCATGGGCATATTCCAAGGATACGGCATGACAGAAACATCTTTGGCAGTCACAAAAGCCACCCCAGATACAGGTCTCGTGTCAAATCCTGGTAGTTGTGGCTACCCCATACCAGGAGTACATGTCAAGGTATGCATTTCGTTAATACTTTATAAATATTTTTGAATATTTCACATAGTTCCATTTATGATCAAACGAAGGTTCCACCTACTGTGGGAACCACATTACTAATATAACACTTTTTTTTTTAAAATTCGCACTTATGATATACATCATTATCCGCGGTGGTATCAAACCCATGAGGCAGAGCTACTACCGAATGATTTAACAGGAGAATTACTGTGAGGTACATTTAACTTTCTGATCGCAAAATAAGCCACGCGATCGCATATCATATGGCTGCAAAAACTTGACGGTACCCAGACTGTATCTAAATTAATGTTAACTAGTCGATATCGAGGAATAGCACATAAACATTTCCAAAACAAACGATGCTCCTCTGAAATTACTTAGAGATGGAATATACATCAATGCCAATATTTTTCAGGTGGTCGACATAAAAACACGAAAAAGATTAGGACCAAATCAAAATGGTGAATTGTGCATCAAAGGACCAGTTATTATGAAAGGCTATATTAACAACGAGGCGGCTACCCGGGAGATCATAGATGAAGAAGGCTACCTCAAGACAGGAGATATCGGATATTACGACTCTGATGGGAGCTTCTTTTTAGTGGACCGCCTTAAGGAAATCATAAAGTACAAGGGATATGAGGTGATTTCAATTATGTTTACGCTGTCACAAAAGTAACATTATCGAGACGAACGAAATGTTCTCGTGATGGATTATCCTATCATAATGCCTGGCCATGACCATTTCAGTGGTACCAAGAGCTTTGAGTAACAATTCATGGCATTGTTATTTTGGCGCTCATTACTGACATTTGATGGTTTAGTCTCAATAGCCTGTAATTTATCTTCTACCGGAACAGAGTAATATTTACAAAATACTGCTTGGCGACAGAATATTTAATAATGTGGTGGTAATTTTACACACTTCTTGCTGCCAAGGACATCTACTAACTAAATAGTATTTATCTTTAATTGTAAGTAGGTACTGTGTGATAACATAAAATAGGTACTTATTTCAGATTGCAGCATTAATGTAATTCTTAGTGTAATACTAAATTCGTAGGTAGGTAAAGTTAGTCTCAAAGTCACACATATTTGTAGATTATAAACTAGGTACATAGGGTTGCATTTTAATTATAATTTATCAGTTAAATCAGCACACAGGTTGCATATCATTATCCAATGAAAAACAACTTCAACACATGTTGCGCCGTCAGACAACAAGCCTGCTTTTTTGATGCAGACAACAACATTTTTTATATAAAACAATGCTCATCAGTAGGTATTATTACAGCCTCAGAATATAGAAAGTTCTGTATTCTGAGATTGCAGCCTTGAATCACAATTTGAGATTTAAATTATTATTTTTTTAATTTTAATGATTAAATAAATACATTATTAAAATGCAACAAAAAATAATTTAATTATGGAAGAAAAAATTCTCACGTAAAAAAAAAAGGTTAAAACAAGAAAAATCTTATAGTTACCTAAATGGACCGATTCAATGAAATGCGCTCATGCGTATCTACTTTGTTCTTAAAAATTTTGGAATGCTGAAGGTGTGGAAAGAAAAGGTAAGCAGATAGAGAGGGAGACTGTACACCTAGCACGAAGCGATAAAACTGCCCACGACTCATTTATGTACTTACAATAAAGCTCAGCATTGCCATCCAGTGTGGCAATGCTGCCAGCATTTTGGCCACATATTCCTCCTATGACGGACTTTTAGATTAAGTTATTTTTATAAATTTATGACTAGTATTAATTTAAGATATTTTATTTTGATTAATAAAGGATCCTACAGTATGTACATTCTCGTTCTAGACCTGGGGCTGTATTGGGAACTCTTATTGACACTAGTAGTCGACGTACTCGATGAAGAAAATTTACCTTATCACCTCGGCATACGATACGATGAGCTTTTTCGTAAATAAATGCTGTCGGTGTTAAACACTTTTCTATTATCGAATTTCTCAGGTGGCTCCGGCGGCTGTGGAGAGTGTGATTCTGCAGCACAGCGGTGTGGCAGAGTGCGGCGTAGTGGGAGCGCCAGACGACTCCGGTGGCGAGCTGCCCACCGCCTTCGTCGTGCCTAAGCCTGGGGATCGAGTCACGGAAAAAGAGTTGCTGGATTTTACCGAATCCCGGGTAAAGTCAACGGACAACATTTTTTAACGCGCATAACTATTTAGAATGGATTACGTTTACTAAACCTAGAAGGCACCTGTTTACTCTAAGTTTGAAAATACCTATATTTTACTTTATCCGAAAGTCATATACGAGTATTAGAATGTAAATTATGCTTTTTTATATCTAAATTTATACGTTCCACAGACACCGGGGTCCATGACCTTTATCAACTTGAATCACAATTTTTAAATTTTTTATCTACTATATAGGAACAGGTTTCTATTTATTTGTAATTTCTTCTTAATTTTTTTTTTGTTTCTAATTTACAAAAGTGCTACTTACCTGTTCGTATCCGCGAACATCCGCGAATTTATCTGGAAGCGATCAATGGTAAAGATAACTATCTTTAGTCACAAATCTTTTCCGGCTACTATAGTTGGTATGGGGTCGAACACCTGCGTTTGGCGATGAAAATTACAAACGCCTTTTAATTACTTAATCATTATGATTGAAATCATATTCCATTTGCAGTTATCGTCAAATGTGCGTCTTCATGGCGGAGTAATCATCGTCAGCGAGATACCGAAAACACACTCTGGAAAGATCTTACGTCGCTTGCTAAAAGAGAGACTTCTAGAAAGAAAAGAGTTGACCAAATTGTAATTACAATAGCAAATATAGTTATGATTTAAATTATATATTATGTCGGTACGTTATGATCTAAATGCTTTTATAGAAGTTATCAATTAAATATAGGTACAAGACAGAGAAATCTACATTAATATTATAAAGAGGAAAGATTTGTATTTTTGTATTTTTGTATGTTTGTAAAGAATAAACTCAAAAACCGATTTCAAGAATTCTGTTGTTGGGACGGTACCGTTGTACCGTTGGGAAGGTACACTATCCCCAGGTGACATAGGCTACTTTTTATCCCTATATTCCCACGGGAACGGGAACTAAGCGGGTGAAATCGAGAAGCGTCTGCTAGTTCGTTATAATCAAAAAGATTTTCTTGTAGATTGTGAGAAATAGAATAGCATAATAGTGTTTAACATAGTTTTTACATTTTGGATGTTAATTAAATTGCCATAGTAAGTTTTCGCAATATGTATTTATATAAGTGTAGATTAAAACTTGATAGTGAAATACGTTTTTATATAATTGAAATGAATTTCTCCTAACTAAGTATATCGCTTCGTATTCGATCGCTTTTAGCGATAAGGTTCATAAGATTCTTTTGTTTCCTGTAGATTTTATTTCTGTTTCTGGTGCGCACTATAAAGAGTTTCTACCTATCTATATCGGTTGTCACGTATTTTGTTTTGTTGACTACCGTAGAGACAATGAGCTGTTGGGGTCGGAAATAGAGCATAGATAGGTGGAATAAACGAACGACTTTCGCTCCACCGCAAAGGACAGTGCAGCAATGCTGCCAGCGTCCGTCGTACAGTTAGGGGTGTGTGGTTGTGTGTAATATTTAAAAATGGAAGTATTTTTATTGACATATCATTAACTATTTTAAGTTATAAGTAGGAGGATTTATTAATTGAGTTCTTAATAAACTCACATTTGTTTTGAATATTATAACATGAACTGCTACTCCTAGAATTTCAAGCTTACATGTAAGGACAATTTGAAGTAGGTATTCTAATTTTCTGTGATTGTATTTTATAATATAACTATAATATTAATCCTTGTTTTATTTTTACATGAATTCTGCATAATTATGCAGGCAGTATTCACTCTTCGGAAATAAGATTCACAAAACTGAAAGTAAGCATACAAGCTATGCTTAGTATGCTTAGTGTGAAATGTCCACCAATATTTTATTTTATTCAAGAATTTTGTGATTGCAGAAAGGATGATAGCTCAGTGGTTAGCGCGGTAGGTTCGCATGCCGAAGGGCGTGGGTTCAAACCCCAACAATGAGCTTGAGCTGCCGGTGAAGGAAAACATCGTGAGGAAACCAAAGCATGGTGGTAGGGTACTTTAGTACTCGGCTGGCTAGCTACCACCCTCAAGTTGAAAATCTGCCGCCAAGCATCTAACGGTGTGTTCCGGCAGCCTCACTTGAGAGCCAGTTGCATTCCAGGCTAGGTGTGCTTTACCATCTTCGGCCACACCTTCACTTGACATCAGGTGAGCTGTGGTCAAACACCTAGCCTGTCAACCATTAAAAAAAAAAAAGATTAATTCAATAAAAATTTAAATCAAAGACGACACTGAAAAATTTTTTTTCATCCTATATGTTATATGGTCTTATTTAGCTAAGGGCTACGGGCGAATGTGGACGCGTTCCCGCAGCCCCGATATAAAGGCGTCAAGCAGAAACACCCGTGGGGTGTTTCTGCTCTTTAGTGGATGGATAGGCTATCATTACGTCGGAGAGTATACTAAGTACTAAATTCAAATCTGTCTTATCAAGTTTTTAAAAATAAAAACATTTATCTATTACTGTAATGTTCTCACATATTTTTAAACAATAGCATATTAATATACTATAATGTTAACATATTTTTAAACAATGGAATTTTAGGAGGCGTTTCTCTTACCATCAGAACATCTCGTTAGACCCATAATTTATTATTATATTAAATAAAAACTGATTCATAATCACGAAAAAATATAGCTGGACACGTATGTAACCCCAATCTAAACAGAGCTTGTACTATGGGACCAGATAACTGATATACTCGTAATAATATATATATATACACTTATATATATATACAGTGTAAACTCTTTATAACATTATTCTTTTTAACGATAAACTCTCTATAACATAGAAAAGATCACAATTTGGTTGGTTTACCTTAAAACCCACACATTGATACACTCTTTATAACGCAGCAGCCATTCTCTATTACGAAGAAATGTGTTCATATTTAGACACAGAAAATCGTCACGGTGTTATTGTTTATGTTATCTTATCAGGTTACAAAAGATGCCGACTAAACCTTTGAGGCCCCGAAACTTCCCGAAACTACCCGAAACTTCATGCACTGTAGTGCATGAAGTTACTACCTGTGCTGTAGTGCATGTATTATCTCCATAAATCCCACGCCCTACAGTGCATGAAGTTTTAGAATTGTTTTAGAAATATTGATCCTGGGTGGAGACCCAGGATCCAGGAGGATTGAAATTTATTTATTTACTAGCTGCACCCGCAACTTCGTTTGTGACATGTGGTGACTTTTTGTTTCCGGTATGTATTTCCAAAAAATAAACAGAAGTATTCTATATGAAGTTTCGGTAGCCTAGACGAGAGGCTTCCAATCTGGAGGTACCGGGTTCGAATCCCACAGTACGCACCTCTGTCTTTTCTAAGTTATATGCATATTGACTTTAAACGGTGATAGAAAACATCGTGAGGAAATCTACAAGTCCGAGAGTTCATAAAAAAGATATTCTCGAAGATGTGCGAAATCTGCCAACCCGCACTTGGCCAGCATGGTGGACCGTAGCCGTAGGCTAGGTAAGATACCCAGGCCTTACCCTTCTCACAATGAGAAGAGGCTCACGCCCAACAATGGGTCAGTTTATAAAAACAGGGCTAATTCGAATTCTATCAGCCTCTTATTCCCCTTGTACAAGCTTTGTTTAGTTTAGGGTTGTTTAAAAAAGACACTGTGCAAAAAAATAACATCTACTACATTCATTTATTTAATCAAAAGTTTAAAGGTTGAGGCGATTGCCAATGATGTATGATGATGGTGAATTGCTGACTATTATTTATTTGCAACATGGCTACGGATCCCTACCATGAACGTGCTACGACGTATACAATGTGTTGTTACATCGTACAATCATAAGTTTATTGCAATACATATAAAAAGGCAAATGCGACAGACGTTCAGTAAATGATTTTAATTATATAAGGATTTTAAGAAGTAAACATCACCCAGAAAAACCGCAGTCTGATTCGGAACGTATCAAAATCCGTACCTACGTAAAAACTGGTTTACGTTACATCAATTACATAAGTAAAGAAAAAACGTAATTAAATTAATCACAATAATGATTAAAAATAGACAAGTGTATGGAGGGCCCAAGCCAGAGATCCCGCAGGACTTGTCGTTTGGCAAACATGTCATAGACAAGCTCAGGGAGTTAGGAGATAGAGTTGCACTGGTGAGTATCTACTTCATTTTTAAGTTAGTGTAGCAATGAGTTCACTGGTTAGCGGGGTCGGTCGCCGGTGAAGGAAAATATTATGGGGAAACCATGGTAGGAGGGTCTAGTTCTCAGCTGGTTAGCTACTGCACTCAAGCATGGGCCAGACTGTTGTAAACAAGCCCTCCACATCCGTCTCCACCGGCAGTTTACAACAGTGTAAACACTTGTTTGCAACAAAAATTCGTTTGACCTTCAACAACCTTTGTGGACGGGCGCACGTTGTTAACCGCGTGTGGATGCCGCCTCAAGTTGAAAGTCTTCCGCCAAACACCTAACGGACACACCGTTAGGTGTTTGGCGGACGAGTTCCGACAGTCTCTATTGAGAATTAGTTTTATTTCAAGCTAGATAACTTTACCATCTTCACAACAACACCAACTCTGGTAAATATTTTCTAGCTACCCAACTTTATCACGAACGTCCGCGTAGGTACCTACTTACAGCGTTTTAATCCCCCTCAGTGATCTGTTAAGTTTGGACAATCACAAGAGTGACAGGAAGTATATAGAGAGTTGATTAACAATCTTCAATTGGCATAAATGTCTTTTCCAGCACTCATATTTAGAATTTATCCTGTCAATCTGGGGGCTATAAGCGATGAGCAAGGATAAATACCCTATTTTAATTTAAAATAAAACGGTTGTGTTGTATGATGAAAGTATAATTTTGTAAGTATAATGTGTTTAATCACAGATTAATGCAAAAACTGAAAAACAGACCTCGTGCAGTGAATTACTGGGTAAAATAGTGCGCATCGCGACCGGCCTGAAACAAATGGGAATCGGAACTGGGTACGTGGTGGCAGTTTGCAGCGAGAATTGCAGCGAACACCTTGCGGCTACCATGGCGGCTGTGGCCGTCGGCGCTACGGTCACTCTCCTCATTGTCAAGTATACACAAGGTTAGATTACGAGTACCTACATTTACACACAATAACAAATATAACTTTGGTATTTTTATGAATACAAGTATAAAATTTACTTACTATGTACCTATTAAAAACATAATTTACTTGAGTTGATGCTAAAACACATAAAAATAATGATCTGTCAAGCGTGTTTTGTGATGTGCTGGAAAGTTCCGTGGTGAATACCATAAGTATTTATAACAGCCTACAGTAGTAATAGGTACTCCACCTATTACTACTTTTACTATATTATTATGATTTTAATTTTTTTTGTGTTCGAAATGTTGCCTCTATGAAAAAATATGAATTGTGATAATTAAAATCGATATTATTATACATATGACATATTTCAAATTATATTAAATATTGTATCCCTGTAAAAGCCAGACCGTTATGCACTTTACATTTTACTGTTACGCGGTTTACAATAAATGTTGCTGATTTCTGTAATAAAATGAGATGAACGAAAAGCTCTCCTGATGGTAAGGGATAACGCCTATCCATGACCATTGCAGCGGCTATGGACTTTGCATTACTGCAATCTTAGCATGCATTAAGTACATATTATTAGTTTGTGTACTTAATAGGGAGTAAGACAGAATTAATCGACACGAAATCTAGAAATAATTTAGACCCTTCAAAAATAGTAGATACATAGTAATATTACCTACGGTACCCTATTTTTTTTCTTTGCAGTTCTTCAACCTACCTAAGACCATTACATTAATGCCTTTTCCATGAGAATTGCATAGTAATGAAAATATAAAAGAATTACGTAATACGTATCTAATCCAAACACGTTTCTATGTCAGAGATTCAATAAATTTGACTCATAGAATATTGATATTTACTTTAGTAGTTTCAGATTTTCCGGACATGCCAAACTAAGCATACCGAGCATTTAATCTCCCCGCCCTCTATCGAAAGTTAAATTTATTTTATACTGTATGCAGACTCTACTGTACTTTTATACATTTCAGATGAAATGGTAAACGCTCTGAACATTGCGAAACCAAAGCTGGTATTCTGCTCTGAAGCAACGCTTAAGACAAATCTGAGCATTCTGCGGAAAGTATCATGCGTAGAGCATATTGTGCAGCTTGCAGGAGGAGTGAGCGATGAAGGCGTGCAACCACTTGCCGCATTAGAAGTGCTAGATTGCCGCCTCGAAGAGTTTGAGCCAGAGGCAGTGTGCCAGGCCCAAGACACTGCGTTCATTTTTTACTCCTCGGGCACCACTGGACTACCGAAGGGAGTGATGCTTACGCACCAGAACATCCTTCATGGAACTTCAATTTACAAGTGATTTTTTTTTATGTAAAATTAATGAGACGCCTATGATGACGCCTATTCATGACCATTGCAGCAATATCTATCCGCTTTGGTGTTCATTACTTTGAGATATTTGATAGCGACTTTCATAGAAATTTTGAAGTACCCTTCAAATCGTAATACAATAATGTTAGCATATTAGGTACTACTTGGTAGTGTGATGATAGTGGGTAGTACTAGTAGTACTAATACCTAGTAAATGTGTGTTTTTTTATAGTTATGCAAACAAGAGCAAGGAAAAAGTGTTGACTGTAATACCATGGTACCACGTCTTCGGTTTACTGACTACGTTCAAATACTTGATCACTGGAAATTTGGTAGTCTATCTCGCAGAATTTGGCCACGAGATTTTTCTGTCCACTATAGAAAAATACCAGGTGAATATCATCATGTACCTATAGAATGATATGAATGCTGGTCGAATGATATGATACCACCATTTTTTTAAAGTAATTAGACACAAGAAAGGTCCCTTTCGTGCCATGATGGTAAGAAAAATGTCTGTCTATGACCATTGCAGCGGCACATAGCACTTTGAGTAACTAAAAAAAGTCTAGGGCATCGTTCCTTTAGCGCTCACTACTTCGAAACTTTCGATGGCTTTTTAAGATACTGTTATGGATAGTCAAATCAAAATCAGTTTATTTGTTAGAATATTGTCTTACATTGTAATCCCTAGACTTTGTTTGTAGCGATGATAGATCAGTGGTTAGCGCGGTCAGTTCGCATGCTGAAGGGCGCGGCTTCAACCCCCAACAATGACCTTGAGCTGCCGGTGAAGGAAAACATCGTGAGGAAACCATAGCATGGTGGTAGAGTACTTTCTTGTACTCGGCTGGCTAGCTACCACCCTCAAGTTGAAAATCTGCCGCTAAGCATCTAACGGCGTGTTCCGGCAGCCTCACGTGAGAGCCAGTTCCATTCCAGGCTTGATGTCCTTTACCATCTTTGACCACACCGTCACTTAACATCAGGTGAGCTGTGGTCAAACACCCAGCCTGTCAACCATTTAAAAAAAAAGTATTATCAAATTTGGTTCGGCAGAATGGGAACATGGATAGTGAGGTGGTGGGCGTATTTAAGTAGCCCCTTAAACCTGTATTGCATTGCGATACCCACACGGTGATAACACTGAACGCTAAGAAGTTTCGTTGTTTGTATTTAAATTTACAAAGAAATAATGTTTGGTTAATTTAAAATGTTTGTCAGATATCAGAAATCCTGGCAGTGCCTCCAATAGTGCACGTATTGGCAAAGTCACCTTCAGTTGTCAAGTACGACTTGTCTTCAATAAGGAAAATTAGGTGCGGTGGCGCTCCCCTCTCGGCAGACATTATAAACAGCGCGCAGAATAAGTAAGTCGTAAAGATGACTAAATCTACATTAAAAACCGGTGTAGCGATAATAGCTCAGTGGTCAGGACGACCTTTGCCATGTGTACCGATAGCGCTTCAATTCCCGTGTTCAAATCAGCGACAGCTCAGCTGGCTATCTGCTTGCTATAATTTTCAAGTTGAAAATCTAGTGTCAAGCACCTAACGGTGTGTTCTGGCAGCCGAGCCAGTTCTATTGTAGACTCGGTGTGTTTACCATCTTCGACCACATCGTCACTTTACATCAGGTGAACTGTTGTCAAACACTTAGCACCACAACAATAAAAAAGTGCTCCTCGGATAAGTGTAAACCACATTTACCAAAAAGTTTAACTCAAACACATGTCATGGTATATCGTCTCTAATGTTTTCTTATCTATCTATACTATTATAAAGAGGAAAGATTTGATTGTTTGTTTGTTTGTAATGAATAGGCTCCGAAACTACTAGACCGATTTCAAAATTCATTCACCGTTGGGAAGCTACGCTATAAATAAATATCGTAGGACATTACACACTATCCCCGGGTGACATAGACAACTTTTATCCCTTTTTATTCCCACGGGAATGGGATTTACGCGGGTGAAACCGCGAGGCGTCCGCTAGTATTTTATATTTAACTGCATACTTTTGTTGTCTTTTCGCTGTTCAACATTTTTTATATATATATTTAAGTAATAAGAAAGAAAGAAAGAAAAAAAGAAAAACATTAAAATGAAACCATACATTGAAAGAATAGTTGCAGCTGTATCCGATGTTATAATGATTCCGTACGCTTATTGTTTGAAACATATTACGTGCCAAATAAATACAAAGCGGCAACCTTCGGGCACGGAAAAAATTGGAAAAGGAAAGGCATTACTTGTCATGTTTTATATATTTTCAGTTTACCAAAATGTGAAGGAATATTCCAATGCTATGGTATGACGGAAACAACATTAGCAATTATACTAGAACCATACAACTGTAAACACTCAAGAAAAACAGGCAGCTGTGGAGTGCCTTTTCCTGGAGTCATCGTAAAGGTCAATAATAAAATTAACAAAGTGCGCTAAAAAGAATAAGATTAATATCTAAATAAAATCTTAAAAACTTGTACTTTCACATTTTAAAGTAATCTCGATAACTTAACTAATGCTTAGTTTATAAGTTAAAGAAAATCTTACTTATGCAAGCATAGTGAGTTTGGGTCATAAGTCCAACACATTATTCCTGGGCGCGTTGGTGGATTCATATATGCCCTTAAATTTCTTCCCCAGAGATAGGTATACAGGGTTTCTCACAAAGTTCTCATTCACCAACTAGCCAGTTGTACGAGTTTTAAAATCCGTATGTAAATTTCAAGAAGTCCATTGGTACAGGGTCTCTAGTTTAAACGTACTATGGTAACTAACTTTTCATCGCGCATTTTTTTTAGGTAGTCGATGTAGAGACACGAGAAAAGCTAGGGTCTAATGAGGAAGGCGAGGTGTGCATAAAAAGTCCTACATTGATGAAAGGTTACGTCGACAACGAAGAAGCTACCAGACTAATGTTCGATGAAGACGGATTTATCAAGACTGGGGATATCGGCTATTACGAGAACGACGGCTACTTCCATATTATCGATCGATTAAAGGAACTTATTAAATATAAAGGAAATCAGGTAAACTAAAGCGACTTCAGTCCTAAGATTAAGATCTGATGTAATAGAAACTTTTGAAATTCTACTTGTATTTATACGACACTATGTACTCGTATATAGTAGTAATCGACTACCCAGTTAGCTTATTCGGTTCGGTTAGGCTTTCAGTAAATCAGCTTTGCTTCTCGAGCTGTAAATTCTTGTTTATTTACTAGATCAAATTTGATGTCCATATTTAATAACAAAAATGTAAAATCAAAATAATTTATTTTCAGAATTTTAGTACGTAACGATTAAAAATATTAATAATAAATTCATAATTTACATGTAAATATCGTGTCCATACAGTAACATACATTATAATAATTCTACATAAAAATAATAATTAAACAATAATAACAATTAACAGTAAAAAAATAGTTGCAAATAAATAAATAAGTATAGTAGGTTTGTCAATATATTTTTTATCTATTTAAATGTAAAATTTATTTAAACTCGTTAAATCTATAGAACGATTGATCGACTAGCCATTTTTTCAACCTTTTTTCAAACGAGTGCAGTCCGACGGCTGCCGTAACTTCCATCTTACCGACCCTGACGATACGCAACTAACTGCCTTTCGGATAAAGCACACGTATCGGACAGGTACTCCACAAGTCGAGTGCTGAGTATAATAGAGACTATAACTATCAATGACCTCTCGTATTTTTTTTTTCCTTTATACAGCGGAGATACTTTATAGATCTTATGAGGACTAGAAAAAGTACCTTCCCTTATACAACAATTAAAAAGGCAGCAAATATCGGCGCTACTGGATTTATAGTCATTCTAACTATTTTCATAGAAATTTCATAATATATATCTCTAGAAGTTATCAGTAAAACAAATTATAAATAAGCCTTTGCTTAAATTGAAGTGAACAGCACAATACAAAAACAAAGCGCGCATCATAAACGTCTAACTTTTTAAGTACAATTACATATTAAAATATTCCTTGACAGCTAAACTTTTACAATTTACAGAGATACAATGGATTTCATTCTCATTCGTTCATACGGATCACTAGGTCTGCTGTTTGTACAGGTAGCACCAGCTATGGTGGAGGGCGTGATCATGGCGCACGAGAGTGTGGCGGAGTGCGGCGTGGTGGGCGCGCCAGACGAGGTCGCCGGAGAACTACCCACTGCCTTCGTGGTGATCAAACCGGGGGCAGAGCTCACTGAACAAGACCTTCTGCACTTCACCTCGGCTAGGGTAATCAATTTGCGATATAAATTTCATGTTTAGCATCTGTCACCACTATCTTAACCACGCAACTTAAATAGCAATAGCATTAACATCAGGTGAGCTGTGGTCAAACACCTAGCTTGTCAACCATAAAAAGCAATAGAAGCAAGATGATCTACACGTCGTTTATAAATCTTATTTCTCACTTACCGTGATTTAATAAACCCGTCATTTTAATAATTTCCGATTTCTAAAAACATTTTCTATGTCTTCAACAAAATGAACTTGTAAGTTTCGTAAACTATCTGAGATCTGCAATAACAGTTTGAAAGCAATTTCTGTCGTGTGCTCTACCAGCTTTTTTTAAATAAAGCATAATCGTGTAAAAGTTACACAAGACTTTTTTAAAGACCTTTGTAAAATGTCAATGGTATTTATTGTATTCACAGTAAAATAATCAAATCTTGTAACAATTTCAGCTTTCCTCGACTTCTCGACTTCGTGGGGGCGTCATATTTCTAGATGAAATACCTAAAAACGGATCCGGAAAGATTCTTCGACGAGAACTTAGGAACATATTGAGATTAAGAGTAAAATAAATTGTCTCAATGATTAAATATGTTGTTTCAATTGTTGCTTGACTACTTTGTTCGCTCATTTGGTCAGCTCTACTTGCTGAGCTATACGGTATGGGTTCAATTAACACCTACTAGCCAGAACACTCCAACATGAATTAGAAGTTATTTACACCATAGTTAGCCTAAAATATAATCCTACTAGTCCTTGAATACCGCTGATTGATTCATTCGCATTCGATAGAACATACTGGATCGACATGATGCCCCTATTTTCCTACCTTGCAGTCAAATAAACCTACACCTGAAATACGGCCTTAAACTTTCTAGAGATGCAAATACATGCCCAGCAAAAGACTCGCGGGGTTATTACGATTTAATCCCCGTTCCCAAACCTAATACGGAGTATTACCTCGATGTTCGGTATCCAGATGTGCAAATACTCTACTAACTATACTACGTAATCTATAACCTAGCGAGGGCCAGCCCGAACTGCACTATGACTCTAACAAGCCCTACGGGATGACTTTCGCATAGCCGAAGCTCAGACCATATATTGTCATTGTCTATAACACAAGATACAGTCATGGAAGGTCAAGTACATCCTACCTAACGTAAGACAATTTGCATGAAGTCCGACTGGCGTGAATGACGTACTTTTCGGATTAATCGATTCTGCTCGGTCACAGTACAGAGTTATCTGGGCCCAGAGAACGTTTACCAGCTCAAACCAAACCACAAGCGACATGTGACTTCGCTGCTCCTCTTTCGACGCAAAAGCAACGTTCGGTTAGTCACAATAATTTAGAGCCGTTACAAATACATTTACTTCTCGAAAGAAACAAATGACTCTCAAAGATGGGCATATTTGAAAAAATCAGAAAATTAATATACATATTTGTAACTCTCCATTGTATGCAAATACTAGACGTTTTTATGATTCTTTAACTACGAAGATTATTTTAAAACATTGTGACATGTCTCATTATAAGCCTTATTTGCCACTCAGATAGTTGATTGTAAGTCTAGCAGCTGCTGCAAACAATATTAAAATATGATTCGCAATAAAATAGTTTCTAACGGACCTACACTAAAAGTCTCTGCACATTTGTCTGTCGGGGAATATTTTTTGGAAAGTATTTCACACAATTATGATCGGGAAGGAGACGCAGTGGCATTGGTAAATATTCAAACAGTTTATGCTAGTAAGTAAGGGTCAATTGGAGACCACGTACCGGTGTTACGAAGCTACGAAAACTCGTTCAGTTGAAGTTATTTTAAAATTCTAGTCTCGGACCTGGTACAGAATGGTTAGAACCTAGTATAAGCGTAGGCCGAGCAGTGGGCGATTACGAGCTGAAAATTACAATTATGAGGCAATGGTGAGGTTTTTGCAACACCCGATTCGAAAAACATTATTTTCGTGGGTTCGATTCCCACCAGGACAAACATTTATGTGACGATAAATGTTTGTCTAGGTGTTTCTGTATGTATTATAAGTATTATATCAGTTATCTAGTTTCCATACTACTTTGCTTAGTTTGGTGCTAGATGGCGCTGTGTGAAATGTCCTACGATATTTATTTACTAATAAGCATAGAAATGTTATGGGCATGTGCATTATGCAGTGCATACCAATGTTTGAAAATACTTTAATATTGTACTGAAGAAGTGCGATTAAAACGGCGGGAATGTGAAGAAAATGTCAAATAAATAATAATTTCAGTGGTGATCATGATCATTTTTATTAATCTTACATTTAATGTTCGGGATGAGTAAATGTTACATAGCGCCTAAAAGGCTGATTTATTAAAGGTCAAAAATACCTTCTACAAACCCGTTTCGAGTTATAAGCGTTTGCTGAACTTCACGAAATTACTTCTGTTTTATTTAAAGCTAAATTATACATGGTAGATCATTTACAACCGGCTAGAAGTATAATTGTGGGGTATATTTAGGTATGAACAATGAAGAGTACAAAAAAAAATATTTAATCGGCGATTTCTATGCTTCGATGGATAACATATTCAATTCATAAATATCTTTGCTTACTGTCACCGAATACAAAATTTGGTATTTCATAATATTAGCATGATAAAGATTACATATCGCGACGACAAATTGTTGTTCAACCAACTCATGTTTACGTGCAAAAAATATATAATTATTATTTGTTTTTATGCAAGCCATTTTTGCACAACGCTAATTAGTTATTGAAGTCATCACTGAAGAAACACTGAAGTCATCATTATAATCTGAGTATATGAAGCCATAACACAAGCAAATAAAAAAAATCAGCTACCAAAATTTTCCTACATATTATGTAAATTAATATAAGCGTGCCGAAAAATCAGGTGAATGCCAATACTGGTGAAGAAGTGACGTACAGCCAGCTTCTGCAAAACACAGTGAACGTTGCTGTCGGGTTGAAGCAGCTGGGAGTGAAGTCGGGAGATGTAGTGGCTTTCTACAGTGAGAGCAGAAACGAACTCATTCCGGGGTTCATGGGGGCTCTTTGCTGTGGAGCTACCATCACAATTTTCAGTACCTTGTACAACAAAGGTAACAATCAGAACCTGATTTAACCGCCTTACAAGAAAAACTCTGCTTCAGGCAATATGGAAAAAGTGCGAGTGTGACTTGTGCACAGTGTTCAGTACAAACTTGTAGATAAATTATTCGTTGAAAAAACCGGCTAAGTGCGAGTCGAACTCGCGCACGAAGGATTCCGTACCATTATCTATAAAAACGGCAAAAAAGTCACGTTTGTTGTATGGGAGCCCTCTTAAATATTTATTTTATTCTGGATTTTAGTATTTGTTGTTATAGCGGCAACAGAAATACATCATGTATGAAAATTTCAACTATCTAACTATCACGGTTCAAGAGATACAGCCTGGTGACAGACTGGCGGACAGTCGCACATACATCCATATACATCACGGCTAATTTTAATAACTATTTTGACACTCTTGCTGTAACTTTTTACAAACAAATTCATCATTTTCATACTTTTATACACGACTACCCAAAAAAGGAGGGTAATATTTTTAGGGTTCATGTAGGTATATGTGTATATGTATGTTAATTTCTTTATTCCGCCATAACTGCTTACACAGAATACTGAATCTGTGGGGTATTATTAGAATCCTTATATCATCCAGAGTGACACAAGCTATAATTTTTTAAGAAGTTCAGTTAAAGGTATTCGTGTATTTTAACTTGTTTAAAACACTAAATTGCCTTGTAAGACCTTGCTTCGTATCAAAGTTCATGGTTAGGTCAACGGGAAATACCTACTTAATAGGTACATTTTTACTGAATTATTTGATCTCAACTGATAGACAACCAACAAAGTAATCTTTTCAAATCTACACTAAAATTATAAAGAGGTTTTTGTATGTTTGTAACGAATAAACTCAACAACTACTGAACCGATTTCAAAAATTCTTTCACTGTTAGGAAGCTACACTATTCCCGAGTGGCATAGGCTTTTTATTGTTGTATTCCCATGGGAACGGGAACTACGTGGGTGAAACCGCGAGGCGTCTGCTAGTACCTATAATATAAAGCTTCCTTTTTCCCTAAAAAGGAGATAAGCTACATTTTATCGTCATTAATCATACATCTACACCATTTCTATCAATACACGTAAAAATAAATACTGATAAGGTCCAACATCTGACAAAATGCCACTGTGAAATTGTTTTAGAGGTTTCATGATAAATCATATGATGATATTTATACGAAGCTGAATTTAGGAGGATGACTTCAAATAGTAGGTATATTTTGTTTTACTTTAACGAAATAATTCTTTCAATCATGATTTATTACAGATGACTTAGAGCATGTATTAAACATTTCAAAACCAAGCGTAATTATCTGCTCGCATACCGCAATTGAAAATTATTTGGACGTTTTGCAAGCTACTGAGAGTGTGAAACACATATTGCAAATAAATGGAGAACCTACACCAGGGGTACAAAGTCTTGGTGAGGTATTAGGTGATGGTGACCCGCGAACATATCAGCCTGAAGCTGTATCTGGCGTTAATGATACGGCACTGATTGCATATTCTTCTGGTACCACTGGGCTCCCTAAAGGAGTTATGATCACCCATCTGAATTTTTTATATTCTTGGGCTACTTTTGAGTTAGTATGTTTCAATCTTAACTTGCCAATGCAGTGGTGTACTTTGTTCCTATTTCTATTTTTTAATACATTATGGGCACTGTAAGTTGTACATAGCATTCTTCCAAACACACATACTGTGCCCACAGGTTTCTTCTAGGTAAGTATACTTCTAGAATGCGTCGTTGCTTAACATCAGGCAGGATGTGGTCAAACGTAAACCTAGCTAACTCCTATAAAAAATAAAAATCAATTAGCACATGTATGACAGAATATCAATTGAAAATGGCACAATCGATTTAGTTGTGTTTTTATAGTTGTATTGAAAAAATGTTTTTTTTTTATTTAACCGGATAAATAAAACAATACCACTGCATTTGCGCTAGTTACATTTATTATTTTAATATACCTAAGTATGCCATCAAACTACCCTTGTGATTGTATTTTCCAGTTCGGGATATTTTCTAAACATCTGCGATCGGATTCTGTCCGTGTTGCCGTGGTTCCATGTGTTTGGAATAATAACAACCACTCATTACTTGACGCGCCATAAGCAAGTCATATATATGAAAGGGTTCGACCCGGACAAGTTTTTGAGTACCATACAAGAATATAAGGTAACACTGTGAGATTAGCAGAGTTAAAAAGAAGTATTTATTTAGCCATAGTGTAGAGTAGCAAGAGTAGCAGTTTTTTTTTAATTTATTGATTATGCCCTATGTTATTTATTATTTATTTATAGTTTTTTTATTGGTGGCAGGCTAGATACTACAGCTTACATAATATTAAGTGACGGTGTTGTCGAAAATTGTAAATATACCTAAAATAGGAAGTGGAACTCAAATAAGTCTACCGGATTGGCTATTTTCATGGGTTGGTGGTAGCTAGCCAGCCGAGTATTAGAAAATACCGCCATGTTATGGTTTCCCCTTCCAGCCGAGTATTAGTAAGTACCGCCATGTTATAGTTTCCCCTTGGTGTTCTCTTTCTATGGCAGCAAAAGCATGATTGATGTTGGGATTTGAACCTACGCCATCCAACGTTTGTTATAACCACGCTAATGACTGAACTATCATCGGTACTCATGTTGTAGTATTATATTAAATTACATCGAAATTACTCGTATATTGTTTCCCCTGATCGATTTGTCCACTCCCTGCTGAGCATCATGAAGTCATGATGCTCCCGATCTTGCAGTAAGTATCCGGCGGCAAATCTTTGACGGTTACGAATTCATCTCACTTTTTATTATTCAATTGTTTCTTATTTATAGAAATCGAATCTAACTCAGCATCAACTGATCTACGATCTACAATCATTCGATTTTATTCGCGATAACTCAATAAACCATTAATCTATTCTATTTGTTTTTCAACCATACAGTTTTTGTTCCGTTTTAGAAGTAAATTATAGGCAATAGTTAAAATCGTACATACTACACGGTAACTTAGACACCTTTACCTGGAATCAGAAAGGTGTAAGAAGACAAAGCGAGTCGATACTCGTGAACTAATCTGAATTACGCGCCCTGAATAAATGTAAAATAAATATTAATAATCCTTTTATTTCACAAACATCTGTATAAATGTATGACATTCCATTATTTTAATATATTCACGATGATGTCAATTTGTTTATTAATTCGTCTTTTGATGTGACGCGTCCATTACTTTGAGTATGTCATAATCTCATAATGATGTCCATTATGAATTTGGGCCATGTCGTCACTTTAGCCCAGGCGTCTCCTGCCCATGTCTATGGGTAAAAACATCTTCCCAGTGCTTGTCCAGTCTTCCTCTATTTCTTGCATGTCGATGCTCATCGCATTCTATGATTTTCTTACTCCATCCATCGTTTCCCATTCTGCATGCATGCCCAATCGTCCATGCCCGTGAATGGACAAGGACATGTACATTTCTACGATGTTCTACTCGATCAATCGTTCTCCTGTTGTGCATACATATCTGTGTCTGTGACATAATGGGATACGATAGATGAAATAAGAAAATCATAAAGAAACAGAGAGAGACCCAACAGACGCTAGCCCTACTTTTTATGTTTTACTTATACACCTCTTTATCGCACAGGTTCATTGCTTGATGGTAGTGCCACCGATAGTAGTGTTCCTCGCAAAGTCTGCACTTGTGGAAAAATATGACGTGTCTTTTATCAAGTGCCTTTGGTGCGGGGCGGCGCCTCTCAGTCAAACGACAACCAATCAAATGACAAAAATGTAAATATTACACTATTTTAATACTTAAATAAATACACACTTTTTGTAATACATACAAAACATTCAGAGACAGAACAAACATTTATGTCTCTTACATATAAATGTTTGTGTAGGCAGGGTCTCAGGAAGCAGAACTAACAAGGCATTCAAATTAGTGGTAATCATTTAGTGGTCATGAAAATAAACCTTACATTTTAATTCTAATTTATCTTTAAAATCTATAGATTTCCGAACCTGTATCGAGTCATCCAAGGATATGGAATGACTGAAGCCACGTTGGCAGTACTTAAAGAATCAGAAGAACCCGGGGCCAAGCCAGGGTTTTTACCCATTCCGGGATGCAAACTAAAGGTATATAATATACATAAAGTCAAGGTATATCGTATACATATACTTTGGCTTTTGTATCACGGCGGCGGCGGTTTCACTTACCATCAGGCTTGTCGTCTGCTTTTTTTCTATAACAGTAAATCATGTACCACTGTCGCCAGTACATCTGTCAGTAGTACTAAATGGATCTACAGTCATTTATTTCGCAAAAAGAACTTAACAATTTATATGAAAAATAAGTCCAATTATACAAAATATATTAGTGTCCTACATTGGGGTAGTTTTAATATTTGCTGCTCAACGCAGTAAACACGCGATGCTTTTTACACGACTGCCCAAAAAAAGTGTAATATTTTTAGGGTTCATTCATGTACCTACTCGTACGTATCCGAGTTTGTTCGTTCCACCATAACTTTTAAATGCCTGAACATAATAATTATACGGATGTATGGAGTATCGTTAGAATATTTACATCATCCCAAGTGTTGTCACTGGCTACAACTGACATTGGTGTATTTTCAGTATTCTTAATTGTTAGCTAACCTTGTTTCTGTATGCATCTTTATAAATATATGCGTTTCTAGAAGTGGATCAGAGTACTTTGCTTATTATAGCAGTTTTATTTTAAATTGCAGATATTTAATTTTATAAAGCATTTAATTTGCTTACCAATAAATAGTTTAGGTAGATTATTAAGTAATTTCATAATGATAGACGAAAAATGTGTTAGTCTGGAAGAAACCTATACGAACGACGAGTTTCTATCGATGCCTGATTATCTTCAAGACTTATTTCATCAATATTTACCAACACGGTGAAAGTATTCACGGGATAAAATCTGCCATATTAGATTTACGATGACGTCATGCATCCTATGAAATACGTATTGGAATGCGTCGATCAAAATCTCATTTATATATTTTTTTTAATTAAAAGTTTAGGTAAGACGTAAAAGGGAACAAATGTACACTGATAAAATTATAAACCTCGTTTTTGTTGTTATCAAGTTGCATTTCTCGCGTAATTCTTAGCTACGCAAAGGATTTTGATACGGGTTTCACTTTTATTTCGTTCGGAAATAATTGTGAAAACATAATTTTTTCATTGTTTACTATTATTTTCATGCCAATAATTTCACAGCACAATTTAACTTATCAAATGTTTTTTAGGTAGTAGATACAGTAACGGGAGAAAAGTTAGGACCTAACAAAAAAGGTGAGATATGCGTCAAAACCCCGTCACTGATGAAAGGCTACGTGGACAATGAAGCTGGTACAAAAGCGAGCTTCGATGAAGAAGGATTTTTGAAAACTGGCGACATTGGTTACTACGACGAAATAGGATACTTTTCTATTGTAGATCGATTAAAAGAAATCATTAAATATAAAGGACATCAGGTAAGTAGTATAAAAAGAAACCAATAATTTCTTTATATAATTTCGAATATGTAATAACTGAAAAAAAGTGTTGATTAGGTATTTTTGTACAATAGGTAATAGGTACAATAGGTAGGAAACCACCTAAAGATTGGCTACCGCTCGCTGAATGGACCAACCAACTTTTTAGAGTTTTAGGTCAACTCTCTAACATAAACCTGGTCAATTAGATAATCTTGAATATCCTGTAATATATTATTGAAGATACCTCTACTTCGAATTCTCACTGAACTTCTGCGCCAAGCATTTAGTTCTGCTGTACTTTCAAATTTCCAACGCTTTTTGGGACTTTTGTTTTTAATTTTATTTTTGTTTATAATACAATACAAAATTGTGACTAAAGGTAGCGCCAGCAGCAATAGAAAGCGTGATACTACAGCACAACGCCGTGGCGGATTGTGCCGTGGTGGGTGCACCCGACGAAATTGCCGGGGAATTACCCACAGCCTTCGCTGTTATCAAGCCGGGATTTCATATCACCGAACAAGAGCTACTTGAATTCATCAATGCCAAGGTATTTCCAGAAATTCCGCACCTTACCTCAGAAACTTCAGTTTTTAATGAGAAACCTCTGAACATTAAACAATCTAAGTGATACTTATATATATATATATATATTATATATATATTATATATATATATATATATATAATTATTTTCTTCTTTATTTTTAATTATTATTATTTTTCCTAGTTATTTAATTTTTCCCTGTTTTGATATTTTGATTTCTATTTTGTTCATGACTTAAATAAGTTCTTTTTAATGTTATCATTAGTGTAATTCGGAAATTGACGGTGCTAATTGACTGAACAAATAAATAAATAAATAAATAAGTGATAAACCACTAAAAGACAAATTGTCCTGTGCTCTCGGAGCCATTTTTTTTCGCTGACTAATAGCTTGTCCCTTTTTCGAGTATTCTTAATTATTTACACACAATAAAGTTACGGTATAATTGCACGATTCTATTATATTTGTAAATATTTGTATATTTACGATATAATTTAATTATAATTAAATTCTTTCGTTCCAGGTATCGCCACTGGCTCGCATACGAGGAGGAGTCATATTCGTGGAGAGCATACCGAAAAATCCTTCAGGGAAGATATTACGTAGAGTGCTAAAACAAAGAATTTTGGGTAAAACAGCTTCTTAGAAGTACTGGTATGTTTATGATAAATCATGTATCTTAGCTGGATTTCATCCGGCTTTGCGTATGAATAAAACCGTTCAATGATCCAAATTGTTTTCCTTCATAATACGTAATTACATAAATTGCTCGACGATCCCTCGGCACCGCGGTCGTCCAATAAAGGCATGATTGATTGTTAGGAGAGCTACTCCACACGTTGTATAGGTAAAGCAACCGGTGGAGTGGTCGCCAGCCGGCTGGACAGCGGGTAACGATCCAATTATGTCTAATGGATGAACTCCCAGTGGTCTCCGAGGTCTGCGTTGTCTGGTGGGCGGTAGTTAAGCGTCCTCGCCAATTTGGACAAATTTATCAACCTGTGTGTGTATGTGGTACTACTTGAAGCTCACTTTTATTACAAATTTGTTTGTGGATAAAGGTAACATCGCGTCGACTTTACAAAATAACGATAGGTACGAAGAAATTTTATACAGGTGGCAGTATATACCGAAATAATAAAATCAATATATTTTCGTGATTTTTAGTTATTTTTTGTTAGTTTTTTATTAGTTAAATTGTTAAAAATCAAGATCTTAATATTTTGTTACTATTATTATTCATTTTAAATTTAATCAGCGCTTCAGACTCTGGGGTCCGGGCTCTTTTCAATTTACACATATTTGATGAATGAATTTGGGCTTGCAAGAGCAAATAGTTTAGTAGGTATTGCATTCGCAAACTTCAATATCTGTAACAGAGTTGAAGGCCGTGACGTCACGTAAAATAATAAACTGTAGGTACCTCGACTCCCGATTGATGTTCGCGATACATTAAAATGCCTGTGTTGAATCTACACGTAAGCAAGGAAGAATGTAATAAAAACATGAAAACATTAGCAAAGAGTTTCTGCGATGTGAATGACTACCGTCATACGCGGCGTGGCCGGAGCATCTTGTATCAGTTTAATAGGTGGTGGTCGGCGGCGGCGGTCCAGTGGTAGCATTCGTAAATCTGTGACGTAGTCGGTTGATCGGTTTAGCGCGGAACGTCACCGACACCGGCAGTATCCCGCCGCACTCGCTCCATCCGCGGCGGGTAGTACGCGCGCCACACGCGGTCGAGTGCGTTACATAAGCGGGAACATGTAGGGGTGCAGTATGTCGGTGTGCGGCCAGAGCGGACAGACGGAGGAAGACAGCGGCTCGGAGGAGGTGACGGCGACGGCCGCGGCCGTGCGCGACATCTACAAGCAGAAGCCGGCTTCCAAGGTGGTGCGCGTGCTGACGGTGCTGGCATATCTCCTCTCGGTGTCGCTTGCGGCGATCCTGCTCTCCGTGTACTACGTATGCGTGTGGCGCTCGCCCGAGCTGCCGCGGCTCAACGGCACCGACAGCGCCGAGCTCGCCGCGCGCCGCGATCCGCTACCTCCTGGACACCACCACATGCCGTCCGGAAACTACAACTCCACTGGTAAGATAAGCAGATCCCGGCACGCTTTAATACTTGTAGCGATATCGCAAAACAAGGTTGAATAGTACTAAAAATTTGTGAAATGTCGGGGTCTTCATAACCGGCTCTTAGAAAGATTCTTAAGTTTCTTATTTGTGGAATATGGAATTTTCGGATTTGTCTTGCTTTACTGTAACAAAGCCTGTTCTGCTTTGTTACAGTAAAGTTTGTTAAACCGTCCCGTTGAAGCGGTATCGTTGAAAAGTTGCCGCAACGGTACAAAGTTTGGGCTTGTTACTTAGTCGCATTAACGTAGCAATACTATGCAAGCAAAAGCAAAGCAATTAAGCGAAAAATAAAAACATTTAAAAAAAATTATGATGAAATAAAATAAAAGATTGAAATATTGAACCTATACTATAGGTTCAAATATAAGCATGAAAACATAATTTAAGTCTAATACAGAAAAACATAACATTACTAATGACTTACCAATTTAATTTTTTTGTATTTGTAAAAATAAATATTATTAGGTATATGAAATTATCATAAAAAGCTAATTTCTTAAATGAATACATAATGGCACTGTGTGTCGTAACAAAAAAATGCATTCTACGCAATCCAATGTCATATATTTGATTATCTAAATGACATTTCAATTTTGCACTGATAAGCGAAAGATATTTCAATAGGTACAAAATGCAGGATATCCATTATGAATTTTGTAAAAAGGTAGTTACCAAAGAATAAAAAGAAAAAGAAAAAGTTGGTTTATATTTTACTTTTGATTTTATCTTAATGTATGTATATATATATGTGTATGTATATATTATAGCCTATATATTATATACTGTATATGTATTATGAGTGTATACATGTATAAATGCATTATTATATGATTATTTTTATATACTTACTATATGTTTAATTTTTATTTTATTTTATTATTATTTTTCTTATTAGTGTTACATCTCCCGTCTGTGTCTTATGTTTTTCTATCGTATTTTTCTTTTCTTGGTTGCCTGGAAGAGATCGCTGTTAGCGATAAGGCCGCCACTTGTGTCACTAGTTAATAAGGTTTTTTGTTATCTGTACTCTTTTCCATTTATGATGTGCACAATAAAGAGTTATCTATCGATCTATCTATCTAATAGTGATTTATATGTACTACGTAGGTACCTACTACATAACACGAGCCAAACATTCACTTCGTTCAAATCAACTGCCGAGCATTGTATAGATACATCTTATACAGTAGATATCAAATAAAATTAGAGATTTAGGATATCTAAATACTCTTAAATTGATTGTGTCAATAAGTATTATTTTTTCGATTACAAAAAAGTTTTACGAGCAACAGTCATCTACAGAATAATCACACAGGATTGGTTGGCGTTTTGTACCTACATGTTTCTTAATTTTAAATTTCCCTTCTAGAACGAATCAATCTTTAAATCTAATAAAGTTTAGTCAAAAACTTATTTACAAAAATGCATAAAACTTATTTAAAAAATTTGCGTTGGGGGCTAAAACAGGCTATTTTACTAACTGACACATATTTTAAATGCTAACTCTAGACATCGTGCGCACCTTAATTTGATAATTGAAAGACTTCCTTATGAAGTTAATAGTTCAATAGTGAGAAAATTATGCTAAAAATGATATTGATAAATCCAAGCAAATCGGCTTTGTAGCGAGTAGCGCCGCGAGGCAATTACTCAATTTCATGTAACTATGTTCTATTAATTAGTTAAAAAATATGAAAATTTAAGTGCGAAATTGTCTTTTAGCACTGAAAAATTTAAACATTCGTGTTCCATTCCAGGCTAGGTTTGCTTTACCATTTTCGACCACACCGTCGCTCAACATCAAGTGAGCTTTGGTCAAAAAACTAGCCTGCCAAGCATTAAAAAAAATAAAGTTTTGTTGTTTACATTTTTGTAGTTATTGTATATTTCATAAATACTTAAATTTATTATTATTTATTTATTCATTTAGATATTTTTTACTGAAAGTTTGTATTATACTTACTATGAATACGTGTAGCTCCATTGTAAAATATACTCATAAACATTAGTTAGACCTACCTAAAATGTTTAATACTATCCTCATTTTGCTTGTACTCGTAGCTTGAAAACCTGGCTATTCAACTGGACATAGTGTTAATCTCGTCGAACAAAAAACAAAGGTTGATCCGTCTGTAATATTGATTTACTTTATCCAATTGCGTGGAAACATTACAAGCTAGAGTTTGCTTTCCGTTCGTTTGTTTGAAACTCTAGGACTTCACTTATACATAGCTTAAAAAGATTTTAAAAATGTTATAGACAATTCAATTCAATTCATTTTTATTAAAATATAGGTACAATAATGTACACTTATTCATGTCAAACAAAATATTAAATTTAAAATGTCACAATAATAATACATGTCAAAAAAAAATGTCAGAGGTGAATAATATAAAATTAAATAATTAAAATAAGAATAAGATGTCAAATAAAATGTCAAATAAAAAGTAAATGATCTTAAAATATCTTAAATAAAATTAGCTAGTTAATTACTTTTACATTCTAAGGATAATTTGCGCAAAGAGGACTTGTCATTAATAAGTTCAGCAATATTGTAATACGCCTTTTTAATTAAAAAATGTTTTAGAGTACTTTTAAATGTCGTCTTATTCTTATTTAAGAGGCTATCAGGCAATAGATTATAAAAAATAATACTATTCCTAACAAAAGAGTTGCCAGTTTTAGCTAATCTAATATTCGGCAGAACAAGTTTGGACTTGAATCGTGTATTACAGTTATACATATCACTTTTTTTGTTATATCTATTAATATTTTTACGAACATACATAATGTTCAATAAAATGTACAAACTCGGCAATGTTAAGATTTTAACTTGTGCAAAAATTTCTCTTAGAGATTCTCTATATCCTAATCTAAAAATAGCCCTAACAGCACGCTTTTGTAAAATAAAGATACTTTTAGCATCAGCTGCATTACCCCAAAGTAATAATCCGTACGACATCAGAGAATGAAAATAACTGAAATACACAACTCTTGCAATTTTTACATCTGACAATTCTCTAATCTTCCTTACTGCATATGCTGCCGAGCTCAACCTACTGGATAGCTCTCTAATATGTGCTCCCCATTAATAATAAGTTATTTTATCAAAATAAAAATTGAAATAAATCGAACATGACCATTAAAAATTGACACAGGACTGGAAAACGTGAGAAACTTAACAGTATGTGATTAAATAAATAACTAGTAGTACAATAATTCCTACGTTAAATAATTTTCATAATATAGTATAATTCCCTTAATCTGTATGAAATATGTTCGCGTGGTTTTGTTTTGTTTTTTTTTTTAAATCAACATTGCCGAGAAAAGTGAGAAATCGGCTGCATTATCTTCGTCGTGCGTCCAATGCCAAATGTGTTTTCAAGTATTTCATAAAAAAATATATTAAATGGTTTTTCCGCGTTCCCGCCAAAACTCTACTAAAGTGACGGCAGCATTATTGCTGAGAACTACTTGTAGGTAAACCTTTTTTGTCGGACTGGACACTACAGCGACAGCATTAAGTACTTATTAAATTTAACGTTTATTACTCACGTCGTATTTTATTATATATAATGTCCTGAGGTGTTGTTGTCGTTCTAATAGCGCCATTTGTAGAGAAAGAGATGCGATACTGCGGTGGTATCTATACATAATATGTAAAGATACCACCTAGCATATACCTACATACCACATATTATGTAGTATGTAGGTATATGCCAACTCCTTCAAAGGACAACCACAATCAATTATATTTACAGGTAATTTACAAAAGGTGTTTAATCATAATCCGATAGTAAATGTTCGAAGCCCGATACTGAACATACTATTTATGCAAAAACTAAGTTAAAAGTTTTGGTTACAATATGAGGTCTTTATATCTAGAGTTTCTTTCAGAGTAAGCTTGCTTCATCTTACAACATATTACTGCACATCAGGCAGGATGTGATCAATCGCAAATCTATGTAGAATAAAAAAAACTTAAGCAATATCCTCAGCTGACGTGTGTTGTGCACGTGTTCATTTGCACAGATATTCTGCCGCCAGGAAGTACCTACCTAGTGTATAAACATTACCTACTACGGGTTCCGATTGTAGGGTACTGCAGCTAGCGAAATTACAGAGCTGTTGAGACTAACCATCTTGTCTCAAAGTTGCCATAGCGCCAAAGAAGCGATGCCCTGTTTGTATCGCTGCAATGGTCATGGACAGGCGTTATCTCTTACCATCAGGAGAGCGTCCAGTTCGCCCTATTACTTTTACATTAAAAAAATTGATTCGACCAAAAAAACAAAGGATACCTACAAAAGCCCTGTTGGCTCATTGGTAGGCATATCTGCCTTAAGAACTGAAGGGCGTGGGTTCGATTCCCGCTCAGGACAAACAATTTATGTATCAACAAATGTTTGTTCTGTGTCTGGGTGTTCTGTATGTATTATAAGTATGCATTTACAAAAAAAAAAGTATATATGTATTCTATCAGTTATCTGACTTCCATCACACAAGCTCTGCTTAGTTTGGGGTCAGATGGCGCTGTGTGTATTGTCCTACGATATTTATTTATTTAATATTTAAAAGATATGGCTTGATACAATGAACTTTGTTACTTCGGTGTCGATATCTTTGGCCTTATGATTAGACAAGGTAGGCAGGTACCGTAAACTTGACACTCTCATGACATCAATATTCTGAAATCAGTCTTGAGAATTTAAATATTACCACATAATATTGTAATACAGCAACAATATAACAATCATACGTAACGCATTTATCTAATCGGCATATCATCCTGTTTTTAACAACAAATGATTAAAGAAGTTTGCATTTTTAATTACTTAATCACTAATTGTGCATTGGAAATACCTAAAAAATGCCTTATAATACGGATGTGGTGTCATTCGTATTCGATCCGTATAATTATAGTATAATAAGTATTACAAACGTTTTTTTTCCACAGAAAATAGACAGGCGTCTAAAACATCTGTTTCTTTTATCTGATCACTTAGATTCGATGCATATTTTTTGTAAATAAGTTTATAAAATAATACAGGAACGGTTCAAAACGTGAGCACCGCGGCATGTCGCAACTCCCAAATCGCGTAATTGTGTGAGTGTATGTTAAAATGTTTTGCATTCACAGTAAATGTTTTGTAGCGATGATAGTGGGGTCCATTCGCACGCTGTAGGGCGTGGTTTCAAACCACAACAATGAGCTTGAGCTGCCGGTGAGAAAACCATAGCATGGTGGTAGGGTAGGTACTTTCTAGTACTCGGCTGGCTAGTTACCCCCCTCAAGTTAAAAATCTGCCGCCAAGCATCTAACAGTGTGTTCCGGCAGCCTCACTTGTGAGCCAGTTCCATTCCAGGCTAGGTGTGTTTACCATCTTCGACCATACTGACACTTAACATTCGGTGGGCTGTGGTCAAAACACCTAGCCTATCAAACCATAAGTAAAAAAAAAACAAATCTTTTATTGATAACACTAAAGTTACAGGTGATTGTTTCCATTCACATTTTAAAATAACATTAAACATATCGAAATGATAACATAATTATGTCAATATAATGAAAATGTCAATAAAAACAATATTTGTTACTTATTACCTACATCGAGTTGGCAGATTACTAAAATTAATCACAGAAAATCTTACACAGTAAGACACATACAGTACCTACCTTACTAGGTATACGTACATTTTTTTGGCAACATCATAACAATACAAGCCGTAATTACCAAAAGTAAAGAACATCCGTAAAATTGGTTCGGGCATAGAGCGCGTAGGGTTTCCTGTAATCCAATTAAGCTAACCCAATTGTGTCCAAAACTGAGCATCAATTACCGCACCGCGGGTTTCTTTGAATATTTTACTTTACGTTACAAAAATCTAAAAATGATTTAAAGTAGTATGTCGGGAAAATATGCACTCGTACTGTCCAACTCGGAACGAAATGACTAGAGATGAAAATCCTACCCCGAAATAAAGATTATTTTATCTAATTAACACGATATAATGAAACCAAAATTATAAGATTCGTATTGCTATGTTTCGCCGTACATTACATAATTATCATATTGGTATATCACGTTGAGATATGACAAGACTTAAGCCTAATTTTTAATTTGTACAGTGATTAGCGATTTTTGTACTGTGCAGCTAAACATTATCACATTCTAAGTGCTTAATTACTGAGCTGAATTATTGTGCTATTCTAAGTAAAATAAATCTTCTTTGTTAATAATCACAGAATATTCAGTTTAAACGCACTCGCTCCCCAAGATGCAATCCTTGTGCTTAGTTTGGGGTCTAATAATTAACATTTTATACCTACTTTGAATTTTAAAGTCACCTTTAGATTACTTATTAAGTTTATTGAAATCTTTTCTCTTGAAATTGTACTTGCTAGCGGAGTTGTAGTGCTAAAAAGGCTTACCATTTCTCAATGTGTAGGCGCCAATGCTTTCATATTTATGAATTACCTATGTACCTACGAAACATTTTTTAACTAGGCAAACTTCTGGGCAATGCTGCAAAAGTTATTGTCACATACTCGTAGGTAGGCATTATCGCCTATGATAACGAGAACGTCTTGACCGTCGCCATTGAATTATTAGGTACCTA
Source organism: Biston betularia (assembly GCA_905404145.2). Classification (NCBI taxonomy): domain Eukaryota; kingdom Metazoa; phylum Arthropoda; class Insecta; order Lepidoptera; family Geometridae; genus Biston; species Biston betularia. Next base: position 5,145,421 of record FR989879.1, read on the forward strand.
TCGATGGTCATCGCATTATTTGTAAATCATAGCGTAAGCTTTTGTAGAGTTTATTTGCAATTTTTAGTTGGTACTTATCTAAAAATTATATTTGAAACTACAGAAAAATTAAAAAAAAAGAACTCAAAACCGAGCTTCATGACTTTTAAACGTCAACGTTTGAACGTTTTTCTGATTTTAAAAGTTCTGGTGTTCCCAATGGTGTTTTTTTTTTAAACGTTTGACAGGCTAGGTGTTTGATCACAGCTCACTTGATGTTAAGTGAAGGTGTGGTCGAAGATGGTAAAGCACACCTAGCCTGGAATGAACTTAAGTTTCTATCTAAACAACGATAACTTGACTCGGCGGCTTGATTTCTGCAATACATTTACGTAATACAATACTTATGTACCTACATTGGATAGCAGCTTTAAGCCAAAATTTCTCAGCATTCAACCGATTCAAGGATTCAAGGGTGCGGGACTATCTCGTTGCAAGAACGGGAAACCGTACACTACCAAGTGGCCAGTAGCCGCATGTGTCAGTTATAGGTCCAAGAAAATTACTAAACAATAAATTGTTTTGGAATTCAGGCAGTGTTAAGGGTTGAAAAATTGAGTTGAAGAAACAAAATCTATCTGAGAAAACTCGTGACTGCAAAAATCAAACAAACAAGTGTCCACATCATACGGCTGCACGGACCACACCATGGAACAAAGACCACACTGGCATGGCCGGCCATCTACACGTTTTTGTGCGAACTAATATGTGGTTTCGGAGAAAACCAAGTGTGTCATTTTATCCACCTATGCCACTTTCTACGCCTCTACGCCTCTATGCCCCTGCCTTAATTATTGTACCAATATGCAATAGTCGTCTCGTGCATACTGTTGGTTATGTTAACTTAAGGCCGTAGTTTTCAACACGCATGATGATGAGCGAAACAAGTTGTTTTAATGACTACGCTTACGTTATGCAACAGCTTACCTTATTCGAAATAGCTAAGCAATAAACCAGTCCCTAAGTTTTTAGTAGGTATTAATCTATAGATGGTAAGTTATGAAATTACGGTTTCGTACTTTTTTTACTGTAAGATTAAAATATATTTATATAAAGTATTTAGCCTTATAGTCTTTATATTTTTCAATCAAATAGGAAGATCATTTAATCCTTTGCGATAGAATTCTCGAGACCGATCTGGACTCCACACACTAGGTGAAAGCATTCTGTGCCTTTAAGATAAAAAATCGTGCAAAAACTTTTGACGAAAACGCGAAAACTATGAATATCGACGAAGGATGGTTTCTAACGGATCTTGTTGTGATGCAACTGTTTATCGAGTAGTATTTAGAGATTAGGTAATTAAATACTTAGGCACCCATTTTTTTAATCCGGCACTTCGAAACTCGTATTTGAATATTTTTTTTTCTTTTGTTTTTTGAACAAATAATTAATTGTACCTGTTTTAAAAAGTCATAGTAATTTTTTTCTTTACAATGTTAAACGTAGATATGATACTTGTGAACGTACGTTGTTGCTCTGGGTTATATGTCTGAAATAAACTTCTTTATTTTTTTAGTTTTTTTCTTAGCTTTTTTATGTTTTGAAAGTGTGCAGCGGAGCAGGTGCTAAGGGCTGCAGAGAACCTCTTGACGATGCGTGTTTTGTCAAAAATCTGGCCTAACTGCCCGCCAGTGCAAGTCTCTTAAAATGTTGGTCGAGACTTTTCGTTACGGCCGTCCACTATAACGACTATAGAGACAAAGACCGTATTCGATCGATTCGAATTATAAAAAAGCTAGCCGGTTTATATTTTCAGCTCCATGAGTGAATTTTCACCAAGGTTTTTGTGTATATTGTTTTATTTCGCAGTTGATCGAGACTTGTTATTTTCTAGCCCATGTTTTCTATGCACGAGTCATTCGTTCCTCAATACTCAACTCCATAGTAATATTTTATTTGCAATTTTTCCAACTACATTTTCAAAGACGGCATGGTTTACGTACGGATTTTAATAGCACAAACAAACTGAAAATGTTGTGTGAGAGAAACATAAATCAATGTTCAAAATCCACATTACGGTGCTTGTGTAAATATGTATAAATCTAGTTTTACCGCGAAACTAAACTTGTTGACATTTACAACAGTAATGCAGTCGATATGAGTTTTAAGATTTTTAACTGACTTCAAAAAGAAGGAGCCAGCCCTCAATTCAATCTGTATTATTTTATGTATTATACTCTGCCATTTATGGATAGATTTTCATGAGTATTTTTATGGTCCTATTTTAAAAAAAACTAAAGTAAAAATTCTAGCAATATCGGGTGCTGGGACTGTCATGAAATGTATGCCTAACAATTACAATAAAAAACCGGCCAAGTGCGAGTCGGACTCGCGCACGAAGGATTCCGTACCATTATCTATAAAAATGTCAAAAAAAATCATGTTTGTTGTATGGAAGCTCCCTTAAATATTTATTTTATTCTGTTTTTAGAATCTATTTGTCGCTATAGTAGCAACAGAAATACATCATCTGTGAAAATTTCAACCGTCTAACTATCATGGTTCATGAGATACAGCCTGGTGACAGACGGACAGACGGACGGATAGCAGTCTTAGTAATAGGGTCCCGTTTTACCCTTTGGGTACGGAAGCCTAAAAATTAATAATAATCATCATAGAGTTCTTTGGGTTCAATTTGTTTTTGTGATTTCCCGGATTACGTCGATTAATTTATACCTACCTATTTGTACCTACATTTTTTTAGTGCTATAGAACTTTTCACAATTTATCCTATTTACTTAGTCTGTGACTCTACTAGCACATAATCAACGATATTTAGGTCACGTAGTAAATTGGCGAGCAAACAGTTTTAAAGAACTCGAATTTCACAATGCGTTATCATTGTAATGTAATTAGAATTACAGCAGTAACAGTGAAGCAATTAACTAAGTAGGTATCTAATTACGACATTTTACGTTGCCAATAATTTTAGACTGTTTGTGGTATAAAATCCAAAGGACGTCAATGTAAATGAGAGGAATTTTAAGCAAGTTCTTATTGATTGGAGCGAGCCGGCGCAGCGGGCGGCGCGCGGCCGAGTGGCGCCGCCGCGTCACCGCCCTACAACTACACCTGTCAATTTGCGCGCAACAACAAACGCGACACTTGTGTCGAATTAACTTCGTTTACTTATCGTTTCCTGTGAGAACACAAGGGCCCGGTAACGAGGTGAAAGCCCTCCGTCCACCGATACCGACGCGCATCCTATTTCCGTGCATAATGACTATCGCACCCGTCTGACGACGTGTAGTGACCGACGACTGGTTTTTACTATATCGTCTATTCGAGCTTTGATGAAACAATAAACGACCGTCGAATGTAAGAATGAAAGTTCAGGGACCGACTCGCGACAGACAAATCGCGATCGTACCGCCGCGTCATACGAACTGGAATAGAATAGCGTGTAACGAGCTCGGAATTAAAGGATAAACAAATGAAGTCGGAGGCGGGCGCCATAATAATGAAAGAGCAGTCCGCACCAGGAGGTGTCGCACGGCAGACACGGGCGGCGTGACCCGGCCGGCGCAGCGCATCCCGCAACTGGGGCATATCAATAAGCGTGGCCCAGTGACCCGGGCGCAGAGCTAGCGGCGCGCAACGGTGCCGCGGCCGGTGCACAGTGGCCATGTCGAGCAAGTCGGGCGCGTCGGGCAGCGTGCGCTCCGTGGCTGGGTCCGTGCGGCTGGCCACGGCTTCCGGCCACGAGGTGGTGCTGGACGCGCTCTACGAACGCAAGCGCGACAACAAGAGCGTGCGCGTGCTCACCGTGCTCATCTACGTGTTCTGCGTCTCTCTCGCGGCCATCATGCTCTCGCTCTACTACGTCTTCTTCTGGGAGCCCAAGGACGCGCCTTACGCGCAGCGCAAGGTGTTGCACAATGTAGAGAAGCAAACCACCACACCAATGCCCACATGCTTTATGCCCCACACCGGTAGGTCACTCGACCAACTCACGCTTATAACTCCTTCTAAAGCTGATTTACAACTGTAAACATTGACCGAGCAGTTGGTACCGCATTAGAATGCCACGTAACCGGTACGAATTCGAGCGAGTGATACCTACCTTCGAATGTCGGCAGGAACATTGACCGTCCGCATGACGAGCAAGTAGTGAGCTTTTCAAGATGTTGAGAGTACAACACTTGGATAAATCCAGCACTGTTTCAAAGTGTGTTAGAAAGTAGATGCATCACCAAACTTTACCTATTTTCAAACTCTTACTCTTTTCTTGCTTTTTTGTAGAAAACTAAAAATAGTTTTTAAATCTGGATTGAACATTTTCACGCAGCGCACTAAAATGATGTTTTTTTGATTTTTGAGTTGATATAATTTAATGTTAAAGTAGTTTATCAGGAACTTGATTATCGGGATGTAGCATTGAGTAAAGACATTTTAGTGGGTTTTTACCAAGAATATGTTACCAGGACCTACTTGCATCCAATTAAAAACTGCGTTTGTTTTAAATAATTATAATTAGTATAAGTTCTTAAAGTTATCAAACTTTAAGATTCGCCGTATTTATTTATTATAGCCTTTCAGATAGGTACGTGGAGATATTAATCGTTTTGGATTTGTGTCAAACCAATCTTTATTTTACTCATTAAACGCATGTTTTCGATCTGAGATATGATATACTGGTCAGAAACAAATTAATTAATTGATTATAATACAATTCGAAAACAAGTGCAATATCGTAATATCGATAAGTTTATATATCCATAGAAGACCTAGGGGGTATTAGCGTCATTATGAATCCTACACGCATTCCACGCTGGAATTAAATCTGACAGCTTTAGTAGATTACTAAAAGTTGAATTAATTAAATTCAGTGTATCTACTACTGCCTGTAATCATAAATACGTTTATACACTTAGCAAAAATTATGAGAACTTACCGACATTCTTTCCATACAGATTGCATACCGTTTTATAGATAATCTTCTTAAACTGTCACAACTAATCTCATGGTGTAGCGAGTACATATAGACTTCTGACATTTATTTTGTGGTTTTTATGAAAGAGTAAAGAGGTGATTAAGCCGTTTGGCTGAAAGCGATCAAACGACTTGTTAAAACAACTTGAATCCGAGAAAACGAGAATTTTCCTGACTAACCTTTAGTATCAACAAGATTTTATAGACGCTCATTTTGTAAACACTTAACTTTAAAGGCATGTTAAAAATCTATTTGAAGATTCATATCGAATTTAAAACCTATAAATAATTATTTATTCAAAAAATGTCGGGTGTTCATTTCTATTTTAGCGACGACCAAAACTAACTAGTAGGTGAACTCTTCGATGGTACTTAATACCGATTTGTTACAAAACAGGTAGAGGCGGTAAAAAAGCAATATATTCCCAGCCGTCAATAAATTACGATTTAATAAAAAACGCGTAAAATCGAGTGTAACACGTCTTGCCAATGATTCAGCCCGCGTCGGTCGATGGCGGGCGCCTCGGGAGTACGCTAAATATAGCCTTAGGAAGCGCTGTAACCAGCTCTCCGGTATTCACGTTAACGTTTATTCAAACTTTATTTTATGAATATCGCTTCCACTACATAAGGCTAGCCGAAGATCGGGCTGAGTGCCGTGCATAGGATCTATGTCCAGCTGTGGACTATTATAGGTTATTTTTATTGCAACTAGAACTAATATAGACAAGTCCCCTTCTTGACAATAAAAGATGAAGACTTCCCATGACATCATTACGAATACCTAACTTTTACTATGCATAACTTTGAAATCACAAAAACAAAATCAACTGTTTCATACATTTAAGTAAATGGTCAACTTTTTTTTCTATAGAACAGTTGTTTATTCTTCATTTCCGAGTTGTTCCCATAGTCAAAGTTGCTAATAATGATGAATGCAATGACCCCCATTCAGTTTTGTACGCCCCAAGCTTATAACCCTCTATACGTATCTACTAGTAAACTTATTGTACTATAGGGGTTATTTGATATGTTTTAACAAGCTTTGTTTATTACACAAAGTCATAAAAGCGCGTTTTCAAACCAATATAATTTTACTCTGTAAGCAAAATATGAAAGTACCTACAAGTAGCTACACTTATACATTTCTCAGTCGCGATTGAATGCAAACTGGTACAATGGGTGAGCTGCAAGCGTTTTTAGATAACTCATGATACGATATAGTAACAGGATCATCGTCATCATGAGCCTTGCCGTCTCGCATAATCCTGAATTTTAAAGTTACAAATCCATACGACAATTAGAAGATAAAATAGATGTCCATGATTTGTTTACATAGTAAAGAGTGTAGCGAATGAAACGCCACAAGCGTCATTCTTACACATTTTATGGATTCTGTAAAACTTGGAACAGAATTAAATATCTGATGACCTATAAATCCATGATTTTATACTAACGCGTTTTTTAAAAAAATAATAAATAGGCTTGCGTTTAACGCCAACGCACCTGATGTTAAACGAAGATGCAGTCTACGATGGATCACACTTGCATAGAAAACCAAATCGCGACTAGATTGTATGTATCGGGGAACACCCACTCGAGAAGCAGATTCCATTGCGTAGCAGTTAGTGTGATGAAACTGGAAACTCTCTTTAAAGTGTATCCAGTAGTAAACCGATAAACAAGCATCTTTGAGTCGACGTTCAATTCTTTGGAGCTTCTTTCGAACAAGAAAGACATTGCTGACTGGATTCTTGGCACGTTTCTCAATGGAGTCTAACGCCTCAACGTGGTACTTGTCTAATCCGTCCCAAAGATGAGAACAGTAGGTACTCCATGCAATATTGAACTTATGCTTTGTTTAATTTGAGCAACTGATCCGACATGGAATACCTACCGACGCACCTACGAGAAAATATCTAGCTTTTTTTGACAACGAATAGGACCTTGAATTAACTAAAGGTTGAGAGTTGGACTTAGAGAACCGTCCAAGAGTGACGACTTTTAGCAACTTTAGTTTTTATCGAGTAGAAATAATAACATACTCGTATCTACCATTTAAACAAAATAAACCTCACTTAGCAAGACTGTTTATATACCCATTAACAAACTTTGCAAAACTATAAACGTGAATGATAAAATTTGATAGAAATGTAAATTAACAAAAAAATTACACAAAAAGTTATATATTTCGAGATTTGCTGAGAGATATAATAGATAAGTTTTATTAATTAGAAATTCGTACTTCTTAATATAATAATAATAATTTTACATTTGCACATGCATGAATTTGCGTAACCGCCATATTATTGCTTCGCTAAGTGAGACCTTGTTGCATACAGTATTAGACTGATGATCGATTGCAATAACAAACGTGTTCGAAACGTCAGGATATAGCTTTAAAGGAATAAGACTGTAGCGATGGTAATAAATAACGCCTACCTTGTTCTGCTGACCATTGAATCGGTGCGATGCCCAGACTAAGGGTGAATCCAGAATTAATTTCTTTTCGCGCCGGCCCAAAACTTTGAGTAACAAAGCCAGGTCCAGAACAGCGTTGAATTAACTCACAATTCATACCCATTTGCACAAAAACGATAATATCGTCTTTAATAATGGGCTGTACTGAAGATAACCAGTTTATTAGTTACTGCAAACTATAACGGCGCCATATATCAACATTCAATCAGAATGCTCAGAATAGCGCATTGCGCAATCTAAAGCAATGTGCATTTCAGTTAACCAGAAGCATAATGCAGATAGTTCCTAGAGCTCAAGTACATGATCGGTAATTGAATAGAAATATTTCTGAACGTGCAACAACTGAACTATTTACCTATAATCGGTGCTTCGTATGTAGGTCGTGAACTTTCTGGGGTCGACAAGTTGAAAGCATATATAGCCTAGTTTTTGCTTCAATGGAATCAATTCGTATATTTCTGTTGCCATAAACGGGGTTAAAGGCATACACTTAGCTTCTTTACTTCAAAGAAAAACATAATAAAAGATGTAGACCAGACACAATAGCAGTAACGGTAATGAAAAACGAAAAAACTACCTATTTCTAGTTTTATGGCTTAATAAATTCAAAGCGCTTACAGCAGTCCCGTAGCAAACAATTTGGGATAAAACATTGAAATTTAAGTTAAATTTACTGAAAAATTACACTGATTCTCAAGTAGATTGCTCATTTGCTCATCATTATTGTTAAACAAATAAGTTATCAGAAATCAATCTTGAACAAAACCCGCAAGAATATTCAAAAAGATGTTCAATTGAGATGAAGATAGACGGATAAATTAGTTTAGGTTCCCGGTTTAGGTTGTACAAATATTTAAAGAAGAGCGCATGTTTTAGCGAGTGTATGTACCATTGTAAATAAATGTGTCTGCGTAGCATCGTAGATGCCATAAAATGTCGGGCTCAAGTTAATGAATTTTAACTGCTCTACCAAACTCTCGTTCGGCGCATTGCTTATTCTAGATGACTCGTTTGCGTAAACCTTCCCAGATTATAAATAATCAGCACTAATAAATAACCTTTAGTTAAGACAAGGTCATGCGGCACGATCTTTCATCTCACAAAAGATAGCACTCCGAATAACAAACTCTGTTTTGAGTACGTTTTAGATAAATCTACGAATCGCCACTCTAAACTGTTTACAATAGCGAATTTAGAATTGAATCTGAAATAGAAAGAACTGGAAATTAGGCGAATGATATAGACGTAATCTTTTACCTACAATAATTAAAAAGGAACTGACGTAGGTCGTTACATACTCTATCTACTCGAATCGGAATATTGGCAATCGGTCGTAAACATAAATCAAAGATTAATGGATATACCTAATGCAAGTAAGTACGAACAATTAAATTATCTGATACGAAATACGTTAATTTCCGCAGGAGGAGGCGATAGCGGAGTGAATGCGCTGGTGGCCCCTGGTCCGGGGGACAGCACTATCGTGCCTAGCAGCCCCACCGACGCGGACTCCACCGACGACCCACTGTTGGAATCTACCACTGACAACACATTCACATCAGAATCTCTCAATGGCACCTACGGTAGTGGCTCTAACGGCACCGATGTAACATGACCCATGCTTAGACTCTTAGAGCAAACTACTTAGTCTCATTAGATAAGGAACCTAGTCATTTTGCATGTTTTGTATTGTAAGGAAAATATGGACAGCATTGATATGTAAGTTTGTGTTAGAGTAATCCTGATTCGATGACCCCCTGTCCGGTTCAGACAGTTATGCGCAAGCGGTTGGCGACATTTCTATTCTTCTACCGACATCGTTACCGCTTCGGGTCTCTGCGTTCCTTTGATCTTACTGCGAAGACCAATGAATGATCCAGTCGTCTACGTGCTTACTTTTAGTGGATATAACAATCAGCTTGTCAATACGCAAGCGCTGACAACGTTGAAGTGTTCATAAAAAAACACTTTTATTCCGTTTTCACTACGGCTATATAGGCTCGGAGCTTCATCTTAGTTAAAATAATTGAAAATCTACTCTACCTAAAATTCTGTTTTTACGTTGTGATCTCTGTACAATTTAGCACACAACTTTCATGGTGGAGAATGCTGGCGCAAGCGATTGCCCTCATACTCGTAACTGACTAAAGAGTGAGAGCATTCTAGTGAGGCGTCAATCGACTGACGTATGCACGCAAATTGCGTAGCATCTACGCGATACTGGCGTTGACGTCATACCGTGGTACTTCAAGAACGTACAATGTTCGTGCGACGACTGCCTTCAGCGTCCGAGACGATCACGTATACTCTGTCCATTCTGTTAACCGCTTTTTGACAGCTCATACGAAGTTGACGACATAACTTTGTACAGCGTCTAAAAAATAAAACTCACAAAAATAAATACGTTTAATCTAGCATTACCTCTCTCTCAAGTTAACGCAGCCTTGAAAAGAGGTAATACTAGATTAAACGTATTTATTTGTGTGAGATTCATTTTGCTAGACTATACAAAGTTACGTCGTGAACTTTGTATGAGCTGTCAAAAAGCGGTTAACAGAATGGGCCGATTATAGCAACGGATTAAATATAATAGCATTAATTTAATAGACGTGCAGATTTAGGTTGTGCAGACCATCGCCTGACCAACGATAGAGAGGGGAAACATCTCTTTTACTCTCATTGATCCACGTACTTGTTCACGTGAAATTTTTAAACTTATTACCTTGTATACTGTATACTGTATAGCCAGCATTACTCTAATTCAAGCTTAAAGGTATCAGGATGTATTTTATGTTTAGGGACTAGAATCTACAAATCCAGTGTGAATGAACTGTGACAAACTGATTAATCTTTAATGTCGAATCTGGCGACTGTTTATTCCAGTTAAATTATACCGACGTATTTAAATAGGTATTGTTACACATATTTTATTAGTTATCTTGAACATAAGTAAATAAATTTATTTGCTGTACTAGGAACATTAGATGATTGAATGTTCTTATTTGTGTAATACTGATCTCAGCATTTACTTATGTATGTATTAAATTAATATAAGGCCTACTTTCTTCTTTAGATAGATTAATGTATCTACTAACATTACTTGTAAGGTCGCAGCTTTATAGCAACGGTTATTATGTAAAATTTGCAGATGTTAAGGTTCAGGTTTAAGGTCCAGTTTTTATAAATAGTGCGCCCCTATCTTGCTCGCTTATATCAATACCTTGAAGGGCATTACTTATTACCATTGCTTTCATATTTCACGTCGACGAGAAGTTAACAGAGCAAAGTCTATAAGGCCTATAATATCGCTCAATACGTATATGTGCTTATGAAAAACTATATATACGTAAGTAAATCATATTAGCAATAATATAATTCTGATCTAAATAAATTATTCCTTATTTAAGTTTTGTTCGATTTTTTCATTGTGAACACACCGTTTTACCGATTGCAATTCATTGATTTTGTGACTTAAAAATTTTTTGAAATGTTCGTTTAAGAAAGCGGCGCCCCATTTTATGGACCTTAATGAAACTTTAATATAATCTGGCTTTAACAGTGTTCTAGGGTATATTATAAATATGTGTTCGATCGGCTGTATGAACGGTGAAAACTTTCGTACAGGTCCGTCCAAGTTTAAAATACATATATGTACGTACCTACAGTAGGTATTGTCTAAATCACAACCTATTACTCTGATATCTACCCAGATTGGTGTCGCCACATGATAGTAAGCGAAAGTCACTGACACAGCAACCACGAATTTTAAAAAAACTATAGAGGATTGAAGCTGTAATTTGGCAAAAACTTACAAAAAGGAAATGTCAGTCTATCTAACGTGGTGACTGTGTAGACAAAACTGCGGGCAGCAGCTATATTATTGCCAAAATATCTTTATTTATATAGGTACCCGATGTTCACAGCTGCGCGAAATAAGAGTTAAAATCAACAAATACCTACACTTTCGCATTTATAATAGATGTTAGTAAATAATACAATACATGGTTGATTTTGCGTATGCTTGTGTGTGAGTGATTATAAAACGTATCCATTCAAGGATTCATTTCAGAGTATTCGACTCAATAATTATTGTCATGAATGAACATCCGTTCCTTTTGTCTTAAGGCTCCATAGATGAAATGTGATAACAGAAACCAGTTAATTAGCCTATACCATCTACCTGACCTGTCTTACGCCTATAGGTCTGTTCGCCGTAGGCTCGCCTAGATTCCAGAATATTTCACATTGATAAAAGCTCGTTATTCGATAACAACTATTCTTAGTAAATCAGTTTGTGCTAAATGACACACCGAGTCTATTAACTAGACTCAAATAGATCTTCACTTATAAATATATTTAATCGGGTAGATATTTTAGATTACGTTTGAACTTCCTGATGGCTTTGAGTATACACGTAAATGTATTATTGTATTGAATTATAAAATAAATATACATACTTTGTTAATATATCGTTTGTAATTTTATTTCAACCTCGGCTACAAGAGAAGTAAGACCCTTCATTTGATTCTACTTTTTTATGTATTAACGCTGACTACTTCTTTTTAATTTCAGCCTCTAGTGTCCCATAGCTGGGTAAAAACCTCCCTTACCTCCTTACAGACTGCCCGGTCTTCGGCTTTGGTAATCCAGTTACTGCCATTACGATTTAGTTTTTTTTTTTTGTCGACAGGCTAGGTGTTTGACCACAGCTCACCTGATATTAAGTGACAGTGTGATCGAAGATGGTAAAGCACACCAAGCCTGGAATGTAACTGGCTCTCAAGTGACGCAGCCGGAACACACCGATGCTAGATGCTTGTTAGTTAGTTACCGTTAGTTCGTCGCACAACCTTTGTCTGGAGGATTGCGCGGAAAAGGCAGTATTAAGCCGAAAGAAACTTATATACTTAACATTTTGAACAACTTTTACTTCGGAGCCTTGAAATCGCAAAAACATAGTGTTTAATTATATTTTGATAAAGGTCAATAACATAAATTTGTTTATGGATTAGCTGACATTATTCCCGATTTTCAATACCGATTTGTAGAAGTCTCATGAATATTATAAATGCTAGTTTGTGTCACTGGATTTACACATGGGCTTTTTTTTTTATCCCGAAAACGCTTGTGTAATCGCAAAGCGCAGCTGCTAGTATGATAAAATAATATGGTAAAATGACTTCCTTTCTACTTACTGCATACGAGTAGTTTTGCGGTACAGAAATCTTTCGTGGTGATTCATTTAAAGAATAGGTATCTACAGTATCTACGTAGTAGTTTTTACCTGCTACAATAATATGAACCAGAATCAGAATATTTATTGTGTTAAATTGTGTAACAATATTAGATAATAAATAATTAGTCATATGCCAGTACTTATAAACAGTATTGTCCTTGCGGTGAATATCTAAATCCATAAATCTAAAAATATATAAATCCCTTGCGATATGAATTGTTTGGTCAGGCACCGACCCATTTCAAGTATATTTCAACCGATTTTGATTTAGTTATATCTACTAAAAGCATCAATTACAAAGAGAGAAATATCGTTTTTATTCCATCTATTCGAAAAGAAGCGAAGGGTTTCTCGATAAGTGCGAGCGAAATGGGTCATTCCGGCATTTCCGGTCCACTTAATAACAGTGACTCGTCACTGTTATTAACTTTTCAATTTAGAACACTATTTATTTAAAAAGTTTGAACGCAATTCGCTTTGATTAAGTGCTGGCCGATAATAGAAAAAGCACGCCTGCCGACGCAGCATTGGTTACAAATTTTTAAATATTTTACATCAAATTTTTTTTTATATACTCGGTAACTACAAACAATTTTAATTGGATTCACAAAAATTGAATAAAAGAAGAGCTCTAGCAGTGAAAGTGAAATATTAACACCTACAGTGTAAAATTAAACGCAGAAATTGTCATAGACACTTTACTACCAAAACAAATCGAGAAATAAAATGTTTTTCTCATAGACGGGAATAAAAAGCAGGGTGTGCCACAGGGTACTAAAATTATTTAACCTTCTAGAGTATTCAAAGAATTTTCTCCAATTCAAACAATCGCCCTCGCCCTCAATACGTTATTTTGGTCCCTTGTGAGTTTTGTGACACAATCTACTATAGGTACCTTTGTGTTTACTATATTAGTGCAGACTTGCAAAATATTTTTCTTTTGAAAATGACATTTAATATAACTTTGTAGTCGTTATGAAAATAGATACATTATAAAACATAATTTTATTATTAAATAGTGAATTACAAAATGCGCAAGCCTTTTCTAAGAGATTCCTTGTAAAATTATCAGGCGCTACATTAGCAGTCCTCACTATTATTTCATTTCTGGGGTAAGTACGCAATACATAAATTATTAAAAAGAAGATATCATCGCTAATATTACACACAATCAGAACTTACTTAATTTAATTTTTTATGTTACTACTATATAGGTATGTATACTATATTGCTATGAAATACTAAAACTACGGTATCACTGGCAGCGTGGTAGGGCTCAAGCTGCTGATAGTTAAGGCTCCAAAGTGAAGAGCCTCCTAACAATGCAAGCATACCTCTTAGATCTGACCCTTGATCCAACCGCCAAGCGAGAGCCTCTTAGGATGTCAGTCGTGGCTCTCCGCTATAAGGCCGTTCACCGTGACGACTATTGGGGCACTATGATTGGACCTATGATTTTTTATGTTACTACTATATAGGTATGTATACTATATTGCTATGAAATACTAAAACTACGGTATCACTGGCAGCGTGGTAGGGCTCAAGCTGCTGATAGTTAAGGCTCCAAAGTGAAGAGCCTCCTAACAATGCAAGCATACCTCTTAGATCTGACCCTTGATCCAACCGCCAAGCGAGAGCCTCTTAGGATGTCAGTCGTGGCTCTCCGCTATAAGGCCGTTCACCGTGACGACTATTGGGGCACTATTTCATTAAAAAGTTTGAACGCAATTTGCTTTGATAGAATGCTGGCCGGTAATAAAAAAGCGCGCCTGCCGACGCAGCATTGGTTTACCAATTTTTTTTTTAAATCTTATGTTGTTTATGTAATTTTGTGTTAAAATTTTATACAAGGTTGGCTATATCTAATTAACTACATAAATAAAAGAGGTAGACTCACTGTACAAGTTTATTCAATTCTTCTGTCGACAGGTCAGATTACACTGGTTTTAAGAGTCTTGATGTATCCTCGGCCCGTCCCGCTGTCATTACACTCAGTACCCGAAATGGTACCTTTGTTGTGTAGTCCCAATAATCAATCACGTAATTTGTGCTACGTCACTTGTTAGCAATGTAGACATTGTTTCAGTTCTCACTTTATCATCATTTATGATTATTATTCTCAGGTTCTGTGTATGGATTAGCAATTTACTTTTCAATTGTGTTCACAGTCTTTGTGCTTTGGTCGTTAGTTATAGGAACAATCCAATATCAATGACGTTTAACACTCTTTGACATTAAGGAATACGTATTGATTACTGCTTCTACAGGCATTGTAGAAACGGTCTGGAGGTCATTTGACTAGCGGCCTCTGGTAGTCACTTGTGTCCGCTCTATATTTATAGTTATACTTTGATTAATTATTATTAGCAAAAGATGCGGTCTGGATGCATTTTTTTTAGTTGACATGGTTTTCTTATACGAATATGGACGACTTTTGGACGATATTATATGGCGAGTCCACACGAAAAATCAGGCGTTTCATTAAAAAAATATTACCGCTAATCATTATTTATATTGTGGTCGTAGTCAGGTCATTCCCTCTATTGTAGGTTGTACCGAGGTTCACTCGTGTCCACTCTCAAACGTTAGTTGTATCGTGGTCGTCACTTGTGGTCTCCAGTGAGAAACATGTGCACAGGTTGGTCGGAGCGCGCCAGGCGGGCTGCGCGCGCGGCGCCGAGCAGCGCTCCAGCGCGAGGCAGATCGTACTTGCAGTATAGCACTGTCACACTCATGTTACATTCGCTACCGCCATACTTGTTCTGGTTCACCTCCTGAAAATATACAAAAAATTACATTACTATGACATAACATTATCTATTAACCAACATCAATTGTAGTTTTGGCGGGAACGCGGAAAGAGTCGTGTTTTGTCGAGTGTTTATGCATAAAAATGGTGGTGTTTTATTCATAAAGTGCCGAATCACAAGCGCGAGTGTGGGAAAATGATATAATGTGGTGAAACATGACTTTTCTTGTTACTTCCAAAACACCATCGAAGCATATAGTAAAGTCACCATTACTTTACTAAAGCACGACTGGAATTGACTGACAAGCACTGGACTTAACCAAGACTGGACTTTGACTATAACTATAGCGTCGATGCAACTTTTTAAACTTATGAAACTGAAAAATATAAAACACTCGACACTGGCAAATGCTCAAAAGGCAGCGCCAAAACCAAAGAAAAAAAAAGGAGTGTGTGAACATAATGCAAAGATAATAATACATTACTAGTACAGATAGTGTCATGTCGTGCAAACAATGGTGCAACAGTAAATCTAGCTATCCTTCGGGCTATTTTCTAGTCTCATGTGAGAGATCTAGATGGTAACGCTCCGTGTGCGTGCTTCTTGTTTTTTGCCTGGACACTTCGTTCTGGACACTAGTAGTGAAGCGACAAATCACTAGATGATGCGTGTATTAGGTACCTGCATAAGATTGCACACTTCCGAGAAGAAGTGCGGGTAGACGGGCGGCTGGTAGAAGATGACGTGTCGGATGCCCTTGATCCGCAGCCGCCGGAAGAAGTGCACGCGCTCCGAGTATAGCAAGAAGTGGGCCTCCGTGTGGAAGAACATGTCACGCGCTCGCGCTATCTTACCCTCCTAGAAATAAATACACATACATATCATATTGACAGCCCTGTTGGTTCATTGGTAGTGTGTCTGCTTCGAGAGCTGAAGGGCGTGGGTTCGATTCCCACTCAGGACTAACATTTGTGTGACTAACATCGATGTTTGTTCTGTGTCTGGGTGTACTGTATGTATTATAAGTATGTATTTACAAAAAAAAAAAGTATTTATGTATTCTATCAGTTATCTGACTTCCATCACACAAGCTCTGCTTAGTTTGGGGTCAGATGGCGCTGTGTGTAATGTCCTATGATATTTATTTATTTATATCAAGGACCCGTCTTTTTGTAGCGATGATAGCTTAGTGGTTAGCGCGGCCGGTTCACACGCCGAAGGGCATGGGTTCAAACCCCAAAAACGGCTTATACTACCGGTAAAGGAAAACATAACATGGGGGTAGGGTATTTTCTCGTACTCGACTAGACTCGAACTACCATTCTCAAGTTGAAATTCTGCCGCCAAGCACTTAACGATATCTTCCGGCAGCCTAACTTGAGGGCCAGTTCCATTCCAGTCTAGGTGCGCTTTACTATTTTCTACCACAGCGTCACTTAAGATCAGGTGAGCTGCGGTCAAACACAGTTTGTCGACCATACAAAAAAATGTGGCATTAGTTCTGTTCTAGTTTTTAGCAGACGATTTATAGCTTGGAGACAGTAATTATATTGGATCTCTTCAGCATTTGTAAAAGTTCTGTGTGGATAATACAAATGTTGATATTTCGGTATGTAAAGAAAAAAAATACTTTGCTGATTCCAAAACCATTTCGAAATATTACATTCCTGTACATGATTTTCACGTTTAAAACTCTTTAAACTATGAGACGGGGAGTATTTTAATAAAAAACATAATATAAACTTGACTTTCAATTTACCTCTAATGATGTCACGTCGTCGGCTGTATAAGGATTCTTTCAAACCTCAACAAAATCTATCAATGTCAAGTCAACGGTTGCCGTTATACTTGTAACCTCCGTACTTATCTACGTCGAGTTGTTTTTTTTTCCATGGCTAACGCATGTATTACATATTCAGCCGACCTCATGACGTCATAATTATAAAAAGTTTGAAAACGTATTAGAATTAAACTACCGCATAGAAAGCCAAAATATTCAAATTAGTTTCTTAAAATAAAGTTTACTATCAGTAAAAAAATATAAAATAAATACAAAAAAAAACTTTACATAGCGAATTGTTCATAAATTTATCAAATGAGCTAACAGGACAATATACCTATGTACTTGTTAACTTACCTTGGAATATTCACATATCTGCACAAACCCTATGTCTTCCTTCTTGAAATAATTCCTGATCCGCACATAGTCGAAGTAGCTGGGCACATATACAAGTGAGTGGCTCATGAGCGCGTCCCTTTGTTTCGGGAGGATCTCCTTTATAAAGTACTCGAATCTAGCATCCACAGACAACAGAGGATTTGGTGCATTGAATCTGAAAACGATTTTTTTTTATTCTATTAAAATGAACGAAAACCCCATTTTGTTTCACCTGATTATACTTTTGAAACAACTTTACGAATAATTATAGCTACCTGTATGAATAATTTGCATGTAAGCGAAACAATTGGCTGATTAATGTGCCTACAATTCTCAAATTTACATTTTCGTCAACAATTTTTTTAATTTTATATAAAATGTAATGAGACGAACGAGACGCTCTCCTGATGGTAAGAGAACTTTGTTGCAGCTTGCATCATATTATGTTAAGGGATAGGGCAAACAAATTAAAGATGTATGTATGTAACTGTATTGTTGTTGTTTGTTGTTAAAAAAAACCCCTTTTTATTTAATTAAGTGTAAAACAGAGAGCACCAACACAGCACAAAACATCGATGAAACAATGATAAAATTACTGAAAAGACTGTTAGATGAGCTTATTTAACAAGTAACACTGTTCCCCCATTCAAACAGCGGTAAAACACAGGAACACCCACATCACGTTAAATATTCGCAGTAACAACCAACTGGTAACGCCGTCGCATCGACTTATCAAGTCCGAGAGGTCGGCATACATGCTCCATGGCCATGGCCAGTCTAAAACTAAGTACTGCTACCGTTCAGAATGCACCTTCCACCGCGTGCTTCAGAACTCAGCTTAGTACTTGGCTTGGCTGACACCTTGTTTTATGAATTTGACGATTATTTAAAATAAAGATGATTAAATTACTAGTAACCTTTTTTTTCACTGATATTTTTAATGTCATTTTTAGATAATGCATGGAAACATGACTTGTTACCAATAAAATTTTGTATTATATTGATGAAAAATAATAACGGTTTTCATGCCTTATTGTTCTAACATCCGTAGCTAGCCACAAGGCTAGTTGCTAGTTAGAACTAGTAACAGGAAACTCATCTAGCATGTATTCAACGCAAGCTCAGTAACATGCATGAATGGAACAGGAGTGTAAGTGAATATAGTTTGTTTGTTGATGTGTCAAAGGTGCAAGTTCCCGCAAGATGCAAAGAGATTCGGACATTACCTCATATAAGACAAACTAACAATATAAGTAGGAATTACCTATGGAAAACTATCGGCACTTGAACCAAAATCTGCTGGATGCTGCCCACCTCGATAGGATTCTCGACGATTACTTTCCCGGCGTAGTTGTGGCATTTCCTGTTCAGCACCGACCTGATCTCCGGCAGTTGTACCGACGAGAAAATTAAGGTCTGTCTGAAGCGACAAAATACACTCATGAAGTTACTAACTAGTGAAGAGAGCATTGAAACTCTAATAAATAATAGACAAGTTACTAGGTATTTTAAAAACTAAACCTACCTACCACTATTGGATTTACTGTACAGTCTTTATACTGAAGAAAAAGATACATCAATTAACACAGACATACTAAAATATAACCTTCTTCTTTGGGTAGTCGGCTAAAATCATTTCACACAGAATAATAATAATTATTGTTTTTATTTAAAAATTATGATTTAGATTTATATTCTTAATAGTGTACTGCTACTAATTCACTACTCTACCTTTAAAACATTAATTATTTTTTTTAATTAATTTTGAATTATTTTTATAGGTCAAATTTCGTAATTATATAATTTCAAAAAGATAAAATGTTAATAATAATTTTAAATATGGCAATTTTTTTAATATTTTCGATTTACGAATTAATTCAATTCAAATTATGACAAAATGTTTACTACAATTCTGAATTACATTTTATTTATTTACTTGTATAATATTAATAAACTACAGTATAAAATATTAGTTGGTAAGACAAATTCATCATTAAATGAATTAGATAATATGTAATAGATTTATTGTTATGACAATAAAGAATATCTATCTATGTTTCTTATTAAATTATGAAATTGGCACTCAACTCACAAATTTTCAGCTTACCTGTAGTATCTTGCCCAACCATTCACCGCCCAAGACCGAACCCGAGAGAAGTCAGTCCCGTGTGTCTTCTTAGGCTGCAGATGGAAGTGATCGAGGATGTGCAACAAATGATCCCAGTTTTGCATGTAGAATACGTCTGTCTGATCTAGGACGAGCAGCTCAATGGAGGCTAAGAAATCGTAGTCACGGTCTTCTTCCCCTTCTGCTCCCACTATCATGCGCAGGCCTAATGGCGATGCTACTATGATGTCTGATGAATAAAACTCTGTGTACAACTGAAAACATTTAGTTTTAATCATTTATCTAAAAGCATTTAATTTAAAAACAATATATTCTGGGGCCCGCGATATACAACCGCGTATTAGTCTCTGTGCAGGATGCACCTTCCACCTCGTTTCAGAACCAAGTTAAGATCTTGGCTGCTAAAGACCTTGTTTTATGACATTGACTAGTATTTCAAACTAAAACATTAGTAAATTACAATTATATTTCTAATTTATTGTTTTAAAACTCATGTAATGATTATATTTGAATGTATATTACAGAATTGACTTGTTTGTAAATATTTGGACAATGGCAAATTTAATTAGCTTTGGAACACACTGTGATGTGAAATACTAAAAAATTTAAATATTTAGTTTAATTGCAATTGCTTGGCAGCAGAATATCTGGTTACTCCCTAAGCAGCCCCCAGGAGAGGTCTCCTAAAATATTTGTCTTAGTGACTACTCTTTTATTGAAAAGTATTATAAATGAATAAAGATGTCACTGGGGTGGCTAGGTGGTGACTCTTCGGTGAGTGGCAACATCACACACATACCCCGATTCCATGAGTCTAAATGAGAGCTCTGACCATCTTCTTCAACTGGTATCACTTCTAGTGTTGCAGTAGTGCATGAACTAATTAGACATCAGACTTTGTTTGTTTGTCTAAAGTTTAGTCAAGTCAAACTTAGATACTGAGTCAATTTTAATTTACCTTGAGAGTTTTTTTTGTAACTGTCATTCCTAGTCGAAAAGTGTCATCAGTGTTTCCAGTGAATGTGAGCTCATAGTCCTCTGGCTTGGGATTTTTTCTTGGCATCATTAGTTCTCCACCGGTGAAGTCATCTTCAAATCTTTTTTTGTTCAGTACTTGTCCAGCTTCTTTAGGCACCAAAATATCTATTATAGTCTTGACAACTTTGTAGGCTGCATTCTTAAATGGGACCATGATCAAAACCTAAAAAGGAAAATAACAAATTTACCATACAACAAAAAAAAATAGTTATTCCTGGACCAGCTGTGGTAGTTTTAACTCTTTAAATCATTGATTCTTTTCCATGGTTTTTTTAAGCAATTGAAAATAAGAAAGTTGAGATAGAAGGCTATTTTAAACTTGTCTACAAGGAGATACCAACATGTTGGGATGATTAATAAAACAAGCAGTTCAAACATTATAATGAAAAGTAAATGTTAGACTTACCTTTGGTCTAACAAGGCCTTGATCCCTATAATCATCAGTCAAATCATTTTTCTTAGACAGCTTTGCATTATGGTGCAAAATTTTTGTTCTAGTTTTTAGCATATGATTTATAGCTTGGAGACAGTAGGTATATCGGATCTCTTCAGCATTTGTAAAAGTTCTGTGTGGGTAATACAAATCTTGATAATTGTTCATAATTGAAAACAATTCCTTTTGTAAAGGAGTAAATACTTCAGTTAATTCTAGATCTTTTTTAACTAAATTAGTTTTATTTGCAGACACAATGTTCCCCTGAATTTGAGATTTAATACACAGTTGATTTAAGTCAATGTTATGAAGCAAATGTGGTACATTTCCAGTAGTAGCAAATGTTTTCTCTTCCAGAATGGTCACTTTACGTTTCACCTTTTTCGATGTTTCTACAGGCTTTGGTATAACAATAGACAAGTTGCCCAGCACAGGCCATGTTTTATTCAAATGTTCTATTGTGGGTGGTATATTAGTTAAAGATACAAGTAATTCATCACTAAGATCATTCTGCAAATGTCTTATAAATGAGTCATTTGAAACATTGTCTGGTTCTTCATCACTATCCTCTTTAATCTGAAAAGAAAAATAAATGATGATGAT
Organism: Biston betularia; assembly: GCA_905404145.2. Lineage (NCBI taxonomy): Eukaryota > Metazoa > Arthropoda > Insecta > Lepidoptera > Geometridae > Biston > Biston betularia. The sequence continues at coordinate 5,167,222 of FR989879.1, forward strand.
GAACCTATCAAAGAGTGTATAATGTAATATCACAATATATCAGCCATGCTTGAATCGACAATGACAGTCTTTACAAACCTCAATATCTTTGTCGCTATCTTCATGTTCACTAATTTCATTAACTGTATCTTCATCTTCTGTATCATTCTGATTTAGATTTTTGCTATGCTCAATACTCATCATTATATCATCTGCGTCAGAATGTTCACTGGACTCAGTTTCACTTTCAGCCACTGGTGTTTTCTTGACAGTTCCTCCAAAACATGACAATAGTTGACCATAGGCATCTTCCTCCTCCTCGCTCTCGGAATATTGTTGGATTTGCATTTGCTGTATTTTCCTATCAAACTGTTTCTTTTTCTCTACTTCTTCCTCAACTTTCTGTACGTTTTTATACCGATTAAATAAAGCTTTTTTATTAACTTTCTCTTCTTTTTTTGACGCTTTTTGTTTCTTCTTCGTGGTTGATTTAAAGCTTCCCTTCTTTCCTTTGCCGAAAAACTTTTTAGATTTCATATTTAAATATATTTTTTTTAGTTTTCAATCATTTATCATTTAGTTCCAAACTTAACCTATTAAAGTTACATTAAACCAATCGTAAAATGTATGTTAGGTAACTTCCGTATTTAATAAATTATGATACCATTACATATGTACAAACACGTTCTAATAAAATCACGTCTTGCAATGTTTTTATTTTTATTATCACACGCAGTTTCGGTATTTTTTAATCTGAGCACTGTTCACTCTGTTCAGACACAGCCATGCATGATGCACTACATTACATTGATAAGTGACAATTTGACATGACTGACAAGTGACAATGAAAATCAGACTAATTTTGAAGGCTATAATGACTTTCCGCGTTCCTGCCAAAACATGGAAATAGTCGCAGCACAGAGCCGACACCTTATGGCCGAAGAAAAAAAAAAGAAGAGCCGACACCTACCGACAGGAACTATCTTGCTTGGAGGAGTTTTGGCGGGAACGCGGAAAGAGTCGTGTCGCCCCATTGTATTTTTTTCCAAAACTTGTGTTTTGTCGAGTGTTTACGCATAGAAATGGTGGTGTTTTATTCATAAAGTGCCGAATCACAAACGAAAGTGTGGGAAAATGATATAATGTGGTGAAACATGAGTTTTCGTGTTGCTTCCAAAACTCCATCGAAGCTTTATAGTAAAGTCACCACTACTTTACTAAAGCATGACTGAACTTGACTGACACGAACTGTTCTTGACAAAGACTGGGCTTTGACTATAACTTTATCTACGAGGACAATTATTTAACTTTTGAAATTTGAAAATATGTAAATACTTGACACTGGCAAATGCTCAAAACGCGACGCCAAAACCAAAGAAAGAAAGACTATCTTGGCTTGGACCCCTGCCTAATGATATTATTCGTCTCAGGAGCCTATACACAGCCTGGGGGCTATGTCACAGAGGACATTATAATTATATGGCTCTATGAGTGGCAGCCTTCCTGTGACGCCTAAGGACTGTGTATCTAGTTGACAATAGTTAAAAAAAAGCTTCCCAACAATTGAATTTCTGTTTCTTTTTGATTGCCTGTTGCTTGGCATTCAGCGCCATTCTGATATGATAGCCGGACTACTTCAAATATTTAGTGATTCTGAATCGGTCCCGTATTGCATTAAGAAGCTGCATATGAATACCTCAACGTATAAACATTTATATACTTTTAGAATTAACACTGCAGGTGAAATATAGTGTAATATTGTGTACCACACACAATAGTATGTGTGTAATCATGTAATGTAACTTAAATAACGTATGACATTGTTTATAAATTTTCGTCGATGAATGGTATATCACGTAAGACGAGGCACTATGGCTTTACAGCTTTAGCCTGCCCGATGGTGCAAATTATATTTAAAAAAAGAAACACTGTTTGGGACTTTACTTTTGGTTTGTTGATTTTCGATTGCTTTCATGCATGTATAAATGTAATTAAATTAAACTAAATACTTCTGAAAATCAAGAATAAATCATGATAGACGATACCGAAAACATTTCAAAAAAAACATGGTCGCGTAATGTTGAATCGGTAAACAAGGTCTGTGCAACTTGATAACTTAAAAAATAGTTTATTAGTAAAATAGTGATGAGACTGCAATTTAAAACAAGACATACTAATTTTCCAGATTGGTTACATGGATGGGGCTGTAGACGGACAAGCCTCTGTGTTTCAATCAAGTTTTGACATGGGCTACCGACAAGGATTTAATTTTGGTATAGAATTAGGTTCCAACAATGCTATGATTAGGTATGAATGCAATTTTAATAAATAATTAAGGCCTTACATGTGTTTGGGCTTGGATGAAGCATCACAATGTAAGACAATACAAATTGTGGGTCTTTATCAGAGTATACTACTTTCATACACCAGTCGTCACAATACACAACACAGGTTATCATGGAAATACTTTAAAAGTTAAAACTATGTTTTTCTTTTTATGTACTGTTTTGGCATATTTGTGCTTTTTGCCTATGTCAAGTATTTCAATTTTTGTTTTATGATAAATCAAATTAAATAAGTCTAAAGCCACAGTAAAATCCTGTCTATGCCTTAGTAGTGGTGACTTTACTAAAAGCTTCTACTGAGTTTTGGAAACAACAGGAAAATACATATTTCACCACATTATATCATTTGACCACTGTCATTATTGCATTATTTTGATTAATGCACCACTGTTTTCAAACAATCATTTTAAAAACACAAGTTTTGTAAAATGACAGACAGGATTTTTTTACATTCTAAGGCAGATGTCTTTTGGCTTGCTACATTCTTGACATGCATGTTTCCCATTGCATCCTGTTCTTTCACAGATTTTGTAGCATAGAAAAGCTTAGTTGCTTTCTTTTTCAGATTGCACCAGCAAGGGTATAATAAAAGCAATTACCTGAATGATTTTCAAGATTCAAGAAAAATAAACTGCCAGTTCTGTTTAAACAGGATACCAACTGAACAAAATATTGTAAATTTATACAATACCCAACAAGAAATGAACAATAAAATAAATAATTGAAAAAGATAATGTATTAGGTACTTTAATTAACTTAATTATTTTAGATTGTTTTACTTATCTATCCAGATTACATTAGATGTTAATATGTACATGTATCTGCTTGACAAGAACATATTGGTAGATACCTTTGGTTGCTGAGTATCTACACCATCCTAGTGGCTTAGGCCCCATTAAAGTTTTATATTTACATTGCTCTAGGCTTTTTTTCTGGAGGTGGTTTCATATGTTCCTGTTTAATTTCAGTTTTGATTTCTGGATGCCCTTGCAAGTTGCCATTTGTCATCTCAGAGCTACTTGGGTCTATTGGCTCTTGTTTAATGTTCATACTGTTGATATTTCCCTCTGCAGATTTTTCACCACTTTTGTCATTAGTGTTTTCAGTCTTTACTGTTACACCATTTGTCTAAAAATTCAAGGGTTTAGTAGTGATTACATAAATGATAGTATTTGGACCACAAAGGTTATGTTGGTTGCATGGAAAAACTACATCCTTTTTAAACTTTTAAGGATAAAACATACAAGTTTTCAAAAACATTTCATAACATTTTGAATTATAATTACAAGACAAGTTTTCAATATAACATTTTGAATACACTCAAAGATAGCTGATAGACTTTCATTAGCAACTTAAATAAAATTAAAAAAAGTTTTTACCTGAGCTGTTTGTATGACTGGTAAGGGGAATTGTCTCACAAGTTCTGCTAGTAACATGTCCACTCTTTGCCGCTGGAACATTGTAGATGGCTCCTCTTTAGGTGTACTAGAAACTTCTTTTGGTCCTGACTGCGCAGAATTAAAGGGGCTCACACCTATTTAAAAAAATAGAATTGTATGCTTTGATGTTGATATTAAAAACCACAACAGTGCATAAAGGATGTTATGTTGAAGATAGCATACCAGGTTTAGGAGCTTTGAAGTCCCACCAATATCCTTTGCTAGGATGATACCGTGAATAAGACATTGTTTCTTCAAAAGAGCATTGCAGATGATGAACTGCTGAGAGCTTAAACATACAAACCAACAAATATTCAAAAATATTTCTATTTCATTTACAGTACATTTGTATTAGGACTAACAACACCAAGTATGTACTGCAAGTTATTGATCAAGTGATGGATATGAATGGAAAATAGTACAAAATCCTTGCTCTATCTTCATCTATGCCATTTTTTCAAACTCTTGTGTTTTTTAGTTTTTATGTATAAAATAGTAGTAGTTTATTCATAAAGTGCAGAATTACCAGAAAGTAAAATGTACTGAAGTATGACTTTTATGTTGTTTATAAAACTGCATCAATACTTATAGTCCGGGTGGCAGCATTGCATTTTAGGTAGTGATTTTACGCCGATCCATTGCTATCTAGTTCGATAGATCTCGAATAACTGATAAGTAAATTGAGCGTCAGCTGGCGCACCCGCGGTGGGTGTAGGTATGAGAGGTCATGGAAGTTGTAAAAAAAAAATTTTTAAACAGTAATAGTACGCCGGCTGAAACCCATTTTCATGAATAGTTGACAATAGTGATTTACATAGTTAAATTAATTCCTCTAGAGATGCGCTAAAGTATTATCGTTAATGAACCTTAACGATTAAGTACGACTCTTATAGAACTTGAGTCTTACTAGAGTTACTACTACTAGACTGTTCCTTAAGTTTATTATTAATTCTTGTTCACAAATATTGTCGAAGTGAACATTTCGCTCCCAGTCTTTTTTCATAATATTGTTTAGAGTGATTCACGACTTTTCTCCAGTAATCCACAGATGCACGCAGATGCTGCTTTAAAATTTTAAGGGCAGAAGCTTAGGTAGCCCTAAGGTCGTGTTATGGGCTCAAGCAAGGCCAGAATCTACCAGTATCAATATCAGCCGGCTTACTATGACTTTTGTATTTGCAACGCTGCCACCCGGACTATTATGAAGTTTTATAAAGTTGTCACTACTTTATAAAGGCATGACTGGATTCAACAGACACAGATAAGACTGAATGTAACTAAATATGTTACAATAAATGTCAAAAACTGAAGTGCATATAAATGTAAGACATTGAGAAAATGAAATTTATATCCATTTGCAGACGAATTACTATCCTGGGAAAACAACCCAAAATGTGTCTTGGCTTCCAATACTAAAAAAAGCCCATCATTCTCTATCTTGAACTACCTATTTCATGCCAAGTAGTTCACTCTAGCTCTTGATGCTTTTTTGTCACTCCACCCTTACATCTATACATTGAACGGACAACAGCCCAGCCAATAGAATCAATGGGATGGGCTCCGTTGGCTTGGAGATCTTGAAAGGATGGAGGAAGATGGTACTATAAAAACAGTTTATCTGGATATAATGGACAGCTGATGAATTATTTTAGAATAGACCGACAGATTCAATATTTTTTTTATGCAATAAACAAATTTGTTATCAACAGGCATATGATTTGATTAATAAATGGTTTGGCATTTCTTCTGTTGTAGTTAGTTTACTTACCAATCTTGAGTTTATCACACTAATCAAATCAGGTGCTTGGTATACAATCCCAGCAATGATATAGTAGTCTGCCAAAGGTATCACATGAGTTGGACTGTGTCTCTGTTGCTTCCTGATTACATATAATATAGGATCTTGTACATGGAGCAGTATATACTCTAGGCCTGTCATATTTCTGCAAAATTAAAATCACTATAAATACCTACTAATTTCTACATTCGTCAATGATTTATATACTTACTGCAACTGGTCCATACTCAATCTCTGCATTTTTACAACTTCATTGTTACATGTACGGTCGAAAAATGGATTAGACCGCTCCGAAAAGTAGTCCATTATATTAGATGGACTCAGTAAAGGAATCCACGCGGAATCGTGCCAGGATAAACCAAGCGGATTTTCATTAGCAATGGGCATATTTCCTATCCTTCCGGGCATCATTTTGTTTAAAATATATTCAAAAAGCTTGTAAAATAGGAAATTCACGATTTCAATAAATTTGCTGCGTTTAGTTTACGAATAGTATAGATTTTTTTTTTTTTCGTTAATTTGCCCTTTCGGTCAGGCTAAAGCTATAAAGCCATACTGCCTCGTCTTCAGTGATATTTCTGCTGTATCTTAACTATGGTTATCGTCAAAGTCGTCTTAGTCAAGTCCAGTTCGTGTCAGTTCGTGCCAGTCATGCTTTAGTAAAGTAGTGGCGACTTTACTATAAAGCTTCGATGGAGTTTTGGAAGCAACACGAAAACTCATGTTTCACCACATTATATCATTTTCCCACACTCGCGCTTGTAATTCGGCACTTTATGAATAAAACACCACCATTTTTATGCATAAACACTCGACAAAACACTAGTTTTGGAAAAAAATACAACGAAGCGACACGACTCTTCCCGCGTTCCCGCCAAAAACTCCCCGAATAGTATAGAAATTAGAAAAACAAACAATTTTTTTTTTTTTTAATAATTTGCCCTTTCGGGCAGGCTAAAGCTATAGAGCCATACTGCCTTGTCTTAAGTGTTATTTCAGCTGTATCTTAGCTATAGTTATCGTCAAAGTCGTCTTGGTCAAGTCCAGTTCGTGTCAGTTAATTCCAGTCATGCTTTAGTAAAGTAGTGGCAACTTTACTACAAAGCTTCGATGGAGTTTTGGAAGCAACACGAAAACTCATGTTTCACCACATTATATCATTTTCCTACACTCGCGCTTGTAATTCGGCACTTTATGAATAAAACACCACCATTTTTATGCATAAACACTTGACAAAACACTAGTTTTGGAAAAAAATACAACGGAGCGACACGACTCTTCCCGCGTTCCCGCCAAAACCCGAAAAACAAACAAGATTTAATGTCAGTTTTTTTTTTTTTTTGGCTTTGCCATCTACTTTAAATTATTTATTTAAGCCTTAAATTTTATGACGTTTGATATGTCTAGGCTGGGTTTATGCTTTAATTTGGAGTAAAGGTTCGGAAAGATCGTCACGTTGACTAAAAGAAAAAGCTATTGTCCTCATTAGGACAAAAATAGGATACGACGCCATTGCGTCGTATCCTATTTTTCGACTATTAGACGATTAAATTTGAAAATATCAAAACACTTGACTGGCAAATACACAAAATGCGACGCCAAAATTAAAGAAGAAGATTTCGCGATCCCGCAAAAACCTATTTAATTTGCCCTATCGGGCAGGCTAAAGCTTTAAAGCTAACTGCCTAGTCTAACATGACTCAGTTAGTAAGGACATCATATATTTTCTACGGCATGATTAGACTTGATCAATACTTACTTTGTCTGATTATATCATTTTATAACTCAAGTTTTTAAAGTGCGACATCAAAAAAAAAAAGAATCTGCATTCTGATTTCTATGGATTTCAGTGCATTTTGATGTTTGAGGTAGAGAGGGAGGAGTTTTGGCGGGAACGCGGGAAGAGTCGTGTCGCTTCGTTGTATTTTTTTCCAAAACTAGTGTTTTGTCGAGTGTTTATGCATAAAAATGGTGGTGTTTTATTCATAAAGTGCCGAATTACAAGCGCGAGTGTGGGAAAATGATATAATGTGGTGAAACATGAGTTTTCATGTTGCTTCCAAAACTCAATCGAAGCTTTATAGTAAAGTCACCACTACTTTACTAAAGCATGACTGAACTTAACTGACACGAACTGGACTTGACTAAGACGACTTTGAAGATAGCTATAGCTAAGATACAGCAGAAATAACACTTAAGACAAGGCAGTGTGGCTTTATAGCTTTAGCCTGCCCGAAGTGGCAAATTATTACAAAAAAAATGGAGGTAGAGATCACTGCTGTAAGAGTTTTGGCGGGAACGCGGGAAGAGTCGTGTCGCTTCGTTGTATTTTTTTCCAAAACTAGTGTTTTGTCGAGTGTTTATGCATAAAAATGGTAGTGTTTTATTCATAAAGTGCCGAATTACAAGCGCGAGTGTGGGAAAATGATATAATGTGGTGAAACATGAGTTTTCGTGTTGCTTCCAAAACTCCATCGAAGCTTTATAGTAAAGTTGCCACTACTTTACTAAAGCATGACTGGCACGAACTGACACGAACTGGACTTGACTAAGACGACTTTGACGATAACCATAGTTAAGATACAGCAGAAATAACACTGAAGACGAGGCAGTATGGCTTTATAGCTTTAGCCTACCCGAAAGGGCAAATTAACGAAAAAAAAAAAATCACTGCTGTAATGTTTACATTAATAATTTTGATTAGTAAATTAAATTGCTTGGAGATAATATGAGCAATATTTGGATTTACTTACTTGCATAAATTTGTCATTAAGTATTTTTGTAAGTCTCACTCAATTGCAATTTCCCATTCAGTAGGTACTTGGCACAACTCATCATATCGACGGATAAATGTGGTCATTTTCATAACCACAACAGATAAGAATGTCCCTGTGTTTATATAATTCTGGACTGTGGCCAGAGTGTATCTATATTATTCAAACAGCATAAAGTGCATTTTCTCTTTACAGATTGAATAAGTTTAATTTGACATGCATCGAGTGTAGTTACGATGTAAACTCGAGCTTTTGACAAGATCTTTTTAATGCCGACCTAATCTTCGTGTCACACCCCCGGAGATTATAGCGGTAAAAGAGTAACTGATTTGAAAAATTGACTTTTATAACTCACAAAACATTGCGTGAAGAGCAACCTTAAATTTAAAGGCTACAAGTATTTACTAAGCTTACAAGCTCTTCATAGATCTAAAACAGAAAACATACAATTTTTAATTTGTCTATTGCTTAGTCTGAAATTAAAATGGAGAGTCTAATTCGTTGTTATAGTCAAATTGCTGCAGAGGCTCGTTTTAACTTTGACAATGTTCCTACGGATTCATCAGCTGATCAGGTAATGCTTAGTTTTAACCAAAGATGAAATTATATATCCTGTACAGTGTTCAACTTTGATTGTGAAAGGAATAATCAAGTGTAATTTTTTAGCTGGAAGTAGAAGAAACTGTTCTGAAGCTTTATAGACAGTTCGAAAAGGACTCTGCTTTAGATCCAGAATTACCAAAACTTAAGAGATCTGCTCATATCAAATTTCTCAAAAGCTGGCTGAAGTGTTTGCCAAGAAGTTATGAATGTCTTGATGCAAGTAGAACATGGCTTGTTTACTGGATTTTACATTCTTTGTGGATACTTAATGACATGCCCGATGGGGAGACTCTCTCACATGTAGTACAGTTTCTTTCTAAATGTCAACATAGTGAGGGTGGATATGGTGGAGGTCCAGGTCAACTTTCTCATCTAGGAACCACATATGCCGCAGTTAATGCAATCAGTATCATTGGTACAGAGGAGGCCTACAATTCATTGGATAGGAGCTCTTTACAAAAATTCTTATGGACTGTGAGAGATGTGGATGGCTCGTTTGCTCTACACAGAGGTGGTGAGCAAGATATCCGTGGAGCTTACTGTGCTATCAGCATTGCAAAGATTACCAACATATACACTGATGCATTGTTTGATAAGACAGCTGAATGGATAGTGAGCTGTCAGACTTATGAAGGAGGTTTTGCAGGCTGCCCTGGCATGGAAGCTCATGGAGGGTATGCTTTCTGTGGAATTGCAGCCCTAGCTCTACTAAATAGAACTAAACTGTGTGATATAGATGCTCTTTTACGATGGTGTGTAAATCGCCAGATGAGTTTGGAGGGAGGTTTCCAAGGCAGGACCAATAAACTTGTTGATGGCTGTTACTCCTTCTGGCAAGGAGCTGCCTTCCCAATAATTAGTGCAATTTTATCACAAGGTAACCATACTGATATCACGAAGAATAGTTGCAGATTTATTAGGAATCACATAAATTGTCATTTTACCTAATTGTTTAGATCAAATAATAAAATTTCAATTTAGAAAGAAATGGAAACTGATGATTTTTCATGTGTTTCTGCATTATGTAATATAGTTACAGATTTTGAAGTGCAACATGTTTGATAAGTCTTCATGTCCAAAATATCATAGGCATAATTATGATGAAGTGCGCGTTTTATTCTATTTTTGATATATTTGTGTATATATTTTTTTCAGAAAGCAACAAATTGATAGAAACGGTTTTCTTCAATCAAGGTGCTCTGCAAGAGTATATAATTATTTGCTGTCAGGCCCGTGATGGTGGGCTTATAGATAAACCTGGCAAGTTAGTATAATAGAGTATTACTATGTTTTTAACTAACATTAATTTCCATGGCCTATCCACATAAAATTAATCTCAGGCTGTGCCAACAATGAGATTGTAACAATGGTCAGCTCTACTTTAATGGTATCTCTTTGTATTATGCAAAGTAATAGTAACATTAAACAGTAATGAATAATTACTCTCTATAAAACAAAGTTCCACTCTGTGTTTGAAGGAAAAAACAAGTATAATAATCAGATAATCATTATGATACAAAACACTTGTCATTTATATATTAACTTTCATTATACTTCTAATGGTAACATTAAATGAGACAAACAAGTAACTTTGGTGATGGTAAGAGCTATAAGAAGAAGAGATGGTAACACCTATCGCCATTGCTATGTTTCTCAGTTCTAAAATAAATCTAGTCTTACTGTATTGATGCTCATTACTGTGAAATATTTGAGAGTGAATCTCATATTTCTGTAAATCCTCTTATGAACAAACAACCCCTTACATATTTACCTACATTAAAACAATATTCCTTTTTATTGTTTCAGACATAGAGACATTTACCATACTTGCTATGCACTAAGTGGGCTGTCTGTAGCCCAACATGGCACTGGGACTGGAGATCCCTTGATCATTGGCTTGCCTCGTAATGAGCTCAACAGAGTACATCCCCTCCACAATGTAGCACCACACTTTGTCTACAATGCTGTTCACTACTTTATAAGACATCCTCCTCCCGTAAAAGATGATAATTAAGTAAATACATTGTGATATATTTGCCAATGCCCCAGTATTTTTGTACTGGATTTAGTGTTACATATTATAGATAAACATGATCATTAAATTTAATTTGAAAATGATGATGATCATAGAACTTGCAAGTTTCTTCATGATGAATAGTATAATTAAGGGGCAATTATTGGGCCATTGACAAATACATATACCATAACTAATATTACTATGTAATATAGTATTATTTACATAACTACTAAGTACTTGATGAGTCACAAATGTATTAATTATCTAAATTATGGATTTTAAAGTGGTACAACTGTGTTTTATACATTTTAACCATCCATTTTCTATTCAAATTTCTATATGTAAATGTACATACAGAGAAGTGGATTCACCACCCATAATTTAATAGTGTGAAATTGTTCCTTTTTAACTCTTAGACTAAACAGATATAAATGAAATTTGGTATTGGAGTGGCTATTTTTGGATTAACACCAGTTACACAAAATATGAAGAGTTACTGAATAGAGAGTGAACCCATACATAAGTATGTATAGTGTGTATACTACCATGCAATAAAATCTTTCATAGAAAGTTAAAGCAGTATTCATTCTACAGAATAATATATTTTACAAATAAACTACTTTTAAAATAAATAAACATAATTAAGTTCCCTAATTTAACAATAGGTACCAACTAAACTAATACAAATTCTTCTGACTCTATATCAGTATCACTATCTTGAATATTTGGAGCAACCCAATTTTGCTCTGTTTCAAATATTGAGTATCTAATATTAGGTATGTCCATAACAGAAGCTCGAGATCCATTATTAAGGCTAAATATTGGGTAGTCATAATTCGTTGAAGCACCTTGTGGTACTAGGAATGACTTTATAACATTAATAAAAGTTTCAAAATCATGTTGTGTTGCAAGATAAAATCCAATGCAACATGAGGGATCCATTTTACTAAGGGGCATTTTTCGTGGTGATCTGCAGTGAAATGTCTGCAATGAAAAGTTAGGCTGCCAAACATCAACCATTTCCTGGCAGTAATGGGGATCCAAGTGGATCAATCTGTCATCCTGGTATCCTACAAAATATAAAGAGTGTTTTGGCCTTCCACCAATGATCCCCACACAAAAGTCTAATGTGAGAAGTGATGTGAGACATGATCCATATATTGGGTTAAATCTGTCCGAGCCCAATTTGACAGGTACCAACAGAATCAAAGATTTCCAACCTCCATGTGGCAACCTGCACTGTGAATATACATCCTGAATATAGATGGTTGATTCTTGAGCAACATATACTTCTAAATTATCAAACTCATAATTTTCTTTAGAAGCTGCTGACATCACAGCTTTCAGGCAGTGAGCTACAGAGGCAGGTCCATACCAATCACCAGGTTTCTTTCCCAGTGCTTCCCCTAAACTAACCATTTGATGTATTGAGAGAGGGCTGTTAACAGATGACTTATCGCCAAACCACTTTATGATCATGCGATGAAGGCAATCTTCTTGAAATTCTCTAGCATTCTGTATACCTTTTTCAGGCATCCATCTCCAAGATCTTCCCAGAAAATGACAAACAAGAGCTTGAGCAAGTAACATTTGTCCACTTCTTAGCATACAACCCCAGCCACAATCCGTTGTAAATGAAGAGCCAGACATGGTGGGGAACTCTCTTCTATAAGTCATCCAGATTCTACTGATAAAGTCAGACTTAAATCCTTCAATGCCTTCCCCATAAATCTGTTCTATGGGTTGATGCATAGTGGCCTCAGTGCCAATTTCAGTTGATGACTCCAAAGAACCAGTTGGGCTAAGTTTGCGATGGTAACAACGTCCTAAAAGCCAAACAGGTGATTCCTTTGAAAAGTTTGTTTTTAACTTCACAGTCCAGCCAAACTTCACATTGTTCCACATGGATAATAATCTCGACTCCACCTTTCCTTTGATATCCAGAAAGTCTTCACCGCTGTCGCGAGCGCTCGAAGATCCCATACTACTCCTATCCTGTTTAAGGGATGTGCTTTGTGCGACAGCATTATCAGAATCCTTTAATTCCGATGTGTGCATAACCATGCTATTTGATCCATTCATTGTGTACGTAGCCGACTTCAAAGGTACTTGCTATTAAAACTTTACTTGTGGGCATCCATACACATTGTGGAACAATCCATTCTGATTCGTTGATAATATGTTCTCAACAATAACTATGTTAAACTATTCATTTTTCTTCGTCACATTGCGCCGAATTCATTTACAAATGGAATTTTTAATTTTTATCAACCACAACAATATTGGTATCTGATTCTTCTTTCTTTGGTTTTGGCGTCGCGTTTTAGCATTTGCCAGTGTCAAGTAATTATATATTTTCAAGTTTCAAAAGTTAAATAAGTGCCATCGTAGCTAGTTTTAGTCAAAGTCGTCTTTGTCAAGTCCAGTTCGTGTCAGTTAATTCCAGTCATGCTTTAGTAAAGTAGTGGCAACTTTACTACAAAGCTTCGATGGAGTTTTGGAAGCAACACGAAAACTCATGTTTCACCACATTGTATCATTTTCCCACACTCGCGCTTGTAATTCGGCACTTTATGAATAAAACACCACAATTTTTATGCATAAACACTCGACAAAACACTAGTTTTGGAAAAAAATACAACGGAGCGACACGACTCTTCCCGCGTTCCCGCCAAAAACTCAGGTATCTGATTCATTTCAATTAATCAAGTTGTCAGTTGATTTGATTGATTTTTTTTTTGTTTATGACATCGTACTTATGTATTTCGCCAGTGATAAATATTTTTTAATATTTTATTTCACATTCATGGTGTAGTCCGGTCTTTGTAAAGTAATGACAGTAGAAGTTACGTGTAGAAGTTTTAAAACCAACATGGAATGGCATTTTTCGCTACAATACATTACTAACATCCGTACATGTAATTTAAAACTTTAGTAATAAAAATGCTCCAATACATAAAACTGTATAAATCGTACTTGTAAACATATCTGAATCTTCTAAAATTTCGTATAGTTTTAAGTTATAATTTGGGGTTTTATTGTTTCCCTGTTTTTTCGAGTCAAATAAAAACATGAGAACTGGCATAATACATGAATGTGCTATGGCCGAAGAACAAAAAGGAAAAAAAAATACACAGGTAAGGTATGTACAATAATACAATGTACATATTACAAATATTTAAAATATTACAATAATAGCATAATAAATGACATATTACTTTACGACTAGGTCTTTGGTAATTGGTTTGTTTTGACTTTACTTTTGTACTTGCTTTGACAGTACATTTACGGTATATTGTTCTTTGGTACATTTACTTTACGTTACGAATGCTTATTGGATATGATTATTGCAGTGACGAACAAAATACTATTTATTAAAAAGCTTAAGTATGACTGAAATAAGGTCCATGAAGATTGAGGAATATAATGCTATTGTAGAAGATTTCAGCAAGCTTTCCTCGTTCAGTCGTAAATCTGAAAACGAGTTGAAAAAAAAGTATAAAAAGTAAGTAGACTGCTTAGCTTCATCACCTTTACATTGGACGATTTTAAGTCACCTGAAATTTCATTCCAAGAACCTTTAATTTAGTCAAAGAATTGTGTCATTGAGGGTAGTGATGATATTAATTTATGTAGGTATTCAAGGTAATTCTCTATTAGTATTTCTAATATTTATTTTGATCTTTTCAGCATAGCACCAGCCACTTTGGGTAGTATATTGTCTCTGCTTATTCAACGATCGATGAAACAAAGTTATAGAAAGTCTCCATCTATATCAAGCAAGTACCATGAACTCTTTGACCAAATAATGCGGGACAGAAAAAAAGACAATGCAATCTTAGAGTAAGTACTTAAACAATCTCTACAGGTGGATATTTCACACAAATCTTTCTAATTTAAGAAACAATAATCTGAAACAATATCCTGATGGTAAAAGATAATGGATTATGCATGCCCATGACCATTAGGTACAGCAATACATAGATTTTAAGTATCTAACAAAGTCCAGGGCATTGCTGCTTTGGCACTCATTACTTTGAGGCTTTTGTTAGTTCAGCCCTATAATTTCACTACCTGTATTAATTCCTATATGACACCATAGCTCAACTTAGTTGTGGTACTGCCCATATAGTACAGCAACTTAAGCAGCCTCCCCTCGGGTTCCACTGCTCAGCCTGCCACCACAGCAAGGCAGAAACTCACAGAGGGAGGGAGAACATACAAATACCTACCTCAACTTAGTTCCTATAGTAATAACCATTGGCTTACCATACTTTTTTGTTTTTCAGCCTTGCTGATAGTCAAGGCATAAGTCCAGCTTTGTTTGCGAGATCTTTACTGCAAGGAGCATATTCTGACCCAGTAGTAGCAAAAAAATGTTTTAAAGATACTACTCATATTGAGGATAAAGATTTGGCATATCAAGTCTTTTTGGTAAATATAATCCGAATATTTTTTGAAAGGCCACCAACAATAATGTAGCTTAAATATTATTATCATGAATGATGCTATAATCTGCATAATTAAATCATCAAAAAATATGATTTGATCACCATTTTATCTTCACAAACTTTTTCATAAAAAAAAATTACATGGGATAATTTTTATAAAGAAATATGTTATGTGTGGTAAAAAATATTTTAACATCTAGAGATAGATAATATGATGTAGTTTTACTACAGCTTATAAAAATACTATCACGATCGCATCGCTCGATCGTAATTTAATGTCAACACACCTCATGGCCGTTTTGAGTAAAGAGATAACACAACTTTATTGTATACTGACACTCAACATAATTCAACACACATAATATTATCTTAATAACCAAGTAAACAACAACGATTGACTATTCTACCAGTCATGACGTACGGTGCCGAAACGTGGACGCTTACGGTGAACCTGTCGGAGTTTATTTGCGTGACAAAATTCGTAATGAAGCCATCCGACATAGAACTAAAGTCACCGACGTAGCTCGAAAGAGTCAATAATCTGAAGAGGCAGTTGGCCGGTCACATTTATCGAAGAACCGATAACCGTTGGGGTAGACGAGTTCTTGAGTGTAGACCGCGTGCAGGCAAGCGTAGTAGGACGACCTGCGTAAAGCGTCGGCCAAGTGCTGGATAGAAGAACTGAACAGTCAAACAAGTTCGACAGAAAGCTCCGAGCTCATGAGTGGCGTACATTAAGAGAGAACTACGTTCAGCAGTAGACAGCAAAGGGCTGATGATGAACATAAGGACATACACATTTGCGGTAGTACAATGGCCTTATTGCCAAGAGCGATTTCTTCCAGTCACATATGTTTTATTTAATATTTGCAGGAAAACTTACAGTGTAATTTTCTTGTAATTTGTCTTGGTAATAATGCATACATCAAAAAGATAGGGGTCTATGTATTATTTTCTTTTCCAAAAAATTCATAGTTATGACATTTTTTCAGCTGACAAAACTGGACACTCCAAAAAAAGTGATAATGTGTATTGTAGATAAGCATAGTAGTAGTAGGTATAAGTATTACAAAAAGTAAAACAGCGAGAGATTTTCAATACCAACTTTCAACAAAAAATAATGATTAAAATCGATGTATGTGTTAATGAATTATTTCTAAGTTCATATTTTGAATTTTAACACCAAACATTTTTTCTTGAGTGTGGGTAGGTCTCGTCGCCAATTGTTACGTATGTGTGGTGGGTAGGAGCAATGATAACGGCGGTAGCTAAATGCACACTGATTTATTCATATACGGCCCGGTGGACGTAGCCACCGCTATCTACTATACATGTATATACATAACAAATCCCCCTATCAATGGGAACTGTGCTGCATTTCGAGATAAAAATTGAGATGATATTACATCATAGTGGGGGCTATACTAATGCCGAGTTTTATTCGAATCCATTCAGTAGTTTCGCCGTGATGCGGGATCAAGATGCAAACAGACAGACAAAAATTAATATAATTTTTAACCGACTCAAAAAAGGAGGAGGTTCTCAATTCGACTGTATGTGTTTTTTATATATGTTAAGCGATCGTTTCGCTAGTTATAATTATTATGAATCGATTTTGATGATTATTTCTTTGCTCGGTAGATCATACTTCAGAGGTGGTCCCATATAAATTTTAACGAAATCGATCGAGCGGATTTTAAAAAATCAACAAAAATCTAAAAATTGTATGGGTACACATCGATGATATTTTCGTTTAATCCGAAACCTCGCTGTTTCATTGGAGCAGTGCGTTTAGTTGACCTAAGGGTCATTGAGTCGGATTTTTCAAATTGTATAATTATTATTTGCTCTAATATCAACAATAGAGGGCCCTGCAGATAAATTTTACAAAACTTATAATTTTTTTATTATAAGTATAAAAACAAGGTTAATCACATCTGATCTCATGACCTCTCTCTCTCTCTTTCTCTCCCTTTCTCTGCATGCCAATAATAATTTTACGCTATTTTTCAGGCAATTATGAATGATAACCAATATGGACCTTATGCAGAAGTAATAAAACAGTAAGTAAATTATATCTTGCTTCCATTCTGATGCCGAAAATGGCAAAATAATGTTGTAATTTCCATTGTTTCAGGTCTATAGGTTTAGAATATGAATTACGTTTAGAAAGAGAACTTAGATTAATGAATATAACTTTTTCCGATGAAAATGTTCTCAGAGCCAGGGGGTACGACAAAACTCCCGATTTCAAACTTGACGTTCCGATAGCCATCGGTGGTTTTATAGTGAACTGGATTGAAAGCAAAGCGCTATTTGGAGATGAAGAAAATCATTCCGGGTATTTGAAAGAACAGCTCCTTTGTTATTGGAATAGATTTGGCCCCGGACTGGTTATATATTGGTTTGGATATTTGGAAACATTGGAATCAACACCAGAAGTAAATAACCTGTTCATGTTGCGTACAGGATTCCCAGATAAAACGGAGATAACACAGTATCAAATGGATGTTTAATCAATCAGTGGTTATGTAAATATGATTATCAGCGAGTCTTAATAGCGCACAGGAGAAAATGCGCGAAAGTTCCAAGTACCTATGTGGTCAAGTCGCGAAAGTGAAAATTACATAAACAAACATTACATTATTTTTATTTTATTCATTCGAATGTATTTATACGTCACACTTTAATACTGTAAATGGAATGTTTATGCGTAAGTGAATGTGTATGTTTGTTACTTTTATCACACTGTTATGATTTAATAAATTTAAGTGAAGTTAACTCAAAAAAATTTAATTGTATTTTTGGAGATAAAAAAAACGGTCAAGCCTGGTGGCTTCATGATAAACTTTATGTATTAAAGGTTACAAGATGTATACCTACATTACTTTTTTTATTGTGATAACGTTTTTTACTAAATTTTAATTTAATTTAATGTTAATTTCAGCTCCTACTTTATCTAATTCAGTCTAGGTAATTATTACAGTGCTCGTATATAAATGATAGTGCTCGTATAAATGCGTTGACATCTTTGTTCTGTTGTTTCCTTGTCGCAAATATTTTTCTTTCATAAGTTACTTAAATACGTGACTTGATGTTCATTTTGTCAAAGGTATTTATAACAGTCGTAATGATGGTATACTTACTGATACTTACGTTTTTATACAGGGTTTTAATCAGCAAAATACTTAGGAGATTTAATCTTTAAAGGCAAAATACAATTTAGCATGAGTTGAGTGACAAGAGGTGACATCTTAGAAAGAACAATATAAAACTGTAACGAGTTTCTATATTGAGTTTTTTCAAGTGTATTTTTCATGAAAGACAAAAATATTGGAATGCCATACATTAAAGTTGTTGTTGCCACTGGCAACATACATTAAAGTGTAATGCCAAAAACAAAGAAATAATAAGCATTGGCTTTCTTGGGCTATCAATGTCATCGTGATGTCAAAAGAAACTTCAATGTTATATGTTATTGAAATAAAATTAGTCGATTCTTGTTAAATAATTTTGAGATTGTGATGTAGATTTATTTTAGCAATTTGAGGTCATTGTTTCTATTAGGTCATAACTTATAAAAAATGGTAGTAGGAGCATTTCCTATTGCAAAATTATCAGTTTTGTTGATTAAGCAGATCAGCAAACCCATCGCAAATGTCTGCAAAGAAAGGGCCAAGAATAGTCCGTTTTTCAGGACCTATGTCTGTATGCCTCCTGCACAGTGTAAGCAACTTTTCAATCAGTATTCTTGTTTTTTTATTACCATTTATGCAATTTATTACTAATAATATTTTCAGTTTACAACTGGTGTGAGGTGAAGGCTAAGATGTGGATTTTAAATCTGGGAAAACCAGTCAACATCCCAGTCCTCAGTCAAGAAATGGCAATTGAACTAGGCGCAAATCTTCTTGGTGAATCAGTTATCTTTGTTATAGGTGCTGCTTTGCTGATAGTTGAATATAGCAGGTAAATTTTAGTATCAAGGTTCTTTTTTTATTTATTAACCCACAGTTGCATAATAAAAACAAAATTAATAGTTTAGATTTGATATAATTGTTCCATTATGGAACTTTAGAGAATACATTTTTATTTCAGGCAAAGTAAGAAAGAAACGGCAAAAGAACTCAAAAGAGCTGAGGAAATGCTGCACATTTCCAGCACTATTACAGATCTCTATTTCACTGTTCAACAACAACAAACCCAACTACGGGAAATGGAGAGGATCATTGTTACTTTGAGTAAGAGATTTAATGCTTATTTTTATCATTATATACATGACAGCCCAGTTGGCTCACTGGTAGTATATCTGCCTTGAGAGCTGTAGGGTGTGGGTTCGATTCCCACTCAGGGCAAACATTTTGTGGATAAACAAATGTTTGTTCTGTGTCTGGGTGTTCTGTATGTATTATAAGTATGTATTTACAAAAAAAAATAAGTATTTATGTATTCTATCAGTTAACTAAAAAACTTAAAAACGGCTTCCATCACACAAGCTCTGCTTAGTTTGGGGCCAGATGGCGCTGTGTGTATAGTCCTACGATATTTATTTATTTTACTCACTGCTGATAGTAAGGTCTCTATCTTTATGTGGTCTATTTCTTGGTCCAGTACTAGTCTTGGCCACTGTTCTATGATAATGTTGCATATAGTGACATAACATTGCAATGTTTAATTTAGTTAAACCATTTTAAAATCTGACTTTCTTGTAGGTATTTGTAAATGTTTATAAACACAAGTTCCATTTCACATGTTTGCTTATTACAGATGATGAGAAGCCAATTCCTCCTCCATCATCATCTTCACCTGTTCAATCTGGTGCCCCACCTTCTTCGCCTGGAGCAATGACACCAACACCTAAAGTGTCAGAGACAAGTGGCACCATACCTACTCCATATCCTAACAAAGGCATCATACTTCAATCTCTAAATTATATACAAATGGATGCATTTAGCTCTATATTCCCTAAAAATAGTGTAATCATAAGTAATAACAATGATGATAAGCCATCACAACAAACAGAGTCAAAAATGTTTGACCAAAAACGGGAACCTGCAGTTCTCACAGCGGCATTGTATAATATAGAGAATAATTTCAGGAGTTTATTCTGAATGGTAAAATGTAAATAGATTGTTATAAAATGTGTTGTAATCATCTGTAGAATTTCTGTTGTTGTTTACTCACATTTGTATTGCCAATCACTTTTATGTATTATAGTCTCTTTGTTACAAGTATTAATAAAATCATACTGGTCAAGTAAAGGGATATGCTATGAAGTAGTAGAATATAATTTAGATATTAAAAGCTATATTGGATTTAAGCTGTTGTTTATTATCAATGGGCCTCTTATACTTACATGACATACTTGATCAGCCCAATGATTGTTACTATCATCTGAACTCTACAAATGATGGAGCTTTGTGCTAGCAATGTGGATCCCAGTATAGAATATATTTAGTTGTTGATAAATGATTTGAAATATACATTATTTTTTAAAGTAGTTAATGTTTTGATGTACTATACATCAAATGTAATGAAACTATCCGTCATGTATGGATGCATTACCACACCAATATGTATGCCATACTAGTCACTTGGTTAAAAATCATGGAACAGATGTCTCTGTACTTAGACAGGTACAGTATACTGCAGTAATGTCATAGCTTATTTGTATATAAGAGAATAGGCTATACTACAATATTCAACATGAGTCCATTACACACTCACAGATTGTAACATGATTAGATCATTTATTACTATACTTTTCACTTTTTTTTTATTTTGACTGCCCTTTTGGTTCATTGGTAGTATGTCTGCTTAATGAGCTGAAGGGTGTGGGTTCGATTCCCACCCAGAACAAACACTTTGTGGTATAAACAAATGTTGGTTCTGTATCTATTATAAGTATATATTTATAAGAAAAAAGTACTAAGTATTCTATCAGTTATGGAAATCAGTTCCATAGTACAAGTTATGCTTAGTTTGGGGTCAGATGGAGCTTTGTGTAATGTCCTACTATATTTATTTTATTATCTTTGCAATTTTTAATAATTTAAACTAATTTATGTTTGGCAATCTGGAAATAAAATTCTTCCATTCCATTTCTTATTAATTGTAATGAAAACAGCAAAAATCTAATTTTAAAACTCAATATACATGAATTTTATGTTTCTAATCTAACCATTCAGTCATATATGAACAATTTTCAGGTGTGATAAGTCCTGTAGAATAACACTTATGTATTAGCGGGCAGACTCCACAAGGCACTTGTACTAATCCTGGGGATGGAATCAGAGGTTCAATAGCTCTATATACACGACTGCCATCTGGGTACACACTGCTTTCTGCCTTGCCGTCATACACAAGAGTATTTAGAATTGTGATAACATCTTCAACATCTAGATTGACCTGAAAAAAGAAAAAGGAATTTACCAATAACGATATCACTATATTGACACAATAAGAGATAGATATTTATAGTAATTATGTATTAAATAGGCTC
Source organism: Biston betularia (assembly GCA_905404145.2). Taxonomy (NCBI): domain Eukaryota; kingdom Metazoa; phylum Arthropoda; class Insecta; order Lepidoptera; family Geometridae; genus Biston; species Biston betularia. The sequence continues at coordinate 5,189,130 of FR989879.1, forward strand.
AAAAAGATGGTCTTATCATTGGTATATTTATGTATATATTTTAAACAAATAGTGATGAACTTTTCATAAAATATGCAGATACAAGTCAAAGAAGTTGTGAAAAATTGATTTAGGTTCTAGTAATATATGCAACATGAATTAATAAAAAATTAATACATAATTTACACATTCTATATTGTTCAAGCATAATATATGCTAATACACTTTGTACCAGATTGTTTCTTAAAAGTACAAGAAATTATTTTTTAAAATAAAAATTGAAGCAGTATATGAAAAAAGCAGATTATAGAAAAATGTGACTCACTTTACTTATTCCCAAGTCCATAATATATTTTTGTACTTCAGCAGCGCTTGCATATGACTGAGACCTTCCTATGACAGGGCCTCTAGGGTTATTTTTGATAAAATCAGCTCTTTGAAGTAAATACCGATGGCATTGGACATTGAGGATTTCTACAAACTCTGATTCAAATTCTTGATCTTGGTACCAAGCCCCGCCAGTTAGAGATCTATCTGGTTCTAAGTTGTAGAGCATGTACACTTTCTTTTTTGAAGCCTGATAATTAAACAAAAGTTTATGAGCAAATTAATATGATTGTTAACAAGATTTTGTTGCAGCTTATAGGTAATCTAATATTAGATTACACTCACATTAACGCATTTCACAGCTTTTATAATTTTTTTGACCTCAAGATTTTTGAGTACTTTAGTAAGTTGTGTATTGGCCAGGTTTGAGCGTACTCTTATATCTCGAATCCATATCCCTTTGTCTCCAGCTTCTTCTATTAAATTGTAAACTACTTTTTCTTCATTGTCTGCTCCTTTTACAGCTTGTTTGCTTGAATGTGTTTTGAGCCTGTACAAAAAAATATAACCAAGAAACTACTCATCAAAAACTCTCTTTTAGTATTTTAGAGAGGATCAACACAGTTAGCATAACAGTTATCTTTTTACTTGTATATTAGTGCTCCGCCCTGGTTAAATAAATCGAAATGCTCTTGTTTTAGAAGTTCATTTATTGCGGCAACTAATTCAGCAGATGAGACTTCTGGAATTGCAACAGTGATATCTTGGTGTGATATCCCTTTTGGGCTTTTCTTGGCAACATTAATAATTTTTTCTTTCAGTTCTAGTGCAACTGTGCTGCTCATTTTTGATATTAATAGAATTAATCAAAAAATTCAAAACTAACAATATAACTCTTGCGAAATAAATATTAAACTTTTTTAAATTTTCGACCACTTAGCACTTGCGTGCATTGTGCCAGTTCTTAAGCTTACATCACATTCCACTGAATATTATCTGCACGTATTTCTAGTTTGAATTCAAAAAGATAAAAGATCACGGGCACTTTAAACGTATTCTAAGAAAAAGATACAATTAAAGAAAAAAGTTATGTCCCAAACTGTAGCAGAAATCGGGCAACGAACTCGAAAAAATACTAGGTTTTGAAAATAATACAGTAGAGTGACAATCTTTCGTATTCCCGCCAAAACTTCGATGCTGTTGTGTCCAACGTCAAAAGTTTTGACAGTCGTTTCTTTTTTTCCATCCATCCTTTTAACAATGCAATCTGTGTTTAATTCAACACATTACATTTAACATTTCTTTTCAACCGAAAAATCAAACTAAGCCTCACAAATTTCTTGGCAACGCGACTCCGACGTTTAATTTTCATCTAATCTCTGGTTTTATAATTCACGGAAGAAATGTTACCAAAGGTTTCATAGATATGTGTAAAAAAATACCATTTTAATAATGGAACTAAATTCTATGAGGCGTTAAATATTTTAGCAATATTGGTTTATTGCTTTTATAGTAATTTTACATGTTCTTTGTTCATTAAAAAACGAAGTATAGTGCCACCACCGAGCGGTATACCTAGGTATCTTTGACAAAAATGTTTTGCTGGTTATGAGACGTAGGAATACGGAGAAAATGTACATAGAGTGAATAACATGAGTACATTCTTCTTTGATTTTGGCGTTGCATTTTGTGCATTTGCCAGTGTCAAGTGTTTTGATATTATCAAGTTTCATAAGTTTAAAAGTAGTCGAAGTCCAGTCTTGGTCATGTTCAGTCAAGTCCAGTCATGCTTTAGTAAAGTTGTGGCGACTTTATTATAAAGCTTCGATGGAGTTTTGGAAGCAACACGAAAAATCATGTTTCACCACATTATAATATTTTTTCTACCCTCGCACCTGTGCTTTACGAATATAACACCACCATTTTTATGCATAAACACTCGAGAAAACACTAGTTTTGCATAAAAATACAACGGGGCGACACGACTCTTTCCGCATTCCCGCCAAATCTCTATTTAAGGATTTGTCCTTCAGATATGTTATTCTTGTAAGAAAACCGGTTGGTCAGGTTTTTATTTTTAAAAAACTTATGAGTTAAGATGTATCTACCTAACGTCCTAACCTTTGCAAACAGATTGTACATACATGCTCACACAAAACTCACATTGCTTACCAAGGGTAAAATCACGTGTAAGTATTCAATAAAACGTGCCTTACACAATAATACATTTAATTACTTAGACATAGGTACATAATTATAGGCACGTTGGCGTCGGTCATAACTTTTTGTTAGCAAAAAGTTTTGTGCCACATAAACGACTATGAATTATCTCATAAGTGCCTAAAAACTAAATGTGTGATTGCTTGGTTTGCAAAAATCATAGCACATTTTTTTTTACTTTTTTACGCTAGTAGGTACCAATAAAGTAACGTATTGAATTTAATGATGTTTCAAGGAAATGTATTCAAGCTGTTATACCAACAACAGAGATGTCGCGAAAAAATTTGCCAAGTATTTCGTATGTACCTGCCTACCTATTTTGTTGAAAGTCAATAAAACGACAATAAATTCAAATTAATCGCATTGATACGAATGGTGTTTTAGAACTACCCTGCATTAAAAAAGCTGATTTTTGGCACTTTCTTTTACATTTTCTCTTTCTATGTTTGTTTATAATTAATAATTATAATAACTAAGTCTGCATGCTGTGCTTAGTAGCACAATAATTATTGTCATTTAACAGATTATAATGTGTAATCTCAGTTAGTAGGTAGGTACCTACATTATTTTTGCACCATGCTACAAAAAAAAAACAATTTTCATTTGTGTTGTTTACGTATTACGTATTTTACATATTCGACTGTTAGCTCATTTGGTAAAGTTCTGCTTCGAGAGCTGAAGGGTGTGGGTTCGATTCCCATTTAAGACTAACATTTGTGTGACTAACATCGATGTTTGTTCTGAGTCTGGGCGTTCTTTATGTATTGTAAGTATAAAAAAAGTATTTAAGTATTATGTCAGCTTGGTTCCCATATCATAAGCTTTGCTTAGTTTGGGGCTAGATGGCGCTGTTGTTAAATGTCCTACAGTATTTTTTTATTAAATTTAGATTATTGATTGTTATTATGTTACTATTATTTTTGTAATACAGCTTTATTTATTGCTTCTCACAAAAACGTACGTCTTTCTATCTTTGTTGTTTATTATTTTGCACAAGATTGGAAATATGTAACTGTGAGCGTGTGTGTTTGCGTGTAGTTGTCACAGGGCCAGTTGTTGAGCAAGCGCTGGGAGAACGTACTAATCTTTACTTTTTAGGGTTCCGTGCTTAAAGGGTAAAATGGGACCCTATTACTAAGACCACTGTCCGTCCGTCTGTCTGTCTGTCCGTCCGTCTATCACCAGACTATATCTCATGAACCGTGATAGTTATAGACAGTTGCAATTTACATAGATGATGTATTTCTGTTGCCGCTATAACAACAAATACAATACATATTTAAGAATAAAATAAATATTTAGGAGTGACATTGTGATTATGTGATTAAAAAAAATCACGTTGTTGTACGGAACCCTTCGTGCGCGAGTCCGACTCGAACTTGGTCGGTTTTTTACTTACAAAATACCAACAAACAAACATAAAGTTTTTTACGAAAGAAGATACAATACAATGCATTGCTTATCTTGTCAGAAGGATTGACTTTGAATACGACCTAGACCTTTAAAATATGATTTTATTAGCATATCTTAGAGTTGATAATGTAGTATTTGAACTTGGTTTAAACTTGTACCTATCTTATTATCATGTTCCATGGTAGAAATAAATATTAGGAATCACCTACGTTACAGTAACCAGCATGTACATTGCACCTACAATGCATTTTACAATGTGCCGGTGTGGTTGAAGATGGTAAGAAAACCTGGACTGGAACTGGCTCTCTAGGCTCTTTTGAGGCTGCCGGAGCACACCATTAGGTGCTTGGCGGCAGATTTTCAACTTGATAGTGGTAGCTAGCCAGCCGAGTAGAAAAGGACTCTACCATGCTATGGTTTGCATACGATGTTTTCCTTCGCCGGCAGCTTATATATTTTAGACTAAATAACTATTGTTCTAGAGAGGCGTTATTTTTTACTATCAGGAGAGCGTTTCATTCCTCTCATTAGTATGAAAATCTCTCTCGGCGAGAGAGTAGTGCGATTCTATCTTAGCTTGTTTTCATGGTATCCTATAAGGATTCCGACTTTACAGTGCTGGTTCTACGATTTTTCCGACCCGGGACAGAAACAAATAGTGGCGCCCCCTAACCTCCAACTTATTGAGATAACGTATTAAAAAAACTCAAAAGGTATTTGAAAAACACTATTGATTTTTATTACTGAACTTTCCCTTACAATAAAATTCAGGAATTAAGTTAGAAAAAAAAACGAACACATACATTACCTATATTGAATTCTGGAATCCATATTTCGGCATATTTTCTCATTCATTTATTCTTCAAATATGGATTGAAATTACGCCCACTAAAATTGCCGCCCAGGTCAATTTCACATCAATTTGCCCGCCCGCCGTCCTCTAATATTGTTATCGCTCGTGCGATAAAAGCGGAATCGTGTGTCCTGTTAAGCGATGCGATCACAATCGCAATGGCTCAGAGATTCATAGTTTTGGATGTTGGATAATATTTATTTAATCATGATTAGTATAAAAATATATATAATATAATAAACTCTGTATTGAAACCAGTTGGTCGCGCGAGCGCTTGTGGGAGATTCAGTAGTAATCAGTATGTTTGATCGACTGATCAATGATTGATGATCGCGACGACGAAAACTAGACAATTTGGTCGCATTGCATGATCGCGCTATCTTCAATAGGACATTCAGTAGATATCAGTATGTTTGAACGTACGGTCGCACGATCATTTTCGTCGTACGCATCATCACGCTAGCGATGGCAATAGGTATTACTTATAAATAACTTTGGTTTGGACTGAACCCTTGGTGCAACAAACGAGATCTACACTTGTCTGGTTTATTCATACTTGATTGTAATAAAAAATTTAATTACTTAAGATTTGACGCAAGTGAAACAAAAAATAGTTAGGTAAGCAATAATAGTGCAAGTGCAACCGCCAAGCAGTGGTGTGTAAACATTACTGTGTTCCGGTTTGAAGGGTACTGCAGCTAGCGAAATTACTGGGCTGTTGAGACTAACCATCGAAAGACCCAAAGTAATGAGCACTAAAGCAGCGATGCCCTGGACTTTGTTTTGTTACTCAAAGTTCTGTGTATCGTAATGGTCATGGACAGGCGTTATCTCTTACCATCAGGAGAACGTCTCGTTCGTCACATTATTTGTCACATAAAAAAAAAAAAAACATTATTTTATTAGAGAAAATACTTACAGGAAAGTGAGACAGCCTCTGGTGGTTGGTGGTTGGTTGGTCTGGTGTAAATTGATACCACTTTTTTATCATTCATATAAGTATTGTTTACTTTCTCGTAAATCAGATTATTAATTAGGCTTACCTGCGTAAGTAGATACTCGAATATAAGCAGCGTAAGTTATTTATAGGGTTATTTAAATTTCATACCTATATATGTTGGAGTCGAGTTTATGAGTTCAAGTTTCTTAGATGCTAATCTTTCAAGACCGCCTGTACATTTCCTAGTAGTGCTGCAAACCTGTGACCAGCCAGCTAGCGAAGAGAACGGACGTTACGTTGCTAATATGAATAACTTATTTATTAATTTGGTGATTGTGGCCGCCATACTTGCGGCGTGCTGTGCTACTAAACCCCCCCCAGTCCAACAATGCCACAGTAAGTTTTACAGTTTCAGTTATCTAGCTTACTTGTCCAAGATGATTATATTTAGTTATAATGACATTATTTTTAAGAGCACATTTTGGTAGTAGAGTTATAATACTAGGAGGTTATGTAGCACTTGGCAATATGGTATCGATAAATATAAAAATAACTAATGACATTCTGAGTTAGCTATTTTTTCAATAAAGTTTTATTTATACATTTTTGTAATTTTTTAACGAATCTAAAAAAAAATCTAATTATGAAATCGAGGAAGTGATTTCATAGTTAGATATTATATACAGGTATATATTTTTTTATTTGTTCGTTAAAAAATAAACAATAACATTGAGTAAATCGTACACTACCCAATGTTATAAATTTATAAGATAAATAAATAAATAAAAAAGTATGCTTTTATCTGGGTCACAGATAAAAGCTTTTTTTTAAGCTTCCGAGATTCTGGCACAATTAACAAAAATTAAAACAAAACTTGTAAGTAGGTATTTGGCGTGTAGGTATTACATCTTTACCTATATTCTTAAAAGCTTGAGGCACAGAAGTGAGGTAAGTACCTAACCTGTAACGGGTAGAGGCTCAAGCTTGTAAGTAGGTAACTACACGCTAAGTACTTACTAGGATTTATTTCAATTTTTTAACTTTTTAGCAGATAAGTATTTTAGAGATTGCTCCTCAATACGAATCAATCGAATCCAAACTCGGTGAGGTTATGTTGTTTTATCACAGAGATACCGTGGCCACCTTCTAGTTTCATCATCAGACCCTAGATATCGTCTAGGCATAAAGTGATCCTCAAGACGAATCAATCGAGCCCAAACTCGATGGGTTTATCTTGTTTAGTTCGGAAGTTCCTATGGCCACCTTCCGTTTCCATCATCAGATCAGCTCCATATTACCATATCATAGTATTGTCACCGAAGATACCTAAGTACACCAATTGAGTCCAATCGGACATTGGGAAGTGGGTCAAATTCAACTTACAAGATTCCACCCGAACAAACATAATAAATAAATAATAAATAAATATCGTAGGACATTACACACAGCGCCATCTGACCTCAAACTAGGCAAAGCTTGTACTAAGTGAGTCAGATAAAATCCACAAATAGTTTTTTTTGTAAATATACTTACAGTACACCCAGACACAGAACAAGCATTTGTTTATATCACATAACGCTTGTCCTGGGTGGGAATCGAACCCATTCCCTACAGGTCTTGAAGTAGACATACTACCAATGAGCCAACAAAGCTGTCAAAGGAGTCAGATGGCGCTGTGTGTAATGTCCTACGATATTTATTTTAAGAGCTAAAGGGCGTGGGTTCGATTCTCATCCAGGACAAATGCTTTATGGTATAAACAAATGTTTGTTCTGTGTCTGGGTGTCATGTATTTATTATAAGTATGCATTTACAAAAAAAAAGTATTTATGTATTCTATCAGTTATCTGACTTCCATAGTACAAGTTTGCTTAGTTTGGGGTCAGATGACGGTGTGAGTAACGTTCTACGATATTTAAAAAAAAGTGCCAGTAAAAATATTAAATATTATAAAAAAATATGTGCAGAAATGTCAAATCAATTATAATCATAAATGTCAAGATTCACAAAATTCTTTGTAGCTGTAAAACGTGTGCTCGATAAGCCAGCGTTTGAGTACAGGCTTAAAGCTGCCTATAGAGAGCGCTGAAGTGATATGCTCTGGCAAAACGCGAGTAGTAATAGGAACCTAGATAATTGTCGATTTGTCAAAGACTTCCTTGTCCATGTAACAAACTGGATCATAAATGATTTGAATAACAAAATATAATCTGTTCGGCGACAGATAGGAAGTTTTAAGAATTTTAATTAGATGCTAGCTAGGTAAGGAGCGCCATGTAGAATCCATCATCTAGGTTCTATGTATCTAGAAATAAAAATCAAATTATTTAGGTTGATAAACAAAGCGTAGATACCTATAACTTAGAAAAGACTGAGCCGATTTAGCTGATTCTTTCTTAAAATGATCGTGATATTTCGAATGAGTTTATTATGCAAATGCGAGGGCACACGCCGAGTTCTACCTCACCGGGTATGAAGTTCCGGACATTCAGGTAGTTTAGAATAATACATTTATTATTCGAAGGGCGAACATAAAAATGACGTCACATTATGCCTAGATGTGACTTAATTTATATTATTTGTATGGTTGCGACCTTTTGGGAGATAACTTGTCGCTAACATTTCCAAATTTTGTATTTCTGTTTACGTATCTATAGATATTATATATTTACGCGGATCGGTGTTATCTATCTATCTATACTATTGTAAAGAGGAAGGATTTGATTGATTGTTTGTTTGTTTGTAATGAATAGGCTCCGAATCTACTGGACCGATTTCAAAAACTCTTTCACCGTTGGGAAGCTACACTATCCCCGGGTGACATAGATTACTTTTTATTCCTATATTACGCGGAAATACGCGGTTGAAACCGCGAGACGTCCGCTAGTTATAGATAACTTTGTACTTAGTATTACTAAGCCGGAAGATGCATTATTGTATATGTTATCGGCAATCTGCGTAGTCCGGTATTGTATGGAATACCTGGGCATTTTATAGAATACATAAAACATGCAGGAAATGTACAAAATATTTACTTAATTACTTATTTTATACTATTTACTACTAACTCAGGCATTCTTTAAATTATCAAATGTGGAGCCGGTAAAGTGTTGAATATCTATTACTATAACCTGTCATTTTATCGACAGTCAATTTTCAAATTTTCACTTCTGCTGCTTAGTTTATATAAAGCGCAAGTAAGGTCGTGTATGGAGTAGGTAGTGCTCTCACCTATGGGACGGCTCTGCCAAGTATTAGCTTGAGGCTTTGGAGTCGATCGAGAGGCGCGCTAGGAGACTAATTGGCGACGATGCTCTGGTCACGTCTCAGTTACAAAGCCTTGAGTACCGACGCAAAGTCGCTTGCTTGTCTGTCTTCTATCGGATACATTTCGGGGAGTGTGTCACGGAATTGCACAATTTGGTTCCGCCAGCCCCTTTCTATTACCGGACGGCTAGGCAGACTAGGCCTAAGCGCCATCCATACATGGAGAACATTCCCCACGTACGGACTAAGCGCTTCGATTCCACATTCTTCATACGCACAGCGAGGATGTGGAACTCTCTGCCAGCGTCTGTTTGCCCCGCGAAGTACAATTTGGGTGTCTTCAAATCTAGAGTAAACAGGTTTTTTTCTAGGTAAGCGTGCTTCATCTTGGACTGCATCCTGCTTAACAGGCAGGGTGTGGTCAAACGCGAACCTATTCTGTATAAAAAAAAAAAAACTTGACAACCAATATTTTGCAAATACATAAAACGTCGAATTATTATTATACAAATACATATTTAACGAATAAACGATTCAAGCTTGGTGACAGATCCGACTTGGATAGTTTAGGTGAGAAGGTTAAGGCGGTAGCGAAGCGAAACGGAGCGGAGGGGTTTTTACTTTACCTGACCTCCTGAGGCTTTCAAATACAAATCTTAGGTAAGGTATGTAATGGTAAATAACAGATTAAGCAATGCCGGCGAACTAGAATCAGAATTGTCATCTTTTGTAAGACGAAATTTCTTAGCATTTAGTGGGATCTCTATACGGTTGTGGAGACTTTATTGGCTCAATATTGCATTTCCAGAAGAAAACTAAACTAACTTCTTCATCTAACATCCTTTTGATTATTAGAGCCCGTAGCTAAATTGCGTCAATTGCGTATCTTGTCTATGTATACAATGACTAAATTGTATGTTTTTCCAGTGACATATACGTATAAATATACCTACTTATACATAATTATGTATATTTTTTATATGATACTGAACCTGAGAAGTTATTTTTACTGGTAACAGGCTAGTTGTTTTGTCATAGCTCATCTGATGTTAAGTTACAGCATGGGCGAAGATGGTAAATGCACCTAGCCTAGAATGGAAACTGGTTCTAAAGTGAGGCAGCCATAACACACCGTTAGGTACTTGGAGGCAGTCAATTTGAGGGTGCTAGCCACCATGCTATGGTTTGTCCACGATGTTTTCCTTCATCGGCAGCTCAAGTTCAATGGTGAAATTTGACCTTACGCTTTCTGGCGTATGATCCGACAGCGTTGACCACTGAGCTATCATTGGGTAACACACATCATCACCATTAATTAGCCAGTGGCGTAAAGAATATATTTTTACGCCAAATTTCATCGTGTTAGGCCCCTGAAATCGTAAAAAAAATAAGTTATAAAATATTTTAATTCAATATAATTATGGAACAGTTGAATTTCTTTATGGTTTCAGGGTTGGCGTACAATTAAAGTTGTTTACATTGATGAGTAGGTACAAAAATATTCAGCTTGGTACCACCGAACCGCGTTTTGTGTGCTCTGTGGTGTTACATAATAAGGAAGGAAAATTATCTATTTTCCTTCTTTCTTCTAAAATAATTTAAATATGATTCTTTGTTATTTTTCAGAGCAAAACTTCGACGATTTAGAGAACAGAATCACGATAAATCCTTGCGGCTCCAAAAAGTGCAAATTGCCGTTGAACAGGAATGTCACAGTAGAATTTCGATTTAATCCACGTAAGTCTTATTAATTAGCATTTGGAATGTAATCTATTTATAAAATAATAATGTGATATTAAAGTTTTGACACATTCATTGAGTCAAAAGCTCCATTAGCCTATATATTCGTCCTCAAAGGTCAGACGGTCACCGTAGCGCCGAATTTACTTACCGACTTATTATGATAAGTGAAATGTCAATCAATTTGTTATTATGCTCCGAATTGACAAGCAACATTTTGTAACATGTGAAACATCTATTATTATTATCTATTATCTATATTGGCATGCCTTGGCAGTAAAACCAACTCGTACATCGTGACAGTCAACGGTGTGACGCTTTATACAATCATGCCACCTCTACGCCATTCCTCTTAACTACCTTGCGCGTGCATGCGCGTATGTGTGTGTGTTTGTGTGTGCGCCTATTTACTATGTATACTTTGTTGCTTTTCTGTGTGAGCCATTCAAATGTTTCACATCTGCCGGGCGTCCTGTGACAGCTAACTTTTTTCCGCCATCCCCAGATATCCCTGTTAGCTATATTTTTGTCACAAATAAATATTTCATCGCCTAATATCATACGAATAAATGGATACTTACACATGCTTTAACTGATTTCAGAGGAAACAGTGATAAGTCTTGTGAACGACGTGTATGCGGTTATCGGTATAAATTTTCCATTTATCGGTACGACGGGCGAGAGCGCCTGTGGCAATATAATCTTCGCGGACTCGAAGAAACATGCAGCATGTCCTCTGGAGGCTAACAAGGAATATATCTATAAGAACACCTTCTTCATTTATCCATACTACCCGAAGGTCGACCTGCTCGTGCACTGGAGTCTCAACGACGGCGATCGCCAAGTGATCTGCTTCGAAGTACCCGCTGCTATAGTAGAAAAACCGAAATAACTTAACTAATATTAATGATAACGAATATTGTGAATCTTTTACTCAGTAATTAAGGTCTAATGTAGAATGAGAATTTAGTAGTTTTGTAAAAGACAATTTTGTTTTAACATTTTGTAAGAACTACGCGGGTGTCGGGAACCCGTAGGTACTTTGTTTAGCACTTGCGACCAAAGTCCATTATTTATGAATTTTTTTGTTTTGTCTCTTTTCCAGAGGAAAACTAAATAAATTCCTCATCCAACATCCTCGTAATTTCTTACTCTAATTGCGTCAAGATCGGTTCGGCCGTTAAGAAGTGAAACGATTATAAAGAGAGGAAGAAACTCATTTAGTGGTTGACATGCTAGGTGTTTGACCAGCTTTCGTATTCTGAGCGACTTATTGTGATTCCCGCTTGGCGCTTACAAAAAAGCTACGCGATAGCATATCGGATACCCGCGCAGAAAGCTTCGCAGTCGCGTAGCTTTGCGGTGAGCATCGAACGGGAATCTCAATACAAATACAAATATTTTATTGATAACACCAATGTTACAAGTCAATTCAAAATTTCAAATATGAGTTTGGTTCTGATTAGGTACATGTCAATAAATTAAAAAAAAAAATGTATAAATAAGGTATGTCAGTATACAAACATGTCAATATAATAGATATATATAAAAAATATTTTGTCAATGTAAAAATACTGTCAATACAAAAAAATAATAAAATTATACAAAAAAATCATAATTACTTACTAGTAATTCAATAACCTCATAGTACGGGAGCAGAGCTCCTCACTAGGCCTGATGGTTAGTGACGTCGAAAATATTAAACACATCTAGCTTAGAATGAGAAAGCTTAAAAGAATTTTCGTTTGGGCGGTTACCTAATAATGTCATAGGTGATATGGGAATAGACTAAGAGTAGATACTAAATAAATAAAAATTAAGTTACTATTTTTACAGACTTTTAATTAATAAAATTAATATAATTTAAATACAATGATTATGTGAATGAATTTGCTTAGGCGTTTTGTTCTCATGAAATTCCAGTCTAAAATATTAGCGCGTTATAACACATTTAGTACCTATCACGCTTATATTTAGGGAACATTTATCTGCTGAACCCACATCACAGATACATCTCTATACGCTCTTCGTAACTTACCTATTTATACGTGTTCAGTCGAATACTTATTACATGGGTCTTAGAAAACTTTCAAGTTTTTGATACCAAAATGTATGTAAAATAAATCGGCGGCCTTTACATATTTGTAAATGGAAACTGTAATAATATTAAGTGGCAGTGATGAATTAATACATACATTTTAGCATCGAACAAAAAAAAACAATCAGACGCAATATTCCTTTCCAATATAAAGTCAAAGTTTCAATCATTTATCAATGTACCTACCTACAAGTGGAACGCTACCAATATTTTTGCGATAGCTTCTATCTTTATAACAATCCTTTGAAATAGCTATTTATATTCTTTATATTTTGATAAATTTGTATATGAATTTAGGTAGGTACTTTCATTTTTGTCTAATCCAATAGAAATTTAAAATAATAGAAGCAAATGTATTAAACTAAATAGGCGGGTCAGCACAGAATGCCTGTCTTATAAAGAATTACCTTTTTGATCAGAATCTTCTGGTTGTTCCAAACATCCGAAATTTTTACGCAACTGTCTGTCGCAACGATCTAGCTAGGGGCTCGTATCTCAGCTTTAAATACTCTGAACACAGAAAGCTTTGAGAAATACGTAGTGTGAATTCAATAGAAAAAAACATAACAAAAGGACACCACCTAGTGTGGTGAAGATGTTAAACACTTAACACAATTACCATTCTAAGCTAAGTGTGTAGGTCACTTAGCTTAGAATGGTAATTGTTTTTATTGAAAGGCTGTGGGAACGCGCCATTTGGTGGTTAGAGGCTAATTTTCAACCTATGGTGATTTATTAATAAAGAAAGCGGCACTTGAGAACACGTCAATATCCTTGTTATGGTTTCCTTTCCTCGTGATGTTTTCCTTCAGTGGCAGATTAAGTTTGTTGTTGGAATTGTTTGTTCCATTGTTGGAATTTGAAACCGCGCTGTGGCGTGTGATCCCAACACGCTAACTATTGAATTAATAGGTACCATTATTATCGTCATTAGCAGTTCCTATTAACCTATCAAAAGGTCGTATCTCTTAGAATTAGAATGCATACGTTCTTATTTCAAGGGTCACTGTTCCATTTTTATCTTTTTATCTACAGAATATGTACGTTATTTTTCATTTGTGAATTACATTTAATGTGATCAGCACGTTGCTCAAAGCTTATCTCGGCACTCAGCTGCACAACCGAAACAAGCAAGCAGCTCGGATTTGCTCATCTCGGCGCTCAGTTGAGTAGCCAAAACAAGCGAGTAGGTCGAATAAGCTCAAAATTTTGCTTAGTTGGGTAAAAAAATCGTTCGTGAAACCTATTGTAGATCTTTCGTACCCATATTTTAAAATAAGGTTTCTTGATACTACCTATTTAATATGTGCTGGCACTTCAAAACAGACAATGTCTTTTTCTTTTCCTTGTAACGCCCAATGGACTTTGACATCTAGCGTTGGATAAAAGCTGAGAATAGGGAAGCTGTCCTTATAAATGTATGTGGTGCCAGCTTGCAATGGACAGGACGTCTTGTCTCCAGACTCCGTGTAGACCTTATCGCAGATGGAGTTCCCGTCGACACCAACGAATGGTAAAGGCACGCCGAACACCTCGGCACTCACGTGATTCTTTACATCGTCGATATCTGCTTCTGTAATGGGATTATAATATTGTTAAGTAAGTAAGTAAGCTCAACTATACAACGTGATAAATGAAGGACAAACATTACCTTTATTTTGAATTGCACTATTAGCTCATTCAGTACTATATCTGCTTCAAGAGCTGTAGGGCGTGTGTTCGATTCCTACCCAGGACAAACATATACATGACGATAAATATTCATTGCGTATCTGGGTGTTCTGTATCTACACTACATAATATATACCTACCTAATAATATTATAAAGAGGAAAGATTTGTATTTTTGGATTTTTGTATGTTTGTAACGAATAAACTCAAAAACAAAATACAAATCTTCTACTTAATACTATATTTCAGTACAATAGATCAATGTTTACATTTTGCAACACTAAAACTAGTAAACAAAAACAGATCTCACAATTTTTGAACGCACCTTTTTTTCGACATACGTAATGTACCTACGTGTAAAAAATATAACTTTGTCTATTTTTTATTCTTCCCTACTAAAACGCTATATTTTTTGAAGCGTACTATATTTTTTTATAGCCTTTTAAAAAAAATACTATTTTCAGCCCAAAAAATGATGGCAGTCCTAGTCATGACTGGCAAGTTTAACTTATCTGTATACCTATCTAGATGAGTGTCAGTATTTTTCCGTAAAATACTTAATTGCTTACGTAAGTAAAAATATGAGCTATTAATAGATATGCTTGTCAATAAACATGTAATAAAACCGGTCTCTTATAGTAAAAGCAATTATATTATAACCGACTACATTACATGCAATGTATTTTTTAAGACACTTAGGAATGAAAATTAAGCTAAACAAAAAATATTGGACATCTAGTGAGTGTGTTGTTGATATAAATATTACAGTGAAATCTGTATAACTGGAATCTCAAGGGGATTTTGAATTATCTATTCAAATTTGAAATTAAAAAATTTGGTTGGACATGACAATTCTATTATTTATAGAGGGCCAATAAAAACCTACGAAAATAATTAGAATGTTTGTAAACAAACGTGTCGTAAATTGTCTTACTTATACAGGCTATTGAACTACTAAGTCCAAATAAGAGAAGTAAACATCGAAAAAAATTTTAAAATCAAGTCTCAATTAAAAAGGTTTGCACATTTCCAGTAACAGAGGTATTTCTATGCGAAAGTGGCGGGACATCATTGTTGTTATCAGTAGCAAAAGTTTTTCACATATCCAGGGCCCACTTAACCAGGTTTCACTGTATTGTCATGTGGACTTATGCATGCATTTCTGCCCTTACCTCATCAGGTATAGTATCAAGTAGGTACCGACTTCCCTGTCAAGTCATTCGGTAAAATCTCTGTTTAAGTCGTGGATTCATTTCCCACCCAGAAAATAACATTTATCTACCAAACTTACTTAACTTAGTGATTTTTTTTTGTCTGGGAGTTCTATTATTCTATTATTTTATTTTTCTATGTTTGACAAGCTAGGTGTTTGACATCAGTTGATCAGTGATGTTAAGTGATAGTGGGGTCGAAGGTATAGCACACCTAGCCTGGAATAGAACTGGCTCCCAAGTGAGGCAGCCGGACACACCGTTAGGTACTTGGCGGCAGATTTTCAACTTGAGGGTGTTAGCTACTCAGCCGAGTACTAGAAAATACCCTACCACTACGCAATGGTTTCCTCACGATGTTTTCCTTTACCGGCAACTCAGGTTTATTGTTGGGGTTTAAACCCACGCCCTACGGCGTTCGAACCGACCGCGATAACCACTGAGCAATCATCGCTACGAAATTATAAATATGTATTTACAATAAATACATCAGTGTCTGTCAGTTATCCGGTTCTCTTAGTAGGTTCTCTACCTACAATTTGCTTAGTTTGTGGTTAGACCGCGCAGTGTTTAATGTACTCCATTAAAAAAAAAAAAAAATTTTTTGGTCTCCCGGTTATGAAGTATTTATTGTAAGGAAAAAAAACTTTAATTAATCCTAACTAATATTATAAATGTGAATTCTATTATTTATTACATTTCTATTTCTATGAAATTACCTGGAGTAAATTTAATGCTGATATTCTGGTTGGTGCCCTTCTTCAGTTTGCACGGTGGTTTCTTGCACGGACTGAGTTGCACATTGCTGGTTAAGTTCTCCAGTGATCTGCCTGAAATTGAGAACCATACAATTAAATGTAGGTAAGTATGTAAGTACCTAATAATGGTTTAAAGATTATCCGTCACATTTTTCAAGTTGGTTCCGTAACATAGATTGTTCACATTGATAATTAGATCAGCACTCTTCAGTATTTCAGTATTTCAGTATTACTTCTCCAAAATACCTACAACATATATAATTTTATGATTTGATAGTTTGGTGTTTTGTTCTGTCAACATTGTGAAAAACTAAGTAATATACAGTGTTATATATTATTATATTAATAGCACAAATGACTCTCCATAAAGAAAAAAATACAAAAGAAAGCTTTCTAATGTGAAAGGAGGTCATTGTAATAATTATTATAATTATGTATACAACTTTTATTACGAGCACAAATCTGAAATTGGCAAGCTAAAAAGTTCAAAAAGCTATAAACATATATAATCCCGAATAAGTACATAATAAACAAACACTTAATAATAATAACAAATACTAGCTGCGCCCCACGGTGTTACCCGCTACATGTTTTAGGTATGAAAAGCCTATGTGTTAATCCAGGGTCTCAGCTACTTTCATACCAAATATTATCCAAATCCGTTCAGTAGTTTTTACGTGAAAGAGTAACAAACGTCCATCCATCCATCCAAACTGTCATATTTATAATATTAGTGGGATGTAACCCGCTCACGAGCTATATAGGCACCTATAGTCAGACTTTTAACGGAGGCGTCAGGTGACCAGAATGCTGGCTTCTAGGTATATGAGTCAAAAGTCTGATGGCAACCTGAATGGCAATGATGCCAGCATTCTGGCCACATTTCCCCCCTCTGATCTATTATTATAGATCTCCTCTGGTCTATTAGATTAGGTTTTTGTTTTTATAAATTTGTAATTTGTTAGTATTCACTTTATACCTATACTTACACGTTAAATTATCTACTGCTTGTGAGGATATATCTATACTAACATTACAAAAAGGAAACATTTGTATTTTTGTATGTAACGAATAAACTTAAAAACTACTGGAACGATTTCAAAATTTCTTTCACCGTTGGGAAGTTACACTTTCCCGGCGTGACATAGGCTACTTTTTATCCCTTTATTCCCAAGGGAACAGGAAATACGCGGGTAAAACCGCGAGCCGTGTGCTTGTCATCAATAAATCATTAAATGACTTACTCACATACATTTTATTACTCACATACATATGTGTTACAAGACATACATAATTATGTACTTATATGTATTGAACACATACACACATATACATAATTATGTATGTGTTAGAACACAAAAATTCCAGGACGAACATACGGAAACTATTACAACGTTTCAAATCGCGGATGCTATATGATAAAGGGTGATCAACATAATAGTGGGTCTTAAGTAGGTAGGTACATCCGTTTCCTGTATTTTGAACTTTATTTTCCTTAGTTGTAATGTTACTTTGTTTTTAGTCATAGTCATACCTACTCATAGTATTTTACTGATAACGTAAGTTACAAGTCAATTTAAAATAATAAAAAATAGTTTCATGTAGGTACGTAGTTCAATTCGCTTGCTGCATTTTTAATACCTATGTATTAAATATATTTTTATTAGGTATTGTTTTGTAAATTGAATGAGACAAAAGAGTTTACGTACATAAGTCATAAATATGCACAGGATTGACATACGAAAACTCGTGCACGGAATATAGACACAGAAAAAAATGGTTATGGTCCAATGCGGTTTGAATTTTAAAAACATACACATAAGATATTTGCAGTAAGAATCATTGAAGTTTGGACTGTATACGTAAGCTATTAGATAAAATTCCTTATGACATCAGCTTTACCAGTACCTACCTATTACCTACTTTACATTTCGGAATAGATAACTAAGAGCCTTTAAATACATTGATAAGTTATTGAGTTTGTACGTTTTATTTCTGTCCTCAATCATTATTTGAAAGAAATGAAGAGAGATTTGATCTCTCATTTATAAATATTTTTTTTAAACTCCCAACTCGGTATTCAGTAGCAAACGATTGGTTCAGAAATATACCGAAAAAAGAGTTAATAGACTCTAAACAGCTGCACATTTTTTTTATCTTTGGTAAGAACACTTTCAGTTAAGTCACCTATAAAGTATAAACAAAAAAAACTACATCAAAATCGGTTCAGCTGTTTGAGAGCTAAAACGCCACAGATGATGAAGACAGAAATGCGCTCGTTAACTTTTCTGTTTGCATCAGGGGTTAAAAATAATGGTATAAACAAATCGCACTATAACTACCTACACGTAATTTTATGTCGTAAGTAGATCATTTACTGATCAATAACTCATATAAAATACTGCGTAGGTACCATTCGCCAGTTCACCCTGAATAGGTAAGGTTGTACTTAGGGTTTACCCTGACCCTGCCGATTGACATAGATATACAAACATAATTATTATTGGTTTACTTAGTACTTTAACTTAGCTTTATTTCAAGGTATTCTGCAAATATTGGTAATGATCTCATTCGGTTTATTTGCTTAAACTTTTGTTCAGATTATTTGATGATATAGGTAACATGCTGACAACATCAGCTTCTGAACAACATGAAAAAACAACTTTTGCTCAATGACTTAAAATTAGCAAAAAAAACAAACAAATCAGGCATTTATTGCAGTTTTGTATTTGTTGCTTTCTAGTACTCGGCTGGCTACTACCCTCAAGTTAAAAAACTGCCGCCAAGCATCTAACGGTGTGTACCGGCAGCCTCACTTGTGAGCTAGTTCCATTCCAGGCTACGTGTGCTTTACCATTTTTGACCACACCGTCACTTAACATCAAGTGAGCTGTGGTCAAACACCTAGCCTGTTAACCATAAAAAATATAGGTACTAATTTATTAGAGAATTTAAAAACAGTGACTTTTTCTCCTGATATATAAATTGTAAAGCAATAGTTACTTGTTAATTTTTAAACGGTTTTATTTAGCTTGCCCTGTTTGTTGTTGTTTTTTGGGTGAAACCTAGTACCTAATTGATTTTTTTCTATAAATAAAAATCGTTTGCCACATGTATGACGGAGCATTACTTGAGAACGACTCGACTGATTTCGCTGACAAGGTTTGTATGAAAGAAAAATTGAAGAAATCCACAATCCACGGGGAAAGTCGGAAATTAGGATGCTATGAACTAAATAGCCAAAATAAAGAGCACCCGAGCGAAGCCATAGCGTATAGCTTGTGGTATATTATATGTATACTATTATAAAGAGGAGAGATTTCATTGTGTTTGTTTGTTTGTTTGTATTGATTGGGCTCCGAAACTACTAGACCGATTTCAAAAATTATTTCACCGTTGCTAGAATTGCTAGTTGACATTGGCTACTTTTTATCCCTGTATTCCCACGGGGACGGGAACTACGCGGGTGAAACCGCGAGGCATGCGCTAGTTTCAGATAAATTACTTTCAAATAGAGATATGTAATTTTATTTATGTTCATACGTTGTTACCAATTGAAATAATATGGAACTTACTACATACGTAAATCACTATGTATACCTGTATACAACATCTCGGGATGATAAAGCAGATGTATCACATCTGCTTTATCATCCCGAGATATTTCCCGAGATTATCCCGAGATATATGATAAAGCAGATGTATCACATCTGCTTTATCATCCCGAGATATTGTATATTTTCCTCAAACCATTCATTTAACTCTTTACAAACAATCAAGCACTCATTGCAGTATCCATGAAGAAATCATTCAGATGCGTGTCTCGGTACATACCTAGATCTCTAGCGGAACGCAGCGCCACGCACTCACAGAACGCGTCATTTTTTATGGTTCCGTACCCAAAGGGTAAAAGGAGATCCTATTACTAAGACTCCGCTGCTCGTCCATCTGTCCGTCTGTTACCAGGTTGTATCTAATAAACCGTGATAGTTAGACAGCTAAAATTTTCATAGATGATGTATTTCAACCTATGTCACCCGGGGATAGTGTAGCTTCCCAACGGTGAAAGAATTTTTGAAATCGGTGTAGTAGTTTCCGAGCCTATTCAATACAAACAAACAATCAAATCTTTCCTCTTTATAATAGTATCTATAGATAGATAGATATAGATTAATGATTCTCGTTACGAGTGGTATAAATAGATATTGCTTCCAACGACTAGACATATTTTGCGTTTGTTTATGTGGGATTAGCTCTCGATAGGAAAGAGATAATGTAATTATTGTAGGTTGACCGTGGGATATCTCTGCACAATGGAGTAGACTATGCGGACACATTAAAGACAGAGTTTTCAATAATAAAGAGAAAACTTACTATAACGATATAAAAACTGTACGATCCAATTGCTAACGTATTTTTTCACATTTTTTGTGTAACATTGCTCTTATTTTGTCCTTATCCCAGTGTATAGTATACGTATATATTAGTATATATACAGTGTATATTATTAAAAAATATCATTATATTATGAATAATTTTTAAACTTTCGCGATTTGAACACATAATTATATTTATCACCGGGACAAACATAGTTACATATGTTTTTCATATTATTTTGTGCGCGATAAAAAATCCCGGTGATAAAAAATAATTATATTTTAATCGAAATTAAAGCACTAGGTAGTACATAGGAAATTCTAATGACATAATTTTTTTTTTAAATTGTTGATGTTAATATTTTGTTAAATGTTAATTAACATTACATGACAGCGTTAGAATTAAATTATTATTTTGCTAAAGTATTAAGTGTTTCATGATCAAGTTTAGTGAAATAAGCGGTAACCGCAGTCAAAGTCGCATAAAGTCACTAACAGGTTCACGCCTCAGTACTTAGTGGTGACTACAAAAAAGATTTTAGACTAATGGAATCTGTCCTCATCAAATCAATGTAGCGGGCTACAATTCCACAACTAAATTCTAGCTATTAATTTTACCCTATTAGGTCTAATGGGGCTTGGAGGGACAAAGTGTAACAATTCTTTCCGTGGTGGATTAAAAAACAATTACCTTCATTCCAAACTCCATTCAAACCTATTCAACGATTACGAATTCGATTTAAAACATTTTGTTTTAGAAACATCAATTAGATACAATGTTTTATAGTTATG
Source organism: Biston betularia (assembly GCA_905404145.2). Lineage (NCBI taxonomy): Eukaryota > Metazoa > Arthropoda > Insecta > Lepidoptera > Geometridae > Biston > Biston betularia. The sequence goes on from FR989879.1 coordinate 5,210,774, forward strand.
TATCTAGGTCATCGTCAGCTGCGTCAACCGTCAGGTTTATTTACTTAGGATTCATAAAGCCATACAATTGTCCCCAATTCAGTTTTCTATTTTTTTATTATTTTACTATGTAACCATACAACTTTCATTTATACTTGTAGATAACTAAGCACAGGCCTATTGTGGTATTTAATTACCGGACACCGCTGAAAGTCTAGGGGAAAATAGCCTTTATTTGTCTTTATTACTCTAACCATAAAAAAATCCTAATAATATAATAAAACTACTTATTTATTCTAGTGCCTAAAACAACTACTATAAAACTAACTAGGTATATCAGCTACCAGGTCAGGCTGTCTTAACGTAGGTCTTCTCTAGCTCTTTCCATTGATCGCGATCCAGTGCGTCTCTTCTCCAAACGATAGGGGGTCATTGTACTCATTATTATGAACCTGAATTTTTATATGAATTGAAAATTGTGCCAATTGTTCGTAATAACTATCGAATTAAAAAGTGATATGTGAGCTACCTTCATTTCATCGAAGATGAATGATTTTCTATTGAATAGCTACATAGATAATAATTTTTGGTTTAGCCTTGAACTACTGCGGAAACAATCGACTACATTGTTAACTCAGATGAACATGGTTCTGTGTCTGGGTGTTTGATCATTATGAGTACATGTGTACTTTATTTATTTACGTATCTATATAGATAGATAAATAGATAGATATAACTCTTTATTGTGCACATCATAAATAGAAAAGAGTACAGAGAACAAAAAACCTTATTAACAAGTGCTATATATATTGTTTTTGTCAGTTTAGATGGTGTTGTGAGAAATGTCCTATCATATTTATAATTTTTAATTATAGATTAATTTGTCGTTTAATGTCTATGCATGAGTGTTTCTCGATTTCACTAAGCCACAGACTAAACTGAGTTAGACTAAAAGACGGCCAAACCAATCCAAAACAAAACACCTTTAACAACTAGATCAAGATTACATTAGTTTTAGATTATAGTTAGTACCTAGTTATGAATACGTACTGAATAAGTTTATTTAATGTTCAATTTTTCTCTGTTTAGATTCTCTCCTAACGGTAAGAAATAACGAATGTCCGTGACCATTGTAGCGATATACAGAACTTAAAATAGCAAAATAAAATCCAGCACATCGCTGCTATGACGTTAGTTGCTTTGAGACATTAATTGATGGTTTGTCTCAACATCCCTGTAATTTCGCTAGCTGAAGTACCTACCTACCCTTCAAACCGGAACACTGTAATGATTACACACACTTGGCTACTTAATCATTCACTTTTAAGTAACCTCTGGCCTTTAATAATTTAGTTAATCTTTGTACCAGATTAAGCAAAAAGTAGCATAATTATTAAGTCAAAGTCCATAATATATGAATAAGTAGTTAGGTAATTACGACCATCGCTTTACTAAGATTTGCATGAAATCCGTTCGGTGAAAAAATCGGATACGGCTGAGTAAAAATATAATGTGTTCTATGACTCACGCATAGTTGAAAACGTCCACGGTCTGTAGGTAATCTTAATGACAGCACCAAAGAAACAAATAAAGGTATAGCATCTAGTACCAAAATAATCCAATGCGGAGACCAAATAACTGATAGAAAGGCTATAAAGTTTTTTGTAAATACCTACATATACATATATTATAAACACCCATACACAGAAACAATTATCTATATTTGTCAAACAAATATTCCTCTTGGGCATAAATCAACCCCGAGCAATAAGGCACACAAATCAGAACTGCTATCAATTCAGCCACGAGGCAGTTAAATATAGACAAACTTCCATCAGCATTATCAAGGCACATTTAAGACAACATTACTAAGTAAGTCAAGCGGCCAAGTGGTGCAAGTGCAATAAATACTGCGTATACGCAACGCTTTCTGTGAACGTAAGACGAGACGAAAGCAGGTCGTTTACAAACAACCGACTTTATGTAAAGACTTACCCGGACATTGATTTACATCGGTCGCTGAGACAGCGGCGAGGAAAGCGATACACACGACTGCACTCCGCGATACCATTGTGACTACTCACTGTCAGCTGATGAATTGAACTGACTTAACTAAGTACACTATCAAGTTAAACTAAATAGTGAGAGCTCAGCGATGCTCAACTCAGGAGCTACCCAAGCTGGTACTTTGCCACAAATGACATTGGAACGAGCACGTCAATTCTTATATACGAATTTAATACGTATTTGTGTGAGGTATAATTATGACGTAAGTACATAAAACACCTATTTGAGAAAAATGGTGAAAACGCAGTCTAGTCTGGAAGGATAAACTAGTAACATTTACATCATAATTTTGTTAGTTGATTTTATATCGATAAATCATAAATTCGTTTTTATTACAAAAATAGGCATTATTTAGCTAACATATCCGTGTTGGACATAAGATAATTGCAGGTCAACTCTATAATAGCTTAGTTTAGGTACTACTAAACGTTACCCAACCCTTAAAATGCATTGTCAACATTGTGAGCCAGTACAGGCTGTTAAATTTTTCCGCCCTAGTCATTTGTCGGTTCCTAAATCGGTTTAAAGACATTTATTTCTCAAAAGAATTACAAAATTCGCTTATTTGAGAAATTAAGTAGGAAGTATACTTAATATTAGTTAAGTAGTTTAATGCTTCGACATTATACCATAGCTATTGTAAGTTATTAAATACATACATTATGTATAGTTGCTAAACGTGCATAATTATACAACTATAGTGATTACTATGCTTAGTTTTTTACGATGACTAATAATGTACTATGTACTACTATAATAACTGACCGAGCCGTACATCGCACTGTCAGCCGTCTTGTCCCCGGTGCTACTGCCGTAAAATAGCTAGATATTTTTACAATTGTATAAAATAATAATAAGAATAGATTATTTTTACAATCCAACAATTTAGTTAAAATTTCACAAGAAATAGATAGTTTTTGGGTATTAGTACCTACTAACTTTAGGAAATAGGTATTTCCTAAAGTTAGTAGGTACATGTTCAACGAAATAATGTCAGCACTTGAAATTAAATTCGATAAAATTATTCTCTTGTTTTTAAACTTTTGAACCATTTAAAACGAAGAATATTTGAAACAAAACATTTAATTTGCAAAATTATAAAGTATATGGAAGTTTGTATGTTTGGATATCAATCAGTCAAAAACGGGTGAACGGATTTGGATAAAAATCAATTCAATTAAATTTTCGATTAGCACATGGATATAGTTAATCATGTGTTTTATGGAACATTATTCATAATTCATAATTCATAATCCATTTATTTGCGCTATGGGTAAGTACAGATGTAAAATATTTAGTGAAGAAGCACCACAGACTACCTTTCGGCATGCAAGTTAATTTGAAATTTAAAATTAGACATTATTAATACAATAAAATAAAATGTCAGGAAACAAGATTAAAAAACGAATGTCAAACAAAATAATTCACAATAATAATAATGTCAAAAGCAAAAAAATAAAATAAAAAATAATAAAACAATGTCAAATTCAAAAAATAATAAAAACAATACCTAGCTATAGTAAATAATGTCAAGACTAAAAATTTTCATTAAGATATTCCTTAGTTGTGTAGTATGCTTTTTCCAGCAAGAAGCATTTTAATTTGTTTTTAAACATAGCTGCCTCTTTAATGTAGGCAATTTCTTTAGGTAAGTGATTGTAGATCATTGGAGCCATGCATATTACACTATTTGCAAGCAAAGATGTATTCCGCTTAGGTACATTGATTTTATGCCTATGTCGAGCAGCTTTTAAATTAACAAACAAGTTATAGTTATTATAGCACAGTGTGACCTAAACCCGCACTTTACACACGCTTTTCCGTGACTTAAATAGTCCTTTTTTGCACGGAAAAGCGTGTGTAAAGTGCGGGTTTATGTCACACAGCTATAAAATAGTATACGATACTCGTGACTTAAGTAGTCGATTATTGCACGGCGTTTAGCACCCTCGCTACGCTCGGGTGCTAACTTCACGCCGTGCAATAATCGACTACTTAAGTCACACGTATCGTAATATACTATTTCGTACAAACATCACACATTTATAAATATATAAACAAGCCATGGTCAAAATTTTTAGGCTTTGGAAGTGAGGTTTACAGCTGTCCCTTTGGCGTAGACTGTAGATGGCTCTAATGCATTTCTTCTGTGCCTTAACACCGATTCTTTACCAGTGCTATTGCCCCAGAATATAATTCCATATCTAAGCATATGGAATTATAGATGAGACATAGCCATTGTATGCCATTAGGACTGTAGATCTGCTTACAGTTTTTGATAGCATCTACAGTGCATATGAATGTTGGCTTAGTTTACCACGCAGTACTTCAGCATGCTCTTTCCAGTTTAAGTTGTAGTCAATATTTAGACCTAAGAATTTAGTTTTGTTTATAATGTCAATTTTGTTTCCATAATTTATGTCAATATTATTTAATTTATTCATTCTATTGCTAAATGTCATTAAATTTGTTTTACCTAAATTAATTTTCAAATTTACTGATGTCAACCATTGAATTATTTTATTTAATGTTTCATTGACATCTTTTTCAACAGAGGTCTTGTTTTCACCTGTGAATAATATAGTGTTGTCATCAGCAAAGAGAACAGTAGAATGGTTCGTGATAGAGGGTAGATCATTTATATAGATAATAAATAGTAGCGGACCTAGAACACTTCCCTGTGGAACTCCAAATTTAACTGTTCTGTATTTTGACGAGTAAGTTATTTCTTTCTTTAAGTTTAAACAAATACTGCTAATCTGTGTGCATTGCTGACGGTTTGTCAAGTACGATTTTATCATATTGTTAACATTACCCCTAATTCCGTATGCTTGTAGTTTGTCTAGTAGCAAATGGTGATCAACAAAGTCAAACGCTTTAGTTAGGTCCATATATAGCGCACATACAGGTAGTTTAGTGTCAACACTAGTCATAACTGTGTTTAAAAAATTATAAATAGCTAGGTTTATAGTTTTATTTTTGCGAAAACCTACTTGTTCCGGCGCAAAGAGATTTTTGTGTTCAAAAAAATTGTTGATGCTATCATACATAACCCTTTCAAAAACTTTGGATAATATTGGAATTAGAGCTATTGGTCTATAGCAGCTCATATCATGTTTATTGCCTTTTTTAAAGACAGGTTTGACAACAGTTTTTTTTAGTTTTTCGGGAAAAACTCCGTTAATTATACAACAATTTATAACATGGCTCAGAATATATGATATTGTACTAGGTACATGCTTTAAAACTAGCGTGGAAATATCGTCGTATCCGGTACTACCAGTGTTTTTAGTGCCATGATTATATTATGCACATCTTGCGGTACTGTTGGCGTCATAAACAAAGAATTAGCATTGTACGAGTTCTTTGTTTCGCTTAGTTTTGTAGTTTATTCAGGTATTTGGTTAATAAAAAAGTTGTTAAAGGCATTAGCAACTGTACAAGGGTCATCAACTAAACTACCATTAATATCGAGTTGTATTGATTCTTTTGGTATATTATTTTTTGTACCATTTATGATTTTCCACATCGTTTTACTTTTATTCGGCGCTTTATTTATAAAGTTGTCATTTTGCGACCTTTGTGTTAATTTGATAATCCGCTTCAGTCTCAATGATAGTGCTTTAAAATTATTTTTATTTTCTAAAGTACGATGTTTCCGATACAACCAAAGTAGTGTCCGTTTTCGGTTACAGCATTTTTTAATGCCAGTTGTTAGCCATCTAGGCTTCTGGCGTAACGTAATTTTTATTTTACGTATCGGGAAACATAAATCATAGAACAACTTGAATAAGTCATGGAAATCACTGAACGCTCTATTTGGATCATCTTGTTCAATTATCTCACTAAATGATAATGAACTTAGCGACTCTTTAAATTTATCTAGATTCTCTTGACAGTAATCACGTCGTTCTACAAACCAGTGCTTTACTAAATAAGTAGGTTTGATGGGACAAACAAGTAGTTGCGCTGTATGATCAGAAACAGCGAGATCAAGAACTTTGCCCTTACTTCCACGAACATTACACAAAATGTTATCCAAACAGGCACCACTTGCTGTTCTAGTAGGCTCATTAATTAAGAATTTTAGGTTATAGTATGTGATAAGCGCCCTAAATTTATCGACTTCATTATTTTCTTTAAGCAGATCTATATTGAAATCACCACATAACACGACTTTTTTTGTACCTAAACTTGTGACCTCAAGCAAAGAGTTAAGATTTTCATAGAACGTGTTAAAGTGATGTAATAGATTTCTCGGTGGTCTGTATACACATAGGACTATGATCTTATGGTCAATTAATTCTACTCCAGAGCATTCAATTGCACTCTCAGTACAATATTTTTGTAATCCATTAATTGGCCTAAATCTGTGAGTATTGCGGACTAATATACACGCGCCACCACGTCGGTTTTTCCGACAGTAAGACGAACCATGACAAAATTCAGGTAGTTTTAGTAACTTAATAAAGATAAAGATAAAGATAAAGATAATTTATTTGTTAAAACACGAGTAATATAAATTGTAATACATGGATAGATTATTTAATTATGTCCTGTGATCGTGTTTTGCCCTTTAAATAGGCGTACAAATATGAGCGATGGCATGTCATGTAAAATAAAAAATTCAAATTAGATAATAAAATGTACAAGTCAATCAAAATAATGTCAAGAAATAATATCTTCATTTTTCATATTATGCTCTGTAATACATAAAATGTCTAACATAATACTATCTCTTTTTAGCAGTTCTAAATTTGTAGTTAATAGATCTGATTTACTCATCAAACCATCTATATTTTGATGCATTATTTGAAGCTTATTGAGAACGAAAAAGCTGATTTGTTTTCTTTGCGTTGGTAACCTCACTATGGTCTTCTTTCAGCCATACCGGCGTTTGTGTACTCTTATTAGTGTGTTGAGTAACATTAGAAGAAACATTTTTAGATATAGGAATCGTATCTATAATGTGTGATGCTTGCGTGTCAATGGTATTTTCACAATCTTTCCTACATTTATAAGCTTTTAACTTATTTTTGTATGTAATATGTAATATTTCTTTTAATAAACTTCTACATAAATTTATACAGAATTCATATTTGTGAGGTCGTAGGTTATTATAGTACATATTTACATAAGTTACATGATCATACTGTTTACATATAAATTCCAGTTCATAATTTAATTTGTCCTCCCTAAGGTGCTTGTTGTACAGAATTTCTGGAATTAAAACATTTGTATGCGAAACAGATTTTAACCAGGTGTGGAGACACGATTGGAGTTGAAATAGAATACGGTCATTAGTTCCTACTAGTAGAATAACACAGTCATTTTTTGTTAAGTCTGCAGTGTCATTTCTTTCTAATATGTCATCGAGCCGAGCTCCTGGTTTCCATGAACATCCAACTTCATAGTCATCACCGAGTAATTTTTGCAAAGTTTTTCTTGTGTGTTGGCCTTGATCATCTGCTAAAATCAAAATTCTGTTTGAAGTGTTGTGTGTCCGCCGTTCACGTGCGTTCGGTTTTGTAATTGTTTTTTGTTTGGCTGCTTGCGATTCTTTATATACTTCCTGTTTTGTTGAGTCATGTGTTTGGTTACTATTTCTTATACATATAGCTTTTTCTAAGTTTCTGTAAGGCAAAGTTTTGGGTTGTTTAGAATAAATTTCTTTGGAGTGAATGTTAAGTGTAGTAATCCAAGTTTGCGTATTGTATTTCAACGTATAAAGTAACGATGATAACTAACGCGAGCCGTAGAGACGAACAAAGAGTTTTACGAAACTTTGCATTCATGTGTGATACCATATCGATATAGGTACCTACATAAGTTGGTAGTAGGCCTTGGAACCAAGTTGGCCGCTATTTGAGCGTATTACTGGATGCTATGCTACACAGCGTATAGCATTCATGCCTGTAGAACCATGTGGTTGTAAATGTGTTATATAAATCACGAAGATGCCTTAAGTATTGTTAGATTAGGAACAAGGAAACAATTAGCCAAAACTGGCTATTAGTGTACTACTGTATACCTACCCGTCAAATGAATCGATGGAAGACATCATAAAAACGTCTAGGTATATTTTTCTAAGGGATATTTTTTAAAACACTCTTTTATTTGGAGAAAGAAAATATCCGAAAGTGTAAACGGTGTGTAATAAAATATAAGCGAAAGAATTACTACTTAATCGAATTCATGTCTCTGCAGAGGCTTAGGTTAATTTTGTTCTAACTATAGCTAAGCAGCCCATGCGCTTTGATTATATTTATTTACTATACATAAAATTTGACATGACAACCTACGTCTAATCACTATCTAAAAGGATTACATCGTTTAGTAGTCATCTTACTTTAGTTACAACAAATCCGTACAAGACATTTAACACCGTACAACATTCGTGTGACCCGGCAACCTACTGCCATGTGCCCCACGGTGAGGAAAGATCTGTGGAGTGTCTCTCCTGCATGTTGTGTAAAAACTTAACATTATCTTTAAATTACCACTTAAGTGAAGTGGACGATTTTTCAAAATGTTTGAACAGCTGCCTTTACTGAACATTTATTAAATTAGTTATACCTACTTACGTTAATTCAACGAAAAATAAAATAACAGCTGCAAATAACAGCTCAATTATTAGTATAAATAAGTATTTTACTGCCTTTTTCTGGCTCTATAATAGATTTAATTAAAGGTCATCTAGTTTTTATTAGGATTCCTTACCAAGATATTAAAAAGGCACCTTTATTGTGAGACTTCGATTACAGTCTGTCTGATCGTTATTGTTAAAGTTATGTTATTCTGTCAGTCTGCGTCTTATCCTATTTTATCAGGAACTAACTGAAAGCTAACTTCTTCTTTATCATCCTTTCAAACAACATTTCCCACAGGATCGAGATTTTGTTCGCGCAAGTATATTTTTATAAAAATAGAACTAACTATTTAAAGTGAGGGCAAGTTAATCAATTAGGTGTCAGCTACACTTTTTTTTCTAACATGGGTATTTTTCATTACCTACATCATTACTTCTTAGTAGTCTACCTAAACTACTAATTGTAGCGTGGTGGAATTAAATAAAAAATGCTTAGAGATAAAAATGACCTTGTACTTGTATTGTATGTTGTATTTTAAAGGTAACTAAATTGTTTTTGGTATGAGTATTTAATGTATGTATGTACTTATATAAAAATACGTATATATTCTGTTAGAATTGATTGTACCTAGCTTTAAAGTAGGGATTTCGCTTTTCTATGATAACTAAAAACCACAAGCAACCTTATTGCTGATTAACTGACAGCTAGTTAGGAATACATTATTTACATTTCTACAGACAAATTCAATTCTTTGACTTCATCAATTTGATACAAAATAAAAATATTTAAATATGTATTATAAATAGCCTCGCACGCTCGCGAAACATTTTTTGCGCTCGAGCAAGTTACAGCACTCGACTTATAAAATACTGAACAAAAAAAAAATACATAGAGCCTAAAAAACGATTCCTTCAATCAAAGAAACAAAATTTCACACGGCTATCTGCCCGAAAACGTTCCACCAAAAACATCGCAAAAAAGCTGCGATGCAACTTTTTGCTGTGTTCTGAGACGTTCGGTTGTCGTTTGGATCATGAAGAGCAGTCACTTACTCTTAACTTCTTAATTTAAAGTTGTCATTTGTTTGAATAGCTATAAAATTTTCCGTTATTTTGTCGATCGATTATTATTTAGGTAAATGTACTACCTAGTGATTTCTTGTGATAAAATAAATCGTAAAATTAAAGCAGTTCCAAATTTATGCAACATGAATGTACTATTTATGACTAGGGTGCTAGTTATAAATAATAGATTCGTAATTAATCAAAGATGAAAATGTGCGTACGAGAAGGCATGTCACTGAGATCGCGCAGGATAGTTGAGTGTGGTGGAAGCGGAAAGCAGTAGTTTCTGCAGCGGACTCTGCGTCTGCACCACCGTCGAGTAGCATAACACCATCACTCCACGCTCGTTGTAGATCCGCCACCGAAGGTGGCCGCGTTGGTTCTGGACAAACAATACACAACTGTTTTAGAGTTCGCGATTTCGCATGTGCTTCTGTCTTTTCCAGCCCCGGATCTAAGATTTTTCCGACCCTGGGCCAACTTATTAGTGGCATGCTGTCTTCTGCAGCGGTTGAGATACATTATTTAAAAACTATAAATAAGCTACTGATAATAACACTATCCGAGTAGCCATATCACTAAGAATACGAGCTCTATGCCAAGTCCCTCCTGGCTGTTAGTGCGGTGATACGGCGGATCGTCTCGGCCACCAGGCGCTTTCATGTTGTAAGAGTGCTGGGCGTATATCGCTTAAACGATGTCATCTGTCGGGCCTTTGTCAGCGCCGGCTTCTATCAGTTTTAGAACTGAACGGACTGATGCGGGACGACCCGACGGGATGATCCTTATCCTATGAAAGATGGGACGCCTCTGGTGTTCTGTCACATGCGTTCACGCTTCTAGTGTGGGATGCCACACGCGTCGACGACAATGGGTAAGTACCTAACGACATTTTTCAGTCTCAAACAGTCTACGATAGCGCATAGTTATAAATTCCACTTGCGTTCACCTCAAAACACGAACCGATTGTGATATATTTAACGTTTTAGTAATCTTTAAGAAACACTTACTCGAGCTGTTTCAACTAGCAAGCCCCACAAAAATATAAAATAAAATATACAATACAAACTGCAGCCTTTACACTTTTGTCTTTTTAGGGTTCCGTACCTGAAAAGGAGAAAAAAAACAGAACCCTTATAGGATCACTTTGTTGTCCGTCTATCAAGACCTGCTATCTCGTGAACGCGTCGAGGTATCGAGTTGAAATTAAAACCATATAATATTATGTAGATTTGTAATCCCTTGCAGTCGTGAAAAAATAAAACTTTTCAGTTATCGTAAAAAAGTTACCGCAAGTTACCGCAGTTAGGTGTCGCAATAAACAGCACATTTCGACACTCACAAGGGAATCAAAACCTATAGGGTACTTCCTGTTGACCTAAAACTACTTATAATATCTGGCAAGAAGCATTGTTTAATAGTACCTAAAAGGAAAAATCCGAAAACTGTACATTTTTAATTTAATTACAAAAATAGTGTCTCTATGCAAGGTCCAAATTTTAAAGTGAGTTAACCGTATCATTTGGGTTATCATATGAAATAGCTTCATTAGCACAGGTCTTTAATTAATTAATTTTTAACGATTATAAATGGTTTGTCCCTCAATCGCTTACATGTTTCCCGTGATGAACGAACTATATTTATATACCTACAAGTTTGTACGGAACCCTCAGTATGAGTCCAACTTGCACTTGCCTGGTTTTTTATACCAATATCGATCCAGGGAAAGTGGAGGGGATGATGATAACAGGAGAAAAAACGAAATGTACCTACACAATTTAACTGTAACGTCTAAGTTGAACCCAAAATAAGAGTATAGGGTATAGGTACTAGGTATAATCCACGCGGCTTAGCTAACATTGGGTTTGTTACGAAAGCTGAACAGTTTCTATATACATTCTTTGATTATGTAGATAGATACCTACTAATCAAAGTGCATAAATACATAGGTTTTTTGTTGAGATTTATTTTACGCAGGCAAATCGCATGTAGCTGGCTTAAAATACTAACCAAAATGAACTAGATTTTAGTATAAAAGTAAATATTGGTCAAATGGGACCTGCATCTGCATTTAATAATAAAAGTTTTCTTATAATATTTAAAACTACCTAACTATATTAATTTTGTGGTAACAGCCCAACTCAGGGTCAACAAGTTGCTCAAGAGTACACTTTATTTATTTACCTACCTACCACACTAATACTCGTAACTATACAGTAAACAAACCAGCGAGCTAAGCCAAATAAACAAGCATAATATAAAGATAAATAAGTTCTTCAGAAATGATGCTTCAGGAAAAGTTCAGCCACCGTGATGCACACTTTAAAATCTTTGTATAATAAAATTAGTAAGCAATCACTGATTAGATAAATGTAGTAACGTTGCTAAGAAATACCTACACTCCGTGATTCTAATCTTAAGTTTATCATACTCAACTTACACTAATACGTTAGTCAATACTCCTTACGGTCACTACATAAAATGTAGCGCGAGGTACAGATATTTGTGGGCATGTATGTAGCTCCCTTAAAAGAAGGTAAATACCAAGAAATCGACTACGGGATCAACCTTAAAATCGGTAAGAATGACTGTATCATAGAATAATGTTATTTACTCTAGACAAAATATGTAAATATAAAACAATTTATTTTTTTGAGAAGAATAGATTTCGGAATAGAATTTATAGCGATGACGTCATATTGTAGGCTGATTTTTTTTTTAATGTAAGAAGTAATGTGACAAACGAGACGCTTTCCTGATGGTAAGAGATAACGCCTGTCCACGACCATTGCAGCGATACACAGAACTTTGAGTAACAAAACAAAGTCCAGGGCATCGCTGCTGAATATCTATAATTATGTCCTTGCCATATAAAACAAAAAAGTATACACAACTATTTTGATACATTTGATTAACTTTGACATGAAGTAAACGAGTCTTTATATCATAACCTCATAAAGGCGAAATCAGAGTAACGTGTTTAGTAAAATGGTCCAAATATTTGTATCAATAAAGCGAATATAACTCGACGTTCGTATCTACATGTAAGAGGTTATGGCTACCGTTGTCTTGACATTGACAGATTTTCTTTTGGTTTGCCTTTGCTTTTTAGGCACTGAACGTAGCCCTACAGAGCCTAGGTACTACGTGACGTCATTAGAGGTCAATTGAAAGTCAAGTTTATTTTATGTCTTTACATACCGAATTGTCGTTCACGTTTATTGTAGTAGTAACAGTAACGCTACGTTTAACCATTATCCTATATCATATTAAGTGAAGATGCGGTCTACGATGAAGCACGCTTGCTTAGAAGATACTGATTCACTCTCGACTTGAAAACATCTGGGTATGTTTATTGTACCTATCTATTAGGGAGCACCCACATCAACAGCGCATTTCACGTTTTAACGGTACATACAATGAAAGAATTACGAAATTAATAAATATACAATTAGGTAGGTACGTTTTTTTTGCTTAGTACTACCGATACACGTATCCTGGACACAAAGGAATGGCATAGCAAATTGCAATTGAACATTTTTGTTCAGCAAAACACAAAGGGCGGAAACTCTACATTGCACAAGGGCAAAATTCACAGTTAAGCGATTGGACACGAATCTGAATTTTCACATTTTATTGTGTTCCTACTAAATACCACCTGCTTGCGGCTCCGTTATTAAAAAAAATATTAGTTTACTAAGACGGGGGTTGAAAACACACACAATTTAGTTATAATTTTGTGTTTTTTTAAGTTATGTTTTGTAGGTGGACATGAAAAACCTTGAGTAAAAATGGGTAAGACTTTGTGGTCATTTTCACTCATGATACGAGTTCGCTAACTACACGGACACAAAGACTTCAAAGGCTGACACCAGACAAATAGATCAAGATACCTACATAGGTATGTAAGTATACTTCCAGTATTTCAAACGGAATTGTAGGACCAAGTATTCACCTATTTCTACGCAACGTTATATCCGTACTAAGTACTCCTTTTATAATCTGTGGGTAGTCCTTACATGGAAAGCGTACCTATAATTTTATTATAAATAATATAATAAGTAGCCGGTAATTCACAGTGTTTTCATATACAAAGATGAGGTTGCTATCTGCATATTTTTAAGGAAATATAATATATTATATACTTTTATTTTTATTACTTATAAGGCTTGCGGATGACCGCCATTTTGCCTGACGTATAATGCACCGAATTAAAAGTATTTTATTTTATTTTAAGTATGAACAGAGCATAATTCCCACTAGTATTTTAATTCTCATATTTTACCAATATAAGCAGAGCAACTATTATACTAGGTATAGTGTTATCTATGTAAATTCTATCTTTCTTACTAATGCATAACAATGGTGCTGTCAACAACCAGCTACTAGACATACAGCTCCTTCAGTGTACCTAAGTATCATCGTTGCCAAATATCTAGTAGGTACCTAGGTACAAGTTTTTTTTTTACTTTTCTTCTAAACGCCCGACTGGGTCCATATTTGACTGCGTACCATAACCTTCTTTGTATTTAAAACATCTTGTACTGTATTGACAGCCTGTTGGTTCATTGGTAGTATGTCTGCTCCAAGAGCTGAAGACTGTGTGAAATATCTTGAATCTTGAATCTAGATTTTGATTTTATTATCGTGTTGACATATTATGTACATATATTATGTTTTAATGTATACAAATGTACTACATTTAATTTTAAAATGTCAACACAATGAGCTATATTGTTATTTTAGGAATTCTTATGCAATGATACTTTTCGTGCCGTGCCGTTCATAATAACAGCAGAGAACAAATTTCGTAAGTACAATTATTATTAACAAATCAAACAAAGATATCTAATTAATATTCTCGCATTGTTTGCGAGATAATACCTAAATAATTATTTAGCGCGAGAACAAAGAACTCTATTTCAAATAACAATTTTACCAACGCCTAATTTATTACGCAAGGTATGAATGAAAATACATAGGTAGGTTATGACTAAAATCCTAGCTAACTGGGCAGTGGGCCCGCTGCTGATTGATAGTGAGCTTTTTTTTAAAGTAGGTACATAGGCTTGCATTTTACCTGATGATAATTGAAGATGCGTTCCACAACGGAGCACCGATACCAAGCTTAGGTATTTAGTCGTCCCTAGACTTTCGTCGATCTATACGAGGTTATACGTTTGGGGTGCACTATGTTGAAACGAGTGAAAGGGAGTCATTATTATGAGTATCATACCCATACTTTTACAGCGACACAAGTTCGAAATTGCGAAAAAAAACTATCTGCTTCATGCATTCGGTCAAGGGTCAACAAACTTCTATGATATATAGTAAAAGTATAATGGCAAGTATGATTCCCTATCGGCTTACTAACACCCAAGCCTATAACCCTGCATACAACTTTTTTTTTTGTGTAGCTAGATATTTGATGTAGTTAGATATACTACAGTTAAGTTATTTATCATTGCTGGGTTTTTAGTGTTTAAATATTTCTTGTGGTTTTCCCGGAACATTTTGATGGATATTATGAACCCTATTACCTACTTACATTACTTCAAAAACATATTGTTATTATGAAGGTAACCTAAAAGAGTTGAGGTGGTTCGATTTCAATACAAATAAATTTTTGCCATTTATGGACAAATGGAGCATAATTTTACAGTGAAATCACAGACAGCTACTGACATTTATTTTGGTCTTTATTTGCGGTAAATCACAATTGCTTGAATAAAACAGTAAATTATGCTATTAATCTATCTACCAAAATAAATGCCACCTATGATAACTATTTGCGAAAAAAAAAATTAACGCCTGCGTCTTCTATCCCTCAGAGATTTCGTGATATTCGACTTACCAAAGCTACGTTATCTGGTATAGTCATGATGCTGCTAAAATATGTCATCTCGTCTGTCTTCACTGGGCACATGACACTGTCACACAGCTCTGGAAAAAAATAGATACGTACTTATTCACCTATAACATATCTACACTTGAAAAAAAGTAAACTTGCATTATTTTCACCTATTTTAGTGTCTTTCAAACTGCCCCAGTAGTGACAAATTTTTTGGAAGTTATGTAAGTACGAATAATAATAAAAAAAATTGGACAATGCAGGGCGAGCTCTAATACATACATTGCAATAATAATATTTAAAAAAAAACAATTAATAAAGAAGAATTAAATTAATAGAAGAATGTTAAAAGGAAGAAGAAATTGTAGCATTAAATTTAATTCTACGTATTCTTCTTTCATTCTTCGGTTTATTTATTTTGTTTAATATAAGTGACTTAAAGTATATTCTACATTGAAATATTCAATATCTTATTTTTTTGTATTTGGCGTGTCGCACTTTGTGCATTTGCCAATGTCTAGTATTTCAATATTTGTGAGTGTTTTAAAATAAATCGAGTTAAATAAGTGTAAGTCACAGCCAATGTTACACAAAGTAAGGTCTAGGTCGAATACGGTTATGCCTTAGTAAAGTAGTGGTAACAAGCTTCTACGGAATTTTGGAAGAAACACGAAAAGTTATGTTTCACCACATTATATCGTTTTCCCGCGCTTACGCGTATGATTTGATATTTTATGAATAAAACATCACTATTTTTATATACAACCACGGGTAAAACTCGGGTTTTGGTAAAAATATACATACATAATGCGACAACCTGACTTTTCCGCATTGCTTCCAAAATTCCTTATTTTAATACCTACTTACATGATATAAAGCATTTTTTTTAATTTATTTAGTATTCATATTGCTTGCGCAATTTTGTGTATTTTTTGACAATTCTACAAGTAATAGGTATAACTACATCGATACATGTATGTAACTATGTTCGGGTGAAATCTTGCAAGTTAAATTTGTATGCCATGGATAGGCTTATTTTTTTTAGGGTTGACAAGCTAGGTATTTAACCACGATGTGGTCAAAGATGGTAAATCACACTTAGCCTGGAATAGAACTGGCTCTCAAGTGAGGCAGCCGGAACACACCGTTAGATGCTTGGCGGCAAATTTTCAACTTGAGGGTGGTAACTAGCCAGCCGAGTACTAGAAAATACACTACCACCATGCTATGGTTTCCTTTCCTCACGATGTTTTCTATATACCTATTATCTGAAAATTAAGTTTCACTTACCAGGAGTTACGTTAGTTCTTAAATTCACGTAGTTGATGTTTAACACAACGTTCTGATCTAGTTCATTGGATTCAAAATCTGCAACAATATTAAAAATGAAAGTTATCTTTTAAATATCGCTCCGATAGGCTTAAGGTTTTTTGTATATTTTTTAGATGTTTATTATTTATATTAAGTAGTATATCATATTTATTTGTTTACTGTATTTTTTATTTATATATTTATACATAATCTGATATATTATATATATATATATATATATATATATATTATGTTTGTTTTGATGCGCGCCTACAACCTTGTTCTTTACTAAGGGGTTGGCTGGCAGAAAATGCTTTAGCATTAAGTCCTCCCTTTCTACATATTTTTATAAAGTGTGCAACAAAGAATTAAATAAATAAATAAATATAATTAATATTTTTTTGCAAGAAATATACAGTGGCGCATACAGGTTTATCATAACATGCCTTTGCTGTTAGTTATACTTAAGATTGAGACCTCTTTTGAGCAGACTGAAAACAATGGCATGCTTTATTTTTATGTACCTACTAGATAAACAGTTGCTAACTATGCAGCAGTAATCACGAAAGGGAGTGTCAATCCACATATAATAGTTTAAATAATCTATTATAAAATTATTTCACCGTTGGAAAGCTACACTATGTCCGGGTAACATTATATGCTACTTTTTATCCCTGTATTCCCACGGGAACGGGAACTACGTGGGTGAAACCGCGTGGCGTCCGCTAGTGTATCATAAAATTATTACCAGCTTTAAACTCCAAGTTGACGGGTATGTCTTCCCCAAGAGTGATGAGACACGGCAGTTGCATACCGCATCCTTCAATGTTAACTACCTGAAGATCGTATGCTGAGCCTGTAATCCATATGAATAAAGGGTTACGCGTATCCGATGCACTAAGCTGAAAGGAGTTCATTGTATCATCGTTATGAACAACTTTTACTTGCTGACCAACACTGAAATCGTGAAAAGAGAAACAGCTGTTGCATACATTTTTCAGCCGTTTTTTTTATAAACTGTCCCGCTGATGGGCGTGGGTCTCGTCTCATTGAGAGAAGGGTAAAGCCGTAGTCCACCACGCTGGCCAAGTGCAAGTTGGTAGACTTCACGCTTTATACTTAAAAACTTTTTAAAAATAATTCAGACTCGTAGGTTTCCTCATGCACGATGTTTTCTTTCACCGTTTGAAGTCACCGGCAATACGCACATAACTAAGAAAAGACAGACGTGCTGTGGGATTCGAATCCTGGTCCTCCAAATTGGAAGTCAGACGGTGTCCTAACTAAGCTGCAGAAACTTCCGAAAAATCCTAGTACCTATTATTATTATATTATCTACCGTCACTATTGAAAATACACACCAGGTATGGGTTTCTTCTAGGTAAGCGTGCTCCATCTTAGACCACACTACTGCTTAACATCAGGCAGAGTGTGATCAAATTTGAACCTATATATTTTAATTTTTTTTTAAACTATGCACCTATATCGATAAACCACAGGTACCTACAACGTAGTAGGTAGGTATCTATTTATAGAATTTTTAAACCGGTAGTAGTCGCCGCCGCCGCCGCCTCGTGCCTACTTAGTAAGATATAAAATACCTAATCATAGTTTCATAATAGAATGTGAATCATAAATAAACTGCTTTGAGTCGCTTCGATTCGTCTTCGATCTACGTCATAAAAATCAAAGCTACTCAAATAGTCGTAAGTAATAAAACAAATAATGATTAGTTAATTTATGATATATGTTAGATATGAAAGTAGTCTTTATAACGTTATCAGAATAAAATAAACAACATTTGTGCACGTTCGATGTCTTTGATAATAAGACTAAGCAGTAGGAATAATGATAAATGTCAATATTCCTACTAGTCTCAGTTTAAAATATTAACAAAACTTATTTACATACCGTGTTACGATTTGAATCAGAGATATTAAATGTAGATATACGGTAGTGTACCTACACAACTTATTCAGTAGGCAGTATAGGTAGGTACCTACTCCACAAAAATATTTATTTCATCAGCTGAGTTCATTATAGAATAAAAATAAGTTTCTTAACGTGACACAATACGAAATTAATGTTTATCATTATGATTTTTACCGGGACCTTTGTAGCGATGATAGCTCAGTGGTTAGCGCGGTCGGTTCGCACGCCTAAGGTAAGCTTTGAGCTGCTGGTGAAGAAAACATCGTAAGAAAATCATAGCATGGTAGCCAAGCATTTTAACGGTGTGTTACGGCAGCCTCATTTGAGAGCCAGTTCCATTCCAGACTGTGTGTGTAGACTATCATCGATCACACCATTACTTAATCAGATGGCCTGTGGACACACACCCAGGCTGTGAAACAAAAAACCCTGTCAGTCGCAAAATGCTAAAAATGCTATGCTATTGTATGTATTTAATTTACATACATTATTTTCATAGCAATATTATTAAATATAGATTTTTTTATATTATTATAAAAAATGTATTTTTGTTGGTAAATCGTTTTTAGTTTAATATCTGTATTTTGCTGTGCTTAAGGGCTCACCAGAAGACCAGCGCTGGTCAAACCATCATACCAGATGAGCACCTATTTTGTAACTGTCTCTTATTTTTCTCTGTATTGTTTGTTTTTGTGTTTGCTTAATTTCTTTCTTTGTTTCCATTGGATATAATTGAATGTGCCTAAATAAGTAAATAGGTACCTATGTCATGTTTCTTTCGAGTAAAATCTAGAAAACGAACGAAATACACTAGGTACAATATACTTAGCTATACGTAAAAGATAAAAAATCAATTAAATTGTTACGTAGATATGTGTAATATTTCTGAGCACTGCTTAAATAAAATTAGCATACTTACTTCGAATAAACCGATATACTTAATCTTTTAGATCAGGGCTGTCTAAACCAGATACAGTTCTGGGCCAATAGATACAAATTACCAATTGAATTAGCGGGCCGCAGAAAAAAATATTTTTTAACATTTCGAAGAAAAAAAAAAATACAACAGTGCTACATACTGTTGTTGTATTAATAGATACTTATTAGTTCTCCATTATTTCAACTTTTATCTACCTTTATTTTTATAATACAGGGCTTAAAAGTTTGAGGTGTAGGTAGTTAATTTGACGCTTGCTTGGAGTAGTGACGCACTGTCTTTACCAAAGAATAATATTACTCACAAGGAGGTCTTTACACACTGGTTTACCCGTTTACCTATCTCTACGCATATCTGCTGCATTTGTTGCAAAACTGTGGTTTTTACTGACTTTTGACACAACCTTAGCGAGATATCCTAGGAAATCATTGCGGCTTCAAATTGCTTCATTAATAAACTTGAGTCACAGTTACATTAGTTTTATATAAAAAAATAAATTTATTATAATTATAATT
This sequence comes from Biston betularia, assembly GCA_905404145.2. NCBI lineage: Eukaryota > Metazoa > Arthropoda > Insecta > Lepidoptera > Geometridae > Biston > Biston betularia. The sequence goes on from FR989879.1 coordinate 5,231,020, forward strand.
TGAAATTTTATTCTAATTATGTTATCACATACTTAAAATATATTGTTGTCTATTTATTTTTAATTTAATATACAATTGAGTATATTTAGTTGTGACTTTGATAAATATGTTATCGCGAACTTATGATATCTGTTAGCTTGACTACTGTCTACAGTAATATAAGAAGAAGAAGAAGAAAAGGTTGACTGGGTAAACTAAACGTGTAATGTCTGAAACGTAAAACGTGTCACCTTAGGTCCATTACCAGATTGATGTGAGAGGGAGACTCTATACTCTAAACTTCTTGTTTCGATGTCTATTAGGCGCTCATGAAAAACCTATACGATTGCGAACCTTACTGTGCAGACATACGATATGTGGTCGCGTGGCTATTTCCTCAGTGTTTAAAACAGGTATCGCTAGTATCTCAGAGTACGCGAAGTTACACGGATAGTCAGTACCTACTCACCGCAATCTTCGAAGATGACTGATGCAAACACAGACGCGATTAAATGCAAGAATATTAGTAATATCATTATATCCCTTTATTACACTTTGATTTATATAAATCACTGTTTTAAAACTCATACTGAATGAAAGTGGTGCGACACCAAATACTTGGTAGCTACTTACCTATCTAGTGTGTAGCCCAAGATTATCGCTTTAAGATAACAGCTACAGGACTGGTAATGAGCTGTTTGGTTGCATCGACCAGGGGTTCATTAATCATAATTATTAATATCCCAATTGGTATGTATATACATTAACTGCTTGTCATTGACTATATCGAAATACGTCACGCGTTAATTATTATTGAGATAAGTGCTTATAGGTATGGGGAAATCCACAATAACGTCATGTTTTACCATCATTATCCCGGCAAAAACTATCGAAAAATTCTAATTTGTACGTACCTATTCCGGCTCGAAACATTCGACGCTATATTTTATCATACGTCTGCATACTTGCATACTATCATGTCCGCCTACCTATAGGTGAATATGACCGAATTTATTTTTATTGCATACATCATCGTTCTAAATTACAATATTCTTATGTGAAAACTCAGGCGTGTGATTCAACGTTTGCAAAAAAAACCAATGGAGAAATTGAGGGACAGACAAGAAAATAATATTCGTCAAATAGGTAGCTATAGGTACTGCCATTATAAATTGATAGATTACCGTAAGAGTAGAGGTTACTCAACGGTTAGATAATACCGCATACTAAATCGCTGTTTTTTTTTTGTTTTGTTTAGAGCTATACCTACCGTATACATAATAGACTATTTGTTGAATGAAGTGTTTTAGTTAGCACTACTTATAATATTTATTAACATGTAAAGACAAACAACCCATGAGTTCCCGCATTCTTGTCCTATCAGCCAATGCAACGTAACTATTCTAGAAGGACCTAACAGAGGGTCCTAGCGATGGTAAAAAAAATCTTTGTTCCTGTAGGTGGCGTTGGTGGTTTCACAACTAAACGGTTTGTGATAAATAATTAAAATGGTTAATTTAGTAAGCTCAACATTTATCAGGTTTTAATAAGCAAAAAACAAAACAAAAAACAAAAATCTTTATTTATTTTTTAAAAGAGTAAATGTTGTGTAGGCAAAAACCACCTTAATATTCATAAAGTATAATGTATGGTATAAAGTATTGTGACCAGCATTTACTAGGAATTGCCCCTCCTCCCATCACCGCGACCCCGGAGCGCCGCTCCGCCTCCGAACTAAGCAGACTGCTTGTGTTACGGGGACGAAGCGCTAGCCCGCGGAAAGCGTGCCATGGGAAGACAGGTCACACTATGCTGGTCACAACTAGTTATATTCCAGTGTTCTTAAAAAGGTTATTACATTTACCCACACATAACGGTGTCTTGAGAGGTCTAATGACCTGAACTGAGACATCGTTTTATCTTTATAATTATTTTATTAGAACTATGGACTTAAGACTGAGCAGACTAAATGAATTATTAAGAGAAAAATATTAATTTTGCAAGTAAGACTACTTTATTGTTTAAATATGTATGAGTATGTTATGTGAGTGTAGGTATGTGTGTGGATGTGTGTCTGTGTGTGTGGGTACGTATATAATGAGTGTGTGTGTGTGTATGTTTGTGTGAATATAAGAATTCTGTTTGATTACATCATTTAATAACTGTTAGTAATTCTTCAGTGGCATTATAGCTTAGATTCAGCAGCCAATCTGTAATATTTACTTTTGTTTTATACTTGGTGCTGGGATAGATATTAAGTTTTCTATTTAGACGATTATACAATGATGGTGCCATACAGGGATAAAATCGACTTTAAAATGCTGTATTCGGTTTTTCTAGGGTGCAAACTCGGTCTGACCTCCTAATTTCATTTATTAGATCAGGGCTGTAGTGAAGTGATGAATGCTGTCGCAGGATCGTTTGCAGTATAAATAATTGACGAACTGTGAGGACTCGACACTCTGCATAGAGTTGAACAGTAGGATATCGAAATGGTTTTCTAGTCATGACTTTTAAAATTAAGCGTTGTGAAATTTCAAGTTGTCTCAATTTGGTTTTTAAAGCCCCACCCCACACACTCACACAGTAACGCAAGATTGATTCGACCAAGGCATGATATACCAGCTTGAGCGTATCCGCGCTAGCTGCCGACCTAAGATTTTTGAAAACGTAGACTAATTTTCGGGTTCGAGCAGTTAGTTCATCAATTTGTGCATGCCAATTAAGCATTTTGTCTATATAAACACCTAAATATTTCATACTGTTAGTTTTCCCCAATAGTGTACAATCACATTCATCGTTAGGAAAGGAGCATATGTGAGCTTTAATACAATAGGAATCATTATGTGGTTGGGATGACGAACGTAAAGAAAACGTCAAATATTTTGTCTTGGACAGGTTTAAAGTTAGCAAATTAGTCGCCAACCAGGACATAATCACTTGCATTGCTCTTTCAGCATGCATTTTGGCCTTTATCCAAGTTGTACCATGGACTATAAGGGCCGTATCATCAGCATAGCAAGAAATTCTACAATTAATTAGCGAAAGATTGCAAAGATCATTGATGTAGATTAAGAACAGAGTGGGGCCTAGTATGCTGCCTTGAGGAACGCCATAATTCAGAGTTTCTTCTTGGCTCATGAATGGTCCTATTTTCACCACCTGAGAACGATCTGAGAGGTAATCTTTGAAAATATTTAAGGCCAAGCCCCGAATACCAGCTTTTTCCATTTTTTTCAGAAGCAGGGGAATGGAGACGGTGTCAAATGCCTTTGTTAAGTCTAGGAATATTCCTAAGCATTTTTCTTTTAGATCTAGCTTTTTAGCAGTAAAATTAATTAGACTACTTACAGCATCTTCGGTCGACTTACCTTTTCTAAATCCAAATTGATTATCGGCTATAATATTATTAATTTCCAAGTATTTTACCAATCTGTTATTTAAGATTCGTTCAAATATTTTTGATAAAGAGGGCAGTACTGAGATCGGTCTATAATTATTAGCACTGCCTCTATCCCCAGATTTGTAAATTGGATGGACTAAAGCTTTCTTAAATGCCTTTGAAAAATCGCCTGTTGTTATGGAGATGTTATAAATATGAACGATATAGGGTATAAGTATATGGCGCGTATTTTTAAGTATTTTAGATGATATCCCATCCCATCCTACAGCGCAGTCATCTCGAAGACCGATAATTGTGTTTTCAACTTCTATTTCATCTGTCTCGAACACGACAAAAGAGTCTAGTGGTTCCTTTACGTTGTTTTTTAGCCCAAAGTCATAATTACTATTTGGTGTCACGATTTTGTCAGCCAAAATACGTCCGATGTTGGCAAAAAAGTGATTCACGTGACCAATTGACTGTTGAGGATCTGGTTGTATTGAGAGCAACTCTTTAGGTTGAGAAATTGGCCGATGCAGATTAGTAATATTTTTTATGACCCTCCAGGTAGATTTAGTATTGTTTTTTGCTCTCTGGAATTCATCTTGCTCGTACTGACGTCTTAATTTTCTAATCAAGTTTGTTAGGAAATTTCTGTAACGGGTGAAAGTTAGTTTGATTGTAGAATTATTAGGATGTTTTTTTAAATGCATATGTAAACGGTCACGATTTCGGATGCAACGCAACAGGCTACTGGTGATCCAAGGCTTTAGAATCTTTGTTTTATTTGTGATTGGTATAGATTTTGTATTCTTAGTTACTATAGTACTAATCATAGTAACAAGTTTTGATGCAGCTAAGCTAGCATCCGATAAAAGCATGATGGTGGAGAAATCGGTATTACATATTTCTTTACATATCGCGTCAGCATTTGTGTGAGTCCGTACATATTTGTTATTTGTAAGCAATGATATCTTTTCAATGTTACTCTCTGTGATTATTTGTAAACAATTTTCTAAAGCATTGTAACATGTTAGTAAATGAAACAAACGTTACAACTCTCGGCAAACAAAACTGCAGAGAAGCAAAACAGGAAATTCATTTATAATTAAAACAGTTTCCAAAAAACTGTAGATGTATAGATCGTTTCACGAAAGAGTTCCCTTCGTCGTCATGTTGGTAGTTACGAAACCAGTGTTGCTACTTTTTCAGAAAGATGTTTACTCGAAATTAAGGAAATTTTAATGTCACTAACGTAGATACTATTTTTTAACATCTGGTCCGAAGTATCGGCGGGAATCCAGCCGGATTGAAAATGACACCAGACCAGATTGCGGTCCCTAGTCCTATAGTTTTAATACAACTATGTATTTTACCTATATTGATATAATTGACAAGGTTGAAAAATAAAACAAATGTTTATGGTTATTTTTTATAATAATTGTGTTCAACTAATGGGCCAACACCCGAGATGTCGCTACCACCTGTATCATCATCAGAAGAAGTAACGTCACTATCGTTTCCTACTTCAATTATGAATCGGTCAATTTCTGCGTCTGCACGTACTCCATCATTGTAGTATTTGTCTTCAATATTCTTGACATGATCACATTATTTTTTCCAATCTTCTGCAGATATGCTTAAAAATGCTTCTTCTGTTATTTTAACAATTTGACTTGCTTCCTGTCCAACATTTTTTTCTGCAATTCTTCTTTTCAAAAGACTCCATATGAGCTCAATTGGGTTTAAATCACAGTGATAAGGCGGGAGCCTTACCACTTTATGACCATGTTTCTCCAGTAACGTGTCTGCTTCGTAAACAGGCGGTTCTTTATGGTCTTTAATTATTTCATAAAGCTCAGCTTTTACCATCGTTGGTAAATAAGCGAGACCTTTACTAACAATCCAGTTTTGCATCTGAGACTTCGTACTGTTCATTGTTGGTGCTTTGTTGAGTGCCACTGTATGGTAGGGAGCATTATCCATAATCACAAGCGACTGAGGAGGTAGATTCGGTAAAAGCTTTTCTTGAATCCATTTCATAAAATTTTCTCGATTCATATCATCGTGATAGTCTCCGGATTTAGACTGTGATTTAAAAATCAGCTGAGCGTTGGGTACAAAACCGGTTTCACTCCCTGCATGGACTATAATCCATCGTGGTCCTTTTGAGTCCGAAGATAAAACGCCTGCTTCTGTGTCACTCTGCCAACATTTACCTGCACAGTAAGTTGAATGAACGTAAGTTTCATCTAAATAAATGACTGGACGCTGGTCTCCTTCACGATTTTCTCGTAACTGCTTCAAATATCGACTACGCCAAGCCACAATATCGTACCTTTCCATCATAACTTTTCTTTTTGATTTACATTTTTGGAAATAAAATCCTATCTTCTTCATTATTCGCCATAAAGTAGTGCGACTTCCCTTGAAATCGATATCATTTCGCATTTCATGCAGTAATTTGGTCAGCGTAGGTAATTCTTTTCTCACAGCATAGAATTCATGTATTTTATGTCGTAATGCACAAATTTCAAAATCATCCAGCTTAATTTGTTTATCGCGCGGCCGACTCTTACCAGGCGTCGAAATTCTTGTTGAAGTACTAGCAGCAGCTTCACCTTCTTTATAAATTTGTGTGACTGTTTTTTCTGATATACCTGAAAAAATAGTTTTTATAAAAAAACTCCATAAATGTTAAAATTAACTTAATAACAAATCCACATTGTTTTATTTATTTTGTAACACAATTGTTGGAGACACATTTTAAATTCAAAAACAATATAAATAAATAAGTACAATTGCTAGTTTTATATTTGAATTCTTTCTACATATCTAAAAGTTTATGTAGTTACTATATAAAATTATAATTATTATATACATTAAGAAAAACGAGGAATAGTGATTTGACCTGCCTGGTATCCCTATTTTACTAACCTGTCATGGCGGCGACACGGCTACGAACACATTCCAAAGGGATTATTGGCGCTTTGTTCCGTTTTTCACGTTCACAAAAACATTTGACTTTTAACACCATCTGTCTTTCACCACTTTTTAGTGTTTTGGGCATGTTTAGAAATTTTTTACTAATTAAAAACTTGAAAACAATTAGAGCAATGAACAATGAAACTATCTGTTTGACGTTTCGACGAACAGGGCTGCCAACATGACGACGAAGGGAACTCTTTAGTGAAACGCACTATAGGTACAGCCAAGACTGTACGGTTGGCTACACTGCGTTGCGCGAGCGCGGTAATTAGGTACTAGGTATTTATTATTAAGTTTTTGGTAGGTAGGTAAGTAGTATTTTAGTAGTAGGTAAGTACCTACATTGCATCTAAACAATCAAGCAGTCAGTTAAACAGTTGGCAGGACTATCCATTCGTCATTGCTGCAGATCTTCAAATACTTACGCAAAATTCTACAAGAGCACCTTTAATATGATATAATTATAGTCAGCAGCGGCCTTGGGGTATAGCAAGAGAAGCGGTCGCGGGTCGCTAAGCGATTAGTTGGCGCCAGGTTGTAAAAAGCGCCAAAATGACAAATATGCGAAATACAATTTCGAACGAAAAATATTTTTGTTGCGACAAAGGTTGCACCGAGACAAAATTAAATTTATGTTCAAGAAAATAAAATGAAGCATGTACGGTTGTACGGTACTCGCTTGTTGCTCGCAACGCAGCCGCACCCGTAACTATGTAGGTTTGGAACAAAATTCCAAATTCTTTTTTGAGTTAGGTACTATTTTTAGCTAAATTGTCTGACACGAATAAATTTATTTCATTTTCAAAGAAAAGTTTTTAATTTTTATGTATCCCGGTTTGTCACAAAAATAGTTTTTTTTAATACCTAGTAGATACCTTAGTAGTTAGTTAGCAAGTTAGATTTAAAAAAATCGGATTTACATATTCACTAAGACATGGGTACTAACTAATACTGCAACTTTCAGAAAGTTTGAATTTCTAGGGGGCTCTATTCGTAATGAAAATTACTCGTTACTAATTTAAATTAAAGTAACAATTATAAATTTGAATAGTAAATTTATTTTACTAATGTAATTTAGCAGTTTTTAAAAGTAGGTAGGTACCTACTGTGCCCTATCCGTAGGTAGGTACATTAGAAATCCCAAAGATTTTCTTTTTGAAACTATAAGTTCCAGCTTTGTCCCTAGTAGAGCGCCCAGTTACTCTCAAAATATATTATGCCAAATTGTCTCGAATCTGTTTTTGAAAATATGTATTTCTATTTATGCGTGTTACATTAGAAATGTGAAAGTTTGTATGTTTGGTATAAATGTGAAACTTTGTATGTTTGGATGATTATTACTCAATCACGCATAAAACGGCTGAATAGATTTGGATGAATTTTGGCGTACACATAGCTTAATACTTGGATCAACATATACATTTAATACATTTCATTTTACAAAAGATGTATTTCAATTGAAAGCTTAAACTGTGTATAGGTAATGGATTAGGTATTGTTTTTGTTATTATTATTATGTTGCTTCATATTTAGGTGCTAAATGCCATATAGAAAATCCATCTTCATTGTTAGATAATATACATTATCCTTTATAATAAATAATGTGTAATATAATGCAACGTTACAGTAATTATAAGATACTTAACAGAATAGGTAAGTAGTAAGTATAAGTACTAACAAGCCTCATATTTCTTCAGTGAAATTAAAATTATAGTCTAGGACTTTAAACTTAACTATAGTTGTTAAAAAACAAATATTCGTCTAATCCCCATTAAGAAACCGTCCGTAGGTCGGCAAAAGCCATAATCCAGTAAGGTAAAAAGTTATCATCGAAACGAATGAAGTAATCCGAAATTCCCTATCACTAGGTTGCTGTCGCTGCAAAATACTGCACAACTTATAACTGATACTTGATACTTATTAAGATTCAACAAAGACAACATGCACAAACTGCAACGTCAAAAATAAAGAAAGAAAAGTCATGACACTTAAGACAAGACAGTATGGCTTTACAACTATAGCTTGCCCGAAGGGGCAAATTAATAAAAAAAAACAGCAGTGTCTACTTATTTTTTTGGTTTCGAGAAAATATGCACTACACACATATTAGCCTATTTTTATGATTGAATGTTGAGTCTAGTCTAGGTCAAGTTTGATCATGGCCTTTTTTTGCATGTAAATTTTTCACTTTATGCATAAAAATAGTGGTGTTTTATTCATAAAGTACCGCACGAGTGTGGGAAAGTAATATGTTGTGAAACATGATTTTTCGTGTTGCTTCCAAAACTCCATCGAAGCTTAAAATAAAGGCACCACTACTATACTACAACATAACTGAATGTGACTGGCACAGACTGGACTTTGACTATTTATTTAACTTGTAACACTTGAAAATATCAAAAAACGTGACAATAACAAATACACAAAATGCGACGCCAAAATCAAAGAAAAAGTAGTTAATTTTCCTGCATGCATGAAAGTTTAAGATTGAAATTTTCACGAAAAACGTTTGTTTCACAGAGGACAATAAATATGCTTTGTTTCTCGCGATTGAACAGTGACAAAGTGACAAAACAAAAAAATGTTAACTTTTAAATCTTTAAGTAGATAGTATTCCCTTATTCATCTATGTTTTTATTACGCTCATTGCCTCCCGATCCGAGCTCGATTGGCGCTGAAGTTACAACAAATAACAACAATCTACAAATAATTTCTTACATAAACTAAGTACCTAACACTATCACAAGAAAATTTCTAACAAAATGTTGCAAAGACCTATAATAAACATGAATGTAGCTTTAAGAAGAGACCATTTCAAGTTTAATTTGAGGTTACGGCACAAAATAAACCGTGAAAAAGAAGAAAAAGAACCTCCTAAACTCGCTGCTGATGTTTTGAATTATTTAAAAAGTACACCAGAATACAGTGGTCTCATAGATAAGTTACCTAAAAACATATTAAAGAAATATAAGACTCCAGAAAGTATGTATTTAATAAATAAAAAAACTGCCAAAGAAATATCAAAAACAATAAATAACTTTTTAGATAGAGACTCTCCTTTAATAGAAGTAAATCCTGGATTGGGACTACTTTCAGAGGAGCTATTGAAGTGCCAAGCCGGTCACATTTATATGTATGAGTCTCTTAATAATTTCTCACCCTGTTTAAATGTAAGTGGTTTTTACACAAATTCTTATTTATTTTATTGGTTGTCGAGTCATGGGTTCTTAAATCTATTTTGTTACTTTAAAACTTGTGTGTTTTAATATAATACAATTACTTCTTTGGTGGTAACACAGCTTTTTTTAGATTGACAAAGATGTAACTTAGGACATACCATTTATATATTCCTGTTAACAAGAACAATTATTCACAGGCTTTACAAAATGATTATCCAAATAGAATAACTATAAAAAATGCAGACTTCTTTGGAATGTGGAAGCTTGCATTCAAGGACAAAATGGATGATGGAAACAGAATACAGGAATTACTTGGTGACCTAACTACAGATGATAATGGTATATTTGGGTTATACTTAGTAATTTTTTATGTCAAAAAGCTGAAAACTTATATTTTGTTATAATTGTCAATTTTGGCTATAAACAACAGCAAAACTAAAATCTCACTATAATATCAATGCTACAATAAGAACTCATATCTTGTTTTTCAGATAGAACTGTAAAGATAGTGGGTTCTATGCCTGGATTGTCATTTGTAAGACATTTGATAAATAGTATTGTGTTTTACAACACATCAAATCAGCTGGGAAGGCCAGACTTGTTTATAACTATGCCAGCGCATCACTATGAAGTAAGAAATACATACATTTTACTATGAATTTTATACATTTTTGTTTTACTTATGGGGATTACTCACATTTAATTACATTGGTTACACAGACTAGTTTCGACCATGTCCGATCACCTTCTTTTAAGGAGTCAAAGTTGAGGAAAATGCATGCATGGTCTCGTTGCTTAGAACTAATCAAGTTGAACTTCTCCGTAATGGTTTACTATTTTAGTATGAAAACTGAAATGGTTTTGATACATTTTTGTTAGTTTGTAAAGCAATGAGGAGGCACACGCGCGTTGCACTCCGGTTAGAGTCCTTGAAGAAGGTCATCAAATAAATAAAGGAAACTTGAATAAAACAAAAACCACAACTGTGTTAAAAATGCATTCAGGATGATGTAAAGATTGCGATGTTATGCCATGCATCTAAATCTGTTCAGTCATTTAAAAGTTATGGTGGAATAAAGATACGTACATACATGCATGAACCCTGAAAACATTACACTTTTTTTTTTTTTTTTATAGCTGACAGGCTAGGTGTTTGACCACAGCTTACCTGATGTTAAGTGATGGTGTGGTCGAAGATGGTAAAGCACACCTAGCCTGGAATGGAACTGGCTCTCAAGTGAGGCTGCCGGAACACACCGTTAGATGCTTGGCGACAGATTTTCAACTTGAGGGTGGTAGCTAGCCAGCCGAGTACTAGAAAGTACCCTACCACCATGCTATGGTTTCCTCACGATGTTTTCCTTCACCGGCAACTCAAGCTCATTGTTGGGGTTTAAACCCACGCCCTTCGGCATGCGAAGCGACCGCACTAACCACTGAGCTATCATCGCTACAAACCTTATTACCTTACCTTACTAACACTCCTTATTTTAAGCTGTCATGTATAAATATGTATATCCTAAGTCATGTGGATGTGGTATCCTAAGTCAAGTCATAAAAAAATAAATCATTTGACAACTCACTCATGACAATCGGATAAGTAGTTTCAAAGCTACTATGAAACACACTTAAGTACAAACATATAAATATGTATGTATATATTTGCCCTAGTCTGGTAAGAACTTGGTGGTAGATATCCTTAGCAAGAGGTTGTCTGTTTGGTATCACCACAGTACTTTATATTCTGCCTCCAAGCTGCAGTGTGTAAACATTACTATTCTGCTTTGAAGTGAGTACTGCAGCTAGCGAAATTACAGGGCTGTTGAGAGTTGAGACTAACCATCTTCATCCATCTATTCTGTGTATCGCTGTAATGGTCATGGATATGCATTATCTCTTAACATCAGGAGAGTGTATCGTTCATCTCATTACTTTTAATATAAAAATAAGAAGAAGTTATTACAAAAGCCAATTTCTCAGTTTCTTACAGATAAAGAGGTTCAAGAGTCAAAGCGCAAGTTGATGGCCGTAATGTTCCAGTTACTGTTCAAATGTAAAGTGCTCACTACGGTGCCCAAAGTTCACTTTCTGCCGTGGACTCAGGTGCCGCAAAACAAAAGAGTCACTATGGTTAGTATGCGTAAATACTGACCTGAACAGACACGGGCGGCGGTTGCGGTTAAAAACTTAAAACTGTATCTGGCACACTGCTATTCGCGATGTTTTCCTTAAACGTTTGAAGCGTATTGTATACGGCAATACGCATAACGTATATAACTTGAAAAAAAAGAGGTGCGTGTCGGTCGCCCTTGTCACACAATATCACACTTCGTTGACGTCAGTCCAGGATTAGTGTATCCATCAGTTAACATTGGGTGAGCTGTAGTCAAACACCTATTCTGTCACCAGTAAAAAATGTATAAAATCATGTTAGTGTAATATTGGTTATTATCCTTTCAGATGGATGAGCATAGTCACTATCTAGTAAACATAACGCAAAGGGAAAAGTTGCCTTGCCCACCTGAATACTTGCCTCTTCTGTGGTATTTTTTCAAGCCACAGGTGTTCTCCAAATCAACCAGAATTATTCCAATGCTAGAGTAAGTAGCATAACACTAATTAATAATAATAATACATAATTTATTTATATCAGTCAATAAGTTTTTTTTTTTTTTTTTAATGGTTGACAGGCCAGGTGTTTGACCACAGCTCACCTGATGTTAAGTGAAGGTGTGGTCGAAGATGGTAAAGCACACCTAGCCTGGAATGGAACTGGCTCTCAAGTGAGGCTGCCGGAACACACCGTTAGATGCTTGGCGGCAGATTTGGTGGTAGCTAGCCAGCCGAGTACTAGAAAGTACCCTACCACCATGCTATGGTTTCCTCACGATGTTTTCCTTCACCGGCAGCTCAAGCTCATTGTTGGGGTTTGAACCCACGCCCTTCGGCATGCGAACCTACCGCGCTAACCACTGAGCTATCATTGCTACCATTCATATCATTGTACATTCATAATAAATTGCATATACTACACAAAAGAAAAACTTAATATACATTTATAAGTAAGTATTAATTTTAAATCAATCTTTCTATGACAATTAAAGAAAGTTACTTTTAGAGATAACATGAATGCAATTTGTACACTACAGTAATTATTATTATTGTTCTTTTTTATTTATTTCTCATATTTTACACTGTATTTATTTGTTTGATAGCCCTGTTGGTTTATTGGTAGTAGGGTTCAATTCCCACCCAGGATAAACATTTTGTGGTATAAATAAATGTTTGTTCTGTGTCTGGGTGTTCTGTATTTATTAGTAGCGAATGCCTCGCAGTGTCAACCGCGTATTTCCCGTTCCCAAGAGAATACATGGATAAAAAGTAGCCTATGCCATCCGCGAATAGTGTAGCTTCCTAACGGCGAAAGAATGTTATATATATACAAGATAAGTATGTACTTATTTACGAAAAAAAAAAGTATTTAAGTATTCTATCAGTTATGACTTCCATAGTACAAGCTTTCTTTAGTTTGTGGTCTGATGGCGCTGTGTGTAATATCCTACGATATTTATTTAACCATTCATGGGCTTAGGATAGCAATATAGAGCAGTCAATATATGATTTATAGGTATGTAAGACATACTTACAATGTTTAGCTTGACTAACACGTACGACTAGTCGTTCGGGAACCCTTGGTTCTGTATTTGCATTTGATTTAATAGGTTGTATTAATAAAGTTTTCATTTCTACGGTATTAGGCAGTGGATACCCGGGTGTGGCATATGGCTGATCACTGGCCAGGACCCGCCCGACACCAACAAGAAACTGTGTCCTGGTGCTGATGACGCCAAACTCCCCCACATGACGATATTCACCGAGTTCGGTGATCTCAATCTTGGACAAAAAATTACAGTTTTCAAAAGGTGAGGTAATTTTTTTTTTGTTTACGTTCTAGGTATTTGACCTTATCTCACCTGATGTTCAGTGACGTTGTGGTCGAAGATGGTAAAGCACACCTAGTCTGGAATAGAATTGGCTCTCAAGTCAGGCTGCGCAAACACAACACTATTAGGCGGATTTTTCAAGGCATCAAGGCATTCATTGACGTTGCAGGGACGGAAACTCATACAATATATAACATCTGTTGGTTCATTGGTAGTATGCCTGTTCCACGAGCTGAAGGGCGTGGATTTGATTCCCACCCAGGATGAACACTGGGGTATAAACAGTTGTTTGTTCTGTTTTTATTAAAAGTATGTATTTCCAAAAAAAGACTATTTTGGATTTTATCAGTTATCCGACTTCCATAGTACAAGTTTTGGTTAGTTTGGAGTCAGACGACGCGTGTATAACGTCCTACGATATTTATTATTATTTAATGCCTAGGACTCGCGTCAGAGGTACACAATGTACAATTAAAATGCCTATTTGGGACAGATAACCAACCCCAAACCCAATAGATTAGGGGCTGCTGCTCTTGGTGTTCCCATTGTTACCTTCCCATTGGCAATTAAAAATGATAATTTTGTTATTAGGTTTATATCTTGGCCGGAATTCGAACAGTGCCAGTTCAGAATAACAATGGAGGATAACCTACCAAAATACGTGACTCAGCTGGAAGACGCCAAGGGTTCGATTGGCACCCACATTGAAGATACGGACCAGAGCGACGGATCGGAGGGATCGGATTCGGAAACGTGATACATATTACAATCACGCAGAATTTACAGCTTTCACAAATGTTACAAATCGAGAGAATGTTGTTCCTACAGCTTTAATTGAAATGAATGTGCCTCGTGATGAGACAGCAAATCTGTATTAATGGATGTTTGATTACACGACTTAATATTATATTTGAAAAGTGTACTCACGATAAAATATCCGCCGTTCCATGGAACAATGGCATTCAATGTCAATTCGGTATGCAAAGAAAAAAAATACTTAACTGATTCCAAAACCATTTCGAAATATTACATTCCTGTACAATATTTTTAAGTTTAAAACTCTTTCAACTTTGAGATGGAGTTTATTTTAATAAAATACTTGACTTTCAATCGACCTCTAAAGACGTCACATAGTAGGCTGTATAGGTATACTTTTAGTGCCTAAAAAGGCAATGGCAGACCAAAACAAAATCTATCCATGTCAAGCAACGGCAGCCATAATCTCTTCCAAACACGTACACGGTGTTGTTTTTCGCTTTATTCATACAAATATCTGGATTATTTTACTTTACACGTTACTTGAACGATGAGGTATGATGTAAGACTTATGATTAGTTTACTTCATGTTAATTGTCAAAGTCAATTAAATGTGTCAATATACTATGAATACATTTTTGTTTTAGATGGCATACATATTCAGCCTACTTTGACGTCATCGCTATAAAAAATTTGAAAACGTATTAAAAATTAACAACCACATAGAAAGCCAAAATATTCAAATCAGTTTCACAAAATAAAGTTTTATCAGTAAAAAATATAAAATAAATACCAAAAAAAAAACTTTACATACCGAATTTAAGGGGTTTTCTTTTGAGATGATCCCACATTGAAATGTTATCTTTAAATGACCGTTATTTTGTCGTGCAATCTAATTTTTAGCATTTATTTTAAAAATAAAGTTGCAGATAGTTGATGTAAATAATAAAACAACATTCTATAAGGGTATATAATGTGTTATCTTCATTAATATTTACAATATCAACAATTGATTAAGTGAATGTAACATTTAAAACATTTTATAAATACAGAAGAAAATAGGTGTGACTAAATGTCTGCAAAGACAAATTTATAATACAAAGAAAAATTGTAATTTACAAATAAATACTGATAGAAAAATACAGAAGAATGAGTTCTTATACTGACAGTTTTATTGCCTTAGTTATGCCTTTTCTCAGCTTGACCAGTAAATGAATATTGCTAGAAAATCGAAATCTACTTTTCCATAAAGGTATTTATACCTATAACAATTAGTTTTATTTAATTATAAAATAAAAAAAATCCATAATGGTCTTTTTATTTAATTTGCACAGTTCTAGATGCTGGATCAAGAATATTATATAACAAGTATACGAGGTTATAAGTTTGGGTGTACTCAGTCGACAGGAGGTGATTGTATTCATCATTATGAACATTTACAATGAGAAAATTTCTAAAATCGCAGTAAAAACAGCTGTTCTATACATTTGGTTGAGGGCAAACATATTTTTCGAACAGCAAAATTTTTTTGTGACAAATTTTTTTTAGAGTTGTGCCCTAGTTAAACTTGTTAATAATGATGAGTATAATGAATTCCTTCCTCCCTTTCCACACCCCAAGTTACAACCTTGTTTAAAATAGTTATGGTTCAAACTTAGATGATATTTCGATCACTTCCGAAATCTGTTTGTGTTCAAATTTTACGGGTATATTCAATGAGGAGTGAAATAGGCACACATAAATGCAATTAGAGGCTAAATTTTAGCTATTCTTTGTTTTTAGTTTATGTGAAAGTAATGAGAAGAACGATGCGCTCTCTTGATGGTAAGAGATAACGCCTGTCCATGACCATTGCAGCGATAAACAGAACTTCGAGTAACAAAACATTGTACAGGGCAGCTGCTGTTTTGGCGATCATTAAGCTTTGAAGATTTTCGATGGTTACTAATGAGACTTGGATAGATGGACTTTGAATGGTCTCAACAACCCTATAATTTTGCTAGCTGCAATACCTTTCAAACCAGAACAAAGTAATGTTTACACACTACTGCTTGGCGGCAGGATATCTGATACTGCGACGGCACCTACCTAGACGACCTCCTGCTAAGGAGATTTATCACCAAGAAAATGCTAAAGATCAATGCAAGTGACGGTTCGCCATAATCGCTGACCAGTTCATGATTTTAATCAATGCATATTTTAAATATTGGACAGTTTCAAACAACGCTATCTAGTGTTAAACTAAGCATATCTTGTGATATCGGCATCAGATAGGTACCTGTAGAGTGTATAGAATGTATAGTATATTGTTTTATAAATACACACATTTATAACACCCCAATATAGAACAAACTTTTTAGTTTGTCTCATATGTTTGTCTTGGGTGAGAATCGAACCCGCGCCCTTGCTCAAGAAGCAGAGCTACTACCAAATGAACTAACAAAGAAGTCAATTTACACCGCAAGCCTTGATAGGTGCTCTTATCATTGATTATAATCAATGATAAACTTATTGATTTATTATCAACGAAATTGCGGTGCGTTTTGGTGAACGGTGGGAAATCTTTTATTTTAGTGATTGAAGAGTGTCTAGGGCCGAACACTTATTAAGTCTGAGGGCGAACGAAAAGCGTTAACCTTAAAATGAATCATGAGATGTTAATCATATTTACAATCTGTCGGCAATAATAGAAATAACCGACGCCTTTCTAATGGATCACTAGAAGTTTGGCGATAATGCGGATTTCATGTTCCAACGTCAATTATTTTATTAGGCGTGTTTATACATAAAGGCCATAATGACGATCATTTTTAAGCAAGACATTTTTAAAAGAAACATCGACATCGTTAAAATGATGCGTTTGCTATAGTAATGAGCATATGAATCATTTTTAGAAAAATAATAATATTATTTTTATATTATTTAGGTAAATACTGAACAAAGAATATCAGGCACAAAACAGTCAGTTATTTTGTAGAAACATAATTTAAAAACAAAATATGCATCATATTCAACCTACTTATTTTAACTATAACAATTCTCAATTTCTAATTTCTCTCTTTATACATAATTTCACAATACACAAATAAATAATTGAACCAAATGTAAGAATTAATTTAACTATATTTTATAATTTATGTATTGCTTTTAAACAAGATGACCGTAATCTTACATAACTATAAAATACAACAAATAATAACTTATAACACAGAAGAAAGGACGGGTCTAATAGCCACTTTTGCAGTCACTACCACAGCTTATACATGATTTTCCAAAGGTGTTAGCACAAAAACTGACGAAAATCACGTACTACGTATTCGATTGATAAAAATAAACTGCTATTTTCATGTATCTATGTTTCAAATATGTACCTACCTACTACATGATATTTGATAGTTTTTATGCCAGCTTGTGTATTTTACTACGGCGCAAAAGTGCCTAATTTATCTAGTAACCAATATTACACAATGGTGATTATGAAGTACTCACAGTTAAAATTTATACAAATTAATAAAACCGTGCAAAAATATATCAAATACATTCTAAAATACTATGAACCTCCACCGTATTTACAGATGAGTATGTCTAGAATCTAGATAAGTACACAAGGTAAGGCTATTTCTCGATTAGTCGGTGCGGACAGGTTTCTATTGCGATTCTCACCTCACTGCGGCGAAACAAAAAAAGAAGGCTTATCACCTATATTGTATATATGGATCTCCGTCTCTTTGTTCCCTCGTAAGTACTGAAACAACTTTGATGAGTGAATCGTCTTTATTGCATATACCTACTGGTTATATAAAAATAATAAAAATGGCAGATTTTTTGGCGCCAAAATGTAGGTTTCTTTTTCTTTAATTTTTTTTTTGTAAGTAATCGGCTTGTATCTGTTTAAACTTGTTACCTTGTTCATTCATCATGTACTAACGATCCGTCAGGCTTCCCACGGGTGTAATTACATAAAGTTTAATCATGATATATTGAGTATACAAATCTTCTGTAAAAATTGTATCAAAATGCGTTGCGTGGATTAGAAGAAGCAAAGTAGAAGAAACGCGAACAGCGACTTTGTTTAAACCTGCTTATAGATAGAGAAAGAAAGACATTTTTAATTTTGTAACAACAGACAAAACACAAATCAAGGACAGTAACAATATAAACGGGCCAGTTATTTAGGGATAAGTTCGCATGAGGCCACCAGTTCCTAAGTGACGGAGTGGGCGGTGAAATAACAGAGAAAGTTATCTTCTTTTAATACCTTCACTGTAACCTCTAAAAAAATTAGAATACATAAACTAATCACAGTCGCGTGAAATAGATTTTTGTAATCCATCAAAACTAGGTCACTAAGATACAGAATTTTCTAGTTTGTGACTTGTCATATATTTTAAATTATACACAAAGTGTATCTGTTAAGATCTCTAGTATTTGTTCATATTAGTTTGTGTCGTTTGTAACTGTAGAAATAAATATTATCTTATCATTTACTTTATCAGGAAATAAAGATGCAGGTAGGTTTATTGGCTTTACGTATGTATTAAAGTAGGTATCTAACATAATAATTTGTGTATAAAAAAAGCTATAGTCAAAAATGTATGAAACGTTAGTTTCCGTTTCGTTTTCCGTTTTTTCCACAGGCGCTGATCCATTTTATACATTTTGGCAACAAACACTAGAGGAAAGTTTTTTTTTTCAAATTGTAATATAAGAGCCTTACTTACATTCCGTATTAGGTACTTTGCATCTATGTGTCAAGTTTTTTTTTCAGACCTGCGCGATGTAAACAAGGCGGGATGAAATCCGAAAGAAAAATACCTTAACGCATCCGCACCGATAATTTAGAAGTAGCATAAAGAACAACACTAATGTGCTACTCAGATTAGTAACACATTACTGTGAACTTGACAGTGACGCTGTTATAAATTTTGAAAATGTCTGTCGTTGTACGGACTATGGCCGCTCGCTTTAGGTGTGATGTAATTTAGCGTTGGAATGTCGAGCGGTAGTTGGTTGTTTTTAGAAAATGTGGTATTGCTAGATTTTTGTATATTCGAGTTTGTATGGACGTTTAGACTTATCGTGTTGAGTCCGTTCTGAGGCTTAACGCTCGGGCTAGACACGAAATCCGTCCACTCGTCATCATCGACGAAGGAGGCTGGTTTTTTCGCAACGCTCCCTTGTTGTTTAGGCTTACTCGAAACAAACTCTCCCCAGTCGTCATCCGACACTTGATTGCTGACAGCGTTCTTCTGATTGTGGACAGGCGACGCTCCTTTACTAGAAGCGCCGACACTCAATTCACTTTTCAACGAATGCAAAGTTTCCACAGGGTTAAACCTCGAAAGGTCTTGTAAATCGATTCCAGGATTAGGCCAGTTTATCTGCGAGTAACTCTCTAACGACAATGGCTGCAATATTTGCCCAGTTTTCTGTTTTTGTGATGATAAGTTAGAGCTCATAGGCACTGGTTGCAGCAAATTAGGCATTGGATTAATCGATACAGGTGAAACTTTATTGGAGGCGTTTAGAGTTCCGTGATTTACTGTTACCGCCTCATTTGGTCTCATAGAATTACTAACTGATATGATTTCAGACTTGACATTATTTTTCGGGAATGCATTTTGAAAGTCTGCTATTTGTGTTGAGCCTTGTAATGGAACGTTATTAAATGTACCTAAACTATCGAAAGTAAACTCAGGCGCGATATGCTTCGCTGGCAATGCCGATTGGAATGTATCAAAATCATCGTCGAAATCTTGATTGCTAAGTTTATTAGTTTCTTCCGTATTTTTATGTTTATCGTTAATTTTATCAAGAACATCGGTTTCCACGGCAGTTTTATTTTCATTTGTAGGTATAGTGATATCTTCTCGTGGTTTATCACTCCATGCTGAATTGGAAACAAAATCTGAAAAATCATCAAATGTTTCTTTGATTTCCCCAGGGTCGGGCCAGTTAACCGTAGGTATAAGTGGTTCCATTCTTATAGGTTGTAGGACTTGTGTTTGATATGTTACAGTGGGATTTGAAATTGTTTTTGATTCCGTAATGGGATTGATATGAGGGGCAGATACGGAGGCTGACTTGCCAGCACTGCTCTTAAAATCTTGAAAGTCCCAGTACTCATCATCATCTCTATGTGAATCGTTTGTGATTTGTGTGGTCGAAGGCTCGGCTTGTTTACCTTCTAACATATTTTGTGGTAAAAGAATCGGGGGCCCGCCGTCGTAATGTACCGTTTTAGACGTAGGCGTTTCCGAATCCGTAGGAGTGAATATATGTGTATCGGGTAGCGATATTTGCCTCAGGGGTTGAACGTTGAGAGTGCTTGAGTATATTTTATCTGGTTTAGATGATATTGCTGCTTCGAACACGTCAAGGTCGGTTGCAGTCACCTCGACGACGCTTTCGCTTTCCGTCTTGCAAGCTGAAATATAGAAAGAAATGAAACAATGAAACTGCGAACATTTCTGTTGACCTACCATTATCCACCACTGAGTAGGATAGGTAATATTATTTGTAAGTATTTTCCGTTTCAATTTTTGTCCCCATGCGTTGCTATTTATGCATGTAGGTACAAAGTACTTATTCTAAATCAAATATGTATAATGTAAAGTAGTAGTACATTACTAAACGGGGCAAAAAATAGTCCAATTACGACTTGAGGCGCTTAACTAATTTTATATTTTAACGTGAATAGATCTTTCAATTTGGCTCCATATTGGGAGGCAATTAAGAAAACTGATGATAACAAAATCAGTATATTTTGAGTTTAAGTCCTCACTCAACGTAACGAGTTCTTTCATCTTTTTCGAGAGATGTAATAAATTTTTCAATGTTTTAATTTTTGTGTTCAATGCTGATGAAAGAGAGCTGCAACACCAAACTATACATTGAAATTTCTTAGTGTTCAAAAATATACACCAATTTACGTATACACGACCGTGTACACTGTACACGACACAGACTCACTCCATTTTATTCTGTCGTTAACGTACCCAAGTACCATTCGGTACTTAGTTACTATTTCAAGAGTACAGGTGGGTGTGTGTGGGTTAGCCGACTTCACAGATCCACACAAAGTTTTCATTCACCGTTTAAAGCTAGCGACAATTAACTTTCTAAAGATTCGAATCTAAACCTCCAGTTATGAGATCTTATAACCAGGATGCTGTAACTTTTTCGCTATTTTGGTAGGATAACATGTTTTTTTGAATGTAGAGGCAAACTACGTTTATAATCTTATCTATTTTCATTCTTCGAAGTTTCGGCCGCCTGTAGTAAACATTGAAGCCTGCCCCATAGCAGCACGGCCAGCGGTAGTGGTTAAATTCGCGATCGTCAAACGGCCGTGTCAGTCTAAGACAGCCTTTATTTATCTAGACGCTTACCTGAGAGTTTCAAATTTTCTGATCTAGTTAAAATACTTACCATGTGACAATAGTTCGGATATCTTGAGGGTGGAGTGGTTGTGAGCCATTTGGTCTAAGGTGGCCATAAGGTGTTCTAAGTCAAGGAGTAGGGCTTCAGCATAGGTGACTATAGGATAAGGATCAAGCGAAATATACAGGTGGGGTATTAGTCCATGTGCAAGACATGCAAAAGAATTACACAAAAGTGAGTTATCTTAGAAGCTTAAAAACTTTAGTCAATTATTTCTTCTAAAAATATCATTGATCTGTGTATTTGTGCATTTGGCAGTGTCGTTATTTAGCTTGTTTTAGATATGTTCATGTGGCATCATCGTCCTAACTGACCTATGTATGATCAGGCGCGGTCCGAAGGGGAGGGTCACAGGGGGCATGACCCCCTCAAAATTGTACACGTCAAATTAAAAAACCTTCTTAAAATTTACAAAATAAAACAAAAAGGAATTTTCTGTTCCTAGCCACGATGCATTTTGTTTGCTTGCATGCTTTTCAAACATGTTAGAAGAGAGTTCCTGTGGTAGCGGAGCGGTGTTCTCGCATAAACCTACTGAACGCCCAGCGCTAGCGGTCTCTACTTTAATGTCGTACGTAAATGGGACAGAATACAACGAATTCCATGAGCCCAGAAGAGAAGTTCAATAGAAAGAAGTGTATGCAGAACGGTCACCAATCTGCGTGATTGTTCTGAGGCTTTAACATATCAATATACGTGTCATGTAAACGATAAAAAAATATGTGGGGAAACTCGGCTAGCGCCACTGGCGGCAGTAAAAGAAAATAGCTTTTTTATAGACATTTAAATATATTATTATAGATGATTATTTGCTTTAGAAGTTCTTTTTGTCATATGTGACGTTTTTAATAAACGAAAAAATATTTTTGACTAAATTAATTTTGTATTAAATTATGTTATGGAATGTTAATTGATTCACTAAATAAATAAAAGGTACATCTGAACAATCTCATTGTTATAATTATAATAACACACACTACAGACTATTGTAATTGGTGATTGCCATATTAGTCTAAATAAATAAATAATAATACTTAATACATTTAAATCACTGGATGAATACATATTATGAAAATGTAGGTTTTATTGTGGTGCGCTTGCTGGTAATGGATATAAGCGCATTTAGCAACTGACTATAGCTGGACGACGACACTCTGTGAGAAAAGGACTCAAAAGTACCAAAACTGAGTGTATAAAGTAGTAAGTACTGTTAGTAGGAATATGTGTTAGTAATATTGCATGTGGCTAGTGATATATTCTAAGAGCATGTTACAAGCATCCTCTATCACACTCTCACAAAACAATTTTGAAAATTCAGGGACTTACTATAAAATGTTACTTAAATTTTAAAAAGTGTTGTATAACTACTAAATACTTTACCAATTAACATCAGGCTTTATTTTCAAGTTAGGGCCATAAAATGACTGTTTTGTTTAGTTTGAATAAGTTTTTATGCCAAAAAAATAGTATTAGCACCATCAACTAGATTTAAATTAATATGTAAGACAACTTGTTTAAATCATTAATATACATAAAACCTCGTCTTACTTTGGAGTTACCATGGATTGTGTATGTGTGGAACAAAACTTCACTGTGTATTGTCACACTCACTGTCATAAACAGTCTGTTTGAGCCGGGCTTTAATATGTCTTAGTAATTTTATGTAATGCAATATTAAAATGTGAGTGAAATGGATAACACATGTAACATGGATAGCACTTGTAAGTGATAAAAGAGAAGAGAGTGGATATTGCTTACATTCTTGTCCATCTGCAGTAAATGGATCGGTCCAGCCATCCTGGCCCAACTTGGGTGCAGGTTTCTCTACAACTGATTCACTTTGGGATGGGTTAGATGGTGTTTGAGGTTTCTGAGGCTGAAGTGGGGCGGAGCACAAATTCACTGCATATTTCGGCATGTTGTGACCCCATCTAGGGCCAAATAGCTGAAACAAAATAAAAACCATGGTGCTAACATAAATAATGTTTCATCATACCAACATTTAAATAACATGATAACATGTTCTAAATCAGTTATTGTGTAAGCATATAATAAAACATTTATCCATAGGTACATACTATAACTACAAAATAACTATAGTCAAAACTGAACTGTTGCCACAAACACCTAAAAATAGTGGTGCAATTATTAAAAAATAATGCCTGCTTTGAGATTATTCTTGTTTTTTGAGACTTATTAGTAAAAACAAAAAACTATTGAGTTGTATATTGCTTTGTCTTTGTTATTTACTGTTTTATGTATTCAAAACTTTAAAAAAAAATTGTCTAAGCCTAAAACAGTATTTTAATTTCACAGATTGCACAGATTATATTTAGCGAACCTGTTTCAGAAGCTTCAGATTAGTTGACTATAAAAAACAAAAATATGTCATAATATTTGAATTTAATTTTTAAATTGAATTCAATTGACATAATTAATTAATTAAACTTAAGTTTTCATAAATATTTGCATGCCATGGTGCTAGGAGCATGGCGATTCTATACAACCTATGACTTTTATCTCTGTACCCCATGTCTCTGCGAAATAAAGAATTTGAATTTAATGCCACATTTTATTTTCTAAGTTTATTGTTGGTAAAAAAATATTTTAACTAGTTTGTTTGCTTGTCCAATGACTGTCGGTTTACCCTGTGTATAATTGTATACTGACTTATGAAAGTGTAAAATACCTAAGAGTGGCAGAACCAAATAGTTGAAGACTATGCCACTGGTGTGGCTTAGGAATCTATCAGTAGACTAGACTAGGACTTAGGAATCTATCAGTAGACTATCATAGGCTGATTATGATGTTTGCCAAAAATATTATCATGTTGATAGAAATTTGCAGAATCAATTAAATATGGAAGAGCTGATTATAGTGAAAAACAGTCAGTTTTTTGCGATGTAGATGGGTTAATAGATATTTATAAGCAAAAAAATGAGTTAGATATTACTTACAATATTTCTTGAATCTATACACAAGGCTCTAAGCAGAGTTTTCTGTCCAAGTGAGTTATTCCAGTTGATAATATATGGTTGTCTGACATCAGTCTCTCGCAAATGCCCCCAAGTTTCACTGAGCATTGTCTCCAATCTACCTTCATACTTTGTCTCAGGTTCTGTTATTTCCACTTCGAAAACTGAATTTAGTACTTTTGCAATACTTTCCATTACTTGGTGTTCACTGTCTGATGTTTGAAAGTTAAGAACTGGCAAACTCTGATCAGATTCCATGTCCAAAGGTAACTCTCTTACGTCATTATCAATTGCGGAACACTTGAAATCATCAAAGTCATTGAAATCATCTTGTTCGTCTATACTTGCACTATCCATTTGTCCTTGATCAGTATTTGTATCAACATTTGGAGAGGATTTCTCCTGTTCTGTAGTTTCAAAGTTGGCAGTAAAATTGCCAAAATCATCATTGTCATTTGCTGCATTAATGTCCCAAGGGTTATCACAGTTATCAATTACTGCTGAAGCTTTTCTTTCTGTATTTACAAATTGAAAATCATCAAAATCACCAAAGTCATCATCTAACTTTGATTCTTCAGCAGTTTCATTTTTGATTATTAAGTTGAGATCATTTTTACAATCTTCATCGTTTGATGTAGAATTAGGTTCGCTGGATTGATTATCTATTTCTATAGAGGGTTCTTCTATTAAATCATCATCTGATGTCTCTTTACATAGATTTGTTCTAGATGTCACAGCTATGTCTTTACATGAATGAATTGGTTGTGTATCATTAGCATCAGGAGCATCCGGTCTTACATCTAGTACATTTTCAGAATTTAAATTTTCTGCATCACTATGTTCTTCTTCTTTTTCACCAGAACTAATTGATACTTCATTAATTTCCAAGCATAAGTCTTCAATGTTTGTATCCTCTTCACTTTTTAGTTTGGTTTCATCAGTTGTGGTCCCAGAACTGTGATGTTCTCCCTTACTATCAGATTGGTTTTTATCACTAACATCAACTTGTTTATCTTCTTGTATGCTTACATCATTTTCATTATTAAATTTTGTTTTGTTTACTTGAGCAACACAGTTCGATTGATAATGATCATAGGATGAAAAGTCTCCATAGCCAAAACTGTCATCATCATCATCGTCATCTTGAGATACTGAAACAACAATAAAATCAAGTAACACAGCCAGTAATACATTTTGCAAGACAAGTAACATACTACTAAATTTTTTGCAATGTCTTTGTCCTGGTATTTCTAAACATCAGCTTCGATGTGTCATATGAGTTTTAACGAATAGAAACTCACAGTTGTAAGGGATATCGAAATCTCCAGGATCTTTGTCTTCTTCGCATTGGTCGGGTGGAGGAGGAGTGCTGCAAACGAGCGGAGGAATCGACATTCTCCACTAAATTGGAATACTTTACACTTGCAATTACACTTAATGTTATCAGCTATGTGATTCTGATCTACTACATAATAACAATCCTAGAAATTATTTTCATTAGCGATGAAACGGGCCAGCTGTTTATAATTGACAAAATTGTACTACGAAACGAACGATGAAGAAACCAAGAAAAATGAACTGAACGGGAAATCTTGAAAAACTGACAATGTCAGCCTGACTGACATTGGCAAATAATGATCATTGACAGCATAATACATTGACAAGTACAGCATAATGTAACATGTCAGCTTTTTGAAAATATGTTGTACGACTAAAGCATTTTCACCATGTCTAGTAAACCACTGCCACCTCAGATTAAAACTGCCACCGAACAATAAAATATACAACCTAGATTAGAGCCTGTTCCAGATAGACAGGATGATATAAGGCCAGCTCAAACCACGGATAAACATGCGCAAACTGTTGCGGTTTAAAGTTGCAGGCGTGGCAAAACACATTGACTTACCCTACAATAAAAGCTAAATTCGTGTCATTTGTAACCGCTCCATTGCTGTTATCCCAAGTTACGCCAGTGCAGCAGTGGCAGAGTAGTAATGATTGACTACACCAATGTAGCCAGCCCAGATGCATTAAAAAAATACTCAGAAATGACTAGGCCGGCCGGTCTTTGACTTGACATTTTTATTAAGTTCATTTCATTCCTAATCTCATTCATTTCAATTCTTTTGAAAAAGCTCTAGTCGAGTCTTGTGGATGGTGGGCTTTCAGTGATTTACGTTAATTTTATTTTTGTGTTTAATTTGAATTAAAGCTATATAACCGAAATACTACTTCCTCGAGAAATCATTGTTACTACTGGTAAGTTTCTTTATACCAATCGAAGAATTACAAACTAGTTCTGATTATACCTACCAAACCCTATCGGATGTTATCTTAGTAGAGTGTTTTATCACATTCCAATAAGTTAATCGTTTTTTTAAGAGCTATGTTATGTAGAAGTCAATTGAGGATATTTCGTTTACGTGGTAAATTCCTTCCAGAGTTACTTTCTAGCGAAAGGACTGTCAATAACCTTTGACATGTGTCACTGCTTACGTGTCAGCCGATACCTTCATTTTGTAGCCCAGTTTCTGTGATTTTACTTAAAAATAAATGTTTAAAAGTACTTTCGTGATCCCAAATTAACTCCTACGGTGCAGCGGTACGTTTATATCAATAATTATTAATGTTTCCCACATTTTTCAACATGTATTCTTAGTCAATTGATAGAACCCTTGAGTTTGCCTCCACAGTGTTTATATATAATTGGTAGGTTGTGGAAAAATTCAGTGTCTATTGTATAGCATTTATCCTCATTCTTCTTGCTTCTGATAATTCCAATTATCCAAAAGAAAACTCTTTTTTTTTTTAGATTTACAGAACTATGAAAAAGACTGATTGTTAGCAGTTAAGTGTATTAATTTGGTTGGTGACAGAAGGTGCATGCAGCAGGTCCAATGGAGCTGCAGGCATTGCTGGTGCTGTGTGGAGTCGGAGTAGCGGGGGTTGCGGTGCTTCTGCTTATGAGCCTGTTCTCATCCTCGGGCACCAGCTATGAAGAAGCCATAGCTCAACAACGGAAGGCTACTACTGAGCTTCTTGCACTGGCTGAAAACAAGAACAAGAACAATAAAAAAAATAATAAAAAAGCCATAAAGAAGGTAGGACTTAATTTTACTAATAGTAATTTCAGACACTTAAATTGTATGATTATTATCTTTTGATGGTTAGTTTTATTCAATAATAATGTTATTTAGTAGGTACAAAGTTTAATTAAAATGCCAGCTATAAATCGAAGACAAGTATTTTAATTCAAAAGTAATGAAATGAATGAAACACTTTCTTGATGGTAAGAGATAATGTTTGTTCTTGAATAAACACACATTTGAGTAAAATGCAACATGGAGTAATAAAAAACTACAAGGGCTTTAATAGCTTAGATTATCAAATATTAAACTCTAGATCTGATCCAGATTTCTCATTAAATATAAGCTTCAAATATTGAACATAATTATACTCAGGTCAGTGAACTGTATTATCTGCTTTTAGCAAGCCAAAAAGGAAAGGAAAGAAAGTACAGCGGTGTCGACTAGCAGTGATCATGAAAGTGAAGCTCCAGCTGAGAGTGGAGTAGAAGACGAGACTAGCCCTGCAGCTCCCAAGGCCCATGTGGAATTTGTTCCTCCTGTAGTGGTTGACATACCAAGGGATGCTCATCCCAATGTCAAGGTAAGTACTGATTAATCAAGGGGTTGCCAAAATCTTATGGTGAATAAAATGATCATTAGATAATTCAAAAAGAATGTTCCTTTTATGAGATATGTACCCACTAAATAACAATTCTATCTCTTTTGAAGGTAGTTGCAAAAATAATTAGCTTGTGTATTGGACTTCTATCAAGAGTTCATTTAAAGTATTATTGTTAATTGAACTAAGCAATGTAATTTTATTCAGACAAATAGAAATGTTTTGGTTAAAATAAGCTTTGACTAATTTTTGAGTGTGATTCTTTTCATAAGTCATAAAATACTTTTTATCACAGAATCAATTGTAAATATGCAGAATTACATATTAATATAATTGAATTAAATTGCAAACTTGTAAGAATAAAATAGAAAATGTGTTAAAAATAAGTTACATAACATAATAATAGCCATAAATCTACCCTCAAACTTTAAAATCTATCATGCCATTACAGCTAATTATTAATATAGAAACATTACAATTACATGGTATAATTAGGTTTGGACAGTATTCTTGAAATTGTAATTTTATTTGGGTAGCAATTTCATAATCCAGAGTGTTCATTTGGGTGTTGTATGCTTCTGTAAAAAGTTACTTGACTACCTTCACTTCACATACTTGAGTTGTTTTCATGTCTCAATTCCTCCCACCAAGCATCTGTACATTTTTGAAGTTAATGATTTAATGTATTATTAAATACAAACTAATTTCATAAATATAGCTAAACACTGTGTAACTGAACAGATTCACAGTATTAGCAGAACTACCCTCATTTTAGATCATGCTTTTCCCTCGGGATAGTTCCACAGCACTTCATTTATTTCATCATCATCATCATTACAGCCGTAGGACGTCCACTGCTGGACATAGGCCTCCCCCATTGACTTATTACAAGTCAATGGGGCCAATGGTTGCCTTCATTTATTTACAAGTCCTAAAATATATTCAGTTTCTGGAAGAATGTTGTATGTATATTCAGCTGAATTTTGGTTTGAGTTTCCAACATTGATGGCAGCACCTAAGGTTGATCAAATTTAAGAAGGTAGTAGTACCTATATTCTTTTTTGAAACAACATATTTTCACAGAAAAATAATCACAAGTAATAACATGAGATGTTGCTATATTTTTTTAGATGCACTAGAGAGATAAAGAACGCTTGCATAATGAGCTTTTAATATAGAGATAATATGGCTATGGTTACATCATATAGCACCCTAATTAAAACAAATTTTAAGGTATTGAATATATCTGTGGGTGGAGATTATGGAATGGTGGGCAGAAAATATCACTACTGACATTATTAACATATTATAATAGAGTGAGTTATAAAAAGTTATAGCTTGGGGTATACTAGGCTGAAAGGAGGCATTGTACTCATTTTGAACAATTTTTAGGACACAAAACATGAAATTGGTTACAATAATTTAGTTGGTAAAACGTTTTCCACCATTGTAATATCTGTTTTTTTTTGAAGTTGTTCCCATAGTGAAAGTTGTTCATAATAATGAGTATAATAATTGATTGATTTAGGCTTTACTCTGCGGAAGTTCATTTTGAGTGTTCAAGGTATATATTTAGTTTATTTCTGCTTAACAGTCTTTTCAGTTACAATAGTGATGAGGATATTCTCATCACTAACTGAATATATACCTTGAACTCTTAGTATAATGACCATCTTTTAACTAGTACAACCCAAGCTTATACCATGTATTGCATTTTTTTCTGATCATTGCCCAATTTCTATAGTAATAATATGGATTGTTTTAATACTTTACTTGGACACATTGTCTTTGGATCATTTAAAATTTTAACCATCCTTAGTGCAATCCGTCTTTATTTATAAAAACTGGGCCAAAAATAATAATGATGGGCTTATAATACTAAACACTATAACATTATTATTTACTTATTACTATTTTATGTATACACATTTACCTAGATATCTCCAGGATTATACACATACATACAGGTCTATGTATAGTGTATATGTTGGTAACATAAGAATAATAAATAAGTTGTGCATATTTGTTATTCCCATGATGGTAACTGTCTTCAGATCCGCAAGCGCGGCAAGGATCCTAAAGTAAAGCCGATACTCATAAACAAAGAGGATCCAAGCTGTGTGAGCGATCCCGCTGCGGTGGCGGCTGCACCCTCCGCTATTCTCAACCATTTCGACGAAATTCACCCCAAGGACGAGTTTGAATTGTTGCAATCTGCTCTCGCGGCGGAGAAAGTGAGTGCCACCGCGTAGTGTGCTCTTTTCGCGCTTCTTTGTAGTTGGCTTTTTGTGTTGTTCGTTTTTACTAAATACTTGGTAACTTTTTAGTATTCAGTTATTTGTACTCTTAGCTTGTAATTGCGTTTCCCTTTACCTGATTACGAAAAAGGTACGCGACCACAAACCGTATGTAACTTATTCGCAAGCGCCTAGCAGTAATTGCACTAATAAGCTCAAGGTACGGGTGCTACCGTAGTGCCCCATAGTGCTCTATTAAACCAGCATTTTAGAAATGGACATAAATTGTATACCCCGACAATAACAGTGACGTATTCAATATTTGCAACTGAATAAATGCTTACATTGTTTCAATGAAAACAAGCAGCTGTTAAATTAATACTAAGAATTATATTTTGTTTCACAAATAAAAGTGCAATGATTTATTATGTCTGGTTGATCTTTTGTTTCTTAACATACATAGAGAGTACGCCATTTCTTATAATACATGGTTTTAAGTTTAGGCTTGACGAAGTCGAAAGCTTGTACTCATAATTATACAAATATACACCACCTTTGCCGACTTTAACTCTAGGTTAAGATTAATTTAAATATCATCCCTCACCCTGTATTGTAAAAAAAAAAATTACAAAGGTCACGCGCCGCGTAGTCTGGAGCGTATATTTCAATTAAAAAAAACATTTGCCAATTGGCGTCGCGTCATAG
This sequence comes from Biston betularia, assembly GCA_905404145.2. NCBI lineage: Eukaryota > Metazoa > Arthropoda > Insecta > Lepidoptera > Geometridae > Biston > Biston betularia. Next base: position 5,262,295 of record FR989879.1, read on the forward strand.
TTTGAAATAGTGATAGAAACATGTTACATAGGAAAGTTCGTTGCCCTTTGGCTAAATGTATGGAGTAGTTTGTTTTTTTTTGCAATTACAGAGTTGTGCACGTAGTAATATTTGTTCATAATGAAGAGTAGGTACAGCGATCTCCTTTCTTTTTAGTATACCCTAACCTTATAACTAACGATGTACGTATCGCACACTTGCGGCGACAGTGTGACTTCTCGAATTATATTTTTACGTTTTGTCTTGTCCTGTATTTTTTGTCCTTTTTTGATTTACCACGACATTACCGTTTTTTTTTGTGTGTATACGCATACATGGAAGATTTTTGAATGCTTTTATATCTTGCTTTATGATTGAGCTGCGCTTTCACATTTGCGTGACTTAGGTATTGCTTTTGCATTCATCGCATTAATAAGTAATTAACACCTTGCATACTCTATTATATGTATTGACTATAGAATTATTGATATTATATGCCGTAATGACGTCAACTGTGCTATCGACACGGATTTATACGTTTGACCTTGAATGCGCGGAACGCAGTTTTAGGGTTTGTTTTGTAGTGAGACGCGAAATCTGTATTCTGTTAGACGCTCAAAAAGCTACGCGACCACATATCGTACTGCCGCGTAATAAGGTTCGCATTCGCTTTTTTTTCGTAAGTACAAAACAGGAATAAGACGCTCAGAGATGCTGCTCGTGAGCGGTTAAAATACAGCGCCATCTAGCCTCAAACTAAACAAAGCTTGTTCTATGGGGACCAGATAACTGATAGCAAATGTATAGTATGTTTTTTTTTGCAAATACTTGTACCTACTTATATGATATGAAAGAATTATTTAAATCTTTCCGCTTTATAATAGTGTAGACTAGCAGACCGTCCCGGCTTCGCACGGGTAATCAAAACTCTACTAACAATATAGCCTATGTTACTCAGTGATAATGTAGCATTCTAATGATAAAGAGCGCCCAGACACAGAAACATCTAGATATTATTGTCAAACTCACAGTTCAGGAAGCAAAGCTATACTACCAATTGGGTAGTGTAGGCAGTTGAAAGTATAATATACACAGTAATTGCGTCATTAGGTATTGGCGACAACGGTAAAAAAAATTATGTTGCCACGTTTAAGTAGATAGGTAAGCAAGCAATCTAAGTAAATTTCGTGATCGACTGTACAGATGCGCAACTATCCCCCACTCAACTTTTAACTCGCGACTTGAGATCCGTCTCGGTACCTATATTTGACAATATATTTTAATGATAAGTACATTGTGTAAGTACACTAAGTTGTTCTGCATGTACTCGTAAAAGCCATAACATTTTACGTCGTGATTATACAACACAAAAAATTGTCAATAAAAATATAGTAATGAATTTTGCATGAGCAATAAAAGTATGCAAATTCCAACCTGGTCATTAGGGTCATGGACACCAAGGTGACCGAGACCGACCAAGAAACCAGTAATGATGGTTTACAATACGCGTATATTACAATATATGTAGTAGGTAGTATCGAACTGCAGATTATTTATTTATCAGCATTTTTCTTCTTTATTTTTGGCATCGGGCTTTACTTTAATTTAACTTGTATTATCGTAAATACAATTAAAATAAGTCTTAAGTCAAAGTCACACAAAATAAGTCTGAATGAAGTCCGGTCATGCCCTAGTAAAGCAGTGGCAATTTTACTACAAGCTTTGACAGTGTTTTGGAAGCAGCAGGGAAAGACGTTTCACCATATAACTAACTATAACTTATACCACCGTATAACTTTCTTACACACATGCACCAAATTCGGCACTTTTGCACTTTTTTAGGTTTTTAGAAAACATCGTAACTGGTTGTCAAAACTTTATAAAGGAACTTTAAGTTTATTTATTAAAAATGTTACACGCTTTATGAATGCTATTTTTTAAGACAAATGTGAGCTAATTGTGTTAGAGATGTAGATTGTCTATTATTTTTGAACTGTATGATAGTCTATAGTATAGTCTAACTCATGTTATCTATCTTCAGATACTGTAAATAAAGAAAAATAAAATCAATTAAGACCGAAAATAGTGCTGTGAAGTTTTGTGAAACAAAGCAACGCAAAAGCGGAACTTATACTAGTAGAAAAGAAGTAATCGATTCAAAAAGATTGGAATAATTAACAAACATACATAAAATATAAAAATAAATTAGAATTCGTTTTGAGAGTCTTCCTCTTTTATAAAGTCTGCTAAGAATTGAGTCTGCCCAATGCCCAAAGCTTTTATATGTTTTGACCTTGGCAGATAATGTTTTCCCTGATGCATACGTTTTTTTTTTTTAAATTTCTATTAGTATAAAATGTAACATTGCATTAAAACAAATATTTCGGCTTAACGTTATGTTACGCATGAAAATTATTCATGTCAAGTATATTTTTCAGTCGCAAGATAAAGTAGAAGAACCCGTTGAAAAGAAAGAAGTCAAGGCTTCGAAGCCTTCGAAGGCGAAGAACGCTGCTCCGAAAGCCGCACCCGTAGCTGTCGAGGCTGTTAAGGAAGAGTCGCGAGAGAGGCGCGACAGCGGCGATGCTCCCAAGGAACAACGTAAAGGTAAGCACAACTGTTCCAATTCTTTGCTGCTTGATTTCGTGATTTTAAACCTGAAACCCTTAATCTATCTATCTATACTATTATGAAGAGGAAAGATTTGATTGTTTGTATTGAATAGGCTCCGAAATTACTAGACCGATCTTTCACTGTTGGGAAGGTTTTTTTTTTTATAGCTGACAGGCTAGGTGTTTGACCACAGCTCACCTGATGTTAAGTGACGGTGTGGTCGAAGATGGTAAAGCACACCTAGCCTGGAATAGAACTGGCTCTCAAGTGAGGCTGCCAGAACACACCGTTAGATGCTTGGCGACAGATTTTCAACTTGAGGGTGGTAGCTAGCCAGCCGAGTACTAGAAAGTACCCTACCACCATGCTATGGTTTCCTCACGATGTTTTCCTTCACCGGCAGCTCAAGCTCATTCTTGGGGTTTGAACCCACGCCCTTCGGCATGCGAACCGACCGCGCTAACCACTGAGCTATCATCGCTACAAAAAAGGTTCTCTATCCACGGGTGACATAGGCTACTTTTTATCCCTGTATTCCCACGGGAACGGGAACTACGCGGGTGAAATCGCGAGGCGTCCGCTAATACTGTATAATTTCACTGCTGTACATACATACATGCCTCAAATGACTAAGACGCGCTGGCTCGGCGTGGCGAACGATAACCTTTATCAAACTACACTTATTCAGGACCTTTGCTATTCTTGCTCATGATTAAAAGTCCGATTGTAGTGTAGAAACCGTGTATTGAGTATTGTCGACATATTGCCTTTTCGAGAGCTAAACTGTAGGTATATAAGCAAATAGCATATTTTAAACTAAAATATTAAATCATTTGTCAGCAATAGCACTTTTCTTGGAATTTAATTAATTAAGCTTTGTTACATAGAAAGTCATAAATACAACTGTTTAATCAAAATACGAGATAAGCCGCCAGTATACTTACGTTATGCTCGTCGATAGCGCTTAGATTACAGTAAACAACTCTGAGATGCCATATCTGCTACATACATTGTTATCTGACCTTTTGACGCACTCGCAAATGTACAGGCAATGACAAACTGTTTTCATTTAATTATACATTTAATGAATGAAGTCTAAATTAGCTACAAATTTTGTGCTGAAAACATAGTTTTGTTACTCGTAATTCTTGAGCTGATTTCCTAATAAAAGTAATACCACATTTTTGTATGCGGGATTTATACTCACGTTTAATTTTATCGGAAACTTCGCCTAAAGTTTCGGCCACATCCGGTGGCCTTCATCACGGAGACAAAGGTGAGTATAACGCCCGCGCGACCTCGTCTTTTTTCGCTGTATACTACAAGCATAAATATGTGCATAGGATTTAGCATAACATTTTGCGAGACTTACGTAAACTGTCGGAAAATGTATGAAAACTGGAACAGCACGGCCCGTAAATATAAACTGGTTCTTTTTCATACATTTTATCTCTAGAGCCCCCTTAAAAGAAGAGTTTTATTGTTTACAGCAAAGAAAGCTGAGAAGAAGTTAGAGAAGACGGTCGAAGCAGAAAATACAGAAAGCGTGGTCCCCCCACTGAACCTACCGCAGCCTAGTGAACTGACCACCGAGAAGCTTATGAAACAAGCGTTAGTGGCGCCGTCCGCAGCCGCGCCCGCGCCTGCCGCCATCACCGCCGCCGCCGCCACGCCCCCCAGCGGGAAGAAGAAGAAGAAACCTGAACCTAATGTTCTTACGCTGATGGGTGAGTTTAAATTGCAGGTTTATTATATACTGGCTGCGCCCCGCATCGTTACCCGCTACATGTTTTCGGAATAAAAAGTAGCCTATGTGTTAATCCAGGGTCCATACCAAATTTCATCCAAATCCGTTCAGTAGTTTTTGCGTGAAAGAGTAACAAACATCCATCCATCCATCCAAACTTTCACATTTATAATATTAGTAGGATTGGTAGCTTAAACTCAAAATACTTTAGCAAAAGCACAAAACTAGATTATTACATTATTTACCAAGCTTTTTATAAAGTGTTTATGTAACTTACCTATAAAAATAGTGTTGTTTATTAATACATTGCCAAATTACGTGTTCGAATGTGGGAAAGTGATATAATATGCTAAAAAATGATTTTTCGTGTTGTTCCCAAATCTCCATAAAAGCTTGTAGTAAAAGCTTGACTTTGACATATAACATGATTCAACACTTGAAACTGGAAAATGAACAAAGTGCAACGCCAAATACATAAATACATATTAAGTTTATCATCGGAAAATAATCGCGCACTAAATAAATTAGGTAAGGTACACAAAGTAGGGCATCAGGAGAGTATATCGTTCGTCTCATTAGTTTATATACAAAAAAACTGTGTTCAAATTTCAAAAGTTACATTTGCTTTTATCCTTTTTCACGTAGAAACGGAACAACGGATTTTCACCATGGGAATAGATTAGTATCAGAACGTGACAGGCAACATTGTTGAGTTTCCCAGAGAAACACATTTCCAGTGCGATTGTTATTACGGGTGAAACCGCAGGATGCTGCTAACTTAAAGACCCAGTCACGACGGAAATAATCACCGATTTTGCTTTCCGTTTTCTGTTATCTGTTACTGGTAGTGAGATAAAAAGGGTTGCCAGGCGCACTGAAAAAATAAGTTAACTATTTATTTTTAGGGTTTCATACCAGAAAAATGTCTAACATAATCCTGTTACCAAACAGTAGCTACTTATCTATTTCAGTTGGAATAACCCATATCTTTTAAATGATAATAACGTAACCAGTTAAATATTTTGCTGTATATATTTTTAGCTGTTTACAATAGCAAATTAGTAACTCACTAGGAATTGCCGTTCTTGATAATATACTTTTAAAAAGTTTTTTTTTCTCTATTGTGATAACTAATCTTTTACTACAGCAACAACATCGTTATTTTATATTGTTTGTCTTTTAATATATAATAACTGAATGCCCGGTAGAACTCTGAGTTTGACCTCGCGTATACATCTATACTAATATTAAAAAGAGAAAAGATTTGTATTTTTGTATGTAACGAATAAACTAAAAACTTTTGGACCGATTTCAAAAATTCTTTCACCGTTGGGAAGCTACGTTATCCCCGGGTATAGCCTACTTTTTATCCCTGTATTCCCACGGGAACGGGAACTACGCGAGTAAAACCGCGAGGCGTGCGCTATTCTATATGTATAAAAAGTCGCAGTCCTGTGAAACGCCTCGACTGATGTTTATGGTTTTTAATAGGAATAGGTCGTAAAGTAGGTATATTTCATACCGCTACTTTTTATCCCGAAAAAATGTAGCGAGTAACGTTGGGGCGTAGCTAGTATGATATGTATGATATATATATTTTTGTATCGATGATGGGTCAGTGGTTAGCGCGGTAGGTTCGCATACCGAAGGGCGTGGGTTCAAATCTCAACAATGAGCTTGAGCTGCCGGTGAAGGAAAACATCGTGAGGAAACCATAGCATGGCGGTAGGGTACTTTCTAGTAGGTACTCGGCTGGCTAGCTACCACCCTCGAGTTGAAAATCTGCCGCCAAGCACCTTACGGTGTGTTTGGGCAGCCTCACTTGAGCCAGTTCCATTACAGGCTAGGTGTGATTTACCATCTTCGACCACACCTTTATTTAACATCAGGTGAGCAGTATTCAAAAACCTGGCCTGTCAATCATAAAAAAAAAAAATAATTATAAAAGTCATTCGAAGTATCATGATCGCTTAAAAAAAAAGAACCAGTAAATCTTACTTTGATTGTACGTTAGATGATAATAATAATAATAGTATAATAATAATGTAGTACCTACCTAAATAAATAAATGTAAAATCCTATTGTCTATTCCCAGAATCCTATTGACGTGAGCAAAATATTTCTATCTTTCTTTCACTTCCTGCTATTGTATCGACGGTAATATATTACCGTACATGGAAGCTTCAGACTTAGACTCCAAATTGAATTCAACAGAACTTAATTTTGTATATAGCATGAATATATGTATTATATCAAAATAAAAGAAACATTGATCACATTATGTTGAAGATGATGTGACGAAACTCCACTCTGCGAATCTCTTTCGCTCTTGGCCGGTTTTTCCCATGCGATGATTACGTGAATAACATTGCGATTGCGATGCATGATAATCATTGTACAACTAAGTATTAGTTTATCAGTAGGTCACTGAGATAGTAATGTTTAAGATCTCATGTCTGAAGTTGGCCTGATTAATTGATTTGAGTAAAGATTTATGAACTACCAACTGTGTCTCGCAATTATACTCTCGGCGATAATCGCAAAGGAACCGTTTGATCATTTGGGAAGAAAACAAAAGTTTTTTGTTTATTCTTCTATCCGTAAACTATATGCATGCTAAGAATCACGTCTCTGTAATTATGCATTGTTTCGTGCAAAAAGGATAAACAAAAAAACCTGTTTCGCACATTTGTCAAGTAGGTATGGTCCTAAGTCATAAGACTAAGTCGAAGCTCACCTGAAATGGAACTGGCTCTCAAGTGAGGCGGCCGTAACATAACGTTAGGTGATTGGCGGCAGAATTTGCACTTGAGGGTGGTGGCTAGCTAGTTGAATACTAGAAAGTATCCTACCATCTTGCTATGGTTTCCTTATGATGTTTTCCTTCACCAGCAGCTCAAGCTCATTGTTGGGATTTAAACCCACGCTTTTCGGCGTGCGACCGTGCTATCCACAGAGTTATCATCACTATAAAATTGATATGTTCATTTAATTAATTAAATAAATAAATATCTTAGGACATTTCACACAGCGCCATCTAACTTCAAATTAAGCAAAGCTATGGGAACCAGATAACTGATAGAACACTCATATTATTATACGTTTTTTTTGTAAATACATACAGAACACCCTGAGACAAGGCAAACATTTATGCTCGTCGCACAAATGTTTGTCGTGAGTGGGATTTGAACCCACGCTCTATAATTCTTAAAGGACATACACTACCGAATGGGCTAACAGAGCAGTCTAATTAGGTAATTAATTTGTTCGTTTCTTAATGTAACACCCGCTATTTGTTTGTGTAGCTGGTGATAGCAGCGGCGTGAACGTAGGCGAGCTGGAGCGCGTGATTCGTACGGCGCCACTCTCCGACACCGAGATACAGATCCTAACGGAGGCGCTGCTCAATAAGCACCACGACCCGCTGCCCAAGCACTCCGAGTGGACAGAGGTAGACTATCCCCATCTACTGGGGCTGATATCAAGTTAAACACATCACCACCCGCTTCCCATGCATAAGAATCCGACTCATTAATTAACAATAATTCAAATTGGCATATTATATAATTATGTATATTTATTTACTTTTCAGCCCGAATAGTCTTCGGCAAATCGGTCACAGACATATCTATTTGCTTTGCTTTCAAACTAATATAATTATGCTGCTTGCAGAGAAGTTATAGTTTTGACAGACCTTGTAATCAGTGCATACTTTCAGGGCCCCAACGACCCAATGCAAAAGTTGAAAAAACAGCTCGCTGACAAGGAAAAGGCGTTGGCGGACGAGATCGAGGCTTCGCAAGCTCTGCACGCCAAGTTGAAAGAACTCAGGTTAGTCGGCACATCTGTGGTATCTCAACGTATTGAAATGTTAACCCATGTTGAAAAAAGGCTATTCGAATGTTGCATACCGTTAATAAAATTATAACGAACATTGTATTTAATTGTCTCTATTTCTTATCGTTAATTTGTGTAATAATTTGTAGCATGGTTTTTGGTTGGTTGCATTTGTATGAAACTAGGGTACTAAACCAAGGGCACCCGTAAGCCTCTCAGTGGCTTGTCCCCCTGGATAGAATGTTCCAGAATAACAAACTGAAGATCCCCTAGCATAGCAATAGTACTTTTCTACTTAACCACGATATTTTTAATTTATTTGTATTTTTAATAAACAGCGGGCTATGTGATTTCATGACCGCGGTAACTATTGAGAAATCATCACTAAAAGACATACGCCTACTTAGGGCGTTCTATATACATATTTTTCGATCGGTAGCATAACTGTCGCAAGTAAATAAATAAATAAACAAATATTGGAGGACATTTAACACAGTGCCATCTAGCCCCAAACTAAGCAAATCTTGTACTATGAACCAAACAACTGACAAAATACTTAAATACTTTTCATTTTTTTTGTAAATACGTACTTATAATACATACAGTACCTACAACCAGACTCAGAACAAACATCGATCTTAGAATTCTTAGAATCGAACCCACGTCCTTCAGCTCTCGTAGCAGACATACTACCAACAGGGCTGTTGAGTACTAGAGCGTTCGATGTTCATACGACAGGAGCAGCCTGAACGCGGCGCGATCGCAGGTGACGAGCGTGCAACGCGCAGCTGAGGCGAACGAGGCAACCGCGCGCGCTGAGTTGCACACGCTGCAGGCGCGCCTCACGCGTCTCATGGACGAAAACCACGCGCTCGCGCAGGAGAAGATCTTGGTACGTACTTTATATACGTACTAGCTACGCCCCGCTACATGTTTTTCTTTGACATTAGTTTTTAATCTTGTACCTCCTGACATTTTATTTTTATTGTATTAATGTCTAATTTAAATTAATTTGCATGCCGAAAGGTAGTCTGTGGTGTTACTCGACTCATTATTTGTTTACATCTGTACTTACCCATAGCGCAAATAAATGGATTATGATTATGTTTTCGGCATAAAAAGTAGCCTATGTGTCAATCCAGGGTCTCAGCCACCTCCAAACCAAATTTCATCCAAATCCGTTCAGTAGTTTTTGCGTGAAACAGTAAGAAACATACATCCATCCAAACTTTCACATTTATAATATTAGTGGGATAATATTAGTGGGAGGAGCGGCCCGGCTGGGGCGAATAAAAAACGACATGATTATTATGCCAATTTTATAGAGGCTAAACTTATTTCACACTAAAATAGCTAGACGGATTTGGACGAAAGTTGGAACGGAGCTAGGTAATTTGGAAATCGCACACTGCGATGCACGCGATCCTTTTTGCCATACACTTGCAAATAACGAATAGATCTTAGTTAGGTTGTCATAAAAAAATTTTTAGGCCACTTTTAGTTTTTGTCATTTGTAATTTTTTATGGCTATATTGTTTACAAGCGGGCGCCTCGCGGTTTCACCCGCGTAGTTTCCGTTCCCCTGGGAATACAGGGATAAAAAGTAGCCTATTGTCACCCGGAGATAGCGTAGTTTCCCAACGGTGAAAGAACTTTTGAAATCGTTCCAGTAGTTTCGGAGCCTATTCATTGTGTGGGAATCCGATAAGCGTAGGCTCTTCTTCCATAAAAGTTCACATATTTTTATGAAAGCTATAAGTCCCGACTTCATGCTTGTGATTTATTATGCTTTTAACAAGATACTCAAAGTCTCAAAGAAATGAGCGCCAAAGCAGTGATGCCCTGGACTTTGTTTTGTTACTTAAAGTTCTGTGTATCGCTGCGATGGTCATGAACAGGTGTTATCTCTTACCATCAGGAGAGCGTCTCGTTCGTCTCATTACTTTTTACATTAAAACTTCATCTCCGTCAAATACTAAAGAGCTAATTGTAAACCGATGGTCCCGTCGCCCTATTACGTAATGTTTCAAGTCCTCGACACAATAGTATTGTATATTTTTTAATTACAGCTCCAACAGAAACTTGGCGCCGAAGGAGAGGCTCAAGCACAACGTGTTCAGATGGAAGTACACATTCAGAGACTCTCAGAGGTGAGAAAACGTAGTGTAGTGATGATAGCTCAGTGGTTAGCGCGGTAGATTCGCATGCCGAAGGGCGTGGGTTCAAACCCCAACAATGAGCTTGAGCTGCCGGTGAAGGAAAACATCGTGAGGAAACCATAGCATGGTGGTAGGGTACTTTCTAGTACTCGACTGGCTAGCTACCACCCTCAAGTTAAAAATCTGCCGCCAAGCATCTAACGGTGTGTTCCGGCAGCCTCACGTGAGAGGCAGTTCCATTCCAGGCTAGGTGTGCTTTACCATCTTCGACCACGCCTTCACTTAACATCAGGTGAGCTGTGGTCAAACACCTAGCCTGTCAAACATAAAAAAAAAAAAAAAAAACGGCGCGAATGTTTGTATCTTTTTTTTAAATGGTTGACAGGCCAGCTGTTTGATTACAGCTCGCCTGATGTTAAGTTGCCTTGTAGTTGCCTTGTAGCTATAGTTATAGTGGAAGTCCAGTATTGATCAAGTCTTGAGGCATTAGAGTCGATCGAGAGACGTGCCAGGAGGCTAATTGGCAACGACGCTTTACTAGAGTCTCGGCTTCAAAGTCTTGAGCATCGTCGTAGTATTGCCAGGCTGTCAGTTTTCTACCGGATACATTTCGGAGAGTGTGCACTTGAGCTGCACAATTTGGTTCCTCCTACACCTTTCTTTTACCGGACGGCCAGACAAACGCGACCAAAACGTCATCCGTACGTGGTGGATGTTCCCCATGTACGCATAAAGCGTTTTGATTCCACATTTTTCATTCGCACAGCGAGGTTGTGGAACTCTCTGCCGGAGTCTGTGTTCCCTGTTAGGTACAATATTGGCGTCTTCAAATCTAGAGTAAATAGGTTTCTTCTAGGTAAGCGTGCTCGATCTTAGACCACACTACTGTTTAACATCAGGCAGAGTGTGGTCAAACGCGAACCTATTTTGAATAAAAAAAAAAGTCTAGTCTAGCTTTAGTAAATTAGTGGCGACTATAAGCTTCGATGGAGTGTTGGAAGCAACACGAAAAATCATGTTTCACCAGTTCACCACATTAAATCATTTTCCCACACTCGCACTTCTAATTCGGCACTTAATAAAACACCACCATTTTTATGCATTAAACACTTGAAAAGACTAAGTTTTTGGCAAAAACTACAACGGGGTGACACGACTCTTTCCGCGTTCCCGCCAAAACTCACTAAATAGATGTTAGAGAGTGAGTAAAAGTGTTGCTCGGTGCAGGCAGAAGCGGCTTTGCTGCAGCAAATAGCAGCGCTTCAGGCAGACTGCGGAGCGCACGCACTCGACGCCACTGCCGCACGCGACTCTTGCATCATGGCCCAGCAACACGCTAACGAGATGGTGCAACAATTACAGGTAACAAGACTGATACTAAAATACAAATACTTTATTGATCACCCTTTACATTGCCTTACATGTACATCCTTTACATGCCTGCTAATCTATATTTAGTTTATTTAGTATTTTAAATGTATAAACGTTTGTTGTATCGTTCTTTTTTTTTTTATGCACCAACTTCATATTTATTTGCCTTTCTTTCCATCCAAAGGTTGTCTGGAAGAAATCGCTCTAGGCGATAAAAGACCGCCTTTATACATTGAATATCTATTATATTGTTTTGTTATGTTACTACATCTCTTCTTTTTTTTTATTTTTGTTTCATATTTGTATGTTGTTGTGATTTGTTTTGGTGTATAATAAAGTTATATTCTATTCTATTCTACATTAGTAAAACCACCATTACATTGCATGCAAGACTGATGTATTTGACAAAACAATTTTTAACAAACTTTTTTTTTAAATGGTCGTCAGGCTAGTTGTTTGACCACAGCTCACCTGATGTTAAGTGAAGGTGCGGTCGCAGATAGTAAAGCACATCTAGCTTGGAATGGAACTGGCTCTCAGGCTGCCGGAACACACCGTTAGATGTTTGGCGGCAGATTTTCAACTTGAGGGTGTTAGCTAGACAGCCGAGTACTAGAAAGTATTCTACCACCATGCTATGATTTCCTCAGGATGTTTTCCATCACCGGCAGCTCAAGCTCATTGTTGGGGTTTGAACCCACACCCTTTGGCATGCGATATATGAACACTAGTTGGTAGATTAGCATACATCACATTTATCACGTATGTACTTGTAGGAGGCGAACCGCGCTTGCAATGAATTGGAGCAGCAGCGACAGTTGGCGGTGCTCGGGGAACAACATGCTAAGCAAGAGACGCGAGCAGCACAGGAACGACTCAACGGTAAGAAAATTAAATGCTTTCTCAGCAATCGCCAGCCACAAAACACTACTAGTTTTTTTATCGTTGACAGGCTAGGTGTTTGACCACACACAACTCATCTGACGTTAGGTGACGGGGTGATCGAAGATAAACACGCCAGGAATGGCCCTGAAGTGAGGCAGCCGGAACACACCGTTAGATGCTTGGCGGCAGATTTTGAAATTGAGGGTGGTAGCTAGCCAGCCGAGTACTACAAAATATCATAGGCTACTTTCTAGTAAACATTGTTAAACCATAGCATAGCGGTAGCACCGAGCTATGGTTTGCTCGCCATGTTTTCCTTCACTGGGGGCTCAAGCACATTGTTGAGGTTTGAACCCTACATCAAAAATAGTTTGGAGACCATCTGACTTCCGATCTGGTGGTCGTGGGTGGGTTCCACGGCACGTACCTCTATCTTTCCTAAATTATGTGCGTATTGACGCTAACTTCAAACGGAGAAAGAAAACATCGTGAGGAAGCCTACATGTCTGAGTAATAAAAAAAAGTTATCTAGGATATGTGAAGTCTGCCAACCCGCACTTGGCCAGTATAGTTGACTATGGCCTTATCCTTATCACAATAAAAGGAGGCTCGCACCCAACCCAGTTGGACAGCTTATAAAAACGGTTGGTTTGGTACTATCTTGTACTATGGAAATTAGACAAATGTTGGAATAAGAAAAGAGTTCAAATGTCTTAGTTATAAGGTATAAAATTTGCAGCTATGGGTGATCTTCAAAGTGAAATACAGCGATTGAAGAGTCGCGCTCAAGCCGCTGAAGCGAACGCTGACAAAATAAACGAGGAGGCAGAGAAACAAAAGCAACAGGTAATGACAACCAGTTGTAAACCCTATACCCCACAACGTGCGTCAACTTGCTACACTGTATGCAAGTGCATGACATATGTAGATATATCGGCTTACTTTAGCTTACAGAGAAGTGCATCGCTGTGATTCCTGTACAGATCGAGATTATTTCATTAGACCGCTACCTGATTATATGATTCATCCTCCATACATTATCGTTTGCAGATGTACTTTAAAAAAAATTATATGCTCAGATTCAAAATTTTCATCCGTGAAATGTTATATGACGTTCTGTGTTATATTGTTATCAACATGTAAACAACACAAGACTAACAATGAAATCACGAAAAACAGGTGTTCCGTAAAAAAGGTTCTGTGTGACTTGACATGTGTGTTGTACCATTACAAAATAATCATTCGAGTGGGGCGATAGGTCCAGCACTGACGTCCCGCTTGGGGTGTTATTGTACAAAATAACCATTATACACCACAATTTTTTCATTATTAGGAAAAAAAATAATGGGTAATACAGACCGATTAAGACTTCGTAAACGTGCTATCAGAATTTTTGTTTACTTCAGAAAAAGTTGGCAAAGTTATTCGTAGTCAAAATTTTCGGAAATCCTACCAAAAATTATGGACATAGCACTCATTTACTACAAAAGAATGCTAGCCGGGCCAGTTGGTGGTAATCAATTGGCGGCTTTCATTGAAATAATGCAAAAACATTTTCTTTCTCTGTCGCACTATCGCGACCGAGGCCTCCCGATCCAGTTGCACGAGCTTGCCACGTGATTTATGAATTAACTTTAGGTTATTGCCTATGGGTAGAATAATAACCAGGAATCACCTTGTTTTGTAGACAATTTTCCGACATCGTTTATTCAAGTTTTTTTTTCATGGGTTCAGTTATATCTGTAGATAACACCAGATTTTTTTTTCTATTAATTACAAAATAGTGTTGCATATTTTAATCGTAATTCGTCCACTGCTTAGGAAAGACTCTTTGTCGTGTACAAGACGAGAGGACTGTTTGTTATAAAATACTAACTAATCTAAAATTATATATTTCGACTCAAAAATAATTCTCACAAAGTTGTCACTTACACTCCCACTATAAAGTAAGATCCAAATTTTTGCATGGTTTCATATTTGCGACATAATGTTGCAGAACTAAATAGAATGTTATATGTTCAGCTGGCTAGCGAGCTGGCGTCACTCGGAGAGCAGCTAGCGGCATGCGAGGCGGAGCTAGCCGAGGTGAAACAACTTAAGGCGGCGCCTGCGCAGAACGGGCTACCCACACAGGAACAACACAAGGTAACCTATAATAATAACTATCGTAGGACATTACACACAGCGCCATTTGACCCCAAACTAAGCAAAGCTTGTACTATGGAAGTCAGATAACTGATAGATATACTTACATACTTTTTTTTTGTAAATACATAGATCTATACTATTACATAAAGGAAAGATTTGATTGTTTGTTTGTTTGTTTGTAATGAATAGGCTCCGAAACTACTGTACCGATTTCAAAAATTCTTTCACCGTTGGGAAGTTACACTATCCCCGGGTGACATAGGCTACTTTTTATCCCTGTATTCCCACGGGAACGGGAACTACGCGGGTGAAATCGCGAGGCGTCCGCTAGTAAATAATAAATATCGTAGGTCATTACACATAGCGCCATCTGCCCCCAAACTCAGTAAAGCTTGTGCTATGGAAGTCAGATAACTGATAGAATACGTAAATACTTTTTTTTTGTAAATACATACTTATAATAAATACAGAACACCTAGACACAGAACAAACATTTGTTTATACTATAAAATGTTTATCCTGGGTGGGAATGGAACCCACGCCCTTCAGATCTTGGAGCAAACATACTACCAATGAACCAACTGTCAATACATACTTATAATAAATACAGAACATCTATTAACAACAATACGCTTCACGTACGTACGTACCACGACATCATGCCGGCTTCAATAAAAATGTCGCGATGCCCTGGATTTTGTTTTGCTACTCGTTCTGAATACCGCTGCAAATGGTTCTGACCATAAAAACCTTAAAGATATGAATGTCGCCACCCGTTATATCGTGTTGGTGGTCAGGGCGCGGAGTTAGCGGCGGTGGAGAGCGTTGTAGAGGCGCTACGTGAAGAGTTGAGCGGCGCGCAGCGAGCGTCGCGCGACCAACGCGACCAGCTGACCCAGCTCAACGCGCAACTGAAGGCGTACCAGGACAAGAACAATGTGAGTACACAGGAACCCACCACGTGCAGTCCATAGCTAATCGTTACTAATTTATGAAAACTATCAAAATTGGGAAATCACTGGTAAAGCGTCGCGTAGTGACTGAATGCTTGTCAGTTAAAACTTACAATAAAAATTAAGAGTCGAATTAGCTTTGGACACCCAATCCTTTTTTTTTTTTAGTAGGTTAAAAAGTAAGGGTTTCGCACTATCATACATTGTTTGAGCTAATTTGTTCATTTGAATAATATGGGATCTCCATATGAGATCCGACCATTTCTCTATGGAATGTTTTTATTATTATTTTCTAGTGACTTGTCCCGGCTTGCAAACATTAAAACTGTAACACTTAGAAGTTAAGAGTTCTATGTTGCATTTTTTTTTATTGAATAAATCTTCCCAAAAGATTTTTTCTAAATGACGGTTAAGGACGTACTAAAATTCTTTGCGTAGGAAAGATGCACAAATTACGACGTTTAGACTATTCCGTAATATTTTTAGCGTTACCAAATTTTATCCCATATAGTAATAATATAATAGTAAAAGTTGTTTATATAAATGACGAATGTTTTGATGCCCTAGAATATGTTCGTGACTTTGTGCCGTGTTGTGAGACTGTCACAATACAACTCTGTCAAACTTTCTGCCTTGTCTCGTAACTGCTTTTGTGGGATTTTGTTTCAAAAAATAACACGTAGGTACCTAGACGTAGTGCCTATGTCAAAACTATTTTAACTCAATAAATTTATTTTGTTTTTGTTACGATTAACAATGTGTACTTTTGGCTCCTTCCGTTCAGGAGTTGCGAACTAAAAACTGGAAAGTAATGGAGGCGTTACAATCTGCCGAAAAGGCTCTTCAGATGAAGGCAAGCGCGTTGCCGGCCCAAGACCTGAGTGTAAGTGTCCGCTTGCCCTTCACGCATTTTGTAATTAACACGATGTATTATGCGATCTATCTTCGGCCGGCTTCGCTTTGTACAACGTCTCACATACGGACATTTGTATTGTACAACCTGCTGCAATATTGTTAAGTTTACTTGTTTTTTCGACTTTATTTAAATTTTAAACAAAATAGATATTTGTATGGTAGTCAAAAGTCTGGTCTGCGTAATAAAGCGTTAATTATAAAAGGCTCACAAGTAGTTAGCACTATTTCGAGCATAACATGAGAAATTTGTATTGTGAAATCAGTTTGTAAAATCAATGTAGTAGAAGATTGTGCAATCCTTTTGTCCCTGTATGAATTTATCTGTGTTGCTTTTGTTCGTTACGGCGGCAGCATAAGAAAATTGTAAATGTTATAAATGTTTTTTATTTCATAAGTTTATTGTTGTTTAATATCGCAAATGTTGTTTTTTTCTATATTACGCGCACAAGTAACTTTGCTAGCTCCTCGGGTCCATATCCAATCTATGTTGAGAGCAACACGTAAATTGGCCTGAATAATCATTCAGAGTCATGTTCACATTGAATATTTAGAAATTAGCTCAGTTTGTAAGGCGATAAAGTCAATGTAAAGACCCCAGTGAAATCTATCTGTATTTTATTGTCTTATGAAGATTGTTACATATGCGCACTGACTTCTTTACCTTTGTAACGTTGCAAAGGTATTATTTGGATGTTTTTATTAAGACATTAGATAGTTAAATAGTTATAGAACTATGGGACTGACATGCCAGTGTTGACAAAAGTCCACAAAAATACCTTTGTAACTCTGCGTTTGAATGTTTTATAAACTATCCGCATCTGAATCTGTGTCGCAGAATAAATAAATATCACAGTGGTTTTACACAGCTCCATATAGCCTCATAGTAGGCAAAGCTGTACTATGGAAACAAGATAACTAAAAGTATGGAATCAAATCACTAAATGAGTTAACTGGGTAATCGACAAATGACGATACAGGTAAGATTACACTGAGAGGACGTAAACTCTTTTCTGTTTACAGCGTTTGAAGTGTCAGGCTGAAGCCAAACGAGCACAATTGTACGAATCGTGACTTTTCTGTCTCTGCATTCGGTTTCATACAAAAGTTCACACAATATGAGTTGTCTGCCGATTCGGCTCAAACGCAACTCACAACTCACGGAATGACGCTTCTTTGGCCTGTCTAAATGTGCCTATAAAGTACAAACTTTTACTGTTCTAATTCCTCTTACTACAAAGGGATTTACGAATTACGCCCGAATTGTACAGGAAGCGATAACGAAGGCTGAAGAAGCTCAATACGTAGAGGTGGCGAGCGTGCTTCGCGCCGTATGTCCCGCAGCCGCCCCGAGCTCCGCTACAGGCCGCGACTGGCTTCACACCTTCGCAGAAAACCTTAAGACGGAACTACAGAAGAGGGAAACAGAGAAGCAGGAGCTCGAGAAGAAGGCGCTTGAGAAAATCATTGTAGAAAAGGTAAAATAATATATGCATCCGAATAGGCTATTTACACGTACTTATGTGGTTCATCTTCAAGGCACTCGCTGGCAACAACTTATTTACTGTTTTCTTCTTCTTTTGTTCATGGTTAATCACAGCAAACTATGCGTGCAGATAGATCCATTCAGAAATTTAGTGTCCAAGCTCCAAGGCACAAGTCTTGTGTGTAATAAAAATTAGATATTCACTTTAGGAGTCCTGCTACCAAAAACGTTTTTTACCTACTACCTACTTGTGAAAAAATGTATATGAACTTAATTAAAAGATATAGGGGCAAAACAAACGATATCGCAAGTACAATTATTTTTGTGATTAATGTTTTAAAATAGATCTTCCTGCCATATTTTATCAGAGGTTCCTGTTTACTGTGTCCAATTTATTTAAGAATTGAAATTCAAAATTAACCTTGGCTTTATTTTATTCACTTCAATTATCATTTATTCACGAAAATAAATATACAGTAATTTTATAATAGGATATATAATAGTCCTGCCTATTTTGCAATAGCTCGGCATGTGAACATGCTTTAAAACATTTTTTGATTATGTAATTGAACGATATGAATTAACAGTGGAACCCAATCTTGGTACAAACTGTATGTTGGCGTGCAACACCCCACCGTAGAGAAAACCGGCTATTCCTTTATTCTCGATGCTATGTATTAAATACGCACCGCAAAATCTTTCTATGTATTTTTTCCAACATCCATGTGTCACATCAAATTCGTTAAATTTGATACCCATAGTAATGTTGTATTGTTTTTAATGTTTATAACACTATAATTCCGCACTTTCCACTGTTTTTCCTCGTCGCCACTATTAAATACACACCGATTCCCGTAATTGATAGGAGTATGATCTCACTGGCTAGATTCACAGCCCAGACTGTTGACTGACAGTCTTTTTCTGCCTACCCTCATTTCAGGACATAACACTATGTAAAATACGCTGTCAACATTTTCAATTTTATCATCAAGTAGTTATTTAATTTAATGTGGTATTTCTTGTAACTTCTAAACCCTTCAACTTGTGTACTACACCTTTGCATACAACTCGAAGAACGAACAAAATGAAGCATGATTGATGATGATTTGATGATTGTTATTGTTGCAGGAAGTGGAAAAGAGAGTAGAGACAGTGGCTGCGCAGCCAGACAAGCGGCTCGACGAGCTGCAAGCACAGAACAATCAGCTGCAAACAGAGTTGGAGAAGTACAAACGGGCCATCGACTACACGGTAAGTGTTCACAGTATGATGAGCAACAAGCTCCCGATATTTCGGCGCAGTTGCTTTGCAATATGTACAAAGACAGACTGCAAAATTGGCAAAAAATGTTTGTGAAATAATATCGCTATAGGGTACAAAAGCTTAAAATAGGGTTTACCAAAGTACTTGGAGCACGCGGCCCGAGTAAGTAGAACATCTTCCCTACTCGCGTCGAGTCATGCAGGTTTAGCGCAAGGCGCGTGTAGGCATGTCGATATCGCACCTACGAACAAATCTTCGATCGATTTATATTGTTCGTAGCTTCGCTAACATCAAATCTATAAGACAGAGGGACACTTCTGTGAGTTTTTAATACCTTTTTATTAAAAAAACCACTAACCTATTAAATTTTAATGCCCCTACCGCACCGTCGTCGTCGTCCACGTGTGTCGGCTATTTATCGCGATGATAATCTACTTATGGGTATTTTGTTTACTTTCAAAAATAACGCAAGCATTTTATTGGTAACACAAGCATTTTATTGGTAACACAATAGTAACAAGACATATTCCAACATGTAGGTACATCAATATTATAATATGTCAAATTATAAGCTCAACTAAAAATATCTGTTAGGTACATAAAAAATATTCCATGACAGATTAGTTGTATAAAGTAACTGTTTTTATTACTCGATTTCCAAGTTCTACTCATAGTAAAAGTTGGTCATAATAATGAGTACAATGACCCACTTTCGGCTTAGTACACGCAATGCTTATAAACCTGATAAGAACTCATACGCACTCTCTTAATTTTACATAATCATCAATGATTGATCGATTGACTCGTTATAGTCCAAACCAAAAATTATACAAAAGGAAATAAATTTAATGAAAAGGCTTAACTTAATTACAACTGGCGACCTTATCTTCTGCCAGGCAACCTTGGGATAGAAAAGATTAAAGAAAGAAAAAGACGGTGTGTGTCAATAACGAGGATGGGATGACATAATATGTGAATACATAACTTATAAAATCGTAAAACAAGGGCTCTAGTAACCAAAGAAAGTATGCAATGATATGACATACACTTACATACCGTTCACAGGAAGATGTCTTGAGTCGACTGCAGCAGAACGTGTCGAGCGAGGAGGCACGCTGGGCGCAACAGCTGGCCGAGAAGCAATCTGAGCTCGACCAACTGCGCGCCACGACACTACACCAGGTAACTAATTTCTACACATACATATACACACCACTACAAATAGGTATTTGACATAAAACCTGACCAAACTTAAAAAAAAACATATATATATATATATATATATATATATATCATAATTGTAATAAAAACACCTGTCATTGAAACCGGCGGCCTTATCGCTTAGATCGATCTCTTCCAGACAACCTTGGTATGGATAGGACTAGCAAAATAATCTGTTAATTACTAGAGCAAATAATCAGGATCGATAAGTTAAACGTGTACCGACGCACGAAATTGGGCTCGGATAATCACGATAGTAAGCAGGCGTTATATTTTAGAATAGAGAGCGTTACGTTAGTTTGGCAAAGAAATAGGTCCTTACATTAAACAATAAATGTTCAAGGAAGTGTGTACAGTAAACATGAAATTCCATTTCAGTGATACTGAGCCTCATAAAAGCGAAATCAGAGTAACATTTAAAGTAATCCAGATATTTGTATCACTAAAGCAACAAATAACTCTACGTACGTGTATGGAAGGGGATATTACGGCTGCCGTCGAATTGACATTGACAGATTTTGTTTTGGTTTGCCATTGCTTTTTTAGGCACTGAAAGTAGCCCTATATAGCCTACTATGTAAAGTCATTAGAGGTCAATTGAAAGTAAAGTTTATTTAATGTATTTTATTAAAATAAACCCCATCTCATAGTTTAAAGAGTTTTAAACGTAAAAATAATGTACAGGAATGTAATATTTCGAAATGGTTTTGGAATCAGTGTATAATTTTTTGTGTACATACTGAATTACTTCGATGCGGATAAAACGATTCCTATGAGATATCATCCATATAAGAAAGCACTTAATTGCTGAGAAATCATGACATTGCCAACCTAGTATCAGATTTGAAGGCGTACTAAGTTCAGTAACTCCAGACTTGTAGCGATGATAGCTCAGTGTTTAACGCAGTCTATTCATACGCCAAAGAGCGTGGGTACCGGGAACGTGGGTTGAACTGCCGGTGAAGAAAAACATCGTGAGGAAACCATATCATGGTAGTAGGGTAATTTCTTGTACTAAGCTGGCTAGCTACCAACCTCAAGTTGAAATCTGACGCCGAACACCTAACAGTTTGTTCTGACAATCTC
The DNA here is from genome assembly GCA_905404145.2 of Biston betularia. Classification (NCBI taxonomy): domain Eukaryota; kingdom Metazoa; phylum Arthropoda; class Insecta; order Lepidoptera; family Geometridae; genus Biston; species Biston betularia. The sequence goes on from FR989879.1 coordinate 5,283,955, forward strand.
ATTTGAGAGCCAGTTCCATTCCAGGTAAAATGTGTTTACCATCTTGGACCACACCGTCACTCAGCCATAAAAAAAAAAACGGAACGGGGATATCAATACGGAACATTTCAATTTCAATCAATAATAAATAAAATTAATCATGAGAACATTTAGTTTCGAAATTATGCGTAAAAACTGATTAGATAGCTTCAAATTTGAAATTTACCGGAAAAGTACCTACTAATTGCTTGGTTGAGGTACGATTATATCTTAATGCACATCTTTTAGATTAAACTTGTTTTATCGACCACGCAATTCTAATTAGGCAATCACATGATAAAGTAAACTAAAGAGAAAGTTCTAGCAATCAATATCTGAGAATAACAACTCTCTATTGTATTTTCCTAGTCACTTTTTAGCCTATCTGCACAGCTTTGTTATAGTAACATACAGTGTCCATTTACTGCTATAAGTGTGCTATAAATCTCCGTAGGAACCAATGGCGTTCGCCTACGCCTGCATAGAGCGATCGCTTCCTGCAATTATTGAGGAGGTACAAAACATAACTCGACGTTTACTTGTGCTTCTGTCACCTTCGTGTTACGGCAATGTTTTACGTATATTTATAAGGCTGCAACAGACCAATCGCGTATCACCAGCTTTAAACAGCTCAACGCTATTAAATAATATACAATACAAGCGCAAACGTTAAAATAGTGGCTGTCTAGGTAGGTTACTAGATTTTATTTTGCACTACGAATGCGTCTGTCCATCTCGTTGAATCAGTCCTATTTTATAAACTGAGCCACTGCTGAGCCCGGGCTTCTTTTCCTTGTTAGAAGGATAGACCGTGGTCCACCGCGCTGGCCAACTACGGGCTGGCAGACTTCACACATCTTATCACTCAGAACTAAAAAAAATCAGATATGTAGGTTTCTTCTCTATGTTTTCCTTTTCTGTTTGAAGTTAGCGCGTTATACGCACAGTCGCACACAAGTTAGAAAAGACACCGTGAGATTTGAACTCGAGGCCAGCAGATTAGAAGTACTGCACAAGTCCGCTTTAAAGCTACATAATTATATTGTGATATATCACTGTTGCATTGCTGATCTCGCCTTGCGCTGATGACACGCGTTTGGTTCAAAGTATTTAGTGTGAACTCTTCCATTTCTAAAACTGTTGCTTCTCTTTAAAAGAGTGAGATCTTTTCGAAACTGGCTCTACCATCATTTTGTTACACGATTAAGGTTTTGGAAATCACATTGTACGAAGATTTTCGGAAAATTTCATCTATCTGTATTGTATTTGTCGTCCTCTTTGATATCTATGATAAATCGTCTTTTTGTGAGTCGGTGATGGTAGTAATTGTGTTTATGTATACGTTTAATTAATACGTGTTGTTCCTCTGACAGATGCAGAGTAAAATAGAAACGTTAGAGTCACAGTTGGTGCAAGCGAAGACTAGTCACAATCACAGTTTCGCTGATGCGGAGCGACTAACTGAGGTAAATATGCGTCTTTTTGATATGTTGTTCGCTTTTTTCACTTTTATATGAAATACTAGTTGCTGGCCACGGCTTCGCTGTCTCGTTACAGTTTTATTATATGTATGTCGGCGTGACAGGCCGTCAGGTCGCCATCTTTTTCAAAGATCGTGCGAAAGGATGAAACCACTCATGACGTTGGCGCACTTGTTGTTTTGTTTAAAAGCCGTGAGATTTTCGGATGCGACATGTATTTATTCTTAGTACTTACCTTGCTCGGTGTATGCAAAATTTAACTCTAAAAAACGCAGATTTCCTTGAGGTGAGATCAAGCTGTATCATTTTTTCATCCCCTAACCCCCACCATAAAAAACACTTGTATAGCCAATTTCATCGAAACCGTTAAAACAGTTTCGAGTTTTCAAGATCTCAATATATACAAACATGTATATATAAATACAAATCTTGCTCATTTAATAGTATTAGATATACTATGTAATACAATTATTTGTTTAATTGCAGGAAAGACTAATGTCTGAGAAACACAGCTTGGAAGTTTGCAACGGCCCATCACAGGTAGATATTACTGTTTAAATTACAATTGAGAATTATCGTAATGTATGTGATTTTGATGTGATACTAATTGAGCTGTTTACGTTTTTCAGGTTGATTTAGAAGATAAATAACAATAATAGATGGCTTTAAGCAGTCTTCAGGTCTCATTCCTACGCAAGTTCGCGGCCGCGACAGCCACGCGCCGCTGTTATTTTAAACAATTAGGTATATTATTGTAAGGAACACGAACCGTTCATAGTTCAAACGACTCAAATATCAAATTTGTTGTATGAAACTGTTTCTTTTTTAATTAATTGATAATCTTATTGTATTCCGTTGATTGTGTTTTTTAGACACTGCTAAAAACACTTTCCAGTTAATTCCAATAATGCTCAAATTAGAATATTTGATAGTAGTCTCCCTAGCAAGCGTCGAAAGCAATCGTAGTGTCGGATGACATTCGAGTTTATACGACAATGACGAGAGCTATGAATCGGAATGTGAAAATTTGGCGCAATGTAGCCTAAACTATACTAGACGATGACTTTTACAATACCCTATGTCGCAGCAGTAAGTCAGAAATAGCTATGTTTGTATGTTGATTTCCAAAACTCGTGATAAATCAGATATTTTTTAAGTACCGGTAAGAATCTCGAGTCGTGACCTAAAGTAATGGTGATAAATTTATTTTAGTTAGCATCCGTACAGTTGCCAGGGTTGGATGTCGTACTCTACTAATAGTATTTGTACTAGAATTTTATGTCTTATACTATCCACATCTATGGATTGTACTAAAAATAACAATCTGCAATTTGTTTTCTATATAAAATAAATTTTGCTAATAATATTTCATTATTTATCTGTGCTTTTTATTAAGCATACTATGATTTACTTACAAATACGATCCTATTCATTTTATTGTGCTATCTTTTTCAACGTACTTCTATCCAGCCCTGACAATGAACAAAATTACTACTTTTTGTGCATGGTATGCACAGAGCGTGCGATAGCGTGTCAGAACGTTCGTTACTACGTCACCGCACCGCTCTTTCCACCGTCAGCGCTGGCTGACCTGCGCCCGTCCTGCACCCTTGCGCCTGGATGTGAGCTAAAGCTTTTATTCAAATTACCAATTGTGTCGTTTCAATTTATTTACCTTTTACTTCGTTGCTCTTCTTAAATAGTGCCTGACTAGTGAGACTACGGTACCTCCTTACTTACTTAAATGTAACGACACTTTTTTTTTCTATATTAATGCCTTCTAATATACTTTTCATCCAATCGCGCGCCAGCTTCTAGCGCGTTTTATTGACAAACAGACTCTAGAGTTCTGTGCATTCGAGGTTGTAATTAAAGTTATACCTTATTCAAGGTAAAAATCCATACCGGTACCTAAACACGAGATTGGAAAGTAAAATTCAACGAAAGTGAATATTAAAAGAAAAAAAAAACATTTTGTTGTGAACAAACACTTGTGTAATTATTGATTCTGGTAAAGTAATAGGTACTTATGATTCGACTTTTAAAAACCTCCTCGATCATTATTGAAATGTAAGTCTTAAGTTAAATTTTTTAAGTGTGTAACGTTTTGGATTATGATAATTTTATTTAAATTATTATATAAAAATGATGTTCATCGAGTGTTGCAAAGTTGTTTCAGTGTGAGAGAGTACACATTTGAAAAACTTGTTTTTAGGTTATTCAATTTGTAGGATGTGTAATATAAAATTAATATCGATTTTGGGATGTTTATCTAAGATATAAATTATGATAATGACCTTACACAGATAATTTCATTAAAAAATATTTTAAATAATATAATTTGCCGAATTAATTGATGACTATTTTTATTATTTTAAGGAATGTTATTTACTCTCTTTATACTATTTATGAATTTTATTTTTTGTATGTAGTGCATAATCATTTGTCAGTGCCTTAGGGTAAGATTTGTGTATGTAGTTTGTTTATTATAATCAATCATTACATTTCATTCAATCAAATGCAACTATTTCTAATTTAATACTGAATAAATGTATGAATTTTGCGGATTTTATTGATTACTAAAATATGTCTGTTACTGAAATTTGTGTCAAATGTCCATTATTATTGATAAACTGGTAGCAGTGGATTATGAAATCTTGTATAATACGTAAGCAACTTTGTACGATAAATAAAATAAAGACATTATGAAATAAAAATTATTTACTGTAATTTTTGTGTTTATTGTTGTTTTTAATTGCCCAAAGTAGCACTAAAATGACTATGATATCTGCTAAATTAGATGTATATATGTATGTAGAATTACTAGCTGTTATTATATTTAAATGATTAAATACAAAAACGAAAATCCAAACTATTGAAAATACTCATTAACAAATTTTTGTCTGACACTATTTATTCTTACTATTTCAAATTTGCAACTGAAAATTCAGTCTTCTCAAAACTCTACATAACTGTTCTTAAGTTTTCTAACTTTGATGTCTAATGTCGCTTTTACGAATCCGGCTCGAATGCAGAGATGTTTTTTAGGAATAACGTTAGTTTGAGTAAATCAATAAGTATGTACCAGCGCCTCAAATTAAAAAAATGAATAAATAAGTCGGTGAAGTTAATTAAAGTCACTGTCACTGTCAGAAAAAAGTTATTCTATTCTGACACTGACGACGATAAAAATTGTTATTGCTTTTTCTGCTGTTTACACTGAAATAAAACTTACAGCTAAACTTTTGCCTTGTGTAAAAAGTAAAAATGTCCGAAGTTCCAGTAAAAAACGCAGATAATGCTTGTGAAACGGCTGAAGAGTTTACAAGACTGTTTTACAAGCAAGTGGATAACAGTCGGCACTTAACCTCAAAGTTGTATTTGGACACAGGATTGTTGGTGTGGAACGGTAATGGAATTACTGGAAGTGACAAAATCCAAAAATTTCTTATGGATTTACCAGCGAGTAACCATATACTGAGAACACTTGACGCTCAACCGATATCCGAGTCTTTAGTTTCACAAAAGTTGACGTACTTGATACAAGCTTGTGGCGACGTAATTTATCAAAACGACGATGTTAGAAAGCCGTTTCAGCAAACATTTCTGATTGTAGCTGTAGACGGAAAGTGGAAAATTGCTTCGGACTGCTTTAGATTACAAGTTCCTTATAGCTCTTAAGACAGCCTAGTTTTAAATTGATAACATTTTGTAACTTCTATATAAAAACTGTACTTATGTATTTTACATTGTCACTGCATAGCATAGATGATATTTGAGGGCTAAATTAATCCTAACAATTGGATATTAACAGATTTGAAGTGAAATTGTATATCATTTTTTTTCTTTGTAATCAAAATAAAAATGCAGCAATAATTGTGTGTAAACAACTGCTAATGTCTCTATTCTGTATTATAGTAATATGCTGATAAGATAGTATAAATCTGTTTGCTAAGTTAAAAATATAATTTGCTATTTGTTCCAATATAGGTACATCATTGGAAATATTTCAACATGCAAATATTTTACACTAGTTCCCTTATCAATTATGTGTAGTACAAAATGGTATCTTAGTACAGTGCAACCTTGGTATAACAAAGCTGAAGGGAATTAGAAAATATTTGTTATATAGAGGTTAGAATGTTTTAAGATTTGTTTTGACAAGGTTAGAAAACATGTTTATTAAAGATTTTATTGTCAAATGTAGGCAGTGAAGATGTTAAACTTAACATTACATACCCTATATCTACGTACCCTGTTATACAGAATGGTAGGATATGATATAAAAAGTTGTCAAAAATTGTTAGAGGTAAATAATACTTCTATTTATATTGTACTGATTTGAAAATTTGCTGTATGTAAAAAGAAGTATTCTTAATGTAAAGTATATTTTGCATCAGTTCTTACTGGCAGTTCTAGAGAATTTTAAAGAATTTATTATAACAAGGTTACATTGTATTTCCCAAATTGTTGTGTATGTCAATAGTATATTTAGTAATTCTACTAAGACTAATGTATTACTATCTAGTTTAGATATACATAATTGGAAAGTAACTGAAGTAAAATAAATTATGTTTATTAATCGTTGTAAGGATGGGTTACATTATACAACCTACCTACATATAACATTATAATTTAGTTGCTAGAATAAAAATATTGCATGTTATCATAACTGTGATATCTTGTTCTAAAAGACCAAAAAGGCAACAAGGAATACAAAAATAAGTTATAGTATAGCTATTGTAATGTATTTTATTTAAATAAACAATTTTTAAATGTACTTATTTATTAAACATTGGTCATATCTTAGAATAAGTCCCTAGTAATTCATCACAGTTAGGGCAATAATGTTGAGCTTTTTTAAACGTCTGAAAATAGTAAGGTAAAGCAGCCAAACAACAGAGCAAGCACCATCTGGAAAGGAAAATGGTTTTTTAAGTTTTATGACTGGCTCAACCAAGTTGGGATTTGTTAAGCTAAGTGATAATTTACATCATAAAGATGAACATACTTAACACTGTATAGTAAAAAATGACAGTCACAATGTTTTTAATTTTACTTTAGTCTAAAAAAAATGTAAACCTCAGGTTGACACAGGTTCTGAAACAATTTTTAAAGGTGTTCGACCACAGCTTACCTGATGTTAAGTGATGTGCCATCATCGCTACAAATGCTAGGGCTTGCACTTTCAAATCTTCAAAAAATCATATATAAATCACTAGATAGTACTAATGCCAAAGTTGCAGAAAATATAGAGCATACTTACAATGTCAATCCACATATGAATCCAGCCAACATATGTGTACCTTTTGAACTAACATATTTTACTTTGGTTAAAACTCTTTCTCTGCATCTAGGGCACATATAAAACATTGGGGTATCTTTTAGTGGTGCTTGAACAATAATGGTCTGGTGAACAATAGAAGGTGGCTGGGTATCAGTAGCATCTCTGGGAGAGTATGGCGGTGGTGGTTCTCTGTAGTTAGATCTTTCGCTTGGTGCTCCTGCACTAAAATCCATATTCCCGGCGGGATTAACACTGTTATTCATACTGAATACTAAAATATCACTCACAAAACATATTTGTACGTAAACTTCATATTGATTACTACCCACTTGGAGAATGTGAGTAGTTCTGTTATCGTCGCCATAGCTATCTTATCAGTTGTGATAAATAAATAGGTATCAGATAAAGCTGTTTTCATTTTTCCTCTTGTCATTTCTCAAAATCATCAAATATCTTGTATTTTATCAATGCTTTATTTAAGTTTGATATTCCACATAATAATGCATATAACACAATTATATACTTAATTTTAATGGCCAAAATAAATTAAAAACCTAATGATAATACTAAACAAAGATATGATCAACCCAAAAACATAGGATATAATTATAGGTATAGTTTATATGTACTTACACTTAGGTATGCTATAGATACAAGATACATGACACTCAGTATAAACTTCACTATCTTACAGGCCTAACTACTTTACTCAGTAAAAATATACATGTAGGTATGTATGTATAATATATGTTTTACCAACATATAAAAAAATAAGTTAGTACTTTATAGAATGGTGTTACTACAAATTTTGCATAATCACACATAGAATAAAAATACAGGTCATTTTGGTTGAATTTGGAGTATAGTATAGTGGCTAATGTGTCCTAATACAAGGTACTAAATCCACAGGGGGATCTTTGACTGGGACTCATCATTATGAGCAAGGTATATATTACTATGGGTAAAACTGAAATTGAGAAAAAAAATGCGCGGTATTACCCGCTACCTTTTTTTCGGGATAAAAAGTAGCTAACCACCTAGCGGTATGAAATATACTTTACGACCAAATGTATATACATTTAAAAATTCATTATAATCGGTCGAGCCGTTTCAGACAAGTGCAACCACAAACACTGTCACGAGACTTTTATATATACATATAGATTGATAGAAGTTTACCGTATGATCCATCTAGCTTCCTTGAGATATCATCCCTGACATGGACATCCACTGAAGCTACTATGCCAGCGACCCAGAGCCTCGCTCCGATACTTCCAAGGAGCTGGGTTGGCTCGGGTAGACACTAGCAGGGGGAAATGCATAATACACCCCTAGCGGGACGTCAGAACTTATCACCCCCATTCCGAATAAGAATCCCTGACATGATTCAAAACATTAGAATATAAAATAATAAGACATAACGAGTGTTGAATTATACGTCATAGAATGTGATGTGACCCATATTAAATTAAATATTACAGTAAAAAAATAAAATAAATAAATAAATATCGCAGGACATTACACACAGCGCCATCTGACCCCAAACTAAGCAAAGCTTGTACTATGGGAGTCAGATAACTGATAGAATACTTAAATACTTTTTTTTTTTAAATACATACTTATAATACATACAGTACACCCAGACACAGAACAAACATTTGTTTTTGTATCACAAAATGCTTGTCCTGGGTGGGAATCGAACCCACGCCCCACAGCTCTTGAAGCAGACATGCTACCAAATGAGCCAACAGGGCTGTCAAAACAGTACAATAATGTCAGTAATATCTAAAGTATGTATTGAATATTTATAATAAACACAATTGTGACAGCGGTGTGTAACTTTAACTCCCAATAATTATAGCAAAGTATGCTACACAACATACATTTTTTTTCTTCAAAATACGAAAGTTGCATGCATACATAGAATGTGATTGAATTTTATGAAAATACGATAATGTTAAACATTACCACCATCAAGACATTTATACCAACTTTTGTTTTGTGTATAGTGTTATTGGTAACAAACCAATATTATTTAAGTTCAGACTTAAGATTTTATGCACAGCATAACAAACATCTATCCCATAAACAAATAGTTCTTTGATTCTCAGCAAATGTATGCAATGATATTCTTCTACCTTTCGATTTTTAAAAGTTATTACTTTACAGTACAATAACAATCAATCAGGATATAAGTACAGGACAACAAATATGATGTCCTGTACTTATATTAAAATATTGTTAGTTAATTACCAATGATCCTCTAATTCAGTCTCCAGGAAATGAGAAGACTTCATGAATTGTAAAGGAATGAAAATTCTTGTGATAGGACAATCATTATTATAAGTATTACATACAATAAACAACACAATAACAAAAATGGGTTTTAAACGAAATCATGTCAACACAAAAGTACTCTATCAAAACAACAGAATCACAAGGAATAGGTATGCAAATAAATTGAATATGTCTGTAATAAACTAATACTAAAAGAATATCGAAAGACATGTCACCTAGCACCTTCTTGCCCAAAATCAATCAAAGCTTGTACTCATATACTTTTTTTATAAATTCATACAGAGTGCCCAGATCCTGTTATGTGTGTTACATAAATGTTAGTCCTGGGTGGAAACTAAACCCATACTTTAAAGCTCATGGAACAGAGCTACTACTGAATGAGCCAACGGAGCAGTTGATAAAGTACTTAGTGTTTGCATTATTTTACAGGTTGTTATACTGATCTGGGGCGTATTTGAGCGCCGGACGCGCCGGGAGCTGGTATGAGGAAGTATTGTTGCGCATATTGCCTTCCCGAGGTCAAGGCCAGCGTGCCCCGGGATGCACCTGTAATTACAGATTAAACTCCATGCATGTCAGACGCTTACACAGGCCCAGACCATAGGTTTCATAAGGAAGACATTATAATCTATTTGCTTTTTAAGTTATAAGATTAAATACTGGCAACTTGGTTAATAACGCCAAAACTTAAAATTTTACTACACTATAAACTGTGTTGTTTTTAAAAATTTTTGTTTAACTCTTATGGTATTTCTCACATCTGATTATGTGGGATATTCTGACTATATTTCGGCCTCCGGATGTATAGTGGGTGTATCCAACTTAATAAAATGTAAGTATGTATCCAAATAGGAAAAAATATTTGTCAAATACCTATTCAATCCACTATTGTTGTTTATATTTTTAAATGTTTTGTTGTACAGAAAATTGTCTTCATTGTAAGATATTTAAATACTTATATTTCTACTAGTATAAAGCTTTTTATGATAGGTATAAAAATAATACATTTTGAACCTATGTATGTTTTGAACATTATTGAAATAATTGCCAAAATATGGTATGGTACCAATAAATTTTTAGATGTCAAGTTTTGACTTGATTTACAAAATTATGCAATACCATATTTTGTAAATGTAGGGAATAATTTAGATTACATCGAATGAAGATGTTTGGTAATAGGAGTAAACATTTTTAAGAACAAAATAACAATATGTATTAGTAAAAGTATTTCTTTTTAACACCAATGTTAGTCGTGTTTAATTTTAATACAGCCTCTAGATAATTATCATATACATGGTAATATTACAGCTGCATTTCAATGCCAATTAATAATTTATTACACATAAAATTGTACATTTTGAATTAATCTTGCTGTTATCTACACTGTATTTTATGATAGATATGTCAAAAATACAGTGTGGATACAACTTGCAACTTCACAGTCTCTTTTGAAATTTGCAATTTATATTAAAATGATTATTGATTATACTCTGCCACAACCTTTGCAGAAGTATCTTGAATATTCTGTAATAAGCCAAAGTTCAGAAATGTTTGAGATAATCAAGTTTTTGATCCAATTCAAATCAATTTAAAAATAACCATTATAAATTTTTATAAATACAAAATAGAATCAAAATTTAGATTAATATCAGAATACAATGCGAATAAATCTCGGCTTAATATAGAGTCCTTAACATTTGTTGCTTTTACCAATAAAAGAGTTGCAGTTAGGGCAGTAGTGCTCTGCATCTTTGAATGTATCGAAGCAATAGGGAATGAGGCCAAGGCAGCACAAAGAACAAACCCTGAAAACAAAAAAAAAATACTTTAAGTGTTAAGAGTCATATACATTACTTATGAATCATATGATAAATATTACTTGCTGGCTGTAATCTGGTAAATTCTATGTGATTACATACCACCATGTCAAATTCCATGTCATGTTCATGTCATTAGAACACAAAATTGCATAATACTGGTAAGAAATAAGCAAGGTCTCCTCATATGCATAAAGCACATATTATTATGTGAAACAAATAAACAAGATTATTTGTTACCTACTTCATCAACAAATATCACTGGACCTTATTCTTTGTAGGTATTATGCAAGTAAGTAATGAGACATGTGCTAATAGTCCATTTTATTTATTCTTTTATAGAACTCATCACTCCCTTGAGAACACTGTTAATAATTAATTTCATAACAGTTTGCCATCATAAAAACATTTAAGTACATACACAGAATTTATAAAGTGGGTGTATGTAACTAGTTAAATAGATATGTGACAAATGGCCCACATCCTCTGTTTACCCATGCAACACCCTTAGTAACACTAATTGGGTATCTACTAAACATAATATATTCCATAGCGAAACTTACTTTCTTTTCATTCTGCCACATTGTCTTAGAAATTTGTACTCAATATGGCTATTCTTTATAGTTTAGTAGGAAACTAGTATTGTAATAGTTAACCATCACCCTTAACTAATGGCTAAATGTATTGTATACTTTTCTTTATTATGATTTTTAAAATTCGAAATGTGTGATATGTAAAACTTTCTAGTCTCACAAATAAATAATAATAATGTGACTAAAACATGTGTGTCACATTCTTATTCAAAATAAAAGTAAGTAAAAGAAACAATAATCATCCAAGTTGGATTATGAAATACTTACATAGTAATAACACAAATCGATCCAGCAACTAAGTGAGTGTGCCAAGCCGTGGTGTAGGTGACTCTTGTAGTGACCGTTTTACCGCAGTTAAAGCAATTTATAGTAGTAGGTTCCGTGCCAACAGCGGGTGGTAGCACGAGCCCTACGGGCGCGCCGGGCGGCGGCGGTGGCATGCTCCCACCTCCAAGAGGCTGCGCGCTCGTGATAGTTATTGTCGGATGCGGATACACTCCCGGCGCTGTAAACTGCTTCGGTGCAGGGTACATTCCCGGAGCTGGCATATCACCAACTGAGCCCCCTGGAGCCACAAACCCATACTGCGGGTTTCCCACCACGGCGGAGTACGGAGGCGGAAGATCTTCTGGCGCAGTAGGCGCGATAGGTGGCCCTTGGTGGCTAGTCATTTTGTACTTTCGCGAATTTTAAAGTTTGGCAAATTAACTTATACTTGTTAGCGTTTAAATTTAAACAAACGAAGCTAGCTTATGGGTCGATCACGAGATTCTCTGTTGAGTGATAAAACACAGAACTCCAGACGTGGGATAAATTACAAGTAAATAAAAACGAAATACGAATGCAAAAAAATGTTTTCCCAATGACGTCATTCAACTCATTCATGACTTTAGTCACATGTCATGAACATGTCAGTGTCACTTTCCCATGTAAAAGTTTTGTTTTTGTTGTAGCATTTTGTGCATTTGCCAGTGCTTTTAGTTTCGAGTATTTTATGTAGATATTTTATTGTATATTAAGGTAATTAGGCTAAAATCTCAATTAAGTTAATTAGGCTAAAAAAAGTAGTAGTGACTTTACTACAATCTTTGACTAAGTTTTGAAACTGCTCGAAATTTTGTTTCACCACATTATTATTTTCCCACACAAACGCGCGGCGTTCGGCATATTATTGTAAAAATAAAATATAGAATACTGTATTTTTATGTAGGTAGAGGTATAAACGCTCGAAAACCACAAGTTCTAGAAAGGGTTTTTTGGCGGGAACGCGGGAAGAGTCGTGTCGCTCCGTTGTATTTTTTTCCAAAACTAGTGTTTTGTCGAGTGTTTATGCATAAAACTGGTGGTGTTTTATCCATAAAGTGCCGAATTACAAGTGCGAGTGTGGGAAAATCATATAATGTGGTGAAACATGAGTTTTCGTGTTGCTTCCAAAACTCCATCGAAGCTTTGTAGTAAAGTTGCCACTACTTTACTAAAGCATGACTGGAATTAACTGACACGAACTGGACTTGACAAAGACGACTTTGACTAAAACTAGCTACGATGGCACTTATTTAACTTTTGAAACTTGAAAATATATAATTACTTGACACTGGCAAATGCTAAAACGCGACGCCAAAACCAAAGAAAAAAAAAAAAAAAAAAAAAGTTCTAGAAAATAAATTGACAACTGGATTTTGCCTGTATTATTTTATTTTATACTATTCTTGCTTTTTGGAGTGTTATGTAATTTAATATTTCCAAGAGTTTGAGAATCAATTAAGTCAATAAGTCACAAAAAATAAGACTTGTTCAAGTTCAAATTACGACATATTTTTAGTACTTAGTTAATGTAATGGCCACTTTACTATAAGTTTCGAGTTTTGAAAACAATTAAGTACAACACGAAACATTTTTATGTCACCGCATTATATTACTGAAAATGCCTGAGTTGGTCGTGCAGGCTCCGTAATTAGCTTCCATTTATTCCTTCCGCTTTACATAAGCGGATAGCCCCTGGATTCGCGGCCGCATCCGGGTTTCGGCGCGGCGCGAGGCGCAACAGTGAGGCGGGCTTAATTTTCTTATATCTACCGAATATAAACACACACAGCAAAGATTTGCATTTACAATATTAGTGTGGTTATAATTCACGTGTATTATTCGATTTTTATATTGTTTTTTATTTATTAAGCATTAAACAAATATTTGTTTAAAAATGCGGCAGGACATTTGGGACACACCCACACACGCACCTCTGTCTTTTCTGCATCAGGTGCGTCTGCGTAATAACTCAACTTCAAACATTCTTAGAATTGTTTTTGAAGAAAATTGGCTCCGAAGATATTGTGAAGTCCGCATTCGGCAAGCATGGTGAATCACGGCCTCACCCTTCACAACTAGAAAACTCTGAACTGTTAACTAGGTATAGGTAGGTACCTATTATATGTACATTCGACGGAATTTTTTAAGAGAAATAACATTTTAATTCATGCAAGTAGATACAATTTACTTTTAACAGAAGTAGGTAGGTAACTAGTAACGACTTCCGAAGCTGCTTCAGAAAATAAAACTAAAAGTTTGCACGGCACTCTCGAGTGGTAGGGTGGTGTTGGGTAACCACTCCCGGCAGCGCGACCGACGTCGCAGTAGTCTACCACGAATCGCGACGCGAATGTGCTGCGTATACTTTGGTACGCAGAAAACATCGACATATTACCTCAATCAAAAACGTCCCCAAGATCGGTTACGTAAACCATAGTTCTTCCCCGCCGACAGAATCGCCAGCAGTGTTGTGTTGTGTAAATGGGACGCGCCGAATAAAACCGAATCTGCAATTTGATTTAGGTAACGTTTGCTAACAGATTATGTAATTAAGTTTGATATATTCCATTGCATTATTCGTATTGCACGTAGTTAGGAAGGATAGCGTTTTGAACCGGCCCAGTGTCGTCGCCGGTGTAGGAGTCACATTGCATCTACTTAACGGAGCCTACCATGTTAGAGAACCGCTGTAAGTTGCCCTTTCAAATAAAGGAGATCTTTTAAAATAATGTAAGTAAACAATACATTTATGATACATAAATGTACAATATAATTTAAAAAAGTAAAAAACCTCCTTCGCGCCGCTCTTTTTTTTGTTTTGGAAGGCATTCGTAAATTCGAAACTGTTAAAAAAACTCTTTAAAATATATTTTTGAAATTACTGATGTTGCTAAAACTGATTATTTATTATTTAACTTCAACGAACTTTGATAGCTCAGCATATTTTCCCTTGTTTTTGTTTGTTTGTTTGGGGTAAAAAAAGACACGAAACCATAATATACCTAAATACAGACTCTAGCCAACTTATGTAGTTATTAACTATCTATAGGTGCCTACTATAATTTTAAATAAAATTATTTTTACTATTCCTAAGTTATATAATATCATGAATGATATTTACACTCTTTTCATTTACATGTAGGTAAGCAGTTCATTTTCAATTACTTTATACCTAACTAGCGGACCGTCTCGGCTTCGCACGTGGACATTTATTTTATAATTCTAATGGTGAAAGAATTTTTGAAATCGGTCGAGTAGTTTTGAGTTTATTCGTTACAGACATACAAAATACAAATCATTCCTCTTTATAATATTAATGTTGTAGATTAATGCAGATTATAAATAGGCACCAATAAATGTAATACTGGAAAGTTGCAATGTAGTTGCGGAAGTAGATCACCGCAGAACGTAGAGAAAGATTAGCTTTAGTTCTAAAGCGCGGAAGTAAATGGATACCGACAGGCAACGAGTTTACTTCTTGTTTCATAATAGGCAAGTAATGTAAATAAGTACCTACATAATGTACATACATATATTTTCAGAGCCAAATACACGAAGAGTTAGACGTAGTACCTATTCAATGTTTATAGTTTGTATTCATGAAAAGTTTTATGAAACAGTTTTTAAATTTTATGGATCTTTATTAATATTTATGTAGATAGATAGAAACTCTTTATTGAGTGACTTATTAAACTTAGAGTATGCTAAGCCGAAAAACGGTCATTGTACCTATTATAAACAACCTTTAACTCTGATATATTCGCACCTAGTAGGTACATATTATGTATGTGTATAAAGAAGTCCCTTATACCTTGAGTCTTTAGTCCAAAGCACTGCATGGGTTCCCGTCCCTACAACTAACCGAAGGACCAGGTACCCGTTGTATTGAATACTTAGAAGTCTCGTCTAACATCTCTTTGAAAGCTTCGAAGGAAAATGCTTGTTAGTTAGGTCAGTGTATATAGCGTCACTAATGAAAATGATTTTATTATAGTTTCGTCATAGCCAACAGTGATGCACTGTCTCATACCGTTATTCAATAAGGGACGTATTATACGTACTCGTAATTTTAAATTGACGTAACATATTATGCAATGCGTGTTCCGGGTTTTTGACAAGATTTATAACATCAATTGTAAAGACAAATGTGAGCTGTTACGAAGCATAGAGATACGTAGTATTTACGAAACATAGAGGTAGTATCCTGTATACTACCTACTAGTAGCAACTTTTTAAATAAAATTTCATTGTTTTATTTGAAATATACGTACCTATTTGTACATAACAACTACAAATACGTATTTACAAAACGCAACAACTACCATACTATAAAACAAAGACACCGTCAGTTGTTCAGTCCTTCCACCATTATCTTTGATATGGCGTGGTGAGATTTGGCCTCGAGGATTTCTCCCCTTTGTCAAAGCTGGGCGCCAGAGGTCACGACCTCTGGGGAAATTGCTCGCCGCGATTGGCAGTTCTTTTACAGCTGTCTCTCAACGGTTTCTAAATGGCGCAAGACGCTATCGAGATCGTCGCCGTGCGGTAGGGTACCTACCCAGTAGGTACACTGACGGCATTGCCCTGTTAAATCATAATAAATAAATAAAAATAGGTATAAGTATCTTTTATTGAAACGAGTTTCTGTAAATTAAAAAAAAACGAGTAAATATCTAAAATGTTTAGTTTGTCTTCCACTTCACTGTCAGTTAGTCTCATACTATTGTTGCCCGTTGTACATATACAAAGTACCAACGCAAGAAGGAGTTGGTTTCCGAGATTCAGAATTTCTTAATCCAGCTACCGCCATATCAAATTTCATCAAAATTGGTCTAGCCGTTTGAGCGTGAAGAAGTAACAAACACTCAAACACACTTACACACTAACAAACTTTCGCTATAATATTAGTGTGATTAGTAACTAAACATCGTGAGTAAGGTCACTGCTCAATGCAGGTATGCGCCTGTGATCGCTGAATCCAGCGCAGCGCAGCCGCCTGCAGTGAAAGTACTAGTTGAATAATATCGAGACCACAATTCGACCTACGACGGCGTTTGTAAACACAAACAATGGAACAACACTTGACACGACACATTGAGGTCACCAGCTACGTGATTTGCTCGCGTGTAATCTTCACACTGGCAGCGATTTTAGGGTTCCGTACTAAGGTATGTAAGAAAGTAGTAAAGCAGTACGTACGGTCCTACTAGATGACGAGGCCGAACTGTAAAGCAACGTAAAGCCCTTGTTTAGAACTCCACAAAATTTTCAATATTTTTTTTTATGTAAAAATAATTTATTTATTTATTTATTTATTAGATCACCAACACTATACACATCACAACAGTAATGGTGGTCATTAACACAAAAAAAAACAAAACTAGATGTGATAGCAGTTACAGGTGACGACAACATGCAATAAGTTAACAATTATTTACAAAATTAAGAAATGTCAGCTAAATAGATAGTCAATGGAATAATGAATGATGAATGATGAATAATGAGACGAACGAGACGCTCTCCTGATAGTAAGAGATAACGCATGTCCATGACCATTGCAGCGATACACAGAACTTTGAGTAACAAAACAAAGTCCAGGGCGTCACTGCTTTAGTGCTCATTACAATGAAACTTTCAATGGTTAGTCTCAACAGCCCTGTAATTTCGCTAGCTGCAGTACCCTACAGTACAAACCGAAACACAGTAATGTTTACACACTATTGCTTGGCGGCAAAATAACTGGTACTGCGGTGGTACCTATCTAGACGACCTCCTGCTAAGGAGACCTACCACCAAATAAAGTACCTACCTACATTTTCTATGTAAATTTAATACAAAAATTTTTAAAGCAAACTATTAAAGGTTACGTACTATAATGTATTTTACGGCACTTATTTAAATAACGTAACAATTTTAATGAAATTAGGTAACTATTTTCGTGAAATAAATCGTACACATTACAACGCCCATGCTAACTGCAACTTTTTAAATTTTTGTATGCGACAAGCACTGTTCATTGCTAAATAAGTTTGGTAATTCGGTATGTATAGTAAAAAAAATACTTTACTGATTCCAAAACCATTTCGCAATTCATTCGCATTCCTGTACATTATTTATACGTTTATAACTCTTTAAACTATGAGGTGAGTGTGTTTCAATAAAATAGATAAAATAGGCTGTTTAGAGCTACTTTCAGTGGCTGCTCAGCTATGTATACTTTATTGTTTTACATGGCAAAGGAATACATATTCAACCTACTTTATGACATCATCGCTATAAAAAGTATGAAAACGTATTAAAAATTAACTGCCGCATAGAAATCCAAAATGTTCAAATTAGTTTTATAAAATAAACTTACTACGACTATCAGTAAAAAATATAAAATAAATACAAAAATAAAACTTTACGTACCGAAACAAACTGAGCAACCAAAACACGCTCACATGGGCTACTTCCCAGTAGCCGATGTGAGCATATTACGCTTACAAAAGTTTTGTTCTCCAGGCTGAGGAAATACTTTTTGCGTGAACATCGGAGTTCATCGATCAAGTGAAAAGATGCACGTGCGCTGGTGGCGCGCAGCCGTGGTGTGTGCATGTGCGCTGGTACTGCCCAGTCACGCCCTGCCGCCCGCCACGCTCGGAGACGTAGTCGCCAACGCTGCCAACAGTCTCAACTCTATGAAGGTAAAGCTGTGCATGGGGTAGACTCAGAAGTAGCGTAAAGAAACTGAAATTTCGGCGAACAAGTGGCAAGATTAGTAAACGCTTATAGCGTGCATCCGCAGCATGCTGGTAGGTACTGCGCAGTCGCACCCTGCCGCCGTCACTCTCGGAGACTTGATTGCTAACGCTGCTAACAGTCAACTCTATGAAAGCAAAGAAGCGCATAAAGCGTTGAAGTGGTTTAATAAATAGCATAAAAACAACCGATATTGTAGAGCAAGTGGTAAGATGCGCGTACCGTAACGGCATGCAGCCTGCAGTGGCCTGTAGATACGTGCTGGTAGTCAGGCGCTGCCGCCCGCCACACTTGAATATATCGTTGCTAACGCTGCTAAAAGAAGGTAAAGATGCGTATAAGGTGATGCCATGAATTTAGAATTGTTGATAGAAATTTTAAAGCAAACTACTTTTCGTTGAAATGAATTATTCAACTAATTGTTGTTTGGCGAAGTATCGTGAATCTCTTTTAGAGCATATACAAATTATAAATATAGCGCATGCACAATTGCACATACTTATAAGATAGCTGGTAGCGATGGTAGCTCAGTGGTTAGCGCGGTAGGCTCGCATGCCGAAGGGCGTGGGTTCAAACCCCAACAATGAGCTTAAGCTGCCGGTGAAGGAAAACATCGTGAGGAAACCATAGCATGGTGGTAGGGTACTTTCTAGTACTCGGGTGGCTAGCTACCACCCTCAAGTTGAAAATCTGCCGCCAAGCATCTAACGGTGTGTTCCGGCAGCCTCACTTGAGAGCCAGTTCCATTTCAGGCTAGGTGTGCTTTACCATCTTCGACCACACCTTCACTTAACATCAGGTGAGCTGTGGTCAAACAACTAGCCTGTCAACCATAAAAAAAAAAAGCTAGCTTTTTAAGAATCCCATGAATTGCTATGTAAGTAATTATTTTTGTAGCTCATACATAGTTGCAGTATTGTTTTGGTATGCCAAGATTATCCCATGGAAATGCGAGATTGTTTTGTGCCTAGCCAATTAAAAAAATAGACTAGGCACTGCCTCCTTGTAAAAATGTAGACGTTTGCGTAAAGTGACCTTGCTCTGCCTCTATTGTAGGAAAATACGTAATCTTGTAATAACGTGACACGTTATATTACGTAAGTTAATTTATGTGGTCATTTTAATCCAGGGATTGTGCCTAAACTAAAACATCGGCGGTTAGGCAACGCTAGCCGACGCTGCGATGCATTCATAAGTCTTCATTAGTGCTCTTACACGCTGACCCTGCTATATTTGGCCATCTAATACGTTACTGTTTGGTTTAAGTACTGTTTATCATGTAGCAGATGATTGTTAAACTTATATGGGGAGGTCTTGATCGTTTTCGTATATCATTACAATCGTAATGGTTAAAATAATTTGTAAAAATTATACGAATGTACAATATTGTTAGTCATGTATTATAATAGGTGAGAGCAATAGTTTATCTGGAGCGACCTCAGTGACGTACCTACATTGGAAGAGGTCTACGTTACTATACAATGTAAAAGGATGGTGATGAGGATGATGAACAGATTGCATGTTTTGCAAATATATTAGCTGGCTTTACCCGCGTTCTCCGAGTCAAAAAGTAGGTAACTATTGATTTACTATTCACATTGTACGTAATGCGTTTACGGATATATTAAAGTAAAGAATGCAGCTTTTATGGTGGATTTTCACTATAAACTACTAAGTATTAACTCGCAACTTTAATACAGCTTTTATGGTGGAAATCCACTACAAAAGCTGCATTCTTTACTTTAAAATCGTACAGTGTGAATAAGTCTTAAATCAATATTTCATCGCCAGAAGTAAAAAAATATATACATAGGTACCTACTCGTACACCTAAACAGGCAAACAGCATCATGCTGAGCCCCAATTTTGTAACTGTCTCTTATTTGTATCTGTGTGTTTGTTTTTGAGTTACAAAATTAAAAATTAATTTCTTTCTTTCTTTCAAACTTTCGCATTCATATTATTAGTACGATTTACGAGTGATAATTGACAAACGTGAGTAAGTATTTCCTAGGCATGCGTGCTCCATCTTCGGTCACATCATCACTTTCCATCAGGTAAGTTTTTGACCAAACGCATGCCTAGACTGTCACGCAGTTTAGCACTTTATGAATAAAATACGAGCTGGCCACTCAGTCTTTAAGAACTAAATTAATATTCAAAATTTTAAAAAATATTGACAAGTTTCGACTCTCTGCAGATGTGGCATTCGGCGATAAAATGACGGAAATCCGGGAGAGGTTAAAAACTGAAGTTTTTATGATAACTATTCATTTGTATTTGTACTTATTGTACGAAAACGAATCGATCGCCTTTCTCGCATAAATCGTCAGCCCTAATAAAATGTATATAATATAAAAAATGTATTTGGGCATTGGGCAATCATAAATGTATACAAATGACATCGCAAAATTATTTGATACTAGCGGGCCGTTCCGGCTTCGCACGGGAAAACAACACAAGACACAAGACAAGTTTGACGGTTACGACAACTTGTTTTGTTGTTATTGTTAAAACTTCGCGTAATATTTACCCAACCCCAAAATTACGTAGCGTGAAAAGCGCTACATTTGAATTGGCCATTGAGATAATATTCATGAGATGCTTCACATTTTATTGTAGGCTGTAACGAGGTCTTTAATTTTAATTGAACTACATTGCTTCTCCAAAATAAAATATACTGCATGTTTTATGCGTGGTACGACTAATAACTTCCTTGAGAGTTAGCACAATGAAAAATTTTACGGCAGGTTTGTGGTTATTTAAATTAGATATTTTTAATTTATTTCGAATTTTAGTTTTAGATGTTAAGGAATATTCCGGATAGATATTTAAGAGTTGTCGTCAAGTTAGATAAACGTAACGACTTTTAAGGAGAAAAGCATAAAAAATACGAATATCTATTGTATAATTGTAATCCTTAATTTTAAAATATAAACGATCACAATTTGTGTTAAACTACTTTAATATTAATCTACTACTCTTTTACTTCATAGTAATATTTTTATAATAGATCCAACCGTTTATTTTCTATTTGACACATCTAATTTGACAGTTATAGTGTTGTGACCAAGTGATTATAGTGGACACGATATCGAGTCTGTGCGGAAAGAGAACAGTCGTAGGAATGGCGCTAGTAAGTAGTAGAACGTCATTCTATTATCACTTTTGTTACATTGACACGTAATAATAATCTTCCTAAATATTAGAGCGGGGTTTTCAAAACGTTCTATTACTTACCCCATTTTTTGTCTATGGGTAAGCAGTAGTATTTTTTATATAGCTCGAGTGACAGCGACGATGAATCTGATTTTGATTAATAAATAAATAAAAATAAAAGTCACAATAATTGTTTCATATCATTTCATACCAATCTATATTTATACTACATCAGAATGCTACATTATACCCGTGTAAAAATAGTTAATAAACAATATCGATATCTCAATCGTAACATCACTATGTTGATAGCCATAGAACGTAAATTTTTAAAAACGTTTGTTATTTTATGTAATTTATAAAAGAACTACTGCACTTATGGACTCAATTTGTCAAAGATGATTATTATACGGGATCAAGGAGCAAACTTAGGCCGTTGTCATATTTTTAAAACCTCGTATTTAAAAGTGAACTTTTGCGTAACATGACGCAGTTACGTTCTATTGGTGCTGTCAAAAAGAAAATAAACGGTTGGATCTATTATAGTCAGGTATTATCAGCATTTTTTTCAGTTAGGCACAAACATTCACTATTCGATTGATCAGTATCTGTACACAAGGTATAGGTGAATGGTTACGAAACTCATAACATTTATTACAGTGAGAACTAAGAAGGTCATCGGTCACTCATATTTTCGCAAGTTACGAAAGATAGTAAAGTATTACATACTACCTACATACTGATTGTTCGCTGAAGCTTCTATTATTGACTTTTGTAGAACTTATGTAGGTACTTCAGCAAAATTTAGTTAAATTTATCAGTATTGTAATTTGGTTTATAGTATTTACCGGGTTACCAAGCTTTGAGTCTTTGATTATATACCTGTTACATAAACAAAGGCGTAAGGGGGTTATTGTACTCATCATTATGAACCACTTTTAACTATGGGCAAAAGTTTGAAATCTTGAAATAAAAATCAGTTGCTCCATACATTCGCAGGTCAAAGGTCAACATAGTTTTTATACTAAGCAGCTGATAGCACAAATAATTAATAATTGTGTTATTTGAAACTTACTTTTTACTCCGAACTATAACTAAGTTATGTAGGGACTAGTAGGTAACTTATATTCAGTTTACGAAAACCACTAGACTGAGATGGTTGGTTTTTTCAGAAGCGCTAGCAAGAAAATTTACGAAAAATACACAGAAACATTCACATTTACAATGAAGTAACAAGTTTCTATATACGTCTTTGCATAGGTATCAGGCGCATGGCGTCGCCTGTCGAGCACGGTTAGCGAGTCAGTGGGACTGAAGCACGCGCTGCGGCGGCTGCAGACCGTGCCGGCGCGCGCGGCCCGACTCGTGCACGCGCTCGTGGACCGCATGCGTGTCGGTGGCGGTCCGCGCGTTAATACGCAGTTGGGCGCGCTGCGCGGCCGTCGATTACTTGCGCGCACCACCGACCAGACACCCTACTATAGCTTCAAGGGAATCAGGTACAAACCGATAAAGTATTAATTATATTATCATTAATTAATCCGTGGCGATAACAGCTCAGTTGTTAGCGCGGTCGGTTCGCATGCCGAAGGACGTGGGTTCAAACCACAACAATGAGCTGGAACTGCCGGTTAAGGAAAACATCATAAGGAAACCATAGCATGGTGGTAGGGTACGTTCTAGTACTTGGCTGGCTAACTACCACCCTCAAGTTGAAAATCTGCCGAAAAGCACCTAACGGTGTGTTCCGGCAGCCTCACTTGAGAGCCAGTTCCATTCCAGGCTAAGTGTGCTTTACCATCTTCGTCCACACCTTAACACCACACAACATCAGATGAGCTGTCGTCAAATAATTAGCCTGTCAGCCATTAAAAAAAATTTGAGTACGCTATGTGGACTAATATACTAATGGACATATTACTGTGGCGCTAGGCAGTCGGCGCCACGTCACCAATTTTGTGTACCTCTGACCGAACGCCCTACCACAGCCTTGAAATAGGTGCTAGAACGCACTAGAGTACCAGAATGCATACATATTTCTGTACATAGGTCTAATACCCAACGTTCATAGCGTTTTCCACCCTTTAGCACTACGCACGATGAAATTGGAATCAAACTGTTTCTTTCACATTGGTTCTCGTTCTCGGTCAGGTACGCTCAGCCACCTCGAGGGCCGCTGCGGTTCCGGCCGCCAGTGCCACTGGAGCCATGGTCTGGAATGCGGGACGCGCTCGAGGAAGGCGCCGTATGCCCTCACCGGTTCATGCTCTTCGACACCTACAAGGGCGACGAGGACTGCCTCTTTCTCAACGTGTACACGCCGGCGCTGCCTGACACTATTTCTGGGTACGTGTGATTCTCCTGATGAAATAACGCTTGCACATAACCATTGCAACGGTATTACCATTTTGTCTAAGTAGTAGAAAACATAATCAAACACCAAAAAAACTTAATCTGATCGGCTACGTAATCTACTATTGCTTAAATGGTTTATTAACAGACCAATTAAAGTTTCGAGACAATCCAAGTGCCCGCGCTACCTGTAGGTAGCGCAGCGTTTAATTTCATGCCGTTCAGTGCCAAAACAGTTGGATCGATAGACTCCTGAAATGTATTACTTATTACAAACTATAAGAGTATAAAATATGATACTTATAACAATCTTTTTACTACTTGCCAGGTACAACCCCAAGTTGGCAGTGATGGTTTGGATCCACGGTGGTGCTTTCGCCGTCGGCTCCGGTAATGCATTTCTATACGGACCCGACCACCTCGTTGGAGCCGGTGTGGTGCTGGTCACACTCAACTACAGGCTCGGCGCCCTAGGCTTCCTCAGCTTGGAGAACGATGAGGTCTCAGGGAACATGGGCCTAAAGGTGAGCTACACGTTATAGTATAATGTGCATCCAAACGAAAAAGTGTCTATGACCAAGAAATATAACATATAATGTATGAGCGATGGGTTTTGGCACCAAGAAGTTAAAAAAATATGTTATCACTAGTATTTTATTAAGTACAACTTGGAATGTGTGTGTGTGAATGGTGAACTCGAACGTAAATTCGAATTCGAACTCGAACGTGTATTCGAACACGAACTCGAATGTGAATTCAAACTCGAACTCGAACGTGAATTTGAACTCGAACGTGAACACGAACTCGAACTCGAACGTGAATTCGAATTCGAACTCGAACGTGAATTCAAACTCGAACGTGAATTCGAACTCGAACTCGAAAGTGAACTCGAACTCGAACGTGAATTCGAACTCGAACTCGAACGTGAATTCGAACTCGAAAGTGAATTCGAACTCGAACTCGAACGTGAATTCGAACCCGACCTCGAATGTGAATTCGAACTCGAACTCGAACGTGAATTCGAATTCGAACTCGAACGTGTATTCGAACACAAACTCGAACGTGAATTCTAACTCGAACGTGAACTCGAACTCGAACTCGAACGGAAATTCGAATTCGAACTCGAACATGAATTCGAACTCGAACGTGAATTCGAACTCGAACGTGAACTCGAACTCGAACGTGAACTCGAACTCGAACTCGAATGTGAATTCAAACTCGAACTCGAACGTGAATTTGAACTCGAACGTGAACACGAACTCGAACTCGAACGTGAATTCGAACTCGAACGTGAATTCGAACTCGAACTCGAACGTGAATTCGAACTCGTACGTGAACTCGAACTCGAACGTGAATTCGAACTCGAACTCGAATGTGAATTCAAACTCGAACTCGAACGTGAATTTGAACTCGAACGTGAACACGAACTCGAACGTGAATTCGAACTCGAACTCGAACGTGAATGTGAATTCGAACTCGAAAGTGAACTCGAACTCGAACTCGAACGTGAATTCGAACTCGAACGTGAACTTGAACTCGAACGTGAATTCGAACTCGAACTCGAAAGTGAACTCGAACTCGAACGTGAATTCGAACTCGAACTCGAAAGTGAACTCGAACTCGAACGTAAATTCGAATTCGAACTCGAACGTGTATTCGAACACGAACTCGAACGTGAATTCGAATTCGAACGTGAATTCGAACTCGAACGTGAATTCGAACTCGAAAGTGAACTCGAACTCGAACGTGAATTCGAACTCGAACTCGAAAGTGAACTCGAACTCGAACGTAAATTCGAATTCGAACTCGGACGTGTATTCGAACACGAACTCGAACGTGAATTCGAACACGAACTCAAACGTGAATTCGAACTCGAACGTGAACTCGAACTCGAACGTGAACTCGAACTCGAACGCGAACTCGAACTCGAACGTAAATTCGAACTCGAACTCGAACTCGAACGTAAACTCGAACTCGAACGTGAACTCGAACTCGAACTCGAGCGATTTTTTTGTTAGATTATCACCAGCTATACTATTCTTCATACCGCAGCACAATAATATTTATACACTATGCAGTGTATCATCCCATAGTATAGTTGGTACCCGTAATAAATCTACCTGATGCTAGCATATATGTATATCGGTTTCGAAGTGCAAATCCTTGAGCTTGCAGATCATAATACCTAACTACTTAAATCGAATAAAAAACGGGATGATTCCCATTTCAACCACTATTTTTAAAATGAAACGATTTAATTACTGATTCTTTAGATCCGTGAAGCTAAGTAACTTCTAATTAGGTACCTTTTTTGATAATTGGTTTTGAACAACTTACGTAAGTATTAGATGGCAAATTAAACAAACATTGCCAAATTTAATTAATAAAGTGCGTACTAGTGCAATTACCTACTAGCTGTGCTAGTGTAGTTTCATTATAGCACGGTCATGGTTTAACTATGGCAGGCCGTACACGTTCCGCGCGATCCGCGATCCGCGATCCGCGATCCGCGATCAATGATCGCGATCCAGATTGATCGTGTACGAAGCGGATTGGCAGCCCGTACACGTTCAATTTGGATCGCGATCATTGATCGCGGATCGCGGATCGCGGATCGCGCGGAACGTGTACGGGCTGCCTATGTTGGTCAAGATCTTGCGACTGATGTAAGGAGGTTTGACGAAGGAGGATATATGCTTCTGTCAGAGTTTTCTGCATCGAGTAATTAGGCACTATCTCTGGCTCAGGATCTATAGATGAGTTGATGAGATGAGAAAGATTAGATATTATTCTGATTAAATGAAACGTTTGTTTTCCTCAAATCTGTAAACGGGAAAAATATTACCAACTAATCGTTATAAAAAAAAATTAAGTTTACACTCAACGATTTTTATGGAACAGCTGATGTTATCGCTATAAAAACTTTAACTTTCAATTTCCGATAAAATTCAAGCCTACTCCACATTAACGTGGTCTTGTCATTGCGGACGAGTGCGAAGGCGTTCCTGTAGCCACCCCAGTGTTAGGTTATCATTATGGCGAAGAGTCTTACGTAACTACCTTGCTGCGCCCAGAGCCGCTGATATCATGTAGAGAGAAACTTTTTTCACACGAAAACTAACTTTCTACATTATAGCTAAGTATAGCTCTCTTTCTTCTTATAGGTACGTTATATCTTTCTTGTCTCATGTCACTAAATGTACATAAACATGATTCGTCCATGAAATTTCACTCTTAATTACCGAATCGCCGCCTAAGAAGTATTTCTTTAAAAAAATACTGAAAGTCTTGTCAATCGTGTCCAGGATCAAGTGATGGCATTGCGGTGGGTGCGCGACAACATCGAGTCATTCGGCGGTGACCCCACGCGGGTCACGATATTTGGCGAATCGGCGGGTGCGGCTTCCGTGCACCTTCACATGCTGTCGCCGGAGTCGAAGGTATTATACCTTAATAATAAATAATATATAATTACAATTATATAATTATAATTATAATTACAATTTCAAGGCTAAATACTAAAAAGAACTTGTAGGACTTTCCACGCAGCGCCACCTAGACTCAAACTAAGTAAATCTTGTACCAATAGGAGAACCAGATTTTGCTATGTATACTTTTACTTTTTAGAACTTGTTTTGTATCTAAATACAGTGTAAACTCTTTATAACGAAACTCAAGGGACCGAGCATTTTTTATCGTTATAGAGAGTTACCGTTACATGGAGTGACTTAGTTCAAGACGTCTTCCAACGTCGCTTTTCTTTTCTCCCTTTTCAATCGCACGTATCACACAAACTTTTTCGTCAACACATAACGCTTTTCTTTTACTGGCCATGTTAACAGTTTCAAAGTTGGTTCACGACTGATAATACGATAGGTAGGTGTTTAGTTCGAGATCATCCTTTCAAGCAAACCAAGCACGTGTTCAAGGCAATTAACAATAACAAAAGCAAGACGGCTGTTTACGACCTCAGAAGTTTCGGGGCCTCAAAGGTTTAGTCGGCATCTTTTGTAAC
This sequence comes from Biston betularia, assembly GCA_905404145.2. Classification (NCBI taxonomy): domain Eukaryota; kingdom Metazoa; phylum Arthropoda; class Insecta; order Lepidoptera; family Geometridae; genus Biston; species Biston betularia. The sequence goes on from FR989879.1 coordinate 5,312,021, forward strand.
CTGATAAGATAACATAAACAATAACACCGTGACGATTTTCTGTGTCTAAATATGAATACATTTCTTCGTAATAGAGAAAGGCTGCTGCGCTATAAAGAGTGTATCAATGTGTGGGTTTTAAGGTAAACCAACTAAATTGTGATCTTTTCTATGTTATAGAGAGTTTATCGTTATAAAGAATAATGTTAAGTTTACACTGTATATGTATACTTATAATACATATAGGTAGGTAAATATGTATATATCTACATAATTCTCGCAAATGTATGGCTGGGGGTCTCTATAAAATGTAATCTGCTAGCTAGCTATGCAATAGCAGTTTACATTTTAGTAGGTCTTCTCACTTAATTCTCACATAATTGCAAACTATTTTTCACTTAATTTTTGCAACTTATTCCGTCATAACAAAACAAACATTTCTAGAAAATATTTTTGATACTGATGCAACTTGTACACCATTTTATATTGCATTTAATTACCATCCCACCAAACCGGTCTATGATGGAATGCCTAGAAGAAACCAATTCACTTGAAATATGAGAGAAACCCATCTTATCTTTAGAGAATATCTGCAAAATAACTGTTTAGCAATGCGCATAACGTGAAAATGATTTCGTGAAATTTGAAAATCTAAAAGTAGGTACGCGTGAGACAGCCTGACCCCTAACCTTAATATGACCACGAGTTACTGAAACACTGTTATTTTACATAGCTAATAATTGCTCCCAGGGTTTGTTCCACGGAGCGATTGCACAGAGCGGCGTGGCTTTGGCGCCGTGGGCGCTTGCTAAGGAACCCAAAGCACGAGCCTTTGAGCTAGGCAAGGAGCTCGGCATTGACACCAATAACACTGCTGAACTGCTTGGTAACTTACTACGCACTTATTAATAACTATATTGAGTACACCCGCATACGCAAAACAAAAAATCATAGTCTTTATCTTGGACTCTACTGCCATCTTGAATTTTATAAAGATCAGTGCAGTTGTTACGTCGAAAAAATTGTAAATAGACAAATAGAGCATTTTTTTTTAATATTCATCAAAATTAACACACTTGAAATATTAATTTATTTCTGTTTGAAAGAAGTTACATTTCTTCATAAATGTATTTTAGTTTCATGACACCCAGAAGTTTTATCTGTCAGGATAAAACTCGGGCAACGCATTCCACTAATCTTTTCTTGATTATTAAATGTAAACATACTTGGTATGCCAGGGTACTTACGAGCCACACCCAGCGAGCTCTTGGTGAAGGCAGGCGCGCGAATCGCGGGTGCAGCCGGTGGTGCCGCTGACCTGCAGAGTACGGTAGCACTGCCCTTCTTACCCGCACTGGAGCCCGAGTCTGCCGGCGCGTTCCTCACCACTCAGCCTAGAGACACGCTGTCGACCGCCGCTGACGTGCCCTTCCTTACCGGATACAATGCGCAAGAGGGAATCATCCTATTCCGACGTAAGTTGAACCACACGTTTATAATTATATGTACCTACCTACATGGAAAGGTGTACACTGTACATATATTATGTACATACCTACTACCTAGGTCACAAATTGGGTAAATAGGCAGGCGCAGGCAAAACCTATATCATAATTTATTCTGTTTTTTTCTGAATGACGAAAATACTATTTTTTGTTTAAGATAACTATTATAATCAAAGCTTATGATTTTTGCTTATTCGTGTGGCTTAGTAAAAAGCTTGTACTTACCAGGCCAAAATGTCTGAAGTCGTTTAGGCTTAAGACATTATCATTAGGTATTATTTGGCCTCCACAGTACCTTGTACTGATTTGCTTATCTATCGCCCGAATAATCCAATCAAAACAATAGATTGAACTACGTATTAGTTAAATAACTTTTTATCTATATTATTATCGTCTAATCGAGGCACGGGTATAGCGTAATTTTCCAGAAGGTTTTCTTCTTCTTAATAGGACACTCTTAGCAGGCTCGTTATTGTTGGTAAGACGGAGTTGTATCAATACATCTCGAACACTGGTCTTCCATGCGGTGGTCAATAAACTTGATATGCTTCTCCATTTCAATCGGGTAGGGTTGGGTGTGGGTAGTCTTTACGAGAACTCTCTTATATGGAAAACTTTGTCAGTGTCCTTATTCGCTGAGAGCGCGTAATAAGTCGCGTTTACTTGACGGCGGATTTAAAATTAAATTCGCGTAGTTAGACTCTTTATGGCAATGTCAAATTAAGAAACGCGACAAAGTGTGTTACGTGTTTGTTTTTAAACGTTACACGCGTCTTCGGCACGAAATCTAATGCGAGTTAGTGAACCAGGTGTATAATCGAGTTTTTTTATGGTTGGTAGGCTAAGTATTTGGTCAACTATCACAAAATTTACAGTTGCTCGCGGGGGTAATTAATGGTTAAACGAACTTACCTTAAGTGATGTTCTACCATAATTATACGAGACGTTACATGCGAAGAGATTTAAGAATACAATGTAGTTTCACTTCTCAATGTACTAGGCGTCACATAATTTTTAGAGCTGTGGAAATAAAAACAGATTAAAAATAATTTTAAATGAGTCGTTGAACGATGTCACTTATGTCACCGACTGTAGTACCCTCCTGTCAAACTTCATTCTCTTCAGAGACTTTCCTCGCATCTTCATCTCGTTTGTTAAGCATGGGTAACCTAGGGCCGGGTGGGACTTTAAATCTCTTCGCATGTAACGTCTCGTATAATTATGGTAGAACATCACTTAAGGTAAGTTCGTTTAACCATTAATTATACATACGACGTTACATGCTCAAGATTTAAGAATACAATGTAGATGTTTAGAGTATCTACTTACACAAACGAGAGTAGATAAGGATTTGTCAGATATAAGTAATTATCAAATATAACTCGACAAAATCTTATTTACTGTTCACTCTCAATAATGTATGATGAGAAGAAAAGAACAGAAAAGTAGAATAACATTATAATCCAACATTATATTCGAATATAATACTTATGAGTTAAAAAATTGCCTCCGCAAATACATTGCCAACTTTTATGGGCCGTATATAAAAATTTTGCAAATGTTAATGAGTCCTGCCATCCCACAGTTCGTTTTATAACGTCGACAGATACACCGCTACGATCGGCTGCCAAATTCGATGCGTGGTGAGTGTTATGAGCTTAAGAACCCAGTATCGATACTACTATCGGCCAACACATTCTTAATCCATCTACTTATTGTAGCAGCCATGGTATTATGGATTGGTCTTTTATTAGTAGAAAAAGTTTATCTCTAAGTGGTAGGCTCCTGTAATCTTTAGTAGCTTCCGTGTATGCGGATAATATCTTCTAAGAACAGATTTGATCAGTTTAGGCACGGGCCTATTTGGAGGCAATGATTTAGTCAAATCACTGGTGTTGATTTCTATTATATACTTTAATGTTAAGTAAGCGTATTAACGATAGCGTCTGTACTTGTTGTGCAGTTGACAACGCCAGGAGAGTTACTAGCTTTTGAGATAGACAGCCTAAAGGTTGGCTTTGGCTAAGGTAAAATTTTGAAAGGTGATCATGCACTAGAATTGGGTCCCATGTAGTAGCATACTTTGGAAACAACGGTTTAGTTCTGTAAACTTCTTTTGTAAATTTCGCAATCCGATCATCTTGATTAATACATTAACCCAGTATTAATGCCCAGTGCCGTACGGCAAGTGTTCGCTTAATTTGTTCCCGAATGATACTCAGTGACCAAAAACTCAAGCATGTTAGCTATGTCAAAAATATTCTTATTATTTTTCATACAGTATAGCCACCATATCTTAATTACAACAATATATTATTTTAACGAGCTACTCGCTAGTGATGACATAAATATCTTGATTGGACCACTCTGTAAAGATTGCTTTACGTACGCTTGCTCGATAATACTGACGATAATACGTCGTTTCTGGAGTGGATGCAGAGCCCTAAAAGGTGATAATAATAATGAGTCACTCAGGTCGATGTAGATTATGTGACCTTGAACCAGAAACATGAACCGTGGGTACCACGGCTGGCTATGCCAAGTACAGTATAGTACAATCATAACTCCGGTTGTCTTATCGCTCCCGATTTCTTTTTTATTTTTAAGCATTTGAGAATTAAAGAAAACGGAGGAAAAAGCGTAGAAAAAATAAGGTTCTCAATCTACTGTAAACGCATCTATGTTATAAGCTATCTAATAATAAAGATATCGTTTCCAGGAAACGAATTTATCGCATATTTGACCTTGCCGCGAACAGATCAACTGGAGGGGATTCCAAAAGCCTTTGTAATGTTATCAAAAGCTGGTTGTGCCAAATTCCTAAAATGTCTCGACACGTGGTCAGCCTCGGTAATGTCTTTCGACTTGACATAGGATGCAAAATCATAACAGCTTTCTTTGCTCACTCCACTGTCAAATTTCTCTAGCCACTTCATTAAGCTGGATATTATACTCCTTCATACCTAATATACATATAAAGGCTATAGCTATCGTTTGTATATTCTGAGTAAAATTTCTTGATTATAGAGCTTCTTAGCAATACACTGCAAACCTATCAATGCTGCTTTCAGCTCTAACAGTGATATATCCGTCAGATTTGGTATGGTTCCAAAAACCATTAACGCGTTCTCCGTTATAATACACACACTACCTTATAAGAAAGATGTTCAAGGTTTCAATAGCATACCCACCATAACGTTTTGGGTTATTTGTCGTTAAAATATTATTTTTTTTACCCGACAAACTTGGACTTGAGTCACGGTAGTAAGCGCATGATAACATCATAGTTTTCATTGGAATTACGTAGTGCTAGAAATTTCTTTCTTTCCAAGCATTTTGTAAATATCTTCTAATTTAATTAATTTTTTTTTTTTTTTTTTATTAATCATACGAAATAATTAGGCAGACAACATAGAAAGTCCAAGTACGTGGTTGGTAATAAAGCCTTTCTAGAAATAACTTTCGTCTGATTGAGACTCAAACTTATATTTCGTGAGTTTATCTCGAAACCAAGAAATGTTTGAGTCTGGTTTGGAGTTTAAATAATGTTTCCTTTATTTATAACAAAACCTAATCTATTGTCGTAAAAGTATCATTTGAACGATTTATACACCAAATGTCATCTAAATAGCAAAATCAGCCCTTGGTTTATAACATAAGAAAATACCGGCTTTATTAACTTTGTGAAAACAAGAAACGTCATTGATAAATCAAAGGAAAGACATTGACGTTCATAGATTTGGTCATGAAATTTAAACCAAAGGTATTTTTTAGAAAATACATACATGAACACTAAAAATATACTTCTGCTAGCTTTATATAGCAGTGTTTACTGATTAATCTTGTTGTTTGTCTTTAATTTTTAAGTGGACTTTGAGAGTCCATAAACTTGTTTAGAAATTTAGAATTAAGAATAAACCTATTGTCATTATAAAAAATTAATAATGTGAACTAATCCGGCACGTTGTTACATTCAATTGTGGCATCTGAAGTTAGTAGCTTCGAAATTTATTTTAGCTTGACTAAACTTAGAATTTGCTGATTCAAAGTCCTGAGCTCTTGCTAGGATAAACAAAAGAATTTTTTAAAGCGTCTTGCATAATTTAACACTAGTACAACAGTATCATATGTTATGGCTTTTCAATAGTTAACGAAGTGTCATAGTCTACCAACATGAACCTCTATTGGTTTCTACGTAGTCTGTAATCCCTTTTTTTTATAATTTAGTGCAAGGGGGATTCGGTTCGAAGCTGCTTGCATCCTCGGAGGCCCTCCCTGGTGGGCTATGTATCCTTGGTTAGAGGGGTACCTCAATTTTCATCTATATTTCGTATTTTCATAATGTAAATCTAGAAAAGTACTGGCCCGTATCGGATATCTTTAAGATTTATATCTTTGGGAGATCTTCCTTTATTAGCGATGATGCTAAATTTGTTAGTCCAGCAATACCCAACTTTAATTAGTTTCGGGCCTTTTTTAATAACTTATCACGATGCTTGATGATTGATACTTTGGCTTAGAACTGCCCAAATTTCTAGATTGAGCTTTGGTGCTTTCGATAGACTAAAGACTTCAGAAAATAATAAAGTTTTCTTGATAATGGTGACTTTCGCTTCTATTATCATGCTCTCTTCTAAGATTCCATCCCCACGTTCAGCTATCTCCTCAATAATGGCTGGTCCTAATACATATTTCTTGTTTTTCAGTAGGATCAAGCGTTTCTAAAATGTATTTCCGGCGGTAACCATTTTTACGCCCCCGAGCATTATTTGTGCTCGGGCCCGGGTTGTGGGGAGCATTTCAGCTTCATTAGTTCCTTCAGTACCCGACAGGGTAGCAGAGGATATCATGCAAGATCTAATGTGAGTATCATAGTCTGACAAAAGTACGGGTTTTAGTGAGCGAGATCTCGTGGACGTGGATCTCTATAACAGTGGAATTCGGTAAAAACAGAAATATAAACAACGTTTTCAGCATTCTGTATTCGAGCTGTATAACTTTTCATATCAGCCACTGTACACACTCATGTTACGCTACTAGGCTGTATAATTGTCAAGCTGCTGTATGCAGTAAATTTTTTAGTCATTGTACGTACTCACGTTACGCCACTAGACTATATAATTGACAAACTGCTGTATGCAGTCAATTTTTTAGTCATTGTACGTACTCATGTTACGCCACTAGACTATATAATTCCCAAACTGCTGTATGTAGTAAATTTTTTAGTCACTGTACGTACTCACGTTACGCCACTAGACTATATAAATTACAAACTGCTGTATGCAGTACATTTTTTAGTCGTTGTACGTACTCACGTTACGCCACTAGACTATATAATTCCCAAACTGCTGTATGTAGTAAATTTTTTAGTCATTGTACGTACTCACGTTACGCCACTAGACTATATAATTTACAAACTGCTGTATGCAGTAAATTTTTTTTTTAAAGTCCTTGTACGTAATTACGTTACGCCGTTAGACAGATTTGTCTTATCAACCATGCCCATGTCACGGCGTATAAAGAATATCCTTTATAGGTTAAATATAAAATTGTACCTAAAAGTAACTTGTAATGCGATCCATACCGATACCCGCAGGTATAAACACCTAAAGAAATAACTAAATATTCCACAAAATAATACGATGAAAAATCGATAATGTGGGTAGTTGAAAAAATAAATTTTGCATTTCTGCATTTATTAGGTATATAATTCAATAAAAAGAAATCCCAATATGGAAAAAGATAAATAATCATGATGTAAGTTATATTGGGAGCTATATTCGAATTTGCACTAACCTTCATTAATTTAGTCATCCAAACTTGTTGAAGAACTGCACAACTTTTAATCTAAATGTTAAATTCGTCGTATTTTAGAATCACGATTTTCATTTTTTCTTTTACCTATATTAACACTTTCTAGAAAACACTTTTTCACAAGAATTTTAGCAAAAAAATAATTTTTTGATGTTGCGACGCCTGCACATAGAAAAAGAATGAAGTTTGACAGGAGGGTACTACAGTCGGTGACATAAGTGACATCGTTCAACGACTCATTTAAAATTATTTTTAATCTGTTTTTATTTCCACAGCTCTAAAAATTATGTGACGCCTAGTACATTGAGAAGTGAAACTACATTGTATTCTTAAATCTTGAGCATGTAACGTCGTATGTATAATTACTAACGCCCTCATCGTAAAAATGTTAGTTTGCCTAAAATGTAGCAAATCACACTGACTTCTGGCTAGTTAGTCATTTGTAGCGATGATAGCTCAGTGGTTAGCGCGGTAGGTTCGCATGCCGAAGGGCGTGGGTTCAAACCTCAACAATGAGCTTGAGCTGCCGGTGAAGGAAAACATCGTGAGGAAACCATAGCATGGTGGTAGGGTACTTTCTAGTACTCGGCTGGCTAGCTACCACCCTCAAGTTGAAAATCTGCCGCCAAGCATCTAACAGTGTGTTCCGGCAGCCTCACTTGAGAGCCAGTTCCATTCCAGGCTAGGTGTGCTTTAACCATCTTCGACCACACCTTCACTTAACATCAGGTGAGCTGTGGTCAAAACACCGAGCCTGTCAACACTAAAAAAAAAAAAAAAGGTCAGGTAGTTTAATATGAAAGAAATGAGTAAATAAGTCTTCGGAACTAGTCATCTATTACGTATTATATATATATGTAAATCAATGTAAACGACCAATACATAACAAGTTCTGGGTCAAAGTAAAGTAACAAGTAATTTACATTGACAGATTCACGTATGTAGATCAAACCAGCCAGTTTATTTCGCAGAATCACTATGCATACAAGGCATTGTTACATAAAAGAATACGAATACTTACCAAAAAGATCAACTCGTAAAGTAGGTTAAGCGGACATACTGAATCCTTGAATAGACGTAAGTCCCTCTCTGAGATATCGAGAATTTCACTCTGACTCATCGCATGCAAGCGAGCATTTCGAAATCAAACTATGGATGGTCGAATTTCCAGAATGATCAATATTAGCACACGACGAGTAGCGATTATTGCGTGATCAACCTTTAATGATTTAGAAAGCATGGGTTTCAAAATTTGCTTCTTAGGAAAAAATCTGCAGGTACCTTATTCTACAAGCATAGATGGAAATGGAGAGATGGTGTGGCAACACAATTTAACGTCGCTATCCATCTGGTATGAACTAAGTCATTACAATAAAAAATCACGATGCGTTTTAGCATCTTTTAGCTTTTAATAGTCAAACAACCGTACATTTGTTTTTGTTCCATGGTTAATGTCGACATTTTCTATTATTAATTTATATTTCATTATATTATTATTTTATACCTATTTCATTTTCGAAGTTTCTCATGACATTTTAGTCAAGTAGGTAGGTAGAAGTAGGTAGGTGAGTATAAGTATATTTAATTAATAGGCCAGATGCTCTTTAGTGGAGATGTTGTAAGCAGCTTATTTATAGTAGGTAGGTACTTATCGAATTACATTTAACATACTTCTTTGGGTAATGTTGAATTGGAAAAGCCCTTTCAATAAAGCAGGTAACAGTAGACTTTTTTGTGAAACGAACTTGCTACTGACAATAAAAATATCCTTATAAGAAAGCCATACATAATGTGAAATCACTAAAAAAACATTCGATCACCTTTCAACCTCCAATAACTTCGTTACTTGCGCAATGACCAGAATGAGGCTTGGCCTCTGACACCAAAGATCGCGAATTGTCCCGGTGCCCTGCGCTGTCTCCTAAAATATTTTATGACATGACCCTGGAAACACAAAAAAAAACTTTGACCTTATGACATGACTTAATATGACATGGAACATCTTATATTTTTAACGATTCCAGGGTCTGCTCAAAGTAAATATTATATAATTATGTTCGTTGAAGATTCAGTATTACTACTACACTTCTCCGAAACATTTCCTCTATGTTATTTATAGGTAGAGGTCGTGTAGGTTGGTACCACTGCAGTACCAGATATTCTGTGGCAGCAGTAGTGTGTAAACACTCCGGTTTGAAGGGTAGGTACTGCAGCTAGCAAAATTATTACAGGGCTGTTGAAACTAACCATCGAAAGTCTCAAAGTAATGAGCGCCAAAATAGCGATGTCCTGGACTTTTTACTGCGCTGCAATGGTCATGGACAGACGTTATCTCTTACCATCGGGAGAGCGTCTCGTTCGTGTAACTACTTTTGCTTTTTTATACATAAAAGGAAACATTTATATGCGGACGCTTCTATTTTTTTTAGTATATCTACATATTTAAGGAATCCACCACAATGACAAATATTTTGTGGATCGACTACATTAATGATAAAAAAACAGTACCATTAAAGGTAAAACGGTTACATAAACGATAAAAGTAACAGGTAGATAGACTTGATAATACGATTCTATTAAAGACTTCTCGAGTTAAAACCTTAAAAAATACGCGGTTTACCACCCATTGTTATCGAGAATATTGAAAGTAAAAAGATAAACAACAAAAAATTTTACACTTTATAGACTGGTGAACTTACCAGAAAAACTGAACCAGTGCAACGGAACACAGTCTTCTAGTAGCGACATTGTCTGTTATGCAAAGTGTGTGAGTTACATAACGGCATGCTCAAAGATGCCGAGTTCAACAGAGCCTGGCTAGCTAATAGATTTGTATTTACATAATAATAACACATGCGGTTATATCAGCTGTGCCACTTTTCTACATTCGCTCCACATATCGCGAATTTCAAGAGCACGTTAATAGTATTTTAGTTTTTAGCTAATTGATACGGTTTGTTACATGAAGTTAATTGATTGAGTCATGACTTTTATTATTAATTTTATATTGAATTGATATTTAAATTAAAATTATGCGCGAGGCTCTGACAAGTGATTTACACTATTATATATATTATCAAGGCGTGTGTGTGTGTTAGTATGTGTGTTAATTCTTCACGCCCAAACGGCTGGACCAATTTTGATGAAATTTCGTATAGAGGTAGTTATAGACACCCTGGATTAACAACACATGGGCTACTTTTTATCCCGAAAAATGTTTACGTGGGAACAGCGGGTAAAATCGCGGGGCGCAGCTAGTAGTCAATATTTTTTAAAATATGTAAATAAGATTAGAAGCTTTTTGTGTACTAAGCCGAAAGGGGATCATTGTGCCCATCGTTATGAACAATTTTTATAATAGGCATGACACTAAAATCGCGAGAAAAATATCGTCTTTCTTTAATAAACGTAAGCCGCGTTTGACTACCATATCACCTGATGGTAAGCGAAGTTGCTGTCAATGATGAAGCACGTGGTACCACAGCTAAACTCTGCTCAATGCTCATACTAACTACTGTAGTTCACGCTATCGATCTTGTATGTAGCCCTGGAAAATCCTTACATGTGGTACCTTTTGGTAATACTTACAACTGATTATTGATACTGATACTTACACAGATCTGAAGCAGGCTTCAGAGTGCTCGGAGCGGATGTTTCTACAAAACCGAGCGTGTTGCGAACTTCACTGCCGTAATTAAATTTATGTCGGCTTCTGTTTGCAGGTCTTCAGCGCTACCCGAAGCTTCTGAACGAGTTGGACCAGGAATTCAGACGTGTAATGCCCCCTGAATTGCTGCAAAACAATGAGACCATCACGACAAAGATCGCTGAGTCGATCCGAGCATTCTACTTCCAGCAGAAACCTGTTGATTTGAGAAATATTGACAGCCTTATTGATGTAAGAATATTTTGATAAACTTTTTGTACGTCCACTCGTACGTAGTATACATAATATACTTTCTTCTTCTGTTATTTCAATCTTTTGATCTGAACAATAAAAAAAATATCTGTATAAGTATACACCTTGAATTGTAGGTACTTAGCTTTTTAGAAATTCTTTATTGTGCACACCAGAATTAAAAAAATATAGAAAATAAATGTTTTGTCCTATATTTAAATTTAACGATATTTTTGCACATTCCTTTGTACCCGAGCTAAATTATCTTTCAAACTCTTACAGAAGGTAAGTTCTGGGTTTAGACTATATTGTATTGACTATTTTGTATAGTGTATTTACCGCATTTCAATAGGTGTTCCACAAATTCTTTCCACTAACTTTGCTTACTGGCGGTAACCGTTAAATTCTCAATTGCTCTCGATTTCCTAAGGCTCTTGAAAATTTCGCCTTCTTAAATGCCAAAACTTCATTTGGTAACAAAGCTGCGCAAGTCTAACTTAACCACCGGAACAAATTATAGATAAAAACTCTTAGGTCGTGCTTAAAAGGGCTCGGCCTTGCAAAACATGCTTTGTTTCGGAAACATAATCGGGTATTTCCGAAATATAATTATTTTGAATTGTGTTTCGTAAAACGGCCAACATGTTACAATGCTTGTAGTCAGTCTCGAAAAGTACATTGTACTAGAACTTGCCACCTACTCACCTACATAACACAATAGTCGTCTTGTCATATAACTATTAAATTTCTACATTTTCTACTTGAAATAAGAACACGGTAAATAGGTAGTAACTACTTATTTGGTAGTAATTTGCTTGCCGTCAATGGGACAAATAAATCGGCACGCTCTATTCAACAACGCTAGGGGTGTTGTCAACGATTTCCCAACTTTTCAAAAAGAGTATTCTATGTGGTGATCGTTGAGCATTATTTATTGATAACGCGATATAGTTGCGGTAAATCATCTAATTACAATTCATATAATAAAATCTGGACCGAGGCCCGCTCTGGGTTTTTTGTGTCGACCCGATCTGATAGAGCTCTTTAAAATAACAGAGTTGGCTTGCAGTTACTGGCAGAATTATCCCAACCTCTATTTCGCCAGGTAATATAAAGGCAGGTACGGCAAACAATAAGGCAGGCTTAATGTGGAGACCTGACCTTGTTCGTATGGTTCCTGTGGTTTTACATTGCAACAGCACATACTCCACAGTGTTGTATTCCTGTATCAGCATAGAGGCATGTCTGTAGCCCGGTACCTTATCAAATAAGTCAAATAACACACATGATGCGTAATTTTTTCTTTTTAGTTGTTCACAGATGTGATGTTCCTCCGTCCAATTCTGGAGACAGTGCGGCTGCAAAGTGAGACTGCAAACCGCACAAGTCCCACGTTTATCTACCGGTTTGCTTTCGACGGAGCGCTGGGCCTCTTCAAACGGATGCTAGGCATCTCCCACCCTGGAGCCTGCCACGGAGACGAGATGGGCTACCTGTTTTACTTCTCGCGGCTCAACTATAGGCTCGACGATGGCTCGCCCGAGCTAGCTGTCTCCAAACGCATGGTGAACATGTGGACTAATTTCGCTAAATATGGGTACATATATATTTTTTGTTTTTCTCCATTCTGAGACCTGGATTATATCCAATTTGAAAAAATGAACTGAGGCTCTAGAACTGCTTCAGTATTTCTGAATCGATAAAGGTAATGATAAAATAAAGGTACTCTACCTTTCAAGGAACCGAAGGAAATCCACGGCTCTCACAGTCTCGAAGGCTAAAATAGTACAGCGCCCAAAATTTTCTAGATAAATAAATAATAAATAAATAAATATCGTAGGACATTACACACAGCGCCATCTGACCCCAAACTAAGTAAAACTTGTACTATGGGAATCAGATAACTGATAAAATACTTAAATACTTTTTTTTTTTGTAAATACATACTTATAATACATACAAGAAGATAATACATACTAGAAGTTTATTGATGCGTTGCTTTGGATATCCCGGTGCCCTCGGTCAAGCATAAGCCACAGAGGCAATTTTAGTGGATACTATTTTATATAATCCATATATACCTACCCCAAAGATTTAGCATTTGGCTAAATACTAACTATTGCTATTTGTTTTATTCTAGAAACCCAACGCCGCCTGTTGACTACGAATCGGTGGTGGATTTCAAGTGGCCTTCCGCGAACGGAACCAGCCCCGTCTCGTACCTTGATATCACCGGCAACTTCACCCTCCGCACTGATCCGGAGGCTAAGAGGGTACGCTTCTGGGACTGGCTCTATGAAAACTACGCGACCACTAAGCCTTGAACAAAGCGTTTGACTCGAGTGTGAAAACTGTGCCCAGTCAAGTGCATTATGCCTTATCGTGTGTGTTGCCATCTGCGGAACTGGAAACGTGTGTGTGACTGTGTGTATTGGTAATGTAAACTAGTAAGTGTGTACGAAACTTAATTTACATTTGGACGTTAAATTTAGTTCCTTATTCTGATGTACAATCAGGTGAAAGCCAAAAGAGTATGAAAGTGTTATCTACATATTTCTAAATATTTAGGATATCGAACTGTATCTTATGAAACATAAAGTTTCAGGTGAGAAACCTCCTGATGGCTCAAGGAGTTTGATGTCAACGATAAGTCATAAATAATAGTATATAGTATGTTCGCAATTTTTACTTAAATACTGGATCTCTTTAGTGTTTGTTTTCCTAGGATGGGACACGTTACGGGATATGTACGGTAACCAATACATAATATGTATATTGAAGAGGTAGATGATCACAGTCGCGGCCCGTAGTCTATAACATATTTTATGTACCGAACAGATTTCCAATTTCTAAATTCGATGGCATTCATTTCGTAATCGGACAATTTACCTACGTGGGTATTACGTACGTTTTGTTATTAGGAAATCTGTTAGATTCACACTGAACACGAACATTGGTAATAGGGTTCTGATAGTGTTACAAATATAAAACATAAACATTGACACAGTGTTTTGTGCGGTTTCCTAAGCATTTTGTACGACTCCTCATTACCATAGACTTGTTCGACCATCCTCGTTTACTGTAGTCGGGTATAATGGTGTAACGAATATTCGCGTCTGTTTTAATTTGCAATAGGTTATGCGTTTTTTTACGAGTATTTATTGGTTATGAAAAGTGAAAAATATTACACATTTTTCAATACACTGGAGCTAAGTAAACTACAACATTTTTAATTACGCTAAACTACTTTAAATGATTTCTTTACTGAGAACACAGAGTGGTCGGATTTATGTTATATTTATTTATACGAAATCTCTCTGTATATCCAATCTATTATATTATCCCATCCTACATAAAATCTTGTACTAATTATGTAGATTGTAGGTATATGAAATCAACAAAATCTTGAGGAAGAACAATTAAACAGTAAACATAAAATTTTCTTAAAATTTGTAAAAAAAACTTTATTTTTTATCGTAATGAAATAAAATCGTTTTATTTGGTTTCAGTTATGTAATCTTTATCATAACTATAACATTGTTTTTAAATTATTGAATTATTTCAGTTATAATCTAATTACTTAATAAATCTAAAAGATTACGAATTATGCTATTCAAATCAGTTTAATAACAATATCTTGAGTGAGAAATTATATACAACTTCTTATTTAAATTTTGTTATATATTCTGGTTATATAAATATCAACGCAACTTTTTAATAAGTATATTTTTCTAAATTGAAAATAATAATGGACTACAATAACAAGTTAGATAAACCTTCTCCCAACCTCGCTAAGGAGATCTATCATTTAGCAAAATATGTACCTACTGTATTATCTAAAAGTATAGGACTATGGGTATATTACAATACCCGTATTAAATAATAAGGCACCTATCAATAAGCTGTAAATACGCATTCGTTAAATTTTATGTCGACTTTTTGTTAAATAAAAATGTATTATTAAATTTAATAAACTTATTTAAATAACTGTTTTTTCATTATTTAACTAGCGTATCTACACGGATATTACCTCAGGTCTCTGGAATTGTGGAGTCAACAGCATTTTAATAAGATCTACCTACGCTGTTATTGAGTAGGTTCAGTCTACTACCACAGAGTAATACTTACGACTATGTCGTTGTTCGAATATGAAAATTGATGTTTCATGAAACATTAAAATACCTACCAGTTATATTGTGTGTTATTGATCCATTTTACGAGTTCGAATCAGAAATGAGGAAATCCGTAGACGAACTAAAGTAACCGACATAGCCCAGAGAATCAGCAAGTTGAAGTGGCAATGGGCAGGGCACATAGCACGCAGAACTGATGGCCGATGGGGCTGCAAAGTTCTGGAGTGGAGGCCACGAACCCACAAGGTGGACGACCTAATAAAGATCGCAGGAACGCGTTGGATGCGAGCCGCTTCCACCCGATCTTTGTGGAAGTCAATGGGGGAGGCCTATGTCCAGCAGTGGACGTCCTACGGCTGAAATGATGATGATGATGATGATGATATTGTAGCCAAATCGAACTTTGCATTTCTCGATTTGACTATTACTGACCTAAGAACGTTAAAAGCTTAAACTTTAGCGATAACGTTCAAAATGTACACTTACAAGCTTTACCAATTGACTAATGGGGTCATATTGTATCATAGTGTAGAATTGTAAATTGAGAGTGTTCTACGTTTGGCCACCAACTAGCCTAATGCAAAGCGACGGTGTGGCTGTTTGGTGTGGTGTGGTTTGACTAGATTTTGTTGCAAAAACCTCATTACGTTTCCAGCCGCAGCTACCATAAGTGGCATTAGTTCCTAATCATGATATTCTGGCACAAGTATCTTCTCATTGTGAGGCCAACAACACTGACCAAGTGTGGGTTACCATGCAGACTTCCCACATCAGACAGGGTACGTGCTGAATTAATGCTTAGCAAAAATTGTGACTAATCTATGATCGGACAAGAATGTTATTAGACATTCCATAAAATGTCCATGCGTTGAGGGTAGTTGATATAAAAAACGGTAGGTTTTTCATTGAAGGGACAAGAGCACATCATAATAATTATGGTCGGTAGGTCTATTTCACAAAATGGTCTGGCTCTTCATGATATGCCCAATTTCAACGATTGATCTACAACAGCTTTAAGAGCACAGATCTGAGGAGCATAGTAATAAAGTGACATGACATGATGCGTAATATGTAAATTAGTAGGTACGTGTGTTTATCGCTTGTCATTATCAAACGACATCGTTTACTTCCAGTGCATGTAAATGAATCAGACTGAGTTTACATTATGTTTTGTACTGTATAAATTATTTTTATAAGTTCGCCACTTCAACATGTCAACGCTGCATATTTTATCAGGTGGCTACAGATTAGTCCATATATACTAAGTCACACCCTTTAATCACACGGTAGGTAGATGAGGTTAGTAACTATTATATTCAATCAACCTACTGCTGGATTTAGAACTTAAGATATATAACATAACAAAACAATATAATAGATATTTGAAGTATAGGATAAGGGCGGTCTTATCTTAGCGGTTTATTAACAGTAAAATAAAACTATATTTTTCGGGATAACAAATAGCCTTTGTGTTAATACAGGGTGTCAGCTACCTCACAGCTACACCACAAGTTTCATCAAAAGTAGTCCAGCCGTTTTAGCTTGAAGAACACACTTGTACACTCATAAACTTTCGCCTTTATAATATTAGTGTGATTATAAACACTAGCGACACGCTTCCCACGTGTGCCATTTATTTTGGCGACTTGATTACAAAACATTACATCTCGCTCTCTCTCTCTCTCTTCAACCGGTCCCTTATTTCTGCGGATCGTGGTCACTAGAAACTCTTAGACGGACAATATGCCTCCATCGAATTCGGTCCGAAGTAGCCCTCAGCACCTGATAGAATTTAGAAGAGGTGGTTTCTTTTACTTGGGCAGAACGTCGTATTGCTTTCTCCTCATTGGCCTCAAGTACTCTTTTTTTTTAATCTCTCTACAAAAGCTTATAAGGATGATGTTTTATGTGTACAAACCATCAGGGAAAATAATCACTAAATGATAGTGGAAACCGTGTTGAAATCCGTTATGCTGGCGGTCATACAGACCGACGCGACTTTGTTTCTACCTACTATTTAGAGACTAGTGCAATTTAAATACAGTATTATCAGATTCTCTATTTTAGGTAGGTACTTATAAATAACCTATCCTAACGCTGAAATTAGAATAACTATCAACCTACAATAATATACTAATTTATATATGAAAGTTGGTTAATAATGAGTCTATAAACTATTAAAAATATGACCAAACTCCTTTCTGGACATTGCTGCAATGGTCATGGGAAGAAGCTATTTCTTACCATCAGGAGAACATCTTGTTTATCTCATTAGGTACCTACTCCATTAAAAAACGGCCTCTAATTTGAGGTAACGTGGCCAAAATGCTAACCGCGTTGCCCCACAGGAATTAAAAAAATGGAATTACGACATAATTACACACACCAATAAAAATATATCACAATTTCCTTCAAAAGAAAAAAGGAAACAGGAAATAAATACTTGCAAAGATAAAAAAAAATCCGGAAATCCTTTCCTTCATACCTCCTTTACTAGACAGAAGTAAAATTATTATTATAGTAGGTATCTAAATGCCTGTTGCAACATTGTAGCAACACTAGAATAGTAAATTGCACGCGTGTTGGTAGAGTCACGTCTTATGCTGTTTTATTTTATTTGTTCTAATTCTTTGAAGCATACCCTTAACATACTGTGGAATTTGCTTTAGTTACCTAGCTCTCATGCTTAAAGAGAACAATGTTATTAATGGATTTGAATTTGAATAATTATATTTGTTTCAACTAAATAGATTTATGTTTGTACTGTGCCTGGGTGTATATAATTATGTATTTCCAAAAAAAAGTACATATATAATTATATAGTTATTTATCAGCTATCTGGCTCCCATAGCTTAGCTAGCTTAGTTTGGAGCTAAATGACGCTATGTGAAATGTCCTACGACATTTGTTTATTTTATTTATTTAAAAGGAAAACAGTACCACCGATTTTCATGTATTTCTAGTTCCGTTTGTATGTAAGTTCAGGGAGAGCCACTAAGCAGGTGCCTTCATTATAAATTATTATTATAAAATAACGGCAATGAAAAAATATTCCTTCGCTCGTTTATTTAATCTGTGATATTTACACTAATGAAACTAGCTGGATCGTGCGGCTTTACCCCCAATTTTGATAAAAATTAAACCATGTTGTGTTTCATTTTAGGGTAGATGTGTTTACCGTCTTCGACCACACCGTCATTTATCAGGTAAGCTGTGGTAAGCACCTGGCCTGTCAAATCAACTATAAAAAAAATCTAAATTCGTTTAACGGTTACGGTGCGGGCGTGACTAAGTGATTAACATACGTATCTAAAAACAAACCGCCTTTTACTTTTAAAATATTTGTGTTTTAAAAAAGAGGTTTTATAGGTAATCACAGTGTGTCGGTTCAATACAGTAGTTCAATTCACGTTTATCCGAAATACAAACTGTAAAAAATATGTGAAAAGATAAAAATATGCTCACTGTCTAGTCAGTGCATGTACAGATATATGTGGCACTGCCCAATATCTACACATCGTTCCCTGCGTTTCGTTATTGTATTAGTAAGACAGTTACAACAATAAAAAAAATTGTTTTAAACAGTTAAACCACAGTGACTTTTGTAAGGTATTGCAAAAGTTGCAGTATTTTAGCAGATAATTCAAAAAGTATATTATACTTACGTATAAAAATGTATCTTCTATTTCGAAACAAATATCGGTTTATGTTGATTTTTATTAGTGTCGTTTGAAATAAACACCTACCTACTATTATGTACATATTAACGCTAAAAAGATAACCACATGATAACGTACATAATTATAATACCTATACGCGAGTGACGTAGGACCTTTCTAAAGTTAATACGAAAATCGGTTTTCTTAATTTTTTTTAATATAATAAGAATGGCACAACAACCACTCAACGAATCATATATATTCAACTATCCGGATTTACAATTATCCGAATGACTAATACTATAATAACTCGAGTCTTTACTGTATAACTTCTGGTGAGAAGAGTTACTTTACGATGATGTTGTACACATTTTTTTTAAATATTTTTTATCCATTGTAGATACATTTGTGTTAGTCTATTTAGGTACTAAGTAAATTGATTTTAGGCAGCTATTCTTTTTCATGGTTAACATGCCAGGAGTTTAATCACAATATATCTAATGTTAAGTAATGGTATAGTAAACACACAGCTTATAACGAACGCTGGCTTTCAACTTGAAGATAATAACTTACCTACCGACTACTTGAAAATAATTCAGAATGTTACTTTATAACTATGTAGTGCTGTATAGAAGACAAATTTCGTTAAATTTCCGAATAAATTAGCTGTGACATACGGGGTAAAAGACATAACAAAATTATAACAGTTTCTGGTATCTATAAGCCCTAAATATCATATGAAACTGTCTGTCTGTCTAGTCCGGCTGTACTACCGATGCTACGATTTAAAAAGATCGTTGAAAAGATATTTGTAACTGGTAGGTACAAAAATACTCGTATGCAGGTGGAATGCGTCCAAATATAGATAAATATCCACTTTTACAAAAAGTAAAACCGCAAGAAGCATCCTTTTACAACAAATTGACAAAATTAATGATATTTTTTATTTATTTACGACACATTTTTAAATAAAAGTATACAATTGTTTGGTATTGAAAAATCATTTTGTTTTGTATCAGTACAAAAAAACACAGCGGTAACAAAAATATAATGGGTATACGTATCATCACTACATGGTATAAAACAAAGTCG
Organism: Biston betularia; assembly: GCA_905404145.2. Lineage (NCBI taxonomy): Eukaryota > Metazoa > Arthropoda > Insecta > Lepidoptera > Geometridae > Biston > Biston betularia. Next base: position 5,332,101 of record FR989879.1, read on the forward strand.
CTCCCCTCTGTCCCTATGTATGCTTAGATATTTAAAACTACGCAACGGATTTTGAAGCGGTTTTTAAATAGAAAGAGTGATTCAAGAGGAATGTTTATATGTATAATACTTGCATTTGCACCACATTAGTATCTACATTGCACCCGTGCGAAGCCGGGGCGGGTCGCTAGTAATATAATATAAATTTTAAAAAAAAATTAAATAAATTTATCACATTTTAAAATGGCTGGTAGAATGGAAGGACACAGCTAGTATCTCAAACGCCTAAGTATTTAGAGATTTCGGTTGTGACGTGGCTATGCACTAATCGGTGCTTTGTGACGCGCGGTGCCAAGTATTAGCAAGTCGCGGATGCTAACAGTCTGAACATGCACTTGACGAGTATGATTTGATACAGAGATACATTTCCTAGTGACTCAGTGTGCCATTCGCATCGGCGGCGCTGACAGCAGTCGGCCGGCTCTAGTAGCTACTCTGTTTACAAAACAAATCAATTCAAAATCACATTACGTACAAGAAAAAAAAACTTCATTATCAAAACTAATGACTGTAGTAGGTAATATCAGTTATCGGTTCGATCTACATTGTGTGATGTGTCCTGATAAATCGAATCGTTATTTTTGCTGTTAAATCGAAAAAATGATGAATGAGATGATATCCCCAGGAAAGTGATATTACGTATATAAATCCGTTTGTTTCCTTATCGTTTCCCAGACTTTTCTTCGACGTCCGAGGAGAAATAGCTCGCGCACTGATAAAACTCGTAGTGACTGAAAAGGATTGATTGTATTAACAACAGTACAGAAAAGATTAAAAAAAATGGAAAACCATTCAAGGTATGTATGAAAAATAGTGGCGGATAAGTGTAACGGCTATTATTTTACGTAAATATTTACCGTCATGAATTCTTGATGCCCTTCGATAGCAACAATCCAAGGTAAGGTAGATTAAACTTTAATTATTGATTTTATTAGACAATATACTAAAACATGGGATTGTATCGAAATAAGGGAATGATCAAATTTTTTTTACCGCTCTCTTTCTAAATTGTTATACATGTATTATGGATAGTAAATAATAATCTACCCGCAAGTAGATTTTACTTAGGCTTGCTGACGAGCTGAGAAACTGCAATAGATACTCACTTTTTCACTTCTATTATATCTATCTTCTTCATTGACTTTAATTCTGTTTAATACCATTTAGCACCGATATAATTTTTAGTAAATTTTAAGACAGCTAATCCGAACAATAAGTATATTTACCATGTTATTTTTAACGTATTTTGGACTCAAGTAGATAGTAAAGTAAAGTAGGTTTCTAGGGTATTTTCTAGCTATATATTTTTATTTACAAATGAGTATTTTGATTGCTTTCATGATACACATTTTTCCGCAGCAAATCAATCCAAAAAAAAAACAAAAAAATAAGGAAAACAATGAAACCTATAAAAAAATCTTTAGCATTATTTTATAATTAAAAGTACGCCAGTTTTCTCTTATATGAATGTGCTTGTGCCTGCCTGTAGATATAATTTCGAAAGTAGGTCATATTCGACATTCGTAGACAACAAAAAACTCTGCTGCCTATGGTTAAAAAATAGGGCGACCCTATTTTTATAGGTACGAGTACAGTGCACTAGGTACCATGTTTGCAGCATAGAGTTGAATTATTGAAGATCTAAATTCTGACCTGTACTAAAGTACCTACTAACTGTCTTTTTACATTTGCAATAAAAATACTAGCAAATTGTTATAAGCGCCATGAACACTTAACAGCGCCATCTAGCCCTTAATTAAGTAAAGTTGTTCCCACGATGTACTATGGGAACCAGATAACTGATAGAATACTTATATACTTTTTTTTGTAAATACAAACTTATAATACACAGAACACCTCTGGGTGGGTCATTAATTTATCGTCATATAAATGTTTGCCTCGAACCCACATCCTACAAGAGTGAAGCAGTTATTCCACCAAATGAGCTACGAGTAACATTCAGTCGGGGGCAGTCATGAAATATATCAGTTGCGTATAAGATAACAGAAAAAAAGAAACAACAACTCAATTAAAAATAACATTACAGCCTACACAATACCAGGATATATGACAACATCCTGCAAGTTATCGGCAATACTCCACTGGTGAGGCTAAATAGAATACCAAAGGACCATGGACTCGAATGTGAAATGTGTGAGTATACACTGATTTATTTATGTTTATCTCGTTATCAATCAGTGCAGTGATAAAAACGTTTTAGGTATGATTTCGGTTGTTATATAAGTCCTGACGTTTGTATCAGCTCAGCTGCTACTGATACTAGCATGCACGGAAATGTGCAACTTGTCAAGTGACCCATATAAATAGATGTTCTTTAAAAATGCCCGAAAACTCAGCACTTGAGTCAACTGTAGGTTTGCCTAAGTATTGTCACAACAGTCAAAATTTAATTCCGATAGCCGACGATTATTAAAATACTAGTTGCGCGGTAGCCCCGCGATGTCACACGCTACACATTTTCTACCTCTATAACAAATTTCATCAAAATTGGTCCAGCCGTTTGAGCGTAAAGAAGTAACAAATATACAAACTATTTTGTAACTGTTTGTTGTTTTTTTTGTGTGTTCTGTGGTGTTACAAAATAAAAATCATTTTCTTTCTTTTGTTTCAAACACACTTACACACTCGCAAACTTTCGCCTTATAATATTAGTGTGTTATCGACTATCTTCATTATACTACACTATTATTACTATTATTTTATTATTACTTCCTATTACTTATATGTATGTAAGTACAAATCATAAACCTACAAACTGCCTGTATCTCTACATAGTATAAAACAGAGTCGCTTCCCGCCGTCTGTACGCTTAGATCTTTTTAACAACGCAACGGATTTTAATGCGGTTTCCATCAGTAGACAGAGTGATTTAGGAGGAACGTCTATATGTATAATACATATATTGCACCTGTGCGAAGACGGAGGAGTCGCTAGTTAATTCTAATTGGATGTAGTTCAAATAATGTAGGTGTAGGTACAACATCAGATATAGACATTTACCTATGGTTGGTTTGTGCATGTAGCTTTGACGGAGGCGGAGAGTTTCACCTAATCGTATATTATTAAAAGTGAACCATTAACGCCTGATGGCATATCTAGAAAATCTGTGAGTCCCGCATGCATGCATGCATTACACCTATTTCTGGATTAGCGGCAGAAGTAGGTACCTAGTCGCTCGTTATAAAGTCTACAGCTGCAAAGCAGTTAACCGCATGTTTTATGTTACTATACGGGGTTTCCGTAACAAGAAGTTATGTAGTTTTTATTATATTGTTGCCTAATTAATTATACTGTAGTGTGGTGTAATTCTCAAAGATCCAGCAAACGATCGATCAGTTTTTAGGACCATAAGTGGCACTTACAACTAAACGACACAATGGGTCTGATAACACTGTTAACTGTAGATGTAGATCCCGATTGGTAGTTCTTAAACAACTTACTGTCAAAACAAGCAAGAGGTATTTTGTCTGTACTTACATTAACTTTGACATTAAGGTCAGTCAGTGACCAGCCCGTATACTCATCTCATCATTTACTAATTATTATTTAAATATACTTCACATCAGAATAGATTGATATAGGGTTTAAGGGGTGGTTTAGAAAAGGGTTATACCAAAAATTTTTTTGACGAGTAACAATGAAATCAGCTTCTCCATAGAAAAATAGCATTTTTTTGCTATCTAGAGTAGAGTAAGCTCATAATTTAAGTTGTCCACTTTGACGTTTAGATTAATACTAAGTATTCAGTATTACCTACGGTTCTCCGAAACAATTGTAGGTAGGTATATAGCAATTTTTTTTTTGTTGTAACAAAGGCATTATGTCTCATTATTACCGTCATAAAAAATCTCACCGCAAATATAGTCTATCAATGAAAGCGTAATTAAAGTACTTTTAAAGTTAGCGAGTTTTTAATTACAAGGTAGACAAAGAGTGCACTTTATGTAAATAAGCCTACCTAAATATGAGAAAACCTACGTAAATATGAGTAGGTACATAATTATGGTGGCGCGTCCTCAGCAAAAAGCTCCCTCGCACTCGCGGTACCTAATATCAAATTTCTCCTCAGAAATTTTTGTTTTTAGTCCGGTGGCTATGTAGATTAGTTAAGTCGAATAGAAATATCGATAATATTTAGACCGTTAAGGTGAATACTCATAGATCCACTACGATATTTTGTACTAGGACAATGATCAATGGAACGCCCAAATAAGTACCTAGAATTAACTCCTAGACTAAAAAACGATAAAACACTCAAATTAATTGACTGCTCGGGAGGTAATTAAATCTGGAACTGTCAGCTCCTGCGTCAAACACACTACCACATTGCCATAACAGTAAACCATTTCAATATAAATTTCCAATGTTAATATACAATACTATTATTTTTTTGTTTACCTACATAAAATGCTATTATTATTTTGCCTACAGTTGCAAAATGCGAATTCTTGAATCCGGGTGGGTCGATAAAGGACCGTATTTCCTACACGATGGTGCTTGATGCCGAGAAGAACGGCTTGACAAAAAAAGGGACCCGCTTTGTGGAGCCCACTTCTGGCAATACCGGCATCGGTGTATCTTTGGCTGCGGCTGTCTGTGGTAAGTGGCTATCATCATCTTCATAAACTTTTCATTGGCTCGACATAGCAAGTTTCCTTTTTCCTTTATCCTTACATCATTTCCACATTCACTTCCCTCGAATGACCATGATGTTGTGGGATACTTTGATACAGTTTAAATGTCACAAAGGATTTTTTAAATGTTAAAATTGTGACAAAACACAATCCAGGACTGCTATTTTGGCGCTCATTATTTTGAGACATTCCATGGTCAGATGATTTCGCTAGCTGCAGTACTCTTCAAACTAATGGTTACACACTACTGCGGTGGACCTGCCTAGATTTCTCCGTCAGGAGAAAATTAAACACGAAAAATTATCCTTTGTCCTACGGATATTGGCCCGTGTTGCAAGTACTTGCAACAGATACCTAACAAAACTGACGTTCAGAAACCAAACGCTACATTTCTTTAGTGTAATGAAGAGATATAATATATCTAGATCTTTTCAAGGTCAGACTGAATAGGTTTCTATTTTCTAAACCTGCGAGCTGCGAGCGCTTTTTTGTCTTCGAGTCAAGCGTGTCAAGCGAGTTGGGGATCAAACGCGAACTTACAATCTACCTATACCTACTTCTCACTAGATACGGTCGGTGTAGCACGTTTCCTTACTCACTCTCCTCTACCATCACAACCAGATTCCAGTCATCCGTTTTCCACAAACGCAAGGTTATGTATGAGTATGTACTTAGAGGAAACATGAAAGTCATCGTACTCTTATCGTACGCCCATGACAGCCATATTTAGTCATGTAGACCTAGGTCACGGAATATTACATGAAGTAAACATTTTATTACGAGCTTTGATAATAACAAAACAGCATCGACTAATATGTGGTAGTACAGGGGCAGCTTTATCGCCTAAAGCGATTTCTTCCAGACAACCTTTGGATGGAAAGAATTATATTAATGATGGCACAGCTATTAAGGTTGGTGATGTAAAAAATAAATGTAAATGAGATGTAATTTCAATAGATGGCTCTTTTTTTTTAGCATATCTACTTTATTTTTGATTTTATTAGTAGTGGTAGTAACATGTACCTCTATCTACTAAATATTTATAGTAACAAGTACCTACCGAAGTTGAAAATTTAAACACATTGATTCTACGGTAAACACCTTTGTAAATATTTAGAGTCTATCATGATTTGACCTTCTGATAATCATGTTAGTTTAACTTAGGTGAGTAAGTCAACAAGGTCGTTAAAGGTCACAAGATTTTAATCTTACTTATATAAAACTGTCAAGTGCGTGTCACACTTATGGTCCCATGACGGCACCATGACAGTGTAATCGTTGTTTTCATCGTCATGTTTTACATGTAATTATTGTAGTAAACCGAGTAGGTAAGTTTATATAGGCTAAGTATCGAAAAGGTAGGTATCGGTTTTTAAGTAGCCAGCCCTAGTGTCAGATGTGCCAGTGTCAGCCCTAATGTGCAGTAAGAATACATCAGACATAAAACATAATGCTTTAAAAATTAAAAATATAAATCAAACAACCGGGATCTGCAGTTTAACGTGTCACCTGACCCACAGTAGCATTCAGGAAGAAATGCCACTCACGGTCACCCATCCGAAGACTGATCTATTCGTTTTATATTCAACAAAGTTTTTGATGTGAGAAAGTACCTAAAGAATGCGCCGGATGCGCGAGCACCTATTTGATATCGTTTTTCATGCAACGAATATAATTACAAAAAATACAGTTTTAATTTTTGTAAACTTGTATGTGTACTTGTAAAATCTTGCTACTACCTACATCAATGTATAATAATTGATACGTTACTATTAAAAACACTAAAACAGGTTAAAAATTAAAAAAAACATTTTAAATAGATAGATATATAGACAAAACTATTTATTGTGCATGTGCACACCATATAAACAGAAAAAAGTACAGAGAACAAAAGAACCAAAATAAGAGTCTTCTTAAAAATAACTTTCAAGTTTCCTTTCTTCACGTTACTCTACCACATAATCAAATAATAAATAAATATCGTACGACATTACACACAGCGCCATCTGACCCCAAACTTTAGGCGTCACTTGCCAATAATCCTCATCGTTGCTTAGGATACGGCTGCACCATCGTGACACCCGACAAGAACTCTGATGAAAAAATGTCCACTATCAGCCTACTCGGTGCAGAAGTTGTTCAAACTCCGGCGATGGCTCCCTACGGCGATCCGAAGAACTTCGCTTCAGTCGCACAAAAGATTCTAGAAGAAGATCCAAACGCAATATCTTTGGACCAGGTAAAAAATTGATCTACTGTAGACTGTAGACTGCTGCCCATAAAGTGTGTACCCACTTTGTTAAATAGTCATAGTAGGAATACTTCATTTCAGCTAAGTACTATTTTATTTTATACTTTTAAATTTTCAATAATTTGGAAACTGTATCAGATAACTTAGCCATGACAACAATACAATAAGGAAATACCTACTTGTTTGTACCCAATGGCATGTACCTACAGTGCTACCTACGTATTAGATGACAAACAATCACTTCGTTTTGTTCTACTGTAGAACAATCATATATTATATAACACTAGCGGACGCCTCGCGGTTTCACCCGCGTAGTTCCCGTTCCCGTGGGAATACAGGGATAAGATGTAGCCTATGTCACCCGGAGATAGCGTAGCGTCCCAACTGTGAAAGAATTTTTGAAATCGGACCAGTAGTTTCGGAGCCTATTCAATACAAACAAACAATCAAAGCTCTTTATAGTGTAGATGAAACTATGAAATTGATTTAGTCAAAAAAAAAATTTTGCGCTTCTTGAAAGCGTTACGCAGAACAAGGAATTCGCGTTTCCACCAATAAATCCAAAGTCATGTTTTTGTATTGGCAGTACAAGAACGACATAAACCCGTGGACTCACTACGAGTACACGGCCGAAGAGATCCTGTCCACCGTAGGGGAGTTGGACATGATTGTGATGGGCGCGGGCACCGGCGGCACCGTCACCGGCGTAGCTCGCAAGGTCAAGGAGAAGTGCCCCAAGTGCGTTGTCGTGGCCGTCGACCCTGAGGGCTCTGTCATGTTTGAGGACGGATCGCCGAAACTCTTCTTTGTAAGTATATATAAAGATAGATCAACTTAATTTAATAATAATAACAAATATTGTAAGGCACTGCACACAGCGCCATCGGACCCCAAATTAAGGCAAAGCTACTATGGAACTACTATGGAAGTCGGATAACTGATAGAATACCTACTTAAATAGTTTTTTTTTTGTAAATACAGTATGTATAATAAGTACATAGGTACAGTACACCCACAGACACACAGACACAGAACAAAAATATGTTGTTGCACAAATGTTTATTCTGGGTGGGAATCGCTTAGTTTCACCGTGTGGACCAGTCACGGTTACTCAGCCCCCCCCCCCCACGACAAGGCGGAACCCACGGGGGGGTTCTATTTACAGACCTACGAATATGTACCTACATGGCCATTGCCTACTATATCATGATCTATCATAATTATTACATCGCGAACATCTTTTATATTTTTTTAGTATTTTCTTCAATCAATAAATACTGGGTATCATATAGGTAGGTAGGTATATAACATCGGGTTCAAGCTAAATGGCACGCCTTGGGAAAGGCCCATGTCCAGTACTTGATGACAGGCGGGCGTATTGTAATGATGCTACCCTATGTGCTGATGTTTAAAATAGCTGATTAAGCAGTGTTAATTATTTACTTATAAAATTTCAGGTGGAGGGCATCGGTGGTGACTTCATTCCGGAAGTTCTAGACAAAACTCATGTCGATAAAGTAGTGCGGCCGAATGATCACGACGCTTTCAACATGTGCCGTGAAATTATAAGGAGAGAAGGATTACTCTGCGGTAAGCTTTTAACAACGAAACGCTTTTTTAATCCTATCTTATCCTGAGGTCACATACTCATACCTACAATCACGTATCAGAGAGGCAGAGATATCTCTTTACTTGTTACGATCCAGGCACACCTTTCATTTCTACGCTCATAAGCATTTTCATGCGTTGACGGTTGAATTGACTTTTAATCTAGCTTTTCTATAATAATTCTTCATTTTGAATATGATACATACATTTGCCTACAAGCAAAAAGCCAAAGGCAATTCCTTACGGGATTGCCTTTTCATACACAACTTATAATTATGTATTTTGACCCTGTGCTGACCTAAATATTCCCTTACTATTTCTTCAAAAAAAAAAGTTTATTTTCGATATGAAATTAGACGGGCTGAAGTAAATTAAATTGAGAGAAAACATATAAACATATCTGTCACCCTTAAAATAATTATTTTTTGTAGTTTTTTTAAGTGTTTGTTTTACAACGATGTGAAGTGGGATCCAAAAATTAGAAAACCCCCTAACAAGTTATTAAAACATTGTGTACAGGCGGTAGCAGCGGTGCGGCGATGTTCTCAGCTATCAAAGCGGCGAAAGAGCTCAAGCTAGGTGCTGGTCACCGTGTAGTAGTCATCCTGCCCGACGGAATTCGCAACTACATGACCAAGTTCGTCTGCGACCAGTGGATGGAGGCTCACCTCTTCAAAGAACCTCCTGAACGGGATTACATGTATGGAACTATGTAATCTTGGCAACCTTGCTTTATTTTCCGTCATAATCCACCATCCTTTAACTAAAACACCGCTGGACAGGCTAGACTTAGCCTCAAAGGGCGCTTGGGCGCTATTTCACCGCGGTTGTATTGACGGAATCATATTTATTTATCAAATTTCTTGTCCGTACATATTGTGTCAGTTTCCCCACGATGTTTTCCACGACCTAAAAGCTAATACCTAATCTGATTTATTAAATAAAAATAAAAAAATATCGTAGGATATTACAGCGCCATCGAGCTCCAAACTAAGCAAATTAAGCTCTTACTATGGGAACCAGATAGCTGATAGAATACTTATATTCTATTTTTGGTAAAAACTTACTTATGATACAGAACACCCAGACAATGAACAAACATTTATCGTCACATACCTAAATGTTTGTCCTGGTGGGGATCGAAGCCACGCCCTATAGCCCGTGAAGCAGATATTTTACGAAATGAGCTAACAGGGCAAATTGAAATTCATTTGTGATTTGATATTGGAGAACTCATTGATAAGGGCCCAGAATCAATCTTACGACTTCACGGTTGTGAGACGAGCATCTCCAATGGTTTATACATATAATTATATTTATATGATAATGATGATGATATATGAGCATCTATAATAACCAGATCTGATCATAAAACGGTTGAGGTTAGTATTCGCGGCGTTTGCGTGCTACTCCCCAAATTTAGAGCGCCAGTCCTACTTTCGAAATAACTGTAGATTGTGAAAACCGTGGTTATTTTTACGTTGCTAAGAAACAGCCCCGGATCTTGGGCAGGCCGGGTGTGGGCCCCCGACAGTGGCGCCATCATAAGGAAGCGCCACAACAGTTTGTTTATAAAAAATCTAACTGGGTGCATTGTTTTGTTAATAGCAATCAAACGCTGTAGGAACGGAACACCAATGGCAAATTCTTGCCCCAGTTCAGAAATAACGTAAATCCGGCGAAGCTAACCTACCTTTTTTTATAGTTGACAAATATTTGATTACTCAGTTGATGTTAAATGACGGTGTTATCGAGGACGGTGTACACACATACCGTGGAGTGAGATTTGATACTCAAATAGGGCTATGCTAAGCTAAGGCTAGGTTTATGTAGAAATAAATAAATAAAGGTTGCCTTTGCGATAGACTTTCCTTTCCAAAAATGCTTCTATCTGTTCCAGGTGGTGGAATCGGTCCATATCGAACCTTCAAGTGAACCGGTCCGTACCACGAGTTCCCGAACACATGTCCTGCAACAATGCCATCGCTACCATGGGATCTGAACACAGCCTTGCATTTGTCATCGGCAATGACGGGTCAGTATTCATTATACATTTGGCATGCGTAACCCTGAACTGCAAATACGTCATTGAACTGAAGATAATTTTACTATGGTGCCGATCCTGAAAATTGTATGGAACCGTTGATTTCTTTTTCACGGTTAGTCTCATAGCAAAAAAATCTTCAATAATAAATACAATATTCACTTTTCTGCTTAGATACTACTAAGTTAGTTTTATTACTACTAATAAGTACATACTACTTCGTATAACCCTGTATCGGTATACCTACACATTCTACATGCACAAATTTCTTCAGGGCTTCATTAGCGGCATTTTTCTATATGATATAAATATAAATAATAAATATCGTAGGACTATTCACACAGCGCCATCTGGTCCCAAACTAAGCAGAGCTTGTGTGATGGAAGTCAGATAACTGATAAAATACATAAATACTTTTTTTTTTGTAAATACATACTTATAATACATACAGAACACCCAGATATAGAACGAACATTTGTTTATTCACAAAATGATTGTCCTGAGTGGGAATCGAACCCACGCCCTACAGCTCTTAAGGCAGATATACTACCAATGAGCCAACGGGGCTGTCATATATGTTATATGTATCTACTATACTATACCTGATTTCTTTTTTCGCAATTCTACGATGTATTACTTACAGACTTCAGTTTGTTCACAATCTGCCTAATGTTTTTTTTCTTTGGTTTTGGTGTCGCATCTTGAGCATTTGCCAGTGTCAAGTGTTTTATATTTTCAAGTTTCAAAAGTTAAATAAGTTGCCTGGTAGCTATAGTTGTAGTCAAAGTCCAGTCTTGGTCAAGCACAGTCCATGTCAGTCAAATCCAGTCAAGATTTAGTAAAGTAGTTGCGACTTTACTATAAACTAACACTCTACAAAACACTAGTTTTAGAAAAAAATACAACATGTCGTCACGACTCTTTCCGCGTTCCCGCCAAAACTCTGCCTGATGGTAGTCCAAATTAATGCATAGTAAAAGTTATTACTGATGCCATTTCAGGTTCTTCAAAGGTGTAATAAGTAAGAACAGCCTAAGATCTGAAGCTACGAACCCGAAGCGTAAAGGAGTGAGGCTGGACCTGTGCGAGCCAGTTAGCCAGCATCTCATCAAGACATTCTACAAGGTGGTGGAGAACCGCGGCCGGCCCACGGCTGGACTTGTCTCCAGGATTTTGGACATAGCGCCTTTCGTCATCATTGCCGAGGAGTTCTCACGACATAACCAGTTTGCTGGTGAGTTTGACGCAGCTCTCAGGTTTTTAGAAGGCTTTTAGAAATTACGTCAAATGTTAGGGGGAGGAGAGGGTCAACATAGTGTGACATCGTGTTACAAGATGAGAATGACTGGCAAGCTTGTTTATTATTTTGCTTTATTTAGTTCATATTTCTTTCAATATTATTTTTGTAACTTCTATTTGGCTGTAACATTTTTAGTAATTTATAGCCAGTAATAGTAAATTGTGACAAGGGACCAAAATAATGTATTGAGGGCGAGAGAGATTGTTTGAATCCAGAGCGAAGCGAAGTTAAATAGTTTTGGTACCGTGTAGCACACCCTGGTTTATATCCTCCTCTATAAGAAAATATATTTTTACTTTATTTGTTTCGTAGTAAATTGTTTATGACTGCGGTTAACTTTACACTTTCTGGTGTTCATTTTCACTGCCAGAATTCATCTTTTATTAAATTTTTGTGAATCAAATTAAAATTTTGATAAAAATTAATAAAGGAAACGAATAAGAATTCCCGCGCTTTTTTTTATTACTGGCAAGTAGCGAACTTTTTAATTAATTTTTATTCTAAATTCAAATCGGAGAAATTCAAAAGTCATTTCGTCAAGTGTGCCGAAATAAACCGACTTTTTAATAGCCTGTAAAAAATAATATAGCAAAACAAATCGAGGAATGATGAAAAACTGAGGATGAAAAGGATGAAATCCCATAGAAAAATGTCATGCTGACCGGTCGGGCTCATAGCAAAAGTATGAGTACAATGATCTTCTTTCGACTTAGTACTACCGTTCTGCGTAACCCAATATTATAATGATGATGTTTATTATTTATTTATTTTGTTGTAGCAATTGAGCCTTGCTATGAACGTGTCTCAATACGTAATACGTGATAGATTTAATTTACCAAAGGCTTTATTTTCAGGTTACATAGCCAAAGGAATCGTCACACCGGATATCATGCTGGATTTCATCGTCCAATATCAGCACAGTATTTAACAAAATTATGTCACACACCTTCACATGGCACGAATTAAACGCTAGGGCTGGCCACTCAACCTAACGAACTTAGATTATATGACTACATATTGTAAAAACAATCAAGTAATTTAATGTTAAATGGTTTTATGAATTAAAACTGAATTTAAAAGAAGTAAGTCCAAGTAGGTCATTTATATTTCCTCCTACTTACTAACCCGTTCGATAAGAATGATTAGGAAGCTGCACTAAAAAAAAATTGTCTCGCTATAACGCTTCTTAGAAGTTTTTTAGAAACTTTCTTAAAGAAGTTCAGAGTCAAGCATACCTACCTACTTACTTAAAATAATGAGATATTTTGAGAGGATTAAAAAAGTAGGTAACTACGAGTATACTCGTAGTATCTGCTTACTTCATTGTATGCTCTTATTGTATGTAATCTATTTAGATCTTCTAATAACCTATATACCAACTTAAAGTCATTATGTAAACAAGTACTTAATTTCTAAATACTTACTAAACAATTAAGATTAAAAAGTTCATACTTATGTTATATTATATAAAATATAAATAAGTAAATAGGCACGATATTTTTATGGTGTACGTAGGGTATTCACGCTGATTCTCGAATTACTGAAGTAATTAATTATTGAGACAATATCGTTTATTTCAATAATCTAAGAAACGTAGTTTGCCATCTAAATAGAGCCTCTATAAATTGAGGCAACTGACGCGTGATACGGTTTCAGTAAAACGATAAAGAAAAATCTTCGACCAAAATAAAATTAATGAACATGAACGAGTCCAGCAGGCGCTCAATACGTCTAAGTCGGCCCATTTTAGCGTGTCCGTTCGTTTTATTTTGGTCAAAGCAAGAAGTAATTTCCGCCATTGATGCGCTGGTGGTAAACGTAGGTAGTTAGGTACCTAGCTATGCAACCACCCTAGACTTAATGCGTACATTTATCTCTTATATTATGGAAATGATATTTTTTTAGATTTTATGGCCATTAATAAATAAATATTATTTTCTAAATATCTACTTTTTTATTTGCTTTCCTATTGGTTTGTTATCTTACCCGTAGCATTTTTGACAAAATAACTGTCAAGTAGCGGCTTGCGAGCGGTAGCCGCCAATATAAAAGTTGAGATAAAAGTTATGCTGTAGTAAGCCACTTCTTGACAGTAATTATATTGTTAAACCCCGGCTTAGGTACAAGCAAGATCCAATAATTGCCAATAATATAGTTTATTCATCTTTAGCAGTAGTAACATCTTAAGCGAATAAAAACTTTTGAACTTTTGAACTTTTGAACTTTAACATTAATAATAATAATTTGACAACGTTCCCGCCAAAACTCAAAAAGTATTTTTTTCTTTGTTTTTAGCATAGCACTTTATGTATTTGCCTAAGTCATGTATTTTAGATTTTTCAAGTAGAATTAGTTATACTCAGTCATACAGAGCAAATCCAGGTCAAGTCCTAGTAAAGTATGTATTGGAACTTTACCACAAGATTTAAGAGAATTTTAGAAGCACAACAGGAAAAATGATGTTTCACTTGTGATGTCATTGTACATACAATTTTTTCGCACTTGCATACACATTTAGTTTGGTACTTTATATAAAACATCACAATTTTTATGCATCAACACTCATTTTGGATAATAATACAATACGGTGACATCAGTTTTCTGCGTTTCGGTCAAACCTCCAGATGTATAACTGCTTGTATTCTATCAGTCATTTGATTCCCATACTCCCATACTAATTTAACTTTGCTTAGTGTGAGGCAGATGACACTATGTGACATGTCGTTCAATAATTACATACAATTTACCTAATTTACTAACATCTATAGAACAAGCTTTTTGGGCTCGTAAAAATTACACAGTCACAGTATTTTTTTATTTTCAAAACCTGTGTTTTGATTTAACTGTGAATACTACTTTGCAAGCAGGCATTAAGACAACATGGTTTTACATTGGCATTAAAGTCTTTATCACTTTATGTTGAGTATCCAATGCTAAATGTGTATAGCTTGAACTTAAGTAGTACTCGTTACTTTAATTACATGTTTTAAAATAAAAACAAACCTTTTTGAGGCCAAAAAATTGCTTTAGTATATCGTGTAAGATATTTAAATGAAAACTAAGTCGATATTTTTTTAATTAATAAATATAAATATGTTACTGGCAAATATTAAAATGTGCGACGTCTAATTTTCTCATTGCAAGACAGTAGAAAAAAAGCAAACTAATTGTCTGACAGTCACACAGAGCTGACAGAGTAGAGGTGTCTGATTTGTTTCTTCCGCGGCGCGCGTGCTTGAAGTCGGACGACGAGTTCAGTTCGATTACGATATTTATTTTTATTTGCTACTTGTGTTGATCACAGGAAAACACCGGTTAAAAAAAAAATTGCACGTGTTAACTTATTTTCAGTTCAGGTATTAAACCTAATTCCTGTTGGTGTGTTAACTTGAAGCCGTTATGTGCAGTGTAAAAGTGTATACATTTTTTATTTTTTCTTAAAGGCCTTTAAAAGCTTATTTATTATTTTCTTTGTAGTGCTTGGTGATTGAGTAACCTGCAAAATGTCTAACTTTGAGACCCTGCCGGATAACGGAGAGATGAAATTCTTTAACCTCAATGAACTGCCACACATTGTGAAGGCTCTGTAAGTGATTGTTTTTGGTAGTTTGTGTTACTAAAAATATAATCTGAATTTAGTACTCATACCGCTACATCTACATAATAATATTAATTGTTCATTATTCTGTGTGATGCAAAAATAATAGGCTACCTAAAGCTAGTAGCTCTATAATTATGTACCTACTACTTTTTTATTATTATTTGATCACATTGTTAATCTTGTAGGGACAGAAATCAAAAAATTCATCCTGACATCCTACATGTGATTGGAAATACTCCATTGGTGAAACTCAATAGAATTCCAAAAGCTGAAGGCCTTGAGTGTGAAATGTGTAAGTACACCCTATAAAGACAATATAAGAGACTATGTTTGAGATTACTCTAGAAATGAATTACTTAATTGTAAACGAGACAAAGTTAAAAATCTGTATTAAAAATATGAAAAACCATCAACTGTTATAGTTTAAAAATTAATTGTCAATTGTTTCTGTTATGTTATGCTAAAAAAATGTTTGAGGTATCATATATCCATCAATTGTACATATTTAACATTTTCAGATGTAAAGTGTGAATTCATGAATCCTGGTGGATCAGTGAAGGATCGTATTGCTTACCGCATGGTAATAGATGCAGAACAGAAAGGCTTAATCACCCCAGGAAAATCAGTGATAATCGAACCTACTTCTGGTAACACTGGCATTGGTCTAGCCTTGGCTGCTGCAGTTAGAGGTAATTCTAAATTGTCTATGTAGATAAAAATAAACTAACTTTAAGATCTTATCATAAGATAAATATTAAATAATTTATCTGTAAATAATATTGAACTTGCTACACTGCACTGGCATGTGCATTACAAGGTATAAAAAAAGTTGCTAATGTTAATGTGGTTTCCATCAATACACAGTGATTCAAGACAAACTTTTATTTGTATTTTAATACATGCATATGCTCCACATTAGTATCTACATTGGACCAGGGTGAATCATATTCTGGGCTCTCTGGTTAGGTTGAGTCATTGTCACTTGCAAGCAAATTTCCATTCTTCCTCTTCTGAATCAGCCCTGTTTTTATAAACAGTCCCTGCTGAGCGTGAGTCTCTTGTCATCGTGAGAAGGGTAAAACCATAGCCCACCACACTGGCTAAGTGCAGGTTGGCAGACTTCACAAATCACAAAGAACTTTTTTTTTATAAACCCGGACATGTAGATTTTTAATATGCACATAACTTAGAAAAGACAAAGGTATGTGCCCTGGGGTTCGAACCCAGCACCTCTAGATTGGAAGCCAGACAGTCAGCCAACTAGCCTGCCGAAACTTTAACTTTCTTTCTTTCTCTTATGACACCTTAGTTCAGGGTGAGGCTTCCTAATTACTATGTATAAGGAATATATTCTCCAGCTGCTAATTTTAACACAGTCCTTTTTTTATGTAAAAGTAATGAGACATATAGTTTTACTTACTATATTCATATTCAATCATTTAAAATGAAAATTAACATTTAATGATGTATTGATTTCATAACTGACTAAGAAGGATAATATTGTTTTTAAGTCAATATATGTGCATTTCTATAAATTCAATGGCTTCACTTATTTTAAAATGTGAGATATCTATTTGTCTATAGATTTCTCTCAATATTTTGTAGTAACATTAACAGGCTCAGAGATCTATGTATAAATTGAATTTTTGTTTTTATAACTTTCGGAAACTTGTTTGTGTGTCATGTTAAGAGTGCAGCATAGTTTATTAAGTGATGTTTGTATCTCAGGGTACAGATGCATCATAGTCCTGCCAGAGAAGATGTCAGATGAGAAAGTAAACACACTGCTGGCACTTGGGGCTGAGGTGGTACGCACACCCACTGAAGCACCATCCTCTTCACCTGAGGGAAATATCCTTGTTGCACACAGGATGGCCAAGGAAATACCAGATGCTATAGTCTTGGATCAGGTATGCCATGCAAATACCAGTGAATAATAATAATAATATAGTTATTGCATAAATTTGAATGTATATTATATGAAATAGAGATGTTGGTGTATTATTATAGTAAAAACAAAAATATTTTTTTCCATTAGGGCATCAGATAAAACCATGGACTAGTTTTTTTTAATTTGTCGTCTTCATGTTGTTTGATAATAAATTGAACCATTCATGAATACATTCTATTTATTTACAGTTTAAACCTATTCTATAGAAAACAAAAAAAAACACTTCATATATGGCACATAAAATGAATATGTTGTATTGATAACTATCACTTTATTTATTTTTATAGTATATAGGTTTGTGTTTGACCACACCCTGCCTGATATTTAGCAGGAGTGCGGTCTAAGATGGAGCATGCATACCAAAATTCTATTAATACTTTTGCTAATCACATTTAATATTATAAATAAGGCGAAAGTTTGTGAGTGTGTTTGTTACCTCTTCACGCTCTAACGGCTGGCCTAATTTTGATGAAATTTGGTTTTGACTTAGATTAACACATAGGCTACTTTTAATCCCGAAAAATGTAGTGTTCAGGTAGGAACAGCGGGTAAAACCGTAGGGCGTGGCTAGTAAATTCATTAAAAAAAATGATATCTGTTGATTTTTTGTTAAATCTCTTTGAGTCTTGTGCTTATCTGACTAGTAACTTGATAACTCAACGTTTTCTTATCACATACTACATCATTTTAGAGTTCCTTAGTTAAAATAAATATTCTATAAATCCGTTTATCGTTAATCCGTTAGGTTAGAGCTTGCTAAAAGTCGGAAAATATTGCTTTAATTAGTTTGTATCCGTATGCGTAGTACAACAATCCGTGTAACCCGCTCGCGCACTATGACGGCACTGCGGAGGAGATCCTGTGGTCGCTGGACGACAACGTCGACATGGTCGTAATCGGCGCCGGCACCAGCGGCACCATTTCCGGCGTCGGCCACAAAATCAAGGAGCGCTGCCCTGACTGCCAGATAGTGGGCGTCGACCCTTACGGCTCCATCCTCGCGCAGCCGGAGGAGCTTAACGCTAGTGACGTGCAGATGTACGAGGTAAGCTAACTGCCGTCTAGTTGATTTTCATCTTCACAGATTTCACAGTGTCAGAATTGAAAATCAAGATATACAGCTGCTTTTACTGCCGTGTAGTGGATGTTGACCCCTGAGCTAAGAATGTTTTTATTATAATTTAATCTTGCGTTTCACCCCTACCTCGCCTGATGTTAAGTGGAAAATACTGTCTTCGATAGAACACGAACACATAGACACCCAGGTTGTACCTGTCGGGGAATGCCCTCAGGTAGTACTGCATTCTCTGGATTCCAGGACTAGATTTGCACGATCCACCAGAGTGTGGAGCCAGGTAGAATTAAACAATCTATTTTTTTCATAAACTAATTTTATTAAAATATACAGGATAAAATACATCGAAAATATTTTCTTTGAAAAAATATGCAATCTAGCGTTGCGTGTGTGATCTCGACCGTTTTTTCTAGAAATGCATTCGATTTATAAGTAACCCATAGCCCATTTGTGTTTCTCACCTTTCTAATAGAAACCTACACAACATATTTTTTTTAATTTCTTCTTTAGAGACGGCACACATGAGTAAATTTAAAGTTCTCACGACAGATTTGCGTCAGACAAATATTATTCGAGTTACATATTACGTTCACTGTGTATTTAATTTACATCAGCTCTGTCATAAACATGACAATATTTTCCGTTGCAAATGTTTCTGATCGGGATGTTTGTGGCATGCGATATTTTAAGACGTCATTGTATAACGTTCAACATGGGAACTACGCCTTGAAATACATAATTATACGGTACATTAAAAAAGTAATTATAATTATGTTACGTAACTTTTCACCGCAGGCTATTGTGTGACCAATGTTTTAAATTTCTCGATAATCTTTTATCGCCATAGCCAGTGGGAAAATATAAAACTATACATTTTAGTTGCGTGATGAACTTGACGTAACATCATCTTAATAGCTGAACTCTCAGTCAGAATTCAATATAAACATGACATTTATCGGATGTTTACTGTACGATTATGAATTTATCAGTAGTTGACACATATTGAGTAATATACCTACAGTTATAACGAGTAAGTACCTACACCTACATATGTACAATTGTACAGGAATCAATTAAGCGCGTGCATATTGTAACTTACTGTGAATCATGGGTATGGAAAATTGCATTCAGACTGATTGCAAGGCCAAAATAAAATAAGCTGTATAGGCTAGCTTTTTATTTCTGCCGCAGACAATTTGTAAACAATAAAACGGGACTTATATTTAATCCCCAATATAACTTTAGTAAAAGAACGTTGCAGTTTGAATTTTATGAGTTTTTAAAAAACGCAATCTTTGAGGTGTTGAACCTATCTCATTTGTTAAGACAGCGGCAAAATCTTCTATAGCAGTTTGTTTTTAAACTTAAATGTAAGTGTGATGAGATAAACGTGACGCTCTCCTGATGGTATCTAAGACAACGCATATTCATGACCATTGCAGCGAACCCCAGAACACGTACTCCAGGGCATCGCTGCGTTAGCGCTCATTGCTTTGAAACATTCGATGGCTAGTCTCCATAGTTCTGTAACGATTACGCACCACTGCTTGGCAGCAGAATGTCTATTTCTGCGTTGTTACTACTTGTTACCTACCTAGACGACCTCTCGCTAAAGAGTTATACCACTTAGTGAAGTGTTCTCGTAATGCTGCAAATCGATTAAAATATCCAAGAATTGTAACATCAGATTATCTATGAGAAGACAGGAGTTTAACATTTACAATGTACCACCAAGCATGACCAATCAGCCAACAATACCTGACTAAAAATAAAGTTTACTCAAGCTTGCACTAAATATAGGAAAATTGTACTTAAAACTTTCTCAATTTGTAGGTGGAAGGTATCGGATATGATTTCCTCCCGCGAACGTTGGACCGAACAGTAATAAACAAATGGGTAAAAACGGACGATGCGGTCGCGCTGCCTATGGCTCGAAGACTCATCAAGGAAGAGGGCATACTTTGCGGTAAGGCTTTGAAAATGTATTTAAACAACTTAAATAGATTTTGAAGTTTTCCACATCGCGTAATTGAGCTCTAGCTGACCCGAGCTGCGCTCGCAGCGCCACCTACTAGGCCATAATTGAATTAAAACCTTCAAGGGACCTCAAACTTACACAGAAAAACTTATCAAAATCGGTCAAGCCATTTTCTGGTTTTTCGAGACTAACGTCTAACATAGCAATTGATTTTTATATCTATAGACCAGATTTAATATTATTTATATCCATTACCTGAAAAGTTTCCAGCTGTTAAACACGTAAAGGAATTTCGCATTTTATGTAATTTTTAAAAAAACAATACACCTACTATGGTGCTGATTACCAAAGTAAAGTCAGTGGTACAAGTTCGTGGATAGGTCTTGTGTGGTCTTTATGTGACAATTTTATTTATTAACCGACTCAAAAAGAAGAAAGTTTCTTAATTCGTACCGTATGTTTTTTTAAATATATGTTACGCGATCTTTCCGCCAGTTATGAATGTATTTTCGATGATTCTTTTTTTTTCTTGATATATCATATTTCAGAGGTGGTCCCATAATTGTTTTATAGAAATCGAGCTGTTTTTAAAAAATTCAACAAAAATCTAAAAATTGTAAAAGTCGATGATATTTTCGTTTATTTCGAAACCTCGCTGTTTCATCGGAGCAGTGCTTTTAGTTGTAAATTTAAATGTTATCTTGAGACACTTGAAAACGTGGAGTTGTTGACACTGGCAGAATGCACCAAGTGCGATGTGAAAAGTAAAAAAAAGTAAAGAGTACAATACAAATACAAATCATTTATTAATAACACCAAAGTTACAGGTCATTTTTCTATTCATATTTAAAAATACAATACTCGTACTGCAGGCGGCAGCAGTGGCTCGGCGATGTGGGGCGCGGTGCAAGCCGCGCGGTCGCTGCGCGCGGGCCAGCGCTGCGTGGTGCTGCTGCCGGACAGCATCCGCAACTACATGACCAAGCACATCTCTGACCCCTGGATGGAGGCCAGGTCATTCAAGCCACTCATCGAAAACAGCAACGTTGTGTAAGTATACATCAAAATGGTGTGACCATTTTAGCCCCTTTTAAAGCACATGGTGTGATCATTCTAGTTCCCCTTGAAGCTCGGAGATAGCAATAATAGGTTACCTTTTTCGAGCCCCAAACTAAGCAAAGCTTGTACTTGGTATGGGAACCAGATAATGAGCTAGAGCGTAGCAATGATAGCTCAGTGGTTAGCGCGGTAGGTTCGCATGCCGAAGGGGGTGGGTTCAAACCCCAACAATGAGCTTGAGTTGCCGGTGAAGGAAAACATCGTGAGGAAACCATAGCATGGTGGTAGGGTACTTTCTAGTACTCGGCTGGCTAGCTACCACCCTCAAGTTGAAAATCTGCCGCCAAGCATCTAACGGTGTGTTCCGGCAGCCTCACTTGAGAGCCAGTTCCATTCCAGGCTAGGTGTGCTTTACCATCTTCGACCACACCTTCACTTAACATCAGGTGAGCTGTGGTCAAACACCTGGCCTGTCAACCATTAAAAAAAAAAAAAAAAAAATAGACTACTAACTTTTTTAAAAGTCTATTACTAACTTTTTTTTCTAAATTCACAGAACAGAACTCCCAGACACAGAACAAACATTTTACTGTCGTATAATAAGGGTGGGAATCGTAATCGGAAACCAGCATCGTTAAATGTTCAAGGTTTTGATGTTAACACTGAACAAGCGAGTCGTTGCAAACGAATCTCTTGCCATATCTCTACAATTCTACATAGTGTAAAACAATGTCGCTTCCCGCCGTTTGTACGCTTAGATCTTTGAAACTACGCAACGGATTTTAATGCGGTTTCCATCAGTAGACAGAGTTATTCAAAAGGAAGTTACTGTTCTACATTGCACCCGTGCAAAGCCGGGGCGGGTCACTAGTTTCTCGATAAATTCCAACGCCCCTATCTCGTACTTATCGTATCCATACCATAGGTGCAAGCGATCGAACTTGTGCTCTATATGTATATAAGAACAACTTTTCCGAAGTAAAGTGCACCTTTGATAGGATACCCAGCTTTTTTGCCAATTATTCAGCCTTGGATAAAAAAAATAATCTCGAGACCTTCGACAACGTCGTATGTTTTCGCGCAAATTCAGTTCACAAGGCTATCGGATATTTATCTTAATTGTAAAACGTTTTTGTTCGGTTTAAATCATATGCCGAGTGCCGATAAGATAAGCCAATAGGATTATGTACATACCTATTCTGGTATAAATACGAAAAGGATTTCTATTAACACCTATACTTCAAATAATTGTTGTCGGGACTTTTTTTTTTTTTTTTTTTTTTTCTTTGGTTTTGGCGTCGCGTTTTAGCATTTGCCAGTGTCAAGTATTTGTATATTTTCAAGTTACAAAAGTTAAATAAGTGTCCTCGTAGCTAGTTATAGTCAAAGTCCAGTCTTAGTCAAGTCCAGTCTGTGTCAGTCAAGTCCAGTCATGCTTTCGTAAAGTAGTGGCGACTTTACTATTAAGCTTCGATGGAGTTTTGGAAGCACCACGAAAAGTCATGTTTCACCACATTATATCATTTTCCCAATTCTCACGCATGTAATTCAGCACTTTATGAATAAAAAACCACCATTTTTATGCATAAACACTCGACAAAACACAAGTTTTGGAAAAAAATACAACGGAGCGACACGACTCTTCCCGCGTTCCCGCCAAAACTCCGTTGTCGGGACTTATTGCTATTGTTGTATACAAAGAATAAGAATATTAATAGAATTGACCTTTTTCAGACGTCGTCGTCGTCGGTCTTAAGATAATTCTTTTGTTACGAACGTGCATTTAAATAGATGCCGCCACCTCTTTCGCATTTATAATACTAACAGTGCTTTGCTGTCCCGCCCGTTCTCCTACTGGAAACGTAATTTTGACGTGAAAACGCCTTCAAATTTGATTCAACATTGGGAGGCAATATAGAAAACTGATAATAACAAAAGTTGGGGATAGAATTAGGTATTGCAGCTACATAATTATCTATCAACTACATCAAACGACAGCCCTGTTGGTTCATTGGTAGTGTGTCTGCTTCGAGAGCTGAAGGGCGTGGGTTCGATTCCCCCTCAGGACTAACATTTGTGTGACTAACATCGATGTTTGTTCTGTGTCTGGGTGTACTGTATGTATTATAAGTGTGTATTTACAAAAAAAAAGTATTTATGTATTCTATCAGTTATCTGTCTTCCATAGCACAAGCTCTGCTTAGTTTGGGGTCAGATGGCGCTGTGTGTAATGTCCTACGATATTTATTTATCAAAAATTACACAACTCGATAGTTAAATAAAGAGTTTTAGCAAAGATGCTATAAATTGGGAAATTATTTACCAAATGTAAACAATTTCTAACTTTTAACAGATGCCTAATTAAAAATACAAATTATACAGTTGAAAACGTCTGACGAAACTTTTCTGGATGTAAGAATGACCAGCGGTACTCAGAACAAATGCCACATACGTATCATATTTGTCACCAGGTTACCATTACACCTAAAACGTAGAGGTATAAATAATATATTAAAAACAAAACTAATTTTATAATGTTTGTTAATGCGGTTCGATATCGAAAGGTCATCTTCCATCTTATGAGTTTCAGCTGTTACAATGGCCGTGGTCACGAGATAATAGCCTACCTGTTACTGTGATCCCTTGACAAAAAATGTTACTTGATTTTGTGCAAATGTTTCAAAGTAAAAAATAAATAAATAACGATAAAAAAATGTATATTGTAATAATAATAAAAATATGTAATATGTTTATTTCTCAGATGGTGGGAGAAACCAGTGACGGCGGAAATAGCGCAGGCTGCTGTCAGTATACCGCACACCAGTTCGCCGTCCGAAGCGCTCGCTATCCTACGGAATGCCCGCGCGCCTTTACTCACAGTCCTCGATGACAAAAGGTATAAAGTCAAATAAAAAATGTTATACCTAATATTAGTATACACAATAAAGTTATATTTTATTCTCAAATATTTCTAAAACTGATACACCTCCTTTCGGCTTAATACGCCCCAAGCTTATAACCCTGTAAAGTATGTAGTATGGTGTGAAATTCTGTTTTCATTCCCCTCATCACCAATTTACTGTCCTCCTCTTTGACTCCTAGCGCGCCTTGACTTGACGTCCAGCGGCCGTGTGTGTTACAGCAAATTATGTTTCTTATTTCCTATTTCTTTGTTTTTGTTGTTGCACTTAATAAGTGGTTGATATTTTCAAATAACTTAAAACCTACTGAAATATGTCGTAAGTCACACAAAGTAAGTCTTCATCGAGTCCAGTCATGCCCTAAAAAACTAGTGATTACTTTACTAGAAGCTTCGATGAAGTTTTGGAAGCGACACGAAAACTCATGTTTCGCCACATTATAAATCACTTCCCCACAATCGCGCACGTAATTCGGCGCTTCTCTAGTTAGTATTACGCTTACATAGTACACGCTTAGATCTTTTAAACTACGCAACGGATTTTAATGCTGTTTCTATAAATAGACAGAGTGATTCAAAAGGAAGGTTTATATTTATAATACATGCTTAGTATCTACATTGCACCCGTGCGAAACCGGAGACGGGTCGCTAGTTATGAATAATATACCACTGTTTTTGTACGTATCTAAACAGTCGAAAAATGTTTTTTAAAATAATATAAAGCAGCGACCTTTCAGCGTTACCACTAAACCCTCTTTCTCCTTTCCAAGAAGTCTAGAGGTATGTACATTGTACATATTATATACAACGTCACTACAATATTAGATATTCTGCCGCAGTAGTGTAAACATTACCTTTACTCTAACGCTCCCATCATTATATATTTATGAGCTAGCTGTATTTGTGAGAGATAATCTCAAAATGTTTCCAAAAATGTCAGAAAGGACTGCTCGTAACCGTCGCGATCCAAGCGCGTTACAAGTACACAAAGCTAGTACACAACTTTACAGAAACTGCTTTCTAGGGATGGGCCCTGTTATATATAACCATATACCGGAAAGTTTCAAGGAACAAGACATGCATCACTAAAAGAAAATTGAAAAAGTTTTTGACTAGAAAATGTTATTATAAGATTGACGACTTTCTGAAGGAAACATTTAAATAATTTTATTTGACATTAATAATATTGACATCTATTCTAATTATTATTTATTAATACTATTATTACTTTGACATTGATTAAATTTATTATTATTTTTTTGACATTAAATTACATAAATTGAATTATTTAAAAAAAAAAGCTATGACAACATTTGTACGCTCATTGAGGCAAGAACATGATGAGACTTCGGTAATATAATAAGATCAGTACTATGCAACCACTCATGTTTATGCAAATAAATATATCTTACCATCAGGCGAGTTGGTGGATTTTTAAAACTTGGTTGCATTTTACGTTGTCTACAAATCGAGATCTTTTTTTTTTTAAATTCGTGTAAAAAAATACATGGCTCGCATGTTTTTAACCTGAGCTCGCATGATAGGTGAGCCTTTATATTTCTAATCTTTACCACAACTTTACCTCTTACTTTTTATGAATAAAAAAAGGTTTTGTTTAAATTCTTTAAAAAAAAAAATATTGTCATTGGCTATCTGTGTCTACAATACGTCATTCATTGAACTTGCCGTCAAATTTCAATTCTTCCGCCATAAACATTAAAATCATGACATAGCTTATCTAATAATTTGCGAATAAAATCTGTGATCCTGAATTTAAAAAAAATGTTAATGTGATTTACATCAAAATAAATAATACACCCGAGCCAAACATGGATTAATAATCTTGCAATGAAAAATAAAGAACATTAAAAAACCTGATGGTACTTCTGCTCTTATGCCTAATAATATATGTCTACTTAGTTATTTTCTTCTTGGAATACACGATTACTCAAAATAATACTTCAGCTATTGCGTAAACTTAGCAGAAATGAAAGGTTAGTGATATCATATGCTTACTATGTGGAGCAGCAGTAACTGTTTACTGGAAGTGTGTCACATACTCAATATTTAAGTGCATGTTGTAAGTTTACATGTACCTAAGTCTTATTATTTAATAAACTTCCTTACCATAAAACCTAACAATAGCTTGGAGTGATGCGTTTCATTCCACAATTCAAATACTTCTATTTAGTCTCTAACTAGAAGCTTTAATAAAATCTGATCTTAAGTTTCTAGTTGGGTATTTTCAATATGACTGTCGAATGGAATGAACAAAAAAATAGTGAATCACTGTTTTGGTACCCATCACTTTGAAACTTGACTTGACTTTGCCTGTGATTAAGACTTGTTTTACTTAATTTTATCATGAACACTTGAAAATGTTTGACTATGGCAGAATGAAATAGTGGGATACCAAAAATTAAAAAAATGTTATAGAGTATAAGTTTTTTCTTTGTTTTATAACAGAGTTGTACACTTGTACAGGGTTATTAGGTTTAGGTTTGCAAAATCAAACGGAGTCATACTCAGTATTATTATGGACAACTTTTATCATGGGCATGTATGTTTTTAAAATGAGTTAGTTGCAGAAGTGGCAACTTAAAAGCTAGCGATCTTTCCGTATGTATAAGAAATGAGTGTATAATAATGTAATTTGTTGTAGGAGTGTAACGGGTATTTTCACGGCGGACAATGCCCGTCGGCGGCTGGCCAACCTGGCAGGATCCACCGCAGAGCCTCTCGCTAAGTTCACGGTGAAGAAATTCTACAAGGTAGATCTCGCTCTACGCCCCACGCTTGGACTCGTTTCGAGGATGCTGGACATTAGCCCACATGTGGTTGTTGTCAAAACAGGTAAATAACACTTTACGCTAATTTTTTTTGGTTGACAAACTAGATATTGGAAACAGCTTACCTAATTTTTAGTGATAGGTTGATTGAAAATAGTAAACACCTAACCTGGAATGCAAGATTTGCTCTCAATTGAGGCTGTTGGGTCCCATACTATTATTCTTTGGTTTGGTCACGCCATTCGGTTATTTAGCGGCTGATTTATCAATTTGAGGGTAGCAGATAAGCGGTTGTGATTTTGAACCCTGTTCATAGAACTTATTTGAGAACAATAAAAAAGTTCACAAGTTTATTTGTATGTTTGTTCCCATTTAACTCTGTAAAGATGGCATTTCATATGAAAGTATGTAGCTAAAACCATTCCATTAGCCTCATGGATAAACATATTCTGACTTTATATCTCTGAAAAATATAGCAGTCCTATCTTTTATCTCTTGATGTTTAAAACATTAATTTTATTATGTTTTTGATAGATGCATCTACAAATATCCAGAGCCCAGTTGGAGTAATCACGTCAGAAGACCTATTGCACCATGTTGCCAGCCCCAAGCATATGAATGGAAATTAAAATTCACTTGAATTTAAATGTGATTAAACATCTTCAGCTCCCATGAAGTGGTTTAACGATTGACATCACAAACAACATTCACATGAAACAAAAGACAGTAGTGCTGTGCACAAAAGAAAGTAAAAATGTATGAAGATGTATTTATGAAAAATTGAAAAATTTGTGCATTGGCCTTTTGACATTTTCGCTATTCTATATAGTGTGTGATATTCGTAAATATACAGCTCCAGGTGCTTAAATGTAAAAATACTTCTAAGACTAACATTAAAATAAAATGAAATTGTGTTGTTAAAAATAATTTTACATATGTATGGTATACAATTTTGTATATTTAGAAAATAAACTTAATTTATACAACTTAATACTTTGGGATATTATTTTAGTTAATTTCAGCACCACTAAAATTCGACATTATCGAATGAAGCCGAAATATCGCTAAGATATGAATCAAGCAGCAAATGTTTATTCTGTGTCTGGGTGTACTGTATGTATTATAAGTATGTATTTACAAAAAAAAAAGTTTTTAAGTATTTTATCAGTTATCTGACTCCCATAGTACAAGCTTTGCTTAGTTTGGGGTCAGATGGCGCTGTGTGTAATGTCCTACGATATTTATTTTATTTATTTGTCTTGCAAAAGTCTACATCCAGTAGCAGTACTAGTAGCAGTTTTCTGATTTAGAGGAATGCTTACTCGCCACTACTACTGTCCTATGATATTCATTTATTAATTCTAAGTCAAAATTGGAGCTCCAAAACAACTCAAAATTTTTAGCATTTTTTTTTTTTAATTCAAAATTGGTTCGCGTTTGACCACACTGCCTGATGTTAAACAGTAGTGTGGTCTAAGATGGATTTCCCAAGACATTAAAGCTATTGAGATTCCAGTCATTCAGTATTCAGGTACAAATGCAAAATTTTACTTGACTATCTTCCACCACTGCTAGGGCGACTAGCTTTCTTTTTAGTAAGAGTGACAAATAAGCAAACTAACTTGCCTGATGGCAGGCATCACCTACGGAGGATTTCCAGTGAGGACATTTCGCATCCTGCAAGGTATAGGTCT
This sequence comes from Biston betularia, assembly GCA_905404145.2. Lineage (NCBI taxonomy): Eukaryota > Metazoa > Arthropoda > Insecta > Lepidoptera > Geometridae > Biston > Biston betularia. The sequence continues at coordinate 5,361,065 of FR989879.1, forward strand.
GAATATGATACTTTGTTCCCTTCATAAGCTATATTTAATGAAGAAAAAGCTTCTGCTAACAGCCGATTATAATTTGCCTTACTTATAGCAACTTGCTAAATCCTATTATAGTATAAACAAGCTTATCTACAATCAAGATTAAGAAATAAAACAACAAGATAAAATCTAAATTTATTGTTTAACATTGTGAAAGATATATTATGGGGATGGTGGTGGAGACTGCTGCTGTTGTTTGGCATTAGCAGCAAGAATAGCGCCTGGGGCTGGGTAGGGCCTCATCTGGTACAAAGGTCCAGTTACAGTACTGTCCACTCCAGTCTTGGCATGACTATCCAACCCTGCAGTCCATTTACCCCTTGGAATATCAGAATATGAAGCAGGATCCATGGGATCTAAATCATTGTCTTTAACTCTTGTTCGTTTCTTGTCTCTATGATGAACCATTTCTTTTTCTTTCTCACGTCTTTCTTTCTTTTTTTCTTTGTGAGGCTGTTGTGGAACTTCTTGATCAGAAGCTTCACTGCTGTCATCACTCTCGTCACCTTCTTTAAGTAATCGTTCTTCGCGGAGATGTGCGGCACTCTCACTGTGTACAGCCTTAGGGTGAGCTGGAGGAAACCACGACACCAAATTGTTGTGTACATTCCAGAAATAGTGCTGCCCGCAACCCTCGTCGTAAACTTCCTCCCACCCTGCTGGTAATGGCCACATTTCTAAAACTTTACGTTTTAACTCCAAATAACTATCAGATGGTGTTTGTTTACCTTTTTTCCATTTTTTCACACAAAACTTGGAGCACTCATGATATACGTTACTTTTATTTGGGCATCCTTTATGGCCTTTGATGGGGTCGACGTTGACTCCTTCAATACCTTCCCAAAACTGTTCCGCACTAATATGGTCATCTGGCCTAGTATCGTAATCTTCGGCTATAATTTCTTCGTTTGATTGAGGAGGAGCATGGTCGTTAGAAACATCGTTGTTTTGGTTTTGTTTCAATATACCCCTTTTAGCTAAACGAGCAGCAAGAGCAGGGGGCAAAGGCATGGTAACTTAATATATGTAATTAACACACACCATTAGAAGATACTACGTGTTAACAGGACAGGCAACATTCATCAACAATGAAGCTGAAAAGAAAGAAGTAGAAAAACTCAGAATAAAACTGCTTACTTCGACGTGATCGACGCCTTCGACTTCAAAACTTCAAAGTCTTCAAACTCAGTCTTCAAATATTTTTTTTTTCTCAATTACATTCTTTATTTTTGGCATCGCACTTTGTTTATTTTCTAGTGTAAAGTATTTCGAAATTTTTAAGTGTATAATAAAAATTCAATGAGTGAAAGCGAAGCCATTCATTCTTGCCGTTTTGTATGCTGTATGGTATTGGAAACGTTACTACAAGCTTTGACATTTTCACACAGTTATGCTCGTAAATTGGCATTTTATGAATAAAATACTATTTTAATTAAAAAACATTAGAGAAATCTTGAGTTTTACTGATGATCAGTATGACGTGTGGCAAGATGAATTAATAGTATAAACTGGTATAATATACATAGTTTTATGCCAAATTTTTGAAAATTAAAGAAATTCATTTTTTTTTTCTATTTCTGGAGATTTTTGGCATCACCTATTTACATTTGAATTCTAGCAGTGTAAAGCATTAATGTTCATGCCTTATAATGTCCTCTGTGCCTTACTGTAAGTTCATGCCACTAACTGCCACTTACACTCATGCCGCGAAAAAAACCAAAGTCTAACAAAATAGAATTTGTTGACCGAACTTGTATACAATGGTTTTCAAAAATTTAGTTTTCGATTGAATGCAGAATAGTTTAGAGTTTAGACTTTGGTTTGTGCAGCACATTTTTTATATTGATTCTGCAGAGTTGGTTTATACAAATAAATTCTAGTAAATACGACTCTGTTATTTAGCAAGAGGATAAATCTAAACTATCGAAATTCGTTTAAGCATGAATAGATAACAGACAGGTATACAAAGTTACTGGAATTTATTTGTATTTAACCGACTGAAACATGGATCTTTTGACAATTCATCGCCAGTGGGAACGTGGCTAGTGGCGACGACTATAAATAAGCCAGTCGTTGGTTATCGAGTGCACATGTCAAATAGGAAAGATCAGCAAAACATACGAATTTCGGTATGTAAAGTTTTTTTTTCTATTTATTTTATATTTTTTACTGATAGTAAACTTTATTTTAAGAAACTAATTAGAATATTTTGGTTTTCTATGCGGTAGTTTAATTCTAATACGTTTTCAAACTTTTTATACTGATGACGTCATGAGTACGGCTAAATATGTAGAATATGCCTTTGCCATACGAAACAAAAAAGTATACAAAACATTTGGAACATTTCATTAACTATGACAACAGAACTGACAAGTTTTTTTTTAATTTGCCCCATCGGGCAGGCTAAAGCTGTAAAGCCATTCTGTCACGTCTTGGGTTTTTACAATTCATGACATAAATTAAACAAATCTTATGTCATAAAAGCGATATCAGAGTCCAAATAACGTTTCAAGTAAAATAATCCAGATATTTGTATCAATAAACCGAAAAACATCTCGACGTATGTGTATTGAAAATATTATTATGATCGCCGTTGACTTGACATTGACAAGTTTTGTTTTGGTTTGCCAGTCTATGAAAGTTGCCCGTCGAGATGACGTCATGAGACATCAATCCGGTATGTAAAGAAAAAAAATACTTTGCTGATTCCAAAACCATTTCGAAATATTACATTCCTGTACATGATTTTCACGTTTAAAACTCTTTAAACTATGAGACGGGGTTTATTTTAATAAAAAACATAAAAAAAACTTGACCTTCAATTCGGTATGTAAAGTTTTTTTTTCTATTTATTTTATATTTTTTACTGATAGTAAACTTTATTTTATGAAACTAATTTGAATATTTTGGCTTTCTATCCGGTTGTTTAATTCTAATACGTATTGTACAGAAATGTACTATCTCGAAATGGTTTTGGAATCAGCAAAGTTTTTTTTTTCTTTACATACCGAATTATACCTGAATCCCACCTCCTACCTACATCCTATGAAAATTTGTTAGCGATTGATTGTGATGTTTACTTTTTCATTTAACGGTTGACAGATGCAAAGTTACCACTAAACAATGGAATACGCGGTCTGAGTAGATGTTTTTTGATCCATACAATCTGGCAGCCCCAGGATCTAGAGGGGTGCAAACCGGGGCACCTGTCCCAGGCGACAGCTTCAGGGGGAGGCAAAAATCATTACATTGTATATTACACATTACATTACATTACATTGTATATAGGTTCCTAATATGCTTTAAAAGAAAGCTTGTATCACAAAGCGCCTTGTATCCAGCGCACGTTGTTCTATCGATATTTATTTGATTTTAAAGCGCCCAGCTGGTTTAAGACATCCAATTATGAAAGTATCCCAAGTTGATACTATCATAATTGGTTTTCGTGATGGGGACAGCAATAAATGAATAAACATACACACGGCCTGCTACTATAATTCGTTGCCGCAGTCCGAGCCAGTCTCAAACATGTTTAATAAATTTGATAATAATCACATTTCTTTAGAAGAAAAGCTATGTAACGCTGTCTTCATAAATGAGATGTTATTATTTTTATTTATTTTATAAAGGAATTTTATCTCGCGTCGTGTGGCAAAAAGCTAAAGCTAGCGACTCAGTATACATCAGGCTTAAAACATCTATCTTATAATTCCTACTATTACAATACTCATACGAATACTGAAATTTTTTACATACAAACTCCGTTTACTGACAATTATTTGCCAAAATTTTAGTAGGTATGTAATCGTAAGGTAAGGTAAGGTAGGTATATGTAAAAAAGAAGTTTAATTATTTTATTGTTCAATATAAACTGTAACCTAAACCTACATAATTATTTATCTATTGAATTACGAATTATTCCAAAGTAAAAAATAAACCAGGACGTTCTTAAACTCTGAAACAAACAAAAGATTATTAAGTAGGTATACGTCATTAAATAAAATTATACACACACACTAGCTTGGGCGTTTCGAAAAAAAAACAATCCTACCAACACAATAATCTGCAGATAAGATACTAAACTACGAGTAAAATATAAAACACTAAATTAGCCAACCTACTACAATTTTCTACTACTAAATGTCCAACATAACTTTTATCAACTAGTCTACTAGTAATTAGAAGTACATGGACATACCTACACCTATTTTGGTTAGAAACAAGCACTGATCAAAAGGCAGCAGCATGTCATGCTATGGCTGATAGAAGAGAAGTTATTGTCACCTGATTTATAAGAGATGTCTTCACTCACCACGTACAGCTGAAGTGTCACTTCGAGACACTTTAGTTGGCAGGACTACGTCATGAAACTCCCCAGAATGTGTTAACTTTGTACCTTCTCCAGAACTGCGCGGGCTCGGAAAGAATGGAGTAATGACGTCAGATTCATCAGAGCTCAACTTTGTAAGTGATGTTCCATTGCGCTGAAGACTCACTTCCGTATCATGCCTGGGACTTCGTATAGGATCTTCGCTTTTGCTTATGGTGATAACAGTTGTAGGAGTTACAGTACTTGCAGAAGATATAACGTCGCTAGATTCATAATCGAGCTCTTTACTCGGATCGTTAATTTCAATTGTTTTGTCATCAGTAGGTTCCTTCTCTAGAATATCATTCTCATTTATTAACACTTCCTTCACGGAATCTTCGCTTAGCTTCCCGCTGTTGTTACTTGGTGGCGAAACGGACTGAACCGCGTCTTCCCTTTTCAACATTTTTCTGCGTTCACTTATATCGCAGCTCAATGGATGAAGATTTACAGAGGAAGGCGGACTGCCGTCCAATGATAAATCCATGGATGTGATTAAACTCTCATCTCTGCTCAAATAGTTTCCTTCTTCAGGAACAATATGAATATTTAAAATGGTTTTATTTCTATGTTGCTCCGGATCAGCTTCTAAAATTTCGTGCGAATTGACTAAAGAATTCATAGAAAAAGTTTTACTAGAATTTAACCTGTTTCTTACTAAAAACCCCCTGACATGTGCTTGAATAGTAGTGGCTGCGCTAGATAGTGTAGAAGAGTCATCTGTGGATAGCGAAAGCGATTTTTCTTCATTTACTGTCTGCAATACAGTGTCCATTCTCGTTATACCCAAAGGTCTCCTTTCTTTATTTAGATTAGCAGCGGCATAATATTCCTCCTACAAATCAGGAATCTACACTATATTAAACCTGTTTATCGTCGAACTTAAAGACAACCAAATTTTAGAGATTTAAGTGAATAATATAAAATAACATACCTTTTTGTCATTGTCTTCGTCTAAAGAATTATGTTCATTTGTAGTATCATCAAACGTAGAATTTCTACTTTTAAACATAAAAGAACGAAATACTTTTTGTATCGTTACTGCAGCGGTTTCTAAATCCATATTAGGATTATTATGAGTAGAATCATCGTCAGCTTTTGATAGATCTGACTCTACCATACTTAAACTATCTTCATTGATATTTTCGGTACTATCTGATTTCTGAAGTGAATTTTCTGTATTATCATGAAGTTTTGTATAGTTCGAGTCCAAGTTCTCTTCCCGTACTTTAAGCGCGTACTGTATTATTTCTGGATCAATCTCGCCTGCATCGATAGGTATGGTATTTGAAACAGCATTGTGATGTTCAGCCTTATCAACATGTTCAAAATCTGTTTCTGGTTTTATATTTTCTTTAGTCATATTTTCATGATCCACGTCTGTTTCCGCGTTCAAATTAGCTACATTTTTTGTTGCCACAGTTATATGTTCGACATCTGCTGGTGCTTTTATGCAATTTACATTTTCAGTGGTAATATTTTCATGTCCAATGTCAGTTTGTACATTTAAATTAAATACATTTTCTGCTGTTATATTTTCATGTACACCGTCTGTTTCTCCTTTTAAGTTAGTTTCAATTTCTTTAGGGTCAAAGACACTTTTTTCTTTAGACACATTTGAATCTTCATTTAAGTCTTTAGCCAATGTTTCGTGTCCAATTGTATCTTTATGAGCCGTCTTGTTTACTGAATTCCTGTCGCGCGAGTCGCTAATATCCAGTGCGTGAGCTGGTGGGATCATTAAGTTAGAACTATTATTATTTTGAGTTTCATCTGTAAATACTGTACTGCTACAATCATTGCTTGCAACTATTGCCGCTATTTGTTGGGCATTACCTTCATCTGGATTTTCCTGGATTAGCTCATTAAGAGTAGGACTGTTTGGTTTTTGGATTGTTTCATAGATGTCGTTAGCCACATTATTTGGTTTCTCGTTCTGTAACAATGTTATATTATCAGAGATATTTTCGTTATTTTTAATGATATCTGTTTTATTTTTGTCCAGTTCAGGTATAGGAGCATTTTCCATCTCATTAGACTCTAAAACATTCGAGTTGTTAGCAACTTCAGTTTCAGATTTCATTTCAACTTCTGACGATTTTTCTTTGTTACTTTCTACCGTATCTCTATTACTTAACTCGTTTATTACATCTAATTTTATTACTTGCTGAGGTTCATCCGATATACTATCCGGGTCACGCCCGTCATCACCTATAGTGATTTTTGGTAAAATAACAGTACTTGGGACATTGGGTTTCTCAAATACTTCTGTAATAGTCTGTAGTGAAGAATCTATAGTTACGTTATTTTCTTCACATTTCAGTTGTGCAAGCGGTTCGGCAGTTACTTCTTTTTTCACTTTTCCAAAAATTGGAACTTCATCTACTTTTTTGTAAGGCTCTTCATCAATTTCAAGGTCATGTTTATCGTTCGATACTATTTCAGCATCTCGGTTTTTAGTTTTCTCTAAGTTATCAGTAGCTCCTTCATCAATAACTTCAGCCACTGTCTTATTAGTTATATCATCGTTTTCAGTTGTACAAGATTCGTCAATTTTTGAACTATTGGTTATATCGCGAAGTGGAACATATTCTACGTGAGAAATGCCATGGGAAATTTCAACTTCGGACGCATTCTTAAAATCAACTTCATGATGAATTGTAGGTCTTGAACTCGGACCGGGAACTGCTAGCTCTTGTGTAACTACAGGAGTATCTATTACAACAAGATCGACCGTAGCGTCATCAAGTTTTAATTTCATTTCTTTGTCAAACATTTCACGACGCTTTTGAGCTTTCTGTCTCATTTTCTCTTGAGCTGTTTGTATCTTCTGTTCAAGAGACAGTGTTTTTTTACGAGCTGAAATTCACATGACATATTAAGTCTATTCTTGCTTTAACCTGAACAGTGTCAGGTCAAAAAATAAATGCGAAATAGTAAACACTAAAGACATTACTAGATATTTCACCTTACTTTAAAAAGCGGCTTAAATGATTTTATTATTATTATTAGGTACCTACAAAATTTATTTTCGCAACTATGATAGCTCAGTGGTAAGCGCAGTCGGAGTCCTTACACGCGGGAGGAAATGTTCTGTTAGAGGAAAACATCATGAGGAAACCTTAGCTTGGTGATAGGGTACTTTTTGTACTAGACTGGCACTGTTGAAAATTTGTCACCAAGCACCTAGCGATGTATTCCGACAGCCTAACCGGAAAGCCCGTTCCCATTCCAGACTAGGTGTATTTACTATCATAATTGTCATCACTTAACTTCAGGTGAGCTATAAACAAAAATACTTCACCAGTAAAAAAATATGATGAACGTTAGAACTTAGAAGTGACCTAAACGCAATTTCGAGAAATGATCAAGTTGTTGAACCGTTGTATGAAATATCTGTCAGTAACAAAATCGAAATTATAAATGTATCACTCACATGGTCCATCTCTGATTTCTAAAAGCTTTTCCATGTGATTAGCACAAAACTGGTAAACATTAGTGGGGTTGTGCATTAACACATCTCTTGCCAGGCCGTCCATAAGCTCCACCAACCCTGAAGGCATCTTGGGCACCGGCGGAGGCCGGGAGTACGCCCGCGAGCTGGTTAATCTCATTTTCAACTTAAATTTCTAAAAAACTAATCTTACTATTAATTAGAGTTAAGGTGTACTGACGACTGTAGCGTTTCAAAGCTAGAATCTTTTTGAGAGTCCAAGCTTTGTTAAGCTGGAATGTTGAACACCGGTAGTCATGGCGATACGCCAGCGTAACCTTGGTCCCACGTAGCGTATCGATCTGGTGAGGCAGGTCAATGTGCTCACTAGCTAGTTACGTGGGGGTGCATGGACTCATGAGGTCACGCAATATGAAAGCAGTACCACTGAGCTCAATGTCTAGGTCTCGCAGCCGGTGAATGCTACTTTACTATTATGGGCCTAGAAATGAAAAACTGTGTAATGTGAAAATTTCTTGTGTATTTCCAATGCAGTTGGCGCAACTGAGTAGGTACTAAGGGAACGTTAGCTCCAAAGGACAAAGGACAGGTTTTCCTCATACTCTACAACAATTTACATTAAATTCCTGTTAGTGATGGTAATCCCCTCTGATATATTATAGATTGGTTTTGATTCCATGTGGAACTATATTAAAAAGCAAGTATCTTAGATTTTAAAACTATTGCACAAAAAGCGTTTATACACATATATTTTTTTCCTTTTTATAAAACTAGCTTAAGTCGATACTCTACTGCGAGCAATAAAATATTCTCCCGCAGGAGACTTACTCATATAGCTCTGAGAATTATTTTTAAGATTTAAAAAGCGCAACGAAATATACTAGACACGACACGTACATGTTGCGTACAAACACGTGTATGGGTTGCTTGCGTGCTCGATATCAGTGTTCGATAGCATAATGTCCAAATCTGCGCGGGTTTCAGGGCATCGATTGCATTGCGGTAAAACCCGAGCAGCGTTCGAAGTAATCACGTAGAACACTCGTAAGAAAGAACGCGAACGATACATCGTACGAGCGTATTCGCTTACAGTAGAGCTTCAACTACTATCAGATAATATCGCTACAGTTAAGTGATATTCCTGTAATGCGTAGGAGAGCACGGACGAGCCGACACGGGTTTGTTCGCGTGGTGTCGGGCGCACGGCGTATAGCTCGGCTGTAGACATAGAGTGCCCGCACTGTTCCTATGTCGGCGAGAGTAGCTCCACCAAGGAAGGAAAACCAATGCACGAGAATCGGCCACGACCGAGGGAGCGGAGCGGCGACGAGCGCTGCCGCTGGCGGCTCTACTGCGGCAGGGCGCCTACGCTTACACTACGTTACTTAAAATTCAATTTATGTGAGTCAACTTTTTTATTTTCATACCGTGTTCTATAATAGTAATTTGTATATAAGATCATATATAATTTTTGCAATGTTAATACATTTTACAATAACAAACATCTCCATAGTGTACATAGATACACACGCAGTGGCGCTAAGTCGCGGCGCGTATCGGTATATACAGAGGCGCGGACGCCTCCTACATAGTGATGATAGAAAAATTAATGGCTACAAGTAATATCATACAAATTAATGACTATTCCCTTACAAATTATCTCATATAATAGCATCCTTCTACACTATGACCCATCGAACGATTCGCCCGGTTCGCTCTCTGTACGCGCGATACACGATGCTCTAGTTCGCTCTGACCGATTTTGTCCAATTACAGCTTCCCACTCCCGCAGCTATGAAGGTATCAAAATCACACTGCTATAAATTTATAATAAATAAATGCCTATTTACACTATGTAACTATACAAAATGATAGTACGACGAAATTACATATTACTTTAGTCGAGCATCTAATTTAAAATTAAAATCCATACGAGGAGCTAGGGGCAGGCAGCGCGCGCGTCTCGGCGTCGCCGCGTCGGCGCCGCTCCGTCCTTCACTACACGTCTTACACATTTCATTATCTTTATTCATTTTGTACAATCATATTCAGCCGAAAAGCTGGGTCGCTGGCTCGATCGACCGATGCGACCATCGCCGGCGATCCGAGGTGCGGTACAATCGATCATGCAACAATACATACAACTCGTAACTTATTTAAACAATTCAACGACATTAAGAAGTTCTAAAGTAAAGTAGTGAGGTACACGTGACGCGTCGACGCGAGCTCGGCTCGGGCGGAGCCGGGCGCGGGCGCGGGCGCGGCCGCGGGAGCGCGAGCGAACCCACCTCTACAGAGACATCAGCTTATACTCACCGGAATCACCAGAGGTATACAAAATTAATAACGTCATTAACAAAAGTGAAATCGAATAGAAAATATCAATATATAACTGAAAAAGAAACGATCTCATTATTCTAGGAGGTGGATGGAGTGGGTGCGGATCACTTGGGCAGGGGGCCCGGGGCCACCGCCTGCCGCTTGTGGCTGATCTCCAGCTCGCCCAGCCACTTCCACAGCTCGTCGCGCTCCTTCTCGCGCTTCTTCTCTCTGCGGGCAACCATACACATCACCGTACATAACTTGCTACACAGTTGGCCTCGGCTTACATAATGATAAATGATGGTGTGGTCGCAGATGGTTGACACACCTAGCCTGGAGATGGAACTGCCTGTCAAGTGAGGCTGCCGCAATACACTGTTTGAGTGCTTTGCGCCCAGATTTTCAACTCGATAGTAGTTTTTTTTTCAACAAGCCAAAAAAAAGCTAAAAAATATAATCATAAATTATATTTTTTACTAGCTGCGCCCCGCGGTGTTACCTGCTACATATTTTTGGGATAAAAAGTAACCTATGTTTTGATCCAGGGTCTTAGCTACCTCCATACCAAATTTCATCCAAATCCGTTCAGTAGTTTTTGCGTGAAAGAGTAACAAACATCCATCCATCCAAACTTTTACATTTATAATATTATTTGGATCATTACCATGCGTCTGAAATCTTGTACAAAATAACTAAGAAGTTAGTTTCTAAATTTTGTTGTTTTGTTGTTTAGTCTTTAGTGATATAGCTTGCGGCAGCGGTAGGTACTTACTTCTGCCGTTCCGCCTTGTAGCTGGCGGTGAGCTCGTCGAAGAGCTTGGAGTTCATCTCCATGAAGGTCTTGAGCACGTTGTAGACGAGCGCCACGATGGTCTGGTTCCAGTGCTCCTTGCTGATCCGGTACAGCGCCGGGAACATTATCGGCATTATCACGTGGTTGTTCTCCTCCATCAGAGACATTATATATTCGTTGTTCCAGAAGTAGAGTGCCCGCTCTGCCACCTGGAAACGTTCCATTACATTTTTAGTTTGGTCCTGGATGACACAACTACAGGGTTACACGGGACGGCAGTAGTTGATTGTACCTACTACCAAATCAATTAATTTATTGCGGTCAAGACTTATTATACGTTTTCCATGCGTCTATTCTTATTAACTCAGTACGGCACCATTATGCCAAAACGAGGTCATTGTCCTGAACAAATCAATTAAATTTTTGCTCTCAGCTCAAATGCGTGACTTTATATTATGCGGTTCTGTATGTATATTCGGATATAGGGTAACACAGAACGGTAATACGAAGCCAAAACGTGATCACTATGGTGCATTATGAACCACCTTTACTATAAGACCGACTCTAAAATCGCGTCAAAAATTACTGTAAATGTATGCAACAGCTTTTTTGTCGCAATTTTAGGGTTTATCACATAGTAAAGTTGGTCATATAACCAGCCGAGTACCTATTAGAAAATACCCTACCACTATGTTATAGTTTCTTTCACCCGCAGCTCAAGCCCATTGTTGGAGTTTGAACCCACGCCCTTCGGCGTGTGAACCGACCGCACTAACCCAATAGCTATCATCGCTACGAGACACTATATATTCTTATTCAAAGTGGGGGCGGTAAGTCCTGCACCGACGTCCCGCTTGGAGTGTATTGTGCATTTCCCCCTACCAGCGCATACCCGATCCAACCCAGCTCCTTGAAGTATCGGAGCGAAGCTCTGGGCCACTGGCATTACTATCAAATCCACTTGGCACACGATCATATCCACTCTTCGTACAAAGAATGAAAGTATTATTATTTACCTGAAAGTGTGGGCTGGAAACACATTTTGCTATTTGCCTGAATAGGGGCTCCTGTATTTCTGCAAAGTGAGCCGGTTCAATCACATCTAATATCTCTTCTATTTCACCCAAGAACATGACCTGGAATATATAATTTTTTCTATTAATATTACAATATTTATTACAAAATACTTTTATTATTATAAATTAAAACTATATTATATAAAATATAATAACCAAATTTATACAAGTGACTTAATCTAAAAGTCCGTCTGGGATATGTGGCCAGAATGCTGGCCACACTGGATGGCAACGCTAAGCTTTTGACCAAAGTAGATACTAGCATTCTAGTCACTTAAAGCCTCTTCGTAAATGTTTGATATTATTATATTTTTACTCCTGTTTTGCTTATAATGAAGCATAATGTTTTGTCGCAGATGACTAGAAATTGATAAAATTAAGTAACCAAGTTGTTGACACTCACTTGATTATATAAGCACTCAAGACAAACAAATAAATTTGCTAAAGTCATCATCATCAGCCTATACTAGTCCACTGCTGGACATAGACCTCTCCTAAGACACGCCACTCAGCCCGATCTTCGGCTTTTCGCTTCCATCCACCGCCAGCTGTCCTACGTATATCGTCCGTCCATTAAACGTAGCCAGTGTCAGTGGGGTTTGGCGGCCTACTGCGGTAACCCGGGGATTCTTCGCACCCCTCGCCCTGCCGTTACCGTGACCGCCGCCTTGGTCAGGAATAGCAGGGCGGCCGGGAACTCGGGGCCGTTCATTTGGGGACTTTTCCATGGGAGGTTTGTGCCCATAGTCACCACGCTGAGCATGCGGGTTGGTGACCGCAGGGACGTAGCTTTTCGCACTAGTAACACTGCTGCCTGTTACCAGTCTGAAATTTAGCTACGCCGTAAATTGTGATGGTTATCCCGCCATCAATCGGTCCCCTTTTAGTAGGTTTTTACTACAGGCAGGGGGTACCGATGCCGTATTCTAATCGCCCCGGCACCAGGGCTAAGGGCATTTGCTAAAGTAAATATGAATAACTTACATGTCTCTTTTATAGTAGCTAACCAATTATGTACTGTTATCTCAAAAGTCTTAGCTATTTTTTATACAAGATTATAATCTTGAGATGTACTAAACCGAAAGCGTTGTTGTTGTTGATTGTTCTCAGCAAAGCGAAAAACTATGGTCACAACTCAGAAATCGTGACAAAGAAAATCAGAACTTCCATAGAAAAATGACAATCATCCTCAACAAAATGTAAGGGATCAGCTGATTTAGTGATTTCAGAGTTTTGTGCCCTCAGTAAAAGTTGTTCACAATGATAAGTAGGTACTACTCTTTTTGCTTAAAACACCCCACACTTATATGACATTGTATACCTAAACAATGTAGATAATAATTTGGTTTTAAACTAAATTTGTATGCAGACAGATTTGTAGCATGTCTGAATTATTTTAATGTGTCACTACTTATAGATAGTGCGTACCTCTTTCTGCGAACAAGTCTTGGGCCAGAATTTGAGCAGGCCGCGCACGACGGGCTCGGTGAGCATAGCGTCCTTCTCTAGGAACTGGACCACGCAGTAGGCGAGCTGCGCATGGTACAGTGACAGGCATTTCACCTTGTGCAATGGCAGTAGCACCTTCACAAGGAACTGCTTGTGCTCGCTCTTCAGCGGCAGCGCGAACCCGTTTATTATACTGCAACAAACACATTTTTTTTTTAAACTCAAATTCGCTTACTTTACACATTAACTTTAACAAATTACTCTTATTTAAAATGCTATAATTTAGCCTTTTATTTTGATGGTCCGTACATAGTGGACATTCTCCATGCGCGCACAAGGTGGTTCACCTTTTTTTTTTATGTTTTCGCCGGATGTGGAACTTTTTGCCGGAGTGTATGTTTCCAGAAAATAACAATAGGGTCTAAAAATCTAAAATAAATAAGTTCTTTCTAATCACACGTGCTCCATCTTAGATCGTATCGGGCAGTATAATTATGGTCAAACCAGAACCTATTAAGAATTATTCATAATTTTGGATATAGCATTTTAGCAATACGCGTCATTTGTCAAGCCAGGGTTGGTGGTGTATGTAGTATAGGAGGACAAATGAACATACATACATGGACTGCGGAAATAACAACTTGAAATAGGTATTCGCTCTACACATTACGCGGCAGCGAACTTTGAATTAGAATTATTTATAGGTACATATAATTACTGTCGTAATCAACGTCATGAATACAAAAATGTAATTTATAATTAAATATGATATAAATCTTAGTGAGAATAATTAATGATGTAATAATATATGCACAAATATGCGAATTTATTACTGATCATCTGTACTGGGTACTCTCTAATACTCGGCCCAGCTTAAATTATAGTATCGTAGGACATTACAAACAGCGCCATCTGACCCCAAACTAAGCAAAGCTATGGAAGTCAGATAACTGATAGAATACTTAAATTGTAAATACATACTTATAATAAACACAGAACACCCAGACACAGAACAAACATTTATTTATACACGAAAAATGTTTGTCCTGAATGGGAATTGAACTCTTCAACTCTTGGAGCAGACATACTACCAATGTACCAACAGGGCTGTTGGCTGCAGGATTGAAAATCTGCCACCAATAACCTTTTATGGTGTGTTCAAGCAGCCTCAATTGACAGCCGCTTCCCATTCTAGGCTAAGTGTGTTTACCATTTTCGACCACTTCACTTAACATCATACAAGCAGTGGCAACCTAGCAACCTCATCTATAACCAGAAAATAATCTTACGTAAGGGTAAGTACGATAGTGTAAGATTTTTTTATGTGAGAAACAGTTTGAGACCAACCTTCCAAGTATTTCTAACAGCTCGCCCACGCCGTTAAAGTGCTCGGTCTCGTAGACGAACCGCAGGAATATATTGTTGATCTGTTTCCGGATGAAAGCGCGCAACCCGAGGAACTTGCCGTAGATGCGGTGCAGCACTGTTTTCAGAAAGTCGCGCTCGCGCGGGTCTTCCGAGTCAAACAAATCTAACAGCTAGAAACAACAACACACGTCAGCAAGCGTAGTTTGTCGCCGGTCTTGACACTGTAAGCATCACGGGCGACGAACACGCGTCGACGCCGCTCGGTCAGCCCTGAGTAATCAATGTGAATTTAAAACGGTTATTTAGTAATGATGTATTTCAACAATCAGTGCCGACAGTCGGCGCGACTAAAGAATCAGCCTAACACATTCAAATATAAGTACTGTAAGTACTCAACACCTTGGGTTCAACGTCGGAAACATTTTAATGAATTTATCGTACAGCTGGAACATAACAAGACACGTATTCATTTTACTTATAAGGGATTACTTACTTTTAATTAGGTCGAATAAACTAGTTTCCGGTGACCTTTTTTAAGGCTTTAAAAAAAATTACGTAAAAAATCACCCTCGCCTTGCTTTGCACTGAAAGACATAGTCGAAGTATTCGACCTATCAAACGTGAGTAGTCTCACTAGCTTCCCGTTCCCGTGGGAATACATGGATAAAAAGTAGCCTATGTCATCCGGGGATAGTGTAGCTTCCCAACGGTGAAAGAATTTTTGAAATCGGTCCAGTAGTTTCGGAGCCTGTTCATTACAAACAATCAATTCTTTCCTGTTTATAATAGTATAGATAGATTTCGCTTCGATCTTGTCTGTGTAGCAAGAGAAACAAAACAAAAGCGTACTTTCATTGCAATTCAAAAACTTATAGATTTATAAACGCTGAGATAGTTTTGCGTTAATGTTGTAAGATACTATATAACTCGTAATAATTCTACTATAAACTGTACTGTACTTTGACATATGTACTTCAAAGAGAGAGGACAAACTCATATTTTGTGTACATTTTATCAATATAACTAGTTATTTAAATCGTTTGTGGGCGAATAATTCGCTCTACTCTATAGGTCGCGCGGCTCGAATGGATATTTATATCAAAAGTGGAGCAAGATGACTCACAAGGATTTTGAGGTAGAGATAAAGATTGCTTACCCTATGGTTAATACCACATAAGGCTTTAGCACTCACGACGCTGCATCATACATGAATAATTTAAAATTTCTCAAGTAGGCGTTTATCTTCGCAATATATCAGACGTGAATCCAGGTAAGGCAAGTGAACCCTTAGACCAAATTCGTCAAGTTTTCCATTAATTTACTCATTTTAGTGATTTTTTACTTTTGGACTAGATACTTTTTAATTACCTATATACTAAAAGTTTAATATATATATGTATGTATATAGTACATGCCAACACATATTTATTTTATCTTGACATCGTATAATGGCAGATCTATCTATCTTCAGATAGCTATTTATTTTGTAGGCCTATTGTTATAATAATAATAATCTACCTAACAAACATGAAATACATTCTTATCAATAAAACGGTAAGTACCTACCTACATATCTTTGATAGGTCAAAACATGGCATAGAAATATTAAAATGCTACGTCATATAATCTCAAGAGTTCATGAATATAGCAAGTATCTGGTTAAGATACTGCAATTAATGATATTCAAGTCGTGTCAGGTCTTCGGGTAAATTTTTAATTATGACTGGTTCTACCTACATTAACTTGTTCACTTTTTCCTTTATGACAAAAGCAACATTTTTTGTTAGTACACTATCTTTTAACCACTATCACAGTAAAATGTTTCGTAACAATTATTTTTTTCACATTTTAAGCAGCAAAATTTTTTTTTTTTTTAGTATTATTATACGCTCCACAGACGCTGGGGTCCGTGATCTTTGTCAACTTTAGTTACAAACTTTTTTTTAATTTAAAAGCAAAACAAATTAATAATTATTTGAGCAGACCGTTGTTTTCAAAAGCAAAACAAGATTTCGATAAATTTTATTAATAGAAAAATTTAAAAAGTTAAGACAAATTAAATTAGTAAAGTTTACGCACAATATTTGACGTAAATGGCTCTGTTGTAATTTTTTTTATTAGCCGTTTTTTAAATAAATCGTACGAATCACAAATTTTTGCGTGACTGCCAAACGTTAATTTTTGCCCTCAAATTAAATTCCACAAAGTAACGCCTGAATCAATCAATTATTATCTGTGACATTCTACAATGTGTTTTGTGCGTGTCTTACTAGGTGATAGATCTCCTTTGGAAGTTATCGTCTATGCGGTGGTACCTACCACCGCAATATCAGACATTATGCCGCCAAGCAATAGTATGTAAATAAAACCGTACCCCGATTTGAAGTACAACGAACTTACAGGACTATTGAGATAAACGTTCCAATGTCTCAAAACAGACACCTTGGTTTTATTATATTCAGGAAACATTGTAACAATGTAAATAAATAAATATTACAATTATGATCACTAGGCATATTTTCGAATAGAGGTTAATTTTTTTTTGTTTGGTTAATGTCGGTACCTTAACCAAACAAAAAAAAATGGTGTGCAGTGGTCAAGGACAGTCGTTATCAACTACCATCAAGAGAGTGCTTCTTAAAAATATAGATAGATAGAGTCAATAGAGTTTGCGGTCAATATGGTGAACACTTGCCTAGATGAAACCGATTCACTTGCTAACCAAAGTCACCTAGGTTGTATCCTACTCGGCGGCGCTTTCCAATATTCGCACAATGAAAGTGGAATTAAACCGAATTCATCTTTTGTGTATTTTCTCATACATTGATTAGGTTAACAAACTTAATTTGCTAAATGTGTATACGACAACATTGGCCTAACCTTGTGCCTAAATCACTACTTACGTCATAATTATCGTGAAAGTTACCTCGCAAATGGCACACGTGTTTCTGAGAAAAATAATTAATGAAGATACCTGCAACACAAACTTCTGATCGATAACTTTCTTGCCGATGGTGGGCTGGAAGTCGGTGGACTCAAGGAAGCGCAAGAAAAACTCGTACACTAGCTGGAGGTGTGGCCAAGACGCTTCCAGAGTCGGGTCATCCTCCTCGGGATCGAAGTCAGGATTTTCACTCGGCGGCAGAGTGCGGAACAGATTCGCCGATATCTGGAAACATACGAATTTTACTCCACTACACAGAAGGGAGAGTTACGTTTTGTTCTCTGGCAGGCATTTCTTAAATATACTACTGCGAAAACGTAACAAACATATTTACATACACGAATTTCATACCATCAGAAAGAAGTGATATGAGATTAGATTCCCTGCAAAGAGCCCTAAAATGCATGAAGCGCTAAATACTCATTGGTGGTATACGACGTGTAGTTCACTAATCTATTACTTTCCCTTTGCCTTAGGTACTAACTGCAATACAAATTACATAATTCAGCTTGCGGATGTTCTACTATTAATTATGTACAAACAATATCCTTAAATCTTTTCCTCATTTCAAATGTAAACTGAACTATTACAATTTTTTTCAAACAAAATATAAAGACAAGTATCAATGAATTATTTATTCATTTTGTACATAATTATCCGAAGTTAATTATACTTATGATAATGTGGATAAATTGAAAACGATCAAGATAAGATCTTGCTATTGATATACGAAGTCCAATGTTTTTTCATATACTTAAATTAAACACGTTTGAGAAAAGTTGATAAACGAAACTATCTTCACCAACATACAACAAATTAGACAATCACAAACACTTGACGACTTAGTAACAATCACTCTTAACATCCCATTCCCGCCGCAATCACTTTATTAAATAGAAGTCTAGGTACTTGGCTGAATAATAACATTTATCTAAGTCCTATCATGATAGCAACAAGTCTAATACATGTATGTCGTTTATCTATGGATCCGTCTGACCCTTATTGGGGCATATCTTTAGTAATTGGCGTGTTTACTATCTGGGATTCTATAATTTAAAAAGTTATTTATTATTTAAGAACCGTGTAATTATTTATAGTTAAAACTGTAATAAATAATTTATCGGTAACAGTAATACTTGTAGCGATGATAGCTCAGTGGTTAGCGCGATCGGTTCACACGCAGAAGGGCGTGGGTTCAAACCAAAGCAATGACCTTGAGCTGCCAGTGAAGGAAAAAATCGTAAGGAAACCATAGCATGATGGTAGAGTACCTACCTTATTGTACTCGGCTAGTTGGCTACCATCCTCAAGTTGAAAATCTGTTGCCAAGCACCTAACCAGTTCCATTCCAGGCTAGGTGTGTTTACCATTTCCGACTACACCGTCACTTAACATCAGGTAAGCTGTGGTCAAACATCTAGCCTACCAACCATAAAAAACATTATACAGGGTTACGAGACAGGAGTGTACCTACTATGTCGAAAAGAGTACATTGTACTTGTAGCTTTTTTTAATGTAAAAGTAATGAGACGAACGATGCGCTCTCCCGATGGTAAGAAATAACGCATGTCCATGACCATTGCAGCAATACACAGAAGTTCCAGTTATTTTTTTAACTTATTAATATAACGATATTAACCACTTTTACTAAGGTCACAAAACTTAAATCACGGTAAAAATTAGGTGCTCCATACATAATATTATGAATTATAAAATTCTATCATGTATATAATATATTGTAATACGGAAACTTGGCCCAACAGATGAATCATATCTTTTACTGACTTACGAGTAAGTCATCATATATGAATAGGCTAACGATGGACAAGCACGGAGCTTCATCGCTCCTTCTTTATAATACTGACCGCTCATTCAATTCAATGAAGACACGTGAGCTAATACTATGCATGCATACCGCCCACAGCAGGCACAAATCACTTCTATTACATTGATTGTTAAGAAAGCAATGTTGTCAGTTCAAAATCAATTCATTAAAAAGTCAAAGGTAAGGAATTCGTTGATTCAGAAAAGGGTATGAATGTATGTAATGTGTTATGAGCAGCACTGTTTCTTTTAAAATATTCCCGTGACAAACGAAAAAATGAGATCTGGATTGGAGACTATTTCTGGAATTGGAAACTGGATAGAGCAGCTCTATTACTGTTCTTGTTCTTTGATTAAGCATTACTTCACTGACTTTGTTATATCATTTTATTTTTTATTGTACACAGGCTAAGTGTTTTCAGTACATCTGACGTTAATTGAAAATGGTGTCTAAGACATACCATATAGGCATTACAATAGTAAGTGCCGTGATAATAAGTGCCTCCCTCTCAACTCAGTCTTAGCTTCTGAAGGAAATTTTGCCTTTTAAGCTGTTGGTAATTTAATATAATAGATGTCATAATGGTTAAGATAGAATATCATACAAATGCATTCGTTTTCATACCATTGATAAAACATGAAACCCTGCTTAACATTGGCCAGTGTGTCATCATACGCAAATCTATTATAAATTTAAAAAACGCCGTACATGCAAGCCGAAATGTGTGTATACAAGCTATTCAAACAAATTACTAAAACTAACAGGATAAGGTTAGAAATATAAAATAAAAACTGTCCATGACGAAATTTGTAGGATGTCACTGAAGTAAACTGCTGCACTGAAACATTTCAGCAGTTTTTCGTGGGTCGCGATTGGGTGGCTTGTACAAAATGTTTTGAGTCCTTGATCCATCGGACCCTTTTCGTGGTATACATTAACAATCGTAATATTTTTTAATTTTATTTCCCAGATTATGTGACTATGTAGTTTAATTAAGTTAATTTCAATTTATGTGTACACCTCAGTACCTTATCATCAGACGGTTGACAATAGTGATATTATTGTTTGGTCTGAGACTCTGAGCAACAGAAGACATACAATGAAGTATCTGTTAAGAATGTATGTCATTGACCACATTAAGCTAAGATTTTAGACTTAACAGTCAAACCAGCATTTCTTTATTTAGTCAGCTACCAGGGGTGTGCAACGCAATGACAAGAACCAGTAGCCTCCAGCAGTCATCCTCTAAATTTTCTCTAGCATTGTACATTATCTTAATTATGTGAGAAATTAATGGGATTAAGTGTCAGCAGTCCAGTTGGGAGACTATACTAGAGGTCCAGAACCTCAGAACCAGTTTGAATCCCATGGCATGCACCTTTGTCTTTTCCAAGTCATGTGTGTATTGCTGATGACTTCAAACAGTGAAGGATAACATCGTGTCTACATTCTCAGTGATGTGTGAAGTCTGCCAACCCGCATTCGGCCAGCAGAGTGGACTATTGCCTTTACCTTCTCACAACAAAGTGGGCCAGTTTATGAAAAAACAGGACAGATATGGAAACCACTTGGCAAATACTGGATTAGCCCTATTTTTATAAACAGTCCTGACCATGCTTTCTTTCACCAGCAGCTCAAATTTGTTGATAGGATTTAGTTGACGCCCGAAAGGCAAGTGATCTGTCCACACTATCCACTAAGCAATCATAGCTACAAAAAATATAAATTCCGCAAATAAAAGTAATTAATTGCGGAAAATGTCAGAAAAAAAACAATGTGAACCTTGTAATTTCATGTCTTAAGATATAGTGTATCTTTTCCAGCAACATTGTGACTCTGTTCTGATGACCTACTGAAACTTCTGCATTGTTATTAAATTTTTATGGCACTATAACCCAACACCCAATTTCCATACAACTTTGTTTTAACAGAACTAGAATCTTTTAGTTTCATTCTGTTATATTATCCTATTACTTATTATTACTTTAACCAACTACTTGACTTTGACTTTGACCTAAATGCTAAAAAATTACACATGGATACAGATGGATAATATAGACTCAAAGTAGATATTAAAATTTATGATTATAATGCCTGACTCAGAACTTGGCTTTTAACTCAATGAACACAGTCACACTGTTGTTGTTACCACATCCACACTGCCACACTGATGAGGATCAGTGAGGAACAGCATTACCAATAACAAGAAGGATAAATTACCATTTTAATAATCTCTGGGTATACTGGCTCTGTGAGTACGCCGCGGCCGCCGGTGATGTACTCGACTAGCTCGTTGAGCGTGGCGCGCTTGATCTCCTTGCCCTTCAGATCCGCCACCGGGTCCATGAAGTCGAATGCCACGCAGCACTGGCGCAGCTTGCGAATAAACAGCTCCTCCTGTTCACCGCTTGGAACATCTGCAATTACAATTTACAAATACATTTGTTATGGGAACCTAAAAACATGGTGAGCTTCCACAAACTCTACTAACATTTAAAACTTGTGTGATTTTGTAGACGCTACCAACAAATGTTAAATTTATTATAGTGTCAGATGTCTAATATAGTGAAATATTTTTGATGATGAAAATGAAAAGTAGAACTACATAAATTTGAATCCATGAACTTTCATCTTTCCATGTATGATTAAATTCATATTATCGAATTATGAATGACACTAGAAATATTATATGTAGTTACAAAATAACTAAACTTAGTCAAGTCAAGGGTGGGTAAATTTTTTTAGAAGATAATTGAAATAGACAGAAACTCTTTATCATATAACAATTAACACATACACTCTTTTTGTTAAATTATAAAGGATAAAGAGCTTGATAAATCTTGACTAATCTCTTAAAACTTTCTTGAGGTTTGGTATCTATTATTGGTACAATTATATTTTAAGGCTATGTTAAAATTTGACTCAACTAGCTGATTTAAGTGGAACAAATACTATTAGCTAATTAAATCAATACTGAGGGCTATTTATATGAGTTGTGATTAATTTTGCAACAAAAAGTTAAGGCAATTCTGTTACTTCTATCAATAATAAAGAAGCCTGGAAGAGAATAAATTAGGTTGTTTGCATTAGTATAGTGTAATGTAAAGCCTGTGAAAAATAATATACAGACTTCTTTAATTTCCAATGAGTCTTGAGTAAAAGTGTTCACCAATTTTCAAATAAGAAATAACTTCTAATAAAAGCTGCATTGCTCTGTAATATTAAATAAATATTCTATGGTGATATTCATTTCTTAAATGTGTGTCTGCATAATGGCATACTTTCTGTATGTGTTTGCATTTTGGTGCACTGACATTCAATATATAGATATAAATATCTTTGCTCATAATCAACTGGTCTGTATTAATATTAAACTACATCGATAGGCTTTTCGCAGTGAACAAACATAAAGCATGAAAGCATTATTTTTAACAATAAAATTGATTGCTATACTTTGCTATATTTATGGGTACTAAATACATAGTATATATTTTTATTTATAGAGCTCAAACATTGTGTAATTGTAATGCAATTTCTGAAGTTGAGAAAAAAACTGGACAAGTCTCACGGTCAAGTTAACAATCCAAAATTATTAATTACTATTAATAAAATAAAATCATATTTTACTGCACAAAAGCATACAGGTAAGCATGTAACACAAAATATCATATTATTGTGTGGTAATAAAGAACCCTTATGTGAAACTGACCCTTATATTTAGTGGTCTGAGTGGATAATGTATCCTCAGTAGATTTGAGCTAATTTTAAATAAAATTAAATATTATTTTGCACAACACAATTACACTAGTTGCAAGCTATCTAAATCTCTACAACACACACTGCTCACTAGGTACAGGTCTATTTATGTACCTACTGCCTAAAATAAACAGTATAGTACTATAGGTATGCAGCTGGAGTTTTATTTTGTTTTCAATTTATTTATCATATAATAAAAATGGAATAAGGGATAATGAATTAAAATAGCTTATTAAATACTATGATTGATTGGTCTAACCACTCTAGTATAACTGTATGTGAAAAAAGGTTTAAGGTATGAAGATTTTGAGGGGGCATATAAAACAAGCATTAACAGAATCTCCCAGTTACATGTAGATTGGGTTAGCAGCGCTAGAAATCGCGCGCCTAAAATAGATAAGGATTTAAGGACCCACCTTTGAGCAGAGGCAGAGCCTGGAGTTCCACATCTTGCGTGTTGCGGTATCGAGAGGAACCCTGAGACTTCTTGGTCTTTTTCTTCAATGACCGCTTGGCGAAAGGATCAATCCTGTCCACAAATGTTCCCGAAGACATTTTGGCAGTAAAAAAGTGTCCCAATTGACAATAGGTAGACTGTGTATCAATGCGAAAATTGTTTTGATTCGGATAGTGTCATGATCTGGCCCAGTCCACGAGACGAACGCGCACTTCCCGTAAGGTCGGAGCACAATATTACAGCCTAAACAAACATTCCTTCGTCACACATGACGGTAATGGAGTGGTCACACTCAGGCCATTCTTTACACACTTCAAGATTCCACAACAGTTACGTAATTATAAAACGTCTTTATCACTAAAATGACACAAATACAGCAAGGAACAATTTGATTCACAAATTCAGTTTTATTTTCTGAGGCGTGTCACGAATAGCTGAAGGCAGAAGTCACATATACATACAAGCCTCGTGTAATATCAGCCGGTCAGTCAATGACAATAATTTCTTGGCAATAATCACTAGAGATTTCTCACAGTTTTATTAGTAACAACACGGAAAACAACGAAACAAAACAGTTATCGTCCTGTTTAGACGTAATCGGAAACTTATGCGGTGATGACACGGACTAAAATTTTAACACCAAAAATCTATCATCTTCTCGCCATCGCTCACCATCCGTTTCGACAATGAAACAGGACGCATTTTTAACGCTCTGCACTTGAGTACGTAACTAGTAACAAATTAATGAATTAGATCGCTTCGATAGACTTGCAGAAACGTAAAAATGGTTTATTGAATGTGTTAAATCTCTAAAAGATTATCATCACGGATTGCTGCGAAAACGCTACACTCATAGAAAAGTACCTACTTCTGAAAATAGATGGAGATAGAAAATGTTCAGTTATCCAACTCACATACTTATTAAGTGTAAGAGCAATTTAATACATTCTATTATTATTAATTATAAATTAAAATAGTTAATTTGTTTTATTATTTAGATAATATTGTGATAAATATTAATTATCTATTTTTTAAAATATATTAATTTAAGAGTACGTAAATGTATAGCCAAATTCCGACCACAGAAAATAAAGAACAGGACAGATTATATTAATAGCTCTTTGTTGATGGTAAATAAACAAGCCAATGGCTTATGTAAACGCACCATTTCCTCCGTTTTTGCTTACGAAGCAAACCTAATTCGAAAAATAGTTATTTAAGTTCTCGATATCCTTCCAATTATATAGTAGTAAATAAAAAAAGGTGCCAAAAATCCCTCTTGCTTGTAAAAATACACTGAATACTGTTCTACACTAGCATGACTTATATTAGCGGAGATTGTTGTAAATTTAATCACTACATTAGCCTCGATCTGAGATTAAAGAAAAAAGATACATACTTTTCATTTGTAAATGTGTTAGAAAAGGAAATAGTTCCTGGTAAACAATAAAGTCTGAATTGATAACTCTCATTGACAGCGAATTTAAGAGAAACAGACTGATAACGTAACTGATCGTCAGAGTTCACCTTAACCATATGCGTGCGTTTGGGTGCCAATAGACCTATGGCGTTATACGGTGTTTGTAAACTGAACTTGATAGATACTCTGTGCCGGCGTTTTTTTTTTTTTTTTTTCTTTGGTTTTGGCGTCGCGTTTTAGCATTTGCCAGTGTCAAGTAATTATATATTTTCAAGTTAAATAAGTGCCATCGTAGCTACTTTTAGTCAAAGTCATCTTTGTCAAGTCCAGTTCGTGTCAGTTAATTCCAGTCATGCTTTAGTAAAGTAGTGGCAACTTTACTACAAAGCTTCGATGGAGTTTTGGAAGCAACACGAAAACTCATGTTTCACCACATTATATCATTTTCCCACACTCGCGCTTGTAATTCGGCACTTTATGAATAAAACACCACCATTTTTATGCATAAACACTCGACAAAACACTAGTTTTGGAAAAAAATACAACGGAGCGACACGACTCTTCCCGCGTTCCCGCCAAAACTCGTGCCGGCGTTGTATGCTTCTAAGTCAATACTAGTCTTTTGGCGGGAACGCGGGAAGAGTCGTGTCGCTCCGTTGTATTTTTTTCCAAAACTTGCGCTTTGTCGAGTGCTTATGCATAAAAATGGTGGTGTTTTATTCATAAAGTGCCGAATTTCAAGCGTGAGTGTGGGAAAATGATATAATGTGGTAAAACATGACTTTTCGTGGTGCTTCCAAAACTCCATCGAAGCTTTATAGTAAAGTCGCCACTACTTTACTAAAGCATGACTGGACTTGACTGACGCAGACTGGACTTGGCTAAGACTGGACTTTGACTATAACTAGCCACGAGGACACTTATCTAACTTTTGCAACTTGAAAATATATTAATGCTAAAACGCGACGCCAAAACCAAAGAAAAAAAAAGTCAATACTAGTATAGTCTCTGGTTAGTCTCTCCTCTTCTATTATGTAGTCTATGGTATTTGGCTTTGGAAGAAAGTGGCTTTCTAAAGATTTTTTTCCGTTTTGTTTGGATTATTAAGTAAATGTGGACTTAATCGTCATTTTATTAATATTCTTGAAATAATAATTGTGACCTCGAAACTTCAAGCTTAAGCTATCGAACTGAATTGCCAATTTCTTCAGAGAAATCATTTAGAAAGCAACATGGAAGCGCTGACAGTTCCGCCATGAATGCAAAATAAATAGAAATTGTGAAGGTTTGAAACGTAAATATCTTACCATTGTATACAACGTAATGCTATTGTTTTTACCTATCGAAAACAATGATGATACAACGCCAACAAATTGGGTAATGTGTGACGGGTGTTACTTATGTCACCAACTCTCTAAGAAAGTCCCCTTGCTTTGCATACTTTATTGGTCGCTTGCAATCGGATTTGTACACGTTATATTGATCTCCAAGTTTAGTAGATCTTTTATACTCTATTTAACTTAGTAATATTGGTTACATGGATATTTCATATTCTGTATACTAACACATAGACTTAGTGCATACTTATATTGTGTCCCTTATTAGTATTTAACACAAATATAATCTTATCATCAGGTTTTGAGTTAACATTGGTTACAAAAGTCATAAAGCCTCTTGAAAGGCGGGTTGAAAATGCAAATTAATTATGAATGGTACCTAGGTATTTAATTATATAAAAAAATTTGTTTTAGCAGCTGGTCATCAGTCAAACTGGCTAGACACTTCACAATGTTGAGAGGTGGGCGTGGAGGCCGTCACAGTCCGGAGCTGTATCCCCACACACTGAAGTGTTCTAACGCAAGTGACACAAGCTCAGCTTACAGTGGTAGCGACACAATGACATCAGTACACAGCTCTCTCGACATGGACATGGAAGTGGATCTCTCGGGGCTCCATGAGTCCATTGTGGATTCTGATGAGGAAGAGGACTTGGAAGAGAGCATGGACAGTCTTACTGTTCGTGATGCTGTTCGAGAGTGTCTAGAAAAGGACCCCACTGAAAGAACTGAGGAAGACATTGAAATACTCTTAGAATTCACTCAACACTTGAAAGCATTCACTAACATGACCCTGACAGTGCGAAGAGCATTGTGCAGTAAAATGGTATTTGCAGTGGTAGAGAAGGCTGGGACAATTGTTATGAATGATGGAGAAGAACATGATTCATGGTCTGTCCTCATCAATGGACATGTAGGCATTGAGCATCCAAATGGGGAAATTGAATACCTCAATGTGGGTGATAGCTTTGGAATGGCTGAGGCCACACTTGAAAAATTGTATCATAGGGGAGTGATGACAACACGGTGCGACGACTGCCAGTTTGTCTGTGTAACACAAGATGACTTTTATCGCATATTACATCAGGGGGAAGAAAACATTAAAAGACATGAAAATGAAAATGGAGTTGTAGTTTTGGTGACAGAGTACAGAGGGGCAGCAGGAGAGTCAAGTCGCCTCTTAGGGCATGTAGTGATAAGAGGTACTCCAGAGGAGTTGATGCTACAGCTCATTGCTGATAATTCACGTGATTCCACTTATGTTGAAGATTTCCTGCTGACTCATAGAACCTTCATTGAAAGTCCACTTGTGGTTGCTAAACAACTTCTTGCCTGGTTTTCTGACCCTACTGTTCGTGATAGAGTTACAAGAGTAGTTTTGCTTTGGGCAAATAATCATTTTTCTGATTTTGAAACAGACCCAACCATGATGGATTTCCTTGAGTGTTTTGAAATGTCACTTGAAAGAGAGAAAATGGAAAGTCAATCCAGGCTTCTGAATTTAGCATGCTCAGCAAAAGCCAGAGTGAGAAGTATCACTTTATCTCGCCCTACAAGAGATGAACCTTTGAATTTTGCCATCATTGGAGGATATGAAAGAGGCTATGGAATATTTATACAAAAAGTAGAAAAACATTCAAAAGCTGAAGATGTGGGTTTAAAAAGAGGTGATCAAGTTCTGGAAGTAAATGGCCAGTCATTCCAACATGTCAGTCATGCTAAGGCAATGGAGATTATCACAGCTTCAACACATTTAAGCATTACGGTAAAAAGTAACTTATTAGATTTTAAAGAAATGCTTAAAAAACCTGAGAATTCTTTGAGACAGAGGGGTTGTGCTAATATGGTACGTTGGCAAACAGATCCTCGTGCAAGATTATCAACGGCAGAACTTCTGAGTGAAAATCCTATAACTCTAAATACTGTGTTTCAATCACCCACAAAAAAACCACCACCAATGAATATAAAAAAAGAACCACAAAAGGGTTTCATGACATTGGGTCCTAAGAGAAGATTTCAAAAAGCTTTAATGAAAATGAATATACTCCCAAAGAATACCATTTCTGATGTGTTACATAGTGATGACAGTATCCTCTCGAACTCTGAATCTTTACATAAAGCCAATAGTAGCACTTCATTCTACAACTCTCACAGCAATCCAGACTTAATATCCATATGTTATGATGAATATCAATCTTCAGATTATCCTGAACATGTTCTAAAAGTGTATAGAGCTGACCAAACATGCAAATACTTGCTTGTTCATAAAGAAACAACTGCCAGAGAAGTTGTAATGCTTTCACTAAAGGAATTTGGCATTGCTGATCCCAGTACCAACTTTTCTCTGTGTGAAGTATCTGTTGCACAGGGAGGTATCATTAAACAACATCGTTTGCCAGATCAACTACAAAATCTAGCAGAAAGAATTGGGCTCAGCTCTAGATATTATTTAAAGACAAATGGAGTAAGTGAAACCCTAGTACCTGATGATATGGCTCCAGAGCTCCTGAGAGACAGTGTGGTTCATTTTTTGCAGTTGAATGCTGTCGAAGTTGCAACACAGCTCACATTGCAGGATTTCTGTATCTTTTGTCAAATAGAAAGCACAGAGTATGTTGATGATCTTTTTGAACTAAAAAGCAGGTATGGAACTCCTATGTTGACACAGTTTGCAGAACTTGTCAATAAAGAAATGTTTTGGGTGGTGACTGAAGTTGTCAATGAACAAAACATTGTTCGAAGATCAAAAATTATAAAACAATTCATAAAAGTTGCCCGCCAATGTAAAGAATACAGAAACTTTAACTCCATGTTTGCCATAATTTCTGGATTGGGGCATGGTGCAGTTTCCAGACTGAGAATGACTTGGGAGAAATTACCCACAAAGTACTACAAACTTTTCACAGATTTACAAATGCTAATGGATCCCTCAAGAAATATGTCGAAATACAGGCAACTAGTACTGATTGAGCAAGGAAGAGTACCTGTGGTACCTTTTTACCCTGTGGTAAAAAAGGATCTAACATTTATACATTTGGGAAATGATACAAGGATGGAAGGCATGGTAAACTTTGAGAAATTACGGATGATAGCAAAAGAAGTAAGGACACTCACTAACATGTGTACTCCAGGTGGAGTTCAACAAGGGCAAGTAACAGTTAAAAGAAGGAAAAAATCTTCTAATGTACCTAACCACAAAAAAATGTTTGAAGAAGCGCAAATGGTACGCCGCGTGAAAGCATACTTGAACCGTATGCATGTAGAAACAGACGAAGACCGGCTTCACGCGATGTCTGTTGAATGCGAAGGATCGGGACCTGCGCCCGCCATGCCACGCCGGCGCCATCCGTCACCGTCTCTGTCGACCACTAGCAGCGCGTCATCGGCTAGCGAGAGCAAAAAGAGTTTCGCGGGAAACAAATTCGGCACTGCCTCCCCACAGGCTGTGCGAAAACTATTGGCTCTGTCGGAACCCGCCAAGACTAGGCCGCACCAGCCGCGGCCACCGCCAGCGGGACCGTCGCCGTGCTCGCATCGGCGTGACGGCCCCGCGCCCGGCATCTGTTGTCCGCGCACGGCGCATGAGCGATCGCACTCTGATACGCCGACGCCGCTGCCGGTGGACCTGAGCGCGGAGAGCAGCAGTGTCACATCGCTAGTCAACCTACCGCTGCGCAAGACTGGCTCGGCAACATCGAGCGACAGCGGGCATGGCTCGTGCGGCGCGGCGGCGGCGGCAGCGGGCCCTGGGGGTGCGCGACCCGTACCGCCGCCGCGCATGCCGTACACGCTGGCGGCGCAGGTGGCGCGCCTCGAGCGGCTGAGCCGCGCGCACTCTCACGAGGGAGTCACTCGGCCCTATGACTACTACC
This sequence comes from Biston betularia, assembly GCA_905404145.2. Classification (NCBI taxonomy): domain Eukaryota; kingdom Metazoa; phylum Arthropoda; class Insecta; order Lepidoptera; family Geometridae; genus Biston; species Biston betularia. The sequence continues at coordinate 5,391,543 of FR989879.1, forward strand.
AGGATGCGCCGGATGACGACGACGATGACCAGCAGGTATCTGCTGTCTGAGCGCACAATACTCTCATTCACTCAATCGTCTATTTATGATAGTTCACTGTTTTGTAATCTCACTTGAGGAATAGAGAGCACGAGTTACATTTTTGTCTCATAAACTATAATATATTGTTATCATTAAATTAAAATGTGTATGTACCCCTAATATAAGTCTAAAGACTGTATATTATTAATATTTTAGGAATCAATCCTAGTGTTATATAATGTAAAATTCCATTATTGTAAGTGATGCCTCTTCTATTTTTAATGATAATGTGACCCACCATTTTCCAGTTTTATCTAGAGATGTTTGATGTAAGTATACTGATCATAGTAATGTGTATCTGGATGTTGGTATCTCTACATTCCGTTATTTGTATATTAATCAATTCATTTAATTATTTATAATTATGAAACCTAGACCAAATAATAAATTAATGTACCTTTTATCATTATTATGACACAAAATAATTTTAATGATTAATTTTGTCATAGTGTGTAATTTGTGGTAGCTTTTGAGGACCAATAATAAGTTTAAATACGTGATTGTTTCTTACAATGCCTCGAATTGTGTTGATATCCAGTTTTTCATTCATGTACTATGATTGTAAATAATAAAAACATAATTATTAAACTCATTTATTGTGTTTTTTAAAAGATTGGAAGCTATCTGAACTGTGCCAAGTAGTCCAGTTCTAGTGGATGCAAGTTGCGTGCAGGGATGACTAGACTGTGTAGTGGAGCACCAAGCTCACAGCTTCGCATCACCTCCAGAGACATGACTGAAATTCTCTGTTCAGGAGCTCCTACACGGCAGAGACCGACTGCTGTAGTCTCTTTATTGATACCTTAAACAGAAGATACTAATTAGATCACTTCATAGCTAGATGACCTATCACACTCAAGAAGGATGAAATTGCATGAAATTAATATTTATCTTCAACATCTGATAAGGATCAGTTGCTCTTTGACAAATTCTAACCTGTGTCTGGGTTTCTTTCAATTATCTGTACAAGTTGATCAGCTGCTTCTGTTACAGACATAAACTTAGGATCCATGTATTGGCGAACTTTCTTAGTCAATGACTCCTCAGTTGGTTCTTTTACTTTGATATCTAAAAATTCAACATAAAAAGAATTTTACTAAGCAATTCAATGAATATAACAATCATAATTTTTAGGTTTTGTATGCAAATCACTACAGAGTAGGAAGAAACAAACTGGATTTTTTCTATTAGGGATGAGGCATGCATTTGATCATAATCTCACCTGATGGTAAGTGATGATGTGGCCGAAGATGGAGCATGCTTGCCTATGAAATACATATAAAAGTTTTTGTTTAACAACCCCGGGTTGTACTTAGTTGGAAGCGAAGAGCTCACATCAGCAGTTCTTACATGCAAGGTGGTCTGAATACACTTTGTGCATTAAAAGGGAATTTCTACTGTAAGAGGGTGTCTTATTGATGGGTATTAATTAGTAAAATTATACAAATTTCACACCTAATAAGCAAAGTGTGTGTAAATTTCTAGAGAAATTGTTAACAATTTTCTCAAAAAAGCTGTCTGGCTTCCATGTTTCTGTCCAGTATGGTATTGAAACAGTCTCCCCAAAATTATACAGCTGTAATCCACAACAGCTCACTGCATTCATGATAGATGCATTATGAACTATCTGAAAGCAAAAAAGACAAGAATTCTTTACCATTTTTTTTGTGTAAAAGTAATGAGACTAACCAAACAACTTCATGATAAGATAATTGAACATGGGAGATCTGGATAGTGTTAATATCAGCAATGTCATATAAATTATGCTTATTGTTTATTTACATTGTTATTGGCACACCTCATTTTCTACTTGTTCTTGAATCCTGTCAATACTTATGTTGCTTGGAAAAGATTGCTTTTAGCGATAAGGCCACCAGTTAAACCAATGTTTATGTAAGCTTAGGGATTAAGAGCTTTGCTTACTTTTGCTGACAAAGGGTAAAGAGGACTACTAAAATTCTGCTGATGTAATACTTTAATGACCTCTAAAAAAAGAAACATCTGAAATGCATAAATAGAATAAACATTATAATTATGTTACATTGTTGTTTGTTTCTTTCAATGATTACTTATTTATTTAGAATATAATTTTAATTAAACATAAGGGAGGGACTTGTTTTTAATATTTTATGGTTAATAATAAATGGTATTAACAAAATATAGTTTGCATTATGATATACATAGTGTAAACTAAACTGTAATATCGAAGTTATAAGTGTTAAATGAAGATAACAGTAATCTAATCTTAAATGGGGTCTGGAAGACAAGATGTGACATGGTGAGTGGTAGTTTACTTAGATACTTCTACAGAAATAGTGTAATGACAGTAAGTACAAATAGCTGAGTAAAGATACAGTGATTGGTTACCTGTGTCTCAACACCAAAGTGTTTTGCCCTCAAAAGCATATCTGTATGCGTTGTAGCACCCAAAGGATCACCAACTACTAAGAGGGCTATATTTTTATCTTTTGATTCCTTCAATATGTCATCAATATTACTTTCACAAAGCTCACGGTCTGCTAATATTAATGGTCTTCCATAAAACTTTTCCTAAAAAGTTGACATTGATAAATATAAACAATTAAATACAAAAAATCAGTTTCCAAACATCTGTATATTGAGTTGGTTGATATATCAAACAAACTAGACAGAATAATGCGACAAAGTAACCACATTCATTAATTTGAAAAGTTTTGGAAATAATAATCTTACCAGAACTTCTTGGCCGACCGTTAGTATCGACGTATAAGCTTCTAAATACACCAAGTCACAATTCTTAACAATCTCTAAGCCTTTAACAGTGATATCCTTCGCGTCTCCAAGTCCTAATCCTATTAGAAAGAACATGATTAAAGTTCTCGTAATTATTTTTAACCAACGTAAACTTTGAGTGAGGTTATGTTTTCATTCCTATTTTTTTTTCTTTGGTTTTGGCGTCGCGTTTTAGCATTTGCCAGTGTCAAGTATTTATATATTTTCAACTTTCATAAGTTAAATAAGTATCCTTGTAGCTAAAGTTATAGTCAAAGTCCAGTCTTGGTTAAGTACAATCCGTGTCAGTCAAGTACAGTCATGCTTTAGTACAGTAGTGGCTACTTTACTTCAAGCTTCGATGGAGTTTTGGAAGCAACAAGAAAAGTCATGTTTCACCACATTATATCATTTTTCCACACTCGTGTTTGTAATTCGGCACTTTATGAATAAAAAACCACCATTTTTATGCATAAACACTCGACAAAACACTAGTTTTGGAAAAAAATACAACGGAGCGACACGATTCTTCCCGCGTTCCCGCCAAAAACTCCCAGTCCCACCTCAGATTAAAAATAAAAACTACCTTTCCACAGAGGACATTATGTTCCTTTCTTTTCCAATTTTCCATTCTTGATAGAATAGTACATTACACAAGCAGCACACGGCAATTAGCACAATAATTAAAATATGGCAACACCTTTTTTAAATTGATCGGCAATTGGATACAAAATTGTAAATGCCTAATTTTTAAATGAACTACAGTTATTGCCATTTATGTCTGATATATTCAGTTACAGTTAAAGTCAAGTCTAGTCCTTGTCATACTTATCAAAGTGGTGGTGAGTGCGAGTGTGCAAAAGTGATACTAATAAAACATAACTTTTAATGTGACTTTCAAAACTCCATTAAAGCTTAAAATAAAAAACTTGAAGAAAAGGAGCCTTATTTTCATTTTCCACACTCGTACTTGTAATTTATGAATAAAACACCACTATTTAAATACATATACTTAGTTTGCAACAAGACTAAATCTATGTTTCTTCCAAAACTTTTTTAAAATAAATTTTCTAATCTGTAGACACGTACTTACTCTGAAAAATATTGACAATAGGTTAATACAGACTATAAATATATGACAGTCAGTTTTGTCTAATGCAAAAAAATAAAATAGAGTTAATAGAGGCTAAATTATAAAATGTTGTTTTTTGGTTTTGTTATACTGTAATAGCATATTTCAATGATAACGCTGTATAATTCTTGATACAACAATGATTTCTCGGAAAGGACAAAAGGCAATAAACGAAGGGGTTGTTGGAAAATACATCAAGAAAGACACCCCACCAGATTTACCCAGTAAGCTGCGGAAAACTTATATAGTTTTATTTATTTACATATGTTTGCTTAGTCTACATCTATAATAACTATTAAGAAGAACTGTTTTCCCACAGAGACAACTTTATTCTTAAGGCATTGATTTTTGTTAAATTTATAGTTATAAACGTGTGGACAACAGAACACAATAAAAGACCCCGTAGCCAACCGTTCGGAGCTAGTGATGCAGTTTCCAGTAGCCATGAGAATAAATTTGGCAAAGCTCAGACTATGAGCGGGCACGCCGGGAAATATACACCTAGTGAGTCAGTGCCAAATTTAGCACACAGGTATTTACCAACATAGTTTACCCAATATTTTTTGTAAATACAGCTATTACAAGCAGAGATACATAATTATCTAAAATAATATATCATAATTGTCTTATAGTATTCTTATTTTAATATCCTATCCATTCCTAGAGCTCCTTAGCATAAGAGTTGTCAAAGTAGATATTACTACAGTACCAGATATTCTGCCACCAAGTATTTGTGCATAAAAATTACTGTCTTCCTGTTTGAAGGGCCCTGCAGTTAGCAAAATTACAGGGCTGTTGAGACTAACCATTGAAAGTCTTGAAGTAATGAGCACCTAAGGAAGCAATTTCTGCTAACAATTTGTGACAAAATATTATTTGTTCAACTGACATAATAATTATATCCCATCATTTATGTTAATTCAATTCTATTCATGGCTCATGGTTTTCTAAAGATGTTTAACAACTTCTCCAGTCATGTAGAAAGATAGGCCCACAAATGCACATAATTTGAAAGGTGTTGTGCTATAAAGTTTGATGTTTAAAAATTGCATTTTTTGTTTACCATTCTGTAACCAAAACATTTTTAACAAACTGCAAACATATAAGTAGGGGTATGTTATGATATTGTGTCAAATGTCTATTTGCAATCTTGTTTTTTTTTAATAAATCACTGCCACTTAAAGCTTCTGCCTCATTAATGTAAAGTGTTGGTAACTTCTCAAGTTTTATGATCTAAATAAAATATATTTTTTTGTGTAGGTTTGCAAGTTTATCTACCAGTTCAGATACAGCAAGTACAACAAACTACAACTCACAGTTTCATCTGGATTCCAATGTAGCATCTCACTCCACTCTCAATGACATTGACGAGTCATTTAGCCGACAGACAAGCTACAGGTACTATGGACACCAACAAGAAGATCCTATTTATCAGAATCAACAGCAGGTATGTACTATTTATGATTATGACATCAATCAAAGAAACAGATGATATTGTGTCTTGCAAAATTGTAGGTAGTATACAATCAAATTACTACACACTCAAGAGTAAGGCCTAAACATGCAAGGAAAGTGGTTGTATAGAACACTGAGAATATCAGTCAAACATAATGAAAACTGCTGCACCAAAGCATTGTGACAAAGTTTTTAAGTTTTTTTTTAAATTATACTTTGTTTTGTATCTTGCAATCATGTCAAGTCATTCCGGACTATAATTAGATTAGGTTAGGTTAGTGTTAGGTACTATTTGGTGTATACATCATCCCTTCTGTGGAGCCCAGTCTTTTCTATAATTATTTATTATCCTGGTCAAAAATATTTTGGGTAATTTTTAAGCCAACATAAGATTTAAGGTATGTATTTGTATTTAATGTGCAAATTAAGTAACATAAATAAGTAAATGATGTAACATATAATATTACATGACAAAGTATATGTGCTGCACCTTGGATTTTGCTTCATAAAATACAATTATATTGATGGTCCCTATGTACGAGTACATAAAGACATGTCAAAAACCGGGGTTTACAGGAGAGAGTAATTTATATTCAAACCGCTCTAGAAATTCTATGTACAATTATAAATTATTTTTTTCTATAACGCTTTATTAGCTTTAGGAACTTTAGGTATGTGCATATGAAAAATCTAAAGCCAATATGCAATTTTAATAATGTCATTTTTGGCATGTATTTATGTACGTAGGGACCGTCAATTTGATTGACATGTACATGACTAAAAATTGGTAATGGTTCCAGTAATCTGTAGATCTGTAATTCCAGTGTGAAATCATAAGTAAAAAAAATAATTACAGCTTCTATTGGTTACAGGTGCAGCAGCAAAAACAACAGCAGTATGGTTCCCGTGAGTCTTCTATGCAAAGGCTTTCTTCAAATATGAGCCTTACGCCGCGTCTGCACCCGCCCTCGCCGCATTCCATGCGTCTCCATAACTGTACTGAATGTTCGTATTTCTTTTAACAACCTACTTGAGCTGGGAATCCTTTTAAAAGTGTGATGTATGTACATTACGCTGAAAAGTTGCTGTCTATACCAGTGGCGGCTTAAGGGGGTGGCAAGCGAGCAACCGCTCGAGGCCTCGCTCATGCAGGGGCCTCGCGACCTCGTAGAAAAAAGTCTTTACCATATATGTACGTGCATCTCACACTTAACAAAACCCTCCCTGAACGCACGGTTCCATTATTAGTGCAAGCATGTTACGGCCACTCGAGCACTCAAACTAAATTTTAGTGAAAGAAAAAGGGCCTCACAATGATCTGTCGCCCCAGGGCTCGCAACAGCTAAGGCAGCCGCTGCTCTTCTCTTCTTTTATATTTAAAATGTCTAAATTTACATGCATGGTATACTGTTCTTACCTTTGGGATGGTTCAATACCAGCTTGAGGCGTTGAGTCTATTGAGAAGGGTGCTAATATGTTCATCAATAATGGTTCTTTAGTACAAAAGCCTTGAACACTAATGAAAAGTTGCTAGTCTATCAGTTTTCTATTGGATGCATTTTAGAGAATGCGCTTCAGATCTGCACGATCAAATTCCACCCTATCTATTCCACTATTGGAGCACCAAGAGCGCTTAAAAGCGTCACAGAACCCATTATCGATGTTCCAAAAACTAGAATGATACTGTTTGATGCCACTTTCATCATATAAAACAACTACGGCGAAACTCACTACTTTCCAGTTCTTACAGAGGAATTTGCTGCTATATATAATATTATAGTTACATGTAGTTATCTTAAGCGCTTAGTTATTCATGGCCCCTCTGTAGTATATGATCTCTGTGGAACCAATAATGGATACCATTAGTAATAAAACTATTTGGTAGTGACTTGTAACATTGGTGTTATCAATAAAATATTTGTATTTTGTAAATATGTTTTTCAGCTTACACATCTCCAAGCCAGTCATCTCCGATATATTCGAATTATGTAAACACGCCCGTCTTGCCGTACCATAACAAAGCCCATGGAAGCAGCATTATCTCTAGTAGTCAAGGTAATATATAGGATCTGGAATACTTGTTTTTTTGCTCTTCATATGTAATTTTTAATTTTTACCCTAGTTTTTGTCTTCTAATTTCTAGATAGTATAATTTATTTATTTATGTCTATCTGTTCCCTCATTTACATATTCTAAACCACTAAATGGATTTTAATATGGTTTTTAATGTCATACATATATTTTTTCACGGTTCCTAGTTAAACTTTTGTTTATGTAGAGATGTTCAATGTTTTGTAATAGAGTCCTCGAAATAAATTTAAATTAAGGTATAGTAATATTATCATAACATAATATTTTTCACGAAATAGGTTACCGTTTGACCTCACCCTGCCTGATGTTAGGTAAGCAGGATGCAGTCTAAGATGAAGCACGCTTACTTAGAAAAACCTGTTTACTCTGGTTTTTAGGACATGGAAATGGACACCCAATTTTCTTGTGTCATGCAGTCTAGATGGCGCCACTCTGTACGTGTTGGCTCTCAGACAAATAATCAGAAAGGTCCTAGTGTTGGCTATTTTGTTGTTTTTAATTTGGCCTCTTCGTAATGAAATGAAATGAGATTTATTCACGAAAAATAGGGTTTACATTGGTGTTATTATAATTATAAGTATAAGTTATTCCTCCTATTTTGCCGTAACTCGGCATGTGAATTAATTATAGAATAAATTTATTAAATATTATGATTAAAATAAACAATGTCAAGTTGATACAAATTAATAATAATATAATAAAAAATTAATAATTATGTTAATGTCAGAGTCAAATATAATATTAGGTAAATTGTCCAGTCAAAATAAAATATAATTAATTAAAGCGATTTACATTTTGATATCATTTAAAAAATCTTTTAAACAATAATAAATTTTTTCTACAAGCCAAGTCTTAAGTTTTTTCCGGAACATCGTATAAGGAAGCGTTTTTAGCGATGTCGGTAGCTTGTTATATAGGGCCGCCTTACACGTTCAATCATGATCACGATCCGCGATCCGCGATCCGCGATCATGATTTCAAAATTTCTAGATATTATGCGATCCGGAGCATCAGTCCGTCAATCCGCTTCGTACACGATCAGTCTGGATCGCGATCATTGATCGCGGATCGCGGATCGCGGATCGCGCGCTACGTGTACGGGCTGCCATACAGTGATACACATAGCATAGCAATTTTTATGAAACAATTGAGAGTTCGTAGAAGTGAAGTATCAAATGATTGGATGAATCTTCCTTTTAGCAGATTTTTTTTTTCTTTGTGATGTGACTCCATGTTATGGTTCAGGTTCGGAGGAGTGCGAGCTCCCGTTGCCGCCGGGTTGGTCGGCGGACCGCACGCTGCGCGGCCGCCGCTATTACATGGACCACAACACGCAGACGACGCACTGGACGCACCCGCTAGAGAGCGTGCCGCAGCCTTGGCAGCGCGTCTCCACGCCACACCATGGCGTCTACTACTTTAAGTAAGGTCGGATAAGCTGATCGACTAGCTCAGCCAGCAATGAAACAGATAATATTGCACACCATACTCATACATGCAATGTCAAAATAGTGGCATATTATAGCTAATCAAACAAATAGCAACTCTTAACTCAGAGTTTAAGGCTGAAAATACAATGTAAGCTACTGTTCGTCACAATGCGGGCGTACAGTTTTAAACAGGGAAAAATTTTCGATACTACAATGTATGAAAAATGCCATCAATCCACGTTTGTTTGTTTCCGCACGTTGGAAGCTATTAAACAAAAAAGAATTTCTCTAATTGGTACGGGCGTCTTCGTTTAATCAGGAACAAAAAGAAACCGACGAATTGAGAACCTCCATTTTTTTTGAAGTCGGTTAACTAACCAGACCATTTTCGATTGTAGTGAGATAACGCGTCAGACGACGTATGCGCATCCGTGCTTAGTTGGCGGCTGCTACCTCGTGAGTCCGTACGCGCCGACTCTAGTCCCGCCCTACCTACTTGAAGAGATACCACACTGGCTGATTGTCTACTCTAAAGGTAACATAACAAAAGAAAGAAGAAAAGTCACGACAAAGTTCAAAAGAACAACTAAAAAGTATTAAAAGTTGAATATAGTAATAGTACAAATATAAACTTATAATGTCTCTCAACCTCGAGCCAAATTAATATGAAAACCATTCAGTGTTGGTGATGTAGTTTACACCACACATTTTACCACCAAGGTGCACGTCACTCTCTTCCCTCCAGATTTGTCTGTTATCCGCTCATAAATGTCTAATCCGAAATAAATATGTAAATCTATTCCGAAATAAAGGCTGCGAAAATGGTATGATTTATCATAGTACCGTTTTTTGTATGGGATGTACATTGTACGAGTGTTTTTGATGATGGATACCCGAGGGGACACCTACTGAAGTTATTAATTTCTTTCAGCTGACCAAGAACTAGACCACAAGTTGCGCTGGAACATGTTCAGACTGAGTGAGCTGGACTGCTTTTCCGATATGCTAACACGCCTCTACAAGCAGGAGCTACAGCTCGTAGTCATGAAGTATGAACAATACAGGTCAGTAGACATAAAATGCATTTTTGTTTGTATTGTTAATATTCAATTATTTTGATGTAATAGTAATAAGATCAAAGAAACGCTAACCTGATTTTAAAAGATAGCGTCCATGGCCATTGCAGCAGGTCTCATAACTTTAGAAAAACAAAGTTCTGTATTGGAGCTACTTTAAGACATTCAATGGTTAGTCTCAATTTCGCTAATTGTCTTATCCTTCAAGGTGAAACTAAAGTAATGCATGTAGGAGTTGGAAGTTAAAAAATACATTTTGAAATGTTTTCATATTGTATCCAATGAATCATTAAGCTTATAACATTTTGTGAAAACTGTAAAATTCTTTTGTGCTCTTGGGACAGCACTCTAGTGGGTGTAAAACAGTAAATGATTTTTTGTACGTATTTCCCTAAATTATAATTTATCTTTACTAAAATAAGCTAGCCCCTGTTTTTTGTCAACCAAAATTCTGACATCTATATGAATCATGCATTCTTCTGACCAGACAAAACATTATTTAAACTTATATATAAGATTTTTTCCCCCAAGCGGTCGATGTCGATGCACAACTTACATACCCCCACTTTTAATAAGAATACACATACCCCCACTTTTAATAAGAATACGATTTTTTGTAATTAATATTATGTATATTTCATTTTAGATCTGCATTACTACAAGAAATGGAGAGAAGGCGGCGGCGGGGTATCACTTACCAGGCGCACTCCAACTGTTAGGAAAAGTTCACTTAATTTGCCTTTTTGAGCTGTGATCACTAACATAGGTATATAATGCCCAATGATGTAGGGTATCAAGCTTCTTTTATATATTTTGTAATGAAGCAAATTCTATTCTAAGACTGTAGGATTATTCATTATACTGGATAAGAATGTCTCACAATCATAAATTAGTGCCTTTACCTATAAACCTAAGTAATAAATATTTATATTTTAATGTATGTACATAGTTTAATTTCTATTCAACAAAATTAACATTAGGTATGATAAAACAAATCCAACAAAACTTCTCTAAGACTACTTCAAACATTGGGTGTGGAATAGAATTCCTGTATTAGAAAAATATACACACGGTTAACAAAAATTTATAATTTATTTACACTATTAACAATTTTATCTAAATTATTGAACAATAACTAATCTTAATCCATAAGTGCCTCAGGGTCGCTGGGCGGTTCACGTTTGTTTTCCTTCACTTGTCCATCAATAATTTCATACTCATCTACTTTTTTGAAACCAGATATTTTATAAACCTTTGCATTTTGGATACCCAAAGTGTTGGCCCAAGCATGACCTGTAACCAAAGTAATATTGATTTTCACTTTCTGGTGCATTCATCTTTGGTATAAAAATTTACTTAAGAACTTAGTTCTCAATAAAAATACTAAGAAACATAAGCTAATGCTACAAGCAGTGGATTTGAAGATGTTTCTTCCATGCAACTATATGAAGGGTTAAGTACCAAATATAAGGGATAATGTTATAAATAAATAAATAAATAATCACTGTTACATATAGCTGCTCATTAGATCCAAATATAAAAATATATATTGAGAAACAAATCTATATATATATATACATAATAATAAAATTGTAAATGAGCAGTATACAAACATGTATGGATGTTGTTTCACTTATGTTACTGAGGCCAAAAATAGTTTTTATTGATTAGAATTTTTGTTGGTTTGTCTGTGCACTCTAATCTCAAAAACAGCTTAACCAATATTTATACAATTTCACTGATGCCTTGTGGTAAGCTTCCCATACATTGAGTGTTTGTTTTATTACAATTGTTTCACAAACAATAAAGTTACTTGAAATAATATGCACTATTCTAGAAACATGCTTCAGTTGATTTAGCTAAGACATAATTTCACCCTTAACGAATATCTACATGGATGGAGTTGCGGACACAGCTATTCCATCTCTACTATTGTAAAGAAGAAAGATTTGATTGTTTGTTTGTATTGAATAGGCTCAGAAACTACTGGACCAATTTCAAAAATTCTTGCACCATTGGGAACTACACAATACCCGGGTGACTTAGGCTACTTTTTATCGTCCCTGTATTCTCACAGGAACGGGATCTACGCGGGTGAAACCGCGAGGCGTCCGCTAGTAATATATAAGAATGAAAAAAGTAGAAGGTAACAGTGTTGGGATGTACCATTAAAATTTAAATTGTTTATCAGAACATGTATCCTTTTTATGTACATGTTTGATCACATCAATGTGATCTAGAATTACTCTGAAATTCTTAATTTTTTATTACTCTGAATTAGGAGGCACCCATACTTTTCAGAAAATAGGAAAATTTCCAAATCCTTGCCATGTAAATACAAAAATTGAGTCAAAGATCAAATCAAAATACATCTTTATAAAACTACAACTGAAAAGTGTACCTGGTCTTTTCGCTTTCTCATCATCAGTTTTAAGTCCATAATAGTCTGCCCAGTCTGTTTTGCCTTGGTAAGCACTGTAAAGAATTACTCCAAACGCGTTCCAAGCTAACAGACCATAAGCTATGCTTAGCCTTCGTTTCCAAAGGACTGCCACATCTTCGGGAATAGGCTGGGTCCTTTTTCTAATAAATTTATGCCACCACCTATGTATCATTGTCTGGCAAATATATTTTTTTTAGGTTAGAATATGATTCCTGTAAATAAAAACATTATGTAACCAAATTTAATTTTCAAATTACACACATAAATTAGATTTAATGAAATAACTGACATTTAATTGATTCTGATCGAAAACAAGAATTTTATATCTCATATATATTTTTTTTTTTATTATTATTAATTTGCCCCTTCGGGCAGGCTAAAGCTATAGAGCCATACTGCCTTGTCTTAAGTGTTATTTCTGCTGTATCTTAACTATAGTTATCGTCAAAGTCGTCTTTGTCAAGTCCAGTTCGTGTCAGTTAATTCCAGTCATGCTTTAGTAAAGTAGTGGCAACTTTACTACAAAGCTTCGATAGAGTTTTGGAAGCAACACGAAAACTCATGTTTCACCACATTATATCATTTTCCCACACTCGCGCTTGTAATTCGGCACTTTATGAATAAAACACCACCATTTTTATGCATAAACACTCGACAAAACACTAGTTTTGGAAAAAAATACAACGGAACGACACGACTCTTCCCGCGTTCCCGCCAAAACTCTCTTTTATATTTCGTAAAATATAAATAAAAACACTTCTTGGCTTTTTTTCATTTTTGGGATGAAGCTTTATGCATACTGCCACTGTCAATTATTAATTCTATAATAATTGTTAGATAATAAAGAGTCTCCCTAGAGTGTTCACTCACCGTTTAATGTACTGATGCGTTTGAAACACCACCAACACCAAGACAAAGGCACATAATGCAGTGTTTAGATATTTTGTCGTAACTTACACTGAATTTGTTCCACGCGCTGAGCAGCAACCTCAGCTTTGCTTTATACGAGGAAAGACGCCTGCTGTAGGTACATACGCCATGTTTTCTTTAATAGACAATTTACATTACATAAAATATTTTTATCACAAAAGGTTCTTAACTGCTTGTGACCCATGGTTTCACTCGCTTAGTGATAAAATAGTGCTTATGGGCCGCCTTACACGTTCAATCATGATCACGATCCGCGATCCGCGATCCGCGATCATGATTTCAAAATTTCTAGATATTATGCGATCCGGAGCATCAGTCCGTCAATCCGCTTCGTACACGATCAGTCTGGATCGCGAATCGCGAATCGCGGATCGCGGATCGCGCGCTACGTGTACGGGCTGCCTATGATGTGATAATAAAAAAGGCCATGTCCAATGTCTATCCCCTGAGGATAACATTCAGTTAGGTAGGCACAGTTATAACATTATATTTCATCAAGATCTGTTCAGTCGCTTAGCTTAGCTTTGATGCTGCAGCTGCAGTTTGATGCCTAGAGCTTCCCAATGGCTCTATTTTATTTATCGCTATTGATTGATTTGTTTAAAATTTTGCGCAGTAAAGATTTTTCGACCAAGGTTTTGGTTTCACATAAGGAACTCCTTTTGCTGGGCTATGTTTGACAATTTATAATTTTTATTTATGTACTTTTCTGCATAGTTTTCCTGCTAGACAATAAAACATGTAGGTACCTATGCTTGCTATATTTTTAATTAAAATATCGTCTGATTATCATGTTGAAGATCAAAGTATCGCGATTTTCTCCTATGTAAGCAGTATTGAGTACCTTCATTTAGCTTTAATATCTACATAGGTGGTTAAAAATTCAGGTTCTACGTGACTAGCTTCATATCTTCACACTATACTTGCAAACTAATTTGAAAACATCGTTTTGAATAAAGCTCACACTTTATTCTATTCATAGTCTTGACATGGATTTCGTGCCACCACACAATAAGTAGATACCTCACGACACCAAGGTCGAAGGTCATTTGATGGTGCCGTTTGAAGTAGATGGCGAACGTCGTACCATGTGGTGCTAGGCACTGAAAGTGGTGTTCTTACATATTGGGAGACTTTAGTTTTATTTACGGTTCACGTTGTACGCTATCTCGCTAAATATTAAGTGACAATACTGTCCATGATGGAGCGCGCTTGCCTAGAAGACACCGACCGTAGGTACTGGATTCTGCAGGATTTTTGTGCACCCATTCGGACGGCACAATTCACTGTTTAGCGGTTCGCACAATAAAAGTGGAAGTACTAGGTGCCTAACAATACAAAAGTAGTAAATCAGGGATCGACTAGCTACAAATCCGAAAGAGTAGTTTTGTTATCTAAGTAGGTAGTTTAAAATAGTGAAAGATCCAATAAATATGCCAAATAAAGGCGTTAATCAAAAGCCTCATGATGTTTTCCGTTGTGCTTGTTTGTATTTATTTACCTTAAAAAACTTTAAAACTTCGTTTAAAGTTTAGTAATATTTATTTATTGGCTCATGTTAGAAGCTAAAAATGGTACATATTTGTACGGAATACTTGCATACAAAATTTACAAAACATAAAAGACATACATACGTAGACAATAACAGACAGCTGATTATTAAGAAGACAAATCAACTATCATCGGAAGTCTGCAGTAATTAAAGCAGATGAGACATCTCGTCAAAATCATCTCATTATTACTTACCCTTTAAAAATAGGAGACCTTTCTTTATTCTGTTAATAAATTTAATTATCGTTAAAACATGGTTTATTTCCAATGCTTCTTATATCTATCGGTGCATTTCTAGTAAAATATCATTATTACAGTTGCATTAAAACAGATTGTCATAGTATGAACGTTAACGAATTTGTTTACGATATCGGTAACAACATGCGCCAAGCCCCGAGTCCGTGCAAACCTTCGCTAAGGTCGGTTCGGCAGTGTTTACATCGACACGATGCCACACCGTTTGCTCATATTGTGACCTCACCGTGCTTCGATTCAACTCCTATGGGGAAGAAATCCGATAAAAAGTATTGTGAACACGTTTAGATGTAACTATGTCAATGAGTCACGTAATAAAACATTACTACCTTTACAGAGTCAAATCAGAACGTGTAAACGCTCTACGGAAACAATATGACGCGTTCCTTGAAGAAGATAAGAAACGTAAGGAAAGAAACGAATATATTCTGGGGAGGTTGGATAATATGCGGTACAGTTCTACAGCTGTACAGATCCGACATAAGGTTAGGTGATAAAAAAGTCGAGATGTGTCTAGATAAATCGTTTTTGTTACCAGAATAATACAGATGTTTCTTTTTATTTCATTTTCAGCCCATAGTATATGGAGATGTAATGCCTATTTATAACCGTGGTCCATATAGGCCTGATCTATTTGACCGACAAGATTTCCAAAAAACTGATGCAGAGGTTCAGGTTAATCACCCTAGTCACCAAAACCTTCAACTAGATGTTCCAAGAAACTATTTAGATAATGCGTCTCTTTTGAAGGAGATTAGCAAGAAGTATATTCTTATTCCTAAACTAAGATCGACATTAGTCAATGATTACAATGGAACTATTCCACCACAATCACTCCCGTCGATCGCAATATCTTTACCACAGTCTAATGCCACTGGTAACGAAGATTGGAAGAGTAAATACGATATATTAGAGCAACTAAAAAACAAAGAAAAAGAAGAATCGACAAGTAAATATGCTAGTGATGAGCTCTACCCCGTGAAAGACAAGCAAACACCAAGTAAAGCTAATACAACTATCGTTGATAATTTTAGTCCAAATCAAGACATTCAAGGATTTAAACCGCTAGGGGAAGGTGATGTTTTTATTTTACAAAATCAAGGCACCAAAGAATTTACCACGAAATATGAAGTGGTTGCTGGTAAGGATCTGACACTTGACAAAGTTAGAGTGGACAGTGAACCACAAAACATAGAAAGGCTTAAAATTAATGAAAGTAAAGACCATGAACCTACCACAGAGCAAGCACTTAATATTAGCGCATCTACTTTTACTGATGTCAAACCGGACACAACTCATAGTGATTATAAATTACAACATTTTGAAAATTATGCGCCAGTTGAAATTTTGGCTAGCAATGTTGAACAAAACGTATATGGTATCTATCCCAATGAAGATCTAGTCGCAACAAAATACCATAATGAAGAAAATGTAGACAATAGCGATCACCAAATAAATGATGTACTGCGCGAAGAAGAAAATCCTATTCAGAACAATCAGCCTGTTGAAATAGAAGGGAAATTTCCTGATTCTGAGAATGCGTACTTGGATCCAGACGATTACAGTCCAATACAAGTTTTAGAACCTTCTGCAGTTGTCGAACAAAGTCACATCGAAGGTACTGAAAACGATACTACGGATATCAAAGAGGATGAAGTGGTCGAATATCACGAAGAAATGTTAAACGTACAAGAATTTACACCTAAAGATGACGTTAAATTGATAGACGGTGAGAACGTAAATCCGATATATTTGTCAAGTGAACATAATGTAGAACTTGAGTACGAAAGCAATCTGGAGACAAAAACCGTCGATGAATCATCTGCACAGCCACAGGAACATTCTGGTATTGAAGCATTTGACGCTGAGCAGGCGGGAATGTTCTATTCTGAAGAGACATCAGATTACGCTTACGAAAAACAGGAGCAAAATACTTACGATCAGGATTATGAGAACACACAGACTCAAGATTATACGTACTACGAGAGCCCGGCTACGGCATTACAAGAGGAATATCCAGCTGAGATAAATGAACACGAAGAAAGTAGCGCACGATATGATCAGAACTATGAACAGCAGTATGCGACAGAATATGAGCAGCAACAGTATCAGGGACAGGAAGAACAACAGTATGACCAGCCTGAAGGCTATGATCAAACGGAACAACAACAGTATATCCAGCCAGAAGGTTATGAACAAACTGAGCAACAGCAATATGTTGGATACGATCAAACAGAACAGCAATATCAAGACTACGAATATCAGCCTGAACAGGATACCGTTCAGACTGTACAGCAAGATCTTGATAATGAGGCAGGATATGTGGATCAGCAAAACTCGGAAGCAACTAAAGTAGAAACTCAAATGGACCCAGCTTACCAGGCTGTTGATGAAAAAACTGCTTGACATGTTTAAGAATAATATAATTTTATTAGTAGTAACTTATCATACTTCTCATAAAATTAGGTTATTGAGATGATTGATGCAATAAATTTCAGTTCTGTTAGTGAGTTTCTCTCAAAATATTTAGCTACATTATTACTGTAGGATAACTTAGCATAGAATTTCAAAACCTTCACATTCTTTACAGCCTGGCATCAAATACCTAGTTGTACAGTTTTTCAAATAGCACTAATGTCATGACACTCACAAAAATAGATGTCTATGAGCAGAGCTTGTATGATGAAAGTCGGATACCTGATAGAATACATAAATACTTTTTTTTTGTAAATACATACAGAACACACAGACCATAGAACAAATATTTAAGCTTGACATACAAATGTTTGCCCTGGGCGGGAATTGAACCCACGCCCTATTATCAATGAGCCAACGGGGCTGTCGCATTCATAATTACAGGGATGATATTTAATAGAGAGGATTCACTACTCGAGTATACTTTAAATTGACCTAAGTGCTGAATCTTTGGATCAGTATATTTTAGTATGTAGCTATAAAATCACTATAATTACTTAGATATCTATATGTTAATAAAATCAAAGGTGAAATGTATTAGAATGTTGATTTTCTTTGATGTGTGTAAAAATGGCTCAATAAAAGCATATTATATGCAATATACATTATCGTTTAGACTTTGTTTGTACACATAGTGGCTTAATCAGGACTGAATATGCTTCAGGTCTTTAGGCCTTACTGTAGAGATTCTATACATGCTAGATTTAGACATTAGAGATGCCAAAATAGGCTAGCAACATTATGCACGTCAAAGGTGGGCATCCCCACTAAGACCTACCTTGCATATATTATTTATGATCAGGAGCATCTGCATTAAAATCAAAGTGACCATTAACTTGAAATCAATACTTATTATTAATATCTAAAAACCTATATAAAAAAAATACATTTCATTTGGGTAACGGCATCTCTTGTAAAACAGAAGCTTGTTCAGGTACCAGAGCTTCCTTCGGTTTTGTCCAGTGGGCGAGCTCCCATGGAATACGGTCTAAGCCAGTGGCCCAGTGGTGGATTCTGCATCGCACATTTACTTTTTCTTTGTTATTTATCTGGAACATTGAATATTTATAAACATTCTTAAGCGCAAAAAAAAAGTCTCAGATTTCTAGCAGAAACTCTCACGTTCCTTTTTCACATTCCTTCTTCTTTTCTTTGTTTTGTACACGTTTTTGGTTCAATATTTCAAAGTTAATTATCCTACATCATCTTCATTTTGTCAAATACTTAAGTAAGATACTTATTTAATTATTAAACTGGTACACACAGCAAAAATGCAAAACTCACAATATGTTTACACACACATTACAACATTGTAGAGATATTGACCGTGGAGCTAATATTTTATGTACTGGGGAAATCGACACGGATTTCCGTCTTAAGTTTGGTACTTATTTCATTAACAATACTATAACTTTACATACATTTATATATAAGTGTAAATCTAATAAAAGTTTGATAATAGTAATATCAAAATTAAATTCATTGGACACTTACAGTGACGGTAACATAAAACTCTTTGTCTTGCAGTGTTAGATCAGGACCTGTGATCTGTATTGGTGGCATTTCAATAGTGTTCTCAGGGATGTGGAAACCAGACTTGCGGAATGAAGCTTTAACATGCCAAGGCTCTAATGTCCATGGCTCTGTTTTACTCATAGTGATGGCGAGCACATGTTTGCTGAGTAGATTCATTGTCTGTAAAATGTGAAATTTTATATCAATACATAAATTAGCTATTAGAATGATGTGGTATTAGAACGATGTGGGTTCGATTCCCAACCAGGACAAACAGTTTGTGGTATAAACAAATGTTTGTTCTGTGTCTGGGTATCCTGTATGTATTATGTATTTTAAAAAAAGTATTTAAGTATTTTATCAGTTATCTGACTTCCATCACATTAGCTTTGCTAAGTTTGGGGTCAGATTGCGCTGTGTGTAATGTCCTACAATATTTATTTTCTCTCAAAGGTCCTGCTCAATATCAATAAAATATATAAAGTATT
The DNA here is from genome assembly GCA_905404145.2 of Biston betularia. Taxonomy (NCBI): domain Eukaryota; kingdom Metazoa; phylum Arthropoda; class Insecta; order Lepidoptera; family Geometridae; genus Biston; species Biston betularia. Next base: position 5,411,216 of record FR989879.1, read on the forward strand.
TGTATTTTGTTTGTGGTATAGAAGTATCTATTTTTAACCTACTTAAAAAAATGAGGAGGTTCTCAATTCATCAGATTTTTTTATAATGTATGGAAAATACATTATATAAAAATATGGCCTGGACCAATTAGAAAAATGTTTTTTTTTTTGTTTAAAACGGTACTTATATACTTTCCAGGTGGTCCAATAGAAATTTCATGAAAATCAGTTCAGTAGTGATTTTTAAACCAACATACCTAAATCCTTTAAAGCCGTGTAAGGGGTTATGGGGGCATGTTGTTGGTTTTTTTTAAATTGAAAATTTATTTAGTTTATAAAAATAAATTACCTTTTGAACATATGGAGAGCTATACAAATCCTTGTCTTTGGGCTTGTCTTCATTGATCTTGTATTTTAGCAAGTTTTCAGGAGTGGCATATACAGCTAGCCCAGGAAGAAGTAGCTGTTTGTATGCCTGATTCGGACGTAGTGTTACTACATCTCCCACATTACCCACACCTGAATATAATTTCACATTAATTTTTGCAAATTAAAAGTGGTATTTTTTTAAAGATTAGATTTTGTCTATTCTACATAACAAACTAGCTGCACTCTGCTTGTTACCAATATAAAAGGCATTTTTATGAGAGCATTTGATTTGAGGCATTTGATGAGCTGTCTAATATTTACCAATTAAAACATTAGAGTAAAAATGATTAAGTGATAATTTTAAATAGTTACATTTAGCGGTCTTAGATAGGAAAGGCTTGTATGTTATAGGTATTAAATTAGGTTATGACTTAATCTTACCTGGGACAAACTCTTTTAAAACAACTTGTAGGTCAGGGTTTTTAATTAGGTTTGTGTCTTGCACGAGATCATAAACAAAATGTCGACCTCTTAACTTAGAATGTGCGCCACCTTTCTTGTGCAATGGCACTTGCCACCTGCGTTTTAATACAAAAGCATTCTGAAAAATAAAAATTTATAAACTGATTAAGAGCCTTAATGGAGAACAATAACATGTTTGACATTAACAAGTAAATTATTATTTTCTGATAGACATCTAATTAACCTTTATCATAAATAGCGAGAAAGTTCGTTAGAGAAAACCGGTATTATATTTACGGTATAATATATAATAGATTAAATATTAATATCATGAAAAAATAAAATTAAACTGACCCACATCAAGTAAAACAATATACATTTTAGAATTTATTTATATAGTTATCAAATTTGCACCAATACCTTATATATTAAATAATTATACAACAAAGTCAATACGAATTAAATTACACTTACTCTCGTTTGTTGGCATAAAACACCAGGGGCATTGATAGCCTTTCTTATAAATGAACTCAATCCAAACATAGTAGCTCGGAAGCAATAAGGTTTTTTGTTAACGTTTATCTAACATACAAATGATACAAATATTAAATAGGAACCGAAATACAATTTTTTTTTCCTGAATTGATAAGTCGAGAGTTGAAGACCGAGACTGACTGACGTCTAAAGGTGAGGTTAGGTTTGATTTTTTTTTGCATTATGCATGAAGCATCGTGCATATTACCAATGATAAGTAATTGTTTAAAATTATTTTCAAGTACAAATTTTCTTCACTTCAATTCACAAATCAAAAGTAACAATCAAAGTCAAGTTAATTAAGTTTATCTGAGGTAATTTTGGTGAAATCATTATAATTCTTTGAGCCGTTTTTGCGTAATAGAGTTACAAACATCGTGTCAATGTTTTACATTACCAGTCCAACGACACACCTATATCGTTGTATTTCATTAAATAGAAGTTAAAAAAGATTTGTACTAAGTATAATCACATAATTATAAATATAGAGTGATACACAGATATACCACACATAGAGAAGCTTTAGTACAAAACCCACCATTACTTTACAATAATAATTTAATCCAATAGAAAACAGTACAACAGTTTATTGATAAAATCAAATCAAGATAATACAAAAATTAAGTTATATGGGTTGACTATGATTAATTTAATATTGGCATAAAATAATACATTGAATTTCCATGTCCGTTTCCAAAAAAATATTAAAAAAAAAACATTATCCAACTGTCACATTGTCACCTGTCAATTGTGGAATGGATTCCATCCGCCATCCGCTTCAATTCGATTGTGGATGTAGAATTTTGCTTGCTACGGGTCGCGACGCTTCGGTTTACTTATTTTTACGTGTATTACAATTATTTATGGACGTGTGGTTAATGACTTTCTCAATTGAACATTTTTTAAAGTAATAGTTTCTGGACATCGGTATTCTTGTTAGATCAATAATTAATAACACATTGTGCGCTTGCAAGATGGAAGATGAAACGAGCTCTGACATGCAGGTGAGTACACAAGAGATAGGTTATCCGTCGATATATGGAGACAAAAACATGCAAACTTTCGTTATTTCTCTTGTTCAGAAATGTCTCTCAGACGGGCCGTTGGACAACGACGAAGGGCCCTTGATAAATGAAAACTCGAATGGATTGTCGCACCTACTGACTGAAGGAGAGTTCAACAGTGTGGAAGCAGCCGTAGATGAGTCGTCAGTATCAAATCCGGGTTTTCTAAATGCTGTGGAACTATCGACAGGCAGTGTCGGTGACTATCTTGAAAACAACACTGAAGGGTTCGAGGGCAGGTCTTTTGACGTGGGTGACAACGCCGTGAACTTCCCTAGCGAATCACTAAATAACGCGCTTGCCGATGGAGACTCGATGCTTAGTGATACTGCTTTCAAGGCCTCTGACACAGACGGTGATGTTACTGACAAACATACTATTAATGATTTTGATGTGAGTGAGTCTGATGCTAGTTGCCCTGTGCCGATGGATGATCCACCTGCCAAAACTGAAACTGAAGATGAAAACACCAGTGATCTTGTTAATGGTTCATCAACCAAAGTTGAAAATACCAGCATGGCACTGGATAATTCTGATGTAGAGATGGTATGTCTTATTAAATATATATGATTACTTATTAACTCATTTAGATTATGTTTGTAACATCCGAAGCACTTCTTATGTGTATCTCAATAAAAAAGTAGTATACTAATTTTTAGCTAGGCAAATGTCTACTTTAATAAAAATCTTGTGAAGGACTTATATAATTATCTTATATATAATTTCAGCACTCTCTTGAGGCAAAAGAAGTATCTTTAACTGATGAGGAAATAAAAAAAGTGCAGTCAGTTGACACAGCTAATAAACCAGAAACTGCTGCAGAATTGAAGGGAGATGAATCACAGTCAAGTTTAGCGAAAACTGCAGAACCCATGGAAGAAGTAAGTTTACAAAGTCTGCTTCTTTGACACTGTCAGTAATGATAAATAAGCTAGAGAAACGTTCTAAACTATTAAATTCTCACCAGAAAAAATACCAAAAAAAATATTTGGTGACAACAATGTAACAAATGTTTGACTCAGAAAGTCATAAAACTATGTAGATTAAAAAATCACAATACTGGATGATTGAATTATTAAATAATATTATATTCAAAAATTATATCACATAAAGTAGAAGTTAAATTATTTGTCTTTCCCTTTCTTCATTCTATATCTCTCCTTTCCATCTGTCCAGTTTGTTATGAAAACAATAATTATAATTCTGGTACAATGAATTTAAATGAAATTTGGATTTTAAACTGTCATGTAAATATAGGATGTAGAAAAATCAGAGAAAAAACCTGAGGGAACCACTGACAACAATCTTGAAGGACCAATAAAAGATGCGTCAAAGGTATTTTCAACCTTGTTTATTCAATTATTTAATGTAAGCACTTTGTAGTTAGTTATGTTGAATAATAATGCTTTATACATAAATAACTCGATACTAGGATTCCTCCAAAACCACAACTTCTATGAGGGGTGAGGATTCCATTTGAAAGAAAATATACCTAAGCATCGCAAATTACAAACATGGATGTTCTATATATGTACCTATATTTTAATCTATAATTTAAAATCTTCTTTCACTGGGAACAGAACCCATAAAAACTTTTGCTCATGAGGCAGACATACAACTACAGAAAAAATCATGTAGGGTAATTGTAAAATAAATAGTATAGTAAATCCTCGCTAGCCCATACACTGGCTCATCTGGACTTCATTATATTCTGAACTGCTTAATGATAATTATGATGCTGCCCATCCATATTTATTGGTATCCGTCCTTGCTGTCTCTAATTGTGATGCAGAAACTTACATATTCTGTAGTCAAGAGAGCTTTTATGACATGTTCACACTACTCTGACCTCTTGTTTTGAAAAAAGTGTTGCTATAAAATACTCTTGTCAGTTCAAACAGGGATATATTTTTCGGATTATAGAGGCACTACTGTACTATGTCAAAAGAGTTGGCATGCTCAATTAGATAAATAGAATTCCAGTCTTTCACCAGTTGCAAATCTAAGCTCAATTTCACAGGTGGGTGGTGCAGAAGAAACAGAAGTAGTGTCAGAGGATGAATTACCAGAAGTCCAAAAGCCAAGTGTGAAAGATGCTGAGAATGTGTCTGATGATGAGCTTCCAGGACCGAAACCGGCTGAACTGCCCGCTGACACTGAGGTATGGGTCTTCACTTGCTTAAATTGACAGACTAATGTAACATCTTGTGCAATATGAAAATGAAGTGATCAGCATTGTTGAATGTCATTAACACTTGAATACTGAAAGCAAAGAGAATTATGCCTTCAATGTCTAATTAAGTTTCACTAATGGGTTTACATGTACTAAGTGCACACATTACATACATACACAAGTACACACACATTTTTTGTGTATGTTCGGTACCAGAATTTAGAATGGCGGTTAATTATGACGCATGCTATAATTTGACATAATAATTTAATGTTTCAATTTATGATTTTTATTGTTTGACATACAAATTTAATTTTATGACATTTTTATTTGTAATTTTGTGACATTTTTAATTTTTACAATGAATGTATGTTGACTAGCACCATCACATTAGGGATGGTGTGAAATGATGTAAATAAATAAATAATAATAAAATAAGAAATAATCTTATTGTGTTTTGCATTTATTTTTTCTTTTTAAGGTTGTGTCCGAAGATGAACTGCCTGCATCTAAGAAAGATTCAAAGGAATCTCGCAAAAGGAAACCAGATGGAGAAGGTGATGGATATGACCCAGGCTCACCTACATCCGAAAGTGAATCTTCTAACAAAAAACAAGCTGTGGCTAAGGTGAGGAAATCTACCTTTATTATGTCACCTTATTCTTGTTTTATACTTTGTACTTGTTACTTCATGAGTTTATCTACAATTTTACAGATTTTCTAAGAATAAGTATGTCATACCCTTCTTCATGACACACTGTTACTTCTAACCCAATTTGGTGGACCAGTCTCACCAACAAAAGAAAAAGAGAGAGTATGATCATTGTATCTTCTTTTCTGTCTTTTATATGTCTGTTCTGATGCGAGTATAAATATAAAACATCACTTTAGGTTCTCTCATTGCTGCATTTTGATACCTGAAAAACAACACTCAATCTCTTGTGTCTTTCTTATGCTTATATTTGTTCATATTTCATGTTGATTTCAGAATGGAGAAAGCAAACCAATCCCAGCTGAGAAGAGGCCATCCATTGATGAAAGGCCAAAAAAGAAAATACTTCCTGAATTGGACAAATACTGGAAGGTTGTCAATGACGACCCCACTGATTTTACTGGATGGACCTACCTACTGCAATATGTGGACCAGGAGGTATTACTAAATTTCCTTTCATGTTTATATTCCTTAGTTCACTGTGACAAAAGACTGCCAAACAAAACAAATCAATAAGTCCACTAAAATCGTATAAGTACTAACCTAACAGTATACCGACAATAATTATAATTATGCAAAGCGATTACAACAGTTTTGAAAAATGACATAATTTCATTTATAACAATAAATAAAATCTTTGATAATTTTAATATATTACAGTTAGATTTGCGCAATAAAGACGAATCTAACGACGTATTATTAATTAAAATAGGATCAACATACATACATACATACAAACATAACATCTATCCATTTTTAGTTTCGCTACAGTCAGGTAAAATATAAATGTTTTTGTTTCACATAAAAATAAAATATCTCTCGATTTAATTGTGACATCGTTCCATGTAAGTTTAACGTAATGGTAAAAATTTGAGAAAAGGTGAATAGGTGATTGTAATGATGTAAACTAACGCTAATCTTATTGCTTTATGAAGCGATAAGAACTGAATCACAATGTCGATTTGCAAGGGCCAACTGAGCTAGCTTGTTGTTATAGAGGTTTACTTAATTGTGTCGGCAGTTGATTGATTTGCCTTTATTGTTACTAGAGCGATGTGGAGGCAGCGCGCGAGGCGTACGACGCTTTTCTTTCTCACTACCCGTATTGCTACGGCTACTGGCGTAAATACGCGGACTATGAGAAACGTAAAGGAAGTAAAAAGAAATGCCTCGAGGTAAGCACGAGAACATCAGCTACCTTGTTATATTTTTATTGTGCATTTCCGTTGGTAAGAGTTTAAACCTGTACTGTACATTGATGAATACTTCGCTGATTGATGAGATACATGTGTCTTGGAATTGTTATGTTTTAGATGTAACTGGTATTTTGCAATTATTTTTTTTCCCAACAGTGCAACGTGGCCCTCGATGCTCGTAACGCAATGTCGACAGTACACACCGGAGAGTTCTCTGAGCGTCACGTAGATTTCGTTCTAGTGATTCACATATTGTGGTGTATTTTTAATATTTTATTGCATATATTTACTATATTTTGTACTCGCATGATGTATTGTAAATTATTTCATGTACATTATTTGATTAAGTCGCATACGTAAGGTTTTAATTGAATGATGGACATACTTAAGTTGAATAGCGGAAATCCATGCTAGCATGGAGCGCAGCGGTCCTCATATAGAGCCATTGATTGGCGTTAGTAGCGGCGGCGGCGGCGGGCCAGCGACGACGCTCCGGGTGCGAACAGGTGTAATATGCCCAGACAAACATTTTTATACGATAGATACAAGCGGGCCGCCCGTCGGGCTCACGCCGGTCGAGGCGCGGCGGCTCGCTTCTATTCATCATTATGGACATACAATACAATGCTATACAATATTCCCTTGCTTCACGGCGCCGTCTCGGCGGCGGCGCTCGGCGGCCCGTCGGGCTCTTCTGACCCCCCGTATGTTTCAGGTGTTGGAAAGAGGGCTTAAAGCCATACCGTTGTCGGTGGATCTTTGGATCCATTATCTGAATCACATTAAAGCTACGAGGGCGGAGGACCATCTTTACATTAAGACGCAGTACGAGCGTGCGATCGGTGAGTTATGTTGATGTTTGTTTGAGGGTGGTACCGCTAGATCTCCTTAGTTGTTAACGTTGCACGTACCGTTGCAGAGGCATGCGGGCTCGAGTTCCGCTCGGACCGATTGTGGGAGTCCTACATCAAGTGGGAAGCGGAGAACGGCTCCGCCCTCAATGTCACCAACATTTACGATCGCTTGCTCGCCACGCCCACGCTTGGATATACTTCGCATTTTGACAAGTTTGTACAATATAATGATTCTTTTTCAGCTTGGCTTTGCTTCGTAACTTCACATTCTTCGCTGACATTTACTATTTTTGTGTTGAATTATTACAATGAATCCAATTTATAAGTAATGTTACTATAATGTTTTGCCGCCGATAAAATGAACATCGTTCAATATGAAAAATGTTTAACAAGAGATACTTGTTTGTTCTTATTTTTTTTTTCTTTTTTCCCTTTTTACATTTTATTGACTGCGTGTGGATTAGTTTAATTTACAGTCTGAAAATACTATTAACTAGGTATTTATGAAAAACAAATATAATGTTGAAATATGAGTTGCGATTATTGTTTGCTGTCAGATCCTAACATTTTGTCCACCGAGAGACATGTAATGATTGTATCGACGTCATTATACACTAAAGTTGGTGTACAAGTATATCGTTTGGTGATATCAATAGATAGAAAGGAAATATATTATATCATAGCGAATATTCTCGCAATGGGTCAAAGCATGTGGAGGAGCGGAGTTGCATTTACTTGTGCTCTCCTCCACAAAGCGATGGTGTCACTATGGTAAATTTATTATTGGCTTACCAGGATTCCATAAGCGTTGCTTAAAAAGTAATCTAAGCTATAAAACAAACTAATCAATTCTTATAATGTTCTGTCAATTTCTCGTTAACATGAAAGATCACGTAAAAACGGGACAGAATACTAAGTATGGATAAAATTTATTGAATGGGACCGCAGCTGACCTAATTCTAAGTGACGGTGTGTTTGAATGTGGTATATTCATATATATATTTAGCCTAGTTAGAATAAAATTGTCGTGTTAATACCGTAGCTATAATAAAACGGGTACATATTACGATTTCTGTACAGGTAGACCGGGAATGTGGAGCAGCACAAAAAATAAACTTCTTTTCTGTTACCCTGCCTAGTGTACACAACTACACTTTAGGCTGTGATATTTTAAACGTTATTTTTATCCAGCTAAAACAATACAGACGTCTCTACTCTTTTCACTATAGTCATATTATTAAGTACCTACAGATATTGTCGTAATTATGTTGGGAAACGAGCTCCCGTAATTTCAGTGCATACTCCATGCCCATAAACAAATCTAAGCTCCTTTCTCAACATAATGACGGTTAATATACCGAGTCCCGTAAAAGCGATAGTTTAAAACAGTGCTTTAGTTTTATCACTTTTATGCAAGGGGAATGCCTATTTATCTCTCGCACGTTCTAAGCCTGTCGATCAAAACATTTGATGGAAGTATCGATCGGAAGAAGTTGAACATAGGAGCTATCATATAAATTTGCGATATTTAACAATATAGAAATGTGTCGAAAGTGGGACTGTGCCCCTGACGGGATTAAATGGAAACAGTTCCTGTTTCATACATTTGGCTAGTTTACGTACTATTAAATCTCGCAAATTATATGCTAACTTGTTACTCGGTACACACCGGCCCAACGAATGTGGAGCTGTCTCTTTTCTTTTTACTGAAGCAAAAGGAGATAGCATTTGTTGGATCAATTACCCAGTATTCGAGAGTCATGTGTGTGTTGTTTCAGTTTTCAAGAGCATGTGATGTCGGAGCCGGTGTCCGGCGTGGTGACGCGAGCGGAGCTGGTGCGGCTGCGGGGGGAGGTGCGAGACTCTGCGGGACAGGTGCCACAACTCGACCTACCACCGGGAGAGGATGAGCCGCAGGACCATATTGTACGTAACTCATACGAAATAGTAAAATATTTTTTCTTTTGCACTTTTCGATCAAAAAAGATTTACGATTTAGTACAAAAACTACACTAACGCTGCGTTTATGAAACAAAACGGTATTTAGAGGCTCTACTTGCGTATCAATTGTCGAGATTACTACTTAAATGGATGAAAAATGTATGGAATGATGGATAGCCCCCTGTGGTGGGAGTAAATGGAAAGTTTTTTTAAAAATTAATTTGACTATCGTTTACATATTAATTCTCGCCACTTAGTATGCCACGGGTCGCTCCCGTTCTTCGTCATTTAAATCGTCACTTAACCTCTTAGTTTAGAGCACGTCTCTATTTTTGGGTTATCGTATTGTACAGCGTGCGATATGTAGTATATAGTATGATTTTCACTTTATTGTATTTTGCATTGTAAAGGCCGAATCTAGAGACACATTATAATGACTACGACCTGACTTATACTCTCTGCTTACTTTTGCAAATAAACCATTTGAATGTGTTTCATTGATCGATTTTTGCCGTGCAAATTTCAGTGGCGGATATTTATCAAACGATATATTTGTCATATTTGATCAAGAAATACTTTTATCGCCTAGTATAGTTAGTAGCAGTAGTATCTTGACAAGTATTTTTGATCTTTTTATTCAGTGTCTTAAAATGTACACATTTTAGCAAGAAAAAGGCATTGCGAAACAATTTTGATTGGATACAGCGTATTATATATGTTGCTCTTATATTATTTGTAGGCATCAGACGAGGAAGCGCAAGCGATCAAGGAGCGCATTATAGCAGCTCGCAGGAAGGTCCATAAGACAACGGGCGAGCAAGTGGCTGCCAGATGGACCTTCGAGGAAGGCGTGAGTGTTCAACTATTTATCATAAATTGCTCGCTTATAGTTATAGTAGATTACGATCTATAAGTATCCCCTCTTACTCTTAGTGCCATAGCTGCGTTCCACCTGTCGTAAACTGTTTTCCTGGATCAAAAGCCTGCATTCCATATTTTATTCAAATTCATTGAACTGTAAATCCAGAGTAAAATGGTTCTTTCTAAGTAAGCATGGTCCGTCTTCGATCATACTCCTACTTAGGCATCAGGCAAGGTCGAACATAAAAAATCAGAAATTTCAGGTATAAATTACTGGGCTGTCGAGACTAACCATCGAAAGTCTCAAAGTAGTGAGCGCCAAAGCAGCGATGCCCCGGACTTTGTTTTGTTACTCAAAGTTCTGTGTAACGGTCATATACAGGCGTTATCTCTTACCATCTCCTGATGACGAAAGTAATGAGATAACGCCTCGTTCATCTCATTACTTTTTACATACAAAAACGCGAACGTATTCAGAGTAAAAAAAATACAGTAATAGTACATACTACATACGTATTTTTTCTTATTTAAAGTATTAGTGAGATAACATGAGATTGAGAATCAATAGTGTTCCTCAAAGATCAAATCACTGGCAAAAACACAAAGTGCGGAACCACGAGTATTCTAACGGAGAAAAATAAATTGATAGCCTAATCATAACTGTCATTTATTTCAGATAAAACGTCCATATTTCCACGTGAAACCGCTGGAACGGTGCCAGCTAAAGAACTGGAAGTCTTACCTGGAGTGGGAGAAGCAACACGGCTCGTTCAAACGGGCGTTAATTCTACACGAGCGATGTCTGATTGCGTGCGCGCTCTATGACGAGTTCTGGATGAGGGTGATTATATTTATATTGTTAGTGGTCCGCCCTGAACTGTGACCATACATCCCCTGTATTTTCATAATCTTTTGACTGATTTTGATACATCACTACGAGTAAATAGTATAAAATAAAACTGCGTTTATGTTGACTAAGTTCTTATAAAGTACGCAATGGAATTTAATATAGTTTTTACTATCATTTAGATTATTCCGTCTGGGAGGTTTACATTAATTTACGTTTTATTTGCACAAACTTGTATTACTGTGTCAGGTTCATATTCCACCGTTCTTGTTGCGGATGGGCGGACTTGTAAGTATATGCGATTAAAAACTTGCTCATGTCCAAAAAATAATCTGTGAACAATGAACATTTTTAAGTTGATGTACTTTTTTTCTTATTTTTTGCATCCTACAATGGCCATTCTGCCAATTTCAATTATATAGTTCATAATTTAATTTTAAAGTTTCTTAAAATAAAATGAATGACGACCACACCATCTCTTAACTTAAGGTGGCTGTGGTCTAACACTTAACCTGTTAATAATAAAAAAAAAGCACTCGCAAAAATAATAACAATGTAGCGACTTGTTTTGTTCCGCGATCCCGCCCAAACTCCGTTTACAGATTTAAGAAAAAAAAATTTATTCTGTACACATTCAGAGCAGCATTCTGGCCACATATCCCTCCTCTGAGGGACTTTTAGATTAAGTTACAAATTTATATAAATTTGTAAAGAGTATTAATTTAAGATATTTTATGTAGTAGGTAGATGATTTCTGTACACCAGATATATAAAAAGTACAGACAACAAAAAAATCTATAGATAATTTCTGTACATCAGAAAAATGATAAGTACAGACAACAAAAAAATCTACTATTATTGTTGTCAACAGCTGATAAAATTCCTAGAAGAGAAATCGGAAACAACTCCGGAACTATATCAAACGCAGCGGGAAGTACTGGAGCGGGCGTGTACCGTGCATCATTTAGACAAACCTGAGTTACACCTGCATTGGGCTCACTTCGAAGAAGCGCAAGGGAACCCTTCAAAAGCGGCCGAGATACTAGATCGGATCGAGAAAGCTTGCCCTAACCTGGTACAGATACAATACAGGTAATTACAGCTTGAAACCCAGCGAAACGCCTGGCTCAGACAGGCGCGCCTAGGCCTGCTGAAACTGCCACAGTTTGTGGCTGTAGGCGCGCCAATTCAGAATAAAGCCCGTTTCACATAAACACGGCCTGCGGTAGTAATTTTTTTTTTTTTTTTTTTTTAATTGTTGACAGGCTAGTTGTTTGACCACAGCTCACCTGATGTTGAATTTAATTTGTTTCCGAAGCTGTTTGGACAGACAGCGATTTATTTGAATCTATACTATTATAAAGAGGAAAGATTTGATTGTTTGTATTAAATAGGCTCCGAAACTACTGGACCTAGCTAAATAATGGAATGAAAATAATGGAAATAGCTAGTGTATAGTGTATAATTATTCACTAGCGGACGCCTCGCGTTTTCACCCGCGTAGTTACCGTTCCCGTGGGAATAAAAAGTAGCCCATATCACCTGGAGATAGTGTAGCTTTCCTATGGTGAAAGAATTCTTGAAATGGACCTATTTCAAAAATTCTTAGTAGTAGTTCGGAGCCTATTCAATACAAACAAACAATCAAATATTTCCTCTTTATAATAGTATATAACATACTTATATACATATTTACAGTGCAAGCTCTGTTTATGTGTAACTCGGGAATAAGAATTCCGAGAACCATATTGACATAATATATTCACTTAATTTGTAAAATGGATTGCCTTCAAAGAAATTTTTGAAGGTATTTTTATACACTTAGGCAATTTATTATACATTAATATTTTGGCATGTCGAGTGTATGGCACGACCAGCTTTTCTTTGTTTCGCAAGTTATGTTATGTGGCGGTACGTACTTAAAGTATTGAAAAAATATATGGCGCAGTGTCAGCATATATATCAGCAAGTTAAAGTGGCAGTGGGCAGGGCACATAGTACGCAGAACTGATGGCCGATGGGGCTACAAAAGTTCTGGAGTGGAGACCACGCACCGGCAAGCGTCCACCCACAGGAACGCGCTGGATGAGAGCCGCTTCCAACCGGTCTTTGTGAAAGTCATTGAGGGAGGCTTATGTTCAGCAGAGGACGTCCTACAGCTCAAATGTTGATGATGATGATGATGATGATAGCGCAGTGGTGGTATGGAGTACGATTTAGTTTTCCAACACTTATGTACACAGACGCGTTAATTTGGAACGCCGGCGCGGCGACTATGAAAAATGCTGCCAACTGTACGAGGGTTATATCACAGCTGAAAAGAGCAAAGCGGTCGCGTCCGCGCTCGCCATCAAATACTCGCGCTTCTTGTTCCACGTGAAGCAAGAGCCGGCGGCTGCGAGGAAGGTGCTCGATGACGCCATCGTAAAGGACCCCTTGAACCACCGCCTTCACATGCAGAGACTCGACTTGGCGCTACATACACCGAACACACCTTACCCTGAACTTGAAGGTTAGACCATAGTCTTATTTTCTTTTGACAGCCCTGTTGGCTCATTGGTAGCATATCTGCCTTAAGAGCTGAAGGGCGTGGGTTCGATTCCCGCTCAGGACAAATATTTTATGTATCAACAAATGTTTGTTCTGTGTCTGGGTGTTCTGTATGTATTATAAGTATGCATTTACAAATATATATATATATGTATTCTATCAGTTATCTGACTTCCATTACACAAGCTCTGCTTAGTTTGGGGTCAGATGGCGCTGCGTATCGTATAAAATAAATATCGTAGGACACTACACACAGCGCCATCTGACCCCAAACTAAGCAAAGCTTGTACTATGGAAGTCAGATAACTGATTTATTATTTTAATAAATACAGTATGAATATATTAAACTAGCAGATGCTTCGCGGTTTCACCCGTGTAGTTTCTGTTCCTGTGGGAATACAGAGATAAAAAGTAGCCTATGTCACTCGGGGATAGTGTAGCTTCCCAACGGTTAAAGAATTTTTGAAATCGGCCTAGTAGTTTCGGAGCCTATTCAATACAAATAAACAATCAAATCTTTCCTCTTTATAATAGTATAGATATGTTTTAAATAGTGTGTAGTACTTGTAACCTATAATTAGAGCGAGTGTGTAAAGTGTGTCGTGTGTGTTCAGAGCTGGTAGTATCGTACGAGAGGCAGGAGGGTGCGGAGCTGGAAGTGTGCGCGCGTATGGCGTGGCGGCGGCGCGAGCTGGCGGAGGAGCTCGGCGAGGCGGCCGACGCGCGCGCTGCCATCGCGCACGCGCGCGCCCTCGCCAAGCACCTGCGCAAGCGCGCGCGCAAGGAGAAGCACGACCCGCCGCCGCTACCATGGTACAATCACACTAACATTATAAAAGCGAAACTTTGCATCTGTGTATATTTACTTCCTCATGCTGTAACGGATTTGGGTGAAATTTCTCTCTGCTTGAGTTGTTCCGTTTGGTACAATATGGGTGTCTTCAAATTCAGAGTAAATAGGTCTCTTTTTTTTTTTTTTCTTTTAATAGATCTACGTTTGGCCACCAACTCGCCTAATGCAAAGCGACGGTGTGGCCGAAGATGGAGCACGCGGATCCAGAAGAAATCTATTCACTCTAGCCTTAAAAACGTCCAAATTGCATTCTAGTTAAGCGTGTTCCATCTTAGACCACACTAAGTCAGAGGCATCAGACAGTGTGTGGTTAAACGCGAAACAATATTGAATAAAAAAAAAAGAAATTTGTAGATGAGGATAGCATAGACCTATAGCATAGCATTAACAAAAAGTATTTTTTTTTTGGGAAACATAAACATTTAGAAAGGACAAACACCTATGTTCATCAAATAAATGTTGGGCAAGTCTGTTTTTGGCATTCCTATTTGTGCGCTTGTCAGTGTCAAATAGTGATATTTTCGAGTGTTTTACGAAAAATCAAGTAAGTCACATATAGCAAGTCTATAGACTAATCCGGTCACGCTTTAGTGGTGACTTAACTGCAACTTTTGATGGAGTTTTGGAAGTAACACGAAAACTCATGTACCACACCACATTATAATACCCCTTGCCACAATCGCGCACGTAATTCGACATTTTATGTACAAAACATTACTATTATTATACACAAACACTCAAGAAAACACAAGTTTTCGAAAATAATACAATGCAGCAATATGATTTTTCAGTGTTCCCGCCGAAACTCTGTCTATGAACATTTATTCAAATATATTTTTTCTATGCAATTCTGGCAAACATTCAACCTATACCTGAATCGTTTCAGCTCTAGCACATCCACGGACACAAAGAAAAAAGAATCCGGCACTGCGTCGACGCCGAGCACGGCTGCGTCCGGCAACTCGTACTACGCAGCTCCGGCAGCTACGGCACAAAACTACGATCAGTCGTATGCACAGCCCTATCAGCCCCCCTGGGGGTACCAGCAGCCGCCCGCGCCCTACCAGCACCACCCGCACCCCTGGCCGCAGTACCCCAACTATTACTAGCGCCCGCAAAAATAAACGCGCCCAATTGTATTGACTTGAGTGTATCTTTTTCACTTTTGACCGTGTACCAGTGAAAGCGATAGTGGGCCGGTTCCAAAACGTTCGTGGTTCGTTACGAAAGCAATAGTGGTACTTATTAAATAATTACGATCAGACGCCTCAGTACCCTATAGACACTGCTTTATTATATTTACTTTAGCTGGTACGCTTATTTTACGATTTATGTACAGAAGTTAAAAGCTTAACTTATAAACATTTCTTTAAAGAAGCTAGTCTCATTTCCACATGTGGCATTTCAGGTCAGAGAGTTGAGAGAGTACATTTAATAAGACCCATAATGTATGGTAATGCAAGAATGTTTTAAAGACTCATTTGAGATCTAAAAAAGGCCTGTGGTTTGTGTTTAGATACTGAACACAGATGGCTTAACTTCTAACTTATAACTTTTTTACTCATATTATACATATCACAGTAGTGGTGTTGTCAGATTTTCAGTAATGTTTATAAGTAAATGTACAATTATTGTTAACCACACAGTTTTAACAAGTGAAAGAAGTCCACTATATGCAATGCCAGTTGTCTATGGGGTAGGAAGTCGTTGATTTGTATAAGGCGTGGTGATGATACCTTGAACAAGATTTTTATAAGATAACCACTCACGTTTAGTTTTATGGCGCGTTTATAACTATATAAATTCACGGTATTGCCGTGCGAACGATGTGTGATGGTCTCGGACTGTGCGATTACTTCACTTAGCGTTAAGAGTTTATGATGTTCTTAAGTATTTGATAATTAAATGTGAATGTGTCCTTTTCATATAAGACTTTGAATGTACTAAACAATATGAGGGCGAACGCACCGGGATGTGATTATCCGCCACTGTAGCGTTTCCAATTTTATATATTTACTTAACTTAATTGGCTTACGTTTGAATAATATACCGTGGTTCACGCTTAGAAAAGGACTAGTTGACACGCGACTTTAAGGCATTTAGATTGTATCTATCGGGAAACTAATCACTTGGGCAGCGCATTCCACTGTTTATCGGTCCGCACAATTAAAGTGAAATCATTTTTTTTCGTTCCATTGGACCCGATATTGCATAATTGCTTATTATTACAGCATTTTTGCATCATTGCGGTTCCTGTCTACCGGGTATATTTTTATAGATAACATGTTAAAGTAAATAGCATTTAGATTAGTTATTAAAAAAAACATTTTAGTCGGGTTTACAAGCCGAGAAGTGCAGACTGCAAAATGAAGCTAGTATCAATTTTTTTTGCGAGGCTCGTGGCTGTCCTCCTTACGATGCGTACTCCTTGATATCTATGTAATAGAAAACAAAACATGCGACAAATGTAAAAAAATAAAT
The DNA here is from genome assembly GCA_905404145.2 of Biston betularia. Classification (NCBI taxonomy): domain Eukaryota; kingdom Metazoa; phylum Arthropoda; class Insecta; order Lepidoptera; family Geometridae; genus Biston; species Biston betularia. Next base: position 5,428,092 of record FR989879.1, read on the forward strand.
AAAAGATGTTTGTAATCGATAAAAATGTTTATTAGGTAAACATAATTCTGAGAGTTACTTATATTTCAGGAAATAAATATAGTCTTCACAAAAACGCAGCGTTTCTAATTATATCGATCCATCAGTCTTCAGTAAATTATTACAAGCCTGCATTTATTGCTAGTTTAACATTATTCTGACATTATTATTCTCTTAAATTCAAATAGACTTTAAAAATGCCTTCATATTTACAATCATTAAATTATTAAATCTGAATACCAAAAAGGTAACTAGACGTATACTAAAGAAAAGAATACAATAACAATAACGAAATAAATTGATTAGAACATTTTAATTACACACTTGGTATCTTGAATCCAGGGCACAAGAAACTGATTTGCATATTAGATATATTTACAAACTATAAGCGTTGGTGAGAAGTTTATTCTAAAACGAATAAACCGTCAATAATGTCACAGCCGCCGCGGGCAGTTTCGTCTGTAATTATCATGAGCATGCCGCCTTCGCCGCCTTTACAGCTGGAAAAGAAACAAAACATACTAAACTTTAATTTATTCAGAGAGAACCGCTGCTTGTTTAATAAATACATATTTAAAAGTTGGGTTTTTGCACTGTGTGTGCAACTGAAGCCAAGCCGTGGGAAGTTTTTTTTTTATGGTTGACATGTTAGGTGTTTGACCACAACTTACCTAATGTTAAGTGACGGTGTGGTCGAAGATGGTAAAGCTCACCTAGCCTGGAATGGAACTGGCTCTAGTAGAAGTACAGCTCTGGCTGAAGTAGAACATCAATCGACTTATTTATCATCGTTAGAGAGGTGCGGCTTTCATGCACCTTGTCTTAAAAGTGCTCATCGTACAAGCCATTAGTCTTGATATATTTCATTCGAAATTTAATTTATTGTTATGTTATTTAGGGCTGGCCCATTGTGCGCTTTGGAAGCTCAGCAAGCACAGTAGGCATAGGAAACTATAAAGCAATATTTTTTTCTTAATCAACAGTTATTTATAGTAGTCAACATAAACCAAATCCATGCTTGTTTAATGTGAAAGAAACAAAACGTTCTCTTGACGGTAAGATACAAATTGGTACTCAATACTTTGTGACATTTAATGGTTAGTCTTAATAACATTGCAATTTCGTTAGCTACAGTACCCTTCAAACCAGAACACAGTAATGTTTACACACTACTACGTGACGGCACAATATTTGGTACTGCGGGGGTACTAGGTAGACATCTTCCTGCTAAGGTGAACCAAGTAAAACGACGTCTGTTATTAATTTAATTGAAATGAAAGTTCTTACCTTCTCTCTCTTTCCGTCGAAGCTTCTTCCGGCGGCGGTCGATGGCGGCGAGGTCCGCCTTCACAGTATGGTACGCCTTGCGCAGGTCAGCAAGCCGCGTTGTTAGCAGGTTGATGCGAGTCTGGCAGTCCCAGTTTGGATCTAAAAAACATTCAATAAATTTGGAGTTTAGACGGGAATGCTGTAAAATTTAGCTGTGTCCCGTGGCTACACCCGCGTTTTTCATAAACTATCTTCCTTCCAAATTTCATCCAAATCCGTTTTAGCGTGATGAACTAATAACAATCACATAGGCCGCCCCGCGTCGTGTTATTTTTTCAAAACATGTGTTTGTTTGAAAATTGTGGCGTTATATAAGTGGGCAAGTTATATAGATAGTGTCTTTTCGTCTCGTTTTCAAAACTCCCGTCAGTTTCTAGAAATGACGCCGTGGGTGTAAGTTGGGCATGAATGGACTTCACCACGCCCTTAGTATGTCATGGTAATAAGGTATAATTTCGTATGTGTATGTAAGAACACAATTCTTACAGCATAAAGCTGATTTTGTCCTTTTGACAATAAATAATACAAATTGTATTCACATTATTTTTATGACATATTATGTGCATTTTTTCTTTGTCAATAAATAAATAATATATATCGTAGGACTATACACGCAGCGCCATCTGGCCCCAAACTAAGCAGAGCTTGTGTGATGGAAGTCAGATAACTGATAGAATACATACATACTTTTTTTTTTGTAAATACATACTTATAATACATACAGAACACCCAGACACAGAACAAACATTTGTTTATTCACAAAATGTTTGCCCTGAGTGGGAATCGAACCCGCGCCCTACAGCTCTCAAGGCAGATATACTACCAATGAGCCAACGGGGCTGTCCAATATTATAAAGGTATTTTTATTCTTAAAATAATACAACATTCATAGATCAAGTTTCCTCCAAAATCGCATGAGTAATTAAAATATTATAAAGCTTATTCTCACCGAGGTCGACGAAGAAGTTGTACTTGGTAGCAGTGTGCGAGAGGTGATGGTGCGCGTGGTCGTCCGTGTCGCGCCGGCGCCGCCGCCCGCGGCCCGCGCCCGCCGCCGAGCTCTCCGATGCTTTGCGAGACCGGCCCGTGAATATGCCGCCAACTGACAAACGATAACACGCCGACAAGTTAGCAAAACACGTTAAAAAGAAAATTAACAAATTAAATAAACAAGCTCATTATTTAATTTTTAACCGACTCAATAATGGAGGAGGTTCTCAATTCAACTGTTTTTTTGTAAGTATTTTATGCGATAATTCCGGCAATTATGAATCGATTGATGATTTTTTTGCTTGGTAGGTAATACTTCAGAGGTGGTATACATTTTATCGACAGCAGTCGAGCGGTTTTTAAAAAATTAACAAAAATCTAATAATTGTATACATGATATTTTCGTTTACTCCGAAACCTCGCTGTTTCATTGGAGCAGGGCGTTCAGTTGTCCTAAATGTCATGGAGTCGGTTTTTTTATTATAAATTTGTATATTATTCTGTATAAACTCAAAACGTACAGATTTACACGAAAACGTTTACGAGTCAAAAATATAATACACAGTATTTCATCATGATCACGAAGTTACGCGACTGCAAACCTTATTGCGTACTGCGTAGGCATACAATATGCGGTTTTTGTTTAACTTTTCCGTGATCGTCTAGTTTGAATGGCACACAATATCTTTGCAACATGTTTAGCACCCAAGACGTGATAGGCCTTCCACACTCTTTCAAACCAGACAGACATATTTTATCTTTGTCGTGATCCTTACTGGGAGTAAGACGATTTTGTCCACCCCTATACTATGGGGTAGGAATACGTGAAGTTAAGCTATATGTATTTTATCACGGCTTTCGTTCTTTCAGACAGTCTAGTTCGTAGTATCGCGGAACCCTAAAAAGCTTTAAACTTACCGTGATTCGACTTGTCGATATCCATGGCAGCATCGTTGGGTCGGCTTTCATCGTCGTCATCTTTGCGCTCCGAAGGACTGTCGCGCTCAGATATACGACGTTCTCTGCAATATAATGATTGTTTGTTCACTGTAAAACATCGATTATAAAACCTTATTCAAGCTGATGCTTTTGATAAAAAAATGTGTCAACATCTTTCACTGAATTGGCACTAAATTGTCACGAACGCGCAAGTTTTTTACTTTTTCCCACTAATATTATAAATATGAAAGTTTGGATGGATGGATGTATGTTTGTTACTCTTTCACGCAAAAACTACTAAACAGATTTGGATGAAATTTGGTATGGAGGTAGCCGAGACCCTGGATTAGAACATAGGCTACTTTTTATACCGAAAACATGTAGCGGGTAACACCGCGAGGCGCAGCTAGTCACGAAGAAAATGCTAAAATAAATAACTTTGTTGGGAATATATTTCTTGAAGGGATTTTTTTTTAACTGGATATTAGTGCATATATTCAAACGATTTTATTTCGTTTTGATGTTATGGTAAACTTTTTCTAGTGAATTTAATGTATAACAATGATGTAATAACTGAACTTCTGTTCAGTAAAAAACAAAAACTTTCATATGGAAATTTAGATAATTGGGTATACCTGTGCGGTGATGCATCGAGGCTGGAGTCGGGCGTGGTAGGAGGCGTGTTGTCGAAGAGAGTGCGGCTGCGGCCCCAGCCCGCGCCCCCCGCACCCTCCCCGTTGTCTGCTGCATGCGCCGCGCCCCCCGCGCCGCCGCCGCCGCCGCCGCGCGAACTACCCTCGCCGCGACGTTCCTCTGCCAAACATTTATTTTATTGAATGAACACCTACACGATGTACATTTTTGCATCACCATGGAGCAAAATCTAACAGAGACAAACCACACTACATGAATTTACGTTACAAGTAATTTTATGCATCGGGTTGCGAGAATAATTATTATTTAATAAACATAATTATTAAATACTAGATGCTAAAGAAACCTAATATTGCCTATTAAAAAAAGCCGCGTTCTTCGAATGAAATCAGTACGGCTAAGTATGGCATATATAGAACAAATTAAAAGTATCCTACTAATGTGTGGATGTATGTTTGTTGCTTTTTCACGCAAAAACTACAGAACGGATTTGGATGAAATTTGGTATGGAGGTAGCTGAGATCCTGGATTAACACATAGGCTACTTTTTATCCCGAAAACATGTAGCGGATAACACCGCGGGGCGCAGCTAGTAAAAAAAATCACGTGACAAATTTTGAAGCAAAGAATAAAGATGTTGGCTATTGAAGAACAAATAATAAAATAATAACGTAACTTGACAGTTATTTAATATGTAAAAGTTAACGTTACCCTTGGGTCTGTGATGCGGCAGCGCGGAGGCGAAGGGCGTGCGGTGGTGGTGGGGTGCGGGTTCCGCGTCCGGCGCCGGCGACCCGGGGATGGTCTCTTCGCACAACAGCAGCGACAGGTTGCTGTCCTCCTCCCCGGCCGGCAGGCACGCGGCGCTCGCGCCCGCAACCGCGCCTGGTGCACGTCCGCTACCCGCTACCACCACGTTAGCACCTATAATAATAAGCTAGATATCATATTTTGTAGCTACGTCACTAATTTGGAATTGTTTTTTTTTTTTTTTATGGTTGACAGGCTAGATGTTTGACCACAGCTGACCTGATGTTAAGTGAAGGTGTGGTCGAAGATGGTAAAGCGCACCTAGCCTGGAATGGAACTGGCTCTCAAGTGAGGCTGCCGGAACACACTGTTAGATGCTTGGCGGCAGATTTTCAACTTGAGGGTGGTAGCTAGCCAGCCGAGTACTAGAAAGTACCCTACCACCATGCTATGGTTTCCTCACGATGTTTTCTTTCACCGGCAGCTCAAGCTCAAGTTGTTATGTTTAACTGCCAATCTGAAGGTTCTGTGTTCAAATCCCATGGCATATACTATATCTCTATGTTTGTTTGCGTTTTCAATTTCGTTTTAATATACATATTTGTTTTTGTTGTTTGACCGACAAGGGCTCACCGAAAGACCAGCGCTGGTCATACCACTTAGTATGACCAGTATTATGCTGAGGTGAGCCCCTATGTTGTAACTGTTTGTTGTTGTATGTACATAACACAGTTGTTACTTAATAAAAATATTTTTTCTGCTTTCTTTCTTTTCTTTCTATCTTTTCCAAGTTATGCGCTAGGCCTGTAACATTGGTGTTATCAATAAAATATTTGTATTTGGCTGTGCTAGGCGGTTGGGTCACATCTAAAAGGCAGACATATTTCACATTTGTGTTTCATTCTGCAGCCCTAACATGTGGAGCAAGGTGTACTAGTAAAAAATATTTCTTTCTACTGCCACATGAGAAACAACATGATGCTGCCTACATCACGAAAACTTAACAAAGAAAAGCGACTTTCTACTTGAAAAATGAAAAAACTGGTGTATTATACAGGGGGAAAGTCACATATGGAAGCAGCACTCACTGTGTTTCCTTGCGTTTTTGCAGGCGTCTTCCAACATGAGTAGCGACTCGCCAGCGCTCCATTCGCCGGCAGATTTCTCCGCGTGAAGCGCGCGCAGCCCTGCCGCGGCGCCGCTCGCCGCCGCGCGCGACGCTTCAGACGACCCCCCGCTGCCCCACTCTTCTATCGACAGCTTGTCGATTATTAACCTACGGGAATTATTATAAAGTTAACAACTGTAACAGAATTTGGCCTTTTATACTTTATATTATTATATTCTACGCGTGTCTTTGATTTGAATGAAGCGTACGAAATAAATTGTAAAAATAAATAGATGTTGGCGGAAATTATCCACACAGCGCAGCGCTCTAAACTAAACAAAGCCTGTACTATCAATTCAAAATAATTGAACGAACATAAAATTAATTATTTGAAAGAAAAAAACCGAGGTTGAAACGTTTTTTTTTTGTAATCTGAAAACTGAGCGATAGTGGCTAAAGGCCGGACGTTACCTTCTATCAGAGTCATCAGAGTCGCTGCTCTCGCTACGATCTTCAGCGGGAAACGTGGGCAGAGGAATGGCCGCGACCGAGGCCGCCGCTTGATTGATCTGACTTGACAGTTTCTGTATCGTGTCACTCAGAACTTTGTTGTTCTTCCCAGGAACGCTCAGAGGCAAGTCCGCTACGCTCTTCCGCCTTTCTAGAATGTTCAAAGGACTCTGCAATCGGGGGCTTAGCAATCTCGGAGATGTACGCTCCTCGGACTTCTTCTTAATATCTAAAATGTCTCGTTTCACATCCAGTAAGTTAACGGGCTCCCCGAATATCGAGTCTTCAGTTTTCTTCGTGGGTTCGTTCCCTTTTACAACTGGTTTCACTGGATCGGTCTTTAGAGAACTAGTTCTGGGTTCAGGAGATATTGGTGACAGTTTACTTTCAGGTTTGGTGGCTTTGAGTGATTCTGTTTTAGGCGTGTCTGGGCGATTTTCTACTACTGGTGGAGGTGACATGGAAAGTCGTTTTGCGCTGCTGATCGCTTTGAGAAGCTTCTCGGCTATCTTAGGGCCTTCTGATTGCAGTTTGAAGCCTGGCGGTGGTTCGGGAAGGACGTCAATTCGAGCTGGACTATCGGGCTCCGATTTATCTTCTTCCGTATCAATTAGTGGACTTGAAGGAGGCTCTAGTATAGCCTTGATGGGTTCAGGGTCTAACTTTTCAACTTTCTTCGGCGTGGATATTTTTGGAATTTCTTTTGGCTCAGAAGACGGAAGTGGAATCGACAATAGTTTGAGTTCTTCATCTTCTGTCGTTTCTTCTTTGATATCTTGTTTAATTTCCGCTGGTGCCGTGCTCGTGCTAGCAATGACAGGTGGAATAATACTGATTTTAGGCATTTCTAATTTTGGTAACTCAATTTTTTTCGGTGGGTCATTCTTTTTGGTTGGCTCTATCTTTTTCGGCAGTTCTACCTTTTTAGGTTGTTCGATTTTTTTAGGAGTTTCTATCTTTTTAGGCGTTTCTTCTTTGGGTATTTCAATTTTTTTGGGAAGCTCTATTTTGTTTAGGAATTCCGGATCTTGCTGCGGCGACGGTGGAGTCGTGGGCGGTTTAGGGATGTTAAGAATTTCCGGGGGTATATCTTGAATTATAGCGTCTTCTATTATTTCATTTGTTTGTGCAGGTTCCTTTACTTCTTCCTTCTCGTCAGATGTCGAAGATTTTGACTCTTCGGCACTGGGTATTACTGGGGTCGGGTCTCTTTCTTCTTCATCTTCCTCTTTGACTGGCACATCCTCAGTTTCATCATCGGAAGACTGCTCGTCATCAGCCGGACTGTCCGGTGAATCATCTATCAGTTTTCTCAATTTGGAAACTTTACTCTTCTTTGAATAAGTTTCTTGATTCTTTGCCGGAGTAAACCCTTCGAAAGTGGGCCCAGAACTGCCATCACCGTGGAACGAATCATCGTCTAAAGAGAAAGAGCCATCTTTGGAATCTTCTTCTGGACTCTGTCTACCAGTTTCACGCGTACCAGAGAAATCTCTAAACGGGGACAACGACGGAGACCTCATAGATGACGGCCGGGGTTTCATAGGGTCTTCGCCGATTTCCTCACTCAGAGACTTTGACAGTGTCGACGTGTATTTATTCGGCGATATGTCGTCAAAGATGCGGTGAGTCCGCTTCTTCTTTTCATCATGCAATTCTAATTCAAACGGCTCGGGTTCCTTGAATTCGTATACATCTTCGGGTTGTTTATCCGGCTGAGGAGGGTCGGGCGCGGGTGCCGCTGGCAGCGGAATAGCCGCCATGGCAGCATCTTTATCCACAGGTTCCTGTTTGATTTCATCCGGTTCTTGCTTGACCGTGTTGAAACCTTTGAGTTCGGATCTGATTTCGTTGAGATCGTAGTCTCGCCCTTGGTGAGTGGTCGAGCTGGGGCGAGGTTTCTTCGGCGGGGAGACGTTAGTAGGGGTCGCGATGTTTCGTATGGGTCGCTTGCGAGGTTTGCTCGAGCTACTGCTGTCGCTAGACTTGGCATCTTTTGATCTCGGAGCTGAAAATCAAATTGGTTTTTGGAAAATAAGCAATTCGTCGGAGCTTTCCGAATGAACACTATATTATTTTTTGGGACTTGGCCATATAATATTAGACATCCTGAGCCGATACTGAGTCAATACACCCCGTATTGACTCAGTTTTTACCTCAGCTAACTTTACACAGCCTTGGAGTACTGGAGCGTCAATTCTGGACTGCTTGCTCCAGTCTTATACAGATCATATAGAAGTGTAGTTAGTAAAGTAATAGATGAGATAACCATGCAGTTCTTAAAATATAAAAAACAAGTGTATTACTTACTCTTTGGGCTCGATTTCTCATCTAATTTTTTCGGAGGTCGCTTCACTTCTTCATCACTGTCTGATGTATCAGAATCAGACCGGGCCGACGATTCTGAAATACATACAATCACATTACATATGATATTGACCAAACGCGAAATAACTAAATAACCTAACCCTAGTTAAGAATAATGTACTTTTCTCTAATATTCAATATTCTTTTGAGAAATAAATATCTTATACCATACTTTTATGCTTTATACCTTCAACCCGTTTGGCTCTGACTCGTCTGGTCATGTTCGAACCCTGCAACAAAAACAACAATAAGACTGCATTTCTAAAAAAATAATAATTCATTCATTACATTTTTTACTCTTTTTCAAACATTTATTTTTGATTACCTTTTTATTTCTATTCTCATGTTGTGAGACATTCACAGCGATTCTCTGCGGTTTAATCCATTCATCATATCGTGTATTCCATCCAGTATAATGCACTCGAAGCATACCCTCCGGCGAAATCTCAATCACTTTCGCCTCATACGTAACCTGAGAATATCGCGTTAGTTTAGTAAAAGTACGGCCGACAACGAGTCAAGATATTTGGGGACTTACGAATCTTACGGTGGTTTCGTCTCGCAGAAACGTTTGTGCAGTACCGCGTAGACCATTTCGAAATGCTCTATGTGGCACTGCACTTGTAGGCAAGAGCGACCCCTTGCTGGTACGCTTAGTAACATAGAAACAAATAAAAATAATAATTTGAAACAGTTCGATTGTTATACGACTTCGCATTGCGCTTCTTAAACAGTACACATTTTTTATTAAGTGCCTGTGAGCACAGGGTATTACTTTATCTTTATAAGGACAAATAGATACTTGGGAGTTTTTCAAATAGACTACGCGTGAATGGGACATAGCCTTAGCTTCTGTGCCCTGATTAGTATCAAACAAATTCGCTGTCTGTGCCTGTTTGTGTCTCTAACTACTTCTTATAAACCACGTACCGGATTTTGATACGGTTTTCACTGGTTTTTTCTGTACATTTATTATTACGGAAGGTTTTTATGTACAATGCATCCAATTAAACTTTTGTATAAGCATATAAATTCAATGTTTTGTAATCATAGTCGCCGTAACATTGGAGCCATTTGTATGTTTGTCATCATGCCGTAAGTCAAAAAGATCGGTCCAGCCGTTTTGGCATTTAAAGAAAAAGATTGTGAGTGACACTTCAGCAAATTTTATAATGTTAGAAAGATAAGAGTTCAAACAACTTAGTGGGTATGCTCCATCATCGATATCACATCAGAAGGGTTATGACTAAATGCAAACATTGTTCATTTTCCTGTCAAAAAAGTGTCCCACTACTGAGTAAGGGTCTCTTATGAAAACATATCTAATAATTATAAGCAAAGATTAAAGAATAGTTGAGCAAGCGTAATAAATGAATAATGAATTGGTATACGTACAGAATTTACCTTCGATTCAGACTGCGTGGGCCCATAGTAAACTTTCAATTTGTCGCCAACTTGTGCTTTCACGTTGGACACACCTCTTGTGGGTTCATTTGTAGATGGTCTGTACAAAGGAAATAAATATGCTTAGATATGCAACTACGGGGTTACGCGGAAAGTGACTAACTGGTGTACTCTTTAAGAACAAATTTTGATTTGAAACCAACATACCTACAGTACAAAATTTACAATTTAAAAAACCGGCTCCATGACCCTTAGGCCAAGTAAACGTACTGCTCCAATAAAACAAGCGAGGTTTCGAAGTAAACGAAAATATCGATGTATACAATTTTCAAGATTAAAAAAAAGGCTCGATCGATTTCGATAAAACTTATATGGGAACACCTCTGAAGTATGATCTACCAAAAAAAGAATCATCAAATCAATTCACACTTGGCAGAGTTATCGCGTAACAAACATAAAAAACACTTTTGTATGCAAAAACTACTGAACAGATTTGGATGAAATTTGGTATTATAGCTTCCCAGCCTGGATTGACACAGGCTACTTTTTATCCCGAAAACATGTAGCGGGTAACATCGCGAGGCGCAGCTAGTACATCATAAGGAAACCATAGCATGGTGATAGTACTTTCTAGTACTCGACTGTGTATCTACAATTCTCAGGTTGAAATTCCAAAACCTATCGAAGTGTTCCGTGTGTCATCCATCGACCATCGTCATTTAATATCCGAAGAGCTGTGGTTAATCACCTAGCCTGTAAATATAACTTACTCTGTGTTCTTTCTTTTCCGCGGACGTTTGCTGCTGTTTGAGGCTATCGTGTTGCCGCTACTGGCGGAGTTAGCGCTCTGACTGCGACGGCTTTGTAGCTTTTTGGTGAGACCACATCTATATAACAAAATACAAGGTGTGAGGGGAGCGCTATCGAAAAATTACAGGTAATGTAATTCGGAGTTTTCATTTTAAGCACAATGATGGAAGTAGCAACTCCGCGCAATTACTCTAGCGCATAGACTATACCAAGTTTATGATTGGCGTAAAGGCCATTAGATACCAACAACAGACAATAGACAATAGACAACACTTTATTTATGACATAAAACACATTTCAACATAATTTACAATACATACATACAAAAAAATAAACAATAAACATAAAACATAGAAAAAAACTTAAAGGTATATAGTATAGTATACAATAAATAAAAATTAAACAAAAAAACAAAAAGTTTGAAATATATTTTATGTCACAAACCAGCCTCGACTCAGCATAATGCCGACTGAAGCCAGCCGGCGCTGGTCTTCCGTCGAAGCCGGCAGGTGACGTCACGCACGAGTGTGCCGACCGGTAAAAATATTTTTCGGGTGAATTTAAACACATAAAACAGAATGATATATACACATACAATAATATACAGTTCCAATAACAGCTAGCCAAACAAGAGAAACAAATAAAACGAAAATAAAATATAAAAAAAAATATAAAATATAATATATAACAGGTTATTCAGTCAACAGGTTATATCGTCGTTGGAATGTACATATATATAACAGATATTAAATATCTACAATATACGTACAGAGTTATAGGCTTGGTTTATAATAAGCTGAAACAGAGTCATTATACTCAACTTTTACTATACATTCAATTCCAAAACAGCTACTCCATGAAATGCTTAAGGGTCAACGAATTTTTTTATATATAGCTAATAGCTGTATTTTTTTCACGATTTCCGAGTTATGAACATGGTAAAAGTTATTCATTATGATGATTACAATCACTCCCATTTAGCTCAGTATATTATGTCAAACTTATATTCATACTCTATATGTAGTATGATTTATTTAATGTAAAAGTATTGAAACGAACGAGACGCCCCTGATGGTAATAAATAACGCCTGTCCATGACCATTGCAACGATACACAGAACTTTGAGTAACAACAAAGTCCAGGGCATCACTGCTCATTACTTTGAGACATTGTACCACCAAGTGATTTGAAGTGTATCAATTGATTTTGTTTACGTGTTCAGTCCCGATAGTCACTTCTTATAAACACAAGTGTTTCAGAAAATATTTTACCTGGAAGCCCTGCCTGAGCTGTCACTGTCAGTAGACACCTGAGGTCTTCTAGACGCGCGTGACGTGTTTATAGTTGCACTTTCACCTACAAAACAAATATATAAAAGTTCATTAGTATGATCATGACATTCAGAGTTATAAGTTTGGAGTGTACTAAGCCGTAGGGGGGTCATTGTACTCATCAATATGAACAACTTTTACTATGGGCACAACCTTGAAATCGCGAAAAAATATCTGCTGTTCCATAGAAATATTTTACATAATTTACATTTTTTTTATTTATTTCTGTTGTGTCCATAGTAAAGGTTGTTCACAATTGCGATTAAAATTATCCTCTTCCGGCTTAGCACACTTAAAGCTTGTAATCCTGTATACACGACGTATACGACAATAATACTCTCCAAAAAAAAGTTTGAAAGATTAATATTTTTTGGTATAATGGTATAAATTATCTGTGCTCCAAATTGCATTTAAATCTGTCAAGCCATTACAATGTTAAGAAGTATACACAAACGTACAAAATTTAGCATCTCTACATAGTATAAAACAAAGGCGCTTCCCGCCGTCTGTACTTTTAGATCTTTTAAACTACGCAACGGATTTGAATGCGTTTTCCATCAATAGACAGTGATTCAAGAGGAAGGTTTATGTGTACAATACATGCATATGCACCACATTAGTATCTACATTGCACCCGTGCGAAGCCAGGGTGGCTAGTTTGTAATTAAAAATAAAACATGCATTACCAAATTAGATTGTAGGATCTTTTTTGTACAGGCAGCCCAAGATTGTTGGGGTTTGAAAACACACTTTGCAGCGTGCGAACATGACTCGCTAACCACCAAACTAACATATCTACAAAACTACAGTTACATTTCTTACTTTTGGAAGACAGAGGTCGTCTCTTCGGCGTTCGTTCGGTTTTGAGCGGCGTGACCGCTCGCCCTTTGGACTGCGAGCGCGGTTTGATCACTACTGGTTTTGGCGGTTCCTCACTAGTCGTGGTAGATGTGCTTTTCTCTCGCTCCTTCTCTTTGTCGCGCTCCTTTTCCTTCTCCTTCTCTTTTTCCTTTTCTACCAATCTGGTAAGATTTACAAAGCAAGTCAAGAACAGACACATAAAAAACGGAAGAGTTTAAAAAATCAATAACCCGACTGCGAATAAAAGAGCAATAACTACACTTTTAAGCCAATTTATAATTTGTAACTAAATTTAAACATATAACTTCAGTATATCATTGTAATCCCCTTTTAATTTCCTTTCTTTAAATACCCTACTTGATAGATTTGTTTTTTTTTTTTTAATTAACGTATTACTATTTTATTATACGCGCCAAAAATCCACCATTTTTTTTTTTCAAACGCCTATCTAAGAACGCATGGGTTATTAAGACGAATCTAGCCATTCCTTAATTGTCGTAATCCATTCGGCCGTTTAGAAGAAATAAAATTTACATGCAAGATACGCGAGAAAAACACTTTCCTTGGCAGTCTAGTAATGTAAGCTAATTTCACATATTTAAATAACAATAGATTTAATACATTATGGCATCCTATAATCAGGTATAAATGTTATATAAACTGTGCCACGCTGTATCACTATGTGTGGCAGATCATTATAGAAGATGTAATGATAACATCAGGTGAGCTGTGGTCAAACAACTAGCCTGTCAACCATTAAAAAAAAAAACGTTATTTTTTGGTACTTTGCCTAATTCTAGGCAAACAGACTCCATTCTTTGTCTACTATTAGCCGAGATGACAATTAAACATAATTATGAAAGTACATAATCAAATCTTACTTTGGAGCCGCGGTCGCAATAAGCGGTTGATTATCTGCGCTGTCCTCTTCATCACTCTCGAGTTTCTCTTTTTTGTCTCCCTTTTCAGATTTGTCATCTTTTTCGCTCTTATCTGTCTCGCTTTTATCTGAATCCTTATCCTTTCCGCGCTGTAACAATGACTCATATACTTAAAAAGGTGTAACATTACACACTCTTATTAGACCAAAATATCATTATCATCATCATCATTTCAGCCGTAGGACGTCCACTGCTGGACATAGGCCTCCCCCATTGACTTCCATAAAGACCGGTTGGAAGCAGCTCGCATACAGCGCGTTCCTGCGGTCTTTACTAGGTCGTCTGTCCACCTTGTGGGTGGACGTCCTACGCTGCGCTTGCCGGTCCGTGGTCTCCACTCCAGAACTTTGCAGCCGCATCGGCCATCAGTTCTGCGTGCTATGTGCCCTGCCCACTGCCACTTCAACTTGCTAATCCGTTGGCTAATATCATTATGCTCTTATAAAATAAAATAAAGAGGATTTTTTATGCTCATTACATAAAGATATGCTATGCTTGTGTCTGGATAGAAGTTCTATGGAATCCTTTTTGGTTGAAAACTATATTAGCTGTAACAGCTAATCCCATCCCACTAATATTATAAATGTGAAAGTTTCTATGGATGTTTGTTACTTTCACGCAAAAACTACTGAACGGGTTTGTATGAAATTTGGTATGGAGGTAGCCGAGATCCTGGATTAACACATAGGCTACTTTTTATTACGAAAACATGTAGCGGGTAACACTGCGGGGCGCAGCTAGTTTAAAGCATTAGTGGGATTTCTTAACTCTGTAACGGGTTAACAAATTTAGTAGAGACTTGGAATGCAGTTTACATCTTCAAGTTATTATTACGTTGAAGTAGTAAAGCAAACAAATAGAAAGCACTTCTTTTTGAACGAATTTTTCTTTTGTAGTAATGTACTCACGGGGGCAGGCGGGCCGGTGGGCGTGGAGCACGCGGACGAGGAGGTGGCGGGCGGCTGCTTGTCGCGGTCTCGGATCAGGGAGCGTCCCGCGGGCGGCGTGCGCGCGCCGCGAGGGTGCGCCACCAGCGTCACGCCCAGCTTGCGGTAGAAGTCCTCGAAACTGTGCAAGAATCTGCGGAGGAACGTTTGGAGATAAAGTACAGCGACTGGTATTTCGGTGTATTCTTACTGAAGAGAAGAGATACGAGAAATGCAGATTTATACATTACAGCAGCGTCGGATATTGTTTTGTTAATTTTTTGAGATAATTTAAAATTTTTTTGGATATTACGGAACTTGCTGGACAATGAAGATGAAATCAAGATGAAATCAAGGCGCAAATCTCAAGTCACAATTAATCCATGCAGGATTTTGTTGATTTGTGACTTAGATTTTGTAGCGATGATAGCTCAGTGGTTAGCGCGGTAGGTTCGCATGCCGAAGGGCGTGGGTTCAAACCCCAACAATGAGCTTGAGCTGCCGGTGAAGGAAAATATCGTGAGGAAACCATAGCATGGTGGTAGGGTACTTTCTAGTACTCGGCTGGCTAGCTACCACCCTCAAGTTGAAAATCTGCCGCCAAGCATCTAACGGTGTGTTCAGGCAGCCCTCACTTGAGAGCCAGTTCCATTCCAGGCTAGGTGTGCTTTACGATCTTCGACCACACCGTCACTTAACATCAGGTGAGCTGTGGTCAAACGCCTAGCCTGTCGCCATTAAAAAAAAAAAAACACACACCCACAATGACACACGCACGTCACCATATTTATCTTTAATTATAAATGGAACCCTGAAGGAGTACAGAACCTACGATACAAGCGTAGCTTAGTGTAGGTTCTGTGTTCATTATTAATACCTGTTGTTAATGTTAATAAAGATTATTATTATTATTACTTTATTGTAATTTGTTATTGTGATTGATCGATTAAGTAATTTCAAATAGATTCAGATTCAGATTCAGATTGTATTTTATTGTGGAACTGTGTTACATTTAGGTCTTAATATTAAGGAAGTGTCAACAGTTTAGTTCTTCATGAACATACAATAGAATTTGGCTAGATACAATTATTAATTACGAAAATGTCAAAATAAACTACACAACGATTAAAAATTAATGTCAAGCTAAAATTAAACAATTATACAACTATAAAAAATGTCAAACATTGAGATTAAACTAATAACACAAAAAACAGCTTAAAATTTCTCATTTAAATAATCTTCTAATTTATAATATGCTTTCGATATTAACAAACTGAACAGTTTTCTCTTGAACACAGTCACACTTTCCGATTCCAGTATTGCCTGCGGTAAATGGTTATAAACTATCGGACCCATGCCACAGACACCCTTACCAAAACATGCAGTCCTGTGACAAGGAATTCGTATCTTATTTTTATTTCTACTGCATATACTTTTGAGGAAATCATACGTATGCAAATTAGTTTTAATAAATAATGATATTTCATAGATATACAGACATGGTAAAGTCAATATTTTAAAGTTTTTAAAATACGGTAAACAAGAATCAGTCGGTTTTAAATGACAAACTGATCTCAAACATTTCTTTTGGACCTTAAAAATATTTTCACGTTCTGGACAGTTCCCCCAAAATATTATGCCGTATCGTATCGTAGACGTCACGTACGCATGATAAGACGTAAGTACCGTCTGTTGATTCGCCACCTTGGACAACATATAAAGAGCATATGAATAACTACTGAGTTTTGAACATACTGACTCCGCATGTACCTTCCAGTCCAGATTAGAGTCTAAATGAAGACCCAAAAACTTCGTAGTTGAAACTTCCTCAATGTCATTGCCTTGATAATTAATTTTAGATGTCAATTTGATGTATTTATAAAATGTCATTATATTCGTTTTGTCAAGATTAATCAATAAATTATTAGATGTCAACCATTTTACAATATTATTTAATGCTAAGTTAATAATTGGTTCGAGCGGCTTATTTTTTTCACCAACAAAAATAGCGGTGCTGTCGTCAGCAAATAAAACCATAGGATGATCGATAGCTTGAGGTAAATCATTAAGGTATATTATAAAGAGTAAAGGTCCAAGTACACTTCCCTGAGGCACACCATACTTAACTTGACCAGCAGAAGACGTATATTTCGTTACTGTTTTATTTTCCGGACTAATTTTAGTGATTTGTGTTTGCTGAAATCGATTACGAAGGTAAGAATCAATTAATTTTAGAACATTACCTCTTACTCCGTACGCCTCCAATTTACTTATTAAAATGTCGTGATTAACATAGTCAAACGCTTTTTTTAAATCCATATACATAGCATATACTGGCAATTTTCTTTCACGACCTGACATAACAGTTTTAATTAATTTGTAAATAGCTATGTTTATTGACTTTTTTTTCCGAAATCCTACCTGTTCATCAACCAGAACTCCATATTTATCCAAATAAGAATAAAGGCGAGCGTGGGTATATTTTTCAAATATTTTGGAGAATACAGGAATCAAGGCAACTGGTCTGTAGTTATAAATACTTTCTCTGTCTTTCTTTTTAAAGAGTGGTTTAATTATACTCAATTTTAACTTGTCAGGGAATATACCACGATCAATGCACAGATTGTTAATATAACTTAGCACGGGAGATATAATGCCAGCTACATGTTTTATAGCTTTTGTAGTTATTTCATCATGTCCCGTACTTGAAGTGTTTCTTAACGATTTAATAATTCTTAATATATCTTCTGGCGTAGATGGGGATATAAACATAGAGTTATATCTATTCCAGTTCACAGATTTTTCCTTGCCTATGTTACTGGTAGGTTTTACTTGATTAATGTAAAAACTATTAAATGCCTCCGCTATGTCATTTGGATCAGTTAGAATTTTATCCCCGCATTTAATTTGTTTAATATCGTCGTTTGGAGGCCTATTAGTATTGTTGCTATTTATGACTTTCCAAGTTGCTTTTGTTTTGTTCGGAGCCATATTTATTCTATAGTTATTTCTAGCCTTTTGAGTTAACTTAATAATAGATTTTAGTCGTTTAGAATAACTTTTAAACAATGTGCGGTTCTCGGTACTCGGATTTCTTCTGTATTTCCATAACATCGTTCTTTTTCTTTTTGTACATAGTCTTATTCCTTTGGATATCCAATAAGGCTTTTTATGTACTGTATTTCTACGTTTTACTATGGGAAAGCAAATATCATATTCTGATTTGAATTTTTCATAAAACTTATTATACGCTACATTGGGACAGTTCCTCTCAAACACCTCTTCTAAATTTGAATTACTTAAGTTAATCTTAAATTTAGACATGTTTGCCTCACAGAAGTCACGTTGCAATGAATACCAACATTTAAATGTAACATATTCCTTTACGGGACACCTAAAATATTGTGCAGTATGGTCTGACAAAACTAACTGCAATATTTCACAGGAAGAACCTCTTACATTATGCAAAAAATTATCCAGACACGCCTTACTGGCTGGTCTAGTCGCTTCGTTAAGTGATATTTTCAGATTGAAACTCTTTATAATGTTTTTAAATTTTCTTGTCGTAATATTGTCATCCAGGATATTAATATTAAAGTCACCACACACAACAATTTTTTTCTTTTTAAACGCAATGTGACTGAGTAAATGTGTTAATCTTTCGTAAAATATTTCTTTGGAAGCATTAAGATTTCTTGGAGGCCTATAAATACAGATTAAAATTACGTTATGCTCAAATAATTCTACGCCACAACACTCAATATTATTAAGACAGCCGAATTCTTTAATAGCAATAATTTCCCTAAATTTGTGACTGTTCTTTATAAGAACACAAGCGCCCCCTCTGCGTGTTTTTCGACAACAACTAGAAGCTAAAGAAAAGTTTGGTACATTTAATAACGTTGCGTCACTATTAATCATATTGTGTTCAGTAACACATATGGCATCTACCCATTTATTGTTTAATTTCAGCTCCTCAATCTGAACCGTAAGTGAATCAGCTTTACTGATCAAACCATCAATATTTTGATGAAGAACATTTAAGGTGTACTTAAGATCGAAAAAAATTTTCAGAAGTTGGGCTTTCAACTGTCTTATGGGTCTCGATGTTTTGGTCACACTGGGTTATACATACATTACTGGGTTCAGTTTGTGTGCCTGTATTCATTGTAACGACATTAGTTTTATTTTTTAAATACATTTGATATTTGGCTTCACGCAATTTCAACTTGTATTCAAACTGGGTCAGTTCCCTGAGTATATATTGACAAACGTTGGTCCGTAAAATATGCCTATTAGGAACATTTGTACTATACCCCATGTCAATATATGAAACATGATTATGTTTTATGCACGTATGTCTTATTACATAGTTCAATTTACTTTCGTTAAGGAATCTGTTAAAGGGAACCTCACTTACAATAATGTTTGTGAAGTTAAAATAGTTTAAAAAGCTGTTAAGTACAAATTTAAAGTTCTCAGGATTGTTATCGTTCATGCCACCTAATATAATAATATGATCGTTCTTGGTCAATGTCATAAGTTCTTTGTTATAGACGTTCAAGATGTCTTCCAGTCGAGCATTGGCTTTCCACAGCGACACAACTTGAGTTTTATTGCCTATTAAATATTGTAATGAATAAATAATGAATAAATAACATGATGTTTCGACATTTTGCTCTCTACCTCAGTGTGAACGCTTCTTAGGCTGGTCTAAAGCGATTGACATGTTTTTTTTTGTTATTAGCTCCAATATACCATTGAAAAACACGTGAATATCATATATAGGAACTAAGATTTTTCTAGTTTTAAAAATGTTGTTGGGCAGAATAGGGTGTAATTTTATACTTTTCGAGTAATGAGAGGAAACTTCAAAAATCAAAGTTTGACAAGTACAAACTTATGTAACCGACTAAATACTTTTGTTCAACTAAATGGAACCATATTCAATAAAACATTAGAGTAATAATGGATTGCAGTATCATGCTTGATACGTTGGAATGTGGGGCCTTAAATCAGGTATGACAAACCTTTAGTACACTGTATGTAGGTTTTTTCAAAAAGAAATCGCTCTAGGCGATAAGACCGCCCTTATACATCATTTATTCTATTGTTTTGTTATATTATTTTATCTTCTTTTTTTTGTTTGTTGTTTGTTTCCTATTTGTATTAATTGTGATCTGTGTTTCTGGTGTATAATAAAGTTATATTCTATTCTATTCTATTCTATGTAGGTTCTTTTGTTCTCTGTATTTTTTTTTCTGTTTATAATGTACACAATAAAGAGTTTTATCTATTTATCTATAATAGAAAAACTTACTTTTTGTACGCCTGCTTGCAAAGATTGGTGATACTCGTAGTGACGGGATGGAAACCCATTTTGTCAGCAATCGTTTTCCACTGGTTTTGATTTGTCACTCTATTGTAACCACCCAACTTTTGCACCACCTATAAACATATTTAGAATTAGATAGATAATGAACAGTTATGAATAACTGTACATATCTCACTCTCTCTCGAAGATTCTCAACTTCAAGCTTTAAGCTTTCTTATGACCCTGTAAACTTACCCTGAACAATCTATAGAGATCAATGTCCCTATTAGCGATGGTGGGGTTCCGGTTCAGAGGCGTACCTCGGTCGTCCATGAACTTGTACAGCTGGGCAACGAAATGATCTTTCTCTTCTCGGGGCTCATCATCTGAACTCTAAGGAATAAAAAAAGTTTTAAAAACTTGAAAAAAATGTATTGACGGTAACTAGACGGCTAATTTATCACCATGAATGCGCCCAAAATAGAACACAATCCCAATAAGTACCACTTTCAAGACTAAAATATATGTAAAAAATTAATGTATGTATGTTTTAAAAAATGAAAACTAGACAAATTCAATTTATCTTGTTAAAATTATGAGTATTTAAAATTAGGAAAGTGTCACAGTAAAAAAAAGTTTTTATGTAAAAAAATTAACTTGCAGATATTGAATCCTAACAAATAGGTACAATTTTTTACTGATTAACACCAATCTTACAGGTCAATAACAAATTAACATATACCGGTTTACGTATGTGTGTAAAGCGGTATATGTTCGTGAAAGTACCGTTTTACATACATACATAATATGGTCTTTTGACTCGAACTCGCAAAAATCATGTTTTAGCATTGTATTATTTTTCAACACAGTGTTAATTTTTAAAATGGTGGTCATGGTCAATGGTAATTTTAATTAAAAAAAAACTACCTACGGCATGGTTACTTAATCTATGTGACTTTGAATGAGACTTATAATCATTGTTTTTACCATACGGTCTTTGAGAATATTAGATAGCTGACACTGACCGAACGCACAAAGTGCGATGCTAAAAATTAAGAAAAAAAAAGAGCGTACGTCGTCTGATGTATTTCTGGGTTCGTTGAAGAGCGCGGCGCGGTCCCAATGCGGCGGCAGTACGCCATTGTTGAGGTACTGTAGCGCCGCGTCCACGCCGCACCACTCGAGCGGGGCGCTGCCCTTACGGAACTCGCGTGCCTCCTTCTTCGGTACAGTGTAGCTGGGGAGGAAAACACGTTCAATCTTCGACTAAAATAAAAAAAATAGATGTACCCTAACCGTTGAACTTGGTATGTAAAATAACCACCCTGAGGGTGCTCGAGTACCGCCCGTTTACGACGGGCGTCGAATCGCACCCTCCACACACCCCCATGGTCAGAGTTCCAGTACCGTGGAGCCCAGCCTCGGTAATCAGGTCTGACCTCGAAACCGAATCCTTACCTCCCCAACAGCAGAGGAGGAAGAGCACAGAACTGAAAATAACCAACCAACTTTTTTTTTAAGGCTTCAGCTTTGACAGATCTAAATCTATTCAAAATATTTCATTGCAGCCTATTTCTATGCGTCTATGCAGTATATCTAGACAAAGAATAATTTTAACAAGTTTAGATCTGTCAATTCAAAATAAGTCTTAATAGTAAGAATTAAGTACGTAAACGTATAACATACTAATAATAAACACGTGTCGCGCTTCCTCCGGCCAGAGAACGACTAAGACGTATTGAGCTCCGGCGCTCAGTTTAAGGAAATGCGGTCCCTGTCCATTCATTTCGTTTTGGTTGAAGCATCCAATAATCGTACTGAAATTGTTTTCATTTTGGCGGTGATCTAACCTAGTAATATTCGTGGCTAAATAAACATTATTGCGTTATCGAGTTAAACAAGCATTCTCAATTCACCAACTCGTATCGGGGTAAGGGGTAAGGTATGCATGGGACAGAAAATAATAATCTGAGTATGAGAGATCAGTGCATTGCTGAAGTGGTTTTGAAAATTTATTGAGTTTAATTTTTTGTTGCGATGATACCTCAATGGTTAGCGCGGTTAGTTCTCACCCCAACATGTGCTTAAGCTGCCGGTGACGGAAAACGTCGTAAGGAAACCAATCATGGTGGTCAACTGAAAATCTGTCGTCAAACATCCAACAGTGTGTTCCGACACCTTCACTTGAGAGCCAACCACACCGTCACTTAAGATCAGGTGAGTTGTGGTCAAACAACTAGCCTGTCAGCAAAAAAAAAAGAATGAAAAATGGGATCACCATAAAAAAAGATTTACATCTCTAAGTTTTTTAAGTACCTCTTCAAAACCAGGTTATTAATTCTGATAGTACCTATTTAGTTTTTACGTGGCCGCAATAATGTTCAAGAAAGCTCAATGTCTGTGATTGGCGCAAATTATGTAATTTAATTTCAATGACCCTAAACTAAAATAGTTGTAGTGAATTTGTGCATAATTATATTGTGTCTATAGATTTTATTGTCATTAAACCTAATGATAGATGCTATACAAGCAATACTGGTAACATCTTTCCAATTGGAGTGTTTCGTTTGCGTCTGTTTTAAAATTACGTTCATGAAAGTGGCAAGTTTAGCAAATTATGTTTTATCTAAGTATGTTAATAATGGATTTCAAACTTTGGCAGATATCTTTGTGGCTTTGTTACGATAGCCTCATCGTGCTCCGTAGAGAGTTTCAAAATATTTGATGTCTTATGGTTTTTCTGAGATACAGTGAAACCTAAGCTCATTGGTCAGCTTTAGCAGTTTACTACAAAAGGGAGAACAAGACTCACTATCTGCCATCTTTGAAGGAGCGCACGAGGTAGTCCTCCTTGACTTTGATCTGGTGCGTGGGTGCGACGACGAGCGCGGGGAAGGCGGGCTGATGCGGCCGCCGCCTCTCCGCGCCGCCGGCCGCCTCCACCAATACAACGCGACCCACGTGCGGTTCGCGTTCCGCACTACCTGCCTTTACAGGCCGCGTGCCCGTCTCACCCTCGCTCTCCTCCGATCTGAACAAACATTTTACTAAGTCAAGGTTTCCCAAAGGTCTGCCGCGGCGTCCTAGGGCGACTAACCAGGGGCGCTCCTGTTTATCTGCTTCGGAAACTACACCCATAATAGCCTTAGAGAGCTTTTAATTTTTAACCTTATATATTTTTAATGGCGTACCATGATAAAATAGAAAATCTGTGAATTGAAAGTTATAGATGTCTGTATTGACGTCCGGCTTGGGGTGTTTAGTACATTCTCCCTTAATAGCCTATTAAAACTAACCGAAGTCTTTAAAGTAATGGAGCACGACGTTGGATCGCAGGCATAATTGTACCACTCCTATTTAGCGTCGCGAACTGGAAAGTTTAGGATCCCTAGCAGTCCTACTAAATCTCCTTGTCAGGAGTTATCTAGCTTCATGATACGTGCAGCGTGCGGACCGGTAAAGAAACGTGTTGAGGCCTTATTCCCTATGACCACATTCAATACGATGTTACGATAACTGTATTGGATTCGCGTGAACTGGTATTCTTTACGCCAACATCAAATCGTTAGTTTATTTCAAATCTATGTGATTTCACACTATAGTTATTTTGGGCTGGAGGTTTTCAGGCTTACTGCTTACATGGCCGGTCTATACCAAGTCTAGCTTGAAGCATAATGTAGATTTGTCTCGTGCCAATAATAAATCAAGATTATTGCATTAAACTTTAATAGACTACATTCAGACATAGGTTTTGAATTTATTCTCTGAATATATGCAGGGTTTTCGCAAGCTGTTTTTATATTACCGCAAACCCGTGTCAGTTTAACCTGTTATTACTTATATTGTGTAATTTTAAAACAAAGTTAGTTCTAACTGTATCTATTAAAATAAATTAATTTTGATTGAAAGTTGAACAATTACTTACTGAGCTCTACCTCTCCTGCCCCGCCTGCCTGCTATCACTGGTGTTGAGAAATGCTCCGGATGTGTTAAAGGTAGTTGATCTAATGTTTCACTCTCGTTAAAATGTCGCCCGCTTTTGAGACATAGCGCAGATCGTCTGAGCGTTGTTATGTCGCCGTCATCAAATACTAAAAAACATTGTACAAATCAATGTTATGGAATATACTGAAACAGATATTTAAGTAAAACAAAAAAAAGAGCTATGTTATCGTGATGATCAATTGTGGTTATATCATGTTGCATAACCTTCTGATAAAAAGTTAGTAAGCAGATTGATATGTCTCATTCATAGTGTAGTAGCTGCTCACTGCGGTTTAAACCACATTTTCCGACAATTACAGCTTAGGTGTAAATCAATGTATAACCTATTCTGCATTTCAAATTTCTTCAAACTCATTACAGCATGACAAATACACACACAAACTTCCATGATAATATTAATATTAATGTCACAAAATTTTGAAACAGAAAATGGGTTGTCAAAGTTACTAACCCACAGTATATTGGCTGCAGTCTTGTATCTTGGTAATGACAGCTTCCATGGCATCCTTCTTGGGATCTTGTTTCACCTCAACAGTGCTGCCAACCCTCAGGGTGCCTTTGATGACGTCATCGTTTACAGTGATTGTACCGCCAGGTTTTAGAGTCAACTGAAATTCAAAGTAGTGTGAAAATAATAAAACTGGATTTTCAGTTAAAGATAATTTTGTAACAACCAGTATGTATTTAAAAAGAAAAATTCAGTAGTAAAATATGCAAATTTGACTGACACATAAGGTTGCTGCTGTTAATAACCTTATGAAAATCTGTTTTGATATATTTATGGTTTTGTTTTAGATTAACTCAGTGAACAAACACATGTGAAATGCGACTTTACATTATGCTATTTAGTTATTGCCTTGTAGGGCAATAAGCATCTTTGCATAATAGTGAAAATCTTCTAGAAAGTATAATTTTAGAACAGAAATGATTCTTATGCACTTTAGACACTGTCAAAATATCTACTCCAATCTCTAGTTATTAGTCAGTATAGGTGGCTATATTGTGTTATGTTAACAGTAATATTTCACTTACTTTACACTTGATGTTTCTCACAACTTTTTTGACTTTTGCTTCACAGAATGCCCCCTTATATTTGGCACTAACATCAGTGCCCACAGGCAAGTAGGGGGGGTCATCCCCCTGCTGTAAATATAAAGAAACATTTTTTTAAATTTAACTTTCTTTCCAATTGGTGCAAAAGTACCTTACCTTTTACACTAATTGGATCCTTATTACTATGAGTTGTCTATTGTCAATTTATCATTGTTGTCATCTTTACCCTTTTTTTTTAATTTCTCTTTAATAGATATCTCTAGGAAATAACACTTCAAAAATAAGTAACCAGTCACATATAAAATTAGAATATATACCAATGTATACCTTAAGTTAGCAGAAGAGTTTTAGATTTTTACCTCTATTTGTATTGTTTTAGTGTCTAGAGACAGGGTTGGGGTTAGTAAAATCAGGTGTATACTTAGATTATATGTTGCAAAAAATAAATCTCGAGTTCAGACACACTTCATGTTTTGACAGTTAACAAGCCACTTGAGCTCACAAACTGTAAGAATAACTTATAATAAACATATACTTTTTGCAAACCCATCAGTGCAAACCTTGAGGGCAACTGTTTACTTTAACAGGTACAATGAGACTTAAAAGAATAAGTAGTGAGTACATCTACAGGGTTTATGAAAATTGAATTCATGAGTACTTACCATTTTTCAGTGTGACGCCTTGATCCAAGGATCCAGATGTTTCTAGGTAGAAGTGATTTACATTATTAGATAGATAAGGGCTTCCAATTCAGCAAGTATGGCATCACAGTGATGTTTTTATCATTCACATATCTATCAAAATTAGTGGCAGAACCTACGTATTGCAGTAATAACACACACGCTTATTATAGAATGCAAAGTAACAATGGGCGGTAGGTACCTATGTATATTTACATGTACATCGATGATAAACCTACATGTACATCCCTTAGCAAACTACTAGAACTATAAATTAATTGATAAATAATAGTTTCCAACTTTTGATTCACACTTTTAATACGTGTTTACATTTTATCTGATTTTTAGGAACAACAAGCGTAGGTAAATTGAGGAAAAGAAAGTAGATTGCGCGGCAAACGTGTTTACGCAGTAGTGAAATATCTTACCGAACAACTTTTATACCAGAAAATAATCAGAAGAAAAGGCGTGACTATGTATCAGTCCATAGAAAATTGAAATATGTATAGACTTTAAATACAGAAATAAAAATTACAAGGCATATGCAACAAGACCACCATTTTCATTTTTCAAGACTGACATTTATTAGATTTATCACACAGATCTACAAAAAATATACAAAGATGTAATGTGTATTTTGTATAATTGCAACACGGGACACAAAATCATAGAGCCACAGACTATAATATGTTGATAGACCACAGGTAGAAAAAAATAGCGTGACGTATTAAAAACCTTCTACACACGCGTAGGCCTCTAGAATCAAAGAGAATGTAATCACTACTCTAGAATCTTGAAATTCAGTAAAATCATAAACCAGTTAGATCGTAAACCAGGTCTTAGCTCGGTACGAAAATTATCGCAATTTGTAATGGTAGACGCGGTGAGAAACGATGAAGCCTGCTACTTTCCTATAGCATTAGCTGCAGAAGTTGTACTGTAGCTCTTATTTTATATGCAGCGGCCAAGCGCCACTACACCTATTATTTATGCCGTTGCATAGCAGCCGCCAGAGGCTCTAGGGTAAAACTTTTTTACTTTACTGTTCCATTTACTTTATTCATGTAAAAAGGCCATGACTATATTATCTATCTATATTAAATGACGTACGTAATGAATGAAGAATGAACAAAACTGTGACAAATTTGTCTTTCGATGAGATTATTGAGAATTGACATTTTGTGACACAAATAAGCATTGAACACGTCAAAATTTAGTTTTTTTCTGGTGAAGACATGAAAAGATGTTTTGAAAATGCATAAAATGACTTTTACGCGATTTTTGATTGCATAAAATAAGTAAATATATAAGAATTTAAAGTTTTAGTAAGTGTGTAAAGATATTCACCAGCAAAATGAAGGCTATTTTAGCAACAGTTATCAGTCTTGCTCTAACGACAGTGGTCATCGGCAATGCCTATTACCAGAAGAAACAATTCTATCCCTCAATAGTTTACTTAACAAACTCCAATCCCAGCATGGCAGTAAGTATATTACGGGAATGCTCGTCACAATATTTTTATGCCACATGAATATTTACTATCAGAAGGGATTTGAGTAAGTCTAAACAAACCTTCTGTAATTTTTCCCCATATTGTCAAATTAGCCCTAAAACTACGTATGTACATTTCAATAAATGCTCACTACCTCTCTCACCTCTTTTCTATAATGCCACTTCTTCATTTTCAGTGTTTTAGGGTATTTTTGTTGGAGTAGTTTGCAATATTAAGAGTGTAGTCAAGCCATAATTTACTTCATACATGCTTTCGACTTATAAAAATAGTCTTACTTCTTCAATAACTAAATCTGTAATATGTTTTACTCCATACCTGTATGCGGTAAACCATATATAAAGTGTATCATTGTGTGACCCTTGATACAGGATCTTAAAAAACCAAACCAAATTGAAACTATTACCAACATGACCTACCAATTTGCTTATTAAATTTCATGAAAATTGGATGAAAGGTTCTTGAGATATTTTCAAACAAAAACACATGCAAATGTTGATTTGTTCCTGTGGACCATGATCACTTCACAACTATTCTCGTCTACTAAATAACCAATTAAAATCAATAAAAATGTTCTCCAAGTCTGGTATTATTGTATAAATAGGCATGGAGTAATTTATGACTTAAACTGAAGTAACACCATCATAGCATAAGTATTACCCACAATACATACCTAATTTTGGCCCATAAAATGACAATAAAATAGCAAGTAGCAATGATAGTTCAGTGGTTAACATGGCCAGTTTGCATACCTAAGAGCATGTGTTCAAACCCCAACAATGAGAGAGCTGCAGATGAAGGAAAACATTGTGAGGAAACCATACGAGTGGTGGTAGGGTACTTTCTAGTACTCAACTTGCTAGCTACCACCCTCAAGTTGAAAATCTGTCATTGAGCACCTAATGGTGTGTTACTTAAAAACCAGTCATATTCCAGGCTAAGTGTGTTTAACATCTCCGACCACATCATCACTTAACATCAGGTGATCTATGACAAAACACTTAGATTGTCAAACAAAAAAAATTGTTCTTTTTTATACATTTATTCCGAGAAACTAGCAACTAAGGTCACTTTACTATGTACTCAATGCTACCTAACTATCTATTCTGTTTTAGGTAATGTACTTGCAAGCTTTCATATTAGTACTGTTGATTGGTAAACTCTTGAGGAAAATATTCTTTGGACAGTTAAGACCGGCTGAATTTGAGGTAAAAAATTGGTATTTTTCTTACTTCATTTATACCAAACATGTCTCATCAAGTGAGACAAAACAAAGTACTTTATCCTACAGTATTATTACTATAATTGGTATTTTTTTTACTTCATTTATACTAAATACATGTGCTATCAAGTAAGACAAAACAAAGTACTTTATCCTAAATTATTATTACTATTTCCACCTGTGTTTTTAACAACAGCAACATGATTATATAATTAGTGGTTTGATAATTTAATAGTGGTTTAAGGTGTGGCCTCACTTGAGAGCCAGTTGCATTCCAGGCTAGGTGTGCTTTACCATCTTCGGCCACACCTTCACTTGACATCAGGTGAGCTGTGGTCAAACACCTAGCCTGTCAACCATTAAAAAAAAAAAAGTGGTTTGATCAACTAGTCTTGTTACTCAGTAATAAATGAATAGTAGTAAAATAAATAAATTAAAAGTAGTCTTGTTGTTGTCTCGTCAGTGTGTAGTAGAGTCATTGTGAAGAATATGGGTATTACCGCTAGTTTACCACTTTTTGCAAATGTAAAATGAATGTTTATTAAGATACAACATAATGTATATGTACTTCTTAATTCATAATTGGTAAGTTTTTTTTCAGCATTTGATAGAGAGGTCATGGTATGCCATAACAGAGACATGTCTAGCATTCACTGTGTTTAGAGATGATTTTAATCCAAAATTCATAGCTCTGTTCACACTTCTCCTGTTTCTTAAAGCATTCCATTGGCTAGCAGAAGATCGAGTTGATTATGTAAGTAAAGAACCTATATTACATTAATATTATGATAATCATTTGTAAAGTATTAGACTCAAACTATCTTATTCGATTGTGCTATTGTTAAAAGTTTGAGTTTAACCATCATCATGCGTACAAATGTGTAACTGAAAATTCTTTAATGCCTAAAATTATTGTAGTATCAAATGGCAACGAAATCTTTTATTTTTAGATGGAAAGAAGTCCAGTAATAGGTTGGCTGTTCCACATAAGAATCCTAACACTGCTGATGTTGCTAGCTCATGCTGATTTCTACTTCATCCACCATGCATACCAGTTTACTACTTCCAAGGGACCTTCAGTGCAGCTGGTCTTTGGATTTGAATACAGCATATTGATAATTATGATTGTCAATATCTTGATCAAGGTATTTTTACTCTGGACTCTTTAAGTTTACTTCTGCTTTATGCCTGGTTGGCTTACACCACACAAATGTATATTCAAACAGACTTAAAATAGATTGTGAAAATTTGCATAAATTTTATTACATAATTAAAATATAATGTAAATGTATACTAATTCTATTGTAAATAATTCTCTGATATTTTATTGCAATGGCTACAAAAAATACTACAATTTCTTGTTATGTTTTTGTCATGTGAGTACAAAGAACACTTTTTATCTCTATTATGCCTTTAGCTTATGATTAAGAGGCACATAGATAAACAGACCCCTTGAAGGTAAGGAATCCCAACCACCTGTGGGTGCCTGCTCCAGATCCATCTAAGGGCAATGTCCCCCAGTCTGGACAATGAGGTTCACCCTACCTCGCATTTTCAAGTCAAGTGCTACGGATTCCTCTGTTTGTAAGCACATATTATTGTCAGTGCTTAAAAGCGAGACATCAGTGCAGACCGCATCACCCCCCATGTAGATTTAGATGCCAGTTCAAGGTTGATGATCATTATATTTTATGTGTTTATAGTATGCCCTACACGCTATTGATTCGCGTTGGGAAGCGCCCTGGGAGAGCAAAGCAGCTGTACTCCTCTATACAGAGCTAGCGATCAACTTCTTCAAAGTTCTGCTCTACATTGGATTTGTTGCAGTCATGGTCCGAATCTACACTTTGCCATTATTCGCGTTCCGGCCCATGTATGAGACAATGAGGTAAATCAATTGTTAATTTCATTAATGAATTAAATATTTGTAATCACTCTTTAATCAAGGTCATTAAGTATGTAATCGAAAGATTCGCAACTGTAGAATATGAAGTCTTTATAAATAATTTAACGAAATTATTTATTGATATTTAGTCGGATATAATTTCTATTAGAAACAAAGATTGTTTATTATTCTATTGCAAGAATGTTTCTAAATGTGATTGTAGCAGATTGTACAATAAAATATTTTTCCGGTTTTAAAAGTGGTTAAACTTTTATGCAAATATTAATAAAACTGCAATAAAGAGCAAGTGAATGAATTTAAAATTATAATAATGCAGGTAAAGGTTGTAACGATGCAGTAAAACCTTGATACTAATGAATTAAGTATGTATTTACAAAAAAAAAGTATTTAAGTATTTTATCAGTTATCTGATTCCCATAGTACAAGCTTTGCTTAGTTTGGGGTCAGATGGCGCTGTGTGTAATGCCCTACGATATTTATTATTTATTTTATTTATTATTTATTAATTTTGTCCTGTTTTAAAACAACTTTTAACTATGCTATACATGATCTGCCAGGCAACTTGGCATTCCAGATAGTAAATATGATTGCCAATTGACATGCCAGATGATTAATTTTCCTTCTGATAGCTTATTGAATTGTGCATAATGCGCAATTCAATAGGTACCCGAAATCGGTATTGAATTCGAAATCGCGAAAAGATTTTGAAAAACTCAGAATACTGAATTATTGTTCATTATTACACTGTCAAGAAAAAGGTCAAAGGTACGAAAAGAAAGGTAGAAAGGTACGGAAAATAAATTGAATAGCATAATTATGTAAATTTACAAACCAGTACTGGGGCAGCATGATGGAGGTGCAACATAATCGTTTGTTAAGCCCAGCAGTGAGATGTTAAAATCTGATTCAGTGATCCAAACTGACTTAAAACAGACGTTTTGTGTAGCAGAGTGTAACCAACTTAAAACAGAGATCTTTCCTGTACCTATGTATAATGTCATGTACTATTCGCTAGCACTAAGCCGGAAATACCTCATTGTAGTCATCTTTACGAAGAACTTTTACTATGAAACCGACCCCGAAATTGCTAAAGGAATCAGCTGTTCCATTTTCTTGAGAGTTAATAACGCTTTTTGTATTATTTTAGTTGCACTTCAAAATTGGCTCCAAAGTAAAAGTAGTGCACACTGATGAGTACAATTATCTCCTTTTGGCTTAGTAGTACCGAGACACGTATGACCGTATTTTTTTATGTATTTAAACCATGTTTAGCGCCAAAAGTACCTACGCCAAAACAATAAATATCTTGAATCTACCTCGTAAATTCTTCAACTCTTAACCAGTATAATTGTAATGCGTAGGAGTTTCAAGAAAGCGTACAACGATGTGGTGCTGTCGAGACGCGCAATCCGTAACATGAACACCCTGTATCCAGACGCGACGCCTGCGGAACTTGCCGCCGCTGACAACGAGTGCATCATCTGCAGGGAAGAAATGCATACTGGTAAGCATAGGTTCTTCCAGCCCTGGCTCTATGATTTGAACGTGTCAAAACTTCGACATACGCGCCCTTCTTCAGCACGGGGACTCATCGCAAAGAAAAGAACATTCGCACGGAAAGAAGCGACATCTATTGATTTAAAGCTTTACTACTACGAAGTGGCCAACGTAAAGTCAAAATAGCTCGAAACATGCACAGAGAGTGGTGCCATCTAGACTCTCCTCCATCAAACTATAAAATAGACCAAAGAATAGGTGGTGTATTTGTACTAAGTAGTATTATATTATTTGTGCCTCTAGTATTTGAATATGATACTTTCTTTTAAGGTTGCTCGTCCTGCTCACTTGATCAGGTCTCCAAATTCAAATTGTTATCTACCATTATAGCTAAACCTGGCTACTTGATTCTGCGCTGAGTGAACTGACGATTCACCTTAACTTATACAACGATAAAAGAAACGGGATATCGCGCGCCGTACAAGCAATTGAAAAAATTAGGTGTATTTTTAGTTATTTCAACAAATTACAACTTTAA
The DNA here is from genome assembly GCA_905404145.2 of Biston betularia. Classification (NCBI taxonomy): domain Eukaryota; kingdom Metazoa; phylum Arthropoda; class Insecta; order Lepidoptera; family Geometridae; genus Biston; species Biston betularia. The sequence goes on from FR989879.1 coordinate 5,460,755, forward strand.
ATGAAGGGGTTAAGGTAAGAAATGCAAAGTGCCTGTTTGTTATGACCCGAAAGACAATATTTTTTAAACTGCTGCACCAAAGAGTTTCGACGGAGTTTTTGAAGTAATCTTTTTAAAATATTTTTATCGCAGAATTTTAACAATTTAAGTCCGGGCTTATTTTATGAAATAGTTTCGGTAAAGTACAAGGTAAGTTGGAGGGTGTTGTAATCAACGGCTAATATAAAAAAACATAAAAGCACGAGGATGTTAGTCTTAAATGTCGGCAACGTATTTGTTGTGTTGGAGTAAATTTCGTCTTATATAAAGGTATGTAATGGCCGCCTAAATACTGTGTAGTGTGCTAGGCCTTTTAATTACTGCGTTGTAGGATCTTGTTCTACATTTTCAAACGCCCTTGCATTTTACAATGTTTGCAGAGTGAAATTAAATTGAGCCTGTGGATTAGTTTCGTAAAGCCGGAGCTACACATTGGGTATACGTATATGTACCTATTATTAGCTGTTGCCCCCGGCTTCGCTCGCGTGGACATGTGTATGTATAGGTACAAATGAAAAAACAGAAAAGTAACCCGTTTTACATCCTCATAATATAAAATATCTCCTTGTCAAATTGTTGTAAGATCAGATCATCAGTTTAAAAGGTAACAAACAGACAGTTATATAACTTTTTATACGTATATATTATTTTATGTTTGGCAAGCTAGACTTCAGCTTACCTTGGTGAGGCTGCCGGAACACACCGTTAGGTGCTTGGCGGCAGATTTTCAATTCGAGGGTAGCTAGCTGGCCAACTGAGTACCACTATTCTAATGTAATAACCCTACCAATATGCTATGGTTTCCTCACGATGTTTGTCTTCACCGGCAGCTCAAGCTCATTGTTGGAACCCACGCCCTTCGGCGTATGAACCGAATCGGGCATGTTAATCTGTATGTTGGAGCTTGTAAACTTAAGTGAAGATCAGTCCTTGAACGCAGTATCGTCATTGCGATTTGCAATGTCAAGAACTATACCAAAAAGTTGCTTAATGCTACTCTCTGACCTTTAATCTATCAACATATTATGTATGTATATGTATCTCCATAGCTAAAATCACGACGATCCGTTGTTCCGTTGCAACGGAATGGACAAAACAATTAACATATTTTGCATTCATAATGTTTTATCAGTAAGGATTTCGTCTCACTCAAACTACTGTGAAGGGTAATGCAGTCAATGTAATAATAAGGCAGTGCAAGGCAAGGCTATTGAGACTCAATAATATAATCGAATACTGCAAAGTAAAAGCGCCAATGTAATGTATGTATAAAAGTATGTATGTATGCATTGCCATCTGCAATGGTCATGGGCGTGTGTTATATCTTACCGATTCGGAGAATAAAATTCTTTCTTAGAGCGATTCGGTCGTTTCATTTATTTAAAAATGAAAAATAAACTAACTATCGAAAGACAGAGTTTTATAGAACGTTAAAAACTCTTGACTTGGTCGCTACGCACCTACTTATACTTGTAGTATTTATTTGTTTCATGAGCATTGTATTTCTACGGATTGTAATTTCGACAATGTCTTTTACGTTACGTTTCTGTAAGTTATGTATTTGTATATTGTAGTTGTAGGTGTTTCTGCAATATTTCTGTCACGTCTGTAGTTTGCGATGAGTGTAACAATGTCAAGTAGATGTCAAATTTTACTAAGTTACGCTACAAAAGTAAAAGATTTTATCTAATATTATAATTTTAAAGGTTTTGAAACATTTATGGAAACCAGTTACTTTTTTTTATAAATACTAAGTTTTTAAGCTTCGTAATTAAATTAGAATCGTATATTATAGTAAACATTAAAAAAAAACTATACCTACATAATTATTAAAAAAAAAATATAAAAACAAAACCTAATCTAATTTTCCACAAAAGGAGGATGTCAGGATGCTGGCAGCATCGCCATGCTGGATGGCAATACTAAGTTTTTGACTGAAGTATAACTGCCAGCATTCTGGTCATTCTGGAATGGAGGTAGTTTTTACTGTAGAATAACATAGAGGCTACTTTTTACCCGAAAAATTTTGATGATTTTACTTGTCTATGTATGTTATGTTCATCTGTTTTCTCTTTTTTCTAAACTATTAATCATATTTTTGCGTGCATGACTATGTGATATCACAGACAATCTTACTTCTTATTACTTATATTCGAACATTAACAACAAACAAAACATATAATTTTTGGAAAGGGTTCGATAAAAATATTCGAAATGTTATTAACATTTACGTTTCCCGTAGAAAAGCGGATTTATTGTTAATTTCTTGTTTTTATAGTAGAAGTGTGTATTCATTGTCATGCATGAGTTGAAAACAAGTTTCCGATATCCTACTCTACAGGCTATTGACATCATGGCTTAAACGATAAGCCATGATGTCAATAGCAGACAAGATTGAAAGACATTTCTACATGTAAACGACCATTTAAAACTACCTACAATTTTAATAGTCCGTATAGCTTTAAAGGACCGCTAAACGAGGCAAAAACAAATAAAGTGCACCAGTTGCTAAAAATATGAATTCATTTATTTAATTATTTAAAAAATCACAACGGAATTTTATTCGAACTTCTAAATGATAACCTATGCTTCAATAATGCGTTTATTTTTACATTCGAAACAATAACAACGCATCAAGAACAGAATAACACGAATAGTAAATAATGAATCATTATTATCAACATATCAGGCCGATAGAAGAGTGTTTTAATTGTTGATAAATAAGTTGCATAATTCGATGAAATTTTGATAAGGTCGCGGCCTATCTGTTCAGTACATACCGTTCTCTTTGCATAAGCACCTACATGTTTACGTATTAATAGTGCGGTACAGTTCAAAATAAACGTGTACAAAAGTTGAAATCTTGTTGTAGTCCTGGTTGGCTGTTTTTTTTTCTTTGGTTTTGGCGTCGCATTTTAGCATTTGCCAGTGTCAAGTTATTATGTATTTTCAAGTTAAATAAGTGTCCTCGTAGCTAGTTATAGTCAAAGTCCAGTCTTTGTCAAGTCCAGCCCGTGTCAGTCAAGTCCAGTCATGCTTTAGTAAAGTAGTGGCGACTTTACTATAAAGCTTCGATGGAGTTTTGGAAGCAACACGAAAAGTCATGTTTCTCCACATTATATCATTTTCCCACACTCGCGCTTGTAATTCGGCACTTTATGAATAAAACACCACCATTTTTATGCATAAACACTCGACAAAACACTAGTTTTGGAAAAAAATACAACGGAGCGACACGACTCTTCCCGCGTTCCCGCCAAAACTCCTGTAAATGTGCAAACGAAACAACTGAGACAATTTTTTTTTTTTTAATAATTTGCCCTTTCGGGCAGGCTAAAGCTATAGAGCCATACTGCCTTGTCTTAAGTGTTATTTCTGCTGTATCTTAGCTATAGTTATCGTCAAAGTCGTCTTTGTCAAGTCCAGTTCGTGTCAGTTAATTCCAGTCATGCTTTAGTAAATGTGCGGGAGGAGGGCTCCGTGGGTCACCCTCTCTCTGGTTGGCGGTCCGAGAAACGAGCGGGGCGCAGTGGACTGTATTTCTTGATAGCGGCGAATGCCCGCTCGTTCCCCGGGATGTGCAGAGAGAGAGCAACTCTGACTGGGAACCTTCTCTAATGGGGCACGGGTGCTGGAGTTAAATGCCGTCTTGGTTCTCTTGGATTCGTTCTGGAGTCTTCAGGTGAGAGGTCCGCTCGCGTTCGCTGTTCGCTGGCAAGTGACTATCGTTGGGCCGGGCCCGCTTATATATCCCCGCGTGCGCTCGTTTGCTACTGCGGGGGCAGGGCGAGTGCGGGTGGGCGGGGCCCGGCGAATGGGGCTCTATTAATTTAGACCAGCGGACCTCTCAATGAATACACTCAACGATATCATTTATTTATTTCTGTACTATTAACAATTTTATTCTATCCTATTTACAATTTCATTTCGTCGCGTACATTCTCCCGCCGTGCGGCACGGTCGGGGTGCCGCAAGTGTTGTGGGGAGCGACGATCTGTGTTGGCAGGATTATCAGCTTCTTCGTGGGTCTCCGTAGGACGCCTCCCGCTGTCCGCACGTCGACCACTCGGCTGACTCCGTCGGGGCCCGGATAGGCAGCTTCGATGACCCCGCGTGGCCAGGTGTTGCGGGGCAGGCTCCCGTCCGCAATGATGACGACGTCGCCGACCTGGACCGGAGTGCCCCGGCTGTGGGGCTCCCGCCGGTGTTGGAGTTCCGGCAGGTACTCCCGGATCCAGCGGGTCCAAAAGAGGTCGGCGAGGCGTTGAGCGGCGCGCCACTGAGCGCGGCCAGCTATGTCGCCGTCAGTGAATGTCCCCGGCGTCGGGACTCGGGCGGGACCGCCGAGCAGGAAATGGTTCGGCGTCAATGGCTCCAGGTCATCGGGGCTCACGGAGACGTGGGTGAGCGGGCGGCTGTTCACGGTGAATTCCGCCTCCGCGAGCAGGGTGTTGTATACTTCGTCGGTAGGGTTCCGCGAAGTCTGGGCAGTAGTCAGGGCGGTCTTCACGGCCCTCACCATCCGCTCCCAGGCGCCACCCATGAAGGGCGCTCCAGGAGGTATGTAGCGCCACGAGATGCACCGGGTGGACGCCTCGGTCTGCAGGTCGTGGTCGATGGCTCGGCGCAGTTCGCGGTCGGCACCGCGCAGGTTGGTCCCGTTGTCGGACCATATCTCGGTGGGGGCGCCGCGCCGCGCTATCATTCGCCGCAGCGCCATGATCGCAGAGTCGGTGCTGAGGGTCGCCGCTGGTTCCAGATGTATAGCTCTGGTGGTGAGACAGGTAAATATAGCGACGTAGCGTTTCTGTGTACTGCGGCCGACGGTGACGGGTTGCGGGCCGAAGAAATCTACGCCGGTATACGTGAAGGCGCGCTGGTGATGCGCAAGCCGGCACGCCGGGTGGTTGCCCGTCGCTGGTCGAGGAGGGGTGTCGCGTCTGATGCGACACTGCAGGCATCGGTGGATGACCATCTTGGTCACGGGGCGAAGGCGCAGCACCCAGTATTGCTGCCGAACTTCGCTGATGGTCATCTCAGTTCCGCTGTGGTGCAGGCGGCGGTGTATGAAGTCGATGGCGAGGCGGACTTCGCGTCGATCCCCGTCCAGTACGGGAGGTGACTTCAGGCTATCGGGAACACCGCTCGCTTCCAATATTCGGCTTTTCAGGCGCACTAGCCCGTCGACGTAGGTCACGGCTAGCTTGCTGAGGCGGCTGGCAAGGGGGACTGGCTGCCCCTCTCGGAGGACGGCAATGTCATCTCCGAACGTTTCTTGCTGGCTGTGGCGCCAAATGAGTGTTTCGGCGCGGCGAAGCAGGTCCCCGTCGAGAGCTAGTAGCGGCCGGGTTTCGGCAGCCCTGACGGGTTGATGCGGCGTTGTCGTGGCTTTTTTCGGGTTTCTTGTCCACGTCGGGTCGGCGAGCTTGTTGGCGCGGGTTCTTTTGTAGTTTACCCGCTCCCGCGGGTGGCGGGCGAGCTGGACGAATTGCAGTACTCGGGCGGTGGCTCGGAGGTAACGCTCCCACCGGGAGAAGCGCGCTGGGTCTGGCAGCGCGTCACGCAGGCGCGGTCGGGCAGTCGACAGCGCGGTGCAGCGTTCTTCTCCGGTGTCGTCGGCGCGGGTGGTCGTCGGCGTTGACGGCCATGCGTCCTCCGAGGCACGTAGAAAGGCGGGGCCCGTGTACCACCGATGTGTGTTGTCGAAGTTGGCTGGAACTTCGCGGGTCGCGTCGTCTGCGACGTTGAGTCGAGTGGGCACCCAGCGCCACTCGGCGGTAGTGGTGTGCTCCTCGATGGCTGCGATGCGATGCGCGACGAACGGCCGATAAGAACGGGACCCCGTTCTTATCCAAGTCAGCGCCGTCGCGCTGTCGGTCCAAAACACGCGAGTGTCCGGTTTCCGGTCGTGTTCTTCGGTGACGGCCGCGGCCATGCGGCTCCCCATTACTGCAGCTTGCAGTTCGAGTCGAGGTATTGATGTCAGCTTCAGTGGCGCTACCCGGGCTTTCGCGAGTACTAGCGACAGGTGCACGGTGCCGTCGGGCATGACGGCGCGCCAGTACAGGGCGGCGGCGTAGGCAGACTCGCTGGCGTCGACGAAGGTGTGCAGCTGTAGGTGCACGGAGTCCGAGTAGCCGGCGTACGGGCGCGGGACGGCGACTTGTCGAAGTTGCCGCAGCTGCTGGATCCATTCGCGCCATTGCTCGGACAGTTCGTTGTCGAGGCACGAGTCCCACGGCGTGCCCCGGCGCCAGAGTTCCTGTAGTATCTTCTTTGCTTGTACTGTGACCGGTGATGCGAAGCCGAGGGGGTCGTAAACCGACATCACGACCCGTAGAGCTTGTCTCTTGGTAGGTGCGTCGGAGTGTAGCACCTCCTCGGGAATCTTCGCCATGTCGAGGTTGAAAGCGAGGACGTCGTCGGTAGGCCTCCAAATCAGGCCCAGTACTCTTTCCGAACCGGCGTGGTCCGAAAGAGTCACGGCGGTGTGCTGGGCTTCGGCGGTGAGTTGTTGGCGTACCTCCTCGCTGTTGCTTCGCCACTTATGGAGGTGGAAACCGCCTCGCCGGTGCACCTCTCTGACTGCTGTAGCGATGCGACTTGCTTCTTCCGGCGTGCGGTAACTCCCCAGGTAGTCGTCCATGTAGTGGTTCTTGATGATGGCGTCGGCGGCTTCGGGAAGTTCGCTGCGATATTCTTCGGCATTCCTGTTCTTTACATATATCGCGGTGGCGGGCGAACTCGTGGCTCCGAAGATGGTGGCGCGCATCCTGTACTCTGTGGGTGGTAGAGAGGGATCCTCCCGCCATAAATAGCGGAGGGCGTCCCGATCTTCCTGCTTGATCCTCACCTGCATGAACATCTCCGCGATGTCGGCGGAAACGGCGATGGCGTGCTGCCGGAACCGCATGAGCACGCCGGGCAGGGACTGCAGCAGGTCGGGTCCCGTCAGCAGGAAGTCGTTTAAACATTTCCCTCTGAACTTGGCGGCGGCGTCGTGGACCACACGAACCTTTCCAGGTTTGGCGGGGCTGGTTACGGCGAAGTGCGGGAGGTACCATGTTCGGCTGGTACTCGGTGGCGGGGCTACTTCGGCGTATCCCTTTTCTGTCAGCGCCGCCATTTGCTCCTTGTATTGTTCGTGTAGCTCTGGATTCCGTTTCAGCTTGCGTTCTGTGGCCTCCAGACGAGTGAGAGCGGCGGCGTAGTTATCGGGCATCTCAGCTTCGCCATCGCGCCACAGCAGCGCGGTTTCGTATCGGCCGTCCGGAAGTCGTTGGGTCGCGCTGTCCAATATTTGCAGCGCGCGCCTTTCTGGATCATTCTTCGGCGACTTCGCGGCGACGGTGAGACTCTCGAGGGCGAAGTACTGCTGGAGGGCCTCGTCCATGTTGTCCTCCGGCGACACGTGGGCAACAAAATGCACTCTCGCGGTGCGGCCGGAGTGAGCGCCGTGGATGACCCAGCCTAGCGGGGTCAGCGAGGCAACCGGCTGGTCACGGCGTCCTTTTCTCATCCTCTTGGTCACGAGCAGGTGCCAGTTGTCCTGGCCGATGAGTATTTTCGGGACCGCTTTGCCGGACGTCACGTACTGTGTCAGGTCTCGAAGGTGTGCGCACGACGATAGTTCTTCCTGGCGCATGGTCTGTGGGGCTAGTTGCAGCCCTGCGACGGTCCTCAGGTGGACGTCCTGATGACCGCCGTTGCGCCCGCGCAGCGTGAGCGGGACGCGCTGTGATCGGGTTGCGTTGACTTGGTGGCCGCCCACTGCCGAGATGAGCAGCGGGTCGACCTTTCCGCTGGCGCCAAGTTGATCTGCGAATTCTTTATCTATTAGGGATACCGTTGACCCGTCGTCGAGTAGGGCCCAGGTCTCCGCCTCTCCCGCCGGTCCGGAAACTGTGACCGGCGCCATTTTGAGGAAGGCCGCTGTGGCTGCGGCTGCTGGGGCGGTCCACGTCGAACCGACGGATTCCCCCGGAGTGGCTGTCTCACGGGGGGTTTTCTTGACTGTGTCGACGGATTCCCCCGGAGTGGCTGTCTCACGGGGGGCTCTCTTGACGGTGTGCAGCAGTCGGTGGTGCGTGTACTCGCACCCGTCGACTCCGCATCTCTGGACCCGGCATCTATGTTCCCGCTTGCGTATCCGGAGGCAGCGGAAACATAGCTTGGCTGCCTTGGCGGTGTCCCAGCGCTCGTCGGGGCTCGATTCCTGAAACTTAGGGCAGTCAGGCGGGCTGTGGCCTGGCTTCCGGCATACCGCGCAGTCCTCTTCTTTTCTCTGGACGGCGTGAGTTCTCTGTGTCGGTGGCTGCCTCCGGCGGGGACCGGCGTCTTCTCTGGCGTTGTCGGCTTCCGGGTGTGCGTAGGGGCTGCACAGATCGGCCTCTCGCTGCAGGAAGCGGGACAACTTCAGCAGGTCCGGCTCTCCCGTCGGCTGTGTGGCGGCGAACTCGAACCACCGGTGACGTAGTGTAGGCGGCAGCTTTTCTGATGTGGTCGTTGTAAGCTCCGGGTTGTAGAGGTAGTACACCCGACCCAAAGCTTTGATGGCTGCTATGACGTTGGTGACCTTATTGGCGAACACGCAGATGTCGCGTGGGCTGTCGGTGAGGCGTGGCAGGGACCGAAGACGTTCAAGTTCGGTGGCGGCGATGGCTTCGGGTCTTCCGAAGCGGGCTTCCAGGGTGCGCATTATCTCCTCGGGCTCGGTGTAGTGCAGGAGGAGGTTTTCTACTGCTTCCCTGGCTCGTCCTTTGAGGTTGCGCCGGAGTCTTGCTGTGTTCTCGACGGCGCTGTAATGAACGGATGACTCGGCGTAAGCGGCTTTGAATGAGAGCCACTCCTGGTGCGATCCGTTGTAGGCCGGCAACTCGCCGTAGAAACGGTGAGTCAGGCCGGGCTTGGCTTGACGGGTGGCCATTGTGATGGCTGCTGCTAGCTCGGCGATGTCCGATCTCGGTGCTGGCGGCGCGGCGACGGCAGGCGCAGCGGCGATCGGCAACGCGTCGGGAGCTGGCAGTTGAAGACGCGGAGCGGTGTCTGCGGTCTCGGCTGAGGTCGGTACCGGCGGCGGGGCTATGAGCTCATGTTGGCTCAGCCAGGTACCGATGCGCTGACTCTGCTCGGCTTCATCTTCGGTGAGGGTGGTCCGTGCGTCTTCTTCTTGTTCCACACGGTCCTCGGCTTCTATCGTTGCTATGCAGGCGGCGGCGAGCTCGGTCTGGATTCGAGCTTGCTCCTGCTTGGCCCGGAGGTAGTCCTCTCGGGCTTTGGCGAGGCGAAGTTGACGCTCAGACTGCCGACTGGAGCGGCAGGAGTGCGTCCTGGCGGCAGATGCGGGTGGTGGCAAGGCCGAACTGGATTCGGTCGTCGGCGTTGGCCCCGCTGTGTCCGTAGTGGTCCCTCGCGCCTGTAGGTGTGCTGCGAGAGTCTGCTGCGGACGGCTGGTGGATGCTGCAGCGAACCCTCCGGCATAGAGGGCAGGCGCCTTGGCGGGCGGCGCGTGGCTGCTGGCTGCATCTGTGAACACTCCGGCCCTGGGGGTGGAGGTTTCGGCTGGTGGTGCATGTTGTACACCGCTGAGAGGTCCCGTCGGCGAAGCCGGCGAGTAGGCTAGCGTGGTTGCTGCGCTCTTCATGCGCGGCAGCAACGGTGTGCGGGAGGAGGGCTCCGTGGCAGTCGGGCCCTGCGGCACCCCCGCTGAGAGTGCGCCTGTGGCGAGCGAGGAGGGCCATGATGTGAGAGGACCCTCCGTCGCTGCTGTAGAGGCGGCACTTTCCTGATGACTTGACGGCGTGGCGTTGGCACGATGCGGCGCGGTCCGCTCACCCTTGGCGGACCTGGTGAGCACCATGGCTGACGGCTTGTATCCGGCTCGAAGGACCAAATGTGCGGGAGGAGGGCTCCGTGGGTCACCCTCTCTCTGGTTGGCGGTCCGAGAAACGAGCGGGGCGCAGTGGACTGTATTTCTTGATAGCGGCGAATGCCCGCTCGTTCCCCGGGATGTGCAGAGAGAGAGCAACTCTGACTGGGAACCTTCTCTAATGGGGCACGGGTGCTGGAGTTAAATGCCGTCTTGGTTCTCTTGGATTCGTTCTGGAGTCTTCAGGTGAGAGGTCCGCTCGCGTTCGCTGTTCGCTGGCAAGTGACTATCGTTGGGCCGGGCCCGCTTATATATCCCCGCGTGCGCTCGTTTGCTACTGCGGGGGCAGGGCGAGTGCGGGTGGGCGGGGCCCGGCGAATGGGGCTCTATTAATTTAGACCAGCGGACCTCTCAATGAATACACTCAACGATATCATTTATTTATTTCTGTACTATTAACAATTTTATTCTATCCTATTTACAATTTCATTTCGTCGCGTACAGTAAAGTAGTGGCAACTTTACTACAAAGCTTCGATGGAGTTTTGGAAGCAACACGAAAACTCATGTTTCACCACATTATATCATTTTCCCACAATCAGGCTTGTAATTCGGCACTTTATGAATAAAACACCACCATTTTTATGCATAAACACTCGACAAAACACTAGTTTTGGAAAAAAATACAACGGGGCGACATGACTCTTTCCGCGTTCCCGCCAAAACTCATTGTCTCAGTTGGTTGGAGACAAAACTAGTGTTTTGTCGAGTGTTTATGCATAAAAATGGTGGTGTTTTATTCATAAAGTGCCGAATTACAAGCCTGATTGTGGGAAAATGATATAATGTGGTGAAACATGAGTTTTCGTGTTGCTTCCAAAACTCCATCGAAGCTTTGTAGTAAAGTTGCCACTACTTTACTAAAGCATGACTGGAATTAACTGACACGAACTGGACTTGACAAAGACGACTTTGACGATAACTATAGCTAAGATACAGCAGAAATAACACTTAAGACAAGGCAGTATGGCTCTATAGCTTTAGCCTGCCCGAAAGGGCAAATTATTAAAAAAAAAAAATTGTCTCAGTTGTTTCGTTTGCACATTTACAGGAGTTTTGGCGGGAACGCGGGAAGAGTCGTGTCGCTCCGTTGTATTTTTTTCCAAAACTAGTGTTTTGTCGAGTGTTTATGCATAAAAATGGTGGTGTTTTATTCATAAAGTGCCGAATTACAAGCGCGAGTGTGGGAAAATGATATAATGTGGTGAAACATGAGTTTTCGTGTTGCTTCCAAAACTCCATCGAAGCTTTATAGTAAAGTTGCCACTACTTTAATAAAGCATGACTGGAATTAACTGACACGAACTGGACTTGACAAAGACGACTTTGACTAAAACTATAGCTAAGATACAGCAGAAATAACACTTAAGACAAGGCAGTATGGCTTTATAGCTTTAGCCTGCCCGAAGGGGCAAATTTATTAAAAAAAAAAAAATTGCACATTTACAACTACTTGGTTTGTAGGTAGGATAGACATGTGTGATTGTTTTCGTTTTTGTACCTCCTAAATTGGCGGAAAGTTATATGTTCATGTAGTCGCAAAATATGTTATTATGCACTTAGAATTATTTAATATTTTCAAGAATGTAAATGTGTGTTCAAGACAAACTGTGGACGTGACGAAAGGTGTTTGTAAAGAAGACAAACTTAGTAGGTATCACCGCTCAGTTATTCCCCGAATAATTAATTAAAACCACGCGTAGATTATTTAGCGTGTGACGTGTTAAAAGTTGTTGCTTCTAGCTTTAGTTATTTCAATCGGAATTTGAGTGCAGCTGATAAAGTGCAAGGTCGGTGAACTTCGTCCGCTGGCTCGTCAGGTAAATCGAATCGATTTTAATTCAACAACTCATGTTTTGGATCGATATTTAATTTGTTGTTTTTTTTTAATTCCCTTATCCTATTATGACTTTTCTTTTACATTGGCACTCATAAATATATCTCAGTAGGACATATTTCTGGTAAACAATTACGTTGCTATCGTAAAAACAAGTATGATAAACAAATAACTTTATCAAGGCGTATTAAATATAGAAAAGATAATTCACACTTGGGGTTTAACTACCGAGACTCGTCACTGTTTAGTGTGGCTTTACACTATTTGTGTATTGTATACACGGGTCCACAAGCTAGTAAAAGTTGTTTGTGTTAGTATTGTGCGGGAGGAGGGCTCCGTGGGTCACCCTCTCTCTGGTTGGCGGTCCGAGAAACGAGCGGGGCGCAGTGGACTGTATTTCTTGATAGCGGCGAATGCCCGCTCGTTCCCCGGGATGTGCAGAGAGAGAGCAACTCTGACTGGGAACCTTCTCTAATGGGGCACGGGTGCTGGAGTTAAATGCCGTCTTGGTTCTCTTGGATTCGTTCTGGAGTCTTCAGGTGAGAGGTCCGCTCGCGTTCGCTGTTCGCTGGCAAGTGACTATCGTTGGGCCGGGCCCGCTTATATATCTCCGCGTGCGCTCGTTTGCTACTGCGGGGGCAGGGCGAGTGCGGGTGGGCGGGGCCCGGCGAATGGGGCTCTATTAATTTAGACCAGCGGACCTCTCAATGAATACACTCAACGATATCATTTATTTATTTCTGTACTATTAACAATTTTATTCTATCCTATTTACAATTTCATTTCGTCGCGTACATTCTCCCGCCGTGCGGCACGGTCGGGGTGCCGCAAGTGTTGTGGGGAGCGACGATCTGTGTTGGCAGGATTATCAGCTTCTTCGTGGGTCTCCGTAGGACGCCTCCCGTTGTCCGCACGTCGACCACTCGGCTGACTCCGTCGGGGCCCGGATAGGCAGCTTCGATGACCCCGCGTGGCCAGGTGTTGCGGGGCAGGCTCCCGTCCGCAATGATGACGACGTCGCCGACCTGGACCGGAGTGCCCCGGCTGTGGGGCTCCCGCCGGTGTTGGAGTTCCGGCAGGTACTCCCGGATCCAGCGGGTCCAAAAGAGGTCGGCGAGGCGTTGAGCGGCGCGCCACTGAGCGCGGCCAGCTATGTCGCCGTCAGTGAATGTCCCCGGCGTCGGGACTCGGGCGGGACCGCCGAGCAGGAAATGGTTCGGCGTCAATGGCTCCAGGTCATCGGGGCTCACGGAGACGTGGGTGAGCGGGCGGCTGTTCACGGTGAATTCCGCCTCCGCGAGCAGGGTGTTGTATACTTCGTCGGTAGGGTTCCGCGAAGTCTGGGCAGTAGTCAGGGCGGTCTTCACGGCCCTCACCATCCGCTCCCAGGCGCCACCCATGAAGGGCGCTCCAGGAGGTATGTAGCGCCACGAGATGCACCGGGTGGACGCCTCGGTCTGCAGGTCGTGGTCGATGGCTCGGCGCAGTTCGCGGTCGGCACCGCGCAGGTTGGTCCCGTTGTCGGACCATATCTCGGTGGGGGCGCCGCGCCGCGCTATCATTCGCCGCAGCGCCATGATCGCAGAGTCGGTGCTGAGGGTCGCCGCTGGTTCCAGATGTATAGCTCTGGTGGTGAGACAGGTAAATATAGCGACGTAGCGTTTCTGTGTACTGCGGCCGACGGTGACGGGTTGCGGGCCGAAGAAATCTACGCCGGTATACGTGAAGGCGCGCTGGTGATGCGCAAGCCGGCACGCCGGGTGGTTGCCCGTCGCTGGTCGAGGAGGGGTGTCGCGTCTGATGCGACACTGCAGGCATCGGTGGATGACCATCTTGGTCACGGGGCGAAGGCGCAGCACCCAGTATTGCTGCCGAACTTCGCTGATGGTCATCTCAGTTCCGCTGTGGTGCAGGCGGCGGTGTATGAAGTCGATGGCGAGGCGGACTTCGCGTCGATCCCCGTCCAGTACGGGAGGTGACTTCAGGCTATCGGGAACACCGCTCGCTTCCAATATTCGGCTTTTCAGGCGCACTAGCCCGTCGACGTAGGTCACGGCTAGCTTGCTGAGGCGGCTGGCAAGGGGGACTGGCTGCCCCTCTCGGAGGACGGCAATGTCATCTCCGAACGTTTCTTGCTGGCTGTGGCGCCAAATGAGTGTTTCGGCGCGGCGAAGCAGGTCCCCGTCGAGAGCTAGTAGCGGCCGGGTTTCGGCAGCCCTGACGGGTTGATGCGGCGTTGTCGTGGCTTTTTTCGGGTTTCTTGTCCACGTCGGGTCGGCGAGCTTGTTGGCGCGGGTTCTTTTGTAGTTTACCCGCTCCCGCGGGCGGCGGGCGAGCTGGACGAATTGCAGTACTCGGGCGGTGGCTCGGAGGTAACGCTCCCACCGGGAGAAGCGCGCTGGGTCTGGCAGCGCGTCACGCAGGCGCGGTCGGGCAGTCGACAGCGCGGTGCAGCGTTCTTCTCCGGTGTCGTCGGCGCGGGTGGTCGTCGGCGTTGACGGCCATGCGTCCTCCGAGGCACGTAGAAAGGCGGGGCCCGTGTACCACCGATGTGTGTTGTCGAAGTTGGCTGGAACTTCGCGGGTCGCGTCGTCTGCGACGTTGAGTCGAGTGGGCACCCAGCGCCACTCGGCGGTAGTGGTGTGCTCCTCGATGGCTGCGATGCGATGCGCGACGAACGGCCGATAAGAACGGGACCCCGTTCTTATCCAAGTCAGCGCCGTCGCGCTGTCGGTCCAAAACACGCGAGTGTCCGGTTTCCGGTCGTGTTCTTCGGTGACGGCCGCGGCCATGCGGCTCCCCATTACTGCAGCTTGCAGTTCGAGTCGAGGTATTGATGTCAGCTTCAGTGGCGCTACCCGGGCTTTCGCGAGTACTAGCGACAGGTGCACGGTGCCGTCGGGCATGACGGCGCGCCAGTACAGGGCGGCGGCGTAGGCAGACTCGCTGGCGTCGACGAAGGTGTGCAGCTGTAGGTGCACGGAGTCCGAGTAGCCGGCGTACGGGCGCGGGACGGCGACTTGTCGAAGTTGCCGCAGCTGCTGGATCCATTCGCGCCATTGCTCGGACAGTTCGTTGTCGAGGCACGAGTCCCACGGCGTGCCCCGGCGCCAGAGTTCCTGTAGTATCTTCTTTGCTTGTACTGTGACCGGTGATGCGAAGCCGAGGGGGTCGTAAACCGACATCACGACCCGTAGAGCTTGTCTCTTGGTAGGTGCGTCGGAGTGTAGCACCTCCTCGGGAATCTTCGCCATGTCGAGGTTGAAAGCGAGGACGTCGTCGGTAGGCCTCCAAATCAGGCCCAGTACTCTTTCCGAACCGGCGTGGTCCGAAAGAGTCACGGCGGTGTGCTGGGCTTCGGCGGTGAGTTGTTGGCGTACCTCCTCGCTGTTGCTTCGCCACTTATGGAGGTGGAAACCGCCTCGCCGGTGCACCTCTCTGACTGCTGTAGCGATGCGACTTGCTTCTTCCGGCGTGCGGTAACTCCCCAGGTAGTCGTCCATGTAGTGGTTCTTGATGATGGCGTCGGCGGCTTCGGGAAGTTCGCTGCGATATTCTTCGGCATTCCTGTTCTTTACATATATCGCGGTGGCGGGCGAACTCGTGGCTCCGAAGATGGTGGCGCGCATCCTGTACTCTGTGGGTGGTAGAGAGGGATCCTCCCGCCATAAATAGCGGAGGGCGTCCCGATCTTCCTGCTTGATCCTCACCTGCATGAACATCTCCGCGATGTCGGCGGAAACGGCGATGGCGTGCTGCCGGAACCGCATGAGCACGCCGGGCAGGGACTGCAGCAGGTCGGGTCCCGTCAGCAGGAAGTCGTTTAAACATTTCCCTCTGAACTTGGCGGCGGCGTCGTGGACCACACGAACCTTTCCAGGTTTGGCGGGGCTGGTTACGGCGAAGTGCGGGAGGTACCATGTTCGGCTGGTACTCGGTGGCGGGGCTACTTCGGCGTATCCCTTTTCTGTCAGCGCCGCCATTTGCTCCTTGTATTGTTCGTGTAGCTCTGGATTCCGTTTCAGCTTGCGTTCTGTGGCCTCCAGACGAGTGAGAGCGGCGGCGTAGTTATCGGGCATCTCAGCTTCGCCATCGCGCCACAGCAGCGCGGTTTCGTATCGGCCGTCCGGAAGTCGTTGGGTCGCGCTGTCCAATATTTGCAGCGCGCGCCTTTCTGGATCATTCTTCGGCGACTTCGCGGCGACGGTGAGACTCTCGAGGGCGAAGTACTGCTGGAGGGCCTCGTCCATGTTGTCCTCCGGCGACACGTGGGCAACAAAATGCACTCTCGCGGTGCGGCCGGAGTGAGCGCCGTGGATGACCCAGCCTAGCGGGGTCAGCGAGGCAACCGGCTGGTCACGGCGTCCTTTTCTCATCCTCTTGGTCACGAGCAGGTGCCAGTTGTCCTGGCCGATGAGTATTTTCGGGACCGCTTTGCCGGACGTCACGTACTGTGTCAGGTCTCGAAGGTGTGCGCACGACGATAGTTCTTCCTGGCGCATGGTCTGTGGGGCTAGTTGCAGCCCTGCGACGGTCCTCAGGTGGACGTCCTGATGACCGCCGTTGCGCCCGCGTAGCGTGAGCGGGACGCGCTGTGATCGGGTTGCGTTGACTTGGTGGCCGCCCACTGCCGAGATGAGCAGCGGGTCGACCTCTCCGCTGGCGCCAAGTTGATCTGCGAATTCTTTATCTATTAGGGATACCGTTGACCCGTCGTCGAGTAGGGCCCAGGTCTCCGCCTCTCCCGCCGGTCCGGAAACTGTGACCGGCGCCATTTTGAGGAAGGCCGCTGTGGCTGCGGCTGCTGGGGCGGTCCACGTCGAACCGACGGATTCCCCCGGAGTGGCTGTCTCACGGGGGGTTTTCTTGACTGTGTCGACGGATTCCCCCGGAGTGGCTGTCTCACGGGGGGCTCTCTTGACGGTGTGCAGCAGTCGGTGGTGCGTGTACTCGCACCCGTCGACTCCGCATCTCTGGACCCGGCATCTATGTTCCCGCTTGCGTATCCGGAGGCAGCGGAAACATAGCTTGGCTGCCTTGGCGGTGTCCCAGCGTTCGTCGGGGCTAGATTCCTGAAACTTAGGGCAGTCAGGCGGGCTGTGGCCTGGCTTCCGGCATACCGCGCAGTCCTCTTCTTTTCTCTGGACGGCGTGAGTTCTCTGTGTCGGTGGCTGCCTCCGGCGGGGACCGGCGTCTTCTCTGGCGTTGTCGGCTTCCGGGTGTGCGTAGGGGCTGCACAGGTCGGCCTCTCGCTGCAGGAAGCGGGACAACTTCAGCAGGTCCGGCTCTCCCGTCGGCTGTGTGGCGGCGAACTCGAACCACCGGTGACGTAGTGTAGGCGGCAGCTTTTCTGATGTGGTCGTTGTAAGCTCTGGGTTGTAGAGGTAGTAAACCCGACCCAGAGCTTTGATGGCTGCTATCACGTTGGTGACCTTATTGGCGAACACGCAGATGTCGCGTGGGCTGTCCGTGAGGCGTGGCAGGGACCGAAGACGTTCAAGTTCGGTGGCGGCGATGGCTTCGGGTCTTCCGAAGCGGGCTTCCAGGGTGCGCATTATCTCCTCGGGCTCGGTGTAGTGCAGGAGGAGGTTTTCTACTGCTTCCCTGGCTCGTCCTTTGAGGTTGCGCCGGAGTCTTGCTGTGTTCTCGACGGCGCTGTAATGAACGGATGACTCGGCGTAAGCGGCTTTGAATGAGAGCCACTCCTGGTGCGATCCGTTGTAGGCCGGCAACTCGCCGTAGAAACGGTGAGTCAGGCCGGGCTTGGCTTGGCGGGTGGCCAGTGTGATGGCTGCTGCTAGCTCGGCGATGTCCGATCTCGGTGCTGGCGGCGCGGCGACGGCAGGCGCAGCGGCGATCGGCAACGCGTCGGGAGCTGGCAGTTGAAGACGCGGAGCGGTGTCTGCGGTCTCGGCTGAGGTCGGTACCGGCGGCGGGGCTATGAGCTCATGTTGGCTCAGCCAGGTACCGATGCGCTGACTCTGCTCGGCTTCATCTTCGGTGAGGGTGGTCCGTGCGTCTTCTTCTTGTTCCACACGGTCCTCGGCTTCTATCGTTGCTATGCAGGCGGCGGCGAGCTCGGTCTGGATTCGAGCTTGCTCCTGCTTGGCCCGGAGGTAGTCCTCTCGGGCTTTGGCGAGGCGAAGTTGACGCTCAGACTGCCGACTGGAGCGGCAGGAGTGCGTCCTGGCGGCAGATGCGGGTGGTGGCAAGGCCGAACTGGATTCGGTCGTCGGCGTTGGCCCCGCTGTGTCCGTAGTGGTCCCTCGCGCCTGTAGGTGTGCTGCGAGAGTCTGCTGCGGACGGCTGGTGGATGCTGCAGCGAACCCTCCGGCATAGAGGGCAGGCGCCTTGGCGGGCGGCGCGTGGCTGCTGGCTGCATCTGTGAACACTCCGGCCCTGGGGGTGGAGGTTTCGGCTGGTGGTGCATGTTGTACACCGCTGAGAGGTCCCGTCGGCGAAGCCGGCGAGTAGGCTAGCGTGGTTGCTGCGCTCTTCATGCGCGGCAGCAACGGTGTGCGGGAGGAGGGCTCCGTGGCAGTCGGGCCCTGCGGCACCCCCGCTGAGAGTGCGCCTGTGGCGAGCGAGGAGGGCCATGATGTGAGAGGACCCTCCGTCGCTGCTGTAGAGGCGGCACTTTCCTGATGACTTGACGGCGTGGCGTTGGCACGATGCGGCGCGGTCCGCTCACCCTTGGCGGACCTGGTGAGCACCATGGCTGACGGCTTGGATCCGGCTCGAAGGACCAAATGTGCGGGAGGAGGGCTCCGTGGGTCACCCTCTCTCTGGTTGGCGGTCCGAGAAACGAGCGGGGCGCAGTGGACTGTATTTCTTGATAGCGGCGAATGCCCGCTCGTTCCCCGGGATGTGCAGAGAGAGAGCAACTCTGACTGGGAACCTTCTCTAATGGGGCACGGGTGCTGGAGTTAAATGCCGTCTTGGTTCTCTTGGATTCGTTCTGGAGTCTTCAGGTGAGAGGTCCGCTCGCGTTCGCTGTTCGCTGGCAAGTGACTATCGTTGGGCCGGGCCCGCTTATATATCTCCGCGTGCGCTCGTTTGCTACTGCGGGGGCAGGGCGAGTGCGGGTGGGCGGGGCCCGGCGAATGGGGCTCTATTAATTTAGACCAGCGGACCTCTCAATGAATACACTCAACGATATCATTTATTTATTTCTGTACTATTAACAATTTTATTCTATCCTATTTACAATTTCATTTCGTCGCGTACAAGTATCACAATATTTTGATGTGATAAATATCACTCAAGTTTTGTGTGACTGGCTGGGTGTTTGACCACAGCTCACCTGATGTTTTAGCTTTATATCGGCCACTTCGTAGTACTTAAGGGTGATTCTATTTAAGTGAATTTTGGATCTTCGTGATACACCGTGTTAATAAGGTTCCGTTAGACACGCTTCGGGCACGAAACCCTAAGAACAGTAATAAGTACATCAATTACCACAAAATGGTTTATTATTCGAGTAAAGTCATATATGTTAATCCCACTAAGATTATAAATGCGAATGTTAGGATGGATGGATGGATAGATGAATGGTTGGATGGATGGATGTTTGTTTGTTACTCTTTCACGCAAAAACTACTGAACAGATTTGAATGAAATTTGGTATGGAGGTAGCTGAGACTCTGGATTAGAATATAGGCTACTTTTTATCCCGAAAACATGTAGCGGGTAACACCGCGGGGCGTGGCTAGTTGGAAATAAAAATGTAATGTTAATTGTTGTAGGTGCGAAGAAACTGCCTTGCAATCACATCTTCCACGCAGCGTGCCTGCGGTTGTGGTTCCAGCGGCAGCAGACGTGCCCGACGTGCCGGTTGAACGTGTTGCGCGCGCCGGCGCCAGAGCCCGCGGCGCCGCCACCGGCAGCGCCGCACGCCGCGCCGCCGCCCCACCACCCACCCTTCCCTAACATGCCACCGCCGCCGCCGCCACGTCAGTACAATTTTTTTTTAAATAATTCTCACAGTACCCTTTACGAGTCTCGGATACTAATCGCCACCGAGTATTGCACATCACTGGCATGGTGACTCGCAAATCTTACGTGTTCACTGCTAGTATCGAGATACTGGTCCCTGCGTGTTGCCTCTTTTATTTATTCTCTCTATTCAGCCCGATTTTCAACTTTTTGCCTCCAGCCACTGCCATCTTACCTTACGTACCATAGTTATCGTAATTCCTATAAAATTATAAGTATAACTTCGTACTATTATAAAACTAAGGCACGCCTAGTCTTTGCACGGGTATACCGTGCCGCTTTTTTAAAAATCGAGTTTTGTTTGAAACATCTCTATTAACAATATGTTACTCAGTGGTAATGTAGCATTCTAATGATGAATGAATTATTCAGATCGGTCCAGTAGTTTCTGAGCCTATTCAATACAAACATACGAAAAATAAAATATTTCCTCTTTATAAATAATAATTAGCGTAGATTTTAGGACAGTACACGTTTGTCGATTCGTAGTTTCCACTTTGTAACATATTTTTCTACCCGTTATCTCCAATAAGGATTTCCTAACACGCCGCCGCGTTTGCACTTTCTGCAGTCAACATTTAATTTGTATTTTAGCAGCAATGGCGATGGCGTGGGGTATGGGCATCCCGCCGCCACCGCCGCCGCGACCCGCGTCGCTCGCTTCGCTAACCACCGCCGAGCTGCAGCGTATGGAGGGCACGGAGCGGACCAACATTGAGGCCCGCCTACAGGTAAAAACAGAAGAGATAATGCAATAAATTAAAAATTAAAAGAACCTCCGACAGGTGCATGGTATTCTACTAGTCAAGCCCTTTTATTTGATCAAACAAAAAAAAACAAAATCAAAATCGGTTCATCCGTTCGGGAGCTACGATACCACAGAGAGACACGTCAGACTTATAACATCCCGTCGTTTATGCGTCGGGAGTTAAAACGACGACATACGAGATACGAGATACGAGAGTACGGCAACCGTAGGGGGTTGTCCCTTCACAGTTTGAGTTCGTGACGTACTCACCGTGAGGCAAATGGTATTAGGGTGTTCGCCGCTCGGTTCGCATGTTTTCCGAAGCGCGCATAGTTCCGATGAACAAGAACTAGGCTGATGATATTATCACTATTGCGTTGGGTAATATTACTTCTAAAAATAATTAAATAAAATTGAAATATTTAAGTACCTATCTGGCGCGGATTTGTTGCAATTACTTTTCATGTGTGATCCTTCTGTACGTTACTGCTCTTGCTTATTTTGTTTGCTTATTTTTTGTAACGCTACATTGGCCGATATGTGGAACAAGACTCCACAGATATTGGTTCTAAAATAGATATGGCCAGTTTACTGTCACTTCACTTAACTTATACGTCAATTTAGCATGTTTGTTTTTGTATGCAGCTTCTACGCGAGATCCAAGCCATGCTGGACGCATCTGTGTTGTTGATGCAGCAATACTGTGCGGTTGTATCGACGCTGCCGCAGAACTCCAACACAGTAGCCACACAAACTGACAATATGTAAGTGCCTTAATGAAAGATAAACTTCGAAGAGAAGCAGTCTATTTTTTAGATCTCAGACTTTACTTTAAAAGCTTGGTGTGCACTAATCTGAACGTATATTAAATAATACTCATACTTAATTAAAAATTATAAACAATTTTTGAAATAGGCAAAACTTTTAAATTGCTTAAATGTATATAAATAAATTCGGAGGAAAGTTAACGATCTTTTTTATGGGACGACAATTTTTTTTTCACCATTTTTATTTATTTATTTTAAAGTTGGTATTTTAATAAACTTTGTCCGTTTATACCTTTATGTCAGTAAAGTTGCGACTGTAGTGGTTTTACGGTTGCATATAAAAATGTTTAAATTAATGTGACTGCATCCAAGTGCTCTGTGACTCAAAGAGTCTTTCGCCTCTCTATAGAATGTCTTATCTGTGACTAAGTGTGTATTACTGTTTGACATATAAATATAAAGAGAGACCTAAAACACTTCAATTCTCAATGTGAAACTAAATGAATATTTTTGCAAATTTTCCCCGTGTAGCACGGTTCCAGAACCCGCGACATCGCCCCCCAAACCGAAACCCGAGCCGGACGTAGTGCCGACAACGTCGAGCTACCAGCCCCCTGCCTCAACGAGTAAGACCAGCGTCGACGACGCGCAGCCCGGCCCCTCAACTGGCGCCGGTTCCACTTTAGACTCTAATAGGTCAGTGTTAGAGTATTTTTTACCAGAAGACTTCGAATACACGCCCTGCATACGTCTTTCACCACGTGAAATCTGACAGGTAGAAAATGGATACACGCGTCTCGTTTTAGACCTCTATCACGATTTGTGTACTATGAACGTTCAGAGATATTAAATCCTACTAATATTATATATGTGAAAGTTTGTTTGTTACTCTATCACGCAAAAACCACTGAATGGATTTTGATGAAATTTGGTGTGGTGGTAGCTGATACCCTAGATTACCATAGGCTACTTACTTTTTTTTTTATCCCGTATATCATGAAGCGGGGCGTTGCTATTAAACGTATGTTCGCCATCCCAATTGTATCAAATCCTATTTAGTCTTGACATAATAATAATATTATCGCCGTCATTACTTCGTACGCTAGCGATCGGCCTTCAACCTCACTACTTTGTACCATAGAGTTCGGCCTTCGACCTCGTATGTTTATGAACCACATTCGAAGTATCACGACCACATTGAAAAATATAAATAGATAAATCGGTTCAGCTGTAATAAAAAACTTATTTCGCTAAGTTATTTACTTCCCAAGATTATTGTTTTTAGTGTAGTTTCATATTTCCGTTTAGTCACCGATAAATTGTTTAAATTCCAGAGATAAGACTGATGCTGACGCAGAGGAACTAAGAAGACGTCGACTGCAAAAATTCACGTTGGATAAATGAGTTTGTTGTTATCTTTTTCTTTCCATTTTCCTAACTTACTATAATTTAATGTACAAAGTGATTGGTACGCGTAAGCATTGTGTATTCTAATTCTAATCAAAAATATGTGTATTTATGTTCTTGTAAATATAATGGGATATACACATGAATACATCACATGGTTCTTTGCTTTCCACCTTCGATCATAGAAACAAAAGATTTCGCACAACCCGATCGCGTTCCACCAAAAGCAGCAGTGCAGCAGTTTTAATAGACTGAGAGTCGGCCGGAGGAAACCCTACGTCATCGAGTACCAAGATAAGACCTATAGGCGTGATAAGTTATGAAGTTAGGTTTGCCAGCCCTAAACCGTGAGTGTGTCAAGATAGCGGCTATGCCACCCAATATCAATTGTCATCTAGTTAATTATTAATAGGTTTGCCACACATAAACCTAAAACATTTTTATCAGTTAGTTTAGACATTAAAAAGCATATTCTGATAGGGGTTTTTGGTGTGGACGACTATCTATCTAGGAGCCATCGATTGGCATATATGCCATCTTGTTACTCTATGACGAAGGTTGAGCCTATTTTCCAACCATAAAAAGTATCCGAATTCCGAATGCTCGTATGTTAGGCCCTCAGAAACTAAGTTTTATACAGGCAACTTTTATCTTTAGACGCCTATATACATCACACACACACACATATCACACAGTTCACATCTTGGTACTCGATGACAGGATTTGCTACAGCTGACTCTCGGTCCATAATGTTATCGGCCACATTCAACTGTCTAAAAGAGTATTTAAACTCTTACGGCGCGCGATGTCCTTTATTTCTTGGTCGATGCCTTCCACACTATTAAGGATGTAAATTCATAAAACACAAACTTTATAAATTATTTATTAAACTAATCTAAAATTACATTGAGGTTTGAAATCTTAAGA
Source organism: Biston betularia (assembly GCA_905404145.2). NCBI lineage: Eukaryota > Metazoa > Arthropoda > Insecta > Lepidoptera > Geometridae > Biston > Biston betularia. The sequence goes on from FR989879.1 coordinate 5,484,402, forward strand.
GTTATAAAATGCGTTAATATATCCATAGACTTTGTTATTGTAGTTTTCCAACACAGGCATCCCACTGAAATAGCGGCTCGAGTCATAGAGCTTCATGTCATTTTTACAATACCACACATTCTTGACACCATCTGTGCCACTGACATTGAGGGTATTAAGTTGTAAGACACCAAAATGGTATTTCTGTCCATCAGTCTGGATGCAGTTTATATAAATCGGCTCTGGCAAGTCTTTGACATCTTCCTGAAAAGAAAAAAAAAACCATTAAAAATATTAAGGATTCCGAGTTAATTTCAGGCTCAGTAAATCATTCCTGTACTTACACCATGTAATTGCTTAGCATAAGCAGAGGCGACAGTGAAGGCATGGACCAGAGACCGGCCTAGGATTTGTGGGTGTGTGACAGGGGTCTCGAAGATGTTGCTCACTTCTGTGCTGTTGTAGTGCAGCCATGTGGTGTGTGGATGCCTTAATCTAACCAGTGGACGTATAGCTGGAACACAGATCTATTGTTAGTACTTTTAAATGTATGGTGATATTTGGAGTTGTAGACAAAAAAATATAGGCAATATTATTTATTATATTTATTTATAAACTAAATTTTATATAACTAATTACCGTAGCTAAAAAGTAATAATATGTAATATGATTGGCATGGACAGAAACCTTTCATTGCTTAGGACTTAAGCTTGCTAGGTTTAAGGGATCACTTTAAATATACATAGGCCATTTATAAGTTCCCATCCTGCCTGACCAAATTTGATACCAGTTATCTAACAATTCCAGAGACAATTGGATAATCTAGATAAACTGGTTGTAATGGGTAATATTGAGGGCAAGAGACACCGGGGTCTATCTACCCTACTCATTGGGCTGATCAGATAAAAGGCAATTAGGGACTCTCCTGTATGACAAGCCGAAGACATAGTGACTTGGAAGCAGCTAGTAAACACCCCAGTGAAGGCATTTCAAGATGGGCATGACCTTCAGTAATGAAAAGCATGAAGATGAAGAAGATCCAACAATGAATTTATAGATGTTTTTAGCTAGCCAAGGCCTTTAAGTAGATTATTAAGAGATTTTTTGGCTAAATGAGTTGACCAAGAATACTTTTATGGTCAACTTATTTGAAAGGTCATAATATCAGCTTTATCACTATTTTAGTAGTATCTTGACTACTTACGGTATGTACTTGTTTCACTGTAAAAATGTTCAGGAGGTAAGGTGACATTGTATTTCACAGGATACAGGTCAGGAATTTCAACAAAAGGTATATCTTTCTCAGCATCATAGTTCACAGGCTTGTTGCTCGTCACTAGAATGTTAGATACTTCTTGGAACTGTATTAAGTCTTCCTCCTTAGTAAACACAGTTTGGCTTCTAACATCATTTACAACATATTTTGTTTCTGTTACATCTGTATCACTTGCCTTTTCAACAAGTTGCAGGAGTCTATTTGTTAAAATTTGGCTGTAAATAAAAAAAAAATTGTATCAAAAGTAAGTTTATATTATTTATAAAAATAGTATATTAGTTTGATTTGTCTCATGACTTTGAATAGATAAAAAGCCTTAAATAGTTATGATACTGCATTTTTACGAATTATACTTACTTCCTTCTCCGATCAGAAATACCTAGAATCCTTGTAAAGTTATAAGCAGGTCTATCTTTATCTTTAATTTTAGGCAATTTCTTTTGTTCACAATCAAACACATTAGCTGACAATATAGCCTTTTTAATATTTTCATGGATTGTTGTAGGAGCTGGCAGTTTAGCTAATTCTTCTATCTTTGAGGGCAGTTTGCCTTCAGCAATTACTGTCTTTGTTAGGACTTGTGCCTGCGATATGCCTTCGAGAAGCACGTTAGTATTTGTAAGCGTGTAACAAGGACGCTCTTTGTAGTCAGGATGGTTCTTATCTTTGGGTATAGGCTGTTCGTATGGTCCGATTACGGTCACCCTGAAAAATATTACATATGTCATTAATACTTATGTCAATAGTAGAATTTATGAAGTTAAAGAAGAGTAAGATATTTTCGCTTACTGTTCATTTTGAGGTTTTTCTTTAACAAATTCGACAGCATCTTCAATTTTTATACCCTTAGCTATCAAATAATCTTCCACTCTGGTATCAATAGGTGTTCGTTTTCCTTGCACTAACCAGTGCTTTTTGAACATAAAATCAATGTGCTGTCTGTTTAAGACCTGCGATAGTCTCATTTTTATTTATTTTATAGAAACTTTACACAAAACCTATTAGGTAATTCCGTAATTATATCAAACAAAATATTTTCTGTTGTTTAAACTAACCCACAAAAACGATAACCTAAAACTAAATCCTGACTCCTGACCTGACTGTTTTTTTCTTTTTCCTGACAGTTGAGACAACAGTGACAGTGACATTTTAAAATAATTTTTCTTTGTTCCGTTACATCGTGCTTTGTGCATATTGCCATTGTCAAGTATTTCGATGCAGTTGAATAATGAAGTGTTTTAAATCTGAGTCAAGAGTCTGTGACTTAGATGTATTTTAGTAAGTTAGAGTTACGCCTGTGTTCGGGCGAGTTGTGTTCTAATAAGGTAATAACAATTTTGCTAGAAGCTTAGACGGAGCTTTTGAAACAATACGAAAATACGTATTATCACATTGTATGATTATGTCACAATACCACCCACAGTCCCACAATCATTCGGAACATTATAAATAAAACACCACTATTTTTAGGTAACATTTGATCAGCGATAAAGCTGTCCATATGAAATATTTACAGCTTATGTCAATCCGGTTCAGTTTTAGCTCTTTTATTAGCGTTATCCTTCGAATGTTATTTTGTCTAGGCCGTTTGGAAATTAGGACAGCGCAAAAGTAGTATTATTTCAAGTAGCAAGAAAAGAAGTAGTGAAATTAAAGGCTTTTCTTTTTCATCTATAAGATTTTCGATTAAGTGCTAAGTAATTCTCGTAAATGAATATGCTACGACCATGAAACAAAATTGGTAGCCAAGTTTTGAATATCTAATTTTTATTTGCATCATACAACAACAAAACAAATAGCAATACTTACTTGATGTTTTAGTTTTTTTTCGCAAGAAGTAGGTATCTACGTAGGTACCTATGCCACGACTTCAACACCTGCTTTACATAAATTATAACAGATTAGCATGGAAATGTGCGAGAATAAATTGAATAAATAACCAAAATTTAAAAACTAAATTATTAGCGGGAGCGGAGGGCGCTGTCTGTGAGGGCCAATATGATTGCCCGCAGGTTTGCTCGTTGCTCGGAGGACGTCAAGGTGACTCTTTTCCGAGCATTCTGTACGTCTTTCTACACTGGCAGCCTGTGGGTGTCATATACGCAGAAGCGGTACAGCGCCCTTCGTGTTCAATACAACAATGCATTTAGGGTGCTGTTGGGGCTGCCCCGGCACTGCAGCGCCTCTGGGATGTTCGCCGAGTCGCGAGTCGACTGTTTTTACTCGACAATGCGAAAACGGTGCACATCCCTATATCGTCGGGTCCGGGGCAGCCGTAACAGCATCCTAAATGTGTTTGCCAGTAGGTTTGACTGTCAATACATGAACCATTGCTGTATGGTTCATGTACTGACTAATGAGCAAGTGTTAAGATGTAAAATGTAATATGTTCTAACCTAACCTAACAGTGTGTTCCGGCTCACTCGAGAGCCAGTTCTATTCTAGGCTAGGCGTGCTTTACCATCTTCGACCATACCATAAAAAAACGTGTCTCATTTTTAATCACTAAAAAAGCCTTTGGATTTCCATGTTTCACATCCTTACTCAATGTATCTAATGAGTTATTATATCCTATAGATACCTAGGTATCCAAAATTTAATTACACCAAATTTTGGAAGTAGATAAAAATTAATTTGGAAATTTGGTAGTATTAATGATAGACAATTACACATGTAGGTAACTGCATCCCTCAATTTTGTTGTCATCATTTTTCTGAATTGCCTTTCACTATGGAAGCAAATTATAAGACGTACCTATTCACGTTAAAAAGCGGTTTATATAATTTATGGCCCACAGAGGCGATGCCCTGTTTTTATATTTTTTCTGTCGTTTCCCTAACTACTAACTACGTAATTATTGTAAATTTTCAAACCTCTGAATAAATTTAATGAGTTGTGTTTGAGCATTGGGTCGAACCAAGAAATGAAAAACAGAAACATTTCGTAAATATATATATTTAAATTTATATCTTCCATCAATACATACAACGACACTTATACATCAAAAATTTGGCCATAACTACAAATAGGTCTCACTTTATAATGGCGGACGCTTACAGCTTATCGTAATGCGTTACAATAGGGTATGTCCTATCTACATACAGTATCATAAAAATTGTATTGTTATATCATTGTTGAAATATCTAAGTATAATAAGCAATGATTTAAGGTTATTTTTAAAATATCGCAGTACAATTCATATGAGGCCCTAGGATAACAATTTGTGTGATTAACGAAAACAATAGAAACATGTATGAAAACTGGTACTGCGCTCCCCGCGGCAGTAAAACGAAGCAACTTTTTCTATGCAATTAAACTTTTAGTTACGTCCTACGTAAATAATGCATATTGATATACTAGGGCCTCTAACTTCATTGTTAAGGTTTAACACAGGATTAGGTTGCGATATGCAATTCACAAGCTGTGTAGTTTCGTTTGCGAAAGCAGCCTCTGGCCTTTGATTAAAAAGGCTTTACCTACGTGTATACACAGTCAGACCTATAACTTCGTAAGGCAGGGAAGACATTACTTAAGTAGTTTTTCCTGTTCCATAAAACCAAAAAGCACCGTGAAAGTACCCACATAGTCACAATTTTCATTACCATTGCACAAGACAAAAGGTATGATATTGATGGAGGAAAAATACTTTACAAAATAAACTTATCGAAATATCTTCGGTGTATGCTAGGAGCTATAAAAATTGAAAATAATACAACTAATATAATTTCATAACTAGTAAGACTTACAATCCCTTACCACGAGATCAGCGACATGATGACGTCACCAGGTGTTGAACCAAAAACAAATTGCATGTAAAGGTATCTATTATGTCTAGTTAGGGCCAAAACTTTGCTTCACGATTCAACTAAGCTTTAATGTTGTTGGAAGAATGGTGCATTTTGAACCTTATCGTCAACTAGTTAGGTAAAAGAAATGAAACACTTAAGTTCGATCGTAAAATTCATTTCAACAAGTTGCTGCAACTAGACACACGAGAAGTCCCTTTGGTAGTTTACAGTAATTTTACCAATTGGTGGGAATTTAGATTTAAACATCTTTGGACTAAACTTTTGTATCATATAAAAACTTTTTGTCCATACACATTCTGACTACGCATTAATTTAATCGCACATTGCAACAATCTGCGAATCAAACATACAACACTTAATACCTATTATAATAATAATACCTAATTATTTTTATAAAGTAACAAAAATTAACTTATATTTACAGTTATCATAATAATTATAGCAGAATTTTACTATTTTAGCACTAAAGATTTCATAATTAATTTTGCACGAATATTTCAAAGGGGAAAGAAACTGATAGAAACAAATGTTGCTATCACATACATATATCTATGTATGTACGTGCATACATATACGTATTTTGTTTAATAATATAATACGAGTGCCATGACCAATTAATACTGGCGGTGAAATGAACAATACAGAATTGTAATAATAAAAATTGTTTATGTAATATAAACAACACGTTGTGATTCGTAAGGCACCATTGGTTTGGTACTTAATAATTATGTAGAATTAATGAAAGAACCTTGATTGTTAACCTTCGTCAGTTATAATACACTGGTGGCTGTATATGAGATCAAATCCGACAAGTGAACAAAGCTAGAAATCTAAAAAAAAACTTTCTTAATTTTTAATGAAAACTGTATGTTACTATCGGCTCATAAAATCAAAATGGCTGCACATGTCTAATAGCTGAATTAAAATCATCTAGCACTGACACATCAAAGGGCATTGTTACTAATCGTATGACTTTGCACTGCTTTGTTGTAAATAACAATTAAAGTTATGCTCTAAGTCAGAATTAGACAAATACAATTCATTCTTAAAGCGAGTGAACGTAATCTATTGGGAATATAAAATCAAACAAGATGCGGGTAGTTGACGGTTCCTAATCGGAGCGCAACTGATGGTTCACGAAAGCTGAGCGTGGTCGCTGCGTGAGCTGCGGTCGAGACGCGATCGAATCGGGTTCAGTCGTCGTCTTTCTTCTCCATTTTGGGTTCATACATTGCGTGCAGTTGTTCCGGTGATATACTGGAAAATATAAATGTTATTTGAAATGTTTTTTAGATATAAAAAATAAATTTTCTGGTAAAATTGATGTTACATTAAAAAGGGCGTAGGTTCAAACCCCAAGAATGAGCTTGAGCTGCCGGTGAAGGAAAATATCGTGAGGAAACTATAGCATGGTGGTAGGGTACTTTCTTGTACTCGGCTGGTTAGCTAACGGTGTGTTTCGGTAACATCACTTGAGAACACGTTCCAATCCAAGCTAGTTGTATTTATCAACTTCGACCACACCATCACTTAAGATCAGATGAGCTGTGGTCAAACACTTTACCTGCCAACTATATAAAAATCTGAAAAAGATTTGTTTTTACGATTTCAGAGTTGTGTTCATAATCCATGGTTCATATTAATGAGTACAATGGCCCTCTATAGACTTAGTGTCACCACAAGCTATTTCCCTGTCTGCTTTCAAAGAGAATTCTATTAATATTCTCTTTTGACTTTATCCATTAAGGGCAGTTACTTTTTTATGATAAATACGTATGTATTAACTATGTTTGGATGTTATCGTTTCCAAATACACAGAGCTTAATTGGTGAGTTAGGTTTCGAGTAAGTGTGTACCATGTACTTACCCAAGCAAGCTTTGTAAGTCGCATACGAAGCGATACACGTAGCGTTTGCCAGCTGTCTTGTGTATTATATTCTTATCGTAGTAATAACGCAGGCCACGGGATAGTTTCTCATAGTTCATTTTGGGCTTGTTCTTTCGGATGCCCCAGCGTCTGGCCACCTGAATTCAAACATTTTATATTAATACCATGGGTATTTTTCTACAAAATTTACTTTCGAGTTTTAGTAGTAAGATATGCCAACTTTAGGTTATTTTATTCAACGACTTGAAGTAAGAAAGACATAATAAATAGTACACTTGTTTCGAAGCAAAAAATCATAGAGAACAAGAGACGCAGTCCATGGTAGATGAGGAATGTAACGGGGTGTTGAATATCTTTGATACATAACTTGCGAGGAGCAATTAAACTATAGTTTGATTTTTTAAATAGGCCAAACTGCCTAGAGCTATGATAGCTAAGAGCTATCATGCTTTGACAATGTCACTGCATTTACCCTCAGCTTACATCTTCCAATCATAGACGTTAATCGTTCATTGTTCACATGCTTCTATTCGAACTTCCAATAAAACGCCCCTGGTCTCGTAACAATTTCAGAAGGCAATCTCAGAACATCTAGCAGTATACAGTGTCTGAAAATTAGCCTTTGCTAAGTGAAACACGTAAATACCTCATCAGGGTCGGTGAGCTTGAACTCCCAGCCGTCGCCAGTCCAGGAGATGAACCCTTGGCAACTCTTATCCGTCAGCAGCTCCAGTAGAAACTGCCACAGCTGGATGGGGCCTGATCCTGCAACGTAGTACCCACTTGCTTTACATTGTACGACTACATTTGCAACATTCATAGGGGTCAACGAAGTTTTTTTGGTATCTCATAATGTGATGAACACGTTATTTCTCGTTTTTTATCTCTTAAGTCACTATTGCAATTGTTATTGTTTGTTCAGTTAGTAGCAAAATTAATTTCTAAAGTGTTTAAGTTTTGCTAACTAATTTGCGATATAGAAGAGAACTCGACGGATATAATGATTTTAGCTTTGAAAAGACTTCATGCGCGTTCGTTTTGGTAAAATGAGTGTTGCCAGCTTCTCGCATCATTATAGTACCTAGTAGGTACTCTGGGAGGAGAATACTGTTTAGTGGCAGGGTAGAGGGTAGAGAGGATAGTGTATAGGTACCGGTGAAGCAGGGCCCAGAGGCGGGGTAGGCGAGCTTGTCCTGCGGCAACAGCGCGTGTTGCTCGGCCGGCCACTCGCTCCACTCGGGACACGCGCCGCCGCCGTATTCTGGTGCGTAACTCTCGCCGTAACCCTCGCCGCCGTACCTGCCGCCACCGCCTGCAAACATTCACTCTTATTAGCCTTACTTCATACATAATATATTGTTAATTTTCAACATACGTCAGAAATTACCAGCTGTATTATGCCGGTACGCGGGCGTTGTATTTTCTTAATTACGATAGATTTTTAACATGGGATTATGGACTAAACCTAAAATTGTGAATTAAGCTAGTCGTACCATGTATTTTGCCGTGAATTTCTCTAGAACCTTAAATTTTTCGCAATTTCAGAGGCAGTTTTATAGAAACAATTGTTGAAAAATTATATTATGAGTAGGTATTTATAGTGTACTTCGTATTTTTTTATATACTTAGTGTAAGGTATTACTAATCAAAACTATGTACGCTAGTGTTCAAATGTAATGCTAACCTGCTGTGATCGCTAGCGTTTTTGATAAGGAAACTTTCAGTGATAAATGTTTCAGAAGAGACAAAACATCTAAGTGGCAAATAACGTTCAACTGTTTAATTTGACGTCAATGTAAATGGAGTGATTATTTCAGCAGAGTGGTGTGTACGTATCTGGTGTGTCTATGTGAGGCATATATATACATACAATATAGCTTTACACATACTAAATATAGCACAACCATGTTAGTTATCAACAATAGGCGCCTATTAATAAATTAAGTAACATTGTGACTAATATATTTACAAATGCTCTTAACTTTTCCCGTATGACTAACTCATTATAGTTGCTTTGTTTACATTCAAATTACGACTGGAAGTCAGAGACAAAATAAAAACAAGTAGCTGCCAATTAGCACACCCATCAACACATGTAAAAATATCGCAGGAGTAACCAGATCTCCACAGAATTAATTATCCAGACGAGGGATTCAACGCTGAGGACTTTGTATCTTGAAATTGTATAGCTTCATTAATTTAACGCTGACCAAGTCAGTTTTAATTGTTGCCTTGTGATCTCTCATAATGAAGTCGCTTGTGCTTTCTGTTTCTTTTTATATTATTCACAACGAATCGCGTTCTCTGAATGATTTATGTGTTGGTCGTTATAATATTGTGGATATTAAAAGCGGTTTTTGTCTATTCTACGAACATGGGAGGAGATTTATATCAGTGAGGTGAGGAAAGCTTTCTAGTTGGCACAATATTTGTCACAGTTCATTTCTCGACGTTTTCGTAGTGTCTTGTTTAAAGTTTTACGACTCTTGTTTTCTTGAGTGCTACAGTTTTTATTTTTTTATTGTTTGATTACGTTTGGTTAAGTTAACAAGGGTTTTGTTTTGAAATAGATTAGTTAGAAGATTTTGTAATTAATTACTAATGATATTATGATTAGAATAACCATAAGACACGAACAAGATAAAAGAAAATATAAATACTACAGCAAAATATGAAATTTGTCAATTGAGATATCTAGCTAGCCGATGTAAAACTTTGTGAAGGTCTTTGCTACTCTTGAGGCACTTTTCTTGGGCGTTACCCCTAAGCTTTAGCTCCTATATTGAATCCAAGGAAAGGGATCAACAACATTCACAGTTAAAGCGTTAAAAACCAAGATATAAATAAACATGCCAAAAAAGCTTATCAACAATACACTCCTAAGTCTTTTGGAACGGAATGTTTTGAGAATGTCAGAAATTTCGTGAATAAAACATGTTGATGAGAAACGTAGATGTGGAATAATAATTTTCGAATGTGACATTTCATGTCAAAATATGTGATAACGAAAACTGAAATGACTGACACTTTTTAATACATATCGGTATCGCAAACTTGACGAAAACCTTCACCATGCTAGATCATCGCATAAATATTTACCTCTGGGGTATGGTTTGGTGGTGTATGCGTGTGGCTGGTACTTGGGCTCATGGGAGAGCAGCGGCTGCGTGTGCGCGTGCGCGTGGTGGTAGTACTCGTCCAAGTACTGCGGTTGCGCAGGCGCCGCGGGCGCGGGGTACTCCTGCAATGGTCAAACAATCATCATACACATTTCATGTTTGTAGATAAATAAAGCAGGCGGCAAGAGAAAACATGTTAACTACAAAACAACTCCCGAGCTAAGGGAGTAGTTTTGTAGCGATGATGGCTTAGTGGTTAACGCGGTCGGTTTACACGCCGAAGGACAAAATCATTAAAGGAAGCTCATTGTTGGGTTCAAAGTTTGAACCCAACATTGAGCTTTTTAGCTTGAGCTGCCGGTGAAAGAAAGCATCGTAAACGTACCTACTCGTAATCCCGAAAACCCGAAAAATACGTTTTTGGAAAATAAAATATAATGCGGCGACAACAACCTTTCCTCGTTCCCGCCAAAACTCGGCAATGGTTACATATTTGAGGATTTAATAAAATCTATATCCGAACTCCTGGTCACGTGGCATGTGACCAAAATGCTAGCGTTTATTTGGCCATGAGTAAGCATGTAGCAAGCTAGCAGCATGTTGGACACGCTACTAACTGGTAACTCTCAGCGTTTGAATTGTCTCTAGACTTTCATTGAATATTTGTTATTTAATTTTCAATAATAATTGAATAGTTTGAATAGTTTTCGGATGACAATATTTCCTTGTTTCATACTTTACACAGAGTGACACTTCACAACACTAAATTTAAAAAAAAACATTTTTATAGTGAGCATACCTGTTGGTAGTACTCGTCGAGAGGCGAAGGCGCGGGAGGAGCGGGCGCTGCGCCGGCGCCGCCGCCGCTCGCCTCCGAGTAGCTGTACGCAGGGTCGCGCCCGCCGCCCGTCGTGTACCCTCCTGTAACAAATGGATATACTGATTATAGACATGTTGACAATGTTAATTCGTTCGTAGCTATAAACTTGCATGGTGCAATATGGAACAAAATCTCAAAGAGTTCGGGGTTAGCTTCTTAATGTGCGAGTAGGTACCTATAGGTATTTACGATATTCGGTCGCGCAGTTTTTCCGTGATTATCTAAATTGAAAGGTGATGAAAGCTACTTTACTTTCAGTTCATGTTATAGTGTACATTTCTTTTTCATATTTTTATAAAAAATGTGAACAAATGTGAACACAAACAGTGAAGGAGCGATATATTAGAACTTAGGTAGATATCTATGTCGTGGTGGTAATTTTTTTTAATTCAAAATAGGTTCGCGTTTGACCATGAAAAGATCCATGGAAATGTAGTTGAAAAGATCCTAACTTATTCAATGACAAATTTTCTAAAGACGACTTCAAGTTGTAATCGAAGAATTGTATGACCGTCAGTTTTTATTAAATTTCCAAAACACCCCTGTTTTTTTTGCTGTGTAACTAAACAATTAAAGTTGCTACCTAATGCAAGGTTTTTGTAATAGAAAATAGCATCAAAAATTCTTTGAAGGCCCAGATCATATCACGGCAAAAGCGATTTGGTAAAAGCCGTGTGGACGCTAGTCGGCGCGGCGCGGCGGAGCGCGGCGGCGGCAGCGGAGCGAGACCGTCGCGGTTCACGGCGCGCCCTTTGTTCTGCGCGTGCGCCGGCCGGCACACACCTCGCGCCCGCTCGCCGAATTATGTACAACACCACAGAGTAACACATGACATGTACATAGATGCCATCAAAGAGGATATAAACATTACGATTTAAGAGTGGCCATTTCCCTAGTTTGAACTTTTTCGCTAGTATGAACGTGCTTTCTTCAATCTTTAATTACATATTAAAAATTTAAGCTTATTGCTTCATGTAAAAAATACTTTTTTTTTATACTTTAGGCAACCCTGTCTGCAGCTGTAGCTTTCGCTATGTCAACGCAGTCAGTGTCTTCGAAGTAAATATAAAGTTTAACAATAATATAATTTAAGCTAAGAAATAAGAACATTGTAAGTATTCAAAATTATTAATAGCTTATTATCTCGTATAGTGTGTGTGTATATGCGGGATTTTGTGCGTGCAAACAGTGACGTATTTTTTTTTAAATAAGAATTTAAAGCGTTAAAGTTCAAATGTAAAGTAAGTGTTTGAGCGTCATAACTCGTATGCCAGCTAGACGCGTTTGAAACAAATGCAAAAAACTGCAGCACTGGCGCGTTTTGGCGGAGTTTTTAGTAGGACGCGATAGATATAAAATAACAAAGGCTTTACTAACAAACGATCGATCGTGTTCTATTAATAACTGCGCCAAAATTACAATATCTGTATATTTTGTGAAAGTTCTATATGTACCTATTATAAGTATGTATTTCGATAAATTCTATCAGTTATAGAAGCTTTCCTTAGTTTGGGGTCAGATTGCGCTGTGTGTAATGTCCTAAGATATTTATTATTATTTTATTATTGTAATCTGTTTATTTGACTGACGCATCTCGTATAACTTACGCCGTAGCCTTGGCATTGAGATTTAACTGGTCAATCATAATTAGTAGCGTGTGAATTAGCCTAAGTATGTAGAGTGTGAAATGTTGAGCCGGATTTGCATGCACATGCAACACGTGGTCGTAACAGGTAATTTTAAAGTCTACATTAGACTGCTAAATTAGCGTCTTTATTCAACTAGGAAAATTACATAAGCAGAGCTTAACAATGTGTTCGATACATGCAGTAAAGTTGGAACAACGAGAAAAGAAAACAACTTGGAAACGAGTAGGTGTTTAAAATTAAATGTATTACACTAATTACACGTTTAATGTGACTGGGCCAGGTTAATTCAAAGGAAAATAATTTTAAGACAGTTATTAATGCGTTCGTGGTAAAATACCATTGACTAATTCAAGAAGAATTTGAAGTACCTGCCTACCTAAACATTTAAACAGCTGGCGCTCGCTGGAAGCGAAACGGTTAAGTGATATATGACCATCTTTGAACTAAAGCTCATGATGATGAGTATCAAAGTTACTTATCCGTACCTACTGTAGTTTAGAGCAAAACCATGTAAGTGTTCCTTTAGTGATACTTGACCGGACTGAGAATGAGTTCACATGTTACGAGTTCTATTCAATGACTGGATACGATTAAGTTTAACAGCTTAACAATAGAGTAATGTAGATATAGACTTTATATCTATACTATAGTATGTAGATATTATTACCTATGTGTGCGGGCTAAGTATTCGTGTGATCTTTATCTTAAGGCTGGCATCTCGCCGTCTCACACAGATTCTTACGATTAAGGTACTTTGTCTCTTTTGTATATTTTAAAAGATATGGTGTTATAATTTGTAAAGAATATTGAGCTCAAGGGGGTTGAGCTATATAAGGTTTACGTAGGTGTATTTTTCTGGTTTCGTTACAAATTCTAGAGTGAATTTGAAACGATGATAGCTCAGCGGTTGGCGCGGTTGGATCACACGCTGAATGTTGGGGTTCGAACCCCAACATTGAGCTTGAGCTGCCGGTGAACAAAAGCATCATGAGAAAACCATAACATTGTGGTAGGGTATTTTCTAGTACTCAGCTAGGTAGCTACCACCCTCGAATTGAAAATCTACCATCAAGTACTTAACTGTGCGTTCCGACAGCCTTACTTGAGAGCATCACTCCATCACTTTACTATCTTGGACCACACCGTCACTTAACATCAGGTGAGCTGTGGTCCAACACCAAGCTTTCAATATTAAAAAAAAACATAATTGAATAGGAGTAAAATAATATCAGATTTTGTACCTATACTAGGTACTTAGTTTATCCGCATTTAGACGAGGCCAAAAAACTCTATATGTTGGCGGAAATGGGGTTAGAAACATAATAAACCAACATCTATATTATACATATAGATGTTCGTATCCCTAAGCAGAAAAGCCCTTCAAATAAGTAAAAAATATCATAGTTGTTATGATTCATCATAAAATATGTAGAAGTACCATAAATGCAATTTTAACTCTAGCTGAAGTGTAGGTATTGTTGCGGACAGCCGATTCATGACGACCATTGACCGTCTGTCCATAGATTACGATGTAGTTGCCACATGCGTGATAATACACTCTCACGACTATTGTACGTGATATATACGTTAGTATATGAATATATATATGTATATGTATATTGTATATCGCTCTGGTGAGCCTAGTCCCAAATGTAGAGTTGATAGAGCTACCATCGTGCTTTCAAAGCTAAAGTGTCTGTACATTTGTCACGCATGTGGACATACTGCTTTAGTTGGTGTTTGGTAATTTGAATGTTTTGAGTATTGTGAGATTTGAACGGTACATAAGTTTTTTCTTCTTTAGTATTTCTACCTATATTGCTGATGGTAAGTACCTATCCCACTAATATTATAAATGTGAAAGTTTGGATGGATTGATGGATAGATGGATGTTTGTACTCTTTCTCGCAAAAACTACTACTACTACTACTACTACTACTAAATGGATTTTGATGAAATTTGGTATGGAGGTAGCTGACACCTTGGATTAACACTTTCATCCCAAAAACATGTAGCGGGTAACACAATGGGACGCAGCTAGTAGTAGAATAAGCCTATAAGTTAGCAATACTAGATTTATGTAGAACCTTGAAAAAAATATTTGAGCTCATCTTTAATTGTGCGAACCGCTAAACAGCGAAATGCGCTGCCTGAGTAAATGATTTGGGTGTCTTCTAGTTATTGAATAGTGTATCTTCTAGACAACAGCTACCATTGTATACCACAACATCACTTACCTAACATCAGGTGAGATGGTGGTCAAACACAAACCTACTAGTTAAAAAACAAATACTTAGACTGGAGAGTAGGTACCTAAGTATCCATGTGTTGTAATGAATGTATATTTATATAGGTATTTAAAAATACTGTACAAAAAGTATAGCTCTAATTGACTTGTACCACGATGACTATGTTGGAGTTTATTGCAATTGAAGAAGGAATGTTAACACTCGCTAAGGGGAAGTCGGTCGGAATTTCCCATTTGGTTTTTTAACTTCAGACACGAAATTCTTATCCAAAATTACCATTATAAAGAACAAAATGCGTAAATAAATCACCAGACGCTGTCAGCCCGACAAATAAGTACCTACAACTATTTTAATGAACCAATACACACCAATTACAATTCCCTTGTGATTTTAAAATAAAGTTAACGAATTTGGGATAAAACAGTACCAACAAAGTTAGAAAATTTTAATGGAGTGATCCCTAGGCTGACCCGCATAACTCTCTGTCAGACATCACGAAGGGACGAAAGTTCACTCAAAAAGAAGCGGCATCTATTGTTTTAGCGCTTTACTACTACAAAGTTGCCAACGTAACCCAAAATAGCACAAAAGACGCATGCATAGAGTGGCGACATCTAGATGTCTATGTAGTAAGTCATCATTTGCGAATTTACTTATGTAGGTATCTCCATCGCACATTTGCATGGTTTAGATAAAGTATTAAGTATTAACATTTTTGTTATTTCATACTTTATCATCGTACCTGCATACGTTCAAAACGTTAAAATGAAAATGTAGTTAATAAAGGTTTTAGTTCTTTCTTTTTTACTTTTATGCACCTCATCATCATCAGCCTATATTAGTCCACTGCTGGACATAGGCCTCTCCCAAGACACGCCACTCAGCCCTATCTTCGGCTTTTCGCTTCCATCCACCGCCAGCTGTCCTACGTATATCGTCACTCCATCGAGTCCTAATAAGTATTAATAAAATTGATTGCATGATTTATTGTAACAAACGGCACATTTAGTTATTTTATATTGCACAGTAGATATTACATAGGTACACACATAATAGGTATAGACATAAGTACATAAATACAAAGATACAGATAAAATATCAACAGATGTTTATATTATATTTTAATACAATCTGGGTGTGGTTTACCATCTTTGACGACATCGTCATTTAACATCAGGTGAGCTGTGGTCAAACAACTGGCCTGTCAAACATTTAAAAAGGAAAAAATGTAGACCAGAGACAATACGTTGCTGCAACATTGAGCCTTAACTCTTTTACTAAGTAAACATCTTATGTAAAAATATCATTGTTTTGCTCCGAAGTTCTAAGAGCAATGTACTGCTGAGTTAAATGCGCTTTGAATGGTGCATTGTACTGCACAATGATGAATTTTAAATAGGTATTTTATTTAAATTATAATAATATCCTTTATTATTATCCTTTCATTATTTTTCATGTTAGAAAATTCCAAGCAGACAACTGGAACCGGTATTAAGCACAACATTTTTTATAAAGGATAAAAAATATTGTGAAAAACAAAAATATTTTAGATAACAAAGAATAAGTAGGTACCTATTACAATAGAGTTGGTCTTTCCTGACTGATGATTTTATCTTTTTATTTAGGCAGTAGGTAATGAGTAGATATTTGTGTGTCCGCGTTTTGACTTTGACGATTATTATTTAAAAATACGAGATTACCTACCTAATATTTTTTATTGTAATTTTTTTTTAAAACGATTAAGTCCGCGTTTGACCACCAACTCTCCTGGTGGTAAGCTATGATGTGGTCGAAGATGAAGCACACATACTTAGAAATATTTGTGTTATTTTGATATTTTTAAATAAGTATTAATGGAAAAGTGACCTGTAACTTTGGTGTTACAAATAAAATATTTGTATTTGTTTCATGTTATTGGTTTGGTTCGGTGACTTTTAGGTATTGCAACGGAACTTAAAATAGCATCACTTAGGTAGGTACATCGGGCACCATTTAAGTATCGTTTATGTTACTATTTAGATATAAGCTAATATTTTGTCAAAATCTACTTATCCTAATCGAAATAACTATTTTGAAGCACGCACTTGTCGCGTCATCAAAACACCGTTCTCGGAAGTATATCCATGCTTCATTTATTTATAGGT
Source organism: Biston betularia (assembly GCA_905404145.2). Classification (NCBI taxonomy): domain Eukaryota; kingdom Metazoa; phylum Arthropoda; class Insecta; order Lepidoptera; family Geometridae; genus Biston; species Biston betularia. Next base: position 5,501,395 of record FR989879.1, read on the forward strand.
AAATTGGGGCCCAAAATTAAGTACCTAATTTTATTACATAATTGTAAAGGGAATCGAGTACCAAGTGCTCTTCTTCTGTATCGTAGGTGTCTCACTAGTCATGCTGTAGGTATATCTATTCTACCAGTTATCTATAGTACCTTCCAGGTTTTGTTATTTTTAGAGCTAGATGGCGCTGTTTGAAATGTCCACTGATATTTGTAGGTACCTATATTTATTTAAATTCGTCATTAGCTTATTATATCTTAATATTTTCGTTTCTAGCTTTCCTTGAAATGCATTATGTTTTCTAAAATTTCTTTTGGCAGATACCACCGAGCTGTCCATTTGTTACGATAAATCATATGAAATATGAAGTACGTCAGTCAAACAAAAGAGTTTTTTTATATTATTTTGGGTAACAAAAGGCCGGTAAGATGATTTTTTGATGTTTTAAGAGCGTCGATGCGAGTGGGCGTGACGGGGGGCGGAGCGAGCCAATCGCACGCGGCCACGCCCCGCGTGCGCGGGTTGAAAGGTCGCCTCTCTCCGCGACCATTGGCGCAGAACCAGACGCGCGCCGAGATTTATTCGCCATCGAACTGCGATCGATCTGTTGTTACACGACTATTTGAAACTTCACGACTGAGCGTCGCAGAAACTAATTAGTCACTTTGCTCATCCCCGTGTATTCATTATTAACCTCTGAATATAAAGGAAGTCCCATTTCTTTCGTGTTTGTTTGTTCGCTTTGCTTTTCTTTTACGAAACGAATTTTATAATATTAGAAATCATCTATTCTCTGAAAGCTTCGTTATATCTTGTATAACCTGGACGGGTCACTTGTTTATAAATAAATAAGATAGTTGATTGAAGGATCAAAACACTTGATGCCTACTGACAAATGTACAAAGTAAAAAGAAACGAAAAAGAAGAAGAAAAGAGGAATTCTGGCAGGAACGCGGAAAAATCATATCGTTACCTACCTTAAAAACTTGTATATAATTTAAGTTACCTACCTTGTATTTGTTATATTATTATTGTGTGTTTAAAAAAAAAGTGGTATTTTATTCATATGCACGAGTGTGGGCAAAAGATTTAATGTGGAGAAACATATAATGTTTTTTTTTTTCTTTGGTTTTGGCGTCGCGTTTTAGCATTTGCCAGTGTCAAGTAATTATATATTTTCAAGTTTCAAAAGTTAAATAAGTGCCATCGTAGCTAGTTTTAGTCAAAGTCGTCTTTGTCAAGTCCAGTTCGTGTCAGTTAATTCCAGTCATGCTTTAGTAAAGTAGTGGCAACTTTACTACAAAGCTTCGATGGAGTTTTGGAAGCAACACGAAAACTCATGTTTCATCACATAATATCATTTTCCCACACTTGCGCTTGTAATTCGGCACTTTATGAATAAAACACCACCATTTTTATGCATAAACACTCGACAAAACCCTAGTTTTGGAAAAAAATACAACGAAGCGACACGACTCTTCCCGCGTTCCCGCCAAAACTCCACATATAATGTTGTGTTGTTTGCAAAACTCCTTAGGAGTTTACCTATCTATAATAAAGTGATAGTTTTATTACTTTTGCTAAGGCTCGGACTGGACATAGGTACCTACCCATGACTACTTTATATGACTATAGTCAAGACTTGTTACATGATTTTCAGTTACTAAGGTAGTAGGTACTTGAAATTATGGTCTACTTGACACTGGCGAAATGCACAAAGTGCGATGGCAAAATTAAAGAAAAAACGAACAGCTTTACTAAAAACATTCTTGAAAAAAATACATGATTATTTTAACCGTTGAGTTTTTAATAATCAAGCGAATGTTGCTAACATATGCAAGAGTAACCTTAGACCTCGAAGCAGCTGCTTGTCTTTTTTATTTATTATCTCAAGAAACTCGAAACTCGCGAAAATGTCGGTAGCTTTATTTTTTATAAGCACGCGCTAAGCCCGCCATATGGTGTCTTCTTGATGACAAGTATATTTTTTCTGGTAATTTCATTCGCAACAGTTCATTATTCTTATATTAGTTTCAGTAGGTAGCTTTGCGTATCAGGAAACAGTTTATTTTACCTACGTTTTAAGGAAATAACTTAGCTATTGTTGTAGGTATGTCAAGGTTATCGATTTACGTACAATAGTGATTTTAGGTAAATAAGTACTTATTACGTATTTAGTACAACTTATTTGAAATGTAATTAGGTATTAGATAATTAAACTATGATGTCTATTAATAAGTACCTACGGCCACATTGACTACAAATAGCTGCAGAAAAGCCTAAAACAACAACACAGAAAAAACCGCGGAACCAATGGGAAAATTACATATTAAAAAAAGTAATACAAACACATAATTATAATTTTTCAAGAAAATGCTAGACTCCTTGGTCCCATAATTTTGCTTGCCATACGCTAACACGCACAGAAATCAGTCACGCACGGAATTACGTCACACAAATACCTACATATTATGTGTCGATGTAGCACGGTACCTACCTACCTACTTAGTTCTATGTCATTAATTGTTATCATGTAATCTACTTAACATTTAAAATTTAAGCATATAACCTTTATTTTTTTATTTATTTATTTAGTCAATAAAGAAGTTTAATTTCTTTTTATGGCAGACAGGCTAGGTGTTTGATCACAGCTCACCTGATGTTAAGTGACGGTGTGGTCGAAGATGGTATAGCACACCAAGCCTGGAATGGAACTAGCTCTCAAGTGAGGCTGCCGGAACACACCGTAAAATGCTTGGCGGCAGATTTTCAACTCAAATAAAATTATCAATTTTCAATTTAATTATAAGTGTTTAAAATTATAGGACCAAAAAGTACTAACCGATTTTCTAGGCAAAAATAAACTTTGAACCCTTTTTTTAATCTGTGGTGATAATGAAATGATGTATTTGAGTGTTGTAAAAGCAAAACAGATTATAAAAACGTTTATGAAAAACTTAAATGAAAAATAACGTCGCGTCGAGCTCGGTTCAGTCGACGCATCTATCGCGCCAATTCCCATTCGGGAACGGAAGTCGAAAAATATGATTTTTAAAATTAGACGCAATGCCGGCAGGTGAGCGCCGGGTGACAGCGTGCCGACATCATTATTGCTAGAGGTGTTACATTAGGGTCGCTTTCGGTAATACTAAGTATTATCGATACCTATTCACGTATTGCAAATATTATAATATCAATACACGTATTATTTTATATCGATTACCAACAACTTTATTGAATAGGGTAATAAATACGATTTGGTATATAGGTAAGTATAGTTACGCATCACCACATAAGGTCCAAAATATCTGGAATGATGATCGAGGTAGAAACATGTCAATATGGCAGAAATCTTTCCATTTCAGCCTTCATCATCATCATCATCATCATCATCATCATCAGCCTTTTGTAGTCCACTGCTGGACATAGGCCTCTCCCAAGACACGCCACTCAGCCCGATCCTCGGCTTTTCGCTTCCATCCACCGCCAGCTGTCCTACGTATATCGTCACTCCATCGAGTCTCAGGGCGTCCTACGCTACGTTTGCCAATTCGCGGTCTCTACTCTAGAACACGACACGACATTTCAGCCTTACCGATATTAAATTAAATAGACAAACAACAATAATGACAAATGAATGACGATGTGTACAGAAAAACAATCTCGAATCTGTAAGAATCAATTAATGTTTTATAATTATGTCTTAAAAAAAGAAACTATCCAATATTACGTACGTAACAGTCTAATAATAGATAACCTTATTATATCGATATACGAGTAAACATCGTCGCGCAGCTTCGCATTGAGCGATTCACTGTCACCGTTTGTCAACATATACTTAGTTAATTGTCGTAACACCGAAAACTCAAGTAACTTAATATTTCTATTATAAGTAGTCGCGCCCCGCAGTGTTACCACCTGTTTTCAGGTATCCTATGTGCCAATCCGGGGTGTCAGCTACCTTCATACTAAATTTAATCAACATTGATCCAGTTTTTTCACCGTGAAGTGAAAAGACACACTCACACATACAAACTTTCGCCTTTACTTTTAATATCACACTAATATTTAGTATAATATTATACGTATTACGAATATATAAATTACATTTCTGAATATTGCTGCGCGGTAAGCATGCATATAAATATGTTCTCGCATTATTCATTAATTGTAATACATACTTGTTCAATTGAACATTTCTACTAAATGATTCAGTGCGTTAGTCCATTATCTCATCTGACGTTAAACGAAGCGAACCAATACACCATACCGTCAATTAACATCAGGTGAGCTATGGTCATAGGTCAAACGGCCAACCAGTCAAAAAAAAATCTGTTACTATTTCGCTATCCTTTCTATGTTATTTTGTCTTATTCCGTTTAATTATTTACTTATTTATTTATTGCAAATATTTTCGATGAAGACAGCCCATAATTGAGACAGAAATTTACTCAGTTAAGGTGTTTTTTGTAAGCATAATTAAATTATTCAAGAGTATGCAAAACTTTGAGTTACAAAACAGTCTATGGCGTCGATGGTTTGGCGTATCTTTAGTTTGAGACATTCGATGGTATCTAAATAGCCCTGTTATTTCGCTAGCCGCAGTACCGTTCAAACCGGAACACAGTAATCATATTTTAATCGTACAATCACATTTGTCTAAAATTAAGTGGGAATCTATCATTTAGGACACATGTGATATTTTCAAAGACATAGTTGTTAGCGCGTTTGTGGTCTAATGTTTGTCAAATGAGAATACTTTGAAAATTATCAAACACGAAAAATAATCGCGTGAAAAAGAAAAGACAAGAGGAAATTGCCGTCAACGAGAGGTGTTAAATCAAATTCAAAATTGGAACATCTTTCGACAGGAAGTGTTAAATATTTTAAAAAGTCACGTGTCACTAGTGAGCTTTGTGTCGTTTTATTACTCACTGTAAAGCAAAATATATGTATATTAACCTAGATCACTCAATGTGACAAATTGCGATGTGTAAAATTATCATTTAGTTATTCTTATGTAAGTACATAACAAATATTGTTTGTTTATTTTAACTGAGCTAATGACGCGCTAAAAGTTTTTGATAAAACAAAACATCGTCATGTTCCATAGTCTAACAAGATTTACTTGCCATTGCTAATTATATGTATTACCATAAACTTTGTACCATCTGTACTATATGACTCTAAACCCTTCACAAATAATATCTACTTTTAGTACCAGATCAGTACGAACTTATGTTATAGTTAATTATTTTTTAGCCAGCCATAATGTTTGGTGATAAATAGGATAACTAATCTAACTTGGTTATTCTATTGTATATTTTTATGTAAGATATTATTTTTGTTGTATTTTAATCAAAAAACTGAAAATATTGAAATGTCAAAATGCTCAAAGAGTGCCAATGCCAATAATAAAGAAAAACACCAACCAAAAAAAAAGAAGAAATTTATAGATTATTTGTTTAAAGTTTTAACCTTTCTTAGATACTTGAGTATGCTATTCGAATAGATGACTGTCGCTTTTCCTTCCAACCGTTTTAAAAATAAAGAGATCTCCGGTTATTTCTTGCCAAGACTCTAAACTAAACACCAGACCACCAATATTTTATTGCCAATAAAATGGCGCATCGACACCGATAATTACGCAAACAACTTTTTACCAACAAACAATTTACGTAGAATATAATATCAAAAAAGAAAATTCCGCCTAACTATAATATCCGTTAGTGAATAACGTTAATTTATAATAATCAAGCTGTCCCTACACATGCTTTTTTATTCAGATTTTGGCAGCACAATAACCGGGTAATAGCAATAAAAGCTTTTTAACACAGCCATATTTCGAGAAACTTTACTAAGTAAACGGCGATCTTTCGTTTCATAGCAAAGTAGTGATAGCTTTATTATAAGTTTCGATACAGTTTTGGAAACTACAAAAAAAAAGACATATTATAATTACAATCCCACACTCACACTCACTCATTCTTTGCGCTTTATAAATAAAACACTAATGTTTTTTTTAATATATAAACGCAAGTTTTGGAAAAGCAAGATGTGACCGCGACCTTTTTGTGTTCTCGCTTATGACTATCGAAAACTATATAGATGATATTTATTCTGGGTCATCTGGTGTTTTGTTTTTTGTGACTTGTGCAAACTTCTATGAAAGCAAAATTGACCGCAAATGACTTGGGATGCCATCTTTACTAAAAAACTCTTATTGGAAACAGCTAACTGATTACAACTAATAAATAATGATAATCAAATAGGGAACAATAAAAATATGAAAAGACAATGCGATCGATTAACGCAGACATTAACTCGATTGAATGAAAAACTTTGAATTGGTTGACTAGAAGTAGCATAAGCTGGCAGTAAAAGATTCTCGGGAATCCGATTAAGGTTCAATAAAACCAACGCACAAATGGCTTAGCTATTACATTGTCTAGACTTAAAGCATAGAGTTGTGAAATGATAGACATGTACATGAATGTACTCTACATTCGTGTCCCATCACTGAGCTAAAAAAATATTGATAGATAAACGAATTTATTATTTGAATGAGTTAATAATAAATAAGTTTAATTTAAAGAGCAAAAAGTTTGAGCGCATGTATATAAATCATTTATAGTGGGAAATTACTTTATTGACATGTGCCAACTCGTCTACTTTCCTCATACGATGCCTCTGTGAATTAGTTCTTATTCTAGTTGATATTTTAATATGATTTAATTTAAAAGTGGTCTCACTAAATTATAATAGATTATAGATCAGAAATTTTTATTTATTTTGTCTATAATCGTGCAAAGACATTTTCAAAATGCCACCAATGTAAAGCTTAGGATTTGCATTTGATTTTTTTCGATTATGTCAATATGGCAATGTAGGTATTGCGTCAGGAGACTAATAAAGTTGACATTAAAATGTAGAATCGCGTGCAGTATGCCGCGTCTGCGCGTTAGTTGGCGGTATGCGAGGCAGGTGCGCCGCCACCTGCGCACGCGCGCGAACGTTACAAAAACCGTGCGCACTGGCAGCCAGGGGCGCGGGCGGTAGGGCTGCCGTATCTAAATATTACAGCACTATGCGTTTCTAACAAAGATTACAATTAATTCAAATTTTGACGGACTATAGGGATGTCAAACGGTGTGTAATGGTGGTCGACTCTCTTGAAACAATTCCCAATTGTCTATATAGAAGTATGGATATTCTCAATAGCAACATTGACATTTCAGTACTACACGTTTCGAATTTGAAGTTGAGTGGAATTCAGCTACATTTTTATGAGTACTACAGAGCTTTATTACATAAGTATTATATAAGACAGTTCCTAATTTTTCTTAAAAGCTTCAAGATACATTTATAAATGCAATTCACTAAGTTGTTTAAACGCACAAGCGTTCAAATAAATGTTTATTTTATATTTCACGGTCAGTCAGGTATGCTGCGTAAAGAAGAATAATGATTAAAGAAGAATAAGAAGAAGAATAAAAAAAAATTAACAATATAGAAGAAGAATAAGAAAGAAAGAAGAAAAATAAGATAAGATAAGAATTAAGATATTTTTTGAAGAATATTTATTATCAGCATAGAACTTACAAAGCAAGATTTGACACACTTTCGATACCTACTGTCACAGTTTCAGCATAAGAAAAGAGGTAATCCTAAAGTAGTAATATAAGGTGTTACAGCTACAATTAAAGTTACATATAATATAAACAAAGCCTAATTATAGAGTAGGTACCTATGTGCATTGAGGGCTTATATTCTGACCTTTCAAATACGCATGTCACATCGCCTTAATAATAGTGGTAACCCTAAAATATTACTGACCCGCGCGCTGTATACCACAAATGCTATCATATTTTCAGGATGTTCGTAAGTTCGTAACTGACATAATAGGGAAACCATTAAACCTCGTGTTATTATAATTTTCGACCATTTTAAAACCGATTGGGATTTAGGGCAGGGAAATAAATGTAAGTGTTATGTTACTCAAAGTTTCGCAGGATGTGAAGGATATTATTTTTAACGCCTTTACTTTTAAATTTTATTATAATTTTTAACTACTTATACCTACTTTAAATATTAATTCTATCTAAATATATATAAGCAAAAGTGCATTTGATCCACTATTAAAGTGCAACGGAGCATCAACGAGATTTTTGGCATTCCTACAGAATAGAGGGCGATAACACGGGACGCGTGATGTATGAACAAATAAGGATAAAAATATTTTGTTTAAATGCAATATCTTTTTTTTTCGACCATTTCGTTCGTACATTATGCCAATTCTGTAATAATCTTATGATATTTGAAGATCCATATGCGCAGCACAAATTTTTCAATATAAAACAATATACGCGCTTACGTCAGAAGCCACTGTCCCTGTTTTTTTTGTACATTTTGGTATCTAAAATTTGACGAAAGTTTTTTCTCAAGTTGCAGTGCTAGGAGTATCTATCCATGTGTGATGACGTCACGCCCGTCGACGACACGTAGCGCCGTCCATTCATAAAACGAATATGGCTACTTCCGGCGCGCCGGCTCGCCTGCCGTAACCCAGACGAAAAGTTTAATCGTTTCCCGTGCAGCGCCGCGCCTTGACCATCCTTCCCATTTGCCACTATTATGAAATTTGCTATATTTCATTTCAGGAGTAGGTATCATTAACCTTAGTAAGCATAGAAACTATAATCGTAATAATATATATCATTAGGTCATTTCAAACAGTGCCATCTTTATATAAAAGTACTGAGACGAAAGAGACGGCTTCTTGACGGTAAGATATAACGCCAGACATTGCAGCGATACACTGAACTTTGAGTAACAAAACCGAGTGCGGTTAGATAGAACTCTTGCTACGTTGCTGAAGAGAATCATTAAGACAATAAAAATCATGGTAAAATTTTCTCTTTCCAAACAGCAAAAAATAAAGTATTAATTGGCGTTATAATGGCAAGTTTAGTATATGTTACCAACGAAGCAGTGACAAAAAAGTCTTAAAAAAACATTTGGCGGTAAAGAAATTACGTAAAAGAGATGGCTTTTTATCGATTATTGGCAATGGTCAAAGATTACACTCAGATGTAAGAATTTCGTGAACATTCTCACGGTCGGTGTCTCCAAAACAGGTTTGCTTGTAATTAAGAAAGAAATACGAGGAGTGTAAATGGAACATGTTTAGCAAAGCGAACTTTTACATCTTGGCGAAAGTATTATGTATCGTTAATATGTGAACATTTGAATAATGACTCTAAAATTAGAATTCGCAACGGGGTTCCATGAGAACTATTTCTTAATACGAATGATAGTAGATATAAACAAACTGTTTTAGAATAAATAAACAAGTTTCCCAGCGTAATTACTTGAAACATGTTTGGGCATTTAATAAGCATGATATAGCAAAATAACGATCAATTTTGAAAAAAAGCGAGAGAGAGAGAGAGCTCCTTTCTTTTTAACTTTTTTTAATAGATGAGGAAAAGTCATACCGATGAACCAAAATAATTAAAAAAATCTAATAAACAGAAACTGAAGATAAGCGCCAAGTTTAAAAAGTATAAAAGAAAATACGTAATATAATGAAAAAAAATCATGTTGCCACGTTATACTATTTTCCAAAATTTGTGTTTTTTTAAATCTTTAAGTATAACACATTGGTATATTTCATAAAGTGCCAAAGTATGTGTATGAGTGTGGGAAAGTGATATAATGTGGCGGAACAAGATGTTATGTAAAGAGTAGAATTTTAATGTCTAGTTCTCTTTGAGAATTTCTTTATTAGAGAAGTGCAATTCCTTTTAAGGTCTCCTCGGAGCAATAAGCAAAAAACCCTTTTTAAGTGATTTTTTTACTAAAATACGAGACCCAGTAAAGTTGAATGGGTGACGTCACGAGAACGTGTAGTCATTGATGCTCTCGCGCCACTTCCGTCGTCGGCACCGGTAGCGCCGGCACATCCTGTCTGCCGGTTTATGTCCAACACACAACTTGTGAGTGTTAGCTAACATCTTAAGTCTGACATCTCAAATTATTGTCTGTTCGGATTCGATCTTGACTTAGTTCGGGAATCTAATAAAAAACATGAGTGTTGATTTGGGATTAAGAAAATGTAATGCAGACTTATTTATGTAAAAGTAATGAGACTGACGAATCGAACTCTTGATGGTAAGATATTACGTGATACAGAACTTAGAGTAACAAAAGAAAGACTAGGCCATCGTTGCTTTAGAGCTCATTACTTTGATACATTCAATAGCTCTGTAATTTCTCTAGCTACAGTACCCTTGTAACCGAAAGATAGTTTTGTTTGCAACCTCTTTTGTATATTTATATGTTGACAGCCCTGTTGGTTTATTGGTAGTATGTCTGCTCCAAGAGCTGAAGGGCGTGGGTTCAATTCCCACCCAGGATAAGCATTTTGTGATATAAACAAATGTTTGTTCTGTGTCTGGGTGTAACTGTAGGTATTATAAGTATGTATTTACAAAAAAAAAACGATTTAAGTATTCTATCAGTTATCTGTCTTCCATAACAGAAGCTTTGCTTAGTTTGGGGTAAATATCGCGATGTGTGTAATGTCCTATGATCTTTATTTATTTTATTTTGTATTGTATTTTTAATTTTTGTTATTAATTCCTGGTAAACGCAACGAAGTTTCCATTTCCATAGTAGGTATATAATTATATATAATTATATACCTTAATCTACCTATAGTTATACATGTATAACTATAGGTAGATTAACTCTTTATATTTCACACAAAAAATTACACGCAAAATCATTCTGTTAAGGAGATCTACCTACCAAGATGCTAACCTATGTAACATCCGAAATAAATAATAAATGTACGTAAAGTTGTGGTAAAGTAACAACTTGCTTTTTGAGTTTACCATTTTAAATCACTACTTTAGTGAGTGAAACAGAATGATTTTGCGTTTAAAGTAAACAGTTTGAAAAATGTATACCGAAAGAACTTGAAAATTACAGCAAAAATCACTTGGTAAAGTGTAGTAAAAAAATTACCTTAAAGATAAATATACGTAAGCATCAGCTGTGCTCTATATATTGTAGCTTTACTTAAACAGTGCTCATGAGTGTATAATTAACGTATTAACAACTCTATTTTACTGTGGGTACGTTCAAATAAAAAGCTTTGCATACGAAACAGCATATTAAATATGGTTCTTTAGTCCTGTCAAGCATTTAAAGAAGCCATTAATTATTTATTATTAACAATATAAACGTTTTTAATTTACACTATACGTCAATATATGACGTTAAGACGCGGGCGGTTAGATAACGAAGTAGCGGCAACTAATGAGTAGGAAAATATGGAGTTCATTAGAATACCTAACTGATAACGAGTTGTTTTATTTAGGCAGTGGGCACATGTCTGCGATCATCTGCGCCACATCTGTTGAGTTAGACAGGTGTTTCTAACGCCGCGTCTGCCAGCTCGCGTCGTGTTCAAATATCGATAACATTCGGGGCTTTAATAACTTAGGTTTTCATGGCTTTAATTAATGGTTAATCAACTGGTTATCAATACTATAATGCCTATTATAACTACACGAATCTTAAGGAGAGTTATCCTTAAATCAGACAGGCGTGATATTAAGGGGTTGTCTATAAATACGTTGTATGAATGTCATGATTTTCAGAGATCTTACTCCTTCCTGTAATATTTGTGAGACCCTATTTCCTTGAAGAACGTCGCATATTTTGGAAGATAATTATTAAATTAAGACAAAAGTTTCGAGATTTATACACATGACGCCTTAAAATTTATGATATAAAATGACGAAGACTTTGCTGATCGCATTTAACATTTGCCGTAATTTTTTACATGGCAAGCGAAAAGCTAGAAAGTGATCATTAATCCTAAATACTGTGCCTTTAATAAATGTAGTAAAATAATCTATAGTGCGGTTGATTCGTTCTCTAAGCTAATTATGCCTTTTGAGATTTTTGGAAATTTGGTGGCAATTTTCCCTCGAGCAGAATTCTTCCGTAGCCAATCAAAATCAGCCCTCTTTTTATAAACAGTCTCACTGCTGAGCGCGGGCATTTTCTCATTGTGAGAGAAGGGTAAAGCCATAGTCTACCACGCTTGCCAAGTGGAGGTTGGCAGACTTCACACACCTCCTGCATTTTTTAAGAAGTCGCGGACATGTTTTGTTTCCTCACGATGTTTTCCTACACCGTTTGAAGTTATCGACAATACGCACAAAACTAATAAAAGACCGAGGTGCGTGCCGTAGGATCGAAACCAGGACTTCCATATTGGAAGTCAGACCATTTTCCAACTAGCCTGCTGAAACTTCAAGCCATTTTAATATTTTATAATTATGTTTTTGAACTAGAAAGCATTCCGTGTATAACTCCAGCGCTCCAGCTATGTAAAAATGTCACGTCTTTTTATTTTGAGAAAAGGGAAATAACACTAATAAACTAAGAAACATACAATCACATTTCTAACATTATGTATAAATGCATTTGATTCCAGATAAATTTTTAATAGAGCAATTAGATCATAATACCCGCTTCAAAACCTTTGATATGCATCGTTTTGGATGACAAACTAGTCAAACCCGGACTCAAAAGCCTGTTTCTTCTAAACACAATTTACGATGCCAACGACCCGTTACTCTTTTTAATTTTAAAAACTTGAGTCACTGAGATTTAGTCAATATCGATATGATAGAAACTAATAACAGTCTCTTCAAAAATCGCGATTGCGATCACGTAAACGATGGGATTTGCGATCGACGTATTAGGAAGGAAGCGATTACTGAAAGGTGAGCGACCGTGCACCGTTACCACTAGCTCCGAATGGTCGCCGTTTATGACCGCTACCGTTCGCAAGTCACTATTGAGTGGCAGACACAGGTCGACAACGATTAAGTACATCTTGAGGAACATTATGAATATTCATACCCTCCATACGTGTTCTGATTCAGAATCGAATTAAAAATTAAGTCACTGCTCTAGAACTAATTATTTTACACGTTGATAGATCTACTTAAGAGCCCAGTCTGCCGTTAATGCCCCATTTGTTGAATAAAATATTACATGTTTAAAAGTAGTTAGAGATTAGGTAATTAAGCCAGCGATATTTAAATGATGCTTTAATATTTTATTAAAGTCTTTTTAGATCTAATTATGTTTTTCTTAATATATATGGGATCTATTGCCATTCAAACATAGTAAGAAGTAATTCTTTGAGTAGGTTCTGAGGAGACTTAAAGATTATAATTCAGCTAAGAAGAACAAAGCTTTGTTAAATGACTTATTGTTGCTCTGGGGATCATTAATATTCTTACAGCGAGTGATATCTGTGGTTGAGGCGCGTTTACATTATTTTCACGTAAGCTGTGTATGCAAATGTATGTTATGTGACAATACTGTAGAGCTAGTGTCGCGCGTCACGCGGCGGAAGCGCCCGCGCGGCCCGCGCCGCGCCGCCGACGCCGGATCCAACATGGCGGCGGCGAAAGTGCTTCCGGCCCAGAGCTTGAAAGTTCTCAATGAAGCTGCTTATTTATATCTGAATGGATTTTTCATTACATTAATTTCGTAACGGTTTATTTTCATCAGATTAAGTTGAGTCGATATAATTATATGAAATGAAATATTTAGTAACAAAATAAATTATTCACATTTTACTAAACAATTTAAGTAGGTTGTTTGTTTATAAGTTAAAACTAGTTGTTTTTAATCTCCACAATGCATTTAATGCTAGTAATAAGCATTAATTTTTGACAAATATTAGGTACGTACACGTGCATTTTTATTTTTAAGTTACAGCTTATTTTACTCTACACTTGTTTCTTTTAGTTTTTTATTATTATTTTTACAACATTTCACAATATCCTCACAGGGTTTCCCGAATGCGATGGTATAAGTCAACATAAATAAATCTTATATCTTTTCATAAAACAATCGGAATTAAAAAATTGTATCTAATTGTGAAATTTGATTACCTGTTCATTCAAATGAGAAAATTACAATCTAAAAGGAAATTAATGAACATGTCAAAAATTTATTAACGAAATATTCAGAGAAATATTGTTTCATACATACAAATGCCTACAACATATATTTATTTGGATATTAAATATCTTTTTCATATATGAGTGCGTCATTGTATTAACCGCAGAATTTTGACGGTTACTAGGTTTTATTTTAAATAATAAAGTGTTTATTTAAAATAAAACCATAAAATACTTATCCACTTAAGAACAGAAGCATAATGCATAGGGAAAATTCTCGGATTAGGTACAAAGAAATAATTAGTTACATTAATTAATATCAAGTGTTCGGAGCACACTACATATAAACATATCTATGTATGTACATGTATACGTGAACTATAATAAAGTGACTAATGTAATTACTTACTTATTTAATTTTATCTCTAGTGTTTGGCAAAAGTAAGGACTGTAACCCTTATTTTTCTATGTTTAGAATATAAAGTAGTAAGTAATACCTACCTATTAGGTAAAGTTCAAAAACTTTACGAAATCTTAAAAAATAATGTTTAATTTTGATAATATAACAAAATTTTATTATGATTGAGAAAACAACCTGAATTGTGCAACAGTGAGAAATACTTAATAAAATCTCCTTTAAGACTTACGAATTGCTTAATTTTTTTGTTTGCTTGTTAACATGTACCGAATTTGCTGAAATATTGCTTTTAAAACGATGTATAATAAGTATTAATTTATAAAAGAGAACTGACCTGTCATATAGGTAGGATCGCACATAGGGTCCATGGAAGGATCGAACGCGAGCCTATTGTGTTCAACATAATGCAGTTTGCTGTTAGTCGGCACCGATTGCTCATAGTTCAAACGGGCCACACTCGCGAGCGCTTGCTCATAGTTGAGCCTAGAGTCTATGTCTCGGATTTCCGTCGGCGCGTAAGGTTTGTTCACTTTGGCACTGTAGTCAGTGAAGTTAAGCTTGGTAAGGGTGGACATGGGGAGGTCCACGGGCGCCGCGCACGGAGGCACGGCGGCTTCACGAGGTGTCTCCAC
This sequence comes from Biston betularia, assembly GCA_905404145.2. Taxonomy (NCBI): domain Eukaryota; kingdom Metazoa; phylum Arthropoda; class Insecta; order Lepidoptera; family Geometridae; genus Biston; species Biston betularia. The sequence continues at coordinate 5,516,433 of FR989879.1, forward strand.
CAGCAGCATCGCGGACGGACGGACTGTCGCCAGCCCTCGACCCGTCCACTTGTTACTAAATTAATCACGCCACATTACACTCGACCACTGATTTTATAAAAATGAAGTTTAATTTTGAAAAAAATAAAAATAATAACACTTATGGTAAGTCTCTTTTCAAATCAAAGTTAAAAATAAAACGGGTACGAGTTCGAGCTTTCGGCCGCGGAGCTCCGTCGGTAGCACCAGTCGGCGGCGCGTCTAATCAACGACTACGAGCTTTCGGGCGGACCGAGAGGGCGGCGCGGCGGTAGAAGAGGGAGAGGGGAGGGGAGCTCGCGACCGCGACCTGTCGCGCCACCTGCTGCTGCGACCGCCGACACCAACTGTTACGCGACCGTTGATTTTTTGCCAAACCTACATCCCCCCTTAATGATGACGGATATTAACAGAATAAGTACAGTGTACTTCTCTACTTCTCAGTCTCTATCGGAATTCAATCAGCCAACAACATTTGTGAATTTTTTATTTACCGCTGCATGTAAGATAGTTTGCTCTTAAGTTTCCAATATCAAACAACTAAAAATACAGAGTTCGGTAAATAACTAAACTCACCTCTCGTATTTTTAAACATTACTTAATTACAAAAATACATATCTTAATTTTTGTGTTGAGGAATTTTATTTAGTATACTCATAGGGAGTATTTAGTTGTCTGGTCGAAATAAAAAAAATACATTTAAATTGTCTGACGAGTGTTTAGATAATGTTTTTCGAAACAGTGTTTCCCCGCCACGCATTGTTTCAGAGAAACATAAAAACTAAATGATTAAATTGTCAAGAACGATCCGCCACAGAGATAATAGGCAAGCATAATGGAAATGCTGACGCATCACTGAGAAAATGATTTATCTGGCAACAAACAACGTAGACTGACGATTTACAGTAAATTAAACAAATTCAGTTTAGACACATGGCGTGGCTTGGGTAAATACAAGGTTATAAGATTGGGGTGTACTGAGCCGAAAGGGGGTCATTACCTATCATTATAAACTTTTACAATGGCCACAACTCACGAATCCCGAACAATTCTCTATAAATATGGTAAAAGTTCATCTTCTATAGATTGTTGTTGTTTTACAGGATTTTGGAGTTGTGCCCATAGTAAACGTTGTTCATAACGTTGACTGAGTACATTGATCTTTTCATTATCATAACCCTATCGGTTCAGTACATCTCAAGTTTTTTATATAACTCCGTACATGTGCAACCGAAATTTCAGGCACATGAAAATTAAATTACATCATTTACTAGTCATCACAATTATTATGAAGTAACTGAGAAATGTGAGGTCTTAGCTTATGTCCATAAAAAAACTACACGCAATCGTTTAGCTTTTTTTTTAATTTAGGAGATAACACGCCTATTGTATCTATACCCAGAACTATGAGTAACAAAACAAAGTTTAAAGCGGCTCTGTTTTGGTGTTCATTACTTTGAAACATTCGATGGTACATCAATAGCCCTAGAAAATTTAGAACAGTATTTATTTGTACCGGCTACTCGGTGGTTATTTTAGTTTATTTAAATATAACTGGAGGCATGCAAATGATTGTTTCGCAAAATTCACGTGGAGGCTCGTAGGTAATAATTACGTTATAATATAATGGCCATGACGCGACGACCTTGACGCGATTCCTATTGTTTCATAGACGTTAGGGTTATCAACATTTAGTTTAAAAATGTTAAGAAACTTACATGCTACTTTGTCATACCTAGCTGCACCCCACAGTTTTACCCGCAACATGTTTTCGGGATAAAAAGTAGCCTATGTGTTAATCCAGGGTTATAGCTACCTCCATACAAAACTCCATCTAAATCCGTTCAGTAGTTTTTGCGTGAAAGAGTAACAAACATCCATCCATCCATTCAAAATTTATAATATTTTAATAAAATGATTAACAAATTCAAATTTAAATAACATAATTATACCTAAATTGGAACTATTGCATATTTGCACAAATAAAAAAGTACTTATATTAGGTACTTTGTATTTTTTAGAATGTTTTCGTTTGTCATATAAACTTTATATACTCATTAGTGGCTTGAAAAATAAGTCATTTTGTAATTGAATAAAAAAGAACTGAATGTATTTTTAAAACGAAATTTAGCACAAACAAAGGCAGAGAACTCTACAGGGACAAAGAGAAACAAAGGTTACGATAGTAGAAAATCTGACATATCTTTAAATAAGGGTTCCGTAGTATTAACAAGGTTAATTTCTGTCTGATATAATAAAACGAGGTTATTTTATGGAGGTACGTAGATAGAACTTTTGTCTAATATTTTTTACTAATTTTCTTTTTTTGGCGTTGTACTTTGTGCATTTTGCCAGTGTCAATTTAATGGTACATAAGTTTTATGCATATACTTTAATAAACAAAAAAATTTTTGTGTGATTACGTTTTCTATGATTAATTTTCATTTTGTGTATTGGAATGACAGCCCTACTAGTGAACTAGCAAACGCGAGACTGTAGCACCTACTTGAATTTTAAATTTAGTTTCATTCGCATCGTTACCGTGTAACAATAGCGTTTACCGCTAATGTAACAATAATGTACGAGCCACCACTAGCAATGACCTTTTGCTCTTCACATAATGACTTATAGAACTGATGTCTCGTGGTCGCGGATTGTATGTAATTGTTTCACACTGCGGGTATTATATCAGATCTGGCAGTTATCGTGTAAATCAAAAGCATTTTAAACTTGAATATTTGCGAAGGAATGTAAGTTGTATTGATGATAGCTCAATGGTTAGCGCGTTCGAACTACACGCGGGCACGCGTGGGGAAGGAAAACATCTCGAGGAAACCGTAGCGCGGTGGTAAGAAAGTTTCTAGTACCTACTCGGCTGAAGATGAATAGCTGCCGCTAAGCACCTAACGAAGCGTTCCGGCAGCCTCACTTGAGAGCCAATTCCATTCCACGCTAGATGTGTTTACAATTCTCGATAACACCGCCACTTAATATCAAGTCCAAAGACCTTCTCTAGTTTTTTAAACATAAAAAGTTTTTTATACTGACACTTTAATAGTTGGTTATATTACTTGGTGGCAGATCTCTTTCGTAGGAGAAAGTCTGGGTAGGCACCACCCCAATATTCCATCGCCAAGCAGTAGTGTAGTTATAAACATTTCTGTGTTCCGGTTTGAAGTGTTTATATCCATACATTTTTTAATGAGACAAAGAAATCGCGGTACACAGAACTTTAAGTAACAATACAAAGTCCAGGGCATCGCTACTTTAACGCTCATTACTTTGAGACATATAATGGTTAGTCTTAATACTTGTAATTTTGCTAACTATACCTACCTTTCAAACTGAAACACACTATTATGCAGACTGACATACGTAGAAAATACCTAAACTACAATCTACTAGTTACAAAGTAATGACTATGTTCTAGTAATATCACTGAAATAAATGAGAGTATCATATGGGTGTGTCTGATGAGATTTGAGCCTAATCCGTATATTATTCCCGGTCCAGGATATTGACAATGATCTTAACGTCGAGCCAGATGTTCTGATATCAGTTTGTGATACTTGAAGTATTAAGGCAGTGGGAGGGCACGAGCTTAAGGGCGGGAATCGGGTCAAGTTACCCGGGGGTGGGCAGACCTGGGGCACAATGTGCACTTGGGATAATAGCCACCTGAGCACGTGTGCCACCGGATATAGAGGCTATTGTCTACCAGAGGAAGCGATTTCGACGCCGTCGGAAAATAAGACGCCGATTTTTTTTAACGTCTACATCTAGGTACGAAGCGCTATTAGTTACGTATGTGGTAACGTTTAGATGAGTAATATTCACGCACATTAATTATACTTGCAAATTGTCTTTAGATGTTATAATGAATTTTATTTAAACGGAAGGAAACAAGTAAAAAATTCAATGTACCGGAAGAGAAGTTTAAAACAAAAAAAGTCTGCGCAAAACGAAAGTAATAAACAATCTGCGTGATTGTTCTGTGGATTATTCGGGACTTTAGTGAACGTAAAAACATGTATTTACATATAATTTTTCTGTGGTATGTAGAATAAGGCGTACATACATAGGCGTATATACAGGTCTGCAGTTGAGCTGACCGAAGTAAATGTTCAAATCGTGTCATCTTGTACGTAGTACATTTATATAGTGGTTGAAATAAGACAGTTTTTTTTAATTTAAAATTAATGAAACGAACGAAACACTGTTCTGATGATAAGAGGTAACGCTCCATGACTATTGCAGCTATACACAGAACTTTGAGTACCAAAACAAAATCCAGGACATCGCTGCTTTGGCGCTCATTACTTTGAGACTTTCGATGGGTAGTCTCAACAGCCCAGTAATTTCGCTTTTGATTTTAGTATATAACGTTAACTTGTTGTTCATAGACTAAATTTTAAAGAGCTATTACCTGTCTAACTTTTCTGCAAAATAATTGCCCCCAAATTGTAACTAGCTAACAAAATCAATACAAACTTTCCGGACACAGAGCAGAGTGCACAAAGATTTTTAATGTAGTTTCCGAGAACTCAATCAGCGACGTGTAGAACCTTCGCTGGTATTATCGAGGCGGGAAACCTTCGCGGGAAATTGTTCGGGATATGAGCTCTACTATTTGAATAAAAGCTTGAGGAAATAAACACGTGCGGATATTGTCTTCGATAGAAATCCATCTGTAGAACAATCTCCTCGGTAATATAACTGTGCTGTCTACATTAGGGAAATGAATCTCTCGATGAGCAAAACAGACTTTTAATCTATTTATTAGAGTCAGTTGTTAAAACGTTGTTAGATAGTTATATAAATGTTTATACCTTTGCCATTTGACTATAATATATGTAATGGTGTCTATTTTTGAGCATCAACGAAAAATTTTGTGTAAAAAAAATGGCGGATTTTTAAAATTTTATTTATATTAAAAAAAATCACATTTTTGGTAAATAATGTTGATGTAAATACTAGGCAACATACAGGGTTATAAGCTTTGAGTGTAGTAAAATGAAAGGTGTCATTGTACTCATCATTATAAATAACTTGTACCATAAAAAAAAATAGGTAGTAACCTATGGGCACAATTATGCAAACGCAAAAAAAAATAAATCAATCGAACCATTTCCATAGAACAAACGAAATTTTCGCGATTTGAGTTGCGCCCATAGTTAAACATGTACATATTGAAGAGTACAAAGACTCCCTTTCGGCTTATTACACTTCAAGCTTATAACTCTATATGTTGTGTTGCTTTTCGGATGATTCCGTGAAGGGGATCCGGTCCGCACTTGATCAATGTTTCATCCAATTTATTGAAGAGTAGGTACAATAGGTGTCTGTCGACGAAGTGTATTCTAGAAGGCGTCGCTCGTCACGGTCATCAAACATCAGAATGTAGATGGAGGTTTTTTTATAGGTATAATGAACCAGTCGTCTTGTTGGTAGCGCACCGCGCGATAACAACGACGTATAAATTACAGTTTTTCCTACTTCCACTGAACTGTGACGGTCAAACATTCGCCTCCATACGAGACAGTGTTTAAAGATATAAGGTATAAAAGCGCCGTCTTTAAACAACCACATTACGCATGGCATCCGCGTAAAATCGATCGCAAAACGTAAAAAGATTGAAATAAACCGGCGGCGATCGATGTTCACAAAGTAAGGTGCCACCGTTCCCAACGTTTATATTTAAAAATACGATTTACCGAGGAATTCCCTGCTTTGAATTACATTAAGTGTAAACAATAAAGCGTTAGCGGGCGTATCAGCCGCGACAGGGCGACGGAAGTACCAGATAAACAATCTTTTTTAGATAAAACACTGAAAACGGTCCATAAATCTGTACAACGGCTCGGGAATACTTCATCCAGAACTGTCAGAGCGGTGAGACCGATGGGCTCGAGTTATAAATACGTACCTACTATAACGGTTGCATATAATTACGCGCATCCGATCATTGACAACATAAAAGCTTTTTTTGGGTTAACGCTCATAACCTTTGCAATAATTAAAAAAAGCTCAGCGCATCCGGTGTTGTCGATTATACAAACTGATTGAATTCTAATTTGAAATTCAATTTGTATTCTCTATGAGACTGGGGTATAAAATTTTTATTTCCGGCGAATTAAGGATACGATATATTGCTGTGACATTCATTAACCTTAATTTGTTTTTTTGCTGGAAAATAAACATTGAGTTCTGACCGCGTTGGATCGGTGTCTCGAGGGAACGAAACGATCGCTGGGCTTCGCGTGTCCGGCGAATACGTGTATCGACACAGCGCGCGACGTGTGTTTTAAATTGGAGCGTGCCCGAGACGTCACTTCCGGTGCCAATAATTTATATCTCTCGGCCTCCGTCATCTGTCGAGATGGCGCGAGATACGACATTTATCCACGTTTAAATTTGGAACGATTTCTGAGAACATTATGATTGTGACATTTGTTTTGAATTAGAACTCGCGGTGATATCGCTTTTGCGTTGCACAAAACGCGGGTACCTCGCGAAATGGAATTGTGAAACATTACTATGTCCAACGGCTATCATTGTGTGTCAGTACAAGCAATGTATTTCGTTGTAAAACGAATTATCTTAAAACATGCATATCTTTAGAAATGTCAATCAGACAATGTTATCGGTAGTCTAAAAACAAGGCGCAACGACAAACGTTGGCAGCTAACATGACTTAAATGGCGTTGTTGTGACATCTCTATGAAAAAAGTTGATATGCTTGAACACACCGACTTATTTGTAGAACTGGCCAAATAGTGGTACTAAAAATTCTACACGGATGGTAGTCAGCTTAGATCAGAAAATGCAATAGTGGCTCCCTCATTCAAGTGCATAGACAGACTGGTCAAAGTGTAAAAATGCGAAAGATGAATGGGACAATGTGTCACGTTATCTGAGGGGCAGTTGTGAAGGGCAATCGGCACCCACGCCTTCCGCCCTCGATCACGCCGCACCCCCCCGTCCCCTCTGATCTGCGCCCGCGCAAGCCGCGATAGCATATCGCGGACAATAACAAAATCGCATGCAGGAGCAAAAGTTAAATAAACTTATCATATTATGGAAATAATGTTTGGTTTTCAGACTTTCGACAAACAAACCGATAATCCTAAAGTTATATATTGGAAAACAATATGAACATTGTTGAGATAGAGAGACATTAGATTAGACTGTAGGCAATAGGGTATAGAGCATAAGATATGTTAGACATTTTTTATAATTTTTTTTTAAACAATTGCATTTCTATTCCAGACTCAACTGGAGTGATACTTGTAGGTACTAAAGGAATCTATAATGTGTATTAACCAAAGTTTGACATTTACACGGACTCTTCTATAAAGTAGGGCAAAACAGTGATCCTCTACAATGAGGTAGAAGAACAATTAAAACGTGCGCAAACTAATAATGGATAATGAAGTCTCGGCAAATATTTGTTTTTGCGGGAGATTTTGCACCGAGCGTAGCGGCGCAAATAAGGCAATTAATTGAATTCGGCACTTCAAAGCGGCGCCGGTTGGCTTTGTCGGCGTTGCATCTGTAATCTGACACTTGTATTGAACGCGCCTAGTTCGAAACCAGCTCAACGAAGAAGGCTCCAATCCGCCAACTCCTTCATACTCTCACAGTCATAGACAAAGGTGTAAAGAGGAGCGTTCGAAACACCTGACTTATCGCAAAAAAATATCAAATTTCAGAACACAAATGCCGGAATCGTATTCTGCGCAGGTATCTAGGCATTTTGTTTGTATTAAGTGAAAAAAGCTTCGTTTATTCTGATGTCAAACTACAATTTTCATCGTCTTAATTCTGTATCATGCGCACAACGAGAGAAATATATGTACCTACCACTTACCATCAGGTGAGTTGTGGTTAAATATGTACTTAAACTATCAACCATAAAAATAATTAAAGTTAAATAAAATGTTTAATGTAGTAATTGTTGTTAAATTGTTTAAAAATAATAGACAAATGACATTTTTTTGGCCGTAATTAAAATACGTACGCATACTTTTTCGAAAAGTTCTAGCTCTGTTTCAAGAATAAAAACAAATTTCTTAGTCCAATTGTTTCATAATTAATATGTTTATCAAATTATTGAGTTCATTATGTAAAATTCCTCGAATCTACCCACACATACAGCGCTGATAAACAAAACTGAAATACCTACAGAGGTCATGCTTCAACAACTAAACTTCGCGGTTTTATAATTTTATCGTTATGATACCCAGTTAGTATAATTTTCAATTAAATGGCTATTTTGTACAGAGGTTTTTAGATACATGCATATTTTCATATTACATTACAGCAAAAAAAAAAGTTGTTTCACAAAAATTTTTTGTTAACCTTAGACAAAACCTAAAAAAAAAATTGGTTGGTATACCAAATTTTTTAGGCAGCGTTAACAGCGGTAATGCTAAATTAAACGTATTTATTTTGCTAGACGCTGTACAAAGTTATATCGTCAACTTTGTATGAGCTGTCAAAAAGCGGTTAACATAATGGACAGAGTGTAAGCGTATAATTTCATTATATTATTTCGTAGTGATTAAAGAAAACGAATATATATTTATTGCGCCCATGAACGTTTATCAATGCATGTTGATGACTTCGATATTAAAATAACAGTGAAATGACGATAAGCCCGAATTCGAATGGGCTCTTTGTTGTGCCTCGTTGACCCTTTACCCTTTATTCGAACACAATAACGTTGACAAACAAATCTGATTCGAATTTGGAATCGAGGGCACCTGAACTAGGAGAAGAAAAAGACTGATTGAAAGGGTACTTTACAAGGACGCTTATTGGGGGACAAGAGCTCTTTAGGGTCGAGTCTTCGAGCGCCCTAATGCGCATATCAAAGGAACCCCTTGCTCTTTTCGTGTGGCACCCCTTGAGGGTTGGGCTTCTTACGTTCACCTGGGTTAACATGTCTGTGCTGGATGTCTTTTGTTCATTTTTTACATAAATTTCAGGGGTTTTAACATAAGCACGAGTAGACAAAGACACCGAGGTGGAGAATTTTGTTTATGTAAATAACATCTTATAAATTTATTATATTATCATAAGATTGTATCTCAAAAAATAATTTAGTTTAGATTTATAGTTTAAATAATAATGATTAAGGTATTTCATTTTATGTTTTATTTATTTATACATAATATATATATACGAATAATAGATACGTATTTTGTAGCGATGATAGCCCAGTGATTAGCGTGGACGGTTCACATGCAGTAGGACGTGTGTTCAAACTCCAACAATGAGCTTGAGCTGCCGGTGAAGGAAAACATCGTGAGGAAACCATAGCATGGCATTCTGGTACTCAAGTGGTTAGATACCACCTTCAAGTTGAACATCTGTCGCTAAGCAGTGTGTTCTAGCAGTCACTTTCATTCGAGGCTAGCTGTGTTTACCATCTTAAACCACACCAACATTTAACATCAGGGGAGTTGTGGTCAAAAATTTTGCTTGTCAATAATAAAAAAACCGTCTAAAAACTCATTTGTTAGCATGATTTGATTTCTTGTCCCTCAAACATCCTTTATAGAAAAATCGAAAAGTATTTTGAAATTTGAAAAGGTTGCGCACGTGCGCAGGAGTGTGTATCGGGTTGCACCGGAAGCTCCCTAGTGGAAGCACAATGGCCGCCGGAAGTGGGCGCTCGAAACGAAATGACACGTATCTTTTTATTAATAGGTATCTTAGAAAGCCCAATATTTTCCATGTCTACACCTCAACCCTACTAACAGTTATGATGCATTGTATTGTAAATTACGTTATTCTTGTCTGTTTATCACTACAAAGCCATTAATTTCAGCGTATGTATCGGTATAACTTAAGTAGTCAATCGAATGACATGTGCTGGTATATTTTTATGAAAGGAAATGAACTCGGCATAAAATCTTGTAGATAAAAAGGTAATACTAATACATTAAATAGGGTTATAAGCTTTGAGTGTACTAAGTCGAAAGCAGATTATTGTACTACTCCTACTAATATTATAAATGTGAAAGATTGTATGTTTGGATGTTTATTACTCAACCATGCCAAAATAGCTAAATGGATTTGGATGAAATTTGGCATACACATAGCTTATTACCTGAATTAACATACTCGTATAGAATACTTTTTACAACAGATTTATTTAATTTGAAAGCTTATTTGACGGATTGTCAGACTGTCAGTTTGACAGATGTCAGATGTTTGGTGAACTTTTAGTTTTTGGTGAGGCACAATTCTAAAATCGCGAAACAAAAACAATTCTATCACATTACCCACAACGTACATAATAAAGTCAATGTACCTTTTTATAGAACAACTGATTTCTTTCTAAATTGTTGTGAATAAAAGTTTATTGTAATCATAAACGTAATGACTCCTTATCAGCTTAGTAAGCCCCAAGCTTATAACCCTTTTATTTTAAGTCTTAATTATTACCTTGACAGAGTTTTGTTTGCAATTATCTGATAACGTATATTTGAATATCACATCATTTAACGAAATATGTAGGTTTTATAAAAAGAGGTCGTACGTGGTAGGGTGGACTTTGGCATTGGCACTGGGCGGAGTTTTACTCAGCCACTGCTAATCACTGACCAATTTTTATACTATAATCGTGTTATACGTTTAACTGGCCACATATAAACGAATAAATTATTACGATCGGTCCACCGGTAACCGGCCAATACGTAGGTAAGCATAACTCGTAAATTTAAGCTAATGGGCTAATAAGGATACCCATGCAGTTTACTGCCGGTACAGATTGTTAAATGATGTCATATTTTCAAGTTCTCGAAACGCTTTATTGCAGTTCAACTTTTTATATAATGATCAACGTTTTCGTCTTAATGATGTATTTTAAACGAGATAAGTAGATCCGAGGTGGAAAAGTTTACGACGTCAATCGGACAGATATATTATAAAAAATGACGGACAAAGATGATTTCGGTTGGTATAATTAATTTTGATAAGTGCCTCATTTATTACAAGCATTAAGAGTTATTGGAGATAATCGTGGAATCATAACTAGTCATAATAAGAGGTTTGTATTATAAGACGATCGCCTACGTAGAGCGCGTCTACGGCGTAGCATAGCAGCGTGACCATGAATATTTTCAGCAGTAGAGTTGGTAGCGGATTTTGCAACTAGTTCCTTAGGCCGGAGCGGCTGACGCTGCGCGCGTCCGGCGATTAGTGAAGACTGCGCAACGCGAGGATGTGCCGGCGCGCTGCCCCTTGCGACAGCGCGGATGCCGCAGGATTGCACCAACACAAAATTAGCTATATAACTACACGTTTTATTAATACGAATGCACTTGCAAAATATTGTGTTTTGTGCGTTAACCTTCAGATTCGTCGGCCTACTTGCATTAGTTGGTAACGCTTGGTTTGACGTGAGGACACGAGAAATTTACACGCTGACGTGTGTATGATATCCCAATGTCTTTGAAGGTCTTCGAGTTTGAGTGACTTGTTGAACGACCGACCTAAATGATTGTCTACAGAATAAACTTAATCAAAAGATCTCCAAGTAAAAGTTTGAGTTTTAAAAGTTGCATAACGCTTGTTTATTCCCCATAAACGAAGACCATTTCCGAACTAAAATCATTTCAATCAAACTTTGATTTAAAAAAAAAACCTAAATTGAAAAGACTCACCTCGCCAAACTAACAAAGGATCCAGGTCTGAGGACTCCTTAGACCAGGAGTTCGGATGCAGAAACATAGCTTATCCGGAATCAAAATCCGCCATATTGGGTCCGTCACACAAATCACTTGACACTTATAACCGATTTCGGTAGGCGAAGAGGCGGTCGCCCTATTAAAAATCAAAAAGTTTAAAGTACCCAATTAAAGTAGGTATACATAAATTATATTTTATAGACAGTGATATGATTAGACACGACACACAGAACTTTCAAGTGGTAAGAAGAGGACAGTAGATGAGTAACCAGCGTGCTCGCAGACTGGGCACTGAGGTCACGCGCGTTCTGCAAGCTAAGGTGAGGGAACATAATGGAAGGGGCGGTGTAATTCATCCATTTGTTTAATAAAAAGAAAACGTAGACTTTAGGTGTCGAGTTGCAGAATTTGCGGTTGGCAATCAATTAGCACCATTACTAATTAAAAATTATCAAAATAGACAACAGGATTACAATATTCATTGAAAATTTACAGCTTTGAATGTTTTCAAAGATTCGTTGGAAAGATTTAAATAGTCCTACCACACCAAACAATGTCGTCACCAAAATGCTAGTCTTTATTTCTCGCAGAAATAAGCATGGCGGAAGTATAAGCCTGAATTCAGCTTAGCAATTAGGTCAGTATTTTTAGCGTATCGCTTAAAATTACATATCGTTTTAACTATCTATAAGCGTTTTTGTTTATAGATATGTCTACTTTAAACGATCTTCATTTAATTTTAAGTTCAAAAAAATCCTTCAGTTCAAATTTCTAAAATACAGAAATATAATTAATTTTTAAAATGTTCAGGCAGTTTTATGAAACTAGAATAAATATTTTAAACATACATTTAATACGTAATTGTCTGTTAATTGACAGTATAGATATACTGTAAATTTTGGTAACGAAGTAATTTATTTAATTATTAGGTACTTTACAAATCAAGGTATGGTATGGTGACTTTTGCAAAATGAAAATTTTGTTTAGCTTCCATATAGGTAAAACAAAAATGACTTACCTATTACCTGGGTGTACTGTATGTATTATAAGTATGTATTTACAAAAAAAAGTATTTAAGTATTTTATCAGTTATCTGATTCCCATAGTACAAGCTTTGCTTAGTTTGGGGTCAGATGGCGCTGTGTGTAATGTCCTACGATATTTATTTATTTATTTATTTATTTACGTATCTTTTGGATAGAGAAAAAAAATGAAATTAGAATAAACCGATATTTAATCACGTACCTACTTATATCACTCGAAATATATGATCCGCTAAAACTATGGTATGGTATGGCACTACGTATGGACTTAAAATGACAAAGTTTCAGATAGAGAATGATGGTGCTTTTTATGACTAAGGTGGTTCCATTTCCATTGAAATAATTTTTTGCCATTTGGACAAATGGAGCATAATTTTACAGTGAAATCACAGTTACTTTTATTTTGGACTTTATTTGCGGTAAATCACAATTGTTTGAATAAAACAGTACCTATATTATTGTGATTGGCATTTATTTGTATGGAAATCGAACCACTTAAGGTTTTGGTTCTCTGGGCCAAAAAAGTTAGTTAAAAAAAATGGTTTGGTTTTAAATATTTTTAGCAAAAACGCTTGTTTAATAATCCAGATCAAGTTTGTGCCTATCGCAACTGCAACCTAGCATGGTATAACAGATGTTACTTGAAGCGTATAGTTGCAAGATGTAAATAAAAATACTACATTGCCTACATCGTATTGCGAAAACTTATCGACGGCATTAACAAGCAGGTGTTATGGTTGATAAGATTGAAGTTTCGATACAGAGACATAGAATATCCATACTATTGATTTTTGTTTTGTTTTACAGCTTGTCTGTTTTTTTCATTATAAATTATTCGACATTACTTAATATGGGTAAAAAATGTCTCATAATATACATTACTGTGTTAAAAAAAGAAATGTTTCGCCCAGTTTTTAAATAACCTAACGTTAATTTCAAACGTGAACAATTAAATTAAACGCACAAGTGTTTCACTGAAACAGCTTTTCGTGTTGTTTTCAAAACTTCGAACTGACTTTAGTAATTTCACCATTAGATGGACTAGATTTGATTGTGATTCACTTTGTGACTTTATCTTTGACTTAGACTTATTTCACTTGATTTTATGTTTAAAGTTGAAAATCTGTAGCCAAGTACCTAAAGGTGTGTACCTACAACCTCACTTGAGAGCCAGTTGCATTTCACGTTAGGTGTGTTTACCATCTTCGAATACACCGTCACTTAATATCAGGTGAGCTATGGTTAAACACCTAGATACATGTAATTTGTATAATAAAACAAAGTCTAGGGCTCATTACTTTTTATTTATTTACAGGACAAACTAAACAAAATGTTTGTTCTGAGTCTGGGTGCTTTGTATGTATTTACAAAAAAAAGAGTATTTATGTTTTCTATCAGTTATCTGACTTCCATAGCCCAAGCTTTGCTTCAATCTATACAAGACGATCTCCCAAGGAGATCTTGAGCTACCGGTGAAGGAAAACATCGTGAGGAAACCATAGCATGGTGGTAGGGTACTTTATAGTACTCGGCTGGCTAGCTACCACCCTCAAGTTTGAAAATCTGCCGCCAAGCATCTAACGGTGTGTTCCGGCTGCCGCACTTGAGAGCCAGTTCAATTCCAGGCTAGGTGTGCTTTACCATCTTCGACCACACCTTCACTTAACATCAGGTGAGCTGTGGTCAAACACCTAGCCTGTCAAACATAAAAAAAAAATCTAACACTAAATAAACTCTAACAGAATGCAAGAAGTGCAATGCCAAAAAAGACAAAAAGCTGTTTCAACGTCAATAAATGTTATAAAGAGGATCCGTCGCCAGCAGTGGCAAAGGTAGAAGACGATTCAGCCAGACCTCGGAGCAGCTGAAAGAGAGCGGAAAAACTGCGCCAAGGTCGAATGTTGCGCCACCTACGCGCACTCGAGTGAAACGATGCGCCGCTAGATATGTGAACACTTATTTGATGCTTCAGTGAGAAATATGGTTCTTAAACGTTTGAAGTATTGCTAAACTTCGAGGACTCGCAACCTTTATTATAAATGGCTTTATAATAAATTTAAGAAGCTTCTAGTGCGAAAACGATTTTACTCTCTGATGCAAGAGTTCTAGTCTTCAAAACCAGTTAAGACTTCTACTAATGATCTCGTCTCATAATCTTGAGTATAAATAGTATAATTTACTTCAATAAAATGATAAAGCTATAGTCACATAACGGAATTTTGAATGATACAAAATGTTGACAATATTGCTATCCTATCCTATCCTATATAGCATATACTAATGTTATAAATGTTAAATTTTGTATGTTTGGATGTTTATTACTTAATCACGTAAAAATGGCTTAATGGATTTCGATTTAATTTGGTACACATATTGTTTGTTACCTGGTATAGGGTACTCGTTTACGCAAAAACAGCTGAACGGATTTGAATAAAATTTGATTACCTGGATTACCATTTGATGATTACCATTTGACTACCATTTGATTAACATATAGGGTAGGGGAGACCGAGGGGTTTTGACACAGAGGTGATTTGAAACAATAGCGATATCTCAGAAAAAAAAACTAATAGCGAGCTGGCAAAAACGCAATTTAGCCATTTTCCACCTCCCGCTTGCCCTTCAGTGCGCGTTCCTGACTCACGGCGGGCAGTTACGTCGGAGCGACGGACCTGTCTCAAATATCGCCAAAAGTAAGTTTTAATCATATTTTTTTAGTGCCATTATATTAAGAATGTATTTGTATATTGGTTTGAATTATAGATGTTTTGATAGCTTGCTAACTTAAGATTAAACTAACAATGCTGGGTTTGCTTAATATCGCTGTCTTTTTAAAAAAAAAAAAATATTCTAAAGTTGTGGTCGTTTTTGTTTACTGAGGGGATTTGAAACAGAATGTTTCAACTCACCTCATTCGGGTTTTATTTAGCTGGTTTTGTGTTTGTGGTGTGGTTTACATGTTATTTTTTGTTTTAGGAAGCCTACGGAATATGAAAGAAAGACAGTCAGAGGTAAGGCGAGTTGCAAAATATACGAGGCGCCTCGGATTTTTATGCATTACCAAGCCGTGAATGTGACGAAAAAATTTTAATTGCCATAAAATGATATACTTTCTTATTGGCATATCAAATTCATAGTATTGTATAATATAATCAATAAAACCAATGGACAGTGATCAATGAATGGAATAGTAGTAACATACATGTTCGAAGAAGAGAACAGGGCCTCGCGTAATGTACCTTACCCACTTCAAATTACGGTCTTGCCCCGCCACTGGGTGGGTCTAAGCACAAAGAAAGTCAGAATTTTGAATTTTTACAAACTGGCTTTAAAATACACCAACAATCTTCCTTATTCATAGATAGAGAGGCAAATAGCTGGGGAAGTATGGCTGCGCTCGTTTATGAAATGCCACACTGTGCTTTCTTTGGGACTACCACAGCTAACAAGCATCGCACGTGTTACCAGCATTAATAGAGATAATGTAACTTTTTTTAACAGAGGCGAAACGTCAATAAATATACATTAAGATATATCGTTGTTTTAAAACGAACCCCTTTTATTTAGTTCCAAAACTTACATGTTTCAACACACCTTGACCCCTGTTTCAACTCACCTCAGCATGAGGAGAGTTGACACAAAATGACTATTGTCGTTCTAATCCATTTCATGTCGTAGAATCTAAACTTTAATGGTTTCTGTATATGTCATCTAAAAGCCAAATAAACTAGCTAACTTTATGTACAAATATCGCAATATTTGGCCGTTTAAAACTTAAGTTACAAATGAAAATCTTCAAATTGTTTCAACACCCCTCGTGCTCCCCTACTTTTTATACCGGAAAATGTTAGGTTACATTTCTTTGTGAGAATTACAGAATTATTAACTTTTCGTAAATTCTACAAACTGATTTTTTTTGGTTAAATTCCATTTGGACGAAATCGCGGGTAACAGCCAGTATAAAATATGATTATATTATATTATTGGCAAAAAATTATTATAATATAATTAAAATTCGCTAACGTCAGATTCATTCTACTCTATGTCGCTAAAATAAGCGAAAAATACTGATCCAAAAAGTGCATTAAAACAAGCAAGTACCAAACTTTAGTAGAAATCTACACAGAAAAAACACTATCACTATCGTAAACTATTCTAGATCTCAGTAGTATAGAGAGTTCTTTGGAAGAGTAATCTTGCGTGTGAAATGTAACTTACAGCGCGAAAGGTCATGAAGACCACCCGTACAATTCATAGAGAGGACATCGTATCTCGTTGCTTAATTTATTATTTCAGCAGCAAGCGTTAGCAGTCACAACATCCCGCAAGGATGATTTATCACCTAATAAACACTCGTTTTATATCTAATGGGAATGAGCTTTTATACGTGAGCTGCCGTAGTCAACCCGTTACACCTCTAAACTTTGATTAATCGACTGTATACAGTTTACGGGTTAACTATTTCTGCTAGCTATGGTCATTTATATTGCGGCCGTGATGGTTGCGTAATTCAGAGTAATATGTGTTTCCATGTTGAAATTTATGCAGCGATTAACCTGATCTTCGGAGAGATTTACCTTTCAGGCCAAAATATGTTGTATCCGCGTGGACAAATCATGTTAGGTATAACGTCAATTCTGTTATGCTTGTTTAATATATATTTATATAATGAATACTTATAGTACAAATTCTATTATCATCTGTCCTGTTTGCGCTTTGTTTATCGACAGACTTGCAGTTGTGTCGCAACAAATTTATTATTTTTTACTAAAGCTGTCTGCGTCTCAATCCAACAAGTGATAAAGTTAAGTAAAAATTAGTATTCTACTAGTCAAGCTCTTTCATTTGATACCCATTTTGAGGCAATTGTAAAAAAATGTAATCCGCCATTTTGTGGCGGCGGCCATGTTGGACCGATTTTCATCAAACGTAGCTAAAAACACTTCCGACTAATTCGCCTTTCAAACAAAATCAAAATCGGTTCATCCGTTCGGGAGCTACGATGCCACAGACAGACACACACACACACACGTCAAACTTATAACACACAGTCGTTTTTGCGTCGTGGGTTAAAAAATAAGAATGCCAACAATTTTAAAACGTTAAAAGGTGATGGATATTTGCACTGTTAATGCATTTTCGTAAAGAAAATGTTCTAAATTTTAAGAAATTGAAACAATTATTAATCATGGAATTCTAGAATATTTACAAATAGTATTGCATTTTTTTTTCTTTAGTCCATCAAAATGTGCGTATAGGCAATAATATAAAACATACGTATCGACTGAAACGACAGCGACGTACTGTAATTGTTCGGTTATCGGCAGTAGTTAACGAGGTTATAAACACATACTCGTAAACTATGCATATCTTTATGACTCGATACACTTGCAGGGAGTGATCGACGACTATGTCACATCACTATTTCAAGCTCATGTTTAGAGTATTTTAAGAGTAAATTAAGAACACTTTTGAAACAGTGAAAAAAATGATACATCTCTATCGTCTGTTAAAGAAGAATAACTTTACAATTAAAATCGAGTTAGTGACTTGTGAGATTTTACAATAGGATGTAGAGTCCCTTAATATTATTTTTTGTATGCTACGAACATTCGTAGATGCTCGTAGACCCTCGGCAGCTTGAAACCATTGCCTTTCGCCGTCATTGCTGCCATTTTGACACGTACCTTATTAGGTAGGTAATAGATTTGCAACTTACCATTTTGCAACTTATAAAATAATTGGCAACGACACTTTCATGAGTCTCGGCTACAAAGCTTTGAGCATTGACGTGTTGTTGGTTTTTGACAGGGTAGATTTCCGAGAGTCCTAGAACGGTATATTTTGATCCCACATGCTTATTTTTACTATCGAACGGCCAGAACGCACAAAGCGTTTTGGATTCACATTTTTTATTCGCACAGCAAAGCATGCACTCCCGGAATATGTATTCCCTCAGAAGGTATTATGTATATTGCATATGTATCTACAATATAGGTGTTTTAAAGTCCAAAGTAAATACAATAACCTTTTGGGTAGACGTGATTTATATAGACCACACTACAGCTTAACATCAGACAGAGTGTGGTCAAACGGGAGCTTATGAAACACAACGAAATGGATAAAAACCAGTAAGAGAAAGGCGTCAGTGAGAGATACCATGTAATCACAAAAACTTTGAAAATTATGGGTATAATGACCTACTATATATAGTTCTTCGGTAGGTCATTAGTACGTCATATAGCTTAGTATTACTGTTGCTCGTAAGACTGTATAGTAGTGTGTAGGGTAGTACTTACCGGTGTTGTTATTGTTGTTGTAGTGGTGTGCTGGCGGCGCGTAGTCCGGGAGCTCGGGGAGGCATACGTTGCTCTCGTACATGTTTGGAGGCACGTTCGCGAGCAGCGATCGCTCTTTCTCCACGTCTAAACAACATACGTTTACGTATAAATCAATAAATACTAGTCACGGGGTCTAGAAATTTTACAGAAAAAACATAGGTTACCGAAATATATGAAAAGTGGTTGCCAGTCCACGATAGTTCTAACATTCCTACCTTCATACCTTTTTCTAACATTTTCATATACATTTTGGTATTAAAAACTTTAATGAATGTTTTTTACAAACAATCATGTAAGATCTTCCAAATGTGACTGGAATTTGTAATCGTTCCAAATTCAGGTAGCTTGAACTACTGACTGCTTCAATATCCTATCCGTTGGATCACAGATAGAAAAGAAAAGATACAACATTGCATAGAAAACGAGTTTCACTTGGTAAGTAAGGAAGGCTAAGAAATAGGTACGAAGGGAAGCAAGAAAGCAGCTAAGATAGGAAATAAAAAGGAAATCAGTAAGTATATAGCACTATTGTACCTTTCTGCAGTATCTCGAGGTGCTCCCAGAGGATGTCGCCCATGAACGCTGGTGCACGCGCTACGAACTCGTCTCGGCCCATGGCGCAGATGTCCTTCCCCTGCGCACGCGCAAACTGCTGCAGCGCCACGCCCTCTAGCGAGAACTCACGCGCAGCCCAGCGCAGCCACGCTGCCACCGCACCTTCGCTCCATTGTCGCGGATCTTAAAACAACAAAACATTTCTCAATGAACACCATTGCGTGGTAAACTTCTAGTACTCGGCTAGCTACTGCTCTCAAGTCGCCAATATGTCGCCAAGCACTAAGTGCTTGTGTGTTTCATCAATCTCATATGAAAGCTATTCCAGTTCTCTTCCTTAAAGGTATTGCTTGAGAAGAATTTAGCGGCTTTCGTTCACAGATAAGTTCAGATAAAAAGAAAACTAACCGTGCATAGTGATCGGAAAAAAATCAGATGAGTTTACGGCGGAAAGTTAAAACAGGCATCCCTAATTAGAATTCCCTATAACCCGTAAGTAAAACAGTAGAGCGGATGGCAGGGCTACAACATCAACAATTAGGCGGGCAGCGAACCGCGCGGTTGGCCAACAACGGATCTTGCCACACGCGCCGGAAGCTCGCGACCTTCACGTCGAATGTATTCCTCGACACTCTTTCTACTATTGATAAAAGGATTTCTAATGCTCTATCTACGATCGTACTGTGATGCTCGTTCTATCCGCTGTTTGTCACTCACGGTACCTGCTAGCATATTTATACCCAATGAGTTTTTTAATTTTTTAGGAATGTGAATGTCATGGAATGAGAATGGGATGCTTAAATTATAAGGAATCATAGACAAGAAGGATGAAAGACGGAAGAAACTCGTCGCCTTATAAAGATATTTATACATAATTATGTATAACATGGGCTTAATCACGCACAAAATATTATGAAATTAATTTTGTCAGCTAGTGACGTCGAGTTAAGTAATCAAAACTAATTTTATAGTCTTTGGTGCGCGATTAGGACTCGATGATAAACATAATTATAGTTTCAAATAAAGGTCAGATTAAAAGTTTAATTTAACACCCCATGCTCTTTTTTCTACGAGACGGCGAGAAGTTCAAAAAAGTGACATCATTTAATGCTTAACCTTACAAAAACTAATGAAACGAATTAATTTTACTTTGATCGAGCAAATTACTAAACAGTGGAATGCGCTGGCTAAGTGGTAGTATCCTAATCTATACAAACTGGCCCATTATAGACAGCATCTTCACTTAACATCAGTTGAGATGGCCGTCAAACACAAGCCTATTTCTAATAAAAAAACACCTTTACCAACATTACGGAAATGTTTGAATTAAAATTTTGAAAGTAGAAGATCGAAAAATGTGTATTAGGATAGTAACAAGATGAAAGATGTAGCCTATGTTTACACCAATGAGCATGTATATTATTATTAGTACGAATGCCACCAACTTATTAATTAGTTTTAAGTAAAGAAAATGTGTGATTACCATTGTTTTCTTCTTCATTCATTCATTTATTTAAAACTCTAATGCGTCTAAAATATGTTTTAACACCAGCTGAAGCCGCTAAGTAACCTACATAGCGTACAAATTGATGCTATTACCGACATTTACTGACAAGATAAATCACCCTGTGTATCAATCATCACATGTTTAAAGTTTTCCCTCACAGCGAGTGGTCATGGTGAAAAAGTAAATCGACACAAATCGAGTTATGGTGTTACGATGTCAAATTACTCCTAGACAGGGCACTTGAGTTTTTCCCCGACGAGAGCGGGTAATAATGAATAATTAGTTTAATTATGGCTTTTAGTGACTGGAGATGCCGCACAATGTTGCGAAATCGATGGCAGGCAAAATGCCTACTTCCTGTAGGTTTGCTCTCTACATTTAGCTGAACTTGGTAAAGAATTTAACTTTTTTTTATTTAATAAACATTGGTTTAGTTGTTTATAAAAGTGGAAATTGTGTCAACAAAAAGCATTTGCTGACTTCTTTAGTCATTATACATTATTATATTTACGCAAAATTTAAAAATTATATGTGGTTTATGAGTTACAGCAAACATAAATGCCGTTTAGTTGGAAAAATCTTTTGTAAAGTAATTTTTTAACTTTCAGGATATGAAATTGTAAATATTAAGTTTATTATCAGGACTTAATAGGATACAAAAAACTATAAATTAGTTTTGTTTCCTTATCTCGACGTTTTGGTCTTTGTACAATAGCATTGGTCAGAACTGACTGTAGAATGTAGTTCGTCTCCGAGAAAAATCAGGGTCTTGTGACCTAATTTACAGTATTTTAAACGTTAATTTAAACTTTCGCAAGCCATCCACAGATCTAGTTTTTCGCTTCTTTCAGTATAATGAAATCAATACCTATATTTTTACTGGCTTTAGAATTTGCTTATTCCAATATTCTTTACAAGAAACGAAAACAATACATCGTATGTTAATGCATCAATTTGATGAACAGCTGCGGAGGTAGCTCGTAAATCTCCTAGAGTTATCAGGGTCTCGTGAGCAGACCTGACAACTTTATGTCTCTGATCGGCAGATAACCTGACGGAACAACTCGGGATGGGATGTGGTAAGCAACCGTTGTTCGTGTAGCCATCCACAGTTCAATAATCGATTCAGTATGTTAATTCCATTACTATATTCTCTGTTAATTAAAAAACGTGGTCTTTTAATGCTGGTGTTCACAAAGTGACAGAATTTCTTGTCATAAAAATAACATTAGGTACTTTACCAAAATTAAGTCTTTTACGTTTACATGTACATTATATACGCAATAAAATAAAGAGGTATATTCTTTGAAAACACTGACATGAAAGTCAAATAAACAGTCTGCTTTTTGACGGCCATAATGTTACTTTTAATAAAAATGTAACAGCATCGCTTATGCAAACATAATAAAGAAATTATCATAAACTTAAGTATTTCGGCGTACCATAACGCACATTTCGTTTAGGTACATGCACTTTTTTATTGTGGTGTATCCACATTATTCTTATGTCGACGACTTCATTAAGCACAGAAAGTCGAAGCATTTAATACGTAGGACCAGTTTTTAATCTGTTTATTTTTGTATGTTATCAGCAGTAACCATTGTCTTTATCCAACTCGAGTGATACTCCTTGCGTAACATCACTTCCAAACAAATAAATAAACTTAAACGATTGTATAGAAACGTGTTTTTTTTCGGTCTCACTAAGTTGTTAAACTTTAAACGTAAATTAAGAAGGGCATGCTTTTATTGATGTTTTCCATTTACTTTCGTGCGTTCGTCAAGTTTATCAAATTCGGGTTTATTGCTAAACTTTACGACGTTGAACAATTAAACCGATTTCGACGACATTATGTTCTCGTATTAATGCATTTTAGTGATAAGGTTCAAACAATGACAATGTCAAGTTTTTTGTATTCATGAAACAGTCTCATTAATAAACGGTTTTATTAAATTCACAAGAAACAGTACAAACTTTTTTGATACCAATGCAATTTATTTTAGCAAATACTTTGCTAAATTTTAAAGACATTTAGTTACAAATGTGTTTCAGTATGACGCGCATTTCGTTAGATGCGCGCGCGCACCGGAAGCGCGAATAGACGCGGCGCAGACGCACGCACTTCCGGCGCGCTCGGCCGTCGAACCCACCACCTGTCGTGATCCTAGCGCAATCACAATCAACCATTGCGCTTTACAATTATCATAACACAAAACAAGTTGCATTGTTAAAAGGGACAACATACCTTTGGCAAAACATAAGCTATTACTGTCAATTTCTGACCTAAGTTTTTTCCAGTTTTAGCATATCGAAATGTATTGTCAACATACCTTTGGCAAAACATAAGCTATTACTGTCAATTTCTGACGTAAGTTTTTTTGCAGTTTTGGCATATCGAAATGTATTGTAGTATTTTGTCTGAATATATAAAAAAAAGAAAGAAAAACCTTTGCCCAGAAAAGTAACTATCGTCCTTTGTACCACTGAAAAATATCCATAGCTAAATAAAACTTATTGCATACAATAAGGCACTTAAGTATTGCTTATTAGGGCTGTTTCAAACGCAGATATATGAGGTAATGGCAATAGTATTGCTTCACCGGTGGGCGACATATCTTTGCCAAGAAATTAGCATCGTCCTTCCATCCAAGTTTCGATACAAATATCGCGTAATGTTGGCAGTTGCCACCAACAGCGAGTGAGGTGTGTGGCGCTGCGTTGGCGCAGGGCGGTCGGTACTTGGATTCAGGGCCGGATTAAAAGACACAGAGTACAGATCTAGAACATAGGCTGCTTTACAATATACGTTTAGACGATCGTAGATCTAGTATAGCGATCTTGGCATTGTGAAGATTAGGTTTGTGAGTAAGAGAGGGAATATTGTGTGATAAAACAACTGTAACTACGTTAATGACAAATTGTTATGCAAATGTTTTTGGAAATAATTATATTGCTTTTAGAATTGAAATATCACTTATTTTACTTCTTGGTAAAATTATCAAAGAATAAGAATGTATTTGAGTTAGAGTGAGTGAGTGAATCATATTGTAACGGCTAAACGGGGTTGATTAAAATTTGAAATGCAGATAGCTTAAACTCTGGATTGACACATAACATGCTACATTTCATCCCAGAAACAGTGGATGACATCGCAGCGTACAGCTGGTGATATAAGTATAGTGATGTAGTATTTTAAAAATATGAATGTATAAAACGAATTCGACGACCTAGTAAAGACCGCAGGAACGCGCTGGATGCGAGCCGCTTCCAACCGGTCTTTATGGAAGTCAATGGGGGAGGCCTATGTCCAGCAGTGGACGTCCTACGGCTGAAATGATGATGATGATGAAAACGAATTCAACTACTAAAACTAATTCGAGTGGGGTTGATAAGGATGCGCTGACATCCCGTTTGTGTTGTTTTGTGCATTTATCTTACCGCCCTACCCAAATCGACCGAGCTTCTTGAAGTAATGGAACACAGCCTTAAGCTGCTGACATAATTGTTTTACTCATATTTCGGTATAATTAACAACTTTCAACTATGATTTCTGAGGGAATTTTGGATCATTATTTATACAATTAGTTTATGATTGTGTGGGATATGAAGACTCGAGGTCTAACAGTATCTCAATGCGGCCCTGGTGACGACGCGTCGACGCCACTGTTGCATTACCATATGCAAATCACGCCGTGTATCGTACGCCCTGTGCACATACACTAACAGTTTTTGCTTATTCTGCATCAAGTGATGGAAAAACAATGCCTCTATCAGACCCTTACGCGTCGCCTGACATTTTTACTCCAAGGACTTCTACCTTCCATTGTTTGTATTATTCTTGGCCGTTATCTCGCGGTGCATCACATCTGTTACACTCAAGAAAAACATTATGAAGATTGAATAAATTTCTGAAGCATCTTTATTCATCTCTCAGATCTCGAGCGACTGATGTCTAAAATTATATTAAATGTGGTTTTACGGCAGTTTCTTCCTGACCATAAAGTGATATTGAAGCGGGTTTTAATAAGCGACAGGGTTTATTATATCGGTACCGTTGCTTGACTATTCCTATACTAACAATAACATGTTACTTAAAGACAAAGGATAGAATGGGTTAAGTTCTGACTGGGTAAGCTAATTGCGACTGAGAGATCACTTTGGTAACTCCATGTATATGAATACGAATCTTTACATATGAATTAAGTACATACATATTTAGTGAAGATATGGATAGAGATTTACCTTTCGGCACGCCGAGACGCAGTTGCTCCTTCTCCCAAGAGGCGAAGGTGGCCTTCAGCGCCTCGGCCATCTTCTTGTTGGTGCCGGGCGTCAGCGGCGGCACCTGGGATGGGATGTCTGCAACAAAAGATAACAAATGTCAGAACGCTTGGCAAATAAGGCTTTCTGCGAGTTTTGGCGGGAACGCGGGAAGAGTTGTGTCGCTGCGTTGTATTTTTTTCCAAAACTAGTGTTTTATCGAGTGTTTATGCATAAAAATGGTGGTGTTTTATTCATAAAGTGCTGAATTGCAAGCGTGAGTGTGGGAAAATGATATAATGTGGTGAAACATGACTTTTCGTGTTGCTTCCAAAACTCCATCAAAGCTTTATAGAAAAGTCGCCACTACTTTACTAAAGCATGGCTGGACTTGACTGATACGGGCTAGACTTGACTAAGACTGGACTTTGACTATAACTAGTTACGAGGACACTTATTTAACTTGAAAATATATAAATACTTGACACTGGCAAATGCTAAAATGCGACGCCAAAACTAAAGAAAAAAAAGGCTTTCTGCAATTCGGACTTCTTGATTGAGATTTCGCGTATTGGTAGTAGGAAACGAGAACATCG
This sequence comes from Biston betularia, assembly GCA_905404145.2. Taxonomy (NCBI): domain Eukaryota; kingdom Metazoa; phylum Arthropoda; class Insecta; order Lepidoptera; family Geometridae; genus Biston; species Biston betularia. Next base: position 5,542,452 of record FR989879.1, read on the forward strand.
TACTTTTTATTACGAGGATTTCTCATGAAGTATGTGGTATGGTAACTTAGTACTGTACTGAATATATCATTTGTGCATTTTTGTTTGTAGTGTGCACACTAAAAAGTTTTTTTGTGAAATATTCATAAGCAGCTAAACAATACACAATAATTAGTACGTAATTGCTATGTATGTATCTATCATTGAATGATAATAAAAACAATCTCATGTGAAATTTTCTATTTGAAAACAAATCAGAGAATAGTTACATGCATCTAACACATCAAAGATCTAGCAGAAGCTAATAAAATTCTAAGAACGTGGAGTTGTCAAGAAATTTGATACAACCATTGGTACGCATTTCAATTTCTCTATCATTTCATCGCATCGATGAATGAAACATTATTCTACGATCGCATCCGCATACTTCATTGATTACTATATGGAAATTGCAAAGTTGATGACATTTGCAAATGACACGTGATATATTTTAATTATCTTGCGCTTCTCATTTTACAGTGAAAACTCCTGTGACTTGATGTTTGTTGGTATATAAGGCTTGTTAAAAGCATGGGAAGCTCATAGAGCGGCGAGTTGTTTTCGGTTGTGGAGTGGTGCTATTAACTAAGATCGTTATCAGTTGGATTAATTACTTTATCTACAGCATTTACGCCGAGCACCGGGGAACAAATTAATAGCCGACTTTTTGATACTTGATGGTCTCGTATAAAATAAATCAGAGATAAACAAGCGAGATTTAGCGTTGCATGTGTGTGTAGCCTGTCCGTTGTCGCTGTAGGCTTCATTCATAAGAGTGGCTGGTTTGGTGTGCGTTGGTGTGAGTGTGTATATGCATGTGTGCGTGGAGGCTGCGCACCTGCCGACCAGTTCTGAGATGCGGAGATTTGTGCATTTCTCCCACGGTCGCTGCCCTGCCTCTGATAGCTGCTCTAGCTCAACCATCGATTTTATTTAAATTTCTAGTTTCCCTTCGATTTCAATTTTCTCCAGACGTGTTCAATCCTTTACTTTATAATATAGCAACTCAAACGTTTTTGAAAAATCTATCTGTTCAGTGTTATAAGTATATAGTGCACTAAGTAAAAAGGAGGTTTTCTCACTCGTCGTTATGAACAACTTTGACTATGGGCACAGCTTTGAATGCATGATACAAAATCAGTTATCAGTTTATAAGATTCTTTGTTCTCTGTACTCTTTTCTATTTATGATGTGCACAATAAAGAGTTATATCTATCTATCTATATCTAAAATCAGTGTTGACCAAATCGGTACGGAGCAGCTGATTTTTTTCACAATTACCGTTTTGTATCCATAGTAACAGTTGTTAACAATGACTCCCTTTCGGTTTAGTACTTACACCTAAGCTATAAGCTATAGATATAACCCTGAATATCATTTCGCTTGTTAGACAAGTATAGTGGCACTTAATATGCCGAAGTATGACCTTTGTCCTTACACCGATCTCCAAAGCCGGGGGTGCTGTAAGGGCGAATTAATAAACATTAGAATCCACCTGCACTTCGCCAAGGTGCAGAGGATCACGAGGTCATTAATTGCGATCAAAGCCATTGTGATTTACTCGCTGCATGGCGGCCGCAGCTGCGCTTGACTCATGATTATTGCGAGAGCTCTTTTTGCAATCGATAAGTGTGAAATAAGTTTACAAAGTATTCGATTTGAACTAGCTTTTGTTGTTCATAAAAAGTTAATGCAACGATCTTTTTACGAAGCTTATACTCGTCGCTGTGTATTCCATCATTGAGTAGTTTTTTTGTTAAAAAGCGCATTATAAAACTGTTATGAAATTGAATGTACATTAGATATGGTATTCTACCCTTAGATATTAGTTGGCTTATTCTTTGAATTAATTTATGATTCTTCGAATCGCGAGTCAATTTAATTCTAGGGAAGTGTGCTACATCATTGACTGGATCATCTTAATACTTCAAACGTAAGCCTTTTTATATAAAAAAATTCACAAAGTTTTTTATGTAAATCAAAGATTTTTTGTTGTTGTTGACAATCTAGGTGTATGACCACAACTCACCTGATCTTAAGTGACGGTATGGTCATTTTAAGGTAATAAAAACACCTACAACACCTACCAACACCTAGCCTGTAATGGAAGTGGCTCTCAAGTGAGGCTGTTGGAATACACCGTTAGATGCTTGGCGGCAGATTTTAAAATTGAGAGTGGTAGCTAGCCAGCCGAGTACTGGAAAATATACTAACACCATGCAATCCCTCACGAAATTTTCCTTCACCGGCAGCTCAAGCTTGCGCTAACCACTGAGCTATCATCGCTACATCATATAATAAATGTATGAAACAAGTCTATTTACAAATAATTTAAAATTGAAGACTGAAAAATCGTAAATTAAATAACTGTATCTTTTTAAACTAATCAAACATGTTTTAATGGACTTTTGTAATTCTGATTGTAAACTTGTTTTAGAAAAAAGTTTCCCTGTTTTACATTAGCTTAAACATTTTTATTATTGATTCAACTCACCTTCACAGAAATGTGAATCAGATATTCAACACCTGCAGTTCTAAACTTACATATTAATGACAAACATGATTCTATTAAATAGAATAAGCCTGGATATAAAAGAGGATTATAGTACACGACTACGTTACGTCAATTTATGAAGCACTCTACCCATTCGGACAAATAAAACGAATCTTAATTAATTTGTGAAGTAGACACATGAATAGGATCAAAAGCTTCCAGTGGAAATTAAATTGTAATTTTGTTTACTAACCACAATAAATCTTGTGGGATCAAAGTTGCCGCAAATAATAAAATGTTTAATGTACTCACTGTTTCATTTATATGAAAAAATGATATGAAACTTGTGTCATTAAAATGTTTTCATTGCTTTCCAAATATGCACCCACCCCCGCAGTAGCTAGCAGTATAAGTAGGTATGCACATAATATTGTTTGGGCCAAGGACATGGTTTATTTAAAGAATAAAAACTGGTCCATGAGGAGGCAGAAAGTATAAAATGAATGATTAAAAAAAGTAGATATTTGGTCAGCGTTAATTTAGCTTATGATCTTGGACCGTCAAAGAATGTAGGCAACGAATGAAAACAAAATACCTACACCTTCGCGGTAAGTTATGGATTTACTTTGAATCGATGCAGTTCTAAAAGTTTTAAGCTACGGCAGCCTAGTTCTGAGAGCGTTAGATTCAATCTGGATTACGGGTTTAAATACCACGGCAAGCAATCGCATCTCCCTTGATTTTTTCCCTTTTCCCTGGTGTGGATTCGATTCCCACTTAGGACTAACGTTTGTGTGACTAACATAGATGTTTGTTCCGTGTCTGGGTGTTCTATATGTATTATAAGTATGTATTTACAAAAAAGTATTTAAGTATTCTTCAGCTGTGTGGTTCCCATAAAACAAGGTTCGCTTAGTTTTGGGCTAGATGACGCTGAGTGAAATAACCGCCATTATTTATTTATTTTATTTTACAAGTTATGTGTATATTACCTACAGTGAACTTCAAACGGAAAATATCGCTTGTTAACTTGTATGTCTAAAGTTCCTAATGTCTAAGAAGAAGTGTGAAGACGGCAAACCCGCACTTGGCAGGCGTGGTGGCCTTACCCTTCGCACAACGAGGCGAGGCCCGCAAAACAACAATAATCCGTAATCCGTAGTTATAAAAGCGAGATCAATTGTCAGAGTTTATTTTCTTGGCAGGGTTATTTGTTTGGACACGAATCGGGGTAATTACTCGCATGCTCATGCAGGATAATATTACTGCGCTGCATGTTCATAAATAGTTCTCGGGCTTGACATTAAGCTTCGATGTGGCATTTTTCGAGATCCAGTACAAAAACTACACGCCAAGACTTCCGTTTCCGTAATTAAAGTAATTAAACCTGAGTGATTTCGGTTTAATTGTCCCTCAAGTTTCCGTTGAATCAATTTATTTTTATAAAAATAATTTATTTTAGTCATGTTTGACTTGATACTAAAACGAACTTATGGAATCAAGGTCGTTAACAAAATAATAAGTGTAATTTTTACAGGCCGACTGAAAAGAATGGCGTTGTGCTAAATAGGAATCGAGCATTGTTGAAGTAAAACAATCGAGTTGCAATCTCCGATCGAGGTCTTGGGGCGCCTTTGAGGCCGTCGTAAGCAATGCGCCTGGAGTGAACCGAATCTTGAATGGCGTAGATAACGGCACAAAGGACCGGAGATTCGGCCCGTGGACAGCCGTGGCCGAATAGCAGAAGGACGCGCCACCTTCCAAATTGGGAAGTAATGTAGACTAGACGAAAAATTACCGATTGATTGATCATTGTCATAAATCATCATTATACTGGACTTCAGGTTATTTGAGTCTTTAGTTAATTTCCATTGATTGTTGAAAAGCAATTCTTACCCTAGCCGAGTGTAAAGCAACAGCGCGTATGAGGTTTGTAAATTTTTATGTAGCGATGACAGCTCTGTAGTTAGCGCAGTCGGTTCGCTGAAGTGCGTGGGTTCAAACCCCAACAATGAGCTTGATCTGCTGCTAAAGCAAAACGTCGAGAGGAAACCATAGCGTGGTGGTAGATCACTTTCTAGTACTCGGCTGGCTAGCTACCACCCTCAAACTGAAAATTTGCCGCCGAGCATCTAACGGTGTGTTCTGGCAGCCTCACTTGAGATCCAGTCCTATTTAAGGCTAGATGTGTTAACCAACATCGTTCACACACACTTAGCTGAAACACATAGCCTGACAAACTTAAAAAAATAAATAAAAAAATAATTTGTCTTGACTGGGAAATGGCTTTCAGGTAAGACTGATTTAGTTAGGATGCGTGACTACATATACTTTCATTTGAGGGTAGTTACTAGGTAAGGGGGACGTGGGTTCGAGGGTGCGGGTAGTACCTTAAGAGCATTCTATGATTTTCCATACAGTATTTTCCTTCAATGAACACTCACGTTCATTAATGGAATATTGGCGCAATGCTATCGCGTGCGAACCTAACGCGCTAACTACTGAGCTATCATCGCTTCAAAACTGTGCCCGGTTGGCAGTCAAAGGAATTTATACCTACAACAACTGTATTAGCAGCCGCAATTGTGCGAGTAACTAACACGCCGTCCACACGAAAGTAACAACACGAAGTGCCGCTGCCCTAAGGACATTTCCACCGGTCTATACGCATTTTAAATAAATGCACCGTTCAGTGGTTAGAGGTAACAGGTGGCTATACGAAGGGTAGCTTTCAAAGGGGAATGCTTGAATCGACACTTGTTGCGTACAGGAACATGCGATAGCGATAAAATATGTGTAATAACTTTATCATGTTCCGTGCTTATTCAGTTTAGACAGCGTAAAGAATAAAAAGAAACTTTTCGAAAGAAACTTGGTTTCATTTCTATACTTAAACTCTAGTTTTATGTTCTAGTGCATTAACAGATGTCACCTACATTTTTAAGTGTGTATATTTTAGTATTTGTAAAGAAAATAAATGATGCCCGAGGAAGTTATTTTGAGTATTACGATTTACAAGCGACAGTGCGGCCGAGGATGGAGCACGCTGATCTTGAAGAAATCTATTTACTCTAACCTTAAAAACGTTCATATTGTATTTCATATTTATAGGAAACAGAGAAGCCAGCAACGAGTTCCATTCATGGGCTGTACGCATTAAGAAAGTAGAGCTGAATCGCTGCGTACGAATTCTGGGAACGTCTACGAGTAACGGATTGTAGTGTGCCGTTCTTCTGCTTGTCCTGTGGTGGAACGGAGAGGGTGGGATAAGGTCATGGAGCTCTTGCGCAGACTCCCCGAAAAATAGACAGACAATACGTCCGATTTACTTTTAATATTTTTATTACAAGCTTTTGTTTAACTCGCAATATTTACTAGTTAGTTTGTTTAGCAAGCTGAATTAAAACTACTTCCTCTTATTCTACAGAGATGAAATTTGACATGTTGGTTCAATTTCGATGACAATACATTTTTATGTTGGGCATGACTTATCTCTGCCCAGGATTGGCTTCAGATGAAGGAACTTCTCGAACAACCCACAGATACGAAATTTTGTATTGGTCCGTTTTAAATTTAATTTTATTACATGACACATAAATTTGAAAGCAAGTTTAAAAAAAATATTATTTTGTTTTGTGAATACTTTATTACTCTGAATTTTATTTTAGGTTTAATTTAAAGTTAGATCACTTCTGGCACGGCTAGTCAGTAGGTACAATAGCCAGCGAGAACAAAAGCTCGCGCCATTTTTACCGGCTCCATTGTTCGCAGTTTGAACTTGGAACGTCGCGTGACGTGTGCGGCGCGTGCGCTGTTTCGCATTCAAATTACCTCCTTTTATTGCTTATAATTACTCTAAATGAAGCGTTGCTAACCATTTTTTTTCCAAGAAAGAGACAACAGTTGTACGTGTGCTTGTTTGTATGCTTGTTTTTACTCTAATAAAAGAGAATCGGTCGATCGCGCGGACAAGAGCGAAAGAGAGAAACACAAATTACATCTTATGTTCCATTGGTATACCGCCGTAGTTTGCGCGAACTTTGCCTTTAGCACGTTTAAAATTATAAAGAAGGTCTGCTTAAGGGGTATTGTTAAACTGTTCTGGAAATTGCAACAGCTGATATTTAAAATACAAAGCATGGTATAATTAAAATCAAATTAACAGGAAAACAAAAGGATGTAACTAGCATATCTTTAATAAGTATAAATACCAGAATATATATAAAGTAAAGTACCAGATAATGTTTACACACTACTGCCGCCAAGTAGTAGTGTGTAAACATTACTGTGTTCCGGTTTGAAGGGTACTGCAGCTAGCAAAATTACTGGGCTGTTGAGACTAACCATCGAAAGTCTCAAATTACTGAGCGCCAAAGCAGCGATGCCTCTGACTTTGTTTTGCTACTTAAAGTTCTGTGTATCGCTGCAATGGTGATGGACATGCGTTATCGCTTACCATCCGAAGAGCGTATCGTTCGTCTCATTAATGTTACATAAAAATAAATAAAAAAAACATAATGTAATGTGATTTTTGTCAATGCATATGGAAACGCTGTGTGAAATTTAATTTTCGTAAAATTGATCATTTGCTTACCGATGTCGTATCACCCTTCCTTCACTCGACCATGGAAAAGGGTTCTTTCATAATGCGGTAAAAATGTTATTTTCAAACGGTTCCCTGCTCAGTGTCCGGTGAGGCGGAAAATGAGCGTTTTGCGTACAAGACGGCAGTGAATGAAAACGAATATATGAGCTATGTTCAGTAGGCCTTTGAGAAAGTCAGTTTCACCATTTATTTGTAGTTGGTGGTAACATATATTTTATTTTACATAAGAAATGGAGAGCGTACCACATACCCATTAGAGAATAAGCGCAGAGTACGCTCGTTTTAGATTTTATTCCTAATCTTATGTGAATTATTTCTCATTTTACATGACATCTTGTTTTATTTTTAACTTAGTTTTTATTTACATCTAGAAAATGCATAAGTTAATTTCATTTACGCCTGAAATCATGTTTAATCATTCGAATAAATAATTTTTTTTCTTATAAAATTAATGATGATTTGACTGCCCGGTTAGCTAATTTGGATATCTGCTTCAAGAGATTTTTTTATTTTTTTTTATTTATTACATAAATCTTTACATCTAAACATTCACTTTTAAATAATCTATCTAGCTATACAAATAATTATGGGTAGATTGTTGCCGAACTAGGCACTAGGCCTGTGTTTCAGCATACACCGCCCTTCCCACTTGGATTAACCGCAATGCATACTACTAGCATGCAATCAGCTCACACTACCAATCTTTGTTTAATCAATTCTTAATAATCAAATTATATGACGATAAACGTTGTGTCTGGGTGTACTGTCTGTATTATAAGTAAGTATATAAAGTATTCTATCAGTTATCTAGTCCCCATAGTACAAGATTTGCTTAGTTTGGGGTCAGATGGCGCTGTGTGTAGTGTGTGTAGTTTTTTTATATTTAGTTATACTATATGAAACTTCTATGTTCGTCACGTAGGTAATGGTTTCTTCTGAACGGGAATCGAACCCACGACTAACAGCAGTAAAATATAATCATGTTGGATGTAGCTCCAGCAGTGGTTGTTATCTGAGTGATGTACTGATCACGAACGTAGGCGAGAGACCTTTGCTCAATGACAGAGGCGGCGCGGAGCGACGCGGGCGCATCATTTCATTGAGCGAGTACCGGATGGGCCAATCAGCGGCATGAATGGCCGCCCCCGCGCCTCTGTGCGCTATTAGCTCTCGTACTAGATGCAGCCACACTGTACCCAAGTAACCAGTGTTTCAACTTCGTAGAACGTTACTTGGAGTTTCGTCATTACTATTTTATAATAAGTACTCAACACGCATCTTTGTGCAAAGAAGAAACTAAGTAGCTAAGTTGAATTTCTTTTTCATTACCTGAAAAAAAAATACTTACAACAAAAATATGAGTTTATTTTTTGTATGTAAGCAATGAGATTAACGCTCTTCTGACGGTAAGACATAACGCCTGCCCGTGCTCATTGCAGCGGAATACAGTTCTTAGTAACAAAACAAAGTCCAGGGTACCGCTGCTTTGCCGTTCATTACTTTGAGAATTCTCTAAAAACTAGAAAATAATATTTACACTAAATATTTGATACAACGATGCTACCTGCCTAGACGACCTCATGCTAATAAGATCTCCACCTAGTAAAATAGAGCATAAGATTTATGTACCCTAGTTTATGAGTTTTGGAGCAAGTTGGAGTACTGTCTCCTCGAGTATCTCGCTATTAGTTCCCGTACTAGCTACCACTGTTTCTTTGTTACGCCAGTAAATTGTTATGACTTTTTATGGCAGGAATGTGTGGAGCTGTAAATCCGCCTCATTGATACCACCATTGTCCGTCATGTGAAGATCCTGGCTACTGTTTGACCGCTGCATTGTTTAGCTTGTTAGTGTCGAGGTGATATGTCCAAAGAAAGGTATTTGATGCATCTCAGACTGATGTCTTTCCACAACAATATGGGGCCGCTCAAGTCTTTGGAAGTAGGTATGTAATTGATCGTCAAACTTGGTATGAGGCTTACCTACCTACGTTTCATTCTGCTCTTAGCCTCTTACACAGCGGTATTATCCAATTGACGTTAATATTAGCTAATGGCCATTACGAGGTGGGTTCACATGATGAAAACAATTGACTCGAGCATCACCACAAGCAGTATTAGCATTCTTGTTTATCTTACTTTAATGAGCATCAAGGCAGTCTAGCCTCGAATGAAATGGTTGCACCGACAATGCACGGTCCACGAATAGCATTTGTATACAAACATTGTTTTCTAGTTCTCAGGTTATGAGCACGCACAAGGTCTTTACTTTCAAGATCATCAGAGCATGCGCTGGAGTGTGGGCCAAACACACGGCGAGGTGAGAGGGGGGGGGGGGGCAGTAATTACGGTAATATGGCCGCCGGTGGTTGCGCAAGAGACACCCTCCGCCGGACATGCGATGTTTCCAAATAGATACGTGCGTATCGAAGGAAATGAATATTGCGCGAACGGTGCTTAGCATTGTACCCTTTTATTATGAATCTGTAAATTAATAGTTGCAGTAATAATAATCTATTATTGAACAATAAACTTTACTACATACACATTTCAATTGAAACTCGATTAATGTAATGTAAAAATATATATATAACAACGGAATAGTCCAAAGATCACGATAGGCAATTAAGTATTCAGTAAATGAACGTTTTCATTATTTTTCTTTGGTCATGGGGTGTGCGCATTCGGGGCAAGTGCACGTGAAACCGAGAGCGTTATATATGTTGCGTCACGGTGTTTCATGCCAATGCTTTGTACCACACTATCATCTTTAGAATAAAGTAACTGTCATTTCTTATTTAACATAAGATAATAATAATTTATTTTCATATTAAATAAATAGCCTGTAAGTAATGAATCCTACTTATCCTACTTAATATGCGAAAGTTTGTGAGTATGGATGTGTGTTTGTTACTCTTTCACACAAAAACTACTGAACGGATTTGGATGACATTTGGTATGGAGGCAGCTGATACCCTAGATTAACACTTACGCTACTTTTTATCCCGAAAACATGTAGCGGGTAACACCGCGGGACGCAGCTAGTACATTACAACATACAAATATGAAACAAAAAAGAAATAAAGAGTATAACAAAACAATAAATATACGGCGTATTATTACTAAGCAATTAAATAAAATTTTTAATTTTAATTGTTATTAAAGCTTTTAGATATACGGAAATGCTTTTGAATGAATAGAAATTTAGATAAATTCTCATATAGTCCTGGTAGCACAGTGGGGAGAAGATGGACTACACATTTTTTAATTTGAAATTTGGGGTTACAAATTTCACCTTGGGCCAATAAGCACGTTAGAAATCAGATAAATTTAAAAAGATTTCAATATTTACCAACCAGTGAAATACTTAACTATTACCTATTTAATACCTTTTTCAGAGGGTATGGGTTGCAGTGGGATGTTAAACGCTAATGCAGTAACACAACATTAAGATATTTGTTAAATAATCTTACCTTTTGGCTTATTGAAAGCTTTCATCATGACTTTGATTCCCATGCCTGCGATGACCGCCGTCGCTTCACACACGGGTCTGCTGCAGGCTCTCTAGTCCAAATACTCGCCCGAACAGGCCGATATAGTTTTACTTTACAATTATTTACAACTGTTTTGTTACACTATCTTAAAATTAAAAAAGATCAATAAATATCACACAGTTTCCGCAACAACGGTCCGTCCTCAGTCTAAACACTCTTCACTGTTTTTCATTTTGTCTAAGTTTATATCACGTCACAATGGAAAAGTTTGTTTTATTGTTCATTTGTTTTGTTAACTGTCCTGGAGCACCTGTTAAAGAATTTATCTGTGAGTTGGGGTTGAATTTTGCACTTGACTACGTCTCGTTTAATAACCGATAATGCCTTGTCAATCGTTTATAGGAAGGCGTCGGGTGAACAGAATGCTGGCAGAACCTTCATTACCTATGATTGTCATCCAGCTTGACAATTTTTTTTTAAAATATTCTATTACGTTTCAATTTGTGTACTTGCTAGAAATATGTTAACTGAGATGAATATAAAACTAAAAACACTTTTAAATTTTGTGTAACGTTTGAGAACGAGCGCAGAAATTAAAATAATGTTACGCGAGGTACCAGGGTAGCATAAACACAAGGAAGTTATTCCAACGGACCGATATTCAAATTGCTACATTCCCACAGGTGCGTGCGGAACGATCCGACACAGGCGCTTCCGGCCCGGACCCAGTTCCCCACTTACCCTGTGGGGTTTCTATTCCCTCCCGCGAGCCACCCTCGCGGTTCCCACCCCGCAGTCACCCCCGCTGCGGGTTGCAACCCGATGTTCCCACACAGGTCACTAGTCCGTGACGAACAATTTCGCTTGTCTAAGTGGTTTGTGTTTAAGTGTGTAATTTACATACATGGCGATAAAACCCCGAGCACTTGAGGTACTATTGATGCTCTATGCCAAGAGCAAAACCGTGTTCTTTTAATTTTTGCATAAATATACCTTGATGAGTGCGGACACCGGAACAAATTTTATGTTCGTTATTTCAAAACGTATTGTCGATTCTAATATTTTATTTCAAAAAATAAAATTAATTTAATGTAATTCGACTGTAAAACTAATTTTAGTTGACAAATTTAAATTACTTAAAATATTGCTGACCTTATCTAATACACTTTAGTGAAAGAGACAGCAACATTTTAACTATGTTTACATCTATAAAATAAAACCTCCGAAATTGGTCCTCTGATGCTCTTTGAATATTCAAACTTCTTATGTAAAGGCAAAATCAATCAATTTAAGTGTTCATCAATAAGCAATTGAAATATCATTTCATCATGTGGGTTCGACCGTTTTTAATCTTATCGGCTATTAATATGTTAAACAATATTTACACAGTTGATTTATTCATGTGCGCCATCTCGGCACCATAAATAAAAACCGAGTGTTACAAATTGATAAAACGGTACCACAATACCAAGTGGGGTTCAAGGGTTAAATACTGGTAAACATCTTCATTGCGTTTTAATAACTCTGACAGAAGGGATACTTTGTGGTTATTGAGTAGCATTGATCAGATAATACAATGCATTTTAATGAATTTCTTTGAAACGGCTAAATAGTTAATACTTTCTCACGGCAGTTAAGGCTTTTCGAGGAAGGGACTCCGATCTTAATCAGCAATTTTTAGCGTTAATTGTATTTTAAACTTTAAAAAAATATTAAGTTCACATGAGAACGCAATATTCACTTGTTTTCTATTTCACGTATTGAAATTAGGCAGTCGCCGTTGCCTTCTCAATTTAGCTTATTTAGTTTTGATGGGGGCGTCGAATTGTTCCTAATCAAAATCACATTTAGGCATAGATGCGACATGGGTCGTGACCGCAGAGACAAATCGCTTTGACACTCATAACTTTATGATCGATGATCCAGCCGAACGGAATCTGTGTTAAATAGCCGTTCATTTTGATAATATAATCTGTGACACCCTGTTCAAACAGGCACATTTTTCTTATTTTGATTTTCTGTTTTTCGATGTCAAAATGAAAGTAGGTACTTTAATTTTGGTATCGAACGTTATGCGTTTGTCAGTGCCAAGTATTTCGATATTTTCAAGTATTTGACAATAATTCAAGTAAAAATTAAGAATTAAATTAAATTAAATTAAATTAAATTAAATTCATATGCTATGACACACATTTTGAGTGAACTTTCACATAAAATAAGTCAAAGTTTAGTCCGGTCATACCCTAATAAAGTAGTAGCAACATTATTACAAACTTTTTGCCGAGTTTTGGAAGCAACACAAAAATACATGTTTTACTATATTATTATATCAATTTCCCACACTCGTGCACGTAATTCGGCACTTTAGGAATAAACCACAATTTTCATATATAAACACTTTAGAAACAAAAGTTTTGTAAAACAATGCGAAAGGAGAGATGATTTCTCCCCGTTCTTAAATTGAACCTGAGTTATCATAAAATACTTGAAAATATGGAAACCCTTGACACTGGCAAATGCACAAAAAGAGACGCACTAAAAACAAAAAAAAAGATGAATACAACCTTACATGCATACCCTATTCGCATAATATTTGCAATTTTTCAGAGAGATATTGACTCTCTTCTGTTAGCTTGAGCAAATCTATTGTATCGTTAGTAGATACATTCAATGATCTTCTGGCCCATTCCGATCCAATATTGGAGGACAATAGTCGAATAACGCCGCAGCAACAGTGCTCAATGGGCCATGAGTTTGAATTGTAGTTCATTCAATATCTTCGTCAAAAGGGGCATATTAAAATTAGATTTAGAATGACATATACGGTCTTTGATGACCATCAAAGTTTCTTAATCTAGAGAAACACAACTTAAATTAAATACTTTTATTAAAATATGAATACATGTTTGATCATGTTTGTTATTAAAGGTTGTTAATAGAGGTTTTTATTTTAAATTTGCCGTTTTAACGAACTGGCCACTGAATAAAAATTAATACTGTACGGTGTCAGATTTTAAACTGAAAAAATAAACGTTTTAATTTTGTAACACGCAAAAAAAAACAAACCGATCTACCGAAACATGGTTTAACACTATAAGATCTATATTTACAAATGAAAAGGATAGAAGTATTTTATTAGCTATCTGGTTCTTACAGTTTTCGCCATAGGTTTAGACATAGTTTTGCTTAGATTAGGGCTAGAGAGTGCTGTGTGAAATGTCCTAGAATATTTATTATAAGCATCTAAACATCGTTTGGTAATAACTTAAGAAATATATGACACAAACGTTCGGTAAAAACGATTGAAAAGGCAGTGTGGGTAAAAAGATCAGCTCGTATTACTGAATCACGACCGTATTACATAAGATGCTGAGATTTATGGAAGTTAAAGTGGACTGATGAACGAAATTAGGTGACTCGGTGAGAAAATGAACGCAGAATTTAACGAAGCATTCGTCATCTGAATACCTTACTCCAAACTTGTCCTCGTACATCATTTAAATATCACTTGCGAGGAAAATGTAGCACATTATTTCTTATTATTTTTTTACTATTTGATATGCATCGAAATACTTACTTTATGAGTTTTAATAACCGTAAAGCTCGCGAGTTCACAGATTAAGTAAAAAAGTACGTATAAAAAAGAAAGTTTGCCGTATCTCACTCCTGAAACCCAGCCTGAGAAGACGCCTGCGTGTGGGGTGACAAATTGGGCGCGACAATCGAGTTACTTGACCCGAGGTGGAGGCCGGGAGCCGAGAGCCAATCTCGGTGATTAACTGCCCAGATTCTATCTCACACGGTAGCACGATACAGGATTAATGTGGACTTGGATTACAATTCAAATATTGCTGAAACAAAATAAAGCTATGGAAAGCATTTACCTATAAACGAAAAAATCTTTTACGTGTAACATTTCCCGTTAGCGAAATGTTTACAAGGCTTTTTAAACATTGGTTAAATTTAACGTTAATAAATAGCGACCTTTTAGTTGTTATACAATGTACGCGCAGGAGTGCATTTAGGTAGTGACAGTTTTATAAAAAATAAATAAAAATAAATATCGTAGGACATTATACACAGCGCCATCTGACCCCAAACTAAGCAAAGCTTGTACTATGGGAGTCAGATAACTGATAAAATACTTAAATACTTTTTTTTGTAAATACATACTTATAATACATACAGTACACCCAGACACAGAACAAACATTTGTTTTTTATATCATAAAATGCTTGTCCTGGGTGGGAATCGAACCCACGCCCCACAGCTCTTGAAGCAGACATGCTACCAATGAGCCAACAGGGCTGTCAACAGTGTATGGTTATGAAAACTATTTATTTACTTAAGTATTAAATTTCATACAATAAGTAGTCAACCTTAACTTGACCAAACTAAATTATGAACGTTTTACGAACTCTTTATTATAGGATCTCAATATACAATATATATTGAAGAAGCTATGTAACATAGACAAAGACACACATCATTTCTATCAACACCAATAGAAGACATTTATCATGTTTGTATATAGACATACCTTATTTTGATATTTTTTTTGTGGTTTTTTGAATTGACTTGTAACATTGGTGTTATAAATTAAATATTTGTATTTGTACTATCAATCAAACATATACACGAACGTCAATCGAACCTGGAACGTCGCTCCAATAGTTGGCAGTGCACGCTACCGCGACGTCATACAGATCAGTTGCTAAAATTATTTATTTTCAAAATTATCTAAATGTTTATATGCTTTGGCATAGTGAATAATAATTTATTCATGTAAGCCGAATTCTCGATTCAAGTTATATCTAAATGTATAAATTAAAAAAACTACTCTCGGTGGTCAGTCCATTACACAAACCCAAAACAAAGCAAGAGAAATGAGCCTCGTTAAGTATTCGGTGTTTGAAAACTCATTAACGTTAATTAACAAGAAGAAGCAAGTCTAAAATTGAATGGGCACCGAAGTGTTACGTTTCTAATGTAATCTACAGTCGTGCGACACTAATCAACGCCTACGACGGAATCTGTCCGAGTAGGTACACCGTGTCTGTTGTCCGCTGGGCAATTGTAGAGATCACTAGTTAACTGGGGTCACTAGTGCCAGGAGTCCCGACTCTCCGACCCCATAATGGAATAGTGGACACCCGCATCTTTAGCGATAGGATGAATACAATATTTCCAAATTAAGTGGATTTATTTAAACTACAGGGGGCTGATCGAAATTACGAGATCGACTACAAGAGATGGATATTTTTGAAATATGACGGTTAAAACTAACATTTATTTATGTAGTTCATTCAAACTCAAACATGGCAGCGTTCATTTAATAAAAAAAAAAAGAAAAAGTAAAAGTAATGAGACGAACGTAATGTTCTCACATAAACATGTTTGTTCTGTGTCTGGGTGTTCTGTATTTATTATAAGTATGTTTAAACAAAAACAAAAGTATTTAAGTACTCTATCAGTTATCTGATTTTCATAGTACAAGCTTTGCTTAGTTTCGGGTCAGATGGCGCTGTGCGTAATGTTCTACGACATTTATAACTATTATTATCTTTTATGTATATAGGAGACAGTCACATGTAATAAAAAATCTGCACAAAAATAGTTATGGCGAGGTTGTATTTGATTAAACTTGATGTATTGTATTTGTAAGACGAAACATCGCTGGAAAAGGACGACGATGGAAAATAGATTGAGTATTCCAATAAGTAAATAAGATAAATATGATGAAGAAGCCTGATAATCTACTATGCGAGATGTTTTCAAGAGAATAGTTACCGCGCGTCAATGCTTGTTATGAAATCCGGCATTCGCGAGATTTAGCGCGGTTCGGTCAACTGCGCGCACGCATCAACAAACACGGCGACAATGGAGGCTTCGGCGAATAGTGACGCGCCGTGTTCGAATGTGGAACAATGTGGCATAACAAGAGGCAACAATTCGGTGCTGGCGGGCTGTTTGTTCACACAATGCCGCAGATTGTGCATAAGTGTTTGCAAGCTTTCGTTTCAATATGTTACACTTACATTGTTTGCAATCGGTATCGTATTTGTAAACTGTTTTGTATGTAAAGCATTTAAAACTATCGCTATGCAAATTAACAACACTATAAATTGGTCGTACTACCATTGTTTGTTAAGCTTATATTTGAACACAAGGGCGAATTTAATTTGGTTGGCCAAATAGAAGCAGATTCGCAGAGGTAGAATTGAAACACGCTTTATTGTTAAATGAGTTTATAGTCTGTGTAATATTTTTTTTCGTTCATTTTAGCCATCACACTTTGTGCATTATGCCAGTGTCAAATACTTACTACTTCTTTACGTATTTAATTTATTTAAGTATCTTATGATGTAACAGACTAAAATAAAATAATCAAATAGTAAAATAATCAAAGTCACATAAGGAAAACTGTAGTCAAGTTCAGTAAATGCAAATACAAATTTAAACTTGCAAATAAGCCACTTTATGATTACAACACTGCTATTTTTAAACATAAACACTAAAAAAAATACTATCAGTTTTGAAAAATAATACAATGCAGTAACATGTTTCATCCAAAAAATTCAGTCTAGGTATTTGACTACTTAAAATATAGTACAACAATTTAATTTATCTGAGAAACCAGGTAGTACACATATTAATTTTACTGTTTGACAGTTATGTCCACCAGGTGTCAAACAGTAATTAAAATTTAGTGTGCTAGCATATACCTATTTGACTTAGGTATATACAGACGTCGAATGGTAGGCAATTTTCATGATTACAATGTGAGTAGATAAAAAATTCTGGGTGTTTTGATTGTTTTACAAGTGTATATTTCTAAAAAAAATTGTATTTAAGTATTCTATCATTTATCTGACTTTCATAGGTTTGCTTAGTTTGGAATAAAAGGGCGCTATGTGTAATGTCCAACGATATAAAAAAAATCTATGTTAGCTACGGTATCTTAACAGTGAATGTCAATTCGAGCAGCAAGTGACGTGTCGTGGGGTGGCCGGGCCGCAAGTGATTTGACCTCCGGCCGCTCAATTAAAATGTTATTACTCTACTTGAGCTCGTAGTGGCCTCATATCGCATGACTGTTACTAAATATTCATCGCTCTTGCACGTGGAAATGTGCAGGTATGGTATATGTCATCATAGATTGAGCTATCACTAGACTACTTCATTCTTCTAGTGCACGCTAGATGCGCTAGCGTTGCATTATCGGAGATCCTGCATCGCGGTGACGAGATACTCCGTGATATGAACCTACGTCTTATTTTATATTTTCAATAAATTAAACGATATAAGCTGAAAAAAGTTTTATTTTATTAGTAGCCTATATGTTTTTCTTCTAGACAAGCTTCATCGTAACCACTGAGCTATTATCGCTAGAAACGACGATTGTGTTTTTGTGTACCTAAATAAATATGTACCTGATTAAACTAATCTCAATTAAAAAAATGGCAACGGCTAAAACTTCTTAGCATTCAATGGTACAATGCCTTACACTTGGAGCCCTTTTAAATACGTATTAATGCTCTCCTTCACTGCCCAACCAAATTTGATATGATCATACTAACTCTGCTTTAGATACTCTTTCCTGCAATTAATTCATAGATGATATTGGCAGGCCGCGATCTTTTCGTAGATTATAGAGTTTTTTTGACTCCGCACGCTTCCACTTCTACTACATATAAATTGACTATGTAACCATTTGTATTTAATTAATTTATAAGGTCATCATTTTTATTTGTGACAACTCTTTAAATATTTACTTTGCTTCCGGTCCCCACAGTCCTAAAATTTCAACCCCAAAAGGCTCAAATATGTATAGTACTCTGAACATTGGCTGTACCCAACGTCCAGAATAGTATACCTACTGTTAAATTGAATGGACATTAACAAAAAAAATTAATCCATGATCACAGAGTTTACAACGAGAAAGTACCTCAACTTACATTATTTAAATACCTACTCGTAGTTTGCTAATTTACTACATTGCTTGATTTATTAATACATAGGTAGTAATTTATCTTTTAGGCTTATTCAGATTGGGTTTTAGATTCATTAAAATAAGGAAAGACATTATTATGTTTTTCCAGGTCAATATTTTTAATTGGTATATATACGTCATTCAAACAGGGCAACAAATGTGTTAGTTTCGTTAAATTAAAAACGTTGTGTAGTGACCCAAGTGTGTAAAGGAAAATATAATACCATAAAATGCAAATAAATGACAGTAGGTAACAAAGTATACGCATTAATTAAATATACTAAGGTCTTGTACGTAAGTCGTTGTAATTAGATTAAAGAGAAAAAAATCGACTAAATCGTTTATCCTTAAACAGATAAGCTAAGAAAAACTTAGTTACGAGCCACTTAGCACAGTTCTGGAGCATGGCCGAACCTTCTTGCTTCACTTTTGCGCACATTTTTCAGTTTTAGCATTAATAGCATGTAGCAACTAACATTACATAATCCAGATTCGGAGCCGTTATATTGTGGTACACTGCCAATCAGTTCTACGAATTGGTGTGAAAAATAATTGATAATATAATTAATCAAGTCAATGTCTCATAAAAAAATGTACACACTAGTTATTTGTACATAACTACCTAGTTATATTGTAACACAGTGTTTTATTAACCCCTCAACAATTCTAATGATAAAACGAAATTATTGAAATACTTACTTTAAATTATCATGAAATGCGTATTAACGATACTAAAATTATCATCGATCATAGAAAAAGTTAATTTGTTTAAATACACTTGAACGTCGTCGTGTGCTTAATATTTTGTATAAATCGGAAAGTATTTATACCTATATTTAAGCTGTAAAAATACATACAAACGTTTTACCCGCACTAAATCCACTGTTGGTGCCAAATATTTTGCGAGCAATTTGGTTTTCTTCTAGGCTATTAATCGAGAGAATAATGTTCTGGCTCAGATTGTCAATGTGTGTGATACAATTAGAAATTTGCTAGAGATGTTGTATTTAGGCTAGGAGATATCCACAAGGCGTGTTTGGGGGGCGGATGCGAGCGGTTGCGACGCCTCCCGCCCGCGCATGCGCGCCCGCGACGAGCGTCTCGCGAGAAAATCTCGAGGAAAACTAATCACTCTGTGCTCATAATATTATTAATATCAGCCTGTGTTACCAGATCTTTCGAATAGGGGAGCATATCTATATGACACTTTTCTTAACATAGAACCTTGTTATTTTCGTGGATTTATAAATTGATTACTAGAGACCTGCCCTGGCTTCTGATGTACATTGTAAACCTTCTTGAAGAAAACTAATTGAACAAACAGACACACGCGAAAAGCAACTTCTGTTTATGTATGCTATATACCTAACTGTACCTACTCGTAAATGGTTAAGTTTTTATTGTTCTATGAACATTACCATCATTATTTTCTTCCATAAATAGAATTATCAATCCAGTTTTCACTGTACGTATTTTTTACTTATTTTAGTTTACACATGCTAGAAATAATTGTTAGCAACATTGTACCTACACTTGTTCGAGCTGAAAACAAACTGCGGCTAGTCGTAGTGGGCGGGATAATAGCCAAGACGACAAGTCAAGATGGCCACCTCGGTTTTATGAAGAGATTATTACACATTTATTACACATCATTTTTATAAGTAACAGCAGCATTCTTTACAACAAATTTTGCCAATGTTTTATAAAATCCGTCCAAAGTCACGATAAACATTCAAATGAGCCGGGTAAACCATTCGTTTAGGAAAATAAATAAGTAGGTATTAAAGTGCTTCATTAGACATTCAGATTAATGCATTTCAGTACTTTTGTATGTTAATTCAGCTGTCAGTGTGAGGTTAAGTTCAGTGTCACAGCTGTCATTACATTGGACACATATTACATAGGTTTTGAACAAATTTAAATTCGTGTATTTTTTGTTACAGCTGATGTAATTATTTATTTTTAAATACGTAACTTTATGTATTGATTTGAGCTCATAGTTCTAAGAGATTGTTTGTAGTATCTTAGTGATAAATAATAATGATATAGTCTCATGTGTGATTTTTTCCCGTCTTTACTTTTTTCTTAATTTTTGGCTTTCACACTTTGTGCATTCTTCTAGTGTATTTTTAAATGTATCATTACAAAATCAAGTCAATAAATGTTCAATACAGTCAAAGCCCATAAAGTAAATAAAGGTCAAGTTCAGTCCATGCCCTACTATGTGGTGGTATTTTTTAATTGACCTATTTATTATTATGGGTTTTCTGTATGTAAGTATTATAATTTATTTAAAAAAAGTATTTATGTATTCTATCAGTTATATGAGTTCCATAGTACAAGCTTTGCTTAGTTTGGGGTCAGATGGCGCTGTGTGTAAATGTTCTACTGTATTTTATTTAAGGAGTTTTGGAAAGAACACGAAAATAAAGGTATGTTTATCCCCATTATTAGCCATTCGTATAATCTAACACTTGATAATTAAACACAACTCTATTTTTATACCTATACACTCAAGAAAACACAAAAATACAATGAAGCGACATGACTTTTCCCTGTTCAAACCCAAACCCCATTTCAAACCCTAATTTTAACTTATCGAGCGAGCTTATTAACGCATGAGAAGGCAAATCTATTAATTATGGCAAATTTATAGCACAGCCAAACGCTAGTATTTAAAAAGCACTTTTTACAACATGTGACGCATCATTTCTTCATTTTAATTGCAGTCGTTAAGTTAGCTTTTAAAGGTGCTGTATATGTATAAAGCTAGGCCGAAGCGTGCTCCGCGAGTGGTATTAAATACGTTTTATTCAGTTTAACCGAAAATTTACGATACTCGTAAACCAATCTGTCACTAAAAGGAGAAAAATACGGAAGAATTAATTTAAATTTAAATACCGGTGAAGTATTCGAATCGCATGTCGTCACTCAGAAATTGGGGTCAGCTGGCGACGTACGGCATTAGCGCCTATTAACATCATGTTAACGATCTGTTAAAAATATCAATTTCAATAATAAAATATTGTTTTATGGTTACAAGTGTGTGGCTTTTCGTCGATCGGATCGGATTTGGAATGGTCCTTACGTGATTCTTATCACGTAAGTATTTATCAGTCTGGAATCTTGAGACGTCAACCGTATAACTTTATCAGATGGACTGCACTCTCACTTTAATCGTAACACGCTATGAAAGTTGCAAATATTATGCAACTTCTAAATAAAAACTAAATTATTTAAGCAAAATAAAATATCTTAAATTCATTTAAATTTTCTATTTACAAATTTATACAAAAAACTTAACTTACTTTAGGTCCGTGGGGGCCAGCCGCCCTTGAACTATATCGCGACCAGGCCAAACGTTTAGACTAGGCTTCAGATGACCAGAATGGTGGCATCTACTTTGGTGAAAAGCTTAGCATTGCCAACCAACGTGGCAATGCTGCCAGCATTCTGGCCAGATATCCCTCCTCTGACGGACTTTTAGATTAAGTTTTTTGTATAAATTTATAAATAGAAAATGTAAATGAATGTGTTTCATTTCACGAAAATAATAGAGTAGGGCTAACAACATTTGAATTTGTGTGTGCATTCTGTTGAACTCCTTTGTGAGTCAGAATTCACGGCTGGCTGAGCGCGCAAATTCGAAGTTTGCCTCACTCCCTCGTCGAGTGAGCGCTCCGACCATACGAATGATCTACCGATTTTTGACATGTGACAATGTAATGCTGATTTGTAAAACTTTAGCAAAAAGTTTAATTCTCTAAAATAATTTAGTTCTAATGTTATAAACGAGATTTGGCGGGAACGCGGAAATTTTTTTGCTTTGTATTATTTTTCAAAACTTGTGTGATTTTTTCGAGTGATTACGGTTCAAAATAGTGGTGTTTAAATCATAAAGTGTAAAGTAGAGTGGGGGCAAGTGAAGTTATACAATGTGGTGAAATATCCTTTCTTTATGTTATGTTATTTCTAAAACTCCGTATACCACAACTTTAGTATGGCATGGAATGAACTTGCATTTGACTTACTTTCTGTGGCATTGATTGTGACCAAGAGAAAGTATGGCACTGGCAGAATGCACAATGTGCTATGTCAAAATATGAAAAGAGAGATTTTTCATGGTAACGTGTCGGGGCACAGGAATGATAGAGCTTTTATAAATTTTTCGAAATCGCACATTATACATTCTGTTGGTGCGATATTTTCAAGTGTCTTATGATGAAATGAAATAAAAACTCTAAATTTTTAATGGCAGCAACATAGCACAAACACTGTCTCTTGTTCATGCAAAATGAGGAAAATCGATTTTGATAAAAAAAAAAACTCAAACACAGTGTGCATTACAAAAAAAAAACAACTCTAACTATACAAATAAAATACATATATATAGTTCTATATATATATATATATATATACATATATATAGTTCTATAGTGGGACTGGGCTGGACACGTCTGCCGAATGCCAGCGGAGCTATGGGCGAAAACCACCACCGACTGGGTCCCGGAGGTTAAACGGCCACCAGGCCGGTCTAAAAGGCGGTGGAAAGATGAGCTCGATGCCCACAATAAGGAGTGGACCACAACAGCACAAAACAGAGAGGCGTGGAAGGGGGGGAGAGAGGCCTTTGCCCAGCAGTGGGACAAAATGGGCTAAATAATAATAATAGTTCTAAAAGCGCGCTTTGTAATCATAATGCACAGTTTATTACCGTAGCATAATAAAATACACATTCTTCGCCATCATTCAAGCATTTACAAATGAATGTTAATGTGAAGTATCAGTAGCATAAACTATGATTATATGCTGGCTGGTTACAGTAGGTATTTTGTAAACGAGGTGTTATTGAATAAAATTGGCAACAGGCAAGCGGGCGTGACTGCGGCTGCGCGAAATATTTACTTTTAGCAACAAATCGCACTTCTCTGAAACTGTGCTATAATTATAGCAAACCACACATCATTCATAGATCTCATTAGTTACTAGCGGCCCACAGCGGCTTTGCTCGGGTGCACTGTATAAAAAAATCCAAAGGAAAAAGAACGTTTTATCCGATCGCTACTAAACTTTATATCACAGGGTCAACCACTGGATTAATTTGAAGGTTGCCTGAAAATTTCATCAAAATCCATAAACATTTTATGTGGTAAAAACACATCTTTGTTCTGTGTCTGGGTGTTCTGTATTTATTATAAGTATGCATGTATTTATAACAAAAAAAGTATTTTTAAAGTAATCTATCAGTTACCTGACTTCCATAGTTCAAGCTTTGCTTAGTTTGGGGTCAGATGGCGCTGTGTGTATTGTCCTACGATATTTATTATTTTACCCGTAGACGAGAATAAATTGTTTTTTTTTGTAATATCAGTAAAATGAAGCCTCTCCTGATAGTAAGAGACATCGGCTGTCCTGGACTATTGCAGCGGTACCTACTCCGAACTGTATTACAACAAGTCCAGCGCATCGCTGCTTCGTTGCTCATTACTTTGGGGCATTCATTGGTTTGTCTCCATAGCCCAGTATTTCGGTAGCTGCAGTACCGGAACAATGTAATGTTTACACACTTCTGCTTGACGGAATATTTGACACTTCGGCGATACCCATTTAGACGATCTCGTGATAAGGAGCATGTGAAAAGTAAACTGATTCTTGATGATGACATTAAAGTGAGATGCTATGTAGATCATGAACGAAATCCTAAAATTAAGTACAACGTAGATTTATCCAAAATTGCAAAAGACTTATAAAGATGCCAAAGAGTTGCCAGGATTTGCAACAAGATAAAAAGAAATGGCATGATTTGCAACATGGCAACTAAGAAACACCTGTATCCGCTATTGCATGGGGCGATTTACAACTCAATTTGAACTTCCTACCTATCTACCTTTTAGATAATAATATGATTTATCTCTCAAAGATAATATGAAAGTAATATAGTTGCGCTAATATTATCTATAAATAAATGAAAATGATCGATTATTTATCTAACTATCTAAAAATAAAAAATAAAACAAAACATACTTATAGTACATTGAACACAGAACGAACATTTAAATTTGTTACATTAATGTTTGTCAAGTGGGAATCGAACCCACACCTAACTTATTTTTTGAATCAACAGGGCAGTCAATGAAGATTACCCACAAGAACCAAAGCAAACTATACTGGTTAGCTAAAATCTGCTTATAGAATAGTTAATTATAATTTTAGCTACAATACTAGGATTAAGACAGAATGAGTCACTAAGAATTTCCACCCTGCGTTCACAGAGAACGCGTAATAGCAACCCAAGTTTACTCGCTCCCAAATGAGGTCTGACGAACACTGACGAAGTTCTTATCTGTGTGCTATTGTTTAACACGTTTTTTTCATTCCCACGGTCGTCGGAGGCGCAGGCTGATAACGTGCGTACCTGCAAGGCGCATGGCGGCGAGGAAACGCATCGAGAATTCCTGCGATGGAGAATTAGCGACAAAAAGACTACGGCCCTAAGTAATTGGAATACTGGCAGTGTAGCCGCGTCGGTATCCGCGGATTGTGACGAGCTGCGAACGGCCACACCTGATGATGCTTCAGAGGACTTCTCTTTATGGTTGACTAGCTGCGCCCCGCGGTGTTACCCGCTACATGTTTTCAGGATAAAAAGTAGCCTATGCCCTAACTCAGGGTCTCAGCTACTTCCATACCAAATTTCATCCAAATCCGTTCTGTAGTTTTTGCGTGAAAGAGTAACAAACATCCACCCACCCCTCCAAACTTTCACATTCACAATATTAGTGGGCTTAATGGGATTGGTGAGGCAGAAAAATCACCTGAGGTTTTACTGAAACACATTGGTTAAACTTTATCTATGCTTAAAGTAGACTGCCTCAAAGAGACTTAAACTTTAAGGAACGTTTATCATTAAGGCTCTTGTTGCTAAGTGACAGTGCAATCGAGGATGGTAGACAATGGAATTTCTATTATAATCATAATGCTTGGTTAGAATGTAA
Source organism: Biston betularia (assembly GCA_905404145.2). NCBI lineage: Eukaryota > Metazoa > Arthropoda > Insecta > Lepidoptera > Geometridae > Biston > Biston betularia. The sequence goes on from FR989879.1 coordinate 5,568,052, forward strand.
CACGAATGAAACTGATGATCTATGGTTTCATTGTGTTAGTTACTTCTTTAGATGTTCAAAGAAAAAATAAATTGGTACGTACTACTTAATCGTAGTCAAAAACAAAAAAAAAACTTTAGATAGAAAGAAACAAATTGCATACTAGAGGTAGGTAATAAAAAAATCTAGGCTAATCAAAAATGTCTATCAAATTATGTTCTGCAAACAAAGTTTGATGGAGATAGAGTAGTCAGTAGCGGTAGGTACGTGTTGCTATTACTGTAATGGTTATATTAAATTATTTTTGAATAAAAATGAGTTTGTTGTTTTAATAAAATTAATCACCATTACACGTATTATTTTCTTAAATTGAACCAAGTAGGCATTTCATTATCTATGGCACGAGGTGAGCAAACTAACCGTAATTAATTGCGATCGTAAATTAATACGTATATATGCCTTTCAGTATACTTTAATTGGACGCTAAGTGCTAAACTGTTTTTATGTTACAGGCTTCATGTACCAAACTAGATGATAGACCTGGCGAAATTCGAACTAATTTTACCGGTTATTAGTGCAAATATATAAGAACTAAGATCTCGATTTATTTTATTAGATATACATGCAAGCTGACTATCATAAAGCTTTCAAATAAGTAAATTTCCACTCTCTTATCGCAGTTAGCGCGCTTCATTCAATTTGAAAATGATATCAAATAACGACCTTATAGTAAATGGTACAGGTAAATATTTATAAATATACAGTTTTATATTCATCTCACGAAAACAAAAAATACATCGTGTATTAAATATTTATGTGGAACGGTAGCCAAACAAAGAGTCCGACCAGTCAAGTGCAAAATTCGCCGGCGACCCACGCCGCTGTGAGGACAGATAGTATGTAATATGTATACGAGTCGAATCCATTATCCAATGACGTGCACCAATTACCCATTTAATGCAATTTGGGCCATCGCAAAGTCGTCCATGGCAGGTTCTCGTACATTCCCGGCGTCACTCACTCAAAAGCACCAATTAGAGAAATCACTAGTGAGCAAACACTGTCGGAACACGGGGCAATCGCGAGCGTTCGTGTCTCGAACCGGTCATTTCAATTTGTAGTTGTTTATCCAGAGTTTTCAGTGTGAGGGCGCGCGCGTGCGTCGGCGGCCGGCGCGCGACTACTCGCGGCTCAATGGGCGCCGGCGGAGGGGCGAAGCTCGCTATGTCTCACTCCCAGTGAGCTTACGAAAATCACCAATTGCAACTGTCCCCTCATTAACCACCACTATTTTGTGACCCGAACATGCATTTGCAATTGTGACGTATGGGACGCATATTATCTCTCGCGCGGATGGTTCCTCCGGGATGACTGAGACTACGCGTAGCGAAAGAATAAGAGGTTTTCGAGAGCTTCCGATCGAAGCTCCGGTGTGTCGCTATGCATCCGGTGGCACCTGCTCGCACTCGAGAGGAATCTGTGCGTTAGAAGGAGATGACGTGATTGATCAGCGCATGCACCGGATGGCGGACTCGGTTATGAATGAATCAGGCGTCCTTGTCTCGCATACGGGCTAGCGCGGTTGAGTCTCTCTCGGGTTCAGGTTGTCGCGCCACAGAGGAAGTGAAAGGGACGGGATGCGTAGTAAATATTGCGTTCCGTGGAATCATCGGGTGTATTACTAAAGGGTCTTGGTTTTTTGTTCCACCACAAAGAATAACCATTTACATTGATAGGTCTATAGTGGGATCTATGAGCTCGTTATTGTTAGTAATCTGAGCATCGAGCCTACTACAATCTCAAAACTATTATTTCTATATGATTACTTTGAACCTTCTATGAGAAACCAAAGAGCGAAATTGAATTCAATGTAAGCTTATAGTTGACATATTTTGAGATTGTAATACGTCCTGAGATTCTTTTACTTACTAATCTTAAAGCGTAGCAGATATAAAATTGGAAGCGAATGAGTATACCTTCCAGAGTAAAACTGTAAAGCGCTTGAAACGCAATTCATTCCGTTGCATATTTAATAGAGATGCGCATAGTTTTTGCCTAAAAATTAACGAAATGTTAAGACTCTAATGTCATCCAAAGACGTCTACAAGTGGATAGGCATGAAGGAGTGGTTGCGAGGGCCCGGTGCGGCATTGTTCGCGGTATTGTTATCAGGAGGGTGCGGCTCGTGTCAATGTTTGGACGGCGCTGCGCCGGCGCACCACGTGGATAGTTCCTTTGTCGAGAGCAAACACTCTGACCGGACCGTTTCCGGTCGAAGGACCAGTTGTACCGGTGAAGTACAACACAACTTTAAGACAAATGGTATCGGTTTTGTTTTTAGTAACACGTTTTTATCTTTAGTACATTTATACTGATTTTCAAAATACCGTTCTAGAACCTCAGTATTGTCGACCCACAAGCTGACACCCGACGTGATGTGTAGTTTATAGGCACGCGACTGCGATGCCCACATATCTCTTTTCGAGATGGGGCTATGAAAAAGATATTATCTTGTGTACTGTAATAAATAAATATCGTAGGACTATACACACAGCGCCATCTGGCCCCAAACTAAGCAGAGCTTGTGTGATGGAAGTCAGATCACTGATAGAATACATAAATACTTTTTTTTTTGTAAATACATACTTATAATACATACAGAACACCCAGACACAGAACAAACATTTATTTATTCACAAAATGTTTGCCCTGAGTGGAAATCGAACCCACGCCCTACAGCTCACAAGACAGATATACTACCAATGAGCCAACGGGGCTGTCATATCTGTTAACATTTGAATTAGAACTTTGTGAAAAAACTTCATTTCGCAATTATTGCAATTTGTATTGTGTATACAATAAATAAATCTATCTGCCATCATATATGTATCATATCCTGTCCACCTTTTTGACAACCATTTCTTTACTTTATTTCTTGCACAGCACTTAGCCCATTCTATCACTGTCGATTAATTTTCAAGCGGGTTTTATGGTTGCGAGGCTAGATGTTTAACAACAGCTCACCTGATGTTAAATAACGGTGTGATCGAAGATACACAACTAGCCTGGAATGAAACTGGCTCTCAAGTGAGTCTTAAGTTGAAACATAATTATAAACATATGTAACGATTGTGATTTTGATATTTTTAAATATGAATGGAAAAACGACCTGTAACTTTGGTGTTATTAATAAATGATTTGTATTTGTATTTGAAATCTAGTAAAATAGGCCTTAATCGCAATCAAAGTCACATATAGTAAGTTACGGTCAAGTTAAGTTCGTGTCCTACTAAAGTAGTGATGGATTTAATGAGAGTTTTAGAAACAACACGAAATGACATTGCGCTTTTTTTATGTAAAAATAATGAGACGAACGAGACGCTCTCCGATGATAAGAAATAACGCCTGTCCATGACCATTACAGCGATACACAACTTTGAGTAACAAAACAAAGTACACGGCATAGCTGCATTGAGGCTTATTACTTTAAGACTTTGGATAGTTAGTCTCATAGTCCTGTAATATCCAGTACTCTTCAAACTGAAACACAGTAATGTTTATACACAACTGAAGAATATCTGGTACTACGGTGGTACCTACATAATCGACCTCCTGCCTAGGAGATCTACCACCAATAATGAAGTAATTTTGATAATTATTAATTAATAATTTCTAATGTCTAATGAAATCGCCAAAGCACCAAATCAACCGACTAAGTTTCATGATAACCCCTCCCAATTAAATTGTAACTTCAGGGCGATAACATGTCTTGCACTATGTGCGCTAGTTTTGTATTTTATGCGCAGACTCATCAACGCTCAGAAGTGGCTCGATTATAATATTCATGAAGAGTTGAATAGTACCCAATATTGTACGCAGTTTTATCTAGTACCCAATGTTTCCGCCAATATGCGCAAACTCGGTCCAACGCAACATGCTTTCAAAAGTTTAGTTAAAACAAATAGCGAGCATCGCAACAATGGCCTTTCACTAAGACAAACAGAGGATGTGGTCGGCATTGTCATCATCGATGGTTGAACGCCTCGCCGATCAACACCCCACATTGTTTCTGTTTTCCTATAACTTGGCGCCGCTGCTAATATCTATTTGGGCATTAGCTACAGAGCGACTATTGTAAACTTTGAGTTTCGATTTGTTGTTGCAACAAAGGATGTAAATTTCAGGCTTAAACTCTGTATCACAAATTACGTAACACAAATCAAATTCGTATTGCGTTATTTATGAAGTGAATTAAATGATACACGTAGCCAATTATATTAGATGGTAAATTTCATCCTTAGCAGGACGTTGTCTTGATAGGTAGGTACCCCTAGAGTTTCATATATTCGTCAATAGTGTGTAAACATTACTATGTTTCAGTTTGTAGAGTACTGTAGTAGGCGAAATTACAGGGCTATTGATACTGACCATCGAATGTCAAAGTAATAAGCGCTAAAGCAGCGATGGCCTTCATTTTATTACTCAGTTTTGGGTACTGCTTCTATGCGTTTGGGCTGGCGTTATCTCTAACCATCAAGAAAGCGTTTCGTGCATCTCATTACTATTACACAAAAAAGTCAATGATGTTGGATATCAAGCACGGCGCAGTCATTTAGTATAGATCCATAAACAAAGAGTAAATCTGAGTGCAAGCACAGACTGTATCTTGCCACAAATCAATGAGATCCCGTCGATCCATGTAGCCTCAGAGCGCCAGGTGCTACGCGGGAAGTTCCACCCGCTCCCTCACTCCCCCACTTGCCCCGCGCACGTCTCTTGCTCGCAGAGATATCACTAGAGGAAGCGCACACACACTCAAAGGCAACGTATGTAGCGATGGTGACGTAAAAACTGATGTAGATGTGTGTTTTCTGTAATTTATTAATGGCTTGCATTTGCGTATGCGCCGCTCGTTGCGCATGAGAAATGGCGGATATAAATATGAAGTGAGTGGACGCTAATTCAAAAGTATACTCATTTAAGAGCGCCATAAGTGTTGTCTTCTGATGCCTGAAAGGTGCCGCCGTAAGAGGTTCAGAGAGCTTTAAGTTCGAGATCGTTCAGCGCATGACAAACGAGCATTTTAAGTTTCATCGGCGAAGTGCATTTTAGCTGAAATATACGGCCGAATTTAATTTCAAAGTCGTTAGCATCCCTTCAAAGCTAACGACGTGCATACAGGACTATTTCGATAAATACTCATTTAATAGCAATGACTACTTCATGCCATTAATTTGAAATGACCACAATTTTACATCTTCCCGTAATGATAGTAAATTTTGAATACAAAGTTGCATTCATCAAGTCTAAGAACTCTATCGCAAATGATAAAACAGGTTGCCTAGCGTTACTCATCGCTGGAATGCTTTTAAAAGCTCCTAACGTAAGTACGAGAGTATTGTGCACGTTCCCCACTCACAATGGAAATTATCAACAGGTAGCGAAGGTCTATACAATGCGTCCTTCCGGTATCCGTCCTCAACACAATTCAAACGAGAACTCACTTTAAACAACAGTAATACAGTTTCAATTCCTACATGCGTTACATAAATGTTACACGATGAAATATTGAAATTGTAAAAGTTTGTAAACAAGTTTAAGTACTATCGACAAGCCCATAGGGTTTACAGTAACATAAAAGTTCGTGTAGACATGTTCCAATGATAATGGAGGGTCAACCATCATCTGGCGTAAGGTGACACCGTGGGGAAAAGAACCTTTTGGCTCTTTGATAACGATATAATGTCTTATTCTTATTGCTTGCTATATCGGTTGCATAAAAGATGGAACATTTGATAAGCACATGCAAATAATTTTATAAAATTACTAATTCTTACGCCATAAGATTTACACTTCCAATTTTAAAGATAAAAATCACTCTCGCTCGATATGCCTGTTTTTTTTCTGCTTTATTTTAACTTGGATCTATTTAAGCAAAGAGAAGCAGTATTTGAAATAAACAACTCTGCAAAAAAATTATGGTAAATATTTAAAATATATCGAATACTAAATGTGTAACAAATACTAGTAAATATAGTAAGTGCGCGCGTTTATGTCTTTTCTTTGTATGTGTTTTATTGTCACCCACTTCCGTTAGCGTAGACGATTGTAATTTTAGGGTTGGATCTAATTTTTGTTTTGTCAAACGCTTTAAAATGTTTATGGTAATATTGAAAATACATTTAGTTAAATTAGTTGTAGTATAGCTACGCTATGCTGCATGGTTTTACGTGCGTTATTCAAAATAAAAAAGTAGTATAGGACTATAGGTACATGATATGTGTTATTCCGGGGTATTTCATTTCGAAATTTTATTACATCGAGAAGAAATAACAAACACACGCTTTTTTTTCTCATAAAAGTAATGATACGAACGCGACGCTCTCCTAATGGTAAGATACAACGCCTGTCCATGACCTTTGCAGCGATACATAGAACCCCGAGTAGCGAAACAAAGTCTAGGGCTCAACAGCCATGTAATTTCGCTAGTTGCAGTATCCTTTAAACCAGAGCACAGTAATGTATACAAATTATTGCTTGGCGGTAGAATATCTGGTACTGCGGTGGTACCCGCAAATCCAGCAAAGGAGATCTACTACCAAGTAAAACTTTTGCATTGACAATGTTAGTCCTATTGTGAATTATGATGCTGTGTGTGAATTTTTATGTTATTTTAACAGTAGCAAAGATTATTTTATATTATAAAATAAGCGTCATGAATTCTTTCTTTAGCAGTTGGCTATGACAGTTCGTTAAGTTGATGATACAAATAATTGTACACGACAAAAATAATATTTTATTAAAATCAGAAAAACATTATAAATAACTTTTACAACGTAATGCTCATTTAAAATGATAATTGAAAACGCGTAGTAACATTGCCTGATTGAATTGAATCACCTACAATCACCACGAAAAACTATAACCATAATTCAAAAGTGAATAATTAAATACATTAAAATTACGTACCACGCATTATTATGAGAAAAATTACACGCAACCGTATCTACGACATAAATCGTCCTGTATTCATTAAATATAATGGGCGAGCGATACGATCCGTTTTCCCAACCACCGCCACTGCCACTGATCGGAAACTGGTTCTTTCTCTATCCATTAATTTATATTGCCCAAATTAAATTAACATCAACTCGGAACACTATCTCAGCGATATTAAAGTTATAGTGTTGATGATAAGTTCGTAATAAAACATGCGCCGCTACCTGGTTGTACGTACGCGTGTGTGACGTAACATTACTCGCTCATGTACAAAAAAATAATAAGGAATATGCAATTAACTAGGTATTTGTGAAGCTACGGTAGCCCAGCTTTGAGACGTCTCACCGCAAAACTGGAGATCCTGGCTTCAATTGGCACGACATACGTCCTCACACCTCTTTTTATTTGCATAAGTTTTGTGTGTATTGCTGTTAACTTCGATACGTGAAGAAAAACATCGTGAACAAACATATCTGAGACTTTTAATGAGTTTTTAATTTCTCGTCAATGAGTAAAGTGTGCCAAACCGCATGTGTCATGTGTACATGAGAAGAGTACCTTATCCAGCAGAGGCATAGTTTTTGACAAGCTAGGTGTTTGACCACAGCTCATCTGATGTTAAGTGACTGTGTGGTCGAAGATGGTACAAACCTAGTCTGGAATGGAACTGGCATAGTTTATAATAGCAGGGCTGATACGAACGTATTTGTGTACGTTCAGTGTATAAGGCTAACTATAAATCACGCAAATCTATACCCACGCTATACCAAGATGAAGATCTTTGTTTGACCCTTTGACTTAAAAAGAATCGGGATCTTATTATGAGCAGTACAAACGCCTTGTGCCTCTTCAAGCCGCAGTTCCACCGCGGTCTAGACTTTAACAAAAAAGAAATAACACAAACAGTAAATGTCGAACGGAACCATAAAAAGTTGAGTAAAAGGCGTCGAAAGAAGGCAGCGAATTTTGAGCCAAACCAGTTTAATGAGGGTCGAATTTAAATACGAAAATAAAATGGTTCCCACGGAATCGTCGCGGGAACGGAAGCCTCGCGTCGCGGCGACACGGCGCGACTGTTCATATCTCGCGATCATCGCTTGACGCCTCAAGCCGCGGCCGCCCGCGGCATCGCTGCCGCCCGCGCGCTCGAGCGACCTGCCGCCCGCCCAGCCTACCTTGGCCTCTCAACTCCAATCCACAGCTACCTGATCATGAATCAAACAGAGTTCTAAGTATAATTGACAGCGATCACGTTGCGGGACAGCCCGCCGCAAAATTGAGTCAATTAATGAATATCGTATTTCGCGGTACTTTTTACACACATCATTTACACTGTCCTGCACATAGGAAATTTATTACACCTCAATCGGTAGCCGAATTAATTTACTCGCTTTTTTAAAGTCAAAAAACATTAAAGCGATGTTCTGAGTACACTCATAACTGATTGACTATCATACATTTCATGTGAGATTTGTTTTTATTTACTCGATAATATTTCCCTTCATAGAGTCACAGATAACTGTTAAGTGGTTCGTTTTATTAGATGTTTAACATAACAGCGTATATATTAATGGTATGTTAGTGATAAATATAGAGCAACAGCAAACATGAAGCAGACAATTGCAAATGAATGATAATTAGTCAGAGCAGTTAATCTAAAGATTTCAGGGTAGTTAAAATAAAGCATAGATTTATCGAAAGAGTACTTAATAGCTTTTCTATTTTTTATTAGAACAAGTTTACGTATGGCGTAGCCTCATCAACAAGTAGGCAAGGAGCATGCTAGCCCACAAGAAAGATGTTAGTCATTTTTCGTTCAAAGACCATGTTCCGGGAAATCTTGCAAAAGACAATTTACATTTCGAAATATACATGTCGTACCCATGAGTTGGTCGATCGGTCTGTTTGAGCTTGCTTTCGATAATGTCAACACCGCCTCAGTCAACGGAACTTGTTCCAACACCTTTATTTGTACGTTTTTTTTCTTCATAATCTATTTATAGAACGCCCTTCGACAGACACAAAAGACCTTTTCTTTTTTTACCAAGATTTTGCAAATAATCACTACACAGTTTTCAGTCAAACGAGTCGAAATAAAAAAAAAATGCCATAACTACGCCAAGGCATACAAATGCAACAAAGTACATATTTGTGAATTTTAGTTCTTGCAAGACAAGCCAAAGTTGTAAGGAGTCTTCATTCCTCTTCTACGCAACATTAGACCTATTATTTTTCCAAGCAACGTAAAAAGCCATGTTGTTTCTGTCTTATTCCTGGGCAAGGATTTGAATTTACTGTGATTCGTGTGACAATATGATAATTTTGAAATACATACTTATCATTAAAAAATGCGCTATTTGGCGTCGCAAATATCCTCTAACGGGGAACGAAGAAAAAGGTAAAGAACAATATTGAATACGAGCTACGCGTCCAAATTTTAAAGTTCTCTGAAATATAACAAAAGGAGCTAGAAACAAGACACTATCTCAGTTTCTTGGTCGTTTTAATGTTCAAGCTCCGTATAACTTTATTGTTTGCAATCAATACGAACCGCAAGCTTCTGTAATTACGCATAGAGGTTTTAGTTGTGTTTGGGTACATCACTACGGCTAGCGAGCACACAATGCGCCTGCGCTTCATTGAGCATGAATAATACTCTGTTTGGGCAGGGCGCGGCTATTTGTCTTCCACGGCTCTCCATGAATGAACTGCGTCACATCTTGCTCTCATTTATGGAACTGGGAAGTCTTTTGGTAAATACCAACGAGACCGCGCTTTTATATAATATTTTTATATAGCTTTTATATTCTATATATTATAATCTATATACATTTTGTCATTACTGTTACGATTCAAGATATTTATTGCTTCTATACGGTACAAGATGTTGTAAGTACAAAGTAGTATATGATATATAGTCAATATGGACTTTATCGGGCACAGTTTTCTAAAGTTAGTTTTGTCTTAAGTAACTATCTACTAAATAACAATTAGTTAAAGCTTAAGGAAATTGAAGACAACCAAGACTGTTTATTTGGAGTTCATTCGTTTTTTAGCGCAATTTAATGTTTCCTCTAGACAATGAAATCCCTTAAAAGGTGTCGGGTTTCGAGAATTGCAACATTTATAAAAACTAGTAAAGCGCCAGCCTTCGAGAAGATGTTAAAATTAATAATAGTGTTTGTTGAGACAACAAGACGATTGCCGCAAAGTAAACCCAAGAATGACTCAACGTAGGGCCTTGTTAATAGGGAAAAACCAGGTTTTGAATCTTATCTTCTACTTTAAAAGATACGTCTTTAAAGTATTTATTAAGCTGATACTGAGATAAGCCGCACAATTAGTTAACTTTTTTTTCACATGCAACAATCAGCAGCGACTGCAACCAGGTATTTAAATCTTTTACAAGCAGACTTACAATAAATTACATCTTTCATGTGAACTTTTTCAATCATCACAGTATCTTGGCGAAACATTCGATTACTTAATTTTTAAATTTTATTGTACTTATTGAGCTCGTAAAAAACGGATTGCAACCTTTTTGTACGAGGAATTTTGTTGACATTAAAACATAAAAAATAAATACTTGACACTGGCAATTGCACAAAATGCGACGCAAAATCGACGAAAAGAAACGGCAGTCAAACAAATCGTGGTTTTAAAAAAAGAAAAGAAATAGGCTTACGTTTGAGCGCAATCTCACTTGATGTTACGTGTCGATGCGGTCTAAGATGGAGCACGCTTGCCTAGAAGATACCGATTCACTGTCGACTTGAAGACGTCCTTTATATCTATCGGGGAACACCCACTTAGGTAGCGCATTCCACTGTCTAGCAGTCCGCACAATGAACAAAGAATCAAAACGTTTCGTTTGAGTTTTTGAAACGTCGACCATGAAACGTCGCTTTTTTGAGCTTCTGGCTGTCCGATAGAAAATTGAGAATAGCATATTTTATCTTACCAAGCTTTCAGTTTCTCATCATTTTCGAGTTGATATCAATTTACTGTTTGAAGTTTGATAGCTGTCAATATGGTTATGAGACTTCAATTTGGACTACATCAACAAAAGTTGTTACCCGCTGTTCCCACGTCAAAACAACATTTTTCGGGATAAAAAGTAGCATATGTGTTAATCCTGGGTGTCAGCTCATATCAAATTTCGTCAAAATTGGTTCAGCCGTTTGAGCGTGAAGAAGTAACAAACATACAACACACTCACAAACTTTCGCGTTTATAATATTAGTGTGATTAACTTAAAGCTTGGAAATGAAACTCCCAAACTCCCATTTCTTAATTAGAGAGTATGATATACCTACTTAGTTTTGTTTACTGTCGTATCTTAATTTAGGCAGTACCTACTTACGTATTTTAGTTGCGCTTAATACTTTACGTAGTGAGACAAGATGTGAAGACGTCGGGACGAGGCATCCCGGTGATATCTCGGTTAGTGTGATAGCATCGCCGACGTCACTCTCTGATGCGATAACACACTTTAAATTACTTATTAATTAGTCTCATGTTCATTTTCACAGGACTTTAAAATGTTGCAAGCTGGCATGGGATATTATTTCTGTTCCCAACGCTGTCATGTCTATCTAAATGCCAATGACAATTAATATTATACACAGTATGTATCGCAATACTTTTTTTTTCTTTTTTTAATGGTTGACAGGTTAGGTGTTTGACCACAGCACGCCTGATGTTAAGTGGCGGTGTGGTCGAAAATGGTAAACACACTTTGTCTGGAATGGAACTGGCTATCAAATAAAGCTGCTGAAACTTACCATTAGATGCTTGGCGGTAGATTTTCAACTTGAGGGAGGTAGCTAGGCAGCCGATTACTAGAAGCACCCTACCAGCATTCTATGGTTTCCTCAAGTTGTTTTCTTTTACCAGCAGCTCAAGCTCATTGTTGGGGTTTGAACCCTCGCCTTTCAGCGTGCGAACTGACCGCACTAACCACTGACATATCACCGCTTTGCAGTTGGAGTACTCCCTTACGGATACATTTTACAATGCAACTAGTTATTGATGTCTGTTGGTTTCTGTCTTGTAAAAACTCTTTGTCTGTACCTCTTCCTTATAAAATTTCATGCATGTTCATATTTCTAGTTCTTTCTTAGTTTAGTAGTCGTTGCGGTGACTGTTAGTGTTGAATATTTAATTATGTAGAGAAAAAATGAGGTCCCAGAACGAAAAAAGGATAAAACTACAATTTCGCCTTTTAAAATTTCAATACAAAAAATGATTCATGTATAATATTTTATCTATCGCTAATTAATATTTATTAAATTATTCTAACTTTATTGTCAAAAGTCATTAGTAGCTGAATTAGGAATACTGTTAGCACTTTTCGCAAATTAATAACTAATTTAACAATCTATAGGAATATATTTATGTATTCGAAGAAGCGGGTTGTTGGCCTCATCGAATGTTAATTATGTTCGGGAGTAGCCAGTCGATATAAACAGGCATCATAATCGGTAAGACGTGGCTCTCGATGGCTTTCGACGGGCGTAGGTCCGCCGAGAATAACATTCAATCTTCCATTAAATCAGTTCGTTATTCTTTTCTAATCGAGGCCTCAGTTACGGAGGTCAGAACGCAGACCGGTCTCCATTGCAACATTTATACCTCCGGCCAGAGTAAGCGCCGTCGTGAGAATATGTAAAGCAACCATCGTAACTTGTGCCCGTTCACTGCGACCGATGGAACAAAATCAAAAGAGATATCAACCAAAGCCAAAGGTGAAGCGGGTCGTCATTGTCTGGTGAACGACTTTCGGCGCACCTATGTTTGGACCACATGTAAAAACACTCATTTGTGATAAATCTATTTAGGTGCGGTTTTGGTTTGGACCGAATAAATTAGTTCGATTGACCGAATCTTGTTTTAATTTTGTCGCGTGAGAAACTTAGATAATAAAAGAGATAGCAACGTGAAAGTTGAACGGGTACATTATCTTCGGAAGCGGTGTTGGCACAACGTATGGATAAACGAGTCTTAATTACATTGTCCGTATTACCATCGATTAAAGATCGTGTAATGTGTCCGAAATCGGTATGCAGACAAATGTAAGGGCATATAAAAAGTTTAAAGCAGCATTGAGAGTAAAATTGGGCAATTTGGAAAAGTTTATAAGTACAATTAGTTGTACAAAAAGTTTGAACCGAATATTTATATCCAATACCCGCGGAACTGCCAATAAAACGCAATGATACCGCCGATGGCCATCTGTCTTCAGATGGTACTTAAACTCGGTACAAATTACTACAAATCAGTGTAAATTATTTCGTTTACAAAAAACCGCTCGGCGTGGACGTAGAATAAAATTAAACGATCAAAGAAGTATTTTTATTTTTAATATCTTGTGAACACAAAAACATATACCAAGTGATGTTGCACAATGTTCACACAGTGTAAAATAAAGTCGTAAAACTCAAAACGCAACCAACAGCCGGTCTCACCGACACAACATTTGTTCAATCCACTTTCTTTAATTGGTGTGTTTGTTGATTTGTTGATATGCCCGAACTTAGTCTCACCAAGTCGACATATAAAGGAGGTACTGTTAGTCGTCCGGCAGGAAATGTCCGGTGAAAAAAGCTCAGCAATCGCTATCTCCATAAGACACGGGAATCTTGCCTTCCGCTAATTATTTACAATATATTGCGTAACGGTGAAACACCGGGAAGGAGAGAAGAAAAAACAAGCTCTACAGGATGTGAACCACCAGCTCGAGAGACCAGTTTGGTCTAGATCTCACCATAAACACAGGTACCGTAAGGTTTAGTGTCCCTTGCCAGGCAGTACAGCTTGGTCACTTTTAGAATATCTTTATTCATATTCCGAACGATCTCGATAAAGCTGAAACGGACTCCGATCGATCTACGCTTTCTTGCAATATGCACTTTGTTGCGCGGGATTTAAGATTCGATTGGTTTCATTTGGCGTTGAAGCACCGGTCTTTTTACGTTGGCGCCGTAATTAAAGATACCATAGCAGGAACCAGGAAGAGTGTCGTACTATCTCAACAGTTAGCCGGAAGTTCTCGATCTGTGAGTTCATTCATAAATGAGAGACTCGTCGCGACAATGTGGTATGACAGGTTGATGCGATACTATACTAACTTTTATTTATACTGCGCATAAGTTTATATTGCCGGAGCAGTGGATCGAGCCTGTGTAATTAACCATGAATGAAACGCAGCGTCTCATTGAGTAGAAACGTGAGCCAACATTTCGTTAGGTAGTCAACGTTCTACTTAGAGCAAGTCTATTTCCTCTTCTTCTTGTTTGTGTCGATTCTCATAACTTATTTCGGTTGGTCTACTTTACAGATTCATGAATTAAAACTTATGTAAAATAATGTGCTACTTCCTTACACGTTTCTGAAATTATTTGCGACAAAGTTGGTAGTATATTTCAAGATACCTTGACCAAAGAAACTGACTAAGAATTTCTACTCCTTTTACAATAGCTTCTAAGCACAACGAAAAACAAACAAAGTACTACCAAAAAACTAATTAATATGAAAAACTTTTATTATACATAGAAGCAATTCTGAAATTGTGAAAAAAATAGCAGCTCCATACACTTTCCGTTACTTTTTTCATTTCCCTATTTAAGAGTTGTGCCCATAGTAAAAGTTGTTGAAAATGATGAATACAAGGACATCCTTTCCGTTTAATATGATTTAATTTTATATCACTATATAAACCGATAAAGTCTAATAAGAAAACATTTAACTTTGGCACTTTCAAAGGTTAAAAAAGCCACGTTCGTTTGCATAAAGATCTTTTTTACAAGCAACCTTGACCACGCTACTAAGACAGCCATAACGTCTCTAAAATGAAGATAAAAATATCAACAAAGGAGTCCATTAATTAGTCCTGGCAGACGTTGGGGCGACGACGCCCCGTCCGGGTCAGTGAGGGGCCAAAGGGCAACACTCTGATTGCTGTAATCGAGTTAGTCACTAAACAAAAAGAGTAGCCGAGTCGCCGAGTGGTCAAGTGCTCGAATAAACAAAAGAGTGGCGTAATTAACGCATGCGTGGGTGGAAGCTTCCGTTCTCTTGTACCAATGGTGATATAAGAAAGCTACTTATGCTTCCAGGATAAGGATTCCAGGTAATTTATTTGTCAGTGAGTGGTACTGAGAACAACTATAGGATGTTTTTTTTATCACAAGGACTTCATGCACAGTATGAAATTTGTTAATTTTATTTATTTAAACATGTCATGTTGACACTCCGCCACGAGTTGACTAGACAGGGCGGGTCGTTGAAAAATGAGAAATTACGTGATTAATTTTCTTGTAAGCGCAAAAGTTTGAATAATTACAGTATTTTAAAGTATGCAAATATGCATCTATAAAGCTTTATGTTTTAACATCTTTATTTTACTTAATTTAGTTTTATTTATCAGTTAAAAAGATGATATTAAAAATAGATATTGTATTTAGTAAATCACGTCTGAAATTTTGAAATTTACATGAATCTAAATATAACCTTAATTTTTTTTCAATGATTCAATTTTTTTAAATGTATTTATTAAATATTATTACAATTTTTCTAATACAATATAATACACACCATTAAACCTCATCGAGGTTTATCTCGTTGTCGGATCCTCTTCAGCTTTAATAATTAATAAATATGCAAGGACATTTCACACAGCGCCATCTAGCCCCAAACTAAGCAAAGCTTGTAATATGGAGTCCAGATAACTGATAGAATGTATGTTTACTTTGTTTTTGTAAATACATAGTTATAATACATACAAAACACCGAACACAGAACAAATATTTATGCAACAGTACAGGTAGCTGGTCGTGTTGCCTTGCTGAAGTACCTACAAGGTTAATTTTCTGCGCAAAATGAACTCGGTCATGTGTCTCTCTCACTCCTTAAGTCAACCCGACAAATCTTTCAAAATATCTAAGACTATCTAAATCACTCAAGCCCCAAAACCCCGAATATTTGAAAATTTAACTAAAAAATTCCACGACATTATCACAGTACCAGCACCTATGTTTATCATATGATTCACATCTTAAGTAGGGTACTTGAGAACAGTCCACAAAGCTGAAGGAACTGAAGGAAGTGGGTAATCAAGGTATATGCGCATTTAGCCAGCGATTCAAATGCCTAGTTCCCTTGATTGGCTTAATCAAGTTACTGCCGACTAAGTGATAGAAATAAGTCAAGAATTACAGCTACGTAAGCAACGGAAGTGAACGATGTACCAAGTCTAATTATAGATCGTTTAATTAACAAGATGGGGGATGATTTCTAATGGTACATGTAAGGTATTGAAATACTCATTTGGGTAGAAATAGGTGACGAAAATTTATCTGTTACGAGAGCAGATAGGTACTTTTAAGTGTAAGCATTTACGCAATTCTTGCAAGTAATAACATGACATAAGTAAGCAGTTATGTTAGATAACATCTGATCTAGAGTAAAGGATAGATTTTTCATTTTTTAAAACTAACGTTTTCATCCAGCATGACAATGCCGCCAACATTCAAACCATATTTCTCTCGTGCTGTGGGCTTTTTGATTAGGTTGCGTTTTATTTTACTTAATTGTATATATTTTATTATTAGTAGATTGTTTAACACGCATTAGCTTCACCTGTATGTATGAACCTATATACATATGTAACGGAATCTTTAAACCCAATTTTTGATACTTTTTTCTACATGTTCATAATGTTTTAATGTAACTACCAATTTAAATAAAAAAATAATGGTTTGACATTTTTTTTGCATGTTTATACTACCCATTCACGAGATCAAATCATAGTTTAATTTAAATTTAGTATTATCAAATGGTTTAATAAAATAGTTTTATGATCACATTCGTAGCGTATAAAAATTTAGCAGGACATTCGCTGTTTCGCGACAGGAAGCGCGCCGCGTCGCGCCGCCGCCGCTGGCCGCCGGACGCGCGTATCTAGCTACCGTATCTATCTCAATCTCTTTAATGCTGCGTCATACTCTGACCTCTCGTTCTAATTCACTTCATCCTCCTCAGGTTCCTAGTAATTGTGTTCTCTTGTCTTGTTCCAATCTTGCTTATCACGTTGCGCAATGTCAGAATGGGCCCGTCAGAAATTACTCCGACCGTTACCTTTAAATTATTGCGCCGTCACCTACCTAGGGCGAGCCACTTTCAAATAGGCTACCGTTTAATGATACATATTACGCTTCTAATTTGATCGCTGCGTCTTGTAGCCTCGTTCTTGTAATAAAGTTTTTGTACTGTCAATGGTCGCTAGGCTCTTTAATGAGTGTGCGATGGCGTAAGCGCCCGGGACCGGGGACCAGAAGCTGCGCTCGCGACCGAGAGCGGCTAGAAATCATCTCCACGTCCGGCCATTCCGCCAGTTGCTGTGTTTTAATTATTAATGAAACTGGCCGCCGCGGGAAAGCCGCACTACGGCCGGCTCTGCTTCCGCTCGCAACGCTGCGCTTCATTCATAAAACCAACAGCGTCGCCCCGAACGACGCAACACCCGCACCCTAACGATACAAAACAAACTCTATCGCTAAACGAAAAAGTCTGTTTTGTATCTACAGCAGGATGCTAAACACCGTTTATGAATGAAACGGTTTACGCTCAGAAATAGACATCGTAAAAAGTCGTAACTCGAAACGTACATACGCGAAAGTGGTTTTACCATGGGCAGCAGAAAGTTGTTTTCCGTTTGAGGAAACGCGTTTCATTACGGCAAGAAGGTGCGCGCGGGAATGGTTGATTTACTCGCCTATCGTGAATGAGATGCGCGCTGCTGGTGAGGTGCGAACCACTGCTCGGTAAACGGCAACACTGTCCAGTTAAAGGTTAACCTCTATAGAACAAATCTTGTGGTCAAGTACCTACAACATCATTGTTTTATTAGGATGTAGAATAGACTTACTATGTCATACTCAAACAAAACTATTGCTGAGAACATTTTACAGTATCGTACTCGTCAAATAAATAAAATATATTATAATAGCGGTTACACATATGCTACTAATACGTTTGAATGTTCGGAATAAGTAATCTTTCTAAGTAATAAAAGCTGATTGAGAAAGTTCTTTCGTTAAAAAAAAGCTATACTATTATTTATCTGTGTACATTGTTTATGAATTCTTCACTTTTAAAGACACTTGGTAACACTTGGCAGTTGATCTCCTTAGCAGGAAGTCGCAGTACCAGATATTCTACCGCCAAGCAGTAGTGTGCAAACATTACTGTGTTCCGGTTTAAAGGATACTGTAGCTATCAGGGCTGATGAGATTAAAGCAGCGATGCCCTGGACTTTACCAACCCTACCCTACTCAAAGTTCTGTAATATCACTGCAATGGTCATGTACAGGTGTTATATCTTACCTTTAGAAGAGTGTCACGTTCATCTCACTACTTTTACATTTAAAAACGCAATATATCAATGAATAGCAATCTCAATATAGGTACATAAGGCTGTGTGCAATCTTGTTACATTGTAAAACTGAGCGCATGCATTAATTAAGCTAGAGTTATATTCCCACAGTAATTAAGTACCTGTTCTACAAAAAATATCAAAGTGCCAACATAGCATTTAGTTTTGAACGAAACTTAGTCATACAGGACATGAAGCAACATATTCGAGTACGATAGGAAGTCTGACAGACATTAAAACTAAAAGTCATTGACAAAAGTTTCGAAACCTTGCAGTCTTGTGAATTAAACTTGAAAGTAAAACGTGGCCAGAGCTTTATGAATGGACGATGAAACCAGCCTGTTAAGTATATCATTATGTAAGACGGTGCTAGAAACTTAGTAGAAAACAAGTTAGACTAAGTAGCACTTAGGGCTTTCAACTAAGGTACACGTGAGTCCTAAGTACGTGGACAACCCAAAGCCAGTAATGTTCTATTAAAATAATAATAATTACACTACTATTCAAAATAATAATAACAATTATAAAACCGACCTAAATTTCCTCATTGAGAATTTTTATGGTTGTCAAAGGTTTGTTTTGTTTTTTGTCATTTTATTAGCCTATGTATTTTTCTTGTAAGCTAAATTTGATGCTTACGTACTTAGTTTAAATAAAATTCAGATTTTTCTGCACGTAAAAAATTAATTGTTTCTAAAATATTTTGGAGTCAAAAGTTCGTTCGATATAAATTATGTTAAAAAAATATGGGTAATATTTATTTTATTTAACATTTTTAGGTAAACTCACAGCCTATCTCAACAACTAATTAAGTTTGTTTAGTAAATTAGGCCAATTACAGGTGCTCGCCAATAGAAAGAGAATTTTAGAAAATATTCAGCGTAGTTAAAAATTAAGCTTGATAATCAAAAAAAGTTGCTAAATTTGGGCGACTTTTTATTACGTGAATTTTTTTTATAGTTTTGTACCTAATTTTAAATCGAGTAGCTACATTTACTTGTATTCCTACTTACAAGTTTTAGAAAAAATGGGGTGTGATATAATGTATTTAGGTCTCCTTTTCTCTTCCATGTTACAATAAACAAATTTTAAATTTAAATGTCGTAAGACATTACACACAGCGCCATCTGATTTCAAACTGAGCAAAATCTGACTTTCATAGTGTACTTTGGAAGTCAGATAACCGATATAATACTTACATACTTTTTTATAAACACATACTTATAGGTAGATACATAACACAAATAAATGAACAACCAGTAGCTTAACTGCTCCACTACCCTACATCCCGCCAAGTTGGGGTTGATTTTGACAGATAATTCGAATACACTAAATTCAGTGGTGTTATCAAATTAATCATAAGGATCTTAGCAACTAAGTAAGTAAATCTGGCTTCCAATATAAAACATGGTACTTGTATTATAAAACTTGTACAGGCATGTAAGCAGTGTGTCTGTTGAGGATCTTATATAAAAAAAAATTAATTACTGGCTTATACATATTCAACAAGGTTTTATGGGCATACACAATGTGTATGAAAACTTAGACAACCCTATAATAGAAAATATTATCATTGCTAAGCCAACTCAAGACTAGTTGACTACTTGACTACAAGGAGAAAGTGTTACGCCTAGTAGAACCAATTTCTTCGTAGTTTATTTTCAGATGAATTTAAGATAAGACATATTTTATTGTAATGATACCTAATTTGCTTAAATTACAAGTTAGCTCATAGCGTGTCAATCAAAAAATAAATAAAAGCTATGCAGCAAGTAACAGTGTAGTGATTGTGCTTCAAAATACTTAATTAGAAGTCGGATTGATCCCGCAAAAAAAAAAAAAAACAGATTTAATGACTTACTTGGGTAGCTTAGGTAGATGTATCAGATGTGGCCGTCAGTAGTATATAAGTATTACTGTGTTCCAGTTTGAAGGATAACTACAGCTATTGAAATTACGGGGCTATTGAGACTAACCATCAAATGTCCCGAAGTAATGAGCGCAAAGCAGAGACGCCCTGGACTTTGCACTGTAGTTGTTGCAATGGATATTGCAATAACAGATGTTTTCCCTTGCTATTAGAAGAGCATTTCGTTTCTATCATTACTTCAACATAAACAAGCAGTTTTGGCAGCCCAGGAAGTTTCGGCAGCATAGTTGGGAGACCGTCTGGCTTTCTAATCTGGTTGTCCTGGGTTCTAATCCCTCGCACCTCTGTCTTTTCCAAGTTTACGAAGAGTGAAGGAAAACTTCGTGAAGAAACATACACGACTGAGAGTTCTAAAAAAATTTTTCTCGAATACGTCAACTCGCACTTGGCCACTTGGCCATCCCCGTTATCGTAATTTTAAGAAAAGAAGCTGTGCAAAGCTGCTATTTACGTAACTCCGAGAAGTCGTCAACGGGAGCTTAATGCATGTAAATGGCAATCGAGAAGGTGCTCATTACAAAGTACTTATCGAGTTGCGGCGACGTCAGTCTGGGCCGGTCATCGCATATCCGATATTCCTGGTATAGGCTCATTCATGCCTGTTGCCCGAGTATTTTGCACAAACAAAAAGGCTTCGGTGCCACACTGTCTGCAGCCACAAAAGAGCGTTCTTTTTACAAATTTGGGGTACCTTAGAAATGCAACCTGCTCCCACGCCACTCCAAAAACTACCTTAATTCAACAAGTATTAAGTTTAAGCTCGAACGAGCGTTATAATTATCATAATGAGCAATTTTTTTTTGTATTACCTGGCTCACAATATGGTGCTCACCGGATATAGACGGTCCCAGAATGGGTCGGGATAAAAAGCATATATTTACGATTATGCACAAGCGATTTGTCGACACTCGATACGATGAGCAGGCGAAGCCGGTTCGAATCATTGTATCGAGTTACGCGGAAGATATTGTTTAGGTGTATCTGAGGAGTTTTCAGCGCATTATTTTATAAATGTTAAAAAATCTTTTGTAAAGCTTTTGCTAGGTGAAATTTTAGTAGCTTTTATTACTTATTTAGGATGAAATGATTACACCTATGTAATCATTTATATCATTACGACGACGATATACGTAAGACAGCTGGCGGCAGATGGAAGTGAAAAGCCGAAGATCGGGCTGAGTGGCGTGTCTTGGGAGAGGCCTAAGTCCAGCAGTGGACCAATATAGGCTGATGATGATGATGATGAAGGGACTATAAAATACACGATTCCTAATATAGGTACATTAACTCTGAACTGAACATAATTGGTTATTCATTTAGAGATATTTCAACAGTGTCACTCAAATTGTCTCAATATTTCACACAAACTTAAACAAATCAACACATTATACTTCTAAAATATCATCTTGTCTTCATCGATGACACTTCCCTACTTCACACGCTCCTGTTTCGAGAAATGATCAATCATAAAGAGGTCGGTGATTTTTCAAGACGTCTGAAACGAGTTTTGTTTTTCCAAAACACAAAATAAACCTGCCAAATGACGGGTTAAATATAGTTTAAAGGCTAAAATAAACCAAGTGATGAAACGCTGCTCTCTCACCTGCTCGCGGAGCTTGCCGATTTATCTTCAGGTTTACGAACGATCTTGCATAATTATGTATGCTTTACATATTCATCATCATTATAATCAGCCTATCATAGTCGCTGTGGGAAATAGGCTTCTTCCAAAACATACCACGTAGTCCAATCTTCGGCTTTTCGCTTCCAGCCAACTGTAAATCGTTCTATGTATATCGTCACTCTTTCGAGACTTAAGGCGTCCTACACTACGTTTTCAGATTCGTGGTCTCCACTCTAGAACACGTCTACATTGCTTTACATATTACTAACCTCTAAAAATATGTAAGTGTATTTTTTTATTTCTTTGTTTCTTTTTCATCCAGCATCGGATCAACAGATCAACGTGATTCTTAACATGGATACAACATAAAAATCAGAAAGAGAAACAGACTATTTTTGTCTTGGAAAATTAACAGTTCCAATTGGAAAGCGGGTAAAACCGCATACTACAATTTATTATTGTTTTGACATTATTTTGCTTGCGTATTTTCAAAACAAAATTGCCACGTGTAATAAATACTTGAATTTAAAAGTGATTATTTGCCTTTTCTTTGTTACTTTATAAGTTATTCTTTTACTAAAGATTGTTTTGTGTTCTTTTGTGGTTTAAACAAAGAGTCATTTTTCAACTAATTTTTTACATTTTTCTGTTTTTTTAGAGTATAACGTAATGAGACTAACAAAACGCTTTTCTGATGATCAAAATCATAAAAAAAACCTATCTGCTGCTGCGGTACAACTTACCTAGACAACCTCCTGCTAAGAATATCTACCACCTAGTAAACTCTTATAATAATCGATTCGAACCAATTTACCTTTTCATTATTTTTCATAATAATCGGTACGTGAATGAATATTATCTTTATTTTCCTATACATTAGAAGAAACTATCAAGTTATTCGAGGCAGTAAGTAAAGTAATGAGTCTCAATGAGGCGGAACTTTTTCTCTGAGGCCTCGGACTAGGTGATGGTTAGTTTTTACTGGAAAGTAAACTGTGGCGGCGCCTTGAATGAACCGAACCGGTTGGAGATACGAGTTCATAAGCACATCATACTTGTATAATATTGACGAGTGCTTCGTCATATTTTATTTGGCTTGTATGTGGTTATAACTTTGTTAGGGTAAGCCAACGAATGAACTTTTAAGAAGTTATACAGCATGTTTCTCTAGACGACGGACATATTTCATGACGTTATAATTTAGGTTTATATAGTACGAAAAAAAATAAAATAAAAAATATTTACGCCAGCATTAAAAAGATATTGGTGTTCAAATTTTGTCCCGGGACTACAAGACTTACGGTCACCAAAAACAGACGATCAGCTGGCGGCGCGACGCGCCTATCGTTCAAGTAGGCAAGTACAGCGGTCGTCGCCCGCCCGCCCCGCGCCGCGCGCTCGCTCGAGCAGACGCGATGTTTGTATGTACTTATCGGTTAGTTTAGTACAAGTGTAATACGTACCTTTCACCTAAATTTTCCTATTTTCCTTCATACTTCTAAGTGTAACGTCAAAAAGGAAAACTCAACGTCAAGTAGAGTTCATTGAACTTGTTGAGTTAGTACCGACCTAGCTTAGAACAGGCAAAAACATCTAATATCAGCTGTAGCTGTTTCTTGAGACAGTCCAATAGTTCGACTAAACGACGTACACGTATTCGTAATATGACCCGATAATCAAAATAATATCTCGTCTTCAGTAGGTAGGTATTCGCGCGGGATGTAATTTTGTCAAAGTACTCTTGTAGGTTCACTGGAGTCGGCTCGTTTTCCCTTCCTTGATAGGAAGTCGGCACTGTGAACTGTCTGAACATTCGAAGCCGTTGGAATCAGAGCCATCAGAGAATACGATGGGATATGCCTGTTCGGATATGTTTGCCGACGTCTATAGCACCTCTCACACTGTCATTGGCTAAAGCATACACACACACCATAATTATCCCAATACTCTTCGTTGGTGTATTGATAAAAGGCATCGTCACGATGAGCGATAAATAATAATCATCACTCGACGTGAGAGCGGTACGCGGAGCAGCGGCGGCGGGACGGTGCGACGTTCTTATCGCGCTGAACGCAGGTGGCGAACTGACTGCGTGACTTGTTGACCTTGTTGTTGACCCGAGAATCGCACGCACCCCCGCCCGAAACCCCTCAGACGCCGCCGCAGCCTTGCGCCTGCGCCGCGCGCCGTGTAGGCACAGATAGCTTACGCCCGGATTTGTTTATACCTACTAGCATTTGTTATGTGTCTGATTACATTAGTTTGTGGGACAATTTGGTTAAATTGTAAGGTATTGTTTTTATGACGTATTTGAGTCCAGTATCGCTTTCTGAATACCCCCTTGAAATATGTCCGTCGTCTAGAGAAACACCCTATATGACTACTAGTTACCTATCCATAACCATTCTTATAATAGGGCTTGCATATTAAATCTATCATGTTTCTGATCATTCAACCATATAGGTACAATTTACATTATATGCTCGGAGTTTAGATTCGTATCGGTTCTGCGACAGTTATAGCTGGTTTCCTGCCATTTCTTGCTGGCACGTTTGTGCTATGCCAAAAATTAAGCTGAAAGAGATAGCTCGATCTATCGACTTACCTTAATTTTGAGATTTCCATCATGAGAGCAGACCATCCATTTTTTAGATACACAAATAATACGTTACCTGTAACAAAATATAAAACCGAATTTAAAAACAATAAGTTGTAAATATTAAAAATAATAAAGTATATCGTAAGTAAACAACGCGATTTGTACGTCAATACTTTCCTATTGGGATTGCTGGAAGATCGCTTTTAGCGATAGGACCGCATTTTGTGCCTACCAGTGGTATAGGTACATAATTATTTTATCTTCTCTTCATGTGGTGTCAATAAAGTATTGTTGTATTTTATAGTAATGTACATTTTAATACCACTTAGAATTATTGTAAGCTTCTAATAATAAATCAATCTGGCTATGTCCTGTGCTTGTCGCTTTGAGATTCTATGGAATCTTAACAAAAAACAAAAATACAAAATAAAAACAAAATATAAAATAATAATCGAATACTTATTTGCTCACTTATTTCTTAAAATGCTGAATTAAAAAAAAGTCATTTAACTCAAAACTTACACTGCGCAACGTAGTGCACAATACTAACGTAAGCGTTTTTAACTACATATTACATGTGTAAAATCTGTCCCAGTAATCTTATTGGAAGAAATTACTCAATCTTTACATTACTTTTTTATGTTAAAGTGGCGAGACAAGCGGTACGCTTTTATGATCGTGTGAGACATTGCATGTTCGTGACCATTGCAGCGGGACCCAGAACTTTGAGTAACAAAAAATAGAGCATCGCTGATTTGGCACTCATCGAATTAATATTGTAGAGCGCATTTGATACAGAAATAGTATTTAACTGGTTTTTAAAACTAAAATTGGTGAACAAAGACAAATACACCTTTAGGGCGCTGCAGCATATAGTGTAGAACTGAAATCCTGTGATATTAATGTTATTTATTAATTGTTTGTTTTTTAATCCCACTAGTATTACAAATGTGAAAGTTTGGATGGATGGATGTTTGTTACTCTTTCATGCAAAAACTACAGAACAGATTTGGATGGCATTTTGTAAGGAGGTAACTGAGACCCTGGATTAGAACATAGGCTACTTTTTATCCCGAAAACATGTAGCGGGTAACACCGCGGGGCTCAGCAAGTTAATTATAATAAAATTAGAAGATTCCGATGGTAAGAGCGAATGCTCGTCTATGGCCATTACAGCGGTTCTCGGAACTTTGAGTATCAAAACATAACTTAGGACATTGCTGCTTTAGCGCGACGTTTGATGATGATTAATCTCAATAGCTGTAATTTCGCTAGCTGCAGTGCCCTATTAACTGGAACACAGTAACGTTTATACACTACTGCGTGGTGGTAGAATATCTAGTACCTACTGCGGTGGTATCTACGAGCATTTAAACGATATCCTGCTAAGGAGATCTACCACACGCAAACTATGTCTACTTTTTAGCAGTCGTAAGTACGACTGCTAAAAAGTAACGCATAGATTAAGTAATCTATGCGATGCACGTTCGGAAATCTCTGATTTAACTGACAAAAGCGTGTTACTATTGTAAAAGACCGCTACAAATCAAGAAATAAATAGCTATCATAACAAATAACGGGTTTTTTATTTCAATAAATCCCCCTCGCCGTTTTGTCTCCTATATAAGAAGGGGTGACATTAATGTAACTGTCATATTTTTTAATGAAGAGGAAGAGGCGTGGTTACTTGACAACTCTAAATAGAATCATCCAATCTGTCTGCTCTGAAACTCAACACTCTTTTTAAATTCCAGTTAAATACATCACCATGTATTGTATATTGCTTTGTTAGCGATATAACGTGATTGTCATTGTGATGTATGTGAACCAGCTATCTGATTCAGGACTATTATTTGTTTAACGGTACGGCAGTCCTTGTGAATGGCGAAATATGAATAACAATAAACGGTAGCATATATTAAGTTTGCAGATAACTTTAGGTCTGGGAAACTGGAGTGAAACAATTTAGGAAATTTGGATTAGTCAACTTTATTACAATATTCGGGACTGGCTGTACTCTAGTATGTTGCAGTAGCTTACAAAAATTATAATTATGACGATCATATTATTCATAATTATAATACAAATCTACAGAAATATATCTCATATCAATCGACCAAATGCCATCAACATCGCCCTACACGTCGACACTCGAAGTCAACACAAAAATTAAACTATTTCCTAATTAAAACCATTAAAAAGCTTGCTGCGATAGCGTTGTCGCGCACTTCCGCATACAGTTATTTGTGGTTAACCCTTCACCGACTATTAAAGGACTGTCGGGGTTAAATGAGACATTTTTCAAAGGGCCGACTGCTGACGCGCTTAATGAGATGTCGCCATGAGTTATTTTCAGTCGAACACCCGTTTTGACGATGTAAAAAAGGAAACAAATTAAAAACTCAAGATGATGAACTTTTTGTTGACAAACAATTGAACATTGAACAAAACAATTGAAAACAAAATGACAACTTACTTTTTACAAATACTCCTTTTTATTTTATCATCATTTTTATGGATGACAGGAGGTGTTTGACCACAACTGAGCATGATTTTTTGTGACTGCGTGGTCGAAGATGGTAATGGTTGGTGTTTTTTTTCTTTAGCAGATCATCTAGGTAGGTACCACCGAAGCATCAGATATTCTACCACTAAACAGTGGTGTGTGTTCCGTTTTGAAGGGAAACTACAGAAATATTGTGACTGACCATCGAATGTGTTAGAGAAATGAGCGCCAAAGTAGCGATGCCCTGGACTTTTTTTATTTTTTTACTTAATGTTTTGCATATCGCTGTAATGGTCAAGGCAAATGTTATCTCTCACGAGAGCGTTTCGTTCGTGACATTACAATTACATTCTCAAAAACTCCGTATTCCTAAGTAAGACCACGTGTGGTAGCTTCTTCTTTTTTGATTTTGGCGTCGCATTTTGTGCATTTGCCAGTGTCAACTGTTTTGATATTTTCAAGTTTCATAAGTTAAAAAGTAGTCAAAGTTCAGTCTTGGTCAAGTCCAGTCCATGTCAACCAAATCCAAACCAAAAGCTTCGATGGAATTTGGATGCAACACGAAAAGTCATGTTTCACCATATTATATCACTTTTCCACATTTGCGCTTGTAATTTGGTAATTTATGAATAAATCACCACTATTTCTATGCATACACACTCGAAAAAATCACTAGTTTCGGAAAAAATACAATGGGGCGACACGACTCTTTCCGCGTTCCCGCCAAAACTCATTTTTCCTTGTGGTATATGGTTCAGTCTTAGATAAATTCTCTAAAGGTTCAGTTCTTTTTAATGTTGTACTTTTAGTGTATGCAGTAAAGAGTTTCTATCTTAGAATTCTTGTCTATGCACAGTGAGAAAATGATGACGTAAATAAATTAAAAATTTCTATGCGTAAGTCTTAAAACCTAGTTAGTTAGTCCTAACCAGTACAGTACAGTATCTGGTCTGCGTAAGTTCAGATCACTTCCGAACTAACTGAATGACTGACTTCTCTCGTGCGTGTAACATTTCTTGAATGATCAGTAAGTGGAGCGTGAAGTCGAAGGCACGTGTGTATCTCCGTGAGGCTCCATTGGTTACGTGACAGCGCGTAACTGCCTGACGCGGTTGCCAATACAGTACCTACTATTTACTTGAGCTGGTTTATTGATGTAAAAATAACATACTTAGCTTCTAAGTAAGCTATACACGACGACGAGTAAGACATTTCTGACATTTATTTTTTATTCGCAAGCCTCTGCCATAGTTTGGATTTCCTGAAAACTACACTAATCGGTATTTTTAATTCCAGTCTGAATAAAATCCTCTTTTTTACTGGTGGCAAGTTCATCTGGTTAAGTGACGGTGTGGTCAGATGATAAACTGGCTCTCAAGTCCGGCTACCGAAACACATCGATAGATGCTTGTCGGCAGATTTTCAACTTGATGGTGGTAGCTAGCCAGTCGAGTACTAAAAAGTAACCTACCACCATTCTATGATTTCCTTCACCGACAGCTTAAGTTCATTGCTGGGATTTGAAGCCACATCACTCAGCGTACACTTCGACTGAGCTGACCACTAAGCTATCATAGCTACATAAGATGTTCTGCCTGAAAATATTTTAAGAATAAAAAATAGCAATACGACACGCTTTGCAAAAAGAAGGATTAGTTAGCAGATCCAAACACCGTGAGTAAATAGGATCCTATAGCAAATATGATGCGAAACCAAGTAGAAAAATCAATCTATTCGAGGCATTTCCACAAAGATAATTATGGAACGGAAAGCGAATATCCCGCCGCCTATATTATACTCGTAACTGCCTTAATGGTAAAACAACATTATGAAAATTTCAAGAAAGTAGTGAACGATCAGAAAGTGTATCGACTGTAACCTAACATCTATGTTCTTTTACATTTATTTTAAACTATATAACAATCAGTTTTATTAAAGGCGTACGTCACTGACTTGAAAGTTTAATAGGATTATGTGGAGCTCCTTGTATAAGTTTAAGAAATCCTTGTAGTATCAGCGTTTAACTTCAACCTGCTGTACCTATTATATGCCAAACAACTTTTAAATTATGCATAGTATCGAAAATTTATTAAGTGACATCCCACGATGCTGCTGGTAGGTACTATATGACAAGAAAAGGGTCTAATCAAAAATTAATTTACTGAAAAATATGATGATGCTAAACAAAAGAACAGCCCTGCAAGGAAACAGACGCTGGAGTTGAAAGGAGACAGGAAACTGTCACCGGGGCACTAATTTAGTCAGCCTCGTGATAAGTTTCAGCTTATCTCCGGACAGAGAACCTGTTTTGCACTCCGTGGGAAAGACACTTACACGCGCAATAATCCACCTTGTTTTATTTATAGGGCTGTACGATATATCTCTAGCTCACAGACGTATCGGTATTCAGATACTTTCACATTTCGATTTTGATTGGGTTATAAATCTTAGTCTTTCCTTTCAAATCGCTTAATTTTCTCTCGTTTACGGCCAGCCATTAGTAATTAAACACTGGCTAAAGATGCACCGTCTAAGATCATTACCGTCTTAATTTGGTCGGGAAATAATATCTCGTGTGATCGGTAACCCTAGCGGTAATCACGGTGGCGGTGGCGGCATCCCATTCATTTGGTGTGCGTTTGTGTGTGTTATAAATGTGTGTATGTGTGCGTGTTGACGCACGATTTGAGCTACCGTTAGTACATAGATTACGGATCAGTATCTACTCCAAATTGTCAGACTGTCGACCAGCACGGAATCAACTCATGACCTCGCGGGAACACGACTGTAACCGAAGAGGTTATTAATTATGTTGAAATCTCAATAAAATGTAATATGTGATAGCTTGTTGTTAAATTAAAATTGTTATCTTTTTCAATCGTAAAGTATAACGTGCCAATTAAGTGTATTATAAGATATAGACAGTAGGTATTACCAGACCAAGAATTGAGGTTTTGCTTGTTTGTGCAATAAAACTTACTGAGGTCTAACTAAGGTAATAATTGGAAAAAGATAATTATAGCTGTGTGGATACTTTCATAAGTAAACTATTTAGTACCGTAACGTTTTACTGGGGTCTCGAAAGCGCTTCTAATGAATAACTAACTTACGGAAATATTGTTTGTAACTGCAATATTGCTTAGAATCTTAAGCACTTGAATATTTTCTTATGCTATGCTTGTATACTATTTTAGGATAGCTAATTAATAGGAAAATCGACAGATAGTCTTTTGTTTGCCACCCGATAACATTTAATTGTGACGAATTTTATCCAAGCGAATTATTTTCAATTTGGCTGGCTAGCTACCACCCTCAAGTTAAAAATCTGCCGCCTAGCGTCTAACAATGTGTTCCGCTAGCTTCACTTAAGAGCCGGGTCCATTCCAGGCTACGTGTGCTTTACCATCTTCAACCACACCGTCACTTAACATCAGGTGAGCTGTGGCCAAAAACGAGCTGGTCAACCATAAAAAAATATTAAACAAAAAATTTACGCATTGCAACTTACCTACTTACATTTTTGGGATAGGTCATTTTTTTTTTGTTTCTGTGATTTTTGGTTTTTATTTTTTTTTGGCTTTAAGACAATTTTTTGAAATTTAATGAGGCAAACGAAACAATCTTCTGATTTTAAGTGAAAGAGCCAGTCCATTGCAGGGATGCCTAGAACTTTGAGTAACAAAACTAGAACGGGGCTTCGCCGATTGCCGCTCATTACTTTGAGACAACCAATGGTTAGTATCACTAGCCCTGAATTTTCTTGTTTCTTTTGTAAGAAAATGATTAGAGTAGGCTATCTCAATTAAACATGAAATTATTCAACAACTAGCCTTATACGAAGCTATAAGCATGGGGTGTAGGTACTAGACCAAAAAGGGTACCTTAACCTTTGTAAGAAAAATTTTTACTATGAAAACGACCACTACGACGTTTTACTATGAACGCGAAATAAAAAACAGCTTTTCCGTACACTCAATAGATGTTCAATGAAATATATCAATCGAGCGACTGTTTTTGAGATTTCCGTATAGCAGGACAAAAAAACTAGTTTTAGGGACAACTTTCGTTTTTAAATGTACAATGAGTTCTGAAGTAGTGTTGCGCTAAAATTAAAATTAAAAAAAAACTCTGATATATGACATCCTACTCGATACGTTAAGGCGGCCATGTCGTCGAGTAAAAAGCAAATAAATTTCAAGACCATTACGTGGCCTGTGATGAATTGCGTCCTACGAGCCCTCTCGTTTAACCCTTTCAGCTTCCTACGAGAAGATGGATGTATGTTTCAGACAAGGATTTTTTAACCGTAAGTCAATTAAGAATGTTTGGTATGCTACACAAAGCAATGTTTAGTAAAGTACATTGGAATGTATACGTAAGTAGAAAGTCCTTAATATTCCATTGCATTTTAGGAAATAGAGGAACTAAGAAATATTTAAGTAGCATACTACAGTATTTTCAGTAGAAATCTACGAGTATGAAAAATTTAATCTATCATTTTACGACATCTATTTTTCCTATTAATAGATTTAGATATTTGTCAACAGCGTGGGGACGATATTATTAGACAGACAGTTACTTTTGTAGTTTCTTATTTGTAGCGATGATAGCTCGTTGGTTAGCGAGGTTGGTTCACACGCCGACGAGCGTGGGTTCAAATGACAACGAGTTTGAGCTGCTGGTGAAGGACAACATCGTGAGGAAACCATAGCATGGTGGTAGGGTATTTTCTAGTACTCGGCTGGCTAGCTACCATCCTCAAGTTGACAATCTGGCGCCAAGTACCTATCAAGTGTGTTCCGTCAGCCTCACTTGAGAGCCAGTACCATTCAGGCTAGGTGCGCTTTGCTATTTTCAACCACACCATCACTTATTAAATAATACAGAAGAAAATGAAGTAAATAAAAATGAAGGAATATAGAGACAAAGATATTTCAAATTAACACTTATAAAGAAAAAAAAGTATTTACAAATTATTTATATATCATACAAACTACAGAGAAAACAATTTTAAATAAACTAATTTAAAAGGCCGCTTTCAAAAAGAAATTAGGAATAGTTTCCAAAACGCTGGCCTCATTGCCGCGTTGTATGGCAATACTCAAACGTTGGCCAAAATAGAGGCCAGCGTTTTAGTCACGTGTAATCAAGGATAAATCATGTAAATGTATATTATTATATCCATTACGATTCATCTATTTTCTTATAGGATTAATCTTACTAGTAGAAATTGCTCGCAGAGGTCAATTGCGTCAGAATTAATAATATCACTCCGAGATTTAACAAGCACATCTGAATGAGTTGTGTGATTACTGTTGATACATATCGTATAACCACGGTTAAAAATAAAATCTTGATATTTCAGCCCAACATATTTATATAAAAAGTTATAGTAAGAAAATATGATTTATTTTTTAAAACATGTAATTTAATTGTCGCTTGTAGTGGTACGAGTGGTGCTTGTCAATGAACAGAAATAAGTCCTTACGCCTGTGATTCATTAGTTACAAAAATATCCATTTCCTTTCCAACTCTATAAAATTCATTGAGCTTCCGAATTGAATGTTAATTCGATTTTTTTCACTCGAGTTCGAGAGATGATTCGATAAACGAAGGCTCCGATTAACCAGTAGTCGCCTTCATGGAGTTTTAGTAACGCCTCTTAACGAATTATTGCACGCGATTTAATTACGATTAATGAACGATAAAAGTTATCGATGCTGTGAGGAGATCTAATCGCAATGCTCGTAGAAAGCTTAATGCTAGTTAGTTTGATTGCTTTTCAAATTGGGGCTTGACTTTAAGTATACTACAAGCTATTTGAATCCAAATGTAATTGGCAACTTTAACTTACTAGCTACTAGCTAATTAACAAAGCCGTTATAACTATGCTTAGACCTTATATGTATTAAAATGATATACATACATAAAATTAATTCTACATCTACTAATACATAACTAATTATAAAGAGGAAAGATTCGATTTTTTGTTTGTTTGTTTATATTGAATAGGCTCCAAAGGCTTTGTTTGTTTGTATTAATGCTACAGTATTTTCTAATAGTAATCTCCGCGGTAGTAGAGATTAGGGATAAGGTGGGATGTTTTTTTATAAGTAGGTATGTATTGAAAAAAAATGGTATATACTTATTCTAAATGCAAGCTCTGCTTGCTCTGCTATTATAGATGACGCTGTGTGAAAAGTAATAGATATGTAATTATTTCTATTTCTAATAGGTTATGTCTAAATCTTGTTTCAGACACAAAACTTTATTTATCAATCCATAAAATTGACTTCGTTAGTGAATAATATTCTGAGAACCCTATGTGCTTGACAATCTTGGCAATAATCTCGTTTTGAAGCGGCTCGCCAGGTGGATAATACCTAAGTAAATCTCGACTAGATCATTGATCTCTCGAGAGCAGGCGCCGGCGCAGCGGTGGGAGGAGGCTGCTCCGAAACACCTGCCGCCCAAGTACTGTAAACCAGTGTCCGAAGCACAAAG
This sequence comes from Biston betularia, assembly GCA_905404145.2. Taxonomy (NCBI): domain Eukaryota; kingdom Metazoa; phylum Arthropoda; class Insecta; order Lepidoptera; family Geometridae; genus Biston; species Biston betularia. The sequence continues at coordinate 5,601,627 of FR989879.1, forward strand.
CACCAAAATGATTTATAAGCCTTAACTTCAACACGCTAAAATGCACTCTAGCCCACTAATACATAGTGCAAATTTAGATAACAGTTCAAGGAATGAAAATACACTTAGATACGAGTATCGAACAGAAACACATAGCCAACCTAGTCAGGCCACAAATCTCATACAGATAATCTCTAGAAACTTTTACTATAGGCATTGAGTTAATGCTGCCATGTTAAATAGAACCTTTGTCGAGGTTTGTGATTTTATATTGGTGCTAGATCCCGGGGGCTTGGGCTCGTTAACTAATTCTATCGCTAGTTAGAGTCCGGAATTTCCGTCGATTCCAGGATAGAAGGAGTTGACAGGAAACTCAGGGCGGCGACTGTAATGCTAATTAAGACGTTTATTAAGGTAATCAATTGAAGTGAAAGATTTATCATTTTTATTGTTAGCATACAAAATTAGAAATGTTAAATTTATTTAATCTATCATTGAACCGCGGGTTTTCCCGCATTTTCCGGAAAATTCTGTGTGTAATTCCAGGAATGGAATTCTGTGTGCAATTCCAGACTAAGTATAAGTTAAATTTTAACAGCGTGAAGAAGTAAGAAACGTATAATGTTCAAGGTATATATATAGTTTATTTCCGCTTGACAGTCGTTTCGAAAAACTATACATAAAGTTGAATATATACCTTAAACAATCAAAAGCAACGCCTAAATCAATCAATTTGTCTGAGAACAGCAAGTATAGTTGAACAGACAAAACTATACATAAGGGTAAATATATGCCTTAAACACTCAAAATGAACTTTGGCAAAGTGACGTCTGAATCAATCAATATATGCATATAAGCAGACAAACTTTCGGATTTATTATAGCTATGCTCCACGTTTTTCCTCGCTGTCCTATAAACTGTTAAATTTTCCTGTATAGTAGAAACGTATGTTTATTTCTAACCTTTAATCTATAACCGGTTAAATAGTTACTTTGATCAGTAATTTCGTCGGTGCACGAATAAGGAACAAACAAACCGACATTTTTTTTTTTTTTTTTATTAATGGTTGACAGGCTAGTTATTTGACCACAGCTCACCTGATGTTAAGTGAAGGTGTGGTCGAAGATGGTAAAGCACACCTAGCCTGGAATGGAACTGGCTCTCAAGTGATGCTGCCGGAACACACCGTTAGATGCTTGGCGGCAGATTTTCAACTTGAGGGTGGTAGCTAGCCAGCCGAGTACTAGAAAGTACCCTACCACCATGCTATGGTTTCCTCACGATGTTTTCCTTCACCGGCAGCTCAAGCTCATTGTTGGGGTTTGAACCCACGCCCTTCGGCATGCGAACCTACCGCGTTAACCACTGAGCTATCATCGCTACGACATACATATTCGCATTTATAAATATTAGTAAGAAATGAAGGATGTGATAAATCTAATAAGTTAAAAGCTCGGGAGCATCTGATCTAAAAGAAAATAAAAGAATATTTATTTTTGTTGCGTCTACCTTTATTTTATATTGAATATCTTCATATTTATATATAAAGACGTTATACTATCGATCACCGGGCATTATTTTTTTATGTGGTTCGATTTCCATACAAATATTTTTTTGCCATTTATGGACAAATGAAGCATAATTTTACAGTGAAGTCACAGCCACTGGCAATTATTTTGGTGTTTATTTGCGGTGAATTATAATTGTTTGAATAAAACAGTAGACTATTAGCATTGTCTACTGTTTTATTCAAAAATCCTAAATTCATTAATCATTGATAAATTTGATTTTGTGCCAATAATCTACTGTTTTATTCAAGCAATTGTAATTTACCGCAAATAAAGACAAAAATAAATGCTAGTAGATGTGATTTCACTGTAAAATTACTCTCCATTTGTCCATAAATGGAAAAAAAAATTGTATGGAAATCGTACCACCTTAAAGGCTAGATTTTCTCTCAACGTCGCGTCGAAAGTTGCTTACATTGTAACGAGCACAAGTTCGATCGCTCGCAACTTTGCGATGGGTGCACCAAGTAGTAGCTAGAGGCGTGTATTGAGAATACATACTGCCAAGATGCTTATCTAAATCTACTCTCTTATTCAAGATAAACAAAACTTTAAACATCATCGCAAAGTTGCTAGTTTATCGGATTCATTTTGGAAAGTGTGCTTCAATTCTATATAATCTAATTATACCAAGGCCTTTCTTTTATAGGACGTGTGGAATGCCCTGCCAGAGTGGCAAGAATCTTTGTAAAAAAAAGTATAGTAGGTATATAAAATATAGCATTGTTTTTATAGCAGCTTGCATTTGACCACGAACTTGCCTGATGTTAAGCGAAGATCCAGTCTACGATGGAGCATGCTTGCTTAGAAGTAGCAAGGTTCACTCACGACTTTGAAGACACCCAAATCGTAATTATTGGGGAAAACCCGCTCTGGCAGCAAATTCGACTTCCACGTTTTTAGGTCATAATCAGCGCATCATATTCTACTGTTGGATTTGCCTCTCTCAAAACACACCACTCAGCCTGATTCTAGGCTTTTTGCTACCAGCTGTTCTACTTGTATCATTACTCCAACAAATTTTAGGGCGTCATATGTTACATTTTTGCTGTTTTACGGTTTCTAGAACGCGTATACCCCAGCGGTTATCCGTTCTGCGACAAATATATTTACAAAAAAAACAGAAATTTATTTGTAGCGCGCTTGATATTGCTGATTATTTTTCCGACCCAAATATCGACCAATAGAATTGCACCATTCGACGTCACGTGGTACAACCTACATGGTATTATACTGATAATTTTTTGAAAATTTTCTCGTTGTACCACGTGACGTCGAATGGTGCAATTCTATTGGCCGACATTTGGGACGGAAAAATAATCCCCCGAATACCACACGAGCTTCAAAATTATCTGGCATTTCCCTCAAGGTTCCCTGCAAACAAATAAAGTCGTCAAGTTTTTCAGGTTAAAAAATCACTCGCGCTTCTTCGCGCTCGTGATTTTTTACCTGAAAAACTTGACTCCTTCATTTGTTTGCAACGAACCTATCGGGAAATACCCGATAATTTTGAAGCTCTTGTGGTATTATAAGTGATAAATACATGTAAAGGTTACGGTGATTGCTTACCATCAGACAACACGTATGCTTGTTTGCTTGTTAATAAAACATAGATATGGAACGTGTGTATACAGTTATGTACCTATTCAACACTTATTACAGAACAGATTGCCACGCAACTTTGGTCCTAATCAACAGTTAACCAGATTACAGCCTAAAAATGGTCGTAGTCAAAATCACAGGCAGGTCGTATTATTTCAAAAGGTATCATACATTTATATTGTGCCAAGCGGATGTTTGGAGCCCGTATGTAATTATTGGCCGGAAGACGTTCGATTATTCTGCAATTCACATTAAGAAAATATATGTTATGTAGTCGTTGGTAATGTAGAGTTAATATTTCAATTTGTATGTATCTACTTATCTATCAACTTCATTGATATTTTTGTAAGATTTTTGCTCTTGAAATTGTGTAAGAGACCAACGTAACAGATTCAGAACTTTTGATGATAATCAAGTGACATACGAGTAAATATTTTTTTTTCAATAAAGAAAAAAACAGATCGTTAATCTGTGTTTTAAATCATACCTTGAATATTCTTATACTTATAAGCATAATAAATATGTAAGAGTACGACTATACCCACGTAATAAAAATATTGTTATCGTCGTAACACATAAAAAAACAAAGTTTTACTTACATCACAATATTTAACATGGTATTGTATTATGCGATTAAAATGATTTTTTAGGAATAGCTTAATTCACTTCGATCTCCGGACATCACTGCTATAGTTATCAACAACAACATTGTAATGGTTTAGAAGTCAACATTGTGATGATTTTATATAAAGGGGTTAATTTTATTTAGATTGGTAGTAACATTATTAATAAACAACGTTAAGAAAGTCTAAAGTAATCTAACTTAAAACTAAATGTATTTTTATTAATACTGTTAAACGAGCAATATAAATTTGTATTTTTTACATGGCTTTGCTAATTCGATGATATATTTTGCTACACGTGGATTTTAGGAGCGAAAAATTGATTTATCTAGGTGGGTATATCTTGTTAAATAACTTTTTAACGATATATACGTGTTGTGTGTTTATATGCATATACCGAGCTCAGTCGCCCAAGTACTAGAAAGTTTAAATGCTCTCCAATTTCAAGCTCATACGTACTTACCCGAAACTGGCCGCGTTGCCCCGTTATATAGCAGGGCTAACTTTTTAGAGTAATTAAATATTCAAATTACAAACATCGTTTAATGCTAGATGAATCATCCTTTTAGATTTTTATAAACATACAAATGGTGTACCTTATTATCGTACCTATTAACAAAATTGGAATATGCAAATCAACACCTTTGGACCACTAGATTGCAAATAGCCGCAGATAAAGAGGCTCTTAAAATAAATATTTATAGAGCAAAACCCAGCCAGGTGTGCCAGAAGCATAGCGTACAAGTTGTGAGTCATAATGTCACTAAAACTTGAATTAGACAAAAATTACCTCTTGTATATTATTATTAAAAACTAAATAGTATCCATGGAAATTGTATACATACAAAGTGATTAATGCGGGCTTTCATGCCTTACATTTGCAAGTAGGTATAGAATACGGTTTAACAGATTTCTTCAAAAACATTTTTAGTCTTAAGTAGTCGTCGATATTTTTGTGGTGTTTCTTGTCTTGCATATAGCAGACCAATAAGGATAGTAATCAATAATGGTCATTATTGCCAACCATCGAGCAATGTTTCTGCTTGTTAGGCACTTATGACTTAAAAACATGACCGTTTTTAGATACAGTAATTGGATAAAAAATATCAACTTGCCAATAAAAAGGAAAAAACTATGTATCGAAAACCACAAAGACTAATATTTATAAAGCCAAAAAAACTGACACGCTAGTCAGTAATTATCTTATAATCTAGCCTTAATCTTCATATACCTAGGTACCTATATACCTAAATTATAGACATCTATATAGACCATTAACAAAAAGTAACTTAGCATTTGCGTGTATGAATGCATTGTTTAGTTTCATATATACTAGGATACCTGTATAAAAACCGTTTTAAAATACCCATAATAATCTAAGTTTTGTAAAGTAAGGTAAAAATAAAATTTGGCTTTTTTATGTTTGACAGGCCTGACCACAGCTCACCTGATGTGTTGGTATTCACCTTAAATGTTGGTGTGGTCGAATATAGTAAATGCACCTAGCCTAGAATGTAACTCTGTAGCGATGATAGCTCAGTGGTTAGCGCGGTAGGTTCGCATGCCAAAGGGCGTGGGTTCAAACCCCAACAATGAGCTTGAGCTGCCGGTGAAGGAAAACATCGTGAGGAAACCTTAGCATGGTGGTAGGGTACTTTAGTTCTCGGCTGGCTAGCTACCACCCTCAAGTTGAAAATCTGCCGTCAAGCATCCAACGGTGTGTTCCGGCTGCCTCACTTGAGAGCCAGTTCCATTCCAGGCTATGTGTGCTTTACCATCTTCGACCACACCGTCACTTAACATCAGGTGAGCTGTGGTCAAACACCTAGCCTGTTAACCATAAAAAAACTGCCTCTCAAAATGAATAGATACTTTTACAAATTTCAACTTCATTCTTACAATTTTACCTAATTAATAAAATTAGTAATCTAACAATCTCGAGTTTGGTATATTAGAATCGTTTATAGATGGCCTTTTAGAAAATTTCAAACGTAGGTACTGCATTCTTTACAGTTTTACATAACTAATTATTTCTCACTAATCTGTCGTAACGCAGCTGAAGCAGCCACCGTATATTATTTCGTAATAAAAATATTCAAGCGCTATCAACGATCTGTATAAACTATGATATCTCCGAAACAATCGCGTAGCATATACGTTCTCCAAAACTAATAAAACGAGAGTAATTTAGAAACCAAAAAGGAACAAGATCGTAGAATGGTACAAATGAACACATACCAATTTGTCGAGAGCTGTTCGTTCGTGGCGATCGAAAGCGCAGATAACTCATAAAATAACCATCAGCTACCTCTCCGTGTCTTGTTGCTACCTTATACAATGCATGTATCTGGATTTTGACTACTCTATGCGCCGAACCGTGAAGACAGTGTGTTCTAGCCTTTATTGGAATAATTACGTATTGATAATTTCGATTTTATCATTAAATTGAAACTGGCATTACTCGATCGTTAAACTTAACTAATCTTTTAAGCTATTTCACTGTACCTACCATGAAAACATATCGGGGCAATCGATTCACACAAAAACTAGAACTCAATTAAAGCATCCGACCCAATAAAATTCCTATTTCAATGCGTAATGAAGTAGTTTACACCTATCCTATTTATTTTTAATTGGTATTGACTCCACCATATCGACGGGGAGTAAAGTTGAGGTATTCAAAACCATGTGTGCTGCATACCCTTATTTGCAGAGAGAGCTTGGTATTAATCTTGTGACAGGATACACTTTTTTACACAACTATGTGTTACGTAACGCAAGTGTATACCTTCATTTGAGTAAACATTGCATTTTAGAGATTTTATCTCTGTTTCATAATGGCTTGCCAGAAAGACTACCGCTATTGCATAATTATTATTCCTATTCAGGTCAGGTTCCAGGAACGTAAGTGAAACGCGTCATATCGGAGTCTGATTAGCCGGACCTCGAGCCCTAGACCTCTATTTCTTTGAACATTTCTTGGAGACGCGTGCGCAAGCTTTGATCTGCGCCGACAAAAGCACCGCGCTCTTATCTCGTTGCGGGCCGATTTTTGTTTTAACGCCGTGACAATAATGGTCTTTGTGGTTGATAAATATAGATTTTTGTGTACTTCCTGAAAAATTTGAGAAAGGAGGAGGCTCTACCGGAAGTATGACAAGCGTGTGAAAAAACATTCAAGGAAATCCTTGTACTCGTAATTGACGACTGCTTCATGGATGTAAAAGTAATGAAACGAACGAAACACTATTCTGATGGTAAGTGATAACAAATTCCAGGGCATCGATAATTTGGCGCTCATTACGTTGAGACATTCGAGTCTCAATTGGTCTATAATTTCGCTAACTGCAGTACCTTACCTACTCTTGAAATAGGCAACGCAGTAATGTTTCCAGATTACCTACTGTTTGTTTGGCGGTAGAATATTTGATACTGCGGATCTAGAATAACCCTTGCTAAGACTTAGTGACGGAACTAACCACAACCACGAAAGAAGTGTTATGAAGCATGTTTATTGCGGTTATTTATCATAGCTAAATGCAGTGAAAGATTAAACGAACCCAAACAAGACAGAAATATTCTCCAAGATGGGATCACATCGTAGATCAGAGTAATGGAATGTAAAGAACCTCAAGAGTTAATTTCTCCAGCTTATCGGCAATAAACTTCATTCCTTATTAATATGGAGTGAGCTCCTGTTGATAGAGGAGTTCTATTTTGACAGAGCATGGCGGCTCGCCAGTGTTGCTTGTTATTTAATTGGAGCTGCATTAATTTCGTAACAGCCACTTCCGTCGCGCGGAGACCGGTGCTGTCCCGAGTCCTACGTGCTTCTGAACTGACTGTGTTTCTACGTGCTGTGTTGTATTCTGAGTGTTAATTGATTGATTCAGGCGTTACTTTGCGATGTTCATTTTACCATTCAAGAGATATATTTTTACTAATGATATCTCTTGAATACTGTGTTGTGTGTTGTAAAACGGGTTTCAAATGTTGTGCATAGCAACGTTATAACAAGTGATGGTAGAAATAATGATTAATTATAAAAATAATATTCGGTTACAAAATTATATGGTTTTTAATATTAGGGAAATGCGAATAAATTATTGAATTGAAAATACATGTCAGATTTTCTTTGCGTGCACTGGGCGATCGCCTATTTATTAAGTGCACGTCTGTATGTATTTATTTTATAAATTTGCAAAGTGTTAATTTGTAAGATATTTTGTTTAGTTATTATTATAATATTCGACCAAAAATTGCACTTACAAACTAATTTAGTTAAAAACAGTTATTATGTAAGTAGGAAAACAACAATATTTCGCAACCATGTCGCCGAAAAATAAATTTACATGGTTAAACCTCATACTTAAAAATGATTTACTATAGAATTGTAGCCCATTAAAACGTAAGTCAAAGTTAATCCGATATTGTCTGTAAGCGTTTCACTACGCAGTCACCTGAGAAGCCTGACACAATTCTCCACGCTACACAACCACACTTATGAAACACCTAAGCTGAAATGGGTTAATAATCCTTGTCCAGATGTTCCATTCTAGGTCGTGAAGCGCCTGCGGTGCGCAAGGTCGGTGGTGAGGCAACATGTCCCTTTCCGCTCCAAAAACTACGGTTATGCAAACTTGGTAGCCCGCGGTTCTGCACCCTTCTCACGCCTGTCTGTGGTTCTATGCTTTACTCGGTGAAAGAGTTAAAGTATTGCACTGACACCCTGCTCTTTATAATCGTTGAGCTATAATGGTAGTTAGTTAAACATAAAATAAATAAATACATATCGTAGGACATCACACACAGCGCCATCTGACCCCAAACTAAGTAAAACATATTTTAATCCTCTTTTTTTGTAAATACATACAGTACACCCAGAAACAGAACAGACATTTGTTTTTACTACAAAATGTTTGTCCTAGCTCAAACCAAGGATAAATATTTGTAAAATTTGATTTCGTAAGTTAGTTACCTAATTACTATATTTTATAAAGTTCTGCATTGTGAACAGTTCTTGTTCTATGATTTTCAAAACTTACTAGAAACAATCAGAAACAATTCGGTCGCATGACAATTTGTGAAAAAACTTTAAAGATCACTGATCTGTTTTTCATACAATTGCCTTGTTATACACCCTTAGCTGCATAATTTTTGCCTAGGGTAACTGAACAATATTTATGAAAAAAACGAAAGTAAATTTATTTGTAAGTGATGTGGTTATGGTTGTAGTTGTTTAGTTGGTTGCCTGGAAGAGATCACTATTAGCGATAAGGCTGCCACTTGTGGCACCAGCTCCACCAGGTTACTAGTCAAACTAGCTTATTGAAATACCGAAGTACCGGAGAGAGGTTCTAGGCTACTGGCATCGTAGCTACAGTGGATGCGATGGAAGTATGTACGCTGTGTGACTTCGACGTGTACTACTAAACTTATGATACTAAATATTCACTAAATGGAATATTATGAAGATAATCACTTGGATTAATTTTATTACTCATATAAAATTAATCCAATCCAATTGTATTAATTTAATTTTTCTCTCCATGAGAACTTTCAAGTTAAACACCTAAATGATCTAATTAGTACCGAAATGATATTAACAGGAAGCCAAAACTGAGGTGTTTTAACTGGACTTTCATAAAATAAGGATACGCCACCTTAAAGTGAGGAAGCCGAATCTCGCACAGTTAGCTATAAACACCGTTTAACAAATGAGTGCGCGTGAGACGGGATGTGAATGACGTTAAAATAAAACCATTTCCACATCCCGAAAATTCGGTACAGCTAGCTATAATTACTTTCACCTTTCTCGTTATGAGTTTCGGATTGTAAAAATCATAATCCATAAAAAATGACACGGCGCGCCGGAAATGCAGATCGCGTCGGGCGCGCGGCGTGGCCGGACGTGCGGCCGCGCAACTGGGTCAAGCTATTTCTGTTTTGGCGGGAACTGGCCGGAAGGGACGCCATTGTGGATGCGCGGGAAGCCCGGAAAAACAGCCACCGGATTTCTAGCTACTGAAATCTTACACGACGCGGCGAACAGTAGCCTTGTATTGGTTCGTTTGCGGCTGCGACGACGCCGTTTTTCTTAGGAAGTAAACGTAGCCGAACGGTTACTTTAATGTCGTTCTTAAAATGTGATCTGTATTTCGAAAAAAAAGGAAATGTTACAATTTCACCTTAATGTTTTCGAAGTAAATGTTCTTTGGGAGCACAGGATGCTGTATTAACGGTGTGATTGTTTATTTTTCCGCTATAGTTTAACTGTTTCTTGGGAATTGATATCGGATATAGAATCACGAGGTAAAAACTGTCGATTTCATGTGAATTTCTGAGTGGCTTGAAATGTGTAGAGTCTATGAGTATAGGGGTCAATTTTACCCTGCAGATTATCGATGCGGGCGTTCGCAATAAGTAGCATTTCACGCAAAGGACCCTCAATTAGAATTAATTAAAGACAATTTAGCAATCCAGAAAATTAATGGTCACTTGACAATTAATTGAATACAAGATTTTATTTTCTTCGGCCTTAATTGCTATAGGTTTGATAATTTAACTAACTAACTCTGGAATCGCCAATAAAACCGTTTGTTCCATAGAAAAAAGTAATTTACTCTACAATCAGTCGTATCCTATTTGTGTCATATTTATGTTTTACAGCAAAAACTTCTAATTAGTTACCCGAGACAAAAGTAAATATCTACTGTTCAAGAAGCTACGATTATGTTAATAAAATCACGTGGTAAATGCATAGTTATTATTATCGAGCACGATCTAACTATAGTTACAGAGTCGTTTTTCTTAATAAATCAATCACAAAAGCTTTATACTCTTTTAGCACGGTGCTTAGCTTACATTAGTGGATTACTGGCACGCGATTCAGGTATATAAGCCAGCTGTAATTAAATATGAGTTAAATAACTTAAGTATTTTAATGTATAATGTGTGCTCAAGCATATTAATTTATGGGAATTTTGTAGTAGGAACGTTTTTTATGGTCGATAGGTTGGATAGGTTGGATAGGTTAGGTGTTTGACCACAATTCACCTGATGTCAAGTGACGGTATAATCGAAGATGGTAAACATACCTAGCCTGGAATGGAACTGGCTCTCGCGTGAGGCTATTGGAATACACAGTTACGTAATATTGTAGTAAGTTTGTAATAAAGAAAGAAAATGATTTTTCATTTTGTAACACCACAGAACACACAAAAATAACAACAAACAGTTACAAAATAGATAATACATTTTTTTTTGAGTACATATATACTTTTATTTGTAAATAAATGCAGACACACAGACACAGAACAAACGTTTTTGCTTCTCAACAAACGTTTATTTCGGAGTAGGAATTGAACCCAACCATTTATATGCAACATATTCTTTAGTTTTATTTTAGTATGTAGTAAAAAACGCAAACTCGGTTGGCGGAAATGCGGAAAGATCTGTTGCCAGATTACATTATTTTCTTAAACTTTTAATACTATACTATGACAAAACTTAAATCAAATAGATAAAAACATGTTTTGTCAAATGACTTTGCATAAAAATAATAACGTTTTATTCATAAAGTGTTGAATACTGGCTTGAGCTTGGAAAAGGGGCATATAGTGAAATATGAAGTAGTTTAAAAAACCAAACCGTCCACCAGTTTTTGCACTGTTGCTGAATGTTTTAACTTAACTTAGTTTGTTTTAATTGTATAATGTTGGTGTGATCTATAAAGAATTATATCTCTATCTCGTTTTTTTTTTTATCTTTATACGTGAGTAAATGTCTATCTATCGAAGCTTATATTAAATTTAACACAAGTTTATAAGGGCACGATCAGAATCGACCACAACTTACTTTGCGTAACTTTAACTTATTTAACTTGGATTTTAAAACAAAATCTTGAAAATAACGAAACACTGACAAATGTACATGGTGCAAAGCCATAAACAGAGCGGAAAAACATTGAAAGTATCGAAAGTTTGTCTGCCATATCCGTAACAATTAAGCATAAGAAATACTTGAAATCGTATCGAATTATGTATAACAGTATCCCTTCTTACAAATGCATAGTTCCTGCTATTTTGCACTTTCCGCTTTTTGTAAATATGTAATTGAAAAAGCAGTTTATGTAAGAGCTCCAAGAGCCCAAGTTATCTTGAATGTTAATTTCTGCATGGTTGGTTATACTGTTCTTCATTTACATAGTATACAAGACTAACTTAACACTCAACTTGTAACAATACTTAAATTGGCAATTTTCAAGTTGGAACACCTGAAATAGTCAACAAGTAGGTTTAATGACATGTATAAAGTGTGATTACATATCAACATAAGTATAATTCAATTTTACAACAAAAGAAAAGTGTGAAAACGCTACTCGGCTCTTGTTAACGTTTTGTAGAGGAAATGATTATTTTCTATTAACCTGCATATTTATGACCACATTAGAATTAGTGGCTGCAAATGAGAAAATAACAGCAATTAAACACCGTTAACTGTTGGTTATAATAACTAACACGGGTTACCATTATAGTTAACGCGGAGTTAGCACGGGGTTTGTTGCTTAACTCATTAACAATAAATTAATCAAAGCGTGCATGGTCGTGCGTCACGCCCCTAGCACGCCTCAAGGGTTTCGGCGGAGCGTATTGTGCTCTCCCGCAAGTTGAAAGGTAAGAAGTTACCAGATACTAACTATGTACTATCTACTGTACTATAAGGCGAGCGTTTACATACTTTAGTTGTGACATGAATACATCCTCCATAGTAAGAGTGAATTAAGAAAAATGATGAAAACAACATCAGGGGAAACAGTTTGGTGTCGCAGTATCTATCATCATCCACATCTAAAATTGAATTACACTACTCGATAGCTAAAGGGCCAAAGAATTCGTAAGGAAATACTTGAAACATGGGCTTCAAAAATGTATAATTACGTAACAACTTTTAGGCTATTAATTTAAACCAATGTTTTTTTAATGTTACGTTTTTTTTAAACTACGTTTGGCCACCAACTCGCCTGATGGAAAGCAACGGCGCGACCGACGACGGAGGACGCTGATCTAGAATCAATCCAAACTTCCAAATTGTATATTATATGTAGGTATGTGTTTATAGGAAACAGAGAAGCCGGCAACGAGTCACACTAACATTATAAATGCGAAATATTGTCTGTTCGTATAGAATTTTTTTACTCCTATACATGCTGTATAATTACTAAACGGTAAAGCTTATACTTTGGACTAACACATAGATTTGTATTTAGTAAGTAGTCACAAGAATTAGAAATATATGTAGATTTTAAGGAAGTGATACTCATATTGGCAGTGTGACAAAGTTTTTTCAATCGTACCGTACTCGTACGTAGTCGGCCTAAATATTGTACCTAAATAAATTAAAAAATAACTCCAAGTAAATAAAAATCTTATCTATGAATATTCCGATGAAAGCATGACTTTTTATTTCAACGTTAGCGAGTGACCTACCGGCCTATACCTACCTACTTCATTACGACATCAAAGGGTAAAAGCCTCTTACACAGGGGGAATCTAATTTTTCCCCTACATTTCATAAACAAACTCGTCGGTCCATTAACAGAGTTACTTTTAAGGTTTTGAAACTTCTAACGAAGTTTTAGCAGCATTGCAGCTTTTAGTAAAAAAAATTGCAATAATTAAATCGATGAGTTGAAAAGGCACATTAAAAAGGTAGGTAAGGTAGGTTTTCCCACTCAGGGCAAACATTTTGCGAATAAACACATGTTTGTTCTGTGTCTGGGTGTTCTGTATGTATTATATTTACAAAAAAAAAAGTATTTATGTTTTCTATCAATTATCTGACTTCCATCACACAAGCTCTGCTTAGTTTGGGGTCAGATGGCGCTGTGTGTAATGTCCTACGATATTTATTTTATTTTTATTTATTTAATCTACTGTTTTTACTTACGTAGATATATTTATTGGTTAGTCTACATGATACAGTTTGTTACATACTTAAAACAATATCGTTTTTTGGATTCTGAATAGAGATGAATGAAACTAGCTCAGGTAGAAATGACATCAAACCTTATAAACGAGATTAAAGAACTTACATAGATTAAGATTAATTTGACTAACTTTCCTCTTCCTATGTTGTATTATTGTAAAAAATAAAAAATTCAATTTGACAAAGGTCACAGACCTTAGTCTCTGTGTGTGGAGCGTATAAATTTCAATTTAAAAAAAAACCTTATAAACGTATTAGAATAACTGCATGTACGTTTACCTACACGAAAAACACAATGAGTGGGTCAAATAAAGAAAAAGTACCTGGGCGACCCATCTTTGTTCGGTGTAGTTACTTATTCTGTGTAGTTTAAAAATTGGAAAATCAAGTTTTCTCATTTCAAAAAATAAGTTTCCTCCAAGATTTCCAAACAAAAATCGATAAGTTATAAGACTGGTTGATAAATTAGCATTTTATTCCAATTCCTGAGAAACAGCCTTTTTCTAAAGATATTGGAAAAGCGGAACACTATAACGGTCTCTCCCGGCGGGGTAGGTCTTTGTATGTGTGCGATCGTGCCGTAAGAAGGTGCGCTTGTGTGTGTGTTCAGGATCAGTGGCCGGCGCGCGCGCACCTGCCGCGTGGTTCCCACGCCCGCGCCCCCTGCCCCCCTGCCTCCCGCAGGCCCACACCGCTGTGACGTCACATCCACACAAACAACGGTCCGCAAAGCAAAGCTTGTTTTTGTTTTTTACAGTATCAATATTAAATGCCACTATTAAATTAAATAGCAGATTAATTAATTGATAAACATTTCCTGTATGATTGACGCTAAATAACGTTATTTGTTAAATTGTACATTCAATTTTGAATTAATTTTCGTTGGCTATTTTTATTTCTAATTTATTCCTATTATCGCCTTCTATTTATATCCTTGAGTAGATAATTATTTTTTACAATTTTAATTATTTATAACACCACTTTACGTTTCGGACTGTGCAAGTGTGCAATAATGATTATTTTTATTATAATACATAGCAAATATTAGAGGATAGGATAAAAGTTACATACAAGTGCACCACTAGGTATATTGTAATTGTTTATTTTTTTATCAGTATTTTGGCACATTAAACACCAGTTTAATGTGCCAAAATACTTATTATTATTATTTTTTTAACTGTTAGCTACAACTGCCTACCAGGCAGTTGTAGCTAACAGTTAAAAAAATCGATCTGTGTAATACATTTTATTAGGTACATCTACCATACAGACCATGGTAGATAACTACTTTATTGACAACTTGATTTTGAACAATTCATTTTTATAGAACAACAAGAACAACGGCTTTTTAAAAATTAAAATAATCTAAGACCAGCAAACTAAAGAAAAATAAAACCAATAGTCAATAAAATTTAAGTAGCGTCCTCTATATCGAGTTAGCCTAACTAAAACAGTTTTATTTTTGGCGCCACCTAGCGATGTTTGAGTGAACTATAATGTAAGCAAGCTATCTGAATACGAACCAGTATTCCATTAAAAAAGTTAGATGGCGCTGATAGCGTACGATAAGTTTTCGAAAGCTTGCGTAGGCGCAAGTTTGTTTTGTGTGTGTGCATGTACAGTGTACACACAACACTATATACATACATGTAGATTGTAGACGCGCAGAGCTTATTTGGGAGCGTTGTTGTTTTGCTTGTTTACATTTTGTCTTACCAACGGTTTTGCTAGCATCTTATTGTTCTTTTCAGTTCAGCCAGTCTTAATATACGATAGTTACTAAATTGGTTCTTATATTGTATTTTACTTAAGAACATTTATTTTCAATTATAAATTCTCTATAGGTATCAGGATTATAAGTATTTGTAACATTCACTGTGAGATTTTTCGATTTTTATGAAAACGAATTTCACATGTTCTTTAATAGATATTGACTATCATAAATATTTAGTTTTTTTATCTAGTTGATTTGATTGGTTACTGTATTTTGACACATACCGTCATGACATTCTGTTTTCATAGGACTTCATCACGTCTTACGTAACAATTAATTCAGTAAAAAAAAAACTAAATAACAATTGACTGCCTTGTTGGCTCATTTGGTAGGGAAACTGATTCAAGAGCTGTAGGGCGTGGGTTTGATTTCCACTTCGGACAAACATTTGTGTGACAAGCATAAATGTTTGTTCTGTGTCTGGGTGTCAGTATGTACATAAGTATTTACAAATAAAAGTATATAGGCAAGTATTCTATCAGTTATCTGGTTCCCATATTACAAGCTTTTTTGGTTTGGGGCTAGATAGCGCTGTGTGAAAAAAAATTGCGTTATTCATCTCTATATCTACATTATTGATGACAGATTCACAAATGGCGCTGTGTGTATAGTCCTACGATATTTATTTATTTACTTCTATATAGTACTACGATCACATATTATATCGATATCAAAAGAAAGCGCTCAAACACATTCCAAAAGTGTATTTTGCAAAAAAAAAACTTGGCGTGCCTTTTACAGGGTTATAAGTTTAGGGTGTATCTTATAAGCCAAAAGGGGATAGTAAATATTTATCATTATGAACAACTTTTACTATGAAACCAATGCTGAAATCGCGAAAAAAAAATCTTTTTAAAAGAAAAATGTTTTTTGGCCTTCCCTAAAATTTATGGAATAAAATATACTTTTTTCGTGATTAGTGTTGGTTCCATAGTAAAAGTTCTTCATAATAATGAGTACATTAACCCCTTTCCGGCTTAGTAGATGTCCCTATGCATATAACCCCGTATAAGTACTTTTTAATGCAAAAACACGATACCACGAAATGCTCCTCGGTTTTTTTAATGAAAAGCTGGGAAACCAAATTGCTCTTACCTATTTTACTTGCATTTTCATTAAATACATACTTGAAAATATCGAAAAACTATACCGAATAATAGTTAGGCTTGAGCTTTTAAAAAAAATATATTTATTTCAGGCAATGCAAATTTTATTAATTCATTTTATTTTAAGTCTATCTTAAAATTAGTTTCATTATTAGTGAAGTAGGTATTGCATGGACATGTGCAGTTCCAATTATTATAACTTTTTAGTAGAATTTAATTTGCGGCAAGTTGGCAACATTTCAAACGTTTCCAGTATATCATAACGACTCAGCAACGGATTTATTGCAATATAAATCATACATTAAGGCACAAACTTTGGAATTATTCTGCAATTTATACGAGGCGAAGATAGTAACTACTCTGTATTTAATATAGACAGCAGAGCAACACAATGTTGCACTATTTTATTACTTGACAACTTATTATTAATTATCATGAAAATATCGGGCATATTTCAAAAGTTAATAAACTTGCTGAATGAACATTAATCATTCATATGTCCAAGAAATCATGGCGCTGATTCTCTTACATTTCTGAGTTTATCAGTTACATTACATACCTACATCTAAACATGTTTCAAATGTTCGTCTTCATACCGAGGTCAGAAAATCTATCACAAACACTTTGTCGGATAAATTGTATGAAATTGAATGTTTGTTTCTAAAGTAAACATTTTTTTGTGGTTGTCAGGCTTGGTGTTTGACCACAGCTTACCCGATGTTAAGTGACGCTGTGATGGAAGATAGTAAACACACTTAGCCTAGAATGGAACTGTCTCTCAAGTGAGACTGGCGCAACACACCGCTAGGTGTGGCGGCAGGTTTTCTACTCGAGTGTGGTAGCTAGCCAGCCGAGTACTAAAAAGTAGCCTACAATGGTTTCCTTGCAATGGTTTCCTTCACCAGCAGCTCAAGCTCATTGTTGGGGTTTGAGTCCACGCCCTTCGGCATGCGAAGCGACCGCGCTAACCACAGAGTTATCATCGTTACAAATATGAAAGTACTTTTACCTTGCTATTTTGGTTATGGAAATTACCTTTTCATAAAAGTAATTCAAAATACCCATGTGATGTTAATAAATAGGTAGTACACTGGTACAGGTAGGTACAGGAGCATTTCGTTCTCGTTACATTTACATGAAGAAATTACTATAGTAATTTTATTAAACTATATTTTTATAAGAAACGTTTGCGCACAATCTCGCCTGATCATAATTGAGTCTCCTGTCTACTACCTGCCCCACGTTCTTTCAGACAATGTTTTCTAGGTTGATAAACTTTGAACGCAGCCACTTAGCCAGGTAGTTTTATTCCACATTCGTATAAAAATATGAAATTTATAGGCGTTTATAGTGTCGAAGCATATATTAGTATGCAAACTGCAGACGGCTGGCACCCGCGAGGTGACGAAGCCCACATTTATATGCGAATGGACACTTCGTTCCGTGACGAGAATCTCTCTACCTCGTTTTAGCATTATAAAATTATTTTTTAAGGCGTAAATTGAAGAAAAATCACTTTATTCTACCCATTAAACGTTAAACGGCGACTAAACGTAAAAAAATCTATAGGTATCATTCTATTTCATTTTCTACCTTTGATGTGTTTTTTACCCGATTGCCAGGGAATGGTTATGCTTTTCGCGCGTATCGTGTATATATTTATGTATGTAAATTTCTTTATTACCTCGTATCTTCCGAACGGCCGAATGGATTACGACAACTAGACTCGTCTCAATAACCCAAGTGCCCTTAGAGTTTGGTTTAAAAAAATCTAGATGTTGGATTTTTGGCAGGAAATAGTAATACGTAAATTAAAAAAAATAACTAAATCTATCAAGTAGGGTATCTAAATAAAAGGAATAAAAAAGGGATTACAAAAATGTTTTGAAGTTATATGTTTAAATTTAATTAGGAATAATACATTAGTTGAAAAAGATTCTTCCTTTAATTTTATGGGTATTTTATTCGCAGTCGGGTATATAGATGTTTTTAAACTCAGCTTGTTTAAAAACAGCGTTAGGTGAAGTTTAATCAGAGCTTAACAAAAAAAAAATAACATCAACGGTAAGAAGTCTTAGATATCACAATTCTAGAGTCAAATTCATATAATGCATATTTACCTACTTACCAATATATTATCTAGCAAGTTATCGGTAGGTTGGTTTCAGACACAGAGAAGATAATCAATCACAAATGAATTGTCAAATGTTAGTTCAGCACCCATGCTCGCAGAAATTAAACAACACCGCAGCAAGTTGTACCTACTATAGTTATTATAACTCATTATGTAGACTAATTTGAATTTTAATCGATAATTACTAAGAAACAATCGATAAAGTTTTCGATTACATAAAAACAGGCTATCGAATAGCGTACAACTCTACACCTTATGAATAACTGAGTCTATCTGTGATTGTAGGTATATTATTATGTCATTCATAAAATCCGTTATCGCTTTTCCGAAAAAGAAATAGCTACCTTATATTTTTTTATCGCAATATGTGACAGATGAATACAGATGTAATATAAATATTTAAGTAATGAAGATACTACATTTGCAATTCAGAGAAAATGGGAATAACATAACGTTATCACATGTTGATAAGAGATATTTGATTCAGGTATTCAAACCAAAAATTTTTGTTGTAAGCATTTAGGTTAGTAAAAAAAGGTATTCTAAAAAACTGATAGACTACTATTTTTTACTTATCACAATGTTTGCATTTAAATTGTTTTAAAACTAAAACCACAAGTTAATCTCATAAGCAGAAAAGGTCACGTTATTCGATCGACTCGATTGGGCGAGAAATGCAAACATGTCGGCCGGCTGATCGGCCGCCAGTACCAGGCGCTCATAACTCTTTTAGAGCTTTCCACTGCTCGCCTACATTCAAAGCTAGCGCTTATGAATGAACTTGTGTCTGTGTGCGGCGGGCATGTCGTCTAACAACGCACTCTTCTATGTGTGCAATGAACACGTGTTTATTCGAGCCAATGTGGTAGGCATTCATGTGAATTTTCTTGTGTCAACAACGGAGCTGGTTTAGACAGAAATAGTCTGTTGCTTTGTTTTTGCGAAGTTGCGAACTAGGCGGCTGTTTTGCTCTATTCTTGACTTAAAATAAATCTAGTAAAATATTAAATGCTTTGAATATTTGCAAAGACTTGTCGGGGAGATTTAAATAGACTATACGTGACTAAAGTGCTGGCCTTTGTTTTTCGTAAAAACTAAGTTATATCGCAGTTCAGTGTTTGGTTCAGCATTTTGGGCAATTTGCTAGAAATTAGAGATCGTTTGAATTATATGCACCTATTATCTATCTAATAAAATTAGCCGTTTTGCTTATGGGTAGGCCTACTATAAACTATCTATAAGACTTTTGACGTGATAAATCTTTGTATTTGCTTACACTGTGAGAGGCAATTATTCCAGTTTACAGTTCGGTGTTGGAGCTTTATCATCTATGTACATTGTACATATATCACAAATTTAATAACACCACTTCATAGCTAAATAATAAAAGAATTTGTTACGTTGAACGAGGACTAGACACATAGAAATCTGAATAATGTCTTAGAGTTCAAAATACACCGACCACACCTCTGCGAACAATCTCCAATTTTATTAAAGTTTGATATAATATAAGTTTTATGTAAAATAGTTTTTAGTTAGTACTCCAAAAATCCAAATAATATGTTACTCGCTAAATTGTTTAAAATGTAGCAACTGCTTCTCTAGAAATTGCTAAGTTGCTAGATTTTTCTTGACTGACAGTTAATGATTTTATTACATAACTTTGCGTCATTTTTTCTACAATTTCTGGATGCACATGTACATTGCCCTGCCATGTTATAACGTTAACCAATTTGCCAATGCTTGAAACAATATCATTTTGTAATCTTTGCCTCATGTTCAAAGATGACAAAAACGTGTTAAAGATTTCAAATAATTCGTATCTATTACCAGCATTAACTCGCCTGGCACTAACTTTAGCACACGATAAAGTGTTTTGCTTTCAGGGAAGTGGAAGATAATTCTGTCCGTACCCACGGTACCAAAATACATAACTCAATCGCCGGCTCTCCCTGAGTTATTAATACAGTACATACTTACCAAAATTTCTTTGCAGTTTCCCTGTTTAATGTCAGTAAGACACTTGTTAGTTAATAAATACCATTGTAGTATATAACAAAGCACTGGTATGTTCTTGTTTTAATACTGTAAGGTTTCCAGTCGTTAAAATAACTTACTAATAACCTTAATATTTTTATCAGAGATAGAACTTCTTTCTATTCAACGAATCCTTTGAGATGCAGGATCCTTCGAGCATGGAAAGTTCTCTAGAAGAGAACTCAATGAGAGTTCTCTTCTAATAAGGTGAATAAATTGTACAAAATTGCTATAATCATATAGCCACCTAGGAAAAATAACCTTAAAACAAAATCGACACTTTTTCAGACGACTTTAAAAAAAAAGTTTGTTTTGATTATTATCCACATTCTAATAAGATTAACTATATTTTTTAACAAACTATACTTACTTTTAACTATTATTAAATTGTAATATTGTTTTTAACGTACGTTAAAATGCAAAAACGAGAGTAGTTAAATTAGAACATCGGTAGATATTAGATAATAGCTAAAATTAATAGATCTTCCGATAAATCGGCCATCATTGACATATCTATTGAAAGAGATTCCTACAATTGAGTTGTCCCGAAATTGTTTGGAACGTGTAATCTAGTACATATACATACATCAATTCTCGCATTTGACAAAATATTAAAATACCTAAATCATATTAGTATACGCTTATACATAATGATTTGTACTTTCGTCTAGTATCCAACTCGTGGAAAGATTTTTTATGTACAAGTATTCAGTTTTTTTTATAGTTGACAAGCTACGTGTTTGTCCACAGCAGTTAATGTTAAGTTACGGTGTCGTTGAAGGTAGTAAAGCACACGCCTGGAATGGAACTGCCACTCAAGTGAGGTTGTACACTAAGTACAAATACAAATATTTTATTGATAACACCAATGATACAAGTCACCTGTGAGGAACACGCCATTAGATGCTTAGCGGTAGATTTTTAACTTGAGGGTGGTAACTAGCCAGCCGAATAAGTACATACTAGGAAACGCGCTATCACCACGCAAATAATTACAAAAACGATTAATAAAGATGATTAGTGTAAAAACATACTAGTAGGTTTTAATATTTAATGTTAACTGAAATAAACATGTACAGATGTGCACCAAAATGTATTTAAATAGATTAATCGCTTATTAAATCAATAATAACTGTCACCATTGATCACGGATAAAGCGTTATGACAGGCGAATGGTTGCCGTCTGGTCGTATTCATATATGCGTGAATTGAACTTTAGAAAATCAATTCTAAACAGAGTACTATAGAGTTTAAAACATGATTTTGTCCAACATAAAAACCAGGTGACACACGAAACTGAGTTTCCAGTTGATGAAGCATAAAAAACTGCTTACCACGCTATGGTGTTAAGTTACATCGGTAATATTGATATCTATGGGTAAATAATGGTTTGTAGAGCACCGAAAAGTTGTAACCATAAAGCTCCCAAGCAACCGCAACACTATATGAGTCGGTGGATATTGAATTTGTTTTGTAAGTAATGTGGACAGACACTGGCGGCCTTAGGGGGTGGCAAGCAGAGCAACCGCCCGGGGCCTCGCGTCCTCGTAGAAAAAAGTCTTTACCATATATGTATGTGTATCTCGCGCCTCGCACTTAAGGTGGTTCGATTTCCATACAAATAAATTTTTGCCATTTATGGACAAATGGAGCATAATTTTACAGTGAAATCATGGCATTTATTTTGGTCTTTACTTGCGGTAAATCACAATTGCTTGCATAAAACAGTACATTATTAGCATAATTTACTGTTTTATTCAAAAATCATAAATTCATAAATCATTAATAAATTTGATTTTATGCTAGCAATGTACTGTTTTATTCAAGCAATCGTGATTTTCCGCAAATAAAGACCAAAATAAATGCCAGTAGCTTTGATTTCACTATAAAATTATGCTCCATTTGCACATAAATGGCAAAAAATTATTTGTACGGAAACACCACCTTAACAAAACCCCCCCTGAACGGCAATTTAAACAGTAAAGGCCGGCGCTGTGGACAGATTATAAATTGTATACTCGTACCTACTGGAAGACATTTTACACAGTGCCACTTAGCCCAAACTAGGCAACGATTATACTCGTACTATGAAAACTAGATAAATGATAAATATGTACTTTTTTGTATTACATATTTATAATGTATACGGGCACTCAGACAGAATAAACATTTATGTTTTTTTTTAAATTCAAAATTACGCGTTTGACCACACTCTGGTCTAAGATGGAGCTAAGTTTATGTTCGTCACATAAACGTTTGTTCTGAGTGTTTTGCACTTGAAAACTGAACTTGTACTTGCACATTTTGAAAATGTTTGCCATGTGTGGGAGTCGTACCCACACCACAGGGTAGTTAGTACAAGCAGAGTATAAACTTCATCCAAAAATAAATCTGATAAGAAAGCAACCAATGAACACAAATTTGAAGCAGACATTGTACAAATGTACACACATATAGTTCCTGTAGGTACTACAAGTGCTTACCTACATGAAAGAAAGTATATTCCAAATATGAATCTTTATCACAGTATAACAAGACATGTGACTGTTTGTAAATGCATTGTTAAATAAAATGAGGTATTCGTGGAATCGCGGCGAGTAGTAACGCTAAAAACAACGCGAGTCGCGAGCAGTTTTGGCAACATCCTGTGTAGCCAGCGACGGAGGGAAGTAGTCACCGCAACATCCTTCAGAGGTGTCGTATGAACCGAGTTACGTGGTCAATGTGGTTTTAAACTGGTATTAACGTATTTTTGAATTAACGATTTTATTTCTTACATCACTACTAGAATGATAAAGATGATGCGAGCGACTTTTCTTAGCAACCTCAGTTGATTACTAAATTTATGTATCAGTACATAACGTCGGATTTAGCGGAGCAAAAATGTGGTACTTCCGTGTCAGTGTTGTAATTTCTACGATTATTATGTAGAAAAAAAGAAAGAAACCCTTTTTTTTAAAAAACACTAGATACTACAACGAATATAACTATTTTTTTAGCTACTACCTTCCTTATCTGATTACCAACAGGAGAGAGTTTCGTTCTGTTCTCTTATATTACTGACATGAAACGAGAAATTTGGACCAAGTTTATACTCGTGAAAAAC
This sequence comes from Biston betularia, assembly GCA_905404145.2. Taxonomy (NCBI): domain Eukaryota; kingdom Metazoa; phylum Arthropoda; class Insecta; order Lepidoptera; family Geometridae; genus Biston; species Biston betularia. The sequence goes on from FR989879.1 coordinate 5,625,543, forward strand.
GTCTTCGCCTTTAGAAATTACATTTGTAATATTTAAAAAAATGTTTTTATCGTAAATTGGCTACTCCAACGGCGTTTTCCGTGGTAAAAGAATTTGAAACAGGTGTTTATTGCATTACAATAGGAAGTTTCGCACCCACGTGAAATTTTCGCGATTTACAAATTGATGGATTCGATGATATAACTATGTTTGTTATAAATAGTAAACCGGGAAATCTAGCTGGAAGTTTGACAGTGCGTGCGGTAAACTACGATAACTAAATGTGCACCTATGCTTTTATGTTTTACAAATAAACATTTGGTATCTAAGGTAATACTGGCTGATAAATTAAGTTAAGTTAGTATAAATCACACAAAGTAAGTTAAATTTGAGTCTGCCCTAGTAAAGTAATGTCAACTTTACACTACAATAAACATCGACGAAATTTTGGGAGCAACAAGAAAAATAAAGTTTATTTTTTCTAAAAAGTAATGAGACGAAACGAGACGCTCTCCTGATGGTAAGAGATAACGCCTGTCCATGACCATTGCAACGATACACAGAACTTTAAGTAACAAAACAAAGTCCAGGGCATCACTGCTCTGGCGCTCATTACTGTGAGACTTTCGATGGTTAGTCTCAACAGCCCAGTAATTTCGCTAGCAGCAGTACCCTTCAAACCGGAACACAGTAATGTTTACACACTACTGCTTAGCGGCAGAATAACTGGTACAGCGGTGGTACCTACCCAGACGACCTCCTGCTAAGGAGATCTACCACCAATTAAAGTGGTAAGTAGTGTGGTAAGTTTTACCACATAATATCACTTTCCCATTATTCGTTTTTGAAATAAACCAGGACTATATTTACACATAGCTAAAGATTTGAAAAAAAAAACAGTAGTTTCGATATTAATACAAGACGGCGATTTCTCTTGTGGTTATAAATGTAATTTGAAAAATATCTCCCACACGATTGCAATGTTTGTAGAAATGCATAACAGTTTGATTGTGTGTAGAATAGTGATACGAGTCATAGAACGGTCGGCGCAAGAGTAGATAACGTGAAATCGGTAGCATTGTTCTCCCTCATTACTGTATAATGATAACTTGCCACAATTAGTTGCTATCGCACTACCCAGATGTTTTAATGGTTATAGGTATACTACTTATTTATGTAACATTATTTTACTAAATGATGAACTTAGCACAAAAGATAATCGAAAACAAAACCCGACACGAGTAACGGAATACCGAAACTAGTATATGTATTAGACCCATAGAACATGTTCACATCCATTTATAAACTAGATAAGAGCAGACAATTTTCAAACAGCTGAACAGCTTTACTCAAATGATAGCTAAGAAGACTGTCGATCAAATCACCTATCACACAGTAAAAACTAAATCGAAATCAGTTCAGACGTTCGTGGAAGGTGGATTAAAAAATCTAAAATAAGTTGATTAATTAAAAAATCTTAAAGTATACACAGATACACAAAAGCTTAGCATTGTCATCCAGCGTGGCAATACTGCCAGCATTCTGAACACATTCACCCAAAGAATAATATTACTCACGAGCATTTACCTCCACTGATAGACTTTTAGATTAGGTTATTTTTGTAAATTTGTAAATAGTGTAGGTAGTATTGATTAATATTGATAAATTAATTTGTTACTTGTGTTATAATTTTAATTAGTTTATATAAATAAAATTCCTAATTATACGTATGTAACTAAAAACCTTAAATTTTTGACAGCCCTGTTGGTTCATTGGTAGCATGTCTGCTTCGAGAGCTGAAGGGCGTGGGTTCGATTCCCACTCAGGACTAACATTTGTGTGACTAACATCGATGTTTGTTCTATAAAACAAAAAAAAGTTTTAAGTATTCTATCAGTTATCTGTCTTCCATAGCACAAGCTCTGCTTAGTTTGGGGTCAGATGGCGCTGTGTGTAATGTCCTATGATATTTATTATTATTATTATTATTTATTAATGGCTTGAAATTATTTAGAACCTACAAAGGTCTTAAATATTTCAAACGATTTCGAATAAATATCGCTGGACATTACACACAGCGCCATCTGACCCCAAACTAAGCAAAGCACTAGTCTGTGTCAATCCAGGGTCTTAGCTATCTCCATACTAAGTTTCATCCAAATCCGTTCAGTAGTTTTTGCGTGAAAGAGTAACAAACATCCATCGATACATCCAAACTGTCATATTTATAATACTAGTGGGATTAGGTACATAGTACTATGTATGAATCCAACTGCCGTTACATGACGCATGACGTCATCATTATTTTTATACTTCCATTCATAAATAGTTACTTATCGCAACTAATATAATGTTTATCCAAGGTTTGTTTCCGGAAGGAAAATCCGGTCATTAATGATAAATTACAACAAATATATCTGAACATAAATTGTAAATCTGTAAAATATATTGCAAAAATCTCTTATTTTGACAGCCCTGTTGGTTCAGTGGTAGTATGTCTGCTTCGAGAGCTGAAGGGCGTGAATTCGATTCCCACTCGGGACTAACATTTGTGTGACTAACATCGGTGTTTGTTCTGTGGTATGTATTGTAAGTATGTATTTACAAAAAAAAAATTAAGTAACCTGTCAGCTGTCTGGTTCCCATAGCACAAGCTTTGCTTAGTTTGGGGCTAGATGGCGCTGTGTTAAATGTTCTCCAATATTTATATTTTTTTTTATATTTTATGACATCTCCGAAAATATGATGATTGCGTATATGTATAAAAAACTAATGAATGCAACTCAAATTCAAAGCGTATACGAATATCTCGCAGCGTTCCTCAAGTCTTTAGATTTAGCCACATGGTTGTCTTACGCATATTAAATCAGACTGTTCAGAATGATATATTGTTTTATGTGTGATGAGATGTTCCCACGTGAATACACACAGTCAGACAGACACAATGGGCCCGTATGCGCTTGCGCAGCCCACCCCGAAGCGAGCACAGAGTTTCATACAAGCATATTTACACCCGGTTCAATGACCGTGTTCATTTATAAGGTGCAAATAATCCTATATCAAATGACACGGAAACTGCTGTTCAAGTTATAAATACAGGTCAAGCAAGCATGGAATTTTTAAGATAAACATCTACTTAATTAGATGTAAAGTTTGTTTTCATTGTTTACAGTGTATAGAATGCTAGAATAAAGTAAAGAAGTTAACTGAAAATGAAGTTTTACAAAATTCTTTGTAACACAATGCTATATAGCCCCAAACTAAGCTCAGCTTGTGCTATAAGAATAACCGGATAACTTATATACCTAGTTTTATGTAAATACATACAGAAGACCCAGACACAGAACAAACATTTATCGTTCTGGTGGGAAACGAACCCACACCCTACAGCTCTAATAGCAGATATTCAACCAAGTTTAGCTAATTTAGTAGAATATCTGGGCTGGAGATTTTTTTTTGTAATCGTATTGAGCCGAACGAGACGCTCTCCTGATGGTAAGAGATAACGCCTGCCCATGACCATTGCAGCGATACACAGAATTCTGTGTAGTAAAACAAAGTTCAAGGCAATCACTGCTTTGGCGCTCATTACTTTGAGACTTTCGATGGTTAGTCTCAACAGTCCAGTAATTTCGCTAGCTGCAGTACCTTTTAAACCGGAACATAGTAGGTAATGTTTACACACTACTGCTTGGAGACAGAATATCTAGATTGCGGCCCAATCACCTTTTGCAGGGTATATCCAGTAGTGTCATAGTCAATGTTGTTACAGTTTACCTACAATAGAGGTTTTATGTATTTTACTTTCAGTCGAGAATCTTCGATTCGAATCAAGACAATTAAAAATAGACAAATGGATAACACATTAGCCGCGTGCGCCTCTATGATCGGAAACTGACGCAAAGGTCATTTATTTTTGAGGATTGCTTTAGATATAACGTTCAATAAACAAAAAAATCAAGTTATTACCAAATTTAGTTTGCGCAATCATATTTTAGGATTACCAGATAATAACAAATCGTAAGCAAAAAAATAATCAATATGATCCTCCCGGCTTCCTTATAACTTACCGTCAAATTTACAATTACAACTAGTGAACTAATCAACAACTAACTAATCAACTAATCAAGATCAACTAATTTTAATTTTTATTGATTTACTTTTTAATTATTTTTTTTGTGTTTTTATCGGCTTCATTTTTTCGCGATAAAAAGAAACCTGTAAAAAATGTGTAAATTTCTACTGGACCGATCCCATAAGTATAGCCATTTTTTTTGATAAAAAAAGAAAATTGATAATCTCCTCTTTTTTGAAGACGGTTAAAAATAACCAGAGAAGGCAGCGGACAACACGACTTTTTCTAAAATAATAAATAACGAGCCGCGGGTACAAGTATTTTTATAGCATAAGTAAATAAAACAAAATTGTAGTTAGATACTAACATAGTCTTGACTTCTGAGAAGATAAATGTTACGAAACAACATAGCAAATAGGTTTTAAAACGAGAAAATAGGTTACGGAGGTAGAGGCACAAACTGCACCCATAATAAGGATGCATCGTATTATTCCATTCGCTCACGTATAGTTAATCGTTCGCGGATAGTCTCCCTCCCTTGTATGACAGCAATCAGGCTGGAAGATGATAGTAAGTGGAGGTGAGGATGAGGATTAAATTGCTTTGGCTCCGGTTGAGACCGGCCAAGCTACAGGTTTAAAAATAAATAATTCACACTAGTATTAAAAAGGCAAAAGTTTGTCTGTACATTTGTGTGTATACGTTTGTTTTCTAATCTCCTGAAAATTACGGTAGTGAAACCCCTCTTTAAAAAGGTGATAAATAATTATGGAAAAACTATCCACCCATTGAGTTAATACCCAATATTTAAAAAATATATGAGAAAGTTATTTCTGTAAAAATATCTTGAAATATTTTATATTCTTACCAATGTGCAAAACGGATTCAGGAAAAATAGGTCGACGCCGCGTGCAGTATATGAAATGAAGACAATAAGTGAATGGATCAATCGTAGAACATCAGTGACGTCAAGTCACTAGTGTTCCAAGATATTATTATGGATATGTCGAAACTGTTCGATTTTGTACAATACGAAAAGTTGTTGACAAAGCTGGAATCGTCTGGCATCAGAAGAGTGGCAAAATGGTTAAAGCATTTAAACTTCTTGCATTATGATGAAACGTAAGCAATCATTAACAATATACCAAAATTATTCAGAAATTGGGAAATGAAAAAGTCGTTTTTAAATGCAGCTTAAGGAGCATAGAGTACGGAGTTTCACAAGGAAGTATCCTGGGACCTTTACTCTTTTTAGTGTATATATAATTATGACAAAGCTAATTGTGCTTTTCATGGAAATGTAGCTTCCAATCTCCGGTACGGTTTATTGCTTTGGGGAAACTCTGAAATAAATGCTAAAAAGATATTTAAAATGCAAAATAAATGACAAAGACACACAAAGACAAAGTTGTATACCAATATTAAAAAAAGTGAAACTACTCCCGTTAGCATCAATGTATATTTTAGAGGCATGTCCGTTTGTAAAGAGGAATATAAACATCTTTGATGGTAAAATTACAAAAAGAATATGTAGAACAAGAAAAGGATATTATGTATTACCATATTAAAGTGGCAGAAGGAGTGTGCTCCATTTTCAGTACGTTAAATTTATTTAAAAAGGTGTAACTTAGTCAAGTACCCCCGCGTAGTCACGCGGGGGTACATAAAAAAAGTCACACCACAGCTCATGATAATGCTCAGCTGATGTAAAGTGACGCCGTGGTAGAAGATGGTAAAGCACACCTTGTCTGGAATGGAACTGGTTTTCGAATGAAGCTACCGGAACATACCGGTAGATGATGTATAGTTGTACTCTTTAATTTCTTTTTCATTATGTCCGGTATTTTCAGACTCACAGAGGCTTTCCGGACCTCTAGGGTTCTGCGGAGCACTTCGAATATGACGGACTAATAGGTCATGTGATCACACACTCATATTGATCAGCTCAACTGCAGAGCAGTGTATACACCGTATTCACTACTCCGCAAAAACTATTTATTTGTTTGAATTTTGTAACATGACACAAAACGAAAAGTTCATCTATGAAAAAATCACCTACAGAATAATCACATATTATTATGTAGATTGGTTAACCGTTTTGCGCACACATTGTTTACATTTTGCTTATACTAGGTTTTATTAGTTATAGAGGTAGTGGTTTGGTAAAAGGTTCAGTTCATGGAACCATTGTGTAACAGCACGTGAGTGCCACAACGTGTAATAACAACTAGCGCACGTGATTAAGCCGAATCACCAGGATTAGCTTAGAATACGTTAATATTTTTAGCTTATATCGCTTACCTAATGAAGCCTCTGGATCAGAGAGGTCGGAGAGTGATGGCACCTTCTGCATCGCTCGGGGTTCCTCCGTTTCCGGGGGCTCACTCTTGATGACGTTAGTAGTGCCGCCGCCTTCATCGCACTGAAAAAAAAACGACAGTCGCTGTAACTCTTACGATTGGATTTTTTTTTTGCTGGTTAGGTTGTTAAGTAACGTTGTAGTCGAAGATGGTTAGCACACTTATCTTAGTGCTTGGTGGCAGATTTTTACGATTACTAGAGCGTATCCTACCGTCATGCCATGGTTTCGTCATGATGTTTTCCTATACCGGTAGCTTTAGCTCATTGTCAGGGTTTAATCCCATACCCTTCAGCGTGTGATTAGACCGCGCTAATACCTATATAAGCTATCATCGCTTTTATTTATTTATAAATGCTTGCTACATTTACACTTCGTACCCGATGTACGATTGCAGTGTCACCTATCGGTTCTAATTGTAAATCTAAGCCATCCAGAGACACACTCAAACACACACAAAATCTTCAAAATCAGTACAGCCGTTTAGTAGTACTTCAGAGACAAACACAAGTACAGAATTGTAAATAATGAATTATACCAATAAGATAGATAGATAGATAGATATAACAAAGCAGCTAAAAAGATACATATAAGCTAGAGCTAGATATAAGCTATGTATAAGCCCATTTTATATACATGTTATGCTTTGTTGGGGCTGGATGGCGCTCGCTGTGCGGAATTACAATTTATTTATTTAGAGTTTCAATTTATTTATTCATTAATAATGGTAGAATTTTCGCGATAATACTGGACGGAATACAAAACAATGGAAATAAATCGATACCTACGATCTAAGATCTGTTTTTTATAATATGTTGATTGCAATAAAACTATTGTGCAGATAAATCTACGAGTAGAAGGCTCAGCAGCAAAGCGGGGCTTCAGAATAAACATTAGGTGCTCGTACGTTACAGAAAAGAAACTTTGTTACACACTTTTGTTTAAAAATAGTCGAACAAACATTGAAAATCGCCTGTACAGCCAATAGTAATCGATCAGTCTTACTTTACATTAACTTTGTTGTTTTCTGACATGACAATAGCCTCTTATGTTCACATAAAGACTCTTTATTTTAGCTACAGCACCTGATCCCATCGCCGTGTGTAACAAATGCCCAAGCAGTATTCTAGTCACATATCCAGACCCGCTTCCGTTCGCTGTTCGGACATGCATCGCTTAAAAATAATCATTCACAACAATTCTTGCCTATACCGCGACCATCTTTGATCTATCTTTAGTCCGATTCAAGGAATAAAATCAACTATTCGAGCAAATTTGTTTGAATAACGTGACATGAAAGACTTGTAATTTAATTTGCAAAGTCTGAGAAAAATTGCGATTATAAAATATTAAGTTATTCGGTTCCTAGTCACCAAAGAATAATACTGGAACGTTACCATAAGGAGTGTTAAAATCATCCGATTTCCGGGACCGTCATGGTATTATTCGGTTACATTTCAAAAAAGTTTACATATCTCAACTACAGAACAAAATAAGTAAAATTGAAGGGGGGGGGGGGGGACGTAGTCTATATCACTATGAACGACTATGACTCCTGCTTGCAAGACTGGTTGACTGATGCCAGACAAATGCCAAAGCGTCACCCGTACATGGTGGATGTTCCACTTCTACAGACTAAGCGCTTCAAATCCGCATTCTTTATTCGCACAGCAAGGATGTGGATTTGCCGGAGTCTGTGTTTCCCGAAAAGTACAATATGAGTGTGTTTTTAAGTTTATGTCAAATTAGTTCTAGATTTTAAGTAAGATTAGGGTTTTGATTAATAAGCAATGTCAAATTACTTTAGTTAGATTAATTTAAGTCCTCATCACTGTTGGAACTGGAACGACTGTTAAGCGGAATTAAACTAGATATATACCTTAAACATTTAAAATGAACTTCCGCAAAGTAACGCCTGAATCAATCAATTATCAATATGAGTGTCTTCAACACAAGAGTCGGATTCTTTCTAAGTAAGCGTGTTCCACCCTAGACCGCATCGTTGCTTAATAAAAAAGGGAGCCTTTACTTTGCAGTGGGAAAGTACAGGCTGATAATAATGATACCCGATAAATACATAGCTTTCGTCAAAGTCGGATGAGTAGTTTAGATGTTACGGCGGAACATACATAGATTGCAAAAAATATGACTCTTCCTTTTGGATTTGCCATAATCAGATAAAATATTTGGATTGTCGGTGCCAAACTAAGATATACTAGGCTAGCAAAAGCAGCCAAATCAAACTTGATTTGAGCAAGTAAGAGTCAATCGAGTCATTGTTATATACAGTCAATAGAAGTCATAATAAAAGTTGCTTGTATGTCTGACCCTCCTCAATTGAATCCCGTAACCTATGACACAGCTCCTAATCACAAAGTATATCAATATTACCCAATAAAAATGTCAAAATCGAATCAGAGCCCCCCTCTGTCCAATCAGGCACAACATGTTTGACAAATGCTCGGTTCTATAAACTATAACAACTAGTAGGTATATATGTTGCAATCCCTAAAAACTAAGCTATCTAAAAACCACTAAGCCGAGTTTGTTCAGTTTGACGGCCCTGTTGGTTCATTGGTAGTATCTCTGCTCCAAGAGCTGAAGGGCGTGGGTTCGATTCCCACACAAGAAAAACTTTGTGGTATAATCAAATGTTTGTTCTGTGTCTGTGTGATCTGTATTAAAATTTATTATAAGTAGGTATGTATTGACAAAAAAAAGTGTTTCAGTATTCTATCAGTTATCTGACTTCCATAGTACAAGCTTTGCTTAGTTTGGGGTCAGATGGCGCTGTGTGTATAGTCCTACGATATTTATTATTTTTTGGAATAAATTCCTTGCTTGTAATAAATTTCATGGAGATCGGATTAACCGAATACAAGTTTTTTTTAATGTTTGACAATTATTTCACCTGTTGTTAAGTGATGGTGTAGTCGAAGAGAGTAAAGCACACCTAACCTGGAATAGAACTGGCTCTCAAGTGAGGCGTCCGGAACACACTGTTAGATGCATGGCGGCAGATTTTCAACTTGAGGGTGGTAGCTTGCTAGCCGACTACTAGAAAATACTACATACCATACATACAAATATTGTCCCGAAAATCGACAAAAGTCGACGTACTTGAGTGTTTAGTAGATATTAGACGTTGCTCGCTAATTGAATCATTCTTTACGAAAGAATTTTTGAATGAAACTGTAGAATTGTCTTATTAGCATTCGACTCCAAGCCTACTTACTGCTCGTTACTTAGCATAATAAGCTAAGGTTGGAATAACGTTGAATTGTGGACATTCAGTAGAATTTCAAGGAACGCATGCAGGTTCGCTGTTTGACGGTAACCGTCACGGAAATAATATAAATAAGTACAGAATATTAAATAGCTTATTTGACTTTTTTTATTAATTCAACGACTGATTGATTGATTGACTCTTTATTGCACACACTAAATAATACAATACAGAAGAAATAAATTTAATTACTAGGTGTAACAACTGGCGACCTTATCGCTAAAAGCGATCTCTTCCAGGACGGACAGGATCAGAGGAAGGAAAAGACGGGGTGTGTCAATAACGAGGATATGTATATAGGAGAATATCTACATTCTAATAATAATATATCCTAATACATAGAATAACTAAAAATACACTAATACATATTTAAAAAAAACTTATCTACGGAGAATATATATACAAATAAGCGTCAAGTAACATCATTTAGTTATTTATAATTGCGAAAGATAACAAAGTTTGACTTGTTCTTTAAAAACAGCGATCGATGGAGCACGTTTAATGGCAACGGGTAACGCATTCACAACACTGATTTGATTTTAGCCGCGAAAATGTTAAAAGGAACTTGAGCAATATCTTTAAAGACATGATAAAGTTAAAAATGGTTAAAATACCACGGCATGCTAAAGGAAGGGTTACCGCTTCATAAAACCAAATTGCCTCAAACCCTTTCCGAAACTAAAATTACAGATCCGCTTGACAAATACGGTAACCTAATACATATGGCAGAATAATGAATTCCGTAACCAGTGAGCCGTCAGTGATTAACCCGTAAACATCTCCGGGGTATTTTCGTCCGGCAAAGTGTGGGGTCGCGCTCACCCCTGACTATTTTGTCTTGGCACGTGATTATCGATATTGGGGGCACGATCCCAATTCACTTACACCTCTTATTACTGTAGCTGAGGATTGATAAATGTTCCGGTGTTTATTTTTATGGATTACCTTTAACCTTCGTCGCTTTGTATTCTATTACGGACGGTAATCTTATTGAGTTCTTGTTTAAAAACTGACTGATAAAGATGTTTTGGTTATAATTAACACAGCGCATTGCTTTATGATAAATAATGTTTTACTAATTTTTAGTACAAAATGAAAACATAATAAGTTTCTGTTTCCACACGATCACGGCACATTTTTGCGAGGCCTGTCACACTAATGTGATCAACGTGGAATTTTATTTGTGTAATTGTTTTCTATCTACTTAGTAACAGCTGAACTGCTTTAAACAAACTAACTAACTTTTAACTGCGAAATTACTGGGCTGTTGAGACTAATCATTGTAAGTCTCAAAGTAATGAGCACTGAAGCAGTGATGCCCTGGACTTTGTTTTGTTACTCAAAGTTCTGTGTATCGCTGCAATGGTCATGGACAGGCGTTATCTCTTACCATCAGGAGAGCGACTGGTTCGTCTCATTATTTTTCACATTAAAAAAAAACAAATTCATACAGTACTAGCTTTAACAAAAAAAAACTTTAATAAAAGCATTATAAGTAGTTTTATAAAATTTATTTTCTTTACAAAATAGGATAATATACTGATAAAAATGTACATCACAAGTCACAAATTGAGTGCTATCGTAAATTTATTAGCAGGAAGGGGCTAGTGGAGGGTACTCGCTAGAGCATGAAGAGGGGAATAAATGACAATAAAGTTTGAAGTGCCGTGATTGCTTGATGCCCCATTCGTGTAGGCAAGGCCCGAGGTGCCGCGAGCGATCGTCGTCGTCGGGTTAACTCGGAATAATTAACGGTTTTGCGTGTTTGAAGTATAACAAAATTAAAGTTTTGGGAAATTAATATTTGTTTTATCTAGTTTTACGACTTACGTACTAGCCTTGTTTCCAGTATTTTTATCGTCTTTTAGCCTTTTGATCCATCGACAATAGTCACAGTGTTTTCATGTTATCAGTCTGTTATACACAAATACCGCCTCGCGGTCTCCTTTGCCCATATCTTTGTAAAAGAAAAAAAGTCGCCTTGTATCTGTATTCAGGGTAAAGACAATTATTGAGAGGGTCAAGGGGTAGCTTATAAACTTCTTTCACATTAACTCAAATCCGTTAAACTATTACAGCATATTTTTTTTGTTACTAAGTATTTATAATTTTTATTTTCAATGTGTTTTTTTAAAATATTTTTTTGTATTCATTTTTTACCAACGCAATCAGTACAATATACACAGTCAAAAATATTGATCATGTTGCCACTTCTAAAAAAAGGATATATCCTTTATAAATGGGGTTTAAATCCATTACATATAGTCTGCCATATTAGAAATTTCTTAAAATGGGTACTTGTAAACTAAATAACGATTAAAAGATACTAAGCAATATTAGTAAGTAATTAGCAACACGCTAGTAGCGATAATAAAGTCATATTATCTCGAGCTCATTCAATGATCTATCAAGACTATCTACTTTTGTTCTAACTGCATACCTACTACTTAATAGATTAATAGATATTTCCGACGTTGAAAGTACTTATTAGAATTAATATGAATCATTCTAATATCGATTTAATTCGACATGATTCATTTTGTACAAGCTTTTGTTTGTACATGAAGGCAGACTGCATGGCGCGGCGCAATTTTCAAGAGACAGTTTCAAATTAAACGTTAACTCTTTGTTAGGAACAGGTTTGAAGGGTTTATTATTATTATTTTTTTTTATGGTTGACAGGCTAGTTGTTTGACCTCAGCTCACCTGCTGTTAAGTGAAGGTGTGGTCGAAGATGGTAAAGCTCACCTGGCCTGGAATGGAACTGGCTCTCAAGTGAGGCTGCCGGAACACACTGTTAGATGCTTGGCGGCAGATTTATTATTGTACAATATCGTTGCTAAACAATTTTTTTCTTTGTTTTTGACGTTGCACTTCGTGCATTCGTTAGTGTCAATATCAAGTGTTTCTATTTCCAAGTAGGTAGATATTCTAAGAAAAAAAGATAAGTTTAGTCAAAGTCACAAAAAGCAAGTCTTAGTCGAGTTTTGGTATGATCTAGTGAAGTAGTCATGACCTTACTAGAAGCTACAAGCTTTAATGGAGTTTAGGAAGTAACACGAAATCACTTTCCCACACTCGCGCGTCATTCAGCACTTTATAAAAACACACCACAATACTGTATATATACATATACACTAGAAAAATCACAACTTTTAGAAAATAATATTTAATGTGCCAACGCGGGGTTATCTGAAATAGGTATCAAATTTAAATTGCATTTGGCACTTTTTTTACAACATATTATTTTATTATTGTTCTATAAAGTTTAGATTTACTATGTGTGGAAAAAGAAATTGTTGTTTTAAGAAATTGAATATGTGAAATACCCGGCTTCCTAACAGACGACATTTCTAATTGTCGATTAGTTGCTTCTGTTTTAGTGATGTGAGACGGCTCGAACTTGTCACAATATATCAAGCGTCTCTTTTTAAACGCCACAAGATTTATACGTGCATGTTAATCTTCAAAACTGATATATTTTACTTTGTTTTAGAATGGTGCTCGTGGATGTAAAGCTCTTTATCGGCTTCGGAGAAATATGGCAAGAAGTCCCCTGCTAAAGCAGTTACTTAGACGTGTGTGATATAAATGTCAAGTCTACCTACACAAAAATAAGTGTTATGTTATGATTATACTAGTCTTTATTACGTACTAGGTACTTTGGTGGCAGGTCTACTTTTACATTCTGAGGTGTGTATATTTTCAATTTTGGTTTTTTCTCTCGTATATATATATTCTTCGAAAAACGTGGGGCTTAGCTTGTGACGTGATAAATTACTTCAAATGTTAAAGTTACTGAAAATAATAACTTAAAAAGTAGCTTTTTTCTAATAACCAAATCGATCGTGTTTCATGTCAAAAGAAATGGCTTAATAAATACATTTAAATGTATGTAAATTTCTGATCACAAAATGTAACTAAAAACATATGTACTTGCCTAAATAATTAAAATATGCCACAAGTAAATAACAACAGTTCAGATTTCGCTTTTCAAACACCATTTTAAAGTAATCTAAAAGTTAAAACTAAATCTAAAAAATATAACAGTTAAGTTGTTTGTATGCGTGGAAGAGCCACTATACTTTCTGGATAAATTCATAAAAATCAATCCCTTTATTTTCTCGCCTAAGTATAGTTTCCTTAAAAATTTCCTTGTTCTAACGTGGCTTAAAGAATAGCATTCCGAGAATTGCTACGATTGCATTTGGTACAGCTAAATATTTACAAAACAGCACCTGCTTGAGCACCGTTATCGGCATTATGCTGGTTCATAAACTTCTCAAGTAATGTAACTTTAGATGCTTGAAAAAATATCGAGCTGTTCAACTCATTTTATGCAAATCATACTTTTTCAGGTCTCGACAGTCCAGGTGTAAACTTGCGTATCTAGTCTGTTTCCCTTATCAAACCTCCTTGATTCAGGACTACACAACAGTATTACGTAGCAAAACGGTTTTCACTCGTTTTGCTTCACTTACAAATATTTACATCATTACATCAAGAAATTTGTGTGCGTGTAGTTTTTTTTATGAAGCGTTTTTAACTACAGCTCACCTGATGTTAAGTGGCGGTGTGCTCAAAGATGGTAAACCCACCTAGCCTGGAATGGCACTGGCTCTGGCTGGGATATGATAGTTCTCGAAATTGTAAAGCCAAAAAGACTTCGCACTTTTTTGAATAACAATTATTTTCAGATTTACGGAGTGAGTACTTTTACAAATAAGAAATTAACGGTACTTTACCAACTTACAACAAAATTCTGAAAGCTCATCTATCCATCGAACCGTAGGACGATAATTATAAGGAAAGTTCTAGTAAATCTGTCATATCCTGTAAAAGGACACAACTAGCGCCCCGTTCATTAAATGCCGGATATAGTACGCCCTAATGAGATTCGGTCGACTGACCTGCGTAATATCAATGAATCAAAAATAATGATTACATCACCTTGCAATATTTTCGGACTTTTTCTTGGGAGCCCTTGGACGCTATAATTATCTTATGTCGAGAAATAAGTTACGCACTGAAAGTAAATAATTATGTAATAAAATAACTTTTTTTCGGTTGACAGGCTAAGTTAGGTTAGGTTAGGTTAACCACAGTTCACCTGATGTTAAGTGACGGTGTGTTTGAAGATGGTAACCACACCTAGATTGGAATAGAACTAGCCCTCAATTGAGGCTGCCGGTAAGTTAGCGGTAGGTTTTTAACTTGAAGGTGGTTGCTGAGTAGGTACTAGAAAGTACCCTACCACCATGGTATGGTTTCCTTATGATATTTTCCTTCACCGGCAGCTCAAGTTCATTGTTGAGGTTTGGGGTTTCTTTCGGCGTGCGAACCGATAGCGTTAACCACTGAGCTATCATCGATACAAAAATTTTGTCAGATTCACCCTGCGGGTTTAACAACGTAATGGTGCAAAGTGATATATTTTTTTATTCTTAAAATATTCGCGTTTGACCACATCCTGCCTGATAGTAAACAACGATGTGGTCTGTGGTAGCACGCTCACGCTTACCTACCTTACCCAGGTTATTACTATTGCATGTGTATATCTCAATAACGTCTACGTCTTTCTAGTATACCCTTCAATTTCTTGATTATGACTGTATATGATTCAAATGATTAAAGTTTCTTAATTTTCTTCAATTGATGATATTCTTGATCACCTTTTTTTTTTTGTATAAACTGTCCCACTGTTTGGCACAGGCCTGTTCTCATTGTGAGAAGGATAAGGCCATAGGCCACCACGCTGGACAAGTGCGGGTTATAGATTTCACACAACACAGTATTTTATTGATATCACAAGTTACAAGTCATGTTCAAATTCATGTCATAAATCACATTAAAAAACGTCAAAATTATTAATAAATATCATACAGGACTATTCATTACTTACTACCTATATTGATAACAGTGATAACTTAAAAATTTCGTAGTTTCCTTCACCGTCTGTAGATAGCAAAACACACGCCATTTAGAAGATACGAGAAGTGCGTGCTTTGGTATTCGAACCTAAGATGTTCAGAGCCTAAATATTTGCAGTCGAACAGTCTCCCAGCTAGACTAGCTTTTCTACATAGCATAAAACAAAGTCGCTTCCCGTCGTCTGTACGCTTAGATCTTTTGAAGTACGCAACGCATTTTGATGCGGTTTCCATTAATAGATAAAGTGATTCAAGAGGAAGGTTTATACATGTATAATACATGCATGTTATAGTAGAAAAAAAACAAAAATTTTAAAGATTTGTAATGTGATGTCGTAAAAAACATGTTTTTGTGCTTGCATTGCAAACGCTGGTTAAACCTTACGAGATAGATCACCCGCGTGAAGCCGCGGCGGGTCGCTTGTTAATAATAATTAGTTATCTATGTTATACTAATAAAAAATACAGAAATTAGATACAAAAGATAGTGAGTACTTAATTTATTAAGTTATCGTCTTACATGTATTATGCCTTATCGAAATATCATTTAATTTCTATATGATAGCAAATTGGCAACGGATGTGCGTATTTTAAGAGTTATTTTTAGATTAATTTGTATCTAAAATTTATTTTTGAACAGATATAGATGGATGGATTAAAATAATATGCTTATTTTTATCTAATTATATTCAACAATATTATGGATATAAAATTCTCTACCTACGTTCATTCACTAAAAACGGCAATGGAAAAATGTAATAAAAATTATTTGTACAATTATAAAACAATTTTTTTTACCAATTTATTTCTAAAACCCATATAATCTCAAAACACACACAGTTATAGCAAGTACCTATATATTAAAAGAAATAATTTCAGTAACTTCACCTATCAAAAGTAAATGTTTTTCCATACAAAATAAACATAAGAAATAACCCATTCGTAAAAAAGTCCTAAACCTTTTCTGTCGCAGTGAACTAATGTCGAAACTCATTAGTGTAGCTTAGCGTCAGTGTCACGGGCAAGTTTAAAAATAAAAATTAAAAAGTATAAAAGAGCGGGATCTTTGAAATAAGAACTCGGTGTGTTTTCACATGACACTTCTCTAGTCGATGATTGATTGTTACCGCTCTTGCTGTATTCATTATTTATGTTAGTATTGTACCTAATTTTGCTCGTAAAATTTTGATACAGACAATTAACTACCTAAGTTTATTAGTTTCATACAATTAATTCGCAAATTTACATTATGTATTTCGCGATTTCAAAAAAATTAAAATTTACCTTTAAATGGCATTTTGCACGGCGTGACGTAAAACTTTTGGTATTCACGGTCACGCGAGTGAAAGTTAAATTTTGTCGAAATTTATTATTACTATCATATTTTTCTTATTCATTTTGTTCTTGTCACCTAAATATCACGATTGATAAATAGTTAGAAACTCTAAATCCTAGTGGACATAAGGCTTGACGTGCAAATAAAAAATACGTAATCGAAACGCCATAAGCGGCAAAAAAGTTAACATGGGACCGGTATTGTACCACACGATATGTATGCGCTTAGATAACGTACTTAGACCACCGTATGTAAATAAAGACTATGTCAAATAAGAACAAAAGTGGACAAAGACGGCCGCGGCCGAGTGCACGAGCGCACTTCCGGAGGGAGCCATCACCGCATGCGGATAAGTTGTCTCGTCCCTGACCACAGCCGACACTGAACTTGAAAACTTTGTCCAGTTTGTCCCCTTAGTTTTAAGTTTCATCGCTAGAAGGACTTTTGGCGGGAACGCGGGAAAATCATTTCGCTGCATGTATTATTTTTCAAAACATGTGTTTCTTATTCTTATTCTTATTCGGAATGGGGGCGATGAGTCCTGCACTGACGTCCCGCTTGGGGTGTATTGTGCATTTCCCCCTGCCAGCGTCTACCCGAGCCAACCCAGCTCCTTGAAGTACCGGAGCGAGGCTCTGGGCCGCTGGCATAGTAGCTCCAGTGGGTGAGATGGAAGTGTTAGCAATGATGAAAAGCAGTCAGCATTTCGCAGTGACATAGATAAAGATGATGAGGCTACCTCATGCAATTTAGTGGCAACTCTAGTTTCTGCTGTGGCTTTACAGTGCCACAACACATGCTCTACAGTTTCGTTCTCCTGAAGGCAGCCACGACAAAGCGGGCTATCCGTGGCTCCCAGTTTGTACAGGTGACTATTCAAATTGCAATGACCGGTTATAAAAAATGTGTTTATCCTCAGTACCTTAACTGTGGTAAGTAGTTGATAACCAAATTTATTCAGCAGTTAAGCGTCGACGTTGTGATTAGTACGATTCATTTATTACAAAACAGGTAATTGCAAAAAAGTCAATAGTCCCATTAAATATAGTCTTGTGCGTAATATTTGCTTATTTCATTAACATAAAACGTACTTTAATATTTTTTTATCCAGAAATCGTGTTTCTAAAATTACTGTCTTCTTAGAAATATCATCAACATTTTTTTGCTGCTTTAAATGTATACGAAGATCATTTTGACTACTTACAGCATTCTAAAATATGAAATTGTGGTGTTTTAATCATAAAATGTCAAATAACGTGCAACTAGTAGTAATAGTAGTTATGTGTACTAGTAGAGAAATATTACTTTTAATGTTGCTTCTAAAACTCAATCGAGGTTTGTAATAAAGTGACCGTAATCGACAAAGACTTGCTTTCTGTGAGTTATTTAACTTGAATTTTCATTAAATACTTGAATCTATCCAAACACTTGATCTAGCGGCAAATACACAAAGTGTGACGCTAAAATGAAAGAAAAACAGTTTACTATATAAAATTCAGAATTCAGAACATCAATCGACACTTCATTTATCAAAATAATTGTTATCGTTAGCAGTTTATGCGATACGAATGAACACAATTACGAATATATTACACACTCGTACATACATAATTATGTAGATTACTAGGTTAAAAAATAGTAAAAACCTTTCTTTTGATGTTTTCGAAATTAGTGTGGCCTCTAATCAATTTATGAGATTCTTCGTTGTAGCAGCATAAGGCTCGGAACTTGATAAAGTAAAGTTAGTAGACTTAGGGGGACTAGTATTTATGGAAAGTTCTTGTCCAAGATATTTCAGCGACCAAGATCCATCTGACAATCCGGACGGGCAAGAAAAAGCTAACGGACTCGTTTATCGACCGTTTTAGTATCTGGTTAGAAAAGCAAGCGCTTCTGCTGTAGCCGGGACCTACTAAGACTGGACTGGAAATAATGTACAAGCGCGGCTCTATTTTAAATTCATTCAAGATTGTATGTTTGTACACAAACACTCAAATAATGGAAAATAATATTATATAATGCGATGACTTGACTTTTCTGTGTTCGCGCTAAAACTCTCTAGCGTAACTTCTCGGTAAACCTAACATGCCCCAACGAATTTCTTGTATTGCCATCTAAAAAAATGTACCGTGTTTTTAATAAAACAATAAGTTTAAAAGTACATATATTTTAAAATAAAACATGTGACAAGATGGGGCAAGGCCATATTTTATACGACAAAATTAAAATCACATATTGCATAATTATACTGAATCTCAAATAAAATATTTTTTTAACAGAAAGCTGTAAACATGCAGGCGTTTCGCCTGTTGGTAAGCTCGGTGGCATCTATGAGCATCAGCAATGTTAGGTTGTCCATGTGTTGCCAATAAGGAGAGATGTTTATAATAACATATACTCCCTTTTTGGACGCCAAAATCGTACAGTACGGGATTTTCAAATAAACAGAAAGTACTATTATTCGATGTCAGCAACAGAGAATATGGCCACAATATTATGATAGAATATCTGAACTGCTCATTTGACTTTGTTGCCAACTATTCCAGCTGTTTTGTAACGGGTTCAATGAAACTGAAATAGGTGTATGCTAAACAAATTCTGCTTTGATATTCTTCGACTCCAGGCAATTCGTTGAATTGATTATAATACTATTGCAAAATACTGGTTCACGCTTAATGGTATATTAAACCGAAAGAAAACCTCTACCAATGCCCGTTGAAATAGATTTGCAGAAATCTTTACAGAATAAAAATATATATTCATAATTATTGGATAAGAAACAGGTGTATGCTTGTTTTGCCTAAAACTATGACTAAATCGTTTGTTAACTAAAATTGTCTATTCTTTTACAACCTACCTACTACCGGAAAATTTCACCAATAAAAATTACAATATTTAAAATATTGTTGAAAAGGCTTTTTTTTTTTTATGGTTGACAGGCTAGTTGTTTGACCACAGCTCACCTGATGTTAAGTGAAGGTGTGGTCGAAGATGGTAAAGCACACCTAGCCTGGAATGGAACTGGCTCTCAAGTGAGGCTGCCGGAACACACCGTTAGATGCTTGGCGGCAGATTTTCAACTTGAGGGTGGTAGCTAGCCAGCCGAGTACTAGAAAGTACCCTACCACCATGCTATGATTTCCTCACGATGTTTTCCTTCACCGGCAGCTCAAGCTCATTGTTGGGGTTTGAACCCACGCCCTTCGGCATGCGAACCTACCGCGCTAACCACTGAGCTATCATCGCTACAAAAAGGCTTACTATAAAATGGTTTTATTCGCACTTGTTTGTTATTATTTTTAAGTTATTTATCGAATATTATTTTGGATTTTTTTTATCTAATGTTCAAACGGACTTTCATTAGTGTACAGTGTACACTGGTGTATACAATATACATATAGAAAAATAAATTAATTGAATTAAGGTTTTCCTTCAACGGTGGATCAATGTTGAAATTTGAATTCACGCCCTCCGGCATCTGACCCGACCTTGCTTACCAATTGTTCACGTTGTTGGGTATATCAGCTCCCATCAATATTACACTTCTTTAAAACACTACGTTTACTATGAATATTTTTATTGTATAGTTGTGTACCTACTAATCTCTGAGTAACTAGCTGCATCAAAGTAGTTTAGAAAGTACAGTGCGCTTGCAATTTTAACTGCCACTTCACACAAACTTAGCACCGGTGTCACAAGTTCAAGTCACAATTACACAATGAATTCAATTTTGTATCAATATATCTAATCTTTGCACATATTTTTCATGAATGAAGTCTTATCGGCACCACTTACATTCACATTGATTAACGGTTCTTTGATTGCAAAACAAAAGTCATGTAAATTATAATCATTAGGAGTGACACACTATGATAAAAATCACTCTTGCAATATAGATATAACGTAAAATAAAAATACTCACAATAAATATGTGTATTATGCAATAGACGGATAGACTTTGTTTTGTTACTCAAAGTTCTGTGTATCGCTGCAATGGTCATGGACAGGCGTTATCTCTTACTATCAGGAGAGCGTCTCGTTCGTCTCATTACTATTTACATAAAAAAAAAAAAAAAGAAACTTGAATGAACGGTTATCAAGAGTAAACAGGTTCCTTCTAGGTAAGCGTGTTCCATCTTAGACCGCATCGATGCTTCACATCAGGCAGGATGTGGTCAAGCGCGAACCTATTCAATATATAAAAAAAAAAAAACTAACACTTTTTTAACTTTAGTTTTTACGTGCAGTTATGAAGTTGGGATGATCATTATTCACAAGAACTGATTATTTTTATATTGTAAAAGTAACACAACGCTCTTTTTATGGGCCATTCGGCACAAGTTCGTCTCATAATTAACAAATACATTGTTTTTTTTTTGTCTTTATATATACTATCGAAGAAAAGTATTTATTTCCTTCTTGCTTTCTAATAGAAAAAAAAAGAAAGAAATTATATTTTGTAACACAAAAACAAACAAGCAGACAGACAGTTACAAAGTAGAGGTTCACGTCAGCATAATGCCCTTACATGACTAATGACCATTGTTTTGGTAAGTAGAACTTTGACAAACAAAACCAAGTCCAAGTCTCGCTGCATTAGTCTTATTAGTTTTTTCGCTAGCTACTGTTTGGTAGCAACATATCTGATACTAAAGCTACCTCCGATCTCATGCTGAGGACTTCTATCTACCTTTTTGACGCATACGTATGAAATCTATTATTAAAGTCATATTTGGGTGTGAAAGAAGAAAGCATGCCCTTAACATGTCGCTCAGGAATCGTGTCACTTGAATATTTTGATGTATGGAAATTGTTTCAGCGTCGCTGGCAGGAATAAATGGTGTTTACGTGCATAAATGCATTTGGCCATCGTTTATTACCTGACTGCGGCGAAGCCAAAAAAGAAGGGTTGAGCGTTTGACCTGTATGTATGTCCTTGGAGTTGCACGACTTGGTTCCCCCTGCCCCTTTTTACTACCGGACGGCCAGACAAACGCTACTGAGGAGCACCCGTACATGGTGGACGTTTCCCATGTGTGCACTAGCGCTTCGAATCTACATTCTTTGTTCGCACAGCGGGGATGTGGAACTCTTTGCCGTGTCTGTGTTTCCCAAAAAACACAATTAAGTACAATATGAGTGACTTCAAATCAATAATAAACAGGTTTCTTATAGGAAAGCGTGTTCCATCCTAGACCGCATCGTAGCTTAACATCAGGCAGGATGTGGTCGAATGCGAACCTATTCAATATATATTTAAAAAAATATTTTTTTCCCCTCATAGCTTTTGACAGCCCTGTTGACTCATTGGTAATATATCTGCTTTAAGAGCTGTGGGGCGAGGGTTTTATTCCCACCCAGGACAAACATTTTAAACCATAGAAATAAAACTATGTCTGGGTGTTCTATATGCATTAAAAGTATAAATTTACAAAAAAAAAGTATTCTATCACTTATTTGACTTTCTTCATACAAGCTTTGTATGATGAAAGTCAAATTTGTATCAAAAAAGCTGAACTGATTTTGATGAGCGATATGTCGTTAGATTCGCCTTTACTACGTGAGTGTCTGGGTCTGTCTACTAGGTATATTAAATATACATAAAAAAATGCAGATTTTAGCACCTAAATGTATATTTTTTTCGTAGACACTAGACAGGTTATAATTTTTAAACTTTTTCGTCTTATTTATATCTTAGCTACAGCTGTAAAAAAAGTTCATTAAGCCTTTTTTAAATGTATAGCAGCTGATTTTTATTACGTTTTCAGGGTTGTCCGTCATAAAAGTTCGTAGTGGTGAGTGCATGACCTTCCGGATTAGTATTCCCGTTCCACGTAACCCTGTATACAGGTACTTACCAGATCAAGTCTGAGACTGAAGGAGACATGCTTGCGCGGTGGCGGCGCCACCATTGGAGGGCCTTCGTAGAAGGCAGCCTCTTCGAGCCCGTAGTCGGACTCGCTCTCGCCCCACTCCAGCTTCATGCTGGGGCTGTCAACAATTGGAAAATATACCGTGAGCTTGAAGTTTCATAAAAAAGAAGCCTTAGTTCTTAGTGTATTGACGGACACGAAAAAATCGTGTCTCTGCAGCGTATTATCAAATCAGAATGTGTCAATCATAAAATATTACCAGAATTTGTATTTTTTAATTGTTCAAAAATAGTGGTGTTTTAATCATAAATTAAAATTATAAAATAGTATATAATTACACATATTATACTGGTATGAGCGTGGGCAAAAGATATACCTAATGTAGTAAAGTATTTATTTTTCTGTTATTTTCAAAACTGTATAGCAGCTTCTAGTAAAGTCAAGTGGTAATACGGCATTGCACTTGCCTGTAAACTAACATATTTGTCTTGATTATATTATGAGACGATAAAATATATACTTGACACTGGCAATATGCACACACTAGCGATGCCAAAAGTGAAAAAAACAAGACGGAAATGGTGAAACGTGACTTTTTACTTCTTGACTTCTCCAAAACTCCATAAAAAATTGTAGTCATCACTAGTTTATTAGAGCATGAATGGACTTAACTTTGTGTGACGTGGACCGTTTGCCTGGCGTCATATACTTATTTAACTTGATTTTTCACGAAATACTTAAAAATGTCGAGACACTGGCACTTAATACTGGCAAACGCACAAAGTGCGATAGCACTTATGAAGCTTATTGTAAAACACACAAGTTGATTGAATTGAAAGATCGATAAAAATCTACAGACAATCCATCAAGCCTACTTATACGAGTTGAATAATTTGTGCTTTGGACGCGTCGTTTTCACCAAGCGCTCAGATAAATGCTCTGATCATTATTTTAATATCACGAACGTGTCAAATAAGTGACCGATGCTGTGTCACGAAAGTTCTCGATAAGACTTCACAAACCGCAACCGAGGGTAGAATCTATTCTAGTCAAGCTATCGCTAAGATATCGCTATCCATCTTTCTCATACACTATAGTCTGAACTCTAGAGCAAGACAGCACGAACTGAAATAAAAACTCCTGGTTTTGAACCTGTTCCTCATCTCTTAATACACCTTTTGTTTTTTTGTTCGGGAGCAGTTTCTTGCTAGCAAAATTCCAAGTTGCATGAAAATGCGTCTGAGATACGATTTATATTATATTTTGAAAGCATACTTAAAAATCACTATGTAAATCCTCAATTAATATTACAATGTGGAAATATAAGGTAGGTTGTTATTTTTTCACAAAGTAACAATCGGACTAACAGGTATTTTATGTAATACCTATTTTGCTTAGATATAAAAGGACACACTTGATCCCGGAAAAAACTAAAAGTTCCCACTGTACTTTCGCAGCAAGTGAAACCGTAGAATACGGATAATCTTTTTTGTAAATGTAATGAGACGAACGAGACACTCTCCAGATGGTAAAAGATTACATCATTGCAGCGATAAACATAACTTTGAGTAGCAAAATAAAGTCCAGGGCATCGCTGCTTTAGCGATCATTACCTACTTTGAGGGGTTCGATGGTTAGTCTCAACAGCCCTATAATTTCGATAGCTGCAATACCCTTCAAACCGGAATACAGTAAAGTTTACACACTACTACTGATTAGCGGCAGAATATCAAGTACTGCAGTGGTACCTACCTAAATGACCTCTTGCTAATGAGATATACCACCAAGAGATATTTCTTCCATCTGCCATCATATTATTGTATTTCCGTTCGACTTCCGTTGCATCAAGAGTGATTAAAGTCGGACCTAGGGGTGTCTATTACAAAGAAATAAATTAAAAGCGGGGTGACAGTTAGGCGCTTATCATTAAACCACAAATCCCCTGACACCCCACTAATACTCATCAAAGCAATCGGAATTAGTTAACACTTTTGGAACTAAAGAGTTGATCCGCCGGAAGCTTTCCTTCTTGCCCTCTTACCACCATAACTTATACTAAGAACCTTATGCTGTCAATCTTAAGGAATAAAGTTGATTAAAAAGTAGTTGAGGGATAGAAAATTATAGCTGTATATACGAATGGCCAGAGGTGTCCCGATGCAGTAAAAGTGTCGTCGGCAGAAATCGGCGCGACTGAAGTCGGGTCGGTGTCGTATCGTTACGACTAATTTCCGCCGGATGCGACCGACGACCGTTCGACACCATGCGACACAATAATAATTTGTAGTTACATATATTCATATACTCTCAGATAAGTCCTAAGCCAGCCTATCATCTGACCGTAGTAAACATTGCTGTGTTCCGGTTTGAAGGGTAGTTACTGCAGCTAGCGAAATTACTGGACTGTTGAGACTAACCATCGAAAGTCTCAAAGTAATGAGCGCTAAACCAGCGATGCTCTGGACTTTGTTTTACTATTCAAAGTTCTGAGTATCGCTGCAATGATCATGGACAGGCGTGATCTCTTACCATCAGGAGAGCGTATCGTTCGTCTCAATACATTTATTACATATACATATGGCTCGTTGCAGCCACAGTGACAAACATAGCGAGCGAAGCTCTCACCCCCCCCCCAGTTCGATATTGTGCATAAGATAAAGCTACGAGACCTGGTGACCACTGTAGCCACTAAACACTTCCGCGCCTACGTCAGTGCTCGCTCTGGTCACCCTAAACAAGGCCTTAAACTGAAAACTCACAACCAAATAAAAGGAAAGCACTGTAAATTTTCCGTTACACTGAAAATGTTATGTAATATTCATTTGAATTTAAATGATTAACTTAATGACGCATTAATATTCGCTACATCACAACAGCTCGTCCAATACTATCGACTCATATCGATTGATATTCTAGTTGGTAAAATTTCTGTGAATGAATATTAATGTCATAGATATTGTGATATAGCTTTGAAGGACAATGTGATACAATACATTTGTCTTTATAATATTTATCACGAAACGAGCCAAAATAAAATAACAACGCCGCTCATTGTTATCTGCTATCTAATCAATGTGATAACTTTACCGAGAACGTAATAGGGCAAACTGTTTTCTGTAAATAGATTCGTGAATGTGATACTAGATTCTATTATACGTATATTACTTAGCTGGGTTATTGTATAGATAATAAAGCAATTGATTCTATGTATATCGTATCATCTTACTAATGTATTGCAAAAGTTTTCGATCTATTTACGTATACTTGCTATTTATTGACAGCTCTATTGGCTCATTGGTAGTATAACGAGCTCTAGGGCGTGGGTGTGATTCCCACCCAGGACAAATATTTTGTGGCATAAAACAAGAATTTGTTCTGTGTCTAGGTGACCCGTTTTTATTGTAAGTTTATGTACACACATAAAAATGTATTTATGTATTGTATCAGTCATCTGACTTCCATCACAAGCTTCCAGCAAAATTCCAGCTCTACTTTTAAAACTGTACTCAAATTAATAAAAGTTGCACACGTCTTTTAGTTTTAAATAAGCCCGTCAGTAAGCTTCGTCAGTTTCTCGATGATAATTTCGTTCGTTCAAGAATAACAGTTTTGATCAATGACCCGAGGTGTTGTTTTAAGACGACATTCGAGCATGACATTTGCATATCCATATTGGGTTCCTGACCTGGGGAGCTTGGTAACATCCCTCACGCAAGCTCGCATGTGGGTGGACGCATGCATGCCGAATAATCGACTTATTATACCTGAATTCATTAAGGCTTTCTCTCATGTACATTGTACATGGATAACTATGTTAAACACTTAGACAAAGACTGTACTTATTTATTTAGGATTCGGTAACTTTTATATTCGTCTAATTTTAGCGCAGTTTTTTTAATGTAGACCAGAAGCACTCTCTCCGAAATGAATTGAATGAAATTAATCAACAAAGTTTTGTACTCATATCCCACTAATATTATAAATGTGTAAGTTTGGACGAATGGATGTTTGTTCCTCTTTCACGCAAAAATTACTGCACGGATTTGGATGTAATTTGGTATAGAGGTAGCCGAGACCCTGGATTAACACATAGGCTACTTTTATCCCTAAAACATGTAGCGGGTAACACGGCGGAGCGCAGCTAGTAATAAATAATAATGATCATTATTTGCTATAGTACATACAGAATAAGCAATAGTAATCACAAAACTTACTTTCGTTAATCGCTAAGATCAACCGCCGCGCATTATCAATATAAGAATATTTCACCAGAATTTACATAAAAATCTCATTTTTGAAGAAAAGTGGCTTTTTTTAAAAACGTTTAATGTCAGCTGTCAATGTCAATATCAATCAATTTATCGCCTTTTTGTTTTTCATAAATATGGAATTCTATATATTTTTTGACATTTTCACATAGTGACCGATCTTGAATGAGCAAAATTTTTTAAAGAATGTCCAGCAAAGGCAATAGATTTTTAAAACCAACTATAAAATGGGCAGATTTTGATAAGTTAGTAAATCCCGAGGAGAGATCCAATTTCTTAGCGTTCAAGGGGAAATCGGATTCATATTTGCGAAGGTAGGTATATACGTTCAGACGATCTGAAAAAAAACTCCGTTCTACTCTGATTAGATCATGGATTTTGATACATAATGAAGGATTACTATTACAGCTGTTGCAGACTCCTGTGTTTGTGTGAAAATAAGTTTTAGCGATAAATATTATAACGTGTTCAATCGAAAAAGCTAGAGTTAAAAAAGTACTAAAACTAAAGTGAAGGGCGTGGGTTCGTTTCCCTCTCAGGACCAACAAATGCTTGTTCTATGTCTGGTATATAACAATATATGAAATGTCCTCCGATATTTATTTACTTATGGAGTACTTAAAGTGTATAAGAATCACTCTTTTTCAGAGTTCTAGCAAATCCAGAATCACCCCCTCCGATCAACTGGGATGAGTATAAAAAAACAGTGCCAGATCCAAGCATTGTAGACAAGATGAAGTCCGCGTACGAGGCGTTCAAAGTTCCATACCCGACAGATACACTTTCAGCCGAAGTAGACAAACAATGGGCAGAGTTGACCCCAAAGATAAAGTCGTACTGTGAAGAGCAGCAGAAAATTATAAGCAAGTATGTTTAGGAATACATAATCGTTATTTTTTTTCTTTTTTTTGCTTTGAGGATTTGTTAGAAGGTCATCTAGGTACCACCAATGCAGTATCAATTACTGCCACCGAGCAGTAGTGTGTAATCAAGACGTCAGATAGCGAAATTACAGGGCTATTGATACTAGCTATCGAAAGTCATAAAAAAATTAAACAATCAGACAGTGACTGGAAGCGAAAATCAGAGGATCGGGCTAGGTGACGTGCATTAGAAGAGTCTCATGTCCAGCAGTGGACTAAATTGGGTTGATGACGATGATGATTCCTTGTTGTTAAAAAAAATAAAGCCTATATCACAGTCACAACCTGCTGTAGCGGCTATTGCAATTCGCGGGTGCCGCTGACCGTATTAGTGTAAGGCGGGCCTAAACCAAATTTCCAATAAACTTTTTAGTGTCAAGAAAGAGCTAGATAGAGTGAACGCTTTACCTGCATTCAATGTGATCACGATGGAGATGTTCCACGACATGTATCCGGATTTGGCGATCCGCCCCGTCGAGAATCCTACTTTCTGGCCGCACACCGAAGAGGAACAATTAGGATACGTGGACCCGACGGCAGAAAAACATTAGACTCGAGGAAGAGACTGAGATATTTTTGCAGCTTAAAATTGTTTTGTCATTTATGCGAAGCATAAACTGCATGTTCTTACTGTTTCTGATATTAAAGTTCAAATAGTTTGCGTTAAATGTTATACAGATTTTTTTATTATAAAGTTAATTTGTATATAAAAATAATCGATATTAATCAGTTTCTGGGGAGAAGAAATATTACTAAAACTTGTAATGGATTTTTAACATGCTGCACCCATGATTAGACTTTCTGAATTTATACACTTGTCCTGTACTTTACTTCCACGCTAAACTTCCTTGCCTTACGACCGTTAAATCACAAAATAATATCTTAGATATAGAAGCAGTACAACTTTCACTATAATAATTATCAGAATTGTAATTAGAAGTGAATTATGAATTCCTTTGTAGCGAATAGGCTTGATTATGCCAAAGCCTTGAACATCGACACAATATTTTTAGTCTACCAGTCTTCTATAATCGAATCACCCTGCTAATTTTATTATCTGACGGCCAACTCTTATTAAGCTGCACCTTATCATTCTTGATGTTTTAAACTCTTGAACGAAACGTTTTACTATCCGCTAACAGTAGATTTTGCTGCCCGTTCTTTTGATGTTCTCCTGTTCACCCATAGATACAAGGTCGCGAGTCGCGAGTGAATTTGTTGCATCTAGACAAGCGTGTTCGATCGTAGAACGCATTCAGGCAAGATGGCGGTCAAAACCAAGCTCACTTTCTTTTAAATAAAAAAATCAAATAAAACCTAAAAGTGTAAGTAGTGCCTATAAACCTACCTATCTGAATTAGAGCTTAAAAGTTCACCTGATTCACGTAATGTCGGCTTTTGATAGCTTACGGAATTTCTTGGTGAACTATCAACAACGTACGTAAGCATCGTATGGATAAATTAAAGGAGATGTGAGCACGAGTTGGCGATATCGGCGCGGCCACGTCCAAACATCGACTGAGTTATTGTCTTCAAGTGCATTGCGAAGGGCTGCCTACTAAATATAGCCCAGTTTGAAGCCCCACGTTCAGGGTCGCCTTAGGGGCATCCGCCAAGAGCGCGAGGCAAATTATGATTGATGATCCGAGCGTGCTTTACTGGAATTTATTTAAATATTTCGTATCCAAGCTAGAAGTTTGATTTTACTTCTCTAAATTGATCACAAACAACTATAGGGAACATTTTTCATGATTTTAGTATTCATCTCAAAGTAAAAAATAAATTTACAACGATGTAAATTCCAATGACTTTTAGGTTTTTTACTATTTGGAATGGGTAATAAGCCCATTCCAAATAGCAAAAAGCCCAGCCTTTAATAGCCCTTTCGTTTTCCTAAAAAATTGGGTAATAGGTACTTTATTTCAGAAAATTTCCATACGCGATGACATTTAATATTAATTTAAAAATGTCTAAGATTGCAATGGCGACTGATGACGTCACACCGTGTGAAACAATCATATGGCAGCATGGCAATTAGTTCTACGAAAATGTCTACCATGGCAATGGCGTGAGTGACACTATCTGTTATTTTTCAAAACAATTTATACTTTAGCATAAATTATTTTTATTTTGTTACAAACTTATATATCACTATAGTTAGAAATTCTAATTCAACTGTATTATTAAGACACAATCCTATTAGTAGTTTAGGAAACCAAGGGAACATACTATCGGAACACATGTAAGCACATAAATGGACTGCTAAAATGATTGCTGTCATTGTTGCATAAGCGTGAAGAAATATAAATTTAATGTGTGTAACGTAACAATGTTTAAGCAGTTTGCCTAGACTATTTAAACATTAGACTATTAGCGAAAATCCGACTCGCACTTCGCCTTTATGGTATTTGATTTATAACTGAGAACGTGCATTGTATTATATCTACACCAATCTATTATTATTTTTGGGGAAATAAGTCATAATATATTAGATAGACGATACGGACGAACTCTGTAAAAAGACATGTTAGTACGGAAAAATATCAAAACAAGAAAACAGTCAATATGAAAAATTTTGTTGCCACTGTTACCTATCTATGCAAAAACTTAAATTTGTTTGAAAGCCGATCTCAATGAACTTTGCCAGTCTGCGTCATGCGATTCATGCGCCTTGCACTCTCAGTTTAATTCCACCACGTTCGGTGTATGTGCGCTTATGCAAACAAGCTTATTGAGAGTGAGGGAGCCGTCATAGCATTTTCTGTACAAAATGAACATCCATCCGTACTTAATGTTTAGTTCCTTCATTTGGTCAACTACAGCTGTAAGTTGGTTGGTCTGTGGCTGCCAGACTCAGACGCGTCTCTTCCAAGAAAATTGCCGCGTACAGCTCCAGTTAGTGGCTTCCCGCTAACCGCCTCGGCGGTCTTTGATTCAATCCGTGCAACTATTTGGAACGGTTTGAACGGAACTTAAGCTCTAGGATAAACATTGGCTACAATATTACCTACGTAGTATGTAACCAACATAAAATGTGTGGGTATATGTACCACTGTTCATACATTTTAACCTACTACTACTACAAAAACAATTAAAAGGTTATTGTGTTTGTATTTATATATGTTTCACCGTAGTGTCTAAACTATTAATTAAATTTTCACAAAAGAGGTTTCTTTATTATGGTCTGTATGACATAAACTATATCTTCCTCTTAGGCGATATGGTCGCTCAGCGACAAAGCCAAAATTAAATTTAAAAAAAAACTCTTTGCATTACATATTCTAATTAATTTTTGTCCGTTGTCGGGTTTGCTTGTTCTATGGATAGCGTAATACATAATAAATGTCGCGAAATATACCAGCTTTGATTTGTTGTATTTAGAAGATTTTTATTTTGAACCTTATTACCCACTATAACCATAATATTGTAACCTAAGTAGGTATCTCCATTCCGTGTTTTACTCCAGTTCATTCAAGTTGTTACAACGTGAAGAGATAATAAAGATAGATACATAATAATTATATTCACACACACTCAAACATTTATAATAGTGTAATCTTCCACTGTAATAGCCATTTAGGCCTGTTTAAAATGTTACGAGCTAGATTAAGTCGACCACAGTAGAATAGTAAAAATCCATAATTTAAAAAGTCAAGGATCACACTTTTCGAATTTCACGTTTATTCTAGAACTCTATTAACGGCCGACGTTGTCCGCCCATTAGGAAAAATTGTCTGAACATGAATCAAGTTCCTTTCTCCTAAAATAATAAACACTTCGGTATCATTAGGATCGTTTAAAAAGTATCTCAACTGTGGATAGCTAAAAATAAAAGGAGTAACATCCCTTTCCGTTTCCGCGCTCTTAGCGGGGGCGACACGGATAATCGCAGATCTATCACAGTGATTTCCGATCTTCCGTCCCCGGATATTGGGAAATGAAAACTCGTGTCTATTTATGAGTTTTAAAAGCTTTCATCGTGTAAACATTCGTATAATCAACTCATTCATAAAGTTGTGTTGTAGTTACTCTTTTACTGATGCACTTTTAAATAGGTTTAAATTAGGATCTACTTAAAGGACAAAAAAAGGATTTCACTTTCCTGTGCTTTTATTGTTTCTGTTGTTCTATTTTGCATAGTATAAAACAAAATAGCTTCTCGCCGTCTGTCCGAGAATTTCAAATATTTGTAATGTGATCTCGAAAAAAACATGTTTTTGTGCGCTTATATTGCAAACGCTGGCTACACCTTACGAGATAGATCAAAATAATGTAAGCAAGTACAACGTTATCAAATACTAGCAATCGTGCGAAGCCAGGCGGGTCGTTAGTTAATTTATAATACAAGGTTTCTTATGAGCTCTTATACTTATAATCTTGTTAAAACTGAGATATATATAAGTGTTTCTTTGGAAACTTTTCAGGCTTCAGGTTTAGATTTTAAGGTTTTAGGCAGGAATTAGATACGATATAGATATTTCACGGAAAGATGACGGCATTGATTATAAAACAGTTTCTACACAAACTTCTCATCGGACGAATCTAAATAATAATAAATGCATTTGCATCATGCTAATGATAAAATCAATTCGGAAAGCAGCATCGAGTTTCGCTTTCCTCATCCTTAGTTGTTAATATAAGAAGCTAGATATTTATATCTAGTAAATGCTTTTGTTCTAAAGTTCTGGCTTGATTGTAGGAACGTGGGCGTGGAAGGGTAGGCACAGACCACCTGTTGCTGACTCGTCTATATTTAGCGCGGTTGCTCTCCCCGAACCTCCGGCTTCACCCCCGGCAGCCATTCATAACTCTGTGACTAATGTGAGTAATGTGTGAAGCCAAAGTTGAATTGCTGACACGAAGCTGGAGGTTCAGTTATTCGGTAGCTTGTTTTGCAATTTGCGTATTTAATATATTTATATACCGCTTCGAAGAGAGACATTCAAAAACTCCAGCAAATATCTTTAAAGCTGCATCCATAGCAGTGGTGTAGCTTTCCATAAACGAGCCCTGTCTCAAAATCTTTTCTACCCGACTGCAGTGAAATTCAAATGACGCGCGGGAAATTCGAGAAATTCGAAATTCGGGGAATTCGTCCAGTGTTGCCAATTTTTGGGCGCCCGGTTAAATTTAGCGTAAAATTAAATTTGCTAGATATATTTTTTTTATTACACGTTGAGGCCTCTGTAGCCGGGCCCCGTATCATTGATACAGCTGATATGCCGCTAGCAATGCCCCTGACAGCCTAGTAAAGACATACGCGCTGTGCCCAAAGCAAAAACTCACGAAAGTCATTTAGGTATTCTATAGGGAATGTCTGAAATTGGAATTTTCGTTTTTATTCTACTAGCTACACCTGCGAATTTGTCCGCGTTAACTTAAAAATTATTTTTAGAGGGAAATTAAATATGTGTAACTACCAAATAAACTCGCGCTATTCTATTATTTTTAGATTAAAATAAACGTTAATTTTTATTCCGGAATAATGTTCCGTAAGACCATATACCATACCACGTCTATACCATATTTCAAGTGGTTACGTCATGTGTATAGTTACTTTTTTAATAATCTTATAATTTATAACTTATATTTTTTCGTGAATAAAAAGTATTCCAGATGTTCCAAGTAATAAACTATATGTATGCCAAATTTCATCCAAATCCGTTCAGCCGTTCTTACGTGATTGAATAACAAACATCAAACAAATTTTCACATTTATAATATCGGTAGGATAGGATAAACACTATACTGTGGTAGCACGGTGAGGCACTGCTCCATTTTGCATACCTACCTACTTTTTGTACCTACCATATACGAGTACTATTGGTAATTGTTTAAGCCATTACGTAAAACTCATTGGGAGATCGGTCCGTGATCGAATTTATGATCTCACAAGGTAAGGCAAGGCAAACATTCCCCTAGTGTGGCTACCACGACTTACTCAGTTATCCAGTTAACAATAATATTAATTCGAATACGTCAAGCCCTTTTAACAGCTCACCTTAGACAATGAAACAAAATCTCTTTCATTGCTAGAAGTTCTCAAAACTCCACATGAATGAATTACGTCATAGTTTACGTTTTCTGTCACGTCTAGAGAATCTCTATCGCTTGAATGTAGATTCGAACTTAAGCCTTGGCCTACACGGTGATGTGATGTGACACCCACTTACGATTATCATTTAGCGTAGAAAGGAATGCCGCTGGATAAACAAATGTTTAGGTATTTGCCGACATCCATAGGCAGCCCGTACACGTAGCGCGCGATCCGCGATCCGCGATCCGCGATCAATGATCGCGATCCAGACTGATCGTGTACGAAGCGGATTGACGGACTGATGCTCCGGATCGCATAATATCTAGAAATTTTGAAATCATGATCGCGGATCGCGGATCGCGGATCGTGATCATGATTGAACGTGTAAGGCGGCCCATGGACTTTAAATCTATACACGAGTTACATAACAATACCTATGTATGTAAGCGGGTTAAACTTACGCACAATTTGCTGTGTGTAAATGAGAGATACATTTTATTTGGAACAATTATGATAAAATTTGGTATGGAGGTAGTTGACGCTCTGGATTAACACATAAAAATAATAATATAACTCTTAAATTCACACCAATTGCAAACAATTATAACAATATTTATGTATGTATTATAAGTAGGTATGTATTTATAAAAAAAGTATTTAAGTATTCTATCAGTTACCTGACTTCCATAGTACAAGCTTTGCTTAGTTTAGGGTCAGATGGCGCTGTGTGTAATGTGTCCTGCGATACTTTTTTAATATAAAGTTAACATTTGTGGAACAATTGCTACTTTTAACATAGGCTTCTTTTAATCCGGAATTTATCAAAAATGTAGTTTCAAAAATGTTTTTTTGGTGGGGACAAACGTTTCTAAAGCTTTTTATCACCGATATTTGTGCTTGCACTTTAAATTGACTTTGTTAAAAACTTTATCTGGTCAATTGGTGAATTGAACCTATGAAAACGATGAACTGAATTTGCATGGGGGTAGGGTTTAGTACTCGGCTGGCTAGCTACCACCCTTAAGTTGAAAATCTGCCGCCAAGCACCTAACGGTGTGTTCCGGCAGCCTCACTTAAGAGCCAGTTCCATTCCACGCTAGGTGTGCTTTACCATCTTCGACCGTACCGTCACTTAACACCAAGTGAGCTGTGGTCAAAACACCTAGCCTGTCAAACATAAATTAAAAAAAAACTGTTGCGTACGCACGGAACAAAAGAGAGGTCGATTTTATTCATACCTTTCCAACATAAGCGTCACAGTAATCTATAAAATCTCCCTTTACATCGAGAGCCGATGTAATCGAAGCGCGATTAATGTGGTTGTAAACATGAAGCATGCTTTGTATTTTCACGTGCACAGTAATACCATCCTGGTTAAAGGAAGCGCTTTTAGAGAAAAGATATTTGTATTTAAGTGTTCTCGGCAATACGCGTTTGCCTTTGCTCTTTGAAATTTTTTTACTAAGAAACAAGAACACTGCGTGTTTCTTGAAAACTATCAAGTATAGTGTTTATTTCAGTAAAGTTTTTCCTATAAACTGCCACGACTAATGTGTTTTTTTATGTAAAAGAAGTGAAACGTACGATCGCGCTTCTGATCGTAAGAAATAATCAGACAACACATGCCCATGGACTGTTACCATTGCGCCGGTACTCAGAACTTTGAGTAACAAAACAAAGTCCAGGACATCGCTGCTTTGCTTTGCTTTTTTCATTACTTTGAGAAATATGATGGTTAGGTTCAATAGCTCTACATTTTAGCTAGCTGCAGTAACCTCGCAAACCGTACACAGTTTACACACAAGGTACCTACTACAACTAGCGTTGCCAGGCGTCTGGATAAAGCCGGACATAGTTAAGCTTATTGATTGCGTGTCCAGCTTTTGTTAGCTAGACTTTTTACATTTCGCAAACGAGCGAACGCCGTTTTTGTCACACTTATTAATACTGGGACACAAAATCCTCAATAATGTAGGGTGTCCGGTAATTTTACCGAAATGTCCGGCCAAACTGGCTGGTCTATCCGGCTATTCGGTATGTAAAGTTTTTTTTTTGTATTTATTTCATATTTTTTACTGATAGTAAACTTTATTTTATGAAACTAATTTGAATATTTTGGCTTTCTATGCGGTAGTTTAATTCTAATACATTTTCAAACTTTTTATAGTTATGACGTCATAACATTGGCTGAATATGTAAAATATGTGCACCTTTTTTAGGCACTGAAAGAATCCTTATACAGCCAAGGACATGACGTCATTAGAAGTTAATTGAAAGTCAAATTTATTTTATGTATTTTATTAAAATAAACCCCGTCTCATAGTTTAAAGAGTTTTAAACGGAAAAATCATGTACAGAAATGTAATATTTCGAAATGGTTTTGGAATCATCAAAGTATTTTTTTTCTTTACATACCGAATTAGGTTTGGCAACCTGGTAACCCTAACTGCAACGGTACCATCGTTAACCTATTGTGCATGATTGTGTATTTCGTGTTTAAAAATTATACCTTTTTAAACAAAAGGTAGAATACCCGTAGATATTCACAAAGAATGACTAAAATCTATCGGGAATTTAGAGATGATCTCACATTAATGCAACCCATAATTACCCTACCTTAAGTTTCTGCCAGTTTTGGACGTAAAATTATTCACATTTATAAATTGTGTGTGGGCCGGGATGCTAATAGATACCAAGTTCTGTAGGCAGGGCGATATATTTAATAATATTTATCAGAGAGTCGTCGACCTCAACATATGGGTGAGTACAGCCACGAACGCATTCATTAGTTTGCTTCTACTGACAAGGTGCGTTACATATCTAATTAGTAGATACAACTTTTTCACTTATTCACTAGCTTTGTACGCTTTTATGTCTAAGTAATTATACAAAAGAGACCCTCTCTTGGTAAGGGGGCATTCATTTACTACGTAAGACGATTTTTGACATTTTTTTACCCCCTACCCCTACTATGTAAGAAAAAATAAGAATAAGCCAACCCCCCTCCTTTTTAATATTTATTACGAAACAATCTAAAGGAAAAAAATAATACATACTCGTATAGTCAACTTTGGTTTTGTTTTAAAGTTTTGCTAAATCATTAAAATCATCTTAATATATTATATATAATCTTAACTTTGCGCTTTTTTGTGATCTTACGTAAGAACTGTCGAGACACCCTCTCACCCCTTTGTAGGAAAAAAATTAGACAGTCGATGCCCTTCCCCCCTAAATGATCTTTCATAAGAAATTAATGGCCCTTCAGAGATAACGCCTGTCCATGACCATTGTAGCGGTACACAGAACTTTGAGTAACATCACTCCATGAGGCCCCATGGCGTTGCTGCTTTGTCACTTATTATTACCTTAAGATAATCGATATCGATTAGTCTCACTAGCACTATCATTTCACTAGCTGCAGTACCCAAAACAAACTGAAACACAGTAATGCGTACACGATACCTTATTGACGACAGAATATCTATCACCGCGGAGGTACCTACCCATATGACATCCTACTAAAGAGGTCTTCTACCTAGTTGTAAAACTCGTTCGTGCGTTTCACAAAGGATATACTAGTCTAACGCACATTTAAATAAACGAAAATGAGTAATCGGGATTAGGCAAGCTTATGTTGTTGATCGTTACTAATTAATTCATAATTAAAAATTCTGGTGCGCCCGCGCAGACGACCGTTCGACCAATTACGCTGCCCACATGTTTCAAATGAAACTGCACTCTATTTTTACTGTCATAGGGTTGATTTGATGCATTTGTTGCAAGGGTCGTTTTATATGAAGGGCAGAGACAGTTGTTTTATTTTGTACTATATTTAGTGTCGGACTGAATTGTTACTGTGCCAGCTCTGAATGGAGCGTTGTGCGATTGGCATGCATGATGCGCGTGTCATTTTCACATAAATAGGGCTAGTTAGCCTTATCTTGATATTAAATTATTTACTATTCGGGCCAATTTTATTGCTTGTTCGAGTCAAATTATTTATATGAGCATCACACAATGGTTTAAACGCTGACTTACAAGAATTACGGGTTATTTCAGAATGTAAAATGTTCCACGTGTTTAATTAATGCTATTGATATAAATATTTTCGTCACCGGGAATACTATAAAACTAGTTTTGTTTATTTACCTCGTAGTTTCGTTTATGCCATAGTTTTTTTTGTGAGATTAAGTCTCGGTGATAAACATAATTATGTTTTTATATGTGTACATATACCTATTATGTGTTAATTTCTTTATCTAAAATTTATCGGATTCAGGTATCTGCATATATCTCCTCTTCCAGTCCATTCAACCATTACGGAGTAAAATGTAATCCAAGACAGTACCTACCTATCTATATAAAATAAATAGATATTTATACACAGCGTCATCTGACCCCAAACTAAGCAAAGCTTGTACGATGGAAGGGAAATAACTGATAGAATATTTCAATACTTAAAAAAAATACAATACATACTTAGTTTTGTAATACATACAGATCAAACAGTTGTTTAAACTACATAATGTTTGTCATGAGTGAAAATCGAACCAATGAGCCAAGCTGTAAATGTATTGATATTGTGATTGACTGATAAAAGTTACCAGTTTACAGCCTACACCGTTGGTTCTAGGCAAATTTATTTGAAGGGTGTAACATTGCAACTCCTATTTAAAAAAGTATATACCATTAAGAAGTTTTTAGTAAGCTACTTTAGATTTATAAGTGATTATCGAAAATGAGATGAGTAAAACATTTAACATAACAACTCGATTAAAAATACCATGTTTTTTACGATGGCTCAATGTCTGCAATGAGATGATCATTATCAGCGTTAGTCATCGATTGAACTTGCACACAGTTCACGGAATGACAAAGAGATGGAACATAATTAAAGACACTGTCATTTGTTTTATATTTTCATAGAATTCGTATAGGTATACTACTCTAAATGTTTTAGACAGAAAATTAAAAAGCGTGCAGCTATAATTATGTTATTGTTAACTTTTATAGGAATTATTAAGTAAATCGTATCTTATGATTAGACATAGCAGTATCTTTATAAATTGACAACCCCCAATAATTATAACCTTTGCAGTTAATTTTTGTAGTCTGGACTAGACACAGATTAAAACTATCTAGGTAGTTCACATAACATTTAAGGTGGCAGTGTGAAAGCAATCGATGTTTTTAAACGTAATGAGACGATCTATACACGCTCTTCTGTTGGTAAGAGATAACACATGCCCAAGGCCTTTGCAGCGATACATAGAACTTTGAATGCGCAAAGTTTAGGGCATTGCTGCGCTCATTACCTACTTTGAGACTTTCGATCCTCTCATCTCTATTC
Organism: Biston betularia; assembly: GCA_905404145.2. Lineage (NCBI taxonomy): Eukaryota > Metazoa > Arthropoda > Insecta > Lepidoptera > Geometridae > Biston > Biston betularia. The sequence continues at coordinate 5,664,959 of FR989879.1, forward strand.
TTTGATTTGAATTTTGCTGCACCAAACCGGGGCGGCTGGAAAAGTGGAATGTCTAAGTTCTCTTTTAGGTATTCCACTTGGATCAAAGTGGAATAACTAAAATGAAATTAAAAAAAACCCCTCTGGATTGATTGCCAGAATTCCGCTAGTACTAGCAGAATCGAGCATCACACTGAATTCTGTCAACACAATTTGTGTAATAGTATGATTCAATTATTCTGTAACTTTTTCAAAATAAAGAAATAGTATGTACCTACATAAGAAACATACCAACGGCTGATAGAGTTGGATTTAGTATAGATTCTACAAGCAAAGTTTATTGTACCTCGAGGGCATTTGCAAAAGCTTGCATTTTGGAATCTACAATTTTGTAGTGTGGCGTGTTCTCAACCCATATTCGCTATCGAGAAAGTAAGATCCGTCCCAAATCATGCCAGCGGGCAAACGACGACGTCTACCTGCTCGGGGTCCCGTTGCGTGCAAGGTGTACTGCACTACACGCACACATGCTTGTCCTAATGAGCATAGTGCACACTAGCATAGCTGCGCAGGCGCATATGGCGCTCCTCCACCCCGCTCGCACCCCCGCAACACCCGATAGTGCACCGAACCTCAGCTGTAGCGCAGTGACTGTTAGCCACTCAGATGTCGATCGTCAGATTTTTTGTCAGATATAATGAGAACATCGGGAGACGTAGGAATAATGCAGCGCAAGGGTGGAATTAACTCGCCGCGATTGGCATTTCTGCTCCACCGGTCAAACGGGTATTTAACTTACCAGTATAATTGACGCTAGAGGCAGTCCAGTTTGCGGATCTTCGTTTTAAATTGAGATCCAATAATAAACCTAGGCTGAATGGGACAAAATTACATATCCACTTTCAGAACTCAATTAAAACAAAGCTGACTCCCTATTTTAAATGCGACTATAATATTCAACCCGATTTCAAGCGGCTGTAGAGATAACCACATGTATTTGTGCCTCTGTTTCTTCGACGTCGATAATCTCTATCAAAGAACGTCAAGCTAAATTTATCTCAGTAGGTAACCTTCGTTTCGGCAAAATGCGAAGTATTGAAATTGTTAGTATACATTTGAAGCACGATTATGACCTTCAGTGTTCTAGATAACAGCGGGTAGGTGGCTGATAGTGAGATAATGGCGCAATGCGGAGTATAAGTGATTTTTTCCATGGAATAAATGTAGTCTGAATAAATAGTAATCGGTTTTACCGCACGGAAGTATACTATCCGCGCCGTTTCACGCTGTTAAAAGTCTCATTGGAAAATCATTAATGTTTATAGTGAATCTTGAATTAGATTGCAAGGTGAATCGTAGAGTTGAATATTTTTACAGGCATGTATACATTCAAAACTGCGAATTAACTAATTAAACACAATGGATACTGTGTTATCTAGTGAATATTATAAATAAAGATAACGATGAAATCCTATATCGATAGAATCGTCTATATCAAACGAAAACAAAATCGGCCAAGTACCTAGTTGAAAGCATAATAAGTACAACGCTACAATAGTTGTAAAAAAAGATCAGTAGCGTCATACGGGGGTTTACGGTTGAGTTGCACTAACCGAATGTCCAGAAAGAAGTACCTACCTACCCTTGTTCAAATGCACGAAACCGCTGATTTTTATAGTGATTTCAGAGTTGTGCACGTCGTAAAAGTTGTTCATAATAAAATTAACACAATTGTTACCTAATCTCCTTTCGGCTTAGTTGGTATCCCCGTGCTTATAAACCTAAATACATCGTAACGAGTTTAAAAAAAATGTATATGCAATGTGACGAACGAGACGCTCCCTAGACGGTAAGACATAAAGCGTGTCCATGACCATTGCAGCGATACACAGAACTTAAGAGTAACAAAATAAAGTACACTCGTAGGGCATCGCTGATTTAGCGTTCATTACTTTGAGACATTAGATCTCAACAGCCTTGTAATTTCGCTAGCTGCAGTACCCTTCAAACCGGAACACAGTAATGTTTACATACTACTGCTTGGCGGCAGAATATCTGGTACTGCGGTGGCACCTACCTAGACGTAGACAAGCTCCTGCTAAGGAATTTGGACTGCTCTAGCTCAGTTGATAGTAACGCACTTTGTGAGCTGTAGGCTGTGGGTTCTAATCCCGGGACTAACTTTTGTATGGCCAATATAGATATTTGTTCTGTAGGTGTTCTAAACGTATATTTAGGTAAGTATGTATTTCTAAAAACGCATATCAGTGATATTTGATACGAAAAAAGGTTTAAATATAAATTAAATTTTAGGTAAATGAACCTAAACTACAATGAATATTATTTTATGTACCTACAGTACATACTTATTGTGTTTATGTGTTACACAAAATGAGAACTCCGAGAACTTCATAAACATATGTAGGTCTGTATATGTATATCTATTCACTTAATTAGTAAAATCGTTAGCAATCCAAGAAATGTTTAAGTCAGTACTGATTTTTAACATTATTTAGCGTAATAAATATAAAAAGGGATTGACCTTTTAGCGACATCAGCCATTAAAACTGCCTCAAACGCTGACACAAGCAAAAATCCACTCCACAATTTCATCACATATTAAATGGACGTCACAATATAAACACCACAGTCAAAACTACCGATTACAGTAGTAGTATTCAGGTACCAATACAAGAACAACATGAAGAATGTAGCCAAATTCAAATCGGTGAAGGCAACTTCACGGCCGTGCCATCACGTGTAAGATATTTTTTATTTCCAATAACCATTGCAGTTTTACGGCGATGCAACCGTAATCGAAATGCCTACGAGACCCAGAATGCTGTTTTACACGTTTATTTTTTCAGTTAAATATGTATAAATATTTATTTATAGATCACGTAACATTTTAGTACAAATATTTTCCAAAAATTAAATACGCTTTATAAGCACATAATTATTTGTTAAAATCGTGTAAATTTATAAGTGATTGATTACAGCTCACCTGATGTTAAGTGACGGTCTGGTCGAAGAAGGTAAACATCTAGCCTGGAATGGAACTAACTGGCTTTCGAATGAAGCAAGCAGGACACACCGTTAGATGTTTGGCGGCAGATTTTCAAGTTGATAGAGTACGCTACCACCATGCTGTGGTTTCCTCGCGGTGTTTTCCTTCACCGGCAGCATAAGTTCATTGTTGAGAATTGACCCACGTCCTTCGGCGTGTGAATCCTACGCCAACCAATGGGCTATTAACGATAAAAAGTCCTTAATCGTACCTGTATATTATGCTATCAATAAAATTGTAATATAAATAAAAAGTAACATTATGTTGCATTATGTTCCCGGAGTTGACCTTTTCTTCAAAAGGTCAACTCCGGGAAATGGGAATCCCATTTCCCGGAGTCGAAAATATAACGGTATTTACATTTTAATGCACTGTTATGATTTGAAACAATCAAATAGTTACAATAAAATAGTTTTTTAGTATTCATACATATTATAAACAAGTAAGCATGAAAAACATTGCTATTTTGTAAAATACGAAAAGCGATGAAATGTCTCTGGGACACATTCGGACTGAAGCCAAAACATTGAGGTAGGTATACCTACCTTTTATATAAGTAACCTACGTTAGTATGTAATGTCACAACGAAACCAAAAGAGCGTTAGTTCTCAGCAATTGCCAAGTAATGGGAGAGCAATAAGAAACAACGAAAGGTTTCAAAAAAAATTATCAGGAACTAAGATCGAGAATCAATGTTAACTATTACATTTTTAAGTCACAACTGTGTGTAACTAACTGTGTCTACATAATGTTCTTTATATAAACAAGCAAACAACTGTAACATTGGATGTTGTTATGTTTTTGATGTGTTGCCAAGGAAGATGCTACCAGACATCCTTTTAAAACTTGTTGTTTAAAGCTCAGTGGTTAGCGCGGTCGGTTCGCATGCCGAAGGGCGTGGGTTCAAACCCCAACAATGAGCTTGAGCTGCCGGTGAAGGAAAACATCGTGAGGAAACCATAGCATGGTGTAGAGTAGGTACTTCCTAGTACTCGGCTGGCTAGCTACCACCCTCAAGTTGAAAATCTGTTGCCAAACATCTAACGGTGTGTTCCGGCAGCCTCAATTGAGAGCCAGTTTATGCGCCAGTGCGCAATACTAGAAGTGGGAGCTACACTCCACGTGGAGCCGCGCCTGTGCTGTGATGTTTTTCCGCTCTACCATAATCAATTTACGTTTCAGCCCCAGTCACTTCGGTTCACACACTCAGTTCGGTGCTAGGCTGAATATAACTTGATATAGTACGTAACTGAATGGAAAGAAATATTGTGATCATTCAGTAACATTTCCTGAGTACAACTACCAACGTCTTACGTCGGTTGATTGTAAACTGATGTGAAAGATAAAAATAACGACTATCCCTGCGAACAGGCCAGACTGTCGTGACTTACTTTTATGTAATGCTTAAAAATTGTAAAGATTTTAGCAGAAGATAAACCGGTATCAAAGTCATGCAGCCATTCGAGTTCAAAGTTTCTGATAAAATTTTATGATCGTATTATAACTGTAGTAAGCGAAATTTGTAAATAATTTTAAAATATGCGTGGGAATTTTTTAATTAATTATTTATTAACTAATCATTTTTTCATATTGACAAGAATTTTGTAGCGATGATAGCTCAGTGGTTAGCGCGGTCGGTTCGCATGCCGAAGGGCGTGGGTTCAAACCCCAAGAAAGAGCTTGAGCTGCCGGTGAAGGAAAACATCGTGAGGAAACCATAGCATGGTGGTAGGGTACTTTCTAGTACTCGGCTGGCTAGCTACCACACTCAAGTTGAAAATCTGAGCTTCTAACGGTGTGTTCCGGCAGCCTCACTAGAGAGCCAGTTCCATTCCAGGCTAGGTGTGCTTCACCATCTTCGACCACACCGTCACTTAACATCAGGTGAGCTGTGGTCAAACACATAGCCTGTAAGCTATAAAAAAAAAAAAAAAAAAAGAATCAGATGGCTGAAACTTCGCAAACATAAAAATACTTACGTAGAGCAACAGTTATTGTAGGTACTAGGAATGCAAAAACACGAAAGAGGTGGCGTAATGTAGAATACCAAGTATTCAGCAGTTGAAGGATACAGCCGAAAGAAAAAAACAACTGCTAACGTACATACTACTCACTACCGAAAAAAAATGTTATTACAGAATTAAAATGAACGCGTGCTAAAACGTATTAAGGCGATATTTTCCATTCAGATTGCTTTTATATCTAAAAAATAATAATTAAAAGTAGAATCGTAATTCGCCTAATAGATATTTAAATAAAAAATGTCACTCAGAAAAGTATTTTTTGAGTGCTGTTAAATTCAATTGTAAAAACATGCAATGTTTAGCAATGGTACAAATGGTAGCAACTTTTCGTATTTCTTTTCAACGACATCGTAAGAAATAAAATCGGATGGTTTGATCAATAATTTATAATTAGATAAAATGGCGGTGTATCCGCCATATTTTTGCTCCGCTAAATGTTACCCAATCTGACACAATATTAGACTCATTATTTAAATGATTAAATAACCGGTGTGTTTGAAACATTAGAATATAAGAAAAGAGATAGTCACACAAAAAAATGTAAGTTTTATAAGTGATTAAAAGAAAGAGGGGCTTTCTCAAATGATTAAACTAGTTACGGTTCCATCTTTATGTCTTTCTACTACACTACCAGTGTGTGAAAGTCTAGATATAAAAGTAGTAATGGTAAATATTTACCGCGCCATCTGATGTATTTGATTAATTATGATAACATAGGTATTTGTCTCTTATCTTTATCTTATAGTGTTGTAAATGATCTCTCTTCGCATAATGAAGTGTCCTTATTTACATATAAATATGTACTTACATAAGTACATGTATTGATTGCATAGTTTTGGTTCTTTATAAAATTCCATTGCTTTTTACCTGATTGTTCGAGAGCGAGGAAAGTTCTTTGGGAGTATATTGGAATGTATGTATGTTGCTTGTTACCCTAAACGTTTTGAACGAATTTAATACTTATATTATTCATAGACAGTATAACGTATTATCTTCGTATCGTAAAATGCTAGATTTCATAGTTTAAATTTTATTTCACTAATACTACTTGAGCATTATTTTTTTTATCTTTGTACACTCATGCAATCATTAGTAAACCATTTCTAAGAATTTTTGTTTTATTTAATCAGATTCATATTCAGGTAGAATTTGTACAAAAGCTGTTTCGCAAAACAATAAACATTGTTATATTATTATCATCTGATATAGATAACATGATAAATTGATAACAAAATATTTTTAAATATGAATATAAGGTTCTGTTGTGGCGATATTTTTCGACTTTTAGCACGCGTTTTCATCTATTAAAATAACGTTTTTTTAACTAAAACAAATATAAATGACAGGCTAATGAGACTAGCTATATAATGTCACAAGTGATAATCCTGTAATTTATTTTGTAACTTACAAGTTTTGGGTACCGCTGCAACGGTCATGAAATGGCCGTCTCTTACAACCAGGAACGAGAGGAGAGAATCTAATTACTCTTATATAAAATTGATCTCATATTCAAGAACTTCGTAAAAGTTGGAATATAATTTAGTATGATTAACGAGATCACAAGAAGGTTAAAAAGGCTTACTTTCTAGGTCTTCATAAGACACAGCCAGATTTAGTTGTTAATCTTTAAAATAATGTGAGAAAAACTCTAAAAACCGAAGTTAACGCACTAACCTGTGTAACCGCCATATGTTTGATCCGATAAATGAAACCCTACATCACATAATATAGGACTAAAATTGGACTGTTACAACAAAGACCAGAACATATAGAGCCTTAAGATTTTTATCAAGTCTCATAAAGCCGATGGGTCACCCACGTTTGAATCTACGGTCAACATCATATTATCTTATCACTGATGCTCTTCGTTTAATCAAATATCTATCACATTTGTGTACTTTCTGAATTAGAAGTTTTCTTATCATGATTTAGGTACCTACGCAGTATGAGCCATGTGATAATTTAAAAGCTTACGTCATCATGAATAGATTTTAAAAAATCTTTCTGAGTAGGTACATTGATATTCCATTAGATGTATGTAATGTAGATAATGTATGTAGAGTTAAATTGTACCCTAGGCCGTGCAAACAGAATCGTAAACCTTTGATTTATCGTCCTTTATCTTTGCGTCATGCTTTCAACGAATGTGATTTATTGTGAAATTATTGTAGACATTTTTTTATATCATAGGACATTTCACACTGCGCCATCCAGCCTCAAACTAAACAAAGTTTGTACTATGGGAACCAGATAACTAATAGACCACTATTTTTCCAATTTTTTTGTTGTAAATACATACTTTTAATATATTTATAAGCACTTAGACAGAACAAACATTTATCGTCGCATCAATCTATGTTCTGGTGGGAATCGAACTCTACCTTAAGCCCTACTGCGCTTGAAGCAGATATTCTGCTAATACTCGTAGGGCAGTCGAAGATCGAAGGCAGATCGAATTAACTTGTGTATGTAAGTTTGAAGGTGTATTCAACTTCTGTATAATAGATATACGTACATAGTAACCTAAGCTGAAAGGAGGTGAACAACATTTTCCTAACTCTAAAATCGAGAAAATGAAATCTACTGTTCTATAGAAACAGTACGATGACTCTTGTCCAAATGTATGAAGCAGCTGCTTTTTTTGCGATTTCAGAATTGTGCCTATGGTTATAGTTGTTCACAAAGATATCCTTTTAGTATACCATATCTTATAATCCTGAACGATGACAAACATATAAAATAAAATGTGGATTCTTGAGTGGTAGAGGTGCGGTGCGGCACGGAGCGATGCCATTACTGGAATCGACTTGCGGCGAGCCGGCGCAGGCGCACTCAATCGAACCAGGTAGCAGGTACCGGGATAAAAACGCCACTCGAAATGGAGCGAACGGCTCACCTCACCTAGATAACGCCTTCGACCGATCAACTTCCAATACACAGTCGAGCACTAACAAAGTCTCGTACACATCGCTCCGAGCCGAACTCCTCGCCCTAATCACCCATTCACATCACACGTACGCTGATAATAATATAAATAGACCCTAACGTCCAATGAATGAACTTATAACATGTAAATTCGTCGCTCACAAATCGCGACACGGCTCGCAGCGTAGGCGGCGAACTTGAATGAAAATAAACATCGTTCCCGACGAGGGGCTTACCTCTCGATTTTGATATTATCCAGAGCGATATCGTCACGGCACTGAGTGTAATCGTTATCAATGATGCACTGAACTAGTAGGCATATCACTGAGGGGAGACGCGAGTACACGGCGGACAGGACTGTCGGCCGGCGCGGGCGACACTGCCGAACACAGCCGTAGGTGCCTCGCTGCGCACACACGCGTTTCATTCAAATGCGAAGCCGTGGAGGGGGAACTTATGAATGGGCGTAGTGGAGCCGCGGCGTGTAGATACCGCTGATAACACAGCGCATTATACAACATATCTCACAGCTCGCGGCCGACCGCTCGCACCCAAATTGCTTCCAGTTAATTTTTAATCGTCTTAGATTATGCGTGCTGGCGAAACGGAGCGAGCTTTTTCGAGCCGATTACGAAATTCAAAACAGGGTCGCTCAATGTCAGTAGCCCAGATAGATGTTTACATTAGCTTTGTTTCTGATCGTGTCAATCTTCTGATAGATCGGATGAGGCCGCGTTAAATAAACTTATTCAGTTACCTTTTGTTCTAAACTGTATTTACACGAAACTAGGCGTGTTCCGCGATATCGGGTGTTGCTAAGATCGTTTGTCGGTTCCACTGAATCTAGCTCCTCCAATATCAGATTTATTTACTCCAATATCAGTTTATTCAAGATATAACTTACCCCACAGCTAATTTAATTCAAATCTATTATAATTACAAATTTGAATGAAAATAATTTAAATATTGAAAGAAATTTTACACAGCGCCATCTAGCTGTAAGCTAAGCAAAGATAAAATAGGAACCAGACAAACTGATAAAATATATATACCTACTAACTGTAAAACACCCAGACACAGACCAAACAATAATGTTTGGTCTGGATGGGAATCAAACCCACACCCTACAGTACATAAAACAGATGCACTACCAAACGAGTCAACGGTAGTAATTTTTTGTCAACTGTAGGTATTTATAACATCGAAGCGATAGTAAACCACCAAATAAACAATTTGTATAACTTTAATACTTACAATACTGGTTACAGAATATGAAACCTAACTAATATACAAATAAATTGAATCTTATGGATAAATATATAAATATTTTATAGGAAAGTTATGTGGAGAGTCCTTTGAGGAAGGTGGACAGTTTGTGGCTCTTGTAGTCCGCTCGCAGTTGGATAAAGTTGAGGAGAATGGATCGATCCAACTCCGCCTAAAACAAAATAAAGAAAAAAATAGATTATAAATAGTGCAAGACATTACTGTATGTGCACTGGTGGTGAAATTTTCACACAAGTATCTAAAGGCTAAAATGTACCTACTTAAAGAAGAACACCTTATTAGTTACTCATTAAGCGATTCAAAGTTCTTGATAGAGGTGATTCATATTATAAAGACAAATGGGTGACGAATGAAAACTAGACAATATACTTCATAGTAGGATAATCTATTTTGATAATTAGAAATTTCCTTTTACCTTGTACTATCATGCTTTGATACATTAATCTCTTATTGTGATATTGTAACACGTTTTACTATGTGGTAGATCTTCTTAGCAGGTGGTCGTCCAAGTAGGTTCGACTACTGTACCAGACGTAGTGCCGTGAAGCAGCTGCCATTCATATAGTATGAGTGTTTCACACGGTATTACGTCATTCAGACGCCATGCCAAACCATGGCCGTTTGTGCGGAAAATTTTAAACTTTCAAAAAAAGAACATATTTTCCAAATGGTTTAGGTTGGTTTTGTTTTTATTTTTCAAATTTAGTCACCTGATAGGAACAGTGATTTGTGTAACCTTCCATTCCTCAAAATTCATACTTGTATAGTACAATACTAGTTTATGTAAAGTAATGAGACAAATACCCTTTTTTGATATAAAGAGAAAACAGCTGTCTATAAACAAAACAAAGTTCAGGGTAAGGCTGCTTTGGTGCTCATTACTTTCAGTCTTTCTATGGTTAGTATCAATAGCCCCGTAATTTCGCTAGCTGCAGTATTCTTCAGACCGTGTCACAACAATGTTTACACAACACTGCTTGACAGCAAAAATCCTGGTGGTACCGCCAATATTTTTTAATCCATAATACTTCCAATATGTCTGAGCTTTGGTCTTTCTTTATATACGCCACTCATTCTCCATCTGGAGCGAAGTCAACGTGGAATGTATCAAAGATAGTCTGAAAGATATCTCACCAGGGTCTCTCCCTCGCACACCTGATGCAGGTTCTCGGGCTTCACTAACAGCAGGTTGCAGAGCGCGTGGAGAGCATCGAAGAGTGCCGGCGCAGGCGCAGGGGCAGAACGCGCACCGCGCCCACATAGTGCTGATCGATACTCTTTCACGTCGCAAATCGCTATCATCGCACCTGGTGAGAGAATATTTATTAATATTGATAACAGCATCTCAGTTATAGCCTCAAGATCGATTTAATAGATCTTTCGATGCGTTGCTCTTAAACTAGTTACTTAGAAACTAAGCCCTTAAAAATGTAAAAGCTAAACGCTGTAGTATTGTAAAAATAAAATTCGCTATTTGGTCATACATGGCAAGAAACGAGTATTCAGAAGTAACATCACTGCCAAAAAAAGTGTCTTATGCCAAAGATACTCCTGCCGCTGCTCAACTGTAGAGCAGAGTGTATAAATACTTTATTTACTACAACACATTTGGGGGAAAAATTAAAAAAATTGTAATATGACACACGTCAATATTTTGTCGTAAAAAAACGTCACGAAATATTCGTCTACAGAACAAGCACGCAGACTGGGTGGCTATTTTGTTTAACAAATTAAGCTTCTTTAGTCTATGTTGGCCTTAAACTCATAATGCTCAAATTGCAATGTCATTAAATAATTATATCTCCAGGGTATCTTATGGTTTATGGTTGATGTTCCAAAAGCTCGAACTAAGCTGTTTGATTCCACTTTCTTCACACGTACTGCTAGACATTGGAATCTGCTGCCCGAGAGGGTGTTCCCCAATGAATATAGTCTGGGTATCTTCAAGTCGCGAGTGAATCGGTTTCTTCTAGGCGAGCGTGCTCCAGTAGACCGCATCTTCGCTTAACATCAGGCGGGATGGCGGTCAAATGCAAGCCTATCTAATATAAAAAAAAATCTTTGGCGCTGGTACAAATGACCCTGTCCCACATTGCAATGTCATTGGGAATCTTATAAACCGACAAGATTTATTGGTCCAAAGCTTTATTCATTTTTGACTTTACCCAGCCTATGCCTATTCTTGATGGGACCCATAGATTTATTTTATTAGCCTTACCTGCCGAATTGAACTGGTAGTTTTGCAGATGATCGTATATGACGCGGTGCAAGCGGGTGGCCAGTTCCAGCGTGACCGCTTGCAGATTGTCTCCTTCCAGCCCGTTATGAATGCGCTCCATTATACTGTTCAGATAGTTTACTACAGCTACGCATGCCTACAGACATAACATTGATAGATTACATATACATGAAAAATCTGGATGGTTAGTTAGTTTATTTCTTCTGTTTTCTGTATTTTAGTATGTACAATATAGAGTTATCAATCAATGGTATCAAAATCTGGTATCAATCAATGATTTATGTATAGACAACTTGCTGGATTTTTTTAGTACCCACTTCTACTGCATATAAATTGACCATTAAATCCATTTATAGTTAACACATTTGTAGCGATATAGTACCTAATTAGCTTTATGGTGTGGTTTTTAGGGATATTTGTTTCTCATTGTACAGTAAGTTCTAAAAGTATATTTGAGTTTTATTGAGAAATGGTATATGTCTGGCCTGGATGACGAAAGAGCTAAGAGATTTTATGTTTTATACGCGACCATTATAATAGCCTAGCCAGGCGCAATACTTAGCTTTATTCCAGAAAAAAAAAATCTCAAAACCAGACTTTCAATTAAAACATGGCAACTAGATTTTGCGATTGGCGTACAACATAACATTCTTAACATACACTGTATCAAATCGGAAACGCTATCAATAACATAAACAAGAATGCGTTGTTGTAAAGAAAACTCGATACATTCCCATGAATAAAGTACACAAAAGGAGACAGGCCCAATCGCGGGTATTATATTTTCAATGTAATAATTTGTATGCATTTCAGTTTTCAAAATTGATAACGAGATTCGTTTTAGTTCGTAATAACCTTGACACGATTGGTTCGCCACAAGAGAGATGTAACAAATTTTCTTTTACTTGTATTGCCTATTAATAACAATTGACAGCATGCTAGGTGCAAACTAACCAAGGTTTGAAGGGTACTGCAGCTAGCAAAATTACTGGGCTGTCGAGACTAACCATCGAAAGTCTCAAAGTAATGAGCGCACATAGCAGCGATGCCCCGGACTTTGTTTTGTTACTCAAAGTTATGTGTATTGCTACAATGGTCATGGACATGCTTTATCTCTTACCATCAGGAGAGCGTATCGTTCGTCTCATTAGTTTTACATAAAAACACCCCAAACTAACACCTGCGAATGAATCTCGTTCAGGTTCAATGAAAATAAAAGAGACAGCATCACATTTGTAGTAGGTATAATGCTCACCGGAGAAGCTAGAGTATCGATATCTCCCTCGGGTTTGAAGTCAGTTTTCTTCTGCTCGGTCTGCAGATGCAGCTTCACCCAGCTTACTATAGCGACGATAGCTCGCTCGAGTCCGGCGTCCAGCTTGCTTTCGAGCTGCTCCATTATCGTGTTTTTCTTTTGCACACACTCGTTCTGCTTCGATGCCGAGCTAAAATTGTATGAGATCTGATCATATTAATTAATCTGGGTAATTTTTAATTAACCAATCTCATCTTAAGAGCGGTTTCAAAAAACATTTATTTTTAATTACAAATAGGTTTGTGTTTGATCGCCAACTCGACTGTGTTGGTGTATATAAGAACTTTTGTTACATGACTTTTTAAGTTATAAAATTTCCTTTTTTTTTGGTTAAATTTAAAAAGTTTTTTTGGGGTATATTACCTAAAATATTAAATAGAATGAATGAGCTCTCAAACGAGAAATAACGGAAAGATCTGGACGAAGTTTAGGAATCAGATTTTTTTCATAAAAAAAATAAAATTAAAACATTTTCATACTTAAAAAAATCACATAAACACTAAATATTTTTTCTGGGGAATATAATGAATTAATGACTTTTGTAAAAAGTCATATAATAACAGTTCTGTCTTGAGCAAACAAGTTGTAACCGGTTAATTCATCATAATCCACAGCCTTCTTTATTGCTGCCCACTGCTGGGTATAGGCCTTTCTCTTGTCATGCCATCTGCCTCGGTCCTGTACCAATCTGATTCAGGTTCGACTCGCGACGGTGACAATTTACAAATGTTTACAATTGTCTTCAAATCTAAAGAAAACAGGGTTTTCCTAGGTAAGCATGCTTCATCTTAGACTACATGGTCAAACGCAAACAAAATCTGAATTAAAAAAAATATTTTAGTTTTACCAGTGCTAGCAAATCTCTCAAAATATCTTCGACAAGAATCTTAGGTATATATTATGCGTAAAAAATGTAAACCGTCGGTAAAAATGTGTCGGTGAAACATATTTTGGAAGCATGGTGCTAATTTTAAACAGATATTTAGAATATTTGGGTCTGTTTACAAACACAAATTAATGTTACAACATTGGTAAAGATTGATGTCAATGCACTGACCTTATACAAGGTAAAACAGCTTCTTGAAAATGTTCCCCAAACATCCTCACAATCTTGTTCGCTTGGTTAACGATGTCGAAGAAATAAATCTGAGGACAAAAATTACACATTTCATTTCGGCGCAGTTTCACTCTCAGAAATAGACTGATAGGAACCATTTGTTTATTTACGACCCTTATCAATTTAATTACGTCCATACGTAGTCGTAGTAACCTCGTTACTTTACCGTGTAAAATCAAGACAAACCAGTTAACATACGTTCGTATTCATGCAAGGTTACAAGTTTGAGATGTGCTAAGCCGAAAGGGGGTATTTGTACTCATTATGAACAAATCGAAATCGCGATAAAAATCAATTAACAAGTTGTTGTTCTAAGATACTTTTTCTATAAAAGTGTTGTTTTTTCCACAATTGCAGGGTTTTGGCCATGGAAAAGTTGTTGATAATGATTAAGTGTAATTAGGCCTTTTCGGCTTCATACACCCGAATCTGCCCTGTATATTAGCAAGGATATGAAAAATATCAAGTGACTCAAATATCATGGCCGCCCCCGAACAGACGACTCGAACTCGGGCAGTTTAAAATAAATTGGCCGGTTCTGGCACAGGAAAAAGTTGGGGGAGACCTTTGCCCGACAGTGGGACCACTCAGGTTAAATAAATAATTAAATAAACATCAAAATTTACACACACAGTTATTATGAGTGTTTACCGTCGGGATTCGCCCTACACTGTAGGGTGTGACCTGTACCTGTGGCGGCGATTTGCTTTCAGCGATGGGTATGGACTGCAAGCCCACGTCCAGCGCATAGTCCACGTGTTCGATCAGCAAATATTGGATCAACGCGTCCAGTAGCGACACTGTCGTGGCAGTTACCTCGTTCGGACTGCATAGCTAGAAACATAACAATTTATTTAAAACTAGTTGTCGTCCAAGGGTTTTGTACAAACAATTTTTGGAAATAGGAAATAGTTTTGAAGATAGTGGGTCATTCTATTACAAACAGAATAGGGTTTTTAAAATAAAACATACACATTACACATTTAGGTCCATGTTTACGGATAGGCTAGGCTAAATTTAATAAATTTGACAAATAATGTACTTAATAAATAAATATTAGAGGACATTTCAAACTGCGATATCGAGCCCCAAAAGTAAGCAAAGCTTGTACTATGGGAACTAAATAGCTAGAATACTTATATATATACTTTATTTTACGTTAACGCAAAAAAAAACCCAACCTCATTTTTTTTAATTCAAAATAGGTTCGCGTTGGACCATACTTACCTAGAAGAAACCTATTTACTCTAGATTTGAAGACATATAAGATTACTCTTACAATGTGTGTGATACATATATAGTTACCAATTACATTTATGAACGGCTACAGATCTAATTTATAATAGTTTTCTTAAGTACTAAACAAAAAATATTTATTTAATCTAATGAAAGTGTGCGTTTATACATGGGAGGGGGAAGGGGGATGCGTGTCTGCAATTCGTATTAAATTTTATTTTTTAACTTAAAGTGGTTATACTTACAGTTTTGCACCGAGTGAATGAGGTTCGAGCGTCGTTGAGCATTTTTTGAACGACTGTTTCGCTAAGGAACGTCTCTCCGCCGTAGTTTTCAATCTGAGCTATATTGATGTTGGCTCGCGTGCCTATCACGGCTTGTAGATCGCGGCGAAGCTCTTGGAAACTGACGTAAAATAAATAGAAAACTGGTAAAAGCTCAGAAATAAACATATCCAAATGGTGTTATCAATAAAAGATTTGTACCTATTTGTATCTTTAAGAAAATAGTCTTTGACTAAGCATGTCCAATAAAAAATATAGGCTATGTTCTAATCCAAGGTCTCGCTACCTCCATACCAAGTTTTACTCAAATCCGTTCAGTCCATTTAAACTTTCACATTTATAATATTAGTGGGATGAACTTCCGCAAAGTAACGCCTGAATCGATCAATTTTATCTGTCATACCACTTACCCGCCTCCTTGAATCTGTTTTTTGACGTGCTGCTTCTCCGTGTAGTATCCACTGAGCGCGTTAGACAACACTGCTTTGAGCCGCCTCGTCTCCAGAGCAGCATAGCCGTCGTTGGCGCCCGCCATGGCTCCGTTGACGAGGGCTTCCCGTCGCAAGTCGCCCGTGGTCGTGTTACCTTCTGCGGATATTATACCCGCTACTACAAGATCGTCGCACACTCGCTGGGTACTGAAACAGATCGGAGTATTTTCATATAATTTCTCCTTTACTCAAAATGCAGCTTATGCATTTTAGAATGAAGATGAATGTTGCATACCAAAGTCGCTCAGCGAGCCATGGAGAGAGCTATGCTTGGTATTTCTCTAAGGGATTGTATACGGAACAAAGTAATTTTCCAGATAACTAAAGTCACAGACATAGCTCAGCGTATTAGGAAGCTGAAGTAGCAATGGCCTGGACATATTATTTGTCGCAGAACCGATAACCGCTGGGGTAGACGTGTTCTAGAGTGAAGACCGCAAATTGGCAAACCTAGCATAGGACGCCCTGGAGACTCGATGGAGTGATATACCTAGGCCAGCTGGCGGTGGATGGAAGCTAAAAGCCGAAGATCGAGCTGAGTGGCGTATCTTGGGAGAGGCCTATGTCCAGCAGTGGACTACAAAAGGCTGATGATGGTTGCATACATCATAACAATTAAGATACTGTTCTAGACAAAACAAGCATATGCCACAAACACAAATCATTGTAGTTTACTCCACTTGACATGTTGAAGACCTCACAAGCGAAATATGTTATATTTGTGTATGTGTGTGTATGTATGTATGTATGTGTATGTATGTATGTATGTTTGTTCAAATGTTCCCTCATAACTTCTAAACAACTCATCATAATTTGACAAATGAGGTGCTGTTGGAAGCGTCTCGTACATTTGTCATATTAACGAGGTACATAATAATTATTCATCATACCTGGTATACATGTCATATAAGTTCTTCAAATACTTTTCGACATCATTCTTGTCTGCCAGCTTAGTTTGGATGTACTTCTGGAGCTTTAGATGGAATATGTTAAGCACAAACTTGCTCATCACTTGATCAGGGTTCGGGAATACAGTGCTAATGATGGTGTAGTTCTTCTTGCACAGAGGAAGCACAGCGGAGAAGATGTCCTTACCCAGTAGTGAATTCTAGAATATCAAATCATTCTGGGTAAACGTTATTTATCAGAACAAGAAACAATATCATACTAAACATATCCTACTAATATTACAAATGCGAAAGTTTGTGAGTATGGATGTATGTTTGTTACTCTTTCATACAAACACTACTGAACGGATTCGGATTAATGCTGGTATGGATGTAGCTGAGACCCTGGATTAACACATAGGCTATTTTTTATCCCGAAAACATGTAGCGGGTAACACCGCCGGGTGCAGCTACTATTTATACAAATTTATTGCTAGAAAGAGTATACAAAGCAGTTAGTAGGACCATAATATCTTTGGTTAGGCAGCGATGAGGACACTAGCAGTAAAAATAAGCATTGAAACATATCTTGTGGGGTCCTTTAAACATACATCTGTATTGTAAGTTCTTTATGGGTTTCCGTCCCTGCAATGTAGTAGCCCTAGCACACATACAACAATACCATTGACTGGTAAAATTGATACAATTGAATTGATATCATTAAAATAAATATCGTAGAACATTTCACACAGCGCCATCTAACCGCAAACTAAGCAAAGTTTGTACTATGGGAACCAAATAACTGATAGAATACTTATTAACTTTTTCTTTTGTAAATGTATGGTATATAAGTCTCATTGATCAATAGTGTCACTGTAAAAACAAAGTATCTTACCATTTGACTAGTCTCAATAAATGCATCAACACACTGCGAGTAGCCTTTGAAATTGGTCATTATGTTTGCTATGTCTTTCATTCTTGCCATATTGCTCTGATTCTGAGCTTTGACAAACTCTTCAATCAGATTTTTTTCAATGTCATCATATTTTGCTTCAATTTTCTTCTTGGCCACTTCAAACTTGTCAGGGGGTAATTCTTGTGCAATGGTATACAGCTTCTGTATAACATCAGCTGCCTCATTCAACTAGAATATAAAAGGTAATTTTTAAATTAAAAGTTGTTGTATTGATCTAAAATGTTTTTTTTTATGTGAAAAAGCATGAGACAAATGAGACGTTCTAGCCAGCCCAGCCCAGTAATTTCGCTAGCTGCAGTACCCCTCAAACCGGAACACAGTAATGTTCACACACTACTGCTTAGCGGCAGAATAACTGGTACTGCGGTGGTACCTACCTAGATGACCTTCTGCTCAGGAGATCTACCACCAAGTATAAGTTTTAAGTTATGCACTATACGAGAATAAAATTGTTAATTAATGTTAACAATATTAGTACATTTTTTAACTGTTTTATTAACAGCACAAGTACAAGTAAAACAATACCATAATAAAGTTTATTGCATTAATGCATCTTAACTAGTATTATAATATCTGTGCTATAGTAGAATACACCACATACCCGGCTAGTATCACTGAAGAGATCAGCCATCACAGGCCCGGGGCTCAGAAAATGTGCCAGATGGGACAGCAGGTCTCTTGCAGCGGCCGCTCGGGCTCGAGGCGCTCGTGCCGCACCCAGCTTCTCCCCAACGTCTAGGGCTCTACCTCCGCACCGAGACATACGCTCGTCTAACGAGCTGAACACATTCACACATTGCTGGAACATATAATAAAGTGTGCTATTCTATTAATTAAATCTACCACTTTTTTCTACATCTACACTATTTCCTTACAACTAAATTATTATTATAAATTTAGACAACAGACCCGTTGGCTCATCGGTCTGCCTTGAGAGATGTAGGGTGTTGGTTCGATTCCCACTGAGGGCAAACATTTTGTGAAATATTTGTTCTATGTCTGGGTGATCCGTCAGTATTTACAAAGAAAAAAAAAAAATTCGGAGAACATTCCACACAGCATCATCTAGGCACAAACTAAGCATAAATTATACTATGGGTACCTGATAGAATACTAATACGCTCTTTTTAAATGGATGCTCTCTATACATATACATTTAGAACATCCCAGACACAGGACAATGTTTTTGTTTGACTTATGTGGATTTAATCAAATAAAATCAAATCAAAGGTAATACTACTCACATTTGATTATATCCAACATTTCGTCTATACCGCGCGAGCGTTTTACTGTCTTCATGAGAAAAGCCACTAGAAGTAGCCGAAACTAGTCTGAGTAACCAATATAATTAACGGTGAATAATCCAGGATAAGTAAAACAAAAAATGTGTTAAACATTTGTTACAACATAGTTTGTTGTAATTTTGTTTAATTTCTGAAATCTGATATCTGATCTTATCTTATCTTTTTTGGTTTGTATAATTGTATGTTTTTACATATAAAATTGTAAAATTGCCTGTTGACTGTGAGTTTTTAATTAGATGTAACATTAACATAATATGTTCTTCGATTTACCTAAAGCAATTTCCTGAATTTTGCCATAGAAATTTAGAAGAATTTTTAGTCTGATACCCAGAGATACTCACAGTATGCTGTTCCATGATCTCAGCTAGTTTAGCACCATACAGTTTTTCTTCATCTTGAACATCTTGTTGTAATCTTGTACACTTTTTTTCTTGGCGTTCTTGTAGAACCTTCAATCAAGAACATTACTAAACTTGCATTTATTAATTTTAATAGAACCTTAGCAATAAAAAAATATATCTAAAACTAAACAAATCATGTGGTATACCTATTCTTTCATCATCATCATCATTTTTAGCCCTACATCACCCACTACTGAGCATAGGTCTCTCTTCTGGTATACCACTTATCCCGATCCTATGCTAATCTCATTTATTTCTTTTTCATATTTATTTAATTTGGTACTTATATTTGGTTGTATTATGAGAGACACAAGAAATAATACTTTAAGTATGGAAATGCTGTAAATCATATTTTAATAGATTTCAAGGCATTGTATACAGTTAAAATGGTACCTTTAAAATTTTTTTTAGAAAAATGTATGTTCATATATTCTAAGCAGCAAAAATGTCTAATCTTGATATTTCTGAGCAGAGTGCTATTTTCAAAACATGATTACAATAGATTGTGTATTATTACTATTATTTTAGCCCATTTTGTCCCACTGCTGGGCAAAGGCCTCTCTCCCGCTCTTCCACGCCTCTCTGTTTGGTGTTATAATTGAGGTCCACTCCTGGTCATGAGCATAGAGCTAATCTTTCCACTCAGATTGAGAATGTTAAATAATTTGGTAATCAAATGAAAAATCAAATAATGCTTACATTTGCTCCTGCAAGCACATGAAATAACATTAATATAATAAGTAGTCAACAATACTTATTCAAGTTCATTCAAATCAGTATATCATCTCTTCAACAATTATACATTTCAGATTCACACCACTCAGCTTAAGCTTTGGTTTATCTTAGGTGTTAGATTTATTTACCTTTAAATCTTGTATTGCTTGAGTAAATATATCATGAATCATTTCAGGATCAAACTGGTCATCCTCCAGCCGGGATTCTTGCATGCTGCGCCTCACCATTCTTTCCACAAACTCATCAGGATCGAAAGGATCCTGAAAGAAGTTAGTTTTAGCACAGTTACTTATATAAATCAAACAATAATGCTGTGTTGATAGATCAACGATAGTAACAAATACAAAATTTTCGGTCTATTACTTCACCAAGTAGATGGTAAAACTTGTCATTAAAATACTTGGCCAAAACCTGGGTAACGAAAAATATAAATATTCTTACCTGCTCCAACTCTTTCATATATTGGTTTAACATTTTGTTACAGTTTCTCGAATAATCACTGAGCTCTCACGCATAAACAAAATTAGAACATAGGTAAAAATTATATTGTTTTTGTTTGCTTGCTGTTTAAATTTAAGAGGACAAATAAAAAATATTTGTATTGAAATCCAAGCAACAATAAACGCCTTCTTTTTCAATACATTATACTGATTATACAATTATTATTAGTTTTGTTTTTTTTTTTTTTTTTTTTCTTTGGTTTTGGCGTCGCGTTTTAGCATTTGCCAGTGTCAAGTAATTATATATTTTCAAGTTTCAAAAGTTAAATAAGTGCCATCGTAGCTAGTTTTATAGTCAAAGTCGTCTTTGTCAAGTCCAAGTTTGTGTCAGTTAATTCCAGTCATGCTTTAGTAAAGTAGTGGCAACTTTACTACAAAGCTTCGATGGAGTTTTGGAAGCAACACGAAAACTCATGTTTCACCACATTATATCATTTTCCCACACTTGCGCTTGTAACTCGGCACTTTATGAATAAAACACCACCATTTTTATGCATAAACACTCGACAAAACACTAGTTTTAGAAAAAAATACAACGGAGCGACACGACTCTTCCCGCGTTCCCGCCAAAAAACTCATTAGTTTTGTTTTGTCCTGTGGTTGTGGTTCTCCTCCTGCCTGAGTTGGCCGATTTGATTTTTTTTTTACTATTAAATGACAGTTATAACACTCATGACATTGACACTTCTTTTTTTTTTGTACGAAGCCCACGATGAAAGCTGAAGCCGTATTGGCGGTCGTGGATTGAAGGTTGGAGTTTTTCTGAATACCTTCGATAGCTTGCGGGGATAGTACGTGTATCGTACAATACCTACACGATCAAAATGTGTTTTTAACAGTGCCATGATTTTTTTAAACTCTCACTCTTCGTGCTAAATAATCTATAATTATTTCTTAATACCAATAAAATTGCTCTGATAAATACAATACAGATGAAACAATTCTATGGAACTCCGTCATTTTCAAGATAAAATCACGAAATTTCATTCGCTGCTTCTGAACAGAAATACGTAATGAGTAAATAATATTTACTGGCCA
This sequence comes from Biston betularia, assembly GCA_905404145.2. NCBI lineage: Eukaryota > Metazoa > Arthropoda > Insecta > Lepidoptera > Geometridae > Biston > Biston betularia. The sequence continues at coordinate 5,686,764 of FR989879.1, forward strand.
GAAATAACAGTAATGTTACAGGCATGTCACTTGTTATATAAAAAATCTTACACAATTTGAATAAATGAAGCTATAAATCAATTATTATCTAAGTCAACAACTACGAACATACACACACACACACACACACACACACACACACAAATAGTGGTGCACACACATTTGTGTGTTAGGTACACATAAATGAGGATGTTTCAGTTTATCGATGTTTTACTCCTGAAGGCTCGGAGGCATAATGGGGTATAATAAAAAATGGAGAGTTCTTTGGAACAAACAAGAAATTTACCTGTTAACTGTCAAAGCTCCATACGTGAATTCGAGCACGAACTCGAACGTGAACTCGAACTCGAACGTGAATTCGAACTCGAACGTGAATTCGAACTCGAACTCGAACTCGAACGTGAACACGAACTCGAACGTGAATTCGAACTCGAACGTGAATTCGAACTCGAACTCGAACGTGAATTCGAACTCGAATGTGAATTAGAACTCGAACGTGAATTCGAACTCGAACTCGAACGTGAATTCGAACTCGAACGTGAACTCGAACGTGAACTCGAACTCGAACTCGAACTCGAACTCGAACTCGAATGTGAATTCGAAATCGAACGTGAACTCGAACGTGAACTCGAACTCGAACGTGAACTCGTACTCGAACGTGAATTCGAACTCGAACGTGAACTCGAACTCGAACGTGAATTCGAACTCGAACTCGAACGTGAATTCGAGCTCGAACTCGAACGTGAACTCGAACTCGAACTCGAACGTGAACTCGAACTCGATCGTGAACTCGGACTGGAACTCGAACGTGAATTCGAACTCGAACTCAAACGTGAATTCGAACTCGAACGTGAACTCGAACGTGAACTCGAACTCGAACTCGAACTCGAACTCGAACTCGAACTCGAACGTGAATTCGAACTCGAATGTGAATTCGAACTCGAATGTGAATTCGAACTCGAACTCGAACGTGAACTCGAACTCGAACGTGAACTCGAACTCGAACGTGAACTCGAACTCGAACTTGAACGTGAATTCGAACTCGAACGTGAATTCGAACTCGAACTCGAACGTGAACTCGAACGTGAATTCGAACTCGAACTCGAACGTGAACTCGAACTCGAATGTGAATTCGAACTCGAACGTGAATTCGAACTCGAACGGGAATTCGAACTCAAACTCGAACGTGAATTCGAACTCGAATGTGAATTAGAACTCGAACGTGAATTCAAACTCGAACTCGAACGTGAAGTCACATTCGAGTTCGAATTCACGTTCGAGTTCGAGTTCGAATTCACGTTCGAGTTCGAATTCACGTTCGAGTTCTAATTCACATTCGAGTTCGAATTCACGTTCGAGTTCGAATTCACATTCGAGTTCGAGTTCACGTTCGAGTTCGAGTTCGAATTCACGTTCGAGTTCACGTTCGAGTTCGAGTTCGAGTTCACGTTCGAGTTCTAATTCAAGTTCGAGTTTTTTACTTGAAAATATAATATTATCATTCATATACTGATAGATAAACTAAAGAGATATGTTATCACGGAACAGTCAAAACAAGATTGTTTTTGTACACAGTGAAACAATAAAACTTATTCTGATTCTGATTCTGAAGATTGTTGTTATAACTCTTATAACTTTACGTTTTTTTTCAAAAACTACATAATTTTAGAATCTGGATAAGCGGTACATTCGAATACGTAAAAACTCAGAGTAAAAATTATACTCAAATAGATAGCTACTTCTAAGAAATCAGGGAAATTCGCTATGTGCCTAGTGTAGAAAAATAAAAATATATTAAAAATATAGACCATGAAGGATGTATAATTGTATACGTACGTATACGATGAGAGAGATGTTTTTTTTTTTTTTTCTTTGGTTTTGGCGTCGCGTTTTAGCATTTGCCAGTGTCAAGTAATTATATATTTTCAAGTTTCAAAAGTTAAATAAGTGCCATCGTAGCTAGTTTTAGTCAAAGTCGTCTTTGTCAAGTCCAAGTTTGTGTCAGTTAATTCCAGTCATGCTTTAGTAAAGTAGTGGCAACTTTACTACAAAGCTTCGATGGAGTTTTGGAAGCAACACGAAAACTCATGTTTCACCACATTATATCATTTTCCCACACTTGCGCTTGTAACTCGGCACTTTATGAATAAAACACCACCATTTATATGCATAAACACTCGACAAAACACTAGTTTTAGAAAAAAATACAACGGAGCGACACGACTCTTCCCGCGTTCCCGCCAAAACTCGAGAGAGATGTTGTCCGTGATGAGATTTATCCTTACCTACCTCTTTCTACCTGAAAAGGTTTTATGGAAACGAAATGCTAGCCTGAAAAAACATCATTTTAATTTTAGAAACAAAAGAAAAAGTCATCGATGTAAGAGAAACGTCTTTTTGGAAGATTTCTTACTAGAGATAGCGTTTTTTATATCCAAATTCTTTGTGATGTCGTAATATTTATACAAAATTGTGTGCGTGCTTATAACGTTTTATTTATATCTATTAACTTTTACTCTCTTTTATGAGAGTGCGTTCAAAACCTTATAATACAGAAGAAGATAATATTTTGACAGGTGGGACATTGAAACCTTGCACATACGCGAGACGTGAGATGTCCAATGTATCCTAAACGGGTAAGAATAAAGTCGATAGAGCTCAATGGCTGAGCGCCTCAGCCCTCGAAGCTCCGAGGTAAATGCCTTGGAACAACGAGGCTATCTCATCGGCAAAAAAATCGGTCAAGGATCTTATGCTACCGTTCACCTAGCAGAATACTGCGATGCTTCAAGCCCCAAGCGCATGCACCTTGCGTGCAAAATATTTGATAAGGAGAAAGCACCTCGAGACTTCCTTGAAAAGTTTTTCCCTCGCGAACTTGACATTTTAACGAAGATCGAGAACCCTCATATTATTCAAGTTCACAGCATTCTGCAACGAGGACCGAGGGTGTTTATTTTTATGAGGTATGCTGATAATGGAGATTTGCTAGATTTTATAAAGCGCAATGGCGTTGTGCCCGAAAACCAAGCAAAACTCTGGTTCAGGCAAATGGCAAGCGGCTTACAATATCTTCACAGCAAAAATATTGCGCACAGAGATTTGAAATGCGAAAATATACTGCTATCTAGACGCTTCAATGTGAAACTGGCAGATTTTGGGTTTGCAAGATTTTGCACGGATGGGGATAATAGAAGAGTGCTCAGCCAAACATATTGTGGTTCAGCCGCATACGCTGCTCCGGAAGTAGTGAGTGGCACACCATACAACCCTAAGCTGGCAGACGTCTGGTCTCTGGGGATCATCCTCTTCATAATCCTGAACGCGTCCATGCCATTCGATGACTCCAACCTCCGCAAGCTACTTAAAGACCAAATGTCACGTAACTGGGTTTTTAGATCCAGAATTAGAGACACCGTGTCGGCGGCAGCCAAGTCGATCGTACGCCATATTCTGGAGCCTGATATCACACTTCGATTAACGTTGGATCGAGTGTTGTCTCACGAGTGGACAAGGCTGCGTAAGGATAAGAGCGCCAGCTTAATGGGACGACTTGTGCAGTCGGCGCCATCGAGGCCGCACTCTCCTGGCAAGCGAGAGCACGATGAAGCCGGCACTTCGGCCGGAGTTCGTGTCTCCGGCGACCACCGCGAGATGGAGCGCGAGCGGCATGACGATATTAACTCGCGCACCCGCGACTAAATGCCCGCATCAATTCCCTAACATACCACTGGTTCAGTAATAATTACGCAAAAGTGTATATAATTCTTAAAAATATTTAGGTCTTCAAATATTGGAAATTTTCTATACTATTTTTATTTTATTTTTTTACAATTGACGACTTAACTATTGTTAGTCGACGATAGTGAAAATAAAGTTTTTTTTACATAATTTAATACTGTGTTTTAAAACGTTTTTCCAGTTTATTTTATAAGTCTATCTAGGTACTTTGTTTTTCTTTTCTATCTTCTTTCAAACGTTACGTAAAAGCTTAGAACATATTATTAGTTATTAGTGGTTACATATCTTTCAGTTCATTACTACCGTTCCACGTACCTCGTAACGTTGATAAGCTAGGGATTTTTTATGATTGGCAGACTTGTTTGACCACAGCTTACCTGATGTTAAGTGATGATGTGGTCGAAAATGGTGTAGCACACCTAGTCAAATGAGGCAGCCTGAACACCATTCTGTGCTTGGCGGCAGATTTTCAACTTGAGGGTGGTAGCAAACACGTGGTGGATAGTAGGTAAGTTCATTGCCGCGTTTTCCAGAGTAACTTAAGTACCTATCCAACTAAGAAGTTCACTAAGCTTCGGAATGTGTGTAGGCAGGCGCACAAGCGAGGACAGCGTAGAAAAGGCAACTTTTTCAAACGTACTAACTTCATTTATTTTTTATTTCCCATATAATAGACACAGTTTTTTGTACTTTAATATAGAAAAATGGAGAAAAACATCGTTAGAAATTGTGGCTCAAGCGACGAATGAATATACAGGAATGAATATAAGCATAAGTGATACATAATATACTAAATGCAGGCAAGGACGCTGATTAAACACGCGTGCACTCAACTCAAAGTCTAAACGAATACCTATGTGAAAACTATCTGCTGTGTAAACTTCCATAAACTTATAAATTAAAGCCACGTTTACTACAACCCTTTAGGCAAAGAATATCCCCATATTCCGATAGGTGTTTCAATGAAAGGAAGCTTAATGTCAAAACACAGCATCGAAGTTTTAGGTTTGAAATCGACATACACATTCGATACTCGGTTGTAGTATGCTACTTTCACGAAAGAAAATTTAGATTCCAAGGTTCCGTTTCCAGGCATGGGCTGAAAAAATGCAAAAAAATTACACTCAATGGAGTTTGCTGCCTTATTCATAATCAGCAAGTGTTCCCTGGCATAAATATGGGTACCTTCGCGTTTTCTTCGAAAAAAGCGTGTTTCATCATAGACCAGCCGTAACTGGTTCAGATGTTCATTTTTTTTTTTTTTTTTAATAGTTGACAGGCTAGGTGTTTGACCACAGCTCACCTGATGTCAAGTGAAGGTGTGGCCGAAGATGGTAAAGCACACCTAGCCTGGAATGCAACTGGCTCTCAAGTGAGGCTGCCGGAACACACCGTTAGATGCTTGGCGGCAGATTTTCAACTTGAGGGTGGTAGCTAGCCAGCCGAGTACTAAAGTACCCTACCACCATGCTTTAGTTTCTTCACGATGTTTTCCTTCACCGGCAGCTCAAGCTCATTGTTGGGGTTTGAACCCACGCCCTTCGGCATGCGAATCTACCGCGCTAACCACTGAGCTATCATCGCTACGAATCATTTAGTAAAGAGACAACGAAACAGCCGATTTCTTTGTCGTTTTGAGTTATGCCCAAAGTAAAGTTGTTTATAGTGATGAGCACATATCTTCGGCTTAGTAAAAACTTATAAGTTCGTAATGTAGCGACTTACCATAATATTCATACAATAATGAGATGTAAATTTAGGGACATTTCCGTAGTAAAAATAGCTGAGTTGATCTCTTTCAGTATTGTTTCCTTAAAAATGTCAAAGGAGTTGTACCTACATTCTAATTGGGTGTATTGTATGTATTATAGTTGTACCTACATTCTAATTGGGTGTACTGTATGTATTTTAAGTATGTATTTACAAAAAAAAAAGTATTTAAGTATTCTATCAGTTATCTGTCTTCCATAGCACAAGCTCTGCTTAGTTTGGGGTCAGATGGCGCTGTGTGTAATGTCCTGCGATATTTATTAAAAAAAAAAAAAAAAAAATTGTATCTTAATTCTATTTCATTTTGTTCGCAAAATACTGGCTGCATACGGTTTAACTAGACTTGACTTGGGCAAACTTTAATTATTGTGACTTTGACCGTGACTTATTTTGAGTAATTGGACTAGACGTAGTTGATCTGATTTATCATCAAACGCTACAATAAGAACACATGGGTAGAATTTAACAAAAACGAAGAAAATAAATGTAAGTAGGTATACACAATTTATACACGTTTAATAATAGATTACCTACAAGTACAAATATTTTATTGATAACACCTTTACAAGTTTCCGTAACATCGTTTTACATACATAAGTATGTCATTAGAAATGTTAAATTATTAATCACGATATGTCAAATGGTAGGTGAAGATTAAGTATCTCAATTTAATAAAATTCAAAAGATTAATAATTTAATAACAACTTTAATCAGTTGATTAAATTACTTTTCATTTAAATAAAAATATATTGGCATAGGTATCTATTTATTTTTTCACTGACATGTAATCAATGAATTTGTCATTTTCTGACAAGACTTATGGGTGTGAAATGTTGTTGGAAATTAGAAACTTACATAAATAACAAGTAACAAGTAGATACATATTAGAACCGAGAGAAGTGAAAGTGAAAAATATACAAAATTAAGACTTACCATATAAGTAATATTTAAAATTATATCGTTTGGTACATTGAATAGCTTGTTTGTTCATAATTAATAATACGAAAATAACCCAATTCACTCTTATACACATTAATGATAAATGTTAGAAACAACTGTTGTCGTTGTTGTTGTTGAAACGCTGTAGGTTTCTGTGAATTTTGTTTAGTTGCAAGCAGTCATAAAAATAATTCTCGTATTAGCTTTGCAATATAGGTATGTTACGTATAAAAATAGGCAGCGTCTATAAATGGACCACCGTCAGAATATGTGCAGCGAGTGACAAAATAAAATTAATGTTACTAATAGCTATTACAAGGCTAATGAAGGCTGAATATCGATATGCCTACTTTTTTATTCTCGACCTGATATAGCTATTTATAGAAATAAAACATTCGAATTTGAAAAAGTTTACAAGTATTCCATTACTAAGTTGAAAAATTGTACAATCGCAAGAAATTAACTCTACATTTGATCGAACCACCACCGATGCTAGTGAAGCGAATCTAGGAATCGGGAACGCGAAAAACATAAGTACCTACCTAGTTACATTGCAAAACTTGTGTTTTTTAAAACATTTATGTACCTATAATAAAAAGTAAGTTCCCAATAAAACCCTGCTACTAAAAATCACGCTCTTTACAATAAAACAAGTAACAATTGTTAAACAAGAAAATATTCGCATCTGAAATTGTTATGTAGGTACCTGCTATAAACTATTCAATGCTTATATTCTATTAAATATACAACTCAGGTACACGTAAGTAATATATTTTAAGGTAGGTAGGCACTTAATTAATTAGTACGTAGGTACTTGGTGGTAGATCTCTTTAGCAGGAGGTCGTCTAGGTAGGTATCACCGCAGTACCAGATATTCTGCCGCCAAGTACTTTGAAAGGTACAGTTAGCGAAAATACAGGGTTGTAGAGACTGACCATCGAAAGTCACTAAGTACTAAGTAGTCTACTAGTCACTAAGTCACTAATACGCGCTAAAGCAGCGGATGCCCTGGACTTCGACCTGCGTGGTCTGTGTATTGTTGCAATGGTTACGGATAGGCGTTTAGGGGAGCGTAGGTATAGTTCGTCTCAATTTCTTACTTTTAAATGATAAAACATCATTGTGATTTTCTGAGGATAGCCGTGATCCTATGCTACTTTGCTAGAAATGATCGCTTAATACTGTTAGGGTTGATTTATTTTAAAATACTTGAAAATATCGATAAACTTGTCACTTATAACCGTGTGACGGCAATGATAAATGCTACAAATCAAGTCTATGAGTTTTGGCGGGAATGGGGAAAACCTATGTCGCTGTATTAATTATTATTCAGAACTAGTGTTTATATTTAAATACAGTAGTGTTTTAATCTTGAAGTGCCGAATTATGCACACGTGTTCACAAGTGATGCAATATGGCGAAACGTGTATACTGTATGTTCGTATTGTTTTCAAAACTCTGTAGTAACGTCTTGTAGATACCTAAAGCCACTGAGAGATAGATACTCGCTAAGACCTTTTATCAAATGGACGGAGGATATGCTGAGGTAGCGTGCCCATTTTATGTTCATGTCAGTTCTAGATCCGCGTGAGTAGGGTAGTGATCCCGAGTACAAATCGTATCGATGAAAAAAAACGATACAAAACAGAGTTCCAGTACATAAAAATAAAAGAAACAATATATAGGATAAAAGTATTTATTTTCATTCACATATTTGCATAAAAAATAAACGTCTCTACTTGGGTATAATAAACCTCCTTTATGTTTAAAAGATGTCAATGAACCTTTTTGGTGCCCTGATATGTAATTGTGGTGATATGTAATCTCTTTAGTAAAACTATGTTACCATAGCAACTTAAGTTATTATAAATGTAGTCTTTCAGTACACTAAACGTAGTGATTACATTTTCTTGGTAGTACACTTTATTAGCTATAAATATTCTTGCTTATAAAATTTCATTCAAATTCATTCAGTGAAAAAGGAACAAACGGTAAATGTTTACCTTAACATAGCAAGGATGTGGATTCAGCAATTATTATCGACAAAGTCCTAAGAGCGTTGAAGGTACATCATTATTCTAGAGGCGTAAAATGATGCATCTATCGAACAGAAATTAAAGCTTCAATTCTAAGTTAATTGTCACCACAGTGTAATTAAATTATGTTAATTATATGTATCCTTAGTGTGAAATGCATTTTTGCTTTAAAACTTCGATATTTAAGATAATAATAGCCCATAAAGACATACATATGAAATAATAATTCCGGATCTATTATACATCCTTTTGTTGTTCTAGATGGACAAAACATAGCACAGCACGACATAATTTTACTATTTTGCAAGAAAATCTAGTTTTATTAACGAAATTTCTACAAATTTTCACTTTATAAGCGCACGTGTTGCAATGTTGTGGCCTACTAGTCGGTCAAAAATGGGCACGATGTACTAAGACGGTGCGAGGTTGCCATTTTGACTATAACTTTCTCTTTTACTCAACGTGACGATCCGTGTAGAAGACAAAGAAACAAGACACATGCGTGTACGGATGGTGGCGGAACGGAAACCATTTATGGTTCTGTCTACTGATTATTTATCTGAGGATACTCGTATACTGGATTTGGCCGTTACTTTCTTACTTAATGTGACTTTGACAGTGATTATTTTATTTGTTTTTTTTGTGGCACTTGAAAATATGGAATACAAAATGTAATGGCAAAAAAAAAGAAAAGAAAGAAGCGAATCGAGATCTCGAATGTATTTGTAGTAGTAGATAAAAAGTATTTTGTAACCAGAAATTGGTGTACCTAATAGATAGATAAACTATTTATTATTCACATGAAAAATTGTATATCTAACAATACAAAAAATATCTCTTCCAGGCAACTTTAGGATAGGAAGGATACAAAAATAAGTAGATAACGTGGCGTGCCAATAATAAGGATGAAAAATAGGCTTATGAAAAAGAAACTCAGTGTTTAGGAAACTATTTTATTTACCTAAGTACCTATGTACCTCTCGCTTTCTTCTGTTATTTTTTATGTATTTAAGTAGGTACCTATACAACACATCTATTGACGAGTATCAGCTTATCTAGGTTTTACTTTCAAAAATAATTGCCAACATAACACAGTTATTGCAGTTTTATTGGTTTCGAATGGCCATAAAACAACGTTACAAATAACTTCAGTTTTTCATTGCAATGTTCCTTTTACTAAAATATTGTACGCTGATACCGGTACTTGAAACCAGGTGTACTTGATGGAAATCTGTTTGAATGGCGCTTCATAGTCTACCTTTGGCGGAGAGAGCGAGTCCACTGTAACCTTTATATATGTTATCATCGTGTTATCTGATACCTGTTGAATTAAAAATTTATGTACGTTAAAACGTTCACGATTTAATACATCGCCCACTTGCGACGACAGTGTGACATCTCTAAAACCGTTATTTTACAGAAAACGGCGGAAAATTGATAGTTTAGAAATTGTTCGGTATTGAGTCGTCGTGCGAGACTTTTAAATTGAAAAGTACAGCCCCCGTAGTATCCTGAGAGTACTCCGAGATTCACATTGCAGATAGTTCAGATTTTCGATACCATAATTTATGAAAAATATATTGGCGTAAATGGAAACTAGTTAAACTACTATGACTTGTAGACTAGATAATGTCTAGTACCTAGAACAGTCTAATGTCAAACGTCTACGTGAATTGCCTATCAAAGCATTCATAACAATTTCAAAACAATCGTAAAGTTTTCGATACTAATATTATTTGTAAAGGACTAAGGATTAGCTACTTAGTACGTATGTAGGTAGAACATGTTTCTTTACTTACTGGAATATCAATCATCGTTTCATACTTCAGTAAAGGTATTATCCCATCCTTGGAATAAATAGTTTGACCCTCGTCGTTACCTAAGTACAAAATTCTCTCTATATATAAATTAAAATCATTTGAGGTTCGTTAGTAAGCGTAGGTATAACTTGAGGACGGCAGATCGATTTAGCTGATTCTTTTTTTAAATGTTCGTCATACTGCGAGGCGGAAAACCGATTGATATCGATAGTTGACCTTATATATTTAAAAAAAAAATCGCAGGATATTGCACACAGCGCCATCTGACCCCATACTAAGATAAATTTATACTATAGAAGTCGAATAACTGATATACTTAGATACCTACTTTTTTGTAACTACATAAATAAATAACTATAAATAAATATCGTAGGACTATACACACGACGCCATCTGGCCCCAAACTAAGCAGAGCTTGTGTGATGGAAGCATATATACTTATAAATACATGCAGAACATCCTGAGACAGAATAAACATTTATTTATTATTTTATATGTAGATAGGAAGGTACATACCGAATTCGTAAACCATTTCGACCGCATGACAAATATTTGTCAAAATCAAAATCACTGACACTGAAACAAAACTTTTCATTATTGTTTTAATGTATGTACAATTATTTATCAGTTGGTACAGCTACTAATTCTCTGCCACGTGTATTTATATTTACACCTCATGATTTATAATTTTTAATGCATTAGTTCTACAATTTACAGTAATTAGATTTTCTATTCAAGTGGCTGAGAATGATAAGGTAGTTAACGTAGGTATATTAAAAATGGAATTACTGTATCAATACATAATTACGTGTTTTTTTTTATATGTGAAAATTAATGAGATGAACACTTTTGTCTCAATTCTTTTTGGTGTAACACTTCCCTGTCCATGGTCATTGCAAAATTCACATAAGGTATAACATCTCCTTATCTACTAGGTATACAATATACATATAAAATAATTAAAAGTAAGTAGTTACTACGCATTCATAGGTATCTCAGAAAAAAAAACGATTTACCTATGTGGGTACAGATGTAATGATGCCTAGAAAATAGATGGAGACTTGTTGGGTCGTTTTTTTATTTTATTTTTTACTTTGAACTGGCATACGTTTGGCCACGATCTCACCTGGTAGAAAGCGACGATGTGGCCGAAGATGGAGCACGCTTGCTTAAGAAATACCTATTCACGTTTTTCTTGAATAATCGTGGATTATACTTAGACCCACAATCCACCTCCAAGAAATCCAACCCCATCGTTGAACCTAAAATCTCACAAAACATAATATTATAACGACATGTAGCTACATTTTGACAATAATTGATTGATTCAGGCGTTACTTTGCAGAAGTTCCTTTTAAATATTCAGGGTAAATAAGTATTTACTTTATTTCCGTGTGTGTGTGTGTGTATTGGGCATTGGGAATTGAGAAGTGGGAACTGGGACTTGGGAAGTGCGAAGTGGGCAGTGGGCATTGAGAATTGGAAAGTGGGAAGTGGGCATTGAGAAGTGGGAACTGGGACTTAGGAAGTGCGAAGTGGGAATTGGAAAGTGGGCAGTGGGCATTGGGAATTGGAAAGTGGGAAGTGGGTATTGGGAATTGAGAAGTGGGACTTGGAAATGCCCACTTCCCACTTTCCAAGTCCCAATTCCCACTTCGCAATTCCCAATTCCCACTTCCCACTTTCCAATGCCCACTTCCCACTTTCCAATTCCCAATGCCCACTTTCCAATTCCCACTTCCAAGTCCCACTTCCCACTCCCCACTTCCGACTTTTCAATTCCCAACATCCACTTCCTATTTCCCAATTCCCCATTCCCACTTCCCAATTACGAATTGAGAAGTGGCAAGTGGGAAGTGGGAAGTGGGCATTGGGAATTCAGAAGTGGGAAAGTGGGAAGTGGGAATTGAGAAGTGGCAAGTGGAAGTGGGAATTGGGAATTGCGAAGTGGGAAGTTGGGAAGTGGGCATTGAGAATTTGAAGTGGGAAGTGGGAATTGGGAATGGGGAATTAGGAAGTGAGAATTGGGACTTGGGACTTGGGAATTGGGAAGTGGGAATTGAGAAGTGGGAAGTGGGAATGGGGAAGGGTGAATTGGAAAGTGGAAAGTGGGAATTGGGAAGTGGAAGTTGGGAAGTGGGCATTGAGAGTTGAGAAGTGGGAAGTGGGAAGTGGGAAGTGGGAAGTGGGACTTAGGAGGTGGGAGTTTAGGAAAAGGGAATTGGAAAGTCGGAATTGTGCATTGGGAATTGGAAAGTGGGAAGTGGGAATTGGGAATTGGAAAGTGGGGATTGAGAAGTAGGAAGTGGGAAGTGGGAAGTGGGAAGTGGGAAGTGGGAAGTGGGAAGTGCGAAGTGAGAATTGGAAAGTGAGCAGTGGGCATTGGGAATTGGAAAGTGGGAAGTGGGAAGTAGGAAGTGGGCATTGGGAAATGGAAAGTGGTCAAACACCTAGCCTGTCGACCATAAAAAAGGTATCAACAAACGCAGCCTACTTTGATATTATAAATCAGCATCGGCACTTGCCACTACATAGAATACTATCTAGTAACTCCACGCGCGCGCGGGTGGCTAAGCTGGCTAGACCCCTTACGCCGCCCGGCGGTCTGCGTCTGCTTCACCCCCTCAGAACCTGTGCAATGTGAGACACATTTCGCCTTAACAGTCTATTCAGTCACAACAGTAATGAGGACTTCTACGTGAAGTCTTTATATCCTCTTCTCGCTGCAGTAACCACTTGCCGACACGTGTTTCGCCTCTACACGAGGCATTGCTCAGGACGTGTTGACTCTTCGAGCGCTTGGTCGAGAGTAAGTCAGTCAAAGTCAATATGTAGTATGTATGTACCTAATTCATTCAGTCAGTCTGTAGTATGTACGTAATTAATTATATTTAACTGTCAACCTATAAACTATGTTATTCCAGTGTGATGAAATTTTTACAGGATTATTAAATTCTCACTGGCAACGTGTTTCGTCATTAACAATGTGAAAAAATACATTGATCGTAGAAAAAAATTAAAATTTTGAAATTATGAGATATTTTTGGTTTGATATTACTTTTAATATATAATTTAGTGTAACTTTTAAAAAAAAATTAAAGCAGTTTTATATTAGTTGTAGTCTTGGAACCAAAATTTGACAAAACATTGTTCTTAATGCGACTTGCTCCACTTTACTTAACCAAGGCACCCCATTGAAGAAGCTAACATTCTATTTTACATTTTATCAATTCGAATTAGTGGGATTCACTCCAAAATTTCATTTTGTCTCGCAGCTTCTTGAGGCAAAAAAACAATATCTTATTGATGTTTAATTTCATGATAAATTAAGTATTAGATACAGTGTTATAGTCAAAATATGATACAGTCAAGTACCGGAACCGCCAGAACGATTATTACGTTATGGTTATGATAACACCAAAGTTACAAGCCATTTTTCAATTCCGTTCAAAAATGACAAAGTATTAGTTACATGCCCATGTAATAATAAGTAATTAATGTATTGTGAGTAAATTTATTTTCTAATAATTGAATAATATCTTTGTTCCAATTAATAATCGCCATAGTCGAATTACAGGTAAATAATCAAAATAAGCTTAATTATAATTCATTTTATTTCGAGCCTTTTTTTATACTGATGCAATGAATGCTAATGAATATGGCGTTGTCTCTTATTACTTCACTGAAATTAAACGAAATAGCATTAATAATGTCATTCGTATCGGCGAGATAGCTGTGTAATTGTCAATAACCCTGTACATTCGAGAGCATGATTCATAAGGTTATCTTTAAAATTGAAACTAAATTTAGTTGTGAGCGTTTAATATTCAGTTTATCCTGGTTTGGTCGCCGCTAACAACATGGCAAAATTACTCAGCGTACTGTTTTTATTCGCATTAGTGATTTGCTCACACTGCTTGTCAAAAAAATATAGTTCGCCGCCACATTGCACTCAATTGATAAAGGGTAAGTTATGAAAGGAGATTAGTTTTTAACATTTATGTATTTAGTCCATATAGATACCTACCTAATTTATTCCCGTAATTAATCCTATGGTAATCATCATAGAGACGAATAATAATAATAATTATGTTTGCGGTTACTCTCTAATAAGTCTAAAAAACCACGCGTTAAATTGTTTAGCCCCCGACCCAAACAGAGAGATATATACATGTGTGATTTCGATTTCGTTTTTTTGTTTGATGGCTAACTTGATTGAGTGTTCTTAGCTATGATTCAAAAAAATCTCTAGGTTAGTACAACTATTTATAGATTATAATCATCTCTTTCCAAGGTTATTAGCATCCACTGGTAATGGATGCATTAGCATCCATTACCAGTGGATGCTGGTACCGAGTCGAAATTTGGTATTCTGTTACTGGATTTTCGAACTTTTTAATTTATACTTGGTTATCTATATCTATCTATCTAGGTATCTATCTATTCTATTATAAAGAGGAAAGATTTGATTGTCTGCTTGTAAGTAATGAATAGGCTCCGAAACTATTGTGCTGATTTCAAAAAAAAATCTTTCACCGTTGGGAAGCTACGCTATCCCGGGTGACATAAGGCTACTAACCACGGGAACGTAAACTACGCGGGTGAAACCGCGAGGCGTCCGCTAGTAAATTAATAAATAAGATCTACATGAAAATATAGGTAATGAAATACGTATAATAAATCAAAAACAAAAATCTTTATGGACTATGGATTATGTAAATAAGGTAGGTAAGTAAACTTAATAGGTACTGTTTTAAATAGGTAGGTAGAAATACAGGTGGGTAGTTTGCATTTTTTTATCTAGTAATTTTAAGTAGATATTTAGCTTTACCTTTGATAATCCAAAGAAGGAGGGTACTTTTAAGAGGCGTTGGATAATGTCTTGTGTTTAACTTCAAAATTATCATAAAATAAATGTACCTACGTTAAAACATCGACGACCTGGAATTTCTTTACATTTTTTTTTTTATTGCTGACAGGCTTGGTTTTTGACCACAGCTCACCTGATGTTAAGTGACGGTGTGGTCGAAACATAAAGTACATAAAGTTTGGATGCCACTACAATGGTTACGGGCAGGCTTTGTCTTAAAGGAGCATCTTTTGTATCATTACTCTTACATTTCATCATCAATGAACACAATATTAAGGGTTTCCGAGTTGTGTCCATACTAAAAAGTTATACATTCTGATTATAATCAATAAATCAGTAAACAATAATAATAATAATTATTATTTTCAGATACCGACTACGTTTCCCGATTTAAATTAGATTACCCAGTGTCTTATCTTATACCGGGACAACGTGAAGCACACCAGAGGGTGAGTTTTGACCATGTCTGATAATAATTCTTACGTCTGTCAGTAGTATCGCAATCTAAAGTAAATTTGTACTTACTTAGGTAGTTATATCTAGCTAAAAGCATAAAACAAAACGCAGGAATGCGACAGATTTTCGGGTGAGTAAGTATATCGAGGGTGGTAGCTAGCCAGCCGAGTACAAGAAAGTAACCTACCACCGACCACCATGCTATAGTTTTCTTATGATCTTTTCCTTCACAAGCAGCTTAAGCTCATTATTAGGGTTTGAATCTACGACGTTCAGCGTGCGAACCGGCTGGGCTAACCACTAAGCTATCATCGATAGGTACATAATAAGAAATCCGCGTTTGTTTGTTTGCCCACTTAAAAAAAACCGCTTACTTTTTTTAAACTAAGTAGGTATAGGTACCTAGTTTCGTAGTTCGTCTCTCATGATAAAATCGAGATTATTTTTAATCGTAGGACATTACACACAGCGCCGCCGCCATCTGACCCCAAACTAAGCAAAGCTTGTGCTATGGAAGACGTACATAACTGATAGAATACTTAAATAGTTTTTTGTAAATACATACTTAGGTATAATACATAAAGTACACCCAGACACAGAACAATACTTAAAATTTGTTTATATCACAGAATGCTTGTCCTGGGTGGAAATCGAACCCACGCTCTTCAGCTCTTGGAGCAGACATAGGTACTACCAATGAACCTACAGGGCTGTCGACTCACTTTCTATAGATACGTTGCTTAATTGTTTACGTAGTACATAAACGATTTGATATGATAGATTCCTTGTTATTTTTATTATTACAGTTATTCTGCGTAAAGCCACCTGCAGTGAACAAGGCGGTAACGGTGGTGTGCGACTGGGCGGCACCACCTCTGGTGTCTATTACCCTGGGTGATGAATACGTCAGCATAATACGCCAAGATCCTTCCGGGAAGTTTCTGGGAAACGCTGTCATCACTACCTACCAACTATGTAGCCATAATAACATCACCAATTTCGATGATGTAACAGCAACTCAAGTTTAAAATATACTTAATGTCTAGATTTCTGCTTTATTAACTTTTCCCTTCCCCGTTATAGGTAATATTTTTATGTACGCAGGTATATTTTTGTTTTTAATGTATATCTAATAGTTTATGACTAAGTAAACACAGTTAATATTAATAAGTTTGGGGCGTAGGAACTAAGCTGAAAAAGAGTTGTACATGTACAGTTGTACTCATCATTAGGAACAACTTTTATTATGGGCACAACTCTGAAATCGTGTATAATAAATAATAAAAGTTTCTGTAGAAAAACACTTGGTAGCTTATTGGCCTAGTTAATTAGGTACTTAACTAAATAAACAGGTTAAGTAAACTTAACCCTACTGACGTATTTTTATTAGACTTACGTAGCTGAGACATTAAACAATTCTTTCTTAGATATCTAGAAAAGTAGAAACTCGAGAGTTAATAATTAGGTAAAATGGCATTTCAGACTGTCAATATTTTAATCAGCCCTTTCCACCTGCTTCTGACTACCTGGCCTCCTGCCGTTCACGCCACTCGTTTCAGTCCTGTGACGGCGATAATAATAATAAGTATTATCAGTCTATTTGTCATAATTAAAAAATAAAACATTTCATGTAGGTGTACGTTACTAGGTAGGTATCTTATATTATTACGCAGACTATCCTCCTTTTATTAAAATTTTACTGAAATCAGAGGTGTATTAGGTACAATGTTGGTAATGATTTTTTTCGCGTCAGATTGGAGCCAACACTTTCTTAAAAAGCTATAAAAATCAACGGACCATATTTTTGTATTTTTAGTGGTTTCAATATTCAATCGCATATTGATTTGACCTATAATAAAAATTTACTCCTTTTGTAACGCTTTTTTGGCGTCGCTATTTACATAATTATAATTATTTATATATTTACTTTTCATTTTTTTTTTAATATTCTTGTCCATAAAACAAGTGTAGATAAAGTAAAACAAGTCCTAGCTACTATTGAAAAATGGGTATTTATTCGGCAAATGATTTTACTGAGTTTCAGGATTCTGGTGTTCTGAAATTAAAATTATCATTACGTTATTTTGTACACTGTTTTTATCTTATTATTCGCAAAGGTGACACATGGAAGGTCCTAGGGTGCCACCTTGTTACCGAAAATCAAAATAGATGAATTAATGAAATATTCTGTGCACAGCACTATAAGACTTCACTGAGGAATGTGCAAAGAATAATAACTATGGGAGTGTGAGGCTGTGATGTGTGGAGAGTAGAGTACTTCATTGGAGTTTTGGCGGGAACGCGGGAAGAGTCGTGTCGCTCCGTTGTATTTTTTTCCAAAACTAGTGTTTTGTCGAGTGTTTATGCATAAAAATGGTGGTGTTTTATTCATAAAGTGCCGAATTACAAGCGCGAGTGTGGGAAAATGATACAATGTGGTGAAACATGAGTTTTCGTGTTGCTTCCAAAACTCCATCGAAGCTTTGTAGTAAAGTTGCCACTACTTTACTAAAGCATGACTGGAATTAACTGACACGAACTGGACTTGACAAAGACGACTTTGACTAAAACTAGCTACGATGGCACTTATTTAACTTTTGAAACTTGAAAATATATAATTACTTGACACTGGCAAATGCTAAAACGCGACGCCAAAACCAAAGAAAGAAAGAGTACTTCATTGATCGAGTGAAGTGACGGCATGAATCTTTCTTTTTTGTTAATATTTGACATTGCACCTTGTGTATTCTGCCAGCTAGTGTCAACTTATTTTAAGGTGTCTCAAAATAAAATGTGTTAAAAGTCAAGAGTAAAACAGTCTCATCCACGATTGAAGTTAAACCGGTTAAGTCTAGTTTAGTACCAGTCAGGTTTTATTTTTTCCGCCAACAATACATGAAATAAGATAGTGAGTGAGTCTGTAAATGTGAATGAATGACTGACTGTATCTGTGATAATCTGTGACTCTGTGTCACGCTGTCACGCGTTTAACTTTTGTCTTGTGTCGTGCGAATTTGTGGGTTTGATAAGAATTACTTCAGAGGGTTTTGCAAAAATATATCTCTCAAAATTAACTAATGATTGTTTATTAATCATTTATAGGCCAACAGATTGCTGAAAAGCTCTCAAGATGATGAGTGACGACGATCGCGACATTGATATCGAGAGTGATGTGGGTGTTTTCCCTTGTTGACAGCATACTCGCTTCGTTTATTTTGTTATTTATGCGTGGTATTATTTTCAGGCTGAGAATGATTCCGATTCGCGAATGCACGCTCGGAATAGTTTGGGAAGTGGATATTATTCGCAGGTTTGTTTGTGAATCGTATAATCGTAAGTTACGGGTAACCTTTCGTGCTTCTATGTAATGAAATATGTACCTGACATTGTTTTTTACGTTGTGTGAATTTTGTTAGGGCTGTATTTGTGACCATGTTACTAGGCCGAGAAACGAGCTCATCATAACGCATTGGAGCGGAAAAGAAGAGATCACATTAAGGATAGCTTTACATCATTGAGAGAATCTGTACCGGCACTGCAGAACGAAAAAGTGGTATGTAGTGTTAGTATACCTTCATATTATTATGAAATTTTGTAGTTTAGATGTAAAATACTTAAGTGTCACTATAGTTATCAAGTATATCAAGAATAAAACTTATTGGCCTTGGAACCTACATTAAATCAGAGTAAATTAATTTTAATAGTTTCTCACATCATATTGCCAAAGTCAATAATCTTTTAAATCTCACTAAGTTAAGAAACTCAATACATATCTTTCCATAGAGTGTGTTAAAATCATAGATCTGTAGAATGATATTTTCATTATTACAAAGACAACTAACAATATCTCTTTTTACAAATACCCTATTTTTTGTTTCATGTATTACACATTGAAAATAACACTAACCATGTCAACCACTTAAGAGTGCAGCTAATGTAATAGGTATAACCTATACTTTACAGGCAAGCAGAGCTCAGATATTGAAAAAAGCAGCAGAATACATCCAGTTTATGCGGAGGAAAAACAACTCTCACATGCAAGATATAGAAGACTTAAAAAGACAGAATAGCCTTCTGGAAACACAAAGTGAGTAATAGGTATTATTTTAAGTCATTTATTTCAATTCATGTCAACATGTAGGTATGTCTAAATATCATCTAGATTTTCATTGTGTTATGTCGAAATTCAATAGTCCATCTGTTAGTTTGCTTAACAGCTGTTGTATTATTTACGAGACAGGTGAAACAAGCTCCTAATATTTTGGCCCAGTTTTATGCACTAAGTTTACAGGCAAACTGAAGAATCAACTACCCATTCTTACTATGATCAATACAGGGACTTAAACTCTGTGGGCCTGTGTGTGGGTTTTACATATACTTACTGTATTTCTGCATCAGTTGCTTTTTTTTAATATTCATATTCATCGGTGCGGTGTTCGGATGCATTTATGCATAAGTGAGGAGCATAATTAACTTATGGAACTTCATTTTTTAATTGTTGGATTAAGTATTAAAAGTATATAAGTGATATTATTCTTTCGTTATAATGCTCATGTTTGCTATCATATAGTGTAAGGGAATTTTTGTAATTACTGTGATACGGTTTTATGTATGTATTAATATTATACAATTAAATGAAGAAAAATAAATAAAAGTAATAATCAAATAAAAACAGGGAATACCTAGTTATGCTACATTTTAAACATACCTATAAAATTATAGATGAAACTTCTTAGCATTCAGTGGTATCACAGTGTGTGCCGTGTCTGTCACATTGTAGGGATAGGAACCTGTATTGTGCCTAATGTCTTTAAGACCTTTTAGATAATTATTTATATTTGATGCTTACCTTCATTGCCCGTATATTCCATCCTCGCCCAAATTTGATATTTGATTTGTTAAAATATAGAAACGGTTAACAATTTTGGACCCTGTCGGGCACTACTAAATATCAAGGTATGATGAATATGAATGAATGAATATAGTGAATATCATAGAAAAATAATAGTTATTTTTTTTACTTGTAAATTGTTTTTGTCCTAGGCATTTTGTGTTTACTTTATTCTCTTTTCAACAGTTAATTTATAGACATTTTTGTCAGTCAGGTCTTTTAGTAAATTACAGAGGGAGCCTGATGGGTTTCCTCTCTTTCCCTTTTTTACTGCAAAAGGCATGTCAGCAACATTTGTGATGCTCCTTGTGTTACTTATATGCGTATAAGCAATGATGATATTTGCCACTAGGCAATCTGTTTATTTCTCATCTAAGGCATACAAAAATATTAGTGAGGGTAGTGCTGTATTAGAAATATAGTTTTCTGAGTTAGTTAAAGTAATTCTAGACATATATTTGTTTTACTTATGCAGGATTTTTATTATTTACTCACCTTTAATGCTTTGTATTTGTTGGATACAATGGCTTTAGTTTCGGCCATATCCGGTGGCCTTCAAGTAGTGAGAAGCTTCCTTAAGAATAATCCCGCAGAAATAAAAAAAAAAATGTACCAAAATTATCAGTTTCCATAGGGGCCGTTCAAGTATTACGTGAGCAGATTTCTTACCATTTTTTACCCCCCCGCCCCCCTTGTCATCAAAAGTAAGCAAAGCACTTACCCCCTCCCCCTATGCTTACGTAAACATTTTTAGTAATAAATGTTTTTTTATATTGTTATTTTTAAAATAGGAAAATTCATGAAAATATTAGGTTTAACTGATACACATAGAGTAAATGACAAAAAAATATAATCAGAAATAAAGAACATAATAAACTAACATAAAGAATATTTTCGGAACACATTAACAGTCTTCAGTCCATGAAACCTGAATCCATGATTCTAAGTTATCGATGACATTGGATTGCTGCTCAGTGTTGTGAGTCTGCTCACTTTCATCCGATTTTGGAATGTCTACGTCACTCTCATCGAGCCATTCAACATCTTGGTGCTCTAAATTTTGAATAATGCACATCAGTTCATTAGCACGACGAGCAGCGACTCTTACAGGTCTAACTTTTCCCTCTGTGGGCGTGTTTACTTTTTTATGGATCTTCTCGATGTGACGATTTAATGATTTGACGGAAGCATGATAAAGACCACACGTTTTGCATGTTCAGCTTGAGAGCCTCAATTTTACCGTCGGACAAAAATAATCGTAGGGCATTTGCAAAAAATCTTTGAGGGTAGTACTCAAGCGTAGAGCTAAATTGACTGGAAGATCAAGAAATTGTCCTCCTTCATCCAAAACCAAGTCATCAACTGTTTGTTTTACTTTTGCAGGTGGTGGAAGAAACCTGTTGTCTAGTAATCTGAATAGGCCACTTCTTGGACGACAGCATTCTGTATTTTTACATTTTACAATTTGAAGCAAGTATTGGCTTTCACGCACATGTTCTGAGTACCATTTAATGTCTGGAAATTCAGGAACATCTTGTTCATCAGCCTCAACATATTTTGCAGTAACATTATAGCCATCAATTTCCATTGAACTCCATACTTCAGCTAATACATTTCCTGCAAATTCGAAATTATATCTTTCTAATTGTTCATCAATTGTAATGCCACGTTCATCCAAATGAGACCCAAAATGGTCATGAGGCAGTATTAAACCAGCCAGTTCCCGACTCAGAGGAGCCATTCTTCGCTCTACTCTGTTATACGCACTCCTTCCAGGAGCATTGGTAGCTATAAACAATGCATCGAGATCATGTCGTTTAAAATGTTGTATAGCAAACCCTATGACTTTTTGATAACGCGGATTTTCATCTGGCCCTCCATCAACCGTCATAATTACTACTGGTTTTACTAGTCCATGGTCAGTTTTTGCTAATGGTCGAAACTCTTCAAGTTCGAGAAGCGTCTCGAAATCCTGAGCATGAGTATTAGCAGTAGATGAACTATGCTTTCCACTTCGAATAGCGATGAATGTTGGCCCAGAATATCCGACGGCTTGCGGTTGTCCTAGCATATTGGAAGTAACTTTGATACCAGCATAAACAGATGGTATTAATTTATGACGCTCAGCGATTACCCAATCGTGGTCAGGTAATTTGATTCTATATTCCATATGCATTAAAAGAGGTGCTTGCTTATTTGCCGCAGTGACGCCAATAGGGACTCGAGCTTTGTCATCTTGAGATAAGAAAAATACTTAATCTGGTCCAAGTATGGATGCTATGTTCTCTAAATAATGGATTGATGTTTCAGCGAACTTGCTATCTAAGTGGCTCTTGTGGTGATCAGTTTGAGCACGAATGAGCCTAACAGGGACTGTCGATACATGTCTTCGTCCCTCTGTAGAATTCGATTTTCTGGGAATCAAACGAAGATATGTCGCACTGCGACTAATGTCAAATCCTAGTTTACGCAGTTCTTGTGTGAGTTCGTCAAGAGTTTTTACGCTGCGAATAGATTCCGTTCGTCTCCTGTCATCACATGCACTCCCAAATAAAGCTATATCCGCAATTGTTTTCAATAGTAATGGTTGATCGCTTTCAAGTTTAGGATGTCCTACTGAATCCCTCAGAGATAGTCTTCTTTTTATTTCAGAATTTTCCTGACAAATATCTTCTAACTTTCTTTTCATACCATCCCTGTGTTTCTTCTGGGCAACTGCGTTTTGAATCTTCCTGTTTAAAGTATTTTTTGCTGTTTTTAGTTCCTCGCGCAACTTAATGATCTGTTTATCAACTTCAGCGCAATTTGGCATAGTATCTCTGGCAGAATACAAAGCGTTCAGATTTTTTTCGAGTAGAGTAATCTTATTTTTCAAAGCTTCTTGAGAAGGTTTTGCTCTTTGTTTATCTGCATTATTATTATTTTCGCATTGCTCTTGTGATTCATTGCCGGTTTTAATTTTATCTTCTTTCTGTTTTTCAATGTTAGAAAATGGCTGTATAATTTGTGTTTTTTCTGCAGGTTTACTGGTAGAAGACGTTGCCTAAAAATGAAAAATTTCTAAGAGTTCTGCTGGATATTCTCTTATTAAGCTACATAAATTCACCGTATTTAATAAAACCAGCGTTTAAATATTATTGAAAGCTTTTCCCCACAGAAACCCTTCACATACAGATATTGAAAACACCGTGTATTTTGTGACCAATTGCCGGAGTCGATCTTAAGAAATAAAATATCAATCATTTACCTTTTTACTTTGAGATAGGCCATCATATTTTTTACTCATAAATCGTTTTAATTGTTACAGAACGTAAAGAGAAACTTTGTACTTATATTTACTCACCTTGGAAAAAAATGAAGCAGATTGGATTTATTTTTAGTCACCGCTTGCAATTCTTCTTCAATTCTCTTAGATACAATAATATCTAGTTCCTTATCTGACTTTGCTTGTAATTTATAATTTCGCCAAACTTCGTTAACTAACTTTTGTACATTTTGCACTTTCGTCCCAGTATGAGATTTTTTAAAACTTTCGAACAGTTTTTGGTATAACTTTGATTTGTCTATATAATATGACATTCTAATAAGATATTTAAATTTAAATAATTAAAACGTTAAACTTTGGCTAATTGCATCAACATAAACACAAATGATAACTTTCAATGCTTACAATACGTTTAGAATCCAAACAAAACAATACTGATAGATGCGCACTTGCAGCCGGCCGGCACGAGAGTGAATTATTAGACAAGTGAATAGCGCACGGTAATTTCCCTAATGCGCGGTAATTCCCCTAATCAGTTCTCAAAGCGAGTGCCTACGCATATGCATTATTTGCGGGAATCCCCGAAAAAACTTAAATAACTAACGATGACGTAATCATCATCTAGGCCCCCCCACCCCCCATGTCATCCAAAATAAGCAAAGCAGAGACCCCCCCACCCCCCCTTGGTGCTTACGTAATACTTGAACGGCCCCATAGTAAAACTAGACATTAAAGCAGTCACAAAGAGCTACTTTCTTAAAACTGTTTACTTTGTATATTACAGTTCGAGCTCTTGAAAAGGCCCGACAAACAGGTAACTATGTTGATGCCCATGAACTAGGCCTCGGAATCAAGTCCGAAGGCAGCTCACACGACACAGACAGCTCAGATGGAGAGGGCACCACACGGCGTGTCAAGAAACTCAAGATCAACAGTGTTAATGTTTAACCAATGATAAACTGTTAGATGCTCAAGTGGGCAAGTCATAAAAATGTCCATTCTAAAACTGTAGCAGCGATAGTGTAAAGCAAAGTGAAATTTTCTAAACAGAATGATGGGCCCCCATTTATAGAACTGGTGTTTTGATCGGGTAATTGCAGAGTTCCTTATTTAAATGCATTTACAGCTAGTTTGTTTGCATTAACTTCAAACTATAAAATCATCCGAAATTTTAGACATGCCTAGAAAAAGGTTAAACTGAAAACACACTGATGGATAGTTTGCTGAACAAAATATGTGCTTTAGGCGGCAATTCTGCCGTGTAAACCAATTTAATGGTTTTAGTAACTTTGTTCTGAGACCAATAGCAACTCGCTTTTACCTTAATGTAATGTTTTTTCTGCCCTGTCAATGAGATTTCAGCTTTTATTCAGATTTAATACAGCTGTCAGATTGCCTTTCTTATTTGACCTTGTAATTATACAAGAGACTTCAATAGCATACATTTATTTAGTACTCATGAAGTTCTAAGTTCCGACGCTAGGTGGCACATTACATAGTAATGTTATATAGTGGCAACATAATAATTATTTTTATAATTTTATCAATAATGATATTGATTTTATAATGACAAATGTTTTTAAATGAAATTTTTCCAAATGCCATCTATACACTTGACTATTTTTGTACATAAATAGACTTAAGTGATATGTGAAATGAAATAAGTAACGTAATATTGTTAATACTAGATATAATGTGAAATTTTGTATCGCCTAATTGCTGATTATGATTCAACTTTTTAATTTTTACTTGTGAGTATAGTTTTAATGATAATTTTAAATTGATGTTATGATAAGTGAAAGTAAGTACATTTTCAGGTGTAATATTCTTGTAGGTATACATATTTTAAATGACAAATGTCAGTACTTTTGCAAGAGTATTAGATATGAAATACTTTAACGTATTAGTCTTCTAGAACAGATGTATAAATAAACTAAATAAATATTGGGAGATATTTCACACAGCCACCTTAGCAAATCTTGTTCTATGGGCACCAGTAATGAAATCCTTTTATACGTAATAATACTTATTATATCTAATAAGTTCATACAATTTTGAATGCCCAATGTATTTTATTATCTGTGTATTTGCGCGGAATCTCCTGATTTTGTAAGTAAATATATTTTTTTGAGGATAATAACTGAATATATGTACTACTAAGTGTTCACATTCAGGTGTCCGATCAGCGGATTGATATTCAGTATAATATTATTCTATTTGAAGCATCTTTTGTTCAAAAATAATCATAAATATATTCTTTGGGGAAATTCAATATTAAAAAAAAACCAACAGCTGACTGTCAAGAACAGTTGTAGTCATGCATGTATTGACAGCTGATAAGTTTTCCAATAACAACGCAATTTCCACACATAAATCCTTTTACAGATTTTTCGACCAATACACGGTGTATTGGCCGGTTGTCTACAGAAACTTTTCGAAAAAGAGCGTTTTGAAGACATTGGAATTAAAATTGTCGATCAGTTGATAAAATTAAAATAGAAATAGCTCCCCCGTACAATACACTTCGTAAAAAAAATACGTTAGGTACATATTATGTATTTTTTATGTTTCTGGGACACAATGCCAAGACAATACCAGAATGCGGTATAATTAGATTATTGTAAGAATTTGATAATTTGTAAAGAAAGCAATATTGTTATTAATCTAGTTGTAAATTTATATAAATTTTTAGTTACCGTGTGAAATATGTATATCTGTTTCTTATTGTTTGCTTGTATGAGAATAATATAGCTTATATTTAATGATCAAAATTCAATTGCAGAAACCCGCAAGGGAAACCCCCTTATAATTTACATAACAAAAAAACGACAGTTATGGAAATAACTATGACGAGAAAATCGAAAAAACGAATCCCAGATCTATTATCTGGGTTTCGTTCTTGCTTCGTCCCACTAACAGAGGTAATTCAATGTCAAAGTGGCGGAACCTCAGCATCAGTTCCTGTTATAGAGGTTTCTCACTTATCCAGATCCCACTTAACCAAGTTTCACTGTAATATATATTGACAGCCCCGTTGGCTCATTGGTAGTATATCTGCCTTGAGAACTGTAGGGCGTGGGTTCGATTCTCACTCAGGGCAAACATTTTGTGAATAAACAAATGTTTGTTCTGTGTCTGGGTGTTCCGTATGTATTATAAGTATATACATATTTATAAAAAAATATATGTATTCTATCAGTTATCTGACTTCCATCACACAAGCTCTGCTTAGTTTGGGGCCAGATGGCGCTGCGTGTATAGTCCTACGATATTTATTCATTCATTAATATATTTTGAATTGTTTTGCAATTGAATTTTGATCCTGATTCTACCATAATGAATTGGTTTCCTGATTCAAACATGTATTTTATAACTTACAATATTCCGATGAAAGAAGCAAGTAGGTTTAATAATATCTATGGATTCTTAAAATACAAGAAAATAATTTGTAATTATAATATTTTTATTTTACTTATGCGGGATTAATTACTCACATTTAATCACATCGGATTCTCCGATTATAGTTTCGGCTAAATCTAGTGGCTTTCTCCTATAACAATTCTCTTAATTCTTGTATTGTGTACTACAGTTTCGGCCTCCAGATGTGTCGATATAATTAAACGTCAGTAATCACGCATAAATATAACAAAAATGTCAGTCTCCATAGTAGAATATACGATATTATTTCAACTGCCTGGGTTTTAACATAAATTTGTCCACTGTTCTGGAAGGCTAGTTTAGTTTTTATGAATAATATAAAATACTCTGTTGAATTGAAGCTTTTTAATCGATTTTATTGGATTATGTTGCTATTCTTTGTTAATATGACAAAATTTAAAATTCCAAAATGCTTTTTTTATAGTTGAAAAACTAATTAATTATATATTATGTTAAATTGTCTTTTATACTATTAATTCCTAAAAAGTACTATTAAGTTGTCTGTCACTGACACTGAGTATGTGTGTCGCATACACACCGAAGGGACTTTTTAGATCAGACCGTACTACAAGTACCTACCTCTCAATTTACTAACTTCGGAAATCTACGCCTTACAATAAGTATCTAGTATTATTAATAGTGAGCAGGTACACAAAGACCTATCGGCTTAGTACCTAGTACATAGGTAGTTACTAGGTACTATTTTGTGCAGTTTAATAAAGTATATTCTGTAGCATCCGAAAGCGTGTCAAGCGTCTTTCAGTCTATTGAACTACGTGTTGGGAAATTTATATTTGTACCTAGGCTCACGGTTACAGCACATGCTCGTAAAAAGTGACGAAATTCCATCGTAGATAACTATTTATTCGCTTGAACCCTACGCATTAGAACTACAAGAAAAATATATAATTTTCAAGTCAAAATTTTATGTAAAGCCGTATGACGCGATACGTATATTATGGTAAACAAGCAACAATGATTTCATAGTTTAGGTAATTTGCAAATACATCTTGTAGGTTGTACACACAAAATAACAAATAGCGACACCTTGATCTCTTGTAGTTTAAAGTTTAAATCAACTTTTCTAACAGATGCAACGCTGTAAGTAGTAGGTATCTATTTGGTTACTATTGCATTAAAGGTTAGCATAGTTATATTTTTTATGAACGGCCTCGGACTACCCCAGTTGCGACACCGGGTTTTGAAAGCTTAGAAACAAGGCTACTAGTTTACATACCTAAATATGCAAAAGTTAAGTAAGAAGATATTTTTGTATAACGTGGAGCATACTGAAAGTTTCTGGATTCTACTAATATGTGTACCTACTTATACGAGTGATGTAAAAGTATTTATTGATATTTGATTTATTTCTATCGTTGGAACCGCTGTAAAAAGCTTTCTTCGCTGTAAAAAGCACCAGTCTTCTATTGGGACCTCTCCGATTCGTTCTTGATTTTTCTCTTCGTTGAACGCACTTTCGTGTTAGTTAAGCTTAAACCCCGAAGTTTATTTTAAAATTTTTAGAATAATAAAAAGTCGCAGGTGAAAGGTTTGGATTGTATAACGGATGCGTCATCAGTAGGTACTACATTTGCAGTTTTCAAATAAGCCTTGCGAGATGTATAGTCGCGTTGTCGTGATGATGGGCCACATTGCTCTGCAGTGCCTGTTCTTTGATCTGTCTTATAATGTTCTATTTTGCCAAAAAACTAAGCAACCATTTTCCATTGCCAAAGCTTCCGGTTTTCTTAACTTACGTCAATAAATCTTTAAAAGATCCATTCTTCCAGTTGGCTTTTTTCTTCGTCGCCTCGTCACAATATTCTTTATACCCAAAGATCACTCTCCGTCAAACTTTGCTATCATTCCACTGCACTACTCAACGCGCAGTCGTTAGTGGTCTTCTGTCAAATCGTGCGGTATCCATCGAGTAGGTACAAATCTTTCGCACCTTCAAATGTACGTGTAAAATCTTTTGAATTTGACTCATTCGAATGCATGTAGTAGATACGAATTTAATCACAAGTAATTTTTTTGTCTGTCGTAATTAGTTGCTGCATTGTATCAATCGCTGTTTTTGTTTTTGAAATCGTTCATCGTCGTCGTTCATTCAATCCACAGCTAAAATCATAAAAAATCATTGACCGAAAATATTCAAGAGTTAAATCCATTGTACCTAATAACTACAATTTTCCAAACGACAATGAAAAACCAAATAAGGGACTCACAACTCAAAGGGTAGCAGGATCCGTAAGTTATATTTCAAAAATCCGTACCTACTGTATGATTTTTGATTTAAAAAAAATATGTGGCCTGTTCTAGGAACTTTCAGTATGCTCCACGTACCTACAATACGTAGTGATGCGGCCCGACCTAATGTGCGAATGACAATGACACATGAAGAACTGGTTAGTTTCTACAAACTCTACACTAACTTGCACATACCATATTTGCACAACTTCACAACTTTTACTGAAGTAAGTTTTTCTACAACAGACTAAGCTGGCGTTTGGCCACGATCTCACGTGATGGGCCGAATATTTCGGTGGGATATTATACCTATTATATACAATTGCACATACCTATATTAGGTAGGTATTCTCTTCTTATGGAAGCCAAGATAGTCTGATAAAGATATACCTATTTATTTGCATAAACATGAGTGGTTGCATAGTATTGGTATTAGGTTACAAAATTTTCATGTTTTTGCCTCAATTGGCGTACAAATGTCGCAGCTTTTTTTCGAAATTTTCTCCACTAAAAATATAATAAAACCAAGAATTATTATTTCATAATAACAAAAAGTACCTTTTAGCTGGGTTTACAAAACGGTGCCGCCAAATCCAAGAGAACATTGTTTGTAGAGGTTGATTAATATTTTTCTAAAAAACGGCGTTTTTTTGGTGATTACAGGATTCAGTACCTGTTATCATTCTGTATTATCCCGTATAAATGAGATTGTTTATACCCAAGTGTATTGAAAATTTATTAATATATTGGTAATAGAATATCGCAGCATCCACTGTAACAAGTTAAGATAAACACAATATTTAGATTAGTACATACCTAGTCTAAATTAAATTCCATACGAATTTATGAACTTAAGGCTATCCGTAAATTATTTTAGATTCCAGAATAAAATTAGGTACTAAATTTAATTAAAATGCACACAGTAAATTCATTATCATATGCATGTTCTTCAAAGTGAACATTTTCTCACTCGTGGTTACAATTTTTTCTTACTAAGTTTTTATAGTCTATAACTGTAGCTAGCAATTCTGCGTAGGTAGATATATATTTTTAAAGTAACGTTAAAAAGTTTGACTTTAATTTATAAATACTATCAAATTTACCTGACGATTAGAGCATGCTGCATCAGCCAGCGGCGCCATTGTTTCAGCAGTCTCATAGTCCTTTGTTCAGAGTGCGCTGTTCCACCTGTAAACAAAGCTACACTAATTTCTTATTTGGTTAGTTAATTCTTTGGGTAGTACTTATTTCGAAAAAAATCTGATTGATTCAAAACTAAGTTTCGAGTTTGTGTCCATTAAGATCGTTTGGAACCTCAGCTCTTTTACTTAAGGTTCCGACGGAACCAGGAACGACGGAAACAGGAACCTGGCTGGTTTGATATTTCCGGGAAGATCCAGGAGACAGCTCAGAGCTTTCTATGTAGTTCTCGTTTTAAAAGTAGGTATAAATAAAAAAAATCAAATAAAATCAAAATCGGTTCATCCGTTCGGGAACTACCTACGATGGCCACACACACATAGGTACACTGACACGTCAAATTTATAACACGTCGTCGTCGTTTTTTGTGGGTAACAGAGGCAGCACTTTACCTACAGTGTCGATGGCGAATAGCTCCTACGTAGACGTTATTTGTTGAGGTAGTAGAGCAAAATGTGAATGTGATCTAAAATAAAAAGAAAAGCAAAAACATTTATTTTTCCTTATAAAACACTAGATACAACAACGAATAACTACAGACAACATACACAATCTAATCTGTCAGATTCTTTCAAGTTGGTTGACTCATATGATGCTGATCAGGATCCGCTGCTGCCACTTCGCATTGCTTCATCGTGCTCTCCCGTTTCTTAATAATCACGTACATAACTTACCTATGTGAGAAAAGTATGGAGAAAACGTTCAATGTACAGCAGCAACTGAAAAGGCTGTTGATATCAACAAATACATACGACAATGTAATTCATTATTATATATAGCAGGTATGTCGATAAAGTTCTCCTCACTTTGTGATCCCAAATTTTTATTTTTGCGCCTCTACATACGTATATGTTCCGAGGCACCTCTTATCGGTGCTGTAATCGTTCGATTACTGTTGACAGCAAATCTGAGTTTGTAATCTGTAAATTGGTGTAGTATTAATTTGGAAGAAAAAATTGCATAAAATAAGCAGCTGAATTTAAAATTGTAGGGTGTTTAAGCGACTCAAAAAAGGAGGAGGTTCTCAATTCGACTGTTTTTTTTTGTATGAATGTTACGCGACAATTTCGCAATTTTTTTGTTTGTGAGTCATCGCTTCGGCATTTTCTTCTTTTAGTTCTCTTTCAAACATGGGCTTTGAGCACCTGCAACTGCGTAGTTCCGCCTGTAAACAAAACAAATTCGTAATCGGAAGTTTTCCGAAAAAATCTCATAGTACAAAGCGGTGGTTATTGACTCCAAATTTTCCTTCATACTTTAACGGGCTTAGGACCGTCAAAATGAAGAAAATTTCTGTTTTAGTAAAAAAGATCTTGCACGAGGTTTTCAGGCACAAAAACATCGAGAAAGATTTTTACAAAAAAAAATCTTCATTTAGGCGTATTTAAAAATATGGGAATCAACTATGTAAGTTGTTTATGCATTCGCATAGGCTGCTCTTATTTCGATGTTGACTGGTACACCGTTGGTGTTATTGGTTGTTGAGACAACATGTTATCTCCGCATTCGTAGAGGCTGCTCTTTCTATTTCTGATGTTGATTAGTGCAACATATTGATGTTGACTGTTGTAAGGTTTGCGCCGTTCCGAAATAGTGGTGATAGGTATAACCAGTTAGAATCTTCTGAGTTTAAAGAATACTTGGTGAACATTTTTCATGTTAACCCTGAAATGAATAAAAAAGTATGAACAAAAAATGTAGTGTTCCGTATTGCATAGTAACAAAAAAAAACTTATAAACAAAATAAAGATATAGGTATCGGGAACTTACAGAAGTTAATGAGACCTTCGTCTTTCCAGCACGACTGCGGCTTCTCCTTTGTTGCAGCAATTTTGAAGTATCCTGATGAGAATTGTACAAATAAAATTTAAATTTACATTATACACAACAAAATTTAAATGTAATGTGTTAAAACAATTTAATGTAATGCAATATTTGTGGCAGTAAATTTAAAATACAAGCAGCGCTCCACGGTTTTACCCGTCGTATCGATGCTTTTTTTGCGCAGATATATTCTCAATTATATGAATCTAGATTATCCTGTTTGTGAAGAAAGCAAAAAATAAGCAGACCTAAGTTTACATCAATTTGAGAAGCATAACGTAAATTTATAAAGGTACTTTACATTCGGGGTCCTCGAAATTGACGAAATGGCCCCATCTCATAATTTCAAGCAGGTCTGCATTAACTGTAAAGAAAGTATAATGTTAGATAAATTGTTGGGTAGAACATATAAAATACATTTTTTTAAGAAAAAAATTCTCAATAGCAATAATGGGAAAACTAAACTTACTAATTTGGTCCACAAGTATAATATCTCCTGGAGCCTGGAGTAGTTCAGCTGAGGTTCCAGCGGGGTCAGGAACTAGTTGGGTCTCAATGTCTTGCTGGTTATAGATATCTGACCCCGGAGACTGCTCGGTGCTTTCTGTGTGTGATGTTACTTCACTAGAGGCACCCCATTCCGATTCCGATGTAGACTTCTGAGGCGGCGGATTGTCAGCAAGGGGCTGTGACCAATTAGAATCTAGTGAGCCCGACGACTCACTAGATACCGACCCGGAGTCACAGCTTATCTCGCTCGACAACGAGTGAGATATTTTACGCTGAAATAATAGAAAAAAGTAATAAAAACCACTTACCCACGATGGTGCTAATACCGATATTGACTAAAAGTGCAATTTCACTTACGCATTTTTTTGGTCTGCTTTCTTCGTCTGAATCGGACTGCGACTCCGGAAGGTTTTCGCAAAAGTACGGATCCTCCTCGATACGTTGTTGTAAAGCAGCAACTGAAAAGGTAGTCATTTAAAATATCTACATACAGACAATGTTAATTATAATGTAGGTACTTCTAACTGGCTTGTAGGTACTGCTCAATAAGGTTGTACTTACTTTGTGACTCTAATTTTTCGTTGATTCGCCTCAAATCCTCCAAGCTATGTGGCTCCTCTGCTCTGCGCTGTAATCGTTGGATCACCGTCGCCAGTAAATCTGGGTTTGTGATCTAAAAACACATGTTAGTATTACATATTAAAAAAATAAAAGTCAGTAAAGTAATCACCTAAATTATAAAAGGTAAAAATTATTTTACCCGACGATCACAGCTTGCCGCTTCAGCCAGCTGAGCCATCGCTTCGGCAGTCTCATCTCGTCTTTCCCGTTCGTACTGTGCATTACGGGCACGCCGTTCCGCCTAAACGATAAGAAATTGTGAATGTAATTAAACCAAGGTGAGATTTGACTTAACTAACGTGAATTTGATATCTTGTACAGAATGGCTATGTTAGTAAACATGTGGTAAAAAATCACCAAGCCACCTGATAAAGAAAATTCTTTCGTTTATTGTCAATCACAGTCCAATCTCATCGTTGATTTTATTCTATGGTGTGTGAATTAACGTTAAAATTATCACTGCTTTTTGGTTGTGGTACCAATCTACACATTGACTTTTTACCAAAGCTAAGGATAACAATGTAATAATTTTAACCGTAAGTGGTTGATTTAACCTATTTAATATCGCAACATTTTCGTGAAACTACGATGAGTTTGCACTGAAATTTGCAAAAAGAACGAAATATAGAATTGCAAACTTTTAAAGTCTCAAAGTCTTAAAAAATCATCATGGCTGTATAATAAGTATTATGCTAGTAATGGAATCTTACAGCAGTAAGTGGGACCCGGTTCGATCCAGTAGGACGACCGCGTTTCCTCGCGCTCTTGTCTGTCGACATTGTGTTGGAATTGACCTGGTAGGCACAAATAAAATAAATAAATACAACTAGAGCCCATATAAGGCAAAAAATATGCAAATAAACAACTATCATCCAAAAATCTGAATTTTATTAATTGGTTGCTAGCACTACCATCCCTAGTTAACCACTTGTACAAGTGTTCAAGTAACATGAAAAGCTCATTCATCAAGCGATGGTCCGCATTCGCTGAGAACCGGACAGCCGTCTACTCATTTGTAAAAAAGTAACTTACACATCATTATTACGCGATAGTATTTTTTGGCATAACGAGTAACCGCGTAATATATGTGTATTGTATATGTATGATTTTAAATCATAAACTATCTCCATTCCAAATTATACGAAACCGTTGCAGTTACACGCTAACAATAAAATACACAAACATTCACATTTATAAAATAAGAGAAAAAAAAATATAATTAAAAAGTAAATTATGAAAACTTACCTTGTTCGGCATTCTTATGACGAAAACTTCTCAACACTTAATTTTTTTCAAAACACAAAAGCACTTGCACCGTACACTGTAAGTAACTAGCTCAAGACAGTAGTGTTTGCGAATTAAAAGAAAAACTCTAGGGTAGTTCCTTATATACCATCCCCTACCTGCGTACGCGCAGGAGTGACCCAAACCAGTGGTGGGGTTGACCACCACGATTTGCTTTATTGTTTCAACTAATGGTGTCTATTATGTATTTCTTGGAAATAGTAATTAAGGTCTCAGGTAGTCTAATGGGGATTCATTCTAATTGTAATTTAGATACTTACCGGAATGACAACAATTCGCGTGTTTATTGGCAAATTCTACAACACTGCAGTTAGTAAATGGAAATCTGACCGATAGACGTAATATTAGAGGAAATATGCCTCCCAAATAAAAAGGCTCCTGTGAAGTTTCTGTCGACGAACAATTGGAAACGGAAATATTATCCGGCCTGCGGTAGCGCTCGAGCCTTAGGCAAATGCTTTACCCGCTGTTCTCGTGTGTATGCTTGTATGTATATTTGTTACGCCTTTTCAGAATAACATTTAAACAGATTTGGATGAAATTGGAATGCAGACAGTTTTCAGTTCAGACAGTTACAGTATTCCCCGGATTAAAGCATACACTATTTTATCCTGAAAAATGCAGGTGAAACCGAGGGGCGCAGATAATTTGACCTTTAATGAGAAAATTATCGGGAAACTCAATTGGCATATGAGACCAATAAGATACCTAATCGCTACCGTGAACCGTGAACCATGCCGGGAAATCGTACGGCGCGTGAAATTCCCTAATTGTATATTTAGTAATAAAATTGTTATTACTATAGTGAATCTACGTCAAACGTTTGGATGTCCTAAAACTCTAAGGTTGGCTACTCGTTGAACTACCTTACCTTTTGTGTCAGAGATATTTTCAAGATGAAATGCTACGAAAGTGCTACGCCGCGTAGCAATGCTCGAAGTTTCGATTAAAAGAGTCTTCGTTCACTTTTGGATCATTTAATTCAGCTTATTATAAAGACCAGCTACACCCTGCTTTTAGTACTATAATTGTACATAATATTCTATTACATGAGTATTATAATAATTTTATTAGTATTTAATGGTATCGCTTTGCAGGTCTGGTCCATCGCGTTTCAGGGCCGAAAAACAGTCTAAGATTCGAGACCCAGGTGTTGTTTTGAGTTTTAATAGGTGATTGAGAGCCAGTTCTGTTCCAGGCTAGGTGTGCTTTGCCATCTTCGACCACACCGTCACTTAACATCAAGTGAGATGTGATCAAGCACCGAGCTTGTCATCAATAAAGCAAAAGTTTAAGGTGCCCCTATACAATACTACACATACTTTATTCACTGCCTATATTTCCATCCCTGCCTAACAAAATGTGTACAACATTTGCTAAAACACTAGGTATTATAACAGGAATTCTACGCCACGTTTCACTTGTAGGTAGGTACTTCACAAGAGAAAACCCGAGTCAAAGGGAGTTGCCGACGCCAAACAACCCAATAACCAGAAAGTTAATCCTCAAGTTCCCAGTAATCACTTTGTGGCTTTCATTGTTAAAGAGTTTTACTATTTGTTCCGTGAACCATTCTTTACAAAACTTGTTTTAAAGATAACAGATACTTCGAATTGCTGAACCTATTAGTGTCTTTCTAGGCATTATTACAAATTTGCTTTATTCTTTAAAAGTGACTGAATGGAATCTGATAAGCGGCAAAGACAAAGCTGTCGAGGACGGTGTCTATTTTCCCATTTTGTAAAGGTTCGTTAGCGATAGGTACAGGGAACGGGGACTGAATGAAACCAAGCTGTTTCAATCTTATGAGAATACTAAAATAGTGGATAAAATGGTAATACGTAATACAATCAGATGGTATAGGTATCGAAACGGATAATGCATGTTCATAACAGTAGAATGTAGAATTTTGAGTAGAAAACAAAAGTCCGAGACATCACTTGTGATAATAATGCAGTGACTCACTGTATTGGCAGTCATTACTCTTTAGGTGTGAGTCAAACCCTGTATAGTACTTAGTTAATTGATGGGTTGTTAAGGATAATTACTCAATTCCAATTCCAATATCTTTATTCATAATTAATACATAAATATGGGTATACAATTAAAATTTAAAAGAAATGTCAATTATATAATATGTCAAATATAAATGTTACATGTCAATATACAAATTAAAATAATTTACAAGTCATGTTACCTATAATACGAATACTAATAATAATAAAACAAATAAATAAATTATAATTTCCAATTCCATTCAATTCCAATTAATACATTCCATTATTAAATTAAACGTAGGTATAATATATGTATGTAATTAGGTACATATATTTAAGAATGTGAATATAAGTAGCTCTTTAGGTAAGCTCATATTAACACTTCTGGTTTGAATAAACCAATCATATTATAGTTGGACACAGCTTCAACTTTTGATAAATCCTTGATAGTTATATCCTTCGCAAGTTTTTTATAAATTTTAAACAGTTTTTATTCTAATAAGTCTGCGTACTAGATAAAAAATGAAGTGGGTAGAAAAAATACAATAAGGCATCGGCAGTTAAAAAAATAAATAAATAAAGTTAATTTGTTTAATAATACATATTGTGGTTCGATGTTTATCATAGTAACATCTCAAATATGAGATGAAGCTGAGTTAGGTGTTGTGGCAGATTTAAATAAGAAATTTCGTAAACTCTGGTCCTTTTATGTCGTTTTCATAGTCTTACTTGTGTTAGCTAAGTAACAATTTAATCGAAACTTGAAAGTTAAATTTAATTTACTTTTAATTGTTATATAGAGATATATTAAACTTTGTATGTACCTGTAGTTTGGATGACAATTCAATAATTTTGTATCTTAAAGCCAATGTGATAATGGAGTGGAATAAAATCAACCTCCTGGTGGTTGATAGTGGAACTCTTCAGTAACTACTAGTAAACCCTTCGAGTTCAAGCTTATATGATTCGCTTTGACAAGTTAACAAATTGTAAAGGGACTGGTGATGTAGCTAGGAGATTCGTAGTGGAAATCTTCAGTGGTTACTAGTAAACCCCTTTAGTTCAAGCTTATATGATTCGCTTTGACAAGTTTACAGATTGTAGAGGGACTGGTGATGTAGCTAGGAGATTCGTAGTGGAACTCTTCAGTGGCTACTAGTAAACTCCTTGAGTTCAAGCTTATATGATTCGCTTTGACAAGTTTACAGATTGTAGAGGGACTGGTGATGTAGCTAGGAGATTCGTAGTGGAACTCTTCAGTGGCTACTAGTAAACCCCTTGAGTTCAAGCTTATATGATTCGCTTTGACAAGTTTACAGATTGTAGAGGGGCTGGTGATGTAGCTAGGAGATTCGTAGTGGAACTCTTCAGTAGCCACTAGCAAACCCCTTGATTTTGAGCTTATATGAGTCGTTTTGATAGGTAAACAGATTGCACTGGAAGATCAAGTTAACAGATCAGAGGGTCTAGTTATGAAATCAGGGGCTTTATAGTGAAACTCTTCAGTGGCCATAAGATTTTCGATTTGATGAATTTAATATACCTACTGTACCAAGTGGCGTGACTTGGTCCATTGTTTCAGATAAAGCTAATGCCTATTGTTTTTATAGAAATAGTAATAAAGGTGTCAGGTAGTCGAATGGGGATTAACTGGCTTTTTATGATTCTAGTTTATGAACTTGGGCGGCAGATTAATAATAGTAAGAAGTGAAGTAAAGTATCGTGAGAAAACTATAGCATGATGGTAGGATACTTTCTAGAACTCGGCCAGCTAGCTCGGTTAGCTACCAATCTGAAATTCTAACGCCAAGCACCTAACGGTATTTTCCGGTTTTTACTTAAGGGCCAGTTTTATTTCAGGCTAGGTGTGATTAATTTATTTGATCAAACCGTCATTAATCAGGTAATCTGTGGTTAAATTGTAAAAAGATGTAGATAGGTAAGTTAATAAAGTTTAGTAAGTCATAAAGATATGTCAATATGTCGGCCGTGTTGCTAGTGACTCTACAGAGGAGTATTTACAACTAAGTAACTAATTCGAAGGTAGGATTGAATTTATCAATGATAAGGCAAAAAAACAGTTCATCATGATCATTTCAGCCATAGGACGTCCACTGGTGGACATAGGCCTCCCCCATTGATTTCCATAAAGACCGGTTCGAAGCAGCCCGCGTCCAGCGCGTTTCCGCGGTCTTTATTAGGTCGTCTGTCCACTTTGTGGGTAGCGTAGGACGACCTACGCTGCGCTTGCCGGTCCGTGGTATCCACTCGAGAACTTTAATAAAAAAATAGTTAATATGTATTAACCGTAAGTAGTAAATACCGTTTTTCTAAAGAAAAACGGAAAAACGTCAGCAACTGAAAAGGCAATAATTTAAAATAACTACATACAGACAATGTTAATTTATTATATGCATGTACTTCTCAATACGGTTGTACTCACTCTGTGACACAAAATTTTCATTAATTCGCCTCAGATCTTCCAATCTATGGGGCTCCTCTGCTGTGCGCTGCCTGCAATCGTTGGATCACTGTCGCCAGTAAATCTGGGTTAGTGATCTAAAACACAGCTTTGTATTATACCACTAAAATTATAAATGTAAAAGTTTAAATGGATGTTTGTTTACTCTTTCACGCAAAAAACTACTGAACGGATTTGGATGAAATTTGGTATGGAGGTAGCTGAGACCCTGGATTAACACTGGCTACTTTTTATCCCGAAAACATTTAGCGGGTAACACCGCGGGGCGCAGTTAGTTTTGTAATAAAAATCAGTAAAGTAACTACCTAAATTAGAAAGGGTAAGTATTTTACCCGAAGATAACAGCCAGCTGAGCCTTCGCTTCGGCAGACTCGTTTCTTCTTTCCCGTTCATATTGAGGATCACGGGCGCGCCGCTCAGTCTAAAGGAATTGTAACCATGATAAAATTACGGTGAACTCAGTTAAGCCACCTTCTGAGATTGGTTGTAGCATATCTATATACCCACTTACATAAACTTAATACCGCAAACATTTGTGTTTTGTGGACAATGACAATAAAGCATACAGGTATTCCTATTTTGTTCAAATGATTTTTTTAAATCAATTGATTGGTTCGGAAACCTTAATGCCTTTTTCTTTTTTAATCAATTACTAACCTATACTATTCTTTATTTATTATTGTCACAATATACATAATATGTCAAAATAATAATAATTATGTCATTAGGTTTTGTGTGTGACTCGAAGTGAGACATTTTCGTGTCCAGTCCATGTTCTAGTAAAGTAGAAACTTATACTTAGTAATGGAAAGAATACAAAATCACATGTTTCACATTATATCACATGCCCACACTTATGCGTAGAATTCGGCATTTAATAATAATGAAAACTACACTTTTTTCAAACGATCACTCGAACAAACATAAACTTTGAAAGTAATTTAATGCAGCATCATGATTTCTCCGCGTTCCCGTCAAACACTAACCCGTCTAACAAAAACTTTTTTTTATCAGTTACAATATTAGTTGCAAAATTAATAGGTACGGAGTTTATGGTAAGATAAAAACAAGACTCACGACGATGGGCTTCCTTCGCCAAATCTCGGACAGGATAAAACAAGAAATTTGACGCGGAACATAATCATAATCCATTTAATTGCGCTATGGGTCAGTACAGATGTTAAACAAACAATATTTAGTCGAGAAGCACCACACTACCTTTCGGCATGCAAGTTAATTTAAATTAGACATTTAATGTTTTACTATACAATACTATACATATATGAGAAAACAGGCAAAATTTGTGAATAAAGCTGACTTTTTACACACTCGAATTTAATTCCCTTATAAATTACTCGCGTCTTTGCTAAAACATGCAAATGAAACGGGTACTTCTGCACAATGCGTAAACTAGAAAATGTTGGTATCTCTCAAGCCTATTTTCTTTATACCTTTATTATTTTGTAAACA
The DNA here is from genome assembly GCA_905404145.2 of Biston betularia. Taxonomy (NCBI): domain Eukaryota; kingdom Metazoa; phylum Arthropoda; class Insecta; order Lepidoptera; family Geometridae; genus Biston; species Biston betularia. The sequence goes on from FR989879.1 coordinate 5,727,649, forward strand.
ATCTTTAACAGCCTACCTACCGTTTAATACAAAATCTTTAAATGGAAATTAGTTCAAAATCGCTCTAAAGAAATGGCTAGTAGAAAATAGAATTCAATTAAATAAAAGAATTTTATCAATGTACCTACAGATATTATAAAAAAAAACTCAGATTAAATATTGGTTCATATTTTTGTTTTCATTTATAATTATGTGAAATAAAATTGTATGTTAAAAATATTATTCCTTTTAAATTAATTAGTAAATCTAGTTGTATAAAAAATACTGCATGCCCGCTAGGATAAACTGTTGTGTCAAAAACTTTTATGTATAACCTTCATGCACACAGTTTTAAGCAATAAGGTTACCTTATCTTATCTTACGACATAAAAACAGTTATTTGACCAATTATTACTAATGTTACACATACAAACTTTCGAAATAGTAATGTTGAGGTTATATGATTTTCAACAAGCTCAGCAACGAAGAAGAAATAACGCGTAGAATCAACACAACCTGGAATAAATTCTGGTCACTGAAGGAAATTTTAAAAGGAAATTATAATTTACATTTAAAAAAGACGGTATTTGACACATGCCTCATACCATGTTTACTGTATGGTTGCCAGACTTAGGTTTACACGAATAAAGTTAAACAAAAAATTAAATGTACTCAAACAGCTATGGAAAGGAGCATGCTGAAGCTCAGGAAAATAGACAAAGTAAAGAATACACATATCAGACAAAAAACAAAAATAACTGACGCTCTCATACATGCATTTACACTTAAATAGAGATGGGCTGGACACATCGCACGTTACACAGATAATAGATGGACTATAGAAACCACACGATGGAAAGGGCCACAAGGAAGGAGGAATGTTGGTAGACCGGTAAGAAGGTGGGCTGATAATATTATCCAGGTCTCAGGAAACGACTGGATCAACACAGGAAAAGACAGAGATTTGTGGGAAAAGCTGGAGGAAGCCTTTACCCAAAAAGGGATGCATATTTTAGAAAAAAATAAGTAAGTTTAAGCTATAACAATTTAAATGCATTTGAAATTTGGATTAAATGGCTTTTTTATTTTATTTATTTTATTATATGATTTGATGCGCGAGATAAATACGCTGGATTAATTTTGGATGAACTATCCAAATGATTAGGAAACAAAATTACAATAACACTAACATCATTAGTGCAAAAGTTTGTCTGTATGTTTGTTTATTATTTCTTCACGCTGTGACGGCTTAACGATTCTTGATGAAAACTTGGGATGCGATTTAATGTCTTTACGAATATGTCCCAGCCCATCGGATCTTCTTTTGACTACTCTAAGCAAATCATTTATCAAATCAATAATACTAGATACTTCCTGGAGTTTTTTCGTTATCTATGGCTACTGTACCATCACCATCAAAGTTAATTTTGTTATAACTTAAAAAAATCTAATTAATTCATGATTCACCTTTCTTCGAATACGTTTTAGGTATGAGGATTACAGTTTTGCTTGTTGTGTAAAGAGGATTTGTATGATAGAGTGTTTGGTCCCTGATTTGGTTCTTCCTTCAATGTCTGAGTTTCATCATTTATTTTATTATTTTTGTTTCAGTGAAATCAATACTTTGAGTCATTTAGGGTAGTGCAGTGTAAAAGTAAATACTGCAATACTTGTAAAAATGGTTGTTTAGATACTGTTAATTATTTTGAAAATGAAATATGTTTTTCTTTATTTTAAGGAATTTTAAAGGATTTTAAAGGAAAGAAGAAAGAAAAGATAAACGATTTAAGGGATCAAATCAATATCTCCTTCAATTGAATTGAGTGAATGAACAATGAAATGCGCATCATACTGAAATTATGTAAGAATACTGGGATCTGACGCGGGGCACGAAACTTTTCTCATATTTTAAGGGTAACACTTCTGAACTCACCACTTTGCTAATCAAAATCAAGCACTTTTTCTCCATTTAAATTACATATGTGACATGTTTTTTCATTAAGTATTTCATAGTTATCGATATCAGAAAGTAATTTGGAAGTCTATTGAAAACAGTTATTACTACAAATTACTTTTAAATCATCTTGTAAATGCTTCATTAACTTATGAGCAAAGTTAAGACCACTGTAGCATTCATACTTAGACAATTATAATTATCATCATATGAAGATTCAATATAATATGCGAAACTATAGGATTCATGCTTGTAAACATTATTTGCCTGTGGTTGACGGGACATTAGCACATGATTGTATAGGTTTTAAATAAAGCTTAAAATCCGCATAATATTATAAAAGGAATTTTCATTACTATTCATTAGTTTTAATTCATCGTTTGATACTGGTTGATATATCAAACAAAGGACGTGGGTTCAAATCCCAACAATGAGCTTGAGCTGTTGGTAAAAGAAAACATCGTGAGGAAACCATAGCATGGTGGTACCTTTCAGTACTCGGCTAAAAATTTCCATTCCCGGTAGGGTCTGTTAACCATCTTCAACATTGTCACTTAACATCAGGTGAGTTGTGTTCAAATACCTAGCCTGATAAACATGAAAAAAGTGAAACAAGAGTTAAGGTTTTAATATAATTTTTATTGTAAAAACCAAGTGTCTGATTTGATGTTATACAGTATTTAATGTCATTCTTCTTTACTATAACGGCTAGTATTATAACCCCAAAACTACAAGTCATATAATGTTGTAGAAATTTCATCATCTCTGAACTAGTCACCTTCAGAAACTTCAGAGTTCAAATCCGGAACTTTGATATCGTAATAAGGGTCAGTTTCTATCCTTTGCAAAGTGGCGGCTGAAAATACATTAAAATAAAATAACTACGAACATACAATCATTGTTAATATTTATACACTTCTCAATAAAGTTCTACTCACTCAGTGATTTCAGTCTTGTTTGTGTGCTCTAGTTTATCGATAACTATTATCTGCGTTACAATCGTTCGATTACTGTAGCCAACAAATATGGGTGTGATCTAAAACCAAACCAATTTTATTTGGAATTAAAAGTAAATACAATAATTACTTAAATTATTATACATGGTAAAATATTCTTATCTCACGATTACGGCATGTTTCTTTAGCCAGCCGAGCCATCGCTTCAGTATTCTCATTCTTTCTTTCCCTTTCAGATTGATCAGTCAATACGAGCGCGCTGTTCCCCCTACCAATAAAACTACATGAATACAAGAACAGAAGTATTACCAAAAATTTTACGCTGATTTCAAAATAAATTAACAGATTTCCAACGACAGGATCTTCGTGTTTTAGTATGCTTTATAATCGGTAATTGCAATTTGAATAGTCACCTGTATAAACTGGGAGCCACGGTTAGCCCGCTTTGTCGTGGCTGCCTTCAGGAGAAACCGTAGAGCATGTGTTGTGGCACTGTTAATCCACAGCAGAAACTAGGGTTGCCACTAAATTGCATGCGGCAGCTTCATCTTCATCCATGTGACCGCGAAGTGCTGACTATCTTTCATCATTATTAACACTTCCATCTCACCCACTGGAGCTACTATGCCAGCGGCCTAGAGCCTCGCTCCGGTACTTCAAGGAGCTTGTGTGAATGCTGGTAGGGAACTGCATTCTCCCTACCAACATTCAATCAATTCAATACAAGCGAGACGTCAGTGCAGGACTCATCACCCCCATTCCGAATAAGAATGAGAACTGATTTGGTCTATGGGGGTGACATTGTTGCTGGTACAGCGTCTTACTGGTTTGAGCTTTCAACGTAGTTTTTGTTTTTAAGTAGATTTTATCTCTTCATTGTTTCTACAGAGGTTTTCAGTACCGATAGCTACTTGTACGACATTGCTGTTGGTTGTAGAGGCGGCAGAACATTCTTAGGTTAAGGATTTGACCAATCTTCCGAGTCAGTTTACTGACATGATTCTGAAGTCGCTGCTGCTACTTCGCTTTGCTTCATCATGCACTTCGTTTCTTTATGATATCTTTCTTATTCTCTATCTTCTTATATGATATCTGTATGATAACTGCACTTAGTAATTTTCATGTTGGTTGTTGAGGTGGCATGTTTTCACTGTATTTGTAAAGACTGCGTTTATTATTTCCGATGTTGAATGGAAGTCAGATTCTGTTCTGATTCTGTTGAGGTCAGATGGTGGTTTTCAAACACGCATTGGTGCATGTTTTTCAATAGACATGCATTTTTCTAGGTAGGTAGGTGGGAACTTACGCAGTAAATGAGACCCTATTCTTTCCAGCAAGATGACTGTCGAGCCTCTTTTCGTTGTAGCAGCTTTGAATTATCCTGATGCAAATCGTACAAGTCAAATTAGAGAATTATTATACACAGCAAAATTCATAAGTAACACGTTAAAGCAATTTTAATGGCAATAAAATTAAAAATACAAGCAGCGCTCCACGGTTTCGCTCGTACTATATATTTTTATCGGGGATGAATAGTTTTTACATTTCAGAATTTACATTGTATGCTTAGTACATTTCACTACTAAAAAAGTAAGCTGATTACACGAGACCATTCTGACAAGATGAAAGGAACATGTTTTTGATCGTAAGTTACACACTTGGTTACGAACAACTTTTACGTAGGATTATCCTTAATGTAAACATAAGCAATGAACTAAAATAAAGACATAACAATACAGTTGTTCCAAAAAGAAAAACTAATTAATTTGTCATTCACAATAAATGAATTGTACTCTTATGTTTGTTTGACTGTGTAAGCTGAGCAATTGGGGATGAATTTCGGTTTCTGGACTGTCACCAATCGGTTACGTTCCAAGTATATAAAGCCGGGGAACGTAACAGTCACGATATTCTGTATCTCAGGTAATATAATCTATAATTCCTTCAATAATGGTAATCACAGAAAATCTGATACTAATAGGCGGATAGTACAAATAATGGGAGCTGTAGATTATTTTGAGCGATTGAAACTGAGACGCGCTGTTTGTGATAAAAGCAGAAAAATCACTAAGTTTGAGAAGCATAAGGCGAGTTTATAAAGGTACTTTACAGTCAGGGTCTTCGAAATTGATGAAATGGCCCCATCGCATAATTTCAAGCAAGTCTGCATTAACTGTAAAGAAATTAGTACTGTTACATAAAATGCTCGATTAAATATAAAAAAACAAAACCGAAAATTTACTCAAAAGCAATATTGAGAAAACTGAACTTACTGATTTGGTCCACAAGAATAATATCTCCTGGGGCCTGGAGTAGTTCAGCTGAGGCTTCAACGGGGTCAGAAACTAGTTGGGCCTCAATGTCTTGCTGGTTAGAGATTTCTGACTCCGGAGACTGCTCGATGCTTTCTGTGTGTGATGTTACTTCACTAGAGGCACCACATTCCGATTCCGATGTCGACTGCTGAGGCGGCGGAAGATTGTCGGCAAGGGGCTGTGACCAATTAGAATCTAGTGAGCCCGACGACTCACTAGATACCGACCCGGAGTCGCAGCTTCTTGTAGACCGTGATGTTTTGCGCTAGAATAAATGAATGAATAATTTATTTGTCTATAAAATAAGGTACATTTATACAGATTTTGTCATAGTTAAAATAGTCCTCTAGTTTTTACCTTGGAGAGTTTTATAGACATGGCTTTGGTTACTTAATCGAATAATATAGTATATTTATAATAATTAAATAAAAAATACCAACCTAACACAAAAAAATAAAATCACATCAAAGAACAAAGTCAGAACGAGCCGCAGAGAAAATCGGTCAACAAAGAACATAAACATGTATTTAAATTTTATCAGTTAAAAACATATTAACATTGTAATGCACCTTTTCAATGAAAAAAATATTAAACATATTATGAGAAATGTTAATATTGGTTTTGTTCGTATATCCCTGGGTATCTTATTAAATATTATAGGGGCGATATAATAAAAAACATTAAAAAAAATTGTTTCAAAATAACTGACCTATGTTGGTGTGAATACCAATATTGACTATAAGTGCAATTTCACTTACGTATTTTGTCGGTCTTCGTTGTTCGCTGCTGCTTGCCTCAGAGTCGGATTGCGAGTCCGGAATACTTTCAGAAAAATACGGATCCTCAATCCGTTTTTCTAAAGCAGCAACTGAAAAGGCATTCATTTGAAATAACTACATACAGACAATGTTAATTCATTATTATATGCATGTACTTCTCAATACGGTTGTACTCACTCTGCGACTCTAAATTTTCATTAATTCGCCTCAGATCTTCCAAGCTATGTGGCTCTTCTGCTCTGCGCTGCAATCGTTGGATCACAGTCGCCAGTAAATCTGGGTTAGTGATCTAAAAACACAGTATTATTTTTAAAATAAAAATCAGTAAAAGTAATTACCCAAATTATAAATAGTAAAAATTATTTTACCCGACGATCGCAGCTTGCCGCTTCAGCCAGCTGAGCCATCGCTTCGGCAGTCTCATTACGCCTCTCCCGTTCGTATTGGGCGTTCCGGGCGCGCCGTTCAGCCTAAAGGATAAGAGACTTTGTGAGTGTCGTAAAACCGCGACAAGCTACAACCAAGGTGAGTTTGATGTCTTCCCGTGTATACAGTGGTTCAGTTGGCAAACGTATCGCTGCCAGTAATAAACCACCAAGCCTAGTACCTAAAGTTGATCGGCTCGGTCATGATGTCAAATCCAAAAAATCAGCGCCATCCTTAACAATAATCATGATGCTTTACATCGTGCAAAATAAGTATCAGAAACTTACAGCAGTAAGTGGGACCCTGCTCGATCCAGTAGGACGGCCGCGTTTTCTCGCGCTCTTGTCTGCTGACATTGTGCTAGAATTGACCTGGTACAAATAATAATATAAATATAACTAGAGCCTATACCGACATAGTCTTAGAGTTGACATGATACTATAGGTATGTACATATAACTAGAGTGCACATAAGACAAAAAAATATAAAAATACTCGTAATGCATTTTACTATTTGGGTGCCTACCATCTAAAATTTACTATTAGTACCATACCAAGTTATCTGTTCATATAATATTATCACACTGTTATAATTGTTTATTAATGCATATTACATTAAATTATAAGTCATACATATCAATAAAACCTAATTAAACCTAGGTCCACCGGTCGAGCCCGCCGCCAAACGTACCCATCAATCTGGCGGCATTTCCTCGCTAGATCGCTATAGAAATACGCTGGACCTGGTAATCCCCCGACCCCTCTTCCTAAGGCCACGCTCTAACTCTGCCACAAACTTTGCAGCGTCGGACCCCCACGGGCCCGCAGTCTCGACGACAAACGGAACGAGCTCATACTCCAAACATACGTATTTGAGACGCTTAGCCTCCGCTCCCGCACCGGCCACTTCCTGGGTTGCGGTAAGGTGGCAGGTGGCGAAGGTACTCACGCATGTAGCGTCCCAAATCAAGCAACGACCTTTCTGCCAGGGAATCAGCGTAAGACCGTCCGGGCATTTGCCGTCGGAACGAGATAATCCCGGGGGTTCCAACGTGCAAGGCACCTCTACATTTGCCAAGGCTCGCCGAAGGATTTCATTAAGCGCATGATGGCGAGGTCTTCGCCCTGCGCACTTAATGCAGCTCAGCCCATGGTGACCGTACACGTCGACCCATGCACCACACATGCATTTATGGGATTCATATATTCATATAAAGACGAAAGTTTTTGAGTGTTAGTGTATTTGTATGTTTGTTACTCAATCTCTTAAAAACGATTGAACGGATTTGAATGAACCCAGGAAAATGTAAGGTTCCTTTGGGATTTTCTAAAAACTAACCAGTGCACGTATCCACTTGAAATTTGATATAGATTTGATATTAAGGAACATTGTTTTAAAAGGTATTTTTTTTATATTAATCTAAGTAATAAAGTAGCGCAAGTTTCATGATGGATTGCTCTTTTGTTGCATATTAAGTACATGTTTTATTTCTCTCTGAACCCAATACTTAAGTCAACATTGTAACTAAACATTGTAACTATAGGTATATATTATTTAAATTTTAAATTAACTCCGTATAAAATTTACGAAAATTTGTAAAAAAATTCTTTGCAATGTGAAGTTCTAACACACACAAACTTTCACATTTATAAAATAAGAGAAATATCAATGTCAATAATATTAATAGAAACAGTAAAAAATGTATTAAACTATAAAAACTTACTTTGTTTGGCATCTTTGTCACAAAAACTTTTCAACACTTAATTTTTTTTTTAAACACAAGTACTTTTGCTCTGTACACTGTAACGGACTAGCTCAAGGCAGTAGTAATTGGGAAATAAAAGAAAAAAACCAGGGTGGTCCCTTATATAGCATCCCCTACCTGCGTACTCGCAGGAGTGATCCAAAGCAGTGGTAGGGCAAGATTTGTTTTATTGTTTCAGCTAATGATGTCTGTTATGTATTCCTCCGAAATGGAGAGGTCTCAGGTAGTCCAACAGGGATTAACAACAAGGTAACTTTCAAAGGTTTGTTGCATATTCTACAACGCTGCAGATAAAGTTGGTATTGCTGTAATGTCAGCCGAAATATGCCTCCCAGATTTCTGATATTCTTTAAAGGGTTCTGTTGACAAACAATTGGCAACGTAACTTTAAAATTTCATCTGACTCACGTAAGATCTCGAGCTATAGGCAGCAGTTTTACCCGCCAATCTTGTCTGCGTGCTTGTATGCATAATTGTTACTTCCTTTTAAAGTACGCCTTGACAGATTTGTATGTTATTGAATTGCAAATAGCTTATACCCTGGATTAACTTTTAACTAAACTTTTTGTTGCGATGATAGCTCAGTGATCAGCGTGGTCGCTTCGTACGCCGAGGGCGTTGGTTCAAACTCCAACAATGTGCTTGAGCTGCCGGAAAACATCGTTAGGAGACTATAGCATTGTGGTAGTGTACTTTCTAGTACTCAGCTGGCTAGCTACCACTTAGCAGTTGAAAATTAAAGGTTAATCCTAAAGGTGTGTTCCGGCAGCCTAATTTGAGAGCCAGCTCCATTCCAGGCTATATGTGACCGTCACATAATGACTATCAGGTAAGATGTGGTCAAAACACCCAGCCTGTCAACACTAAAAAAAATATCACAGGTTTCTTTTTCTTCTTGTAAAATACGTGTGGAACCACGAGGCGTAACTAAATGTGACATAAATTTACCATAATTACATAACCATTTACCTATTTGACCTTTTTATTCGAAAACTATACTCTGAAGGTTTAGTTGGGAAAGAAAATGAGACTCACAACTAAGCTCTACCGCAAGTAGTATTACGCGTGCAATTGCCCCCAATTGTATCTTCAATAATAAAATTGTTGTTATTGTCGTGAACCTATGTGAAGTCTTTTGATGACCTAAAACTTTTAGGCTGACCACTCAGCTCATACAAACTTGCCTTTTGTGCCAGAAATATATTTTCAAGCTGAAATGCAGTTCTACGCAAGTGCTACGCCGCGTAGCAATGTTGCTCAGAGTTTCAATTAAAAGTATTTTAAAATATGTAATTCAGTTCTTAAACATATGGATCATTTAACTCAGGTTATTGTAAAGATCTGCTACGCCTTGCTCTTATTATTATTATGATTGTGTATGACATTAATATTAAGATAAAACTTTTTAGCATTGAATTGTAGAATAGAATACAACTTTATTACACACCAAAAATGGTAGTGCTGTGGTGATACCGTTTTAGGAACGAAAGCCCGTACAGTGCCTTGGACGTGCGACTTTGGTGTAGGATAAGGAAGCGCCTTTATTTTGCGTTACACGTATTTACTGCTCGTGTAGCCATCTCTGTCTAGCTAAATTTGAGTTACATTACCAAAAAACAAGGTATTATGATTGTTCGGGTCCCAGATGGTTGGACTAATGAAAAGATGAGTGGACTATAACACTGATTTATATTGTATAGAAGATGTTATAATTGTATTGGCGATGCGCGTGCGTTCGTGACGCTCGGTTGAAGAGGTGTCGTCAAAGCGGGCGCGCCCCGGCCGTCCCGCGCGCCCCTCTCTCTTCTAGTGCCGGCGAAGCGTCGGTGTTCCAACAATGATACGAATTCTACATTTTCTCTTTTTCTACAATTTCACTCATAGATACTTCACAACAGAAGACTCGAGTTAATGCCGACGCAAAACAGTCTAATAACAAAGAAGTTAATTCTCATGTTTCTAGTAAGGTTTTGTTGAACCATTTTATTCACAACTTGTTTTAAACATGTGTGACTTCAAATTGTCGAATCTATTTGCTTATATTTAGTTATTAAAGAAATTGATTTATTTTCTTAAACTACAGTGAAATGTCAGAGTAGCGATGAAGAATAAAGCCCGTGCGGTGCCATAAGGAGGATTTTTTATCTTGTAAAGCTTCGTTAGCGATACTCGGTGCGGGGATTGAATGAAATCAGGCTCCGACTATTTTATGATAATACTTACTGTTATCCTTACCCGCCCGCTTCGCTGGGGTTGAACCATCAAGGTAAGTTCCCATATAAAGAAAAAAATTAAATCACCCCCTATTTTATTTGATTATTAAAAAACACGGAAGCAATCTTTATTTCTTACCAAAAGTAAGGATGTAGTTATGATATCTCTTACTTGAACAATTTATTGGTGTCATTGGCGTATTTAGGCGTGAAAACGTACAGACCGAGTTACTTTCACATTTATAATATTCGCATGTAGCGTAAAGCGTTATACATATAGTAAAAAATAAATGAAAAACCCCGAGATGATCTGTTATATACCGTTTCTTACCTGACTACTCGCAAATGTGCTGAGCTGGTGATGTGGCGTGACTTGCTCCATTGTTTCTGGTAAAACTGATATCTATTATTTTCTACAGAAATAGTAATAAAAGTCTCAGGTAGTCGAACGGGGATTAACTCGCTGTTTATGTTTCTATTTTGTGAACTTGGGCGGTAAATTAACAGTAGTGTGAAGTAAACTTTTCAAATCATTATTATTTGCAAATGTTAAAAATGTGTGTGGGTGAACTATTTTGTATAAAGTTCGAGTCGGCAAAATGTTGGCCGAAGGCAACTGATAGTACATTTTTTAAAATTCATTACTACAAAAATGCTACGCCGCAGCGTACGCACAATAAAACAAAAGCAAAACGCGTAAATTACGCGTACGCGTAAATTAGCGTAATTGTAGCATTACAATTTTTTGTAACAAATCAAATAAAATGTGTGCAGTTCAATCAAATTTATTTAATTCAATTTAGATTTACGTAGGGTGTGTAATGATATACAAGATTGGTCATAATACCGATTATTACTGAAATGATAATATCAAAGTTTTGACAGCCTAGTTGGGATCACATGGGACAGCCTATCTGGCTTCCAACCTGGTGGTCCTAGATTCGAATGCCAACGTTACAAGTCACATTACGTCAAAATAAGACTAATATGCAATTAAAATATAAGACGTAATAATCATCATGAATGTTATAAAACAACGACTTTAGCGGCTAAGATCTCACTTAGTTTTTTGAGGCGCGGTGTTGATACCAAACTTAAGCAGGTATGCGGTTGTAGACCGCGTGGCTAAAAATATGAACCGATCTATCTATCTGATTTGACTAGACGGTGCGAGAGCGCTGAATTGAATCTAGATTTGCGCAAAGAAACAAGATTACGTGGTAAACGTAATTAAGAATGCATACGCATAGGGAACTTATATATACACATATATTTTTGAATATGTTTACTACTAGCTGCACCCTGCGGTGTTACCCACTACATTTTTTCAGGATAAAAAATAGGCTATGTGTTAATCCAGGATGTCAGTTACCTCCATATTTATTCTAGGTAAGCGTGCTCCATCTTAGACCACACTACTGCTTAGCATCAGGTAGAGGGTGGTCAAACGCGATCCTATTTTAAAAAAAACTGCTAGGATACATAGATATATGTTTTTTGTAAAAAACAAACACAGATCAAACATTTAACGTCACATAAATGTTTGTCCTGGTGGGAATCGAAACCATACCCTACTGCTTTTGAAGCAAAGGTTCTACCAAATGAGCTAACATGGCATAAAATATATGAAATAATTAATTTGGGTAATTTATTATGTAATTAATAAATTTATACAAGCATACAAAAGGGAAATATTTTCTAGGTGATTTTAGAGGTTGACCATTAAATTTTAAAATTATAGATTAAGTAGTTGCCACATTAAATTGTCATTAAGTCACATTAAACCATACTTAACTACTTTATACAAGTTACTAACTTAATTACAAGTTATAAAAATAATAAAGTTGCTTCATAGTTCGCTAATATCAACACCAGCTTGTATCAACCAATCTAAGAGCTTGACATAATCTCGATTGTTTTTGACACAGTAGTTTGCAGAAGAAAGAGCGCTTAGCAAAGCTTTTATGAATGTTGTAAGAAATCTCTCCTGATTTGCATTCTGAAAAAAATATAGATTGGGCACACTCGGGCATTGTATATTAACTATGTTCTTATGTGGGCATATAGTTTAAGACTCGACCGATTGTTTACCACATGGGTATGATACTGAATTCCACAAAAATTGGGTTCGGTTTTCGGTCTCGTAAATTTGCACAATTCATAAAAAATTCTTACGTGCATCTTCTTGTTTAGGCTTATGATCACTTAATAAGCGAATGTACAATATACATATGATTACATACCTATACATGATTATGTACCTATATTGTGCATTTGTATTATAGATCGCGCCATTGCGAAAGCAAGTCGCAAGCGCAAGCCACCTCGATTTTCGCTCTCAATTTTCGATATCTAAAAATGGAGCAGGACAATAAAACTTTTACTTATTGACCACTACATTGAAAAACCATCTTTATGGAATACTACCCATATCATTTTGCCTTTTCCATTTTGCGTAAAAATGGTGCACACTTTAGCCAAGAGCTCGAATGATACATTACAGGGCGTGGGTTCAAACCCCAACAATGAGCTTGAGCTGCCGGTGAAGGAAAACATCGTGAGGAAACCAAAGCATGGTGGTAGGGTACTTTAGTACTCGGCTGGCTAGCTACCACCCTCAAGTTGAAAATCTGCCGCCAAGCATCTAACGGTGTGTTCCGGCAGCCTCACTTGAGAGCCAGTTGCATTCCAGGCTAGGTGTGCTTTACCATCTTCGGCCACACCTTCACTTGACATCAGGTGAGCTGTAGTCAAACACCTAGCCTGTCAAACATTAAAAAAAAAAACAACCAAACGGTACAAGTCAGTCTCCAGTTTAACACTTACTTTGTAAGTAGAGATAGCTGATAGCACAAGCCGCCTCAACGATAGCATCTCACATCTAGCCACGTGTCCACGCATGCTGTCCAGCAAAGCTTGTACAGTCCGGCCTTCACCTTCCAGTAACTGGATCATCCTGATTTTGCTCGAAGAACAACCTCCAAGAGAGTCGCAAACTTCTATCCATATCTTTGTGCCAGATAAATCTATCAAACAATATCTTTGAGACAATACAAAGGCAAAAAAACTGCGGCCTTTTATTGTCTATATTCTACGAAATATATACAAACTAAATACGTAATCTAACCAAACTATGAAGCCTACTAACCTTACTTGAGAGTCAGTTCTCACTTTAGGATAGTTGTATTTACTATCTTGGACTACATCGTCGCTTAACATCAGGTAAGTTGTGGTAAACAAATAGTTTGTCAACAATAAAACATAAGTACTTGTGACGGAAAAGAGAAGACACGCTATATATACTTACAAATGAATTACATTAGATCGATAAAAGTCGAGAGAAACAAAATTGTCTACTTGGAGACAACATTGTTACAAGAAGTATCTACCGATCTATTTAGAGTTGGCAACACGTAGACAACATCGGTAATGTCGTAGGTACACATAAGCGATTACTATCAGATGAACCACCTGTTTCTTTTTTTTTTATAAAAAATGTTCATTCCTGACCTAGAGACTGTTTACCTGTTTCACATATAATAAAGGTTTAAACTAACTGTAAATTTAATACGATATTGTAAAATTTTATTGGCAACACAAAAAGGGAAACACTGCAAAAGCACACAAAAGGCGGTCAATTTCTTTGATTTGATCTTATGCTATGTAGCAAATGAGAGAAAAAAAGCTTTAAACATTGTTTAGTCTAATAAAAATCATAACATATTCTAAGAAATTTCTATTGGGTATTGTTTTCATTATATCGCTTGGAAAGTAAAGTTTAGATATATTTCCGACAGTACTAGTACGTGATCTATATTTGCAAAAAGATTAAATAGTTTTGTTTTACATTTTTCTAGTTTTAACTTAGACAGAGAGCTGTTATACCTAATAGTACGAGAGCCCACGACCAAAACCATGTCTCATCGTTTTACGGCTAAAACTGTATAATACCGTTAGAGTAGATGAATCTGAACCCGACTAAGTGGGCAGTACCAGCTAGAAACGTCGCAGTTTTATGGGGGGGCATTTCTGCTACGTTAAAAAAAATAGGCAAACAGTTTTATAACAATATATCTGATAATAAAAATGTACATAGGTTTCGTCATTTTATTACGAAAAAATTTGTTTTCAGACATTTTGCGCGTCACATGTGGCCTGAGCGCATTTTCAAAAATGTCAAAAAATTTACCCGACCTGTCTCATAGCAGCTTGATTCATTTTTTTTTAAATCTTTTGTATGGCTGCCAGACTTATGAAAAAATCGTTTTTAGACATTTTAAATGTCACAAAAACTTCAAAAACGAAGAGAACGTTTCGGAGTCGCCCGGTAACGTGCGGTGCTTGCTAAGTTCCTATCCCTGGCTGGCCTACAGCGCAAGCGTCCATCAGCTGTTTTGACTATAGCAACGGTTTCAACGACGCTTATTTTGTTACATTGAAACGTGCTGCACGGTCTCGTTGAAAAGTTGTCTGATTAATGAAGTATGACACTAAATTTGTCTGATATAATTTTTTTCTGCATCCAGGCAACTTTTTTCATGATGTAGAACAGTTTTCAGATAGAATGCTATGAGAAAAATCGGTAAAATTTTTCAACAAGTTTAAAATGGTTTCAACACATAAGATGCTCACATTTTCTTCTGAAAAATGATTAATTCGCATCAACTGATCAATGTTCACTTGAAAACAAGATTTCCAGACGGTTTGCTATAGGTTTTTTTTTTGCCTCATTTTTAATTTTCTCAAATGGTCTTCTGGGTACGTACGACGCATGTGGTGTCTGAAAATTGTGTTTTCAGTATCTAAAATTTATCGTTCAACTACATTCTGAAAATCAGACAGATTACTATGAAACAGTTCGGTAAAATTTTTTGACATCTTCGAAAATGCGGTCAGGTCAGACGTGACGCAGAAAATTTCTGAAATTAGTATTTTTACAATCAGAATCACCAAATCTATCGATTTTATACAGTTTTGATCGTAAAACGATAAGGCAAAAATTTTGGTCGTGGGCTCTCGTACTATAAGTGTATTTGTGTGTAGCAGCCTAGCAACTCAAATGACAATGAATGAGATATGATTTTTTTTAAATATGAAAGCTATATTAATGTACCTATATTAGGTAATAATTGAAAGTGTTCTTTTATTCCAAAAAAAAATTGTTAATTTTTTTATGATTGCTACTCGTTTTACCACAGCTCACCTGATGTTAAGTGACGGTATGGTCGAAGATGGTAAACACACCTAGCCTGGAATGCAATGGCTCTTATATGAGGCTGATGGAACACATTGTTAGATGCTTAGCGGTAGATTTGCAAGCCAGTCGAATGCAAGAAAACAAATTTAATTGTTTGATCATTGTTTAATTGTTTGGGTCGAGTTTTTTAATATTATTTTAATAGTTTTTTAAACTTACCAATGAATGGTAAGTACGCTTCAGCAGCTAAATATTCCAAGTTAGACGCAAGCAGTAGTGTATCATTAGTACCAAGGTTACAGTAAAAGGAATATCGTAGCGGCTTGTCAGGATCTGAAGCTGCAAGTGTGCTGAAGCGGAACACTGTTTCCATCGCTGTGCCAGTTTCTGGAGACACCTGGATTGAGAATATTATCAGGACATTGCTTGGGTAGGTACATAAGTGTACAATTTTTTTTGTGAATTTTGACATTCATTATTGATTTGACATTTTTTCATATAATTTTTAATAATTTTACTGACACTAAAGTTTTTATGATTATTATTAAAAATTGACCTGTTGTTTGATTCTCGTTATCAATAAATATGGTATTTGATCCTAACACCGATGTTAATAAGACTGCCGTAAAAAAATACCTAATCGGTATTTTGAATGTCGATTAAAAATAACATTATCACCAATAATGAGCAAAGTAAGACATTTTACACATAGCCATCCATACTAGACGGGGCTTTTACCATGGGGGTCGAACTGACACCTATATACAATTATACATACTTATGTTAGTATTTACTATACATACGCAACACATAGAACAAAAAACACACATAAACACATCACATTTCGTCACATGAATGTTTGTCCTGGATAGGAATCGAACCCACGCCCTATCGATCACTACACGTACACAATGTAGAGTCACACTCTCTAACTAATAATCGCCCCAAAGCTAGCAAGTTAAAATCGCTTAAAGCTTATGACGCGCTACGATAACTTACTTACACATACATATTCGGACTCTTACTGGGCAGCGTTCCAAGCTCGAGATTTTATGCGTTTCGTTATTTTAAAAATACTTTGGCAATGGCCTACCCAATTTACGTGTAAGAAATTATTATTGTGTGTTTTATTTATTTTTAATTATAAACATATTTACGAGGAAGTTATTGAACTTTGCGACACAGGAGACCCCAAGGATATCACAACGGAGTACAAATATTTACTTACCTATATACTTTTTACTTACCTATATACTATTTATTTAGTAAATAGTTTTATGATATTATACTCCGTTTATATGTGAAATATATTACAAACATTATTAATAATTTTAAGAAAAATAATTATGACTTAGTCGTATAGAAAAACATTTTTAAATCAAAAGTCATAGGAAGCTTTTAATAGCCGTCCGTGTCATATGAAAGACCTCAGAAATTTAATAAAGCTTTTTGGTAACAGTCATTTCTCACCTTGATTTCACTAACTTTTGGGCTCTCGTTTAGTTTCAAATTCACATCAGCGTAAACGATTCCTTGTGTGTCACAGTTGAAAATAAGGGAGCATCCACATTGGGCCACAAAACGCGCTCGTCCAGAAGACGCATTCACTTGCCCTACAACCTGTCTCCACTCTGTCTCGTTTGAAAAGTCTGTAAGCTCATTGAGGAAGTTTTCTTCTAAGGAAGTGATTGCTACAGACCCTGCAACCTCTTCTCCATGCTGTAAATCAATAGAACTAACTTAAAAGCACTGGTGATTCCCCCCGCTCTCTTTAGACTTAGATTGTCAGTTGAATGTTATGGCTACATAGGCAACTTTTCATTATTCAAATATTCTAAGCCGTTTGATTTCTATAAAGCCGTTTGATAATAAAATTAATCAAATGTCAATGGTATGCAGCAAAATAAATTTCATGAAAATAATAAAAGAGTGTCAAAAATTATAATGAGAGGATGTCAAAAATAATAAAAATGATAATAATAATAAATTAAACAATACAAAGCAGACGAACAATAACCAATAGTCAATATAAAATACTTAGTTTAAACTCAATAATCGTCAAAGTTTTCGAATTCGTCAGAGGTGTTGTCAGCTTTTCTAAACCTGTAGAATGATGAAACTTTAAAAAAAAATAATCTATGTGCCATCAAATGTTTCTATGCATAAATAATTATATTTACAATCAAAAAGGATAATATTATCATGTCACATATTTAAATACTAATAAAATAAAATCAAAATTAAAATAAACATTCAGTCAAAAAATACCCCTGCCCCTGACTGAACCTGGTGCAAAGGACCCCATGAGGCTGGCAGCATTACCGCGCTGGATAGCAATAGCCAGCCATTACAATGGAGAATGTTACTGGGTATGCAAAATCGCTTGAATCTTTGTCACAGTAAAGCCTATGTGAATATAAATATACTAGTTTTTGTTTCATGCCAAAATATTAATTAGTTTAGATTTTATAGACATTCAAAAATCCTGTTAATTTGAAATCGCTGCGCGGTGGCGCTGCTTCGGTGTGACGTCACAGGTCATACACCTCTTTCCTCTTTCAAGAATAAATACTATAAGTTAAGATTTGAAGCATGTGGAGCAAAAGGTTTTGGCTCGTATTGATACACTAATACTTGTAGGTTCTTATCCTAACTAATATTATAAATGCGAAAGTGAGTTTGTTCGTTTATTTGTTTGTTTATTACGCTATCACGCAAAAAATATTGAACCGATCTTCATGAAATATAGCATTGGTATTGTTAAGAACACGGAGAAGGACATAGGCTAGCTTTCATCCCTGAAATAATACAGTTCCCGAGGGATCGACAGTAACGCGGGCGGAGCCGCGGGCGAAAGCTAGTAGATAAAATAAACAAAGGATGACGTAAAATTAGTTGTTTTTTTATTTACATATTAGGTAGATACGTTTAAACTGATACCAAAGGTTTTGCACCTCTGGTTTTATTTTTCATATAAGTTCCTACATATTTAGGTAGGTACTATTGCTGGCGGCGGCGGCCGCTCTTTGACTGCACTCGTGCACGCACTGAACGACTACATCTTTAAGTTTTACAACTTTATCCATTTTTGTTTAACTCAAATTTTGCGGAGTGCTTTTAAAAGAGCGCACGTCTCTCCATACAAACTATTGTTAGAAGATAGAAATGTTCTCGCGCGTGAAACGGAAAATGTTCTGTAGGTACTAAATGAATGAGGAATAAATTGGAGCGGCGCACGGGCGGCCTATGTTTCCGAGTGACGACGTTCGGTGCGCCCGGGCAGGCCCTGCGTGACCTTGACCTAATTTCAGTCGTTTATTGTTTCGCACCTGTGATGCGACATCTTGAAAGATTATAGTTTTATTGTTTGTTTGTTCTATGTAACTGAACCATCATTTCTTGGAATCACGAGCCACCACTGATACTTACTTATACCAACCAAATACAAACTAGATAGGTATAAGAGATACTAACCTACTGCAAACTACATACATACCTACCATCTAATAAAAAATATACTTGTATACATAACAGATTGTCATGTACTTACGTCAAAATGATCTACACAACAATATACTTTGCTTTTATCTCCAAATGGATCCAACCTCTTCATAGCTTTTATCCATTTCTTGCGTAGTTTAGTATCCATTGGAACCAAAAAAAATAACTTTTCCGGTGCATTGGTGGTAGTGCTTTTACATTTTAGCACAACACATGATTTTCTTGTATTTAAATTCGACATTTTCGAATAATGTTTGCATTATTTCGTAGTGAAACGTGCCGGAGCGCGCAACGTACTGCGTGAGTGTATGACTTGTGACGTCAGCGCACCGAGCGCCGGCCGGCCGACACTCGCGCCGTTTAAAATTCAATATCTCGGGAACTAAGTGACATATCGAAATAATTTTTACACACGTTTTTTTTTATTTCATATGGACTATAAGAAAAGTTAAAAATCGAAACTAGTGAACATTCTTCATTATATTAAAAGCAATAAATATAATTATGTAAATATTTATTCATATTCATGACAGAATGTTGTATCTCACTTACAATTATAGTTTTAATCAATGTATGTAATCTGAAGTCTTAGTGACTAAGTAATAAGTATCTAAGTAATCGCTAGTACCAACCTGACAGTCTTGACAGGTATTTATGTCCAAGGAGTCAAGATACTTTTCGCTTGCGAAGTACCAAGTGAGGAGACATGAAGGAGCTACGTTACTTGCATTGGCTACCAGAGTGATTAGGCTGTGTTCATTTACGACTCGATTTAGAGGCTCCAACTGCATAATTATTTTGCTAATATAGTATATATATGTATATGTAGGCGTCTCGGAAAAGTGTAGTTATAGACAAAAAGCGCCGATCCCTACTTCTAGTACAACTTTCTTGATTCTTTACTAAATCTTTAACTTAAGGTTGCCTTGATGAGATTGCTGTATGCGATACGACCGCCAGTTGTTACACTAGTTTGAATACGTTTTTGAGCTTGAGCTACCGGTGAATAAAACATCGTGAGGAAACTATAGCATGGTGGTACGGTACTTTCTAGTACTCGGCTAGCTAGCTGCCACCCTCAAGATGAAAATCTGTCGTCAAGCACCTAATTGTGTGCTTTAGTAGCCACACTTGAGAGCTAGTTTCATTCCAGGCTAAGTGTATTTACCATCTTCGACCACGATATGAGCTGTGATCAAACACCTAGCCTGTTAAACATTTTAAAAAATCCATAGTAGGTAATGAAACAATTTCGAGCTATACAGTTAAATGTTGCAGCTATCATTAAAATAATAAAATAAATATCGTAGGATATTACACACAGCGCCATCTGACCCCAAACTAAGCAAAGCTTGTGTGATGGAAGTCAGATAACTGATAGAATACATAAATACATTTTTTTTGTAAATACATACCTACTTATAATACATACAGGACACCCAGACACAGAACAAACATTAAAATTTGATACCATAAACTGTTTGTCCTTGGTGGGAATCGAACCCACGCCCTTCGGCTCTTGAAGCAAACGTTCTACCAATGAACCAACAGGGCTGTCATTATATCTATCATCTACATTTAAAAGGGAAGGACTCTTTCCTCTAATATAAATTTGAACTTACTTTGCTATGCTGACCCTACCTTAGTAGGGTATACCTCAGCATAGCATGTTGTCACATTCACTGCTCTGACACCTATGCATATTGTCTTTAAAACATTTTACTTAGTGGTAGATCTCCTTAGTAGTTGGTCTTCTAGACAAATACCACCGCAGTACCAGTGCTATATTCTGCTATAGTGTGTAAACATTACTGTATTCCGGTGTGAAGGGAAATTATGCAGCTAGCGAAATAATAGGGCTGTTGAGACTAACCATCGAAAGTCTCAAAGGAATGAGTGCCATAGCAGCCTGGTTATTGTTTTACTACTCAAAGTTCTGTGTAGCACTGCAATGGGCATGGACAGGCGTTATCTCTTATCATCAGGAGAGCGCTTAGTTCTTCTCATTACTTTTACAACAAAAAAACAGTACATACGAGTTTAAGACTACACAATACACATCAAATTACCGTAAGTATAATATAAGATAGGAAGAGCATAAAATAAAAATAAATCCACTTTTAAACTGTTGCATTCTTATTTTAAGTTTAATATAATAATGACTAATATTTAACCTGATAAAAAAGTAACATGAGTACGTACCTGAATCAGAGGTAAACTTGCTTCGATAACTATTATAGTTGCATTACTGGAAGCCTGTTGGTCTATTACGGTAACCAACACGGCAATTTCAAATCTGTAGAGAAAGTTTCTCATAAGAAAACTATGTCTTAAGTAAAAATAATAATTAATCATACCTTGTTTTTTCTTGTCATGTGTTAAAAAAATGTCTTCGGATAGAGTACCTATCTCGTTTAAGAATTCCTTTTTTTTTAGAAATTTAACTTACCGTCCTACATAAGGAAACCCGCGGGAAAATAGCATTATTTCGCTATTGATACTTTTAAAATTTTCACAAAATTTATTTTCGTAAATGCAGCTCCATTCAAACTGTAATAAAAAGAAACCTATAGTTATAAGGGAAGTCATATTACCTCTAAAGTCACTAAAGCATATTTATTTTATAGCGAGTAACATGAGTTGTTAACTATAATATTGTTTAATCTATTTTTAATGTTCTGATTCCGATTCAGAACTGTTTTACAAACTATCCGTTGCTGGGTGTGGACCTCTTCTCTTTATGAGAAGGGTAAGACCATAGTCCACCATTTTAGCCAAGTGCGGGTTAACATACTTCACACATCTTCGAGAACTTTTTTTAAGAACTCTTAGACATGTAGGTTTCCTCACGATATTTTCCTTCGGATATACACGTAGTTTGTTCGATTATACCTATCAAATGGCAACAATCATTTTAATAATTCGCTACGTACGTCGTACACTTCACTTCATTCGTCACAGTTCATAGCTACTGTCTTTACCTTTAGTTTTTCTTCTCCGTAATGATCATGATTTTCAACTACCGCCCTAAGATCAAACTCGTTGTTAATAGTCACAATCAAAACATCCAAACTGAGGCTTACTGCTAGCCCTCTATACAAAACTTGAAGCGGCAGGCCGGTCTGAAAGGAATCTTGGTGTTTTATATGGTCATCATGCATAATGTTGACAAAAACTAAACGCAGACCAGAGAAGAAAATGGCGATTATTAAAAAATTTACACTTTTGATTCCACTGTAATACATACATATATTTAAAAACATAGTAAAACAATATAACAATAACGCAGTAAGAATTTTTTTATTTATACACTAAGCCCAAATTTTAGGATTAATCTTATAAAGTTACTCAATACAGTCTCCCAAAAATAATTTTAACGGCGGTTTCATTGCAATAATCACAAAAAAGATTTACTTAGTTTTTTTGTATTTATTTTTTCTTATTTATAACATTATGTTAAAGATTTTGAATACAGATAACTAAACAATAACTTAATTTAGCATTTTAATAATCAGTGACTACGTCAGGTTATTAGGTTACTGTGTATCAAAAGTCAATAGCCTAACGTCACGTATCTTCTGAACATTCAAATAAATAAATTCTAGTCCAAAACTAAGCTGAGCTTGTTAAATGAGAACTGATATAAATACACTTATCTAGGGTTATTTTTATTTAACCACCTCTCGCAAGTAGTAAGTTCGGGACATCATTTATGTAACTAAATTTGTTCTAAAAAAAAGTCATAATTCAACGTTTGTTTTACAGCTGAAGAAAATATTATTTGTCCTACTTTCTGTACCTTTAAACTACACTAGGTATAGCAATTGAAGTTGTAAAAATCGTAATTTGTTATTCTGTCTCCTTTGTTTTAATTACAGTAAAGCCACCTGACACTAAATCTTAATTTTTTTTTCTGACATCTGTAGTAAAAATATATCCAGCAGTCTTGGTCTAAGAGAACAATGCACGAACACCCTTGACCATCAAAAGGAACAGTTAACAAACTTTGTATTAATTAAGTTTGTTAACGATATATTTTAGAAGGAAAATTTTGATTGAATTGACAAGACAGTTAAATATTATTTTGTGTTTGTGATTTTGTTTTTAAATCATGTTGTTCACACATTTAAACTGAATTGCTTACTAATATGTGCACTTGTATAATCATCACCTAGAACAGTAGCTTAAAAACATTACTGTGATTTGGTTTGAAGGGTTGTAACCAGTAAACTTCCGGGGCTATTGAGACTAAACATCAAACGTCTCAAAGTAATGAGCGTCAAAGTAGCGATGCTAGACTTTGTTTGCGTTACGCAAAGTTCTGGGTACATCTCTAATGATCATGAAGAAGCGTTATATCTCACCCTAGAGCATTTCGTTTATTTCTTGATTTTTACATAAAAACACAAACCCTTCACATTTATAATAAAAGCAAGATTAAAATAAAACCTTTTCACAATCCACTAATTGATTTTTAAATCATAAAAGCATTACAATAGGCACTGCGGAGACCTTCTGTCTAGAGCCGGTAATAGTGTCATAAAGTGGGTCCATTGAAGAAAGCTTTTCAACGAAATTTGTTTTAAAAAATATCTCAAACTTTATTGTTGTTTTACTAATCCCATTCTTTGTTATACACAAATGTTGTTACTATTTTTACTGATAAGACTTATTGAAGGTTACGCGTATCGAACCAACCGAAACTAGACCGAAAGCCGAAAGAAACATCCTACACGATACGCGAACATGTATAGACGCAAGCTGTCAAACCTTCAACAAATTCAAGATTCAAATTGTACTATTGGACCAGTCCAATCGTTTGAGATCACGATAAAACCATTAGTTCTCATCGAGGGATGACCATCCCTTGATTTTGTTTACTAGAGCGCAAGAATTAGCGAAAATACTTGCGAAAAGTTTTCGATACCGTTAGTTTTAATGTCTGTTTACGCACGCTAGGAGCGCTGTTCTATATATTATAATACATTAAAATATATGTATTTCGGTATCGAAAATGTAACTGAAGTATTTTCGCAAACCCGTCAGTGTTTATTATAAGTCATTTATTTATTTATTTATGACATTGCTTTTTTCCATTTGCTTTTGTACAATATGTTAGATTTGAAGTTCAATTCTTAGCTAGAACTTGCCATTTTTGGTATATTCTTATTTTAGTGCAATTTAAATAATTAATATTGTTAGATATAAGTTGGGTACAGTGACTGTGCTGTTGTTAGTTAATTGGTAGAATCTCCGATTTAAGAGCCGTATAGGTTCAGTTCCCATCGAGGAAAAACATTTATGTGACGAATATAGATATTTTTTCTCTGTGTATTATGAGTATGTATTTACAAAATAAACTGTTTAGGTAATCTATCAGTTATTTAGTTCATACGGTAGAAGCTTTGCTTGAACGAGTACGTGGCGCTGTGTAAAATGTTCTACAATATTTAATACTATACAATACATGTTAAGCTATCTATATTGCCAATATATTTAAAAGACTTCACAAGTGATTGTTTCTTCTAAGAAAGCTTGCCTAATCGTTGACCGCAACGACGTAGTGTCAGTTAGTCTCGAATATATTTATTAATAAAAAAAATATATAATATCAAACGATCAATACCTGAGTAATAAATTCTCCGCTATTTTTGTAGACTGTACATGTAACGTAGTTGGTTTGTCCGGCTTGTAGGGAGTACGGAGATATTTCCAGTCTAGACCCAGACGTGTCTAAATCATTCGCCGGACTAGCTAATGAGCTTTGAATACTCCACGCAAACTGGAATAAATAATAATGGGGTTTGATTTTTTAGTAGAGAATAGATTTATTTCTCCGAAAGCTATATTTTGTGTAAATTTCACATAGTATTTTACATAGTGTATGTGCATGTATTGGATAGATATAATAAATAATATTTTTTTACATTATTTATTTTTTATATATATTTAATGAAAAAAATTCCAAAATTAAGTGAAGCGATAAATAACCATGAATAATAATGATTATTTATTTCTTTATTTATAATTTGTACAATGGGCCCCAAACTCGGCCAGGCCGGTGGTGTCTTAGGAGCCCAATTAAGATTTTCCTGTTAACATTTGCGCGCATTTTCAGTATACACATATACCTAAACAAATATGTATATAACATATAACACGGCTAATAAAAACAAAAAAATATAAATAAGTAGGACAATGACAAATTTAATATTTTTTAAAATTTAAAATATACGAGGCCTCGTATGTATGGGAAAAAGAAAAGTTCTGATACTTAAACTCACATAATAGTTCTGAGTAGGCGAGCACGTGATCACTACAGCATCCATAACATACTCCATATCAGTGAACACAGTATCTCCTCCAACGAGGAGGACAGATAACTTCTCCGCCTGACCTTCTATCAGCAGTGTGGGATCTTCTTTGTTGATATTGTCAATAGAAAATGCCTTCGTTGTGCTGTTCTCAGATTTAGGATCTGATGCAGAGACGTTGAAGATGTACTTAACTCCTTGGAGCAACTGAAATAAGGTTTGGTATTAAATAAATGGAAAATGCTTACTTCTTCTATGTAGACAGTAGATAAAGAAATATAAACAGTTTTCAATACAATGTTACCTAGAAATTGTTTCTATACGGTGAAGGATTAGATACCTCAACAAGGCATCGTGTCCGTTAATTTAGGAAATGTATTTTTTAAAATTGACTGTTATATTATATACAATTATTATTATTATAAGTTTTGACATCTGTTTATTAAATACTTAATTTACTCTTGCTTTGTAACGAAAACGCGTATCTTGAAATAAAGATAAATTTATTTCACAGAAAGGGTACATATACAAAGAAAAGAATGCAATGAAATTAATACGTTGATCTGGAGGTGTTTGTCATTACAATTCAGTGTATAAACTGGACCCCAAACTAAGCACAAGGTTTGTATTTTGGGGACCGAATGCGTTTTTACCAGAATATTTTGTTACAAAAACATTTTATTTGTTTGTACAAAAATAACAAAAAAAAAAAATTAACTCGGCACTATTGTACAGACTAATGATAAATAATGTGTACTTTTACTCACGTCAGCATTGTTAATGACATACACCATGGGTTCTGGTTGAGGCGCGTTCAGCCTGGCTTCCAAAGCCCGGACAGTTTTCCACAGCAGCAAAGTGAATCTTTGCGACGGCCTATCGAGGGGATCCCACCGCACGCTCCATCGCAGCTGGAGGTCTGCCGTGTCTGTTTTAACACTTTTACAACATATTTTTTAAAATAAATACGTATCTATACTATTATAAAGAGGAAAGATTTGATTGTTTGTATTGAATAGGCTCCAAAACTACTGGACCGATATCAAAAATTCTTTCACTGTTGGGAAGCTACACTATCTCCGGGTGACATAGGCTACTTTTTATCCCTGTATTCCCACGGGAACGGGAACTACACGGGTGAATCCGCGAGGCGTCCGCTAGTTATACATAAAGAACACCCAGACACATTCGTTGATATCACTAATTGTTTGTCCTGGGTGGGAATCAAACTCACGCCCTACACTACCTACTCTTTAATCAGATGTACCTACCAAGGACCCAACAGGGCTGTCAATAAATTTTCTTTACATTTAATATTGAGTATTGTGTACGTAATCCTCGCAAATTAATATGCTAGAGCCACCTTTTTTTATGGTTGACAGGCTAGGTGTTTGACCACAGCTCACCTGATGTTAAGTGATGGTGTGGTTGAACATGGTGAAGCACACCTAGCCTGGAATGAAACTGGCTCTCCAGTGAGCCGGAACACACCGTTAGGAACTTGGCGGTAGATTTTACAGCTTGAGGATGGTAGCTAATCAGCCGAGTTCTAGAAAGTACCCTACCACCATGCTATGGTTTCCTCACGATGTTTTCCTTCACCGGTATCGGTAAAGGAGTTCGTTGACGACGAAGCTTAGGTAGAAATATAAATATTTTAAATTTCATTTCAATCTGTTCAGCTTAATCAAAGTTTATTGACACAAAAAAAATTATAATTTATAATCCTCGTACTTACCTACTGATTTCTTAAGCAGATTTCTATACTAAAATTCGACTTTCTCATTAAAACTTTCTTTTGTGTTTTTCATTTGAATTGTTAATGTGAGTGCCTACAGAATCCCTGAGTAACGATGGCTCGAGATGTGAAAAAAATAGCATCTCAAGGTGAAAGCTTAAATATGTTATATATAGCAAGCCATGCCAAAACTATGACATTATTTTTGATTTGCTCTTTAGCATATTTTCCATCAATTATTATGAAACGAAAAAAGACACATAATTTACTTTATCTACAGCTCACCTTATGTTAAGTGACGTTTTGGAATAGAACTGGTTCTCAAGTAAGGCTGCCGAAACACACCGTTTGGTGCTTTGCGGCAGATTTTCAAATTGAGGTTGGTAGCTATCCAGCCAAAAACTATAAAATACCTACCACGATATTTTCCTTCACCTCAAGCTCATTGTTAGGGTTTACGGCCTTCGTCGTGTGAACTGACCGCACTAACCGGTCTAACCTATCATCGCTACAAAAACATTTATACTTACTTTAAACTTAAAATTTGCCCATATAATTTGACAAGTATTCCTAGTCTGGCTGTAAGTTTTCCTATAAATTCAGTATAGTTCTAGTAATAGTTATATTGTACAAGAAGAGTTTTTAGATTCTACGTATGTAGTACTCGGTATATACCCGTATTCCACATAAACACAGACACAATAAATGACTGATGAGGCAAGCGCGCACTCCCGCCTTTTCCCAAAGGCCCTGTATATTTACTTACCTATATTGTGTTCTTTGCTTTCTATTAGCGTCGAATATACGCCGTTGTCTATTGTGTTGTTTGGCAGATAATAAGCCAAAACACGTACTCATACACTAGGCAAAAATGTCCCACGACACGTGTGGCTAGAGATGCTGGGCGATGTAAATCGACATCGCTGGATATCTTGAATCGCAACCGTTTCCGTTCGCATTTATTAACTGCCGTTTTTATAAATTATGTATTCTTTTCATAGTAATAATAATATACAAATGTACAATTTAAAAAAACCGACTCCATGACCTTTAGAACAACGAAACGCACTGCTCCAACGAAACAGCGAGGTTTCGAAGTAAACGGAAATATCATCGACGTATACAATTTTTGTTTTTTTTTTTAAAACTGCTCCATCAATTTCGATACAATTTATATGGAACCACCTCTGAAGTAAGATTTTCCAAGCAAAAAAATTATCACTTATAATACCACAAGAGCTTCAAAATTATCGGGTATTTCCCGATAGGTTCGTTGCAAACAAATGAAGGAGTCAAGTTTTTCAGGTTAAAAAATCACGAGCGCTTCGCTCGTGATTTTTTAACCTGAAAAACTTGACGACTTTATTTGTTTGCAGGGAACCTTGAGGGAAATGCCAGATAATTTTGAAGCTCGTGTGGTATTCGGGGGATTATTTTTCCGTCCCAAATGTCGGCCAATAGAATTGCACCATGAGACGAAATGTACAGTTAACAAATAAACATTTCCTTTGACTTTTTTATCGATGGTGGACAGAGAACAAACTCCAAATCGACTCATTTTCATGCAAAATCTCCAATTTTCACAATTGAATTCAACCTGTCAGTTTGACGTGACTACCAGAGAAAATTTTCAAAAAATTATCAGTATAATACCATGTAGGTTGTACCACGTGACGTCGAATGGTGCAATTCTATTGGTCGATATTTGGGTCGGAAAAATAATCACTTATAATACCACAAGAGCTTCAAAATTATCGGGTATTTCCCGATAGGTTCGTTGCAAACAAATGAAGGAGTCAAGTTTTTCAGGTTAAAAAATCACGAGCGCTTCGCTCGTGATTTTTTAACCTGAAAAACTTGACGACTTTATTTGTTTGCAGGGAACCTTGAGGGAAATGCCAGATAATTTTGAAGCTCGTGTGGTATTCGGGGGATTATTTTTCCGTCCCAAATGTCGGCCAATAGAATTGCACCATGAGACGAAATGTACAGTTAACAAATAAACATTTCCTTTGACTTTTTTATCGATGGTGGACAGAGAACAAACTCCAAATCGACTCATTTTCATGCAAAATCTCCAATTTTCACAATTGAATTCAACCTGTCAGTTTGACGTGACTACCAGAGAAAATTTTCAAAAAATTATCAGTATAATACCATGTAGGTTGTACCACGTGACGTCGAATGGTGCAATTCTATTGGTCGATATTTGGGTCGGAAAAATAATCATCAAAATAAATTCATAATTGGCGGAATTATTGCGTAAAAATAACTCACTGTCGAATTGAGAACCTCCTCTTTTTTTGAGTCGGTGGTGCACTAGAAAGTCCTTGCAATAAAAAGATTAGAATAGTAAACCGCATCTATATAAGACCAAGACGACAGCCCTGTTGGTTCATTGGTAGTGTGTCTGCTTCGAGAGCTGAAGGGCGTGGGTGCGATTCCCACTCAGGGCTAACATTTGTGTGACTAACATCGATGTTTGTTCTGTGTCTGGGTGTACTGTATGTATTATAAGTAGGTATGTAATTACAAAAAAAATAGCACAAGCTCTGCTTAGTTTGGGGTCAGATGGCGCTGTGTGTAATGTCCTATGATATTTAAAAAAAAAAAATTTAAAAAAGACGCGCGTTAAATACGCATTCTGTTAGAAGAAACCTTTATACAAGTACGCACGTGATGATGGTATTGTTGGGTTTGCCAATCGTGGAGTTGTCATCATTTGGGCAAATAAACTCGGGAGCCAATACTCGAAACGTTGGAACATCTGCAACCTGTAAAAAAAATCTATTAAATTAAATTGAATTGAATTGGTAGTAGATTTCCTTAGCAGAAAGTCGTCTGGGTAGGTACCACCGCAGTACCAGATATTCTGTTGCCAAGCAGTAAACATTATTATTGTGTAAACATTACTGTCTTCCGATTTGAAGGGTACCTACTGCAGCTAGCGAAATTACTGGGTTGTTGAGAGTAACCATCAAAAGTCTCAAACTAATAAGTGCCAAAGCAGCGTTGCTCCTGACTTTGTTTTGCTACTCAACGTTCTGTGTATTGCTGCAATGGTCATGGAAATGCGTTATCGTTCGTCTCATTATGTTTACATTAAAAAAATACATGGCCGTTCATAAAAAAGATGGGGGAAGTTTGTCGACCTGCACTTGGCCAGCATGGTGGACTATGGCCTTACCTTTCTCACAATGAGAAGAGACCCAGGAGTGGTGTAGTTTATAAAAACAGAACTGATTCGGGAAAATTCATTTATAACTATCGGAACGCAAATAGAATTTACTTGTGAGGTTTATAAAAAGCCGCCTATCTCCATGCAAGCCGAGAGGCATGGGATTACTCTCAATTGGTTATCGATCCGTGGACTGTGTTCTAGATAACTACCAAATCCGATTTTGGGATACATTTTAAATCAGGATAAACGTGGATTAAACTAAACTTGTTCACTATGACTAAGCTAGATTAGGATTTTTATGATACGCCCATTCGAGAAAATGTGATTGAGCTCGTGACCATTTCACGAAATAGTGTTCAATTGAGTTTATGGGTGGTTTTTCTAAGTACGGTTGCAATAACTTTTTGAACTACCTTTAACCGGAGGTCGGCTATTGTTCAGGCCATCTTGATCTAAGCTACAGCTGCGCGGAACAGGGAGTCATGATCAGTGCACGTGAAAAGATAAAGGGTCTTTACAGTGCAGGTATCCACGGAAAGGTATGCAACTACGCTTTCCCGTGAACGCACAAGGTTCCAAAAATCAAGCTTAAAAACTATCTATAAGTACTTAGGACGATATCATCTAGGTAGGTACCACCGCAGTACCAGATATTCTGGCGCTTAGCATTAGTGTGTACCTAAATACTGTGTTCCGGTTTTAAGGGTGTTTCAGCTAGCGAAATTACAAGGCTGTTGAGACTAACTATCGATGGTCTTATTTTATTTTACATAGAAAACGAACAGCTACTAATTGAGAAAATAAATAGGAGATAAGTGATAACACAAAAGCCAAAAAACATTTCACATAAACCCGAATGTTAGGAAAGCAATGCACAAAATAAACTTACCAATCCCCGAAATCCCGTAGCATACAAAGTAAACCAAAACAATATTGCATCGAGTTGCATTTTCTATAATAAACAACTATTAAAACATTTTCCAATTATTTTTTGCTGACACAAAAAGCATCCGACTCGTGTTTATACAAAAGGTGAAATAATTCAAAGGTATCGTGCAATATTTTACTATAGCATGTCAAACACATGAAGGCTGTCCAGAACATATTGTAATTCATAATTGTAGTCATATTATTATATTTGCGTACTATTTCTAGCGTAATTAAATTAGGTTTTTGCCCCAGCTCACTTAATGTTAAGTGACAGTGTGGTTAAAGATGGTTAACAACACCTAGTCTGAAATTTACACATCTCTACTTTACAAGGGCATAACTGGACTCGATTAAGACTTACTTTGAGTGACGGCGACTGTAATTTAGACTTATTCAACCTTGAACATTAAAACACTTGACACTATCAAATACACAAAATGCGTCGCAAAAATCAAAGATGTATGACACTGCATATTTGCAATAAACGTATAGGAGCATTACTATTATTTGTTATATACATACATAAAAAATAAAAACAAGCATTGGTAGCCATTTCATACGACGCCATCTACACACGGTATCGTAAAGAGGGATATAAACGCTAGTAGCATTTTTCTATACAAATGTATTCCCCTACATTTTCCGTGTATAATACTTACAGAACAATATTTTTTTGTCATAAAATCAAGGTCTGCAAGAAAACGTCATTATCATTGTTTTCCATCATCATTTAATTTTTTCCACCTTCTCATTACGTAAATATGACTCTTCAAAATTTTTAATAAATGGCAATTTTATACCAACAGAATCAGACGGCTATGAAACACATTTAAAAGATTTTTAAGATAAAAAAGGATTATAATTCTTCAAAATATTTTTGCAAAAAAATTAATTATTTATATTAGACAGGCTCTATTTTTAGAGGTGAACACAGGGGAATACGAAACCTTAAATTTAGTCAATAATTTAGTAGGTGAGGTGTGTTTTCTGAGCTGCCTTTGTCGCTATTGAACTCAATATCGGGAAAGGCTGGAGAGAGGGGGTTTCAGACTAATACGTATATAACTAAGGAAGTAGTAATTTTCGATAATGTTATCGAGAAATACACACAATCACAGACTATTCACACACGTAAAGACAGCTTGTCTGTTCGTGCGTTGACGGCAATAGTTTCTTAAAATACCTATTTTTCAAATTCCGCTGGATCCGCGTTCCCTCTTAAGTAAAAACCTTGACACTTAGGAGAAATTATGGCCCGAAATAACGATATATAGAGATGAATGGACGGAATGAAGCGGTCAAGATTTAACCCTCCATGTGATAATAAATAAAGGTAAAGAAGAATTTATCGGTTCATTAGAAATCCCAGGCAAACGGCACTGATTCTTTAACCCACATGAGATTCGATAAAACGCGTATAGTAAAACGTTATACGCTTTTAAGGTTTATCTTGATAGTTTATAACACACCTCAGTGCTTTTTTAAATTTGACATTGGCATAGAAAGTATTGTATAATTCCATGTAAATTCAATTTCACTACGTAACGCGATGCATTACATGCTCCTGTGCTCATAGCGAATACGGGCCCAGGTCAATTTATAGTTATATAGGTTATAGTATACGTAGATATGTGCAGCGATATCAATCAATCACGCAAAAACAGCTGAACTGATTTGAATGAACTTTGGCATACATATAATATTATAGTTTATTACCTCGATTAACATTTTTTTTATACCGGGAAAATGTTGAATTCCTATGGGATTATCAAAAAACTTACTACGAGAAGAATCTACTTGAAATTTGGTTTAGACGTATCTTACAGAACATTATTCCAGGATAAAGAATCTAGGTAATTAAGTAGCATATGTTATATTTCTCTCTGAACCCAATTCTTAACACAACGCGAACGAAGTCGCGAGCGCAAGCTAGTTCTTAGTTCATAATTTCACTAGCGTAGATATTCCTTTACTTACATAACTTGTAATAATACGCTAGAGTACTACGCCGTGAGTTTTTATGAGTGCTACGAGTGCTACGAATGTAGCTACGCTGCCAAGGCCGAGCAAAACTTCCCTATTGTACGCAGCACGATACGTACCTACTTGTAGCTACGTACTTGTTTCGTGCTTAAAAGTTGTTAACTTAATAACGTTCCTTCGCAGAGTTGTTCTAAAATTTGAACATTATTTACTTTGCTTACTACAATATTGTATAAGACAAGCTGCCCCCCGCGGTGTTACCCGCTACATTTTTCGTGATAAAAGGTAGCCTATGTGTTAATCCAGGGTCTCAGCTTTACCAACCTCCATGCCAAACTTTATCAAAATCCGTTCAGTAGTTTTTGTGTGAAAAAGTAACAAATCCATCCATCCAAATTTTCACATTTATAATATTTGTGGATGTAATTTGATTTGAAAATAGTTTGAATTAATATCGAAAATAGTACAATACAGTTTGAATTCCTTTTTTTCGGGTGCTAAAAAAAGAAAACAGTTATCAATGATTATGTGCTTCTTTTTTTATTATTTCGCTTTTGAAAACATCTAGCGGGTAACACTGCGGGGCGCAGCTAGTTCAATTGTATTCTTAAACCAAAATAAAACGCCTCTGAACCTTCCCGGTTCAAAGGTACACTCGCCGCATTCCCACGCTAAATGGCCATGACCAACCTCTGCACCAGGAACGAACAAGAACGGGAGTCATCTGTTCTATCTCTAAACCTGTGACCTATTTCATGAATAATCTTCTTCACCTCGGTCAACAACCCAAGGTCTCCACTGCAACAGGCCAAAGTTACAGTGCATCAATACTTTTTTCTTTTCTTTGGTTTTGGCGTCGCGTTTTAAGCATTTGCCAGTGTCAAGTATTTATATATTTTCAAGTTTCAAAAGTTAAATAAGTGCCCTCGTAGCTAAAGTTAAAGTCAAAGTCCAGTCTTGGTCAAGTACAGTCCATGTCAGTCAAGTCCAGTCATGCTTTAGTAAAGTAGTGGTGATTTTACTATAAAGCTTCAAAAGTCTTGTTTCACCACATTATATCATTTGCCCACTCGCGCTTGTGATTCAGCACTTTATGAATAAAAAAAACACCACCATTTTTATGCATTAACACTTGACTAAACACTAGTTTTGGAAAGAAATACAACGGGGCGACATGACTCTTTCCGCGTTCCCGGCAAAACTCGGCATTAATAATTAAAACCATATTTCAATAGATTTTATAGACGTTTTAAATAGGTTATCTATCTATCAAAGAGCTATTAATCTCAGCATCTCTCGTCGCCTACAGCGTAATTAAGCGCGTAAATTGCTTTAAAACCTAATAAACAGTGTACAGGGTGCTTAGAATTTGAACTAAAGGCCCATAAACTGCGTGAGCTGGGTTCGTAGCGGCTGCGCTGGCATTCCGAATTTAGACGATCTTAACTTTTAAACAATCGCTTTAGCAATAATTTATGGGTTGTTTATGTAATATTTATTTCAAACTAGCAAATCAACAAGTATTCATAGGGAATTGTTAATTTTTCTGGGATAAAAATTGTTTCTATTGCAGGCAGTAAGTATTTACCTAAGTTTAGTTAAAATTTAAAATAAATATCGGCGGAAATTTCACACAGCGCCATCCAGCCTCAAACTTTATATTTGTAGCGATTATAGCTCAGTGGTTAGCGCGGTCGGTACGCATACCGAAGGGCGTGGGTTTAAACCGCAAAAATTAGCTTGAGCGGCCGGTGAAGGAAATCATCGTGAGGAAACCACAGCATGGTGGTAGTTTACTTTCTAGTAGGTATTCGGCTGGCCAGCTACCACCCTCAAGTTGACTACCACCCTAAATACTATAGTATTTTTAAGTTATATTTTTAATACATAATTATGTTCATAATACACTAGAGTACATTTAAAACACATAAATTGTTCAAATTGTATTTGCAAATGTGTGGAAACACATTTGAGTGGGAATCGAAGCCACACTACAGCAAATCCCAAACCACTAACTTAGCTATAAATAACGTAACTGGCCCTGTTAGCTTGTTCATTAACTCTCTTCTTCAAGAAACGTAGGGCGTAGTTTCGATTTCAACCCAAGACAAACATTTATAAGGCAAACATAATTATTTAGATGTTTGTTCTGTGTCTGGGTGTTCAGTATGTATTTAAAAAAGTATCTGTTATATGGGTTCCAAAGTATAAGCTTTGCTTAGTTTGAATGGCGTTGTGCGAAATGATATTTTTTTATGTTGAATGGCTTGCTGTCACAGCTCATCTGATGTTAAGTAACGGTGTGGTCGAAGATTGTAAACACACATAGTCTGCAATTCAATTCAATTTAATTTATTACATAATATGCAACATTTATTTACAACACCAATATCATTTTTACCTTAGCAAAAGCCAATTTGATATACCAACAAATAAAATAAATTTGGATTCTCGTTGGCAGTTATACAAGGTAACATTGTGTTAGCTTACAGATACTCTGATTTAACCTCTGTCTAGCTTCTGTCCTACTTTTATGAATGGAACTGACTCTCAAGCAAAGCTCCTTGAACACACAGTTAAGTGCATGACGGCAGGTATTTTAAATGTCCAAAGATACTTAAGTAAATATAATTTCAAAAATGTAGCTTTGACATTTCAAAGGCAATTTTTTATCAATTATATTGAAGTACGTAAACGAAATAGAAAACTCAAGTGACATATTTACCATAGAGTAGAATAAATAATACTTACTTATACAACCGGTATAAAAAAAACCAGCGCATAGAACATAATCCTCACATTTTTTCATTTATTTGCGTTACAATATGCAAAGCTCGCGTTTCATATCGTCGATAACAATCGAGGCGAAATAGCCTTCACAATTTTTTAATGAAATTATGTTTTGTAGTAACTACGCGCCATTTTGCTACTACTCCCCTTTATGAACATCTATTATCGTGGATGAAATATAAGGCTAATGAATGACTGTCACGATAAGCCTTTTTTTATCAGATTTCCTAAAAGATCAGGGGGTTCGGATCATCATCATTATGATCAGCCTATGGTAGTACACTGAACGTAGAATTTTTTATTTTATAATAGACAGGCTTGCGTTTGACTGCCATCACGCATGATGATGCGGTCTACGGCGGAGCACGCTTGCCTAGAAGAAACCGATTCACTCGTGACTTGAAGGTACCCAGACTATATTCATTGGGGAGCACTCACTCGGGCAGCAGATTCCAATGTTTAGCGGTACGTATGAAGAAGGTAATATTACGCATGTCCATGACCATTGCAGCGATACACAGAACTTTGAGTAACAAAACAAAGTCCAGGGCATCGCTGCTTTGGCGCTCATTATATACAAATAATCATAAAATTGTATGTAATTATTCAAAAAAGGAGGGCAGAGGAGTCAATTCAAAAGGCGTGAATTTAGCGGTATTTATACGTGCCTGTATATCAATGCTCTCAATGTATACCTTCCAAACTGCCTTTTTATCATGTACCTACCGAACAAAGTTGTTGGCGCCTATGTAAATAGTTCTTCCATCACGGGAACTATCAAAGCACCGAACATTGCTCTAACGAAAAGATAAACTGGATAGTGTGACAAACTTAACTTTGCCGTTCGTAAACTGTTGTCCTCATACATCAACGTATAGCTTGCGGTCAGTTTACTAACGGCAAATGAGATTATAATTGCAAATAATGATATTTTTGTTGTGATCGAACTACACACTTACGGATTTCGGAATTGTCCCTTTACTTTTGCTATATGGTATAGATTCTAGGTCAACGGGAAGTACCCTATAGGTTTTGATACGGCTGAAACGGCCGCATCTTTTGACACTCGCAATAGAATCATTGCATTGACTTAGAAGATTGCTTTTTACAGGTCCAAGGTATTGCTTACTTAAGTATCAGGTTTTCAATTGCTTACTTAAGTATCAGCAAATTTCAATTTGATACTCCCACGCAATCCTGAGAAAAAAAGGTAGACGAACAATGAAGTGATCTTATAAGGGTTCTTTTTTTTTGTGGCGCGGAATCCTAAACACAACCAATTATCTACTGAGGGGGATTTTTTCATTAGACATATGATATATTATGGTGCCCTTTGACATGCCACTCGGGACAGTACCTCGATCCCCCAGATTAATTAACTGGTAGTTAGGTTAGTTAATTAGGTAGTTTATCTATTTTGTTCTACGTATTTATTAAAAGCACGTATATACTTTCATGAAACCTTGGCAAGCGTGTCGATACATGAATTTAGTATATTATTATAAAAATAAATTAAAAGATAATAAATATACCTATCTCATCGGCTTAGCTTTAGACGCTGTATAGCGGAAAAATTCGTCTACTTTTCCATATCTACAAACACTTATTATTTATTAAACAAAATACAAAAATCTTAAATTAATACTATTTACAAAATTTATACAAAAAACTTAATCTAAAAGTCCATCAGAGGAGGGATACGTGGCCAGAATACTGGCAGCATTGCCACGCTGGATGGCAATGCTAAGCTTTTGACCAAAGTAGATGCCAGCATTCTGGTAATTAAAAGTGAAAAAAGCATTTTTTAAAACAAGCTATTATCTGGGACAAAGACAATGATCAAAAAAAATGTTTGTAAGGACACGTGGGTTATCGAGATGAATCTAATGATACCCTAATTGTCGTAATCCATTCGTCCGTTTGGAAGATACGAGGTAATAAAGAAATTTACATACATACAAGGTACGCACGAAAAAGCTGTGATCCCTGGACTTTACTTTGTTACTCAAAGTTCTGTGTATCGCTTCAATAGTCATGGACAGCCATTATCTCTTACCATCAGAAGAGCGTCTCGTTACAATTATATTTAAAAAAAAAACCTAAAATTTGAATTATAGGTAGGTTATTTCGACAAAAACTCTTTATTGTGTACACTAAAAATCAAAAGAAACGTAAAAGTAAAACCTTACATTTTATTTAAGTGCAATTACTTTCAAACAAAATTCATCCTTTTCATCTCTGTACCGTCTTTTCCTCATTTTCAATTATAGAGCCCACGTCGCTGGATTAGCACGAAATCATGAGATTAAGTCGAACGGCCAACAGAACAGATAAAAGAAAATAGGGTATATACCCTTACCTAACCGAACAAAGTATCTGCCCCCTAAATTCGGAAGTCGATTGATCCCATTACGTGACTGGCCTCTGTGCTTAATGAACTCACATATGGGATCCCGAGATCATACAATAGAATGGAGCGTAGTTAATATAGAGAACTGAAAAGTATCATCATTATCATCATCATTTCAGCCGTAGGACGTCCACTGCTGGACATAGGCCTCCCCCATTACGAGAAGTGCATACTCGCACTAAAAAGAGATGGATAGAAATAAAATAAATAAATATTGAAGGACATTACACACAGCGCCATCTTTGACAGCCCTGTTGGCTCATTGGTGGTTATATATGCCTTAAGAGTTGTAGGGGGTTGGTTCCATTCCCGCCCAGGACAAACATTTTATAGTATAAACAAATGTTTGTTCTGTGTTTGGGTATTTTGTATGTATTTACAAAAAAAAAGTATTTATGTATTCTATCAGTTATCTGACTCCATCACACAAGCTCCGCTTAGTTTGGGGTCAAATGTCAGTGTGTAATGTCCTACGATATTTATTTATCTGACCCCAAACTAAGCAACGCTTGTACTATCAGATAGATCTGATAGAATATTAAAATACTTTTTTTTTATAAATAAATACGTTCTTATAATATATACAGAACACATAGACACAGAACAAAGATTTTTTTTTAACAACAGAATGTTTGTCCTGGAATCGAACCCACGCGCTACAGCTCTTAAAGCAGGTATACTACCAATGAGCCAATAGGGCTGTCGAAAATAAATGTAGGTAGGTATAAGCGTATGCGATCAAGTACGGAGGGTTGTTTTTCTTTTCCAATATTTCTAAAAGTGGGCTATTTTTAGATTTTAATTGAC
Source organism: Biston betularia (assembly GCA_905404145.2). Taxonomy (NCBI): domain Eukaryota; kingdom Metazoa; phylum Arthropoda; class Insecta; order Lepidoptera; family Geometridae; genus Biston; species Biston betularia. The sequence continues at coordinate 5,766,887 of FR989879.1, forward strand.
AAGCTTGATGAAATTTTTAATATTCTCAAACGAGGAAAATAAGTTTTTTTTTAATGAAAAAGGTAAGGAACTTATAAAATTATAAGTACATAAAGAAGCAGCTCGCCCCGGCTTCGCGCGGGAAAACAAAACTCGATTAACAATATAAATATAGCCTATGTCACTCAATAATAATTTCATTTCATTTATTCCAAAAACTACAATTATCATTACAGGTTTTTATCCTAATTCAATATTGTTAGTAAATTATATGTTTGTTATGTAAAAGTCAATTATTGTTAATGTCAATTATATAATCCATTATGTCAAATAAAATAATAATAATAATAATTCATAATTCAATTCATAGTCAGCTAAATAATTGTAATACATGGTCAACTATAGGTAACATAAATCATACAATACACATTTTTCAAGGTCGGAAACTGAGCATACAAATATATCTATTTTATCTGCAACTCGATTTAGTGTTTGTAAAGTCCTGACTAATGGCGACCTAGCAAGCAAGTTAGTCCTCGCACGCGGCACCGCGAACAGTCGCGGCCAGCGGCGGCGCGCCGCATACCCGTCCGGCACGCACAGCCCCATCATCCCTATGCGAGCCCCCATCCTCTTCTCACCTCTAATTTATTATATCCAACCATGCCCAGCACGAACAGCGTTGGATACATTAGTGGATAGAGTGGGTATACACCGTATAGCCTTAAGTACAAGAACCTAGTAAATTTATTTTGTATTTTCTCTAACATTAGCGTGTATTTGACTTCATGTGGAGCCCACACGGCAGAATTATATTCTAAATGGCTTCGGATTAAAACGTCATACAGTGCAGATATCGCTCTTATGTTTATAAATCCGACGAATTATGTTTTTGAAGCCCGACGTAACACAAAACCTAACATTCGATAGGCTTTTTTGCACACTTTTACTATGTGATCCTTAAACGTTAGATCATTATTCAAATTAACTCCGAGATCTTTGACCTCCAAAACCCGCTTTAAGAAACCACCATCGACATCATAATCGAAGTGGAGGGGATTCTGTGACCTACTGAAAGACAATACGGAACATTTCGTGATATTAAACTGAAGTTTATTTCTTTGACTCCACTCAACGTTAACGTTAATCAAAATAATGTATGTAGGAAAGAATTATCAGATCGGTCCAGTAGTTTCGGAGCATATTCAATACAAACAAGAAATCCTCCAAAATTTCCTCTTTATAATTAGTTTAGATGTAGATGACAACTGAAATAGTCAGACATATATGATGATATGATATTGCGGACTTATTTGTAGCTATCAATTTGCTCTATAAAACGTCAATGTATTCTATTGTCAATAGTTTTCGCAGCGCATGCTAAGAATTTTTCATAGCTTGGCTTACATTATTGAAGTTTCCATACGGATCCCTAACTGTTTTTTAAATAAGATATAGCCTATGTCCATCACGGATTATGTAGCAAGTCTAATTATAAAATAATTATTAAGACCGGTCCAGTAGGTAGTTTCGGAGTTTAATTAATACTAACAAACCAACAAAAAAACAAATCTTTCCTCTTTATAATTAGTGTAGATATGGAACGTGGATGTGGAACTCTTTGCCGGAGTCTGTATTTCCCGAAAGGTACAATATGAGTGCCTTCAAATCAAGAGTAAACAGGTTCCTTCTAGGTAAGCGTGTTCCATCTTAGACCGCATCGATGCTTCACATCAGGCAGGATGTGGTCAAGCGCGAACCTATTCAATATATAAAAAAAAAGAAAGATATTATATAGGTACTTCGAGGCTGGTTTATTTATCGGAGTCTAGGAAAGACCCGCCGTGGTACAGTGTAGGTATATGTCAAGCTTTCAGTATAATACATTAAAGTTTCAAAGGAAAAGGTTAATTTTGATCGTTTTATTGACCCGTTTATTAGTAATACTTTCCGAAAAGTTCTACCTCAAAGGTCCCGATGGAAATCAAACGTTCTCTCTGTCAATACAACAAAAGGAATCTAAAGGAGAAACTTAATAAAAGATCTCATTAGATGGTATTTACTCAGGCGAGTGGGCTCAGTCCGAGGGGCCTTACGATATTGTTTCGTCAGTTTACCTTCCCGGTCGACATGAATGTTACCTACAAAACCAATTTTAAAAGATTTAAGCTCATTTTGGGATTTGAACCCACGCTCAACCAACCAACCAACCGCGATAACCATTATTAAACTATCTTCGTTTCAAATTTAAAAACATATTTAGTTTTTAATAAGATATTGTGATAAAAGTTTTACATAGACAATAAAACCAATTATAAAAACAAATTTAACAAAAAAAAAAAAAACATCTCAATCATCTAAAATTATTGAAACTGTTATTGTTCTTATTTTATATTATACTGCAATGCTAAAGTTGCAGTCAGCTAATATAGACATATCAACTATATAGCCTTTGAAATTGGTGTCTATGAAAAAGTTGTTATAATTATTGAAAATTAAAGGTAATGTTTTGTAAAATCTGGCCTGATAAAAAAAACATAATTACCTACTAAGTACATTATTGACTTCACTACAATTAAAAATGCAGGCTGAGTTATTGGAGATAACGGTGAAAAGTCATAAAGCTGTGTTGTAATATTTTCCAAAATGTATTATATTTTTAGCTACATAATACATATTATTATAAAAATAGTGCTGTTATTTATAAAATGCCAAATTACGTACAAAAGTTTCAAAGTGATACAATCTGGTGAAGCACGTATTTCTGTGTTTTCAAAACTGTTAAAGCTTTTAAAGTGACTTCTATTTTGCTAGTACTTAAACCTGACTTACTTTGTGTGACTTAGACTTAATTTATTTTTTTAATTTTTATTAATTTTGTACGCTATAAAATATACCTAGGTATACTAGACACTAGTAAATGCATAAAATGATGCCAAAAAACAAAGGGGAAAAATATTAAAGTGGTTAATTTGATAGTGTTTAGAATTGTAGCAGTAGGTACCTACCTAATCAAGGTAATCAATACCTTATTGCAATAAAATACATAATTATTATGTGCAAATGCTCGCAGGACTTTTTCATATAGATATAGGTACCACCTACCACGTCATTAGAGACACACTTAATCAAGTAATGGTACAAAATAGATTTTCAAACAAGTCTATGAAGAACGGCATCATCACAAACAATATAATTTACTCTACCTAATATATGGAATAATGGGTGCGTATATGGTAGATAGTATAACAACTTTTAAGTTTAGTTCTAGGATCGATAATGAATAAATTAAAGCCGGCAAATAATGTTACGCCGAAAAATCGAAGCGAAGCTCCACGCATGTGCCGGTATCGTCAAGGTTCATGTTCATAGTGAAGTTCGCACGAACTGCTCGACACGAACGAGCCCAGACACGAGGGCCGACGGAAACGCCCGAGCAGTACCGAACCGGCCACTTGGAGGGATTCACGCCAGCTTGCCCGAGGAATTATTGACTATTTCCTGCTATAATTCCACTAATACCACCAGTCTGCCGATCAAAACTGCCCGCAAAAACTATATACTGAGTGAACGAATAGTGATAAAGTGACAAATAACTATACATTATTTATTAACACGTATTGTGTAACAGCCTGTTAGGTATGTTAATAATAAGTGTAGTAGAATCGCTAGCAACTTATGTACAACGTTAATTAGTATAAACAAAGAAACATTCGTGACCGAGAGCCACCCTTCGTGACAAGTTAACGGGGTGTTGTTAATTAATAGATAAACAAGCGAGCAGTCGCATTGATGAGAACGCCTTTCAGTGGATTCGTGAAAAAAATGCCAACAACAGTGCAAGAAAATATAGCTCTACTCAACATGATGTCTTCGGATAATTTGGAAGATGACCTAAAAAGTGTGCAGCTTCATTTCCCGTGCGACCGGCGGCTCCAGAGCGACGGCGCATGCGTGGAGGAGCGGGTCCGTACCTCCCGCGGAGACATCCTGGTGGCCGTGCGCGGCGACCGCTCCAAGCGCGCCATCATCACCTACCACGACCTAGGCCTTAACTATGCCGCCAATTTCCAAGCTTTTTTCAACTTCGTCGACATGCGCGCCATTCTAGACAAGTTCTGCATTTATCACGTCAACGCTCCCGGCCAGGAAGAAGGGGCGGCCACCCTTCCGGAAGATTTCACCTACCCAACTATGGATGCTCTGGCTTCACAGATCGATTTCGTCCTTGGTCATTTCGGTATAAGATCCTTTATAGGTTTTGGCGTAGGGGCAGGGGCTAACATACTTGCTCGTTACGCTGTGGCGAACCCCCAGAAAGTGGATGCCTTGGCTTTAATAAACTGCACGTCTACACAGGCCGGTTGGACCGAATGGCTTTATCAAAAGATCAACACGCGGCAGCTAAGACTGAGCGGCATGACTCAGGGTGCATTGGATTATCTCATGTGGCACCATTTCGGTCGAAGCACCGAGGACCGCAACCACGATCTGGCGCACGTTTACAAGGAGTGCTTCTCTCACGTGAATCCCGTCAACCTGTCGATGTTTATCGATTCATACCTCCGACGCTCAGACCTGACGATTGCGAGAGAAATGAATACAATCAAAGTCCCGGTATTGAACATAACTGGCGCGCTGTCTCCACACGTGGAAGACACGGTGACGTTCAACGGCCGCCTGGATCCTTCTAAGACGTCGTGGTTGAACATTTCCGACTGTGGGATGGTGCTGGAGGAGCAGCCGAGTAAGATCGCGGAGGCGTTCAGACTGTTTCTTCAAGGAGAAGGGTACTGCAGGTAGTCGCGCTGCTCCTGACCCACTGAACGCTGCGCAGCTGCCCTTAGAATGCACATGATGCTTTCACGCGAGCTTTAACACTGTTGTAGACACATTGGAAACGTAGGAAAGATGTTGTCCCTTGTTTTAGATATTTATGGAAATAAAATTATTTTGAGGCTTAACTGGTATTTTGTATCTCACGTACACGTAGATAGAAAATAAATATAATTACATAATTCTCTTAATTTACTGATAAATAGCTCAAATAATAGAACCGGAATTAATATAAAAATCACTTTATGTACCTACCTCAATTGCGAGAATGAAAGGATTGTAGGTAATGCACGTTAATCATAAAAAAATATCAAAATGAAAGAATAAGTTAAACAGAGAGGTAGAAATATGAACAATAAATAATTAAAATGACTGTTTGAAATTCAGATGATTATTTAACCATGATAAATTCAGCTTTATTAAAAGTTTCCGAAAGTGAAAACAAATGATGTTTCCATATTCAATTAAAACCAGGCTGAGCTTGTAATAATCTTAATTGAGTTATCCTTGGACATACCTAAGCGGTAAGAACAACAATGATCAATGATAGCCAAAAGCTAAAGATGCTGACATGTAAATAGATATTGAATTCTTCCAAAGTCGAATAAAAGTCTAGACTATAAAAAATAACAGCAGAATTTTAAGTACAGAATAATAAAAGCGAGGCAATTTATATTAGAGACTGCTAGTCGCTTAGGTCTGTCCAAAATTTTAAAAGGCCATGAAATGTAGAGCGGTTTCCAATTAGTGCCGACTTAAGGACCCGTTGGAATTAATCTGTTTTTCCGTTGAGAAATGTCTGTTTCGTTTATTACTAAGGAAGGAACCAGGATCAGTCAAACGCTTAAAGAAAATTATAAGCTTGTATTTAGTTATTATCTACTGTAATGTAAATTTATATATTTATGTCAAATACTCAACATATTGACATTCACGACATTATTTTTTATGGATACTAACTTGAATCTTATTTCATACTAGCAGCTCGCCCCGGCTTCGCACGGGAAAACAAAACTCGATTAACAATTTATAGCATATGTCACTCGGTGATAATGTAGCATTCTAATGATGAAAGAATTATTAAGACCAGGTCCAGTAGTTTCGGAGCCTATTCAATTCAAAAAATCAAATCATTCCTCTTTATAATTAGTGTAGATGTAGATGACAAATTGACAACTGTAATAGTTAGACATAATAATATGATATTACGGACTTATTTGTAGATGTCAATGTAGATACATTATTGGAGTTTCCATACGGATTCCTAACTGCTTTTTAAATTAAATGTAGCCTATGTTCATCACGGATAATGTAGCATTCTAATAATTAATGAAAGAATTATTAAGATCGGTCCAGTTGTCATTATTCATTGATTTTGCATTGCAAGTCTGTTTGAAAAATTTATTAGATTCATGAATCGTAGACCACATAATTCTATTCGCAGCCATTATCACTCCGAACAACTTACATTTATCGAGTCCAGCTAGAAAATCTTTCTGTTTTTGCTTCTCTTCGGTAGTTTTTCACCCTTCGTTAAAGTTTTAGAAAGCTTCGTCCAAGCTTAGTGAATAAGTTCTTTACGATTTCTGAGGGGAGTTCCAGTAAAAATAATAAAGGGGAATGCAATTACTACGTTCTCTGAGAATTTGTAAACACCACTCCGGTTACAAGTACTGCTTCATATTTAATTTTGTTGAGCACGTTTCTTTAAAAAATGTGGGCTGCTTGTTATGTAGGTTTGTATGACGCACAAATAATATATATATTGCATACTCAACATTACATTTTTCAGGTTATCTTTTTTATAGACTTTTACCTACACCAAAAATTTAATAACTTCAATTACATACAACCTATATCTATTCTTAAAATGATTAACTAAAAGTAATGACACGAACGAGACGATCTCCTGATGGTAAGAGATGACGCCTGTCCATGACCATTGCAGCGATACACAGAACTTATAATTTCAAAAAAGGTCTAAGGCATTGCTGTTCTTGCACTACTTGGAGACTTTCGAAGGTTAGTCTCAACAGCCATGTAATTTCGCTAGCTGCCATTCAAACCAGAACACAGTAATGTTTACACACAACTGCTTATAAGAAATAATTTGACCGCCATCTCACTTGATGTTAAGTGATGATACGGTCTAAGATGGAGCACTGCCTAGATTCTAGAACATACCGATTCACTTTCGACTTCAAGACACCAAAATTATATTCATCGGGGAGCACCCACTCAGGTAGCGCATTCCACTGTCTAGCAGTCCGCACAATGAATGAAGAATCAAATCATTTTGTGCGAGTTTTTGGAACGTTTTGAGCTTCTGGCACTCTTGAATACACGGAACAAAGATCTATCTATATTCGTCATATAAATTTATGTCCTTTGGGAATCGAACCCACACCCTGCAGCAAATGAAGCAGAGTTGCCGACTAAGCTAACTGAGCAGTCAATGTACCTACTCGTATGTATAATATATTTTAGTTAACAAAAGTTTTATAATTAGAAATAACACTATTACAGTTAATGGAATTTTCCATGTACGTATAGCGGTGTACACTGACGGCTTCTACCAATAAAAGAGCAATTTAACATAACAAAGGGGAATTTGTTGAGCTTCAATTTATACTTTACAGCTTCATATCTCGGAGCGACGCGTGCTGACATGGAAATGCAAAACAAAACGATTCAAAGCTGTAATTAATTTTCGATTCGCGTTCAACGCTCCAATTTTTTTGTTTGCGAGGGGTTCCAGTTTTTCCCGTGCAAACGCGAATGGCCACCACCCTTCTCCCTAGGGGGTAGTAGTTAAATGGACTCGATGCACGGAAGAGTTCCCCCACTCCGCCGTCCACCCACGCAGCTGACCGCTGCGCTGGGCGACTGGATTGTGAAATATTTCATCGGAAATAGGTCTGAAAAAATTGCGTCTAGATGGTCTTAGGCTAGTTATAACTTTCAATGTATATACGTCTCTCCGTATAAGTTGGAATTGTTTCAAAGTTATGTTATGGAGCTCAGCCAGGAAGTCAGGGTAGTTAATTAACTGTCACTTGCACTATTATCAACTTTGGAGTAAGAAGTTGTAATTAGATGCGTATATTATACGAAATCATGTATTTATTTACGTGTTGATTATAAATACTTAAATATTAGAAATGCATTTTACACAACGCCATCTAATCCCAAACTAAGCAAAGCTTGTACTATGGGACCAGATAATTGATAGAATGCTAAAACATACTTTATGACATACATTTAAAACATGTCTAGGGACATAGAACAAACATCTGTTTGTCACAGGAATAGATAGATAGATAAAAAATATTGTGCGCACACACACGCACATAGAAAAAAAGCACAGAAAAAAAAAAGAATCTTATGAGCTATTGCCACAAGTGGCAGCCCTTATCGCTAAAAGTGATATATTCCAGGTAACCAATAATGGCAAACATGATACAGATTAAAGTACAGACGGGAGATGTTGTAACACTAATACGATAAAAAAAAGGAATATTTGTCCTGAGTGAGAATTAAACCCATATCACATCACAAGTAGCAAAGCTACCAAATTAGCTAACAGGGCAGTAATACGAGTATGCTAAAAACAAAGTGTAGAATATCTACCTAATTACTTTTACCCTTGCTCCTCGGCTATGACTGAATAAAATATGAGAAATTAAGTCGGTACCTTGGAAATGAAATAGCGATTGTATTCAGTTCCTGGTATATTCATATTAATATCAATACTTTGAAAAGGTAAAACAAGTAACGTACTACAGCATTTCACTTAACCCACTTTGATCATGTGATTTTTTAACACATTAACGATACAGGATTGGCCACTAACTCGCCTGATGGTAGACCACGATGTGATAGAAGATGAAGGTCGCAAATTTAAGAGATGTATTTTCTAGTCTGGCCTTGAAAAAAATTCGATTATATCCCTCAGGTAACAAAGAAGCCGTCAGCTAGTTCCATTCCTTCGCCATACGGATGAAACGTTGAGTCAAAAGGTTTAGTGTGTACCTAAGAAAACTCCACGATGTATGGGTGATAGTCCGTTTTTCTACGTGTTCTGTAGTAAAAACGGGATTGAAGTAGAAGGTAGTACAGCTCAGTAGTATATTCACTGAAAATCCTGTAGAAAATTCGCTGACTTGTTTTAAAAATAGAAAGATACTCTTTATTGTTCACACCAAACCATAAAAACAAAACCAAAACCAAACCATAAAAACAAAAAATACAAAACAATGAAAAAAATGTATTCTTCTAGTTCTATTTATTATTCGTGCATGTTATGGGAGTGCAAAATTTCTTATTAGGTAGGTATCTTTTTATGTCTTTAATTTAAATTATTTATAAATCTTATTTTCAGCGTCTAATTGTAAATGTAGGTGCACTGGTGAAAACCTTTCTGGGAAACTTGTAAATAGCTTTCCTGTTAAATACTAAGTTTACTTAGTAGGTACCTATACTTCCTTTTTTTACTCGGTCTAAGCGAATTGATTATACCTTCTTCGTGTTTGTATGAAGGTAAGGTAGGTAGGTAAAGTGTTAAACATTGAAATTTGCTGCCGGAGTCTGTGTTCCCCGTTATATACAATCTGGGTGCTTTGAAGTCGCGAGTGACTCGGCTTCTTCTAGGCAAGCGTGCGTCATCGCAGGCCGCATTTCAGGCGAGATGGCGGTAAAAAATCGGTTTGTACGACAATAATTAGTTTGGTCAAAAATAAAAATATTGTCATCAGTTCTCTACTAGAGCTCTTCAGGCTTTACTTATTCTGTTCTTTTATTTCTTTCGCAAATGGACTCCACGTGATATTTTGATGTTTTTAGTGAAAGTAAGTTTGTCCTTATCTCCAGGATTCCCGGCCGGGTAATATCGAGTTCGAGCCGGATTCCGTTCCGGAGCGCGTCGCCGGAATGCTTTATATTGGAATCTGGGCCCGGCTCGGATCCCGGCATCCGTGACACAACGTTGCGTTTTTCGTGAGACACTTCCGAGTATTGCTTTGTCCTCGTCGCGCGCCGCTTAAATATCGCTAAGGGTCATAGTTTTGTTAACTTCCTTGTTTGTTCCATTTTAAAACTACTATTTTAAATTACTTTATAGGATTACTTTCCATGTTGATAATAAAGTCATCAGAGGGTGATATTCTCTGACTTTAAGCAATTTCGATTTGCGTTTTTTTGCAGTAAAATATAGCTATTGAATAAAATAAACTCATTCATTCAAGCGCTTCTTAAAAGTAAAATAGTAATTTAGAATGATTGACTCGATAGAAATTTAAATCCAATATGATTTTAAAATGTGTTTTTCAAGACAAGCTAAGAGGTTTCTTTGTAAAAGAGACGTGCTCGAAACGTTGGAATATTCCTTTTAGGATCACTAGCATTCTGTAAATTATTAAAAAAAAGTCAATAGAAAATGTCACTACAGTTATATGTGAATACAGCATGCAATAATAATAAAGTCATAATCAATACAAAATCTAAATGTAGAAGTAATAGGAATGTAAAATATATATATAAAAAAAAACAGGGTCGTATCACGTAAAATAATGTAGAATGGGCGCAACTTTCTTATTTTAACCTAAAAAAAACTACATATGTTAGTTACGCAATAGGTATATATTTTACACCATAATTTATCATCAAATGGCTTAGACGACTTACATAATTACATATTTCGTTATATACACATACAATTATATTGTCATTAAAACATTAATAAAAATTGACTAGAGTTCATACGATATCTACAAAATGTATTTACAAATGTAAGCTCCGAATTAACGTAGATATTACATATCAGTCAGACTAGAGTTTAATATTTACATTTACCTAATTATCTATTGAGATAAATAAATAATGTAACTACAGTAATTAACTTAACTATGACGCTACTTAATTTTCTGCTCAGAAAACACTTTCAATGAGTCTAAGTTATTATTTAAGAACTTTATTATCAACAAAGACATTACTGTCACTTATGTGGTAACATGGTTGGGCTAAAAATTAAAATATCATAGAACATTACACACAGCGCCATCTGACCCGAAACTAAGCAAAGCTTGTGCTATGGAAGACAGATAACTGATAAAATACTTAAATAGTTTTTTTTAAATTTGTAAATACATACTTATAATACATACAGTACACCCAGACACAGAACAAACATTTGTTTATATCACAAAATGCTTGTCCTGGATGCGAATCGAACCCACGCCCTTCGGTTCTTGGAGCAGACATACTACCAATGAACCAACGGGGCTGTCGAATTGCATGTACACAGTCTTGGGCAGTAAACAGTTTATTACTTAAAGTACCAGAATAATTAGTGGTATAGGTGATATCTTTATGAGGTTTCTTGAATTAAACAGTATAATTAATTTATATCAAAATGAAACCCACATAATAATAGGTACGTGTTATGAAAATTGACGCCTAAGTGAAGGTATATTACAGTTTATTAATTGGGTCGACACGCGTATTTATATGGCCTCTAGAGAAATAAACAAATGGATATAAACAGTGGTGTTAACTTGAACTGGCTGTAGCTGGATAGAAATACTGATACGAGTGATGTGTCTACCACAGAAAATAGTAAACAGTAAAAGTATTGAATAATAAATAACACTGAACTAAGCGGCATATTAAAGCCTAAAAATCTTATATAAACACATTTCTATTTCTGTGACGTGGCCCAATATGCTTCTTTACTTTAGAAAAATTAAGAGAGCATTTGATCACTTGTTGTTAAATAGAGCCTTAAAGATACATCATAGCTCATTGGTAAGCGGAGTGTGGATCGCACGCCACAGGGCGTGGATTTAAATTTAACAAGGAGCTTGGACTGTCGGTGAATGAAAACATGGTGAGAAAACCATAGTGCCAGTATAGTTATAGTACTTAGTACTCGACTGTCTACCTGTCAAGTTTAAAATCTGCTGCCAAGCACTTAACGGCGGCATCCTCACAGGACTAATTCTCATACCAGGCTAGACAGACCCATCACCGACATTTAACCACACCATTGCTTAACATTTTATGAGCTGTGGTCAAAAACCTAGCTGGCCACCCATTAAAATATAATCAATAAGTTATCCCATATCGTGGTGAAAATAGAAATAAATACTGCACATGCATCGATAATACAAACACATAATATGATGACTTGATGCATCAGCTTTTTTTAAATTGATTTGAAAACGTGCCAGTACTCAGATAGTTAGATGAAATAAAATTAAATATAGCTAGTTTATATTCAATTATATTTCCTGAACATATTTACAACTAAAATTCAGTATCCTTATTTAACTTGCATGGGATATTTCACACTTAATTTGGTTGGATACTCTACTACAGTTTCGATCAAATCCAGTGCCATTTTTCAAGGAGTCAAAGCAAAGTACGGACACGTCGCCTCGACTTACTACAAAAACCAGTTTCCATAGCAAAAATCCAGATTGCATGAGTTAACCTTTTTTTGACCTGGGTATTGAAATATTACTTTTTTTTTATAGAAAGGCAACGAACAAAACGATCTACTGATAGTAAGAGATAAAACTTGTTCGTGACCATTGCACTTTGCCCCAGAATCTTGAGTAACAAAACAAAAGCATTCAAAGCGTTCATTACTTTGACAAATTATAATTGACAATTATAATTCTGATAAAAATAGCCAAAATAGTTTTGTAATTTTGATAAAAATATTCACATACTACTACTTATCGGCAGAATTTCTGACAATTCTATCTAGACGACCTTCTGCTAAGATCTGCCACCACCTAAATATTATATCAATCAAATTGCCAGTGTTTGATACTGTATCGAGTATCCTTACTGTTTTTAATCTGATAAAATAAACTATGAGAAACCGTAGCCCTGACCAGTGCCACGCAAGAAACAGGGTCGGTCATATCGGGTCAGGGTATCAAGGGTGACAGCCCACAGAATGCTTTTGAGGTGTGCGTTTAAACAAATAAGCCCGTGAAAAGATTCCGTCAAAACACCCGTTATTGACCGTGGTATTTTCGCTATTAATAAATAATGTATGTCAAAGACAGGGTTAGTATGACATACTATAGTACAATTTATATTATATAGAGTTATAAGCTCATACTCACCTTAGGATACAAGGGGTTGGTTTATAGGTAGGGTTATAAGGGTATACCGCCGTATATCTCAAAGACGATCATTAATGTTTTATTATTAATGTCTTGTAACATTTAAACATATTTAGTAACATGCTTAGCCCAAAAGTTTTTTGTAAGTATTTTGAACTCCAAACAAGCCCAATATTGAACAAATTTTACTATGGGCACAAGAAATTAAATACACAAAATCATTTGTTCGATATATTTGGTCTAAAATTAACAGCTTTTTACTATTTCAGAGTTGTTCCCATTGTAAAAGATATTCATCATCATGAGTACAATAAGCCCCTTTCGCCTCAATATCCTACCCCAAGCTTATAACCCTGTATATACAAAATGGCTTAGTTTGTAATTTTATATGCTATCTCCATAGAGCGTCTCTTAAATCAAGTATGATCAGATTACGGTTTAGTACATCTTTCATTTATGAAAGCAGTAATAAGTGAGTAAATTAAATTTAAAGGTGTTCGGGGGAAGTGCCACCTAACTACTTTTACTATGGGAATGACCTAAAATCGTGATAAGGAAAATAGTCCACAGATTTTGTTAAGCATCAATTAAGTTTTTGTATAGAATGCCTGATTTTGTTTTCACTATCTCAGAACTTGTCCCATAGTAAACAAAAGTTATGTAAGCTCCTTTCGGTTTATAAATACTGGGTAGCTTAAATTTACATACCTATAGGGTTTCCTGGTGGCAAATGTACAATTAGTTATACAGTTTAGCCGTTTGTAAATGTATAATCAATTCTATAGTTTCCCCGGTGGTAAACGTATAGTTAGTTCTATAGTTTTATCGCTAGTAAATGATTAGTTAGTTGTATAGTTTCTTCGGTTGTTGGTTCTACAGTTTCTCCAATTGTAAATGTATAGTTAATTTTACCGTTTTCTTGGTAGTAAATGTATAGTCAGTTTCACAGTTTACTTGGTGGCAAATGTATAGTCAGACTTACAGCTTCCCGGGTGGTAAATGTATAGTCAGATTTACAGCTTCCCGGGTGGTAAATGTATGTTTAGTAAGTTTTACTGTTTCCCTGGTAGTCGTATTACTGGCTGGAGATGGGTAGGATGCTAGCTGTGTTCGTGGTGCGTGCGCGAAGATAGTGACCCAGGTCCGGACTCTGCGCTCGAGTCGCCCGCGTATACTTCCGAGAATCCGCCCCCGCTGCCACCGCCGCCTGTACTGCCGCCTCCGCCGCCTTAAGAGAACAAAGAAACCTGTATATTTTTCATCGAATAATCCCAAATTTGTACCTAAAGGTATAACGTAAGAAAAATATATGATCAGCGCTCTGGCGAGCGTTAATGGAAATCTTAAACCCTGACAACAATAGCATCGCAATAACATTTTAAATGTTGTAATTTTTCTGTATGTTTGTTTCTTTACTTTGAAACGGCTGCACGGATTTAGATGAAATTTGGAATACAGATAGATTATACTCCGGATAGATACATAGGCAACGTTTTATCAAGGAAAACGCGGTCAACACTCTTTTTTTTCTCTCAAAGTCAAAAATAAAATACTAAAAAGAAAGAAAATTAGATTGTTATGTCACCGTGATGTGCGAGCGGCACGCAGTAGGAGGTGCCGGCGGCGCAGTGCCGCGGACGGACCTTCTCGTAGCGAAGCTGCTGCAGTTCGCACTCCGAATGGTGCTTCTCCACTGTATACAGACATCAAAGATCTAGCCGTTTACATTATTCTTTACATACTGCAACTTCACAGGATTAAGTAGGTACTAACAAAAAGATAACGGACACAAGTTTTGGCGGGAACGCCGATTTTTTTTTCTTGGCATCGCACTCTGAGCAGTCTGCTAGTTTGAAATGGAATTATCATATTGCCGTATTGGATTATTTTCTAAAACCTGTATTTCTTTTAGTAAGATGTTCAAAAACGGAAATGTTTTATTCATAAATAAATTAATTAAATGAATGTGTGCGAAAGCGTGTAACGCGGTGAATCATGTATTTTCGTGTTAATTCCAAAGCACTGACGAAGTTTCTAGCAAAGTTGCCATTTTACTAGGACATGACTGAAATTGACATTGATTGATTTCGATTTTGAATTAAAGTTATTGATTATATTATTTATCGAATATTCAAAAAAGTCGGATTTTTTATACAAGCAAATACAAAAATGTAATGCCACGAGCAAAAAAAAGAAAGGTCACCGTCTGCTCGATCGCGGTGGCGCTGCGGGTGCTTGCGGCAGGGCCGGTGTGGAGGCGCGTCGTTCTCGCGGTGACCGAATGTGCGGAACTGCAATGTGTGGTCCAACGTGGCTGCTGTTTCACCGCCCACCGCGAATGTCGCGTACGGACTTATCTCGTATACATCTGCTGCACAAAACATTGTAAGAGTTTTACCGGCAACGCAAAAAAATTGTTTCTTTATTTCTTTCGTGTGTGATAAGTTTAGAAATAGCATTTTTTTTATCATAAAGTTTTGAATTATACGCAAGTGATACAATGTGGTATTACATATGTGGTAAAACAAATGTTTGTTATGTATCTGGGGTCATCATCATCATCATCATCATTTCAGCCGTAGGACGTGCATTGCTGGATATAGGCCTCCCCCATTGACTTCCATAAAGACCGGTTGGAAGCGGCTCCCATCCAGCGCGTTCCTGCGGTCTTTACTAGGTCGTCTGTTCACCTTGTGGGTGGACGTCCTACGCTGCGCTTGCAGGTCCGTGGTCTCTACTCCAGAACTTTGCAGCCCTATCGACCATCAGTTCTGCGTGCTTGGTGCCATGCCCACTGCCACTTCAACTTGCTAATCCGTTGGGCTATGTCGGTAACTTTGGTTCGTCTAAGGATCTCCTCATTTCTGATTCGATCTCGCAGGGAAACTCCAAGCATAGCCTTCTCCATAGCTCGTTGTGCCACTTTGAGCTTTCCAAGAAGGCACACAGTCAGAGACCACGTTTCAGCGCCATAAGTCATCACTGGTACCTAACACACATTGGTCGAAGACTTTCGACTTGAGGCACTGTATCCGGGTGTTCTGCATTTATTATAAGTATGTATTTACAAAAAAAAAGTTTTTAATTATCCTATCAGTAACAATAATCATCTTAGAATTTATTTGCATTGCCATTCTAAAAACTGCTACAATATTAATACGATAATAAAATCATTTCAGCCATGCTTGAATCTGATAAAATTTGTACTGGAGATATTAAAATGAAAGAGATGTACCCTTATTGTGTTCATAAAAAGTCTAGACGAAAGATTATTTGAAAAAAAAAATGTTATCTTGAAAAAATAATATATGCGATGCAAAAGTAAAGAAACCCTTACATTGGCATCATTAATTTGAAATATGAATACAAAAAATATGTCTAAAGGTTTCTAATACAAGCTATTATAAATAACTGTCAGACATTAGGCTCGCGGGTGATGGGCAGGCCGCGGCACATCAATCACCTACGGTATTACAATACACATTATGATACACAAGCGGCTTGCCCCGGTTTCGCACGGATGCGTTTCATTTTAACAACTTAATTATAAAACATTGAATTTTTCCGTAAAAAAATATCTAAATAATAATAAATACCAGCACCAGCGCTAATTCTCGAAAATGGTCGTGTTTTGCTCTTTTTGGACCGGTCTATCATCACGGACAGGACTATTGTCGCCAATAAGCCTAATATCGTGGTGATCGAGCGAGCCCAACGCCGCGGGCAGTGCTCGTCGACATCACCATCCCACATGACGAGAACCTTGTGAAGGCCAAGAATGACACGCTCAGCAAGTACCTTGACTAGGCTCACGAGATAACCGCCATGTGGGATGTTGATTCGACGACCATTGTCCCGATAGTTGTCCCGGTGAACGGTCTTATAGCGAAGAGTCTCGATCAACATCGTAAGAAACTCTCGTTTGACAGTTAGGTCAAGGGTCAGTTTCAAAAGGCAGTGATCCTTAACACGGCTCGCATTGTGAGGAGGTTCCTCTCTCAGCATCCCTAACCACCGGCAGCCCCGCTGCCGGCGGCACACCAGTTTTTAAGTTTTATACAAAATTATCTTTTTAAAAAACAAATTAGAAAAGAAATAAATAACCATGGATAATAAAATATTTTTTTTTGTAATAAAAAAAAGTTGAGATAAAAGCATTCTGGGCGTGGATGTTATATAATTATATACAGTACACACACTAAACTGTATTCCTATATTTTGATATCCTCGATTTTTTGAACAGCCTCCAGTTATGGAAGAAAATTTAAAGACGTACTTCAAAATAGCAATACTCAAATTGGACACCGAATAAAAATGGAACGCGTGAGTTTCTAGGACCGCTCGGTTTGGCACAATTTAAAATTCTGTCATATTTTAAGCTGTAAAGTAAGAAATGTAGCCTACACTCTAAAACTACTGGCAAGGGCGTCAGCGTCTATGGCGTGCCGTCCGTAAAAACGTTCGGAAATATGCTACTAAATTATTTAGACGCTATGGTATGGTAGAGGAAATAACACATACGTAGCAACGGGGAAAATTGTAAGTTGCGCGACGATTGAATATTTTTTTAGGTTGACCTCCTATACAGTTTTTATTTATTTATAGTTACGCATATCCGTAAGGCGGTACCATATATTTTACTACAGAATCAGTCCTGAAATTCCTAGTTTCGGTTCATTACTCACCAGATGCAGGCGACGGCTTGTCGTGTTTGTAGTCGTGCTGACAATTTCTAATGTTTTGTTGCTCGGGGCAAACAGATTTGTCGGTGCTTGCCACCGAGTGGCTGCAGCGTCGGGTCTCCTCTTCAGCAGATGTGGTGCACGGCCATAAAGTACTATGGACAATATCAAAGTACGTACATATATTAAGTTTTCAAGTGTTTTTTCTATGGTTGACAGGCTATGTGTTTGATCACAGCTCATCTTTGTCGATGTGATCAAAGATGGTAAACACACCTAGCCTGGAATAGAACCAGCTATCAAGTGAGGCTGTCGGAACACACTGCTGGGAGATAGATTTTCAATTTGAGCATTTATTTATTTTTATATAATAGGTACATATGTACAACATTGGCGAGACACCTACGATACTGAAGGAGAGTACGCGGTACTATTCTCGTTATAATTATGTAATAAAATTAGTTACTTAATTTTTGTCCAAATTTCCCTATAAATAAACGAAGCGAGGATAACGATGTTTTGATCACGCGACAGGTACGTGCTTGTCCCGCCAGTCCGTCGTCGGCGTGAGTGTCTTCACAATGTCCAGCTCGTGCGTCTGCGCGGTGTCCATGCGTTGTATAATTAATAACTTTCGGTTAAGTTTACTTAGTATTCAGTAAATATTTATTTTTAATGTTATTTTTTTTCTTCGTATATGTTCGTCAAATATCACGTCCTCGATCGTCTAGACCATCAAGACAATATAATCGATAAAGTAGTCCCAAAATAATCAGAGTGTTGTACGTATTGTTGTATCCCATTGCTGGGTATAGCGGAGCCCCGAAGTTCAATTGAATCATATGTTACCACTGACTTCGTAATTTCGTATTAAGCTGGCTATTCACGAGCGTCATTGTAATTTCTTTTCAAATTTCCCAAGACGTTTTCCTTTAACCGAAAAACTATATGAGTTTTAAAATCTGTCCGTGAATTCCGAACAACATTTTTTCTCGGTGATACTTAATTCAAAATTATTTACTGTTATGCATTGTTCGTTTAAAAACCAGCGCTATTGAATATATTTTCTAAATATTTCATAAATCACAGCGGGCACGTGAAATTCAGACGATTGTATTGGAAATAGGTCGGGCGGGTGATTTACGTAGGCTTCGCGCTCTCAATACCGCTGCCGTTTATCTTCATTTATTATTTTGTATTTGAACGAGTTTTCCAATAAATATTTGTGAAAGAAAAAATCTTGAATTGGAGACTTTTCAGGCGCTATTGACTTCTTTATTGCCGAATAAAGATATTGAGGCTATTTAAGTTTTGAACGGAAGAAAACATTACTTAATTCAACAGATTTTTGAAGCGTAAATATCTTTAGCCGCGTTGAGTAATTTTTCGGTGGGGAAAAACTTATGGGTTCGCGTCACCGACATGCTAATATGATGTGTTGCACAGGTCAACAAATATTGTTAAATTAAATTTGTTTATTGAGTAAAAAACGGATATTTACACACAGTTGAATTTACCTCAATATAATTTAAAATACAAATTTAAACTATACGATAGCATGTCATTATTAATCAAAATGTCAGAATTTATGCAAATACAAAAAAATATAAATAATTGGTAAAATCAATGTCGATATGTCACAAAAAATTTCAAATACTATGAAAGTATTTACAAAATAATTAAACAATACAAATAGATAAAAAACAAAACAATAATCAATAGAAAAAACTATCAATACAAACAAATTGACACAGTTTTTCCAAAATATTAAGTTTTTTACTTTTGTTTTTTCCTCCTAACTGCCTTTTTTTTTGATCGAGTTTCGTTCTCTTGCGTAATTATTTTGCTATTTTTCCCTAATTGTTAAAAACTTAATACGTCACGCTTGTCTATATAACTCAGAGTTTCCATTCTTCGTAACAACATCGTTCTGAGACATACAGGGTTAGTTTGGGGTGTACTAAACCGGAACGAAATATTTGTACTGATCATAATTACAACAACTTTAATATTAAACTTTTAATTCAATATCTTTTAATATTTATATTATTTACTATGGGTCCAATTCTCAAATCTTGAAAAAAAAGTGATAAAAAATCTTGTGCTCTCTTTTTTTTTATGATAGACAAATTAGGTGATAGATAAATTATTAAAACGAGCGTGGCGGCAAATTTTTAACTTCAGGGTGGTAGCTAGCCAGCCGAGTAGGTACTAGAAAATACCCTTCCACCATGTGCTACGACTTCCTTACGATGTTTTCCTTCATCGGCAGCTTAAGCTCTTTATTAGGGTTTAAACCTACGCCCTTTGGCGTGTGAACCGACTACGCTAACCACTGAGCTATCATAACTACATCATATATCTACATATAGATTTAACGAGTAATTTGACGTTTTAACTATTTTAATTTGTCGGTTCAGGCTGACAAAGATAAATAATAAATAAATAAATATCGTAGGACATTACACACAGCGCCATCTGACCCCAAACTAAGCAAAGCTTGTACTATGGGAATCAGATAACTGATAAAATACTTAAATACTTTTTTTTTTGTAAATACATACTTATAATACATACAGTACACCCAGACACAGAACAAACATTTGTTTAATATCACAAAATGCTTGTCCTGGGTGGGAATCGAACCCACGCCCTACAGCTCTTGAAGCAGACATGCTACCAATGAGCCAACAGGGCTGTCGAAAGACTTACGTTACACTGCAGCTTGAACTCATAAATAACGTTGATCGAGCTTGCAGCAAAGTATACCCAACATGAGTACACATACAATGTAGACGCTGTATTTCCACTGGGAAATATAATTCATCGAACGTGTCCATGCCGTGATCGATACCAGCGCAATCAAACTGCAGTTTACAATAGAAGCATTTTATTTTTACCCGACTATATAATAAGAGCATGGTGGTAGGGTACTTTAGTACTCGGCTGGCTAGCTACCACCCTCAAGTTGAAAATCTGCCGCCAAGCATCTAACGGTGTGTTCCGGCAGCCTCACTTGAGAGCCAGTTCCGTTCCAGACTAGGTGTGCTTTACCATCTTCGACCACACCGTCACTTAACATCAGGTGAGCTGTGGTCAAACAACGAGCTTGTCAAAAAAAAATAATTAAATGAGTGTACAATTCTCTTTTGAGTAACCACTGTTTAACCCAGCGCCTTTTTCGAATCCTTTTCATCAATTTTAAGGCCAATACAAGGGGCAGAAAGGGCTTTAACTTTAGGTAAATCCATGACGACAGGTGTTAACGTGGCAGTTACGATACACGGACTGATGAAATCAAGATTGACCGTGTGTAATGTTGTGACGAGATCCTGTGATCCGAGGTCGCGATCAAAGATCCGTGATCGCGATCTAAATTGACCGTGTACGGGCCCCGCCTATGTTTTCACAGCAATTAAACCTTTTTGGTGTAATACTTACTGTAAGTACTTTATTTTCATTTCCACGAAAATTGTATTCGTTTTGTACACTTCATTAAATAAAATAAAAATAAGGTGTAAATGTCATCATCATCATCATCAGCCTACACTAGTCCACTGCTGGACATAGGCCTCTCCCAAGACACGCCACTCAGCCCGATCTTCGGCTTTTCGCTTCCATCCACCGCCAGCTGTCCTACGTATATCGTCACTCCATCGAGTCTCAGGGCGTCCTACGCTACGCTTGCCAATACGCGGTCTCCACTCTAGAACACGTCTACCCCAGCGGTTATCGGTTCTGCGACAGATATGTCCAGCCCATTGCCACTTCAGCTTGCTAATACGCTGAGCTATGTCAATGACTTTAGTTCTCTGGCGAATTACTTCGTTTCGGATCCGATCCCTCAGAGAAATGCCAAGCATAGCTCTTTCCATAGCTCGCTGAGCGACTTTGAACTTACGGACCATTCCCGCTGTGAGTGTCCACGTTTCGGCTCCGTAGGTCATGACAGGTAGGACGCACTGATTGAAGACTTTTGTCTTCAGACTTTGTGGGATGGAAGACGAGAAGACTCGACGTAGTTTTCCGAATGCTGCCCAGCCCAACGGTGTAAATGTATGGCTTTCTTTTCGCTATTATATTATTTTGTAACGTGTTTGTCGTAATTCCTAATGCCCAAGTACAATTTACGCAGCCCAAGTATCACAGTTCGGTAGGTGTACGTTTCCGAACCAATATAGGTACATTGTATTGACCATTCCGCTGGCATGTTTGGTGAAACATATTTCCCGATAGAGTTGGCGGGCATGCTCCCTTTATATGCGCATTAATTTCTTGTCTGTGTGCCTAGTGAAGCTTGAGGGCGATACTGAAATTGTACTGACTATTTTAGTATTCTATCCATCACTTGCTTGTTATCAAGTACAGAAAGAATTAAAAACACTTTTAATTCGACACAAATAAAACTTAATTCATTCACAGACTAGCGGCTTGTCCCGGCTTCGCACTGTGGACATTTATTTTTTAATTAAATTCTAGTAATAATTATAGCCTATGTTACTCAGGGATAATGCAGCATCCTATTACAAACCAGGACAAACTTTATGGTATAAACAAATATTGTTCTGTACTGTATGTATTTACAAAAAAAAAGTATTTAAATATTCTATCAGTTATCTGTGACTTCTATAGTACAAGCTTTGCTTAGTTTGGGGTCAGATGGTGCTGCGTGTAATGTCCTGTGAAATTTATTTATTTATTTGATTGGTGAGAAAATTTTTGAAATCGGTCCAGTAGTTTTTGATTGTATTCGTTACAAACATACAAAAATACCAATCTTTCCTCTTTATAATATTAGTGTAGATTAGAAAAAGTAAAAAAATTAGTGAAGTCTCTTCGGTCCTACAATTTTTGCTTGTCTCACGCGAACTGCAACAGATGTATTTGTGTGACTTACGGCCTTGACGTATTCGTATCGAACAAAGAAAAGTTGTGGGACCAAGGAGTTATCACTCATTTTATAAGCGTTATTTTACATTAGTGCTACCAAAGCTTTGCTTTTGAATCTCAATATAAAAAATTAACAATAGTTTTTAAATAGTTTAGCTTAACCAAAGGCTGCATTTCTATGCTAAGCTATCTTTTTATTGAGTGTTGTTGGTCTCTTTATAAAAATATGTTATTTACTTGCACTCACCTTCTCTTTGCAACAAGAACGAGCAGTAAGGCCGCCACAGCTAACGCTGCCAGGCCCGCGAACGCCAAGGAGACAGCTCCGAGCACTCTCTCTGCGTCCGCTCCACTGTTAGTGGTCGCCACTGGCACGCCCTCAGATTGGAACGCTACCGGTCTTCGAAGGCGCTCTATGTTGTAAAATACAATAAAACGATCAAAAGGCTTCCAATTTTATGGAACAGAACAAGTATCTAAATGTATTGCATAACCTATTGTCCTACATGGGTTATATGACGAAATGCGAAGCGAGTTAGTACAGGATTGCGTGAACAGAATGGCTAGCATAGAAATGTACGAGAAATACGTTAGTGTGTAAAGATATGGAAAGTAATTTCGTTGCTAGCCTTTCTGGTTTTCGCAACAAAGTAGACCATAAGTATTATAATGACCTGTAACTTTGGTGTTATCTATGAAATATTTATACTTGTAGGTTGATATTTTCACGCCGTAGCAAAGCGTCGCGTTACCGTGTTTGTCACTCACGCAGGACAACGGGTAAGCATGACATGATGATCACAACAATCAATGAAACAACAAGGCAGTGATAGTGATTAATAAGAGTGCTGATATGGTCTTAATTAGGTGCTGAGCTTTGAAGCTGAAAATGAGCTTCTTAAATTTCCCTCCTTTTTCCTTTTAATTTCTACATTTCCTTCCTTTATATTCTTTGAGTAAATTTCTTGTGATTTTTATAGAATGCGTTTGATCTCAAATTAAAATAAAAAAATCTAAGGACTAGTCGTTATAGAGTGAACAAACTGGAATATGCGAATGTGACTTTATTTTATACCCTTTAATGACATTTACTTGGATGAATGTCGAGAGCAGTTGATAAAAAATCTTATTGATAGTATAAGATATAGAAATATGCCAAATTTACCTCCAGAGTGAGTAGTAGTGGCGGCGTAAATCACAGCTTGATGGCGAGCGGAGTCGGTGGCAGTCCACAGACGAAGACCATACCACGCACCTGTAGAAAGCCCTCCTACCACCACCTGAGCAAACATTTACGAAGCGAGATAGTCGGAAGTAAATAAAAGCTGAAAAGAAAAACACGCGGGAGCAACTGCTGAGTTGCTCAACATATTAACTCTTACTACAACATTGATGTCTACAGTACTGGCACGCTGGACAGGTTTTGTGATTCAAATGCTTGTGCCGATTTGAAGCGATTTAATAAGTGCTTCTTAGAAACAATTGCCGAAGTATCGCCTCATAAATACTTTTATTCAAAAAAAAAACTTAACACTTTCTAAAAGGGTACTGCAATTACAGGGCTAATGAACCTAACCATCCAATGCCTCATAGTAAGGAGCGCGAATACAGCGATACCCTGAAATTTGTTTTACCATTCGAAGCTTTAAGATTATCTCTTACCGTCAGGAGAGCGTTTCGTTAATCTCATTACTTTTACATCTAAAAAATATCATTCCCAAGCGAATAACAGTGTTATCCAAACCACCAAAATACAATTTATTTTGCTCATCGAAGCAAAACTATTACTTCATTATTTTAATAAGAGCTTCAAATATATCCCACCAATATATTGCGGTCTGATAAATATGATACATAAACCGAACTGTATAAACAACTTTGATTTCCCAGCTACAGAACATATCGCTTCATTACACATCCGCCAAATTGATATCTATGAGGGAAACAAAAGGCAAATTAACGATATAGCTGACTAAACATAATCTCGATCGCTAACTTACACAATTTAGCTGAAAGAGAGCATATCGTATCAGGGAACAACAGATTTGATTTATTACAGAGCTACGACGGCTACGTGTATACCTTTTCCTGAACCCTCGTAATATCTAATCTCGGAATTCACCCAGGCACACGTGGTGCGAGTATGAAACACGTTTCCCTTTTCCTTTCCCATCTTAATCAACATATTTCTATTTTCTACCTGCATGGAATTTTCCTCGCAGGCGGAGCAAGCTTCGGGAAAATTTTCACAAAAAAAAGGTATTTTATTATACCCAGCGGCGGATCATAACCCGAAAGTGGGTTGAGGTAGGCACATACATGCTGAGTCCAATTTTCAATTTCAATTGTAACGATGTTGTTGTAAATAAAAATTGGGCAATGTGCTCAAAGATTTATGATTCCGAGGACAGGACTTTTATTCGTAATAACATCTCATATGTATTTTATCGAAATGGTAATGATGAGGTCGTTGTTTTTATAAAGAAAACATGCAACGTCATTTGCTTGTAGCTACAGGGCTACAATGTGGTTACTTTAATATTAATAATGCAAAAATATTTTCTTAGTTTTTTTGTTGATGAAAACGTAAATAAAAACACAGCAGCGGAGCAACTGATCAATATGATTTTTATCATAGATATAACATGATCCTAATCAGGAATGAGAAATATGGCAGCAATAGTTTTCCTTTGCGGTAGATCTCCTTAGCAGGAGGTCGTATAGGTAGGTAGTACCCGATATTCTGCCGCCAAGTAGTAGTGTGTAAACATTATTGTGTTCCGGTACCTACCAAGACAACGTCTTGCTAAGGAGATCTACTACATAGAAATTGCAATACGCTTACGTGTAACATAACGTGTTGATAAAAATTCTGAGCTCACCTCCCGATGATGGTGGAGGGAGGTAAGGTCAGCGTCTCTCCAGGCCAGCGTGGCGGCGTCAGCGCGTCGCCACTGCAAGCGAACGAGCCTTGCCCCGCAGCGTACTGCTCGTCGCGCGTCCACCGCCAGCGCACTGCTGTTCGACCACACTGCTGCCTCGGCACCTTCTTCCTGTCCGTCCCGCTCTCCCCCTCCTTCCCACACTAACACTGGACATAACAGGACATGAACTTTTGGAGGAAACACAGAATACAAAGAATAGAAGTTTCGTCAGTTTAGTTAAGTGACCGTCTGAATTCCAATTTGGAGGTCCTGGGTTCGAATCCCAAGCACCGCTGTATTTTCCAAGTTATGTGCGTATTGCCGATGACTTGAAAAAAAACATCGTGAGGAAACCTACATGTCTGAGTCATGTTTAATATAGTTATACATTTTAAACTAGCATGACATCATGTTGTGTTGTTACCTGGTGGTTTTGTCTTGACCAGCAAAGGTGCGGA
Source organism: Biston betularia (assembly GCA_905404145.2). NCBI lineage: Eukaryota > Metazoa > Arthropoda > Insecta > Lepidoptera > Geometridae > Biston > Biston betularia. The sequence goes on from FR989879.1 coordinate 5,792,791, forward strand.
CATCGGTGACGGCCCCGCCCTGGAATGAGCTACCGCCCGCACCGAGTACGTAGCTCCACAGGACAGAGCCCTCAGCACCACGCTGATCGTCTCCCCGCCAGCTTCCAACTTCTTTTCTTCTTCTCTGATGACAGTCGGCTCCATCCCGTCGGTAGAATCGTCTCGGACGCGGACCCACCATATTGTGAAACCTAGAGATGTTTTTTATAGATATTAGGCTAGGTGAATAACCTCAGCTTACATGATGTTAAGTGGTCAAAGATGATAAACCTACGCTAGGTTTACCATTTTTGTCAGTTATGTAGTTCCCATTACCGTCCGAGATCTCTCATTCTCAATCTCAGATTTTTAACTAAACGGTAGCCTAGCCAGCCGTTCTCTAGATAGTAACTTACCACGATGCAAAACGCTTAGACTTTGTTTCTAGCTGACCAAAAATTTCAAGGCCCTATAAATGCTGCTGCTATGCTGGGGTCACTTTAGAAAAGGCAAACATATAGCGATGACGTGCGTTCGTTCGTGTTCGTGTTCGTTTTAAAACCTAAACCCTATTCCGTCTTCTTAAAAATGAAATATAAACTATTCATGAGTTGATGGAATCTCTTAGCAGATTTTAAAGTAACTAAATTTATGTAGTCATCTTTGATTTAAATTTCAAAAGGGTTATTCATTCTGATTAACGTTTCTAGTTTTAAGAGGTTAACTATAATTATGTATATGTTTTGCAATTTGAATTACCGCCGAGACTTAATCGTGCACAATTATTTAGATTTTATACAACCACAAGGTAACAAATAGGTACGAAGAATTTTAAGATACCCTATACGACTGGATTTAGGTGGGTTCTATTCTATCTGACCTACATATACTACCTTAATTATATTTTGTATCCCCAATTCAGGTCGCGTATCTAAGTATTTTTGTTATTTTAGTTAGGAAATATAATCTTGTCTCTGAAAAATCAATGGACAACCCACGGTTAATAAATCACAACTCGACTAAAACTAAAATCATATTACGACAAAGAGTACTTACATAATACTATAAAAACTGACGTGTTTTAATATATTTTTGTTTACTTATAGGTACGTTACTTACGTTTGAATAAGATAGATTGATATCATTTTGCCACATACGGTGGCCTCTGGTGGCCGATGGTGGTTATGCAAAGCAAGACAAGGCTGCGCGCCTTTTCTACACTCCTTAAAAAAAGCCACCGGATATAGCCGAAACCATAGTCGAAGTATTCGACCTAATCAAACGTGAGTATAATCCCGTTTAAGTAAAACGATAATGTGAATTTTTATTACAATATATATGTAGCGCTTTCTATTTTAGTGGGATTGTATGTGTTTTGTTTGAATGTTGGTACAACGTTTATGGTCCTCTAATCTCTTTCTTTAAACTCGACCGCTTTCCCCCACAATAATGACGCAAAAGGGCAGCCTTATAGATGATAGATAGGTATATTTTAACGAATACGGGCACACGAAAACTTTCGGGTTTCCCCTCCAATCAATACCGTATACTGATACAAAAGGAAAATAAGAGCACGTAGTGAAAACAATCAAAACTTGTGCGAAACGCGAATGTAAACACCCCTTTGTCCCATATGCTATTACATCCATTTACATAATGCCCGAAAAACGTTTACCAACTATTTTCACGTCCCCAAAAACTATTTGCTAAGCAAATCGATTGCGTTATAAGATATAAGACGCACTGATACAGATTCTATCTGCAGACTAAAGCGACGAATGATATCGCGCTCTATAGCTTCAATGTTGGAGTTCAATAGTACCGTACGATGGGTATAGAGGCTATTACAAATACTTGTATAGTGCCTAGGAATTGCGACCCAGGTGAAAGTTTAAGATACCCCTGTAAATACGTATCGCCTTGACTGCCCGTATTTCTCTGTCAAACAATACATTTCTAGTGTTTATTCTATCTTAGAAATAACATAAATACTTAAATTAAGGTTCTTCAAGCTGTTTATGCTAATAAAATGCTATTAAAAGTCATTAACACTAATATTAAAAAGGCGAAAGTCTGTGAGAGTGTCTGTATGGTTGTTACTTCTTCACGCTCAAACCGCTTGACCAATTTTGATGAAATTTGGTGTGGAGGTAGCTGACACCCTAGATTAACACATAGGCTTTTTATCCCGAAAAAAATGTTGTGTTCACGTGGGAATACCGTGGGGCGCAGCTAGTTAATAATAATTGTAGTACCATAAATTTGATAAAAGAAAGGAAATCTTGGAACTTTTCTAATATGGCTTGGAACTTTTCTAATATGCCATTGTAATGGCAATGATGATTTAATCTATTTTTATGTGACAATCACTCCAATATAAGCAGTATGCAAATTAAAATCGCACACTGTGAGTAAGTAAAGGCCAAAGCTGTGCGCTAACGTCTATTTTTATAAATTGAACCATTATGGTCGGGCCGGATGGAAAGATTGATAGAATGCGATATGAAAAAATATTTTTTTCTGAGGTTTGCCCTACGCTTTTTCTTCAGAAGAAAATGGAAACCATCGTGCCTTTGATAAAAACGTAGCTTTGATGGGTGTAGAATGTTTAAGCTCCAACATTCTTCAAATTATGTATATACGTATAGTACTAAGGTTTTTGTGACAATACATGATTATATTTTTTATGAAATAGTAATTTTACTATAGAATGTAATCAAAGTATCCAATTAAATCAAATGTGACGTGCAATTACGTGCGTTTGCGTATAAGTAACATCAATCAAATCAATGTATTATATAATAAATAAAACCATTTGCAATGTTACAATATAATAAAATTAAATCTGAACAAATGGATAAAGTTAAAAAGCTACCAAAAACGTACGCAATAAAAATCAAAAAACTTAACTCTGAAAGTTTATAAAAGTTAATTGTTTGGAAGAATAAAGTTAGACAACATGCGGTGCGCGCATTATGGAGATTCACAAGCAATCATCAACAATCTTCCTTTTTACAAGCTACGGTGCGACTGTAAGCGGTTTGGTAAATATAACTGTTTGTCCCATGTATGGTGCCAAAAAGAAAAAAATATGTCGTAGTTCCATTGATTGTACTAGCGATAGTGATGGCGATGATAGCCCAGTGGTTAGCGCGATCGGTTTACATGCTGAAGGGCGTGGGTTCAAACCCCAACAATGAGCTTGAGCTGCCGGTGAAGAAAAACATCGTGAGGAAATCGTGGTGGTAGGATACTTTCTAGTATTTAAAGCTAGCTACCACCCTCAAGTTGAAAAACTGTCGTCAAGCACCTAACGTTGTGTTCCGACAACCTTACAAAGGAGCTACTTCCATTCCAGGCTAAGTGTGTTTACTATCTTCGACCACACCGTCACTTAACATCAAGTGAACTGTAGTTGAACACTATCGAACATTAAAAAAAAGCTAAGAAAGGTACGTAGCAGGACAATATATTGTCCATGTTGTCACGGCATAATTAGATAGATAGAGCAATCAGTGGTTAAGGGCTAATACAGACACAGTCAGCAGCGTTTGGCACACACAGAAAATGTCACTTGTTTAGAGCCAAACACATCGTAACAAGTAGTTATCGCTAATTGTTACATACACTCACCATGCGGGGGTGCCGCGGGGTGATGCGTGGTCCTCCATGTGAGCTTAGCTTCGTTGTGTGCCGCGTGGTCCAAGGCAAGCGCGGGAGCGGACGGTGGGGAAGCACACTCTACTCGGTACGTCACTTCTTCAGAGCCAAACGCGTTGCGTGCTGAACACGTGTAGTTCCCGCTAGTCGATACATCTACTTCTGCATTGAATTAAAAATGTGTAAATAAAAATAAAATAAACATCGTAGAGCAATTCACACAGCATTATCTAGCCCCAAACTAAGCAAAGTGTGTACAATGGGTAAACCTTCTATAAATACTTTTGTAATTATATACTGATAATACATACAGAGCACTCAGACACAGAACAAACTTATCATGATCTTTATCATCACATAAATGTTTATCCTGGTCGGAATTCCACGCCCTGAAAGCATTCTAGGTACCATAATATGAGCTAACAGTCAAATAAATTGGTAAGTTTTTATTTAAATAGCTCAGCTCAGTTGATAGTTTCTCTTGATATCTTATGGGAACTACTCTTTTCCAAAATACCTTGTTATGCGTTAATCAGTCACAAATACATCCCATGAAAAATAAAAGCGTCAGCTCCAGTTATGTGAGTGATATGGCACAATCTTATCCCACTATCTCACTAATATTATAAATGTGAAAGTTTGGATGGACGAATCGATGTTTGGTACTCTTTTACGCAAAAACTACTGAACGGATTTGAATGAAATTTGCTATGGAGGTAGCTGATACCTTGGATTAACACATAGGCTACTTTTTATCCTGATAACTTGTAGCGGGTAACACTGCGGGGCGCAGCTAGTATTTTTATAGGAATGTTACCATGTATAGCCAAGTGTCCGTGCGGTGTAAGATGAGTTCTCGGGTCATGGGTGACCGGCCTATCATCACGAAGCCACCGCGCTCGAGGAGCCGGCTCGCCGCGCCACACACACGCTAGTCGCAGAGCATGGCCGCATTGCACTCTCGCCCACACACCAAAAGAGAGGAGCTTCGCTCCAGCTGTCATAGAATACAAATATTTTCAGCTCAATTAGATTTGCTCTTTCTTACTCCTAATTAACACAGGGTGGTGAAGCAGGTTTCAGTACAAAAGAGAAAAACTCTTTTTGGAACAGCATAATATTTATCAAACGTTTTCAGAGAGGTTATGAAAAAATTGTATGTTTTATGATTAGCAGGCCACAAGACAACAGATGAGATAATATTACGTTGCTATGTGGTCGAAGTTGTAGCCTAGATATTTGGCTGCGATTACTTGTACATTCGCAATTCCAGGATCAACTGGCTCATATCAGAACCGAATAATGTATGTATTTTTACTGAAATTAATTAAAATTATTCATTCACCAAATTTTATCAAGAACAATACGTAAAATATCGGTGAAAAAAAAATGCAAAACAAACGCCAAATAGTTTCAAAAGTGGGACATTTGAATCAAGTGAGAAATAATCCTAGCTAAAAGTTTTATGTCAGGTAATCTTATTATTATTTTTAACAGCTTACCCCTTGAAGTAGTTGTAGCAGGTTGCGGTGCTGAAGGTTCCCCTTCACCTGCTACAGAGTGCGCTGCCACCCACGCCTCATACGTAGCACCTTCGGACAAAGACCTCAGTTCTGTCGATCCTCCCAATCCTACTGAAGGATCTCTGTCTTCTGACTGAACTGTTGTAGTTTGCGGAGGTCTGTCTCTGAAATAAAATCTACTACTTTAACAATGAAAATGTAAAATACACCAAAAAAAGACTATAAAATAAGAAATTGGTTTTACCTGCCGAGTTCTCTATAAAACACGGTATAGTAAAGTATTGGTCCATTAGGTCGGCTTGGTGGTAACCAACTGACTGCTAAAGATGTAACAGATGTTGCCACCACTTTGACAGCTGCTGGTGGTCCAGGAGCTACAAAAGACACACAAATACTTTAAATTAAGGAAATTCGACACGTTTAATACTACAATAAATAAATATCGTAGGACATTACACACACAGCGCCATCGCACACCCAAGCTAAGCAAAGCTTGTACTATGGAAGTCAAACAACTGATAAAATACTTTTTTTTTTGTAAATACATACTTATAATAAATACAGAACACCCAGACACAGAACAAACATTTGTTTATACCACAAAATGTTGATCCTGGGTGGAAATCGAATCCACACCCTTCAGCTCTTGGAGCAAACATACTACCAATGAACCAACAGGGATGTCAATGTGTAATAAATGTCTAGTCAATAAATGTATAATATATGTATCTGAAATTACCATCTTGTTGTGTGGTACAATGTATAGGAAGAGCAGGTACTCCATCACCTGCTGCCGTATACGCCAATGCTTGCACCGTGTAGTTGGTGTGTGGTTTAAGTGCGAGTAATAGCGTTTCCACGCCCGCTACCCGCTTCACCTCAGCGCCAATCCCCGCGCTTAGACCGCCCGCTCCACGTACCTCCCATTCGAGCCAGTCCGCCGCTGCCGACAAACAACTGCCATCACTCAGCTTACACAACAATAGCTTACCTATGTCCTATGAGAGCAATGTAAAGCAGTAAGTCGCGACGTAATATGACGCGTCTCAAACGGAGATTACACATTCAGTTGATGTATATGCGAGAAGTCTTTCGTTAGCTTGAACGCAAATATGAACCGAATGTCAAGGGCTTAAAATATAGTATTGAAAATATTATGATTGTTAGCTTTTATGTTGATTTAGTTTAGCGCCATCTTGCGTAATTTTGGTGGACTAGAGGTAGAATGGCGCCACCTCTGACGTAACACTGGTTTCGTGCGCTGATTGTTAGTCGTGTGACGTATTTTGACTTCAACCAATGAGAGCGCGGTAGAAGTTGCGGATGTCGGCCGGTAGAGGCGCTGTGGGAAGCGAGCCGGCCGTGCGTTGAATGTTGAGGAGATAAGAGATTCTCTTGGACTGTTGTGGAGTGCGGAGCTAAGCGGAATGTCTTGTCCCCAAGCTATGTAATAATAACTATACTGTTCTAACTATTCTTAAAACGACAATCGATGTGAAGCACTGATTAAACTTTTTATAAGAATACTGAATTGTATGGTTTGTTTTCTCACCCGCTACATCCTCGTCTAGTAACCATGTATGATGCGGATCGTCCACCACCTACCCCTCTGACGTTCTCCTACATGTATAGGTAATATTATCACCTACGCAATCCGACATCGTAGATCATGACTGTGAACAGCTACTTTTTAGCATTATACTGCGTTGAGTCGCATCGCTTCGCAACGCGGCATTTCTCACTCACGTGAGTCAACGTGTTATACGATTACAAGAAAATGTAAACACAACTTGCTCCAGGCTGAGCTGTTTTATTAAAATAATTTTTGTTTATCTCCAACTTGGATGTCGGTTATTTCAGAGCTAATGAAGGCTTATTTTGGGGGAATAGGGGTGTTCCAAAGTAAAACTTTTGACTATATTTTTTGGTTCACAAATTTTGAAACGTGGAAAAAGTTTACTAACTTTAAAGGTTAAACAGAAACTGGAAACACAATGTATTTTACTATAAACAACTTTACTAGTCACGTAGAAGTTGGAGCGTATTATTGAACGAGCCCTATGTAATCTGTAGGTATATAGTTTCACAGGACATTAAGAACTTTTAAAACTAAAAGATTATTAAATTACCTACTAGTAAGTAACTAATTACAATTTTTTAAATGTTATATTATGTACTTTATTTGGCATTTTGTTTTTCATCAACATCATCATCAGCCTATATTAGTCCACTACTGGACATAGGCCTCTCCCAAGACACGCCACTTAGCCCGATCTTCGGTTTTTCGATTTTGTTTTTATTCATTGACATGTAATCAGTGTTTTGTAACTTTTTTTTAATGATACACATATTTGAAATAATTTTACGAAATTTGACTTGTAACATTGGTGTTATCAATAAAATATTTCTATTCATGTTAAGTTATTATATTTAAAATGCCACATAGGTTAAGAAAAGAAAAGATCCTTATTTATTATACATTTTTTTTCCTTCTATTGATGTATCTGTTTGTTGTTAGATACCTCATTGTTATTACAATCTAGCCTAGTTGAGACTAATAAGTAATTTTAATATAACTTAAATTGCTAAGTAAAGTATAATCGAAGAATGCGTCCATCGAAACTTTTCTTACTGTCTCATATTAAGGGGAAGACACTTTGTTCATGTGTTCTATAATATGCACATTTACTCACTGCACTGACATTACTAACTTAATACACTAACTCAAAAGGGTTTGTCCTTTTTAGTCTTCTTACTATATCCGTGTTGTCGAGGATTTATTTTACATGAAAAAATGTTGTGTAGGCAACAACCACTATAATATGTATGAAGTACCTATAATGACCAGCATTTACAAATAATTGACCCTCCTCCCATCGCCGCGGTCTTGGAGCGCCTCTCCGCCTCCGAACTAAGCAGACTGCTTGTGTTACGAGGACGGTAAGAATATTAATATTTACTCACTGTGCTCAGGTCGATAGAGCAGTTTGTATCCGAGCAGGGCCCCGTGGTGAGAGTGAGCGGGCGGCGGTGACCACTCTACTTTTAGGCTTTGAGGAGACACCGCGCGACACCGAACTCCACGAGGACCTTCCGAAGGCACTGCACAAATAAATACGCACTTGTCAATACTAGCCATTGCTTGGGGTTTCTGAATTCTTTCTAAAAATTCTTCAAGAATTTCTAATTATTTTTGACGTCTACACTATATAAAAAAAAACACGTTACCAGCGTTCTGGCTGCATTTCCCTTCTCTATTGGATTATTTATTAGTCGCGATGCTAGCTCAGTGATTAGCGCAGTCGGTTCGCATGCCAAAGGGCGTGGGTTCAACCCCAACAATAAGCTTCAGCTGCCGATGAAGGAAAAACGTCGTGAGGAAACCGTAGCATGGTGGTAGGGTACTTTCTACCATCTTCGACCACACCGCCACTTAACAGGCGAGGCCATTTATCAGGTGAGCTGTGGTCAAACACAGCCTGACAAACATAAATAAAAAAAAAGTTAGATTAGGTTGTATTTATAAATGTGTAAATAAGATAAGATGTAGGTATTAATTAAAATGTTATAATTATAATCAGGATTTTGTAAGTAAAGTCACAAGCACTTACGATTGAACGATTCTAGACCTCTTTAAATTCCTTTTGGGTCAATAATACCATCACATAACATTATCATAATTTGACATTCTTGATAAAAAAATTGTCATGCCACAAGTGGCCAACAAGCAGACGAGTTACCCGATGGTAAACAATCACCGTCGACTATGGATATCTGTAACACTAGCGGTACTACAAACACTCGTACGTTGCCGACCTTTGAAGATTCTACAAATACACCTTTTGTTTCTAATAATACACTTTTTGAAAAAGCCAATTACTCCGCAAGAATACCAAGGAAGGCAGATATTGTTCTTTTTAGTCCATTGAAGTTAAGAGCGGAAACGTGATAATAATGCTCATATAAAAAAAAGTTATATTTAAGCAAAATGCACTGAAACCACTCACCGCTTTCCTGAGTTAACGTGTTAACAGGAGCTGATGCTGGACCAGCTCCGGCACTGTTGAATGCTCTAACGCTGATTGTATACCTGTGTAGACAAAATTTGTTAGCATTCAAAGGTATTCCCGTGTGGGCGCCGCAGCCATCGCGTTCAAGGCGCAGGAAGGAGTTTTGGCGGGAACGCGGAAAGACTCTTGTCACAAGTTGTATTTTTTCCAAAACTAGTGTTTTGTCGAGTGTTTATGTATAAAAATGATTTTGGATTTGGATACCCTTTCCAGGAATTAATTTATAGTTAAATGTTCTTATCAGGCCAAGGTTGTTTAGTAAATTATACAGAGAAAATTCCTTTTGCTTCTACGTCATCCGCACACACACTTTTACATTGCTGACGCAAAAGAACAGTTTTTTTAATATTACTTTTACTATTATATGGTAAACAATCAAAACCCTTAGCGTCCCATTTTTTTAATGTAAAAGTAATGAGACGATCGAGACGCTCTCCTGATGGTAAAAGATAACGCCTGTTCATAACCATTGCAGCGATACACAGAACTTTGAGTGGTAAACAAAGTCTAGGGCATTGCTGCATTGGCGCTCATTACTTTGAGACTTTTCATGGATAGTCTTAACATGCCCTTTTCCTCATAAGTTACCGAGTGTAATGCTCCAGGCCTTCAATAGTGTACTTGTTGATCTGGCCCCTTACAGTAGCGAACTCCATACCAACGTTGGCACCTCCTGCTAAGGACCCGTCTGCAGACGCCCACCACCACACCGTGTAGCCGAGAAGCTCCCCGTTCCAAGACATTGGGGGTGGAGCCTAGGACAAAACTAGGTGATTAGAATAATCTCATCAGGAATTACGATATGTTTTTGTTTACTCTGTGGTACTATATACAGCGATCAAAAAAACCTAATTTTGATGGTCTCACAGACCTAAGTGTTTTCCTGTGTGAAAAATAATATGAAAAAACTTAAATTACAAAGTAAGATAAAATGTGATTCTAAAGTAAGATAAAATGTGATTCTACTGGCTAAGTGTTCATCTTGTAAAATACCTCTATAAAAATTAAACAAACACTCACAAAATTGCATATTATCTTGTAAAATTGAATAAAAATACGACAGAAAATATTGTTTGCCAATTCAACTTACTTGCCAAGAGAGTTCAACAGTGGTAGCCCGGGGGGCAGATGCTCGGACGCTGAGCGGTGCTCGTGCCGGAGGCTCGTGTAGTGTCAACGCAAGCAGTGCACGGGTGTGGGACGATGCAAACTGCGCTGTCACCGTGCGAGCTCTAACCAGATAAGCTGTGGCTGGCTCTAACCCGGATATTGTGGCACTTTCCATTCTAAATCGAATTAGAGAACAGAACATAAGCAATTTATCATTCAAATCCAAAAATACTTATTAGGTGGTGATCGTCTAGGGTACCAACGCCATAACAGATATTCAACCGTCAAACGTCAACAGAGTAAAGAAAAGTGTGTTCCAGTTTATATGGTCGTGCAACTAGCGAAACTACATGACTAGACTCGCCATATAACAACAAGCGCCAAAGTAGCGATGCCCTGGACTTTGTTTTGTTAATCATATCATCAAGAGATCATCTCATTACTCTTACAAAAAAAACTTATAACAATCAAATCTTTGTACAATTGATGGAGTGACGTTATCTTTAATGGGCAAAGATGTTTTATTGATTTATATGCTTCTAAAAGACTGAATAAATGTTGATGACATTTACGCACTATGTACCTATTTTGTGATAGTGCATATTTGTTTAGGGTCAAATAAACTGATATAAACTTATTGTAATTACACTCACTCAGAATATGAATCAATTGCATGAGCTGAAACTGATACGTTGTGTGTATCAGCGTCTCTCCAAGAATCTGGACTTGTGGAGTCATGTTTCCGGTATTGCACCACGTAGCCCAGAACTGGTGAATTACCATCATACGGCCTTCGCCACTGGAGTCTTACAGACCTTGAGGTGGTTTCCACTACACGGAAATTAGCTGGTGGTTCAGGTGGCTCTAAAAAAAATATGGAAATAGTTATCAAATCGAAGAAAAGTATGGATTATAAGCTTTATTTATTTTTTAGTTTAGTTACCTTGAACTGCCAAATGGACGAAGTGGTCAGATCTACCATAAGGGTTTGATGCTTGGCATCGGTAAACACCAGAGTCTCTTCTATCTGCTCGCTCTATTACCAACTCACTCCTTAACCCTTCAGCACTTCTGGTTTCTGATATACTCATTCTTAAATCAAAAATACAACAAAATTTGACCTGGATCATATTCTGTAGTACACAAATTAGAGTGAAGTGTTTACTTATTATCTATTATTTACCTGTAATCAGAGTTAGGTAAACCTCGTCCAGAATGGCTCCAAGATGTGGAGAGTGGGCTATCACCACGGGCCACACAAACTAGTCTTACTGTCTCACCCAGTTTGGAAGTCACATTCGCAGACTGTGTCTCAAATCTTGCTGGTTCTGGAAAGTTAATTCATATTAAAACAGTTGATAGCGATAACTTTATCCAATGATCCAGTTAACGTTCTCTTACCATTGACGTGTATGTTAAGTATTTTGGAAAGAGCCGGTGTAACTCCATTGTCTGCTCTACATTTATACTGTCCAGAATGTTCCGCTCTTGCAGATTCTAATCTCAAAGATCCATTGCCAAACACTACCGGATCCGATACTCCGCCAAGAGTTGTCTCTGTGCTACCTTTAAAATTTAAATGATTAGAATGTTTTTGATAATGATAAGAACTATTATTACATAATTAGCTTGAACCCGTGACTTCGTCCGCGTTGACTTAAGAATTGGGTTCAGAGAGAAACTAAACATGTGTTAGTAACAAAAGAACAACCGTTTCCATTAATCATGAAACTTGCGTTACTTAATTGCCTAAATTAATATAAAAGATACCTTTTACCGGAATAATTTTACATAAGACACATCTATACGAAATTTCAAGTGGATACATCCTGCAGTTAGTTTTTTGATAATCTTATATCTTAACATTGCCCCGGGATATAAAATGCCTTATATGTCAATCCAGGTAATACACTAAATAAGCGCTAAATTTCATTTAAATCCGTTCAACCGTTTCTGCGTGATTGAGTACCAAATATATACAAACTTTCACTTTTAAAATATTAGAGGATTATTTTACACCTTACCAGAATATTTGGTCCAATAAATGGCAGGAGTAGGGTGACCACGAGCTTCGCAACTAATCGTTAACGACCCATTCAGAAGTACGGAAACATCTGAAGGTACCAGTTGCCAATACGGTGGAACTAGAAACAAACGTAACTTGTTTTACATGAATTATGGTCTTAATATGCTTTAAATCAAGTGAGGGTGATTAAAATACCTTTAATAGCCAACTCGGCGGACGTGTTTGCTTTTCCGGCAGTATTCGTAACGACACACGTATAAATACCGCTATGTGTTGCAGTTAGACTTTTGAAAAGGAGCATGCTGTAAAATTCAGCTCCTCGTTCTTCAACCTAAAATAAAATGTGGATTCAGTCTCGATATATATACAACCTATCATCAAATTGTATTTACTTGGTAGTAGATACCTACCATATATTCTGCAGCCAAGCAGTTTTTGTTTTCTGTTTTCTCTTTAATTTGTAATGTTTTTGTGTACTTGTAATTACGCCTGCACACGATGCTTAGTGGCATAATAAACTTACTTAAATATGTAATCTTAGTAAGTAAATTACTTGTAATTTTTATGAGATTAAACGATTCTTAAACCGTAAGCAGTAGTGTAAGCATTACTGTATTCCGGTTTGAAGGTAGCTAAGTTACAGGGCTGTTGAACTAACCATCGAAAGTCTCAAAGTAATAAGCGCCAAAGCAGCGATATCTTGGACTTGATTCTGCTACTCAAAGTTCTGTGTATCACTGCAACAGTGTTATCTCTTACTATCAGGATAACGTCTCATTCATCCCATTACTATTACATTTAAAAAAAATTGTTACAATTCTGAAATTCTTACTTGTGGCAAGATTTCAATTGTACCTATATAATCTTTATCATTTTGTTTTACAATAATTTATAACTAACTGAATACAAAATGATACGTATTTTTTTGTTTGTTTTGCTACTGTAAACGTAATCAATCTACTAATATAAACGAAGCCTTGTCCACCAAAAGAGAAACGGTCTGTATTTGTATCAAAGTCAAAATTGTAAGAACTATGTTTAGGTATAACAAAGTAAAGGTAAAGTCATAAATAAATATTGGAGGACATTTAATACAGCGCCATCTAGTACCAAAATTAGAAACAATATAGCTCATGGAATACTTCTTATATATACTTATTATGCCTACATTTAGAACACTCAAACATAGAATAAAAATTATTCGTGACCCAAGCTAACAGGACACCACATTTCTTTCTTACTTGGAGTGCACTAGATATCGGCATTTGATCCTTTAGCCAAGAAAAATAAACGGGCATGTCTCCAGACGTCACAGTGCAAGTTATTTGAGCTCGATCACCAGATCTCAAGCCGGGAGTAAACACGATTGGTGATAAAACTGGGGGCGATACTACCGATACTTGAACCTGCAACAAAGTAAACAAATTTCTCAGAAAATACGAGTACGAGGTTTGCCTTTCCACTGTGGAAATCACTTTGGCAAATTACTCACGAGAATTCAAGTGACTCGGTGCACCATTGCAATGCACCCAAAAGCATCGTAACTTGTAAAACTCACAGCGTCTTTTCAATTCTTACTTGCAGTTCCGAAGAAACGACACAATAATGGCCGTTTAGTTCGTTGCTTATTCCGAAGTAAATAGAAGGACGGGCTCAGGAGACCTGGCACCTGTATTGTTAAGATAGTTCGACGCAATAAAATGGGGGACGGGGTAAAATTGCTGTCGTTTCGTTTCATTTTCTTGAGGGGGAAATTGGATTACCGAAGCCTCTATGATTAGGTTGGCATGAAAATATGTTTATTGGCTTACCTCCCTTTTAGCCAATTCCCCGCCTGGTGTGATTACGGAGCAAATCCAGGTACCTTTATCTCTGTTCTTATCGACGTTTGTGATAGTTAGCTGGCCGTCTAGTTGGTGATACCTTGAGTCCGAACCTGCTCCGCCTTCCCATTTTACTGAACTGCAAATTGCGATGTAAATTCAGATTGATACCTACTGATATGTATTATTAAAGTATTTTTTATAACATGCTAGGTGTTTAACCACAGCTCAAAGCTTCGTCTTGCTTTGTATCCACATTAGTAATACAAAATTAGGTGAAAACCACATCAGTTTTTTATTCTAGGGGTATTGAGGTTGTCTCGCTTCGCATACGAAGCCGCGCGCGTTGTAGGTACTCAGTTTTGTCTCCATGATGAAGGTCACCGTATGTGTGGCTACGTTTTGTTGTTAATGCATACGCAATGTGGCCGAAACTATTGTCGGAGTTTCCTATATAAATAATTAAACATGATTAATCCCACATAAGTTAAGCATAACAAAAATGTGTCAAAACCACGTCAGATTCCATAGTAAAAACTTAGCTCAGCAAATTATTAGTCAACACCGCAGTTTTTCTCAAAGAACATCAGCATTCTGCCTAAACTTCCAATTTCCCTTTCGTAAATATTATATACAAACACAATAACATCCAGCTTGCTCGTACAGTGTACGTAATGGTAATAGGTGGCCGACTCCTAATGTCGCGTCATACATATTGTAGCGAGGCAATGCGGGAAGTGAATTTTTATATTCCAACAGCCGTTTGTTTGCCGGAATGCTGTGGTAGGGAATACTTTATAGGTTATTTTAGGAGATACATAAAAAATAAATGGAAGTAAAGTTTAAGTGCCAATTTAATGGTTTCAGAAGACATTTGCTCGGAAGCGTTCATGAATGCTGAGTAAAGTCAGCCAGCTCGTCTACAAAAGAATTAATTGGCGCATCACGAGGGTCATATTGCAGAACACCTCTATGTTGGCTCCATATAGTAAAATGTTGATATTGTTCTCATCTTTCTCTTTTGGGTCATCTTAAAAGAGAGTAGCAGGTGAGGTGCCCTCCTTGCGAAGGGTTTTCTATACATTTACAACATAAAGCGTATTAAAAAAGGCGCCTATAAACATCTCGCTGAATTGGCAACGCATTGACAACATCACTAATGTTGAAGATGTCCATAGACGATAGTGAGCATCAGACGAACCACCTGCTTCTATGCCGGTTTTTCTATAAAAATTGTATTAATAGCAATATGGCAAGTTCTAGAATGTCCCTAGTTTCGGTATGGCAAACTGGTGTATTCAAGTGCTTAGGTAGGTACTTATGAAAACGTATTTTCAAATCGAGCAATATCAGGATGTTTGCTTAAATTTTGGCTGCAACGCAAAACATTGGCTCGCTATAGATGACTTTAGCACATAAATTCAGATTGTCAACGTATTTAGGTGAACCGTTGAAACAATCAATCAATAGGTTTTGGCTTTCCTTCAAACTATTTGATTACCACGTATTTATAAGTACATCAATCGTAATAAGAACTTACTCGATAGGGAATCCATAGTAGGGACACCAGACAGTGACTTCTGATCCTGTAACCGCCTTCACAGATACCATGGATCGAATGTACGGTGGACCTAAGGAAAAAAAAATCACATTATTTAAAAAAATTATAATAGATAGAAACTCTTTATTGTGTTCACCAAAAATAGACAAAAAGTACAGAAAACGAAATTTAGGCGGAAAGGTGGATTTAGCTCTTTAGCTCTTTCTTAATTCCAAATCTCATCTCGCGCGTGGCGCCGACGGCGGCGCGCGGCACTAGCTGTTCGGTCGTGTGCCTTGCGCACTCACACACGGAGCGCACAGAATACCTTAAATCGACTAGAGATATAAAGTAGGTAGGCCCTTAACCCGAATTCGGTGTGATGATGATGATAATAGTATTATAAATATATATGAAAGTATGTAAAATGTATACGCGAGAGTAATGAAATTCATAGCTATGTACGTATATTTTTAACATTTGGTTGTTTTTTATGTAAAGGTAATGGGACGAATGAAACGCTCTCCTGATGGTGAGAGTCCATGATCCTTGCAGCGATAAACAGAAATTTAAGTAGCAAAACTAAGTACAGAACATCGCTGCTTTGGCACTCATTACTTTGGACTTTCGATGGTTAGTCTCAACGGCCCTGTAATTTCCCTAGTACCTTTCAAATCGGAACGTAATTAATACTGTAATGTAATTAACCATTCTTTAATCTACGACACTAAATTAAATCAAATTTATTAAGACTAAAGGCAATATAATAAAATGACAAATATAAAAAAATATAATTACATATGTACCAGACAAATACGAATAACAACTTTAAAATATATCTCATGCATGTTATTTTTTTTTATGCTTGACAGGCTTGGTGTTTGACCACAGCTCACCTGATGTTAAGTGAAGGTGTGGTCGAAGATGGTAAAGTACACCGGAATGGAACTGGCTCTCAAGTGACGCTGCCGGAACACACCGTTAGATGCTTGGCGGCACATTTTCAACCTGAGGGTGGTAGCTACCCAACCGAGTACTAGAAAGTACCCTACCACCATGCTATGGTTTCCTCACGATGTTTTCCTTCACCGGCAGCTCAAGCTCTTTCCTGGGGTTTGAACCCACGTCCTTTAGCATGCGAACCGACCGCGCTAACCACTGACCTATCATCGCTACAAAACACAGTTATACAATTTGGCAAATGTTTTCGCAAATGATATGAATATTTACAAGACTATTTTCTATCCCGGAAACAGATAAACCAATAGGGTGCAGACCTAGTGTAAATTATTAGTGAGGTGAGATACAATATTTTTTTTGAATCATGTATCAACCCAAACTATCGGCAGCCCTGTTGGTTCATTGGTAGAATGTCTGCTTCAAGAGCTGAAGGTCGTGGATTCGATTTCCACCCAGGACAAACTTTGTTCAAAACAAAATGTTTGTTCTGTGTCTGGGTATTCTGTATTTATTTTAAGTATATATTTACAAATAAAAGTTTTTTTTAAAAGTATTCTATCCGTTATGTGTCTTTGATAGTGTACTATAGCTGAACAGATTTGGTTGAAATTTGCCACGTGACACTGTTAGTATTCATACAGTTTATATGAATCGCTATTTTTCTCTGGTATTCGTAACAATACGTTAAAAAAACACTAAACAATTTACTATCAACCAAAATGTAAATAATTATTGTTCACAAAATTTTACTCAATTTTGAGGGTAGGTAATTTTGTTTTATTAACGTTTAAAACCCTGTTCTGCATTTACTCGAAACTGCCTCATTTGGCTCTCCTAACAAAATAATAGCGCACCTGTACAGTTCGTTAATTCTTCGTATTATGATAATAATAATTGTGGGCAAATGTTATGGCATGATTTGCATGGGTCTTCCCATGTCCGATGTTCGTGATATTAACCCGATTAAAGGCGTTATAGTCATATGTAAAATTGCTGAAAGAGTCAGTTTCAGAAAAGCGTTTGTTGCTTATTAGTCTAGATAAATAAATAACTTTGTGGTAGAACTCCTTAGCAGGAGGTCGTCTAGGTAGGTACCACCGCAGTACCAGTTATTCTGCCGCTAAGCAGTAGTGTGTAAACATTACTGTGTTCCGGTTCGAAGGGTACTGCAGCTAGCGAAATTACTGGGCTGTTAAGACTAACCATCGAAAGTCTCAAAGTAATGAGCGCCAAAGCAGTGATGCCCTGGACTTTGTTTTGTTACTCAAAGTTCTGTGTATCGCTGTAATGGTCATGGATAGGCGTTATCTCTTACCATCAGGAGAGCATCTCGTTCGTCTCATTACTACTTACATAAAAAAAAAAAAAAAAAACATTACACACAGCACTATCTGACCCCGAACTAAGCAAAGCTTGTACCATGGAAGTCAGATAACTGATAGAATACTTTAATACTTTTTTTTTGTAAATACATACTTATAATAAATACAGAACACCCAGACACAGAACAAACACTTGTTTATACTACAATATGTTTATCCTGGGACCAATTTTGGACCATGGCCTCGTTTTGTTTCAATTATTTATTAATAGCTTATAATCATATATACCTTACCTTTATATCTTTACTACAATGGTTATGCAATGTCCCCTCCAAGGCACAAGATTTGAATTTATGTACGGTATTTGCTGAGTGGAGTAAACATAACTCACTCGGTAGACTTATGTGCCACGCGTTTGTTAACTGGCTCGATTTCCAGCGGTGATAAATTTTCTCGTAAGACTTAAACCTTGCGCTGTGCTAAAATAGTTTGTGATTTTAGTTTAAATTCGCAAAATAATATTATGTTAAAATAATGTTACAATATACAAGGTTATATCTGCTTAATCGAAAGGGGGCAATGCACTCATTATTATAAACTACTTTTAAATGTACAACTATGAAAACGTCAAATAGTAAAAAAATATTATTTTAATATGAACAATGACCTCCATTCGCCTTACACCCTATTATGTATAAATTATATTGCTGCAGGCAAGTACAAGTGAGCAAATTTGTAACGGCTGACTGGCCAGCCCAGCCCAACTGTATGTAAATGAAAAGTCACTCAAAGACCTCTGAAATGAATTTTCCAGCGCTGCTGTATAAAAAACAAACGAAATTCACAATTAGCGGTGTTACCTGCTACATTTTTTCGGGATAAAAAGTAGCCTATGCGTTAACCCACAGGGTGTCAGCGACATCCATACCAAATCTCATCAAAATTGATCTACCCGTAAAAAAGTAACAAACATACAAACACACTCACAATCTTCTGCCTTTATAGTATTAGTCTTTAATACTTTTTTTATAGTCTGTGGTCTTACCATAAACATTGAGTCTCGCAGCGTGGGCGACGCTGCCATGAGTGTTGGTGGCTCGACATTCGTATCTTCCTCCGTGCTCCACTCTAGCACCATTCAGTGACAACGTGGAGAGGATGTAATTCGCGCTGGAACCGAGGCCCGTCGGACCGCTCTCCCGCCCTTCTGTTATTACAGCTCTGAAAGCAAACCAAATGCAAATCCAAGTTTGTTTAATGTAAAAGTAAAGACACGAACGACACGCTCTCCTAATAGTAAGAGATAACCATTGCTGCGATACCCAGAACATTGAATAGCAAAACAAGATCCAGGGCAGCGCTGCTTTGGCGCTCATTAATTTCAGACTTTCGATGGTTAGTCTCAACAGCCCAGTAATTTCGCTAGCTGCAGTACCCTACAAATCGGAATACAGATGTTTACACATGCTGCTTGGCGGCAGAATATCTGGTACTGCGGTGGTGCCTACCTAGACGACCTCCTGCTAAGGAGATCTACCAGCAAAGCACAAGCGATGGAGAGTTTTATGCAACACTGGTAAAATAGCGATAGCCATCCAGCGAATTAGCGATAAGCAAATCATCATTAGTCATTTAGCGATGTCCATTTCCTTTCATTCCACTTATATCCCCGTACTATGACCTTATCACACTACCACGCATGTATGTACGCTTTGATTGCAGAAATCATCATAACGCGTAAGCAAAAACCAATGGCCGCTAACTGGTACTATTGTGAAGTTTTTGCATTAATAATGGCTATCCAAGATCTGTGAACCTATGTATAATCCGATGTCTTGTCATGACAAACAAAATCACGTTTGTGTCACTTTTAGTGTGATTTGGGGGTCTAGATAGTATCCCCGTATCTAATATCTGCATGAGTTACAGACTACCTTTGATTTACTTTACTAGTAATGAAGGAGTACCTACTACGAAGGTCGTAGGTGTTAAACTTTTTTTTGTGAATTTTGATTTCTTTGTCACGGGACCGTAACTAAACGTCTCGTTTTTGTCATCAACAGCACACATCATGTTTGCCAAACCTGCTTTTTTTTGTTGGGTGACTGAATTTTTTTAAATTTTTTTTCGCGAGTTCATAGTAATAGATTTTTTACAAGCTAGGTGTTTTGACCACAGCTCACCTGATTGAGTGACGGTGTGGTCGAAGATGGTAAAGCTCACCTAGCCTGGAATGGAGAGTTGGAAAGTTGTTGCCTAGTTGTTCATAAAGATGAGTGAAATGAGTCTACCGTACCGTGTAAACCCTAATCTATATACATATACTTACATTTTCAAAAGCTAATAAAACAGTCGTTCCAACTTCAAACAGGCCTAAGCCAAGGAAGTTGAGAGTTAGACAGCGATTTCACTTGGCAGCCTTACATACGAATGTGAGAAACTTTGAAACAATCTGAGGTACATAATATACCTTCTCAACTTAGTATTGTGAGTAAATTAGGAGAGTGTAAAAGATTTGAAACAGCATACAGAGTACCGACTCAATATTTTCAAACCCGGATGTAAATAGAAGGGTGTACAAAAGTAAAAAACTAAATCAAAATCGGTTCAGCCGCTTGGGAGCTATGACGCCACAAAAATGTAGGTACATATGTAGTTGCTGTGTTGACAGCCTTGAGAGCTGTAGGGCGTGGGTTCGATTCCCACTCAGGGCAAACATTTTGTGAATAAACACAATCATGTTTGTTCTGTGTTTTGGTGGTCTGTATGTATTATAAGTATGTATATACAAAAAAAAAGTATTTATGTATTCTATCAGTTTTTTTTCCTGGTTTCTTTCCTTTATATAAGGTCTCCACAGTTTTAGTTTCAGTTTTGTGAATAAACAAATGTTTGTTCTGTGTCTGGGTGTTCTGTATTTATTATAAGTATGTATTTACAAAAAAAAAGTATATATGTATTCTATCAGTTATCTGACTTCCATCACACAAGCTCTGCTTGGTTTGGGGTCAGATGGCGCTGTGTGTATAGTCCTACGATATTTAAATACAAAATGTTTGCCCTGAGTGGGAATCGAATCCACGCCCTACAGCTCTCAAGGCAGATATACTACCAATGAGCCAACGGGGATGTCAGAGTGAATATCGGTATCTTCCAAGCAAGCGTGTTCCATATTAGACCGCATCATTACTTAACGTCAGGTGTGACGCAAGCCTATCGATCATAAAAAAACTACATTAAAATTTCTTAGCTATGATTCATGAAAATTTGTTCAGCAGTTTATTGTTAGCTTTTTTCTAGTTGATGATAAATGGAGGTGAGCATCTTTTACGAGTTTAGACTCGTAATCGAGTTTACATTTAGTATGCTGTTACTGGTGTCGAAGGATTTTTTAGTTCATACTTGGGCGAAATGTTAATCTAGGATTAGAAATCGGCTAGTACAATTTGTGTTCTAGTTATTTTTGTATTTTCATTTTCATGTAGGGACATTGAAATTTAACTACGTCTATGCTAGAAATACAATGAAATAAGAATTTAAAATAAATATAATTCGAGACAATATAAAACAAAGAGTATTCCAAATGAGCCCAATTCAGCATGGGTACCCATTGTAACAAAAGGTGCAGTTTTTTCAGAAGGATCGCCATATCAATTTGGGAGTGCGAAACGTTAGACAGATGTATGGAAAGTGGGATAGCTCTTCTAGCGAGCGAAAAAGACTATTGCATTTTTTTATGTAAACGTAATGAGACGAACGGGACGTTCTCTTGATGGTAAGAGATAGCGCCTGTCCATGACCATTGCAGCGATACACGGAACTTTGTATATTAAAATTATATTATCTATGTTGAGTGGAGACCGCGTATTGGCAAACGTAGCGTAGGACGCCCTGAGACTCGATGGAGTGACGATATACATAGGACAGCTGGCGGTGGGTGGAAGCGAAACCCCGAAGATCGGGCTGAGTTGCGTGTCTTGGGAGAGGCCTATGTCCAGCAGTGGACTAATATAGACTGATGATGATGATGATGATCTATGTTGCCAATAAATTATTATTTTAAACAGATATCTACGAAAATTTTTATATAAACGTTTGGCACTTAGTTATAAAATAACAACCACTTAAAGCGGGAAGAGACTAACAATTTGTCTTGAAAATATATTTCAGAAATACGCCGATACGACTCCATAGCAATTCAATAGAAACTTCACAACTTTAATTAATAAAGTTTCAAGTTCTGTTATTGAGTCGGTCTGTTTAACCTCAGTCACTTAAAACTTTACCTTGACTGCTCATAAAGTATTGTAATTGCCTATCTGGCGTATGCTTCCGAAACTGAAGACGTGGCACTATGTCTGCACTTCTCGCAAGAAAACTCCATTTTGGAAACAAGTAACATCATGCATAAAATATTTTCACAAACATGCATGGGCTTGGACATACGAAGACTTTAAAAAACCTTCTTAGAGATGCATCTAAATTGTTGTATACAAACTGCTTAGCAGTTTATGGTTCTAGCATATAAACTTGTGGTAATTATATTGTACGATTACAGCGATGTATAGCGATTTTTTGAGCGAGCGTGATAGGAAATGGTCAAGATAATTACATCACAATCTTATAAATTTTGACAACATAAAAATTAAAACGAACATGCATAATATAATTCTAAAAATATAAAAAAATATATATGTAAAAGGAAATATCAAGTAAAACATGATGACAAGTGGTTGGCGCGCTCGATTCGCACTCCGAAGGGCGTGGTTAAAACCTCAACAATGAGCTTGAGCCGCCGGTGAAGGAAAACATCGTGAGGAAACCATAGGGTGGTAAGATACTTTCTAGTACACAGTTGGCTAGCTGCTTTCTAGTTGAAAGTCTGCCGCTAAGCATCTAACGGTGTGTTCTAAGAGCCCTACTTGAGATTCAGTTCCATTCCAGGCCAACCAACGGGCAATCAACATCAGGTGATGATAAAAAAAGTAAAAAACTTTGAAAAGACAGAGGTTCGTATCGTGAGGTTTGAAACTGACAGATGATCTCTCAACTAGACGGTCATAGCTTTGACTATATATATTCTAAATTAACACAGAGGGTATTTTTTATCCTTGAAAACGTGGATGAACCCGTGAGCAGCTAGCGGTGATAAAATAGTATGCAGAGACCGTTATTTTGTACATCTACGTCGTAACTCTGTAGCTGACTGAACTGTGCCTTTACGATGATATTTTACAACGCTCCTGATAACGGCTGGGTATACAACAACTTTATGACGACAATATTCTAGAACATTCTAAATGCCTTTGCGATTTAATAAGTTTTATTAGTCCTTTTATCAGCGACATTTGTACCGTGTCACAATTTTCTAAATAAAAAATAGTTATTCTATTTACAGAATTGAGCTAGATATTCAAAAAAAGTAATGTTAAAGTCCTCGCGGGGAGAGAATCGTGAAAATCTAAATCAGTATGTAAAATATCTTGACGTTTTCATATAGGAGTACAATGTTAGTACATCTTTTTTCATAGCATTTACAAATACAAATACAAATAATCTTTAGTAATGCATATTGTTTTAAAACATGGGTTTGGCCCCTCCTTTTAAGTTTACATAAACCTGTATTAGGAGAGACCGCTCCTTCAAATACACTATTTTTGATACATTTTACAAACATAATGGCAATAGCATTTAACTATACGTTCCGGCATCCGACTTCATAAAACCTAAAATTTATTTGACAATGAAAAAAATATTTATAAAACTAGCTGTTGCCAGCGACTTCATCCGCGCTAAATTTAACACAAATATGTTTGAGAAGCTCTATAACCCCATTTATTTGTAAACTATGCTTTTTTTTGTCAACCTCGATGTTGTACCTGGTAGGTAAAGGACTCCAGACTGCCCGGTCTGCGGCTTTGGTGGTCGAGTGACTTTACGAGTCACACGACCACCAAAGCCGCAGATTTGTTATTTAAAGATAGTTAAGATAGTTGTCACACCATCTTGGTCTGGGAAGATCCTGAAGTCGAGGAAATTTTGGAGTCTAAATTTTATTTCGTATGTTCATTGTAATTTTCAGTTTATACAAAAAAACGTATAAAACGTTGTGAGCATTGCTAGAAGAAACCGATTCACTCGCGACTTGAAGGCACCCAGATGGTATCTATCGGGGAACATTTAGCAAATGTCAGTTAAATTTGCTAAATGTTCCTAAATGATTAAATTGGGACTTGATTATTTGAGTGTAGAAATTTTATCACTTACTGAGTGAGCCGTATCTTAACCCCTAAATAATTGTACAAATAATTTTGTTCTCACCCATGGTGCGAAGGTATCGACTGGCCGTCCAAGCTCCACCGGAACCTAGGTGGGGGTTCCCCCACGGCAGAGCACTTCAGCGCCACCTGCGCCCCAGGTTGAACAGCTTGCTCGATGAACGTATAAACCAGCTCCGGGCGAGAATCTGCATTAATATAGAAAAAGTTAGAAACGTGTTATAAAAAGCAAAAGAAGGATAACATAATTTAAAAATCCGACCTCCGAAAATCCCCCGACTTCAAATACTTATTTTAAACTTTTTGGAGACCATAGATATTATGTAGACAACGCGCCGCCCCGGGCGTTCGCCCGAATGACCCTATAGAAAATACGCTTTTGCTACAGTAGTATGTACATTACATAATTATTTGCAAGTTTTGGTTTAGCACAAACAAATGTTTGCTGCAGCGCCCCCCGGTGAGTTGTCACCGTAACACTTATCTAAGAACACGCACCAATCAAACGCGAACCCATAACTGAAAACTGCATCAAAAGCGGACCAGTTTGGAGAAAAATGGCAACATCGATTTGCATAGACAAACATCCTTTCATACGCGTATACCGTCTCCGTTCTATCGTTGGTAAAAATTATGACGAATTGAAAACCTTCTCCTTTTTGAAGTCTATTTAAAAAACTATTTTAAACGAGCACAATACCATTAACCGCAACTTTCAAAATCAATAAGCTTAAAATAAATTCAAAAAATTACTAGGCACGTAAAAGCGTCCAAATGAAAATTTTAAAAGCCAGAAAAAACATAAAAAGAATAAAACACACTTACCAGAAGAACGTTTTAAACGTTTCCGTTTGAACGGGCGAACTGAGCGAGTTTGCCTCGCTAACGAGCACCGTGTAACTGAAAAAACATAACTGGGTAAATGGAAAAATATAGAAGAGCATAAACGTAACTAGGGTAGGGGTTGGGGCTGCCTTGGCGCTCTATTCTCAAATCATACCCCTCAGTTTTCGCGTACGAATAAATTCGCCTGTCATGCCATGTCGAATATTGGTGACGTTCATTGTAGCGATGATAGCTTGGCTCAGTGATTAGCGCGGTCAAATTTCAACAGTACGCTTTAGCTACCGGTAAAGGAAAACGTCGTTCAGGGTTTTCGCATGTCCATGACCATTGCATCAATACACAGAACTTTGAGCTGCAAAACACAGTCTGGGACATCGCTGCTTTGGCGCTCATTACTTTGAGGCTTTCGATGGTTAGTCTCAACAGTCCGGTAATTTCGTTAGCTGTAGGTACCCTTCGAACCGGAATACAGTAATGTTTACACACTACTGATTGGTGGTAGAATATCTGTTACTGCGGTGGTAGGTACCTACCTAGACGACTTCCTGCTA
This sequence comes from Biston betularia, assembly GCA_905404145.2. Classification (NCBI taxonomy): domain Eukaryota; kingdom Metazoa; phylum Arthropoda; class Insecta; order Lepidoptera; family Geometridae; genus Biston; species Biston betularia. Next base: position 5,818,479 of record FR989879.1, read on the forward strand.
AGGCAATCTACCACCAAGTAAATTATGCGTTATGCGCTTATAAACCATTCCATCCATCACACAAGCTCTGCTTAGTTTGGGGCGCTGTGTGTATAGAAAAAAAAAACTATATTTGACAGCTTTTAAATGAGCGTCCTAGTTGCGTTTTCAAATGTAATATTGATTTAGAGTAGCGGTCGGCAACCGTCCTCGCAGGCAAGGACTGTATAGTGGAAATTTAAAGTACAGGGGTACTGCATTTGCTTGTAATTTTGATACAGGAATTCTATATTTGAACATACCTATTACATGTAAGTGATACAAAATTCAAAAAACATTTCATTGATGCCTTCGTAGGTCTACGTCAACGACAAAGGAGAAATTAATAACTAAGAAATGAGGAAAAATAATTAAAAACGAGAATTTCAAAGTAAATACACTTGAATGCTCGCTTAAACTTTGCGCTCACATGACGTAATTAAGTATTTGTTTGGTACAATTTTTTTTTGGATTGGTAAGTAATAAAGAACTGTAGGGCGTGTGTTCGATTTCGACCCAGTACAAACATTTTACGGTATAAAAAAATCTTTGTTCTGTGTGTATTATAAGTATGTATTTACAAAAGATACAAAATATTTACTATATGTGTTCTATCAATTATCTCACTTCCATAGTACAAGCTTTCGTTTAGTTTGGGGGCAGTTGGCGCTGTGTGTAATGACCTATGATATTCAATTATTTTAATTTATCAAAATGATAATAATACTTTTGTTAACAAAGAAGTCGCGGGCCGCAAGGAGGAAGTCCGTTTGCGGCCCGCGGACCGCATTTTACCGATTGCTGATTTAGAGAGTAACACTCTACGCGAATTAAAATATACCCTTAAAAGTAAGTATTAATATAATTCGGAACGTTCTAGAGATAGATTTGCTTGTAGATTTTGCTATTATTCCCTGAGTACATCCACTATCGCTTGTTTACTTAGCGCTGCCTTTAGCGTAGTTATCTTTATGTTTGTATAATGAGAATGTTCCGCGCTTTGCTGAAAGCTACGGCCCTGTCAGTTCTAATGATCCTTCATTAATGCGTTCAGGAAATTCCACCTTAATGTATTCACTTGTAACTCGGTGTTTAAAGCCCAATTGAAAGTCGCTAAAGCAATAAGTACTCCTGTGGTATATAAGGTCGTGAATAGCATAAACGACATACATAATTATGTTACTTTGGCTTTCGTCTAACGTTTTTAGTTGTGGTCCTTTCCATCCTAAGGTTGCCTCAAAGAGATCGCTTTCAGCGATAAGGCCGCCAATTGTTACATTAGTTTATAAATTTATATTTTTCTATCGTTTTTGACATTTCGCCTTGGTGTGAACAATATAATAGAATAGAATACAACCTAGAATAAAGAGTTTATCTATCTATCTACCCGGACCGGGATGATATCAAACGATATCTGGTTGAGGAGACGTAGTATGTAATTGTTTAATTCTTTAACAGTTTTAGTTTTAGCATTCTGTTTTGTACTCATTGTGTATATTGCTTTGATCAATCTTTGATTATTTCACTAACATGCTACCCGTAGAATTAGCTCAGTGCTATACATCCCAACTTTAAATAGTCCACACATAAATAGTATACAAGCATTTTATGCCGAATTGGAGTCTTGTTGAAAAATTCACTCAGCCCCACGTTTTACTATCCGCATTCGTTCAGAATTTATAACATCGTAAATCGTAAAACCGGGCAAAAAATTTACTACTTTGTAGAGGTCGAATTGTCGGATAAACCTTACAGCGATAGTACAAGCTTATCTCTTCTCATAAACAAAGGATTGTACTATACACCTATAACCTTGGACGCATTACGATTTAATGGCGTGTGTGTCGGAAACTACCCCCACATTGGTAATTTACTCCAGACATCTTTAGATTCATGAACACAGGAAAAGGTCAGCTATACTTGATTTAGGTACATCTGGCGGTTAAGACCTTTTCTTGACGGTACATAATTGTGTTGGGGGAAATAATTAAGTTGCGTACCTTTGCAGCAGTTCTGGTTAACCAAAGGTCTGAGGGTTTACCGCATTCGGCTAACTGCGACTTAATAATTTTATTAACTGATGGTTTACGACTTTTCACATTACGTTTTCATTTGGGGAAATGTAGTTCTGAGGGAGTTTGCAAAACGGGTTTTAACATTACTATGCATATGGGGTGTGCTAAACCAAAATCAACATTGTGCCCACTCATCATTATGAACAATTCTTACTATGCACAAGACAATATAATCACGAAAAGTCAGCTGTTCCAAAAAAGTTCGTTGATTCCTGGTCAAATGTAAGAAGCAGTTCATTTTGTTTCGCGTCATTTTGGATTCGTGCTCATAGTACCAAATATAAGTACAATGACATCCTTTCACTTAGTACACCCTAAGCGTATAACCATGTATAATACATAAGATCTACTTGTCTTATAATTTCACGTCACCGTGTTTTACTTTGTGATAAAAAGCAAAATGAAGAATTTTGAAAAAACCTACAACGGTTAAAAAGTAATTGTCACCTATCTAAGATAATGCACTAATGAAACCCGAACCCATAACTGAAAACTGCATCAAAATCGGACTAGAAATTTAGGAGAAAAATAGCAACATAGATTTGCACAAAAAATGTTTGCTGCAGCGCCCCCTGATAAGTTGTCACCGTAACACCTATCTAAGAACATGCACCAATCAAACCCGAACCCATAACTGAAAACTGCATTTAAATCGGACTAGTAGTTTTGGAGAAAAATGGCAACATGTATTTGCACAAACAAACAAACATCCTCTCACCCCAAATGCATATACCGTCTCCTTTCCGTCGTGGGTAAAAATAAAACTAAGAAAATTTATATACAAAGCAAAACAAATTCGACACGAAGACTTCAGCTTAAGGTTTCCATCAAAGCTCGTACACAAATAGGCTATTAACAAAGCGAGCGCGAATTTACGTCCAAAAAAAACTAACTACCCACACGATACTTCCCTCCCTCCCCACCACCCGTATATACCCACCCCGTTTCGTGACACCCTACCAAAGATGGATGCCAACGCGCGAAATATCCACCGAACTATTCCAATTTGAAAAGTTTCCATTTGGTGAAGCAGCCGCACTTGGTAACTGAAATGAAGTCCAAAAACTGCGGACACAAACTTTTAGTAGTTAGATCATTCAACAGTTACCACAACATATTGCTCACGGTTCTGAATGAGCTTACAGGGCTGGGTAGTCGAGTCATATTGTAAGGAACCCTTTCGATGACAGTGCGTTTTCTGATATTCGGTGTACAAGAACCTTTTTTAAGGTTGCCTAGGTATTGACCACGGCTCACCTGAAATTAAGTGCCGGTGCCATCGAAAATGGTAAGCACCAAAAGTTAAAAATCTGCCGTCAACCACCTAATAATGTGCTACGAGGCTTCAGCCTCACTTGAGAGCCAGTACCATTCTCGGCTAGGTGTGCTTTACCATATTCGACCACACCGTCACTTAACATCAGGTGAGGTGACATACTAATTAGTGTGACCAGTATTATGCTGAGGTGAGCCCCTATTTTGTAACTGTTTGTCTCTATTTATTGTTATTTTTGTTTTTTTTTGTTTTGTTGCAAAATAAAATGATTTTCTTTCTTTCTAAATACCTAGCTTGTCAACCACGTAAAAAACACACCTACCCTGGAAAAGGCTGCTGTAAAACCTCATTAGGTACTTGCGAACAGATTCTAACTTGAAGAGACAAATGATGCGCTCTCCTGATGGTAAGAGATAACGCATGACCATGAGCATTGTGGGAATACTCAGTACTTTAAGTAGCAAAACAAAGTCCATGGCATCGCTGCATTAGTGTTCAGTACTGCTTGGCAGCAGAATATCTGGTACTTCGATGAAACGTTTACTTAGACGTCCTCTTACTAAGGAAATCTACAACCAAGTAAGCTTCAAACACGAAATGTTAACTAGACATCCAGACCTAAAATAGACATTTGCCCAATTCTTTGCATCGCCAAGCAGTTATGAAATAGCTAGCCATATCGCCCGTAATATATCGTTTATATGTATTGTTTTCTATAACAAGAACAAAAAACAAAAATCTTCCAACAACGCATCTTTTACCTAGTACCATAAAATCTTATGTCCCAATGCTCGTTGAGGCTCGCAAACACATTACTATGCGGCACATACCGACTACCTCAACATAAAAAATCTAAAAGCCAATAGGCTTTTTGTATGTCACCAAAAAGAAACGTCAACGAAGCAAAGAGAGCTAGAAAATTTTGTATTCAAAAGATGTAGGTACATATATATGTATATAGCAATTGACAAAAGTACTGAAAAAGTATAATGTTGCACGGGTTTTCCTCGTTTTACCAACACTTCGCAAAATGTCATAATATATGAACATTTCTAAAAAGTTTATAAAATGTGACATTATTTCTCCACGTATAAATTTATGATTTATGTATAGTGTCATTTATTTTGGCGACTTATTTATTGAATATTTTCAACTTATAGAATGTTTTGTACATCAAAATCAAATCAAATCGAATGAAAATCAGTTTTTTTGTAAGAATATTGTCTTAAATTGTAGGTCTTATTAAAATTCTAAGTAACTATCAAATATTCTACCTTCGTAGATGTACGAATATTGTTAGTTAAATTTAATTTAGATTAATAAACAATTATTATTTAAGCGTAATTTGTAGCGTATCCCACACTTAACGTTTAAAAAAAAGAGTAAAGAGAAAATAAAGGCAGAGAGAAAAGAAAGAGAAAAAAAATAAAGAGTTACATCTATCTATCTATCTAATACATTTTATCTACGATATAAAATAAAATATCTTAAATTAATGCTATTAACAAATTTATGTAAATAATTAAATCTAAAAGTCCGTCAGAGGAGGGCCAGAATGCTAGCAGCATTGCCATCCAGCCTTTTGACCAAAGTAGATACCAGTGGTCAGTGTCTTGTTAGGTCATTTGGTAGTAGATAGATAAGAACTCTTTCATTATCTCTTTATTGTGCACACCAAAAATAGAAAGAAAAGTACAGAAAGCAAAATAAATGAGCTAGTTTCACAAGAGGTAGTCTTATCGCTGAGAGCGATATCTTCAAGGCAACCATGAATGAAAAATACGATACATCTATAACTCTCTAGTATCTTTGCTTTAAGAGTTGCAGGGCGTGGATTCGATTCCCAGCCAGCATAAACATTTATCTGACGAAGATACATGTTTGTATTGTATTATTATAAATAGTACGTAATTTTAAAATAATAAGTATAAAAGTAACTATTCTATTCGTTTTCTGGATCCCGTATTACAAGCTCTGCTTAGTTTGAGGCTAGATGGCGCTGTGTGAAATGTCCTACGGTATTTATTTATTTTGGGGTCGGCTCTCTGTGTGTATGTGTACTAATACTATAGCTATATATCACCGGTTCCCTTTGGACGGTCGCTGTGATTAAACATTCTGGAGTTCTACAAACAGACATTTAGGCTATGTGATGTTTGGCCATTTCACCAAAGGCTAATTAAGCACTGGGAGTTTTGCCGGAAACCCACAAAAATCATATCGATACTAGTTTTTTGTTCAAGAGTGCAAAGTTGCTTTTTAACCGCGTGCTCAATTTTGATGACCAAAAAAGCGAAGGATTCTAAAATTTAAATTTAAATTAGAATCCTGAGCGTTAGCGAGGAATAAAACTCTAAACTTATTACTGTATACTCTTGTGTATATTTACCGATAATAAATTGACTACAGGCGTAATTTAATGGAGCTAAAATCCAGGTCTGGCATTTTCTGTACGCCTATCCCAGATCGTTTGGAGTTGGCCAGCCGAAAGTCCGAAATGCCTACGCGTCCGTAATTAGCTGAGCGACCGGTATTATTTAGTGGTTTACAAAATCGATGGGCCGAGGAATTCACGGTTATTAGAGAATTTCAATTATTCAATTTGGAATTAAATCGACCGGAAACATGTGGGTTGTCGGGTATTTACATTTCTATATTTTGTCGTATTGGTAAACTATTTATTGATTGAATTACTTCTTCCTACAGTGATTGTAAACCAGTCGACGTATATTTAGTTACTAGCGGACGCCTGACGGTTATACCCGCGTAGTTCCCGTTCCCGTTTGAATACCGGGATAAAAAGTGGATAGCGTAGTTTCCCAACGGTAAAAGAATTTTTGAAATCAATTTTTGGAATTTTGAATTGTCCAGTAGTTTCGGAGCCTATTCAATACAAACAAACAATCAAATCTTTGAGTATAGATAGTTACATAAGTCTTTTACTTGGGTATGTTTGTTTGTAGTTTTGTTCGTTATAGTTTCGAGGTTCTTAAATAAATGTTACTTTTTTATGTAAAAGTAATGAGACAAACGATGCGCTCTCCTGATGGTAAGAGATAACGCATGTCTATGACCATTGCAGCGATACACAGAACTTTGAGTAGCAAAAGAAAGTCCGGGGCATCGTTACTTTGGCGCTCATTACTTTGAGACTTTTGATGGTTAGTCTCAACAGCCCAGTAATTTCGCTAGCTATACCCTTCAAACCGGAACACAGTAATGTTTACACACTACTGCGTGGCGGCAGAATATCTGATCCTGATAATCGCTGCAATGGTCATGGGTCGGTTCTTATTCTTATTCAAAGTGGGGGCGATAAGTCCTGCACTGACGTCCCTCCCGCTTGGGGTATTTTATGCATTGTATTGCATTTCCCTCTTCTAACCCAACTCCTTAGAGTATCGGAGCGAGGCTCTGGGCCATTGGCATAGACGGGTCATGGGCGGGTTTACCTCTAAACCTATAATAATTATTTATTTATCCGAAGGGAAGCGCGTTAACAAGAGCTCTCCCAAATCTCGTGTAGAGGTGAAATGACTGTCAGGCTTATGTGATAAGAATAAAGTAATACGAAATTTTCGCACCAATTTCTCACGAGCCCCGGGTAGGCCTTATTTTTCTCTCTGAGTGAGCGCGGAATTTATGAGAGACCCCAAAGCAATAAAATACCTTCCGAGAAAATGAAGGAGCAAATCGCAATATATTTGTTTCTTGGTGGCTAGAGGGAAACCATTTTAGCCATCTGCGGGTAAAAATGTATTTTATGGAATGTCTTATGAAGCACATTCATTATTTTATGAAATGGAAAATTGGCGCGATCTGTTTTCTCGCCTTTTCTTTGTGTTCCGTTGTCATATCTATAATATACGTTATCTCTATTGGAAAATATTCTTGTTCTTGTTCAAGATTTATAACCTTAGGTTATGCTTTTTCGAAAGGATGTCATTGTATTCGTCATTGTGAATAATTTTTACTATATTGGGCATGTCTGTGAAATCGCATAAAAATCAGCTGCTCCATACATTTGGACAAGAATCAACTTTTGAACGGTGAGTCAACTATCTATGGAACAGCCAAGTTTTTACTGTTTTTCTAATACTAATAGTAAAAGTTTTGTTTTACTTTTTCGCGTTTAATTATACTATTAGGCTTCGCCCGAAGAGATCAGCAAATAGATTAACACTTGTAGTAACGCGTAGCGATCACCATTTCGCACTTTCTTTGGAGTTTTTTATTTTTTACCCTCATATTTTATTTATTTTCTATTTTGGTCGCTCGTGTGACACCTACTTTCTTCATTCGCGTTTTAGTGTTCGACCATACCGCACGCGTCTGTATTGCTCGATTTACAGTAGTTAAATAATATAAGAAGTCGAAAGAAACCGGGAGCCTCAACGTGGGTTAAAAACAATATGCCGACGATCTCATCGCTGTGTCTGGGTATTGTCTAGTTCATCGTAGGACATCGTAATCATGCAGAATCATATAAAAGTGAATAATTTTCATAATTTAAAATATATCAAAAGTTACCTTATGAAATTTGCAATTTGGTATTGTGGGCAGCTACTAGGGCTGTCTCGTGCCGTTTATATAGCGTTGCGGGTAGTTTGAAGGGCTATCTCTTCGCTATCTATGCTTACTCTTAAGAGTATGCTTGCTATTTCATAATAGGTAAACTAACCTCTGGCATTGCGGGCAGCTTCTGGGGCTGTCTCGTGCCACTTATATAACTTTGCGGGTAGCTTTTGGGGCTATCTCTTCGCTATCTATGCAGACTCTTGGAGTATGCTTACTATTTCGTAATAGTTAACCAGCTTCGACCACACCTTCACTTTAATTATTATGAAATTTGCAATCGGTATTGTGGGCAGCTTCTAGGGCTGTCTCGTGCCATTTATATAGCGTTGCAGGTAGTTTGAAGGGCTATCTCTTCGCTATCTATGCATACTCTTAAGAGTATGCTTGCTATTTCATAATAGGTAAACTAACCTCTGGCATTGCGGGCAGCTTCTGGGGCTGTCTCGTGCCACTTATATAACGTTGCAGGTAGCTTTCAGGGCTACCTCTTCGCTATCTGTGCTTACTATTAGAGTATGCTCGCTTTTTCATAAAAAGTAAACTAACTCCTGACAATGCAAGGCAGCTTCTAGGGCTGTCTCGTGCCACTTATATAGCATTGCGAGTAGTTTTTGGGACAATCTCTTCGCTATCTATAATTACTCTAAGGTTGCCTGGAAGAAATCGCTCTTAGCGATAAGGCCGCCAATTGTTCCACTAGTGTTATGGTTATATTGCTATATTTGTTTGTAATTGGGTGAACAATAAAGAAGTATATAATTATTATTACTCTTAGAGTAGTCTCGCTTTTTCACTATGGGTAAACTAACCTCGGGCAATGTGGGCAGCTTTTTGGGCTGTCTCGTGCCACTTATACTTGTATAGCGTTGCGGGTAGTTGTAAAGATTACCTCTTCGCTATATATGCTTGCTCTTCAACCAAGCTGACTTAATTCTAGTATCGCGTACTATTCAGTATTTTAGCGGTTCAGTAAATAATATTACGGGTAGTTTCAAAGACTGTAGCATCATTTTGCTAAACTGGTAAATTGACTTATCTGATATAACTATCTTTCAATGGCTCATTGCTACGGCATGCTGAACTTGATTTGGTTCCTGTAGTTTCTCTAGATCAAATTTGTCGAGTCTATCGGCAGAAATTTCACAACAAAATGCTTTTGCACTAATACCTGGCGCCTATATGCCTCTAACAGTAAAATTTTTGGCTTACAAAACACTTCAAAGTCTTGGAATTGATCCGACAAAGACCTTAATGCATACTGAACGTGCATTATGTGATTATTAATTGCTCAATAATAGCGTTATTCTAACATTTGTCAAAAAAGATTTGAAGAAGTCGCTTCAAAAAACAATTATGAACGAGATGTTGACACTGAAGATAGCTAAAGCTATTAACAAATCTGGAACGAAGTTAAAGTTTCCCACATCAAAAACTAATACAAGCATACACAATTCGACGACAAGAAACTGGAAAGGATCCACAACCCGGAAGCAGTCTCGGAGGACGACGAGTACGACACCTTCAACAGGTGTAGTGTAAATAACAAATCGGGACGTAAGTTCCTTCAGGCAGTAGCACTGTCGTCGACAAGCGCACAGCAGAGCAAACAGCTGCCGCTAGCTCTTATGCAGGCGACATCACCACCGGTAAAATCTGTTGGCTCATTATGTGATCAAGGGTTATGCCTAACTAAAGACCTAATCATCTTGTCGTGTATTGAAGGTTATAAGTAATACCCCTTTTCTATCCTGTATTCCAAAATTATATTCCAACAGTAAGAGAATGTTTATTGCCATTCTTTTTTGTTGAAACTAAATGGTTTAGTAAAATATAACGTTGCAATTTCAAAATATCAAACATGTCAAGGGCAGTTCATATCGAGCGTATTTTTAGTACTAAAACCAAACGTCAATAGGAAATTTATATCGAATCCATAGAAATTAACTAAATTAATTGATACAAAACATACGAAACTTGAAGATTTTCGGATTGCAATAAAAATTATTTCTAAAGATAATTTTATAGCAAAAATAGACTTAAGGTCTTATTTTTGTTAGGGCCATGTTTGAGCTAATATATTATATTATCCTCACCTAGAAAAATATCTACGGTTTCAATGGGGCCAAGATCTTCATAAAATCAACGTTTTGCAGTTCAGTCTTGCACTTAGTACTGCAAGGTATGTTGTTACAAAAATTATGAAGCTCGTAATTAAACTCATTCGTACTGTTGGTTAATAAATTAAGTCTCACGACCTCTACGACTTTAGGATTCATAATATAGGAATACTATTTGCAAATAACTAATGCTTATTCTCTAAGTAAAGTATAGTAAAAATAAATTTAAAAAAAAAAAAAAACCCCAAGTACTAGAAGTACTTGGTTGTCGACTTTCAAAAAAGTTAAGCTGATTTGAAATGAAATTAACAAGATTTTTCCTTTGGAAAGATGCAACATCAGAGATTTAAGGCAAATTGTTGGATTACTTGTCTCAGCATAATATCCAGCTGTTGATTTTAGTTGGTTGTGCACAGAACTATTAAAAAAGTTTTAAATTTCTTGATTTATATGAAAATAATGATGATAACTAAGATGTATTTATGAACATCATAATCATACCTAATTCTATCATGCTAGATTAATATTGGTAGAAACGTGCAATCGGAAAAGCCGTTAGTGAAATTAAACATAATAAATAAATATTAAACACAGAATTATTTTTCCGACGTCTCAACTACGGGGTGGGGCGCTGTATAGAGTTAGCGAAATGTGGAGTAACATTACAGAATTACAGTAGCATACTTAGAAAACTATGCAGCGTTTAATAGACTTGATCTTTTTGCAAACGAATTAACTAATTGGCAAGTTTTATCAAAGATATATAACACTACCGTCACCGTTAACCGTATGGAAGGCATCACACCTTACATAATTATGTGACCAGAAGCCTCTGGCAGTGGTAGATTTGTCTGAAATGAATGGTAGAAATATATGTTTACGCTTCTTTTATAAGTTCATCTGATAATTCAATGGTGGATGCTGACTTGTCGAATCCACATAGATATTTAGTGGAAACTGTTATCTAATGCGTTCCAGCAGATTGTAACACATCAGCACCCGCAACATGCACAATCGATTTATCATGGTTGCAGCAATGTTATCAGGACAGCGTTCTTGAAAAAATCTACTCATCTATCTGTCTTTAGACTGCATGGTCTCTCTATCATAAAACTCACTTAAGTGATACGACGTTTACCTGAAAAAGTGGTACTTTTATTGCATTCTAATTGAGGTTTAACTTGTACAAAGTTACAATACCAGAGATACAAAGTTTCTTAACGAAGTTGTACAATAAGGAAGCTCAATATCAAAGTCTACACACTTCTTGTGTCGCGCTGTCTTTAGATATAGAACATATAGTATTAGATAAAAGTATCAAACTATGTTTTAAATGTATTTTTCGGTCTCGTCTTTCAATGCCTGTACACGTGATAGTTTATCACTTAAATAATAAGAAATAATCATAAGAAAACATGCAACCCTTTAATAACGGCACACAGGGTACAAACCTATATGTAGTTATAATGAATATGTGGTAGCCAAAATGAATATTGAAAATATCGCGTCAACAAAATCAAAAGTACGATAATTACAGAAATGAACACTTCACAAGTAGGTTGATCTCAACCACTCCTAATGTTCTTTTCTACTTCTCCTTTTTTTTCGAAGAAAAACCTCAAATGACCTATAACATATTGCAAGACTACTTACGCAGAACAAAGCTTTTACACAAGGACATCAAAGATATATTTATTTGCCTTAAAAATCACTCATAGTGGAGTATCCAGCCAAATACAAAGTTGCTAGATCAGGAGTACGCTGGGCATGGTTGGCGTGTTAGTGTCAATTTTTGGCGCAAGCAACATGAATTTTGCCACCGCTTCATGGGCACATCGTCCTGGTGTGTTTTCTCTTTGTCAGAAAGACAGCTGGCCGCTCAATACGAATCATTTGCTCGTGCAATGATTGATAATTAAGAGGCTAATGATTAGAATGTATACATAATTCAACGTTAATAATTATTGTCATGATTACTTGTATCGTAGTCAAATGTTAGGGTTGTTGTTAGGGTTATATAAACCATGTTTATTTAATTAAACGGGGTTTTAAAGTACTTTAAGACCTACTATATGCACAAATAATTATGATTCTTGAATAATATTTCACATAATCTCTAAAAGTCTACAAGTGTTAATCTATTTGCTGATCTCTTCGGGCGAAGCCTAATAGTATAATTAGTGATTAAATGAACTTACGTGTAAGTGAAGTTCTATCATAATTATACGAAGGCTTCGCCCGAAGAGATCAGCATCCCGCCCTTTACTTCAACAATATTGTTCAGTACGAGGTTGACCCCTCCCTGATTGTGAAATATTATTGTCATCTCTAAACTAAATGAAGAAAGTAGGTGTCACACGAGCGATCAAAATAGAAAATAAATAAAATATGAGGGTAAAAAATAAAAAACTCCAAAGAAAGTGCGAAATGGTGATCGCTACGCGTTACTACAAGTGTTAATCTATTTGCTGATCTCTTCGGGCGAAGCCTTCGTATAATTATGATAGAACTTCACTTACACGTAAGTTCATTTAATCACTAATTATATCAGATACTCCGGTTATAGTTTCGGCATCATACATACATCCTATGGCCTTCTTCGGGAGGCTAAGCAAAAACACAAAAATGATTACAAAAACGTTTCACGACCACGTTTGTTTCCATAGGAAAATAGTAAAAGTTTATATTAATATACAAAATGACCCTTACTTAGCGTAGTACATCTAAAACTTATAACCGTGTGTAATAAAAAATAAAAACCGGCCAAGTGCGAGTCGGACTCACGCACGAAGGGTTCTGTTCCATTATCTATAAAAAGCCCAAAAAAAACACGTTTGTTGTATGGGAGCCCTCTTAAATATTTATTTTATTTTATTTTTAGTATTTGTTGTTATAGCGGCAATAAATATACATCATCTGTGAAAATTTCAACTGTCTAGCTATCACCGTTCTTGAGATACAGCCTGGTGAGACGGGCGGACGGATGGACGGACGGACAGCGAAGTCTCAGTAATAGGGCCCCGTTTTTACCCTTTGGGTACGGAACCCTAAAAAGAGAGAACAGAATATTACTTTATTGAAAACGGAAATATAGATATCTTTAAAAAAATAGGCAATGAGGATTGAGGATCGCCGACAGAAGTGAAAACTTAAAGCACATCACATTAACAAACATACGCTCAATGCGGTTAAAAAGTGTTCACTCCAAAACACATATTTTTTTATTAATAAGCCGTACGAGACGCTCACTTTTTGGTAAGAGATACCGCATGTCCATGATCATCGCAGCGGTACCCAAAACTTTAAGTAACAAAACAAAGTCCAGGGTGTCGCTGCTTTGACGCTCATTACTTTAAGACACTGGATGGTTAGTCTCAACAACCCTGTAAATTTCGAACTCAATGAAAGGTGTATTCGAATACACCTTTCATTGAGTTCGAAACTTTAATGTTCCACTTATTTGCATTTATGCTGTTTATTTATAATACAGTTTATATAAAATGGTGTCTTTGATCTATAATAGAATCTATGAAACAGTAAGAAACCTTTTCATACCCACATTTTAAGGCTGAATAATATTCTGTAGAATGAATGTTTTATATCCTGTGATGAATGGAGGTAATGCTATCTTTTCTCTAGCAAATTGTAAATTATTTACGTACGCTAAGCTTTGAACACGCCAAGCTTCCTATTATTTATTCATTGATCGTATCAATGGAGTGTTTACTAAGGAGTGAAACATCACGAAAAGGAAATTCTGGAGATTTGTAATCCTACTTAAAGCAACAAACAAAACAAAAACAAGTTTAGTATACAAAATGTCATCAGCTTTCAATAAAATGTATAGAACAGCTGTTATTTTTTCAGCGGCAGTCTCACAACATAATTGTGTGGCATTGATAGTAGATCAACATCCTCAAGTATTGCCACATCCTATACAGCGTAGATAAATACAAACAAGTACCAACGTAAAACATGGTGTAGCATGGGTCAATATATTTTTTTTATAATATTTTAACCGAACAAAGCAAATATTTCAGAATTATTATTTTTTATGTAAAAGTAATGAGAAGAACAAGATGCTCTCCTGATGGTATAAGATAACGGTTGACCATGACGATTGCAGCGATACACATAACTTTGAATATCAAAACAAAGTCCAAGGGATGGCTGATTTGGCAATCATTACTTTGAGACATTAGATGGTCTCAACAGCCCTGTAATTTTGCTAGCTGCAGTACCATGTACCCTCAAACCGCAATACAATAATGTTTACACACAACCGCTTGGCGGCATAAAATCTGATACTACCAAGAAGACTTTCTGAGGAGATCTACCACCAAGCATGTATGTTTGTTCGACGATATATTCCTAATAAAGTTTGGAATTGAATAACTAAGTAAATCATTTTGTGAAACAACACGACAATTCAACAAAGTAAAATGAAACTTCATAATTTTGGTATTCTTGAACAGCTTAGCCTGATAATAAAGTAACATATTTTGCTACTACCTACTACATATTTTACTGAGACTATCGCGGTAGTAAGTTGCTTAGGCGGTTTATTGCCACTAAGCGGAGCTATTTGCAATATCATGTGGTAGAGATGAGGCGACAAAATGATTTTTAAACTTAATGATTCATATAAACATTTTTTTTTTTTTTAATAATTTTACATGACAAAAAGAGGAAAGCTAAGTTAGTAACTACTTACTTACTTACCATATAAACATTCATGCTATAAACATGTCATTTAGCCATTTGTTTATCGTGTTTTTTTTGTATAGTTAAGCGTAGCGCTCCCAGTATCTAATATGAAGAAGTTTTGTAGAGTTGATTACCAAACTTATGTTTCAATACGCTGAGTCTCGTATAGCGGAGCAAAATATAGTTATGCGTCGATTCGAACTATTCATTATTGGAAAAAAATTGCCTGCATGATTTATTTACAAAGAAAACAGATGGTCCCATGAAATAAAGTAATTAATGTATGTAACCTTCAATAGTCTAAAATTGATAACGAAAAGGTACCTTAAAATTATTTTAAGTTGAGCTCATTTGATAGTATATATGCTTCAAGAGCTAAATGGCATGGATTTGATTCCCAACTACGGCAAAATATTTATGTGGCAAGCTTAAACGTTGTTTGTTTTGTATGCTTTATTCCAACCGGTATTTATGGAAGTCATGAGGGGGAGGTCTTTGTCCAGCATTGGACGTCCTACGGCTGTAATGATGATGATGATAATTATGTACATTGTAGATATACATGTATTTAGAAAAAAATATGTAATGGTTAATTAAATTTTGTTTTGCTTTGAAAATTTAGCGTATTACTATTTCGAAATCAACAGTAACTCCGATTTTTTTTTTATTGCGGAACTATTTTGACTACATATCCAATAAGACAAAATTTAAATCATGTTCAACTATATTTGTTATATCGATACCATGACTTCTAGGATGACAAGAAAAACCCAGATTAGAAAAATTTAAAGAGATTATGTTACATAGAGAGACTCCACGGCACAATTTTTTTTTCTTATCACAAATTTTACTTTAGAAGTCTTTAGCGTATGCATGTATGTGTACAAAAATGCGCATTTCTTTGGCGATCCTACCTTTGTAAGTTAATTAATGTTTTTACCAACATCGATACAGACACTATCCAGAGAATATGTCTCATCTCTATGCTACGTACAGACAGACTTCCCGCTGTTCACCCCATGTAGAATAAGCTTTATATTTATAACCTGTCTTATTATACCAACTCGCTGCAAGTTTAATTCTTTTTAGAGCTCATCTGCTATTTTATGAGCGGTGCACAGCTTAGATAAGTTTTTTAACGAAGATTTAAGTGTTTTGAGCGCTGTTAAGTTGTAGATATTTTATCGTAAAAAGAGACGTTAAATTACACATTTCGCTTGCTGGGTTTTATTGTTATAACACTTATTGCTTTTATGTTTGCGTTTGGGCAGATTTTTTGCGCCTTTGTTTCTATTTCACAAGACTTTTTATTGAAGAAAATGGACGATAACACAGAATATTGCTACTATACTTTTCTTTAACTCTTAAAACTATACATCAATTATATTTTCGTTTACTCCGAAACGTCGCTGTTTCGTTGGAGCAGTGCATTTAGTTTTTAGTTATTATGTTACTAAAAGTTTTGGGTATCGCTGCAATCTAGTGTCATCTCAATTCTCTTACTCAAGAGAACGCTTCATTCAACTTATTGCTTCAAACCATACAAAAGTACAACGGATCACTTACCACCATTTTCCTTGTATATCTCAATTCGAACATTCTTGATTACACCGCAAAGAATTTTTACGTCTTTCGTTTTATTTCCTTTGCTGTCATTCCTGCAAAAAGAACATATTATTAACAAGTAAAACTGTTACTTGAATATCCATTAATTAATTATAAACGTGAATATTGAGCGAGCGATCATTCATGAAAAGTACGAAGCATAGCGGAGACGTCAAACAAGAGCTGATTCAAAGAATAAACAGAATGTATTAATTTGTCGTCCATAAATTAAAAGGCAGTAATTCGGACTGTTTGATGTACAAGCGGCAGTGAGACAAGAGGCCACCAATTACGGACCACAGGGGATGGAGCCGAATGGAAATAATTTCCTTCCAACCCGCCCTATATTCGGAACCTTGGCTAATTGCTTACACAGAGGTACAATGGTACATGGCCAGAAAATGAATGAAAGTATGTTTTACACGCTGTTGAGATAAATGAAACGTCCGAGAAAACGCATTGTTAATAAACTTAACACGTCTAAAGTTCACCATTTTTGACAGCCTTGTTGGTTCATTGGTAAAATGTCTGCTTCAAGAGCTGAAGGGCGTGGGTTCGATCCCCACCCAGGACAAACTTTGTGGTACAAAAAAATGTTTGTTCTGTGTCTGGGTGTACTGTATGTATTATAAGTATGTATTTACAAAAAAAAGGTATTTAAGTATTCTATCAGTTATCTGACTTCCATAGTACAAGCTTTGCTTAGTTTGGGGTCAGATGGCGCTGTGTGTAATGTCCTGCGATATTTATAATTTTATTATTTATCATTATCGTCAGCCTTTTGTTGTCCACTGCTGGACATCTGGGCATAGGCCTCTCCCTAGACACGCCACTCAGCCCGATCTCCGACTTTTCGCTTCCATCTACCGCCAGCTGTCCTACGTATATCGTCACTCCATCGAGTCTCAGGGCGCCCTAAGTTACTATATAATTTTATAAATGTAAAAGTTTGTTTGTTTGTTACTGAATCACGCAAAAATGGCCAAATGGATTTGGATTAAATAAGGCACCCATATAGTTTATTACCCGAATTAACATAGGAATTTATTATTTTTATCCTATGGGATTATTAAAAAACTACTAGACGTGTCCACTTGAAATTTGGTATATTATAGCAAAACTCAAAATTTTCCTTAGTGTACGTGAAGGAAAATGTCTTTGTTACAGAATAGGTTCACGAAATAAAAATTTTACTCTTTCAATTTAGATATTCATGCATGATTGGTACGTCAACGTTTCACTGAAACATAAATCAGAAGTTCGATCAATGTCGAATATATATTTTCATGGAATGGACGAAATAAAGCCGAGAGACAATTTATTTCGTACCGGACCTATAATAATCGATTTCTCTTGGGACGCTACAAAATTAAATTCCAACTCTATCGGGGGGACAAGTGTAATAAAATAGTTAGCGTACCTACAACTAGGCAAGAATTTATATGTTGTGGCTGGAGCTCTGTAGAAAACTAGAAATCTTCAACATGTTATCTTATTTGACAGCCCCGTTGGCTCGTTGGTAGTATATCTGCCTTGAGAGCTGTAGGCGTGGGTTCGATCCCCACTCAGGGCAAACATTTTGTAAATAAACAAATGTTTGTTCTGTGTCTGGGTGTTCTGTATGTATTATAAGTATGTATTTACAAAAAAAAAAAGTATTTATGTATTCTATCAGTTATTTGACTTCCAACACACAAGCTTTGCTTAGTTTGGGGCCAGATGGCGCTGTGTGTATAGTCCTACGATATTTATTTATTTCAAAACATTTCTAATACAATACTTTTTTTTTTGTTGCTGACAGACTGGTGTTTGACCACAGCTCACCTGATGTTAAGTGATGGTGTGGTGTGTTGAAGATGGTTAACACACGTGGCCCTGAAATGGAACTGTTTTCTATTACTGCTATTCTATTTCGTGGTTAAAAAATCAATATGGCGTTAGTATGATTTAATTGTTTCGACAGCCCTGTTAGTTCATTGGTAGTATGTCTGCTCCAAGAGCTGAAGGGCGTGGGTACGATTCCCACCCAGGACAAGCATTTTGTGATATAAAAACGAATGCTTGTTCTGTGTCTGTGTGTCCTGTATGTATTATAAGTATGTATTTACAAAAAAAAACTATTTATGTATTCTATCAGTTATGTCTCCATAGCACAAGCTTTGCTTAGTTTGGGGACAGATGGCGCTGAGTGTAATGTCAAAAAAATATGTTATAAACACAGTTGTGTTTTTCATTTAATTCAAGAAATAATTCTTGTTAAATCGTTTATATGGTTATCGTATAAGAACAAGACTTATTTAGAACAATATTAGGTTCAGAATAGATAATTGTATTTCTAAACTAAAACTCAGATGTATACCGCTAGAGCTAGCATAGCAAAACGATAGAAAAATGTTTGTAGGTAAGTGGGGCTGGCGGGAATAAATGGAAACATTCCTCTTCATAATTATATTTGTATACCATTTACGTAGGTATTGAGTAATTTTCGCAAATTAATATGCTTGAGCTTCAGAAATAGAACAAAATAGTATCATAATACAATGAACAATAGCGATAAACCCCAAAAGTTTTTGAAGATTACTTAAATAGATAGACAGTTAAACACTTGCTATAATAAGATTGTTGGTATGTAAATCATAAAAATAAACAGACGTGATCATTTAACAGAAAAAATATACCCTTTTCCCGCATAATCCTTTTCACCCGGCGGCCGATCGAAAACCTACCAAATCTTACGTAATGGAAAGAAAACATAACACTAAGGATAAACTTTTAGTGGAACACTAAATCCCAAAAATATTTTCTCCAAGTAAGATATATTTGCATGTAAATTGTGCTAAAACTTTACAATTTATAAAGCTTTAAACAGCTTTTCATTTGATAATGAAAAGCTGTCTGTTTGATCTTAGACAAACTAAAAGGCATAAACTTCAAGATAAACTTGAAACATGATTTCTCTAGAACATACCTTACTATCAGAACCTCTTTCTTGGAAAATTACATTAAGCAGCTCTTGTCTTTGCCGCTATATTTCCACAAGTTTAGAAGGCAATTATTTTCAAAATTTATCCCCGCGCCAACTACTGAATTAGGTAACTACTTCCAACTGATAAAAGTTTACAATACAGAATGTTCAGGTTCAACTTTACACTAAGCAAGCCCCCACAACTTACCCACGCTTCAAAGTTGTAGGGGTTATAGACAAAGTAGTACGCCGAGGGGTGAGACGTGAAAATTAGGGTAGGAACTAGGTCAAAGTCGAGCGGGGTCGTCGGCCGACCAACCTCGAGCGTCTATAATTACGCAACGAGGATGTCGCGACAACAACCCTCTGCATCTCGTTAACAGCCTTGACAACGAAGCTATAAGGCTCAAGATGGCTCCGCTAAACCAACAAAATGTGATAAATGTGACGTTATGACTGTCTCAGACTCCCTCAAGAAACACAAAGTTGGAAGCCATCCCGACGCAAACAAATGTCACTCGGTCGCGGATTTTATGTACTGGAAGAAATGTCATATTCATTTTCAGGGATTAACTTACAGGTTTGAATGTGTGAGTTCGCACTTTACGAAATTTCCGCATTCGAGTCTTCTCTTTGTTTGATCCATCAACTCTGAAAATAAAAAACAATGCTAAATGAAATTTTTAAAAACTGATTTAAAAAATCAACGTGAAAGTACGTGTAATAACTTTACCAGATGAACTTCACTGAAAAGATTTACTTTAATTTGATATTAACGCATTGTATCAATTCATCAGCAAATGAATTTCAACAATTCAATCAAGTGATTAAATATTGAATCATGGAAGCAGACATTGTCACTATAGAATGTCATTCACTTGTCCAATACATCAAAGGCAAATATTTCATTCGAACCCAACGACAGTATGCACACGCTAATGACAATATCGTAAAATATATTAGCTGTTGTTCCATAGTACACCCTATTCAAGAGTATTATAAATCAACTGGCACTTCCGTACAGCGAGCGGCACATTTCATTTATATTTTCGGGCGTGGGCAATAAAATCAATACTGTGAACTTTCGAGGAGTACAGTGACCCAGTCCTGCGCTCCATGTGAATAAGGCCACATATTGCAATGTAAAAGTGCAAAAAAACAGTTGACAAATGGCTTCGTTAGGTAACTAGACAAAGCATTCGTTGCAGTTTCCGTTTCGATTAAAATATAACGAGTTTTTTTTATGTACTATTACATAAAAAAAAACTCGTTATATTTTGTTATATTTTATATATGAGCCGAACGAGACACTTTCCTGATGGTAAGAGATAACGCCTGTCCATGTAGTAAAACAAAGTTCAAGGCATCACTGCTTTAGCGCTCAATACTTTGAAACTTTCGATGGTTAGTCTCAACAGCCCTGTAATTTCGCTATCTGCAGTACCCTTCAAACCGGAACAGTAATGTTTACACGCTACTGCTTGGCGGCAGAATATCTGGTACTGCGGTGGTACCTACTTAGATCCTATTTATTTTTTTATTACCGCCTGCTAAGGAGATCTACCACCAAGTGGAGATCAACGGCAAAAAAATTCTAGAAGCAACTCCGAATGTGTAAATTCAAAGCAAACTCCTATTTTGAGACTTAGTTGGACGTCCTTTTACGTATATTCTAAAGGAAAGAAGTCCTAAGCAAACAGACAGCAGTGCGAAAGGAAAAGCAATCACAACCCACACGACTAAAATGTATTTTACTATTGGAAAAGAACTGTTGCAGATAACAAATTAGAGAGTAAAATAATACGCTGTCGTGAAATGAATGTTGTTACGGAATATATGAACACAGAAAATGAAAGTATGTCATAGTGACAAATTACGACAGACTCGTTACCAAGCCGGTCGAGAGAATGCCTACTCTCATGTTTTAGCATTATTACCGCTTTCCGGGTCACGGCGTACCTAACTCGTATATTATCCCGGTATTTACAACGAGCACGCCGGTTAAAACATATCGGAACACGTCAGCCGCAGCATCGGGCATAAATAGGCTCGGAAATAACGCGAGTGGAGTACACGGTTAAAGCCTACCACTTGAAGAGCGATAAAAATCCATTTTGAATGCGCATATTTTTCTGCGAGTCTCGCCGCCGTCCCACAGGCTCGAGACAAAGGCCTGTGAAATTACAGTCTTGCTTTTAAATGCGAGAATGAATCGCAATGTCTCATCCCCTCAAAGCTTTGCGAGTTCGTCGTGGAAAATGATGTTGTACTATTCTTGAATATACAAAAGCTTTCACTGTTGGTTGCGTGTACATATTTCAAAACTCTATTAATATGCTAAAGGATTCTTAGTAAATAAATTTAAGGGCAGACACAGCACGGTACTTATGTTAAGTACATTAAGTAAACAATCCAAATGTAGGGAACACTTTGATACTTAAATTAAAGAGATCTCTCGAGGGATGGGTAAATTGATTCAGCGATCCGATTGCAAATTGACGTCTCTTTGAGTGAAACTTTCACCGATCCTAAATCTCGGAAGACAGTAAATATACGTGACTCGAAAGTAGACATCGAATAGTTGAGATTGTCCCGAGAGCGAAATTAAAACTAATCGTTACTGAATCTAGAAGAATTGGCTCTGTGAAAGTAGTCCCGTGTGACCCGAATACTTGGCTCGAAGCCTTTCGCAAAATGTAAGTTGCCAGAAACCACATGCGAATAAAAGAACTGAAATGCGTTTAAAACGTCTATTACGTTGGCAACACGAGTTTTTGCCGCGAACGGACCGTCCACCGCAAAAGACTTTAAAAATGCAGCAGCTCGCTTTGAACGTCGGCATCTTTTCATTTGTACGATGTGTAGGAAGACAAAACCTCCGGGAATTACACTCTTGTTCCTCAAATACGAGCCGCGGAGCGCAATATCTCTCCCTTTGAAAACTAGGGAAACTCATAAACAGACAAAGCTGGAATGCTTATTTGTATATTCCTGTTAGTTGCACTGCGTGGTGAAATTGTTTTGTATATTTTTGTTTAATTTTAAATCTGCTTACAGCTGCTACGTGCTACGTTTATTCAATGTTTGACATGAATGCGTGGATTTTCGTAGCACGTTGCGAAAATTACAAGACTTGCCAGAACATAAAGTAGTGATTAGTGATCACGTAAACGAAAAAAGCTCCCTACTTCATTAGGACACATATAGAGCGCCGACAGCTTGACAAATGTTCATTTAATAGTGAACCGACGTTTCTGTACGTATTAATCACTGACTTTTCACCGCTAATTGTACGTGCCAGTTGTACCGTGTCGAGTAACTAATGATAACGGCATCCCTGTGACTCGAAAACAATGAAAAACGAAACTGTGCGCCTCTGTTTTCTCATTTGTTCTGTGACCGGGTAGACAGCAAGCAATGGAGACAAAGTAGAGTGAAATTGCGGCCATGTCGGCGGGGCACGGTCGGGCCGAGGTTCTTCTATTGTGCTTGATCTCGCACGAGTACAAACAACGTGTTTTATGAACGAACATTAGGAGACATTAGGATGGCAATGGATCGCATTAGGCCGCTTTTCCGCGCCGTTATGGCTACGAAAATGTTATCAATAGAAAAAACTCTATTCCTATAAAATAGATCAAAGTACAGTTTTTTTATTCAGTTGTTTTAAGCATACGTTAGATACAAACTTGAGGTCGTTACTAGGTGTTGAAATCTTTATTTAACTTTTCCAACAAAGGAAAGTTGAGGTCGAAGATAAGCAATAAATCAATGTTTTCACTTTAGAGAAACATCGCGAAGGAAACTTTGAGATATTTTTTTGTAAGTTGCTTGGTTTGGCGTGATGATGATATAACGATATTTGAAGGAATTTGTACCTTACCCGTGTTCTGGGAATCTTGAAGTGAAAAGTTTCTACTGATGTATTTTGGAGTATTTCTGAAAATAAAAGAACTTTGAGTTCACTTTCAAATAATAGATATAGATATACGAGTAGATATATATAGAAGTATGAAGTAACTGTCTTATTTATTAAATCTTTGCTATAAATGTCATAGACATTTATTTATAGCAAAGATTTTTGGGTGTAACTTTTATTCATAAATAGGTATTTGATTTTAGGACGTCTTTCATAATTCTAATAAATTCTAAGAGCTGATGTTATAGGACATTACAGGTAGTTATGTCCTATGACTATCGACAATTATGATAACCTAAATTTAATAACGATCTAATGGTGGATCGGAAAAATAAAAGTAAGTAACAAAGCCGCAACCCACTCAATTAGTTAAAATTAGATTTGAAAAATTGTTTCCGTATTTTCATTTTAAGCTTAGTTTTTTTTTTTTATTAAGAATACATCATACCTTGAGAGCAAAGATGTTTTTTTCTTTACAGTCATTTCGTGATTCTTGACATTTTTGGAAATTCTATCAAAGTTCAAGTCTAATTGAAATCATCGCCAAAATGGGAACCAGAATGATTTGTTGAATTTTGTACACATTTCTTGTAGTACACATGTGCTTGATTTTTATATTTTAATTTGGTTATTTAATCATTTTAATTAAATGTCGTGCTAGGTTCAAAAAGCAACGCATTTAGCATTAATTTAGTGATATTATTTGTATGATTTTCTAATTAATTTGGAGTATTAATTACAGTCTACTCAGTTGCTATTATGAAGCCAAAATAAATAAATAAAATAAAAAAGTAGGATATTAATATACTAAGCTACGTTAGTAATAAAAGCAATACAATTAATAACAACATTTTGTGTTTGGTGTTCGTTGAAAATGTTTGTTTGAATAATTAAGTTTAAAGCACCAACCCTCGAGTCTTAACACACACAGACAACTAAATTAGCTGATGTATGTACATAATTACTAATGATTACAGCATCCCCTTTCGTTGCCTAATTCAATTATAGTAATTAGCAAACTTTATTACCTGGTTTTGTTCAACTCTTGTGTTTCATCGTAGTACAAGCAGTGCGTGAAAAGTTTCTTGCCTCTGTGTACGGGCCAGATGCCGAGAACTTCTTTGTATGTCGTACCTGTTCAGAATATATTAGTTATTTTCTGAATATTGAAGTTGTTTGAGCGTAAATACTTTGTTTCTAGTTTGTTTTGTACTAAAATAAGTAACATGTTCATATGTACATGTTAACATGCCAGCTAATTCCGAAAAAACTTCAGAGATACCGTATGTCAGAGAACTATTGGAAATCATCCCAACCAAATTTGTAAGTATATATAAAAATCCATGTGTATGTTGGATATGGTCTCCAAAACCGGCGTGACCGATTTTGATGAAACTTTCTGGCGGTCTTTGGAATAGCCCAGCTTAGGATCATCCGATCCTGTGAGGTTTGGTAGCAATCGGATCAACAGAATTTATTTTATTAGTTTTTTCTAAAGTGTGATGCCGCTAGTTTTCAATAAAAACACATTGTTTTCAATTATGATTTGCGATCCAAATCGTTTTTTTCAAGTAACTTATGAAAAATGAAGTTAAATAACAAAGACAAAGACGGAGTTTTGGTAGCAAAATGTGCTTTTTCGCGATATTTCATTACTTTTCCATACTCATTTACGTAATTCGGCACTTTATGAATGTAAAACATCGCGATTTTACACATAAACTCGAAAAAAACCAGTTATGAAAATTATACTTCATTATATCAATGAAGCGCTACGACATTTCCGCGTTTCGCAAAAATTTACTTTGAAGTAGTTTTATATGCTACTACTACGCTTATAATTATTTTTGTTCTACATAAGTGAACCATAGATAAGCTAAAAAGCCACAAAACAAATGCACACTGCACAGTCCATCACAAACATTTAGCACAAATATCAAACTTTAATAGACCTTCTTTTTGGCGTCCGAGATGTAAAAAAACCACTAAAATTAAGAAAATAGGTCATGCAAGACGTGTTCCTACTTTTAAAAACGCATAAACTCAGACCTAAATCAAAGTTTTTTTTTACTTTTTGGCAGGCATCGTGCCGTTATCCACAAAGTTTGACATGTTCAACTTTTTGCTTTTCATGTTTTTTTTTTATTGTGCACAAAGCACGGCTTATGCATTACGCCATGTCGAAGTGGTGTGATGTGAGACTTGGGTAAAAGTAATCGAACCACAAAGCTCAACTCTGCCCTATTATCCGATCTGGTGACACCTCGGCCCTCGATATAGACACTTTGGTTGCACCCTCGTCATCTTTGACAGCTATTGTCATAACTTCTTTTGTTACATAAAGCTATTTTGTGACCAGCGAAATGTCTGAAAATGTGAAGGACGTCTGTTTTACTGTAAAAGGAAAACCATGGTATACTCGTATCTTTAGTTAAATTATTTTTTTTTAATCATTATTTTGGATAATAAAATAGAAACATGAGTCATTTCTACTATTGGGCATTATTTACAACTTCAATACCCACTATTTTACCTCGGGCAAGAAACGTGGTAGGTATATATTTTTTTGGTTTAAAAGTTTATTCTGTGTAAAGGTATTTTTGTAGCAATGTTCTACCAAACTTGTTAAGCTGTTACGGAGCTTAGTAACAACAATTGTACTAGTATTATAAATAAACATACTTACATACTATCTATTACATTCACCATATACCTAAAAACTTTGCTAATTTTTTATCTTTGCTAAAATTCATAAATACAATAATTTTTTATTGCCATATTTTTTGCTAAGTTTATTTTTTATAAATTGTATTTTTGTTTGACATTGCATGTGTTGAACCATAGCCATGTCTCACAAAGCTTTTCTTCACTTAGCTAGGTGGGTGTTAAGTGATGATAAGATCAAAGATGATGAACACATGACTTTAGAGTGAGAACTAGAGTGAGAAGAGCCATTTGATCTGACGCCTACTTTCTACAATGTATCTGTTCCAATTTGCGACAGCCTAGAGCTCTTGGGCGTTTCCCTGACTCCGACCCTCAATTTTGGCTCTTTTATACTCGAACTCGAGTACTTCTTACTCGAGTAATACTTGTGTCTGTTCTCCGCCAAAAAGAGACCATTTGATCTGACGCCTACTTTCCACAATGTATCCGTTCCAATTTGCGACAGCCTTGAGCTCTTGGGCGTTTCCCTGACTCTGACCCTCAATTTTGGCTCTTTTATTGAGGCAAAAGCCCAATTGGCTGCCAAAAAGCTGGGTATCCTTTCGAAGGTGCGACGGTACTTCACGCCGGAACAGTTGCTTACCTTATATCAAGCACAAGTTCGGTCGTGCATGGAGTATTGTTCGCACCTTTGGGACGGATCAGCCAAATACCAGCTTGAGGCGTTGGAGTCCATTGAGAAACGTGCTAAGAGGCTCATAAGCAACGATTTGCTTGTTCAGAAAAGGTTCCAAAGCCTTGAACATCGACGGAAAGTTGCTTGTCTGTCGGTTTTCTACCGGATACATTTTGGAGAGTGCGCTTCAGATCTGCATGACCTAATTCTACTATCGGACAGCCAGGAGCTTTAAAAAGCGTCACCGCTTCATGGTTGATGTTCCAAAAGCTCGAACTAAGCGGTTTGATTCCACCTTTTTCATGCGTACCGCTAGACATTGGAATCTGCTGCCCGAGTGGGTGTTCCCCAATGAATATAGTCTGGGTACCTTCAAGTCGCGAGTGAATCGGTTTCTTCTAGGCGAGCGTGCTCCACCGTAGACCGCATCTTCGCTTAACATTAGGCGGGATGGCGGTCAAACGCAAGCCAATCTACTATAAAAAAAAAAAAAAAAAAAAAACTACCTCTGGAGTGCAGTTGGTGAAGGTGCTTGGTGACAAATGTTCAACTTATCCAACTGAGTAATAGAAAATAACCTACCACCAAGCTAAGGTATCCTCACAACATTTTCCTTCACCGGCAGCTCAGGTTGCATAGAATTGAAACCACGCTTGGCGGCGGGCAATCCTCACCACTGACCTAGGCCATGAAACTATGATGACGAAAACTGTATTTGTGTGCCAAATGTGGCAAACAAGCAGTAGGATTGCAAGATGGTAAGTAATTACCGTCCCTCATGGATATCTACAATACAAAGCAAATGCAATTGCATTTTTTTTGTCATAGTTTGAATTATTTCATCTTCGCACATAACCTACAAGAAAAGACAAATTGTCGCCGACAAATTATATTTACCCACAAATCCAAATCAATGTCTGATTTTGTGAAATGTATTAATCTAACCCAACGAAAGCTTTCACCAAACCTAAACATAATTCATGATTCAAAGTCACTCCAAAACATAATTTACGAATTGAATGACACGCAGTGGATTATCTCTATAATCGGCTTTAGTTTAATTTGCTTCAATTGCAATTAAATTTGGCGCGAATTAAATTGATTCGTATCCGCGCTATGAAGTGTTCTGCAAATAGTCCGCCGCTTCGTTTCCAATTTATTCTATCGCACATAATGAGATGCGTTTTCGAAAACGGTTTGGCTAGAACGATCTTGTTCGGAGTGCATCTAAGAGTAGCTAAGCGTAGATTACAGGGTAGTCAAAAACATAAGATGGCGTAACAAGTCTTTTTGTGCGAAGTGCTTAGAAATGTTAGGAAATATTGAAAAAAAGACATAATGAGATACGTTTTCGAATATGGTTTGGCTAGAACGATCTCGTTCGTGCGCATCTAAGCGACCCAGATTACAGGGTAGACAAAAAATGTAGGCTTTGAAAATTTTGTGACTGTGTTCGTTACTTCTTAACGCTCAAACAGCTGGACCAATTTTGATGAATTTGGTACTTTTTATCCCGAAATAGGTAGCGGGTAACACCGCGGGCGCAGCTAGTCTAAGTAATAAGACGGCCCGTGTGTCAAGACAGATGAAACTATTGCTTTTTTGCTACTCACACGTGATTCATTTCTAAGTCAAGGCGGACTAAGTCGCGAGCGCAAGCTAATCTATTTTAATACCACTTTTTTTTACAATTATAAAATAATAATAATTATAATATGTGTTATTAGGTTATAAACTACAAGACCAGAGCTGGTCATACCACCTAGTATTATATTGAGGTGAGCCCCTATTTTGTAACTATGTCTCTGCTTTTTGTGCGTGTGTTCAGTTAGGTTACGAAATTAAATTATTTTCTTTCTTTCTTTAGAAATATCAAATAAATTTTGATTAACACTCACCTCCTCCTGTGTAGTGGTACAGTTTTACTCCATACACACCCGCACGTCGACATCTGTGAAAAATAATACCGTAAATTAATTTAAGAATACCTGAAATATCGTACAAATTTAATTTGAATTTCGAACAAAAAAAAAAACTATAAACCGGAGGTAAATTAGGAAAAGTCGCGAATTCTGTTGTGCATTTAAGTTACTTCAAGTTTTACTCCATACACACCCGCACGTCGACATCTGTGAAAAATAATACCGTAAATTAATTTAAGAATACCTGAAATATCGTACAAATTTAATTTGAATTTCGAACAAAAAAAAACTATAAACCGGAGGTAAATTAGGAAAAGTCGCGAATTCTGTTGTGCATTTAAGTTACTTCATAACATCGACACTATTTATAAAAAGGAACGATTTGATTTTTTGTTTGTTTGTATTGAAAAGGCTCCGAAACTACTAGAGCGATCTGAATAATTCTTTCCTCATTAGAATGCTACATTATCACTGAGTGACAAAGGCTATATTTATATTGTTAATCGAGTTTTGTTTTCCCGTGCGAAGTTTTGTTGTCATTCTGATTTTGTTGTCAATCGTTCATTCATTCCTGTATTCATTAATTTTATTCCTACTTATGTGTTGAGATGTCACAATTTTGCCACAAGAACTTGCCATATTGCAGGCATTTGAATGCTTTTGTTGGGCACTATGCGTAAACATACAGTACAAGTGTAGTATGTGTGCAGTGATTGTACGTACTGGATGACGTTATTCAAAAGTATTTTACCCATCTCAATTACAGAGCAGCTTAGCAGCTATTAGACCTTCAAAAAAAATTTTAGTGAATCTATGAAGAATTTTGTAACATGACACAATTTATTATTATACACATGCGCATATTATGCACATGACTCAGTCAAAAAAAGTTTTTAGATCATAACGTTTCTCACTAATGACATAGCAGTTTGTCGTTTTACACACTCCTCTTTGTTTTGAAGTTTTCTTCTAGGTACATAGAATTTGTTTGTACGCGCATACATCGTGCAATATCGACAAGCTCCTCAGCGGCACATGAGTGGCTCTATGATACATCCTGCTACCGAGAAAGTTGCGCAAGTGTACACTCAGCGGTAACAATACATTGTCACATGAGACCTACTCAGACTACTGATCATTTATTTATTGATTTATTAACTAAAACGATTACATAAGACCAATTACATTAGTTAATCATGATCGTCATAGATGCCATTTACAATTATATTTTTTTTAAAAATGTAAAATAAAATGTGTAAATGAACAATGTCCAAGTTATCAATAAAAATAAAAAATATCAAAATAAATTAATATAGAAAGTCAAATTGATCTTCTTTGTCATGCACCTTGCGCGCTTTCTCCTCGCAGTAATCCAAATAATGCAATAATTCACACCATAACCATGTTTACTCAGTCGGAAGAAGCTTTACTTCATGAGATGTAAAGCGTGATTCGATTCCCACACGGGACAAGTATTTATGTAACGAATATGAATGGTTGTTGTCTAAATTACGGTGACGCTGTAGAAGCCATCTGAGGGCAACAGCGATAGTCATTAAAACAGGTTGTTCCGTCTCTGAATGTTTTACATTTATGTTGTAAATAGAGTAGCATACAAATATGAAACATAAAAAAGAGAAAACATCGTGAGGAAACCAAAGCATGGTGGTAGGGTACTTTAGTACTTAGCTGGCTAGCTACCACCCTCAAGTTGAAAATCTGCCGCCAAGCATCTAACGGTGTGTTCCGGCAGCCTTACTTGAGAGCCAGTTGCATTCCAAGCTAGGTGTGCTTTACCATCTTCGGCCACACCTTCACTTGACATCAGGTTAGCTGTGGTCAAACACCTAGCCTGTCAACCATAAAAAAAAAAAGAAAGAATATAACAAAAAACAAAGAAAACTAATTTGTATTATATACAAATCTTTTACAGGAATACTTAGTTATAACATAGTTCCTAAATCACTTTTCTATTGTTATTTAATACAAGAAATAAAACGCTATTTTTTATTGAGAAGTAATATGACGTTGTCTGAAAAGTCCCTAAAGTGAAGCACGTTTATATACCTACCTACCACTTACTGCGTAAACCTGGTAAAAGACAATGTCTCCAAAGAGTCACCTCGAAGCAAAGGGATGCATGTATATTCAATTTGGATGGTGCTTCCTTTTACCTTTTCTATTATTAATAGGACGTCCCTTTTTAATAATGAATCATTTGATTTAGAAAATGGGAGATTGCCCAATGCCCATATAAAATGACTATATATCAGAACTATGCTTAAAATAATCTTTCTTTTTATCTTTGCTACTTATATCGTACTTTATAAAAATAACATCTAAATGGCGGTTAAATACAAGCAAATAATAATACATTATAAACAGTATTTTTAAACTTAATGTTGCAACATCTCCCGTCTGCTCTTATATCGCCTATTCTCGGTTGTCTGGAAGATCGGTCTTAGCGATAAGGACGCCACTTGTTACTACTACTAGTTCAAAAGATTTTTTTATTTTCTGTACTTTTTTCTATTTTTGATGTTTACAATAAAGAATCTATTTATTAATAATGTTTTTGTTTTTTTTTGGTAAAAAAAAAACAGAAAGAACTCTTTGCTATAACATTTCTAAGTTTTTACGATGGAACCTTCAGCAAGTCTATAAAAACATATTTTGGTGTTATCTATTTAAATTTCTCACGAGTCAATCATTCTAAATTACATTTCTAGCTTTGCAAACTTCTAGAACATAATGATCAATGTTTTTAATATAAATGTTATATTTTAGTTGATAAATACGCAAATTTAAATTGCTTACACGCTAAATACTAAAACTACCTCCAATTTAATATTTGGCCTTGGCAACAGTATGACCTTAATAGAGCTTAATTAACTCTTTCATCTAGTTATTTAGTAGCAATTACTTTAATCTCCTACGTATACAAGCTGTAATCCTGTTACTGCTATCAAAAGGGATTAAATTGAGATTACAAGAAACCACTTTCACTAGAGATTAAACCCAGCGTTTTGTATCAATCCATTTCCCCGGATCAGATGAGATTCTATCTTATTGTTTTCTTTTACGATTGAGACGTTGAATGATTTTGCTTACTAAATCTTGTTGAAATCTAAACATGTTGAAAACTGACGAAGTAATGTTGCCAAGCATGAAGATGGTATACAAATATGTATTATATGAATAAAGTATGTGAAGGCTGAGTGGGTATCCCCAGTGTCAGAATGAGTAACCCGTTCTGTTGGCGTTTACTAATATTTTACTATGTTTTACACTTTACATCTTGTTCGGGTGCTAATACACCTCTAACACTCCTGTTAATTTCATAGTTTATACTTACCTACTCATTTTTCAATTTGTAATGTCATTATCTCGATGTGTCAATAAAGTATAATTAGTCGGTGTCAAGAATTTCGTCATTTTCAAGTGATTGATGATATATCAAGCCAAATAAACATGAGTCAAACTCACACAAAGTAAATCACAGACAAATACAAGCATGGTCAGAAATTAATGAAACAATCTTTTACATACATTTCTTCGAAGAATTACATTTTTCTTATGGAACAGTCTTTTTTCACGTCGTTTCGGTATCATTGGTGGTAGATCTCTGTTTCACTAACTGCAGTATACTTCAAATTTAAACTAGAACACGATATAAAGGACCCTAGCCCTCTATCTCAGAAATGAAACAACAATAAGCTTTTTACAACTTGGTTTCTTTACTTTTTACGTTAAGACTAACTACTAATCGAGATGGCCGCGGTGACGAGTATCTGTATCTACCCCCATATCGCTTCGGTGTCAATAACGCATGTCTAGTATTTATAAACGTCAGTGTCGCTCGCAATACAACTGTCAATGTCAACAGATGCTCGTCACCACAGAGTATAATTTAGATCCGAAATAATGTACATAACTAGACAATAATACATATATGTACTCGTATACATAGCATTAGTCGAGTATCTTACAACAGTAATGTAGTACCTAGAAGTATACGAGTAGTAATACGTACTACTGTTAGGCGGCAGAATATTTGATACTGCGGTATTACCTACAACCAAGTATTCGAGTATCAATATATTTGGAGGCAGGAGGCGGTATTATTCCGTCAAACATCTCATTGTTCACCGGCAGTATCGGCTCGATGATCGACGAGGCAACTGGGAACTGCCAAAGGAATATTCTAATGCTGTCGACATCCTCTCGACAATTTATCACACTGATTATACGGGACGGGATAAACGGTCCAACGCGAAATGTATTGGTTCTGATGTCAATACAGATGCTTCCTGAATAGATTGACTAATGAATTAAATAGAAAAAGTAAACTCATTCTTTTATGATAATTTTCACCATGTCACTTACGAGTAGTGTACCATATAATTAGTGTTCAAATCATGATATCTAGTACTACCTACCTACACGTAGGTACATATATTTTTGAACTTCACAACGGGAAAGAACTTTTCGCAGACATCATTCATATTTATAAAACACTTCATTTATATGTAAATGTAGTCAAACAAAAGTAAATAGAACGTTTACGGAACTGGGTAGGTTTTCAAGGCATAAATATGTATGCCGTGTGGGCAGTGCCCATGAGAAACCGGTGTAAGTCAGCGTTTCTGGTCCGTCATCTATCATAGCTGTCTTTGCCGTAAAACCTGAAATCTAAATGTAATTTATTACTGTCCACGGACCGCTACAGCTTTGGGTTTATTGAAATAAACATAAATAACCAAGAATACGACAACACAATTCGTTTATCTACACTATTATCAAGAGGAAAGATTTGATTTTTTGTTTGTTTGTATTGAATAGGCTCCGAAACTACTGGACCGATCTGAATAATTCTTTCATCATTAAAATGCTACATTATCACTGAGTGACACATGCTATATTTATATTGTTAATCGAGTGTGTTTTCCCGTGCGAAGCCGGGGCGAGCTGCTAGTTTAGTTAATAAATTGTAATAATCCATTATTTATACTTTTCTTTATAATAGAAGGAACGTCGACTGAGTTCTTTGCTAAGTTATAGTACTAGTGTTTATTCACGCACTTTGGACTTCAATCAACTTTGACAAGCACTTTGCCAACGCGACTTCGCGAACTGTGTGGAGCCGCTATAAGATCAGGGAGTTTATTGCGATAATACTTACATTTTAAAATAGTTTTGGGGGGAACGTGGAAATAAACGTGACGCGCCATTGTTTTTTTCCTAAACTTGGTGTTTTTTCGAGTGTTTATGTGTAAAAATAGTGGTGCTTGCTATTGCATGCTTGTAATTTGGCTCTTTATGAATTAAATTCATAAAGAGCCGAATTACAAGCATGAGTGGGGAAACATGACTTTTCGTATTGCTTCTAAAACTCCATCGAAGCTTATAGTTAAGTTGTCACTACTTTACTAAGGCATGGCTGGATTTGACTGGCACGGACAGGACTTGACCAACTCTAGACTTTGACTGTAACTAAAGATGTTAGACATGAATTGCAAAATCTGAAGTACACATTATGAAGATTAGGCATTAAGGATACGGTATTCAATTGCCGATTAATTAAAATAAATAATTTCTTCTCATCTTTAAATCAAAATAAATAACGTATGACATTTTTCATATATTTTCTTCAATGAATCGTATAATATCACGTAGGACGAGGCAGTATGGCTCTATATCTTTAGCCTGCCCATTTCGAAAAATTAAATTTAAAAAAAACGAAATGCCGATCAAAAAAGGTCTAACCTCTTTAAGCAATGGCAACTCACAAATTTCTATATCCTAGCGGTATTCATGGAAATTGACCGACGTCAGGAGTTTATTTTCACCACCCTGTTTAAAAAGCTGTGGGTTTGTTATCATTTAATTTAGTCGAGTTTTGAATATCTAATGAGATGAGTTTCCCCAACTTTCCCGCATCTTGTTAGTCCGTTCGTACACAAGCGATGTAACCCATGGGTATTCAGTAATTTGATTAATATCTTGACTTTTTAGTGTACAATAAAAATAAAAAAAGATTAGATCCTGAGTAACCTTCCTTCTGGAATGGGTTGATACCTACGTTCGAAAAATGGCATGTTACAAGGTCTGAGTTAAATTTTTAAAGCATAGAGGTAAGTGCACCAGATAGCAAATCGTAGATAAACAATGCATATCTGTGATCATAATAATGTACATATAATTTTATTTATTTATTTCCTTTTTTAATATTTTCTATAATCAGAATTAATAGGGTACCTATTATTTTTACGTTCGAAATAAAGGAGTTTTAGTTTTAATTTATACTTGTGTAGAATAAAATAACCTTAAAGAAATATGTTAGTAATATTTTTATTACGTTATTAAAAGACCAAAAGCTATATTTATTATAATAAATTACATCTTATAACTCATTTGCAATAAAATATCCAATTAATGCAATTTAAAATCACAAATATTGAGGCATAATATCGGCACTGTTGTGTACCGTTCAAATTCAAAGAGAATTAACGCTAGTAAATATGGAGGTATTTACTAGCGTCAATTCTCATTGAAAACGTGTAAAAAACTCCTAAGTTTATTCGTACTTTGTATACAGTGTAGTGGATATTTTGAAATGAATAGACACGAAAAAAAAAGTGTTGCATCTTAAGATATTACTTTCGTTTTTATCAATTTTCGGGCGCAATATGTTACGTATATAATGCTTACAGATACCTATTGCTATTTACAGAAAATATAAGATACCACGAAGAAAAAAATAAAATAAAATATTTAAGATCAGATAGATCGGTAGAATCCCCGATCTTATTTATACACAAACACTCGGAAACAACAACTTTTTTTTACTTGGTGGTAGATTTCCTTTGCAGGAGGTTGTCTAGGTAGATACCACTGCAGTAGCAGATATTCTGCATGCAAACATTACTGTGTTCCGGTTTCAAGGGTACTGCAGCTAGCGAAATTACTGGGCTGTTGAGACTAACCATCTAGTCTCAAAGTAATGAGTGCCAAAGCAAAGTTCTGTGTATCGCTGCAATGGTCATGGGCAGGCGTTGTCTCTTAACATCAGGAGAGCGCCTCGATCGTCATATTACTTTTACATTATAAAAAAAAAACAAGTTTTGGAAAATAATGCAATACGGCATAATAATTTTACTGCGTCCGCGCCAAAACTCCAAGGTACGTTCTAAGGTAGAAAAAGAAAAAGTAAGCAAATCGCTAGCTTGCGGTGGCCACAGTTATTTCAAAGGGGTTGTTTACTTCATCTACGCGTCTCTCACCCCTGCTGTTTATTCACACGAGTTTACATTTACGAAATGTTTTCAAATGGTAAAAACATTTGGTAGATATTTTGTCGCAAAAAATTACCGTGTTGGGTTGTACAATATTAATAGAATATGACTACACTTGCACTTACGAATTGTGGTTGGAGGTTTTACGAAATGTTTATAGATAAATATTAAAATAATAACATAGATCACTTTATGGGTGGCTTCAAACAACAAACGGTAAAATGTAAATGGCTCATAGTTCATAAATTTCGCGAAGATTTGTGAAGTTTATCAACCGGGCAGTGAGATGGACGGCATTGGACGGCCAGTGGCGTAGCTACCAAAGCGCTAGGCGGTGCCATGCATTGGGGCCTTCAACTCAAGCTGCCGTTGTACTTCCGCTAAATTTTTTAAGATCGGTTCATACGCCGAGCTCTTGCTCATTGTTGATGGTTGTTGTTCAAAACCCAACAATGAACTTGAGCTGCCGATGAAGGAAAACATCGTGAGGAAACCATAGTGGTAGGATACTTCTTGCCTCTGCACAGTCTAGCTACCACGATCAACTTTAAACTCTACCGCCAACCATCTAACAGTGTATTCCAGCCTCACTTGAGTGCCAGTGCCTATCTAGGCCAAGTGTGTTCAACATTACTAACCACACCGTCACCGTCAAGTGAGCTTTGGTCAAACACCTAGCCTGACAACCTAAAAAAAATGTAAAAATGTCTACTTTTACTTTAGATATTATATGATGTTTACATATTTTTCAATGTAATCTTTTATAATATTAAAAACACGGTAATCTCATAAGAGCTATGCTGTGTAGGTATACAATATACCTAACTGCTGTTGGAGATCCTTATTTGAATAAATAAATTGAATAGCTACCCACTAGGGGACGCTCTGTGACGGGAATCCCAGGGAACAATCCAAATATACGGACAAAATAACACGCATTCCTAACACAAACATTCAAACCTGTGCAAACAATAAACTGGGTAATTTTCTCGTTTGCGAATATATCCATAGATAGTATAGTGTAAACTATAGTATCTATGGATTTATTTAAAAAAAAAAAGTGTAAACTACAATTCTTTATAATTATACGTATTTTGATATACCTTTCTTTTCACGCAATCTATTCAGCATAAGTATATATATGTTAATGATTTATTTACTCTATTATACAGCGTGCTCAGGAATGGAACGATATTTCTATACTTGCGGATTGCTCCATCATTCCCAACTGGTTTTTGGCGGGAACGCGGGAAGAGTCGTGTTGCTCCGTTGTATTTTTTTCCAAAACTAGTGTTTTGTCGAGTGTTTATGCATAAAAATGGTGGTGTTTTATTCATAAAGTGCTGAATTACAAGCGCGAGTGTGGGAAAATGATATAATGTGGTGAAACATGAGTTTTCGTGTTGCTTCCAAAACTCCATCGAAGCTTTATAGTAAAGTCGCCACTACTTTACTAAAGCATGACTGGAATTAACTGACACGAACTGGACTTGACAAAGACGACTTTGACGATAACTATAGTTAAGATACAGCAGAAATAAC
Source organism: Biston betularia (assembly GCA_905404145.2). Classification (NCBI taxonomy): domain Eukaryota; kingdom Metazoa; phylum Arthropoda; class Insecta; order Lepidoptera; family Geometridae; genus Biston; species Biston betularia. The sequence continues at coordinate 5,855,841 of FR989879.1, forward strand.
ACTTAAGACAAGGCAGTATGGCTCTATAGCTTTAGCCTGCCCGAAGGGGCAAATTAATAAAAAAAAAAAAAATCATTCCCAACTTATGTCAAAATTTAGTTTTACTAAAAGTCTTACAATTTTGTAGATGTTGCTTCTTTATTTTTCATTTTAGGTTTTCTTAATATGTATTTTAAGAAAGAAAAGTACCTTGCGTCAGATGAATCCATCATTCATGAGTAAATAAAAAAAACAGGGTTCAAGTCAACATTTGTAGAAATGGCTTAAAATTAAGTGGTCAAAGCCAATTCAAAAAAAAAAATATCTCCATGGTTACTAAAACAAAATTTTGGCATAATGTAAGCAATCCGCAAATACAGGGAATAAAAACAATTGTACTTTTGTAAACTAATCATCATAATAAGCCTACCTTAATCCACCATAACTGGACATAATATAACCTAACCCTCCTCAAATGATACCAGTAAACAAAAACAAGAGATTCATTCAGTTTCGTGCGATAATCCGTTATGGTTAAGTATCTTTAATCAGCTTTTTCCCAAATACATTATGACAAAGTATATTGGATATGAATGTCCGAAAAGCACCCATAAATAATAAATTATTGTGGGGCTTTCATGTGCTTATCTCGCGTCCAAGCGGAGACACGTCCTCTACCTATAGCGATCAGTTGGTTTATCATTTTAAATGGCGGAGTATTTTATTACAAACGGTTTAATTTTACAGCAATGTTTTAATTTTTTATGAAAAGAGAAAATGTTGGTTCATTTTATCTCAAACTGTGCCCCGTCCCAGATTCGCAGGTGTTATAATTTACTTGGTTACAAAACATTGAATTTCTCTACTTATATAAAAGTGTAATTAGAATATGTTGTATACTTGTACTACCGCTCCGGCTTTGTAAAGACCTAAAACTTTTTGAAAAAATCTCTAAATAATAGTGAAACCGTATCAAAAACCGTTGCGTGGTTTAGAAGAAATAGGCAGACGCGGATAGTGACTTTTTTTATAGTTTTATATTTTTTAGAAATATCACTGCATGAAAATTTCAACCCACATTTCGTTCAGTTAAAATTATATTTTTCTGTGGATCATCTGAGTTTTCCCCGATTTTATTTCAGACATTTTTCCGTGCTATAAAGTAGTTATAAAATAATAACAAGAACATATTTTATTACTCATTAAAAATGTTTAACTTTAATATTACATTTTTCTGTTTACTTTTAAACACAGACCTAGAAATAAAAAAAAAATGTTTCAAAGAGAGTTGATATGTTTTTCCGTGTATTATTCAGGTCTTTGAGCGTGTTTCGTCTAGCTGGAAACGAGTACCATGTAAATAAAGCTTGGTAATGAGTTGCGGCCACTATGCGAGAATAAATTAGACCGCCATGTTTACTTTCTTTTGCGGAGCATATCGTGTATAGTAAGCAATTTTACGCTAAAAATACATTAATTCACTTTAAATTAATATGGAGTTCGTATTAAGTACTAAAAACAATACTCGGTCACTTACCCCGATCCATTGCATTCTACACTACGTTTATCCTAAGGAGGTTGTCTAGGTACCAGTACCAGATATTCTGCCGCCAAACAGAAGTGTGTAATCTTTACTGGTTCCGGTTTGAAGGGTGCAGCTAACGAAATTAACCATTGAATCTCTCAAAGTAATGAGCGTCAAAGTAGCGATGGTATCGCTGCAATGATCATGGATATCCGTTATCTCTTACGATCAAGAGAGCTCCTTGAATCTACATATACATATTGTGTCTGGTATCAAATGCAATCATTTAATGAGCATGTTTAGAATGTTTCAATTGTTTATTAGACACCACAAATGAAGCGAATGTTACAGACAACAATACGTAAGGCATGTAGACGTTTCATAGTTTTCCGACGTGTACCTCCATACTTTTTTATGAGGTCGCGATTATCTAATAGCGGATGGACTATATCTATGCTAGGTAGTTTATTTATTAAAGATTGTAAATAAATGAAGGAAGTGTATTATTGATTGTAGGAAGGTAAATAGTGCTGTGTATCTAGATTTCTTGATCTTAAACGAAAGCTCTTATTTGATCAAATACCTCATCTGTTACAATATAGTTGGATTGTCTGTAACAAGGTAAATTAATTATCTTTCTCGGATACTTTTACGACTTATTGCCTCCCAAATGTTACTCCGCCCGTATTTCAATATATACTATTGCAATTATACTATTATTTTTTTACTATTTCTATTACTTTTCTACAACAGAATCATGTAGAGAAATACAAAAAAGTCCGTAAATTTGTATGGATCAGTCCTAAAACTGATGTGCTATACGAAGACCTCTAGCATGACTTGATAGACGGAAATCAATTTGATATTGCATGAATGAATAATTAACCAAATATTTTACATAAAATCTTGTTATAAGCTTCTCAATCTATACCATGAACTCGAAAACCTTTGTATATTTGTAGTGATGATAGCTCAGTGGTTAGCACGATCCGTTCACACACCGAAGGACCTTAACAATGCGCTTGAGCTGCTGGTGAAGGAAAACATCGTATGGAAACCATAGTATGGTGGTAGAGTATTTTCTAATACTCGTCTGGCTAGCTAGGCTAGCTATCAACAATAAAAAAAAACATCTTATCTTTAGTCATCATTAAATGTCATTAAATGGCTAGTAATGAATTATTTTGTTTAAACATCATCATCTGCTGCATTCTTATTCTATTTGTGGGCATACCTAGGCTTCGTCGGCATGTATCGATTTCCAATAAGCAATGAAGTTTATTGCTCCCTTTATTCTATTTTCATTGAAATCATTTTCTATTTCGAGCATTTATAAGAACATTTCAGTCAGCCAGTTCAAGTGCAAGCTAGGTGTGCTTTATCATCTTTGACCACACCGTGACTTAACATCAGATGAGCTGTGATCAAACATCTACCATGTCAACCATAAAAAATATCTCTTATCGCATATATTCACATCATGGCCTACATACATAAATAAAATCAATCATACCAACGGACACTAAAAAAGCCAAATACAAATACAAAAATATTTTATGGTCACCATTGTTACAAGTCAAATTTTAGTAAAAATCATTTTAAATATATGGATCATTAAAAAAAAGTTAATGAAAAAATAATTAAAGTTGTTAGCAATATAACCAAAACGTTATTTGCACATCTTTCTCTTAGTTATGGCACCAATGAGTAGTGACAAAAACAGAACCACCTCACTGGCATTTATTTTCCACGGAGAGTTATAAAGGGCATAAATAAAGCAAAACCTATAAGGCTTTAAAGCAACAATGAAAAATACGAACCGTTTTACGTCGAGCCGGGGGGAGGTAGCCGGCGAACAGGAACAATGCGGCCCGGGCGCGAGCACCGCTGCACAAATAAAAAAAATACATGAACAACCGCTCCAATTATTGACGTGGCCAGATGAGAGTCCGAGTTATGCTCGTGTATCTAACTTTTGCGCTAAGCTCTTTGTATCACCTACCCCATTCTACTTATGTATTAATCTATGATTGAGCCAGTAGTTTTAAAGGTTGTGTTTTGACTTCTGCCACTGTTGGTATGTATACCTTATAATAACATCATAAATGGAAACTACTGCGTGGGATCAATTCCCACTCAGGACTAACATTTGTGTGACTAACATCGATGTTTGAACTGTGTCTGGGTGTACTGTATATATCGTAGGACTATTACACACAGCGCCATTTATGTAATGTATGTATTTACAAAAAAAGTATTTAAGTATTCTATCAGTTATCTGTCTTCCATAGTACAAGCTCTGCTTAGTTTGGGGTCAGATGGCGCTGTGTGTCCTATGATATTTATTACTTTTACAAAAAAATATTCCTTTCTGAGGTTAAATTTTGAACAAGTTTATCGTACAACATTTTTAGACAGGTAGATGATGTTACGTCGTTCAAAAAGTAATGAGAATATTTTTCCACATAATCACTCTTCAGGTTAATACATTATAAATATCTTTTTCCAAAGCCAAGATTTGCGTTTTAAATATTTTTTTTCTTGACCACTTAAAAGCCGCTATCACTAATTGCTAGTCATCGTCAAATTTTGTGCTCATATCTTTTTTCAATCCTAGCTAATTTTCACAATGTCGAAGTTGTGCCCGTAGTAAAAGTCGCTGAGTACCAAAACTTTTACTACCTTTTTGGCACTCCAAGCTAACTAACGTGTATGTAAATGCGATTCGGTACAATATCAATAAAAATCACTATTTTAATTATATTCAGAGAATCGCATTTTAAGAAATTACGATTTGTGGAATTAGTCCTTTTAAGACTCATATTACTATGGCACTGCGGGGGTACCTACCTAGAAGAACTACCACCAAATAAAACCTTCTATAAGTACGTAACCCGTTCCACAATAACCTTCCGTATTACATCAAACATCTAATAAAATATAAGGAAGGAATCCCAGAAATCGATTTCCGGCGGAAATGCAAAGGTGCCCCTGAGATATTGCTTTCGAGTATTTCGATATTACGTTATGTAGTGGCACCAGGCGTGAAATGAAAATCATGAGCGCTTCCTGACTTTACATCGTAATATACCTCTCGAGTAAATACTTAGTCCGGTACTTGGAACTGGTCGAATAAATTTTTGTTTCAGAAAATTTTGGTGGGAAAGCGGAGAAAGCATATTATTACTTCGCTGTGCTTGTTAATTCTAAAAATTTGGTAAGTATGGTTATTTTTCAGTTTTTTTTTCTTTAGTTTTGGCATCGCATTTTGAGCATTTTTTTGCATTTGTGTCAAGTGTTTTACATTTTCAAGTTTCATAAGTTAAATAAGTTGCCGCGTAGCTATTGTTATAGTCAAAGTCTAGTTTTGGTCAAGTCTAGAACGTGTCAGTCAAGCCCAGTCATGCTTTAGTAAAGTTGTGGTGACTTTACTATAAAGCTTCAATGGAGTTTTGGAAGCAACACGAATAGTCATGTTTTACCACATTATAGCATTTTCCCACACTCGCGCTTGTGATTGAACACTTTATAAATAAAACACCACCACTTTTATGCATAAACACTCGACTAAACACTAGTTTTGGAAAAAATACAAAGGGGCGACACGACTCTTTCCCCGTTCCCGCCAAAATACTCTATTTTTCAGTTTGACATGTTTACAATGTGTTTTTTTTTTCTACGTTTGGCCACCAACTTGCCTGATAGATATATCAATAGATTTCTAGTTTTTAGGAACTCGAAAAATAGAATTGGGTTAACGTCACAAGATGGAGAGACACTCTCGAAATTTTGTAAGCGCTTTAGTATCAAATATAACACATAACACAATATTAGACTGATTTTGTCAAACAATCATAGAGCCTTAAGTATAAAGCCACAACAACACTGATAAGTAATAAATAAGAACACGAACTTATCTGGAGTTTCAATATACTTTCTGAACCCTTTCAAGACAGCCATCAAAAGTTCAGAAGGAGCATCGCTGACCAAACCAAGGGCCAATAGGTCAGGTTAATCCTCAAACAAACTGAGAAGCCCTTTCAAAGACCCTTCTTAAGATAAGACAAGAGATATGAATCGAAAAAGGTAAGATAAAATAGTGGTGTGGTTGTGTCGTGAACAATATCGTGTCTAAGTTTATACGTGTACATTTTTTAACACTAAGTCCTTCAGATTTCCATAACAAATCCACGTGACGAATTATTTGATCCTTGAACTATCGAGTGTGTCTTGGATATCGATGATAGATATGTAACTGCAACACCAAACTGTATCTCCCGATTTTGTTATCATAAGTTTCCAGAATTGCCTCCCACTGTTTTTTTTTTTTGCATTTACGTCAAATTGTTATTTTTATTAAGCGCTCTTTGTAATTTGCGTTAAAACTATTGTGTGATAAGTTAACATTAAAATAATATAATAGTATTGCGCGTAACTTTAACTCATCGTTTTCGTTTTTTCTTTCTTTCTTTTCTTTCATCAACATGTTTGAAATGAACCTTATGGAACCGAAAACTAAATTAAAACCCGTCGTTTAGCTTAAACGAACAATGAAACACGCGAGTTGCGACTTTATTTTATACTTTTTAATATAATACATACAGAACATCCAAACACAGAACACACGTTTGCTTATAACACAAAATGTTTTTCCCGGTTGGGAGTTGAACCCGCGCCCTACAGCTCTTAAAGCAGATATACCTACTACCAATGACCCAACGCTCCCAACAGGGCTGTAAGTAGACTATTTTGCTTAGAGCTGTAGTTTATAACCAATTTTTTTTTAGTTAAATTCAATCATTCAATTTAATTCCCACCTAAACACAACTACGCAAATACATTAACTAAAACTGTTAGAGCTCTATTAGTAAACAGCTGTCGTTAATTAGGCAAATAGTAAATAGTGCGACAGCGACAAACCTAATCTCCTTCCCCATTAAAGAACACGTTCCCAGCTTATTGGCAACTTCAGTTACATTTCCGAACAGTAGTTAACATGCAGAGTGAAATAAATTAATATATATGTATTGGAAAACATTTCACACAGCGCCATCTACAGCAATATATAAGCAACGCTTACTATGATAAGCAGATAGATGATACAAATACAAATCTTTTATTGACTTTTTTTACCGACTTTTAACCGTTCTTTAAGACTTATAAAAACTAAAAAAATATGGGTGTTATGGAAAGCTTTCCCCTTTTGTGAATTCGGTCAAAATCAACTCGCGGAAGCAAATCCTTTGACAAGCTAAGGGGGTTACACACTGCATGTAGCACAGCCCCGACTCATAAAACAATGGCGGCACTCGGCGCTCCGGCCGGGACGCTCAAGTGCCACATTTTTGTCGCTAGCCTCACGCTGCATATGCATTAAAGCTATTGAAATTGTTTCGTTTTACCCTTTGACACTTAAAATCTGGATACGAAATATGTTCCTATTACTTTTCTTTCCAATTTATATTCTCCGCCTCTTTTGTTATTCACTGGCTGCAGCAACAAAGCGAAAGCTACAGCTGCAGACCGAGTTGCTAAAATTTATTGTATTTTAGAACGAAGTAATAATGTTATTTGTATCTAATTTTTTTAATTTTTTAAACATATGTAAATGTATTCAATCATTATTGTTACAAAATACAGAGTCAAAATAAGCGGTCTTAAAAAAAATAATTACAATATATGTCAGTATCTATTTGTATATTTGTTGTATTTTCATTTAGTCTTATTTCCACATTATCACTAATTTAAGTGTTAGGATATTTTTTTAGTAGTGTATGTTTATGTTACACTTATAAACCTATGTTAACCTGATCATATCCTTAGCTTATTTTTCATCTTTAGTTCCACACACACACTGTTTCTCAATTCTTTCCCAAAGGTTGCCTGGAAGAGATCGCCTTGAGCTATTGTTAAAATAGATGTTTATTTTATTGTATTAGATATACAATCTTTGGTGTGAACAATAATGAGTTTATCTATCTAACTGCCCTGATCTGATCTGGCTGAACTTTACCAAATGAGCTGTTAGCTCATGTTCTGCTTCCAGAGCTGAAGCGCGTGAGTTCGATTCTCACTAAGGACTAGCATTTTTGTGAAAAACATAGATGTTTGTTCTGTGTCTGGGTGTTCTGTATGTGTTTTATGTCCATTATAAAATTCGCAATACACACTAGAACACCTTATTACAATGTACAATGTAGGTGGTACATTGTAATAATGATATAACTAAAAATAACAGATGTAATCTCAAACTTCGTGCCTAATTTTTTTTTTTATGTCACAAATAATGAGACGATCGAGACGCTATCCTGATGGTAAGAGATAACGCCTGTCCATGACCATTACAGCGATACACAGAACTTTGAGTAACAAAACAAAGTCCAGGGCATCGCTGCTTTGGTGCTCATTACTTTGAGACTTTCTATGGTTAGTCTCAACAGCCCAGTAATTTCGCTAGCTGCAGTACCCTTCAAACCGGAACACAGTAATGTTTACACACTACTGCTTGGCGGCAGAGTATCTGGTACTGCGGTGGTACCTACCTAGATGACCTCCTGCTAAGGAGATCTACCACCAAGTAAAACTAAATGGAAAACAGTTGTGCTAATCTAACAACAAAAAAAAAACAAGAACTAAAATTTGGAAATTAACAAATCATCCGTTCCCGATATTTTTTTGACAGAGTAGTATACAAAAAAAGTATTTAAGTACATATTATGTCAGCTGCCTGGTTCCCATAGTACAAGGCTTGCTTAGTTTGGGGCTAGATAGCGCTCTCTTTGTCCTCCAATATTATTATTATATACTACCTATCTATTCTAGATCGAAGTCCCACTAACAAAGAAACAATGTCTAATCTATACGAAGCCAATCTAGAAGACAAGGCAGCTTCTCACACTCATCTCACTCAAGAAGGTCTCTAATGACACATGAAAGCCGAAAATTGCGAAGATGGAATAGAGTCGCCAAACAAAACCGTAATCCGTAGGCAGCGTGCTACACACACATACATAGGTGATATAGCCCAAATTTCAGCAACAAGATCCCCTGTAATGTGTTGCGAATGGTAAGGGTTGATAAGGAAAAACGGGTAAATAAGGAATCGCGGCAAAAGGGACAGGTTAGGCTACGGCCCTACGGTTACCATTTCATATGTAGAGATGGCCGTTTAGATTTAGGACGCCTAAAATGCTTCATTTCTATCAAAAAAATTCAATGCCTATCCCTAACGGTAAAACTAGTTTTACTCGTACTTGTAAAATAGCTTACTGAGTGATGATAGCTCAATAGTTAACGCGGTCGTTTCATACATTGAAGAACGTTGGTTCAAACCCCAACAGTGAGCTTGAGTTAAGGAAACCATAATATGATGGTGGTAGGATACTTTCTTGTGCTCGGCTGACTAGCTACCATTGAAGTTATAAATCGGCCTCACTTTTAGACGCAGTTATCATTTCAGGTTAAATGTGTTTACCATCTTCAAACACATCATCATTTAACATCACGTGAGCTGTGGTCAAGCATGACTGACATTTATAAAAAAATAATTAAAAAACACGTAGGCGCCTACTAAGAATATTATACCTACTCATAATAACTGTCTAATCCTCAAAAAAACTTTTATTACGGTAACACGTAATGAGAAAAACAAAATATTCTTAAGATGATGAAAAGCGTTGCCTGCCTATGATCATGATTTCATCGGTATTCAGAAACTGTTTTTTATGTATAAATAATGAGAACAAGAAGACACTTTCTTATGCAGTAGTAAAATATTAATTAACAATACTAAGCCTAGGTTGAAGACAGCTGTTTAATTAAAAACCTATCACAAATATTTAATTAACATTCACCATAAATAACATACCTATTAATGACTATTATTAACAAACTTAAACATAATTTAAAAAGTAACACAAAAATAAAAAAGAATTCAATTCAAAAGTTCAAACGATGAAAGAAATGAAGCCAGAATGCTGGTAACATTGCCAAGTTCGATAACAATGCCAAGCTTTTGGTCAAAGTAGATTCTTTTTTAAATTTTTGTTGATAAGCTTGCGTTTGACCGCCATCTCTGATGTTAAGCGAAGATGCGGTCTATAGCGGAGCACGCTCGCCTAGAAGACACCGATTCACTCGCGTCTTGAAAGCACCCAGATTGTATCTATCAGGGAACACCCACTCGGGTAGCAAATTCCATTGTTTAGCGGTTTGTATGATGCCAGCATTCTAGTTACCCTAATATACCCAGGGTACTTATCTCATCTTGGCTCATTATTTGGAGACATTCAATGGTGAATCAATAGCTCTGTAATTTCTAAGCAAGATGCATGAATACGGCAAATTCCTGTCATATGGTAACCCTACGGGAACATCCACCGGATCTACTAGCGTGAGAGGCGTATTTCATTCCCGCGGGCACACCGGACGCTACTCGGACTGAGACCGGAGGCGACCTCGTGAGCACTTTTATAAAACAGCTATACAATCGCCAATATGCAACGTTGTTGCAAACATAACTTTTAATAAAAGCCTGTCCAACTTTCCTTTGTCTAGCTTCGGTGAAAAATGAAGAAACAGAAGAGAGAAATTTTTCATAGTTACCTATTATTCCCTATACAAACAGTTGAACAAATACATAATTTCCCATTTCTTCGATCTCATGTGTGTAATATTCGTCCCGCATGCAATTAATATCCGAGCAAACGAAACCTCCCAAGATAGTGTTTTTCACAACAATTTTGATTTCCTCCTGGTATAGTCAAAGGAGCTTACAGAGAAAAGCTGGAAAGAAAGAAAGAAATAAAAAATGCACAGAAACACGGAGGTCGGAGTTTTTCCTGTCACCGGGCACAAACAATGCCTCTATTGTAGAGCTGCCTCCCCCCCGCGCGTAGCCAGCCTCGGAACCGACGAGGAAACGAGCATCTTTTGTTTTGAACCCTGCGGAAACGAGAGCTTTGAACCCGCGGTCATCTGTTTACATCACGCCGACTAGAAAAAAAAGACATCCGATTATTTGCTCCCCAACCAGACAACATTGCGATCTCGACAGTTGTTGCGAAAAATACTTTCGACATCAATGGGTTTCAATGAAAGTCCCTCGGTATCAAGAAACTTTTTGTTCCCGACCCTTTTACAAAGTACAGAAACATTTGTAGATGCTAATTGTTACCAACAAACAGTAAAATCAGAACTCCTGAAGCCATTAAGCAAATACATGAGAACGTATTCAATTCTCTTTTTTTAGTGTAGATATATATTTTGAAATGAAAGGACGACTTCAGTTGCGATAAGTAATGTACTCGGAACTCTCGGCGGGACACCCCGTAATAAATTATATCTTTTCTCGGTCCCTTCATTTGTTATGGAAAAATAACAAGAAAAAAATACGAATGCTTTCATTCTTTTAATAAAATTGTATCTGCTGAAGGAAGCGTGCTTATAAAGTGTATGAATTCTGATTTTTCGAAAATGAAATCTGTGCTCGCGTCACATTGCATAGCTTGGTATGTACCTACTTACATACTTATACAAAAATTTACATGTTTACTTAGGAGCGGGTGGGCAAACACTCTCTTTCCGATTGTTTTTTCGCATAAAGTGACCTATTTTCACTTAATTTGAATTCTGGCTGAAGGTAGAGTAAATATGTATCTTTTAGAATTTATAGAATGTGTCGCTACCAAATTTACGTGTTACTGGCCTATGTGATGAGTACCTACAATGAATTTTGATATAATCTTGAACCAAACAAATTACACTAATATTAAAAAGGCGTAAGTTTATGAGTGTGTAAATGTGTTTGTTATTCCTTCACACTAGACTTTATTATTATAGGTGGTAGGGTAATTTCTAGAACTCGACTGGCTAGCTACCAGCTATCAAGTATATCAAGTAGAAAACCTGCCGCCAACCACCTAACGGTGTGTTCTGGCAGCCTCACTTGAGAGCTAGTTCCATTCCAGGCTAGGCGAGTCTTACCATCTTCGACCACACAGTCACTTAACATCAGGTGACCTGTTGTCAAACACCAAAATTTTCAAATATTAAAAAAGAATTAAAATAGCTAAATAAATACCAAATGTGCAAATCCAATTTATTTTTTAAAGAAAAAAAAATATTGTAAAGATCGTAAACAAAATATAGGATGAACGGTATAATATCATGTAAAGCGAAACGGTATGGCTTTACAGGTTTAGCCAGCCTAATGGGGAAAATTCTTTAAAAAAAAAAGTAAACAAAATATTGAAAAAAGTTTTGACGGTAACTCAGAAAAAGTATGTCATTGCATATTTAATAGTGCCGAATTACGTGCATTAGGAAAATGATATAATGTGGTAAAACACGTATTTTCATCTCGTTATCAAAACTTCGGCGAACTTCTACACAAGTTGTATTTACTACTTTACTAGGGCATGGCCAGACTCGACCTTGATTTACTTTGTGTGACTTTGAATGTAACTTATTTCACTGGAATCAAATTTAAATACTTACTTGAAAAAATAGAGTCCGCTAAGCTGTTTATTCCTTTCTAAGTAGTTTTGTAGCTTGTACTGACCAGATACATGATATAGTAGTTAGATACTTTATTTTGTAAATACAAAATTTGGTTATTTTATGAAAACGTTTCCAGACCACGTTATTTGTAAGAACTGCTAATGGGTGGAACTCGTTGCCAGTGTCTGTGTTTCCAACTAAGTACAACCCGGGGTTGTACAATAAAAACGTGAATATGTATCTCCTAGGTAAGCGTGCGTGAAGTGCGTGGGTTCGATTCCCAACCAGGACAAACATATTATTGTGGTACAAATAAATGTTTGTTGTGTGCCTGGGTGTTCTGTATTTGTTATTAGTATGTACAAAAAAAAGTATTTAAGTATTCTATCAGTTATATATAGAATGTATATTCTGACTTCCATAGTATAAGCTTTGCTTTGTTTGGGGTGAGATGGCACTGTCTGTAACATCCTACGACATTTATTTACTATTTATTTATCCTTTATCTTAATCTAATAATAATATAGCGCAAGTTTTATGACTAATTACTACACAGGTACTCTAGCCTGCGGAACAGAGCTTCTACCCTAGGTACACAAGTTAGTTTTTATCTATTGTTTGGAATATATATTTATTTTGCATTGTAATTTCTTTTCAAATTGTACCTAATAACACCTGTAATTTAAAAAATAAAAAGTATATCAATGTTTGAAAAAAGTATATTGTTGTTGTTATCTATTAGACACGTTTGATTTCTCTCTGAATCCAATTCTGAAGTAAACGTGGGCGAAGTCGCAGGCGTAATTATTTATATGCTTTTTTCCGGATTTTTCTAAACTCTCACTTCTAGCTCTCGCTGAACTTTTATGCCCAAGTAACGGGAATTTCCCGTCCAACCCGTTCTTTTTATTCCAAGCCCAAATTGAATTTTCTGTCGTCCCAGCTCTGGCAGAATTTCATATGTTGCTCAATTTAGCCCAAATGTGAATACTAACGTAATTTTTACAGCATAAACTCTCATTTACCTGAGCGCTTATACCCAGGAAATGAATTTATCTAATGGAAAATAATTGCTATGAGTTTTTGTATAACTTAAAGTATTTAATAGATAGTGTTTTGTAGAATGAAACAAGTCTATCTGGTGCAATAGATATAATTATGTAGTTTGTAATCGGTTACAAGCAGTGTTTGAGCAATGGCATTGACATAAAAGTGTAACTGATTTGTCATAATTTGTCAATATTTTTGTATTATAAATTTTTTTGTATTATAAAAGTATATCTGAAACATGTTTTGTTTTAGTTCCTTTATGACTTAAGTAAATGTCTAGTTCCATTCCAGGCTTGGTGTGCTTTACCATCTTCGACCACACCGTCACTTAACATTGGGTGAGCTGTGGTCTAACATCTAGCCTGTCAACCATAAAAAAAACTAATTGTCTTGTAGAGACATTTTTGTCAGTTACTATAAAATGTACCTAACAAAACATTACAAAGTTATATTTGTGAACAACCAAATAACCTAAAGTCCACACAAAAATTCAATTATAAAAACACAAATAAGAAAATCAGGCCACTTAAGTAAAATAAATTATCAGGGTGAAAATGGTACGAGCAAACTAAGTGGGTGGGTAAATATATAATACATGAATAGGCGCTTTATGCCATTAAAGCATTACATTCACGACAATAAACATACCTGGATTATATTTCTATAGAGGATGACAATATTAAAAGAACAAATACGAGGGTTGTCACTAAACAGTTATTATGTTTCCATTAGGGGAGGCTTTTCTCGCATCCATTTGCTTAAGTGGGATGGATGAATGAACTGTGACCTATGCAGATTATGGAAATGTGAAAGATTCTTGTCAAGTTTCGCTGACAAATTTATTATATTAATCATCTACAACGCCTACTCATGTACCTACTTGTAGATGGTAGACAAAAATTTAGCGTGTATTAATAAATTAAAAAATATAAAAGAGCATTACTTAAAACGCAATCTGACTAAGCAAAGCTTACTATAAGGCAGATAACTGCGAATAATACTTTTTTTGTGCACATAATATATACGAAACACCTAATGTCGAAACATTACTTCAAACTAGCTGATTGCCCGAAACTGCAGGTACCGAGCCGCAGTACCAGATATTTGTCGGTAAGTAGTAGTGCATAAACATTCCTCTATATTTCAACACAGTAATATCAAACAGGTAGCAAAATTACTGGACCATAAAGTCTAACCATCGAGAGCCTCAAAGTAATGAGCGTCAAAGTAGCGATGCCCTAGACCTTGTTCTGTTACTTTAAGTACTGGGTAGCGCTGCAATAGTCCCATCATCTCTTACCATCAGGAGAGCATTTCGTTCAACTCGTTAATTTTACATTAAAAACAGTAATAACAATAAGCATCGCGTGTTCTCAGTTCTATTTCCTGGTTATCATCTAAGGAAAAGTAAAATAGCGATCTATCAAGTTACTCGTTTCGTTCGTGGCGGATGATAAATTGCGTTTACTCTATTCTACACGCGTCATTTTCTTTGGAAGCGGCGTTAAATTACTTGGCCGTGTTTGCTAGAGACTCGTCCCATTGGGACTTAACTGGAATCTTACAATTCGATAGTATTTAATCAGTTATTATCTTTTTTTTATGGTAGACTAGCTAGGTGTTTGACACAGCTCACCTGATGTTAAGTAATGGTGTAGATAGTTATTAAACACACAGCCTAGAATGCAAAAAATATCTCTTTGCATTGTATTATTTTATAAAACATGTACTTTATTCTTCTAGAATGTATGTTTAAAAATAGAACCAAAGTAAAGGCAATTCTGATATTTTATGGTAAAATTTGTTTTATTTCATCAAACTTAATTAACAGGTAAAGTTTTTGCTAATTATTTATTTACACTCAAAAACAATTGGTTTTAAATATAAATGTTAGGTTTTTCTCTTGCATACCCCGTGTCACACCTCCGTCCTACCTCAACCCATCCGGATTAACCAAATTCCGTTTTAATTCCATTTTCTGTGAAACATAATAACAATTTGTTTTTGTGGACTTGTTAATTTAATTACCAATCTAGTGCCTGAAGTATTTTGTGCTAGCAATTTCGTTGCCGTCGCTAAATCTGATTAAATAATAGAAAGCTTTAATTATTTTTAAAAAAACATGCGTGTAATTCGATGTATAAATAAATGTACCAATGTGTATGCACCAATACACCAGTTATTTTACTTGGTAGTAGTTCTTCTTAGCAGGAGGTCGTCTAGGTAGGTACCTACCACCGCGGTACCAGCTATTCTGCCGCTAAGCATTAGTATGTAATCATCACTGTGTTCCGGTTTGAAGGGAAAAAGGGCTGATGAGTCTAACCTATCAAAGTGAATACTAGTTTGCTAAATTCCAGGGAAAACTTGGCTGATTACATGAACCATTTAACACCGGGATTATTTTTATTATGATAACATCAGCTCTGAACGCCAGTTCCAGGAAGAGCTTTGTTAGAGAACTAAAGGCGGATATTAATTGAAGCACTTCTTTGAATAACTTAGCAAAATGTTAGCTATCTTGTTGCATACATGAATGAAGCCCCTGATAATGACAGCTGTTTAGTCAGTTTGCGGTGGTTGGAATGAACATAACAACTTTCATTATTAGTTAGGTTTATTTTTTAAAATAAAATGTAATGAGACGACCAAGAATTTCGTTTGGCTCATTTATTTTCTTTGACAGGCTAGGCAGCTAGACAGCTCCCCTGATGTTAAGTGACGGTGTGGTCGAAGATGATAAAGCACACCTAGCCTGGAAGGGAACTGGCTCTCAAGTGAGGCTGCCAGAACACACCGTTAGATGCTTGGCGGCAGATTTTCAACTTGAGGGTGGTAGCTAGCCAGCTGAGTACTAGAAAGTACCCTACCACCTTGCTAAACGGTTCGAGTCTATCTTCATTGTACGAACCTCTAAACAATGGAATTTGCTGCCCGAGTGGGTGTTCCCTGATAGATACCATCTGGGTGCCTTCAAGTCGCGAGTGAATCGGTTTCTAGGCGAGCGTGCTCCATCGTAGACCGCATCTTCGCTTAACATCAGGCGAGTTGGCGGTCAAACGCAAGAATAAAAAATAAACAAATTTAAAAAAACACACAAAACGAAGACACTGGCAGCATTGTTTCATTAAATACTTACCAATTACTGCGATGAAAATGACTCCTATCATGTTATCTGAAAACAAATACTCAATTTAAAAACGTTAACAAACAATCCCTAGTAAAATACCTATCTATTAAGATTGAATACAGGAAATGTCACGTTTTATGACGTAAGAAAATATCATGTTTCTTATTTATTTCTCATTACATTTATTGATACTCCATGCTACATCCACCGCCAGTACCGAAAAAGGAGCTGTGTTTATTGGATCGTACAATTTTAATGAGATCTTGAGAGTCCTCTGCTATTATAATTCTCCACATCGACCAGATGTTTTCAGGTAGAAACCTTTTCTTTAGTAAATTACATTGCGGTTGGTTGGTAAAATAAATTTTCTTCACAAGTGTGGCAATTGCATGATGTTTTACAAGAAGTATCTGAAACCCTTTAGCCCAAAAATCTTCATTTTTTACTTTTGACAGGTTAGGTGTTTGACCACAGCTCACTTGATGTTAAGTAACGGTGTGGCCGAAGATGGTAAAGCACACCTAGCTTGGTGGTGGTTGGTGGCAGGTTTTTAATTTCGGGATGGTAGCTAGCCAGCCGAGAGAAAATACTCTACCACCATGCTATAGTTTCCTCACGATGTTTTTCCTCCACTAGCAGCTCAAGCTGATTGTTTTTGTTTGAACCCACACCCTTCGGCATATTGTCCGACCACGCTAACCATTGAGCTATCATCGCTACAAAATATTTCCGTAGAAACAGTAAATCCTTTTTATGAAATTTATTTAACCGGGACGGTAAAGTCGGAATGAATCAGTTCATTATTAATTTAAATCCTATTATGCATCAAAGCGAAAGAGAAATTATTATGAGCATACATTTTTTAACAATTTACTGGAGCATTACTTATTACTGAGATCGAATAATTACCCAGAGCCAATTAAAATCAAGCCAATATAGTTGTGATAAAAATGTGACATTTGAAAATGTATAAATAAATTTTGACTTTTAAAATAATGCTCCCTCTTTCTCTTCGCT
Organism: Biston betularia; assembly: GCA_905404145.2. Taxonomy (NCBI): domain Eukaryota; kingdom Metazoa; phylum Arthropoda; class Insecta; order Lepidoptera; family Geometridae; genus Biston; species Biston betularia. Next base: position 5,873,042 of record FR989879.1, read on the forward strand.
TCTAAACGTTGCTGTACCCGATAGGGCCCATATTAGAGTGAGCCCTAAATACCTACTACTTTGTATTTTAACTGAACTTTAAAATCTTGTACTGTATGGAATCTAAAAATATCTTGAATCTTGAGCCCATTAACTTTCTAATAAGAATTTCAAAACATTTTAATAACTGTTTTTATTCCGAGCTACGTGCGTTTACCATCTTCGATAATTCCGTAACATACTTACCTAGACCATTAATAATAGTTTGATTATTAATTTAATTAGTCCTTAAATTTCCAAATAGTTTTAAACCCATATTAGAATTTATGTTAGTTAACAAATTAGTTACATTTTTGCTTTACTTGTACAATATTGTAATTTTTTATTATTTTTTCTTCCACTTGATCTCATACACGCAATAAATGAAACCGAAACTATAGTCGAAGTTTCGGTTAATGTTAAACATGAGTAATCACGCTTAAGTAAAACAAAAACGCAATAAATGAATTAGGAACATTTATTTCAAAGTTTTGAATTCAAAGAAACTTTGTTATACTCACCACGAAAGTGTCCTTAAAACCAAATCAAAGTGCCACTACTCACAGAACTATCACTAACACTGACTTTCGGTTGGAGCATTTTCTTTGTACTGTTCGGCACAAAGTTTAAATCAAGTTCGTAAGTCGAGTGAAGGAATACCGCGCCAAAATTGGCAGCTGCGGACGAGAGCAGCTCGTCGAAAAGATGAATCGCAACTGAGCTCTGCGCCCAGCGCACAGCCGCCCGTACTCTCCCATATATTTTATATAAACGCCCATATACCGATTTATATATTTACCCACACTCATACATATTTAACTTTTTTCCCATTTCACGTCGTTTGCTCCGTATGTGAACCTCGCGGGCAGCATAGGTGTGCGTGTGTGCACCATCCGAACGTTTCTCCACGCTTCTATTTACGTGTTTTTAGAAGGGTAAAGCTTTTATACCTTTCCTTTCTACTATTTCGCTCTGTAGTTGAGCGCGATGCTCCAAACGTCGGGTGAAATGTTTCTCTTCGATTTATGAGTTTCATTTTTCCCAGTCATATTTTTTACGGTTGGAATGTTTACCAATTTTCACGTCGTTAAGGCGGTAATGAAACACGAGAACAAGCTTATTTTGCTCGCAATTGTCTTTGTTTTCTGCACCTTGTGTTTAAATAATAAATACGCGGATAATAAAAATAAATATTGGGGAATGTAATTTTTAAAAGTTCGCGACTTGAACACTCTCGCACTCTCCAGTCAACTCGTGAGTTGATATAAAGAAAGTTGCAAACAAATGAATCTTAATAAATAAAAATTATATCTGTATACATACGAGTATATTGGTGTTTGGTATATTTTTATTATTAGTTAGATTAAGTGAAAAAAATAACACACAGAAACCAATAATTTTTTTATAAGGTCAACATAAATCTTTTTTTGTTTGACAAGCTAACCACATCTCTCCTGATGTTAAGTGACGGTATAGTCAAAGATGGTAAAGCACACCTAGCCTAGAATGCGACTGGATTTCAAGATAGGCTGCTGAAGACAATGTTAGGTGCTTGGCGGCAGACTTCCAGCTTGAGGGCGGTAGCTAGCCCGCTGAGTACTAGAAAATACTCTACATACGTATATACATAAAACATGTAATGTTTCCTGGCGATGTTTTTCCTTCACCAGCAGCTCTAACTCATTGTTGGGGGGGTTGAACCCACGCCCTTAGGCGTGTTGAACGGCCGCTCTAACCGCTGAGCTATCATCGCTACAAAAAGATCTATGGTAAACTAATCCAACTATGCTAACGAATGAGACTGAAGAACGCAAATCAATATTTGTAATATATAAGATAAATACTCAGAACCCCTGTAGATTGTAACTAATTATTTAAAAAAATGTTGATATGAGTTTTCAGACTTATTCGTAGGCAAAGTTGGGTCAATTTTCGATAGCACTGTGTCAACCGCATCATAAATTCAGATTTATGTTGCGGTAGTAACATAATTACCGATCCTGAAGCAAAGCTAATCTACGCTCCACAGCTAATAACATACATATATATATATCAAATTATATACATAAATAATTATACATAAGTACACAATTGTTTCTACCAAAACTCACTGACACGCAATCGACAAATAATGAGTCGTTTATTTCATAATATCAATGTATATCTGCCTTAAGAGCTGAAGGGCGTGGGTTCGATTCCCGCTCAGGACAAACATTTTATGTATCAACAAAATAAATGTTTGTCCTGTGTCTGGGTGTTCTATATGTATTATAAGTATGCATTTACAAAAAAAAGTATTTATGTATTCTATCAGTCATCTGATTTCCATCATACAAGCTTTGCTTAGTTTGGGGTCAGATGGCGCTGTGTGTAATGTCCTTCGATATTTATTTATTTTATTTTGATTGAATATTAGTAGTAGCATACATTTTCTTCTTCTATTATTGTTTGCATTCATATATGTATGTGGCACTGCAGAGCTAGCTTTCATTCCAGATTAGGTTAAAAGAAATAAACATTGTAGAACATTTCATACACCGCCATCTAGTCCCAAACTAAGCAAAGCTAGAATAATTATCGACATTTCTGTGTCTGGGTGTTCTGTATGTATGTACATTAAATAATGGTAGGTACTTGAGTATTCTATCATTTATCTGACTCCCATTGTAAAAGCTTTGCTTAGTTTGGGGTCAGATAGTGCTGTGTATAATCTTCGTTACTTCGTCATTAATAATAAATTAAAAAACATAATAAAACTCCCAGATACAGAACAAATACATATGTTTATTTAACTGCCAAATTTCATCCAAATTCAACTCGTTCAATTCAGCAGTTCAAGTTCAGTTCAGGTCAAATCCAGTTCAGCCGTGTTTGCGTGATTGAGTAACAAACATCCAAGCATGCAAACTTTCACATTTATATTATTAAGTAGGATACAACACCCAGACACAAAACTAACATTTATTGTTCATTACATAAATATGTGTCCTGAGTGGAAGTCGAACCCACACCCTACAACTCTTAAAGCAATGTACTAATGAGTGTAAATGAGCTAATAGTGTGTGTCTTTATTATGTACACCAATAATCTAAAAAAAGTACAGGAAACAAAAGAATCTTATGAGCTAGTGCTGTGCCACAAGTGGTGACCTGATCATTAAACACGATACAGATTAAGAACAGCCGGGAAATGTTGTTGTAGTAATCTTATGTCTTGACAGCCCTGTTGGTTCATTGGTATGTATGTCTGCTTCGAGCGCTGAAGGGCGTGGGTTCGATTCTCACCCAGGACTAACATTTGTGTGACTAAGATCGATGTTTGTTCTGTGTCTGGGTGTACTGTATGTATTATAAGTATGTATATACAAAAAAAAGTATTTAAGTATTCTGTCAACTGTCTGGATCCCATAGTACAAGCTTTGCTTAGTTGGGGGCTAGATGGCGCTGTATTAAAATGTCTTCCAATATTTATTTAGTCAAAGTAGTACATAATAATGAGTAAAATGACCCCCTATCGGCTAAGTATACCCAAAGTTTATGACCGTGCATAATCTTGTGAGATGATCTGTTAGCACAATAACCAGTTCATTGCTCATAGTAAAGAGCCAGATATACGTTCGTGACCTTTTTAGCGAAACGTTTAAATTGCGTTGGACATTGTTTGCTTACATCCGAATAGTTTGCTGTTGGTTCAGTGTGTCATCGCAGGGTACTGGGTCAGTGTACTCGGTTTTCATCGATCTCTCTTCATAACGTGATCGAATGACTGCCTCCAGCTACAACGCAGTGCAGCTAGCAATTTTATGTGCTATGTCACTTAATATAAAGGCATGATGAAAGATTTTGAAAAACTATCCAATAATGTTCGAAAACGTATATTATTTACTAGTGGACACGCAGACTCGCAGTTTCACCCGCGAAGTTCCGTAGTTTCCCCCGTTCCCGTAAGAATACAGGGCTAAAAAGTAGCCTATGTCACCCGGGTATAGTGTAGCTTCCCAACGTTGAAAGAATTTTTGAAATCGGTCCAGTAGTTTCGGAGCCTATTCATTACAATCAAACAAGCAAATCTTTTCACTTTGAAGAAGAGGAAAGATTTGAGGAATTATTTGATTTTTAGTGTTTTTTTTTTTTTTTACTTTTCTTCTATCAAATCTTTCCGCTTTCTCTTTTTTTTCTTGTTTATTATTTTGATGAATCTTTCCTCTAGAATAATAAAAAAAGGAATAAAGAAAAACATTAAAATAAAGAAAAATATTTGATTTCTTTTTTTTGTATAGAAGATAGGTAGACAGACATACAGAAATTCTAAAATACAAATCTTTCCTCTTAGTTTATAATATTCGTATAGATAATAATTTACATATTTCTGCAGATAATTAAGGATTAGTAAGAAAAAAATGTACTTCAAGTTTCTAAATTTAAAATTCGCACCGAAACGCTTCTAGTGTCATGGCGCCGTTAGTGACGTCACGTTTGAATAAACACTAGACGTTTCTTTGAAGCTCATTGAATAATTTAGTCGACTAAAATGACATTATTAGTGACAGCTCAAAATCTCAAAATACTGAACAGTATTACACTAAAAACATGATAGACCCCTAAATTGGTCTAATGCTTCTCTCACGTACGTAAGCAATATAAAAAATATTCTAACAATTTGATTACTTCCACATGAATATCTTATTCTTGAGAAAACGTGTTTATGTTTATCTTTCAGTACCAAAAAACTGGCAATATTTTTCTTATGAATAAAATTTCTCCAAGGTTGCTCTCACAAAATATCGTAACTTATGTTATAGGTAATCTGGGAGAGAAGTAACAAACTACCTATAGATCGTTTCACGAAAGAGTTCCCTTCGTCGTCATGTTGGTAGTTACGAAACCAGTGTTGCTACTTTTTCAGAAAGATGTTTACTCGAAATTAAGGAAATTTTAATGTCACTAACGTAGATACTATTTTTTAACATCTGGTCCGAAGTATCGGCGGGAATCCAGCCGGATTGAAAATGACACCAGACCAGATTGCGGTCCCTAGTCCTATAGTTTTAATACAACTATGTATTTTACCTATATTGATATAATTGACAAGGTTGAAAAATAAAACAAATGTTTATGGTTATTTTTTATAATAATTGTGTTCAACTAATGGGCCAACACCCGAGATGTCGCTACCACCTGTATCATCATCAGAAGAAGTAACGTCACTATCGTTTCCTACTTCAATTATGAATCGGTCAATTTCTGCGTCTGCACGTACTCCATCATTGTAGTATTTGTCTTCAATATTCTTGACATGATCACATTATTTTTTCCAATCTTCTGCAGATATGCTTAAAAATGCTTCTTCTGTTATTTTAACAATTTGACTTGCTTCCTGTCCAACATTTTTTTCTGCAATTCTTCTTTTCAAAAGACTCCATATGAGCTCAATTGGGTTTAAATCACAGTGATAAGGCGGGAGCCTTACCACTTTATGACCATGTTTCTCCAGTAACGTGTCTGCTTCGTAAACAGGCGGTTCTTTATGGTCTTTAATTATTTCATAAAGCTCAGCTTTTACCATCGTTGGTAAATAAGCGAGACCTTTACTAACAATCCAGTTTTGCATCTGAGACTTCGTACTGTTCATTGTTGGTGCTTTGTTGAGTGCCACTGTATGGTAGGGAGCATTATCCATAATCACAAGCGACTGAGGAGGTAGATTCGGTAAAAGCTTTTCTTGAATCCATTTCATAAAATTTTCTCGATTCATATTATCGTGATAGTCTCCGGATTTAGACTGTGATTTAAAAATCAGCTGAGCTTTGGGTACAAAACCGGTTTCACTCCCTGCATGGACTATAATCCATCGTGGTCCTTTTGAGTCCGAAGATAAAACGCCTGCTTCTGTGTCACTCTGCCAACATTTACCTGCACAGTAAGTTGAATGAACGTAAGTTTCATCTAAATAAATGACTGGACGCTGGTCTCCTTCACGATTTTCTCGTAACTGCTTCAAATATCGACTACGCCAAGCCACAATATCGTACCTGGAGAGGCCGGGAAATACCTGTTGTAGTTTCCGTCGATAGCAGAAGCAATGGTGCTGGTCGGTACGACCCGGTTACTGTCCAGTGTGCGTTTTTAGGTTTTTTTGCGAAATTATGATGGCCTGCACAAGACGCACATTGATTTGTGATGTATAAGCACTCGCGTCGCACTCGCGATGAGAATTTTGAGTTTATAAAGCGCACCGATAACAATTGTGTAAACAGCGTATTGCGTACGATACGACCGCCAGTTCGCGACTACTTGACACTGGCAAGTATTGTAAGCAAGGTGAGGGTAGGAAGATGTGTTTTGTGTGCGTGTATGAGGGTGGATAAAATACTTATTATATAATAAATGAATATTCGAAAATATGATATGTGGCGCAGCCAACTTCGGGGGGTCTAGAGGTTTCCTCTACATTGAGTAAATTAGCCTGATATAAATGAGTTAATTGTAAATGCGAAATAATAGAAAAATAAGAGAGCTAGCGGTAAATTAAAATGTCGTAAGTTACTGACTCGGCAATGGACTGAGCCGGCTTACCGGTCGGATGTAACTGCCGCCAGAAGTTTTGACTTTGACTATGCGGATAATATTATCTTTGCCAGGGAAAATATCTGTAACAACAGCTAAAGGCCAAAACATAGGATGTGCGTTATCATCTTTAACTATGACTATTTTGCCCACAGTAACTGGATTCGAAGGAGAATTCCATTTTTCGCGTTGTTGTAAAGAGGTGACATATTCAAGGTTCCAGCGTTTCCAGTAACTTTGAACGATTTTATTTAATAACTGGTAGCGAGTTAATCTGTTTTCCGGTATGTTAGCGTCAAACATCTCAGCGGGTAAAAAGCGTAATGAAGTTACGTTGAGAAACTGATTAGGAGTCAGTGCGGGTGAATCAGAAGGATCATCTGAGAGTACACAAAGCGGACGACTTTTTAATAAACCTCTTGAGTTTAATAGTTTTGAAAAACGTAGAATATATACGAGAGAGTGTAAACATTTTGAATATGAAGAAAAACAATCGGCGAGAGTTTGGATAGGGTGAGTTTCTTCAGGTATAATTTGTGGAGGTCGAGAAATAATTTTAGATTCGTTATGATTAATTTTATATTCTATTACAAGCCAGTAATTAAGAGGAGCGGAGAGCCACTGCGGACTATGATACCACAGTGTGTTGTTAACTAATCCCTCAGAAGTTAAAGGTCGCGAAACGAAATCAATAAAATAAAAGTAGATATTACTCTGTAAGTTGGGTTTTATATGTTGTAAATCTTTGAGCAATTTCCCTGATGAAGTTTTACTTCTAGCATCAAGTACTAAGCGTGTCTTTGACGTCTCTTTGTCTGGACGATAGACAGCTATATGCGGCATATAATAAGCGTGAGTGTTTAGCAAGCATGAGACGTTAACTTTAGATAGGTAACCTTGATTAAAGTATGTTTGAATAGCAGCGTTATAGTCGGAGCGTAAATCATCGCGGTCCAATTTATTTTGTAAGTTTAGAAAGCGTCGTGTTGCAATATGATGTGAATCACCTAATTCAGCAGGTTCAAGTTTAAATGGAAGATCAACGGTGTGTTTTCCGCTATCATCGTGTGAGTACGAAGATGTTTGTTCATAAGCTTCGTCTTCAGGGCTAACGTGCTTTATATCTGGGACGTTTTCTATTTCCCAAAAGCGTTCAGTTAAATATTCAAGCGAGCGAGACTCTGTGTTGCAAAAGAACGATTTTGCGTTAGGGGCGTGCGAGTTTGAGTTTGTGGCGAGCGAGTTTGAGTTTGAGGCGTGCGAGTTTGAGTTTAAGACGTGCGAGTTTGAGTTGGAGGCGAGCGAGTTTGAGTTTAAGGCGTGCGAGTTTGAGTTTGAGGCGAACGAGTTTGAGTTTAAGGCGTGCGAGTTGAAGTTTAAGGCGTGTGAGTTTGAGTTTGAGCCGAACGAGTTTGAGTTTAAGGCGTGCGAGTTTGAGTTTAAGGCTTGCGAGTTTCCTGAACAACGGGCTTTGCCCATAGCGACATATCCGAGCGTGGTTTGTATACCTACTACCGAGGAGTTCGGCGCGGTTACTTTTCCTGATTCGAGTAAAAGCGGGAATAATTCGTTGCCTATGAGGCAATCGATTTCAGCGGGAGCGTAAAAATGATCATCTGCCATCGGTAAATCGTGTAAATGCGTTAACTCAGAGATATTAATTTCTGCGTTAGGTAAAAAGTCAGTGATGGTGTCAATGACCCGAGCGTGTACGGTATAAGAACAACGAGAATCGAAACGAGAATGCATTTTAAATTTCGTAAATCCGAACGACTTGCTTTCCGTTTGGCCTATGCCTTTAACAGTTGAAGGTGCGGGAGTAATTTTTAAGTTTAAGCGTTTGCAACAAGTTTTAGTAATAAAATTGCTCATCGAACCGGTATCTAAAAATAAGCGGATATTATTCGGTTTGGTACAACTGCCATCGTATACGTGCACAGAGGCGGTCGGTAACAGAACAGTCGTATTGTTTGATATACGCGGCGGAGAAGTTACAGAAAGAGTAAAATTATTGTTTTCAACATGTGAGTTAACTTGCTGATCGATACTAATGGGTGAAGTCGGCGACGGCGGTGCGAGAGCTTGCGGCTGCGCGTGCGAGCGAGACGTGTACGGCGCGGCGGCAGCCGGCGCCGGCAACGGTTGCAGCGAGTCGGGAACGCGGCGCGCGGCACTAGCGCCGTGCGGCGGCGGCGCGTACTGCTGATGACGCGGGGATGACGATTCGAAATGCAATAATGAATGATGTTTACAATTACAAATCGTGCATCTGTTTTGTGATTTACACCTATCTACATTATGAAAGCCTAAACAGTTTTTGCAGAATGCATGTTGGCTTACAATGTTGTTACGGGTTTGCGGATCTTTATTTAAGAAATATTCACATTTAAATAGAGGATGAGAAGCACTAGATTTACATATTTTGCATGATTGTAATTGTAATTGAGCGTGAGAATTATTGTTATGATTTTGAGAAAAAGTGGCAAAATTATTATTTTCTGATTGAGTGAAATATGATTGAGTGGTTATATTTCTAGGCACAGTTTTATTTATTTGTTTAATGTGCTGAGCTGGAGACTGAGATGAGCAGCGAAGTGTTTCAATTTTACTTTGTTCTTTTAAAAACATTTTTACATTTTCAAAAGTGGGAATGTCAGTTTGTCTGTGCGTTTGTTCAAATAGATTTAAGGTGTCTTTGTCTAGTTTAGAAAGTGCGATATGAGTTATTACAAAATCAGATAAATCTTTAATATCTAAGCGACGAAGAGCGGCTTCAGCAGAACAGAAATTATCTAAGAAATTATCTATAGATTGATTAGGTTTATGTTTTAACATCTGATCTAAATACTGAGAGGCTTGAACCCTAACATCCTGATATTTGCTTAAGAGAGCTTTCCAAATTATATAGTAGTTCTCGGCTGTACCAGATATGCCCGAACAGACATTTAACGCCTTTCCGGAGAGGCAACCAATCAAGTATTGAACTTTTTCAATGTTTGAAAGGCGTGGATTCGTATGAATTAAATTGCGAAAATTTTCGTAAAAAACTGGCCATTTACTAGGAGTTCCGTCAAATCCAGCGAGCTGTAGCGGGGGGAGTTTTCGGGTTAAATGGTCAATTTGTTTTTTGCTGTCTTCAAGCTGTTGGTGCAAATTAGTTTCCGTTTGTTTAATATTGCAGTATAATTCATCAAAAGAGTTGAGTGCACTATAGTTAGGCTTTACTTCTGGATTGTCAGTAATATACTCCAGAATTAAGTTGTCTAAAGTTTGCATAAAATCAGTTCTAATTTTCTCAATGGATTGTACCCGAGCAAGAAATTGAGTGCGACTGGTTGGATCGGAAACTTTCAGACTAAGGTCATACACTGCTTGAGTTATTTGGAACAACATATTCTGCTTTTGTTCCAGCATAATAATTTTTGACTTATCAGCTTCCAAACTAACACTGTCTTCATAGTTAGTTGGTTTACGCGGCATGATCAAAATTTAAAATAAAGTATGTAACGGATAAATATGAAATAACTAAAATATGTTCCTGTTGCAAAATATTACAAGCAAGAATGGAGCGTAAATATATAGGTTTAAGAGCGAGTATTGCGTGTGCGTGAATGTTAGAAATAACTAATTGTTAAGGTAGTTGTGAATGAATGTGCGGTGAGCTAAAAATATACTATCGAAATATTAATATAAAATAAGATATTTTACATATAATAATATATAATAATGCTATAAATGATATGATTCTGAAGTGGAATTAAGAGTTGTGCGTAAAAATGTGAGTGAAAATTTGAATTTTGCGTGCGAGTAACGGCGGTGTATGTAGTGTAATTGCGTATGAGTTGTGAAATATGTAAAGTGTAATTTGAGGGAGGTGTTGCGAGGAACGAGACAGGGATCTAGGTTCGAAGGACCAAACTTGGAGAGGCCGGGAAATACCTGTTGTAGTTTCCGTCGATAGCAGAAGCAATGGTGCTGGTCGGTACGACCCGGTTACTGTCCAGTGTGCGTTTTTAGGTTTTTTTGCGAAATTATGATGGCCTGCACAAGACGCACATTGATTTGTGATGTATAAGCACTCGCGTCGCACTCGCGATGAGAATTTTGAGTTTATAAAGCGCACCGATAACAATTGTGTAAACAGCGTATTGCGTACGATACGACCGCCAGTTCGCGACTACTTGACACTGGCAAGTATTGTAAGGAAGGTGAGGGTAGGAAGATGTGTTTTGTGTGCGTGTATGAGGGTGGATAAAATACTTATTATATAATAAATGAATATTCGAAAATATGATATGTGGCGCAGCCAGTACCTTTCCATCATAACTTTTCTTTTTGATTTACATTTTTGGAAATAAAATCCTATCTTCTTCATTATTCGCCATAAAGTAGTGCGACTTCCCTTGAAATCGATATCATTTCGCATTTCATGCAGTAATTTGGTCAGCGTAGGTAATTCTTTTCTCACAGCATAGAATTCATGTATTTTATGTCGTAATGCACAAATTTCAAAATCATCCAGCTTAATTTGTTTATCGCGCGGCCGACTCTTACCAGGCGTCGAAATTCTTGTTGAAGTACTAGCAGCTGCTTCACCTTCTTTATAAATTTGTGTGACTGTTTTTTCTGATATACCTGAAAAAATAGTTTTTATAAAAAAACTCCATAAATGTTAAAATTAACTTAATAACAAATCCACATTGTTTTATTTATTTTGTAACACAATTGTTGGAGACACATTTTAAATTCAAAAACAATATAAATAAATAAGTACAATTGCTAGTTTTATATTTGAATTCTTTCTACATATCTAAAAGTTTATGTAGTTACTATATAAAATTATAATTATTATATACATTAAGAAAAACGAGGAATAGTGATTTGACCTGCCTGGTATCCCTATTTTACTAACCTGTCATGGCGGCGACACGGCTACGAACACATTCCAAAGGGATTATTGGCGCTTTGTTCCGTTTTTCACGTTCACAAAAACATTTGACTTTTAACACCATCTGTCTTTCACCACTTTTTAGTGTTTTGGGCATGTTTAGAAATTTTTTACTAATTAAAAACTTGAAAACAATTAGAGCAATGAACAATGAAACTATCTGTTTGACGTTTCGACGAACAGGGCTGCCAACATGACGACGAAGGGAACTCTTTAGTGAAACGCACTATACATCTATATTAAAAATTTTATGTATTTTTTTTAAAACTTTAGTGATAGAATTGCAACATGTCTTTTTACGCTATGCTACGAAAGTCTACGTCGTAGCTCGTAGAAGGTCTACGAGATATAACGGCTACGATTGTTATTTCTAATAAACATTCATCATCATCATCATCATTTCAGCCGTAGGACGTCCACTGCTGGACATAGGCCTCCCCCATTGACTTCCATAAAGACCGGTTGGTGGTTTGGTTGGGTAATAAACATTACTTCATGTCAATTTTATTATAATCGGTTTTTTTTTATCACGTATAATTCTGTGTTCTTACTTTATTTTGGTTGACAAACTAGGTGTTTGACCACAGCTCACCTGATGGTAAATGACTGTGCAGACGAAAAAATACACCTATCCTGGAATAGAAGTTACCAATCATTTTGCCTGATGGTAAGCGATGATGTGGTCAAAGATGAAGCGCGTAGACTTAGGTTGGTGTGCGTGTTCACTCGTACGTACCTTTGTACATAAATTGTTTCAAATTATTTGTGCTAGAGTTTGTGCAATCAACCTGTATTAAATCTCACAGCAGTTATTTTAAGCCTAAGTCTATTGTTAACGTTTTTAACATAAATTAAGCACTTAATGTAATAGTAGCTCACAGTAACCCATGGGAGATTTAGCGAGAACGCGGAAAGAGTCGTGTCGCTCCGTTGTATTTTTTCCAAAACTAGTGTTTTGTCGAGTGTTTATGCATAAAAATGTTGGTGTTTTATTAATAAAGTGCCGAATCACAAGCGCAAGCGTGGGAAAAGATAAAATGTGGTGAAACATGACTTTTCGTGTTGCTTCCAAAACTCCATCGAAGCCTTATAGTAAAGACACCACTACTTTACTAAAGCATGACTGGATTTGACTGACACGGACTGGACTTGACCAAGACTGAGCTTTGACTATAACTATAGCTACGAGGCACCTTATTTAACTTATGAAACTTGAAAATATAAAACACTGACAATAGCTCAAAATGCGACGCCAAAACCAAAGAAAAAACCCCATCCATGATACATTATGTAGGCTAAAACATTTTTTTTTTGTCTAGTGTCATGATGAGGAAGAATTTGAAATTTGAATCTCGTTTCACTAAATTTACAATTCCAATACATTTCAATTGAAACTAAAGCATCAACAAACATCAATTTAAAATATGTAAATCGTATCAAAATAATATCACAGCAAACTTCGCATTTAAAAATAACGACACTCAAACAAATGGCCAAGCTCTCACACTCTTGAGACATGCACGAATTTTTCATAAAAACCACCAATACTGAAGAATACTCCAGTTATCCTTTCACAATAACACGTTTCGTTCCACGTAATGGTTCCAATTTGGTGTAAAATGTAACCAACTTATTTCAGGAGGCCGGCAAAGGAAGTACTAATATTTTTCAAAGAATTCAATCACTTTCGTTTGGGTATTACAACAGTAGCTCCCTCAATGAACTCAGCAAATAAGTTGGTTATACTGTAAAGTGCTTCTGTGAGAAATCAGTCGAGTCCTGGAGAGGTCGCAATGTTTCTACCATAAGAGATTACCCATTTGTTTGGTGAGGCGAATCGTATTAATACTAAATTGGTTTTTCAACAGTATAGGCGTTTTTTATAATAACCTAAATCAGTGATACTAATAATAACTTGAAAAAACTTTTTTTTGTTTTCAGTTTAGTAAATTATATATTTTTTTATTTGTCGAGTAAAAATATTATACGTACTTACGCCCGCGATTTCGTTTGTGTTAACTTTATAATTCAGAGAAAAACAAAACATGTGTAGGTAACAAACAGAAAAGCTTTTTTTTTTCATGTAAAGAGTAATGAGACGAACGAGACGCTCTCCTGATGGTAAGAGATAGCGCCTGTCCACGACCATTGCAGCGATACACATAACTTTGAGTAACAAAACAAAGTCCAGGGCATCACTGCTTTGGCGCTCATTACTTTGAGACTTTTGATAGAGTTAGTCTCAACAGCCCAGTAATTTCGCTAGCTGCAGTACCCTTCAAACCGGAACACAGTAATGTTTACACACCACTGCTTAGCGCCAGAATAACTGGTACTGCGGTGGTACCTACCTAGACGATCTCCTGCTAAGAAGATCCTGCTATATTTAAAATAGTGAAACTTGCGCTATTTTATTATTAGATTGAAATAAAGGATACCTTTTATCCCTGAACAATGTTCCATAAGACGCATCTATATCAAATTTGGATACAAATGGATACATAAAGCATCATTTTTTTTTGATTTTTTTTTTCATTATATGTATTAACCCATGTAATAAATTATATGTGTCAAATTTGATGCAAATCAAAAATTGACATACAAACTTTCACATTTTGAGTGTCAATTTTTAATAAACAAAAACCTTAAATTAATACTTTTGCCAGCCCCGTTGGCTCATTGGTAGTATATCTGCCTTGAGAGCTTTAGGGTGTGGGTTCGATTCCCACTCAGGGCAAACATTTTGTGAATAAACAAATGTTTGTTCTGTGTCTGGGTGTTCTATATGTATTTCCAAAAAAAAAAAGTATTTATGTATTCTATCAGTTATCTGACTTCCATCACACAAGCTCTGCTTAGTTTGGGGTCAGATGGCGCTGTGTGTATAGTCCTACGATATTTATTTATTTACAAAATTTATAGAAAAAATTAACATAATTTTGAATGTTAGTTATGCGTATGGTTTTTAACACTAACACCATACAAATGAGTTTATTTCTTATTGTTCTTACCTAACTACTTACAATAAATATTATTCAAAACACTGGGGCCAAGTTTGAAAATAGATGAGTTTTTATCTTATTTTTTACGTGTATACATTAAAATATTACTACTTATACACATATTTTCCTAAGCTTGATTATAAATGTTCTTAGAAATGAGATTTATTATCCCCCTAGAGCCAGAACAGTAGATATTTATTAGTGAAACCAACAAACTTACGAGGGAACTTTATCACTGTTGTAAAAACTTCGCAGAAAAAGGAACATTTTATTGCCCGGGGTAAAAGCGTACTACACATAAATTAAAGCTTGAACTTACATGTTTCATTAGTAGTACGTTTGCAAATTTAATGATGTTGTCGTATTTCTATATTATGTAGGCAAATACATTACTGAAAATAAAATAACTTATTTATAGCGACTAACGATCTATTCGTGATTTTATCATGTGAACATTTTAATTTTGGTTTACTTTGCTTTAGTATTCGAACTTTACAAAATAGATTTTATAGAAGTTTTCAGATACAAAAATATAGAGGTAAAGGTATAGCAGAGCTTTTTTCGTATGCGGTACCCAAAAAATGCAATTTTTATATTTATTGTAGGTTTAATAAGCAGCGGTGGCTATTTGTGATGTGGTGGTGCATACCTAGTCTTACATCGCGTTAACTTAAACAAAAGAAAACAAAAAAACCAGCCAAGTGCGAGTCGGACTCGCGCACGAAGGGTTCCGTACCATTATCTATAAAAATTGTTTGTTGTAATGTTTGTTGTATGGGAACGCCCGTTAAATATTTATTTTATTTTAGTTTTAGTATTTGTTGTTAAAGCGGCAATAGAAATACATCATCTGTGAAAATTGCAACTGTCTAGTTTTCACCGTTCTTGAGATACAGCCTGGTTTTTTTTTTATGCAATAATTAATGAGACGAACGAGATGCTCTCCTAATGGTAAAAGATAATGCCTGTCCATGACCATTGCAGCGATATACAGAACTTTGAGTAACAAAACAAAAGTCGAGGGTATCACTGCTTTGGCGCTCATTACTTGGAGACTTTCGACGGTTAGTCTCAACAGCCCAGTAATTTCACTAGCTGCAGTACCCTTCAAACCGGAACACAGTAATGTTTACACACTACTGCTTAGCGGCAGAACAACTGGTACTGCGGTGGTAACAGACGGACGGACGGACGGACAGCGAAGTCTCAGTAATAGGGTTCCGTTTTTACCCTTTGGGTACGGAACCCTAAAAAGTAGCTAAAATTCAGCCGCCACGGAGTAGGGCAGCTGTCGAAACTATCGAAAGTCACAAAGTACCTAAATGAACGCCAAACCTGCGATGCCCTGATCTTAATTTTGTTATTCGAAGTTTGGGATAACGCGACCATTGCTGCGTTATCCAAAACTTCGAATATCTTATATAAGTGCATCCATTATCTCTACTTTAGTGACTTATATTATATTAGTACAAATCTGATATAAGTCACGCAACCTACTTCATAAGGCGGGTAAGTAACTGACATATCTATTTCTGATATCTGTGTACAATAAAGATATAGCACACTTATCGAATAGGAGAATATAAAAAGCGAAAAGATTTAGCGAATTATTCCTCGTAAATATAACAAGCTTTTACGAGTATTGATATTTTAGGATTATAACAATAAATAATATTGAAAACTTTTACGTGTCTATATAGAACCGTGTTGTACGGCACGAACTAAAAAAAACAATATTTGAGTAACAACATATTTATAAACGAGTATAACCTACAACTGTTTAAATTATACGTACCAATATAACATTATTACTCACGTTGACAGCCCCGTTGGCTCATCGGTAGTACATCTGCCTTGAGAGCTGTTGGGCGTGGGTTCGATTCCCACTCAGGCCAAACATTTTGTGAATAAACAAATGTTTGTTCTGTGTCTGGGTGTTCTGTATGTATTATAAGTATGTATTTACAACAAAAAAAAAGTATTTATGTATTCTATCAGTTATCTGACTTCCATCACACAAGCTCTGCTTAGTTTGGGGCCAGATGGCGCTGTGTGGATACCTAGCCCTACGATATTTATTTTATTTATTATTTTAACTTGAGCCATGGCGTTTAACCATTGTGAATCATAACAACTATACCTACATTAAAAAAAATAAGGTTAACAGGCTAGGTGTTTGACTACAGCTCATCTGATGTTGAGTGATGGTGTGATCGAAGAAGATAAAGCACAGGGGTGTTTACCATCTTCAAGCTTGTCTAAACATTAAAAAAAACCAAGTTATTCTTACTTCTTCAAACACAGACAAGGTGCATTGCTACTTTACAAAGAAATATAAACACGCTTAAAAGAGAGTCAACTAACAAGCTGTGATAAGAATTCCTCTAACTTGTAGACGAGCAAAAAATCCTTTGACGCTTAGTGTAAAAATGAAAGAAAGAACTGCAGAGTCAGCTACCGTCTAATTTGTAAGTCACAGTCGATAGTAAAGTTAACTTTATGTATACATAAGTTCCTTGTTGTTCTCTTAAAGAATGGCAATCATAATAAATACAACTTTGTCTTTTTTCAGCAGGATCATACAGTAAAAACTTTTCTGCATGAATCTCGTCACAAAAAACAAGCTATTTCGTTTGTTTTGTCGTCGAGCGTAAACAAACATACGATGTGGATAGTCGGGTACTTCCGATGCGGATATCTGCAGAACAAAGCATGGCTGACAGGTTTCCCTTCACAGAGCTCTTGATCCTTATTACAATATATTCCTGTTGTGACGACCAGTGGGAATCTCCGCAAGAGCAGTTTCATGTTATTCTTTTGGATGGAAATAGATATTTGTTTCGAAATATATTTTATCTATATCGAGTTTATCTATGGGTGTAAGTACCCATTCCCTTGTTTGGTTGCTACAAATTCATTTATTGAATAAAATCAATGCAATGATCCATGATCATGATCAATAATCCATGATCATTGCAGCGATACACAGAACTTTGAGTAGCAAATCAAAGTCCAGGACATCGCTGCTTTGGCGCTCATTACTTTGAGGATTTCGATGGTTAGTCTCAACAGCCCTGTAATTTCAGCTACAGTACCCTATAAACCGAAACACAGTAATGTTTACACACTACTGTTTGACGGCAAAATATCTGGTACTGTGGTGGTACCTAGACGACCTTTTTTTTATTCAAAATAGGTTCGCGTTTGACCACACTCTGACTGATATTAAGCAGAAGTGTGGTCTAAGATGGAGCACGCTTACCTAGAAGGAACCTATTTACTCTAGATTTGAAGGCACTCATAAGGAACGGTCTTCAAATTTTCGGTGATGCACCGCCATACGTAGAGATCTTACAATATCTAGAGCATACATCTCACTTATATTCGTACGCTACCTTCATTCCTGGAAGCACATATCGTCGTGTCCATTACCGGGTACATTTTTCGCAATTTCCTCAGGACGCTCGAGACTGGAGACTAAATTTTTCACTGTCGCAGTAATCTCGTATAGTTCTGTTTGCTATCCCTAGAGCCTCGGTAGTGGGTACTTTCAGAAGGGACGAGTTGTGACCCTGAGTTGATGTCGTGAAGGATGTGTCTGTTCGTTACTCCGACAGACTTGTCGTGTACATAGTGGAGTATGATACTATGTGTTTTTTTAGTATATTTTTTTTACTTAAGGTAGTTATGGTTAATTAATGGCTTAATGGTTACGCAGAACATTTTTTAGCAAAATGTTCAAATTTCAAAGCAGCAAATTAATAGCCTTAGGACATTTCACACAGTACAGTCTAATCCCAAAATAAGCAAAACTTGTACTAGAGGAATCAGATAACTGATAGAATACTTTTTTTAAATACGTATTTTTATAATACATACAGAACACCCAGACACAGAACAAATATGTATGCTCATCACAAAAAAGTTTTTCCTGAGTAGGAAGTGAACCCACGCCCTACACCTACATCCCACGCTCTTGTTCAAGAGCGTCGGGTATACACCACCAAATGTGCTAACAGGACAGTTATTGATTATTTAACAAAAAAAGAACCGACCACAGATTTACTTAACATCAGGTGAGAAAATGAAGATAATATAAACTTTTCATTATGTTTGCTACTTTTCATAATTCTGTACAGATATTTTCATAGGTATCTGTCAATTAATAAAGCTGTCCTATTTTAAGACCACTCTAATCTGTGGCAAAATTAATTTACGCCAGTCCAACGCTCCATTCTGTAATAAACTTCAGCATTTCACCTTGAATAATTAGCTGAGCTCCAGCGGTTGATAATGAAGCTTACGTTCAGCAAGAAGCGGACAAATTGCGGCGATAACTTGCCGACAGCGGACAAGAAACAGGAGGAATAAAAACGGGAGAGCGTTAGTATGAACTCTTACTTAAGACGCTGGCAGCCTTGACCATATTCTTTTTTATGTTATAACAACAAAAAACTAATTAAAACAACCTTAAGTATTTATATCCTCTTCTCGCTGCAGTAACCACTCGCTGACACGTGTTTCACCTCTACACGAGACATCCTTAGGACGTGACTCTTCGAACGCTTGACCGAGACACATGTTATTTTATTTAGTAGGTATTTTATTATATAAGTTATTTTAAGTTTATGACAAATTTTAGATATTGAGTAATATGTCGGATAAGTTTTTTAAATTGTCTTCAAGTTAGTTAAATTTTCATTTAAATCCTTATCAGTGTTGCGGAAACAATAATATACGTTAAACACACTTGACACTGGCAAATGCATAAATTGCAACGTAATAAACAAATGGTAGATCTTTTTAGCAGAAGGTTTAGGTACGTAGGTACCACCGCAGTCGTACTATATATCTGTACAAAATGTATCTGGTTATTAGTAGAGAACTGACAAGCTAGCAACTCTACGACGATGCTTAAGGCTTTGAAGCCGAGAAGCCAAGTTCGACCAACCCAAAAACTTACCCTTAAGTTTTCAAGACAATAGAACTATCTTAGAAAATATAAGCAGTCCAATGCAACCATAATAAAGACTGCCATAATAACTTTCCCGTTTAATCTTAACAAAACTTTCCATAACAAGCTCAAATAATCACACCATAAAAGTTACAAGCACTTTGGATTCAACCATCCAGTTTTCATATTTTTATTGCATAACAGCAGACTCGATTCCAAACTCGAGTTTGAAAGTTACAAGCTCTTGAATAGGGAAAAATATGCACGTACAGTTTTAATTAAAGCACTGAAATTCTGAAATGGTTGATTATGAAATAGGCAGCAAAGAAACCGTTTCTTTAGACTGCCCTCGAATTGCAGTGGACTGTAATTTACTAACCAGCAAATAATAAAATTCATTAGACGAGAAGTGATAAAAATATATAGTAATTTTTACACTCGGTTTAAAGTTTACATAACTGTATACTTTTACTTTTTTATAATCTGTGGCATATCTATAATTTATTTATTCAGTTAAATTCTGAAATGAATACCTATAGATACGAATAGGTATGGCTCTGTGGCCAGAGTTCTTGGAACTTTTTTCTCAAAGAGGATACAAATACTACTTTAGAAAAAAAAAACTTCCTATCAAGCTATTCTAGTAAGTATGAACGTAGTTTCATGAACCTTATGAGGAAAATTGCATATAAGTCCTTAACCAGCAGCCCAAGCTATATTGAACAAACGCCCTTGGGTGTATGAGCGACGGTACCTACCACTGAGCTATCATTGTTTGTTATAAATCAGAAATAAATTTTAAGAATAAACGATTTTTTAGTACCAAATTACTTCTAAGAATAAAGTACCTATCATATTTTGTTCGCCTCCATTGAATTAATTGACCGATGGTGATCAACGTAGAATTTCGCTGCCAGCCGCGTAATTACAGCTCAGTTCTTTGTGATAGACAGAGAAACCCGAATCTTAACTAGTACAAAACACAAGCTATAATGAAGTGTTTATCAATCTCTTCTTTGTGTTTATCTTTACTTTTAACTTTTATTTTAAAATTATCTTTATCTTTTTGTTTGTACTGAATAGGCTCCGAAACTACAGGACAGATCTTAATAATTATTTTATAATTAGAATGCTACATAAACCGAGATGGGCAATGGGCATAGGCTATATTTTATTTAAAAAACAGTTAAGGATCCGTATGGAAACTTCAATAATGTAAGTCACGCTGTGAAAACCTTACCGAAAACCCCTTACTTAGCATGCGCTGCGAAAACTATTGACAATAGAATAAAGTTACGTTTGATAGGACAAATTGACAGCTACAAATAAGCCCAGAATATCATATGTTTAACTATTACAGTTTTCATATTATAAAGAGGAAAGACTACGGCAAGACCAAAATGAAAGGGTCATGTTTTAGCAGTCTATATACTGCTAAAAACATGACCCTGAAATATGGTAAAAATATGATATACTACATATATGTAGCATGTATGCATGTGTGTGTTTCACCGTAAAACCGCAATTACCCGTCAGATTTTGATGAATGAGATGTCAATCGATTCGTTATTATGCTCAGGGTGACATAAGCTTTACTTTTTTCTTTAGTCAAAATTTCAGTCCCCGTCTTTTAGTCTTTTATACATTCAAGCTTGTTAATATTCATATAGAATCACTTGTCCCACTATCAATTACATCAGGTGAGCTGTGATCTAACACCTAGCTAGTCTCTCCGTGAAACTCTTACAGCATGAAGGAGTAACAAACAGTCTGTTATCATACAAACAGACAACCTTCCGTTCTATGATATTAATGTAGCAAATTATCAAAGAACTAACACAACTGCAAGATATAAAGGACAATCTTTAGATAACATCTATGCAATGACGGGCTACGGGCGAGTATGATCACCACACTAACTAGATTTCTACTCGAGTTCTGACAGTAAATCGGTATGTAATGTCCTGTACAGACAATCGCGGAAAAGGACACATGCATTCACTTGTTTCCTGATAAACACACGTTGCAACCTGCCTCAATACCCTATTGTGCTTAGTGACCGCTGCAAACGAGCTACAAATACAAATATTTCATTGATACGCGTAACCAATGTTATAAGTTAAATTCCGTAAAATAATTTCAAAAGTATCATTAAAAAAGTTATAAAATACAGATTACATGTCAATGAATAAAGAAACAAAATAATAAAATGTAAAAAGAAATCATAGTTACTTACCAATAAAATAATCTTTTAGTTTAAAATACTCATCGATGTCATAAAATAAGGTCTATCAGTAAAAAAAAAAGTCAAGATATTAACTTAACTACGTTCAACTATAAATTGTGGTCAAGTAAAATGTTATCATTGAAATTGATTGCTGTGATAGCTCATTCGTTAATTAGCTCTTTCTCAATTATCACCTATAGGTTAGATTTGGCGGAAACGCGGAAAATCCGCCGCCACGCCGTATTGTACTATTTTCCAACAGTTGTGCTTTTTAGAGTTAAGTTTATGTATTAAAATAGTGATGTTTTATTCATAAAGTACCGTACGTGTGAGATTACGTTTTAGGTACGTGATTGCTTAAACGTGATTTAATTTGGTAAAACAAAATTTAATCATAATACATTTAATTTTATTCGCGTATCTACTGGTGTTGCGAAAAACAACCAATTAACGCTATATTTCGTGCTGCTTCGAAAACTTCGTCAAACGTTTGTAGTAACGTCACCCCTGCTTGAATAGGCCATGAGTGGATTTGGCTTGTTGTGTGTGCTCTTAACTTAATTTACTGTAAAAAATCTAAATACTTGACACTGACAAAATGCACAAAGTGTGATGCCAAAAATAAAGAAGAACATATTTTGGATCTGGATATTTTATTTATTTCTATCTGGAGTTTTGGTGGGAACGCGGGAAGAGTCGTGTCGCTCCGTTGTATTTTTTTCCAAAACTAGTGTTTTGTCGAGTGTTTATGCATAAAAATGGTGGTGTTTTATTCATAAAGTGCCGAATTGCAAGCGCGAGTATGGGAAAATGATATAATGTGGTGAAACATGAGTTTTCGTGTTGCTTCCAAAACTCCATCGAAGCTTTATAGTAAAGTCGCCACTACTTTACTAAAGCATGACTGAACTTAACTGACACGAACTGGACTTGACTAAGACGACTTTAACGATAGCTATAGCTAAGATACAGCAGAAATAACACTTAAGACAAGGCAGTATGGCTTTATAGCTTTAGCCTGCCCGAAGGGGCAAATTAATAATAAAAAAAAATAAAAAAATTCTATCTATGTTAAAAAGAAATGAGGTAAATATAGAGCTCTCTTCATTGTAAGGGACAACACTTGTTGATGACTATTGCAGCGATACCCACAATTTTGAGTATTAAACTAAAGTCCAAGCCATTGCTGCTTTGACGCTTATATTTTGAAACATTTGATACTCTCAATAATTCTGTAATTTAGCTATCTTTCAAACCAGAACACAACAATGCCTAACCACAGTACCACAAATTCTATCACCTTGCAGTAACTTCGCTGCAGAATATCTGTTACTGCAGTGGTAACCTAGACGACCTCCTGCTTAGTGAAGAAATAGACACGAACTATGAAAGAAGAAAGTGTCACGTCTAATTATAGATAGGTTCATTACACTGTGGCTTATCGCCCGTCTGTCTGGAATACTCAGGTACGTCACTGCTGCATACGACGAGGTATTCACCATTTGTGGGACTTATTCTGGACTTATTCCGGTGATGAACATATGTGTTGAAATGGCGGAAGTATAACAAAAGTCAGGTATGATTTCACACACTCACTCATACACACATACACGCACGCGTAAATTGACCAAGTTTCATTGAAACTTGATTAACAGTACGCGGTAGCGTATAATATACGAACAAATAAACATTTATTTCCGCAAAATGGATTTTAATAAGTAGGTATATCAAGATAGCAAAAAAGTTACGCACGATACTGTTTTTGTTGGTACTGTTGCCTTCGTATTCTTTCATTACGCAATAGTTTCGATTAATTATTTTCCAATAAATTAATCGTACGAAACAAAACGTCGACGTCGGTTACATTAGTATTACGCCAAATGCGACACTCTGCTTTGCTAGATAAGTTTAGTTATGCACTGAGGTACCGAAACATGTTACATGTTATGATTACAGAGATCGCCTTAATAATTCAAAATATTGGATATTACCATTTTGTAACAATGTAATAATAACGTTACACGTGTAATTATCCGAATATTTATCCTAATAAAATGGGGAATGGTTTACTCCGATAAATTATTATTATGATAGCCCTTTTGCTTTGTCCGACGGTTCGTATTAATCCAGGAATATAAATATCTACGCCCTTTTGGTAGTATTAATTGGCTTGATATGATTTCAATGTTCTACCAGATTTTTTTAATTAATAAGCTCTTAGATCATAAGCGTGTCGTTTAAGCTAAAAGTGTCTTTCAAGCGTAAAGTTATCTATAGTTGTACGTTATGTTTATGTCGTCATAAAGTCTTATAACTTCGAGATTGTAACTGAAATAGGTACAAACTTAGTAGCAAAGAACAAAGTAGCTGAATGGATTCCCTTGTTTCCTTGCGATTTACGATTTTCGTTTCGGCCACAAACAACAGACTTGTGCTCCCTTCCGCTTACATTGAACGATGTAAGAAAACCAAAAGAATATTATAGTAAGTTATTCAAAGAAATACCAGGAAAATATGGTGGGAGCAAACATGCCACACGAGATAAGCGTATCGGGTTTTCTCTATGTTTTTGTTGATTTTAGTTAAGAGACAGCAAAGAATCGGCTTTCGAGCCACATTGTCGTTTGTAAAGAGTTTTGTTGGACAATATTATTCCGTTGAAATCGATATGATAAACTATGTTTTTATTTTATTTTACAAATAAGCCGTCGGTTGATGTTGTCCACAGCTGACAGCTTATAGCATCACAAACGTGGCTGTGAGAAATGAGTTTTTAAATGAATTCTGCTCGCGTCGGTCTCATTTCTCAGTAACTCTTGTAATTATTAGTTATTCGTTTGATCTTCAACAATTTTTTTTGGAAATTTAAACATCTTTAGCTTCGTTGAGCGATTTTTGGTAGGGGCAAAACTTGGTTTGCATTACCGATATGCTAGTGTCACGCGTTCGGAGTGTTCACTTTGGTAAGGTGTATATGTTTTTTTCCACACCTGGCTCACCAGCTGGCTAGCTCCCACCCTCAAAGTACTAAAGACATGTAGTATATGGTAAAGACTTTTTTCTACGAGGACGAGAAGCCCCTGCAAGAGCGAGGCTCGGGCGGTTGCCCTGCTTGCCACCCCCTAAGGCCGCCACTGGCTTTAGGTGAGATAGGGGGCTTTATAGAACTCGGCTAGCTACCTTCAAATTGAATATTTGTCGCCAAGCACCTGACCGTGTATTCTGGCAGCCTCACCTGCCTCACTTGAGGTTCTCTCACCAATATATTCCAGGCTAGGTTTGTTTACTATCTTCGAACACACCATCACTTAACATCAGCAGAGATGTGGTCGAATACTTAATCTGTCATCTGTATCTACATAAAAAAAGTTTAATTTCCTCTCGTTAATCTGCGTCAAATGCCGTAAGATCATAAAGAAAATTTGCATAAAATTCAGTCTATTCGCAGAGAATTCGCGGCCAGCGAGGGATTTTTTATGCGAGCACATTAGTCGACATTATGATACGCGACGTTCGGCCTCGCCTACGCTCACCGAAATAATATTTTTCAAGCTGTTGAGTTGTTTTTTATTTCGGGCCCGTCGGCAAATGAGTTTCTAAGCGTAAATAAATCTTTTACTACCCGCGGTCGGGGTGCGTGCCTTTTATTTTCTTGAAAAGTTAGCTAAAGCGCACGCCTAGGATTTATTTTAATAACGCAATAACAGGACCGACGTTACCGCAATATTACTTAAAAGGTAATGAAAAGCGGTTGTACGGTTTCAATTTGCCGTCAAAATTGAATTAAATTATCCTGACATAGCAACAACGTAATCAACTTTCAGTTTAAATTAAATTAATAAATTATGTATTGTTGGACATATGCTGCATGCGTGAAGGGCGTGGATTCGATTCGCACACAGGTTAACATTTTGTGGTATAAACAAATGTTAGTTCTGTGTCTGGGTGTTCTGTATTTGTTACAAGTAATATTTATTTACAAAAAAAAATTCTCAAGTAATCTATCAGTTATCGTTATCTGACTTCCATGGTAGGTACAAGCTTTGTTTAGGGTCAGATGGCGCTGTGTGTAATGTCCTACGATATTTATTTATTTATATTCTCGTGTAACTTTTATTATTTTAAGCTTACTCAATCATTTAAATGAATAAATCGTACTAACGTACTCAGCTTTGTCTCCATGATGAAGGCCACGGCATGTGGCCGAAATTATACCCGGGATTTCCGATAAAATTAAACTTGAATATTCCCGCATAAGTAAAACAAAAATGTGTCAAAACCGCGTATATCCTTCCTAACTAATATTGAGTGAATTTGAGTGTTTATTTGTTACGCTTTCACACATAAACTACTCAACGGATCAGGGTATAATTTTGGTACTTTGTACTTTCTGTATCACTGCAATGATCATGGACAGGCGTTATCTCTTACCATCAGGAGAGGGTCTCGTTTAGCTCATTACTATTACATTTTAAAAAAATGCCCTGGGATAAGACACAGGATGGAT
Organism: Biston betularia; assembly: GCA_905404145.2. Classification (NCBI taxonomy): domain Eukaryota; kingdom Metazoa; phylum Arthropoda; class Insecta; order Lepidoptera; family Geometridae; genus Biston; species Biston betularia. The sequence goes on from FR989879.1 coordinate 5,899,264, forward strand.
GTTCCCCATGTACGCACAAAGCGTTTTGATTCCACATTTTTCATTCGCACAGCGAGGTTGTGGAACTCTCTGCCGGAGTCTGTGTTCCCTGTTAGGTACAATATTGGCGTCTTCAAATCTAGAGTAAATAGGTTTCTTCTAGGTAAGCGTGCTCCATCTTAGACCACACTACTGTTTAACATCAGGCAGAGTGTGGTCAAACGCGAACCTATCTTGAATTAAAAAAAAAAAAGATACTTTTCATCATCATCATCATCCATCACCACGCGGGTAAAATCGCGGGACACCAGCAATATTATAAATGTGGTAGTTTGTATGTTAGGATATATGTTAACACACACTTAACATCAGTAGAGATGTGGTAAAACACATCTATAAACCATAAAACAAGAAAAACAACGTGTGAAACTATAGATACAAGTAGCTAGTTAGCATAGAGGCACGGAGGTCAAATGTCAAATCTACAGCCAGTCCCAATATCCGGAGATGCTATAAACAAACATCCTCCGATACATGGTGGAGCCATAAAATATACTGCCATGGGCAGACCAGTCAGCGAACGTTGGCAATATCTTGCCTCCCTCGCAGACTATATCATCGACGATATTTACGCCAAAACTCCTCTGAAAAGTCATTTTATATTGGCACTAGCTACTTCTCGCGGTGTTACCAGAGTCAATAAGACGAACGAAATGCTCTCCTGATAGTTTACTATGGGAATGACTGGTAGTAAATGCTTAAGCATTAGGAGCCTTTTGTACATATTATATATAGTAAGTGTGCAATAAATAATTAAATAAATAAATAAGAATAATGAATACTTAACATGTAAACTATGCCTAAATTTAAAAAAAAGTCCCTGTCTCTTATTGATTTATTTAATTCTTTATTGATTATTTTAAAAAATCGGGGTGTAGCTAAGTCGTTGACATGAATGTGTGTACATTTCCAGTACAGTTCCATTCCAGGCTAGATGTATATACCAACTTCGTCACTTAACATCAGGTGATCTGTGTTTAAACAACTGTCGACGATTAAAAAAAAAATTACTAATTTCACCCCTTAGATGCAAAGACGAAAGATATCCCATGTGTTAATCCAAGGTGTAAGTTATGACAGCCCTGTTGATTCATTGGTAGAATGTCTGCTTCAAGAGCTGAAGGGCGTGGGTTCGATTCCCACCTAGGACAAACTTTGTGGTATAAACAAATGTTTGTTCAGTGTCTGTACACCAGTATTCAGCAAATAAACACATTTTGATTTTGATTTTCTGGGTGTTGTGTATTTATATATCAGTATGTATTTACAAACAAAAAAAAGTATTTAAGTATTCTATCAGTTATCTGACTTCCATTGTACAAGCTTTGTTTAGTTTTTTTTTTTTTTTTTTTAATGGTTGACAGGCTATTTGTTTGACCACAGCTCACCTGATGTTAAGTGAAGGTGTGGTCGAAGATGGTAAAGCACACCTAGCCTGGAATGGCACTGGCTCTCAAGTGAGGCTGCCGGAACACACCGTTAGATGCTTGGCGGCAGATTTTCAACTTGAGGGTGGTAGCTAGCAAGCCGAGTACTAGAACGTACCCTACCACCATGCAAAGTTTGGGGTCAGATGGCGCTGTGTGTAATGTCCTACGAATTATTTTTTTTGGTTTTTTTTTATCTCTGCTTCAAATTTCATCCACATCATTCGTGAAAAAAAAAACAGACGTACCTACATACTTACAATCAGACAAACTATTGCATTTTTAATAAACAGTGATTTTTTACCTGTCTTAAATAAAAAACGTCATCACGAATGCTGCTAACTCAAGTAGGTAAATGTACTACGATATCAACTTACCTACACATATTACATATACGCGTGCAAATCTTATTTGTGCCGTTGCCGGCGAATTTCGTCTGACGATACTATTGGCACATCGTCGCTTATTACATCTACACATGCCGTATACCTTTGTTTACGCGGCGCATTCTTGATTATCCCACTTTTAAGGTGAACCAGTATGTTTCTAGTGTATAAAATTGTCTTCTATATATTTTTGAAACACCAAAAAGTACATACGTATATGTGTTTACATAAGAGCACCTATGCCAAATATCATTAGATCGCTAGTTTCGTGGGAACCTGCTTACTGAACACAAATCCAAATTGATACCTACCCAATTTGAGTAGAGCCCTTCAGTTTTTAAAGAAATACTGTAACTGCTTTCGAAAATACTTACAATACCAACATCGACAGGGATCTATTAGAGCTGGATATACCACCAGACGAGCAGGTCGGCCACCTGAGATTTCAATTTCGCGTCGCTGAATAAATTTATTCCTATTTCTCTGGCTTTGTTAAACTTACCGACACAATGCCATATTGAAAATTATTTTGTGAGCAATATTACACTTAAAATCTGAAAACAGAAATTGTGGACCCGGAAGGAAAATTAAGAGATTATTTATATATACTGTGTGAGATATAGCGAAAGCTTTTTATCTTTTTTTATGTAAAAGTAATGAGACAAACGAGAAGCTCTCTTGATGATGATCTTCGACCACACCGTCACTTAACAACAGATGAGCTGTGGTCAAACATCTAGCTTGTCAACCATAAAAAAAGTTAAAAATCGTTCACCGAGTAATGCAGCGATGCATTGATTAACTTAATAACGTCATAGACAGAGGTTATCTCTTACCATCGATAGAGCACTTCGTTTATATTACAAAATAATAAACATCCCGTTATATCTCGTCCATTATGTGACGTAACTTGGTTATAATATAAACACAATTAAGTAACATGCATTTTACGAAATGAAGCTCATAAAGGCTACCCACAGTTTTTTGAAATGCGCCATATTGTTTGGAATTTTGCCAAGTGGCTCTATCGGTTGGCAACACATCAGCGGTATACCAGCTACCAGTATATGATATACATTTTACAGTTTACCAAAGTAAAAAATCACCATATTTTTTTTTCGAAAAGTTCCAGACATTTCCATTACATTACTCCGTGCCTCTCTGAATAATTCAAGATGCCCGAATTGAATGACGGAGAAGGAATGATAAGGCAAAACCATTAACGCGATTGCAACAAAATATTCTATTTCTTACACAAACAAAAATTTCTGAAAGGTTTATTTATTAAGTGTATTGAGAGCTTTACTTTTCTAAGGCCGGTTAAAATCTTCTGAGATGGAGCGAAGAGTTGAAAACGTAAACACTCTGATAACATCATTTATTCTGCGCTAAAATCCAGCTTTCAATTTACTGATACACTCTTTACTGTTGGATTATATTGGTCCTCTAATCTTTCTATTTCCTTGCATGTTATACCTACCAGAAACCGGCTTGACGATTTCACACTCAAATAAACCATACAAAGAAATATTAGTAAACTACATTATCTTTTGAACCGTATATATCTACTTCAAGAGTATATATCTACTCGTAATAAAATTTACTTGACTTTTTGAAAATTTGCTTGACTATGGTATCGACACTAGAATCGCAGAAAAATAACTGTTTTCTAGATTATGTTCGAGATCAACGATACATTTTACAATAACACCTATAATATGTCATACTACTAAAAAAAAATTATACAAAAAAAACTTTGTCTAAAAGTCCGTCAGAGGAAGGATATGTGGCCAGAATGCTGGCAGCATTGCCACGCTGGATGGCAATGCTTAGTTTTTCACCAAAAATTATATTTAATAATTTTTGGTAATAAATATTTATATATTTATAATTACATTTTATAATTTAATATTCATTGTGTTATAATTGTTACTTTGGGCATACATAAAATACTTTTTCCGCGAACAATGGAACATAAAATTACAAAATCCAGCTAGTATATGTGTCAGAGCAGCTAGGATATGTAGTATATGTATCCAGATAAATAAATAGATTGTTAATTCTGTATTGTCATACATAAATTGCAAAATTGAACAAAATATTCAATACTAGCGACAATATACCTACCTACCTAGTTACCTACTAATGTAGTGCATATATGCATGTGTTATGTACATATATAAACCTTTCTCTTGAATCACTCACTCTGTCTCTGTATTGATGGAAACCGCATTAAAATCCGTTGCGTAGTTTAAAACATCTAGGCGTACAGCGGCGGGAAACGACTTTTTATACTATGTAGAGATGCAACAATAAATGAAAATAAATATCGTAGGACATTACACACTTAGCGCCATCTGACCCCAAACTAAGCAAAACTTGTACTATGGAAGTCAGATAACTGATAAAATACTTCAATACTTTTATTTTTGTAAACTTACATACTTATAATATAATAATAAATACAGAACACCCTGAATAGAATGGTGCAACAGTATAGAAGTCTTATCGCTTAGAAAAATTTAACAAAGTAGGGTCATTAAATAAATAATTATGAAAAGTATTTCAGACTAAACCTCTATATAACCTTAATACAACACTTGAAGACCTGTGCCTAAAGAAAGTGTGAAAAGCTTTCAGCTCAGCAAATAGAACTTCTATTTTTCAAATCCACTTTAGTTACTGAAATGTATTTTCGATACGGAATACGAACGTAGAAGCGAAAATATCGCGCTCAAGCCCGCCGGGGATATCCAATAATCTACACCTCATTCTCAAGCACCCCGTGGGTAAGTGAAATGACTTATTGAGATAAATTGTTTGCCAAACGCTCCAAAACCAAATTTCTTCGCCCGAAAACGGTTTAAATGTGGTAAAATTACAGATAAATCTCTATTTTTGTGTGTTATGCAAATTGATTGTTGGCGACCGTGAGTTTTCCATCTTTACCGAGTTCATCAAATATTTATGAGGAGCTTGCGAGAAAACCCCTTTACGGATGACTTGTAACATGGTTCGCTATTCATATGGATACAGTCTCGTTTGGAATGTTATATTTATATAGAATATACTTACGTACCTACATTAACTAGAACATTAAGATTAATATAAGTATCTATCGTGATTGTACACATTTTGTGGAATCTTCTTTGTTTTCAGTCATTAGTTTGATTCTAAAACGATTAATTGTGGTAGCTCAATTGGAATAATTTACTCTTAATATTCTTTAGATGATAGGTTCGATTCCCAGCTTCTACGAAGTTTTGGAAACAACACCAAAAGACATTCACTTACCCATACTTGCGCGTATCTTTATTTTTTAACATGTCTATTTTATTTATGAAAATAGATCAACGTTTAGACATCAACTCACCAAATAGAAAGCAAAGCGAAACGTATGGACAAGGATGGAACACATTAATGTACAAAAAAAACCATTTCAGCCTAAAAATGCTTAGATTATTGTAATTTATAGGAAACAAAGCAGCTGGCAAAGAGTTTCTTTTTTATTCCAGTACTATAGGCATGTGTTTTACCGCCAACTTGCCTGATGTTAAAGCTATGATGCAGGCATATAAAAAAATGGCTACAGCGTACGAACACTAGAAATTTCCACGAGGAAAGGATAGTAGATTGCCGACCTTTTACTTGATACTCGAAACAATTCATTTTTTTACAAATTATCATAATTTGATATGATTTTTTGCGTTTGCGCCAACATTTCGAAAGGAATTATACTTCAGAAATAATAAAGGAAACAAAGGACAAGTTTTGCCTAACCACAAAGCACCTAGCACAGTGCCCCGAGCTACGCGAACAAACACCGTGATTACGTTCCCTAGCTCCCTACTCGGGCACGTTACACCAGAATGCAGAGAATGTGTTCTGTTTTATTAGGGAGACCAATAAATTCCGTACGTGAACCACGCATTGGGTACCGGGATCCTACACGTGAAAATGCTTTTATTTTTGTTACTGTACAAACATATCACTACCACTAACTATACGAACTCTTTAACAGAGAATCGTCTAGGTTGGTACGATCGTAATTTTAGGTAATTTGTTTCCTCGTCATAACGTTAAAAGGATAACTAACTTCCAAGTTTACTAACTTATACTTATTACCAAGGTTACTAATAAATAAAATTAAAATAAAGAACATTACACACAGCGCCATATGACCACAAACTAAGCAAAGCCTGTAATATGGAAGTCAGATAACTGATAGAATACTTAAATAGTTTTTCTTTTTTTTTACTTAATTTTGAATATTAGGTTTGTGGGTGAACTTCTGAGAAATGTATATTAAACTTAAATGTTTAAATATCACAAAGTATTTACATAAATGCCCTCATGTGATTTAGCTTATATTTTTTACTTTTATAACTATTATTATTTCAACCTATTTTGTCCCACTGCAGGGCAAAGGCCTCTCTTCGTCCCTTCCACGCATCTCTATTTGCTGCTATTGAGGTCCAATGCTTGTCATGAGCATCGAGCTCATCTTTCCACCGTCTTCTAAGCTGGCCTGGTGGCCGTTTAACCTCTGGGACATCGCAGTGAAATTTACTAATAACCTTTATAGAAGTGACATACCTTTATGTTATCATTGATCTTTAGAATTTATAATAACATCTACCTTGAAAATAAATCCCATTTACTCAACAAAGTAATTCCACTTTTCTACGAAATAGATTCCACCTAATACGGGATAGGTGTAGACGGTCTGTCTGCGGCACGTCCTCTCCATCTCAGAGACATATTTTGGAATTTCATTTCCCCCAGGAGGACGACGCGACACGGTCGCGACACCTCATTCTTCGGGAAGTTTAATATTTCTGCTTCGTAATCTTCGGACCTGTCCGATGCGGAGATGGCTCGAATAGATTATGTGTCTGCGACAACTGAATCGGAAATAGGACCTGTTGAACAACGACCGTTTATCTATACTTACGTTTGGTGTTCATTACTGTGTGGCATTCGATTGTAAGTCTCAATAGCTCCGTAATTTCACTAGCTGCTTCTAATGGTAAAAGATAACGCATGTACAATGTACATACCATTGCAACTATACACAGAACTTGGCATAGCAAAACGAAGTCCAGGGCGTCGCTGCTTTGGCTCTCATTACTTTGATACTTTCGGTTTCGATGGTTAGTCTCAACAGCCCTGTAATTTCATTTTCATTTTAATAAAACCAGAACACAGTAATGTTTACACACTACTATTTGGTTGCTGAATGTCTGGTACCGTGGTGGTACATATAGCTAAACGACCTCCTGCTAACGAGATCTACTATGTATGTATGTATGTATTCTGTAATAATGGATATCGAGAGCTATCATGGTCAAAAACTGTATTTATGTTTACGTATTTTGTTGATATTTACCTTACCTCATTTTTTTTATTCCAATTTATTTAGAACAGAATAGAACACAACTCTATTACACACCAAACATACATACATTTAAGTGCACTTTTGTGAAAATTTAATGGCAGTACTGTCGTATTATTCTAACATTTTTTTTACAAAAATAAAATAGTTTGTACTTATACACAGTCACTCCCGAGTCACACAACTTAACTCTCTGGTTACTTCAGAACAGGGCTCAGATATAATTATATACGTAAATATATAACGACAACGATGTCGGCGACATTCGGTAGCCTACTTCAAGGAGTTAAAACTCCTTCGTCTTAGCACTATATAGGCGTAGTATCCAGCGTAATTAAAGGTAAGTAATCCCACATAATTACAACAAAAACGTTAGCAATACATTTACAAAATCACACACAATTTACACAAATAACTAAACAATAACCTGAAAAGAACATAATTGTGCAAAAAATATGAACATTGTCAAACGTTGATGGACAAAAAACATAAAGAAATTGGCTTCCTCGCATATTCATTCTCCTATCCTTTCACATGCAGAGAATTTATTTTTTCCATTTATAATCCTAATGGAACTTTACGTCTATTCGTCGCATTAATTCCGTCTATAAGGATTAAGTCAGACGCAGAACCCACTAGAGGGCGCCACGATTTTTCCAAGAGGACCCATTACCACGTTAATTAAATTCTCACTGTTTTAATTTGACTTGGTAACGTAAAATTACGGACGCAGTAAAAAAGGGGATTTAGTAGGTTGTCTCTACACCTACACTATTGTGAAAGAGCGAATGTCTAGGTTCAGTTTTCATATTATATTACTAGTCTAGTTTATATTTGACTTGTAACCTGGTGGTATCACGTAGGTATCAAGTAGGTATTAGATGTTGCCTACCCTACCACCATGGTATGGTGTACCTACTCGCGATATTTTGTAATCCGATCGAACGAATATCATCGTTACAAAGTCAAACCGTATCTTCAACCACGCATTAAATTTGACCATTGTTTTCGTCGAAGACAATGGTCAAAATAACAAAACTGACATCTTACAAGTTTTTTTTAAAAGGAAACCTGTATACCTTACTGCTTTCTTGAACTGTGTTAGTAGGCCGCATAAATGAGTGAATGCCGCAGAATTATTTTGAATTGTTACCTGTTTAATGGCCGTGGGGAATTATGTTCCTGCTCATAATAACATAGTATGTACGAAAATACTCGCTTTGTTACTAAATTTATGTATCAAACTAAAATCTATTTAAAACCAAACTGATGTAGCGAACTAAAATGTATTTTTAACCATGTTTCTAACATTTAGCATTCGTGATATTTTGTATATATTTTTCTCATTTGTCCGTTTTTAAGTTTTTTTTATGGTTTTCAGATTACGTGTTTGAGCTTACCTGATGTTAAGACGTGATGATAAGAAGTGATGGTATTATGAAAAATCCTCACGTTTTTCATAACCGGCAGCTCAAGCTCATTGTTGGGGGTTGAACCCATGCTCTTCGGCGTGTGAACTGACCGCGCTATCATCGCTACAACTTTTACAAGAGATACTGGACAAAAAAAAATGCCTATGGTGTACATGTAAAAAAAATGCCTATGGTATTGTACATGTAAATATATCTACTGAAAATTAAAATATACTTTTGTAATGTTGCTCATTCTCTAGAGCAAGCATTTATGCGACGTAAGCGTATTTGTGTGCGTATAATGCTTGTGTGTGAAACTACAGCAGCCTAGTTGGATGGCCTGTTATCTGGAGGACCTGGGCTTAAATGACAAGCTAACAGCAATACACATAACAGTCAAGACTGAGGATCCTCAGTCTTGACTGTTATGTGTGCTGTTAGCTTCAAACGGCAGGAAAACATTGTTGCGAAACCTACATTTCTGAAAATTCTAGTCACAAGAAGTAGGACAGTTTAGAAAAATGGGCTGCCCTGGATCCAGAGTTCGTTTGAACAAGGAAAAATCGTTCGGTCAATAAGTCCTCACTCATTTTCTTTGCAACATTCTATCTATACTCTTTCAAATCTGTGAAGGTACTTCATATAGGTACGCCGGCATCGCAACACAACTGTGTGAGACAGGGCGAACGGTTTCGCTACGTTAATTTTTTCACGAAACAAAAAGCACTGAACCAACTGACGGGGCGGCTGAGTTTAGAGAAAAACGTAATAGGGTTTTGTGAATTCGGTGGCGCGATATTCGTCAACAGTTTGAATTGATAAATGTAAAAATATTTGTATGCCGATATTGACGGGCCTACCTATTTATTTTAGCACCTATAACAGCTTTTTGTAGATGTAAGTAGTTACCTTTTTCCACAAATATACCTTTAATACAATATTTTCTGAATTTAAATATGAGAGTAGGGTTATTATACATATAAGCTGAGTTTGTTGTAGTCATGATAATTAACAACTTTTACTGTAGGCACAACAGCACAACTATGAAATCATGAATAAATCAACTGTTCCATAAAAAAAATCGTTGCCTGTTGACCAAAAGTGTGGTAAAGCTGTTTTTATATTTTTCTTATTTTAAATGAAATTTATTTATTATTGTTCAAAAAACATATAACATGTACGGAGACACACAAAAAGAGATACTATACATATAATAACAAACAAAAGTACGGAAGAACATAAAATGAAATACTATAGGTACATTTAATATGATATTACGGTACGCCCTGGATCCCACACTAGGGTGACCTGTGTCGTGGGATCCAGGCTCTTCCTTTTAACAAGCATTTACAAGGGTAGGTACATATAATATGATACAGAAAAAAGACAAAATACAGCAGAAAAATAAAAAACAAAAAGTAAACAAAACTGACTTATATTTGATTATATTTTTCAGAATTGGGGCCACAGTCAAAGATTTTTGTAATGATTTGATTCTGTTTTGACTTTGTATACCTACTAAGGTAATCATCACGTAGAAGCACTCGTTCTTACCTCTCTAAATGAGACCTATTTATTTCAAAAATTCAAATTCAATTTTCAATTTCAACAAAATTCAATTCGCCTATTCATAAATTTTAAAAAAATGTATGTAGAATCGTATTCCCGAGTCACGGCTAAAGGCTCCACTATTTTTTTATCACTGTGTTCGGGAAAGCGCGGTATATACCGGGGTATCTATCCAGTAGTCCGGGAGAATAATAATTTAGATTGTATTTTTTGCTGCGGCCAGTGGTCGGTCGGTACTCGCGTTTTATTGCACACTATTCCGGCGAATAAACGCGCCGAGGGGGTTTAATGGAGCAACCGGCGGTGGGGGCAAACCCCCTTACGCCCCAGCCACGGCTGTGCCTCTCGGACAGTGTATTGGCAACGAATATTGAATATTTTCCTGCGGTTCGTTCTGGCTAACCACTAATCAGTGCTCTGTGAAGTGCGACGACTCTTTGTCGCAAACTGCAAACTTTGTCGTGCTGTGAGTTATGAGAGAAATCTTGAATACGGAAAGTAAAAAACAATAAGTAGATATGAGTAAGGAAAGTCAATTTTTTAGCAGGAGGTCATCTAGGTAGATACCACCGCAGTACCAGTTTGCCGCTAAGCAGTAGTGTGTAAACATTCTACTGTGTTCCGGTTTGAAGGGTAGGTACTGCAGCTAGCGAAATTACTGGGTTGTTGAGACTAACCATCGAAAGTCTCAAAGTAATGAGTGCCAAAGCAGTGATGCCCTGAACTTTGTTTTGTCACTCAAAGTTCTATGTAATCGCTGCAATGGTCATGGACAGGCGTTATCTCTTACCATCAAGAGAGCGTCGCGTTCGTCTTATTACCTTTTACATAAAAAATCAATTTCTGCGATATCTCTACATAGCATAAAACAAAAGTACTCTTCGTCGTCTGTACGCTCAAATCTTTTAAACTACGCAACTGATTTTAATGTGGTTTCTATCAATAGGCAGAGTAATTTAAGAGGAAGGTTTACATTTTTACATTGCACCCGTGCGAAGCCGGGGCGGGTCGCTAGTTTATAAAGCGATAAATGAATGCAGCTGCAATGCAGTAAATGGTTGTCCGTATAAAAACATTTTGGGTTCGAGCGATCGGAATGAGAATTTCATTTGTGGTGGTGGCCATTTTATCTGCGGGCCGAAAAAGGTTATTTTCATCGATTTTCCTGAGTAGTACCCAGAGAGGCAAATTGTACCAAGTAAAATGTGGAAGATATCAATAAAACTGCATTTTTACTTGTATAATATTTCGATTTGTGATTCCATCAGTTTGAGTGATGGGAAATGCTACGTATTTAAATTAATTAAATAAAAGTTAAATAAATGAATATTTAGGATTTAGGACTTTAAATAGCCTGAGATAAAACCAGTAGAGTATTTGCTATGTTATACTTTTGAATTAGGAATTATAAGGTATTTGGCAATGTGTATTATATGTAATATTTTTTCTTTTTGTGACAACTAATTTATTAAATCTACGATAAAACTACCTTTAATTAACAAAAACATTTGGTGCATTTTTAAATGACAAAATAACACATATTTTTAAAACATGCATAAAAGATACGAGATAAAAATAAATAAATGTTAACCAATCCACTGATTTATTTTTGTAAATATTTACTATGGCGAACTTGAAAATAGTCTAGAAATGTAATGTTACAGGTCTAATTAATTAGAAATTAATGGCCTCTACCTAAAAAGAAAAAAAAACCACTTGTTTAAAACAGTTTGAACTGTTTGCTTTATACAATTTAAAAAACTGCTTTTTTCAACCCTGTAATACATACAGAACATCCAGACACAAAACAAACATTTGTTTGTCCAGGGAATCAAACCTACGCCTACCTACTAACAATGAGCCAACAGGACAGTCATTTGTTATTATTAATTATAATATTTTATACAATTTTTAATTTTATTTATGTTCTAACATTAACTTAGGCACGTATTAATTGTAATTAGAATTAAATTCAAATTAATTGAATAAGTTTTTAAGATTAATTCGGATTTATTTGCATCGTCAACTCCCTGGTTGACATAATTTACTTATAAATAATATGTTTGTGTGTATGTATGTGCCTATGAAACTCACTAATGAATAGAAAACAAAAAAAATAAAAAAAAATACGTACTTTTGTAAAGAAAAACTTATTTATTTACACTGGGTCTCCTTAGCAAGAGATCATTTAGGTAAGCACGACCCCAGTCTAAACATTACTGTGTTCAAAGATTACCTACTACATGTTAGCGAAATTACAGTGTTATTGAGATTAACCATCCCACTTCACTAAGTAATGCGCGCCAGATACCCTGGCCTTTGTTTTGTTACTAAACGTTCCTGGGGCCTGGGCACCGGTACCATGGTCATGGACAGGCATAAGAGATATCTTACGAACAGAAAAGCGTTTAGTTCGTCTCATTACATTCACACACAAATATTTTGTTACAATTTTTATTTTGGCGCAACATGTTTAGTGAAATTCTCGTACAATAATTTAAGTATATTTTATTAAATTTTACTGGCAGCCACGCTCTACATAGCATTCTCGCAGTACAAAAATGCATAAATAAAGAAAAACAGCTCTCCTGACTGAATTTTTACATACGAAATCAAACTCATAAAGTATTCCGTTGGTAAAACTTGTGGATCTAACGATGTGCAGCCCGGCAACTGGCTAGTTGAGTATATCCCGACTTTGCTTCGACATATTCTAAGAGTAAAATTATAAGTATAAAATATACGTATGAGCTTTTTTAACCCTCGACGCAAAAACGACGGGTGTTAAAAGTTTGACGTGTCTATGTGTGCGTGCGTTTGTGTGTGTGTGTGTGTATGTGTGTGCTGGGCATAACCTACCCTTGAAATTAAATAAAATGGTAATTGGATGTGCAGTAGTGGCCAATTATACTCTGTCCACTAAGTTAACCATTTTTTGACAGCTCATACAAAGTTGACGACATAACTTTGTACAGCGTGTAGCAAAATAAATCTCTCACAAATAAATACGTTTAATCTAGCATTACCTCTTTACAAGGTTTAATAAAAATTGCTCTCAAGTTAACGCAGCCAAAAAAGAATTTAGTACTATTTGTTTTGTACCTACGTAGGTAGGTACGTATATAAATTATGTTTTTCACTTAATGCTCTGACTGATTCAAGTGAAATTTGATAAGGAGATAGTTTTGGTCTGTAAATAATATGTGTATGTATCTAAGTGAAATTTAAAAGAGTCGAAACTACATATGTGGCTTCGAATAGCGGATGAAACTACATATGTGGCTCTGCGGAGTTATTTTTTAGTTTGTATAATAGGTAAAGGTATTCCAAAAATTAATAATTTCGGGGTTCATGCTATGTGAGTTTTTTTTGTTCCAGCATAACTTTTAAAAAAAATACAAAATAATTTATTTACTATAAAATGCACCAGATACAGTCAGAGGCGGGATTTTTGGTTAATTGTTGCTGATTAGCGCCTTTATTTAATGAAACCGTACCGTACCGTTTGTAGCGATGATAGCCCAGTGGTTAGCGCGGTCGGTTCGCATGCCGAAGGGCGTGGGTTCAAACCCCAACAATGAGCTTGAGCTGCCGGTGAAGGAAAACATCGTGAGGAAACCATAGCATGGTGGTAGGGTACTTTCTAGTACTCGGCTGGCTAGCTACCACCCTCAAGTTGAAAATATGCCGCCAAGCATCTAACGATGTGTTCCGGCAGCCTCACTTGAGAGCCAGTTCCATTCCAGACTAGGTGTGATTTACCATCTTCGACCACACCTCACTTAAACATCAGGTGAGCTGTGGTCAAAACACCCAGCCTGTCAATCATTAAAAAAAAACCTTTTAATTTCTATGACACAATACAAACTTGTTGCCTATGGTGCATGTGTATATTATTTTCTGATAATTTATTGATTCAGACGTTACTTTGCGAAAGTTTACTAAATGTATTTATTTAGTTTATAACTTGAACACTACTATTTTTCTGTCAGAAGTTCGTCTATTATTGCATTTAACGCTTTAAGAGTATGATAAAAAAACGTTTTGGAAAATAATGCAATGCAGCGAAATAATTCTTTTTCGCTTTGACGCCGAAACTCTCCGGTAGCGGTGTTAATTAATTTAAAAAAGCGCTCCACCAGTCTGCAGAGTGCGTTCGATATAGATTTCGGCAACTAGATATATAAGTAATTTCTATAGATGACCGAATCGCATTCAGTCTGAGAGTCGGCAACTGAGCCACACTCGTTATTTCCCGTATTCAATGTTCCAGAATGTTCACCGGTTTCCAGTTCACGATTTTGCTTTCAGTGCGCTGCTTCGTCTCATTTTATGCAACCCCTTTTCAACGCAGAATATGCTGCGAAACATTTTTATAGTAAAACTATTCGGATGCGCGTTCGATGCGGCGCTACCTCCATTTTACAGATTTCGTTTATATTTTGCGAACATTTTGTGGAGTGGAATTGGAATGTAATCGGTAGAATGATTTTGACTCTCAAATATCCAGCTTTTGATCAGCTTGCCTACATCATTTGAAATTTCAGCACATATATTTATATTTATATCTATATATATAAATATCAGAGGCTCAAGTACGCCTCTATCGAACCGATGTACTTTTTCGTACCGGTCGCAGTGGAGACTCTGGGTTGCTGGGGGACCGAGGCGAAAAAGTTCATAAATGAAATAGGTCACAGGCTTAGGGATAGGACAGGCGACTCCCGCTCCGGTTCGTTCCTGGTGCAGAGGTTGGCCATTGCCATTCAGCGCGGAAATGCGGCGAGTGTGATGGGCACCTTTGCGCCGGGAACGGTCAGGGGCGGGTTGTTTTAGTTTGACAATTTATTTATTTGTTTTATTATTATTAGTATTTTTTGTATGAATTGTATTTTTATGTACTTTATTTGACATTTTGTTTTCTTTTATATATATATTGCATTGAATTTGTTCCATGTGGTATATACATATATGAAATATGGGTAAAACTAGATAGGTACTTGATGCGCGCAAAATACAGAGTTAGGCGAAATGGTTGATAGTACCTACTAAGCTGAATGATGTTGACTTTATACTGCTAATTATAAACCATTTTGACAATCGACTTAACAACTCTGAAATCTTAAGAAAAAATCAACAGTTAAAAACGATTACAAGTATTTGAGTGTTCTATCAGTTATCCGACTTCCATAGTACAAGCTTTGCTTAGTTTAGGGTCAGATGGCGCTGTGTGTCCTACGATATTTATTTATTTGTTTGTTTATTTATTTATTACTTGCTTTACGACAGATTACCAACTTGAGGGTTGTAGCTAGCCTGTGCACAGTATTTAGTACCTTGCCACCTTGCAGACAGTAGGAAACAAAGTTTATCCAGACTTCCGTATCAGCCCTGTTTTTAACTGTCCCAATGCTGGGCGCGAGCTTCTTCTCATTATGAGATGGGTAAGCCCAGGGTCCACCACGCTGGCCAAGTGCGGATTAACAGATTTCACAGATCTTCGAGATTTTTTTTTTAATGAGCGTATTTAGAATTCCTCATGATGTTTTCCTTCGCCATTTGAAGTCAACGTCAACACGCGGATAACTTAGAAAAGACAGGAGTGCGTGCCGTGGGATTCGAACTCAGGACCTCCAGATTGGAAACCAGACGGTCTCCCAAGAAGGTTGCCGAAATTTCCAACTCGAAATTTCCAAACGAATTGTGTTCACAAAATAAAAACTCCAAGGCAATTGTAAGCCAGTAAAATCTCAACAAACTGCTGTAACGAATAAAATATTAACTGGCATCGCGACATCTCCGGAATAAAATACTTTCACCCAAAATCTTGGATGGCGCCCCTAAAAAGATTTCTATTAGTCACAGTCCACGTGATTTGAGACCTTTAGGGACCCTATTTTCGGGCAGTCGACATTATCGCGTTCTCTCTCAATCTTGTGGCATTTTTAAATCGAATGATAGTGACAGAAATTATCCCGAGAGATCGAGAATGCAGTCTCTGAGACCAAGGAATCTCGGGAGCGAAGCGGTCGTCTCAGTTTGCTCTTTAATATTCACGTCAGTCACTAAGGTTTTGATATCTCTCGCCTATTTCCGTACCCCGCTGGATGATTGCGATGGACGTGAACAGCCAATATGTAATCGATACCACTTTTGGTACCGCTTTACCCGACGAAAGTAAATATACCTTAACTCGCTAAGCACATCGCTCCTTTTGTATGCTTACATATTAGATTGTAGCTGCGCCCCGCGGTGTTACCCGCAACATGTTTTCGGGATAAAAAGTAGCCTATGTGTTACCTATCCAGGGTATTAGCTACCTCCAAGCCAAATTTCATCCAAATCCGTTTAGTAGTTTTTGCGTGAAAGAGTAACAAATATCCATCCATCCATACAAATTTTTACATTTATAATATAGTGAAATTCCCAAAAAACTAAGTTTTTGTGTTTTTAGAACAAATGTGGTCCTTCGAGTTGGATCCATTTTTTATTTTGGACTTGGTACCTACTAATGCAACCTTTACATACCTTTGTCTCTAGATAAATGCCCCCGTGTTATCAGGCAATCTGCCAACAAACTGTTTTGTGTAAACATTAAGTCTGCTTCACCGGCACGGTTTGCGATAGCGTCTATACAGGCAGCAACGAATTTAGCAGTTAACAATTGTGTTTGTAGGGATCAGACTTCACCGTGTAAAGCCTAGCCGTAATTTTAGCCGGTCATGTTGAAATGTGACCGAATTCTGTGTGTATTTGATGGACACTGCAGCTAAATTACAATGCATTTCACATTCAATAGCGAGTGAGACGCTCTACTGGTAGTAAGATATAACGCCTGTCCATGACCAGACTTTGAATAGTAAAACAAAGTCCAGCCAGGGCATCGCTGCTTAGGCGCTTATTTGAGACTTTCGACGGTTAGTCTCAACAGCCCTGTAATTTCGCTAGCTGCTGTACCCTTAAACACAGTAATGTTTACATACTACTACTTGGCGAAAGAATATCGCGAGCTGAACCTCGGAGCTTAACTAGTTACTAATAAATCGCTTCTCCGAAGCAATATTTTGTGAAAACTACTTAAATATAATCATGTTTTGGGTCCGTCGACCGTGTCCTATATTCAGTTAGATCCGCAAGGCCAGAGGGATTTATTTCCGCGGAGCACTCACGAATCATCCCTGATTTGTTCCCAGATCACGAAGGATCAATCAAATACATATTGTAACTTTGTGTGCCGCTGATCCAAAGACCGTCACACAACTTTAGAACTACCGTCAACGCGATACAGTCTAATTTATAGTAATTTCTTTCAACGACAAAGGAACCGCACACAAGAATAATCAAACTAGAAAAATGCTAAACATTCGAGACAAGCAAAACCTCAAGAACTCAAGATAACCATAATCCTGACAAAAAGCGAGACAAGGCCCCGTAATGAGATACATGCAAAGACGTACAAATAAACGAGTATTATTTTTAAAAAGTCTTCGCATTTCGCTTTTGTAGAGAAAAGGGACGTTTAATAAGACCGGCCTAGAATTGGCTATTTATTTTTATTTCGCCAGGCTTTTGTCTTGGGATTTGTGTTTAGGGTCACCCATCCCATAGCTATTTTTAAAATGGCCTTTTTATACGAAACGTTGGCTCTAAGTGAGTATCGCGATTGTTCTCGAGATGGGAAATAACCGTAGGTACCTACCTGCGCTTTATCTGACAGAAACTTGGCAACATTTCTCAATTCACGTTCACATGTACTTTGGACGCCAAGATTCTGTTCAGCTTACGTAGACATAGACAATATGACATGTTTATCTTTTTATTTCTCAAATAAAAATGTTGGTAAGAATTCTCAAATTCTTTGATCAAATCGAAGTTTTATTTTGTAATACTCGTATTAGTTACGAATAGTATTATACGTTGCTTTGCTGTGGATTTAGAAAACTCCAATTCGGTACAACTAGTTAGTCGAAAATAATTTAGTTGGTTACCTATCTCGTATCTAGTTATTTCTGTAGCGATAATAGATCAATGGTTATAATTATAATAATGGCATTACAAAGTAGAATGGTGCCAAATTTTAACTCAGTAGTTAGCGCAGTCAGTTCGCACGCCAAAAGGGTGTGGGTTCAAAGCCCAACAATGAGCTTGAGCTGTTAATGACGGAAAACGTCGCGAGGAAACCATATCAT
This sequence comes from Biston betularia, assembly GCA_905404145.2. Classification (NCBI taxonomy): domain Eukaryota; kingdom Metazoa; phylum Arthropoda; class Insecta; order Lepidoptera; family Geometridae; genus Biston; species Biston betularia. The sequence continues at coordinate 5,917,681 of FR989879.1, forward strand.
GGTGCTAGGGTACTTTCTAATTGGTACCTACTCGGCTAAGGTACCCTCAAGTAGAACATCTGCCGCCAAGCAACTAACGGTGTTTTTTCATTTCCATTCTAGGCTAGGTGTGTTTATCGACCACACCGACTTCATAATGATGTGGTAATTATATTCTGTTGTGTGTATCGAAATAAATAAATAAAAAAATATCAGGTAAATTGTAGCCAAACAACTAGCCTGTCAACAGTTAAAGAATCTTAACGTATTTCTTTTCCTCGAGAAAGCTAAGCGTCTACGAGCAAGCATGATAATTTGCAAAAATACTTTCTTCACTATCGATACCAAAATGTATGAAATGTAACAGCATCGCTAATCGTTCATTTTGCATACATAATAATTATATTTAAATATCCAAAGCTCACGAGTGTTTTTCCTATTTATCATGCTAGACCTTACAACTTTAGTGAGTTCGTTCAGAGCTTACTTATAATTATATGAACTCTCAAAAATGAGCGTCTTAGAGTTAATTAACAACACAGCACGCGCATACCAGGATGGGTAGGTAACATTTCCCGTCTATTCCAAATTGGTAATTCCTGGATGCGTTTCATTCACCGGTTCTTAGAAACAGTGATATATATTTATGTATACTTACTCTATTACCCACATACAGATCTACTAAGTAGATGAGGTAATTCGAACACACGCTTCATTCAGCTCAAATGCAGAACAGTACCTACATACATCTAGGCAGTAAGTATATACAATTCTACATGTACTCTCAGTATCTAGGTAGTATTTCCAAATAACGTCAGAGATGTCTTTCATCCACAGAACGCCAGATTGACTGGCCGTTTTTCACACACTTTTTAGTTCTGGAGTTCTCTTCTAGAATAGTTTTAAGTACTTACACATAAGCGATGATAGCTCAGTGGTTAGCGCGGCCGGTTCGCACGCCTAAGGGCGTGCTCAAACTCTAGCAATGAGCTTGAGCTGCCGGTGAAGGAAAACGAAAAAGGTGGTAGGGTACTCTCTAGTACTCGGCTGGCTAGCTACCACCCTCAAATTGAAAATCTGCCGCCAAGCACCTAACGGTATGTTCCGGCTGGCTCACTTGAGAGCCAGTACTATTCCAGACTAGGTGTGCTTTACCAGCTTCGACCACACCGTCACTTAACATCAGATGAGCTGTGGTCTAACACCTAGCTCGTCAACCATAAAAAAAACATAAGAAAGAGAGGAAGCGTCACTGAGTGTCGCTAACAAACTAAAACCTAAGTAAATACCTACATATAAGTTATATATATAACACTAATACCATAAGTACATACCAAACGGATTTTTTTTTAAACAAGATTGCAAAATTCTCTCCTGTTTATTGAATAAAACATTTCCTTTCAATAAACTATTTAATTTTTTAGAAGTAGGTATCAAGTCATAACTATACTTAGTATATACATTATGCACCCAATTTTAAAAAGCTATCATCCCATCATCATAAATTGCACAATAAATTAAGAGTATATAAAAATCACAGAACGTTTTGGTGAATATCCTTTTTATACAGGGTGGAGACACTCAAGTCAGGTCAGTAAATTAAAATAAAATACAGGTGTGAAAAAATTCGGCTTTCCCAGATATTTTATTTGCACTTGTCGTAGGACTGCATAGGCTGACTTTAATATACAACTTTTTTTAAGTTACTAACCACTAGCCTTATCACAATACTATAACTATATTGTTCACACCAGAAATAATATACAACAACAGAAACATCTTAACAATAGTTCAACTTAACTTAAGTATTTCCTTAACAAGAAGATTGCCAACAATCTATTGAAGTTGCAATGACAGACCTTCGCCTTTTGCAGTCCTTATAACTCTGGTCATTGCAATTTGAATAGTCACATGTATACATTATAATAACATATAACAATTATTGCATTAAAATACATATATACGAAATGGCTATAGTCTCCAACCTGCATACAATTTAGCCAATAACGTTTTGGTAACACAACTGGATTATCCAAAATAATAAAAGTTTCCAAAACACAAAGATCCAAGTAGTTTTCTAGTCTGTGTCAGAGAAGTATCCAACAGTCACCAATTTCAACAATGTTTAGGAATGTCTCAAGTGTTTTTCACACTGAGGCAAAAATCGGCCAAGTTGTGCGCAAATTCAGCCGCTACAACAGCCCGTGCCTTTCTGGGGCAGATTCCAGTTTGCCCGCTACCACAAAAGATAAGTGCGCACCAGCCGTATTTTGAGCTACTGCAGACCTTGGCGCTCTTGGTGAGGCTATACCGTATTTTTATGTATCAACTCAAAAAAGATCCACAGCAAACCAATAACAGAATATGGGATATACTGGCTCGTTCGAAGCCACAAGTGCTTCCAAGGTGTAAATCCGGTCTTCAGTAGCCCGGTCTGAGCCAGCACTGCGGCTGGCCCGTGGTAAGCGTCAATTGATCACAAGCTTCAACTCGTATGGAAGTCAATCACTGTGGATCTTTATTGGATCCGTGAACTGAGCTGTCAGTATATAAAATAACGCTGGAGCAGGAACTAGTGACAGGTACCTGGGAAAGATATAACACAATTGGATAGAGGTTTAAGAAGTATACAGGTTAATTTGTAATCAGTCGGCATCCTTTTAATGGCATGTTCAGAACATTAAATCATACTTTTGTTCTCTTTCTGTTGAGAATAATTCGTTTTATTTTTTCTTCCAGTTGGGTGTTTATTCTTAGGATTCACAATTTTTTTATTTTTTTTAACCATGACTGTCTATGATTACCAAGCTTTGAATACCGCTGCAATGGTCATGGATATATCTTAACATCTGGAGAGATTGTCAGTCATCTCGTTACATTTACGTAAAAAAAATACAAATTAATTTACATGTTTATCTAACTTGTTATCCAGTAGTGAAAAATAAGTCTTACCACAACTCTCTGAATCCCGTCAAAGAAATAATTCCATAGGCATGTACTAGCCAATGAGCAATAACAATGACCAGGTTCCTCGGATTTGTGATGGAAGAGGTGAGCAATGCCGGTGCTGACTGCTCTATCTTTATAGAGAAGTGGGAGGCTGACGTCATCATTGATATTATTATTATTATGTACGGAAAGGAGCAATCTGGAAAGTAAAAAATATTCTGTTCAGGTACAGGAAATCTTGTGCTTTTTTGGAATAATTTTTATTTTTTTATGGTTGGCAGACTAGGTGTTTGACCACAGCTCATCTGTTGTTGAGTGACGGTGTGGTCATGGGTCAGTAAAAACATTGTCAAGACCTAAATTTTCATGCCTGTGTCTGTAACATGACCACCTCTATGAGGTGAAACACATGTGGTTATTTTAATTTTAATTATATGTCAGATTTTAGTTATAGATATTAAGTAACATTTCGTATAGATATTAAAATTGTCGTCAAATTAGATAAATTTTAAACAGTGATGAGGATAACTTCTCACAATGACTTTTGGGAAACACTAAATATGTTAGAATATTATATAGTCTGTGGTTTCACCACATCACTACTTGAAATGTATATTAGGACATCTCTAATGTTTGCTCTCTCTCTCCAGTGTGCAACGAATATGGTAGGACGTAGGTTAGGTTAGCTCTTTATCCAATAAATATATTAACTGCGCACAACAGTTGCGCACAACATTTAAGTGAAACGGCAGTTGTGCCACAACTGCCGTTTCACTTAAATATAATAATATACAAGTTCTCACAAAATATACCTCGAACACCCAAAAGATTAATTCACTTACAAATCAATCCAGCAGCAACTGTATGTATCAGCACAAGTATAGGGTAGAAATACAATGCACAGTATATCGCCTTCTTGCCAGCATTGCTTGTGTTCCATGCTAGGAGCCAGGGTCTGAGGGTTATTGTCATCAGCAAGCTGAAGGCATATATGAGAAGTACTACAGTATACCTGCAACATTTGAATGTTAACATGACTGACTAGAATACTCTTAAACAGCGAAGATATGTCTGTGTTTATTGGTTGTTATAAAAAAAATTAAACTGTTTCATTAACACAGCTGAGCACAATGTTACTAGATATATTCACAACATCATACTTTTCTAGAACAGAGGTCCCTAAACTTTTTTGTCTTGCAAACCACTTGCCATGTTTTCCAAGGGTGTCCAACATAACTATATCCAGACCAGACCTATCAGACAGACCAGACCAGAACTATACCTACCTACTTATCCATTTGACATTCTCACAAAACATGCGCTACTAGTGTGGATTACCTGACAAATATGGAGGAAAGACATAGACATATCAGTTAATATTTTTCTTTCATATTTGATACTAGCTGCGCCTCACAATGTTAACTGCAACATGTTTTCGGAAAAAAGTAACCTGTGTTCATCTAGGGTGTCAGCTACCTCCACATTCAGTAGTTTTTATGTGAATAAGTAACAAACATCCATCCATCCATCAAAGCTTTCACATTAATAATATTAGTGGGATCTTTGGTGTGAACAGTAGAGAGTTTATCATCTATCATCTCCAAGTTCAGATTAAATGTTTTTACTTACAATGGATACACAGCTTCTTGAGTACAATGCAGGGTTTCCTTGTAATCAGGTTGCGGGTTGTGCAGTAATGTGTACCAGTCAGATAGAGCTTTTGGTGAGCAGACATGGAGTGCAAATGTGCCATTAGGAGGCAGCACTAGAATTGCCGTCACCGTGCCGGTTACAATCTCCAAGGTTGCACAGATATGTTGTAGTATCACATTTTCTTGTCTGGAATAAAATTTCCAACATATCTTCAAAATACTGTAGATCTCCTAAACAGGAGGTTGTTTTGGTAAGTACCACCAGTTTCAGATATACTACAGCCATGCTAAACATTACTATGTTCTTCTAGTTTGAGGTGTACTGCAGCCAGCAAAATTACACAGCTATTGAGACCTAACCTTTGAATGTCTTAAAGTAATGAGTGCACTTTAATTTATTACCCTAAGTACTGAGTGCATGAGTTATAAACAAGCATTATCTTTGACTATCAGGAGTGTTGCTGAACTCATTACTTGTACATTAAAAAAATACTAGAATTGACTGCATACACTGGGACAGATATGCAATGAACGCAAAGTACATAATGTATTTACAGTTTATAATATTTTATTAGTTACTGTCTTACTACTTTACGATTGATTTACGCTTCCAAACATCTTCATTTAATCCTTAACCTTTTCTTACTAATAAATAGCAGCTACGTAAAACATACTAGTGCTCTAGGTTTTTGCAAGACGAAGTTTGGTGGCTAAACATAACTGAAATCATAACCCTAAATGTACTATGTTAAAGTAATAAGAAGATTACCTTTTGCAAATAGACACCATATCAATAAAGAACCAATGCAATACAAGAGGCAGTAGTACCATAAAGCCTAAGTACTGCCAGTCATATAGTGAAGGTTCATCCATGCACGGCATGCAGTAGCTGGAGGTGTTCGTGCGGAACCCTCGAGGACAAGCGCCGCAATCACTCCACGACCCATCCTCGAGTTCTGTTCTCCCACAGTACAGGCCAGGGCAAGACCGTACGGCTGACATAATGCTGCTGATGTTTTCTCAAGGTGAATATTTTTATTTTAACTTAGATCACCTCTAGCAAGAAACATCAGTATTACAGAAGAGTTTAGAACCAAGGAAATTGCATACTTATAACCTTATAGAATATTGATTGTATGTATTTTAATTTAAATCTATGAAATGTAAATGCAAACCAATTGCCTTAAACAAATTATTCAAAAGTCAAAACAAAATGAAAAAGAGACTTTGACATTATGAAACTTTTGACATATAGTAAAGATTTAATTTTTTATTTTCGACATTACGCCTATGCGTTTTTACCCAAGGTTTTCAGTATCAATGTTGGACCCTTCGTCTGAGCTCAGACGAATAAATAATCAGAAGGGTCCAAGGTCCAGGTTTGGTGAAAGATCCAAGGTCTGAGGTATCAATCAAGTATTACAAATTTAAGTGTCACAAGATAAAGTAAAATAAGTTTGAATAACACATCAAAGCTACTTAGTAAGTCAAATCCAGTCATGTCCTAATATGGTAGTAGCTTTACTGGTCCCCTTACGAAACAACACGTAAATAATAATACTAACAGGTTTTCAGGTAGCTAGGTACTTAATAACAATTTCGAAAATCCTATTTACAAAAGATGATGATGTCCAAATTTTCTAATAGGTATATAATCGCATCTACTACATATTACTTGCCAAACTGAACTAATATACCAGCAAGTTTGTCATAGTGATGTTACTTCCTCCTCAATCAATCCCTCCCAAGTAAAACACATTAATAGGTATTTGTACTGTATTTCTATATCTTTTAATAACGATAAAATATTGACTATAATTTTAAGCATTTTTCATTTTTATTTTAGATCGCCTTGATAGACCATCTCTTTTGTAGTAAGTAGTTATTAAATAAATAAGTACACAGTATAGATTACAGCGCCTTGAACTTTCCTGTTGGAGGTGGAGCTCGTTTCGCTAGTGTGAACTGTGCTCGCAGGCGCCTAACAATTAAACGCAGCAATCGGTACGACAAGTAGAGAGTAAACAGAGCTCCTAGCAACACGTAAATCAGTACATCCAACATGTAGTATTGCACGGGTGTAACACCATCAGTTGATGAACGAAGATGACGAGCTCCACGATGTCTCAGCACGTACTCTGTCCACCATATAGCGTTCTCTGGGCCTGATATGATCGGATCCACGACCATTTCCTTCAACTTGGCAATCGAATTCTGGTACCTGTAATAAATAACATGCATTCAAACCATTTGTTTCACCCGCGTAGTTCCCGTTCCCGTGGGAATACCTATAGGGATAAAAAGTAGCCTATGTCACCCGGGGATAGTGTAGCTTTTCAACGGTGAAAGAATTTTTGAAATCGGTTTAGTAGTTTCAGAGCCTATTCAATACAAACAAAGAATCAAATCTTTCCACTTTATAATACTATAGATAGATAACAGCTAGGAATAGTCTTTTTCCAAGACCGGCACGCGACTTAGCCCGGTTTTCGACTTTTTACCCACGACGGAACGGAGACGGTATATGCGTTTGGGGTGAGATTATGTTTGTTTGTGCAAATTATACATGTTGCCATTTTTCTCCAAAACATGTTGCCATTTTTCTCCAAGTCCGATTTTGATGTAGTTTTCAGTTATGGGTTCGGGTTTCATTGGTGCATTATCTTAGGTAGGTGACAATTACTTTTTAACCGATGTGAGTTTTTTCAACATTTTTCATTTTGCTTTTTATTATGTACCTAATTGAGATTTTTCATAATTTCAGAACGTTACAAACATCTTTAGAAATGAGCGATATCTATACCTACCTATATATTATGTACTTAAAACATCTGTCGCAACACGCGTATGACAGATGTATAATTTATTTATGTTATGTACCTATCTATATCTAATATATTTTATAAAAGCTAGCGAACGACTGAGACGTGTTGTGCGTCAGCGCCTAGTTTACAGTTTGCAGGAATGCGCACTCGTACCTGTACCTATGTCTGTCGATTAGATAATTTTATTTTCGTCCGAGTCTAAGTAATAATTAACATCGTTTTTTTCAGCCATCAAAAAGAGACTATTAGATATATTTGTAGTACTTAAGTGAGTAGATGATTTATAGTTAAAAACTAATAGTAATTTTTCATATGAGAAACAAAAAAGGCGCCTAGGTACTTACACAAATAAAACTATCAACTTACTTTTGATTGCCGACGATATCTATAATAACTTTCTTAACGGTCTCTTTGTCCAGGTAGTATGGGTCCAAAATGACACCAGCCTCATATTTGGTAATTTGTTCCATGAAGACTTTCCTCGACTTGACTAGTGGGAGCCCTATGATCGGCACTTGATAGAACACTGCTTCTTCGAGCGAGCGCGCTCCTCCGTGGGTTATAAAGGCTTTGACGTTTGGGTGAGCTGAAAATCCGTAAATTTTTACAAAAGTTTGAAACATGATAACTTGCATCATCTTAGACTGCACAACTGCCTTATATCAGGCAGGGTAATATATCAAAGTGAAACATGTATGATGACAGTGATGTACGATCGAAGACAGCACTGGAAATTGGAAGTTCATTATGATTACTAGGTACCTATGTATCATTACTCACCTAAAATAGGTTGCTGTGGCAACCAAGGCAAAGCGTGAACATTATCAGGTTTGTTAATCACAGTGGTATTGGCGATCTTCCACAGAATGGTGTAAGGAAGTTCTTTGAAAGCGTCAGTTAGGGTCTGCAGCATGGCTGGTGATAGGTGTTCTGCTTCTTGAACTGCCCCCAAAGCGAAGTAAACAACTCCTTTACTAGCAGAGTCTAACAGTACTTGTAAGTTCTAAAAAACAAAAAGTTATAATTAAAAAACACACTTGAGAAAGAGGAAAAAAGCAACGACATAATTCATAGGAAATCTATTGAAAAAAATTTTAGCACATTCGCGAAACGATTATTTATAAATTTTAAATTACCTGTGGCAAACTTAGAGCCGGCTTTATATGCATCATATCCACAAAAACAGTAGCTGGTACTACTGGTCTGTTTCCAATTAGCAATGGGTTATTGGCAATGAACAACAAGTCGATATCATACTCCACTTCTTGAAGACTTTTCTTCACACCGAATATTTTTCTTGTAGCTAGATCGCTGAGCGGCAGATGATGATTATAAAATTCGTTCCTTGTTTGGAAATATCTGTAGATCTCGCTAATTTTCTGCCAGCATGTTAAGTTACTCCTGTAGTTCAAAGTGTTGACGTCTGGGTACAGTATCGGATGTGTTGGGTTACCCTTTGCTTCGTGTTGGTGGACTTTTCCACTAGAAGTTGTGATGGCGATATGTGGCGCTTTGTATTTTTCAGCAGCTCCGTACAAAACTGGGACATCTGCCTCTGTTATAACGAGATCGAACTTCACGTTTGGATTTATGAAAAGCGCAGTCATTTGTTTCGATCTGAGTTGAGCTATTGCCAGTTTCAAAGAGAACTCATTCAAGGCTCTCAGCCTTAGATAATTGTCATCTGTGTTAGTCGTAAGCATTTTGAATTCATCCCAGAATTGAGAAGATTCTTGACCCACGTCTAGCTCTATAATTCTTTCAACTTCGGGGAATTGGAACTGTCCAGGGTAAGGAGTCATCACCACCACTGTGTGCCCACGTTGTGTAAGTAACGAAACATACCCTCTGAAAACCGCATGGTCTGCAAATGATAGCGAAGAGAACAGCGCTAATATTGATGCTCCTTCGACCGCGTTGTAGCAACAAGCTAATAAAATTAAGCTACAAAAATATCTGAGATCCATAATGAAACTGTCACTCGAGCTGCTAAACTATGACTGATTTAGGAAAGAGAATAGAAAAAATACTACATGAAATCCAACTGTACTGAATCTATTCCAACGTGGAATACCTACTTCATAAAATAAATTTATTTGCACCATTGTTTCACAAGAAATATACAGTTGAACAAACATTACATTAAATACAGAGTTTGCCTTTGCGTGAAGGTCACTTTTGCAATGATCAGGTAAAAAATTACAAGTGCTATGAAATAAAAGTTAGGTAGAGTACCTAAGGACAATATTTTAATTCTAGCTAACTGTATACAAAGAAAAATAAAAGACCAAGAGAACCTCCCTGTGGCACTCCAAACTATGTTGCTAAGCAACAAAATCTAAACAAATTAACGTCAAATTTAACACTCGCGCAAAAATTTTCAACATTCGCTGTTGTAAAATTGTCTAACATTTATTTATTTATATTCTTAGAAATATGTTTTATTATGGACAGTGAAATTAGTAACTACTCAGTCGTAGGCAGAATTGGCGAGGGTGCCCATGGTTTGGTTTTCAGAGCAAAACACGTACAAAGTGGTCGAGAAGTCGCTCTCAAAAAGATCCTAATTAAGAATCTCGAAGATGGCATCCCTGTTAATGTGATGAGGGAAATCAAAGCATTACAGCTGCTACGGTGTAAATACGTGAGTTCCTTTATACATATACTTTGTATCGATAATATAAAAGGATGATCATTCACATCTGAAACACTTTAGCTACCTTAGTATTATTTTTACGCTCAAGCAGAATAAGTATTATCTATATAGTTAAAGCTATAGTCCTACGATCTCAACAAAAATGTTACTTCCAGATTATAAAACTCTACGACATGTTCCCTCGCGGTACTAGCCTGGTTCTAGTTCTGGAGTACATGTGCTCAGGGCTGTGGGAAATGCTCCATCATAACCAACAGGAACTCACGCTGCCCAGGGTCAAAACCTACGTCATGATGCTATTGAAAGGCACGCGGTATATGCATGCACACTACGTTATGCACAGAGTGGGTATATTTACATGAGCACCCTTTTAGAATTAAGATTTGTATAATCGCCTACAAAATACATCTCTATCGATGTAGGTACTTACTGATTAGCGGTAAATATACTGCACTATTCAAAAATGATTTGCTAATATTTCATTTCTTTTCGTAAAAGGATTTGAAGCCAGCGAATCTGTTAATAAACCACGAAGGAATTTTGAAAATCGCCGACCTTGGACTTGCGAGACTGTACTGGCCTGATGGAGGCAGGCCGTATTCACATCAAGTGGCTACGCGGTGGGACTTTTTAACTATTAATAGATACTATTAATCTCCGGATCTTGTCAATAATTTGCGTAAGTACTATATTTTGCTATATTTCAGGTGGTATCGCGCCCCAGAACTCTTATACGGCGCAAGGTTCTATTCAGAGAAAGTTGATCTTTGGGCGGTCGGATGCATTATTGCTGAGATGATCACGAAGAAACCGTTATTTGCAGTAAGGATCTTTGAAGGTTTTTGAAGGAAACAAATTTAACGTTGTTTTAGACGTGGAAGTCCGCATATGCCCTAAAAAGTAGTAAACGTATACTTACGTTACGGAAGACATTGGTTTTGTTTGGTCCTGCAATTTCGTTTCACAATACGAGAACTACACGTACACTGATATAAGTATTTGAGTAGTCTTGATATATTTGTGTAGTGTAGTGAAAAGCATAGTGAAAATTGTTACTACTTTAGTTCCAATCTGTAACACAAACATAATGAAATTATTTACCTAAGTCTTCAAAAATCGTGAGGAAACTAGCTAACATAGCATTGTTGGCATTCCGCTTGTTAGCTGCCACGTTCCACTTGAAAATATGCCGCCAAGCAGGTTACGGTGTATTTCGGCAGCTACACTTAAAAGCAAATCTCTATTCCAGGATAGGTGTTTACCATTTTTGACCACACCGATACCGACACATAACATCGGGTGAGATGCTGTCAAACACCAAGCTTCTCACCTATAACAAAAGTCGACTTTTCCCAGGGTGAATCTGACATCGAGCAACTAGCGATTGTGCTGCAAAACCTCGGCACACCAACTGATGATACGTGGCCGGGGCATACGGAACTACCAGACTTCCACAAGATCACCTTTCCTGAGTCTGAACCAACCCCGTGGCCTGAACTGCTGCCGGGAGTGGAGCCTGACGCTCTGGACCTTATCAAGTCTTTTATCATGTACAATGCGAATAAGAGGATATCGGCCAAAGAGGTTATGTTTTATATAATAAATAGATACCTATATGGGGAATAAATTATTAGAATTCAAAATAATTGCAGGAAGTAACTTTTTTGCCGAACGCGGAAAAATCAAACTACTAAAATGTATAATTTTCTTAATTTTTTTTCCAATGATAATGATATTACGTTTTAAAAATAGTGATGTTCTAATCATGTACCGAATAATAAAATTGTACTGACAACTGGGCAGGTGATTTATAATGTGAAACATGATTTCTCGTGTTGTTTCCAACTCAACTAGAGCATGGACTGACCTTGACTTATATACTTGAAGTGACTGACTAAGACTTATTTTATCGAATCACTACTTAATATGTAATACTTACTTGACGACACTGACAGAAAGCACGAAGCGCGATGCCAAAATTAAGTAAAAAAATAGCGCTATCCCGATGGTAATCTTTTTTCTTTAATTCTTCACACTTTCTATTCGATACGCTTGCAGAAATTTATAGAAATATGTACGTGCTGCCATGGGGGCTAAGTCACACTTTTATTATGTTCATGTCATTCATTTATCTTTTTGAATTACTACTTTAAAAAAATATGTTTTTTTTTTTAATTTTCAGGCACTCCGACACACGTGGTTTTTAAATCGCCCAGTCCCTTCTTCCATATACGATATGCCGAAGCCTAACGCCTCGAAAGCTAAATAACAAATCTATAGCTAAATAAACAACAGATTTAAATCAAGATTTTTTTATTTTGCAATTCAATCACCTAATAAAAGTTAACATGAATAATTACATTGTACTTGGAGACCAGTTGATGATTGGTAAGGTACATAACTTACTACCCGACATAAGAGTAGAATAAACCCCAATAGTTGAAAAAAACACCTGAATAAATAATATGAACCATAATAATTAATAATTTCATAAATATTCGTCAAAAAAATGCATGTACCACTGTCACTATTTTACTTAAGCTAACCCGATCGCTCTCGCATGCGAATATCAATCTTGATCATTTAATTTTAAAGTAGCATTCCGATTAATTGAGGAATGTCGCATCGAGACCTCGGAATTATATTCGTACACAACATCAGTGTTTAGGTTTGATATTCGTGAGCAAGCATTCGATTGTAGCGCGATGTATTTTATTAGTTATTACGAGCGGATTTTGTACGGCCGAGCCAACGAGTGCCAAAGGGAGTGAGATACATTTTTCTCGCATGTTTATTACGATGGCTAACCAACCGCACTAAATCAGTCTCTTTGAAAAAGTGACAATGTCCACACTGAATCAATAAAATAAAATCCTGGTCTCTACCGATTTGAGACACCTTTTCACCTTTAGAAAGTGTGAAATGCAGACAATACACCTCGTATAAAATTCAAAAACAATTGCATGCGAATTACATTTATTTTTAAACTTTAAAGAGGATTCATACATTAAAGAGATCAAATTAAAATGATATTTGTTGCGAAAATATCCAATTTCGTGCATATACATATACCTATATATCTACTCGATTACCCAATAACAGTATAGCATAAGGTATACCTAGCTCCTTACAATTACATAAACATCAAATGACAAAATTCTATACAATACATAAATTAAAAAAACACAGCCATTGTTACAACAACTGAGTGCGTTCAGAATTAATACATGGTTCCATGGTTAGACAGGATTAAATTCGGGTTGATGTATTTTTTGATGTTTAAAAAAAAATTGCGTTTGACCGACATGGTTTAAAGCAAATTTGAGTAAGTAGTTGTTAGATGATTATTCAGGGTTATAATGTCGGGGTATACAACGACGAAAGGGAAATAAGATACACTGTTACTATGGGCAGACCACTGAAATTGCGAAAATAAAACCTGCCATACATTTATTTTTATTTTTATGTAATCGTAATGAGCCAAACGAGACGCTCTCCTGATGGTAAGAGATAACGCCTGTCCATGACCATTACAGCGATACACAAAACTTTGTATAGTAAAACAAAATTCAAGGCATCGCTGCTTTGGCGCTCACTACTTTGAGACTTTCGATGGTATGTCTCAACAGCCTAGCAATTTCGCAGTACACATTTAGTCAAGGGTCAACATAGTTTTTCTATAAAACAGTTTTTATTTTTTAAACGAATTCAGATGAATTAAATCAGTAGCAGTCCTGTCTAACCCTGCACGATATTCGCTAGTGGAAGATACTTATTCATTACGCGCGAATGAAAATGGAACAAACTGTGTTCTCTTAAGGAAACCTTTGTCATACAAACCTCCACCAGGGATATCATGTTTAGAACGCATTTTAAGCAACATGGTTTATTTTTAACAATAGACAATTACAGCTACAAATTTTATGGTAATTTTAGAACCAGTACCTAGTATGTAAGTGACCATACAAGTATTTTTATGCGGTTATTTGTAACACGATAAGAACTACTTAATACTATTTCGGTGCTGGCAACACTATGTCAAGTATACCACTTTGGCGCTGCTAGATCTTTGTGCCTATATTATAAATTTAATATTAATTATTATTTACATTACATTTGGCAACACATGCGGTGAGTGTCTTTTAACTTGAATTTCTATAACTAAAGTAAATTAACCAAATAGAGAATGTAATTGCGCTCGGTAAACACAAAAAATAGGTAAGTCCAATACCAAGAAATTATCTTTGAAACTATAGATTCAACATTTCAAAGTTGCTTTTCGCGTGTTTGATGTCCGCTTACTTCTTCTAAAACACGGAACGGGGTTTTATACGGTTTTCACTGCTATTTAAAGATTTTTCTAATATTCGTAGTAATATTTTTAATTACGTGTCGCGAAATTAAAAAAAAGAAAATTTGTTTTCTTTTCTTTTTGCTGTTTTTTTTTTGCGTATTGACACTAAATTTTGCGAGACTTGCGTATGCGTATTAGCATTGAATTTGGAGCCCTTTACGAATCAGCACTGAAATGGAGTCTTTTGCAAATTAGCACTGAATTTTAGAGCTATTCACGTTTTAGCACTGATTTTTGGTACCATCAAAATAGAGCTTTTTGCGAATTCTGAAGCATTTTTAGTTACAGTCCGGTGACGCTGTAGAGGCCATATGCGGCCAACAGCAATAGTCATTAAAAAAAAAAGCATTTTTGGTGCACCGATGTAGAATTTATAGTTTCAAAAATTGCTGACACTTATCGAGTTTTACGCACTCAATAATAAGGTTATATAAAACATGCAATTATAATACTATAACCGGAGAATAAATATTCAATACTTTGTGCATGAATATTACTCTAAAGGCAACATGAATCTTATACATTTCAATACTACCGTAGTAAAAATATTTCTTTTATTATACAAATAATACATACATGGTAAATTTCCACTAGCTGATTCAGTTCACTATGATACTAGCTAGAACGAAAAGAGATAACAGTTTTAATCATTCACTTACTCTTTACAAGGTAACAAACATCTCAAATGTTTAAGGTGATACAATTTCCATACAAACATTTTTTTGCCATTTATGGACAAATGGAGCATAATTTTACAGTGAAATCACAGCTACTGGCATTAATTTTGGCCTTTATTTGCGATAAATCACAATTGCAATTGCAAAATATTTGTATGGAAATCGAACCACCATAAAGAGAAAAATATAATTTAGATCTCACTTTTGTTTTTTTTTTTACTTTTTTTTTTTGTTATATGTTCAATGTAATATGCTTGTTCCACAACATCATCGATAAAATAGTGAAAAACTAAGAGAATGAAGCTCCATTATATTCATTATACTTTATTTACAAACTTTCGATAAGCCCAAATAAAATGTATCGTGATAAAAACTATGGTACACAATGATCCCTAATCAATACAATTAAAAAAAAATGCTTGGTCAACTTCTCACAGATAAAACAGGGAAATTTCGCAAACGTAAACTATACTTTTATATCATAGCTAAAACCAGGTTTAAAATACATTACTAAATAATTTTGTCAGTCTATTCTAAAGTTTAAAATAATAAATTGATCTAATAACATCTATTTAATAATAATATTAACTATTTTTATTGTTTTGTTTTTTCTATATTACAAATTACAATCCTTTTAGCCCTGGATACTTCAGGCCCATAAATATCTATATCTAGCGATAGTTATATGATCGTATATCGCCCAATGTTATAGAACTAACTATACGGATTATAAATAAGTAAAATTTTATTCACGTGTTGTGAATTTCTGGACTTATTAGAGTTGTGTAAAATATTGTTTTATATAGGTATGCGTCACGTACCTACTGTGAGCTTCTTGTTGCGATTTCTGTTAGGTGTTCACGAAAGAGCTACGCGATCGCATATCCTATGCACGCTGAATAAGGTTCGCAGTCTCGTAGCTTTTTCGTTAGCGCTTAACATGAATCGCAATTAAAAGGTCACAGTAAGGGGTCTGTAATATAAATATATGAAATCTCTACCGGACAATGAATTAAATCAAACATTAGTAGATTTCGGTTATTTTTATAGAATGTCGAAAATCTTTTCGTTAACCAAAAAACCTTACATATTGTTAACTGTTTGTATTTGATACATCGTGATGTTGTTTGAGAATTTTTAGTCTATATATATGTATACTTAGTCTGGCCATAAATACTGTTAAAACTAAAAATAAACAAAATATTACATTTGAATTTGGAATCTGTAATTTTTATATGATTGTTCATTATATTTTTTCATTTTGGCGCCAATAAATTGTACAATATTTTGCGATATTAAAATGGAGTGGGGTGACAAAGAGAACCGAATCGCTGTGATTGCACTACGCAAAGTAGGTATGGAGCCAAATGCAATTTTTAAAACTCTCCATACGCTTGGTATTAGTCAAATGTTTGTGTACCGGGCTATTAATAGGTACAATGAGACCTCCTGTGTTTGTAACAGAAAAAGATCTGGCCGTCCACGTAGTGTTCGTACGAAAAAGGTGGTCAAAGCAGTAAGGGGTAGAATTCGAAGAAATCCTGTCCGAAAGCAAAAGATTTTATTTTGGGAGATGAAGATGGCACCTAGAACCATGTCGCGTATTTTAAAAGATGGCTTAGGACTTGCAGCCTATAAGAGACGCACTGGTCACTTCTTAACTGATAATTTTAAAAAGAATAGGGTGGTAAAATCGTAACAACTACTGAAGCGGTACGCAAAAGGAGGTCACAGAAAATTTTTGTTTACGGATGAGAAAATTTTTACAATTGAGCAACATTTTAACAAACAAAATGACCGTATTTATGCTCAAAGCTCTAAGGAAGCTTCCCAATTAGTCGACAGAGTGCAACGTGGGCATTATCCGACTTCAGTGATGGTTTGGTGGGGTGTTGGCTATGAAGGAGTGACTGAGCCATATTTTTGTGAAAAAGATCTCAAAAGGTATCAAAACATCGGCACAAGTGTATCAAGATACCATTCCTGAGAAGGTAGTTAAGTAGTTAACAACACCATGTTCAATAACCAAGTACGGTCCTTCCAGCAAGACTCGGCGCCGGTCATAATGCTCGGTCCACGCAGTCTTGTTTGGAAGCGAACGTTTCGGACTTCATCAGAGCTAAAGACTGGCCGTCGTCTAGTCCCGATCTTAATCCGCTGGATTATGATTTATGGTCAGTTTTAGAGAGTACGGCTTGCTCTAAACGCCATGATAATTTGGAGTCCCTAAAACAATCCATACGATTGGCAGTGAAGAATTTGCCCATAGAAAGAGTGCGTACTTCTATTGATAACTAAAGATACAAAGATACAAGATACAAAAGAATTTATTTCATAAAATTAGTAATTTATAAATGTCATCGTTGCTTGCTTCACTGTTTCAACTGTTTCAACTGGCTTCAACGTTTAAAGGACTGTATTGTAGCCAATGGAGACCACTTCGAATAAGCTTTTTATATTTTAAATTGTTTTATATTTTTGTATTAAACTAACATACTGTAAAAGTAATAAATGTTATTTGCAAAAGAAAAAAATAAATTTTCTTTGTTACAATATTTATGGCAAGACTAGGTATATAACCCAACCTTACACCCATTTGGCATTTCAGTCAATATCGAGACATTCTATATATTTACTGGGTAACAAAATAGTTGAAATATAGTATTCGATTCGCTACGTAAAGCAGACAGTAATTGTATACAATACCTGGACGTTATAAATAATGCCATCATTTTATACACATCCGGTAACAAGCATGACCGTTAGGTGTTAACTGTATTACGATCTGCGATATATTAATACTAAACATAAAACTCTTGATAAGTTAAAAATATAGTAAATTGATAATTAGGTCAGTTATTATTGTAAATTCAAAGCCTGTATAAGTTAATATATTGCAATAAAAACTAATAATAATTAACAAATAAGTTATTTACAATTACTCTATAAGAGCTGGCTTAAAAAATAAAGCTTGATATACACGATGCACAGCTCGCGCCCTTAATAAACATAAGTAGTAGCACCAGAGTTTAAAATTCAAACGATCAGTGATCGATCATTTGCATTGAATAGGATATTTATGTATCGCAGTCAAATTGTAGAATCTGTCATATTACATAACGGCTAGTCATATTGAAAAAACGTTTACAATTCGGCGAGCGTTCATTCAGTTGTAACACAATCTGGCGGACGTTCATTCAGTAGTAACACAATCCGTCTAAACGTTAACTCGACGCGATAAAAAAACAACTAGTTTTCTTAAAATGGCTTGTCATGTAATTACATAAAAATTATACAATTCGCTTGCGATTCCACGCGTAGTGTTTGAAATGTGCATTGTGTGTAATGGGCTTTAGATGTGAGATAGGTATTTTCTATACCAACAATTCTATAATACCTTTTAGTCGTATATATTTTTTCTAGACAACAACATTCATGCCTTACATTATTTTATACAATAAGCGCTTCTATAAACTAACGAAATGTCTTATAATTTTATTCTTAACAGAATTTGGAGTAATCCCGAGTTTACCGTGTTACGGGGAATAGATTTCTACGTTTTAAATAACAAGATGCTATTTGATTGCCAAATTCTATCAAGATCAGTTTAAATTGTATCTAATAAACTGAAGCGCTTTGCAGTTTACAAAGCTCTGCAGTTCAAAAGGTGTCATTGCGTGATTCTAGTACTAAATAAATTATTTACATAAATGCTGACGTCGCACATTATAGGCTCCATTCAAAATATAAATACAAAACTAACGATCTAAATTATTATATTGTTGTCACTTAAATGTCTTTATACGTATACCAACGTAATAGTTTTAAAATCTATCTGTATTCGATTAGAAATTATTAATACAAACAGACAGTTCAGGCAAACTGTGAAATTCATATTTCATGGCATTGAAACTGGTTTACATCGGAAGAGCTCGAAGGACCATATTCCTTAATCTGAGCTTATAAGTAACAACCTGATATGATTGCTAATTGTAACATGACATCAGACAATATAGACAAAAAAACATCAGTAAAACTCAAATAATAATAAGTCTTATTGGTAGTTTTTATTTGTAAAGAAAACCGGTGATGGATCAGCGACATTTTCCAAAGGTATGAACAATTATTGTTCATACTTTTGTTGTCTGTCACACTCGTTGAACAAATTATGATAATGGTCATTATGGTAATGGTCTTGAAATTTGCAGAAATGTTTTCATACAGTTTTTTTTCTTATTTTTAAAAGTATTTGATATAGTTTTGTTAGCAAGGTTCACTGATGTAATATTTCTATCCGAATTGTCTCCTACTCCAAAAACCTGCATAGTCCTAATTGGTCCATTTCGATAAATAAAAAAATCACCCAGACGGTTCATTATTTGAATCTTTCAAATGAGTAATCACTCAAATTGTTATGCAAAAAACACATATGTATTATAATAAACTGAGCCCTAAAGATTTAGCATGGCAGTTTGCGAAAAAAACTTTCCATCAAGGTTCCGATACTAAAATGTATAAAAAATTGATTGGCACACCTGGCAACGAAAAATGCTAAAACTACCGAACAAGGCTTGACATTTTACATATCGCAAACATGATTATCAAGTTTTTTTTACGAATTGCTATGCCAGCATGGCAACCTAGCATTTTCTGCTTTGCTAGCATAAATATTATGTAATACATATATGTAACTATACTTGATATCTAGTTCCTCAGCCATCCCGCCGTATGAAGGTAGTGTCGTATCGTGTGATCGACTTCATTGTCCGTCGGCGGCCGGCGGAGAAGCACCCCCTTCATAGTGATGTACTGAGCGGGCGCAAGACTCAATGAATCGCACAGCTGTGTCAATATATAAAGGTTATGTTAACACACTGTATTGTATAATCATCATCATCATCATCATCATTTCAGCCGTAGGACGTCCACTGCTGGGCATAGGCCTCCCCCATTGACTTCCATAAAGACCGGTTGGAAGCGGCTCGCATCCAGCGCTTTCCTGCGGTCTTTACTAGGTCGTCTGTCCACCTTGTGGGTGGACGTCCTACGCTGCGCTTGCCGGTCCGTGGTCTCCACTCCAGAACTTTGCAGCCCCATCGGCCATCAGTTCTGCGTGCTATGTGCCCTGTCCACTGCCACTTCAACTTGCTAATCCTTTGGGCTATGTCGGTAACTTTGGTTCGTCTACGGATCTCCTCATTCCTGATTCGATCTCGTAGGGAAACTCCGAGCATAGCCCTCTCCATAGCGCGTTGTGCTACTTTGAGCTTACCAAGAAGACACAGTATTGTATAATAAGGTGATGCAACAGATTGCTACAAGTAGATAATGAGAGTTGAATAGAAACTGCTCTACTTCGTACGCTGTAAATTAATTCATAATTATTTTCCACGATTCACGATTTAGTACATAACTGCGGACGGCAAAAGAGGTATTGATGGAGGAACGTGTAAATGTGGGCCGAGGCACACATACGTAAATCCATCAAGTTCATCGTTCCTTTTTTAAATCACAGATATGAGTTTACTATGTGATTTATTTGGCCGCTAAACCACGACAGATATGGATTTTCAAACATTTTTTGCCGGCCGATGTTTTTTTTTTTATGGTTGACAGGCTAGTTGTTTGACCACAGCTCACCTGATGTTAAGTGAAGGTGTGGTCGAAGATGGTAAAGCACACATAGCCTGGAATGGAACTGGCTCTCAAGTGCGGCTGTCGGAACACACCGTTAGATGCTTGGCGGCAGATTTTCAACTTGAGGGTGGTAGCTAGCCAGCCGAGTACTAAAGTACCCTACCACCATGCTATGGTTTCCTCACGATGTTTTCCTTCACCGACAGCTCAAGCTCATTGTTGGGGTTTGAACCCACGCCCTTCGGCATGCGAACCTACCGCGCTATCCACTGAGCTATTTTTACTTGGTGGTAGATCTCCTTAGCAAGAGATCGTCTAGGTAGGTACCACCGCTGTACCAGTTATTCTGCCGCTAAGCAGTAGTGTGTAAACATTACTGTGTTCCGGTTTGAAGGGTACTGCAGCTAGCGAAATTACTGGGCTGTTGAGACTAACCATCGAAAGTCTCCAAAGTAATGAGCGCCAAAGCAGCGATGCCCTGGACTTTGTTTTGTTACTGTTCTGTGTATCGCTGCAATGGTCATGGACAGGCGTTATCTCTTACCATCAGGAGAGCGTCTCGTTCGTCTCATTATTTTTTACATAAAAAAAAAAAGCTATCATCGCTACAAAATTTGTTGAAAAATGTGTTTGGCCAGTACAGCAATTTCGATTTATCTCCAAAAATGTTGTCAAAATAATGCTCAAATTTCCAAGCAAACATGAGAAAAATATTTATGTGATGAACGATAGATGTTCTATGAATATGTATTACAGAAGATCCAGTCATAAATTGCCTCATTAACTAATCGAAAATCGATCTTAATTTAAGATTTTCTATGTTCACCAATCTATTTCCATAAAACCCGGCAAATTATATAAATCATGTTTTTCATGAAAGTATATTTTAATCACAACGTAGGACAGTAGTTTTCATCTGGGCACAATAAATAAATAAATATCACAGGACATTACACACAGCGCCATCTGACCCCAAACTAAGCAGAGCTTGTGCTATGGAAGACAGATAACTGATAGAATACTTAAATACTTTTTTTTTTTTTGTAAATACATACTTGTAATACATACAGTACACCCAGACACAGAACAAACATCGATGTTAGTCACACAAATGTTGGTCCTGAGTGGGAATCGAACCCACGCCCTTCAGCTTTCGAAGCAGACATACTACCAATGAACCAACAGGGCTGTCACAAATGACAATGATGTTTGCACCGATACTAAATTCCATAGTTACTTGGGCATTCCTCTTTAGTTTACAACGAAAAGGTACTACGATTGCTACTAGGCTGCATGAAGCTGCTTCGCTATTATTCATGTCATCATCATTGAACTTTCCACCCAAAAAGTATTTATGTATTCTATCAGTTATCTGACTTCCATCACACAAGCTCTGCTTAGTTTGGGGCCAGATGGCGCTGTGTATAGTCCTACGATATTTATTTATTTAACTCACTGGAGCTACTATGCCCACGGCTTAGAACCTCGCTCCGATACTTCAAGGAGCTGGGCTGGCTTGGTTAGATGCTGGTAGGGGGATTTTTTTTGCTAATTATTACTATTTTTTAAATAACTTTTGACCAAACCCATTTACAGCTTCAATTTTAGCCTCTATACAACTTTTATTACTTAAAAAACAAATGTTTGTTCCGTGTCTGGGTGTGTACTGTATGTATTTACAAAAAAAAAGTATTTATGTATTCTATCAGTTATCTGACTTCCATCACACAAGCTCTGCTTAGTTTGGGGTCAGATGGCGCTGTGTATAGTCCTACGACATTTAAAAAAAAAAAAAACTGAATACCAGCCAGTCAGTATGAAAGCCGGACAAGTACATGAACAAAATCATTATTTTACCCACTAGACAATAATATGTTTATTTTTATGTCAATAAAGAAGATATATCTAATGCACAATACACCACAAGCGGGACGTCCGCGTCGGTGCAGGACTTATCGCCCCACTTTTCTTTTTTTTTTTACATTACACACAGCGCCATCTGACCCGAAACTAAGCAAAGCTTGTACTATGGGAGTCAGATAACTGATACAATACTTAAATACTTTTTTTTTGTTAATACATACAGTACACCCCGACATAGAACAAACATATGGTTTTATATCACAAAATACTTGTCCTGGGTGGGACTCGAACCCACGCCCCACAGTTCTCGAAGCAGACATGCTACCAATGAGCCAACAGGGCTGTCACTTTGACACTTTGACACTTGACACTTTGAATAAGAATAAGAACGAAAAGGTAGAATGTAATGTATGTGGCAAAGTTACCTGTACTTCGTTACTGGTCAGCAGATGCTTGGAGCAGACGCCGTTGCATGAGCTCTTTTTGGAGCATCCACATGCGGTATTTCCTTCCCGTGTGCACTTTGGGCTGGTGGAACTTGAGCCGTTTTCGCCGTCTCTGCCAATGCAAACCACTCTTTACAACCTTTTAAGCTCATAACCGTTGCAGCGGTACCCAGAAATTGCTCAAAACCGGCGAGGCAAAATACACAAGTCGTAATCATCATCAGCCGATATTCAACTGCATTGCGTTTTGTAACCTATCGTAAGGTATGATTTTCGTTTGAGTACCAAAGCAAAGTCTAAAGCATGGCTACTTTGGCGGTCATTACTTAGAGACATTCGTTGGTATGTCTCATTAGCTGCAGTTAACACAGTAATGTTCATTTTTACACAACTGCTTGGAAAAATATCTGATACATATACTTGATGTTTATACCGTCCTAGGCGAACTTCTATTACGAAGACAATTTTTCTAGTTCATTAAAAAGTAATAAAGAATCACTGAAGTATTTTAAGTAGGTACCTACAGTTTAAGAAATTCACGTCTAAGCTTTTTTTTAGGGTTTGCGGACTAATACAGAAGAAACGAACCTAGAAGGAATTCCTAGAAGGGTGTCATGGTTGCGTAGCATTTGATAATTGTTGCCAATTACATAAAGAAAAGATAAAACAAGAATAATATCAAAAAGCTGACACAGATATTTTTGATTAAAGTTAAATTGCTTTCGAACAGTTTAGATTTTTAGGATGAGTTATCTATGTACATATTACCTTTTTCTTAGCTGCTGCGTGGAGCTCTGCGTTTGTTCTCTTGTCTGGTTGGTGTCCGGGCACCCACTGCTGCCCTGGCGAATACAACCGTTGTACGGGATCAAACTCAACCACGCATTTTATACACATCGGGCCTTACTTAAAAAATATTATAGTAATTAGATAGATTAAATATAAACTCTTTATTGTGCATACCAAAAACAGAAAAAAATAGTACAGCACAAAATAATCTTATGAGCTAGTGCCACAACTGCCGGCCTTATCGCTAATAGCGATCTATTCCAGGCAACCAAGAATAGAAAACACGATACATATTAAGAAACATGCATTATTATACTATAACTATAATATATTTAAAATCTCACACCGCTCGAAGCTTAAGCATGTGAAACATGAACTTTTTATAAAGCCATGCATAATTATGTTTTGTGGTCGTTAAAAAATGAGAAAAAGATGAAATGTGTATGACTGTATGTCTTCCATAAGTTTGTCTATGGTCTAAATCTAAAGGGTTGACGATACTTTGATAATGATAGATTTGTAGCGATGATAGATGAAAAAGTATGTCTTCCATAAGTTTGTCTATGGTCTAAATCTAAAGGGTTGACGGTACTTTGATAATGATAGATTTGTAGCGATGATAGCTCAGTGGTTAGTGGGGTCGGTTCGCATGCCGAAGGGCGTGGGTTTTAACTGGGGCGTAGCTACCGCCATATCAATGATATGGGGCCCCCGGGCAATAAGGGTAAGTAACGTGTGTAGGCAAAAACTAGTATAATGTTATCCACAATGTCACTTAATCTTCGTATTTCCCGGGAAAAAACTAAATCAATAAATATTTATTTTCATTTTTGTTTATTTTTTGAGAAATCTTTACCTTTAATTTGAGCCCCCCCAACTAATTTTGATACAGGGCCCAAGGCACGCTACGCCACTGGTTCAAACCTCAACAACGAGCTTGAGCTGCCGGTGAAGGAAAACACCGTGAGGAAACCATATCATGGTGGTAGGGTACTTTAGTACTCGGCTGGCTAGCTACCACCCTCAAGTTGAAAAGCTAACAGTGTGTTCCGGCAGCCTCACTTGAGAGCCAGTTCCATTCCAGACTAGGTGTGCCTTACCATCTTCGACCACACCGTTACTTAACATCAGCTGAGCTGTGGTCAAACGCCTAGCCTGTCACTAATAAAAAAAAACATGATAAAACTACAAATGTTACGGCGTAAGTTGAACTATAAATGAATGAAAAATAACATGATAATGAATATGGCCATGTAAACACTACACATAACGCCAAAGTACACATCTGTTTTTATGTAGCGAATCTTGTAGCGATGATAGCTCAGTGGATAGCGCGGTAGGTTCGCATGCCGAAGGGCGTGGGTTCAAACCCCAACAATGAGCTTGAGCTGCCGGTGAAGGAAAACATCGTGAGGAAACCATAGCATGGTGGTAGGGTACTTTCTAGTACTCGGCTGGCTAGCTACCACCCTCAAGTTGAAAATCTGTCGCCAAGCATCTAACGGTGTGTTCCGGCAGCCTCACTTGAGAGCCAGTTCCATTCCAGGTTAGGTGTGCTTTACCATCTTCGACCACACCGTCACTTAACATCAGGTGAGCTGTGGTCAAACACCTAGCCTGTCGGCTATAAAAAAAAAAAAAACAGAAATACATCATCTGTAAAAATTTCAACTGTCTAACTATCACAGTTCGTGAGATACATACGGACAGCGTAGTCTTAGTAATAGGGTCCCGTTTTGCCCTTTGGTTACGGAATCCAAAAAAAACAAGACAACTTTTTCTAAAGTACCCTTTTGAACTATCTACACGAGCGCAGCCGCGTGTAAAATTACGTGGACGCCACATATTACGTTTTTTTTTGCACAGTTGCGAAATCATCGCGCAGTCAGCGTAACGCACGACCTACTTGATGTTTACACTTCACTTTGATAATTAATTTCAGCATTGTAATCAACCTCGGACCAATATACACTTAGCTAGCTTAAAATTTATATTCCAATTATTTCTATCAAATTTAATGAAAGAATAACCTATCTATCTAAATAAATAAATATCGTAGGACTATACACACAGCGCCATCTGGCCCCAAACTAAGCAGAGCTTGTGTGATGGAAGTCAAATAAGTGATAAAATACATAAATACTTTTATTTTGTAAATACATACTTATAATACATACAGAACACCCAGACACAGAACAAACATTTGTTTATTCACAAAATGTTTGCCCTGAGTGGGAATCGAACCCACGCCCTACAGCTCTCAAAGCAGATATACTACCAATGAGCCAACGGGGCTGTCTATCTATCTTCTATATTATTATAAAGAGGAAAGATTTGATTGTTTGTTTGCATTGAATAGGCTCCGAAACTACTGGACCGATCTTAAAAATTCTTTCATTACTAGAATGCTACATTATCCGTGATGGACATAGGTTATACTTTATTTAAAAAACAATTAGGAATTCGTATGGAAAATCCAATAATGTAACCCAAGCTGTGAAAAATTTGAAAAAATCCTTACTTAGCATGCGCAGCGAAAACTATTGACAATAGAATAAAGTGACGTTTTGTAAAGCAAATTGACAGCTACAAATAAGTCCGCAATATCATATGTCTAACTATTACAGTTGTCCATCTACATCTTATAAAGAGCAAAGATTTAATTTTTTGTTTGTATTGAATAGGCTCCGAAACCACTGGATCGATAAATTTATACTGTTAATCGAGTTTTATTTTCCCGTGCGAAGCCGGGGCGAGCTGCTAGTACTATTATAAAGAGGAAAGATTTGATTGTTTGTATTGAGTAGGCTACGAAACTACTGGACCGATTTCAAAAATTCTTTCACTGTTGGGAAGCTACACTATGCCCGGGTGACATAGGCCACTTTTTATCACTGTATTCCTACGGGAACGGGAACTACGCGAGTGAAACCGCGAGGCGTCCGCTAGTATATACATATAGGATGAACATATGTAATTTCGGCCTCGACGGAAGACCAGCGCCGGCTGGCTGCAGTCGGCATTATGCTGAGTCGAGGCCGGTTTGTGACATAAAATATATTTCAACCTTATGTTTAATTTTTATTTATATATACTATACTATACATATACCTATAAGTTTTTTTCTTTGTTTTATGTTTATTTTTTTGTATATTTGTATTGTTAATTATGTTGAAATGTGTTTTTTAAGTCCCAAATAAAGTGTTGTCGATTGTCTATTATTACTTGGTGGTAGATCTCCTTAGCAGGAGGTCGTCTAGGTAGGTACCACCGCAGTACCAGTAATTCTGCCGCTAAGCAGTAGTGTGTAAACATTACTGTGTTCCGGTTTGAAGGGTACTGCAGCTAGCGATATTACTGGGCTGGTGAGACTAACCATCGAAAGTCTCAAAGTAATGAGCGCCAAAGCAGTGATGCCCTGTACTTTGTTTTGTTACTCAAAGTTCTGTGTATCGCTGCAATGGTCATGGACAGGCGTTATCTCTTACCATCAGGAGGGCGTCTCGATCGTCTCATTACTTTTTACATTAAAAAAAAAATGTCTAAATTGCGAAAGTATATAAGTAACGTTTTCGGTAGATTGGCGTGATGGTAGTGTGCGTGGCAAGAAGCGCATGTACCGCAGATTGTCTCACGTCGTGCGCGGGATGGCGGCGATGCAGCGCGTGCTGGTCGTAATGCGCGCACTCCTCGAGCCGCGTCACGCCCGCCAGCCGGTAGCGGTGCAACTCGCCGAGCCGCAACCGCAGCTCGCGCTCGCGCCACAGTCCCGCCGCCACGGCCGCCTGCTCCGCACGACCGTAAAACTGAGCCGTAAACCGCAGCCGCTCCGTGAACTCTCTGTAAACCATATGGGCGTAAGTTTTTTTTTTTTTTTTTTAAGAACATTTTTTTTTTTATATAAGCACACACATTTAGCATTGTTTGTGTCGTATTATAAAGTTTAGACATGCTTGGTAAACGCCCGTTGGCGTATCCACATAATCCGAATATTTTACCGCTGTCAAGTATTACTATAGCTTCAAGTATTTGAATCCCAATCAAAGTCACACAACGTCAAAATGAAGTCAATTAATGCCATAGTTAACAACAAGAACTTGTAATAATGCTAGAAATGAATAAACAAATAAAATAATGCTAGAAGAAGCTTTGGAAGGAACATAAAAATATACCTACTTACATACTTTTAAAAGACACGAAAGTTGTTACAACATTATTAATGATAACACTTACTCAATCAATTTAATATAGCATGGCAAGGTGTACTTACTATGTTATATATTTAAGTATGCTTACTTCTTATCCTTGTCTAGTTTGTGTAGCGTTTTCTGCTTGTTCCGCTGGTTGTTGAAGAACACGGAGACTAGCTGGTAGTCGCGCACGAGTCGCTTGCGTCGCGTGCGCTCGCGGACGCGACGTGTGTACATATCCACTTGGGACAGTTTTAATGCTGCAATTTAGTAAAACAAATTAAAATAACTAATATGGAATGTTATAAAATAATTAACAGCCCTGTTGGTTCAGTGGTAGCTGCTGCTTCAAGAGCTGAAGGGCGTGGGTTCGATTCCCACCCAGGACAAACTTGGTTATAAACAAATGTTTGTTCTGTGTCTGGGTGTACTGTATGTATAATATATACAGTACACCCAGACGTATTTAAAAACAAAAGTATTTTAGTATTCTATCAGTTATCTGACTTCTAAAGAACAAGCTTTGCTAAGTTTGGGTTCAGATGGCGCTGTGTGTAGTGTCCTGTGATATTATTTATTTATTAATAATGAACTAGTAATT
This sequence comes from Biston betularia, assembly GCA_905404145.2. Taxonomy (NCBI): domain Eukaryota; kingdom Metazoa; phylum Arthropoda; class Insecta; order Lepidoptera; family Geometridae; genus Biston; species Biston betularia. The sequence continues at coordinate 5,946,299 of FR989879.1, forward strand.
TTTTAATAAAAGAGGCCAGACTTTGAAAATTCTTTATTCACCAACATAAGAGGCGAATAAATTAGAGATGACATATTTGATAGTAAGTACAACAAATATATGGAAGTCTTGTAAAAAAAAAAAAAATTGCCGAAGTTTATAAGAAAATTTATATTATAGTAAATTAATAATTATACTAACACACTTCTTTGCTTAAATAGAATAATGTAAATGTCTTAAACAAATTGTATCAGTTGTTTTTTTATAAAACATTTACCTGTTTAATTTTATGTACACTATTTCATAAATGTGAAAGTTTGTATGAATGGATGTTTGTTACCCTTTCACGCAAAAACTACTGAACGGATTTGGGTGAAATTCTGTATGGAGGTAGCTGAGACCCTGGATTAAAACATAGGTTACTTTTTATCCCAAAAACATGTAGCGAGTAACACTGCAGCTAGTTGATTATATTGAAAAATTACTGATTACTAATAACAATATTTATGTATGCTGTTTTTCTTTGAAAATACAGAATCTGTCTGGTCAATAATAATACACAAGGAAAAATGTTTGACCACAGGCAGGATGTGGTCAAGCGCGAACCTATTCAATGTAAAAAAAAAAAAAAAAAAAAAACAGGTCACTTGATGTCCGGAGATAAAATGTAACAGAGCATTTAATCCCCCCAACCCGTTCCAGAGTATGTCATAGTAGTCTGACCTCCCATTGACCTATTAAAGGCAGGCAGATCTTCTATCCTACATATTATCTGTGATCAAACCAGATTATAAAAACCAGAGTTGACGATGGCATACAATAGTTGAATTGCAGAATATCATTTATAATTATAATAACAGAACATTACAGTTTCACTCACCTATATCTAATTCATCATCCTCTGGATTGAGTGCTAGTGTGGATATCAGCTGTTCGGCTTCATGGTCATGCTCCTAAAGATAAATTAACTAAATCATTATCAAGGTGTCATATTCTAACGATCGGCCTAAACTTCAAACAAGTGCAATTTCTCTGAGAGTTTGTTACATGGTTTTATACCGAAATTCCATGCAAAAATATCTAATTGACAGTAAAAAACGTAGTACAATTTGTTGTGTGGTTTAGAAGTAATCAAACAAGCTTGGTCCTTGACAGAAAAGAAGTATTTCATACTATCCACCAAAACAATATGACGAAGCATTCAATTTAGACCACTGTTAGTTGAGTCAATTTGGTTTCGGTGTGATTTTTAGCCTCAACCTTTTTGTTTAGTGTTTATTTATGTGAATAACGTTTATAACAGTATTTAAAGTGATAGGTTACTTTTCATAATAACGGGTTATCACATAAACGAGCCAAGTCCCTTTCAATTGTAGATATAATAGGAAAAAAACTTGCCCTTTCAAAGTCATCTCTATTAGGCATGTAGCCGAGCTGTGATGCTTCATCTGTACTGACAGCAAGATGTGGTAACCGAGAAACTGCACTAGGACCAAGCGGGCCTTCGTCCCGGTCTGCACAGTGTAGTGAGGGCCGTGTCGTGCTCTCCACATTGCCCCATGTAGCTCTCCCGATGCTACCGTCCAGGTAACGGGTAATGTATTCATCTTTTGCTTCTGAAAACATACAATGGGTAAATAGGTTGAGATACAATGGAATAGCTAAATGCGAAAGTTTGTATGCATTTATGTTTTTTTTTTTTTATTTTTTTTTATGGTTGACAGGCTAGTTGTTTGACCACAGCTCACCTGATGTTAAGTGAAGGTGTGGTCGAAGATGGTAAAGCACACCTAGCCTGGAATGGAACTGGCTCTCAAGTGAGGCTGCCGGAACACACCTCGGTTTCCTCACGATGTTTTCCTTCACCGACAGCTCAAGCTCATTGTTGGGGTTTGAACCCACGCCCTTCGGCATGCGAACCTACCGCGCTAACCACTGAGCTATCATCACTACATGTATGTATGTTTATTACTTCTTCATGCTATAACATAATTGGTTTAGATGAAGTTTGGAATGAATATAGTTTAAACACTGGATTAACACACAGGCCTGCCCAAGAATATTAAAGCAGTACCAAAAACTTTGAATAGGGTTACTGTAACATTAAAAAAAAAATATTCCAGTACCAAAAACATCGAATAGGGTTACTGTCACATTAAAAAAAAAATATTGTAGTACCAAAAACATAATAAGGAACAAAATAATAGTAAGAGATTTGTTTTGCCACTGTGTGGAAAAATAAAGTTAGTAATAAATAAGTACCTACATAACACAGCATTTGCATAAATTAACCATGTTATATTTATTTACACACTACAGCTAGGTGGTAGAACATCTGATATGGTAGTGAATTCCTAAAAAAACCTACAATGAAGTAAAAACAAATACAGCGGCAAAATACTTATGATACTTAAATTTTACTAAATTAATTAACCAACCATTTAAAGATCTCTTAGATTTTTGCTTTACTTATAGGCTCATCTAGTAAAGATTTTCGTTTGAAATAATATACTTACATGTAAATTTATTCCAGACTAAATTAATTAAGCTACACGATTCCTTAGTGTGGTCTAACATCTTGCCTATTGAGCATAACAAATGTTTGAGCAATTCATATTTTTACAAATACAAATTAATTAATCAGTATTATTTATTGATACTATGTGGTGGGTGGGTATGTATGTATGACACTGTGCCAGGTTTGGTTTTTCATATCCAGTCTAGAAATTTAAAAAAAATGTTTTAAAATGTTTCAATAACTTTGTTTTTTAAATTAAAAGTTTTCAGTGATCTAGTGTTGTTAAAATGGAATATATTAGTAATTTAGAACTTAGCAAACCTGCTACAAAAGAAACTAAGTACATAAACATTATATATAGTTATGTTTATACCTTCCGGTGTCCGTGTTTCAATGTGCTTTGCTATATCTTCCCAATTTCCAAATCCAAACTGTTCTATGGCATCTAATAATCTAACTTCTTCATTGGCTGACCAACTATTTCGTCCAGAAAATATTCCAAAGGCCCCACAGTCCTATAAATTATAATGTGATTTCATGGTCAATAAATTCTAGATTTGTTTTGATTCATTCACAAGGTTTAGTAAGATACTTACAACGAACTGATAAGAATGATCGTTTTTGTGTTGGCCAATTTCAGCACCTAAAGAAAAACACTGAAAATAAATAAAATATTAGTAAGATCACAGAGAGTGAGGCTTAACATATTTAAAATTTGCGCCAAAACTTAGTGCAAAAATGGCGACCAAGCTACTTTACCTGCAAACAAATATCAAAGTCAGGGCATTCGGCGCATTTAACTCTGACTCCATTGATTTCTTCTTGACAATACGTACAATTAACTTTGGCATATAAATCTGTGAAGGACATATTATTAATTTAAATTAAACAATGTAAACAACATAAACGTTGGCACAACCATTTTACTCACCAGCCATTTTTTTTTCGTTTCTCGATTTGATGACATGACATTGACATTGTCTTCATCCATAGACAAACGACATCCAGTTTCGCCAACTGTATAAAATAAATAAATCTTTTTTGGATCCGTAACTTGGGCTACGCACTGGTGGGTTATTTGCATTTACTTATACGTATTTCATAATTAAAGTCGTAGTCAATCTTTGAATTTACGGTAATTATAAGGTAGCAAATGGTCTTGATTTAATTTTAAGTACAAAAGCAACAACTTTTTTTAATATGTTAACATAGAGTTTTAACGGGAATGTAGGAAAAATTGTTTTCAAAACTCGTGTTTTTTCCTAAATAAATAGTCATATATTAGTCTTTTAATCATAAAATGTCAAATTACAAACGTACGTACATGATAATTATTTCGAGTAGCTTCCAAAACATCACCGTAGCATAAAGTCGTCATTAACGCACAACTAGACTCGATTGGCATGGATTGGACTTGACCAAGACTGGATTTGAGCATTTATACTTTTATCTATTAAACTGAGTAGGCTTGTTTTTGTCTATTTATATCATGTACACTGTTAGCTAGGTTTGTGTAATAGTAATTATCATATTTCACATGATTATCTTGATGTATTTATTGATAGACCAGTATTGCGGCACCACTAGCGATACAATGTATAATGTAGTATGAAGATGGGAGAGCTATCTCCCAAACTCTTACCCTTTGACTGTAACTGAATAAGTAAGACATAAATGACAAAACCGAAGTACATAATATGAAGATTAGACACCAAAACTAAACTTCTGTATTCACTTGCCGATGAATTATATAAAAGTACGTTGTCAAATTCAAATGAAAAAGTAAAAACTGGGTTGTCGAGTTTTGGCGGGAACGCGGAAAGAGTCATGTCTCAGTCTCGACCAAGCGCTCGAAGAGTCAACACGTCCTGAGGATGCCTCGTGTAGAGGTGAAACACGTGTCGACAAAGTGGTTACTGCAGAGAGGAGGATTCTTGATTATTTTAATTAGATTTTTTGTAGTTTTAATTTTTTATATTTGTCAAATTAAGAATATTTCTAAGTTTATGAGTTCTAGATTTTAAGTAAGATTAGGGTTTTTAATAAATAAGCAGTGTAAAATTAGTTAAATTTAAGTCTCCTCGTCACTGTTGGAACTGGAACGACGGTTAAGCGGAAATAAACTAAATATAAACATTGAACATTCAAGAGTCATGTCGCCCCGTTGTATTTTTTTCTAAAACTAGTGCGTTGTCGACTATTTATACATAAAAATGGTGGTGTTTTATTCATAAAGTGCCGAATCACAATCATGATATGATGTGGTAAAACATGAGTTTTTGTGTTGCTTCCAAAACTCCATCGAAGCTTTATAGTAAAGTCACCACTACTTTACTAAAGCATGACTGGACTTGACTGGCACGAACTGTACTTGACCAAGACTAGACTTTGACTATAACTTTAATTACTTATTCAACTTATGAAACTTGAAAATATATAAATACTTGACACTGGCAAATACTCAAAACGCGACGCCAAAATCGAAGAAAAAAAGAACTGTATTGTCATTGTCAAATATTAGAGGTTTGGCGGTAACGCGGGAAGAGTCGTGTCGCTTCGTTGTATTTTTTTCCAAAACTAGTGTTTTGTCGAGTGTTTATGCATAAAAATGGTGGTGTTTTATTTATAAAGTGCCGAATTACAAGCGCGAGTGTCGGAAAATGATTTAATGTGGTGAAACATGAGTTTTCGTGTTGCTTCCAAAACTCCATCGAAGCTTTATAGTAAAGTTGCCACTACTTTACTAAAGCATGACTGGCACGAACTGACACGAACTGGACTTGAATAAGACGACTTTGACGATAACCATAGTTAAGATACAGCAGAAATAACACTGAAGACGAGGCAGTATGGCTTTATAGCTTTAGCTTGCCCGAAAGGGCAAATTAACGAAAAAAAAATAAAAAAATTGTCAAATATCATTATGTCTAAGTCAACGTTCACGTCAATTGCTAATTTAATTGTGTTTTCTGAAGTCGTGTTGTTGGTTGTTTGTATTTTGTTGCAAAATTACCTATATTGATTACGAAACGATTACAAAAAGTTAATTCATCAATGTGGATAATCGACTGCTTTGCATAAATACTATGAATATCCGCGTAATGTAAAGAAAAGCTGTCTTGCTGTTCGTCTCCTTTCGACCATGAAAACCAGTAAACGAAGGCTTCAGGCCCTCACTGAAAACACCGATGGAATACCGAGTTATCTTAAAATGGAAGATTCAGAAACCTCAATTCCACCTGTGTTCAGATCTCGTCTACACGAGCTGTTTTCGCAGATTGAAAAAGAGTTTGACCTTCTTTACACTGAAAATCTGAACCGTGAGTAACAACAGATCAATACGCACCAATTCAATGTTTATTTTCTCAAAACATTTATTGAGGTATAAATTTAAAAAAAATGAGCATAATCATCCTATACGATAGTGTAATCAGATGTTGTAATCAGAGAAAACAATAGATCCTCAATATGTGTAACTAAAAAATAATTGTAAATTCCCTATAACTTGTAACATATTTATTTTCTTATTAATTTATTCAAAAACTGCCTATTATACCAATATATACCAACCAATATAAATCTGTTTGTATCCCTAAACTACCTAACCAGTTAAACAAACTACTTTTACACGAAGTGAGTTACATCATGCTCTTCTCAAATTCTAGTGCAAGAAAAAATAGACATCTTAAGTGAAAAATTAGAAAGGGAAAGCTTTATAGGAGATAAGCAAAATTTGGACTACATAGAATTTGATGCTACAGGAAAAAACTCAAAAGTAAAATGTGAGTAATTTATCTATATTTTTACTTGTAATCATGTATTCTTCACAACTGTTTGACACATATTAATTTGCAATATGACCTACATACCCCACCTTAAAAACCTCAAAACAACAAACTGAAATAATATTAAAAAAATAAAATGAGATTAGAATGGAAATAAAATTTGTGTAAATGTATATTCAAATGTGATATGTTTCTAAAGTAATTATCTAATCTTAAAAAAAAAGTTTAACTAAAGTTTTGCTTGACATAATATGCTTTATTACAAGCTATGTACCCAGGCTGCGCAAGGAGCTTTCATTTTAACTATCTGTTGTAAAGTTTAGAAGTATCAAGTAAACAACAGATATGCAAAACAAGTCTTCATTTTTAATTATGTAATTGTAAAAGTATTCTCCCTAGAACCAATTTATGAAGTTCTTTCTTGATTTTAGTGTCTCAAAGCAATTCACAGAAAGTAAAAGCAAGTCACAAGCTGCGTGTCCAGACTAGCAAGATTGTGTCAAGTTTCAAAGCTCCTACATACAGCTGCCAGTTAGTTAGAGAGTTCACTGGCCATAAGGATGGTATCTGGGATGTTTCATCGGCAAGACCTGGACAAGCACTTATTGGAACTGCTTCTGCAGGTAGGGTTTCTATGATTTACTTCTTAGTGTTAATCTTATATCCTACAGGAATATAGAAAGTCTATTGAGGTCTTTTAATTTTTTTAATTTACTTAATAATATACATCATACTTATACTATAAGATTTTGCTTTGCTACATTACAAAGGATTTAGAAATTATATCATAACTGGTGCTGTTGTATTTATGAAGCCAGCTATCGATCGGCAATTCCTTTCATTTATGCCCTACTGACAGTCCTCGATTTATCCTGATTTACATATCAGTCTTGGGGTCTTTAAATTATAAAACAGTCTGTTTCTTTTGGGCATGAGTGCTCTATCATAAACAGCATCTTTGCATAACATTAGGTGAGAAATGCAAGCTTATAAGTCAAATAATTTACAAATCTGTTTCATAATGGACACTTAACTATTTTTTGCATCACAATGATGCAATTTTTTTTTTCTTTATTACCATCTGTCCTCATTGACATTTAGCATTGTTTGTGTCTTATATTATAAACTTTAGGCATGCTTGGTGCTACACCCTTAGGCATATCCACATCAATGTTGGGTATGCTTAGCTGACTATCTTAGCAGGTCTTGGGGAGCTACACTTTTGAGCCTCCTGAAAGTTTTTGTTTTCATCAAAGTTTTTGTAGGTTTGATGCCAGTTTGTTGGGATGCATCAGGATCCTTTCTTATATACCACTGCTAGGTATAGACATTTCTCTTGCTATGTCACTCGATTACCAATTTGCTTCTAAAGAGGATATTGACATCTAGTTCTTATGAAACAGTAACATACATTACTTTCATATTTATGCTATTGCTAAATTATTGTATCATGTGATTTCATTTATATCTAATATAAAATAAATAAAATAAAATCTTATTCTTCCTCATTAGCAATTTTTTTAAATATATTATCATCTCTTTGACCTAATAGTGTGTTTGGCAACCTTGGTGATGTTATATCTTGTTTAAAATCAAGGTGTTGGCCTTTAAGAATAACTGTTAAGAAAATATAGATAAATAAACTTGTTGGGTTAATATTTTTGTTCTGACTCTATATTCATTTTGCGAACTGTCAAAAAATTTAATTTACTGCATAAGTGACTGTTTCCCAATAGATACTATGTAGGTGTCAGTAGGTCTGAAGTGAATCGGTTTCTTCTAGCTATTCATGCTCCATCATAGACTATATCTTCGCTGAATGTCAGGTTTAACTGGCTACAACTGAGTAAGCAATAAATGAAATAACATTTCTAATGTATATAGTAATAAATTATATTATTATGTTTGTTCTGTGTCTGGGTACTCTGTATTTATCATAACTATGTATTTACAAAAAAGCATTTAAGTATTCTATCAGTTATCTGACTTCCATAAAATAAGCTTTGCTTAGTTTGGAGTCAGATGGCGCTGTGTGTAATGTCCTGCGATATTAATTTATTTTAATAAAAATATTAAACTTCAGTTAATAAGCAGTTTTCTTTTCTAGACCACACAGCCTGCATCTGGAGTGTAGAATGGGGCAAGTGCCTCCTCCAGTATACAGGTCATTCTGGCTCTGTCAACTCTCTCAGGTTCCACCCGAGCAGAGACATTGCCCTCACAAGCAGTGGGGATAATACAGCACATGTATGGCAAGCTGCTGTCAATTGGGACCTGCCTGTAAGTTATAAAACAAGTTGGTAACAGTAACATGCACAAACTTTATTTAATATTAATAATCACTTAATCAGAGTTTCACCACTTGCTGTCACCATGCGTCATGTCCTTTCCAGAGTATAGATTAATGAATTATTTTTGTTCACAACAATAATGACAACTAATTAATCTTCTAAATCTAAAGATCTTATAGTCAGTGGTGGCCTTAGGGAATGGCAAGCAGGGCAACCGCCCGGGGCCTTGCTCTGGCAGGGGCTTCGCGTCCTTAACTACCCAAGTAGAAAAAAGTCTTTACTATAATTAAGTATACATACGTACGTGTATCTCGCGCCTTGCATTTCACAAAACCCCACCTAAACGCATGGTTTTATAATTAGTGCAAGCATGTAACGGCCTCCGACCGACTCTAGCACTCGAACTAATTTTTTATTAAAACAGACACAAAGAAAAAGGGCCTCACAATGATCTGTCGCCCCGGGGCCTCTCAACAGCAAAGGCCACCGCTGCTTATAGTACCTCTTGACCATATAATAGGCTCCTTTGTTTTTACGAGTTTCTCTCCTATTTAGCGAGGCCAATCATCTGAAGAAGAATTAGAAGGTGGTGGTGAAGAGAGTCTTGGCGAAGGCGGTGAACGTCCGGAAGTACTACGCACGCCCCTCACAGAGCTGATTGGCCATCAAGGAGTCGTAGTGGCTGCTGATTGGCTGGCCGGCGGAGATCACGTCATCACCGCTTCCTGGGATAGGACGGCCAATTTATATGATGTCGAAACCGGTGACTGCTTGCAAATTCTTACTGGTAAGTTTCTGGTGAAGCGTTAATGGGTATGAAGAATTAAAAATATTACTTCACTTTTATGAGTATCATAGAATTCCTCTTAAAGACAAATAATCACGATTTATACCTGAAATTTAAGGCCATGACCACGAGCTAACGCATGCGTCAGCCCACCACAGCTTGAGACTCGTGGTGACCGCCTCCCGGGATACTACCTTCCGCCTGTGGGACTTCCGCGAGCCCATACATTCTGTTTCCGTCTTCCAAGGACACACTGAGTAAGTTCGTATTAGGGAACTACTATAAGTATATAAATAAATAATAATGCTTTTCTCGTTGGTAGATCTCTTTAGTAGAAGGTCGTCTAGGTAGGTACCACCGCAGTACTAAATATTCTGCCGCCAAGCAGTAGTGTTACTGTGTTCCGGTTTGAAGGGTACTGCAGGTAGCGAAATTACCGGGCTGTTGAGACTAACCATCTAATGTCGCAAAGTAACGAGCGCCAAAGAATAGATGCCCTTGACCTTGTTTTGTCACTCAAAGTTCTGGGTTTCACTGTAATAATCATGAACAGGCGTTATCTCTTAACATCAGCAGAGTAACTCGCTCGTCTCTTTCACATAAAGATGGAAAAATAAGTTATAAATATAATAAATAAATATCACACAGCGCCATCTGACCCCAAACTAAGCAAAGCTTGTGCTATTGCAGTCAGATAACTGATAGAATACTTAAATATTTATTTTTGTGTAAATACATACTTATAATACATACAGCACACCCAGACACAGAACAGTTCCATTCCAGGCTAGGTGTGCTTTACCATCTTCGACCACACCTTCACTTAACATCAGGTGAGCTGTGGTCAAACAACTAGCCTGTTAACCATTAAAAAAAAAAAAAAAAGAACAAACATTTGTTTATATATCACAAAATGCTTGTCCTGGGTGGGAATCGAACCCACGCCTTTCAGCTCTTGGAGCAGACATACTACCAATGAACCAACAGGGCTGTCAAAGTTACTTTCACCCCTAAGGTAACAATGTACTATTCAATGGTAATAGCCATTCCAGTGAACCAGTGAAAACAGTGAACCCAGAAATTTGATTACCTTAGACGGATGCTTCGAATATATATTTTCAATCATATTTAGTGACCTTTGTGAACCGACTTTAAGAAAAGGATGAGGTTCTCAATTCGTCGGTTGTTTTTATGTATGTTCCCCGATTACTGAGAGACGCCTGGACCGATTCGAGAAATTATTTTTATATTGGAAAGGGTAAAGTTTCGAGGTCCCAGAAAATAAGAGGGCAACCCTCAAAATTTATAGGTAGGGACGCATAATGTGTTTATTATATATTTTTTTTAAGGAGCAGGTGCTTTTTGGTCCCTAACATTAGAAATTACATGAAAAATTGGTTGAGTAGTTTAATTTTAAACCATACCACGTAAAACCTAGCTGTTCGAGTCAGTTCTGTCTAGTCAATTTTTTAAATTGCACATATTTATGACATGTTGTTTTTTTAAAGAGTTTAAATAGAGCAGGATACGCGGGACCTTTTGATTTAGATAAGAATAAAAATGTGTCAAACTACATCAGATTTTTTTTTAAACCTGGATTAATCCAAGAATCAAAAACATCATCATCAGCCTACTTAAGTCTACCGTTAGTCATACTAATCTATGTTACAAAGCCAAACGAAAAAAAAAACAATTATAGTATTTTTATAGACCAATAAAAATCTGAGAATGAACGCTTTTATGGAATTACATTTATTTTATTTTACAGGAGTGTTACTTCAGCTGTTTTCACACGGGAAGATAAAGTTGTTTCTGGCTCGGACGATCGTTCAGTCAAAGTAAGACTTTTTTTTTAAATCTTAAAATTTAGACAAATTATCTAGTATAGAAGTTCTATTTTTAAATACCGTTTTCTATAATAGAATAGTCAATGTAAGTTTCCAATAATTTAATTTTTTACTTTTAAAAGTTTTTTTTTTTTGTGTTGACAGGCTAGTTGTTTGACCACAGCTCACCTGATGTTAGGTGAAGGTGTGGTCGAACATGGTAAAGCACAACTAGCCTTATTTTTACTTTAAAATGATTCATAGCGATAATAGCTCAGTGCGGTCCGTTCACACGCCGAAGAGTGTGGGTTCAAATCCGAACAATTAATTTAAGCTGCTGTTGAAATGAAACATCGTGAGGTAATCATACTATGATGGTACTTTCTAGTACTCGGCTAGCTAGCTAATAATAAGCTACTACTCACAAATTGAATATCTGTCGCCAAGCATCTAACAGTGTGTTCCGACAGCTTCGCTCGAAAGCCATTTCCATTTCAGGATAGGTGTGTTTGCTATCTTCAACCATACCGTCACTTAACATCAAAAAGCTAGCCTATTTATTAACCATCATAAAAAAATATTAATACCAACACGTAAAAATAATTAATATATAAAAGGTGATATTAGTTTTAAGCATTACTGTTTTTTAAATGCGAGGCGAACTGGACTCTCCTGATGATAAGAGATACCAATGACCAATGCAGCGATACACATAACTTTGAGTAACAAAACTAAGCCCAGGGCATCGCTGTATATTTTTTTTATTATTAAGTTACAATGTATTTACAGGTATGGGACGTTCGCAACATGCGTTCTGCTCTAGCCACCATCAGGTCGGATTCGTCAGTGAATCGCGTGGGCGTGAGCGGTGGCGGTCTTATCGCTATACCTCACGATAACCGACAAGTGCGGTTGTTCGACTTACAAGGACAACGGTTGGCGCGCCTGCCTCGCTCCAGTAGACAGGTAAAATTGTTTTCTGCCTCTAATCGCCCAATGTATTGAATATTTTTAAGGCAACGTCGGTACAAAACGTTGTTTTGATCTAAAGCAAAAATTTGTTGGTATATTTTGTTAAAACCACGAATTGTATACACATGTTTTTAACCGTCTCAAAATGGAGGAGGTTCTCAATTCGACCTTGTTTCTTTTGTATGTATGTTATGCGATCATTCCGCCAATTATAAATCGATTTTGATGATTCTTTATAGTATAGATATCTTTATGATTTGATGATTTTTTTATTATTTATTTGATAGATCATGCTACAGAGGTCCCATAAAATGTTTACCGAAATCGATTAAGGGGTTTTTAAAAATCATAAAATTGTATACATTGATGACATTTTCGTTTACTCGGAAACCTCACGTTACATTGGAGCAGTACGTTTAGTTGGATTCGGTTTTTTTAATTGTAAATTTGTATAGGTATTATTTAAATAACGCAACAGTTTTTATTGAAATAATTATTGTCTATTGAATTAATCGTACTAATCGCAACGTCGACGCTTAATTGCTATGTTTTTGCTCCGCTAAACGCGACATTGTGTTTTGCTGCATAAGTTTGTTAATCAACTGAGCTACTATAACGCTCTTACACTAAGCCAATGGGAGCGCCTTAATTATTCATCGTGATAATACCTAATGAAGGTGAATTTATTCGCAGGGTCATCGTCGCATGGTAACATCGGTAGCATGGGCCGAAGACATATCATCCAATATCAACTTCTTTAGCTGTGGCTTCGACCGCCGTATACTCGGTTGGTCCATCCAACCATCTAAGGAGAATTAGGCGTGTGTAGCCTGGAAATACGTGCAAACTTAGTGTATTTGCGTCTCATTTCTTATTCCGAACATACTCGTCATTCTCACGGCGTGACCGTCCTCTACAGTGTGAAAGTGACAGCTCATCAAATGTTTCAAAATAAAGATAGATTGTAATTTTTTTTTTAAATGTAAAAGTGATTAACCGATTGTGGCGCTCTCCTGATGTTAAGAGATAACGCCTGTCCATGACCATTGCAGCGATACACAGAGCTTTGAGTAACAAAACAACGTCCAGGGCATCGCTGCTTTGGCACTCATTACTTTGAGACTAGATGGTTAGTCTCAACAGAATTCATCATATTATATAATAATAAGAAAATCGAAGCATCATGGAGGTAACGAACTAAACAGTACCTACCCTTAATACAGACTATACAAAAAAAAGTATGTCTACTGTCAGTTTTTTTTTTATGTCGTTTCATACAATTACCGGAAGTAAATACGTCGTTTTCAAGTTTATCTATGGTCTGCTAAGGGTATTCTGGCATATACAATTATACAGGCAGTATGGCTTTATAGCTTTAGCCTGCACGCTGGGGCAAATTAGTAAAAAAAAATATGTGGCATATACTTTTTTCTTTTTTTTGGTCTGACCATAGAACTTAAATCGATTAAGTAAGCACGTATTTCTTTTCAAAGTGTTATATATATTCTCGTTTATGTTTTGACTTTCCGCTCATAATAAAAGCTGTAGAGATGATAATCAAAACATACTTTCATTCATTTCGAATGAATGAATGTTTTGTGCTAATGAAGTATTTCATTTCATGTTATATTTTTTTAATGAAACCAAAAACATTTTAATTATAGTGCTTCGTTATCGAGCATAGTTTCCTTTTTATAATACTTAAAATTTTCCATTGTTATAAAGTTATTCGCATATCTTTCTAGTGGCATTGCTTGTATGTTAATTGTTGTATACGGCTTTGGTTTATAATAAGGTTTAGATTATTTGAATACTATTTTAGCACAAATATATTTTATATTTGGGTTTACTCTCATCGAATCGCAAACTTGTTGTATTTGCCGCCAAGCATCTAACGGTGTGTTCCGGCAGCCTCACTTGAGAGCCAGTTGCATTCCAGGCTAGGTGTGCTTTACCATCTTCGGCCACACCTTCACTTGACATCAGGTGAGCTGTGGTCAAACACCTAGCCTGTCAACCATGAAAAAAAAATAAAAAAATTGCGATTTGCATATGAATTTTGGTAGAGCAAATTAAGTAGTACCTAACAGTAAAACTAATTTGTTAGACAGTTTTGTTTGTAAAGAAAAGTGTTATGTCTGATATAAAACAATGTCCGATAAGAGTTGATTTAAATTGATATTTATTTGTAGAACATTGATTGATTCAGGCATTACTTTGCGGAAGTTCATTTTGAATGTTCAAGGTAAATGTTTAGTTTATTTCCGCTTAACAGTCGTTTCAGTTACAACTGTGATGAAGACTTAAATTTTGCCAATTTGACAACAGTTTATTAATTAAATACTTAATCGTGATTTTACAGAACAAACTTTGACATAAACTTAAAATATAATAAAATCTTTTTTCATGAAATTAATATCCTCTTCTCAAAATGAATATCAGAATATTAAGACTTGTGGTTATTTTAATTACATATTTATTTATTAAGTTTATGCCTATGGTTATTTATTTTTTAAGTTTATGTCAAAATTTGTTCTAGATATTAAGTAAAATTACGATTAAGTTTTTAATTAATAAACTGTTGTCAAATTAGTTAAATTTAAGTCCTCATCACTGTTGTTACTGATACGACTATTTAGCGAAAATAAACTAAATATATACCTTGAATATTTATAGAACAGTTTGGCATATTTTTCTCCTTTCGGTTTAACTCTACCGTTCCGCGTAACCCAGTTAGCCCTTTGCATAAACGCTTCATAAATCAATATTTTCTAATTAAAAAAGTATCTGTCACTTTTCGTCGGAGGACCCTGGTATTCGAACATTTTGATAGAAAAGGAGTTTAGTATACAATATTGTAGATTACTGGGGAATACTAGCCGTCCCAGTTTCGCACAGACTTATATATCTTCCAAAAGAAATTATTGTCTACATAATAGCGTTAAATAACATTTCAAAATCTGTAGCGTAGTATAGAAGAAAGAACAAACAGACACGCGGAATGCGTCATAAATTTTAAACTACTTAATATTGTTGCGGTTTCTTTCGCTTAAATTCGTACGTCCAATAAGGTATAAATTGTAAGAAGATAAAAAGGTGACGTTTTCGGTGTCGTTTGCGTATGTAACGACCGGGCCAGGAATTGGGTGTTGACTTAAATATTTATTTATTGTTAGTAAAATTAACCATATATTTTAAGTGATATAACGGTTTAGGTACTAAATTGTATATAAAAAAAATAATGTTCGAGTTATTGTGATTTTCTAGTGTCAGATGTGTCGTTAGACTAATACATACATAATTATGTATAATGTTAAGACTTAATCATTTGTATAGGAAATATGGTCGAAACAAATATTATTCAAATACATGACTCGCTAAGATTGTATAATGATGTGTAACAAATTCATATTTGTTTTATGCGGAATTATATATCTATAGGTACCCTTATACATTTCAGTCTGAATTGATATCAGTATCAATCCGCGATGCTCACGATCCGGTTTTATAGTATACAAGCAGTCGCCTCGCGGTTTCACCCGCATAGTTCCCGTTCCCGCGGGAACACAGGGATAAAAAGTAACATATTTTAATTTTAAATTTTAAATTAACTTGCATGCCGAAAGGTAGTCTGTGGTGCTTCTTCACTAAATATTTTACATCTGTACTTACCCATAGCGCAAATAAATGGATTATGAATTATTATTATTATGAATCATGTCACCCGGGGATAGTGTAGCTTCCCAACGGTGAAAAAATTTTTTAAATCTGTCCAGTAGTTTTTAAGTTTATTCGTTACATACAAAAATACAAAACTTTTCTCTTTATAATATTACTTAGTATAGATATATCCTCAATTCGTCAATCCACTTATGGCGGCACCAGACCATCGTCCAACAGTCCAACACTTCAAGACCAGTCTGTCCTAACTCACGATTGCGTGCTCTGTCTTAGACCGCATCATCACTTAACATCAAGTGAGATGGCGGTCAAACGTAAGCCAATTTGTTATAAAAAAAAACATCATTAATCTCTACACAGTACACATATCAATATGCACGTTCCAACTTGTGGATCCATAGGTTGGATCAATATTCATTCACTATGGAGGGTATGTTCATGTGAGTTGGCCAACTCCTTTGATCTGTGTACGATGTACCGTCGTCGGAGCGATCGCGCGCCAACGCGATCGTCAAACATGCGCAACTATATCTACATGTGGAAAGTTAAAATGAAAAAAAAATATCGTAGTAGGTAAAAAGTATCGTAATATCCTACTATACACATAGCGCCATCAGCGCCATTATGAGCTGTGATGGAAGTCAGATAACTTGATAGAATACATAAATACATACTTTTTTTTTTTGTAAATACATACAGAACCCCCAGACACAGAACAAACAGGTTGGACGAACAGTTGGACGATAGTGTGGTGCCGCCATTACATTATCAAATCGGATCACGAAACGTGACCTTGGGTTGTAACACGTGACTGGAACGCGATCCATATTGAAATGTGTACGGGCTGCCTATAAGCAAATACTTTATGCACTAACTGATTTGTGAAGCAAATCATCGGATAACTGAGGTGTGTGGGTGTTAGAAACTGAACGCTAGCTTATTTGAGGTCGTTCTGAAACATTGGTACATTTTGCCATTGGCCTGTACTGGCATGCCATTGGCTCATGGAGCATTTTATAAGTACAATATTTACCAATGTGTTTACTGAAATTGACCAGTCAATGTCGGTGTTTATGAGTCTTTATTGGTAAAAAGTAATAGCTACATTATATTATGTATATCAGTAAAGTTGAGCCATTATTGTTAATGACAGCTCTGTTGGGTCATAGGTAGTATATCTGCTTCATGAGCTGTAGGGCGTGGGTTCGGTTCCCACCCAGGACAAACATTTTCTAGTATAAAAAAGTTTTTTCTGTGTCTGGGTGCTCTGTATGTACACAAAAAAAAAAACAGTTATCTGACTTCCATAATTCAAGCTTTACTTAGTTTGGGGTCAGATGGCGCTATGAGTAATGTCCTATGATAGTTTTTTTTTATAGTATAGGCGTTAAATGTAACCATGTAATCAGTTTAACTAATCAGGAAGTGGTCGTCTTGGCCAAACTAGAACAGTAAAAAAGTTTTTCGTTATGTATTCGATAGAAACTAAAACATTGTAAAGGGTAACAAAAACATATATATGTAAAACGTAGTCCCCCGTAAGTTTGTGAAAAGCGTAATCAATAGATTACGCTTTTCACAAACTTTACATGTGAATGCGTAAGAAACGATTTTTTTTGTTTGAACGTGTTAGGACTGGCTTGATACCAATGAACTGGTGATTTGTTTTACAATTTCAGATGTATAATTTCATGAGGTGCTTCAAAGTGTAGATATTGCATATTTATTTATTTCTATCATATGTGTAGTATCTACTAATGTATGATAAATGTTAGGGTTTCACATATCAAAACATATTGCTATAAAGAAGTGATGAAAGAAAGTTTTTTTTTTCAATTTTGTAACATCAAATACAAATATAAATCATGGGCAGTTACAAAATAAGGGCTCACCTCAGCATAATGCTGGTCATACTAAGTTGCGAGTTTAAAAACGTAAGTTTAAGTTGACTATATTTTGGCACAAAAATTGTCCGAAGTGAACATATTTTTATGTGTATTTATCAGACTCAATGGTTGAACAGATTTGGATAAGATTTTGTATGACGATAGCTTATATCATTTATTGACACTAATTTATATTAATATATACTAAATTTCACTTAGACTTACTGGTTTCAAT
This sequence comes from Biston betularia, assembly GCA_905404145.2. NCBI lineage: Eukaryota > Metazoa > Arthropoda > Insecta > Lepidoptera > Geometridae > Biston > Biston betularia. Next base: position 5,964,259 of record FR989879.1, read on the forward strand.
AAGATAATGGGTCAAGTCTCGAGGCGCTGCTGTGTATTATCAAGTATTTATATCTAAATCATGAGCGAAAAAAAAGCTTTTTTTTTTCATTTGTGAAAACCTAGAGGATTATTATATTACATAAGGGGGGGGGGGACCATTTGACGTCCAATCAGGTTAGAGTCCCACGGCATACATCTGCCATTCTATGTTTGCCTTAAACGGTGATGGAAAACATCGTGAGGAAACCTGCAAGTCGGAGAGTTTTTTACGTACTCGAAGATGTGCGAAGTTCCACTTAGGATGGCGGACTATAAACTTTATGAGAAGATGTACGCTTCCATTAGTGGGACAGTTTTAAAACAGGGCTGATCCGTATATACCTATGTACATGTACCTAATGTTGATAGGCAAACGGTTTATTTTCCAATGTAAAAAAAAAAAATATGAGACGCGTCGAATAGATTCGATTCGTATACCTACCGATCAGATGCTGAACGACTGTGCATTTATGGTTCTGTTTGATGTCCGCTTTTTTCAATCACAGCATAATAAGATATAATTATGTATGTGTATTAATATTAAAGTTAGTGGTTGTTATTTAAATGATCTGAATATTTTTGTTATGCCAGTTATGGTATCGAATAAATAACATAAAATCTATAAACATTTAACGATTTTAATTTATTGATCTACCTACATTTCAATCCTAAGGCAATCTCATCTGATTCATACTAAGGTTGCCTGGAAGAACTCTCTGTTTGCTATATGGCTGACGTATAATGCTGTTGTTACTTGTTTAATTTTAAATATTGGCGGTGGCGCTTTTAGGAACTAAATCAGTTCTGTAAGGTGTTAAAAATTCCATTGAGTTTTTTTTGCAATTTTCCGTCAACAAAATGTTATTTTAAATTTCGATATTATTTTAGCTTGTCTTGTTCTACGGCTGGTAAAATGTATCTCGTCTTCTTTCCCATATACCCATATTTTTATCTGTTTGTTGCTATTTAGGTCCAATTCTAATCCTTATCGTGATCATCGAGCTCATCTTTCTAACAAATGGTGGACGAAATCCACCATTTGTTAAAACTTTTTTGTTTTAAACTTAGGTAGAAACGCACGGTACTTAAATTGGATATTTAAAATAAACAAGAATGAATTATAGCTAAAACGTAGCTATTAGCAAGCTAAATGGCAGTAGGTAAGTTGTTTATATGTGCCCCAGAAACTGCTACCGCTGTTAGATGTGTCAAGCGAAGTAGGTTTATGACGCACTAATAAAAACTTTACAAGTATAAATAAGAGTTTTGGCGGGAACGCGGGAAGAGTCGTGTCGCTCCGTTGTATTTTTTTCCAAAACTAGTGTTTTGTCGAGTGTTTATGCATAAAAATGGTGGTGTTTTATTCATAAAGTGTCGAATTACAAGCGCGAGTGTGGGAAAATTATATAATGTGGTGAAACATGAGTTTTCGTGTTGCTTCCAAAACTCCATCGAAGCTTTGTAGTAAAGTTGCCACTACTTTACTAAAGCATGACTGGAATTAACTGACATGAACTGGACTTGACAAAGACGACTTTGACTAAAACTAGCTACGATGGCACTTATTTAACTTTTGAAACTTGAAAATATATAATTACTTGACACTGGCAAATGCTAAAACGCGACGCCAAAACCAAAGAAAAAAAAAAAAAAAGTATAAATGAATGATAAATCACAAAGTCTTATAAGATAAATAGGGTTTTAACCGCTGTATACCGCCGCCTTTTTTGAAATCTTGACACTGACAAATGCACAGAACGTAAGACGCCAAGTCCTCGAAGGAATAAAGAAAAAAAAGGTTTCTTTACTCCTTCCTTCCTCTTCCTCTTGGATCCTTCAGTCTTCATCCCTCAGACGAATAATCAGGGTCCAAGCTTCATCTTTATTTATTCGTGAATATTGTTTATAAATTTTCATCGATGAATTTTATAACAAATCACGTAGGACAAGGCAGTATGGCTTTACAGCTTTAGCCCGCTCGATGAAGCAAATTATTTAAAAAATTGGATTTTGAAATAATTGCGGGTGATTGTAAATTGTTAATAATATTGTAGTTTGATATTCTCCCTGTGAGTACTATTATTCTTTATTAGTGCAGCGAGTTTTTTTTCTCACACGTTTCTTACAGCGGCTTTGCAAAATTACATAGAGGCTGCTTAAAATGGACGAAGTACGGTCATTTTTCAACAACCCATGCTCATCGAAGTCTCAACCTATCAAACTTCGTGCTCCTCTAACCGGTGGAATTTACATTTCAAAAGATAATAATATCAACGAGTTGAACAGAAAGGTAGAACATCGCCGAGCAGTAGTGCCTAGCGGCACCGACTATGCTCGCGAAGTCAAGGAGAGAGAAAATGAGATCTATCTTAAGGTATGTACTTTATGTACTTGTTACCAACTATTTCACTTAGGTAGATTATTAAACTGATCTACACTGGTTTAATGAAGTGTTAAACCAAACAAGTTACTCGAAATATTAATGTAGTTGTGGTAAACACAGAATTCAAATAACTCATATAATCATATTTCACCATAGAAATTAAGAATTTTACTTCTATTCGCATAACCTATTATCACTTCCTAGAATAACATGGAACGCAGTCAGTATGACAGCATGTCTGGGGGTCTGGAGTCATTGGAAAGGTTGACATCTGTTGGTTCGCTGATGAACTTTGGAGAACTCACAGAAGAGGCTATGACTGAAGTTTACAGCAAGTATTCATTCCAAAGAAAGGAGGATACCAACAACTTAGCGATTAATGAGTTTAAAGAAGAGGTAATACAATAATTACTATTCTAGATCATTATAACGATGCCAAGGCTGTGTGGTATCGATTACTTATACTATTATTAATAGCATAAATTAAGTACCTTGTATTGTTATCTATTCCCATATCTCATACAGAATAATAATTGTGCATAATTTACAATGATTCTTATATATATTATAATGTATATTGTATACATACACTTTTCAGATTCTAGATGGTATTCGCGCCTTTTCTGTGGTGATCATTGAAGGTCCAACAGGCTGCGGTAAGACCACACAAGTCCCCCAGTGGATCCTGGATGATTGCTATCAGAACCACAAGCCGTGCAAAATTATAGTTACACAACCAAGAAGGATTGCTGCTATGTCTATTTCGAAGAGAGTTGCACAGGAGCGTGGTTGGGATGTGGGAGGATTGGTGGGTTACCAGGTAAGTTCATTCACCAACTATTAATGGGAAATATTTTTCAAGGAGTGTAAACAGCATGACATATGTAGTGACTTGAACTGAAAATGTTTTTCATTTCTTATAAGAGGTAATGGAATCTATAGTTGGAGCATCCAGGTTCGTTAAACATCAACAAACACTCAAATAATGTTGTGTTCCTGCAACCCCACTTGATACTAGTCCCATTCTAAGCTAGGTGTGACAGACAACGACACTTAACATCAGGTGAGCTGTGTTAAGTGTTGGTACCTACACTGTCAAACAAAAAGGAACAAGTAATACTATATAGGTCTACTATATAAAATGAGTGTGATTTATTTGACATACTTATTTGTTTTTTTAGGTTGGATTAGAGAACAAAACTTCAACAGATTCACGAATAATGTATGTGACTACTGGTATATTGCTACAGAAACTCGGTAAGTTGGATAGTTAAAACTAATTTACAATATAAAAACTTCGGATTATTTTGTCCATCATCTGCCCAGTGGAAGTTTATATTTACATAATATGTTTTATTACATAATTTTTTTTTTTTATTTGGTGGTCAATTTCCTTAGCAGGAAGATGATTTTCTTGACCTTTAAGACTTTCTAGTCAGCAGGTTCTGCTTTTAATTCATACCAATAATTATTACAAATTTTTTTTCAGTGGCTTCAAAAACGATGAATGAATACAGCCACATAATTTTAGATGAAGTGCATGAGAGAGGCCAAGAAATGGACTTTTTGCTGCTTATAGTCAAGAAGCTCTTATTTACTGTCTCACCAAATGTCAAGGTAATTAATTATTTACTAAAACACATTTACTGTCAACCAAAAAAAAAAAGAAAGTTCCTTTGGAGTATTCTCGATCACTGTGCTAAACAGTAATACAGAATATGATCCTCTAAGTGTGTTTCCACTGTGTAAAAATATAAATTTTGTTTCTGTTATACATATTTCAAAAACATAATGTGACTTAATGACATATTATATGAACAGCAGACTTTAAAGAGTAAATATTTCTATGTTTTACTTATATCTAGTACTGTATGGAAGCAATAAACATCTTGAGTCTTAAAAATTGAGCTGACTAATTTTCATAGTAATATGTAAAACTCCTAGTCAAACTTATTCCACTAGCAGCGCCGCGCGGTCACCTATTGTTATACTGAAAACCATTTATTTTCCTTGGGTAACAATATTTTTCTGGAATAAAAAGTAGCCTATAGCTATATCAATCCAGAGCAGCCATACTCAACCTGCGGCCTGCTCGACTTTTGTGGTTGGTCTACCTGGTAATACTTAAAATTATTTAAAAAATATTTTTAGTATTATTTTATATTTCGCGCCCATCTGAAAAACTGAGCGCGCTGAGTGACTATTTAGGTGCTAAACCCTACCGCAGTGCGTTGCGTTGAGCGTTAGTGCGGGTCGGACGAGTGAAATATTGGGAATCCCCTTATTCATATTGTCATATAAATGTGTGTTACTTTGATTGCCGGTAGTGACTTGAATTTGTTAATATGTTACAACTATATTTAAATTAAAGGTAAATTAATCTCACCTGTATAGTTGCAGTGTTGTTTATTGTAAAATTGTTATTTTAATTCCTAAAAAATATCAAGAATGTCTTGTGAGCATGAAATAATACGTAATGAAAATAGACTGTTTCAAATCCACAAAGAATGTTTACAGAAACAAATTTACATCGCATTTGGATGATTAAATAAGATTTTGCGGCCCGCGACACCATGACTGAAATGTGTTTGTGGCTCTCATAAACAAAAGGTTGAGTATGGCTGATCCTGAGTATAAACTATTTCCTTTTTGAATTCGACAAGCCATTGATGGCAAAAAAAAACAAACTTTCATATTTCTTATATACTAAAGTGATTTTCCAGGTGATCCTGATGTCAGCCACATTCAATAGCAAGACATTTGCTGACTACTTCTCCATACCAAACCCCCTCGGACTGCACAACTCTGCCTGCATAAAGGTTCAGAAGAGAGAGCCCATGTTCACTGTCAAGACTTTCTACTTGAATCACCTGAATAAGTTTGGATCGGTAAGTCAAACATACTTCTATAGAGTTGTGACGGTCGTTTTAGGACGAGGTTTAGGACGAGGAGGTGCAGCTCTTAGTCTCAGCGGAACCGGATGTAAAAAAACTTACAATTACACTTTTTTTTTAATGGCTGACATTGGCTGGTTTGACCACAGCTCACCTGATGTGTACCTGTGATAGCTAGCCATTCGAGTACTAGAAAGTACCCTACCACCATGCTATGGTTTCCTGATGGTGTTTTCCTTCACCGGCAGCTCAAGCTCATTGTTGGGATTTGAACCCATGCCCTTCGGCATGAAACTTACCACGCTAACCACTGAGCTATTTATAGCTATCATCGCTAAAACACATTAACACACATTAATGAATGAAGCTATATAAATATCTTTCAATTTTAATTGGTTGTTTATCCTTAGGTGCTGGAACAATGTACATCAAGGACAGGCGAGCCCGGGATCCTCCCAGAAATGCACCATTTAGTAGTCAAACTGCTGAACGCATTTGAGCACATCGACAAACAAGAAGACAACTATGTGGACCGCGACGAGGCTGACCTGCCGTCCGTGCTAATATTTCTGCCCGGAATCAATGAGATAGAGGAGTTGTACAACTGTCTTATTAACTTCACATTGCGGTGAGTGTAGACTGGACGTCACAGATAGATGGTTAGCTATAAAATCTTCATTTAAGTTCTGAGAACCAGCACTATTGACAAATCGGCAGCACTAATGCTGAGAACTAATCTTTTTTTGTCACACTGGACACTACAATGACAATTTTTTACTATTATTTTTGTCGTCTACTAGCAGCTCGCCCCGGCTTCGCATGGGAAAACAAAACTCGGTTAACAATATAAATTTGTCGATCCAGTAGTTTAGCCTGTTCAATACAAACAAACAAAAAAATTAATCTTTCCTCTTTATAAGATGTAGGTGACAACTGTAATAGTTAGACGTATAATTATGGTATTGCGGACTTATTTGTAGCTGTCAATTTGCTTTACAAAACGTCACTTTATTCTATTGCCAATAGTTTTCGCTGCGCATGCTAAGTAAGGATTTTTTCTAATTTTTCACAACTTGGGTTACATTATTGAATTTTCCATACGGATCCCTAATGGTTTTTTAAATAAAATATAGCCTATGTCCATTACGGATAATGTAGCTTTCTAATAATAAAAGAGTTATTAAGATTGGTCCAGTAGTTTCGGAGCCTATTCAATACAAACAAACAAACTATCAAATCTTTCCTCTTTATAATAGTATAGATAGATAATTATTACTATGTGGTGTGCTGTGTTGTGTGTGACAAAATTATGGTGTTCTATAACTATTATAAGTATGTATGTATAGTGATTATTGCTACTAAACATGTGAACTAACTTTTGGAACTTTTGTGCCTAATAATAAAATCTAATCCTTTATTTTACAGAGTGAGCCTTTGTGATGCGGAATGCGCTAAGTACAACTGGTGGGTGTTGCCGTTACATTCTACCATCACAGCGGATGAACAAGTCGGTATTCTACTATATACTAATAATAATTATGATGAATTTATTTCTATTTTTTCTAATGTAAAAGTGAAATAAATGAGATGATCCCCCCACTCCTAAGGGTTGAAAAAATGCCCGCCACTTTCGATCAGTAAAATACCACAAGATCGGGAACAAAAATATGTCGCTCAAGTAGCCATGTTTGCAATTTATTCTTAAATATATAAAAATTTAACAACTTCAGTTTATTATAAACCTTAACACTCAAGCATAAAGTTTAATTACGATTGCAAAATATTTATTATATGCCATTGGAGAAAGGTAAACAACAAATTTTAAATGTCGCTTGAAAATAAAAAGTCAATAAGTACAAACATATTTATTCTAAGATGAAACTTAAAATCTAAGCAATAAGGTTAAAAATATTTTGTTGACAACGTGCAACGATGGGTATTTACACAATTTTTAACGTGTACTACGGCATTTTGACGTCTTAACATTGGCTATGATTGGACCATACTAATTTTAAATAAGACCACAAAGGCATTTGTGCTCTTATTTTTCGGGCCGATTTTGAAGCGCTTATCGGGAATCTAGGGTTATTATTGATCGAAGCCTGCCACCCAAAACTTTCCGAGTGCCAAAACAAAATCCAGGGCGTCGACGCTTTTGGGCTCACTAGTCAATTTCATTGTTTGTGGTACATGAGTATACTATAGCTATTTTATTAACAAATTTCTTCTCGTCTTTTGATATTTAACATACAAACATTTGTACAAATTATATTTATTTGCAGTATAATTTGATAAGTTATGGTTTCTAGGTGCGTGTATTTCAAAAAGCACCGCCAGGACACAGAAAAATCATTCTCGCCACCAACATTGCAGAGAGCTCAATCACAGTACCCGATATCAAGTATGGTGAGTAATGAATACTGCCTGTTAGCTCATTTGGCAGTAGATCTGCGTCTTTTGCTGTAGGCGTAGGTTCGATTCCGACCCAGGGGATTAATTTATATGCCTAACATAGGTTTGTTCTATATCTCGGTGGTCCGTATGTATCATAAGTATGTGTTTACAATATTTTTATCGTTGACAAGCTAAGTGTTTGACTACAGCTCAGCTGGTGTTAAGTGACGGTGTAGTCGAAGATGGTAAAGCACACTTAACCTGGAATGGAATAGCGTGGAATAAAGTAGGAAAGCATTATATAATTTATCTGGTTCCCATTGTACAAGCTTTAATTAGTTTGGGGCTAGTGGCGTCGTGTGAAAATTTCGTTCAATATACAAAACAAAACACTAGTAACAAAACAAAATTTGTATCTTTTGTAACAAAAGATACTAATTCTGGAATCTGGGATCTCTATCTTTTTCGCTCTGTTAAATTCTAATTTGGTATGGAGGTAGCTGAGACCCTGGATTAAAACGTAGGCTACTTTTTATCCCGAAAACATGTAGTGGGCAAACACCGCGGGGCGCAGCTAGTGAACACCATATTTAAAAAAATATAAACACTAAAAAGAAAACTAAAACTCGAGTATAAGTTATGTCATTGTCTGTTAGTGATCGACTTCTGCCTAATGAAGACGCTAGTGGCAGACGAGCACACAAACTTCACGTCGCTGCAGCTTACCTGGGCCTCCAAGACCAACTGCGAACAGCGTGCTGGCCGCGCGGGGCGTGTCCGAGACGGCCGCGTCTACAGACTCGTTACGGACAAATTCTATGTAAGTGTTCCTTTAGTAATGATACTTAACATTTTTTGAAATCTCCGGTATATCTTTGCGCGTGTGTTTGTGTGTGTATAATCATAATCATATTTATTGATAACGAGGTGTTACAGGTCATGAATTATTATCATAAGGTCAATAATGATCATAAACAAATAATAAATGTCAGTAAATTTTTTTTAATTTACTAAAAAATATAAATGTGTGTTTTTGCGCGTGCGTGCGTATGTGTGTGTGTGTGTGTGTGCGCGTTTTGTTGTGGGCGTGCGCGCGCTTTGTTGTTGGTGTGCGCGCGCTTTGGTGTGGGTGTGCGTATGCATGTGTGTTCAAACACAAGCGTGAAACTTTTTAGCCCTTTTTAATATTTGACAAAGTTTTTAACGTAACATAACATTTAGTCGCAATTTAGTCACCGTATTGATATAACATAACTACCTACGTATATTTGATATTTTATCTTACCTTGAAATGCGTTTTGTTTCAGGATTCGTTGAAGCAGGAATCAGTGCCGGAGATCATCCGTTGTCCACTGGAGCGGCTCGTTCTATTGGCCAAGATGTTGGACATGGGGCCGCCAAGCGATATCCTGGCATTGGCCATGGATCCACCAGATATGTCCAATATTCGCCGCACACTACTTGTGCTCAAGGAGGTATGGCTGCGGTGTTATTAAGCTTGTTTCTGTTATACTGTTTTCGATCACATTTTTAGGGTTCCGTACCCAAAGGATAAAACGAGACCCTATTACTAAGACTCCGCTGTCCGTCCACCTGTCTATCTGTCCGTCTGTCACCAAGCTGTATCTCATGAGCCGTGATAGTTAGACAGTTGAAATTTTAACAGATGATGTATTTCTGTTGCCGCTATAACAACAAATACTAAAAAAACAATAAAATAGATGTTTTAGGGGGCTCCCATACAACAAACGCGATAATTTTTTTGCCTTTTTTATAGATGTAATGGTACGGAACCCTTCGTGCGCGAGTCGTACTCGCACTTGGCCGGTTTTTATAAAAAACATTTCTATAATTTATTTTTTTTGTTCTTATATTGCATAATGATCCTTTGATGACTTTGTTGTTCTATTACCACCTCATAGATTGGTGCTATGAGAAAGATAGTTGATAACGAATGGTCGACCTCGGACGGTGACATCACATACCTGGGTCGTGTCATGGCGAAGCTCCCACTCGACGTCAAAGTGTCCAAGTTGATCATGATGGGATATATCTTTGGGTGCTTGGAAGAGAGCATTATCATGGGTAAGTTATGTTAAGACGAAATGGCCTGACAAGGGCCTTGACAAAGTGACATTCGGTTAGCGATGACGCTAATAGAAAAAAAAGAAAAGAAAAAATGTTTTCTTTCTTTCTTATTTTAAAAATTAAACTTAGATGTATGACAATTTAGAATTACATTTTTTTTAATTGTCATACATCTAAGTTCTCCCTTCCCTCTTAAAACAAATTTTGTTTTAGGAGGGAAGGCATTTCACCTGTAGTCGATCAGTACAGGTTGGTAATAATAAAATTGTCACCACTTCAAACCACTTGTCAACTTGTCACTTGTCGACAAGTGGTTACTGCAGAGAGAGGAGGATTTTAAGATTTATGGTTATTTTCATTAGATTTTTTGTTATTTTAATTAAATTTTTGTCAAATTAGTTCTAGATTTTAAGTAAGATTAGGTTTTTAATTAATAAGCTGTGTCAAATTAGTTTAATTTAAGTCCTCATCACTGTTGGAACTGGAACGACAGTTAAGCGGAAATAAACTAGATATATACCTCGAACATTCAAAATGAACTTCTGCAAAGTAACGCCTGAATCAATCAATTATATAATAAAATTTGTTTTAGCGGCGGCAATGTCCGTGAAAAACGTGTTCAGCAGCCCGTTCCGCGAGCGACTGAACGCTTACAACTCGAAGCTAACCTGGGCGGACGGCTCCACGAGCGATTGCATCGCTTTCTACAACGTTTACAAGGTATAAATAAAGCCTGTTTCTTCGGACGACGGACATATTTCATGACGTTATAATTTAGGTTTATATAGTACGGAAAAAAATAAAATTAAAAAATATTTACGCCAGCATTAAAAAGATATTGTTGTTTAAATTTTTTTAGTTAACAATGTCCGTCGTCTAGAGGTACACCCTATATATTATAAAGAGGAAAGATTTGATTGTTTGTTTGTATTGAATAGGCTGCGAAACTACTGGACCGATTTCATAAATTCTTTCACCGTTGGGAAGCTACACTATATCCGGGTGGTATGGGCTACTTTTTATCCCTGTATTTCCACAGGAACGGGAACTACGCGGGTGAAACCGCGAGGCGTCCGCTAGTAAGGTATATGTCAGGTTTATACGGTATATGACATCCCTGTTGGTTCATTGGTAGTATGTGTGCTCTGAAAGCATGGGTTTGATTCCCACCCAGGACAAGCATTTTGTGATATAAACAAATGTTTGTTTTGTGTCTGGGTGTACTGTATGTATATACAAAAAAAAAACTATATAAGTATTCTATCAGCTATCTGACTTCCATAGCACAAGCTTTGCTTAGTTTGGGGTCAGATGGCGCTGTGTGTAATGTCCTACGATATTTCTTTTATTTATATTTATTTACTTGCTGCGCCCGCGGTGTTACTCGCTACATGTTTTCGGGATAAAAAGTAGTTTATGTGTTAATCCAGGGTGTCAGCTACCTCCATACCAAATTTCATCCAAATCCGTTAGTAGTTTTTGCGTGAAAGAGTAACAAACATCCATCCATCCATCCATCCCAACTTTCACATTTATAATATTTATGGGATTTTCTTTAGGTGTGGCACCATCTACGCATGCAAAACTACTTCAAGCAGCAAGGCAACAACGAATCGCAGTGGACGCGACGTTTCTACGTGCAAGTGAGGTCTCTGAGGGAAATGGACGACATGGTGCGGGAACTGAAGAACAGGCTCTCAAGAGAAGGCATCGAACCTACCAAAGGCCCTTCACCTTACAACAGCCAGGAGGTGTCTTTGGTGCTCAAGGTTTGTGTACTTTATTGATACGAGCGTATACGCATGCACCAATTAGTTATGAATATGTATGCGAAGTATTGTGTCGATATTTTGTTATAACTAGCGCCATCTGCCCCAGCATCTTAGTACTCACATGGAATGAAACTAGGGAATGAATATAACGAACGAGTTGAAGGCTTCATTGACGAGTGAACTGATCTAAGCGTCAGTAGTTCGGTCTGCGCGCGTGTGGCATAGGATTCATTCAGAGTTCCACGACCGACGGCACCACTGTGTGCACTGACGATAAAATAATCTAAACATGGCGGACGACGAGGAAATCGACATGGACGAAAATCCATTTAAATCTCCGACATGTATATCTACTTTTTCATAAGCTCTCACTCGATCCACAATATATTTTTCTAATTCGGTATGTAAAGAAAAAACTGATTCCAAATCCATTTCGAAATATTACATTTCTGTACATTGTTTCTACGTTTAAAACTCTTTAAAAAAGCAATGGCAAATCAAAACAAAATCTGTCGAGTCAAGTTGACAGCCGTGTTGGCTCATTGGTAGCATATCTGCCTTAAGAGCTGAAGGCCGTGGATTCGTTTCCCGCTCAGAACAAACATTTCATGTATTAACAAATGTTTGTTCTGTGTCTGGGTGTTCTGTATGTATTATAAGTATGCATTTACAAAAAAAAAGTATATATGTATTCTATCAGTTATCTGACTTCCATAGCCAAAGCTTTGCTTAGTTTGGGGTCAGATGGCGCTGTGTGTAATGTCCGACTATAGGGATATTGAAGGGTAGTGCAGCTAGTGAAATTACTGGGCTGTTGAGACTAACCATCGAAAGTCTCAAAGTAGATAGATAGATAGATAGATAGATAGATAGATAGATATAACTCTTTATTGTGCACATCATAAATAGAAAAGAGTACAGAGAACAAAAAACCTTATTAACTAGTGCCACAAGTGGCGGCCTTATCGCTGACAGCGATCTCTTCCAGGCAACCAAGAAAAGAAAAATACGATAGAAAACATAAGAAACAGACGGCAGATGTAACACTAATAAGAAAAAAATAAAATAAAAATGAGCGCCAAACCAGCGATGCTTTGGACTTTGTTTTGCAACTCGAAAGTTCTGTGTATTGATGCAATGGTCATGGGCAGGCGTTATCTCATACCATCAGGAGAGCGTATCGTTCGTCTCATTAAAAAAAACTTTTGTATAAAGTATTTTGGTTAATAGGTAACTTGTATTCATTCAGGTTATCATTGCGGGCGCGTTCTACCCGCAATACTTCGTCCAAGTATCGACGTGCGAAGACCGCGAGCGAGACGCAGTCAAGATTCTGGGCGGCCTGGATCCTAGAGACACGGTAAATACAACTATAGCTCAACTAGCTCGATTTGTGATTTGTTGCTTGATCGTCGTCGGTTCTATTCTCATCCTGGAGACAAACATAAGTCCGGATATTATATATCCAACCATTATGTCTATGTTTGTTTTAATCACTCTAGGCCCTAGGCGATAAGACCGCCGTTGTACACCATATTTTTATTATTTTGTTTTGTTATATTCTTTAACTCTTTTTTATATTTGTATGTTGTAACTAGCTGCGCCCCGCGGTGTTACCCGCTACATGTTTTTAGGATAAAAAGTAGTATAATGTGTTAATCCAGGTTATAAACTATGTGTTCCAAATCCGTTCAGTAGTTTTTGCGTGGAAGTGTAACAAACATCCATCCATACATCCAAACTTATAAACTTTCGCATTTATACTATTAGTGGGATGTGTGTATGTTTGGTGTGTAATAAAGTTGTATTCTATTCTATGTATTACCGAATAACAGCATTATAAAACTGAAATTTAAAAAAAACCCGTAACTATGCTGTAATTTAGTTATTTGTCTTAGGTTTACCTGAAGGAATTCCCCGCCAATCAGCCGGGCGAAGTCTACTCGACGGCTATCAAAAATGTGGTGCGACAACACATCGGCGACGAACCCAAAGTAACATTCGACAAAAATAGCAAGTAAGTACGCACCAATCGCTTAATACAATTCGGTATGTAAAGTTTTTTTTGTATTTATTTTATATTTTTTACTAATAGTAAACTTTATTTTAAGAAACTAATTAGAATATTTTGGCTTTCTATGCGGTAGTTTAATTCTAATACGTTTTTAAACTTTTTATAGTTATGACTTCATGAGTACGGCTAAATATGTAGAATATGCCTTGGCCATACGAAACAAAAAAGTATACAAAACATTTGACACATTCATTAACTTTGACAACAGAACTGACAAGTTTTTTTTTAATTTGCCCCATCGGGCTGGCTAAAGCTGTAAAGCCATTCTGTCACGTCTTCGGTTTTTACAATTCATGACATAAAGTAAACAAATCTTATGTCATAAAAGCGATATCAGAGTCCAAATAACGTTTCAAGTAAAATAATCCAGATATTTGTATCAATAAACCGAAAAACATCTCGACGTATGTGTATTGAAAATATTATTATGATCGCCGTTGACTTGACATTGACAAGTTTTGTTTTGGTTTGCCAGTCTGTGAAAGTTGCCCGTCGAGATGACGTCATGAGACATCAATTGAAAGTCAAGTTTGATTTATGTTTTTTATTATAATAAACCCCACCTCATAGTTTACAGAGTTTTAAACGTAAAAATATTGTACAGAAATGTACTATTTCGAAATGGTTTTGGAAACAGTAAAGTTTTTTTTTTCTTTACATACCGAATTATCAGCATCAGCCCACTTTAGTCCAATGCACAAATAGGCTTTGCATAAATGGGCCTAAAGCATAGCACCTAGATAGATAAATTCGTTATTCTTTAGTTCACACCAAAACTACACTAATTATAAAGAGGAAAGCTTGATTTTTTGTTTGTATTGAATAGAATAGAATATAACTTTATTGCACACCAAAAACTCAGAAATGAAGCACAGATCACAATGAATACAAATATGAAACAAAAAAATAATAATAAAAAAAGAAGAAGATATATAACAAAATATAATAGATACTTGATGTATAAGGGCGGTCTTATCGCCTAGAGCGATTTCTTCCAGACAACCTTTGGATGGAAAGAAAAGTAAATAAGTATTAGGTCGGTGTACAAGTTGGTGGTGTATTGAATAAAGTAAACTACTAGACCGATCTGAATAATTCTTTCATCATTAGAATGCTACATTATCACTGAGTGACATAGGCTATATTTATATCGTTAATCGAGTTTTGTTTTTCCGTGCAAAGCCGGGGCGAGCTGCTAGTATTGTATAAATATGTTGGTATAAGACTGTTTTTTTTCAATGGTGAGGCTGGTTTTCCACAAATGACTGGACTTTGATTTGTTACTTAAAGTACTGTGTATCGCTGCAATGATTGTGGATATTCATTATATTACATTAAGCGCCATTGTACAAAACAAACAATTATAAAATTTATCTGCTTGCGATTGTGATTTTCTCAATGATTATTATTTTCAGGAAAGTGTTCTTGACGTTTGGTGATTCCGTGGGCAACACTCGTCGTGATGGAGGCGGGGTAAGTCTATCCTTCAAATAACCTGGATAAAATAAACTCTCTTTACTAATTTTTTTACACTAGAAATCAAAGAAGAAAATAAAAAACCTTCAAGGTATGTAGGGTTATCACTAAATAGTTTAAAATTATATATTTCGCGTGTACATTATTTAGTTAGTTCTAATAGTATGATATGGTTAGTAATGGGTTAACCCATTACCGCCCACTGTACTTATGTGTGTACAGCTGTATGATGGGTGATTGCATTTTGTTTTTCTATGGTACTATGAAAGAGATTGTTTATTTTTTATCTGTATTAAAGCCACTGATCTCTAGTTCCAGAGAATATCACCTATGTTACTCTTTTAGGACCCAACAATCCCTGGACAAGTTTTGCTGCCAGTCTACAAGTCTATCAAAGCGAGACAACTGAAAATGGACATTCGGATCCCACTATTACCGTAAGTTAATAAAAAATATATACCTATTAATTTTCAAATTGGACGTTCAAGACTTTCGACCAAAACGTCGTCCTTATATGGTCGTTATTCCCATAAAATGTGATTTCATATTTTTAATTCGCACAGCGAGGTTATAGAACTGTTGGAACCTATAATCATTGTAGGGTACAAAATGGTGTCTTCAAATCTATATTAAAAAGGTTTTTTCTAGGTAAGCTTGCTCCATCTTAGAACGCACTACTGCTTAACATCAGACAGGATGGATCAGATTAGGCGAGGTAATAGAACAACAAAGTCATCAAACGATCATTATAGAATAAGAACAAAAACAAATAAAAAATAAATTACAAAAAAATATTTTTTTTGTAATTTGTTACTTTAAAAAATATCGCCCAAGTGCGAGTCGAACTCGCACAGGAAGATATATCATCTGTAAAATTTCAACTGTCTTAACAATCATGGTTCATGTGATACAGCCTGGTGACAGACAGACAGACAGCGGAGTCTTAGCAAGAAAGAAATAAACATAAAGATTTTATTGCAACAAATACGAACACAAAAACAAAACAAACTGAGACTACAACAACAAATTATCGATAGAAATTTAGGACGTCGCCCTCCCTACGGATTTTTAAATCTGACTTTAACTAATGAACCCTTAAATTATGTCTCTGTGATGTAAAGATACTTAACTTATTTAATGTTAATTAGTTAAGTGCCAATTAGGACTTATTTAATTAACGTCTCTGAGTTCGGCTGTAACAGTTACAAAATAAGGGCTCACCTTAGCATAATACTGGTCTAGTAAGGGTCTAGTAGGGTCCCGTTTTTTTTACACTGGGTGGAGATTGATTGTTTATTCTAAATTGCTTTAATGTTAACGTTGCTTTGCTTTAGAGTGGAAAAAGCACACGAGCTCGCTGCAGCGCTTGAAGCCAGCAAGTTGGAACTTACTGATTTGGAAAACTTGGTGCCAAGGCTTCCTGAAGTCGACGACACGTATTTCCCGCTGAGAATCTGTCAGGTAAATTAATACAAATAAAATTAATATCTGAGAAGATTTCATTTTTATTAGGTACCCACGACGGAACGGAGACGGTATGTGCGTTTGGGGTGAGAGGATGTTTGTTTGTGCAAATACATGTTGCAATTGTTCTCCAAAACTACTAGTCCGATTTTGATGCAGTTTTCAGTTATGGGTTCGGGTTTCATTAGTGCATTATCTTAGATAGATGACAATTCCTTTTTTAACCATTGCAGGTTTCTTCAAAATTTATAATTTTGCTTTTTTAACTTTAAACCTTAGGACGGATAGGATCAGAGAAAGAAAAGACGGGGGTATGTCAATACCGTGGATATGCACATAGGAAAATAGATAATTATTAGATAAATAATATAAATATATACGAGTCATCATCAGCCTATCGAAGTCCACTACTGGACATAGGCCTCTCCCAAGACACGCCACTCAGCCCGATCTTCGGCTTTTCGCTTCCATTCACCGCCAGCTGATCTATGTATAGCGTCACTCCATCGAGCGTCGGCGTTATGTACGAGCATAATTTGCTAAATAAATCCAATAAAAAATATCATCACAAGGCAGTAGGCAGGTTTTAGTTTTCTAACTTATATGCAAACATGATAGAATCTCAACCGCCATATTCTTTAACAGTTTTTCTTTAAAGCATTATTTTTCAACAGCCAATCAGCGTGAGTAAATTCTGGGTGCAACTGGACGATGATTCGACTGCCAGCGAATTGCGTCGCATCCACAACGCTTTAAACAGGGGGCCGTTGATCGCGCACACCGGGCCGATACGGCCCGGCGACATGTTCGCCGCGCCATACAGCGACGGCATGCGACGTGTTAGAATCATGAAACTGTTGCCGAGGGATATGGTACAGGTAAGGATTAGACAGAAAGAAACTCTTTATTGTGTACGTACACACACCCATACGCACACCCACCCACACGCACATCCATACGCACACTCACCCACTCACACGCACACTCACACAATTAGTCGCACACCCACGTACACGCACACCCACCTACATGAACATTCACATTTTTAACTTGAGGGTGGTGGCTAGCCAGCCGAGTATTAATAAATAAATAAATATCGTAGGACTATACACACAGCGCCATCTGGCCCCAAACTAAGCAGAGCTTGTGTGATGGAAGTCAGATAACTGATAAATACTTTTTTTTTGTAAATACCAACTTATAATACATACAGAACACCCAGACACAGAACAAACATTTATTTATTCACAAAATGTTTGCCCTGAGTGGGAATCGAACCCACGCCCTACAGCTCTCAAGGCAGATATACTACCAATGAGTACGGGGGCTGTCAAAAAGTACCTACTAATACCCTACCACCATGCCCGATTTACTCCCGGCCTATAGAAGCAAAATTTAGAGTAATTTAACGAGAAAAAAAATTCTTGTTATATGTTCCAGGTGCTGTACATAGACTGGGGATTCATCGGGCAAGTGAACACGTGCAATTTGCGCGTCATCAAACGTGCGTCAGAAGACGAGGATGACGTTTGCCACTCGACGCCGCCGTTGGCGATGCGCTGCCGGTTGGCGGGCGTCGCGCCCGCGCCTCTGCTAGACCGACACGGCGCGTGGTCAGACGACGCGAGTCGTCGCTTCCACGCATGCGTGGCTCGAGGTCCGCTGCTCGCCAAGGTACCGTAATAGATGCTCTCCTAAATCTATACTAATTTTGTAGCGATGATAACTCAGTGGTTAGCGCGGTAGGTTCGCATGCCGAAGGGCGTGGTTTCAAGATTCAAGATACAATATTTTATTGTCAAATGTAGGTAGTAAAGATCTTATGTAATAATTAATACAGTTCCATACAAATTACCTCTTTTAGAGGTGTACAATAATGTAAGTTCAAACCCCACAGTGTGGTATACACACAATCTACTTTAACCTTAGATTAAGATTAAATTATGTAATTTGACTAACATAACTTTCCTCTTTTTGTATTGAATAATTGTATAAAAAAATGTAATTAAAGCTGACAAAGGTCACGGACCCCGGCGTCTGTGGAGCATATAATTAAAAAAAAAACAATGAGCTTGAGCTGCCAGCGAAGGAAAACATCGTGAGGAAACCATAGCGTGGTGGTAGGGTACTTTCTAGTACTCGGCTGGCTAGCTACCACCCTCAAGTTGAATATCTGCCGCCAAGCGTCTAACGGTGTGTTCCGGCTGCCTCACTTGTGAGCCAGTTCCATTCCAGGCTAGGTGTGCTTTACCATCTTCGACCATACCTTCACTTAACATCATGTGAGCTGTGGTCAAACACCTAGCCTGTCAAAAAAATGCGCCTCAATTTTTTTTGTAATAAACATGCCGTGCATGCTGTCGAACGAAAGAGCATAATAAGGACCATCCATATGGATCACATGATATTTTATTTTATTTATTTATTTACTTAATTTCACACCATCCTTACAGGGTTTCCCTAATGCGATGGTGCTAGTCTACTTACAATTATCATAAAAATTAAAAATGTCAAAAATTATAAATAAATATATCATAAAATAAAATTCGAATGTCAAACAATAAAAATAAAATTCATGAATCAAAACCTTAAATTATTATGTCAAATTATAGCATGAGTCATAATTAACCGCCATTCTAAATTCTGGTACCGAACATACACAAATATCTATTTTGTGGGCAACCCGATTCAGTGCATGCAACGTCCGAACCAACGGCGTCTTAGCCAATAAGTAATAAAATGTGTGTAATGTTAAATTCAATAATTAAAAATGCGGTGGGAAAGTAGGCGTGATTCAGTTCTTTAGCTTTCATCATCATCATCAGCCTATATTAGTCCACTGCTGGACATAGGCCTCTCCCAAGACACGCCACTCAGCCCGATCGTCGGCTTTTCGCTTCCATCCACCGCCAGCTGTCCTACGTATATCGTCACTCCATCGAGTCTCAGGGCGTCCTACGCTACGGTTACCAATACGCGGTCTCCACTCTAGAACACGTCAACCCCAGCGGTTATCGGTTCTGCGACAGATATCTCCAGTCTTTAGCCGTTAAATGTAAGAAAGAAAAAAAAATGATTTTTTATTTTGTAAACACCACAGGACACACACAAATAATAACAAACAGAGACAAACAGTTACAAAATAGGGACTCACCTCAGCATAAAGCTGGTCATACTAAATGTTCAAGGTATATATCTAGTTTATTTCCGCTTAACAGTCAGTACTCCGCTTCCGCTCCGCTATTCCGCTTAATACAGGTTTATGTATTACTTAAAAGAAGAGGCCAAACCCATGTTTTGAAAAAAATATGCATAAATAAAGATTATTTGTATTTGCTTAACAGTCGTTCCAGTTACAACAGTGATGAGGACTTAAATTAAACTAATTTGACACAGCTTAATAATTAAAAATCTAATCTTACTTAAAATCTAGAACTAATTTAGCATTAAGTCCTCCCTTTCTACATGTTTTTCATTAAAGAATTAAATAAATAAATAATTTGACATAAACTAAAAAATATAATTTGACAAAAATTTAATTAAAATAACAAAAAATCTAATAATAATCTGGTCATACTAAGTGGTATGACCAGCGCTGTTCTTCCGGTGAGCCCTTGTCCTTGTCTTGTATGATGTATAATGAACCTTTTTGCATTCTAAGAAGAGCACATGCCATTTGCAGGTGTATTCCGTGGTCCACGGTGTGGTAGCGATCGAGCTTCTGGCTGAGGGAGGACACTTGAACGTTAACCAGGAGCTGTTGAAATCTGGAGTCGCCGTGACCTGCGAAGAAAGCTACGAATCTAAGGTAAGTGGTACCTAGTCCCACTAATATTATGTTCCAATAACACTAATGTTATGTTATGTTGTTGTTTCTTATGTTTTCTGTCGTGTTTTTCTTTTCTTGGTTGCCTGGAAGAGATCGCTGTTAGCGATAAGGCCGCCACTTGTGGCACTAGTTCATAAGGTTCTTTGTTTTCAGTACTTTTTCTATTTATTGTGTGCACAATAAAGAGTTATATCTATCTATCTATCTATTATAAATGTGAAAGTTTGGATGGATGGATGTTTGTTTGTTACTCTTTCACGCAAATATTACGGAACGGATTTGGATAAAATTTGTTATGGAGGTAGCTGAGACCCTGGATTAACACATAGGCTACTTCTTATCCCGAAAACATGTAGCGGATTACACCGAGGGCGCAGCTAGTATTTTATGTTTCATACAATCACAAAAATCATGTCCTCAGCAACTGGTTACTGCAGCGAGAATAACATATAACAGACTTGTAGTTATTCTAATAAGTTATTTGTAATTTATTAAAATTTCAAGTTCATGTCGGATTTTAGGTTTAGATATTATTTCGGACAGATATTTAAAAATTGTCGTCAAGTTACATAAACAAGTGGTACTAAAGGATCAAAGAATTCGTTATGTTTAGTGAAGGTTTGAAACGTGGAAATCCAAACTGATTCTTAGTATTCAAAAATATACATTTGGCCATGTCCAAGATTTCACTATTCTCTATACCGTGTTGTATGAATTGACAGATGAACCATGATCTGCGTCAGACTGCCAATGAATTGAACAACGCCCAGAAACGTGCGTACAACAGAGAACAAACTGAATCCGCGTTTAACCAGCTACGTGAGATCGATCCGCCCTCCGCTAAAGAATGCATCTCTGACGTCTGTCTCAAGGGAGCCTGCAGGTAAATACCACATCTTCAATTAAAAACATGACTACTGTTTAACTTGTGAGTTCTTTAAAACATAGGACTACCTTTAGCGAATTCTTTAGTACATGGCTACGGCTTAACTTATAAATTCTCTAAAACAAATGACTACATTTTAACTTACGAGCTCTTTAAAAACTTATGGGAGCCTAAGGTAAATACCACATCTTCAGTTAAAATCATGACCACATATCAACTTATGAGTTCTTTAAAACAAAGGACTACCGTTTAACTTGCGAATTTTTTAATACTTAACTTATGAATTCTTTAAAACAAATTACTACATTTTAACTTCCAAGCTCTTTAAAACCTTTTGGGAGCCTACAGGTAAATATCACATCTTAAGTTAAAAACATGACTACATATCAACTTATGAGTTCTTTAAAACAAAGGACTACCGTTTAACTTGCGAATTTTTTAATACATATGACTACGGCTTAACTTATGAATTCTTTAAAACAAATTACTACATTTTAACTTAAGAGTTCTTTAAAAATGTATGACTATGTTCTGACTTTGGGATTCTTAAAAACTTATGACTTATATTTGTTTAGTTTAATCCTAGGATGTTAGTAAGTTTTAACCTATAATACTTTATCTTTAGTCCCCTGGAGACCTCAGTACATACGCTGATGTACGGAAGCCGAGAGAAAATAGTTAACATCGAATGGAGCTCCGTCAACTCGGTACTTCTCGACACCGACCCTCAGCAAACTCACGAGAAGTATGTCATACGTTGATAATATAATTTATTTTAATCTTTGTTCTGCCTCTTATATCTTAGTATAACATTCATTGTCCTCATTACTATCGATAACTTGTAATATAGGCCCCAATTCAAAAACGTAAAATTAAAATCAGTTGCTTCAAATACTTGGTTAAAGGTCTTATGCGCGGTAGAATTTTGCAAGTGCGATGTAGGTTTCTCATCGCTGATTGGATATTACAATGCACGCCGCCGTCAATTGCCGCTGTAGGTATTGATGTCGTTACAAGAGTCATAAATATTTACAAAATTATTTATTTGTAATAGTTTACAACGTAACAATAACAAATGGAACGATTCTGCCCACTAAAGTTTAAAAACAATTGTGCCGCGGGCAACAATGCCCACCTCCGGGAGGTATTAAGAATGCTAAATCGAAATATTTTAAGTTTTTTCAAATAATAACTTATAGTATAGTAAGTTACAGTTATAGTAAGTTATACTTATAGTATAGTAGTAATATGGATTAATTTTTATCTATGTATACTATTAAAGAAGAAAGATTTGATTGTTTGTATTGAATAGGCTCCGATACTACTGGAGCGATTTCAAAAATTCTTTCATCATTGGGAAAGAATGTATAAAGCTACACTATGTCCGACATAGGCTACTTTTTAACCCTGTATTCCCGCGGAAACGGGAACTATGCGGGTGAAACCGCGAGGCGTCCGCTAGTGAAAAATAAAGATGCAATTGTTTTTTATATCTCTTGAAAAATGATTGGTTCCACATGCAAACTTTCGTCCCCTATTTCATACCTCTAAGATTTATTTTCGCAAAATTAGCCTATGTCCTTCTCTAAGGTTCCATCTATTTCTATGCCAAAATTCATCAAACAGACAGACAGACAGACAGAGGTACTATCACATTTATAATGTTAACTGTGGATCTACTTGACTGATAACAAAACAACGTGTTTGTGTGCGTGTGGGTGTGGGTGTGTGAGAGAGTGAGAGAGCGAGCGAGAGTATGTATACATGCATTAGAAAATATGTATAAACTTTAATTAAGTGTTCAGTACCTTAATATGACAAATATTGGAGCCATTCTAAACCTAATAATTAAATAAATAAATGACGTAGGACATTACACACAGCGCCATATGACCCCAAACTAAGCAAAGCTTGTACTATGGAAGTCAGACAACTGATAGAATACTTAAATACATTTCTTTTGTAAATACATACAGTACACCCAGACACAGAACAAACATTTGTTTATACCACAAACTGTTTACCCTGGGTGGGAATCGACCCCACGCCTTTCGGCTCTTGAAGCAAACATACTACCAATGTACCAACAGGGCTGTCAACCAACAATTTGTAAAATAGTGTTAATTACCAATCGTTTGTAGGTTGCTGGTAGCCGCCAATGTGGGCCAAAATGAGCTGAGTAGCTCTCTTACCCTGCGCCACACGACAGTGATGCCGAACATTCCCGGCCTACCCGCCATCATTGCGCTGCTCTTCTGTCCCGCGTGAGTATTTTACAAATAGATATCTGTAAATCTTTGAGACAGGAGTACTACTTTTTGTAGCGATGATAGCTCAGTGGTTAGCGCGGTCGGTATGGTATGGTATTAATCTACTGTTTTATTCAAGCAATTATGATTTACCGCAAATAAAGACCAAAATAAATGCCAGTAGCTGTGATTTCACTTTAAAATTATGCTCCATTTGTCCATAAATGGCAAAAATTTATTTGTATGGAAATCGATCTACCTTAATACAAGGAAGTCAGCCAAGGAGGTCTCACAAATGTGGCCACTTGTAGCATGTTTTTTTTTTGCGTAAGTTATTTTATACATGGCTTCTATGGGCACGCCAACCTAGTTGAGAGACCGTCTCTCTGTTAACCTCACATCAAACAAAACTAAAACAGATCACGGTCACTTTGTTCCACTAGTGCGGAGTTGCGTCGTGACTCCCAGAATACTCGATACGTATCAGTATTGTGCGGACTGGGTAGCGATGACGACGGTGCGCCGTACTTCCCCGAACACGACTTGCTAGTCAACATAGATGCGGACATGGACGTCGACGACATCGGATGGGTGAGCATATTATGGGGGTTCAATTTTTATTTGACTACATAAAAAAATTATATCAGATGAGCTGTGATCGAACACCTAGCCTCTATTTTTTTTTTTTTTTTTTTTGTTATACGCTCCACAGACGCTGGGGTCCGTGACCTTTGTCAACTTTAGTTACAATTTTACGTTACAAAAAGAGGAGAGGTTAGTAGGATTTTAATCTAAGGTTAAAGTAGGTACTAGATTGTGTGTATACCGCGAGCAGACCAGCGACCCGCAAGCAGCACCCGATCACGAGTATGACGCATGTGCCAGCCATTGCCCTCCTCAACCATATCTGAGGGAAGAGAGCGACCCGACACACGACGCCGCCTCTATCCTCGCTAGCCTCTATTTAAATAATCGTTTTGTATTTATCTTAGTTCATTTTTTCTGGTTGTCATTACTAATGTTTACTATATCAAATAATCATAATCATCATAAGATTCTTTTGTTCTCTGTACTTCTTATGGTACCGTACCCAAAGGGTAAAACGGGACCCTATTAAGGCTCCGCTGTCCGTCTATCACCAGGCCGTATCTCACGAACCGTTATAGTTAGACAGTTGAAATTTACACAGATGATGTATTTCTGTTGCCGTTATAACAACGAATACTAAAAAACAGAATAAAAAAAAATATTTAAGGGGGCTCCCATACAACAATCGTGATTTTTTTGCCATTTTCATTGATGATAGTACAGAACCCTTCGTGCGCGGGTCCGACTCGCACTTGGCTGGTTTTTTTCTGTTCAGTAATGTACTATGCCCAATAACATTATGTAATCTTATTTTTACAAGTTAAGCCATATTGTCTTCCTCGTTACAGATAAACCATATTCGCCACTTGATGGATTTTATGATGTACTGCGGCGAAGGTCAGGACGTGCCCACAGAAGACGACGAGACCAGACCCAAGATACCCAAGATCATAAAAGCTGATCTCATGAAGTATGTATTATTTTAATACGCTTATACTAGCTTCACTCAGTAGCGATGATAGCTCAGTGCTTAGCGCGGTAGGTTCCCATGCCGAAGGGCGTGGGTTCAAACCCCAACAATGAGCTTGAGCTGCCGGTGAAGGAAAACATCGTGACGAAACCATAGCATGGTGGTAGGGTACTTTCTAGTATTCCGCTGGCTAGCTACCACCCTCAAGTTGAAAATCTGCCGCCGAGCACATAACGGTGTGTTCCGGCAGCGTCACTTGAGAGCCACCTAGCCTGTCATCCATAAAAAAAAACTTACAACCTTTTAGACAGCCCTATTGGCTCATTAGTAGTACAATTATCTGCTTAAAGAGCTGTGCAGCGTAGGCTCGATTCCCACCCATGACAAACATTTGATGGTATAAACATTGTATAATATCCCACTAATATTATAAATGTGAAAGTTTAGATGGATGGATGGATGGGTTTTCTCTCTCTCTCTCTCACACACACACACACACACACACCTCATGCACATATATACTTTTCTGCACTCCTTGCTTATTAATTTATTAGTGTCAAATTATATAGTTATAAAATTGTACAAGTTCTCCATTAAATTTAATATATTTAATCGGTTCCAGCCTCCCGCGATACAGGCTAGCCCTAGTGCAGGAACTATTGTAAGATATTACGATCTTTGTACACACATTTTCTGTTAAATAAATATTTTTGTATTTTGTATTTGTATTATGTATTTGTATTTTGTTACTCTTTCACGCAAAAACTACTGAACGGATTTGGATGAAATTTGGTATGGACGTAGCCGAGACCCTGGATTTAAACATAGTCTACTTTTTATCCCGAAAACATGTAGCGGGTAACACCGCGGGGCGTAGCTAAACTTTCACATTTATAATATTAGTGGGATTTACTTGAAATTATTATGTTCAAATTTAAAAGAGCACGGTCGCCGTCGTTTTAAAAAAATATCACCGGCTGTCGTTTATGGTTGAGAAGATATCGTTGTTTGTATGGGTTTAACTATGGTTTGTTAAACCCTTCATCTGAATCTCGTGTTCAGGTTGTTAAAGAAACGTCGCAAGCATCGCGAATCACAAGCCGTTCCGAACGCGTGGGAATGGAAATCAGTCCCTGAGGAGGAGATCCTCGAGATAACCGTCCCGGACATGGTGGAAGGCGCCGTGGTGTTCCCTCTACACGCGCCCCAAGAACTGCACCCCGTCTCACTCGACCACCTGCGGGCTCTCAAACACGAGAACGACAATCTCAAGCTGCTCGTCGGCAGGTTCGTTACTCATTTATTTTTAACCGACTCAAAAAAGGGAGGAGGTTCTTTTTTTGCTTGGATGTCAGGCTAGATGTTTGACCACAGCTCCCTTGATGTTAGGTAACGGTGTGGTCGAAGATTGTAAAGAATACCGAGGCTGGAATGGAATTGGCTCTCAAGTGAGGCTGCCGAAACACACCGTTAGACGTCAGATTTTCAACTTGAGGGTGGTAGCCGAGTACTAGAAAGTACCCTACCACCATGCTATGGTTTCCTCGCGATGTTTTCCTTCACCCGCAGCTCAAGCTCAACGTTGGGGTTTGAACCCACGCACTTCGGCCTGCGAACCGACCGTGCTAACCACTGAGCTATCATCGCTACAAAACCACCTTCAAGTAGAAAATCTGCCGCCAAGCATCTTACGGTGTGTTTCGGCAGCCTCACTCGTGAGCCAGTTCAATTCCAGGCTAGATGTGCTTTACCATCTTCGACCACACCGTCACTTAACAACAATTTAACAATTTAAAAAAGAACATGCCTTTTAACTCACACACTACATTTAGCACTACATGTGTCAGGGTTCTAAAAAAAATTAAAAAAATTATAAACCCGTATTAAATAAAACCCGTTTTCTTGCCAGGACGCCGATATCATCGACGGTGATGCACATATGCAAACTGTGCGACACCATACCGATGCCCACACACGCAATGCGCATACATTTGTACAGCAACGCACACATGGACAAAGAAGAGGACTTGCTCATATTCGAGTCTTAAACTCGGCCATATTGGTTATAGAACTGTACAGTGAGTGACAAACACATATTATTTCAACACTTTTTATGTTATTACTTTAAATGTAACTCTTGATAAGATCACATCATTTGAGTCAATGATATCTCATTCCAGATTGTTAGGGATTTTCTTTGTAACTTCATTTGACAGGACGTAAAGTGTTGCCAGTGCAAGTAATTGAGCTTGATGTTAAGCGAGGATGCGATCTACTGGAGCACGGTCGCCTAGAAGAAACCGATTCAATCGCGACTTGAAGGTACCCAGACTTTATTCATCGGAACACCCACTCGGTTTTTGATGATTTAAACAAGAAAAACTCATTTGGCGTCGTGGTAAATAATATTATAATTTCTTTTCATACTGTTCTAGGTCTTTTGTTGTACTTCAATTTAAGAATTATCGGTGTCCTTTTATGTTTGAATGTACGACTCAAATTTAGTTTATGTATTATATCAGAATTGGTTCTTATAGCTAATGTATTTATACATAAACTCTGAATTAGAGTGAATGGGATTTCATAAAACATTAGAATAAAGCTAGATATATTTGTAGCATATGTTTTTTTTTGTTTAAAAATCTTGCGTTTATTTTTGACCAAAAATTTTGTTTGTTTTGTTGAAGTATTGCCAACTTGTTGAATCTTAGAAAGTAGCTAATCTCAAATGTGGTTAGGTTTATAACGTTGATTGTGATAATTTTAATTATAAAACAAAGCTCTCGTTATTGTTTTTGGGAGGGCGTTATTAGTTATGGGAGATTATTAGGACGGCGTTAAGTAACATCTTCATATGGATATGTATTGAAGCATATGGTAAAATTTCAAATGACAACAGACAAACTGTAATCTGTGTCATCCTTTGCAAAGTTTATCATTTGAAATTCTGCTTAAAGGCTGAAAAGAACACTATAAGAATCCTATTTTGTTTTTTTTGTTGTCTCGCTGCTGATAATTGTCCCTTAAAAAACATAATTTGTTAACTTTAGTTTATATTAAAAGGTAAACTTTTTGTTGCTTAATTAAGAAAATTGTATTTGCCATGTAGTGTAATTTGGGGTTGGTATTGATTCTGTTCTGCTGTTTTCTAAATTAAGAAATCAATGTGTACAGTAGAGAAATATTGTTAATTTCTTACTAATACTAAAACCTAAAATAATCTCACTTCCCTACTATTCATAAAACAAAGCTGGCTTCAGAAAATGGCACATCAGAATCAACATCCAATTTATACAGGTTTATAAGCTTAATATATGGTCAGTCGAAAGGAGGTCACGGTACTCACTATTATGATACAACTTTTACCTATGAGCACAACCCTGAAATCATGAAAAAAGTCCACTGTTGCATAGAAAAATTTGAACCGTGACGAAATGAATGCATCAGCGATTTGTAAGTTGTGCCCTTAGTAAAGATCATTCATAATTCATAATTCAAGAGTATATAGACCCCTTTCAGCTAAATATGTTCCAAGTTTATAACCATGTGAAAAAAAAACCATCAAACTATAAATACTTTATATATTTTTAAAGACTGAATGTGATATTCTATATAGAAGAACACTTTTCATACATGTATAGTAGGTACTTGCAACATTTATTGTTTTGATTATTTCTTGTGTTATCTAGTAGTACAAATACTACATTTGTATTATAATGTAAACGTGACCAAAATATGTTTTGGTGATCTGCGTCTAATTTAAAACAATAGTCTGATTTTGACATACAAACTCAATAAATGTTGATTATAACCAAATTTCTTTCATTTCATAATAATGAACAACTTTTGATATGTGCATAACTCTGACATTAGCTGCTAGGTACGATTAGTCTACAGTTACTAACCTTTTTTATAAAACAGCAGAATTTTTTAGCATAATTTCAAAGTGATGCCTATCTTTTTTTTCATTATACTAATGTTACTACTAACCTACTAATTCTACTGTCCAATCCTCCTAAATAAATAAATATCGTAGTATCGTAACATTACACATAGCGCCATCTGATCCCAAACTAAGCAAAGCTTGTACTATGGAAGTTAGATAACTGATAGAATACTTAAATACTTTTTCTTTGGAAATACATACTTTGTCCTCTTTGTCCTGGGTGGGAATCGAACCCACGCCCTTCAGCTCTATCTTTAGCTTTGTTTCACAACATTATACCTACCCCATATATTCACAACTAGCCCACACTTGCGAAATCTGAGCATAATTCTGAGCACTTTACGTTTTGAAATATCATAACAATAACATGATTTTTCCGTGTTCCCATTAGTTCCATTCCAGGCTAGGTGTGCTTTACTATCTTTGACCATACCTTCACTTAACATCAGGTGAGCTGTGGTCAAACACCTAGCCTGTCAACCATTTAAAAAAAAACTTGATCCCATATTTATTCTCTATCCGACTTTTATCGCATCGCGGCTTATCATTCCCAAGCCAGCTTTACTACCTGCAGAAGTGTTTGCGTAGGACTGTCAGGTACACGGGACCCTACTGTATATTTTACCGTCGATAAATGACGAAAGTTTCGACTTTATCGTAATATCGTTAATGATGTTATTTGTTTAACGGCTTTTGCGCAAATTTCGCAACGGTAAGGATAGATGTGTTAACTACTTAAAAAACCTTTGTCTTGTTTATAAATTGAAACTTTACTTATAATACTAGAAAGTTTTATAACAATTTCTTTTGGTATTTCACTGTAGCATATTAAAGCAATCAAAGCTAACAACTTAACTAACGTTAAACAAGTATAAAAAAAAGAGAGGCTGATAGGTTTAGCTCTTCTAAATATTCATCCAGAAATCAAATATTAATGAATTAATAAAAAAAACGAAAGTTATGCCAAAAAACAAAAAAAATTTTTTTTTTTCATTCGCTTTTTCAGAATGTAATACCGCCGCTATATTGTTTTTTTTTCTCAAGTAACCAGTATCACTCGAGTGATGTACCGTAGGGATTGTAACGATACGCCGCCGTACATCCAAATATGCTTATAAAAATATATCATTAAGAAATCATGGTGAAATAAAAAAACCTCACACATCCATACACACATGAACCCTGAAAACGCGAATTTTTGAGCAGTCGAGTAAAAAAAGTGCCGTCTCAACTTTCAGAGAAAAAGTCACTGCCTATAAAAAACAAAATTGCAAAAATTTACACCAGCTTCCGTTTTTATTGCACACTGTTGCTCGTAATTCTTTATCAGTTATCTAAAAATTAATAAAACATTTTTTGCCATTACTAATTTTTAGGTACGCAATAAACAGCTGGTCAAGTTTATCAGTTGTAAAAACCGGTTTAGCTAGTTTTGTCAAGAGATGCATGCGAGGTATTTTGCTCTTAACCTCAGCAGGCTTCAGTTCGTTCGCCTTGTATAAATTCACTAGTAACCTTGACGGAAACTTCATTTGTTATTATTTAAATGTGCTAACAAGTGTCGCGTACCAAAATGTGGAAAACATCGGAAGATTTGGACGGAGTCCTTGAGTGAGTAATAATTATATTAATAGTTTTATACAACAAAAGTTATCGACTTTGTTATTTACATTTTGTACCTGCGTATATTTTACCTGATATTTTTTTTTAATTTCGAAAGTAAGTTAACCTAAGACAGGTAGGTAAATGATATGATTTTTTTTAGTAGAATAAACTGTTTATTGAAAGATTCTACTAGTAAAACTATTTCCATAGTACCTACTATGGAAATACGAGCGATTCAACATGTAACTACCTACCCGATACCTATCGGGTAGGTAGTTACATGTTGAATCGCTCGCGTATTTATAATTTGTAATTTTGTTATTTTACATAACTTGAGTTGATTTTATTGGCTGACTTTATTTTTAGTCTAAAATAGAAACAATGACACTAATTTAAGTCATTACTTTAAAAAAAACTTGACATACCTACATCTAGGTATGTCTATTTTATTCAATAATTTTTTAAAAGGGTTTATTTTATGAAAAGATAAAGTCTGGAACCCAGAATAAATTATTTGTCATACGTGATGTTTTTATGAACGATTTTTTTAATGTCATCGATTTCGTTTTGTGTCATGCTACAAAATTCTTAATTTATGCACTAAATAAATTAATCTTTTGAGAAGTACTGAGCAAGGTGTATACGCTGCTCGGCAGTTGAGATTAACGAACATTTATATCATTGTAGATATTTATATATAACGTTTTCTCTAAACTCGGACCATAGAATTAGATTACTGACTAGCTAGCGAGCTAGCTAACTTTGTTCATTAAAAAGTGTCACGACATTCCCGTCTGTTCTTCCCATCCTACTAATATTAAAATGTGAAATTCTGATTGCCTAGAAGATATCGCTGTCAGTGATAAGGCCGCCATTTGTGGAGGGCCTCCTAAGGATCTTTTGTTTTCTGTATTTTTTTCTTCGGTGTTCACAGTAAAGAGTTTTTATCTATCTATTTAATTTTAAAACCAATAGTTTTCTTATAACTTATTTGCTCTGTGAATCTACAAACAGCTGCAGGCCCTTTCATCCCTTGATAGCAATAAGTATCTTAAAATTGTTATCAGCACGTTCTTAATGATAATGGACCTCAATGACCTTAGCCCAGCGTAAAGAGATCAATTAAACCGAAATAAGACAGTTATTGTGTTGCGCCTAACTGCCTCAAACTAATTTTTTGTTGCTTTTTGTTTTATTAATAACTGATAGTAAAATGAGTGTTTGTTTTTTAAGAAAGTTTCGTTCTGCATCTTTCTCTCTGATAAGGAACTTTTCTAAGGACTGTCTCAGGTAGGTGGTCACGGAAATCGTTTTATTTCCATATTTTTTTAATGTAATGAGCCGAACGAGACGCTCTCTTGATGATAAGAGATAATGCCTGTCTATGACCATTGCAGCGATACACAGAACTTTCAACTTTGTGTAGTAAAACAAAGTTCAAAGCATCACTGCTTTGGCGCTCATTACTTTGAGACTTTTGGGCTCAACCATGGGACAGCTTTAAAATATCGGGATTGATCCGGAATCAAATTCTTTCCGCTTTCGTAGCATGCCCATATTCGTTTGACGGACTTAAAATCTTACAATCAACACAAATTATAAAGAGGAAAGGTTTGATTTCTTGTTTGTTTGTTTGTATTTATTTATTGAATAGGCTCCGAAACTACCGGACCGATCTTAATAATTCTTTCGTTATTAGAATGCTACTGAGCTATATATGCTACGAGGAGGTATATGTATGTTGTTAATCGAGTTTTGTTTTCCCGTGCGAAGCCGGGGCGAGCTGCTAGTGTTTACATATAGGTACATAACAATATGATGTAACTATGGTTTTATTCTTTCTTTAGACTAAACTTATATTATCGAACTTATTATCATAATATAAGATGTTTATTGCCAATTATTAACGTTTATGATTTTAAAACCCATCAAAACCAGAAAGCTGAATATGTCGAAACGAGATATATTGTTGTTTTTAATTGTCATCGTAAGGTTATCAGACCAGGTCAGCTGCAACTCACGAGAGACGAGAATTTTGTAATCTGCCAGTTCGGCTCCAGCCGATACCGGGACCAGTACAGTAATCAAAATGGTGGCAAAGCCGATTTCTGGACTTGATGCAGCCGGGTACTTTTTAACTCTTCATCATTCTCAATTAGCACCTTTTGATTTTTGAATATTTTGTTGCATTGCCTGACTTGCCCTCTTTGAAATGACTTTCAATAATATAATCATTACTTTCAATTTCATTCATTTATGGGTGGCAAAGGACTGCTTAACGGTGTATTCCAGAAAAGATAGTTTCCAATCTAGCCCAGATGTGTTTACCATTTTCGATTATAGTAAGCTGTGGTCAAAAACCAAGCCTATCAATTAAAAAAAATGGTCAAATATACTTAGAAAATTTAATTGATTGGTTCTAATGTATGTTCATGCAGTTTTAGTAATTCGTAATTAAATTACTTGATCATTTCTACTCATATCACTTGTATGCTATGCTTTGCTTCTCTGAGGCAGAGGCCAAAATAGCGTTAGATATCTGAAATTAGTTCGATTTACAGAATCATCATAGAATTAGTTTATTTCGAAACATTATTGCAGGATTACTTGATTCTTTTTTATTCCATTCTTCCTCGTTGGGCTAATCTCATTATCTCTCCATACGGTGGTTTTGACAACATAATTTCTTTTTATTTTAATACTAGCGGACGCCTCGCGGTTTCACCCGCGTAGTTCCCGTTCCCGTGGGAATACATGGATAAAAAGTAGCCTGTCGCCCGGGAATAGTGTAGCTTTCCAACGGTGAAATAATTTTTGAAATCGGTCCAGTAGTGTCCGAGCCTATTCAATACAAACAAACAACCAAATCTTTCCTCTTTATAATAAGTAGTATGGTTAGATAGATTGGATGACATTTTTTTGCAATGCCATATAGCCCTAAACAAAGCAAAACTTATTACTATGGGAATCAGAGAATTGTTATAAAACTTAGATACTTTTTGTTGTGAATTTTTTTAACTGTATTTAGAACACCGAAACACAGAACAGACAACACACAATTGTTTATAGAGGGTAGGAATGGAACCCACGCCCAGCAACTCTGTAAGTGGAGTATTAACCGAATGACAAATTAATTAGTGACAGGGCAGGCTGATTATTTTATTTTATTATACTCTTAGACTAAAAGGGGCTAAAGGTCTTATTTTAAAATTGCATGTGTATCACCCCCCAGGGCCATTGAGAATGACCTTCGGCAGCAGGTCTCTGCAGGCAAGGCGAAGCTGGCCTCTTTTCAGCCCAGGCTAGCGATCGTCCAAGTTGGCGGGCGAGAAGACTCCAACGTGTACATCCGTATGAAGCTCAAGGCAGCGGAAAACATCGGCATCAAGGCTGAGCACATCAGACTACCTCGAAACATCACTGAGAATGAGGTAAGGCTTTTTATTTTGTTATTTTTTTAAAGAGATGGCGCCTGTCCGTGACACGTCGATACTTTGTCGTTTTAATAACTACCTTCTTAATAGTGCATGTGTTTTTTAGAGAGAGAGAACCCTCCAAAAACTCCGTATTAAACAGCGTCTATCGGCCGTCGTTAAATCTCGCATTTTTGCATGCGTTGAAGACATTTCAAGGCAAGGCATTTATAGAGTGATTAGTCGTCCAGGGCATAGTGGAACATCCTAGACCACGTAGTTTGTCTCTTGCGATGGAACGACCAAATCAAATCTGCGGTAGGTGGTCCCGTGGAAGGGTTCGTTCGTATGGACCTCTAAGCAGTGTAAATTGCGAGACCTAAAAAAGAAACAATTTATTTGTCACATAAATTTTGTTCACATTAAATTATGAACCCATTGACTCCGAACTCGTGATAACTGTATTTCGAAAACCAATGGATTCTCCCGATATCTTATTCAAAAACAAAATATCCACAATAAATTACATGAAATAATTACATTACATCATTGTTAAGGTCGGCAACGTATTTGTAGTGG
This sequence comes from Biston betularia, assembly GCA_905404145.2. NCBI lineage: Eukaryota > Metazoa > Arthropoda > Insecta > Lepidoptera > Geometridae > Biston > Biston betularia. Next base: position 5,998,889 of record FR989879.1, read on the forward strand.
TATTGCAAATATCTATTGGCGACGGTGATTGCTTACAATCAGGCAACACGTCAGCTTGATTGCCACCTGTGGCATACAAAAATAATTCCCTATATGTGTATAGAAATATCTATAATATGTATGTATGTAATTATGTTGAAATGTGTTTTATGTCATAAATAAAGTGTTGTCTATTGTCTATTGTCTATTGTATGTGTGTGGACGTGTGTATGCGTGTGCATGTAGTGTGAGGTGCATTACATCTACCTCTACCAGTCTCTACTACCACATGACAACCACGATCGCTCTATCAAGAGCCGACCGAGAAGAAGAAAAAGAAATAGTAATAATGCATGATGAAATTTTGTAAACAACGTTGACACATTTTATGAGCTAAAGCGTTTAAGTTTTACGTTTTGTTATAAAATAATTATTTATTAATCATACAATTTATCTTACTCGTAATGCTCTGAAACAAAACAAGAAATATTAAAAAAAAAACAAATAACATCGTAAATTAGCGATCTTCAGTTTTCTAAGGCTGCGAATTAAACATGATTTATGCAATGATATTGTTAATAAACCATGATTAAGATCGATGTAAAGCTAAAACATGTTATGTTACAAAACTTTTTGTGTCCACTGACACACCAATAATACAAAATTTACAATAAAATAAACCGACTCCATGAACCTTAGGCCAACTAAGCGCACTGCTCCAATGAAACAGCGAGGTTTCAAGGCAAATAAACGAAAATATCATCGATGTATACATTTTTTTTTGATTTTTGTTAATTTTTCAAAAACCACTCAAATACCTCTGAAGTATGATCTAGAAACCAAGCAAAAAAATCATCAAAATCGAATTATACAGTCGATATGAGGACCTCCTACTTTTTTGAGTCGGTTAAAACACGATAGATTAGATATTATAGATCACCCAATACTTTTACTATTAAAAAATAATGTCTTTTTCAGATATTTTAGCTTTTAGCTTATATTTATTAATTTGTTTTCTAGACTAGTTCCTTTACTAGTTAGATTTGCGAGTCACGTCTGCATACTTTCGGGCAACAATTCGGTCAAGCGGTAGATTCCATTTTAATCCCTATTACTTTAACTAGGGAATAGCGTATAGACGATACAAAACTGTTTTTAGGAAGCCTGCTCTCATTATCCACGGAAGATATCTAATTACATAACAATAGTTAGATTTGGAACAGAAAACCATAGATTTGTTTATGGACATTTTATATTGTGCGAGATATGCGCCTTGACCTTTTTGCTGATAACGCGTTTGTATCGGTCAATAATAATTATTGTTTACGCGCTTAAAGATGATGTAACTGCGACAATAATTGTCACATGTTTAAGCAGTTGTTTGTTTGCGCAATGTGTAGGTATTGCAATAATGATTGATGCGTTCGTTAACATTTACTATTATCTAACACGTATCTACCACTCACCGCTAAATATGAGTACTTACAGGTTCTCTTTATCATCATCATCATCATCATTTCAGCCGTAGGACGTCCACTGCTGGGCATAGGCCTCCCCCATCGACTTCCACAAAGACCGGTTGGAAGCGGCTCGCATCCAGCGCGTTCCTGCGGTCCAGTTCTGCGTGCTATGTGCCCTGCCCATTGCCACTTTAATTAGCTAATCTCTTTATGACGAAACGAAAATTCAATAAAAACGCTATCATGGTTTTACGCACTTTACTACTACAGAGTGGCTAATGTAACTCAAAAAACTAGATTCCCCGCGTGACATTAAAAAAATGGCTAGATATTGCACGACCCGCAGAATGTGAAACGAGTTCGCTGGTTAGATAACGGATGATATTTTTGTGTAAAAAGTAATGAGACGAATGAGGCACTCTCCTGATGGTAAGACATAACGCCTGTCCATGACCATTGCAGCGATACCCAGAATTACTGAATTACTGAATTATTAATTTTTGAGTACTTAGTAAAACAAAGTCCAGGGCATTGCTGCTTTAGCGGTCATCACTTTCAGACTTTTGATGGTTAAGCTCGTGAGTAGTGACAACTTCAGTACGAGCTTCAATGCAGCTTTCTAAACTCGAGCTTTATTCAAAAAGTGACGAATTTTGCCGGCACTTTTTGAATAAAGCACCACCATTTCTATACTTATATAAACACTTGAAAAAACATAGGTTTTGTAAAATAAAATATATATATAATATAAACTCTCGCACTCTTTTATTTTCTTTGAGGTCTTTGTTCTCACTTTATAAATTTAACTTTGTTATACATTTTACTGGTCGTTCCAGCTGCTAGCGCACGTGACGAGCCTGAATGAGTCACCGGACGTACATGGGATCATTGTGCAGATGCCACTTGATTCTGAGCACAAGATCGACGCTCACGTTATCACTGATGCGGTTTCACCTGACAAGGATGTTGACGGGTAAGTAATACTCACTTCCAAGAGCTAGATGTTTTTGTTTTAAATAATTGGCCAAATCACCTACGAATGTAGTGCTATCTCGTTGTGTTTTCATGAAACTAAAAGAGTCAGCACCCCGGTCGCTGCGGCGATCAGAGCTCTATTCATCTTTTTTTATCTTTAAGAAATTTATTAAGGTGTCATAAAAAAACTACGAATGTTAAAAATATAAACAACGAAAAATACGGCGATTCTATCATGATATCATTGTTTGTATCTACAGATTAGAAAAAGTACAGATGCAATTTTGTGTACGAAATTAGTGAAGACTTCTTGCCCCTACAATTTTTTTGTCTTGTACACACACAAATACGCCGAAGTCTTACGTTACACAAACCCATCAAAGTACTTTGGTGCCCGTAGTTTATGTAAGACAAGTATAAATTGTTACATCTAAGAGTGTCCACTCAATTTCTACGCACTAATCTGTTGTATTTACTTCTTCTTTTTTCTACAAAACATTTTAAACAAAGAAAATTACTTGTGCAAATAACTGAACTTTAAGTCCTCATCGTTTTTTTTATCTAGTTTAAACACAGTAAACGAAGGTCGAGTCGCAGTGGGCGATTTCAGTGGCTTCATCCCTTGCACTCCCGCTGGGTGCGTGGAGCTCATCAAGAGGACTGGCGTGCCCATCGCTGGGAAGAACGTCGTGGTTCTGGGCCGCAGTCGCATTGTCGGCACACCCGTATCTGAACTGCTCAAATGGGAACATGGCACTGTCACCGTCTGCCACTCCAAGACAAAAAATCTTAGCGAGATTGTAAGTTTCATCTCGATTTCATACCTACTTATCTATTTTGTTAGCTCTGGGGTAGCGGTCTAATATTAGTTCTGAAACTGCTGCGTGTATTGGTGGAGAACGCGGCAACTCACTATGAAGTCTGGTTCATAGAAACACGGCCTGCGGTAGCAGCAAAATTCGCAGGCGTTACAAAATGAGGCAAGCTTTAACCAGAATACTGTGCCCATCGACTTTGAGCTATTCAAATGGGCTTCCATTCACGATTTCACTTACGTCACGATTTGAAGAATTTGCAGATAAATAAATGAATTTCTTAGCACATTACACACAGCGTCATCAAGCCCCACACTAAGTAAAGCTTGTACTATGGGAACCAGATAACTGATAGAAATGCATACTTGGAAACCCATAGGCACAGTACAGTACATAAACACAGAAAAAACGTGTTTCGTCACATAAATCATTGTTCCGGTGGGAATCGAACCCACGCCCTACAGCGAAGCAGATATTCTACCAAATAAGCTAACAGGGCAGGTCAAAATACGATTTATTATAAAAAAATACTAAAGAGTTCATTACTGTTACGTAACTTAATGTTATAAAAGCGAAAATAACTTTCTGTTTGTTTGTTACCTTTTCACTACTAAACGGCTGAATAGATCTTGATGAAAATGAAGATGGTGTACAGTACGTTTCTGAAGGATAAAGTGGACTACTTTTTGTGGGTTATATTGAAAAAAAGTTTTCCAATTTGGTCTCCATAGTACAAGCTTTGCTTAGTTTAGGCCTAGATGGCACTGTGTGAAATGTCGTACGATTTTTTTTATTTCACCTCTATTAAGTTCTAACACAGGCGTTTTCGATCATCAAAGTAGGTACCTTTGTTCGTAATACGAGTATGAACGACGCTGTAACCAATTGCTCCAATCAACTTCCCAACGCTCAAAGGGGCGAAGTACATTTCACTGCTAGTAATATTCTAATTCATAAACTGTGAACAACGACGAATGGTGCCAGTGTTTTTTTAATTTCTTATACGTCTATACAAATCAGTGGAAAAGGTCAACGTTATGAAAGATCCTATACCTAAGTACCTATAATAATTCCTAAAAGTTTGTTTTCCTGTGAAAACCAAAAACCATAGAATGGTGATAGGATATTGTCTACCACGCTCAAGTTGAAAATGTGCCGCCAAGCACCTAACGGTATGTTCCGGGAGTCTCCCTTGAGAGCCAGTTCCATTTAATGACTAGGTGTGTTTGTCATCTTCGACCACACCGTCACTTAACATCAGGTGCTTAATATAATACGTTAATAACCACCTTTTTTTCTTTGTCTACGGCATCGCACTTTGTGTATTTTACCAGTGTCACGTATTTATTAGACGCTCTTTGATTGTGACCACGTGTGGGTTGTAGACGAAGACCGCTGACATCCTGGTCGTGGCGATCGGTCAGCCGGAGCTGGTGCGCGCGTCATGGATCAAGCCTGGAGCCGTGGTCATCGACTGTGGCATCAACCCTATCCCTGGTAACTAGGCACACGCACTTACGCTTGTAAAAATCATTTTTTGTGTTTTGCTTTGTTTGACTCCTTGAAAAAGGGTACCAGATGTAGTCGAAACTACAGCTGGATATATCCGACGTAATCAAACGTGACTTCGTATAAGAGAAACAAAAATGTGACAAAATTGCGCCAGTTTCCATAGTAAAATATACAAGTACCTACTAACAATTTTATTGTTTGAAACGTGGGTATAAAAAAGACTGGGAAATTAAAACTCGCGTGCACTCGTCACGTGACACGTCATGTCATGGCATCATATTAAAAAAAAAAAAAATTATTTATTCACTAACACGGGGTAATATATTTTTTTTACAAAAAAGGTTACATTATTTTACTAATAAGTTCCCGTGCCTACCTTTTTTATTATCATCTGATGATGAAGTCGGAAGGTAGGTAGTTCATTGGGAGAGTAGTCCCATTAAACTAAACTTAACTAAACCTTACTGTAAAAATCACTAAAAATTCACAGAAAAACAAAATACGCAATTTCATTAGGTATCATATTATTATTTTTTCAGTTATTATATTAAAAAAATCAAACTCAATAAATCTGAAAGTATATTCGTTGATAAAATAAAGAATTAATTTTCCAAATCTTTTCAAAAATGACGTAACAAACTATAAAAATACAACTGAATCAAGAATCTCCTCCTTTTTTGAAGACATAGTACCTCTGGAATATTATTTAACAGAATATGAATACAACAGATGGCCACCCATTTCACAAACAATCAGCAAACAAATGACAGTCAGACGTATGTTTTCTCTTTGTGAATATACAATCGACGGAATTGCTATGAAATCACCAAATATTGACAAAACAACAGCCAACGCACAGTTCACAAGTTTGCAACGCTATGTGACAGATTTAATCAGTATTTCACACAGAAATTGTAGTCCGTAAAATTGTTTTGTCATAAAACTGACCATTATGATCGAAGCGAAAACATTCATGGTTTTATACAAGCATAACTTTAAAGCGTTACATTGACAAAACTGCAGCGAAGATGAAATTTAATCTTATTTAATTTTTTATGCCAAATCTGTAATCTAATTTTGCATTTTTTGTAGTGTGTGTCATAATATTATAATGGAATAATTTATTATATTAGCCGCTGACATAATTTACCTCTTAATTAATTTAATTTACATCTTATCATAACATTGTTTTGGAAAATCAATTGTTCGTGAAAATAACAAGTAAAACCATTTCGCGTTACGTAAGTATGATATACCATAAATGTATTGTAAAACGAATGTCAAAACTACTGAACAACTAAAACATACTGATACTGATATACTAAAACATTTGCCAACCCGCACTTGACCGTCGTGTCTCACACTGAGAACAAGCCAACTGTGGACAGTCTATAAAAACAGCTGATCTGTATCCCAGGCTGTATTTGTTTGGCTCGGTTTAACCACGATTTCATTATTTTATTGTTCGCAAAAACAAACCCAGGGTTCAAGTAATTTATTCTCTCTGGATGTGCTTACATTTTAGTTCTTAAATATTTAGAGAATATAGCGCAATCTTACCTAGCTGCCACGATGTTACCCGCTGTTACGTGAACGCTAAATTTTTCAGGATAAAAAGTATCGTATGTGTTAATCCAAGGTGTCAGCTTTCATACCTACATAAACATACATAAATTTTATCAAAATTGTTATAGCCGTTTGAGCTTGTAGAAGTAACAAACATACAAATACACTCACAAACTTTTGCTTACAATTTTTCATTATTCTATTCGATATCACGAGAAAATAACACCATTAAAACTATAATTATTTATCGTAGAAATATAATATTGATCATCGTTATTTGTAGATCCTTCGAAGGTGAGTGGGCAGCGCCTAGTAGGTGACGTCGCGTACGTGGAGGCGACCCACGTGGCGTCGCACGTCACGCCGGTTCCGGGCGGCGTCGGGCCCATGACCGTCGCCATGCTGATGCGGAACACGGTGCTGGCCGCGCGCCGCCAGCTCGAGCGCTCGCTGCTGCCCGCGTGGCCGCTGCGAGTCTTGCGCCTAACACCGCTCTCACCACCCCCTAGGTACTATCACGAGAAACGCTTCGCTCAAAAATTAGCGCCATCTATTGATTTGACGCAAAATCTTTAATAGACAAAAAATCCGAAACACGCAGAAAGAGTGATGCCATCTAGTCTCTTCGCATGACACTAGAAAATAGTGAGATTTACCTCAGTAACGTTTTGTATGGGTTAATGTATATTTTATTAATAATAAATATCGTAAGACATTACACACAGCGCCATTTGCCCCCAAATTAAGCAAAGCTTGTACTACGGAAACTATATAAGTTATAGAATACTTAGGTACATACATTTTTAGTTATAAATACATACTTATAATACATACAGAACAACTGGATAAACATTTATGTTCGTCATACAAAATGTTTGTCCTGAGTGGGAATCGAAACCACGCCCTAGCTCTTGAAGCAAATACACAACCAAACGAGCTAATAGGGCAGTCAAAGAACACTTCGTGCTAATTGAAGGTCGTGTATCTCAATCTAGGTTCCCATTTCTAGGTACCACTACAGTGGGCATGGGCAAACGTTATCTCTTACCATAGAGTGTTTCGTCCATTACACATTGCCTACATTTTCTATAATTGTTCTTCAGTGACATCGTAATCGCCCGCTCTCAGAAGCCGAAGGACATCGTAGAACTAGCGCACGAGATCGGACTCTATACCAACGAAGTGTCAGCATACGGACGAACTAAGGCCAAGATATCCCTCTCCGTGCTCGACAGACTAAAGAACCAGCGCGGCGGAAAATACATCGTTGTTGCTGGGTGTGTACTACTCTTTACTAACTTATTTACTTACTAAAAAATCAGTAAAAACTAGTAAAGCCGGTTCATCAAGTCTGAGAGGTTGAAATACATTCTGGGGCTCGCGGTCTACAATCGCGTACCCGCTTCCATTCGAGATGCATCTTCCATCGCGTGCTTCAGAAGCAAACTAAGATTTTGGCTTCAAGAGACTTTGTTTTATGTCTTTGACGATTATTTAAAAATAAGAGTTTATTGAATAGTAAATTTTATATTTGACATATTATGAGTTTATTATATGTTATGATTTTGATATTTTTAAATATGATAGGAAAAATGACGTGTAACTTAGGTGTTATGAATAAAAGATTTGTATTTGTTTTTGAATTTTATCTTAACCTAAACTTTGGCTTCTTCACCTCTACTTACAGAATCACCCCTACTCCGCTAGGCGAAGGAAAGAGCACCACTCTTTTAGGGTTGGTACAAGCGCTTACAGCACACCGTGGTCGCAACGCATTCGCTTGCATGCGCCAACCGAGCCAAGGACCTACCTTCGGAGTTAAGGGGGGCGCTGCTGGCGGGGGGTACTCACAGGTAACGGAGAATGTAGAAAAACAAAGAAACGCCCAATCAGATTTTTTTACATATAGCAGCTAGCGCTTTCACTGTTTAAAAGTTGTCAGATCTCAAGAAGCCAAGTCCTTAACTTTACAAGGCTTAATTCTATAAACCATATATCTTAGCACGGAGTCTCATCACGAAAACACGAGAATTCACTTATTTACTAATTTCCGCCATGTACTTTGACGCTACACTACTTTGAAGTGGTCAAGATAAAGCCAAAACAAAAAATACCAGTAAACACTTTACATAGCGTCCTCTAGCAGCAAGCTAAGCAAAATATAGGAACTAGACAACGGATTGAATACTTATTTTTTATTTTTTAAAAGATGAACATCCAGACAAAAGTAACATCTACTTTTGTCACATAATTGTCTTAGGTGGGAATTGAATCCACGCCTTACAGCTCTGAAAGCAAAGTTACTAACAGCTAATAGGGCAGTCGATGTCAAATATTTCAAAACTTTTACTAAGTTATTTATAATTCCACAAGTAACGCACGGACGCACTTTGGCGATCGGATATCCAGATTTCTGACTTTTGCCGTGGATTTTCCAAAAAAAAACTTTCAGATAAACTTGGTCCTAACAGATACAAACATTACGATAAAAAATCACATAAATTGGTCATGCTGTTCGCAAGTGATGTTCCGTTATAAAAGTGGCAATTGATTTTTATTCATATAAGATACAACAATACTTTGTTCACAGAAATAACCAATACATTCTTTCACAGGTTATTCCTATGGAAGAGTTCAACCTGCACTTGACGGGTGATATCCACGCCGTAACCGCTGCCAACAACCTACTTGCCGCTCAAATGGATGCCAGAATTTTCCACGAGCTAACCCAGAAAGACGGCCCACTATACGACCGCTTGGTGCCCAAGATCAAGGGCGTGAGGAAATTCTCGCCTATTCAGCAGAGAAGATTGAAGAGATTGGGCATCAACAAGACTGATCCTGATTCCTTGACTGATGAGGAGAAGACTAAATTCGCCAGACTGAATATTGATCCTAGCAACATTATGTGGAACAGAGGTAAAAAACTGTGTTGAAAACTTACATGAAAGATTTCACACTATCAGCTGCAATAAACCAGTGAAACGGTTCTCTGTATGGTGGCGGGTAGGTAGTAGCTAGCCAGTCTACTAGAAAGTACCCTACCACCGCTTTGGTTTCTTCACGATGTTTCCCTTCACCGGCAGCTCAAGCTCATTGTTAAGGTTTGAACCCACGCCCTTTGACGAGTTATTTGTTATTGACCCAATATTTTTGTGGAGTACTCAATCAAGGTATACCGTCCTGTTTAGTCAAGCACAACGAAGTGAGAGTGTGGCTCCCGTCATCTAGTCTCTACATAGTGTACAATTGTACATACATGTATATCACTGGAAATAAATGTAGGTATATACATTCTGAAAAAATCATCCATCTAGGAACTTCTGTAAGCGACGTATAATTAATAAACGTATCTATAACTAGAATCTGAGCAACTAAACTGACCTAACCCTCGTTTCATTCCAGTTGTGGACTTGAACGACCGGTACCTTCGCAAGATAACTGTAGGCCAGTCGCCAACTGAGAAGGGATTTACACGAGAGACCGCGTTCGACATCTCAGTGGCTTCAGAGATCATGGCCATCTTGGCTCTTGGAAGCGACGTCGACGACATTAAAGAGAGGCTGGCAAGTATGGTTGTGGCTTTGGATAAGAGCGGCAACCCAGTTACTGCTGATGATTTGGTGAGTACCTAACCTTTAAACTTAATAATATCAATGTTGTAATTCAAAGATGACAACGGTCACGGACCTCGGTATCTGTGGAGCGTATATTTTAAATTTTAAAAAACCTGTATCCATCACCGTAGACCGCATCTTCGTTTAACATCAGGTGAGTTGGCGGTCAAACGCAGGCCTATATGTTATATAAAAAGTCTGTTCTAGTTTGTCTGTGACAAAGTCTGTGTTTGTTTATGCTAATTATATATTTGTCTATCGGCTGGCTGAATTCACTGAAGTGCCATTTGAATTCAAAATTTTACCGCCAAGCAATGGTGTGTAAACATTACTGTGTTCTATTTTGTAGGGTACCGCAGCTAGCAAAATTATAGGGTTGTTGAGTCCAACCGTTGAATGTCTTAAAATAATTAGTAAAAGTTCTAAGTACCGCTGAAGTTGTCATGGGCAGGCGTTGTCTTAAAATATCAGGGAGCGTTTACATAAAATAAAATCCGGGGAGTATTCCTAATAAAAAATACCCGATTCATTACAGGGCATGACTGGCGCTTTACTAGTCTTACTTAAGGACGCGTTCGAGCCAACTCTGATGCAGTCCCTAGAAGGCACGCCAGTGCTGGTCCACACCGGGCCGTTCGCTAACATCGCGCACGGCTGCTCCTCAATCCTCGCTGACAAAATCGCTATGAAACTCGCCAAGGAGAACGGATACGTCGCTACCGAGGCTGGCTTCGGCTCTGATATCGGTGCGTATCAATAACAACAACCCTTTGACTAAATATACATTTAGTGTACCTAATCCATATGTGAACTTCGCGAAAGTGTTGTCAGTTTTTTGTTTGAAATGAAATGTCGGGTGAAACAATAAATCTCACTAATATTATAAATGTGAAAGTTTGGATGTTTGTTACTCTTTCACTCAAAAAGTACTGAACGGATTTGGATTAAATTTGCTATGGAGGGAGCTGAGACCCTGGATTAACACATGGGCAATTTTTTTATCCCGAAAACATGTAGCGGTAGCACCGCGGAGCGCAGCTAGTTCTAAACAAATATCGTAGGACATTACACACAGCGCCATCTGACCTCAAACTAAGCAAAGCTTGTACTATGGAAGTCAGATAACTAATAGAATACTTAAATAGAGTTTTTGTGTAAATACATACATAGAGCTGAATGTTTGAATATTCTGGCAGGCATGGAGAAGTTCTTTGATATCAAGTGTCGCGCGAGTGCGGATCGGCCGCACTGTGCGGTGATCGTGGCAACCGTTCGCGCTCTAAAGATGCACGGCGGCGGGCCAGCCGTCTCGCCTGGGCTGCCACTACACGACGTCTATGTTAAGGTAACTCATCAACACAAACGACATCAGTCCAGGATTACGCGTATCGGTACTAATCGTGAAATAAAGTTAGCTGTTTTGATCAGATGTATGAGGCAGTTGAAACTTTTCGTGATTTCAGATAGTAAAAGTTGTTCAATGATGGGTACAACGCTCTTCTTTCTTCGCTTTTCTGATTTATAATACCTTCTATAAATAAATAATTGATTGTTGAAGTTTGGATTGTGCCCTCTATTCTATGTTGTTATAATCTGGTAATTTTAAAACACGGCATACGAGTCTGTTTTACTATTACGCGCGCCTTGACAAGGCGCGCCAATAGATGTTTCTCATCAAAAGAAATTACAAATATAATTTTACAAGTTACGTTGCTGTTTTTAAAACGTATTCTGTTTTTTCTGTTACAGGAAAATCTAGAGTTACTGAAGAATGGTCTCTGCAATTTGGGCAAGCATATTAGCAATGGAAACAAGTTTGGCGTACCTGTCGTGATTGCTATCAACAAACATGGGTTTGTAATAAATTATAAATATTGTCGGAGGTATAAATAAATAACCAAATATATTTTTATGTAAAAGTAATGAGAAAGCGCTAAGCGCTCTCCTGATGGTAACTCCAGTTCATGACCATTGCAGAACTCCAGAACATCCAGAACTTTGAGTAACAAAACAAAACCGAGGGCATTGTTGCTTTGGCGCTCATTACTTTTAAACATTTTAGGGTTTGTCTGAAAAGCCTTTTCATTTCATTTGTCATTTCGCTAGCTACAACATCCTTCAACCGGAATATAACAGGAAAAGCCTATGACCAGCAAATGTCCTTGAATTTATTTTTATTTCCAGAAACGACACAGCAGCTGAATTGCAACTAGTGAAAGAATTCGCCGAATCCAACGGAGCTTTCCGCGCTGTCATTTGCGATCACTGGGCGAAGGGCGGCGCCGGAGCAGTCGACCTCGCCGACGCTGTCATTGAAGCCTGCGACAAGGAAACCGTCTTCGACTACCTCTATCCGCTCAAACTATCCATACAAGAGAAAATCAAGATTATTGCCACAGAGATGTATGGAGCAGGGAATATAGAATACACAGATGATGTTTTGGAGAAAATCAAGTCTTTTACGGAAAAGGTTAGTTCTATAAACGTGTATATATATATTATATACATCAACAATCAACGGTAACAAAAAATAAAAAATATCAGCTATTCTACGTAATTATACAAGTGAAATTTTAATAATATGTAATAAAAGCTTCTTTTTTTCGCGATTTTAGCAAAAGTCATAGTACTCATAAGTCGACGTCACACGTGAACAAAACGCTAGCCTTTATTTTGCCCAACGTTTGAGTATTGCCATATAACGCGGCAATGGGGCCAGCGTTTTGAAAACTATTTCCATTGATAGCGGCCTTTTAGATCAGTTATTGTTTTAAATGTTGCTTGTTTTATTAACTTTGATTATTTATATCTTGAAATTCAATAAATACAGCTGAGTAAGCGTATATGGCAAAGAAAAATTGATACATATTTATTCAATATTTTTAAGTTTTAATGTCTCAATTATTTATTTATAGGTGTACAATAAAGTTTTATTCTATTCCATATTATTTATTTTATTTTCAGGGCTATGATAAGTTCCCGATCTGTATGGCCAAGACTTCCAACTCTTTGACTGGCGATCCAGCGGTGAAGGGCGCCCCCACTGGCTTCACTCTCAAGATTAACGGCATATTCGCGTCTGTTGGGGCAGAGTTCGTGGTGCCGATGGTTGGCGAGATCTCCAAGATGCCAGGACTTCCTACGAGGCCGAGTATCTACGATATTGATCTTAATACCAAGACTGGACAGATCGAGGGACTCTTCTAACACTACGTTATGAACATTGTTTTAATTGGATACGTTATTCTTAAGTAAAATGGTTTTTATAAATTGATATTGTTAGCAAATTTTGGCTGTTTTATTTATTTCATTTAAGGATTATGCGCAACGATTTTATTAACAGCTCTTTTTTTCGTAATTACTTCATTGCTTGGATTAAGAGTATTTTACTCAAATAAACTTAAATTGTAAAAGTATAGGTAAGTACTATACTTGCTACATTGATTGCCATCGGCTAAATTGGAGGCCAAGTGAGGTAAGATGGAAGACGTTCGAAGCCAAATGTAGATAGATAGAAACTCTTTATTGTGCGCACCAGAGATAGAAAAAAAAAATGTACAGATAACAAAAGAAATGTAGACGAAATAGATGCGAACAAAAGAAACAAAGTTTTACGGAAGAAATGTTTATTAACTTAATAATTATGAAACTAACAAAAAATAATAGTAATTTGAAGTTTTGGCTTACGGCTAGAAATGACGTGGAGACAAATTTGGATTCGATAAAATGACGGTAGAAAACACTGACTGATGATTGGTGGCTGGGCTTGATTTTAGACAACACAAAGCACGATGTAAATTACAAGCTAGAGACAAAGTAATAATTCAAAAAGAACGTAGTAGTTATATTCGTACTTTGGAAAGTCAGCGCTGCTTAACTTTATTCAGTGGATGCAACCACTCAAGTATCAGGATTCCAAATTGAATCTGTCAGTCCTAGTATAGGTAGGTGCAAAATTCGCAAGTCAGTGTACCCTAACTTCTAAATCAGTGGTCTGGCGCGTCGTCGACTTCGTTGACGATCTGCGTGGGGGTAAAGGTGGCAGCGGGTGATTCTTCATCGTCACTGTCCGCGCCGGCGGCGCCAGGGTGCGAGGGCACGAAGTGCTCCGCCTGCTGCGACCGAGCCGCCTTGTCCGACCCCGGGGCGTGCCACGACTTCTGACCAGATTCCTGGAAACATAAATAAATAAATATCGTAGGACTATACAATACACACAGCGCCATCTGGCCCCAAACTCACACAGCGCCATCTGGCCCCAAACTAAGCAGAGCTTATGTGATGGAAGTCAGACTATTAGAATTAGTCAGAATATTATTATTGACAGCCCTGTTGGCTCATTGATTGTATATCTGCTTGAAGAGGACAAAACATCTTGTAGTATAATGTATAAACAAATGTTTGTTCTGTGTCTGGGGTGTTCTGTATTAATAGTTATCATCGGCATGTTTAGTTGACCAATTAAAAAAAGAAGAAACTTAAATATATTTTTTTTGTAAATTCAGCTTTAGGTTTAATGAACCAAAAAAAAAGTATTTCTATTAGTTATCTGATTCCTCTAATACAAGTTTTGCTTAGTTTGGGACTAGATGGCGATGGATGAAATGTCAACGAGAACCCGTCCCGGTTTCACACAGACATATTATAAACTTTTCGGAAAAAATATCAAAATTATATTGGTAAGTGTCAAAAGCCGCTGCGTGGTTATAAAAAGTAAGCGGAAAAAAAGATAGACGCGAACAGCGACTTTATTTTGTACTATTTAGAGAATACACGATGCCATCTGCTTCGAGCACTCGATGATGGAAAAATAGTATTTAGGGGTGGCGTATTTTTACTATATATAATTTTTTTTTAATTTGAAAAATAATGAGACGAACGAGATGCTCTCCTGATCGTAAGAGATAATGCCTGTCTATGACCATTGCAGCGACACACAGAACTTTGAGTAACAAAACAAAGTCCAGGGCATCACTGCTTTGGCGCTCATTACTTTGAGACTTTCGATGATGGTTAGTCTCAACAGCCCAGTAATTTCGCTAGCTGCAGTACCCTTCAAACCGGAATACAGTAATGTTAACACACTACTGTTTAGCGGCAGAATATCTGCTACTGTAGTGGTACCTACCTAGACGACCTCCTGCTAAGGAGATCTATTACCAAGTAAATTGTATCTTGTAGTTATGTGTATCTTTAACGGCAACATGGCAAACCAAGCGGTAGTATAACATTAAATTAGACAAAAATAACTGCGTACTTCTATCTTCTTTAAATAAAATGATTACGATACACAAACGTTTACGGAACGGACATTTAGATGCTTTTGGGAATAAACGACCATACATTTTAGACGCGACATTGTCACACACCGCGTGTGGTCGGTTTTACGCAAATAAAGTCGTGTTTGCAGATATAAAAAATTCAATAGATACTTAATATAATTGGTCATTGAGAACGTGCTGTAAATCCTAATCTATAATTTGGGGATGAGGAATGATTATTATTGATCGTATATCAGAATTCAACGCGTGTCACAAAGCCCATGTAGATTGTAAAACAGTAAAGTACTTGGCGTATCGATATTATTTAAAGAATATCGTAATGTTCTCGTAAATTTCAAATTTGCAATGTCTGCTAATCAAAAAAAGAAATGCTTAAATGACTTATATGTATTCTTTTACATTTCCCCAGTATATATTACGTGTACAAAAGTTAACGGTCCATATGCCCAGTCTGGACTATGCTATCGCATTTTGAGTCCATTAAAATACCGAATTGATGGTAAACAAATTGTTCATTCATCTCTCTTTACTACCAAGGCCGGACTCTGTTTAGTGACTCGTGCAAACAAAAATGCATGAAAAGAAAAACATATTTTTGCAAGCGATGATAGCTCAGTGGTTAGCGCGGTAGGTTCGCATGCCGAAGGGCGTGGGATCAAATCCCAACAATGAGCTTGAGCTGCCGGTGAAGAAAATCATCGTGCGGAAACTATAGCATGGTGGTAGGGTACTTCAGTACACGGCTGGCTAGCTACCACCCTCAAGTTAAAAATCTGCCGCCAAGCACCTAACAGTGTATTCCGACAGTGTCACTTAAGTGCCAGTGCCATTCCAGCCTAGGTGTGCTTTACCATCTTCGACCACACCTTCACTTAACATCAGGTGAGCTGTGGTCACACAACTAGCCTGTCAATCATAAAAATAGTATAAAACAAATGGCGAACAGCATAAAATTGGTTGCAATTGTTTTAAGCGAGAATTTATACAGCCTTCATTTGAAGTTACTTTAGGCAAATGCAATATTTCAATTCGCTTATGATTTTTAACTCTTTCCGTAAATAAGTTTTTTCTGCAAATAGCCGTTTACTGATGCGACACAGAACGCTGATAAATGGGAACCGCATAAAAATACTGTACCTCATTAATATTTAAGCGTATATTAAACACGAAAATCAATCTCGGTCAACGCTATGGCATGTACGTATTGTTACGATTTGTAAATTCAAATAAGGATAAGCATGAAGGTCTAAAGTCTGTCAGAGTTGATAAAAATGTTTCAATTCAAGTTTTAGGTTTTAACAGATTTATGTTTAAAATGTAGTGAAAAGTATTATCACTACATAGTATAAAACAAAGTCGCTCCCCTCTGTCCCTATGTATGCTTAGATATTTAAAACTACGCAACAGATTTTGTTTTTTTAATAGATAGAGTGATTCAAGAGGAAGGTTTATACGTATAATACTTGTATATGCACCACATTAGTACCTACATTGCACCCGTGCGAAGCCGGGGCGGGTCGCTAGTGGGTACTAATAATAAATTTCAATTTTATTTTACACCTATTATACAAATTACCCCACACGCAAAATAACTACGCTTTGTTTCAGCTATTCGATAAATATTTTTGAATCCGTACAATACCTCTACATAGTATAAACCGAAGTCGCTTCCCGTCGTCTGTACGCTTAGATCTTTAAAAACTACGCAACCGATTTTAATGCGGTTTTCATCGATAAACAGAGTTATTCAAGAAGGTTTAGTTGTATAATACATACATATGCACCAAATTAGTACCTACATTGCACCCGTGCGAAGCCGGGGCAGGTCGCTAGTTATCAATAAAAAATAAATGGTAATGAGTAATCTAAAATCTTTTTTTTAAATTTAATCTTCTTTTTTCTGAATTCAAATTCTACGGCCCGCACCGCACCCGTCTTTTTTTTTTTTTTAATGGTTGACAGGCTAGGTGTTTGACCACAGCTCACCTGATGTCAAGTGAAGGTGTGGCCGAAGATGGTAAAGCACACCTAGCCTGGAATGCAACTGGCTCTCAAGCGAGGCTGCCGGAACACACACACGTTAGATGCTTGGCGGCAGATTTTCAACTTGAGGGTGATAGCTAGCCAGCCGAGTACTCAAGTACCCTACCACCATGCTTTGGTTTCCTCACGATGTTTTCCTTCACCGGCAGCTCAAGCTCATTGTTGGGGTTTGAACCCACGCCCTTCGGCATGCGAACCTACCGCGATAACCACTGAGCTATCATCGCTACAAATTATTTCTATATTTAGTGTAAAGTTGACCGAGATCATAGTCCACCTCGTTACTCGCACTATGATCTTACCCTTCTCATAATGAGAAGAGGCCCGTGCCCAGCAGTGGGACGATTTATAAAACATGGCTCATCCGTATTCAGAAAAAAAACTTAGAAATTTTCAATACTCTATGAATCAGTAATCATTACAAATTTCGAACTGAAACAATTAGTCAGTCATCATCACAAATTTTGAACTGAAACAATTGGTCAGTCATCATCACAAATTTCGAACTGAAACAATTGGTCAGTCATCATCACAAATTTCGAACTGAAACAATTGATTATTGCTCTTGTGATATAATTATGATACCGCAAGCAAGTGCTTAGTCGGTGCTAGCGACTCCGCCGAGGAAACTATGAAATTAATTTTATTACCTTGTTGACTTTCTTGCGAACAAATTCAGACAAGTTTCGTAACACCACGATAAGAAAACATAGCCGAGATTTCTACGATAAAACCGCTGGCGAAATTGTCCTCTAGCGCAGGCTTTATAGATTCGCTCTGGGTAATTTTGACATTGACTTTTGTTCTCGACATTGGTCACGTACATTGTACTGGTATAACGATGGTTTACACGAGAATTATCGTGTTAGCATCGCTGGCGCCGCTATGACCGACGCGACGCCTGTTATTGCGACCCATTTGCATGCGCTCTGCTCTAGTTGTGCGATGGATAAAGTTTTATTACGCACTTAAACGCCCGCGATTGTTTGCAATCGAGATATCTAATTTTACACTGTGTTCAGAGAATTTCTTTCATTTAAACTTACAACTGGCATTTATTTTGGTGTTTATTTGCGGTAAATCACAATTGCTTGAATAAAACAGTAGACTATTAGCATAATCTACTGTTTTATTCAAAAATCATAAATTCATAAATCATTCATAAATTCGATTTTATGCCAATAATCTACTGTTTTATTCAAGCAATTGTGATTTTCCGCAAATAAAGACCAAAATAAATGCCAGTAACTGTGATTTCACTGTAAAATTATGCTCCATTTGTCATTATATGGCATAAATTTATTTATATGGAAATCGTACCACCTTAAACAGTCATACTTCCATCATGTCCTCCGAAATAATGATCGTGCCCCACCCTGTCATGTTCCTCTCTACTGACATCAATACTCGATTGTTATCTTTGTGCTCTATGTCTCAGCGATGAACTCATGAGACACATGTGCGAACATGGCGCCAGACATAATCGATTCCTCGCACAAAGTGCGCATCTTCCCATTAAGCTTGTCTGTATGTTTATTTATAATTTTCTGTACGCACATAGTACAAGTATGTTCTCATTACTCTACCATTATTGCATTCTAATCTCACCCGCAAGAAATATTTGTACTTGTAAATGTTTGTAAAGCTCACGTTTTACAAACATTTACAAATACAACGAGGCTTTTTGGTCGAGTGTGAGCTACAAAATAATCAAGTAGTTAGTTATTTATACGATAGGATTTATTTCATTTTAGTTATTGATTACGAGTACTAATTAGGTATTGGTTTATCGGGCTTTCATTCTTTTCCTACATTTTTACTTCCGCGCAGTTATTTACTTCTAGGGTTGTTTCTGTTACGCAAATACGAAAAAGATTTTTGAGTTTTTCGATTACATTCATTATATTTCGATTTCGGTTCACAGTCGGATAACTTTTCCGTGATCGCCTAACTTAAACGGCAATAAGAGCTAATGGTACAACCCCTGATCGATCGATCGAGTTGCGCAAAGCAACCGTCGGCAAACCTGCACGTGTCGCGATGTACGCCAATATAAGAAAAAGGAACGCCATCTATTAACTTGACTCTTTACTACTACGAAGTTGACAAAATAAAACCAAAATAGCTGGCAGGCCTATGTCCAGCAGTGGACGTCCTACGGCTGAAACGATGATGAGATGAGCTGGAAACACAGTTCCATTCCTGGCTAGGTGTGCTTTACCATCTTTGACCATACCTTCACTTAACATCAGGTGAGCTGTGGTCAAATACCTAGCCTGTCAATCATAAAAAAAAACACGAATAGAGAGTAAGCCAACCGTATGGCACGAGAAAGAGTCCGATTTACCTTAGTATCGTTTTTTGTATGGCATGCTGCAATAGTATAATATTATCTATGGTCGGATGGTCGCACTTACTTGGTATGAGTCGCGCACGTGTCGCACGCGTTCGAGGTACATGTCGTAGGCGACGCGTGCCATGTGCGGCATGTCGCGCGCGCGCAGCACGAGTTCGTCGGGCACTGCGGCCGCGGCGCCGCGCTGTGCTGGGTACCGCTCGCCGGGCACCAGCTCCAACTGGAGAGGCCTCTCTACCAGCTGCAGAAAAGAACAGCATTATTAACGCCAGCGGGATGGTATCTGAATTTAAGCCTGCTCCAAACAGACGCGGCCGTGAGTTTACCGCTACCGTGGATAATTTTGTTTGCAGCAAACTACACTGTTACATAAAACCCGAGCTGATTCCATAGCCCTAGCTGCGGTTTGAGCTAGCCGTATACTGAGCCTTATGAAGAACTACCTAATTTATAATAAAGTCAAAAATGACGCTAGACTGTTGTTTCCTTGCTGTGTATTATAGAACCAACATCTGGAATGAATGTAGCTACTTTTCATCCCAAAAAACAAGGTTTACTATTTATCATCGACGCACAAAAAATGGCAACGAAATTGTGTGATTTAAAGAAAAACTCAATATTAATTCTTCTTAAATCGTAGTCGTTTACATTCTTGGCAGAGTGGTCGTGGTCATCCGTTCCGGTGCCGGTGGTGGCTCGGCAATCCGTCGCTATTCTTCGCTTGTGCACTCACTCACAAGACCGTGCAGCCTTTATCTGGTCGGTCCATCACAATGGGGACCTGCAACGCGGTCTTGTGCCCTCAACTTTGCCCTGCACCACAAGACGCTCAACAGAAGCATCATCGCTTCGCGATACGTGCCCAAAGAATATGAGAATGCGAGCTAGAACGATGGAGGATAGACGCTGCTCGATGCAAAGTTCTTCTAGAATAGACTGATTCGTTCTGAACTCAATCCACGAGATTTCCCGCATTATTCTTCAGCACCACATTTCGAGAGCGTCTCTCTTCTTTTTCTCACTTTCACACAGGGTCCATGTCTCAGCGGCATATAGAAAAATGGAAAAGACGAGCGCCCTTACTAGTCGTATATTGGTGGACTTTGTAGTATTCCGTTTTCCCCACATTTTCTTCAACTTGTCCATCGCTGACCTCGAAATAGGCATGCGCCTTTTGATTTCATCAACACATCTAGGTAGGTCTAGGTGGGTACCACCGCAGTACCAGTTATTCTGCCGCTAAGCAGTAGTGTGTAAATATTACTGTGTTCCGGTTCGAAGGGTACTGCAGCTAGCATAATTACTGGGCTGTTAAGAATAACCATCGAAAGTCTCAAAGTAATGAGCGCAAAGCAGTGATGCCCTGGACTTTGCTTGGTTACTCAAAGTTCTGTGTATCGCTGTAATGGTCATGGACAGGCGTTATCTCTTACCATCAGGAGAGCGTATCGTTCGTCTCACTACTTTTTACATAAAAAAAAAACATCACCACCAATAATAATAATTTAACAGTTGCACAATTAAGAAGTAGTTGAGACTAGCATCCCACTAATATTGTAAATGTGAAAGTTTGGATGGATGGATGTTTGTTACTCTTTCACGCAAAAACTACCGAACGGATTTGGATGAAATTTAGTATGGAGGTAGCTGAGACCCTGGATTGACACATAGGATACTGTTTATCTCGAAAACATTTAACGGATAACACCGCGAGGCGCAGCTAGTAAGTTATAAGTAACAATACAGAAATGTTCAATCCAGTATAGAAACTGACATATTTTGACAATTTTTTGCAATTTTGTCTTCATGAAGAAAGCCAAACTATAGTCAGAGTATCCGATATAATTAAACGTGAGTAAATCCTGCATAAGTAGAACCAAAATATTCAATGCTTTCATCTTTGTATCGTAAACAATTAAGTGGTTTCGTTTATAATCTATAGTTTGATATATCTTTGGAATGAACGGTGTACGTATTTCAGTGCTAGCAACAAAATATATTTTTGTCTGGAAGTGAATACGAGCGTGCATATAATTTGTACACCCGACAGTCACGTGTTACACACATAATGGTGGCAAAAATAAAGATTAGCGAGTTTGTATTTTAGTCTCGTCAAACAACGACGCTAGGTAAATTTTTACTTCTACTACGGACACAACTGTGAAATTATTAAAAATAAAAATAGCAGGGTAATGTTTATTTAATAATAACTAGCTGCGCCCTGCAGTGTTACCCGCTATATGTTTTCGGGATCATCATCATCATCATCATCATTTCAGCCGTAGGACGTCCACTGCTGGACATAGGCCTCCCCCATTGACTTCCATAAAGACCGGTTGGAAGCGGCTCGCATCCAGCGCGTTCCTGCGGTCTTTACTAGGTCGTCTGTCCACCTTGTGGGTGGACGTCCTACGCTGCGCTTGCCGGTCCGTGGTCTCCACTCCAGAACTTTGCAGCCCCACCGGCCATCAGTTCTGCGTGCTATGTGCCCTGCCCACTGCCACTTCAACTTGCTAATCCGTTGGGCTATGTCGGTAACTTTGGTTCGTCTACGGATCTCCTCATTCCTGATTCGATCTCGTAGGGAAACTCCGAGCGTAGCCCTCTCCATAGCGCGTTGTGCTACTTTGAGCTTACCAAGAAGGCACACAGTCAGAGACCACGTTTCAGCGCCATAAGTCATCACTGGTAACACACACTGGTCGAAGACTTTCGACTTGAGGCACTGAGGTAATTCGGACGAGAAGACGTCGCGCAGTTTTCCGAACGCTGCCCAGCCGATTCGGCCGCCGTTTTCGGGATAAAGAGTAGCATATGTTCTAATCCAGGATCTCAGCTACCTCCACACCAAATTTCATCCAAATCCGTTCAATAGTTTTTGCGTGAAAGAGTAACAAACATCCATCCATCCATCCAAACTTGCACATTTATAATATTAGTGGGATAATCCTTTATATTTGGGTGTTTATTTTTATTGTGACAATCAAAGAGACAAATAAGATGCTCGCTCACTTATTGCGTGAGATAAAGTATGTCCATAGTAATTGCAGCTTAGAACTTTAAATAACAAACCCAGAGCATCCCTGAATTAGTGCTCGTTATTTTAAGACATTCGATGGAATCTCATCAACCCTATGATTCTGACATTTTCAAACTAGAACAGTAATTTTACCTGATTGAAGGTAGGTTGCAGTTCGAAGCAGTTCCTGAAGAGATTGGCCCTCGCGAAGATGTAAAGACCCAGTCTCGCTCTGGACGCCGCTACAATCAGACGTCTCAGATCGCGCACGTGCCCCACTGCCTTCGTCCGCACTAGCGACACAAGGGCTATGTCGTTTTGTTGACCCTGGTATTTGTCCACAGTCGTCACCTGTACAAAAATAAAATTATTGATAGGTCAGAGATATGTTTCTATTTAACGTTATTTAACATTGGCTATAAAGTTAAAGGTATGGTAGACTAGTTGAAAAAAGCGTCTAACTCTCAATTTGGTGTCCCTAGGTTTAAATTTCACGACGCTGACTCTGTGAAAGATATGAGTATACCGTGCTGAGAATCGTCTGACCTCTGCAATAACATTGAATCTTATCCAGAAAAAAAAATCTCGGCAACCATTCCTTATTACGTCCTAGAGACCAATGAAACTTGCAAATTTCATTCGGTTATTTCCAGTGATTTTACGGGCGGTAGAATATTTCTCAGAACAGTTCTGGCTGATGTACAAGAACGCAATCAGTCTATACCGAAATCGGCACCTACAAATTGAATTACTAAGCAATATAGTTTTTTCAATCGGTTTTTGAGCTTCATTATCCAATGGAAAACCCTAGTAATAGTTTGTAATGATAATAGTCAAACGGAATACTTTTCATTACAAACAATTACGATGGCCGATACTAGTTGAACACAATACAGATTGTCTGTTTTTGCGATCATAAAGTCAGATAAATGATGACTGAATCTGCAAGTTACTAGCTATTGCACCATGATGACTAACTTTGCAAATTGATCTTATTCGTAATCCGGATATTAACAATGACGAGATAGAAAAGTCAAACCTCCTCTCACTCTAATAGGGTTGATGACCGCATACCGAAAATGTATCAAATGAACGTCCAAGACTTGCCTTATACTGAAATATGTAGTTGTGTAGCGAAACCACGACCTGTTACGTCTATCAAGGACGCCTAAGAACATTGCGCAATCGAGCGGTGGCTATTTTTAGAGATTTGTTTATGTCTTTTTAGTTTTTAGGACCGATATAATAGGAATTTTCGTTACGATCAAGATTAAGTGGAGACACTAATGAGGCACTTAGAAGATCTTTCGATAGCCATGTATGTAGTTTGGAATGTATTTTAGGCAGAGCTTTATAGCCAAATAGCCTTCACCCGCGGCTACGCTAGCGTCATTAGACTTTGTTCTGTCACAATACTACCTTATAGTAATAATATCACCGCACGCTATGTCACAGAAGAAGATATAAGAACCACGAAAACTGCCGCGTGCAAAAACCTCAAGCTTCAATATATTTTACCGATTTAAAAAATCAGATTTAACCTACACAGCTCGTTTTTGAGAGATTTTAATGGTTGTCAGGCTAGGTTTTTGACCACAGCTCAGCTTTGATAATAAGTGATGGTGTGGTCGAAGATTGTTAAGCACACCTAGCCTGGAATGGAATTAGGTCTCAAGTGAGGCTGCCAATATACTGGCACTAGCACCTGGGTGCTTTGCGACAGATTTTCAACTTGAGGGTGGTAGCTAGCTAACCGAGTACTAGAAAGTACCCTACCATATTTCCTCACGATGTTTTCCTTCACCGGAAGCTCAAGCTCGTTGTTTGTGTTTGAACCCACACCCTTCGGTGTGTGAACCGGACGCGCCAAACGTCGTGAAACGTTCACAAACAGATAGCCGTTCTAAGCCCGAAAGCGTTGTTTTAAAAAACCCGAGATGATGGCTTGACAGATGACGCACACTATAGACAAGAAAAATAACAGTACTTTTATAAATTAAGATAAAACACAAAAAAAAATGTTATACCAGATTACTAAGCAACATGACGGTATACTTTAAACACAGTCGGCTAGTCGGCGGTAACATAAAAATATGAAATAAAAACCCGGCCAAGTGCGAGACGGACTCGCGCACGCAGGGTTCCGTGCCATTATATACAAAAAAATCAAGTTTGTTGTATGGGAGCCACCCTTAAATATTTATTTTATTTTATTTTTAGTATTTGTTGTAATTGTATTGTTGTTTGTATTGTTTGTGTTATAGCGGCAATAGAAATACATCATCTGTGAAAATGTCAACTGTCTAGCTATCACCGTTCTTGAGATACAGCCTGGTGACAGACGGACGGACGGACGGACAGCAAAGTCTCAGTAATAGGGTCCCGTTTTTACCCTTTGGGTACGGAACACTAAAAACAATCTCGATCTTGATACTCATCCACGTTCAGACATCAGATACCCATTGAGTTCAAATGTAGGTATATACAATATTTAAAATAAAAATATTATTATAATACATAAGAAAGTATATACCTAATGTGTTAAAAAAGATCTCTATGTCTAGATAAAATTTATGAGCAAGTAGTTAAATTCGTTTCAGTGAATTCCACAGTTTATTTGACAATAAAGAATATTTTTGCACAAATTTCATAGCGCAATCAAATACTCGGCATCAAATGTAGCTTTTGTGTTTATAGTCATCAGTGTATTTGGACTTATGATTTAATGCAGCCGGAATTTGAAAGGACAATTACAATAAAGTCACTCACAATCAATTCATTCTATGTTCTATGATCACATTATTTAAATATTCATTGTCAACTAATTTACATACTATTACGTCAGGTAATTTAAATATATCTTACCTATTGCTACATACACAACAAACTACATATTTGGAAATGAACATTTTATGAGTCTCCAAGTAAACAGAAAAACCGGGTCAAGTGCGAGTCGGACTCACGCACGAAGGGTTCCGTTCCATTAGCTATAAAAACGGCAAAAAAATCACGTTTGTTGTATGGGATCCCCCTTAAATATTTATTTTATTCTGTTTTTTAGTATTTGTTGTTATAGCGGCAACAGAAATACATCATCTGTGAAAATTTCAACTGTATCACTATCACGAGAGATCCATTCATTCATGAGATACAGCCTGGTGACAGACGGACGGACAGCGGGGTCTTAGTAATAGGGTCCCGTTTTACCCTTTGAGTACGGAACCATAAAAAGGAAGCTAAATTTTCGATATTGTTTTATCAAATACAAATACAAATACTTTATTGATAACAACGATGTTACAAGTCACTTCAAAATTTTAGAGATGTCATTAAATGGGTTTTAAAACACTGATTACATGTCAAAATAAGGTATGTTAATATCCAAATCAAAGTAAGATAGTATTTCTAAAACTCTATAAGCACAAGCGGGACCAAAAGGTCGATTGAAGCAGACCGTAGGATCAGACAGGACGTGAGTTAGTATTTCTCGGCTCGTACGAGCTTTGTTTGTGTTTTTTACATTGCGTTGTTGCTATGCAAGTCTTATACCGGTTCCGACCGATATCGTTTTTGTAAATACAACAAAGGGCTATTAGAAAACGTTTATTTTATTTATTTTTGGATTTATTATACGGAATGAATTAAGGTCGATTACGATTTTAGTTTCGGTCATATTGCTTGTGACCCTTTTCAAGGAGTCAAAGCGGGGTTATTACGTAATCATACACGAGTGTTCCGTGCAAGTGAAACAAAAATTTGCCAAGACCAGTAAACGAAGTTGTGTAGTGTGTATGTAATCTTTTGACGTCTTGTGTTCTCGGTTTTTTAGGGTTTCGTACCCCGAAGGGTATTGTATGAAACTCGTATTATTCCAATAACTAAGCATATTTCTATATGTCTGTCTGTCTATAACTTTAAATCTTATTCTGACGTCAAGTACATACTTCCACGAGATTCTACAATTATAAAATTAAAAATGTAAAACACCACCGACATTTGATACCCATTTTGAGGGAGTTGTGAAAAAATATGTAATCCGCCATTTTGTGGCGGCGGCCATCTTGGACAGATTTTCATCAAACATAGCTAAGAATACTCCCCACTAATTCACTTTTCAAACAAAATCAAAATCGGTTTATCCGTTCCGGAGCTACGATGCCACAGACAGATAGACAGACACACACACACAAAGACACGTCAAAATTATAACACCACGTCGTTTTTGCGTCGGGGGTTAAAAAGGTTACCTTGTGAGGTCGTCCAATGAGAGGGTTGTCGGCGCAGCGCTTGTCGATAACGTCGCGGATGAGGTGCTTCTGCCCATTGTAAGTGGTGAGAATAGAGATGCGCTCTGACGGCCATCCCACTAGTCTCATGTACATGAACACTGCCACCACGTATTCTGCCTCAGCCAAGTTCTGGGGAAAGAAAAATCTTTATCCACACGAAAACTCCATTGCCGAAAAAAAACATTTTGTATGCGTCACCGTCTACGTCTGTACTTATTTCAACCCACGTGATATATGAATGAAATTGCGACGGACTAGGTTTAGGTAAATGGCTACGGGTAGAATCACCAGGAATCACTTTTTTTGTGGATAACTTTTCGACATCGATTTTTCATAGATGGGTTTAGTTATATCAGTAGATGACGCCATTTTTTCTTCTTCTAGTAATTACAAAATAGTGGTGTATAGAATGTCACAAGTGATATAAAATAGACACTGACGTGACATGACATTGTGTCAAGAGACATGGAGTTGTGTCATGAAGATTTTACAAGTAAGTACCTGATAAAAGTAGGGACTGGGCTCAGTCTCGCCGGCGCCGTTGAAATCATCGACATTGATGAGCTGAAAATCGTGCCGTAAACCTGCGTTGGCGGCGCGGTACTCTGGCTGTCGAGTCACGTGGGCCAAGTCGCCCAGAGCGCGGTACCGCCACCGGTATAGGTTGCAGATGCTGTGGATGAGCAGAATATCCAAAATATGTACATTTATATAAAAAAATGGACGAGATACTCGATGCCGAGAGATAACGCCGTCAATGATTATTCCAGCGATAATCAGAACTGTGAGAAAGTCCAAGGCATCACTTTCATTGATGAGTCATTAAAGTTGTTAAAAAACCGTTCAAAAAGGTTTTTTGTGCGATGAATTCTTCTCTAAACGGCTCGTACATGGATCAGGAAGAGCATAAATTACCATTAATTTAAATTGAGTCTGCCACCACAGGCGCCAGATTTAATTTATTGAGTGACGCCTATACTCGTAATTTTATAGATAAAATGAAATCGTGTATAGCCGTCTTACATGTCAAGCCTTAGAGTATTTACAAACAGCACACCAGAATGTATGATTTCCTTCTAACAATAGGCACTCTTGTACTTCTTAGGTAGTTTCTAACTATATGTATTATTTATTTCCCGCCTGTTCTTAATCTATATCGTGTTTTCTATTCTTAGTTGCCTAGAAGAGATCGCTTTTAGCGATACGGCCGCTACTTGTGGCACAATCTCATAAGATTATTTTGTTTTCCGATTTTTTATGTTTTTGGTGTGCACTATAAACAGTTTTTATCTATCTATCGATATCTCTTTAATATTTTGTTCTGTGAAATCATCAAAAAAATGATGAATAATCACGAGTTTGTCCGGATTTTCCGGTTCTAGAACGCATTACTCACAGGGATGCATCCCTCTGAGTAATTCCCTGACTCAAATGAGGTCTCTTAAACTCGTTGAACTTTAACACCATTGTTAGTTTGAATTACATTTCGTAATATATATCTGCATTCAGGCGTGCGACAAGGGTAAATTGTTTCCCCATTATTGTTCACGAGAACACAGGAGGAGCTCGACAGAGAAAGTCACCTCCTAACTATATATATATATATATATATATATATCTATATATATATATATATATGTAGGTGATTATGATTATCTTATCTATGTCACCTAATTACAAATTTCTACACAAAAAGTCATATTGCCACAATGGCTAGAGGAATTTATATGGTTCACATTTTTTATCTATATTAATCCAACCGATTCTTCGCAACGTATCCGTTTTCAGTATTTGGATAAATCAAGGAAATCAGATATTTCAAAGATGGGTGAATACCACGTTTTGGGACCGGTTGCCATTAACGCTTTTACTATACTAGCCAAGATGCTCGAACTGGGTTCGGAGTAAATCCTATGTACTTATACTTTTGTACTGGCCATAGGTATCTATTGCAGAAACGATAAATAACCGTTGAAATAGAAAAGTTTTAATGCGGACCATGAATCAGCAAATACGCATTGGCTGAAAGTGAAAACCCGCAGTGGATACCTATCGTCTAAAATAAAATGTATTTCTTTGTACCGAAAATATTTATCTAAGAAGTTTGTGCTTCCCAGAATGTTCAGTGAAGTAGTGACATACGTCAATCATAATACACTTCATATATTAAGAGACAGATGTTGGGTTTCACGTATCTATAAAAAATAATAGATATCAACCACACACTACGACTTTTAGAGATCCGTATCTGAACATTATCAAGCTCTATTACTAAGTCTGCTTGTCCGTCTATCTGACCTATGTTCTGGGCCCGTTTGATGCACACTCTTTACCTTTACTTACAACTTTTCAAGTCAATTTACAGCATAACTGTTGGTTAACTCGATGTACAATACTTGTTCTACAAATTATTATGTAGTGGTGGGCAATACGCAGTACGTAAGAAGCAGCCGCAGATTGGTTTAAAAAATAGTCGACTTTTGAGTTCTTTATTAACAAGATGATAAATGTTTTAAAAAAAACTCGACCAGATGTGGTATAATTAGAACGGGGCCATGGACCATCTCCGATTGAGATCTACCGGGTTCAGCGTGCGAGTATGCGAGCCTATATTTCATTCTCAATGGATAAGCTCAGTAATCTACTGCCACTCAAATAGCAACGAAACTAAACAGTATACATTTTTTATTGAGTTAAACTAATGTTTTGTCATCAGAACTAAAGATCAGATAAATCTGTCAACGGGAAAGGGGTATAATTTCAATTGCTAGATTTGACCCAAAACCATCAACAACAACAAACAGGGCAAGCTAAATAAAACCGTTTAATAACGGTTGTAATTTAACAAAAAAATGTATATAAGCTTTAGCAGATTTTAAAAACGGGTATTTTTTAGGTCAACTCACCTAGGTCTAGCTCGTCCCTGAGCGTCCAACTCCACGTAGGGAACTCCAAGTCTCACCATCCTGGTGAAAAGACTCTGTTCCATGTTACAATATTTTTGGAAAGCCATGTTCTTCACGACTGGCGGCAACTGGTGGTGGTCACCGATCATTATCCAGCGCTTCAGTCGTGATCGCCCGTCTTGAGGATTTTGCAACAGCAGTGGAATGAAGGTTTCAATTTCAAGAATTTGGGCTGATTCCTCCATCAGGATGTTGTCGTATTTAAAGCCTGGCAAACAATGGTGAGAAAAAGTACATTTTTATAAATACTATGATAGAAGAAACAGATAAAGGAAGATCGAGAAGAATGTAAAAGTAAAAAAAATCACCCGGTTATCAACATTATAGTAGGTAGCTGACACCCTGGATTAACACATAGGCTACATTTTATCCTGAAAACATGTAGCGGGTAACACCGCCGGGCGCAGCTAGTGGTTCATACTTTCGGGTTTTTATTGGTGCGCATTTGGGAGACCTTATTTGTCGAAATAAAATCGTACTATGGATTATATTTTATTTATTTATCAAATTGGATTGAAATCGCTTTAAAATTAGGGGTTTTGGGTAACAGTTTTTTAGGTGTACAGAGAATCAATAACACAGCGCGGTTTTGCGGGATCATATTTCGTAACAACCTGTATGTTATTTGATCCATAATCGTGCAAGTATCGGTCAAGTATATCATGCTATTTTATTTTACTTCATTTTCATTATTTTATTCTTATGACTTTACATTAATTTTCAATGTTTTTTAACGTTTTGTTTTTCATTTTGACAATTAAATAAATAAATAAATAAATTTTATAGGACATTACACACAGCGCCATCTGACCCCAAACTAAGCAAAGCTTGTGCTATGGAAGTCAGATAACTGATAGAATACTTAAATACTTTTTTTTTGTAAATACATACTTATAATACATACAGTACACCCAGACACAGAACAAACATCGATGTTAGTCACACAAATGTTAGTCCTGAGTGGGAATCGAACCCACGCCCTTCAGCTCTCGAAGCAGACATACTACCAATGAACCAACAGGGCTGTCTAACACATTATTGTAGATATTACGTTTTTTGTTTGTTTTATAATTGTAAATAGAATAGAATTGAATACAACTTTATCTTTTTTAAATCCGGATATATGTATATACCTACGTATAGATTGAAAGCTTCCAAGGCTTCGGCCAAGGCTAACTGTAACATACAGGTCATTGACCTACACTAGTATTGCTATCATTGCAGCGTAAATACATTATCAATTCTAAAAATACTGCATTGTCAATGTCTATAAATCAAGCGATACAATTGAACTTTACAATAAATTATTTATTAAGGTTAACAATGTGCAAATTATGTCTGTCTGTACGAGAGATACGTTTATTTTTCCTCTTACATTTCATTATCATAGTATAACAAGGGTTTTTTTCAGGATAAAATGTAGTCTATATTTTAACCTAAAACACAAGCTTCATTGCGATTTTTACAGCCGTTACAGCGTGCAAATAACAAACACACATACTCACGGTCACACTCCCACATCCCTCACACACATTCTCACATCTCTCACACAAACACTCCCATTTTGACATCTATAATGTTAGTACAAAGTGTGAATAGTCATGTAATTGACAAAAATGATTTCTAGGAATAAGTTAAAGAAACAGTGATTGTTCAATTAAGAGTCCGTGGAAATCCCACGTATTTTCCATGTGCCCAGACACGACTGCAATCATTCCATTAACTGAATTGGAGTAAATCGGCAAGACATTTAGTAGGTACCAACCGTTGTACACAAAATGAAGAAAGATCAATCAAGAGTTTAATCATTCTATAAGGCGTCGTATCCCTAACTAAAGTTACGGGAGCGCGCGGCAGGGATGTTAGATGGCCACTCTGAAATTCTTTTACCAGCTGACTAAAAAGCTGGTATTAAAGACGGAAAACGTTGAAAAAGTTACGCGACTGTGATCCTTATCGGGCGAGCATACGATGCATAGTCATGTAGCTCTTTCGTGAGTAATTTAAACTTACCCATTTGAACGAGTTCAGATCTTTTGAGTGCTGCATGTGTGCAAGTCATGGCTATTATTTTAGCTTCTTTCACGAGCAGATATTTGGACCGATCGAGGCCGGATCGCAGCAGCTCGAATGCACGGAACTCTTCCAGCTCTTCAAATATGTGGACGATGTATCTAAAGTATTTTTATGAAACAAAAGAAAAACGACACAATCGATTAGTACGAAACGTTCCACTCGAAAATGAGCCGAAATAAAAATAAGAACCTAAGATATCTGATATATAGTAAGTAGCTTTTGGATCAAACTAGACTCGAGTTTTCATACAAATCTGATCAACCCTATAAGAGTATAAATGTATTTTTGTTTATTTTCTTTTATTTAGCAGCAGTCTAATTTGTCATGTATTGTAAGTTTTTTAAATTAAATTTAAAATTAGATAACTAAATTTGTGAACCAAAACTTTTGGAAAAAATAAATTATTATAATTATTTATTTAATTGATTTTGATATTGTTTCACAAAATAAAACAGAACAGATTTATTACATTGAGTTAGTGGCGAATTTTGATTGATCAAAGCTGCAAGAAGATTTGGCGCTGAGCAGTGTGCGTCTAGTAATTCTTTTGGAAAATAAGAAAACGTCTATAGAAATGTATACTTAATAGGATTGCGTTTGGCCATAATCTGTTGTTAAGCGACAATACGGTCTTACATAGAGTACGCTTACCGAGAAGGAACTTGTTTATTTTAGGTTTGAAGACATCTATAATGTACTTTTTGGAAAACACAGAAGCCGGCAAAGAGTCTAAAGCTAGGAGTCGGCAACATACTACGGCTCGCGAGCCGCATTCGGCTCTTTCCATGTAAAGTTACGGCTCTCCAGTTCCATACGCAAATTATTTTAATTTTTATGTATGGAATTGGTATATTATTACAGGAAGTATTTGAAGTCGTTTATGTAAAATAAAATACAATCAAGTATCTATCAGCAAATACCATATCTAATATTAAAACAAAAATGTATAGTGGGTCTTTAAAACCTGGAAATTTCGTAAATTGTAATTTTTGGGTCATCTGTCTCAACAGGTTGCCGACTCCTGGTCTAAGTACTTAGTGCGCACATGTGTATGTATGTATGTATGTATGTATGTATGTATGTATGTATATTGTATGTATGTAATAATAGTAACTGATTTCGACCATGACTAGGTTCGTGCTTTTGTTTATTGTACGATTAAGGTTTTAAATTATGTAATTCATTAGTCCCAATATCTTACACAGAGACATGCAAGATTCAAAACACGTTTAAGAGTCATGACGAAAAAGAATAACAGCTCACTTTTGTTAGGATATCTAGCATCTCCAGTGTAAAAACCGTTATTCGTTTCGCTGATAAAAACTGAAATGACCGAATTCGATGACCGAAATCGATAACAACGACCTTTTCAGAGATTAAATGTTGAAAGTGGCTTGCCTTGAAGCTAGCTTTAATTTATTAATTTAAAATATACGGTCCACAGACCCCGGGCCCGTGACCTTTGTCAACTTTGAACTACAACATTTTTTTACAACACAAGGAGAGCGAAATTTGTTACATAAATGTTAATCTAGGTTCAAAGTACTAGTATATGTTTTTTTTATGTAAAAACTAATGATAAGAACGAGACGCTCTCCTGGTGGTAAGAGATAACGCCTGTCCATGACCGTCGCAGCAATACACAGAACTTGAGTAACAAAACAAAGTCCAGGGCATCGCTGCTTTGGCGCTTATTACTTTGAGACTTTCGATGGTTAGTCTCAACAGCCCAGTAATTTCTAGCGGCAGTACCCTTCAAACCGGAACACAGTAATGTTTACACACTACTGCTTGGCGGCAGCATAACTGGTACTGCGGTGGTACCTACCTAGACGACCTCCTGCTAAGGAGATCTACATTCTTCCATGTAGATTGACGTATGCGCCAGCCGTCGCCTTCCTCAACCATATATCAAGGAAAAGAGCGACCCGAAAAACAACACCGCCGCAAAAAGGATTTTTCGATGGTGAGCATGAATGCTTGAGGCTTTAATTAAAAATATATTGACGTTGTGGTTTCAGGGTTCCGTATTCTTATTTACCTACCTGTAACAACTTTTGGCAATTTCCATATCCTCGTCGTAGGATTTTCCTGGAAACAGAGGCTTGGGTGCTTCCGTGAAGAATTCATGGAATGGGAATTCTTTGCTAATGGTCTCCACTGATTTATTCTAGAACAAAAGGAAGATCTCGTTAGCCGCTGTCTCGGTGATGTATATGATAATTACAGTTTTGAATTTTATGCAAATTAGTCAGGTGCCTCTCTGTAATAAATAAATAATCTGATACTATTTATTCTGTGCCGCTAAAGATATAATTACAGTTTCTACGCACATTAAAAGCTGCTTGGAAACATTTATCGTTTTCTGAGGCATTACAGAATTTACTGAGTGACAAGCTGAATTTTATTTGATATTGAATATCAAGTCCTGACATTCATTTTAAATCATTCTATCAGTTACACTTAATATCAACAAGAAGAAAGAAGTTGCTACAGTTACTTACTACAATACATCGAACATCGAATCAAAGATCGGCTTCATCTCTACATAATATAGGTTGTCTGGAAGAAATCGCTCTAGGCGATAAGACCGCCTTTATACATCATCTATTCTATTGTTTTGTTATATTATTTTATTTTCTTTTTTTTGTTTGTTGTCCGTTTCCTATTTGTATTAATTGTGATCTGTGTTTCTGATGTATAATAAAGTTATATTCTATTCTATTCTATACTAATATAAATCTAAGTCGCTTCCCGCCGTCGGTTTAATATAAGACTAACCATCGAAAGTCTCCTATGAGACTTCCGATGGTTAATCTCTACATACTAACATGTACGTTAACGTAGTCTTAACATACTATTATGGTTTGAGGTTCATTACTTTTAATGAACGCCAAATATGGCTTGCGTTTGACCTAGAAAATCGATTCACTTGCAATTTGAAGGTTTATCGTCTAGATAGAATCATAGCGATTAGACAGAACCGATCAAATTTTAATATTTTATTACCACCAAAGTTACAGGTCGTTTAAAAATAACAGTAAAAATGTCAAAATCATAACACATGTCAAAATAATTAACAATATAATAATATGTCAAATATAAAATATTAGCGGTCCGCCCCGGCTTCGCACGGGAAAACAAAACTCGATTAACAATAAAAATATAGCCCATGTCAGTGATTATGTAGCATTCTTATGATGAAAGAATTATTCACATCGGTCAAGTAGTTTCGGAGCCTATTCAATAGAAACAAAAAATTAAATCTTTCCTCTTTATAATTAGTGTACACGACAATATGATCAAATTTTGATAAAAAATATAACTCATCATCATCACCTATCGAAGTCCAATGCTGGACATAGGCCTCTTCGAAGACACGCTACTCATCCCGATCTTCGGGTTTTCGCTTCCATCCACAGCCATGTCTCTTTAGTACTAGTTACCTTTTCTAGCGCACACTTGTCGCAGAACGCCTGCCAGCGCGGTCGCACGTGGTATACGTGGAAATGATGCGCTAATTCGCACGTAGCTCCAGCGTCACCACCCGCTTCGAGCGTGCGCTGTAAACGGTCCACCTTTTCCAAAAGCTCGAGACGCTTCGCTAACACATAGTTCACGCGACCGTATCTGTAGCAACAAATAAATAACTATTAGACACCCTTTTTTTTCCTCAGGGAAAATCCTTTGGGGATACCGCCCGGCCACGGGGGTGGCAGGTAATTATGTGGGACTCTCCGTCAAACTATTAGACACCCTACACCAACAGTGATGCTTTCACGAGACTGCAGATAGATAAATTAAAGTATAGATAAAAATTGCTTCTAAAACGAGATACACTTATACGTATTTTTTAAGCTTGTCAATGTTTTAAAGTTTATTTTAGCGTTGATAACAATGAGCTGAAGCTGCCAGTGAAGGAAAACATCGTGAGGAAACCATAGCATGGTGGTAGGGTATTTTCTAGTATTCGGCTGGCTAGCTACAATACACAAGTTGAAAATCTGTAAGCATCTAACAGCGTGTTCCGGCAGCGTCACTTGAGAGCAAGTTCCATTCCACGCTTTGTGTGCTTTACCATCTTCGACCAAACCTTCACTTAACATCAGATGAGCTGTGGTCAAACACCTAGTCTATCAAACATAAAAAAGAGGAATCCATAGCATGGTGGTAGGGTATTTTCACCACACAAGTTGAAAATCTGTAGCCAAGTATCTAACAGTGTGTTCCGAAAGTCTCACTAGAGAGTCAGTTCCATTCCACGCTAGATGTGCTTTACCATCTTCGAACTCACAGTCACTTAACATGAGGTGAGCTGTGGTTTTGTTTGTGTGTTATGATGTATGTTTAGTGTACTTACAATAAAGTTATATATTCTATTTATTATTAATTTTATTGTTCGAATGACACGGAATAACATTGCTACAGTGGTCGTCAAGCTAACTCTATGCATACAATGTATGAAACCGGGCAAGATTGATATATCTACTTAAGGTGGTTCGATTTCCAAACAAATAAATTGTTGCCTTTCATGGACAAATGGAGCATAATTTTACAGTGAAATCACAGCTACTGGCATTTATTTTGGACTCTATTTGCGGTAAATCACAATTGCTTGAATAAAACAGTAGATTATTACCACAAAGTACTGTTTTATTCAAAAATCATAAATGTGTTAATCATTTATAAATTTGATTTTATACTAAATAATCTACTGTTTTATTCAAGCAATTGTGATTTACCGCAAATAAAGTCCAAAATAAATGCCAGTAGCTGTGATTTCACTGTAAAATTATGCTCCATTTGTCCATGAAAGGCAACAATTTATTTGTTTGGAAATCGAACCACCTTAAATACATACCATAGTTATGGTAAGTATTTGTTTATTTTGTTTCCGTTGAGCCAGAAACGTGTGCAAAGGCTAGACTGCAAAGTTTGTTGAATTTACATCTGTACAAACAATAATCATTTCTTAAAATACCACAGTAAAAACTGTTGGACACGACATCTCTAAAATGGAAAATATCGATACATTATCAGGGACTAAAGGTTATAATAATAATATAATTGTACCTAAAAGAGATAGCATTAAGCGATAAGGTCACCAGTTGTTGCACTATTGTTAATCTGTTACTGTATATTATTTTTTGTGTGAAAAATAAAGAGTTATATCTTAACTTCACGATTATTTTTTACTATGGAAAAATAATGACATGAACAATACGCTTATCCTGATGGTAAGTAGATAACGCCTGTCCATGGCCATTTCAGCGGTACCTAGTCCTTTGAGTAACAACAAAGTCCAAGGCATCACTGCTTTGGCGCTCGTTATTTTGAGACATAAACCTAATAACTGACAGCCCCGTTGGCTCATTGGTAGTATATCTGCCTTGAGAGCTGTAGGGTGTGGGTTCGATTCCCACTCAGGGCAAACATTTTGTGAATAAACAAATGTTTGTTCTGTGTCTGGGTGTTCTGTATGTATTATAAGTATGTATTTACAAAAAAGAAAGTATTTATGTATTCTATCAGTTATCTGACTTCCATCACACAAGCTCTGCTTAGTTTGGGGCCAGATGGCGCTGTGTGTATAGTCCTACGATATTTATTTATTTTATTTTATTTATTAACTATAAATAAAAAATATAGTCGTGTAATTTTGTAGTGACGTTTACACACTACTGCTAGGCGGGAGAATAGTAAAGTAGTCATATTGCAGTCGAGCATTAGTCATTTTTTAAATATTTTTTTACGTAAAAGTAATGAGACGAACAATACGCTCTCCTGATGGTAAGAGATAACGCATGTCCATAACCATTACAGCAACACACAGAACTTTGAGTTAGCAAAACAAAATCCGGGGCAACACTGCTTTGGCACTAATTAGCGACTAACCATCGAAAGTCTCAAAGTAATGAGCGCCAAAGCAATGATGCCCTGGACTTTGTTTTGTTACTCAAAGTTCTGTGTATCGCTGTAATGGTCATGGATAGGTGTTATCTCTTACCAACAGAAGGGCGTCTCGTTCGTCTCATAACTTCTTAAATAAAAAAAAAATACTTTGAGACTTTCGATGGCTAGTCTCAACAACCCAGTAATTTTGATAGCTGCAGTATCCTTCAAACCAGAACACAGTAATGTTTACACACTACTGTTTGGCGGCAGAATTTCTGGTACTGCGGTGGTACCTACCTAGACGACTTCCTGCTAAGGGAATCTACCACCAAGTTATATTATAGTGTCATTCTATTACCGCAGTCACACAAACAGATTTACGACTAAGCTTTAGTCGACGCCTCCAAATTTATAATGCGACCATCATTAGGGCGTTGTAAATCTACTTTACTACTATTCAAATCACAACTACGATTTAGGAGCAATATGATTTGTTGCCTCAACATGATTTAGGACTCAAATATACTATAAGTAAGTACCGTATGTTCGATTGGCAAACGGATATAACGTCTATTACGTTCACAGCGCTGTTGGTTCATTGGTAGAATGTCTCCTTCAAGAGCTGAAGAGCGTGGGTTCGATTACCACCCAGGACAAACTTTGTGGTACAAACAAATTTTTGTTCTGTCTGGGTGTATTGTATGTATTATAAGCACCTATGTATTTACAACAACAAAAAAAAGTATTTAAGTATTCTATCAGTTATCTGACTTCCATAGTACAAGCTTCGCTTAGTTTGGGGTCAGACGGCGCTGTGTGTAATGTCCTGCGATATTTATTTACTATATTTATTATACTCTAATTAATTAATTATAATTAAATATGACTTTA
This sequence comes from Biston betularia, assembly GCA_905404145.2. NCBI lineage: Eukaryota > Metazoa > Arthropoda > Insecta > Lepidoptera > Geometridae > Biston > Biston betularia. The sequence goes on from FR989879.1 coordinate 6,037,630, forward strand.
CTCATATCGTTCGTGACGTTTTTATGATCGAGACTAACAATTTTGTAATTTTAAACATTTCGCGAGTTGAACTTGAAATATGTTTACCACCGTGACCTACCAGTCCTTATGGACGAAAAAAGATATCCGTAAAAACGTTCCCGAATAATTCTGTCATGAGATCCAACAAGGCGCCGTAACGTATTATTATTCAGTGGGAATAACGTCGTAAGACTGACAAGGAAAGAATATCAATTGGATTATTTTAACTATAATTGACTATTTGAATTCTGGATGCCTTCAAGTCGCGCGTGAATCGGTTTCTTCTAGGCGAGCGTGCTCCACCGTAGACCGCATATCAGGTGAGTTGGCGGTCAAACGCTAACGAATACGTAATTAAAAAAAAAAAAAATAACGTGACGAATTCCGAATAATGAATAAATATATATATTTTATTTTTATTTTTTTTTAATGTAAGAAGTTATGAGTCGAACGAGACGCTCTCCTGATGGTAAGAGATAACGCCTATCCATGACCATTACAGCGATACACAGAACTTTAAGTAACAAAACAAAGTCCAGGGCATCACTGCTTTGGCGCTCATTACTTTGAGACTTTCGATGGTTAGTCTTAACAGCCCAGTAATTTCGCTGCTGCAGTACCCTTCGAACCGGAACACAGTAATGTTTACACGCTACTGCTTAGCGGCAGAATAACTGGTACTGCGGTGGTACCTACCTTTTTTTTTTTTACTAATCCTATTTTACCGCCATCTGTACGCTTAGATCTTTTAAACTACGCAATGGATTTTAATGCTGGTTCCTAACAATAGACATAATGATTCAAGAGGAATGTTTAGATGTATAATACATGCATATGCACAACATTAGTCTCCTACTTTGCACCCGTGCGAAGCCGGAGCGGGTCGCTAGTACATAAAAAAATACGAGTAGATTCATATGATAGACATCCCGATTTATTTTTGTCCCTGTCAGAAGAGCGCACGCGTCAAAATAAACTTTGTTTGTAAACACATTTTCTGATCACTAATCCGTTTCAATGTCGTTTTCCGCATGGCGTATGTGCAACGACCTTATATTGCGTAATTCATGTTCAAGGTCACGATTCCGGTACTAGGTCATGATGAAGATTTACGTAAGATATGTTGGCGCTAATAATTTTACTGAGACTTTTAAATAACTCGTTTTTTAATGTGATCACCTTTTTTTTTTAATGTAAAAATGTAATGAGACGAACGGAACGCTGTCCTGATGGTAAGATATAACGCCTGTCCATGACCATTGCAGCGATACACATTATAGGCATTTAGTCAGATATTCTACCAAATCAGCTAATAGGGCAGTCATAATATAAGAACAACAAAATTGGCAGGGAAGTTACATTATAGAAATGAAGTACACAACAATAAATAATCAAACAAGCAGTATATCCAATTTATGAGATTACCTAGAGAAGTCTTTATCCGTTTGTAATGCCTCCTCTCCGTGACCCAGACGCAAAAGATGCCGCTCGTCTACATCCAGTTCAGCTACCTTCTCGAACAGCTGATTGAGCGCTTGATTACTGTGGGTGACCACTAGCGTACGTTGCCATGGGAAATTGTGGTACAGGTTCGAAATTATCTGGACCGCCACGTCAGTTTTACCTGCAGATAAAATTTGAGTTAAAATATATATATATTTATCAACTTTATTGGGGCTCCGAGGCGCGGATGTGTGTGTTAGAATTGGGGCGGCGTCTCAGTGAGAAAAGGCATGACCCCCGAGCAGGATCCTATTTAGTCCAACATCTGTCGCTGGCTATCCAGAATGCGAATCCTTTTGGGCGGGGGTCTTTCCGTGGAGTCTTTTTTGACTAGGTATTTGTTGACTCGCATTATCATCTTTAGTGGATGGGATATTGGTACACGTCAACAAATCCCTGTAGTAATATATAACGTATTGTAAAGAATGCAACGAATATAAGACAAAAATACTTATGTGTAATCAGTACATTATGTAATATTTATAAGTACTAAAATAAAATATGTCAATAAAAAATATATCAACATAAAAAAACCTATCAACTATGTAGTTATCAGATTACACGTGAGAATTGAAATGATGACGGAACTCATTTCAAAATACGGCTAGTGTGAAAAGCCGCTAATGAATACGTGAGGTCAGAAACTATGATATCAGATGATGCCATGAACAAATTGATCGTATAATCAATTTATTCATATCTAAAGAAGCAATGGCCTACGGTTTCGCCTGACGCTACCCAATTAAGTATCATCGAAAGACAAAGAAGTCGATATTTTTTTAATTCAAAATAGGTTTGGGTTAGAACAAACTTATTTCTTTTTTTTTAATGTTAAACTAATGAGACGAATAATACGCTCTCCTGATGAAGAGATACGTGTGTCTATGACCATTGCAGCTATACACAGAACTTTGAGTAGCAAATCAAAGTCCGGGGAATCGCTGCTTTGGCACTCATTACTTTGAGACTGTCTGATACTAGGCAGAAAGCGGTCTAAAATGGAGCACTCTTAAACCTGTTTATTTTGGATTTGAAGTCACTCAGATTGTATTTCGCGGGAAACTCAGATGCCGGCAGAGTTCTAAATCCCCGTTGTACGTAAGAAAAAAATGTCAACAATGCATTTAGTGCGTAAGCGTTTATTTCACCGCCACAAAGCTAATAACATTTTTTTTTTTTTTAATAGACTTGTACGTACATGCAGACGCTCTCACTCTATCTTTCGATCATACACACGTACACACACTTTTGAATTTTATATATGTATTAGTATGACTTGCAAACTGAAAGCTGTTCGAACTGGTATATTAAATTCATCTTGATTTCTTATTCAATTGGACAAATTTATTTATTTTTAGACGTGACTGTCTCACTGCGGGGCAAATAACTTTCTTCCCTCTCTCCGCGGTCGAGAGCTTTTGTTGTTCAGTCACTGCAGAGTTAGACTCGTTTCGTTGTCTCTAATTGGGCCTGACAAAGGGTTTTGTGACATTTGATTTACATATAGTTTCGTTTTCATCCACGCTTTGTGGAACGAAATGGCACATGCAGTCACATTTAATCCAATATCAATATCACTCGAATGTAACATCTGGCGTGTTACAAAATGTAATTTATTATTTTACTAGCGGACGCCACGCGGTTTCACCCGCGTAGTTCCCGTTTCCGTGGGAATACAGAGATAAAAAGTATCTTATGTTACCCGGGGATAGTGAAGCTTCACAACAGTGAACGAATTTTAGAAATCGGGTCAGTAGTTTCGGAGCCTATTAATTACAAACAAACAATCAAATCTTTCCTCTTTACAAAAGTACAAGCGGACGCCTCGCGGTTTCACCCACGTAGTTCCCGTTCCCGTGGGAATACAGGGATAAAAAGTAGCATATGTCACCCGGGGATAGCGTAGCTTCCCAACGATGAAAGAATTTTTGAAATCGGTCCAGTAATTTCGGAGTCTATTCATTACAAACAGACAATCAAATCTTTCCTCTTTATAATAGTATAGATAGATAGATTATGACTCGTATCTGATTCCACCTACTACGTCAAGAAGTTGCCTTCAAAGCCTGTCATGATCGCCCACCATAGCTAATACGTAGAAACTACACGACCTGCATGGTAAAAAAAACGTTAATTACATACTAAGAAACTTGTCTCATGGGAAAATTCGAGGTTGGGCCATAGAATAAATGATACTACAAATTGTTCTGAATGGCAGCCCGTACACGTAGCGCGCGATCCGCGATCAATGATCGCGATCCAGACTGATCGTGTACGAAGCGGATTGACGGACTGATGCTCCGGATCGCATAATATCTAGAAATTTTGAAATCATGATCGCGGATCGCGGATCGCGGATCGTGATCATGATTGAACGTGTACGGGCTGCCATAGAATAAGTTCTTAAAAGCGGAAGTAATTGATGATTCGTATCTCTGAGTAAGTATTTCCTTCCTTTTATCTTGTGTTGAGTCATAGTTCGCAGAAACAGGCAACGGCAATGTTACAACCGTTGGACAAATTTGAGACAATATTTGGCAATGTTGTGCAAATATAGTTAATTCAAGGAACGTGTAATTGATATACGACAGCTTATAACACTGTATACATATACGATATATACATACATATACATAATACATCTGTATACAAAAAGTATGAATAAAAAAAAAAGAAAAAAGTATGAGCTGTGTACTAAACTGTTTTTTTTAATTAAAGAAAACTCTTTTGACCGCCATTAAGTAAAGATGCGGTCTTTTTTTTATGGTTAACAGGCTTGATTTTTGACCACAGCTCACCTGATGTTAGGTGACGGTGTGGTCCAAACCTGGAATGGAACTGGCTCTCAAGTGAGGCTGCCGGAACACACTATTAGATGCTTGGCGGCAGATTTTCAACTTGAGGTTGGTAGCTAGCCAGCCGAGTACTAGAAAGTACCCTACCACCATGCTATGGTTTCCTCATGATGTTTTCCTTCACCGGCAGCTCAAGCTCATTGTTGGGGTTTGAACCCACGCCCTTCGGCATGCAAACCTACCGCGCTAACCACTGAGCTATCATCGCTACAAAGTCTACGATGGAGCACGCTTGCCTAGAAGAAACCGATTCACGCGCGACTTGAAGACACCCAGATTGTATTTATCTGGGAAACCTACTCAGGCAGCAAATTCCATTGTTTAGCGGTTCATCCAATGAAGGTGGAATATAGCCATTTAGAATACCAATCACAAAGCGGTGTCGCTTTTTAAAGCTCCTAGCTTTCCGATAGAAGAATGGACAGGGCACCTAATATGGCCATCGCAGTTTTACAACAACACAACCAGACGCTCGACCAAAAGACACCTCCTTACAGTGGAGATTCCTTTCAAACGCACTAAGCGTTATCAGACCACCATTCTTGTAAGAACTGCTGATGTGTGGAATTCGTTGCCAGTTTCTGTCTTGTTTAGAAAAACGTAAATAGGTATTTCCTAGGCAAACGTGCTCTATCTTCGGCCACAGCATTGCTTTCCATTAAGTGAGCTCGTAGCCAAACGCATGCCTAGTCTAATGTAAAAAAAAAAACCTAGAGCACAAGACAAAGCAAACCATGAAAGCAAAACTCATCGATAAATAAGGGTGAAGCGGAGGACTACTTACCAGTACCAGGGGGTCCTACAACCAACGTCAATCCAGGTTGCATTCCAGACCGGATTGCCTCAACTTGAGTTGGCGTGAACAAAATGTTGTTCCTGTAGGATAAAAACAAAAATCATAGTAGAATATCATAGGTGGACAGACGACCTAGTAAAGACCGCAGGAACGGGCTGGATGCGAGCCGCTTCCAACCGGCCTTTATGGAAGTCAATGGGGGAGGCCTATGTCCAGCAGTGGACGTCCTACGGCTGAAATGATGATGATGATGATGATGATAGTAGAATATCAGTTTCATACTATACAGTTACTTCATCATTATTCATAATTTGTAAGTATCTTTTTGTATAAAATCGAATAAGTCAGACCAATTTCATTATATAAGTTCAATTTTAAGCTGTCAAATCGAGTTTAAAATATGATGCAATAGAACGAATATCCTTGCATATTAAAAGAAATGCATTTTTTCTTAAGTTGTGTGTACATAACTGGAAAGACAAGTTTTTTAACAGCAATTGTTACTGACCATATAAAACTATGAACACCATATGGTGAACCATCTGCCGCTTGAAGGTAATTTTATATTTTTCGTGAGAATGAAATCATTATAAGTCCGCGTTTGACCACCAACTCGCATGATTACGTTGTAATTTAATGGATTTTTAGAACAGACTAGGAATGCGTTGGACCACGATCTCAGTCGATGAAAAGTGGCAATATGAACGAAGAAGCTTATATTAAAAATTCAATATAAAGAGATATTTTTATAGTTGTATTTCAGTACATATGTCCCCAAAGTATCTTCTTGTATAGCCTTTCAATGTATTTTCTGTTCTGGGTAGACCCCTGCTTAGCTATTATTGCATTTTTTTAAAATTCATAAGCTTCAAATGTGATTTTGATTGATTTCTAACTGTAGTGAGGCGTAGAGTGAAAAAATAGTAAAAAAGCCTAGTATAGTAAAAATATGTGTTATTTTATGAGTTTTATGAGATATGCGCCCCGCGGTGTTACCCGCTACATGCTTTCGAGATAAAATGTAGCCTATGTGTCAATCCAGGGTCTCAGCTACTTCCATACTAAATTTCATCCAAAACCGTTCAGTAGTTTTTGCGTGAAAGAGTAATAAACATACATCCATACATTCTTGCAAACTTTCACTTTCGTTTATAATATTAGTAGGATATTTCCTTATTTCTATTACAGGAACTTTGTAGAAACAGAACGCACAAACTTGCGTAATCGCCATAAATTTGTTTCGCTAAATGATATCTTATCTTATATAAACGATGATTGACTGTAGCCAGAGACGTGTTAGAAACGTTGAAATGTAGGATCTTTATCGTAGCGTGAATCGAATCAAAATCCGTTGCGGTTTATAAGGAATCAGCGCACAAACAGACACGCGAAATGCTACTTTATTCTATGCAATTTAGTTGTTAAGTGGATGATCTATGAACTTACTTCTTAGGCTCGTTGTAAAGGTAGGGTCCTCGCTTAGGCTGGACGTGGGGCTCCACAGTGATAGCCTTCTTAGGGTCGTCCTCATCCATGGCATCGTCCCCCAACTGCTGTTTACGGACCACATTCTCGAACGTCAACCTAAACAAAATAACAAATTTGATGTAAATTGCTATTTTTATAGACTTGCGTGGAACTATAGTTTAAAAGCAACAACAATGTAAAAAAACAATGGACCATTTTCTACTCATAATTTTTCCAGAAATACTTTAAAAACACTCAGAACGGACATCTGTATGCATAGCTTGACAATTTGTGTGAATTAGTGTAAACTAAAAAACCTAAACGTAACTTAAAAAATGTTTGAATGTTTAGTATTCTTAGCTTTTAGTTGCATTACTGTCGAACGGATTTCAATTCACTCAATATTTTAAGAAACGTACGGTATCTTGATTACCGAGTTTTCGCTTGTTGGCAAGTTTTGTATTTGTTTTGTGATGAATGTTTACACATGAGTTAATTGACACAATAAGGCCAGCAAAAAGGTTCTCTCGCTGACAGACACCTCCGAATCTCTAGGGACGATCTCGCGAGGGAGTGCGCGCCTCGCTTTGATGTGCGGTGGAGGCGCGTGCAGCGGTACGATGTTTCTTATCAGCAAAAAGGTTTAAAGATAAGGCTGGGTTGGGTTACGGAGAACCTTCGGATCTTTATGTTTACGTACTTTACCGAAAAGACCGCTATAATGCGTGACACTGAACTCATTTTATATCTGTAACATCTGCAATGTTCTTGCATATGGTATGGGAATTGAATACGTATCAGATTGTACTGTTTTTATCCATAAAAATACGTTTGTTTTCTTTGTTTTGTTACATTTTATGTGACACTTACGCATCACGTTTTCTGGAATTAAAAAATTATGTGCAACAAACATACATACAAACGTTCACTTGATTACACAGGCTTTTTGTACCGAAAAAATGTTATGTTCACGAGGGAACGTAGGGTAACATAGCGAGGCGCAGCTAGTTTTTTCAAATTAAAAATATTATCACATCATTGTGCCATTCTTTTGATAAACATCAACCACGATGCCACGAATTTTTATGACATAATAAAATCTGCCATATGGTATTTACTACAGCCTATTATACATCCATACGCGTGCTTAGAGACGTCGCTAGATACTTTAATTGTTAAAATATCATAATATTGTAGTTTAGATGATTAGAGAAGAAAATACTTGTGTATTAATGACTAGCAGACGCTTCGGGGTTTCCCCCGCGTAGTTCCTGTTCCCGTGGGAACACAGGGAGAAAAAGTATATAAGCCGATGTCACCCGGGGATAGTGTACCTTTCTAACGGTGAAAGAATGTTTGAAATCGTTTTAGTAGTTTGAGTCTATTCGTTACAAACATATAAAAATCCAAAAATACAATTGATTTGTACTTGAAATAACTTTAAGTAACTTTAATTGAATTGATTTGATTTGATTTGTTGTGTATATTTATTAATGTGCATGTAACATTAATAAATATACGCAACAAACATTGACTAAGAATTAAGTTTACTATGGAATTGTAATTTGAACTCATAGCGAAGCCATGCCAAATCGTAAATCAGTAAGAACTGCTACGACTATGATGTCATTGTACAGAGTTGCGACCCTTTAACATAACGTTTAGTAGAAGAAATAATTGTTAATCATAGACGGAACTGCAATGATTGTCTACGCTTTAAGATTTACTTGAAAATTGCGTAGTTGCCTTGGTTGTAGGTGGGTGAAAAGAAGAAACTATTTATATCAGAAGCCAATTTTTATTATCGTGGTAAAGCAATAAGTAACAAGCGCCAAAGCAGCGATGCCTTGAACTTTATTTTGTCACTCAAAAGTCCTGGGTAAGGCTGGCATTAGGAGAGGATTTCGTCTCATTACTTTTACATATAAAGTCGTTGCTGGACTATATCGTTAAGTATAAGTTCTCGCGTAAGTACGACGTCGCACGAATGCGATCCAAAATGAGATTGATAGGTAACGTGACTATAGATCAGAATGCAGTTAACAAGCTTTCGCCCCACACCCATGTTATTTGTCGTTTGGGTGTCTTCCTTCTCCAGGTTTTGGAAGGTTGGGTAGCGGCTTCGATGTACCCCTCTTTGCCGAGTACTGTGGTACTCGTAAATGTTTACCACACATGAGAAATTGATATCAAGAACCCAAAATATCACTTACTTGAAAGGACGCACCAATTTCCGCGGGTCATTGGTCTGCACGCGGATTTCGTAACCTGGGAAGCTGTTCCGAAGGTGTTCCATGTCAAGAAAGGTATCATTGAAGTCCAGAGTTGCAATCTCGTTTGGCATCCTGTTTAAAAAGATATACATATATGTAGATATAGATTCGATTAAATATCCTTTTCACAATGAGGAAAGGCCCGCGTCCAGAAGTAGGACAGTACGTCAAAAATCGCTAACCCGAAATGGGACTTGAACCTTTGAACTTGAACTTAACCAGGGGTTATAGCAAATCCGATATAGATGCAACATTACTTCAGGGACCAAAAGTTTAGGTGTGCAACGTTTGTTTTACTTATATACAGAATTATAAGTTTAAGAGTGTATCAAGCTTAATAAAAAAAGGTCATTAAAATCATCTTTATAAACATTTAGTCTAAACATAACTCTGAAAACGTAACAAAAACAGCTGCCCCAAAGAATAAAATTCCATCACCATTGACCTAGATGAAGCAGTTATTCATAATGGCGAATACAATGACCTCCATTTGGCTTATCCCAAGCCTAACCATGCAGAGGTATTTAACCAATTAGTTCATGGCAGTTCCAAGGTAAAAAAGAATATAGCATTATTTTGTGGCACATTGCCTAGTGTCGAACAATAATGCACTTCTAGACTGCTTATAGTTAGTCTACCGAACGGTCATTGATATGGGCGCACAAAGGCAATATTGTTATCACTTGAACAAAGCACAGCCAATGAATAACAACTTTATGCACACGTACTGAATCCATAATAAACTGTTACGTGGAAATATTCTAAAATATTGTGTTCTTTGTTATCTCGGAAGTTTATAAGAGTCTTTACTTGTATTATATAGTATTTAATCCAATTGCTAGGCAAACGGTGTGTTCCGGCAGCCTCACACAAGAACGAGTTCCATTTCTAAACTAGGTGTGTTTACCATCTTCGACCACACCGTCACTTAATATCACGTGAGCTGTGGTAAAAACTTCTAGACCCTTAATGGGTCTTGATGTCTCCCGTTCCGGTATAGGCTGTTTTAATAACAGGACCGGACCGGACAATCATACCAGGTGTCATAAACCTCGTGGTATAATGGTTCCCGTTTATACCACCATTTTGAATCTATCTTCCAGCTGACGATACCCCTGTTCGTATTATAAAATCAAACTGTAAAGTCAATAACATTCTACTACCTGGGCTAGCAGTGAAGGACAAAAACGTCTTGTAGTCGAGAATTTCTGATGGATCTGATGACGAGAATACCATAATACAACATCCAAATTCTCATACCTGGAGTATGATCGCTAAAAGAGAATCTCTAGACATAGGATGGTTGATGGCATTGGGCCTCGACCAGAGCAGAAGATGCCAACGTCTACAATGATCAAAGTTTTTTTCGGAACAGCAGTCAACTGTTATTGGAAAAATTGAAGCGCAGTTCAGAGGGTTCTGATGCATTCCACTGGAAATACTGGAGTCTTCCATCAACCAGCAAGGTAAACCTCCGGGACGGTTTAGTGGGTACAATCTAACACTAAGTTATTGCAATTCAACGCAACTGGAGATCTTTAGAAGATCTTTTTAGAACCTCACGTCATCAAAAAAGAATACAGGTATTTTTCTTTATCATATTTACCTGGTATAATGCGCCTGCCCCGGGTCTCCATAACCGAGCACGATGTCGTGAAGCCACTGTGGTACCACGCATTCTGTGTTCATCAGCTCTCGAATGGTTTCAAGGACAGCCTTAAAGTTGTTTTCCTTAGGTTTACGTCGCATAACTATGTTGAAGGTTTCGTATACATCCTGGTAAAATTAATGCAGTATTTAGTAGGATACAAGCAAGTCTAAATTTAATTTTAACAAGACATTTTGATCAGACAAGTTTAAGACCTAGCTGAAAACACTTCATTAAAAAACCTTGTAAGATCTCTGTTTAAAAAACTGAGAAACTGAACTATTTCAATTCTTTTCTTGTATCTTACACAAATATGCAATTTGTTGGAATTTATGCTTTTTTCTTTTTGCCAAAACCGCTCAGTCGACTCTAAAATCAAACTTTAACAAATAGAAGTAGCAAACATCCTTCACCATAACCGAAACTTTACGATATTTATCATGGCCAACGTAGTAAAGTCCGAGCATTTATTTTATTTTTACAATTTCTTGGTAGTAAGATAGGATACATGGTAACTATAAATATACGCAGATGGTATTCTCTCTATCGCCGAAAAAAATCCAATCCATTCGTCTATTTACTGTAAGAGAGTGTCTTAATAATGTCTGGATTTAAGATGTTTTACATTTATTTCTGAGTACGTTTTCATTAAATAGAATTACTTATTTTCCAAAAAAAAACTGTATATACCTACTACATACTACAGCTAAGACAAATAAGGTGTACATAATCCTATCCTAACATAGCGTAGAAACATATCGAAAATGGTAGCTGGGTATACTATTTTCGAGTTGAAAATAAATAGATATGAGATGTATCAAATGAACATCAGCAATCGCCAGACGCAGTAATTCTATCCCTTAATAGTATGAATCAAAGTTGCTGTCCGAATTTGTCTGCTCCTCTGTTTTTTTTCATCGGATTTTGATAAGGCTTTCATTTAACTATTTTTAATAGAATGTTGGTATAGTTATACAATATATTTTAAGTAAACTTTTGTGTAGGTAGAGAAATTCAATGTCTTGTAATCAAGTCACCATAACATTTTTTTTATGTTAAAGGAGTCTCTGTCTCCTGATGGTAAAAGATAACGCATGTTACAACCATTGCAGCGAGATATATAATTTTGAATAGCAAAACAAAGTCCAGAGCGTCGCTGCTTTGGCGCTCGTGCCTTTGAGACTTTCGATGGTTAGTCTCCACAACTCTGTAATTTTGCTATCTGCGATACCCTTCAAACCGGAGCATACTAATGTTTATACACTACTGCTTAGCGGTAGAATATCTAGTGCAGCGGTGGTACCTACCTAGAAGTGCTTCTGTTAAGAAGATCTACCACACAGTTGCAGGTTGCACTTGTTGCGAAGCCGGAACGGATCGCTAGTTATACATACATATCTCATGATTTCTTTGTTTTAGATTATGTACTGGAAAATTGGACCCTATTACTAATTCAATACCTACTATTATCCGCCCACCCATCAGTCTGTCGGAAGAGTTGGTAAAATTAAAGTAATTCTAAAAATAATGGTTTTGGTCCGGATGCATGTATGGTCGGATATACCTTTTGTAGCGATGATAGCTCAGTGGTTAGCGCGGTAGGTTCGCATACCGAAGGGCGTGGGTTCAAACCCCAACAATGAGCTTGAGCTGCCGGTGAAGGAAAACATAGTGAGGAAACCATAGCATGGTGGTAGGGTAGTTTCTAGTACTCGGCTGGCTAGCTACCACCCTCAAGTTGAAAATCTGCCGCCAAGCATCTAACGGTGTGTTCCGGCAGCCTCACTTGAGAGCCAGTTCAATTCCAGGCTAGGTGTGCTTTACCATCTTCGACCACACCTTCACTTAACATCAGGTGAGCTGTGGTCAAACAACTAGCCTGTCAACCATAAAAAAAAAAAAAAAACATACTTTGGCCGAGAGAAGACCGCTAGTAAATATGTAGTTCGTACAAACAACTATTTTTTCTTTTTTATAATCGTAGCCAATCTGAGATTCTCACGAAAAAGGCATCTGGTAAATGTTTAACTTACATCAACACTTTTCAAGGTTACATAAGGTTTTGTGTATTTTGAAGATAACATGAAGACCACGTCACGGCCGATGCAAATTAAACGCTTGTTTCATGAATATGTGGATAATGAAGTCGTACAAATCTAATTGCAATACTGTAGTAACTAATACGTATGCATTTCCGTTATCCATAAGTTGACGCATAGTGTCTAGGACACTAACCGCTTATAGCACGTATAAACAACAAAAAATTTGATTGATCAGTTCTTGATGTGTAAGGAAAGTGCCCGTATTTTTATGGAGAGTTGCCCTAGTTAATCTTGTATGTAACTTTTCTCGCCATGTTTGTGAAAGAGAGTTAAAACCAGTCGACTAGTCTGAGTAAGTAGGACATTATTAAGTTTTAAATTTTGAATTTAAACTTAAAATAATAATGTAACTACATACATAGTTTTCTTGACTACATTAACTGTATGAGCATTGTAAAATAAGTGAGTGTTTTTAATTCTTGGTGACCTGGAAGAGTTCGCTCTTAGCGATAAGGCCGCCACTTGTGGCACTAGCTCATAAGATTATTTTGTTCTCTGTATTTTTATTTTATTTATATATCTATCTATAAGTACTTTATACTTTACTTTAATTAATTTAAAACGGCTAAGAGCCAGTAACGGACCATAGCATACTTCTTAAAAACAAAAAGCAAATCATTTTTTAATATTTTACAACTGACTTCAATCTAGTCAATTCAAATGCATGTTTACATGTACAAACATGTTTGTAAGAGCAATTTTTAGTTTTTTTTTATTTTTTTATTTTTTAATGATTGACAGGCTAGTTGTTTGACCACAGCTCACCTTATGTTAAGTGAAGATGTGGTCGAAGATGGTAAAGCACACCTAGCCTGGAATGGAACTGGCTCTCAAGTGAGGCTGCCGGAACACACCGTTAGATGCTTGGCGGCAGATTTTCAACTTGAGGGTGGTAGCTAGCCAGCCGAGTACTAGAAAGTACCCTACCACCATGCTATGGTTTCCTCACGATGTTTTCCTTCACCGGCAGCTCAAGCTTATTGTTGGGGTTTGAACCCACACCCTTCGGCATGCGAACCTACCGCGCTAACCACTGAGCTATCATCGCTACAAGTTAGTTATAGTTATTACCACCACTGACCCAATGATAGAAGGTGTTAAAAAAACTTTACTACATGGGTATATTTTTGGTACTTGTAGTAAAAATGTATAATTTCAAACGGCGGTTTGGAATGATAACTACATAAAACAAGAACCTTTTTAAAATTATCTCTCACCTCATTTCCCTTGCTAGCCCGGTCGAGATCAAGCCTGTACTGATTAGGATCCAACAGTAATCGAAAGGTCCTAGTGTCTCCATCCAACTCGGGTTTCGGCTCCGGTCCTTCTTCAATTACCCTCCCTGCAGCATCTAGCATACCTTCCACTTCGCAACCCCTGACGTATACTATACCGGCTTGGTCTACCATGCTGCGACGATAATCGTACTTGGTGCCTAAAGTAAAATATTTAAATCAATATTGGTTCGAAATTGAACTACAATTTTTTCTGATTGATCGCACTAGACATAGTAGAATCGCCTCAAAAAAAAGGTGTACCTACATTCAAACGAATAGCCTTCAAGTCGCGAGTGAATCGGGTTTTTCTAGGCAAGCGTGCTCCATCGTAGACCGCATCTTCGCTTAACATCAGGCGGGATGACGATCAAAGGCAAGCCTATCTATCATATAAAAGAAGAATAGAGAACGGAAACATTCCGCTTTTGCTTACTCCATCACAACCAACTAGTAGAGCTGCGGCTGATCTGATTTCAATTACAACTGACCTACTATATTAGTGAATAAGAATCTTCTTCACTAAACCATAAGGTAAGGTAGGTGAGCCACCTAGAGAGGTACTGGATGAACTGTGTGAAATATATGCATGGGAAAGTGAACATAAAGACATAGATTATTAAAGTATAGAAAGGAAATGTGCTGTGGAGACCCCATACTTAATAGCAGAAAGCTGATGACGATGATGTATTAACTGAAATCGTTGTACGATTCGCCATATAATACGTACCTATCCCTTGAGTAGGTCTAACCGTGATAAGGAAACAGACGTCGTGTTTTCTTAGATTTTCCCATTCATGTTTGATCTCATCTCTCAAACTAAGGGTGACTGATACATCTGCTCGAACTCTAGAAGGCGCTTTCTCGCCTATATTTGGTTTTGCAACTTCCACAACGGCGAAACTTTTAATTGGATGTGCCATTCTGGCCCATCCTCCGAAATAAACTGTCTCGTCTTCCGCACGCCTAAAACATATCAATATATATACAACATTTAATTTGAGACATAAAACAAACTTTCATTACATTTAAATTACAATCGATCAATCATTATAATCGAATAACAAACATATATTATTCGATAAATCACACACTTTAAATTAACTAAACACATAAACAGTTTCAATAATGTCTTATAATTTACTATGTGAACTAGAACTTACCATGGTGCCAGTCTATAAACAGCATCCTCTATATCTTGTCGGATTTCATCTGTAAATAAAGTCAGAAGTAGTAGATCATGCTATGAACTGTTTATAAAGATGTTTACGAGTTTTGGTGGGAACGCGGAAAGTGCCGTGTCGCCCCCTATTGTATTTTTTTTGTGTTTTTTCGAGTGTTTATGTATAAAAATAGTGGTGGTTTATTCATAAAGTACCGAATTAAGTACAGTAGTTCAGTACTGTGAGTAACAAAGCAAAGTCCAGGGCATCGCTACTTTGGCGCCTATTACTTTTAAATTAATACAATAGTGAGTCTCAATAGCCCTGTAATTTCGCAATCTGCAGAAACATTTCTATTCTATTTATACGCTCATGTTAGCTACCCTTCAAACCAAGACACGATAACGTTTACACACTACTGTTTGGAGGCATATCTGATAATGCGGTGGTAACTACCGACAAGTAATACTTACACGTGCTTTCCAATCTGAAGAGGTTGAAGTTCCTCAAGAGGTAGTCATGAAGAGTTAAAAACTGCAGGTTCAGCTTGGGGAGGGCCAAGCAGTTCTCGCCGCTGTAAATCTCAGTCGGGACCACGTTCTCGTCCCAGATCACGTCTTCAGTTGGGTATAGGGGCATCGAGTTCAGCTCTTCGAGTTGGGATATGCGACGTTCATGCCGTGATATCTAGGATTTTAAGAAAGGTAAGCGATCAGACCATCTCACCGCCTCATCAAGTGAAAGAGAGTCGATATACATTCTGGTGCCCGTTTCATTTTCGTTTGCGTGTCAAATGAAAAGTGTCTAGATGTATGCTATACGATGTTTTACAACTTTGCCGATTTTTTTTAAACAAAAGACATTATTATTACCTGTTGTTACATTGACATGAGATTAAAGTTTTAATTGTTATTTTTGACACAAATTGGAATACGACTTATAACTTTGGTGCTATCATTAAGTAGGGTGCTGGTTCAAGTGTAGGCAGATCGTGTGGTATATGATAGGGGGTTCTTTGTTTGCAGAGTTACAGAGTAATAATTTCTAACATTAGGAAACACTCGATAGATTTTAGATAAACATTGTAGATACATGTATTCTTAATATTTACTCAGTGTATTGTATACCTATAAAATGCATTTCTCACGATAAGCGAGCGACGCCAGCTTAGTTTGTCGTTTTAGGTTTAACGAAGTTTTCCACGAATTTTATGTATATCTCGGCCATTAGTAACATTGTGTCAACTTTGCGTCAACTGATAGCATTGAAATAGGTATAACAAACTAAAAAAGATGTCTCATATAGTTAGCTAAGTACATAGTACATTTCTATATTATATAAATAAATGTAAATAAAACATAACAGTCATTAAAATTAAATCATTCTTAATTAAAAAGACATATATTACTTAATAAGAGAATTTACTGATGATAAGACAAGAATAGTTAATAAGTATTAAAAAACCATTGAAACAGAGTAATTTAAAACTAATTAACATATTGTAATTGCCCTCATGACATAATTACTTAATTAATTTAAAATTGTTGAATCTAATAGAATTAGTTATTGAACATCAGTTTTGCTTACCCGATTCTGGGTTAAGTACGGTCTAAGCGATTTTATAATTTATGTACCACCATTTTAACACTGTTTTTAGAAAATAAATACCTAATTTTTTTTAATGTTTGTATATCTGTGACATTTTAGCGATAACATCCGTAAAAAATTTAGACTTATCAGTTACAGAAAGCCATTTCTTTAAACGTAAGTAGTTAATGCGCATTGCGTATTATACTTACCAGTAGTTCTTTGAGGAATGTTTTGTCGAGTCGATGAAACGGCGCTTCGGATTCTTTGTCTTCAGGTGGTACCAGATTTAAGTACATCGCTATCGCACGTAGAGCTTTGTCACTACAATCAGAAATACGCTCATATTGTATAATAGGTATCTAAACCAAATTCTTGCAGCTTAAATTTATTAACCATTTTTATATTCATCATCATCATCCACAGCCTTCTTTATCCCACTGCTGGGTATAGGCCTCTCTCTATTCATGCCATCTGCCTCGGTCCTGTGCCAATCTGGTCCAGGTTCGACCCGCGACGGCGTCGTCGACCCATCTTTTAATATTACACAAAATTATTCATTCATTCTATAAGACGGAGACATTAACGCTTTTAGACTGGAATTTGAGGCTACATTTTAAACATGGACTAAATTTCACCAAATTTAGTTCAGAAATAACAGTTAAGAGCGCGCCTAATGCCAGAAGAATGAAAATGGGTATTTTCGATGCTACTATTTGATATAAAGAAACATAAAAATTACAACAAAAAAACATTGAATTATGGGTATAATCCTGAAGAAATACAATAGCTCAAAATAATTTCAAAAATAGATCGAAGTTTTAAAAAAAAACTACAAATGCCGCAGAAAAAATCTATTTTCATTCAAATACTCGGCAACTGCCAGCTATGACCCCACAGGCACATAGCACGCAGAACTGATGGCCGATGAGGCTGCAAAGTTCTGGAGTGAAGACCACGGACCGGCAAGCGCATATAAGATCGTATGTCCACCCACGAGGTGGACATAGAATCTAATAAAGACCGCAGGATTGCGCTAGATGCTGGCCGCTTCCAACCGGTCTTTATGGAACTCAATGAGGGAGGCCTAAGCCCAGCAGTGGACGTCCTACGGCTGAAATGGTGATGATGATGACCCCAGATTATTTTTATGAGTAAAATATCTACATGTATGATTTAGTAAAGTCACCAATTACTTTTTTAATTTATCGTAAAAGTTTAGAGTAATTAAATAAAACTCCGTCAAAAATATACCTCGGATTTCAAATCATGCAATTGTCATGCAACTCTCGATCTTGTTTCTTCGCACTAGAGTGGGTGGAATCTGATTTTTTTCTGGCATTAGGCGCGCTCTTAAGGTAAAGTTTAGAATTAGTTGAACGTTCAGTAGATATTATTCATCAACTGCATAAGTGCTTTTGCATATACCTACCTACTGATAGTATTGTGGTTATGTTCATCCTAATCTTAATTATTCTACGTCTCAGAAAAAAGTATCACAAAAACTTTTGCAATACCGTCATCTTATTAGTATTAAACAGTATTCGACATACCTTAGATTACCAAAGTGTTTTTGTAGAGATTCTCTAGTGTCAACGCTCGCAACATTTGCGAGAGCAAATAACCGAAGATCAGGAAACTTTGAAAACGCAGCCTTCTGTATTAACAAAAATATTACAATCATTATTTAAAGTTTCTTCAATTTGTTATGCTACAGTAGTTATATTTTTTTCTTTTATGGTGTGAAATAATAAGAGCCGAGCCGAGCCGCTTTTCTGGTGGTAGAAGATAACGCCAATCATCCATGATGACTGCCGTAGTATTAAGAACTTTGAGTAACAAATCAAAGACCACAGCTGCCGCGTCAGCGCTCATCACTTTGTGTTATTACAGTACCATTCAAACTAGAACACAGCAATGTTAATACACAAACATTTGCCGGCAAAATGCGGTACTTAGACAACTTAAGGACATATTCCCATTAATACGTATAATTTTCCAATATGTTATAATCTAATAACTTTTAAAAAATGTAATTATGGAATATGGTACAGATCTGTAAAATGTATCTTGAGATTAAATTAATACATTCCGTTTTTACCCGACTGCTAAGGAAGGCTTATATTTTTCGCCCCTATCTTTTATGTAAATTTCTGTATCTTCCAAACAACTGGATGGAACGGCGAAATTCTTATATTCGTCTTAAAATTCCAAGTGTCTTGATAGGTGTTCGAAAAAAATGGCGGATTTTTATTCGCAGTCAGGTTATAGTTTTTTTTTAATTTTATTGAATAAATGAAAACGAAAACCGACATTTCTCCGTACGATACACACTATTCTCAGGCTAAGTTTTTATCAAAGTCGATTTCACCGTTTGGTGGTAAAAAAAATAGCAAACAAATATATATACAAACTAGATTTGAAAAAGGAAAAGCTCCATTTTCACCAACTCCAGGGTCGAAAGTCCTAGGCCCTGTATAGGTTCCCGTCCCTAAAACGCGATGCGCCCAACACCCGCACGGCGATAGCATAAAGAAATTTCGTCTCATCCCTTTTACCTGAAGGCTGGTGATTCTGGAGTAATGCAGAAGAGTCATGTCACGATCTGTCATTGGGTCACCGGTTTCATCACTAATCTCGAATCGGGCGTAGAACTTAAGCATATTCAATAGCTGAAACAAAAAAAAAACTTTTAAATAAAACCTCTAAATAAAAAATAGAGTCATAAGACAAATCGGTACTAAACACACATACACATAAAAAAATATAAAAATGCGAAGATGTGTGGTGTGTGTGTGTGTATGTAAGTAGGTGTTTATGTACATTTGTTCGCTAGTTAATCCCTCTTTAACGAGATACATGAAAGTTTAAATGTAGTCAGCTTATTCAGTGGATTAACACATAAGCTATTTTTACTGCGGAAACGCAGTAAGCTATTTATAAATATTTAGAAAATACCGAGAGCCCGCTCTAAATAGCATTTATATGTACAATATGTACATAGCCTAAGCAGATTAATTATCATCAGAATGTAAAGTCTTTTGTAAACAATACTGTGTTCCGGTTTGAAGGGTACTGCAGCTAGCTAAATTACAGGGCTGTTGAGACTAACCATCGAAAGTCTCAAATTAATAAGCTCCAAAACAGTGATGCCCTGAACTTTGTTTTACTAAACAAAGTTCTTTGTATCGCTACAATGGTCATGGTCAGGCGTTATCTCTTACCATCAGGAGAGCGTCTCGTTTGTATCATTACATTTACATTTACTGGCAACAAACAAAGCAATGCTTGTACTATGGCAAGTAGACAAGAAAACTGATAGAAAACATATATACCCACTTTATTTTTATAAATACATACTTATAATACATAAACAACCCAGAAATAACATTTTATTCGTCACATAAATCAAATATTCAGGGTAAAAAGCTTTGTATATACTAAACCGAAAGGGGACATTTGTATTCATTATGAAAATCTTTTACTATAAGTCAAACTCTGAAATCTGAAATAAAAATGTTCTGAGCGGGCATCAAACCCACGCCTCATGTGGCTCAAACTCATGAGCTACCAGCAAATAAGTAGTTCACATTCATACAAGAATCGACACCGCATCATGGTCGATATTTCAAAAATTCGAACTTAACGGTTCGAATCTATCTATCTATCTTTCAATGTACGAAACAATGAAATTTGCAGTGAAATTTCATTGTTTCGATTTTAAAAGTGGGTGTTCCCTCATAGATACAATCTGGGTGCCTTCAAGTCGCAAGTTAATCGGTTTTTTCTAGGCGAACGTGCTCCGCCATAGACCGCATCTTCGCTTAACATCAGGCGAGTAGACGGTCAAACGCAAGCCTACTTGTAATTTAAAAAAATCAGCAGCGTTGGCACACCTTCGGCGACAGAATATTTATATACTTATGTATTACAGCATTGCAATGACAAAATATGTATGTTACGTCATTAAAGAGCTATGGATTGTCCAGGTGCGGTGTTATTGGCTTTTTCACATGTGCGGATATAATCCGATAGACCGAATCAGCCGACTAAATTGGCCATCGCGTCTAACCAAAGTCTTGGTGGTTTTCTTAGCAGGAAGTCATTTAGACGTATCATCGCGGTACCATTACTTGGTGGAAGATCTCCTTAGCAGGTCTATAAAGAGATGTGAATAAAAATTATTCATTAAAACCTCTCTATAAAAATGTTCTGATATCATTTTTCGTAAAATGATCAGAAAACAAGTTATAACGACCAAAAGAAACTCAAATTTTCAACGATTTTCACTTATAACTTTGTTATTTTTGGTTTTACAACTAAAAGTTACTGGACCAAAGTTGTAGAGAATTTTAATTACAACGAAAAAGGTTTCGATATTTTTTTTGGTACATCTATAGTTTGTCAGAGTACCCCTTTTTTCAAGATGGCGACCGTGGGACAAGTGTTGCAACCGCACAAACTTATGGTTTTAACTTTACGCTAACTGCACCTTGATATTTAAAAAATAAAATCGCGTTCTCTTACAAATGCTACCCCAAATGTAACTTTTCAATGTACTAATTACCTAGTATAGCTGCCAACGAAAACCCAAATTAATATTATTTATCTATACTAAGGTTAAATTGATTTAAAAATAAATTTGGTACTACTATTCTATGCAATAAATTAAATTGAATTCTACCAAATGAACTAACAGGAAAGTCAATAGCCAATTGGCTAAACGTGTACTATAGTAAAGACCACAAAACGGCAAACGTAGCTTAGGACGCAAGTAGACTCGATGGAGTGATGTACATTGGGGTAGGCCTATGTCTAGCAGTGGTACAAAGAAGTGTTATAAAATAATTATGAACGTCAAAACATCGAAGACAAAACTACCATGACGAAACGATCAGACGCCTGCTTTAATAGGTTGTTTACTGTTCGACACGACATTACCGTTTGTCAGGATAGTCTGTACGGGGCTTTAGTAGGTTTACATTGGTTCGCGAGCTGATAGCAGCTTTCAGTCGAGAGGCGCACGGCGCCGGTGGCAAACTCGGTGGAAACGTTTCATGAATCGCAATTTATTATCGTAGTTTTATATCGAAGTGATCACCATGAATAAAATTGGTGTTGGTGGTGTTTTAATTGTCGCGCTGGCTGTTTATGTCGTCGCAGACAGTAACGATAGCCTAGCCTGCTGTCCTCCGACTTATTACATATTAAAAAATGAGTGCTGGGATCCGGAGACCAACAACACAATTTCTACCAGGCTCGTTTGTGATGACATTATAAAAATACCAAAATTCATTATCAAAAATGGACAAATTGCAGCAAAAATTTCGGAGCTATACACACATGGCTTCGATTCTTCCTTGTAAGTTAATTATGTAACTAATAACAAATCAAAAAGTACATTATTTCTATCGTATAAATATTCTAACAGAAGACGTGTGATTAAAAATGTACAAATTTTTAATGAAAAAAAAAATATAAAAATAAGTTGTTACCGTGAAAAGATTATTTTAAGAATTAAATTTGTTACTTTTTCACGGTGGACGGATTTGTATGAAATTTGAAATGGAAATAGCTTATATACATTAGATTAACATAATATCGGTTACTTCTTATCCCAGAAAACGTGAGTGAAACCGAAGGGTGCAACTTAGTATTTCATATTGCAACCACAATACAATAGTAGGTACTAACGAGTTTCTCTGAAAAAATGGCGGATTTAAGTTTATCATACTAATTGTATGTGTGATATATACCACAAGATAAGTACCTACTCAAAAAATATCTCAATAAGAGCTACTTTTAATGTCCTCAATTATATAGAGCAAACCGCTAAATAAAAAAACGCATTTTTAGCATTTTTCTTGTAATGCTATGCCCTAGTCGTTATTTCTTAATACATACTGTCTAGATGTTGCGAATAAATTGTCGCTATTTTTCAATCATACGAGTAAACATAAGTATTAGTAAATCTTTATTATTTTCGAACGATATTGCATGAACAAGGCCATATTCTAATTCTTTTGCATCTTTCTCATCATTCATCTTCTTTTATTTAACTTGACATCTTGCTTTAAATTGTTATTTTTATTATGTTTTTTTTTTAATAATTTTTTATTAAGTAATGTAGCCTTTTTTAATTTTTATTTAATTTTAACGTGTGATATTCTTATGTAATTGGCGTTTTATCATTTAAATAAATACAATCATTAATGATTGTCTTGTTATTCTTATTTTGTTACTGTGCATTTTTATATTTCTGGTGTACATAATATAGAGTTTCTATCTATATATCTATTTTTGATTGCGAAAACTAAGGTGTATGATTCAAAAATAGAGTCCCTATTTTTTTTGGCAAGTGTTCATCGTAAATCATCACTTATAGCAAGCCGAGATGGCAGTCAAACGCAAGACACTTTTTTTCGCTTGCAATATGGATTACTATTTCTAAGCTTATCGTAAAATTCATGACAAAGGGTCTAAGTCTAAAATCTTTCATCAAAAAAAATAATATCGTAGGACATTACACGCAGCGTCATATGACCCCACACTAAGCAAAGCGTGTAGGTACTATGGAAGTTAGGTAACTGATAGAATACTTAAATAGTTTTTCTTTGTAAACACATACTTATAATACGTACAGTACACCCAAATACAGAACAAACATTTGTTTATACCGCAAAATGTTTGTCCTGGGTGGGAACAAAACCCACACCCTACAGCTCTCGAAGCAAACATACTACCAATGAGCCAACAGGGCTGTCATAGACACTATACTCATATTCATATATAGATCGTTAAATAGCACGCTTTACGAATATTTTTCCTACATATATTTATAATTATGAATTGCATTCCAATCCATCAATTTCATTTCTATTTTTGTAAAATCTATTTTATGAATTTGGTTCGCGCGGACCACGACGGAATAGCACGCCCGCCGATACACGACTAATCAAATAAAAAAGAGAAGTATGGCAGAAGGGAAGAGCTAAATATAAACTCTCTTTTAATTTAAGGGACCGTCAGAGGTACACTCGCGGGTGTTCGATCGAATCGCAAAAGTTTGAAAGTTACCTGGGTATGATTGTTAGTATTGCCATATTGACAGAAAAGTCTACATTGTAGACTTTACAGATTTTATTACAATTATAAATAAAATAGAGCTTTTAAACTTTACCTTTGATTTGAATACGTAATTATGTTTTCACTGGAATTAATCACAAAACATTGGTATTTTTTAGTGCGCAATTAAATCATCTCGTAACACGTTTTTAAAACTAGAGTGAATAGATTTCTTCTAGATCAGCGTGCCCCATACTCGGCCGCACCGTCGCTTTACAACAGGCAAGTTGGTGGTCAAACGTAGTTCTATTTAGTAGATATAAAAAAATATATATTTGAAGATCACTGTTTACCATGACGATCATTGTCCCGATAGTCGTCACGGTGGTCTTATAGCGAAGTGTTTCGATCACTTTCTTAAGAGACTCTCGCTAGACGGTTAGGTCAAGGGTCAGATTCAAAAGGCATCCTTGATACAGCGCACATTGTTAGAAGGCAGCAGCTGAGCCCTGCCCCACAGCCGGCGGCAGCCTAGTTTTTAAAATATTTTTGTAATAAGAAAGAAAGAAAAAGATTTTATTTTGTAACAAATACAAAAACAAACAAACAGAGACAAACAGTTACAAAATAAGAGCTCACCTCAGCATAATACTGGTCATACTAAGCGGTATGACTAGAGCTGGTCTTCCGGTGAGCCCTAGTAGTTGAAACCAAAGCATGTATGTGTGTGTGTAAAAAGTTTTATTAAGTATTAAGAAAAGTAATATATAACTGCATTATTATTTCTGCAATAAAGCCATTGTTAGAGGAACTATTGTTTTAGAGGACTTTCACCTCTAAAAAAATAGTAATAATAAAATTGTTGTCACAATACACCCATTTAGATATAGATATATATAAAGAACTTCTACTTCAAACATGAAACGTATCTAACAAATGTAAATAAAGGTGCTGAGCGGCAAACTCAAGACTTTATTCTTGTCTATGGTTGTAAATAAAATTTAGAATGCATCGTATAAACACTCAGTCGGGTTCGGCAGAATTAGGTAGTTAGATTACAAATACATTCATCTTTTAATTGTCATCCCAGATATCTTGATAGACAAGCTGTTTTAATAAAACATTTTAACTGTCTACTCTATCATTTATAAATAACCGATCGCCACTCGCAACCGGCTTTATGATATTATATATACAAACACTTCCTAATATACACCATAACCCAAAACGAAAAAGAAATGTTAAGAAACTCGTACTTTTTGTTCTACAATCTTTTATGATTTGCTGTTTTTTTAAATTTAGGAATTAAAAAAAACAGCAAATAATCGTAATATGTACTACCAAAAACGATTACATAATAGCTACGAATTCTAAATGGGTTTTGTAATGGATATTGGCGTGGTTTTAGCACAGTTTCGTTCGGAGCAAGACGATGCCGCGCGAGCCAAAGAACCAAAACAGAGTGCGACTACTTTGTTTTGGATCTTTGAAAAAGGTCACCGCATGTATACTAAACTGTAATCGGAGTGTTTGACCAAATGAAACGTGAGTAAATACCGTAATTAAAACGAAAATGGCTATAAATGTTATACAATACATACCGTTTACAGAATGTTTAGGATTGTATAGCTATACTCTACTTATCAATGCGACCCTGAAAAAAACATTAGCTATTCTATATACATTTTCATAAAGGTTATATTGACCTTTTTCTATTGAACAGCCAGTTTTTTTCCGCTATTTCAGAACCGAGCTAGTTGTAAAAGTTTCCACATTGCTATACCAGCATCTTACAAACATCCTGTAGGTATACTTTGATAAGAAAATACTAAGTGATAAAAGAGTTTTGGCGGGAACGCGGAAAGAGTCGTGTCGCCCTAGTGTTTTTAGAGTGTTTATGTATAAAAATAGTATTGTTTTATTCATAAAGTTTCGAAGATACAATGAAACATAACTTTTCGTGTTGCTTCCAAAGCTCCATCGAAGCTTATAGCAAAGTCGCCACTACTTTACTAAGCATGGACTTGACTAGACTTGCCAAGACTGGAATTTGACTGTAACTATAGATGTTGGGCATGACTTGCAAAAACCGAAGACAAGGCAATAAAGATAAAAAAGCTAAATACTGCACACAAAATTCAGACAAAACTGGCAGAAAGCACATAGTGCGATGCCAAGAAGGAAGAGAAAAAAAAAGTTATAAAATATCTGCTATGTACTCTATATAACACGCTGTAAAAGACCGACTAGTTTTAGGGGCAGATTAACAGATATAATATCAATGACAAACAAGCACATATGTAGTTCACACTCTTCGGGGTGTTACACGAGTCATTTAGAGTATTTAAATTGACAGCAAATAAATAAAAAATAAAATAACTTGCTGTCAATTTACACGGCCAAAATGACTCATGTAATACCCCAAGGGGCGCAAACTAAGTTCTCTTTTAGGGTCGCATTTCATTTTTCACTGTACAATACAGCTTAAACTCCAGTTCAGTCAGTTTATCAGAGAGCTCGACACGTACGGTTGTCGCTGCGTCGTTATTTTAATTTACAAGCTATTTTCTTGTGCGCGAGTTTTTCGATAGATAAATTTCGTGTTCTGAAAATCGAAACGCCGATCGTGATGACAAAATGGAAAAACACATATTTGTAGTTTTTGTTGCTTTTGTGACCGGTTCAGTGATCGCGGAGTACAATGACCACCTGGCCTGTTGCCCGCCATCAACTTATATTGTTTCCAACGTTTGCTATGATCCTGAGAAGAATACTACAGTGCCCATGCGACTTGTTTGTGATACATTTTTCCGTAACACCAATTTTAGTGTGCATTCAGATACGATAGAAGTTGAATTTGACGGCGTTTTTGTAGAGAGATTTGGTTCTGATACGTAAGTAGTACCTAATGAGATAAAACATAAATTATAAGTCAGGCTACTGTATGTATTTAGTACGTGATGCTTTGTTATCTTGACATGTTTATGAATTACCTTAACATTCAAAGATTTTCAAATCCATAGATGATCGGTTTAGTACAAAATTAAACGAATAAACTTGACCTAGGTTCTCCTGCTAGTAAGACTTATTTTAAAATCAGAAACTTATTTAAAGATTGTGTCGTTATAAAAACTAGTAAGCTTGCAAAATTTATGTCACATATCTTTTCATCTGATGGTTGTATTTAGCAACGGGCCGCTACTTCTAAGAAGGTTTCAGACTTTTAGATGAGATCTGATTAGAAATCTAGAGATTTAAAATACCTTTGTTATTTGCTCAGTTAATAACAAATACCATTAATGATAAGTTAATGTATATATTAATTTAAACACGTTCTCTAAATCATCTGACACTTGGAAGTGTCAGAAACGCAGTTGCTATAGGTTAAAGAACAGGAGGTAATTTAACATAGCCAAACTCTTGTACTTAACAATATTTAAAATTTTGGTAATCCACTAGAAAGCGGACTTTACATCTGCGGGCAAGGCAGTGCCCCCGCCAAGTCGAGCAAAAAATACTACCATCTTCTATATTTTTTTTATAATAGGATAGGCTTGCGTTTGACCGCCATCCCGCCTGATGTTAAGCGAAGATGCGGTCTACGGTGGAGCACGCTTGCCTAGAAGAAACCGATTCACACGCGAATTACATACTATATACTATTATAAAAAGGAAAGAATTGTTTGTTTGTATTGAATAGGCTTCGAAACTACGAGGCCGATTTCAAAAATTCCTTCACCGTTGGGAAGCTACATTATCCCCAGGTGAATAGGCTACTTTTTATCCTTGTATTCCCACGGGAACGGGAACTACGCGGGTGAAACCGCGAGGCGTCCGCTAGTCATAAATAATTAAAATTGTTATAATAATTAAGGTAAATTAAAAACTTTGGTCCGTGGTTTTAATACACGATCTTTTTGGATAGTTATTTTAAGTATGATTTTTGTTTAATGTAAAAGTAATGACATGAATGAAGCATTCTCCTGATTGCAACTTTCACGACCTTTTCGAAACAAAATCCATTGCATCGATGCTTTGGCGCTCATTACTTTGATACTTTCGATGGTATATCTCAATAGCTTTGTAATTTCCCTAGGAACACAGTAACACACACGCATGCTATAATTTGACATAGTAATTTAAGGTTTTGATTTATGATTTTTATTGTTTGACATTTGGATTTAATTTTATGACATTTTTAATTTTTATGATAATTGTATATTGACTAGCACCATCGCATTAGGGAAACCCTGTAAGGATGGTGTGAAATTAAGGAAATAAATAAATGAATAAATAATATTTACACCTCACTACTTGGTGGCCGATAATCTGATACTGCGGTGGTACGTATCTACACGACCTGTCCATCGAAATCAAAATCTATTTTCGGAAATTCTATCCAAATTTATTGTCGCTACTTTTTTAAGTTTGACCAGAGCTCACCTGATGTTAAGAGACGGTGTGGTCGAAAATGGTAAACACACTTAGCCTGGAATGGAACTGACTATCAAGGGAACCCACCGTTAGATGCAAATTTTCAATTTGAGGGTGGTAGCTAGCCAGCAGAGTACTAGAAGAGGTACCTTCTAGTACTCGGCTGGCTAGCTACCACCATGCAATTAGTGAGAAGAGAATGAGCTTACGCATTCGTTCGTACAATACAAACAATATAAGTACGATTTCTTATTATGGACAAATGCAGTTACAACCCGCACACTGTCTTAATATAGTATGGCTATTTGTTTATTTAGCAAATTTACATCAGGATTAAATAAATAAATAAAATAAACATCGTAGGACTATACACACAGCGCCATCTGGTCCCAAACTAAGCAGAGCTTGTGTGATGGAAGTCAGATAACTGATAGAATACATAAATACTTTTTTTTTTTGTAAATACATACAGAACACCCAGATAGAACAAACATTTGTTATTTCACAAAATGTTTGCCCTGAGTGGGAATCGAACCCACGCCCTACAGCTCTCAAGGCAGATATAATACCAAAGAGCCAACGGGGCAGTCAAAAAAAAACTTAAAATACTTATTGATATAATTATTAATTCGAAAAAGATTTAAGCACATTTTAAATTATTCATCAAACATTACGCACAATATATTACTATATGTATATGTGTTAGATAGGTATAGGTAGGTATATGTATAGTTTAATGTATAATAAACACTAAGCTGTATGTAAGCTAATGAGTTTGTAATCAATGTCATAATATAGTATCAGTTTGGGTTTTCGTTAGCAGCTACTATTGCACAATATTGCACAATATTGTTACAGTCATGTCATTTGCAAAAGAAAATTGTTTATTATATAAGGACTTTATCTTTTTCAGGGCATGTTATGGAAACGCGACAAAAGATACCAATTTGACAAAATTCAGGACTTTGGCGTTGTTGTGTGTCACAAAAGAAGAGGAAGCCATTATTGAAGACACGACATTGGGCTACTGCATGATAGCCTCCGTTATTTTTTTGGGGCTGACGGCTATAATATACGCTCTATTTAGCGAACTGAGGTACGTAATTCAAAATCAACAAAAAAATTGGACAATATTTTTTTTTTTATTGTTGACAGGCTAGGTGTTTGACCACAGCTCACCTGATGTGTGGTCGAAGATGGTAAAGCACACCTAGCCTGGAATGGAACTGGCTCTCAAGCGAGGCTGCCGGAACACACTGTTAGATGCTTGGCGACAGATCTTCAACTTGAGGGTGGTAGCTAGCCAGCCGAGTACTAGAAAGTACCTACCCTACCACCATGCTATGGTTTCCTCACGATGTTTTCCTTCACCGGCAGCTCAAGCTCATTGTTGGGGTTTGAACCCACGCCCTTCGGCTAGCGAAACCAACCGCGCTAACCACTGAGCTATCATCGCTACTTAGTTTATTGTGTTTAACTTAATTTATTTTCCACCCAGGATAAACGTTTCTGAGACGAACAAATATGTTTTGTTAATTCTGTATGTATTACAACTACATATGTTTATCTACAAAAAAAGATGTATGTTAAGTCTATACTATTATTATTTTGTAGCGATGATAGCTCAGTGGTTAGCGCGGTAGGTTCGCATGCCGAAGGGCGTGGGTACAATGAGCTTGAGCTGCCGGTGAAAGAGGTCCTGAGTACAAACCTCGTGGCATTCACTTTAATTTTTTTATAAATTACTAGCAGATACTCGGCACGTTGCTGCCGCATAAAAAAACAATTAATTGTACTATACTTTATAACCTTCGCGCAAGTGCAAGAGATAAATTGATCAAGTCTCATTGCAATCGCAATCAATCGCAAACAAAAAAATCATTTTTATGAATTAGAAGTAAATAATAATAAGTAAAAAAAAGACTTTTTTTAAACTACTTTTTTTTATTTTAACTTTTTTTTTTTAAGTTATTTTTAAACGTTTTTTTTTTAAATAATGTATTGTCATAAGTACTAATGGAGTGTACCAAATATCAGATAAGTCTGTCAACTGGAAGGGTGTAAAATTTCAATGACTAAATTTTACGATTTTATTTAGTTGCCCTGTTTGATGTTGTTGTTTTTTAGATAAATAAATAAATATCGTAGGACATTACACACAGCGCCATCTGACCCCAAACTAAGCAAAGCTTGTACTATGGTAAACAGATAACTGATAGAATACTTAAATAGTTTTTTTTAAATACATAGTTATAATACATACAGTAGGTACAACCCAGACACAGAACAAACATTTGTTTATATCACAAAATGCTTGTCCTGGGTGGGAATCGAACGCCCTTCAGCTCTTGGAGCAGACATACTACCAATGAACCAACAGGGCTGTCGATAAAAAATTACGGATAAAATTGAAATTTTATTCTAGTTTCGCATATTAGAAATACAACTTTAAGTATAGTTTAAAAATACTCAGTAGAGGAAAAAATCTCGCCGTATTACCACAACGCCGTACTCGATTATTTTAATTGAAGTGTTCGTTTAAGTTACAACAGTGATGACAACTTATTAATTAACTTGTTGTCAAGTTAGTTAAATTTATATCCTCATCACTGTTAAACTTCCGCAAAGTAACGCATGAATCAATCAATAATTTTAATTAACTTTTAAATATTAATAAAGTTGAAATACCCATTCGTTTTTCCTTTTCAGAGATCTATTTGGAAAAAGTGTGATTAATTTCTGCGGAAGTTTGGCTACCGGACTGGGGATACTGGCCATCATGAAACTAATGGAATATGAAAATATGGCCTCTTGTGCGACTCGAGGTACATATGCGACTGAAAACATATAATCAATAGTTTTCTAGAACTACCTACAATTTTAATTTCTAATTTTTTGTTTTCTTTTTATTTCTTTCAGGTTTTTTAGCTTATTTCTTTTTGATGGCTGCATTTTTCTGGACAAATTCTATATCTGTACAAGTTCTGAAAGATATAAGGTTGTTATTTTATTTCTTACTTAAATAGCTAATACACGAAGAGATCCCTTTCTCATTCCAACACTCAAACTAAAATATCTCCAAACATAATGAATTATTTGTATTTTTGGACTTTGTGATCTTTATGTTAAAAGGCTTCATTATGAAGATGGTAATGTACGGGGTTACACGGAACGGTTACTTGCAAGGTTGATCCCACAGTAACAGTTGTTCTTAAGGATGAGTAAAATGAGCTCCTTTTAGCTTATTATTACCATTCCACTTAACTCTACACAACGATGGTGGTTATGATTTAAGAGAAATTTTCTACACATTACATGTGAAAATCATCACGTGTATATAAAATATAGGTATATGTCTCATCTGTTCCGAATTTGTAACTAATGGCTCAAAACCGAATACCTTTTGTTGAAAGAGGAATAATGAAATTTAGGTACATGCTGCGATGATGTAGGTTACGATCTCTTTCCTCTTTGTGTTATCTGTTACATAATAGTTGTACTTCAATCATTGGGAATGCCAAATGGATTCTCAATGATTATTATAATAATTTACGCCACATACCTACAAGGATTTTTTTATGTAAAAGTAATGCGACGAACGAGACGCTCTTCTGATGGTAAAAGATAACACCTGTCCATGACCATTGCAGCGATACACATAACTTTGTGTAGTAAAACAGAGTCTAGGGTATCGCTGCTTTGGCGCTCATTACTTTGAGACGTTTGTTAGGCCCTGTAATTTCGCTAGCTGTAGTACCCTTCAAACCGGAACACAATAATGTTTACACACTACTGCTTGGCGGCAGATTATCTGGTACTGCGGTGGTACCTACCTAGACGACTTCCTGCTAATACCACCAAGTACGATTTCATTCGACGTGAAATTTACTGATATTACATATTTCTTTGACAGCTATCGACATTTTGTAAAGATTTCTTATCTAACTTTCAGGCGGCCAGCTTCAGTCGATTATGGTTGGAAAGAATTTAGATGGTACATGTTGTACTCCTGGGGGTTACCAACCTTACTCACTGTAATAATGGCGATTGTAAACTACCACCCAGGAGATCACCAACGGCCTGGTATCGGACTGAATCACTGCTGGTTCTTAAGTAAGTTTTTATTAATTACTTACGGACGCCTCGCAGTTTCACCCGCGCAGTTTCCGTTCCCGTGGGAATACAGGGATAAAAAGTAGCTTATGTCACCCGAGGATAGTGTAGCTTCCGAACGATGAAAGAATTTTTGAAATCGGTCCAGTAGTTTCGGAGCCTATTCATAACAAACAATCAAATCTTTATTATATATTTTATAATAGTATAGAAATATCGGTTGACATTTCTCACATAATATATAGCCAAAAACTAATCAAAGTTTGTATTATGGAAACCGGAATACTAAAATCCTTTTTTTATGAATAAATATGTACCTATTTATAATATTTACAAAGAACAAACATTAGATTAGTCACATAAATGTTTATCCTGGGCGGGAATTGAACGCACGCTTCACAGCTTAAATAGGGGAACTACCAAAAAAATTAGCTAAGAGGAATCAAGTTACAGATACTACCAAATTTTTAATACTTAATAATCCACCAGAACAGTCATGTCAAACATACGGCCCCCGGGCCACATGCGGCCTTTGGACCACATTGATGCGGCCCGCTACACAATTCTTAAGATTTTTACATGAAAGGCGATGGAACTAACAACACGTGTTTAAAATGAGCGCGCTTTTCAATTTATGAGGAAGATAATGCTTTGAATCGTCAATAATTTACCTACGCTTTTTATTATAGATAAATAAATATCGCAGGACAACTTTTTTAATAAAAAAAAGTTGGCGTTATCACGTACATTGTAATTCATATCTACGTATGCGTATATTTCTGCAAACACATTGATAACAAAGA
Source organism: Biston betularia (assembly GCA_905404145.2). Classification (NCBI taxonomy): domain Eukaryota; kingdom Metazoa; phylum Arthropoda; class Insecta; order Lepidoptera; family Geometridae; genus Biston; species Biston betularia. Next base: position 6,070,734 of record FR989879.1, read on the forward strand.
ACGACGTAATTTTATCGTTTTTTTAATTTAAAATACTAAATTTGTGTTTTTTTTTTCAATTTCAGCTAAAGCGCAACAGTGGTACTACATGTACAGCGTGATGACGGTTTTATTGCTGATCAATTTCGCAATATTTTTTTATATAGCAACAATAGTTTGGAGATTCTCTTTCCAATCGAGTCATATAAAGGCTCTAAAGTTCAAGTGAGTCCAGTATTTTACTCGTATTATTTTAACGGTATCTGTATATCCCTATTCGTCCACCAAACACTTTTGGACATGTTCAAATTTATGGCCATTTAGTGACCGGTTTGTAATTAGTTCAACGTCCCAATCGACTTCATCAGTTATCGGGAACAGACCTATTTCGGATCAACGAATTCTATGTACTTAGAAAAGAATTTCAGAACAAAGAATTGCGTGCAAAACGGCCAATCAATCCGCGCCCTTATTCTTTATATCGCTAAATAAAAAATAATTTTACTGTCCTTTTTATGATGCTACAACGTATTAGTGTAATCTATAAAGTACATCACAAGTAACTGGCTGATAATAATTTTCAGTTTATTTTTCATTAAGTTTTCATGTAAAAATATTCAGATATTTGAGAACTAACTTATAACTAATGCTAATTTCAGATTGTCGATGACGATTCGTTTGATTGTGCTGATGGGCCTACCTTGGATATTTGAGATGATTAGCTCTGCAGTAGGAGGCGGTTCTCTTATATTGTAAGTTACAGTTTTACATTCCGATTAATACTTTGATTGAGGAAAATGGTATGACTTATCCGCTCAAATTGTTCAGTTAAGGGTCAACAAGCTTTGATGGGTTATACCAAAGTTCTATTAAATTTGTACACTGATTCATACATCAGCTGCATTGGTATTTTTTATTACAAATAGGCTTGCGTTTGACTGCCATAACGCCTGATTTTAAGCGAATATGCTATGACGGAGCACGCATGCCTAGAAGAAACCGATTCACTAGCGAATTAAAGGCACCAAGATTTTTTCTCTCCAGGAACACCTACTCATGCAGCAAATTCCATTGTTTAGCAATTTGTACTATGAATCGAACCGTTATGTTCGAGTTTTTGACTATCTTGGTAAGACAATACGAATATGTGTTGATAGTTACAGTTATTTGTAAAAGCAATTTTTTTTACTTTAAATAGCACTAACACTAACACTAACTCGCTTAATGTATAGGATGTGGCCGGGGATGAAGCACGCTGATCTGGAAGAAATCTATTCACTTTGGCCTTAAAAACGTGCAAATTGTAGTTTATAGGAAACAGAGAAGCCAGCAATGAGTTCCATTCATGGGCTGTACGCATAAAAAAAGTAGAGCGGAATCGCTGCGTACTGCGAACGTCCACGGGGAACGGATGATAGTGAAAGATGGTAGATCCTACGAGATGAGAGTCCTTTATAATCAATACTAGAAATAGTATCAGCATTCTTAATTTGGGATTACTATATTGTCAGGGTTTTAGCATGATGACGCCGACTTGTATCTTGTCACAAAACCCTATTATGAATTCTACTTATAAATCCATTTCAATCTATTTCAGGGCCATCGTGGACGTGTTTAACTCTCTGCAAGGGATACTGGTGTTTCTGGTGCTGGTAGTGAGGAAGAAAGTGGTGAAGGTGTTGCATCAGCGCGGTTTATTAGACTGCTGCTCAGGACCTGTAGAGAGATGGCTAGCAGTCGGAGACGATGCCGAAACCAACGTCGTTCAGCACACGGATGTTCCCATGCAAGACGACCACCACACCAATGGGCACATTCGTAATGGACGGACATAAGAAGTTTTACAATATGACCGAAAATACTGTGGCCATCATTATAATTTTCATATCAGACACTCATTAGAGTGGTCGTGATTATATGTAGATAGTAGACGCAACGCCCCAAGTCAACCTTGCACATGAATTGCACATCCTGTTGATAAATGAACGAGGTTTAAAGGAACGATTTATGCTGGTATATATCATGACAAAGCTGTACTTAAATTCTATGCTGATGACTGGTAGAAAAAAATCCTGCGGCCAACCCTCATGCACTTGACTATGGTCAAATGACGACACACTGAAACAAAGAAAAGATCCCAGCTCCTAGTTGCTCTGCTGTTCATGGCTAAGCTGCCAAGGAATAGAATAGAAGGATCCTTAGACAACCGTAGCTACCCAAACGCTAAAGGCTTTGTAGCCCGCTTTTAAAATTTAAAAAAGACTGTTCAATGAAGTACGTACGTAATCCTTGTAGGATCTGAAAAATCACTTGGAACCAGAGAAGCATGTTACAGCCTTGAAAACGGTGCATGATATTGCTTAAAAGTTTGTCGAAGAGGTTCATGGCTTTCAAGATGAGAGGTATCGATGAGTGAGTTGAATATACGAACTATGTTAATTATACATACTACTAAGTAGTCATTTTCATCTAGTCATGCAATATTGTATTCTTTGCGATATGATAGGTTATTGTGACTGTCCTCGGTTTAGATACTGCTGACAAAAGTAAAATAACTACAGCACTTAATTAAGGAAGAAATAGAAGCCATTGCTCAGCAGTGCACTTCAAGCTGAAAATAATAATAACAGCTAAAAATGCTAGCACTTATGACAAACTTAGTAAACAATAGACAACAGTATATTTGTAACAAAATAAACAAAATTATCGAATCAGGAATGAGGAGATCCGTAGACGAACCAAAGTTACCGACATAGCCCAACGGATTAGCAAGTTGAAGTGGCAGTGGGCAGGGCACATAGCACGCAGAACTGATGGCCGATGGGGCTGCAAAGTTCTGGAGTGGAGACCACGGACCGGCAAGCGCAGCGTAGGACGTCCACCCACAAGGTGGACAGACGACCTAGTAAAGACCGCAGGAACGCGCTGGATGCGAGCCGCTTCCAACCGGTCTTTATGGAAGTCAATGGGGGAGGCCTATGTCCAGCAGTGGACGTCCTACGGCTGAAATGATGATGATGATGATGAAACAAAATTACCTTAAAATATAATGCGCATGTTATTTAGTCGTCAGACTATCATTTTTTTTATGATAAAGTAATGAGACGAACGAGGCCCTCTCCTGACGGTAAGAGATAACGCCTCTCCATGAACATTGCAGTCATACACAGAACTTTGAGTAGTAAATCCAGGGCAACGCTGCTTTGGCGCTGATTTTAGAAAGTATAACATTATATTGCCTGGTATGCTATGAGTATAATGGTTATAATTTCTATTGTAATTTGTTGTATTGTTTAAGGATTATATTTTTATACTATAGTTGTATTATTATGCATTTAAAAGCCGTATAAAATTAGCAGTAGGCTATGGTGCAGCGCAGTGCACCATAATGTATAATTGATGTCAAAACACAATATTGTCTATGATTATAACGTAAAATATATGGCAATTAAAAGTTAGGACTCCCTAGGTTATGAATTGTAAATGTTATTAATACCAACAATGACACAAATGTTAAATGGAAATAAATTTAAAAAACTTTTGACTGACTTCTTAGCAATTGTTTTGATAGTGTTAAGGAATTAATGTTATTTTCTAATAAATAATATTTCAAGAATAAATTGAATCAATTTGAAACATCTGTTTACAGCGTAACAGTGTTACAGTTATTTTATAAAATTAAGTTATTTTATAAGACCTTTTAACACATGTATTAAATAAATAATTTGATTGATCAATCTCTAACATTAGGACAAGTGATATTAGAGTTAATTACATTCTACGTAAAGTACGTTTTTTCTAAATTCTCCGAAAAAGTAAACTATCTACATAGATATTTTTATTGTAATATTTTTAAATGTCCGTTTCTAAAATTAAAGTCAATGTTAAATTTTTTATTGGATTTGATTTTCTGTTTGTTTCTATTGAATAGGCTCCGAAACTACTGAACCGATCTGAATAATTATTTCATCATTAGAATGCTACATTATCACTGAGTGACAAAGGCTATATTTATATTGTTAATCTAGTTTTGTTTTCTCGCGAGAAGCCCGCTAGTACATAATAATTATAGCAATTTTTGTTTTATTTATGCGGGATTCCTCACGCTTAATTACGTCGGATTCTCTTGACTATAATTTCGGCTACATCTGCACTAAATCAAGTATAATTAAGTGTCAAAACCACATCAGTTTCCATAGAAAAATTTATACTTATAACAGTTCGTTCACATATTTATCATTTCTTGTTTGTAACTTTTCACGATCGATTAAATAGCTTAATGGATCTTAATGAAAATTGAAATGGGTTACAGTGCTTCTTAAGGACGGACAAAGGTTCATTTTTCTTAAAATTGAGCTACGTATTTAAAATTCTGTTAAAAAAATTGGTAAACAATGTTGACAATGTGCAGCAGTTGTTTTAACGCCTGACTAAAAAAAAATTGCAATTGATATCGCTTATTATTCTGTAGCGGTGCGCTGTATTCAAAGCGCGGGAAAAATACTGACTAGGAACATAGATCACTGATTATTTATTTATAATATGAGATTAAATTAGTCGGAGACGGCAACGGCGCAGGTCTAACCCCAGCTCAGTCATATTAGTTAAGTTTCCATATGTGTATGGAAACAAACACACCGTAAACCGTCTAAAATAAACCACCCGGTCTAAGGCCATATACTCGTAACAAAGAAAATCATGACGGGTTTTTCTAAAGTTCTGAACTGCACTTTAGAAAACCCCGTTTCGAATGTGTCCCGCGATCAAAACCACGAAACTATGTCCACAGCTCATATTCACGAAAGCAAACGGGAAAACAGATAAACTGACACAAATAAATATGTGACGGAACTTATAACAGCCGAAACTAAATAAATATTCGATAATTAGATGTACATAAATCATAAATTAGTTCTGTATGCTAATGTAACGTAGATTTTATAAGAAAATAATTATAGTGTTATTACGATATTTTAAAACTTAAAATAATAAATGCTGTCGAATTCAAGTGTAAAATATATTTTTATAATTGTGATTGTCCTGGAACTCCATTCGACTCCCCCCTCTCCCTTACTCAGTTTAACACAGGACAATCCAAATTATAAATTAACTAGCTGCGCCCTAAAGTGTGCCCTAAGCCCTAAGGTGTTACCCGCTATTCCCACATGAGCAATTCGTACTTGGATTTTAGGCCACCAAACCCCGCTACATACTTATACATTTTCTTTTAATATTGCGTTTTTATATTACATCCAAAATAGAAAATAGTCGACAAGGCGATTACAAATATCCAAAAATATATTTTAGTGGTTAAATATGTATTTACATATTGTAACCCAGACATTGTAAATATTTAACATCAATTGCGTCGTTTATTTAAAAAAAGTCGTCGTTTTTATTTGGTGGTAGACCTCTTTAGCAGAAAGTCATCTAGGTAGGTACCACCGCAGTACCAGTTATTCTGCCGCCAAACAGTAGTGTGTAAACATTACCGTGTTCCGGTTTGAAGGGTGCCGCAGCTAGCGAAATTACTGGGCTGTTGAGACTAACCATCGAAAGTCTCAAAGTAATGAGCGCCAAAGCAGCGATGCCCCGGATTTTGTTTTGTTACTAAAAGTTCTGTGTATTGCTGCAATGGTCATGCGTTATCTCTTGCCATCAGGAGAGCGCATCGTACGTCTCATTACCTTTACATAAAAAAAATATTAAAAAATTAAACAATAAGTTACACAAAGAACGTCGAATGCTAAAATGCTAAAATAGCGCGATCGGAACTAGCATTGCCGTATCGTAAATTAATTAGTCGAATTGTTTAAACAATAAAATCGACTATTTGTGAACCGAATGCGAGAATATCAAGTGCACGTCACTAGCGACAACGGCAGCTCACTCGGGAAGCCGACACAGGGTGATTATACCAGTTCTCTTTACACAAGCACGTAGTGAATACCAGTGTTTTAAATACTGTTAATATGAAGGTGAGTCTATACATATTAAAATAAATTTTAATATTGCAAGTGTAAGTCACAAGTTTAGCTAATTTTCTTTATAATTTGATTATATTGCTATTGTTGGTAGATGAAAGGGGCGTATACGTGCCCTTTCAAAGTGTTAAAAAAGTGGAATTCTGAAAAGATTTTATTTATAATTCAGCGCAGGAACATTATAACTATTCAAACGTAATATTAAATGCTGTCTGGTAGGCGGTTTCTATGTACATCGGAATATTTTTTTTGTTCTCAGTGTCATTCGATATCTAGATAAAGCATAAAATAATGTTGAACCGGTCAATATATCACGTTCATTTTAATTTTGTAATGTTTTAAACATATTTTTATTGCACATACTTACATTGTTTTATTTCAAGAATGTTGAGCGTATGGATTCATCGTTATCATCGTAAAGTTTTTCAAATGATTTGAGGGTAAATCTCACACTATGTTTTGTCTGGAGGCATTTACGTTTATTCAATTGGCGTGTCTTAATTTATTAGTTTGTTCGCACCGCAGTATCGATCGAGAATGTTTTTTAGACTTAGACGCTTCTTACCTCGGCGTGAAAGTTCCTTTTGGGCGCTTCACACCGCGGTATCAACTGCGAGCGGTGTGAATCGCCCTAGGACCCTGTCTTTTGACATAATTTGTTACACGTAATCGAATGTCCATCTTAAGCGAAGTGATAAGTTTTTAAGTTACTTTTACGCATTCCTGCCACCTACCTTCATGCTACGTTCCGACATGAAATACAAATTTAAAACAATGTCGCAGCTGAGCTCATAAAGGTCTAAATTTAGGCAGATTTAAATATAAGATGTGCAAATCCTCGCTGTACGACATCTCGCGCAGATATAAAATGTTTAAGTTTCGCGTAAATTTGAATGTCAAATCAATGAAAATCGAGTGCAACTACCTAAGTTTGTAAATAATTGCAGTGATAATTTTTAAGAGTACTTACAAAAAAAAATGGTCAGAACTAATAACAAAAGATAATTATAAACAACTAAATGATAACGGTAAAAGTTTGACATACTCATATTATGTACATGACATTACCCCAAGATAGTACCTACCTTATTGAACTATGCAATAGATGATACCTAATCGTTTTACATTCTAGCCAGCTAATAAATAAATCTTAATTATTTCACTTATATTATTCTACAATGTTCGCTGCATTTAGATGCAAAATCTGATTTTACAGCATAACTTTAATTCATTAACATAATTGCATAAGCTGCTATAACTTCTCAGACGAGAAAACCACGAGAAATCTTACCAAACCGATACACAGGAATAGGTATTTGATCTAAATAATAAGATTGAAATGGAATTTTGGTTCATTGTTTTGTATCTGTTATACTGTCGTGTCTAATTAGTCCTCATTAGATAACAGTTAAATTATTTTATTAGTGTTCGTTGCGTTCGTTATTAAACTATAAGAATAACTTTGTGAATGTAAAGTCTTGTAACTTTTTAGCTCCTACCTTCCAGGAGACCGAAAACCGAGACTCTGCTTAGTACCTCACAAAACCTTTAAATCACAACTATTGGGAACTGCCGGCTTCATCCAACTGTTTTGTTATGAGTGCACTGTTAGTTTATTTTGTAGTAATTTTGCTTCACTAGCTGGGGGTGTGGGTTCAAATCCCACCCTGGATAAACATTTACGTGACACCAGAAACTATAAAAAAAACGGAAATCTTTAAAATAAAACACAGACTAAGAGCTTGTGCCACGAATAGTGTTATATCTGGGTGTTTTAAATATATAGACACATATATATAGATAAAACTATTGTGCACACCATAAACATAAAAAAAGTGCGAGTCGCGCAAGACTCGCGCACGAAAGGTTCCGTACCATTATCAATAACAAGTTTCTACCTGTTTTCAGTATTATTTTATTTGTAGCAAATAAACGGCGAAAATCTCTTTTATTGTATGGGAGCCCCCTTAATCATTTATTTTATTTTAATTAATTATATTTAAAGAAAACATAAAACTAAATATTCTGTGAATAGTTAAAGCGACTACCTGTCACCGTTATTAGTATCGAGCAAGAAACGGTAAAAAAATCAAGTTTGTTGTATGGGAGCAATTAAATATTTATTTTATTTCATTTTTAGTATTTGTTATAGCGGCAATAGAAATACATCATCTGTGAAACTTTCAACTGTCTTGCTATTACCGTTCTTGAGATACAGCCTGGTGACAGACGGACGGACGGACAGCGAAGTCTCAGTAATAGGGTCCCGTTTTTACCCTTTGGATACGGAACCCTAAAAAGTACAGAGAACAAAAGAACCTTATGAACCAGTGCCACAAGTGGCGGCCTACATAATGCCTAATATATGTATTATACATATACATATAAAACCTTCCTCTTGAATAAATTTGTCTATTGATGGAAACCGCATTAAAATCCGTTGCGTAGTTTAAAAGATCTAAACGTACAGGCGGCGTGAAGCGACTTTGTTTTATACTATGTAGAAAAGATATGAAGATATAAATATACATTCCGATTTGAAAAATACTCCGATTTCTACTTGAATAGCCGAGTTACATAGCAGATATTTAAGAGTATTTCCTCGTAGACTCATAGTTTGACGCTTTCCGGTAAGTAGATAATACCACTACCATATATATATATATATATATAGGATATACTAGACACCATAATTATAACGTTTTATTGAATCGTAATTATCCCTCTATGCTGATAGATTTGTTAATAGTATTGTTGTCATGTGTCTGCCCATTTGATAATAATGCGGGTGTGTGTGACTTCACCAGTTCGCAGCAGACCACTACTCGTTTGTGTTCATTTATCTATCTATACATAGATATGTATAGTATATACTCATATAGTGCTTCGGTGAAATGTAGTAGGTAATAGAAAATCAGCTGTGCCAACATACAATTTGTAAATATTTTTATTATTTGTTTGTTATTATTTGTATGGTTATTTGTATGGTAAAAAAGATCAATTATATTTTTAAGGCTTATCGCGATTTCGCGCGGGTAGTTCATAGTAAAAATAAAATTGTTGACATTGATATGTAGATAAATATTACTACATTTCTCCTACTTGTATGATGCAAATATATAATTATAAACAAGTCACTTCGTCACATCTTCAGTTTGAAGGGTACTGCAGCAGCGATGTCCTGGAATTTGTTTTGCTACTCAAAGTTTCGTGTATTGCTGCAATGGTCATGGACATATTGGGCATGCGTTATATCTTACCATCAGGAGGGCGTATCGTTCTTCTCATTACTTTTACAAAAAAAAAAAAGAAAAAATTCTTCGCCTTGTCTAATACCACAGTTGCTTTTTTCACGATTTCGGAGTTGTATCTATAGTAGAAGTTGTTGAAGCAGTTGTTCATGTTGTTGTTATGTATTTACTATATGTGCTCTTTTGTTAGTTATACATTTTTATTTTTCTCTTTGAACCCAATTCGTAAGTCAACGCAGACCTAAGTCGCAGGTAACCCTTATAAGTAGATATGTATACACATTTATAATTACAAGCATTAAGAAAACCTTTTCTTAATTTGCAATGAAACTTTAAAAAAACCGTAGATATACTCGTAGATTGAATTTCTGGCTAACTAAACACATAATTATTGTTATTTTAAGCAATAATGTGCTAAATATAAATGGTTAAATTATATTCTAGTCTCACAATTTAAATGACCGTTCAGTTCAGTCACGTCGAAACTTTACTATTATAGCTTTACGATTTACATAGTAAAACTTGTAGGAATGAAACAAGTTATTATAAAAAGATGAATGCCAAAGGATCATCGTCCCTAGATAAATGAATACATTGTATGTACCTATATTATATGCACAGAGGTAAATTCCGGTACATTCAGACGTGGACGTGGGTGTCATTTTACATAAAGAGAACAATGAAAATTGGATGTTTTTAATATTACCGAATTAAACAATACATGATGACAAACATCGAAGCAATAATGTTTATTTTCAAAAACTAATCTAAAATACTCGGCGATGATTTAATCTTTGGAAACTAATGCATCATAATGTTCGAAGCATTTTTATTATTACAAATTACCAATTACCAATTTACCATCTTCGACCACGCCGTCACTCAACATCAGGTGAGCTGAGGTCAAACCTAGCCTAGCCTATCAACCATTAAAAAAAATGATAGCGACACGCTCCGGCTTCGCACGGGTACAATGCTTATACTAAATATACTACAGAATGTATTTATAAACAACGTGCACAGCTTTTTTCACTGTATGTATTATAAGTATGTATTTACAAAAAAAAGTACTTAAGTATTCTGTCAGCTGTCTGGTTCCCATAGTACAAGCTTTGCTTAGTTTGGGGCTAGATGGTGCTGTGTTAAAATTGCCTTCAAATATTTATTTTTTTGTCATTAGACAATATTTCTCTACTATATTGTGCATGCATATTATACACATAAGCCTTCCTTTTGAATCATTCTATCTATTAAAAAAAAACCGCATCAAATCCGTTGCGTAGTTTTCAAGATCTAAGCATAATCATAATCATATTTATTAACACTGAGGGTTACAGGTCAATTTTCAATAATAATAATCATACAAAGGGACAGACAGACAGCGGGAAGCGACTTTGTTTTATACTATGTAGTGATGGACATGCGTTATCTCTTACAATCAGGAGAACATATCATTCACCTCATTGCTATTAAAAAAAAAAAACTATGTGGCTATTATACGAGTACTGCAGAAGGTCTGTCATGGCAATTTGCGAAAAACTTTAAAGTTTTCGTTAGTGTAAAAGTACTGTGAAGTGCAATCATTTTTAATACATTTTGGTATCGAAAAGTTGATGAGTTTGTTTTAGCAAATCGTCCATTTCGGTAAAAAGTGTAGTACACGTATTATGTGTGAAAATTCGTGGAAACGCTCGTAGCACGCAAAAGCTCCACTGTAAATACATAGGTCGTGATGTTATTGATACTGATGGAATTTGGAATTCCCCGCGCTAGTGATTATTACTGACAACGAAAAGAAACTTATTTTTTCTAGGAAGATGATCATGTTTTGACGCCATTGATGACGATTGTTTATTCACAAATGGTAAATAATGTAGTCCAATAGTAGTGGGATAAATAGTAAACTTTATAGTAATCGCGTACTACGCGATCATGATTCGATTCTTTTTTTGACAGTTTGACAAAACAAATCATCCTTTGTTTTTGTATACATACAAATGTATTGTCTAACGTGATGACATCATATAAATTGAAAATGAAACATATTATGTAACTAGCTGCGCCCTGCGGTGTTACCCGCTACATGTTTTCGGGATAAAAAGTAGCCTATGTGTTAATCCAGGATGTCAGCTACCTCCATACCAATTTCATTAAAATCCATTCAGTAGTTTTTGCGTGAAAGAGTAACAAATATCCATCCATCCGACCAAACTTTCACATTTATAATATTAGTAGGATACTAAGAATTAGATAGCTACTTTAGTTGGTAGTAGAACTCCTAAGTTGGAGGTCGTTTAGGTAGGTACCACCACAGTACCATATATTCTGCCGTCAAGCAGTAGAGTAAGCATTACTGTGTTCCGGTTTCAAAGGTACTGCAGCGAAATTACAGGGCTGTTGATTAACCTTCCAAAGTCTCAAAGTAATGAGCGCTAAAGCAGCGATGCCCTGGACTTTGTTTTCTACACAGTTTTGAGTATCGCTACATCTCGAAGAGATAACGCCTGTCCACAACCATCAGAAGAGCGTCTCGTTCATTTAAAAAAGATGACTTCATATTAAACCAATACCTGCCTGTCTCTTTGGTTTTCTAAATAACTGTTGTCTAAACATTTACTAGTGACGTGAGCGATCCCGATACATTTATCGCGGAAATATGTCGCGTGTGAAGTCAGCAAACGCAACAAGTCAATGACAAATCAGATCGTAAATAATTTTCGCAACCTTAACCTCGAAGATGTATGTAATTATATTAGCCCCTTTACATATCATCAGTCGATCAATGATTGAACCGACCTAGTTCGCTAATCGACACAAGAACAATACTCTTCATACGACGTAGACTCATTAGGAATTAGTATTCTAACGATACTTGTAGATTCGTAGATAGATTATGAAACATTGTACACCGTCATTTATAATGATTGTTTGTATAGTTTGTGTTGTGATTGATAATAAATCCAGATTATAGCCCCACGATCACGTTAGGGATCGCAGAACAGAATATTAAATTAAGATATTTACTGCTTGTTTCAGTATACTTTCGTTGTTTATTTTAGTTACTAGAAATTATTGAAGTCAACATTTCGTGTACTGCAGAAAGAAATGGACTCCGGAAAACGGATTGTTAAATTTTGATCATAAGTAATTAAATTGTATTAAGCCCCTAAAAGTATGAGAGCACATAGATGGAAACACTTTTCATAAAAAAAGTCTAGTACCTATACATTCCTATATAGAGTCACAGGTAAATGTAAATTTAGAGCACATAATATAATATAAACACACATTTTATCTCTTTTCAGGAACTAATATTGCTCCTAGTTATCGGCAGCAGCGCAGTTTTGTCATATGCGTCGGAAAAACAGCAATGCTGTCAAAATGGCGAAATAATAACAGGCAGAGGTATCTGCGGCGAGGATGTGGTCATGAAGATGAACTGCACCAACGGACGCATGTTGCTCAAAGACATCATCCTTAATGGAGACAAAGTCTCCACGCAGGACTCACCTGGTTTTACATTCGTCGAAGATGTTTCATTGTAAGTTTATTTTTATTCTAATATTATAAGCCAATTTAGGAGTCTTTAATTTTTCGTTTGGAGTGAATGCTTCTCCACTACAACCGTCTACTATAGCTACCCCAATTCCTTGAATGTTTGGAGAAATGTTTTGGATTGGTTTGGTTGATCTCATTTAATTGATAATATCGGAAAAGCCTATGTAAAAATTGATGCAAGTACCTAATATCCCATTTTTCAGATATTGCATTGGAAATATGTATCAGAATGAAAGCCGTAAAGATCTTGGAACGATACCAATTGCATTGGTGTGTTTCGAGCAGCTTACCAAAACGAATGACATCGAGACCAGTGGAATTTTAACACTCATCTCCGTTTTCTTCCTCGCCGCCACACTGGCTGTGTACACTTTCCTACCGCAAATGAGGTAAGAAAGTTTTATATTTAGAGAGAAACCGATCCGATGGCTCAATGGTATTAGATCCATTGCGAGTTACACGTTAATGAGTATAGCTATTTAGTTTACGAATCGATTTTAACTTATTTTTGCGAAAGACTAGACTTAGACTTACAAACTAGAGATTCGAATTCAATTAAGTAGTTTTTTTTTTATGAATTATAGTCTTGATCGCATCTCACCTGATCTTAAGTGAAGATGCGATCTACTATAGAGCACGCTTGCCTAGAAGATACCGATTCACTCTCGACTTGAAGACACCCAGATTGTATCTAACAGAACCTCAATCACGAATGACTTGCGAAAAAGTATTCGTTTCGACATCGACAATAATCTCATACAAATTTTTGTCGATGTCGACAGTTGTTGTAGAGTTGTGTATGCTATCGAGGACTCGATACCTTTACGATACGAATTCGATAAATTTTCGTGATCGAAGCTCAGGAAACACCCACTCGGGTAACGTATTCCACGCTTTAGCCGTTCGAATAATAAAAGTTTCGTACAAAGAACGAACGAAACGAACGTGCCGAACGAGTTGCATAGTTTTCCTTGGTTTTGTTATTACGATTTACCTGATATCTACTTTATTCTATCTTTCAGGGATCTACAAGGCTTATGTTACATGTGTATGTGTGTAAGCATGGCTTTGGGATTCTTGTCCCTGGGAGTGTTGCAACTGAGCCCGGGGTTTAGAGGTGAAATCTGCACGATTACTGGTAAGACTTATTTCAGTATACGTAGAATAAACATAGGTATTATGTTCTTGTTCATTCTTTTAGTTAGTATAGTACAAGTTAGTATATTTTATGTATTTTTTTAGGTTTTCTCGTCTACTCGTGGATGATGGCTACTTTCTTCTGGATGAATGTTATATGCATAAATATGTACCGCTCTGTTCTGTAAGTATTTATACCGTATTGCCAACATACGCATTATGTGATTTATAAAGATTTTAATTGCTATAATAGCAGTTAACCCTTTTTTACGTAGTTGCTTTCTATGTGTTGCGTTTAGATAATGTTTTTCCAGTAAACTTTCTTGCAGTATTTTTCTATCCATCTCAACCCCCATACCGTTTTTATAATCAGAAATTGGGTTCTAGTAAAAAAAAAGTATCTTCCATAAAATCAGGAAATAAATTTTGATGAACTGTACGTACACAAAACGTCATGTAATTTGATATTTCCAGAGATGCAAGTTACATGAAGAAGACCGAAAGGAAGCAGTACTTCATGTACAGCTGTTACGCTTGGGGGAGCACTCTGCTTCTTCTGGTCATCTCCATCATAACAAATTTCGTAGAAGGGGATCATTACAAACCTGGCTTCGGCCAAAACAGCTGTTGGTTCAGCGGTTAGTACTTATACTTTCTTTTGTTTTATTTAACGCAGCTGCTTTGAGTCTAAATATACAAAAAGTCTTTTGTACTTTTACACACTAATTCATCTGTCGTACACATATTGCATATGTAGATTTAAGTTTAAATGAACTGATAAACGCTGGAAGGGTTTTTACGTTTATTTACTATGACGAATATTTTGTGCGAGTAAATTCATCTGGTTTATATTTTCCATATTATGTTAATAAATCAGTGCAACATTGTATTTAAAAACGTGTCTCACGATTTGTTTTCTTTTCTACATGCTTTTTTTGTATTGAAGAATAATCTAGACCGCCATCTCGCTTAATGTGAAGCGAAGATAAATAAATAAATATCATAGGACATTACACACAGCGCCATCGACCCCAAACTAAGCAAAGCTTGTACTATGGAAGTCAGATAACTGATAGAATACATAAATACTTTTTTTTGTAAATACATACTTATAATACATACAGTACACCCAGACACAGAACAAGCATTTGTTTACATAACAAAATGCTTGTCCTGGGTGGAGCAGATATACTGCCAATGAACCAACAGGGATGCGGTGTACGACGGAGCATGCTTGCTTAGAAGTAACCGAATGAAAATGACACTTAACATAGGGTAAGCTGTGGTCATACACCTGGCCTGTTAACCATAAAAAAAACAAATGCAACGTTAAAGCTATGATATCCAGTCAATAATCTTTTATACGTACTGAAAGGCCTTATTCGGTAATTTTTTTCATCTAGAGTACCTACACTCTAGATGAAAAAAATTACCGAAGTAATTAAATTAAACGTAATTTAACGTAAATTTAAGGGAGTGTTTCTGAAATAAATAAATGTAATGTCTCACGATTTTAAGACGCCTAGAATGTATCTATTAGGAAACACACACTTTACAGTTTGCAAAATGAAAGAATGAAACGGTTCCCTTCGAGTGATCAGAATTTCTGTACTAATATATAAGTGTAATATTAATACAATATATCTCATTCTTTTATCTCAGGAAGAGCCGAGACCTGGATTTTCTTTTACGGACCAATCGGAGTGCTTATATCAGCGAACGTCATTCTATTCGTGATGTCTTCGTTTAACCTCTGGAGGCAAACCAGGAAATACGAAGTTAACAACTTAAATAATCTCAAGCACAAGTAAGTAACATTGTGCGACCAAGCTGCAGAGTGTAAACAATACTGAGTTCCGGTTTGAAGGGTACTGCAGCTAACGAAAATACAGTGCTATACGTATATCTCAAAGTGACGCAAAGCAACGATGCCTCTGACTTTGTTTTGTTATCAAAGTTCATGGACAGGCGTTATCTCTTACCATGGCGTTGAACATGTAAATCTTATAGGCATATGTGATTAGAACTAGCAATAACACTAGAATAGTTTTCAGGAGCATGAAGCAAAATTTAAAAAAAAAGTTTCTTCGATAAATTTCAGTTTTAGTTACAGATACAAATATTGTATTGTTAAATATAATATTTACGGGTCATTGAATAATATCAGATTAGAGTTATATTTGTAAACAGAGGTGCCTCAACAATTCAAAATTTATCGTGTAAATAATTCGGCTTATAATCGGCTCTTTTCAAAATAAAGTTTTTTAAATGTAATAAAATATTATAGAATAGTGATTTCTTACT
Source organism: Biston betularia (assembly GCA_905404145.2). Lineage (NCBI taxonomy): Eukaryota > Metazoa > Arthropoda > Insecta > Lepidoptera > Geometridae > Biston > Biston betularia. The sequence continues at coordinate 6,086,947 of FR989879.1, forward strand.
AACAGATTCAATATTGGGACAATAGTCCGATAACGCATTAATGTACGGTCCTGCAATTGTGAGAATAAACTTTTACATGTATAACATTTAGTGTGATAAGAGGTTAACCACCTCTGGCTTCCCATTGAGAATCAGTATTTGCTGCTCCCTTTGTACATGAACTCCCTTTATAATGTTAAATAAAACATTTGTCACTTTGTGTTTCAGATTTCTCTTATCGTTGAAATTATTCCTGGTCATGGGTATTTCCTGGATATTTGAAATCGCAAGCTTTGCACATGGCGAATCGCACATTATTTGGTAAGATAATACTGGATGTATTATTTATTGGTATATTTATAACTGAAAAAATAGTAGTCATTCGTGCAAAACCGTGATCTTGCGACTTCTAAAGTCACTGTAAATTCTTGACCGACCATACTCATGCTTCTACCACTTACCTACTTGTTTTAAAAAAGTTTACATTTCTTTTACCGATTCGTCCTTGTAAAATTTCTTCCTTTCACACTTTCTGAACTAAAAAGGTATTTTTCTCGGTGACAAAGATGTTTCTTCAGGTAAGAAATATCAATTAATCTTTCTGGGAAGCTAGTGAGGACGAGTCTGAAGCATTATTAATTTTAATAAAATGTTAATAGTCGGAAGACAATGGAGGCTGCAAACAGGCAGATTACGATTTTGTATGTTTTAAAATGTTTGTTTATTATTTTTCAGGAAAATAATGGACACATTCAACTGTTTGCAAGGAGTTGTGATATTTTTCTTACTAGTGGTTCTGCGGAGGCGCGCGATTCAAGGGTTGGCGCGAGAAAACTGCTGCCTTCCTATCACTCGTCCATTAGCTGAGAAACTGAGCCCTCACGATGACACGGACGACCAAGCAATCCTGGCTGATGATACCACAGAGGTTAGGCTAAACTGATACCTCACGCCACACAACACATCGTTTTTTTGTGGTATCACGTAATGAGGCGAAACTCGGAATGGTAAAAGGTCTGATACACCATTGTAGCGATACATATGGGCTTGATTTTATAAGCATATGCAACAAAAATGTGAACGTTCTTAACAGTTTAGATAATGAATACGCACGAGTTATTATTCCAAACTCTGTTTTATTTTTGTGTAAATGTTGTGCGTACGATTAAAAATTCGATTTCTAAAGTTAGAATTGTTGGTGTTCCTTGATTGTAAATATTGCCGGAGCGAAGACTGTAGATACTATCGTCATTCCTAATTTTAAGGGTCTTACTTAGCTACTCCTAAAGTCAAGGGGGCATAAGTTGAGCCCACTCTAACGTAGTGATGCGCGGTTTGTCAGTTTAAGAGTTTTATGCACGAGTAAGGCTGTAAAATGCCAAGTTTAAGAGTAGTGAGTAGTTGTCATAAAAGTAGTCTGAAAATTACTGTAATTATATTAACATATTATATAAATTATTAATTTCTGAAAATTACTATTAGATATATTAATATATTGTATAAATTATCAATTATTATTTGTATCGAATCATTGATATATATATATATATATATATATATAAATATATTTATCAAAAGTTGAATAACAATATTGCAAACATTTTTATTGTGATAAATTATACCTACTATCAAAATAAAATATACTCGTAAATCGTAATATAAATAATTTTGAACTATATGAAGCCTTTACTATGTTGTACATAATAATTATATTATTAGAAATATCTACTGTTTACTTATAAGTTAAACCAATAGCGGTGTCAATTATTTGAAATGAATCAATCTTTATGTTTTTACATAATTTGTAATCATTAGTTTTGTAGATTAGCTTATCTGTGGGCTCAGTTTGAGGTTAAATTCATCATTATCAAGAAATATAACGATGTGTTTAATGAGCAATTATTATTGCAAGAATGTAAACAATTCAACTATTTATACATTTTACTCCCCGTTACTTATTTTTTATTTAACTTAATGCCGAGCAAAAAAAAATAGCAAGTAACATTTAACAATAATGTGTACGCCTATAATTAATGAACACAAATATTATAATACCTATATAAGTAGTAGTACCTACCTATGTAATTATTACAATTTCATACAAAATTAAGTTTTGCCATAAGTGAGTAAGTACGTATAGTTAACTCAACATCGCCAAAATCTTATTATTTTATTTGAATTTAAGTATTGTAAATACTAAAGATACTAATTAAAATATCGCATGATTAAATATAAATATGTTTGTGATTGCTTGTTTATTTTTTCTTACATTACCGTACTCTATAAAAATTACCAGTACCAGTTATTCTGCCGCCAAGCAGTAGTGTGTAGACATTACTGTGTTCCGGTTTGAAGGGTACTGCAGATAGCGAAATTACTGGGCTGTTGAGACTAACCATCGAAAGTCTTAAAGTAATGAGCGCCAAAGCAGCGATGCCCCGGACTTTGTTTTGTTACTCAAAGTTCTGTGTATCGCTGCAATGGTCGTGGACAGACGTTATCTCTTACCATCAGGAGAGCGTCTCGTTTGTCTCATTACTTTTTACATAAAAAAAAAAAAAAAATTTACGTCTGGTGCTTAATAAAATAATAGGTACTTTTATAACTATAACAGTACCTACGTATGTTACAAAAATTACAATTTATTATTATTTTTTGGTGTACCATTAGGTAGGTACTAAAAACTAACAATTTTTTATCATCTCGTCCCAACCAAGCCAAAGCAAATAAAAAAGTGCCACAAATAAAGTACCTTATACGTCTAAGTTGTCTAAGTCCCAGGTTTAAGTGTCCAAGGGACAAAGTAATAATTGCAGTAGGTGACAATTAATTGTGAATAATTACGACTTCAGTATTTTGTCTTGGGACATTTGAAAATGTGAACTACTTGACACTGGTGTAATATACAAAATACGATGACAAAAAAAAGAAAAAGAAAAATTGACACTGACAGTCAATATCAACACCATTAATCGTCTAGTTTCAACTGTTTGGGAGTTACGATGCGAGAAAATCGCAGAAGCTTTTCTTACAAATATTGAATTAAATTTGTGATATCTAAGTTTTAAGTGTAATGGCTAGAAATTTCTTATTATGACCTTTGTTTTTACAATCTCTAAAAGCATACTTGTGCCTTACCGTGCCCGATTTCAATGACTAAGCGTAGCGGCTATATCATCAAACAAAGCAGGATGTATTTAGCATTCGGAGCTTTCTATTTACTATTCATAGCGCACACATTTGCTAAAGTTGGAGAGACGGACCTCAACGAATTATCAGAGCAACAGAACGCTGTAAAAATCAATAAATGTTGCGAACCGAACGAGCTCATGGTCGACTCAGTATGCCGATTAGCCGAACAATACAATCAAAGTAAGTGCCGGGCGAACCGCATTCAATCAATCTTGCAATCTATACTCAAGCTACCTACCTACTATGAAGATAGATATTGTCTGATTATTCTTTGTAACTTGAGAACATCACTACCAAGACATGCCTGCAGTCTTAATGTACATAATTATGCATAATGCATATGTACATTATGACTGCAGTTGTTTGTATGATGTATATAATTGTAAGATAAGACTAAATCATTAAGAGTGAGAGATTGTTTAATTTGGAGACATAAAACATATATTATTGACATATTAATTCTAATAATTTCATTGTTTAGGTCTATGGTTACCACAATTTAAAACTGAAGATGGAAAAGACACTAAAGTCAAATACTTTCAGTATGTTCATGGATATCCAAACTGTATGACAACGCAAAGAAGACCTATAATTGATTTAAGAAATTCGGAGGATGAGTATGTATATACCTTTGTTCTTCTTATATATTAAACTATGCATATTAAATTTTAAAATTTGATCATTAAACCCACAGGCTACTTTTATCAACTGAGCTACAGCTGGTAAAAGTGCACTTTACATTTTGGAGGCATTTATTCAACCCCAGACTACTTTAGAACTTATGTAAAGAATTAAAAACCTATACCACTGATTTTCCGGTGAGGAAATTATCATGGACCTGGCATATCTAGACTACTAGTTCAATGCTGAATTTGTGTTGTGGTGGAATGTAGCCTAATCAGTAAATCATGATAAAACGAGACCAACATGTAGTATTATTATGATTGTAGTATTCTTGTAGCAAAGTCTTGATAAATAAATAAAAAACAGATTATGTTCACTGCTTATTTAAGTGTTCATGATACTATGATTAAAGTTCATATTAGAAGATGTGAGGGTGAAGGCCAAGTGCTACTACAATGGGTATTAAGGGTCATAGCTAAAGTTAAAAACTCAGTAGAACTTATATAATATATTTATAAAAAATCCTTATGTACATTCAGATTAAACTTGCTCACTGATGGCCGACTGAGGCATCTGATCCACCATGAACATAGCCCTGACAGCCTCGAGGAAGAACCAGTAATCAATACATTCAGCTTACATGAGAACATAGCAATACCAGTGGAGAAAGAGCCGTCATCATATATTCATGATCAAAACAAATATTGCTTAGACAAGGTAAATCTTTCCACATCAAACAGAGTAACTCTAACCCTGAAACAATCTGGATTACATGGCTTGTTATGGGGTGGTAAAGTGTTATAAATATTGTTGTAATATTATGGTAAAAATTACTAAGCAAACTTGGTACAAATAAAACACTCAATTTCACCCATAATGTAAACTATGTACAATTGTACACATTCAACAATGTGCTTGAACTGTCAGTGAAGGAAACCATAGCATGGTGGTAGAGTATTTTCTAGTAATCTGCTGGCTAGCTACAAATCCTCAAGTTCATTAACCATGAAACATCTAATAGTTTGTTCCGCCAGCCTCACTTAAGAGCCAGTTCCAATCCAATTTACTATCTTCAACCATCACTTGACATTGGATTAGCTGTAGGCAAACACCTAGCCTGTCAACCATAAAAAATACTAACTAAAACTTTTCAATTGCAGATATTGATTACAAACACCAATATAACAGGTGTTTATGCATTGGTTTGCGTGCCAGAAGTTAAGTTCAACTGGAAGGACACAAACCTTCTTATGACAAAAATTTTAAACCCGCTTTTCCATGCATTTGCAATGATTTTATTCCTGATAGTAGCAATCATATATTTTGTGCTACCAACATTGAGAGATTTGGCTGGAAATATTATAACAACAATAATGTTGTGCTTGATAGTTAGCCAGGCAGCTGATTTGGTCAGGATTTTTACAGAATTCAGTAACCATGTCAGCTTTATGATAACAGGTAAATAACAATATAAATAGAATAAATAGGTAAATATGAATGGAATGAACAAGCTGGGATATTCTGATAGATGTATTTTTACTTGGTGGTAGATCTTCTTAGCAGGTCATCTAGGTAGGTAACACTGCAGATATTCTGACAAGCAGTAGTGCATAAACATTACTGTGTTCCGGTTTGAAGGGTACTGCAGCTAGTGAAATTACAGGACTGTTGAGAATAACCATCAAATGTCTCAAAGTAATGAGAGAAAAAGCAGCGATACCTTGGACTTTTTTGTTACTCAATCAAAGTTATGGGTACTGCTGCTGGATAGACATTATGTCTTACCATCAGATGAGCGTCCCATTCATATCAATACTTTTACATAAGAAAATACTAAAAGACCTCAGAAACTTAAATACCCACCTATCATTTTTATATATATATAATTATGTTAACCTTAATTAACTTATTACTATCTATAAATAGATTCACACGATGGTAAATATTTTTTTCAGATATTATTCTGTACATCAGTCTACTAAGTGCCTTCTTCTGGTTAAATAGTTTTGGATTCTACATATGGAAGACATTTAAGTAAGTAAAAACAATATTTTCCTATAAGCTGGAGTGGCCTAACTTTAATTTTTATTGTTACTTTGTACACCAGTAACTGATACTTTGTAGCGATGATAGTTCACACGCCGAAGGGCGTGGGTTCAAACCCCAACATTGAGCTTGAGTTGCTGGTGGAAGAAAACATTGTGAGGGAACCATAGCATGGTAGTAGGGTATTTTCTAGTACTCTGCGGGCCAGCTACAACTTTCAAAGTTTCAAAATCTGGCACACACCTAATGGTGTGTTCTAGCAGTCCCATTCCAGGCTTGTTGTATTTACCATTTTCGACCCATCACCACCACCATCACTTAACATCAGGTGTGTGGTCAAACACTTAGCGTGTTAAATATAAAAAAAGTAACTACTCATCATAATAAAAAATTATATTGCCCTGTTAGGTCATTTCCGAGTATCTCTGTTTCAAGAGTTTAGTGAATAGATTCATTTCCCACCCAGGACGAACGTACATGAGTATTTTTGTAGTGAGCGGTTGTATTACAAGTAAATAGATATTCTAGAACTTTGAGTAGCAAAACAAAGTCCGGTGCATGGCTACATTGGCGCTCTCATTACTGTAAGACTTTCGATGGTTAACAGCCTAGTAATTTCGCTAGCTGCAGCACCTTTCAAATTGAAACTCAGCATTGTTTGCACACTACTGCCTGGCGGCAGAATATCTGGTGCTGCGGTGGTAGTTTTCTGGTTCCCATGGTATAAGATTTGCTTAGTTTGGAGCCAGATAGCGCTGTGTGAAATGTTGTATCATATTTATTTTTAGATCACGCAACGTGTTCCTCCGAGTGACAGACGTGCGCAAGTACTGTTACTATTCGAGCGTAGTGTGGACTTGCGTGGCCATCATGGCCGCCATGGCGATATGCGCGCACTTCCTTCTGGACACAGGGACCAACCCCAACAGGAAGGCGAAGATGCAATTTTCGTCGTCAATACTAGTAGACGATGTTGAACAAGAGACTATTGGTAAGTACTAATATGGACGAAAATACATTATCCAACTTGCAACAGTAAATGTTGTAATTCAATCTAAATCATGATAAGAGTTTGGCTAATGCAAAATTTTCTAAAACGGCTGGACCAATTTTGATGATATTTGGTATGGAGGTAGCTGATACCCTGGATTAACATATAGGTTACTTTTTATCCCGAATAAAATGTAGTATTCACGTGGGAACAGCGTGTAACACCGCGGGGCGCAGCTACTTTTGGCAATAAACGCAAATTTATCTAATGCTCACAAACTTTCACCTTTACAATATTAGTGCGATATCAGTTCAACAACTTGTATATAATTAAATCACGACAAATACAGAATGACCCTCTAGAAAAAGAACAGGGGTGCTTCCCCAGCATCTCATATCAGCCCATGCCGTGGACAAAATTGTCTTGCACTGCGCGAAAACGTGATAAAGCTAGGTTTATGTTTATGGATATATCTGTCTAGATATATAGAGACATCAATAAAAAAGGATTTCTTTTTCAGGATTACTCGGAATAGCAATATTCTTTACTCCAGTTGCCTTCACAATAATATTCAACGTATTTTTCTATGTTACCACTTTGAAAATCATAAAGAGGATTAACATTTACGGCAGAATTCATCATAAACTGAAAGGATGGTGAGTTTTATAATATACAAAAATATAATATATTTTTCAATATTCAATAGGCTTCAGGTCCGGTCTAAATTTGAAAATTTTTGAGGCTAATGAGAAGTTTAAGGTCCACCTTGCTGACCAAGTTTAGGTTAACAGACATCTAACACAAATCTTCAGGGAACCTTTTTTTTTAGAACTAGGTTTGCTCACGATGGTTTCCTTCACCGTTTGAAGTTAACGGCATACGCACATGGCGTAGAAAAGACAGCGTGCCGTGGGATTCGAGCACATGACCTCCAGATTGGAAGTCGGTCTCCCAATTAGGCTGTCGATACTTCAATAATTCACATATATAGAATACAATTTATTCAGTATCTAGAATTTTCCACACTTCCAGACAAGTAAAGAGTAAAAAAAAGTTTCTATAGTCTTTAGCGCAAGACAAATGTGTTTAGATAATTCTGACCATGGTTTACCCAATTGCAAGACTGTGTTCACCCACATTGAATCATGTTAGCATATACTTTATCAACTTACATACAATACAATACTTTTTGTTTAAACTGGAAAACTATTACATGAGTATTAGGATAGAATTTTTTTTTTTCAGTTTCAACCTATTTCTCCAACTGTTCCTCATAATGACGACGGCGTGGCTTTTCCTACTGCTGTCGTGGCTCAATTTCGACGGACTGACGTACGCTCACGTTTTCGTGAACTTATTCCAAGCCGTGTTGATATTTTACGTTTGTATAATACGGCAGCCGCATGTGACGTTTTTACTGCGCAAGAGTTGCTGTTACGCCCAACCAGTGCCGACCGGTGAGTGGGGAGATGAAATGACGCATATGAATGGTGGAAATTACTAGAGCTAAAAATACAAGATGAATCCACTTAACACATTCAGTGCCGCCGACACGCCTAGCATGTCCACATAAACTCCTATCGCGATGCCGCGAGTATATTTTATATCTGAAGCCGTAATACGGATTTTTATGATTTCTCCTTTATACAGTGCCAGTGAACACGCCTAGCGTGCCCATGTATTTCATCTTGCAGTGCCGAGAGCACGCTTGGCGTGCTCGCGTTTTATATAGGGCAGCATCGCTGGGAACTACGCGAAAATAGTGGTGGCAATGAAAGTGTTAAACAAGCGACATTAAATCTCAGATCTAGTGACAAAAAAGAAGTATTATTGAATCAATTCCATCGAATTATTTATTTACATAGAGGTCGACAAATGTGGCAAGACCAAGTGTACAATTCCAAATGAATCTAGTTGTATAAGGAAATGAGAACGGGTGTTATTGTTAAAAAGCTTTATATTGCTATACAAATGGACAAACCAAACATTCGAATTTGAATATTGAATCTCAAGTATTGAACGAAATTAATTGGAACATAGAAGTTGTTATAATGTTATAAATCCAATACGGTCTGATCATTTGATTAGTTGTTTTCACTAGTATGTATCCAGACGAAATGTTGTCAAACGCAAGCCTATATTAATTTTAAAAAGTTGTAACATAAGAGCCTTGCTTAAAAACGCCAATAAAAGTTATAGCACTTAAAATTTTATATTGCACCAAATTTAAGTAGCGTTTTCGAGTAAGTTTCTTAAAAAGTTAAAAGCGATTAAATTGAACAGTTATTTTACTACTTTCGATGCACATGTCTTGATAGAAAATCAAGCTTATAGCATACATAATAATTATACGAAATAATTCAAAACTTTGAAGTTATGTTAGTGCCTTAAAAATAAAGGGGCCTTCATTGTGCCTTTTTTAATGTGTTCTATACAAGATTTAAATACTAAGATTTTATGTAGAAATTGTGTATACACTGTAGATATTGATAACGATTTAATGTTAGGTTTAAGAGCAATTCCATAACAAAACGTTGGATTTGAGTAGTTGTTAAAAATATGTGCTCACAAAAGATACTTAATTCGTTTTAAGAGGACATTATAATACTAAATTTAGTTATTTGAATTTATTTACCAAATGACTATTAAATTAGTAACATGAATAAAAAATTTACTAAATTTATATAGATAACAGTTATGCACAAAAGTGTAAAACGTTAAAATGTTATTTGATCGTGGTTACTTATTTCACAAGTGACAATATATGCATATATATAACATTCTAAATATATGTGTATATTTTGAAACGCAAAAGTATATACATATAAGCAATGGTATATGAAACTGCATAATGCAGCTAAGTTTGTGATGTATAAAATATGTATAACAAAAGCTTTTACAACAGGCAGCATTTATTAGAAAGCATATTTTATGAGAAAATACGTCCAATACTACAAAGACACTAGCAGCTTATTATAGTTAGTGATTTTAGGGAAGAGTTTTTTGTAATCTACCTATTTATTGCACAGCTCTCTTTCAAACGTACAAACACATTTTATTTTACGGTATATTTGAATAGGTTTCATAAAGACTTTGATATAACTGATATGCAATATTACTCATTTTACTTACCCTAAGCATTTAGTTTTTATTCTATTTTTATTCCCAATTAAATAATGTGTATAAACCAAAACAGTCGTACTCTTTTTATTTCCCTGACACCTTGTTAGCCAATAACTTAAGCATGATATTTCTAGTAACAAAATAAAACATGAATGGAGAATAATGCGAGTGAGCATATGCGGTGTTCAATTTACGACTTGTTACGGAAATCTTTTGTAAGAAAAAGCCCGCTATATTAGTTCGTTATGTCTCTAAATTTTTGAAAAGTCGCCTATTTTACAGTTTTTTTTTTGTTATTAGTTTGCCCCATCGGACAGGCTAAAGCTGTAAAGCCATACTGCCTTGTCTTAAGTGTTATTTCTGCTGTCTCTTAGCTATAGTTATGATCAAAGTCCAGTCTTAGTCAAGTCCCGTCCGTGTCAGTCAAGTCCAGTCATGCTTTAGTAAAGTAGTGGCGACTTTACTATAAAGCTTCGATGGAGTTTTGGAAGCAACACGAAAAGTCATGTTCACATTATATCATTTTCCCACACTCGTGCTTGTAATTCGGCACTTTATGAATAAAACACCACCATTTTCATGCATAAACACTCGACAAAACACTAGTTTTGGAAAAAAATACAACGGAGCGTCACGACTCTACCCGCGTTCCCGCCAAAACTCCTGTCAGTTTATTTCTTTTATGGTGGCAGAGTATAAATTAACAGCATCATTACTTAACAAAAAAAAAGCATTTAAGTATTCTATCACATTTATGTTCTACGATATTTATGTTCATTCAAAACTGTCAACAACTTGGTGGCAAATTCGGAAGTTTACGCTCGGTCTTTATTAGATAAAATAAATTGAAGTCCTCATCACTGTTGTAACTGAAACGACTGTTAAGCGGAAATAAACTAAATATATTATACCTTGAATATTCAAAACGAACTTCCGCAAAGTAACGCCTGAATCAATCAATTATTTATCTAAGATAGCACCATCGATAAAAGGAACAGTACACCGTGCACAGGCAATTCAAAAATTGTGGCATATATTAGAAAACAAAAAACAACCCTAAGCTAGGTAATTTTAAAGCTAGAAATACAAAGAAGTAAAAGGCTTTTCCACGTTCCGAATAACAGTCGAACGAGGCCGAATACAAAGCAAACTGCTGCACTGAAGTGTATTGGCGAAGTCTTGGTTTCTTTGATCAAAGTATAGCACTGACCTGTGAGAACAGCTGCCCTTCAGGGCGGTCGTTCAGCGGAGCCAGCTGGCAGCGCACCACGAGGTGGCAGTCATCCATCACTGTATTGAAGAAACGCCGCGTCGGCAGCAACGCCTCCAAGTCTATCATCAGTTCTAGGAACCGCTCACAGTATCTGAGGATAAAGACAGAATTTTACTTGGTGGTAGATTTCCTTAGCAGGAAGTCGTCTAGGTAGGTACCTAGGTAGGTATTGACTTGTAACATTGCTGTTAAAATATATTTGTATTTGTACCACCGCAATACCAGGTATTCTGCCGCCAGGCAGTAGTGTGTAAACATTACTGTGTTCCGGTTTGAAGGGTACTGCAGCTAGCGAAATTACTGGGCTGCTGAGACTAACCGTAATATATTTGTTAGGAGAACTAAAACAATTTTGTGTCGAGCCGAACTTTTTTTAGTAGGCACTATGATTTTTCCTGTTGCATGCCAAGATTTGTAAAATATGTGTAAATAAAAACCTGCCAAGTGCGACTCGGACTCGCGCACGAAGGGTTACGTACCATTATCTATAAAAACGGCAAAAAAATCACGTTTGTTGTATGCCCGCTCCTTTAAATATTTATTTTGTTCTTTTTTTAATATATGTTGTTATAGCGGCAACAGAAATACATCATCTGTGAAAATTTCAACTGTCTATCACGGTTCATGAGATACAGCTTGGTGACAGACGGACAGTCAGCGGAGTCTTGTAATAGGGTCTCGTTTTACGCTTTGGGTACGGAACCCTAAAAAAGAGCACGGACGGTTTCTGAAGTGAAGATATAAAAAATGTTTTTTTTTTTTTTTTTTTTATCATAATCATAATCATTTATTTGTTTGCGTATATGGGTAGAATGGTGGAAATTAAAAATATAGCACGCCATATGCCGCCTTTCGGCATGCAAAAAATTAATATATACAATCAATAACAAAAATACAAGGTCAAAAAAAATATTCAATGTCAAGAGCAAAAATGTCAAATAATCATTAATACATAAATTATAATAATGTCAAAAATATATAGTTGTTTAGTATTATGTGTTATGCACTTCAATATTGACCTGGATCAATAATGTGTAGTCCATAAAAAATGCATCGGCCGGGAATCGAACCCGGGCCGCCCGCGTGGCAGGCGAGCATTCTACCACTGAACCACCGATGCTTATAGTTGCCGAGTCACAACATAGATTCACATCTGCACGGATTTATAAAATTTCATATAAGCACGTCCGGTGATTACATAAACCTATCAACGGTGAAAGGTGAATTGAAGATGCCTCAATCAGAATCCATATTCTCACAAGCATCGGTGGTTCAGTGGTAGAATGCTCGCCTGCCACGCGGGCGGCCCGGGTTCGATTCCCGGCCGATGCAATTTTTATTTTGTTCAAGAAACTGTCATTTAGAGTAACAATATTATATTGGCTGGTACTGATATTGTGAATGCAGTTATTACGAAAGGTTCTCAGTATGAACGCAATTCGTGTAGCGCTTGCAAAAAGCGATGCTCTGGAATTTATTTTGTTACTCAAAAGTTTTGTTTTGTTATTGCAATGATCATGGCCAGAGAGCAGAAAAACACCTCATTCGTTTTATTACTGTTACATAAAAAAAAAGCTACAATTCGATTCTATTGAATCAAAATCAGTTTATTTGTCAGAATATTGTCTTACATTGTAGGTCTTATTATTAAAATTCTAGGTATCAAATATTCTACCTTCGTGGGTGAATAAATATTGTTAGTTGCATTTAATTTAGATTAGATTATATAAACAATTATTTGAAAGTGAAGTAAAATAAATGGCAGCATCACAATTTTTTGTTGGTGAGTAGCATTATAATATTGCAAAAGCTAACAGTTAAAAAAATGCATCGGCCGGGAATCGAAACCGGGCCGCCCGCGTGGCAGGCGAGCATTCTACCACTGAACCACCGACTTGTATAAATGTTTAAAATATGAAACCATCTTCATTTGACAGCCCTGTTGGTTCATTGGTAGTGTGTCTGCTTCGAGGGCTGAAAGGCGTGGGTTCGATTCCCACTCAGGACTAACATCGATGTTTGTGCTGTGTCTGTGTGTACTGTATGTATTACAAGTATGTATTTACAAAAAAAAAAAGTATTTAAGTATTCTATCAGTTATCTGTCTTCCATAGCACAAGCTCTGCTTAGTTTGGGGTCAGATGGCGCTGTGTGTAATGTCCTATGATATTTATTTATTTATTTTATTTCTGCCATTCACCTTTCACGCTTTACGCAATCGACGCGTCACGTAATGATAACATTGCAATACAATCTTCTAATATTTAATCGCTGCATATATTTCGTGCAGTGCTTAGTGGTGAAATTCATTCTGATTTATGCAAGCATCGGTGGTTCAGTGGTAGAATGCTCGCCTGCCACGCGGGCGGCCCGGGTTCGATTCCCGGCCGATGCATCCTTTTATGATCAATAAATCTTCCGAATCAGTCGTTTTTTTATAATTCGAAATAGGTTTGCGTTTGACCACGCCCTGCTTGATGTTAAGCTGAGTCTAAGATTAATAATGAAGTTTTTTTATAGGATTTCCCACTGCTGGGCGTGGCCATTTTCTCTTTGAGAGAAGGGTAAGGCCATAGTCCTCCACATTAGCCAAGTGCGGGTTGGCAGACTTCACATAATATATCTTCTACAACTCGGACATATAGGTATCCTTACGATGTTTCCATTTACTGTTTAAAATCATCGGCAATACGCACATAAAAATAACACAACAAATCTTGTTGGTAGTAAAACGAGACAAATGTGTCATCATCATCATCAGCCTATCGTAGTACACTGCTGGACATAGGCCTCTGCCAAGACACGCTACTCAGCCCGATCTTCGGCTTTTCGCTTCCATCCACCGCTAGCTGTTCTACGTACATATACCTACCTATATTTTCACATTGTGCGGTATAAACAAATGTTGTTCTGTGTCTGTGTGTACTGTGTGTATTATAAGTATATATTTACAAAAAAAAAACTGTATAAGTATTCTATCAGTTATCTGCCTTCCATAGTACAAGCTTTGCCAGATTCAGTGCCGCCGACACGCCTAGCGTGTCCTCACGAATTCCTATCGCGATGCACAGTGCTCTCGATTTCTCATGGATTTGGGCATTTTTTCTATCTGAAGCCGGAATACGGATTTTTATGATTTCGCCTTTATACAATACTAGCAGCTCGTCCCGGCTTCGCACGGGAAAACCAAACTCAGTTAACAATATAAATATCAACAAAAAATCAAATCTTTCCTCTTTATAATTAGTGTAAATGTAGATGGACAACTGTAATAGTTAGACATAATAATATGACATTGCGGACTTATTTGTAGCTGTCAATTTGCTCTACGAAACGTCATTTCATTCTATTGTCAATAGTTTTCGCTGCGCATGTAAGGGTTTAGGTTAGGCTAAGTAAGGGTTTTTTCACATTTTTCACAGGTTGGCTTACATTATCCATGGAAAAAAGGATGCATCGGCCGGGAATCGAACCCGGGCCGCCCGCGTGGCAGGCGAGCATTCTACCACTGAACCACCGATGCTTACATATACAACTACAAATCTCTAATAGGTTCTGTTCATAACAGCTAAGCAAATATTACAAGACTTATGTAAAGCAACGATTGCGTAAAATAGTAAAAAGTGATAGTAAATATGGAATGGTGAGTTTCATTATGCTTCTAACATACAAGCATCGGTGGTTCAGTGGTAGAATGCTCGCCTGCCACGCGGGCGGCCCGGGTTCGATTCCCGGCCGATGCATCCTTTTTTGGACTCTAAAATATTTAGTTGAAATAGTTATTTATAGGAACTAACTTATGTTCTGTGATTCATTTTAATTTTCCGCCCGAGTTTGATTCCCGGCCGATGCAAAACTTTTGCTAATTGAGAAATGCTTTATTTCTGTTACCAGTTTTCTGAGCAAGTTGTAGGTTGGGACCTTCTGGTAAGTATTAAAAATACCTGTGGCAGAAGATCCCGCTCTTTTATATCTATGTATATCAATAAATTAATTTATAAGCATGTAGGGTGTGTGTATGTGTATGTGCATTTTTGTGTGTGTGTGTGTGTGTATGTGCGTTTTTGTGTGGATGTGTGTGTATTAGGGTGTGTCTGTGTTTTATGTGTGTGTGGGTGGTGTTATACAAATCAAAGATCTATTCTAATCAAAATGCTAATTAATTGGAACCTCATAAAAGTCTCACCTTATTTTATGGGGTTCCACTTCGCCTTCAGCCGGTATGGTCTCCAGAATGCGCATGAACTTGATCATCAGCCGTTGTAGGTACCTCCTCTCCCAGGTGAGCTTCTCAAGCATTTCTGGTTTGTCTTTCTTCTGGATCGCGCGCCAATATTTCCGCCATTTGGGCACGGTCTTGAATTCTTGATTTCTACGTCCTGTACAGATAAATCAATAAATATAAATATCGCAGGACATTACACACAGCGCGAAAGCTTGACTATGGGAGCTAGATAACTTATAGAGTATCGTATCTATGTACGTCATATGTGTTTATCCTAGTTGAGAAGCGAACCCACGCCCAACAGCTTAGAAAGCTACCATCAAATGAGCTAACATAAATCACACTTCAGATTAATATTATAAATGCAAAAGTTGTTCAGTGGATAGATAGATAGACAACTCTTTATCGTTCGAAAGCAGCGATACCCTGGACTTTTTATTTTACTATATACTTAAAGTTCTGTGTATAACTGGAAAGGCAGGCGTTATCTCTTACTATTAGTAGAGCATTTCGTTACATTTTTTTTTTTTTAGGTACAATTTAATGAGACGAGATCGAGACGCTCTCCTGATGGTAAGAGATAACGCCTGTCCATGACCATTGCAGCGATACACAGAACTTTAAGTAACAAAACAAAGTCCAGAGCATCACTGCTTTGGCGCTCATTACTTTGAGACTTTCGTTGGTTAGTCTAAACAGCCCAGTAATTTCGCTACTTTAGTTTACACACTACTGCTTAGCGGCAGAATAACTGGTACTGCGGTGGTACTTACCTAGACGACCACCTGCTAAGGAGATCTACCACCACGTAAAACATTTACATAATATACAAAAAAAAGACAAGGGCGGGCACTCAAAAAGCGCCACCTATTAATTTAACGCTTAACTACTACGAAGAGTCCAACGCTAAGCAAAAAAATCAGTCAGAAATACACACAGAGTGGTGCCATCTAGACTTCCTGTGTGACACTAGAAAATATTTCGATTTACCCTAGCAACATTTTTGTTTGGGATTATGTATTTGTACTACTATAATGCAAGCAACGCTCCGCAGCGCCCGCGCCGGAACTAAGCTAGCGGAGGTCCCCCGCACGCTGGACAGGTCGGCCAAGTCAACACATGTTATGGGTCCGACAGTTGCTAGAGCACATAATATCAGCGCCCTCTATGGGCAACTTTAAGTCACGACTCAAACACTGGCTTATCGAGCACACGTTTTACAGCTACAAAGAATTTTGTGAATTTTGACATTTATTGTAATTTTTGCACATATTTTTTACAATTTTTAATAATTTTACTGACATTTAAACACATGTTTATGATTATTATTATTGCCCAGTAACACCTCGTTAACAATAAATATGATTATGATTATAATATTTATGCTATGCGTAATGATACCTTCTTGAAGGCTGATCCACATGCTAAGAGAGACGAGTCTCTTAACCTGATCGCGGCACAGTTGAACCTCCATGCTACCGAAGCAGTGGTTCAGAAACAAAAGTAGGCTGGTCTGTTCCCGCATGTTGGTGCTGGTGTGGTCTTCCGCCACACTCGCACGGAGCACTTGCTCGAAGAACCCGGGGAAGTGTTCCGGCTTTTTAAGAAACGGCTGAAATGAGCAAACAAGCATTTGTAGTCATTATGAAATCACAATCTTCGCTAGCCCACAAAAATCTCGTGATATTTTAAAAGCTCGATTAATTACAAAGAACAAAACAAGCAATTTATTGTATTTTGTAGTCTGCAAAATATTATAGAATCATTCCCGTCAATCTACAAAATATAATTCCTATTATCGGGCAATTCTCTGATTGGTCGACGTGTTTTTATTTCACCTCTCCGCCACCGCCGCCATTGTAGGTCGTCGACACTGACCAATTATATAGCAGCTACTAGGATACAATTTTACGTAATTGATGTGTTAATTTGTATTTCATTGTTTTGCAAAAAATCGGGCGTTCATAAAATCGCGAGGATTTTTTTACGAACCAGCGAAGAATATGATTTTACGCTGACTAAATACAAAGAAATAAAATACACTTACGTTAACACTCATAATATAAAAAGCTCCTACAATGTTGTCATGAACACAATCTCACCTTGGTGTGATGCTGGTTGCTGGGCAAGCACATAAAGTTACCCAAATATACCAAAAGCAATACAAAAAAAATTACAAATTGATTTACAATTTGCATTTGATATCCCTGTTGGTTCATTGGTAGTATGTCTGATCCAAGAGCTGAAGGGCGTGTTCGATTCCCACCCAGGGCAAGCATTTTGTGATATAAACAAATGTTTGTTCTGTGTTTGGGTGTAATATATGTATTATAAGTATGTATTTACAAAAAAAAGTATATAAGTATTCTATCAGTTATCTGACTTCCATAGTACAAGCTTTGCTTAGTTTGGGGTCAGATGGCGCTGTGTGTAATGTCCTAAGATATTAATTTATTTATTTACAAATACAATATCTATGCAAAAAATTTACATACCTGCCAAGCGGGCACTCTCTCACGAAACTTCTCATTGATCATAACTATAACGGATAAAAGGTGAGCGTGCGACGCCTCGCCCGCCTCGTAATACGGCCACAGGTAGTTCTCCAAGTACTGAGAGAACTCCAGCATCATGATACGGCGCACTGAAAAACTGTAAAAACATAATTATTACTTTTTTGATCTAAAAACTGCGCAGTTTTATATGTTATTTCCAAAATAGCCTACGTGTTAATCCTGAATATCTACAATACAGATGTCATTTAAATCAATTTAGCCATTAAAGTGTAAAGGAATAACAACTAGCTGTGCCCTGTGGTTTCATCCGGCATCGGCTTCTAAGGATCATATCGTGATGTTAAATAACATTCCTTAAGAAATGTGTGATCGAATACAAAAAATGTATTTTCTAATCAAACTCACATGCCATACAAGTTCCAGCACGTTCATACAAACAAAAAAGCTTTATTATGATATTATTATAGATAGTGACAACATGAGATCTGGTTTAGAACAGGATACTTCATTGTTGTGGGGCCAAAAATACCGTTCTTATTTTGGACTCCTTGTTAAATCACTAAATGTGAACGAAAATAACTGAGTTTTGGGCTCAATTAGAGTGTAATCATAATTATCTTCTAGTAAACTTTCATGTTAAAATTAAGAAACCACTTGCACCTTTTGTAAAAATTTTTTTTGAATTTTACATCCTTGTCACACTTCATAAAAATCTAATTACTACTAATTATTTATAAACATGAGACAAACAAACAGACAGTTACTTAAAAATACTATCATTTATGGATCAAAAACTTCTTTTTAAATATAACCATAAATAATTTAGTAATTTTCACATGTATTTCACTACAGAATTCTTATAATATATAGGCATTCATACTACTACTTTTTTTTAAATATTATGTAACAACTAATTAATTACAAAGTAATAAATAATATTGGCTGGAATATTCCAAAAATTTAAGAAATGAAAAGGTCAATAAACCCATCTATGAGGCCACTGAACTTTCCTTCAATTCAAAAATCAGTTAGGCTCTGACTATTGAAAGGGAAAGTAATATTCAAAATTTAAGCACATTTTGAAAATACTTACTTGGATCCAAGTATTTCAGCTTGATATATAGACTCCACAATAGAAGCATCATAAGGTAAGTGGTTGTCCTTTGTCTGTGGTGACCAGTACTGATTTGCAAGCTAGAATCAAAAGAAACCATATTGATTAGGCATCTGAATTCAGTGTGGAAAGGTGCCTAGATTTGTAATTTTAGTTCATACTAGTAGGTTCTTATAAAATTAAGGTAAAAATACACCAGTAGGTTGAATTGTTAGCATTATTTAGATGGCCTAGTATTCATATTTTTTGGCATAGCTGGCTTTTTTGTCATTCCACACATTTATCATCAGGATGCATTGGAAATCAATGAAATACATGTGTGCAAAATTAAGCTAAATATATCATGATAATATCTACATTAGTTACTTTTTATATGTGTAGCAACATTTTTTAGGCAGATGGTAACATCAAATTATGGTATATTTATAAACTAATAGACTTGATAAACAAATTTTATAACTAATGTATTGAACTAAATATAACAGAACAAGTCACTTGTTTGCCTGTTGTTAAGTCACCCATGCTTGTTGTCCAAAATTCTACTCAACAACACTCTCATCCCGAAAACTAAAATGTGAAAATTTACTTCAGGCCTTCTTCAGGCGCTGATTAAGAGTCCAGTAGTAGAGAATACTAATAATTTAAAACAATCAGTGGTGGCCAATAGAAATATTTTTAAGTTTTAACGCTAAGCACCATAAAAACAATTAACTATTCAAAAATGAGTCACTGTCTACTAGTTGTAGCCAAGTAGGAGGTCAACCTTCAGAACAAATGATACATTTAATATTTATAAAATGATTTGCTACTGTAGGGATTACATACCACCTACATTATTACATTATAGGGTACCTTCTTAGTGTGTACCTAGCATGTAAGGTGTTACTTCTAAGGACTCCAGTTTAACCACATGTCAATCAAACATGCCTTAGCTAAACATGCCTTACGCTGTTGTATGAAAGAAATCAAGTTAATACTGAAAGCTTTTTAATGACTTACTTTAAATCAAAGCCGAAAACTGATAAAAAAACATGCAACATCATAGCAGTTGTACACTATTATTTTTCTATTACTTTGAATTCAAAACATTATATGAATGAACATAACAGGATAAAGTAAAACTACAGATCTACTCTATGTTATGTGGTAGAGTATATGTTTTTTTGGTTCTATGAAAACGTTTAATTTTATGAAGGATTTGCAATAAAGTTTATGTTGTTATGACCCTGTAATTTTTTGTTTTACTCAATATTGGGAAATTATAAACATAACCTCTACTACCTGAGTTATTCTATCAGCGTTTATTTGTGATAGAGTAGGCAACGGGATTTTAGGTTTTTCCGAAGGTGTCGGCACTGTATCGGTCTTCATCTTGTGTTCAAAATAGTAAAAACATTTAAGTTTACAATCAATGTCAATTTTTTTTTTTTTTTTTTCGTTAATTTGCCCTTTCGGGCAGGCTAAAGCTATAAAGCCATACTGCCTCGTCTTCAGTGATATTTCTGCTGTATCTTAACTATGGTTATCGTCAAAGTCGTCTTAGTCAAGTCCAGTTCGTGTCAGTTCGTGCCAGTCATGCTTTAGTAAAGTAGTGGCAACTTTACTATAAAGCTTCAATGGAGTTTTGGAAGCAACACGAAAACTCATGTTTCACCACATTATATCATTTTCCCACACTCGCGCTTGTAATTCGGCACTTTATGAATAAAACACCACCATTTTTATGCATAAACACTCGACAAAACACTAGTTTTGGAAAAAATACAACGAAGCGACACGACTCTTCCCGCGTTCCCGCCAAAACTCCTCCAATCAATGTCAACATAAACGTATTTAGCTTTTTTTTTTTTTTTTTCGTTAATTTGCCCTTTCGGGCAGGCTAAAGCTATAAAGCCATACTGCCTCGTCTTCAGTGTTATTTCTGCTGTATCTTAACTATGGTTATCGTCAAAGTCGTCTTAGTCAAGTCCAATTCGTGTCAGTTCGTGCCAGTCATACTTTAGTAAAGTAGTGGCAACTTTACTATAAAGCTTCGATGGAGTTTTGGAAGCAACACGAAAACTCATGTTTCACCACATTATATCATTTTCCCACACTCGCGCTTGTAATTCGGCACTTTATGAGTAAAACACCACCATTTTTATGCATAAACACTCGACAAAACACTAGTTTTGGAAAAAAATACAACGAAGCGACACGACTCTTCCCGCGTTCCCGCCAAAACTCCACGTATTTAGCTTACAGCTAGAATAGTTTTTTTTTTTTTTTTTTTTTTTTTTCCGTTAATTTGCCCTTTCGGGCAGGCTAAAGCTATAAAGCCATACTGCCTCGTCTTCAGTGTTATTTCTGCTGTATCTTAACTATGGTTATCGTCAAAGTCGTCTTAGTCAAGTCCAATTCGTGTCAGTTCGTGCCAGTCATACTTTAGTAAAGTAGTGGCAACTTTACTATAAAGCTTCGATGGAGTTTTGGAAGCAACACGAAAACTCATGTTTCACCACATTATATCATTTTCCCACACTCGCGCTTGTAATTCGGCACTTTATGAGTAAAACACCACCATTTTTATGCATAAACACTCGACAAAACACTAGTTTTGGAAAAAAATACAACGAAGCGACACGACTCTTCCCGCGTTCCCGCCAAAACTCCACGTATTTAGCTTACAGCTAGAATAGTTTTTTTTTTTTTTTTTTCGTTAATTTGCCCTTTCGGGCAGGCTAAAGCTATAAAGCCATACTGCCTCGTCTTCAGTGATATTTCTGCTGTATCTTAACTATGGTTATCGTCAAAGTCGTCTTAGTCAAGTCCAGTTCGTGTCAGTTCGTGCCAGTCATGCTTTAGTAAAGTAGTGGCAACTTTACTATAAAGCTTCGATGGAGTTTTGGAAGCAACACGAAAACTCATGTTTCACCACATTATATCATTTTCCCACACTCGCGCTTGTAATTCGGCACTTTATGAATAAAACACCACCATTTTTATGCATAAACACTCGACAAAACACTAGTTTTGGAAAAAAATACAACGAAGCGACACGACTCTTCCCGCGTTCCCGCCAAAAACTCCAGCTAGAATAGTTACAAACCCCAGTCAGAGACAAACAAAAAACACCGGCCTGCGATAGGGCTACCAGATCTCTTAATAAATTTGCACGAAATATTTACTCTAAAATTATTCCTTTGACAGAAAAAACAGCCAAACTGCTTGCCGCATAAGACACATAATAGTCTGAAGTTTTCGTGCCGAATTTTTTTGATTAATTTATGTTTCTTTGGGCTTTATTTCAGAACCCTATGAAAACAATTTAAAAAAAATCCAAATGGAAATTGCTACTTCACATTATTTCTTTAAAGTTTTCTCGATGAAATTTTCTATCATATTCCCTAAATTTTTCCCAGCTTTCCGCGGAAATCCTTATTTTGGCAGCCCTGAGCTATAACTATCACCTTGACATGGCCAGAATAAATTATTAAAAAAAAAAAAACTATCACCCTGACTGTGGTATTTGTACTGTCAGTGTCAAACCATCTTCTTCTTTCTTTAGTTTTGGCGTCGCGTTTTAGCATTTGCCAGTGTCAAGTAGTTATATATTTTCAAGTTTCAAAAGTTAAATAAGTGCCATCGTAGCTAGTTTTAGTCAAAGTCGTCTTTGTCAAGTCCAGTTCGTGTCAGTTAATTCCAGTCATGCTTTAGTAAAGTAGTGGCAACTTTACTACAAAGCTTCGATGGAGTTTTGGAAGCAACACGAAAACTCATGTTTCACCACATTATATCATTTTCCCACACTCGCGCTTGTAATTTGGCACTTTATGAATAAAACACCACCATTTTTATGCATACACACTCGACAAAACACTAGTTTTGGAAAAAAATACAACGGAGCGACACGACTCTTCCCGCGTTCCCGCCAAAACCCCGTGTCAAACCATGACAAAATCTGAACTTGCATTTTTTTTTTAATTCCGAGAAAAAAATATGAGTAATAAAAACTTATATTTATCCCGTAGAGTACCTACCTCGCTTGTCTCTTGTGCAATATTGTGTTCAAAATACAATACAATACTAGTTCCATTAGCACAACACAAGTCAAGCACTTATGTCGTAGACAAATCGTTTTCGCGGGAAATATTATTAAAGTTTTGTTAACGAAATGTATTTATGGTTTTTTTGTCACTGCACACGGTTTTACATATTCGTAATGCAGTGTTCTAAAATTTTTGTAAATATAAATCACTAAGCTACAGTAGAAACACACAAAGATATTTATTATTTTCATGTGGTATATTAGTCAACATAAATTAATATTAAAGAACTTCCACAACTAATAAATCAATTAAATTTTGTTGCAGCTTTTAAAATGATGTTCGATCCACCTGACTATCCGTACAAAGAGTTATCAGAGGATTATGACGATTTGCTTCTAAATAAAAATCCCACTGATGTGATAACATCAAACATTGGAGATACCATTCTTGTAACACCAAATTCTATTTCATATCAATCAAACAACTCAGGGCGATATTTCAATGCAGACAACTCATTCTTAGATAATGCCAAAGACGAGCTTTCTCACGCTAAAGAAATAATTCAGCCTGAAAATCTACTGAACTATGAACCTACTTTACTAGATGAAATTACTGTTAGCCAGTTTTTACTACCACTACACGATTCTGCGCTAAACAATGACAAGGTATGATTTAATAACACCTATTATAACCTACTCGAAGATTATAACATAACACCTACGCTAACTAACGTATAAAGATACGATGCAATGAGACTTACAAACTTAATATGAATAATAATTCAGGCGTTTAGTGTGTAGGCGTGTAGATCGTTGGATCGCTCTTATTGATATTTTTATATAAGTCCTAACAAGCCCTTACTTATAATTATTGCTTAAAATTAAACAATGCACAAAGTGCCCAGTCATTTTTTCATTGACGTGAAATGACACGCGTATAAACGAAATAGGTTACAGGTTAAAGGCAATACGTATAAATTGGAATGCGCGGATGACTTATATCAACGTACAGTAAAGTTATATTCTACAGCTTTTATACCTGTTGTTATGAATAAATACATAGGTATGTACTATACAATCACACTTTTCCCCGCAAGGATGAGAAACAAATAGGATAAATAAATGGTAGTTATTTATGGATTGAACTAAACTCTTTTTCAGGGCACAGAAAATATTGGGCCAGATATACTAGCTTTGCATTCGTGCGTTATATGTCACGATATTTTTACAACGGAGTCCGATCTTCTGGATCACACGATAGCCTTCCACGCGTCCATGAATATCTTGGAACCGGATAGTACGAACAGTGAACGTCTTGAACAAATCGATACACAAACTGTTGAAGAAGGTATGTTAACTATGAAATGAAATGGTGAAGCACAAGAGTTCCATAGTTATATTTTTATGGAACTTAACTTCTTAAGATAAGATAAAGAAAAGGGCTGCTGTTGGTACGGTGTAGGTTTGCTTCGGTAGATCAAAATTAAAACTATTTTCTAAAACAAAGAACTCGTTACAGAATCTTATAAGGAGAAAGGCTATGGGTAATGGGGTGAACAATTTTGTCACGGATGATAAATTTACCAACAAAGGAATTTTGCGGGAACGTATATTATTATTTGAAACTTGTGTTTATTGGAGTATTTGTGTTTAAGAAAATGTAGTGTTTAAAGTGGTGAATTATAGTATGCATTAGGTAAACAAGTGATATAAATGTGGTATGACATGTATGATATGTTGTTTCCAAAACTCCGCCGAAGCTTTTAATAATGTAGCTCACTGGAACATGGCTGAATTTGAGACTTAGTTTCTGTGGCTAAGTTACTATGGTTTATTTTACTTGGCTTTTCATGCAAAACTTGAAATGAAGTAACGAAATACTTACTTGACACTGGCAGAATACATAAAGTGCGATGTCAAATACCAAAAAAGTTAAAATTAAAATTTTGTTTCTGTTAAAATAAAATATTTGTGCTAACGTTTTGGTACTTGGGTCTTTATATTGAGATGTCGCAATATTTCATATCGATTAATACTTTAATTTCAGGTGTAAACAGCACATCAGGCTTTGAAACAGATTGGCTTGTGTGCCGTATTTGTGAAAGAGTACTATCAACTGCTCTTGAAGTTGAACCAAAAGGTAAATGTTTTTTTTTTGCATTTCGCGCCATTTTGTACAAACGGAAAGATTACCTACATAAGTTTTTTCTTTTGAGTGATGTTTAAAAGTTCACCAGTTTACTAAATTTCGCAAATTTACATGGAACCACCGGCTAACAAGCTAACACCAGGGCTGGTCATACATACCTAATGTAGATTGTAGGTACGTACTAATCAATTACGTTTGTTTTTTTACAGAACAGCTGTGCTGTTTGGACCTGGACGGCAAGTGCAGCGTTGCTACTCGCCTTCTACACACTATGTTCGTCTGCGACCTATGTAACGGTCTCTTCGCAGGCGCTGACGCGCTCGACAAACATAGGATGTCTTGCTTCGTGGAGGATAACACGCTTTATAAGGAGACGGTAAATCGCCTCATACACAATCAATCCGATAAATCTGTGATCAAGTCTGCCCCTTACTTGTTGTCTATCCCATACTCGGTCCACTGCAAGGGCGAAATGCCGATGCGAATATCCGCTAGCACAGACCATTCCAGTGTGGATCCGGCTTTACTGTTTATTGCCGTGTCTGCCACCATAAGCCATGGCATTGCAGACACGACTAACCGCAGTTTTAGCCGGCACAGTTGTTGTCGTTATCACTCATAAGTCGATCTCAATACACTATATACAAGACAAATTAAAAATTTACAAAAAACCCCGTTAGGCGTATAGTATTCTTATAATTCTGATAATTTGATACTCATATTGAGGGAGTTGTGAAAAATATGTAATCCGCCATTTTGTGGCGGCGGACATCTTAGGCCGATTTTTATCGAACATAGCTGAGAACACTCCCGACTAATTCATCAAACTTACAATATCCCGTCGTTTTGCGTCGGGAATTAAAAACAATAAATAAGTCCTGCTGTACACATTGTTTGCAATAAAGTATAGAATAGCTACTGTCCGGGTAAATTCCATTAACAGTAAGACCATTTGATAATAAAATAAATAGATATTGTAGGATATTTTACAAAGCGCCATCCAGCGCCAAACTACGCAAAACTGTTGGTATTTTTTTTTTTAATTTAACAATTTTTAATAGGTAAGTATATTTTACAATGGTAGATAGGTTACCAAATCACGAATTTCCATTAGCAAAAACAATTATGTTTCAGGTTGAACTAAACACTGGCGACGCGACATACTTCCCAGACGTCTGCTTCAGTTGTGATATCTGTGGCAAGCAGTGGTCGTCCACAGAGCAACTGAAGGCGCACTTACTGGAGTGCCAGAAACCGGCGCGGAGCGGACGTCGGAACAGAACTTACACCGCCGTTAGTAACAACAAGATGTGGAATTGTGGCTCATGCAACCAACTGTTTACTACAGCAAGGTACGTAATGGTGTCATCAGCATAAACCGCGTTCTACAGAGCAGTTAAAGTGTTACCTACTTATACAAGAGAGGCTAAAACCGGTGCGAAGCGGACATCGGGACAAAACCTGATGTATTTATGTTATATTTTTGTAATCCTCTATAATTATGTACATCCTCGTTATTGACACACCCTTTCTTCCTTACCATCCTAAGGTTGCCTGGAAGAGATCGCTTTTAGCGATAAGGTCGCCAGTTATTATTTCATTTCGTTTCATTTATGTATTTCAAAAAAACTACAATTATCATTACAGGTTTATCCTAATGCAATACTGTTAGTAAATTAGGCTAGCCTATTAGTTCAGCTTATTTTTCTTCTGTATTTTATATTTTTTGTTGTGGGCAATAGCCCACAACAAAAAATAAGAGAGTTAAAGATTTTTAAAGTTAATCAATCATTCAACCCGTTCACAGCACAGATTCACTTCTTGTTATCGCAGTCAGTAACAAGATGTGAAATAGTGGCTCATGCAACCAACTTTTCACTACAGCATGGTATGCAAAGTCATCAAAGGAGGTACATACTAAGGTTATCAGTATATTTCTTTTTACGCAGCAGTTCATACTACTGCTAAAAACAACGACCAATAGGTATCCGTTTCGCGCTCTTCTGAAACCGTGAGTTTTACCGCTTAGCACTTTAATGAAATGGCCATGGTAACTATAAATGGGAGCAGGTTTCCATTTTACGTTAATTTACTCTAACATTTCAGACCACACCGTGAAATATCATCAGGTGAGTAAGTTGTGATCAAACGCCTAGCTAATCAAAAACCATAAAAATGCCGCGGAGTAGCCCGCTTAAAAGCCCGATTGTTCTTCCTTATTTTTGGCATCGCACTTTGTGCGTTAGCCAGTGGAAAGTATTTCGAAACTTTCAAGCAATCGAATCAAGTGCGACCATGCCCTGTTAAACAGTGGTAACTTTATTATAAGTAAAAATGCATGTATTTAAACTCCAGAGAACTGTACCGTCACAAGCGCGGCGAGGACCGGCCGGCGGGTGCTCCGCTGACGGCCTATGTGTGCGAGGAATGCGACAAGGTGCTCGGCAGCATGTGTGCTCTGCACACGCACAAGAAGATGCACAAAGTTCTCAAACCTGTAAGTTATAATAAAGGAGTTTTTCTGCTACACATCAGAGGGTACCTACAGCGCAGCAATTTGCGAATTTTGTTTTATTTGCATACATGTTATATATACATATACATACATGTACAAGTATTATAACTTAATTTCGCTACCACATAGTATTTAGTCGTGCAAATGTTATGTATATTCATTTTTGAAATTTTATTCTTGAACCGTCAATGTTTTTTTCTTATGGTTGTCCTGCTAGGTGTTTGTCCACAGCTCACCTGATGTTAAGTGAAGGTGTAGTCGAAGATGTTAAAACACACTTAGCCTGGAAGGGAAATGACTCTCAAGTGAGGCTGCCGGAACACACCCTTAGATGCTTGGCGACAGAATTTCAACTTGAGGGTGGTAGCTAGCCAGCCGAGTACTAGAAAATACCCTACCACCATGCTATGGTTTCCACACGATGTTTTCCTTCACCGCAACTCAAACTCATTGTTGGGGTTTGAACCCTCGACTTTCGGCATGCGAATCGACCGCGCTAAGCATTGAGTTATCATTGCTACAAAACAATGTAATTGGATCGCGCTGACCAAATGCATTAGTATGTAGTGGCTTCACTTCAAATCTTTGGGCATCTCTATGGGGGACCTGGAAAATAACAGTAATACTCTATCTTCTATAAAGAGCACCTGTTTCATTGTCTGGCAGGGATATCCGTGCCGAATTTGTGGTCGTCGATTTAACCAGTCCGGTCACCTCGCCATCCACATGAGGATGCATACGGGCGAGCGGCCCTACCCTTGCGATCTCTGCCCGAAAGCGTTTAAAGTTAAGGTAAGCCTATTAACAAGACAACTGGTGACACGATCTCAGACGTGATCATTGTTCTTTCTCTCTTGAGGGATTCCAGCGAGACGCAAAACTTTACGTGAATATATGTCGATGAAGTTTAATAGTATTTTTTAATGATATTCCTTGATTTTGCGTGAGGATAATACAATGGTTTTGTTTTTTGTTTCACACAATTCCAATTCATGTGAAACATAATATTAAAGATGTCAAGAACATTAATAAAATTACTGTGGATGGTCGCGAAATAGCAGGAACGCACGACGATACGGGTTGCGTGGCGATGCTCGCAAGCCGCGGGAGCGTGAAGCACGAGCTTCACGCTCAGCTCATTTAAGTGTCTCCCATGATAACGCACCGTCAATATGGAAACCTAGAAACTTCGTACTACAGATCTATTAGTGCGGTATTGCCGTCTGCTCCTAAATAAGACTCTGTCGTATAGCCACTGCAATAAAAAGCTAGGACGCAGGTCTTGCCTTTGTCCAGCTCTAGTTTGAACGGAATCACCTGTCAAGCTCGTTCACCATCGTATTCAGTCTCGACACTCTCGACTCCAACTCGCATTGCATCGGCGCGCGGCGTGGTGATCGCTGCAGCGACGTCGTCGTCAGCTTACGTGTATACCTCGCTCGGCGTAATTGAAGATGCCGAGCAAATCGTTTAGTGGGAGACTGAACAAGGTGTCAGGTAGGCCAGCGGGACGCCATTCGATTTTTTCCATTTCTGACGATACGACGCGACCTCTATCATCCACCACGATCTGCGTTCGATTATGTCACAATGTTGTTCGTTTCTTATTTATTTTTATCAACCTGTAAAATACTTGGCTATATTAGGATATATTTTAACACGACTGCCAAGAAGAAGAGTGTAATGCTGTCAGGGTTAATTTTTTTAATACAAATTGTGTAATGATCTTCTTTTCTCAGTATACCTCCAGAATTTCAATTTAGGGTTCTTCAAAAGGCATTTTGATAAAATCTTTAAAAATTTACAATAAGTATATTTGTTGTGCCCCTGGTATTGCAGATATCCATAGGCGACGGTGATTTATCATTACCAATAAAAACAATACATCTTACTACAAATTACAAATCTTGGTACCTAACTCTGTGCGAAAGTAGTTATTTCAGTGCACGTACATAAAGATACAATTAATAAGTTAATATCTATTTTATGACCGTTTTACAGAGCGTTGCCACTGCGTTTGTAGGATACAAATAGTTCCCACTGTTTTTCCATAATAATGAAATAGTACGGGAGTAATAGTAGGGAGAATTTATCACATATGCGTTTACTTTATTCGACCATATTGTTTTACTTTCATAGAGATTTAACAGAATGAAATGAATTAATTTAACTTTAACATCAGGGAAGTCGTGGTCAAACACCTAGCCTGTCAACAGTGTCAACCACAACCAAATTTTCCGGGGAACGGAAACAGTTTGAGGATTAAAAAAAAAATAATTTAATCATGACAGATTGATTGTTAACATCCTATCGGTATGGCAGACTATATTAATTTTTGCGAACATTAAGAACTTTCAGACGTCTAGAGCTCCTACACCATTTGAAGCATGGCCAGCATGGTAGTTGAAGCCTTACCCTTCCCACAACGTTTACCATTGTAAACGTATGACACTAGGTATTTTGAATGTCCTTTCGCGTGCTCTCTGGTTAACCCTATACTAAATTGTATGAAGCTGAAAGCGAGTCATTGGACCCATCATTATAAATAACTTTTACTGTAACAAGGCAAAATCAGCTGTTCTATTTAAAAAAAAAAGACCCTTGAACGAAAAAAATGCAGCTACTATAATCATAGAAGCTGCATTTTTTCGCGATTTCAGAATGGTGCTATTGTCCTTTTCATCTGTAATGTGTCTCGTCGCTCGTGTTGTAGTTATGGTTTTTTCCTCGGCTTCTCAGTCCATAGGCACGGAAAGCCCACCCGACGGCACTGGTCTCACACGCGGTACCGCGGCGGTCGCTCCAAAATAGGGTGGAAAAATAAGACGCAATGCTAGGCAAGGCCAGCGATCGCGCACCTGGAGTGTCGAGGGCTCACACTTAGCTTCGGGAGACGTATGTCGTATCGTCTCGTCTCACACTCTCACCGCGTCGGTTTATGCACCAATACAACGAAACGTAATCTCACTAAAACCAAACACGAAAATGTATGTTTGCCTATAAATAAATATCGCAGGACATTACACACAGCGCCATCTGACCCCAAACTAAGCAAAGCTTGCAAGTCAGATAATTGATAGAATACTTAAATACTTTTTTTTTTTGTAAATACATACTCACCCAAACACAGAACAAACATTTGTTTGTACCACAAAGTTTGTCCTGTGTGGGAATCGAACCCAGCTTTTGGAGCAGACATTCTACCAATGAACCAACAGGGATGTCTATAGAGAGTAGAATTGTATTGAACACGCGAACTCAAATTTGTAAATAGAACAAAGGGGGAAGAATAACAGAAATCTGGTTCAGTATACAAACCAGTGCCCATAGTAAAAGTTATTCATAATGATGATTATAATGACTCTTTTTGGGTTTACTACAAGCCCTGCAATAACAGCAGTAGTAAATCTGTTGGCACTATCTCCCTAACTAACGAATCGGCGGTAGGTGGAGCGCGACGATCATCGTCGAACTCACACCGGGGAGCGTCCCTTCGCGTGCGCCGCCTGCCCCAAGACGTTCACCGCTGCCGCACGCTTGCGCGAGCACGCACGCATTCATACGGACCAAAGGTTACTAGAAAAAACCTCTTCCGATAAAACTACTTACTTAAAGCAGTTTACCCGTGACGCGACGCGGTTCGTTCGACATCGAGCCAATCTGTGGAGTGCTATCTACAGACAAAATTAAAAAATTGTTGACATTTATGTAGATAATTGTTGCTAATATCTCGGTAATAGTTAATAAACTGCCATAGAGCTATTTTCTTTTATGTCTGGCAGGCTAGGTGTTTGACCACAGCTTACCATAATAATATGTTAAGTAGCGATGTGGTCGAAGATGGTAAACGCCTAGCCTGGAATGGACCTGACTCTCAAGTAAGGCTGTCGGAATAAATTGATATTGGTATTGGTAGCAATTCTGCTTCATGAGCTGTAGAGTGTGGGTTCGATTCCCAGGATAAACATTAGTGTGAAAAATGTGAATGTACATTCTATCCCGAGTGTTTATATGTATTGGAAAATCAATATTAGTGATGCAGTGCTATCATTTTGTAGTATTTGTATTATCTCCATGATAATCTATGTTTTTGTGGTAGTTTGTTTTGGTTCGGTAGTTATATTGTATTTAATTTGTTGAATGAAGTTACTAAATAGATAGATAGAAACTCTTTCTTGTGTACCTACACTAGAAATTAGAAAAGAAAAGAAACGAGAAAATGTTTAGCTAGTGCCACAAGTGGCGGCCTTATTCGTAAAAGTATTATATTTCAGCCAACCATAGGATAGAATTAGTAATTAATATTCAGTTATTAGTTGTTCAGTTGTTGTTTTCACACTAATGTTTATTCTTGGGAGAGGCCTATGTCCAGCAGTGGACTACAAAAGGCTGATGATGATGATGATGATTCAGTTGTTCATTTATTCTGTAAATAAATGAATAGCTGAATGACGAACAACTTTATACAGGCTCGATCCTGCAATCGCGAAAATGTCAGATGTTCCACACATTATTTCAATGCGTCTTATACGCGTTAAAAAAATACCACTAACTCGCCTGGTAGTGAATGTTAATGCGGTCGAAGATGAAGCACACAGACTTCGAAGAACATTTATTTATATATTTCTTTGACGATTTTTTCTGCTGATAAGCTGATTTTTTCACGATTTTAGAGTCGATTCCATATTAAAAGTTGTGAATAATGGTACTTAATGCCCTTTCGACTTAGTATCTACTAGCGATACATGTAACCTCGCATAACTTACCAACGCTAATCAAAATATTGTAAATTAAAAAACATAAGTGCCCCGCAAATCTATATCAGTGGTGCAAACACCTTGAAATACTATTGTCGCAATCATATTAGTCAAAAACAAAATGAGAAAAAGTACAAAACGGGAGTTCCCATTTCATTTTACTGCACTCGGTAAAAATAACCACACCCTTCAATAAAATTAAGCGATGACAGCGCACCTACCTTAAAAACTGCGAAGTTCAGTTGCCAACTTCTCTGGCAAGATGGCGGCACCAGTCCTCGTTTTGTATAGTTGAATCAAAACTTGAAAATAAACGAAGCTACCTTTGTTCCGTTATCAGCAGTGCAGAGTTCACTATGTTTTACTTCACAAGGTAGATAATGTATTGTGACCCAAAGTTCTAAGAAATTGCAGCTTAGCATGACACTTTGATTTCAGTGTTAAGAACTTTAATTTTAGTTTGCATTGATATTTCATTTCCAGAACTTTCGGTGGGCATAAGCACTTGTTCAATCTACAATATGTTTTAAGGATTATTTTTAACTATACCACGGAAGAAGGAAAAAGCCCACCTTCCATCTAATAGGACTCGTATCCTCGCTTGAAGATGCGAGGAAAACGTAAAAGAAAAAAATAAAATCGAGAAAATCTTTCCTCATTTTGGGAAAATCATAATTCTCCCTAATTATCAACCTTATGCTACAGGGATAGAGTTTAAAGTTAATGTATTCTAACGGGTCGTTATGACTGCAGGCCATATCGATGCGACATCTGTGGTGCGGCATTTAGAAGACCGTATGCCAGGACGGTGCATACTCTCATTCATACTGGGGAGAAGCCTCATGAGTGTGACGTATGCGGAACAGCCTTCAGGTTAGACCACTTTTCATAAGAATTAGGGCCCGATCACACGATGCGTAGCAACGGCGGCGGTGTTGCGGCAAAAGCTTCGCGTAAAACTGACCACATTCCATTTATCCTGGAATGAAATGTTATTAATTACAAAGGCTTTAAAACTACCCTGTTATCCCATTCGGTAGTAGCTCTGCTTCATGAACTATAAGGCATGGGTTCGATTCCCAATTAACCCAAACATTTATGTGACGTTTTATAACTGTGTATATATATTTACAAATATGATATAAGAATTATATCAGTTACCTGGTTTTCATAGTAGGTACAAGTTTTGCTGAGTTTAGGTTTTGCGGTGTGTCATTATATTTTAAAAAAAAACGTACCAAATTTTTTTACACTTGCACTAACACGCTCGTCACATCTGATACAAAACTTACTTATACCGTACCGTACCTTACGTTAAAAAAAAACTTTTCAGGTTGTAAGCATTATTAAAAACTGTATAGTATATGCAATCTAACCAAAAAACATTTTGTGAATAAACAAATGTTTGTTCTGTGTCTGGGTATTCTGTATGTATTATAAGTATGTATTTACAAAAAAAAAGGTATTTATGTATTCTATCAGTTATCTGACTTCCATCACATAAGCTCTGCTTAGTTTGGGGCCAGATGGCGCTGCTGTGTATAGTCCTACGATATTTATTTTTATTTAATCTCGTAGCACGTTTCAAATTTTTACTGATACACATTTTGTTAGAAGAGCAGAAAAGTATGTTTCTTTTTGTTTTCTATTTTCTTTATCAAATTAAGAGACCGACGTTGTGTAATACGGTTTTGTCGCTTCGTTGCGCCGCCGCGCCGTGTCACGCCGCATCCAGCTCCGCAACGCATCGTGTGGCCGTACCCTAGTTCTATTGAAATACTTTATAATTTCACTTCGTTTTAAATGAGCTTGAGCTGCCGGTGAAGGAAAACAAACGTGAGGAAACCATAGCATGGTGGTAGGGTACTTTCTAGTAGGTACTCGGCTGGGTAGCTACCACCCTCAAGTTGGAAATCTGCCGCCAAGCATCTAACGGTGTGTTCCGGCAGCCTCACTTGAGAGCCAGTTCCATTCCAGGCTAGGTGTGCTTTACCATCTTCGACCACGCCGTCACTTAACATCAGGTGAGCTGTGGTCAAACACCTAGCCTGCCAAACATAAAAAAAAAAAAAATCAGTTGTGATTTATCAGTTTTGATGTGATTTTGACAGCGAAGATAGACTCATAGAATCAATTAAAAGCTTGTATACTGGTAGAGGTACGGATTTTAAATTTTCGATTTTCAATAAAAATTGACACATACATGGGATGTTTCAAAAATTGAGCCAACTAACCAACCTACTGAGCTGCACGAATTTACTTATTTTCAGACGCTCGGGAGACATGTGGAAGCACAAAAGAACATTGCATGGCGTTTGACCTACAAAAATACTTGGATACCTACTTACTTAAACTTGTTTCAAAACGTTTACTTACTTAAATTTCGATATGCATCTTATTTATAAAAACATAGTATTTAACACATTTAGTTTTTCTTTATACCTACATAGGTGACTAGCTTGCGCCCACGACTTTTTACGCGTTCACTTAAGAATTAATTTTATTAATCATGTGTAGGTAAGTATTATAAGGACTATAGTTTTATTCATGATGAAACTTGCGCTACTTAATTACATTAATATAGAGGACAACTTCCGGATTATTCCGGAATAATGTTCTGTAAGACACATTGTCCACTAGTCCTTTAGTTAGTGTTTTGATAACCCTACAGGTACCTGCCATTTTGTCGGTATTAAAAGCATCATAAATGTTAATCCAGGTAATAAATTATATGTACCAAATCTCATCTAAATCCGTTCAGCCGTTTTTGCGTGATTGATTAACAATCATCCAAACATCTAAACATCCAAAATTTTATATTTACAATATTATAAGTAGGATTTGCACAAAGGCTAACGAAAGGCTGAACACAGCAGCATAAATATATATTTCTAGTAGTTAAAATAAGAGCTAGTCAAATAAGTAATCTCAAAATTTGAGACTAAAGATATTTCGCTAGTTGCAATACCCTTCAAACTGAAACTCAGCAGGGTACTTACTACACACTACTGTTTGGCGGCATAATTTCTGATACTACTTACAGTACTAACTGCCTAGACGACTCCTGCTAAAGAGATTTACCACGTAATAAAGATATCATTATTAGGTAGTTTAATGTAATTTTCATGAACCTATCATTCGCGGAGCATCGCATCGCGGTTATATTAGCATGACACCACAATTACATCAAATGTCTATTAGATCCTTTAACCAATTCAATGCTTGAGAATTCACGTTTCTTGGTACATTAACGTATTCTGTGATTCAAGAACCGTAAGTTGAAAATAGGAGCATCTATGGATGTATTAAAATATAGGTACAATGTATCTACATATCACTATAATTGTTTTGTTTGGCTACTTAAAGTTCTGTGTATCGCTGCAATGGTCATGCCACACAGAACTTTGAGTAACAGGCGTCTTACCATTATTTTACTCTATGGCAGATCTCCTTAGCATTAGGTCATCTAGGTAGGTTCTACCGCAGTACCAGATATTCTGTCACCACGCTTTACCGTGTTTCGGTTTGAAGGGTACTGCAGCTAGCGAAATAACAGGGCTATTTAAACTAACCATCGAAAGTCTCAGTGATGAGCGCCAAAACAGCAATGTACTGGACTTTTTTATTCGACTAAAAGTTCTTTGTATCGCTGCAATGGTCATGGACAGGCATCATGTCTTACCATCAGGAGAATGTCTCGTTTGTCTCATTAATTTTACATTTAAAAAATACTATAAAGATGTTATAGTAATATATTGAATGGTTTGTGTTAATGTAACTCTAAAGCTGAAATGATTTCGGACAATATATTTTATGTTATATACCAACTACAAGTACCTATACAGTCTATCTACTCTATTTATAGAGGATCCTTTGAAAGTTAAAAAAAAATCGTTATACATAATGTGGTCTGAATAAAACAGTCTTAAAAAAATAAATTCAAAGTATAATTGCTATGATATACAAATAAGAAACTTACTGATGGAATTTATGAACTTCTACCCACGTATGTAGACAAAACATTTTGCCTTTTTAACTAAATTTTAAAAATACATGTTTCCAACTTTACTGGCAATATAATTCACCTATTACACAGAAATAATTGGATAGTCAATATCAAATGTAAAGAAAGACAGACCCAAAAATCAAACCAAGCGGTAACATAAATATGAGCGTCGGTAGCGTACTACATTATCTACTATAATATAAAGTCGGTCCTAAGCAAAAACTCACTCGCACAATTTGAAATTATAGTCCCTATGATTTTGCGTTGTTTCCTTCTGCAAGCCCGGTCCTGTCACTCATTCTGCCGTGTCTGTGTCATTTATATGGCTCATTCGTTCATTTTGCTCATCTCTAAATCACCTACTGTACCTATAAATAAATATCGTAGGACATTACACACAGCGCCATCTGACCCCAAACTAAGCAAAGCTTGTAGTATGGAAGTCAGATAACTGATACTTAATTACTTTATTTTTGTAAATACACACTTAAATAAATACAGAACCGTTTAGTTTTATAACTTTCGCGTTCATTTCTTTGCTTGGTCCGAGCACTTGCAAGATGTGGAATGTCCTTCCTACGAAGGTTTTTCCGCAAAGTGCATGTAAAACATTTTAAAAAGGGCGGCTATAAACATCTCTCTGAGTTGGCAACGTATCGACAACATCCCCAATGCTGCATGCAGGTCAGGCGACGACGAGTTTACCATCAGGCGAACCGTTTGCATATTTGCCACTCTTTCTAGCTACAAATCGTCAGTCGACTAGGTTGTCAAGTAGCTAAATATCTATAACACAATATTCGAAGTTGATATCTTTTATGACCGAGAAAAGATAAGTTAGTTTATAAGTTTAAGTGATGATATTGTTACTTATAAGACGTGTTATCGCTGTAAGTTCAAATACAAGGGGAAACCATAGATATGCAAGGCCCCCACCTCATATTGGGACTTTGTCGAAATTTAAAATTATGTATGTTTTTCCGAAGATGATCAAAATTGACTAACCTATCAAAACTAACCGAGCTATGGTCAGTAGTGAGTGAAAATGGGTGATGATGAAGCATTTCCTTTTTCAAACATATACTCCTGTATCAACGCCTAGAATGGGGTACTTCTATTGCATTATGGGGGCTCTGGCGCCTGTAGCATAGTTTAGTTACTAGTATCAGTTCCACTAACTAAAACAATTATTTTCTTCCAAAGACATCTACATACAATAAAAAAAAAATATGAGCGCAGTGACCCCTAGCAGGTATATTTTTCGCGTAAGAAGGTGGTACTTCTATGTTATCAATGAGTAGGTATAATTATATCTAATCTGTTTATTCCTATTAGTTCATTTGGTTGTAGCTTATTGTGCTGTAGGGCATGGGTTCGTTCCCACCCCAGAACAAACATTCGTGTAACAAACATCTATCATGTTTGTTTCGTGTCTGGGAATTCTAAATGTATGTCATAAATGTGTATTATAAGTAAAAAACAAATAAAATAAAACAAAGTAAACTAAATAGAATAAAACAGAGTCGCCGTCGGTGTCTGTCTGTTTCTCCGCTTACTCCTTTTTTTCTTATTTTTGTTCGTAAAAGGTTCGAAATTGACAATATCCTGCTTGACGTCAAGCAACGATGTGGTCTAGGATGGAGTTACTTAACTAGAAGAAACCTGTTTACTATGAATTTAAAAACACCCATTTTGTACTTTTTGGCACACAGACTTCAGTTTCAGTCACGTTTTCGTTTTTTAAACCACAGAGCGAATTTTGATAGGTACGGTTTTTATTGTAATTTTTTTACGAAATATTTGTATTTATACTTACCACATCTATTAAACTTTTGTATAAGTAGAGAAATTCAATGTCAAAACAATCGTATGAAGCTGGTGTAATTTATTTTATAAAAACACTAGATGCGCCCCGCCGTTTTGCCTACTACATTTCTTCGGGATAAAAAGTAGCACCTTGTGGTATGAAATATACTTTACAACCTATTCTCATACCTACCAAATATGTATACATAAAAAAATCCAATAGAAATCGGTCAAGCCGTTTCGGAGGAGTGCGACTGCAAACACCGTGATACGAGATTCTAGTGTATTTATATTATAATGTATCCTATGAGTTACCTAGTATTAATTTAGGTACAAGCTTTGCTTAGTTTGAAACTAGATGGCGCTGTGTGTCTATAAAATGTATACTATCTATATTTTCTATACCCTATAGAAATTAATTGTTTCCACCTGCCTACAACCCACACAGATCACACACGCCAAATATACGAGTTTAGGTTCTCACGAAAAAAATACACCATTACTAAAGCGTGTGAAAATCTCTTGGGTGTCACTGATATTTTTATACGTTTTTTTATTATATTTTGTGATAAATATAATAAAAAGCGAATTTTTTTCAGTTTACAGGACAGATGTTTGACTATAACACCAGTTTGACCAGTGACAAAAATGGAAAACAAAATATATCCTGGGAACTTACTTTCAAATTAAGCTCCCGGAACACAACGTTAGTTGCTTGGCAGCAGATTTTCAACTTGAAGCTGGTAGCTAGCTAATTTGAGTAGGTACTATAAACTACCATACCAATAAAGCTATAGTTTCTTTACGTTTTCTTCATCCAATAGCTCTAACTCATTGTTGCGAATTGTACCCACGTCCTTCGGCGTGAGGTCTGACCACGACCACTAAGCTGTCAGCACTATGAATCCTCTATATATGGATCCATACTATTATGAACTTAAGAGTCTAATATATGTAGTTATCAAGGATACAATACTCTATTGAGATTAAAAGACGAAGGTTCTTCAACAGTAAATATTTATTATAAAAATTGCTCTTATAGCCACATTTCTGTTTCTATAATATATAATAATATTTTATGTTTATTCTTTGTGCCATTGTTTCGCAAAATTAGTCCTGTTCTTGTCATTTTCGTTACAACGGCTTAAACAATAATATATTACAATTATAATTTATCATTAGACAATCATAGAAACAATTTTGAAGAACTCCTTGATTGAGGAACGTATTTATTAACAATTCGATGTGCTTGACAAGTTCCATCAAAATTGATTACACAATTTTCTAACGTAGAGTATTTTTTTTCTAAAATATATTCACAATCGTAAAACATCCTGTCATTTTTGGTAACCAATGGCATTGAAAAAAGACACACTTACACAGATACGATAAGTTACGTATTGAAACGCCTCGACCATTTCTTTGAAAGGACCGAGACGCGAACGAACACGGATGGATCGAAGACTCTACTGTGCTAACAATTATTGCTGGAGGTCACAACACTTCCGAAGCCCGTCAGGGCGGTAACACATAATGTGTAGGCTGTTAACATCCTCACTCATCAGCCAAAGAATATTCGAAACGACAGCAGTGCTCACCATTTATTATTTTACAAAATTGTACAAGAAACACGCTTAATTACTCTATCTTGAGCTCGATTACTGTTATGAATTAGGTACATACACGTAATATCAACTACTCGGCTTTTTATGAAAATGACAGGATAAAGAATTTGTTTAAGTACATACATTTACTGCAAACAGTCGGTTGCCTGACGAACCTGACGCGTGAATGCCAAGCTTCCTCCGAAAAGATTTTAAAATGGCAGAATATAGATAACATTAAGTACTCAAATAAGTGACGGCTTGGCACTCGCGTTACAGAGTTCGAAGACTTCAAGATTTTGTGTTAGGACGAATATTATAGACAAATATAATACGTAGGTATACCTACGTGAAACAGAACGGTTTGCCGAAGAGTCGTTAACTTACGTTACTTAAGTAAACCATCACAACCAACCATACGGACATCTTCAACAAAATATCCACGCGAAAAAAAACATAGTTTGAGCTGATCGTACAATTAACTCAGTGCTTCACTTATGAGTTTAGAACCCAAAATTATAAACTAAAACTTGTTCCTTAATTGGTCTGTACTGGCAAATACAATTTTGTGACATCTTATAGTACAATAGAATGCGTTATTTATGTAACTTGTATATCTGTACTTGTGAGAGTGTAATGGACAGAATAGAGGTCGTATTTATACAACACTGGGGCGGGTAAATGCGCAAGAGTCACGCGGCCCTCGCAGGCGCGCGAGCCGTGCGCGCCTACCCGCACTCGACATCCATATCAATAAAATTATTACTTTACATAATATATTTACAACGAGCGCGAATCCTCGCGCCATAATGCCCATCTCCGTAAATAATATGTACACTAGATTTAAGAACATAGTTTTCTCTCATTAGCTACCGAATCACAATTTAAATTTTTGAGTAATTGACAACGGTGGACAAACATGCGCCGGAGCACTTAATGCGTTTTACTGAAATTTGTACTTTGCTATGTAAATGTCGTGCTAGTTATGTTTGGTCCATGCAGTTCCAATTCCCTTGCAGTTCATGCTCACCTCGAACAGTACCGGCGAAAGTGATTCATATTTTGAACATTTTCGGTTTGAGATTTTACACTACTTGTTTCTATACACAATTTTTTCGAAGGTGAGATGAGATGTGCGTTGTTTACAACCCAATGTTACTAAGGAAGGAGGCGTACCGTATCAGGGGGCCTACCGTTAGCTCTTATTGCCATTCGTGTTTGATATCACGATAAAGTTAAGAGACTGCGAACCTTACTACACGGATATACGATATATGGTCGCGTAGCTTTTTATGATCGCCAATACTCGAATGTCAATAAAAGCTCACAAGGCAGCTCCAGTTACCATGCCTATTCCATGGACTTTTTAGTTTTCCGCGGTGTCATTAGTAACCACAGGTTGCATCGGCTACAAATCAGGCTATTGTACAATATTTACTTAACATTTATCAAACACTTCAAATCTCATTGCATTCCCAGTATTCGTACGTTAGTACGATCCTTGAAAAATCTATTACATGATCGAATGCCTTCCAACAACTGTATAAAAACTAAAATTAAGAATGTTTACATAAATTATAGCTTGTCTAATAGTTTTTGTCATTAATTATAGGAACTGTAATTGTTTATTA
Source organism: Biston betularia (assembly GCA_905404145.2). NCBI lineage: Eukaryota > Metazoa > Arthropoda > Insecta > Lepidoptera > Geometridae > Biston > Biston betularia. Next base: position 6,128,525 of record FR989879.1, read on the forward strand.
GTATTTTAGTAAGTAAATAATTATTTCGATGAGACAATGAATCATTACCTATTTCAGTTTACAATTTTCTTATAATCTAGGTATGTGTTACTCGGGCGGTCATTGGCAGGCATCCGATCTTATGGATACAGCGTTCAATTCCGATTTAGGGATGAATTAAGTACCTACTGCCAAGGATCAGTCATATTTCCAATTTCAATTGATATAAATGCACGATTTATAGTTATGAAACTTTCATAGTCACAGCTGGCAAGGCTCTTATAATTGACTCTAGTTACAGCGCGGTCTGCTGTACCAGCGGATGCGAACTTATGAAAGTTCATAAAAGTCACTTATGTACATGATCGTGTACTATGTTTATCGTTATGTCAATACAAATATTCGGCAGTAATATTGCATGCGCTTATTTTATATTCTTCGGCACATGTCCACACATTAGATTGACGTTCATCATCGCGAACCTCTTGCGAGAGAGTGTGCGCTTCGTGCCCCTCGAGGATAAATAGAACTGAGGCATTTTCAAGAAGACACGGAACGCTCACTCCTCGTAAGGGATCTCTGTCATTGCAACTTATAAAATAAACAAATGGAAACAAAATTATCTCTCGTTGTTCACATACGATAAGGGTTAAATAATCAAGAAAGAAATAATTTCAATGTATCACTTCTGATTCAACGAAATAATAAATACCTATAGCGTTTTACCTAATCATTTACATAATAATTTCAACAAAATTTCAAACACCCATTTTTAATTTTAAACGATAATAACGTCATTAGCTAAGTCACTTCAGTTTCGGTTTGGAATTCACTTAAACAAAATAAAACTATCAAAAATAACTCGGCTCGCGTTAAGTCCTGCGTCACGTCCGAAGCTAGCACCTTCCCTTTAGCAATTACATAATACTAACTACTGACTGCGTGCGTGCGTCGCGGCTCGGCGGGGCTGCACGGCGGGCAGCCGGGCGCCGGCGGCGCGGCGCGGCGCCTCCGACTAGATGTGGCGCGCGCGGGCCGGGGCGGCCGGCGCGGGCGGCGTATCACAGGCGCTCACGGCGGCGCGGGCGGCTCGGGCCCGCGCGCCGCGCACTAACTCGTCGGCACCAGCAGCCGCACGAAGCTGTCCTCACTCCAGCCCCAGTCGTCGGGCCACGCGTCCTCGGGGGGGTCGAGCGCCGACCGCGACGATAGGCTCAGCACAGAGCCCCAGTCGATGGTACGTTGTTCCTCGTCACCGTAACCCGAGTCGCGGTCCGGCGGCGGCGGCGTGGGGAACGGCGTGGCACGCCCGGCGGCCGGGTCGCGCGCGCTCAGCAGCTCGCAGCGTGCCACGCCGCCGGCGCCGGCGCACGCCGCTGTCGCGCCCACTTCCTGCGGCGCCTCCTCCGCGCTCTCGCGCTCCATCTCGCGCTCGATGCCGCGCAATGTGTTGCACACTAGCACCGACCGCCGTAGCGAAGGGTCCGCAGTCTGGCGCAGTCGCGCCAGTTTCAGAGCACACAAATTCATCATCTTGAACCGCCTCTCACGGTAGCAGCGGCGCGAGGCGCAGCGGCCGGCCGCGCGGCCGTCGCAGCAGGCGCGCGCCGCAGCGCCGCCCAGCTCGAGGTAGGACTTGCCGTTCTCGGCACGGATGGTGTCGTGCGCGCCGCACCAGCCGCCGCACCAGCGGCGGCGGCACGCGCGCCTCTCCTCGTCTTCGCCGCGCCAACACTCAGCGCCGCCGCCGGCGCCGGCCGCCACGGCCTCGAGCCTCGCGATAGAGTCCTCCCAGCGCGCGACCTTGCCGCCGCCCTCGCACGGGGAGCCGGCGCGTCGCTTGCCGCCGCACCCACCGCCCGAGCCCTGCAATACCATCACACACACACCGTTTAGACACATCATCCACAGAGAACTATCCAACATTCTACTAAATAACCATATCTGAAACAATTGCGCCATTCGATGTCATAAATGTCATGAAAACTTTGTGAACTATAAAATAAGATGAAAAAAGTTTGATTTTATTCAATGGTCCTAAATTTTGATTAAGTCCACTTTTTTGTGAACATGGTTTCCAGCGTGATTTAGAATTCCAACCCTCATTTACTAAATAATGAAACAGCTAAAAATAAATAAACTTATTTAGCACTAAGTACTAGCTGTACCCGCGACTTCGTTTTCTACCTGAATTTTTACATACATTATTTAGAGTTTTGGCAAGCTCATGCTTTTTTATTTTATTTTTTTAAGTTTAATAAGTAGATAGAAGGTAACTAATAGGTTATATAAAAACGAGTTTGTCAAATTAAACGTTAGAATATTAAAAGTAAAATAACTGAATATTTCCGTGGAAAAACTTTACTTAAAACATATGTAGGTGTGCTTTACCATCTTCGACCACACCTTTACCTAACATCAGGTAAGCTGTGGTCAAACACCTAGCCCGTCAACCATTAAAAAAAAAAATATAAACAAATAAATAATATTTGTTTAAAACGTGTGGGCAGAGCCCGACCAAAATAATGCCGTGAAGTGAATCTAGACAAGGTTCGCGGCGCGCGGCGACGAGCGTCCGGCGAAAGTACCGTAACCCGTGCAAGTAGACGCCAGACACCGGGCTAGTTAGGGTTGCCATGCTCTTATGAAACCGATGGAACAGTGTATTCAACACCTGCAGCTATACTTGCAATGTTAGACCTATAAATGGTATATCTGTAACTATATATAGTTTTAACTTAGCCTAAACTTAACTTCGCTTTGAAAGACTTAATATCACCTCAAACACCTTTCTTTTACCTGCATCTCTGCTGACAGAAACGGCTGTCTATTATTCATAAAAAAAGCTGTTCTCATCGTGAGCAAAGCCAGACGGATGGCGTATACCTGATGGGGTACAGGGTCCCCGCGTTCTGTGCGCTATTATCCTCGATCCGACCCTTTTCAGTTTTTTGTGATACAATGCACTCCCGGCTTGGAACCCCAACGGTGGGGTCCGCTCAGGTAGAAGATATCGCCCCGACTGCGTGCGTACTGGCGCACTTTTTGGATTTACCGTCCTTTCTGACGAAGCGAATACTTCTGCGAATATTACATTCCACGTTCGTACAGGTCCGATCGTTTAGGGATTATGTTGACGTATGATTACTAGGTTAGTTAAGTCAGTTGGAACTAGAATAACTAGCTTCACGCTAGCAGCTGTTGTCATGATGGACGTGCACATTTGAGCGGCTTTCGCGAAGAATATTTTTATAGTGTACATTGCCTGTTTAGTAGGTCGTGTATAGGGCGTTTTGCGTTCAATGAAGTCAGTGGTTAAAGTGGAAGGCGAAGCGAGCGTTGAATAAAAATAAGATAGTAAGGGCTAAGTCCAGCGGGCGCAGATGCCGCCCGCACCTGCCGCAGCAATTACCGAGGACACGCGTCTTATAACCACCAGCGTCTAGTATTTTGTGCAGCTTTTGTTGAAATTACATTAATTTTAGTCAGATATGTACTTATATAGATACCTAGACTAACACTAGATCATTTAATTGTATTATCTATATTTATATAGGCCGTGGCATAGTAGCTTGAATAACTTTGAAACATTTCAAAATTATTCATTTAATATGATGTCCAAGATTGGTTATCTTGTTGCTTTGAGGAATATTTTTCTATTATTATTATATATTATTTTTTGGGGCAATGCCCTGAAACAACTATAATTTCAAATATTTTTGTTACTGTATGGCCGCCACACAGAATCTTTTCAACAATAATTTACATACTGGATTAAATCGGTGTTCTACATAAGTAGAGCTTGGTAATTATTTTTTATTTGATGATACTCGGATATTCTATAGAGTCAGCAATTGGTAGGTCAGCAACAGAACTTTGATTGAACATAGTGAGCGAGCAGTAAAGTAGGTACATACTAAGTAAGTGACTGGTTGCTCGATGCCGTTGCGTTGAGTCAGCGGGCAGCGGCTACTCATCGCAACGCTGCAAATAATCACTTTGCGTCACCCCTTTATCGCTCTGCGGAAAACGTGCCGTTCCATTGTACGGACGATTGCTACATACCAGCGCTCACTCAACTACACATAGGAAAATTATAAGCGCGCGCAACTAGCTCCAATATGCAAAAATAGATAATATTCTCACCGAGCGAGGCTATATAATATGGCATCACGCGGTGCCGCGCTCTGCTCAGAGTGTCGTCGCGGCCGCCAGCGCTGGCGCTCATGAAAATAAATTTAGTAAATGACGTTCGCGCGCCACGTTGCCGCTCCGCGGCTCTGGAACGCGGCTCGCGCGGCGTTGCCGCTCCGTGCGCTCTTTCTAATCTCGTCGTAAAGTTCTTTTTCTGATGCGCAACGCGCCTCTCCTCTCTGCTTGAAACTTGGAAGCGACCGACGTTTATTTTATAGCCAGTCTTGGATATGCGGCGTTTTATAACCGTACCGTTCGCTGGCTCCGAGCTAGGAGTTAGTGCTTATTCAAAATAACTACCATAAAGAATTCTACTATAGCGCCAAGAAGTGGTATTCGACGAATCGAGGCGGAGCGGTGCAATAATAGCCCCTCTCGCTCGAAGGTAGGAAAAGTTCGGTCGACGAGGCGAGTCATACGGAAACTTTCTATGGCATTGTGAAGACCGAATAGATGATAGCGCGGCAACGGCATTGCCTCACAGCCCGCTAAAGCCTCGACGAGGTAGCGTGCATGCACGGGCCGGGGCGGGGAGTGCGCGGCGCGGGGCGGGGGTGCTTTCGTCGCTGTGTGAGTGAGTGCACGTGCACGCGCACACAACCGTCAGTATAATAACATCGCGTAGCGGCCGCCTGTACCTAGCTACAGCTACCTACGCTGCACGGAGCGAGCACCAACGTTATAATATTATAGCTCTCTATAAAGCGGGTAGATAGCGAGGGGTGAAGCGAGCCCACGCTATGGCGCTATTGTGGGGCTGCTGCATCGCTCGCTGGCTTGTCACATTCTGTTATGAAAAACAGTTTTAATGAATAACACTTTTGTTCGCCATTTCGTCTAAGGTGTTTAAACAATTACTTATTAATGTAAAAATTAAAACACACTAAAAATTCAGATGTCTAACATTTCATAATAAAAGCATTGTAGAAAAGCAACAGGAAAATTTACAATAAATGGAAAAAGTGCGACCATTCCACGCAATTTATTTCGAACATGCCTCGATCCGCAGTTAGATCAGTGTAAATGCCGCGTTTTGTTTACGATCATAACACCGTAGTGGGGTTTTATTTCGTTTTTTACTTTTCATTCATGAAACAAAACCGTGAAGAGGCTGTATTGGCGGGAAGCGATCGAATGACCGATTAAGCCATTAGCTCTTGAGCACAATAGAGCACGTGACCGAGGTGGATTCATTCAATAAACGAAGGGTTTGTTGAGCAAGTACATAATCCGAAGCGTGAACGTCAATATAAAGACTTTTTGACGTGTCTTGCATAGGCTAAAAATACTTGACAGATGAAATGGCCAGCAGGTGCAGCAGATACAGTATTAAAAAACTTACGAGTCAGAAATATCGCAATAATTTTATAGCCTTATCCTTTTTGAAATTTATTTCTAATGATTTTTCGTTGTTATTCATCTCAAGCGAGAGGAGGTGTATGTGGTATGAAAAAATATGACAGCATTTATGACACAATTACGTGGTAACTGTTATTTAATTAGTTGCTATTAATCTACAAAACTTACAGAATATTACAAGGCCAATTGAGAATCACCATAAAATGTCTTATAGCAATGAGCGTCAATGTAGTTGATATCTTGGACTCAGTTTTGACTTACTTATGTACTTAAAGTTTTTCTTCTGCAATGGTCTTAGTTATAAGTTAACTTTACGAAAATCATTAATGTCATAGTTGATTTGTTAAGAAAGTAAACTTAGTTTGTAGAAAGAACATTTAATTAAATACCATATAAGATGTTTAAGTATGCTAAAGACTTTATTCACGTCGAATTTTTGTTATAAAGAGTCGAGTCCCGTCAGTCGGGTTCGCAAAGCAAGCACCAAGGCAGAACCGTGGCTGGTTCTCGCACCGAGGGTTGCCACATACCTGTTGCAACATTCATCCGACCTTTTTCTTAAAGATTAAGTAATGGATCCTTACTAAAGTCTTATTAATTATTTTATTTTATATGGAAAACGAACAGCTGCTAATTAATAGGAGATAAGTGATATACACATGTAAATTCAAAATTTTAACGAAATATTAAATTATAAACTGATAAATAAATTGACAACATAAGCCTCATAAAAGTTACCTTGCTTAATCTCTTCTTTTTACATAAGTAAAGTTAATAACTTTTTATGGAGAAGTGTTTCTTAATGTAACTTTTATTCGTAAAAATGAAATTGGTGGCTGCATAAGGAAAGTGTTTTTGCGATTATAACAGCTTTAGTGTAGGTCAGTATATCTTGAAGGCTTTTTCATTTGTCAGATTCGGTTAAGTGCAACATTGAAGACTAAAACGCTGGCTCTTACGTTTATATAATGGGATATCGTAATGCGCAGCTGAATTATGTATGTTTGGCAACCCTGGCTGGCACGCACATTTCCGTGAGCGGCGAGCGGCGAGCGACGAGGCCGCGCGCGGTAGTGTGCGTGGGGCTCGTGTGCGCACGCGCAGCGGCGTCGCTGTGTGCGTACAACCAGTCCCACATCCTGTTTGGCGGGCCGTCGCGCGACCAGCTTCGAGTCGCGCTCAACTCTCGAAGCTTTTTATTTCACTACAGCAACTACTGCTGGAATGTTTAAGATACTTCTTCCTTCACATCACACACCTTCACATATCACACTAATATTTATTAATCCGATAGTTAGTAGTTATTTCCCACACAATTCCGTAAAATTTTAATGAATCAGAATGATTTAGGACTTTAAGATTTTAAATGCAGAATTAGTGCAAGGACAACTATATTTATTACCAAAAAAATAAATAACCTTTGATTTTCCAATGGGGTAACTATTTAGTTTGACTAAAAACATAAGAATACTGAACATGACATATCGACCTGAATAAATAAATATTGTACCTTGGTAGAGAGACACAAACTTACATAAAAAAACTTGGTTAGAATATATTATGGGATAAGTCACTTCTACCATAAATAGTGAGTATAACTCTGTTTTGAATTAACTCTCATTGCTCTACATTTGGATTTACTCAGTTTCTATAGCAGACTTTACCACTAAGTACTACAGAGAAGTTAACTTGCAATATTTTATTTCACTATAGTTTTTTTAAATTATATTTTATTACTTTTTTTTTTTTAAAGTATTTTTGTAATCTAACAGTTATCTGACTTCCATCAGACATGCTCTGCTTAGTTTGGGGTCAGATGGCGCTGTCCTACGATATTTATTTATTTCATTAACATTCATTACGATAATCCTAAATGACAGTAAAATTAGAACAATAAAAAAAATGTAAGTAATCAAAGCGTGGGAATGCATAGAAAAAAGCCAAACATAAACGATTGAATCACCCGCATGAATAGGGGCATTCGAAGCTCATCTACGCTTACCGTTATGCAATAGCAGGCGTAAAGGTGACGAATGAGAAAAAATAGTTGTTGTTACAGCAAACAAAAGGAATCCCTCAGGAATGCGGCGCGGCACAAAAACCGAGGGAATTCCCGAAATGCATTGTTTTGTTTACTTTCAGCGATCGGCGCGTGCCGGCGACAAGTGACGGGTTGACGTTTATGTATGCGTTTATGACGAGCGTTCGAAGCCCACCGCGATCTAACGAAAGGGAAAATGTGCAGTTTTTGCCGAGCGGAATGACGCACACGCTTCTTCGAAGGCGGCCGACTGAATGATTGGAATGTCGGACGCCTGCGAGATTTCCTCTGCGTACATAAGTATCTCTACCTTTGTAAGTGCTGCTACGGTACCGATAGTCGTTTGAACCTTAACGTGTTGCTTTAAAGTTCAACAGGGTCCGCTTCAAACATATTGGTAAGTCTCGGTTCTGTAACTGTTCATTGTCTTTTTTTCGAATTTTTAAGTCGCTTTATACTCAAAAGTTATACATGAAGGGATATTTTATTGCTTCCGCTTTTTAATGATACTATTAGAATCAAAATATTTTTTTATAAGTGTTCTAGAAGTTTCTTTCAGAAAATAAAGTTTTAACAAAATAAAAAATACAGTAAAATCCGCTTATTATGACTTCGTCTATATTGACCAACCGCTTAATATGATGTACCTAATTACACAGTGAAGTTTGGTTTTCATATAAAATTCTTTATAACAAAGTCGGATATAATGACTTCGCTTACAATGACATGTCGCATATTATGACCCATTTTTAATAAATTATGTCCGGTTATAGTAACCCACATGAAACCTAACACCTTCGGCAGTGTTTGATAGGGTCACATGAACCCGACGACGTTCGGCATGTGGCTTATTGTACTTATTACATATAATCTTTACATATTTTGATTCAAAATGCTATTTTTCTATATAAAAAAAAAATACATACATATACCTACTTAGCAAAAATAGGAGGTTGTTTATTTTATACAAAATGCTTTGTATGACGTCCGCTTAGTATGACATGTTTGTCATTTCCCTTCGATGTCATTTATAAACGGATTTCACTGTACCTTAAATTATACTACCTATTTACAAAATGTATACAAAAATCTACATTTACCAGAATATAAATTGTGTACTACGACGTTTGCTCCCATTTTCTTTATCGCAGTGAGCTGTAGCGACTGAATTGGATCAGCTCGACTTTGCGAGACCATGTCTTCGCACAAAAATATCGTCGTTTTTATATTTTCGTAGAGGCGAACGAACTTTCGAACAGACGACAGCATAGGTTGTTCTAAAGTCATCTTGAAAAATGTTTACACATCGTACGGATTGCTGCGGGCGCCGGTGAGCGTCGCATTGCCTCGCATCATTATCTCATCAAACGAAAAGTGTAGTTTACGCCAACCTAACGTGTTATTATTTCGCAGGCAATACGATTTAGATCATTCATTCATTGGGGTTCATTGGAGGCGCCTTCTGTATAATAAGCGCTGATATAAGCGCGTAGCTAGTTGTCTATATAAATAACACCATACTGCAGGGTGGTAGTGTACCCGGTACTGTACGCTCGGAGATAATAAATCAGAGGCGCGGGCGTGCGCGGGCAGATAATGACGTCACCGGCACGTATCTCGGAGAATCCCCGGAAGAGAGCGAATAAAATAAAAATGTCACGTAGCGATCAGCTGTTGGGCGGCGCGGCGTGACGGGCGGCGGGCCCGCAGCGATACGCATAACGACGCCGCAATAAAACTTATTTTTATGTTTTTCGCTCACAATGGCCGCGCGAAGGTCGAGCTATCTAAATGGGTCAATACACTCTGCGTAGTACGAGCGGTGAACACGTGCTCCCGCGTTTGTAAATAGCGAGATATCGGCCGATTGTTGCAGTGATTAATGGGGGCGCGTAATGAGTCGCCGCGCCGTCCGCCGGCAGCGGCTCGGGGCCGGGCCGCCGCCGAGCCGCTAATGTGCTCATTCATCGCTTCGAACACTATTATCGCTGCTCCCGAGATGGTTTTGTTCGCGGACAATCGATGCGACATTAGGGCGACGACCAATGTCAAGGTTGCACTTGATATGCGCCTCGACACCGACCGCCTCCCCGCCCGCACTAAATGCTAATTGACTACGAATACAAACGACCCCGTTATTACAATTTACTTTAGGAAATAGCTGTTTCTATTTGTACACAAACTGCAATGACCCACGTGAGTATTCCATTCTCTGACGTGACTAAGCGTACGTACCACTACAACTGAAAAAATGCGTTTTATTGAAAGCGACGTTTTCTGTTCTCTAATGTTGCACAAAGAAATATAATTCTTGAAAAATGTGCGAGGCACGTCAGAGCGAGTATTATTAAAGACAACACGGTTGAAATATACAATGAAAACTTATATCTTGTGGTGTATATACCCCAACTGAGTAACGTTTCGTTCGGAGCAAATGTGAGCGTACTCAGAAGCAGGTATGGCGGTATCTGTCAGTAAATAGGTAAGCGATTTAGAGGCTCGACTGAAATTCGTGCGGCGTCATCGACAGGCGGCGCGATAAGGGCGAGGTCACGGTTATCAATGGAGGCATCTCCATACGCGCACGTGGCGGCCGGCCACGACATCTCGCGCCCATTCACTATGAAGACGCCCCCCGGAACACCCTCGACCCCCGCACCTCCACCCGCGCACCCTCCGCGGTGCATCCATGCAACAAGTTAGGGCACAGCTCTGTCTTGTAAGAAACATCGAAAGACGAGCTAGTGCACTACGAAAGCTTCACAAACTGCGTCTGAACGCTCAACCGAACCATAGCACAGCTTTCTCTATACCTTGCTCAGTATTCGTCGTTTACCTTCAAACCCAGAGTGCACTTTTCACAAGTATCAAAAGCTTTGTGTGCCATATTATGTGCCATGGAAGCTTTAGAAAATAGCGAAACTACTTCTATACACGGGTGACAATTCAACCCCGCAAAAGTTATTAATATTGGCTAATTGGGACAACATGATTTACGTTCTGATCAATGCAGCATTTTGATTATCGGCCAATTGCGAAATATGCAGTTATTCCAGTATCGACCAGACACATAGGTAGCATAATACGCATCGTAATTCAAATAGAGCTCTCGTAAAACATGGCGGTTCAAACACATTTTCCAGCTTCGTGATGCCCAATTAAATATGGATGTGATTGAAAAACGCGTGTCCGGTAACGAGCGTGTACATAATTGGTGGGAGGTAGGGGCAGGCCTGGAATGACCCAGTTGCCGTTGCTGGGCGACCCGGGGCTGCCCCCGTCCCCTCCCGCCGCGCCGCACCGCCACCCCGCCAGCACTAAATAACCTGCCCGAAACCGACACCTTAGTAAAGTTCGTTCAACCGTCACCGAGGCTCTTACACTCTTGTTTTTTTATACTAACTTCATGTGTTCACCCCAGACATGTATTGGCATGTCTGCAGCGAGGACACTCCGACTACCCCCCGCCAGCCAAGTATCAAGATCGAGCAACTGCGTTGATACCTACACTGTAAAGCGAGCATTGTATCGCGCTATTAGCTATACATCTAGGATAAAAAAGATTTTATCAAACATTTATACTGATATGTACTTATTTATGATCCTTTGATTTCATTATTTTGCCTGTCCTGTGAGTTCATTCGGTAGTAGCTCTGCTTCATAAGCTGAAGAGCTCGGGTTTGATTCCCGTCCGTGACGAATTTATGTCAAAAGTAAACAAAAAAAGTTAATCTATCACTAGTGTGGTTTCCATAGTAGCTTTGCTTAATTTGGAACTAGATACCACTGATTGAAATCTCCACTGCAACCAATTTTTTTATTTAATATGTTGAAATATGACTTACGTCACTTGATGGTACTAAGAGGTGCGCAAGAGCTCATAGAAAAAACTTTAAAGAACTTAACTAATTCCCTTCAACTCTTGAAATCTTTTCGGCGATCCGAATAGAAACTTGCGAGCGTATAAACTTAATTGTTATAAGCCGCGCTTGCTGGCTGCCGCCTGCGCCCCCCGGCTCCGCGGAGTCCTACGAGGGCGAGGGAGGCGAGCCTCGGTTGTATTTCTCCGAACTTGTGCTAAATTTCACTTTCTCTGAAGACGATGTGCGTAGACTTAGCCACCCACTCGCCTCCACCCCCACACACCGACTTGACAAAATAGTTTTGACAAACCCTACTTTAAAATTAATTTCTGCTTCGTTTTCGTCTAACTTGCTTCGTGCTTAGTTGCCGAAAGACCATCGCATACGTATGTAGCCCTATTCTTTTAAACATGCAACAGCTCTTCACGTATCTTCTGCGAGAGCGCATTTCACCCTCTATGAGATGTCGTTATCTTAGCGAACCCTAACTGAGTAAAACATAAAAAACGTACGTCAAAAAAGTCCTTCCACAAAAACTCTGCCGCCTCACCCTCTAGGTTATAAAACGCTGTAGGCGGGCTTGGCGGGCGGCGGCACGAGGCTTGTGACCTTATCCCCCCGTCTTAGAGTCGAGAGCGCTTCGCGTAGGAGTCGCGCACACCACCTCGCCTCGCCTGAAAGGCATGCACACGACCATGGAAGCTTTAGCAAAATGAAAGCCGACCCGCTCTTAATTCACTCACACATAGAAGCAGCGTGTACAGACACGGGCCCGGGGGCGCCCGGCCGCCGCCCTGCGCCCGCTCCCACGCGCCGGGCATAAATAAGGGGGGCGAACTCGGGTTAGCAGGCGAGCACCCCCTCGCTACTGCCACGGGGAGAATTAAGGGGGCTGCGGCGAAGGACGAATTAAGGAGATGAGAGAGCACACGCTCTCTAGACGCGCCACCTCGCGCCGACCGGGGAATTAAGGGAGAGACGGCAGCGCTCCGCTCCGCACTTGACGCTGCTATACGATCTTCTATTTTTTGCTTTATTTTCGAGCCAGGCGAGAGCAGAATAACGAAAAGAATTTTAGCTCAGCTGAAGTTTTTAGTTCGAATGGAACTTTCAGACTAGTAGCTAGACTGATTTTACTCCACAAATAATAATATGAATTTAAAAGTATATACCTCATATTTTTTTCTATTACTTCATATGCTGAGCTTATAGCATGTTAACCCTGTTTCCTAACGACTCACTAAGCAGGAATGTTTTGACAAAGCTTAGTCTAAAAGTAATTATGCTTAGAGCACATTGATAAGTCGCCCTCCAGCCGCCTACGAATTCGTGACGTCACTGCTGCGTTTTCGAAGCACGTGAGCCGTATCGCCACATAAATTACAAACTATATCCCCCTGGAGTTAGAGTTTGTTTTTGGCAAAATTGGTGAGCTCCTTTGTCTTGTTCGACGAGGGCGGGGTAAAGGGTGCTCTATGGCTGCGAGTTAAGGCTCAGTTTGGGCGGGCTGGAGTATAATGATCTTGCGAAGAGGGTGGGTATAAATTTTCCATGGAGGCAGACGGGGCGACGTCGCGCGAGGGCGCCGCTGACTCACGACGTCGGAGCCGGCGACGCCTGAGGGGGCGGTGGGGGGTGGATCACATATTGTAAGTATCTACCACTCACATGTCACAAAGTTTTCTCCGCATCGGGAAACTTTGTTAACGTCAAGCGAGCACGTGGCCTTGCCGACACACTATATAATTGCACAAGTAGCGTTCAACATGTGAAAACTTTACAAGTTTCTCTGTATATTCTTTAACGATAACTAGGCAAAGGTTCTATAGTATTGTGAATAGTTGACACAAACTGTGAGTATCACTTTTAAAAGCAACGATATATTTTAATGTAAAAAAAATATCATTTATTTTTTACATGAAATAATCGAGTAGGTATAATTAATAGCCAAGTTATGTTCCAATATCTATAATATCCAGTGAACGTTATTTCCATTATAGCTTAATGTAAACAGTATCTAGACAAACCTACAGACGCAAGTAGTAGTAGTATCTACTAATGAGTTACATACTAAATTATACCATTTGATAAAACATGTAATGCGAAGCCAAATACGTATCGAGTATATAGAGATGTGGTAAGCTTCTGTAGCAATATTAATAATAAATAATATTCATCGTCATGACAGTTGTTTGAACTAGGTGTTTTAGTACATCTCAACGGTGTGGTCGAAGATAATAACCAATCCTACAACAAGAACTAACTCTCAACTGAGGATGCCGGTTCCATTCCAGACTAGGTGTGTTTACTATCTTCAAACACATCGTCGCTTAAAATTAGGTGAGATGTCGTCAAACACCAGTAAAAAAATATTGCTTTGGACTTGATAACTTGGTATGTTCTTAACTCAGAGGGATCTTAAATTAGTTTAATAGAAAATACACTTTAATTATTTTTTCCTTTTCAATGATGAGGATAGATAAGTAAACATTGTATTTACAGCCGCTTTCAATGTAAGAAGTTTTTCGCAATATTCAAATATTTTGTTTGTCAGGTTAAAAACATCTTAACGGTTAGATACTGAATTTCATAAACTAAAAAGATTCCAAATATGCTACGGAACCCTAAACTAGAACTGTCGTATATATTAGAATAATAACTGTATTTAAATATTAGCTAAAGTTATTTAGCTTAGCATTGCCATCCAGCGTGGCAATGCTGCCACCATTCTGGCCACATATCCCTCGGACGGATGGACATTTAGATTAAAAATAAAATGTATAAGAGAAATAAAAAAACGCAAGAAGTATTATGTTTAATTGGGAAACTATTGAAGAATGATGTGAACACATACATCAGTATCTGCGAGCTGCAATCGCAACGTTACATCAAGCGTCACCTTGAGTCGTGATAACGTTGATAAGGCCCGATAGCGCACACTTGCCAGCGATACGCGCCCGCTTTGAACGCTAAGTTTTATTGTCTTGATTCAAGCAGATTGAAAATTTCAAATCGTGATTTCTGATTGATTGCACGTCAATAACTTACATCACATGTAATGAGCGTGAGAAAATGAGACTATTTTAATTTTTAATCGATTTTCTCGCATTTATCTTTGCGCAAATATCAATACCTAAGCATGTTACAATTAAAGAAAAAAAACAGCCTTTTTTAAAAAAAAACTAGCGGACCCCTCTCGGTTTCACCCGCGTAATTCGCCTTCCCGTGGGAATACAGGGATAAAAAGTAGCCGGGGATAGTGTAACTTCCCAACGGTGAAAGAATTTTGAAATCAGTCCAGTAGTTTTTAAGTTTATTCGTTACATACAAAAATACAAATCTTTCCTCTTTATAACATTAGATAGATAGATAGATTTCTCTCTACATTCCTAATTTTCATATCAATGTTTGTACGAATTTCGTTGTCGCTATAGTGCGAATTATTTAATTACAACTAATTCTGATTTTTGAGTTGTAGCATACTCAAAATTAATTCAACTCCAGCAAATTATTCGTACAGCATAAAAAACGTGGTGCGCATTTGTTGCGAAAGTATTGTGGATGATCAATGCACAGACTAGGTACCGTCTAACCGCGGCGAGGCGCGCTCTCGCAGTGTGGAAACTCGAAGAACCGTAGCTGATTACATTATGTACGAGAGTCGGGCGAAGGCTGCTAGGAGGGGTTACATAAAGCCGCCCTTCTCACCATCAAAACTCGCAGGTTATAAAGCGCGGGAATGAGTTTTCGCGCGAAAACTTTATCGCGAAAGCCTTCGCGCTGAGTAAGATGCGAGCATTTCACGAGCTCAGCTTAGAGTACTGTCGCTTCAAATAGATAACAGTGTTTTTTGTACTTAATTGCATAAACAAATTTTTATTTTATTTCTTAGATAGATACATAATAATTATGTGTATCTCTTTTATTAATTCTCGTTTAGCCGTGATCTTTTTTGTTAATTAATCCTGAAATCCAATGTATTTTTCAAAAAGCCGTATTCATTTGAATACGACGCATATACAAAAGTTAGCAGCGACCCTTCCCTTCAGTTCGGCCGGAGGGAGAGCTCAAGGCGAGGGAGCGCACAAAGCCGAGCCGTCCCTGAATTCTGTTTTGGGCCACCAGCGTTAGCCCGTTTTCTGATCACAACCCTTTGTGCTTTTCTCATCATAATGAAAGTGTTAAAGTTTTCACACGAAATTTACTGAATATATCGAAGGTAAAGTGATGGTTTGCTGACATCGATGGCCGAATAATCGATATTGTTCTGAGGCCAGGTGTAAAGGCCAACGGCATCGTCGGCGGCAGGGACGATGTATGGCGCTGCGGCCTCTAGTGCGGCTGTGGTCTGCTCGCGCCGGACCAATGCTGCTTTGCATAAGTAATAACAGTAGCGGGGCTCCCCCCGGCTGGCGCCTCCCGCGCCCCGCGCCGCGGCCCGGCCCGGGCTCGCACCCGTAGGCCTATCGATTGCGGCGGCGCGGGGCGGGCCGCATCGCCGTAATTGTCACACCGAGCGAACTGAATTTCATTCCACCCTCACGCTATCGACCTTACTGCTCCCGTATAAAACCTACTCTTCTTTGGCAGGATTCCCTGATTGAATACCAAATGCGTTATAGTCCGCTCTAAGTTTGGAGGCGGCTCGTAATAGAGCCTTCGAAGAGTCTATGACAGAGCCTAATTAGACAGGCGCGATGGCACCGAATGGATTTTACTTGTTCAATGTTTCGGCGCGAAATAAAGCGAAAATTTCCGTGGACAGATGTGCCGAAATTAGTGTCGACAAATTGTAGAGCCCGCCGATGCGGCGTGAGCGCAAAGTTGACGCTTTATATTTGCGGAACACATTAGCGTCTCGACTTCGCTTATGCCATTTCACGATTTTTCGAGTTTGAGGACTAGTCGGTAGCGAATTGAATAATAGATTTAAAGACATATAGGTATTTGTCCAGTTAAATTCGAGTGTCGTATGTCTACGCAAGGGAGAGCTGCGAGCGTCACTGGACGTTCTACAACACACGCACACCATGCTCGCGAAACGAATAATTCCGTATCGTTTCGCGCAACAGAGCGTGCGACGTCGCTTCGTTTGTATTAATAGTCGTCGTCTACTGGGCGAGCTCAGTTTTTTAGCGCACCAGCAACGACGAAAGTATGGAGAAAGTGGCGCGTTGACGTCACTCACACACGCGCACCACATGCGTGCCGTGAGCCGCAGCGACGTGCCAGCGCCGCTCTCTGAGCTTGATACTGGATGTCTTGCTACACGCCGCGCGCCGCCGCCGTCGCTGCCACGTTGCGACACCGCACTCTGTATGAGAAATACAGCCCGGAGCTGCGGCGATACGCAGTGGCCCTGCTCGACACGTTCTCTTACCCAACCGAGCTTACAGAAACAGCCGCCGAGCTTTAACACAGCCGACCCACACTAGTTTTAGACGCCACCAGACGAAGGATTAAGGGCGTTCCCCGGCGACTGATAAATTAGGCTTCATACGGGCCTCTCGTTATTAAATGCGGGCTGCTATCACTTGTTGCGACGCTGGCTCGTTTATTTATGTTATTTTGTCGCCTGTTCCCATCGAATGCTAAATAATACCCTATAAAGCGGCACCTGTTTAGACAGGAGCGCGTGGATAAACGAACAAAGGCCGGCTCGGTGAGCCACAAACGCGATTCTTTATTGCGGTCCATTGCAGTCGTCATTGACAATCGGTCACGAGAAAATCGCCATTGTTAGCGGTACGTATGACATAACACGGATCGTGGCCACGCGATCGCAACCACAGCGCATAATGAATAGCGTAAAAACAAATAGAGAGAATCATCGAGACGAACAAATAAAAATATTTACTGAGGACACGCACGGGCGACGACTCCGTCGCGAGATTTGGAACTAGATTAAAGTGAGACCAAACAGCTGATTCATAATCCGATCACGAGGCGGTAAGTGTAGTGTTTAGTTTAACGGTAAGTGCGATGGAGTGCGGCCCGAGTCGCGGCCGCCGCCGCCCGTGGCGAACGATTAATTAAATAAAGTGCCAGATGAAAAGGAAACCGGCGCCGATCAGCTGATTTCTGATTGATGCGTGCACTACTGCACCCCACCTCACGCATCTTATTCAGGTTTATTCAGAACCGGTTTAGGTCCGTTATTAAAACGTTGTCATGTTTATGTACGATTATATCAACGTATCAATTAACTTCGGATGCTCAGGCTATAACACGATCGGAATGACATAAAGTAACATCTCCGAATTCCTTCCAATGCCGTTCGTATTTTAACATCGACACGAGTTGATTTATATACGTCGATTTCTAAGTTTATTTTAACAGTTTAATTTAACTTCTCAAAGTCCCTACGTAATTATTTAACCTGGTCCAATTTGTGCATTGACCTTGTAACTCATAAAAATACTAGAAGTAATAAATATAAATCAAAAAACTTTTTCGCTTTTTTACTGGCAAAAAAAACCTGTAAGTGGTGACGTCACGGGCTCGAGTTCGCCGGGAGGGCTAAAGGAGATTAGGAGTGAAGGGGGCAGCCTCGTGTGCGGGGGCGAACCCTCCACATTTCAACCCCTACCCTAGAACTCGACTCGAAAGCATTTCTATACCATTCAAGTCAGTCAGTCCTGTTTATGCAGTCTTCACGATGTTGATTTCTTAACAGAAGAAAGTGACTTAGTTTGGTGTCATCTCGTCCAGTATTGTCTCATAGTTATATATTCTGAATTAAAATTGATTATAGTAAAAAAGTAAATACCTTCAGGTAATTTTTAATGCGGATAGTACTGACAACTCGTAGAATAAGTGAGTCAGTTATACTATCTTCTGATTGTAACGTTTGCAAATATGATATTAAAAAGTCAAACAAAAATAAAGTTAAATATTGCGAAAAATTATTAATGTTGTACAAAAAGTGAGTAACAAATCCATACCTAAATAAATCAGACTTGAAGAAAAGTGAGTTTGAAATTCGAGTTGCTTTCGAGTAGGTATTCAAGCGAAACTCGTGGTAACGTCTGGGATGTAGACGAGGGAGGACGGGCTAGGGAGGTAGCCTCCTACACAGGGAGAGAAATATTTAGAGACACACACTCTCATCTACATTACTGTAATTATCCATTTATAGAAAAGAAAAAGATACATCACGTCCTGTTGATGTGAAAAAATAGCACCAGGTTAATGACTTTCGGATACAGCGCCTGAAAAATATTTGCATAGAGTAAAATATGTAACCGTACATTTACAGATGAACTTTTGCATAAATTAACAATTTTTATGTTGTATAAATGAACAGTTCATAGAGGCCAACCTGCCTCACATTAACTGTATGTATTTTTTATTCAAAAGTGATTCAAATAATAAGTTCTGTAAGACCTCATTAGTTCGTGTTTGGAAAATGCACGTAGATATTTAGAAGCAATAAATCAGTAGATAACGTAGTACGTGTGACTCCAGCCCCCCCTTGCGGCTGATTACGGCGCGAGCTACGAAATAAGAATGAATTTTTAATGAACCCCCGACGGGTGGTACCTACTCACCCCCGTCTCCCCTGCCGACGCCGACGCTACGCACTTAGAAGATTAGTCCCGGGAGCGTATACCGGTTAACTAACAACCAACATTATCAATTCCCTGCCAAATACCTGCTCCGCTAATGGTAAACACCACATTTATTGGAATCAATGAAATACTCCAATCGAAACTAGGCCATTGACATATTGATCGATCTTTTCCTCATAATCGTACCGATTAATTTGCAATTGTTATGTAAATTAGCAAAACGAAACATTCCGATGTCTCGAGAGACAGGTAGGCCAAACGCAAACGAGCCATAAAGCAATAAAGAGATAAGGCGTCGACCCCGCGAAACAATAACAATGTAAATGGAGTTTTATAGTGTAAACAGAAAGAATAAATATGTTACGTAGTAGGTGTTACGTCAGCGGGCGAGGGCGGAGGACGTCACGGGCGCGACGTCACTCCGGAAGTCCGCTAGATATGTTTACTGTACGGTGTACGGTGCACCGGGAGCCGGCCGCGGACGGGTTCAATGTCGACCATCTATCGGCCATCAATCACCCGGCGATAACCCGCCGCGCGCTTCCCTCCCCGCGAAACGTCGTCAAACAAAATACGGATCCTCGCACGCCGTGACGAGCGGACGTTAACTTTCTGACTAGCGTCGATCTCGCGATAATCGCGCGTGACATAACAGTTTGCTATTACACTATTAATTACCCACCTGTGTTTAGCGCTCAGATATGAATCGAATCGATTGTCACGGTCGATCGGAGAGCGCATTATCGTTTTCATTCATGATTGATTGAACGGAGAAATTCGATATCGGAACATGCGGCGGTAGATTGTGCGTGACTAGAGCGCAGTCGGTGCAGCTCGCCGCGTCCGGGAGCAAGGCCGGCGGTGTTTACAAACTTCCGTCACGACTCACGAGCACTTGTCACTCGGGCCCGAGTTCCTCGGCTCGCACACGTGTCTACGCAAATAATAGCGAGCCCTCACATTTGACATTGTCCCACTTCGACCGCCTACCGGCCCGTCTAGACTTGAGATACGACCGTCGATACACTCGTCTAACGTTTTGCATTCTGACTATTGTGCCGATAGGATCTCTTACCCTAATAATTTTGTAACGTATGCGCTCTGCGAATGTAGGGAGGATGGCTAGATTCTATTCTAAAATTTGAAAGCGTGCTCCCTCGTGTAAGCGCCCTATGCGGGGTGGCATCGAGGGGTGAATGCAGTGGGGTGGTCGACCGCTCCCCGCTGCACAGTAGGCGCGTAGTAACTGCAATAACGGAGCAGTGAAAGTGTCGCGGGGCGCTTCAACCGTCAATGGGTGAAGACGTACACCCTTCACCCCTTCGTCTTGTGCTCAAACTTGGTATGTAGTAAGTACGATATACAAGTCATCCGCTATGCACACGTTTGTCCACAAATAAACACAAACTTTCCTCGGAGCTTTACTCGCAAAGCGATACAGCACGACTGGTGCATTCCATGTTCGAATTCGGTCATAGATAGTGATAGTAAACGTCAATGTCAGAAATATATGGGCACGACATCGTCTCGCGGTCAGGAGATAGCGTGTGCGACCTACAAGGCGACGAGCACGTTATCGGCAGATCGAGAATATTAATTACAGGGAGGGCGCCGGGACCGAGACCGTCGGGACGGGAGCGACAAGTGTCAGCGGCGAGCAAAAGCAAACAAACGAGCGGAACGAGCACCTCGTCATTATCTAGAGTCATGAATGAAACGGAACGTAAATTGAAATGTATCGCGTGCCATAATCCGCGCGCATTAATCTCGCTCAAACACCGATCATTGCGTAACACAACAAACGGCTCAAGTTCATTGATCCACTTAATGTCCGCGCTAAATGTGTCGTTGTTGAATGTCAAAACGTCATTTGTTACATAATTATCTGCGTTTACATACGGCACGGCACGCGCGGCGCCGGCGCCGACGCCACTTCCGATCGGTGATCAGCCGTGATCGTCACTA
Source organism: Biston betularia (assembly GCA_905404145.2). Classification (NCBI taxonomy): domain Eukaryota; kingdom Metazoa; phylum Arthropoda; class Insecta; order Lepidoptera; family Geometridae; genus Biston; species Biston betularia. Next base: position 6,149,497 of record FR989879.1, read on the forward strand.
TGTTTATTTATGAGCTGATGATTATAAAATGACGTTTCAACATTCTGATATCGTTGACCAGACGCCGTGTAATAATAACACTCATTCATTCACAAATGATTAATGGTTACTACCTACGAAATAGATTTGTAGTATTTAATAAGGCTATTATCATAATTATAAACAAGATTTTACGCTACTTGCTGGTCGTAGTAAAACTATTTACAAACATTGGAAACTACACCTTTGTTTTCATTCTTTATCTTTTTTCTAAGTCATTAACAACATTCTTGAAACACATTTTTAGTTTTTATTGAAACTTACAAACGTAATGTTGATAGCGATTCTCAACTATTGTAGAGCAGGTGGACAATCGTTGCCAGGTGTTTTACTAAAATAATGGTATGGTTATATTGGTTATATTTTTTTATAATAAATTCAATACAATATACAATAGAATGCAACAGAAGTCATGTACTGTATTATTTTTCAGTGTCGACACTTAAGATTTCTTCAAGACAAATTTGCAAAAGAAACGGAACTTTTTAGTGTGAGCAAACTTTCGCATCGTTCCGAACTTGACCGTCAAAACAAGACTGCAATAAAAACATCATTCTTGTACAATGACGTAAATTTACATAAATTATTGGCGTAGCGTCTCGACACGCCCGCCCTCAGCTTCGGTCGCTCAGTTGCAATGTTTACATACATACCCATCGCACACGAAACTGAGGGTTCAACGACACATATATTGTTTTATTGCCAGACGTAATTGGGTCGCGCTACGACATTGAGGCCATGGGAAATATATTTAGTGCGTGGAATCGAGAGACAATCCGCCGATGCCAGATTATTATTACCCTACCTAATGCTCTCGATTCTCGTGGAGTAGGCGGTTGATTTATCATATTTGTTTTCTGAAACCTCTTTAAGAAACATCGACGTTAGACTTGTTTTAATTTACAAATTTAATCATTAATCTTAGTAGATAATTATAAATGTTTAGTTATATGAAGTTATGTTGTTGTATGAAAGAAATAACTAATACACGTTCTTAGTATATTAATCTCCATAGAAATCTATGAATGAAACCTTAGACATTAGCGCAGCTTCAATAACATGTCTGGACAAAAAACTTGCAAATAAGTAAATGAACAGTTATAACTATTTGGTTATGACATAATAGCAAATATAAAACGTAACAAAAAAGAATAGAGGCACAGTCGGTCGACCATCAGCGAGTCAGGACCGTTCGATACAATTGTTATAAAAATACTGAGCGGTCGGTGCACCGGTTATTCATTCGCAATATTTTTTTTCTAAACAGGTGGTGTTGGCACGCGTCATTCAATCGTATTCGAATGTCGATGCCCTATATTATTGTAGTGTCTTTCAAGTTCACTGAGTCACACAATGGGCATATAATTGGTCGTTAGCGTATGTCAAAACATGTCGACGCGGTTCATAATGCTTTACATAATTATGTTCGTTTGCATAAGCGATTATTATGCGTGTCTTCGCCGATGACGTAGCGCTCTATGGCTAATTCATTCATTTGTTTATGAGTTTACTATTACTTTTACTCCACGTGGTCGATTGTTTACACCGCGGCCGTGAATTTAACGGCAAATGTGTAATAAACGGTGTTATTACGTGATCTGCCGAATGCGGACCGTCGGCGTCGGCGTCGTCGCGCTGCTGAATCATGCGATCGTTGATAGCGCTCGCTATCTGATAAATAAATTCCGCGTTTTTTATGCCTAAACAAACAACTTCATTCTTTTAAATCGATTTCTTTGCATTTGCGGCAATTTTTTTTATCAATTGTCAACAAAACCTAATTTTAATATTACATTTTAACTTTAAATTATATTTTTAGCATTATTATACATACATAAGCGACATAAATTACTTTTTTTACATTTTCTGTGTCTTTTCAGATAAAATGTTTATCAAAAACATTGCTTCAGAAATATCAAATCGTTGTACATATATAGAAGTTAGACACGAACGAAATCATGCTTAGTCACGGATCGAAGGAAAACAGACAGTCAGCATGACGGTACATATTTTCATACCTTTTAATGAACCGTCTAATATTTATATCATTCAACTAACACACTTATATTAAGTTAATAAAAAAAGCATAATTCATCGCTAACTTTGTTCTTGAAACTAATACAGTTACCGACGGAAAAAAATCATAAAGTAAGATACGTTAAGGCAAAAGAAAACGTACGGTTTTATAAATACCGCTCATAATGGAGTTCTAACTATTGTTTTTTTTATCTTACTACTTACTATTTTAGCAATAACATATTAAACAGACAAACAAGATTAGTTCGTCAGTTTTTAGCCGATCAACGCAACAATTCCCACGCAGTTTCCCTTTCTTAAGACTCAAAATAACGTGCAAATTCATGTCAAAATCTTATACATTTTATTATTTAGATATTTCATTGGTAATTTTGTCATATTTGACATTCATTGGAATATGATATGATATGATCTGTAAATTTGGTGTTGTCAAAAAATGCAAGGCTTAGAGAGTTTTGATTGGGTATTTAACTGTACAAATACAATTTTTTTATTAATAACACCAAAGCTACAGGCCATTCTTCTATTCATATTTAAAAATATCAAAATCATAACATATGTCAATAAAATGAAAATGTCAATGAAATAATATGTCACATATAAAACAATTATGTCAATATGATTAAATGTCAATGAAAACAAAAACATTGTAATTACTTACTAGTAATTCAATAATCTCTTATTGTCTTATGTAATTTATACGTATGTAGTTGTTATACACTAGAGAATATCTGCTAATTCTTTACATATTTATTTGAGTGAGAATAATGTATTTGTTTGATAGCCTGATTGGCTCGTTAGTAGTAGGTATATCTGTTTTAAGAGCAGTAGGGCGTGGGTTCGATTCCCACCTACGAGAAGCATTTTTTGGCATAAGCAAATTTAAATGTTTATTTTGTGTCTGGGTGTTCTGTATATGTTATAAGTATGTAATAACAAAAAATAAGTATTCAAGTATTTTATCAGTTATCCGACTTTCATAGTACAAGTTTTGCTTAGTTTGGGGTCGGATGGCGCTGTTTAATGTGTGTCTACGATATTTATATATTTTATTATTTATTTAATTTATATAATTTTAAATACATTCTCATTCATAAAGCGCTTCATACAAAGCCCTGAAAGTATTACCGGGATAATCTCTAAACTTTAAGATAGTAGCGGTATTTTTAAAATGAGATGAATTTGAAAAATATTTATTTTTGCAAAAAATTTCTTTGTGCGTGGACAGGTATGCGTTGATGTCTTTTTAGTGACGTAGCGCTTTCGTAGAGGGACAACCGTAGCACTTTTTAATATGCACTACACATTCTTGCCCCTATTGAATTACCCTTTGTTTTCTTAGTAAACAGGAATAGTGAATAGAAATGCTTTAATATTACTTAAACAAAATTAACAAACATATTGTTTAATACCACACAATGTTTGTCCTGGGTGGGAATCGAACCCACGGCTCTTGAAGCAGATATTCTACCAATGAACCAACAGGGCTATAAGAGTTAACAGAGTTACTATCAACTGCCTCATTACTTTTACATATGAGAGCTTTTATCCAGTAGCAGGATAATGCAGACTGTGGACGTTGACGATGTCATTTTGTATAGTGGCCGCCGAAAGGAAAGTAACGGAAAGACGGCAGGCAGATCACCAGCACAATGATCGGGTGACGTTACAAAGTAGGTAGAAAAGCAGAGAACGAGACAGACTTAAAGATGGAATAAATTGCGTACTGAAAATACTTGATAAAGACGATATAAAATATTATCATTTCATATCAGCTGAAATTAGTCTGTGGATTTTTTTTTTGGTTTTCTTATATTTGGTCAAGTCTACTCCTTGCGGACTTAATAAGGTGTTTTGTCTTGTTTTTTCTAAATTTTACTAAATGTGAATCGTGAATCATATTTCGCATTGAAGGATACGGCATTGCGGCGCTGGGTACAGTGGAGCTCCTGGCATCGCAGACCCAACAGGAGTAAGTCTCAGCAATTCGCGAGTAGGAGGGTCTCTGGGCGGGGCGCCCCAGCCGTTGCCATGGCAACGCGCCCTCGCTACCAACCGAGTCGACTAGCGCGCTCTGTCTACTCTCTACTTGAACAACTCTTTCGAAATTTCAAAAACTTTACCTTAAAATGCGTAACTGCCGTAATTGAAAATTAAAAATTAATTTCTGGCAAGCAGGCCGAAAATAGGTCAAGTTCTATTAGTACCTACTAAGTATCAAAATCTATTTCAAACGTAGAATCTAACCGTTAGTAGTTTTTCATTTTCTCAACAGCAGAAAAATGTCGAAATGTGGTGGAATACGAGTGTAGTGTAGCAGCAATATAGAAAGTAAAGTGCGTTCGTGCTGGCTCACGATAGCGAGCCAACTCGGCGGTAATTAATGTGGAGTCGGCGAGCGGGCGCCGCGCCGCCAACCTCGCAGCGTTCACAAAAAACCCGCTTCGACACAAAAACACCCAGCGCCAGACAGGGACGGCGCTACGAGTTAGAGCGAGACCGCTGCTTCTACGTATTTCTGTGACGACTGCTCGTTCGCCTCGAGCGTTGCCAGTTATCGAGATTCGACTCGAATACCGCGCTTTGATTTAAAACTCCGCCGAATGCGCCCTTCTATCTATCACATGGCGTTTGACAGGTCGCCGGAAACGCGGCGGGCTGTCACATTCAAAAAAAGGCGCGCACATCTTTGCACAATATTTTTGTGGGACACTAATACAGATAATTACCTAAAAACTTGAGAAATGGGTATGACACCATGTAAGCAAGACTTCTGTGTTGCACAATCATACAATTTTCAATGTCAAACTTAAAAGCGACAAATAAGCAAGGGTCTACCGTGTCATGATGACTAAACATTTAAGTAAAAAAATAATAATTTTCTTTTTCTCTTATGAAAAATAAATTACAAACACTAAATTTATTTTTTAAATATTTTCAGTAAGTAGTTTTCATCATTTCAGATTTTAAGAAACTAACCTAAATCTATGTATTAAGTAACGTAGCTAAGCGTAACTTACAATTACAACTAGTAAAGAATCCAAATGCTAAGTCTACCCCCGTTATATAAAGTAAAAACAACAAAAAAATCCATAAATTCTTAATTCCGAGAAATCAAATTTGTAGAATAAAATATGTTCTTAACGTTATATGAACAACAATTGAAATTTAAAAACAGAAAATGAAACATCACAAAAGTGAGACCAACTCAAAGAATTAAAACAACGAATGGCGCAATCAGTTTAAACAACAACAATCAATATAGATCTTACCTGGAAATCACTCCACATTTTCATTGGGATACACGAGCATAGTTCCGATACGAAAACATAACACGATCACGATAACAACTGTCAAATAATGTGACGAGCGCGTCTGTGGTGCAGGCGGGTCGGAGGCCAGGCGCAGACTGAAGCGAGCGGAGCGGCGATACGGCGCGCGGCCTCGGCCTGGCCCAACCGAGCCCACACCTGCGACTCGCTTCCACGAACAACAAAACCGAGCACCGAGCGCTGAGTTACCCGGCTTTACACGTTGCTCGTCGTTGGCGCCAACGTTGGCTACCAAAGTGCTGCTTGCCGTATTGAAAATCTAACAGCAATTTTGGAAAAAACTTTGTTCAAGTTTTCGAGAACAACATGTAAAATCTGATTACCATAAATTTATAACTTACCGCATAGTGGAAAGTCTAGACAGTTTTAATTATGTTTATGAATATATATCGCACACAAAAATCAAGCAAACAAACCACTTAGCAAATTTTGTCTGTTCTTTTTTTCATCTTAATTACAGCTCCATGTACTTAAGTAGGTACTGTTGTTTAAAAAACCTCAACCGGACCAGTAATTTTTAAGATATTCATACTAAAACGCATTGCAAAAACACAGAAAAGGGTTAAATTACCACGTACAATAAATATTGAGCAATGTCTATCACGAATAATGGTTAATTTTATTTAAAAAAAAATCCGATTGGCTATTTCTCAACGTTGGCGGAGTTTTGGAGCCAATAATTTATTCGCTCAATTGTTATACACAGTATTAAGGCCAGCGTTGGAGCCAATGTGTGGAGCTGGCTTTACTGTGCGCCGAGTGACTGGGCTCCGAGCATCGCCAGCACAATGCTTGCTATCTACCTACCGTCTGCCTACCCGCTGGAAATACCCATGTTTTTCACTTAGCTTTATTAACTCCAAGCTCTTGATTTAGACTGTATGCTTTTATTTCAGTGATTGCATGATAATTTTTATCCTTTTCTGAGCGCTCCAAGCGACTACTGAATGGAAGTCGTTTTTGGAAAACATTAAAATATTTAGCTTTTCAACTACAAGTATGCTTTAAAAAATTTTAGAAAACCATTTTTGTAGAACACAATGGAAGTACTCTTATGTATTTGAAAGTAAAATAAATGTATATCAATTTCAGTTTTTACTATTTAATGTACCTTCCTCGGGGTAAACAAAAAACAGTATCGTGTTTACTGTCTCAGAAATCTAAATGAAGCGAGGTATCTTATTCGCCCACTTGATAAGGCGATCGTAGTTAGGTATTGAAATGTGAGTCGTATCGCTCACTCATAAAGAGCTCGTGTTTTCAACAAGCTGATAACGGAAAGTGACAAATAAAAAAGCTTTCTGAACAAAGTTTTGAGTGCGGCGCGCTACGACCGGCGTAGCAGGAAGTTCGTAGCAGTAAAACTTCGTAGCGCTCTCGTAGCGTGAAAGTTTTGATTTCAACGATTTGCGTTGCGGCGAAGAGGGCCGCGAGTGCGAGGCCGCACTAGCTGTGCGACCCTGTGCTCCGCACCACGCAATACCGACGACCTCCTACCGACGACAAACAATATTAACTAGAGCTACACTGCGCGCTATCACTCGTCCATAACCCAATACAGCATACGCGGCGCAGCAATGTATACCGGCTTTAGATATTCTCATAAAATTAAAACGGAATCTCATATTTATCTGTTTGTTCATCTCTCACGAGAGTGCGCCACTTGGTCGTTTTCTGACAACGCCCTTACCGCGCTTAGAGGTACCTACATACGTGCCACGAGAAAAGTGAAACCATATATTGTGTTTCATTTCTCACGTAGTTAGTAAAACATGAAGTAGCGACGATTCCCCGCAGCAATGGGTAGCGCAGCAATCGATAACGTAGTTATCGCGAGCGGCTAAAGTCGGGAAAATTCATTAGGCGGTAATTTCGAACTCATTGCAAATTCTGTACCTAAAAATATGATAGGAAATATGTCTATTAAAGTTGGTTAACTTTCAAGCTGTTATAGTGTTATAAGTAATATGAAACTATAATTTTATTGTAAGTTTTTGAGTGCGGAATGCTTTAGATCAATTTTATTCCATGAGTACTGTAGATAGATGCTGCTTTTTCTCAAACCGTATATTAACTGTAGCGTAACTTGACTAGGCTTTTCCAAAATGATCACCGATTATAAGCAACGGACGGTCAGGTCAGTCTTTGGATGGGTGACCAATTGACCATGTGTGGTATTTATTTCTGAGCGCCACTGTATGTCTGATAAACTTTAATTGTTTGTTGTATACTTCTATAACAGTAACCGTCAAGCTGTCAGACGTCTTCGGGCGTTACATTGATTCTGAGTTCTGACACTAAGTCTGGCCGATCAGCCTAAACGTACATTTTTTTAGTCATTACTTTAACATACCAAGAAAAAAACATACGTATGATAATATTCTATAGATTTATACCGAAACTCTATCGATATGTATGACTGTGTATGAACACATAAAAAGCACATGGAAAAAAACGACCAACTTAAACAATTTTTAAAAAGTGTTTCAAAATTTTAAGTACATATTTAAATATTACTTCATACTTATCAATAATAATTTATACGTAGCTATGTACTAAATACTTTAGTGCTTATGTAATGCATTGTTAAAAAAGCCTATGCGAATTAAAAACAAACGTACGACCAGAAAAATATATTCCAAATGCAAGGTGCGCACAGCGCATGCGCCGAGCCGTAAGCGCTCCATCAACGATTCTCGCAAAGAACCTTGCCTTTCCAGACGATTTTAAACCCTAACCTTCACTTTATATAATTTATATTGCAGTGCAATGATTCTGAAAGTGTTACCAACTCCTGCGCAACCGAGTGGCATTTCGTTGTGCTTGCGTTTTCTGTTCGTACGAGAGTTCGTCATATTACTTACTGAGACCAACTTATCTGTATAGTTGATTGCGGAGCCACAGTCGCACTTTCTATATAAAAATGATAGACCACGCCAGCCAATTTTAACTCACTAATTTATTTACATTTACAGTTATATTGGTGGCTTTGAACCTATATATATATGCTGACTTGAAATTCGGTGTCACTTTTCTGCACCAAAGCAGGTCACGTTGCTTAGTACCTACTTATTTGTACGAATATTATACATGCATAGCAACTTGCTTCTTAAATAATCTTCTTTGTATTTGCTCTACTATTACATAGGCTTACACTAGTTTTATATTATTAATTGTGATTTTTTATAGCTGACGGGCGCGCTAAGACTAGATGCTAGCGCTAAGTGTTCGATTAGAGATAATTTTTTTTTCACGATTTCAGATTTATTTCTAAAGTAAAAGTTGCTCATAACAATACAAATGTTTTATTGATAACACCATAATTAAATTATGTTAAAAGTCAAATATATTATACATTCATATACATTTTGTAAATATGTAGTATAATTTTTGCAATAGTAGTTTTTATCTCAAATGACGAAACATTTCAAGATTTCAACTAAATATACATGTACCTACTAATTTTTCTCTAAGCATGCTTGTGAATCCTCTAATAGCACTACTATATACAAATTCAATTTAAGTGTTAAAGATTCATTACTAACCAACTAAACAAAATCATAAATAAACTATAAAACTATACTATAACTACTACTATAAAAATATATATCTCAAATATATTTATAATAATAAATATAGTGGGACTATACACACAGCGCCATCTAACCCTAAACTAAGCAAAGCTTGTGTGATGGAAGTCAGATAACTGATAGAATACATAAATACTTTTTTTTTGTAAATACACACTTATAATACATACATACAGAACACCCAGACACAGAACAAACATGAATGTGTTTATTCACAAAATGTTTGCCCTGAGTGGAAATCGAACCCACGCCCTACAGCTCTCAAGGCAGATATACTACCAATGAGCCAACGGGGCTGTCAATGTCTAATTTGAAAATTCGACTATCAAGCTAAATTATGAAAAAAAGTATAATAAATATCTTCAATTAAACAAAACAAAATAACTTAAAATAATAACTACTCTAAAAGACCGCTATCAATTTGAAATGATATTATATTTAATACAATTATTTTTAATATATTTTGTATAGAGTTTTAGAATACTGATTACATATCAATGAATAAAAAAACAAAATGTCAAAATAAAGTATGTCAATATAATAAAATTGTCAAAAAAAAAACACAATTACATACTAGTACATAACTACGAGTGCAAATAACCCCCTTACAGCTTAACCCTGAATGTTTGTTGCTTCTTTTATCGGAAAGGAGTAACTGCTGGACGAATTTTTAAAGGAGGTTGCTTACACTCTGAATAGACACAATTTATTTACACACACGATAACAAGCAAGCTAGGCTGCGGGCTTACGCACTCATCCGCGGCCTCGACAGCACTTGTCCCCTCGGACACCACCTCGGAGTTCAGGCTCCGTCCCCTTAACGTCTAGAACAACCTTTACTAACAAAGGTTTACAATAGGTTTTTACTTGGTAGATGTCATTAGTAGGAGGTCGTCTAGGTAGGTACCACCGCAGTCCTATAGATATTCTGCCGCCAAGCAGTAGTATTATTTTTCGGTTAGAAGTGTACCACAACTAGCGAAATAAAAGGTTTATTGAGACTCACAATCAAATGTCTGTAATAAGCGCTAAAGCACCGACTGGACTTTGTTTTGCCTATAAAAAGTGTTGAGTAACTGTGCATTGGTCATGGACAGACGTTTTCTTAAAAGAACGTCTTCTGTGACTAATTATATTATTATTTATAATTAGTCAAAATAATTATTATTTACACATAAAAAAGAAGTCAAATCTAGTTCAAATCTAGAGTGAATAGGTTTCTTCTAGGTAAGCGTGCTCCATCTTAGACCACACTACTGCTTAACATCAGGCAGAGTGTGGTCAAACGCAAACCTACGTTGAATAAAAAAAAAAAAAAGAAGTGGTCTCCTTATTTCGGATGAAAAATGTTATGCAGCAAAACGAAATCTGACATTGGAGATTTTGAATGAGACCAATACTCTATGATACTTGTATGAACAAGGCTCTTACACTAATAAACTGTAATGGACGGAGTGACGAAAGACGGCGAAATTAACACGACACACACTTGACGCGCGTCAAGTGGTCGAGGCGGGATCAATTGCATGCTCCATGGTCTGCTAACTCATAGGATAACTCGCATGTTAGTATGACTTACTCAGTTAAAACAGTGTGAGCTGTGGCAACCTAGTTGGGAGACTGTCTGACTGCCAAACTGTCTAAGTCCTCCATGGTCATGTGTGTATCGGAGAACCAGAAGCTCGAAAAAGCGACATCGTTTCATGGTCGACGTTCCAAAAACTCGAACGAAACTATTTGATTCCACGTTCATTGTGCGGACCGCTTGACAGTGGAATGCGCTGCCTGAGTGGGTGTTCCCTGTTGGATACAATCTGGGTGTCTTTAAGTCGAGAGTAAATCGGTAAATCGGTATCCATGCTCCATCTTACAGCGAATCATCAGGTGAGATGGCAGTCAATCGTAAGCCTATCTATTATAGTTTCTGAGTTACGACCTAGCCCTAGATTTAAACGGTGAAGGAAAACATCGAAAGGTCAAACAGCACGTGGACAGCGTGGTGGACCCTTACCCTTCTCACAATGAGAAGTGGCACGTGCCCCGCAGTGGGACAGTAAAGAAGACTGAAACTAGAGCTGATCATCATACATAGATATTTTTTTAATTTGAATTGGCACGTACATGACCTTCTGGTAGCAAGAAATAAATTACCCAAAAAGTGTAGGCCCATTTTAGCATTTCAAAAGTACCCAAAAGTGAGTAACAAAACAAAGTACAAGACACGCTGCATTGGCGCTAATTAACTAATTTAATGCATTTAAGATCACGGTCTTGAAGCATGTAAGAAATCTAACGATAAACAAATAAAAAGGATCTTTATACTATACCTATGTGAAATTTATGTACGGGTTTGTTTAATATATATAGTTTTAATGTTTATATTATGAATTTTTTATTATAAAAACTAATGATATGATCAACATTGTCGAGTTGTATCCAAGTTATACAAATTAAGAAGTTGCCTGAGTGAAGTTAACTTCGCTTTTAGCGATAAGGCCACCAGTTGTGATAGTACTCTTAAGTTTCTTGTTTGTGTATATTTTTTTCTAGTTTTACACAATAAATAGTTTCTATCTATCTGTTAAAGTATTTCAAAAACTCGGTGTATGGTTGTGTGTATGTAAATATTTGTACATTTTTCAACACTAAACTTACTTTTTTACTTTACATTTTTGTCCTTCGTCGACTCGTCTTGACGAATTCTTTTTCTGTGGCTGCAGCCCTGGATCTAGAAGGGGACAAACCGGGCGGCAGCTTCAGGGAGCGCCAAAATCATAATATACGTACCTTATATGCTTGAAAAGAAAGCTTGTTTCACAAAAGCGCCTAGTATCCAGCGCACGTTGTTCTATCGATTATTCATTTGATTTTAAAACGCTCAGCTGGTTTTGGAACATATCCTACGTTATGAAAGTATCCCAAGTTGATTTTTGTACGCTTGCATAATGTACAATGTACATGATGTATCTGCCGAGGGAACCACCGTCACATCTGGAACTGGGGACTCTACGAGCGAGCTGAATAACCGCGGGGGTTGTTGAGGCCGCAAAAACGATCTAGCTGAGTCTCATCTATAGGAAAACGCATTTTTCCGAGATTTTTTTTTTTTTATGGTTGACAGGCTAGTTGTTTGACCACAGCTCACCTGATGTTAAGTGAAGGTGTGGTCGAAGATGGTAAAGCACACCTAGCCTGGAATGGAACTGGCTCTCAAGTGAGGCTGCCGGAACACACCGTTAGATGCTTGGCGGCAGATTTTCAACTTGAGGGTGGTAGCTAGCCAGCCGAGTACTAGAAAGTACCCTACAACCATGCTATGGTTTCCTCACGATGTTTTCCTTCACCGGCAGCTTAAGCTCATTGTTGGGGTTTGAACCCACGCCCTTCGGCATGCGAACCTACCGCGCTAACCACTGAGCTATCATCGCTACGAAGTTTCAAATTGTATTATCTGGGCGACGGAACATTGCTCGGTGTATATATACACCGAGCAATGTTCCGTCGCCCAGATACTAAGTAATACAGGCTTAACTACAGAGTGCAAATTCATTAAAGGTCATCCGGTAACAAAAATGTTACCTATTGTAAATATTGTGATATTTTTTCAATATATGTATATTTGAACGCTGGAGATTTTTTATTAGTTTTCAGAATTGCCGCCTACTATCGAACCAAATTTAAATTATTTACGTCCACGTCAGTAGTCCAGATAACAGAGTAAACGTTTAGACCAGAAACCTTTTTAATTATTCAGTGACAAATTATGTCCGAGTCTTATAAATTAAGCAAAAGTTTCGCAACCCTTTATTATTTTCCAAACGACACAACAAAGATCATCAGTTGAAGGGTTTTACGTTAAAAATTGCGATGACGCATACTTTCATTAGCAGCTACAGGAAAACCGCGCTTACTTCAACAACTAAGTGACTGAAAACCTTTACAATTGAAAAAAATACTAAACATCAAAATAGTATAATTGTATATTTGTAGCGATGATAGCTCAGTGGTTAGCGCGGTAGGTTCGCATGCCGAAGGGCGTGGGTTCAAACCCCAACAATGAGCTTAAGCTGCCGGTGAAGGAAAACATCGTGAGGAAACCATAGCATGGTGGTAGGGTACTTTCTAGTACTCGGCTGGCTAGCTACCGCCCTCAAGTTGAAAATCTGCCGCCAAGCATCTAACGGTGTGTTCCGGCAGCCTCACTTGAGAGCCAGTTCCATTCCAGGCTAGGTGTGATTTACCATCTTCGACCACACCTCACTTAACATCAGGTGAGCTGTGGTCAAACACCCAGCCTGTCAATCATTAAAAAAAAAAAAAAAAAAACTACTATAAAGGTAAAAAAAATATAGTGTAAAAAAAATACAGTATAGATAGAAACACACCAAAAAAGGAAAAAAAGTGCAGAAAGCAAAAGAATCTTATAAGCTACTGGTACAAGTCTGTGTACAAGGTAAGTGTACAAGGCGGCCTTATCGCTAAGAGTAATCTCTTCTGGACAACCAAAAATGGATAACACAATACATCGTAAGGACAGACGGGAGACGTTGTAATATTATTAAAATCAATTATACACAGGAATGTCAAAAAATTATATGGATAAATAGTGTGTAACAATTAATGTATGTATTTTCATGTCATTCCCAAAACTCCGTAGAAGCTTCTTGTAAAGTCACTACAAGTTTGCTAGGACTTAATCTGGACTTGATTTATTTGATTGTGACTATAAGAATTTCTACTTTAAAATTTAAAAAAAAAGACACTTAAATATATGTACCCCACTAGCAGAATGCATGAAGCGTAATGCCAAAAATTCCAAAAAATCGAAATAATAAAAAGTAAATTTATATTAGTGTGAATGATGTTTTGGTGGGTAATGGGAAAATTATATAGCCGCATTAAATTATTTTCCAAAGCTAGATGTGCTTTATCATCTTCGGCCACACCGTCACTTAACTTCAGGTGTTGTCAAACAACAAGCTAGTCAACTTTTAAAAAAAAAATACACTCATGGAAACGAGAAAATCGCGTCAAAACTCGCAAAATAAAGACGTTAGTAGTTAAAATTCAATAGAAATGATTCCTTTGGTCATTTTGTGATTGTTATTGGAAAGACAACAAACGAACATCCATCCATCCAAATTTTGACTCCATATTAGTGGAATATTCTTTTATTAAATGTAATTTTAATGAGATGGACGAGACGCTCACCTGATGGTAAGATATGACGCATGTCCATGGCCATAGTAGCGATACACAGAACTCTGAGTAACAAAACAAAGTTCAGGGCATCGCTGCTTTGGCGCTCATTACTTTGAGACATTCGATGGTCAGTCTCAACAGCCCTGTAATTTCGGAAGCTACAATAACCTTCAAACCGAAACGCAGTCGTGTTTACACACTTGGCGGCAGAATACATGGTGCTGCATCTAGACGACCACCTGCAAAATTCTACCACGAAATAAAACCACCATTGGTGACGGGGGTCACTCGTCTACTTGTTCGTCAGCCGTTCCATAAAAAATATATTCGTCTGAACATAACACAAAATATTTAAACACATTATATTATTCTGCTCAATCCAGAAATAAAATGTGTATGCTGTAATTTCGTCTATTTATTTTACGAAAAAAAAATATGTCTGTCAATTTCTCGCTGATCACTATTATTACTTGAGAAAACGAGACCAACAATCATATAAATCGTTTATGGACAAAAGAAGACATATATATATACTATTATAAAGAGGAAAGATTTGATTGTTTGTTTGTTTGTTTGTATTGAATAGGCTCCGAAACTAACTGGACCGATTTCAAAAATTCTTTCACCGTTGGGAAGCTCCGCTATCTCCGGGTGACATAGGCTACTTTTTATCCCTGTATTCCCACTAGAACGGGAACTACGCGGGTGAAACCGCGAGGCGTTCGCTAGTCTAAAATAAAAACATGTACTATCGCACCATGATCATTGTTTTGTTTTTTTTTTAATTTAATTACTTGCTCAATTTTTTTATGCTAAAAAGTGTTCCATCTGACATTGCAGCAGAAATGGAACTGAAAGTAGAAAATGATATTTTAATCCCGGGAAACAATATCAAAACCTATACCCACTGTGGTAGGTACATGTAGCAAGTTCGGGCGTAAAACTTACATAATTTTGACAATTCTATCATCGCTGCTAACACGCAATTCTAAGCTCTATGTTTAGCATGTTAAAGTCTTCGATATTCTCTTCATTAACTGATTATAGTTGCTATGAGAGTACGGCTAGAAGAAACTGGTTTCGAAATGGATGTATGAAGCCTGACTGTGAGAAGTACGTATACATTCTTGATTTTTTTCTTTAATTAAGAAATGTAGCGACAGAGTTTTGGACTGCTCGGGGAAATTATTGCCACATTATTTGAAACAAAGTACGGTTCAACGTCGGCTGCTCCGAATTGTTTATTTAATTTTTATTCGAGGATGCTATTAGATAGATAAATTGATAGAAGTAAGCACCGCAGCATCATTTCACTTGTAATTTTGTACCTAGTTGCGCAGCGTGGTTTAAGTTTTTCAAGTTTTCTTACATTTTCCGGGGGAAAAAAGCTAACTTATTTTTCTTTATGTGTTCTACGTCCAGTAGATTATTCTGATTTAAACGAACGTGAAAACATAGCAAACTAACATACAAAGCAATAAAATCATAGTAGAATTTTATTATAATAAAACTATTAGCTGTTGTCCGTGGCTTTGCTAAAAATATATTGTAATTTACATACAACATAGAAGTTTGTTCTGTCCCTCAATATGTTGCATACCTGGGTATTATTAGTAGGTAAGTAGGTATGTATTTACAATAAAAAAGGTATAAATGTCCTATACAGTCATCTGGTTCTCATAGCTTTGCTTAGTTTGTGGCTAGAGGCTAGCTAGAGGCTAGGCTAGAGGCTAGCTAGAGGCTAGGCTAGAGGCTAGCTAGAGGCTAGCGAGAGGCTAGGGTAGGCGATGTGTTAAAATGTCGTATGCAACTATGCATTACAATAAATACTTTTTTTTCCACAATCACATCTGCTTATAGCCAACAGGGCTGGTTGCAAAATAAAATTTTAAAAGAATAAAAAAAACTTAAATTTACAAGTTGGTGATTTGACAAATTGCCAGCGTTGACGAAAATTAACATCAAAATTTGAACTCTATGCCGTGTTACATATAACGAAATTGTAATTGACAAAATTGAACGACAACACTGCTCGACGCGTTTGTTGTGTTTTCCACGTATATAAATAGTTTCATAAAATTTTACTTTACGCTTAACACATAGGGCTCATAATTGAAAAACACGTTTTTTGCCTTTATCACAAATCTTTGTTATAATTAACGTCCTTCTTAATGACAACGCTCATTAATAGCTGCACAAACCTGCATCATTATCGGTTTATGCAATACGACCTTGGTACAAAGGCTCTGTCTTTGAGAATGAGAGCACTCCACCAACTAGGTGACATTGCAAATAATACTTAGTGGTGGGTTTTGCATGGTGTCGTCTAAGTTGATCCAGGTGGAGGTTTTTAAACGTGTTCAGACGTGGGGCCGTCTGACGCTTACTGGTTTGGTCTCCGAGGTGTATCACGCTGTAAAATAAATAAATAAATAAATATCACAGGGCGTTACACACAGCGCCATCTGACCCCAAACTAAGCAGAGCTTGTGCTATGGAAGACAGATAACTGATAGAATACTTAAATACTTTTTTTTGTAAATACATACAGTACACCCAGACACAGAACAAACATCGATGTTAGTCACACAAATGTCAGTCCTGAGTGGGAATCGAACCCACGCCCTTCAGCTCTCGAAGCAGACATACTGAGCCAACAGGGCTGTGTCTGATGTTCCAACACACCTCTTTATTGCGGGGTCAGCTTGGGCACGCCGAGGGTATGCAAGGGCAAGCGCTGTCGAGGCCGGAAGAGTACGAAAGCGTGCACTGCCAGGGTTTTAGTGGGTAGGCCAACCTCATTAGGACGGAGAATCCCCCATAATCACTCTGCCTGCTTATATATGTTTATTATGCTTATATGCTGATGGTACATCCCAGCAATATTCTTTCGGCAACATACCAGAAAAGTGAGAGTCAAGTGCATTTCCCTTTCCTCTCTCTACAAAGGCGCGGGCTACGTTGCAATGCTGTCATACTTGAACTCTATCAAATAAATAAACGAGTGATCGGATCCTCAAATCTGACCACTTCGTTCAATCTTTTATTCTGCTCTTATGATAGGCAGCGGCTGATACAAAGCAGTATTCTAATTCTCCCACTCCATGGCTAGAGCCGAAAAGACCTAGAAGACACTGTTCAAATGTCCTCCAATATATATAAATGTATATTTAGTTATTCAAGGTAAATCTACTTACTAATGAGACTCATAAACAAATGCCTGCACTTTCTTTTACTACTCAAAATTATGGCCACTGCAATAATCATTAGCTAGTTCTAATTACCATATTATGAAAACGGCAAATTCAATCAACATGGTATTACGCTTGTGAAAGTTTCATAAAGCAGCCGATTATGCCCGTCTTGCCACTACTGCCTCCAGATCAGTCCTGTTTTTATAAACTGCAGAGCGCGGGCCTCTTTTCGCTCTGAGAAGGGTAAGGCCACATAGACCACCACAGTGGCCATGCGCATTGCGTAGGTTGGCACATTTTACACATCTTCAAGAACTTTTTTCATGTTGTTTTCCTTCGTCGTTTGAAATTAGCAGCGATACGCACATAGCTTAGAAAAGACATGTGCGTGCCGTGGGATTAGAAGTCAAGACCTCCAGATAGGAAACCAGACGGTCTCCTAACTGTGCTACCGAGACTTCACGACTGTTTATCGCCATATTAATGTTATCATCTCGCTTCTTAGGTTTACCCGGCAAATTGTCCAATGCGGCTTCGCACTACAAAAACAAGGACAACGCTTGTTTTATAAATTTTGTCACTTCACATCTCACACTCTCTACAGGAGGTTGTCTCGCTGAAAACCAGCGCTGCTGAGAAATCGGCAGCACTAACCTTTTTTGTCGCACTGAACACTACAGCGACAACTTTCTACTTATTATTATTGTTATTTTTATTTTCTAATCTTTTATTTGTAGTGTTTTTTTGTTGTTGTAGTGTTGTGTGTGTCAAAATAAATGTTTTTTTCTTTCTTACACACATATTATTATAAAACTAAGCCGTCCGCGTCTATCTGTCTGTCTGTCCGCTTGCGATAAACTAAAAAACTACTAAACGGATTATCATGCGAGTTTCAATAATAGATAGAGTGATTCATGAGGAAGGTTTAGGTATATAATTTGGCAAGGTTTTATGTAAATTGGTTGAAATATGATGATAATTGTTGGAAGTGTCCAAAAAAATTAAACCACTTGAGAGATTTCATCGAAAACGCTGCCTATAATAGAGGAAGGGTTATTTTGTGTATTACATGCATATGCACCACATTAGTATCTACGTTGCACCCGTGCGAAGCCGGGGCGGATCGCTAGTTCTATTATAAAATATAGCTAATAAGTTATTCATTTAATTCAAATTCACAGTTACCAAAGCAAATCATCGCACGGTGGCAGACCACTTTTTAGCAAGCTGTCAGCTAGCTAGAGCTACAAAGTTAAAAATCTGTCGCTAAGCACCTAACGATATAACTTATCAATATTGTATTATTATTATGATGCATAATTGTTTAAAAAAAAATAAACATCGTAGGACATACATATATGTACGTACCTATATATGTAAATGTATAATATTTTTTTTCTTGTAACTTGGTGTTATCAAATGCTTTAATTTGGTTGTTTTTTTGTAGTGTGTTGTTAACAGGTGTGTTTACCATCTTCGACCACACCGACACTTAACATAAAGTGAGCTGTGGTGAAACACCTAGCCTGTCAACCATACAAAAACTATTATTCTAGTTTAAATGGATATTTAATTGTAATGTTTTATTTTAATACTGGTCAATATGTTGTCTGAAATAAAGTATTTTTCGTCTAAAACAATTTCTTCCAAGCAATTTTCAAATAGAGAGGAGTTAAATCATAATATAATCATTAATAGACATACATGTAATATGCATGTATATTATCATTTATATATAGTATTGCCATTACCAACTATCAAAGCCTACTTATTATTCTAAATATGTTATTTTTCAGCCACAACTATCACTCGCAGTCACTCTTAAGCATCTGAGGAATGGACAGATCGTCAATGCTCATTGCATCGCATCTTTCATAGGCAGATACTATTTTTTCTTTGATTCAGAGTGCCTGAGTCCTGCTGAAATTAGCAATAGCAACCTTACTCAAACGTCTGAACGGACCTATAAAGGCGCGTTCACACTGAGCGTCAATCCTAGAACTGTATGTACATAAAAATATGCCTGTGACCAATTAAAGTTAGTTAGCAATAGCAACCTTTGCAAACTCAAACGTCTGAAGCGACCTTTAAAGCCGCGTTCACACCAAGCAACGATACTCGAACTCTATGTACACAAAAATATGCCTGCGACCAACTAAAGTTAGTTAGCAGTGGCAACCTTCGCTAACTTTTATCTTTGTTTTTGACATCGCACCTTGTGCATTTTACCAGAGTAAAAAATTTGCCAGTGGAAATGTCTGAAGCGACCTATAAAGCCGCGTTCACACTAAGCGACGATACTCGAACTCGTACACAAAAATATGCCTGCGACCAACTAAAGTTAGTTAGCTAAAAATTTGGCATTTCCAATGCCAAATTTGATGAAAAGTCACGTGACATTAATCTGAGTCACAAATAAAGTAAGTCAAAGTCAAGTCAGGTCATGTCCTAATAAGTGGTGGCAACTTTACTATACGCCAAAATAGAGTTTTCGAAGCAACACTAAATACTAATTTTACTGTAGCTACTAGATCACTTTCTCAGACTTGTGCATTTAATTTGGCATTTTAAGAACAATATTATAACATGTAACACAAAAAAATAGTTTTAAAAAATAATGCAGTGCGACGAATTGGTTTTTTTCGCGTTCCCGCCAAAACAAATACATTACGTCTCTGAACCGACTCTAAAGACTCGTTCACACTGAGCGACATTACATAAACGCTATACTAAATTATGCCTGAGATTGTCAAAAGTTAGTTAACATTAGAAGCCATTGCAAAATTGAAACGTTTGCGCTGGCAATAAAGTTGCGTTCACACTGGCTACAATATCCTCTAGCGACGTAATACATGAAAGGACGAAATAAAGCTCTTAACCAGCCCTAGCACAAAAAAAAATTCAAAAAAATACTTTCGTACCTAGCTTTATATGCTTCATGAAAAATGGACGACGCTCCTGACGGGCGTAAGTGGAAGCTTATATATTTTAATTTTTTTTTCCAATCTTCATACATTTTGTTTTTCCTATTGAATACAAAGCAATGTATTTTCCAACATACGTCTTTCATGACGTTTCCAGCCTTTATCAGTGATAGATAGCAAAATTTCGGCAATATTGCGCCACACTGTACAATTTTGCTAAACGTTTTGATTACCTTTAGAACACAATTACCAAAACTGTGGCCTCTTCTTAAAAGAAAAACAGACACCTTCTTCTTGGGCAGTCGGTTAAAAATATCAAAAGCGCTGCATACGTTACAATGCTGGGCTTCAAGTGTGTTCTTTGCTTATCAACTTTTTTTTTATTAAGCATAAGTTTTGTGGTAAAATGGTATATTAGCTAAATACGGCTAATTGGCCAAGTTTGACACTTGACAAAGCCTTGCTTGAGTGTTTATAAAATTACAACCCTCATTTTACTTATTTACTAAAATACTAGTTAACATGTACACCTACATTAAAATAATTAACTATAATATACTACGTATAATTGTTATAATGTTGAATCATTTAAAAATTTATCCAAATTTTAAAATGTGTTGCCAGTTTGTCAACATGCTAGAATATCCTAATTAAGTATGTACGTACCTATTCATTTCTGACGCTCTTTTAATTTTATATAGGTACGGTCTACATAATATATCGCAAAATATATTTATCTTGAAATAAATAAAAATAGCCCCCCTTTTAATTTTGCATATGGGGCGTTCTACTTTTCTACCGACAATCTGAGTGATAAATTTTTAGATTTCAAAAAAAAATAAAAGTGTAATTCTTTAAAAAAATGTATTTTTACATTATTGTCCAGTTATCGAAGATTTCAGATATGTATAGTGCATCGAAGTTTTGTTATTTACTTTTTATTTATTTTAAGTTTTATCGGAATAGTTAGAAAAAATAAACACCTCTGTCACAAACTAATATATTTATTAATTATTATGTCAAATCAAATTTACAGTTTTTTTTAACTTGGCATAACTAGAATACAAGCATTTATTATTATCGAACACGATTTATCCCAATTCTTGTTACAAATATAATATAAAAAATGACATTTAATACCACTCTGTCACATTTTTGCTCATTAAGACAACAAACTTTGAAATATTTTGCAAATAATTGAAATAAACATAGCTGAAATTCTGTTACTACCTTTTATGGTCAATATATAATAATATAATACGTTATTTTAGTGTATATGTTTTCAATAAACTGAACATATGCTGCTTTAATGCTTAATTACAAGGGGGACAAAATTGTGCTAGAGTATGACAGAATGGTAGATATTAATAGGCCAACATTTAAACTTAATCCTTTAAGGTTTTGAAAGTTTTTAAAAAGGATAACAAAACATAAGGCTTCTCTTACAATGCTACATAAGATATTATTTCTTGGTATAATCATTATTTGGTGCACGTAAAATCAGACTAATCTTTTCTTTTCTCTTATTCGACTTTTCAAATACTTCTATAACACGCCTTCCTCTTTTAACCGTAATCATTTTTATCAAGTTTTCAAACATCACATCTGATACATCTGATTTTACTAATTTAAATATTTTGTCAGTGTCAACAACAGTTTTATAAAATATCACCTGAACATCTCCATCTTCATCCACACAACTTTTTTCAACTCCTAAGTAGGTGCACACGACTTAGTTTCTACTGGGTACTTTTACTGACATAATACCATTTTTTATTAATAATGGGTCTCCAGACAGGTCACATGAAGCACCTGGTTTTATGTGCACAGGTTTTTTTCTGATTAACCAGAGGCTGAAGAGGCTGATCATCTTCTGAAGTAGTAATACTACTTCAGAAGATGAAGATGATACAATGTTATACAACAGTCTCATAAAATCTCTTTGTAGGAGCTCTAATTATTATGTTGTTTATTTATATCAGCCAATGGTTCTTTTTAATCTGAGGTTGGGCTTAACTACCTACCTAGCTTTACTTTTATAAAGAGCAACTTAATAAAAATAAAGCTAGCAAATAATATTTGTTGTGCAGCATTTTTTTATTACCAAAGTCTCTTGAAACAGTTGAAGTTTTAGTCCGGAACGGTTAATTGTTGTGTCTTGTAGGAAAGGATAGGATTGTTTTGGAGCAGTGTTTCATTTTGTTTTTGTTTTTAATGTTTTTGTAATGTTCCTTAATGGCACTTGTCAAAATACTATATGTATTTTCTTTTTTCTTCTTTATTCGGCGCTTTTAAATTTATCTTAATTTTTTGGTTTGGGTATATTATGTAATAAGCTGTCTTCTTTTATTTTTTTGGCGATGAAGTCTTTCCTTGTATTTTCGTATTTTTCTATAATTAATTTTACATGGCCTTGAAGTTTCATATTTTGCCTATAAATTTTCGATCTGTCTCGGCTAACTTTTTCTCTTCCCCTTGCTCTAGCAGCGGATGAGGTTGGAGTTAGTGAACGAGATCTAGGAATTAAAGGAGTAACCTGGGGTTTGAAGGAACAGGTGTGGAAGTCGAGTATTCATTAGAACGTTCTGCAAAGCTTTCTGTTGTTCTCTTTTTGTTTCTAACTTGCCATTTTATTTTCATTTGTCTGTGTACTCTTGGTGTCAGATCTTTGACTAGCTTTTTGCAAGCATGGTATCTTTCTAAGTCTTATCATTTCACTTCTACGACTTTTTCAGGGTCCTGTTTCCTTTTTTCACGACAACGTCACTGCTTTTCCGTCGCAAATAACGCTATTATTTAATTACCCTGATGATAATACCTTAAATGAATAAAATAATTGATAATGTAATATATAGAATACAAAAGATATCAATTAACTATTGTGAAAATCAATTACGGCAAAGTTTCTGACAAAAAATACCACTCCGTCACGAGCTATACTACTCCCGTCACAGCTATTTTGTGACAGAGGTGCCTCGTGACAGAGGTGTAAAATAACAGTGTTCGAGGATTTCAACGTTCATAAAATTACAAATTGTTCGTAAAAGTGAGTAAATATGACAGATATACTGGGAAATAATAATATTACGTAAATAAATGGGAATTACAATAATATTTTAAAGTAGTAACTTACGTGACAGAGCGGTCGCCGAATAAACACACGCACCTCTAGTTCACTACCAGCGGGCGCCTAACTCGGCTCGCTCCAGGGTGGGGTCTCAAGGCTTAAAGCCGAGAGGAGAAGGAAACCGTGCTGTTGTTTAGTGTTGAAGATCAAACAGCTAAGGCGTGTTTTTTGTTTTGCGAAATGCGTGACGGAAGATAGCAAGAAAAAACATATGCAGCCGTACCCAAGGATAAAATATTTTTTTGCTTAATAGTATGAACCTTTACGTTTATTATATTTTTATTAATCTAAAGACAATATTTCAGCATTTCAATAAATAATTTTATATTATAGGGTCCTATATGATTTTTTTAAGCGACATCATTTTGTAACATTAGGCAGCGTAAAGGGACACGCTTTATTTGTATGTAAAACACCTCTGTCACACGTTTCGAATACTATGTCACAATAATTTTGTAAAAAGCAAAAACAATAAAAACGGGATTTTAGTGTTATTATAATGACTATATGGTCCAAAAAATCTTGTGACAATAAAATTTGAGAAACTGCAATTTAGGACGGATACAGATTTTTTTTTCCTGAGGAGACACGTCATTGTCGGTAGAAAAGTAGAACGCCCCATATAACATCGAGAAAATAAGTAAATATCCATCGCTGTTTTCCTCCAGTTCTTTATCTCTGGTTTTACCCTGCCGTTCTGCTCTTTGACATCGGCTGACGTAGTCGACCCCAGTCGTAAACTCAACTTTATCTCTACGATTGTAAAGCTCTATATCCAGTTCTACTAATACCCAGAATTTTCGAACTCATTAAGACCCATTCGGAAAATTCGGATTTAGTAAACATTTTAGAAAAGCGAACAAATGAGAACAAAACAATCGGATCGTTGTTTATTTATATTTTATTTTTAGAAGTAATTTTATGTCTAAGACCTGCGGTACTAGTTATCTATGCTTCCAAATGCTAATGTGTTAGGTAGAGACCGTGCCACCACGAATGGCAGAATACGGAAACGTGGCGGCCCTAGGCGTTTGGAAACGTTCGACGGTGGTAGTCAAGGCTAGTGTATTTCGGCAGCGTATGCGAAATGCGGGCACGGCGGCGGCGGCGTCGCGACGACGTCCGCGATTGTCAAACCGGTGCGGAGCGGCCGAGGCGAGCGCGGGCGCGGTGACAGGGCTGGCGGCAGGCGCGCGGCCGCGCGGGCCTGACGCAACGCGCGACCTCTTTGTCCGGCCCCGCAGCCCGGCGGAATGCCCGCGAGCCGGCCTCACCGCCGCCGCCGTCGCCGTCCGCGCTCGAGTAATTACGAATGTCAAATGTTATCGCACGCAACCGTCCGCCGCACCGTCCGCACTCCGCTGCGCCGCTCTTCATAATAATAAAACCTGATATTTAAAACGGAACGTCCTTCTAACGCCGTGTAGTTGCGCCGACGCCAATCTACGATAATAATAAGCCGACTACCTAGAAAGCGTCTCGCTGCAGCGCTGCAAACGCTCGCGCTGTTAGACTGTATACTCGTTCACAGCGCTTCAGCGCTGTCGGTGCCCGCGCCGCAGCGCTCACATAAGTACGGCCAGTTCTATGCGCGCCTGTATAGCTATTAAATGTATATAGAATATATAGTAGTAATCGCTCGACGCAGCGGTATTATGTCGGAAATATACCGATGGCACCGCGCCTCAAGCCGATTCACCATTTTGCGATTTAGTTTGTATGGGAAGTTTAATTTTGATTTTTTAAAGTAGTGGATAGAGTTATCGAATTAGTTCTTTTGCTAAAATATAAAGCATGAGGTAAGCCTTCATTGAAGCTATATCGAGTACGTCCAAAGTTTCTAAAAATAAAACAAATTTGTACAGTCGACAAATTTTATATAGACGGAATAACACTTAACAAATTAATACTACTCAAAAATAACAAATTAGAATTGACAAAAAAATCACTGTTACAAAATTAAAATTTTAATAGATGACAACAATACAATATTCCTCTTATTTTTAAAATAAACTATTGTATACAAGATTGTACCGAATACTTATATTAAATAACAAGCTCACGTACATAATAAAATCAATATTTAGCAAAACCTAAAAAGGGAAAACATTCATATAGGATTTTTTTTTTCTTTAGGTATTTTTTTTAGTAGACTATAAATTTCAATCATATTGAGTCAAATATGACAAAGAAAATAAATGTCAAGATATTAAATATGACAAGATAGGGCATCAAACAAATATAATAGATTCTATTAAATAATTTTGATTTAAAATAAATCAGTGAGTAAACAAATATAATAACAGTATAAAATTCCAATTATTGTAGCCCCGAATATAATAATTTATTTTAAATAGTGTATCTTAATCACTTTGTTTAACTTCCCATAAATCTTAGTCACCTAAATTCCATTAGAACTATTCAACTCGAATAAATCGTTAAAATCTTTAAAAGTGAATACAAATTTTGTTCTAGTTATTAAAAAAATAACATCAATAAAAAGGAATATAACAAGAATTTGTGTAACAAAATTAAGGTTACATTAAAGTTAATTATTTCACTCTTTGATTATTTAATATTTCTTTCAGTCTTCAAATTACTGAAATAATTATACAGATGGAGAAATGAAAATATGTAGTTTCAAACCATAAGACGTGTCTAATTGGTAAATTAGATTTTTAATGCTAAAAATAGAACAGGGCCTGCATAAAAAAGCAAAATGTATGACCAAACCAAGGGTTTAAGAAAACCTCCATTAAAATAAAAAAGAAGCAAAGGAGAAATATGAAGATCTTTTTATTATAATTTTGCTAAAGCAAAATATGGTAATATAAATAAACATTTGATTGGCACATAATAAATACAATATATCATTGAATGATTAAAAAGAATACACAAATATAAGCTCAGCATCGAATGAGCATCGAAGCCACGGATTTTAGTGAAATGTGTAATGTGCAGGTAAGTCCTTTTTTTCTCCAAGCTAGTCTAATATTCGATTCAATATGGTGCTTCACTACTATTTAAAATTCATTCAGATACAGTTAAGAAATTAAAAAGCAATTTCTCCTATTTTCGGGGTAGAAAACTTTTATAAGATTGATCACTTTTAACTGCAATTCCTTCAAATTAAACGACTCAGGTATTTACATTAATTTAATTTTACATTTTTTTGTTAGTGTACGACCACTTTGTTAGAAAACTAATAAAATTACAAATAAAATATTTAAAATATATTTCATACTCTACCCATACATTTTCTATCATAAGTCTTGAAGTAAAATGGAAACAAAGGGGAGAGATAGTAGTAACCGGCCTGAGGCGCGGTGCGATCCTCCGTCAGCTATAGCGTGGCCTTATAGATGGTTGTTTGCGCTCACAGAGTGCGGTGAACAGCGCTCACCGGCGGCGCGGCTGTGTGTGTGCCGTGCGGACGAGGCGCACACAGCCGCGCGGGCAGCACACAGCCGCGGTCCGTGTACGCCTGTACGGGTGCGTTCCGAAACCGCTCTCTATTCTATCTATGCGAAGGCGTCGTATCGCCACGTATAGCGGGCACGCTCGGGGCGAGGAATTTAGAGGCGGGGGTCGTATCGTTAATTGTTATGAAGTTGATTTCGGTCCTGAAATTCCGAAATAGGTATTTTGAAATAACGCCTCTTTTTCATCAACGAGACTTTACAGAATCTACCATTTTCTCTTAGAGTTTGCGACTCTACATTTGTTATCTTTCTCTACATTCGTTTTCGGCTTACCTACCTAATTTCGAAGTATTTTGGTCGCATTTTGCCGCGGCAGAGTTATCGTGCGTTTCGTTTCTGCTGTCAAAGTCGGGACGCTAGGTCGTCGTCGCCGTCTGATCATATGTTTTCGTTTATGGCCCGTCGTCGGCGCGTTATCAGCGAGTGATAACAATAGAATGTGAGCCTTCGGTCGGCGATGAGAAGGCGTAGATTGAAACGGCAGCGATTAGCCGTTGCTTTGCCAATAGCGAAACAAGTCCATGGCTAGCGCTTGAGGGGCACCACGCGGGTCTTGGGGTCAGGGTAATGGTGATGCAGCCTTTGCGCTGCATCAGTTTTTAAATACCATTATTTGGAAGGTCTATTTTCTATTTCATACACTAATATCATAAACACGGTGGCACGACGAACTCAGGAAGTTTCAAAAAGATTGGGCGGCACAGGAAAGGGACAAGTGGATGAAAGTGGGGGAAATCTTTTGGGCATGGATCTCCCCAAAGCAATGGGACGATGTGGGTTAAATAAAAAGAGTTCACGTTATTGTCGTTAATATTAGTAGTTTTTGTACCTAATAAACTCTTTATTATATTTTTAGTGGCATGCCTTGAGCCCAGCAGTGGACTATGTGCAATGAAGTCCTATATCTCGACAGGCATATTAGGACCATGACGATCCTACTAATCTTATTCTATCCCATCCTATTCTTTCTATTTTTAATATAATAAATGTGAAAGTTTGTGTGGATGGATGGATGTTTGTTACTCTTTCACGCAAAAACTACTAAACGGATTTTGATGAAATTTGGCACACATATTTCATGGTCTGGATTAACATAGGACACTTTTTATACTGCAAACTAACTAAACGTTTTGTTAAATTCCACGCGGATGAAGTCGCGTGTAACAAATAGTCCCTATTATAAATGTGAAATTTTGTTTGGATGTTTGTTACACAAAAACGAACGGCTGAACGTATTTGGGTGAAATTTGGTAGGTACACATATAGTTTAAGACTTAAATTAACATTTATAGTATACCTGGATTTTTTATATCAGAAATATGTTAGGTTTGAGTGATATTACCAAATATGTTCAAGGACACTGCCACCACCAGATGTCGTCAAGTGTCAAAGCATTATAGTGATGACTATTCTACTAATGGCTGGACGACAACTGGTTCTGCGAACTGAACAAATTTGTTGTTAAATTTCATGCGAGCGAATTCGCGGGTAACAGCTAGTAATTTATAAATCTCTACATAGTATAAAACAAAGTCGCTTTCCGCCGTCTGTAGGTACGCTTTGATCTTTTAAACTAACGGATTTTAATGCGGTTTCCATCAATAGACAGAGTGATTCAAGAGGAAGGTTTATAGAGTTGTAATACATGCATATGCACCACATTAGTATCTACATTGCAACCCATCCGAAACCGGGACGGGTCGCTAGTAATTTATAAATTAAAAAATATAATAAGTACTTAATCGGAATTAATTCAAGTAAAAGATAAATATTTTGAAATACCTATATATCTATTTATTTACACAGTTTAGTAATTACGGGTCTGCGACCATTTTCCTAAGCAGTATTGCTTAGGAAATCTAGCAAAAAAAAAACTTTCATGTATTATCTGGTAGATTAACTGAAAATATAACGATGTCTTTTTAGAAAACACTTGATACATTGCGTGTTACCAGCTCTTCTTAGAAACTTACTCTCATCCAGCGTTCAATGGACTCGCAGCAGTGTCGGCCATCTGGCATCAGCATGTTGGGCCGAAAAGGTGTCATTCCCCTTCTGTTGAGTCGTCCGACTATCATTCAAGTCGACACTCCGATACGGCCTCTGTTCCCGCGGTCAAAAACAACAAACTACCATTGATTCTCGATCATAACTCACTCAGTTTTCTATGATTCGACAAGTACTAACTGGAGCGGGAAAGTGATGATGAGAATGGTGTAGTCACCGAATATTTTTAATAAGTCAAATATTAAGCTGTTTAAATACAATGAAATTTTAGTAATATAAAATTTTACAAAGTGTAGGTACATTATTAATTAAACTCATTTAACTCTTACGCACATTTTTGTATATACATATAGTGTTCTTTTATTAAAATGTAAGCTTTTCAGTAAGTACATTAACCGGACCCTTTTATTTTATTATTCAGATTATAAGCCACGGCCATAAATAGTTTAGTGGTCGGATAATTTCTAGTAGGTATTCGGCTGGCTAGGTTAGTTGAAAATCTGCCGCCAAGCATCTAATGGTGTGTCCCGGCAGCCTCACTTAAGAGCCAGTTCCATTCTAGGCTAGGTGAGTTTACCATTTTTAACCACATTGTCACTTAAAATGAGCTGTGATCAAATATCTAAACTTATTATTTATAAATACATAAATAATTTTAGATAGATTTCAACAAAAATAAAAATCGTCATTAATATTCTACTGCCTTGATCACTTAATCATTTACTTAATTTTACTTAATCATTTATTGTCCATCAACGATATTTCAAAAAAATATACCTACTACCAATTTTAATCGTCAAACTAAAAATCGATAGTTTTATTTTACAACTTTTCTCTCGAGTCCGAACGCTATTTTCGAGTTTGTATTAGATTCCAGTAGTAGTGGTGTTTCGTATAATCTGAAAAACCCAAACTGAGGTTGGAGTAAAACACACAACTGACTGCCTCAGAGCTGATGACGGAGTCTTAGAGTATTTTTGTAAGTATCTACCTAAGTAAAACTTTTTTCATTCAAAATAAAAATACCTCCCTTGGTATTAAAAATGCTTTAAATTGATAAAACATTACATTAAAATATTTTTCGAAATATACCAATAACCTTCTAATAATTCCTCGTTTAGGTTATATTGATAACTAATGTTAGACTCTACGAAACGCGTAACTAAATAGTGTTATCTAGCAACATTGTTACTAATTGTTTGTCTTTAATAATAAGCGGTCAGTCGTTGATTACTTTGTTTACCGCAGAATCATCGACTACTGGCTTGTCACTTTTGACAGTACGATGACACTAGCCTGTCAACTCATAAAAAAGAAAATGAAAAAACAAAATGGCGCGCACAAGAGTCGCGCCATTTGTTCGGCGCCGCGCGCCGGGTCGCCGTCATGGATGGCTGCGTGTGAAATCTGCCTCATTCTGCCTCAGTCGAGCAGTCGTGCCGCCAACACTGGCCGGTCAACCGCTCGGGCTAGTTCGAAGCAGGGAATGAGGACGCCCGCTTCTCTGATGAGTACCTAACTACCTACCAGCAAAGTGCAGTGCTGCGATGTACGGAGAAACAATGATGGCTCAGACGGTATCAAAAGGAAAAATTCCAAATTTGAATACCTTTTTTTTCTTACTGGCCAGTTGTATATACAATTTTTTTACAATGTAAAAATAATGCGTTGAACGAGACGGTTTGAGCAACAAATTAAATTCAGAGTATGTACCTATTGCTGTTTTGGCGTTATCATTTAGTCTCAATAGCCGTATTATTTCACTAGATGCAGTATTTTTCAAAGCATTGTTTCCACACTACTGCTCGGCGAAAGAATATTTGATTATGGGGTGGTATGTACTTACTTAGACGGCTTCCTACTTGGAAGATCTAACAAATACAATCCTTATTAAACTTCACGTAGGTATTCAGGGTAAGCGTAACCTAGTAAGTATGCCGCAAGCGCAACTCTTAAGCTTCCTTTTTTCATGATGATACAGGCTGCTGCTGCTGCTAAATCTGAAGTAGAAAAAAAACCATGAAGTTTAATATGGTTTTAGATCGGGTAAATTGGCCCTGGCTCTGAAAATTTACGTACCTACGTAAAGCAAATTAGGGCAGCAAAAACTGCCCTCAAAACTGAAGTAGGTGTAACAATAATAGAATTCTACTTATCCCACCCACACAGAACCGATTTTATATGAAAATCAGAAATGTCGAAACAGGAAAATGGTTAAACAAAAAAAAAACAAATGGTTAGTAGATTCGTGCATAAATTCATACCATATTCTGCACTGATCGCTAGAGTGGTATGCAAAACTAGCTGAATTTCCAATAATTTCGATTGTGTGAACAGAGGCTATCGAAAAACGCAATTAAATAGTAATTCCATGTGTGTAAAATATATAGGCGGAGAATTGTTTTACAAAAAGATGGGTTCACGTGAGTTGCGAACATGCAATTTTCTCGATCCGGGTTTTATTTCGGAAAAGACTTCAACGGGAGCCCTGCTACGACGTCACTACGCCCTTTTGAGGTCAATTAAAACATCTCAAATATATATACGTTAAGAGATTTCCTGTATTTTTCCCCTAAAATACATATATAACTATGTAGTCGTTGAAAACCACAAAAGAACCTATAAAGTATTTTTCTATTTCCTATAGGTATTTGAAATTTAGTATACCTACGCACAGACAAAGAAAATCAGACTTTCAGCCTCGGCGAAAACGTTAACGCGCTAACAAATCAAGTCAAACTCACGCGAATGGTACAAGAACATGTTATGGCGGGAAAGGAAAATCTGAAAAACACCGCAATATACTCTGTGAGCTATGTTCGAGAGAAACTGAACCGCTCCGCTAGGTGGCAGCACATAGCTCGCTATTCACGCCGTATATTATTTACCAGTGTTATATACGTGTGGCGTTATATAAGCGAACAGAAAGCTACGTTGAGTCGACGCGAGGCGCGGGGGCGACGGACACCCACACTCCCGTCGCCCACGCACACACGCGCGCCGCGCCGCGTCCGTGTGTATCGAGCCAGCGAGCTCCGACTCGACGTATTCTTATTATTATGAAAGGAGAAACGCTTTTTGTAGGGCAAGAACTAAATTTGTAGCATTACGGTCTCCAATAATAAAGATCGTAAACGCGTTTCAGACACTGAGGTTTGTCTGGCGGCTCATAGATGTCGCGCTTCCTATTGCAGCTGTGATGTGTTTCCGGCTTACACGTTATGTGACCAACTAATAAGTTAAAACTGCCATATACGCCATTGCATTTAAATTAAAACAAAATCTTTTCACACGTGATATCTCACTTACTTCTAAGCTAAGATATATTTACTCTAACTCTACTACCTTAACAGCGTTTTCAACATCCACATGTCTACCAATTCCACTTATAAGTTTTTGAACATGTCTTACCTATTTATAAGTAGACATGGTATCACCGCTTACAGTATTTTTGATTAAACAACTATAGGTAGAATAGATACTTACTTTATTTACCGAGAAGAAAAACAATCGACTCAGGAAAGTATAATTCGACTCGTAGGCTATACTTGTGCTGTAAATAAGTACAATAGAGATTCGTCTGTCTGAGTTATAGATAGATAGGCACCTATCCGCCTACATACTAAGTACGCCGAAGTTTATAGATAGTTTATATATGATACCTAGTTACTTAATTCCTGTTGTACCTATACATGAAAGAGTAAATCTATCTATTCGCTTGCACTATTTTTCTATTTGGTACATAACAAAATTTACAAACAAATCCGACTTCTAACTAAAAAGTTATGCAGTTAAATAAAAATAACTCAAACCAACATAAAATGTCCAGTTATAAATTCGTGAAAATATACAGTAGCAGGTACCTACCACTTATTTTAATAAGTGTCATAGATGTCATCGATCAATGTAAACTAAATTTAAACCTATATCAAATATTTATAAGTATACAAAAAAACTATGGTTGTGAAAAATCGAATTATTTATTGTACAGCTCTAACAATAATCGGGCCAGAAAAATAAAATCAAGAACAAAGAGCACTTTGGTTTTACCGCCGGCTGGATAGATGGCGCCACGAGGACGAATGCGTCATATGTTTACAACGGCATGTGGCCACCATACATATAGATCTACAGACATCGTATTGGCTCCGTTCCCGCCAAATCTAAAAAGCGCGGGAAACAACTTTCACACGTATTTTGAAACTGTCATGGCGGCCGCGATCGTAGAGTTTCGTAGCACCATGCATGAATAGAAAATAGCCCTTATTGACTTAACC
Source organism: Biston betularia (assembly GCA_905404145.2). Taxonomy (NCBI): domain Eukaryota; kingdom Metazoa; phylum Arthropoda; class Insecta; order Lepidoptera; family Geometridae; genus Biston; species Biston betularia. The sequence goes on from FR989879.1 coordinate 6,182,709, forward strand.
AAAAATGAAAGTAGATTTAATTCAGAGGGGCACAGAAATTTGCGAGGTGTTCTGACAGACACAGAAAAATCATATCATGACATCATATTTCTTTCAAAATTTTGCTTTTGGCTTGTTTATGTTTAAAAGAAAATGCATTTTAATCATACAGAGCCGAGTCATATGCACCAGTGTTGACAAGTACCATACATACATAATTACATACGCATGTATCCCATACTTCTCCACTTACATACACATGTAACTATGACTGAAAATAAGAGATTTCAGGTTGTTTCCAATATTTTATGTGGCTGTGGCTTATTTTACTTGACTTGACTTAGAACTGACGGTAAGCATAATGTGAGATGCCGAAAATAATGAAAAATATTTCAAAATTAGAAAGCAAAGCAGCAAGCGCTGCCCACACATTTCTCTATCGTGGAGTTTTGGCGGGAACGCGGGAAGAGTCGTGTCGCTTCGTTGTATTTTTTTCCAAAACTAGTGTTTTGTCGAGTGTTTATGCATAAAAATGGTGGTGTTTTACTCATAAAGTGCCGAATTACAAGCGCGAGTGTGGGAAAATGATATAACGTGGTGAAACATGAGTTTTCGTGTTGCTTCCAAAACTCCATCGAAGCTTTATAGTAAAGTTGCCACTACTTTACTAAAGCATGACTGGCACGAACTGACACGAACTGGACTTGACTAAGACGACTTTGACGATAACCATAGTTAAGATACAGCAGAAATATCACTGAAGACGAGGCAGTATGGCTTTATAGCTTTAGCCTGCCCGAAAGGGCAAATTAACGAAAAAAAAAAAAAAAAATTTCTCTATCGTTTACTTTCTTCGTATTTCTTGATTCTTCTCAAAGCGAGGAATGAAGGAGACGCTTTTCTAATGGTTAGAGCTATTGAAAAATGCAAATGCAAAACAATTGCAGCGGTCCTCAAAGCTTTGCGAAATAAAACAAAGTCCAGGGCATCGCTGTTCAATACTTTGAGGCACAACATGTTAATAGCCGGTATTCAAATGTTATCCTAGCCCTCAGATTCTACCTGAAAAATAAATCACAACAATATTATTTTCAATTACAAGAAAATAACAAAATTTGTTAATGTTCCTCGTGATTTGCCTAAAATTATGAAATGTAATCTATTTTCCTGTAAGTACTTCACTGTTTGTAATAAAATTTTGACCCACAATGAATGTTTAACCAAGTCACTTTGACACCTCAAGTTTATTCCTAGAATTTAGGTTGATTGACTACAGACACACCCGGTTGCCCAAGTTCTAAGCAAAAAAGGCCACCTATTCTTACTTTGTTCCGTTGTTATTAGTAAACTTTTTGTTCATTTTGTCTTTGAGGTGAATAAGAGCTAAAACGATATTCGTAAATACCTTTTCTAAAAATCAAGTATCCAATTTGCTAAAACAGAACAAAGATTTCGAGTGATATTTAAAGATAATACCTGTAACATACATATCTAATTATAGCTAATCCTAAATTATTACCTCATTACTAATTTAAAAAAAAAAAGTTTGTGTATTTGTGTGTGCGCTCGCTCGCTCTCTCGCGTGTACGTTTGTTACTTTTTTACGCTTTAATAGCATCGCGCTGTGTCAGTTTTTTTATAAAATGTATAGCGTAGAGATCCCCCCAAACCCCCAAACCAAATCATGGCTACTTTTTATCACAGAAATCTTAGGAAACCACGTAGCGCTGCTAGCTAATATTTAAATCACACTTTATAACAAAAATGCGAAAGTTTGTATGTTTGTTCCTTACTTCTTTAGGTTTCAACGGCTAGACGTATTTAGAATAAATTCAGAACAATAGTAGCTTATATACTCTGGATTAAACAGGCACATGACTTTTTATTCCGAAAATTACGTGTGGGTAGCTAATATTTTAGTTGTCTTCTTTGCATTTGCTTGACAAATTTATTTTTAAAATGACGATAATTTGAGAAATTGCCGTAGGGGCAGCTAGCGGTGTGTACAATAAAGCCGTTTGATTTTGTGCTATGTCCAAAAAATTGTCCCAGTCGTTTGACCTCTTATCTTTTGTAGTGTTTTCCGAGCAAACGTTGTCAGTTGTTTCAATTTATTTTATTAATTTTACAATATTAATCCCCATCGGAAATAAATAAGAAAATTTAGCGAGTCGACAGAAAAATCATGTCGCTGCTTTTTATTTAAACTTGTGTTTTATCCATTTAAAAATTGTTATATAAATATACAGATAAGTATTAGTGACAGCCAAAGTCATAAGAAGCAAGTCGGAGTCAAGCGCGGTTATGCCCTAGTATGCCTTAGTAGTAAGGAAACGTCAACTTTAGGTACCTAATAGAAGTACATAAAAGCACATGTTTTACTCGTGACTTCATTCAGCACAGCTAATTTCATTCAAGCAATTGTGATTTACCGCAAATAAAGACCAAAATAAATGCCAGTAGCTGTGATTTCACTGTAAAATTATGCTCTATTTATCCATAAACGGAAAAAGAAAATTGTATGGAAATCGAACCACCTTAACAGCAGTGCGAAGTAAAGCATGATAAGTATCACCTGTGTTTTGTTTTTTTTTTGTATTCGATGTTGCACTTTGTGTATTTGTCATTTTATTTGCGACATCTATTTAAAAATGTCAAGTTAAATAAGTCTAAGTCAAAGCCGCATAAAGTAAGTCATCGTTTAGTCCGGTCGTGCCTAGTTGTGACTTAACTACGAGCTTCGATAGAGTTTCCTACACTCGCACATGAACAATACAAATTTTATGCAGAATTACTGCGGTGACATGACTTCTCCGCGTTCCCTCCAAAACTCGTACGCTGTTTTCATTCCTAGTGAAAGGTCACTGGATGTGATCAAAACTATAAACGGAATATCCGGCTTCGATAACGTGGGTATTGGGTAATAAATATATAAATAAGATAAAAGCTAAGTTAGTTACCATAGTGTAACAGGAAAAATCGCTAGTAAATCGCGAAACTCAGGTAGGTAGATACTTAGATAGTATTCTTTATATTGCAACATATATTTGTGAAAAAATATAGACAAGGTTACGCGTGTAGGCATTACTAAGCCGAAAGGAGGTCTTCCTGTGCTTATATGTACAAAAAACTTTTGTAAAAAATAATAAGTGTATCTTATGTGGAGCTAATTTAATAAATATTATTATAGCAATGAAGTCGCTAAAGAAAAAACTACTTTTTTTACAATTACTGAGTTTAGGAATTTTTTTTTCGCATTGCCAGGGACTTTACATTTTCATAACATCATAGTAAAGATTGTTAACGATAAATACTTCCAATATTCTCGTTTTGGCTTAGCACCACCGATACGCGTTACCTCGTACGAAGTTTAAAATTAGAGAATTCGTTTTCATGAATCGATCGATTTAGATAACAATCCATTTTAGCACAATTCAGATATAATTAGATCCGCCTGTTTACCGCGCTAGCATGTAAATTCAAAACAGCGGACAATATCACTGCGTAGGTACAACACCTGGAGATGCCTGAGGCTGTGATACATAATACGTCGACGAATATATGTACACATAGACAGATATACGTTCAAACAATTATATATACCTTCGATACAGAGAATTCACACTGGTATATTGTGTTTGAAATTCACGCTAGGATATATGTTTATAACATACAACTAGCTTCCTGAAATTTTCACGACTTCTGCTGGAACTGTAAAATTTATCTTTCGTTATCATTGTATAATGTGTTTTTAAAAAAATAACCCGCATTTTTTTATTAAAAAATAGTCCTTATTCGATGGCTATACTCAAGCTGAACATTATTAATTCTATTGTTCTATTTATTATTTGACATGATTATAATTTGTTTTACATTATTATTCAACCTTGTGACATTATCATTTTGATTTAATACTGTATGTTTATTTCATTTATTTTGTCTAAAGTTAAGAGTAATTGTTATGGATTTTTGTTTGCTTGAATTGAATTAATTTAAATTTGAAAACTGAAAACAGAGTGTATGGCAGCCCGTACACGTAGCGCGCGATCCGCGATCCGCGATCCGCGATCAATGATCGCGATCCAGACTGATCGTGTACGAAGCGGATTGACGGACTGATGCTCCGGATCGCATATCTAATATCTAGAAATTTTGAAATCATGATCGCGGATCGCGGATCGCGGATCGTGATCATGATTGAACGTGTAAGGCGGCCCTATAACCTCTTCGGTGGCGCAAGATTAGATGCACTTAACATTAAGTATTTATTCCTTCATTAATAAGCATTTCATTAGTCTGTGGTCCTAGTATATTCATTAGCGAGATTCAGTATTCATTTACGAACAAAATGTACGGAAAGTGGGACAGCGCCCTTCGTGGAATAAACGGAAACTATTTTTTTTTTCATAACAAACATAACATTCCATGCGATGTAACTCTCGCCAATGAATATACCTACCTACTGAACTTTTCCAAAAAAAAAACGTCATTTTGTGCTTTTGTGAAAAAATATGTAGGCTACTGAAAAAATTGGTAGGAATTTAGACTACTACACGTATCTATACCTACACAGTACATAAACGTAGGTATATATATCGTTTCTATTAATTTTGTATACACTAAGTACAATCGTGTCCAGAAACGTTTAATAAGTGTATATTTAAGCCGCTTAGTAATCATTGCAGCGAAGCTTGTAATGCTTTATTAGCTCATTTGGTAGTCACTCTGCTTCTTGAGCTGTAGAACGTGGATTCTATTCCCACCTACAAATTTCATTTTTCTAATAAAATTTAATGTTTGTATTTAGATATTCCCAAATATACGTATACAGTATTTTATACTTGTGCTATATAAAGAGGTAAGATTTGTATTGGAATAGGCTCCGAAACTACTGGACCGATTTCAAAAATTCTTTTACCGTTGGGAAGTTACACTATCTCCGGGTGACATAGACTACGTTTTATCCCTGTATTCCCACGGGAACGGGAACTACGCGGGTGAAACCGCGAGGTGTCTGCTAGTAGAAAATAATTTAAACATGATTTTTATTACTTTTCTATTGAACTATAGATGTTGTGTAAAATGTCATGTAACATTTTATTTTGTATAATTTAATGTTAAATAATCAAACTTTGAAAAAATTGCCTTTTTATGTGTTGGCGTGAAAACACTAATTTTATTCCTAAACTAGCGACCTGTCCCGGCTTCGCGCGGGTGTAATGTAGATACTAATGTGATGTATTATACATAAAAACCTTCCTCTTGAATCACTCTACCTATTACAAAAAACCGCATCAAAATCCGTTGCGTAATTTTAAAGATTTAAGCATACAGACAAACAGACAAAAATAGCGACTTTGTTTTATACTATGTAGTGATTGCACACTTAGAAACAATAAAATTTGTTAAGTTAGATATATTTTCGGGCAGTTAGCTGAACCGATCAGTGCTTAAAACGTCCACAGTCCACAGACGAAGGTCGGCGGGCGGGCGTTCGGCTAAGGCCATTGCAGCTTTCGCCAACCCATAGTAAGTAGGTATGTATATACTATTAAACTACTCAATTCAGTCTGATGCTTTTTTAGAGTTCCTTACCCGAAGGGTAAAACGGGACCCTATTACTAAGACTCCGCTGTCCGTTTGTCACCAGGCTGTATCTCATGAACTGTGATAGACAGTTGAAATTTCTACAGATGATGTATTTCTGTAGCTGCTGTAACAACAAATACTAAAAAACAGAATAAAATAAATATTTAGGGGGCTCCCATACAACAAACGTGATTTTTTTGTCTTTTGTATAGATGATGGTACGGAACCCTACGTGCGCGAGTATCGTATTTTGTGCATTTTCTAAAATATTTTTTTATGGTTAACAAACTTGGTGTTTGACCACAGCTAACCTAAAGTTAAGAGACGATGTGGTTAAAGATAGTAAAGCACACCTAGCCTGGAATGGAACTGGCTCTCAAGTGACTGCCGGCACACTGTGAGGTTGGCTTGGCGGCAGATTCTCAACTTGAGGGTAGCTAGCCAGCCGAGTACCTACTAGAAAATACCTTACCACTGCGCTTTGGTTTCCTCGCGATGTTTTCTTTTACCGGCAGCTCAAGCTCATTATTAGGGTTTTAATCCACGCCTATCGGCGTGTGAACCGACCGCGATACTGAGCTATTATCGCTATTTTGATATTTTTAAGTATTTTAGTAAATTGAGACAGTAAAGTCTCGATCAAAGACACAAAGTAAGTCAAGGTCTAGTCCGTAATTGCCCTAAAATATTGGGAACTTATAACAAGCTTCGATAAAGTTTAAGTAGTAGGTACCTAACACAAAAAGTCATGTTTCTTTATATTATAACACTTTCCTATGGTTGCGTACAACATATAAACAAAAACGTATAAATAAACGATCGAAAAAGATTTGGAAAGTAATACAATGCGGTTGTATGATTTTTCCGCTTTTCCAATGAAAAAAATATGTTTTAAAGAGACGAATGATACTTTTGTAGTATTTTGTGATGGTTTTGCAGTATTTTGTAATAATAATTGCACATAAATAAAATAATCATTACAGCAATACCTAGCTAGACCTAGAGCATTATAAAGTAGCAAAACAGTCTTGAGGCATAATATGGTCCGGTGCGTTCCACTGATGATCCTAAAGTGAATTTCCGATAAGTAACGAAATCTAGTTAGCCAGCCACGACATGCGGTAACGGTCAATCATGCGGCCAGCTAAAACTACTACTAGGTCGTAACTGAACCGCGGCTTTGTGGTGGCGGACGCGCCAACATTCGATTAAAATAAAAATAAAATAAAATAAATAAATATCGTAGGACTATACACACAGCGCCATCTGGCCCCAAACTAAGCAAGCTTGTGTGATGGAAGTCAGATAACTGATAGAATACTAAGATAATAAATTAGTGTCCTATTCCACACAAGAACGATTACTTTTTATTTAGGCGACAGACTAGGTGCTTAACCACAGTTCACCTGATGGTAAGTAGTAGTGTGGTCGAAGATGATAAGCACACATAGCCTTGACTTGAATATACTCGTAACTATCTCTCAAGTGAGGCTGCCGGAACACATAGTCCGGGCGCTCGCGTTGCATTTTAGGTAGTAATTTTACGCCGATCCATTGCTATCTTATTCAATAGATCTTATCTTATTCTAAATTAATTTGAATTGTATAAACAATCACCCAGTAAAATTTCATCCGGCGTACTTTATTTTACAAGTTTATGAGAGCAGCTGACGCACATCCCTCTCCTTGATGCAACTGAAGATTTTTTTTCAGTTCAGTATGATGTTAACTGTTACTATCTATGAACAAAGTTTCAGTACTATTGCTTAATTTTTTATTTATTTATTACCTCTTTCGCAACCTCCCACACCCAAACCCACTGCTACTTGGTTAGCTGATGTTCGGTTTACTTATTAGTCATATAAGATCTACTATCGGTATTAAGATCAGCCGGCTTACTATGAATTTTGTATTTGCAACGCCACCTCCAGGACTAACACCTTAGTTGCTTCGCTAGATTTTAAACTTATTTATTTAATTAATTATTTATTGCACACGTTCATTATTTTATTCATTATTGAACATAGTGATACAACGGGACAATGCCGCCAGTGTACTGGATCGATAGTAGAGTACTTAGTTGTATATAGGTAGTTGTTTGTAATAAATACGGTAAATTAGAATAAATAAATACGTATTGTACACTGTTTGAATAAATATGTATATATTATTAGTAATATCTAGAATACAAGATTGAATAAATTATTGCACATTTACGAAAATATATACAAAATGAGGACTTCATGCTAAAGTATTTTCTACCAGCCATCCCCACAGTATATGAGATGTGGTTGTAGGCGCGCATCAAAAACTTTATAAATATAAAAAATACTATAAGACGAGTATATACAATTATACATACATGTATAACACAAACTTAAGGGTGGTAATCGATAACTTCTTTACCCTACATGCTATGGTTTCCTTCACCGGCAGCACGTGTGATTTTGATCACACGTGCTGCGGTGCGGTTTGCCGCACTAACCATCGAGCTATCATCACTATAAACCGCTATATCTGATAAATCCCTAATATCTGTCTATTTGGTAAAGGCTACATTTGCGGCTGACGGATCGCGGATCGCGGATCGTGATCATGATTGAACGTGTAAGGCGGCCCTATAACCTCTTCGGTGGCGCAAGATTAGATGCACTTAACATTAAGTATTTATTCCTTCATTAATAAGCATTTCATTAGTCTGTGGTCCTAGTATATTCATTAGCGAGATTCAGTATTCATTTACGAACAAAATGTACGGAAAGTGGGACAGCGCCCTTCGTGGAATAAACGGAAACTATTTTTTTTTTCATAACAAACATAACATTCCATGCGATGTAACTCTCGCCAATGAATATACCTACCTACTGAACTTTTCCAAAAAAAAAACGTCATTTTGTGCTTTTGTGAAAAAATATGTAGGCTACTGAAAAAATTGGTAGGAATTTAGACTACTACACGTATCTATACCTACACAGTACATAAACGTAGGTATATATATCGTTTCTATTAATTTTGTATACACTAAGTACAATCGTGTCCAGAAACGTTTAATAAGTGTATATTTAAGCCGCTTAGTAATCATTGCAGCGAAGCTTGTAATGCTTTATTAGCTCATTTGGTAGTCACTCTGCTTCTTGAGCTGTAGAACGTGGATTCTATTCCCACCTACAAATTTCATTTTTCTAATAAAATTTAATGTTTGTATTTAGATATTCCCAAATATACGTATACAGTATTTTATACTTGTGCTATATAAAGAGGTAAGATTTGTATTGGAATAGGCTCCGAAACTACTGGACCGATTTCAAAAATTCTTTTACCGTTGGGAAGTTACACTATCTCCGGGTGACATAGACTACGTTTTATCCCTGTATTCCCACGGGAACGGGAACTACGCGGGTGAAACCGCGAGGTGTCTGCTAGTAGAAAATAATTTAAACATGATTTTTATTACTTTTCTATTGAACTATAGATGTTGTGTAAAATGTCATGTAACATTTTATTTTGTATAATTTAATGTTAAATAATCAAACTTTGAAAAAATTGCCTTTTTATGTGTTGGCGTGAAAACACTAATTTTATTCCTAAACTAGCGACCTGTCCCGGCTTCGCGCGGGTGTAATGTAGATACTAATGTGATGTATTATACATAAAAACCTTCCTCTTGAATCACTCTACCTATTACAAAAAACCGCATCAAAATCCGTTGCGTAATTTTAAAGATTTAAGCATACAGACAAACAGACAAAAATAGCGACTTTGTTTTATACTATGTAGTGATTGCACACTTAGAAACAATAAAATTTGTTAAGTTAGATATATTTTCGGGCAGTTAGCTGAACCGATCAGTGCTTAAAACGTCCACAGTCCACAGACGAAGGTCGGCGGGCGGGCGTTCGGCTAAGGCCATTGCAGCTTTCGCCAACCCATAGTAAGTAGGTATGTATATACTATTAAACTACTCAATTCAGTCTGATGCTTTTTTAGAGTTCCTTACCCGAAGGGTAAAACGGGACCCTATTACTAAGACTCCGCTGTCCGTTTGTCACCAGGCTGTATCTCATGAACTGTGATAGACAGTTGAAATTTCTACAGATGATGTATTTCTGTAGCTGCTGTAACAACAAATACTAAAAAACAGAATAAAATAAATATTTAGGGGGCTCCCATACAACAAACGTGATTTTTTTGTCTTTTGTATAGATGATGGTACGGAACCCTACGTGCGCGAGTATCGTATTTTGTGCATTTTCTAAAATATTTTTTTATGGTTAACAAACTTGGTGTTTGACCACAGCTAACCTAAAGTTAAGAGACGATGTGGTTAAAGATAGTAAAGCACACCTAGCCTGGAATGGAACTGGCTCTCAAGTGACTGCCGGCACACTGTGAGGTTGGCTTGGCGGCAGATTCTCAACTTGAGGGTAGCTAGCCAGCCGAGTACCTACTAGAAAATACCTTACCACTGCGCTTTGGTTTCCTCGCGATGTTTTCTTTTACCGGCAGCTCAAGCTCATTATTAGGGTTTTAATCCACGCCTATCGGCGTGTGAACCGACCGCGATACTGAGCTATTATCGCTATTTTGATATTTTTAAGTATTTTAGTAAATTGAGACAGTAAAGTCTCGATCAAAGACACAAAGTAAGTCAAGGTCTAGTCCGTAATTGCCCTAAAATATTGGGAACTTATAACAAGCTTCGATAAAGTTTAAGTAGTAGGTACCTAACACAAAAAGTCATGTTTCTTTATATTATAACACTTTCCTATGGTTGCGTACAACATATAAACAAAAACGTATAAATAAACGATCGAAAAAGATTTGGAAAGTAATACAATGCGGTTGTATGATTTTTCCGCTTTTCCAATGAAAAAAATATGTTTTAAAGAGACGAATGATACTTTTGTAGTATTTTGTGATGGTTTTGCAGTATTTTGTAATAATAATTGCACATAAATAAAATAATCATTACAGCAATACCTAGCTAGACCTAGAGCATTATAAAGTAGCAAAACAGTCTTGAGGCATAATATGGTCCGGTGCGTTCCACTGATGATCCTAAAGTGAATTTCCGATAAGTAACGAAATCTAGTTAGCCAGCCACGACATGCGGTAACGGTCAATCATGCGGCCAGCTAAAACTACTACTAGGTCGTAACTGAACCGCGGCTTTGTGGTGGCGGACGCGCCAACATTCGATTAAAATAAAAATAAAATAAAATAAATAAATATCGTAGGACTATACACACAGCGCCATCTGGCCCCAAACTAAGCAAGCTTGTGTGATGGAAGTCAGATAACTGATAGAATACTAAGATAATAAATTAGTGTCCTATTCCACACAAGAACGATTACTTTTTATTTAGGCGACAGACTAGGTGCTTAACCACAGTTCACCTGATGGTAAGTAGTAGTGTGGTCGAAGATGATAAGCACACATAGCCTTGACTTGAATATACTCGTAACTATCTCTCAAGTGAGGCTGCCGGAACACATAGTCCGGGCGCTCGCGTTGCATTTTAGGTAGTAATTTTACGCCGATCCATTGCTATCTTATTCAATAGATCTTATCTTATTCTAAATTAATTTGAATTGTATAAACAATCACCCAGTAAAATTTCATCCGGCGTACTTTATTTTACAAGTTTATGAGAGCAGCTGACGCACATCCCTCTCCTTGATGCAACTGAAGATTTTTTTTCAGTTCAGTATGATGTTAACTGTTACTATCTATGAACAAAGTTTCAGTACTATTGCTTAATTTTTTATTTATTTATTACCTCTTTCGCAACCTCCCACACCCAAACCCACTGCTACTTGGTTAGCTGATGTTCGGTTTACTTATTAGTCATATAAGATCTACTATCGGTATTAAGATCAGCCGGCTTACTATGAATTTTGTATTTGCAACGCCACCTCCAGGACTAACACCTTAGTTGCTTCGCTAGATTTTAAACTTATTTATTTAATTAATTATTTATTGCACACGTTCATTATTTTATTCATTATTGAACATAGTGATACAACGGGACAATGCCGCCAGTGTACTGGATCGATAGTAGAGTACTTAGTTGTATATAGGTAGTTGTTTGTAATAAATACGGTAAATTAGAATAAATAAATACGTATTGTACACTGTTTGAATAAATATGTATATATTATTAGTAATATCTAGAATACAAGATTGAATAAATTATTGCACATTTACGAAAATATATACAAAATGAGGACTTCATGCTAAAGTATTTTCTACCAGCCATCCCCACAGTATATGAGATGTGGTTGTAGGCGCGCATCAAAAACTTTATAAATATAAAAAATACTATAAGACGAGTATATACAATTATACATACATGTATAACACAAACTTAAGGGTGGTAATCGATAACTTCTTTACCCTACATGCTATGGTTTCCTTCACCGGCAGCACGTGTGATTTTGATCACACGTGCTGCGGTGCGGTTTGCCGCACTAACCATCGAGCTATCATCACTATAAACCGCTATATCTGATAAATCCCTAATATCTGTCTATTTGGTAAAGGCTACATTTGCGGCTGACATTATGACTACTCCCGCACCAGTGTAGGTAAAACAAACATGTAGGTTTAATCCTACATTACCCTAATGCACTCCAACGTACTCTAGATTTCAAAGATTTCTTTTATTCGTCGCCAAAAGAACTTTACTTTATTACTGTCGACGTAGACGTGGTGTCAAAACCATATCAGTCAACGTCGGTAGTAGTCAGTCCATGGGCAGTAGCTGTGACCCAGTCTGTGAGCTGTGGTCACATGATCTCAATGACCTGGTGGTACATTTTCCTTAACAGGAAGTCGTCTAGGTAGGTACCACCGCAGTACTAGATATTCTGCCGCCAAGCAGTAGTGTGTAAACATTACTGTGTTCCGGTTTGAAGGGTACTACAGCTAGCGAAATTACTGTGCTGTTGAGACTATCCATTGAAAGTCTTAAAGTAATGAGCGCCAAAGCATGCAGCGATGCCTCAGACTTTGTTTTGCTACTCAAAGTTCTGGGTATCGCTGCAATGACCATGGACATGCGTTATCTCTTACCATCAGGAGAGCGCATCGATCGTCTCATTACATTTACATTAAAAAAATGTGTCTTTTAAACTTATACCATTATTTGTTTGTATCTTACGCAATGCCAGACTTATATGTTACAAATTTCACTAATTTTACCTTTAAGCATTTTTTGTAGTACAAATTTAGGTTAGAAAATCCGCCGTGTTCGATTCAATGTGCGTACGGGTCGATAGACGCCACATTTGTCAAAATACGATTTCACAATTTCGTGTAGTCGGGTAAAAAATTGCAACAAGCGCCTTGCGATTGCTAATCTTCACAATAATTAATGAAAAATTCCCCGAATTTTGACATGATAATGGAAAACAAAGGTGTTTCGGCCGTATCAGGTGTGATAACGCTTACCTGATAAGAAGAACAACATTCTCCGTATCGCTCTATTTTTAGTCCATCGAAACTTTATAACCGAAGTACTTATTTTGAAGTCCACTCAGGAAGCAATGGTTGCTTTAATTTATCTATAAGTCTATATTATATCGTTGTAGATGTATGTAGCCATTTTGTCTGGAAATAACGCAATTATGTGATATTTCTAGAGTTTTGATTGACGAAACAGTAAAATTTCAAAATGTTATGTAATTTTTAAGTGAAAAAGTTTTTCAGTTTTACATCTGACGCGTCAGCGAGAACTTGTTATAGGAACCTGCGAACATAATTAGGAATGGTTAAAAACGGTCAGAATTGACAACCTGCCTTTTTTGTTACCATTCTGCAGGACGAGGTAAAAACATGCGTAGGTATTCTAATGTCCTTTTCACCGAAGTTTCGATGAGCGCTTTAGGGTGACGTGAAAGCATACCTAGGCAGATTGACTGTTCCGTTGGTCAGATAAAGCCTGCCTAACGCCGACGCGGCCTACGGTAGCGGACTTAGAAGCAGCCGGAAACTTAACCACTATCGCACTTTTACTACCGTGTCCGCAACCAGCAACCGCGCTGGTGTGCGCCGATTTTCGTTTTTCACAACTGCATTTCCTTTTTCTTGTTTTAGGTTTTTGACCACTGTTCACCTAATGTTTAGTAACGGTGTGGTCGAAGATAGTAAAGCACACCTACCCTAGAATAGAACTGGCTCTCAAGTGAAGCTGCTGGAACACACCGTTGGGTGCTTGGCGGCTGATTTTCAACTTGAGAATAGCTAGCCAACCAAATACTAAAAAATACCGTAACACCACTCTATGGTTTCCTACACCGACTGCTCAAGCTCAGTGTTGGGGTTTGAACCTACAACCTTCGCCGCATGAACCAACTGCGCTGAACACTGAGCTATCAACGCTATAAACGACCGCACTTATTATTATTTAATTATAGCCGCAACCGCAAACCGCGCCTGTCTGACACAAACAATAGCTAATATGAATCCACCCGTCTGTTTGTTTGGTGAAATACTAGTAGCAACAATGAGAAAAGTGACTAAATCTGATTGAAAGACATTAGTTCGTGTTCGACATCCTTAGAATAAATATGACATTTTCTTCATTTAGGTATTAATATAAAGCAATTGTTAAAAGTTGTGCCGTCGGCGTCGTCGCAAGCAGCCAGCCATGATACAAACTGCCCCTTAATTTAAAATAAATAAGACGTACTGGAAAAGCTCTCATCTATTTCGAGATAACAGCCATTTTGTATGTCCCGGATTATCGGAATTAAATTGTATCAGCTACCAACAAGAGCTAAAACCTAGCTTTTACCAGAAGTATCGCAAATTTTGCGTTTATTAGAGTGCATATTAGTCTTTGAGTGATAATTAAAATTTGTATGAATATATTCATAAAATTCAGTAAATTACATATTATTATAATTTAGTTAATCTCTATATCTATTGATACCCAAAGCTATTTCTACACTATCATAATAATGTACATAAAATAATACCTACTTTTAATCGTTTGAGCGTAAAACGTTTCATTCGCAAAATGTCTAAAATATGGAACCAAAGTTGTTTCTATAGGGTTTTTTACTAGTAAAATAGAGTTTTTCTGTTGGAAAAAATATTTCAGATTCATATTCGGAGTATTTTATCATTGTTTGTCGTGGCAAGATTTTAACACCTGCGCTGTTTTAGTAAAAATGTATACCAAATTATAATAAATAAATTTGATGAAAGGTCCTAGTAAATAAATCACACACAGCGCCATCTGACCCCAAACTAAAAAGTCAGGTAACTGATAGAATACTTAAATACTTTTTTTTTGTCAATACATACTTATAATAAATACAGAACCCAGACACAGAACAAACATTTGTTTATACCACAAAATGTTTATCCTGGGTGGGAAACGAACCCACTTTATATACTTTATAAAAATGACCCACGATTTACTTAACCTAGGTAATACATACTAATATATAGTTCGTCCTAATAAATATGGGTGGACGTTACACACAGCGCCATCTATCCCAAAACTGAGCAAGTAATAGATTTTTTTTTCGTAATTTTACTTTGATAAGACAGAAACTGTTTTGGTACAAGTGGTAGAATAAAATTAAATAAATTAATGTAAGTGGATATTTTCCACGTCATCTAGCCTCAAAATAGGTATAGTTTGTGTTATAACATAGAATACTTATCAGAAACTAAAGATTGGTTAGCTACTAATTAAATAGGTCACTGTTTTAAGGCTCTTTAATATTAATTATTCTTAATACTATTACATACCTCTAGCTCAATACTAAAGGAAAATATGCTTAATAAAGGATTGTGATTATTTCGTGGCAGTTTTTCATGGTAATTTTTTCGTATTGCCCTAGTGTTTTGTGTGTTTATGCCAAGTGAATTATTTATGCGGTAATAGTAAAAAAGCGATTTACGGAAGAATTAATAGAAAGAGGATAGGAGATAAGTAGGGCACGAGTAATAGAAAAATGAAATGAGTCTTGATTTCATATGCTATCCTAGTAACAGTTTTTTGTTCCGGGAAATAAACAACACGACCGTAAGCAACATGTTGTCGCGTTGTGTTATTTTCCAAAACCTTTATGTTTTTTTTAAATTATCGGTTGATGGTTCCATTGTGTATTATTGCAATACTTTTTTTGAGAAAAGCATTTTGAATTTTATTTCGAATAAATTTTTTTTTACAAATTGTTTATTAACAAAATGTCAAATACTTTATGATAAGTTTTGTCAACGATATCAATAAATGTTACTAAAAATAGTGATTTTATTTCTCTCATAGCAAACTAAACTGAAAATTTGATGTAGTGTTTTAGCGGGAACGCTGAAAGAGTCGTGTAGCAACATTGTATTTATCTTCCAAAACTTGAGATTTTTCAAGTGTTTATGTATTAAAATAGTACCGTTTCATTCATAAAGTGTCGAATTACGTGCGTGAGTAGGGGAAAGTGTTTAATGTGAAACATGACTTCTCATGTAGCTTCTATTACTAGTCTAAGCTTTGAAGTCACCACTACTCTACTCGTTCGGACTCGACTTTTCGAATTTTTACTGCATGTGACAGTGTAGACTTATTTCACTTGATTTGTTGTTAAATATTTATCAAATTTTTTTACTACTATTTGACACTGGAAAATACACAAAGTGCGATCCCAAAACCAAAGAAGAAGAAAAGTATTTTTTTATGTCATAATAATGCATCGTGTAAAAGCTACACGCTTTTTGTTTAAGGGTTCTCGGAACCGACGCGTAGCTTTAATTATAAATATCGAATCGAACTATGTTTAGAATTGGATGCTAGTGGAAATAGATCCATTCATTCCGGGAAAATCATTCCATGCAACAGTTCTGATGTTGCGATTGTGTGAGTTTATAATGAACTGGGAAATATCCATAATGAGGGATCATATTATTATTATTACAATTCGTATAAAGCAAAGCTTTTCATGACATATTTACAAGTTCTACTTTTGAAAAATAGAATACCTACATTTTTTTTCTTTGGTTTTGGCGTCGCATTTTAGCATTTGCCAGTGTCAAGTATTTATATATTTTCAAGTTAAATAAGTGTCCTCGTAACTAGTTATAGTCAAAGTCCAGTCTTAGTCAAGTCCAGCCCGTGTCAGTCAAGTCCAGTCATGTTTTAGTAAAGTAGTGGCGACTTTATACTATAAAGTTTCGATGGAGTTTTGAATGTCATGTTTCACTACATTATATCATTTTCCTACACTCACGCTTGTAATTCGGCACTTTATGAATAAAACACCACCATTTTTATGCATAAACACTCGACAAAACACAAGTTTTGAAAAAAAAAATACAGCGGAGCGACACGACTCTTCCCGCGTTCCTGCCAAAACACAATAGCTACATTTACATTTATTGACACCATAAAAATGACATTACACAAAGAATAATTTTTTGGCCATAGGTACCAAGAAATGAGTGTGTAAAAAAGTTGCCAGTAGTATTTATTCCTAATCCCATTTGCTTCCAGGTAACCCTCGGATGATTTAGGTGAGGGCGTGATCTACTGGTGGTCATCTGACTGAATATTGATGCAATTACTTACAATGTGAATTCAATAGATTTTCATAAATATGTACTTATGTTAAATATAATTCTAGTCTGTTCTAAAGATAATACCTAAATAATTTACGAAACCATGATTTTCCCTACTCATAGAAGATCTTTACATTATTTTGTACTATATACAACAGCTATACCCACGGTAATACACTGTAAAGTATAAAATAAATAATGTGAAAAAATAAACGTTTATTTCATTTTATGATAATAAGTTTAATTATTGTGTGATTAGTGTGTGTATTTGGCATTTGTATTGATACATACGTTAACATACTGAATTAAAAATTTCACGCTGCAAACTCAATTTATGTCAGACTAGCAGACGCCTCGCGGTTTCACCCGCGTAGTTCCCGTTCCCGTGGGAATACAGGAATAAAAAGTAGCCTATGTCACCCGGGGATTGTGTAGCTTTCCAACGGTGAGAGAATTTTTGAAATCGGTCCTGTAGTTTTTAAGTTTATTCGTTACATACAAAAATACAAATCTTTCCTCTTTATAATATTAGTATAGAAGTATAGATATCCTTGTATGTATGTGTGTGTGTGTTTTATATTTGTATATGTTTATACTTCTGTAAAAATACTTGACTTGACAAAATTTCCCGCTGCTACTTCTATCTATATCGGGTAAAATATGAATTACATACAAATAAAATGTGTTTAATTCAGAAAAAGATCCCGTATTAAAGATTAAACTAAACTAACTTTAAATCAATCATTACGATGTTTTACTACACTGGCAGCTCAAGCTCATTGTTCTGATTTGAACCCACACACATCGTCGTGTGAATCGACCGTGCTAACCACTGTGCTATCATCGCTACAAAAGGTGTTTCAAGTGTTTTGTTTTTTTTTTGTTTATGGGTGCTTGTTTTCCTGTTGTGAAACCAAAATCAACTTTGTCAGCTTCTCTCGTACTCGTAGTGGATGGCGTAGCATGAGTCAGTCCGCTAGCTGGCTCTCAGGCCGGATCTTTCCTCTGTGGTGACGTGACTCATTGATTGGCTGCGGATTTTTGTGGGGCTCCCCTGTAGGTACAAATGTTATCTTGAAGTTTGACGACGACTATCAATAGAATTACTGGATGTAGAATTACTGGTAGTAAAAATACGGCAGTTTCATGATGAACATACTAGGTTATAAACTTAGGATGTGCTCAAATGAAAGGAGTAGCCTCTTCAATGGTATGATAATGATACTTATCATTATGAATAATTGTTCTTTCAGAATATGTCAGGAATGGTGAAAAAATCAGCTGTTCCTATAACTGGAACTTTTTTATAGAACGGTGCCCATATCAAAAGATTTTCATAATGATGAATATTAGCAGCGGCACGCAATTTTTTTTTTTTACTTAATAGGTTCGCGTTTGATCACACCCTGCCTGATGTTAAACAGGATGCAGTCCAAGATGAAGCACGCTTACTTAGAAAAAAACCTGTTTACTCTAGATTTGAAGACACCCAAATTGTACTTCGTACTTTACTTGTACTTTTATTTTATAAATGTAATTGTAATTTTAGTTTAATATAGCAAAAGGCTATATTTTTAAGTCGTATATCGGCTCCGTTATCTGTCATACATAGGTGACGTCAATTTTCGAAAATACTTTTGTCAAATTTTCGTTACCAAAAGGAATAAAAAAAAAAAGAAAAAAAAATGTATATATAAAGTAAGTAAGTAAGTATGTAAAAAAGGATCAGTATATTTTTATTAGTATATTATTTTCTAAAACATGGGGTTTCTTGAGTGTAGTGTACAAAAATAGTGGTGTTTTATTCATAAAGTGGCGATAAATATACACAAGTGTGGGTTAGTGATGTATAGTGGTAATTTATGACTTTACGTGTTGTTTCCAAAACTCGTATGAAACATTTTGTAAAGTCTAGATTAGAGCACGACCAGACTAGACTATACTACTTTGTGTGCCTTAAACTTTTTATACTAGATTTATCTTAAAATACTTGAAAATGTAGAAATACTGCGACAAATGCACAAATTTCTATGCCATAAACAAAGAGAAAAAAAAAGCTATCAGCGCTCCTGGTGCACGTACCTAACCGGATATTGAAAATAGCGGGAAATACCTAATGTAATTTTTATACATTTTGATATCTAAAACATGGCGAAAGTTTTTTCAAATTGCCATAGACCTTCTATGCTTTGAAGTCTGAGGACTCTGTTAATATCAGTTAGTGAGATTTACGTACTACGTAAATGTAAATGGTATATAAATGTATCCAATAAGTAAAGGCAGCACTAAACATCGTGAATTATTCTTAATTACCTACTGAACGTCTGACTCTACGTTTCTCGTAGATTCGTACGGTCAAATAGAGCAAACTGCTGGCTTCCTTGTTCCCTGAGGAATATAATCTGGATCTTTTTAAGATCATAGCGAATATGTGTTTTTTATAGATTTAGATCGTCGTACTTCATCTTCGACTTCATCGTGGCTTACCAGGTGAGTTGGTAGTCAACTGCAAAATCATACGTGTTAAAAAAACCCCCTATCTTTTTCTCATTTTGAAGAGGAGGGCAAGGAGTTTTTTCTCATATATCCTACTAATACAATAAATGTGAAAGTTTGGATGGATATTTGTTACTCTTTCACGCAAAAACTACTGAACGGATTTGCATGAAATTTGGTATGGAAGTAGCTGAGACCCTGGATTAACACATAGGTTACTTTTTATCTCGAAAACATGTAGTGAGTTACGCGGCGGGGCGCAGCTAGTTTGATTATAATTTACGTATTACGTAATTCTAATTCATTAATATGCTAGAGCCGCTGAACCGACCTTTGTTGCCAGGCAAAATTCACAAAATTAGCACCTTACTCAACCAACTGTCAGACACGTGCCGCACTGATATAATTTAACATTAATCCGCCATCGGCAATAGATTTTGATAGTAAATAATGAATTTGTCAGCAAATCAACGAGCGACCTTACCCGTTCGAGCCTTTCCGGCCGGCGGGCGTCCGGTCCGGCCACCTCCGGCACGATAATTACCGGCATCTACTGAATTACTGAGGATTCGAACTTGCTATTTTTGGACTATCTATGATTGCCAAAATGATATAAATTTTGTATATATAGAAACGCTTTATTGTAGATACACATCAGAAATAGAAAAATGTATAAATAGTCTCACTCACAAGTGGCTTTACCGCTTAAAGTGGTCTCTTCCAGGCAACTAGGAATGGAATACAGGTTTCTGACTAAGAATAAACCGAAGACGGTGTAACATTCTTTAGTCATAAAAAAAATTAAGCAATACATAATATGATAATGAGTAGCGATGACAGCTCAGTGGTTAGCGCGGCAGGTTCGCATGCCCAAGGGCGTGGGTTCAAATCCCACAATGAGCTGCCGGTGACGGAAAACATCGTGAGGAAACCATAGCATGGTGGTAGAGTATTTTAGTTTTTGGCTGGCTAGCTACCACCCTCAAGTTGAAAATCTGCCGCCAAGCACCTAACGGTGTGTTCTGGCAGCCTCACTTGGGAGCCAGTTCCATTCCAGGCTAGGCGTGCTTTACCATCTTCGACCACGCCTGCACTTAACACCAGATGAGCTGTAGTTAAACACCTAGCCTGTCAACTAAAAAAAAATCACTTTACTTTGGTAGGCTCGTTTTAATACAGCTAAATCGTCGACTGATGCATCGGTTTTGATTTGTATTGTTAAATCTAAGATACGCCTCACCACTTGTAATAATATCGTAAACGCGCCGAGACAAGCCTGCTTCAAATTCGTTGCTCAAGCTCATTGTTGGGGTTTGATTTTTTTTGATCGTTTGTTTTTTCTCTTACACTTGGGTATTTGATATTAATTTTATTACAAAATTAAAGTGGCATCAATGCCGAATTGTATGACCTACCAAATGCTTACCAGAAGCGTTAATTGCTGTAAGCAACAAGCGACCGAAGACGGGACTCCGCGGGCAACTGCTTCACCACGACAACGCGCCCGAACACTCAGCGCGCAAAACGAGACTTCCTGGACAACACACCGCTTAAACTTTCGGGTCACCCTCCTTGCAACCCTTGTTTTGCGCCGTGTGACTTAATTGTATTCCCTAAATTAAAAATCAAGTCAAAGGTATACAGATGTCATAGCCGGAAAATGCGCTATTAGCGTTCGAGATAGAAGAGGTGTTTGAGGAAGGCTGGAAAAAGTAAAATTGGTTTAGATGCATGAAACTTTATATGGACGCTTGCGCGGAGAGTTCTTTGAAAATAAAAAAGCTATACCCATAGAACCTTTTTTGTAGTTTCGAAAAATTTCCTGACTGACCCGCGTACAAACTTATACTAATAAATAGGTACTTATTCCCTAAAATTACATCCATTTATTTTTAAAGCTTAATTTTTAATTTACAATATTGCTTCAGTAGCCGACTCTAAACTTAAAACTTTTACATCATAGAAAAAAGTAAATAGCGTAGCCATTTCCGTGAAATACATTTAATAATAAATTAAATGAAAACTCTGACGGCAGCGCTTGTTCTGCGTAAATAGAAACTCCTTTTTTATTGTTTGTACCGACTTCATTTTTTTTCTCTCGATATCTGGTGTAGACAGAAAAGTAGACCTATGAGTTGGAGTTTTGGCGGGAACGCAGAAAGAGACGTACCTATCATCTCCTTGTATTTTTTTCCAAAACTCGATTGTCAAGTGTTTATGCATTAAAATGTTGGTGTTTTATTCATAAAGTGCCGAATCACAAGCGCGAGTGTGGGAAAATGATATTATAATGTGGTATAACATGACTTTTCGTGTTGCTTCCAAAACTCCATCAAAGCTTTATAGTAAAGTCGCCACTACTTTACTAAAGCATGACTGGACTTGACTGACACGGACTGTATTTGACCAAGACTGGACTTTGACTATAACTATAGCTACGAAGCCACTTATTAAACTTTTGAAACATGAAAATATAAAACACTTGACACAGGCAAATGCTCAAAATGCGACGCCAAAACAAAAGAGAAAAAAAAAGAAGACCTACACCAGATCAAAAAATTAAGGTGTTTCCATTAGGTTCCTAATTCAAATCGTTTCCCGCCAATTTTATTTTCTCTCCATGTTCGATCATTGGCCTCTAGAATCTAATAACTTTGTCTATGACAATATTCCAGAGTGAGACCAAAATAGATAGACAGAGTTGTTCTTTGTATCAGCCCCTAAATAGAGTGCGTAATAGAAAGGGGAGGCCGGAGGGTCGACGCCGGTTCGCGCAAGCGCTCACCTACCCAGTACTAATATCGGTTTTATTACAACGGGTTTGTTGTTTTCTCACGTTGATTTTGTTTTTTAATTGGTCCAGTTATTAAACTGAAAATTACAGATAATAGGATACCTAAATGTTATTCTGCTAGTTGCCAATAATGTTTTGTCATTATAACTAGTAAATAGTTAGCTCTCATTTCTTAGGTGGGTATTTTGAGGAAAAAACGTGGTAACAGATAGAAAAATGTATGAAATAAGTTTTCATTTACGCTCAACACCGTTGCAGTTTGCATGTATTTTTGTAGCGCTGATAGCTCAGTGGGTGTCATGGTCGGAACGTACACCGAAGAGCGTAGATTCAAATCTCAACCTTTGCTATCACAAGGTCATCAGTTTGAGATGTCGGTAGGTAAAGGAAAACATTGTGAGAAAAGCAAACCGCAGAGCACTTTTTAGTACTGTAATGGCTAGATACTATCTGTTGAAAATCTGCCTCCAATGAACTAATATGGTGTTCCAGAAGTCTCACTTGAGATCTAGTTTCCAATTCAAGATGTCTTTACCAACCATTTTCGACTACATGATGACTAAACATTAGGTGTGCTATAGTCAAACACCTAGCCTACCAACCATAAAAAAATACCAATTGTGTACTTAATTATTTTTTGAAAATGTCTTTACTAGTTGACCGGCCGGAATCGAACTCAAAACTTCCGGTTTTCAAACCCGATTCACCACCTCTTCATCAGAAAGGTCGTCGTGTTGTGTCTCGTTCTCTCTCCAATTTAGAAAGAGCGAGACAAAATCATGTTTTCAAAATTGGGGTTGTCTTAAAACCTAACTCAAATTTTCGATACTACCTATTACGAAAATGTATGAAAGAAAACAGGTTAAACGTTACGTTAAACTTTCTGTTTATACTCTGTTACCTACATTTCGGATACATTTCGGTATTTTTCTGTTTGGTAAGTAGTTATAGGAAACATAACGAAGATTGTTTCGTAAATACAAAATTACACAAAAATGACAAATAAGAAATTAGTCCAACGATAAAAAAATTTACACGTATCACTAGATCACCAGTAGGTAAAATATGAACGCTATATAAACTATGCTGTGCCCCGCGGTGTTACCCACTACATTTTTTCGGGATAAAAAGTAGCCGATGTCTTTTTTTTCTTTTTTCTTTTTTTTTTATGGTTGACAGTCTAGTTGTTTGACCACAGCTCACCTGATGTTAAGTGAAGGTGTGGTCGAAGATGGTAAAGCACACCTAGCCTGGAATGGAACTGGCTCTCAAGTGAGGCTGCCGGAACACACCGTTAGATGCTTGGCGGCAGATTTTCAACTGTCTCAGCTAATCCAGGGTCTCAGCTACCTCCACACCAAATTTCATGCAAATTTTGCGTGAAAGAGTAACAAACATCCATCAATCCATCCATTCAAACTTTCATGGACTTTCACATTTATAATATTAGTGGGATTGGTGCATCTCGTTAGGAGGTCGTTTATGGAAGCGCCGCCGTAGCATGAGATATTTTGCCGTCAAGCGAGTGTAAACGTCAAGCAGTATGCAATTTTTTACAGGTTTTTTCGGAGAGCATTTCGTTCGTCTTATTGCATTTGCATATTTTTTTAAATTACAATTGAAACCTAAAACATAATTTATTATTGTTCACAACATCCCTAGTGTCTCCGGCAGCTAGATGTGTTCTCGAAGGGTGGCCGTCACCCGGTCGGCAGATGTGCGCGCACGTGGCACAACTCGCGACGACCGTACAATGGAACGCTCCCGATCCAACATGGCGCCCTGAGAACTTTTCCGCTCTTTTCATTCATGTGACTGAAACATAGAACTACCCTCGTTTTTGAAATGAATAAAATTAAAAACGTAAAGTCTAACTAACCATAATAATATGTTAAGAGTTGTTTCTCGCAGAGCGCTATTTTTTGTTGCAATTTTGCAGTTCCTGATTGCAGTTTCATTACTCATGGCAGGTTTATGAAAACAAATGTCGATTAAATTAGTTATAGATTTTTTTCAAAAGTTCTGGTGTTCACAATATAGAAAGTTCATCTATCTATATATGCTTGTATAAAAAATTATAGAGACCAAAAAACCAGTGTAAAGGGCGATCTATGTCTATCCATAGCCAAGAATAAATTAAAAAAAAAGGTACCAAAATTAAAAAGCGCAAAGGAACTTTGATTTTAGACAGCTGTAGACAAACCATAGATACCCAAGCGCTATTTTTCCGTACGTTCTTGATGTAACATATTTGCTAGTGCATAATATGTTTACTTGAATCTTCTAACTTAGTAATTGAACTATAATTGGCAAAAGCGCCAGAGATTTCGAATTTGTTGGCCTGAGCGAGACAAAACAATCCTCCGCAAGCAAACAATTCAGAAATTGTATGCAAGTTTTGCTTAGTTTGAGACTAGATGGCGCTGTGTAAAATGCCTTACATTATTTATTTCACTTATATCTACATAATGTTAATTGGTAACGAATTTTGTAAATAAGGCAGACGGCTCAAAGACAAATTCAGTTCATAACATATAGCCGTTTCTACCTCAAAGTTGGTCACATGCATATATATAACTACACCTTCGAAATAATTGGACGCATTTCAATATCCTGATCCTTATTCTGCAAAGAAGATGTTATCTGACGGAAATTTTAAAAAATATTTCTTATCTTGGATCTTAAAACGGAGTTATAACATCAGAAATAAAATGAAACTTGATATGTTACTGTGATGGGAGTCCAACTGACCAATATAAGGTACATAGTAAATAGCAATAATAAATGATGAGGTATGAGGTCGATGGTCGGTATCAAGGTTTGAGGATATCACTGTACGACTTCTGTGCATTATCCCTAGCACAAAACCCATCAAACTCGTACGTAAATATGACGCGAAAATTATATTTAATTTACGTCCGAAGGAACGAACGTCCCTAACGTGATACCAATTTTTTAAAAGCATAGTCATCATTATCAAATCAGATTGAGCTGCGGGCACGTAGATGTTAAGTGACAGTGTGGTCGAAGATTGACACACCTAGCCTGGAATGGAACTGACTCTCAAGTGAGGCTGCCGAAACACACCGTTAGGTGCTAGAAGGCAGATTTTCAAGAGGGTGTAGAAAATAGTAGAGTAAATAATAATAATAAATAGGCCGAGTAGTAGAAAATACCATACCACCATACTATATGTTTTCCTTACGATATTTTCCTTCAACAGCAGCTCCAGCTTATTGTTGGGGTTGAACCTACCCCCTACGGCGCGTGAACCGACCACGCTAACCACTGAGCTATCGTCGCTACAACTGGCTAGAATATCAATAATTAATAATATCCGCTTCCCTATTTTCAATACCTAGACTATGTTCGAAGTAGCTACTTTAAGAATATTAAAAGTCAAGGCTGACTGAACATGTAGATACCTAGGTGCCAGGTAATTGCATATCAGTTATATGTAAAGGTATTGCTAGCTGACATTGAAAACACTGCTCATTCTTCATGTATTTAGTCTGCAGAAAAGTGTGCTGTACCCACCTATTCACTGGTCAAACACCTTGACTCTACCTACTTAACAATATCCAGAATTCGCATATTCCTATGTAATGCAAATTTCTTTCGGCTGTCTCATTACAATAATGATACCTATTTCAACTAATGCAAAGTAGGTATTCGACATTTACTCATACCGATTCCGAGTCGCCACCACGGCCGAGCGCTCGTCATTACACCGATGGTCAACCGGTTTGTGATCGCATCAGAAAAACAGCTACCCCGGTACCACGGCACGTGTTACACGCGCGACATGCGACAGTCTACGTACCACGAAACGGTGAGCGTGGCAAGCGAGACGAAGATGGAAAATATGGATAGTTTCGGTCATATCTCGTGGTGAAGGTGGCCGATATGCGCGCTGGAGAGCGCCACAATTTCGGTGTCAAAAATTTTATATAACACTGCGAATTCAAGAGTGCGCTGTCTTTTCGAAGTTTTATGGCACAATGCGCTTAGCGCTGACGGGGTATATCACTAGCCGACGAGTAGTTGAGACAAGATCCAGTGCATGCGCGATGCATCGCCGCTGACTCCGCTTCAATTACTTAGATGTTTTACGACATCCACGCCAAGCTTTGCTATGTTCATACATTTTGTATGAATCCTTACATTTAATTTTTTTTTTATGATTTCAATTTTCAATTAATTTATTGTTCTACATCAATTAAGTTAGTATATACTTTTTTTAAATATATTGTGTTAGTTACAAACATGTCAATTTACAAATATGTCAATAAAAATTTACGAATGATATCTATTACTTTTAAACAATGCAGTCAAAAATGTAATACTAAGAAGTCCCCCGCGAACCCAGCCCCGTCCGTCCGTCTGTTGCTTTCTAATGTTGATACGGCTAAACAGATTTTGGTAAAATTCTATACTATTTAATTTTTATCTGAGTAAAATATACATACCTACAAGCTTGTGATCTTTGCTATTAGAAACCTTGTTACATGACTTTGGCGAGTATTATTAAAAACGAAGAAATTATTAAATTACTAGTAAGTAACTAGTTAATTTATTTTATGTATATCGACGTTTTGTGAAATACAATATAAATAAGACAATAATTTGTAACACATTACAGTACCCTAAAGATAGCGGGTAAAACCGCGGAACGCTGCCATTCATTATAAAAGTACATACATATTAGTTAACATTTATCTCTCCTTTGATAGTAAGTAGGAGAATATAGCCTTTTCTATTGTTCTTATCGATTAATGTTTAAATCGATAAATAATACATCGATAATATCTCGCTAATTAAATATGAAGCTCATTTCTCACAAACATTATAAAGACAAACGTTTGTGTGTGTTGATTACTACTTCACAGCTTAATAGTTTGGTATGAAATTTAAAATACAGATAGCTTATACACTGCAATAACACATTTTACTTGATCTAAATTTTATACTAAACTAGCGACCCGCCCCGCCATAGCACGCTAAAAACGTTGAATTTCTCTACTTGTTTACAAAAGTTTAAGTATTTAAAAAGTTATACATTGTCATTGTAAATGCAAACATTCCGTAAAAACATATTGAAATAACAGTGAAATGTGGCTACCACAAAAGTCCCGTAAATAAATTAGAATAAACAAAATAACATTGAAAACCGTTGTATGAAAAGAAGTCTAGAAGAAGTAAGCACACATACAGACACACGAAACGAACGATCTGAAAACACAGGTAAAACCGTGCAGCGTCATTTGTATCAGTAATCGTGATGCTTAGACACCAATCCAGGTGACCTACCACAATTAAAAAAACATTCTGCTCTCAATGTCATATTGCACTTTGTCTCAGTCTCTCAGCAGTGGATAGAACAAGACAAAGTTAATAAACAACAGAGCAAGTTTTCAAATTACGTTAGGCCTCCATTTATTTTCGTGGTCATTCATTATAGAATACTAATAGACAATAATAATACTTCCTGAAAAATTCCTTAACACATGTGGCTTACCATTTCAAAATTAGAAAAATAGACACGCATGCGGAATCAGGTCAAATGATCGAAAAATTAGAAAGCTGCGTGGGAACGGGCGGAGCACGCCATCACAGTCGGCGAACGAAATATAGAAGAGGAGAAAGGTGAAACTCGCTTATGACGACGGCTTCTGGAGGATATTTGAAAACGGCTAAGTTATGGGGGAGACACGGGAAAACGAGGTTGCCAGACAGAACATTCGAAAAGGAAATTTTATTTACTGCTTCTAATTTAGTACTATTTTCTAATATTGTACTACTGTTATTTATTCTACAGTTTAGCTCAGTCAGGAATTAGGATAAAGGAGTTGCATCCTAAAAAACTGAAATATGGCAGAAATCATTACAATAACAATAATAAAGAGAACTTGCACAATGCACAGACGTGCTATGGCCGAAGACGAAAAAGAAAAATAATCATATTAAAACATCAATATTATGCTGGAGAAATACTTGACACTGGCAAATGCTCGAAACGCGATGCCAAAACCAAAGAAAAAAAATAATTATGCCGGAGTTTTAGCGGGAACGCGGAAAGAGTCGTGTCACCCTGTTGTAATTTTTTCCAAAACTAGTGTTTTGTCGAGTGTTTATGCATAAAAGTGGTGATGTTTTATTCATAAAGTGCTTTGATTAAATTTGACTGATCAAATCCAGTCATGCTTTAGTAAAGTAGTGACGACTTTAATAGTAGTAGCATATAGAAGCTCTGATGAAGTTTTAGAAGCAACAATAAAAATCATGTTTCACCACATTATATCACTTTCCCATACACGTGCTTGTAATTCGGTACTTTATTAAAAAAACATCGCTATTTTAAACACAAGTTTTGGAAAAAAATACAATGAGGCGAAACGACTCTTTCCGATTCCCGCCAAAAAAATGTTAAAAAATTACAAAAACTTTTAACTCGAGTGGCATTAGGCATACCTAGTACACCTACCTACCTCTATAGAGCATAGCCAACTAAGTACGTAAGCGCATAATAGTAAAACCTATTTCTAGACCCAAAAGACCCAAACAAAACAAGTCCCTCGCCATTTTCACGAAAATTCAGCGTGCATCGTTAGACTGTAGTAAGTGATAGCAAGGGTACAATGGGCTGAAGGGTGTAGGCGAAGAGTATCTGAACAATTTTATAAAGATTGAGCAACTAACATCTAATATCGCAGAACATTTCACACAGCGCCATCTAGCCCCAAACTAAGCAAAGCTTGTACTATCAGACAGCTGATAGAATACTTATATACCTACTTTTTCGGAAATACATACATACTTATAATAATTATATTCAGTACCTTCACCCAGACACAGAACAAACATTTATTGTCGTTTAAATGTTTGTTCTGGTGGAAATCGAACGCGCCCACTACAGCTCTTGAAGCAGATATTCTAACTTATGAGCTAACTGGGCAGTCAAATTATATTAGCAAAAAGTGGTTAAGCCTAAAAGTTTCGGTGTTCGTAATACTCTTTTCATTTACTAATATAATTCCAAAGAAAATTTCACTAATAGAAAACTAAATTATTTTTGTTTGAATAATTTTTAGATATTTTCTTTGCAAAAGTAATGACCAACGGCAACACCAACCTAGTAACACCACTGAACACACAAAAACAACAAACAGTTACAAAATAACTTACAAGTTTTCATTCTAGATTTTTAACGCAACTAATCTTAAAACTTAACTTAATATAAATGAACAATTAAAAAACAGCTGTTTCACACATTTTTATATATGAATATTTTTAAATATTTCCTATATGAAAATTTTCCATTGAACTGGTTTTTTTTCTCGCCCATTTTGAAATGACTCCACAACAAAAATCCTAATCCTAATAGGAAGTTAAACCTAACTAGTTTTGAGATAATAATTATTGCCAACGACTCTATTGTTTTTCTGATCTCGTAACATGAGTACCCCGCGTCCCCGGACTATAAGTCGCAGAGGGTGTGTAGGACGCAAGGGCACGGCGGCCGTCGGCCGGGACGTTGGCGGAGGGCGGCCAAGGGTACACTACGCAGCCCTAAGCTGCATTTATGCTTATTACGCCACTATTGTTTTCAGTAAAGGCCAGCTGAACTTCATTCACTCTCTATCTGCTTATACAAAACTTGCTGTTGGCCTCTTTTTCGTCTCAAAATGTAGTTTTAGAATGTTTACTAGCCTATTTTGAAGTTAGTTTTGTTGTTTTAATTTGTTATTTTTATTCATTTTGGAATAAAGTGTGATCATACATACAATTTTGATAAATCGTTTCACATTTTTCATAGAAAAAATTCGGTATTACTTTTTTAAGCTGTTTCACATTTCAGAAATTTTTCTGCCCTGGTTAATTTTTCCCACTAATATTATAAATGTGAAAGTTTGGACGGATGTTTGTTACTCTCTCACGCAATAACCACTGAACGGATTGGATTAAATTTGGTATGGAGGTAACTGAGATCCTGGATTAAAACAGGCTACTTTTTATCCCGAAAACATGTACCGGATAACACCGCGGGGCGCAGCTAGTTAAGAATATTTTTTTGTAATTTTTAACCTTTCGCGACTTGAACACAAAATTATTTTTATCACCGGATCTTAATCGCGCACAATATATGTACTATTAAATTAGTTTTGCTTATAGCACTAAGCATTCTGGAACATCCTCAGCGCATCAAACAGCACGCAGCGGTTAATGCTGTCTAGAATACAACCAACCACGAATTTAACATTATACGTAAATTAGCAAAAAATAAACAGATTATTTAAATAGAGCTCCACCAGCTAGCGGCTACCACCGCCCGGCAAAGCTCTCTCCAGACTTTACTATAACTAAAAAGTTTCAAAAACTATAACCCGACTACGGAAAAAATGTTGTCTATATTATCCGGAACAAAATAACAAATCGATTGATAATCTCATTCATCAAAATTGGATTGTTGTTAAGGTATGGTTGACATACATACCTATATAATTATGTATACATGGACTGCTGAAATTTAACCCTTCCTTTTGGCTTAGCCGAAATCTGGTAAAAATACAATATCGTAGCCACATAGATTTTTCATATCTTTGCAGTTAGTCTGTCACGCAAAGTCATCACAGAATTTAAAGTTAATGCGAAAATATGACATCGCCGACAAAATGGGTAATGACTTCTTTGTCCTACAAATTCGTTTGACGTACAGGAATTACGCGCGCACAAGCACATTCGTCTATTTGTGTGTGTGTTTTTGCGTATGACAACATAATTTTTTACGAGTCTTCATACATTTTCAACGCAACATTATATCTGTATCACTTTATTTTGTATCCGCATTAGTTTGTGGACAAAAATTACAATATTCTTCATATGGGGATATTTGTATGGAAACTTAACTATACCTAGACGCTATACTGCAGACTAAGTTAGCGTTACTTAAATTTGGTCAAAGAAAAATCCTCGGAAAGCAGTATATTTGTATATAATGACAGCCCTGTTGGCTCATTGGTAGCATATCTGCCTTAAGAACTGGCGTGGGTTTGATTCCCGCTCAGGACAAACATTTTATGTATCAACAAATGTTTGTTCTGTGTCTGGGTGTTCTGTATATATTATAAGTATGCATTTACAAAAAAAAAGTATTTATGTATTCTATCAGTTATCTGACTTCCATCGTACAAGCTCTGCTTAGTTTGGGGTCAGATGGCGCTGTGTGTAATGTCCTACGATATATATATATATATATATATATATTATATTATATTATATAATTATATTTCTGTCTCGTCCCCTCAATATATCATTTTTAATAATTAAATAATACCTATGTCGCATCCGGACATCTCACGGCTTTTAAAGGAAACACGAAGCGCGCCAACATCACATCGGTCGGCAATTAGCCGCGACTTCACTTCGGTGCGCTTCTGACAGAGCCATCTTGTCATCCTCAGAATACAGCTAATTATGTCTGTAGAATAATAAATTATCACGTTACGATAATCGCTTTTTTATTATTATTTAATTTGCCCCATTGTGCAGACTAAAGCTGTAAAGCCATACTGCTTCGACTTCTGTTTTTGCAATTCAAGTCTAACATCTAAGTATAATTCATATTACAGTCAAAGTCCAGTCTTGGTTGTCTAGTCCGTGCCAGTCAAATACAGTCATGCCTTAGTAATAGTGGCGACTTTACTATAAGCTTTTGTAGCGATGATAGCTCAGTGGTTAGCGCGGTAGGTTCGCATGCCGAAGGGCGTGGGTTCAAACCCCAACAATGAGCTTGAGCTGCCGGTGAAGGAAAAACATCGTGAGGAAACCATAGCATGGTGGTAGGGTACTTTCTAGTACTCGGCTGGCTAGCTACCACCCTCAAGTTGAAAATCTGCCGCCAAGCATCTAACGGTGTGTTCCGGCAGCCTCACTTGAGAGCCAGTTCCATTCCAGGCTAGGTGTGCTTTACCATCTTCGACCACACCTTCACTTAACATCAGGTGAGCTGTTGTCAAACAACTAGCCTGTTAACCATTAAAAAAAAAAAAGCTTCGATGATGTTTTGGAAGCAACACGAAGAGTTATGTTTCATCACATTATATCACTTTCCCACACTCGCGCTTGTAATTTGGCACTTTACAAATAAAACACCACTATTTTTATAGTCATAAACACTAGTTTTGGAAAAAAAATACAATGGGGCGACACGACTCTTTCCGCGTTCCCGCCAAAACTCCTTTTTTTCTTCGATTTTGGCGTCGCATTTTGTGCATTTGCTAGTGGCAAGTGTTTTATATTTTCTTTTTTTTACGAGTCTGTCTGCGTTCCTGCCAATAATCCAATAGTTGCTAGGGTAGCAGAAAGCAAATTGACTTGTAACATTAGTGTAATCAATAAAATATCTGTATTTGCATACGTACGATATGTTGTAGCGCAGTCTGAAAAGGCCGCAATACCACAGAGTACCCGGGTTTATAAACATGTTTGCATTGCAAGTAGGTACGTGTGCATCGGTGCACTGCGACCGCTGCCCGCCAAAGGAATTTGTTTCTACCTGTCCATTCAAAACAATAATTATTTATTTATAGGAGTGGGCTCGTACTGCGCTCTGAATGGACTATTTGAATTTTATCATCTCCTAGGAGTAAATGCGTTTTACTGTCTATTACGCATCATTAATGATGGGGTATCTTATATTCAGCTATCAAACTTTGGTAACGAAATAGTAAAATTCATTGACCGACGTTAAATAGAGATGTTCTAAACTTGATATGTATTTTGAGTTCCGTACTGGTGGTGCGATTTCCATACAAATAAATGTTTGCCATTCATAGACAAATGGAGCATAATTTTACAGTGAAATCACAGCTACTGACATTTATTTTGGTCTTTATTCGCGGTAAATCACAATTGCTTGAATAAAACAGTAGATTATGCTAATAATTTGTATGGAAATCGAACCACCTTAAACATGAAAAAAGGACTCAATAAGTCGTTGTCCATCTGGTCGTCTGTTAAGACTAAATTATAGCGATTGTAGCGATGATAGCTCAGTGGTTAGTTAGTGCGGTCGGTTCACACGACGAAGAGCGTGGGTTCAAACCCCAACAATGAGCTAGAGCTGCCGGTGAAGGAAAACATCGTGAGGAAACTGCAGCACGGTGGTAGGGTATTTTCTATTAGTCGGCTGGCTATCTACCACCCTCAAGTTGAAAATCTGCCGCCAAGAACCTAATGGTGTGTTCCAGCAGCCTCACTTGAGAGCCAGTTCCATTCCAGGCTAGGTGTGCTTTAACATCTGCGACCACACCTTCACTTAACATCAGGTGAGCTGTGGTCAAAACACCTAGCCTGTCAAACATAAAAAAAGAGAGTGTATCGTTCGTCTCATTACTTTAACATAAAACGATTGTAAAGATAAGAATGTGCGACTAACTAAAGAATAATTAAAGTATAAAAAAGAATGGATGTTAATCAAATGTGAAAATGTTATCAACTAAACATCAGACGAGATGGTATATTTAATAATTAATCCTGGTCGAGGACGACACCCAATTGTCACCCACGCTACAGATTATTTTATTTTTAGGTTCAATATCTACTCAAACCTCCTTTTACGCCCACTTTAGATAAACATTAGGGACAGGGAAAGACTGGACAGAAGAAAAATAATATAGCATAAAACAGACTATCATACTAAAACGTGATTAGGTACTTGTACGTAGGCAAGCGTGCTTCATCCTCGGCCACATCGTCGTTTCCCTTTCGACCGAGACAACGCTGTAAAAAAATCTTTACTTTTCAAGCCATTTTAACCGACTCAAAAAAGGAGGAGGTTCTCAATTCGAATGTACGTTTTTTTTAATATTTTTTGCTTTCAGAGGAGCTTCTATAATTTTTTTATCGAAATCGATCGCGAAATTTTTAAAACATCAACAAATAAGTACATACAGTACACCCAGACACAGAACAAACATTTTTATACCACAAAACGTTTATTCTGGGTGGGAATCGAACCCAGTGCGTTTAGTTAGCCTAAGGGTCATGGAGTCGGTCTTTTTTAAATTGGAAATTTATATATTATTCTAAAATAAACTTATAAATATATTTTTTCCTTGCGATGTTTTCAATATAGAACAATCCGCTGAGATTCAAAGTACAACGAACGTCCTCTAAAATAGTCCTATGATTTTCCTCAAAACACAGCGCGCTGGTTGACTCGGTGGGTATGAGAATCGAGTTGGGGAATGAGACGGCAGATCCACTGTAAAACAGTTATCGAGCTCACTACTCTACAGACCAGCGCAGCGGTCGGCAACATGCGGTTCGCACCTGTTTTGTGAAAGAAAATCTCTTCTTTTTTTTTATACTTATATAAATAACTAGTGGACGCCTTGCGGTTTCACCCGCGTAGTTTCCGTACCCGTGGGAATACAGGGATAGAAGTAGCCTATGTCACCCGGGGATAGTGTAGCTTCACAACGGTGAAAGAATTTTTGAAATCGGTCCAGTAGTTTCGGAGCCTATTCAATACAAACAATCAAATCTTTCCTTTTCATAATAGTTTAGATAGATAACGTTATGAAAGTGCATAGTTAATACAAAGTGCAAAGTAGTGCGAGCGTTCAAGAGTATATATATACCCTAAGAGAAGAGAAAGAGAGAGTATATGTGTATATATATATACACTTTTCTTGCCATTTTCTTTATCTCATTATGTTTTAATTAAATTGTTAAAAATGGTAAATTATTATCTTTCAGAACATCAAATTAATAGCATTAATAATAATGTAAATTTATTTCAGAACGACTCCATATCGATTTGTATCTAATAACAATATAATTAATTAAAAGCTCTAGATATCTAGGTACTATTTTTTTTTAATTTTACAACAGATTCTCCCTACACGGTTGAAAGGCTAGGTGTTTGGCCACAGCTTAGATTTATTTTTTTAATATAAGAAAGTAATGAGACGAACAACACGCTCTCCTGATAGTCAGAGATAACGCCAGTTCATGACCTTTGCAGCGATACACAGAACTATGAGTAACAAAACAAAGCCCAGGGCATCGCTGCATTGGCGCGCATTACTTTGAGACTTTCAATGGTTAGTCTCAACATCCCAGTAATTTCGCTAGTTGCAGTACCCGACGACCTCCTGCTAAGGAGATCTAGATATTTATTTATTCCTTCACCGACAGCTCAATCTCATTGTTGGGGTTTGTACGTGACAACCGACCGCACTAACCATTGAGCTATCATCGCTACAAAAACTACTAGTTTAAAGAAATCATCATACGTTTCCGTGAGCTTGAGTACTGGTGTGAATTTCTATTGCTAAGAAACCAAGCGAGTGCCGAGACGGAGCGTGGCGCAACTCGCTGCCTCCTACCTAACAAGTTACATAAAAATACAAGTAGAAGCAACAAGGCACCGGACTCAGCCCGGAGTACCGGTTGCTCCATACTCGACCGCTCATTTTTACTCTGCTAGATAGGACAACCCATTACTTTAACGTTTAATTGGCTATCGTGCTACGAACGATGGCGTAGCGTTAACTTCTGGTAGCCTTTTCTATCTTCGTAGTACCTGGATAGACGCTCTATTTTACGCACGCACACTAACAACAAACACACTCTCTCTCTCTCTCTCTCTCTCTCTCTCTCTCTCACACACACACATACACATAATACAATATGTTTTTATGTCGAATAAAAAAAATATTATTATCATTTCACCGCCACTTCATGCAAAAATCACGAATTTACACGATTCACAATTTTTTGTGAAAATACATTATTATTGGCAACTCTATAATTGCATCTGTGTGCGTGAACACAGCACAGTTCCGCACACATAGCAAATTTATGGCTTAGCTTCTGAGCAAGCGTTGTTTGAGTACTGACTTTCTGTAGGTAATAATTCTATGGTTAAAAATTATATATATTTTTTAATTTATGTATTTTGAAGTTAAACTTAATTCACCAGAAATTATATGGGATAAAAAATCAAATTCTTTATCGGTAACATCTTTGTTACAAGACATGTTTAATAAGTAAATTAAATTAAAAAAATTATTGAATTTTAAAAATCATCGAGTTCATTAAATGTCTGTTCGACAAGACAATCTCAAAAGTTCTTTTGAAGGACAACTGGACGGCGCATCACAAAAAAAACTTTTTTGTTTTCATAAAATGAACAACGAGTGTGACAACAGCTAAGCATTATGGCTAAAAGCTATTTTTTTGGCAAATCGGGATATGCTGCATAGAAGTTTTGTTTTGTTGGGTAATATTATAACTACGGCCTCCAGACATTTTTTTACGCCTTGCTAACTGGTACAAATTAAAAAAAAAACGCTCGTCGACAGAGGACGGCGTCGGTTCAATCTGTTGATGCGTCATATAAGTGCAGTAGGTTAATTCTACTGAAACTAAAGTTGAGTACGAGTGTGAAAAATCGACCAAGTGCGAGTCGGACTCGCTCACGAAGGGTACCGTAACCATTAGCTATGAAAACGGCAAAAAAATCACGTTTGTTGTATGGGAGCCTTAAATATTTATTTTATTCAGTTTTTTAGTATTTGTTGTTATAGCGGCAACAGAAATACATTATTTGTAAAAATTTCAACTGTCTAACTATCACAGTTTATGAGATACAGCCTGGTGGCAGACGGACGGACAGCGAAGTCTTATTAATAGGGTCCCGTTTTACCCTTTGTCTACGGAACCCTAAAAATTTATGAAAAATGGAACAGCAGCAAAATATTGAAAGTAGGTGAATGGTAACTAAAGTTTTTTACTACATTTTCTATCTAACGCAAAGATTTGACTTAATACATTATTTTACTGTTAAGTCAGATTGCAACTGGTAAGTAGGATTTTTGTTCAATAGTAGATTTCTTTCTGAATTGTATATACCTGTATGTATCTATAATTGTATGTACCTGTCTGAGAGTATCCTACTTAGGTATGGTAGTTTTTTAATAAATTTGACCATCTATGTGTTTGACTAAAGCTCGACTGATGTTAAGTGATTGTGGTCGAAGATGGTAAACATGCATAGCCTAGAATAGAACGGGCTCTCAACTCTTTCAACATGAAGGTGGTAGCTAGCCAGTCGAGTACTAGAAAGTACCACCATCAAGCTATTACTCACGTTTTCCTTCACCAGCAGCTCAAGCTCATTGTTAGGATTCGAACCGCCCTTCGGCGTGTGAAGCGACCGCGCTAACCACTGAGCTATCGCTACAAAGATTCAGATAGATCTCCTACACATATCAAGGTACATACATTTATAAAAGACACTAAAGAGAGACTTGCATATTCATTTGCGAGATTTACTTACTATGTTAACGTTCGAAAAATGTATGGAAAGTGCAACAGCGTCTCTGGTGGGCGTGCTTGCAAACTGATTTTTTCATACATTTGACTATCGCTTACGTAGGCACTATGTAGGTATTTCTCGAAAATAATATGCTAGAGACACTTTACTAATTTCATAGTCATCTTGTAGATACCTTGAAAGTCATAAAGCATTGCACCGGAAGACGAGAAAATGCGCGACAAACTTTCCAGAACCATCAAACTATCGTAGCAATATCGTACTATCATAGCAATGTTGAGACCCTGGTTTGGTTTCACACTATGTCAGTGACGATGCCAATTCATTGAACTCTAGTCATTAAGAGCGAGGGGTCAAATTGGAATGAGTCATTTTTAGTTTTAACTCTACCTACATGCGGCTGACTAGCGACACCTAGCGGTTTTTTTAGGAAACTCTATGTAGATTTTTTATTACTCGTGCCCCGCTCTGGCTTTGCCCTGGTGTTATTAATATTGGTGATTTGATTAAAAACATCAAAATTCTTTACACAAAGGTATCAAGCAAGCGTAGAAACAGATATTGTCAAGTTTCATAAGTAAAAAAGTAGTCAAAGTCCAGTCCGTGTCAGTAAATCCAGTCATGCTTTAGTAAAGTAGTAACAACCTTACTATAAGCTTCGATGGAGTCTAGGAAGCAACACGAAAAATCATGTTTCACCACATTATTTCACTTTCCCACACTCGCGCTTTTAATTCGGTACTTTATGAATAAAACTCCACTAATTTAATACATAAACACTCGAAAAAACCTACCTGTCCTGGTTGTACCTACTAGGGTTTTCAAAGTGAACTCAGTTTTAAACACTTAAAAAACATTAGTTTTGGAAAAAAACAATGAGGCGAAGCGGCTCTTTCCGCGTTCCCGCCAAAACTCCTTTTTATTTCTTTCTTTTCTAAAACATACTTAATATGTACTTATATAGATTTAAAACAAAAAATACAGAAACTACATGCATGCCAATATCATGATGTAGATATATTTTGTGTCGTAAGGCCCTGAAATATGTATTTGTGTGCGTGTAGTTAGCTTATGACAAGCGAAAACTGTTATACTGAAGAGCCTTCACCTATTTTCTACGCAAATTATATCTGTATACTAAGTACATTTTTCTAGTCTGTGCATGGCTACGAAATATTTATTGACACTTAGGCAGTATGGCTTTACAGCTTTTGCCTGCCCGATCAGGCAAATTATTTAAAAAAAAATGTTACACTTTGAAATAAGAATCTTTCTTGCTACTAGTAGATAGATAGAAACTCTTTGTTGTTTATACCTACTAGAAATCAACAGAAACGTAAAAGCCCTTGAGCTAGACACACAAGTGGCGGCCTTATGACTAAAAGCTCTAGCCAGCTAGCAATGATCGAACAGCAGTGGCTCTAGCATAATAATTAGCGAGAACTAGCTACGTAAACAATATTCAAGAAATGAAAAATATTGTTTCAATTTTTGTTTTACTTACTAGCGTTGAATTATATCGGAAACTGGCTATAGTTTTGGCCACATCCGGTGGCCTTCGTCATGGAGACAAAACTGGAGCAATAATGACGTG
Source organism: Biston betularia (assembly GCA_905404145.2). Lineage (NCBI taxonomy): Eukaryota > Metazoa > Arthropoda > Insecta > Lepidoptera > Geometridae > Biston > Biston betularia. Next base: position 6,222,073 of record FR989879.1, read on the forward strand.
TCAAAACCAGTTTCCATTTAATCCCGCCAGGGGTTGCTGCCCCACTTTCCATACATTTTATATCGTGAATATCGCAAATTAAAAATCCTAGCCCATCGGATGAACTGTTCCAATTGAAGCATTTATCTTTAACCTACCCGCACTCATGATAAGAGTCACAAACAGAATGTTCCGAGAAGTTGTTATTATCCGTCGCTGGTAGATCGTAAACAGGCGAGCGGCGACTGTCGGCGGTGACACATCGCGCTGATTCACGGACCGGCACTTGCGCGCGCGCACTGTGCGCGTGCTCGGCACAAGAATCCGTGACGTCAGCGTCCGGTGCCTATTGCTGCGCACGGAAATTTATCGAGCGCTAAAATGTGACTTGACTCTGGATTGCATGAGGTCACAATGCGAATAGAAACGTATAGAACTATTATGTTCTTAGAGGACTTGGATTCAAGACACGTTCTCGTAAATTTGGCAACGTCTCGGAGTTTAAAAGGAACCTAATCATCATCATCACCCTATATTAGTCCACTGCTGGACATAGGCCTCTCCCAAGACACGCCACTCAGCCCGATCTTCGGCTTTTCGCTTCCATCCACCGCCAGCTGTCCTACGTATATCGTCACTCCATCGAGTCTCAGGGCGTCCTACGCTACGTTTGCCAATACGCGGTCTCCACTTTAGAACACGTCTGCCCCAACGGTTATCGGTCCTGCGACAGATATGTCCAGCCCATTGCCCCTTCAGCTTACTAATACGCTGAGCTATGTCAATGACCTTAGTTCTCTGGCGAATTACTTCGTTTCGGATACGATGCCTCAGAGAAACCTAACCTAGAAACTAGAAGGAACCTAATGTTGATACATAATTATATCTTCAGGTTAATCATTTATAATTATTCTTGTAGTTGACTGCGCACCGAGTTATATGCCTATCTGTAGAGACGATTTACTACCAATGAAACTGTTACGCGACACTACGAAACGATCAAGTATCTTAATAGGTTCTGATTTTGGCATCGAGATCTACACACAGAATCAAAAATATCACACTAATATTATAAAGGCGAAAGTTTCTGAGTGTGTTTGTATGTTTGTTACTTCTTCACGCTCAAATTGCTGGAACAATTTTGATGAAATTTGGTATGGAGGTAGCTGACCCTGGATTACTAACTTTTTGCCCCTAAAAATAGTATTCACGTGGTAACAGCGGGTAGCACCGCGGGACGCAGCTAGTCTCGAATAAACTTACAAATACAAAAGACTAATTAAAACATGATATTTACAAACAGCTTATAGCCAATGACTTTCTTAGAGGTTGTATGCTCGTCGTTGTTTCAGATTTTGTCACATGCGTGACTAAAACCACATTTGTTCGATATCGTACGCTTTTAGAATAGCGGCCGGTCTCGTCTGCGCGTTCCGTTCTCCGACCGCAATGCCGCGATCCGCGCCTTTGTTCGTAAAATCGTAACTTCTACTTTCGAAGCAGACTGCATGACTACCCGCTTGTGCCGAATTTGAACTTACTATTGTACGAATTTATCCTGCCGTAGAGACACGCGTCTTGCCCCATAATAGATTTCTTGTCGAAAACGCGTATAGCTTTTATTACCTTTTACCAATAGCTCATAACGAGCTCTTAAAATACCCCTAGTTTTTTATCTGATATAGGCATAAAAACACTTCTAAATCTTACTAAATTTAACTCGAATTCCGCAACGTTAAGTAAACGCGACGCGTTACGTGCTCTTAGCGAATAAGGTTCCTGAAGTGCGGCTAGATAAAATTATTTTTATTTTTCTTTGTAAATTGTTTTTAGATTTCATTTTAATTAGTTTAATATGATTTGCTCTCATGTTAATATTTATTATTTTGGTGTTTGATATTTCTGTTAATTATTAATAAAAAGCGCTCAGAAACCAAAACTTGTAAGTTAATAAATTAAATTGAATGCAACAGCACCAATGTAAAGCAGGCTTCAAAACCGAAAGGACCCGAATTCCGACTCATTGCTCTCACAATAACCATTAAAACTAGTCTTCGTTATAGCTGACAGTACTAAAGCCGTGCCCATTATGATTAAAGTAAGTCTTTCTTTACACAAGAACGGATTACTTATACCTACTCGTATTACTAAATAACTTTACATTCACTTATTCTTTTTATTTATGAATAGACGAGTACAGTGGATTCACCACCACCAGTCACCATTGTTGGTTCATTGATCATTATCTGCTGTAAGAGCTGTAGATATAGGTTCGATTCCCATCCAGGCCAAACATTTTGTCGTCCGTATGTAGTATAAGTACGCATTTACAAAAAAAAGTATTCTATCAGTTATCAGAATGCCATAGCACAGCTTTAAGTTACTTTGAGAACCTTTAGAACCTGTAGTAGTTTGATAAGAATCTTTGAACCACTTACAATAAGGTTTTAAGTTCTGAGCTTACCTCAGCTTTCAATTCCATGAAATCTTGAATAGAATTAGGCTGGGGGCTTTACCCATAGGCTTTTGACCTTTTAGGCGAACAGAAATGGAGCAAGCCTTATAAAAAGGACTGAATAGCTCTTGATCTTTACCCTTCTAAGTTATAGAATTCTATAAAATTAAATTTTTAAAGGAACTCAGATTTAGGATCATTAGAATACACAAATATAATCTAAACGACGCCTACTTTCCTATTATAGCAATTCGTTCACATATAAGAGCTACACGCAATACTGACCTTTTTCTTTTTCAAAATTAACAAATTTGCAAATCTCCGAACCAGTGGACAGCAAGACCTTTTTTTCAAGAATACACTAGATGGCGCTTACAGCTTACTGTTGGAAAACACGGCGGTTTTTTTCTCCAACCGCCACCTCGCTGCTGGCATGGTTAGCAACAGCATTGTCATTGAATTCAAAGATAGTTGGCGTTTGCATTGTATCAAAAATCTTGCAACTTTGAACACAATAAACCAAAAAGATAATCTCCGTTAAACCCAGTGAAGTGTTTATTAAAACTGAGCCCACTTTGAAAGTCCTAAACAACTCACAAAGCTTCTTTGACAGCTCACAAAGTTTTTAATAATTTCCAAGAGTCGTACAAACAACTAAATAGAGTTTTGGCGGGAACGCGGAGTCGTGTCGCCGCGTCGTATTTTTTCCAAAACGTGTTTTTCGTGTTTTATGTATAAAAATGCTAGTGTTTATTTATAAAGTGCCGAATTACAAGCGCGATTGTGTGAAAATTATTTTATGCGGTGACTTTTCGTGTTCCTTCCAAAACTCCATCGAAGTTTATAGTAAAGTCGCCACTACTTCAGTAAAGCATCACTGGACTTTGACTGTAACTATAGCTACGAGGGAACTTATTTAAAACTTGAAAATATGAAACACTTGACACTGGCAAACGCTCAAGATGTGATGCCAAAACTAAAGAAAAAAAAAGACTTGTTTCCATGTCAACCAAAAACGGTCCTAGGAGCTAGAGCTAAACATAGCCAGCTTCGCCTTATTTCAATATTTCTTAAAAGTATTTAAAATAGCCACTCGAAGTTCACTTATCATTAACGTAACAGGATAGAAAAATGAAACCACATTGTTTTAGTTCTACATCCATTATATTTTAACGTCATTAGTAGTGACAGTTAAAATTAAAATCATTCGGCGACTTATCGTTCATTATTATACTATAAACAGTATGAACAAAAATTTGATCTCGATCAAGCATTTCCAGCTAAATTGCGCCTGAAAAAAATTATATTACGATACGAGGTTATCCTGTTTTGCCATAACATAGGAATTTGGGGACAACCTGAGTAAAAAATCAGTCTAAAAGAGGCTCACACTCCATATGAAGTTGGTTTTTAAGAAAGCATCCGTCACCTCCCCGCAATGTCTCCTTATAAATAAGAACTAGAATACAGGAACCAAATAAGAGCTTAATAAATAAAATACCAAGTTACATTAAATTCAAACATATACAATAACATCGGCACTCGAGATTCAGACAATACAATTAGACTAGATTTCAGATTAAAATGTATTCCATTACCGTGGAAAACAATATGGTTCACCTCACCAATACTGTGAAGTAGTACCAACCGTTGAACAGTTCCTTAAATTTACAAGCAATGTTAATTTGGCAAGACAAATTATAACCATACCATTTAAGTCGAACAATGCAATCATAATATAAAAAAATTCAAACACAATACAGAATAATTAGGCAAAAAAAAAATAGAAATGCAATTATTTGTGCACACATAACCTTTCCCTTAAACATACCTAAACAGGCTGGAAAGCATTCACAAAAGCAGTCTTGTCCTCCCTTATCACATCACCAACATTCCTAAAACCAACTTCAGTTACGAGGCGAGTTTGGCAGTAGGTCTCAATTCTCAAAGAAATTAATAATAATACATAGGGTTATACGATAATTATAAATCACAATACAGTTAATACTTATTGATAAACTAGCCTAGATCAAATATAAAGGAACGGCGGCCGATGTACACTGCCGACAAAGTGGCGCGCACTTTGTTGCGTTTTAATTTAAATTTGCGTACGTATACAGACAGACAATGTGTTAGGACCGTGATTCCACAGGCTTTGAACATGTATTCCAAAAATCATTAAAAAAAAATTAAAGTTTTATTGAGTTGATTGAAAAAAGTTGAACAGTACGGAGTCTTGGATATAGTACCGTAAGGAAAGACCACCAATATCAGTAAGCCCGAAAAGTTCTTGCACAATACACAATCAATTTTAAATGATCTCTCCGAGCACAGAATCCTCGAAACAAATAAAACTGATCATAGATGATGAAAAATGATGATCATAAATTGTTACTCTTCAAAAAGAGCCACTTTTGCGTGTGGATTCCCGGCCTAAAGCACCAAACATGGCATCGCTAAAAATTAGTTTATAAGTCGATAATAATCGAGAAATACATTACTGTTATTTAATACTTACAGGAATGTCTAATTATATAAATGATGGCTTATAAACTATACGCACATGTAACGTGCAAGTCACTTAATATCAAATATTAAAATTACTTCATCCAATACCTGACCTAATCGAGATTGGAGTGAAAAAAATTAGAAATCGATGGCACAAGTCTTTCGCATAGTTATCTATCTCGAAGTGTTAATTGACGAATCGTTCAGTTTAAAAAAAAGTTTTTAATTAATTATGTCAGATATTGATTGATTTACTTATTTTTATCTACAAATAGTACATTTTGTTGAGCCCATCCATTGATGTTTAGCACAGACAATGACTAATATGCGCATTTTAACTATAACACAAAGGAAATATCGGTACTGGATGTAAAGCTGAAATGGAATGATTTCTTAGAACATTTTGAGTGAAATCTTTATCTTCTCAGAAACTTCCACACTGCACCGAAATACTAAACCTCAGATTGCTATAAATATCCCAAGTAACCATTGTATTACACCTTCATAATCTCTGAACTGATTCTACTCAGATCTCTGAATCGCCTTAGATCTCTTGTGATATTGTCATTTGAGTAGCATCATATTATGTTATTTTCATTCTGTCCAGTGCTTTTTCATTCAGAACACGATCTTTGAACCCTCAGAAACATTGTGTATAAATACATTCACAGCGATATAGTTTGCTATATTGAGGATTAAGCGAGAGGGGTGCAAAAGATGGTTAAAATTATGATGATGATCCTAGGTTAGACCTGATAAGTTTTCATTTTGTTGGGAGATGGAAGTTAAAACGCAGGTCACACCGCGAGCTCACTTAGCGGAGTTTAACTTCTCATGTAAACAACTTCTATGTCGGTTTGCACAGATCATTATGTGTTTAGTTAATGATGTATTTCGTATTGTTATTAACACATGCCACAACAATAGATATGTAGAGAACTGAAGTATAGAAGTTCGTCGCAAATGAGTTAAACTCCGCTATGATAGCTTGTGTCATGGTAAGTATAGATCGCGATTCTGCATACTTTTAACTTTTTCTAAAGACAAAAAATAGTATACAATATAAATTTTTCGCATCAGCAAATTGGGCTCAACAAAAGAACGTATAAACTAAGTTAGTTTAGTGGTCATACAAACATTAAGTAAAATATGCTTCGTGTCGGCAGTGTACAAATGCCGCCGCGTACACGCCGAAGTTAATACGTGTGATACAACTAGGAGTGATGTCAAACGTAGCGTGGAAGCAACCTCAGTCTTTTCAATCGTCTGATGTGAACCGACCATGCGACGCCCGGCTGCTGAGCCCCTCCCATACTGAAAACGTTGCCGTCAAATGCAGCATATATAGTAGGAAATAGGAAAATAGCTGAATCAAGGCCTTGTTGTTCTTAAGAAGACCAAGTCACTCGCCTATAGTTTTTTTTATATTGTAACAACTCAGTTCCAACCAACATTTCACAACCTGTATTTTCTTTGGAAGATAGCTCATCTATCTATTATATTAATATTTCGCGACTGAAAAACAACTCAATTTCAATTCATTCTAATTGCAAAGTATTCACAATTAGCTGAAGTGCTTGGAACACTATAGATCAATGTATGTTTTAACAAATATGAAAGTTAGCACTCACCGAATGACCTTATGCTTCTACAGGTTGCTCTATGGGGTCAGTGCGCGGCTCATCGGTAGACACCGTTTTTACTTTGATATCAACTATTTCTGCCTCTTTCTTGTCATCTTGTTCTTTTTCTACCTCAGAGGAATCGCCATTACCATTGGCACCATTCATTTCCGTGTCATTGTTTCCGTTTTCTACGGACAATCGCGCACTCAGCTCTTCCTCTTTGCTAGCATCACCATTCTGGTTCATTTCAGGTTCACCATTCATCTTTCCGTTCACCTTCTCCGTAGCCTCAGCTTCCATTACTATATCATTAGATGCAATCTCATTTGACTCTGTTTTAAGTACTGGTGTTGGTGTCGACGTTTCAACGCCATCTTCATTAACTTTGCTTTCTGGTGCAACTGTCTCAGGTTCGGGTTCATTAGCATGACTTTCTTGTGGTACACTGTCTTCAGACTCCATGTTGTTTTCTCCCGTTGCCACAATGCTTTTCTCAGATTTATTTTCATTCTCTATTTGAACCACTTTACTTTCTTTTAATTCGGCTTCTTTATTTTCTATCTCTACAGCATTTTCAGATTCCATATTATTTTTTAACGGCTCTTCGACAGTTTCTTTTTTATTCGATTCATTGTCTACTAATACAGCATCGTTCTTTTCAGATTCGTTGGTCTTCACATTTTCGGCCGTACTATCCGCTATTTCCATTTCGCTTTCATTTGATTCTGATTGACTTTTAACTGCTGCAGGAATACTTTCCTCAGATTCCATTTTGTTATCTTCTGGCTCCACACTCGATTTTGAATCTGACGTATTTTTATCAATTTTTACGGTTACTTCCTTTGATTCATTATTTTCTACTCCAATTGATTCCGGTTCAGGCAGATTGTCAACAGAACAAACTGGCATATCGCCATTTGATACTCCTGTTGTAACTGCATTTACATCTTTTTTTACCACTTCAGTGGTAATTTCTGGACTATTGATATCCTTTATTTTTTCTTGTTTGTTTTCAACAGTAGCTTTATTATCAATATTTTCATCAACAGGCGTTTCAGCTGTGCCTTCTTCCGCTTTATTCACTTCTGTATTTTTATCTCCGTCTTTATCTAGAATAACTTCCGAAGAATCAGCTTTTGTATCAGCAATTTTTTGCTCTGTTTTAATATCAATATCGTCGCAAGGCTTCACGCCAAGTTCCAATTCAGAATCTAAAATACTATCAACAATATCGTTGGTGTTTTCACCATTCTCAGTTTCTATATCTTCTTCAGCAATGGAGTTAAGCATGGGCTTGACAGGAATGTTATCCAAGTTAGTAACATCATGCACCTTAAGCAAAATTTCATCACACTCCTTATCGAGTACATCTGCTACATTATTTAAGTCCTCCATTTCAACTGCAGGAGGTTCCTCGACGACTGGCTCTAAATCGGCTACCATCTCTATTTCTTCATTGGCAATTTCTTGGTCATTTGTGACATCTTGAATAATAATAGCAGGCGCGGTTTTTTCGGCAACTGGAGCGTTTTCTTCCTCATTATTTTCTTGTGCTTGTTCTTTTGCCTCAACAACAGTCTCAACTGTCTCTTCATTTTCAGCAGATTCAGTTTCCATCTTTTCAGTCTCATCCGTATCAGTCTTTTCAACACTCTCCTCTATAATAGGTTTAACACTACAAACGGGCGCGTCGCCAGCTTCAACGGAAGTGGTGACTTCCTCTACGACAGGTTCGATTTGGACAGTAGTTTTTTCGGCCTCTTTAGCTACTTCAGGTTCTGCAACAATTGCTGCTTCTGTAACAGGAACCTCATCTTCTACTTCCATTTTTTCAGGTTCAGCCCCATTGGCAATCTCTGTTGTGATATTTTTGGAATCAGCATCTGTGTTAGACGGCGCCACCGTTTCCAAAACGGCGTCTGGAGCCGATTCGAGAACTACCAACTCAGCAGTCTTAACATTAGATTCAACATCAGTCTTAGGTACTTTGGCGGGTACTACTTCTTCCTGGAATTACAAAAAAACTAAAATTATAATTTGTCCCTTTTTAATTTGAAGTAGGCAAAAAAATCCAAACTTTTTTTTTAGGAAATATGTACATGTATGTTTTTTTTTAATGAAAATAGCATAACTACACATGCACTATCATGTAATGCTATTAAAAAGCAAAGCATCTAATCTGAAGAATAATTTACAATATTTTTAATCACCCCCAACATTTGTACAAGAAAAATTTATTTGACTAAAATTAAGTCCATGAAGTGAAGAACACATAGCACTGCTACCTTAGGAACCGCAGTCAAAGCGCAGATCTCGAACTATGTGCATCTACAATGTGTACCTATATATTATGTATACAATGGTTTTTTTAATTGCATCTCATGTTCTAAATTGGATACTAGTGAATTCTGATGTACAACTTACTAATTCGACAGGACTACAGGATAATCCAGGACTTTTAATTTCAACATTTTATTAAATCACTAATACAGTTTATAGAATAGTGCAACACTTGAAGACCTTTCTTATAAACTAAGCTTAAAGTTTATAAATACTTAAAAATGCTGTCAATTTCTCGACAATGTGATATGTCATGCGGGATAAACAGACATGCAACCTTAAGCAAAATTTATAGGCTTTTAAAAATAATGTAATTAAGAGTCAAATAATAAAAACAATCATAAAATTGATATGTTTTATTAAAACTTTCCATACAAACTTTAATAACAAACTAAGACTATTTACCATAGATAATAATGATTGTACAAGAAAAAAATCTTAGAAATAGCTTGAACACAATCTTTAGGCATAATTTATCAAACAAATGTATTTAAAACGTTTTACACAAGCACACAAAATATAAATTAAAAAAAAGAATTTTTTTACAATTAGCATATATACACACAAGAAGCCATAACATCGGTTAAATATCACAGACCCCTTATCACTTTCAATTAATCTCATTTCAATAAATCAATAAAAAATTACATTTTCTTTTCAGAAGATGTTTATACAAGCTGCTACAAGTCGCTTACGCAAAAAAATGGAAAATTTCTTAGTATTTTAAGGTATTGTTTATGAGGGATCTATCTTGCCATAGCAGGAAATATTAAGTGCTGTGGTATATATATAATAAATCAAATACAATAGATTCAAATTAGTTGGCATTAAAGGCTTTAGCTTATTTTTTCGATAATCACACACAGTATTGACTTTGTACATAGGATAATTGATAAAATTAATAAATAAATTCACATAAGCTAGTTCTGTACAACTAATATAAAACTATACTTTAAACAGTAGTTGCAAATATGAGGTAGAACATCTTAACCAGCAAAGGAACACACTCTGCGCTTCTTAGTGAAAGCGTGCTGGGCCCATAACCTGCGAGAACTTGTATATTATTATATTTAAGTAAAACGGCAGTTGTGCGCAGTTAATATATTTATTAGATAGAGAGCTAACCTAACCTACGTCCTGACATATTCGTTGCACACCGGAGAGAGAGAGAGAGAGAGAGAGAGAAAACATTAGATGTCCTAATTTACATTGCAAGTAGTGATGTGGTGAAACCACAGACTTTATAATATGCTAACAAACTGCAACCGATTGTTAATATATTAATCAATAGCCCCATATTATTGTAACAAAAAATTCCATCACCATATTCGCCAGTCTAGCTACAAAACTACAGTGCATGCATCAAGCTTGAGTCGCTGCTAAAGTGGGTAAGTAGAACTGTCTTGTTAACTCATTAAGTAGCATCTCTGCTCTATTAGTCAAACATATGTTCATTCTGTATTTAGGTGTTTTAAGTGTGTACTTTTTTATAACAAAAAAAAAAATTACTATCGGTACTTATCACACACAAAATACTATGAAATAACTTTGTTTATTTACCTCGATGTTTAAGCCATGTTGCAATAAACGTGGTCACAAGCAGACTCTCGCCGCAGCTCGCGCTACGACTATTGCAACATGGCCGAAATATCGAGGTAAATAATAATAATAACCATGGTCACGAGCAGACTCTCACCACAGCTCGCTACTACGACTATTGCAACATTGCTGAAATATCGAGGTAAATAAACAAAACTATTTCTTAGTATTTTGTGTGTGTGTGTTTGAGTACTAGTAACTACTATAATTATGTGTTGAAATCACAAAAAATAACAAAAAAGTATACAAGTATTTTATGGTTCAGTAACAAGTTTAGTAACGGCTTGATAGCGCAGCATAATCGGTGTCCTTGCGCCGCGGCAGATTTTTTATTGTGACATAAAGCCATGTTACATTTTTAAATGACAAAAACTTTTCTTTTGATTTCAAACGCATGTTTTAAAAAGTGATTTAAGGTGCAACTTTAGGTTATAAAGTCGTGTGACACCTTTGCAATTGCCAGAAGTTGTAATTAGTAGTTTAGGAAATACAAGGGAACAAACATACATAGATATGTGTACTGATAAAATCATAACCCTCGTTTTTTGCGTTGTCGGGTAAAAAAGTCACGGCACCTGGGGCTCCGGCTTGCGTTTGTTGGTGATGGTGAGCTGCTCGAAGCTCTGTAGGACAGGGTAGGAGGACGTGGCCTCGGTGGGGAGCGGAGCGTTGCCTTCACGGCGAACTAGAGCCGCCTGGAGGCCGGACGCGCGAGCCGCTTCCGCTTCTAAAAGGAACAAAGAAAAATGTTCTGATATGTCATTGTATTATGTCCGAAAATATAAGACAGATCTTTGTCTACCTATATCGATGTGTAGATGATTATTATTTTATTAATAGACTTCAAAAAAGGAGGATTCTCAATTCTCCAGAATCTTTTTTTTAATCCATGTTTCCCGATTATTCTAGACGCCTGGACCGATTCGAGAAATTCTTTTTTGTTAAAAGTGGTCCTATAGTAGTTTGTAACGATGATAGTTCAGTGGTCAGCGCGGTCGGTTCGCATGACGAAGGCCGTGGGTTCAAACCCAACAATACTCGGCTGGCTAGCTACCACCCTCAAGTTAAAATTTACCGCCAAGCATCTAACAGTATGTTCCGGCAGCCTCACTTGAGAGCCAGTTTCATTCCAGGCTTGACCACACTGTCAATTAATATCAGGTGAGCTGTGGTCAAATCCTAGCCTCTCAATCATAAAAAAAGTTGGTTTAGCAGGCAGGTGGTCCTTACTTGAGATGGGAGTGAAAAGTCCTACACTAAAAGAGTTTAATGCACTACATTTATTTAATTCAGCTTTCAATATCTCCACATAAAGAGCAACAGGGATGAAAAAGTTATTCAAACCTTATCAAGTATTCGTATTCTTATTCAAAGTGGGAGTAATAAATCCTGCACTGACATCCCGCTTAGGGTGTATTGTGCATTTCCCCCTACCAGCGTCTACCTAAGCCAACCCAGCTCCTTGAAGTATTGGAGCGAGGCTCTGGGCCTGGAGTTCTCACCTTATCCAGTAATCAGTAAAGCAAACTTTACCTTTAACAATATCAGTAAGGAATAGTATCTCCTCAGGTTTGCAGCCTATCTTTTCCACAATAGCAGAGTAGCTAGAGGCATCCTGTTTGGCGCCTATGGCGGTGTCAAAGTGGCCTTCGATTTGAGGTAAAAGGTCTCCAGCCGCCGAGCAGCTGAAGAGGAGCTTCTGGGCTTGAACAGAGCCAGATGAGTAGATGTAAACCTTCTGGCCTTCAGTAGAGTTCCACTGCGCAAGAGCTGGGGCGACGTCATCGTAAACACTGAAATAAATTACATTGGCAAATGTTAAAAGCGTCTCGATGCCCTGGAATGGGGCCAGCTAGGAAAAAGTCTTTGCTATCGCATGCTGGGTCACAGAAGTGGTATCGCACGAGCCACATGCTAAAAAACCAGCTTTTTCAGTGGGTTAATAAATACTGAAGTAGTTGTATTAGAATTAGAAATAGTTGTTTAGGGCAAGGAAAGAGATAACAAACATTCTTAGCCCTTAGTCGTATCGCCCCCATGAGGGTACTGGTTCCATCGCGTTGCAACCCCTTATACCAATCCCCTTATAACACTAATATAATAAAATATTTTTGTAGCGGTGATAGATCAGTGGTAAGCGCGGTCGGTTTGAATGCCGAAGGGCGTGGGTTCTAACCCCGACAATGAGCTTGAGCTGCCGGTGAAGGAGAACATCGTGAGCATTGTAGCATGGTGGCAGGGTGGCCAGCTGAGTACTTTCTAGTACTCAGCTGGCTAGCTACCACCCTAAAGTTGAAAATCTGCTGCCAAGCATCAAAAGTGTGTTCCGGCGGCCTCAATTTAGAGCCAGTTCCATTCCAGGCTAGGTGTGCTTTACCATCTTCGACCACACCTCCATTTAACATCAGGTGAGCTGTGGTCAAATACCTAGCCTGTCAACCATAAAAAATCATTTTTCATGGTTTTTTAATTGTTCACTCTGTTCTTCTCTACTTCTCCAGCTGACTTTTGTTTCATTATTTGCGATAAGTTACTCACTGTCCTTTTATGTCTCCTTTATCATATCCCTGCTTCCAGATCAAGCCCTGCAGATGTTTCAGAGGCCCAACCTTGCGATCTGCAGCCATCTGCCACTTGACACTTTTCACCAGACCCTCGATTTGCTCCTCTTTGCCAGCATCCTGTAATGAAATATTCAATATCATTTTTCACTTTCCTGTTGTTGTAAACTAAATCCACAACGAAGTTATAGGCGGTCGAGAATGGCCTGAACTGCTTCGAAAAAAGGATGGTACGGCCGTGCCGCTTTTTTGCTCGACTTGGCGGGGGCACTTCCGTATCACTGCCTACCAGATATTCAGTATTATGTATACTAGGTATGTATGCACATCTTAACGTGCCCAATTTTCTTCGATCATGTTCTTTGTCAAAAGTCGAGTAAATGTGTAAGCAACAGACGATCATTATCATCGTTGTTGTCGATCGTTGTTGCCCATCAAGTAAACATTTTTCAAGAATTGTGACGATCGATGGATATTGTAATTGATTGATTCAGGCGTTACTTTGTGGAAGTTCATTTTGAATATTCAAGGTATATGTTTAGTTTATTTCCGCTTAACAGTCGTTCCAGTTACATCAGTGATGAGGACTTAAATTTAACTCATTCTCTCTGCAAGTGGTAAGTGGTTACTGCAGGGATTTTAAGACTTGTGGTTATTTTAATTAGATTTTTGTCAAATTATATTTTTATGTTTATGTCAAGTTAGTTCTAGATATTAAGTAACATTAGGTTTTTAATTAATAAGTTGTTGTCAAATTAGGTAAATTTAAGTCCTCATCACTGTTGTAACTGGAACGACTGTTAAGCGGAAATAAACTAGACACGTGTTTCGCCTCTACACGAGGCCTCCTCAGGACGTGTTGACTCTTCGAGCGCTTGGTTGAGACTGATTGATATTGTGCTTAAATTTACCTAGACATCAAATTCTGCGGTCTTTTCGATCGCGTTGTAAGACTTGCAATTCTAACAAAGTAGAAATGAGCATCGCTGCCTATTCGTCAATAACTTTTAACAACAACTCTTAAAGAGGAGAGAACTCATCTTTAGGAGTCTTTATGTCTCTTGTTCTAAAAAGAATTTGTAATATTTTGTCGTGCAATAAAAACGATAGATATAAAATACATAGATCGATCGTTAAATAGAAGTAGCTGATCTACAAAACAGCATTCATCGCGAGACAATAACTTTAGTAAAAATCTAGATCTAGAAAAGGATTATGAAATGAATAGATCATAAACAAAAATGTCACTAGACTCATAAGATGCCGATTGAAATCAACTAATAAATACATTATAATAAATATAAATATCGTTGGAAATTTGACACAGCGCCATGTAGCCCCAAACTAAGCAGAGCTTGTATTATGGGAACCAAATAACTGATAATTACTTTGTACTTTTTTTTTTGTAAATACATACATACATACAATACAGAACACCCAGAGCCACAGAACAAATATTTATAGTCGCATTTTTGTCCTGGGTGGGAATCGAACCCACGCTCTAATACTCTTGAAGCAGATATATTACCAAATGAGCTACTAAGGCAGTCATGAGCTAAGAGGCCAGTACTGTAAATAAGGAAGCAACCAAGTTCGTTCTTTACTTTACGACCTATTACGATAACCTTTTGACAACACCGATATGTTCTGAAATTATTGGTGTCCTTAGATTTTAATGTTATTAAATTTATTTGCGACAAATTATTTTCGCTTTTGTCGGTCTCTTTTAGACTAGATTGTGAAGTAACTAAGTTCTTGTGAAGGTAACCTCTAGATTTCTTATTGTAGCGTTATGTAATTTGCCAGAATGACACCTTTTTTTACATCGGACTAGGCATGCGTTTGGCCACGATCTCACCTGGTGGAAAGCGACGATGTGGCTGAAGATGGAGCACGCTTGCCTAGGAAATACCTATTCACATTCTTCTTGAATAACCCCGGGGCTGTACTTAGTTGGAAACACAGACGCTGGCAACGAGTTCCACATTTCAGCAGTTCTCACAAGAAACGTGGTCTGGAAACGTTTTGTAACAACTCTACATAGTGAGAAAATTCAATGGTATAGGTACCCTGATAAGATCACAGTCTGGCACAGACTTTAGTAATAAATAAGTGTACAGACAAACCAAGTGGCAATACTGGCAATTCAAAGGCTAGTTAAGAGTTATTATGCTTGCGGTGGGTACTATTTACAATAAACTAGTGACCCGCCCCGGCTTCGCACGGGTGCAATGTAGATACTAATGTGGTGCATATGTATTAACATATAAACCTTCATCTTGTATCACTCTTTCTATTGATGGAAACCACATTAAAATTGTTTGCGTAGTTTAAAAGATCTAAGCGTACAGACGGCAGGAAGCGGCTAATTATGTAGAGATAATAATAATTATGTATATATATATATAATTGATCCGAAGCTTGTGACACTTACATATTCTTTGTATAAAAAATAGATGCGAGCTAATATATAGAAACGTCGTAGATGCCTAAAAATACAAAAAAATAATTAAATTTTGCTTTTGTTGAATATAAATGTATGTAGAATGCTAACATAAAAGCTTCTAATGTCCACCACTATTTTACCAGAGCATGGTTTGGATTCGACTGTAAATAACTGTATATACTAGGTACGTAATTTACTTGAAGAAATACAACCCTGGCAGAATGCAAACAATGCGAAACCAAAAATCTAAGAAAAAATGTGTCGATTCTTTTCAGTAAATTATGTTATTTTCTTCGCTTGTTCAATAATAATTACCTCTCCAGGAATAGCTACCACCCCCTCAGTCTTCTGCTCCTCATCCTCGTTCGCAAGCTTCCTCAGCGCGGCCACGGCTTCCTTCACATCTGCGCTGTCCCACTGACTCTCGAGAAACTCTTTGACGTTGGCCTTGGCGTACGGAAACAATTGATCCTAAAACAATTAACAAAGTTCGAATCAATTAACTATGTCAAGGAAACTAAGTTGAACGATCAAAGAGTCATCGATAAACAACTGCAACAGATTTTGGGGACTTTGGGAACTTATTTATTTCCCAATTATGCACAAAATAAAATTATGTTGTAACCAACAACAAAAAAAAACAACTCTATCCTATTATTAACATAGCGTATATTTTTTTCTTCATTTAATAAAGTCTATTTTAGTAAAATTTTTACTAAGCCCAAACACGGTTAGGTTACATTGTTTTATAGCGAAGTTTCGGTGCCTACCATCAGGTTGTAGTTGGAGGGGTAGGCAGTTCATTTGGGACTAGTGGACTTTTGGACTTCAATTCATTTTACAAATTAAAAACAAAATACGCAATTTTGATGACTTGGGTGATACATTTTTTTCTAGATATTTTGGAGTAAAAATCAAAATACAGAAACGATTTTGATGAAATTTCTATGGGACTAATCTGGAAGCGTATCTTTTCAATTAAAAATAAGTCTACAAATCTGTTAAATAAATGAAGGATTCCGAGGTAACAAACATTTAAAATAGCACCTTTTTTAAGTCAGTTAAAAAGAATCTCTCTCTCTCTCTCTTTCTCTCTGTTTGTTACCTTTACACGGCTGAATGGAACTTAATGAAAATTGAAATAGTTATTGAGAATGGACATAGGCTTAATTTTTTCTTAAAAACAAGTTTTGTATGTAAATTTCGTTAAGAAATTCGATAAATAATATTGATAATTGGCGCCGGGTATTGTAAGACGCAAGACGAATGCAGATTATGCTATTGTTATCTTATTCTGTGATAGCATGCAGTGTTCGTGGAGCACAAGTCGGATGACGGGAACAACAGTCACTCATTATAGGAGCACTTAATAATAGTATTAAAAGTTAGATAATATAGACACAGTACAATAACAAGGAGACTTTTTCTAAAATGACCCTTATGATAAAGGTCACGCCGTACGTAAAAGCTAGAATAAAATAAATTAGGAAAACAGTTGGGATCATACATTTTAAATGATAAGTTCATTTAAAATGTATGATCCCAACTCTGTACATTTTTCACTTATAAATACTTAATGGTGGATAGGTAGACAATCTCTGGGGACGCAAAAGTCACTAGCTAGCAAAATAACAGTGCTAATGGGACCCCATCCAATGTTTCCAAATAATTGACAGCCCTGTTGGTTCATTGGTAGTATGTCTGCTTCAAGAACAGATTCCCGCCCAGGACAAGCAGTTTGTGGTATAAAAAATGTTTGTTCTGTGGCTGGGTGTACTGTATGTATTATAAGTGTGCATGTATTGACAAAAAAGCTTAAGTACTACTTTCAAAACTTCCACACTAGCAATTTGAATGATGCAAACTTAGCATTTTAATATTTAGTGTCTGGCTGTGTTGAAGCAAAGACCTTTACGGGTTCCCGCCAAAATCTATAAGTGTCTGTGGTTTTGTTTGGTTACTGTCAATGTCAAGTGCAAAAAGAAATAATAATAGAAAAAAGTACAACTTTCCATAGTGTTCTGGAAGGACTGGAAGCAAAGATCACTACTACATTACATTGTACTAGCTTATTTATCCTACAAACTGCATTCGCAGTCGGGCAGCTTTCTCGGGGGCTGTTCTGTTACAAGCAATGTTCCAATATCCCCACTCCACAGTCATCCCTATCAGTCGGCAAGTTAAGAATGTTAATTCTCAGCGACCCCACAGATTTTTGTAAATCTGTAGTAGGGTGCAGTGAATTTTGAAAATTTTGAAAAATAACGTACGTCATATGTAAATTTTTTCCGACGGTAATTAATCTAGAATTAAACATAATACATATTATTATGATTAGACGAAAATAGCCATTGCATTTTAAAAAACAAAAAAAATCTTGTAAACTGTGGTGTAAACTATTTTTTTAAACACATACCTACGAGTTTAAACAAGAAAATCAATACCAAACCACCATAGCAGTGAGGGGAGCTGTGAAGATACTGAGGCAACAAGGTCGCAGTTCGGAACTAATAACTAGTTTAACAGTGTTTGGCCGCGGCAACTTAAGGATTTAAATTCTCAACGACCTCATGATGAAGCCAGTTGAGGTCGTTGAGAATTTAAATCCTTCCTAGAATTTTAATTATTATCAACGTCTTAAAGTTCTGTCTATCACTGTAATAGTCATGGGCATCCGTCGTCTCTTACCATTACGAGAGCGTTTCGTTCGTCTCCATTATCTTTACAAAATTATATATATACATATATACATAATTATATTTAATTAATATTAATTTAATAATTAATTTAATTTTTAATTTTATTTAAAAATGTATTTGTATATTTAATTTGCACTAATGCCATAGATAGTAGCAAAAAAAAAAACAATTTCGTGAATGAAGGTAAGCAATTTCCATTGCCTTTGGGTCCCAATGTGTAAAATCAAAGGCATCAAAAAAACGTTGCCGTCTTTTAAATGAGCCTTTTGAAGAACTCACAACTCAATGTAGCTTCTCGGAAATACTGCGGGAAGTCATTCAAAATTTGCAGGAAGAGCAAAAAGGAAGACGTAAATCGTTCAGTGTGATATTTATACATCAAATATTATGTTGATGCGCTTTCTGGTGTTGGTTGACGCATAGCGACCAGAGAACGCAACCAGTTATACATAGATGCGATAGATAGAATAAGAACATACAAAGAGGTCTAATGTACTTTCACATGACTAGCGGAATTCTAGCTCTTTGACAATTTTGAGATCATCGACAATTTTGACATTTTCATTTCGTTTAAACCAACGCAGAAAGAAAATGGAGTACTCCTTGAACTATTTTACAAAGAAAAAACTGGTTTAAAAAATGTTTAAAATCGTAAAGGTTGGATATAGGGACATACTGATGTTACCTATGTTATGCCTTTTATTTTATCCAACGTGGTTGTAAAAACTGGTATAAATAATAAGCTTTCCTAAATCCAAAAAGCGTACTAGTACTACGTCGGTTTACATTTCACAAGTCACCTTAGTTGAATTTAATAGTTGTTTTACTAGTGCTGTAAGAAATGAGTTCGAAGTGCCACAATAATAACTTGAATTCTCAGTTTTATTTAAAGTCGTGAGTCAAACTCAAGTGTTTTTGAATTTTGAGTAATTATAGGAAGACTTATCTAAAAGAAGTCGAGAGTATCGAGACTAAGCAATTTCAAAAGAGCTCTACGGAGTTCTTTTTAAGTTTTGAATAATAGTTAAAAGTAAATAAAAAGAGCAGAAGTTTGTTTATTATTATCAAGTATTTGTTGTAATGTTATTGTGACCATGAAATGATAACTATGTGGATTCTAGGAATCATCAAACTCGCGACTCGCGAGACTAATTTTATTAGTATCTAGTCTTGCGAAAGTGATAATGTCATAATAAAAACAAAGACAAGTCTTTTACAGAACACTAAAAATGAAAAACATTTTCTTTTTTTACAACACACTTGTAAAAAAAACTAGTCTTTGCGACTAGACTAACTTTTAACTACGGCTTCGATCAAAATTATAACCACAAAAGAATGTAAATATCGTGTAAAGAAAACCGTTTATCTCGGAAAATATACCTAGTCCAAACGTAATATAAGCAATTGCTTTTCAGAAGTAAACGACGCTCCCTTTGTGTCTTAGTACTCTCGCAAAATTCTGAGAAACTATTTAGGTTTATTGGAAACTAGAATACTTACATAATAAACCAAGAATATCTTGAAATCATTAGTAGGAAAACCACAGCGAAACTATGCCAATACAGAGCACCTGATCAATTACTTAAAGCACGTGCTAAAGCGAGATTACAAACGTCTTTAGCAAGATATACGATAGTTTTTTTTTCAGCGCGCAGGAATCGATCCCACGCGCGCGTTGTACGTGCCCAGCTGTGTCTCCATAATGAAGGCCACCGGATGTGGCCGAAACTATAGTCGGGAGTTTCCGATAAAATTAAACGTGAGTAAAATAAAAATCGGTCAAGTGCGAGTCGGACTCGCGCACGAAGGGTTCCGTACCGTTATCTATATAAAAAAAAAACAAGTTTGTTGTATGGGAGCCCCCCTTAAATATTTATTTTATTTTTAGTATTTGTTATTATAGCGGCAATAGAAATACATCATCTGTGAAAATTTCAACTGTCTAGCTATCACCGTTCTTGAGATACAGCCTGGTGACAGACGAACGGACGGACGGACGGACAGCTAAGTCTCAGTAATAGGGTCCCGTTTTTACCCTTTGGGTACGGAACCCTAAAAACGTGTCAAAGCCACATCAATTTCCATAGTAAAATGTAGGACAGTACCAGCGATTCCCAATATGAGAAACTCAAATTTATATATGTACCTATATAACCCTTTGTTAGGTGGAGCCACTACTCGTATAACGAAAGTTAATTGGCAGTAAATGTCAAAATTCAAACTAAACGTAATGTAGTAAACATACTAGTGCCCCGACCCGTCTTCGCACGTGTGCAATATATTTTGCGATTTGATCACAAAATACATATTGAATTTCTTTTCTTATACAAAAGTTTAATTAGAATGTAAGTAATCCGAGACTCCTAAACTGAGACGCATAGGACTTTGTTTTTTACTATTTAGTGAAGATCCCTCGCTTCTTTTAATTTCGATGTTGTATTAATGAACTAGAAAAAATTGACAATTTCGGTATATTTTTTAATCACATCCAACTGTTGGTATCCTTGTAGCTTATTACCGTACATAAGCTACAAAGATACCGACAGTTGATACACTGATTTGCCGCAGAACAGCTTTTGGAAACCGCTGCTGTACTGTAGACAATGGTAGCTAAGCAATTTCAATAATGCAAAGGTATTCATCTAGGACACCTTAGTAGGCACTCGTAATATTCTTACATCCCAGGTCGAGTCTAGACATAAGACGGAAAGTTGATTGATTGATTAACTCTTTATTGTACATACCAAAAATTATACATTACAGAAGGCATAATCTTAATTAACAGGTGTAACAACTGGCGACCTTATCATCCAGGCAACCTTACGATGTCGTGAAGGGAAAGTTAGCTAAAAGATGCATTCAGAAAAGTTAGGTTGTCGTAATTAAAAAAAAAAACAAAATTATCAAAACATCAATCATTTCAAAATAAGGACTAATAACAATAATTATTATTATTATGCAAAACAAAGCAACAAATAATTTCAATCTAAAACGATTTTCAATCCTTCACGCTTTCAAGCATTCTATCAGTACTAGAGCCGCATACCCATCGATCGAATAATTTAAGAGTAATCCCACTAATACCTATTACAAATGTAAAAGTTTGGATGGATGGATCTTTGTTACTCATTGACGCAAAAACTACTGAACGTGATTTGTTTGAAATTTGGTATGGAGGCAGTCGAGACCCTGGATTAATACATAGGCTACTTTTTATCCCGAAAACATGTAGGGGGTAACACCGCGGAGCGCAGCTAGTGTTTAATAAACTACAACAGGATATAGAGAAGCAAAAAAGTTTGATTTCTCTTTTAGGTGTCTACTATCAAATTACCAAGAAATAGGTCTTAAATTTAGCATACGATACTTTGCTAGTGACAGTGCATGGTCTACGATGCGGCAAACCGGTGGGTGAACGAACTACGCTCGCCAGCCAAACCGGATAGCGAGCCTACCTAGCCGACCCAGGCGCAGCCCCGCCACGCCTGAGGGCCCGCACCACAATCCACGAAAACACATCTACATTTTAAACGAAAAACTGGTCCAATTTCTCGGGATTGACTGGTTCTATGATTACTACCGTCTATAATTAAGCCGCCTTCGAAAACGGGATATCGAAGCCGCGTGGATATTCCTTGGGGATGTTCACGAACTTAGTTTTAGAGTGTATAACCACGACTATAGGGGCTCAACTCGCGTATTTTTAGTTTAGCAAGTGTATTCTTTGTTCATTATGATGGTTTTGGTTCAGACCACCTGATTCTTAAAATCAATTCTTAAAACAGTGATTCAAAAATCTCAAAATAGCAAACTTCAACAAAATAAACACCCGTTTCTTCTATATGAACATACTCCATACTCGGCTAAACTGTCACCTCAGATCAGGCGAGTTAATGGCCAAAATACTTTAAAAAAAAAAAACATATTTTCCAAGTCAAGTTTCAGCCTCTCATAAAAAAAAAGAAACAGAACTATGTCAGCATTTACAATTTAGGAATAACATGCAGTTTATTAAACTAGCTGCACATTTTCACTCACCATCCAACAGAAATAGTATTATTATATTTTTAGTTAATTTATGAATTCTAAAAAGTTATATATATATGTATTAATCCAGGATATAAACACCTATCTGGACTCCATATTTCACTCAAATCAATGCAGACATATATAATAAATAAATTGCAGACATAAAAAGCATTAATTAGTAAAAAACCTTCAGACACAAAATTTCCTATTTATAATTTACAAAGTGTCTGTATATTATCTTCGACCACACCGTCACTAACATCTGGTGAGCTATGGTCAAACACCTAGCCTGTCAACCATAAACAAAAACATTCAGTTCAAGCCATCTGAGCTAGAACACTCCAGTGTATTTTATGGTATTTTACCAGACAGAATTATAGCTATACTACTCTAGTTAGATTCATTGCACACCTTCTCAAAAGAAAATCTAAGATTGTTTTAAAAATAATTCTGAGTCACAAGCAATTCTTCGAGGCAGGATGAAAGTATTTCAAAGCTATCTCCCATTTGAGGTAAGGAAGATTGAAGTATAGGCACATTGTAGAGGACACTAGACGAGCAGTAGATATTGAGACACTTTAGAACACAGCTACTCTAAGGACACTTGTTTGTAGTAGAGATACAATGGTACTTTTTTTAATGGTTGACAGGCTAGGTGTTTGACCAGAGCTCACCTGAAGTTAAGTTGTGGTTGAAGATGGTAAAGCACATCTAGCCTGGAATGGAACTGGCTCTTAAGTGAGGCTACCGGAACACACTGTTAGATGTTTGGCGTCAGATTTGACTTGAGGGTGGTAGCTAACCAGCTGAGTACTAGGAAGTACCTTACCACCATGCAAAAGGTACTGGTGGTGCTTAGCCTTTGTTACAAGGTTTCTTTGAATTGGCCTTTCATTCTTATTTATTTGTAATTGTCTGAGTACCTAGCTGTAAGTTTCCTCAGCATAATAAAAAAAAAATAAGAAAAAACATTCTACTCTGTAAATGATAACATTTTTCTAGAATGGTGTTCGATAGTTATACCTTGTTTTAAGTTAAAATAATAACTTGTATGTCGGCAAGGACAAAACTGTCTTTAAGTACTGGCATACCTATTTATAGTCTGATATTGTAGAGTTTTACACAATAAAATACATTTAGATTCTGTGCTTTCCAAGCTATTGGCATGTGAAATTACTAGAATAAGATAGCTAGAAATAGGCATGTTCAGTTAATTTACACAGCTAATGAGGTGATGATATGCATATCCGGTTGCTCTACTGTTGTTTTTCACTCCCATATGCTCTACAAACTAGCCTATACCTACATTAATCCAGAACATCCATTTTCTCCAAAAGAACAGGTAACAAACTTACACAGCTACACAACCTATGAAATTGCACAACTCATTGGTAGTACAAATAGTATGTGAAATTGTAATGACTATTTTGTAGTGAATTACATTATTAAGATATCAAAAAATGCATAATAATTATGTATGTAATTTACCTAGTACTTAGTAGCAAGATATGGCCATAGTGGCATGGCCCTTGTAAAACAGCTGATGACCCATTTAAAAATTCCGATGTAGATTTTTTTAATTCAAAAGAAAATTAATTTGTATTTAACAAAGTTTTAATTACTCAGTTAAATTAGTAGAATAAATGTAGGTAGACAGGTAACATTCCTAAACAAAGGCAAAAAAAATTAAACAAATCATAATCTGTCAAAAAAATTACATGCGTGATAAAAAATAAATTCTACATCGTCCAACTACTCGATATTATTGACGAGTGTGTGAGAAGGACACCCATATTCAACATGCGCCGTACTAAAAGAGGACAGTTAACTGTTCCACATTTTTTTACAAGCCAGGCCAGCTGCTTTGAACAGCTGTTCAAGCCGGTCGGCAGGTATCTATAGTCTCGCGGTTTAATCAAACTGACAGTAATAACAGTATAAATTTGAAATTTACCGTCCTTTTACATTAATCGATTTCTGCACGAAAGTGATGAAAGTGCCGTATAGTAGTGCTGCGATAATTTACGAAAATGCTGTGATTTTAGAATTTATTCGTAAATTATGATCATCCCTACGTCTAGAAGCAAACATATCAGTCCGAATTCATAGCTAAAACAAACTGCCTATTATAAAACACGTGGTAAATTCAGACAATGAAAACGACATGAAAAGGGGTACCATTTTGATTCCGTCCTCCATGTTGCAAAACCGAAAACGCGACCATTTTGCACGTATCCCAGATTATTCAGTACAGAATTTTAGGAAAACTTTAGTAAGTTACCAAGAATAATAGTAATAAGAACTACATTTTGCCTAATAACACATTATGATAAAACACCGGCCGGTCGTCGTTAGACCTACCTTAACAAAGCTGATCGATGTTGTTGTTCCTTCAATATCTAGCAGCCAAATTTTACACTTCTTGACTATGTCGCCGATTTCATTGTTTTCACTTGCCATTTTAATAGCTTAATACTTCTTTTATCAGAAGTACTTGATTATTTCTGATTATTATTTGACTAGAAACTCTTTCACGCTACACACTACCCCTCACCGCCACAAGAAAAAAAGCATTGATTCAGGGCAGTGTTGCCAGTCTCAATTTCCTAACCCACCCAGCCAAACTCATCCAATTGCTACTGTGTGAATTTTTGATAATAGTAAAAACCCAGTCATAACTTGGTTTTTATCGTTACCAGTAATTACCATTAGACCTTATTATTTATGAGCATATAACACATGAATCAGCCGTCTGTATGTAACGAAGTATGATTTAGAATTTAGATTGATTTCGCACGGAATGATATAAGTAGTATTATTTTCTATGTCAATCTCAATTTTAAAAACGTATCGAGGTCTTCATTTTGAATAATCAAAATAAACTTAAAATTGTTTCACGTTTTAAGCATCATACGCGTTTTCAGCAAGGAGTCTCATGTAAGTTAGAAAATCAGGGTCCAAGTATAAATCAGAACGAGAGCAAAAGTTGTAATCAACAAGGAATTCAGTATTATGTATAAATTCAATACGTTAGCAGATAAAAAACATTATTACAATGTTAAATGATACGATCTGATTCATTTTTCTTTCATAAGCCTCAATAAATTTTTTACAGTTGGGGTGGCGTTTTTCTCACCGGCCAGATGCTCATTTGATCTCTTTGGTTGCAAACAGGGTTGGATTCGGGTACGTTGAAAAATATAGTACAAGACCATCAAAATAGTAGTACGCCGATAGTACACTTATTTTAAATCTTACATTGTTTAAAAAAAAGCTATTAAGCAATAAAATAGACAGGTAGTTAAAATCAACAAGTTTATACAAAATTTACTCCTGTTCTAAATTATGTAAGTTCTTGACTATTATTTTCATGTAGTCATAAAAACATCTCTTCTAATGCGAGTATACGAAAGAATAAAATCGGTACAGTTGCCACTTTTGCTGCATTTTTTTTTCTTAGATTTTGACGTCGCACCCCAAGCATTTGCCAGTGGCAAGTTACAATTTTAAGACAAAATGCGAAGCCAAAATCAAAAAAGATGAAGAAGAAGTATTGTTTGACAGCTTACCTGTGCTGTGGTAAGCTGTCAAACAATACTCAATGATATTTTTTTTTACAGATGATTTGGCTATAAACGGGTGTCATATATACCTATTTTGGTCTTTTCTAAGTGAGTTAACGAAATTGTAGTATTTTTCCGTACTATCCTTAGGTATGGATATTATCTAGTACGGAGCATGAAATAGTAGTACAAATACTATAATTATAGTACGAAATCCAACTCTGGTTGCAAAACATTGGAATCTGTTCAAAAAGAGTAGCCAATCGTAACGAGTACGTTCATCCAAATCCAAATTAGCATTTTTTTTAACAAAAAGTTGAACACACATATTGAATCTACATAAATAACCAAAAAGCTGCATTAGGTATTCTTTTTAAAATTAAAACTCGTGTTTTGAAAATGTGGATTATTATTATTTTAAATAATTACTTACTTAAAATTAAATAAAAAAATAAGTCTTGGAAACAAATTGAAGTCTCCCGGAATGTTTTCTTAAAATGTCTCAAGTAACCAGATCTAGCTCAAAGTTGTAATACTGGCAGCACTAACAGTAGGTGTAGTAAAGGCGACGGCTTTCGGGACTATGGCGCGACGGGGAAAGTGAACAATCAGACAGAGAAGGTTGCGTAAAAAGCAATTTAGTTTTCCAAGAGTAAACGAAATAGCAAATACAAAGAGCGAGAGCGTTGGGTACAGTACAGAAAACGGAAGGATGCATCCCCTTGCAGCGCATCCAACATTACAAATCGTAACGTAATGTTACCATAATTCCAAAATTTCCTCTACACTACGGGCACAGAACAGATAATAATACTACCTATGGGCTAGCATCGTAGTCATTTTTACCCTTATCCTAAATTAATTCCCCACTTTACCAGTGTGCGTGTTCTTTTCAAACTACCCTTTTGGTGGCGCTTAGGGGCTTCGGCGTCATATGAAAGGTTGTATTAATTTTTTAAGGAAAAGGAAACAAACGTAATGTATTTATTTTATAACACACAAAACAGAATGTAATAATTTCAATACAAATACACATTTTTCAGATAAGCAACATGTTATAACAAGACTAGATAACTCATGATTTAGCTTGTAATACAGAGATTTTAGACTGATCATTTTGAATACATCATCAGGTTACGCTAAAATGGTATTGATTTTAACAGGATATTCCCCTACATCCCTAAAATTCTGTGCTTCGTACATATTTCACCTAATATACCAAACTGCCTAAAGGTAATATTTTTCATAATTCATTTATTGCGTATATGGGTACAATAGATATTTAAAAAAAAGATAACGAGCGCCATATTCTGCCTTGCGGCATGCAAAACTTAAAATTAAACATTACAAAAAAAATAGAATAATAACTACAGTCAGTGATTAGTCAAATCAAAAGCAAATTAAATATAAAACAAAAATGTCAATGATTTTTATTGATTTGATTTTCAAATGTAGTTTACGCGGAAATATTCTACTTTGCCTCACCAAGCACTGACGGGCAAAGTTTCTGACAAGTTACAGTGCATCCAATAAAACAATTTGCAATTTGGGTCGTTGTTATTTATACCCCAAGAAATAAACAAAGCTAGGAGCTGTAAACAAAAAACAACTTGTTTTAGTTTTACGCAAATTTTATTTTCATTAACAGTTCAGTCGTACGTTTTACATTTTTTTTTATCACAAAATGTTTCTGTTCCATCGATTTTTTACTACCCAGTCAGTTAATAATAAAAATACACTTTATTACTTATAAATAATAGTTACAATATTTTTTTTTACTTAACATTATTTACAGTTTGAAATGATCTAATAAACTATTCTTAGAAGTATTTTTTTCTTCTGTTCTTATTTTCTTGACGAGCTTCGGGGTGGTCGCGTTGCTTTCTGCTTTTCGTTTCGTTACCTAAAAACACAAGAAGACAACTTAATGCAAATAATTTTCATACAGACAGTGTTTAGTACATTCTCAGCTCTGGGTGATTGTTTTAAAATTGTATATTCTATTTTTTTTATTACAATTGTCTCTTTTCAATGCTTGATGTAAGAAAGAGATAGCAAGTCTACTTTTGACAAGCACATCCTGTGGTTTACAGCCGCAGCTGTCACAGTGGTTACGCCAGAATAAGTCCGACTTAAGTCTACACTGTTCACTCACAAAATCACACAGTAATTAAAAAGTTAGCAATAATGTATCAAATAGCAACTTTATAGTCTCTGAAAGCGATCTCTGTAAGGTGCACGATAGTAAAAGTCATGTGTATAATGTAAATGGGCATGCCTAAAATCCATTAAAATAAAGAGCTATCATAATTATAACAAGAGAATGATACAGTCCGGTGACGCTGTAGAGGCCATCTGCGGCCAACAGCATTAGTCATTAAAAAAAAAAAAAAAAAAGAAAAAAAACAAGAGAATGTAACCTTATTCGTACAGACTATACATTTAACTCATAGATTAGAAAAAACTAGCAGGGATATAATTTTAAATGTTATGTTTTTTAATGTACTACTATGTTTTTTGATACGATCTTTTTTTAATTTGATGATTTTAAAAAAGTTTGTAAATGTTAAGTATTATTATTGGTTTTAGTTGTAATTGGCGGGTATAAAATAAAGATGCATTTTTCGTACACACCTTCGGTACTTTTTCCTCTGGAGTTAAAGCAGCGAACACGAAGTTTCTTCGACTGTTAGGTCCTATTGTGCCTACTTTGGCATCGTCGTCGTTTGCCAGGGGCGTCGCTAGTGCGGCCAACCGGGCCAGCGCGCCTCGCCCACGGGACAGGAAGGATCCTTGGTAACTTTGCTGGAACAATTATTACTATTGCATTTTAACCGTCTCAAAAAAGGAGGAGGTTCTCAATTCGACTGTTTTTTTTATGTTACGCAATTTATAATATGACATTTATTAAACAAATAAAAAAAAATTGGCATAATGTAATTATTGGGATCATATGAATAATATTATAATTTATTGTAAATACCAATACTAAATATTGTATGCCCAAAAGGTACTGTTGGTACCCAATTGATAAAAAAAAAGCTTACAATAAAAGATTTTGAATAAAATATGCACCTAATACGTATTTTTCAATAGTGCCTGTGCTAGGGGTACAGCTATAAACCATATAGTACACTGCTTCTTAATCTTGATAAATATCAGATGTCTAATATTGAGCCAACAATGAGCTTGAACTGCCGGTGAAGGAAAACATCGTGAGGAAACCATAGCATGGTGGTAGGGTATTTTCTAGTATTTGGCTGGCTAGCTACAACACACAAGTTGAAATTCTGCCGCCAAGCATCTAACGGTGTGTTCCGGTAGCCTCACTTGAGAGCCAGTTCCATTCCACGCAAGGTAACCAATTTCAACTACACCGTCACTTAATCATCAGGTGAGCTGTGGTCAAACGTCTAGCTTGTCAACGATAAAAAAAAAATTGCAAAACCATTTTCTTTCTCTGTCGCACTATCGCGATCGAGGCCTCCCGATCCAGTTGCACGAGCTTGATTTATGAGTGAGCTTGCGACGGACTAGATTTAGGTAAATGCCTACGGGTAGAATAATAACCAGGAATCACTTTTGCGACATCGATTTTTTAAGTTTTTTTTCATATTCTGGTTCAGTTGTAGTAGTAGATAACGCCATACTATTTTTTCTAGTAGTTAAAAAATTGTGGGTATAGATTGAGCGTGTGTAGAATCTATGAGAAATAATTTAAAAATAAAGTACCTGCACCAACGCAAAAGGTTTCTTCGGGCTGGGTATATCTTTGGAAGTCTTCTTTTCTACTGCAGGGCTCTCAGTCTTATCAGAGGTAGAATTGTTGACTTCCATTAGTAAACTAGACATGGTCTTGGATAAAAGGTTGGCTTTTATTATGGTTGTCCTATTTAAGCTCACATTCAACTTTTCGTTCGGATCTTCTTTGTTTTGCTGGAAAATTGAAAACGGATTACAAAATAACTTTATTGTACACCAAAACACAAACAAAATAAGCACATAAACAGCACTATGATGATACATGTGGAGTAGTAAATGCTGTTTCTAACACTTCCGTTTGCACATCATAGGCTAGGCTAGGTGTTTGACAACAGGTAAGCTGAGGTCAAACACCTAGCCTGTCCACAATAAAAAATAAATCTCCAAAAATAAGGTTATTTTTAACCGACTCAAAAAAATGCGACCATTTCGCCAATTCGGTATGTAAAGTTTTTTTTTTGTATTTATTTTATATTTTTTACTGATAGTAAACTTTATTTTATAAAACTAATTTGAATATTTTGGCTTTCTATGCGGTAGTTTAATTCTAATACATTTTCAAACTTTTTATAGTTATGACGTCATAACATTGGCTGAATATGTAAAATATGTACTTTTTTAGGCACTGAAAGAATCCTTATACAGCCAAGGACATGACGTCATTAGAGGTTATTTGAAAGTCAAATTTATTTTATGTATTTTATTAAAATAAACCCCGTCTCATAGTTTAAAGAGTTTTAAACGGAAAAATCATGTACAGGAATGTAATATTTCGAAATGGTTTTGGAATCAGCAAAGTATTTTTTTTCTTTACATACCGAATTATGAATTGATTTTAGCAATTCTTTTTTTTTGCTTGGTAGATCATATTTTGGAGGTGGTCCTATATCAATTTTATCGAAATCGATCGAGCAGTTTTTAAAAAATCAAAAAATTTTATACATCGCTGATATTTTCGTTTACTGCGAAACCTCGTTCTTTGTTTCATTGGAGCAGTGCGTTTAGTTAAGGGGCATGGAGTCTGTTTTTTTAATTTGTAAATTTATATATTATTATTAACTGTAAGCTACTTTAAAACAATATATTACCAATTGTCTAAGGAACATTTCTCTTTCGTGCCGCTGTTTGCGCCATTGTTCTTCCGATTCAAACTCCTCTTCTTGCGTATCAGCGAATTCATCTGGTACAGTACCAGTCTCTTCATCACCTAAATAAAAAAAAAAGAAAATTTTCTGTTTTACTAAATTCTATTGCTATTAGAAGCGGCAAGTTGACTTCCTAGGCAATAACAAACCGGGTAAACTTTTGGATCACTCTTTCCTTACAGCCCTGATTTAGCACGGAGTTATTTTAATTCCCTAAAATAAAAAACCGG
The DNA here is from genome assembly GCA_905404145.2 of Biston betularia. Classification (NCBI taxonomy): domain Eukaryota; kingdom Metazoa; phylum Arthropoda; class Insecta; order Lepidoptera; family Geometridae; genus Biston; species Biston betularia. The sequence goes on from FR989879.1 coordinate 6,253,014, forward strand.
CCAAGTGTGAGTCGGACTCGCGCACGAAGGGTTCCGTATCCTTATCTATAAAAACGGCAAAAAAATCACTATTTTTGTATCGGAGCCCCATTAAATATTTATTTTATTCCGTTTTTTAGTATTTGTTGTTATAGCGGCAACAGAAATACATCATCTGTGAAAATTTCAACTGTCTAACCATCACGGTTCATGAGATACAGCCTGATGACAGACGAACAGATAGCGGTCTTAGTAATAGGGTCCCGTTTTACTCTTTGGGTGCGGAACTCTCAAAAAATCAATTAAATGTTTGGTAGTTTTCATTACCAAAAGGTGCGCTAACTCTAGTACTAGTAGAATATGTATTCTATCAGTTCATGAGCTCCCATATGCCCCATAGTAAAAGTTTTTATAAAGATGAGTCCTTAGGCTTGGTACTAAGGTACTACTGTCGTCAAGCATCTAACAGTGTGTTCCGGCAGCTTCACTTAAAAGCCAGTTCCATTCCAGGCTAGGTGTGCTTTACCATCTTCGACCACACCTTCACTTAACATCAGGTGAGTTTTGGTCAAAAACCTAGCCTGTCAACCATAAAAAAGACTATCGATACGCGTAATCCAATATACGTACAAAACAGTACATAACTTACCCATATCGTTCCATCTGAACTTGCGCTGTCTGCCGCCGCCACCTAAGTCGCCATCTTCAAATAGTAACTCTTGGATAATCCGCACTTCCCGCTTGTCTTGGTCAAGTACGTCCCGCCTGTAAAATGATTACAAGAATGCAAAATATAGCCAATATCTCTATAGATTATGTAACCATTCTAACGATACCCTTTCTCCAATTAAGAGTTATCTATACTATTATAAAGGGGAAATGTTTGATTGTTTGTTTATATTGAATAGGCTCCGAAACCACTGGACCGATTTAAAAAATTCTTTCACTGTTGGAAAGCTACGCTATCCCCCGGTGATATAGGCTACTTTTTATCCCTGTGTTCCCACGGGAACTATGCAGGTGAAACCGCGAGGCGTCCGCTATTAATTAAATAAAGAAACTCACATATATACTCGTACATACACACATGGACTTGGAAAACGTAAAATTACTTTTTTGGATAGTTTTGTAAAAATGGACACAAAGGCCTGCCAAGACTGCCGTATCACTTTCGAGACATTTTTCTATAGTTTACGTTACAAGTAAATCTTAAAAACTGATATGCTAAGCCTTAGAAGCTACATACTAGCGGTGGCTGATGAATAAAAAAGAGCCTGAAACGATTGAAGTGTATAATTTGACGCTTATATTTTAAAGGGTAGATTTACCCTTTAGCCACCATCACCGTCAGCCACGATCCTTACAAAGCTAACTTACATGTGTATTTGTCCCAACTCCCGCTGGAGCGCGCCCTGGTGGAATATGTCGTCGTCCCCGTCCTCGCGCTCCATCCTATCCAAGCCGGCCTCGTCCTCGTCCCCGGACCCCACCCACTCGTCCTCGGACGTCAGCTCTGCTTCGTTCTCGAAAAACTCTCCCATCTTGCGCTTTTTCTTCGGATTCTGGGGCTTTACTTCGATCTGGAAAAAGAGTTTTATTTTTTAATGTAAAAGTACTGAGACGAACGAGACGTTCTCCTGATAGTAAGAGCCTAATAGTAACGCCTGCCCATGACCATTGCAGCGATACACAGAGCTTTGAGTAACAAAATAAACTCCAGAGCATCGCTGATTTACCGCTCATTACTTGGAGGTTTCGATGGTTAGTTTCAGCAGCTCTATAAGTTCGCTAGCTGCAGTCCCCTTCAAACCGAAACACAGTAATGTTTACACACTACTACTTTGCGGCAGAATATCTGGTACTGCGATGGTACCTACCTAGATGACCACCTGCTAAGATGTACCGCCAAGTAAATGGTAGAAAAGGAACCAAAAAAACTATAAATACACCACTATAGAAGCAATGGCGGGTACACTGAAACCGGAAAAAAATAAATTAGCTGTTAAAAAAAATCGGCTGTCAATAAAAAAAATTATGTTGACAGAGTAGCGCCCACACAGTAAAAATTATTCATATTAATAAGTAGACAATCTTCTGGCTTTACCCTAATATTATTACTTATTATTTGTTGTGAAGTTGCCCACTCGTGTGTATAATTCGACACTTCATGATTAAAAAAATAATTTCGAAAAAACACAAGTTTTGGCTAATTAAGTAAATATGTATGTTTATTTCTCCATGCTGTAGATGGTGCTGACAGATTCGAGTGAAATTCGGTATGTTATTTCAATCAATTAGAAATTAATAATGACATTTTCAGAGTTTTCAAGTTCAGAAAAAAGTACAACAGAATCAATAACACTATCTATAAAGAAAGCAAGATAGAAAAAGGAATATGGGCTTTTTAACAATGAGAATGATATAATGCCTTGGGACAATAATGTAGTCTTACCTCATTTTCCTCAGAATCATACTCGACGAGTCGATCTGTATTATCTTCTTCGATATCTGATTCGTATTCCTCAATTTCTTCTGTTTCCGACTGTTCTTCTTCGTCATCTGAAAATTTAAGAAACACAATTTTTTTTAAATAGAAAATTTCACTTTTATATGGAACCTACAAGCCTAATTAAAAAAAATAATTCAATTAATTTTGTGAAAAAGTAATGAGACGAACGATGCGCTTTCTTGATGGTAAGAGATAACGCCATGTCCATGAACATAGCAGCAATACACAGAACTTTGAGTAGCATAACAAAGTCCGAGACATCAATGCTTTGGCGCTCATTAATTTGAAACTTTCGATGGTTAGTCTCAACAGCTCAGTAATTTCGCTAGCTGCAGTACCCTTCAAACCGGAACATACCGAACACAGTAATGGCTACAAAAATGTGGTTGGTGGTAATAGCTGCGAGTAATGTATGTTTCACTATAATAAAACACACAACAATAATAAAAGGCAGAATATAAATATACCAATTTTAAAAACCCGAAAATATACAAAAACCAATCAAACTACACAAGAATAGCTTTGATTGAGTTTGTTAACTCAGCTCTCATAAATGTATGCATATTATGTATTTAAACAATGTTTCCCTGAACAATGTACCTGAGTAATCAAGTAAAAACATCCAAGCTTTGCTCTCTTCCTCTTACCTGAAATCTGAAGAGCTCTCTTTTCAGGTTTCTTTTTCTTCAGCTTTTTCAGTTTTTTAGGTTCATTATCACCTTCATTTGTCTCGTCGTCAGAGTCAATTACCAACTTTCTTTTCATTTGAATTTCAGTATGTACACTATCTCTCTTTGAATTACTTCCATCAAAGAATTTATCAGATTTTGGTGCATCAAAGTCGGGATCTGCTAGCTCATCCAGAATCGATTTCAAGTTATCATCAATAACTTTATCCTTTGTATTATCTTTGTCTTTCGTGTTACTTAATTCTACAAAGTTTTCAGTCTCTTTGAGATCAATAGAACTCTCTTTAGTAATTTTATTTGAATTGTACTTTTCTGTGCTATTTAATTCTACAAAGTTTTCAGTAGATTTTGGATTGATAGGCTCTGTATCGGTTGGACTTTCTTTCTCAATGTTTCTATTAAAAATTTCCGGCGTCTCAAGTACGTCATCGTTTTGATTGTCCTGAGACAGGAGATTATCATAAGCGTCATAATTTTCCGATCCACCTAAAGCTTGATTATCAATTTGTGATACAAACTGATTATTGTAGAACTGCCCGGTGCAAAGTGCTAAGATATCTTCACCTATTGGTTGGGATTGAGACAGCTGTGTAGTTAGTATTTGTGACGGTAAAGGTAGGTTTTGCGAATCTGTTACGGGGCATAGAGCGATGTCGTCTATGTTATTCTGAAAGAAGTATAATTTGTATAATGGATAACAAGTATAAGATTAATTAAAATCGTACGATTAACTAAAAAAAGTAATTAAATCGAGTAGAAAGTTTTAAGAAGTTTGAAATTAAACTGTTTAAAATATGGTGTGATATTCTGGAGATAAATAAAAATAAATATCGTAGGACTATACACGCAGCGCCATCTGGCCCCAAACTAAGCAGAGCTTGTGTGATGGAAGACAGATAACTAAATACTTTTAAGATATTTTTTTTTTAATGTAAAAAGTAATGAGACGAACGAGACGCTCTCCTGGTGGTAAGAGACAACGCCTGTCCATGACCATTGCAGCGATACAGAGAACTTTGAGTAACAAGACAAAATCTGGGGCATCGCTGCTTATATTAGATATAAGTTATATATACATATATTCAGTGTATTGTACACAATCACCATTTTAGGTGTATCTTTAGTATGTTTATTAAATGACATAAGCATATGCTGTACATTTCACACATTTATATATTTTTTTTATTAGGCATACTTACGATATCTAAAGATTGCGTAGCATCAACATCTATTGTTTTACCAGAACTATTTAAATCTAAGTCAGCTGTTTGTGGTTTTGTAGAATCTAGAATGGAAAATGTCTGAGTCTGAGTGAACAAATCGTCACTTTCTGTGTTATCTTTGGCCTGTTCCTTGGCTTCTGATGTTAATAAAACACTGTCTTGACTAGTAAATAAGTCATCTAATGTTGATTTTGGTCGTTGAGCCAGCTGCAATTCCTCATCTGAAAATTACAAATATAGCTCATAAGCGACAAGTTTAAAGAAATAAAACAACTTCCTATAAAATTACTCATATAATTGGAACTTGAAAACCCAAAAAAATTATTCTCTAGACAAAAAAAAATTACCTTGAGAAGAAATTTGACTCGCCACAAAGATTCCAATACCACTGGACTCACTTGTTCCTTTTGTTTCACTTATTTGTGCAACAGGCTGTTCTTTCGCTACTGCATCTTCTTCATCAGAGTCTTCGAAAGCTTTTAAAATCCTGCCTTTCTTTGTCACTGTTTGTTCTTCTTCTGATTCAGATGATTCGTCACTATCATTACTTTCTAATTCATCATTAATACTTTCAACACCGTCATCATCCCCTTCGATTCCATCATCACTGTAGTAATTTTTTTCAATTTTATTCCCTTCTTTGTCTTCATTACCATCGCAATCTGATTCCTCTGCCTCGTCGTCGAGCATTGCGTTTTTTGATCTTGGTTTATCTTTTATCTCTACATCATTTTCTATTGGCTCTTCCTCTCCGCTATCTGAATCTGCAAATGAAAGTACACAATCTTAGATGGCTCAAATTATTATACAAATCAACTCAAGTTATTACTTGAAAAGAACCTCTTTAGAAAAATGTTATGTGTATTATGCGCATCTTTACAGAGTTCCCTGACAATTTGTCACTGACTCTACAATATTTATTAGCCTGACCACTGCCTAGATATGTAATAATTTAAGGTGTAACAATAGACTGTCGGTATTGATCATTACATCCTATTCTTTTCATTTTATACATGGTTTGACCACATGGTGTTTAGGTACAAACATTTTACAATACCTGTTGAGCCGTTTAGTCAAGTATTGTTTTAAATTGATTACTTATCTATTCTCATATCAATATCATTATTTGTTAACAGAGGATAAAATGTTGCATACTTTCAGATGCTTCCTTTATTCCTTCTTTTTCGTCAATAGCAGCTTCAATCTTATCAATATCATCTTCCTCAGAATCCTCTCTTCTCAACTCTTTTAATTCTTTTTGCTGTTGTTTCTCTTCTTCCAAACGCTTCGCCCATTCTAGAGATCGTTGTTCAGCAATCTCTTCTTCGAGTTCTTGTTTTAACTTCTTCAGTTGTGTGCCCGGTTTTATCCTGAAAATAAATAGTAATAACTTAATCAATAACATTTACTGTTACATACATGTTGTCTGTCATTTATTATTGTAATTATAAAAGTACACATTTTAGTCTTCTACACATACACAAGACAAGCCATGTAGCATAATATTGCGAACTGTGGGCATAAAGACATAAGATATTTTGACGATTTTTGACCTAACAGCTACAAATGTATTAAAACTTCACTACTATGTCACAAATGTATGAGAAAAGCTTTTATTTTGTGCCTGTACAACTTCTTATTAAAAATAGTAGCATCCCACACATTTTTCAGCAAGCAGTAGTGTGCAACCATTACTTTGTCCCAGATAGAAGCCAAATAATTGTCAGTAAAGCTGGAAAAGTGATGGTTGGATAACTTGTTTAATATAGTTGAGGACTGAAAGTCATGGGCAAAATATTTTCTACAATACAGTAGCCATCTCTACAAAACATATAAAGAGTAAACATTCTAGGGTTGTCAAAAATCATAAGACATGTAGCATCCTTACTTTTTCTCTCTTTCTCTTTTAATTTCTTCAGGAGTTTTCAGCTTAGAGAAATAGGTGAACCTTTCTTTCAGCAACTCGACACCAGACTTTCTTGGAGCAGTATCACTGTCCTCGAGATCTATGACCATCCCCGGAGATCCAGTCAATTTAGGGTTTATGTTCAAAGGTTTGTCTCTGATAAGAAACTGCGAGTTCATTTTGTCTTCTATGTCTGTAATTGTAAAATTAATTTAAACTGAGGTGGCACAAACCTTGACTGTGACTTCATGACCTTTATGACTGGGAATTTGACCTTTATACACCTTAATACATAAACGCGTCATAGGGATTTTCCACATGATTTTGTTGGACTTACCTTTGATGATCTCAGCATTTTCTATGATACTATCTATGTCTGCCATATTAATATCATCATCAGAAAATTCATTTTCAACTTCCGTACCATTATTAACTACACTTATTTCATTATCTTCAATGCTGTCATCTTTTGTAACCTGGTCAACAGACCTAGTGTAATTTTTAGCAACAGGATTATCTGTGCTTTCTTTAAATGTTATATCTTTGTTGGAAAAGTCAGTGGATGCTGTTTCTAAATGTAGAGATATCAATTGACTATCTCTTTCAGTGTTGTTTTTCATATTGTCCTCATGATTCTGTACAGTTTTACATTCACTGGAGTTTTGCTCTACAGAATTTGAATTGCATTTTGCATATATATTATTTTCTGTTCCTAAAGCATCAACTTGGTTTTTTAAGTCTGTTGTTAAGTTCTCTTCAATAAGAGAGTTAGCTGAATTATTGTACACTAATTTCATGCTAGTTTCAGAATCTTGTTCCTCTAAATTCTGCTCAATATTTTGATCAGCTGATGTGTCATTTTCTGTATTTTCATTGCTGTTCTGCTCATTTGAATAGTTTAAAGGGTTGGATGAAACATTGTAAGCTTGAATTTCAATAGAAATCTCTGTAGAAACTTTTTCGAGAGATTTAACACAACAGATTCCATTATCAGTACTGTCTTTTTTAACTGCTGTAAAATTTTCAGCAGGCTTTTTCATATCTACTACAAAATTTTCATCACTGTTTTTTACAACTTCTTCAGTGCCATTTTCAAATTCTGCTGGATTTTCATTTATTTCATCTTCCTCAGATTCACTCTTACATAGTATCATCATTTCTTTTTGCCTTTCTTCAAGCATTTGGCTGTAAAGATAATGTATACATATTTTATTTTTAACTATTAAATATTATATGGTTTTATTTCTGCTCCTTGTTTAGAAATAGTTTTACTTTCATGGAACTTAACAAATTTCACTAATTTTAAACAGATAGTATTTAGCTGTGGAAAACAAACAGATACAAGAGTACCTTATACATTCACATAATTACTTGCTGCTACAATATTGCTAGCACCCTGCAGATTTGCAGGTAAATTTCCTATCATTATCCAACAAAATATAATGGACCCTTAATCTTGACATCTTTGACAAAAATACACCAAAAACAATAAAGGTAATGACTACATAGAGAGACAAGAGTTATAGCACTTCCTATTTACATTGGAATTAAGGCCAAAATGCCTTACACTAACATCCTGCTTAGGGCCTATTGAGCATTTTCTTTTACCAGCATATACTACCCGAGCCAATACAATTTCATAACATAATTTACAGCACTTATACTTACGCATATTGCTTAAGTTGATCTTTGTTCATTTTAATAGGTAAAGCCTTTCCATCAGAACTGACAGCTAATTTTCTTCTGCTCATTATGTCTTTAAGCGATAAAGCCTTTGGCCTATGATATGGGAGTGATACTTCTTTTTCACGCAGCATCCTGTTTGATTCGCTTTTGATTTTTTGCATGTTTTCCATGGCTTGCTTCGCAGACATCTGTATTTAATATTTAAAGCTATAAATCTAATAATAATCTAATAATAATAAATTAACAAAAATAATCACTTTCAGTACGCGTATTTTTTCCAGATTAGTATCTACTAGTTCTCAGTCTAAAGATTGCAATTCGACTGAATTTACAAGGCAATCACAAAAAAAATGATTCTATGTGCAAATAATTTCACCTCTTGCCCATATTCTACTAGCATAAAATATTAGTCAGCAACATAGTGACCTACTACTGCAAGCTGACAATATTTCATCATTTTACAACAATGTGTAATTTATGTCAATGTGTTATTATCATTGATTGTGTTTGACATAAATAAGTGTACATTATTGTACCTATATTTGAATGAAAATAAATTGAATTGAATTGTCATATTTTCCTGTCATTTTCTTATTTTCTCATATCTTCTTAGAAATAGTTTTATCCTATGTCCTAAAAATATGAACCACATATTTGTAAATGTCATATCATAGATATAATGTACTACGGTACATTATAATAACATAGACATAGACACACAGACAGACATAGTAATAACATAGAGTAGTCTTATTGATAGTTCTACATTTACTTACTGCAGCTAGTGAAAATACTGGGCTGTTGAGACTAACCATCGAAAGTCTCAAAGTAATGAGCACCAAAGCAGCGATGCCCTGGACTTTGTTTTATTACTCAAAATTCTGTGTATCGCTGCAATGGTCATGGACAGGCGTTATCTCTTACCATCAGGAGAGTGTCTCGTTCGTCTCATTACTATTTCACATTAAAAAAAACTTACTCTCTGAGGTTTTGGTGATGTCAATTTGATTTTTCTTTCTTTTTTCTGCTTATAGATTGATTTTTGTTGATTAATGTCTTCATCAGATGTATCAGGATCACACACAGAAGATTTGAAAGACATCCTCTCTTTAATAAGCTGTAATAAATTTTCATAATACTTTTACAATTCCTACAATAATTATAGTTGTTAAATTTTATGTATTTGTATTTAGTATTTACCAACTTTAGATAGGAAATCATGTTTATATTTCAGTTAACATCCAAGGCAGGCTTTATGGCAAGTTCATTTGCATAAAGTGGTGTAGAAGTTCGTCACCAATGAGAGGATTACAAAAATAGATAATAAATCTACAAATGCACAAACCTGTTTAATTTTCTCTATAGATGCTAACTCTTCATCAGATTCACTCAAATTATTACTGTCATTATTCTCACTTTCATTCTTTAATGAAGATTCTTTTCCTCGTGTTTTAAGGAGACCTTTAAACTTGTCTTTTAGTTTGTTCTTTTTATTTTTCATGCGCAGCTGTTGTTCTTCATTTTTAATTGCATTGTCGCTCTCACTGCCACTTTTTATTTTATTATCATTCTCTGTTGGAGACGCTTCTTTGCTATGTTGCAGCTTATATTTTTTTCTATGATAGACATGGTGATTTTCTACTTCCTCTTCCCCTTCAGACTCAGCAGAATCGGAAAAATTATTTAATATTCGAGCTTTATGTGGTACACTTTTTGTAATGTTCGAGTCACTATCATCACTCTGTAGTACTGATTTTACTGCCTCTGAAGTGTTCTTTGAAGCAGGTGTTTCATCATTTTGAGTTTCAGTTTTACTGCTATCACTATCTGAATCAGAAAATCTTTTCACACGTTTCAGAGTCCGTTTTCTAGGTGCATCTTCATCGCTGCTAAATCTATTTGAATCTATGAGGTTATCTACAAAACCTAAATCTCGGCAGGTATCGGTGGTATTGGATGATACATAGCTTTTTCGTATACTTTTAATAGGATCATCATGCATAATAGGAATGAATTCGTTTTCTTGCAGTAACTCGTTCATTTTAAATGTAGTCCGTACTTTTTACTTTCATTACGATTTACACTACACTTCATTCATCACATATATATTTAAAAAATTAGTGTGTGAAATAGTGTGAATAAATATTCTATTCTCAGGACGTTTATATAAGTTCACAAAAATATCTCTAGAATTATTGCAATTCAATTTGTATTTTTTGTATTATTCTACGTTGAAGTAATGAAGTTGAATGTTTGGTTTGAGCGGGAAGGATTCTATTCAGATTTGACAGTTTTGACAACATGACAATTTGACAATTGACAGTGACAGCACTGTTTTGTTTTTTTCTTCTTATTTTCATACACCACTTTTTGCATTTCGCCAGTCTCAATTTATTTATTTAATTTGTCCCATCGAGCAGGCTAGAGCTGTAAAGCCATACTGCCTCGTCTTCGGTTTTTGCAATTCATGTCTAACATCTATAGTTACAGTCAAAGTCCAGTTCGTACCAGTCAAATCTTGTCATGCCTTAATTATTTTTGTAGTAATTTTGTTGTAGTAGTAGTAAACTTTACTATAAGTTTTGATAGAGTTTTGGAAGCAACACAGTCGTAATTATTTTATTACTTTCCCACTGTCGCGCTTTATGATTCAAACACCAATATTTTTATGCATAAACGACAAAACATTACTTTTGGAAAAAAAACAACGAGGAGACACCAATAAACTCAAAAAAATAACTTCCTTGCCAGCCCTGCTCTCGAGTATTTATCAGTGCGTCGACAGCTGACAGAAAACATTTTTTATCTTTTTTTTCATAATTATATCATACAAAACCTTACATTCATACCAAATTTCATCAAAATTGGTCCATCCGTTTGAGCGTGAAGAAGTGAAAAAGGACACACACTAATTTTCGCCTTTATAATGGGAGTGTGATTATTATTAGTACATAAAATACTTCACTCATTATTTTGATGTGACTTTGTACTCGTACGGGCATCAGCTTAAGTTAAAATAAAGAAATATTACATTTTCTGAATAAATAAATGTGACAGTGCAGCGGTATCAGTAGCTAGACCGTAACTAAAAAACTAGTAAAATACGTTAACAGTATTAACGATTTGACTAAGTATTTAGACTTAAATAATAGATCATAAAATTTATTATACTGTAATAATTTAAGCACCAATATAAACGAAAACAACAAAAGCCACATTAACTAATAATTCATGCCAGTAAAGTCGGCCGGTGTAATATCCTTTTTCTTTGCCGGGAGATCACAAATAACAGCCTCAGCAGTAGTCAGTAGTGAAGCCACTCCACTTGCATCTGTGAGTGCTCTTCTTACTACCTTTGTAGGATCGATAATTCCCTTTTCTATCATATTTACGAAGTTGTTATTCAATGCGTCGTATCCGTAATCATCTCCTAATTCTTCAACTTTAGATACGATAACAGCCCCATCAAAACCAGCGTTGCTCGCAATAGTTAAACAAGGCATACGTAAAGCAGTCTTAATAATTTCTATTCCTTTAGCCTGGTCAGAATTAATTCTAATTAAGTTATCTAATGAAGGGATACATCTAAGTAATGCAGCTCCACCACCTGGAACTATACCTTCGGCTATCGCTGCCCGAGTGGCATTAAGAGCGTCATTCACACGATCTTTACGTTCGTTTACTTCAACTTCACTACATCCTCCAACTCGTAACACTGCAACTCCAGACTGCAGCCTTCCCAGACGTTCTTCAAGCCTTTGCCTGTCATATTCACTTGTTGTTTCTTCTAATTGGTATCTAATTTGTTCTGCGCGTTGCTTGATTTCTTTTTTGTCACCTTCTCCCTTCAGCAAAAGTGTAGAATCTTTTGTGATAACCACTTCGGCTACTTTTCCAAAACTTTCAAATTGACAGTCCTCGAGTCGAAGTAAGTTGTTATCATCCTCAAATAATACACCACCCGTAGCTGTTGCCATATCTATCAGAGATTGCTTTCGGTAGTCTCCAAAGCCTGGTGCTTTTACTGCAACTACAGGCAGTCCTATCTTTAACTTGTTGACAACTAATACAGATAGAGGTTCCCCATCTAGCTCTTCGCAAATTATGATTAGCGGCATTTTCTTTAAATTAGCTATTTCAAGGGCGGGCAATAGCTGCTGAGCAGTAAATATTTTCTTTTCACTGTAAAGAACTAAAGCATTAGAATACTCAACTTTTGGACCTTTGGTTGAATTGATAAAATATGGAGAAATATAACCTCGATCAAAACTCATGCCTTCAATTATTTCAAGATCATCTTCCATAGTTTTTCCATCCTTTACCGTTATTACTCCATTTTTTCCAACCCTGTTCATAGCTGCAGCTATTAGTTTGCCTATAGAGATATCTCCATTTGCAGATATGGTAGCTACTTGTTCTATTTCTTCAGAAGTATTTACGGGCTTAGATATTTCTTTGAGCTTTTCTTTAACTGCATTAACTGCCAACATTATTCCTTTTCTGATTTCGATTGGATTTGCTCCTCTTGATATATTTTCAAACCCTTCTTTAGCTATTGCTCTTGCTAATACAGTCGCTGTAGTAGTTCCATCACCTGCCTCCTCGTTAGTTTTACTAGCAACATTTTGAACTAGCTTTGCCCCAATATTCTGGAATTTATCTTTTAGCTCAATACCTTTGGCAACAGTTACTCCATCTTTTGTGATTTTAGGCGGTCCGAATGCTTGTTCCAGAATGACGTTACGGCCTTTAGGGCCCATTGTTATCGCAACTGCATCCGCAAGAATATCAACACCTTGAAGCATTAATGAACGCACATCTGGCCCAAATCGGACATCTTTTGCATAAAGTGTTGGAAAACATGAGAAATGTCGTCGATTAAATCGACGTGAAATATTTTGTACACGAAACATGATTGTAAAGTTTTTGCTGTGGTCTTCAATAATCTTGTATTGAAGTGAGAACTTAGTATGTAAATATCAGAGGTTTAAATTTAGAACTAAAATAAATAGAGTTCATAGCAATTAGTTTTCGTAAAAGTACCACAGAGGTTACTTAACTATCTATGTAGTAGGCAACACAAGCGGTCGGATAGGCTTTGGATTTTTAAAATTGTATAGGTGAAAATATTGGCGGTAACCCCTAAAAATTACGCCCTAAATAAATAATATATAGTGAAATTATGTGATAAGTGAAGTTTTTTTAAAACATGCCTTACTTTATCTGACTTTGACTGTAACTAGAATTAGTTTTACTTGAGATTATCATGACTGTGTATTTGAAAATATGAAGTATACTGGCAGAATAACACAAGTATGATGCCACAAAAAGGAAAAACAAACTACTCACTCGAGTCACTCGAGTCACCTCACTCACTTTATCCTTTCCGAGTTTTGGCGGGAACGTGGGAAGAGTCGTGTCGCTCCGTTGTATTTTTTTCCAAAACTAGTGTTTTGTCGAGTGTTTATGCATAAAAATGGTGGTGTTTTATTCATAAAGTGCCGAATTACAAGCGCGAGTGTGGGAAAATGATATAATGTGGTGAAACATGAGTTTTCGTGTTGCTTCCAAAACTCCATCGAAGCTTTATAGTAAAGTTGCCACTACTTTACTAAAGCATGACTGGCACGAACTGACACGAACTGGACTTGACTAAGACGACTTTGACGATAACCATAGTTAAGATACAGCAGAAATAACACTGAAGACGAGGCAGTATGGCTTTATAGCTTTAGCCTGCCCGAAAGGGCTAATTAACGAAAAAAAAAAAAAAAAATTATCCTTTCCGTTCGTTATTAACTTTAAATTTAAAAATTTTGTGGGAAATATTTTTTGGTTTGCTAATTAGCTATTTATGTACCTTGTTATGACCTTAGTTTAATTTTTAATGTTTTACTTTAATAGTTAAATAAAAATGAATTCTTCAAATTTAGCAAAACAAGCAAAACCTGTAATGATATTTTTAAGCATTGGTGATCAGTTAACTTCTATATCATGTGGTCACGTATTAGTAGAGTTAGTAAAGTTTATTGCATATCAGCGACAGCAAATTCCCTATGTTTATCCTTGGTTAAAGCAGATTGTTAATAATAGAAGGGATGTACTTAACGAAAAGGAAGTAACAGAAAGCTATCAGTCTGAGAGGCATTTTCGCATTGCTTCCTCAGCATTGGAGAATTTGGATTTCATACTCAAGGTAGATTGATTAACTTTTTATTATTATCACTAAAAATTAAACACTACAAAAGAAAGGAAATTAACGTAACTGGCGAAAAAAAACCTTATCAGTAGATTGTTTTATTTTTATATTTTACGAACGAGATGCTTACTGATGGTAATGCCTGTCCATGACCATTACAGTGATACACAACTTTGAGTAGCAAAACAAATATCACTGCTTTAGCGCTCAATGCTTTGAGACTTTCGAAGGTTAGTCTGAACAGCCCTGTAATTTCGCTAGCTGCAGGAAACAGTAATATATTTACACTACTGCTTGGCGGAAAAATATCTGGTACTCTGGTGGTACCTATCTCTTGCTAAGGCTATTACCACAAAGGGAAATATTTGCCTTGCTTAGACGTTTTTTACAAATATGTGCAACTAGCTGTGCCCTGCGGTGTTACCCTCTACATTTAAGTTGTAAGTAAAATTTATTTGTTAGTTTCACTTTTGCATCGTATAGCTTTATATTCAGTATAAGTAAATATCTTAGATTTTAAATGTTAGTAAAATGCTTCTAAATGTATAGTCATGTTGTATACACTTGTTTAGGCATATAGTCTGGCTCGAAACTGTACCTAGCAAATTATGTATCTGTTCTGACTATGTTCTGTTTTGTGTATCAATAAATAAAATAAAAAAATAAAAATCTAGGGTGTCAGCTACCTTCATACAAAAATTCAGTTTTAGTAGTAGTTTTTGCGTGAAAGAGTAAGAAACATCCATCTATCCATCAAAACGTTCACATTTATAATATTAGTAGGATGAGATTTTTAGTATTATTATCTACCTATTAGCTTTTGACTATGTACTTTTGTAATGTTAAGTATTATGTGTCTCATCAGAGCCTCTTACAAGAGATGAACGGGTCTACATTACCAGATGAGATATGCATAGCTCTTGGTTCTACTCCAGTGACATGCAGAGAAGTGTACAGGCTTGTGTTGCCCACTGCATGCCATAAACCGCAGTGCCACTCTGTATTGATTGCATCAGATCAGAAGATACAGAAAAACATCTTCAAGTAAGAATGTTGATAAAAAGAAATAGATTTTCCTAATATTAAAACTTTTAATTGTACAACTTAAATTTTTACATCATCCAATTCATAATATAATATTCAATTTGTGTATAGCTAAGTTATGAAATTGGTCAGTGATTTAACTGTCATGTTAGTGATAAAAAGAGTTTTGCTTAAAGTGCATTTTCTTTCTTTGCAGGACTCTAGTTACAGAGGAGAACTTAAGCCAAGTCTTCTTCAGTCCTCTTGCACCTACAAATATGTACATTTTTATTAAAAAGAAGCTTATTGGCAATCATGATTATGTTGTCAGTGACACTTTTTTGCACACTAGTGGTTGCAGAATTCCGAGGAATTCTAAAATAGTTGTAATTGACTTTAGAAGTGCTAACCAAGAAGGTTTGAAGTGCTGTAACGATTTTCAGATATTTGGTGATGCAGACAGTAAAGATTTGAAGTTTATATCTCCCGACGCTGATAAAGAAGACCTTTATGAAATTGAATCAAATGATACTGCCACATGGTATCAGTCTTCTTATGTTATGAAGGGTTTTAAGGATTGTGTTGTAAATGGCAGCTCAATCACTAATTCATGGTTAACCTCATGACAAATATTACTAATCATACTTTTAGGAATGCTTATTGGACTTTGAAAATGGGTGAATACTCCTTTCCCAGAATTTCTGCTGTCTTACATAAATACAGTAAGGCCATTGAGAAACTATTGTAGGGCTAAGGAGTCTGCACATGCTTACTTTTCTAATCTGTATTTAGCAAGGGTTAAATTATTCTTAACACTACTCACTTATACGATCTTCATGTTGTTTTACAACACATATTTATTTAATATTTTTTACTAAATAATTTTGGTGTGGTTACATTCATGGCATAACTGACCTGTACACTGTACAGTACATACAATCACAGGCGGCTTTACTTATGGTGGTGTTAGGGGTCGCCGGGCGTTACAACTCACCCCACATAAAAAAGAGCTCCGCTTTGCCAATGTTAAAAAATGGAAATTATAAAAAAAGAATTACTCCATCAAAATGACCGATCAGCTAATCGAGTTTTCCATTCCATTTCCATTTTTTGAGATTGACAACATTTATATAGACATGTTAACATTTGTACCTATTCCATTTTGACCGCGCGTTTACTAGAGGGCGCTAGGGTAATGATTGCACACGGGCTAGATGCCTCTGCATACAATCTATTAGGAAATTATTTGTTTATCTAGATGAAACAACCTAAAAAATTGGGAACCTTAATAATTTTTGAAGTTGAATGATTTTTTTCGCTGTGTAACAATTTAAATTGAAAATCTTAATTTGTGGAAAGCTTTATTTTATCAACATGATTGTGTTTATATATTAGAGCTTGGTGAGGACCAGTTTAATCTTGATGTATTGTCTCAATTTATAATAGAGAAATGTTGATTGTTAAATAAATTTTAAATATTATTATGGTGGCACTATATTTGTTTATCGCCAGGCTGTTCTCATACAAACATGAGCTCTGTATATTTTTTTTAATGAATGCTGATTGTGTACCACACATATTTATCTTAATTGAACGATTTTGACATATAGACAAAATGGATTAAGTAATATACAGTTAAAAAAATCATACTATGATTATAAAACTCAAGTCTCTTGAGTAATGAGAATGATCAAATGATGAGTTGTTTTATGAGAACGACATTTTTTTTTACTATTAATAGAACTAGGACAATTATGCTCAATAAGATATGACTGACATGTTTGTTTGTCTAATATTTTTTACTAGTACTTTAGTTGTGAGTATGACATGACATTGATAATGATGTCATGTTGACATGACATGACATTGATATTGATGTCATCTTGGCCATGTAGATTGTACCTGGTTGTTGTTAGGTCTTCTGCATGTTGAAACGTGGTTCCGTAGTGATTATGTTCGAAATAAATATAATTAGCTTCATCATAGGTTAGGTACTTACCTGAAGGCAATTCTTAAAATCGATGTTTGAAGTTAAATGACGTTCAGCAGCATTTTAAAGCAAGATACTTAGGGCTACACTTATAAATGTTGTTTAAAATTAATTAATAATTGAAGTTATTACCTGCATGCGTGAAAATGGGGCAGGTTACTGTACAATAAATTAAAGAAATGTTTGTAAGACCTTTGATTTGGTGTGCAAAGTAATTTATTATGAAGTTATCTAGAACTTTTTGTTCGATTTCTCATAAGTATTGTCATCATTAGGTACCTCACCCGTAATAGTGAATCCTAATAATTTTAAATGTATAATTTCAAATTTTTCTACTATAATTTTAGCAAAATAATAATTATATAATACAGTCAAAAATATAGAAATGTTTTTAGTCTCTTATAAGTATTACATCGAACAACACAAATTGTACATCTGAGATTTTTTAAGATGTCACTCACCTTTTCGAGTAGAAGGTAAAAAAAAAATACTGAGATACAATTAATAATAAATAAATAAATAAATATCGTAGGACTATACACACAGCGCCATCTGGCCCCAAACTAAGCAGAGCTTGTGTGATGAAAGCCAGATAACTGATAGAATACATAAATACTGTTTTTTTTTGTAAATACATACTTATAATACATACAAAACACCCAGACACAGAACAAACATTTGTTTATTCACAAAATGTTTGCCCTGAGTGGGAATCGAACCCACGCCCTACAGCTCTCAAGGCAGATATACTACCAATGAGCCAACGGGGCTGTCAATTGTATAAAGAGGAAATATAATAACGTAAGAATTTGGTCTGTTAAAATTTTTCAATTACATGTCTATTTTTATTTGTAGTCGAAATAAAAAGACTAAACGGATGAACGGGCATGATGAAACTGTAAAGAGTTTATTGTGTAGTTTGCTACGGAACCCTAGTAAATAATAATTCTACTTGTGCCATAAAATTAGTTCAATGATGATTATTTTTCTATAAGAATAACTTTAATCATGTTTTATTAGACGTTAGAAATGAAATAAATCAAATGTTTGCTATCAATATTGGCTAATAATTTTAATTTACCCTTATCCAATATAGGTATTACTATCTAAGAGAATGATTAGCATCAATGTTAGCGGCATTCATCACAGGTAGGTTTGTGATAATAACAGGTAATAAGGTAATTAAACTAATCAATGATATAAAAATATTGTGTTTTTATTAGTATTGTATGGTTCCATTACTGTTTGGTTGATAAACTTCTGCATTTTTTTCTCTTTGTGATTTCTATTGTTTTCATAAAGATTCGTTTCTTAGAATTCGATAGATATTCCTTATTGACATAAAAATAAATCGATTATAATCGATTAATAATTATTTATCCAATGGGTATAATAATGATTTTGTTCATGTACTCGTCCAGTTTTATATATTTATTGGCGCTGAAATGCAGTGTTATTTAGATTGGTATTCAGAAATTTAAAAGCAATAAAAGCTGTATAGAGGCTTGCCTTAAGTTGTAAATGGGCTTCGTCAAAAGGTTAGCAAAGTACCTTGACTTGGCTCACGAGATAACCGCCATGTGGGATGTTGATTCGACGATCATTGTCCCGATAGTAGTAACGGTAAACGGTCTTATAGCGAAGAGTCTCGACCAACATCTTAAGAGACTCTCGCTAGACGGTTGGGTCAAGGGTCAGCTTCAAAAGGCAGTGATCCTTGACACGGCGCGCATTGTGAGGAGGTTCCTCACTCTGCAGCCCTAACCACCGGCAGCTTGAGCCCTGCCCCGCTGCCGGCGGCACCCTAGTTTCAAAGTTTTTATGTTATATATGCTTTGTAAATATTTAATATTGTGTAAAAATAAGAAAAAAATTAAATGATGATGATAATTAGCAAAAAGTAGTAACAAATAAATAAATATCGTAGGACTATACACACAGCGCCATCTGGTCCCATAACTAAGCAGAGCTTGTGTGATGGAAGTCAGATTACTGATAGAATACATAATTTTTTTTTTTTTTATAAATACATACTTATAATACATACAGAATATCCAGACACAGAACAAACATTTGTTTATCCAGAAAATGTTTGCCCTGAGTGGGAATCGAACCCACGCCCTACAGCTCTCAAGGCAACTACCAATGAGCCAATGGGGCTGTCAAAAATTTTATCAATATTCAAAAATAATCAAAGTTATTTTTATATTTGTTTCATTCATTTAGTCAAGATTTTAATTTGTAGTCACGTTAATAATTTTTTAATATAGGTACTCGTCTACTTTGTTTCAGTACATATTTTTAATCTGGGGTTCTTTTTTAAAATTTTGTCATATTATATCATAAATGGTAGTTTTTAATCTGAGTTCAAATTGTAAGATACGAAGATTTGTAAGCTTTGCTTGACAAAGAAATTTGAAGTTTTTGACATAGACATATCTACTTAGCTAGTTTTGAAAGATAGTATAGTTCATTCAACCCATGGATTCACGAGTATTGTTGGTTTTCATTAGATAACGTTATCGGTATTAGTTGTTTTTTTAAACCGATAATTAGGAGGATAATGGTTTTCTTTTGTAATTATAGGTATGTAGGACAGGTACGTGTTTGTTTCAGGAGGTAATAACATATTATCTATTATCTGTAGCCTACTGTTAGATTATTTAATCTTGTGGTTTTTTTCTGAGCTTACACAATTGTGTCGGAAGGTATAGTAATATTGTTAGGGTGCTGATCTATCTTACTTCCTGATCGGTTTACTTGGTGGTAGATTTCCTTAGCAGGAAGTCGTTTGGGTAAGTACCACCGCAGTACCAGATATTCTGCCGCCAAGCAATAGGTACTGTGTAAACATTACTGTGTTCTGGTTTAAAGGGTACTGCAGCTAGCGATATTACAGGGCTGTTGAGACTAACCATCGTGAGCGCTAAAGCAGCGATGTTGTTTTGGCACTCAAAGTTCTGTGTATTGCTGCAATGGTCATGGGCATGCGCGTCATCTCTTACCATAAAAAGACCGTCTCGTACGTCTCATTTCTTTTACAGTTTTTTTATCAACTTTAGGTACTACTAGCCAATACTGATATTGCGAATCAAATTCAGTCGTTCCATAGAAAATTTTCATAGAATGTTTTAAAATATATGTATTTTATTTAGATGCTTCAGAGTCTGTGCACAGTAAAGTTTATTCGCATTGATAGATCAGCCTTCAGCACCCTTCAAAATTAGGTACCTACTACAGTTTTTCGAAACACGTATGAAAACCTTGTTCTCTGTTCGGAATATCATAGTCATTATTTTTTTTTTTCTGAATTATATATACCTACTTGTTGCAGTATAAGCGTACAAGCAATTGTAAGTTGCAAGGGGCTCACGAACTCGTATCTTTATAAATAACTAGCGGACGCCTCGCAGTATCACCCGCGTAGTTCCCGTTCCCGTGGGAATACAGGGATAAAAAGTAGCCTATGTCACCCGGGGATAGTGTAGCTTCCCAACGGTGAAAGAATTTTTGAAATCGGTTTAGTAGTTTTTGCGTGAAAGAGTTACAAACATACCTACATTCTTACAAACTTTCACGTTTATAATTAGTAGGATGTATGCCAGTTCTGAATGAGAATGGAACCCATACCCTCGAAGCAGAATTACCTACTATCAAATGAGGTAATAAATGTACCTATAAATAATCTATAGTATGCCCTGTCCACTGCCCCGTTAGCTCATTTAGTAGTAGGTATATCTCCTTCAAGAGCTGAAGGACGTGGGTTCAATTTCCACCCACGACAAACATTAATATGACTTGACTATAAATGTTTGTTCTTTGTCTGGACGCTTTGCAAGTATTATAAGTAGCAGTAGTTTACAAAAAAAAGGATATAAGTATTCTATCAGTTATCTGGTTCCCACAGTACAAACTTTGCTTAGTTTGTACTATGGGAACGAAATATAGCTCAGTACGTTGTGTGAAATGTCCTACGATATTTATTATGGACTAGCTGCGCGCCGCAGTATTACCTGCTACTGGTTTTCGGGATAAAAAGTAGCCTATATGTTAATTCAGGGTCTCAGCTACCTCCATACCAAATTTGGTCCAAATCCGCTCAGTAGTTTTTGTGTGAAAGAGTAACAAACATGAAAGTTTGTAAAAATGTATGGACGTATTACGTCCATACATTTTTACAAACTTTCGCGTTTATAATATTAGTAGGATTTCGTATTTCGTATAGGAATGTTGCTGACTTTCGAATGATACTGTAGGTATAATAGTCACCTTTGAGTAGACAATTTATCTGAGGATAAAATAATATAAGTATACAAAAATTCAGGCGTTCGGTTAAAAAAAAATAGAACTACTTGTCTTGAAATTAAATTAATGCGGTTCATAAGTAGGTAGGTATAACATCTTACGTAGGCGAACGAATCTGTGTTTAACTGAACAACCTCACGCTCTTAACTAAGTTTCTTGACAATAAGAACCAAGATACAAACAGATGCAGACATACGACACATATGTTTTATTGTCTGAAGACTTTTACATACGAACGTGTATTTTCAATTGAAATTTTTTCTTTGTCCTGATAACAGGTTATTTTTAATCTAAGCTAAATTTTTACCTACAATCCTCATACAGGTGTCGTAAAATAAATTTAATCGTGAATTATAAGCAACAATATATATTTGGTACTTGAC
Source organism: Biston betularia (assembly GCA_905404145.2). Lineage (NCBI taxonomy): Eukaryota > Metazoa > Arthropoda > Insecta > Lepidoptera > Geometridae > Biston > Biston betularia. The sequence goes on from FR989879.1 coordinate 6,274,906, forward strand.
TTGGTATTATTCATTTATCTATCTATACTATTATAAAGCGGAAAGATTTGATTGTTTGTATTGAATAGGCTCCGAAACTACTGGACCGATTTCAAAAATTGCTTTCACCGTTGGGAAGCTTTTTTTTTTTTTTTTTTTTTTTTTTTTTTTTTTTTTTTTATAGTAGATAGGCTTGCGTTTGACCGCCATCCCGCCCGATGTTAAGCGAAGATGCGGTCTACGGTGGAGCACGCTCGCCTAGAAGAAACCGATTCACTCGCGACTTGAAGGTACCCAGACTATATTCATTGGGGAACACCCACTCGGGCAGCTGATTCCAATGTCTAGCGGTACGCATGAAAAAGCTACTCTATCTCCGGGTGACATAGGCTACTGTTTATCCCTGTATTTTCACGGGAACGGGAAATACGCGTGTGAAACCGCGAGGCGTTCGCTAGTATGAAATAAAAATGATTTGTGATTAGCTAAGGTATTGTCGATTATTTATACAGCATGTTGATTTGATTAGTCGATTTCTTGACTCGACAGTAAACTGTACCTAACTACGTGTACTGTCATTTTTATCATTAATAATGAGGTGTTATCAAGAGTCCGCCTACGGTGCAGGAGCGCAGGAAGCTCAGTCGAGTGATCACTGATTGAAGAGCGACAGCGTGCCGCGTACACCGCCGACACAACTTTACGAAAATGAATTTGAATTTCACCACAGACCCGTCGGCAAACTCGGGCGATGCCTTGCTCGCGAAAATCATCACCATGGTATGTCTATTCGGCATATCCATGATAGTGGGATGTCTACCGCTCCTTATATCTATGAAGTTCGACTGGTTCACCAAATCCGGCGACTCTAACCTGCGTTCTTCCAATGCACTTGTGATGGGACTTCTGGCGTTTGGCGGAGGAGTACTCTTCGCGACAACCTTTATGCATCTGCTGCCAGAAGTCGACGATAACATCCAACTATTACAAGGTAAGGTTATTCAATAACTACTGTTTATTTACTAGTTTCATAACTACTTTATGTAAGCAATTATAGCACAGTTATTTTCAGTATATGTCAACAAAAAGCGTATGAATAAAAATAATGTGCCTTTTCCCCACATGTGAGTTAACCTAGCGTAGTGGGAGCGCGCGAGTGGGCACGCGTCTCTAAATATAAACAGAAACGTCGGTTGTTGTCATTTATTGTTCAAGATCAAGACCCTGGCATGATAGCAGTTAGGACGATTAGATACACAACACAAATTTATAAACCTCTATAACTATTTCTTATGTAGATACCCGTGTTGTTTTGCAGGTACCTACTAAGTAGAGTCAAAAAATATTTTAACAATAATTTTTTGGTTTAACATATTTTTATATCATTTATTTTGATTCACTTGACATTTGTTATTGCAATTTTTAATTTTAATTTTTTATTAATGACATTTCATGTGCCATTTTATTACCTACACACCTACTACACAACTTACTAATTAATAATAATTAATAATTCCTTATTAGTAATTCAATGATCTCTGATAATAACAATAGAGTTCTTTATTGACTATACCCTCTCCCTAACTTTGCCACTAAATGACATAAGCTATTATATTAAAGCCCACTTCCTTTTGCTTCGTAACTTCGTAAGTACCTATTCTATCTAAGAAAATGCAGTTATCTTAAGATACCGTAGCAAACTACCTAATTAACCCTATGATCCTCCCTTTTTAGTAAGAGATAACGATCGCATCTAAAGATAATATTTTTTATTAGTTGGATTGCTATTTTTTTATCAGTTTAAAGATGTTATAAGAATTTAGAGAATTGTTAACTTCTCGAAGGATAATAATTGCGTAATCTGACAGAACAGATCTATTAAATTCTATACACTGAACCTCCGAAACTATATACTCCGACTGCCTCCGAAATAAAAAGTCGACGAATTCGGGATATATCTGCGTTCTAAATATGATAAGGATAAAAAATTTAAAATAAAGAAGACTTCGACCACAATATGCGATCTGCAATTCACAGTACATTCTACCTTCTTAGAAGCACTTCTTACAGCTTCGTATAACGGGCAATTTTCAAAATCGACGTACTGCAATATTTGCTCATTTTGCATTTCCGTGTTCGTAAGACAAAAAAAAGTGATCGACTTGGTAGATATAGGTATCCTTAGCAGGTCGTCTTGGTAGGCACCACCTTAGTTTCAGGTATTCTGCTGCCAAGAAGTACTTAGTGTGTAAACATTAATGTGTTCCAGTTTGATGGGTACTGTCTATATATAATGTCTTCTGTGAGTACTGTGCAGCTTTATATTAAATTATAGAGATATTGAGATTAAAAAATAATTGGATATCTCAAAGCAATGAACGTGTGCATGATTTGTTTAAATGAGTAAATTGCTCCGTAGGTGTTTTTAGTTTTAACAGGTATTACTGTTAAAACTAAAACGGTTAATACTGTGAGCTCATATTCGTTAATTTTCGTGAAAAATTTAGAGTATTGTCGTTTAAATTAGGAGATCACGAAAAGTACCTGACGCGACAGCAAATCTTATTGCGCCAGCAATGCGTTCGTGTAGCTTTTTCGTGATCTTGTATCAATACCACAGTACAAAGTAAAGAGTGTAAATAAATGATGGTTTTTTAAATTCTGTGGGTTACCTTCTGCTTTAGTACATACTCGTAGATTAACTATTATCATCATGAGAACGCCTTGATCGCCACATAACTCCTTATCAAAAAAAGTGTCCGGATTAGGTCTGTGGCTGTGGTAGGTACTTGTCTAGTTTTCACATTAAAGTGCTAAATTGTATTGCAATCATTATTCTTGTTAGCTTGAACCGTCCGTATGTTTGGTGACGATCTTGGAGGATTCTCGATGTATTAATAGATGTTACCAAACAAAACAGATCCGGAAAAATAAATAGAATATGAAGATTTTAGAATGCGCTATTTCGAGGGAATTACCCTACTCATTGTTACTTTGGTTATGTTGTAGTTTACTGAGAGGCTAATATACATACTTATAAGTTTGCGAGATGTATGTAGGTACTACTTACCTACTATTTAAACGGTAAAAAAAGTTGTGAAAACTGTTACTGGTAAAAATATTTGGTGATAGATCTCATTATTTGAAACTGGTGGTAGGTATCTCACTAGACGACCTGCGTCTAGTGATATACCACCAGTTTCAAATATTCTGCTGCCAAGAAGTAGCGTATAGGCAAACATTACTGTGTTCCGGGTTGAAGGATAAGTAGGTACTCCAGCTAGCGAAATTATAGGGCTATTGAGAGTAAAGTGATGAACGTCCTAGACTTTGTTTTGTTACTTTAGCTCTAGTTACTGCTGCAATGGACATGGACAGGCGTTATCGTTTGGCCCATTCCAATTTATATTGTAAATGTGAAAGTTTGGATGGATTAATGGATGGATGTTTGTTACTCTTTCACGCAAAAACTACTGAATGAATTTTGATGAAATTTGGTATGGAGGTAGCTGGGACCCTTGATTAACACATATGCTACTTTTTATCCCGAAAACATGTAGCGGGTAACACCGCGGGGCGCTCATAAAATCCGCATCCACTGATAAATCTTACAACTTCCAGATGCCGGTGACATTCCTGAAATGCCGATATTCCTGGCCGGATTGATCATGTGTGGCGGGTTCTTCATGATGTACCTAATAGAAGAGCTGGTGCACCTCTACATAAACAGTAGAGAAAGCAAACCTGAAGACACCAATGCTACACGGCCGTTCAGTCTCAGAAAGAGTATCAGGTGAAGTGTTACAACATCTCGCCTGCTTTTAATCAGTAACGTGTTTGCCATTCTTGGTAGCCTGGAAAATATTATTTTTATGGTAGACATGCTAAGGTGGTTGACCACAGCTCACCTGATGTGAAGTGACGGTGTGGTCGATGGTAATCACACCCAGCCTGGAATGGAACTGGCACTCAAGCGAGGCTGCCGGAACACACTGTTAGATGCTTGGTGGCAGATTTTCAACTTGAGGGTGGTAGCTAGCCGAGTACTAGAAAGTAGGTGCCTTACCACCATGCTTTAATTAATAAAGAGTTTATATCTATCTAAATCTTAACTTAGCCTGGTAGCAGCGGAATAGGTAGGATTCTTTAGTAATTATTTTTGATAAAAGTTCTGTCTTTACGCATGCAAAATGTCCTGTTCCTAATTCTTACGTTTGCTTACAAAAAAAAAACTTTTTTTCGTTACTCTGATGGTAAGAGATAATACTTGTCTTGCCCATGATCATTGCAGCTACAAACATAGCTTTGAGAAGTAAAACAATGTCCAGGGAATCACTGTTTTGGCGTTCATTACTTTGTGTCTTTCGATGGTTAGTTTTAACAGCTCTGTAATTTTGCTATCTGCAGTACCCTCAAACCGGAACATAGCAATGTTTGCACACTGATGTTTGACGGTAAAATAACTGGTAATGCGGTGGAATCTACATAGACGACTACCTGTTAAAGTAATCTACCACTAGGTAAACTTAGTGGTAACGTGTCTTATCGTTAAAAGCGATGTCTTCCAGAATACCCTTGGAAGAACTGATAATTGACGAAGTAGAAACGGTGGTAATGGCGGCGGTGTTTTAATATTGTTCTATCGAACAGCGAAGCAGAGCCCGAGGCGCAAGGTACGTCGAAGCAGATGGAGTCCCAAGGCCACGGGCACAGCCACCTGATGGTTGGAGACGAAGACTCGGTGGTCTCGGCGCTGCGGGGGCTGTTGATCGTACTGGCACTTTCTGTTCACGAGCTCTTCGAGGGGCTTGCAGTCGGGCTTGAGGCTTCTACAGTTAATGTGTGGTGAGTTTTTTTTTAAACATATAAAGCATCCAAACATAGAAGAAACATTTATCGTCCCTTAAATATTTGTTCCGGTGGGAATCAAACCCATGCGCTACAGCTCTTTGAAGCAGATATTCTACCAAATGATCTAACAGGGCAGTCACACAGAAAACTTACTTTATTATTATTTTACAACTCAGTTTAAGATTTATTTTCTATTTAGAAAAATTATTAATATTGTGTTTCGAAAACGACGGTTCTCTCGGAAATAAATATGTAGGAATAATCAAGATAAATATTTTTTAGTTTTGCAGATTTTTTTTTATTTTTTTAATGGTTGCCAAACTAGGTGTTTGACACCTAATGTAAGTGACGGTGTGGTCGAAGATGGTAAAGTACACCTAGCCTTGAATGGAACTATTGATGTATTGCAAAACCATTACTAGGTTGTTTTAAAAGAATACGTGATATTCAAGAAATTAAGAATACGTGAGTACCGACCTATAATAGGAATTAAGTATTATTTTTGGTACCCGTTTCTTTATCAGGCTAATACTGTACTTATCATATGGATTAGAGACCGATATTGCAAATAAAAAATTAGTACAATTGGGCAATAGTGATAAGATATCTCGATATAAAAAAATATGTATGTACTTAGACGGATTCCTTCAAAGCTCGATATGAATCAGGTACCTTCGTGGTATCAGGTATATAATTGTATTATTAACTTCGTAGAGGTTATTATGTGCGGATTATAAAAGATGTAGGTATAGATAAAAATCAATGTGCGTCAATTAGTATCTAAGTACGTTTCGCACCGAATATATGTAGTACTTGATAATGATCTGTCTACATGCTATCTTAATCTGAAACATCTGATAGGTTTGTTTTTATGAAAATATATAACACACAATTTATAAAAATAGCAGACCTAGATATACCTAAATGCAGAAAAGATAGTGGTGCATTGCATTATTAATTTTGAAAATGAAATCATTTAGTCTTGTTATTCTCAATCACATTTTGGTTTAGGTACTCCTTGGAATCATCAAATGATTATTCGTCTGTGGTTTACTAAGTCACTATTAAAAAAAAAGACAGCTATAATAGGTCCTAGGCTATAATGTTCTTTTTCTTTGTTTGATTTTGGCGTCGCATTTTGTGCATTTGCAAGTGCATCAAGTGTTTTGATATTATCAAGTTTCATAAATATGTTAAAAAGTAGGTAAAATTTGACTTTTCGTGTTGCTTCCAAAACTCCATCGAAGCTTTATAGTAAAGTCGCCACTACTTTACTAAAGCATGACTGGGCTTAACTGACACGAACTGGACTTGACTAAGACGACTTTGACGATAACTATAGCTAAGATACAGCAGAAATAACACTTAAGACAAGGCAGTATGGCTTTATAGCTTTAGCCTGCCCGAAGGGGCAAATTATTAAAAAAAAAAAATTGTCACACCGAAATGTGGGCAGGGTCTAAGAAGCACGATGGCCCAGAAGATACCTACCTATTCACTGCATTGTTTTGAGTTCTGTTCTAGGTACATACAATAATTTGGCTCAAGGGCTAATTTTTTGCTACAGGTACATGTTCGCCGCTGTATCAGCGCACAAGTACATCATTGCGTTCTGCATCGGGGTAGAGTTGCTAGCAGCCGGCACCAAGCGATGGCTTTCACTAGTCTACATCTTCACCTTCTCTTTTATGTCGGCGCTTGGTATCGGCATCGGGATCCTGCTGGTGGGAGGCTCGGGTGCAGCTGAAGCTGGCTTATATTCTGTTATACTACAGGTAACATGGTCTAATGCCGGTTGTACCAATAGAGTGGTTTCTTCTAGGCGAATGTGCTCCACCGTAGACTTTCGCTTAACATCAGCCGAGTTGGCGGTCAAACGCAAGCTTATTTTATAATTTAAAAAAAGGCAATTTGAGCATCTAGCATCTAGCATGGCAATTTGAGAAAAAAACCTCTATATTTTCTTTGCCAAATTGTATCTATGTCACGGCTATGGCATGATGCAACGTATCTGTAGTAGGTAGTTACTTTTTCTAATCTGCATGAATATGTCTGTTACATCACAGTACCTACTTTTTCTTTTGTTTTTGGCATCGCACTATGTATATTCTGCTAATGTCAAGTAGTATCCCAATATTTTCAAGTACAGATGATATCTCAGTGGTTAGCGCGGTTGGATCACTCGCCGAAGAGCGTGGATTCATATCAGAACAATAAGTGAGCTGTCGGTGAAGGAAAAATATAGTGAGGAATCCATAGCATAGTGGTAGGGTAGCTACTTTATAGTAGGTACTCAGCTAGCTAGCTCAAAAATCTGAAAATCTGCCACCAAGCACTTAACGGTGTGTTACAGCAACCTCACTTGCGAGCCAGTTCCATTCCACGCTAGGTAACCATTTTCGACTACACCGTCACTTGATGGCTGTGATCAAACTCCTGACTGGAGGAAACGACTGGACTGTCAACGAAAGCCGACAGACTGCATGCTGAGATATCCCGAGACCCTATAACTAGGCTAATTTACGGAGGTGGGCTCGTATAAATTTTTTGTACAAAAACACGCTTTCGTAAAATGGCCTATTTATAAGGTCTTGTTTACATGTCAAATCCCATGCTCAACTTCAAATCTTCTCTTGTTACAGGGTTTAGCGTGCGGTACTCTCGTATACGTAGTGTTCTTCGAAGTGTGGAAGCGCAGTAGCGGCCTCTTGCAGTTCGTCTGCTCATTGGTTGGATTTGCGGTCATGTTGTCGCTAGAGGTCGCCGTGGAACTAGGTAATATAACGTCATTAATTAAACTGTGGCTCTAGAAATACGATAGCTAAAATTTTATTTCAAAAAAATAGTTTCCATGAACTTTTCTCTTTATTGTTTACTATACGTACCTAGTTCTCGAAAATTAATATACTAGAGCCTCAGAACTTAGTAAAATACGTGATGCAGATCCAAACTGATGCACGTAAAGTATCGGCGTATTGGTACTTTTGTCCGATAATATCTGAATCAGCTGTTGTTTTCAAAACGCTGTATAATTTTGAGAATAATCAGTAACCACAAATCGCAATTATAATCACCTTTTGTTAGTCAATCAGTTTGCATCATTATATCGTGACCAAGGTTGACAATTTCAATTGTAACAATAGCCTTTTCAAAGTTTAAACTAGGCCTTTGAATGGTTATTTTTCCACAGAAATACTGAATAAAGACACGAAACTTCATTATTATTTGAACGCTTATTTAGTGTGTTATTCGCTGCTTCTTTTTATGAGTAGGTACATTCACATCCATGTAATTTCAAGTAGTAGTGTAGTGCAAGCAGCGTCATTGTACAGATGATATGGGCAGGCTTCCTGCACTTTGTCCTGAAGCTGAGTTGATATAATAGGCCATAGGTAAGGCTCTGCCTACAGTAAGAGGAATTGGCTTAGGAAATTTGGAGATGACAGCGACATTGGGAGTTCCACGTTTTCTTAGGCAAATGTGGTCTTTCGGGACAACATGCAACTGTGTTAGGAGCCGAAGCAAAACGCGGGGCAAAGAACTGAAGCGTTTCACTGGATATCATAGTGCCCTCCGTCAGATACCAAAGATGACCACGTAGGGATGTTTTAGTGAGTACAATCCTTAACATAACAATGATTGCGCCACACCGTAGTCGATAATCTTTTGTAGATTCCCCCCTCATCAACAATAAAAGTATTTTGGCTCTTTTTTCTTGTCTCATTGAGTTAAAATGTTTTTAGTTTTGTATCCTGCGCAAGCATTCTCATTACTATGTGCCTGCCTACATTTATATGATCCTTTATTTCTACGAATTACCTTATGACATTTGTTCAATAATCCGAATATTCCTATAATCTGGCACCGCCTATTCTTTAATATTGCCGGTCTGTAAATACATAGTATGCACTACACGTGATTTTTATTTTATTTCAGTCGTCTGACCAACGTGACCAACGCCAAATAGACTGAATTTACATGTAAGTATAGCTAAGACACGTAATTTATTGACGTGACCAAAATTCTATAACTCAAGTTATTGTTCAAAATACGATAAGCAAATTAATAATCGACTTGAGCAAATAAAATAGGACATGTACCTAGTTGTTGTTTTACTCAAAGTACTGATTAGGTGCTAGTAATTGTATAACGATTGGTATTTTTGTTTTAATGTTGCACAATTTTCTCGCCTATTCAGACATTGGTTCAGCCACATTGGCGGTTGTAAAATTAAAACAATAAGGGCCTCACACTAGCGATCTGCGATCGCGTGCCGATCGTTCAACGCCAAAGTGGCGTCTGCACAGCGCATACGCAACAAGCCGGCGTCATTAAATCCACGTTCAGTTTTATATGATCATTTATTTTTACCTAATTGAAACTATAACTGTGTTCTTACACGGCATAGTTTTGACCGCCATCTTACCTGATGTTACATGATGATGCGGTCTAAGATGGAGCAAGCTTGCCTAGAAGATACCCAGATTATATCCATCCGAGATCACCCACTGAGGCAGCGCATTCAACTGTCTAGCAGTCTGCACAATGAACGTGGAATCAAATCGTTTCGTTCGTGTTTTTGGAACGTTGACCATGAAACTATGTCGCATTTTCGAGCCTCTGGCCAATAGAGAAATGAGCATGAGACAATTTCTAATTTAAAAAAAGAATACTCTCCGAAATTAATCCGATAAACTGGCAACTATACAACATGACAATTTTGTAGCTCGTATGTATGTATAATGTACCTACGTCCATGTCTGTGAAGTTAGCATCTCAAAAAATTACTTACTTCAGATTCCTTGGCGTCCAGCATTGTTCTACAGTTTTTGCTAAGTTTTAACAATAGTTCTATCGCACAGACGTCCTACGTCTATATGTCGTTGCTCGCAGATTGCCAGTGTGATAAGGTTCTAAGTGCCAAAACCACGTTTACAAAATAAAGGTTGTAATAGTATTTGAGAAAATTAAATGTTATCTCATCTACATAACATAGTATTGTTTGTTAAAGTATTAAGTAAGCACTGTTATGAAGTTGAAAGTGTGTCATTTGTTATTAGATAACGTAACTTGTATTATACTGATGTATATATATATATTTTTTGTAAATAATTTTGTTAAAAATATATCGATTTGAAATGTTTGAAATTCCGTTTTTTTTACCCATTGGGGAAGGGCACCAATCTTCTATATATCTGAAAATCAATTGCCGTCGACTAGTCTCGTAAAATTTCCTGTATGGTTTGGAATTAGGTACATAAATATCGTAGTAGATTACAAACAGCGCCATCTGACCCAAAACTAAGCAAAGCTTGACTATGGAAGTCAGATAACTAACAGAATACTTAAATACTTTTTTTATTGTAAATACATACTTATAAAACATACAGAACACCCAGATACAGAACAAACAATTGTTTATATCACAAAATGTTTATCATGGGTGGGAATTGAACCCACACCCTACAGCTGTTTAATCAGGATATACTACCAATGAGCCAATAAGGCTGACGGACGGCGCTGCAGCTTCAGCTAGTCTAAAGTGTAATCCAAATAGGTGTAAGAAATAAAACAGATTTCAATGTAATTTAACAAATTAATAATGTAATTGGAAATTAACATTTCATACTATTCTTCAAGAAAATAGATTATAGTTATTTTGTTACATATGTCGTATATATTTCTATGAGTTAATCTTTTAGGCTGATCGAGATCACGCAGGCGGGTAATTTATTTTTCTATTTTTATAAATAGTGTAGCGTTTCATAAAAAGATCTACACGTGGACACGTTTTTCAGTTTTAGTTTAGTCCGTGTTAAAACAGACCATTTACACACCATAAGTTAAATTTCGACATATTTTACAGTAAAAGTACCAATATTTAGCTTTCAGTGAGTAAAATGACAAGTTTTTCAAAACATCTCATCTATTTCATTTATGCAAAATAAAAATTCAATGACGTTTGTGTTTTCTTTCTCATAGACATTCAATTAACACAAACTAGAAGAATGCCATGTCATGCCGCACAAACAGAATTTTTTAAATATCAACTACAAAAATAACTTCACTAACCCTAAAGAAATAAAACGATAAGCATTTCAATCATAATTCTAACTTCTTGCCGATGAAAAAGTTTCTATAAAACACATTGGAAAGGTACAGAGCAAAACTCGCAATATCACATAAACAAAATCTTGATTTTTTTTAATGTATAAGTAAAGAAATGAACGAAACGTTCTCCTGATGGTAAGGGATAACCCCTGTCCATGACCATTGCAGCGGTACTCAGAACACTGAGTACAAAATATTGTAAACGGCATCGCTGCTTTGGAGCTCACTCATTTGAAACATTCGATGGTTATTCTCAATAGCAACGTAATTTAGTTCGCTGCAGCACCCTTGACACCGGACCTTACACGCTACTGCTTGGTCTTACGCTACAGTGGTCGATGCCATGGTCTAAATGTGGTCATTGTTACGTGATTTTGTAATTTTATGTGATTTTTTTAAAATGTTTCATATTTATCTATTGTTTTGCTCTTGTACCCCTTTTAGCTAAAGTATTGGACATTTTTGAATAAGAAAGAACGCAATTGTCAAGTCTTACAATTCCAATTTGTGAACATGACGTTTTAAGCTGTTTTAGATAACATTGTCTACCGCGATAAGAAACGTGCCCACAGCATAATAATACAAGAGAACACTGTTAAAATAACTTTTTTTATTATTAAAATATTTACTTGGATATTATTTACTTAGTAACTAATACGATTGAGAGAAAAAGACATAGAGAAATTTTCGAAAATCCTTAACGCTATCTGGTACGAGTATAATTATGTCAAGCCATTTTCGTCTTTAACACAATACTCTCTAAACTTTAACTCCTAAGGCCGGTACATTTTATTCGTCACACTTACAATACACTTGAAGTAATGTAATAAACATTTAAACATTCTATTAGACCTAGCTTTAATATAATATTGCATTTTATATTTTGTTATTAAATAACATTCGCGTTGCGACAATTATGTCGTGCCATTTTCTAAACTTTCACGTCCCCTTATAATCACGCCTTAGCTTATAAACCGTGGACCAAATTAAATAAATATAAATAATAAATATCATAGGACATTACACACAGCGCCATCTGACCCCAAACTAAGCAGAGCTTGTGCTATGGATGACAGATAACTGATAGAATACATAAATACTTTTTTTTTTGTAAATACATACTTATAATACATACAGTACACCCAGACACAGAACAAACATCGATGTTAGTCACACAAATGTTAGTCCTGAGTGGGAATCGAACCCACGCCCTTCAGCTCTTAAGGCAGATATGCTACCAATGAGCCAACAGGGCTGTCAATTGTCTTTCCACGCGCGGAACAGTGACAAAATTACATAATTTACAATGACAAAATTTCGATATTAATTTTTGCATGCCGAAAGGCGGGATATGGCGTGCTATGTTTTTAATTTCTACCAACTATATTTTACCCATATACGCAAATAAATCATTATTATGAATATGATTATGAAAACTAGAATATTGTCTCTTGTTTACGCGAGTGGAAAGACTTACCACGGCGACATGTCCAGAGATAGAACCATAGAACAATTTAAGAACTGTCGAAAGTCAGTCTAGAAAATGGCACGTTACAATATGCGCTTCTAATAAAATGTAAAATTTTACACATACGCCTTTATAGACTATCAATTCAGTTATTATTTTAACGCCCAACAATTCACTAAATAGTTAATCATTTTATTAAACAATACAAGCTTGTAACTATAAAAGCTATATTAACGCAATTAAGTACAAAAAAATAGCAGAAGAAATCAACTACTAGTTCAGGCACCTTTATCTTATACTAACGAATAAGAGAAACTAAGACTAAAATAAGATGTTTTCACTAATCTAATATTTAATAATTGTACGAGGGTGTCCTATTAAGATCTTCAGCGATTAATATTCAAAGTAACTATAACTTAAGTCTGTCTGCCACTAGGACACTAAAACTAGTTTCAACACCAATTTTTTAATGGAATGTAAACAAGCAGACGGGTTGCCTGATAGTAAGCATCTGCAATACCTAACAGGGGCATACAAATACGTTGCCGAACTTTTAAGATTCTATTAACAATCTTTTTGAAGAGTCCAATGTTGTAACTTCGCGGAAATACGGAGGAAGGAAGATCGTTCGACTATTTGCACAGAAAAGAACACGTGAATCGCATAGTGTGCGATTCCCATAGATCAATTCTATGTGGATGTAATATCTAACCGAAGCCAATACAAATCCCAGACCCAGTTATTAATACGCCAGCAAATTACCGACTGCCTTGGACAGAAAACATTCGGGATTGTTTGGGAGCGATTTACGTCGAGCGATGATTATTAAGTTTACACTTGGGAGATGATTGGCTATGCGCATTCTTTTGTTTCCGTAATCTAAGTTTGTCAACGTCGAACTCCACACTTCGCATTTGCTCTCAACACATTGGCACAAAAATTGCCAGCAAAATGCCCAGTGCCCACCACCTGTTTTACGTCTTATTTATTGCGCCACTTTTTTTTTTATTGTAGATAGGCTTGCGTTTGACCGCCATCTCGTCTGATGTTAAGTGAAGATGCGGTCTATGGTGATTACGCTTGCCTAGAGAGAACCTATTCATTCGACTTGAAGACACCTTGTATCTATCAAGGAAAATCCAATCGCGTAGCAAATTCCATTACTGGTAGGTAATCTCTTATAAATTGCAAATCTCCTTGGAAGGAAGTTGTCTAGGTAGAGTTCTAGTATACCCACTAGTATAGTATACCAGCCAGTAGGTATAAGTCATTTGGAAGGTTTACATTTTTTTTTTAAGGGCTTTGTTCCCAACGTTACATTTAGTACTAGATTAGTGCAAACAAAATATTTATTACATACGTTGATTTTGATGAACTATTTTCTAAAACTTATAAATACAGCTTTAAAATGGTTGCTAATCTCTTCTTATTTCTATTGCCTTCAAATAAGTTTCCTTTAGGTAATGGCGCAGCAAAATCAACGCAGTTTTACGTATAATTGGTAATCACAGTAAATGATAAAATACTAATATAATTTATTTGAACAATCTCACTAATATTTATTCGACTGATAAACGTGTAGAGCAAGAGTAGTGTAGGATTTTTATTATCACGTACATTTATTTTAGCGTTACTACTGATTACTGAATAATAATTTATTTGAGCGTTGATACAAGTTCAAGCTATGGAGACTCATTTCCATCTTTGTTTTGTTCGTTTTTCGTAACAGTTTTTACCAGACATTTTACCTGCCTTAATACAAATTAAAAACACTCGATGAGATTTTAAGTAAGGCTTTAGATTGCAAGTGTATGCATATTTAAGAAAAAGCTATTGTTATTAGAATTGTTTTTGGATAGCATCCCGTGTAAAATGTTCAACAATATTTGTTTATTAAAGACAAACATGTGCACTTATTACCCTCATCTCCATTCGCCGTCCCTCGCGGTGTAAGCAATTTCTTGATATATCAATGAAAATACAGATTTTCTCGGTGATAGGTCGAATTTATAATAGATCTCCACTATTCTAATCGAGGTTAATGTAACAATGGAATGGAAGTAAAGTGCTTACACTGTGCGCTATTAGGAGCTGTGTGGATCGTCTTCATAGCTTGAACAAACTACATACCATTATTATTAATTAACAGTGCAAATTATAATTTAAAACGTGCTATATATATGCAAGAGACTATATAATTTCTTAGTCAATTGATAACTTACATTCTCAGTGGTAACATCCAAAATATATCTCAAACATTATGATGATTTAATTTTGTAACACAAAAGAAACATTAAACAAACACACAAAGACAAATTAGGGACAGTTACGAAAAAAGGGTTTCACCTTAGCATCATGTTGGTCATACCAAGTGGCTGGCGCTGGTGGTGGTGGCGCTTAAATGCGAAATTTTGTGTGTGCTTATTGGTTCTTCACGTTTGACAGATTTGGTTTAAATTTAGAATGCATTTAGCTCAAACGCTACATATACATAGGGTACTTTTTATGCCGGATAACGAGAATAAGACCATAAAGTGTTATAGACAAGTCAATCATCAAACTTGCTCAATATAATCTGTGAATTGTATTGAGCAAGTTTGGATGGGTGAATTTATGCATGGTCTTTAACACAATATAAATTAAGATCAATTTTGAAAGCTTTTGTTGACATGTAATTAATAATGTTGAAAACTCTATCTAATCTCCTGCAATGAGAAAGCCATACAGTACCTAAGTTTAGATCAATCAACTAAAGCCAAAATTAGACTTCATACATATTAGTGTAAAATAATACACAACATTAAATATTGTAACATAAGTGCCCGAAATAAAGCATAGGCAGATAATTTGGCACATCACTATAAAATCAATAGCAAATAATATTTACTATATCGTCAATTCAAATATTTTATATGGCAATAAAACTGGCAGAAGATTCATAGCGTAATAAATAGAACTATTGACAATTGTTTGTGAATATCGTTATTAATTATCACTAAATCGTTTTATTTAATTTACATTATCCTGGGCTCTGACTAGCAATGTTGTCCGTATTATACTGTCGTTAATATTTTTTTGCGGCATCACTCTATTTGCATTTGGCCAGTGTCAAGTATTTCGATATTTTTAAATATTTGATAATCTCAGAACTATTAAAAATCCCAAGTGCCGTTGCAAAGTTGTGTCAGCTTTACAAGAAGTTTCGACAGAGTTTTGGTAGTTAGCACGAAAATATTTATTTAATAACATTAAATCACTTTCTCTACGCAATTTTGCACTTTATGAAATTACACAAAACACCTCTATTTTTCTCAGTTTAGAGTGTGTATTTCTAAAAGTGTGTTAAAATTTCATTAATTTGGTAGAGACGATAAGAAATTTACAAAATACATACTATTATCGATCTTTTCTGTCAAATAAAAATAAGGAAAACTTTAAATTGAGAACCTTTCTCCTTTTAGAATACGGTTAAATATGGAAATTCTTTGAGTGTATGCATGATGGCCAGATGTAACATTTACTTTTAACTACACTCATACACAACCTCAATATATGAAATTCTACGAGCACGACGTCTGCCGATGCCATTAAGAACGTTAACACATTCAGTGCCGCCGACAAGCCTCCTCATGAATTCCTATCGCGATGCCGCGAGCACGCCAGGCGTTTTTTCATGTGCTTGGGTATATTTTCTATCTGAAGTCGAAATACGGCTTTTTATGATTTCACCTTTATACAATGCCAGTAAACACGCCTAGCGTGCCCATGTAATTTCATCTTGCAGTGCCGAGAGCACGCCTGGTGTGCTCGCGTTTATATAGAGCGGCATCGCTGGGAACTACTCGAAAATAGTGGTGTCAATGAAAGCTAGGTTAGCCGAGGCTCAGATTAATGTAAATCAAACTTAATAGTAAGCTACGCAAATATACAAATTCAAATCGGTAGACTATAGTCTGGCAAGAATGCGATTTACAATAGCCATTAAATTTTATTAATTACTTGGTGTGACAATTTATAGGTAAGTACAGCACATCAATACATATCCACCAAAACAATTGTGGTTAACATTACACTAGAAACGTGAAGCATTTACATAACATTTATAGAATATTATTGCATCTTTCGTTATTTTTATGTCTGTACTTACCATTTAGTTTTATATATGTAGGAAGGACAAGCTACTGTCTTTATGTAAGTAGATATAAAAATTCTCTTGATATTCTATCAGGTGTCTCTTCGGTACCTACAATACATAGGTATGGTTTTGAGACCTTGAATTACTGTTAGCTGCCCCGTGTAATTCTCAAAATCAGCTTTTATGACACTTTTTTGTGTTCGAGGATTTTTACTTTGGAAGTCCGCTTTTAGTCTATAAACCACATTTATTCTCCTTTAAACGTCGGATTAAATCGTAGGTAAGATATAGAACTTACATAAAAACAGTAGCTGGTACCGTGACCGAAACCCGAAGCGACGGGTTTAAGACTTGAGAAGTTTATTCGCTCGCTGGTTTGCAACCGCTATGCGGGTCTCGTTGCTCTCACCCTATAAAATATTCAACACATTAGATGCTAACAAATAAGGGGTGTTCCAAAAAGTTTAATTATTTTCATACTACAGAGTGCGACTCGATGCAACTCGATGTGATAGTAACCCATCGATTTTAATCGTTACTCGTTTTAGGAACACACTCATAATCGTTCCGCTTTAGTAAAAGTTATGATATTTATCTGAGTGTAGACGTGGAAATATTAGCATTAATAGCTAGATAGTTGCGTTGCATGGTTTTGGTGAAGGAAATGACAAATACGAAGCGTACGACGTTTGTCATTGGAAATTCTGCTGTAAGTTACACGATGTAGTATGGCTTACAGTTCCATGTGAGATCCCTTCTGTAGCTAATGTTATAGTAATCGAGTCAAGTTTTATAGAATCAAGCGGTGGATGTCGCTTTTCAATAAATTATTAAATTTCATTCACTAGGGATATGTCCTGTGAAACCATAATCACCCATTAAATGCTGTATTTTTACGATTTTAACAAGAAAGTAACCATTGTAGGTAGAAAAATATAGTATAGAATTCAAATACTGAAGATATAGTAGTAAGATATGGGTTAGTCTGAGTTAATTTGAAAAATCATCGAAATATATTTAAATAAAAGCTTATACATGGTGTCTCAAAACATGGTAACATTCGATCAACCGATTCGTATGGGTGTAACACACTTTTTTTAGCATTACACGGTTTTATGACACCATGTATCAAAAGCATAGAATATAAATAATTTAGCAATAACTTGATACATATTTAAATCGATATTTGAATTATACCTACTCGATTAAATCAGTGCTTTTTTCGATTTATATTTAACACAGTATTTCGCCAGCTAATATAATTAACATTTGTACAAGTTTTTTCGTACAAATACACTCGGAATGTTCTGCAGTGTTTATGTACTAGATAACTAAGCCTCTTGGTATTCCGATTAGAAATTTTATCATTTACGGTCAAGTCAGATCCCAAACAGAAGGAAGCGACGGCGTCAAGTACAATAAATGAGGCTTTAGATATAAATAATATAACATTTACTGTATTTGTAATTATCAGATAAGATACGGAAATAAGTTTTTAAGTCTCTTATTTGCAATCTTGTATAAGGAAGTGACATCACTGTCGATTTTTTTACTGGTAATTGTAATTACTTTCACGTTTCGAGACGCAGTACTTATACCTATTTTTTTTTAATAGGTACATCCTAACATGCATGTAACGATCCTCCAGATAGTTCAAACACCTATGTTCGTCACACAAATGTCCGAACTCCCTGAAATGTTCCCTTTGATAGCGGTTTTTTTTTTTCTTGTCTCTGTCGTATGCAGGTTTTTTTACTCAATTTAAGTTTTCATCATAGAATATCAGTTTATAACAAGACATTGTAATTCATTCATTCATAATTATTTTTTAGGTTACAGTTTTGGCATCTGACTTGATTTATTAAGCACAAAGCTGCATATTTTCTTAAACAGAATAAGCTCATATGTGCAATTCGTCCGATCGAAGAATAAGCAGTGCTCGCTTAGAGTGCACGAAATAAAATAAAATAATACTCACGGTTGTCATCGATGTGTGTTTGTTTGTAAGTGTTCATGTGGTCAGTCTCGTGGGTAATTAGAAAGTCAACTTGCGAGCTGTCAATGTATCTCTTCTGCTGTCGTCTTAAAAACGTTAGCGAGAGCAACGGAGAAATAGTTGACAGTTCTAAGCGAATCAATACATTGTTATTATTGAATATCTTAACCAGTTGTTTTTATATTCAAAATTAAATCGATACAATAGCTTTTCCTTAAAATAGAATGAAAATTCTCAATGTGTGTTTTTGTTTTGGACATAGGACATAGGTGTATAGGACAAATCCAGGGGCGTTATTCTCAAATAAAGACATTATATGACAAAAACGCGTACCTATAGCGTATATAACGTTATTATACGCCTATAACCGCTCTAGTGCAAAGAAACAAGATCGAGAATTGCATGATTTGAAATCCGAGGTATATTTTTGACCCACTTTTACACCAAATTGAAAGTGACTTTACTAAAACACAAGTGTAGCTATTTTATTCATAAAAATGATGTGGGCTTCATCGCTGACAAATTCGAGTATTTAAATTAAAATAGATTTTATCTGCGGAATTTGTAGTTTTTTTTTTGCGAGAAACTTCGACCTATTTTCAAAATTCTATCCAGTTCTATCCTTCTACAGGATTATACCCATGCTCCAATTTATAAAATATTTCAAAATATTTTTTGTTGAAATATTTATGTTTCTTAATATTAAAGAGTGGCATCGAAAATACACCTTTTTCCGTTTTTCTGGCATTAGGCGCGCTCTTAACAATTTATGAAAGCTTAACACCTCATAGCGTAAAAGATACCATTTTATTATTATAGGGTGTTAAAGAATAGTGCCCCTGTATTAGTTTAAAGTTTAAACTATTGTTTGCCTCTTGCGAGTTTAAGTAATGTCGACTACAGATTCCTAGAACCATTACTTAAAGTATATTGCATTATAAATCCTCATCTTTCTCTTAACTTACAGGGCTATATTAATACACATAAATTAAAGTTAATCTATGCTTAAAGTAGCCTGTCCCAATTCCACGCGTGGCATTTCACGTCAACGAGAAGTCGAAAGACTATTTTAAGCATCGGTTAACTTTAAGCAACGTTTATCAGTAAAGCCCATAATCTCTTCCCTATTTTTATTGCTTACATATTCAACCCGAATCATGACTTACAAGCTAATTTCTATCTGAATAACTTATTAAGAAGAAAAAAACAAAGGGAAAATAAATAACCAAAAATATAAATGACATCATGATTTATTTTATACACAAAATAAATAAAAATACAAATAAATTATAAGTCATAAGTTAACGCTAAGTTATACGACAGATATATGTAATTGTTTATAGTTATATAAGTAGCGTCTTTACATCGTTTCATAGAAGCAGATATGTATTACTGATTTTGTTACGCGTTTCGATATGTGAATATAATTGATATATTTCTGTAGCATGATTAAGTATTTTCATTAAAGTGTTATAATTAAATTCAGGAAGTAAAAGCCTTTTCTATTGTCGTAGGTGTATTACGATATGTGCTTCAATCATATTTATTTATTAAGGTACGCCAACAGCCATATTGATTTTAATTCGAAATTAAAATAAAATTATTTTATACTGTTTTAGTAATTTGATAACAAGTAGGGATTGCAATACCGAAGGTGTTTTTCAATACCGGTATTTCGGTATTGTACCTGAATGATACCGGGATACCGGTATTGATACCGGTATTATGATAACAATTAAAATTTGTTCAAATTAACAAACAATAACAAATGGCACAACACGCATCGAATATAAATGTTAATAAAAAACAATTTGTTATAATTTTTTGTTTTTGTTTGTTTGGTTTTGTTGCATTCATTTATTATAATTATCTATTTTCGTTCGTCAAATTTAACAAATCAACAATTAGTCGATACCGAAATTTCGGTATTCACGGAAAAAAAAGTTACACGTGACATCTATTTTGTTTCATTCGAGTCTTGAAAAAAAATTGTCTTTTCAAGTTATTTTTCTCGATTGATTTATTGTTTTATTGATCTCGACAAAGTTACTCTCATTGTTCTGAAAATAACCTAATACTCAATTAAGGGATTAAAATTTCTAAAATCAATTTCGAAACTGAAGGAACAACCCTGAATCGCGTACGAGTTATTTCGAAAAGATTGTGTATCTTTTCTACCATTTGAAAATTGAATCCCTAATTAAGCGTGAAGTTATTTTCAAAGCAATGAGATTAACTTTGTCGAGTTTAGAAAACAATACATGAAAGACAATCATTTGTCGAGATTTGAATAGAACAGAAAAGATGATATTGGTCGGTAAAACCTTTTTTCCCAAATACCGAAATTTCGGTATTGTCTTACTAATACCGGTATTGTAATACCGGAGAAAATCGGTCCGGTATCCCGGTTTTCGGGATTCCGGGATCCCGGTATTCAATCCCTAATAACAAGATTGGCATTTATAAAAAATACATTTTTTGGCGAATGAGAAGAAAATAAGAATTCCATTTCTTTTTTATAACAAGGTTCTTAACATGAAAGCTATTTTAAAACATTTGCAATGACATTCAAAATCGATGCATGCCCATATTTTTTATGTACGTAAAAAATATCTCTTAAATCTTGCAATCGAGATAGATCTGGCCGCAAGCAGGACACCTGAAGTGTTTATTATACTAATAGTATATATATCATAAATGCTCCTATGAAATACTCTGATCTAATGTGTAAGTTAAATAAATCGTGGCCGTACACTTATTTCCTTACCATTATCATTTCATACCCTATCGTTCATTTCCATTTAGGCGTCAACTCTTCCAGAACTTTCTACTATAGATATAATAATATTAATTTATGAAAAGAATCAAAGCTACAATGTAGTTAATGATTTGATGAAGTTTTATTCTTGCCATAGTTCACCGAAACTTCAAAAAGGCTATTAAAATACTAAGCACCGACGAATTCGTTACTATTTTAATGGCCGTTGAAATATTAATCATCTGTTTTTGAACTTAAAAACAGACAATCAAATTTTGTCATGGCAAATTTCGGTACACTTCTGATGAAATACCATAGAATTGTATCAGTTTTAGTGAATACAAATTTATTTCTTTGATTATAATACTTAACAAACTGGAATTGAATCCACAAAAATTGCATGAAGCGGTCCAATCTAGAGATAGTAACAGTAACACTACATTATATTTAACAACGGGTAAATGCATTTTCTCAAAATAATAACATTTCACTGCTTCAACTTCCTACAAACTAATTAAATATTACAATACAAATAGGTATTACTATATGGCATGAGTGCATGAGATGATCGAGATAATATTCCGTGATTTATCAACATGACATACTGTAAGAAACGAGCACCGAATAGTAAATTTATGTTGTAAAAACACCAAAATCTTTACGCTAAGAAATTTATAAGAAGAAAAGTGAAAAGCGTTATTTGAAAATTGTATTAACTTTTGGAATTAAGTATCTACAGGTTCAATGTATTAAGATCATAAATAGGGTGGGTGCTACATTATTACATAACTTAGTTTATTTTTGAGCAGTTCAATAAATGAGGCATAGCCAAAGGCATCTTAATTATAAACATTGCTTTAATTTTATCAACATTTAAAAGGATTCATTAACATGAAATGATGGCATTTCATGTTAATGAATCCGTGATGATGATTGCGATGAATGATTGCGTGAAATTGAGATAAGTTTTAAGCGTTTATTAACTTTTTGTTTCACTTGTGCGGGATAATTTACGTTTAATTATATCGGACCCTTTGACTATAGTTTCGGCCAAATCCGATGGAGACAAAGCTGAGTTCTACGCGCGCGCGGTGTCTTCGCGTACTCCATGAAGAAGGCCACCAGATGTGCCCGAAACTATAGTCGGAGTGTTCTATATAATTAAACCTAAATTATCGCGCAGAAGTAACATGAAAATGTGGCAAAATCACGTCGTAATTTTCATAGTAAAAAAGTGAATCTTTACGGGGTGGTACGATTTATCAACTTAGCAATGTTTATAAATAAATCCTCCATTCATTGTTTTTTTTTAATAACTGTGGTCACTTGATACAGTAGCATGTTTACAAATTTACATGTTTGATAGGATATAATCATAATGTATTTATTTATTTCTTAAGTTTTGAGACTAAACATTTAAGAGTAATAAGTTTTTATCTAAAGGTTGCAGTGCCGTTAAACATAAACTAAAGTTACGTATAAAATAAAACTATCAGTTCACTTTCTCTAATTAAGTCTGATTAAAAGTTAATTCTCAAGTTTAATACTTAAATAAAAAATACTAAATTAATAAAATTGTTTGTAGTAACTGCAACCAGTAGAAGAAGCAATCAGAGGGAAAGTAGCGACTTTTTTTTAAAGCAAATAGATTTAATATTTTTTTGTATCTGTTATAGCGCATATATATTTTATACATGAGCTAATAATATTGCTACTTTACCCCTATTGCGTATTGCTTTACTACCAATAATTGGCACCTGATGTCAAACCACTGCTATATTTAGAATAACAGTAGCTTTTCATCGAATCAAGTATTTAGTAGTGAATATAGTTTTGCTATCGATAAGAGCGATGTGGTTCTTTTCTGCGTAACGAGCCAGTTATTAGATTTGTTTCTGTTGCTCTAATCTTAATTAACTAAAATCCAAACTGCAAGTGCGATATCCCTTTCATACAATCGCGCACTATATCTATCTCTTTTGAATTTCCTAATAGTAGATACGTTCGCACGATTTGTAAGTAAGGGACGCACACAGAAACCACGAGACCGTGTATGCGTGTGTTGTTGGTGTGTGTGCCGCCGCCGTTTACTTGAGAAGCTCGTGGGCGCGCTGGTTCGCGAGCGTTATCCTCGTTTCGTTTGATTCGCCCTAAGATTAGAACAGTTTCGTTTCTATTTGTTGACAGCGACTGTATTTCCTTATGCTTAGTGTACAGCCTCGGTCGGGGATAAGTCTATAGGTACTATAACTATATAGTGTATGTTGATGTAATAGGCCAGATGACTGATAAATTATTATTATTTATTTAGAATGAATCTTCAAAATCATGGTAAGACATATATTTATTTATTGAGATAAAAACGACAATAACAATTAATTACATCTATCTCACAATTAAATAATAAACAATTATCCAATCTAATATAAAGTATTTCTACGAATCAAATGTCATAATAATTTTGTTTATAAAAGCCAAAGAGATTATACAAAATAAAAAAATTATACAAATGTCAAAACAAATCACACAAGTGTCAAATATCAGGAAAATCTAAATAAAGAGATAACGCCTGCTCATGATCATTGCAGCGATACACAGAACTTTGAGTAGCAAAACAAAGTCCAGGGCATCGCTAACTCCTATATCAGTCATCCATCCTATTAAATTGATGTTTGAAAGTGTGACTACTTGTCAATGGTGACTGACATTAAACCACTATGTGAGGTTATATACTGTGATCCTGACTAGACCGAGACAGTACACGAGCTTGCAACAGTCGCCGGCTCAGAGTAATGTTAGTTGATGTGAATGAGTGTTGCGGTTCAGGTAATGAAGTCTATAATGTTAGGTTCGGAATGTTAGTCGGGCGTGGACTGGGCGACACTGGACAATGTTGGCTCGTGTTTGTGTTGTGTGACACGACACATAGAGTTGTAAAACAGCCAATCGTCTATTCACTACAGGAAACGATAGTACATGCGTAGTTCTTCAGGAAAGCGAGCTAGAATTTGGAAGGCCAATGAAGCTGTGAGGCTACTTTTAGGGATGATGATAGAGATAGTCTTCTTTTTTTATGTTTTTGGAATTGTACTTTGTATATTTGGCTAGTGTCAAGTATTTTGATAGTTTCGTACGAGTCACACAATGTAAGTATACGGTCAAGACCGGTCATAAAACAGTGGCAAGTTTCCTAAAAGTATTGATCAAGTGTTGGACGCAACGCGAATTCACCTATAAAATCACAACGATAGAAGAAAAAAGAAATCTTATAGATGGACTATTCTTCCAAGCACTGTTTGCTACTTCGTATATCTTTGATGAAGTGGCTACTCTTATTGTCCCTAAATTAAGTTAAGCTCTCAATAGTTATATTTGGCATAAAGGATGACTAAGCGCAGAAATCATAGCTTTTACTACGATTCTAGAGTCCAATTTCGTTTAGCCAAATGTTTCGCTTCTGCTAGTATTACTGTTTGGAGGCGGAAGCCATTGGTTATACAGATGACTAAGTTAATAAGGAAGTTATACACCTAATACGGCTTCTGGCTGCATTGTTGACAAACGTAATATAAGCATAAATCATTGGTCTTGAAAATTGACCCAAGTCAAATTCAATTTAATTTTAGTTAAATTTAGATTGAAATTACGTGGATCCTAAATAATAAGTACTTATTAATTAACCTTGGCGTGTATTGTATCATAGTAAACAACTTTTACTATGGGCACAACACTGAAACTGCTGCTCCATAGAAAACGTTCGTTGACCCCTGACCGAATGTATGATGGAGCTAATTTCACGAGTTGTGCCTATAATAAAAGTTGTTTATAATGTTATGTACCATTCACCCTTTCGCTTTAGCACACTCCAAACTCATAACCCGATATAATTCATATGTTCTGTGTCTGGGTGTTCTGTATTTATTATAAATATGTATTTACAAAAAAAAAGTATTTAAGTATTCTATCAGTATTCTATCCGATTTCCATAGTACAAGCTTTGCTTAGTTTGGGGTCAGATGGCGCTGCGTGTAATGTCCTACGATATTTATTTATTTAATTTTGTCATTTAGTAGTTTAAATAGCGTTATTTGATTGTATGAAGACTATTTCTATCGGATCCCATATAATCATAGCCCCACGAGAAGAGAGAGAGAGAGAGAGGAGACTAATCACTTCACAGCTAAGGTGACAGGCAAACACACAAATGGTGAAAATGTCAATGAAGAAATGAAGACAGATTGAATGGAAATATAATGACAGCGATCACGAGACCAAATTTATCAAAAGGATTCATTTGAACACTGTAATCATACCGAAAATATTTTATCAAAAACCTTAGGGTGTACGCAATTTCGTTTCTCTACCCCCTCAAATTAATATACTATAGGCCGCCACTTGTGGCACTAGTTCATAAGGTTCTTTTGTTCTCTGTACTTTTTTCTGTTTATGGTGTGCACAATAAAGCGTTATATCTATCTATCTATAGCATCTATTAGGAATACTTATGAGGATTGTTTAACATTTATTTTGAGCAATTTTTATTTATTCCAGTTATTTATTTCTTTTCTTATTTTTTAATTTTTTTTACATTACATATATATAAAACATAAATAATATAAAAAACTTCAAAACTAGGGTGCCGCCGGCAGCGGTGCAGGGCTCAAGCTGCCGGTGGTTAGGGCTGCAGAGTGAGGAACCTCTTCACAATGCGCGCCGTGTCAAGGATCACTGCCTTTTGAAGCTGACCCTTGACCCAACCGTCTAGCGAGAGTCTCTAAGATGTATGTATGTATGTCTCTCTCTTATTTATTCTATTATTATGATTACATATCTCACTTAATGTTAAGCAAAGACGCGGTTTGCGATGGACCACGCTTGCCTATGAAAAACTAATTAACTCACAACTTGATGACACTTGAATTGTATATATCGAGAAAAACTTACATTAGGGTTGCGCATTGTAGTTTAGCGGTTCATACCATGAAAGTGGGACAAAGCACTTTATTCGGGGTTTTGAAAGATCAACATTGAAATGATGTCTCTTTTTAACAGACTTCCTCGAGGTTCAAAAGTAGAATCGTTTCTAACCCTAGCTAGATAGATATAAATCATCCCATACAATAACAGTACAGCGGTATTTCGCTACAAGAATGCCATTGATGCCAATCGAGCAATTCGGTATGTAAAAAAAAAAAATACTTTGCTGATTCCAAAACCATTTCGAAATATTACATTCCTGTACATGATTTTTCCGTTTAAAACTCTTTAAACTACGAGACGGGGTTTATTTTAATAAAATACATAAAATAAATTTGACTTTCAATTAACCTCTAATGACGTCATGTCCTTGGCTGTATAAGGATTCTTTCAGTGCCTAAAAAAGTACATATTTTATATATTCAGCCAATGTTATGACGTCATAACTATAAAAAGTTTGAAAATGTATTAGAATTAAACTACTGCATAGAAAGCCAAAATATTCAAATTAGTTTCATAAAATAAAGTTTACTATCAGTAAAAAATATAAAATAAATACAAAAAAAAAACTTTACATACCGAATTGTTCGGAATTTCTAGAGTCGTGTGCGGTTTATATGGAATGGATGGTTAGAAACTCCGTAGTCGTGAAGTGTCGAATCAATAGAATAGCTCCTTTTTTTTAAATTTTAGATTCTTTGTAATGTTCCCTAGTTTTAACGTTGAACGAAATCGCATACACCCCACCCCGCTACCCGCCCCTGCGTCGTACCTTGCGGTTGACGCGGTCGATCTGTCGGTTCTGGTTCTCCAGCTCGGAGCCCATGTCCAGCGCCATGTTGCGAAGGTTTCCGATCATGGTGTTCACTTGCCCCATGTTCTCTTCCATTTCGTCTTCGCGCGCGTCGTTCGTTATCCTGGAATTGAAATAGAAATCCCACTAATATTACAAATGTGAAAGTTTGGATAGATGGATGTATGGATGGATTATCACCGCAGTGCACAGCTAGTGATTTATATACATAATAATTTTTCATAATTCATAATTCATTTATTGCGTATATGGGTATAATAGATATTTAAAAAAGATTACGAGCGCCATATTTTGCCTTGTGGCATGCAAAATTTAAAATTTAACATTAACAAAATTAAACATTACAAAATAATAACTACAGTCAGTGATTCGTCAAATCAAAAGTAAAATACGATGTATACGAGTAAGTATACGATGACGACCATATGGATATTTTCGTAAGTAATCAAAAATTAAAAAAACAACGTTAATCTTTGCTTTTGTTACTGATGGTAAATCATGCATAACCATTTCTCACTTTCCAAACTTCTTCTTTCTTGTAATGTAATTTCATCCTAACTTATGGAAATGTAGGGAAGGGAATGCTCCAATTGTGGTAATCGTAGACTTTTCAACTAGAAGTCATATAATAAATACAGATAATCTAGTAGCTTCCCGAGTATGTGCCGGGGACAAAATTGTATTTCTCTGTGCGGAAACGTGACAAAGCTAAAATAGTGCTACATCCATTTCGTTTTTGTGAACGGGAGATCAGTGCTTGACTAGAAAGTCTCTAAAATCACGTACACATGGTTTAAAAATGCATGAGTAGTTATTGGAAAAGCTACTAAGCGTAAACGCAAACGGAATCAACTTTTTTTAGCACGGCAACGTACCTGCCGATGTAGCCAGCCTGTGGTCCGATGCCGTTGCGTTCGTCCATCACACGCTGGGGCTGGTTGTTCACTACCTTACCATCGTCGTTGCCCTTCCACGTGCCATCGTCTTCTTTGAAGGACGCTCCCCTGGAAATATCAAAAAGCTTATATGAAACAAGAAACAAAAAATTAAAAAAGCTATAAACCGACTACAAAAAAATATTCATGATGTTTTCCTTCACCGGCAGCTCAAGCTCATTGTTGGGGTTGGACCCACGCCCTTCGGCGTGCGAACTGACCGCGCTAACTACTGAGCTATGAAACTTTTAGTAAACTCACCACTAATTTACACGGACTGGACCGTTTTTTTTTTTACATCAGACTAGGCATGCGTTTGGCCACGATCTCACCTGGTGGAAAGCGACGATGTGGCCGAAGATGGAGCACGCTCGCCTAGAAAATACCTATTCACCTTCTTCTTGAACAGCCCCGGATTGTATTTTGTTGGAAACACAGACGCTGGCAACGAGTTCCACACATCAGCAGTTCTTAAAAGGAACGTGTTTTGGACGCGTTTGAAGGGAAGTTCCACTGTAAGAGGGTGTATTTTGCTCAAGCGTCTGGTCGTGCTGTTGTAAAACGGTGATGGCAAGATTAGGTCGTGCAATTCTTGAGCACACTCACCGTAGTGTATACGATAAAAAACCGACAGGCTAGCCACTTCACGCCGGTGTGCTAGACTCTGAAGCTTCAAATTCACCGTGAATTACTTTATGCAACTTTAACTGTTAATAACCTTGTTTCACTCGGTTCATAAGCTACTTGAAACTTAAATATTTGACACTGGCAGAAAGCAAAAAGTGTGATGACAAAAATGAAGAAAAAAAGTGCATCTGGCAAAACAAAGTATTAGGCACGCACTTGTTGCAAGGCAGAACGCAGATGCCGCAACACTTCTCCATTCCCGAGAGATTCTTCTCCGCTTCGCGCATGTCCGCGTTGATCTGGTCCATTCCCTCCTCGATTCTGTCCAATTGCTCTGTTCACACATACAACACGATGTTTTACGACTGCCCTTGTCAGCACACTTGACATGTGTTTAAGCGCCTAACTTCACTAATGCTATCGCGTTTTATTTTTGTTTTCAAACTTTATTTGATTTGACTGTAAATTCTCAACGCTCTCGACAAACCCGAGCAAAGTGTAAGACATTTTTCATATGTAACTCCAGCTGAGTGGTTACACTAACTATTTAGGCTCATGCAAGCTCATATCATCACCAAAAGCAATAACTAACTCCGCTCGACTAACTCCAAAGCATCTAATTCTGACTCTGTTGGGTGTCGTGTTCCTGGATGTCTTACACTTGATCAGGTCTTAACTATAATATCTTTAATTCTGATTAAAAATGATGTGTGCTGAAACTATGTGAATAAATTACTATACTCATTATAGCTAACATTTAGATCAATATATCGTAAAATACTAATAGTCATGCAACCAACAGCAAGATTGAAATAGTCGTGCATAGCTAGATGCGTGAGAATAAACTAAAGAAAATAATATCGTTAACTGATTTAGATATGTCATCGCCCGTCCCACTGCTGGGAACCGGGAGATCTTCGTTGCATTTATTCATCTAGAAGTCATTTAACAATGGTCATGATAAACTCATTTTACCTTCATTTATTATCCTTCATAAACAAACTGTTAGCACATTATCAATCATTACAATGTTTAAATAGTTAGTTAATTCATAAAAATTATCGTCATTCTCAGAACTCTGTATAAAATTATCTGAACTCGCATGTCAGACACAAGCTGTACTAAATTATGAGTGATGCAAAATATTAGGTACTACTGGATGCTTACCGCCCTGTTCATCCAGCATGACCAGGGTTTTCATGCCCACCTCGTGACTCTACAACACAATAATGATGTCACTATAGCTCGCCAAACGAATGCGTGAGAGGTCGCGTCGGGAGCGACGCGCGCCCGCGTGCCGCGTGCGAGCCGCGGGCGTGCCGCGAGCGGCGGCGGCACGCGCGCCCGCGCCGCGACAACAACTCAACACTCAACCAACTCAACACACGTAACTAAAAATAAACAAAACAATACATGGGATGATTGCGGGGCGGCGGCTGCGGCCGCCGCGAGCCGCATGATTATGGTATAAAACAAACCAACTTAGCAAATGAGCGTTTCCAGTAAGCCATTCCTAAATGAAACGTGAAAATAGCAAAGTATCGATCGAGTTTAAGAAGAGAAATGAACAAACTAATATGTAGTGGCGAGGGGCGGCCTCGCAGACAGACACATATCGCATCGAGCTAACAGTTACAGACCTACTTGCTAACATTAATAGTATATACGCTGCTAGCCATGGAGATAAAGGCGTACACCATTTAATCTATACGTCCAACACATCGGTCACGCGCATTCATTTCAGTACCGCAGATTACGGAAGAGAACAGTAGATTCGGAAAGAGAAATAAATATACCTATAAAAAGCATTCCGGTCGATATATATCAACGGAAGAACTAAACAGATTGCGCAGCTCATTCAAATTAAATCTTCAGCAAAAGATAGAAACAGTCTTTTGCGACAATTAGCAACGAACGGCCATCGGGCGCATCTATTTACACTATATTGTCAAAAATCATCCCCATCGAAACATAGAATACACACGCAACATCGATCTCAGATAAGTCGTTATTCAAGAGAAACGTCAAAGAAAAACAAAGAGATTAATAATTGTTAACTGCACATTCAACACAGACGTTCTCACGTTTCGACTACCCACGTGTCAGATTAACTCTTACCGCCCTGGTGACTCAACATATGAAGCGCTTGCCCCCCGGCGTCCTCGCTCTATACATAAAATACAAATCAAAATAATATATCGGTAGGAGAGAGATATCGGGGTGTGCGGGGGTGGTCGGGTGCGGTGCGCCGGCAAGGGAGGGCACGCAAGTCGCGCGCGTGCGGGCTGCGAGCGGGGCGTGCGCGTGGCGGCGGCGTGACGCGAGACGCTACGGCGAGGCGGCGGCGTGCGGCGTGCGCGGGCGGCGGCGGCCGGCGCGCGTGACACGCGTGCCCCACGCGCCCCACGCGTGCTCCACGCGCGCCGGCCTCTCGCGCGCCTCTAACACACACTACTCGTTCCACAACGACATGCATGCACTCAAGCTTGCGAGTAAAACCAGATTCAGTTTCATCTGTGCTCAGTTTCATATGATTTATGATTTTTCTGTGTGATGTCAAGAGTCGTGCGTTGAGGAGAAGCGTTTCGAATTTACGTTGCTCGTTTAATAAGATTCGTTATGTGATTTAGGTAAAGTAGGCGATTTAGAGTCGAGTACGAAACATCTGAAATGCAGAATGTATAAGTATCGGGATACCGGATATATTTTGTATCGAATGTTAACTCGGTTTGCCTGCTGTCGTAGAAATAGCTCGTTGTTAAGTTGTGCAAAGTGGTGTATATTATCTACATTACGCTCAGATATACAAAGATGTGGGTTTTCCGTGATCATTCCCGCGTGTGAGTCATTCAATGTGGACGGTCAAAATTTAAAGGATGCCCGCACCTTTGCATTGGATTAGCAGTGACGTCATTTTAAATACGTAGTCGATGCAATACCCCCTTACGTCTTCTAGATCGGTGAGCCCGTCTTCGGGCCGGCTGAAAACCCTACGATGCTCAACAAGATTAGCGAAAAAGGTAAAATAGATAAAATTGTAAATAATGTAGTGTTGCAAATCTTGCAGATCACTCACCTCCCTGGTCGTCTAGAGCGACCAGAGTACGAATGCCGGCCTCCTTGCTCTACGCCGCAGAAACAAAAAGTCAGAGAGTATGTTAGTGGTGAGGGGTACAGTGGAGTGAGTGACACCGCGCGGCTCGTTGTCTGTGCGTGTCGGGTAGAGTTCGTGCACGATATGTTAGAGTACTGTTGCAGTAGTCACATGAGGTATACAGTGTCGCATGAGGGACGATGTCTTTCATTTTAGTCAAACATTCAGTAGGTATATGCTTTAAAATAATATTACCAGAAACAAAAAGACATCCTCCCGGTGAGTGAACCGTGGTCAATAGTGATGTAGAGTCTGCACAGTGTACATTTATCATCCTGTATGTAAAATATCCGGTATAAACATTTTGACACATAATAGAAAAATAATTAACTATATGGAACAGAAATTAACATAGAATATAGTACAGTTAAAATAACAATAATTTACAGTAAACCTAAGATATATTAAGAAAGAAAAAAAATGTAATTTAAGGTACACCGGATCGGTTTGTAGGTATATTGTGTGAGAGTAAGCATAAGGTGTAGCTCGATATATCTGTAGGAGTCCGGTGGTAGTACGGGTGTGTACAGCCCACATATTGGCAGTATTGTGAAT
Organism: Biston betularia; assembly: GCA_905404145.2. Taxonomy (NCBI): domain Eukaryota; kingdom Metazoa; phylum Arthropoda; class Insecta; order Lepidoptera; family Geometridae; genus Biston; species Biston betularia. Next base: position 6,307,266 of record FR989879.1, read on the forward strand.
GTTAGAGAAGGCATGAAATCATACAACATAATAGATTACAATCAACAACAGAGAGCAGCCACTACACAGAGACCTAATTACAAAATCAACTAAAACAGGATAGAACGAACATCAACATAACACTGATCGCGTTCCACGGCCATTCACACATAGATCAGGTTGTGTCGGAAAGTTTACGGATGCTCAAGAAGTCGTACAGAACGGTAACGTGACATTAACGGACGGTAACAGATAGAAGTAGGAAGGTAGAAAGTGCGTTTGAAACAAGTGGAGCCTCACAGGCGGACTCGTTACTCAAGTGGCACAAGATTTTCATTTCGAAGCAAGCCCAAGCACAATGGATAGACTATTGTTCAGACTGAAAAGCGCACGTATTCGGGTCATATCACATACTAAAGGGATGCTAGTATCGGAGAAGTATTTCATCTAATATGGGTCTCGGTCTATTGAGGTCAATGACGGGCTTCATGCTTTGAACCTAGAACAGCTATCGGGCGGAATTGGGAGCTGACGGTTAAGTTATAATAATTGTCAGTGAGCCGTAATCTGCCCGCACGTGGGCGCTCTTCTATGATGTACTTGATAATATTAACCATCAGCGCCGAGGGCCGGCTCGCCCCGTGTGTTATCACATAAATATACACTTGGCTACAATTAACAACACAAAGGGCTATAAAGGTCTAACATTTTCGGACACAGTAGGCACGGATCATGCAACACCCATTTACTTATGTATGGTTATAACATAATGGTTTAAAAATTTAAATATTACATATAAATAAACCCAATGAAGGATATGGAAACAAAAAAGATCGTATGAGCGGACAGCTACAATAGATATACATACACATAGAAAGATAAACAAAATTATAATTAGCGACATCGAAACACAACAGCCAGGGTTAGCAAAGGCTGCGCCCTAGGGGTACGGGGGAGGGGCGTCGAGACCAACCGAGCTGGGGGCTATCCAGGACACTTCCGTTATACCCCTCACTCCCTTGCATCGAGAACACCTCTCTCACAGATGATCACAAATAATCACATAAACAACAAAACAACTCAATATAATTTAAAACTATGGGGGAAACAAATGTCCAATTCAAACGCGTCTAGGACGAGACCGCACAGTTCTATGGTACGTTTCTAAAAGTATCAGACGGGGGCTTCCTGATATCTCGCACGCTTGGAATCAATACACATTTTAGAACACACAGTTATGATGAAGATCAGTAATATTATACTTAGACGTGAAGTTGATATAAAAACAAATTCCGTCAATCCGATATAATCGCAATTAGTAGCGACAATAGTTTTCATATCAAATTCAGCAATGACAATAATTTTATTTGGGAGGTATTCTCGACATTAATTCCACAGTAAACATGCCTCTCCCATCGGTTATATTATTATTAACTATGGAAGTCTATCTCACGATTCAGGTAATAATATCATATTATAAGTTATCTGTGCCATTAACAACACCAAATATATAAGTTACTGCATTTATTACATTAATTTTCTTAAGTATTAGAATTAGAACGATCTTATTAGTTCTTATGTTAATGTAATGTATTTCATAACAATGAGACGATATCTTACCTCCTCGCATAGTTGCATCATACGCCTGGTAGACTCCAGTGACTGTAAAATAATTGGTAACATCGTTAATTTTATCTAAGCTATTATTTTCGTCATCATTAGCGTATTCTACCCTCATTTCTAGAATTCTTTTTCAGACAGCATAGATACGTTTCTTTAGCAAACAGCGGGATATTTCTCAGTCTAGTATCACGTCACCTCTATAACAAACTAGAAAAACTGAGATATTTTATGGTTCTTTTGATCGAAATAATTCTACTATCCGTATTTTATTTTATAAAAGGCTAAATTAAAAATGCAGTTTGTTTGATGTTAAAATACCAAGTACAAGCCATGAAATAAAACCGACTCTCAATTGCGACAGATGTCTTTTTTTCTTCTTTTTTTCCTTCATCAGAAGGCAGAGATTGTGATTTTATCAATATTTTATAATTTATACTAGGGACTAGCCCCGGCATCGCACGGGTGCAATGTATATACTTATGCATTCAAATTTACAGACCCCTTCAAAAACACGGTAGGCTGCAGGCTATCCCATTGGAACCGTGCATTTTTCCGGGATAAAAGTTAGCCTATGTCATTTTCTGACCCCTAAACTACCACCACCTATGCAAAAAATCATGTCGATCCTTTGCTATATGAAAAAATAAAACAAATCTATTCCACGGGAACCATACATTTTACTGGGATAAAATAAAGCATATGTGACCAGACTATAATCTATCTCTGTGCCAAATTTTATCCAGATCCGTTCAGCCGTTTTGGCGTGATTGAGTAACAAACAGCTATCCATCCATCCATCCAAACTTTCGCATTCATAATATTAGTGGGACTGTAACATGTGTATTCAATCTCATTACCTCATCAGTGACCTGGCCAGCGCGCATCTGGAGCTGTTCCAGCTCGCTCCGAGGAGCCCCATTCTCGGCGGGAGGTACTGCTGCCGGCATCCTGGAACAACCATCAATGGAGCATTGGTTTGTTATCATAATATGATGATGTGTTATATAGTAGATAGGTACTATTATCTTGCACGTCTATAACGAATCCTGCAAAAACGTTACATACAGTTATATTGTATTCTGGATGCAAAGAATCTGAGTGGAAAGCTACATATATGCATATAAAAGTGAAAGCTTTATTTCAGCTAGTAGAATTTCACGAGGATCACTTTGAGCATAATTTGTTATGTTAACATGTTACGAAGTGATCTAAGGTGTACTTCTACACCGAGTTTTTTACAAGCAGTTTAAAACCTGCGATAATTTGAGACACAAGGAAAAGGCCATTTTCAGCATCACCAATATTCTGTTGGTAAAGTCTACATATAGTTAATCCCACAAGGCAAGGTTATCAAGGATATATTACAAGTATTGTTGGTTTTCTACTGGGTGCACTTTAGAGATTGCACTTCAGATCTGCATGACCTAATTCCACCCTGCACATTCTACTATAGGATAGTAAGGAGCTCTAAAAAGCGACATCGCTTCATGGTCGATATTCCAAAAACTAGGACACCTTCATTGTACGAACCGCAAAACAATGAAATTTACTACCCGAGTAGGTGCTCTTTCAAGTGAGCGTAAGTTTCAACAGTGATTTGGTTGCTTCTAGTACAGCGTGCTCCACCGTAGACCGCATCTTCGTGAGGCGTGATGGCAATCAAACTCAAGCCAATTTGCAAAAAAAAAAATGTGCTTCTAACCACAATCTCTCAAAGATTGTGGTTAGAAGCACATTTTTTTCAGCTTGTCTGTCACCCACTGCTAGATCCATTATCTTGCCAGACGCTTCACAGACTCAAAGAAAATAAAATGAGCTGCTATAATACGCATATTTTTTTAATAACTTTGGCCCGGCTATGTATCAGGAACTGGGGATAAGACGGGACCGGGAATATTTAAATTCCAAAGCGCATTGAAATATAAAATCGACATTGACGAGTTTCAATTGGGAAGGTACATTTTCTACACCACCGATTCAATCGAAGTTATTCACATAATACCATGGTTTGAAAAGGGTCGTTGAAATTACCAAAAGTTGTATACTTTTGGGAAAACCTGTATCACGATGGAGGAGATTTAAGGAACCTATTTAGGATAGTAATTAACGGATCTGCGTTTTATTAAACTTTGGCTGTGATAAGTAATTGAAATTACTTATAATTTTTTATTTTATTTCTTTTTATGTGAAAAATAATGAGACGAACGAAACGCTCTCCCGATGGTAAGAGACAACGCCTGTCCATGACCACTGCAGCGATACACAGAACTTTGAGTGACGAAACAAAGTCCAGGGCATCACTGCTTTGGTGCTCACTACCCCGAGACTTTCAATGGTCAATCCGATGGCCCAGTAATTTCGCTAGCTGCAGTACCCTTCTAACCGGAACACAGTAATGTATACACACTACTGATTGGCGGCAGAATATCTGATACTGCGGTGGTACCTACCTAGACGACACCCCTGCTAAGGAGATCTACCACCAAGTATAGCAAGCTTAGCTCAAACTCTACGCAAAGTTAGATATATATATATATATTTATTTTTTTTATGCTTGACAGGCTAGTTGTTTGACCACAGCTCACCTGATGAGTGAAGGTGTGGTCGAAGATGGTAAAGCACACCTAGCCTGGAATGGAACGGAAGTTGCATCTACGTGCGGTCCGGTATGATGGCAGTCAACCGACAGGATTACTGTGACCTAACACGGGAACAAGTTTTTGACGTGTGCGCCGTGCACTTACTTGATGACGATATCCTGGTTGTAGGTGTGTACCACTCCAACTTGACGAGCCACGGTGAGTACCTTCAATTATTTGAGACCCTTCTTTGTAAAATAACGGATGAGGGCTTGAATTGCGTTATTATGGGTGACACTAATATCGATCTACTAGACAGTTCTAGCGCTCAAAAGCAGTTGGTAGACGTACTCGAAAGCTTTAATTTTAATCAATTAGTAACCGAACCTACGCGAGTCGACGTAGGTGGCCGTAAGTCACTGATAGACCACGTGTATACAAACATGCCCGCGAAACGTGTAACTGCAATCTTTGGCGTCGACACGCGGCCACTTAGCGACCACGGTGCCCAGCGCCTCACGCTGGAGAGGAGCGTCGCATCTGCGCCCGCGCCGGCTCACATTATAGGCCGTAGTTTCACTGAAGCCAACGAACACACCTTTATTAGCGCGCTGATTTCAATCGACTGGGAGGGAATCATTAATAAAGCTAACAATTCCTGCCACTCGCTAGCTGAGAGTATAGTTAATATTCTTTCCAACAAGTTTAATATCTGTTTTCCACTAAAAAAACTACTTACTCATCAGAAACACTGGGTTGACGCGGAAGTGCATAATTTTAAGCACTTACTGCATGAGACGGTACAACTAAAAAGAAAATTTTCAACTGACGATTTACTGCGTACTAAGTGTGATGAACTTACAGTCAAATATCATTCTTTATTAAAAGAAAAAAGAGTAGAATATTTTTCTAATATTATCAAGGATAACCCGCGACGAATGTGGCGTGTGATAAACTCTGAGTTAGGTCGCGGTACTCGCGAGAGAGTCGATTTCACGGACCTGGTACGAAACGCGGATGGTCAAGCGTTTGACACAAAAAAGGATGTGGTTGACGCTCTCAACTCGGAGTTCATAACGGCGGCTAGTAGATGCGGAGCGCCCGGGGCTGACAACGCCAGCGCCCTGGCCGCGCTCGGGGACGAGGCATCCGCCAGCGACGTGTCGATAAGGTTAGAACCGTTCACGCCGGTTGAAGTGGTTACGATAGCGAAGAAACGTATCGCCCCTAAAAAGAGTACTGATCTCTACGGTATATCCGCGAGTATTCTAAAATCAGCAATAGAACCAGTAGCACCAGTTATTAGCCATTTGTTTAGTTTATGTCTGCGGGATGGCGTATACCCTACGGCACTAAAGAAGGTAAAGATATGCCCATTATACAAAGGAAAGGGCAATAAAGAAGACCCTAAGTCTTACCGTCCTATATCCCTCGTCCCCGCTGTTAGCAAGGTATTTGAGGTCGGCCTCAATAGAAGAATACTTAATTTTGTCGTAGATCGGGAGGTTCTGTCGGAACGGCAGTATGCGTACCGGGCGGGCCGCGCGACCACAGACTTGGTACGTGAGGTGGTATGGCAAGTGATGACCGCGCGCGAGGCAAGACTGCAGGCTGCACTACTATGCTGCGATCTATCGCGCGCGTTTGATACCGCCGATCACGCTCTCATTGCAAATAAGCTGCGATTTTACGGAATCCGTGGCCCCGCCCTGTCCATACTGTCCTCCTTCATGACTAAACGTACGCAGGTCGTGGTAGGTGATAGAGGTCGCGTCGTATCTTCAGAGATGGAAAATGTGATAGGCGTCCCACAGGGATCCTGTCTGTCTAACACCTTATTCAGTCTCCTCCTTAACGACTTGCCTGGTGCCATCGACGACGCTGAGATATACATGTACGCCGATGACGTCGCTGCTGTAGTTACCGCACCGACACGCCCCGAGCTGGAGTCTAGACTGAATACGGTGGTGAACAAGCTCGATAGTTGGTTTCGATCAAACGGACTAGCGCTAAACAAAGACAAGACCTGTTTCCTTACCTTCAACCTCAATGGCCACGCGACAGAGACTTTTTCGGTAGCAGTCGGTAATACCGCGCTCCAACAAGTCTACTGTACGAAACTTCTAGGTTTCCATATTGACGGCGCGTTGACCTGGGAGACGCACATAGACGAGCTGTGCGGGAAGCTGAGCCGCTCGTGTTTCGCGCTCCGGCGGCTCGCGAGCACCGCTGCCCGCAGCGTAGTGCGCTCCTGCTACTTCGCGACCGTCCACAGTAACATCACGTACGGGTTGGAGCTGTGGGGCCGCGCTGCCGATCGTAATAGAGCCTTTGTTATGCAGAAGCGAGCCATTCATGCCATATGTGGGGTTCAGGCCGATGTCTCATGCGTGGAGCTTTTTAGGGAACTGCAGATACTGCCGTTGCCGTGTGAGCTTATTTACCAAGTAGCCCTTTTCACCCATACTAACATCGATAAGTTTCAACGCAGGGGCGTACACATTACGTTGGATCTTCGCAGCAATAAAAAGAAAGACCAGCTTGTAACACCGTCACACCGGCTCGTCAAGTCGGAGAGGTCGGTATACATTTTGGGGCCCGCGGTCTACAACCGCGTACCCGCCTCCGTACGGGATGCAGCTTCCACCGCGTGTTTCAGAACCAAGTTAAGATCTTGGCTGCTAGAAACCTTGTTTTATGACATTGACGAGTATTTCAAACTTAAAGATTATTGAATTACTAGTAAGTAATTATGATTTTTTTGTCATGTCATTTTAATATATTGACAATATTGTTTTGGTATTGACATATTTTTATATTGACATATTTTATATTGACAGTATTTTTATATTGACAATATTTTTTATATTGACATGTTTGGATATTGACATCCCTTATTTTGACATGTAATCAGTGTTTTAAAACCCATTTAATGACATCTTTAAAATTTTGAAGTGACTTGTAACATTGGTGTTATCAATAAAGTATTTGTATTTGTATTTGTATTTGAACTGGCTCTCAAGTGAGGCTGCCGGAACACACCGTTAGATGCTTGGCGGCAGATTTTCAACTTGAGGGTGGTAGCTAGCCAGCCGAGTACTAGAAAGGACCCTACCACCATGCTATGGTTTCCTCACGATGTTTTCCTTCACCGGCAGCTCAAGCTCATTGTTGGGGTTTGAACCCACGCCCTTCGGCATGCGAACCTACCGCGCTAACCACTGAGCTATCATCGCTACATATACATATGTGTACACATACACATATATGTTAATGTGATAGTAATGAAAAGAACGAGACGTTATCCTGATGATAAGAGATAATATTTGACCATGATGCAGCTATACCAAGAATTTTCAGTAACAAAGCAAAGTCCAAGGCAACGTTGCTTTGGCGCTCATTACTTCGAGACATTCAATAGTTGGTCTTACCCTGTAATTTTCGCTAGCTTCAGTTACTGTTTACTGTGTTCCGATTTGAAGGGTACTCAAATCGGAACACAGTAACCCTTACACACAGCAGAATATCTGGTACTGTAGTGGTACTTACCTAGATGACCTCCTGCTAAGGTGATCTACCACCAAATGATAAACTAAATATCACTAAATCCTGAGATATACAGTGACCTGAGTTTAATTACACATAAACATTATCCTGTTCATTCGTATAAGGCGTGGATATGCATAAATAATGTATAGCTTTTAAACCTACTTCCCTACTCAATGGAATTACGGTAAATGAAATTCAACATGCGACCTTTAGTTAACCTTACGGACGACCTTGATTTTAGCTAACCCTCTACGGAACTGCTGATGAAAATCTACCGCTGACATAGAATAGATACTACTACGCTGCACGAATACTATTTATACGTGTTTCTGAGAATGTGAGAACGCTTCCTACATTTAGCCAGATTATAGCACTGATAAGTTTGCGTGTAGAGCCTTGTGTCAGCCTTACTTACGCACGGCCTTGCTTTCAGTTAATTCCCAAGGAAAATGCTTAATGCTAATTTTGTTTCTCATTTTCTATTATTCAGTATTTTGATCTTTTAATTATTTAATTCCTTTACTACGTTGGAAATAATTCAAAGAGTATCAAGTAAAATGCGTAGGTAATTAAAAGGGAAAGGTAAAGGTAAAATTTCAAAGGGCTCGGGGGTTCGTTTAATTTTTCAAATGTAAGGATCAGAGCTATCAGCTTAATCCTCACTGAATATTTAAGAGAGGTTACATAAATACTAAATTTGTTATTAGAGATAAGTAAGTGATATAATTTGTAAAACTAATAATTTTATTAGAATTAAGTTAAAAAAAAGTTACTTTCTTTCAAAGAAGAATTATTAGGTATATTTTGTAGCTATGAAAGTTCAGTGGTTAGCGCAATCGCTACACACGCCGAACGGCGTGGGTTCGAACCCGAATAATGAGCTTGAGCTGCCGGCGAAGGAAAACATCGTAAGGAAACCATAGTATAGAAAGAATCAACTTTCTAGTACTCGCCAGAAAATTTAAAATCTACCTATCCTACCACCCTCAAATAGAAAATCTGCCGCTAAGCACCTAACGGTGTGTTCTGGCAGCCTCACTTGAGAGCCAGTTCCATTCCAGGCTAGATGGGTTTACTATCTTCGACTACACCATCACTTAACAAGCTGAGCTGTGAGCAAACACCTAGCATGTCAACCATAAAAAAATATTCAAGACAACAATGGTGTAAGAAAAATTCATATGAGAATCCGCAATATCGTCAGATGAGCCGAGACTAAATAATTACTAAGTGCTAACTTGAGAACAACTAAATATATGTACATAGAGATGTATACTCGAGCGCCGCCGACGGCATACAATCACGGATTGTTTGTCGCCTCCATCCATCCGGACCTTTTCGGACTACACCCGTTCTACTTTCAGAGCGAGCCATAAACTGGAATTAGGGTTCGTTTTTAATATTCCACAGTCCGCATACAAATGAAGCATTTATCTAAGAAGCACCCCATTAACGATGATGACGTAATTAATTTGCGGATCGCCGCTAATATTAGCCATCATGTTATTGATAGCATCTGATTCCGTCAAACCATGAACTTAGCGTCGTAAATACGCATCAAGCGCGCCCCCTTCGCCCTCTCAGAGGCCTTGGACGCCCCTCGTGGAACAAAAGGAGGGGGCACCACCTCTCCACTCTCCACAGGCAGGACTGTTTGCTGTCTGCGATTGCGGTTAACGAGCTTGGTTACATGACGTGACCGGATCAACAGTAATGCTTTCTAACCCTTTTGTCACTTTGATATTCCAGATAATATTTTGAAGGAATTTTTGAGTGGATTATCTTCAGGTATTTAAATACATTTCACACGGTTTCATATCGCAAATTGATGTAGGAGAAAATGTTGACCTTTTTCGCGAAACCATATTTTCATTTCCATTGAAATTTAACAATGTTTTCCCGGAATCATAGAGCCATAGTAGAATTGTATCTCAATCTTTTACATCCCACTAATAATATAAATGTGAAAGTTTGGATGGATGGATGGATGTTTGTTACTCTTTCACGTAAACACTACGGAACGGATTTGGTTGAAATTTGGTATGAAGGTAGCTGCGACCCTGGATTAGAATATAGGCTTCTTTTTAACCCGAAAACATGTAGCGGGTAACACCGCGAGGCGCAGCTAGTAGAACGATATTTATTTGCCGAAGTTTAGTATGATATGAATAAAATAATTGTAATTATCATTCCTTTTTTTTTTATGTAAAAGTAATGAGACGATCGAGGCGCTCTCCTGATGTCAAGAGATAACGCCTGTCCACGACCATTGCAGCGATACACAGAACTTTGAGTAACAAAACAACGTCCAGGGCTACTGGAACTGGAGCTACTATGCCAGCGGCCCAGAGCCTCGCTCCGGTACTTCAAGGAGCTGGGTTGGCTCGGGTAGACGCTGGCAGGGGGAAATGCACAATACACCCCAAGTGGGACGTCAGTGCAGGACTCATCGCCCCCATTCCGAATAAGAATAACATCCAGGGCATCGCTGCTTTGGCGCTCATTACTTTGAGACTAGATGGTTAGTCTCAACAGCCCAGTAATTTCGCTAGCTGCAGTACCCTTCAAACCGGAACACAGTAATGTTTGCACACTACTGCTTGGCGGCAGAATATCTGGTACTGCGATGGTACCTACCTAGACGACCTCCTGCTAAGGAGATCTACCACCAAGTGTATATTTCTCCTCGGCCAATCTGGGTTAAATTTTATAAAGTTACCTTTATAAAGTTGCATATCTCTAATTATAAAGTAAGTTAATCATATGAAGAAGTATGCTACATATTATTATGTCGGTACCAATGCCAACACTCTACTTGGCAAAATAATACCCATAAAGTTCGTAGGCATTGAACTTTGGCAGGCAATATTCCCGAGCGAACGGGAATGACCTACATCGATTCTAGATTGTGACAGTTTGATTGCGGGTCATGGAATCAGTCAAGGAAGTGACGCTTAGCATCAGCTTGCTTGATTGAGCACACATGAGATAAACATTTACATGAAATGGTTTAAACCGATATAGAGTGATGGGGGAAATTAAATACATACACGCATAAGTTTTTAGGAATGTTGTCGATGCGTTGCTAGCTCAGTTTTTTTGTACCAACATTTAGACAAGAATCATACAAAGCAAAAAAAAGGAATAATGCACTTACAGTGTAACATGTAACCAGGATAATTATGGTATTAACTTTGGTCCAGTTATGTATATTTCCTTTTAAATACCTACATTTCAACGTTTTGAGCATGTCTGATACTATAGACAGACATCTGTCTATAATTGTGCTAATTTTGCATTTAGTGAAGGAAAAATATGACACATCAAAAACTAAACCCAATTCACTGTAAATTCAAGTGCAAAGTTCTTAAAAATTAAAATAACTATCTGTTGCTATTGTATTCAGGTTTTTACAAATCACTTAGCAGATCTCGAAAAAGATATTTTTCAGTCTCATCTATGAATTACATTTCTATCAAGACGTTCGTTCTAAATTACGTTTCTACTTTTATGAAGTTTTCGAATCCATTAGAATTACAATAGTTTTTTAAACTAAGTAAAAGTTTGATTTTAGTAGATAAAAACGCGAACTTAAATTGCTAAAAGTCAGACAAAATCGTCTCCAGGTACATTTACACTTACGAAAACTGCTAACTTATAAAAGAAAGTGTTAAATCATCTTTGCCTCACCCTAAATATTGGGCAATTACAAAATCTTGTATTTTTTAATTACAGAGTCAGCTTGTGACTAAACGATTGTGATAGACTGTCAACACAACGGACTAGAATAATTGGACATGAGCCTAACACAGAGATAACACGATAATCCGTGTCACACGTAATAATTACACTAGATGTAGATGAATTACACTCATTATTCTATACATTACCTGGCAGTTAATAAGTGTCCACCATTATTCAAGTATGACAGAATATTAACTTGACTTATAGATATAATATCTAACCGTAACTCAGAAAAAATAATAATATAACACAAACAAGACACTTAAGAGCTAATGCCACAAATGGCGGTTTAATTGCTAAAAGCGATCTGTTTCAGTCTGGAATGAAATAAAAAATAGGACAGGAGATGCTAAAACACTTTTATACTATAACATGCATATACTTAGGTATAAATTATACATCATATATACTATAGATAAATAAACAAACAATAAATATATGTACGTATAAAAAGAAATAAACGACATACATAGAATATACTGCATAAAATAGGAGCGACAAGGTGTGAGCATTTCTTCGAAGACAAAGAAAGCATTTAAGTTCAGCAGCAAAAGTGAGAAACATGGTTATACTTTACGCAAACCGAATATGAACCTTATACAGAAATTTTGAAGGAACTCCATAGAATTATAGCGAGATCCAAGTAAAAGATGTCGGCATAGTTTAAATTTCAGTAATGCTTTCACGCATGAAATTTAAATACTCACATAATACAAAAAATAATGAGTCAAGTGCATTGTGATTTCAACTCAGGACCTTCAAAATCCAAAATAGTCGGACGGTCTCGCAATTAGACTACCTACTGTAAATTTGCGTAAACTATATAAATAGAACAGTCTTATAGCGCGGTGTTTTCCCTAGAACCTATTACACGATATCGCTTTAACTAAACAGAAGTCTTATAGTGCGGTGTCATCCTCAGTACGTAGTAAATAATAATCCAACGGTACTCGACTCGACAATTTGATTTGGTTGCGTGACTGTACCAGATTATGGTATCACCCAAAATATATGTCACGGTGCGGTGACACGGTGTCAATGTCGTGTCTAAACCGATACAAAATTAACGATACCCGGTATCGACAGCAGGGTTGTTAAATGGTATCACATTTTTTACTGTATCAAAAAATTCTGATAGGTTAACGGGCGAACACGCAAGCTGGCTTACTGATAGTAAAAATGCATAACGCCCATAGTGGCGGCAATTACATTTGTATTAATTATTATTTATTAAGTTCTACGCAATGACGTAGCTTGCCTCAAACGGGCCCTGTATCAAAATTTGTCGGTTGGTTTTTAGGACTTCTACCCGACTTTCATTCATAGCTCTATTAGGGTAATCTCTATTTTTCTTTCTATACTTTTTTTTCAAAATCAAGAAGTACAGATGTCAAAATGTTGGTAGGTACATAAATAAAAACGTCGCTTAATCCATACTCAATCCAGAATTAGGTGTGCAAAACTAGATAAAATAGTTATTATTAGAATGTCAAATTGGATAAAATAATGTCAAGTTTATATTAATTAAATATATCATGAGGTCTATTACAAAATGTCAATTAGTGCAATTTATTTAAATGTTAATACTTACCATATATTTTTTGCCTTCACAAACTTGTTAACGTACGAATAATCTAATCCTGGTCGCAGAAAATATGAGAAATGCAGTGTGGCCGCGCCTAAGAGTTACAGGAGATTTTTGGATACCATTTTGCTAATTTTTGGTTGGAGCTCCCGTATCCCGGGGGCCCCATATCATTGATAGCTACGCGGTAGCTACGCCCCTGGTTCTACGTATGAAATACGTATTTTCCATTATATACAATTATGTAAATCAGGAATTTATGGATAAATAAAATCATTATAAATACGCGGATTTACAGCCGCATTACTTTGTTGTGCTCATCGCCGCGCCGTGGAGACCATGGGAAGTTGGAGGTCTGGGAACAAAGATTTTGTTTCCGCGTTCTTGCGCTCGATAAAGGAGAGGAGTGGTGCTCCCGCTCCGGCTTGTCACAAATGTCATGTTGATGAAACACTGAATTTCTAGTCTACGTAGAACATAATAATTACTGTGTATGTAATTACTATGATCTACGTATGAAATACGTATTTTTCCTATAAAAACATGAAATGTAGGATAATCATTACACCGCATGATTCGTTCAAATCTTTGATGTTATGTATCGCGTTAAAATAAATACATATGCTACTTTTATTTAACGCTCATCAAAGGATCTTTCTTGAGGAGAAATCTCAGAAAATGTAGTAAATATAATATAATAATATATGCTACTTTTATTTAACGCTTATCAAAGAATCTTTCTTGAGGAGAAATCTCAGAAAATATAGAAGTTCTTGAATCTCGTGTCTCGAGAAAATCATAATTATTTATGAGGCTGTTGTTTGTCTGAAAAAAATCTGAGTAGGCTCATACGACATACATAGATCGCGCTCATGCGAAAATGTTATTATAATATTTAAGACATCTCTGCTTCCAACAAATTACATGGATCAATAAGAAATTGAAGACAGTAATTTTGTAGCGATGATAGCTCAGTGACACCTGCAATACCCGGGGAATTGCCAGTGCCTATCTTTAAGGACCCTATTCACCCTTCGTTTGATGCTCTGTAGATTGAAACTCGGCGGAAAAACCGAAGGTGGTAAGCCATCCCACATAAGACATGTGCGCGGAAGAAACAACCGATTAAACCAAGCGGTACGAGACTTCCACGCATCTATGATATGTGGGTGGCACTTTTGGCGATGGCGGCCGGTACGGTAGTGAAACCGAGATGGAGGGATAAGCTCAAAAAATTCATCAGAACATAATAGAACCTGTAGAACAGGTCAGCGCGCCACACGCCGATGGGCGTGAGTTCGAACTTGAACTTGAGCTGCCGGTGAAGGAAAACATCTTGAGGAAATCATAGCAAGGTGGTAGGGTACTTTCTAGTACTCGGCTGCCCAGCGGTGTGTTCCGGCAGCCTCACTTGAGAGTCAGTTTCATTCCAGGCTAGGTGTGCTTTACCACCTTCGACCACGCTGTCACTTAACATCAAATGAGCTGTGGTTAAAACACCTAGCCTGTCAAACGTAAAAAAGTAAGACAAAGATACAAATGAAAATTCAGTAATCGATACTTACTAACTAAAAATATTTTGTCTCACCAAGAACTGACCTGAGAATTTTAATGTATACCGATTCTGTAGTAATTCAGAACTATCATAGTTTAGAATTTACATGTCTCTGCTTGTACCGTTTTAAGCTACAGTAGTAGGTATGTACTCGATTTATTTATATACTTGAAGATGAAAAGGACGTTTCTTTTATACCTCGGATATTATGATACTGAAGGGCTTCTGAGCGCGTACTTATCGAGCTGATCTTATAATCCGTCATTTGACAGTGGATCAAAGGTGATTTTTTTATTACATTTTTTTGGCATATAGAAGTAAAGACAGTTGAAATATTAAGGTAAAATACGGCTAAGTACGTATACCAGGTGTTTGAAGAGATCATATCGGAACGGTTGGGTTAGGGGAAAGGCAACTTGTGTGATATTTAGGATAAACCATGCTCAGCAGCGGGATGTCAATAACTGTATCTCTATCTCTACATAGTCCTATCCTACTATTGTTCCTACTATACTATCCTCTCCTACTAATAATAGTTATAATTAGTTTGTAAGAATGTATGTTTGTTACTCTTTCACGCAAAAACTACTGCATGGATTTGGATGAAATTTGTTATGGACGTAGCTGACACCCTAGTTCAACACGTAGGCTTTTTATCCCGAAAACATGGAGCGGGTAACACCGCGGGGCGCAGCTTGCATAAAATAAAATGAGTATGTATATTGTATAATACATGCATATATTATATGCACCACATTAGTATCTACAATGTACCCGTGCGAAGCAGGGGCGAGTCGCTAGTATGTAATATCATGATCACAGTGTTGTCGAGATTTTTTAACTGCTTACAATTATTTGACTCCGTTTTATTTAGCAAAATAATAAACTATGAAGATACTCATTTATGAAAATTTATCATATATTCCAAAATGCTAATAAAAACATGCGAATAGAAAAGTACCAATATATTTTTATTTTTTTTAACTTCCTAAGAAAAACCTCAAAATCGAAATTTGACACGCATTAATTTGCGTAACTCCCAAATTTTTGCTCTGCTAAATGATGCCATATCGCAGTTACAACATTAGATTAATGATTGAATACAGTAATAATCGTGCCTGAAATTTTAGAATAATAACAGGTATTTAAGTTATAACTAAGTTCTCATTATGATTTGAGACTATAGCACATAACAGATAATTATGTACGTAACTATAGTCAAGAGCGCTGTAGAGCGCTCGTGTGGCACGTACGACTAAGTTACTGTTATGTCCCCACAAAAGGGGAATATGGAAGCCCTGTTTAGTTTTACGGCCTAAATGGGATGTTCAGAACAATGAGAACAAACTATGACCAACAAGGGAAGATGATCTCGAACAGATTGGTTCAACTTCACCCAAGGAACGAACTTATTTATTTCATAGCTTATTTACTAATTTTCATTTAGTTTTGTCATAAGTATGTTATTATACTGATTTTGACATGTCAGCGTCAATAAGGTTTGTTCTTTCTATGATGGCAAGTGTCATAGGCCAAGCGTATCTATTATAAATGCGATTATCGTAGCATATATAATTGATTGATTCAGGCGACTTTGCGGAAGTTCATTTTGAATATTCAAGGTATATACTTAGTTTATTTCCGCTTAACAGTCGTTCCAGTTACAACAGTGATGAGGAATTCAATTTAACAAATTTGACAACAACTTATTAATTAAAAACCTAATCTTACTTAATATCTAGAACTAATTTGATATATATATACTTAAAAATATAATTTGACAAAATATCTAATTAAAATAACCACAAGTCTTAAAATCCTCCTCTCTCTGCAGTAGCATTTATATACCGTGTGATAGTTAATTTTTGCGAAATCAAAATGCAAATTGTTTGTGCAAATACAATTTTAAAGTTCGAATATATAGGTATTATAAGCCAAATCGAGTCATGGACTCGGATTAGCCCTATTTTTATAAACTGTCCCACTTCTAGACGCGAGCCTCTTCTCATTGTGAGGGAAGGCCAAAAGTTTTCACCACACTTTTTTTGAACACGTATACGTCTACGTTTGACCACTAACTCACCTGATGGTAAGCGATGAAGCACGCAAACTCAGAAGATCTATTTATCTTATTATTTATTCACTCTCATCTATTCACTCAGACCTTGAAAAGACGCTGGCCAAGTACAGGTTCGCAGATTACACAAATATCTGAGAACATTTTTTCAAAAACTCGAAGTAATTAAGATAAAGAAGTCACGAGGTCACAGTTAGATGCGAATAACTAGCAATTCAGTGTTTCATCAACATGACATT
The DNA here is from genome assembly GCA_905404145.2 of Biston betularia. Classification (NCBI taxonomy): domain Eukaryota; kingdom Metazoa; phylum Arthropoda; class Insecta; order Lepidoptera; family Geometridae; genus Biston; species Biston betularia. The sequence continues at coordinate 6,324,196 of FR989879.1, forward strand.
TGCACCAGAAAGAAGCCGGAGCGGGAGTCACCACTCCTCTCCTATATCAAGCGCACGAACACGGAACCAAAACCTTTGTTCCCAGCCCTAACTTCCCATGGTCTCCACGACAAGTAATGCGGCTTCATATCCGCGTATTTATAATGATTTTATTTATCCATGAATTCCTTTATTTTCTGAATTCATATAATAACGTACAGTTTACTCAGTTAACTGTTTGTTGCAACAGATTCATCTAATTTAATCTCATATATGCTTTTCTCCACGATTATTAAAGAAAAACAATGCTTTGAACGTCATTAAATTCCGTTTCATATTTTTACATCATCGGCAGTAAGATTGGCTCTTTACTATAACGAATTCTATTATATATGTATGTATATTGCACAAACAATAACATAATGGTTTATGTAAAGCAATTGAGTTTTCCACTCGGTTGTGGAAATTCTTCTGAAGGAGACTTTTCAGGCGCTTAGAGATGCACTTGCATTCCATTAAATCGATTTCTCTTGCACGTTTTAGGATATGTATCGGATGTACTGTATTTTACGAGTAAAATATTCTTGCAAGTTGCATATATAGATGGTAATCTCAGACTGCCGCAGGCATTGCCGTAACAGTAGTTTGATTTGAGTAGGTGTAGTATGATATCATATTCAATTATCTCTATACAAATATGTATGATTCACCAGAATCTAGGTTACTTATTTCAGATCAAAAGATTTGTACTTCTTTGTCTTTTTTAAATGTTAAAGTGATACCAACTAAACGCTTTTATGATAGTAAGAAATAACGCCTGTCAATGATTATTGAAACGGTACCACGAACTTTACAGAAGTAAAAAAAAACGTATCGCTTCTTTATCTCATCACTTTGAGACCTTAAAAGGTTAGTAACAGCACTGTGATTTTGATAGGTACCCTTTAAACTGGAAAAATAACTATGCGCTTCTAGATTTTTTAAAACAAAACTAATAAAAAATAGAGTTCAAAAGAGACATAGAGGACGTCTGGTGTGATCCCGTTATTGTAGCCGCCACCATTAATCTGTCTCGCCAAGTGTAACCGATCAACCTATCTCCTTGCATTATATATTAATCACACCTTTTCACACACCAGTACAAGTATCTTGTTTTCTTCAAGATACCTAAGCTTTGCGCTCTCGTATTTCGTCCCTTTTCGCCGGCTTGTATTTTAAGTAAAGTAGGCACGGGTAATTGGGGCCGGATCGCCGCATAATTTTTGTTTTGTTGGCAAACTTTACGGGAGTTTACGTCTCAAATGAACGCTTTCATGGTGATGAAAATACGGGCGGCGAAAAGGGCAGACAGCGCTTCAGATTTACCAGTATTAGCATAGACGGGATTGGGATCGATAGAGGTCGAATGTGTAAATCTTTTATACGTTGTTTTAGTGCATTTTGTGTTTGAATGTTCGCCGGCATATCTGGGCATTCGAGTCGACGACGTAGCTAGTTCGCGAGCGAAAAATCAATAGTCGCGCGCAACCCCCTGCGTCAGTAGACTGTCCTACCCCGCACCGTCCCATTACCAACTTTCAACTTGTTTGCACGTGCTTTAATTTAACTTGCCTATTATACATTATGAACGAATGAATGCACCTTTATTAATTTTACTATGTTATATTTATGTACCTACTGCCGTTTAGCGACCAACATAATTTGCTATTAAGAATTTATTTAGTAGCTGCACTAAATAAGCACAAGTTATAAATTCAACAGCACTCATAAAAAAACAAAACCTAACAAATATGGTAAATTTAGCAAGAATACAGGATAATTTACACATTGTAGGTATTATACACTTAGCTGTTAACTTCACAATATAGTGAATAAAATTAAACTTAAATAATTTGGTAATACTCATTATTTTAAAAGAAAAATTGAACATAACTACGATTCCATACTGTGAGGATACAAATTAAAATATATTCTCGCGGTGTCTAGTTTTCAGCGGTATAAGATATTAAGGATTATAGAGTTTCTACTCGAAATGCTAAAATCAGATAACATATTGTACATGCCCCCCTTGGGGCGCGCATAAGCGGGTAGCTCGGGACTCTCAAGTACGTTTTAGTACTCTATTTAGATAACTCTGCCAAATAAAACCGGCGACATATGACGGCGTTACGGGCTACACTCAGTAAGATTTGCCTTTTAGTTTTCACATTTTAGTATTTCTATCAACCGCTTACGTCAAACGTCTAAGAGCGTCGAACTCTTGCGAAAAGCTATTACAAGAAGGACGACGAACTGCTATTTGGAAACATAAAACAATAGGTTTGGTCGAATTGTCTTTGTTCCTTAATTGACTGTAAAAGGGAAAATTGCGAAGGTGCAAACGCGGTTGGATCGCCAGCGAGCGTGTTAATTAGCAGGCGTGTGACCTACAAATTGTGCTTTAGCTATTGATGCTTGGCACGTACGTCAGATACTGCTCGGTGTTCTATCATTTCTAATAGAGGAGAGAGTTTACTGGAATAAATGTTCGATATAAGTCAGCTTTATGACCAGGTATGCTGCATGCTACCTGTTAAGTACAAGTTATATATTTATAAGGCATCATTTCCTGTGTTCCGTTTCGAAGGGTAGGTACTGCAGCTAGTGAAATTACAGGGCTGTTGAGACTAACCATCGAAAGTCTCAAAGTAATGAACGCCAAAGCAGACTTTGTTTCGTCACTCAAAGTTCTGTGTATCGCTGCAATGGTCGTGGACAGGCGTTATCTCTTACCATCAGGAGAGCGTCTCATTCGTCTCATTACTTTTTTACATTAAAACATTATAAATATTTTGTATTTGTATTTGTACAAGTATAGCCACAAATACATTACTAACTGCAATATAATCAACGTAAGCCACCAATTCTTTGTAATTTTCTGAAAAATGTTCCTTTTTTATGTCACACAACAAAAAAACATGAATCCACACAAAACTATGATAAATACTGTATAGCAAATAAATAATTTAATTCTAGAATTTTTTCGGATTGGATGTGGGCTGGTGAACCTGTCTGTGAAGAATTGATCGATAAAAATCTGTTTTACGAGACGTAGATATATAGATAAAAAATTTAATGTAGTGAAATACCTATACATATACATATATATTCAATCATATAAGCGCAAACCTATTTCGTATAAAAATATATTATTATCTATTTATAGCAGAGTTAGGTAACAATTGAAAATAACAAATCACATTCTTCAAACCACAACAGCTTTTTCATTTGGAAATAAAGAATCCGAAGAGAAGAAATAATGAGATAGAATACCAATCTGTCCCCGCAGGGAATATAAGTGATTGACGAAATAAAATGACTCCACAAAGTGACTCGAGAAATTCAAGAAATTCCATAATTCGGTATTCGTTCGATGAATCCGTCTAGTTTAAAGGCTGGAGGTACTGGCAGATATGCACGGGTTATCAATTACAGAAAGTGTGCACAGATTTTACAGTAGAATAATTATATATGTTTAACATTGGAATGGAACGAGGCGGCTATATTTTTCTAGGCAAGCGTAGACCGCATCTTCGTTTAACATCAGGCGGGATGGCGGTCAAACGCAGGCCTATCTATTATAAAAAAAAAAAGAACACAATATTTTATGGCAATATTTATCAAGAGAATTAAGCTCTATTTTTGGCCTAGCGCTCAAACAGTTAACACGTCCTGAGGATACCTCGTGTAGAGGCGAAACACATGTCGGCAAGTGGTTACTCCAGCGAGACGAGGATATAAACACTTGTAGTTATTTAAATTTTAAGTTTCTGTCAGATTTAAGTTTTAGATATTATGTAATAATTCGGATAGATTTTAAAAAATTGTCAAGTTAGTTAATTTTTTTACTGTTGTAACCAAAACGACTTTAAAGCGTAAATACACTCTTGAACACTTAAAATCAACTACCTGATATATGTATATGTTAGATACTGATACTCAGTTAGTTACATATAATTATGTATATTGATATTAGCTTTAAGTCTGGATCATTTAACACTAATGCGAAATATAATATGACAAATTCAAGAAATCATTCAAATTGTACGGCCTGTTTTCGAAGTTCAATATTTAAACTAACAATTAAAGTTTGAATTCAGTCCTAATTGTTAGCGTACTTATGTAGGCGTTAAAGTAAACTTTATCATCACGAACGACAGGGAAATCATTAGGCCCTCGTTACATTTGTAAATATTGATTTCGGAGTTCATCTACCTGAATTTACCTTTTAAGACCTTTCCTTTGATTCAGAATTTTGAAGGTCTAACATTTGTAGAGTTGCAGAGTTAATGTTATGTTTTTTTTTATTATGGTTCACAGGCTAGGTGTTTGACCACAGCTCACTTGATGTTAAGTGAAGGTGTGGTCGAAGATGGTAAAGAACACCTAGCCTGAAATGGAACTGGCTCTCAAGTGAGGCTGCCGGCACACACCGTTAGATGCTTGGCGGCAGATTTTCAACTTGAGGGAGGTAGCTAGCCAGCCGAGTACTAGAAAGTACCCTACTACCATGCTATGGTTTCCTCACGATGTTTTCCTTCACCGGCAGCTCAAGATTATTGTTGGGGTTTGAACCCACGCCCTTCGGCATGCGTACTTATCTATCTATCTAGTGGTACCAATTAGATGATAGATATATACATGTACGTGTACTTATCTATCATCTAATTGGTACCACTTCAGATATATAAACCAGGTCTACTCGAAGGGTACCACAGGCGCAGCTAGTTTCGAAACAATATTAATTTAAATATTTTTTTTTTTTTTTTAAATAAATCAACCTGATCCTAACGTACCAGAGATCGTTACATATGTTTACTGAACCCGAATGAATATTCATTCAACCGTTGTTGGAAACAAATACCCCATGGTTTGGGTTTCATATCGCGACCTAGCAATACGTAATCGAGATTATTTTTGACGCATGTATTCAATAGGTAAGCTAACTGGATATTGAGCTTTTGTAAACGTCATTCTGATAGCAAGTGAGCGTCAGTTACAGCTTAGATAGGCGTCATCACGTAAAACTAACGTCTAATAAAAATAAATCTGTAAAACGTACGCTATATACTCTACACATTAGACGTAAAGTAAAACCGAACAGAATTTTAATAATTTTCGACAGCTCTGTTGGTTCATTGGTAGTATGTCTGCTCCAAGAGCTGAAGGGCGTAGGTTCAATTCCCACCTAGGACAAACATTTTGTGGTAAACAAATGTTTGTTCTGTCTGGGTGTTCAGTATGTATTTAGAAAAAAAAGTATTTAAGTATTCTATCAGTTCACTGGTTTCCATATTAAAGCTTAGTTTGGTGCTGTGTGTTATGTCCTACGATATTTATTTATTTAATTACCTCCCTCCCCATTTTCAGCAATAGTGAGCAAAGCTTTTACTACTCTCTCCCATGCTTATGTAGGTAAACATGTGTTTAACTAGCGGCCTTATTGCTAAATGTGGTCTCTTCCAGGCAACCTAAATATAGAGACGATTCAAAAACAAGTAGAAAACGAGGTGTACCATTAACAAGGAAAACAAATTACAAATATTTAACATGGCTGAGACGTAGTCAACATTCTGATCCTCCCATGTCATCAAAAATAAGTAAAGCAAAGACAAGGGGTCTTTGCTACCCTCCTTTGATACTTACGTAATACTTGAACGGAATCCACAGAGGAATACCTACCAAATATAAAATAACGTATAAAACTTACGTAAAAAACCGGCCACGTGCGAGTCGGACTCGCGCATGAAGGGTTCCGTACCATTATATATAAAAACGGCAAAAAATCACAGTTTGTTGTATCGGAGCCCCTTTAAATATTGATTTTATTTCGTTTTTTAGTATTTGTTGCAAAAGCGGCCACAGAAATACATCATGTGTGAAAATGTCATCTGTCTAACTATCACGGTTCACGACATACAGCCTGGCGACAGAGAGACGGACAGCAGTCTTAGTAATAGAATCCCGTTTTACCCTTTGGGTAAGGAACCCTAAAAATATGCAAATTATAGACAAATTTCCGTTGTGTCATTTAGAAGTAAACAGAGGAAGGTAGATGACAGTTCAAATTGTATAGGTTTTATTCAATTATAAAACAGCTAAGCTTCGATAATAAATGACAATGCGGTTGAAAATGGTAAACACAATTAGCCTGAAATGGAACTGGCACTCAAATGAGGCTGCCGGAACACTTTAGCTTTGCATCATGTAAAAACCGATAACAAGTAGGTAATTAGAAATAGGTAATGATAACTCAGTGATTATAAAAGTGACGTCATATCAGATATTATGATGGAAACTAAAGGTTTGAATCATGTAATGTGTTCTTTGGTAGATGATGACTAGTCTAGTGGTATAACGGGATATGTACAGTAATGGCATACTCACTTATAAAGCTATAATAAGTAATGCATTAGTGTTATTTTCAAGTTTCAAAATAAAATTCAGCACCTGCGCTGTGCACTTATTAATGATTCTTGTTAAGTGTTCACAAAGAAGTTATGCAACTACGAACCTTATTGCATGGGCATACAATAGTGGTTCTATATGAATAGGACTATGAAACAATGCCCCCTATAGGAATAAGAATAAGAATAAGCATCAGCTTTAGCATGGCATTCCATTATTTTGAGTCATTTGATTGTGTGTCTTATGATGTTAGTTAGAGGGACAAATAATTCTGGAGAAAAATGCGGCATTCCATTATTTTGAGTCATTTGATTGTGTGTCTTATGATGTTAGTTAGAGGGAGGAATAATTCTGGAGAAAAATGCATGTCATTTGGGTGATATAATAATGTATTTTCATTGTTCGATTTCTCAGAATCTTTCAATGCACACAAGTATCGTTCTGATATAAAGTTGCAAAACAAAATTGGATTAATAGAAAAAAATATTTGTGATTGATGGAAAAGTAGCAGATGTTGTACCAATTTGTTAGCTTATCTAAATGAGTAATCTCTTGAAACAACTTACCTAGTAGTATACTTTTTTTTTAAGAGTCAAAGTTAGGTGACATCATTTTCGCATACTGTGACTCAAAGAAACCTTGTTAATTATAACAAGTAATCCAGGAAAGATTTTTTGCTTAATTTTAAGTTTTAGTTACCTATATTATAGTATATTTGAGTGTTTCTTTATTATGTAAGATCATGTTAGTGAAATTGTCAAGCCAGCCGATGTTGAGTTTCAGGATACTATGTCTATAGGTATACAATACTTAGTAATACAATATATTACTTAGTCTGCATTTTTCGTTTTCTTACACTTTGTTATGCTGAGGCCAGTATTGACTAGTCTATTCTAGCGTTTGTATGTATATATATATATATATATATATATCTAAATGAATGACATAAATAGCTCTTGAATGCCTATCATTTAATTAGAATAAAATAATATTTAGCAGAAACTTTCTAAATCTGTGCAAGCACAGGGCTAAAGAGACCAGGGACAAAATTATTAAAAGATATTATTATTCATACATAGGTACATCTTATATAACTAAAATAATTCACTAAATTCTACTGGTATCAAGAGTTTTGTATATGGAACTGTTGGCAGAATATTTGTGAGATTAACAAATAAATAGGTATGTAGTATGCAGATACATTGTCAGATATCCGTCTATGACATCATCTCATCAAAACACGCCAATAAATTTAAGAAAAAAAGCCAGCGAAATATAAACCGATTAATATTTTGTATTTTAAATCCATTCCAACAATTTTAATTAGCCTCATATCTCCTTGCTTTTCTTATAGGGCGGAGAAATGTAGAAGAGGTAAAATTTTATCAAAGATGCCACATCCTACCGGTAAAAATAAACAAAAAACACACTCACCTGAGAATTTATTTGTTACTAGCACCTAAATAAAACAAAACACGCCCGTAGACACTTAGCACATTCACTAGGCACCAGAATACAGCAGAAAGACGAGATCAAGAGGCTTTTGCACTGACAGCTGCCTTGCCTTCTCTCGTCTCGTCGCTGGTCGATGAGGTTGAGGTTAGCCACCAAATGCGCAATCCTTTGAATATGCGCAATGACCTTCGTTTGAAATAGTCATGCGCAATGGAGAAATATTTTTTAGACAATTTTTGTATTAAAATAGTTACAAATATGTATCTATCAGAAATTGGACATCAATTGCTTACAAATTACAATGTAAATAAATAGTCATAACTAAATTATGCAGAAAGTGAACCAACAAAACTTAGTTTAAGTGCCATCTGTAAGCGTACTCAGTACTGATGAGTTGATTCAATTCAATATTTTACACACGAAAGGATGAAAATAGTTCTTTTACATGTCGCTAGATGTCACTACAAGCTGACAAGCATTGTTAATTAAGAGACATCTGTTGTTGAGTAGCTTCAACGTTTTAAATCACATTTTGATAAGACTCAAAATGATTCTTCTACTTGCCGCTAGATGGCAGTATTTTCCACAATTTTGATAGGCAATATTAATATGAGAGTTGGCAAACTAGAAAAACGTGCTATAGCCAAAAAAAGTAGTTTTTTGAGGGATCGAAGAAACGCCTGCCTGGAGGAGTTTAGGCGGGAACGCGGGAAGAGTCGTGTTACCCCGTTGTATTTTTTTCAAAACTAGTGTTTTGTCGAGTGTTTATGCATAAAAATGGTGGTATTTTATTCATAAAGTGCCAAATCATAAGCGCGAGTGTGGGAAAATGATATAATGTGGTGAAACATGACTTTTCTTTCGTGTTGCTTCCAAAACTCCATCGAAGCTTTATAGTAAAGTCAACATTACTTTACTAAAGCATGACTGGACTTGACTGACACGGACTGTACTTGACCAAGACTGGACGTTCACTATAACTTAAGATACTAGAACACTTATTTAACTTTTGAAACTTGAAAATATATAAATACTTGACACTGGCAAATGTTCAAAACGCGACGCCAAAACCAAAGAAAGAAGAATATGTGTAGTGTGTTGTGCGTGTGTGTATACTGTATATCGCATCAATCATGAACATGGGTCATGAACATAATTATAGGCATGCTAGATCCTTCTTTTCCAGCCAATGCTTGTCTGTCTGCTGTCTTACGTTTATCGTCACTCCATCGAGTCTCACAGCGCCCTAAAATAAAGCTGTCTATACTTACTTCCACGTGGCGTCATGTAGGTACCTATCTGAGTCTATTTATCTACTATTTGATTTATAATTCTGTGTTACTTAATTAAAAATAAAATAAGTAGGTACCTGTGTTTCAACCGCTATCGAGATATCAATTAAAGGATTAAAAGCCTCCGGGTAGGCAAATTAATCATAATAATCAGTAATACCTAAGCCTTCTCACGACGCACTTTTAATTCTTGGAAGTTAGTTTATCAACGTGACTTTGTTCGCTGTTATAAATGATATTGGATGCCACCAACTCGCCTGATGGTAAACGTCGAGCTGGTCGAAGATAAAGCACGTAGCCTTAGACTTAAAAGATACATATTTACGCTGACCTTGAAAATACTCGATAAATTAGTTGTAAAACAAATTATTTCTCTCAAACGCGATGGCGCCTGTATGACGTTTTTGCCCCGGGTAAGAAAAGTCCGGGGCTGGCTATAGCTCGTAGTCTGCGGTAGCTGCGAGTTTAGGCGTTACCGCAAGTCGTGATTTGAGTCGAGATTTGACTGTTCGCTACCGGTTGCACTATCATAAACCGTGACAGTGTGGGCAATTCTAGCCCCCGTTTTCGTCAGCAGCTTTACTTGTCCATCTATGCTTGGAGCCGGAGCCACAAGCATGCAAGTCGGCGCTGTTTTTATAAACTGCTGGGCTCGGTCCTCTTCTTATTGTGAGACGTGTAGTAGATACCTATGTGTGTATCGGCAATACACACATACACTTAGAAAAGACAGAGAATAAATAAAATGAAAACAATAACGAATTTAGTCGCTTTCACGAGCATTTATGCAAAATAGAGCCAGTGGTGGTTTTACACATTTGCCGCCAGAAGGCTTTCAAATTTTAGCCGCCCCTGCTAACCGCTGCAATTCAGGACCCTAGTTTACAAACATATTAATTACATTTTCTTTGTCAATGAAATTGCAATTTTTTATTTGTGCTCTATCGTCATAATTAAATCAGCTTTTTTCCGTTATTACTATGATTGCGAACTAAGGGATGGTGTGAGCGGACCTAATAACATTTAGGTACACAGAGAAAGAATTATAGTAACTAATATTAAGTAAAAAAATGTGTCAAAATTACCGAATTTAAATTGCAATTATGAAACGCTATTGGAATATTTTAAAAATGTATATTCACAAATGAACTGAAATAAATTTACGTTGCTTTTAGTATTTTTTCATGTACAGATTGAGTATTCGGTATACTGTACAGTACTAATATAAATTGTAATTTTGGTAAATTTTCGAGAATGTTTTCTTTTATTTCTATAAAATAAAATTTTGAGCTAAATTTTCCGCCGCCCTAGGCTCCAGCCTTCTCAGTCTGCTGGTAAATCCGCCACTGGATAGAGTTCACTATTAGCTGTCGATTCTGCCACTTGCGTCAGCTTGGCATGTCTAGCCGCGGTTTTATCTGGCCGCATTCTTAGCAGCTACAATGTCTGGTGCAGGCTTTAGTGTAGCTAAATTACAGCGTTGTGTCGTATTAACGATAGATAAAATTGTTTCTTTATTTTATCAGCGATCTTTTTTTAACTTGTTGTAAGTAGGTACGTTTTTCGATTAATTTCGTCATAAACATTTTCTGCAGTTTAATTTGTCTCTATCACAGTTTTCAAACACGAAACAACGGAATACCTTATATTATAGGTATATATCTAGACACAAATAACAGCTTATCGAAAAAAACATCGTAACGACGGATAACGAATTTCAATGTTTTCGTTACACGCACTGTTTAGATAAGTAGATAGATGAGATACTTTCAAGTAAATCCACCTATCTAATATTTGACATCCTATACCACTTTATAAACCACTGAACGCATCAGTTTTTGAAACGATAAGTAAATGTACTTTGATCGGTACAAGACGAATGACTAGTTGATTATGGCAGTTTCGCAGGTCTTCCTGGGATGGCACCGCTAACCGATCTGCAGCACAAGTCAAGTCAATGATCAAAAGTTCTCTTCTAGACACATAAAATATGTTGTTGGTACCAAATGAGGTGAGGGTAGGTATCACGCTCTCAGCCTACAAGTTTGTCTTTCGATCCTACTTCTATTTTAGTTAGTTGGATTCGGAACTGTGATTCGAACATGAAAAAGGGCCTTCACTAACGATTATTTATTAAGTAATTAATGACACGAAATGCCATATTAGGGGCATGTGTTTCGAATGACAGAATACATTTCTATTTTATATAATAAGCTAAACAATTTTTCTACTCTAGATATAAAAAAAGTCAATAGATTCAAATTAAAAACAATTATAAAAAACTGGTTGACACAACTGGATTACATTTGTACTGAAAAATTATTGGAAAGAGTGGACTAACTTTTTATTCTGAACCTTCTGCTGCTATGCTAACAAACATTATTGATATTATATATTCCTAATAACTATCCTACACACCACACACACACTACACACACTCACTCACCACACGCATATTCACACTCACACACACTCACTACACACATACACCCACCCACATACACACTCACTACACACACATACGCCCACACACACACTCACTACACACACATACGCCCACACACAAACTCACTACACACATATACATACACATACGCACACACACACGCATAAATATGTAAATTCACAACAAAAATAATTTATGTTTTTTTTTTTTTTAAGTTTATGTGTTCAATGTTTTTTATTTTTTTAAACCATAGTGGGAAGACACTGTCTGCAGCAACACAGCGAAGGCTACAGCTGCAGGCAGGGTTACTATACATAACTGTACTATTTTAATGAAACATTAAATTTATTTGTATTTGTATTTGTATTTTGAGTGGTGATTCGACCCTCTCGTACTTGACCAGTTCTTTCGAAGTTTGATGGATTTCCTGATTATTATTCCTCAAGCACAAGTTCACTTTTAGCATTTATCTGTTCAGTTTTTGACGCGTCAAGCAGTCTAAAATTTGAAGTAGATATATGTATTCTACGATATATGTACCTATAATCAGATAAGTTAGTTAATTGATTATTGAGCACTTTGTTATTTGTTATCGCTAGGTAGGTACATATGTACATAAAGATTTGTTTGTTGTTAAACTTTTTTTCACATTGCGTTGCACTAAATTTTGGTAAAATATTTCGTCAAACTTTCGATACCAAACAAAATAAGTATAGGGGTTTTATACATTTTGATTTCGAAAACTTGACACAAGATTTTTTACAAATCATCTTGATAGCACCTCTAGTGTTTACATAATTTGGTAGAGAAAAGGCCATACATATTATTACCATTTTATCATTATATATCATCTGCAGCACAATCAACTAAGCCATAAATAAAGCTTATCTTTATTGTAAAATATAGCAATTTTATACCTACACAAACGTATTAAAAATTCTCCCTCGGAATTTCCTGGCTGGCAAGAAGAAAAAGAAGCGACACGGAAAAATGAGGTGCGTAAACATAAGCTTAACAAGAAAATGTGTGATGTCCGCAAACCACTGCTGAGCGCTTTTCCCCTCTCCCAATAAAAAGAGGCACACGCCCAGCAGTGGGACAGTTTATGAAAACAAGACTGATCCGGATACATACTTATGAGCTAGTTGTAGATAGTATTTATTTCTGTAATATCTTTCATTAATTTAAATTGTAATGTATAATCTCCAGATGTACGTATTAATTTCATTGTATTTTATATACTCGTATGTAAGTACCTAACCCTTTCTGTGAATTAAATTTATCTTTTTTTTTTCTAATACAGAGCTTATTATATTATTATCTGTGACGTTCCTATACGACGGAGGCACTAAACCAAGACGTGGTCACTATACTTAACACATGTTCAAACGCTGTGTGTTTTTAATAATTTTTGTAAAAAATAATTTTAGGAATCAAAAGATGATTTAAAATAATACTTCATTATTGAAAAAAATAATTAACGTTAGTTAATAAATTGGTCAAACGTTTAGAGGTGTCGTGTCAGGTGACCAGAATGCTACTATCTACTTTGGTCAAAAATTTTGCATAGTTGCTATCCAGCGTGGCAATGATGCCATATTTTTCTTTTTCTTATGGAATTTTAGATAAGTTTTGTCTAAAAGAAAGATAGGTATGTAGATATTAGTGTTTATCAAATTTTTTTTTTTTAAAGCAATGAGAATAATTCCCAACATTAAAATACAAAAACCAATTATTCAATCAATGAACTGAGTGTGTCTAATGAATTAAAAAAATCGAAATAGGTTAATTTTAATAAAATAAGCTATACCCCAAATTGATTTGTGCTTGAGTTGTGCCCATGGTATAAATTGCCATAAATTTATAACCAACATGCATTATGCATTATACATAATGCATATCAATACACAAAACATAAAAACAAAGGCTAAACAAAAATTACTACAAAAATGCGGAACAGGACAAGTAACAAATACATTGTGTCATATCCTTGAAAAAACATGCTCTTATTTGTTATAACGAACGAAAACTCGTTCGTTGCCTAAAAACAATCCGTTAGATTCGTTAGTCCACAGTTCCTACATATAAATTTAACGAAATATCCGTTATTGCGTCGTTAGAACTATTTATACATTCATTCGTTAATGACGCCGCTTGTTCAAGGTGAACGAGCCTCAAAATAATGCATAATTATCATAAAAGTATGTAGGTACATGAAATATCTGTGATTTTAGTTTAAATATCATCAAAATTAGCTTATGAAAAGAAAAACATGAGCTTTAAACCGGGTGACCTACTTTGTAGTTACATATTATAAATAACTGTTGGATTCGAAACAGCAAATAGTAGGCTTCCAGGTTGTATGAATGAGTGCTGATATATATAGAGACAGAATGTTCTAGAACATTTGCCCGTGCCAAGTCGCCGACACGTACTAGTCCATTCTATTTAAACAATGCATTCTTCGACTGAAAGTCACGTTATTTTTCCACACTGCCTCTAATCTAGCAGTAATTGATATTCATCCTTCAATATCGGTAGATAAGTTATCGATTTCACGTTTTTACATAAGCACTTGCAATGGCAGTCTTAACGGCCGCTACGATAACGGTCGTTATGCGTTATACGTCGCTATCGCTCGTTTATCGCGTGATCTAAGAACCTTGACGATATTTGTTGGACCGGTTACAAAGTATGCTAATCTTTATGATATTTTTGTGCAGTGTGTAGGTATGCGGATATGTCTGTATTTTTTTTTGTTTTATTTTTCATATTCCTTACACACTTTGGGCCCTACATATAAACATTCCTTAACGTTTATGGATGCTTCAAGTAGCCTATTTTATTTATATGCATGACGTTTCATGTCTCCTAAAAGTTGACAGTCCGTTTTTTGCAATGATTTAACTTTTTATCTAAGTCTCTTAATTAGCATTAATTTAAACCAGATACATTCAGACAAAATTGTGATTTGAGATTCTAGTCAACTCAAATCTCAATATTTTTTTGGTTAGAAGTACCTAAGGAGATAAACAGGACTCACATCTGATGGTAAGAGATTACGCCTTACCCATGAATATTATCACTACACGGAATTTTCGATTATACTTTTAATTTTTTGCAGCATTAGTATTAACCCAGGCTATAAGCTATCTGAATTCCGAATTTTATCCAAATCCGTTAAGCCAATACAGCGAACATGAAGTAACAAACATACATACATATAAACAAACTTTTGCTGCTATCAAGAGTATCAACCACAGAATATATAAACAACTATTCTCTACCACTCTGGACTATTTCTCTCTGGATTTTTTCTTAATTGTTACAAAAACACTTGATTGTTCACATGCTGCAATGGCCATTGCAGGCGTATCTCTTATACTATTATGTATTCTACATAAAAAAAAGTTAAATTTTTCACCATTTCTTTGTTAGTGTAATTGACAATGTAAACAAACCAAACAAATGAAACAGTTTTTTATTAATAGATATTTGCCAACCTTATTTATTGATAAATGTATAAATATATTTGTTACGTTAGTAGTTATCTCTGGCTCTTAAAGTCTAATTTTATGTCAGTTTTTTGTCTTAATAAACTGGATGATATCGTATACCATATTCAGAATTTTATCAAAGGTTCTTTGAATTACATTTCGTAGTAAACGAAAATATCATCGATGTATACAATTTTTAGATTTATGTTAATTTTGCTATCGATTTTGAAAAAAATCTCATAGGACCACCACTGAAGTATGTTCTACCAAGCAAAAAAAATAATCGCCAAAATCGATTCATAATTATTATTGGCGGAATGATCGCGATACAAATGAAATCGGTTAAAAAATAATGTTGTTTGGTAGAGAAATTGCCTGTCAAAGGTCTCTGTAAGTGTTTACAGAAGTTTACAGGACCGGCTCCTAGTAAAGTCTTCACTAAATTACTCCAAAACATCCTGTACGAAACACCATGAGGTCTTGTAATTTTGTGATAATACTAAAAAGGCGTAAGTTATATTAGATAGCAGATAAAAGAAACTGTTAAAACACCAACCGTTATCTTTTAATAAGAAAATATAGCAGCTTGCATTTCAATATACCTATACATATAACATAATCCGTTATTTTAACTAGCGATACGTGACGCGAAGCGGTAATTGTTTTCCTTACTTGAAACGTGCTTGCAATGCGGCGTAAAGATCTTATTTACGTCACGAGAACCACGCAAAATGCTGGGTATTCCCTCCCTGGCCGTGTGAAAATACAATTATAATATATTTTTTATATACCTTGACGCCTTCTGCCTAATACAGGTGCAAATGTTTATGAATGATGTGCCAATAAAGTCTGATGGAGCGTGGTTGGAATAGAAATACGAAAGACGAATAAAGTATATCTTACATTACATTATTCAATGAAATGTTACGTTAGTATATTTAATTATAATTATATGACTACATACATAATTGTATAATTATGTACCTATATACCTATTTAGTCTATAAATAAAATCTTGTAGGTACTAGCTGTTATCTAGTGCTGCCGCCAGTTCGTTCGCAACATGTAGTAGGTATATTTTTTTTTTCAGGAATACTGGCCCTATAAAAACTGCTTGTACGGTAGCGATATTTGAAAGAAAATATTAAGTTTATATTTATTATTTCTTAGCTTAGGTTCCCCTTGAGACTAACTTATTTTCACATCTTGAATATAACGCCTTTATTTCGTTTGTCCTTGTAATATGTACCTACTTTGTAATGATGCCATTATTTATAGTGACTTATAGCAGACACGATGACAGACATGAAAATCTTGTCACCTCTGCTAAATGACCAAAGCTATTTGTCAATTCACGTTTATGCATATCGCGGTGTTCAAATCTATAATTGTTATTATACCAACAAAATACCCACTCAAATTGGTATTTTACAAGATAACGCTGATTACTTTTAGTACATAATAAAATACATATAATATAATCGAGTAATATAATCAAAAGCTTAGGCACTTGCGTCACACGTCGTGTAACGAAACCGATAAAGAAATATTTAGCCTTCGTTATCACGTTTAGATTTCGTTAATCGTGTAGGTATGTCGTTAATTTATAACGCTAGATCAATAAATTAATATTAATTTAGACCGACTTGTGTAATTATTTATTTAATTTCAACGGGATTACTTAAATGCAAGATTTATTTCAATGAACTTGAAATTTATTTACTTCCGTACTTTATAAGCGAATTGTTTTTTATTCTTTAAGGCGCTCTCAGTAGATATCTAATTCGGCCGTATTTTGGTACCACAGTTTATTATTTAACTTATGTCGCAATACAAACACACGCAGACGTCGCGATTAATTTATTGGAAAATAATACGGTATTTTATTGTTTTTTGAAAATTATCTCATATTGTCAAAAATGATACAATAAAGCTATCCCCTAATTATAAGTTTATACTTTTCAGCATTTTACATTTTTTAAATGTAAAAGTAATGAAGCGAACGATACGTACCTACTTCTGATGGTAAAACATAAGGCATGCCCATGACCATTGCGGCGATACACAAAACTTTGAATATCAAAACAAAGTCCACACTTGCTTTAGCGCTCATTATATTGAGACTCTCGATGACTTCTCTTAATAGCCATGTAATTTTACTAGCTTTTAAGCCGAATGTCTAGTACTGCGGTGGTACCTACCTAGACGTCCTGCTAATAAAAATTTAAATTACTAAGAAATCATAAAAGCTCCTTTCATTTTGACGTGCATCACGTGACTCTGATGTCACAAGGTAATAAGTACAAGCATAAAGCATACTAGTTTCGCTTTCCAAGTGTTTTATAGAACAAAATGTTTGTATGAAAATTATATACTAATGGTGTTTTGTGCCACAGTATACAAAAACTTCTATTAAAATTTAAGAGAAACAAAATTTGATAGATTTCTACTTTCACAAAAATAGTTTCTATGAATTAGAAGTATTAGCGAATACGTGTATAAAAATAGTAGATGTAATTATATAATGATAAAATACTAATTGATTGATTCAAGCGTTACTTTGCGGAAGTTCATTTTGAGTGTTCAAGCTATAAAAATGTATTTAGGAAATCATGTTTTGAAAACAACTAATCTCTCAATATATAAAAAAAAACATGTATTTTTGTTGCTTTGAAACGAAATTTAAAAAATCATCCTAAAAAAATGTATTGTAAAACCATTGGACTACCTACGTCGCCTTAATCACGCAGTGATTAGTGTAGGGCACCGACGTGATCTTTGCATGGGTCGGAGAGTGCGATAGGATACGAGTATAATTATTATAGATACTGAAAAATTATGTCGGATTTTTGCCACGTGTTGTGCGGTGTTCACGCAAGCTGAAGATGAAGGAATCTAATAAACATTTATAGATTTAAATGTAATTAATGAAAGTGAATTTCACTTGTCAAGTTTTTCACAATGTCGGTTACCTTACCTGAAATACGTTTTTGTTTTAAAGTTTATCACAAAATTAGGATTCTACCTTTGAATCGTATGAGTATTCGTACAAAAACTTGAATTCAAATTTTGTTTTTATTTGTTATTGTCATTTACTGCTTTTTTTGGCATCGCGTTTATGTGCATTATGCTAGGTGTCATGTAGTTAATATTTTCAGGAGATTCAAGTTACAATAAAGTATAATATTAATCACAGTCAAAGTCACATAAAGTAAGTTACTGTCCATACAACATACAATGCAGCGACATGATTTTTTTTCCAACACTCTCCATTGTGATTTTACAATTTACTTTATGATAGTTTACAACTCTATATATCTTTATTTTTATTGTGTTATACACTTGTACTGTAACATATTCTTAATTTATAGCAACGGAGCAAAAAAGGTAATAAATACATTTTTGTATCAGTTCTTACAACATTTTTTTTATTTGTTAGGCTATTTCCATAGTAACATGGCATATGCGAAAATTTTAACTTTACCATGTTTTCTAAAACACGATTTCTAAAACAAACATCAAACAACTCCATCAACAGGAAGACAAATGTATCTATTTATTCCACTTTGGTTTCATTATTAACCGTTTTAATGAGATTTGTGTGACGGCACGTCCATCTGTATCCCTTCAGTTGCCTGCTTCAACTAAGGCTTGACAGTTTTATACCTTAAGCTTTCTAAAGACGTACGATACGGTACTATGTTATATACCTACCTTAATAGTGAATGTTCTTTTTCATTGTTTTTGGCATGTGCATGCATTTACCAGTGTTATGAACATTCTAGAAAAATAAGCCACAGTCAAAGTCAAACAAAGTAAGCCAGAGTCAAAGCTGGTCATGCCCTGATAAATAAGCGCAACAAACTACTACGCCTTGTACTTTAATACAAGCTTCGACGAAGTTATGAAAGTACCGCAAAAAGACATGTTCCATCACAATAAATCACTTTTTTAAACTTTTGTACGGTATTCGGCACATGAATAACCACAAGTTATAGAAAATAATATAATACAATGCCACGACAGTATCGCCGTGTTAGTGCCAAAAAAAATTTGGAGAAAAACGATATAATGGGAAACAGAACAAATATTGTGAGAAGCCTTCCAAAATTAGCAATTACTAGTTCGGTGCCTAAAATATCGGTGACACGAGCCCATGTATTTGGCTCTACCAAAAATCGTTCAATGCGTCTTAAAGTGGTTCGATTTCCATACAAATTAATTTTTGCCATTTATGGTCAAATGGAGCATAATTTTACTGTGAAATCACTGCTAATGGCATTTATTTTGGTCTTTATTTGCGGTAAATCGCAATTGTTTGAATAAAACAGTAGATTATTAGCATTATCTACAGTCGAAGATAAAGATAGCCGAAGTTTAGGGTAATATAAAATTACTTTTTTTATGACATTAATATTTTTAATTTTGACATATTGGTTTTATTTGAGGATTATAAATTTTAATTTAATGTTGTATAATTATTTATATTACATTTAATTCTTATTTTGATTACTATGGACACGTTTCTGAAATAAATTAATCTAAATTAACATTATGAAAAAAAAGTTTTTCTTTTTTCTTGAAAACAAAATATCGAGTTTCTCAATTTATTGTAAAGCTGAATAACAATGTATTGTAAACAAATCTTACGTAACATATCTAAATGACAGTGAAAACCGTATCAAAATCTGTTGCGTGCTCTATAAGTATTCAAGCGAAAATAAGGCCAACTACTTTGTTTTATACTATTTAGAAAATATTAATAATAATTAGGATTGAATATACAAATTTTCCGTAAAGAATATCTAAATGACAGTGAAAACCGTATCAAAATTCGTTGCGTGGCTTAGAAGAAGTGAGTGTTCCTACATATAGACAGACAGCGACTTTGTTTTACACTATTTTGCTATATACGAGTAAATAAAAATCAATTGCCATAAGTTACTGGGCTGTTAAGACTAACCATCGAAAGTCTCAAAGTAATGAACGCCAAAGCAGTGATGCCCTGGACTTTGTTTTGTTACTCAAAGTTCTGTGTATCGCTGTAATGGTCATGGATAGGCGTTATCTCTTACCATCAGAAGAGCGTCTCGTTCGTCTCATTACTTCTTACATAAAAAAAAAAAAAGTATGACGGAGCATCACTTGAGAACAGCTTGACAGATTTGACTATTTATTTTCATTATATTCGTAGTTATCAGGACAAGGTTTGTGTGAAAGAAAACATTTGGAAAATTCGCGGGAAAAGCCCAAAATTTACAGTAATAGTTTGGATGAAATTGAGAACTTTTTAACTAACTAAATGTGGGTATTATCGTATGGATACCGTTTAATTAACTAAATATGCGAATGAGTTGTCATAAAAATATCTACCACGAAATACCGTTTAGCTTGATGGCATTTTATAAGTCACTGTTGTGAAGGTATTTATTATGCTGTTAAAGATTGTCGAAAAGGCCATTTGCGTTCCTTGAAATTGACGAAGTTCTCGGAAATTGCTTGCCGAAGCAAAACCTGTAATAATTACGTAACATCGTACTTTATTTTGGTGTAAAATATGTATATTTATATAATGGACAAGCAGTATATATATATTCGTATTGAAATGTGGTATAAATTTAAACATTCACATTTTCTGGGATGAAATTTTTGTAGTGATTTTTTTATGGTTAACCAATGGTCAAGCCTGGAATAGAATTGCCTGATTTGTTGCATGCCTGGCCCGATTTTGATGAATAGCAATGAAATAGGATTATCTAGTTCAGGCTCATTATAATTATGTTAAAGGTAAAAAAGCTATTATTGTTTACGCTTGTAATTTTTATCATCCTACTATCAAGACAACCTCGTATTTTATCTAACCAAATGTGTAAAATTCTTGCACAAAATAAATATTTTAAGCCGACATTTTACATTTGTACTTGCCATTCAATGTTTTAAATATATATTTTTTTTCATTACAAATAGATAGGCTTTCTTTTGACCGCCACTTCCTGAGGGCAAGTGAAGATGCGGTCTTCGATGGTGCTCTATAATTCTTCATGGGTTAATAGGCTAAATATTAATGTAAATAAAATTGCCTAATTAAATAAATACATATATATTTTTTATTTAGAATTTATCAAGCAATAATTATACATAACAACTTTTTGTCATACATTTGTTGTAGTCCTTACAATATGTATTACCAAATTAATATCGTAAGGAGTTTGTTGACGAGCATCAATGCCCCATCTTAACCCACCGCTGAGATAATAATGTTAGTCAACAAATCCCTGGACAAAAAACTAAAAGTGCCCATAATACTCGCGGGGTTGTCACGCTGGAGAGCCAGCGATAGATGCTGTACCAAATTGGATCCTGCACGAGGGTCACGCCCTTTCTTACTGAGACGCCGCCCCAATTCTGACACAAATATTCGCGCTTTGGAGCGCCACGGTCCCGCTGACTCGACGGCAAGCGGCACGAAGTCGCACGCCGACTCAAGCGTTTATAATACGAAATTGCAAGGCAGTTCAATTTACGCCTTACGTCTTTTTTTATGTTAAAGTAATGAGACGAACAAAGCTCTCTCCTGATGGTAAGAGATAACGCATGTGCATGATCTTTGCAGCAATACTCAGAGCTTTGAGTAACCAAAAAAAGTTCGGGGCATCGCTGCTTTGGCGCTCATTACTTTGAGACTTTCGATGGTTATTTTCAACAGCCCAGTAATTTCGCTAGCTGCAGTCCCCTTCAAACAGGAACACAATAATGTTTACACACTACTTCTTGGCGGCAGAATATCTGGTATCGCGGTGGTATCTACTTAGACGACTTACTGCTAAGGAAATCTACCACCAAGAAAAATAAGAATATAAGGAGATAAGAGCTCATAATACGACCCAAGGCAGGCAAACGCCTCAAGCGTTTGCTTTTTCAGCAGCAAATTTTTTTTGTTCAGATGTGTGTTGCTATTGATTATAGTTTACATAAATTTATACAAAATCGTGTCTTTGTCTTTTGATACAGAGCAGGTGGGAATAGATAAAAGAAAATATCAAATGACATTCAAGTCAATTATGAGACAGACGAGATTGCTCAAACTCGGGCGCACGCAAGCGAAGGTCAGCAAAATTAAGATTCGAGAGTGTTGCAGATTGGCGAAGAAATTTATGTTCGTTAAATTACACTGTGATTTCTGAAACTGAAGGTCGGAAGTAAATTGTTACTTTTATTTTTAATCAAACTTGGCCTTTTCTTTAATCTGAAAAACTGTTTTACTACTTTCAACTTGGTGAGTACTTCTGTGTACTATGATACTAGTATGTGACGATTACCTTTTTGCTCAAAATTTTTAATTGTTTTTTTTTTTTACTTTTTGGCCCGTGTCTCGTAAAATTCATTATTGACCTAGCAAATATTTAACATGGACCAAAACGGTATGTATGGTGTTCTATTTTATTTGAAGTTGTTTGAATACTATTAACGAAACTAAGTTTTTCATATTATTCTTACAATTTTTTTATTCGATACGAGCATTTGATCATGTTTATAACGTTGCATTAATCAAATTTCCACGAAGTTGAGTATGTAATGTAACATATAGGTTCGAGTTAGTATGAGAAAAAAGGATAGTGAATCTTGTGTTGGCCTTGGGTTGCATAATTCGAGGCTTAAGCATCTATTCTGGTTGATAAACATTGATGGGTATCTAATGTGTTTTGTCTAGAATTCCCATCAACATAAGTATCTGCTTAATGGCTGTCACCGAGTGTCATACAACCTTCACTAACCCACCAAATGAGCTTCAGAGACAATACTTTACATCACACGCCGTCAATCTGCGTAAAGACAATGGTAAATAGGTAAGTAATTGCCCATACTCGATCGAGTACGCTCGTTCTTCAAATGATGACGAAAATGTCAAAATTATTTTTAGGCGAAAGGCATATACAATTTTGTTTATCACTTTGATTACGCAGAATAGTTTTACATTTATACAAATGCAAATAGTTTTTTTCTCTCATCTATTATTCCTCTTAATTTGTGTTTTGATGCCTTGTGTATTGTTTCCTTTGTTTAATTGTTTGAGGTATTTTTGTTCCAGTTTAGTTTTTGTTGAAATTGCCAATGTTTAAAAGTTACATTTTAGAAGTAGTTATATTACAACCTATTCTACTTCCTATCCTATCATTTTATACATAAAACATTATAAATGTGAAAGTTTGGCAGTATGGATGGATGAATGTTTGTTACTCTTTAACGCAAAAACTACTCAACGGAATTGGATGAAATTTGGCACACATAATTATAGTTTATGACCTGGATATAGGATACTTTTTATATTGCACACTGAACAAAATTTTTGTTGAATTCCACGAGGGCGAAATCGTAGTTTACAGCTAGCAAATTTTATTTAATAGTCAACAACAGTCAATTCAAAATCCTGCGAGCTGTTTTAAAATCCTATACACGTTATCCAACGAAAACAACTCTCTATATTTTAGCTTAGTTAAGTTTACGTCGTAGTTCTATTACAGCTACAACCCTTTCCACCCTTGACGTTGCCATCGGTGTTGGGAAAAAAATGATATTTCAGAATTATTTTATAAAAACGAAACCTTTTATTTTTATGGTAAGAACGATACTCGTTTGATGGCTAGAGATAACGCTTGCCCAATGACACTTGCGCGTACCCAGAACATTGAGTAATAAAACAAAGTCCAGGGCTTCGCCGTATCTACTTTGACGTATTCGATGGTGAATCTCATTAGCCCTGTAATAATGTTTACCCAATAAAATCTGTCAACTAGTTATAATAACCATCATAATGCATTGTATTAGCTCTCTTACATTTTTGCAAATGGATTTTGATAAAAGCACAAGTTTTTGCAAACGCATTAGTTGTCATCACTTTTTTTTTTAAATTTAATATGCTTCTTTTGTTTTGTATATCATGTAAATAAACAGTTATTAATTTGAGAACGAATTGAACAGTTGTTCTTTGCTAATAGTTTTCATAAAGCCCTATTTTTATAAGCTGTCCCACTGCTGGGCGCTGGCCTCTTCTCACTGTGGGAAGGGAAAAGCCGTTGCCCACTACACTAGCCAAAAGAAGATTGATAGACGTGTTAAAAATCTTCTCTGGATTTGAAATATAATTCCAATGGTAATCGTTTTCTGCATTTGTTTATTTGTAATGCGAAAATTTGTTTGTTGTTTTTTCTTTCCAAAATGTGTTGCATTTTGACTTACAAAATGTGATTTATTTTACATCGAAATAGTTGTAAACGTGGTAAGCGTGGCTCGCGGTCTACAATCGCGTACACGCTTCCATCCGGGATGCACCTTCCATCGCGTGCTTCAGAAGCCTTTTGAAGCTTTCTGACGCCTACTTTCCACAATGTATCCGTTCCAATTTGCGACAGCCTTGGGCTCTTGGGCGTTTCTCTGACTCCGACCTTCAATTTTGGCTCTTTTATTGAGGCAAAAGCCCAATTGGCTGCCAAAAAGCTGGGTATCCTTTCGAAGGTGCGACGGTACTTCACGCCGGAACAGTTGCTTACCTTATACCAAGCACAAGTTCGGTCGTGCATGGAGTATTGTTCGCACCTTTGGGACGGATCAGCCAAATACCAGCTTGAGGCGTTGGAGTCCATTGAGAAACGTGCTAAGAGGCTCATAAGCAACGATTCGCTCGTTCAGAAAAGGCTCCAAAGCCTTGAACATCGACGGAAAGTTGCTTGTCTGTCGGTTTTCTACCGGATACATTTTGGAGAGTGCGCTTCAGATCTGCATGACCTAATTCCACCTTGCCCATTCTACTATCGGACAGCCAGGAGCTTTAAAAAGCGTCACCGCTTCATGGTTGATGTTCCAAAAGCTCGAACTAAGCGGTTTGATTCCACCTTTTTCATGCGTACCGCTAGACATTGGAATCAGCTGCCCGAGTGGGTGTTCCCCAATGAATATAGTCTGGGTACCTTCAAGGCGCGAGTGAATCGGTTTCTTCACGCGAGGCGAGCGTGCTCCACCGTAGACCGCATCTTCAAACGCAAGCCTATACTATAAAAAAAAAAAAAAAAGCAAACTAAGACCTTGGCTTCAAGAGACCTTGTTTTATGACTTTGACGATTATTTAAAAATAAGATATTATAATTACTTACTAGTAGTAAGTAATTATAATATTTTTGGATTCATTGACATTTAATCATATTGACATAATTATTTTATGTTTGACAAATTATTTCATTGTATTGACATATGTTATGGTTTTGATATTTTTAAACATGAATGTAAAAATGACCTGTAACTTTGGTGTTATCAATTAAAGATTTGTATTTGTAAGTGACAGAAGCGTCTTTTTCCCAAAAAAAACTTCAATAAAAAGTTTATGTGGCACATATCCGTGATATCATTATGATAGATATCATCTAGATAATCAAATATTTATAAGTAACTAAGTTTTATAAAAAAAATTAACATTTATGTATTGTGTTTTACGAAAACACGTCAGTTATGCGGCGCACTTTTGTTGAGTTATTTAGGTCAACGGAAAGTAGAAAGAGATTGTAAATGCCAAGGAAATTCCATCACTACCACTGTGTAGTTATCAATTGCGAATGTTATGTTACCTATTATCTCCTTCCTTTTTTATATGAATTCAATCATATAAGTACCTACAACGTTTACTTTGCCAGGCGTTCGGTAAGATAACAGACGCATTCGAGAATATTGTAATACTTATTCAGCATTAGGTATTAAGAACTTTTTTGACGGTCATCAACGTTGTCAACCCACTTTAGTCTACTGCCTCTACGAATTCACGGTATTTAGCTCAGTGTTTTGTTTCCACTTACTGCCCGCTGGTTTACGTTTACCGTCAAGGTATGTTATGTAGCAATGATAGCTCTGTGGTTACCCCAACAATAATCTTGAGCTACCGGTGAAAAACATAGCATGGTTATAAGATACTTTCTCATACTCGGCTGGCTAGCTACCACCCTCAAGTTGAAAACCTGCCGTCAAGCATCTAACGGTGTGTTCCGGCAACCTCACTCGAGAGCAAGTTCCATTCCAGGCTAGGTGTGCTTTATCATCTTCAACCACACCGTCAGCCACCACTTAACTTCAGGTCAGCTGTGGTCAAACATCTAGCCTGTCAATCATAAAAAGTGGTCCCCTCACATCATCATGTGTTTATAGTACCAACATAAAAAAATCATTTAATTTATCATTGAAATTGTTTATATGTGAATTATAATCATGATCACAATCTTTATATTATCAGAACAAAGTCGGTAAACAAATAACAAAGTAGCATACTGGTAATCATTTAAATAATGTTAGGTACCAATGTTCTTGCTTGACGAGGCGTACAAAATAATATTTACAATAATGGAAATTTAACTAATAACAGAGAAAATAATTAAATTGTTTTGAGTGTTCAATGTATATTTAGTTTATTTCTTAGAGTAAGTCGTTTCGGTCACAATAGTGATGAGGATTTAAATTAAAATTTAACTAACTTAACTAAGTCTTTATGTCCAACGTTTATATCACTGCTATTACCAACACGACTGTTAAACTAAATATACATTGAACACTGAATACATACTTATATATTTATATGTATATCTTGAACACTCAAAATAAACTTCTGCAAAGTAACGCCTGAAGCAATCAATTATTATTATTAATTAAGTTGTTATTTAAGACTTTTGTTTTGTTGCGTCTCTCAAAAAAATCCTTGACTACTACAACATGGAAAACGAAAAACTAAAAAAGTTCGAAACACGCATATAGAGTGGCGCCATCTAGTTCCTGCTCCCGAAAAAATAGTTTTATTTACAGTTATACCGTTTTGTATGCGATGACGTTACTGTAATGTATTAATAATGTACCAATTATACGTATACATAGATATTTATGTGATTTTGTATTTTTTTGTACAATTACATGTCTGTATTTTTATTTAGATTCCAAGAGGAACTTCCGCAAATAATCGTTTGAAAAAACATTTATCTCGTCAATTAAACTACAATGCTACACAAACCAATCAACCAAACAGCTATAATTAATACGGCCCTTTAGATAAAATAGTATAATATGACTTCGTACTGGGAATCCCTAAGACCAACTCGATTACGTCTAGGACTCAAAACCAGTTTATGAATTAGCAGACATAATAGATCCACTATGTAATCACTCGTCTACCTCTCACCTAAATTGTAGCTGCTATGGTGGCAGAGTCCAAATCATTTTAAAATTACGTATGAAAACAGTTGTATTTTAACCGAGTCAAAAAGGACGGGGGTTCTCAATTATTATTCGACTGTGTTTTTTTTGTACCTATGTTATGCGATTATTCCGCCGCATTCATTATGAATCGATTTTGATGATGCTTTTTTGCTTGATAGGTCATACTTCAGTTGGTCCCATATTTTTTTTTATCGAAATCGATTAAGCGGTTTTACTCTCTAGGGTTATGAAGTCGGTTTTTTTAAATTGTAAATTTATATATTATCTCTATTATTATTCCAGTTACAGGATTTCGTTTAGTTCATTATTTATACCTACTCTATATATTTTGTTTGTTAGTGTTTAATTATGTCAGGAAAAAAGTAAATAATATTTTTATAAGTAGGTATGTACCTACTTGTATAGCTTTAGATTTACGGAGTAGTAATGTCATAATATAAAAATTGATATGAAAAAGTAAAGATTAAACGTAAATTTCGTACAATACAATTTCGTAAAGGTGTGGGGTCAATTTTTGTTTGACAACAAAATCGATCTAATTTTTATTTAGTTCTTGTTTTGTCTCGCTGCTGCTAAACTAATATGGGAAAAAAATTAGATTTTATCTATTTTAGATCATCAACTATCAACTATCCAGATGCATAGTAAAATGATGAAATTACGAGGTTTACAATCACCAAAGGCTCTTATTTTAATAAAAAAATAAGCGGTCATAGAGTCCGGCCAAAACTTAAAACACGTCACACAAACGTCGATAATGCGAGCCCATAAGTTTTGCTCCTACCAAAAAGTCGCTCGCGGCTAAAAAGTTTAACTTAAAAAAACCGATACAAGATATCGTGAAACACTTTGTGACGTCACTTATTTAGCGATAAAATATGTACATATAAATAGGATTGCTAAACAATACATAAGCATATTTTCAGTTTTTAATAGACACTTCACCCGTTAGGAGATGTATATGTAAACAAGCATACGACTCACATATACGACTATTTAATCTACCGCCAAGCACTAAACGGTGTTCCGGCAACATCACTTGAGAGCCAGTTCTAATTCCAGGTCTACATCGTCACTTAATATCAAGTGAGCTGTGGTTACCTAGCCTTTTAGCCGTTAAAAATACGTGTCGACAAAAGTGTCAACAACTTCCAAATAGGAATTATTAACTGTTTTGTTAGCTGATTTGGCTGAGCTCTGCTTCTTTAGCTAAAGGACTGGGTTCGATCCCAACTCTGGGGTGTACTAAGCCAAAAGGGAGTCATTGTGCTCATCATTATGATAAATTTTTACTATGGCTACAACACTGCAACCGTGAAAACAAAATCAGCACTTTAATAAAAAAAAAAGTAAATAAATATCGCCATCTAGCCCAAACAAAGCAAAGCTTGTACTACGGGGACCAGATAACTGAATAGTTTATATTAACTGTTGAAATGTATGGAGCTGATTTATTTACGCTATTTCAGAGTTGTACTTACCTATTAGCAAATGTTATTTATTAATAAAAATAAATACAAAGGCCTTTCAACTCAGTACACCCTAAGGATTACAAAAACTTCAAACCTGTATAGTAGATTTTTTTTTTAATTTGCCCTATCGGGCAGGCTAAAGCTATGAAGCCATACTGCCTCGTCTTCAGTTATTGCGATTATTCATGTCTTACATCTATAGTTACAGTCAAAGTCTAGTATTGGTCAAGTTCAGTCATACTTTAGTAAAGTAGTGGCGACTTTACTTTAACCTTCGATGGAGTTTTGAAAGCAACACGAAAAGTCGTGTTTCACCACATTATATCATTTTCCCACACTCGCGCTTGTAATTCGGCACTTTATGAATAAAACACCACCATTTTTATGCATAAACACTCGACAAAACACAAGTTTTGGAAAAAAATACAACGGAGTGGCACAACTCTTCCCGCGTTCCCGCCAAAACTCTCCTGTATAAGTAGATAAAGTACCAAAACATGTTAAAAAGATATTATGTGTTTTTTTAGTTTGGCAATTCCTGACCATTAAACATTCCTGCCAGTGTCAAGTTATTTTGTCAACATTTTCTATGAATATTACATGTGTTTCATATAGATTTGCTTGGCCATATAATTATTTAATTGAAGGTATAATTGTAAATACCAGTTACGTATGCATGATATCATAAAATCATCAATCATATTGTATCTGATGTCTATACACTAAATACCTATGCATAAATCGTGGAACACACCTAATTATAATTATGAGACTGGGCGGCATTTGGAAAACCACATCGAGTGTTCTATCTGAACTAATCTAAGTTGAAATTCTGCCGCCAAGCATCTAACGGTGTGTTCCGGCAGCCTCACTTGAGAGCCAGTTCCATTCCACACTAGGTGTGCTTTACCATCTTCGATTACACCTTTACTTAACATCAGGTGAGCTGTGGTCAAACATCTAGCCTGTCAACCATAAAAAAAAAAAAAAAACTCTAGCCTAAACGTGAACACTCACAGTGAGAATGGTCCACGTGTTCAAAGTCACTTAGAACTATGAAAAGAGATATGCTTTGCATTTCTCTGGGGTATCGTATCCGGAACGAACTAATTTGCCAGAGAACTAAAGTCACAGATATAGCTCAGCGTATTAGCAATCTAAAGTGGCAATGGGCTGTACATATGGCTGTACATTTTTATTGTCTTATTACCACTAAAAGTTACTTGTTACCTGGTCCCGCTAACTCTAGAATCACGATAAGGTATACTTTTCATCTGCTTGGACGACCTTTTGGTGACATCAGAAACTTTCATTTAACACAGCTATTGTGACGTAGTTTACATTTAGGTATTCTTAAAACTTTATGCTTGAGAAAATTATAATCTCAAGTATTTTTAAACTTAAACTTGTTAAAATTTGTAAAATGTTATCCCCACCGTACTTCTCATATTTTCTGCGACCAGGGTTAGACTTTGTAAGATTACTCGTTCGTTCAAGTTTGTTAGAATAATGAGTGAAAGAAAATTAAAGAATTATTCTAGCTATGAATGAATGTTGGGTAGAACCCCAAAAACCAAACGACATTTTTTTGATACGGGGTCTTTCTAAGGCAAGCTGTTTTTACTAAAACAAGATTGTTTTGATATCGACTGATACTGTGTTTGACCTTAAGTTTATTTCACGTTTCATAGTTTGTTGTTTTCTTGGATGATTGTATTTTTCCCCGAAAAAAAGTGTACGTGTGTATTGGACTTGAAATCTGAAATTTATTGCAAAGCATGCCTACTAAAAGAAGTAAACAGTTCTGAAGCTACGGTTAGAACTCAAAAACGTAAATAAGAAGTTAAGGCGCCGTTTCCTTACTTTAAACAATATTCGTTCGTATTTTTTTTTCTATTAAATGTCAACTTTTGAGTAAAAATTTTTCTTAATAAAAATGTATCATAAATTTAGGAACGTCATGAAAATTATTTCAAAATTATTGACACTACAGAAGTTTAAATCAATAATGACTGCGTAAAAATTGCCTTTAGAGACCTGCTAAGTTTCCATATTTCTATTTCCATTGCAAAAATATACCTGTATATTTTTGCAAAAAATACTAATGCTATAACATCTGTAGATGTTATAGCATTAGTATTTTTTCTTATAGGGCTTCATAAGACATATAAAAATTTGCATTTTACTTTTTGAGTAATGTGTAAAAACTGGAATTTTGACACACATGAACTTGCGTAACCGCAATGTTTTTGCTTCGCTAAAAGAGACCCTATTTTGAATGTCACTACATTGATGTTTGACTGCAGGAAGAAACGTGCTTGAAACATATGTAATATAGGGCTTTAAGGTCGGCATATAATTGCTAAGTACAAACTGTTGAAGTATGTCACGAGGGTTGCCATGTTTGCACATGCTTTGTATGTGATTTCAACGTAAACTGGAGGCTGATTCAGCACGAATAATATATCTCCTGTCTTCGTCACTCCCATGTGAGAGTAACAGGTAACAAAAGTAATAGGTATACTTATCGTTTATTCATTGGTTTTTCACTGACCTGGAAAGCTGCGTATAAGGTTTTTTTTTAGAGTTTCTTTACCTCGAGGAAGCTATCAGTGTAGTCATATTAAGGAGCATGCGAAAATAAGGTAGGTAAATCTTATTTAGTAGTCCTCTAATGTATTGTTTAAGGTTGTTACGAATTCCTCCAAGGCGTTCAGGTTTTAAGAATATCAAGCAAAGGACCTTGATTTTGGCAAAACATTAGTATTCTTCCAAAACAAGAACTGATGGCCTCTTAGATAGTAGGTACATAGGTATTTACTTATTATTGATAATCCGATGACCTTCATTGGTTTTTATTATTTTAGTTTGGCAAATGCTGAATCTAGCTCGTGTTTTTAATACATATTATATCTTAGCTTGTTCTGTTCGGTAAGCCATGCATGATAGAATTGATAAAGGCCTTCGGGTGTCAGATAACTCTGACACTAGAGCTTATACTATTACGAAATTACTTAGGTTGTATATCGTGTGGACTAATTCTTAGCAAAGGTATCAAAAATAAATAGTCGCAACTATTAAGGAGTGATGCGATGTGATATTATCGATATCGATCTTTAGCGAGATGACTTAAGCAAACATCTGATTCTTTTTATATTTTTTAAATGACAAACGTGAATTTATTTTGTGTTTGACAGGCTGAGCCTTTGACCATAGCTCATCTGATGTTAAGTAGAAGTTGGTAAAGCATACACATCCTGGAATGGAACTGGCTCTCAGGTGAGGCTGCCGGAACACACCATTAGATGCTTGGCGGTAGATTTTCAACTTGTGGGTGGTAGCCTAGTACTAGCACGCATCCCACCACGCTCTGGTTTCATCACGACGTTTTCCTTCACCGGCACCTCAAGTTCATTGTTGGGGTTTGAATCCACGCCCTTCAGCATGCGAACTGACCACGCTAACCACTGAGCTATCATCACTACATTTCTATCCATAAATGGGTTATAAAATAATCAATTTTAGTTTTTATGCGTATCGCAAATAATGATTATTAAAAAATCTAGTATTTTAGTTTTTTTGGAAACAGTTCTTGTATCGAAACACTCACTCATAATCGCTTTAGTCCTTTACTGGACATAGGTCTGTTTAAAAAATATTGTTATTTTGTTTTCAAAGTAATTGAATAAAGTACTTTGGACAATTTTTTAATAGTAAGTTCTAGGTACCGCTGCAATGGTCATGGACAAGCGTTCTCTTTTACTTTCAGAAAAACATTTCGATCATATAAATACTCTTAAAGAAAAAAACCTAAATAAATATATTTCGTAATATCAAGTCAGTAGATACAAGATAAAACAATATTAAGTACAAGTGTTTTTTGGATTATTAAACTTATTCAAAAATACACAGAGTCGCATTAAGCGGAGCGTAATTTGATTTCCAAGAACGCATACACAGATTAAGGCGCACCAAAAATCTGAATCGAAACCACCGCGCCGCTGCAAAAAATAAAATTGCGCACTAATTTAGCGAGCGGACTGTAAGGCTTTCACGGTGATCAGGCTGCGCGGGAGTAAAGTGCACTGCCGGCCGGTGGCGCGCCGGCGCAGCGTATAGTAGCGGCGAGACGTTCCCAGACGGCGCACGCGCAGCAGCCCGATACCACCCGCCTATATAAACCTACGCGAAGGACGCGCACTCCACTTAAGTTTAACTCTTCTCACCAGCCGGTCTCTCGCAAAAATGTCGACCACGTTCCGCCACACTCACGATGAGGACGACACTGAGGGAGTCCTCCTCGCCAAAGGAGTCTCCATGGTTGTTCTGTTTTGTGCGTCTATGGTCTGCGGTCTGGTGCCCCTATTCTTGGCGAGGAAGTTCAAGTGGGTGTCTGCGGAGGAAGCAGGAAATCTTAAGTCGACCAACCGTGTGGTGATGACCTTGCTATCCTTTGGGGGAGGAGTGCTGCTTTCCACAACTTTTATGCACTTGATGCCGGAAGTCGAGCACAACGTTGAATATTTACAGAGTAAGTACATTTAAGTTTCTATATTTCCTTAAAAGTTTACTGGTAACTCTATGTTTTTTAGTTTAGATCTGTTAAAATTCTGTGATATTATTTGAAATTCTACAATTTTTTTTTTAAATATTTTCGATAATTTTTTACGGTATACCAGCAAGCTGGGTCTGTAAATGACTAAATGTACTCAGCATAATATTGACTTAATAAATTACGCGAATGGTGTTCATGGTAACTCTATCAAATATTTACTAAATTAGTCTTGAGCCATGGACACGGAGTAATTAGTGTGCGTACGAATAAGCATGGACATTGAACAGCTTCGATTAGTAGCTGTTTAAACACGAAACTTCGAAGGTGGTTCATACAAAAATCTAGAAATTATACTGGTACTATTTTTAGTTATTAATTTGTAGATTGTATCGCGTACTGGCAGATATCTCGTTTGCCTTCATTGTTTTGCTAACTATCAAGTTTCCGGCGATTGAGTCTCAGATACAAATCGTAATAAATTACATGCAAGAATTCAACTTGCACGTTAAGTAGTTCTAAACAAAGATGGAATTAGCATCGTATAATAAAATTAAAATAGAAGAAGATATTTAAATATTTATGCGAAATTGATCGCTGAGTTTACAAATAACGAGTTTATAATGTTTATTTTATGATCTCACGTACATTTATAATTATTAAATACTATTTGATTTCAAAGAAACTTGTTTCAGATCTTTAAGAAATAACTTAGTCTATGTACATTTACTTGAACGTTATCTACATTTGTTATATCAGCCAAACCAGCAGTCTGGAATTTGAATATATAGTGAAACATATTCCGTTCTAAATTTTAGATAAATAAATCAATAACATATCGTAGAACATTTCATATAAATTTAGCCCCTTACTAAGCAAAGCTTATACACTGGGAACCAGATAACTGACTCACATACTTTTTTTTTGTAAAAACATACTTCTAATACATACAAAACACCCAGACAGAAGAAACATTTATCGTCAAATAAATGTTTGTCCTCGTGGGAATCGAATCCATGCTCTACAGCTCTTGAAGTAGATATTCTGAATATATGGGGTTGTTAAATTTTATTTAAGTTAAATATTATTTAGTTTGTTTAACATAGCATTCGTTTTCATTTTTTAGGAGCAATTAAATTTTAACTATCTACTATTTTGAAAAACTAAGTTTAAATGATTTTTAACCTACATTGAATAGTAATTTCTTCTACGCCCTGGTTACGGATTGTAGCGATAGTAATGTTCAATAACTCTCAAGGTTGTATTGCATATGTTACATTCATTAGAATGTGTGAACGGCCGAGAAGACTTGACTTATCTAATAGATATTGCATTGCGTAATGTCTTGCCTACCAATTAGTCTATTTGTATTTGTTTACTAACTTTTTTTAACAGTTATTATGAACATCACATATTCAAAACAAAACAATGTTTTATTTGATTACTAGCTGTGCCCGCTACTCCGTCCGTGTAGATGTCCAGTAGGGTCGAAATTTCATTATGTATCAGCCAAAGCGGCGAAAACGCGTTTCTAGAACTGTCCAAATTATTTAAATTTACTTAACTTTTTTGTTTGACAATAGAAATAAAACAAAAGAAAAGATAACTATAACACATCAGTCAAAACCGAATTCAAATCGATTACGCCGTTTCTGAGATTAGCCTGCACAAAGTAGTGTAACAAACAGACAAAAATTCTAAGAAGTATCTATTTGTTTGCCTCTTTTATTATATCTAAATAAAATTAAAGGCTGTTCAGATTCACTCTCATTTAGAAATTTATTTTTTTGGAAATATATTCTTTTCTAAATACAATTATTGTAAAGTGCCCCACGATCTCTACCGCTGTCCTATAGGACCTGTAAAAAAAGTTTTAGCAAAAGAAGTGGCCAGTTTTGTATGATTTAAGGATCAGACAAGTTAATTTTTTCTGTTCCTGCATTTTAAATTCGTAAGACTATTTACTAAATAATAAGTAATTATGAAGATACCATTCCTAAAAATAATGGCTGAGGTGACAAGATTTCTTATGCTAGGAATGTTTTCTCCTGCGATGCGTAACTTTTCATTGACCATTATTGTCGGGCTATTATAAAGTCAAAGGGCCATTATGACCTCAGTGTTCTAAGGCAATAGCTAGAGAAAGTCCTATGGGGAAATCTTTATTATGTACTGTTAATAGTAGAAAGACCTCAGAACGCACCTCTAAATTTACTAACACTTCTATGGTGTTTTTTGAAATGTATTTCTTTTTATTCCGTTGCGAGTGGAAATGATTACGATTTACGAACATCGCCAATCAAAACCGAAGCGAGTGAGTTTAGTCTCAGTTTAATTAAAGAAGTAGGTACCTGGACGTGAATTCACTCAAATGAGATCGATTTTTAAATCGTGTCTTCAAAAAGGACGAAGAATTTCGATCCGATTGTTATTTTATTTTATTTATTTACGCCGAATACTTTGATGTTTCGTGCTGTTTGTATTGTCCAGTGGACTCGAGTTGGATACACAAAAAATCTTAACTGTGATTCGATTGTTTTTAACGTGGTATAGTAATGGGAGTGAATAATTCGTTGTAGTTTTTAAAATTATTAAGTTGTTGTATGTGATACTCTTAATGATTTTACTAAAATTATATTTATTGTTCATAATAATACGAGATAACGAGAGATCGAAAAGGTTGTACAATTAGTACTAATTGAAAGGAGCTCATTGTTAGACCAACCCAGAAGTATTAAAAAAATCCGCTGTTCCAAACAAAAATTTCAATCGCCGTCGACGAAATAAGATGGATGATTGTTCATTTCGCGATTTTAGGGCTGATGCTCCTACACTAAAAGTGGTTATAATGATGACAGATGATCTTGTGTGGTTGTACAGTAATTTCCTTTCGCCTTAATGCTAACAAACACGCGTTACCCTGTACTTTGTATTGTATGTTTTTTTATGTAAAAAGTAATGAGACGAACGAGGCGCTCTCCTGATGGTAAGAGATAACGCATGTGAACTTACTTTGAGACTTTCGATGGTTAGTCTCAACAGCACAGTAATTTCGCTAGATGCAGTAGGTACCCTTCGAACCAGAACATAGTAATGTATACACACTACTGCTTAGCGGCAGAATAACTGGTACTGCGGTGGTACCTTGACGACCTCCTGCTAAGGAGATCTACCACCAAGTGAAATGTGTACCATTTGTGATACTCCGATATTATTATCAAGTATTTACAAGAAATGTTGCGGAATTTCTTATAAACAAACAAATTTACCTAATGAACATACATTGCATTGTGCGCACAATAAATTTCATATTCCTTGCAAAATATCCGCTCGGTTCCGTAGATAAATAACGACCAGTCACAAACACAGATTACGTGCATATTCCAAAGATGCAACTTTCTTGGCAGACGTATAAATGCGCCGGATACGAAGACAATTAACTAATTACCAATTCAATGAAGGGAAACACCCTGAACCAGAGCAGAACACGCATTGTGAATTACAATCAAATCCCATGCGCTATTCGTTTCATAGTTATACTGATATATTTTTGATTTATAATGCACTAGCGGACGCCTCGCGGTTTCACCCGCGTAGTTCCCGTTCCCTTGAGAATACAGGGATAAAAAGTAGCCTATGACACCCGGGGATAGTGTAGCTTCCAAACGGTGAAAGAATTTTTGAAATCGGTCCAGTAGTTTCGGAGCCTATTAATTATTATTACAAACAAACGAACAATCAAATCTTTCCTCTCTATAATAGTGTATAGAATATAGATATAAAGATAGATAGATAGACAGAGATAAGTGTCTACAAAAATACCAAATTTATTCATTTTACATGTATAATAATAAATATGTAGATATATTAATCACCATGCCAGCCCTGTTGGTTCAATGGTAGAATGTCTGCTTCTACTAGAGAATACCCTACCACCATGCTATGGTTTCCTCACGATGTTTTCCTTCGCCGGCAGCTCAAGCTCATTGTTGGGGTTTGAACCCACGCCCTTTGGCATGCGAACCTACCGCGCTAACCACTGAGCTATCATCGTTACAAACTAAATTATTTATGTGATAGGCGTATTTTAGTGACGTAGAATCAAACAGAGCATGGTTATGACTAATCCACGATATGTAAAGAAGGTGCCAATACCAACATAATCGTACCATTCTAAGCTAATTTCGGTCTATTGTGTCGCCATGGTCAGATAGTCATTAAAATGGCATTTATATTATGCTAATCGAGATCCAATTGTTCCAACATTCTGTGTGCATTGTATCACGTGCATATTATTAAGATTATAACAACTGCGAATAAAACGTGAAAATACCACAAATCACTGAATATCGTTTGATAAAATCTCAATCAGAGTTGCTGAGGATACTAACATAATTTAATTTCAATTTATTTATTCATTTCATGTTACTTAAGGCTCAAATTATTTAATTTTGTACATAGTCAATTATTAATAAAATACATAATTACAAAAAAAAAAAAACTAAAAAGTAGTCAATATTTTTTTTTATTTTTCATGTGAATGAGACTAACAAGACGCTCTCCTGATGGTAAGATACAACGCCTATACATGACCATAGCAGCGACACACAGAACTTTGAGTAGCAACACAAAGTCTAGGGCATCGCTGCTTTGGAGCTCATTACTTAGAGACTTTGATCATTAGTCTCAATAGCCCAGTAATTTCGCTAGCTGCAGTACCCTTCAAACCGAAACACAGTATTGTTTACACAGTACTGCTTGGCGCAGAATATCTAGTACTGCGGTGGTACCTACCTAGACGACCTTCTGCTAAGGAAATCTACCACAAAGTATAATTATAATAAAATTGTGACTTTGCTTATTTGGGGTTTAAAATACACTGAACTGAAATAAAATTTTAATGCAAATTAAATTACCATTGAGTGATTGTGATAGGTAGGTACTATGCTTAATAATTAATTTGTCAGAATATAGGAACTTGTGTGTATGAATACGTGGGAAATCAATGCTTATCTAGCTCAGTAACATTGACCTTAAGATAAATCCGATAAAGTTAGATATCCAATAGAATAAGATAAAAATTCGACTTCAATTGACTATCCCGAATGGAAATTGCTTGAATTTACGCATTGAACAAAATTTTCTACTTAGTCATAATACACGCTTTACAAATGCTACCGCAAACCTGAAACTTCGTCATAGACCAAAATGGGAATTTTCGCTGTGGCATGACGGACAAACTCACAATGAGAGGAAACGAACCTGTCCTAGAATACCCAAGTCGGATTTCGGCACGTACAATGCATCGATGGATATTGAGGGCATGTGTACTGATTAGGTTAACCCTTTCATGGTCATAGGACCGATTTAGAACTGTAAGTAGTTACACATACACATATTTCCTACATATCTTTTTGAAGCCTTACCTATGAATTCTTTTACAGATGAAACCCCCATTAAAGATATCTTTTCAAAACAGGCAAGTTAAGGACTTTATTAAACACAATTTAAAGTATTTTTTTTTAATATTTTATTATGGTTGACTAGTTAGATGTTTGACCACAGCTCACCTGATATTGAGTGGAGTCTATGACAGTAAAGCACACGTAGTCTGGAATAGAACTGTCTCTCAAGTGGGGTTGCTGGAGCACACCGTTAGGTGCTTGGCGGCAGGTTTTCAACTTGAGGGTGGTAACTGGCCAGCTGCTAAACATTTTGTTCATTCTACAAAATGTTTGTCCTACAGCTTATACTACCAATGAGCCAACGGGGCTCTCAGCTCAACATCCGGTCCCTTATACATGCTAAATTTATTAGCATAAATCATACTTAACTATGTTACTAGGTTATCATAAATTATCGATAAAATTATGTAAACTGTTATAATCATTATGTATACTTAAGCTACAATGTTTCGGGGCTAGTCTCGCTGGCTGGAAACTCAAATAATTTGCAATTTATTAAAATATGCTATTCATAAAATTTGTGAAAACATGTGCGAATTTTATTGCTTACTAGCGGCCCGCTCCGGCTTCGCACGGGTGGACATTTATTTTTTAATTTAATTCTAGTAGGAAATAAAGCTTATGTTACTCAGGGATAACGTAGCATTACAATGGTGAAAGAATTTTTGAAATCGATCCTGTAGTTTTTGAGTTTATTCGTTTCAAACATACAAAAATCCAAAAATAGAGTAGATATGACGATCGAAATTTTCGGCCAGTTTCATAATGAGCTCATCTCTGTTTAACGGGCAAGTCTTGTGAAATAAGGCAATCGATGTGTTTTTGTCAACATTTTTGTGCCGTTATACATCATGTGGAAGTTTGAAATTAATGAATACTATAGTACATATCCTGAATTATTATGCTTGGAGAAAAAATAGTTTCAAACGCTTTTCGTTTCTTGAAATTATGAAATAGAATATGGCCAAATTATTTTTAATCCGTAATCTTGACATCAAAATAATTATAGGAAAGGCGCAATTTTATAGATGCTAACTTTGATGCAGATACATTTAAGGCGTAGACCTTTTATTGTACGTTTTGTTTATTCTATTAGCAGATAAGTACGGATAGTTTGACGAAAATTTCTGATAGTGCCTGCTGAAAATCTCTTTTCTGCGTTACGTCTGTTGCTGTTTTATTTTGGTAGGCGCTACAAACCATCGAGAATCTCTGAATCTGACAATCTAACGTCACGAGTCTCGTGGTCGTGTATAGCACGTCACGAGAGGGCGCGCGGTGGCGGCGGTACCGAGCACCGCGCGCATGCTTCCCGCCCGTTTTGTATTTGACACTTGACACTGGCAAATATTCAAAACGCGATGCCAAAACAAAAAAAAAACTTCGGTCATAATGTAACAGATAATCAATGTGAAATCCGCTTCCGGCAATAGGAATAAACATTCTGTCTCCTTCTTGCTCGTGGCTATAGTAATTTAACTCTCCTTATCTATTTTAGCGTGACGTCAATGTATTCAAATCTAACGTCAGACGTATGTACGTCTGTGTGAGTGGAAAATATCAATGTAGGTGTTCAAGCAGAAGTTCCCACGGTCGAGGACTTGGCCCTTAAGGGCTTAGATTGTCAGATTCAGAGATTCTCGATGGTTTGTAGCGCCTACCAAAATAAAACAGCAACAGACGTAACGCAGAAAAGAGATTTTCAGCAGGCACTATCAGAAATTTTCGTCAAACTATCCGTACTTATCTGCTAATAGAATAAACAAAACGTACAATAAAAGGTCTACGCCTTAAATGTATCTGCATCAAAGTTAGCATCTATAAAATTGCGCCTTTCCTATAATTATTTTGATGTCAAGATTACGGATTAAAAATAATTTGGCCATATTCTATTTCATAATTTCAAGAAACGAAAAGCGTTTGAAACTATTTTTTCTCCAAGCATAATAATTCAGGATATGTACTATAGTATTCATTAATTTCAAACTTCCACATGATGTATAACGGCACAAAAATGTTGACAAAAACACATCGATTGCCTTATTTCACAAGACTTGCCCGTTAATATTGCTAAGTACATAGGGTGGTATTTGAAATATAATTTTGTGTTTTACGATGTGAATATGATAATTATTTATTGACTTTAAATTACTATTAGATTTAGGATTTTAACATAAATAGTTTTTTGCTTAACTTGAATGTGTGGTTTTAAAACATCCATTCAGATTCAAGCTTTAGAATATATACGTAAATATCAGAAGTTAATATATGTAGTTACAAAAAAAGTTAGCAGCGAGAACAATGCGTCACAAAAAAATTTTTGGGAATGTATTAAAATTAAGACTTAGTCTCGTTATCTTATTTAGTTACCAAATATTTTGTCTGTCCATATCAATACGTGTGTTTAAATTACCTGTCAGAGGTAACTAATTAAAGATCTCGGGTGGGATATTATGACTTCATCATTAAAGGCGTATCGAGTGGCGTGAGTAACTGGTTAGGTGTTTGACAACAGCTCACCTGATATTAAGTGGCGGTGCAGTCCAAGAAACACGCCTAGCCTGGAATGGAATACGGGAAAATGGTCTGGCTCTCAAGTGAGGCTGCCGGAACACATCGTTAGTGCTGTGCGGCAGATTTTCAGCTTGAGGAAGGTAATCCCGCTAAGTACTAAAAAATATCCCACAATGTTACAAATTCTTTACAATTTCCTTCACCGGCACCTCAAGCTCATTGTTAAAATTAGTGGTTTGCGAACCATTAAGCTATCATCGCTACTGAATATATCGTAACTACATACTTAGCTTCTTACCTGTTAAAGTCCTTGAATTCAATGGCTGGTGGTATAACGTGGTCATATCTAATAAAATATGTATCTCCCTAGGCAAGTAAGTATAACTTTAAGAAATATTTTTTAATAGATAATTGTTACTTAATCGAAACCGGCAAACAGTTTGCAGCCTGTCGCAGATTGCTAGTCGTGGTCCAATTTGATATACTCTGCCTTTCTTTTGTAAATAACGCGTTTACAAGTTTCCGGTAGTACCTAACTCGTAACATCGCATAACCGTTCACCAAACAGAGTTCATTGTTATTGGTTTATTGTCCGCGATCGATCGACATTTCGATTATATTTATCGATGACCTGAATATCTAAATAAATATTGATACACATAGCCGCTAGTTCGAGTAAGACTTACCAAGTTGCTCAAAGGCTTCTGGCTTGACCCTTGACCGCGTTGCTGTTAATTGTAGATGAAACGGATATTCGGTAACTATCCGGTATCCGGCCTAAATTTAAAATCCGGTCGGATACCGGATATAAAAAAATACGACATATAAAGTTTGGAAGTACTTTAAGTATTTAATCCACATAACAAAGAGAATCATCATTTTTTTAAAACAAAACAAAGAAAATTAATACTCGAACTGCCCTAAGTGCAAATTATGATGATTAAATACCAATTCCTCAAACGGTTTCGCGTGTACAAGAACAGCTTCCGAAAAAAGTATTTCGCTGTAGGTGTACACTGCTGCAGGGCGCTGAAACATTGATAGCAAACTTTGTTTCGTTTGGGTACTGTACAGCATTAGCTGCTCAACATGTATAAGGATCACGACCGCAACCAATGCGCATTGAATTCAGATAAGAATCAATCTCTCGTGCAATCGCGTTTTTTCCGTAATCGTAATGTGTTTGGCTAAAACGGCTATGTTCGGCCGGATAATCGGCTATCCGGCTTCAAGGTT
Organism: Biston betularia; assembly: GCA_905404145.2. NCBI lineage: Eukaryota > Metazoa > Arthropoda > Insecta > Lepidoptera > Geometridae > Biston > Biston betularia. Next base: position 6,366,794 of record FR989879.1, read on the forward strand.
GGCCGGATATTCGTTACATATATATTTCGATTTTGCTTACATTCTATTTTTAGAAAAAAAGCTCTCGATTCAAAACTTCAAAAAGAAAATCATATTTTATGCACTGTTACGAATATAAATATTTTATTGATAACATCAATGTTACAAGTGTTACAGTTCCGTAATATCATTTCCAAAATAACATTAAAAGAGTTTTAACACACTGATTACATGTAAATGTCTAAATAAGGTATATACATAAAAACATGTCGATATAAAAAAGTTAGACTGTGATGGAAACTCGACCTGCGAAAAACATTTCAATACGGAATTCGGGGCGAGCAATTTACCTACGCCTGGTTCTCGCATTTGGAAATGAACTCGGAATGCTACCATACCCGGCAACATGCTGAGACTATTGAGCTTGAATACATTGAGAAACTTTGGCATCCGCAAAACACGTACAGCCTTAAATATAGATACAAAAAAGCAAAATTCAGGACGAGAAAGTTATCGATTCGGATGGCAGTTTGATTGCTGTATACTATATAAAGGTCCTGAATATCTGCAATAATGATTTTGAACTCGATATTAACAGAAAAAGACTAAGAAAAAAAATGTAGCATATATCATCCGGACCACAATAACAAATCAATTGAAACCTCATCCAAAATAAAATAAGTAGGAACTAACATAAATATATAGGTACATCACTACTACATATGTACGCATAATCGTTTCTCATGTTAAAAACGTAAGCTTTGTACGAATTAAGGAAAAAACGAACGAATTAAGTTTTCTACGATATTATTCGTTGACATATGAATTAAATTGTCTGTAACATAGGAGCTTCCTGCTTCTAACATTGTTTTATAAGAAAGCCTTGCTAGGAAAATTTGAAAATACCGTTTAACCCGGTTTTTGTTGCCGAGATCATTAAAACACCAAACTCTATAAGGAGAGACCAGGTTCGCTTCCTATCTATTACTAACTACTATACTATTAGCTTTACATGTCGTATAAACATTTTATATTCAGTTTACGTACGATACCTCTATTTAGATTAAGGGTGCTTGTATGGAGAAAGCATTAACCGTCGACGGTTTGATGCCTACGTGGTTTTAAGGCTCTGCTATATATGGCTTCAAACTAACATCAAATAATAAAAAACCGGGTAACTGCGAGTCAGATTCGCGTCTCGAGAGTTCCGTACTAACTTATAGAATAGAATAGAACATAACTTTATTATACACCAAAAACTTACAAATGAAACACAGATCACAATTAATACAAATATGAAACAAACAAAATAATAATTAAAAAAAGAAGATATATAACAAAACAATATAATAGATACATGATGTATAAGGGCGGTCGTATCGCATAGAGCGATTTCTTCCAGACAACCTTTGGATGGAAAGAAGAGTAAATAAATATAAGGTTGGTGTACAAAAGTACGTTCTTTTTTTTAATGCTCTTGTCAACGCACCCAGTCTTTAACTTATTAAAATCCTCGCCATAAATTTATCGTATCATTTATGTGACGATAAATGTTTGTTTTGTGTCTGGGTGCTTCTGATGTATAAATTAGAAAAAAAGTACCTATATCAGTATTCTATCAGCCATCTGGTTCCCAACGTAGTATACAAACTTTGCTTAGTTTGGGGTTAGATGGCGCTATTATATGTACAAACCTATTATATTTTTGAATGTTTTTAATCATAGAAGCTCTACATTGTTTTTACAATAACTTTCACGGATCCTATATCGCTGGCTGAGATATATATAACAAGTGAATTTATATTGTTTTTCCTCGTGGCATAGATCTTATATATATATACCTATAAACCAACTGTCAGTTTTTGTTGATGTTTGACCTTTAAATCTTCCTTGATAGTTCTTGAAAATTCGGTGAATTACCCACTAGAAGACCGCATTTACGATTATTATGCGCATGTCTACTTAAGGTAATTAGCTACATAGTTGTTTGATGCGTAAGGATTCATCTACAACATTAATGGCATCATCAATTTCTATCCTACCTATCTGTAAAGGTTTAGTCAGGTTTATTATTTATTTATTTTATTTTAGAGTGCTGGTTTTGTATTAAAATCTATGTAGAGTAGGTAAACTTGAAACTTTTCACCACTCGCGAATCGCGGAGAGTTTAGACTGTGTTACTGGTAATTATCTGTTAACCTTTTTTTATGGTTCATAGGCTAGTTGTTTGACTACAGCTCACCTGATGTTATGTTACGGTGTGGTCAAAATAGCAAACACATGTGGCCTAAAATGGAACACGCTCTCAAGTGAGGCTGTCGGAACACACTGTTAGGTGCTTGGCGACAGATTGTCAACCTTATGTACTGTGGAATATAAAACTTGCGCTCTGTGATTTAAAATTCACTAAAAAAATTGGCCGTTCCATTTATTTTGTCGACGATAAATGTCAAGTTGTCTATGAAATATCTGATGACTTTTATCGCGAATTTATTATAAAACAAAAATATATTTGTTATGCTCTACAGAAGTTGCTCTTGAAGATTATTAGCCACTTGCCACAGTAAGAACATTAAAATGCTCATGATTATTATATGCCCTTGAACTTGGTGCAACTGCGTCGAAATATCAAGAGCTCGCTTTTTAACATAATCACGGTAAATGTAACGTAAATAACTATGTCATTGTAATGATTATTTATTGTACTTAGTGAATAACAACTGTCACGTAAAACCTTGCGATTACAGACTTACATTCTATAGAGGAATCTTCGGACAAAGTAAGACATAAACAACTCTAGATTTTTGTTAATTTTAACTATTGAAATACTGACTTGGTAGTAGATTTCCTTAGCAGGAGGTCGTCAAGGTAGATACTACTGCAGTACCTACCAGATATTTTTCCGCCAAGCAGTAGTGTGTAATCATTACTGTCATTATTTTTTTGTTCCATATTTGTATTCATTTGTGATCTAAGTTTCATTGTAAATTGTTTTTGGTGTAAAGATAGAATAAAGATATATTCTATTCTATTCTGTTCTATTCTACTGTGTTTTGGTTTAAAGGGTACCTACTACAGCTAGCAAAGTTACAGGACTGTCAAGACTAAACATCGAATGCTTCAAAGTAATGAGCGCCAAAGCAGCGATGCCCTAGAATTTATTTTATTACTTTCTGTGTATCGTTGTAATAGTAATAGACGCGTTTTTTACTCTCAGGAGAGCGTCTCGTTCGTCTCATTAGTATCACATGAAAAAAATTGAAATGTTCTATACTAGAGAATTTGTTAAAGATGGACGTTGATACTGGAAATGTTGACCAAAACAAATTAAAGTAACAAAACGAATTTTGTAAAAACCCAATGACATGATGCATCAACGCTTTTATGTAAGCAAGTAATTGACTTCCTCAAATACATTCCAATATAAACTTTACGCGATGAACTTAAAGTTTAATATTCGGAGCCTATACAAATGCGAAAGTAGTCCTAAAATCGGAATCGTTAAATTCATCATCAACTCGGGCTTAATTATGGCAATAACAACAACGATACCATCAAAGGAATGATAAATAAGAAATGCTGCCTGGGGGTTTATTTTTTAAATGTTCGTATGCTTTTCACACGCGAATATGATTTTCTATGTAACGGTATCGTATGATAGACAAAGATTCAGATCATGCCACCTAAATATAGACTAATTTGTGTTTAGATTACAATGTTCATAAAATGTATGTATTATGAGCACTTTCTTGAATACTTTATGGAATGTTTGTAAATTTTTACCGTTTCTTGTTCAAACATAAACGTATACTAATTAAGGTAGGTACCTACTAGTTGTTGTGTAGTAGTTAACAAAGACTTTGTTCAGTTTGCAGTGTAAAATCTAATCTAATAATATCTTATGTTAATCCAGGGCATAAACTATATGTGTGCCAAATTTCATTCAAATCAGTTCAGTGGTTTTTGCGTGAAATTGTAACAAACATCCATCCACCCTCACAAACTTTTACATTTATAAAACTAGCTGCGCCCCGCAGTGTTATCCCCTAAAAAATCAAGATAAAAAGTAGCCTATGTGTTAATCCAGGGTGTCAGTCGTTTGAGTGACATACAAACACACTTACACACTCACAAACTTTCGCCTTTATAATTTTATTAGTGTGATTAGTAGGATAGTATAGGATTGTTTTCATTATACTAACTACTAACTTTAGGGTCATTATTAACTTGATAAGTCAACATTTGACTTTAGCGTTTTCCCATTTACCTTACCATAGACCACAATTAACACCGACCTCACACGAGTCCAAAGCTAATAATTATATTGCCTACAGATAACAAATTACATAACTAGGTAGGTGAATTTTCAATGCCATGCACTTACAACCTGCGATGTAATTGAGTTTTACATTATATTTAGTAATTTCCATTTTTAATGCAAACATTGTTTCAAATTCGATACGTATAAATATTCACAAATCTGAATTACAGTTTGGATTTAAGTATTTATGAAGTGAAAACTTCTTTACCCGCGTTGAGTGATTTTTTGTTAGGGGCAAAACTTTCCGTAGAATAACAACATATATGTTTTAAATAAAAAACTTTACTAAAGCATGACTGGACTTTGACTACGTTTTAACTTTATCTTAAACTTGATCATATTAAAACACTTGACACTGGCAAATGCACAAAATGAGACGCCAAAATCAAAGAAGAAAAAATTTAAATAAAAAAGTCTATGAACATTTAGTCTCTGACAACGCATCTGACCTTCCCCTAATGATGCAGGTGTGTCCATAGTCGGCGATATCAAAAGCTCTTGAATTTCTTTCTATTTAAAAAAATAGGCAGTCATGGCAGTCGGACATGGACCGACAGAAATGTACCCATAAGTTTTACCACTAAAAAGAAGCGCAAACGCGGTTAAAGAAATTTTCACTTAAAATATTCAAATCTAATTGCAATTTAGTTTTATGAATATACACATACGTATAATTACGTATCGAATTTGAAACAATGTTTGGATTAAAGTAACCTAAAAAGTTTTGTTTAGATCGTGTAACTTTTTATCTTCCTCTTTTCAACCACATACCTACTACTATATGAATTGCTGAATTGTGTTATAACGTTTAATAGTTTTGGGAACTAAAGTCTGCACTACCTTTATTCTTTGTACCTCGGAGAAACCATTACTTCGAGTGAAATCTGGTACCAAGGCTGGCATGACGACACTCTACTTAATTTTTACTGGCCAGTAAAAATTGTATAGAAACTGCCTTTAGTAATTTTCTCATTTTTTTCGAGACAAAATAACAATCCATGTTTAAAAAGTTGCACCCATGGCACTAGTATGTGACTTTGCATGCTGGGTATGCGGGCGACTGGTACTGGAAGTGAACCTTTGAATTGTGTCTAAACGCTCATTATCCTACGAAAAATCCGATTGTTTTCTTTATGGTTGACATGCTAGTTGTTTGACCACAGCTCACCTGATGTTAAGCGACGGTGTGGTCGGAGATGATAAACACATCTAGCCTGGAATGGAACTGGTTGTCAAGTATGGCTATCGGAATATACTTTTAGGTTGGCTATGGTTTCCTTACGATGTTTTCCTTCAATGGCAGCTCAAGCTCATTGATAGGGTTTGAAACCACGCCCTTCGGCGTGTGTACTGACCGCGCTAACCATAGAGCTATCATCGCTACAAAATTGCTGGTGTAGTAGGTTAAGTGGGTATATTAAGATTGTGCGTAATGCTAAATATGCGATGACCCAATCCTCGTAGCAGGTAGATATTTTTATGTGACATAAAAACACAAAAGGCACTTAAACGCGAATCATTAAACAACTAAAGCAAAAAGTATTTATACAACTTTTCGCACTTATCGCCGTTCTGAGTTAATATGTATGTGTATATCTATATTCTTGATACAACATCAGCGTTCTGTCGTTATACGACCGTTGCTGGAACAATACAAATCGTATTTAATCTCATATCAAGTGTGTCGATAAAATACATTGTATGGTGATAAAAATATTGTTTCATATAATGATGATAAAATTGAAAAAGGTGTCGTTGCCACCTTATTCCACGCGAAAAAGACAAAAGGTTCGATTTAAACTAATAGAATATGTGTGTTTACACTAATCAGAAAAAAAAATTAGTTCTCTCTGCCTGTCAATTTTTTCCCAACAAATGACTGGTCGTTTTACGTTCCTTACGTTTCCCAGTTTTAAAAAAGAAATCGTTCTGATACACCTAACACTCCTTCTCCGCCGCATTACGTTTCCTAACATCACTCAATAAAGCAGCAGAAAATAAAGTTTCCAGAGAAAAACAAACAGAAAACTTGACACTGGCAAATGCACAGAAAGTGCGACGCCAAGTCCTCGGAGGAGGAATAAAAAAAAAAGACTGGTCTACATTTTTTATGACATTTGGCATAGTGTACTTTTCACGAGGAAAGACAGTACCTATAGGTATATAGGAGGTATATAGTATATGTAGATATGTACATATGCATAGTATCGAGATACTTTTAGAAGAGACCTTAATTTTTTCAAGAAAACGCAGAAAACCTGATAATTCCCTTGAAAAACTAGTCAAAATGCTGCTGGTCATATCCGCGTTTTTGTCATTGCCTGATCTGCGCTTACTTGGCCACAGAACCTTGAATAGTAACATGCACATTGTTAATATTCCAATTCATTGACGTGATAAATTAGTCAACGCGGAATTCAATTTAATCGATGTGCGACGTAGCCCGTTGTGCGAATTTTTGTTATAGTTTGATATTATTTTTAAGATTTCGTACTTGGAAGGCGTCCTTAATTTTTTAATTTAAATAGACTTATTTTTTTACTGTAATTTAATTTATTTACTTTATTATTTAATTGACTAGTAACTGATGTTAACAATAAAGAACTATGAATATGGCTATATCCTACGAGATCTTATTACTAAGTCAACGTTGTTTGTTTGTCTTTCCATAAGACCATTAACACGGTCAGAAATAGTCCGTATTTTTTTAATCATAATGTACTTAGGCAAAAAAAATCTTAAGAGTATACGTTGTTATTTTGGATAATATGACAAAATAACAAAGATGCGCTTTAACTGCTTTAACAAATTTTCACGTTTATAATATTACTAGCGGCCTGTCCTGGCTTCGCATGGGTGGACAATTGGACATTTATTTTTTAATCAAATTCTAGCAGTAAATACAGCCTATGTTACTCAGGGATAATGTAGCATTGTAATGGTAAAAGAATTTTTGAAATCGTTCCAATTACTTTTAAGTTTATTCGTTACAAACATACAAACATCCAAAAATACGAAAAAAATCTATGAAATCCTTCCTCTTTATAATATTAGTGTAGGTTCATATTATTTTGCTCGTTTAATAATATCACAATTTTATATTTAAAAAATGTAATTGGAGTTTACACGCTCCTTATGTTTTACATCAATTTATGAACGGTAAATAATAATTACTAAGAATTGCTGCGTGTATAGTTTCACTCTACTGATTCTTACCAATAAACGTGAAGAAGTTTTCAAAACAATGTAGGCAATCGAATTCGTTATAAACACTTCTATCAATAAAATACTATTAGTACGCAAAAACGTGACTGGTAACTTTTTTTATAGTTGACAGACTTGGTTTTTTTTCGGAAAGTACGCTACCACCATGCTATGGTTTCGAAATAAATATATTAAATATTTAGTCTGAAAATAAAGTCGCATTTTGCTTGCTTGTAGGAGATCTTAGCAAACTCGTTTAGTTTTACGATCAAACTATACAACGGATTTTAATATCAAATTTAATATTCGCTATCATTTTAATCTTTCGGAAAGCATAATGTCAGTGCCGAATTCGCAGCATTAAAAATCCTCCGAAATGAAAATCTTGGAATCTGTCGCCTAGCATCTAACGGTGTGATGCGGCAGCCTCACTTGATAGCCAGTTCTTTTCCAGGCTAGATGTGTTTACCATATTCGTCCACATCGTCACTTAACATCAGATGAACAATGGTCAAACACCTAGCATGTCAAAAAAAAACCTCAAAATCTGATTGCTTACTACCACTTAATTTAGTAATATCAATTGTTTTAAAACGTTGTACGCGACTGATACTATAAATTATAATTATGTTTTTGACATCTTCTGCTTGATATTTATAATAAAATTTAAGGAGTGTATAAAATACTGTCATATACATGGACCTTCGAATTACTATCTATTAGAAATGAATTCGACTGCCTGAATTAATGTGCTAGACAATATTTTAATCAATTAGACAAGTATAACATATAAATAAGTTTATTCACATATCATTCAAGGTAACAGGTGTCAGATGTGAGGTTTATTGACCGAACAAACCGTTTAATCTAATAAAACAGCATTGACTCGTTTTTGGTTAACCATTTAACATGCTAGAGACGTGAAGTAGGTATATAAGTTCTGTGGCATGTCAATTCGGTATGTAAAGAAAAAAAACTTTACTGATTCCAAAACCATTTCGAAATAGTACATTTCTGTAGAATATATTTACGTTTAAAACTCTGTAAACTATGAGGTGGTGTTTATTTTAATGAAATACATAAATCAAACTTGACTTTCAATTGATGTCTCATGACGTCACCTCGTCGGGCAACTTTCATAGACTAAAAAAGCAATAGCAAACCAAAACAAAATTTATATTTTAAAATACTTGCAATAGCTGTAATCTAATAATCCAATAATGAAAATGAAAATCAATTTATTTAGCACACATTTTCGATACATTAAAATGAACCACTGTCTCCAAACTAGCGAATAATGTACTTCAGAAATCAATGGCAACAATTACCTTATGAAAAAGTAGATATATTTATAGAATGTGAATTGTAGTATTAAAATTGTACAGGCGTCACACAGATTTTCTCACTGTTATAAATTTATATTTACGTCTAAATATGAGTCTTAACATCAATACCTAATTACGTGAATTCGCAAGAAACACGTTCTATAAAAAGGTTCGTGCTAAATGAGTTTGTGTGTACTTACCTTCATTTTAATTCAGACCGATATTTGTTTATTTAGTTACTTAATATCCGATTAGATAATAGAATGTCCCACTTCCTCGCTCACACCTCTCACGGTCTATTGGCCGAGTTATTTGTACAGGTCGATTGTAGAGTCGCTTGGGCTTGTTAAATAACTAAGTTATGCGAACAAAGCGTACAAACAAAAAGTAATTGTAATTAACTGCAAACTTTGGGTGTATTAAGCCTAAAAGGAGGTATTATATTCATTATCATGAACTACTTTGAAATTGTGAACAATAATCAACTGCTCCATACATTAGGTCAATGGTCAACGAACTTTTCCGTAGGAACAGCTGATTTTTTGGTTTGGGTTTTGTATGGAAAATCTGTGATGGTAAATGTAAAAAGTACGATGCCAAAAACAAAAAAATATATAAAGATGGGAGACTGCTAATAGATTTTGCTCAGATTAAAAACTACTTAGAAAAAAGCTATTAAACTATCATGGCCAAATTCTTCAATTAAAAACCATAAAACCTGAATTAGGCGATCAACCTAAAATTCAAATTCAAATAATTCACACGTTTATCTAATTCTCGTTCATCTTTCCAAATCCATGTCTAATATCCACCCAAATTGTTTTCCTGTTTTCAAGAGAATTTGAAAACAAAATAGTACCTATGCCAATTTTTTAAAACTTATGTTATATTATTTGATGATTCATATTGAAAATTAGAATTAGCAATTTGCTATGGCCATGCCATTTGTGCAAAGTTGTCAACTAATTTGCGTCATAGTTCTGTAGATGATTTTTTAATTCGTGAGGAAGCTGAAAAAAATCTAAATCAATTACGCTTTATGTCTTTACGAAGTTTTTATTTAAAAAAAATCTGGAGCACTGTTGTGTATCCAGTTAAACATAATAAAGCGAGTGTTCGGATCGCTACATCTAGTTCGTAGTGTACGTATTCATATCACAGACGTAGTTATTGCGTTTTTTAGACATAGTAAAAGAGATTTATGTCATTGTAGGTACCGAAAAGAGGTAGTGATGTAACTCAATGCACTGCGTAGGTAAACAAGTGAGCCCAACGTGACTTGAATACTCTTTGCTATGTATTGGGAGTGTTCTGCTACATTAGGTGAGTGTGGCACTCAAGATAATGTCACTATTATGTCATTTGAAACTTAAGAATCTTAGATAATATTGCATTTTCATCAGCATTATTTCACAGTTAGATCAAAGATCTCTATCATCACCGCGTAATATCAAGCAAATTGGCGCGAAAATGTGCTTTAATTTTTACAAAAACATACATCAAACCTGTATATAAAAAAGCAGGATTGAGCCGTTTAAAAATCTTATTTATACATTTTTATCTCATTTAATTTAAAACTTATTTATTTAAAAAAAAATGCAAGTATTTAAGTATGCTAGGAAATGTACATATAGATGTACTAGCGACCTGCCCCGGTTTTGGATGGATGGAATCTAGACAAAATAACGCAATTGCATATACATTTCTAACCCCCATTTTACACCCTTAGGGGTAGTTCACACCTACGTCACCTAAGGAACATTAGTACAAAATTTCATGATTGAACCTTAGAATATAGTTCTTTTTATATTCTAAGTTCTAGACCTAGTTTCAGCTGTGCGATTGTTCGATCAGTCAGTGACTCAGTCTGTCAGTTTCTTCCTTTATAGATATATAGATACACTTTTCATACCTACGTATGAAAAGGCCTTTATTTAGTTGAAACGATCTCAAATTTGTAATTATCTTTCGATTTGTATAATGGTTATATAATGTTTATTTTTTATACCTTTGTAGCCAGATTTTTTTATACAAAGTTACTTATCCCGAATATCGAAGAGGTTATTACGTTTTTTTATATGAAATTGGCTACGTACGTCTTGTTTCTTTTACGTGACTTAAACCTAGTAGACTCCTAAATCTGGCGGCGGCTTTGTGTCAACAAACTTTACGACAGACATGATTGAAATCATCAAATAGACTCTATGACATTGCAACAGCTTCTTGAATATTTATTAACGTGTAGTCGTGAATTTATTTTTATGTCATTCTCATTGTACCCGTTCTTTATATATAGTCATAGACACTTATAGAACTTTTTGCAAAAACTTTTGTGATAAAATATATCGATACTCTAAATTGTATTTTTATTTAAACGTTCCCGCGGAATGAGTTGCGTTGTGTGTTACACGAAGCATATCTTAGTTATACCTCACAAACATAATATTCATAATATTAGTATAGCTATAACATAGTTAAAATATAGAGTTAAAGCTATTGCGGTGAACTAAGCCGAAATTGACTTATTGTTCTCATTATTATTCTTATTTTATGTAAAAGTATTGCGACGACTGAGATACTCTTCTGATGGTAAGAAATGACGCATGCCCATGACCATTGCAGTGATACACAGAACTTTGAGTAGCAAAACAAAGTCCCAGGATATAGCTCCTTTGGCGCTCACTACTTTGAGATTTTCGATGGTTAGTCCAACAGTCCTGGGATTTCGCTAGCAGCAATATCCTTCAAACCGTAATGTTTTATACACTACTGCTTGGTGACAGAATATCTGATACTGTGGTGTTACCTTCGTAGTCGACCTTCTGCTAAGGAAATCTTTCACAAAGTAAACACTCATTATTATAAACAATATGGGCATTACTTTAAAATTGTAAGAAAAATCAGCTGCTCCATATACACACGAATAAGAAAAAAAAGTAAAGAAAACAAAAGAACGTTATGAGCTTGTGCGATCTCTTCCAAGCAACCAAGAATGGAAAACACATTACTAATTAAAACCAGACGGGAAATGTAACGCTACAAATTCTATGAAATTCTTTTTGTATGGAACAGCGAATTTTTTTTAAATATTTCAGATCTGTGTTAACTGTTTCTTGTCTATCTGGACAAACTACCTAATCTAACTGACCTACTATATAAAACCAAATGTATTGTACATATACTGATGATAGTCTAGAGACAATATAAATACTCAAGCGTGCCCAGCATTCTGGTGGCAATGCTATGCTGAATAGTAATAGGTTCTTATATGTTGGGGAAATAAACACAAATGTGTGTTCTGTGTCCGGGTGTTGTGTATACTTATGTTTTATACCCAAATATATGGGTACAAAAAAATATACATCCTAAAAAAAGAATTATCACTTATCTTCTTAAGAGCGCTGTGTGAAATGTCTCACGATATTTTCTTCATAGGTGTTATGTATATTCGTAGCCATAGTAGCTCAGTGATTAAAGCGGTTGGTTAACACGCCGAACGGCGTGGGTTCATACCGCAATAATGAGCTTGAGCTGTCGGTGAAGGAAAGCATTTTAAGAATACCATAGCATGGTGGTAGGGTATTTTTTAGTACTCGGCTAGTTAGCTACCACCCTCAAGTTGAAAATCTGTCGCCAAGTACCTATCGGTGTGAACCGGCAGCGTCACTGGAAAGCCAGTTCTATTCCAGGCCAGGTTTTATCATCTTCGACCACTCCGATACTTTAACATAATGTGAGTTATAGTTAAACACCTAGCTTGCCAACCATAAAGTAAATAAATACTTGTGTAATAATAATACCGTTCCTCTGATCTTGGTTTATTCTGTAGGTAAAACAACTTGGTAACAACCGCTTATGGTAACAGTGTCACCGCGAGAGAAGCTATTAAAATTTTACCTAATTTAGAAAAAAGTTTATTAGATTAATATTTATGAGTGTGAGCAAGTTCATTCGCTTGCCCCACGTGTTTAGTCGATCGTAGCTCTCTAAGTTGGACATTTCAAGGTTGGTCATGGCAAACGGGATTGTGAGATCACAATGCTTCTAAGTAGCCTCAAGGTTGCCTTACCGGAGATGGTAGGTTCAGTCACGATCTTGGCGCATCTAAAGTACCTACCCAACGTTGACGTAATAAATTAAAGGCCTGTGTCATAGTCATAATCCTCACAGGCACGAAGACACTCGTAAAAATAAATTAGCGCAAAACCGCCATCTAGTGAAATTTCCCAAAGATGAGTCTATAAAAAGCTATCGTTTCGTGCCACTATTTATCTTTTTCATTTTATTTTTGGCATCGTCAAATAATATAAGCCGTTGTCAGAGTCAAAGTCACACAAAGCAAGTGGCGGTATAACCCAGTCCACGCCCTAGTAAAGTCGTTGCGACTTTTCTTGAAGTTTCTACGGAATTTTAGAAACAACACGAAAATACATGTTGCACTAAAATTATATCACTTTTCCACGTAATGAATAACACTACTATTTTTAAACTTGAAAATTACATTTTCATATAGTAATATAATGATTTTCATATAAAATCGTTTCGACTTGCTCCAGCTAGATCGCAGAAGAGTCGTGTATTATTGTTTTCACAGGCGTACCATGAGGTTTTACGTTTCCATCCAATTGCGGGGCAGTTCAGTTTAGGTACCTAAACTGTCCCGCTTTATTTCATACCATGAGCATGTTAAAATTGGATCGCAACTGCATCGCTAGCTCTTCAAAGAACGAACGATACTTGTCTCTGGCTCCAATACTGTCCCGCTACCGAAGAAAAGGACAACGCTATACAAAAGTATAATTGTATCTCGTGTGAAAAATCTGTTCCGAAATTGTGATTGTCGGGAAGTATCGGTTTTCTTAATGTTTTATAATGATATGATATTTTAAGGTGAAATATTACTTAATACTATATTGCACTACAGCATAATTATTAACATGTTTTATTTTTACGATTACCCTATCATTTACTTAAATTCCAAAAAAAAACTTTATTCTAAACAGAGAAACAATTACGACTCTTTGTTTCGGAACACACCTAATAAATACTTTTTTTTTCATTATTCATCTGCGAATGACAGCAAAAAGGTTGTTCAGATTTTTTTTTCTTTGGTTTTGGCGTTGCGTTTTAGCATTTGCCAGTGTCAAATATTTATATATTTTCAAGTTTAAATAAGTGTCCTCGTAGCTAAAGTTATAGTCAAAGTCCAGTCTTGGTCAAGTATAGTCCGCGTCAGTCAAGTCCAGTCATGCTTTAGTAAAGTAGTGGTGACTTTACTATAAAGCTTCGATGGAGTTTTGGAAGCAACACGAAAAGTCATGTTTCACCACATTATATCATTTTCCCACACTAGCGCTTGTGATTCAGCACTTTATGAATAAAACACCACCATTTTTATGCATAAACACTCGTCAAAACACAAGTTTTGAAAAAAAAAATACAACGGGGCGACACGACTCTTTCCGCGTTCCCGCCAAAACTCAAAAATTTAGATTTCTAATAATATAATATAACTCAAAGGTCGAAATAAACCAAACAAAACTGTTTTGTGGTTACAAATTTATATTATTGGCATTGTCAATAATAATGTCGTTAGTATATTTATAGTTTTATATTACTTATGTACCTATGTATTTCATGAGTTTTTTTTCGAATAGTTTGTTGTTATTGTAAATCAAAATTGTTCTTACAGACAGCCCTCAGAACGCTTATGAAGGGTAAATTACGCTCAGTTAGAGCAGCTGTGGGAATTACTCCATAGAAATCAAGTAATTGCTTTAGGGTTCAATAAGCGCCCACAGTTGAGGCAGCACACCCGCCGCTTTTGGGAGGAAGCAGCATCACGTTTAAACTCCCATGGGCATGGGGCTATTAAAGATATAATATCAAGAAAATTCACAAATTAAATAAAAGCATACCAAACGATCGATATTTATTAACTTTTTATTGAATCGTTATTTTGACAACTCGGCGGTACAGTTTAGGTGCAACTAACGTCAAATAATTGGAGTTTTGGCGGGAACGCGGGAAAAGTCGTGTCGCTCCGTTGTATTTTTTTACAAAACTAGTGTTTTGTCGAGTGTTTATGCATAAAAATGGTGGTGTTTTATTCATAAAGTGCCGAATTACAAGCGCGAGTGTGGGAAAATGATATAATGTGGTGAAACATGAGTTTTCGTGTTGCTTCCAAAACTCCATCGAAGCTTTGTAGTAAAGTTGCCACTACTTTACTAAAGCATGACTGGAATTAACTGACACGAACCGGACTTGACAAAGACGACTTTGACTAAAACTAGCTACGATGGCACTTATTTAACTTTTGAAACTTGAAAATATATAATTACGTGACACTGGCAAATGCTAAAACGCGACGCCAAAACCAAAGAAAAAAAAAAAAAAACGTCAAATAACACCTCATGGTACGAATTGAATGAACGAAATGCCGTTTTCTGACAAGTTTGCGATAATGTTTATGTTTCGGCGGACAAAGATGGCGGCGACCTAAACTGTCCTGCTATAAGGACCTCATGGTACGAATTTGCCAAACGGTTCAGTTTAGGGCCTATACTGAACTGCTCTAACACCTCATGGTACGCCTGCTGGTCGTTTTAAAACGATGATCTAAAAACAGGCTGTCATAAACACAGACTTTAATAAAGATTTGTGTTTTCCTCGCCATTTTGGTGTTTGGCAAAGGCAAAAAAAGGAAGGGTTATGTTTTAACAGTGTATAAAAAGTAGGTTTCTATATTTTCTTGAAAAATTGCAATACCAAAAATAAAAAAGTCCCTTCTCGAAGACATCTTCGCAGTTTCGGTAGCTTAAATTCGACTATTGGACTTCCAATGAGAAAGTTCTGGGTCCAAATCCCCCGGTACGCACTTGTCTTTTCTGAGTTAAGTATGTGCGTATTACCGCTAACATTAAACGGCAGAGGAAACATCGTGAGAAAACCTACATACATGTCTGAAAGTTCTTAAAAAAAGGTATCGAAGATATGCGGAGTCTGCCAACCCGCACTTGGCCAGCGTGGTGGACTATAAGTTTATGCTTTTTACAATGAGGCCCGCGCCCGACAGGAGGCCTGCTTGGCCTGAAAAAGTTATACAGAGCTAATGCTCTGTATAACTTTTTCACCTACAAAATATTCTTACTGGCAGAATAGTAGCGCAAGATATTGTATTATCTAATATGTAATCAACATTTAAACAGTATCTTGCTAAGTGTTTACGCGCTGCAAAAACATTTTTCTTTACTCACTTATAGAATAACTATATAGGTTATGCATTTTAGTAAGGTATATAATATAAAGTATATAATATACGTATATAATATAAAGTATATAATATACGTATATAATATAAAGTATATAATATACGTATATAAGATAAAATTATCAATGTTAGTAGATATATGACTATAAATTCAGTATTGGTACTCGAGCGTGTTTAATTGTTTATACTCTACATCCGTATTACAAGACATGGAGTGCTTAGATAGTAAATTATTAGATAATTACACTTGAGTACATTAGTACCCTTTGTTTATAAAATACTTTTGTCGTAAACTACGAATTTTATTTCAAACAAAAAATCAATAATTAACTTCGACGATAATGAATTAAGTGTAATAAATATCGAATTCAATTGACTCGTTAAATATTTAAACAAATGTTAACTAGTCTGACGGTGATTATTTTCACTATGAATTCAACAACTTTATGCTCCGTTTATGTCATTTTCACTACACGAGGATAGTAAAGTCGCCACTATTTTACTAAAGCATGACTGGATTTGACTAACACGGACTGGATTTGACCAAGACTGGACTTCGACTGTAACTACGAGGCAACTTATTTAATTTGTAGCGATGATAGCTCAGTGGTTAGCGCGGTTGGTTTGCATGCCGAAGGGCGTGGGCTCAAACCCCAACAATGAGCTTGAGCTGCCGGTGAAGGAAAACATCGTGAGGAAACCAAAGCATGGTGGTAAGGTACTCCCTGGTACTCGGCTGACTAGCTACCACCCTCAAGTTGAAAATCTGCCGCCAAGCTTCAACGGTGTGTTTCGGCAGCCTCACTTGAAAGCCAGTTCCATTCCAGGATAGGTGTGCTTTACCATCTTCTACTACACCGTCACTTAACATCAGGTGAGCTGTGGTGAAACACCTAGCCTGTCAACCATAAAAAAAAAGAAACTTGTAAATATAAAATACTTACTACTGGCAAATGCTCAAAATGCGACGCCAAAATAAAAGAAAAAAAAAACACCTACCCAGCGAAATGATTACTAATATAACCTAATAGGCACCCGATTAATATTGCACCCAATATGCAATATTGATGCGTTATTTTGTAGTGAAAGTGGGTTTTCCTAGTTCACACATTTTCTAATGCAATCAGTTCCGTGCGTCATGTTGCATTATCCTCGTATGACGTAATGTAGTTTAACCCATTAACGCCCAAAATGAAACTAAATAAAACGTGCACAGGTTAACGATAATACCTAATTCAGGATCAAATTATAAATAGAAAATTACCCACATTTAACATACACGTTAGACCGGTGCAAAGCTTTCTATTTCGGTAATAGGAAATATTAATTGTCTATGTTTTTCCTTTTACCCGACTGGCTCAGACCGTTTTGCTATTGCTTTACTTCCTACCTTGTATTGAAATACAGATATTTTATTTATAACACCAATGTTGTAAATCAAATTTCTTAAAATCATTACAATTTTTTTTTTTAAATAAAATGCCTGATAAAATGATTATTCTGATAGTATAAATTATGAAAATAAACATTTACCTTTATTATTTATATTTTATAGAATTAAACTATACTTTTTAATATCAAAAATTAATGTGCATCTCACACTAAAATATAATTTTAAAATAAAGAAATTAAATTTCTTCTCATGAGTTATAAAACATTGATTACTCATGTCAATGAGTAAAAACAGAATGTCAAATAAAGTACCTACACAATACATCGATATAAAAACATGTCAATATAAAAAAGTATTGTCAAACATAAAATATGTCAACACAAAAATGTTGTCAATATAATAAAATGACATAAAAAATCCTAATTACTTACCAGTAATTTAATAATCTTTTAGTTTGAAAAAGTCAATGTCATAAAACAATGTGTTTATAATGTGTGTATAATTTGAAGACATTTGTTTTTATGGTTGACAAGCTTGGTGTTTGACCATTGCTCACTTAATATTAAGCGACGGTGTAGTCGAAGATGCACATCTAGCCTGGAATGGAACTTGCTCTCAAGTGAGGCTGCCGGATAACAACGTTAGGTGCTTGGCGGCAGTTCTTCAACTTGAGGGTGATAGCTAACCAGCTGAGTACTTATTAGAAAATACCCTGCCACCATGCTATCGTTTCCTCATAATGTTTTCCTTCTCCTTTCCTTTATTTTCTAGAAAATAATAAGTTTCGATATTTTTACTTATATGTACATTGTACATACTTATAATTATACATTAATGTTAATTTTAAATTAATGAGATACATAATTTATTTGTAATCATTAGTTTTAAATAAGTTAAATAATGATTGGCTTGTAACTAGGGTGTTATTAATAAATTATTATTATTTGTATTTGTATGGGCATCGAAACTGTCTTCGGTCACAAAGATGATTAAGTTGTGTTCAAATTAGCCCTGTACGACACATAAGCAGTACCTGTTTGCAAATTTTAAAATTAACCAACTAGGTATTTCCCCTGAGTCATAAATGAAACGCGTCAGCGAGTGCATTATATGAAATACGATACGCGAACATGATTATCTTGTTGCAACTGTCTGTAGTTTGCATCTTTATCATTCGTTTATCATACTAATATTATAAACTGGCTGCGCCCCGCGGTGTTGCCCGCTACATGTTTTCGGGATTAAAAGTAGCCTATGCTCTAATCTAATCCAGGGTCTCAGCTACCTCCATACCAAAGTTCATCCAAATCCGTTCTGTAGTTTTTGCGTGAAAGAGTAACAAACATCCATCCAAACTTTCACATTTATAATGTTAGTGGGATACGCATATTTTTTTTAATTTAACTCTATCTGCTTTTACCTTTTCACCACTTTAATATGGTTGACTAGCTTGGTGTTTGACCACAGCTCATCTGAGTGACGGTGTTATTGAGAATGGTAAAGTAAACTCGAGTGAGGCTGCCGGAACACACCGTCAAATGCTTGGTGGTAGATTTTCAACTTGGTGGTGGTAGCTAGGCAGCCGAGTACTAAAAAGTACCCTAGCATCATGCTATGGTTTCCTCACGATGTTTTCCTTCACCGGCAGCTCAAGCTCATTGTTGGGGTTTGAACACACGCCCTTCGGCAAGTAAACCGACCGCGCAAACTAAATGGGTGGGACTAACTACGGACGTTGTCTTTTGCGCCTGAAAGACAAGATATGACAAGGAAATTGCAGGACGTACCTAACAGCTATAAATAAAATAACACACTCGTATCTATATTTTTATCTCTCAAGTAGGTACGAGAGAAAAAAATATTAACTGAAGTAATTCAACAATCGAATTAATGGTATCTTTGATGTTTACGATCCACCATTTCACTATATTTTTGGAGAAAGAGTATTATCTGTAGGTATTAACCATGATAATAAACTATCTGTACAGCAAGTTTCATCCAAATCCATCAAAGCCGTTACAGCAACGAGGCGATGCGACGTTTTTTTTTTCATTTCCTATACATGAAAGACATCCCACTGTTGTTCACTTGGCCGTACATCTGGAAAAGAGTTAAAGTTTGTACTTTATATCGAAAAACGTATCACAATGAGTTGATCAGCCGCCATCAATAATACTGACCAGTTTCTTTGAAATGTGACACAGTGATGACTTTGCCAACTTTTGTTTTTAATTACAATATTATAGGGTAATTGTTTCATTAAAATTATAATATTAAGAACTTGCTGCGCCGCGATTTTAACCGCGCTTTCTGTAAAAAAGAGGCTTGTATTCATTTAAGGTATAAACTATCTCCGTTCCAAATTTCATCAAAATCTGGCCAGCCGTATTTAAAATTTTAGTGTGTTAAAATAGGAGATAATCTGAATTCTACGCTTTTACAACACTTATTCAAACGTATTATTTTCGACGCGTAACGAGACAACGATGAAAAAAGATACCTATCTAACGAAAACGCTCGTTACAACGATAAACAACGGCAAGATAACCGATAAGAACAGCTCTACACACATATCTACAGATATGCAGGAAAAAGATTAAACTATCATATTTCATCATCCTAACTAATATTATAAATATGAAAGTTTGGAAGGATGGATGTTTCTTACTCTGTCACGCAAAAACTACTGAACGGATTTGGATGAAATTTGGTATGCAGGTAGCTGAGACCCTGGATTAACACATAATATGCTACTTTTTATCCTGAAAACATGAGGCGGGTAACACCGCGGGGCGCAACTAGTAAGTATATATTTACTAAATAAAGTAGGTATTAAGTATCAGTTATCTAGTTCCAACAGTAGGTACAAGCTTTGCTTCGTATGAAGTGATGTGTGTGTGTATACACACACACACACACACATCACCCCAAACGCTCACATCTTTCGCTTCTTCTACTTTAATTGAGAGCCTCACTTGAGAGCCAGTTGCATTCCAGGCTAGGTGTGCTTTACCATCTTCGGCCACACCTTCACTTGACATCAGGTGAGCTGTGGTCAAACAACTAGCCTGTCAACTATTAAAAAAAAAAAAAAAAAAAATTAGCACTCACAATTGCCTATAATATAATATTATAAATATGTTTCATCAATCTTCTTTCATCCATCCACCTTAGCCTATAAGGTTTGGACATTTTTACATTTTTAATGTATGTACATTAAAAATCCAAACCTTTTTATTAAAAAACCAAAACCAAAGACCGATACCGATAGGTAAAACCAACTTTACATCACTGGATCAATGGAACGCGAACAAAATTCTGCGCAAAACGCAAAATTTAAGAAGTAGCTATTTATTATTCTGTGGAGTCGGTCCGGTCGAGGTCGCCCGCTTGTGCTTCTTTCTTATTTTTGTTGAGCCCGGCATAAGCTGGGAAAATCCTCATTCTACATTGTAAGGATAGAGCTATTTTTGTAATACGGGGCTACGAGGAACGGCTAATGGATTAAAAGGATCTCATTATATTGTACTTACCACTATGAACACAGATCTCTAAAACTAAAGGCTCTCTATATCTCTACGACTATGAACAACTTTTACTGACTTTGAAACCACGGAAATAAATCCCATAGTTTCATAGAGAAACTTAATATTACATACCTATATATTTATATTTATCCTCGACTAAATGTATAAAAGTTTTATTACGTGTTTATGGCGTTGTTTTCAAAGTAACCAGTTGTCACACAAATATTAGTGAGTGAGTGGGAATCCAACCCACACCATTCAGTTCTCGGAGCAGAACTATTGATATTAATTGCTACGCTCCTTCTTATTATGTAGCGGTTCTAAGCGGTTTGATTCCACCTTCTTCATACGTACCGCTAGACATTGGAATCTGCTGCCCGAGTGGGTGTTCCCCAATGAATATAGTCTGGGTACCTTCAAGTCGCGAGTGAATCGGTTTCTTCTAGGCAAGCGTGCTCCACCTTAGACCGCAGGCGGGATGGCGGTCAAACGCAAGCCTATCTATTATAAAAAAAAAGGTTGTTGTGTACCTACGCCGATTACAAGGTCATTTCGTATATCGATTTACGTACTAGAAGAAACTTTCGTGGGGATCCAAATTACAAATATTATTCATGATCTTTGAACTTTTTTACTAATCGATCGTGCACCTACTGATAGAAGTTTCCTAGAAAGATTAAGATTTTCCAAATGCTTTATTAGCTGTTTCATTTTATTTACGTAGTTATCTAATCATCACTGTTAAATCATGGGATTGCTTAATAATTCGTTTACTAAAGGATTAATGAACGGCCATGACTGCCTATTCAAAGACACTTTTTATTACTACGATACATGCCACGTACATTTAAGCACACCTATCTATGTAGGTACATTCACAAACAAGTTAGTAGATTTCATTTAAATAGCTAATGTAATATTAAAAAGTAAAAAAATAAAATATTAACAGTCGTTTCAGTTACAACAGTGATGAGGATTAAAATCTAAGTCCTCATCACTGTTGTTGTTCACACTCATCACATCACTTTTTTTAAGATCTCGGACATTTAGCTTTCTCACGATGTATTTCTTCACCGTTTGAAACAACACATATGGCAACATGCACATAACTTAAAAAAGACAGGGGTGCGTGCAGTGGGGTTTCAAAGCAGGAAGTCTGGGTTGGAAGCCAGACGGTGTCTGCCGGAATTTCATACACTGAAATAACAATATTATATCCTATTCTAATCGAATCAAGATCGAATGTTTTAATCGTTAAAAAAAACAAACATTCGAACCTGCCATACTTTTAATAATAAGAGATCAGTGGGGTTATCTGATAAAAAACAGAATACCTATTATAAAACGTTATCATATCCAAATAGATTCCTGTTTCTCCTAATTACGTTATTTTATTAACACGCTAAGGATATTAGTTTCATTCGATAGAGATAATTAAAAATAAATAATAAATGTATCTACTATAGAATAAACATCTGACTTATGTACTTAAAACAGGACTTCGATTATTTCAATCCTAAGTAGATATAATCTAGTCGTACACTATTAGTGTGCATTTCCTTCACTAGTTACGTCTCATTATTTAGTCGTTTTAGTTATAATTAAACATAATACATATACAATATACATATGGTATACAATGTCTTCTAACAAAGATAATAGATCAATTATATAAGTAGGTATAGCAAGGATCTCTTTGTGCTTAATTTAGCGACCAAATTCATGTCAATCAATCGATTCAGGAAATTTGCTAGTCATAAATTATTCGAAACTCGTCCAAGGTCTAATCAATCGATTACAATGCAAAACAATTCAATTGATCTTATTGTTTCTATATCGTCGTCGACTGTTTTAAACGTATCTGCAAAAGCTTTAAAAACTGGATAGTGAAACATTTTTTGTTTTTCTATTTGTAAAAAAATGACGATGTTTTATTTTGAGAACTAGTCAAATTATAATAAAGTAAAACGTTACTACAAACTTAGTCGTGTTGTTGAGCTCGACATCAGAATATAACATATTCTATATGATGTGATTTTGATAGGTTATCTAGACCTCTTCAATATACTAAACATTCCTACGTATGTTACTTAGAATAATGCTAGTTAAAGCATTCTAGTCATTAACATTTTGTAACCAATACAGAACTTATATTTTCTAAAGATAGCTCTTGCCTTAGACGGGCCCTGTATCAAAATATATGAAATGCATAGTGTGACTGCGGCCTAAGAGGTAGTACAATGAGATTTTGGATAACATTTTACTAATTTTTGGTTGCACATGTGGGGCCTCATTAGCCCGGGGGAACCGATTATTTATTTATTTGACTTGTTGACGAAATTTGACTTGTAACAATGGTGTTATCAATAAATTATTTTCATTCGTATTTGTAGTTAATCTAACCATCTAACTGAACTCTCTATTGTTCGCAGGTCAGGGTCAGCTCCAATCATTCGACTTCTCCCTTACGCCTCTGCTGACATGCTGCGGTTTCTTCATCATGTACCTGGTGGAAGAGTTGGTGCACATGTACATCCATCACAGGGAGAAACGGAACGGGCAAGCTGCGAAATTAGTCAGGAACCTCAGTGTGAGGAAGAGCGGCGGACGGAGCGACACTTCGAGCGGGGACAAGAGCGTCACCAACTCCACTGCGGACCTGATTGAACCTGACTCTATTAAGAAGGGAAAGGTAATTACCGCCGGGGCACCGTGTACTCTTATTGTATTTCAAGTTAGGCGCTCACGAAAACCCTATACGACTGCATGTTGTATTTCCGCAAAATTAAGTTTTTTTTTCTATTTATTTAAAAAACGAAATTAAAGAGAACAAAGACAATATAAATTTTAATACTAATAATAGCTCTAATCTATAAACAACAAACAATTATATATATGATAATTAAAACAAAAATTGTAAAACTATCCACTGAGTTCACAATACTTCACAATTACCTCACAGTCTTCACAGTCCCCATCCATCAGCAAAAACGTCAATTTGTGGTCTATAGGAAAAATCCATCATAGTTGCTGATGCGCCTAAGTAGGTTTCTAGTTCCAAATAAAACGATATCAAAAAATTGTTAACATAGAATTAACTGGTTATTCAGAATAATAGGCTTATTCATTAGCAGAATTACGCCGTTTAATTAATATCAATGACTAATGTTCACAAAATATTGATTCCAGGACCTAGAAAATAATGGTCATCAGCATGGGCATTCGCACCAGGGACATGGACACAGCCACATGCCGGTCGACTCTGGTGATGACGTCACGTCCGCCTTGCGTGGTCTGCTCATTGTGCTAGCCCTCTCCATCCATGAGCTGTTTGAAGGTTTGGCTGTCGGTCTCGAGTCCAGCACTTCTAACGTTTGGTTAGTATCTTTAGAAATCACAATACCACTTTACTAAGATGAATGTGGTGCTTAGTCACTCATGGCCAGAATTTTCCTCTTCTCGGTGTTTCATAACAAAAAACTCTTAACGCCATCTTTTGTGAAGTAGTAAAAGTACATAAGAGAATAATCAGATTGATGTTGAGGTGCGGTTTTTAGTAAATTTCACTACTCGCCACTAGATGACGCTACAATTGCGCGCCCTTTTATCAAACTTCTAAGAATTTTTACATTTTAAAATGAAATATACACCTAAACATAAATCTCATACTAATTACTACATAAGAACTTTTGTGTTTTATTTCTAAACTAAAATTATTTTCAAAATTCCAGGTACATGTTGGGAGCTATTTCTGCACACAAATTAGTCATTGCTTTCTGTATTGGTGTGGAACTCATCGCTACTCGCACGAAGACTTGGCTGTCCGTTGTGTACATCACGACCTTCGCCGTGGTATCCCCGCTCGGTATGGGCATCGGTATGATCCTGGTGGGAGGACAAGGCGCAACCGCGGCCGGTGTGCCCTCCGTTATCCTTCAGGGTCTGGCCTCAGGAACCCTGCTGTATGTCATCTTCTTCGAAATCTGGAAGGGCGACAGAACAGGCATTCTTCAATACATTGCATCGATCGTTGGATTCTTCCTCATGTTCGGGCTACAGTTGTTGAGTGAGTATTGTAATTTTTATACATTTTAGAATCATAGTAGGTATCTAAGTAGGAGTACAAATCAAAGTTTTATTTTGATTCTTGTTAAATAGTTTGCCCTTTGCTCTTTATATATTATGTAAACCTTATTCAAAGCATCAATAAAAAAAGCAGCTATTTCATCTCGGTCGTTCTCAGGTTACAAAAGGTCCAATAAACATTATTTGACTTTAGAATTTAAACAAATTTGCCTTTCTAAATTGTGTAGTGTGTATTTATAAAAAAAACGTACTTGGCCACTATTGCCCCACTCGAAAATTTTAACTTACGACAAAATTGGATTAGTTAAAACTATATTTTATCGATTTATTGATAATGTAGCCACTAGCCACCATCTTATACCTACCATAATGCACTTTTCGTATTTTTCCCGCGTTTTCGGAACATTCTATAATCAAATTCACCTTGTCTTATCCACAATTTTCTTTTTTTTAGCTCCTCACACCCACTCGCACGGCGGCCACGATCACTCCCACGGCGACGATGGCGATCATGGTCACTCCCACGATTAAATCCACCACCGCTGACATCCTCCCTCGCAAGAAGTTATATTTTAGTGTGGATGAAAATGTGCTTACCTACTTTACTCGCGACGTTTTTATACTCGTAATTTTATAGTGTTTTTTTACCTGTACATAAAAAACGTATAGCGTAGGGCAAATAAATAAGGTTGACCAGTAGAAACTTTACAGATGGCGCTAGCATAAATGTCATGTTTTTTTATTACAATTAGGATTGCGTTTGGCTCAGTGCCAAATGTGTATGGTCATAATGGTGACCCGTGACATATTTATGCTATGCTGGCTCCACGTTGACAAGTTGCCTTGCCAGCCCCATTGCAATATTCATGGTACAAGTCACTGACGGAAAACGATTTTGTGCTATTTTGAAATGAGTGTTTATAATGAGTATGGTTTAATTGTAATTTATGTGATATTATAATGATTGTTGATAATAATAGATACTTACATAACTACATAGCGTAAAAGTGACGATGTCAAAGGCGTTAAAGGGATATATTTAAAAAAAACAAAGAGGACGGTAAAGGAGATTTTCGATTGTGCATCAATAATAAGCTGTTAGTGGCTGGATGTATTTTAAGTATTTCTTAGATATTTAAATAATCAATGCAATAAAAGATATACATAAGTCTAGTACCTACTGTAATATTATTGCACGTAAATACGCACACACCTTTGCCTGATACTTACACTACGAAACACTAAGCAGTTTTATAAAACATTCACAATTTCCTATGTGATTTCTTTATAATATACTTAATTATGTTCTAGAGATACCTAGATAGCTAACGTGCACTAAGGGTTGATTAAATCAATGTACAATCGAAATTAATCTAGTCATCAAAGAAAAGTAAAATAAAGCTTTTGTAACATTTATGGAATTACTATGTAAAAGTTTCATACATAATATTACAGACTTTCCCTTAGGCTGTATGATGAATACCTACTTAAAGATTTGTCACTAAAACATTTCTTATTGTCAGTACTTAGCAGCCGATGATAAATATTTTGTCGAAAGATTTTATTATATGTGTAGTTAAAATTCTGTTTTTGTCTGTCTGTGATATTATAAATGCTGGAGGAAGGGTATGGATATTTCGTGTAAGCCATAAAAATATAATTTAAGTAATTTTATTTAATGATAAGTTAAGTATTTGAAGTACAAACAATGTTTCCCATTAGACCAATCAATGTAGATAGAAAAAGGAAAAAAATAAATTAAATTAACGTATGTATTTACTTATCGATTATATAAGCACTTATATAATTTATAACTTTTGTTTCCAGTCTGAACGTAGACAAATAATTGTATTTGTATTTAATGTATTTTTGTCACTGTTTATAATAAAATATTTTACTGAAGCGAAGTGTGTTTTTTATGAACTTTAATTGTTAATTAATCAAGTGGTAACTAAAAAGTAACCTAAGTCAGGTTTTCGTATTTAGTTACCTACATATCTGGCGCCCACCAAAAAGTTATGAGATTGCTAACCTTCTTAGGTACGTGCGCATACTATAGGTTGCGGCCGCTTAGTTTTTGGCGTGAGCACTGGCTAAAGGCGTAATGATTGTAGTGCGTAGTATGTAGATACATAGTGTACCTAATAATTTCACCGCATTGTATTTTTTTTCAACACTTGAGTTACTTCTAGTGTAAATACCGAATTACGTACAGTGAAAAATGGCATAATGTAGTAAAACATGACGTTTCATGTTGCTTACAAAACTCCCCTAAAGCTTTTAGCTGCTACTGTTATCAGATCAGATTTGACCCTAACTTATTTTATATGAAGTTGACTGACTCAGAATAGTTGTATTTTCGTTCAACTTATATTTTTATTTATTCGTTTATTAAATAGGATTGACTTCCTAGTCACAGTTAAATCATATCATCCAACTATGATCTGGTTATATGACTACTGGACTATAGTTTCGTTCGATTTAATATGATGCCCTTTTTCAAGTAAGCAATCAAATGTCACACGATGGGACCTTTGACTCCTGGAAACGGTATTCGTAAAGTCGGAGTATTTAATTTAATCAATTAATCATGTTTTAATAAAGTTTACTTCGGGTAACCTTTAACTTTTTGATAAAGGTTTACAGGTGTGAATAAAGCTCCCTTACATTCTTAATCATAGGATCTCACTCAATAATTCGGAAAGAGCCATGTATATATTTTTAACATACACTCTTGACTCTTTTGCAACGGATTTTAGTCAATTTGAATTTATTATTTTGTTGGGGCGTGTTTTCTTTGTATAACGTATTTCTCGATGCGATTTAGGGTGAAATTTGGGGATAAATCCATACAGCCATCTGGCAACACTGAATGCAGTAGACCTACTCAGGGAGCTCCTTGGTAGCCATTAGCCAAAGCCAAACCATAAAAAGAAAAAAAAAGCCTACGGAGCGTTTGGCGTTTGGCGACTTTGGCGTTTGTATTTTCACTGCTTGTTTGTTTTGTTTGGCCTGCTTGGGGGAATTTTTAGTCAAGCTAGGGCGTTTTTTTTTTGCTGTACGTGATAAGATTGACTGTTCGTCGAAGTTTACTGTAAAAACAAAAAAGCCAAATTAAGTTACTTATAAACAAGTTATTTACATATAGGTACGTGCTTACACCAATAAAATCTCCAACTATTGAGGTAACAGCTGATAATGCATTCATTTCTTTAATGCTTACGTAAAACTCATAATATTATGTTAATTTGATCAGTAGAAAGTGAAATTTAGCTCGTGATATAACAAGTTGAAAGGTGAAATTCAGTTGGGTGGCTAACCTTGCTATTCGTGCGAGTCAGTTGCATTTGTGACGGTGCTGTAGAAAGTACAGTTCATTGGTCTGATGTGCTTACTCGTTGTGCGCTGGATTTTAAATCTTTGTTTTTAATAACATGAGTGTATTAATTGGATCTGCCGTTTGTTTGTCTGTGACTCCAGAGAGTAAGTTTTAGTGTCACTGTTGCCACAAGCCCATTAATCTATAAAATCCAATGTATCATTGTTACAAGTTCCTTTCACATTCTAAGCAAGGTGTCGTCGTTTTGCTTTGTTATCAATCAAGGTTACTTGCAAGTGGCAGGTATAGAGTTAGCCTATAAATAATTTTGTATAATTAGTCTACTGTTAACAGTGAAGTTGTTAAGACTTAATTTTGAAATAGTAGAATTTATTGATTCATTTTATCATTGTATTTATACTACTAGGTAAGTATGCAACAACATGGTGAAAAAAATAGTTGATTTACATTTGCAAATGTATAGAAATATTTCAGTATAATCTTAGTAAATGAGTACTTATATAGGTATATTATTTAAGTAGCACTCAACTTGCTGGGAAGTAAGAGTACTTCCCAGCAAGTTGAGTGTAATGAATATATATAGTGGTGGATGGAGGATGTTGACCTTGGAGAAATGATAGGCAGGTCAATGGGTGCCAGGCCCATAGCATAGTAGGGATATTAACCTAAGTGTATGTTAAGGGGCCCTTTAAATACATAATTATGAACACTCACTTTCACTGCCCAAGTATTTACCCAACCAAATTTGATATTATGATCTTACCAATGCAGCTTGTAGATACATGTGCCAGCAATACATTTTTATATGTTAATAATAACAATAATTATAACTCTTTATTGTTCACACCAATTACAACCAATTATAACAATTTCAACTTAATGCTAGTGGAACAATTGGATGTTCTGGCATGTTGAGTTCTTTTAGTAAATTATAAAGAGATTAGGTAGTATTCCTCTCACACTTCTACTGCAAACAAATGAATCATGAAACTATTTATGGTCAACACATTTATAAGGTCATAATATCTATTTAGTTTTATTATGTGGCCCTTAGAAATATTTGTTTCTCAGGGTACCAAGTAAATTGTACAAGTACTGCATCATTTAGTTTTATTGGGAAACATAATGTCTGACCGGGATGACAAAAGAGCCTAATTTGGTAAATGACCGCCAAATTTTAGCAAGTTTACACTTTATTTCAGGTGATCATCGCCCATTAACCAGAAGAATGTCAGCACCAGGATTGACGTCAGAAGCTCAGATGCGGTATCTTCTGCAATGGTTCGGAGAGTTCAGTGAACTACAACGGGAAGACTTCTTGCCTGTCCTGGCTAACGCTAGAAGTGGCAAGCCTGAGCTACTAGCTGCAACATTAGCGGGGCTCACTTGTGAGGACAAGCCTGTCAGCTTGTTTCAGTGTCGTGTAAGTAAATGCACTAAGTTATATCTAAAACCTGTATCTTATTATGATCTTGGGCAACTACTCAAACGAAAAAAACTCTGATGACAATTGCAGTGTTAGGTTTTTAAAAATAAATAACTAAATATGAGTTGGTACCACTCATGGAGATAATGTCGAAAATGTGATAATTATTGTTGATAAATTTTTACAGTATTTCAATTGAATGATTATGTTTTTAAGTCTTGTTGAAATATCAGTAAGCGACTCATATCTATCACATTATTCAAACATAACAGTACTATCAACAAACTAACAGGAAATGACTCAGCCTTGGCTTACTTAAACTAACAAAGTATTTTACCTGAATGTAAAATATCTAAATGTGTAGACAACACATTTCAATACCAAACTTCTATCAGACTGTGATGTGTTAAGTCTAAAGAATTTTACACCTTGAACTAAACTGTATACAATTTGTATTTTATAGATGCCCATCATTTTAAGTACTTATTATGAGAGGTGCCCATTATGAGAATCACATGTTTTGGGAAATGCACCTATTGATAAATGCTTATTTTGGAAATTTGTGGATTAACATGACTTAAAGACTCAATGATGGCATCAAATATTAGAGCAACAAGGCAATGAGCAACCAGCAAGCTGACAACAGTTTTATTAACCGGATAATCTAGGGAATCTGTTGTTTACACACAATTAGGTTGCCAGGTTATGTTAGGTTTATTATTTTTTATTTTTTCATAAGGTTCTTTTGTTCTCGGTACCTTTTTCTGTTTATGGTGTACACAATAAAGAGTTGTATCTATCTAATTAGTCAGTTCTTCTTATTACTTCTTTCCAAGTTGTTTTTGTCAACATGGTAGACTGTTTTATAGCATTCATTAGAAGTGTCTTTGCATACAAAAGTAGGTATATGTCATACCAATGTTTTCATACTGTAGTGTTACTAAAATCCACAAATATCAAATATTTCTGTTATACTTTCCAGATAAAGTTGTTCAATGAATGGTTCCCATCATGGGCTGAAGAAGACCAGGATAGATTTATAAAAGGAGTCACAGAAGTGGATGCAGAATTTGGTGTCAAACTGGAAGATCTGATGCAAAATGGCCCGCAGTTAAATGGAGAAGAAAATGGTACTGAGGAAACACATTCACCAGTAGAAGAACAGCCATTGATGAATGGCGATCATGAAACTGTAGAACTATCGGAAGAAGAACCTCAGGGCATCTCTCAAGAAACTGTACCTGTCGAAATAGTGGCGGCGTCTTAAGGTTCTAACTTTCCCTTTACTAAATATTATTTTTACGTTCATGGTTGAACATTTATTTAGTAATCTCATAAGTTAACTGAGTGCCAAATTTATAAATGGCACAAGCCAAGAAATATTGTTGAGTAAATTCGCGTTATGTAAAAAGAACGCTGGAGGAAAGTGTTAGCGCATGGGTACACTCGCGCACCAAAGTACTAGGCCTATTGTTTTATTTTTGAAACAGACTTTCGCTCGCGGCTACGTAAAAAAAATATTTTAATTATTGACTGTCTAGGTGTTTGATCACAGCTCACCTGATGTTAAGTGTGGTCGAAGATGTTAAAGCACACCTAGCCTGGAATGGAACTGGCTCTTAAGTGAGGCTGCCGGAACACACCGTTAGGTGCTTGGCGGCAGATTTTCAACTTGAGGGTGGTAGCTAGCCAGCTGAGTACTAGAACGTACTCCACCACCATGCTGTGGTTTCCTCACGATGTTTTCCGATGTTTTCACCGGCAGCTCAAGCTCATTGTTGGGGTTTAAACCCACACCCACGCATGCGAACTTACCGCGCTAGCCACTGAGCTGTATATTGGTTCTTGGTAGGTACATGGAAAAATATATTAGATAATCATTAAATAGAATTAAAACACATGTTTGACCGCTAGCGTTCTTTTTATATAACACGACCTTTATGTACCTATAAGAAATGTACAACAAAATATGAGTATATATGATACACATGTATGTGTCATGACATATGCATCTGTATATATATATAATAACTATTATATAATTGTATTAACTTAAAGTTACAACTAGTTTGTAATTTAATATTTTTGCACATTTTGTGATATTCAGATTGCATCTCGTACTCAAATACATCAGCCATACTGTTTTAAACACATTCCAAATTGAAGAATCATGTTAATTTTGTGTTATTAAATCCACCAAGATTTTACTTTTACCACAAACGAATTGACTTCTATGGAAGAACATATGTACCTACTTTAACGTTCAAAGATATTGTGAGTAGGTATTAAAACATTCCATTTAAAAACAATCGAATAGACTGAAAATTAAAAATTCCAAACACCTATGATTACACTCTTAATATCTGTCTAAATTATAAAATGAATCTCTTATCAAGTATTTTAAGTATCATAACAATTACTTATTTATTCCATTTTATAAAATTATATAACTTAAGGATTTTGCTTAGTTGTATAGACAAATTTAGTTAAGTGATATTGTTTTTACATTTATTTATCAGTTCAGTAATTGTCACAAAATAACCTTTCACATAATGGACCAGCATTATTTGGGTCCCCTAATAATTGCCATACTGCTATGAAAAAGAAAAGATTATTTTATTTTATAATAGTGATACATTATCTAATGACTGTGATAGCCATCACCCCCTGTTTTTCACCAACCATTTTGGCATTTAGGGCATCCGCCCAAATAGGCGCCCCATACAGAGCAATCAATCGGTAGAATACTCGTGCAAAGTGCTCACGAAAGTTCCACCTTCCATCGACGTGGAGTCCAAGATATCTCAGCGTGGACTTCATCCCGACTTGCACGCCAAATAGCAATGTGGGAACTCGATGGAGGCGCTCGCCGAGATCCATGGAACATTAAGGCCTCAGACTTGTTGAGCGCCACGCGAAGTCCCAAAATCTCTATCCTCCCCACCAATTCCTCCACTGGTGCTGTGGTAAGACAGACAGCTTGTTCGAAAGACTCGCCCCGTGCAAGTGTGTCATCTGCATAGCATTACGCGGGCGCCCGGATTAAGAGCCCCTCTCAATACCCAGTCGTGGTCGATGCCCCACAGAACCGGCTCTGTCGCACACTGCACGACATCTCCCTCCACAGGAGTTGACCTCCCCTCCCCGTATACGAGACAAATCTCTCAGACTAGGCTTTGACAATTCGGCTGAGGTAGAGGCACTTTTTGATACTTTAGTGCCACCCCTATACAGGCTCATGGCAGTGTATTCAAAGCATTGGCGATGTCAAGAGACACCGCTACCACCACAACACCTAGAGCCACCGCCATATCCGAGAGGGCCTTGACGCGCTCGACTGTGTCAATTGTGGACCGATCCACCCGGAAGCCGAATTGTTCGTCCGACAAATTCGTACCAATCCAATCAAGGTACCGGACAAGTCGACAGGGTGGTACGCGAAAGGAGAATCTACAGGCCGCCAATCCTTCAGGGGGGCTTGACTTGCCCGTTTTCCAAAGCTTCGGGAATCTACCCATCTACAGACAGGCGTCTAATAGCTTTCGAAAGGCTTTCCTTGAAGGAGAGATGTGTTGATTGTAGTAACATTGTGGCTTCCCTCCGTAGTTTACAGACAGGAATTGGCTTTCCCTCACTGGCTTTTCATCACATACAACTTGATATTATTATAAGATACTTTTAAAATCATGTAAGTTGAAAGATGTTTGAAACATTCATGGGCTAATAGCTCGATAAAAAAGTGGATACAGTTGTTAATTTTGTGCCAAGATTTCAAAAATAAATTTAAATACATCCACTAAAACTATATACATATGTAGATTGTAGTCCTAAACATTATATTAATAAAGTAGAATGTTGAAGTGTTTCTTAAAGGCTTCAATTTTATTTTCAAATAGTTTTTATTTATTTGACGTCTTAAAGCTAAGTTTGTGAAGTGATAATGGGTGCAGCTACTTGGAATGATTCCAAAAAATGTGGACGAAGAATAGGCCATTTATACTAGATGTAATCGTAAATTTATTTATATTGTTCAATAAATTTCTTAAATTATACACATGTTGTATCAATGAAACGATTTTGTTTCTAGTTTATTTTATTTGATTGATACATAATTTATAACATTTAAAATATGAGTATGTTTACAATTTGTCGAGGCAAGAAAACACAACATGGCACATAGTTTGTGACTAAATCTATCATCACATACGACTTGTTCATAGGCTCAAAGAAGGCCTCATTTTGATAAAAATCTCATCATCATCATGTATATACTTTAGTCATGCAAAACAACAGTAAAGAAATACGTAACTCAGTCAGTTTTGCTATACAGATAAATCCAGGCAAGTTTGGCTGATGAGACGATGTTTTTAACCGACTTCAAAAAAGGAGGAGGTCTTGAATTCGGTTGTATTTTTATGTTTGTTAACTTCATCATTTCAAATATTTTTTATTTGAAAGGTTTATTCTTTTAAATAAATAGGTAAAAAAAAGGTTTATTGACCAATATGCATGTCCAAATTGGTGGGACTTTTTACTAAAACGAAATTTTGTCATATAGTTGGGCAGGATGTGAGCAATCCACAAATACAGGAGGTCCAATATGTTGAAAATCGGGTTTAAATTATTATTTTTAATTGTTGAATATTACAGTAATATTTGAACACAATTCAATAATTTATACTACCTGACAGATCTGTTGATGAAGTCTCACTCCTTAATTTGGATTCGAAGTAAGATTAGGCTATGT
This sequence comes from Biston betularia, assembly GCA_905404145.2. Lineage (NCBI taxonomy): Eukaryota > Metazoa > Arthropoda > Insecta > Lepidoptera > Geometridae > Biston > Biston betularia. The sequence continues at coordinate 6,401,415 of FR989879.1, forward strand.
TTTTTGCATTTGAAACTAAGTCGATATTATATTTTTATAAAGAATATTGCTCTTTATTAGTATTGTATGTTTTCTATCAAATTTGCGTAGCTTTTTTTTATTTTATTTAAAATTGTAAAATAAGCACTTGAGGCTCGCCTGGATTCAACGAAAGCTTTATGGTCGCATCTTGGACAATATCCAGTCGACATAGGCCCCGACTCGCGTGTACACGCCGGGCCATCCCTCGGTCCCGCATGGCGACGGGCCGTACGATACTATTCCTAGCACCATCCAGTTACTGACGGAGCGGATTTGCCCCATCAGTGGGCCGCCTGAGTCACCGCGACAAGAGTCCCGTCCCGCCACGCCGCCCGCGCATATCTGTGTGTCCCTTATCTGTCGATTGACTTTAGCGAACACGTTTCCGCACTGGCTGTTAGGCACGACCGGTACGCGGGCTTTGAGCTTGATATTTGACTCGCTACCTGCAATTATTAAACGAGCAAATAAAGCTTCAACGACTAGGACTATCGGTCCTTGTTCCTTCTTTTGTAGCGATGATACCTCAATGGTTAGCGCGGTCGGTTCACACGCCGATGGGCGTGGGTTCAAACCCTAAGAAGCTTGAGCTGCCGGTGAAGGAAAACATCGAAAGGAAACCATAGCATGGTGGTAGAATACATTCTAGTACTCGGCTGGTTAGCTACCACCCTAACGTTGAAAATTATCCGCCAAGTAAGCTAATAGGTTAAGTTCCATTCCAGGCTAGGTGTGTTTACTATTTTCGAGCACATTGTCCCTTAACATCAGTTGAGGTGTAGTCAAAAACCTAGCCTGTCCACTATAAAAAGACCGTTGCACACGGCAGCTGGGCTCTTTTGACCAACGGCAAAGAAAGATGAAATACATATTTTCCCTTTGTTTTGTACTCGTTGGTCCATTGTGGGGGCATTCGTTTATATGTTAATATTAAATACATGCTAAGTCGCAGGCTAGTCAGAGGCCGAAAAGGCGAAGACATAATTAAAAGTAATAATTGCAAAGCGGATCTTTCAGAGGTAATTTTAATAAATAAATATATTGGTACAGGGAATAGTAAGATGGCTAGTAAGTATATATAGGTAAATTATGTACTTCGAAGGTCAGTTATTAGGTAGGTATAAGTAGATAAACGCTTTAGCCAAGAAACGATACATCAAAGGATGCAAATTTTGTGCATTCAATTACCAAAAGTTTGGGATGTTGCAATAAGCTATCAATAAGATATGTAGGCATATTCATATCCGCCATGCTACAGCCGTATCTGTGGATACATTTTAAGATTAACCGGTAGTTGCAGCAGACGGTTAGTAGGTACCAGAAGTGCTAGGCGAATCTAATCAATAAGCACTGCCGACCTGATATTTTGTATCCATCAGTTGAAGTGTCCTTTGGGCTGCTATCAGTCTCTGTCAAATATCAACAAATCTTCTATATTCTAATTGCACACAAAAACTTTAACTGCCGGGTTAGCTAATTTGGTAGTAATTCTGCTTCGAGGACTGAAATGTGTTCGATTCCCACTAAGAATTAACATAATATTTATTTGTGAAGAACATATGTTTTTGTTCTTTGTATGGATGTTTTGTTGATTTTTTAAGTATGCAATTACCAAAAATTGTATATAAGTTTTTTATTTTTTTTAAATGTAATAGTAGGTAATGAGCCGAACGAGACGATACACCATTGCAGCGATACACAAAACTTTGTGTAGTAAAACAAAGTTCAAGGCATCGCTGCACTGGCGCTCATTACTTTGAGACTTTCGATGGTATGTCTCAACAACCCAATAATTTCGCTAACTGCAGTAGGTACCTTTCAAACCGGAACAGAGTAATGTTTGCACACTATTGCTTGGCGGCAGAATATCTGGTTCTGCGGTGGTACTTAGACGATCTCCTGCTAATGAGATCTACCACCTAGTGAAGACCATAGTACCTACCTACCTTTATAAATTTAAATTTATTGTTGGTTCCCAAAGTACCTACAAGCTTTGCTTAGTTTGGGGCTAGATGGAGTTGTTTAAATGTTCTCCAATATTTAAATTTAAGTAATATCAGTAACATTAGTAGGTGATGTTTATATTTATGACTACTTGCCTATAGTTCTGAAGGGAATTTTTAAAAGTTGAAATCGTTTTCCCCCTTAAAAATTTTTGAACTCGATATAAATTCGACTTACGATTTTCAGTTTTTCCCCACCCGGCAACCTCCATTTCAGCTCCCTCAAACCTGTGTCGCTTCAATTCATCCGTCAGGGGTAGGCAGATTGGTTTTATAAAATCTGTAACAGATAGTGTTATTACTTAGTCTGGCCATAAATACTGTTAAAACTAAAAATAAACAAAATATTACATTTGAATTTGGAATCTGTAATTTTTATATGATTGTTTATTATATTTTTTCATTTTGGCGCCAATAAATTGTACAATATTTTGCGATATTAAAATGGAGTGGGGTGACAAAGAGAACCGAATCGCTGTGATTGCATTACGCAAAGTAGGTATGGAGCCAAATGCAATTTTTAAAACTCTCCATACGCTTGGTATTAGTCAAATGTTTGTGTACCGTGCTATTAATAGGTACAATGAGACCTCCTCTGTTTGTAACAGAAAAAGATCTGGCCGTCCACGTAGTGTTCGTACGAAAAAGGTGGTCAAAGCAGTAAGGGGTAGAATTCGAAGAAATCCTGTCCGAAAGCAAAAGATTTTATTTTGGGAGATGAAGATGGCACCTAGAACCATGTCGCGTATTTTAAAAGATGACTCAGGACTTGCCGCCTATAAGAGACGCACTAGTCACTTCTTAACTGATAATTTAAAAAAGAATAGGGTGGTAAAATCGAAACAACTAATGAAGCGGTACGCAAAAGGAGGTCACAGAAAATTTTTGTTTACGGATGAGAAAATTTTTACAATTGAGCAACATTTTAACAAACAAAATGACCGTATTTATGCTCAAAGCTCTAAGGAAGCTTCCCAATTAGTTGACAGAGTGCAACGTGGGCATTATCCGACTTCAGTGATGGTTTGGTGGGGTGTTGGCTATGAAGGAGTGACTGAGCCATATTTTTGTGAAAAAGGTCTCAAAAGGTATCAAAACATCGGCACAAGTGTATCAAGATACCATTCTTGAGAAGGTAGTTAAGTAGTTAACAACACCATGTTCAATAACCAAGTATGGTCCTTCCAGCAAGACTCGGCGCCGGTCATAATGCTCGGTCCACGCAGTCTTGTTTGGAAGCGAACGTTTCGGACTTCATCAGAGCTAAAGACTGGCCGTCGTCTAGTCCCGATCTTAATCCGCTGGATTATGATTTATGGTCAGTTTTAGAGAGTACGGCTTGCTCTAAACGCCATGATAATTTGGAGTCCCTAAAACAATCCATACGATTGGCAGTGAAGAATTTGCCCATAGAAAGAGTGCGTACTTCTATTGATAACTGGCCTCAGCGTTTAAAGGACTGTATTGTAGCCAATGGAGACCACTTCGAATAAGCTTTTTATATTTTAAATTGTTTTATATTTTTGTATTAAACTAACACACTGTAAAAGTAATAAATGTTATTTGCAAAAGAAAAAAATAAATTTTCTTTGTTACAATATTTATGGCAAGACTAGGTATATTGTCATGTTTCATGATATGTCATTTTGAAATATGACTTTGTAGCTTTGGTGCCAGGGGCGTAGCTACCGCCATATCAGCCGTGTCAATGATATGGAGCCGGGCTACAGAGGCTACAGAGGCCCCTAACATGTTTAAGCAAAAAATAGTAAAATGTTATCCACAATGTCACTTAATCTCGTGCTTCCCGGAAAAAAAAATACAATAAAACTGTCATACGATCACCTGGTTATATAATAATCAGTAAATATTTTTTTTTTTTAATTTCATGCAAGCATTTTCGTTTCTTTTGTGAGAAATCTTTACCCTTCATTTGGGCACCCAACTAATTTTGATACAGGGGCCCCTCCAAGGCACGCCACGCCACTGTTTAAATATTTGGATACAAAAAATACGATACTACGATACCACTACCACTGCGATATTTTTGTGTAAAATAACAGGATAAGCGGATTACCATTCTAAAATTCTTTTATGCTAAATTTTTACCCTAAATCCAACTCAGGTTTTATGGTAATAAAGTACTAGCACTACTAGCTTACACTAGTACTAGGCAATTAGGTACTAGCTTACCATTATATTGGACATTCCTGGAGAGTCGCAGCAGCGCGATGTCGTCGAGTTGGTTGTTGTCGTCCGTGCTGTACCCCTCGTGTTGGATGATCTCCTCTATAGGCACGTCCAGCACGGCAGTGGCGCAGTCTTCCGCCACGCAGTCTCTGTCGGTCGCCGTGTTCCATTCACCAAGCCGGACTTGAGATCTGGTGGCATTTATTTATAGGTACTGTGAGAGCCAAAAAGCATTTCTTTTTTAATAAAAACAAACAGAACAAACTTCTATGTTCGTCACACAAATGTTAGTCGGTGGGAATCAAACCCACGCTCCTTAGAAAATAGGTTATAAGAATTGGAATAGTATATTATACACGAGCTGCGCCCCGCGGTGCTACATGTTTTCGAGATAAAAAGTAGCCTATGTGTTAATCAAGGATCTCAGCTACCTCCAAATATCATCCAAATCCGTTCAGTAGTTTTTTGCGTGAAAGAGTAACAAAAGTCCATCCATCCATCCAAACTTTCATATTTATAATATTAGTGGAATAAACAACTATGAACGTTGCAGGCACAATTTCAAGTCAATTTTACCAAACTTCAAACACATTTTTGTGTAACATTTTCACACAGCGCCACCTAGTGTCAACCTAAGCAAATCAATAAAGTCGGCTGTCTTGTTTGTATACGAGATATTCAACAAGTCGGGAGAGCATTTGTAAGGCTCTTAGCCTGTCAACAACTTACAATATCCAGTTGGATGGTAGGTCTCCTCCGACGCAGTGTGCAGCCGTTAGTACATATCGGTGAGCTATGAGTACACCGCCACAGTAAAATCCCCAACCGTTCGCTGTAATGGGAATTGAATAAAAACAATTAGCACATCTTCAGCGTGTGGTTTTAGGTACTCGGTAAATTAAAGTAATGACACATTATCCGGAATATAATATCCCTAACGTAGTGTCGCCGGAGTCGTCATTATTAAAGTTGAGGCTGACATCAGTATAATTTAGTAAGTATTAAAAAAAACTGACCAAGTGTGACTCGGACTCGCGCATAGAGGGTTCCGTACAAACTTGTAGGTATATGAATAGTTCCTCCATGACGGGAACTGTAAAATTGTTTGATTCAGGCGTTACTTTGCGGTAGTTCACTTTGAGTGTTCAAGGTATATCTATATGTACAATATATTTAGTTTATTTCCGTTAAAAACTCGTTTTGGTTACAGCAGTGATGAAAATTTAAGTAACTTGACGAATTTAGACATAGGTATCCGAAATATTACTTAATAATATCTAAAACGGCCCGTGATTGTTGTGTAAATTAGTCAATTGTAATTTGTTGGAAAATTAACTAAATCAATGGCCAAATATACGTTGCTGTACCTATGCAAATAATTTTTTTTTTTAATCTTTCAAATATTTCAATAGCGTTTTTGGAAAACTCGACACTGGCAAATGCACAGAAAGTGCGACGCCAAGTCCTCCTCGGAGGAATAAGAAAAAAATTGCGTTTTTCTTTTTTCATATTTTCTATGGGATATGACCGATTATACCAGGTGAGGGATTTACTTTATTTTGCCCCTGCCTGCCAAAAGGTTGCCGGCCGCTGCTTTACAGTTTCGTTCTACAAGCAAAGAGGGCATTATATGTCTACAAGCAACCACGTCATAACGGACTATCCGTAGCTCCTATTTTGTTCCGATGTCTATACTAATGGCAATGACCGGTTATATGGCCTAAAAGACTCACGTTTGTCATAGTGAAGTAGTGCCATCCAAGGGTGTTCATCGATATCTGTTTGCTCTCCACCGACTATCCTGTCATTGTTCTGAATGCCGCACTCTCGGCTTGTAGGCAGCAGGGTCAGAGGATCCACGGCATTTGTTTTGAGAGCGTTCAGGAACTCAGGCGGGCAGCATATCTGGAACAGATTTTATCATCGTCTTTACTATTGTGACAAACTATCCGTGCGTGACACCGCGCAGCCCTAAGTGATTTGTCACCACATTAGGTACTCTGGCAAATGAACGAATTTCCCAATCTTAATTGGTTGCCCGAATTACTAACATAAGAGTATGTACCTATAGTTAGCTAGTTAGATACCTACGTATTTTATTTTCATTTTTAAAACTATGTATTTTTAAAAATGGTAGGTTATTTTAGGTGTACAATATTTGAGTACCGCAAAACCTTTTTGGTTTGTCTAGGTACAAAAACAAAAATATTATTACATATAAATACAGGCAATATAAATTAAATTTTAATATTACCTACTTAGAAAATTTTACGTCAAATACAAAGTGAAACCACATAAAAGTCATTATGCTAGTTTCACTAAAATGATGATTTGATAATCTACTAGCACCACCTTAGCTGGTATAGATGCTACCTATCTAGTAAAACTATTTTGTACTTATATTGTAAAATGATCACATGGAAATTTTCTATAAAAAAGATTACTTCAACAAGCTGAAGTGTTTAAAAAATCTATAACCCGACTGCGAATAAAATAGTTATAACTTTTAAAACCAATTTATTATTCCTAATTAAGTTTAAATATATAACTTCACCTAACCTAACTTCCTAATTAACTGGCGGAGGCGAAAAGCCGAAAATCGGGCTGAGTGGCGTGTCTTGGGAGAGGCCTATGTCCAGCAGTGGACTAAAATAGGCTGATGATGATGATTAACTTCAACATATCTTTGTAATCCCCCTTTTAATCTCCTTTGTTTAGATACCCTACTTGATACATTTGATTTTTTTTGTTAACGTATTACTATTTCTAGCTAAAAATCCGCCATTTTGTTTTAAACGCCTATCTTAGAACACTTGATTTATTGAGACGAATCTAACGATACCTTATTGTTGTAATCTATTCGACCATTTGGAAGATACGAAGTTATAAAGAAATTTACATACATACATACAAGATACGCGCGAAAAACATAACCCTTCTATGGCAGTCGGATAAAAAGATGCAGACCAATAACGCACAACAAAGAAAAAAAAGTACCGATATTGGGTGATACAGGTGGACTTGTTAACCATCCTAGGTACTATTTGAAGGTGGTTAAAAACAGGTGCCAAATGACGTGAAAGAAATGCCTACAATGCGCCTTACTCTTTTTCCGTGTCGCGTAAATGTAGATCTTACGAAAACAAAAAATGTGAAATTAATTTGTCTTTTGTCTCTCATTGGCCAGATATTGGACCGCAGTAGTCGCCGTGAAAATAATCTGTACTTATCTACGAGTACCTATTTATAGTAGGTACAATGCAGACTATGATAAGTGGGCAATTGGGCAAATAGGTCGCTATTGATATGTTAACGTCGCATTGCACTGCAATTCATACTTAGTATCAATAGCAGATAGCGTGTAGCGCTGTCGGACACACGGGCATATAACTGAGCTGCCAATGAAAGAAAACGTAGTGAGGAAACCAAAGCGCGTACGTACCTACCTACTTTCTAGTACTCGGCTGATTGGTTAGCTATCAACCTGAACCTAAAAATATGTGGTCATGTGCCTAACGGTGTTTAGATAATTTGAGTTAGTTGGTGTGTTTACAATCTTCATAAATATCGTCACGTCAAGTAAGCTTAATCAGTTAAGGTAGTTCGATTTCCATACAAACAAATTTTTGCACTTTATAGACAAAATGGAGCATAATCTTACAGTGAAATCAGAGCTACTGGCATTTATTTTGGTCTTTATTTGTGATAAATTACAATTGCTTGAATAAATCAGTAGATTATTAGCATGAAATCAAATTTATGATTTTTTAATAAAACATTATTTGCATAATTAATTTTCAAACAATTGTGATTAACCGCAAGTAAAGACCAAAATAAATGCCAATAGCTGTGATTTCACTGTAAAATTATGCTCTATTTGTCCATAAATGGCAAAATTTTATTTGTATGGAAATCGAACCACCTTAACCACCCAACTTGGCATGCTATCACGCGTTGCTGTAAAAAAGAAGAAGAGTTACCATAGCAGTTCAAATGCAGACCGTGGGTAAATAAAGACTGAGGTAAAGTAATCACGGGCCAATGTATCATTATTTCCATTGTGTGATGTCTACTAAACGGATTTGGATGAAATTTGGTATGGAGGTAGCTGATACCCTGGGTTAGAACATAAGCTACTTTTTATCCCAAAAACATGTGGCGGGTAACACCGCGGGGCGCAGCTAGTGCTTTACATATGCCCAAAGGTTACATACCATTTTATTCAATTATTTATTAGTTCTCTGTTTCTAGATAATGTAGACGTACCATAGGATTGTTGTTGTTCCCGAAACCGCAATGCAGGCTCCTTAAGAGCTGTGTAAGCTGCTGGCTGGTGCCTCGCTGCAGCTGCGTATACAGCCCGGTACACAAATCCAGGGAGATGCAGTTTGCGCCGCCGTTGCACCTTTCTGTAACAACCATTGTTTGTAAAATAAGTCATCAACATAATAATTCAAGTTTTCCAAAAATACTATGAATATAGGAGGACATCTCACCCAGCGGCCATCTAGCCATCAAACTATGGGAATCAGATAGATGATAGATAAATTTGGATACTTTTTTCTTGTAAATACACTTATGACAATCATTTATGTTCCTCACACAAATGTTTGTCATGAGTTGTAATCGAACCCACGCCCTTCAGCTCTCGAAGCAGAACTTGAGCAAATGAGCGTTAGTCTGTCTCAGGGCTGCTATTTGATATAAATCATAAACATTAGCATCCCTATTTTTCTCAGTTTTACCTAATGAAAACAAAAATAATTGAAGAAAACATCACAACAACGAATATATCGGTTTTATCTGCTGGATTAATTGGCAAACCAGTTGGCTTTGTAGACCTTTTAGATTCTACACAAATAATGAGTTCGTTGATTCTTGTTTTTTACGCAAACCAGTCGCGCTGCCATGAATTCCATCATCTAGTTTCATAAATCACAATATGTGACGTCATTAAGTTCGAAGTGTTTTTTGTTGGGCTTTCAGAATCCCACTAATTTTATAAATGTGAAAGTTTGAATTTTTTTTTAATGGTTGACAGGCTAGGTTTTTGACCACAACTCACATGATGTTAAGTGACGGTGTGGTCGATGATGGATGGATGGATGTTTATTACTTTTTCACGCAAAACTACTGAACGTGAGGTAGCCGAAACCCTGGCTACTTTTTATCCCGAAAACATGCAGCGGGTAACACCGCGGGACGCAGCTAGTATGCTATAATAATATCATCACAGTTATTATCACTTTGTCCACCGCTATATATTAGGTATTAATGTTGGAGTTGTATAGATATACCTATGTAGGTATATAGCACGACAATGATCTCACTCATTACAAATACGCTTTGGACACTGAAACTTTTGCATAGCTGATAAAAACTGGACAGGTTCATTTCACGATTCTATGGCAATGACGTGAACTAGAGACATGTTTTTCGTGGTTGCAGAGTGTTGTGTGAAAGTAGGTAGTGAAGCGATCGGTTGTAGCGAAGTCTGAAGTACCTTTATTGCCTAGTGTAAACTCACCGTGATTCAACGACTTGACCTTTCGTCTTCCTTAGGGCTTCGCCCTTTGTACAAGGCAATATTTTTCAACACTGCAAATTATGCAAACCGATCAGTCGTCGAAATGACCGCGAGTAGTACCTATGTATGTAGGTACGATTCAAGCAAGTATTTCACCACTTTCCTAAATATTTCATCTGGCGATATTAGGCAATTGAAATAAGCTGATGTTCTAAGTATAGGTCGTCGCTCTTAATTATATATAGATATTTTTTTTTTTTTTTGAGATATTTTTATTTTTTTTATTTTACGAGTTTATCTGTTTATAAAACAAGATTGGGTTTAGATATAAACCTTTCGTGTAATATGAGCAAAGCCTCAAAAATAAAAATTTTACTCGCATGATTTCGCGTAACCGCCATATTTTTGATCCGGTGAATGGGTACCCTTTTAAAAAGTACATTTTAAAATTTACCGTAATATTAAACGTACAAATAAAAGTTGAGAATTTCGAACACTTCGAAACTGAGCCGTGTTCTGTGTATCGCTGCAATGGTCATAGCAGCGATACACAGAACTTTGAGTAATAAAACAAAGTTTCGCTGCTTTGGTGCTCATTACTTTGAGACTTTCGATGGTTAGTCTCAAGACCTCAGTACCTCAGTCTCAGTACCTAGACGACCCAGGAGGTCTACTGAGACTACTGCTACTGAGACTAAGGAGATCTACCACCAAGTAGATACTGTAATAATACTGACTAAGTAATTAATATTGACTTACTTAGCTATTATTGTGGTTAAGTTAACACAACACGTAGGTAAGTGTAAGTACATATCAACATATTTCTTCACATGGAAATCGGAGTGATTCACCGCGCTAACTAATGGCTTAATTACATAAGCGCAAACAAATGTCAAGTGTAGTATTTTCCTTCTAGTTTGTAATGTTTAATGTAGGTACCTAATAATGTTTTTTTGCACCGAAAGATTAAGAACGCAACATAACGTGAGTTTGGCATGGTAGCGATAAAACTTTGGTCATCAATTTGTGTTCGATACCAAATTGTAACCAAAATGTATGAGAAATGGATAGACGGATGTTTTGAACACAGCTCACCTGATATTAAGTGACGGTGTTTGATTGAAATACATTATTATTATTGGTTTTAAATAGATAAATACTGGAGGACATTTTAACACAGCGCCATCTAGCCCCAAACTAAGCAAGGCTTGTACTATGGGAACCTGACAGCTGACAGAATATTTCAGTACACCCAGACACAGAACAAACATCGATCTTAGTCACACAAATGTTAGTCCTGAGTGGGAATCGAACCCACGCCCTTCAGCTCTCGAAGCAGACATACTACCAATGATACGACAGGGCTGTCTTACTATATATTTTATTAAGCTATTGCATAGCTTCTATCGCGGGTCTTGAGCGTGGAGACCAAATCCAGAAATTCCGTAACGAAAATAATCTAACTAAAAAACTTTTTTATTTAATTCTTTATTAACATAACCTAATTAATTATAATATAATGTTTATGTTAAGGCTATGGTAATAGACGATTGCCGTATTAGTCTAAAGTTAAAATTCATATGTTTTAAGAAAACAAATCCCACACAGTTCATAATTGTTTGCTTCTTATCTCAAACGCTGCAGGAGAGGGCGCCTCAATCAAGTTTCTGCTGCTTCGAGGCGAATGCCCAACAAGGCTAAACAGTGGCGTATTATAGAAATCTCTTGACATTTTATACGTCGACTCCATGGCGTCTATACATTGTGGCGTTCAGTATCCGAACGTCACTTGGGTAATCTGTGGCAAGACTGCCTGACAGGTGACAGACAGGGAGAACACTTGGCGCGTACGACGCAGTTAGACCATATTATTATTGTAACATTGCAATTGGCATTACTATTTCAGTTTAATAAATAAATATAATTCAATTCGATAATTGGATATTCCCCATAATTGGTGACCCCTACACGAATTCGCTGCATCCTGTCTCAAGCACCTAACAAGCTACAAAAACTGCATTGCGGTTTTGGGATTGCAATTGCATCCAGCGCTCTCCAGGAACCGGGAGCTTTGATTAACAACTACAGGAAACAAGTCTGAGCGTGGGCGGTTTTGGGATTGCAATTGCATCCAGCGCTCTCCAGGAACCGGGAGCTTTGATTAACAACTACAGGAAACAAGTCTGAGCGTGGGCGGTTTTGGGATTGCAATTGCATCCAGCGCTCTCCAGGAACCGGGAGCTTTGATTAACAACTACGGGGAACAAGTCTGAGCGTGGCCGCTCACTTCTCAACAAAACTTCATTTGTGTTGTGTATACCCTTATAATTGAGTGTTTGCGCCTGCTTTCTGGCTATTGGTGTGTGTTATTACTCACTATAATATATGTGTTTGGACAGGACCTTTTTCTAAATTTTCAACAAGCATATTTTGTTATAGCGGGGACTTCATAATTATCATATTGAAACTAACACTATTAATTGTTAATAACTTCTTTTTGTATAGTATATTACAAGTCAATATACCTATTTGATGGCTGTATATAATAACATGTAAACTGTTTCCACAACTATTTCTACTTTAATGTTTTGCACTTCAGTTTAATGTAAAAGATTGTAATAGTTTTAAAGTACTTAAGGCTTCTCATATCTTTTAAACTTATAACTGTGTTCAGGATTGTGTAATATTGCAAATTGTGTATATGTATCTTTTTGGACTTTAAAATGGATCATAACATTCAATCTCTCCATGAGGAGAATTCTTTGTTGCAACAACAAAATGCCATTTTAGCTGCAGAGTTACAAAAATTCAAAGCATTACAAAATACTGACAGTTTTGCCACAGAAACTCCTGCGGATCCTCTTACTTCTCCACCCTCCATTTGTAGGGTAACTGTAAAACTTCCTCCATTCTGGCCCGACCGGCCTGCTATTTGGTTTGCACAAGTGGAAGCTCAGTTTAATATTTCAGGTATTACCGTTGACCAAACAAAATTTAATTATGTTATTGCTCAGTTAGATACTCGGGTAATAGGTGAAGTTGAGGACATAATACTGCAGCCTCCGCCTCAAGATAAATATGGTAGGCTTAAAGCAGAACTTATCCGTAGACTTTCTACATCTGAAGAGCAACGTGTCCGGCAGCTTGTTAGCGATGAGGAACTAGGTGACCGCCGCCCATCCCAATTTTTGCGACATCTTAGATCATTGGCTGGTAATGCACTCACAGATGAGAACTTACTTCGCCAGCTTTGGATGCGCCGTCTGCCTCAACACCTTCAGGCGATTTTGGCCGCTCAATCAGAGCTTTCATTAAGTAAAATTGCTGAATTGGCAGATAAAATTTTGGAAGTTTCTCCTGGTATGTCTGCTCCACGTCCATCATCTGTTTTCTCAGCGAGCACTTCTGCTGTCTCATCTTCTGCGCTCGATGACATCACTCAGCGTCTTAATGATCTCACACGCCAAATCGCTGCTCTTACAGCTGATCGCGGTAGAGATAGGTCTCGCGGTAGATCAAATCAACGTGAACGCTCGCAGACCCCCGGCAGACCTAAAATGTGTTTTTATCATCGAAAATACGGCACTAAAGCCGTTAAATGTGTCAAACCATGCACCTGGACACCACCGGCGTCGGGAAACGCGGACAGCAGTCTTTAGCGGCGATGACTGACTGCTTACCGGAGAGTCGCCGACTTTTTGTCACCGAAAGCGTCACGAAGCGCCGTTTTCTTATTGACACAGGCTCAGATCTCTCCTGTTATCCGTATCAATGGTTAGCCAATCGTTCAACGCAGTCTAGCTATACATTGGCTGCCGCTAATGGTAGCGAGATTCGCACTTTTGGGTACATCCAACTAAATTTGAATTTCGGGTTGCGACGTGCTTTTTCGTGGAACTTTATCGTTGCGGATGTCAACACCGCCATTATTGGTTCCGATTTTTTAGCACATTATCGGCTAATGCCAGATTGTGCCAATAAAAAGCTCGTCGATAGCAGTACCGGTTTGTCTTGTGTAGCCGCCGTTGCAATTTCAGGTCAGACTAGTGTCAAGGTTGTTTCAGCTCCTCCGTCCGAATTTAGTGCGCTTATCGCGGAATTCCCGTCGATCACTAAGCCACCAGGACTAATTCGAGAACCGAAGCATAACACGGTCCACCACATATTGACTACTGAGGGCGCCCCCGTCTTTTGTCGTCCTAGGCGATTAGCACCTCAAAAGCTTCAAGAAGCTAAAAAGGTTTTTGACGACATGGTCCAGTGCGGGACAGCTCGGCCTTCTAACAGTCCATGGGCCTCACCCTTACATATGGTGCCTAAACGCGACGGCACGTGGCGACCCTGCGGCGATTATCGCGCTTTAAACTCGCGCACCATCCCCGACCGTTATCCAGTCCGTCATATTGGTGACGTCAGCCATAACCTTTCTGGCTGTACTATTTTTAGTACAATTGACTGCGTAAAGGCTTACCAACAAATCCCAGTTGCGCCCGCCGATATTTGTAAAACTGCTATCACAACTCCATTCGGATTATATGAGTTCAACTATATGACATTCGGTCTGCGTAATGCAGGCCAAACTTTCCAACGGTTTATCGACGAAGTCGTTCAGGGCTTAGATTTCTGTTACCCGTACATTGACGACGTTTTAATATATTCACGTGACCGCGCCCAGCATTATGAACATCTCCGTATTCTCCTCAAACGATTTGATGACTACGGAATAGTTATAAATCCAGCAAAATGTGTATTTGGCGCTCCTGAAGTCATTTTTCTCGGTTATCAAATTTCGGCTGACGGAATGCGGCCACCAACCGAGCGCATTCAGGCTCTCAAGGAATTTCCTCTCCCGAAAACCGTACAGGGACTCCGCCGTTTTCTTGGGATGGTCAACTATTATCGACGATTCTTGCGAAACGCTGCAAAATTGCAAGCACCGCTTGTCAATGCGATCGTGACCTCCCAAGGCAAAGGTTCTACGCCGGTTATTTGGACGCCTGAGCTCGAGGAATGCTTTGAGGCCTGCAAAGACAACTTGTCATCTGCTGCTCTTTTGGCCCACCCGTCGCTGAATGCCGAATTAGGTCTGTTCACCGACGCTTCTATGTCTCATATCGGTGCCTGTCTTCAACAAAAAGTCCTTGATGCCTGGGAACCTTTGGGTTTCTTCAGCAAAAAGCTGAACTCCCGACAATCCCAATGGCCGGCATATTACCGAGAACTTCTCGCGATATATGAGAGTGTGCAGCACTATCGCTATTTCTTAGCGGCTCAGCACGTAACGATTTATACCGATCACAAGCCGATAATCTACGCTTTTTTACAACGTCGCGAGAGACTTCCACCGGTTCAGTTAAATCAACTTTCTTTTATATCACAATTTACGACGGACATTGTCCATGTCAAAGGTGTAGACAATACGGTAGCAGACACTATGTCCCGTATCGAGGCTATCAGCTCCGAAGCAGACTACTCTGCCCTTGCTTCCTGCCAAGAATCTGACGACGAGTTAAAAAGTTTGCTAAAGAATGCAAATTGCTCTCTGAAATTAGAAAGCATTGTCGTACCGGGTATGAATACAACATTGATTTGTGATACATCAACTGGTCGAGCACGACCATTTATTCCGGAATCCATGCGTAGAACAATTTTCAATCAGTTGCACAATTTGAGTCATCCCGGCTCTCGTGCCACCATTCGTCTTGTCACCGATCGTTTCGTTTGGCCAGGTATTACCAAGGACTGTCGCTATTGGTGTAGTACGTGTCTGTTTTGTCAGCGCAGTAAGGTGACCAGGCACGTCACTGCTCCCCTTGGCAACTTTAGTACTCCATCTGGCAGGTTCCAACATGTCCATATCGACATCATAGGGCCTCTACCACATTCCAACGGTTTTGTTTACTGCCTTACTGCGATCGATAGGTTCACGCGGTGGCCTGAGGTATGGCCTATGGTGTCAATAACCGCTGAAGAGGTTGCGGACACCTTCGTGACAGGCTGGATTTCTCGTTTTGGGGTACCCTGTATTCTTACTACAGACCAAGGACGTCAATTTGAGTCGACGTTATTTCAACGTTTAATGAATATTTGCGCCACCAAGAGAATAAGGACTTCTCCTTATCATCCTTGCGCTAATGGGATGATTGAGCGCGTTCACCGGCAGCTGAAAGCAGCGCTAATGTGTCACGGGGACTCCTGGGCTCGATCACTTCCAATCGTTCTGCTCGGCATGCGTTCTTCCTTTAAGGAAGACTTAAAGGCAACAAGTGCCGAGATGGTGTATGGAGAATCACTGAGGCTGCCTGGGGAGTTCCTTGTTCCCAACATAGATCAGGAAAACGTCACCGATCCTGCCGATTTTGTGACTCAGCTTCGCCTTAAAATTACTGCCATTCGTCCAGTCGCCGCATCCCGGCATTGCCGACCCACCTCTTTTGTTTTTAAAGAGCTGTCATTGGCGACTCATGTATTTCTACGGGACGACACCGTCAGGCGCCCCTTGCAACCACCATACACCGGTCCTCACAGAGTCATTCATCGTGCCGAAGACGGCAAGACTATGACTCTGGACGTTAGGGGCAGGGAGGTGGTTGTTAGTGTCGATCGCGTTAAACCGGCATTTCTGGATCATAATGACGGTGCCGTCTCAAGCGAATCTCCGACGACACCTTTGCAACCTGTGCTTTCCAATCCGGTCGCAGTGCCTTTCACTTCTGTTTCTCCATCGTCTACTCATTCTCCTTCACCTGTAGTTACCAATCCAGCATCTCCCACTCCTACTTCTACACCACCACCCACTGCTACCAGATCTGGTAGACGTGTAAAATTTAGAGACATTTTAGATCTGTGATCTACTTTCTTGTTTTTTTTCTTTGCTGGTTTGTTTTCTCCGTAGGGGGGTGGTGTGGCGTTCAGTATCCGAACGTCACTTGGGTAATCTGTGGCAAGACTGCCTGACAGGTGACAGACAGGGAGAACACTTGGCGCGTACGACGCAGTAAGACCATATTATTATTGTAACATTGCAATTGGCATTACTATTTCAGTTTAATAAATAAATATAATTCAATTCGATAATTGGATATTCCCCATAACATAAAAATTGATCTACGAAATCATCATCATCGTCAACCGACATGACGCAGTAAAGCTATTTGCACAAAATCGAATTATG
Organism: Biston betularia; assembly: GCA_905404145.2. Lineage (NCBI taxonomy): Eukaryota > Metazoa > Arthropoda > Insecta > Lepidoptera > Geometridae > Biston > Biston betularia. Next base: position 6,418,330 of record FR989879.1, read on the forward strand.
AATGGAAGACTACATAGTCCAGCGCATTTCTCTAGCGATCCAGCGAGGAAATGCCGCCAGTTTTATGGGTACGTTTGCGGCGGGCTCGACCGGTGGACCTAGTTTTTAATTATTTATTTTGTTTTTCCTTGACTTGTATTATAAATACGTATAGTGTTCATGTATTTGACATTAATGTGGTGAATAGAATATAATTAAATATATACTTATCACGGCACAAATTATCACAATAAACAATTATTTATCGCGATCAAAGTAGGTACCTAATGATATAGGTACCTATATATATATTTTTTTTAATGTAAAAAGTAATGAGACGAACGAGACGCTCTCCTGATGGTAAGAGATAATGCCTGTTCATGACCATTGCAGCGATACACAGAACTTTGAGTAACAAAACAAAGTCCATGGCATCACTGCTTTGGCGCTCATTACTTTGAGACTTTTAATGGTTAGTCTCAACAATTAGTGATTATGTAACGAAATAAATGCACACACTAGAAAGGGTTATAATTTATTTCAAATATTTTGTTTACGTTTGAATAGTTTACAAACTTCTTATCCAGTAGCGTAGGTTTCATTTTTCGTAATTTGTGGTTTTCCTCAATAGAAAACTATAAACTAATGATACCTACGTCTTCTCTGTAATGATACACTAGACCGGCTCTTATCTAGATATGCATGTACCAACCGGCTTTATATATGTATAATTGTATATACTTACCTAATGGTATATCTTGGTACGCGTGTAGTTTTGTGCTCCGTTTGTCTTATTTGTTTCTTTTGGTTTTATATAGACCCACCATTTATTATCTAGACATATTTTTTTGTTTTAAAATAGAATAGTACACACCTTTATTACACACCGAACATACATAGGTACATTATAACATACACATATGAAACATAAAAAAGAGATAAAATAATATTACAAAACAAATCAATAAATATCTACGTGGCAACATAAAAACTGCTAAAATCACAGCTAATGGCATTTATTTTGGTTCTTATTTGCGGTAAATCACAATTTCTTGAATAAAACAGTAGATTATTAGCAGAAAATCAATTATGATTTTTGAATAAAACGGTAAATTATGCTTATAACAATATATTCTTCTGTTTTAATCAACCAATTGTGATTTACCGCAAATAAAGACCAAAATAAATCCCAGTAGCTGTGATTTCACTGTAAAATTATGCTCCATTTGTCCATAAATGGCAAAAAATTATTTGTATGGAAATCGAACCACCACAATTAAGCGACAAAAAAAAACTAAATATATACCTTGACTATGAACACTCAGAATAATATAAATAATGCAGTAGTTCTTTGCGTTTTAGAAAATAATACGAAGATTTGACAACCGTCACGTGTAAAAAATCGCATCACAAATGTATCCTCAGTCTCAGAGTCACGTCAGTCACAATTTTACTATAGCCGGTTTTTTTAGGGTTCCGTACCCAAAGGGTAAAAACGGGACCCTATTACTGAGACTTCGCTGTCCGTCCGTCCGTCCGTCTGTCACCAGGATGTATCTCAAGAACGGTGATAGCTAGACAGTTAAAATTTTCACAGATGATGTATTTCTATTGCCGCTATAACAACAAATACTAAAAATAAAATAAAATAAATACTTAAGGGGGGCTCCCATACAACAAACTTGATTTTTTATAGATAGGTAATGGTACGGAACCCTTCGTGCGCGAGTCCAACTCACACTTGGCCGGTTTTTTTATAATTGACATTTCTGACCATAGCTCGCATCATTATAATTAACGGTGTGACCGAAGATTGAAAAACACCTGACCAAGAATGAAAAACTGGACGAGAAGACACCGTTATGACAGCGGATTGGTAGCTAGCCAACCTACCTACTCGTACACTTTTATTATGGTGGAGTAGCGATCTTAATATATCACTTCAAACCAAGAGTAAATAGGTTCCTTCTAGGTAAGCGTGTTCCATCCTAGACCGTATAGTTGCTTAACATCAGGCAGGATGTGGTCAAACGCGAACCTATTCAATATATTGTGTGACAACAAAATAATTCCTATTGTAATGAAAATATACATCACACGCTATTGGCGGTCAACGGGTATCTAGTGTGCCACTCGGTTATTCCCACTGATATACCTGAGATACTCAGAGTCAGTCAACATAATATAGTAGGTATGTTCATTTTTCAAAATTATGTAGGTAAAATATTCTCAAATACATTTTCAATTCAATTAAATTGTCATTTGTCACGAACTAAGGGTAAGTTATAATTATTTTACAATGAGATATTTATAGTAGTCCTGCCTATTTTATAGGTTGGCGTGTGAATATTAAAGAATAATTCTAACAAAAATAAATAGCATAGAAATAGCCTGTTTATTTATATTCTACTATTTTTTGTATCAAATAAATTAATAATTAGTCAAATATGTAGTTGAAAACAGAATTTTGACATCTGATATCAAAATTTATAATTGAATCACACTAATATGATAAAGGCGAAAGTTTGTGAGTGTAATTGTGTTTGTATATTTGTTACTTTTTCACACTCGAATGGCTGGACCAATTTTGATGAAATTTGGTTTGGAGGTAGCTGACATTTCTAAATTAACACATTTATCCCAAAAAAAATTGTGTTCATGTGGGAACAGCGGATAACACCGTGGGGCGCAGATAGTAAAATATAAAAGTCAAATTTAAGAAGCATATTTCCTTCGATATTCATATAAGTAAAACTGACACGATGCCTTGTTGAGGAAATCCTTCACCGTACAAAAACTTTCCTTAACCAACCACTTTTTCAACTCTGCATAAAATTTATTATTTGGTATTTCGATTAATTTGGTAGGAATATTTATATACACATAAGAGGCGCCATTGAATTGCAGTTGTTCCCAAACAATTCCAGTGATGCCGTAGGCATTTTTATTGGCAGATATAGATACATACAACGGTTTAATAATAAAAACCGGTCAAGTGCGAGTCGCACTCACACACGTAGGGTTCCGTACCATTATCTATAATAAAACTAAATATACTGTGAATAGTAAAAGCGTCTACCTGTCACCGTTATTAGTATCGAGCAAGAAACGTTAAAAAAATCAAGTTTGTTGTATGGGAGCCCCCCTTAAATATTTATTTTATTTTATTTTTAGTATTTGTTGTTATAGCGACAATAGAAATACATCATCTGTGAAAATTTCAACTGTCTAGCTATCACCGTTCTTGAGATACAGCCTGGTGACAGACGGACGGACGGACAGCGAAGTCTCAGTAATAGGGTCCCGTTTTTACCCTTTGGGTACGGAACCCTAAAAAACTGTAGAGTTTAAAACAGGCTTACAAGATTGTGATCATTTCATAGTAAACATGGCTCGAACTATATAATATGGATACAAATACATATTGCGGTAAAAACGCGTGTAGAAGTTAAATAAACCATAAACTTTCTTTGATAGTTGTGTATAAAAACCTTAGTGTTAAATGATAATGTGTGGACGGAATATCCTATATCTATTATGTTCCAATTGTTACAAATAACAAACATAAGTAATAAAGATATATGTACCTTTTTATGATTCGAACTAAACTAATGCAGCAAAACAAATTACATTAAATACATAATTATTTTGCCCTTTGATAACACACACGTAAATCTAAATGAGTTTGTATATGTAGGTAGTTGTGATATTCAACGGGCAGTTTTATGCTTTACTAGAAGATTTGACGTCTGATGGCTTATATAGACAATATCTAGTTATAGAAAACGTAACAGGATGAATTGTAAATATTTCTTGGACAATTCGACTGCCCTGTTATCTTATTCACTTCTGCTTCTTGAGCGCGTGTGGGTTGGTCTAGTTAGTCTAGGTGTTCCGTATTTATTTATAAGTAACTTTAAAAGTATTTTATCAATTGTATGGTTCCCGTAGCACAAGCTTTTTAGTTTGAGGCTAGATGGCGCTGTGTGAAATATCCGCCGATATTTATATAAACTAGTCTGAATACAATTTCATAAGTTTGTTTATTTACTTACCTACAGGCAAGTGAAAAAAAAAAAAAACAATGAACGAGTCGTGTTATTATATGATGTTTACGATGTGATCAGCATCGTTCTAAAATAATAATATTCACGAACAAAATGGCAAAATAATGGAATCAAGACAGGTTGGACTGCACTAAGGTCACCAAAGTTTAAGCACACTTACGAGTTGTTATACAATGATTCTTGTACTTACGTCCTGCGGCGTAGTAGAGCGACAAGACGAGAATGTAGGAGACGATAACAGTCCCTTGATGTAAAATCTTCATCTTCTCGTAAACAAAGCACTAAGAATATTTACGTGAAGTTCATTAAATCCGCCAATATGTTGTTGTGAAGACGGACGGCGCGCGACTGACTACAACCGACCCTGACTTTGCCTCCGACCACAAACTTAAGGTTATCAACAATAAATATTTTTTAAACACGAATGCCGCATAAACTCGTATGTGACGCTGACTATAATAATAATAGACACTCGTTTGCTTCAACTTAGGATTTTCCTCTTGTGCTCTCAAGTCATCAACTCATCACTTCTTGTTTGTATGACATTTTAAAGTCCCCTTCTCACGATCGTTCGCACATTACAAAGATTTTTAGTAGGTATATGTGATACAAGGAATATAAACACTTCTTTTATACTGTTTTTTTTTTCTAACGTATAGGCTTGCGTTTGATCGCCAACTCGCCTGCGGTCTACAGTAGAACGCGCTCGTAGACTAAACCGATTCACTCGCGACTTGAAGGCACGCAGATTGTATTTATCAGGGAACACACATTCGGGCACCAAATTCCATTGTTTAGCAGTTCCGTTTAGTTTTAGGATAATCGACCATGAAGCGGTGTCGCTTCTTAGAACTCCTGGCTGCCCGATAGTAAAATGGGTAGGGTGGAATTAGTTTAGTTATTCGGCTCTAACTGTCACTTCTTAAATCTTCACCACCTTTTGACCGATTTAGCTCATGTCAAAGCCATATCGTATAAACGGTTTGCCAGTTTCAGTCTAAAAAATAAACATATTTTGCTTGGTGGTAGATTTCCTTAGCAGGAGGTCACCTGAGTAGGTGCCACCGCAGTACCAGATATTCTGCCGTCAAGTACCTAGTAGTGTGTAAATACTACTGTTAGGTACTGTAGCTAGCGAAATTACAGGGCTGTCGAGACTAACCAACGAATTTTTCAAAGTAATGAGCGCCAAAGCAGCGATGCACTGGACTTTGTTTTGCTAATCAAAGTTATGTGTATCGCTGTAATGGTCATGGACATACGTTACTCTCTTACCATCAGGAGAGGGTCTCGTTCGATTTATTAGTTAAAAAAAAAAACAAAAATGATCACCGTATACAAATGCCAATCATCCAAGTAAGCTCGGAGGCTTAGTTTTCGCTAGCTTAATTGTTTATTCTGAAACTTCTTAGTTTTCAATGGTAACGCCGTGCAAGTTCTGGGCATATCGCGAGGCCCGGACAAGAACCTGGACTTGCGACCCACAGACAACTCAATAAAAATAATGTAAAATAGAGAAAAAAACTTTATACATAATAATAAATTTTGTTACATCAGAAAACTGACACAGTAGAAAAATCAACAAGCTCTCACTTTCCTGCTTTCAGGTCGTAGTCGCACAACACAACACCGCCGCTGTTTGGGAGTCAAACGCTTCGCAATCACTTGGTAAACTTTTAAACCCAGAGCACAAAAAATCATAGATTTGAGAAGCTGGCATATAAACGGATCTTGACAACATTTAAAGAAACAGCAAAATAATTGGTCTACTAGCTGAAACAAAAACAAAATTTTAATTGTATATTAAGTAGTTTCTTCTTTAAAAAACTTGCAATATATTGTAAAGCTGTATACCTATTCAACCGCCTCAAATTGTATGTAGGTATGTTACGGGATCATTCCGCCAATTATGAATCGATTTTTATGATTCTTTTTTTGCTTGGTAGATCATACCTACCTACTTCAGAGGTGGTCTCGTATAAATTGTATCGAACTCGATCGAGCGATTTAATAAAAATCAACAATCATCTAAAAATTTTACACATCGATGATAATTATATTTGTTCACTCTGAAACCTCGCTATTTCACTGGAGCAGTGCGCTTAGTTGGCCTAAGAGTCATGGATGGGTTTTTAAAAATATACATTTATATATTACTAGCTGTGCCCCGCGGTGTTACCCGCTACATATTTTCGGGATAAAACGTATCCTAGGGTCTCGGCTACAACCGTACCAAATTTCATCCAAATCCGTTCAGTAGTTTTTGCGTGAAAGAGCAACAAACATCCATCCATCCATCCATACTTTCACATCTATAATATTATTAGGATTTGATTTACCCTGTATTACTCACGTTTAATTATATCGGTTACACCGACTAACTCGGAACCATAGTACCCAATATACCTAGTTCCGGGTTCCAGGTTCCGTAGATCCAGGTTCTATACACTATACTACAAGTAAATGTCCACTGTATAACTTTGAGAACGTCTACAGTAAATTCACTTTATTCTGCCACTTGCCCTATCGATTGTCACATAGCCCACATTTTCCTTTCAAGCTTTCAGCAGAGACGGATATGCGCGGTGTAAAATATATCGTACATCCCAATTTAGTACTTAACCTATGTATTAGTATGTGATTTAATTATTACCGAGGGTCGTGAAGGCCTTCTACAAGGTATCGTGCAAGATGGGGAGGGTATACATGTTTTCTCATCTTCACAGGTTGGCCTCCCACATGTGGCACAGGATGGCTTTGCGCATATTAATCGGTCGCATCGTGCCTTCTTAAATATGTATCGACCATCACAGGGTAGCTTCTTATATAAGTATCGGCGGTCGCAGGGCGGCTTTCTACATTTATCGAAGTAGCCGCAATTACCACAAGGTAGGTTATTTTTGCAAAAGTCACAGTATGGTTGTCCGCAATTTCCGCAAGGAGGTGTATTACAGAAGTTGCAGTATGGTTTGCCGCAATTGCCACAAGGAGGTTTCCCACGACAAAAGTCGCAGTATAGCTCTCCGCAATATCCGAAAGGTGGATTTTTACACATATCATTTATTTTATTACAGGAAGAGTTCCCACGAATACCGTGTTGGTCGCATGTTGGCTGTACTACGGGGCAAGATGGTTTCGTGCATACGTTTTGTTTGCAGCATGAGTCCTTAGATATGTCGCAAGATTTCTTCCCGCATACATCTTGCTTGCATGATGGCCTTTTACATGTGGCGCAAGATGATTTTCCGCATGGGTAAATGTTGCAGTGTGGCTTCCTGCATACATCGCAGGAGGGTTTGCCGCATGGAATTAAGGTGCAAGGTTCCTTTTTACATATGTCACAAGATGACTTTCCGCATGGATATAAATCGCAAAATGACTTCCTGCATATGTCACAGGATGGCTTACTGCATGGATCTTGGGTACAGGAAGATTTTTTACGTATGTTGTAAGACTGTTTGACACAGAGATGCTTTTTACATATGTCGCAGGATGGATTTCCACATACTATAAATTGTTTGCAAGGTTGTTTCCTACATATATCACAGGATGGTTTTTCGCAGGGTTGTTTCAAACATGATTCACTAGATGGTTTTTCAAATATTTGTCCGCAAGTTAGTTTTTTGAAAATTATGTCGTAAAGTGACTTATTACTTATATCACAGGATGATTTTTCATATTGGTCACATGATGGCTCCCTACAAAAGTCACAGGATAGTTTGCCACAATAGCCATATGGTGGCTTATTACAGAAGTTACAAGATGGTTTTCCGCAATAGTCACACGGTGGCTTCTTACAGAACTCACAGTATGATTTGCCGCAATAGCCACTAGGTAGCTTTTTACAGATATTACAAGACGGCTGTCCGCACTCGTTATAAGATGGTTCTTTACAAAAGTCACAGGATGGTCTTCCGCAAAAACCACATGGGGGTTTTCTAATTATATTACAGGATGGCTTCTCGCATATGTTCTGGTCACAAGGTATCTTCTTTATGAGGCAAGACGGTTTCTCACACATGTCTTTTTCACAATATGCCTCCTTAGAAAACTTATAAAGTTTCTTTCCGCATTTATCTTCCTCACACGGTGGCTTGCGGCATATCTCACAAGATGGTTTCCCACACATTAAACGCTCGCACGATGCTTTCTTACATATAATACAAGATTGCTTTTCACATGAGTATTTGTAGCGTGCTGGCATCTTACGGAAGTCACAAAATGGCTTTTCGCAAAAATCGCAAGGTGGTTTCCTACATACATCGCAGGATGGCTGCTCAAATATGTTCTGGCTATAAGGTGCCTTATTTACAGGGCATAACGGTTTCTCACATAATTTGTCTTTTTTACATGCCTTATTTGATAACCTGCAAAGTTTCTTGCCACATTTATCTTGCTCACACGATGGCTTCCGCCATATTTCATAAGATGGTTTCTCACACATAAAACGCTCGCACGATGCCTTCTTACATATGATACAAGATGGCTTTCTACATGGGTATTGGTTGCAGGGTGGCTTCTTACAGAAGTCGCAGGATGGCTTGCCGCAGTAGCCACAAGGTGGCTGCTTGCATATATCGCAAGATGCCTTTCTGCATGGCATCCCATCTACTCCTTATAAGAAGCCGATACAGGTTTCAGCATACCTTCACTATAGTCTGCATTTTACTCGCACTTATAAATTTCCCATTTCGAAATTTATTGTTTACAAGGTCAAAATTGATGGGAATAAACAGGTGTGAACGTCATACACACGCTTCGAAAAAGTGGAACCGTCACAGACGAATAAATAAAATCGATGAAGGTTCCAAGGTTTTTTTTTTTTATTTCAGTTTATTAGCATTCAACGACATATCTTTGAAACTAACATATATTCTAAAAGACGCTAAGTAAAGTATATCTGTCTCTGTCATATTAATTGGCTGGAAAATGGTGTGACTTGGATTCGATAGAGATAGAATCTGATGGAATACTAGTGATACATTTTTTTCTTTTATTAATATTGAATGTTGGCGCTCATGGCATAATTTTTTTTTAAACTTTGTTTTGCCAAAAAAGCGAAGTATTTTTCTATAAATTTTACCATAATTTCTTAGTGTCGTAATAATTTAGTAACAGAATAAAAACTACATTGGTATTTTTTTGCAAAATAATTTCATTTCAAGAATTAATAACTTATTTCTTGCAATCTATACGCACCTCTTTCTTTGTGTTACTTTAACTATGACTTAATTAACTACTTTACTATAGCGTGACTGGACTCTACCATGACTTACTTTGTGTGACTTTAACTATGACTTAATAATAAACTTAATACTTTGGTGTCGTCTAGCCGTCCGGTGTCATCTTGGTGTCCACAGCAGCACCGCGAAATAGTGTTAAAAGTGTTAACATTATCTACTGTTCTGATTTTAAGGGTAGGTACTCTAGCTAACGAAATTACAGGGCTGTTGAGACTCCAGAGTTAGGACAGCCAAAGCAGCTATGCCCTGGAATTTATTTTGCTACTTAAAGTTCTGTGTATCGCTGCAATTTATGGTCATATACATGCGTTATCTATTACCATCAGCAGATCGTTTCGTCAGTTGTATTAATTTCACATATGGGTAAAATAAAAGATAAACGACTTAAATTAACTTAATTTTTCATAAAACATTTGGAAATATCAAAACAGGTACTTGACACTGGCAAATGTACAAAGTGCGAGGCCAAAACATAAAGTAGAAAAAATAATACAGAGAAAAGGTTACATTTACGTTTTAATAGTTTACCATTAGACAAAAATCATCATACATTTATTCAATACGCTTTAAAAAGATACCTGGATGGTTTAGGAGTCATTATTATCGCTACATCATGAATCAATTTTACACTTAACGCACAAAAAACTGTAGATTTTATAAGCTGATACCCGAACGGATCCTTGTAGGTTTTGTTGCAATACTCGCCCAGACCGGAGCACAAGTGTAAAGTGGCTCTCCCGAACCTAAATAAATGCTCTGCCACCTGAAAAAGGAAATTAACTATAATTTACACATGGTTTTTTTAATTAAACATAATTATTGAGTTATTATTCAGTTCTTGTTTTTGGAACCCAAGTTATCAAATCCCAAGTATCCAAATCCTACTAATATTATAAATGGGAAAGTTTGGATGGATGGATGTTTGTTCTTTCACGTAAAAACTACTGAACGGATTTGGATGAAATTTAGTATGGAGGTAGCTGAGACCCTGGATTAACAGATGGCTACTTTTTATCCCGAAAACATGTAGCGGGCAACACCGCGGGGCGCAGCTAGTACACCATAAATTCATCAATGATTATTTATTTATTATTACAGGTTATTTAATTTTGCCTAAACGTTAAGCAATTTTCAGTTTCAATAAGAGTTTTCGAACCAACAAATAATAAAACTAGCCACCGCATCTGCGGATTTACCCGTAGGTATTTACCTGGATGACAAGAGGCTTATATGTGTTAATCTAGGGTTAAGGTTTCTTCTATCTGCATTCCAAACTTTATAGAAATTCGTTAAGACGGAGAAGTAACAAACACACAAACTCTCGCATTCATAATACGAGTATAAAAGTAATTGGTCTTATTGATGGCTTTGCGGAATAGTATAAGACGTAGGTATAGCGCTCATTGAACTCATGATACAAACAAAAAAAATACCGGTCCCATTAAACATATTAACATTTATGAGAAATAACCCATTTTTTTCTTAACGATTTCTGTGTTAACCCTATAACAAAACGCTTTTCTTATTTCGTAAAGACTAATATTATAATATATATATATATTTTTCTAAACATGGTTATAATATCAGGAAACAAAGCCACACAAGTTACTAGGATTTGCTCTAGATTGTATGGAAGCTGTTCCACTATCCACATTCAAATCACCGCAACGGACAGACTGCTCTTCGCGATTATGCATAACTTCATCTCACCCATTGGATCTACTATGAGCCTCGCTGCGATTCTTCAAGGAGCTGGGTTGGCTCGGGTATGTATACTGGCAGTGGGAAATGCACATTATAGGTACTCCAAATGGGACGTCAGTGCAGGACTTATAGCCCCCATTCCGAATAAGAACAAAAATTAGAAAATAAATTAAGAATTCGTAGCATAAAAAGTTATATTTATATAATAAATAGCTGGGTCCCACGGTGTTATCCGCTACATGTTTTCGGGATAAAAAGTAGTCTATGTGTTAGTCCAGGGTCTCGGCTACCTCCATACCGAATTTCATCCAAATCTGTTCCGTAGTTTTTGCGTGAAAGAGTAACAAGCATCCATCCATCCAAACTTTCACATTTATAGTATTAGTGGGATAGTGGGAATTCTTACTGTGCGTGCTGGAAGCTCTGTAAGTTCATCTTCATGTACTGATACCCCAACTTCGGTCCGCTCGGGGACTGGCATCACTCATACTCGAAGCAAAAAGCAGGCAAGTATTCCGTGCAACTGCTTGCACTGTGTGGTGATCAGCCTACATTGTTTTACTCAATTTTGTTTTTCATTTATAAGCTCATTTTTTGTTTTGTTTTGTATTTTATCGGCTTAATGATATTTGCGGTGGATGAAAGAAAATATAACCAAATTTTAGCTAATGTCATTTTTGACAACTTTACGTAACAATTTAAAAACGTATCAGATGAATATGCAAAAATGGAAATCGGAGCTCTTAAAGTTCATAATTAAATAAAATATTTGTTTTTTATTAAATGTGAAAGTTTGTATGTTTGCATGTTTGTTACTCAATCACGCATAAACGGCTGAACGGATTTGGGTTGAAATTTGACATACATAACATATAGCTTATTACCTGGATGAATATATAAAATACTTTTTACATCAGATTTATTTCATTTCTAAGCTTCTTCTTCTTATTTGATTTTTGCGTCGCATTTTGAGCATTTGGCGGTATCAAGTGTTTTGATATTTTCAAGTTTCATAAGTTAAATAAGTTGCCTTATTGCTATATTTATAGTCGAAGTCCAGTCTTGGTCAAGTCTAGTCCGTGTCAGTCAAGTCCAGTCATGCTCTAGTAAAGTAGTGGCGACTTTACTATAAGCTTCCATGGAGTTTTGGAAGCAACACGAAAAATCATGTTTCATCACTTTATATCATTTTCCGCCATCGCCATCATTTTATGCATAAACACTCTAAAAACACTAGTTTTGGAAAAAATACAACAGGGCGACACGACTCTTTCGGCGTTCCCGCCAAAACTAAAAAAAAAAGTATTTAAATATTCTATCAGTTATCTGACCTCCATAGTACAAGCTTCTTAGTTTGGTTGGGGTCAGTTGACGCTGTGTGCTCTGGTAGAAAACTTTTCTAAAATCTTTTTTGTTCATATTAAAGTAATAAGACGAACGAAATGCTCTTCTGATAGTAAGAGATAATGCCTGTTCATGACCATTGCAGCGATACACAGCACTTGTAGCAAAACAAAGTCTAGCGCGTCGCTGCTTTGGCGCTCATTACTTTAAGACTTTGGATGGTTAGTTTCAAGTTCTGTAATTTCGGTATCCTCAAACTGGAACACAGTAATTTTTACATATTATTGCTTGGCGGCAGAGTACCTGGTACTGTGGTGGTACCTACCTAGACGACCTCCTGCTAAGGAGATCTACCACCAAGTATCGTAACATAAATTATAAAAAGACTTGATTAATTTATTTATTACATTAAACACTCAAGTTGATTTATCAAAATCTTATGGATCAAAATATTATTATTCAATAAAAAAAATTAAGAGTTTCCTAAAAGTAAAATTTATAAATTTGATGTAAAAACCAAAAATAGCATAGTTATGGAACAAAACATCTAAAACGGTGTTATTTCAATTCTTCTTTTTGCTTCTATAAGTCTTGGGGGCCAAGTGTATAGCGACGTCATGGAATAGCTTTATACCTAAAGCAAAATAAATAGAAGACTTTATAAGTTGATATCCAAAGGGGTCCTTGTAAGTTTTGTACCAGTACATGCCCAGTTTATAGCACAGGTCTAGAGTTTTTTTACCGAATTTTAATAAATTTTCTGCTAATACGTCTCCTATCTGAAACAAAAATTAAATTAAACTAGGTACACTAAAAAACGTAAAACATTTTTACTTTCTGCTTCTAGTTTACACATTATCATCCACAGCTTTATTTATCCTACTGCTGGGTATAGACCTTTCTCTTGTTATACCATCTGCCTATGTCCTGTGCTAATCTGGTCCAGGTTCGACGGTGACAATATCGTCGACCCATCTTGCGGCTGGACGATCAACGCTCCGCTTACCTTGCCTAGGCCATATATAATTTATACAGAATCGCAATTCAGTTTCTATCATTATCATGTTTAGTTCGTAATTTCCCATTACTTTGGCAAAGCCCATTAAGTCATGTTAAGGGAAAGGAAAGTGGCTTTTTTATGATCGACATTTGACCGCGGTTTGACCACAGCTAAACTGATGTGTGTGTGGTGGTCTCTCTCTCAACGCTGTGGTCCTGTGGCATTACGCTTCTAAATCCTATGCATATTTGCACAACTGTAATCTTTTCTCATTAGAACAGCTGAATGGAACACATTCCCAATAAAGTATAATCTGGGTCTTCAGGACAAGAATGGATGAAAGCATGGGCAAGCGTGTTCTATGTTAGACAACGTCAGGTAAGCTATGGCCAAACGTTAGTCAATTTCATCATTTAAAAATTGCTATAACAATAAATAATTACTGAGGGTGGTGGGTCTACTGGCTCTATATCTACGACTGGCTCTTCGTCTATTTCTTCTTCCTCCTCAATCTCGGGTACGCCGCATGTGGAGGCGTCGCAGCCAGGCATCACACGTTGGTACAATGTATCATCTAAAAAGTAGATACTACGCGCAGACTGGCCTAAGCCAACTAGTTTTACTGGACTACATTGTATTTGCATAGATTTCTCATTTCAAAAATCATTTTAGATCTTTGTCCAACTGTTTTGTTTACTACATTATCTACGTTCTGCAGTGGCCATGAAATCATTGACGTATTAGTGAAGTTTTCTACAGAAAGACACTGACAGTCGATCACTCATGTCTTCGATTTTGCTCATTTGTTCTTCTATGTAGAATATTGAAAAATAATTGTTCTAATTCGCGGAGTACGAGTGTAACTACCTATATTACTGAAAACCAAAAAACATGCTATTGTTATGTTAGTCTGGCGCATCGATGGTTCTGTGTCACAGACAACATAGGGGCTTATTGATAACTAGCAGTGACATCAGGGGTTATTGTTAAAACGACACCGTTTCATGGTTGATGTTCCAAAAACTCTTAAGAAACATTTTGAATCCACTTACCTACATCATACGAAATGCTACATTGTGTTTTTGTTGCTCGAGTAGATAGGTACCTACGTATTCTCTGATAGATATAATCTTAGTGCCTTCATGTAGCAAGTAAAAAACGTTCAATTATCCGTAGTTAACTTTATGGAAACGTACTTAACTTTTTGTTTCATATAAAATTTTAGACGAAAGTTGTTTGTATTTTTGTTTCATTTATGCGGGATTAGTCACTAGTTTTGTCCACACATCTATCCGGTGGCCTTTTTACAAGACTTCCAAAAAAAGAGTGTAATGTTTTCAGGGTTCATGTATAGTATATATGTATGTATGTGTGCTACTTTATTCCACCATAACTTACAAATACCTTAACAGATTTAGATGTATGGGATATTGTTAGAATCGTTACATCATCGTGAGTGGAATTGGATATAATATATTTGTTTGTCAAGGAAATAAAGCAGAGTTCAACGCGCACGTAGCCTTGTCTTGCTTCGCACATCCCGCACAAGTCAAACAAAATTATGTCAAAATCACATTAGTTTCCAGAACAAGGAAGTGATGAGAATGAGGATATTTGGATGGTATCGAGTCGTTAAAATAAAGTACGAAGCCGGGGCGGATCGCTTGTACTGAATAACCGTTGATCAGCTAGTTATGAATCCAATATCTTAAAACTCTCAAGTGTACATATTTATAAGTTCACTTGAACAGGTATTGAGTTTGTAGCTACTGCGTAATCATCCGAAATTTGAACTATGTTACTAC
Source organism: Biston betularia (assembly GCA_905404145.2). NCBI lineage: Eukaryota > Metazoa > Arthropoda > Insecta > Lepidoptera > Geometridae > Biston > Biston betularia. The sequence goes on from FR989879.1 coordinate 6,433,472, forward strand.
TGTTTTAGGACAGTTTAACAATCAAAGATGTTTTATGGTAGAGAAAAAAACAATCTTGCATCTTAGGTACTATTTATTGCATTAAACGCAAAATTTGTATAAGTTATAATCGATTAAGTATAGACTAGTATAAGAATTTCATTATTTGAAAACTATTTTAAGTACATAACCATCAAATACACATGGCGTACAACAGTATCACCAATTCTTGTTCACAACCATTTCTATAAATTCCATTGACTGTGATCGTCAGAAATGTGGCAGTTACAAGCATGAACTAAACTGTAGTAAAACCAAAATGACCTTTTAAAAGGGATCAACTAATGTTATTTAGAATCCAATCCATGTAGTAAGCAACGTTAGTGTAGACCCCGGGGACTCCCCCGACTCCGCATCGCTTGGAGCCGTAGGAGACGATACCTCGCTGCACCTGCTTCACCCCCCCTGTTCTAGCAACGCCGGGATACAAGATAGGACCTCCGGAGTCACCCCCGCAAGAGTCCATAACTGATTCGCCGCCGGCGCACAGTTGCGTCTTGTGAATACGGGGCGACCTAAAAGTAAAATATTTCATTAACAGCTTTACCTAAAAAACTCCACTGGTTTTCTGCAAAGCATTCGATGTTGTTAGAAAAGGAAAACTGTTGTTAGTACAAACAGTTAGTGTTATAAATATGTCTTACCCTCGATACGCTTCTTGGCACTCTGGGTTGTTCATGATGCGAAGGCCTACGCTGAGCAGCACCGGTGACTGGAGCCCGAATTCTGTAACCCCCCACCCCGCCACCACGCCAGTCGTTCCTACCAGCTCTGCTCGCTGCAACTCAGTCGTCACCGGCAAACAAATCGGGGCCATTGTGTCTGGAATATAAAAACAGTTTCTTGAGATATATGGTCGCACGTTTGCCTCAATTATCTTTTTATCGGACGAGCCCTACGGGCACATTGGGCACTTTCAGAACACACAGATTACTTTAAAATGACCAGCCCAGGATACAGACGGGGGTAAACCGGGGCACGTGCCCCGGAGGCAGTTTCAGGGTGCGCTAAAATTATAATATAGGTACCTCATATGCTTAAAAAGAAAGATTGTTTCACAAAGTGCCTAGCATTTAGCGCACGTTGTTTTATCGATTATTATTTATTTGATTTTACATATCCTACGTTATGAAAGTATATAATAAGTATATTGACAGGGGAATCGCCGTTGCGTTTAGAACTAGGAGCTCTACGAGCGAGGGAGGTTAATTTGGGGGGTTTTGAGGCAGAAAAATCGATCTAAGTTTCATTTTTAGAATAACGATTTTCCAAGTAGGTACACCCAGCAAAGGTCGGTCGTCCAGATACTATTTCTTCCAAACACTGGAGAAAGGGGACACCACTATCAAGTTTCTGGCCCGGTTAGTAAAATGGTAGATTCGAGCCTGATTAATGACAGAAACTATGTAATTATGTAGGTACATACCCAGTTTGAAGTCAGCTGGTTCCGCCAGTCTAATCAGCGCAATGTCGTCGACTAATGTCTGCGGCCTGTATCCAGGGTGGGGAATCACACTACTAATGCCCACGTCCTGAAATAAGAAACCCATTAGAAAATAAGGTGCTGCAAAATCGTAATAAATCTAAAATAGCAGTCTTATCACATGGTCAGCAATGATTGGACCATATTCTAAAACTCACCCTCTTCTTAGGCGCACAAGACTCCTCCATTTCTTTAGAACTCGCTCCATCCGGCATCTCGCAATCCGGGTCCGTCCTAACGTCCCACTCTCCCAGTATCACGTGATCCAGCTGCATCTTGTCCCCAAGGAACGCCACGCAGTGAGCAGCCGTCAGCACATACCATTTATTTATGAGAGTACCGCCACAATTCAGTTTCGTGTCCCGCGCTGAAAGCCGAATAAGCAGGATAGTTATAGAAGCGACCTTTCTCAAACATCGTCTATCTCGAGCAGCGATGCCTCGGACTTTGTTTTGATACTTAAAATTCTGTGTATTGCTGCAATGGGCATGGGCATGCGTTATCTCTTACCATCAGGTGAGCGTATCGTTCCTTTATACACACATCCAAGTGGCGAAGCTATAATGAGGGTAGGGCCGAGCATCAGGACCCTCAAGCTCGGGAGACCCTCGGACCCTGACCACTAAGCAAGGCAAACTTCCTATAACTTCCCGCATCTTTGAAATATAAATATAACAGGTTTCAACGCAACTCAGTTAAAAGCAACACAAATTTTTAAGCAATTAAGTATGTTGTAATTGTAGCGATGATAGCTCATAGGCTAGTCGGTTCACACGCCTAAGGGCGTCGGTTTAAGCCCCAACAAAGAGCTTGTGCTGCTGGTGCAGGAAAACACCGCGAGGAAACCATAGCATGGTGGTAAGGTATTTTCTAGTACTCGGCTGGCTAGCTATCCTCAAGTTGAAAATCTGCCGCCAAGCACCTAACGGTGTGTTCTGGCAGTTTCACTTGATAGCCAGTTCCCTTACATACTGGTGACATACTTACATCTTCAACTTAAAATCAACTCAAAATGACAATAGGTCACCTGATGACTTAGTGTGGATACCTAGCTTCGCCTAGACTTATCCGGAAAAGACACTAAGACCTTGAATCTATCTGGATAATCATATTTTTCTTTATCATATGTTAGATATAAAAACTCATACGTCATGCTTTTCAGTCCCATGTGATTGCTTCCCGACATAGGTACTTGATATCAACCTGACCTGACCATCGCGCTCATAGATTTATACCTGTTAGCTACGGGCTCGGGTAGAGCCGTTAGTTTGTCGTCGTCTATTATTTATTACTCGTACTCATATATACCTATAGTAAGATATTTTCCACAATAATACTAACCACGCCATGTCTAGTCGGGTATTCCGTGGTTTTTTTTCAAAGAGAATGTCATATAGTCAAATGTCATATAGTCAAAAGATTATATATTCGTAAATGGAATGCACAAGGTCCCAGTGATCCAAACATAAATATAATGATTCATCTTTAAAATTATTACCGGATACAATTAAAATCGCACTTTTTTTTTGTATACATGAACATGGACGAAAATCTCACCATAATGTGTAGGTATGTCTTCTTAATCAGCGATGTGGACTACATTTTTGTAATCAAACTTTTGTATATCGCTGCAATGGTTACGGACAGGCGTTATATCTTACCATCAGGAGAACATTACATTCATCTCGTTACTTTAACAATTAAAAAAATATATATGTACTCACATGTGTTATAATAAAGAAGCACCATCCACGGCATTTCGTATAATGCTGTTCTATTGCCACCCGATATCTTATAAGCATCCATATTTCCGCAATTGGTGGGCAATTTATCCAGATTAGGATGACCTGTTACATCAGGAGGTCCATCGCTGTTTCGCGAATTTGACTTGTCTTCTCCGGAATCATTTATGGACCCCTGTTTGTCTTCTGTCCCTCCCCACACTGGGCGATCAAAAATGTCTCCATTATTCTTAGGAGGTTTATTGTCAGTTTGTGTTGAAGATTCTACGCAGCATACCTGAAAGTCACGAGTCGAAGATGAGGTCGTTTGTTCATTTATTGCAATGTTTGATTATATACTCGCTCATATCTAATACTAGAAGTTTGTACAGATTTGTCTAAACAAAAAAGACCTTACATTATTTACTTCAAATTTAATATGATACGGACACCATGTCGACCTTATTGTTTAATAATAACAAGGTTATTATTTGTAGAAAGATAACATTATTTGTCAAAAGATTTACTTTTGTGAGCATTTTAATATGCTCGTAACAGTGAGAAATTTCGTTAATGATTTTTTAAACTACTAATTAGGTCACTACTTACATTATAATTTTCTAAACAAATCAAATCTTCATATTTTGATTACCTACTCGTTTAACCTAGTATTCGCTTTACTAGCGATGAGAGCTCAGTGATTAGGCCAAAAAATTGTATATTGATATAATTGTATTTTTGACATTGTTTTATTTCCTTGACATTATAATTTTTGTGTTGAATACCTATATTACATATCAGCGAATTTAATTTAATTGAAAGTTGAATAAAGATAGAATGCTTTTTTTTTTAAAGGAGAAGTGGATTGGCACTGCACTGCACTGCAAATTGATTTTGATATAGGTATATAGGTGATTTTGTTTTTGTTAGTCTCTTTAGTTTTAGTTCTTTAGCTTTTATTTTGATTAGAACGATTGTTGATTTTACTTGTTTTAAAGAAGGAGTATGTGATGTGGGTAGGTTCGAGACTTTATATTAATCTGAAGGTAGCTGATTAAATAAATCAGTTCTTGCGTGGCATTCGGTATTGAAGCTCCTCAAATTAACATGAATAACACGGTTCGCACGCTGAAGGGCGTGAGACTCAACAATGAGCTTAAGCTGCTGGTGCAGGAAAACATATCGTGAGAAAATCATAGCATAGTGGTAGGGTACGATCTAGTACTTGGCTGGCTAGCTACCACTCAAGTTGAAAATCTTCCGCTAAGTATCTCACGGTGTGTTCTGGCAGCTTCACTTGACAACCAGTTCAATTCCAAGCTGTGCTTTACCATCTTCGACCACACATGTGAGCTGTGGTTACGTACCCAGCCTGCCTACCATAAAAAATACTAAAACTTGTCAGTCAGGAATGTCGGAGGAACACAAACGACATTCGTCTTATTATGGAAACTAACTCTCTTCGACACATTTTTTTTTAAATAATATTTATACGAATACTTCGATCACACTGACCATTCTCAGAGAGTGAAAGTCCAGCGCGGCTTGTACTCACCAAAGGTCCAAACATGTTGTATCCGCACGTGATCTGCTGTAGCTTGAAGGCCATGTAATGTGGCATGGGGTTTCCGGCAGCTCGGATCTCTTTCTCCAACGCGGGGCATAGAGACAGCTCCGTGCAAAAACCCCGCTGCCCCTCAGCAACACAGCTGTCACCTGTAAACCCTGACGGCCAGACAAGATATAAAGAAAATATAATTAATAGAAAGATCTAACTATAGGCCATCATGAGCAGGAAGTCAATACTTGGCATGAAGTAGGTAGATCAGGATCGAGAAAAATCGAAAATTATGCCTATGCCGTATTTTGAGTCGCTGCGTCACTAAACTTAAAAATACAGTCTTACAGTACTTTACAGTACTGTTGAATGCTTTGCGTTTTTTTATTTAGGAAGTTGTTTTTACTGTACCTACGAGTACCTGTTTTTACGAAAATCGATCACAGTAAGTAAAATAGTTCACTTACGTTGAATGAAGCTTTATTTAGCTTCGATTAAAAAAGGACAGCATTCATAAACACATTTTACGTTGTAGCTATTGTTAGCTAATTCCGCTATACCTACAGGGATAAACCCACGGAAGAGAAAGAACAAGGATAAACGTCACTACCTATGCCATGTTTTGAACAATTTTTTTTATTTGATTAGTTCCAGATCTTCATTTGAGGTTTATTAATTATTTTTTTTGGAAAGTCGACGATTATACTTTACGAGTTTACTAGCTTACGGCCGCGACTTCGTACGCAGTAACTTTAGAATTAGGTTCAGAGATAAAATAAACGTGTAAAGTAACAAATAAGCTATAAGTCATGAAACTTGCGCTGTTCACTATATAAAGTTATTTTTTTACAAGCTCCATAAGACGCATCTATACCAAATTTCAAGAATACATTCAACCCCCATTTTGCATCATTAGGGGTAGATTTTTTAAAAATCCTTTCTTAATGCACTCCTCGACCCAGCGGTTTCAATTGTGCGGTCAGTGAATCAGTCTGACAGTTACTTTCTTTATATGGATAGAATATATTAAGGACATCGTTGATGTAGGTACTTATATCACGACTGTAACAACTGTATCAAAATCCGTTGCGTGGTTTAGAATTAAAGGGTCTTTTTTTTTTTTTTTTATGGTTGACAGGCTAGTTGTTTGACCACAGCTCACCTGATGTTAAGTGAAGGTGTGGTCGAAGATGGTAAAGCACACCTAGCCTGGAATGGAACTGGCTCTCAAGTGAGGCTGCCGGAACACACCGTTAGATGCTTGGCGGCAGATTTTCAACTTGAGGGTGGTAGCTAGCCAGCCGAGTACTAGAAAGTACCCTACCACCATGCTATTTACTATTTATCTATTACGGTTCAAAAGATAATGAGACCGCTTCCCATCTCAGCCTTTATCTCTGGTAACAAACAACTAAGTATCAATAAGATATAAATCTTTTGTAACAAACACTAACACTAAGTAACAAAGAGATGCACCTAATATAAATGGTTAATTATATGAATTATTTTTACACCAGCAGTAATAGCACCCTTTTGGTGTGAAATCATAACATAAATCATGCTTAACTTATTCTGTTAAGTAGGTATATTCAACTAAATTGTTTGTGTTTTTGTATTATGGGATAATTACGCGGAGTACGGAAGTAATAAAACGCTACGATGTTAATTATTATTTACTTTTTAAAATCATGACTGTATCGAGCAAATCTGTAGGTACATAAGTAATGATATAAAAATGCAAAAATTTTATTTATGTAGTAAATATTCTGTAAGTACATACATACGTATACTTACATAATATATATCAAACTGTTTTTAGTATATGCATATAACGTATATGTTTATTAATGTTTGTTTTAAATAAAATAAAACTTACTGCCCGCAACAGTCGCCAACAGAACCGTCACATAAAACACAATCTTCAACATTATGTTGTCGTTTTATCTTATTAAATCACTATTAATTAAAGCGTGAGCGTCGAATGCCACTAGCTCCTGCAACAGTCCGTGTCGATATGACGAATCTTAACTAATTTGACATCATTGGAAAACACTACCACTCGATGTTCATTCGACCAATTTTAAAAACGATTGTACAACTTATGTTCGTTATTAATGAACTGCTATCCAAGACTGATGAGTTAGCCGTAAGTACATACGGCGGTAGCGCAGGTCAAGCGAGAGATGATTCGCTCGCTCGACTCGAGTCGGAATGAGTCTAAAAGGCCACTTTATTATTTAGCTTTGACCCGCGACGATAAACGAGGAGATGCGCGAAATAAGTAAACGTGTAATCGAAGACCAGATTATCCAGGTGACGGTCATTACCATACTGGGGCGCTATATTTCTCGAGTCAGTACGGTAACTTGAGTAGTTATTGAAAATGAAACACGCACGACAGTATTGCTCCGGCGTTAATGTTCTCATTCTAAGTGATCTTATTTTCTTAAAACGCAGGGGAAACCCCTGAAAGTCATAATTATTACGCTTAATTTTTTAAACCATTGACATTTGCTACTGATGGGCAAATTCCTACGATATTTCCCTTCCTGCTGGGCTTTTTGCTTCTAATGAATCTTTTTAAAATCTAAACTTCGAGACGAACAACTTGACTAGGTACAATAGAATTCCGGATCAGCCCTATTTTATAAAATGTCCTACTTCTGGATTTAGAGTATGGTATGACCATAGTCTACCACACTGGCCAAGTGCACGTATTCGAGAACATTAAAAATTCTCAGACAAGCAGGTTTCCTCATGATATTTTCCTAATAACAGAGGGGTTTCTAGTAATAGTTTATCAGAGTCAAATAGGGTATATTTTTAAACGTGAAGAGAATCTAATTACTCATGTTTCTACAGGTAGTTGAACTGTTGCTAACACGGACCAAAAATGGTAATTATTATTGGTAGCGGGAAAAATATGCGTTAATCTCAACCAATTTTATTTATCTAGCAAAAACATTTAATGCAAAACGGCCAACAATCTGCGTTATTATCCTGTTTATCGTATTTCTAATAGGATGACTTTGTCATCCTATTAGAAGCGAAGTTTATAACCGAATAAACAATGTTGACTAAATTGATTCCATACTGTGTCATCATGACACTATTGTCATGAAATTATACTGCAATTTTTAATTCATAAATTAAAAATTGCAGCATAATTCATTCTGTGTTGAAATTCTACATTCTACAAAGTTTTATTTTAAATGTAAACGTAATGAGATGAACGAGACACTCTTTTGATGGTAAGAGATAACACGTGTACAATTGTACATGACTATTGCAGCGATACACAGAACTTTGAATAGTAAAACAAAATCTCACTGCTTTGGCACTCATTACTCTCGATGGTTAGTCTCAACAGCTTTGTAATTTCGCTAGCTGCAGTACTCTTCAAACCAGAACACAGTAATGTTCACACACTACCGCTGGGTGGTAGAATATCTGGTGCTGCGGTGATACGTAGACGACTCCAGCTAAGGAGATCTACTATCGAGTAAAGTGAACGTTTGCATCACGTAATCTGTACTAGATCACGTATTATAAACTACGCACTACATCAGTACGATCGAGTGCATAGTTTATAAACGTATCAATTTAATCTTTATTCTTTATAATTTTTCTAGCGATAAACAACAAAAGTCCATTACACGTTTGCATTACAATTCAATTTTCTCTACGTGTAAGTATAAAAACAAGTGCAATATTAGTTAATTTCAATTAAAGTAGTGTTTCGTAGGAACGTATCATCATCGTCATCATCCACAGCCTTCTTTATCCCACTGCTGGGTATAGGCCTCTCTCTTTACATGCCATCTGCCTCGGTCCTGTGCCAATCTGGTCCAGATTCGACCAGGTTCGAGGAACGTATACTGAATAGTTTTTGCTTTAGATGCTGAGATTAGTGTTCTAAGTGATTGCACAACATTAGTAACTGAACTCCATTGTGTTACTAGTTCTGCGGGAAATTAAAAATACAGTGAGGCATCTGCACGCGCCTGCGAGTACACAGTCTGAGACACGCTTTGCTGCTGTTCATTTTTTAACTAAATATCGGTACCTACCAGTCTGGTAGAGTAAAAACTACTTGTCCACTGAAATGTGTCAGTTTACCTGCTACGTAGATTTTAAATTGCTGACTCATGTTTAATGAGTTCCAGTCATTCAAACCGGTTAGATATTTTACCTAAATTAATGACTCAGTAGGTATGTTTAACATGTCTACTTTTGTTAATTGTGTTTATTCCAATTAAATAAATCCTGCGTCGTTTCTAAATCTATTTTTTTAATATAAACGCTATTAGACGAACAAAACACGATGACATCGATTGTCTCAATAGCTCTGTAATTTTGCTAGCTGCAGTAACCTTCAAGTCGGAATACAGCAATGTTCACACACTAATAAATGATGGCAGGATATCTGATACTGCGGTAGGTAGTACTTGCCTAGATGACCTAGAAGATTTTGAAGCCTCAAGTTACCTATCATCTGGCTTAGAATTCGTGTAGGTTTTTTTTTTTTTGGCGTCGCGTTTTAGCATTTGCCAGTGTCAAGTAATTATATATTTTCAAGTTTCAAAAGTTAAATAAGTGCCATCGTAGCTAGTTTTAGTCAAAGTCGTCTTTGTCAAGTCCAGTTCGTGTCAGTTAATTCCAGTCATGCTTTAGTAAAGTAGTGGCAACTTTACTACAAAGCTTCGATGGAGTTTTGGAAGCAACACGAAAACTCATGTTTCACCACATTATATCATTTTCCCACACTCGCGCTTGTAATTCGGCACTTTATGAATAAAACACCACCATTTTTATGCATAAACACTCGACAAAACACAAGTTTTGGAAAAAAATACAACGGAGCGACATGACTCTTCCCGCGTTCCCGCCAAAACCTCCAATTCGTGTAGGTTTTCTACCAGGACTTTGTAAGACATCATAATTTGTCCGGACTTCTATGGAACCAAAAAGTTGGTAGGTTGGTAGGTTGTAAGGTTTTGCTTAGTTAGTTTGGAACTTTATGGTGTTGTATGCGACTACGCGTATAATATAAGTGCACGTTTTTTAATTGCAAATAGGCTTGCCGAGCACGCATGCCAAGTAGAAACGGAATCACTCGTGGCTTGAAAGCACCCAGATTGTATCTATCGGGGAACACCCACTCGGGCAGCAAATTCCATTCTTTGCGGTCCATACGAAGAACGTAAATAATACCTACGAATGAAAGTTCGTAAGTCAACGATGTAAACTGAGGTAAAACCTCATAGTAGTAACATTTAGTCATTTATATAAATATTAGAATATGCTAATACAAACGTTTGTAACGTATCAAAATATAAAATTTACGAACTTTTGTTGAAATGGCAGAATTTTTTTTCAAGATTTTCCAATTTCGAGATAGTAACCTGGCAATGAATACTTAGATATTATACTGAATAGATACTCATAAAGTAGTCGTTATCATCTTATTTGCTAGAACGAGTCCGGCCGCAATGAAGCGCAAAGGCGAGATTGGATTAGCTTTTAAAATGATAGAATAAACTATTATAATGTAGGGTTGTGCTTTCGTAACAACATTTTGGCTTCACCGGCTTCAGAGGAAGCCAAAATACTGTTAAAAATATATAAGCGTATCTAGTACAAATATTTTATGTCAAACTATTAGATATTGTAGTTTAGTGTGTAACGGGGATGACACATTCACTGTGTGATTAAACTCCTTTTTCCTACTAATATATCATTATAAATGTGAAAGTTTGTACGTTTGTATGTTTGTTATTCAAAAACGGTTTAACGGATCCGAATGATATTTAACACACATAATATAGTTTATTACCTGAATTAGCATAAAGAAAATTTTATCTCGGTAAAATATTAGGTCCTGTGGGTTATCAAAAAACTAACTACGGATGTATTCACTTGAAATTTGGTATGAATGTTTCTTCATCATCATCATCCACAGCCTTCTTTATCCCACTGCTGGGTATAAGCCTCTCTCTTTTCATGCCATCTGCCTCGGTCCTGTGCCAATCTGGTCCAGGTTCGACCCGCGACGGTGACAATATCGTAGACCCATCTTGCGGCAGGACAACCAACCGCTCACCTTGCCTAGGCCACCACTCTGTTGCAACCATGTTACTCCATCTGTCATCACTTCGCCTAGCAACGTGTATGTTTCTTATGGAACATTATTCTGGAATGAACGGTACCTATCCTTTTATTTATATTAATTTAGGGTGGTTCGATTTTCATACAAAATATTTTTTCCGTTTATGGACAAATGCAGCATAATTTTATTGCCACGTTTTGCCACGGGGCATGTCTCGTAAAACATCCACCTATTCTAGTACTTACGATACTTATTGTAACCTGTACGGGACCAAAAATACAAAATTCATAATTACTTTGTTCAAGATTTATTTTCTAAGAAAAATACAAATATTTCAAATACATAACAACTAACGGGACAAAATTATCAAGACTGAAGCTTATTACTCCTGTGCTTTTTTATATTGAATATAAAAAAACCCCAGAATATATGTAATGTTGTTTAATCTATGCTGACACAAACTTAAAATTACGATACTTCATATACATATTCCTAAAATTACAATGAAAGGATTTTTTTAACTTGATTAATTCTAAACCGAAAATGAAAATTGGCACACTGAAAGTTCCGTAATGTACAGATAGTATGCATAATTAAATAAAAACATTTTTGTAAAAAAAAAAAAAATCTGCCTTAAAATTATCATACCTTCCGTTAGTAATGTTACTTATTCTGTGACTTTACGTGCAAACCCGACTAGCTTTTGGTCGTTGATTATGTTTATAGGGATATAATTATGTTCACATAGGGTTTCCTTGGACTTTCTATGTAGGTTGTGTACTTAATCATGAATGGAAGTTTTCAGCTGATGTTGTTTAAAATCCAGTCCATATAGTAAGCGACGTTCGTGTAGACACCAGGGATTCCCCCGATCCCGCACCGCCTGGGCCCATAAGAAACAATCCCTCGTTGCACTTGCTTCACCCCTTTCTCGCTTTTATCCCTACCTTTCTTGTAGAGACCGGGGTACATGAGGGGCCCCCCAGAGTCACCCACGCAAGAGTCTTGGTTCGAATTGCCACCAGCGCATATCTGCGTGGCATGGATACGGGGCGACCTAAAAGTTTTTTTTTATATAAAAGTAATGAGCTATGATGGTAAGAGATTACGCCTGTCCATGACCATTGTGGCGATACACAGAGCTTTGAGTAGCGAAATAAAGTATATGATATTGCTTTGCGGCTCATTAATTTAAGACTTTCGATGGTTAGTCTCAACAGCCCAGTAATTTCGCTAGCTGCAGTACCCTCTTGGCGACAAAGTACCTGGTACTGCGGTGGTACCTACCTAGACGACCTCCTGCTAGATCTACCACAAAGTTATAGATTTTGTAACTACATAATATTCTACAGGATATTTTTTTGAGAAAGAATCGAAAGTTATGTGAAAAGGTTTGTCTGACGGTACGTCTGGTTCTATTGCTTCATTGAACTCCTAAGCGGCTGGACCAATTGTGATGAAATTTTTGTGTATGTTTGCGTGTGTCCATGGATGGTTTAGATTTAAAACTACGCTCGGTATGTGGCTCTGCTATCGTACACCGGTTACGAAGTACCGGGCATTGCAAGCTTGTCAGGAATATTTGGTTTCAAATGGATCATTATCAGTTCTTATTGTAATCTAGATCATAGGACTTTTCCAATGCAACTTCTTCCATCAGAATTTGCTTACCCGCGATACATTTGCTGGCAGTCCGAGTTACTCACGATACGAAGGTCCACGCTAGTGAGCACGGGTGACTGCACCCAGCGTTCTGTCACTCCCCATCCTGCCACCTGCCCATACATGCCCACCAGATCCGACTGCTGCAGCTCAGGAGTAACGGGCAAGCAAATCGCAGAAATAGTTTCTGGGGTATCAAAACGTACGATTAAAATCCTATAAACAAAATAATGCACTATTTTTTTTTAAACAACAAAATCTTTATTTATTTTTACATGAGAAAATGTTCTGTAGGCAAAACCATACAAAATGCTTATCAAATGCCTGTGTGCCTGTACCTTAAGGATATAAAACAGGTGAATAAATTACCCCTTTCAGATGATTGACAAAAATAGTCGGCTAGTATTAGTAGGTACATACCCAGTGTCAAGTCAGCTGGTTCTGCTAGTCTTATTAATGCTATATCATCAACCAACGTCTGCGGCCTGTATCCAGGGTGGGCTATAATATTGTTTATACCCACGTCCTAAAAAACATAAGGTTTCTTTGATATTATGTTAGTAGGTAGAAAAAAGTTATAATTTTCCGTCCATGGCAAATATCTGTAAAGCTTTGATTATGAATACAGTTAAAATAAAGTATATAGGCTGTAAAGGTTTGATTAATTAAGTTTGGATTGCAACGAAATTTTAGGTAGAGGCCCACTGCTTCGTTGAACTCAACCAGACACTTTGCCGTGCGTCTAGATTTTGCACAGTTGTGCTATAGCCGGATTGCATTTATAAATATGTCTCATGTCGTCTTTGTTAAACTTCCGTCATGTCTATAAAACGGAGCCCGTTCCATCCGCCATCATAATGAGGATCGATTCATAAATCCCACCATTTGGTTCAGCGCATTCTGTGTTCAAGAAATGTCTTGCAGTGCGCTTCCTGCCAGCAATTATTATAAGTGGGGTTTTATGTATACTCACCTTTTTCTTAGGCGCACAAGACTCCGCCGCTCTATCACTCCCATCGTCCACCATCTCACAGTCAGGGTCTGTCGTCACGTCCCATTCCCCCAGTATTACATGGTCCAAATGCACCATGTCTCCGAGGAACGTCACGCAGTGAGCAGCCGTCAGCACGTACCATTCATTTATGAGAGTACCGCCGCAGTTAAGTTTCGCACCACTTGCTGAAAATAAATGGAATATGTAGATGCGTACCTATTAGTTCCATTTCTTTAATATGCCATCTCGATTGATGCTAAGCGAAAATGTGGTCTGAGTTGGAGTACTATGGTTACTTGGAAGAAATCGATTCACTCTCTAGTTGAATGTACCTTCGGATTGTATAAGTATAATGTATATTGAGAAACAATTAAGAAAACTTATTCCACTGTTAGCAGGTACGAAAAAAAAAAATTTGCGCTTAAACCGCTTCCGAAATTTTGGAATGTCATCCATGAAACGATGTCATTCTTTCGACTTTCTGCCCGTCTGATAGTAAATTAGACCTTAGACGGGATGGAATTCGATTATGTTAATCTGAAATACGCTTCGAACCGAATCTGAAAAAATACTGACAAACTAGCAACTCTGCGTTGATGTATAAGCTAGTTTATGTCTCAAACCGTTCGTCAGCCTATGGATCACAATCAATGTAACGTAATTATTTCAAATGAAAATGATTTTGATTTGATTTTGGTATTCGAGCATGAGCCCGTGAACCTCTTAACATGTCTTCCAAATGAATTCCAACGCCTCTAGTTGATACTTGGTCGATCCATCCCAAAGCTGCGAGCAGTACCTAATTCATGCACGAGCGAACTTGTGCTTAGTATAACGTGAGCAACTGTTTCGACGAAGAAGTACCGTTGCCCATTTTGGCAATTAATTAAGCCTTAGATACAATACAGAGTGCAGAGATTTAAGAGTTGTAGTCATGCCTCCTTGTCGGCATGCATACATGTTTTTTTAATGATTATTTGTTGTATAATCTATCTATTTGTTCTTGTGTTGTTTATCTGTTTAGGTACTTTTTAATATTACTTTATTGTAAAATAAAAAATAAAAATAAAATAAGTAATTAATTTTACTCGAAAAATTTGGCCAAGTGTGAGTTGAACTCGCGGACTTAGAATTCTAATTTGGACACAATAAACTTAGTAATAGATTTGACACATTTCAGGTACAGAACCCTAAAATACTTAGTAAAAATACGCTTACTCGTGTTATAGTAAAGAATTACCATCCATGGCATTTCATATAATGGTACTCTATCACCAGTCGTAATTTTTTGTACGTCTAATTGTCCGCAAATGTCAGGCAATTTGCCTAGATTAGGATGATCCGTTATGTTTGGCGGTCCACCATCAGTTTTGGTATGTGCTTTCTTGCTCTCTGCGGAATCGATTAGTGACCCTATGAATTGGCTTTCTGTCTTTCCCAAAATGGGTCGGTCATGAATCTCTTTATTATTGTTAGGAGGGCTGTTGTCGTTGGGAGCGCCTTTTCGTGCTGCAGAATCTACACAGCAAACCTGAAAATTAGTCATTGAAAAATAGTAAAAATAGCTTTATTGCAAAGTCTATATTCTGAAACCCGTTGTATACACACAC
Organism: Biston betularia; assembly: GCA_905404145.2. Lineage (NCBI taxonomy): Eukaryota > Metazoa > Arthropoda > Insecta > Lepidoptera > Geometridae > Biston > Biston betularia. The sequence continues at coordinate 6,448,648 of FR989879.1, forward strand.
CGATTTGTTCTGTATAGCAAGACATTACAAGTACATACGCTAGTTTAACCACCAATAAAATTAAACTAAAAATATCTTATTTCATCGTTTTTATCTATTTTTTTTTTTAATGGTTGACAGGCTAGTTGTTTGACCACAGCTCACCTGATGTTAAGTGAAGGTGTGGCCGAAGATGGTAAAGCACACCTAGCCTGGAATGCAACTGGTCTGCAAAACACTGCAAAAAAAAACTGCAAAATCTATGGTAGCTTGGTAGATAATATTTATAATCTAATATAGCTACTTCTGTGCTAGGCTTTAGTCTGAATGGCCCCGTTATTTAAGCACATATTTTAAGTATGTATTTACAACAACACTAGCTATATAAGTCTATAAGTTATCTGATTCAAATAGTAAAAGCATTTTGCCATTAAAGCTTTCGTTTGGAGGTAAGTTGCGTTGTTTCAAATATCTTCCAAAATCTATTATTCAATAATCATAACGGTATGCACTCCTATTATATATTTTTTTATAGTAGATAGGCTTGCGTTTGACCGCCATCCCGCCTGATGTTAAGCGAAGATGCGTTCTTATATGGTGCAATGACTTCAACTCAACGATATTGAAGTTCAAGTCTAGTTCAACTGATTCAAATTTGAGTGAGCTAAAACAATTTGCGTTTCTTTTCATATTATATAAAGTATATTTACAAAAAATATAAAATATTGAGTTTTAAATGCTCCAAAGAGTTTCGAATATATGCCTTAACCTTTCTCATTTTTTTTTTTTTTTTTTTTTGAGTTTTTTGGCGGGAACGCGAGAAGAGTCGTGTCGCTCCGTTGTATTTTTTTCCAAAACTAGTGGTTTGTCGAGTGTTTATGCATAAAAATGGTGGTGTTTTATTCATAAAGTGCCGAATTACAAGCGCGAGTGTGGGAAAATGATATAATGTGGTGAAACATGAGTTTTCGTGTTGCTTCCAAAACTCCATCGAAGCTTTATAGTAAAGTTGCCACTACTTTACTAAAGCATGACTGGCACGAACTGACACAACCTGGACTTGACTAAGACGACTATGACGATAACCATAGTTAAGATACAGCAGAAATAACACTGAAGACGAGGCAGTATGGCTTTATAGCTTTAGCCTGCCCGAAAGGGCAAATTAACGAAAAAAAAAAAATTTTTTTTTTTGAAATGTGTCAGTTTACCTGCTACGTACATTTTAAATTGCTGACTCATGTTTAATGAGTTCCAGTCATTCAAACCGGTTAGATATATTACCTAAATTAATGACTCAGTAGGTATGTTTAACATGTCTACTTTTGTTAATTGTGTTTATTCCAATTAAATAAATCCTGCGTCGTTTCTAAATCTATTTTTTTAATATAAACGCTATTAGACGAACAAAACACGATGACATCGATTGTCTCAATAGCTCTGTAATTTTGCTAGCTGCAGTAACCTTCAAGTCGAAATACAGCAATGTTCACACACTAATAAATGATGGCAGGATATCTGATACTGCGGTAGGTAGTACTTGCCTAGATGACCTAGAAGATTTTGAAGTCTCAAGTTACCTATCATCTGGCTTAGAATTCGTGTAGGTATTTTTTTTTTTTTGGCGTCGCGTTTTCGCATTTGCCAGTGTCAAGTATTTATATATTTTCAAGTTTCAAAATTTAAATAAGTGTCCTCGTAGCTAGTTATAGTCAAAGTCCAGTCTTAGTCAAGTCCAGTCTGTGTCAGTCAAGTCCAGTCATGCTTTAGTAAAGTAGTGGCGACTTTACTATAAAGCTTCGATGGAGTTTTGGAAACACCACGAAAAGACATGTTTCACCACATTATATCATTTTCCCACACTTGCACTTTGTGATTCGGCACTTTATGAATAAAACACCACCATTTTTATGCATAAACACTCGACAAAACACAAGTTTTGGAAAAAAATACAACAGAGCGACACGACTCTTCCCGCGTTCCCGCCAAAACTTTTCGTGTAGGTTTTTTTTTTCTTTGGTTTTGGCGTCGCGTTTTAGCATTTGCCAGTGTCAAGTAATTATATATTTTCAAGTTTCAAAAGTTAAATAAGTGCCATCGTAGCTAGTTTTAGTCAAAGTCGTCTTTGTCAAGTCCAGTTCGTGTCAGTTAATTCCAGTCATGCTTTAGTAAAGTAGTGGCAACTTTACTACAAAGCTTCGATGGAGTTTTGGAAGCAACACGAAAACTCATGTTTCACCACATTATATCATTTTCCCACACTCGCGCTTGTAATTCGGCACTTTATGAATAAAACACCACCATTTTTATGCATAAACACTCGACAAAACACTAGTTTTGGAAAAAAATACAACGAAGCGACACGACTCTTCCCGCGTTCCCGCCAAAAACTCTTAACCTTTCTCATGGAATGACAACAAAGCTCAATTTTTATTTTGAGTGTATTCTTTTTTTAATGGCCTTTTTGGGACATTAAAAAGTCCGACGGTTAGTATTTTAATGTAGGTACTATTATTTTTTGTAATTTATTTATTTTATTTTATACATTTACTGCTCACCAAAGGTTCAAAGGCGCTGTATCCGCACGTGATCTGCTGCAACTTGAAGACCATAGGATGCGGTATGGGGCTCCCAGCGGCTCGGATCTCTTTTACCAGCGCTGAACATTGAGAAAGCTCCGTGCACGAACCCAGCTGCCCCTCAGCGACGCAGCTGTCACCTGTAAACCCTGAACATATCCCACAAAACCACTAAATACTTTTGTGATTATCGACAAAGTTTATGAAATAATCTCGACTGGAAAGCTACCTTCCTAAATTTACTTGCCAGTCACGCAAATAAAAAACCTTAAAATGAAATCATATTTACCGTATGAAACCGACGCCAGCAAATCCATCGTATAAAACGAAATAAATATGATCAACATTTTGCTAACTTTTACTATCGAGCGACGAGTCTACTAATTTCTGCCAGAGCCAGAGTCGAAGTGACGTTTATTGGTATATGTTACTAGTCCGGGTGGTAGCGTTGCATTCTAGGTAGTGATTTTACGCCGGTCCATTGCTATCTTGTTCGATAGATCTCGAATAACTGATAAGTAAACCGAGCGTCAGCTGGCGCACCCGCGGTGGGTGTATAGTAGGTATGAGAGGCCATGTAAAGAAAAATTAAAAAATTAAGTAATTGTACGCTTGCTGTAACCTCTTTTCATGATTAGTTGACATCATACTGAGTTGAAAAATAGTCGACAGCTGCATGGAGGATGGATGGATGGATGGATTATGGATTATGCGTCAGCTGATCGCATGAACTTGTAAAAAAACGCATAAAAAAAAGTCATAGTACGCCGGATAAAACTTACCACACATACATCCACACACCATCCAAACTCAGGGTATATTATATTACCCTGAGTTTGGAAACTATTGCGGGAGCTAGGGCCTAAAACTTGTGTATTTTTGTAAAATTAGATTTAAGCAATGTTTTTTTTTTTATACAAATAATTTGTAAATGTAATGTATAGAATAACACAAGCACATTTGTCGAAACAAATAAATACATTATATTATTATCAATTCAACTATTACTTAATTTTTTTATCTTTTTTTACAACTTCCACGACCTCCCACACCCAAACCCACCGCTACTTGGGCAGGTGACGTTCGGTTTACTTATTAGCCATATAAGATCTACTATCAGTATCAATATCAGCCGGCTTACAATGACTTTTGTATTTGTAACGATACCACCCGGATTATACGTTCTAATGCCCAAAATTCTACTTAGTACAAAGAACAAGAACCGCAATAGAATTACCCTTTTCCAAAAATCGATGATCTCATGTTTAGGGTTTCTAAACAGGACAACAAGACATTATGTCCGTCGTCCTGTCTCACCTATGTTGTCCTATACTCGTATGTCTTGATTCATAATAATACAGCTGATTACACTACATTCACAAAATATAGGATCTATGGCGGATTATCTGACAAATAATAAAAAATAAGGGAATTCTATGAAACGGTTTTATACATTTTTAGCTCTATCGTAAACACGATAATACAAAGAACCGTCAAAATTGGTATGAGTATAATTCGTGCTCATTCTTAGGTTTAACAAGGAATATAAAAAACTGGGCGTCGGACTGGTTGAACTTGCGCTAAGAATCTAACCGATTTTTTATACTTAAGTCTTCAATATGCTTAAACAGACTTACATTAATTATGTTTTTCGGATTTTTTTGTAAACGGGATATTAGATACGAATGTTGCTGAGGTATTTTAGTGAAAAATTTACGTTCAAACCACATTTATTCTCAAAAAAATAACGGCTTTCAGATTGAAGGTAGCTAATTAAAAAATTCAATTTTTAAGCAAATAATAATTTTCCCAAATTACCTAGACCTTCATGTAAGTGAACCAATAACAGTGCGTGTGGCGTCTCATACGATGGTTGATGTCTCCTGAGCCAGGCATAGTAATGAATAAACCAAGAATAATGTGCCTAGTAAAAAAGAAACAGTGCACAATTTTTTTTTTTGTAATTTTGACATCATTTTATTGACACGTAAATATTGTTAATATCTGATAAAAGTTCATGTATATTTCTGTATTATTTTTAGCCAATATAATTACACATAACCGTTTTAGTTATTAAACAACGACAATCCATTAAAAAAACTATAAGAAATTTCGTAGCCAAGGAAACGAAAGTTCCTATTCTGGAGTATAGACATAAGACGACGCCTCTCTGAATTTATTTATTTCTACATATTTTTTTCTTCTTCTAATGATGTATCTGTTTGTTGTTAGATACTCGTACCTCATTGTTATTACAATCTAGCTTATTTGAGACTAATAAGTAATTTTAATATAACTTAAATTGCTAAGTAGAGATTTCTACATATGGTTACAAAATTTATCTAATACAATTAAACGTGCAATATTTGTACGTATTTATATGTATATTTTGAAATTCCGAAATTGGCTTTAACGGTTACTAAAACTTGCGCTGCGGGGGTTATTGGGGGGCGTAAACAAATCGATCTAGCTAGGAATTACTTCATTTAAAACACACTTTCTGAGTTCTAAATATTGCATATACGGAGCGAAGCTAGTGGTAGCTAGTGGTGGTAGTAGGCCAGGTACTTAGTAACTACAAATAGGAGACGTCGTGTGACCAGAATGCTGGCATCTACTTCAGACAAAAGTTTACCACCACCAAACCAATGCTGCCAGAATTCTGGCGCCATTCCGCTTTTAATGGACTTCTAAATTATTAAAACAATATAGTTGCATATTTAAGGTGACTTACAATAAATGAAACATACCCACTTGTAGTCCGGTCAATGAGTCAAACGGTATAATTGGTAGGGCTCAGTGAAGTCACATCGATTATATTAGTACAAAATTTAATTTCAAATAATTACATACATAAGAATTTCAAGGTATAAATAAGTCAAGTAAATAACTCAAGCAACATATGAAATAATAACTAATCTAACTACTACTTCTAAACTAGGTATTTCTTCGTTTTAAAAAAAAAATACAAATAGACCTGTGTAGATCTAAGTATTAACTTTAAGTCGATTTTTATTATTAGTATCATGATCTTATACGATTACAGAAAGGAACATGGTTTTTATAAATTATATGCAGCAAAATGTACCAATTGAGGAAATGTCACAAAAAAGGCGCGAGACTATATAAGCAGGTCTAGACCACATTATAACATACGTACTACTTATATAGGTATTCATAAACATAACAAACAGCTTTTATGATAGCAAGTTTTTTTTCTATAAAACTACGAAGTAGTTTATAATTATCCTAATTTGATGCCCCTATTTTATTTCATTTTTCCTGACAAAAGAATCTTTGAAGGAGATCATTTATACCTAGGTACTGCTGTGATTTTCTTCCTCAACTTCCCGCCGAAAATCGTTAGATACTCAAAGGTACTAAGGTAAGGTAGGTTACTGAAACAATGATTTAGGTAGGTATAGGTATTTATTTTTAGCCAAGTAAGTAGAACAGGATAAAATAAATTGGCAGACAGTTACATTCTTTATTCTTGATAGGTTTCCGCCTGACCGCATCCTGCCTGATGCTAAGGAACAATGTAGTCGAGGATGTAGCAAGTCTACCTAGATAGAACCTGTTGATTCTGAATTTGAAGACACCCATATTTTACTTTTTGTTGTTCATCTTCACCTAACCGTGTAAATAAAAACGTGAAATCGGAATTAGTGTGCACATGGAGAGTCCACCATGCACCTACGAGTGACGCCTTTGGTCGCGTTTTTGTACCGAGCGTGTGTATTACGTGCCAAGACACGTTCCCCGAAATGTATCCGATAGAAAACCAATAAATGGTAAACAAAAGACTTTACGTTACTACTTACAGTTAAAACTTGACCAAAATGTAATTTCCTAGGAGCCGTATAGATAACAGACAACAACAGAATAACAGATATAAGGCACACTGAAGTTAAAACCATGAAAACCATTTAAAACGTTGTTGTCGTTGTTACATTTTCATTGTTCTATAATCAAGATTATATTCCTTAGGAACGCATCTCATCCAATAAAGAACAATTTGACGTACTTTTTAATTATATCCATGGTGTGCAGGCGTCACTAATATTTTGTTTCGCTAATTCTGTGCGGTTGAGTAGTTTCATTTGAAAAAAGAATAATGCAGTAGTCACGGAGACTATTTCAACGTGCGCATACGTTGGAACGCAATGAATTCTCTTTGGTGGTGCACCTTCGTACATGTTCTCATTCGATGCGGTCAAACTGGTAAGAATAATCGATTAAACTATACTCGATTTATAACATTTAATAGGATTGCTATCAGCAAAATTAGTAAGCTCATTTTACAATGAATTGTATGATTATACTTTCAAACATTTTATTGATGTAGGTACCTCTTTACCTAAATTAAAAATAAAATTGAATGTTTGAACGAATTAAGGAAAAATGAAATAACTGGCTTTTAAAAAAATGTGTTTTGAAGTCAATGATCTTACGAGTCTCACGACTGGGTTAGTTTTAAGCTCTTTTATGTTTCCTCATTTTTTAATTTTGTTTGGTGTCCTTTAAAGAGGGATTCCCTTTTGTAAATGGTATCAACACCCATTTAAAACATTGGCTACCAACCTGCATAGCTATAAATGCTATGATCGATGATTAAAATTTCCCAATGAGTAAAGTTATGAGCAAAAATGTTCTATAAGGAAGGTAAGAAGGCAGTATTTTAGAATAAATTATTAAATTACCTTTTCAATTAGAAGCATTATGCACCTATGTAACATCTTAGAAATCCCAGTAATGTATTTTCTATCTACCTACTGCTTCACAGTCGCATATTATTTTCCTTATCAAGTTTGTTCATAAAAGATTTAATGATAATGTAACTCTTTATTGTTCACTCCAATCACGAACAATTTAAATACTTAACACTAGGGGAACAATTTGTGACCTTATCGCTAAGAGTAACCTCTTCCATGCAACTTCAGGTAAATTCATATAATTATGTATTACAATCATAGATATAAAAGCGACTTTAAATCAAGGAGCATTTTAAAATTTTTTAATCATATAGTCGTTTTTAGACAATATGATTAAGTTCGACACACTTTTTTTTCTTTTTTCCTGATTTACACACTACTGCTTGGGGCAGAATACCTGGTACTCGGGTGGTCCAGACGGTGGTGGTGGTCCTACATAGACGACTTTCTACTAAGGAAATCTACCACAAAATAATAATATATTTTTTTATATAAATTCTTTAGTTATAGTCTTCAGTCTAGGCGTTGCGTAAATTTTCTATCTTAGCCACGTTTTTACTCGTCTGAGTGTGCTGCATGACTTCAGATGTGATCCCTTCAAATTCATTAAATTTAGAAACTTTTTCCATACATTTTTGTTATTTTAATCATCTGAACAGGGTGCAACAATGAAAGAGTAAACGCTGGTGAAGGCAAAAAGTTATTTTTCTTTTCTTATCGACAAAAGTAATAGTTAGTAGGGACGTAAACAAAATCCAGGGGGGGGTCCCTCCCCAGCCCTCCCCTAGGTACGCCCATGGGGGGGAAACAATTCATTACACCACTTGATAACTAAAACATCAAAGAGTTCGATGCGTTGAGTGTGAACTCGAAATAATGGAAATCCGAAGGTCTTTTAGTGTTTAAATATGAACACGTATTCACGTAGGTACCTACATACAGCCTTGCTCACGAAAGAGTCACACCCCAGTTTTTTGTTTTTGCATATTTTGCGCATAATCTAACTATAACTATTGTCAATATAATAAATCCACAATATTTTAAATAATATTCTCATTGCCTGTGCGATTTAATTGTGGATTTTTTTTTTGATACCAAATTGGATTTTTTTTAATACGGAATCGTTTCGCGTTTGACCACATCCTGCCTTATGTTAAGCAACGATGTGGTCTGGGATGGAACACGCTTACCTAGAAGGAATCTGTTTACTTTTATTCATATCATAGTAAGTATATCAAGACACTCATATTGTGTTTTTGAATGTGGATTCGAAGCGCTTAGTGCGCAAATGGGAAACGGGTGACGCTTTGGCCGCATCCGGTAGTAAAAAGAGCCGAGGGGAACCGAGTCGTGCTTTTGCCATTGCTGACATTGGGGCAGTGACGATGTGGTCGAAGATGGTAAAAACACTTGGATTATTTGGAATACCGACAGCTATAACACTATAATAAATGTGATGTGAAATCGTGAGGCGCAGCTTATATACGTATCTATGTATTATTATGGCAGCTCGAAATATATGTTTGTTGTTTTATTATTTTCTTATTCACGGATACATAGACAGAAGAATTAAAGGGTCACATACCTACAGTGGCGTAACTACTACAGGGCTAGGCGGTACCGTGCACCGGAACCCTCAAGCCCGGACCCTAGGGGCCCTAACGACCAAGCAAGATTACTATAATTTCTCCCAACTTTAAAATGTAGGTTTTAAGATGTACTATAATTATGGCAACTCAGTTGAAAGCAATTGAAACATGAAGTGGATTCCCCTAATTTGTTTCTGTTGTTTGTACAGTGTTGCCAACTTTACTTATTGAAAATTATTGTAGTATTTATTAGTATATATATAAAAGTAATTTACTTTATAAAACCTAACTAGGTATTTTGAGGGCTTTTTTGTCTTTGGATAGGTACTTAAATATTTAGTTACACATGGTGACATAGCCTAATTTTCGTCATTGTAACAACTTTTCATTACTATTGTGATGTTTTTTAAATAGAGCATGACGTAGGTACAATGGAAACTACGATAGTAGGTACAGTACCTACTGAACAAGGCGTTATCGGAACTACAAAGTATAATCACGTGTTATAAAAATCAATTAATGATTTAAAATGCCATAATCGAAACGTGCGTTTCAGTAGCACATAGCGATGTAAATACCTAACTATATAATATTAGGTTTTAGGTATTATAATCTGTGACACGGCTAGAAATACCTATGGCAAAAATTAGCCAAGTAGTTCCTCATTTTAGATGGTTATTCGATATACTGTGTAAATTACATACAAAAAGCAAAGTTTTTTTAAGCGCATAGTATAGTTTATAGTTGATAATTGATTGTTTTTTGTGGATACACTGTCAATGATTAATTCTTAAAGATTACAGTATACAGATAAAATAAACTTCATTTATAATTGTGATCTAGCCAATATATCGTCCATGAAGATAGAGAACCACCACGCCTGGACGATCTTGGATGACATCGAATGCGGCGAGAGTGTAGCCGACCGCATCATCGGAGGGAAGACTGCAACTCTAGGCCAGCTGCCCTGGATCGCACGCCTTGGTTATACGGGTAAATCTCTTTGTTTATACATTTTTTACGTAGTTTTAAGTTTTAGTAGCTCTGTGGTTAGTTGTTAGCGCCGTCGGTTCACACGCTGCGTCGGAGGGCGTCAATTCAAATTCTAAACATGGGCTTGAACTGCCCGTGAAGAAAAACATCGTGAGGAAACCGTAGCATTGTGGTAGAATACTTTCTAGTACTCGGCAGACTTTCTTGAGAAAAGTTTCCACTACGGAAGGAGTTAAACAAGAAAAACACGGTGCGTTCGTTAGCAGTATTCTCTCAATCACAGTATTACGAGCAGATAATGCTGCAATTCCCACGCCAGAACTCGTATGAGAAAATTACTCAGATTTTCTGGTGTAGATATCCATATTTACCTGAGCTGAGTGTGGAAACAATTGAAAGTCGAACTATCAAACGTCGGGTTTTGTTATTATTTAGTATGTTATAGTTTTTGCATGAAAAAAGTTTCATTATAAAATCTGATAGGTACCATGCAGGTTCCATTTTTATGCAAAGTGGGCATTGCATTGAAACGGCAATTTCATTTTTAAATACTGATTTAGCGGCATATAATCCCATGTACGAGTGAAACCCATGCTTGTCCGGTTTCATTTTATTTAGCGGTCATACTATGACCACCGTTTGATTCGTATTTCCAAGCTACACCGTAAGTGACTGGCATGATACAAGAACGCTGCAATCAATCGGTCGTTTACCCCACATTGCTCTGGTAGTGTACTATAAAAAGTACATTTGCCTTGCCTCAACAATCTAATGCATTTTTGCATCAACTTGTTTCTGAACAATATTTAAACTCAATTTTGGAACAGAAAGTATCTGTTACTTACAGTTAGATCCAGCTGGTAAGGGGCTAGCAGACTAGCGACTTTTAGTCGGCAATTGGCGTTTAGCGATTGTATCGATGGTGTATCGCCTTGTGATGACTTTATTTTATTATTTACATGATCTAAATCTATAGACAATTCGAAGAGGTCTTTCTTGGTGTTGCGTCTCCTACCTACACTACAACTCTTACTAAATTAAAGAACCGAATAAGTGCGTAGCAATAATTTAAAAAAAATTATTGAGAAACCAGTCCATAAATCACATCATACAATATTATTTAAAACCAATGGAAATTAATTTTAAATTACTAAGAAAAACGCTCATCAAAATAAACATATAACAAATATTATTCTTGCTTATCGTAGTTCTGAATTTGTATTTTTTATCCAAAGCGCTAAACAAGCAGCCTAAATTGGCGCGATTGACGTATTTTATGTGTAGATACAAATTGTATTAAAATTTTCAATTATTACGACAGATATAACATACATACAACATATATAACATTACAGAAGAATTATTGTAATTGTTAACGAAACTGAATAAAGACGACAAAAAATAATAATACATACTAATAATAACTATAATTAAGTGTAAAAATATATGAAACGCTAAACTTTATCTACAAGAAATGATAATATTTATAAAAACATACTCGTATTAAATGCTGGACTTTATGTACAAGAAATGCGGGCAATATTTGAAAATATGATTGTAACTGTAAAATTACACAATATCAACCACTGAGCTCACAATAGTGGAGAGTCATAATAAAGTAGCATCATGCAAGCTTCCAATAAATCGAATGAATCGTCATTCGCCATTACCAAAAGTCGCTAGTCGGCGTCGACTCGATGGGGCCAAAATGATTTACAATCACGTATGTTTCTTCATTTGAAAAAAATATTACTACCTACTGATCTGTGTTCCTTTAATCATCATTAATCATTTGTAACACATTTTAATGTGACTTTTAAATTAGCTAGCTTGCTATTATAAATCTTGGGGAAAATATTTGTTCAGTGAAGGCTCGTTTAACCGCACTAATAAAATTATTATTATTGTTGTCGTAAGTCATTCGGCTAATCAAAAATCTAGGTGCCTAGTTGAATAAATAAAGAAAAATATTTTTTGTATTAATACAGATGCAAGTGATGCAACATGAATCAGTTTTTTATGCTCAAATAAATCATCATTATTATTATTTATTATTCATCGTTATTTATTTTTCATCTTATTTTTTAAATTTTTTACATTAAATATTTAAAAAACATATATAATATAAAAAACTTAAAAACTAGGGTGCCGCCGGCAGCGGGGCAGGGCTCAAGCTGCCGGTGGTTAGGGCTGCAGAGTGAGGAACCTCCTCACAATGCGCGCCGTGTCAAGGATCACTGCCTTTTGAAGCTGACCCTTGACCCAACAGTCTAGCGAGAGTCTCTTGAGATGTTGGTCGAGACTCTTCGCTATAAGACCGTTTACCGTGACAACTATCGGGACAATGATCGTCGAATCAACATCCCACATGGCGGTTATCTCGTGAGCCAAGTCAAGGTACTTGCTGAGCTTGTCCTTCTCGGCCTTCACGAGATTCTCGTCATGTGGGATGGTGATGTCAACGAGCACTGCCCGGCGTTGGGCTCGGTCGACCACCACGATATCAGGCTTATTGGCGACAATAGTCCTGTCCGTGATGATAGACCGGTCCCAATAGAGCAAAGCACGACCATTTTCGAGAACTGGCGCTGGTGCGTACTTATAGTACGGCACCTCAGACTCGACAAGGCCGTATTGAAGAGCAAGCCGCTGATGGATGATCCTGGCTACTTGGTTGTGCCTGTGCAAATACTCGCCGTTAGCAAGATGCGAACAACCGGAAATAATATGTCGGAGCGATTCTCCGGGACGGTGGCATGCCCGACAGATTATTATTATTATTTTTCTTGAGTTTTACTTCTCAGCTCTTTGGCTGGTTTTAAACTACATTTACGAGCGTGAACCAAGTAAATGTAGCGTGTAATGTGTTTAAGTTAAGGGTGCGTTGTGATGAAAGCCTGTATCATTTTCTTCAATCTGCATGAACTTTCGTACAATTCGACATGTATTTAAAATTGCAGCTTTTTGTAGGGTTATGTAGAGGGTTTCCTTTAAATTTAGTAGCTTGAGGCTATGGAGGAGATGATTGGGGATAACACCTGTTGTTGAGAGGACTATAGGAACTACATACACTTTTTCTTGTCGCCAGATTCTAGTCACTTCGTCTTTGAGTTCTGCATATTTACTAATTTTTTCAGTTATTGTCTTCTGTATGTTGTGGGTGTTGGGAACTGCAATGTCTATTAAGTAAGTTACTTTGTTTATTTTATCCTGTAAGGTTATATCCGGTCTGTTATAGTGAATCGTTCTGTCGGTGAGTATGGCGCGATCGTAGTAGAGTTTGTGTGTTGTATTTTCTAGGATAGTTTGTGGTGTGTATTTGTAGTAAGGGGTGTTTGTGTCGTTTATGAGTGTATACTTGAGTGCAAGTTCTTGGTGAATGACATTTGCTACCTGATTGTGTCTGTGAGTGTAGTCCGTTTGTGTTAGTGTTGTGCATGCTCCTGTTATGTGCTGTATGGTTTCTGGTTGGACGTGACACTTGCGACATTTATCGTTGGTTACTGAAGGGTCTTTAATTATATACTTTCTGTAGTTTTTAGTGTTAATTATTTGGTCTTGTATCGCAATTATAAATCCTTCGGTTTCTGGGAATAAATTACCTATTTTAAGCCACCTATTTGAAGCTAATGTGTTTACGTGGGATTGTTCTAGGTCATGAGGATGTCGACCATGAAGAACTTTCTTCTTCCACTCTTCAATTTTTTGTATTTGTGGGTCATCATTATTAGTGTGTTGTATGTTTGTCTGTTCGTTTAAGTTAAGTGGAGTGTAATTTAGATCGTTTAGAACTATGGCTTTATGTATGTTACTAGTGATAGATTTTGTGTGGAAGAATGTTTTTAATCGGCTAACTTGTTTTCGCCACAGGTGCTGGATATCTATTAGGCCTCTCCCTCCATTTTGTCTTTTAATAGTTAGTCTTTCTATTGCAGATTTAGGGTGTAAGTTATTGTGTTTTGTAAGTGTAGTGCGTGTAGTTCGTTCCAATTGTTCTGTGTCTGTTTTTGTCCATTTTATAACTCCAAATGAGTAGGTTAATATTGGGATGGCGTAAGTGTTTAAGGCCTTAATGAGATGTTTACCGGAAAGTTGAGATTTACATATGGCGTTAAGTCTCCTCTTGTACTCAGTAGTAAGCGTGCCTTTTATCCTTACATGATCAAGCCCCTTTAGCTGCGCGTACCCTAAGTATTTGTATAGGTCGGCTGGTTCCATTGCTGTTATTGTGTCTGTGTTATTTACTATGTAGTTGCCAGGTTGTATCTTGCCTCGAATGATGTGCAGTGTTTTACACTTATCTAAACCAAATTGCATGTTAATATCTTTACTGAACTCTGCTGTAGCTTCTACTAGTTTCTTCATGTCTTTTTGCGTTTGTGCATATAGTTTAATATCATCCATGTATATAAGATGTGATATGGTTGTTTGTTCTGTGGTGTGTTTGAAGCAGTAACCGGCCAAACAGCGTTGCAGCAGGTGGGACAGGGGGTTAAGGGCAAGACAAAACCACAGGGGGCTCAGAGAATCACCTTGGTAGATACCTTTCTTAATAAAGATCTGTCGTGTTGTAACAGTGCTGTTAGTACTATTTATTTGAAGTGTAGTTTTCCATTGTGACATTATATTGCGTAGAAAATCTATGATTTTTGGGTTTATTCTATAAATCTCTAATATTTGTAACAACCAGGAATGTGGAACACTGTCAAAAGCTTTTTTATAATCTATATAAGTGCAATGAAGATTTCTATTTTTTGCTGTGGCATGTTTGTGTATAGCTGAGTCAATAATCAACTGTTCTTTACACCCCATGTGGCCTCGTCTACATCCCTTCTGTTCCTCTGCCATAATATTGTTGTGCTCGATATGATAGCTGATTTTAGTTGTAATTGCTGATGTTAATATTTTATATATTGTGGGAAGGCATGTGATTGGTCTATATTGGGACGGTTGGGGGGAATTTTTAGTTTTAGGCAGCATGTAAGTTATTCCTGTTGCCATAAATTCAGGTATATTCTGTTTACAAAGTACTATATCTGTTAAATTTTTTGCTATGGATTTGTGTAATGAAGTTAACTTTTTGTACCAGAAATTTTGTATTTTGTCTATTCCAGGTGATTTCCAATTATGTAACCTACTTGTGATGTGTGTGATATCTGACTCTGTTATTTCTACAAATTCCATTTCATTTATTGCCCTCCATTTTGTTTCTTCTTCCGTTATCCAAGTTGCTTTGTCATTGTGTTGCACTTGTTCTTCCCAAATGCCAGACCAAAATGTTTCTAGGTGTTCTTTTGTAGGAGTGTCTGCTGCATTCGTATCTGTGTTATTTGTATTAGTGTGTGTGTTGTATAGGTTCCTATAAAACATTTTTTCGTTCGTAGCAAATATGGCGTTATCATTTTTGCGCTGTTGTGCCTTCTTATACCTCCTGAGCCTATGAACTTTAAGTGCCAGTTTCTGTTTTAAGGTGTCTAAAAATTCCTCAGGTTTTTTGTTTCTATTTTCGTGTGTGGTGTGAGTATCACTGCTTTGGAATATAGCCTCAACTCTCCTAACTACTTTATTTGATCTGTTGTTATTGATGTACTGTGTAAGTCTACCGCAGTCAGCTCTTAATTTTTCTATGTCTGTCTCTAGCCTTTGTTGCCATGGTGGTTTGTTATTATGTCTTGGTCTTGTATTTCTTGTGTGTTCAGTGATTTTAAAGTTGAGTTCTTCACATATAACTACCGCTGTGCAGTAAATAAGCGTGTGTATGTCTATAAGTTGTGAGTCATCTGATATGAATTGTTGTAGTATATTTTCATTAAATAAATTAACTAACCTAAATAGATTAGTACTGTATCTAAGTTTAGGTAATTTTGGCCGAGCTGCGGGATCCATCCCCGAGTATTGTGCTAGTGTTGTTATAAACTTTTCATGTATTTCTTGGACATAATTATCTGTTGTTAGATTCTGATTTACTGCAACTAAGGTCTCAATATCGTTTTCTAGCATTAACATAATAGATTCGGTTTGTGTGAACATGTGTGATTTTTGTGTGTGCGCTTGTGAGTAATTGTATGCTTGCGTTTGTGTGTTAGGTACTAATTGAACTAATGGTTGTGACTGTATTTGTTGCGTATTTTCGGTTATGTTTTGTGTTAATGGAGAAGCGTTTGAGTTAATTTCTTCTTCCTGTAGGTGTATTCGGGTTTCTTCTTTTAATTGCTGTATTATTTCTTGGGACAAAAGTTTATTTCTAACTATGGCTCTTTTCTGATCTGATATTCTTTGCTGTGAAACTTTAACTTCCGGATATTGTTGTGTAAAAAGTTCATGTAGTTGTTGTCTGTATGTGGTCATGTCGGTCTCTAATTTGGTAATGTAAAAGTAAGTTCGCATGAATAATGAATAATGAATAATAATGAATAATGAATAATGAATAATAATTTATTTTGAGCAAAATATATACAGTGAAGTTATAACTTAAAACACTATGATAGTAAACTTAATAAAACTTATTTCCTAACTTCTTGCTATGGACCCTGAATCTCGCACTAGGGAGTCCCGTGTCGTGAGATTCAGTGATTCCCACCTATATTAAATAATTAATATTTGAGCAAAACATATATAAACAAACAAGTGATACAAACTGAGCATGTATGTTTGTGTGTGTGTATGTGTGGTGTGTGTGTGTGTGTGATATGTATGTAAGTAACTGTGAGATGAAAATAATGTATCCCCGGAAAAAAATAATAATAATAAAAGAAATAAATAAATGATGGTTCTAGTTATATATATCTATTGTAGAATTGTATTAAATTGAATTCAGGGGACTGATTCCTAGTAAGACGGTTGTACTACTGAGATTGGCTGTGCACTTCTTTGGAGACAAACCGTCGGGCTAAAAAGCAGGCCCCTTATAGTCATTTGATTATAGATAATACGTTTTCCGTTGCAGCTTGATCTATGGATAATAACCAGGATGTAATTATACGCTTACAAGTAAAACGTGATGATTTTAATATGTCTAAAGAATTATCAATGCGCTGGTATATGAAAGGACCCTTAAAGTAGTAGGAACGTTGAGCGAAAGAGGTCCTGGTTTGGGGAATATTCCAGGCATTGCGTCGAGCTGATCTAGTACTAGGAACAATAGTTTTTAGTGCTATCTTATGAAAACGTAGAGTCGATGCAAGGATGTAAAGCTGCCGAACTGAGAGATAACCAGTTTCCTTATACAATTGGGTTGTGGGATATAAATAAGGCTTCTTATATGCTACTTTCAAAATGAATCTCTGCGCTCGTTCTATTTTCATAAAAAGGGTTTTGTTTGCAGAACCCCAACATACTATGCAGTAGTTAAGTAGGGATTGGCACAGAGCCTGGTACACTATTTTGAGTGTATGCGTGTCAGCCACAGAACCAATCTTTTTGTATATGTGAGCCATTTTGCGAAGTCTTGTACACAGATTGATGATGTGGCGTTCCCAATTAAGCCTGTAATCAATATCAACACCTAGATACTTGATAGAATTAACGCGCTCAAGCTCAGGACAGGAACATAAGTTAGAACCAAGAGCACATGTGTGGATTTTAAGAGATGAGGATTGTGGAAAGGTCTTTTGAGTAATAGAAAAAGTTATGTACTTAGTTTTGGACGCGTTAAGTGTCAATAGATTATTTTCCAACCAAGTGGCAACCTTTGAAAGCCCTTCATGCGCCGTTGCTGTAGTTTCCATCCAGGTTTTTCCACTAAAGATAAGTGCTGTATCATCAGCAAACGTGAACAGCTTGGCATTATTGATCTTGAGTTGGCAGAGACCATTAATATACAGTAAAAAAAGGGTTGGCCCAAGGACGCTGCCCTGTGGGACACCGAAGGAGATGGATGTATAGTCACTGAAAATATTTGATACACGAACCCTCTGCTTGCGATCGCTCAGATAAGAACGAAACCAATCCAATGTTGTGCCGCGTACTCCATGGAGTTCTAACTTTCGGAGTAATAACGGCCAAGACACCGTATCGAACGCCTTTGCCATATCAAGGAATACACCTATGCATTTTTGATTACTGTCGAGGCGTTCAGTCACATGATCAACCAAAGCAACTACAGCGTCTTCTGTTGACTTGTTTGACCGAAAACCAAATTGATTAGGGGACAGTATACTATTATTTTCAAGGAAACCTAGGAGCCGTTTATTGACAAGCTTTTCTAGTATTTTAGACAGCGAAGGCAGTAATGATATTGGTCTATAATTTGATATTGTTGATTTGCTACCGGACTTAAAAATGGGTATTACATCAGCCGTTTTAAGACAGCTAGGAACTATTCCGTGAGACATACTTAAATTGCATATATGGGCGATTGGTGACGCTAAGACATGACTGGCATGTTTTAATAGTTCATTGCTAATCCGATCACTGCCCGGCGCTGATGCTGATTTTAAACCAGATATAATTTTTAAGATTTCAAATTCATCTGTAGGCGTTAGAAAAAGAGAATTGGCTGTAGATTTATCAACTGAAATAGAATTGGTTAATTGTTCTTCTGATAAATGTATATGACTTAGAATATTTTCTGCAAGGTTTTGACCAACTGAAGTAAAAAAATCATTGACAACATTCAGGGAATCAGTCGGATTGAGTTTGATGTTTAGTAGGTTATTGGAATCTGATTTTGCTGTTTTAATATTACATATATTTTTCACTGTGTTCCATAGCTTCTTACTATTGTTTCTGTTAGCTGTTATCAAAGAAGAGTCGTATTTGTTTTTTTCCGTTTTTAATAGAAATTTACAATCATTACGAAATTTTTTATATTTATCTTGTAGTGCCTGATTGTTGAGAGACTTTTTAGCCTTTAGATGTAAAGCGTCTCTTCGCCTTATACAGTTAACCAGATTAGCTGTCATCCATGGCTTAGTAATGACATCAGAACACTTAGTTTTCTTTTGCGATGTGTTATTTTGTACTGCCAGGGCAATATTATTAATAAGAGCCTCTGTAGCTAGCACAACATTGGTTTCCGTATAAAAATTATCCCAGTCAATGCTCTCTAAGCTAACGATTACTTGATTATAGTTAGTTTTTGTCACTATTTTAGGCTTAGGAATAGAGTGTGGCATAGAGTTTTCGATTCCGATCAATATAGTATCATGGTCAGTGACACCAGAGTTGCATACTACAACACAGGCTGGTCTTTTGGTTCGAATAAGAGCATGATCTAGACAGTTAGTAATTCGTGTAGGTAGAACATGACCTGGAACGAATCCATATGACGTTGTAAGTTCAAGATAGTCAGAGGCTTTGGAATCGGTACTATTGGGCTTAATATCTATGTTTAAGTCACCAGTAATTATACACGAGTCAGTACAGATATTTGATATAATACATTCAAGTGATGTTAGAAAGTTTGTGATATTGTTTTTTGATGGAGAGCGGTATATTGCGATTATAGTTAGTTCAGAACCTAATTTGATTACTAGACAGCTGGCATCGTTGAAGGAAGGTTCTTGAATTTCAATTTTTAGTCCAGATCTATAGAATACCATCAAGCCATCATTTTGATTTGTGAAAGTCGTCGATGCGAGACAGTCATAGTTAGGTAGGTTAAAACTTTGAGAAACATTTCTACCCCAACATTCAGTAAAAATAATTATTTTTGGAAAAAACTGCAAACGAGATAGATATATTAAAAAATTGTCAAAGTTTTGGCGTACACTTCTAATATTTTGTACAACTATTGTAGTTTTGTCCAAGTAATCACATAGTTTTTGCTTGCACTCTTCAGGCGAGCTTATATTAAAATTGTCTATTAGCATCGTGTCATCAACGCTTACGAAAAGATCCCTAATAAAACTCATTGTTATTTTTGTGAAATATAAACAACACAGGAATACCTGTGTGCTTGTAAATAAAGTTACGAATTAAAAGGTGATGACAGTAAGCTAATAGACAATACGCTCTTAAAATTGTGCTTTTTAATTTATTTTTATTCAATATATGCTCGTTGATGCGTGCTTGGTCGGTTAAGCCCGATTTATTATTTATGTTGTGTAAAAAGATTGGCAGAGTCTTCATAGACATTGTTAGGATAGATAACGGAAAGGCTCCAGTTGCACAACGACATGCAGCGCATGCGCTTGTGCCCTTGGAAGTTTCGTAGCTAACAGTGAGTTTACGCGAATACTTTATTATCACAAATTGGTTGGACTGATAGTTAATGTCTTGACAGATTGTGCTGGTGTATTGTTCGTATACCGCGGAACAGCAAAACTTTACAGAAGATCGAAAGTGAGTTGTTTGAGGATGTGAGGATTGTAGGTTGAGTGTTGTGTTTACAAGTGTGAAGTGAGTAGTGTTTTGTAAATGGAATTTCTTTAACGTAAGTAAAAACAGACCGCATTTGACATTATTGTATTTTCTAATTGTACCATATATAGTTTTGCTCAGATATAACATAGTACAATAAGTATACAACATAAAAAAGTAGAAAAACAATGTTAACAAGGAAGTAAACAAACCAAAAAGTAACATAAAAGTAACATTTTTATCATTAAAACAAAGCTGCAAAGGGTCGCGTGCGAGTATAAATAGTAATGATACATCTAGTCACTGTTCTGTTAAATCGTTAAGGTCAGATTCGCAGGATACTCGAATCTGGGGTGCTCCTTCTTCCTTGCGAATAAAAATACGGCCATACGATGTCCAGCAAAATGCGTAGTTGTGGCTTTTTGCGAATTCTCTTGTGAGGTAGTACAACTTCCTTGCATTAGGAGTCATATTTTCGGATAAGTATACCGGCTGGTTTGCTCCATCAAAACAAAGTAGGGTAGTGTTTAGCTTTTCATTCTTGTGCTCTTTATTATAGATTTTGTATGAGCTTAAAAAAATTTCCCTCGTAGTTACTGTTAAAAAGTCCACTATTATTGGTTTAACGGCAGCTTTGCTGTTTGAGCGGTAAACATCTTTAATGTCAGATTTTTGCATCGAAATATTGAAAAAATCCGCTATTTTCGTAATGTACTTTTTTAGGTCTTCTTTAGATTCATTATGTTTATGTGGAATATTTCTCAACTCGATACTTGAACTTCGTGCGTTACGCTGCAGCATTTCGACTTGGGTTTGAAGTTGTTGTATATGAGTTTTGTGTACCTTCCTTTCCTCTTCTAAAAAGTTTATTTTAGTGAGTGCTACCTCATATTTCGAAGCCATTAAATTAACAGAATTTTTAATCTCATTGATAGAACAAAGGATGGTGTCGAACTTTTCATCCTGTCTTTTTTGAAGTGCTGTAAATATCTCCATCATCTGTGATTTGGTTACTTCATCGTCACGTTTGCGTTTAGGTCGAGCGGTTACGTTGTTTAATGACGACGCAGCACTCAGAGCAGCCTCCTCTCCGATTTCAGATATATTCGAGTCCGAGTGATAGCTCTGTAGGGTTTGCAGTGATGCCACAAAAACAGATGGTAACGGGGACATAGGTGGGGTACGGGGGATCGACATAGCAGTGGTCGTGCGTGCTCTAATATAATGTGTAGCTTACTTGTGTGGGCGCTGGCGTGAGGGTACACCTGAGTTAAATTGCAGGTACATACAGATGCAAAAAAGTCCCTGTGGCGATTTCCAGTCCTTACATGCACTTGAATTTAGCTATATTATTAGATTAATTTAGCAACAAAATAAATTTAACAACAGTATTCTGGACACGTCTATTTAGAACAAAGACAGGGAGGGGAATCCATGATGAATATGTTTACATCTTTGCTCCATCTCATGCGAACTCTAGCTTTTCCGGCCTTGGTGGACGTGGGTAAAAAGGCATTTGCCCCCCGCGCAACATTCAAGGCTGGAATGGGTGAAACTGAATTTAAACTAGTCCTGGGAGGTGACGATGGTATGGATGGTGATGATTGTCTAGAAGGTGTGTATGATATTGTGCTTGGGCTATACGGTTCTACAGGGGTGTTTGTCCTGTCCGTCAGTCTGCCACCATCGTCACTGGTTTCGGCTGTAATATCCTTATCGGTGGGAGTCCGCCTGTTCAACTCCTCACCGCTGACGGTTCGCATGCTGAAACACCCAGCGTCAGCTCCAGATGTGCCCCGGCGATCGCCCCCGGGCAGCGGTCCTATACGTTTTCTTTTTGAACGAGTCTCCATATTTAATGGGTTTCCAGAGCCATGTTAGCCACGCCAGTAATTTCTCATTCGTGTGTCCGCCCCCCACGTGATTAGATGGTCAATCAGGACGTATGGTTGTTTAGGGGGCTTATTATTATTATTATTATTTATTATTATTATTATTATAATCAGTGGTGCGGTGTACCCTAATTACGTAAAACAAAAACGAAACGCTAGGGGTAGAGTAGGCTACATACAGTACGTACTACAAAAATATTTTCTCGCATAAAATAAGGTAATTCGGATAATTACAAATTCTTATATGTGAGGTCCAGATTAACGATTCTCTGTCTGTTTAAGAAACTAACTTCGTACCTAAGTTATGTACACGGAAGTGTATGGTTTTTTTTAAATGTAAAAAGTAATGAGACGAACGAGACGCTCTCCTGATGGTAAGAGATAACGCCTGTCCATGACCATTGCAGCGATACATACAACTTTGAGTAACAAAACAAAGTCCAGGGCACTGCTTTGGCGCTCATTACTTTGAGACTTGCGATGGTTAGTCTCAACAGCCCTGTAATTTCGCTAGCTGCAGTACCCTTCAAACCGGAATACAGTAATGGTGTTTTGGAGCGTACTCAAATTACAAAAAGTAGGTTTTTATGTTGTGGCTTGTATGTTACATTATTTTGTCGTCTGCGTTAGGATGTGGAAGAGTTAGAGCGATGCTTAGGTATAGCTCCAGGCTAGAATTCATGCGTCGGCAATATCAGGTCATACGAAAAAGCTACGCGACCGCATAACGTATACCGGCGCAATAAGATTCGCAGTCATGTAAATGTTTCGTAAGCGCGTAATAGGGATCGCAATAAGCTCATATACCTAGCTACCTAGTTATATTCTATTCTATTCTACTGTGATTGTTTGTCTAAGTGACTCAAACTATGCATACCTAAATTATAGCACTACTCGTTATGTCAATAGTGACAAATGAATAGATCACTAACCTACAAACTGTTTGACAATAGGCCGAATCTCACGATGAATCATTATAAATGTTGGTCACAGAATAAGGCCTTTTTCCTGACATTTGTGATGTAGGTAATAGGTATATAGTACAGATTTTTACGGTTTAAGAATCATTTAATCTCATAAAAATTACAAGTAATTTACTTACTGAGATTACATAATGTAAATGTAAATGTATTATGCCACTAAGCATAGTGTGCAGGCGTAATGACAAGTACACAAAAACATTACAAATTAAAGAGAAAACAAAAACAAAAAACCAACAATCAGTTTTTTTTTTTAAGTTGAGGTAGTTTTAAATCTTCTTTTGTATACAAATGCGCTTTGCCGATATTATAGCAGAATAAAGACTGTGTCATATTGGGAGTTTGCTGAATGATGTATTGCATTTTTTTTTTTTTTTTAACTATTATTTTTGTTTATATATATATAGATTTTTGAAATTGATCTCAAAATTTTTAATTAATTTCGTGAAAACTAATAACAATTAATTTAAAAGACGAAGGAGTGTATAACTAACTCACGAATAAACAATTGCTCCATAGATTTTGCGTGGTTTTTAACAGATAGATTTTCAACTTGAGTGTGCTGGCTAGCCAGCCGAGTACCTACCTACTAGAAAGTACTCTACCACCATGCTATCGTTTCTTCACAATTTTTTCCTTCACCGGCAACTTAAGGTGATTAATGGGGTAACCATTGAACTATAATCGCTACAGAAGATGATCGTTTAAGATGCCATAATAAGTAAATGGCGGGCGCCAAAAACGCTGGAGAGCGTCTCGTACGTCTTATTATTAAAGAAAAAATGTATGTATAATTTCGGTTTCAGGTGCGTTCGGCGATGTCGATTGGCTGTGTGGAGGAGCGCTACTGTCGGACCGGCTCATCGTCACGGCTGCCCACTGCGTTAGAGGAGACGATTTGTACAATCTGTTAGTAATATGTATATAACACGCATAACGTCAAGGGTCAACGAACTTTCCTTAAACAATTGATATTTTTCACTATTTCATAGTCAAGCCCATATAAATAATTTCATTGTTGTATTTTAATTTTGTATATATCTATATATACTCATTATAACATGAAATTACATTCTTATTTTAATTTTCTGGAACTGAACTAAATAAATACAATAATAGTAGGATACGATTTAATGATCATAGCCTAGAGGTTACCGCGGTTAGTTCACACGCCGAAGGGCGTGGCTTCAAACCCCAACAAAGAGCTTAAGCTGCCAGTGACGGAAAACATCGTGAGGAAACCATAGCATGGTGGTACTTTCTAATTTCTAGTAGGTACTCGGCTGGCTAGCTACCTCAAGTCGAAAATCTGTCGCCTAGCATCCGATCTGTTCTGGCAGTCTCACTTGAGAGCCAGTTCCATACCCGGCTAGGTGGGTTTACCATCTTCGACCATAACGTCACTTAAGTCAGCTAAACTATGGTCAAACACATAGACAGTCAACCATAAAAAAAGTAGTTAAAAGTTGCAACGATGACCACATGACGCTTATATATAAGTTTGTAAAAGAGACTGACAAATATATCTGCTAGTCTCTAAAGAAAAAAGAAAGAAAACACTTCTTTTTTTTCTCTTGTTTTATCGTGTGTGATATTTGTTACTGTTAACGTAGGACCCACGTCCGCCTGGGCGAGTTCGACGTGAACAAGGACCCGGACTGCCAGCTGCGTGTGTGCGCGCCGCCCGTGCAGGATATCCGTGTGAATGCGATCCTCAGTCACGAGAACTTCAATACTCCCATGTTCCATAACGACATCGCTATCGTAGAACTCGCAGAACCAGCTGCCTTGAATGGTAACTTAATATTTTTATGATGTCGTGTCAAAAAAATATTTATTTTTATTTAAATTCCTTAAATTTATATTTTATTTTTTCTCGAGTAATCCAGCATAGTATCGGCTATTCGAAAATATAGTTTGGAAAGCATTTCTGTAGGTTTAATCCCACTAATATTTCAAATGTGAAAGTTCGTATGGATGGATGTCTGTTACTTTTTCACGCAAAAACTACTGAACGGAATTGGTTGAAATTTGGTATGGAGAACCGAGGCCCTGGATTAGAACATAGGCCACTTTTTATCTCGAAAACATGTAGCGGGTAACACCGCGGGGCGCAGCTAGTAATAAATAAATATCACGTAGAGTCGTAGAGCAAACAAAGTCTGCCAAAACGTCATTTTCAACAGAAATTACTAGGTCCTGATTCTCTAACTCCCGTGAGATTCCTAACCGAAAACGCTTAGGTATAATTTTTTTACCGTATATATATATGTATATATACATATTTAAAGTTTATTGTGATGGTTCAATCAATACGCGCTCATAACAGAATTCGTCAATTTTAATGAGATTTTTTTTTTTTAATACCGATAAGTCCGCGTTTGACCACCAACTCGCCTGATAGTAAGCGACGATGTGGTCGAAGATGAAGCACGCAGACCTGGCATTTCACGCGAATTTTGAATTCACCACGTTATGTGAACGTGACGCGTAACGTGCTCAAATGGTTATAGAGAATAAGGGCTCTGATAAAAATTACACATTAAATAAATACGAAAACTTTTAACCATTAAAATGGCAATTCAGATTGATTACACTCAAATATATGGGTTTTAATAATATTAAGTACAAATCAGTAATAGCAATTTTTTTTTTTAATTCGGCCATATGACGTTAGTGCCAATTCTCAAGTACTTATTTCACATTAGTAGGTAATATTATCACAATGGCAGAAAAAAAATTCGGGTGCTAAGTACCGCACATAAGAACTAATGGCGGCACCACATTATCGTCCAACAGTCTAATTGAGAGATATAGTTCGTACATGTTTGACGATGTTGGATCGTGTTGGGTTTTTGGATTACGATCGCTCCGATGTCGGTAAATCATACAAAGATCAAAGGAGTTGGCCAACTTACACGAACATGCCCTGAAGTTGGAAAGTGCTCAATTATGTGTGGAGAGTCTGTTTTGATCGATCGTGAGTCGGGACAAACTGGAGTCATGTTGGAGTGTTGGACTGTTGGACGATAGTCTGATGCCGCTTTAATAGTGTCATGAAGTATTTATGTGCATTACAATATATGTATTTGGTTCCAGATTACGTGACACCAATTTGTCTACCACGGAACGCCGAACAGTTAACTCCGTTGGTAAAAGGTGATTCGGTGGTGGTCGCCGGGTGGGGCAAAACCAATATGACAACGGAAGAAAGGGCTGATAAACTACAACTTGTCTATGTAAATCCGTCTCAAGATATCAACTATTTTCTATCCAACACCGTGTAAAAGGTTTTCTTAAGCGCGCCATTTTTTCCGAAAAAATTTCGAATTTGGATCTAATACAGCGCCATCTAATATCAAGTAGCATAAACTAATTAGCCCGTTGCCTAACCTAACAAGTCCGGAAATTAAACTTTGCCGGAAACGAATAACGCAGCGCTATCTTGTGTCTAGTAACATAAACTATTTAACCCAAAAATATAACGTTTGCTTAGTAGATACATATTATATCTAAAACTTTTGTATACTTTTCATACGCGCACATCAATGATTATATATTTATATTTCTTAGTTATTGTAGGCTCATGACTTCAAAAAAACAATGGGAAAGCATGTGCAGGCATAACGGTGTTTTACACTTGTACATTTTTCTTTTGTCACATTTTAACACTAGGCCATTATTACGAAATATATAAGTACCCACGGAACTTTTTCTTTATTTACAGTTACCAGTCCTGGATCCTAAGAACTGTTCTGTGTTCAACAGCCGTTTTTCATGGACGAGTGGCGCGATTTGCGTCGGCGGGGAAAGAAACAAGGACGCGTGTGCGGGCGACTCGGGAGGACCTCTCACAAAGGTAAATTTAATTAACAATAAGTATGATTATTCGCTACTAAATGTAAAAACTCTCATAATGTCCTACATCTATACTTCTATATACTATATTACTATAATATTATAAAGAAGAAAGATTTGCATTTTTGTATGTCTATACTATTGTAAAGAGGAAAGATTTGATTGATTATTTGTTCATATTGAATAGGCTCCGAAACTGCTGGAGCGATTTAAAAAAATCTGTATTCCCACGGGAACAGGAATTACGCAGGTAAAACCGCGAAGCGTCCAAAAAAAAAATATATTTGGTAAAAATCGTTTAGCTTGAGTGTTGCACTAAGCACAGAGTTATCATCGCTACAAATCTGCAATCAGGTACTCATTGCATCCTAATCAACCTTAAACTTCGGAAGTATTTAAATTTATATTGGATCATCGACCAATCATTTCTAGAATAACAAAAAATCCCTCGGAAAGTACCCGTGACCACCTACCAAAGTTCTAAGAATCTATGCATTTGTCGAAGTAGTCGAATTAAGGTAATTAGCACGCATGAGTCACGGAGACATCAACTTTGCATTTTCTTTACTTCCTGCAGACAAATATTTATATTTTATACCTAAACTAATGTTTTGCGTATCATCTAAGCATAAAATCTTTCACATTTCTAATATTAAGTATATTATAGTAGGATTTGATATCAGTGAAAATGCAGCATAATGTGCCAGTTTAGCGCTTACCATTAGGTCAGCGTTTTATGAGTTATAGGTATTAAAATAAAGTTTTCAGTTTCACTCACAATCTGTCTATCTGTGTTCGTATCCCACAGAACACATTTCTTTTCTATTTTTGTATAGCTATCAATGTTGTCGAAAACAATTATGTGAAGTCTGTTAAACCCACATTGGGATAGCGTGATGGACTATTACCTTACCTTTCTCAGCAGTGGGTCAGTATAGAAAATGACAATACGGAGATTTTGTTTTTTTTTTATGTGAAAAGTAATGAGACGAACTAGACGCTCTCCTGATGGTATAACGCCTGCCCATGACCATCGCAGCGATACACAGAACTTTAAGTAACAAAACAAAGTCCAGGGCATCACCGCTTTGGCGCTCATAACTTTGAGACTTTTGATAGAGTTAGTTAAACTAACAACTAAGAGATTAGTTGTTAGTTTCTAATATTTGTCGCTAATGAGATTTTCTTACAGGTATTCGACACTCCGGATGGACCCAAGCACGTGCTAGTGGGGGTTGTCTCATTTGGCCCCGCTATCTGCGGCACTGGCGACCTCCCTGGCATTTACGTATCAGTGCCGTACTTCCTTAAATGGATCTTAGAACGTATTGACGGCAGCTACGTAACAAGGAGTTGAAACATAGATTATAATTATACCTACTTACATACTTAGCATAATATTTTAATAAATTCGTAATTTATACGCGACACTTTATTATAGGTGTATTGTAATGAATTGTATTGTAAAACGAAATGTATTTCTATTTGTTTCCTTATTTATTTCTGTGAAACAATTTACGTAGTTATTGTACCTACTGATAGGTACCACTAACACTATTTAATTTTTTATTCGTATATCACATTTTAAAAATCTCTAGATCTCGCTTCAAAACGCAACTAAAAAAGCGAGTCGGACTCGCGCACGAAGGGTTCCGTACCATTATCTATAAAAACGACAAAAAGTATGATTTGATTTTTGGACAATACAAGAATGCGCCTATTGATGTCAATTATCTAGAAGCAGCGTCTTAGGTAAAGATCCCAATGATTATGTCACAATATAATTTTTTTTTTAATCTGAACGCTTTGGTTATAATAAATATAATGTACTGACTGAATTTTCGTTCCGTATTTATTTGTGTTTATTGTTATCTTCAGTTTGACCCTCACACCAAGATATACATACTTATAAAAGAAAACACCACGCAGGTACATTTCTTCAAACAAGTTTATTCGTTATACTTATCTACCACTAAACTAATACTTGCACCTATCTAAACTCGCTTCATAGTCTGACAACTTATCTTCAATTTCTATTCTATTCAGATATTCTGCGACATCTCCGTTATATGTCTCCGCTGTATCATTGATGGATACTTTACGAGATCTGATCGGACTATTGAAGTGATATAACTTTTTAGTCTTTTTCTTGATTTTCCTTGGAGACAGTTGTATGGCGTCGATGGGGGAGGCGTATCTTGGTGCGTAATATCTTTCAAACAGCATGGGCTGCTCTGAAACTCTTCCATACATGAGCTCCATTTCGTGAAGGAACTCTTCTTGCCTCATTCGTTCTTCATCACGACGAGTTTGAAGACGCATGGCTATATCCTCTTCATGGCTGTAAAAAGTATATCATTGTAGGGCCATAAATATCAATAATCATTATTGTAATGAAGGAAGACGAACTAAATGTCTACCTTCATTGTACGAACCGCTAAACAATGGAATTTTCTGCCCGAGTGGGTGTTCCCTGATAGACAGGGATTTTAAGGGATTGTATTTTTGACGAATTAACTCCTACCTTAACAGCTTCGATTTAACTCTCTCACTGAGTCATGTTAGATCCCTCCAGGCCTCACCCGTCACCCGCTATACTCACTTGTTCTTTACCATATGCCAAGCCGGCTTCGACCTTAACAGCCTGTCTCTCAACTTCATATCGGTTCTTCTCCTTTGTTCCGCGACCGTTCGAGCAGATTCCACCTCAAACCTTCTTCTAACCGCTTCAGCTCTCAGCAAGGCTGCCAGGTTGGACCTGCCCGCGGCATTAGCTCGGAGTTCCAAAGCGGAATAAGCGCGGGCCCTCGGCCCGTCGGTGTGGCCAGTGTTGCTCCCTACAACGCTTTCAGTGCTGTTGCTGTCTTGAAATATTTTTTTCGCCAATTCTTGCATCTGAAACATCGACAAATTGGGTGTAATATAATAGTAGTAGTAATAAAGGTAGCGACATAAGCGCGGCCTTGCAAAAAAAAATGACAACGAATCGAGTTAAATTGTATACAGCAAGATATCGAATGAATAATTCCGAGAGCCTCATTCAGTTGCATTTGTAGGATTAAAGTAAGTTCGTTGTCGACAACATCGCCGATAACTTATTTATATCATTATAAATGTATTATTATAACTGGTTTATCAAACCCCATATAGGTATGCGTAGTTTTACGACGTAGAATTTCCAAAACTAGTTATGACAGGAAAACTAAAAAAAAAACATGGCGATTCGCCTTGTTATTATGATTTATTGCTTTAATTCGTTCTGCGATCCGGCAAACAATCAATCAAATTTTTAACCGATGTTTACTTTAATTTTGAAGTAAAATTTCCTTATAGGAAACTTACTAATACTAAATCCAAAAAGATTTTGTATAGAGGAAAAATTTTACAGATATCATAGGTACCTACAATCTACATCAAACAGAATAAAGATAAAAACCTTTTTGGCAGCTCTATCAGCTGTGTTGAATCGAAACGGTTGAGGGCTTGTAGTAACAAAGTCTTCTTTCTTGTCCCTCCTTTTCTTCGTCGGGCTCACGCATCTTCTATCCGAGGAGGAAGTAGAAGGAATTCCTGGTGAGGGGTCGATGGGTAGGTCACTATGAGCAGCAGGTGTTGACAGCCGACTGCGTTCCCGGGCTGCCATGCTACCTGGATAGTTCGCCGATCGTAACATTTCTTCAGCACGAATGCGTTTGTTCATGGATCTGGTAACAAAGGTCAAAATGTAAGCAGTCGAAAGCCAATGATTCAACAAAAGGAAGCTGTAGGTATGCTCGAGAAATAGATGGATACCTAATACAAGTTTGATCATTCCAAGAACCTCAACCAGCATGAGTATCAAAAACGTTCAGAGTTTCTTAGAAACAGTCATTTTGAAAAAATTATGACGTTAATCGATTGCTCTCAAAAACTAAGTAATAAGGATTTTTATAATATGACGCAAAAACAAATATAATATTATAATAATGTTGCAATCATTAAATATTGTTGCAAATATACTAATAAAAATTGTAATTATTTTTACTGCATATGAAAACAGCACGCAATATAGCGTAAATTGTAAACATATACCTATACATGTATACGTTATTGTGTTACTAGGAATATGATTAAAAAATTACCTATGTATTACTACCAAATGAGCTTACAGCAGTCTAATTTGTCATGTATTGTAAGTTTTTTTAAAATAAATAAATTAAATTAAAAAAAAAAATTAAATAATTATAATGCCTTCACAAACCATGATTTACTTTTGAAATAATATAAAATCAACAATTGTTTTATTCCATAGATAGATAGTCGGCATGTATAAGAATGAATACTGTCCAAAGCCTTCTAAGAATGCTTGTTGCAGTTATTGTAAATTACAAATTAGTAACGACACCATATTTACACCTTATAGATAGATAAAAACTTTTTATTGTGCACACCATAAACAGAAAAAAAGTATCAAAGATAAAAAAACAAAAGACATATAAAATACATAAGTAGGTGTATAAGTTACAATCCGCCTTGGTTACATTCGCTCCTTTAAAAAGAACACAGAATGTCTTCGTATACCTACCGTATAAATAAACCTTATAACTTTAAAATAACAATTTTACTAGAAGCCATAGGTATTTTTTAGAAACATACCGAAAGTACTCATCCTCCTTCATTCTGTTGAAAAAGTAATTGGAGAAAAGATTCTTTGGCACTGGGCGAGCTTTGAAGCGCTTCTTTTTCCTGGGCTTGGGAAGTGCGTGCATCGCTCTCTCGCAGATGCCTTCCCCTTTCTCCTCTCGCTTGGTGAAGCTAAATGGTTTCATTTGGGCCCGGAGGTCCGCTTCGCTGTTTATTTTAGTAATTGCACGCCTGAGAAAAGAGCCATTTTTAGGATATCTTACTATATGTACAGTTAAAAATAAACTCATTATTAAGGCAAACAAGTTAAAAATGTGATGTAAAAGTTTCTAGTTTTACATTTAAATATAAAATAATTATGTATGTAGATACGAATAACTATGTACCTACTAGCTAGACTCCACAGTTTTATTCACTATTATTTTAGTTTATTCACCAGCAGGCTGAGTCGACCTGAGTCTAGGGCGGTAGATTTTAGGGGTGGCAAAGTTATCTAATACATTTCGGAAAATATGTTTCACACTATTTCTGCCCTTCACTCGTATGAGTGGGAGGTGATCCTTTCATACAAGTGAAGGCCGATTATCCGTTGGGGGCTGCAAACTGAAGAGTTTCCGTGCTTATTGGTATTGACTAGGTAATAGTTGGGTACCTATAACTGAATAAAAAAATATTGCAAAGACAAAAAGGTTTTGCTTCAAATGTTCTTTGTTTTGAACGGTTCAAAAGATTGAAAATAATAATCGAATCATTTTATCGATTTTAATTTTATATGCTGACATTGTTTATTGAACATTTTTTTTTTTTAATGGTTGACAGGCTAGTTGTTTGACCACAGCTCACCTGATGTTAAGTGAAGGTGTGGTCGAAGATGGTAAAGCACACCTAGCCTGGAATGGAACATGACTGTACCTACAAGCTTTAGGAAATATACGCGTACTATTTATCAGGATTTTAGTCAGTTAATAATGTCATTCCAAGATACAAGCTTTCAAAAAAGCATTCCAAATTTTATTCATCCATCAACGTGAAGAAGTATCTACCTACCTAATAAAAATGTATAAGTAGGTAGTCGTATATACATACACTTTCGTATTTATAATACCTACTAGTGTGATTCGAACACTCTTCACAATATTTATTTTGTAGCTACAAAAATATTTGAACAAAAAGACGGAATGGCCCCATTTTAAGTGGTCGAAATGAAAACACTGTGATTTACAATGACTTGTGCTTCGCAAATAAACAGAAACGTTTATGGAACCACAAAGACCCGCGAGTTCGAGAATCGATTGCGTTACCAAGGTCATTAGGTATACCTACTTATTTATACATAGGTATAGTATACCCCAATAGCCGGATATTTTTTATAAAATTCATTTTAAAATGCGAGCAAACCATTTTACTACCGGACGGCCAGACAAACGCGACAGAGGCGACACCCGTACATGGTGGATGTTTACACATTCTTTGTTCGCACAGCTAGGATGTGGAACTCTTTGCCGGAGTTTGTGTTTCCCGAAAAGTACAATATGAGTGTCTTCAAAGCAAGAGTAAACAGGTTCCTTCTAGGTAAGCGTGTTCCATCTTAGACCGCATCGATGCTTCACATCAGGCAGGATGTGGTCAAGCGCGAACCTATTCAATATTTAAAAAAAAAAAATCTAACCGAGATTGGGTTACCAAAATCGTTTTAGATGTCCGCAAAGAAAAACATAATTAGTGTCTAAAATTAAATAGGTGGGTATAAGTATTTTCTAAGTCGTAGGTATTCAAAAAGTGGCTAGGTGTATATTTAAAAAACACTGCTAAGTACAGCGGAGTACCGGACATTGAACTATTTTTGTACGTTGTTAAACATAGGTTTATTTTTCGAAGCTAAGCTATGTGTACAGTACCTACCTACTTAGATAAGTTGATCGATTTCAATATTTTCAATACTAATAAGTGAGTACATTATATGCCAAATTTGATTTAGCGTTAGGAAGAACTGAAAAAATGTCTATGTACCTACTTTAGCTATTGTGAGTATTGTGCAATAAAGTGTTTTTATTTTTTGGGTTAACAGGCTAAGTGTTTGACCACAGCCCACCTGATGTTAAGTGACGGTGCAGTCGAAGATGGTAATGCACACCATCTGGAATGGAACTGGCTCTCAAGTGAGGTTGCCGGAACACATCGTCAGATGCTTGGTGTAGCTAGCCAGTCGAGTATTAGAAAGTACCTTACCACTACCATCACGCTATGGTTTCTTCACGATGTTTTCCTTCACCGGCAGCTCAAGCTAATTTTTCGGGTTTGAACCCACAACCTTCTACGTATGAACTAACCACGCAAACCATTAGGCTTTCATCGCTACAAACTCGAACTACTGAAAAAAGTTTAAAATAAATAAACAGATATTTATCGTAGGACTATACACACAGTGCCATCTGACCCCATACTAAGCAGAGCTTGTGTGATGGAAGTCAGATAACTGATAGAATACATATAATACTTCTTTTTTTGTTGTAGTTTGACTACAACAAACAAACTAGTAAGTAGGTACTTTAAAATTACACCTAGGTTGAGATTAAGTAACTTCACTCTCCCAGTATTGTGAAAAAAGAAATCATGTTCAATGTTGGCAAACATCACGGACCCCGGTGTATGTAAAGCGTATATTTTAAATAGCAAAAAGGTTTGCCTTGTTACTGCGGTGTTATTAATAAATGATTAGCTAATAATCATTTTTCAACTTTCACTCGTAAATATCGTCACTACAAAGTGTTATCAGTTTCTGTTACAAGATCTAGAGAAACTGTTCTATGCAAACAAATTACAGATGTGACTTAACATTTTTATTTTTTGTCTTTAAAAATAACTGTAACAGAGGCGCCGTTAAACAACAAATCTAAATGAGCTAAAGAGTGTTACTAATAAAAAGCATACAGGGTGCGTTTTCATTTTCCTAATAAACCTCATGGCTTGGTCTTCGAGGATCTTATCGTAGAGTGGGATACGGGACTCTATGGGCACAGGTCTCGCTCTGAACTTTTTGGTCCTGTCGCATTTTTGGTGTAGCATATCTTCTGAGAACGATTTCTGGAGAGTTCGTAACTCGTTCACCATGCGGTCTTCTTCGTCTCTGGAAAATATAGAATTAGGTTTTTTTAAAATTGGTTCAGCAAGGTGCACGACGATCCAAAAATTAGCTCAGGTACAATTTAATGATATCTACATAAAATGTGTCTTTAATTTATTTCTATGTTAGCGTCTACCCCAGTAATATATGTATTATTTTTTTAAGATGGAAAGGTTTAAAATTATGATGACATAAAATGTACACGAAAATGTGATTTTACATAGAGTAGTACATAGGTAGGTACTCTAAGTTTTGTTGAAACCACTGGCCTCCACACTTACATTAATACCTACTGAAACTAAAGTAGGTAACGTGCTTTCATTTTACACATTGTTTTTTTTACGCAAATTGTTTTTCGTCCTGGACAAGCCTAAATCAGAAGACGACAAAAAACTATTAGAAACATTTTC
Organism: Biston betularia; assembly: GCA_905404145.2. Taxonomy (NCBI): domain Eukaryota; kingdom Metazoa; phylum Arthropoda; class Insecta; order Lepidoptera; family Geometridae; genus Biston; species Biston betularia. The sequence goes on from FR989879.1 coordinate 6,483,692, forward strand.
AGTGCTTTGCCGTTTCCATTAAGGTACACCCGCTAGGAACGCCGTACCGGTTTTCATAAATTTAATCAATAAAATTAACTATTACTTTAATTTAAAAAAAACATTAATAAAATAAAAATAAATTAAAATAAAAAAAAAACTTGAATCAGTCTTTTATAAAAATCGCAACCCTAACAAAATCAAATGTACACAACACAAAATAGAACATTTAGGAACCCAATTAACTCGCAAAAACAACCGGTAAAATCGCGTCAAGAAGCGTAGGAAAGTTTTGCAGTGAGCAATTGATTCCAGTAGCTTGAAAATTGGCATGCTAACGTCAATTTTCGAGAATTAAATAGTCAAATGGATAAAAAAATGCTGTTACCATTTGCTCTCGCCAGGGGCGTAGTTCGGCGTAGTAGGGCGCTTTTCATATAAATGTTCAATGTTTATATTCATATAGTTTTCATATAGTTTTCTATATGTATATCTATAATTTGTAAATGATATCATACTGTATAAAATATAGGTATATAAACTATATATGTATATCTACCTATATCGTAAATTAATACGAAACATACACAACACTCAAACATTTATACTTATTGTATTGTAGGTAGAAAATATTTGTAAGAATTGAATAAATCCAACATTTGTGCGAATAGTTGTTAGTTAATAAAATAACTATGTATTCGATGGACTAGACACAATGCAGCAAGGGCTCTGCGAAGAAAGCTCCATTAGGACTCACCTTTCAGTCATTTTAAATGGTTTTGGAATAGTGATGCTTCTCCGTCTTCTAGGGGGCGACCGACTCCGCTTCATTCGCAGGGGACTCGATGGCATACTCTGTGTTTTAAATTCCATATCACCGCTGGTCGACGGATATTTTCTTCCAATGAAAAAGTCATCAAACTTCTGATCGACCTCAGTCTTAGGCTCCACTTTGGCATCGTTCCAAGATATAGAACAGGCTGAATGATTCCTCTTCGGCCTATCAGCTCTTGTCTTTTCTAAATTACTCTTCAGTGATGTCACTTTAATAAGCTCTTCACTATTCCTTCCGTCGTCGACCAAAGTCGCCTTCCGCGTCGGCCGTTTCAAGCACGTCCCAGATTTTTTAGGTCCTAAAGAATCGCATGCATTTGGAATTTTCGCTACATCGTTTTTATCAGATTCTTTACTATCACTAGAAAACTTTCTCCTTAGGGGTTTGGTTTTCGTTTTGGTTTTGTTCATCACTGAACGCGGTACGTTATCGGTTTTCGTAAACAATGTATCTAATGGCAATGTTTTGTCGATATTGTCATTGCAGTATATATGATCTACAGCGAATCCAAGCATGGCTTTCTTTTTCTCCCGCAGGGACTTGAGAGTAGAGTAGAACTCCTCTGCTGGCAGATGGTGGATATCATTGTAGTCGGGTATGCTTCTGTAGAAGTCTTTTAACTTAGCCGCATTTAAATCAGGAGCCGCAATCGAACATGTGGACGAAGATTCTATAGAGCATTGTTCTGTGATGCGCTTTTCTCGCCTCTCGAACGAGCTTTTCGGCATTTTACTTACAGGGTCCACAGGGACCTTGAGACAAGAATTTCTGAAAACACTGCTGTAATGGTTCATTACGAATTTTAAAATTGATGAGATCACATTAATTTTAGAAATCAACTTTGTTGTTCTTTTTGTTGCTATGGTTTAGACGCGTGTAGGTATGAACAACGATTTAAGTTTAAGTCATGTGCACGTGACGTGTATTAACTTAAAATTATAATAACAAAAGTGAGAGATTAATTATCTAATTTAAAAAACTAAAAACTATATAAAGCGTATTTAGAATGAAAATGGTCATAAATCTATTTAAATTTACTACACATACATACTTACTTTAAATAACTAGACTAACTACTGACTGACTAACTAACTAACTGACTTTTCCAAGTTCACTTAACTTCGTATTTCGTAACCAAGGAAAGAAATTTATTCATTAATTAAAATATCTAAAAATAGAATCACGTAGGTACTACTTCAAATTTCAAGATCAAATAGTTGCCATAGTGACCTCACTTCCGCAAAACCACCGATTGGTTAATTTGTAGGACCATAGAGATAATTATTTTTCGGCATTACTTTTTTTTTTTAATTATTTGCCCTTTCGGGCAGGCTAAAGCTATAGAGCCATACTACCTTGTCTTAAGTGTTATTTCTGCTGTATCTTAGCTATAGTTATCGTCAAAGTCGTCTTTGTCAAGTCCAGTTCGTGTCAGATAATTCCAGTCATGCTTTAGTAAAGTAGTGGCAACTTTACTACAAAGCTTCGATGGAGTTTTGGAAGCAACGCGAAAACTCATGTTTCACCACATTATATCATTTTCCCACACTCGCGCTTTTAATTCGACACTTTATGAATAAAACACCACCATTTTTATGCATAAACACTCGACAAAACACTAGTTTTGGAAAAAAATACAACGGAGCGACACGACTCTTCCCGCGTTCCCGCCAAAACTCTTTCGGCATTACATTTTTGTCGTTTGAGCATTTTTGTTACACACAAATCATAAATAACTCGACAAACAAGCAAGATCTTTTTTGAGAAAAAGCCTTTGAATTGCTCCTAATGATAACAAACTCGGGAGATACATTTTGGTGTTGCAGTATTGTATTATTTTTAGTGTGTACAATAAAGAGTTAATTAATGAATCAAGACAAATAGTTTTGAAAATAAAGTTGATTTTACTGGATTCTGGCGGATTCAAATGAGACGAATATTTATATTTACGAATAGAATAGTATTTGGTAAGTTATTTTGACTTTGGCGCAGATATTGACAATGAAGTGAAGTCGTCCAAGTTCCAGCGACGTAATTCGTCCTTGTCCTCGATCAAACTTTAGGTAACTTTGTGATTAGTGTGGAACTCGTTATTAGAAGAATACACAAAGTACAATGCCAAAATGAATGCTTCAGGCATTTCACTTGCTGGCTTTATAGTTGCATTAAAATTGCTTGTAAACTTATTTGATTCCTTTTAGTCCTTTATTTCGTTTTTTTATTATTTGGGGTATATATTGATTTTCCCCGTTTTAAAAGGAAAAAGGAAAGAATTATAAGAATTTGCACACTACACGAAAGTCCCATGGCCGAAGAAGAAAAAAAAAATGCTAATGCCAATTTCACAATCTATTGTCAATGTCAATAGCAATCAAATAAACAAGTCAAAAACTAAACATAAACGTTGTTCGAATAGGCGCTATACTTTACAAATTCTGATAATTTACTGTGTAGAGGTTTGTGCTAAGGCTAACACACAATTTCACTTAGAACGCACAGACTTAAATAAAACCAACATATCTTAATCATAACGTTATTTTCAGGTTATCTAATAACAACAATGTTTCTCAGTAAAAAAATTCCGAGGTTCCTGAAACGTAATATCGCAGGCAATGCAAGGGCTTTAGTAGGAATCCGACAAGCTAGCTCAGTAAATAATGAAAGACACAAAGAAAACTATGATGTTATTATTGCCGGTGGCGGAATGGTTGGCTGCTCATTGGCTTGCGCTATGGGTTAGTTGCTTAACTATTTTCACATTATTTTGAAATTATTTCATAAACTTAGAGTATATGTACTATTAGAAACAAACTAGCTGTTCAATAACTTGATAACAAAAAACATGAAATGTCGTCCATCAAGCATAGAAGTTTGTAGTGGCATTGTAAAGTGTTTTCCGTGCAAAGCGGGATCTTAAATCCTTTAGAGTAAAAAAAACTGAATTCTTTTGTCGAATGATTAACGAAAATACATAAACAGAAGTTTTAAAAAATGAAGAATTTGAGCTTAGTATTATGTTGACATGAAAATAGATAGCCAAAATAGCAATAGAAAATGTAGAAAATGTACTGGCCCTCTTACTTACATAAATAGTACTCCATACCTAAAGTTTATTTATAAGCTAAACTCAATAATTTTACATTAATGTAAATATAATTTGTAGTAATTGCAATATCAGATAAAACAGACATTCTATTTCAGCTCAAAACTCGCTCCTTTCAAATCTCAAAATACTTTTATTGGAAAGTGGATCTGAAAGCAAATTTGAGTTGAAACCAGAGTACAGTAACAGAGTTGTTGCCTTGAGCCAAGCCACTAAATCTCTGATGAGTTCTCTGAAGGTTTGGGATCATGTTGAAAAAATGCGATTGCAACCTGTGCGGTACATGCAAGTAAGTTCAAAAACTTACTCAAACAGCTGTAAGCAGCATTCTCACAATTAAATAAATGAAACACTTATGTGAAATACATGAAAACACATGTTGTTTACATATAAAATAGCTGTCTACAATCAGTTAACTTGTCTATAGTCAAGTTGATTGACTGTAGATCTATTTTCAATTACAAAAAATGGAAACCTGGTGGTTAAGAAATTTGAGTGACAAAGTTTATTTTTCCAGGTATGGGATGCTTGTTCAGATGCTCTTATCTCATTCAGTAGCTCGGAAATGATGGAAGATGATGTAGCATACATTGTAGAGAATGATGTCCTTCTTAATGCAATCAATTCGGAACTCTCTGCTATTGGCAATAAGAATCTAAATATATGCTATGGTTCTAAAATTGCTGAGTACCAGTTAGCGAAAGGTGAAGGTGGGGTACAAGAAAACATAGTGAGGATGGCTAATGGAGACTCTTACACATGTCAACTGCTAGTAAGTAAAGATGATTATTATAATATACTGTGCAAACTCGCATGAAACGTCACTCGATTTGACGGCATATGCCTTAAAACGTCGAAATTACTCTACTTTGGTCGGTTTGCCTTGTTGTCCATACAATGATACACTCTATGTAGCATCACACACACTTGGAACATAGATAGCTTACGAGTATACTTTGGATTACCACAAGATACTTACTACTGGGCGCAACAAATAAATAATAAATGTTTTTTTTTGTATTGAAAATGTTTATTACTGCTATGATTACTACCCAAAACTATTTAATACAAAGAATTATGCTCATTTATTTATGCTATAAATTAATCATGGCGGATGTACATCATTTGATTTGCTAGATTTACTATCAGCTTTATTCAATCTAGCTTCTGTGGTATCTATTAACTTGTTGACTTTCTTAGTCAATTCCGTCAGTTGGTTCTTTATGTCAACCATACAAATCTCTTGTATAGCATTGATTGTGAATGAAGTGTTATAGTGTAAAGGGTCCGTTGAACCAGAAGTGGTCCTTTTCCTTCGTTCCACATGCTGGCTGTCCAAAGAGTATCTGTCAAAGAGGTTACTCTTCCTTTTCACTTGTCTCTGTCTGTCTTCATCATCTCTGCATCGCTTGATTCTGAATTCGTAATTGTTATTCTTTCTTATGCTTCTTTTCGTGTTTTTACGACTTGCTACCATTTTGTAGATTGACATTATTAGATCCTTTGGTATCTGAAAAAATATTGTTCTGTAATTAAAAGATTAAGACTATGTATGACTATGAAAAGATTAAGAGTATGTTTTTATTCTTTAATTTAAGGCTAGGTTTTTTTTTAATGTGAAAAATAATGAGACGAACGAGACACTCTCCTGATGGTAAGAGATAACGCCTGTTGTGTGTTGTTTGATAATGCCTGTTTTGGGTACTCAATTTTTTTATTTCCTTATCTAACCTGGGCACAAAAATAATGAGATATTTCCCACGCAAAGCTTCAATTCATTAATACAAGTATATAATCTCTATATATAGAGTGGCATAATCATCCAGCTTAAAGTTTATTAATTATACATATACTAATAGCAGTGTCTAACTAACAAATCCCATATCCTTAAGATAATAATCAGAATATATCTTAATTGTTAATGCAGTTCGCGCTCACCTATTCTGTTGCTTAACTTCTGTGGTCTCTGAGGAACTTCTCGAGCTATACCTTAACTGTGTAATTGCCTTAACAACTTAATTATATTATTAACCGACTACGCAAAAAATGATTATCCTCGTGTCATAATACGTAACATATAATAATTATGTCGATACAATAAATCTAATATGGCGTACCTATTTAAATTCGTAATAAAATACACATGTCATGTTTGGTATGAAAGTGCTGAATAAACATACGAAATATGTATAACTGGCTGCACCCCAAGGTGTTACCCGCTACATGTTTTCAAGATGAAAAGTAGCCAATGTGTCAATCCAGGGCCTCAGCTACCTCCATACCAAATTTCATCCAAATCCATTTAGTAGTTTTTGCGTGAAAGAGTAACAAACATCTATCCATACGTTCATACTCACAAATTTTCGCATTCATAACGTTTTTTACCGTTACGATATAAAATGTGACGTGATGAAAAGATCTGCTCGAGATGTAGTTTTCCAATCTATAGCTTGTGTCTTACCCTGTTTTCTCTGGGGTCGTTCGGCCGTATGTTAAGAGTGCGCATATGCGAAGCTGTTAACAGAGCCCCCCACCTCAGCACCGCGAGGAGCTGCTTGGGAGCGCACGTCAGTAGAGAGCTGAACAGCATGCTCTCTAAGTGTGCCACTAACTGAGTCTGGCGCACCAATCGGTCTAGTCCTGCACTTTCCTGCAGGGCCTAAAGATAAATTAAACAATATCGAACATTATTTATAAACTATTAACGCTGAGGTAACCACTATTTTCGAACACCACTGTACTCTGTAATAAAGTAGATCTTATAGAACCGTTGCCCATTACAACGCTATGACAAAAACTAGACGCATTTATTTTTTGTATAGACAGAATAAGGAGCATTCTAAAATCTATAGATAAGTTACCTATCTGTATTAAAGTTTAGTGAGGGAGACATAATCGTACTATCTGAACAAAACTTTCGATTACAAGTAGAACATTTTTAGTTTCCCCTTTTGGCCACCCCTACAGAAAAGTCCGTCGGCTCGCAAAAGACGTGTGTGAGGACAGCAGAAATAGAAAATATGTAGTCTGCCTACTTCAACTGAAAAAGGTGTGATTACAAGCTTTTTTTATAAAATAAATAAATAATAAATATTGGGGAACAAGTTAGCAAAGTTTGTACAATGGGAAACAGACAACTGATAAAATGCTCATATATATGTACATACTTTTTTTGTAAATACATAGACTTTTTTTTTTATATACAATATTGCATAGGTTCGCGCTTGACCACATCCTGCCTGATGTGAAGCATCGATGCGGTCTAAGATGGAACACGCTTACCTAGAAGGAACCTGTTTACTCTTGCTTTGAAGACACTCATATTGTACTTTTCGGGAAACACCCAGACACAGAACAAACAAACATTTATTGTCACATAAATGTTTGTTCTGGTGGGAATCGAACCCACGCCCTACAGCTCTTGAAGCAGGTATTCTACCAAATCAGCTAACAGTTCTATTTACATTGTTCTTCTTCGTAAGGTCGATGTAAAATTTTTTTTTTACTTTGTTTTCCCCCATTATTTAGCCACTGCAACACCTATTTATATTTATCTAAGAAATGAAGACATAATTATGTTCGAGAATACGGGACTAAAGTGGATGAGCGAACAAAGTGGATATCTCAAAAATTAAAACTCGTAATCACCTGTATATCGCTAACAGCCAACCCAACCAGCAAATTCGTCAAAATAACTGTCACCAGCAAAACAAATATAAGAAACATTCCGTGCGCAGTGAACGGATAATGTATCTGTGCATCCGTGCAGTTGTTGTAGAATATGTCTTCGTATTCCAACTCTCCTGACATCATCATAACAGTCTTCACCAGGCCCGCTGGCAGATGGAAGGCTGGGTAGTTGCTGAACAATACACTGAAGGCTAATCCGAAAGCTATTAGAATACAGCTGTATGCTAAAAGAAATGTTGCGAAATTGACCGTCACTGAAACAAGTACAACGTTACGCATGAGTTTTGACATTGAATGTACTATAAAGTTCCTATAATTTCTCACAAACTCTCTGCTGAAGGCGCGTAACAAACAGCGTCGTGTTTTTTTTTAAATTGGCATATTGCACGCGAATTTTTCTAGAATTCCGCGTTACATAAACGTGGCGTGTTTACATATTCATGTGAAAATAAGTATAATATATGTACCTATACTTTAGTATGAAGTAAATAAGGCCCAGATTTAGCTCCAAAACGTAACTAAGTAAAAGAATCTACTTTTTAACAGCATCCTGAATATCAGGATGCTGTTTTCCGAAAACCACTCGTTCCGATTTAGTGGAATTCTTCTAGTTGTCTTCTTTACAACACGTTAGAAATTCCGACGTAATTTTTTTTTTTTAATGATATTTGAATGTTATATTACACCATTTAAAAAAAATATTTGAAAATCTAAATAAAGTTACTTAAAATTTGTTTTAAGTTTGACCGATTTCCGAAAAGTCGGTTAGTACTCAAACTTATATAGTTATATAAAAAAAAGATTTGATATAATACAAACCTGTAGTAAACATCTGCACATACAATCCAAAAGTTGGGAATCGTCCTATTATCATCATTAGTTCCAACCAGCAGAAGAAAATCGTGATGGCTGCGATATCGTGCTGCCAATCAGAGGTATTAGTCCGAAACGCTCCATTGTCTATATCCCAGTTAGGAATCTAAAACAAATAGCAAATAAATATAGTGCAAAAACACCTAACACTAACACTATTAACACAAGTTCTATACCAGGCTAGGTGTGCTTTGCCATCTTCGACCCTACCGTCACTTAACATCAGATGAGCTGTGGACAAATACCTATAGCTTGTCAATCATTAAAAAAAAAAATTCATAACCATGAAAGTGAAACTTACTGTACATAAAAATACTCCAAGTATAATGAGTAACTGAAGCCAATTTTCCCACTGTCGAATGTAAGCAGACCAATCAAGGCATGCCTGGAATATCTCTTTAGACAAAAAGCACACGTTCAGAAGTAGAATGAGATATTGAACCGGTCTCAGGTACGGAGGCACATGACATGTTATATCTTCACATAAAAATATCTCTGAAAAAATATCACAAATGACGTTTTAAAATTTTGCTGTGAACACGTCTTTAAATTTGTTTCCATAGTGGAAAGTAATTCAGTAAAGTATTATTTATTATTTAGTATAAAAAAGTCGATTGATGTACATAGGGTAATTTTACTTACTCAGAATATAAAGACTGTACAATGATATGAATAGAGCGTGGTAAATTAAACTCAACACGAAGAACTTTCTGATTCGCCTCCATTTCAAAAACAAAAATGTTTCAGCGACTGGATGTTTTAATACGTCTTTACGGCCGACCTGAAATACAAAGTTGTTAAGTAACTGTGTGGTCGAAGATAGTAAACACACCAAGTCTGGAATGAAACTGCCACTTATTTATTATATAATGATAAATAATTATATAAGAGTACGTTGATTCTTGACCAAATATATGGAGCAGATGTGTATAGTACGAAAGCACAGTAACCTTTTATGGCTTTCCATAATTCAAGATTATAAACACTGTATTTACTACTTTTTCAGTAAAAAAAGACCCATTAAATTTATGACCATTGACATAATCTGAAATTATATTTACACAAGCAGATGCGACGCGGTTTCACCCGCGTAATTCCCATTCCCGTGGGAATACAGGGATAAAAAGCCTATGTCATCTGGGGATAGTGTACATTCCCAACGGTGAAAGAATTTTTGAAAACGGTTCACTAGTTTTTGAGTTTATTCGTTACAAACATACAAAAATACAAATCTTTCATTATAATATTAGTGTAGATTATTACGTAGAAAATAGAAGAAGAAAAAGTAAAAAGTAGAAACATCGTTTGATGATATTGTTGCATTCGATTATAAAAATAAAATCGACCGAAACATTATGTTTAGTCCCAATCGTACCTCAACAAAAGCCAGCAATAATTCCGCTTCCCCTCGGGATATACTAGGCACAAGCAGGCGGAAATCTATCGTCAGCTCACAGTCGACATCTCCAAGTTCGTGCTCACTGATGTGTACAGCGTCATCGAACTTGCAGAGGTACCGTGGCACCACATCAGGCACTCGACGGACGATGAACGACAGCGCTGATACTCCGCCGTTTGTTCGAAGAGTCACATCTCCTCCGTAATCTAAATCACGATAAACTTATTAGTTCCTATTCGTTTTTTTAGTTTGCGGTTCAGGCATCAATTTTGTGATCTCTCTTTTCTGTGGTCTAGGTAAAGTATGATTATCATTGACGAATTTTTTGACTACATCTTTACAACCACAGCTATGCCACGTTACTGCAAAAAACAAATTATTTAATTACTGGTTTTGTTGGTTTGATATACAATTTTTTTTAATATAAATACCTTACTTGCCCATCTAAAATGAAAAGATTTGCAGCTATTGTATCATTACATTACAGGACGATAATTTTTTAATCGTCAACTACTTTCTAGGTGACGACTTACCTAGTAGTAAAAGAACACAAGCAGAAAACTCGTTCAATGCTGCTATGTGAAGCGGAGTGTATCCGAAGTTGTCAGGTGTGTTAGGGTCAGCCCCCGCTGTCAACAATAATCTAGCTACGTCGCAGGCTCGAGCCCCCCTCACTATTGCTCCATGTAGCGGCGTCCTGCCGTCACTATCTCTTGCTCTTGCGTCAGCTCGTCTTCCAACTAGCAGCTCTACCACTTCTACTGACTGAGCCAGTGTTGCTAAAACAAAAATGAACCAATTAAAAAGTAGGTATATCTACTGACACCAGTTTAATTCCAAGAACACTAACTATCTCAAATGATTACCTAGATGTAAGGGAGTTTGCCCCCTAAAATTAGGCCAGTCAATATGAGCTCCATGATCCAAAAGAAGTTGAGCGCACTCTGCGTGACCGTCTTCCGCTGCCAAGTGCAACGCTGTAGCTCTGCCAGGGCCAAACGCCGCTCTAACGTCCGCGCCAGCGTCCAACAGAAGCTTCGTACATATAGCTGATCCAAGAGAAGCAGCCACATGTAGTGGTGTCTCCGTGAAAACCTACAAGTAGAAAACATACAAACAGTCTCGTTTACTGGTATAAGAAATGATGGTTCATTAGTCTGATAGGAAGCTTCCATGTGTTTGCTCACAGAGCATGACCTCATTTACAATGTATATTATTTCGGTCTTGTATTCGAAAGTAAACAAAACACACCTGCGGAGTGTCTGGGCACGCGCCTGCCTCCAGCAACACTGTGACCACTTCCGGTGCGTCACTGAGCACCGCATAATGCAGCGGCGATCGCTCCGTGAGTCCAGCATTCACGTCGGCACCATTAGCCAATAGCACCTGAAATAATACAATTGACACAATCCGAATTAAATTTTTATGGGTCACCTTTCATCTTGCTGTATCCTGTTTACCTTGACGCAAGCCACGCTCTTCGCGCTCGCGGCGCAATGTAAGGGTGTCGCCTTTCTCTCACACGAATCCCAGTTGTTGGGCGATGCTCCGTGTTGCAGCAATAACGTTACGCATTCTTCGTTGCCAACTAAGCAACTTAGATGTAGACATGACCTGAAACAAAAAGCTTTCATTAATCTCTGGTTTAGAAATCCTTATTTCAACAATGTATCTGTTAGTAATTTTTCGCATTCCCAGCTGGTTTAGGTCACCTGCCAGCTTATTTATAAACCAGCATAACTTTAAAATTAAAATGAATGAACAGGGTCGTCAGTCTGAAATAATTGATCTACTAGTATTAAAATTCGGTAATAATAGATTGATACCTGCCAGCGTCGTCACATGAGTTAGCGTCTAATTCTTCCAAATTCAACAAACGTCCCAACAGCGTGCTTCTTCCGAGCCAGCACGCCCAGAGTGCCGCTGTCCTCAAACCATCTTCTGTTAGAATAGCAATCGCTATAGCATCATCGTACGCTCCTGACTCTACTAGTGGAGATATCTCTTCTGCGTGTGGTAGATGAATTAAAGAGTACTGGATTTCATCTGGAAAATAAATACACGGAAAATTACACAACTTTAATAATTTTTGAACCGCGAATTTTGTTCACGGTGATTATGGCAGACGAACGTAAGAATATATTTAGCCCGCCGTGCTCAGATTGGTCTGTTACTATATAATAATAATAATAATGTAACTGTAATGTTACTATATTATTATCACGTTAATATCACAGACATTTTATCTCGATATTTTTATAAACTGTCTAACAACGAAGCAAACCCGTGAAATGGAGTCGCGTAAAGCGAGGTGTTACTGTTAATAAATTTGGAGGAACTTTTGTATGGAGGCAGATTACAATCTGTAATATTACTTCTTGTTATTGATGGCGTGTGAAATCGCAAGGCGATGCTAGTTCAGTAAATGGTTACTTTTGTTTCGGTTCTGAAGATAATATTCTTGTGGATCGGTTGTTTTCGTTAAGAAAGCTTAATTTAGGTGTAACTGAGTGAGTAAGCCGTTACCTGGTAAGATACTGAATGGTCTCGTTTGTTTTTCTTCGTGTAAGTTTAATTTCACCAGTGTAAATATTATCCACACAAACATATTTTGCGACTGATAATGAGATTGTTCAGAACAAAGGAGTAGAAGGTTCATGTCATGTTTTTGAGACATTAGTATTATCTGCTTCATGATCACAATATATTTTATGTTGTGTAAGTAGATTGGAGAGAATTTTTTATTATTCGCACCAAAACTTCAATTACAATGAGTTAGTGTCAAACATATTAAAATCTTTAAAAAATCACGTAGGTTAGAAAAATAAACTTATAAACTAACGCAGTGCTTATTTCTACACAAAGTGAAGCAAATTTGACGATAGCAATAAGCATCTTCGTATTTTTTATTTACTGAGCGGATTCCTTACCAAGTTCCCATATATCCCTGGACGGCTTGACCCTTAACCGCTCGGCGAGATCGGCCCCATGTGCCGATTCGTCGCTGGATATATACCCTGCTTCCACGTCTTCCTCCGTGTCCTCTGGCACCTCGCTCATACCGGCATACCATCGCGCACTGCCCTCGCGGAAGATCTGCACACAACAGTCCAACAATTTTGATCATGATGAAGCGTATGATTTAATCACGATCGTTTCACAAAATCCCCCGATTAACTCATTGTGTTTCACGAGAAATGAAACGAGGAAGATTTAGCCAGTGTAATATTAAAAATGAATCCCTGAAGGAGTACAGAACCTACAATACAAGTGTTAGCTTAGTGTAGGTTCTGTGTACCATTATTATTATTATCTGTAATGTGAATAAAGATTATTATTATTATTATTATTATTATTATTATTAAAACAAAACTGTTGCATTCTCAGAAGTCACACAATATTTTTACAAGGATTCCGTGATTTCCATTTGACAAATTATTTATTATTCGCTTAATTTTTATCAATAGTGAAATACGACACTCTTAATAAATAATTATTTTAGTTAAAGTATTTCTTAAAGATTTGGTTTAAAATATACTTTCGCAATGTTGAAAAATATAAACACCTCATTGAATATTGCTTACAACGCACATTATTATTGTTGTTATTTTTTTTCTTATCATTTTTCTTGGTCTCGTTTTCGCGGTGAGCTGTCACCGAGCGATACCGTTGCGCGTAAGTGCGGATCATAGCGCGCCCGCGCACGCGCCGCTGTCGCGCTCAGAACTAAAAGCTCGCTCGCCTGTGTCATCCCCGTCGAAGAATCCAATCACAAACCAATACAAACATTTTTTAATTTATGCTGCCGGTCTATTGACACTATTTTCTCCTAATTTATTTTGATCCGGTCAAATATAGGTCACACATGCTGCAAATTTGTCTTTGCTCATGGGACCACAAATCATTTTTAACATCTGTTTATTTTTGTAAATTTCTATTTACATCTTTTGATAGCGATACGCGACAGTTCAACCCACGCAAATGTTTTAAGATTCCAGAGTTGCTAATAATTTAATTTGATTCAAACCTTCCCTGTATTTTTGGATTACTATCGTTTCTGGGTAAGCGGTGAGTGATATAGAGCTATTAGAATATAATGGGTGAATGTAAACAGTATGAACATTCTGATCCGAAATTGGATCGATAAAATAAACTTGTTCTTAGAACAGCTCTTAGCAATGATTTCACATAGAAGCATGCAATTTATTATTTATTCTTTTGTAAAAATAAAACTCAGTTTTATACACTTTGTTCCACAATCTTTGATCGAGCTACATTGAACACTTCTCAATTGAAAGCGAGGTGTTGACAAATATCACATCTACATTAAAAATGTTGTATCGTTAATAGTCATTTGATCTATTCTAGTGTTTTAGATATGTTATATACAAAAACTATAAACATATTGTCTATACGCAGCATTGATCACAACCAACGCGAGATATTTAGAAAATTTCCGAAGTATTATCGATTGTTTATCGAAGGTAGAGCTATATTCAACATGCCATAAAGTGACCGAAACCATATGCTATGCGAGGAATACATGCAAACAATTGAACCAAGCTTCCAATATTAGCTCTACCACGCCGCACTTTACGCGATGCTTGCAAAATTTTATAGATACATCTAGCTATACTCCTAGTATATTTATAATAACTTTGTTGTGATTGAAGAGCTAGGTGTCCACATGTCACCAGATGATAAAAGGCGTTGTGGCCGTAGATGGTAGAAACAACTAGCCTGGAATGGGAGTTTTATAACTATTACTAATTATGTGTATTCTTGCGGGTTTTTTCCTGCCGTCAAGAATTAATATTGATAGACAAGGCCCACCAGCAGTTTGTTATAAAAAACAATCTGAGTAAAAACCAAAAGTAACTATGTGTCAACATAAAACTATGTCCATATAGAAAAAGGAAGTTTTAATAAGTTTAGTAGCCTGCCCTAATGTCAGTCTTAATATGCTGCCCGAAGATCTCCAAAGTTTCGTACAAGTATTGGGATTTGGGATGCATAGATGTAAATATTATTTTCGGATAACGATCTTGGTTCTGCACTCTATAATTTTTTTTAATGCTTAGTGTTTAATCAGGCTAGGTGTTTGACCACAGCTCATCAGATGTCAAGTGACGGTGTGGTCGAAGATGATAAAGCACACCTAGCCTGAATATAACTAGCTCTCACGTGAGGCTGCCGGAACACACCGTTAGTTGCTTGGCAGCAGATAAATTGAATACAATTTTTAATGATTTTACAGTGCCATATATTATTATACAAACATATTTAAAAAAAAATCTTTATAAATATAAGGAGGCAACAAATATAGTTTACAATAACGTGTAACATTCTATTTTAACTCTTGTTTAGACATACGTCCGCCTGACGGACTTCGTGTGAATATCTCTTGGTAACGTGTTCATCACGGTCTGCCTTCCTCGATCACTGGTTCTCAACCGCGGGTTATATTTGAAAGGATAGCTTATTAAAGTTTTACTCCCTAGTTTTTTTTAGTCCTACTTACTGGTTGCTTGTTATCCTTTGCTGTAACCCGCTTGTCACGCGTCTTGACGCCAGTCGTGCTCATTTTCGTCTTATTCTGTTACGTAAGCAACATTTTAATTTCTGAAAACAACTGAAATAAAAGTTTTTTATCCTTTTGTAAACTGTATATCTTTTAGATAATAAATTGGCCAAGACATTATCCATTAACACATTTTTTTAGTTTTTGATGAATCTACTTTAGTATTTTGCTAATCACTAATTTTCTACACTAGGTACACAACATATTCACATAGAACGTTATAAAATACATAACCCACTATTTAAATAAAATAATGTTAAACGTTGTGTCTTCAAGTCGCGAGTGAATCTGTTTTGTTTTTTAGTACAAGTACATACAAGTGTACTCCAGCCTCCATAGTAAACCGTATCTTTGTTAACATTTTTGTTGAAAAGACGGTAGAATGCAAATCTCTTACAAAATAAGAATAATAATTATATAATTATGTACATTGTTTTTAAGCCTACCATACTTAAAACCAATGTACATTTTACTTGGTGGTAGAACTCCTTAGCAGGAGGTCGTCTAGGTAGGTACCACCGCAGTACCAGTTATTCTGCCGCTAAGCAGTACTGTGTAAACATTACTGTGTTCCGGTGCGAGGGTTCTGCAGCTAGCGAAATTACCGGGCTGTTAAGACTAACCATCGAAAGTCTCAAAGTAATGAGCGCCAAAGCAGTGATGCCCTGGACTTTGTTTTGTTACTCAAAGTTCTGTGTATCGCTGCAATGGTCATGGATAGGCGTTATCTCTTACCATCAGGAGAGCGTCTCGTTTGTCTCATTACTTCTTACATAAAAAAAAAATACTTTACTTGGTGTTAGATCTTAGCAGGAGGTGGTTAAGGTAGGTACCACCGCAGTACCACATATTCTACCGCCAAGCAATAGTGTGTAAGCATTAGTGCGGTATGAAGGGTACTGCAGCTAGCGAAGTTACAGGGCTGTTGAGACTGACCATCTATTGTCTCAAAGTTATGAGCGCCAAAGCAGCGATACCCTGGACATTGTTTTGAAAAAGTTATGTGTATCGCTGCAATGGACATGGACAGGCGTTATGTCTTAACATCAGGAAAGCGTCTCGTTTATCTCATTAATTTTACATAAATAAACCCTAGACAACTGTCACTGGACCGAGATCGATGGCATTGCAAAAGAGGAGCTTATACCCAACAGTGGGATAAAAAAGGCTGTTGATGATGATCCTCTATTCATGGAAAACGTTTATCATAACTAAACAACGCAAGGCTCACAATCAATATCATTTATCTCTAAGTAACTTACCTATTTCAAAGAGAAGCTTTTACGCTAAACTTCTACTTTTCATACATAGCTTGTATAGTCATTTTCTCTATTCAAATAAGAATCCAACGAATTTCACAATCGTACCAAAGGCATGTTTTCACTCACAGTATTTATTTTCACTTAATCCGCGGTTAAAATAAAACAAGAATATACTCGATTCAAACGTAACGTAAACCGTATTGCACGGTGTTACAGCTTAGTACAGCGTGGGTGCTCGATCACTACTGCAGGAGTAGGCTGATGGTCCACACGTAACACGCAAATACAACCAACTAACAACTACAACGAAATCTCGCCGCTTTGTGTTAATATTTCCTATTTTTAAACTGTTTGTGATGTAGGGCTTCATCTGAGACATTGGCGACCACTGGCTACCTAATTCATTCTAAAGCTATAAACATATCTCGCTAGTTAGATCCGGACCGTATCATACGGTCCATTGAAAACGTTTCGTCATCATCTCGACTCTAAATAGTAGATATGCAACATAGTAACGCCACGAACCAAGCGACGACTTTTGATACGGTTTTCACTGTCATTATTTAAATATTTTTTTTATGAAAAATTGTAATAGTCTAAACAATTCGAACGAAAGTCGTTCGGTGGAAGTATTTCAACACTTCCAAGCTAACAATCTGAATCACGCAAACTTTAGCATTTTCATAGAATATATTTAGTGTCTGCCTGGAAGAAACGCAACAACAAGTTTTTTTTTTTTTTAATGAATATTTTGTAAACATCTGAAAAACGTCAGCTTTAGACATCAAGACCATGTTGATAGCGAAAGTGAACATTCAATGTTTTACACAATTCTGAAAAAGTCCCATTTTAACATAAATTTAAATGGTCACGTTATGTATGACACAAACTGCTGTTTGATTGATGGGTAATGTGTTTTTGCCTTGAGAACACCCAAGAATTATTTGCTTTTGAAATGCCATTCTGTAAAATTTCATCATCACTATTTCAGTCTTCTGATCATTAGTGAGTTGTACCGAAGCGCGAAGGAGCGAAATCACCTTTACTGCTTTAGTTTTTGGTAATAAATGGGTAGACATAGATTTAAGATGATCATAATTGCCACGAACGATAGACTACTAGAATTGCGAACATGTGAGAGACTAAGAGATAACGTTCACGTGAGTTTTTTTTTTTAGAAAGACTAGGCATGCGTTTGACCTCGTTCTCACCTGATGGAAAGTGACGATGTGGCCTTAGATGGAGCACGCTTGCCTCTTCCTATTAAGTACATATTCACAATTTTCGTAACAACCTAGGATTGTACTTAGTCAGTGTTGCACAGACGCAGGCAACGAGCTTGCGTCTGTTTCCAACACCAGCAGTTCTTACGAGGAAAGTAGAACAACTGAAGATAGAAAATTGAGCCGACTTAAAGCATGTCTCTGTGAGTGAGATCTATACGTAGATAATGGAAACTAGCGCGAAGCAGGTCTACAAACTTTTGTCTCAACAGTATCAGACACTCGGTTCTGAGAATAAGCACATACGTAAAGGAATGCCAATTAGCACAGTTCTGTTTCTGAAAGCTTACAAATAGTGGAGACCCACTTTATTGGCCATTACCTTCAACTTTGCATTTCAAAATAAATAAACGTTTAAAATACATAGTTGGATTTGGAAAATGATGCTACGGTGTAAATTTTTCAGCAAGCTTAGTGTTTTTAAAAGCTCGAGTTTTTCGTGTTTAGGCATAATTTTGTTAGGTTTTTCATAATAGGAAATTTCAAATTAGATTTTTTTTTTTCAGTGCTGAGGTTGATTTTGTTATATAGGTACACATGAATGCTTAAAAAATGCTTTCAATGCAGCAATGTTGTCAAGTTTGCACGTGCTCAAGAGTGTTTGTTATTTTTTAATGTGACTATTATTTTTTTCAGATCGGCGCTGACGGAGCAAATTCGGCTGTCAGGAAAGCGATGGGTGTGCAATACCTGTCATGGAACTATGACCAGATGGGCGTCGTGGCCACCTTGTATCTGGCAGAAGTAAAGTTACTTACTACTGTAATCCCATTCCAATTTAGGAATATGTATCTACTACCGTCGTCATTCTCACTTTAATACTTAAAGCTTAACGTCTGGTAAAATAATATATAAATTTACAATTAAAAAAACCGAATAAACGATATCCTTATCCAGGTCAACTAAACGAACTCCAATGAAACAGCGAGATTTCGGAGTAAACGAAAATATCATCGCAGACAATTTTTGCATTTTTGTTAATTTTTTTTTAAATCGATCGATAAAATTTATATGGGACCACCTTTAAAGTATGGTCTACCAAGCAGTCATCAAAATCGATTCAACATATATACAAAAAAACACGAAAAACTCGATTTTTTTTTCTTTGTTTTTGGCGTCGCGTTTTAGCATTTGCCAGTGTCTAGTATTTATATATTTTCAAGTTTCATAAGTTAAATAAGTGTCCTCGTAGCTAAAGTTATAGTCAAAGTCCAGTCTTGGTCAAGTACAATCCGTGTCAGTCAAGTCCAGTCATGCTTTAGTAAAGTAGTGGTGACTTTACTATAAAGCTTCGATGGAGTTTTGGAAGCAACACGAAAAGTCATGTTTCACCACATTATATCATTTCCCCACACTCGCGCTCGTGATTCAGCACTTTATGAATAAAACACCACCATTTTTATGCATAAACACTCGACAAAACACTAGTTTTGGAAAAAAATACAACGGGGCGACACGACTCTTTCCGCGTTCCCGCCAAAACTCCAAAACTCGAATTAAGAACCTTATCCTTTTTTGAGTCGCTTAAAAAGAGACACTGATTATAATCTATAACTTATTGGTAGAAAAGAAAAGAAAATCGTGAGTCTCCTACTTCTTCAGCTGGGTTGCCCTGTTATTGTGAGAACTTGTTTTCTTACAGATTGCAATTAAATCTATGTATGTACGATAATGATAAAGTAAATATACCTATATGTAAATATGTATGTATGTGCGAGTGTAGGTGGATTGTGAGTGAGAGTTACCATCGCGTGGCATGAGCCTCGTGAGATTTAGGCTTGCGGAGATCCCATGAGTGTGTCCGTGAAGCCCATGACACCGGATCGGAACAATTTTTTGATATCCTTTTAATTTATGTGTTTTCTATTATGACCCAAAAATCCAAAACCGTACGAGCTCTTTTATTTATTAATTATTTTATATTATTAAATTTCAGGAATGCGATAACACGACAGCCTGGCAGAGATTTCTGCCGACTGGTCCCGTAGCGCTCCTGCCGCTCGACTCCAAACGGAGTTCTCTTGTCTGGTCCACGTGGAAGGATAACGCCAAGGAACTTTTGGCATTGCCCGAAGAACAATTCGTTGACGCGCTCAATGACGCTTTAGTAAGTTGTATTCCGATATCAATTTACTTCTGTATTCACATAATTGATAAGCGATATTGTCTGGTAGCGATGATAGCGTAGTAGATAGCGCGGACAGTTCAGTCAACCCCTAACAATGAGCTAGAGCTGACGGTGAAAGGAAACATCTTGAGAAAACCATAGCATGGTGGTAGGGTATTTTCTTGTACTCTGCTGGCTAGCTACCATCCTCAAGTTGGTACATAATCATATTTATTGATAACGAGGTGTTACAGGTCAAGATTTTTCAATAACAATCATAATCAAATAATGAATGTCATTAAAAATATACTGACTGTCGACGATATTGTCACCGTCGCGAGTCGAACCTCGACCAGATTGGCACAGGACCAAGGCAGATGGCATGAAAAGAGAGAGGCCTATACCCAGCAGTGGGATAAAGAAGGCTGTGGATGATGATGATGAAGATGAAAAATATTAAAAATTATAAAAATATATGTGCAAAAATGTCAAATCAATTGTAATAAATGTCAAAATTCACAAAAAAAGTTGTAGATGTAAAACGTGTGCTCGATATAATATGGTCGGTCGATGGTAATAGTTTCTTCAAATACCTATTTTTTCAAATTCCGCTGGACCCGCATCACCAACTAACCAATGCTTAAAATTCTCTCTCAACGTATGTCATTCGTGAAAATGAGACAGGCCAATGAAATTCTAACATAGCTAAACCTGAAACATTGTGTGTGACATCCACAGTGGAAGCAGTTCCCGCGCAGTGGCGGCGTGGAGGCTTGCACGTCCTGGCTCACGTCGACCCTGAAGCGCGTCGGGCTGCCCGACGGTGCGAGCCGACAGCTGCCACCATCAGTCATGTCCATAGCACCCTCCTCCCGCGCCGCCTTCCCGCTCGGCTTCGGACACAGCACCAAGTACATAGCGCCGGGCGTCGCTCTTATTGGGTAACAAATAAACAATCCCATATTAATATTATAAATGTGAAAGTTTGGATGGATGGATGGAAAATTGTTATGCAGAAGTTATGCAGGACGACGTCTCTTGTGTGGATCTGTTTAGGGAGCTACAGATCCTTTCTTTTGTTCTTCGTGTTTTTCATTCTTAGTTGCCTGGAAGAGATCGCTTTTAGTAATAAGGCCGCCACTAGTGGCTCATGAGATTATTTTATATTCTGTACAGTTTTATATATCTGGTGTGCACAATAAAAAAGTTCCTATCCAATGACCGTGACAAACCTCGGCGAGGTTTAATGGTGTTTGTTTAAATAGATAAATAAGTTAAAAAAATCTACCCATCATTGATTTTTGAAGTGGAAACTTCTTTAGCCGTGTTGAGCGTTTTTTTGTTAGGAGCAACCCTTTTGGGATCGCGCGTCACCGATATGCCAATGTGACGTGTTATAAGTCCCCATGACTGTCTATGTATGTTTTTTTTCGGGAATTTTTTGCAGTCGACGCTTACCGTCCGGCGTGCATCGTCTTACATTTGCATAAATAATACGCCTCGAATTGTTATTCTACTATAAGTATCAATAGTTAATTCTCCAAAAATGCTATATGTCGCCGCGATGATTATTATCAAGTTAATTATAAATCAAATATTATAAGAACTAATTATGTTATTAGCATTCGATAATCTATGTAAATGATTATAGTAAGGATTACTGTGTTCTATCGCCACAAAATAGGTATTAAGTATCTCAATTGTAAATACCGCAGTGAAGACTATTCAAATGTTGATTGTGGTTAAAATATTTCAGTAGTTAACGCCATTAATATTATTGTTAAAAATTACTTTCAAATTTATGTAAATACTTAGAACATTTATTGGTTTATTTAATTGTAAAAATGGTTGTTTCGCTTTATTTTTAATGTTTGGCTATTGTGACGTCATCTGTCGACTTCTGACAGAAACTACCCTATTTAAAGGCAGACGAATCGATGTGGACGGTTCAGTTTGTCGGCGATTCTTGAAGAGATCACATGTAAGTAAAACCTAAGCTTGTTATCTGAATAAAAATGATTACCTATGTATTTACTTCTTTTCTTTATTGAAATAGCTATCATAATTCATGTTCAGTCTGACAATTAATGTTGCTACAATTTAAGTATGTAGATAAATTATGTTTTGAATAGATAACCTTATAGATGTTTAAAAATAAATAGAACAGATGACCTAACTATGGGTCAGATGTTCTATTTTCATTTTTTTTAAATTACCCGCCTTTCTGATTTCGACATCAGAAGTGGGATTCGAACCTACTGTTTACCCTTCTGTCCGTATTTTATTTCTATTTTTCAGAGTCTCGGCATCACAATGGATGCGCAAGATCTACGAATACCAACGCCAACACCAACGGCGTCGAATGCAACAAAGAGTACCACGCCTGGACCCAGCAATCCTGGACCGCCGGTTTCAACGAATGAGGTGCCACTACAACAACAAGGTGGTAACGTACCCCTAGAATTCTACTCCCATATGATTTCTATGATGCAAACTATGAGCGAAAGGTTGTCTAAGCAAAATGAAAAGATTAAAATCACTGATGTTTTCTTACCATCATATGACCCAGACGGGAATGTTGGGGTTCGCGAGTGGTGTAATCATATAACAACTGCTATGAATAACTATCACCTTAGTGACTATGATGTTCGTATGAAGGTGACTAGTTTACTGAAAGGTCGTGCTAAGATGTGGGCCGATAATTGGCTCGTAACGACGACCTCCTGGGACGAGCTACGAGAGAATATAGTTACCACATTTGAACCCGAAAGTCGCTACTCGCGGGATATACTCAAGTTTAGAGAACACGTTTATGACTCCACTAAAGACGTTGCTGAGTTTCTCTCGCAATCATGGATTTTATGGAGGCGTGTTACAAAAGACAAGCTTGACAATAGTGATGCAGTAGAAGCGGTGATAGGTACAATTAATGACGAGCGCCTCAGAATTGAATTAATGAATGCCAGAGCTACCTCAGTGCCAGAGTTAATTTCAGTTGCTTCTTCTATTCGTGCGAAGCGCACTAACCAGGTAAATTCAAATCAACCCCCTTCAAAACGCCTAAAATATGCTGTTGACAATAGACACGTTCCATATTGCACTGTCTGCAAAAGGTCTGGACACATGTCACGTGACTGTCGTTATAATAAGCCTATTACAGATTTAGACAAACGTCCCGCGACAGAGAAACCTTATACTCAGCCATCAACATCATCCATGCCTAAACAAAACGATATTAGGGTTTGTTCATTTTGTTCAAAACCGGGCCATACATTCGACACGTGTTACCGTCGGGAAAAACACATAACCTCTAACGTCAATTCGGTTAGCAACAATGATGGTTCCAATTTAAACACGATGCGAATGCAAATAGGTAACATAATTATTAATGCTGTATTCGATAGTGGTGCCGAATGTTCAGTCATGCGAGAATCCGTTGCAAAAAAATTACCAGGGAGTCTACGACAATCTGTAAATTATTTACGAGGAATAGGTCCATTTCCGGTAGTCTCCACAAGTATATTGACTACAGTGTGTGTTATCGATAACATAAATGTGGAGATTGAATTTTATGTCTTACCAGACTACGAAATGACATCTGAAGTATTAATAGGAGCGAACATATTGAAAGAAACCGGATTAAGTGTAGTCGTAACTCAAAATAGTGCAGTTTTGTGTCCCCAACCACGCGTCATGCACGTGCGATCAGACACCGGTCTCTTTAGCAATATAACTCATGGCCTAACTAACGAATCTGAAATCGAACAATTGCATATTTTACTCAACAAATATAATGATGTCTTTACCAGAGGTTTTTCGCGTACTCGTGTCAATACCGGTCAGTTAGAAATTCGGTTAAAAAACCCAGACAAGTTTGTCGAAAGAAGGCCTTATAGGTTAAGCTCAGTTGAGCGTGAAAAAGTTAAAGAGATAGTTCAAGAGCTAATAGACAATGATATTGTACAGGAAAGTAAGTCTCCGTATTCAAGCCCAATTATTTTAGTGAAGAAGAAGAATGGCGACGATCGTATGTGCGTAGATTTCCGTGAACTAAACGCTAACACTGTACGTGATCACTATCCCCTCCCGCTGATCGCCGATCAAATCGATCAACTGGCTGGTGGTAAATACTATACTTCACTTGACATGGCATCTGGTTTCCACCAGATCCCTATCGAGGCAGACTCGGTGGAAAAGACTGCTTTTGTCACTCCCGATGGTCTTTTTGAATATAAAACTATGCCATTTGGTTTATGTAACGCGCCTTCGGTATACCAAAGATGCATAAATCGCGCTTTAGGTCCTCTGCTAAATCCGGGTAGTGCTGAAAAGGATGTTAATGATAGTGTTGCTCAAGTGTACATCGATGACGTCATTAGCAAATCACGTGATTTTTCAACGGGTCTCGTAAACCTAGAAAGAATTCTCATAGCATTACGCGAGTCAGGGTTTTCTATAAACATTGATAAATGTCTTTTCTTCATGCAGTCTATTGAGTATCTAGGTAACGTGATAGAAAACGGTCAAGTCCGTCCCAGTCCTAAAAAGGTCGAGGCTCTGTTGAAAGCCCCAGTACCAACTAGTGTAAAACAAGTCCGGCAGTTTAATGGTCTCGCGGGATATTTTCGTCGCTTTATACCCGATTTTGCGCGAACAATGTCCCCACTATATCAATTAACAAAACAAGGCACTAGGTGGCAATGGACTCATGTTCATGAAGAAGCACGTCAAAAAATTATTCACCATTTGACTTCTGCTCCTGTCCTTACAATATTTCAAGAAGGGCAACCTGTGGAACTGTTTACCGATGCAAGCAGTCTGGGGTTTGGAGCAATACTTGTTCAAATTATTAATGGACGACAGCATGTTGTGGCCTATTTCAGTATGCGTACCACTGACACAGAAAGTAGGTACCACTCGTATGAGCTGGAAACGCTGGCCGTAGTCCGAGCAATTAAACATTTTCGCCACTTTCTATATGGACGTCAATTTAAGGTAATTACCGACTGCAATGCGCTCAAAGCCTCCAAACACAAGAAAGACTTATTACCCCGTATCCATAGATGGTGGGCATATCTTCAAAATTTTGAATTTGAAATAGAATACAGGAAGGGCGAGCGGATGCAGCACGCCGATTTCCTGAGTAGGAACCCGGACCCTTTAACTGTCAATGTTTTAACTAACAACATGGACTGGATAAATATTGAACAACGCCGCGACAGCCAACTTCGCCCTATCATTGATGACCTGCACAGAGGAGAACAAGTACCCGGGTATCATCTTGAAGGCAACATCCTTAAATATGAAAAAAGTGACACTATTTTTGGTGTGCGAAAGTTGGTTGTTGTGCCGAAGTCTTTCCAATGGAGTCTCATTAACACTTACCATAGTGCTCTCAAACATCCTGGCTGGGAGAAAACTCTCCATAAAATTAGAGAAACCTATCATTTTGACAAAATGAGCGGTACTGTCCGAAACTTTGTAGATAACTGCATTGTATGTAGAACCTCCAAACAGACATCTGGAGCCACACAAGTGCAGCTGCATCCCATCCCGAAGCCAACAGTGCCCTTCGAAGTGATACACATGGATATCACGGGCAAGCTAGGCACTACTGATGAGCGAGAGTACGTCGTAGTTACGATAGACTCGTTTACCAAATATGTGTTGCTACGCTACACTAATGACAAAAGTCAACACAGCACCCTATCCGCTCTGAAACAAGTTGTTCACCTTTTTGGTGCACCGAGGAAAATTGTAGTTGACGGAGGCCGCGAGTTCTTGGGCGAGTACAAAAATTACTGTGATAGGTTTGGTATAGAAATACACTGTATAGCACCGGGCGTGAGCAGAGCTAACGGGCAAGTGGAGCGGGTAATGTCAACATTGAAGAATGGTCTGGTGATGATTAAAAACTACGAAACCCCCGACTGGCATACGGCATTAGAAAGCCTACAGCTTGGTTTAAACTGCACAGTTCACAGAACCACAGGTACCGCACCACTTACTCTATTGACTCGTCGTCAAAACTGTGTACCAGCCGATCTCGTTAATCTTGACGAAGCACAGATTGACATAGAAGCACTTGAACGTCATGTGCAACACAGGATGCATGAGGCATCTACTAAGGACAAAGCCAGGTTT
This sequence comes from Biston betularia, assembly GCA_905404145.2. Taxonomy (NCBI): domain Eukaryota; kingdom Metazoa; phylum Arthropoda; class Insecta; order Lepidoptera; family Geometridae; genus Biston; species Biston betularia. The sequence continues at coordinate 6,509,949 of FR989879.1, forward strand.
GACAAAGGCCGGGCTAGAATTCATCGTTTTCAAAGAGGTGATTTCGTCCTTATTAAAAACAATCCCAGGAACCAGACCTCTCTTGATCTGAAGTTTAGCACCCCTTATGAAGTTCACAGGGTGCTCGAAAACGACCGTTACCTCGTGAAAAAGGTTATAGGACACCACGGGCGACCTCGCAAGGTCGCACATGATCAGCTACGACGAGCTCCGCAACCAGGAGATCCCACCCAGGCGGCCGTGTCGCCCTCAGATGACTTCGCAATGATGCCGGAGTCTCTAGTAACCCAGGAAGCATCTGTACCTACGGAGGAATGATCAATTCTACCTTCGAGCGCTGCATTCCGGAGATACCCGGTGAGAACCTTTCATAACAATCTTAAAGATAATAATAACGACAATAATAAGTGACTCTAAAGTCTTTAAACAAAAGATGCCATTGGCGTGTGGAGCCGTCCAATGTGCCAAAAAAATAAATAAATAAATAAATAATAATATCCTAAAAAAGACTATTAAGTCTTTTATAAATAAAAGATGCCATTGGCGTGTGGAGCCGTCCAATGAGCCAAATCAAAAACATATCCTGAAAGAATTATGGTCCTCTGTGTACCACGGCGTACGAGACCGCCCAGAGCACAGCATCAACCCTATACCATGATCCTTTAGGACCTCTGTTTAAGAACAGCATCGACCTCTCACCAACCTCTCCTGTCCCTTACTAAAATGCTGTCTAGTTGGATCATGGGTAATGGACACTAGCAATATCATTATACCTATATGGGTAATATAATAACAGCTGTAGTCGCGTGGAGTGAGCAGTAACAAATAACACTAGTTGTACAATACAACATACAGTTAGGCTGTGTACTGTGTAAGTACTATTGGCCTCAAAATTTAAATGTTTCAATTACAGGAATGGAACGATGCAGAGCACGCATCGAGCCGCAGTATGGCCGTGTCGCCGCGATGATTATTATCAAGTTAATTATAAATCAAATATTATAAGAACTAATTATGTTATTAGCATTCGATAATCTATGTAAATGATTATAGTAAGGATTACTGTGTTCTATCGCCACAAAATAGGTATTAAGTATCTCAATTGTAAATACCGCAGTGAAGACTATTCAAATGTTGATTGTGGTTAAAATATTTCAGTAGTTAACGCCATTAATATTATTGTTAAAAATTACTTTCAAATTTATGTAAATACTTAGAACATTTATTGGTTTATTTAATTGTAAAAATGGTTGTTTCGCTTTATTTTTAATGTTTGGCTATTGTGACGTCATCTGTCGACTTCTGACAGAAACTACCCTATTTAAAGGCAGACGAATCGATGTGGACGGTTCAGTTTGTCGGCGATTCTTGAAGAGATCACATGTAAGTAAAACCTAAGCTTGTTATCTGAATAAAAATGATTACCTATGTATTTACTTCTTTTCTTTATTGAAATAGCTATCATAATTCATGTTCAGTCTGACAATTAATGTTGCTACAATTTAAGTATGTAGATAAATTATGTTTTGAATAGATAACCCTATAGATGTTTAAAAATAAATAGAACAGATGACCTAACTATGGGTCAGATGTTCTATTTTCATTTTTTTTAAATTACCCGCCTTTCTGATTTCGACATATATATCTAGCTAGAATTTAGGGTAAATATCGACCATACAAACGTTTTGCCTTCTCAAAATACTAGATCATGTCAAACTTTAAGCTCCCTCTATGTGCTCGCAGTGGAACTACCGCGCTGACTTATTTACGGCAAACAATTTGTTCTGTAGGTCTGTACGAATAAGTTTTGATATTATTTCAACATGGGTCTGGTAGATGGCGCTACTGTGATTGAGTTTTTGTGTGTTCTAAAAGACATGCAGATTAATCTTTTCGCAAGACTCGAGACTGATTATTTATTATTCTTGCGAGTCACTAGTCCTTTTAGTTTATTGAGTCCTTTAATTCTACATTATTTTAGTTCATGTTCACGATTATATGAAAAACTAGCAGACCGGCTTCGCACGGGCAAACAAAACTCGACTAACAATTGAGCCTGATAATGTAGCATTTTAATGATGAAAGAATTATTCAGATCAATTCAATTTTAAAATACAGTAGAGTCCGTTTATAATGACATCGAAAGGAATTGACAAACACGTCATAATAAGCGGACGTCATATGAAGCGTTATGTGAAATGAAAAACTTTTTTTATGTAAATATGTATGTATTTAAGTATTTTAATACAGAAACATAGTACATATGTAATCACAAATGTATGTATACATACATATTAAATCAAAATCAAAATTGCACGTAATCAGCACATTATTATAATAACACATACAAGTGTATTTTTTACTGTAAGTAATCTGTAATAAAAATATCTGTGTAATAAAAACGAGCCACGTGCCGAACGTCGTCGGGAATCAACGAACAATACCGAAGGTGTAAAGAATCATGTCGGTCATTATAACCGGACATAATTTATTAAAAATGGGTCATAATAAGCGACATGTCACTGTAAGGGAAGTCATTATATCCGACTTTTTTATAAAGAATTTTATATGAAAACCAAACTTCGTAGTGCAATTACGTCATAATAACCGGCTGGTCAATATAGGCGGAGTCATAATAAACGGATTCTACTGTATCTTTATTTGTCAGAAAATATATAAATTGTACAATTACTAAGTGTAAGTTAACAAAACCTAGTAGTACATAAAACAATTACAAAATTAACTGTTTATCGAGCATGTAGGCTCTCATTAAACTTAAAATAACAATTATAAATGAAAGAAACAATGAGATTGGAGAAGAGTATTCATAAATGTTTTGCTACGTAAGCTTTAGTATTCCGTTCGGTAAAATGATATTATTCAGATCGGTTCAGTAGTTTCGGAGCCTATTCAATACAAACAAAAAAATCAAAAATTTCCTCTTTATAGTGTAGATGTGGGTTAAAATTTCAAAAAAAAAATGTGTAATTTACTTTTAATATTGATAAAAAAAAAGATTATCATAAACTAATAATATAAGTTATATCTTAAGAGTCTCTCGCTAGACGGTTGGGTCAAGGGTCAGCTTCAAAAGGCAGTGATCCTTGACACGGCGCGCATTGTGAAGAGGTTCCTCACTCTGCAGCCCTAACCACCGGCAGCTTGAGCCCTGCCCCGCTGCCGGCGGCACCCTAGTTTTTTAAGTTTTTTATGTTTTATATATATGTAATGTAAAAAAATTAAAAAATAAGAAAAGAAATAAATAACTGGAATAATAAAGTTATATCGATATTATTCTCGACTTCATTTACCCCTTCCATTTACAATTTTTGCTTTCTTCTTGTACTTTCAGTCAATCTTGCTAAGTAAAGATAAATCAGGGTGCAGCCATGTCGTGGGCACGGCCGTATACATACGTAAATACGTGTACAAAGTCCTTCACTAAGCTCTAGCCCCTCATTTTGATATCATCAGTGTTCTAAATATTTACCTCAAAAAACTGAGGATCACGATTTGAAACCACTTTTGTACCTAGATTTATCATACTCGCACTTGTTCTTCAGGGACGCAGCGCACCGCGTGCATCCGCTAGCTGGGCAAGGCGTTAACCTCGGCTTCGGAGACGTTAAAGATCTCACGGAACTGTTAGCTGAAGCTTTGTACAGCGGTCTTGATATAAGTAAGCATTCAAATCATATCATTATATCGAAGGGCGTGGGTTCAAACCCCAACAATGAGCTTGAGCTGCCGGTGAAGGAAAACATCGTGCGGAAACCATAGCATGGTGGCAGAATACTTTCTAGTACTCGGCTGGCTAGCAACCACTCTCAAGTTGAAAATCTGCCGCCAAGCATCTAACGGTGTGTTACGCCAGCCTCACTTGAGGGCCAGTTTCATTTCAGGCTTGGTGTGCTAGTTGGTTTATATACCATCTTCGACCACACCGTCACTTAACATTAGGTAAGCTGTCGACACCTAGCTAGTCAACCATAATAAAAAATCATATAAGACTTACGAAGCAGTAGTGTGTAAACATTACTGTGTTTCGGTTTGAAGAATCGCTTTTCATCAGGTGAATTGGCGGGCAAACGCGTGCTTATACAAGTTAAAAACGTCTAATTGTACGTACGTATTTGTCCGCTTAGTTCTTCTAAATACGCAACGGATTTTCATACGATTTAAGGTTTTTTTTTTTATCATTTAGCAACCAGACAGGTTGTCTTTTTTTTTTCTTTGGTTTTGGCGTCGAGTTTTTGCATTTGCCAGTGTCAAGTAATTATATATTTTCAAGTTTCAAAAGTTAAATAAGTGCCATCGTAGCTAGTTTTACTCAAAGTCGTCTTTGTCAAGTCCAAGTTTGTGTCAGTTAATTCCAGTCATGCTTTAGTAAAGTAGTGGCAACTTTACTACAAAGCTTCGATGGAGTTTTGGAAGCAACACGAAAACTCATGTTTCACCACATTATATCATTTTCCCACACTCGCGCTTGTAATTCGGCACTTTATGAATAAAACACCACCATTTTTATACATAAACACTCGACAAAACACTAGTTTTAAAAAAAAATACAACGGAGCGACACGACTCTTCCCGCGTTCCCGCCAAAACCCCTGGTTGTCTTTTATACATTTAGCAACCTGACAGGTTGCTAAATATATAAAAGAATCGATTGTATATACAAAAAGAACATTTAGATTTTTAATATAGACAACACTTTATACGCGATAAAATACATACTAGCTAGTATGCAAACCAAAAAAAAATGGATAAAAAGTTTTTATGCTACAAATCGGCCTTAACACAGCATAATGTTATATTGAACGCTAATGATATCACATATTATAGATTATGCTGGTGTTCTTCTAACTCCTTGTACAAAAATACAAAATGAAAGCTTTGAGTTGTTTGCAATTTGTTTCCAGCACACTCATCCTGGCTTCAGAAGTACGAGACATCCAGGCAGCGACACAACGTGCCTACACAGATGGCGATCGAAGCTATTCACCGACTTTACACCATCGACCTTCCTCCCGTGGTACTCTTGAGGAGTCTGGGTCTGCAACTCACTAATGCTTTCCACCCAGTCAAGGTAATGTATTTTTATTTTTTATTTTATTTAATTTATTGGCCTTATAATATATTTATTACACTGGGCAAGTCACAACAACATCAAGATACGTATACACGTCAATATAATATATCTATAAACTAACTTAATAATAATACATTTCTAAAATTCTAATAAAAGTTAATTTATAATGATGTCCCCTTAAACCTACATACACACAAATTACATTAAGAGAAGGATAATTCGACAAGTCGCAATCGCATAAATTCATTTAATGAATAAAAGGGATTAAGTTGGCAGAACTTCTTAATCTTCCTTTTAAATTCATTCGCAGGTAAATTTCTTATACTGCATGGCAAATTATTAAACATGCAAATTTTATTAAGAATACCTTGCTTTTCCACTTTAACCAGCCTAGTTCTGGGTTTAAAAAGATTTTCTTTATTTCGCAAATTGTATGAATGCACATCTCTATTTTTAATCAGTTTTGCGTCATGAATTTCAAGAAGGCAAGTATAAATATATAAAGATATCGCTGTCATGATTTTATTATCCTTGAAATGTCTTCTTGCTGACGAACGCTTGAACGCTAATGTATTTATATTTATCCGACTACGCGTAAAAAGAGATTAATTTAGCGACATCCTACTAATGTAAGGGAATATGTTATTGGAAATCATTATCGATCATTTACATATATATTTTTAAATGTTTAAGGTATATATCTAGTTTATTTCCGCTTAACAGTCGTTCCAGTTCCAACAGTGATGAGGACTTCAATTTAAAAATTAAAATAAGCAGTGTCAAATTAGTTTAGTTAACTAATTTGTCAGTGCTTATTAATTAAAAACCTAATCTTACTTATAATATAGAGCTAATTTGACATAAACTCGCCCCGGCGCGGCGTCCCACGGGAAAACAGAACTCGCAATACACATTTATCGATCCAGTAGTTTCGGAGCCTATTCAATACAAACAAACAAAAAATTAAATCTTTCCGCTTTATAAGATGTAGATGACAACTAATAGTTAGACATATTATGTAGCTGTCAACTTGCTCTTTAGAACGTCACTTTATTCTATTGTCAGTTTTTTACCGGCTTGTGTTACATTATTACATTTTCCATACGGATCCCTAATTGTTTTTTAAATAAAATATAACTTATGCCCATCACGGATAATGTAGCATTCTAATAATGAAAGAATTATTCAGATCGGTCCAGTAGTTTCGGAGCCTATTCGATACAAACAAACAAATCTTTCCTCTTTATAATAGTATAGATATGTATCTATTGATTGTAATACTTACTTATGTTTATTGTAATTGTAATATTAATATATATTAATATTATTTTTTAAAAAAAGCCAGCTAAGCTATTTATACGTTTCTTTATAGGAACTTGTATACAAATATAATTGGTTGCTGAAAATAAAATATGTTTATAAACAATTAGCAACAAATTAAAGTGTTTAGGGTAAGAAATTACGCACTCCTAAAATAATTCATTTCAAAAATTGTTAGTTCATCGCATGTTTGGCGAAAAAACGGTCGTAACTGTTTCTAGATTGTTCTAATGAAACAAAAGAATTCATCTGTACGAACAATAAAACTATTCTGGGAGGTTGGAAATGGGGTCTGCTACCTGAGAGTATTTATGTTAATTTTACTAAAGCCAGGGCAATCAATTGTTGATGTTGTCTCGCGTGTTCAGAAATGGCTTCAAGGTTTTCTTTTGTTTATTTGGAGAGTCCAGATCTGCATGAACTAAGTCCACCCTGCTCATTCTACTATTGGACAGCCAGGAGCTATAAAAAACAACACCACTTCATAGTTGATATTTCAAAAATTCGAACTAAGCCGTTAGAATCGGTTTCCTCTAGGCAAGCGTGCTCCATCGTAGACCGTATCGTCGCTTAACATCAGACTAGATGGCGGTCAAACGCGAGCCTATATGTTACAAAACATATACATTTTATTTAAATACTAGTATTACTACTCGCCCCGGCTTCGCACGGGAAAACAAAACTCGATTAACAATGTAAATATAGCCTATGTCACGCAGTGATAATATAGCATTCTTATGATGAAAGAATTATTCAGATCGATCCAGTAGTTTCGTAGCCTATTCATTACAAACAAACAAACAAAAAATCAAATCTTTCCTCTTTATAATAGTGTAGATACAATGTAATATACAAACAAATTATACTTTACTGATATCAGTAATAAGTAGACATTATTTATTAATAACTAGCTGCGCCCCGCGGTGATACCCGCTACATGTTTTCGGGATAAAAAGTATCGTGTTAATCCAGCTCAGCTTTCATCCATACCAAATTTCATTCAAATCCGTTCAGTAGTTTTTGCGTGAAAGAGTAACAAACATCCATCTATCTTTATATAACTTTCACATTTATAATATTAGTGGGATAATTAAAATTACAAGTCAAGTTAAATATCTGCTTTACTAATCAGCAAGTGCTAAGGTAGCACTTAGCTTAGTAAAATGGGTTAAATTAGTAATGGTTAATGAGATTTAATTTATTGATTGAATTCATTGTTTAATTTTTATGATATTGCCCATGTTGTAATATTTCATTGGAAATCATTTACAATAAGTCATACTTTACTAATGTCAGTAATAACAACAAGTAGCTGGTTTGTTAATGAGCAAGTGCTTAGTTAAGTACATTAGTGGGTTGAAATGATAATGGTTTATTGTGAGTTCATTTATTGATTGGATGCTATGTTATGTTAATGAATCATATTTTCTCCTTTGTTTCAGAAACTCATTATGTCCCACGCAGCGGCATAGATTTACGTCACAATAGATTATAATACTAAACATGTACGTTCTCGTGGGGTCTCTACTCTCTAGATAAGTCTAGATACAAATTGTATTAAGTAGGTACGATAAGAATCCTCGATAGGTATTTATTATAAGACAAGAAATTGATATAGTTTTAATAAATGTTACTTGATTTTCTAGTCATTACTAGTTTTATTTTGTCCTTTTTAAATATATTTAATTTAATTCTTTTTCGCACACTTAAAAAATAACATGTGTACAAAAGGAGGACTTAGTGATTAGGAGGACTTTATGACTTTAGGATTTAATACAAACACTTGTACATAAATATAGGTATAGCGATAATAAGAAATGTTTAGAATACAATATTTTATTATGATTATAAAATAGAAATGTCGTCTAAATCAAAACAAAATGTCTTGTAAATAAGCCGTTATCTCAACTTTATTTATCGGTTTATTTTCAGTGATAAAATTGTATATTGACATCAGCATCGTAAAACGTTGTACGTTTTTTTTAAATATATTTAACAAAGCTAGATGTTTTACCATACTCACTTGATGTTAAGTGACGGTGTGGTCGAAGATGGTAAAGCACACTTAGCTAGGAATAGAACTGGCTCTAAAGTGAGGCTGTCGGAACACATTCTTAGGTGCTTGATGACGGATTTTCAACTTGAGGGTGGTAGCTAGCCAGCCGAGTACTAGAAAATACCATGCGACCTAAAATGAACAGACAAGTCCAGTAATGGGGGTCCGACGCTGCAGTTTTTGGCGGTTTTAGGGCGTTGCCTTGGGAGAGGGGTCGGGATCGGAGGTCGAGGGATTTCATAGTACAGCATATTTCGCTGGTGATCCAGCGAGGAAATGCCGCCAGTTTGATGGGGACGTTTGGCAGCGAGCTCGACCGGTGGACCTAGTTTTAATTAGGTTCATTGACATAATTATGTGTCAATAAACCTAACCTAGTGTGATTTAGACGTATGTATTTAACACATTCACTGCTAAAAACACTAGTCTAAGGAGACGCATTAAATTTACGTCGTATTTACTGCGTACCTAGTCTAAATAGTCTGGGAGACGCATTAAATTTACTTTGTAGGTAAGTAGTTACTGCGTAATTTTATTTATCGCGATGGTATCTTTTATTGCTCAACTAGCAATGTTAACGAATAGGTTGTAAGATTGTTTCATATACGAGTAGGTATGTCGTAGTTGTGGTTTTTCTTTTCAGGGTGAATCATGCACACAGATAAATTATGTTAAATCTTGAAACTTGTCTTTCTTTTTAACTTTATTGTCAAAATATATTTTTTTTATGATTGACAGGCTAAGTGTTACCAGGTGGTTAGGCTTACCATCAGGTGACTACAGCTCACCTGATGGTAAGTGAAGGTGTGGTCGAAGATGGTAAACACATAGCCTGAAATAGAACTGATGGCTCTCAAGTGAGGCTGCCGGAATACACCGTTAGGTGCTTAAATGTAGGTTAAGAGGTAGGTACTGAGAGTTTTCGTTTTTTTTACTTCGTCATCAGCCACCATTGATCCACTTTTGATCTTTTGATAAATATAATAGGTCCCTCCACAGAGTACCTACTTACCTATAAAGACGTACTTCAAACAGAAAGACATTACCTACATACCTATATCCTATAATTACGCGCTGCAATTTTAACCGCGTCAATTATTTTTTTATGATTGTTTGGTTAGGTGTTTAACCACAACTCACCTGATGTTAAATGACGGTCTGGTCGAAGATGGTAAAGCACACCTAGCCTGGAATGGCACTAGCTCTCAAGTGAGGCTATCGAAACGCGCCGCGTGCTTGACGGCAGATTTTTTCACTTAGACGACTTCGTGCTAAGGATTTCTACCACCGTAAGTGGTAGATACGTATGTACTTATACAAAGTATCTACATATATATTATATATACATGATTACATTATTACGATGTAGGTAGCTATATCGATTGCTTCGCCAGAGCTGCGCATGGTCAATGGAGGGCAAAGCGCTCATGTAAGTAGTGTAGCCAAACTTACAATTCTAGCTGTAGATCTACAGGTTCTTGAAAGCTGTCTCAGTTATTGGTAGGTAGGTCTGTTTTATCCTCAAACCTATACAGATTTTGTTTTTTGTCAAGAGTTGTGGAGTTTTATTTTTCCTACTAAAAGTCTGTTACTTTTTGTTCTATATTCAACTACTACCTGGAAGTCAATTCAATAGATGTGGGTGCTATGACTCACGATTTTCCGATAAAATCATTATTTTAATTTCGAGGGTTTCCTAACCATCTCCCACTACGTAAACAATGTCAAAGAATCATTAAATACTATTGAAGTACCTACTTATGTAAAATTCGGATTTACTTTTAAACTCCTCATGTAAATACTACAAATATAGCAACACCTACTCGTATCTATTAATATTTTTAATTGTTAAAATATAAAACACTTTTGGTAGGTTTTACCTTTTATAGGTTTAGTTTATATAATATCTTCAAACTAGAGTTGGCCATCGCCACGGCTGCGCGGGTCGATCGAGGTCGAGCGAACGAGGGGAATTAGCAATGACGTCACGGTGACGCAAATGCTATACTAGCGCCATCTTGTGGTTTTATTATTTGCCGACTGTCAAATGTGTATCAACTTTAAGTTAGCACAGTAAAGTCTTTTTTAGTTTGGTTTCTGTATAAACATCTGGAGCACCAAACTAAGGCAAATTGCTCACGTGTTATCTACGTGGAGAACTATTTTTATGATTCGCTGCCATTCATTGACCATAATATGATTTCTAAAAGTATGAGCTGTAGTATGACTTTATTTATATTTTTTAGCTATCTATTTAATGCTCTACGTATAATGACTTTTACTTCGATTTGTCTGTTTTGTTTATTTAAAAGTTTTGTTATTATCGAGTACGTACATAACTACCTAGTTATTCAGTTGGTTTGTGATTATAAAATCAAAGGTAAAATAATCATCTAAGTAGGTATAAATCATCCAAAGCTCTAAACTGTATGAAAGTAGAAATTCATAAACATTAGGTAGGTAGGTAAGTACCTACCTATGTCATATTAATGTTAGTTTGTTTCTTGAGAGTAGAGAACAGTACAACGCACGCTACTTTTGCTACATTGTGCGCTCGCCCTATTTTCTCGATGATAAATAGTGTTTTTTTTTAGATGAATCTTCCATTGGCAGCGGCGTGCAAATCTTTGATGGCATAATATGTACATCACATTCGAACCTGAAAATAAATACTGTTCTACTAAAATTAATAAAAATATTTATTTATTATACCTACCCATATGTTGCGCCCGCAGGCGCCAAACAGCCGATGAGCTGATCGAGTTGAGCGCGGGAAGGCGTTGGGTGAGCGGGAGGGGAAGCGTCGCATGCTGCGCGTGTGTTTCGTCGTCCGATTGTTCCAGTGTTGTATGAGCGCTTGTGCGGCGCTTGACTCCTGGTGTTCAAGACATGAATTGAAACCATAGAGGCTTCAATTTTAAGAAATATTGACATCCACTATGGCTTCAACCTACAGAAGATATTGCTGTGTCTTAAGGTGCTCTAATACATCCCACAATAGACCGGATCTAGAGTATTTCGAACTACCAACTGAGGAACCGAGGTAAGGGTATGTTATTTTAATGATTTTGTATACCTACTAGATACAGAATACTGATAATATGTAAGTATGTAACTGATTATAATTAGGTATGTATTGTGATCTGTTACCAGCGTTGCCAGTTTTTGTTTTTGCCAGAAAATTTGAATTTCAATATCACTGTTCATTAGATACAGCCTGGTGACAAACGGACGGACAGCGGAGTCTGAGTAATAGGGCCTTGTTTTACCCTTTGGGTACGGAACTTTAAAAACTGTTTTTGCTAGCGCCGTTGTCCAACGTTCCATGCATTTTTCTATCGTTTACTTACGTAGTACGTAAATCTTGGAAATTGATATGATAGCCCTACTGTGCATAATCACTGTCAATAGTTTTGCGAACAGAACTAACGCAGTAGGTATGGGTTCCGTAGGTATGTTCTCTCCAAAGAGGAATATACGTATCTAGTCAATATTATAAAAAATATTAAAGTCATGTTATTGTATGCCTATACAATAATATGACTTTATGACCGTAATTGCCACAACATTATTTGGTTATAGATATCCAAAAAAATCTTCTCATGAAACTCTGTTATGAATAAGAATGGAAATGCTATAGGTATCTAAATGAACAGTAAAAACCCCACAAATAATTTTAAACAAAACCTGACCCACCTAGAACCTTATTTTATTTTTTCTTATTTTCAGTCTAACGAAATGGCTGCTGTTGATCGGACGTGATGACTTGATTAAGAAGGTACAAAATTTTAAACGCTACATTTGCGAAGAACATTTCTCTCCACACTGTTTAAAAAAAACAGATTCTGGAAAATATTTAAAAGTACACGCTTTACCATCCCTATATCTACCTCAACGACAAGAATCAAACGAAACAAATGTTTCAACTGTACATCCGAATACTCTTACTCAGGGTAAAGCAGTAAAAACTTCGACTCAAACTATACAAGGCAATAAGGATTATCTTGGGAAACGTTCGCTTAAAAATGAACCTAGTTCTAAACAAATCATATACAGAACTTCAGAATTACAATTTCTCAGTAACATTTTTACTAAAAACGAGTTGACGGAACTTATAAGGACTGATGAAAAATTAATCAATTCTAAATCGAAAGTAACTCGTTATGACAACTATAGACAATACTGTTTAAATTTATATTACGGGAGTCCACAAGATTATCGTCTGCTAAAGAGTGCAATGCACCTGCCGAATCTAACTACATTGTATAAATATATTCCGATATCTACTGATATAAATAACCGATTGATGAATGCTCTGCAAAAAAAAGTTGATGAAATGTCACTTAAAGAATCCCAGTGTATAGCAGTTATTGATTCCATGCCCCTTACTCCAAACCTAAATTACAGTCAAAAAACCGACAAAATTATAGGGTTTCAGGAGATTCATGGATTACAAATGCCATTAGTGGCTGAAAGAGGTTTAATTATTATGATCAGAGGTATGTTTGCTGAGTGGCAGCAACCTGTTGGATACGCACTACTTTCACACGACAATACTAATACCAACCTTGTTCATTGGACAAACCGACTGATTACCAAATTATGTGAAATTGGGTTGCAAATTAATCTATTAAGTTTTGCATCTAAGATGGAAGCAGACTATTTTGAAGATCGATGGATGTCTGCCAATGTATCATATTTTCTCGTGAAAAGGAAAAAGATTCACTATTTTTGTGAACCAAAAGTGCTCCTTAATGCACTTAAAAATGATTTGTACTTATACGACATCTGCTATTATAATGATTGTGTAGCAAAATATGAACATATTGAACAGTTTTATCTTAAAGACAAAAATCGCCAGTATAGACTGGCGCCAAATCTGACTGATAGACATATCTATACAGTAGATTTTGATAATGATGATGCTGTAGAACTTTTTAGTAGAAATGTAGCGTCTGGGCTTTCGGTTTATATAGATTGTGATCAAATTGATAAATCGGCAAGAAATACTGTACAACTGATTGTTAAAATAAGTGATCTATGTTCATTTTTTAATTTGACAAATGATATACATAATATTAATAAAATATTAAAAGACAACGAATCTCATATTGCATTCTTGAAAGAAATGATAATTTTTTTTCAAAGTTTAAAATTTATTGACAAAAAGAATAACCAATATGTAACACATAATGCAAAATTTGTGCGAGGTTTCTTACGGAATATAGATTCGTATTTGCACCTATGGGAAGATTTGATATCAAAAAATCGATTGCCAGCACGGACCCTAAATCAAGGCATGACGGAAGAATTTATTGGAAAAATAAGATCGACTTGTAATGATGCAAAACCAACCGTAGAGCAGTTTGAAAAAGCATTTAAACAGCTCTTTATTTTGAGTGCAATAAAGCCATTGGGAAAACACAAAGAACATGTTGGGCATCAATTTTTTTTTAATAGAATCAGTAGACCAATCTATTGCCATAGTTTGGAAACTGTATTGAAATATAAGCATGAACTAAAAGATGTTCCCCACTTGACATCTAATATCACGCCAATCAATGAGGAAATCGCGATCCCCGATTCAGATTACCAACACATCGACAGAACAGAAAGACATACAGTAATGTATGTCAGTGGTTACCTAATGAAGAAATGTAAGGAATACCACGGAAACTGTGAAACTTTCAAAAATTATGCCAATGGAACCAGCTTAAATATCACATTAAACAACGTTTCGATGTACTTTCGGTACAGTCAACAAAAACAAATTTCTTTTAAGACTATACCAAGTAATCATTTTGTGGCAATTGTAGAAAAACTTGAGAACGTCTTCCGTATATGCTTCAATGATAATCATACCAACTGCAAAATAGAAAATGAACTGTTAAATAAAATGAAAATATTAAATTTTGAAATACCACCGTGCCACTGTTTCCCTTGGATTTATTTATTTAAACTTTTCATCAAACTGAGGATCGCTTATACTTTACGTCTGAACAACCGGGAAATTGGTCGGAAACAAAAATGTTTTGTTATTCCTTTGCTATTGTCTGAATCGATTCAGAATTTCGACGATGCAATCTTAATGCGAATCTAATTATTAAAAATTTCTTGATTTCAAAATGTATTTTTATTTTTTACACTCATGAGTGCTTATTACTGTAACATTATCTCACTGTTTTTCGAGAACCCTCTTCTTCTCCGGGATAAGAAGTCTGTATTATTTTTTCATAAGTAGTGATGTAAGTTTGGATGAACCTAAACTAATAGCTTTCTTTGTTTTTGGAATCGCACTTTGGACAGCATTATTGCTAGTATCAAGTATTTCAACGCAAAGTTTCAAATAATTGAAGAAACGCCTGTCTTGCCCTAGTATTTATTTATAGCAGTGGCATCTTTACTAACAAGCTTCGACGAATATTTGGAAGCTCGAAATGTTCACATTTTAACACTGCCATACTCGTACACATAATTTGGCAAATTATGGATAAAACACCAGCATTTTAAAACGAAAACAAAGCTTTTGGATATAATGCGCGAATTTTATTACTTTTGATTTCATTACCAAGAGCGAGACAGCATGAAATGAATAGAGATATCGTATCTAGACACCAAAAAGGTAATAAACGCCAGCCTCTATAAAACAATACCGTTAATATACCAGATCCTCGGCAGATGTCTGCCTTTTGCCGGCATTTGTCTGATATTTATTTTACCTGCGCGAAGTATTATTATCTGTTCTGTTCCTACGCTCCTTTTACTTGGTAGACATTAAACTGAATTACCCGATTGTTGTTACTTTTGAGGTATCTACTGACTGCTTAAGAAGGAAAGTAATGATTCTTATGCCTATTATACTCGAATAATACGTATAACCGAACATAATATAATTATGTACTTTTCAAGTAATTAATTTTTCTTTTATCTTTTCTATGCCTTAATGACTTATGATGTACCTACTTATGAGATGTCGAGACTGTTTCTTTACCTCTTCAGTGGCATAGACAATCTTTTTTGGTAAAAGTAGTAGTATGTACAGCACTCCTATTTTTTTGGTGAATAATTTAACGCAATCTATAAAACGGCTTGTGAGATTTTGATAATGAACAATAATTTCAAGTAGGTACCTATCATTAAACATTTGTGTTAGCTTTTCGATTGTTATAAGTTAAGAATATAAACAACTTCATATAAAGTTTTTAACTATTATTTTGTTTTGATTTATTCGTTTCTGGTTTTATTTAGTAGAAGACGCTTTTCTGTCTTCTTTGTTTCATATATCATATATATATATTGTATATAGCTAGGCTGCACCTATGTAATTACATGTACAATAATTATTGTGGTGGCGTGTACTTCTGCTATACGTATTTAGGTTCTTGTCTTGTCTTTTCAATAAAAAGTACAAATAAAAATTTCACTAGCTTTGCTATTTAATAATATCAACATATTCCACACTCTTTTAATCGTAGTATACAATAATTAGCGTATGTGGACTCAGTCTGATAGCGTAGGCTTAGTAATAGTTTAGCTGACACACTTGGGATACAGTAGGTACGTACCTTAAAGAGGAAAGTAAACATGAGGCATTAAGCTCCTACTTTTAGAAAATTAAAACGACAGACTGACACGGTAATCTTAGTAGTGGTGTCTCGTTGGACACTTCGAGTACGGAACCCTAATAAGCAAGAAATACCATAGTTTATTTAAGACCAGAAATCTGAATGCGTTGAAATAAAATACATACATAAGGAACTATATGAAACAATATACATAATTATGAATGTTTCGGTATGAAACTAAGAGGACTAGACTGAAAATGTGAAGAATGTGAAATGATGTGAAAGGTGTGGCTGTATAGTGGACACTGCTCTGTGTACCTACAGTCCTACATCAATACCTACACAATGATGTACTATATAAATAGGTAAAATCTCATTGTACCTACGTGCATTCACTCGACCGACGACTCCTGATACTTCAAACATTTCATGGCTAGTGTAGGTGCCTAACATCTAACCTTTCGCAGTTTGAACGATTATAATTATGTAAAAAATATTACATTCCTACACGTACAATACAGCAACGTTTTGAGTGTTTTGACTCGATCGATCGATAATCTCGCGTCGCCGTTCCCCTCGGCCGCGCGAGGCGCGCGGCACATCTGCCTTGTAATAATAATAATTTTGAAACCGGTTCTATAAACCTCCATATGTTAGAGCGGGACAAACAATATCCGTTGAAGCTCAGATCGTTGACGCATCTGCTCCTCTCCCTTCCCTCTGCCCCGCGCCTACGTCTCCGCTGTCGCATTGCGCATAGTAGTATGTAGCTATAATTTTATTATACTTGTTATTGTATATTTTGGTCTGCCAGTCCTTCGCAGTACCGTATGTTTCAGCAAATTAGGCTTTGATTTCTATGGCAATATCTAAGTTAGGAAATAATAGGTACCACAGAACCTTAGATAAATTTAACTGTATATGCATTGCTACTAGGTATAACTATAATTATGCATTATTCACTTTATTTACACTAAATAATAATCAAAGTAGGTAGGTACAGCATAAAATAGTGCTACTTTCTACATGAAATCGTAGGTAGGTAGGTAGTACTTAAATGATAAAAAATAATAATTATGACAATAAACCCACCGACAGTGATACTAGTCCAGGGTTCTTTAGTAGATAGGTAGGTATTTCTTCCTAGTTTTATTTCGTTAATTCATATTATAAACAGTCACAATGTCTACTATTTACAACGAATTCTATGTACCTACCTACCTAGGTACCTTCATAGTTGATACGTAAGGCCTAAATATAGATCAATAATATTTATTAGTTTATAAAAAGATGTCCTTACAATTATACCTAGGTATTAGACCAATAAACATTATTAACATAATTTGTATTTGAAGGTAAGTAGTTGAGTACCTAGGTAGGTACCCAGATAGCTCTCTACGTAAGTTTTATAATTTGGAAGTGAACTGTGAAGTGAAGACGTTTTTTCATTTTTTGCATCGTAGCTGAAAATATAGGTACTGTTATAAGTAGATATACATAGGTAGTAGGTATAACAAAGCTCTATAATAAAATATACCTAAATCATATTACACCTATCATGATAATTCATCTATCAGATACTTATAAGTGATAGGTATGACTGAGGTTATAAGACATTTTGCAATAAACTTTTTGGTTTTTGTATGATATAGAATCAAATTAGGATTGTAAACATCTATGAATAATTTTATTAGTAGGTTAGTCTACAACTCTTTGGTGTGGTGTCGCACAGCATTCCAGAGAGTAGTATTGATCGGCTCAAGATCGGCTAGATTCGGGTCAACTTCGGCTGTGCCTCTCGCTCATGCCATAATGATGTCGTCGTTGGGTCGCCGCCATTTTGTTTTCAAACTGCGCATTTACCCTCGCCCCGCGGCCTCCGGTGGCATGTGTATATATAGGACCACCATGACGTCATGCCCTTCATTATTCGCTCATCGTGGTGCGGATAGGACGTGACTGTGTTGTGAAGTGCCTGCGACCGAATCTCCACAAAGTGACTGTGCCTGGTCGGATACAGGTGTGTAAAATATTGTCTCGCCACGATCTTAGCCCAACATTAATATGGGCTACAGTAATAAAGAAAAATCTGTCGTTGACTTTGGTGAAAGTAAAACCGAGTCTCTGTCTAAGTGGGTCCGTCAAGTAAAATCTAAATCAAACAACGCCAAGACCAAGAAAAAACGTGACTTCAGAGTGATCGCCATTTTGAGTAACTCTCTATTCCGTGCTGAGAGCGAACTTTTCATGAAACAAAGAGAACGCGCCAGAAAATGGGCGCAAATGCAAGCAGATCTCGGATTGTGCCATAAAGAAGAAGAAATTGCCAGACAACAACGGGAAAAAATCGATAGTTTATGGAAGAATGATCTCAGCGGCTTAGATAATTTTTTCAAAGAACTAGATAATTTCAAGCCTATGCAAATCACACAAAGATAGGAATTTAGGTAATGTAAATTGACTTGTATCTGTGATATATGTAGGATATTTTTAACTTACAGTCCCATTGCGTTTCGCGTGGGTCTGCATCCGTCGGCCGCCATCTTGGTTGCCACTGGGGCGTCGCGCTTCGCATGCAGAATGGGTTTGTAAAACGGTATCATGCATTTTATTTTAATTAGTTTTAAATAATTGTAAATGTTTCAATAAACCTATTTGAAGATAGTTGTTACATTGGAATTTTGAGTTTATTCATATTGAATACGAATATTGTAACATATGTTTAAGTATGGAAATAAAAAAGTCTTTTTGAAAAAGAGTTGTATCGATGATTTTTATTATTTTTCTGTAACTTTACCACATACCAAATGTATTATTCCATGAGTCATCATCGTGACTTCGCGGAAGCTGTATGGAGTGTGAGCCGCCATCTTGTTGGAGCGTTCGAGAAATGCGTCATCGCACCGAGCTGGCACTCGCTGCGCATGCATACCTACGGCACTGCCGTCCTACTTCGACCCCAGGGCGAAATGCGCGTGACACGAGTCCCGGTTCTCAGCCCACTAGGTAAACGTTAGGATTGCGACATGATTTCGCTATTCGACTGTATTGTTGTTAAGCCCAATCAAGGGCCGTGCCGTGTAACATTGACTTTAAGATCCCAGAGCCCTCTACTTGCCAACCACCAGCAGGCCAGGCCGTGACGCGTCCTCCCGTGACCTTTCGCAGAGATTTATCTGCGCTATCGGCTGCCAGAAATACCTACATTACGCCATGATCTGGAAATAAATCTTAATTTACGAGTACCAATGACGATATGCTGCGGTGAGTCATTTGTTTTCAAAGTTTCATAAACATGTGTAACTAAAAGTAGATGCTGAACTTCTATTTATTTATAACGCCAATAAAAAGTTAGGTTTTGTTTGTTATTAACCTTTCGTTAACAGGGCATTATAAAAATTAATATTGCGAAGAATCTGGTACGCCGTACGCGTTGGGAGTTTTCCGAGAAGTACAAACACGTCCTAACTACGCAAGTCTGGTCGGCTCGAGGTGGCGCAAAACTACTTTCACTTTTAGGTAACTTCACGAACTATTGTAATTTATTTCACAACTCGCTGAGCGTGCGTGTTATAAAGCTGTGACGCCAAGAATTTAACAGGAAAACAACGATAATACGTATAGGCAAATGTACACGAGCATGCGATAAGGAAGCATTTTCAAGGAAACTGTGGGCTGACGAAACATCCGGGACAGTAATGTAATGAATTCTAAACTGAATATCTAGTAGGGAATGGAGACAGACGTATGAATTTAATGGTGAGTCGTTAGTATCACCCTATATACACTAGCTTATAATCATTTCTTTTTTTCTAGGATATTTTGAGGCATTCTTATCATTAACGAATATACCTAATAAGTATTAAAAAATCAGACCTAAATGCATATAATTGTGTAGGTATACCTATACTCATAAATATTGTACAAACTTCACAGCTCAACTGGAGTGGCCGAGGCTGTCGTGACCGAGAATCACGCATCCTAAGTCCAAACGAATGCATGGTGATGCCATTTCCCGTGATGAAGGCTAACCGGCTCCAGTTGATATTCTAGTGGACCGTCACAACCCTACAGATAAGTCTTACGGGCTTTACTCAATAATACCGAGCTATAATATCCATCACTGTTGTCTAGGGAGGGGAATAAACAAATGGATGTGATTTTGAACTGATTGCTTATGTATAAAACTGATAGCTAACTGAAGGGTAAATCAGATACTCTTTCGTTCGAGACAAAAGATACTGAACTAACTAAAAAGCCGGTTTTGCAGTGCTTTCAGATTTCGTTATTGCATCTATTACAGACTTTGTTTAAAAAAAAAAAGGAACTATATATGAATAGAAAATATTTTTGTAACAATTTGTTTATGAGAGTAGGGCCGCTAAACATTCTTTTGATTCCAGATATTATAGCAATATTATACCCATATTCTTATGTAGGTATACTACTACTACTACACATATGTGCTTACTACCAGTAGCGAAACGCTATAATTTAAAGACTATGACTCAATTTAAACAATGAATACATACATAAGAGATGAACCGTATCGTAGAATGAGGTGCTAAATGCCTGACTGCATACACGAATTTGAATCATCGAAATTTCCACAACATTCTACATGTCGTGTACTTGCTTTAACAAAATATTATTAGAAACTTTCCCATACTTTAAAATAAAGAAAACGAAAGTGATCAAATCTCCGGAAACCAAAAAACATTTAACAATTTTTCAAGAGCAACCCAATACACAGCAGAGGTACGTGCAATACTTTACCTAGATCATGTAAATAATTTCGTGGTCCCGTCACGACTGCTTTTTGTAAAGGTTTCTTTTTAAGGAAACCAAATGCCTTTGTTTAGATTATTTTCAGCAGATACCTAGAGATCGTGTTTGCGGAAAACTAGAACCTTTGAGGTGATCAAAAAAGTTCTATAAAAATCATAAAAGTTATTAACTGAAGTCTAATCTTCCGATTATTAGTATCTATGCTAGAACAAGGACAAGAATTAGAGGTTGCTGCAACGGAAACCGTGGTATTCGAATGATTGATATCAGCCTATGGCTTATTGAATATTTTGCTAAGGCCAATCATTTTTTTTCTTCAGGTTGCTTGGGACAAGACACATTAGTCGCGATTTTTATAGATGCTGTAACCCCACAGCGAATATACAAATAACCTAAGCAGCAAAGTTTAAAAACATGCAAGCTTACAATTTGCAATGTTGAAACGATTGTCACATTTTGATTTATAACCAAGAATTACTAATAGAAGCAATATTTTAATGAACCTGCGAGAGAAGGATAACTTTATTAAAATTCCATGATGATATCATCAGTCTGACGATGTATATCGATACGACTTACGACGTTTTTCTTACTGATCCTGTTCAGAGCCTACTGAGAGATATAGTGATATATTAACACACATGAAGATTTATCAAGTAACCCCATGTAACTCTAAAGGAAAACCGAACTATACAAAACTAAGTGCTTCCATATTGCATATTAGTCCATTCATCCGGTGTGCATACATTGAACGTGCCTATGGCAATAACTTAGTTACCTATTTATGCATTTGATATTCCTCTCACGGAAGAAGTCTACCATTAAACCATGAACACAATATTCGAGTGATGGAAAAAGGTATTTCATAGTTGCTTTTGATTACCGCTGTAATAGCTACAAACCTAAAATTCGTTGTTTTTATTATTTTAAGTATTGTTACTCTTGATTGATGAGTTGGTCTTCTTTGTCTTATCCAAGTGATAAATTGTAATCCGCTAATTGTTTACACAATTTTTTTCGTCTTTGCGTGTTCTGTTTTGCTCAGCTAGGTGATATCGAGTACGAGAGCTGAATGATGTACGAAGCTAATGAAGCTGAACATCGCGTTTGTTTGTTTTTGCCGAGTTACTGCAGTGCCTACGAAATTTTTTCATATTTTTTTCTGAAAGGCAACTAAGTAATGGACTGGAAAGTGATGGTTGAAATCGGATGAATGGTGTTCCTACCTGAACATGTATGGCAAAGATTCCGGCATATTCTCTGGACCCAGGTAGAAAGTATGCCGCCTTTGTATAATATAAAATGCTCGACTTGACCGTTTTTATTTACAGCAAAATTACTTTAGTGACTGCCCCGGTAGTCACTTTAACAATATTTTGACTTTTGTGCAGTGTTATAATATTATAACCACCTAGATACATAATACCTACGAATGAGACTGTATGTTGGACATTTGCTAGCTATGTCATCATCATTGAAAAATATTCTGGATATACAATACGAATTCTGACGCGATATAATCGCAAAAATTATCAACCATATTTTACTACCAGAGTGTGATGCTGTCTGATTTCTTTCATAATATTGTTGTCGAGTTGCACGCGTTTGGAGCGAATTGATGGAAATTACAAGTATGGTGATGAGAACATTTATTCGGAGAAAGGGAAAAATAGTATAATGAATACTCGCAAAAAGAAATGTGAGCATTTAGATCATCTTTAGCATATATCTACCTACCCAACAAACTGGAATGCAGGTTATAAATTGGAAATTTTAGTAAGTACCTGCCAACTAATAGTACCTACCTATCAAATATGTCATTAGACCTACCTAATAATGAATGTGAGTTAATATCTGCTTTAATTGTAAATTTTTTGCATTTGTATGAATACTTGCATACCTACAGCCTATTACAGTTTAGCTAGTTACACGGGCGCGGATACGGGGGGAATGGATGCAATGGGATTTAATATGGTTTAATGATAAAGCATAGTATTATTAATTTGAAAACGGGCTAATTGTATTTAAACTGTGAAATCACAAAATGAATTTAACTTCCATAAAGTTTAATAAGCTCTTTTCGACATAAATAATACCATTAACGTAACCCTTTATATTGCTCTGACCTAACGGAGCATTTGAGTAATTTAAAATTTATGGTTACGTTTCGCATCATTCAAACACAATTTTATCTAAAAGGTAGATAGAAATGGTAAATGCAACATTCTAATTGTCCCCTTTCACCCTGAGCAAAATCTTGTATCCGCGTCTGTTTTAATCTGTTCGTAAAACTAACCTAACACTTGGATGTCGTAAATTATTTCTTTGTTTTGGTGAGATTTATTTATTGCACGATATTCCAAATCTAATTTAGTGTGAACTTCTTCGATTTCCTTTTCCTGTCTATGGAGTATATTACATACCTTTAGGATATTACCTAAAGTTGCATATCAGATTGCCTATTTAACAAACTCAACGTATTAGTCTGCCATGGCGCTGCTGCATATAGCCCCCTGCTGACTTGTACTATTCAGGGAGTGTCACAACGCTGTTGCTTCATTAGAGCTTCCTTCGGTCAAGGGCTAAGAGAACACGGGCGCCCTATTACAGCACGGTGTCCGCTACATATGTAGACCGAGAACTACTACTACTGCCGCTACTGCCTCATCCGAAATCGGCGCCTCCACATCGGCTTCTTGAGTGCCACGACGCTGCTGCCTCGCCCGAGCTCGGCGTTTCTTGGGCCTAAGGGTTTCAGGATGCTACTGCATCACCTATGCTCAGCGCTCTGTACACGACCCCGGAATGTTAACGACGCTGCTGCCACGCTCGAGTTCAGCGACCCATTGGGCCTAGGGAGTGTTAAGATGCTGCTGCCGAGCTCAGCACCCTCTACATCGGCCCTGGAGTGTCACGACGCTGCTGCCTCGCTCGAGTTCAGCGACCCATTGGGCCTAGGGAGTGTTAAGATGCTGCTGCCGAGCTCAGCACCCACTACATCGGCCCTGGAGTGTCACGACGCTGCTGCCTCGCTCGAGTTCAGCGTCCCTTTGAGCCTACGGAGCATCACGACGACAGCCGCCTCCGAGTGTCACGAAGCTACAGCCCCGCCAGAGCTCTGCGTCCTCTGCGTAAGGCCTAAAATATCACAGTAAACTGCATGTTCGGCCTAGTACCAGCTCCCATGCTATAGAGTGCATTTAAGTTGACGTATTTGGCACTGCTACACTATTATGATTCTGATACTGCTAAACAAATTAACGTGAGCGTTATAAACTAGAAACATTATCTCTTTAGTAAAGTAATAAATCGAAAAATAAGTATTGCGCCCGTAACAATTGGCTGCACTATTGCTAACTAATCAGGGCAATTAGCATATTATTTATTATGTTTTAACAGCAGTAGACAATTATGGGCGAAGATATTCGTATATACCACGCTCTTTATCAGGTCTCCGACCTGCTTGATCTTCTGCTAATAGTACAGCAGCCAGCCTCCACTGGTCGACGAATCTGCAAGTAGTGCAGTGCTGCCTTGTACTCTAGCTAGCAGGACAGCGCTGCGCTCTTAGCCCGCAGGTATCCAGTCTGCCTGCGTCCTTGATCAGCAGATCTCCAGCCAGCACGTGTTCTTGGCTTACGGATCTTTAGCCAACCTGTATTCCCGACCTGTGTGGGCTTTCCAGCCTGTGTGACTGTTCCTGCCTTTGCCACCCTACTTTCGCTCCTGGCCAACGGATCATCACCCTGCCTGTGCTCCTGACCAGTGGGTTTCCAGCCAGCCTGTGCTCCTGACCACCAGGTTTCTAGCCAGCCTGTGTTTCTGGCCAGCAGGTCTCCAGCTAACCTGTTCCTGGTTAGGTCTCCAACCGTTTTGCCTAAGTTTTTGACCAGATCTTCGCTCTGCTTGCGCTCGTGGGCAGCGGGTCTGCGCCCTGCCTGCGCTTGTGATCAGCGAGTCTCCGCCCTGCCTACGCTCGTGGTCAGCGGCTCTTCACTCTGCCAACACTCGTGGTCAACTGGTCTCCGCCCTGCCTGCGCTCGTGGTCAACGGGTCTCCGCCCTACCTGCGCTCGTGGTCAGCGGGTCTCCGCCCTGCCTGCGCACGTGGTCAGCGGGTCTCCAAGCTGCCTGCGCTCGTGGTCAGCAAGTCTCCAAGCTGCCTGCACTCGTGGTCAGCGGGTGTCCACCCTGCCTGCGCTCGTGGTCAGCGGGTTTCCGCCCTGCCTGCGCTCGTGGTCAGCGGGTCTCCGCCCTGCCTGCGCTCGTGGTCAGCGGGTCTCCGTCCTGCCTGTGCTCATGGTCAGCGGGTCTCCGCCCTGCCTGCGCTCGTGGTCAGCGGGTCTCCGTCCTGCCTGCGCTCGTGGTCAGCGGGTCTCCGCCTTGCCTGCACTCGTGGTCAGCGGGTCTTCACTCTGCCTGCGCTCGTGGTCAGCGGGTCTCCGTCCTGCCTGCGCTCGTGGTCAGCTGGTCTCCGCCATGCCTGTGCTCATGGTCAGCGGGTCTCCGCCATGCCTGCACTCGTGGTCAGCGGGTCTCCGCCCTGCCTGCGCTCCTGATTAACGCATTGTCAATATGCATGCGTTCCTGTCCAACGGATCGTCATACAGCCAGCGCTCGTGGCGAGCAAGTCTCCAAGCAGCTTGTGCTTAGGGACAGGAAGTTTCCAGCCAGCGTGTCTCCACCCGGTCGAGTGTGCCTGCCCAGTGTGGGTCTTCCAGTCAGCCTATGTTCCTGATTAACGTATTGCCAACCCGCATGCGCTCCTGTCCAAGGGACGCCGCACAGCCTGCGCTCCGGGCCAGCAGATTTCCAGCCAGCGTGTCTCCACCTAGTCGAGTGTGCCTGGCCAGTGTGGGTCTACCAGTCAAGCTATGTTCCTGATTAACACATTGCCATCGTGCATGCGCTCCTGGACAATAAAACGCCACAGCCAGCGCTCCAGATCACCAGGCCTCTAAGTAGCCTGCGCTCCGGGCCAGCAGTTTTCCAGCCAGCATGTCTCCACCCGGTCGAGTGTGCCTGCCTAGTATGGGTCTTCCAGTCAGCCTATGTTACTGATTAACGCATTGTCAACCTGCATGCGCTCCTGTCCAACGGAACGCCGCACAGCCTGCGCTTCTGGCTAGCAGGTCCCTAAGCAGCCTGCGCTCCGGGACCAGCCGCTTTCCAGCCAGCGTGTCTTCACTTTGCCGATTGTGCCTGGCCTGCAGGTCTACTCCGTCTGCGCACATAGCCTCCAGGTCTCCAACCAACGGGCCAACGAGTAGCCGCCCTGCCTGAGCTCCTGGCCTTCTGGTGGTCTCCCAATCATCGTATGCTTCTGGCCAGCGGGTCTTCGCTCTGTCTGCACTCCTTGCAAGCAAGTCTCCAACCAGCCTGCCCACTGAGCTAGCCAGAAGCGGCTTTCCATCCAGCCTACGTTCCTGGCCAACGGGTCTCCACCCATCAGTTCCTGGCCACCGGGTTGTCATCTTACCTGCGCTCCTAGCCAGCGAGACCCCAACCTATCTGCGCTCCTGGCCAGCAAGACTACAACATGTGTACGCAATGAATCTGCTGGTCAACCACGATCCTGGACAATGGCCAAAAGAAAGAGTCCGAGCTCCAGCCTATGTACCTAACAAATGGGCCCTCAGCCTGCCCACACTTCAGCAATGGCTCTTCAGTGGAGTATCTTCAGCCCGTTTCAAAAATTGAATTCTTCAACCAGAATAATATAGGTAGTGTTTCTTACTAAAATACTAACTACGTCACAGTTTTAAATGCTAAAATGAAGCCTTATAAAGTAAATTTTAAGTGTCTTTAAACTTTTCTTACAACTCCATTGAGCCCCAAATTAAGCCTAGCTTGTACTTCTATGGAATCCAAATAACAGAGAGAATATTTCTTAAATACATAATAGAACTCTTTTCGCGATACATAATAGAACGCGGTTTCAATTCTTATTTTTTCTTTTCCCTAGTGGTGAACCTGCTTGTCTCAGTCAATCGGATTTCGTCAGAGTTCCCGTCATCAGCCTGCGAGCGCTTCAGGCTTCGCGTCATCAGCTGTCTGCGCTCTAGGCTTCGCATTAATAGCCTGCCAGCGCTCCAGGCTTCGCGTTATTAGCCTGTCAACGCTACAGGCTTCGCGTCATCAGCCTGCCTGCGGTCCAGGCTCCCCGTCGTCGGCCTACCTGCAGTCGAGGCTCCCCGTCGTCAGCCTGCTAGCGCTCCAGGCTTCGCAGCATCAGCCTGCCAGCGCTCCAGGCTCCGCGGCATCAGCCTGGCCTGCGCTCCAGGCTCCGCGGCATCAGCCTGCTAGCGCTCCAGGCTTCGCAGCATCAGCCTGCCAGCGCTCCAGGCTCCGCGGCATCAGCCTGGCCTGCGCTCCAGGCTCCGCGGCATCAGCCTGGCCTGCGCTCCAGGCCTCGCGTTATCAGCCTGCCGTCACTTCAGGCTTCGCGTCGTCAGCCTGCTAGCGCTCCAAGCTTCGCGGCATCAGCCTGCCCAGCGCTCCAGGCCTCGCGTCATCAGCCTGCTCAGCGCTCCAGGCTTCACGTCATCGACCTGCCTGTGCGTCAGGCTTCGCGTCAACAACCTGCCTGCGGTCCAGGCTTCGTGTCATCAACCTGCCTGCGGTCCAGGCTCCGCGTCATCAGCCTGCCTGCGGTCGAGGCTACCCGTCGTCAGCCTGCCTGCGGTCGAGGCTACCCGTCGTCAGTCTGCCTGCGGTCGAGGCTCCCCGTCGTCGGCCTGCCTGCGGTCGAGGCTCCCCGTTGTCAGCCTGCTTGCGCTCCAGGCTTCGCAGCATCCGCTTGCCTGCGCTCCAGGCTTCGCGGCATCAGCCTGCCAGCGCTCCAGGCTCCGCGGCATCAGCCTGGCCTGCGCTCCAGGCTCCGCGGTATTAGCCTGGCCTGCGCTCCAGGCCTCGCGTTATCAGCCTGCCAGCGCTCCAGGCTTCGCGGCATCAGCCTGCCAGCGCTCCAGGCTTCGCAGCATCGGCCTGCCCGCTCTCCAGGCCTCGTGTCATCAGCCTGCCCGGCGCTCCAGAATTAGCCTGCCTGCGGTTCAGGCTTTGCGTCATTAGCCTGCCTGCGGTTCAGGCTTTGCGTCATCAGCCTGCCACCCCTCCAGGCTTTGAGTCATCAGTCTGCCAGTGCTCCAGACTTCGCGTCAGGCTCCGCGGCATCAGCCTGGCCTGCGCTCCAGGCCTCGCGTTATCAGCCTACCAGCGCTCCAGGCTTCGCGGCATCAACCTGCCAGTGCTCCAGGCTCCGCAGCTACAGCCTGGCCTGCGCTCCGGGACTCGCGTTATCAGCCTGCCCAGCGCTCCAGGCTTCGCGGCATCAGCCTGCCAGCGCTCCAGGCTACGCGGCATCAGCCAGCCAGTGCTCCTCCAGGCTTCGCGTAATCAGTCTACCAGCGCAGACTTCGCGTCATCTGTCTACCAGCGCAGACTTCGCGTCATCAGCCTACCAGGGCAGACTTCGCGTCATCAGCCTACCAGGGCAGGCTTCGCGTGATCAGCCAGCCAGTGCTCCAGGCTTCGCGTAATCAGTCTACCAGTGCAGACTTCGCGTCATCAGCCTACCAGGCGCAGGATTCGCGTCGTTAGCCTGCCAGTGCTGCAGATTTGACAACATCAGCCTGCTTGTGATCATGGCTTCACGTCAGCTGCGTACCTGCGCTCCATACTTCAGGTCGTCAGCTCCCTGCATGCCAGGCTTCAAGTCATCAACCTGCCAGTGCTCCAGGCTTCACGTAACCACCCTGCGAGCACTCTACTTAGTGACATGAGCCTGCCAGTGCCAGTTTAGACTTGACAACATCAGCCTGCCTGTGATAAAGGCTTTGCGTCGGTAGCATACCTGTGCTCCAGAATATGGCGTCATCAACTCCCTGCGTGCCAGGATTCACGTCGTCAGCCTACTAGTGCTCCAGGCTTCGCGACATCAGTGGGGACTACTTTTCAAGCTTCTGGTCAACACTCCATCTGCACCTTCATTGAAGTTAAACGACCCTCCACTAATACGTTTTGAAAATTCTCTATCTTCGGGTGTCAAGTCTTGTCCTGTCTGTAAGACTCCAGCCAATGGTTGCAGTTAGCGGTAAGAATATTTGGTAAGGTGTATAATAATTATGTCCGCAGATAGACACGACTCTCAAGTACGACAAACAGTCAATACATTCAACATTTGCCTTGGAGATCTGCTGGGACGAGCAATGACCGACAACTTAATTTTTAAAGTCATCTAGGATAATTGGTAAGCGGGCAGAAAACGGGAAAAGCATGCTTTATGTACAGATTATTTTTAACTACACGCCACATAGATGACTTCGGGAGTCTGATATAATCGGAAGACTCAAATACGATACAATTCGGATATCGCGTACTGGGGCCTGAAGGTGGTAGACGAACTCACAATGGACTGGTAAATCAACCAAGTTTAGTTACTTATTTACCGACGTTTGATTGAAGTGCTTTTAATATTTTTGTTTTGTGCGTTTTCGTGCTTATGCTGACTGGCTGTATATACGTATATATTTCAGTGTTGTTTAATAGGTATCTACTGGAATAGTATTCTAAACTGACATAATTTTAACAAAATACCTTATTGATGCAATTATTATTGAGTGTATATATTTAGTATCTACTTATGTCACATTTATTTAGCTAAAGTAAGTAGACATCACGACAGGGACATGCATGTCAAATGAAAGGCAATTTCACTCGACGTGTGCCGTGCTATTTACTAACAAAACAAAAAAGGGAATGATTTTAATTTTATTTGTTGGCAAAATGGTGTGACTGTCTAGAACTTCTTTCGTATGTATAATTATGTACTTACCTATGTTCAGTTAAGCATGTGAACTTGTTCTACGTATGCTATTAGGTATTTGTTTTTTTTCTTTATCGCGCTATACAAATTTAAAGTTTGTTAGTATTATTTTTACTGCATGTATTACTTCCATATTGGGAATTCATGATAATACCTACAACCTTTTCAGTTTCTGGATATCAGGTACATACCCATAATTTTATTGGTTTCTTTGGTAATACATTCTTTACAGATTACATATGGATGGTAAAAATATTACAGAATATAGCAAAACATGTTTACTAAACATTACATTATTAAGTAGCTAGGTAGGGAGCAAAAATTATGATTTTAAAGTTGCAGATTTTAAGAAAAAAATTTAACAATAAGATGATTTGGTAAGTGCAAATCTAATATTGCATCTATTTCAGAAAACTACAATTTGAAAGATATACTAAATAAGTAGTTTTATCTTAAACGAAGTAAAATGTACCTACATTGCAACCAATTGATAAAGAATAGAGATATGTAGGTAGGGCAAAGCAAAATTGTTTAGTTTCAGGTTCAGTTCAGCCAACCTCGGAACAAAATACAAAATTACAAATCATTGATGGGGGTCAAGTAAATATTTGCATGTAACATTGTATTAAACCACACCAAAATAATATGATAAATATTGCAAATAATAAAATAATAAGTAGTAAATAATAAGTATGCAATCGCATAAATAATAATAAGAATTGAGCGTAAAAAGGAGTCTTGTAAGGCGGTAAACAGTCTGTGACCCTATAAAACTTAATCCAAAAAGTTCCAGCTTAATACAAAATCATTCAGAACATCGGAAAAGAAACTCCCAAATTCAGTAAGTGAAATCTAATTAGACTCTTTGTTATAGTATGGTACCAAGAATATTGTATTTTAATACCGAATTACCATCTTAACGTATGTGTCTACAGCTTGCTTACGTATCTAGTTTGCTTGGCTATCTAGCAATTGCACGATGCACCAAACTACAAAATGGGTAAATAGAAATGTAGGTATGACCTTACATATACTTGCCCACAGATATTGATGTCCAAGACAATGTGACAACGTAAGTTTAAGAATCCACTAACGCTGATTTT
This sequence comes from Biston betularia, assembly GCA_905404145.2. Taxonomy (NCBI): domain Eukaryota; kingdom Metazoa; phylum Arthropoda; class Insecta; order Lepidoptera; family Geometridae; genus Biston; species Biston betularia. The sequence goes on from FR989879.1 coordinate 6,540,696, forward strand.
CTCAGGTACTAACACACCACCAGTGAAATCGCTTGTTACAAAAAAATAAACCTGCATTATGGGTCCAACCGTCTGCAAAGATTTAATAAGCAAATACCTTAGGCTAATCCTTGTCATCATGTTTATAAAAATGTTATCGTTAACAAGAAGTTGCTTGAGCATGACCACGCATTTGCTCTATGGGTGTCATAAATCAATTCGTTCACAGGTTATAAATATTTTAAAGTAACAAACAAGAATGTAAAATAAAAGACTTCATTGCCTGATTAAAGAATGTACATTCAAGTAAAAGGTATGTTAAACTCTTACACCAAGTCTTAAGTGTACACTTTAATTATTGGCGCTGTGTGTAATGTCCTACGATATTTATTTATTTATTTAATAAGAGTGCATGAAGCATGGATGAAAAAATATTAGCGGAATTTTATGGACATCTTGTTGTAGAGATGGTATGGATGGTATGCTAAACGTAATTGTTCCAGGTATTAAATACGTATTGAAGGAGTTTTATTAAAACCCCGCAAAGATTACATACGGTATTCATGGTACGAGTTTGTTAAAGTTAGGCGAAGTGGGTGATAAGGTGACATTTGTATAAACTAAGTTACTACATAAGGACTATAGAATACTGTATAAGAAGACAAGAAATGCAAGCCTACAATTATAGACTGTTTGGTATGAGCTCAAGATACACCTCGGAAATAGATAAGGTACGCTAAAGCCGATTGTTCTCAGGAAATGATGGAAGGACATTATTAGTGGCATCCGAAAATCGTCTGCAATGCTGTGGAAAAAGCTGCTAACGTTCTCAGGTACAAAATTCGCGACGAAAAAAAACTACTGAACACGTTACGAATATTCAAAAAGAATTTACTATAAACAAATTAGCAGGGTATTATGGTATGCCTAGACTTGTTATTCTCAGGTACATTAACCAATAACCTAGCATCTAAAGAATAAGTGCAATAACAGACAAGAACTATATAAAAAAGTGGCGGGAAAAGGTATGTTAAAAAGTTGCTATCAGATACATTAACCTTACCAAAAATGTTAGAAAAACTATACCAATTAGAAAGAACAGAGGCAAACTGGCGGGAAAGGGTATGCTAAAACAAGTTGTTCTCAGGTTGTTTAATCAAGCATTTCTAGAATACGGACAATAGCAGGAAGGAACAATATTAAAAAAATTGTCAGGAAAAAAGGTATGCTGAAACTGGTTGTTCGCAGGTACATTAACCTTACCAAAATGTTTACTACGGTTTTATCAGAAAATAATGGCGGAAAATGTAACAATCAAAGAGGGAGAATTGCGTACGTCACGTCATTGCAGTATAAGAAGGCATTAAATACAAGTATATAATTATAGCCTGGTTTTGGTACGAGCTCAAGATGCACCCAGAAGCGGGTAAGGTACGCTAACGGCGATTGTTCTCAGGAAATAATATAATTGATGGAGTCATTGTTAGCCGCATATGAAAATCCGACTGCGACGCTGTGTAAGAGACTGCTAACGTTATTCACAGGTACAGAAAGAATTCTTGACGAAAAAAGTAGACCAACTGAACATTTTAATAATTTTCAACAAGTTTCAAAATGAATTCACGAGAAAGGAATTAGTAGCAAAAGGTATGCAATAACTAGTTGTTCACAGGTACATTAACAAGCATTTCAAAAATAAGTGTAAAATCAGACAAATACAAATAATCTTTATTTATGCATATTGTTTTAAAACATGGCTTTGGCCTCTCCTTTTAAGTTTACGACAGGATCTACATAAAAAAAATAGCGGGAAAAGGTATGCTAAAACTAGTTGTTCTCAGGTACACTAACTATGCATTTTTTAATATAAAGACAATTGCAGAAAGAAACAATACAAAAAAAATATTGGCTGGATAGGGTAATAGTAACCCATTAAAAAGGGGAATTACGTATTGCATCTACATCATTGTAATAAAAAAATGCATAAAAATCCAAGCATATAGTTATAAAACGGTTTGGTACGAGCTCAAGATGCACCCAGAAGCGGGTAAGTTACGCTAAAGCCGATTGTTCTCAGGAAATAATGAAAGGACTCCATTGTTAGCCGCCTCCGAAAATCGACTGCGACGCTGTGCAAGAGACTGATAATGTTATTTTCAGATACAAAATACTCGACAAAAAAAAAATAGAACATGTTAGGAATTTTCAACAAGTTTCAAAAGTATTGCACCTACATCATTATAATAAAAAAATGCAAAAAAATCCAGCATATAGTTATAGACCGTTTGGTACGAGCTCAAGATGCACCCAGAAGCGGGTAAGTTACGCTAAAGCCGATTGTTCTCAGGAAATAATGACTCATTGTTAGCCGTATCCGAAAATCGACTGCGACGCTGTGGAAGAGACTGATAATGTTATTTTCAGATACAAAATTCTCGACAAAAAAAAAATAGAACATGTTAGGAATTTTCAACTTTCAACAACTTTCAAAGGAATTCACGATAAAGAAATTAGCAGGAAAGGTATGCCAAAACTAGTTGTCCTCAGGAACGTTAACCAAGCATTTTAAAAATAAGAGCATTAACAGACAGGAACTAAATAAAAAATGGCGGGAAAAGGTATGCTAAAACTATTTCTCAATACATTAACCTTACCAAAAATATTGTAAAGAAGCATGTACCTATTGGAAAAGAACAGATGGAAAAATTAGCGGGATAGGGTATGCTAAAACTTGTTGTTCTCAGGTACAGTAACCAAACATTTCAAACTGTATTTCAAGAATGAAGGCAATTGCAGAAAGGAACAAATGAAAAATATTTGGCTATAAAGGTATGCTAAAACTAGTTGTTCTAAGGTGCATTAACTAAGAATGTTAATAGTAAAGACAATAGCAGAAAGGAACAGTACAAAAAAAAATGGCGGGAAAGAGTAATAATTACCCATTAAAAAGGAGGATTTACGTATGTCACCTGCATCATTATAGTATAAGAAGGCAAGAAATGCAAGCATATAGTTGTAAGTGGTTTGGTACGAGCTCAAAATATACACCCAAAAGTGGGTACGATACGCTAAAGCCGATTGTTCTCAGGAAATAATGGAAGGAGTTGTTAGCCGCAACCGAAAATCGACTGTGATGCTGATGAAGAAACCGCTAACATTGTTCTCAGGTACAAAATTCTTGACGAGAAAATTGGTGTGGTGAGGTGCCTATGCTAAAATTAGTTATTTTGGAACTACCATAGAGAATGACGGGAAAAGGTATCCTAAAACTCATTGTTCTCAGGCACATTACAAACATTTCAAGAATAAAGACTAGCAGAAAACAACAATTATAAAATATTTGGCTGGTAAAGGTATACTTAAACTAGTTGTTCTCAGGTACATAAACCAAGCATTTTAAGAATAATGATAATAGCAAAAGGCACAATGTACAAATAAATTTGGCGGGAAAAGGTATGCTAAAAACTAGATGTTCTCAGGTACCGTTTCAAAAAAAAAAACTAGGCTATCGCAAAAGAGAAAGTATAGAAATTGGCAGATAAGTATCCTAAGTGGAGTGGTTCTAACATACATTGCACAAACATTTCAAAAGGTTATATCTAAGAAGCTCTCGATAAAGCAGTTGGCGGATATGCTTGTTGTCAAGAAACTATTGCCTAAAAAGTTTACAGCAAATTGATAACTTTGAGAAAAATAGTAAATTCTGCAATATTACCAGGGAAGACGAGAGAATCGCGAATTTTTTTGTTCTCAGGTAAATACCGAGCTACATTTCCAAATCAATGAAATCCAAGTGATAATTGCGAGAGTAAAGTATGTATACACCAAAATTATGGTGCGACAGTTTGTTCTAAGTAAACAAGTAATGAGAGTCTGTAAGATTATGAGCGAAGACTCCATGTAAACGCGAAGTTCCAAACTGTAAAGGGCGAGCTGTGCTAAGAATGTTTGCTAGAGAAGGCAGTTGCAACTCATTATTACGAAAACGGGTACGCTAAAGTTGTTGTTCTCAGGAAATTTAGGCAGTGTTCCTGTGATGCGGAACGAAGATCTAAAAAAATACACTAAGGCATCAACAACATAGAGTCGTAGACCAAGTCCATTGATTCAAACCAAAAACATCGCTAAAGATACGAGATATTAGCTGGCAGAAGTTTAGTATTCTCCAGTACTTGATACAGTAATAAAAATTACGCGAGGTAAACAGAAATATAATATTCAGATCTATATATTTATTGAATAATCTTCAGCGATTAACTGCAACATGTATGATACGATTAATTGTTCTCAGAAAATGTAATTTGGGATTTGATATTTGACTCCAATGAACTGTAACAATAAATATTCTAGTGTTCTAGTATAAAAGGAGCAGTGTAACTGGCCTTCAGACAAAGTATAAAAATGAAGTAATAAATTACATAAAAATTGTAATAAAACCAAGAGATGCCTAAAGAATAATGAAAAATATTTGTATGTAAACGTAGCATAGTGTATAATGAACTATAGAAAATTTATATTTATACTGGTAAGTAGATTTTTTTTACCAAAATAGGAACAGTATTGTAACACTATCAATAACGACTTGTAAAACAGATTGTATTCAATAAGTTAAAAAAAGAAAGCTAAAAAAATGCATACATAAAAAGCATATAATAATTTACTAAATGAAAAAATTAAAAAAAGAATGTGAAAAAATAACGAAAAGGCATATAGCAAAAAAATGAGAAAAAATAAACACCAAAACATAAAAGAAAAAAATACAGATTAAAAATGTTAATGCCAATGTAGTAAAAATATATAATAATATGTAACAAGATGAAACACTGAAAACAGAAGGCTCATGATGGAAGACTGAAGACTCGAGAAAGAAGAGCATAGATGGGCTGAGAGCTCAAGAAACAAAACCGAAGAAGAAATAAGACTGAACAGTGTAGAAACAAGACTGAACAGGGAAGAAACAAGACTGAGCAGTGAAGAAACAAGACTAAACAGTGTAGAAGCAAAATAGATAAATTAAAGCATGAAAAAGACTGAATTAAAAAAAAACAAAAAACCTTGAAAATACCAAAATGAAGAACATGATGTTAATATTCAATAATAAAACAGTAAAACAAAGACAACACTGAAGAAAGCAGACTATAGAAAAGTGGGAAAGAATTAACAGAGACGACGAGAAGACTGGAACTGGAACGACTGAGCACCGAAGAGTGAAGACTGAGCACCGAAGAGCGAAGACTGAATACCGAAGAGTGAAGATTGAACACCGGAGAGCGAAGACAGAACAGTGAAGATGGAAGACTGAAGGCTACAGAGAGAACGGAAAAGATGGAACATCAACAAAAGTAGATAGAAGACCCGAAGAAAGAAGACTTTGAACCGAAAAAAGAAGATGGCGACTGAAGAAAGAAGACGGAAGACAGAAGACCGAAAAAGAAAACGGAAGATCGAAGAAGATAGGAACAGCGAAGAACGAAGACTGAACACCGAAGAAAGAAGATGGAACACCGAAGAAAGAAGACGGAACACCGAAGAAAGAAGAAGGAATACACCGAAGAAAGAAGATGGAACACTGAAGAAAGAAGACGGAACACCGAAGAAAGAAGACGGAACACCGAAGAAAGAAGACGGAACACCGAAGAAAGAAGAAGGAACACCGAAGAAGGAAGAAGGAACACCGAAGAAAGAAGAAGGAACACCGAAGAAAGAAAACGAAACATCGAAGAAAGAAAAAGGAACACCAAAGTAGAAAAAAATGAACGCCAAAAAATAAGATTCGATGCTCTAGATGGAAGACCGAAGAAGTATAAAAAATGACAAATTGATATGTAGGCTCACGTCTTGAAAACTTAATATGAATGCCAGAATCCTAAATCAAAGATAGAAACTGAAGACAGACTATTTTCAGTCTTCTATATTAGAAGATCGAAAATAAAATACAGAAGGTTGACAATAGAAAATAGATTACTGAAGAAAGAACACAAGATCGAATTCAAAAAACTGAAAAGAAATTACAAAGCTAAAACATAAACACTTAAACTACAAGATAGAAGATGAATCCAGAAGACAATACAAAAAAATCGCGGTATATATCGATAACGTCTGATTTAAAGACTAGAAGTTAAAAAGCAAAAATGAAAATTAATGTAACATTACCGTGAAGGTCAAAGATGACGATAAAAGTAAAGAACATAGACAAAAATTAAGAACGAAGATGATCAAGAACAAAAACGACGATCAAGAAAGAAGACTAAGATCAAGAACAAAAATGACTACGTTCAAGAACGAAGAAGACATAGATGAAGAACAAATACGACGCTCAAGAAAGAAGACCAAGAAAAAAGAAGATCAACAAAGAAGATGAAGATCAAGAAAGAAGACGTAGATCAAGAAAGAAGACGAAGATCAAGAAAGAAGTCGAAGATCAAGAAAGAAGACGAAGATCAAGAAAGAAGACGAAGATCAAGAAAGAAGACGAAGATCAAGAAAGAAGACGAAGATCAAGAAAGAAGACGAAGATCAAGAAAGAAAACGTAGGTCAAGAAAAAAGACGAAGATCAAGAAAGAAGACGGAAGATCAAGAAAGAAGACGGAGATCAAGAAAGAAGACGAAGATCAAGAAAGAAGACTAAGATCAAGAAACAAGACGGAGATCAAGAAACAAGACGGAGATCAAGAAACAAGTCGGAGATCTAGAAACAAGACGGAGATCAAGAAACAAGACGAAGATCAAGAAACAAGACGAAGATCAAGAAACAAGACGAAGATCAAGAAACAAGACGAAGATCAAGAAAGAAGACGGAAGATCAAGAAAGAAGACTGACGATCAAGAAAGAAGACTGAAGATCAAGAAAGAAGACTGAAGATCAAGAAAGAAGACTGAAGATCAAGAAAGAAGACTGAAGATCAAGAAAGAAGACTGAAGATTAAGAAAGAAGACTGAAGATCAAGAAAGAAGACTGAAGATCAAGAACGGAGACAAAGATAAAGAACGGAAACGGAACATCAAGAACGAAGACTAAAGTCAAGGACGAAAACGAAGATCAAGAATGAAGACGAAGATAAAGAATGAACACGAAGATCAAGAATGAAGACTACGATCAAGAATGAAGGCGAAGATCAATAATGAAGGCGAAGTTCAAAAATATAGGCGAACATCAAGAATGAAGACGAACATCAATAAAGAATAAGACGAAGATCAATATTGAAGGCGAAAATCAAAAATGAAGGCGAACATCAAGAATGAAGACGAACATCAAGAATGAAGACGAACATCAAGAATGAAGACGAACATCAAGAACGAAGACGAAAATCAAGGACGAAGACGAAAATCAAGGACGAAAACGAAGATCAAGAATGAAGACGAAGATCAAGAATGAAAACTACGATCAAGAATGAAAACTACGATCAAGAATGAAGGCGAAGATTAATAATGAAGGCGAAGATCAAGAATGAAGACGAACATCAATAATGAAGACGAAAATCAAGGACGAAAACGAAGGTCAAGAATGAAATCGAAGATAAAGAATGAAGACGAAGATCAAGAATGAAAACTACGATCAAGAATGAAGGCGAAGATCAATAATGAAGGCGAAGATCAAAAATATAGGCGAACATCAAGAATGAAGACGAACATCAAGAATGAAGGCGAACATCAATAATAAAGACGAACATCAAGAACGAAGACTAAAATCAAGGACGAAAACGAAGATCAAGAATGAAATCGAAGATAAAGAATATGAAGACTACGATCAAAAATGAAGGCGAAGATCAATAATGAAGGCGAAGATCAATTATGAAGACGAAGATCAATAATGAAGGCGAAGATCAATTATGAAGACGAAGATCAATAATGAAGGCGAAGATCAATTATGAAGACGAAGATCAATAATGAAGGCGAAGATTAATAAATAATAAGACGAAGATCAATAATGAAGGCGAACATCAATAATGAAGGCGAAGATCAATAATGAAGGCGAAGATCAATAATGAAGGCGAAGATAAATAATGAAGGCGAAGATAAAAAATGAAGGCGAAGATAAAAAATGAAGGCGAAATTCAATAATGAAGGTGAAGATCAATAATGAAGGCGAAAATCAATAACGAAGGCGAAGATCAATAACGAAGGCGAAAATCAATAACGAAGGCGAAGATCTATAACCAAGGCGAAGATCAATAACGAAGGTGAAGATCAATAACGAAGGTGAAGATCAATAATGAAGGCGAAGATCAAGTATAAATTAATAATAAATATTGGACACTACCATCTTACCTCAAACTAAGCAAAGCTTGTGTACTATGGGAACCAGATATGTAAAAGATTTTTTTTTTGTTGTAAATAAAACACAAATGTTTGTCCTGGGTAAAAATTTAATCTACGCCTTTTCAACTTTCAAAGCAAAACAAATTAGCTAACAGGGCAGTTGGAGTGACGGAATGTTAAAAATGAAGACAAAGATCAATAATGATGAGAAAAATTATTAATAATTAAATGCAAGAATGATAAAGGATACGCACTTGTAAGCATAATGCAGGCGCAGATAAAAAAATAAAATTCAGAAATGAGACTTAAATAGATCGTATATAAGACGATTATGGATGATATGAAATTCTTTATTATGCACACCAATAACAGAAAAAAAGTACCGGGAACAAAAGAGCGGAGAAAATTCATGAATGAAAATAAAAAATAAAATAAAATCCAAAAGAATCGAATTTGAGTAAATATCAAAAGAAAAGAAAAAAAAACAAGGTGGTAGACGAAGATGAAGAATATTAGAGGAAAATTAAGAACAGAGACTAATATTGAGAACGAACAAAACATACAAGGTAAATTATCTGTTTTTTTATTTCGAAAATTACAAAACATGCAAACAATTATTTGTTCCAAATAGCAGTGCAAGGTATATTTTGTGTTGTTAAATTATAATATAGTAAACTTTTTTTATAAGTTACGTGTAAGAGTCAGCAAACTCATGCCCATAGATAGGCAACTACCATCTCTGCATCACATATCGGAACGCTCGAAGGGCAACAAGCAAGCGTGGCTCAGGTAACCGCACAAGTACCTACATTGTACTAACTCAAACAGTAAAGTATCCGAAAAGGTCATTGCACACATCGTGAACTACTTTTACTATAAGGCCAAGCCAACTAAACGAAGTGTTCCTTTTAAAAATTCACAAATTTATCCCATGCATTTTGCGATTTCAAAAATAATGATTTTTTTCCGCGGAAACTGCTAGGACTATCATGGCGTCTGGCAGTTCTTCGGAAAATTCAACCACATCACAGCGGCTATCGCAAGCACGGTCGAATTCCCTATGAATATAGTCTCGTGACGACACTTTTCGTTAAGGCGCTTCCAAATCATGGGACCTTATTTTGGTACCTTCTGTTGGTTACTAAACATATTAAAAATATCAAGTTTAATACTTTTTTGTCTGCTTTAAAAAAGGGTAATTTTTCTGAATAATTATTGCGAAACCATTTTGACATAACCGTGGGACTTTCTTATCTTATTCAAATTAAACCCATGGAATTTACTCATTCATATTTTTGTTCTTTTCAGGCACATACCAGAATCCAGATTACCGCAAAACCTACCATAATGGACTACAGGAGATTTTCACTAAACATATTTTGTGAATAAATTATTATTTTTACATGGTTATATGTTAAATAAATGAGTCGATGGACTGTGTACAAGAACCAAATTTTTTTAATTCTAGTTTTCCTAGTTATTTCACAAATTTAATAGATATCAAACAATCGAAAAATCATGCAAAAGGTTATCAACCTGTGGTCTCTGTCGGTGCTTATGAGTATGTATTACATACTACGTACCTACTGATATTTAGTCGCTAGATGTCTCTCAAGCGGTGACTGTATTGACTATTCGTAAAACTAGCAGTGGCTGAAAGTGAAAAGCCGGAAAACAGGTTGTGGACTTTGGAGAGGCCAAGACTTCCAGCTGAGGAGTATATTATTATGATGGAAACCGCACTTGGATTTACTATTATTGTTTACTGGTTCCCCATTTTTCCTTTACAAAATGGTCGAAAGCGACCTGTTGTAATTCCTATTAAAGTATTACCTAGCTGCATTTCTGATAGCGAGAGCTGATCACAGTAGAATAATATTCATTATCTATTTAGGAAATAATAAATACTAGTAGCTTGAACATAACATATATTTTCTTGTAAGAAGTAAAACACGCAATCTATAAAACAAGAGTCACACTCTTACACGCCAAACATACTGGCACAAAAGAACCTACATACACCATAAAGGATTGAACTACACTAGACCATGAAGTTCTAAACAACAATTTCATGCAAAAAAATACCTACATTAATTTTATCAATCAATGATTTATCTGTACGCGACGTTACATTCGGAACAGTGTAGAAGTCATGAATTGTAAAAACCGAAGACGTGACAGAATGGCTTTATAGTTTTAGCCTGCCCGATGGGGCACATTAAAAAAAAAAAACTTGTCAGTTCTGTTGTCAAAGTTAATGAAATATGTCAAATGTTTTGTATACTTTTTTGTTTCGTAAGGCAAAGGCATATTCTACATATTTAGCCGAACTCATGACGTCATAACTATAAATACCAGAAAGTGATTCGATAGAAATTCCATTTGAGCCGTGGATTACTCTTATTTTTTCAAAGTAATAATCTACATCGATATGTCCGCTTTTTCCAATAGTTAAAGTTGCTGTCTTCGTCTAAGTATATCAAAGACTAAAATTACTCAAGAGAGGTCTTTATATTTTCTGCTTACTGCTTATAACTTTACGTCATCGCTTGCCATCAGGCGAGTTTCTAATCGCCGCGTTCTATTGTTTGATTGTTTCCCAAAACTTGTTTTTTTTACACTAGCAAATACGCAAAGTGCAACGCCAAGATGTAAAAGAACCATTGAGAACGAACATTTTATTATTATCTATTGTGCTTTGTGCCGAATGAAAAATTTGAAGGGTTTTGGCGGGAACGCGGGAAGAGTCGTGTCGCTCCGTTGTATTTTTTTCCAAAACTTGTGTTTTGTCGAGTGTTTATGCATAAAAATGGTGGTGTTTTATTCATAAAGTGCCGAATTACAAGCGCGAGTGTGGGAAAATGATATAATGTGGTGAAACATGAGTTTTCGTGTTGCTTCCAAAACTCCATCGAAGTTTTGTATTGTAGTAAAGTTGCCACTACTTTACTAAAGCATGACTGGAATTAACTGACACGAACTGGACTTGACAAAGACGACTTTGCCGATAAATATAGCTAAGATATATACAGCAGAAATAACACTTAAGACAAGGCAGTATGGCTCTATAGCTTTAGCATGCCCGAAAGGGCAAATTATTAAAAAAAATAAATAATTTTGTCATCTGTAGTCCCTTGAGAATTGCTGTTTGCTGTAGCCATGGAAGTAATAGGTACTGCGTACAACTGGAAGGCTTACAGCGCGTCTAAGCCCGCGCCGAGTGAGAGGTCATAAACCTTGGTGTGTCCCTTTCTAACTAGTGTAACCATTCTTTCCTGTATTGAGTGGACATTTCAAGAAAATCGCTCAAAGCTTACGAATAAATCTAATAATAATAAATAACGTAGGTAGGTAAGGCAAATAAGCCAGTTAATTAAAAAAAATAAGATTTTTTTTCTATGAAAAACGATAACTTCTTAGGTAAAGCCAAAGGTTTAAATAAAACAGAATTAAATACTGAACGTTATATTTATTAATAATGTTGACATTTTTAAGTTCGTGTAGATGAAGTGTGTTAGTGTACATAAAGCGATAGGTATCCAAAGTTGTTGAATGGTTTGCTTTTGAATGACAAAAAAAAAACATTTTTCTTAAAATCACGTTACCTGAAGTTACACAAACAGACTCGTACATTCATATTAAAAATTGCTTAACACGTCAATTTTTTTATTTTCGGTTATTATCTGTAATGAAATTAAATAAAAATAAGTAATTACACCAGATTGTTGCTGAATGTTATTTATTAAGAAGGTACTTCAATATTACCTTTGGAAAAATAGAAGGAATCACTCCAGGTTTCAATCTTTTCCGAGCCTCTGTTCGGTAATCTTCAGGTTTGAAGTGAAGTGAACAAACCACAGAGCTTTCACGTAAGTTCCCAGGTATCACCTCAAACCATTTTTTCTTAGACGCTAAATCCGAAGGCAAACTGAAAATGTAAACAGTTTTTTTACTTCTCTTGCTCGTAAAGTTGAACTTTATGTCGCGGAAAGCCTGCATAAAAATAGTTTTCATGCACATGAGCAAACAAGAATTTTAAACGTCTAAGTTTTTTTTCTCAGTGCCCTATTTGCTACACCCCAATCCCAACTTAATTTGGCAATAATAGGTACAAATATACGTCTCAACGCGTGAAATGTAGTCACCCTAGTTAACAAACTTACCTGTGAAAAGATAATCCACAGCCAGGAAACGATTCTTTCCCACACCCACTCACTGCACATATATTGTTCACCATTTTACTTTTCTCTAAACTATTGAAGGCACTTTTTTAAACTCGGAAAGCGTTTAAAACAAGTCTATTCGACAACAACGAAAACGCCATATTTTTTTTGTGGTGCCACGTAGATACTACCATTCGACCAAGTGCTGCCTAACGTAAAAGTGATAAAATTCTACTACAATATTGAAATGTCATGAAATATAAAAACTTTGTTTTATCTAGACCTAAAAAATATTGCATTTATTATTAGTATACCAATATACCTACTTATAAACATGCAGCACGTAATATTCATACACGAAATGTTTTTTCTGCGTAAAAACTTGTCTTGAATTTACTTCCATTGTAAAAATAACATTTTACATGGCAACTGTGCGAAAGGGACACACCAAGAAAAAGTATTTCTCATGTGAGCTCGCTTCTGCGAGTAGATGTAGGTTATTAAAAAAATACTTTATGCGTATGCTTTAAGGTTCATTTTGATATGTCGAAAGGTTGCAAGTAAGCATTCCAGTTGTAGTACTTATAATTCCATGGCTGTAGCTGAGTGCAGCCTGACGAAACTAGGAACAAAAAATTTTTCTATGTACTTTGCGTGGCAAATAATGGCGGATATTGCTATCACACTCCCTCAGTGCGGTTTCTCTTTCTTGCAATACCTCCGTCAAGTGTCAGCTATGTTGTTTGTCAAAACTTCATTTCGTGCAGTTTCTTTTGAGTTTAAATGTTTGTTTGATTGTGGATTTTAATTGTTAAAAGTGTAATTTCTCGTCAAAATTAGTGGCGAGTGATCAGAGGTGTACTTTGAATCAAAATGCCACCGGAAAAATGGTTTATTACTAGTGAAATTTGTGAAAATCGAGCAAGTCGTTCGAATGAGGAAAAAAGGATATTTATGGCGAGATTTCCTTTAGATGAAACCCGGTAAGCACTTAAATATGATACTTTGTAATTAGAGTCAGCCATATGTAAGTAGAACAGGCTACGAACAAATAAAATTAACAAATTTATCTCATTTAAATTGTGTGCTAGTGATGTACTGCAACTGTAACATCAACATATCGATAACAGCGTTATTGTTTAACATTGAAAAAAAAAAGAAATATAATGTTGCATGAAAGAGTAGGGGCACAATATTTTACATATTTGAATGGCGTGCCTACATAAATGAACAAGGATCGGAATAGGTTGTGCAATTTTGCAGGATTTTGAAACATACAACATAATCTTTACAATATTTATATACCACACAATTGATTAAGTGTTCCGAGTACTTTCCGAGTAAGAAAAATTTCGTAAGCTCTACGCAAATTTTTCAAAAAGGACATTTGGGCGCGGCAAAAGTACATCTATAAGTTTCATAGTAATATTTATGTTACTCACTTCTAAATGCACTAACCTACTTCGATCTTCGGTATCAATATTCATGATTTTAACCAAGAAACATTGATTTAATTTTAATTTAAAAAAAAATTCAGATGCAAACACTGTGTCAAGTTTGTGAGCAAAGAAGATATAATATAATGTTCCCACTGAAAAGTTGCATACATTAATACGTGTATGTGGAAACCAGTTTCACAACAAAGCATTGAATATAAAAAAAGCTGAAAATTCAACTGCTGACATTATTAAAGATCACAGCTACAGGGCATCACAAAATAATAAGAAAAATTGAAAAAGAATCAGTTTTTATTTTATTTTGCTATAGAGCAAGATGAAGAAGGTTTATTGTTAAATTGTTAAGATTATCAAGTGATCTATAGAACAAGATGATGAAGACATATTGAAAACTTTTTTATTATTATTATTTCTTAGCTCTATGAATCTGCATTCTCAAATATTTACAATTGATTTTTTCATTTCGCTATACAAGTAATTTCATTTCAGTAATTAAATGTTAATTAAATTAGCAGAAACAGTTTTTTATTTTATTTCGGGTCCGCATTTAAGTTCAATCTTGATTAGTACCAATGGTCTCCTTGTCAACATTGGACTCATAAATACGGATTCGATACTTACCTAAAATTCATAAAAAATATTATTTAGTAGTAACCTCGGTTTCTACTCTGCATATTTTATCGATATCGATAAATAGCTATTTGTTCAGCACTATTTGGTTCGTTAGGTTGGTACACCTGTTGTTTGTCATCTTTGTGGTATCTGTTGGTATTGGAATGCCATGTAAATGGATTCTATTGGCTAGTATGGAAGTCCCGTCTCTTAAACGTAGTGATTACATTCTCTTGGGCTGAGTGTAGCTCTAATCTTCGTTTTTGATTTAACTTATTTTTTCCGTTTTCGTTGTTTACGAATTTATGATAGCGAAATAAATCTCGAATAGTAATTTGATTTTAATTAGACTTAAAATAGTATTTGGTCGTTCATAGTGTTTTAAAACTACTCAGAAATGTCCTATCAATTATACAGAAACACTACAATTGGAAACACGCTGCAAGAGAGCCTTGACGAACTAATTCAGGTGTGATTTGTTTACATTTTTGCTGGTGTTACTTTTTTGTCTTATAAAAAATGTAATAATCTATTTACAGTATGGACAAATTACACCAGCTCTAGCTGTAAAAGTCTTACTCCAGTTTGATAAATCCATCAATCAGGCCTTATCAAGCAGAGTGAAATCGAGACTAACTTTCAAAGCAGGAAAATTAAACACATACAGGTAACTGAGTACTTCATTAGTTTATAATTATTTGAACCTGCACATAGCAGGATATTTATTTTTTCTATTTTGTTTAGTATATTGCTGGTGTCATGGCTATGTGTATGTATAAGATAAGGCTGCCCTTTATGTCACAATAACAGATTGATTACTGGATTGGCTCAGCTAGAGGTTGGTAATGTACAATACACCCCAAGCTGGAGTCAAGTGTAAGATTTCCACCCTTATTGTAAACTAGCGGCCTGTCTCAGCTTCGCGCAGGTGGACATTTATTTTTTAATTAAATTCTTGTTATAAATATAGCTAATGTTACTCAGGGAGAATGTAGCATTCTAAAAAGGAAAAAAAAATTAAATCAGTCCAGTAGATTTAGTTTATTTGTTACAAAAATACAATCTTTCCTCCTTATAATATTAGTGTAGATGTAGCTAGCTAGACTAGCTGTGTTGAGGAGTTCAGTATTTGAGCCATGGGGGACCAAAACTTTCCTAAATGACAGTTGAAGTATTTTTGTTGTGCAAAGAAGTCTGTAGCTGCTATATTCTATTCTATCTAGTACTCATGTCGACGTTGATTAAATGTGTAAAGATTTATTTATTCCACACTTATTTTTTCAGATTCTGTGATAATGTATGGACCTTTATGTTAAATGATGTAGAATTCCGTGAAGTCCAAGAGGTAGCCAAGGTTGACAAAGTCAAAATAGTAGCCTGCGATGGAAAAAGTGAGTATGAATATTATATGTAGTCTATACTCTTGCCATGTACATGTTACAGACAATATGGGGGAAAAAATATGCCTGTAGGAGGGGAAAACCTAGAATATAATTATGTAAGTGAGAAGTTTTGTAAAGTTTCCAGTTTGAAAATATTCATAACATCGGACGCTCAGACATCTACTAGGCAGACATGTTCCATCGTAGATTACAACTTCACTCGACATCAGGTGAGATGGTGATCAAACACGAGCCTATTCATCATAAAAAACAACTTTTAAGGATGCTGAAAGTGATGGCATTCCCTCTATATTTGTTGTTTGTTAATTATTATTTGATTAGAAAAGTCATAATTATGTACCTACCTGCATATTCATTATTTAATATCCAAAATAATATTATATGTTGGATATTTTTTATTTACTGTGGGGATGGCTGGCAGAAAATGCTTTAGCATTAAGACCTCCTTTTGTACATTGTCTATAATAAAAATATTAATTTATAGACGATGATAACCAATATTAATGACTATTATCTACCATACAATTTCTATACAACTGTTTTTTTATTACAGATGTGGATGATCGACGGTAGTGTATGGTGGTCAATCTTAGATATAATTTATTAATGGTTGTAAGACTGTTTAATTTGATTAAATGTGATTTGTTTCCATTTTTTAATTTTAATGCCATTCATACAGTGTTCATAATAAGTAAACCTGTTATGTTTTGAAATCTTAAATTACAGGAAAAATGAGATTTGGATTATGTAATAAACGAGCAGCACCTTAACAACTTGTAACTTATTATAAGTTTTGAAATCATTTTCTAATATTTCAAAATAAAATGTTTATACTGTGGGTATTTAGTTATTACAAAAAAATACAAGGTATTTATGTACTCATCTTTATTGATGATAGAATCTAGAATAAAAATGATTATATTCTATTATTATTTATACATTATATTTACAAACACCTGTCCCCATTCCAACAGATCTCTAATTAATATATAAAATTATACAGAAAACAAATTTGAGAAAATAATAAAAGAAAAACATCAAAACATACATAATATTTCTTTGTAACAAATAAATAACTTTCAGTCCTGGTCAATCTTCATGTTCACTTGACAAAAGTCTAATGAACTAGTTAAACTATAATCATTTTAAAAAAACAAAAAAAAGTTGTAAAAAAAAATCTGAATAATTTTAGTTCAATTACATTTAGTCTAATATTAAAGTAAGCATTGCAGATGTTTCTAATATTATTTATTATTAGGATGGAAGAGCTAATATTAATGAATAGTCGAAAACGATAGAGAAATTTTTTTACTTGTAGACAAAATCAAAAAAATTTGCATAAATATCGCAGCATTCAACTGCTTCAAATCAGCATCCAATATTATGTACTAATATTTTTAATATTTGATGTAAGATAGATGATAATACATATGGTTAGTAGTGATTTTTACAATCAGGTTACGTGTTTTATTTTAATCTATCAGGCCAATTAATAGCAATGCCTTATTCATAGTATTATTTCATCTAGAGTAGATTTCTCCAAAAAACAAATGCAGGAAATACATGGAATATATAATATGACTCACAAACGAAGACACCCAAGAGAGTAGACACTAAAAACGATGAGTGACAAACAAAACGTACTTAGAATATTATGAGAACTGTGTGAGCCATCACCGTCAAATCAAAGAATATTGTTATTCAATACTCGCACACCAGACATTACACATTAGAATTTTAACCATGAGATGGCAGTGTATGAAATAGCAACGTCAGTCACAAAATGCTTGTAGCATTCATTAATGACACATTCAAGACTGAAAGTCTTTCGTCAGGTCTGTAGCTGTCTCACTCGTACTCACTACAGTTGAAGATAAATCATTGAATGTTTACTGCTACAATGTGTAGAGATATTGTATTTAGCTAGCATAATATCTAAAGTATTTTAATTTCTTCAATTTCAATTATTATGCAGAAATGTGTGGCCAGAATGTGTAACCGGGTCATCATACTAGTCATTAAGAACAAGTTTTACTATCGGCACAATTCTAAAATCGCTTAAAAAATCTGCTACTTCATGTACATATTTGATATAAGGTCAACAAACTTTTTCAATAAAACAATTCATTTTTTTTGCCAATTCATAGAGCACATGAATCATTTTTTTTTACAATTTTTCACACTGAGCATGAGCACATTGCTCATAGTGAAAAATTTCATAATGATGATCAATGACACTCTTTCGGTTTAGAACATAAAGAAACCATGTTCATTTGATATCATTCTAATTGACAGAAACGAATTGAAAAAGCTTTTAGAAAGATATCAAAATTTATTAATTATTAATACTATGACACACTTTTAAGGAATTCACACAATCTACGAATAGGTAGAAATTTCCAAACGACACAGCAGTCATAGCATTAATGCTCTTAACAAGCAGTCAGCAGCAGATGCAGTGGCAGCTTACGAGATAATGAGATTGTAGAGCATGTGCTTTTGCATTGCAAAGCCACAGAAAGCATTAGAATTGCTACTAGGTTGAATGATGCCGTTTCGCTATTATTCACGTTGCCGCAACACCTTAAACATTCCATCCAACTCAATGGAGCTACTATGCCAGCGGCCCAGAGCCTCGCTCCGGTGCTTCAAGGAGCTAGGTTGGCCCAGGTAGACGCTGGTAGGTGGAAAGCACAAAACATTCCAAGCGGGACTTCAGTGCAGAACTTTGAATAAGCAGTCAGCATTATTAAATTATCTAAACACCAGAGATTACATAGCAAGTGTCAGAAATGTTGCGGGAATCGCTTCATTGTTTTACACTAACATTTTCTATATTTGTATACAGACACTTAAATTGAATCCTTGGTTAATTTTTTTTACACACACATATTATCTGAAGCGGAGATAAAATTGGCTCGTGATAGAGAGTTATGTCAGTAGCCATTATTATCACAGAATAGATATGTCGTGGAAACTTAGCTCCGGCTTCGCTATGCATTCCACTGTCTAACACATCCCCGGTGAAATGGCAAACTCGGTTGAATGATCACAGTTAACACTCGAAACAAATCACTCAACACATATACTCGGTGTATCAAGCACAGTACGATGGCGGCGAAGTCAAGTCAGCTAGTAAGTCGAGTTCTTCTTCGGTGAGCCTGTCGCGGTGTTTGGACCAGTCGTCTTGGTGCGTGCGGCGGAATTCGGCGAGTACTGTCCGAATGGTGGCCGGGATCGGGTCGGGAGCGTTCGTGTGCCGCGACAGCTCTGTGAGGACGTCGCCGAGTTTCGGACCGATGCTGTACGGCCGCGACAGAAGGTACGAGCACAGGCCTAATACGCCGTGGTGGCGTTCCACCAGCTGCTTGGAGCGACAGCTGCGTGTAAGCGCGCGGAGGGTTTTGTCTTCGTCGGGCAGCGCCCGGCAGTGCATCAGTCCGGTCAGCAGTTTCGATGCGGATTGTCTCACCTGTTCAATATATATATATATATATAAATCAGTTTGTATGTATGTATGGAATCTATGAAATATGTGACAATTTTTTTCTTGTACAACTTTTGTCTTGCCTTATATTTGTGACCAATAAATATTATCGGTATAAATATTAATGGTTGACAAGCTAGGTGTTTGACTACATCCAACCTGGAATGGAACTGGCTCTCAAGTGAGGCACACCGTTAGATGCTTGGCGGCAGATTTTCAACTTGAGGGTGGTAGCTAGCCAGCCGAGTACTAGAAAGTACCTACCCTACCACCATGCTATGGTTTCCTCACGATGTTTTCCTTCACCGGCAGCTCAAGCTCATTGTTGGGGTTTGAACTAACGCCCCGTATCTGTTCGAGTAATCTGGTAACGCACCTCAAGCCTTGGATCCCGCATGAGCTGCAGCGCGAGCTTCTCGGCGAGCACAGCGCGCTCCACGTCCGCACACAGGTACGGCAGCGCGTAGAACAGCAGCGGCTGCGCGAAGTCCAAGCATGCCAGTCGCGCCCACCACGACCGGTCTACACAAAATTAATTTACAATTTAATAATACTCATATAAGATAAGTTAACAAACCCCCGACATGTGTATTTTATTCTACTAGTCAAGCCCTTTCATTTGATACCCGTATTGAGGGAGTTGTGAACAAAATATGTAATCCGCCATTTTTATCAAACATAGCTAAGAACACTCCCGACTAAACAAAATCGGTTCATACGTTCGGTAGCTACGATAAGAGGTGTAAGGAAATGTTAAGTTTTTTCACTAGCGCATGACAGGAATCGATTCTGACTTACTTTGACCAACTTACCTTACTTGATTTTTCATTTAATAGGTACTAGACACTGGCAAAATGCACAAGTGCACAAACGCAAAACACCATATTAAAAAATTGCTAACAAATTTGACGCACGACAGGATTTGACTGACTGATGACTGACTTTGACCAACTTATTTCACTTGATTTTTCATTAATTATTATTTAACACTGGCGAAATGAACAGGTGCACAAACGCAATTCACCATAAAGAAATCGCTAACAAATTTAAATAAAGAACATAAAAGAGTGTTGGCGGGAACGCGGAAAGAATCGTGCCGCCCCATTCTATTTTTTTTCTTTTTCACAACTAGTGTTTTTGTATAAAAATAGTGGTTTTATTCATAAAGCACCTAACAAACACGAGTGTGGGAAAATTAATGTGGTGTAACATGAGATTTTCGTGTTGCTTTCAAAACTCAATCGAAGCTTATAAGTAGTAGTCGCCACTACTTTACTAAAGCTTAACTGGACTTGACCAAGACTGGACTTCGACTATAACTATAGCTACAAGGCAACTTATGAAATTTGAAAATATAAAACACTTGACACTGGCAAATGCCCAAAATGCGACGCCAAAATCAAAGAAGAAGAACAACATTAAATTTCCAGTGTAGTAGGTATTTTTAATGAGTGACCTGTGGCGCGGAGTGCTAGCGCGGAGAGAGCTCGGTCGAAGGCAGGCGGCGCGTGGTGCGCGAGCGCGAGCGCGGCGAGCAGGCCGGCGGCGGCGCGCGGCAGCTCCTCCGCGCCGGCGGCGCCGCGGCCCGCCACCGCGCACGCGCACTCCACCAGCGCGTACTGCGCGCACACCGACCCGTGCGCCGCGCGCACCGTCACCCCCATACACCCGCGCAGCACTGACAACACATACGAGTACACACGTTAATTACGCCCTGACAGCCCTGTTGGTTCATTATAGTATAGGCGTGGGTTCGATTCCCACCCAGGATAAACATTATGTGGTATAAACAAATGTTTGTTCTGTGTCTGGATGTTCTGTATTTATTAAATACTTTTTATTTTATTTATTTTTTATGTGAAAAATAATGAGACAAACGAGACGCTCTCCTGATGGTAAGAGATAACGCTTGTCCATGACCATTGCAGTGATACACAGAACTCTAACAAAACAAAGTCCAGGGCATCACTGCTTTGGTGCTCATTACTTTGAGACTTTCGATGGTTAGTCTCAGCAGCCCAGTAATTTCGCTAGCTGCAGTACCCTTCAAACCGGAACACAGTAATGTTTACACACTACTGCTTGGCGGCAGAATATCTGGTACTGCGGTGGTACCTACCTAGATGACCTCCTGCTAAGTAGATCTACCACCAAGTTTACGGTATTTAAGTATTCTATCAGTCATCTGACTTACATAGTATAAGCCTTGCTTAGTTTGGGGTCAGATGGCGCTGTGTGTAATGTCCTACGATGTTTATTTATTATTTATCTATTTAATTTGTTGAACACGATATCATGGCATTTCATGTTCTTAACATTATTGGTGCTCCGAATTCGGGTCGGCTCGAACATCGTTCTGCAAATGATTCTAGCTAGATTTGACTGTGTTTTTCTCCGGCATTGTTGCGAGCACCATGTGGAGCAAAAGTATTAAAAACTGTTGGGATTTCACTTTAACAAGATTATGTTTTTTAATTTGTATTGTGGTTTTATTTATGATCAGCTGTTACCCGCGACTTGTTTGTTCAGTTTTCAGAATAAAAAGTATCATATATTCAGGGTGTTTTTGCGTGAAAGAGTAACAGACATCCATCCAGCCACACAAACTTTCTCATTTGTAATATACTAGCTGCGCCCCGCGGTGTTACCCGCTACATGTTTTCGGGATAAAAAGATAACCCTATGTGTTAATCCAGGGCGTCAGCTACCTTCATACCAAATTTCATCAAAATCTATTCAGTAGTTTTTGCGTGAAAGAGTAACAAACATCTGTACATAGAAACTTTCGCATTTATTACATTAGTAAGACTTATTATAAGATTAAGATTAAGATTAGTAAGATTTATTATATTAGTAGGACTTTTATGTTATTATATTAGTAGAATAGTAGGACTTTTGTGTCAACTTTATACAATGACTTTGGCGAAAGTTAATGTTTGTTATGTTACCGGTTGTGAGCAGGTTGGTGGCCCGGGCGTGGTCGCGCGGCGCGGGCGCGGCGGCGTCGCCCCCGAGACGCAGCGCCGCGTCAAGGCGCGCCGCCGCCTGCTTCTCGGCGCCGCGGGACATTCCCTCGGAATCAAACGACGATTCACCGCCGTCCGCCGTCTGCAAGCGACATTACCAAATAAATATCGTAGGACATTACACACAGCGCCATCTGCCCCCAAACTAATGGAAGTTAGATAACTGATATAATACTCACATAGTGTTTTTTTGTAAATGCATACTTATAACAAATACAGAACATCCAGACACAGAACAAACATTTGTATATACCACAAAATGTTTATCCTGAGTGGTAATCGAACCCACACCCTTCAGCTTTTGGAGCAGATATACTACCCATGAACCAACAGGGCTGTCAAAGTGTACATACCGTCCAGTCTCAAAGTAATGAGCGCCATAACAGCGATGCCCTGGACTTTCGTTTTGCTACTCAAAGTTCTGTGTATCACTGCAATGGTCATGGACAGGCGTTATCTCTTACCATCAGGAGAGAGTCTCGTTCGCCTCATTACTTATAACATAAAAAACACATACATACGATACATAAAAGCAAGTTAAACAAAAGTTTGTAAAATTAAACGAAATGATTCTCCCTTGTTTCTTATTGATCGTGAGAGTTGTAAGGAGGCAGCTGGGTTACCTGTGGCGTGTCGTCACCGGCGTCCGTGTGGTCCGGCGAGAGCCTCGCCACGTGGACGGCGAGCCCGCCCACCTGGCCGACGGGCGGCGCCACGCACTCGCCGCACGACGCCGCCGACTCGTCACGCGCGCCCCCTTCCACGCTCATCGACGTCGCCGGCTTTATCACTGTCAATCAAAACCAAATACGATTCCCAGGTGCTGATACGTTTACAAAATAACTTTAGAAACTCTGGAATCTATTATTGCTATTTTTATGGTTGACATCAGGTGAGAGTTAACTAGGCCAGGCTAGGTGTTTGACTACATCTCACCTGATGTTAAGCGACGGTGTGGTCGAAGATGGTAAAGCACACCTATATTTTCGTCTGTTTTCTGTATTTTAGTGTGTACAATAAACAGTTATCAATCAATCAATCAACTTGGCCTGGAATAGAACTGGCTCTCAAGTGAGACAGCCGGAACACACCGTTAGGTGCTTGGCGACAGATTTTCAACTTGATTGTGGTAGTTAGCCAACCGAGTACCTACTACCACCGTGCTATGGTTTCCTCAAGATTTTTCTTCCTTAAGAAGTCTTTCCTTCACCGGCAGCTCAAGCTCATTGTTGGGTTTGAACCCACACTTTTCGGCGTGCTAACCGGCTGCGCTAACCACTGAATTATCATCGCTACAAACAGTAAACAACAAGGTATTATGTCTCTTCCGGTAGCTACGCCACTGGTTCTGCCTGAAAATATTGTGTTTCTTACCAATATCCCCGTTTTCATCGTAGAGTGCGGCGAGACGGGGCATCACGGTCTCTAGGAAGTCCGCCAGACACGGCGTGTCCGCCTTCTCGCCTCCGGGGAACACCAGCTCGTTGTCGAATATCGTCATTAGCAGACTGCAACACAATGCACCTTTACCAATACTTATACAGATCGCGATCGATTGTAGCGATGATAGCTCAGTGGTTAGCGCGGTAGGTTCGCATGCCGAAGGGCGTGGGTTCAAACCCCAACAATGAGCTTGAGCTGCCGGTGAAGGAAAACATCGTGAGGAAACCATAGCATGGTGGTAGGGTACTTTCTAGTACTCGGCTGGCTAGCTACCACCCTCAAGTTGAAAATCTGCCGCCAAGCATCTAACGGTGTGTTCCGGCAGCCTCACTTGAGAGCCAGTTCCATTCCAGGCTAGGTGTGCTTTACCATCTTCGACCACACCTTCACTTAACATCAGGTGAGCTGTGGTCAAACAACTAGCCTGTTAAACATTAAAAAAAAAAAAAAAGATAACATTAGCGAAACTACTGGGCTATTGAGACTAACCATCGAAAGTCTCAAAGTAGTGAACGCGATGCAGCAGCGATGCCCCGGGCTTTGTTTTGCTACTCAAAGTTCTGTGTATATTGCTGCAATGTTCATGGTTACATGTGTTATATCTTACCATCAGGAGAGCGTATCGTTCGTCTTTTTTTCTTTGGTTTTGGCGTCGCATTTTGAGCATTTGCCAGTGTAAAGTGTTTTGTATTTTCAAGTTTCAAAGGTTAAATAAGTTGCCTCGTAGCTATGGATATAGTCAAAGTCCAGTCTTGGTCAAGTACAGTCCGTGTCAGTCATGTCCAGTCATGCTTTAGTAAAGTAGTGGCGACTTTACTATAAAGCTTGGATGAAGTTTTGGAAGCAACAAGAAAAGTCATGTTTCACCACATTATATCATTTTCCCACACTCGCGCGTGTGATTCGGCACTTTATGAATAAAACACCACCATTTTTATGCATAAACACTCGACAAAACACAAGTTTTGGAAAAAAATACAACGGAGCGACACGACTCTTCCCGCGTTCCCGCCAAAACTCGTGTTTATTTTGTTACATAAAAAAATAGGTTGAAAAAAATTGCTTTCAAGTTAACGCAGCCTTGTAAAGAGGTAATGCTAGATTAAACGTATTTATTTCTGTGACATTTATTTTGCTAGACGCTGTACAAAGTTACGTCGTCAGCTTTGTATGAGCTGTCAAAAAGCGGTTAACATAATGGACAGAGGATAGGATGCGTTATGCATAAGTGAGGAGCGTTGTTAAACCTACCTTGTCAAACATAAAATTTAAAGAAAAGCATTTAGTAAGCAATTAGTTTTACAAAATATTAGGTGTACCTGCCAACCGCTTCACGTACTATCTGGTAAGGGTGTTGTATAAAGTTGGCTGCATCTAGCCGTTCGAGTACAAGTTTGGCTATCCTTGCCGAGCGCCATTTTAATGAACCAATTGCTCCCTGAAACAACAGAGAGCATAACTTTTTTGTGATCACCTCATTTGAATGACAAAAAGAGCTCACGTTTCTGCCCCTGGGTAGTTTTAGTTGGTACCATACGTACCACATAAACCGCAAACGCAGATACATTTAAGGTTGTTTTCCCTGAGAGGATTATGGATTCGCTTATTGAGCATATGCCACAATTTAAAACATTTGATGATATCGCTACAGAGTTTGGAAATAACTTTGTTCAGTGCACATGCCAAAACAATTTTGGACCCCACGACGCAAAAACGACGAAGAGTTATAAGTTTGACGTGTCTGTGTTCCCGAACGGATAAACCGATTTTGATTTTGTTTATTGTTGTTTGAAAGGTGAATTAGTCGGGAGTGTTCCTTTTATGTTTGATGAAAATCGGTCCAAGATGGCCGCCGCCACAAAATGGCGGAATACATATCTCTTCACAACTCCCTCAATATGGGTATCAAATGAAAGGGCCTGACTAGTAGAATACTATACACTATGACAAATTTCAAATGAAAGCGTGTGAGCATCTTCCACAGGTCTGATCAAGTCGAAATTTGGTATGCTGTTACTGGTGTCGGGAGTGTTTTAAATTTTTAATTTATTAACCAACTTTAATCATGAACACTCGGAAAAATACAAGTTTTAAAAATGTGATACAATGCAGTTTTTACATTATTATAGAATATAATATACCCATCAAAAGTTAGTCAGTACAAAATAAATAGGGCAGTAAAATGGCGGTATTATCGCCTAGCGATTTTTCAAATTAACCTTTGGGTAAGGTTATAAGGTAATCTTTGGATAAACAGGATTGATATTATCTGTGTTGACTGGGTATAAGGGCTGACCTGCAGTGCGAAGAGCCTCGCGCACATGACGAAGGAGGTGTTCTGGTCGAGGTCGGCGTCCTGCGCGGCGCGCGGCACGCAGAACTCGAGCAGGCGCTGCACGAGCGCCGCGCCGCGCACCGGCTCCAGCTTCTCCACGCCGGTCGCCAGCGCCGTGCCCCAGTCCTCCATCGTCTCCGGCGTCACTGACGTCAGCCCTAACCACAGATATTTTTATAATTTACAATAATAATGTTTTAATTCATAAAAGAATCAACACATTCACGTATTGGTATACAAAAAACAATGACATAAGGCAAACACATCAGTTATAGAGGTACCAGCGGGCCCCAAAGTAGGTGAAACCTGTATCTTGGGCTCCCATATACACAGTTAACAGTTAACTAGTTTCAAAGCGCTTCAATGTACACAATTGAGCATATGCCGTATATTTAAAAAGAAAGTAATGATAGCTCAGTGATTAACAAAATCGAATCACACGTCGAAGAGTGTAAGTTCAATAATGAGCTTGAGTTAACGATGAAGGAAAACATTGTGAGGAAACCATAGCTTGGCGGTAGGATACTTTTGCTTGTTAGCTACCATCCTCAAGTTGAAAATATGCCGCCAAGCATCTAACTATGTGTTCCGGAAGTCTCACTTGAGCGTCAGTTACATTTTAATCTTGTTTCCTATTTATTGATATACGTATATAGGCTTATACTCCAAGCTATAAAATAACTGTGAATTTAAATTTGCAAAATTGTGTACCTACCTGTAGTGATGATATCGCCGGTATAGTTGTACATGTTCAAGGCTTTCTCTTTGGTCCAGTAGCGGGGCGCGCGCAGTGCGGCGGCGGCAACCTCAGCCGCGAACCGCTGCGGCGCCTCCTGCGTGTCCGCTGCGCACCGCAGCGCGTGCGGCAGCACCTTACTCGTCACAGCCGTGCCGAAGTTGGAGAACAACAGCTGGACACATAAATAAGAAATAACATAAATCACACTAATGTTAGAAAAAGCTACAATAAATATAAAAAAAACACACATACATAGAAATGTGTAGTACATTAAAAAATTACAAATTGTAGCGATGATAGCTCAGTAGTTAGCGCGGTCGGTTCACACGCTGAAGAACGTGGGTTCAAATCCCAACAACGAGCTTCAGTAGCAGGTAAAGGAAAACGTCGAGAGGAAACCATAGCCTGGTAGTAATTTCTGGTACTCGCCTGGCACACCTAACCTGGAATAGAACTGAGGCTGCCGGAACACACCGTTAGATGCTTGGCGGCAGATTTTCAACTTGAGGGTGGTAGCTAGCCAGCCGAGTACTAGAAAGTAGCCTACCACCATGCTATGGTTTCCTCACGATGTTTTCCTCGAATATGTTGTGATCTTGTAGTTATATCTAATTGAAAAAACAATATTCAGAAATCGATAACAACTCGAACTGACCTTGAAAACGCAGAATCGCATCGCACTAAACTTATCCTTCCCTTTTTTCTCTTCCACCGTAAAGAAGCCGATGAGTTTGTCTACGTTAGCGCCGTTTGTGAAAAAGTCGTATATAATGCGCTCACACTCGGTCATCTCTTCAGGAGGGATCGAGGAAGTTAGCACTTGTTCACTAGGTGGTGCGGCGAGCTAAAAACAACACAATAACATATATTTGTACATACACTAGCGGACGCCTCGCGATTTTATCCGCGTAGTTCCCGTTCCCGTGGGAATACAGGGATAGTGTAGCTTCCCAATGGTGAAAGAATTTTTGAAATCGGTCCAGTAGTTTCGTAGCCTATTCAATACAAACAAACAATCAAATCTTTCCTCTTTATAATAGTATATAGATAGGTGTCCTCATCTCATAGATTTAATATAGCAATGAATATCATAAAAAAAAAACCACCCAAAAAAATTAAAAGCGATTAAGATAAGACTTACTGTAAGTTTCTTGGGCCATGCATAGAAGCCGTAATCGGAGTTCCTTAGTATCGGTTTTTCCCAACCTTCGTCGCTTAGTGGGACCTTGTCTTCAGACCAGAGCGCCCATTCCAAATCTTTTCTATATCCTGAATGGAATGAAAAAAAAAAAGATTGATTGATAACTATTTATTGTTCACACTAAAATACAGAAAACAGAAGAAATAAATTAAAAAATAGGTGTAACAACTGGCGACCTTATCGCTAAAAGCGATCTCTTCCAGGCAAGTTCAGAGGGAGAAAAGACGAGGTGTGTCAAAATGAGTCATTCGCTATGATGAAAGACATTACATGTAGCCATTGTAAGGTCAGTCGTATATTCCTTCACCGGCAGCTCAAGCTCATTGTTGGAGTTTGAACCCACGCCCTTCGGCATGCGAATCGACCGCACTAAACACTAAGTTATCGAAAATATGGAAATAAAAGGTGACGAGGTTGCAGTTCAGAACAACTTGTTTGTTACAACTTACCGGGCACATGTTTGGTCGGTCTTTCCACTCCAGCCAGCTCGTAAGGGTCTATCTCCACGGTCTTGAGCGGCCGTTTGCACTGGCGCAGTGCGTAATGTGTGAGCCGCAGCGCAGTGCGGCGGACCGCTATGTCGTCGTGGACAAGGAACTGCACAGCAAGCCTCACCACTTTGGGAGGGTAATCAGTTTGGAGCGACGGACAGAACGTTAACATTTGCATCGCAAACTCTAATCGGCGCCATTGTCTGCAAATAGGCAAGACAAGTTCGATTAGCAATAACTGTATCTGTTAAAATAAATGTTTTTCTTTCTTTTTTTTTAATGTAAAAAGGAATGAGACGAACAAGACGCTCTCCTGTTGGTAAGAGATAACGCCTGCCCATTGCAGCGATACACAGAACTTTGAGTAACAAAACAAAGTCCAGGGCATCACTGCTTTGGCGCTCATTACTTTGAGACTTTCGATGGTTAGTCTCAACAGCCAGTTATTTCGTTATATGCAGTACCCTTCAAACTGGAACACAGTAATGTTTACACACTACTGCTTTGCGGCAGAATGTCTGGTACTGCGGTGGTACCTACCTAGACCATCTCCTGCTAAGTAAATCTTCCAACATCTGTCTATTACTTTAAACTTACATATTAGGGGTCTCTGCGATCCCGGCTATCTCCTTCAATAGTTCCTTGTAATTATTCTCAACTCTGTCCGAGTTTTCCTTCTCTCTCTGCACTGCATTATTAAGAAGTTTAACGAAGGCTGGTTCATTCAACTGGTCTTCTAGCAGGAAGTACTTGGCGCTCTCCACCGTGGAGGTGGGCATTACAAGTCGAGTGTTGACGGTGGGGAAAACACGGTGAAGGGATTCGCTCAGCGCTTGCTCCAATCTGTTCAATGGACAATAAACTTGCTGTGTACTAAATTGTTTAATGGCGATGGTATATGGTAGTAATATTGATTAGTAATTAAGATAATAAGCAATATATATAGATTAGCAATTCCTGAGCACTGGCCTTTTTTCTTTGTAATGTAGTTACTGCAGCGATAACCTTTTTACTGGCATTTAAAATTTGTTCTCTCTGTATGTTAATTTATATCTTTTAATTTGTGTGTTTTGTCTGAAGTTATTCATTGTTGTATATAGTGTCGTATAAAAATAAAAGTTTTTTTTTTATAGCTGACAGTCTAGTTGTTTGACCACAGTTCACCTGATGTTAAGTGACGGTGTGGTCGATGATGGTAAAGCACACCTAGCCTGGAATGGAACTGGCTCTCAAGTGAGGCTGCCGGAACACACCGGCATTCGGCATGCGAACCGACCGCGCTAACCACTGAGCTATCATCGCTACAAAACCACTTTTTTTCACGGTATGTTTTACGAATGACATAAAATAGATTAGCATTTATAATATCCATTTAGTTGTATCAAGCCTTCTTTAGGGATATTAGTTTCCTATCAAGTCAAGTTCTAAAAGCACTAAAGATATAAGTTTTTTTAAATTTTTTTATGATTGTCAGGCTAGGCATTTGACCACAGCTCATCTAATGTTTAGTGACGATATGGTTTAAAATGTTTCTCACACGCGTCCATCATACGAGTGTAGTCGGGCGAGTTTGACATAAAACTTACCGATGAATGCTCTGTTTCTCACTCAAGGGTGCCTTCAGCAAGTCGGGCCACAGCTGTCTCGCCGATTCCCAGTCTTGTTTAGCTATTAGTGGGGCGGTGTACGGGCCTAGGAGTATGAAGAGAGCTCCCTTGTGGCGAGCATGCCATTCTTCCCCTTCGCCGATGGACAGGAGAAGCTTGGAGAGCTTTGGAACCAGTACTCGGTAAGAATACGGGTAGTGGCTCAGCATCCAGTATAGACGGGTCTGAGCTTGTTTGCGGACCTATTAAGACAAAAAGTGAGGATAAGCCAAGTGGCTAGTCCTGATGTCAGAGTTACCATGCCAACCGCAGGACTCTGAGATATAATTATGCCTAATACAGTGCGTTTTAGTCAGGGGTATAGTTAGCTACGACCTGTATTTTTTTTCTCCAAACATACATATTATTATGTATTTGATTATGATTTAGCAGAACTTATTGGTACGGGCTAAAGATCGCATTTCAATCTCCGAGTTTTGGCGGGAACGCAGAGTCGTGTCGGCCCATTGTATTTTTTTCAAAACTAGTATTTTTCGAGTGTTTATGTATAAAAATAGTGGAGTTTTATTCATAAAGTGCCGAATTACAAGCGCGAGTGTGATAAAGTCATATAACATGAGTTTTCGTGTTGCTTCCAAAACTCCGTCGAAGCTTATACTAAGTCACCACTACTTTACTAAGGCATGACTGTATTTGACTAGACTGGACTTTCGCCGTAACTATACCTAAATGTTATGACTCAAACAGCTTACAGCTTTAGCCTGCCTAAATTAATAAAAAAATCCATAGGACCTATTATATTACGCCTAGTGACGCTTGAACTTGGGTGTACTAAGCCGACAAGGAGTCAAGTACAAGTTGTTCATAATGATAGACAGAATGATCCCCTTTCGGCTTAGTACACCCCAAGCTTACAACCTTGTATATGCTTATACTTACCGAAGTATAAGTGTTGATAGAGAGCTCAAACAAGGCATCCAATGCTTTTAACGCCGACGGTGTGATGCCTGCTTCGCAGACCAAGTCTGCCCTGGAGTCGTCCTGTATCCTGGCTGCTTCAGCTATGAGCATCCGTATGGACCCTGCGCCGGTCTTAGACTCGCTTCCCCTGCCTTCCATAGCCCTTTCTAAAGCATTGTAGGAACGGAAACGTGTTTCTAAGCTGGAAGTACCGCGAATGAATTTCACTATCAAAATGTGCTCCCATATCTGAAACAAATATGTTTGATTGAAAATTAATAAATTATTAACAAGAGAAATTGAAAAGAAAATTAAATACATACACGAACGTTAAGAGCAAGTGCCACAAGTGATTGCAACTGATTTTTACTTATAGAATAGAAAATAATTTTATTCTACACAAAACATACATCTCATCATTATACTGATGTGCACAATTTCGGTTTAACGGTATTTAACGGTAGTAACCGTTCCGCATAATCCTGAATATGAAAATAATTCTACCTTTATAAGTGCTTCGAAGCACTTTGTGTCGTCCGATTTGTCTGCTAGCATGCGTGCTTGCACGTCCATTAGTAACCGCGTGAGCACAACACGCACATTCTTCCCGTCTAAAGTCACTGTATACTTCACGCCCGTGTTGAATGGAATGCTTGTAGCTGGCACTCGAGAATCCATGCTAGAAAACAAACACAAAATTTAGTCATGGAATGTTTTTTAGGAGTAATAGGCACCTATACATCTTCACCTAGGTAGGCACAATAGAACTATAAGATATTCAATCGTCAAGCAGTAATATGTAAACATTAGTGCTGTGTTCCGTATTTGAAGGATACTGCAGCTAGCAAAGCTACAGGGCTAATGAGCGTTATCATCTGTCTCAAAATAATGAGCGGCAAAGCAGCGATGCCCTGGACTTTGGTTTGTTACTTAAAAGTCTGGGCATCCCACTAATATTATAAATGTGAAAGTTTGGATGGATGTTTGTTACTCAATCACGCCTAAACGGATCTGGATAAAATTTGGCACATTAGATTATAGTCTGGAATAGGAAATAGGACACAGGCTACTTTTTATCCCAGTAAAATGTATGGTTCCCGTGGGATAGATTTGTTTTTATTTTTCATATAGCATAGGATCGACATGATTTATTGCATAGGTAGTGGTAGTTTAGGGGTACAGAAAAGGGGTACATAGAGGAAAAGGACATACTTTTTAATCGCGGGGCGTAGCTAGTAGGTATATAATTATAAAATAGAAGATAGTTTTGCATTTTTTTTTTGGAAAAAGACCATAATTATGTATATCAATTAATAAAGCACATGTTAACTTAGTAGGATTGGACAAAATATATCTGTTGTATAGTTTTTATCGACTTACAGATTTGATGTTAAATGATTGTGTGGTCGAAAATGGTATAAACATCTAGCTTGACATGGGTACTTACAGAGCAACGGGTTTTTCATCGGGTTGCGGGAAGAAAGGTCCACACGAAAGAGATGAGTTGACCACGCTAAGAGCGCGGAACATCTCTTCACGGGTTAGAGTAACCTCTCCCTTCGCCCACTTCCCCAAAGTGTCTATCGCAGGCTTCAAGTACCTATCAATCAACATTTGCACACACATAGCTTCTTCTTCACTCGGCACGTGCCATTTTAACTCAACGTCTTTCAAAGGACATCCGTGTCCCCATTCTCTGATAGGAAGCCATTTCTCAGGTGCAGCGGAATAATCTTTTGGGGAACTCCTCACTTCTTTAACTTCAATGAAAGAGAAATATTGCACTATATGGCTCAACACTTCGCAACTTCGCTCCAACGCACGCTTGTCGTTAAATCGAAGAGCTTTATCTAATATGGGAGTAATCATTGGTATGTATTTGATTAAAACTGTGCCGTCGCATTCTACTGCTGATTTTAAGAGGACCAATCTATAGAGAATATCACGAGACGGGTTTTCCTCAACGAGCGCTTCTTCGGTCAATAATTCATTTAACTCTTCGCAAAGTTTTGGCATAAAAGCAGCTAAAGCCGCTTCAGGATTGGTGCGAGTAAAAACTCTCAGAAGCACTCCAACCATACTGCCCGAAACGTTCGTCTCAAAAGTAGATTCCGTCGCGAAATTTTTGAATTTTCTCAGTGCTTCTTTGAATATCTTCGGTGAACATTGAATAAGGACGGCGAACGCGGCCGACGATATCGCCGTCTCCATCACGGCGTCTGACTTACTACGAAAACATTCCAGATCTTTCGTATCTAGTCTCACGTTTTCCAGAACACTTGACTCTATCAGAACAAACAGCCGATCCAGAAACAAAAGAACGAAGTCTTCTAGCTGCGCTGTTGACTCACAAGTTAGGAGTTCTTCTTCAGTCAAGTCTGGATAGTATTCATGAGCGGAACTGCAGTCTATGAATGGGACCATCCACGCAAAAATCAGTATGAAGTGAAGACTGACGAGAGTCTTTTTGATGTCATTTGGATCAAGACCAGGTAAGACGGCCATTAGAAGAGGAACAACATGAGTCGGGCCTTCAGGATATCCCGTGTCTGGGCCACGGAGCATAGCTCGAGAGATGGAAGCCACTGCAGCCATACCCGCGGTTACTCGGTGCGGTTCCGTCAGTGACGTCAACGCGTTTTGTAGTCTCTCCAGTAAAGGCGGTATGACTAGAGCAGGACGGAGAGTCGCCAAGTTCTGTAGAGCGAGGGAGATGTCAAGCGATCCGCTGCGACTGTAGACAGCCTGTAGTGTAGGCTCTAGCATGATATTAATAAATTCTGTTATGTCTTCTTCACGTAGTTTGTAAGATTCTGGTGTTGTGTTCTCCCAGGTCTGTTTGAATTTGTTTTTACGTTCACGTCGGACTCTGAAAGATAAACAAAAAAATTAACTTACATTACATTTTACGTTACATTCAATTTCTCTGTGAACATTAGTGTCATTTTAATGTATTAAAAAAGCCAACCTATTGATGAATTCTCGTGCTAGTTTCCTGAGGAAGTCCCTGAGGCGGAAGGACCAGCGTCCGGCGTTGGCGCTGTGAAGGTAGCTCTCCACGCCCGCGAGGAACCCGCGGAGGTGCTTCAGAATCACACCGTCGGGGCATATACTCCACACTATCCAAGATGCTAGGTGCTTCGTATCTGAAGAGAGGAAT
The DNA here is from genome assembly GCA_905404145.2 of Biston betularia. Taxonomy (NCBI): domain Eukaryota; kingdom Metazoa; phylum Arthropoda; class Insecta; order Lepidoptera; family Geometridae; genus Biston; species Biston betularia. Next base: position 6,575,019 of record FR989879.1, read on the forward strand.
CAAAATCCTTCTATTAACACACCTTTTGAAGAACAAAATGTTGTGCCTCCGAGGGAATATGGAGAAAGAAAGATCATTTCACAATTTGTAGGTGTATGGAAAAAGGATCACCTTGTTTTCTTAAGTAAATTTCTTAATAAATTTACGTAGTGGGAAATAGAAAGTACTTTTTTATTTCTGATCTCTAAGAGATATGTAGTGTTAAGTCACATAGAAAAACATGTGCATTTGACTTAAGAATTAGAAATATTTATGCATGAAACATCATGTTGCAAGTGGGATCGCACACTTAGAATACGTTGTAGTCGGTCAACTCTAGGGTTTGGAGCGGAGGACATGACATTTGAATTATAAAAGTATTAAATTTACAATTTAAAAACCGACCCTTTGGTCAACTAAACGTACTGCTCCAATGAACCAGCGATGTTTCGAAGTAAACGAAAATATCATCGATGTATACAATTTTGATACTTTAAATTGGAACATCTGGGAGGCCCTTAACCTCATACCGCAACCAATTTTCATCAAATATAGAACATTCCCGACTAATTCACTTTTCAAACAAAACAAACAAAATCTAAATTGGTTTATCCGTTCGGGGGCTACGATGCCACAGACAGACGCACACACACACAGACACGTCAAACTTATAACACCCCGTCGTTTTTGCGTTGGGGGTTAAAAAAGAAACAGTTAAACTTACCAAGACAATGCGCCTTAGATATCTGCATGTCCTTGTAGCTAACCGGTAAGTGGAGAGAGTGCATGATTCTAGAGAACATTTTCGGCACGTAGGGGCTCCAGTCGACCGCTCCCGGGTTCCTTTTGGCCAGCCCCGCAAACAACATCATCAAGTCCTGAAAGCATTGTCATAATTTACTAATATTTCTTCCAACGAAACTTGATTGTTGAAGCATGACTCAAAACTGTAGCTATATCAGATACTAAATAAGACAGAACAACTTTTATCTGTATTTTATTAGGCTTGTGTCATCTCGCCTGATGTTTAGCAAAGATATGGAGGAACATTTAACATAACGCCATTTAGCCCAAACTAAAATATGTGCCTATTTTGACTAAAATATTTACCCATTTTGACTTAAATAAAACCCTCAAGTTGAAAATCCGTTTATTATAAATTACTAGTTCAAAATCTACTTACAGTAATACCAGCTTGAGAGTTGTAGCAAGTGTCGAACAATGTCAGGAGTTCTTCTAGCCAGAGCTCGTGTCCTTGGGCGGCGTGGTTTGGAGCCAGCGCCACAGGCAGGAACATGGCTAGCTGACCCATCACGTAGTCCTCTGACGACCACGGGTTTATTTGGGGCAGGAGCTCGTCTAGTATCTCTTTTGTAGCCGACAGTGGGAAGTATCTGTAATATAATTTTTTTATGTTAATCTTACAAATATTATAAACTAGCTACACCCCGCGGTGTCACGCGCTACATGTTTTCGGGATAAAATGTAGTCTATGTGTTAATCCAGGGTGTCAGCTACCTCCATACCAAATTTCATTCAAATCCGTTCAGTAGTTTTTGCGTGAAATAGTAACAAACATCCATCCATCCATACTTTCACATCCCACTAATATTGTAAATGTAAAAGTTTGAATGGAAGTTTATCCCGAAAACATGTAGCGGGTAACATCGCGGGGCGCAGCTAGTATAATGTAATATAGTATAAGAACATAAGGCTTCTTAGGTAAGTAATAACGTCTGTCTGTGACCATTGCTGCATTATCCACACAAACAGAAAAAGTACAAAGCACAAAAGAATTTTATAAGCTAGTGCCAAAAGTGGCGGCATTATCGCTAAGAGCGATCTCTTCATCTCTTTTTAAAAATAATAACCTTTAAAATATAATCAAATATACTTACGGTCGCGCGCATTTGACCATAGACAAGAATGAGCCTTCCAACGTACTGAAACATAAATATATCAATTAGAATATATAACTAGGATACTTTATTAACATATAACATGCAAGCCCTGCTACCAATACTTGATGAAAATGTAAAATGAGTGTGATTAATTATATAATTTTACGAGAGAGTTATTAAATTAACCTATACATTCTTGTCTAGGTTACATTTTGTATACTTGGAGCAAGTTGACAGAAAATACCACCTACACCTTAGAATGATGACTATAGATATAATTTTTGTTTAATTCAGTTATTGTTTTGTTATGTCATGTATCTTAAGCACACTTCAGAGTTTTCAAATATAATTATACTGTAAATATATGTGCAGACATTATCACCGACTAGTGTAAAAGTATTATCCTCTTTTCATTTGGCGATCGGTCGTTAGCCGTGCACTCCCCGAACCAATTCCTTTTGTCTGCTAATAATAATATTAGCGTTGCTAAGAATTGGGTTCAATTGGTTCAACGCGCCAATAAAAATGGTTGAGTCACATTTAGACTTCGATCAAAATGTTTATGAATGATCCCAGCCCACTGCCACCTGTGCGACCTCAAGCGTAACCCAGAATTAGATATCTTCTTTACAGTTCTTTGTCATCCTGTCCCGTAAGGCCAAACATGTTAAGTGCGTCGTTGAGCCCTGTGCCAGACAGGAGTTTGCGTATCATTGAGAGCATGTTGCCTCCTTCCTTAGGGCATTCGTTCGGCCTAAACACACATGTATTTAAAAATGTAATGAGTAGGGAGGTAATCAAAATCATGGGGCGTAGCGTGGTCCGCAAAGATGACTTCAGGGCGGGGGTGCGACTGTGACTGCAGGCACTGGAGCTGTTAAAGTGCCACTGACGCCGCTGATGCCGTTCTTACACACCAAAACTACCGGCAGGTTAGCTTTAAAAAGTTGCTAGCTGGAAATTCATGAAGGCGGCGGGTAACTGAGCGAGCGGAGCGTAATCCACCGGGCAGTCATGTGAGGTAACATCCTAACGACACGATCATTTCAAAACAACCCCGGTTTTGGTGTGTCGAGGCCTTTAGCAGAAGTTTAGTTTCAGAAAGCAATCTCACAGCTCCAAGGATTGTTAAAATGATTACTGCACTTGCCAAATCTTTAAACTTGCAAAGTAAATGCATGAGAGTCAATTGAAAGATGATTTCATTCATATTGAAACTCATTTGAACTGTTAAAGTGTGTACATTTACTCAACATTCTCGTCTGATTAGACATACTTTTTTACTAAATGAAATTGTAACAGAGCTAGCTATATGGAAGCTGTAAAAACATCCAAAAGCATATATTAAAATGAACAGCCTGTTGCATTAGTCATGAGTTTGCTTGCATATTGATTGGCTAATGCATAATGTGTTTCAGGTCATCCATATTGCAGCAGAATATTTCTATATATTTTTTATTTAAAATTTTGTTCCACAATACTAACCTTAAATAATGATACATCCCAATATTTGTATCGCTGTTGTTAAATATTTTCCTGCCCATTTCATATAGAGGTCGCCAAGGCAGAGTCAATTCTTCAGGTGATATCAAGTACCTTTTTCTGTAAATAGTTTCAATTATTATAGACACATTAGACTTTGGATTTCTGCCAACTAAATAATTCCTACAGACAATGCCAACAGACAATTTTTCAGTTCAATTTAGTAGTTCAGTATTGAGTTTATTGTCTGAATACTATAAGCAAATGGTTCTATGACATTTTTGTTGCATGATGTAAGGTACCGATTGTTTCAAAAGTAGTTTGACCTGTGCAACCAATTGTTATCCTCGATAATTTTCTACACATTTTAAAGAGATAGAAAGACGCAAACTTTATGAATTTTTATGTTGTTGTGCTTATTATGAAGGTAATCTACAGAAATGAAGTTTTAATTTTTTGTCATAAATGAAATTTACCCTACACAGGCCCCTTTTGATTTTCAAAACATTTATCTCATGATTTCTATAATGTAAAAAATCCAAAATCCTAAGACTTAAGTTAAATATTAATCTATATCTATATAAACTAATAGTCCAGTCATTTCGTCCGAAAAAAAGGCAAATAAAAGAAAATGAATTTGCGCTTCTAATTTTTTAATATGTTGTAGGGGATACCTAGAAAAGCTTAACTTGAGATTGTCGACCAAGCTTTCCTAGGAGCTTTCGCCGCCATCTTGGAAAACGCTTAAAATTTGTTTTTCGGCAATAACTCGGCTATCCGATGAGATTTCGAAAATTTTTGTAGGACACTTTTTGTAGCTTTCTTTGTGCTCTACAATAACGCCCGAATCATTTTTAGCGTATCATGCATCGTTATCGAGATATCGATCGATAAAGTCAAAAATTTAGGACACAATTTTTGTTTTTTCCTTTTTTTTTCTTTGGGTCTTAATAAATATGAAAAATTGTTAAATTCAAACTTGTAGAGCATATTCAGACCTACAATTTCCTTCTTGGATTTTTTTTATGTTGGACAAAAATTACGATCTCCAGCGCGCCGCAAAGTCGGTGAATCCACGCTCAGCGTCGAGCGCGCTCAAGTTAGTATATCGTATCGTGTTGAGTTTTTGCTGTGCGTAGTGTAAATCGAGGGTTCCGATATTCTGGGCAAAAATTTCAATATCTAGTTGGCTGTAAACTCGTTATAACGGAGTGCCCGCATAGAGCGTCCGTTGGAGTTGGAGGGTCAGGTATAAAGGGACCCTTTTATTAGGGCCTACGTGTTGAAACGTGTTCTTCTTTTCGTAGCATCTCGGTCAGTTGCCTCGAGCGTTTCGAAGTGAGCACACGTGTTTGAACAATTTTGTGACCATGGGAGACTGTTTTATTTGTAAAAAAGCGTTAATCGACGACATTTATGTTGCTAAAAAAAGAGCTGTTCGAACTCTCTTGACGGTGAGTGAGAAAAGAGGACATGTGGACCATCAACGCATGCTAGAAAGTGTCGAATCTGTGAGTGTGCATAGGGCGTGTTACAAGAATTATGCGAACGAAAGACTCGCGTCGTTTGTCGCTCGTCGAACAAAATCAGTCTCGGAAGAACAGGAACCTGAACCTGAACCGGAACCCGAACATCAACAGCAGCTCGAAGACCGTTTCGATTTTAAAAATAAATGTTTGTTTTGTGGAGTACCGTTTTCCGATCAAACAAAAACACCAATGCATCGACGACACGCAATTCGAACGGTTCGAGAAAAGTCTATGAAAGATAACGTCCTAAAATATCTGCTCGGACGTAACGATGAATTTGCCGCTTCTATCGTCAAGCGTGTCTGCTCGGTACCTGATCTCATCGCCGTAGAAGCTCGCTACCATCGCGAATGCATGCATCGTGTGTACAACCCGCTACCTGAGGAGGGTGCGAAAAGAGGACGACCGACAGGTAACAAAGTCGACGAGGCAATGGATGGGATTTACTCATTTCTAAAAGAAAATTCCGACGAATGCCAGTTTTCGATGACTGAATTAATGAGTCACGTAAATGGAAATTTTATTCCGCACATAAAAACGGTTAAAGCACATTTAGAAGCGAAATATGGCGAGGACATTCTAATTATCGAGAAACAAAAGCGAAATTGTGTCGTTTGTTTCCGAAACACCGGATTTAAAATTCTTGCGGACAAATGGTACCAGGAAAAGAAGCAGAACGACGACGACGATGTCTGTAACGATGATGATGACGATGCTCTCATCGAATCAGCATCATTTCCAACGTTTCAACAGACACAACAACTCGAAGAGGATACGGAGGACGAAGATCTTCAGCCTGGACCATCCAAGCGAAAAAAGACATGAAAAAAGTCCATCGTTCGTGTCTCGAGTGCAGAAAAAAATATTTTTCTTTCCGTTTATTTTGTTTTGTTTATTTTGTATTGTAAAAAAATAATATTTTTTACTGCACATACAAATTATTTGTTTAATAAATTACTATTGTGTGATCCTTAATTTGTTGCTCTATGTACTTATTTTTTATCCCATCAATTTCCTGAACAATTTCCCATTCGATTCGACATCCAGACACAACCGAGCGAGCAGCTCGCCCGACGCTGAGCGTGGATTCACCGACTTTGCGGCGCGCTGGAGATCGTAATTTTTGTCCAACATAAAAAAATCCAAGAAGGAAATTGTAGGTCTGAATATGCTCTACAAGTTTGAATTCAACAATTTTTCATATTTATTAAGACCCAAAGAAAAAAAAAGGAAAAAACAAAAATTGTGTCCTAAATTTTTGACTTTATCGATCGATATCTCGATAACGATGCATGATACGCTAAAAATGATTCGGGCGTTATTGTAGAGCACAAAGAAAGCTACAAAAAGTGTCCTACAAAAATTTTCGAAATCTCATCGGATAGCCGAGTTATTGCCGAGAAACAAATTTTACCCCTTTTTTCAACATGGCGGCGAAAGCTCCTAGGAAAGCTTGGTCGACAATCTCAAGTTAAGCTTTTCTAGGTATCCCCTACAACATATTAAAAAATTAGAAGCGCAAATTCATTTTCTTTTTTGAATGTACGTAATGACTGGACTATAAAGGATAAAGAGAAATACACTCCAAAATAATAATAAGTAGAAATATAAATAGCTATCCTGTTTGACTACAACCTAAAGTCCTATGAATCACAATTTAACATTTCTATATAAATATTTGGATTGTTTACTATATATACAACTTAACATACTACTAGTTTCTTACTAACACATCAAGGTCAACCAGTTCAGAATGCTGTATATTAAAGATTAAATTCATATTAGAAACTCGTGAACTATAACTAAGCGTTATAATTTTATTTTTGTAACAAAAAAACTGAACATTGGAACAAAGTTACTCAGTGTCTAGAGATCATATTAGGGAACTCTATAGGTATAATAGGTTACTTTTCATCCCGTTCTGCAGTAAACAGTTAGTCACACTAATATTATAAAGCCAAAAATTTGTTTCTTCTTCATACTTAAACAGCTGGAAAATTTTTGATTAAATTTGGTATGGAGGTAGCTGACACCCTGGATTAACACATAGGATACTTGTTATCCTAAAAAATGGAATTAGAATTTGGTAACACTGTGGGGCGCTGCTGATAATTTATATTTCAAATAACTTACTTTGCAAGCATTATAAACAATGTGGAGAATTTGTGAATCTTGCATGGTTCCAACTCAGGTATGAGCACAAGCTCATATGCAAGTTTGATGAAGGCAATATGATCTTCTTTACTAAACTTTAAGCCATATATTCTGATGTATCTGAAAAAAGACACGTTTTCTTAATTTTACTGCAATATACTGCAAAACAAATGCAGAAATATAACAATTTTTTATGTCTACTTCCAAAGAGAAAAATACTGCTAATATTTTTGTGTTTACATTTGGGGGAGAGCGTGTGGGGCTACTACCCTGGGGCCTCCACAAGAGAAGGGCTTACAATAGAAATAGAATAGGCTCCACAATAGAAATAAAGAAAAAACAGATGTCTACAGGTCAGCAACTTTTTCGTTTTTTTTTTCAAATAGTTTTTTTACTTATAATATTGATTTTTATTCGAAAAATTTATTAAGGGGTCTCCACTCCTTCATTACCCCAGGGCCTACAAACCATTGTTGCCCCAGGGCCTCCAGACCTCCAAATCCGGCCCTGAATATAACTAATAGAATATACATCTCTTTTTTTGTAAATAATTCAATTTTTTTTTTATGTGACAAATAATGAGACGAATGAGACGCTCTCCTGATGGTAAGAGATAACGCTTGTCCATGACCATTACAGCGATACACAGAACTTTGAGTAACAAAACAAAGTCCAGGGCATCACTGCTTTGGCGCTCATTACTTTGAGACTTTCGATGGTTAGTCTCAACAGCCCAGTAATTTCGCTACCTACTTAGAGTAGGGCGATTCCATTATCGCGGGTGCAACGTTTAGACGCATGTTTTGGTTTCATGTAATTAAATAAAAAACATTTTTAATGAAATTAGTCTTTAAAAGACTACATTTTAATGTTTTATCTTCATATTAGTTTACAAAAATTTTAAAAGAATATTATCAAAGCCAAGAGGAAGGTTCAAAGTGTCATCGCGGGTGCAACAAATTTGGCCCAACCTTTCCAGATCATAGATAAAAAACGCAAAAATCTGTTAATTGTGCTACATTTAATATGTTATGTCATAATATTTTGTAAGATATTTAAGTAACAAAGTTCATAAAATAAAAACTCTAAGCAAAACAAAAATAAACAATGAATTATTCATTTTTAAACATATCGCGGGTGCAACATCAAATTATCGCGGGTGCAACCAGTCTAATTTAAGTGAATATAAACATCAATTTAACTTATCTAGGAACAAAATGAGAGATCAAATCATATTTATTGCTAATTATTATACTTTTGTAATCACTTATATTAATTATTTCTTTTCAAACACGTCAATATTCGCCGAAAATTCTATTAAAATATTATTTCCATCAGTCTTTTTCTCCGGCGCTTCCAACCTCGCGATAATATCATCAAATTGCACGTCTGCTATATCATTAACGATTTCTGTGAAACGTTTGCCATCAATAGTCGTCATAAATTGTACTCTGACTTCTCCATCTTCATCCATATCGCTCTGACACAACCCCACATATCGATATTGAGTAATTTTTTTGCCAGTTTTGCAGAGCAATTGTACGAGCACATACAAACCAGCACAGATATCTTTCGGTAAGACAACGGCTTGGACAGTAGCAGTTTTAGGACTTGCTTCTGGGCATGATTTTGAAACTTGAAGAGACGTTGATGGAATTTCGTCATTTACAAATTCATTGTCTGAATCAGAGTCTGAAGTACTGTAAACATCAGAAACGTGCAATCTCTTTTTAAGTGGCAATACAGATTTAATAGGTTCCAAATCGTCATCGATCCAATCACTTTCTGTATTAGTGGTGAGGTTTGGCGACTTCAAAACCAAAGTGCATTTATAATGCGACAGTGAAGTGCGCGCCACAGAAATGCTATGAGCGTCTTCAGCCTGGAAGAAATGTTTTGATTGAATGCCTGGTATATTTTTTAGCTCTATCCATTGGTCATCCAACATGGCTATCTTTTCTTTAACTTCTTCTTTTGCTACAAATTTAAAGAAGATATTCTTAGAGAGACTGCGTGCTAAATCATAGAATTCTAGGGCACTGTTGACGATGGCTTTCCGGGACTTAACCGCGATCCACACTGATCTTTTGACACTTCCACCAATTCCATCAACAGCACCTTTTCCATGTGAGGCAGCGAAAAAGTTCCATTCAAGGTGATTGAATCCATATTTTGCTTTGAGTGAATTCATACTTGCTATCACATATCGATTTTTAAATTGAGCGGCGCAATTATCGCTGAAGATATACAAAAATGTAATGTTATCAGAGACCGACTTGATGTACTCAAATATTTTTTGCAGAAAGAGATGCACAGTATATTTATTGTGACTTAGTTCATCACTTACTATGACCAATGAATGAAGTTTTTCGGTAGTCCAAATACAACACGTGAAAAGCGTGACTTGTGCATGAGACCAATGTGCCGATTGTATTTCGTCTTGGCTAATTAGCGCGTAATTCTCGGCAAAATCTATTTGTACAACAGCTTTCTCACTGGTCAGATCTTCTTTTGCGTTTTGAAAGTAATTGGACTGTACCCTTTTAACAAAAGAATGTAGCTTGAATTTACCAGTACTGTCATGTAGTTCGTCTAATGCTTCATTGAAAGGTTTGCTAATTACGATCTGTTTTGGTCTCTGATTCTGAAAGATCCAGGCCTTCCAATTAACACAGGGATTGGAATCTAGAGTAATATCCCAAATATTGGATTCTTTACATGCATCGCAATTACTGGACATGCAGTCTTCATTGTCGAGACTACAAGATACCTGTTTTAAAAGCTCTTGGTGAGTTTTGGGAAAGTCTGTCGTATGTTTCGAAATAGCGAGAAGAAGATTAATATAATTTGAGTGAGTTGTACATACGCAAACATTATGAGGAGTATCGTTAATCGGCAGAATGTGAGCTGGTCTTTCATTATAAAAAACAGTCTTGCCTACAGACATTTCAGGATGAGTTTCTTTAAAAATTTCGAAGGCTTCTCGAATGTTCATAATCATTGTTCTTTTCTGGATTCTCATTTTCGTTCCCGTATTGGACTTGACGGTTTTTACATCTTTTATGCCAGGCATTTGTCTGCTAATGTCATCCCTATTAAAAAAATCACAAATCTGTTTTTTCCCTTCATCCGTTAGCTTTCGAAGCGCTGCGTTAGGGGCGTCATTTTTGTCAAATGCAGCAATATGAAATTCAGAAGCTATTTTTTTTAAAACTTCCACCGCTTTGGTGGGACTAGCTGGTAGATTACGTTTTACTTTTGCCACGGCCTTCCCTAGTGTGCGAGGACTGATGTATTTAGTACACGTTTGTTTAACTTGTTCTTCTTTACGCCGCTTTCTAGTTGCCTGCATTCTTTCTTTGGATCTGATTCTAGCCAACACTTTTAAATCTACATCTGTCTCCATTTTCTGTTTCATTACTTCTCTCCGTTTGGTATCACGAAGCGTCTCCCGACGGAGGTGTTCAGCATGTAGCTCAGGGTTTTCTTTTAATTTCCGCCTATATTTCTGCGAAGCAGTCTCCGTGTGTTGCTCTGTTGTCATTATAACCGATATTTCTGTAAAATATACAGAATATAATATAAGAACACATATTAAACATATATCATCAATCGTATTCAGCATATATTATTAGTCAAGGCATATCAAAACAACAAAATATGTAATTAATCACACAAAAATGTTAAGTAACAAAAAGTTGCACCCGCGATCTGAAACCAAGATCGCGGGTGCAACCAATTTAAGTTATCGTTTATTTTAACCTTACAATCATTACACTCTTAAAAACGATTAATTTAAGTCTAGTTTTGTTTTTTTCTTACTTTTGCAAAGTTTCACATTGTGAGCTCTTTCTTTCTCTTAAAAAAGTAAACTTTTATATCTTTTGCATCGCGGGTGCAACAATTCAACAAGCAGTTAACTAGCAGTCAATAATATGAACAAATAACAACATATACTTACATTTTTTGGAACAGGAGGATAACTAAATACTGTCACTTCACGTTTAGCCGGTAAAACATAACCTCAAACTGTCAGCAACAGCTGTTTCGCGCCAGTGTTGCTAGGTATGATTTTCCAGTTTGCACCAACTCTTTGGATGGTAATATTTTCAAACGCGCCAAAAAAGCAAATATGGAGTAAAATCAAATAAAAACATATTAAATATTAAATTTCGACTTTCTTCTTTGCACTGATAACAAAAAAAACAAGTAATAGCGTGATTTAAAAAATAATGTCGGAAATCGTCTATAGCGGAATCGCCCAGTACATAGATTTAGAACACTTTTAAATATAACTAACATCTATGTTTCATAAATGTTCATTCTAGATGGGAATTGAACCCACACCTTGCAGCTCAAGAAGCAGAGCCTATATACTTTCCTCTTAGCCAAATAAGCTAACAAGGTAGTCAGTAAATATTAGTCAAATAATTTTACCTACTAACCTAACATTTTTACTTCAAAACTACAAAGTCATGAATATCACAGTTGCTTTGTCATTATTAAGTATGCATAAATTCATTCAAGAAACTACTGTAGTGAAACAATAAAATGTTGAATTCTGAATACTTAATAAATCCATACAAATGTGAAAGTTATTTAATGATCTTCCCTATTTTGAATAGGAAATTTACATTATGTCTTGAGCCTTTCATTTTGTTGATTTTTTTTCGTAAAAAGCATAATTATCTTTTCTTGACATAGGTATGTATGACAATCTTATTTTAAGTCTTATAAGATACATATTAACACAGAATATGGAACACTTGAAAATTGTAAGCAGAAACATGTGTTGCTAGCTGTCACCGATAAGTGTAGGTATAGTCTAATGTAGCTCATACAATAAATAACATACAATTATTGTATAACATCTAAACCAGTCAAATTAGAAATATTATGTGCCATGTATAGGAGTTAAAGCCAGGTGCACCTAACAGGAAATCCTGGGAGGTAGCCAGAAGATTTCAGTACTAATTTCTGTTGCCAAAGGTTAACACTGAACCATAAAGCATTACACATTAATCTGGTATTTTTAGAACAGGAAACTTTCTTTATGCTACAAAGAAACTGTTTTCCCACTATTATGTGTGTATATATTTACTACATATAACTCAGAGCACATAGTATATGGTAATAATTATGATGTTTTATTTACTTGTAGTAGTGGGGTTTGTAGTATGAAATGTATTGGATAATAAATATCGCATTAAATAGATTGTAACATTATTAGAATACCAGCTTATATTGTGACTGCAATAAAAAATTGGTTGTTATACCTGACTTTTAAAAATCAACAAAAAAATGTGGTTGCTTAATTAGGTATTTTTGCTGAGTATAATTACTTCATGAGCCTTGAAGACCACACTCCGCAAGCCGGTTTCATCTCTCGCAGCATCACAGATTTGGCCAGATTCGTCTTGACATGCTCTAAGAACTGTGTAGACTCTGTGTCCAGCTCAGCAGCATATGGAAGCAAGTGGTTCGCCAACACCTCACATTGGGGACTGAACCCCAGAGCGGCCACCCGCTCTGGGGTCTTCACCAATTCCTTAAACTCGTAATCCACCAGCATTTTGAGCAATTTATGTTTTTATCTTGTAAGTTAAGAACTATCCACTATGGAATGTCTTTGATCACAGAAGGCCACATGAGCGCTACCGCGAATGTAAACAGCGCTCGAATGCAAGAATATATATGAATTGGAAATCACTGATTATTGTATTGTCACAAATTGAATCAACATTGAATTTACACAAGTCATCGAGCTAAAATGCACGTAATAAAAAAATCCGAATCTGTGCGGGAAACGTTTCGTTTTACGTACTTTTAAATCGTCTTTATATTTTGATTGATATTATTTTTCTACATCTGTGGAACCAACGTTCCATTCTACCAAGTTTTATTTTTATTTTAGACAGCTTACTTTCTTTTTTATTTGTGGCTTATACATTCTGCAGTTTGATACATTTAGCCACTGTCAATGAATATATACCGTAATATTTCTAACGAAAGCTGCAATATTTAACTATTTCAAAATAAAATGTCCATGTGTAGTAACTAGTTTTAGTAGCGATCAAGCCTCAATGAAGAATGAGTTTAAGAAAATAATACAGAGTAGTATACAGAGTAGAAGTCATCTTACTATATACATTTTACAAAATGTATACAAAAAACTTAGTCTAAAAAATCGTCAGAGGAGGGATATGTGGCCAGAATGCTGACAGCATTGCCACGCTGGATGGCAATGCTTAGCTTTTGACCAAAGTAGATACCAGCATTCTGGTCACCTGAAACCTCCTCTAAACGTTTGGCCTGGTCCCGATACAGTTCGAGAGCGGCCGGTCCCCACGGACCTAAAGTTTCAACCCCAAACGGCACAAAAAAATACATTCTATTCAAATAACTATATTTGTGCCGTTTGAGGTTTTCAGCTTTAGATGCGGCAGCACCAGCTTGCCCCGAAGTCACAGGAAGATGAGACGGCGCCAAGGTGTCGACATAAGAGGCCGTCCCATCTTCCAAGGGATAAGGGTCATCCCGTCGGGTCTCTTGCCGTCGTCACGCATCAGTCCGTTTGGTTCTAAAACTGATGGGACGCCGGCACTGACAAAAGCCCGACGGGTGACGTCGTTTAAGCTGGCGTGCCGCGATATACGCCCAGCACTCCTACTGCATGAAAGCGTGCGGTGGCCGAGGCGATCAGCTATTTCATCATAATTTTATTTTACCTAACTTTTGCGAGTAGGTACGCTTATTAATCAGTATTACACGTGATACTATCATAGTATTGTACCAGTGATAATATTAATTGTTTGCATTGAAAACTAGTCTTTGGCTGGGCTATCTCTTCTTAATCTAACAAGCTTACAAATCCACACAGAGACCGCATTTATATTCCAATAAAATAGTCATCCGATGCGTGTTGCGCAGAACGAAGTTACGTCGAAAAAGCAGCGTAGTGTGCAGCCATTAGAATGTGTTATTTAGATGTTTCTAAGTCAGTAAAACCCAGTAATATTCTGTGATTCTTATTTTATTATCAGTTATGATACACACTGTTAAACTTACATAAGTTACAATTATAAGTCTTAAGTAGTTTAAACATTGCTTTGTACTTTATTTACGCTATAATATATTTTGGAAGCACTATGTACTGTAAGGCATTTTAATTATGAGATCCCCAATTTTCAATCTTAGCATGAAATAATATAGCATAAAATCATGGTTTCAGACAACCACGGGTTCTTTAGTGGAGGTGTAAAGACTGGCCGCGAATACGATGTCTCGTTTAATGGCGGTGGAAGCCTCCATCATTTTTGCTTGGAGTTTTGGGTCGCCGATCGCGACCGCCGCGTCCTTCACGTCTATCAGCAACTGTGGAATGAACAGTAGTTTACAATGCCATATAAAGAAGTTGAAGAAATATCTTGTAATCTGGCTTAACACGGGCAATAATTACAATACAATTAGCAGCTTGTGAAAACGCGGCGTACCACTAAATAAAAACTGATAACAATGTACCTACCACTGATAACAATTCCGTTGCTAAATCATTTAATTATTTACTACATAATAAAGCTATGTACAAATTATATCCTAACAAAAATACTATACAGTGTTTCTTCTTCATACAAAACCGTCACTACAATAAATCGACACATTTTCAAGTGTAATGAGATGGCGCCACTCTCTACGTGTTTAGGTCGCTTAACGTTGGGCGCTTCATAATAATGAAGCGTGAAATCAATAGATGGCGTTTTTTTTAAATTAATTAATTTCTTCGTAATGAGATCGCGCGATAAAAGGTTGATGTCATAAATCTCACCTCATGCAGCTGTTGGATGCACCTGACGATGATTCCCTCCTGAACGTCAGTGAGGTCCATTATTTCAGCGAAGGGCTTTTCTAGCGCCCATTCGTAAACCACGCGAACTAAACCGAAGTTCAGCCTTTCTTGCTGGCCTTCAAACTGACTCACCTAAAAAAAAAAACTTCGTTTTCGGTTTCGCGCTTTGTGCATTTTGCTAGTGTCAAGTACTTCGAAATTTTCAAGTATTTGTTGATAAATCAAGTGAAATAAGTCCAAGTCACACAAAGTAAGTCATCATCAAATCCGGTCGTGCCGTCACGTCCAGCAACACGGAATTGTTTTCACCACATTATTTACGTATGTAATTCGGCACTTTATGAAAAAAACACTACTATTTTTCAATACTGGTGTCTTAAAATCAAAAGTAAACCGGTTTGTTCTAGGTAAGCGTGTACCATCCTAGATCACATCAGGCAGGATGTGGTCAAATACGAATCTATTCAGCATTAAAACAAAACAAGTTTTGGAAAAGTACAATGTGGCGGCGGTGACCTTACCATCAGGCAAACCGTCTGCTCGTTTACAACAATTTACATAACAAAAAAAAAAGGTGTTAAGGTGTTAGGTGGTGTAGGTGTGGGGTTTTTAAGGTGTAAAAATTACACCTTAATAGACTTTAGTTACTTACAAATCTGTGTAAAAATTAATTTTGTAATCGAACATTGTATTGGATATTAATGAATAGTTTTCTTCTAGGCTAGCATTCATCGTAGACTGCATCTTCGCTTAACTTTAGGCTGTAATAAACAAACAAGCATCAAGCGTACTTTATCTTCAATTCCACTATTGATTTTTCTGAAATGTGATTGTGATAAAACACATAAAATGTTGTATATAATATACTAGCAGCTCGCTCCGGATTCGCACGGGAAAACAAAACTCAATAATATAAAATATATAGCCTATGTCACTCAGTGATAATGTAGCATTCTAATGATGAAAGAATTATTCAGATCGGTCTAGTAGTTAGGGAGCCTATTCAATACAAACAAACAAAAAAATAAATCTAGTGTAGATAAATTTGCAATTAAAAAAACAGACTCCTAGATACTTAGGCCAACTTAATGCATTGCTCCAATGAAACAGCGAGATTTCGGAGTAAACGAAAATATCATCGAAATATGTTTTTTGATTTTTGTTGTTTTTTTAAAAACCGCTCAATCGATTTCGATAAAAAATTTATGGGACCATCTCTGAAGTATGATCTATCAAGCAAAAAGAGAATCATCAAAAGCGATTCATAATTGGCGGAATGATCGCGTAACATACAGTCGAATTGAGAACCGCCTCCTTTTTGAGTCAGTTAAATAGAGACATAGAAAGGATTCCGTGCCTTACCATGTACTTAGCCTCGATCGTACATAACTCCTGATCTATCTGCTCGATTGCCTTCACGCTCTCAGCAAGTTTGTCGGTAAGCGTGTTTTCCATGTTAGTTTTAGCTTGGAACACGAAGCAGCTGAGTAAAGCGGCTATTTCAGCTGGATTCTTGTCTGTGAAAACGTTACGGAACACAAGCTCTGCTAGTATGAGCTCGTTGGTACCCATTCCGCAAGCCACACGACCTAGGAGAAAAAAAAAGAATATTTTGTGTTATAAAATGCGTCATGAATCATAAATCAAACATGAATTAAAAAGAAAGATTTGTTTCGCAATTTATGTGTTATCTTTTAAGTGTAATTTTATTATGTGTATACTGTATTTGTATTTATTATAATTGTTGTTTTTATGCGACAGATTACTAATACTTTATAATGCATACATATTACATATAATGTTGTTGATATTTTTTTATTGTGGATATCATTTTGTTTTGGTACCTATACGTATACTGCGCTTTAAGATACGATAAGTAATAAAGTCAAAATAATGATAAGTGGTTTAAGAGATCAGACGGAACCACCAAAAATAATCACATAATTTTAAATTGAAAAATGGCCGAGAATAAACTGAAATGAATTTATTTTTAAAATAGTAGGGTAAGGAAAAAGAGCATTTACACCATAGCAGGTTTACCGTAAGGTCTTTTTGCCATTTTAGAAAAACACGTACGCTACGCCACTGCGTATAGTATGCCCACGCAATAAGGTTCGCAAGACTTGAATAGAATTAAGAATCCACATTAAGAGCGCGCCTAATGCCTGAAAAAAACAAATATTCCACCCGCTTCAGTGTGAAATTGCGAAACAAGATCGAAAATGGCATGACAGAAATCCGAGGTAAATTTTTGACCGAGTTTTATTTAATTACTCAAAACTTTTACATAAAATTAAAAAAGTAATTGGTGACTTCACTAAAACATTAGTGCATGTAGCTATTTTTTTTATAAAAAAATTATGTGGGGTAATCGCTGACAATTTCGAGTGTTTGTAATGTAATATTATTTTTTTTGTAATATATATCTTTCTTAACACTTTCATTGCCACTACTATTTTCGAGTACATATTTCCCAGTGATGCCGCCCAATTTAAACGCGAGCACGCCAGGCGTGCTCTCGGCACAGCAAGATGAAATGACATGGACTAGGCGTGTTCACTGGCACTGTATAAAGGTGAAATCATATAAAGCCGTATTTCGGCTTCAGATAGAAATTATGCTCCAATCCATAAAAAATTGAGAGCACGCCTGGCGTGCGCGCGGCATCGAGATAGGAATTCGTGAGGCGTGTCGACGGCACTGAATGTGTTAATATCAAACAGTAGCGTTGAAAATATCCCTTTTTCCGTTTTTCCGGCATTAGGCGCACTTTTAACCCCAGTGTACCTTTTAATATAACGCTGTCGTTGTCATCAATATAGTTCAGCTCCCTAAGCACCAGCCGCCGCCTTTGATAGTCAGGATAGAGAGCGAGGTTCTCGAAGGATAGCAGCCGCTTATATTTGTCTCGCTTCCTCTCGGTTTGTTTCCGTTCATATACTATCGCGAATTCCGTCTTGAAGTTGGCGATCTCCGTGGACTTCTTTTGGATTTCTAGTTCACGCTACAAATGGCACATGTTAAGATGTATGTTGTATAATAATTTCAATAGTTGATATCGATAGATAGATCGATATAGATATATGAATACGGTATAACTTGTATACCGTATTCATCGCTTATCCACATCATATTCTTCTTTGCTAAGTTCAAGTTTTTGTTACGTAGCGTAGGTCGCCCTGATACTCGATAGTGACGACATACGTAGAACAGCTGGATGGAAGAAAGCGAAAAGCCGAAGATCGGGCTGATAGGCGCGTCTTGGGAGAGGCCTATGTTCAGCAGTGGACTTCGATAGGCTGATGATGATGATGAAGTTCAAGTTTATTTTACAAATAAAGTAACATTATCAACAAATCGTAGGTTAGCAAATGTAAATTTTAAACTTTCGCGTTTTGAATACATAACAAATTTATCAGTGTAGTATGCTGTAAAAATCAATTTTATAAGACATAAATGAGGGTAGATCACAACACTGATTGTTCACTCATATACTCGTCAGTAAGTTCATGACCACGGCTATTGCAACATGGCTGGTATTAAGGTAAATTTGATTTAACAGCCCTGTCGGCTCATTGGTAGAATGTCTGCTTCAAGAGCTGTGGGGCGTGGGTTCGATTCCCACCCAGGACAAGCATTTTGTGATATAAAACCAAATGTTTGTTCTGTCTGGGTGTACTGTATGTACTTACAAAAAAAAAAGTATTTAAGTATTCTATCGGTTATCTGACTCCCATAGTACAAGCTTTGCTTAGTTTGGGGTCAGATGGTGCTGTGTGTAATGTCCTACATTTAAAAAAAAAAATATTTAAAAAAATAAATAAAACATTCATAATATTTTATGCGCGTTTGATTCCCTGTATAAGTAACGCGGTCTAATTCCAAAGATTGACAGTTTTTTACCTGATTACACTTTATATGTACATACCTCACATTTTTTCTTAGCATCGAGCGATTGCAGTATCTCTCCAGTGGTGATAGAGAGGGACTGTGTAAGATTGACTCGCTCTAACGTCGTGGCGCCGGTACGCACCGCGTGCGATAGGCGGGACAACTCTTGAACTACACTCGCGCAGCTAGATCCCACGGGCGCGTCCTTGAATCTGGAACACAAAAGAAATATGCGGGTAGTATACGAGTAAACGCAAGTTCTTGTGACCAGCCGGACGACACTTCAAAGAACGAGGATTAGAGAATTTTATTAAGAGAAAGACCAACTAGTAACGCCGTCGCATCGGCTCGTCAAGTCGGAGAGGTCGGTATACATTCTGGGCCCCGCGGTCTACAATCGCGTACCCGCTTCCATTCGGGATGCACCTTCCATCGCGTGCTTCAGAAGCAAACTAAGATCTTGGCTTCAAGAGACCTTGTTCTATGACTTTGACGATTATTTAAAACTAAGAGATTATTGAATTACTAGTAAGTAATTATAATATTTTTGTTTTTATGGACATTTAATTATATTGACATAATTATTTTATATGTGACAATTACTTTATTGACATTTTCATTTTCATTGTTTTGACATAATTATGTAATGATTTTGATAATAATTTTTAAATATGAATGGAAAAATGACCTGTAACTTTGGTGTTATTAATAAATGATTTGTATTTGTATCATTTTCGTCAACCATCATTGATTTATTATTAAAAAAACCCTCAATCATATTTATTTTATGTTACATAATATGTCATCTATACTATTATAAAGAGGAAAGATTTGATTGTTTGTTTGTATTGAATAGGCTCCGAAACTACTGGACCGGTTTCAAAAATTCTTTCACCATTGGAAAGCTACAATATCCCCGGGTGACATAGGCTACGTCTTATCCCTGTACTTTTAAGGGAACGGGAACTAAGCGGGTGAAACCGCGAAGTGTCCGCTAGTAGTTACATAATTTTATTGACAATCATTATACTATTAATACACAATACTATAATAATAATATCGAAGGGAAATCGGGATACGTTTTTGACAGTTAATTTCTGTTTTTATTTTATGAAAGACTAGCGAACACCTCGCGGTTTCACCCGCGTAGTTCCCATTCCCGTGGGAATGCAGGGATAAAAAGTAGCCCTATGTCACCCGGGGATAGTGTAATTAATAAATAAATATCGTAGGACTATACACACAGCGCCATCTGGCCCCAAACTAAGCAAAGCTTGTGTGATGGAATTCAGATAACTGATAGAATACATAAATACTTTTTTTTGTTGTAAATACATACAGAACACCTAGACACAGAACAAACATTTGCATGTGTAACCCAACGTTCAAAGAATTTTTGAACCTATCGACCTAGTAGTTTTTAAGTTTATTTGTTACATACAAAAATCTTTCCTCTTTATAATATTAGTATAGAGATATGGGCAACTGTGTAAAATCTTACATGGAACTTTTTTTTTTATGTGAAAAATAATGCGACGAACGAGATGCTCTCCTGATGGTAAGAGATAACGCCTGTCCATGACCATTGCAGCGATACACAGAACTTTGAGTAACAAAGTCCAGGGCATCACTGCTTTGGTGCTCATTACTTTGAGACTTTCGATGGTTAGTCTCAACAGCCCAGTAATTTCACTAGCTGCAGTACCCTTCAAACCGGAACACAGTAATGTTTACACACTACTGCTTGGCGGCAGAATATCTGGTACTGCGGTGGTATCTACCTAGATGACCTCCTGCTAAGGAGTCTACCACCAAGTGAACTTACCGCGGCATCTGTCTCTTCTCCACGTCTTGTATTATAATCTTTTCATCAAACTTAAGATTCATTTTCGTGATGGCCGTTATGTGTTTGGGCGCGATACAGATTATGGTGTGGTCGATGGTACTTTCGTCGGTTCCGACATAGTCGTACATAGCCGAGAACCCAAGTATTCTGTACCAATTCTCGTCTACATCGAAATTGTGTTTGGTTGAGTCTTTCTGAGCTGTGTTTAGAATTAGAACTTTGTATGGCGTCTGTCGTGGTCCTGAAATTAATTTTACACATTAAATAAATAAATATCGTATCGTAGGACTATACACACAGCGCCATCTGGCCCCAAACTAAGCAGAGCTTGTGTGATGGAAGTCAGATAACTGATAGAATACATAAATACTTTTAGTTACAGAACACCCAGGCACAGAACAAACATTTGTTTATTCACAAAATGTTTTGCCCTGAGTGGGAATCGAACTTACGCCCTACAGCTCTCAAGGCAGATAAACTACCAATGAGCCAACGGGGCTGTCGAATTGTGATATGAACTTTTAATAATTATGAACTTTTACTATGAGTCCTATACTGACATTGTAAAAAAAAATCATAGATTAAATCTGGACATGATATTTTTCTTTAGAACTGCTGATTGTTTTTTGCGACTTCCAACATTGGTTCCGTAGTAAAAAAATGTTTTGAATGTTAAATACATGACCTCGAATTGGCTTATTGCTACCGTTCTGCATTACCCTGAATAATTAAAATGACTCATTGGAGCGATGAGTAGTGCATTATAGTCCTTGTACATTATTCTTATTTGACCACAGAGTTAAATAGGCGATACTCATACTTTTTATAAATGATCCGGAAATACTAAGTTTATTGGTCATATAATTAAAGGATAAGATTAGAAAACATAAAAAGTATAACTAAATTCAAGGATGCGGGCAAAATTTGTAAATCATTAAAATGGCAATGGACAGGACATATGTTAAGAGAGAGAAATGGGAAATGGACAAAAACTATATTAGAATGGTACCCCAGAGACGGGAAAAGGAGTAAAGGGCGACAACCAAAACGTTGGGAAGATGATCTAAAGAAAACTGCTGGCCCTGACTGGATGAGAACTGCGAAGGATAGAGATATGTGGAAATCTTTAGAGGAGGCCTATGTCGAAGGACAAGCTGAGGAACAAGAAACCAATCTACCGCAATAGTAATACATATTTATGTAATTAATAAGTAACTTAGCAATAAAGGCTTATTTTATTTTATTTTATTTAATTAAAGGAGTATTTAAGGTGGTTCGATTTCCATACAAATACTTTTTTGCCATTTATGGACAAATGGAGCATAGTTTTACAGTGAAAATCGAACCACTTTAACTGTAAGAGCAGAACATTTTCAAACATGTTAAATGTACTTATAACCCGTTTTATTTTTTATTATATTGAACAAACTACCTGCGCCCCGTGGTGTTAGCTACATCCATACCAAATTTCATCAAAATTGGTCCAGCCGTTTGAGCGTAAAGAACAAACATGCACTCATAAAATTCTGCCTTTATTATATTAGTGTGATATTGCCATTTATTTCAAAGCAGAAATTAAATTTGTTTCTTACTAGCATTTCGCCCGGGCTTCGCACGGGAAAACAAAACTCGATTAACAATATAAATATAGCCTATGTCACTCAGTGATAATGCAGCATTCTAATGATGAAAGAATTATTATTCAGATCGGTCCGGTAGTTTCGGAGCCTATTCAATGCATACAAACAAACAAAAATCAAATCTTTCCTCTTAATAAATAAATAATTAGTGTAGATTATGTGTAAATAGGCTTGCGTTTGACCGCCATCTTGCCTGATGTTGATCTTAAATAAGGTCTCAAGATCTACAACAACTATCGATATCAATCTAGATTGATCGAGAAAAAAACCCACATTGTAATCTTTTGTAAATTCAACAATGCATTAATGCTATACTTACCACTGCCGTTCAAATAAATCGCAAGTTGGTTGATATACTGGCCATAAGACACAATCAAAATCTTCCCCGGCACCAACTCCTTAGCAACTTTGGACTGACCCAGCAATATGGGCATTATGTCATTCAACACGTCGATGTAAGTCGCTGCCGTATCGTAGAAGGTTGCTAGAGGGGCGAGGTGCGACGCGAGAGGCGTACTGCACTTCTCTGAATATTCCTTTTCGGCGGCCAAGAGTTGTTTTCTGTAGTTGTCCGCCTGAACGATTTGGTTGAACTCTCTGAAAGAACGCTGCATCATCCCTTCTACTGATACTGTTTCGGCCCTGGAATATGAGTAACGCATATTTTAATTTCAACGTATATAAAGTAGTAGCTGCACCCCGCGGTGTTACCCGCTACATGTTTTTTTTAATTCAAAATAGGTTCGCGTTTGACCATACTCTGCCTGATGTGTGGTGTGTTTTTAGGATAAAAAGTAGCTTATGAGTTAATCCAGGGTATCGGCTACCTCTATACCAAATTTCATCCAAATCCGCTCAGTAGTTTTTGCGTGAAAGAGTAACAAACATTCATCCAAACTTTCACATTTATAATATTAGTGGGGGAAAAATAGACTAATTTTCGACCAACCGCTCGAAGAGTCAACACGTCCCGAGGCTGCCTCGTATAGAGGCGAAACACGTGTCAGAAACTGTTTACTGCACCGAGAAAAAGACTTTTAGTTTTTATTTATTAAGATCTTAAATTTATGTCGGATTTTATTATATTTCGGATAATTTTTAAAAATGTCGTCAAGTAAGATAAATATCCAAATTAAAACCTCATCAATGTTCAATGTTTATATTTAGTTTGTTTATATTCAAAATGAACTTCCGCAAAGTAACGCCTGAATCAATCAATTATCAAAACCTCATCAATGTTTGTAACCAAAACGACTTTCTAGCGGAAATACACTAAAAATATATGTACATCTTGAACACTCTAAATAACAAGTAGTATGGAAGTCGAAGTAAGGAAATCAATTGTACCTACCTATCATTGCGAACACAATCTAGAATAGAAAAAGAGCAGTTCGTTGACCTTGGAACAAATGTATAGAGCAGCTAATTTTTGTTACAATTTTAGAGTAGTTTTATAAACTGATAACGTTTCAACTGATTTTTACAAAATATTAATAAAATAATTTCACGATTGCTTACCGCAATAAGCTCAAAATCATGGCGTATGTGAGACGGAACTGCGAGGACAGTTTTTGGGGCGTGCCCATCATCATCCCTTTCAGGGTGACCAAGTCAGGCACACCATCTTTGCACAGAATTATCACAGTGCCAGTGTCATCCAAACCTGAGAATCAAACCCAAAAGAAAGAATAAGCCACCGAGTATATAAATAGTACCTCTTCTTTTAAATAGTATATAAATAAAAAAATAATATTGCCGAGGTGTATAGTATTTTACTATTCAAGCCCTTTTATTTGATACCCATATTGAGGGAGTTGTGAAAAATATGTAATCCGCCATTATGTGGCGGCAGCCATCTTGGACCGATTTTCATCAAACATAGCTAGGAACACTACCGATTAATTCACTTTTCAAACAAAATCAAAATCGGTTCATCCTTTTGGAAGCTACTATGCTACAGACAGACACACACAGACACGTCAAACTTATAACACCCCGACGTTAATGCACAATACACCCCAAGCGGGACGTCAGTGCAGGACTCATCGCCCCCACTTTGAATAAGAATAAGAACACCCCGTCGTTTTTGCGTCGGGAGTTTTGTTTTATACTATTTTTACAGTATAACACAATGTCGCTCACAAAAATTACAGACAGCGCCATCTAGTCTCAAACTAAGTAATGTTTGGTAAAGACGTATAAAGAGATTTGTGTATAAAGAGCTCATTCGTTCATTCATGTCTTCAATCATTCGTTCATTCATGTCTTCAATCATTCGTTCATTCATGTCTTCAATCATTCGTTCATTCATGTCTTCATTCATTCGTTCATTCATTTATAGTGTTTACCTCTCCTGCCGGCGCGGCCCGCCATCTGAATGTACTCGGCAGGCGCTAGGGTTCGTCGCTGCAGTCCGTCGAACTTGGTTATTTCGTCGAACACCACCGTACGGGCGGGCATATTCACGCCCATCGCGAATGTTTCCGTCGCGAATAGAATTTTCACCTGCATTATAATACAAATTGTAGGTCCCGGTTGTTAATTCTGCATATCTATGTACGCATAACAACCGTTAAGCCGTGTCAAAGGCCTTCGGGGAGACACACTGGCTCTGACACCAGGGCTGGCTACTCAACCTATACAAGCTTACTTTGCTTGCACTATATGAAAAACATCGATACTATTACAAAGAGGAAAGATTTGATTGTTTGTAATGAATAGGCTCCGAAACTACTGGACCGATTTCAAAAATTATTTCACCGTTGGGAAGCTACACAATCCCCGGGTGACATAGGCTACTTTTTATCCTTGTATTCCCACGGGAACGGGAACTACGCGGGTGAAAGCGCGAGGCGTCCGCTAGTATAGTATAAGTCTATAAGTAATTGCCATCCTAAATACATGTATCACTCAAATTCAATGAGCTATTGAACAGTGTGACAGTAACAAATGTACACATCTTAAGGGCCAAGTCGGAGTTTTGGCGGGAACGCGGGAAGAGTCGTGTCGCTCCGTTGTATTTTTTCCAAAACTAGTGTTTTGTCGAGTGTTTATGCATAAAAATGGTGGTGTTTTATTCATAAAGTGCCGAATTACAAGCGCGAGTGTGGGAAAATGATATAATGTGGTGAAACATGAGTTTTCGTGTTGCTTCCAAAACTCCATCGCAGCTTTGTAGTAAAGTTGCCACTACTTTACTAAAGCATGACTGGAATTAACTGACACGAACTGGACTTGACAAAGACGACTTTGACTAAAACTAGCTACGATGGCACTTATTTAACTTTTGAAACTTGAAAATATATAATTACTTGACACTGGCAAATGCTAAAACGCGACGCCAAAACCAAAGAAAAAAAAAAAAAAAAAAAAGGGCCAAGTCCTCGACCGTGGGAACTTCTGCTTGAACACCTACATTGATATTTTCCACTCACACAGACGTACATACGTCTGACGTTAGATTTGAATACATTGACGTCACGCTAAAATAGATAAGGAGAGTTAAATTACTATAGCCACGAGCAAGAAGGAGACAGAATGTTTATTCCTATTGCCGGAAGCGGATTTTACATTGATTATCTGTTACATTATGACAGAAGTTTTTTTTTTGTTTTGGCATCGCGTTTTGAATATTTGCCAGTGTCAAGTGTCAAATACAAAACGGGCGGGAAGCATGCGCGCGGTGCTCGGTACCGCCGCCACCGCGCGCCCTCTCGTGACGTGCTATACACGACCACGAGACTCGTGACGTTAGATTGTCAGATTCAGAGATTCTCGATGGTTTGTAGCGCCTACCAAAATAAAACAGCAACAGACGTAACGCAGAAAAGAGATTTTCAGCAGGCACTATCAGAAATTTTCATCAAACTATCCGTACTTATCTGCTAATAGAATAAACAAAACGTACAATAAAAGGTCTAAGCCTTAAATGTATCTGCATCAAAGTTAGCATCTATAAAATTGCGCCTTTCCTATAATTATTTTGATGTCAAGATTACGGATTAAAAATAATTTGGCCATATTCTATTTCATAATTTCAAGAAACGAAAAGCGTTTGAAACTATTTTTTCTCCAAACATAATAATTCAGGATATGTACTATAGTATTCATTAATTTCAAACTTCCACATGATGTATAACGGCACAAAAATGTTGACAAAAACACATCGATTGCCTTATTTCACAAGACTTGCCCGTTAATAAACATTCTATTGTATTACGTTAGCGTGATATAATAACGAGTTGCACAGAGTGTACTTACAAATCCGGATTGAAACAGAATCTCCACGATTTCTTTAAGCAGCGGCAAAATACCGCTGTGGTGAATACCGATCCCATTTTCTAACACTCGTTGCAGCCTTATTACCTGACAAAATGTAATATTTTAAAATCTACACTTTGAAGAACTGATTCAGTGGTTGTTGGCTCATTGGCGATAATTTTAGGAATAGTTTAGCCTGCGTTTGACCGCTATCTCGCCTGATGCTAAGCAAAGATGCGGTCCACGATAGGGCACGCTTGCCTACAAAAAATATCGACTTGGAAACACTCTGAGTGTATCTATCGGGGAACATTCATTTGGGTAGGATTTTTTTAAATGGTTGATCACAGTTCAACTTTTGTTATGTGATGGTGTGGTCGAGGACGGTAAAGCACACCTAGCCAAGAATGGAATTAGCTCTTAAGTGAGGCTGCCAGAACACACCGTTAGATGCATGATGCAGATTTTCAACTTGAGGGTGGTAACTAGTCAGCCGAGTAGGTACTAGAAAGTACTCACGATGTTTTCCTTCACCGTCAGCTCAAGTTCATTGTTAGGATTTGAACTCACGCTCTTCGGCGAGTGAACGGACAGTGTTTACCATAGCATCGCTGTAGCGACACACAAACATAGCAGCTAAAAAAAAAGTACTTAGCTGTTTGTGGAAAATCTATAGCTACTTTACAAAGAAGCTGTTTGTTTTCCATTTAAAATAAAATTTTGTTATTTGGTTTTCTTACACTAGCAACTTACTTGAGGTAACCTACGGTCAGGTTCTTTCAGTCTTTGAAGGCACCTTTGGAAGAAAGATTTTATATGGCTTTTCTCCTTGGCAGTCGTTAAATCTACTGACATCAAATTCTCTGCGTTTTGATCACACCTAGGTAAGACGGAAAGGTTTGCTTAGTATTTTAATTATGTTTTATGCTAAACACTCAATGCGGTATAATAAAATTTCACACTCACACATTTAAACCACATGTCACAGAATAAAATATAACGCTTAAGAATACTTTGCTTCTGACTAAAATCCAAAAACACTATTGGGTATTTCATTAGGCTGCAGCAGTGAACCCGAGAGTTCTCAAAGATGTGTGAATTCTACAAAGACGACAAAGTTTTGGTTCGCGTGGGGGATTATGGTCTACCTTTCTCATAAAAAAGGAGGGCCTCTTTTTGCAGCACCCAGCAATGTGCCCGTTTATAAAAATTGGGCTGATCTGGAAACACTCTATTAAAATTAAACATACAAGGTTGTAAACTCACCTGTTCCGAGACAACGTGAAGGCCACAACCGGAAGTTTGTCTTTTTGTCTTAAGTGATCGATAAATGCGACCCACATGGTTTGTTCCGCCTTTGGGTTCATAAAGTTCTTCCCACCTTGAAAAAAAAAACGATGTTAATCACTAAGAAAATTATTAATTTTTATTTATTTCCTGGGTCTGATTAGGTGTTAGTAGAAATCAGGTAAAACACTCGTTCTATTTTACCTTTTGGCCCAAAATTCTTTTTAAAGTCGTTCTCTCTCGCCTTCTTCGCTGCTGATGCTTCATTGTATCCTCTTAGTTGGAAGTTGCCTTCTTGATCTATCACTAAGAATCGCTCGTGCTTTGATTTTCCACCAGAACCTAGAAATGAGACATAAAAAGGTATTATAGGGAACCTTATCGTGAATTCTTATTGTCATTAATCTTGGCCGAGGTGAATTTAGGTAAATGTTATATTTTTATCTATGGCACAGATAACATGATATTCTCATTGAGTTTTGGCGGGAACGCGGGAAGAGTCGTGTCGCTCCGTTGTATTTTTTTCCAAAACTAGTGTTTTGTCGAGTGTTTATGCATAAAAATGATGGTGTTTTATTCATAAAGTGCCGAATTACAAGCACGAGTGTGGGAAAATGATATAATGTGGTGAAACATGACTTTTCGTGTTGATTCCAAAACTCCATCGAAGCTTAAAGTAAAGTCGCCACTACTTTACTATAGCATGACTGGACTTGACTGACACGGACTGGACTAGACCAATACTAGACTTTGACTGTAACTATAGATGTAAGACATGAATTCGTTCTTCGCAAATAATGACATGGTTCAAAGGCCTTTGTAGCCAAACCATAAAATCCCAAAAAAAAAAAGAAAAAAGATATTCTCATTTATGTTTAACACATAAACGGATTTTAGCAATGCAAATAGAAGTATATTCGTCGTTGTTAACTTGATAATTAATTATATAGCTTCATTTAGTCAAAGTGTAACAAGTGTGTTGCCTAGGTAATATTATTGTTATTTATGCCCAATAAAATATATTTAAAAAATCATCTTATACAACAAAACCTCAAGCAAACCTCAAGCAAAAACAGATAAATCAGGCTGTTGTAATGTCATGTGAGGCAAAAAATTAAAGCCATCAGTGCCTGTTTTGGGTTATATTGGGTTTCCGTTGAAGTGCTAAATCATTAGATAGGCTATTATTCGTTTTTAGCGATGTTGCCCAGTATTAACGGCAAGGATATTTTACCTGTATAGAGATAATGGCAGAGAGGCACCGGTCGTTTCGGAGTCGACACGACGAAAACTTTTCGCTTCTTGGTACGTCCGACCCAGTCTGCGAACTGTAGCGTGTTCGGTACAGTTGCACTTAACATCACGATACTCACGTGAGCCGGCAGAAGAATCAATACTTCTTCCCATACGTAACCACGCTGGAATGTATTATTTACTAAATGAAATTAAGTTAAAGCGTTGTTACACGAAGCCAATAAATATCTACAAAAAGAACAAGTGAAATGGAAACGAAAAATACTATAATAGAAAAGTACTAGTGGTCCTAAAAGTTAACCGTATTTTAATTTACTTTGTAGACGTGTGTAAAATAACCCCATGCAAACTTTTTTAAACAACAAACATTATGTTTTGGTTGTCGCATAAAATTGATCTTTGAAAAAATTACCAATATCATTAGTTTTTTTTTTCAGCCACTAGTGTCCTATAGCTGGGCAAAAACCTCCCTTCAACATATGGTAATCTGTGGTCAAAATTTTTAGGTGTGTTTTGACCTTTTTTTTTACTATTACATAACAACATTAGCTTTTATAAAAATAGCAGTCAAGATTTTAATATCAATGCAGTTTTCTAAATCAAAGAGTAACTTTTTTTTTAAAGAACGAAAGAAAATAATTTTATTTTGTAACATAGAACACAACAAAAATAATTTAATTTTTAAATAAAAAAAATTAAAATAATATTATTGTTTTATTAATCAAATATTGAATAGGTTTGGCCACATCCTGCCAGATATTAAGCAACAATGCGGTCTAAGATGGAACACGCTTACCTAGAAGGAACCTGTTTACTCTTGATTTGAAGACACTCATATTGTACTTTTCAGAAAACACAGACTCCGGCAAAGAGTTCCACATCCTCGCTGTGCGAATAAAGAATGTGGATGTCATTTGTATTTGTAGTTTGTTCTGGACTAGTCAAGAAATAAACCACATTTTCCTTCTGTTTTTTATGTTTAATTTATAAAATATGTATAAGTTTTTTTTATGTTTGTTATTTCTTTTTGTATTTATTGGTAATTGTATTGAAATATGTTGTATGTTACAGATAAAGTATTGTCTATGTCTGTCTCTTTACCTCAGCGTTGTTGATATAGTGCACTTCATCGAATATAACAAACTCCAAGTCTCTGGTGACGTCGGAGCCACAGTAGAGCATAGAGCGGAGGATTTCCGTCGTCATCACGAGACAGGAGGCGGTCGCGTTGATCTGCAAGTCCCCAGTCAGAAGGCCTACTTCCCCGAACATCTTGTTGAAATCATTGTATTTTTGGTTTGAGAGAGCTTTGATAGGCGATGTGTAAATTGCCCTGCGGAGTAAACAAAACGGATCTAACATAATTGTGTATATGGTTCTTAAAAGTTTCTTAATAATGACCTGTAACTTTGGTGTTATCAATAAAAGATTTGTATTTGTAATTAAAATACGTGAAAATGAAACAGGCTATTGCTAAAAAAAAAGCCAAACGTTTATTTTATTAACTTACGAGAAACGTTTTCAAGTAGGTACGGCTGAATATCTTTCGTGTATGAAACGAAGTAATTAGACATAGAATATAAGTTAAGTACCAATTTTTTTTGGGTTATCATGTCTGCAATCAAATTCAAATTATTTATTTGACACAATTCATAGTTACATAAAAATGAACCCATTGGCTCCGAACTAGTAATAGTACTGTGTTTCGGGAACCAATGGCTTCTCCCGATATTTTTATACAGAATGCCAAATGCAGACAAAAAAAAAACTAAACAATTAAAAATTAAACTAAACAAAAAAAATTTAACCTGCATTTATATATAAATATATATCTGTGTGTGTGTGTGTGTGTTTTTGTGTGAGTGTGTGTATGTGTGAGCGCACACGGGTATGTGTACGTGTGCATGTAGCGTGTGTGTTTGTGTGAGTGTGTGTGTATGCTTGTGCATTCTACATTTTATGATATTTCTAGGTCAGTAAGCATAAGTTCCAATCTATCATAATCAAATGTATTTAACCAAGTTAATACAATTTTTTTAATCTCATTATTACTATAATTTCATATTTTATGACGAAGTTCTATTTTATTATATAAACGCGGAACAATACCTTCAAAACTTTTACGTGCAAATTTTAATTTAGCACCCGGGACAGGACACCGCCGGGGTCTTTTGGTATCATTTAGTAAGGCCGGGACAGTTTTTCTATGGTATCGTCGCAAAATGAATATATAAATAAAAAAAATATAAATGAATCAATAAATTGTACTAATAACAAAACAGATGTTTTGCGATTTCTCTTGTAGGTTAGATTAATATAAGTTAAAAGTATAAAATATGTGTGTTATAAAGTGTGTACTTCAGAAAAACAAGGTGAATGGAGAGATTGAATGAAGAATGATGAGGCTAGGTAGAGATATTACGTTTAACCGACCATGAAGATTAGCGTGTTCAGAAAAAATGTGTAAATCCAAGCAGTCTAAATAAAATCAGGTCTACAGTACCTGGTACAATTCCTTCTTGACATAGCTATCGCATATTCCGCAACGACAGTTTTGCCGGCCGAAGTATGTGCAGCTACGAACACGTGATGCCCTTCTTCTAGTTTTAATATTGCCTGAAAATTTTACATATTGTTATAATAGCTTTTTTAAGCTATAAAAACGATATGAAGCGGTGAATACGGTTTAAGAATCATTTAATCTCATAAAAATTACAAGTAATTTACTTACTGAGATTACATATTTAAGTAAGTTTATTATGCCACTAAGCATAGTGTGCAGGCGTAATGACAAGTACACAAAAACATTACAAATTAAAGAGAAAATAGAAAACAAAAACAAAATACCAACAATCAGTTTTTTTTTAAGGCGAGGTAGTTTTAAAATTTCTTTTGTATACAAATGCGCTTTGCCGATATTATAGCAGCATAAAGACTGTGTCATATTGGGAGTTTGCTGAATGATATATTGAAATTT
Organism: Biston betularia; assembly: GCA_905404145.2. NCBI lineage: Eukaryota > Metazoa > Arthropoda > Insecta > Lepidoptera > Geometridae > Biston > Biston betularia. The sequence goes on from FR989879.1 coordinate 6,607,065, forward strand.
CTTTATAATTTTTTTTTTTTTAACTATTATTTTTGTTTATTGCCATATATACAAACAAATATTGACATGTGTGTTTAAGTATATTTGTCAGTATTTGTAATGACAAATATATATAATGAATATTTTATAAATCTACCAGCTTGTATATACATGTAGTCTATAGTATAAATAAATATTATACACACAGCACCATCCGACCCCAAACTAAGCAAAGCCAAACGTTGAAACGCCAAAGCTTGTCCTATGGAAGACAGATAACTGATAGAATGCTTAAAATAGTTTTTTTTTGTAAATACATACAGTACACCCAGACAGAACAAACATTTGTTTATATATATCACGAAATACTTGTCCTGGGTGGGAATCGAACTCACGCCCTTCAGCTCTTGTAGTAGACATACTACCAATGAACCAACAAGGCTGTCAAAGAGTATAGTATAGTAGTCTGCCTCAGAAAGACCCTGTCTGCTGTAGCAGATAAAACTGCTTTGGGCATGCTTGCAATGCCACAACTGAAGGCCGAGACAGAATGCAATATAGTGAGTATTCTACTTATCTTGTTGAATACTTACACATACCAAATAAACCAACATGGTGTAAGCTGTATACCTTATATATCTACACTAATTATAAAGAGGAAAAAAGTTTTTTGTTTGTATTGAATGGGCTCCGAAAATACTAGACCGATCTGAATAATTCTTTCATCATTAGAATGCTACATTATCACTGAGTACACTGTTTACTTGGTGGTAGATTTCCTTAGCAGGAGGTCGTCTAGGTAAGTACCAATGCAGTACCAGATTTTCTGCCGCCAAGCAGTAGTGTGCAAACATTATTGTGTTCCAGTTTGAAGGGTACTGCAGCTAGCGAAATTACTGGGCTGTTGAGACTAACCATCTAGTCTCAAAGTAATGAGTGCCAAAGCAGCGATGCCCTGGACGTTGCTTTGTTACTTCTGTGTACCGCTGCAATGGTCATGGATAGGCGTTATCTCTTAACATCAGGAGAGCGCCTCGTTCGTCTCATTACTTTTACATAAAAAAAAAGAAAAAAAAAGTAACATAGGCTATATTGTTAATCGAGTTCAATTAGGGATCCCCGAAAACTATTGATTTGATAACTCGATTTACAATAAGTATAACCTTTATACTTATTGTAAATCGAGTTTTGTAGCGATGATAGCTCAGTGGTTATCGCGGTCGGTTCGCATGCCGAAGGGCGTAGGTTCAAACCCCAACAATGAGCTTGAGCTGCCAGTGAAGGAAAACATCGTGAGGAAACCATAGCATGGTGGTATGGTACTTTCTAGTACTCGGCTGGCTGGCTACCACCCTCAAGTTGAAAATCTGCCGCCAAGCATCGAACGGTGTGTTCCGGCAGCCTCACTTGAGAGCCAGTTCCATTCCAGGCTAGGTGTGCTTTACCATCTTCGACCACATCGTCACTTAACATCAGGTGAGCTGTGGTCAAACACTTAGCCTGTCAACGAAAAAGCCGGGACGGGCCGCTAGTATAATATAAATCCGTCGCATGGAAAACTCTTAGCAGAATTAGGCCTGTTCTACAGTGTCAAGAGCTCTAGTAGCAGCCATGACGGCCATTTCTTCTAGCCTCTCTTGTGTGGAACAGGCTTCACTATTTGCTACCGCATGTCACTAGAAGCCGTGGTAGTTTCAACAACCAAAGCCGCTGTTTTAGCTGATCACATGTTGGATGACTACCCTAGGGTTATGTCTATCTAGTTCATGCATACCTATAGATAATGAAGTAGGTATACCTGCTTCTGGAAATTATCCAATTCAAATGGATAAGAATGCGCCATATCCTTGATCTTCTCTCTGAATTCCGGCACTGGCTGAGACACATCTATCATCTCGGCCCACTCTGTTGAAGTCACTCCTAATTTGACATTCGAGCTGGTGATGTTAAGAATGGGTATCTCTGGAAGCTCCACAGGAGGTCTTATTATAGTGGCTTCGAGGAAATTGTCGTTCTCAGGTGAATCGTCGATTTCAATCTTTTGAGCTGGTTTTGGTTTCTTTGGTAAATCTTCATCAGCTTTCCATAGATCTGAAATAAGAAGTATTTGACTGTGTTTAATGGTATTTTTACCTCATAAGGTAGAGAGATACAGAAGATGTGAAAGATAGAAATTAAAAACCGGCCAAGTGCGAGTCGCACCCGCGCACTCAGTCCCATTTTACCCTTTGGGTACAGAACCCTAGAAAGAGAGTAGTAGAATGACAAACAACTTCTAGGCATTGCTATATTTCTGTAAAAATAAAAAATACCAAGAGTAAATTTGGTATCAGGAGTAGTATAGCTACTCCTGATACCAAATTTACTCTTAACAGACTCTCTATTCTCCAAATTCTTTATTTATAAACTCTAAAACTTGGGTTTGGAACCCTTCTCATTGTAAGAAGAGTAACATCAGAGTCCACCAAGCTGGCCAATTATGTTTGCTTATGATATTTTCCATCACCATTTCAAACAAACAACAAGAACTTTCTATTTGATTTGGATGGAATCACACTAATTTATATCAGCTATATTAAACCCGGTATGAGCGTTAGTTAAGTGCTTGCCTTTGAATAAAAGACAATCTCACCAACTAAATGTGCACTGCTATCAACAACTTCCTCCAAGTTGATTTTAATGTCTATATCAACATTGTCTGCTTCAGCGCCTTTCTCTTTGGTCTCCTTGTTCGCGTCGTCAAGCAGTGTGTAGCCATCGCTTGCGAACAGAACACTGTCCTTGCAGCCGGGAGCCATTGTCAGGATGCCTGAAAACCATAACATTAGTAATCATTGCTTTACTACCTTGGATGGGTTCATACGATTACAGCTGTTGTTTACCACAGGGATGTTGACAATCATTGTCTAAATAGTAAACTTTAGAAAAAAATGTTGTGCAGGTATATATGACCTTTCTTCTATGATTTCTTACTAAACCAATTGGTTTATTATTAAATTTATAAAATGTGTCAATAATTGGTATATCGTTTTATAAACTTTACTTTTATGTACTTTAAATTTGAACATGACTATACAGTAACTTTGTCTTATTTACATTTTTTGTTCATTTAAGCATCTTTTTATATGTATACTAATTTCTTTGTACACAGAAACTTTAGAAAAAAAAAGAAATTTATGGATATGAGAGCTTACATGTAAAAATCTTCAATCCTCTTTTAAGGCAACTGGGTATTTTTAACTTAGGCACAAAGGGTATATTTTGTGGTTCAGAACAAAAAGGTTTTGTGTTTCAAAATGATCAAAACTGTTGTTGAAAAACTCTTTTGTTGTACTTTTTGTGTTTTACTCCAATTATCAAATATTTGCTGAAGGGTTTAATTACAACAATACCTACATTCCCCCAAAAACTTTCCTGGCTCTTCATTTTCATGATCAAGGCTAATTTCTACTTGATTAGTGGCCTCTTCCAAAATTTTCTGCAGCTCTTCTTCAAAACCTGCTGGCAAGAAAGGGCTCTGCATTGTTGTGCCCCTTGTAGCCAGACCAGGAGGCAAAGGTGCCCTTGACATGGATAAATTATCTTCATTGTCCTCTAATGGAATATCTACTTCTTCAATCCCTGTTATCTCTCCAGTAAGAGGGTCTCGAACAACCTGAAAATGTATTTTTTATATTTAATGTAAAAGTAATGAGACAAACGAGACACTCCTGATGGCAAGAGATAATGTCCGTTCATGGTCATTGCAGTGAAACATAGAACTTTGTGTAGTAAAACAAAGTTCAACATCACTGCTTTGGCACACTTTCAAGACTTTTTTTTTATGTTAATCTCAATAGCCCTGTAATTTTGCTATCTGTATTACCCTTCAAACCTGCTTGGGGGCACAATATGTATTTGTTGTGTGTGTAGTCTCCTCATATCTAAAATTGGAAATTAGTTATTTTGTGGGTGCTGCCCAAATTCAGCTATAGTATAACCCTAACTTAAAAACAACATGATTAGTGATAAAATCCTCTGCTTCTTTCTGATTAAACAATATGTTTACATCAGCTGATTGATAAGTTGTGAACTGAACTGAACCAAAAGGAGGTTATTGCACTCACTATTACAAATTAACTTATTTTATTTCAGAAAAATTATTAAATCACAAAGAAAAGAGATTTTGAGATTTGTGTTTTACCACCTTTTAACCTATTTTAACCTAATGATGATTCAGTTAAGGGACTTCCCCTTTCGGCTTACACTCCAAGTTTATAACCTTGTATATTTACATGAAAATGTGCATAGTAGTTAAAAAGCATCAAAGTGCCTGTGCATATTAGGCAGTAAGCAGTAAATCATACACATGTATAGCGTAAATACCTACATAATTATTTTTGTACCTCAAGTGTAGTGTCCAGTCCAAAATCATCATCATCAATAAGGAATAAGGAATCGACATTTGTCTCCCGGTGCCAGTGGCCCTGAGATTTTTCCCATCGATGAATCAACAGCCGTTCCGGCTTGAGAATATAGTCTTTCACCCTTTCATCAAGGTCCTCTAGCACTGGAGGTATCTGTAACCAAACATATGGAATATAAAAACAATCACTTGGGAAAATTGATATTTTATTCTGTATTTGTTTTGATAGCTTCACACCTTAAAATCTGAAAAATCTCCCGTTTCTTGCGACATTTAAATTTTGTTATATGTTCAGTTTTATCAAATAACAGAACGTAATTCAAACCAAGAAGGATACTAATGAAAATACAAAAAAACGATTTATTTTTATTTGGTTCTTGTTTGAGGTTAAAAAAAATTACGATCGTCATTTTTTTTTTCTTTGGTTTTGGCGTCGGCTTTTAGCATTTGCCAGTGTCAAGTATTCATATATTTTCAAGTTACAAAAGTTAAATAAGTGTCCTCGTAGCTAGTTATAGTCAAAGTCCAGTCTTAGTCAAGTCCAGTCTGTGTCAGTCAAGTCCAGTCATGCTTTAGTAAAGTAGTGGCGACTTTACTATAAAGCTTCGATGGAGTTTTGGAAGCACCACGAAAAGTCATGTTTCACCACATTATATCATTTTCCCACACTCGTGCTTGTAATTCGGCACTTTATGAATAAAACACCACCATTTTTATGCATAAATACTCGACAAAACACAAGTTTTGGAAAAAAATACAACGGAGCGACACGACTCTTCCCGCGTTCCCGCCAAAACTCAACGATCGTCAGTTGTCATTGTTAGAATCTGATAGCGGTTTCTTTTTTCCCCCTGCTTCATTTTTAGCATCGCATTTTGTGTATTTTGCCAATGTCAACTACTACGATAAAAATTCAAGTACTTAATAAAAATTAAGTCTTTGTCACAAAAGAAAAAGTAGGTCACAGTCGAGTCCAAATTCTAGTAAAGTACGTCACAACATATTTTAAAACTTGCCAACATTCATACATTTAGCAGTAATTACTAGGTACTACGGTCCAAAAAGTTATTTCACAGAATTATTTTTTTATGTTTGTGTTGTTTTGTGATACTTTAGCCTAATTTATGTGCTTGAGTGTAGGAAAGTAATATAGATAATGGTTTGTGGTCAGGTGAGAAAACTCATCAAAGTAGCATCGTCATTATGATAGATAACATAAATAAGTAGGTGAAGTAATTATTTAATAAATGCCACAGAATTTAAATACAACGTACCTAATACTTAACGACAAACGATTACAAATAATGGTCATGGGCTGGCGTTATCTATTACCATCAGCAGACAGTTGTGTTCGTCTCATTACTTTTACATAAAAAAATAGCGGAGGTCATTGATTAAACAGTCTTTTTGAGAATGATAATCGATAATAACAGATGTTTATTTTAAACTCTTGAGATGAAATATTATGCAGAGGGGCTAGTTAGGGGTTAGTTTAGCTATCCATTTCCCTAGCTACTACCGAAAGCGTCTTACAGTACCCTTAGTGGCAGTGACGTAACTACACCGATGAGGCCTCGGTTTGTGACATAAAATATATTTCAAACTTTTTGTTTTTTGTTTAATTTTTATTTATATATATACTATACTATATATCTTTAAGTTTTTTTCTATGTTTTATGTTTATTGTTTATTTTTTTGTATGTACTTATGTATTGTAAATTATGTTGAAATGTGTTTTATGTCGCAAATAAAGTGTTGTCTATTGTCTATTGCCTAGGCCTGTGACAAAATCATTGGCAATTTTTGTTCAATTTTATTGTTGTCAGGATAGGTGTTGTTACTACAGCTCACCTGATGTTAAGTGACAATGGAGCTGGCTCTCAAGTGAGTCTGCCGGAACACACCGTTAGATGCTTGGCGGCAGATTTTCAACTTGAGGGTGGTAGCTAGCCAGCCGAGTACTAGAAAGTACTCTACCACCATGCCACATAATATTACCACAGGTAGGTACCTACCCAAAAAGGTATCTATCTACCTGAGTACTTTTTTATACCTTTTTGTTTCTATGTTTTTTGTAAACGTAATGAGACGAACAAGACGCTCTTCTGATGGTAAGAGATAACGCCTGTCCATGACTATTGCAGCGATACACAGAACTTTGAGTAGTAAAACAAAGTCTAGGGCGTCGCCGCTTTGGCGCTCATTACTTTGAGACTTTTTCTCTTTCTTCTTGGCATCGCACTCTGTGCTACTTTGAGACTTTCGTTGGTTAGTCTCAACAGTCATGTAATTTCGCTAGCTACAGAATATCTGGTACTCCGGTGCTACATACCTAGACGACCTCCTGCTAAGGAGATCTACCAAGTAAAACGACCTTCTAGATAGATTTCCTGCTAAGGCGATCTACCACCAAGTAGGTACCTACATATCTTAATGTTAAACGGACTGTCACTTTTTTTTTTTCTTTTGTTTTGGCGTCACGTTTTAGCATTTGCCAGTGTCAAGTAATTATATATTTTCAAGTTTCAAAAGTTAAATAAGTGCCATCGTAGCTAGTTTTAGTCAAAGTCGTCTTTGTCAAGTCCAGTTCGTGTCAGTTAATTCCAGTCATGCTTTAGTAAAGTAGTGGCGACTTTACTACAAAGCTTCGATGGAGTTTTGGAAGCAACACGAAAACTCATGTTTCACCACATTATATCATTTTCCCACACTCGCGCTTGTAATTCGGCACTTTATGAATAAAACACCACCATTTTTATGCATAAACACTCGACAAAACACTAGTTTTGGAAAAAATACAACGAAGCGACACGACTCTTCCCGCGTTCCCGCCAAAACTCCGACTGTCACTTATGTACCTGCAACATTAGTGTTCAAAGCTCCGTTAACAAAGCAAAGAGATGTTAATGAACACCTTGCGAAAAGACAAGACTACTTACAAATTAATATACACATCTCTCCGAGATTTTTGTAAATTCCATGAAGTAGGTACCAATTTCGCTTGACCCAACAAGAAAATATCCATCCATATTTTCAGATTGACCGCTTTTGAAAACGCCTACACTTTATACGAATGCAAAAATAGTATTTTGTAGGGAAATAAAGCATGTGGGTGACGGGCCTAAATCTATAATGATAATTTTAAATATATGATTTTATTATAATTAAGATTTATTATTATCAACTGCGTTAGCGGCTGCTTTGTTGGTAGGACAATAAACCAATTAATTAATATGTATTGAGATTATGTTGAGATTAAGATACTCAATTTTAGAACATATGTACATCAAAATGTTCTAAAATTTAGTGATAAGACGTGCAGGTCTCTGAACTGATAGCAATTGCTCCATCATGGTTTCTTCTATTTTATCAATGCCACCAAATTTCTATTCTGATTCTCTGATTGAAACATGCTGCCTTTCGAGGCTAGGCGCTGCTTCCTTCTACATAATATATAATTTTAAACTCCCGATTTAAAAAATAAATGTAACGCGAGATAATAAACATAATAAAAAGCAAAATTAAAAATTTTGAAAAAACCCACAACGGTTAAAAAGTAATTGTCACCTATCTAAGATAACGCATCAATGAAACCCGAACACATAACTGAAAACTGCATCAAAATCGGACAAGTAGTTTTGGAGAAAATTGGCAACATGGATTTGCACAAACAAACACACAAACAAACGACCTCTCACCCCAAACGTATATACCGTCTCCGTTCCGTCGTGGGTAAAAATCATTTCTGATAGTTATACGCGTGACTACAAATCACAAACGTTGGATGAATAACAAAAAAGGCTCACTTAATCAACTTTTTTATCAAACGTATATTGGCAAAGGCAGGATATGTGAGTCAGTAGGTATCTACTTAGGTATAACTTGATGGTCAAGGTCTCATCCCTCCTACAGCCTGCGATGGATCTCAACAGCCAGTATCTGAGAAAATTAGTAGTCAGTCGACTCGATAGCTCGCACGCGAACATGCGTCGCTCTTTGCTTTAAAAAAATCGGAAAACTGTTGCGTTAACCTAGTGATAATGGCAAATTATCAGTTCTACTCGTTCGTGACTGCACTTTACCTGCTCAATTTGATACTAGAAGCTACCGATGGACTCTCTTTGGTAGGTGTATTTATTTTTACATAATATTGTTTTATTTTTTATAACGTTGTGAAACCAAAAAACAAAAGAAATCTAAACGAGTAAGTTAGCATAAGTGACCAGACCTAATGTCATCCAGAGGTATTAGACGCTAAATGAATATGTATTAAACTTGATTTGAGTTTTTAGAGCATGCATATTTTTAACATATTTAAGTAACGATGTCATTTCTAATGCGAGCTTTCATTAAAAATTTTCATAATTGAATTAAGTAAGTATGTATTTGGATTTTTAAGTCTAAATAAGTTTTAACTTTCTATAAAATTGTAGTTAATTTTTTTTTGTAGTCTTTCGCTTCGCTTTATTTATTGTTTCATACTTTTTCTCATGTCAAAATAGAAATAATAAAATAAACCTTTTAAAAAATTCTCTAAAACAAACAACAACGTCACAGGTACAGGACAAGTAAGTACGTCTGAGTAAGTATGTACGTATTTTATTACCTATGTACCTATTACTGTATCAGCATAGAATTCCATGAAAGTAAAAAATCTGCAGTAAAAAAGCATTTATCTAAGCTAAGTATATTTCCTCAATTTGCGACTGATAATATATGTATAGTAAAAAAATAAATTTGCTTGAATATAAAATATTGTAGGTGTATTTAGACACATATTCAGATAAAGTGGTAAATCCTGTTATAGCTAGTTCTATTTAAAATTCAACTAGAAACAGTATTTTAGTAACGGGAGTTTTTTTTAGAAATCAATAAAATAAGAATAATAATGTTCTCTTTTTGATAACAAGGAAGCAGGATTTCGAGAACGTCGTTCAAACTAAAACTGTTGAAACAACTCTTGCATAAGTGATGTTTGGATATCTCCTTATTACAGAGGCTTAGTAAAACTTTGACTGACAGACAACGCATCGATCGTAGTCGATTGATCTGGTTTCGAGTCTTATACCGCAGTGATTAGCATGACTACTTAGTCCAACCTACTTAGGTACTTACACTATACCTATATACCTTGCTGCTGAGACAAGAAATTTGCTACAATCCTAAAAAATAAAAACATTACGACAATATAGAACAAACGACACATATTATTACGTACGTCGTTGTCAGAAAATTCAAGCTCATTTATCGAGTTATTTTTACTATATTTCTATTGCTAGTTCTTTTGTTTTACATATACGGGATTCACTCACTTTTAACTTGACTCACTTTTAATGTGTCCTAACTACGTCAGTTTTCACTGTAAAATGTTGATAGTGTTATGTTTCGGTTACACGTCTATATAATAATGTCTGGTAGCCTTGTTGGGAGACCGCCTGATTGCTAATCTGTAAGTCGTGGGTTCAAAACCCACGGCATGTACCTACCATTGTTTTTTCTAAGTTATTTGATTGTCATAGCTAACTTCAAACGGTGAAGAAACCCATAGTAAGGAAACCGACATGTTTGTGAGTTCTTATTGTTCTCGAAGATGTGTGACCATGTGCACTTCCCATAGATTATAGATAGATAGATTATAAAACAGGTCAACTTAATGCGGATAATAAATTTTACTTCCAAAGATGTCTAAAACGTTATGTTACATAATTATAATGGTATTATTAAATTATGTATCAATTATTTATTGAAGTGCACACTGCACCAAAGTGTAATATTGTAGTGTGTATGTATTTCTGCCATTAATTTTATTGATTTATACATAAAAACTGAGAAAATATAATATACCTACAACGCAACTCTTTAAAAAAGGCACCTCAATACATAAATTTTAATATCTACTAAATTTTATCAACAACCACAATAGGTAATTGATTGTGGTCATTGCGATCAATATGATGCAGACCATATCACTTTGAACAGGAGCGGGCGGGCGTAAGTAATTAGTTAGACATCAATAATGAGATCATAAGTAGTTAATAAACTAGTTTCTAAAACTGGCTGCTTAAATTATTTTATTGTTTCATTGTAATTTCTCATTGTGCAATACAGCGTTTTGTGATTGTGTACAGTTTTTAAAGTGTACGTATTAGGACGAACAAAATATTATTTAAAAAATGTGAACATAAAGTAAAACCTGCACAGTGCTGATGAAATTTAGTCTTAAAATGTATATATTGACCTGCATTTTTTAAAGAGTAGCGTTATATTATATATTTGTATCTATTTGTTCAGTTTTTGCCATATATATGGTATTAAGTAGGTATATGTAAATCAATATTTATCTTAGTTTTAAATTTTATTTTAATTATTTTCGGCAACAATAGAATCTCTTTCTAAATTCAAAATGTAATTCACGTAATTCACTTACCGTTTTATATTGTTTGTATGTAAATAATATGTTTTATGTACATAATAGGAGAAGCCACTGGCTCCTGACTCACAGTCTTTGACTAGTTCGGGAGCTACTTGTAAACTGTATTTGTTCACTATGTTTTTACCTCAAATACATTTTTATTAGACAAAAAAAATTAAAGAAATACATACCTACACACTACAATTTGTGCACTTCAGGTCTACATGACCCAATTCCACCCTGCCCATTCTTAATGACACCGTTTTATCATTGATGTTCCTTGAAGTAAACGAATCGATTACACTTTTATTGTACTAACCGCTAACGTATTTTGTTAATCGTTCCTCGATAATTACACTCTGCGTGTCTTCAAGTCGCGAATGAATCAGTTTCTTTGAGGCAAGCGTGCTCCATCGCATACCGCACTTCATCAGCTGAGATGAAGCTCAAAACGCAAGGTTATTTATTAAAAAACTGACAGCGTCCTGTCTTAGCTACATCAAACGCGCGAAGTTAAAATAGTCGTTAAGTTTTCTGAAATTTTAAAATATTCTGCGCAATTTTCTTGATTTTTCTTTCCGTGAGAACATTCTACAAAGTATTAGAAAACTTAAAAAAAAGATAAATGGAATTGGTAAATTCGTTCTCAAGTACCTAATGTCGTGACCAACGGGAACAAGGTTTCATTTTTGTATACTTATATGTATAGATAGATAAAGTAAAATATTTATATGGATATTGGAAATAGAGTGAAAGAACACACGCTTCTCCAGAGACACTAAGATCAATTTTAAAGAGTTAGTTGACAGAGCTAAACTAAGTAAAAATGTTGCTGTAATTTTCATTGCAGTTTTGTATTACCTTGCAGTTTATTAGACAAGGACAATAACATCTTTAATCAATTTAAATCTGTCAACAGAAGCTTTTAAAATAGACCTTGTCTTGTGTTGAATTGTCTCTCTGTCTTGTTCTTGTTCTTCCAGCAGTGAACTGACTAAAATAGGCTGATTATGATGATGATAGAAATCAAAAGTACTTGGTTATGTACACAATAAATGATGACATAATATAAAATAAATAATAATAAATGATCGTATTTTTCTGAAGGTAAAAGTTGTAAAACACGTTTTTTTAAATTAACTTACACAGACAACCAGTGTCGCTTGTAAAAGACGTCAACGAGCGCGTGATATTTTCATTTCAGGAAGTTGTAACATTATTGTTTTAAGGCAATTCAAGCAGCCACTTTGATGTTGTTCTTCCCATAAGATCGTTATTCCAATTATTTATCTATGAAACAAACAATGGACTCGAAGTTATATCTCGCCGGGCAACCATGTCACGGACAGAAATAATATGTGCCTAGCTGAATGGGTGTGAGTTTAAAGTTGATGGGAAAACGTCACGAGTATGGTTAACTCATAAATTAGCTGAAATTGGTGATGTGATGCGGCTTGTTATCCTTGACTTGTCCGTTTATGGGGAAAATTTTATTCGAATTTGGATGGTAGTTTTACATATGTGTGTCAAGGTGAGTGTATTGGATGGCGTGAGAAGAAAATTGAACATTGCTTTTTTAAGGATGATTGATGTTATACCGCGATGCCACCGAGCCGTGCGCCAGCTGGCCGTGGTGTTGAATATAACTCTGGTTGTCACACTGTGAGTGTGTTGACAATCTGAGTGTCTTCAAGTCAAGAGTGATGCTGTATCAACAAGGCAAGCGTTTTTTTCGTAGATTATATAGTTACATATTTAATTCAATTCGTATTCAATCTGTTGGTCTTACAGTACCTACAATTTTCCAAAAAGCTCATCATGTTTTCGATACGAAGCAAAATAACAGCATTTTACGTTCGTTTTAGTATAGTACTTTTGTTTTTATTGACATTTAATCATATTGACATAATTATTTTATATGTGACATATTATTTCATTGTATTGACATATGATTTTGTTATTTTTAAATATGAATGGAAAAATGACCTGTAACTTTAAAAGATTTGTATTTGTATAGTTGTAAAACGAATACCAGTCATACAATTCATTGAGAGTGAATAACATTTTTTCTAGTATGTAGTAAAAGTTGTTAATAATGATTTTCATCACAAACTGCTACCGATACGTCTAATCCCGCAAAACGTGTGTCATTATAATGGAAAGATTTTTTTACTTATTAAATATACGGGATAGCTAAAACAAATAACAGCTAGTGACAGGACACACATTAGTTTTATTGTAATACTAGCTGTGCACCGCGGTGTTACCCGCTGTTTTTCGGGATAAAAAGTGTATGTGTGTATGTGTCAATATGTGTCAATACAGCGTGTCAGCTACCTCTATACCAAATTTTATCAAAATTGTTGGAGCCGTTCGAGCGTGAAGAAGTAACAAACACACAAACACGCTTACAAACTTTCGCTTTAAACACAGATGTATCACATTAATGTGACCCATCTTCCAATTCGTTTTATAATTACATTCGATTCCAGTTCAAATCGAGTAGGTATGTCTTTCGATTATTTATTAACAGTTAAATAATCTAAGGTCCCTTCATAATCTGAGCAAATAAATATCGTACCGCACCGTACAATAAATACCGTTTTATGACTTACATAACTTAGGGCGAGCAAACCTGCTTTATGTGGGCTTTTGACACACGATATGTCTGGACCCCGAGCGAGGTGTCGTAATCAGCTATAGAAAGCTAACTGCAAAAGATTATTGCGTGATTAAAAGTAGATTTGGTCCGTTTGACATTGATGCTTTAAGTAGCAAGAATTTTTGCTATTCCGCGTCTTTTTCAATCTTGCTCTTGATATAATTATTTTGGGATATTATCCAAATTTAAACTGATCCTACAACCTACCCGGGTTGTAGGATCAGTTTAAATTTGGATAATAGATGGAAACTCTTTATTGTACACACTAGGTGTCTTACCATTAGCTCTTATTGCTATTCAAGTTAAACGATCACGAAAAAGATACATGTTGAACATCGTATGTTTCCGCTATAAGGTGTGTAGTTGTGTAAATAATGATTTTACTTAAACATATCATGAGATACATATCATACCATTTACATCTAGCGGCTAGCCCCAAATACTATGGGTACCAGAAAAACTTTATATTTATATTTATTTATTTAATAGAATACTTTTTTTTTTTTGTAAATAGATACATTATTATACAAATATTTTATAGATAACACCAATGTTACAAGTCAAATTCCGTATTATCATTTCAAATATATCATTTAAAAAGTTTTAAAACACTGATTAATTACTCATTATTATTTATTATCTGGGCAAAGTCCCTCCCTTCCACGCCTCTCTGTTTTGTGCTTTTCGAGGTCCACTCCTTGTTGTGGGTATCGAGCTCATCTTTCTACCGTCTTCTAGGCCGGCCTGGTGGCCGTTTAACCTCCGGAACCCAGTCGGTGGTGGTCAATGGTTGTGGTAATTACTGATGTCAATGAATAAAAAAACAAAATGTCAAAATAAAGTACAGGTACATAATATAAACATACTGTCAATATAAGAATATGTCAATATAAAAAATATTGTCTTGAGCAAACGGGCAGTCAGTGTAGTCAAATCAATTTGGTAGGTATTTAATTTTTGTCATATTACGAAATCTCTACATAGTGTACCTAAGAGTGTAAAACAAAGTTGCGTCCCGCCGTCTGCACGCTTAGGTCTTAGGTTTTATACACTACGCAACGGATTTTATCGCCATCAATAGACAGAGTGATTCAAGAGGAAGGTTTATATGTATAATACATGCATATGCACTACACTAGTATTTACATTGCACCCGTGCGAAATCGGGGCAGGTTGCTAGTTCTTAATAAATTTATATAGGACTTTTGAGGCGCTGAACAAGGTGTACTTATACACCACACACTGCTTTGCAGTTGTGCTGAACGAAGTAAATGTTCAATCTAGTACGTAGTAAATGTATATTACTAGTTATCTATACTAATATTACAAAGAGGAAAGATTTGTATTTTTGTATGTAACGAATAAACTTAAAAACTACTGAACCGATTTCAAAAATCATTTCACCGTTGGGAAGCTACTCTATCCCCGGGTGACATAGGCTACTTTTTATCCCTGTATTCCCACGGGAACGGGAACAACACGGGTGAAACCGCGAGGCGTCCGCTAGTCTTTAATAAGTATTTGTTTTATGTATGTGTTTGCCAATATAGCTTGTTTCAACCTACAGGTTCTCAGCAACCTAATCCGCTTGCTTATTTGAATAGCATGCAATACCGGTCCCAAGGCTGACCGTTCTCCATATTTGCTGGACGATTAATGATATTTCATGGTAACACTTAACTATGGGTAGGTACCATAGGTAGGTATATTAATGAAATAACTTAATTCAACGAATTACAGCGTGCGTATTATTTATTGGTATACAGGTAGATCTACTATCTGGAAATGTATAAACTAGGTTGTCTAGGTAGGTACCACATTGGTATCATAATGAATTATACGGTCCAGTATTACTGCATTCCCTATACCCATATACATTATACATACATATAAATTTGTACGTATGTCCGCGAACTTCTACGTATGTTATCTAATCATAAAGGCCTCTACCTAAATTTATCTATGAGGTTGGATCCTAACATAATGCAAGGTTTGTTACTGAAATATTTGCTGCTTAATATCATAAATGAGAAAGTTTGTATGTTTGTTACTTAGTCATGCAAAAACGTGTGGACGGATTTGGATGACATTTGGTACACATATAGTTTATTTTATTTTAGGATTAACATATAAGACACTTTTTATCTCGGGAAATGTTACCTTGTGGGATATTTAAAAAACTTAAGGACGTATCCACTACAAATTTGGTACCTATAGATGTATCTTACGGAACATTATTCCGGAACTAAAGGTTTCCTTTATATTAATTTAACTAATTAAGTAGCTCAAGTTTCATAATGAATGAAACTATTGCTCCTTAGTTACTCTTCACACGTTTCATTTCTCTCTGACCTCAATTTGCGGACAAAGTCGCGGGCTCAAACAAGTGTAGTATAAAAATGTAGTTTTCATTAACATAACATAACTATATACCTACTGTAGAGTGTAGATATAATATTATGGGTAACTATAACAAATTGTAATTATATGTGCCAAACAATTCGACTAACGAAGTCACGATTAAGATGGTTTAGTTAACTAATTTCGACTCTGTATCACATTAAAAAATAATTAAGGAAAAATATTGTATTTGGGAAATACCCAGTTTATTAGATACACAAGGTATGCCAGCGGTTACGTCCGCGGTTTATTTCGAACAACAACATTAAAACATTGCCATTCAGCGTGGTAATGTAAAAATTACTTTCTCCTTCAACGCCCATAATAAGAATCTCTGGGTGACGGCTCCGGGTGAAACTGTCGCCCAGGAATGAGTTTCCTCAAAAATAGTCACCAAGCCGAGTGGAGCAAAAAAAAGGCGAAGAAAAAGGAAAGAAAAAGTTAGAGCTGGGGCCTGTCATGGTGACGGATGATATCGTTAACGCGTCCGCTGGCAATGAGATAGGACATCCCAGAGTTTTTAGTTGCTTGCATTCTGACGGAGAGTCACACAAAACCACCCTGCCGCCCCTGGGAATGGTGGTATCTATTAAAGATTTTCGCTGGACAAAAAAAAAAAGAAGTTAATTTGTATTTTGTTGTATGTAGGTACATAAGACAAAAAAGGCCAATTATTATTAAAAAAAAACTCACGCCATGTAAACTAACTAATTATTATAATCATACTTAATTGTTTTTGTATCTAAACGAATAGATGTAAGGAAATTAGAACTCTTTACGGTGCCTTTTCTTTTAAATCGGACCTATTTTCTAGGAATACCTTTTACAGGTCATCATCATCTTCATCATTTCAGCCGTAGGACGTCCACTGGGCAGTGGACAGTGGACGTGTGTGGTTGCAATGCTAAGTTGCAAACCTACGCTAATATGTTATCCGCATTATGCAACGTTACATTGGTTGACATGCCAAGGATTTGTCATCGCCCTGAATGTAAATTGTTGAAATCATTAACACTTTACAGGGAAAATGCAAACTTGGTGATGATACTGGTGCTTTGCATATACTTAGATATTAAATGACTAGCTGTGTAGGTTTAATCGCATTTTCTAGTATTAACACACACGTACATAATCTTTCGCTCATACTTCATCACGCTAAAACAATTTAACGGGTTTATGTTTAAAAAATTTTTTAACCAACTCAAAAAAGGAGTGGGATCTAAATTCGGTTTGATTCATTAAGTGTATACAGAAAACAGAAGAAATAAACTTAAATATAGGTGTAACAAATGGCGATGTTATCGCTAAAAGCGATCTCTTCCAGGCATGATCATGAAACCGTAAGGTAGGCACCGGAACTCTGTAATAAAACAATGTAACCTTGTGTAATGTGTATGGACTTAATGGCTTAAAGACGGGTTTTCACACGAATTCAAAATGTATTCTATAGTATTATTAGTATTCCCTTTTCGATCATAAGTAGATTTAAAAACCAACAAATTTTTAATTTTATAAAACGAGATTCATTACATTCATTTACATAAAAATAATACAAATATCAAAAGGTGAAGCATCACCGGCTCATTCTTCTCTCCTAATTGCATTAAATTTGTAAATCGTTTCGAAGTGTAGACTTGAAAGGCAGAAGTGCAAAGCGTAAACAAACGGAGCTTATTGATTTATTATATTTCACTATCTTAATTGATTCTACTTTTTTTATTATAGCCGAAATCACCTCGAACCTGCGTCATCGGCGCGGGTTACTCCGGGCTCGGCACCGCCAGGTATCTGAAGGAGTATGACGTCGACTTCACAGTGTTTGAGGCGTCGAGACATATTGGAGGAACCTGGAGGTTCGACCCTCAAGTCGGTGTTGACAAGGATGGCATTCCACTCTTCACTAGCATGTATAAAGGATTGAGGTGAGAAATTCTTATAGTAGATGCACCACACAGCATCAGATATAGCAAAATTAAGGGGCTGTTGAAACTAACTATAGAATGTTATTAACGTCAAATCAGCGATGCCCTGGACTTTATTTTATTACTCAAAGTTTTGAGTATCGCTGCACTGGTCATGGACTAGCGTTATCATTGACTATCGGTAAAGCGTTTCGTTTGTCTCATTACTTTTAAGGGTTGACTACCTAGTTGTTTGACCGCAGCTCACGTGATAGTGACGGTGTGGTCGCAGATGGTGAACACACATGGCCTGGAATGAAACTGGCTCTTAAGTGAGGCTGCTGGAACACATTCTAACATCGTTAGATTCTTGGCGGTAGATTTTCAATTTTAGGGTGCTAGCAGCCATCTGAGTAGTAGAGACGATCACAATGCTCTAACTTATACATAATAAAAATAAATTGAACCATCACGGCTATTACTGGGAAGTGAATAATTTGAATATACCAATAAGAGTACCTACCATGGAAATTGACGTGATTTTGACATTTAGTTCAACGAATTACCGGGACCTTTACGATTTCCATTTCACATTTTGTTCTTTACGGTTTTTACGGAATCGTAAAACGGGATTTAAGTACGAATAAGCATATAAAAAGTGTGTATAAGTGGTCATGTTCAAGGAAAACACTTTTACTTTCTTTTGTCAATCACGGTATTTACATTTCGTGGTATTATAGATGCTTTTAGCAACGCGTTCACGTAATGCATTGTACTTAAACAGTAATGATAATTAAATTCGGTTTACTAAACGGTTGAGTGAAGCTACGGATGTTCGATCATTCTTAGAACATAATGACAACCTGTTTCTTATGAAATACGCATTTAATACGAGAATAGTTAAGTTTTTTGGGGGTTTTAACGCGTCTTAATCTATTTTTAGTATTATGAGTTTTTAGAACAAAAACCTTTTTATAACTTAATTTTGAACAAACAGTATTTATTCTTTGCCAGATTTTTTTTTTTAATGTAAAAGTTATGAGACGATCGAGGCGCTCTCCTGATGTTAAGAGATAACGCTAAATATTTAGAATATTTTCATTTTTTTTTAATGTAAACTATGTACTGTGTGATTAATTGAAATAATGAACAAGTGTAGTAAAGATAACAAAAATGTATATTTTATGCAGACATTTTCTTGTAGGCAGATATTTTTGTAATAACGAAGAAGGAAAAACCTTAAAAAGTGAGTTTTCCTTCTTCAATAAATAACCGAACGAGTAGGTCGTTCGGTTATCGACCTAGCTGCAAAAATTACCAGCGTTAAGACGAAAAATCTGTAGGTACATTTTTTATTCATTGACAGACTAATTGTGACAACAGCTCCGATATTAAGTGATGGTGTGGTCGAAGATGATAAAAACACCTATCCTAGAATGGAACCAAGTATGTTTTGGAGTTTTACCTAATTTTTCCGCGGGAGAGTATGCCCATTTTTATGATGCCCACGTTTTTTAAATATGGAGATTGGAGATTGATTATTTATTTGAGATCTCGAAACGGTTCTTAGGATTTAGATAAAATTTGCAATATTTTATTTTTTGGGCACGAATTTTTGGCGATTTTGGCGCGATTTTTTGGTCCAGCTAGGTCATGACATGCTTTTTGGAGTTTTAATTTTTGCATACACCAAGCAAAACTTTGTCGCCCAGATACATTAATTAGTCAATCATAGACTAGGGTAATCACATTTTAGAAATAATTTAATGCAAATAGTTAACAACATCTCTTTCAGTAAATAAACGTTATATTTCCGTGAACTTGACATCTGAGTATTATTTATTTCAGGACGAACACCCCGCTTCAGACAATGGAGTATCCAGGTTTTCCATTCCCAGAAGGAACCCCGACTTATCCCGAAGGATCGTGTTTCTACAAATATCTGAAAACATTTGCTAAGAAATTCAATTTATTGGAACACATTCAGGTAAGATTTTGGTGTCAAAGAGTTAACAGGTTTTTCAATACTATGAAAAAGGTGGCAGGCAGAAAGGTAACCTTTTTTTAGTAAAAATAATGAGACCGAGACGCTGTCCTAACGATAAGGGATAACTCATGTCCATGACCTTTGCAACGATACACAGAATGGATGAAACGGCGGGGCATAAAATACCAAATTTGCTGCCGCTTTTGCTATGCTGATTTAGGATATACAAAGATACAAAACCGGTAGTATGACATTGGCTATACTATTTATATATATCTATTCTTAGAACTTACTTTTGTATACATAAATTATCTAGCAGGATTTTTGTTGAGAATCATCTGGAGCTATCTAGTTTGAATAGATACCAAGAATATTTGTAGATTGATCATCAGAAATGTGCTTAATGCATTCTGCGCACGTTTAGCTTCGTAACAAATTGTTGGTGTGGATAGCATCATGAACGACGTGTTGACGTCTATTTCTACATGAGAGTGTATTGAGGAAGGTAATAGCAAGTACCTATCTCAAAGGACTTAAATATTTTTTTTGTTATGGTTGAGTGGCTAGGTTTTTGACCATTGCTCACCTGATGTTTAGTGACGGTGTGGTCGAAGATGGTAAAGCACACCTATCCTGGAAGTAGCTTGGCTCTGAAGTGAGGCTGCCGAAACACACTGTAAGATCATTAGATGCTTGACGGTAGATTTTCAACTTCATTTCATTTATTCCAAAAACTAAACTAAACTAAACTTGAGGGTGTACCTACTAGAAAGTACTCTACCACCATGCTATGGTTTCCTCACGATGTTTTCCTTCACCAGCATCTCAAGCTCATTGTTGGGTGTTCAACCCGTGCGCTTTGACATGCGAACCGACCGCGCTAATCACTGAGCTATCATCGCTTCAAAACTTGACTTGAAGACTGCCGAAACTTCACATGTGATGTAATTGTATGAATGTCCGGTACTTCGTACCCGGTGTACGAGTGCAGAGCCATCTATCGGCGAATAATAAAGGATCCACTTAAACATACAAACAAATTTCTTTAGAATCGTTCCCGCTTTTGAAGAGGAGTTCAGTTATAAAGTAGCTACATAATAACATAGTCATAGCACTTCATTCTCATTTTAAAATAAAATGATGAATAAAAATAGCTTTATTAGAAAAATATACTTCACAGCCACGATAGGTTAACTTGGAACTATTTACCTTATTCCAATAGCAAGCAACTAATCGTAAATAAACTAATCAGCGTTATATCAACAGACAGGTGAGACAGGTCAGCATAAAGTGTGACCTCATATTGTAGAGACGAAAGGCATAGAAAACAAAGAACTAATCACAAACCGCCTTGCCTCATCGGATTCATGAGGTCATGATTCAACACCCGTATGGAAACCTGTTATTGCTTTACCTCTTGTTTATGTGCATCTGGAGATGATAAACATGCATTTTATTCAAATAACCTTCCGTCACGATCGTTTTTTACACCACCGACTTTTGACAATGACTTATTGGTAAAACATGAGTATGGATATCTAGTAATTATAACATAGTAGTATTAGTATCTAGTATCTATAATATAGTACGAGTATGATATACCTATAATAATATCTAAAATAACCAGTAGGTGTTAAAAGTTTCATAATCCTATAGGTTAGTGAAATATCTACAAATATGAACATTGTGAAATATGTCCTTAAATAACTGTGGCATTGAATCCATTTTTTTCTATGCAAGCGTGCTCTATCGTAGACCACGTTGTCATGAGATGACGGTCAAACGCAAGCCTAAAAAATACCAGGTAAACAAGTTATTTGCGTCTAATTCTTATTCGTACAAGCATTAGAAACGCTGTTTGGCTAATCGAGTATTAAAAAAAAACCGGCTAAGTGCGAGTCGGACTAGCGCACGAAGGGTTCCGTACCATTATTTATAAGAACGGCACAAAATCACGTTTGTTGTATGGGAGCCCCCCTTGAATATTTATTTTATTTTATTTTTAGTATTTGTTGTTATCACATCACATTGACATCATCTGTGAAAATTTCAACTGTCTAGTTATCACCCTTCTTGAGATACAGTCTGGTGGCAGACGGACGGACGGACAGCGAAGTCTCAGTAACAGGATCCCGTTTTTACCCTTTGGGTACGGAGCCCTAATTAAAAAACATTTCTTTATTTTCAGGTCCGAAGCCTAGTGAACTCTGTAACATGGGCAGGTAATCACTGGAATGTCACATACATGAAGACAGACACGCGAGAGAACGTTACAGAAGCATGCGATTTTGTAGTGATAGCCAGCGGAGAAAACTGCTATCCTTCCTGGCCTACATTTGAAGGCTTGGACGAAT
This sequence comes from Biston betularia, assembly GCA_905404145.2. Lineage (NCBI taxonomy): Eukaryota > Metazoa > Arthropoda > Insecta > Lepidoptera > Geometridae > Biston > Biston betularia. The sequence continues at coordinate 6,629,165 of FR989879.1, forward strand.
TTCAAGGTATATATTTCAACTATCTGCGCTCAGCGGTGTTATTCGCTGTACCCACGATCCAGCATCTCAAACACTACATTTTTTTAGGATAAAACCCCTATGTGTTAATCCAGGGTGTCAGCTACCTCCTTAATATAAAAACAATTTTAAAATGTATATCTCTAAATGCGCGGTTATAAACTCTGAGACGGTTTGACAAATTTAATTGTAGAACTGTTTGTGAAATCAAACCAATGGTAGCGCACAGTTGTTAATGTCACTCGCGGTCACACATCCGACATTTGATACTGATCATCCGTCACTTACACAATACTAGGTATTGAGTTGGATATGTACCTATTAATTGTAATACTTATATATCAATAAAAATAATAATAATAATCAATCTTCGTTCATTGTGCGGACTGCTAGACAGTGGAATGCGCTACCTAAATGGGTGTTCCCCGATGGATATAATCTGGGTGTCTTCAAGTCGAGAGTGAATCGGTATCTTCTGGGCAAGCGTGCTCTTTCTAGACCGCGTCATCACTTAACATCAAGTGAGATGGCGGTCAAACTTAAGCCTATTAGTTATTTTTAAAAAACTACTAATGTTTATTGTAATTGTAAATGTAAATTGTACCTAATACTCTGTTGTTTAAGAAATAAAAAGTATATTATATTATTATTATTTATTATAATTTCAGGCAAATTGATGCACAGTCATGACTACAAAGAGCCTGAGCCGTTCCAGGACCGGCGCGTCCTACTGGTTGGCGCTGGCGCCTCAGGTTTAGACTTGGCCATGCACCTCTCCAACGTTACCTCCAAGCTTGTTCATAGCCACCATCTCAAGTACAACCAGCCCGATTTCTCTAAAAATTATGTCAAGAAGCCAGAAATCAAAACGTTTACGAACAATGGGGTCGTCTTCGAAGATGACAGCTTTGAAGAGATCGACGTTGCTATATTCGCTACAGGTATGCTTAAATATTTCTGTGGGTTCTTTAAATATGGCTAAGTTTACATTAATTATATAGAAGTGTACGTTTAGAATATTTTCTCAATTATGTTTTCACTTTGCATACATAGGTGTACATAATAACAGAAATCCATAAATAATGTAAAAATATGTATGTATTACGCAGGTGGATCGGTAGCGTTATTTTAGTAATTTTTATGTTTGACAAGATTGGTTTAGTGACGGTGTGGTCGATGGTAAACACACCTAGCCTGGAGTGGCACTGGCTTTCAAGTGTGGCTACCGGAACACACCGTTAGGTGCTTGGTACCAGTTTTTCAACTAGAGGATGGTAGCTAGCCAGAGTATTAGAAAATACCCTACCATCATGATTTGGTTTCCTCGTGATGTTTTCCTTTACCAGCATCTCAAGTTGAACTGACTGCATGTGAACTGACCGCGCTAACCACTGAGCTATCATCGCTACAAACGTACCCGCATGCTAGTGTGCATATGAGTAGTTAACATCCTTTGAGGCATGACTGATGAACTAAACATTAAACTGCTGTCTTCATGTTTTAATGAACCTAAAAAACCTAAACTTTTATATGGTGTGGGGGTCAAATCAGTCTTTACAATTAGGTATCTACCCAGAAAAAATTGAACAACAACATTTTTTTCCATTACATTGTAGCGCGTCTCGAGTTTCATTAGAAAGATAGATAGAAAGAAAGAAAGAAACAAAAAAAATATTTTCACACACACAACAACACACTATAAATAAATGATTAAAAGAAGACGACAAAAATAACAACGATGATAGAAAGTTATCATTAGGAAAACATACAGTTACATTGTACTTGGAAAGTTATTTCCTGACAATTCATACTCATAGAAATCAACAAGCATAGCGTTCAATTATTGCCTTACTTAGATTACCTGCGTCCCCCATTTCCACCTTCGCCATTCATTTCAGCGGACTTCCGTACATTCACTTTGATAATCTATTCTTTGATATAACCATAATCTTGCGAACTTAAATCTAAAACTTAAAAAAATAATGTGAGTTTATTCAGTAATTGATATGATCAAATCATTATAGTAAGTATTATAATGTTTAAATATGTATTGTATGTTAAATTATGTACACATAATCCATAGTAACTACAATGAGTTAAAAATAACCAAAAAACATCACCGTTCAAAAGTATTTGCAACAATATTGCATTTAAATCTGTCGATATGCTTGCAATCTGCGAAATCATCAATATTTTTGAGTCAAAAAAGACGAATTACTTTCTAGTACTCGGCTGGTTGAACGTTGAAAATCTGCTGTAAAAACCTATGTGTTTCAGTAGCATAACTTGAGAAGCAGTTACCATTCCAGGCTAGATGTGTTTACCATCTTCGACTACACCGTCACGGTGCGGTTAACCACCTAGTCTGTTAACCGTAAAAAAGTCTTCGTGCCGTTATAAAACTTCGTTCAGATCTTCAAATCGAAGGTTAAAATCTGCATAACTAAGAGGCGCAAAATATACTTATATACTTGGTAGTAGATCTCCTTAGCAGGAGGTCGTCTAAGTGGGTATTACCGAAGTACCAGATATTCTGCCGCCAAGCAGTACCTACTGTGTAAACATTACTGTGTTCCGGTTTGAAGAGTACTGCAGCTAGCAGAATTACAGGGCTGTTGAGACTAACCATCTAATGTCCAAAGTAATGAGCGTCAAAGCAGCGATACCCTGGAGTTTATTTTGTTAGGTACTCAAAGTTCTGTGTATCGCTGCAATGGTCATGAACAGGAGAGCGTACTTTTCGTTTTATTACTTAAACATTTAAAAAAAGCGCCTTTTTTCAGGGTACTTGTTCAGCCATCCGTTCCTAGACAGCAGCACGGGAGTGACGGCAACGGGCAAGTTTGTCTTGCCTCTGTATCAGCAGATCGTTAACATCAAGCACCCGACCATGGCGTTCGTGGGCGTAGCTAAAAAGGTCATCAACAGGGTTCTCGGTGCTCAGGTACGAACTTTTTTTTTTTTTTAATTTTTAGTTTGCAACAATACGGCGAAATACGCGATTTATTAGCATTCCCTGCAACAACTTTTATAATTTTGAAAATTTGGTAAATAATTCTAGATAGAACTAATAAATACATTTAATTGTTGCACAGTTGTCTCAACGGAATCTGAGACTAGATACTAAATAATGTGTATGTGTATGTATAGGTACACATTATTTAGTATCTATAGACATACGTATATACATAGATGTATGTCTATAAGTATATATTATATAAGGTATATTTAAGTATTGTTATTTTATAATATAGTTAAGACATACATACATACCTATTCTTTTAAAATGTTTTTTTATTTATTTTAACTCTTTTGTCTACATTCCTTAGCTTTGGGAAATAATCTCCATATTAAGGTTGCCTGGAAGAGATCGCTATTAGCGATAAGGCCGCCGATTGTTCCATTAGTGTTAAGTTTATGTTTTTATAATGGGTGTGAATAGTAAAGAGTTATATTATTATTATAAATGTGATTTTTCCTACAGGGCCAGTATGTCGCAGCATTAGCCGCGGGCAAATTCCAACTACCGTCACAAGACGAGATGTTGAAGAGCTGGCTCGACCACGTGCATGCGCAGAAAGACTTTAAGATTGTAGACGTCAATGTCGTCGGAACTGAAATGGTAAGCAGGAAAAGTTTCGATCAGTTCAGTTTAACCGCTAATCAACTGACGTGTTACCTTTCGGACGTCTTCTTCTTCTTTGTTTTGATGTCGTACTTTGTGCATTTGCCAGTGTCAAGTGTTACGACATTTAGACACAAGTACCTATTTTATAAAAAATCTAGTTAACTAAGTCTAAGTCATAGTCAAAGTCACGCGAAGTAAGTCTTAATCGAGTCCGGTTATGGTCCAGTAAAGTAATGGTGACTACTACAAGTATCGACGGAGTTTTGGAAGCATCACGAATCATAATGCCTCACCACATTGATGAAATTTTCTTTTCAGGATAATTACTTCAGAAACCTGACAATGGAAGCTGGGGTTGAACAACCTCCTCCAGTCCTCACTATGATGAGAGATTTCAACCTCAAGAACCGGCTGGAAGACCTTCTTAACTATAGAGATTATGACTGGACGATACTCGATGATACGCATTATAAAAGAGAGCATGTTCCTAGGAAAGAACTTCCTTGTCCTATTGATGATTAGGGTTTTTTTTTTTAAATTAATAAATATAGACTTGCGTTTGACCATGTACCGGCTCGCCTAATGGTAAGTAATGGTGCGTTTTACGATGAAAGACGCTTTTATTCGCGATTGGAAAGCACTCAGATTCGAATGAATAGTAGGTACATATTTTATTTGTGAATACAAAAAAGGCAATTTATTTGCTGAGAATTTATATCTAAAAAAATTATAATAATTATTTTAAAAAACTAGTTAATTAATTTGAATGGTATTATAATTTTGTATTCTATGTTAGGATTAAGTCTGATATATTTAATATTTTTTACCTAGCTGATAAAAATAAATCACAATTTAGTCATAAGTTTAGTTTAAATGACTGTTACCATTTATTTGTAAGAATTAAAAATAAATAAAGACAAGTACATTTTACATACAAGTTAAAGCTTATTATTATAAAAGTTAAGCATTTTTAAGTTATAAAATAGATCAAAACTAATTAATTACTCATTTGAATCATTTACTTTGGGAACTGACGTGATATATTTTCGTTTTACTGATACGGCCCGCTCCCAAATTGTATTCTGTACGTACGTACTGTCGGTGTCATCTCACGAGAGAGAATAGACCGGCCAAGTGCGAGTCGAACTCGCGCACGAAAGCTTCCGTACCATTATCTATAAAAACGGGGAAAAAATCAAGTTTGTTGTATGGGAGCCCCCTTAAACATTTATTTAATTCTGTTTTTTAGTATTTGTTGTTATAGCGGCAACATAAATATATCATGTGTGAAAATTTCAACTGTCTAACTAACACGGTTCATGAGATTTTTTTAATTTTATTTTTTTTAATGGTTGACAGGCTAGGTGTTTGACCACAGCTCACCTGATGTCAAGTGAAGGTGTGGTCGAAGATGGTAAAGCACACCTAGCCTGGAATGCAACTGGCTCTCAAGTGAGGCTGCCGGAACACACCGTTAGATGCTTGGCGGCAGATTTTCAACTTGAGGGTGGTAGCTAGCCAGACGAGTACTAAAGTACCCTACCACCATGCTTTGGTTTCCTCACGATGTTTTCCTTCACCGGCAGATACAGTACGGTGACAGACGGTCGGACGGACAGCGGTGTCTTAGTGATAGAGTCCCGTTTTACCCTTTGGGTACCCTAAAAATGGGGTATGGCTATATCGTGGAAACGGCCGTGAGTACGTGAATATGTGACATTTATTAACACTGAGAAGTCCTTCGAATTTCCATGCATCGATGCCCAAAAATTTGGATGATAGATATGTAGCTACAACACCAATCTGTATCCCTTGATTTTCTTATCAGCTTTCTGAATTAGATAGATAGATATAACTCTTTACTGTGCACATCATAAATAGAAAAGAGTACAGAGAACAAAGAACCTTATTAACTAGTGCCACAAGTGGCGGCCTTATCGCTAACAGCGATCTCTTCCAGGCAACCAAGAAAAGAAAAATACGATAGAAAACAATGAATTGTCTCCCCCTATAGAAGCAAATTTAAAGACTTATTCAGGTCAAAACATTGCATGTAATTTTTCTCTCGTTGGTTGTTATGGTTTGATCCTCGGATCTGTTAAGGGTGTTATTGCGCCACGCTATCGGAGACTCATTTTTATATTAAGGCGACAAGCTGTTCCTAACTCTAGGATCCTCCAAAGCCCTCGTAAACGTATGATCATCAATTACAGTATAAACATAATCTCTATACGTGTAGAGACTTTCGAGCTTGGCTTGGGTATCCAGGGCACGAATCTTGAACATGACAGGCGGCACACGGTCAATGCCTGATTCTTCCGAGAGCTCCGCGTAGTATTGGTCCTGAAATAATCGTTATTATGAAGTTGAAAACTTGCGTGTGACAACCGTCATGTAAGGTGGAAATAATGTTTAAATTGTGTACTTAGTGTGTTTTCTCTACATAGTAAAAAACAAAGTCACTTCCCGTCATCTATACGCTTAGATCTTTCAAACTACGCAACGGATTTAATGCGGTTTCCAGAGAGATTCAACAGGAAAGTTTATATGTATAATCCGTGCAAATGCACTATATTAGTACCTATCTATATTGCACCTGTGCAAAGCCGGAGCCGGTCACTTATAACTTTCGATTTGACATAAAAATATAATTATCTGAGTTTCTAGCGAGTAGAAATGGACACTGGAACTAACGTGTGGTGATTTTTCATACATTTTAAAATCGAAAATTTAACAAAGGTTTTTTTACAAGCTAGATAACTAGCTTTTGTGAGTAGGTACTATTATTCTTTGTGTTAGACCCACTGTGGCTCAAGGATATTAATTTACTAGAATTACGTACTGTGAAAAACGTAAGTAAAACAGTCGAATGCATAAAAAACAGTTTACATTTGTTTTTCGTTTACGTAACATATCAATTCTTTAAATTGACAATCTGGGAATCCCTCTGAACTCGCGCGGTTTGAAGGTATCCAAATAAATCGAGTGGATTTCTACGCACTCGATGCATGAAAAACGCTATAGAAACTTCTAAACTCCTTAGAAAGGTAAATGACGAACCTCTTTTTCAGCAAGTACGTGGAGAAAAGACGACGGCAGTCCTTTAGATTTTAGAGCGTCTGCATGTCTTTGCCAGTCCTGCATCATTTCATCACGAGCGGGCAGTGTGAAGTTGCCTTTTACAAGTGCAGTCGCGTACCGGGCCTGAAATGCATAACAAGGGGGTTGGAGATTTGGTAATAAAATCATTCCTACTAACATTATGAACACGAAAGTTTGTATGTATGGGTGTTTGTTACTCTTTCACGCAAAAACTACTGAATGGATTTTGATGAAATTTGGTATGGAGGTAGCTGACACCCTGAATTAACACATAGGCTACTTTTTATCACGAAAAAATGTAGCGGGTAACACTGCGGGGCGCAGGTAGTTGATAGCTATGTGAGCCTAGCTCATCTGACGTTTAGCGACAGCATGGTCGAAGAGGGCAAACACACCTGAAATGGGAACTGGCTCTAAAGTGAGCCTGCCGGAACACAGCGTTGCTTGGCGGCAGAATTACAACTGAAAGGTTGTTGACCAACTTGTGGCAGCTAGACAGCAGAGTACTAGAAAGTACCCTACTGCAATGCTGTGGTTCCCTTAAGATGTTTTACCGGGGCCCAAATTCAACAATCAATTTTATTTACAATTCTACAAAAAGGCACCAAAGCCGGCCTCGCCCTCGGCCGGCCCAAACTGACAAGTGCCTTTTTTTTACCAAATCGGCACATAACTAAAATGCATTTATCCACTAACATTAGCATAGGACAGATGCATTTTTCAATCTAAAGTCGTCCCCTTTAGTTAAAGACGATAAATAAAACTTTTACCTGAGCATCGAGGGCAATGACGAGACATGCGCGGACAACCAGGCCCATGATCACCATGGTCGGTTGGTTGATGTTCACCATATACTTGTAAAGAGGGACCACGCTCCGAGGAGTCAGCGTCAACCCGCTCGATTCGTCTAGAAATGGGTAGTCGTATTCAAACCCTGGAAAATAAATGGAAGTTAATATGGTTTTGAAGCGATAATAGCTTAGTGGTTAGCGCGATCGCTACAATGAGCTTGAGATGCCGATGTAAACGTCGTAAAGAAACCATAGCATGGCGTGGCCTTACCACCCTCAAGTTGAAAATGTGCTGCCAAGTACCTAACAGTACCTTATTCGAGAGCCAATTCTATTCCAGACTAGGTATGTTTTACCATATGCGACCACACCGTCACTTAACATCAGGTGAGCTGTGGTCAACCACCTTGTATGTCAAAGATAAAAAAATGACACGAGCAATGTACCTGTACAGTAAATTATGTCATCGACCTCCTCATAGCTTCCATCAACGAACAAGGCTCCGGTTTCATTGAGTTCCTTCAAGTCTGGTTTCCTCACGTAATGTGGTGGGAATTGGGTCCTGAAGTTGACTGGTGAGTGGTGGCTGTGGATCAGCGAGCGGCTGACTTCAGCTACGATGAGGGCGATGTCCATGCCAGAAGGTCCAGCTCCTACAACCATGACTCGGCGCCCTCTGTAAGGTTCGGGTTCACGGTAGTCGTGACTATGAATAATTGTGCCTGTAACACAAAATACATTTTTCATAACAATGTACTTGGTTTTTTTGCTATTATAAAATAGAACATTATATTTTTCATTGGCCGACAACTATTTTTAACCCCCGACTCAAAAACGACGTAGTGTTATAAGTTTGAAGTTTGTGTTTGTGTCTGTGGATGTTTGTGGGTGTGCGTGTGTGTGTGTCTATCTGTGGCATCGTAGCTCCCGAACGGATGAACCGATTTTGATTTTGTGTTTTTTGTTTGAAAGGTGTATTAGTCGGGAGTGTTCTCAGCTATGTTTGCTGAAAATCGGTCCAAGATGGCCGCCGCCACAACATGGCGGATTACATATTTTTTCACAACTCCCTCAATATGGTTATCAAATGAAAAGGCTTAACTAGCAGAATACTATACCTACACCTGTCGGGGGTTTTTTTAAATTTTACATTTATCTTGTTTCTGTTGGTCACAAGAGAAAACAGTTGTTGTTTCTCCGTGTTCGACAAAAAGTCCCGAATAGCACTGAAGTTTGATACCTAAATTGATGTACCTAATAGAATTGATGCTGGGGTAGACGTGTTCTAGAGTGGAGACCGCGTATTGGCAAGCGTAGCGTAGGACGCCCTGAGACTCGATGGAGTGACGATTTACGTAGGACAGCTGGCGGTGGATGGAAGCGAAAAGCCGAAGATCGGGCTGAGTGGCGTGTCTTGGGAGAGGCCTATGTCCAGCAGTGGACTGATATAGGCTGATGATGATGATGACGAATAGAATTGATGGTGCAATGAATAAATATACCTTTAAATTTGTTCTCTCCTGGTATGTTAGGCATACGGGGTTTGCTGAAGTGCCCATTGCCAACTATAACGTAGTCATATTCTTCTTCGAAAATTTCATGACTTAGTATGTGCTCGTGTTTTACTTTCCATACGTTGTCTTGCCTTCTAACTAATATCACGTTGTGTAGAAACTGAAAATGTATTTTGATACCTTGATATTTAATTACAATTAAAAAAACTTTCCTTTAAAAAGTAAAAGGTTGAAGTTACACGATTTGTGGTAGGTATAAGTAGCGATGATAGTGATTACAAAAGGCGTGGCCTCTAATCCCAAAAGTTGGGTTGGGTTTCTTGTAAAGGAAAACATAACGTGATGGTAGGATGGTGACGTTCTTGTTCAGTTGGCTAGCTACCACGTAGAAGTTGAATATTTGGCGCTAAACCCCTAACAGTGTGAATTGGCGACCTCACTTGAGATTCAGATGTTATCCCAGTCTTGGCATGTTTATCGTCATCGACCTTTTTTTTTTATATTGAATAGGTTCGCGCTTGACATGCATGATTGATCTTGAGTATTTGATTATTATTAATATGTAATGGTACCTATAATATGAGCTTTGGCCAAATACCTAGCCTATCGATTAATAAAAAATAAATGTCGTTGGACATTTCACACAGCGCCATCTACTTTACTTGGTGGTAGATTTCCTTGGCAGGAAGTCGTCTAGGTAGGTACAATCCGCAGTATCAGATATTCTGCCGCCAAGCAGTTGCATGTAAACATTACTGTGTTCCGGTTTAAAGCGTACTGCAGCTAGCGTAATTACTGGGCTGTTGAGACTAACCATCGAAAGTCTCAAAGTAGCGAGTGCCAAAGCAGCGATGCCCCAGACTTTGTTTTGATACTAAAAGTTCTGTGTATTGCTGCATTGGTTATGGACATGCGTTATCTCTTACCATCAGGAGAGCGCATCGTTCGTCACATTATTTTTACATTAAAAAAATCTAGCCCCAAACTAATCAAAGCTTGTATTATGAAAACAAGAATACATACGACAAGAAAAGAAGGGAGTGGTATTTTTTTACCTGAATGTGTTTCTCTATATCAAAATGCTTAGCGTAATCTCTGAGGTAGTTATAGTAAATTTCCCAACTAGGAAATGATGGTATGCCATCAGGTAATGGGAAACCGCGAAGTTCCATCGTCGGTTTGGGTAAATTTGTCCTGAAAAGGTAACATAGAAAAATATAGAACTTAGGTATCACCGAAAGCGTAAAACAAAAATAAGTCTTAAAAACTTCTTCTTTTTTTATTTATTCTTCTTCGTTTTTGGCGTCGTAGTTGCGCATTCAGTGTCACAGTCAAAGTTACATAAATCAATTCACGGTCGAGGCCAGTCATGCAGTAGTGGCGACTTTACTATGAACTTGACGGAGTTTTGCTCAGACTAAATTTTAATATGAGGAGTTTTGTAAGCAACACGAAAAGTCATGTTTTACCATTATATCACCTTCTCATAAACGAACTTGTAATTCGGCACTTTATTAATATAAAATTTATAATTGAAAAAAATACAACTTTTAGCAGAAAATACAGTAGGGCGACATAACTTTTTTGCATTCCCGCCAAAACTCTCTGAATAATCTGTGTACTGAAATATTCCGTTCTGAATATTTTTGTTCTATGGTAACGAGTTCGAGTAAACATTATACACTCTTTTTTGCAAAGACTTTTTTATTTTTAGTTCAGCCGTTTTACGGTAGATGGTACTATTTTAAATTACAAGACAACCCTATAATTCTTCATCGACACCACAAAAATAATATTATTACTGGACTCTTTGAAAATTGGTTCAAAATGAACTCATATTCCAGAGTTACATTTTTTTAACAACTTCAGGTGTCTCAAAATGCTGAATAATGCAAATTGAGAATTTGAAAAACCTTCTTAAATAATTAATACTAGAGATTATGAAATAAATTAGTTCCACGTTTTTACAGTAGATGGTTCTATTTTAAGTAATTTTAAAATATAGTGTGATGAGTTTTATACATTAATCTGTCTTCGTAAACTGTAAATGACGCGATTTATAAGTATATACTCACTAGCGTCATCTACTTTTAAATCTTTTGGTATAAAATGGTGTTCCGAGGATCGTTAAAAAATAATTGTCTAGCAACTGTAATAAAATTCGAATAATCTTACCTCAAATGTTTGTACATGCTAGTGTGCAAGGGTAGTCCATTTTCATCAACTTTAACTCTAGGGTCATATCGCCAAGTGCCTCCTACATATCTGGTAGCTTCTAAAACAGTGAAATGAATGCCTTCTTCTTTTAAGTATCTTGCCGTGGATAATCCCGCTATTCCCGCTCCAATGACACATACTCTTTTCGCTGAGTTTTCCTAAAAATAGGGTTCACTATTAACTAAATATTGTAGGAGAAACAAGACGCTCACCTAATGGAGTGGGTTTCGTTTGTTCTTGTGGATACATGGTCACATCGGAAAATCAGAGTTACGAGTTATAATTTGACGATGGAAACTGCACAACAAGACATCAGCACTTTACTCTTGTAACACATTAGCTTTAATTATCTTAATTCTTATTACGGCCAAATAAGCAAATGTACATAAATAGCAAATGTAAAATGTACATTCCAAGAAAATAGAACTCTTGTCACTGACAAAATGGGTTGAAATTATACTCCTAAGTGTATTTGTAAACAGCTAACGTCACGTCAGGTAGTATTGTTATTGTAAATAATGTCATTCAAAATTAAATATCATCCTGATTTTATTTACATAATGTGTAATAAAGTGAAAGTAAAACAAATAAAAACATATGATATAATATAACATACACAATTATATATGTTATTAAAAACAGATTTATATTCATACATGGTACGGTAACAAACATCTTACCATTATTAATAAACGCCGGTCTTGTTTTGCCGATTGGTACTATAAAATTTTAACAAAGCATTGATGGTTTTCCCAGAACGTGCATAAAGATAAAATCAACATTTATCTAAAATGATATCAATGTGTACCTTACTCGTCTATACCACTTGACGCTTTTACAAAGACTATCTTCTACCAGCTTAGAATCAAAAAGTTGTAAGTGCACAGTATGACAATAATCAGCCTTCTGTAGAACATTTGTAGTGTGACAATGTTTTATTGCTTATAAAATATGATTCGCTATCAATAGCTGTTAGCTATCATAATGAGAATAATAATTATGAACTTGGGTCATATAATACGACTAGATATTTACATTTGTAGACATGTAGGTATTTAACGCTCTATGATAAGTTAGTAACAGACATCCGAGTGTATAACAGGGCAATTTACGTAAAATCTTCGATACAAAAATGTATTAAAACTCGATCCGCGCCCCTGGCGGGCGTAAGCGAAAGCTGAAACTAACTGTAAAAACTGTAATTTTTTATACATTTTGGCTTCGAAAATTTGATCGGTTTTTCTCTGTAGTCACAAATTATGTAATATGATAGGTTAAATCGTATGTTTGAAAGCTGTTACAATAAAATTATTTGGACAAATGAAAGTCGTTTTATGACTGCCTTATAGCGCAATTACCTATATTACATTTATTTGATAACATTTAAAATAGAAGAATATGAATTCCAATTCAATGTACCTATTTAAATTTTACAGATTTGTATCCCATACCATTTTCACATTGTATTGTTACGCTTTGTAATTTGTAAGACGTGAGTTAAACTCCCATCGAGGATGAACGTTTGTGTGACAAATAGGTACAGATGTTTGTTATATGCTTGAGTTTTTATAGATATGTGTATTAAGTAGTAAATAAGAAAAAATATAAGTAATTCTATCGATTTTCTGGTTCCTATTGAACAAGCTTTGATCACTTTGGCTAGATGGCGCTAGGTGAAAAATCCATCGATATGTAATGTAAAGTACACTTAATATGTACTTTATTTTCCGTAGTGCTCTTTAGAAATCGGTAACTGTTAATTAAAATAAACTAACCCAAATCGTATCTACATATTTGTACAATCTTACCCCATTGCCCAAAAACGAAATTGCTTTTCACTCGTATGTATTTTTCGAGAAATGCTTTATAATCTCCCGACTATAGAACTAAACAAAAATGTATACTTAAGTTCTTATACTTAGTCTGTGCTCTTGGCAGCGTGGTCGCAGCTGTCGATGGGCAGGGTTGTGTCCTTGAGACCGATCATCAAGTGATTAGTCAGTATAATAAGTAGTACAATAATATAATAAATAGTTATTAAGACATTAGTACGTCTATGAAATCCTCATTTTTGGAGGTATGCCCTGAGAATATTAATACTTATTTAGTTGTCCTTTGGGCATATCTCCAAAAATAAGGACTGACAAGGACTGACTGACTGACTACAAAGTTGCTATCCGCATCCGTCCGAATGTCCGCTTATTTCTTGTAAAAAGGATGTTGATACAGTTTACACTATAATATCATCATTAATTTTTTCCCCAGAAGGTATGTACATGAAAACAGCCTACTAAACTTTCGTATAAACAAAATAAATTCAATGTTTCAATGTTCAAGGGGTGGGTCGCTGGTAAGTATAACATATTTTACACTGGAATAAGTGCAGAACTTTTTTTGTTAATAAGTACAATACATACTATTTATGACGTGCTGGACTTTTTACATAATTCGCCACGTGTTTTTAATTTTGACCATTTGACGCGTTATTTAATTTAATAGAGATTTTTATATTGATTCTTTGAGTCTTACCTAATTGAAGTAAAATTTTGAGTATAAAACCTCTGTCAAATTATTTATGAAGTTATTTTTTTAATTGAACGGAAATAAAAAATACTTACCTAATTTATGTTTGCATTTTCTAAATATTTATGCAAAAAGGGAGCAACATACATTAACATTATAATACATTACATATACTAAGTAGCCTAAGGTCTGTAACTGTACCTATATCAATAAAATAAAATAATTATTATTTTGTTAAGTACTCACCGATATTTATTAAATATATAATTATTATCAAAACACTTCATTCTTACCTTTATATCCAACACCATTGCGTAACAAATATTACAACATAGCACAACTATACACGAGTATTTTATGAAGTTTTTTGTCATTTTAAAATTGAAAATAAATAATTTATGAATTATGTATTAAAAGCACGAGTGTCCTATTAAATTAGTGAGGAACGTCTGATAATACTGACTTGATTAAATTCTCTCGTTTAACTATTGTGGCCTCTTCTGTGCTCTAGAATGAAGTTCGTCATCAATTTATTATTTCCCAAATGTTAACTCGGCGCCCGATTATTTGGTCAAAGTCAAATTACTTGGTGGTAGATTTCCTTAGCAGGAGGTCGTCTAGGTAGGTACCACCGCAGTACCAGATATTCTGCCGCCAAGCAGTAGTGTGCAAACATTACTGTGTTCCGGTTTGAAGGGTACTGCAGCTAGCGAAATTACTGGGCTGTTGAGACTAACCATCTAGTCTCAAAGTAATGAGCGCCAAAGCAGCGATGCCCTGGACATTGTTTTGTTACTCAAAGTTCTGTGTATCGCTGCAATGGTCATGGACAGGCGTTATCTCTTAACATCAGGAGAGCGCCTCGATCGTCTCAATACTTTTACATAAAAAAATAAAAAAAAAAAATTGAAAAGCGTTTATTGCTTGTTAGTGCATTAATTGCGTCAAATTATTTTTATGTAAGAAAAGCAATGACAAAATTATTAATAAAACGACACGACACGACATTTAAAAAGTCACCGGTTCTATTCCCACCACGATACACATTTATGAGCTTGAGCTGCCGGTGGAGGAAAACATCGTGAGGAAACCATAGCTGTACGTTCACAAGTTTACGCATGGGTTTATAAATACCTAATGATAGATAAAGTATATTAATACTTCGCTTTAGAAATGTGAAATATCCTTAAAATGTGTCATAACGATGTCAGTTTCCATAGTAAAATATCCTGTAGGTATGTATTATAAATATGTATTTACATAAAAAGTATTTTATCAGCTATCCGGTTCCCATTGCTTTCCCTTTGCTTTTATTTTAGTTTGGGGCTAGGCTTTGGCATAATGACAAATTCTAAAGTCTTGTAATTGTTCTTTACGTAGTTTTTTTACATATTCTTGGATTAATGATATATACCTACATACTTAACAAGGGAAGCCATTGGCTCCCCTAGAATAGTTCCCTGTTATATGAATCACAATTATTATTAACACATGTTATTGTCGAATAAATATAGATTATTTTATGTTATAAATATAGTAATTATTATAAATGTATAATAATTATTTGTAAATATATTTAATTTATATAAATAAACTATCAAATGGCTATAGTATATAGGGGGTTTAATTGCAATAAGGTACATAAGTTACCAATTCTAAAGGTGCCCGTGCCTGTAATCTAATTTTTAGATCGCTCTACAATCTTCGCTTAAAAAAATAACCGTAATCCATTCATTTCACAGCGACGATTGCACATGAAAATGGCACTGATAACAAACAAGGTCAATAAATACGAATGTCAATAAATAAATAATCTATGTCAATTAAGTTCATTCTGATAAGTTCACATGAATGCATTGAGCGTGCTTTGCTCAAGATTATTTTTACGAGTAAGTAATGTGCGTTTTGGCACTATTTACAGCTCGTTGTTGCATTTTGTATCTACATCCTGAACTGAACTGAACACGCTAACCACTGATATAATTATTTTAGAATTTAGATCCAAAATCACAACTAAATTTGACATGACTGTATTTTCACCCTCTCTACAGAGTAATCCCAGGAGGCGTAAATTAGATTCGCAATTCGCAGAGTCCATTCACTGCCGCTAAACGTAATAAACCTATTTTAAATTGACCGTGAAAGAACGTTACAGACTTTTATGGGCAATGTGTATTATGGGGATTTTTTAGAAGTAAAGTTGGAGTTGTTCTTAAATTAAAAACAACTTGTGTTTTATGATTTCATAATTCACAAGAAATAAAATCAGTTGTTCTGTAGATAACATCGTTTACATTGGGCGAAAAATATGGAGCAGCTGAATTTTTGTCACGAGTTTTAAAAATTAAAAAAATATTATTTATTTGTACAATCTATCGTTACAGTACTAAAGTTAAAAAAAAAAATAGAAAAATGTACTTACAGCAAAAAATCTTAGGTATATACCTAAGATTTATATTAGATTATAGCCCAAAACTACCCATCAAACTGCCGCCATTCCCTCGCTAATTCGCCAATGTAGTACGCTGGACTATGAAATTCATTTTATATTATTTGTCTATATTCCTGAAATAATGTATTGTAAGTTGTTAGTTCATAAAGACACGCATACGAGCACAGAACCACTGATTAAAGTGGAATGCGTATACAAAGCGTCGACGAAGATGCCTGTCCTATTAAATCTCGTATTAATTGATAAATACTTGACCAACGATGTGTGTAATTGAATGTTCTCACTCGCAATAAATATCTTTCAATATGGTGCTCTATGTATCGGAAATAGGACAGTTTGTAGCTTGAAGCTGATGGAACGTTTGATGTGAAAGGGCACGCAGTGTAGGTGACCACCACCACGGTATGGTTATGGCAATTGACAGAGTATTTCATAAATGAATTCTCTGTGACATGCGCAAGGCATAGCAGACACAATTAATAAGAAAATTGGGTATTTGTAAGCGTGTTCACAGCGGCTATAACCCAAAAACTGTTATGACGTTATGCTACATTTAAAACGCAGTATATGTTTATTGTTATTAATTTTAAGGAACCGCAAAGTAGTTATGTTCTGTTGTTTGCCTGCTATGTATACTGTTTTTCGTATCTCCTACTTTTTGTATTATCTGTTCTGTTTGAAGCATTATAATTATAATACATGTCTTCGAACATGTATTTAATTATATATGACGTAAAAAACCCTTCGTGTTGATAAGTGCTACTTCGAAGCTGTCCACTGCTGGACGTAGGCCTCTTCTAATGAGCTCGGTCGACAGCTTTCTGCATCCATTGCTTTCCCGCCGCTTTACGCAGGTCGTCACACCACCTGGCCACAGGGTGCCCTACACTACGCTTGCCTGTACGCGGTCTCCACTCAAGAACTCGTCTACTCCATCGGTTAATCGGTTCTATGTCGGATGACTTCTTATAACATAAATTCTATGACGTAAAGCTAACTGCTATAAAAATAGCAGTCAATATTAATTATAAAGTAATATTAGGCTGATTATGCTATTTTTTAAAGTTTTAAAGATATACTCTCCCAAATACAAAAACTGATAATACTTCTGATAAAATTATTGATACTGATAAATTGCAAAAAATTACATTACTTTTTAATCGGCTCAAAAAAGGAGGAGGATCTCAAATCGACTGTATGTTTCTTTGTATGTAGGCATGTTACGCGACCATTCTGGCAATTATGAATTGTTTTTTTTTCTTTATTTTACATACCTACTTCAGAAGTGATCCCATATAAAAAATTTATCGAAATCTATCGAGTGGTTTTTAAAAAAATTAACAAAAATCTAAAAATTGTATATATCGATGATGTTTTCGTTTATTTCATTTGAGCAGTAGGTACCTACGTTTAAATGGCCTAAGGGTCATAAAGTCGTGGTTTTAAAAAAATGTAAATTCAAAAACAATAATACTCTTAAATTTATACTTTATAATATGATATGTCATCATTACGGATTGAATATGGACCAGATAAGTACCTACAGCGGAGACGGAGATGGTATAGCACGTGAGGGGTCTACTCTACACCCAGAAGTGGGATATGGCAGATAAGGAAGGCGGTACCTAAATGATAATGTTGACATTTGCAGTGAGATACATATAACAGAGGCCAGTCTAGAACAATAAAAATATTGATAAATATGACGCGATGTCTCGGTAAAGAAAGATAAGTTTGTAGATAAAAATAAATATTGAATAATAGATACTTTAATCAGTCTTGCCTTGACTTTTTGAATCAGAATTTAAAGGTTCACTGAACATATTTTATTGCTTTTATGCCAAAATGAGGCCAGAACTTTGGGCATGTTGCCTGTAATTAGAAATTGTTTAAAATATAATAATATCAGTCATTTTAGGGTTCCGTACTTCAAAGGGGAAAAAACGGAACCCATATAAGATCACTTTCTTGTTCGTCTGTCCGTCTGTCAAGACCTTCTAAGAGTGGCGAGTTGTAATTAAAACGATTACGCAGATTTGTAGTCCCTAGCAGCTTTGAAACAGCTCACTTATCACAAAAAAAAGTTACAACCGTTTATGTTGCAAATAATCTAATATTTCGACACTCACAAAGGAATCAAAACCTATAGGGTACTTCCCGTTGATTTAGAACTATGAAATTTGGCAAGAAGCATTGTCTTATAGTACACATAAAGGAAAAAATCCGAAAAATGTAGTTACATTTTTAAATTAATCACAAAAAAATAGGTTCTTTAAGCTACTTTATCATACCTACTATTTTGTACGGAACCCTCGGTGGGCGAGTCTGACCCGCACTTGTCAGTATTTTTTTATTTTTATACCCATACTTAAATTAACAATCATCACTTAACATCAGTTGTGGTCAAACACCTAGCCTGACAACCTAAAAAAAACAATTTCGATAAATAATTAATATTTTAGGTTTCTTTAGTTTTCTGTAAATTCTCTAGTAGGTAGGTTGAATCGATTATTGTTATTACAAAGGATGTTATAAAATATACGCATGTCGTATGCCCGCGCAACAAAGTTCGTGGTTGCGTAAGTTTTTCGTGATTGCTCAACTTGAATGGCAATAAGAGCTAATGGTATGGGGTCCTGAGATAATTGAGTGCGTATCATAGCCGATGACTTCTTAGAATTTCCTGAGTTAGAGTCACTCACTCATTCATTAGCTTATTACATTTGTCTACTTCATCACTTAAGCCGCTTTTATTCCTAAGTACAACGTGTATCGAAAAAGTTTAGTATCAAAATACCTCAATGAGGTTGAGGTAACTCAAGCTCATTATTGAGAGTTGAACCCGTGCCCTTCGGCGTGCGATCCGGCCACGCTAACCACTGTACTAACATCGCTACATAATGTAAATTCCTAACTAAGAATTCAACGCGTGAACTTTTTTCACTTTTGTTTACAGTAGGTAGACATAAGGTTTTAATACTACGAAACCAACTTTAGATATAGATCCAGGTAAGTACGCTCTTCAGTCTACATAGCTAGTTTATAAAACAAAATCATTAAAACAATGATACCGAAGCGTTAAATGCACAACTTACCAAGGGTACCGCATCGTTAAAGTTTCCTTTGTTCGATCACGCTGACCGCACTTGGCAAAGGAACTGACCCTGTCCAGCAGTAACCACTGAGTTGGTTAACCACGGGGACAAACGTTGAAAAGATAGTTGGATGGAGCTTGGATCTGCAAAGGAGTAAATTTATATATACTTATTAGATATATTGAAAAAGACTTTACTTTGACGGTCGATAAACATGAAGTAATCCTTTACACCTTTTTCTTTGTTTCGGCATCATTCTTTGTAAATTTGCCAGTGCCCAGTATTTTGTTTTTTTTAAATGTGAATGTAATGAGACGAATAATTCGCTCTCCTGATGGTAAGAGATAACGCACGCCCATGACCATTGCAACAATGCACAGAACTTTGAGTACCAAACCAAATCCATGGTATCGCTCCTTTGGCGCTCATTACATTGGGACTTTCGATGATTAGTCTCAACAGCTCTGTAATTATAAATTAAGTGAAGTAAGTCTAAATCACAAAGCAATCCAAAGTCAAATTAGGTCAAGTCTTAGTAAAGGTAACTTTCCTACAGGTTTCGTAAAAAAAAATTCTTGTATTGTAGTGGCAGGAAAACAATGATGATATTATCTTACAGAGGGGTCAAGCATTTACTAATTACATATTCTGCGGTGCAACTTGTACGTTGTATTTCACTTGTGTTTCACCATTTTTTTAATTGTTGCTTTGCCCGATAAAAACGATCGCATGATTCTTTATATCTATTTATCTACTACATTATACACGTATGTAGGTATAACTAAAACTTTGTTTTAGAAATGATTTAAGGATAAAAGCTATTTTATCGATCTTATAATGGTAGATATACTTACAATTGAACAGATAAACAAAGTGTTAGCGCACACACAGTAAAACAGTGTTGATACTTTTCTGTAGCATTACCATCCCTAATTCGCAACCTATATCAAGTTATACAAGCATTATCCGGAAGAGTTCGCTTTTAGCAACAACACCGCATTGTGTCTTTTTGTAATTTTCCTTTTGTATTTTTTACCAGACTATGGCAAAATCAAAAGGAAAGGTAATGTTTTCAGAAGTCTGTATGTTTTCAGAGGTCTGTAAGTATTATATATGTATGTTTGTATAAACATGTGTTCCACCGTAGCGCCGAAACTACTCATCTGATTTTAATAAATGATGTGTCAATAAGTTCATTATTATATTTCGGGTGACATATGTATATTATTATGTTTATCACAGGGTCTTAATCGCGCATAAAATACGCGATAATTTTGTGCGCGATTAATTCAAATCGCTTATGTTCAAAACTTAGATAAACAATTTTTTTTAATGGTAATTTTCACCCTAGTCGGGTAACATTGACATTTTAACTTGTTTTTATGTGGTATCAATTAACTTTCCCAGCACACTTTACCATTTAACTCACACACAAGTATGAGGTCCAATATTTTCCATTTACTTGTATAATAAATAATAAATCGTTCGACCGAGCGAGCAATTTACTGAGGTAATGGAAAAATTCCGTGGAAATCGATGTCTCCCGCCGTCGTTTCTCGTTCCTACGGCAGACGTAGAGTCCCTGATGGCAGTGTATATGGACATTATTGTGCAAGAATAGGCTAGGCCTAGCTAAACACAGGCTGTAATTTGTTACAAACATATTTTCTTGTGTTTAATTCTGTTGCATCTATATATACTGCGCGTAGACGTGACTTTTCATGTAAGCACGTTTGTAAATTCGCTTCTATAGTTAGTCGGAGGTATGATTGCCAAACCTAATAGCCGGACAGACCAGACAGTTTGGCCGACATTGGGATAAAAAGGCCGGACACCCTACATTATTCAGGATTTTGTGTCTCGGTATTAATATGTACGACAAAAACGCTCCGCCACGCTCGGCGCTCGTTCGTTCGCAAAATGTAAAAAAGTTTAATTAACAAAAGCCGGGCACCGTTTATTTTGGCCGGACACGCAATCAAAAAGCCTATGTCCGGCTTTAAAGCAATTAAAAAAAGTATGATACCTAGTAAAATCGGATAATACAGTTTGGTAGTGCAACTGCATACATCCAAAGATATAATTACACCAATCAATAGCTGAAGGATCAAAGAATTTGTTTGTGAGGATTTGAAATATGGAAATTCGAAGGACTTTATCGCATTCAAAATTAATAATAATAATAATAATAAGGGATTATTTCCGCGACAACGAGTGCGGGATGCATCGAGATGTTGTGGCAGTTGACAAGGGCCTCACGCCGCTCTCCTTAGCGAACGAGAACTGGCGCAAACCATCGGTGCTCAGCACCGAAGACCGCAAGGAAGTATGGAAGAGCAAGCAGCTGCACGGGCGGTTCTATCGGGTCCTAACGGGCCCCGATGTGGACATGCTCGCGTCGGTGAACTGGCTACGTTTCGGAGACCTCTTTGGGGAAACTGAGGGTTTTGCCTGTGCGATTGCGGACGAAGTTATCAAGACGAACAATTATCGGAAATATATCATGAAGGACGGTACGGTCGACATCTGTCGGGCATGCCACCGTCCCGGAGAATCGCTCCGACATATTATTTCCGGTTGTTCGCATCTTGCTAACGGCGAGTATTTGCACAGGCACAACCAAGTAGCCAGGATCATCCATCAGCAGCTTGCTCTTCAATACGGCCTTGTCGAGTCTGAGGTGCCGTACTATAAGTACGCACCAGCGCCAGTTCTCGAAAATGGTCGTGCTTTGCTCTATTGGGACCGGTCTATCATCACGGACAGGACTATTGTCGCCAATAAGCCTGATATCGTGGTGGTCGACCGAGCCCAACGCCGGGCAGTGCTCGTTGACATCACCATCCCACATGACGAGAATCTCGTGAAGGCCGAGAAGGACAAGCTCAGCAAGTACCTTGACTTGGCTCACGAGATAACCGCCATGTGGGATGTTGATTCGACGATCATTGTCCCGATAGTTGTCACGGTAAACGGTCTTATAGCGAAGAGTCTCGACCAACATCTCAAGAGACTCTCGCTAGACGGTTGGGTCAAGGGTCAGCTTCAAAAGGCAGTGATCCTTGACACGGCGCGCATTGTGAGGAGGTTCCTCACTCTGCAGCCCTAACCACCGGCAGCTTGAGCCCTGCCCCGCTGCCGGCGGCACCCTAGTTTTTAAGTTTTTTTATATTATTTATGTGTTTTTTATATATATGTAATGTAAAAAAATTTAAAAATTAAGAAAAGAAATAAATAACTGGAATAATAATAATAATTTATTGCACTAAAAAATATATATATAATACATACTGCTTAACTATTAACACTATTGTTTACAAAAATAGATCGAGTTTCTTCCGCTGAACTAGGTTAAAACACCTGTATTTCAGCTTCAGTGCCCTCCCCACAATTGCTTCATTTAAAACTATAAATAAAATATATAAATATTTATACATGCACATTATTATATATATGTATATACTATAACAATAAATAAAATAAAATAAACTTACCACTAATTTACAAACCAATACTTTTAAATAATATTGTATTTTTGACAAACGATTGATTTATACAAAACAAAAAAATTATAACGTAATATGATTTGGAGTTTATACACTTTTAATTCATTATGTGTTTATTTATAATTAAATAGTACAAAAAACTTAAAATACACTTAAATAAAAATAAAAATAAATAAATAACAACGCTGTAGTTATAAAAATATTCCAGTGTTATGTTTGAAATGTAGTATATCCCCCCTGCATTCCTCCTGCTTGCTTCTATTTAGAATTATGTTTTGTAGTTTGAAAGCCATACAATGTTAGCCAAACTCGTCAGAAGTTTGGTTAGCAGCAATTCTCGCGGACGCGCGTTTATATTTTTTTTAATAAAGAGGGTAAGCGAGTATAGATTTTGTGGTCGGGGATATAATATGATGAAACGGCTGCAAACTACCTGTCCGTCTTGTACCATTCCGAGATAGTCAAGAGAAAAAATACAGATATAGGTTTATAAATTATGCACCAGTATACAAACACATGACATAGATGATTGTGTACATAAGTGTTTACAACTGTCCAAAAATATGATTCTTTTAGTAACAATTAATCAATTACTTTTATTAGTTCCTCAGTATCTTGACAAGAAAGGGACTTTAGCCACATCGTCACTTTAAATTTTGTTTCATATTTTGATAGGCTATATATATCCAATAATTTATTTAGTTTGTTGTACAGAAATGGACCCATAAAAACGAAAAATCTTTTGATGAATGCAGTATGTAGTCTTGTGGGCAACGTACAAACATCAAAATATCTTCGCTTGTTTTGGATTTGTGAACTGTACGTTAGAATTGAGTGTTGTTTCAAGATGATACTGACTATAAATAACTGACGAACTGTAAGTACATCGCAGTATTTATATAAAAGATTAGTGTCAAATAACATTGGACGACCAGTACTAATTTTTAGTGCAGCACGTTGAGATATTTCAATAGGGCGTAAAGTTGTTTTAGGTGCCCCTCCCCAAGACGAAATACAATATGTTATTATGGATTGGCATAGGGCTAAATATATTTGTCTTACTAATTCTGGATTTGCAATGGGTCTTAGTTTTTTAAAAATAAAAAAAGTTTTACGAATGCGATTGCTTACTATTGCGATGTGTTTTTTAAAATTTAGATTGTTGTCAATAACAATACCTAAATATTTTATGGAAGGAGTTGATTCTAATGTTTTACAATTACACGAACCTGAAATCGAAGAAAGACAGTGACAGCCATGAGCAATTAGTATGAAATTATTTTGCCGAGGGATATTTGTGATAGAGAAAGTAATAAATTTTGTTTTTTCTGTGTTAAGCGATAGAATATTATTGTGCAGCCAAGTTGTTACTGTATTAAAACCAGCTTGAGCAGCATCATAAGCCTCACGCCATGTATTTGCTGCAAACATTAGGACTGTGTCGTCTGCATATGAAATAACTTCTCCTTTATCCAATCTAAGGGTGCACAAATCATTCAGATAAATTAAAAATAGTGTAGGACCTAAAATACTACCTTGTGGAACCCCGTGTGTCACTGGTAATCCATCACTAATGTGGGTTCCTACCTTAACACACTGAAATCTATCAGATAAGTAGTTTTTAAAAAGTGCCAGTTGATCACCTCTTATTCCAATTTTTTCCAATTTAGATATAAGAAGCGGGACAGAGACTGTATCAAAAGCTTTAGCGAGATCCAGGAAAATTGCTAAGCATTTTTTTCTGTTGTCTAAACCACGTGACACAAAGCTTGTTAGGTTATGGACCGCATCATCGGTAGATTTACCACGGCGAAAGCCGAATTGATGATTTGATAAAATATCATTGTGCTCTATGTAATTAATTAATCTATTGTTCATTAGTTTCTCTAGTAATTTGGAAATTGCTGGCAAAATAGAAATAGGTCTGTAGTTGTTAATGTTGTATCTGTCTCCACTCTTGTGTATAGGAATAATGAGCGACTTTTTAAGGTATGTAGGAAAAATTCCAGTTTTAAAACAGAGGTTAAAAATATAGGTGAGAGGGGGAACCAGAAAATCTTTGTATTCTTTTAAAAACTTATTAGATATACCATCCCAACCGATCGAGCATTCATTTTTAAGTCCCAATATAAGTCGTTCCACCTCTTCTAGATCAGTGTCTAGGAGGGCAAACGATTGATTTGCTGTTTTTTGTGTGCCAAAAATGTGCTTAGCGGTATTAGTTGCAGGTGTTATATTTTCAGCCAGGTTTTTGCCAACATTTACAAAAAAATCGTTAACTTTATTTACAGAAGTATCTGGAGAGCTGTAAAGATTTAATAGTTCTTTAGGATAATCATGCGTGGCATTAGTACCTGATATTTCACGAATTGCTGACCAGATTTTCTTACTATTCTTCCCAGCTTTTTCCAACTGATTTTTTTCATATGCAGTCTTAACTTTTTTTAAGAGTGAATTACAAAAATTCCTGTAACGACTATATGTTAACTTTAGGATTTCATTGTTAGGGGAGCATCTAGATTGCTTATGCATTTTGTCTCTATTTCTTATACATTTTAGCAGGCCAGGTGTGATCCAGGGTTTTATTATTCTTTTCCGTCTAGAATAAGTAGTAATAACAGAATTATTTTTAAGTGCTGTTTGCAATTGATCTATTAGGAAAGTTAAAGTGAAATCAGGATTTTCGGAGTTATATATCGGACGCAAATCAATGTTTAATATTTCTTGTTCGAGTTTATCGCTATCTACTTTCATGTGCAAAGTTTTTGAATAATTTCTAACCATGTATCGTTCTAAGTATAAAAGAGTAGGTTTATGATCAGTGATGGTTGAACTTGGCACCAAGGTAATCGCAGGAAAATGTGTTCTTAATATGACGTGATCCAGACAGGTGCCGCTCTGTTCCCTTGTCACATAAGTATGTGCAGGGAGCAAGCTATGATATGCTAACAAGTCTAGATATCTGTCCGCATCTTCATTAGGTTTTTCAGAGTTTATAGAGATATTAACATCGCCAGTAATTATGAGATTTTTAACTGAAGAAAGTTTATTAAGAGTTTTATCTAGTGATTCTAAAAATTTGTCAATTTTTTTAAAGGATGGAGATCGATATATAGCCAGTATAATTGTATTTGGATCTAATTTAATTGTTAGACAATTACCTTCTTCAAATTGTGGTTCTTCATGGGAAAAACTAAGTTCCTGTTTTATATAGACCACTACACCGTCATTTCTATTGTAATTTGATTTTGTGCAAACAGAACTATATCCTTTTAAGTGAGGTATCATAGTCAAGCACTCCAGCCAACATTCTGTCAACACGATCACGTCACAATTAAAATTAAGTCTTGTTAATAAAATTTCTAATTTGCTGAAGTTACATCCCAGACTTCGTATATTCTGTGCTAAAATAGAAAAAGTTTTGTTTGAGTCTGGAAGATATTGTATACACTTTTCAAGATCGCATTCAAATGCTGTTGATATTACTAGTTTGTCAATTTCTTCCGTTAATTTATTTGTATTACCCATAAACAGAGGAGAGGTAGATTGTACATAATAACTTTTTTGATGTAATGTTTTTTAAAAGCGTGATAGCGGACGTGATGTACACAGGTATGAATGTGGATCTGGTATTTAGTTGTTGTGAAATAATATGAGAGTGAATGTTTATGTGCAGGTATGTAATAAGTAGGTAAGTGTATATATAGTGTGATAGCGTTTTCA
The DNA here is from genome assembly GCA_905404145.2 of Biston betularia. Lineage (NCBI taxonomy): Eukaryota > Metazoa > Arthropoda > Insecta > Lepidoptera > Geometridae > Biston > Biston betularia. The sequence goes on from FR989879.1 coordinate 6,655,734, forward strand.
ATACATTTAAATAAATAAGTTTCATTTATAAATTCGTATAAAAAAATATAGTATAAATATCGTAGTAAACATATTAACTTGCCAGTAAAAACTATTTGCATGTTATCTAGTCATTCGAGCTTTCGTAAGTTTTCAATGTCCGCCTCGCTTTCTATTTTAATTTGAGTCTGATTGTCAAATTTTCGTAAATAAACTACTCCACGTGATGTCCAGCAGAACTTGTATCCAAAGTTTTTTTGAAAATTACGTGCTAGGTAGAACAATTTCTGTGTCTTCTGTGTCAGCGTTTCGGAAACAAAAATCGGTTTGGCTGGAGTTTTCAATAGAAGATGTGACGTATTAAGTTTATCGCCTAAGCCTTTATTTTTGTTAAAACCTTTCACGGCTGTTAACAGTTTTTCCTTAAGCAAAGTACTCGTAAACTCGGCGATAACTGGTCTTTGTGTTGAGATTGATGAATGCGTCCTGTAAATGTCCTTTATATCGGCGTGTTTAACATCTATATTTACAGACTTTCCCAGACTCCTAACGATATCACAGAGGTCATCCTTAGATTCAGGCTTATGGTCTATCTTAGGAATATTGCGTATCTCAATTCCCGATGATCTTGACCATTTTTCTGCCTTTTCTAGTTTGTCTTCGAGCTGCACAATGAGTTTTGATTTTTCTTGCACGACTCTTTCCAAGTGTTGGATTTTTTTGATAAAGTCGTCATTTTTCTGGGATAACAGTTCAACCGTTTTAGTCAGATCACAACTTTGTTCTTTGACAGAGCACACGATACTCTTTAGTTCACCAAATTGTTTGTCTTGTTTTTTTGACAAAGCCTCCAACGAATCTTTTATAGTAATGATGACTAAATCACTATCCTGGCCATCATGCTTCCTCTTTTTGGTATGCAATAGGCGCAAATCCGGTTCCGAATCATACTGTAAACTGTCTTCAATGGTCGCTGTAACACGTGGATTAGAGCGTGCAGGCTTAATAGTTGCCATGAAAAGTTTCTCTTTTTGTGGTTCCACTTCTGGAGTTGCAGGCGGGGTTCGTTTCAGAGGCATAATCTTATAGAAAAATAGCAATCAAGAAGAGTTGTAAGTGTTGCAAATTTTAAGCGTTTGCAACAAAAATCAGCCTCGCGAAGAAATCCCGATACTATTCCTTCACATATGTATGAAAAAAAGAAAAGAAGTATCACGAGTAAATTGTCTTGTGAGAAACGTCAAAGGCAGAACAACAGTGCCGTTGACTAATAGCTGGTGCGCACATGTTTACGTACAGACGGCCATGACTACAACAAAGCCACACCTCTATTTGTTTTCAAACTTTGCGAGACAAGCGCGCTTCCTGATTTTGATTCATGGACAATTTTCAGGCAACTTATTTATATAGGTACCTATATTATAGAAGATTCATAAAAATTTCAAAACACAGCCCCAAACTAAGCAAAGCTTGTAGGTACTATGGGAACTAGATAACTGTTTTTTTTTTATTAATTTGCCTAGTTTTGAAAAAAATACAACAGAGCGACACGACTCTTCCTGCGTTCCTGCCAAAAAACTCCTAGATAACTAATAGAATATTTACATACTTTTTTAAAATACTTTTTTTTTTTTTTCTTTGGTTTTGGCGTCGCGTTTTAGCATTTGCCAGTGTCAAGTAATTATATATTTTCAAGTTTCAAAAGTTTAATAAGTGCCATCGTAGCTAGTTTTAGTCAAAGTCGTCTTTGTCAAGTCCAGTTCGTGTCAGTTAATTCCAGTCAAGCTTTAGTAAAGTAGTGGCAACTTTACTACAAAGCTTCGATGGAGTTTTGGAAGCAACACGAAAACTCATGTTTCACCACATTATATCATTTTCCCACACTCGCGCTTGTAATTCGGCACTTTATGAATAAAACACCACCATTTTTATGCATAAACACTCGACAAAACACTAGTTTTGGAAAAAAATACAACGGAGCGACACGACTCTTCCCACGTTCCCGCCAAAACTCCTTAAAATACTTGGTTTAGGTTTAAAGAAATTTACTATCATCAAAGACATTACTGTCACTTTTGTGATAACATGGTTTTTTTTTCTTTGGTTTTGGCGTCGCGTATTGAGCATTTGCCAGTGTCAAGTATTTATATATTTTCAAGTTTCGGACATAAAGAAAAGTTGTATGTTCACAGTCATAAATAAATACGAAAAATTACTTATAAATACATATAGAACACCCAGACACAGAACTAATTTAGAAGATAAATTTTAATAAACACACCTTACTAAACGTTATAAATACTACTTTCATATCTAACATATATTATAAATTAATTATATATTATTATAAATGCTAAGCGCCGAAAAATACAATATCATAATTATATCTCTAGGCTTGAGTTAAAAGACATATAAATGTAGTAATGAAACAAAGTAATGAAAATAAGCGGTCTTAAAAAATAAAATTACAAATATGCCAAGTTATTTAACTTGACATTTGTCATTTTATTTATGCGTCCTAAATAAATAAATAATCGGAGTTTTGGCGGGAACGCGGAAAAGTTGTGTCGCCCCATTGTATTTTTTTCCAAAACTAGAATTTTTTCGAGTGTTTATGCATAGAAATAGTGGCGTTTTATTCATAAAGTGCCGAACTACAAGCGCGAGTGTGGGAAAGTGATATATTGTGGTAAAACATAACTTTTCGTGTTGCTTCCTAAACTCTATTGAAGCTTATAGTAAAGTCACCACTACTTTACTAGGGCATGACTGAACTTAACTGACACGGACTGTACTTGACCAAGACTGGGCTTTGACTACTTATTTAACTTATGAAACTTGATAATATCTAAACACTTAACACTGGCAAATGCACAAATGCGACGCACGACGAAAATCAATGAAGAAGAAATAAATAAATAATCGATAACATTTTACACGGCGCCATCTATCCCTGTCATAAGTGATAAATTTTCTAGGAAAAGTGCTTGTTTGATTTTATCAATCAGAAATTATCTCTACCCCAGAATTAGTGTCGCCTTTCAGCGACACAATGAAAGTATTAGGGATGCCCATAGAAAGCCGCTGAATCTCTCCAATCCCGACCAGTGACGGAGTAAGTCTTAGATTACGGACACAAAGGCAGGCTTTACTGGACTGCGTATTTAGGGCTTAACTTATATTGTCAGTGTAGATTGTCGCTACCAGGAATTTTCTCATTCTTTTGTAAGTTATAACACTTTTACCACCAGTATACTAGAGTGCGTAATTTATTGTGAGCAGCTATCTATGTATGGTATGTACTTTACTATGGAAACTGACGTGGTTTTGACACATTTTTGTTATACTTATTCGGATTTTTTTATTGGATTAAATTTTTTTTTCTTTTTTTTATGCAATTGTTATGAGCCGAATGAAACGTTCTCCTGATGGTAAGAGATAACGCCTGCCCATGGTCATTGCAGCGATACACATAACTTTGTGTAGTAAAACACAGTTCAAGGCATCACTGCTTTGGCGCTCATTACTTTGAGACTCTCGATGGTTAGTCTCAACAGCCCAGTAATTTCGCTAGCTGCAGTACTCTTCAAACCGGAACACAGCAATGTGTATACACTACTACTTAGCGACATATAAGTAGTATATCTGACTTGAGAGCCGTAGGGCATGGGTTCGATTCCCACTCAGGGCAAACATTTTGTGAACAAACAAATGTTTGTTCTGTGTCTGGGTGTTCTGTATGTATTTACAAAAAAAAAGTATTTATGTATTTTATCAGTCATCTGAAAAAGTGGTGCTGCTTTATTTATAAAGTGCTGAATTACAAGCGCGAGTGTGGGAAAATGATATAATGTGGTGAAACATGAGTTTTCGTGTTGCTTCCAAAACTCCATCGAAGCTTTGTAGTAAAGTTGCCACTACTTTACTAAAGCATGACTGGAATTAATTGACACGAACTGGACTTGACAAAGACGACTTTGACGATAACTATAGCTAAGATACAGCAGAAATAACACTTAAGACAAGGCAGTATGGCTCTATAGCTTTACCCTGCCCGAAAGGGCAAATTATTAAAAAAAAAAAAAAACAGTCATCTGACATCCATCTCACAAGCTCTACTTAGTTTGGGGCCAGATGGCGCTGTGTGTATAGTCGATATCTATTTATTTACTACTACTTAGCGGCATAATATCTGGTACTGCGGTGGTACCTAACTAGAAGACCTCCTGCTAAGGAGATCAACCACCAAGTAAATAGGTACATTCTAAGTGCTTAACCACAGCTCACCTAATGTTAAGTGAAGGTGTGGTCGTTGATGGTAAATACACCTAGCCTAGTATCTAGACTAGGAACTAGTCTAGCTCTCAAATGAGGCTGCCGGAAGACACCTTTAGGTGCTTGGCGACAGATTTTCAAATTGAGTAGCCAAGTACCTACTAGAAAGTACCCTATGGTTTCCTTACGATGTTTTCCTTCACCCGCAGCTCAAGCTCATGTTGGGGTTTGAACCCATGCCCTTTGGCGTGTGAACCGACTGCGGTAAGCCTTGAGCTATCATCACTGCATAATATTTTTTTTTTGTAAAAGTGAGTCATCCCATATAAGTAAAACAAAAATATGTAAAAACTAAGTCGGTTTCCATTGTATTACAATTATCCCACTAATCCCACTAATATTATAAATGTGAAAGTTTGGATGGAAGGATGGATGTTTGTTACTCTTTATTTGTTTTTTTCTTATTTATTTATTTGTTACACGCAAAAACTACAGAACGGATTTGGATGCAATTTGGTATGGAGGTAGCCGAGACCTTGGATTAACACACAGGCTACATTTCATCCCGAAAACATGAAGCGATTAACACCGCGGGGCGCAGCGAGTATTATAAATGTGAAAGTTAGGATGGATGGATGGATGTTTGTTACTCTTTCACGTAAAAACTACAAAACGGATTTGGATGAAATTTGGTATGGAGGTAGCTATGACACTGGATTAACACATAGACCACTTTTTATCACGAAAACATGAAGCGGCTAACACCGCGGCGTGCAATTAGTCTGATTATAAATGAAGAAATTGGTGGTCCCTACTATTCCCAAATTTCCCTTATCACAACAAATAGGCCCGATTTCAACGTATTGTTCACCGGCTTACGCCTAATCTTCTGTAATTCTTAATGGAATCATACAGGTGATCGACCAAACATCTTTTGATATTATATATTGGACACGGTTTCTCAACATTTCGTTATATAAGATTCAGTAATTCTTCAAATGTAGGTTTTAAAGTAAAGCAAAATCAATTAATCTTTTGTTACACTTCTAACTTTATGACACCTATGATGAACGCGTTGACAGACAAATATCATTCGCCAGCTTTGTATTGGCGATAGTAAAATACACGAAGTAAAATATTGCAAACATTGTAAGCAATGTCAAAGTTTTGGGGTTTGAAACTTTGAACCCACACCCTTCGGCGTGTGAACCGACCGCGCTAACCACTGAGTTATGATTACTACAAAACAGGTACATCATTTATACGCATAACGAAGGTTCGGAACGATATTTATCGATAAGTTGTACAATAACAAGGTGTCTTCAAATAGAGAGTTAAGTTAGTTAGTTACAATTAACCACATTATTATCCACTATTAGGGTGTAGTTAGTGATACATATTTTATTTTGATGTTAGGTTTTTTTTATAATAGATAGGCTTGCGTTTGACCGCCATCCCGCCTGATGGGTTTTTGTGAGCGAATCGTTTTATCTCTACTTTTTTGATGCGCGTAGGTACTTAATGTAATCACTACCTTTTTTCTAATGAACTCGTTGTTGTTTAAATCAAATAAGCATACCTACGTAATACGGCCAACTAATTTACGTTATCGATATTATATAATTGGTTTTTTATACATGACAACTTTTCTGATTGAAAAACAAAAAATGTTTTAAATAAATTTCGTATACATGTTACAAAATTTATAATTTATTAACAAATAAATTAATATTTTTACAAAATGGAAGTGTGAGATCTCTGTACTTCCCAGGGATCAGCAACCTACGGCTTACAAGCCGCATGCGGCTCTTTCCTTGTAATGTTGCGGCTCTCCAGCTCCATACGCAAACATTAAAAAAAATTATAAATATTTAAGTTAAATAAAAAGCAAGTATATATATATTATATATACATCAGCCAATACAATAATTTGCCCTCCAATTAGCTTGATCGTAGAATATCTACTGTTTTATTCAAAAATCATAAATTCATAAATCAATTCATGAATTTGATTTTACTAATAAATAATCTGCTGTTTTATTCAAGCAATTGTGATTTACAAACAAAGACCAAAATAAATGCCAGTAGCTATGATTTCACTGTAAAATTATGCTCCATTTGTCCATAAATGGAAAAAAATATTTGTATGGAAATCGAACCATCGTAAGATACAATATTCGTAAGTAAAATTATTATGAAAAGATTTGATTTTTCCTGGTGTTGTGTTAAAAATATCTTGGATATTTTGTTGTAATAGATATCCAAAGTTTGAGTACCACGGGACAAAGTCGGCTAATACTGGCAGCCTATTATCATTGCGCACATTACTCTCCACGGGCGTAATGCGAGACGTGGAGTTCGATCCCATTATTCACTAATACGTACTGATGCTTCCAAGTACCCTCCGAGGGCGAAAAAAGATGAATAGAGCTTATGGAATCTAATAAAGTGGAACATTCTTTGAAAATCGAGCGGCAAGGTTAATTCCTTATTTGACGGCGTAGAAAATGTTCTACTAAGTTATTATGAGCACGTGTAGGTTTATAGTCCTGTGGTTATAAGTAAGACTTAGATTTTTAGTCTTTTTTAAATGTACTTATTAGTAATGAGGCGAACGAGACGCTCTTCTTATAGTAAGAGATAATGCCTGCCTATGACCATTGTAGCGATACACAGAATTTTGAGTGACACAACAAGGTCTATTATTGTGTTATTTATGTTATTTATTTAAAATAGGTTCGCGTTAGACCACACTCTGCCTTATGTTAAGCAGTAGTGTGGTCTAAGGTGGAGCACACTTACCAAGAAGAAAGCTACTCGTATAGGTATAGCTTCATTCATGAAAGTGTAATCGTAAGGTTTTATTTTTGTACAAGTGACTTGCCTTTAACATTATTATTATTTATGGCCAATAAATATTACTGATTTACTGATATTTACTCTAGATATCAAGACACCAAATATTGTACATAACAGGGAACACAGTCTCCGGCAGAGTTCCACAATCACGTTGGGCGAATGAAAAATGTGGAATAAAAACTTTAAGCAAACAGTACATAAACCGGAAGCTATTAGCGTCGACCGCCTGAAAACTGGAGGTTATCTGCTTACAGATGACACCTGCTTATCAAAACTCAAGTTTTTTGATAGTTCACGATGACGAGCTCATATCATATGACTATCAATTTAATAATAATGATATTTTCATGGTTGGTTTTTGTTTTATGGTCATAGACATTGACTTCGATAAAATTTGTATCTAATTATAAAATTACAATAGGTAGGTAATACATACTATTATTGGAATGTATAATTATGTTATGGTTATGAATTCTCCTATATACCTACATATGCATATGTCTTCGTTTTTGGCACACTCTGTCTTCTTTTAATCCAGTCCGTCCTAAGGTTGCCTGAAAAGATCGCTTTAAACGATAAGGTCGCTAGTTGTTTCACTTATTAATTAAATTTATTTCTTCTTCTGAGAAACTTGCTTATCTATCTCTCATTTCATCTCAGCATAGCTCCGTGGAGTACATTAGAATTAGTAAACAAGCAACAAAGGGAGTGGCGTCATTTAGCAGGCCGCAAGCCACAATCCGCTTACTGCGGCCCCGGCATTAAGCGCGCATGAAATATGCATGGCCCACTCAGGACGGCATATACGGAGACCCCCGCTTTTGCGCTCACACCTCTGAAATATGGTCACTTTTCATAATAATTATTAATAAATACTAAACAGCTTGCGATGGTTGGTAACATAGTCTATTGATATCTAAATTATATGAAATGGACAAGAATTATAATTATGTCTAATTTTCTAGACAGCTTTCAGGATGACTATACTTAATTTATTTTTGTTTTTATGTTTGACAGACTGGGTGTTCAACCACAGCTTGCCTGATGTTAAATAAAATAAATAAATAAAGAAATGAGTATGTGGTCGAAGGTGGTAAACACACTTAGCCTGGAATGGAACTAACTCTCAAATGAGGCTGCCGGAACATATCGGTAGATGCTTGGCGGCAGATTTTTAACTTGAGGGTGGCAGCTAGCCAAGTATTAAAAGTGAAAGTATGACCTGTTATGGTTTCCATACGATGTTTTCATTACTGGCACCTTAAGCTTGTTGTTGGGGTTTGAACCCACACCCTTCGGCATACGAACCGATCGCACTACCCACTAAGCTATCATCGCTAAAAATATGAGACTGGGACAATTCTTGTTTCTAGGTTCTAACTTTTTTTTAAAGTTTCGGCAGCCTATTTGGGAGTCTGTCTGGCTTCCAATCTGAATGTCTTGGGCTCGAATCCCACGGCACGCACATCTGTATTTTCTAAGTTACGTGCGTCTTCCAAGTAAAAAAAAAATCATCAATAAATAAAATTGGCGAAATTATCGCGTAACATAAATACAAAAAATAACATACAGTCGAATTGCTAATATCCTTCTTTTGAATCGGTTAATAATAAAAGATGCTTACAGGTTTGCCAAAATAAAAAAAAATACGATTTTTGTTATGATTCTCATTTCACCGAGACCGCGTGCTTTTTTCCTAATTAGTTTCGAGGTTTTTTATGTTTTGTAATAAAAACACAATATCCCTATGTGATATGTATGTATGTAGATGACATGTAAGTATTTAAGGTCTATAGTAGTTAGTATGTATGAAAGCTGTAAGCGGCTTGCGGTAATGGGCGGGGCGGATTGGTGCGATCCTCCACTCAGAGATTACGTGGGCGGACTTGCATACTTTATGAACGCTTTGTCCTTTGTGATGCTGTAAGGAACTTTTCTCTCAGCGTATAGCTTGTATGTATGTAGATTCGTAATACGCCGTACAGCCTTTGTGGCCATCGTTTGCTGATTATAGATAGGTTGGTGTTGTTGTTCTGCAGTCACGATTTGTTATAGCCTTCATTCTCATAATTTTTGTACTTAGGGACACAATTTATGAGAAAACCCTCTTTGTAAACTGGTTCACCTCATTGGAAGGAAAAGTCGGATCATTATTACAAGAACATTTTAAATTTATACTTTAGATTTAATTTTATGAAAAGTTGATCATATAGTCGTGAATAGGACAAAACTATAGATAGACGAACAAACACATTTTGAGTTATTTTTATGGTTATTAAACAGTGATATATTTAATTGAAAATTCAGTTTTTACAAGCTAATTTTTCATGGGGTTTCCTTGATAGATATAATCTGTGTGCTTTCAAGTCGCGAGTCAATCGGTTTCTTCTAGGCGAGCGTGCTCCACCGTAGACTGCATCTTCGCTTAGCATCAGGCGAGTTGGCGGTCGAACGCAAGCCTATCTGTAATAAAAAAAGTTCTCCTAAAACGTCTTTTTTTAATCAAAAGTAGGGGCACTTATGGTTGACCTTTGCGTGTTTGAAGTGCTGAAGTAGAGAAAGTGACGAACGGATAGCTACTGATTGCTGATGACGTCGCACGAATCATGCCAATACGACGGCGACGTCTACATATACATTTAGGTAAGTGTAATTTCGACACTGCTTCAAGGTTGGCTAGGCTAGAATATGCTCTAACGATACACTGGCGCGCGGTGGCAATTAGATCCCCAGTACAAATCTGAAGGGTAGTTTTATTTTCTAATTTTCAAAATGTATGTGCTTCGACTTTTTGGTAAGTTTAGTTAAGTAAAAAATTATATACGCACCACCAAGGGAAACCACTAAAAATGTAATGCCACCAACCTAGAGTAAACCTGCTAGCGCTAGATTTGAAGACATTAAAATTTTATTTAACGAGACATTCAGATTTTGACAGAAAGTTTTACATCCAATCAATCCACTTCAATTTTATGTTAGACATTTATCTAAAAACATGTTATCCATTCTAAGGTTGTCTGGAAGAAATTGCTTTTAGCGATAGGGCCGCCAATTATTACACAAGTTTTCGGTTTATATTTTTCTATTACATTTGGTATAAAGTGAACAATAAAGTGTTTATATATCTATTTATCTTATTAAGAGTTCAAATTGTGTTGGCTATAAAAATTAATCAATTATAGAACATCACCCAACATTCATAGTTAGTAGGATAAACATCATCAATGCACTTCCCAACACACTCCCCCACATTTGCATAACAAGCGCGCGTCAACAACAGCTTTTAAAATAAAAACGCTACCGTAATGGCTTTATAAATACGTTTCCCAAAGCATTTTCTATTAAATAAACTTCGCAGCGAACGCTGCTCGTATGAATAAATCATATCAAATAACTATCAGGGGAGGTCGGGGCATTCTTTCCCCGGTTCACATCAAAACATTTCGTTTAGGGTTGAGATGGCCTATTTGCGTCACTCTCGTTGCGTCGTACAGATTTTAGTTATGATTTTTTAATGATCATCCGCTACTTTGAGTATTCGGATTTTTCCTATTTTTTACATCTCCGGATAACATAGCATCGAATAGTTTGATTCGTAAATTTGCAATTTTTATAGAACATTAACATATCGTGTATGCCTGGTAGACCGAAGATTTTACACAACTGCATAACATTTTCAAACAGCGCTATCTACCATATCAACGCAAATTAAGCAAAGGTTTATGGGAAGCAGATTAGTGACAATATACTTATGTAATATTTTTTTTCATTTAGCTTGTTGGTCATTTTTGATGTTTTTGGGTCAAATTTAATAATTGAAATTTTACCCTTTCCAGTTGACAGATTTATCTGATATTTGGTACACACCTTTAGTTTTTTTTTTAATTTTTTTTTTATTTTTCATTATTATTATACGCTCCACAGACGCTGGGGTCCGTGACCTTTGTCAACTTTAGTTACAAAATATTTTTTTTTTTTTTTACAATTTTACATTACAAAAAGAGGAGAGGTTAGTAGGATCTTAATCTAAGGTTAAAGTAGGTACTAGATTGTGTGTATACCGCGAGCAGACCAGCGACCCGCAAGCAGCACCCGATCACGAGTATGACGCATGTGCCAGCCATCGCCCTCCTCAACCATATCTGAGGGAAGAGAGCGACCCGACACACGACGCCGCCGCAAGAAGGAGCCTTTGATGGTGAGCATGAATGCTCGAGGCATACACACAATCCTTATTTCTATTTACATGAGTTTTCGTTTGAAATCGCCTCCTCCCGACTCAAGGCCTCCATCACCGCCGTGTTCCGATCTTTGATGGCCATCTGCAAATTATATTCTTTGATGGTCTTCGGTGACGCAGCCGACGCACGACGCACGAACCGACAGATAGCATCGTCTTCAGTATTGTCGGCGTAATAGACGAAGGTCCCGGTGTGCCGTGATACTGCGACGACCGCATGCGACACGCTCTCGTGCAGCTTCATTTTTGGCTTGGTCTTTATGGCGATTACCGACTCGTACGTTAACCCCTGAGCTTCATGGATGGTAAGAGTGCGCGACCCCGTGCCTCCCCCATACCCTAGGCTGATGAGGGTTTCCTTTTCTTCTTGACACACCTTTAGTTTTAATAGCAATACCTTATTTTCAATAAAATCGATTAACTTTTTTTTTTATTTTTTTTTAATACGTATAAGGCCACGTTTGACCACCAACTCGCCTGATGGTAAGCGACGATGTGGTCGAAGATGAAGCACGCAGACCTAGAAGATACCTATTCACTCTGACCTTGAAAAGAACTTAAAAAAAATAATTAAACAGTTTTATTAAGTAAATAAAAGTAGTAGATAGAAGTTTTTGATTGAAAGAGCTGCAAATCAGTAGATTTGGTAGAGCTCGGTTTATCATCGTCATGGGTTCATCGAAAAGGCCCGTTATTGTCTTGTACTTCCACTATAATATTTACATAATATAAGGTGATACACAAGCACAACAATACACAAGGTTATAAGTTTGTGTGTACTCCGATAGGGTCTATATACTTTCGCATTTATATCGCGCATATATGTATTGTGATTGTGTTTGTGCAAACAAAACATATTACCTACCTTTCAAATGATGTTTCCTGGAATTTTCCACCTATCAAATTTCATTATCTCAACGTGTCTCTTGGCACATTGAATTTTTCAAGTAGCTCATGAGAGGCAACGTGGAATCCCCGAGGATGTGTCGGAGCGTCGGCGACACCTTTGAAGTTAAGCCTCTCAGTTCGTGAGCCGGTCACACTGATTGAATCGGAACTGTAGACATATTCTGCTGCAGGCACTTTAAAGTTCCGATGTGGTCGGAAATGGTAGTTTAGAATGGCTGAGAGCCAGTTCCAATTGGCTGGCAGAATACAGATGATTTGCTGCTAATTTTTAGCTTGAGGATGGAAGCTGGCTCGCCGAGTACTACGAAGTATCCTATATTATGCTAAAACCCTAAGATTTTATGATGCTATGATTTCCTAATGTTTTTTTCTTCACAGCAAGAAAAAGGAAAGGAAGGGCAGCTTTGGGTTTATTTGTTCATTTAATTTATTATTTAGTTTAATTTATGATTATAATCCTAATTAATAAGTTACATAATTATCATTCAAATAAATTATCTGTTGACTATAATATATATATAATTATAATGCATATGATATCTGATAAATGTCCACCACGACCACGGTTATAGATGTCTATTCATCAAAGTTTTTGATCACTTTTTGACAATGGGTCTATTTCATTAATCACTTCACGAAGGCTGCAATCGATTCGATTGGCTCCATATAGAAAGTCTATATGGAGCCTTTAACAAAACCCTATAAAAAATAATCCAGCGGTGTTAAATCACATGATCGAGGTGGCCATTTTGATTTATTTTGATTGATTAATTAACAGCTAAATTTCGTGAAATTATGCGATCGGAAAATTTGGCTTGCAATGAATTCATTGTTTCAATGTCTGTGTGACTTGTGCTACCGTCTTGTTGAAACCATATGTTAATGATATCCTTGTTTTTACATATACGGAGCACGTATCATTTTATATGTCATGAATAGCTCGTAGACGGAACACCACAAACACAAAGCTTTCAGAATAGGGAAGCGGAGCTACGAGACATCCGAAAATCCTTCCTGAATGCAAGAATTAGGCACGATTTTGTATCAGATCATTTCACATGACTGAGCTTTTAAAGATAGATATGAGGTGCATAGAATAGAACCCAAGCAATATAATGAACATGAACCATTAGAGTGAACTGGTTTTTCTTCTTATTGAATACCTACCGAAAGTAAAAAATAAATAAATATGTAAAGTTTAAAATCTATAGGTATATGAAAGTTTAAAACTTTAAAATTATGTAGAGTATAATAGATATAGCCCATTTAGGGTTTAGAACTACTGCTTAACATTAGACAGAGTGTGGTCAAACGCGAACCTATTTTGAATTAAAAAAAAATATCTTAAAAATAAAAAGTTATCGTGCATGCTTTCAGTGTATTTATAATTGGAATTTATGAGCCATGTCTCATAATAATAATTTGTATGCCCGTGCGATAAGTTTTGTAGTCGCATAAATTATTTGCAATTACCAAACTTGTATTGCATCATCTGTGTAATTTTTTTTTTCTTTCTAAAAATAACGAAACTAACGAAACGCTCTTCTAATAGTAAGAGATAATGCTTGTCCATGACCATTGCAGCGATACACAGAACTTAGAGTAACAAAACAAAGTCCAGAGCATCGTTACTTTGGCGCTCATTACTTTGAGATTTTTGATGGTGAGCTGGTGGAGGCTAACTGTAGCCCTTCAAACCAGAACACAGTAATGTTTACACACTACTGCTTAGCGGCAGAATATCTGCAGGTTTAGCCAAGTCACATTTGAATAGCGTTAACGCTAATAGAAAAACCAAAAATGTATGGGATTGACATAAGGTGTCCATGTCGACAGTATTTGTCAATTCTGTACATTTTCAGCTTTTCTATTAGCGTTAACGATATTCAAATGTTACTTGGCTAATCCTGCTGGTACTGCGGTAGTACCAACCTAGACGTAATCCTGCTTAGGAGATCTACCACAAAGTATCTGAAAGATAAATGGTTCTTATAGGATGCCGAGCAAGCCGCAATGCAATGCCACCGTAGAGTTCTCAATAAGCAAAATAAAAATTATTGTCGTCGCGTTTTGTCGTCTCGAATACGCTAACGGAGCTGCCTGGTGTTGACGCAATCCCCCGTCTCTCTGCATCGACAATAGAACGTGTCAAATCTCCTCTCTAATTACTAGCTTGTTTCTGACAACTGATACTTTAGAAGAATCCTTTTGAAGAGGAAAAATTTCAAATGCGACTGATGGTTTTGAACTTGGTACCTACTTTTATTTATTTAGAAGAAATGTCAGCTTGTCATTACATCAGTGATTATAGCTTAAGCTACTATATAAAGTTAACATAAATTATGTATAGTTTACTGTACATAATAAAGCAGTTGAAAAGTTCAGTTCAAGAAGTTTCGGCAGCCTCGTTGGGAGACTGTCTGACTTCCAATCTGGAGGTCTTAAGTTCGAATCTCACGGCACGCACCTCTGTCTTGTCGATTATTTATAGTAAAGTCTGAATCAGCCCTGTTTTTATAAGCTGGCCTATTGCTGGGCGCGGGTCACTTCTCATTATGAGTTTTGAATTTACTTTCATTGTTCGAACAGCTGAAGCGTGGAATATGTTACCCGAGTGGGTGTTCCCTGATAGGTACAATTTGGGTGTCTTCAAGTCGAGAGTGAATCGGTATGCTCTAGGCAAGCGTGTTCCATTGTAAGTAGATTGCAATTTCACTTAACATCAAGTGTAATGGCAATCAATAGTAAGCCAAAAAAAAACATCATTAAAAAAATGAGAAGGGAAAGGCAAACACATTCTTTCTATTTTTACTTTTTCATTTTTCTTCAACTTATAGGTTTCCTCAAGAAGTTTTCATTCACCGTTTAAAGTTAGCGGCAATATGCACAATGCACATAAGAAAAGACAGAGTGACACAGTGCGTGCCAGACGGTTTTCCAACTAGATTTCCGAAACTCACTATATGAAACCCAAAATCGGGAAAACAGGCATTGTGAGTAACCATTCATGCCTAGTCCATTTATGCCTAGTTTGGGCTAAGGTATAACATTCTTTTTCTTCACAAATAATGTGCGAAAAATATAAATTAGCAGCTTTTACGTTTTACTAACTAAGTACCTAGTATACATCTTACTGCAGAGACCGCAACGAGTTTTGGATGTGGCTGAAGTTAAGTTATACATGCGTAATCCCTCAAAAGTAAAACAAAAATGTGAATAAGATTGCTCCCATTGTGAACATATTACAAATCGATGCAGAAAGGAGCTCATTGTGACTCCTATCGGCTTAATGTTACTATCATTTCGCATAATGCATGAATACTACAGTACATATACATACACATACAGTATACACACATACACATTTTTTTAATGTACTTCAAATCTGGTATAATTTTACACGTCTACCAAAAATACAGATAATTAATATACTCTATACAGGTCATACATGTCAAAAAAAAAACAAATGAATTAAAACTCGGTCCACCGGTCGAGCCCGCCGCAAACGTACCCATCAAACTGGCGGCATTTCCTCGCTGGATCGCTAGAGAAATACTTATAAATAATATATACACATTGTCTAGATTATGTAGATTCCATTTTTAAATGCAAATATCAATAATCGAAATATGAAGCAATATAAAAATCAGCTTAACCTGTGAATTACTTATAAAGTTATATGAAAGGGAGTTTCTTGCCAGACTCTAGTGGGGGAGGCGTCTATGAATATTTTAAGAAAACTCTATGCCTCAATACCCAACTTAAGTAGGGTTGGAGACGACTCGCAATATTGGTGCCACATTGGTATCTGCGAGCTATTAAATTTGGTTTAGTCGCAGAAGTGGGTGTCGAATGTTCCTAAAATGTATTGTTTACTTAATTGTTTGTATTTGATCATGTTTAAAAACTTTTTAGATTTTCTGCGTATAGTTAAACTTTTTAAGTTTATTTGAAGTAAAAAAATGTGTTAAGTTATGAGTTGAGTTGAGTTGTTGTGTAGCTGTTCGTTTTTGTTGAGTTGTGTTGTGTTGTGTTGGTCATGGACCCTGAAGTCTGTGGAGCTGAAATAATTAAAAAAAAAAATATTTTTTTACCTTAGATACTTTTGTCATCGTACTTATATGTGTTTTGCCAGTGTCAAGTATTATCTTCAAGAGTCGTGATAAATTCATATTAAATGGGTTGTAAACACCGTTAATCAAATATACTAAGTCAAAATTACAGTTAAGCCTTGCTAGATGATTCAACGGAGTTTTTCAAGCAATACAAAAAGACATGTTTGACCAAACTATACATATATATATATATATATACTCCACACGAAACTCTATTAAAAAAAACAGCAAATGAACTTTTTTCATTTACTTACCAAGTTTTTTTAAACTTTTAAATAATGTTTTGGAAAATTGTACAATGCAGCGACTTCAAAAACATGACACTGGCAAATGTACAGAAAGTGCGACGCCAAGTCCACCTCGTAATAAGAAAAAAAATGCAGCGACTTAATTCTTCCGCGTTCCCGCCAAAACATTCATCGCCAATTTGCGTTGCATTCACTCGTGACCATCTCTAGTCAAATTGAAAAGTCCCCTTTCTGTCACTTACCTTTAAACAGCTAATCTTCAAACAATTATGGTCATTATATCTCAACTAATAAAGTCCAATTTGAAAATTGTGTTGTATGTAAAGGGGGCTTCGATTTGTCGTAAGCGCCTCGGGCGCACCTAATCTAGTTGTCGCGTCCTACGCAGTTAAAATCGCAAGGCTAATAAAATATTTTGACCCTTTTATGAGATGAATACGCCCACGGTTCGGTACAGTCGTGAAGGGTCGGTACAATCAGTCATGACTGGAATACATGTAAAAGTTATAAAGCAGTTGTTCTACAAAATGTTCGTATTTAAAAATGAAAACTATATTATGATACTCATCTTATCTTACTAATATTGCAAATGCGAAAGTTCATGTTTACGTGTGTGTATATTTATAATTTATTTACGTTGTTTAGTTTATTGTAAAGCCATTAAAGCTAGTTGTTTGATCACAGCTGATCTGCTGTTCAGTGACAGTGCGTATATGTATAGTCGAAGATAGTAAACACACCTAGCCTGGAATAGAATGTACTTACCTACATATTAGCTTTTCTACCCTAGATTATGACATCTGTACCACATCTTATATACTGTGGGGATGGCTGCCAGAAAACGCTTTAGCATTAAGTCCTCCTTTTGTACATGTTATTTAACAATTAGAGATTTAAAGAATTAATTAAATCCGTTAAAGGTCGCAATAAACGCATATGAAAGCACGTGTCTCAGTTGTAGCATGTTTTTTATTTGCTTTCCAGATTTTTTTCAGAGAAAAAAAACATACAACTCTTTAGGACCCTAATCTGACGAAGATTTTTTTCCCCATATTTTAATAAAATTTAATCAATCAAATAGAGATATCATGTCTTTTCTTTTTATTAAAGGTATTCTAATACCGGTTTATTGATTATTACCGGCGTGGTTTCAAATCTCCACAATGAGCTTGAGCGGCCGGTGTAGAAAAACCAAAGCATGGTGGTAGGGTATTTTCCACTTTCTAGTACTGGACTAGCCAGTTACGCTCAAGTTGAAAATTTGGGGCAAACCCCCTAACGGTGTGTTGCGGATGCCTTACTGGAAAGCAAGTTCTATTCCAGGCTAGATGTGACCATCTTCAACCACGCGATCACTGAAAATCAGGAGACCTGTGGTAATACACCCTAGCCATTCATAAAAAAGACTTATAATCACTGTAATTTTACACAAATTAACTATAATTAGGTAAAATGAAATAAATTGGTAATTTTTTTCCGCAACATTTTGTTTTCGAATGTACTTGCCCCTAGACCCCTACAAAACTATTCGGATGTGTCAATAATTGAAATTTGTGCCCGGAGGCATTCATGGCAAATAACTTTATTCAGCATTTAGCTTCCAATTTGGTGGAGTGTGATTTGCCAGCGGAAAGAGGGGCTCGAGAGGTTTGCCAGCGATGCAGTGCAACCTTATGTGAATTTGTCTGATAGCAGTTAAGATTAACAAAAAAGGGATAAACATGAACAACAACATGTCACGTGTATGTTTGTGTGTTTCCGCATATAAAAAAACCGGCCAAATGCGTACAAGCCTTTGCCGCCTCATCTGATGTTTTATTCCATTTATTAAATTCTCAGCGATTTAGCTTAATTTGCCAATTATAATAATTATTCACTTTGAGTGAAGCCATTCGTGTAGAAACATACAATAGAGGGCCATTATATAAAATACTGTGACGTGACTCTCTGAACGTGGTGTAACATGCTAAAGCAATATTTACTAATAATTTGAATAACATATTTATGCGATTAGGTGAGAAGGCAAGCTAGTAAGAATAGACGTAGGCTAACGTTTTTAATCAAATTAGCTTCCTAGTTCAAAAGTACCCGCAACAGGCGAACGAAGTTGCTAATCATAATTGAAAAAGGAACGATGAAGGACGAACGATGCGTGCCAATATCATAGCAAATATTATTACTATCTCTCTCTCTACTATAGGTACCTACGAGAAAAAATCGTGATAGTGTGTATGTACAATTTTTAAATTATACCTAACACAAACCGATGAAACCATGCCATTTTTAGACTTTCTTTATTTACCTAGATCAAACTACATGTTTTCGGGATAAAAAGTAGCCTATGTTCTAATCCAAAGTCTAGTCTAGTCTAGTCAGCTACCTCCATACCAAATTTTATCCAAATCCGTTGAGTAGTTTTTGTGTGAAAGAGTATACATCCATCCATCCAAACTTTCACATTTATAATATTAGTGGGATTTTTAACCAACTTTCAAAAAGAGGTAGGTTGTTTGGACGTTCTTCGACCACACCGTTACTTGTCAATTGAGCCATAGCGTGAGTGTTGCCAAGTGGAAAATTTAGCTTTTGTAAAGTTAGTCAGGCTTTTTACAGCAATACGTTTATTTATACTTACAGGTACAAGCATGAAAGCTTTGTGGTCACAAATTATAAGACGGATATAGATAAGTTTAACGTTGGCGTTTTATAATAGAATTTCAGTATCCCTGTTCATTCTAAGAGTCTATAGAAAGAAACCTGGACTTACGGGCGGTCAGATTTTGGGAATCTGGCCACGACAATACGTGACATGGTGACATATTGTCGTAGATAGAAGGATAAAAATGCTGTCAACCATCAAAGTTAACATTTTAAAAGGACATCAATAAGATTTTTAATGACAGTAAATATTTTGAAGACTTTATAAAATAAGTACGTAGATAAATAGAAACTCTTTATTTTGTACACTAAAAATTGATAAAAATAGAAAAAATCCAGAATCCATCTCTATAAGGTTGTGGTTTTATCCATTATATACCTAACATTCCTTATATGTGTTCGAGTCGAATCCGCATTCTATAACGTAATTGTTTGACTATTTAACATTTAATTTTATGAGTATATTTATTACAATACCTACCTGGAATGTGACGTTGCCAATCTTCCGGCGCAAGAATCGGTTTCTTCTAGGCGAGCATGTTTCACCGTAAACCGCATCGGCGATTTGGCGGTCAAGTGCAAGCCTATTTAGTATATAATTTAAAAAAAATTAAAACATTATTGTCTACTTACCTACTTTAAATTTCCGGATAATACCTACAATTTGTGTTGCACGTCGATGTCTTGCCGAATAACTTTGTCCACTCAAAATCTTTGCTGGGAATATCTAAGAAACCTCCCTAACAGCGGGTAACTTCCAGTTAATTGTGTCTTGTTTATTGGTTCCACATAATTGCCTCGATTATGGAGCCGTTCCACGCCGCGCGGCCCGAGCCCGGACGCTCCGTAATTATGCCCGCTTTCAACTTCAACATTATCACCTCTCGACGGAGCTAGGGATGGACTACCGGTAAATATAACTCTATCGATAATTACCAATTATCGTATAATTCTTAAGTAGACAACAATTTATTTGTGACATAAAACAAACAAATTTCTATTACAAAAACAATATGCAAAGAATGAAAACCAAGATATACATTTTATGTCACAAACCGGTCTCAGCTCAGCATAGTTTGTCATTTTATTAATACTTATAACAGTTATAATAAGAAGATATATACCTTATACATAAAGAAATAATAAAGAATGATCGTACTTCTAAGAAAATAACTGCCTTTCTTGGTTCGTGACAGTTACATAAAATGGTAGTTAAAGATTTTTTTAAAGGCTAAAGTGAATAGACCTTTTCTAGGGTTATATATTCGATCCTCAGTTATAATGTCACAAAAATTTCCAACGAGAATGCTCAAACGAGTCAGAGGCCTATTTTAAGTTAAAAAAATATTAAGTCATTTTTACATTAGGTAGGTAAGTAAGTACACAAAAAGTTTCTTTAAAAAGCCAAAATTCCGACTATGCAATCTCAGGCACAGAGTATTGAAAAAATGGTATATAGATTCACATACTTCACATAAACTAGACACGGAGACACTGCCTTAAAAAAACTAAAAAGATGTAGGTACGTAAAAAGTTGATTCTCTAAAAAAAAAGGAAATTCGTCGGTCAAAGCGCTCTGCTAGGAAGTTGGAGGCTTTCTATCAACAGCTAGCTATTAAATATTTGTAACTGAGATCATCGTCGTTTTGCTCGGTCGCAATAATTAGTTCCAAAAATATGTACCTATACTACACGCATTTGATATACTTAGTGGTTGTTTTATCATTAATATCGACATTTGACGATAGTTAAGACTCCTCCCTTCACTTTTGCTCAACATAGAAGAGCTTTTAATAAAAATATTAGCCAAGCACGAACGTCAAAGAAACAGACTTTTAATTTAATTACCTTACCTTTTAATAAACTGTGCCTCACAGAGAAATAGCAATAAAATTATTTTCAAAACAACGAATTATTTTCTTCTTAGAATTCATAAAATTAACTTCTCAAACTTTCGTTTCATAGAAAATTATTTATAATTTTCGTAGTAAAATGTTTACCTTTACTGATAGAATACTTAGAGTAACTATTTAAGTATTCTATCAGTTATCTCACTTCCACAGTACAAGCTTTGCTTAGTTTGGGTCAGATGGCGCTGCGTGTAATGTCCTACGATATTTATTTATTATTTATTTTTATTTAAAAATTTAATAATATTCAAATTTAAATAATTAGAAAAACTTAAGTAATTTTCTACGTAAATGGAGATTTTTAAGAATCTGAAGAATTAAAAAATAGTTTACATACTATGACTAGGTGGTTGATTTCCTTAGCATCTGGGTAGGTACCACCGCAGTACCAGATAGTCAGCCGCCAAGCAGTAGTGTGTAAACATTACTGTGTTTTGGTTTGAAGGGTACTGCAGCTAGTGAAATTACAGGGCTGTTGAGACTAACCATCGAAAGTCTCCAAATAACGAGCGCCAAAACAGTGATGACCTGGACTTTGTTTTGTTACTCAAAGTTCTGTGTATAGCTGCAATGGACAGGCGTTATCTCTTACCATGAGGAAAGCGTCTCGTTCGTCTCATTACTTTTTACATTTAAAAAATGCTTTTGTTTTTTCAAAATGTTTACCTTCACTGGCAGCTCAAGCTCATTGTTGGGTCTTGTCTCTACGTCATGTGTACCGACCGCACCATCCATCGTCATCATCGCTACTACAACATACCTAATGAAATTTCACGATAACACAAAATAAGCCAGATAAAATACTATAGGCATGATATTTAATACAATATGCCTTCAGGCGAGCGTGCATAGTGCAAGTAATATTATACTATAATGCTCGCCCGCAGCTACGTCTAGGTGTACCAATAGTACAGTACTTGCTAGTAGGTAGTATGAGGTAGTTTGTCTGTCTATGTAACCTGACTATCAAACTGTTTTTAGAGTCTATACTTTTTTTTTATGATGCCGTTTGTTATTTTATTCATCTTTGTTAGATTTTCACTTGTTTTTTACCCACGACGGAACGGAGACGGTTGGCGTATGCGTTTGGGGTGAGAGGATGTTTGTTTGTGCAAATACATGTTGCCATTTTTCTTCAAAACTACTAGTCCGATTTTGATGCAGTTTTCAGTTATTGGTTTGGGTTTGATTGGTGCATGTTCTTATTAAGGTAAACTTACATTTAAACGCGGAAAGAGACGTATCGCCTCGTGTTTTTTTCCAAAACTTGTTTTTTGTCGAAAAATGGTGATGCTTTTCTCATAAAGCGTCGAATCACAAGCGCGAGTGTGGGAAAATGATATAATGTGGTGAAACATGACTTTTTGTGTTGTTTCCAAAACTCCATCGA
This sequence comes from Biston betularia, assembly GCA_905404145.2. Lineage (NCBI taxonomy): Eukaryota > Metazoa > Arthropoda > Insecta > Lepidoptera > Geometridae > Biston > Biston betularia. The sequence continues at coordinate 6,678,317 of FR989879.1, forward strand.
AACTTTATAGTAAAGTCACTACTATTTTACTAAACCATGACTGGACTTGATTGACACGGACTGTACTTGACCAAGACTGGACTTTGACTATAGCTACGAGGAAAGTTGTTTAACTTTTGAAACTTGAAAATATAAAACACTTGACACTAGCAAATGCTCATAATGCGACGCCAAAACCAAAGAAAAAAAACCTGTAACGTGTAATGAAAAGGTTTAATTTCATTTGCTGTATGACTTACGATATGACGATTGGTTGGACCTTAAAAGAGTTAGCGCCAGTAGCATAATTAAATTGAAATTAGCGACCAACACCGCACACAATTTAATTACTAAACCTTCTAACCTTCTAAAGGAAGTTTTTGCGTTTACTTGTACTTACGTTTGACTATTAAGTCTTTTATGTTTAAGAATTTTATCCTAAATGTAGTAATAGAAACTAAATAATTTCTTACTCTCTTCTTTTGTCTCTCTAGAAACTTGTTTGTTCGGTTCGTATCTTTTAATAAAATAATTTGTACACTTTTTAGAAATAAGTTTATTCAATCTAACCATGAGCCGACGGAACTTTCAATCTGCTGACGTCATATTGACACCCTACACTACCACACTAAGCGTACCAATACAATTTCTAGCCAGTGGTTATACTACTTTTGAAAGAAAGGCTATTTTGCAGTGGCAATAGCTTTTCTAAGTGTTAGTGTGTTGAGGTAATATAGAAATGTGTTATTCTCTGTACACAGTACACATTTCTGTGGGGGCGTAGGCCACTTTGCAGCTTGCCTTGCTTCCGGCCGTGTGTGAACTCTGTCACCTTGCTGACGGTAGCTATGGAGATCAACTGACATAACGAATTTGGGCAGAAAACACAAATATAAAAATAATATAAAATGAGTTTTTGTTTTGTTCCTATTTTTCCGTACTGCCGTACCGTAAAAAAACGAGTTGGTACTACATTTTGACGGCAGATTATATTCTGCCGCTAAACAGTAGCAGTGCAAATATTACTGTTATCCGGTTTGAAGGGTACTGCAGCTAGCGAAATTACTGGGCTGTTGAGACTAACCATCGAAAGTCTCAAAGTAATGAGCGCCAAAGCAGCGATGCCCCGGACTTTGTTTTGCTACTCAAATTTCTGTGTATTGTTGCTACAGTTATATTTTACCATCAGGAGAGCGTATCGTTCGTTTCATTACTTTTACATTTAAAAGAAAGTGGAATCGCGAGCGTCAATGGAAACTACTTGTTTATCATTTTCATAATTTTACGTCTTATTTGTCGATACATTTTTATTCTAATGACCGGCAAGCGCAGCGTAGGACGTCCACCCACAAGGTGGACAGACGACCTAGTAAAGACCGCAGGAACGCGCTGGATGCAAGCCGCTTCCAACCGGTCTTTATGGAAGTCAATGGGGGAGGCCTATGTCCAGCAGTGGACGTCCTACGGCTGAAATGATGATGATGATGATGAATGCGGGGTTACTAACGTTTCCTATAGTTTCGGCCACCGGTGGCCTTCTTCAAGGAGACAAAGCAGAGTACAATGCGCGCGCGATCTCGTCTTGCTTCGCACCCGCATACGTAAAACAAAAACGCGTCGAAACCACATCGGTACCTATATTTATCGATAGTTTTTTGTTCTAGGGGTATTGATGCCTTTTACTGGATTTCGAGGGTACTATTACGAGATATTCCTGCTTACACACAGATCCGAATAGCTGCAATGTTAGAGCTGACATGCTGTCTGAAAACGTATGACAGGTTTGGCGGTTGCTGTCACAGAGCAAATAATCTGAACCGATAATTTGAGGTTCCTATTTACGATAGCTCTTACAGTTATAAATGTTCCACAAGACCCCTCCAAAGACTGACCGGATCATCAAACTAAGTAGTACCTAGCTATAATATAGCTAGCCAGACAATCTCCAGTATACATCATTTCCCTCAGCCCCCATCGATAGTGAGCACATAGTCTTGTATTATCTCAACTTTTCGGGTGACCATATAATACGAGTACGTGTGGTCTACTGTTTTGTAGCGATAATAGTTCAGTATACTTTCTACTCCTTATACTTTTAAATAACTACACTTTTATTGCTAAGAAATTTGTGGTTAACAGGCTAGTTGTTTGCCCATAGCTCACCTGTTATAAAGTGACGGCGTCATTGAAGATGGTAAACATACCTAGCTTATAATGGGATTGGCTCTCAAGTGATGCTGCCAGAACAAACCGTTAGGTTTTGAGGGCAGGTTTTTAAACTTGAAGGTGGTAGCAAGCCAGCAGAGTACCTGAAATTACCCTACCACCATGCTATGATTTTCTGACGTAGTTTTTATTTACCGGAAACTCATGCTCAAGGAATTTGAGCCCACGTATTTCGGCGTGTGAACTGACCGCGCTTACCACTGAGCTATCATCCCTACAAAACTATTTAATAAACTATCATTCTTGTAAAAGATGTAGGTATGGCATATTAACCATGGTAGAAAAACGTGATAAGATATAGGTATTCTACAATGAAGAAAGGGGGAAAAATGTTTCTCCTAAAAACCTAATAAATGTTTAACCTAGCTATTCCAAGTCGCAGGGGACCAAAGACTAATAGCTTTCATGGGCGGTCCGGCAAACAGATTTTTAAGCCAATTTTTTGCTCAATCTCAACTCTGTCCTGAAGAAATAAAATCGTCGTTTATTGAATCGAATCTCGAGTGATGTCCATTTTGTTCTTGACACGACATTTTATCTTCACTATCTTGGAGAATATTTACTTTAATATTACTCTTTGATCTGTTTGAATAGAGGGGCTAGACTGGATTTGATTTTTTTGATCTTCAGCTAAGTAGGTCTGTACCTACATATGAACACATTCAAAAATATGTTTTACTTATTTCAGAGCTCAAGTATAAAGATATCAATTTCTATATCTACGAATTTATTTTCTTAACAACACAACAGTAGTCTTTACAGTATCGTGCGTTTCTAATAATAAAGCACATAGATCAACAATAATACTATTTATGTTGAAGTATTTTTTTTTAGAATGGAACCCTCGTGTATAAATGTTTAAAACGTTTCGATCACAACAGATGTTCATCGGCGATTAATCGATATATTAATGATTTTAATCGACTGCGGTTTATAATAAATGCTATTAAGTACCTAATTTTATCATTTGGGGTAGTATTTCAATCTCTAAAATATTCTTATAGCATGACTGCAAAGAAGTGTAATGTTTTCAGGGTGTATGTATATACCTATGTATGTGTGTGTGTGTCATCATACTGAATGATACTGGCGAAAAAAAATCTTAATTAAGCTTCTTTCAATGTTACTTTAAATCTTGTCTCGTTGTCACGACTGTAGCTAAAAGGAAACGCATAACGAAATTTCACTTGGTAACAAAGAAAACTAATTTCTAGTATGTTTTTTGTCAATGAATGTAATTTAACATAATTGAAACTGACGTTGTATGGACACCGGTTCATTTCGGTACACTACCCGGTCCCACCCCCGGACCCGCGCATCAATCGCTGTCTTCTCGTGCGATGCGCGCAGCGGCTCGCAGTGCGAAGAAAAACGATGTCACTCGCGTCGCGCGCGTTGTACTCAGCTTTGTCTCCTTGAAGAAGGCCACCGAATGTGAACGAAGGCCACGTAAAACTATAATCGGAGTTTCCGACATAATTAAACATGAGTAATTCTGCATAAGTAAAACAAAAATAATAATTTAACATCGTAAAACTTATTCCATCATAGTCAAAGAAAAGTCTTTGTAAACTGCACTAAACATTTCCAGTGTACCCTGTAATAGGCAGCAATCTGTGGAATGTCACAAGCTGTTAGTACACGTGCGCTACCCCATCGCTTTGATATACCCTCTGTAATTATGTCCAACTATTTCGCCCGATTGGAAACTGGCTAATTTACCCTTTGTTAAGCATATTTTTGTTATTAATTTTGTTTGTGATTAACCACTTCCCGAAGTTTGGGAGTTTATTTCCTGTCCTGTTGTAATACGTATTACTTTTTATACAGCTAAATGATGATGTCTAAACATTACTGTTTTGAAAGGTTACTTGGTGGTTTCATTAGCTGGTAGTTGTCTAGGTAGACACCACCGCAGTACCAGATAAATTACTAGTAAGTAATTATATGTTTGTTTTTATGGACATTTAACTATATTGACATAATTGATATAATTGACATAATTATTTTATATGTGATATATAACTCCATTGACATTTTCATTTTCATTATTTGACATGTTATGATTTTGATATTTTTAAATATGAATGGAAAAATGACCTGTAACTTTGGTGTTATTAATAAATGATTTGTATTTGTATTTGTATTTGATATTCTGCCGCCGTGAAGTAGTGTATGAACGTACCGGTTCCAGTTTGAAGGGTGCTCATAAAAAAAAAATTGTTTTGATATCCGTACGACGGTACGGATAAAAATAAATTTAAACAATAAATGAAACAGCAGAGCACTTCGCGTTTTATATCATCCGATATAAAACGCGAACCGTATTTTTACCCGGTAAACATATAATTAATTTTATTAAAATTAATCGTAATGTATGTTTGAGTTTAAAAGAATCAAGATTGCCATTGGACTAAAAAAGAAGCAGAGCTGAGTATGAACCCCGCTTAGCACGTTAGTCATGATATAAGTCTGTCTACTCGCAAAAATAAGACGATGTATCCAGATTTATCACGTTTCCGCGCGAGTATTATGTATTAAGACATTTTTTGATAATAAAATATGAATTTGAAAAAATTGATCCCAAGCTAAATCAGTTTTATGAAAATACAGCCACGTTTTTTCACATCAAATTCAAAATTAATTTTAGTTGATTTAAAAATTAGATTCGATAAAACAGTCGTATGTAGTAAATGCCTACCTACATAATATTATAAACATTTTTTATTTCGAATCGACCACATCCGAAAATCATTTTTCATTAGTCATTCCGACATAAGGCGGTGTGCACACGAGCGGCACGCGCGCGCAGATTTATCAGGCGTAATTAAAAGGCGACGCATTAGCGTATGAATGTGGCGGGTGCGCGCGCGCCGGGACCGTACCGCACCGCAGCTGTCGTGGAGCAGCGGCTAATAGTGCGGACAATGAGGTTTGATATTTACACAATAAAAAATACATCATTATTAAAATTTAATGCTTTAGATGACAGCCCTGTTGGTTCATTGGTGCTCCAAGAGTTGACGGGCGTGGGTTAGATTCCCACACAGGACAAGCATTTTGTGATATAAGCAAATGTTTGTTATGTATTATAAGTAAGTATTTACAAAAAAAACTATTTAAGTACTCTATCAGTTATCTGTCATCCATAGCACAAGCTTTGCTTAGTTTGGGGTCAGATGGTGCTGTGTGTAATGTCCTATGATATTTATTTGTTTAGATGGAGCGTTGAATTTGGACAAAATTGGTGACTCTCGCGCTGTCTCGTTTCTGGTGTAAAGCTTGGCCGTTGCCAACCAGCGCGTTAATGCTGCTAGGGTTTTTATTTTTAAACCTCAATAGAAATATTTGCGATTTTCTGAAAAAACGACTAGAGTCAATAATAATAATAGTTTATTTGTGGCGTAGGTTTATGTAGCATTTTAGTAATATTTATACAAATACAAATACAGACACAAAAAAAAATCAATAACACCTTAGTTACAAATCAATCATTATTTTCTTATTTAAAACTAATATAGTATTTATATTTATATTCTTTACTAATAAATTATGTATCCATATAACATTAATGTATAATTTGATTAATTTAAAAAACCTTTAAGATTTAAAAGTCTTTATATTATAAAATTGTTCCTGCATTAACCAAGATTTCAATTTATTTTCGAAGGTGGCGACGGAAGGTGTGCCATTGAAAGAAAGTTCTATTTTTGTAACATTATTTTTTATGTGACCAAAATTTAGATAAAAAAAACGAAAAATAGAATAAAACCAATTATTAATTTCTCAAATTTTTATTTTGTATTATTATTTTTCTCATTGATATTTTATGAGAGTTATAAAAGTATCAACACAAGTCACCCCAAGTTTAAATCGCGTGACGTTTCGTGATTGTCTAAACGCCGACAGATGTGTGCCGGAATGTAATGCGTCCGCGGCTTTGCGATCACTACATTTTATATCAGGCACCCCTGCCGCAGCACATTTGATATCAGGCGAGCACCCCAGTGCTAAGGATTCATTCACCTCGTCACATGTTCAATGGGGCGGCCGGATATTTAACATTTTTTGCAGAAAACTAACTTTTTGTAAATTTTGATTTACTGTCCCAACGGTAGTTTGTGAGTAAGTTTTACATTATAAGTCATTTTTTTTGCGGATATGGTTATGATACTTTTTTTTTATGATTGACAGGTGAGCTGTGGTCCAAAACAGGATCTGTTTTGTGACGGTGTGGTCGAATATAGTAAAGAACACCAAGCCTGGAATGGAACTAGCTCTAAAGTGAAGCTGTCGGAACACACCGTTAGATGCTTGGCGGCAGATTCAACTTGAGGGTGGTAGCTACCCAGCCGAATACTAGAAAGTACCCTACCACCATGCTATGGTTTCCTCACGGTGTTTTCCTTCACCTACAGCTCAACCTCATTGTTGGGGTTTGAACTCACGCCCTTCAGCATGCGAACCGACCGCGCTGACCAATGAGCTAATATCGCTACGAAATACTGTTTTCATCCGACTGCAACGCAGCAAAAAGCATTTATTTTTCTATTAGGTACCTACAATTGTTTACACGAGTAGTTATAATAGTGTTCTAGACGTTGCCGTTGAAGTTGGTTAAAGTTTACCTAGTTCATCTGCTACGTATCTAATTATCTACCTCAGCTGGCCAACTTTGTAACTTGAGTATCGGTTTTCATAACATCAGGAAGCATCTTGAGACTTTGACGGACTTCCTCATCTTTGGACAATAAGTTCTATCCATCATCAATATCTATAGAACGCGGGTCGCTGGTCTGTTGCTGTGCTCTCGGTATACACACAAACTAGTACTTTACAACTTACAAACTTTAACCATGGATTAAGTTTAAATTAATTTGACAAAATTTCATCTTCCTATATTGCACTAATTTAAAAAAAAAATGATATTCAATTTGACATAGGTGTCTGCGGAGAGGATAAATTTAAATTATAAAAATCTAGAGCACTATAAATTTATAAATACGTAAACTAGGAACTCTACATAACTACGTACTTCTGGTGTCTGGATTTTCTATAAATGTATTATATTTTCAAATGTCTAATGATAAAATCAAGTTAAATAAGGCTCAGTCACAATTGAAATCACATAAAGCAAGTCACTGTTTATTCTTAGACTAGACTGTGGCTAGTAAAGTAGTGATGATATTACAAAAAGGTGCAACGGAATTTTGCAAACGTCACGAAAAGACCACATTATCTAACTTGCCCACACTAGTGGGTAAAATCGTGTTGGTGACACGATGATTTAAAAAAAAGAAAAGTACAACTTAAATTGTCGCATAGAAAATTAATGAAGACTTTAAGATTTTTTCTAATCTATGACTACGAATTACATATATCTAAATAAACTTTTAAAATTGACCAAAATGTTTGTGGTAAGCCAGCTGCGTGCCTAATTACGATAATTGGTTCATTTTCATGCTTCCTGCTTCTACTACAACATTCTCGTTTCCAAACTAATTAAAGGTATGTTTTGTGTGATTATTGTGAGATAGTATAGTCGTTATGATGTACAATCATGATAAATAAGTAGTTAGGTTAGTTTTAATGGCATTATTAAAATTATATCTCGAAACAAAAGTTCATCCGTTCGCAAGTTTGCTAAAGAATTTTACCTCATCATCGTCATTTTAGTGTGTAAAATTTATTACTTTTTTGAAAAAGAAATGAGCCAAACGAAACGTTCCCCTTGTGGTAAGACATAATGCCTATCATTGACCACTGCAATAGTACCCAGAATTTTGAGTATCTATCCAAACAAAGTACAAGGCATCGCTGCTTTGGCGCTCATTACTTTGAGACATTCAACAGTTAGTCGCAATAAACCTGAAATTTTAATTTTTCCACACAAGAAATTAACATGACATGAGATGAGCTGAGGTCAAACTCCTATCTTGTCACTGTAAACCATAAACCATAAAAAAGTTGTCAATAATAGTCGTTAGACTCATATACAGGAGCCTCTTAACATGGATCTAAAGACATTAGATATGGCAGAACCCAGATTTATCAGGAACAAGACATAGAGTCGGGTCATAACTTTTTAATTTCTTTAATTTGCCAGTTTCCCGAAGTTATCAGCATTCTATCAAGTGTTTCCAAAACAAGTATTTATGTATATTTAAAAATAGTAGAAACAATATTTATTGTACCACTGGAAAACTAACTTCAACTAACCTACTATTTCTATGAATCAATTTAAAGTTGTTATTACTAATTTTTTTTAAAGAAAAATGCTTTACCGAATATTTACCTTAATCTTAAATAATGCCAACTAAAATATCTTAAAATAATACTATTTACAAATTTATATAAATAATTTAATCTAAAAGTCCGTCAGAGGAGGGATATGTGGCCAGAATGCTGGCAGCATTGCCACGCTGGATGGTAATGCTTAGCTTTTGATCAAAGTAGATACCAGCATTCTGGTCACCTAAAGCCTCCTCTAAACGTTTGTTAATCTAAATCTTTAGTTTAGTTCACGAGGTACTATTTTTTTTCTTTGCAAAAAATAGTAGAATATTTTTGTATACACTTCTCGGCATAAGTAAGTAAGTTCTCGGTAAGATATAATAAACAATTATCAAAAACAAGTAGCTGACATGGTCGGTCCAGTACTTCATTAATTACAAATATATAAAAAAAAACGTTGGTACCTAATAATTTGAATTAATCCTTACCATATCTAGCGGGCAATATGTTCGTGGTTTACAATCGTAAAGCCCCTTTCAAGAAACAGGTCAAGGTATCACCTGTTGCATCCTTGAGGAAATTAGGGGAGCGACTGAAGGGTGTCGGGTTTCACCAGACAGGTGATTTATGGCGTTCTGCGATACTGCGGTCACAGCAAGTTTATTAAGCAAGTGTTTTGCAACATACTAAAGGAAATGAAAACCTGATAACAAAATACAGACGCTGTTTTCTACCCTTATCTAAAAGAATAAACTAATTTAGCGGACTTCCGCTCAGTGACAACTGGAATTGATAAAGCAAAAATGGTTTTTTTTTTTTAATTTATTGTTAAGCTGTTTTACTTTTGATTTATTTACAAAGATTACCTACATACTACTACTAGGTCTACTTTAATTGTTCGAACAGCTAAAGCGTGGAATACGTTACCCGAGGGGGTGTTTCCTGATAGATATAATTTGGGAGTTTTCAAGTCGAGAGTGAATCGGCATCCTCTAGGCAAGCGTGCTCCATCGTAGATGGCGATCAATCGCAAACCTATTCATCATCATTATTAGCCTATCGTAGACCACTATTAGACGTAGGCCTCTCCCAAGACACGCTACTCAGCCTGATCTGCGGCTTTTCGCTTCCAGTCACTGCTAGCTGTAATACTTATATCGTCACTCCAGCACGTTTTCCAATTCGTAGTAGCTACTCTTAAACACGTCTACTCCAGCGGTTATCGGTTCTGCGACAGATATGACCACTGACATTGAGCTATAGCGGTGGCTTTGGTTCTCTGAACGAAGTTAAAGTTACAGCAGTAAATTTAAAACACTCTCCTGATGGTAAGAGATAACAGCTGTCCATGACCATTGACGTAGTAACAAGAACTTTGATTAACAAAACAAAGTCCAGGGCATCGCTACATTAACGCTCATTACTTTGAAGCATTCGATGGTTAGTCTCAATAGCCGTGTAAGTTTTTTTTTATGGTTGATAGTCTAAGTGTTTGACCACAGCTCACCTGATGTTAAGTGACGATGTTGTCGAAGATGGTAAAGCACACCTAGCCTGGAATGGAACTGGCTCGCAAGTGAGGCTGCCGGAACACACCGTTAGATGCTTGGCGACAGAAGTAAGAAAGAAAAAGGATTAAATCGGTCATGAACCGTCCTCGCGGCGCATACCATTTCAAATGGTATCTGATTTGAGTATAATTATGAGTACTTTTAAACTTTTTGAGTAGGTACTCAAAGCACTCGTCAATCGTCAAGTAGGCTCGGAATGAATGGCGAAAATAATAATACGTGCTAAAGAACCCGCATTTTGTTCGGTCTACTGAATACATAGATAAGCTTCTGGTGTTCGTTCGACATGTGCTCTATTGTGGTTTTGCTAACGAGTAGTACATACCTAAGTATGTATTCATTTATGTGGTGTGTAATAAATTATCGCGACTTAAAACTAAAGACTAAACTGTTCGAGTCTATCTTCATTGTACGAACCGCTAAACAATGAAATTTGCTGCCCGAGTGGGTATTCCCTGATAGATACAATCTTGGTGCCTTCAAGTCACGAGTGAATCGGTTTCTTCTAGGTGAGCGTGCTCCAACCTAGACTGCATCCTCACTTCGAGTTGGCGGTCAAACGCAAGCCTATAAGTATTAAAAAAAACACATAATTTTTGACGGCCCTGTTGGTTCATTGATAGAATGTCTGCTTCAAGAGCTGAAGGGCGTGGATTCGATTCGATTTCGAGTTTGTTCTGCTTCTGTATTATAAGTATGTATTTCCAAAAAAAATATTTAAGTATTATATCAGTTATCATAGTAAAAGCTTTGCTTAGTTTGGGGTCAGATGGCGCTGTGTGTAATGTCCTGCGTTTTTTTTATATTAACTACTTTTAACACCGGGGCTTAATCGTGCACAAAATAAAATGTAATTAGTTTTGTTTCTTTATCTTGCCGTTTCGGAGCTATTGCCATGATAAGTTTTGGAAAATAATGAAACGAGCGATACGATTTTTCAACGTTCCCGCAAAAGAATTGTAGATGTAACATCAACACTCATCTACCCATCTTCGACCAAACCGTCACTTAGCATCAGGTGAGCTGCATTCAAACACTTAGACTGTCAACCATAAAAAAGTACTTTATTTTCTAATTGCAAATGTTACCTCTAAAAACTAAAAAGTATCACAAATAGGTCACTCTTTTGTAAATCCAACAGCTCACAATGAAGCGCAGCGGACAGAGATGAGGGTGCGTACACCTGCCTATATCACGGCCCCGCAGCTGCCGACCTTTCAACTGTCACCTCTACATGCTGGCACTGAGAACCGACGGGGACGGAACCTTCAAATTGCAGTAGTCAAACTCTAGACGCGAATTGTCACAATTTCAGATAGCTAACATATAAATTTCGTAATCGCTTATTAGCAAGCTGAAGTGGCAATGGGCTGGACGTATCTGTCGCTGAACCGATAACCACTGGGGTAGACGTGTTCTAGAGTGGAGACTGCGTATTGGCAAACGTAGCGTAGGACGCCCTGAGACACGATTGAGTGACGATATACGTAAGATAGCTGGCGGTGGATGGAAGCGAAAAGCCGAAGATCGGGCTGAGTGGCGTGTCTTGGGAGAGGCCTATGTCCAGCAGTGGACTAATATAGGCTGATGATGATGATGATGATGATGAACATATAAATTTGCAAGATTTACGTATTACATAAACGAGAGAAATACGTATGGAAATTGTGACAGTGTCTTTGGCGGAAGTAAATGGAAGCTGTTTTTTTTTCATACATTTGAGTATGTTTTGAGTATGTTGCATTTTCTTCGTGCGCTGCCTCTGTTTTGACTGCAAACGTCCTACATAGAAAAGAGATACAACTGTATTTTTTATACTTTTGCGATTTGAACAGAATCGGAGAGCCTAGACAAAATAACATTCGATTAGCGATAACGCTATCAGAAAAATCCAAAATATACGGCATTGACATAAGTCGATATGTCATGTGGTTAGCTTATGTCGATCTCGTAAACATTTGACTTTTCTATTAGCGTTATTGCCAATCGAATGTTTTATTTATAAGGTAAGTTTATCACGAAGCGCGTTATAAAAATAATTATAAAATTAAAAAATTGTACAAAACTTCAGTACTGTCATGTTTTCTTTAGAGCGAAACTAACCAGTTTCAATATAGCGGGGTTGGTCATAATGCTAAAAATAAAGAGATGCAATACGGCTATTATTTTTAAAATTAGATTTTAGGTAGCTTACTTATAAATGTGACTTAAAGTTGAGCTAGCTTTACGTGAAGTAGTTTGAGGAGCAAGAAATTGAGAAAGTATCTTAAGTATGGATTTACTATAAGTGACATTTATAATTAGTTCTTTTGATTAAATAAATGAGGAATAGAGAATTAGATAAAAATAAATTTACTTGCTTAATAACAAAAACAAATCTGTCAAGAGTATCTGATAGCTGATTAAACAGATTATTTAGTGTGTACAGACTGAATATGGTATATCACACATGAAGTAAATTTTATGCATATTTAAAATTACTAGCAACTTATCCAGGTTTAGCGTGCATTTCTAAGCTTAACCTGGATTACTATTACTTATAGGGTTGCGTTAGACCGCCAACTCGTCTGATGTTACGTGATGATGCGTTTTACAGTAGAGCAGGCTAGCCTAGAAGAAACCGATTTACTCGCGACTTGAAGGCACCCACATATCCTTTAGGGAACACCCGCTCGGGCAGCAAATTCTATTATTTAGCGGTTCGTACAATGAAGGTAGATTCGAACTGTTTAGTTCGAGTGTCATTTTTCGGTCGAACTTGTGATCAAAATTCTCATTTTTCTTGGCCAAACTATCGAATAGTCTAACGAATAATAATTTTAATATCACAAGTCTTATTTTTAAAACCAATTAAGCGGATCTAATCGAGTATCCCTGTCCGGGACGCACAAAAATATTTGATGTAAACATGAACGTTCCCCATCCCCTTGCTCTCTATAAAAGCAGAATTCACATTATAAAAGAAGCGGAGGATAATAGTGAAGCAATTTGCGAGCACAGTCGGTTGGGTGCGAAACTGCGAGAAATAATAAAAATAATAAAAAGCTTGTATCGCGAGTCGTACGCCGTGACGGTACAGAAGCGTGCTGCGTACGCGCACTGTTCGCACGCGGCTGGCACGCGCCACCGTGTGCACCTTGCGTACCGTTAGCAAAAAAAGAATTTATAATCTATTTATTAATTGTAAATCAGTGTTATATTAAAATTATTTGTATCATTTTCAAAATCTTTTTTGTGCTGCCATTTGATTATGGTCTCTGACTGTGTGCCTTCTTGGTAAGCTCAAAGTAGCACAACGCGCTATGGAGAGGGCTATGCTCGGAGTTTTCCTACGAGATCGAATCAGGAATGAGGAGATCCGTAGACGAACCAAAGTTACCGACATAGCCCAACGGATTAGCAAGTTGAAGTGGCAGTGGGCAGGGCACATAGCACGCAGAACTGATGGCCGATGGGGCTGCAAAGTTCTGGAGTGGAGACCACGGACCGGCAAGCGCAGCGTAGGACGTCCACCCACAAGGTAGACAGACGACCTAGTAAAGACCGCAGGAACGCGCTGGATGCGAGCCGCTTCCAACCGATCTTTATAGAAGTCAATGGGGGAGGCCTATGTCCAGCAGTGGACGTCCTACGGCTGAAATGATGATGATGATGATTTGATTATTCACTCGTGAGTCTATAAAGTAAATAGGCAGTATAATCAAAATTTAAAAAAAAAATTGTACGTACCTATATACCTACCTAACGTTGCGTAGAAAATGTGTAGAGATTCCTTGATTCTACAATTTGACTTGACATATCGGAATTATACTTAAAGAATTTCAAATCAGCTCTTTTTTGTAAACTATCACTGCTGGGTGCGGGTTTCTTCTCATTGTGAGCAGAGTAAGGCCATAAGCGTGGTGGACATGCTGGTCAAGTGCGGGATGGCAAAATTCACTTGGCACTTGACTATACACTGAATGAACTTGCTTCGTAACTTAAATTAAAAATGAACTAAATGGCTTTATTAAACAAAATAAAAAAGACCTTAAATTATACTATTTACAAAATGTATACAAAAAAAAACTTAGTCTAAAAATCCGTCAGAGGAGGGATATATGGCCAGAATGCTAGCAATATTGCCACGCTGGGTCGCAATGCTGCCATCATAAACTTAAAAAAAATATTACTATTTTCATATAATTATAAACACTGGAAAAAATACAAGCGTGAAAAATCATACAATTTTTTTCGGCGTTCCCGCCAAAAATAGTGCAAGTTTTTTCTAATATGTGTTTCAATCTTGTATTTCATGTCGGTTTAAATTTTTCTTCATTCTTGGTATTGAATTTTGTGTTTTCTATATTTGAAAATACGTATCTTCATTCCATATCTGATACTTGAAAAAAAAATGCGTTAAAAAATATCAGCTATTGAAAAGAAAAGTATTAGAATTTCTATACTTTCTATACATTCAGATGAAGAATTGACATTTTCTGTTTAGACATGATTTGGTCCTTGACAATTAAAAAAAAACATACAGCTCATTTTTTTTTTTTAATTAATTTATCCTGGCACTCTACACAACTCCTTCAGCCGGAGTCTAACATTAATTACAAATTATATTATAAGTGAAAAATTAAAAATACATGCAACTAAATTGTTTCTACAGTACTTCGGATATACTTAAAAATAGGCATATAAAAAACTTTGTTTTCTAGCATGTCTTCAATGCGGCGGGGAACAATGACAGAATTTTTCACTGCTATGTACATACAGCTCATGTTTAGTTGTATTCTATGCTCTATCTTAGTAGATCCCGATAAGTTGTTAGTTATTAAAGGTTCTGTAATATAGACAATAGACAATAGACAATAGACAACACTTTATTTATGACATAAAATACATTTCAACATAATTTACAATACATACATACATTTATACATACAAAAAATATAAACAATAAACATAAAACATAGAAAAACTTAAAGGTATAATATACAATAAATAAAAATTAAACAAAAAAACAAAAAATTAAACAAAAAAAACAAAAAGTATGAAATATATTTTATGTCACAAACCGGCCTCGACTCAGCATAATGCCGACTGAAGCCAGCCGGCGCTGGTCTTCCGTCGAGGCCGGCAAGTGACGTAACGCACGAGTGTGCCGACCGGCAAAAATATTTTTAGGGTGAATTTAAACATAAAACAGAATGATATATACACATACAATAATATACAGTTCCAATAACAGCTAGCCAAACAAGAGAAACAAATAAAATGAAAATAAAATATAAATACCCGAAGTGCGAATACAATACAAAACAGGACGACTGGTTAAAACGACACTTACGGACACACACACACACAGACGAGAAACCTTTTATGGAAAAAAGTTTTAACTATATTATATATCTTTTGGGTTACTTTTTTTTGCTGACTTTCCATCCATATTGTACAAAGGGCCGGATTATTTTATTGTGTTTTTGGTGAACAGTTACTGTGAGGGGAAAGATAGAAGTAGCCCACCTTGTGCGTCTCTCAACTCACTCCCGTAAATCCGCTGAACCCTTAGTAGGTACGGGAAATTTTTATTATTATACGCTTTTTTGGTTTCCCTTCTGTAAATATTTTATCTTTTTTTTTAGTTTTTGGCATCGCTTTGTACATTTGCCAGTGTTAAATTTTTTGATAATTTGACAGTTATTTAATGATAAATCATGTAAAATTAAATTATGCAAATTAAACCAATTCGAGTGATTAAGTAGAAATAGTTCACCAATAAAAACTAGATGTCGCTACGGCGGAACAGACGAAATGTTAAAACGCGATAGCATTTCGTTCTGCGACTTAGACAAGGTGCAACAGAGTTAATGTATATTTTAAACAATAAATCCGGTAATGAAAAGTAAGTTGGTTTCATTACAACGAGCTATCGGTAGAACATTGAGGTCCTTCGAGCCGAATTTATTGTTCAAAATATACATTAATAAAATAAATAAATTTAAAATTTTAAAATAAATAAAATTAATAAATAAAAACGACGGAGTTTTGGAAGTGACACAAAAAGTAATATTTCAACATATTATATCACATTCCCACACTAATTATGCTCGTAATACGGTACTTTATGAATAAAATACTACAATTTTATACATAAATGTTTTAAAAACACGTGTTTCAGAAAATAATACGACGCAACTATATTATTTTGCATTCCCGCCAAAACTCCTGTAAATGCTTTTATTTTTAATTGCAATGTTTTTTTCTTCGATTATAGGTTGTTTATAGGTTTTTTATACTTTTCGGATAGTGTGCCCAGGTATTAAACAAATTGATTCCGCCTGCCATTTTCTACTACCGGACGGCTAGAAGGCGCGGCCAAAGCGCAATTCGTACAAGGTTGATAATCCCGATTTATCTACAAAGCACTTTGATTCCACATTTTTCATACAGACAGCGAGATATAGAACTTGTCTTCAAATCTAGAGTAAACATGTATAGGTACTTGGTGGTTGACTTTCTTAGCAGGAAGTCCTCTAGCTGGGTACCACCGTAGTACCAGATATTCTGCCGCCAAGCAGTAGTGTGTAAACAAACATTACTGTGTTCCAGTTTTAAGGGTACCTACTGCAGCTAGCGAAATTACTGGGCTGTTGAGACTAACCATCGAAAGCAATGATGAAAGCAATGAGCGCCAAAGCAGCGATGCCCCGGACTTTGTTTTGCTACTCAAAGTTCTATGTATTGCTACAATGGTCATGGGCAGGCGTGACCTCTTACCATCAGTAGAGCGTCATGTTCATCTCATTACTTTTACATAAAAAAGGTAAGTGTGGTCTATTCTAAACCGCATCACTGCTTAACATCAGGCAAGTCTTTATATCGTTTTCTCGCCGCTTGTGGTTATTTTTTTGTCTTATTTTTTTTTTAATTTTAAGTTTATGTCAAATTTCGGATTTAGATATATAAAATGTGTAAATACTTTTTTACTTTGTACCTATGCCTATCGACATTGTAGAAAGGAGTCTGCGTCCATTTTCATACTCTTTCATCACATGTGTCTTAATTTTAAATCTGTACAAATGTAAAATAAGGAGTTTTGGCGGAAACGCGGAAAGAGTCGTGTCGCTCCGTTGTATTTTTTTCCAAAACTAGTGTTTTGTCGAGTGTTTATGCATAAAAATGGTGGTGTTTTATTCATAAAGTGTAATGTGGTGAAACATGATTTTTTGTGTTGCTTCCAAAACTACATCGAAGCTTTATAGTAAAGTGACCGCTACTTTACTAAAGCATGACTGGACTTGACTGACACGGACTGTACTTGATCAAAACTGGACTTTGACTATAACTTTAGCTACGAGGACACTTATATAACTTTTGAAACTTGAAAATATGTAAACACTTGACACTGGCAAATGCTAAAAACGCGACGCCAAAACAAAAGAAAAAAAAAGTAAAATAAATTACTTTAATCGTTTTAGATACTAAGTAATATTTCGGACATTTAAGTTTTTTTTTAATTGTCGTCAAGTCAAAATTTTAATTAAAATTCTCATCACTGTTATAACCGAAACGACTGAATAAACTAAATATATACCTTGAACCCTAGTATGTAATAACTTGATGTCTAAATTGTTTATAAGAGTATGTTGCAATCAGTTTACGAAATCCCTTGCACACCTGCACTAGCAAAGGGTTGCGTTGCCTAGCAACGAATGATATAGGTACAACGTTTGAATTAACGAATTTTAGAAAACGCGACGCCAAAACAAAAAAAAAATATATATATTCTCTAGCTTTTTTTTTTATTCTGACACTCATTATTTAAGCGGAAACGCGGAAAAATCGACAACAAAATCAACAAATGTAAGTTGGTAGTATAATTTCTTAATACTTATATTATTTCCAGAGTTAATGTATAAAAATTGTGGTGTTCTATTTATAAAGTTCTGAATTGCACAAAAAACAATAGGAAAATATTTTTTGTTGTAAAATAAAATACATAAACTTATCAAAGCTAAAAACAGCTTTGATAAGTTTATGTATTTATCATTTTGTACAAATATGTACAAATGTTTTATTGATAACACCAAAGTACAGGTCATTTGTTAACTACTCATCACTACTCATTTAAAAATATATAAAGATTTTTTGTTTGTTTGTTTGTTGTTAAATTATAAAAGATAAAATAAAGATTTGTTACGTATACGACCTGTAACTTTGGTGCTAGAAAATTTTCTTGGTGCAACGAAAGATGGTATCAACGTATTCAAATCAGCTCTCAGCAACTTATTTGAAAAAGTATAAGTAATAAGTAACTTAAGCATAATAATAAGCTGGTTATTATTTTTATATGTTTACCTCAAGTCTGATAGGTTCATTAGTGTAATTGATTTCTTTGTTTAATATTTTATAAATTTTGTTTATCTATTTTGCAAGAAATAAATGAATTATGAATGACTATGAAAAGTGCTAAAGGTACAACATAAAAACGTTTGTCTTGTTTTCGTGATTGGAAAACCTTTAGATTTTACATTTTAAGCTTTGAAGCTTCGAAGTTTGGAAGAAATTATTTGTATTATAATTCGACTATCCTATAAGATATACCTATACAGTGCGCATACAATGTAGATAGATAAATGATTATTTTTTTTTACAACAAAATTACATAACATAAATAAAAATACATTTCTATTTTGTATAAGCAATCAATGGCATAGTTGATTTTTATACGATTTTAAGGATTTTTTTATATGATTGACAAGCTAGGTTTTTGATCATAGCTCATTTGATGTTAAGTGACGGTGTGGTCGACGATGGTAAACACACCTAGCCTGGAATGGAACTGGCTCTAAAGTGAGGCTGCCGGAACACACCGTTAGATGCTTGGCGGCAGATTTACAACTTGAGGGTGGTAGCTAGCCAGCCGAGTACTAGAAAGTATCCTACCACCATGGAAGGTTATGCAGTAACTGATTCCCATTAACTTAGCCTTTTTTTGATTTGATAAAAAAACGCGCAAGTAAATTTCTATCATTACTATTTAACCGTTTTTCCTACACTAAAGTAATGTCTCATATGTTTGTTCTCACACGCATACTACCCCTGCTTTTATCCCTGCAAACAATAGTGTGGAGTACAATGCGAGCGCGGGCGCATCTGTCATTTGGACGCGCGTGATTGGTCGGCGCGGAGCGTCGGCGTCGCTCGCGCACCCCTGATTTTCACGGTATTGACCGAATCGATACCAAATTCGATAACGGTAAAATCTCGATAATAGGTAAACGGTATTATTTTAGAACTCTTTATATGAGCACTCATGATTACAATTCTAACAAACACAGAATTTGATAAGGTATTGATTTTTTTTGTCAAATTCGGATTACGTAAGGAGTTTTAAGACTTCTTGGTCGTATAATTTTCGCTTATCATACGCTAAAGCCTTACCTACATCTTACGAATGCTTCAAGTTATCGCGTGTTAGTTAAGCCCAATTTCAGTATGCCAATCAAATTTTATTGTGGGACTACAGTTTCACTCATTTACTACGAAGCAATGTACCTATCTGTTTTATTTTTTATAATATTTGGCGTGGAGTAATAAAAATATTTTACAATTTACCTTGACATAATCGAACAACACGAGCTCTACAACAGCCACTTTCATCTTCTAATATTGCAAATTGAAAAACAAATCTTTGTTTTGATTCGTCATCATTATCAGCCTATCGAAGTTCAATGCTGGACATAGGACACGCCACTCAGCCCAATGTTCGGCTTTTCGCTTCCATCCACCGCCAGCTGTCCTACATATATCGTCACACCATCGAGTCTCAGGGCGTCCTATATACGCTACATTTGTCAGTTCGCGGTCTCTACTCCAGACTACGTCTACCCCGGGGGTTATCGGTTCTGCGACAGATGTGTCCAGCCCATTGCCACTTCAGCTTGCTAATACGCTGAACTATGTCTGTGACTATAGTTCTCTGGCGAATTACTTTGTTTCGGATACTATCCCTCAGAGTAATGCTGCGCATGTTTTGATTGACTGAGCTGATCTTGATAAACATATCAAACGATACCTAGAACTCTGCATAAGGATATAGACTATCTAGTTACCTTATCTAGTTGTTACCATTAACATTTTTTATCACAACGCAGGTGAAACCGCAGGACAGCTAGTAACAAAATAAACTCGACAAGTTCTCATGGCCGTTTTACATAAAGCTTGACTACATCCCCATCGGAGAGAGGAAACAATTACAAAGGTGTGCCACTCGAACCTGTAGGCATCCTTCCGACTACCACAAACATAAGCCCTATGAAATTGAAGTTCCCACGGTAACCGCTAGCCGATATTGTTTTAAACTTTTAAAATATCAATTTATTGTGAACAATTTCTGAGTACCTTTACAAATGATGGCTAATGTAAAAGTTGAGGTAATGATAGTCTCATTATTCCAGTAATTTTGCTGCAGTACCTTACAAACCTAAACATAGAAACGTATACACACTACTGCTTGACGGCAGAATATCTGGTACATATACGACCTCCTGGTAAGAAAGTAAGTAAGAAAGGGAATCTACCAGAATCTCTCTTGATGTTAAGTAACCGTTAAGGATTTTGTTTAACTCTGATTTTGTTAAATATTCTATTAACAGTATCAGAGTTGTGTTCGTAGTAGATAAAAGTTGGCCGTAACGATGAATGTATATTAAATTCCTTTTGGCTTAGTACATCCTGCGTAATTATAAGTACCTAAAAACGAACGAAACTCAAAAAAACCAATTGCAACTTCCTCAGCAACGTTAAAAACGTGCTGTGCTCTTTTATGGGAAAATTAGAGTCCCGTAGTCAGAGGGGCTTTATTTATTAGTGTGACGGATCACCTGATTTTTTCCCCATACGTGATGAATATCCGTGTGAATTGAGAGTAGTGTGTAAAACTGTAGCTCTACAGCTAAAACTTGTGTTGGCAGAAGTATAGTAAGTACCTATCCTGTAACGGGTAGTGCCTCAAGCTTTTAAGAATATCGGTAAGTACCTACACGCCAAATACTAACAAGAAATTATTTTTTTTTACTTTTAATATATTTTAAATAGGCTTCTATTTGACAGCCATCTCGTCTCATGTTAAGTGAAGATGCGGTCTACGATGGAGCACGCTTGTCTAGAAAAAAAAACTAGTTACACGCGACTTGAAGACACCCAGATTGTACCGATTGAGGAACACCCACTCGGGCAGCAAATTCCATTGATAGTCGAGCCGTTTAGTTAATTTGATCATGGGTCAAGGAACGACTGACTTTGTTTTTACAATTTTAGAGTTGTCCCCATAGTAGAGTTGTTGATAAATAAGAGTACAATGACCCCCTTTCGGCTTTGGTACACCCTAAAGTTTACCTACCCTCTATAGGTACATACATATATGTACACAATTAATTTCTCTATGTATATTAGGTAAATTTTATGTATTTCGTTACTGTTAATCCTTACTGTTAATCCTTATTCTTAGTAAGTTATCCTTTAGTTAAACTAAACAAGTCAGCCACTTAGTCAGAATTGGAGTAGGTATGCCCTTTAATTAAGTCATAAGTACAAGAAATCGATAGTCCACATACAGAGTATAATTACAGTCACAGGCGACCGTAAATGACACCGAGGATGCGCGCGCGCAAGTTCCGGGCCTTAGTGGGGCTTCGCAGTTCCGGCACAAGCGACACTTTCCAAGCTGTCAAAACTTCCCCTAGTCGAAATCATTGGAAAATAAACTTTATTTTGTAAAGCCTAAAATCAACTATTGATTTAGTTATTAAACTTCAAGTTAGCGTAAAAGTAGAGCAATTTAGACTCTCAAATTAAGGCTATAGGATCTATCCTTTAGCATGACTCATTGACAAGCTGCTGTTGCATTTAAATATGGACTATAAAAGTGAAGTTATAAGGCCTTTTAGTTTATTTTATGCAGTGGCGCTAAAGCCGGATGCTAGAAGGTGATTTAAGGACTTTTCACCCCATTGGTACGGACCTAAGTACTTTGTAATGTGGTACATTGAACCTATTTTTTTTATTTTGTGGTAAGCCATTGAACCTATTTTTTGTGTTTCTTTTTTCATTTTAATCGGCACGATCAAAGCTTGCTACTGGTGTTAATGGGTCCCTTCCCACTTTAAAGTATAAGTTAGTTTTTACGTTGGATATCAACTCACTAATATTATATACCCACAAGCTACGCCCTGCGGGTTCATTTGCGTTATCCGAGATTTAAAAGTACCCGATAGAATCTATAGATAAATCCAGTTGTACTATTATGTATACTGTGTCCAGGACATAAGCTAGTTCCGCTCCAAATTTTGTCAAAACCTGACCTGCTGTGACACTCTCAAGATATGACAACTATACACACAAAGTTTTAGTTGGCCTTTATAATTTTGTAATGAGTGTTAAGAGTGATATGAATTCGTTGTGTGTAATATTGTGTGAAAACCGCTATCTTAGATGAAGTTTTGGAATGGAGTTAATTTAATCATGTTATGTTTTTGTAGATAATTTTAATTTAAATATAAAATATCGAATAATTCTTCCCATTTCAAATTAAAAGGAATCATATTTAAAAACTAAGCTCCCCATGATTTTGAAGATGTTTATGTAAGGTACAATAACAAATAACTATATAATATACTTAGGATCTTACTGTCTGTCTAAATGCTGTTAAAATTAACAAACGTCATTTAAGTTCGCCGTAACACAAAAATAAACCGTATAATAAATAAATAAATATCGTAGGACTATGCACACAGCGCCATCTGACCCCAAACTAAGCAGAGCTTGTGCTATGGAAGACAGATAACTGATAGAATACATGAATACTTTTTTTTTGTAAATACATACTTATAATACATACAGAACACCTAGACACAGAACAAACATTTGTTTATTCACAAAATGTTTGCCCTGAGTGGGAATCGAACCCACGCCCTACAGCTCTCAAGGCAGATATACTACCAATGAGCCAACGGGGCTGTCAATACTAACTAATAAGGCCCTAACTGTATGTCATAAAAGTCTAGTTTTTACAAAGTAGATGGATAGATAGATATAACTCTTTATTGTGCACATCATAAATAGAAAAGAGTACAGAGAACAAAGAACCTTATGAACTAGTGCCACGAGTGGCGGCCTTATCGCTTACAGCGATCTCTTCCAGGCAACCAAGAAAAGAAAAAATACAATAGAGAACATAAGAAACAGACGGGAGATGTAACACTAATAAGAAAAAAAACAAAATTAAACATATAATAAGTATATAAAAATAATCATATAATAATGCATTTAAATAAAACGAAATATTTACATATATAAATATGAAGACACTCATAATACATACATAGTATGTAATATATATATAGATATATATGTATATATACACATATACATGTATGTATATATATATATATATATACTCTTCGATGAACTTAACAGTCTAATTTCAGAACGGTCGCATCCATTCGCATTCAAGTAGCAAACAATTGCACTGATTGCGCATAGCGACCTCTATATTCATTAATTGAATCCAAATTCATGATTCAATTACATTCAATTATTTTCTCTCGCTGGGCGGCTCACTGGGCGGGGCAGCGCCGATTGGGCGGCGGCTTGGGCGGAGGCGGGGAATCCGCCCAACCAGCTTCCGCTATCCTTGTGTCTCTTCTCGAATAAGATTTACTCAATTGTACTGTAAGATGATCAAAACAAGCATATGTCTGTCTTTCTTTAAATTTACTATTTGCATTCTCTTACATAAACTTTATGCCTTAAAAAGACGTAATGTTGGGAAAAAACTAAAATATTTTATTAATTAGGGTATAAAAGAATATACTGTCACATACACAACTTTAATATTTGAAGGATGAGATATTACATACAAAGTAATGCTCCTAAGGATTTCTTTGCATATGTTGATGACTTAAAATACAAATTTCAATGGAAAAATTATGTTAAAGAAGTGTTTTTTTTATTTATGCTGATCACCTGTATAAAATGTTACCACATCGTTATTTTTAAAGTTTATCAGAATTACGCAATTAACCTTGAATTTGAGCGCCCAAATAACTTTGTATGTACTTACAGAAAAATGCGATACTATCGGTTCAGGACACACCAATCACTTGTTGAATACCGACACAAAGCTTCGACAAGTACCCACGTGAGTCTACATGCGGGTCTTATCACAATCACGTAACAATGAACTTACCTTACAAGTTTTAGGGTTTACAGCTGGTGGCACTCTTGGCTCGTGGATGGGGGCTAAGGCACGCTCGACTAAGAACCGAGGTAGGGCTGCCAAATATGATGGGCAAAATAATTACCAGCGTTCATTGAAAAGTGGTTAATGATGCTCTACATATCTAAATGCTCATTTCGTTAGGTAGACGAGATGTTTTTTAATTTAATGTTGTAAGGGTATACTCATAGCCGTTTTCCATCAATTGGGTTGTTGGCCAAACTATCTGTACTATTATGTACTCTGTGGCCAAACATAAAAATAGAATCTCTTTTCTGCTGGATTTTATTTCTAGATGAAAATAATCCTCGCAATCCAACGGGGCTGTGCGTATTTTGGGTATGTTGCCTTGTTTTTCGCCGTTCAAAGTTTTTTTTTCAGTTAAATATTAATTTTCCTACATTAAGTTCATGATTTATTTAATTTGTTTTTAGAAAAGCTTTTATAGTTTTTTTTCTTTTCAAGTAATTTTTTTTACAGAACAAAACAATACACTTACAGAATATATACTTACAGTATATATTTTTTCTAAATTTCTTTTTGTTTTTTATTTTCTATTATAACAATTTTATAGTAAGTACAAGTATAGTAGCTGTCCCCCTCTACAACTACCATATCAGTTAACCAATCTATCTCTTTCCAAACACGCATTTAATTCAGATGCGTAACGAGACAGCATAAAGCGAGCCGTTCAAAAATAACAATGCATTCAATAAAATTGGCGAACGCAACCCTGCGAGGGTTGTAGGCTGCAGCCCGTGCGGCCGTGCGGTGGCACGAGCCAGGGTGCCAACCCTCGCTCGACTCACCCGACCATCAGTTCTGTCCCGTCCGCCGCGCCAAGCGCACCGCGCACCCCTACTCACAAACAAACCGAAAAACTTCGAATCAATTCAAACTTTCGAATTTCAAACCGACTTATTCATCGCAAAAAGTTCAATAACATTTCATTAAAAAACTTTTTTTAAATCATAAAACTATTTTCTTTTTATTTTCGCGTGTGTCAGGGGTGTCGCTGGCTGATTCAGCAGAGGAGCAGACAGAGGTGAGTCACATACTAAAATTCTTCTCCATAGTAACACCCCACGCACCTGCGTTTGATAGCGCGTGCGACTTGTTTTCAGGGGTGATATCAGAAAGGGTTGATTAATTTTGATGGAAAATAATGATGACACTAGATTTATTTTATCCTAGTCTTTTTGTGATTCAAGTATTTGTGTTTTTTTAGTTTATATGATATTTACTACGTAAGTTTTGTATATCTTGTGACACAGCATTTGTTGCAATTGTGTCGCGCAGCATAAAAATGAAAAGTCTGATGAATTCTGTTTCTTTTACAGGCTTTTTAAATTCAATTCAATTTATTTATTTGCACATATGGGTAAACCTAAAACAGATGAAATTAACAAAATATATATAACCACCATATTTGACCTTTCGCCCTACAAAAAACACGCAAAGAAAGTTGAGCTTGTTTAAAATTAATTTTAGGTACCTACGAAATATTGGCAAGCACAAAAATGTATAAATTTTTTTGGTAAAACACAGTAAAATTAAACTGGATTAAATGTTAAAACACTTGCTTATCTTACATTAAAATGTCATAAAACAAATAACAAAGCAAATTAGACCCACGTCAAAAAAAAAACAATACCAACGAAAGCCATCATCTAAACTTCATGTAGCTACTATATTATTTTTATTTACTGTTTTCGTACGTTTTCAAATGATGTATTTTAAGGTAACTCTCACATGTTCGATCGATAATGTATCTATATGTTTATAATTATATACATAATTATGTAGTTTCGTATAATTCTGCAACCATTAAGTGGATTGATATTTCTTATCTTTTATTTATTACTAGCTGAATGGCCGGTACTTTCTGGTGGCATAGCTCTCTGGATCTATGTAGGTAAACGATCAAATCAAAGTATCATTAACATTTAAAAAAGAATCTGAGAAATCCGCTCAAAATTTCTCAAGCTTTGCGCTTACAAATAAACATCATTACCCTTTCGCTTTTAGTGATAAACTACCACTTGTGATACTAGCTCATTATTTATTACTGTACATTTTTCTATTTCTGGGGGGCACAATAAAGAGTTAATCACCCTATTACTCGTTTTTTATTAAAGCATTGGTTTGTGTTTGATGTTAAGCAAAAGTGCGGTCTGCGATGAAGCATGCTTACCTAAAAGATACCGATTCACTCTCGGCTTAAAGGTCTCCAGATTTCATCGGGAAACACTCATCATTCTACTGCTTCAAGAGCTAATTTTCCGTTGTTATTTTAGTTTTTTCTTTGGACTTGGAAGTCGTAGAAATAACAACTAGTGTAAAACTTTTCAAAGCATACACTACCGACAAAGTTGAGGAAACCGGACATTGTTCAAGTTAGTAGGGGTTGTTAGGAAGGAACTTTTACTATACATGAATATAGAGTCAACCTAATAAGTAGTATCTCTATAGTCTACGTACTCTACCTAGACGAACAAGAAAGTGTAGAGACAATTTGCTAACCAACAAAACATACATACATCGAATTTGATTGACCGATATATTCTTAAGACTTCTTACTTAATCAAAATTAGTAATTACTAAAATAAAATAAAAAATGTAAGAAAAATAAAATATTAACAAATTAAAAATGACAATTAAATAAAGAACTACTAGAACTAAGAACACCTTGTCAACCAATATACAAAAAAATAAAGATAAACGAAAATACGATCTACGATGGAGCACGCTTGATTCACTCACGACTTGAAAACACCCAGATTGTATCTCTCCGTAAACACCCAATTGGGAAATGTAATCCACTGTTTGGCAGTTGATAGATAGACAGAAATACCTTACCTATAATATTAACAAGCCATACTATTATAAGTTTAAATCAATGTTCCGATGTAACAGCTATTAACGCCTTTCATTTGGTAGGAGTTGTGATCCCCGCCTTAATTGTAGTGTCTTCGAATTGAAAATTAATAAAACCGACGTAACGCCAGTGCCTGTAATTACGAAGGGTTATTCGAGGTGTTAATTGTATACTGATTGAATTATTATTGTTATTATTTGAAACCCCAATAAAATAATTTATACGACAAGTAAATATTCAGGATGCCAAAGAAAAAAATGAAACATCTATCAATCAAAATCGGTCAAATTTTTCTATTCATTTTTAGTCTTCGACGCAAATAGGTTTGCGAATCATGCTTTTAATTTTTTGTGTTATTTTGTTTGATTATACAAGATTGCAATGGAAAAAGATGTACCCAAAAAATTGGTAAAATACCCTTCTTTTTTTACTCACGACGGAACGGAGACGGTATATGCGTTTGCGGTGAGAGGATGTTTTTTTTTTATGGTTGACAGGCTAGTTGTTTGACCACAGCTCACCTGATGTTAAGTGAAGGTGTGGTCGAAGATGGTAAAGCACACCTAGCCTGGAATGGAACTGGCTCTCAAGTGAGGCTGCCGGAACACACCGTTAGATGCTTGGCGGCAGATTTTCAACTTGAGGGTGGTAGCTAGCCAGCCGAGTACTAGAAAGTACCCTACCACCATGCTATGGTTTCCTCACGATGTTTTCCTTCACCGGCAGCTCAAGCTCATTGTTGGGGTTTGAACCCACGCCCTTCGGCATGCGAACCTACCGCGCTAACCACTGAGCTATCATCGCTACAAAATTGTTTGTGCAAATCCATGTTGCCATTTTTCTCCAAAACTACTAGCCTATGTCATCGATGTAAGCTTTTACAGACAAATTATGGTTTTACAAACACGAACGCTATATGTCTGATGTTGTATTATAGAACCTTCAGTGACAGAACCCGAGTTTTATTTGGCAGTTTTTTTAAGAGAGAGAAGTTTATCTTTTTGATCACTTCTTTCATCAAATTAATTAGAAATGCCGCATCTTTTTCACAGAAACAAATGCAACCAATTAACCATACACACCAGAACATTAGTTAACTCGATCGTAAAGCCGAAATGTATTTACGGTATTTGCTGTACAAACAATGAATTGCATTAAACGGGGCGACACGAGGGCAAAGTACCTCGGAGGGCTGATTGGAGAGGGTTGGAGGCAGCGTGGGAGCGTATCTTGCCGGTAATTAGGTGACGTATTATCCTTGTATGTAATTTGATGTGAAAGAGATTTTTCTCAGATATACATACTCGAAATACGAACATTTCTTTGGCAATATTCTTGAAGACTAAATCCTTGGGGTGCATTAATGAAATAAATTTAAAAAAAAACTTTTACAAGATTAATTGATATCGCAACAAATCAATACGTGCGACCAGCGGTAACGAAAAATTATAACAAATTTTGTGCTCGCAACAAAAATACTAAAAAAAGTTATTATTAATAAATAATCAAGTTTAAATCTTTATATATTATATGTAGTTAAAATAAAATAAAGGAAAACATTCATTTAAACGAAAGCTCTATCAGTTTATTAAATAAAAATATAATAGAAGACAGTCACCAGAAAAAGACAATAAAAATATTGAAAACACCTCAACTTTTTTTACAAGAAAAGGCAAGGCAAGGCTGAAAGAACAATCTTGTCTAGGGTCTTTGCAATCAATGAAATGGACCACTCGACGTCTGCCACCTTTTATTTTACTTTATTGTGTTTACACCTCACATGTGTATTGCTCTTTATTTTATTAAACCATTTTTGTGAGTAAATAAAAAATGTCTCTTTTGTTGCAGACAAATCTATAAAAACATCAATGATCGCGCTCAAAAACTTATCACAATATGGGGTGCCGGTTTTCTAAGAACAGTTTTTATTGTGAGTAAATATGGAAGCCGCTTTACCACATTTTCATAGATTGGCCACATCACGGCTCTATCAGCAGTATGCTGTTCCTCCTGCAAGACTGTCGACTAACTACTTACATGATCTCGTCCCGCAACAGCATCCCAGTTTACTTCAGCAGTATCTCGCCTACTACAACGAACCCCTTGTGCCTCTCGATCTCTCCGTCAAGTCTACCACGCCGATCACCCCTCCTTGCACTCCGCCACCATCGCAAAAAAGAAAAACAACCGAAGATGTATCTCGAGACAAGTCACCGAAAATATTTAGACATTTCGAAGACACCGACTCTAAAGACGAGAACGAAAACAAAACTGAGAAGAGAAAAATTGAGGACGAAAATTCTAACGACAGCGACAGTCCCGAAGTTAAAAAATTAAAATTCACGAAACAGTTCTTCGAAGAACTAAAAAGTTGTTTGCCTGATAAACCTGAAACCCCGTCGAAAAGTGAAAGGAGCTCTCCGGATGTAGTAGAAATTAAAGACGTCGAAGAACGTCCAAAAAAGTCTTTGAAACCAACGGGACCGCTTAAAAAAAGCAAAGCAGTTCGGCGACTAATGTTCGATGAAGATAAGACTTCTCCCGTCTCCGGCACAATCATACGTGACTTGGAAGAAGATGAAACGCTGGTCGTGCGAAAGGTAAACATTTGAAACAACCCGTTGCATTATCCACACAAACAAAGCTTTATCGGGTAAACGAATCGAATATAAATGGCAAAGCTGCACAGGAACTATTAATTAGACGTTCTTACCATACCATTACAGTCATGAGTAGCTGGCTTTCCTTATCGCCAAAGCAATTAAACAGGTATGAAATCGAGTATTGCACTATGTTTTGCGGTAATAACAGCTCTAAGGCCGAACCGCAACGTTTACTCGAGGGGTGGTCCAGAACATTGAGCACCAAATAAAACGCCGTTTCAATACTTCACACGACATTTTCTTTGGATTGAGATAGCGAACTGTAACGTTCAATTTGGCAGCAATAAAAATGGATTAATGACATAGATTTGTTTAATGGATGTAATTAGAAAAGTGGACTGATTTCTTCAAGTTCCTTTGAGCTTGCATGTTAATGTGTTCGTTTTGCAGGGAGACATCGATCCGGCGTTTAATGTGGTGGAAGTGACCGACGAGGCGAAAGCACTGATTGCTACAATTGAGAACCGACTTGGTCGGTACATATGCCGCTTGTGCCGACGTCTGTACAGCGACGCCTTCGCGCTGGCGCAACACCGGTGCTCGAGGATAGTTCATATTGAATACCGATGTCCTGAATGCGACAAGGTAATTTTTTGGACTAATTGAATAATTTTCCCATATTTATTTTTATACAGTATCGTAAAACATCTGTTTTTCACCCTTTACATAAACAAACTGATACAATTTATGACAATTTATTGATCATCAATTAACATTTGTGATAACCTGTGAGATGAGAACCGTACATATTAGCGTGGGAACAGTTTAAAGCGAGGGTGGGTTGTCAACACTTGGTGTATTTCTATGGGAAACGAATGATGCGATGAGTGGCGGTGTTGCAATGTTTGGAACATGTATTAATTGATATGTTGTGCTTTGCGTGACGCCGGAATGTTAGCAGATATCTATGGTGATGGGAAAATGGCAAATTAGTACACATGCTGCATGAAATGCGTGTATGAAAGTGGGAATAGAAATTTGTTGCATTGTTGAACTTTGTCGTTTGTAATGGACCAAAAATAAGTAATTTCATCACTATATTATAAAGCCGCCACATAAAGCGCATTCTTTTGTTTTCTGTGCCTTTTTTCTACTTATCATTTTCTACTTATTATCATTATTTTTAAGTTTATTCTTATTACAAATAGGCTTGCATTTTGCCATTTTGCCTGACATCAAAAATAATCTAACAACCCATCCTCCTTACTACTACATTTGCTAGACATTGGTACATGAAGCTTATTCCAGGTATTCAACTGCCCCGCGAATCTGGCGTCTCACCGCCGCTGGCACAAGCCCCGCGTACCTGGCGCTGTCAAACGCCGCGAACCTGCATCATCAGACACGGGTCGCTTCCCGTGCCAACGGTGCGGGAAACTGTTCCGGCGGCAAGCATACTTGAAGAAGCATCTCCTAGCTCATGAGCAGCCAGAGGAGGAAAAAGAACCGTCTGCTTTTAGGCAGGTACATGCGGAGTATCCAGCTTATTCCACGGTAAGAGTTTTTCTAGATCATTTACTTACTTTGTAGCGTAGTATAATAGTCCGACTAGATGTTTTTACAAGATCAGCGACGTTAAGCATAACCATACGAGTGACATGCTAAATGAACGTGTATTAGCAAATCAACAGTAGATTGAGTGATGTAGAAGATGATAGGCCTATGATCTGAAGTAGACGTTTACGTGCTGAAAGTTATGGAAATGATGAATAAAAAGTCAATAAAACGCCACATTATCCAGCAGGAAACCCTTCGAGACAGCAACTTCAACACCTTCTGGAACAAAATCCCGCCGCCACAGCAGGAGCTAAACTGGGATAGTGTAAGAACCCGCTGCGTGTCCTCCTGCTCCTCAGAAGATTCCAGAAGCCTGGACGTGACGGGGTCTGAGGACGAGGGGGGAGGAAGGGATGGGTGACGACGCGTGCTGCGGCCCGTGCCGCGGTTCCCTGCGTATGCGCCTGTCTCTAACACGCTTTACGGCTACACGTATGGACAGGACACTCCTAGCTTTTACTTCTCTTAAATTCAGAATCTCGTCGGCTATGCATGTGAATATTGTATGCTTCTGTCACGTACATCCATGTTACATGACAGTGACAGTGAGTGACATGTGACAGTAATAACATCACAGGTTAAAAATTTATTCTAGGATAAATCGTTGTGCTCACAACACAAATTTTACTAACTAAACTTGAAATCAACCATTACATTGCACACAGTATCGTTTTTTTTTGTGTCGTTTTTACTTTTTAGATGCGATTCCATGACAAAAGTCGTTGAAAATTAGTCAACGATGTCCTACAGACTAAAAGTCAGACGAGTGTTGCCTAATCAACCGCAAAATTTTCCTTTAGTGACTAAATACGGTATCAGACGGTTCCCTCATGTTTATTTTGTGTGCTCTATGCGAATTAAGCTGAATGCTGCAATTCAACATTGTTGGATTGCTTCTCTAGTAAATGCATTCATTATCGTTAGTTAACTTTTGTTCATCCATTTCACTTTTAGAAAAATATGTTGAGTCGTGTTATATCACTTTGAGTAAATAAGAGACGTGTAGATATTTTTTTGTTCAACATTTTCTGCAACAAATAGCAATAGCAATATAGCAATGCAATGTAATCGTTATGGTATTGTTACTATTTTGCTTACTTCTAAATATCATCTCGTTGGTCACTTAAAATATGTATTTTGATGTAAATAAGTTTTGAATATCTAATATTTGTGTGGTTTACTATAGTGTTTTAGATTGGTAGTTTTATTGATGGGATTTTAAAAATCGGTAGTATTTAGTAATTAGTTTAGGGGTTAAATTTTGAAATTTCCGTTTCGTACTGAAAAATTTAAATTTATTATGTAGGATAAAACATATTTATTTAGTTAAATTATTTACCCTCGTTGTGTTTACATCACTGTTATCTAATCGGAATATAATTTAATGCTTTGCAATAGAATTTTGGGGACCTTGTCTCCACAACCTGCATGTAATACTGCTTCCCAAAAAGATTTTATTTTGAGCAATAATTGTCCGTGGAAAAAATGGTAGTGGCTAGTCTCCTGTTTCATTCTTCAAGTCAACGTTTCCACTACGAAAGCTGTTATTTCAAAAACACACGGTGCGTTCGTCAGCCGTATTCTCTCCAGACACAGCATTGACAGTTTTTGCCGCGATAGTCCCACGTCAGAACTTACATTAAATAATTACTCTGATTTTCGCTGTATCCAGTTTCACGTTAAAATCGGAATGTAAAAACAATTGAACGTTGAACAAGAAAATGTCATATTCTTTTTAAATGTAGTATTTCATAGTTTTCGTATGAAAAAAGTTCCACTCTAAAATTGATACCATGCAGGTTCAATTTTAATTCAAAGTGGCCAGTGCGTTAAAACGGCAATTTCATATTCAAACCCCTATATAAGTATTAATTTTGTAAATAGTAATGATCTCCTACAGCACATTCCAAATCATAAATTAGCTTAATTATACCTTTATGTAGATACGTAGAAGTGTATAACACTTACCTCGTAAGTATTTTACTATAATATTAACCTATTTATTATTATTATTATTTATAAAACATTGTGTGGATTTCTTTATTATTAATCAGAGCATAAACACGTTAATTCAAACGACAATGTATCAGAAAAGTACTCAAAAGTAAAAAAATTTAGGTGTCACCAACAAATTCCATATACCTACTCGTACCTAAAATAGAACTACAAATCAAAGAATTATGTGCAAAACAGCCAACCAATCTACGTGATTATTCTTTAAGCACGTAGCTTACTGAACAATTTGACAAAAACAAATTTATGCGTCATTAATTAATTAATCTAATTTATTAATCAAAATGCCTTAAAGTTTCTACAACTGTTAGGTGCATTAATTAGTACAGTCCTAAATTAATACAAAATACCTTTCATTAAAAAATTAGTAAATAAAAAGAAAATTTACACATAACTATAAAAACCATTTCAAAAACTAAGAATAATAAATAACAAAATTGATTTATTACTGTCAACAATACAGACATAATAGAATATAAATAAAATATCACTTCATAAAATTCTAAATTTATTCACTAGTTAAAATAAAATGTATTTGGTGGTACTAAACAAGGTGCATACACTGCTTTGCTGTTGATCTGAACGAAGTGAGCATTCGGATAACGTCGTCTAGTATGCAGTAGGTAAATATATCATTCTATGTCCCCTACTTTTGCAAATAAAAATAATTATAGCGGAAAATGCAATTGTTGAAATGGCTTATATTTAGTCGATATACAAAATTCATAAGGTGTGTATCAGTCATACAGGGTGTAAGAACAACCCTTTCGAAAACAAAGACCAGTTGATAACCCTGAGGGTCTAGACAAAGTAACATTCGATTAGCAATAGCACTAATTGAAAAGTAAAATTCTTATATGACACGTGGGCAGCTTATGTTGATCCCGTATATTTTTGGATTTTTCTATTGGCGTTATCGAATATCGAATGTTGCTGTGTCTAGGCCTTCTGGTTACTTATACGATACGATTAAAAAAACATTTTAATATTTGTAATTTCATTTTTATCACAAAATCCAGCAACCAGTTTAAAGGACTAAACAAGTTTGTCGTAGCAAACAAAAGTGGTACTTTTAATTTTTTTGAAGTAAAACAAACTACATATTTGACTGGTATGTATAAAAATCAGATGAACGAAGGTCCGGTCCAATTATTTTTTTTTAACAAAATATCGTATCGGTAATCACCAGTATTATTTGTCATAGGAGACTCGATTTTTTAATAATACTTACGAGTATTCGCGTAAAAATATCACCATCTATCGAGCGATTGTTTAATGCGAAAATTTGCTAGTACGATAGAAAAATTGAAGTGAAAACTCGAACGAGCAAAATTCAAACACATAACTAACTTAATAATTAACCTTAGGTAATTTTTGATATTACCTACAAACGATTTTCACTTGATTCCAAAATCAAAATATGTCTAATAAGAATTACAGTACGATTTCGTTCCAAGTCTTCTTCCACATCGATCGCTTTGAACATATTTTTAGACCGCGCCTTAGTACCTACGCCTCATTATTATTTCAAGTCATTCCCTTCAATCGTAGTGCAACTTGCAAGACTGGACTTGATTACAGCTCGCCATATTTCTTTGTTTGCGTCGTTTTGTATACTTAAAGTCACACATGCATTGATCATTTTTTCGGAATCTACAAATCGTTCAATCACAGCAATCGTCTCATTTCCCGGGTCAATTATACAGGTCATTTTAACATGACTTCCAATTTGAAAAGGGTTTATTTTCTGTTTCATAATTAATAATTTCCTTGTTTTCCTTTCAAAACCTTATAAATTATTTCTATGTGCCTTTTTCAGCATGGAACATGTAATTTCAACATTTTCGACGTTTACACAAAACACATGTAACTTCCTTTTCGATAAAGCCTGCCGTAGACTTACGTGGCCTGGAGTAACGCGATCGAAGAGTGTAGTGGCTTAAAACGTTGTGGGCTACAACCTCGGCCAGGGTCCGTATTGTGGGCTCTTATTGCTAAGGCAGGCGATCACGAAAAAGCTAAACCATCGTTTGTCGTATGCTCGCGCAATAGGGTTAGCAATCGTGTTTTTACGATTAGCAAACTTCTTCGTAACATCCTTGAATGGCAATTCTAATCAACAGTTCGGCTCCAGGCCAGCCCAAACTGCCGTGACTTCTTGAGAGCTACGGTAACAGCTAAATTATAAGTTGCCACCACGGCAGTTATCGCAAGCTACGCCAGTGTACGGCTGGCTTGAACCGGTAGAAAGAGTTGAGTCGTTGACGTTTGAGTCAATGATTCCATTGAGTTGTAATTATACCTACCTAGT
The DNA here is from genome assembly GCA_905404145.2 of Biston betularia. NCBI lineage: Eukaryota > Metazoa > Arthropoda > Insecta > Lepidoptera > Geometridae > Biston > Biston betularia. The sequence continues at coordinate 6,714,018 of FR989879.1, forward strand.
ATAGTAAAATTTGTCATTTTATTTACATACTTATTTTAGATCTCACAATAACGTGTCTAGTCAAGTTTTACTTAGTAAAGGATTTTGCTTTATTTATACATAATTTATTTTTAATAAGGGCATCTTTTTCTTTATTTTTGGTGTAAAACATGGTGTATTTGCCAGTGTTTCGATATTTTCAAAAATTTTATGACAAATAAAGTTATATCATTCAAATTCACACAAGTAAGTCTTGATCGAGTCCGGTCATGATTTAGTGAAGAAGTTTAGGTGGCTTTAGTACAAATTTTGATGGAGTTTTGGTAGCAATACGAAACGTTCAACAAACATGTTTCACCACATTATATAACTTTCCCACACTCGCGCACTTAATTCAGCCCTTTATAAACACATTTTTATTACATACACTCGAAAAAAAAGAAGTTTAAATGACAGCACGACTTTTCCGCATAACCCAACAAGACTCCTAAGAGCGTCTGAGATTTCTGAGAAAGACATTAAAACACGTGACACGGCAGCGGCTGCTTGTGCGTATTTTTTGTGCGAATTATTTAAACGCATATCTTTAAGTCTAAGTTATTTTTTTAGTGTTATCTAAACTGTTGTCAAAGAATTTTCTAGTCTTCTCAAATTTTGTGAGATAATTTTTCTAGTCCTTTCTTACTTAGTCAGAGACTTTTCTAGTCTTTCCTAATTTAGTCCCAGGAAATTCTAGTCTTTTCTTACTTAGTCAGAAACTTTTCTAGTCTTTTCTAATTTAGTCAGAGGAAATTCTAGTCTTATCTTATTTAGTCAGGAACTTTTGTAGTTTTTTCTTATTTACTCAGTGGAAATTCTAGTCATTTTCAATTTAGTTAGAGAATTTTCTAGTCTTTTCTAATTTAGTCAGAAGAATTTTTAGTCTGTTCCATTCTAGTCAAAGGATTTTTAGTTTTTTTTTACATTATAATAATTTAAGTTAGTAAAAAAATAATGTATTTACATATTTTTAAATGGAATGAGATAACGGATTAACATTTTTTTTATTTAGTTTCACAATTTTCTAGTCAGATATAAAAGGTACTTATTCTAGTCATCATAAAAGCTTACAAGCATTTTCCAAGATCTCATTTTTTTTATTTGGCTATACTTCAGCTACATAGATAATAAAATCAATATAGAAAACTTTTTCAAAGATATAGATATACTAAAAATGTTACTGTCTTTTTTATTGCCACTCTTTAAAATTTGTCATAATTCATATTCAGAAACTCTAATTAAAGTAATCTTTTCTTTAAGTAGGTATTAAATTCTTTTACGAGGTCGATTACTGTGATTGAACTTAAAGCTATCATCATCATGATCAGCCTATATTAGTCCACTGCTGGACATAGGCCTCTCCCAAGACACGCCAATCAGCCCGATCTTCGGCTTTTCGCTTCCATCCACCGCCAGCTGTCCTACGTATATCGTCACTCCATCGAGTCTCAGGGCGTCCTACGCTACGCTTGCCAATACGCGGTCTCCACTCTAGAACACGTCTACCCCAGCGGTTATCGGTTCTGCGACAGATATGTCTAGCCCATTGCCACTTCAGCTTGCTAATACGCTGAGCTATGTCAATGACTGTAGTTCTCTGGCGAATTACTTCGTTTCGGATCCGATCCCTCAGAGAAATGCCAAGCATAGCTCTTTCCATAGCTCGCTGAGCGACTTTGAACTTACGGACCATTCCCGCTGTGAACTTAAAGCTATATAAATGATCAATGCAAAAAAAAATTCCAAAATACACAAAGCACATAATACTAAACCATAGGTAACAGTAATAATATTTTATTATCATAAAAAATACGAAAAACGATTAAACGATTACGATTAAACTAAATATTTTTCTAATTGATTATGCGTTACTTTGCGGAAGTTCATTTTGAATGTTCAAGGTATATATCTAGTTTATTTCCGCTTAACAGTCGTTCTAGTTCCAACAGTGAAGAGGACTTAAATTAATTTGACACAGCTTATTAATTATAAACCTAATCTTTCTTTCTTTCTTTTATTCTTTTATTTATTATTATTACTTAAAATCTAGAACTAATTTGGCATTAACTTAAAAATGTAATTTGACAAAAATTTTGTTAGAATAACAAAAAAATCTAATTAAAATAGCCATAAGTCTTAAAATCCTCTTCTCTCTGCAGTAACCACTTGCCGACACGTGTTTCGCCTCTACACGAGGCATCCTCAGGATGTGTTGACTCTTCGAGCGCTTCTCGACCAAGCGCTCGAAGAGTCACTGTTGGAACTGGAACGACTGTTAAGCGGAAATAAACTAAATATATACCTTGAACATTTAATATTTTTCTGGTACTTATTACCGTATCGTATTATTGATGTGATTTATGCTCTGATTCTAATTATTATTTACAGATACTTAACAAATTATTTTAACAATAAGCATTTTTTCATGTACTTAATAAATTTTATTTATACTATTTAGTACTTAGAGAACAAAGAGATAAATATTTTAAAATATATTTAAAATCTCTATCGAGTGAAATCTAGTCAGTGTGTGAAACGCGTTCCAAAGATGTAAATATGAAAACGCAATTTAAAATAAGATTAGCTTATATAGAATAAGATATAAGAAAAAAACTTGAGGATTGGCATAATGCGCGTACGTACTAAGGCCGACAAAAAAAAAATGCATGTCCGAAAATTACTACAATATTTAACTCTTTAGCTAAGCGTTATTTTTAAATTTGTGACTTGCTCTTGTGTAAAATAAATAATTATCACAAATAAAATTAATCTTAATAGATTATAAGAGTAGACGTTTTAAGTGAATTTATTTATCTATAATATTGAGAAGATACATTATTTATTAGCAAATCATAAAAAGCATATCTGTAAAGATTATTATAATATAATACATGTTTAGACTAAGAATTGATATAAATGTACCTTTATGCACATACTTTGACAATTCATTAAGTAAATATTTGTTGTCAAATTTCGCAATGTATAACCTTTTTAACTTATTTAAATATGTAAGTAGAGTAGTTACATGTTTGTAGATATTTAATTGGTGAAAATAAAGAAATTATTGAAATTATTTACATGAATAATTATTTTTAAAAACTTCTGTTTCCTAACAATCCGAATAAATCTTAGCCCTTTTTTATGTATACATACCTAACAAGCTGCGCCCCTTGCTGTTCCCACGTGCCTATGTGTTAACACAGGGCGTCAGCTATCTCATAATACAAATTTCATCAAAATTGGTTTAGCCGTTTGGTGTGAAGAAGTAACAAACATACAAAGACACTCAAAAAGTTTCGCCTTTATAATTATATATAATTAACGGTTTATCTACGGAAATAAACATTGAAAGCAGCTACAGCATAAACACGCAAAAACACAAGTTTTGCAAAAAATACACTAGGGAATCTATCCGCGTTCCCGCCAAAACTCTGTTAAAAGCTGAATGTAAAACAATTGAAAGTCTAACAATCGTATGTTTATTAGTATAATTATAGTTTTCGTATGAAAAAAGTTTCACTTTAAAATCTGATACCATGCAGGTTTACTTATTATTCAAAGTGGCCAGTGCGTTAAATCGGCAATTTTAAACCCTTACTATTAGGGATAGATATTTATTTTGTAAATATATAGTAATGGTTTGATGATCTCCTACAGCTCATTCCACATCATAAGTTATCGTAAATATATCTTTATGTAGATACATGATAGTATAACACTTGTCAAGCCGAACAATCAAGCATCATCATTTAAATGAGTTTTAAATTGTTGTAATTTTCGTATGAAAAAAGTTTCATTCTTAAATCTGATACCATGCAGATTTAATGTTGGTGCGTTAAAACAGCAATATCGTATTGAAACCCCTATTACAAAATGTAAACGGATCAGTACTTCAATGTATCCAGTGGCACCATCTATGTTTTGTACTAGGTGACATTGTGATTTTACCAAGCTGTGAAATGCTTTGTACTGAGTCCTCTTTGCACAATATGCACCCTTCATTCGAAGGTTCAATGTAGCTGATATGCAGAGTATCATGTGTTTTACCCTCCCTTATTGCGTAGTTTATAATATACTCAAGAGATGGCGCTGATTGCAGTTTTGCATACTGTTATAAGAATTAAAAAAAAAATCTACACTAATAATAACTGAGAATAATAAAGAGGAAAAATTTGAAAACTTGACACTTTCTGTGCGACGCCAAGTCCTCAGAATATAAGAAAAAAAAAGAAAAAACGAGGACATATTTGGTTTTTGTTTTTTTTTTTGTATTGAATAGACTCCGAAACCAATCGATCTGAAAAATTCTTTCATCATTAGAATGCTACGTTATCACTGAGTGACATGGACTATATTTTTATATTGTTAATCGAGTTTTGTTTTCCCGAGCGAAGCCGGGGCTATAATAAACTTAAACGATTGAAACCAAGAACTGATCAACCACAAATGTTTGCAATTTTCACAGTTGTCAGGTTAGGTATTTGACCAGCTGTTAAGTGACGGTGTTAAAAATGGTGAACTCCTCTGAAACGGGAAATGGATCTCAAATATAGCTGTAAAAACAGACCGCTAGGCGTTTGGAGGTGTGGTAGGCGTTTCTACATGACAAAATATGGCAATTTTGCATCGATGTTGTGATTCGTACTTTTTTTTCAATTTACCAGCAAATAAAATTCATTTGAAAAAACATGGCAACAAACCATCAAATAAAGTATTGTGCGTAGATAATACATCAGAAATAATATACAACAACAGAAATAGCTTAACATTAGTGCAACAATTGGCGTAGCGATCTCTTCCAGTTCCAGGCGACCTTAGCTACGCACAATAGTTAATGTATGTCCTTACTAGCTGCGCCCCGCGGTGTTACCCGCTACATGTTTTCGGGATATAAAGTAGCCTGTACTAATCCAAGGTCTCAGCTACCTCCATACCAAATTTCATCTAAATTCGTTCAGTAGTTTTTCTGTGAAAGAGTAACAAACATGTATCCATACTCATTATTAGTAGGATAAAATTAACAAAGAAGATATACCTACTGTCGTGTTATTTTGGAGGTTACTTTAAGTTTTTTTAGTCTATCAAGGCAATTTATACCGTTGGTATATCGAAAATAATGGTCACTCAGAAATATTATCAAGAGTAATACATATTCCTGCCATAAAACGTCTACATTCTGCTGAAAAAAAGTTATTGCAAATGTATTTTCACAGCGCCTTAAACGTCTATGGATATTAATTTATTGACGTTCCGTTTTTAATACAATGGCTAGTACCTAACTGTTGTAGTCGGCTGATTGCCTCATTATGCACTTTGATTCTCTTATAACAAAACATTTCATAACTCAAGCTTCAGTGAGTCTCTGGTCTCACCATGAAAGGTATCTTACTCATACTGGCCACCATCTCATGGGCTAATTGTAACGTTTTACACAGAACGCATCACTCGGAAGTGACCACTGAAATATTCTTGGAAAATGAACGCGAACATCTATCTAAAGTAATCGAAAATAAGAATCATAGTTCTTTGAGTGACCCAGTGTTTGATAACCACGTATATTTGGATGATGTTATATTTAGTTTGGATAATCAAAATTGGACAGCTGAAGAGAAACCATGTTTGGATCACATCTATCAGTTGCTAAATGGATTACAGAATTTTACGTTGTGGGCTGTTTGGGGTAAGTTTAACGTTCAATACTTGCATTACTATCACACTAATGTTATATAGGCGAAAGTGTATGATTGTGTCAGTGGATCTGTTACTGCTTCACGTACAAACGGCTGGACCAATTTTGATGAAATGTGGTATGGAGATAGCTGACACTACATAGACTTGTTGTATAAACAAATGTTTGTTCTGTGTCTGGGTGTACTGTATGTATCATAAGTTTGTATTTACAAAAAAAAAAACTATCTATCAGTTATCTGACTTCGATAGTAGGCACAAGCTTTGCTTAGTTTGGGGTCAGATGGCGCTGTATGTAATGTCCTGTGATATTTATTCATTTATTTACTTTTTATCCCGTAAAAATGTACCGGTAACACCGCGGGGTGCAGCTAGTCAATTTTATAATTCAGTTTATAAGCTCTGTGTGTTTTTGTGAAGTGGATTGTGTTTTTAACGTATGAAAAAATCAATATGAATCAAGTAATATATATCTACTTACTCAAAGTTGTGGAAAAGAAAACATATTTTTGCGAAAATTTAGTTGAATTTAAATTCTTACTGAAAGCCAAACACTTGACAAGTACTTGACATTTAATCTTTTTGCAGAGTGGGACGCCCAATCATCACAGCCCCAAGGTCTTCTCTTTGCCAATCGTTACCAGCTCGGCAACTTCGACCAGTGCCTGAACGCTCCGTGGGCGCACACCCATCACGAGCTCAGGACTAAGTATTGCCTAGCAGAGATTGTTCTAGAAAGAACTGATCAAGCTGTGAGAAAAAAGGTTGACCACCCCGTCTATCCGTATCGATCAGCTTTGGATTATATGGAGGTAAGATTATAATTTACTCTGGTTAACGGCATGTTTAACTTGAGACATTAAATTCGAAAGTTCAATTTTGGCGGGTATAAATTACTTAAAGGTAGTAGGTAAGTACATTGGTAACTGCAATATTCCAAAATTCACTAACCTATAAATACTTAGGTGCTTAAACTAGAGCCTTGCTGTTTTATAAACTTCGTTTAAAAAAGCTGAAGATTTTTTAGTCTATGTCGTTTAACATAGATATTTCACGGAGTTTTGGCGGGAACGCGGGAAGAGTCGTGTCGCTCCATTGTATTTTTTTCCAAAACTAGTGTTTTGTCGAGTGTTTATGCATAAAAATGGTGGTATTTTATTCATAAAGTGCCGAATTACAAGCGCGAGTGTGGGAAAATGATATAATGTGGTGAAACATGAGTTTTCGTGTTGCTTCCAAAACTCCATCGAAGCTTTGTAGTAAAGTTGCCACTACTTTACTAAAGCATGACTGGAATTAACTGACATGAACTGGACTTGACAAAGACGACTTTGACGATAACTATAGTTAAGATACAGCAGAAATAACACTTAAGACAAGGCAGTATGGCTCTATAGCTTTAGCCTGCCCGAAGGGGCAAATTAATAAGAAAAAAAAAAAAAAAGATATTTCACATTAGCAAAAAAAATATTTCTTTCTTTTTAGTCAGCATTTCTATAAGCAACATTTACAAGTCAGGCCCGGAAATATGATCCTCAATAGTTAGGAAAGCAGTTTGACGAAACTTTCGAGTATTATTTACATATCTCAAATTGTAGATCTCAAAATCAATCATGAGTTTAAAACTATGATAAACTAGGACTGTTTAAAACAGGAATAATCACAATTATATTTTTTAGCCTACAACGTTATTTAAACTGCTTGACCCCATTGGTTTATTGATAGTAGAGAAGATAGTAAACTTGTTATTACTAATTGCTTTTAAATACTAATTGAAGAGTACGAGTACTCGCTACGAACATCACGCAATCTAGGAAACGCAACTGAGGACCATATTGTTGTATTGTTTTGCAAACTAAATTAACCTATGATAACTAGTTTCATTGTCTGGAAATAAATGGTTATGTTTGAAGTCAGTATTCTAGTAACTCGTAGCAAGTTCGTAGCAACTTTGCTACGAATTTGCATATGAGACATGACAATGATACATTATTAATCTTCTTAGCATTAAGGTGGCGATACACATGCCTGTAGAACGGAACAATAACCTGCATGCAAGTAACTGGCACAATGTGTGTACATTTGCAAACTAAACTTGCATGCTTGTACGTTCACATGTGCCGATTTTGCAGCCCCTCGCGTCCGTTCGCCCCACATTGCATGCCAGTAAATGCCAAAAAACAAATGTTGTGCGATCTAATCGCTTGTCAGATACAGGCATGCCAGTTAGCGTATACACATCATGAAAGTAGACGGCACGTGCAAGGAGTTTTTATGCAAGTGTGCCAGCTACAATCATGTGTATTCCCGCCTTTATATGAAGCTGATAGATTTATTCTTTAGCTAAAGAGTGCTTGTTTCTTTTAATTTTTCGTTGAAGATCGAAGATTTTTATGTAAAAAATTCATGATGAAAACAACAGTTCGTTTAAAATAGTACCTAAGAGATCTCCGATTGATGCTGTGTACAAACTTGTAAATTATGCGTCGTCTTTCAAAGCATCGCTGCTGGTTTCTGCTTCTCAAAGATCTAGTTACCATTGCAATGCCGATAATAACGCCTGTAGGTGTAGATGACTACAGGCGTTATAGTGTTTTGTTCGTCTCAATATTTTTACATAAAACCAACCAAGTTTGAGTGGGACTTACGCACGAAGGGTTCTGCGCCATTATCTATAAAAACGGCAAAAAAATCACGTTTGTTGTATGGGAGCCCCCTTAAATATTTATTTATGTTTTTTAGTATTTGTTGTTAAAGTGGCAACAGAAATACATCATCTGTGAAAATCTCAACTAACTATCACTGTTCATAAGATATAGCCTGGTGACAGGCGGACAGACAGACAGACGGACGGACAGCGGAGTCTTATTAATAGGGTCCCGTTTTACCCTTTGGGCACGATACCATAAAAATCGATATAATCTATTTAACCTCCAGTACCACGCCCCTCACTCAAGACCGCTCAATGAGTTGACATGGGGAGCTTGCGTGCCGTCGTCCTGCCAGGCCCCCACTGTTCAGAGGTTGCTGGAGGTGATGCTGTCACGAAGTCACCTGGGAACAGCCGGCATGAAGCCTAATATATCTATCACTGAAGAGTGTCAGATGTACAACGATAGTGCACAGTACGATGAGCTGTTTTATGCGTTCGTGTGAGTTATCTATATCCATCTATACTATTACAAAGAGGAATGAATTGATTGTTTGTTTGTATTGAATAGGCGCCGAAACTACTGGACCGATTTCAAAAATTGTTCCACAGTTGGAAAGCTACACTATCTCCGGGTGATATAGGCTACTTTTTATCTTTGTATTCCCACGGGAACGGGAACTACGCGGGTGAAACCGCGCAGCGTCCGCTAGTAATGTATATTTTTTAGAATATCTCATTTTAAAGAGTTTTTTCGCAAACTAATATGACATACAATATAAAATACCAATAGGTCTATTCTATACTCTTGTAAGGTTAGAAAAAAGTTTCACAAAAAGTTTTAAACCCATATACATACAGTAAAGATTTTCATAGTTGATTGTAGTGTTCAAAGTCAAAATAAAATATTACTCGGTATTTTTAAAACATTTTTTTATTGCAGATCCGTTGTAACGTTTCTTGTCGCAGTATCGTTGCTATGCACATTTTTAAACAACCGGAAAAATCAACTAGATCCAGATACATTCAGTAAGTTTCTTCATGTATAAAAAAATTCAGCAAAAAAATATATCAAAACATAAAAGAAATGCATAAAAGAATCAACATCGAGAGCCCTGTTGTAGTATATAGATCGGTAGTATATAGATCGGTAGTATATAGATCTGCTTTAAGAGTTTATTACTTTAATTGTATTTAATACTATTTAATTGTATAAAAGCATAATTCATTTTTTCGGCTGTCTATTTATCCGCTTAGACAGTGGCGGATTTACCAGCAGGCTGAGTAGGCTTGAGGCGATGTGTCTGGTGTTCGGACACATCGTCATTGTTGCGGGGTGAGCTTGGGCTCCCCGAGGCGGGTCCGCGAGGACAAGTGCTGTCGAGGCCGCGGTAGAGTGCGGAAGCGTGCCCGCAGCCTCGACACAAAGCGCCGAGGTGGAACACTCCAGGGTTTTTAGTGGGTAGGCCGTCATTAGGACGGAGAGTCGCACATAACCACCGTGCCCGCCCCAGGGCCGGTGGTATACACAAAGTATTTTCCCTGGAAAAAAAAAAAAAAAAAAAAAGGCTTGAGCCTAGGGAGGCAGATTTTTGGGGCGGCAAATTTGGGGACCGAGTTTTTTTTGCTACCTCATAGAAATCAAAAAGATTTTTGCATAACGGTTTTCTGATATCTCACAGATAGAAGTCTGCAACAAATTTTGCTAATGACTTCACTCTCTCACTTGTCATTGCACACTCCGAGAGTAGAAACATTTTTGGTTTGTAAAAATAATGTAGGAGATGACAATTGTAGAGGCAAGGGCGGCAAAAACTGTGTAACCTATGCCTTGAAAATTTGTAAATCCGCCACTGCGCTTAGAAACGAAACGAGCTTTAACTATAATTAAAAAGATTCTGAAAGCCCGTGTGAAGCCATGGCGGCATTAAATACTCATTTTAAACTAACTTCCTTATTAAAGACTTCTACAAATACTCCTAATTTATTTCAAAAATGCTTTCTCAGCGTATTTTAAATGCATTTTATCATTTTTGGTTTGAATATTAGATTTAAATACCGCGGTCAAGCTTTGCTCGGTATTATGCTAAAATTGTATAAGAAAAGTTGTGGAAACTCATTTTCTCGGAGGGCTTGAGCAAGGAAAACATCGTGAGGAAACCATAAGTGTGGTGGGAGGGTACTTAGGTACTAGTACTTGGCTGGCTAGCTACAATTCTCAAGTTGAAAATCTGCCGCCGAGCGCCTATTATGTTACGGTGTATTCCGATAGCTGCACTTGAGAGCCAATTCCATTCCAAGCTAGGTGTGTTTACTATCTTCGACCACACCGTCACTTAACACCAGGTGAGCTGTGGTCAAACACGTCTGTCAGCTACATAAATGGGACCAAGCTAAATTGATCTTTTATCTTCAAAATGTATATATTTATGTATATATCATACAAATATTAGACTTATAAATATCTACATTTTAACATACATTTTTTTTTTGTTATTTTTTACAGAAACAGATTTCATAAAAGCATTTTGTATTAAAGAAAATGCTTTAGACCTTTTGAAAATGAAAAAAGAAGGAATAGAAGTGTTCTATGGAATTCGATTTTTGACAATATGTCTTATAGTATTGGACCATCAAATTGGTATTTCTAATTCTGGACCCATCAGTAATGGTTATACATCAGATCAGGTAAAGAAAGCAAATTTATTAGATACTTTCTAACATTTACAACGGGATTGGCAACGATGATCACAAATATTGCATTAGTATAAGCCTCGAATATGTAATTATGGTTAAACACCCTTCCAGTAGAAACATCATCATCATCACCATCATTTCAGCCGTAGGACATCCACTGCTGGACATAGACTTCCATAAAGACCGGTTGGAAGCGCCTCTCGGTTGTTAGATGCTTGGCGGCAGAATTTCAACCTGAAGGTGCTACTCTTAACACCATGCTATCGTATTCTCACAATGGTTTCATTCACCGGCAGCTCAAGCTCATTGTCGGGATTTGAACCCACGTCCTTAGACATGTGAACCAACTGAGCTAACCACTGAGTTATCATAGCTATCAAAAATATTATGTTTATTGTTTTTCATTTTTAGGTCATCAAATCTCCTTTGGGCATGCTGATCCTTCACGACGATCTTTTTGTCGATACTTTCTTCTTGCTGTCTGGGTTTCTCACCTTTACAAATATTTCAAGTATAAAACGGCTGCCTAATCCACTTTTTATTATTCTCAAACGGTACATAAGGTAAGGAAACATATTCACACTTTTATTATGATGATAATGATAAGTATGAGTAGACTAAAACAATTTTACAAGTATTATACTTTAAGCTTCGCCCGAAGAGAGCAGCAAATTTCTTCCTATAATTATGATAGAACTTCACTTACAGGTAAGTTCATTTAATCACTAATTATAGATACATATTGTATTAAAAGAATATGCATTTCCTTGTTTTAATTTTGACATGGATTTTGACACGGCTTTCACTATCGTTTAGATAATAATTATAATTTATTTGGAGAAGTGTAATGTCCGTGTGAAGTCGGAGCGGGTCGCTAGTACTCTTTACTTTACTTGGTTTAGATATCCTTAGCAGGAGGTCGTCTATGTAGGTACCAGTTATTCTGCCGCTAAGCAGTAGTGTGTAAACATTACTGTGTTCCGGTTTGAAGGATACTGCAGCTAGCGAAATTACTGGGTTGTTGAGACAAACCATCGGAAGTCTCAAAGTAATGCACCAAGTAAAGCACCAAAGCAGCGATGCCCTTGACTTTGTTTTGTTACTCAAAGTTCTGTGTATCGCTGCAATGGTCATGGACAGGCAATATCTCTTACCATCAGGAGAGCGTCTCATTACTTTTTACATTAAAAAAAAACTCTTATAAATCAGCATTCACTTCTAAGTCGACAGCCCCGTTGGCTCATTGGTAGTATATCTGCCTTGAGAGCTGTAGGGCGTGGGTCCGATTCCCACTCAGGGCAAACATTTTGTGAATAAACAAATGTTTGTTCTGTGTCTGGGTGTTCTGTATGTATTTAAAAAAAAAAAGTATTTATGTATTCTATCAGTTATCTGACTTAGTTTGGGGCCAGATGGCGCTGTGTGTATACTGTATAGTCCTACGATATTTATTTTATTTATTTATTTATAATTTGCAGATTGATAGTCGCTTTAGCAATAGTAGTGTTTTACGTCACTGCTGTGTTTCCTTACACGGGGAATGGGCCTCTGTGGAATCGAGCCAAGGCGGCAGAGACTGCCACCTGTCGCCAAAACTGGTGGCTGAATCTTTTCATGGTCAATAATTATATTGACTCTGAGCATATCGTAAGTTTTTTAAAGATTCAAACAATAACATTATGCATTTGTTTAATTTCGTTTTTTGGTATCTTGATATTATGATATTTACTAATATTATAAATGTGAAAATTGTATGTTTGGATGTTTGTTACTCAATCACTTAAAAATGGCTGAACGGATTTGGATGAAATTTGGCTAACACAAAATACACATAGCTTATTACTTGGATTAACAAAGGTATAGATTATAGACAGATATATTTCATTTGAAAGCGTATTTATTAATTGACGGATTGACAGATTGTCAGATTGACAGATGTCAGATTGACAGATGTGACATTAACAGATGCCAGATTCATGACTATTGCTTATTTGTTACTTACATTACTCACATTTAAAGTTTTTTTTTCGCGATTTCAAGGTTGGCCTCTTTGTAGACCAGTCATGACTGATGGATGATCAGCATCCTTTACCAATCAGGTTATTGAGTCCTTACCAACTTTTTTTAATTTGCAGTGTATTGTTGCGTCCTGGTACATTCCTTGCGACTTCCATTTCTTCGTGGTGACCATCCTTCTGTATTACCTCTACAAGAATGTCCCTCAACTCGGCTTGCTGCTTGGTGTTGTCATCACAGTGGGATCTGTTATAACCCCTGGGGTAGTCAACTATGTCTATAGACTATCTCCTGTACAGCTGTTTACTTATGAGTGAGTACTAACTGTGTGTCTCGCTTTTAGCCGATTCTCGAAGGATATACCGAATTTTATGTACCACGTTTCCTAGGTACTGGTTGGTGATGTCGAGGTTTCTCACGATGTTTTGCTTCACTGAAATACGAGTGACGTGTGTGGTTTTAAAACTCGTAAGTAAATTTTATTGCAAATAATTCTTTGCTCGTTGAATGCACTGCTTTTTTCACTTAATCGATCAACGATATGCAAAAATCCACTACTTTTTAAATATACCTACATAATATATATGGGGAAACATATACCTATAGTATAGATACTTGCAATGTTACTTTTAGAAGTTTCTGTTACGTGGATTGTAAAAAAGCTGCTTGACTGTTAAAGAAATGCTGTTACTCAATTGATGATTTTTTAAATTACCAATTTTGAATGACATTATCCAATTATCTAATTTTTATTATTTCTGTTTGACATCGGTATTTTATTCTATTTTATTTTTTGACATGTAATTTTAATTTTTGACATTTGATTTTTATTTTTGACATATTATTTGTAACGTAATTTTGACATACCTAACATGATTTAATTTTTACATTGTTGGACTCTAATTAAAATAGCCTTTTAATGTTTGTACGAGCACAGCGCCATCTTTCGTAACATTTGTCCGCCTAACCGGCGCAACATGACTCTGGAACATCTTTTATGCGTATATTGTATAAAATTTCTCATGTTGTATACAAATGAATTATCTTTATCTTTACTGTAAATTATCGTTTGTTGAATCAAATTACTCCATCTTTTTACATTGTATCATAACAGCTGCCGGAAAAATCTTAGTATTTTTCCAAGTGAAACCTGCGTAATACAAGCTAAACAAGATCGCGTGATTTCCTCGATTGCGATATCCTATTCATCTAAAAGGTTCTCTAACTCGATCGCTTATTGTTTACATGATAAGTCATAGAAATGCAACACTTAATCTATACCTAAATCTATCTACCTATATCTACAACTATTATAAAGAGGAAAGATTTGATTGTTTGTATTGAATAGGCTCCGGAACTACTGAACCGATTTCAAAATTTCTTTCCCCGTTGGGGGAAGCTACACTGTCTCCGGGTAGCATAGGTTACTTTTTATCTCTGTATTCCCACGGGAACGGGAACTACGCGGGTGAAACCGCCCGGCGTCCTCTAGTAATTTATAAAGAAAATAACAGAATGAAAAAATTGCTAGTCAATTAGAATGAAGAAGTCAAAATTGAAAGCATTGGTGTAATTGGATAAAAGTTTTGAAATTTTAGTTTTTTTCTTAAATCTGGAGTATTTAACAAAATTTTGTTTGCTTTGGGTAGTCCATAAAATAAGATTAGATATGTTTAAACTAGAATAAATATCATCGGACATTTCACACAGCGTCATCTAGCCCCAAATTAAGCTTCTACTATGGCAACTAGATAACTTAAATAATACTTTATACTTTGTTTTGTTTGTAAATACATATATAATACATGCAGACACAGAACAAACATTTGTCATCACATAAATATTTGTTCTGGTGGGAATCAAGCCCACGCCCTACAGGTCTTGAAGCAGATAACATTTGATTATATTTTAAAGTAAGTGCAAAATGTATTCGTGTCAAGATCAGCGTGAACAGTCATTAACTAAGTTGCGTGCGTCATCTTCGGCCACACTTCTTCCTATGGACAATGGGCATGCCTTCATCCTATTAACTACAAGTATAATTAATTATTAATAATCTCAATTGTTCAATTAATTTACAATGTCTTAACACTTTACTTGGTGGTAGATCTCCTTAGCGGGAGGTCGTCTAGGTAGGTACCACCGCAGTATCAGTTATTCTGCCGCCAAGCAGTAGTGTGTAAACATTACTGTGTTATGGTTTGAAGGGTACTGCAGCTAGCGAAATTACTGGGCTGTTGAGACTAACCATCGAAAGTCTCAAAACACTGAGCGCCAAAGCAGCGATGCCCTGGATTATGTTTTGTTACTCAAAGTTCTGTGTATCGCTACAATGGTCATGGACAAGCGTTTTCTCTTACCATCAGTAGAGCATCTCGTTAGTCTCGTTTCTTTTTATTTAAAAAAAAATCTTTTTATCGCATTTATTTGTTCACAATTATTGTATTTTTAACTTTTTTAAACATCGTCTATTGCACTAAACTACATTTAGCTATTAATAAAATTAACAAATAAATAAATTGGAAAAATCCCCGACAGGTGTATAAAATTAGACGTGCGTAAATATCTTGCCACAGGCTCAACATTGTCCCCAAACTTTATTGAAAATAAGCTCGTCTCCTCTTAAAAAATATAGATAATTATATAGTAATACAAGGTTGCTAAAGATATCCAGGAAAGTAGTATAACATCGCTACCCCAGCAAGCTGAAGTGACATAGAAATATCACTTCAGTTAGCCAAGGCATCACAGTTTTGTTGAGTTCATTCTAATATTCTTTTCAGGTTTATAAGTGATCCGCGGGCTAGCAAAGACTTCCACGTGGCTTACATAAAGAGCCACACGCGATACGCTGCTTATCTCGTGGGTTTTATTAGCGGATACGTTTTTCAAGCGTACAGCTCGAAAGAAAACAACAACCAAATCCAGAAGGTATGTAAAAGAGCGAGATTATTAACAAAGTCCTTGTTACTTTGCGGAAGTTCATTTTGAGTGTTCGATTAAAAATATACCATATTTAATTGATTTCCGTCAGCCGTTTCGGTTACAACAGTGATGACGTTAAAAATTTAACAAACTTGACGACAATTTTAAAAATTTATTCGAAGCCCAATAAAAATTAAATAGACAAAGTAACATTCGATATGTTTCTATTAACGTTTACGCTAATCGAATGTTACTTGTAATGTTATTTGTCTAGGGCCTCAGTTTTTTTTTAAACTGTCTCATTGCTGGGCGCTAGCTCAGTAGTATGAGTTGCAGACTTCAGACTTCTTCGAGAACCTTTATTTTAAGAACTGTAAGTTGCACAAATTGGTTTCCTCACATTATATGTATATTCCTTCACTGTTTGTAGTCAGTAGCAATACGCACGTAACTTTAAAAAATCAGTGGTAGGATTCGAATTTAGAACTTAGGAGCGACACGGTCGCCTAACTAGGCTGCCTAAACTTCTCTCAATTACTCTTAGGTAATGGAGCGTACTGCTTCCACAAGTATTATGAAAATTTCATACTTAAAGCTCGGCTACAGATCCTATTTATATATTTGTTTATTGTGCTATTTATTTTCAGAAATGGGCTGTACTCGGCACAGTTCTAGCTTTAATCCTGATGTTAATAGTAATGGTGTTAGGCAGCACGTTTCTACTACGTAGTTACCATCCGCTAGAGGGCGCTGTGTACGCCGCTCTTAACAGGCCAATCTGGGCGGGTGGCGTCGCTTTACTCGTGCTTTGCTGCTCACTTGGATCCGTGCGTAAGTAAAACTAAATAAACTGACCATCGAATAATCTACAGATGAATGGTCATAGGCAGTCACGTATTTTACCACCACAAGGGCGCCTCTTTCGTCATATTACCATAATGAAATACATGGCCTCACTTGAGAGCCAGTTGCATTCCAGGCTAGGTGTGCTTTACCATCTTCGGCCACACCTTCACTTGACATCAGGTGAGCTGTGGTCAAACACCTAGCCTGTCAACCATTAAAAAAAAACATATAGGATGGATAGCAAAAAAAACTGCTTCATATCTTTTTCTGCTTGTCGTTTGACTGCAGTTCACCTGATTTTAAGTGACGGTGTGGTCAAAGATGGTAAACGCACCTAGGCTGGAATGGAACTGGCTTCCCAGTGAGACTGCCGGAACACACCGTTAGGTGCGCGGCGCCAAATTTTCAATTTGATGTTGGTACCTAGCCAGTCGAGGACTTATCCAAAACTAGCCTGTGAACCATAGAAGAGGATTAAATCGAATATTTAAGCGTGCTCGAAACATTGAGATATAAAGTCTTAATATTTATTTTCCCTTCCAGCGCTAGTAAAAGGATTCTTGAGCTGGTATCCATGGGTGCCGCTGAGCCGGTTGTCCTATGGCCTCTACCTCACACACACGGTCATCATCACCCGGAACATCTTTGTCACCAGGAATCCGCAGCACAACGACTACTTTGAAATCGTAAGCATTTTTAGGGTAATTACTTTTCAAGAAGGGATTCTTGAAAACTTTTTAATTAGGCTTGTTGTCTCTATGTCCGTTTAACATAAGTACGTCTAGCTAATTGATTGATTCGGAAATTGAGAGTTTGACCACAGTTGTACATCTGATGTTAAATGACTGTGTAGTCAAAAATAGTAGGTACTTAAACACACCTTTCCTGGAATGTAACTGGCTACTTCTACTTGACTGTGACAAAACTTATTTTTCTTGATTTCACTATGATATATTTAAATTTAAAAAATATTTTATACTGGCAAAATGACGTGAACGAAAGGAACATGAACGCTGTTCATAAATTTACTTATTTTTTCATTTACAGTTGAACTCGGCAGCGGGGGTAATATTCTGGGGATGCTTAGCGGCACTTCTCCTGTGGCTCTTTGCGGAAGCTCCAGCAAACAAGCTCCTAGCTTTATGTTTGAAATCTAGGTACTATACTTATGACGTCAAATGCGTCTTTAAATTTCCTTTCTTTTATGGTGACAGGTTGGTTGGTTGTTTGACCACAGCTCACCTGATGTTAAATGCCAGTGTGGTCAAGGATGGTAAACACACCTACCCTGGAATGGCTGGCTGGCTTTGGCTCTTGTATATGTCTGTCGGAACACACCGTGATGTGCTAGGCGACAGATAACAGTCGAGTACTAGAAAGTACCCTACCACCACCAATTGATGATACAGGGTTGTGTACAGCTACGTATCTATTTTTACATATTTACCTTATATAAATTCAGCAATAAATATGAGCATGGGCATGGACGCGGGCATGAGCATGAGCATGGGCATGGGAATGGTCATGGACATGCTCATGGTCATAGATATTACCATTGGCATTGCCATTGACATTGACATTAGCCCAGATATATTTTTTTTCCTTTGGTTTTGGCGTCGCATTTAGAGCATTTACCAGTGTCAAGTGTTTTATATTTTCAAGTTTCAAAGGTTAAATAAGTTGCCTCGTAGCTATAGATATACTCAAAGTCCAGTCTTGGTCAAGTACAGTCCGTGTGAGTCAAGTCCAGTCATGCTTTAGTAAAGTAGTGGCGACTTTACTATAAAGTTTCGATGGAGTTTTGGAAGCAACACGAAAAGTCATGTTTCACCACATTATATCATTTTCCCACACTCGCGCTTGTGACTCGGCACTTTATGAATAAAGCACCACCACCACCACCATTTTTATGCATAAACACTCGACAAAACACTAGTTTTGGAAAAAAATACAACGGAGGGACACGACACTTTCAGTGTTCCCGCCAAAACTCCCAGATATTATGTTTACTAATTTCAGGGTGCAAAAGTTCAAAGAAAAGCAACAAGAGGCTGGACCAAGTAACAGTGGTGCCCTAAATGTTACTACCATTTCTACCGCTAGCGGACAATACCAGGAGAATTTGCCAACTACCATTCATTTCTCTTCAAAAATGTAGCGAATTATCATTACAATTTTACTGTGTGCAATAAATTATATGGCATAGAGGCGTATTGTTTTATTACCATTATTTTGGAAATGGCTGGAGTTTTCTGTCTAAAGTTGAGAGACTTTATTGGATTACAACAATGTTATGTGATTTTGCTTGGATCACGAAAAATCATATCACCTTATATAAATTTGTGTTTATTCTACACAAATTTGTTTTTTTTTTTATGGTTGACAGGCTAGGTGTTTGAGTTTGTGTTAGCACAGCTCCAGTGTGGTCGAAGATGGTAACCACCAAGCACACCTAGCCTAGAATGATCCAGGTAAAAAGGTATCGGAGATCGCCTAGCTACCAATACAGAGGTCATGTCAATCATTAGATACTTCAAACTGTGAAGAATAGCATCGTGAGGAAACCTTGTCTAAGAGTTCTTGAAGATGTGTGAAGTCTGCCAACCCGCACTTGACCAATGTAGCGGACTATGATCTTACCCTTTTTACAATGAGAAGGGACCCATGCCCAGCAGTGGGACTGCTTATGAAAACAGTGCTGATTCGAAAACAATAATTAAATAAACACAGTTTATGTTTAAAAATAATGGGGTTTTTAATAATAAATTGCCAAATCATACACGTGGCTGATCAGATGAGATAATATTATGTAGGTATAATGTGGAGAAATATGTTATTCATGTTATTTCCAACACACCGTATTCAAAGAATCATGAACAAAAAAGATTAGCTAAATCGGTTCATCCGTTCTAAAGTTATCTAGATGTAGATTGGTATAGAAAAAGAAAAGAAATATCTTTTGTTATTTGGGTACTTTACAAACTAATAAAATAAAAATAATAGCAACAAGTTGTGATAAATTCTAGCATCATTATAATGTTGGCGACAAAACTAATTTTATAAGCGCCATCTATCAGCGTTAATTGAAAATAGCGCGCTAAAAACTACGTGCCATAATTATGGAACAGGGCCGCGGTGTCCATTCTGAAAATTTTGCTAGTAGTGCCCGCAAAAAATCGTAGATGTCGCTACGAGGCTCATTGGATAAAGTTACATTATGCAACTACAACGCTGCATTTATGCGATAAATAAAGCAGCTCTAGCATATTCTTTTACGAGAATTTGATTTTTAATAAAGAAAAACATTTTCCATTTATCCCCACCAGGAGTACTACCCCACTTTCCATACATTTTTCTAACGTTGACGTACCTTGTAAGCAAATCCGGGAAATGTACTTATATGCTAGCCTCTCCAATGATGTAGGTACTATAATATGTAATAGGTAAAACCTCATTGAGCCTCTCTGCATGCTTCGCGCGGAGTCTTTGAAGTAACACAAAAACTTTCCATACTTTATGAATAAAACACCTCTATCTTTAAACATAAAAAGTCGAAAACACGCAAAGCAATGCGGTGAACAGTTTTTTTGAGTTAAAAAAAATGATTTGGAGGAGTGATACCTATATTGTGAAAAAGTCATGTCTTTTCGTGTTGTTTCCAAAACTCGAACAACTACAAACAACTTTTCTATAAAGTCTCCACTATTTTTTTATAAACTGGGACGTGACTGTAACTTTGACCGCGACTAATGCCGACTGCTGACTGCCAAGGAAGGGTTATGTTTTTCGCGCGTATCTTGTAATGTACCTACCTAGGTATGTAAATTCATTTATTACCTACCTCGTATCTTCCGAACGGCCGAATGGAAATGGAACAATTAAAGTATCGTTAGAGTCGACTCATTAGAGGATGGTTTTAAAAAAAATCAGGATGGTGGATTTTTTAATAGTAATATGTTAATTTAAAAAAAATAACCAATCCTATCAAGTAGGGCATTTAAAATCTAAATAAAGGAAATTAAAAGGGGATTACAAAAATACATTAAAGTTATATGTTTAAATTTCTGTGTTTCTGTGTTATACTAAGTACGTTAGCTATTTCATTCGCAGTCGGGTTATACATAAAATAAAATAAAAAATATCGCAGGACATTACACACAGCGCCATTTGACCCCAAACTAAGCAAAGCTTGTACTATGGAAGTCAGATAACTGATAGAATATTTAAATACTTTTTTGTTTTGTAAATATATATCTACCTACTTATAATAAATACAGAACACCCAATAGATTTTTCAACTCTTCAGCTTGTTGTCATTCTGCTTGAAACTGGAAGAATGTCCAAGGTAGAAAACCAAAAATATGGAAAAATAAAATCAGGTATTCGATCACTGAAGTATGTGGCATTGCATTGCGGTTGGCTGCAGGTAGATCAACAATGGATTGCATCACACTACCGCCGTTGCCGTGATGCGAGCGATATTATTAGATTTCTATGGAGGTCGAAGGAAATCTACAGTATTGTTCAGACTTGCAGGGCTTTACCGATAAATACACTTGCCTACTTCACTTATATAAACAGAGTTAGCGTGCTAAGCCGAAAGGACGAATTATGAACAACTTTTACTAAAGGCATAATTCTGAACTCGTAAAAATAATCAGCTTTTTGTAACGATGATAGTTCAGTGGTTAGTGCGGATGATTTACATGCCGAAGGGCGTGGGTGGTAAGGTACTTCGTAGTAGGTACCTACTCGGCTGGCTAGCTACCATCCTATGCCACCAAGCGCCTAACAGTGTGTTCTGGCAGCCTGACTTATAGGCCAGTTCCATTCCAGGCTGGGTATGATGTCAAACACCTAATCCCGGTATTAGTAGACAATTATAAAATTTCCAAAAAATAAAAACAATTATTATTGATGATAAATATTATTTTACTCTCGGTATCTACTGTCTATAACAAAATCATCATCATCATCATCATCATTTCAGCCGTAGGACGTTCACTACTGGACATAGGCCTCCCCCATTGACTTCCATAAAGACCGGTTGGAAGCGGCCCGCATCCAGCGCGTTCCTGCGGTCCTTATAGGTCCTTTATTAGTTTTTTTTTTATAACAAAATATAGGTACAGTACGGTTAGGGTACGGTTCTTTTGTTGTCTGTATTTTTATTTATGTTTATGGCGTGCACAATAAAGAGTTTTATCTATCTATCTATACAGTAGAAATAACCTCCATGCCCATAAGTTATTAGCAAGTAATGAGATTATGAGAGGAACAAATTGTTCTTGTACAAAATGTTATAGGTGGGTAATGGCTGACCATGACCTCCGTTACGCATACGCATGCCTAATGCCTATGTCGGATTACAGAACACCGATAATACCTGACCTAAATCCACCTTTTCTTTTTTTCTTTTAGAGTGTTTTGTGCGTGATTAAATTCCAGTAATGGACAAAATTAAATTATAAATTATTTGTAATGAGACTTGTGTTTACTCTATTATAATTTTCGATGGAAATCTGAACTGGTTTTAAAATATAAAGACCACGTAGCTATGACAAAAACGAGCGATTTAATAATTTTGTTTGTATTAACACAATAAATAATATCATCATCATGTATTAGGTAGTAGTAGTAGTACCTAGTAGTTTTGGATAGAAAAAAATATTCTATTTATGTTAATTTAGGTTATGACTTTACATAATTATGTGTATCAAATTTCATCCAAATCCGTTCAGTCGTTTCTGCGTGATTGAGTAACGAATAATAATAATTATCTAAACATACAAACTTTCACATTTATAATATTAAGTAGGATATACTATGTAGCTACTAACTAGGAACATGTTTAGTTGTGCAGGCCAAACTGACTATGCGACCATGTCGTTCTCCACTGACCATGACCATGTCTTTCTTAACTGACCGCTGACTATGTCGTTCTCCAATAGCTAATTTTAACGTTTCATTTTATTAATTCAACAACTCATCATACAGTCGAAATGCATTTGACTATGATCGACTCGATAGAAATTTAAACCACAGATGTCCCAGTGCATGGTCGGACCGGTGGATCAGAAATGAAGTCCTGAAGAGAGGCTGTGGTCGATCGCATGAAGTAGTCTCCGATTCGGGCGATGCACGAAGCTGGGTGTCCTCTCGAAGGTGCATCGGTACCTACTTCATGTCGGCACAGTTGCTTAAATTATACCAAGCACAAGTACCTACGATCTTGCATGAAGTAGTGATAAGCCTAGGCACTCAGGAGTGGGTTAGTTAAGTAAGGTGGTTTATATTCATTGACAGCCCTGTTGGTTCATTGGTAGAATGTCTGCTTCAAGAGCTGAAGGGCGTGGGTTCGATTCCCACCCAGCACAAACTTTGTAGTATAAACAAGTGTTTGTTCTGTGTCTAGGTGTACTGTATGTATTTACAAAAAAGTATTTAAGTATTCTATCAGTTGTCTGACTTCCATAGTACAAGTTTTGCTTAGTTTGGGGTCAGATGGCGCTGTGTGTAATGTCCTACGATATAAAAAAAATCGATGTATTTCAAGTACCACAGATGTTAGGGCTAAAAAATACATAGGTAAATAAAGTTTTTGTGATCAAAGAAAGGAAGACAATCGATCGAAAGGCATCGCTACTGAGTTACGGATTCTCTGAGTTTTCTGACGTAAACGGAAACCTATCGACCTATACCTACGAGTACTACAGGACTATATATGTAGTGTAAAGTGTAGTATCTATAGCTATGCATTATGTTTGTGTTCTTTGGACTAGCTGATGTTCTGGCGACTTGTGTCATGCACAGATATAGTAAATGCGAACATGGCAGCTCGCCTAAATTAGCCCTACACGAGCTACGCGATGTAATTATTAAAATCTGGAGCCGTTCTGATAGAAGCGCAACTGACTGTTTGGCAACACAAATCGCCGGCAGCGGCGCGGCCGCCGCGCCGTACATAATGACATAATTGGCGGGACGCACGAGGCGCGGGGAGGGGCGGCCGTGACGCGGGACGCATGCGCGGGTTTGACGGCCAAGGTCGAGGCCGCGCGATTCCACCGCGCGCCGCCGCCTCGGCCGGTGCCTCTTGCGCGCCCTCTTTACAGAAAACAACTCAAACTCCCTGAGGGCTAAATGCGCACCTTCGTCGCGAGTGCTCCTTGACAACCGGCCGGCTTCTCACCACACCTACAAAGGTAAATCACTTTAATTATACTTATCACAGCGAACAGTCTCGCTCTTACTAAATTGATCCGTTGTGCAATGTTTGTGTTCACGGCTCTGTAGGTACATAATTGCTATAGAAGCATTATGCCAGTAGGTACGTGATACTTGCCGATACAGAATAAAAAAAGTTACCGCTTTAATTTCAAAAACCGTTCTCGAAAACACGTCTTCACAAAGGCTAGCAAACAAAATGGTTCCTCATTACCTAGTTACGCGAATTGGTCACCTCACCTTGCGCAGTTGTCTCACGTCATCGCTAGAGCACTAATCATCTACACAAACATGGGTTATTGTTGATATTTTGAAAACGGAATGAAAACGGCTGGCTTAGTTTTATCCTGAAATCTACACACGCGTGGAACACTGCCTATTTTTGAAAGCTGACTTGGCGCCGATCCGCGTTTATTGTAAAACATTTCCTTTAAAAACAAAATGAGCGGTCAGCCATCTTTGTGCACGGACGCACTGCAAAACCATAATAAAATGGTCGCTTGGGTACACTTGATATGCATAATTATATATCTACTATATTCATATTCATTATTCAATTATAATAAATATTAACGTCATCCGTCAGCAATAGCAGCCATCACTACATCAGCTGTTACAATTTAATTGTACACTTAAATAAAATTGTTATGATCTTTAAAGGCTTTAGTAAGTACCTAGGTACCTATTTGTTGAGAAAATGCATAGTAATAATTAAATAATTATACATAATTATGGAATATTAGAGTAGTATCATCCTAACATGCCACGGTGTCACATGAAGGTCTGGTGGTTAGGTGTTTACAACGATGCGGGGTTTTTTTAATGGTTGACAGGCTAGTTGTTTGACGACATCTGAGTGAAGGTGTTGTCGAAGATAAAGTACACCTGTAGCCTGGAATGGAACTGGCTCTCAGGTGAAACTGCCGGAATACCACTATCCAACTAATAGGTACTATTATAAATGTCAAAGGTTGGATGGATGGACGTTTGTTATTCTTTCATGCGAAAAATACTATACGGTTTTTTATTGTTGATTGGCTAGGTGTTTTGATTACAGCTCACCTCATGATAAGTGACGGTGTGGTCGAAGATGGTAGAGCACACCTAGCCTGGACTGGATTTGGATGATATTTGGTATGGAGGTAGCCGAGACCCTGGAATAACACATAGGCTACTTTTTATCCCGAAAACATGTAATAAGAATTTTGATGTAGTTAAAGTGTACATGTAGTTAAAATGTTTGCGTGAAAGAGTAACAAACATCCATCCAAACTCTCACATTTTATAATATTAATGGGAGAAGTATTTATTTACAAAAAAAAGTATAAGTGTTCTATCAGTTATCTGGTTCCCATAGTACAAGCTTTGCTTAGTTTAGGGGTAGATGGCGCTATGTGAAAAGTTTTATGATATTTATTTATTTTATTTTAACTAACTCTGTAGCAGACATATTTCAACTTTAGGTGTCTTAATTAACGGACGGAAATAAAAACGCAGACAAAAAATTGGTTGGCTACCAACTTGAACGGACGTTTGATTTGATATTAAAATGCTAATAAGCGTGTACGATTCTTACTTCAATTATTATTTATACACTACTCAATACATACGTGGCAAAGTGGTTTGCCAAAGTGTTAAACCGTGTTAATTGGTTTTTTACTTGGTAGATCTCCTTAGCAGGAGGTCGTCTAGGTAGGTACCTACCATCGTAGATTTTCTGCCGCCAAACAGTAGTGTGTAAACATTACTGTGTTCCGGTTTGAAGGGTACTGCAGCTAGCGAAAATTCAGCATCAAAAGTCTCAAAGTAATGAGTTTTATAGCAGCGATGCCCTGGACTTTGTTTTGTTACTCAAAGTTCTGTGTGTCGCTACAATGATCATGGACAGGCGTTATCTCTTACCATCAGGAGAGCGACTCGTCCATACAATTACAGTATCAAAAACAGAAACAATTTTTTTTATGGTTGACAAGATTGGTGTTTGACCACAGCTCACCTAATGTAATCGAAGATGGTAAATCACACCTAGACTGGAATAGAACTTGCTCTCAAGTGAGGCAGCCGGAACACACCGTTAAGTGCTTGGCGGCAGATTTTCAACTTAAGTGTGGTAGCTAGCTAGCCGAGTACTAGAAAATACCCTACCACCATGCTACGGTTTCCTCACGACGTTTTCCTTCACCGGCAGCTCAAGCTCATTGTTGAGGTTTGAACCCACGCCCTTCGGCGTGCGAACTGTCCGTGTAAACCACTGAGCTATCATCGCTACAAAGAAAACTCGATTTTTTATTATTACATCTCAACGAATTTTGAATCATCATCATTGGCATATTGCTAGACATGGACCTATCCCGAATACACGACACTCGACTGGTTCTATAAAAAAATTGTACAGTAGGTACACCGCTATTATAAATAGATATAAAACATACAGGATTTATTTTAACCTTCCCAGGCAGTATTACCGTCACACTATAAACACTTCCTATTTGCTTGTGTGCACCAGTGAGCTTGTGTGCGTAGATCTCAATTCTCATCCCCTTCTATTTGGGTCAGGGAAGCTGCGAGGGATGGTGGAGAGGTAACGTGGGCGTACACCCCAATTCACCCCGTCCCACCTTCTATCGACCAGACGCTCTTTCCTGAAATATCAGCTAACATTTTATAAGGTTTTGGTACGCTTTGCCGTTTTGTTTGTTTTTTAATCAAGTTAGGTTTTTTTAGTGTATCAGGTTATCGGATGCCTGCTTATTATAAATACGTACAGTCGTACATGAATCATCGTGACCTTGATAAGATTGTGCTTTAAAACATACCTACGTAATAAATGTGAGAGTAATTCTGTTTACGCTTTAAGAGTATTTATTAATCTCATAAAAATTACAAATATATTTACTCACTGAGAGTACACAGTTCTTTGTTAATTATTATGCTAGTAAGCACAGCATGAAGACGTAATTAAATTTAAAAAAACATTGCAAAGAGAAAACATAAAACAAAATACCAACAGTCAGGTTTTTTTTAAAGTGAGGTAGTTCTAAAACTCTATTCGTATACGATGCACTGTAAACAGATGTTATAGAACACAGCATAAAGACTGTGCCATACTGGGAGTTTGCTGAATGATGTAATAATATAGAATAGAATACATATAACTTTATTATACATACACCAAAACACAACAACACACAAGTATGAAACATAAAAAAAAGAAGAGATAATTAACATAACAAAACAATATAATACATACTTATATGTTGTATAACGCCCAGAGCGGTTTCTTCCAGACCTTTGAATGTCTGGAAGAATGATAATAATCTTTCATTTATATTTTTTTTTTACTGTTTGGGGATTTTATGCTTATTTTTGAGTTAAATAAATAAATATCGAAGGACTATACACACAGCGTCATCTGGCTCCAAACTAAGCAGAGCTTGTGTGATGGAAGTCAGATAACTGATAGAATACATAAATACTTTTTCGTAAATACATACACACAGTACACAGTAGGTACAGCACAGTTGTAGTAGTTACAGTAGGTATATGTACAAAAGACTTCATTTCTTCTCAGCCATTTCCTTTTGTATGCTTTTTAAGTCTTGCTCAGATTTTATACATGCGTGTATCCAAGACCAAGTAAAACAATAACATTTACAAAAAAAAAGGTATTTTATTAAAATACGTATAATCGTTTATCTGGTTCCCATAGTTTAGTACAAGCTTTGCTTAGCAGTTCGCACAATGAAGGTGGAATCGAACCGTTAGACTTTTTGGAATGTCAAACATGAAGCGGTGACGTTAAACTTACATATAACACCCCTCTTTTTGCGTAGGGGGTTTAAAAAAAAGTGTAAATCGTGCTAAATCCTATTGTTAATAAAATATGCAACGCTATTTCAAACACTAAAATATTGATATAACCTTAGTTCTATCACTTTTATATACCTAACTTCTACCGTTTTGAGGCCGTTTGATTTTATTTGAATCGAAAGACGTTAAATATTGAGTTAGTTATTAGACTAGGGCGTAACGAAGATAAGGTAAAATCAATATGAACGGAGGTCAGATATTAAGTTTTGTCTACTTATACCTTTTTGTCTACTTAAGGTGGTACGATTTCCATACAAATCAATTTTTTCCCATTTATGGACAAAAGGAGCATAATTTTACAGTGAAATCACAGCTACTGGCATCTATTTTGCTCTTTATTTGCGGTAAATCACAAATATTTTATATTTTATAACTAGCGGCCGATATAAAGGCTGCAGACTTCCTCTGGAAATTGTAGCAAACATTTTGTGAAATCATACAGCTTTCACTGAGAGCTGGCGGCAATGTTTACAGTTAGAGCGCCGCCCCTGTGGGCGGCTGACGCACTCTACTCAGTGATGGAGCTCTGTGTTAGACAATAAAAGAAAAGGACAAGTACAAATGTACAAAAACGACTATTTAAAAAAACGACTTTGCCTATAAGCTCGACATGGCTAGGTTTTAAGAATTATCTAATCTATCTATACTATTATAAAGAGGAAAGATTTGATTATTTGTTTGTATTGAATAGGCTCCGAAACAACTAGACCGATCTTAATTATCTTTCATTATTAGAATGCTACATTATCCGTGATGGACATATAAAAACAGTCCGTATGGAAACAGTCGGATCCGTATGGAAACTTCAATAAAGTAACCCAAGCGCAGCGAAAACTTTTGACAATAGTGATGTTTTGTAAAGCAAATTGACAGCCACAAAAAAGTGCGCAATATCATATTATGTCTATTACAGTTGTCATCTACACTAATTTTATAAAGAGGAAATATTTGATTTTTGTTTGTATTGAATAGGCTCCGAAACTACTGGACCGATCTAAATGATTCTTTCATTATTAGAATACTACATGATGACTGAGTAACATAGGCTATATTGTTAATCGAGTTTTGTTTACCCGTGCGAAGCCGGGCCGGCCCGCTAGTGATTTAATAAACGCACTGCTTCATTGAAACAACGAGGTTTCGGAGTAGGTAAACGATAACATCATCGATGTATAACACGGCTAATCCAAGACCTCACCCGTCTTCCATTTACTCATAGTAGTTATATGAACAGCTTACAAATCAACCATGCTTACAACTGAGCTTTTTTTAGGGTTCCGTACCCAAAGGGTAAAACGGGACCCTATTACTAAGATCCGCTGTCCGTCTGTCACCAGGCATCTCATGTATCTCATGAACAGTTGAAATTTTCACAGATGATGTACATATTTCTGTTGCCGCTATAACAACAAATACTTACTAAAAAAAATAGAATAAAATAAATATTTAAAGGGCTCCCATACAACAAACGTGTTTTTTTGTTGTTTTTATAGGAACTCTTCGTGCGCGAGTCCGACTCGCACATGGCTGATTTTTTTTTAAATAAGAAATAGGCTTACGTTTGATCGCCATCTCATCTGATGTTAAGTGATGATGCGGTCTAAGATGGAGCACGCTAGCCAAGAAGATACCAATTCACTCTCGACTTGAAGACACCCAGATTATATCCCGTTATCATCGCTACATCTGTATACCTACTACTTATAATAGATTTATGTAGTGATTAATTTTACAAAGTGTTTCTATTCAATAAACCACTTAAGTACATACATAGATACATTTATAGTGTTCCAGGAAAGGAGGAAGGAAAATAGAAAATGTAATATGTTTAAGTAAAATTAGAATGTAGGCGTAGGTTTTGTGAGTTCCATTTTCATTTTCCTTTTAAGATAATATTATTATCTTAAATGTTTGTTCTATGTCTGCGTGTTTGTGTAAGGATTTGCAAAAAAACTAAATTATGTATTCTATCAGTTACCTATCTGGTTCCTATAGTACAAGCTTTGCTTAGTTTAGGGCAAGATGGCGCTGTGTGAAAATGAAGGCACTCAGATTGTGTCTATCGGGGAACACCCTCTTATTACGTATTCGTACAATGAATTTGGAATCAGACCGTTTAGTTCCGAGTTTCCGAACCATGAAATGTTGTGTCGCTTTTTTAAACTCCTGGCTGTCCAGTAGTAATTGCCTAATACCACCTTAATATCCAGTCTGAGCAGGGTGGTATTAGGTCATGCAATTCCGATGCGCATTCTCCAAAATGTATCTGGTAGAAAATCGACATTCAAGCAACTTTGTGTCTTTGTGTTTAAGGCTTATATAAAATTCTTGACACTGGCAGAATGCATAAAGTCATCATCATCATCATCATTTCAGCCGTAGGACGTCCACTGCTGGACATAGGCCTCCCCCATTGACTTCCATAAAGACCGGTTGGAAGCGGCTCGCATCCAGCGCGTTCCTGCGGTCTTTACTAGGTCGTCTGTCCACTTTGTGGGTGGACGTCCTACGCTGCGCTTGCCGGTCCGTGGTCTCCACTCCAGAACTTTGCAGCCCCATCGACCATCAGTTCTGCGTGCTATGTGCCCTGCCCACGGCCACTTTAACTTGCTAATCCGTAATGCATAAAGGGAGTAGCCAAAAAAAAAAAGAAAAAATTGCATCACCTGAGATTCTGTTACCGTTTACAGCAGGCTTCAGTGGTGGAGTAGCGGGGTAGTACCCCCAGGCTAGTGGGTGGCGTGGGTGGCTCAGCTGAGCGGGCGCGCGCCGATCGATCGCTGCTCAAGGACAAGGACGCCCACGTTGTCTCTGCCGCTCCCACGTACAACAGAGGGTCTCGCATGACAATTTGCGAAAAAAACTTTCATCAACTTTTTGACACCTAAATCCTGATTATAAACAGAACCTACCTACATTATATCATCCCTTACAAAATACGTCGACTTTCTAATGTAAGTCAAAATGGCGTCATTCTTTGCGTCTTGCTAGCTAGTTTGGCTTCTTTTTTTACTCTTTCTTCTTGGCATCGCATTCTGTGCATTCTGCCAGTTTCAATATTTTTGTATTTTGTGTGCAGTCTTCAGTCATCAGCTTCTTTATTGGCTAGTCTTCGGTTTCTGCAATTCATGTCTAACATCTTTAGTTACAAAGTTCAGTCCGTGCCAGTAAATCTACTTAGTCATGCAACACGAAAAGTCATGTTTCACCATATTATATCACTTTCACCACAATTTGCATTTTTTTTTTGTACATAAACACTCGAATAAATACTTAGTAGTTTTGGAAAAAAATACAATTCGCCGACACGACTCTTTCCGCGTTCCCGCCAAAACTTCTAGTTTGGCTTATCGTTGACCAGTTCGTCGCAGTGAAGCGCGTGCCTAAATTATGAAAAAGGCGACCACGCCACATCATGATAGATTCAGTTCCCGTTTACGCCCGCCAGGCGCGCTGTTCCATTTTTCATACATTTTGGTATCGAAAACATGGCGAAAGGTTTTTTGTGAATTATTCATGTTACCCTTGGTAGGTTAACAGACAGGTTTAGTGTATCACATTAATTGGTTCATTCTGTAAGCGAATTGGGTTCGTATCCCAACAATAAGCCAGTGAAGGAAAACATCGTGATGAAACCGTAGCATGGCATGGCTTTTTAGTAAGCATCAGCGCTGCCACTCACAAATCAATAATCTGCAGCTAAGTCTTAACGGTGTATTCTGGCAACCTCATTTGAGAGCTCGTTCCAACTTCCGTAACGTCATATAATATCCAGTGAGTTTTGGTCAACAGCTAGCCTGGCAACTATAAAAAAGCAATCTAGATCGTACATTGAATATTGGCATAAAATCTACTTTATATCCTAACTACGCAGCGCCACCCATGGGCGCCGGCAGCAGGGTGCAAGGAGGGGACAAGGGGGCGCACTTGCACCCCCCTGATAGGAAATAAAATGCAGTTTTTATTTAGTTACGGAGTAAATAAAAACTGAAGGCGTCTAGGTTGCCATCCAAATTTGTTCATGACCTTGTCAATAAATTCAGTATCCTGATCTACCTACTCCTTTCCTGTGAACACTGAGCATGTACAATTGTACATGTGCATGCACATGCACATAGCACAGGCCGTTTAGCCTCGCGTTTTCCATCGTTGAGCGATTCCACGTCTTGACACGTCCGCATCGTAACGTAAAAATGTATGTTCAATGCTACACTTTTTGGATTTGTTTGACATTAAATTTAACTACATCATATAGGTACATGTATATTATTATTTATTTATTTATTAAGTACACACTAGCGGCCCATCCCGGCTTCGCACGGGTGGACATTTATTTTTTAATTTAATTCTTTTTTTCTTCGGCCATGGCACATTCGTGCATTGTGCCAGTTCTCAAGTTTTTTTTAATTTACTTAATTCTAGTGATAAATACGGGTTGAATTTTTTTCCAGGGCGTAAATTTATATCACGCAATAAGAATCGTTAATAAAACATATTTCACTAGTAAAAAAAATAAGTATCTTTTTTTGTTTATTGACCTCTGTGGTGTGGATTTTTTTCGATTTAGGAAAATATTGCCACTTTACTTAAGTAGTAACTATTTAGTAACTAAGTAAGTACAGAGCCTCGATCACGAAAATTTATCGACTTCGTATCGTATAGGTATCGAGTCCTCGATAGCATACAAAGCTGTACAAATCTCATACAAATTTTTGTCGATGTCGATACGAATATACTTTTTCGCAAGTCGTTCGTGACCGAGGCTCAGATTACTAAATAGTAGGCGCGGGTATACTCGCATTGTGACTCTGATTTTTGCTTGTGTGGTGGATATAATCAGGTCGATTTTTATCGATAATTTTTTACTAACATGGATTAAAAAAATATATATGTCTATTTATTTGTAATAAGGTTGACATGCACGAAATATGTGCACTCTCAATAAAGTCTTCCTTTATATCCTATGTTACTCAGGGATAATGTAGCATTCTGACGGGGACAGAATTTTTGAAATCGATCCTGTAGTTTTTAAGTTTATTCGTTACAAACATGCAAAAATACAAATCTTTCCATTTTATAAAATATTAGTACTTATAGACTAGCGAGCCGACCATGCTTCGCAAGGGTAAACAAAACTATAGCCTATGTTAGGTACCTTCTCAGTGATCATGTACCATTTTAATTGTTATGAAAAAATATTCGGATTGGTCCAGTAGTTTCGAAGTCTATTCAATACAAACAAACAAAAATCTTTCCTCTTTATAAGTACATAATTAGTGTAGATAAATCTCGCTATAAATCCTACACAGTTGAATATGATAAAATTAATTTTAGTTTATCCCTTGTTTTCTCACAAAATTGTAGAAGTAAATAGTTAACATTTTGTTCCCGAGTTGTGGTCGTTAATCTCGTTTTGACCTTTAACCTCCCCGTGGGAGTGCCTCGCATTTTTATTGTTAGAAGAAAGTAACAATTTCATGTGAAAACGAGTGTTATTTTTGTTCTGGAGAAAATATACGAAATGTAATCTCAATAATACCGCGGGGTAAGACAAATCCCTAGTAATTTGCCCACAATAGCTAATGAAGGTATATATGTAGAAAAGAAAATGTATAAACTCCAATCATAGAAACAGTAACTAAAACAAATATTTTTTTCTATTTCGTGGCACATTTCGTCTGATTCCCAAGAGGTCAGAATACTGTTACAAATCGAATTATTTTTATATTGTTTGTGTTTTAACATAGAATTAATAGTAGAATTTATATTGGCAGCTTGAAATTTACGGGGTAACATTTTAATTCTGACAAAACCTTAAAAAACCTACAAGATAGATAGCAGGCTAACAAGGTGGTATCAAAGCCTGTGTATGACATAGTAGGCAATTTAATATTTTGAAACCGAATGTATAATTTCGAATATCGATACTGTATTACTTATTATTTTATAATAGTGTTTAATCTGAGTTATGAATCATCTCTATTAGACGGATTGACATTATTTATTTAATCTGTCTTTGTATTTTTTTTTTGATAAGACTTTTTTTTTTCTTTGGTTTTGGCGTCGCATTTGTCAAGTCAGTTTTATATTTTCAAGTTTCAAAAATTAAATAAGATGCCTCGAAGCTATAGTTACAGTCAAAGTCCAGTCTTGGTGAAGTCCAGTCCATGTCAGTCAAGTCCAGTCATGCTTTAGTAAAGTAGTAGCGTATTTATTACTTTACTATTTAAGCTTATAAGCTTCGATGGAGTTTTGGTAACTTACGCTAAAACTTTTAATTTACGCTTACTTTTAAACGCTTAATCTGGAGGCATTGGGTTCGAATCCCACGGCGCCTACCACTACCATTGACACATATTTGTTTTGCTCATCGGTCGGACAGTCGATATTTGACTATAGTCGGAGTATCAGACATAATTAAACGTGAGTAAAACTGCAAATAAAAAATAAACAAAAATGGTTAACCATCTAATCCTCTGAACCCTTAAATTTGCCTTTTTTATGCAGTAAAATATATTATGGGCATGCAAAATTGTTACAATAAAATATATAAAATACATGTCCCGCATCTCGTAACTTGCCAATTTAAAACGAGTTATTTTATCTGTGTTCACACAATCAAAGGAAATCTCAATCCGGCTACTAAATAAATAAATAAATAAATATCGTTGGACTATACACACAGCGCCATCTGACCCCAAACTAAGCAGAGCTTGTGTGATGGAAGTCAGATAACTGATAGAATACATAAATACTTTTTTTTTTTTGTAAATACATACTTATAATACATACAGAACACCCAGACACAGAACAAACATTTTTGTTTATTCACAAAATGTTTGCCCTGAGTGGGAATCGAACCCACGCCCTACAGCTCACAAGGCAGATATATTACCAATGAGCCAACGGGGCTGTCATTATTAGCAGGATATGAGCTTTAAACAGGTTATTCTGGGCTCGCTGAGGATTCCAGGAATATTTAAGTACCTACCAATATGATGTGGGCGGTCTTTAAAAGTGTGAAGCAAAAAATTTATATACTTTAGAATTCACTTGGTGGTAGATTTCCTTAGCCGAAGTCGTCTAGGTATGTACCACCGCAGTACCGGATATTCTGCCACCAAGCAGTAGTGTGTAAACATTACTGTGTTCCGGTTTGAAGGTTACTATCTACAGCTAGCGAAATTAGTGGGCTGTTGAGAATAACCATCGAAAGTCTTAAAGTTAATGAGCGCCAAAGCAGCGTTTTTTTTTTAAATGTAAATAGTAATGAGTCGAACGAGACGCTCTCCTAATGGTAAGAGATAACGCCTGTCCACGACCATTGCAGCAATACACAGAACTTTGAGTAACAAAACAAAGTCCAGGGCATCGCTGCTTTGGCGCTCATTACTTTGAGACTTTCGATGGTTATTCTCAACAGCCCACAGATTTCGCTAGCTGTAGATGCCCCGGACTTTGTTTTGTTACTCGAAAGTTCTGTGTATCGCTGCAATGGTTAGGGGCATGCGTTATCTCTTACCATCGGGAGAGCGTATCTCATTACTTTTACATAAAAAAAAATATACTAAATAATATGTGAACCATGTAACTGATAAAATACTTTTGTAATATTTGAGGGGTGGGGGGCAAATGGAGGGTAAAGATTTCTCACAAAAAAAAACTAAAATGCTTGCATTAAATTTAAATAAATATTTATTGATCATATGGACAGTTGATCGTATGACCTGTAACTTTGGTGTTATTAATAAATGATTTGTATTTGTATTTGTATGACAGTTTTTTATGTTCATTTTCCCGGGAATCACGAGATTAAGTGACATTGTGGATAACATTTTACTAATTATTACTTACACACGTTAGGGGCCTCTGTAGCCCGAGGGCCCCGTATCATTGACACGGCTGATATAAATAAATAAATAAATATCGTAGGACTATACACACAGCGCCATCTAACCCCAAACTAAGCAGAGCTTGTGTGATGGAAGTCAGATAACTGATAGAATACTTAAATACTTTTTTTTTTGTAAATACATACTTATAATACATACAGTACACCCAGACACAGAACAAACATCGATGTTAGTCACACAAATGTTAGTCCTGAGTGGGAATCGAACCCACGCCCTTCAGCTCTCGAAGCAGACATGCTACCAATGAACCAACAGGGCTGTGTGTGTGTGGGCAGGGATATGGCGGTAGCTACGCCCCTGATTGAAACAGTCATAATCATGGTGGTGTCGATTACCATCAGAAAATCTTTTCGATTGTATCATTACTTTTACAAAAAAAAAAAATTATAACATCTATCCTACTATCCTATCCTAATTCCTAGGTACTATCCTACTTATGTTATAAAAGCGAAAGTTTGTAAGAATGTATGTTTCTTACTCTTTAACGCAAAAACTACTGAACGGATTTAGATGAAATTTAGTATCGAAGTAGCTGACACCTTGGATTAACATATAGGCTACTTTTTATCCCGAAAACATGTAGTGGGTAACACCGCGGGGCGCAGCTAGTAATAAATAATCGAGAGTTCTTAGTCGATTTTATCGCTAGGAAGTACTTATGTGAATGCAAGGTATCGATGCCCTCTGATAAATAATTATTTATAACAGTGCAGTGATCATACTTGTATACCTACATGTATAGTATACTAGGTGCAATGCATCAATAGGTAGTGCGCATGCGTTGCACTACCCTTGCGATGACGTAGATAGATTTAGACCTTGGAATAAGTTAGTGAATAAGTTGTATCTCTATAGATTTTATCTAATAGTGGTTCATAGTTCATACTAGCGGACGCTCCGCGGTTTCACCCGCGTAATTCCCGTTCCCGTAGGAATACAGGGATAAAAGTAACCTATGTAACTCGGGATCTACTCAAGGGATCCCATAGAAATTCCTCAAATTTTATTATTATAAACTCATCTGAATGGAGTTTATTTTTTTAAATTTTACAAGCTTATTTTCCTGTTTCAATCAGTTTGATTCTTTTTCCCCTCTAAGTATAAAAAGAGACGGCATTCATAGCTGTCAACAACGAACGAAATGTACGTACTGTTTAGGTAGGTACATATATATACAGCGCACATAAAACTCCTTGTTCATGCCTCATTCCGTTTATTTATTATTCTATAAAGCAAACTTTAGATGTTCTCTCCGCTTACTTCTTGGCCATTAACGAAATTGCCAGCTCAGGTGTGTCAAACTTTGTTTATGATTAGTGATCAATTAGTTGTTTAGGAACTTGTCTAGATTCACTGCTCATAGGTAGTTCGACTCCCGGGCTCGATTGTATTTAGCTCGGAGGCAGGGGGATAAAGGGGTGATGGAACAGGGAAGGCGGTAGGGGGGGGGGGGGGGGGGCTTGCGCGCGCACCCACATCGATCTCCGCCGTCCAAATACAGTATAAATAACAGTCACTATATTATGAGTCTCGGCTCTCAGCCCAGCTGCCCCATTCCATTCCTTTGCTCAGTTTCTACACGTGTAGTATAAAATAGCAACATATTATGTTACTTTGTTTTCATCTGGCAACAGTATTCGGATGCCGGATTTAGTAAATATAAAATCTGCGTCAATCATTCCGGATGTAATCAAATATTATAACTACATAGATAGATATGAAAATAACAACTTGAACTATTTTTAGATGTCGAGTAACCTATGCTATGGTGTACAAAGGGATTGCTATACTTATAGTTTGTCTTCATGATTAAATTCTTGTAAAATGATTGGTATGAAAATTAATTTCCAATTTTTCTGTTGGTAACAACAACTCAAAACGTTTCAACAAATATTAGCTTACCTGGGTTACTCAAACAACTTTAGTCCACGGCTGAACATAATTCTCTTCCAATGAATTCATAAAGCTTTAGGTATATATTGCAAACACCTCGTAATAAATCGACTTGTTCAAAATAAAACGAGTAGAGATCCTTAGCTAAAATTAATAACAGATTACGAATACTGGTATCATGAACTGAGCATGTGATTCACTTGGTAACAACGCTCAAGAGCGACCAGTTTTTGTAAGTCCGAAGTTACATCAGATTCAGCTATGCCACAGGCCAACTGCCACAAAGGGCCGGCCACAATAGTTTGTCGCTGGGGAAACTTTGTAAACTGTCCATCCATGAAAATGTAGGTACCTATGTTTTTTCATTTTATTTGTTTTCCAAAGTAAATGAAAACATTTTTATGCACAAGTTTTTTGCGTTCTATCATTTCTTAGTTTTTTTTTGCGTCATATATTTTTGTGTCTGTTTTATATAAGGTTCTATTCAATTTCTTGTAAGTGCAGGAAAAGGTTAGATATTGCAGGTGGCTGACATTGTTGTCTGTTCATACATAATATGTAAATTTAGACTAAGTTTTTTGTATACATTTTGTAAATAGGTAGTATAATTTAAGGTATTTTTTATTTTGTTTAATAAAACTATATAACTATAATTTATTTATCTATACTATTATAAAAAGGAAAGATTTGATATGTATATTATCTACGTAAACATAAATAGGAGCCTAACTCAATCAAAACTCTATTAATCTTTTCGTTGAAACTTCACCTAACTTGTACGTAACGTCCAATAGCGCAGGGAATAGGGCGATCATTAGTTAAACATGGCCGCGCCGTGCCGGGTAGCTGGGCAAGTACATAATCTATGATCCGGGCCCACGTAGATACTATTACCGGGGCTATGGCAGGCGGCGATGACGGAAGGACGGCGGGAGAGGGGCGGTGCAGCTGCGTTGCATCGCAGCCCCTTTAGGGGGCAGCCTCCCGCGCCCCGCGAGCCGGCCCATTGCCAAGTTCAATGCCAAGGTCATGCGCGCGCGACTGCGACTGCGCGCCGCAATGCAGGAGCGGCCGGCGGACGCGAGCCACCGAGCCGAGCCTCAGTGCCGCGCCGGCGACCGCCACACACACCGCGCCACGCTCCAGCCGACGCCGCACCTTCATCACCTGACTCATATTTACCACTGCCCCAAACAACGCCGGCCGGCAGTATGCGCGTGGACAGTTCCGTGGTGGCCGGTGATCCACGGCATGTGTTTCCCGGTGCCAGTGCCACGCCGTGACCCAATCATTATGCAACATTTCGCGGGAGCATGCGATTCCGTAAGTTATGCTCATCACTTCCTTCACTATACTCTTACACTTAACCATCTATATTCTTCGTCTTAATTTTCCATCACACTTTTCCGTATTATTGGTATTGCTATCGCAAAAACATCAACAAAAAGCAATCTCCTATGAATTTCGTATTTACCAGTTTATTCCAAAATAGCGTAGCAGGTTACATTTTTACTGGTGCTATTTTATCAAATGTGATCCGAAGGCGTCACATTACGTGTACTTGCGGCCATGTTTGTTCTAGCCATTAGACTGTCAATATTACTTGAGTAAGTAACGAACGTCCTCTATGTGACTCGATCTGCTTCGAGGTTCCAGCGTTATCACCGCGTCACGATCGTAAAGTTAATATTTAGCGTCTCATACATAGCTAAAACATTTTTCTTCAGTTTCAGTATTTTAGTTTTTATGAGAATGTCTGTCGTATTATCTTATCTAATCTGTAATCCTGTCTAATTTACTATTGTGAAAGTATCGTGCCGTTCGATAACCGTGAACTGACGCATTCCGCATTTCTAGAAGGAGAAACTCGGTCAAATTCCAAAGGGCCCTCATCTCATCCAAGGGCGCCCAGTGTAGCTAAGCTAAGGGTCCACTGGCGGATCCTGTTGGCGCGTCTGCTCGCAAAAAATGTCGACCAGTCGAGTTCAAGGCGAGCCGGGGATCCCAGCGTGGCCACTTCTAATGAATACTTTTTGAGCTGTTGCTAAACGTAATTGAAATTACACAGAGCACTTTGATCTGAATTGAATTGGAATAGAGTTGAACGGTAAAATAAATTACATGCAAGGCGGAACTGAAATAGGATTCTCTCATGCGTACAGCTTTTTATACACTACACAATTTAAGGGCTAACGTACACTTTATCATGATTAAACGTATAGATGCATATTTTATATGCATCTATA
This sequence comes from Biston betularia, assembly GCA_905404145.2. NCBI lineage: Eukaryota > Metazoa > Arthropoda > Insecta > Lepidoptera > Geometridae > Biston > Biston betularia. Next base: position 6,754,007 of record FR989879.1, read on the forward strand.
CGTTTAATCTTAATTCCTAATATACATTGGTATAATAAATCTTAACAGATATTAAAATATAGGTAAGTGTATTTTCTGTTCATAAACCAAATCGATTATACGACTTACCAAATTTTTTGTGACGTCTTAAACAACGTGATTCCATAGATATTTCCCACAACTAATTCCACAATTAATTGTTCTTTGGAGCGGGGCATAGTTATTAAATAGTAATTATGAAGGAACAGGTATATGGTTTAAATTAAATATGTATTCTAGCAAGGAATTCGGTAACAATTATTTCACGATGACGCGCTATGTACGTATTGGAAGCTATACATATTATGTATGATAGCAACGCCCCCGGTTTTTGTATCTTATCCGAAAATAATGTTGCTATAGACGTCAAGATAATCTATGATAATATAAATGTAACATAACACCTGATTACACCATCGCATTATAAGGAAAGATATGCAAGTTTCAAACACCAAGGATTCAAACCAAACGCGTTTTCTTAAAGTTCCACGCGATCATTGTCACGCTTATAAATACGAATATTTTTTTAACCATTGTAATTTATAGCTTTACAATGATGTAGGTAATGTTAAATAGTGCCTTAGATTCAAAGAATTCTTGTTTGAAGTATTTCCATAATATCAATTATTTAAGTTTGATTTACTTCTACAGTGATGATTCATGCTCTATATTTGTCTCGTTGTCCATAGTATTGAATCCATTATTTTAATCTTGTCCTTACTTATATATGAATTGATATCAAAACACTGTTTGCGTAGCAAAGATAACACAACTTTTTGTAGTATAATCTTTGTTAACCTTTGTTAAAATAGTTTGTACAGATTATTTATAGATAGTAACTCTTTATTGCGCACACTATAAATAGAAAAAAAAAGAACAGAGAACAAAAGATGCTGGTGTGATTGAAAATGGTAAACACACCTACCCTGGAATGGAAATGGTTATCAACTGAGGCTGCCGGAAAACAACGTTAGATGCTAAGCGGCATATTTTCAACTTGAGGGTGGTAGCTAGCCAGACGAGTACTAGAAAGAACCCTACCACCATGCTATGGTTTAACCACTGAGTTATCATAAGTACAAAAAACGTTAGTCAAAATTACAGCTCGGTTGAGATTCGTGTAGCGTAAATCGTTTTGAGTACAGTCTACTCTCGCCTCTCGAACACAAATGTAACCAATGATTTATTTGAACGTAATAGATTACAAATACGTACGCAAGATGGCAACGATAATGACAGGGAGACAGGCGTGGTAGTATGTATTGGTATTGTTATTCAGGCTTCGATGGCGTGAGTTCAAGGTTACATCACGTGAGAGGCCCCATGAGCCGGATTATGTTGTCCATTACTGATTACATTATAGGAAACATGCATTAGAGTTCATCAGACTATTGATGGTTATATGGCTTGGATAATCATCAAACTGGACAAACAACAATAAAAAAAGGAGAATACACAAACGAACGGACTTATGGAATGAACTAAGTTATCTGCACCTTAAAAATAAACTGTAATATTATTAAAATAGTCGCGCAAATGTGTATGATGTTAGTGTATGTAGGAACAAGACGAAACACTTGAACACAGAACTTGGTGGCAAATCTCCTTAGCAGGAGGTCGTCTAGGTAGGTACCACCGCAGTACCAGATATTATGCCGCCAAGCGGTAGTCTCAAACTTTACTGTGTTCCGGTTTGAAGGGTACTGCAACTAGCGAAATTACAGGGCTGTTGAGACTAACCATCGAATGTCTCAAAGTAATGAGCGCCAAAACAGCGATGCCCTGGACTTTGTTTTGCTACTCAAATTTCTGTGTATCTCTGCAATAGTCTCGTTCGTCTCATTACTTTTTACACAAAAAAAAGACGACACAACGTGCGCAGCACTCTCGCCTCTCCCTTTACCTCTGCTAAAATACACTTACTGCGCTGCTACCCCTGCTAATATCCGAGGAATCAAGATTTCCGCATGCTATACCTAATAGTTAAAGAAATCGCACGGCACAGTACCTACTGTACTATTAGTACTACCTACGTATGTACTAGACTAGAGCGACGTAGTCAGAATTTCCAGTTGTTTCCAAATACTGTGTTCATTATTTAGAGTGACTAATCAATGCTCGGCTTTATAGCCACTATTCATGAAAACAAATCGGCATGGATTCCAAAACAAACGTGCTATTCCATCAATAATGCCATTTCATTCGTGTTATTGATCTAAAACCGGACTGAACAAGTGAATCAAATTATTCAATGCTGATCTTTCAATAACCCGCTCTTTTTGAGTCGAAATTATTAAAACTCAACAAAACAAAACCTGCATTAATTGTACGAGCTTCATTGTAGGTATTTACCAGCTGACGTATGATCACGTCATTTTGACGTATCGTCCTAACATGGCGGCAAAGATGGCGGACAGTTTGTTTATTTACAACATATCGCGTTTGTGACTGCGTGACTGTACTGCTAATATGGCACTGTTATAATAGGATTTGCCGAAACCTTGGCTTTTGTTTTTACCTGTACTGTAAGTACCCATAATACTATTGCTTTTTCGTATGCTAATGAGATCTTCAATTCGTCAGGCAATAATATCACCTTATTGAATAGATGCACTAGAATAATTACAAAAACCACTCACAGTTATTATATTTCATTATCAGATGTTTGCTCCAAACTATGATCGCACGACTTCTATATATTACTTGAATACAATATTTGATGAGGTGCATCCGCTGTGTAGGTAATATGGCAAAAAAAGTTTGCATCCGTTAGTTCATTTGAGGGAGAGAATCAAAACCACAATGTAGTAGGTAATTGGATAGGTAGTTAGTTACCTACTTCATGTCACTCAGTGTCATTCTGCAAATTACAGCTAGGTACAATAGTAGCTAGGTAGCTATGAGCTATGATACTAGCTATAATAGTATCTAGGTAGTTGGTTCCTTAGTAAAAGTTACTACTATTATTTATGACAAATAAATCAGCTTTACCATACATTTTGTCAATTGCAAATGAGATTTTGTACTAAACAGTTTGTTTTTTTTTAAAGTTGGCATCGTAGTCATAGACAATTAACTATTTTTTAAAATGTAAAATAATAAGACAAAAAAAAAACACTACAACAACGTTCAGAGAATCGTTGTTTTGTCGCGCATTACAGTCATTCGAAGTCTCAATAGCGCTGTAATGATACTGAACTAGTACCAATGTAGACGACCTCCTGCTAAGGAGATCTACGACCTAGAATGGGCACTTATACTATATTAATGGACCGCCTAGTAATTTTCTCAATTATGTGTACAATGGGGCCCTTTTGGCTTGATACTACCAATCCGTGTAACTTTGTACAAGTACTTATTCACTATTCTTAATATATCTAAGTGTCAAGAGGAAATGACTGCAGCTAGATATTTGCAAATACATTGTAATCGAGTGTCTATGTTTTTATCATTGTAATGTATAAGTGCAACACGAACTCGTGGTGACATCTAGATAACAAATAAACAATGAGGATTGCCAAAGCATTTCTGAATTCTAAACACGTGGATGGCTTCATTTTTGCAACAGTAAAACTTTTTAACTATTTACGACAAGTACCTATACGGTACGTAGGTACAGTACATATCTCGCGTTGCTAATAATTCCAGTTTAATAGCTAATCTCTAAAACTGAACAGCAATCACCTTAACGAATAGAGGCACTACGATAATTACAAAAATAGTGCGCAGATATATGTATGTATATGCCTTTATGTTTAAGTTACTCTCATGTATTTGTTATAAGTTTCAATAGAGTTAATGAGGGCTATTATGAAATTGTATCACCAAGGTAACGACAAAAGCCGAATACTTACTTTTTAGATTTCTATCTTGACAACCTTAGTATGTATCTACTTATTTAACTTAGCTCTACGAGTGTGTTCCATTGTTTTATTCCCAATTCATGGGTAGCTTTATGAACACCTTCCTTCCGCATTGCATTGTTTAAATGCAAAATGTTTTTGTAAGCTTTACTACGTCGTTATTCGAATTCCACACTGCAGAATATTTATAAACATGTAGTGCACTCACTTACCTACAACTTTATCTCACTTTGATAGATGTTCAAGACTTCAAGTCGCTTCACACATTCAAAGTGCCTAATACTTGTTCCTTTACAAGAATATTGTTTGTGTTTATATGGTCGTGCAATAAAATTGAAGGCACACGTCTCGAATATTACCATATCAGAGGTAGAGACATTCCTCGGACGTCACGTAAGCATGTTTCCATATTTAGTCCAAACGGTGGGCACCATTACCCCAACTAACGTATGTATGTGTTTACTCAGACCCAAGAATATCCATCGTCATTAATCAGACATCGTGTGTACATGTACTAAATACGACACGCTCACTAACGCGGACCCTTTCAGTTGGCACGCCATGATCCATGCTGGCGTTTCGTTAGTGTGAGTGTGGATTGCACGCTGGTAACGTCGTCGATAAAAACCGCGACGACTTTGTGATGTAGTATATAAGATGCACAATATTTGCACGCGTCGATTAAAATCAATCTTGCCCAAAAATAATATTTCAAGAATTTGGGAATCAAATATTATGAGAAGTTTAGTCAGACTTTAGCGCTGATTATGATTGGACTTGTACGTAATTTTCTTTTGAACTTATTTATTATATTATAATAAACTATAAAATTTGACTGTTCATAAATCTTCTTTTCCATTAATATAAGTGTCATCATTACTATAATTAAATTAGTTCCCTTTAAATTTCATACTACTCTATCATTCTGTCATTTTGTTCGTAATCTATTCTATGGTAGGTACACCAGCAGCACGTAATTGATAAATTTCCCTACATTCATAGGAAATGCGTAGCAATGAGTCAACACTGAAAGTGCATCAGTGTGCGTTCGACTGCAGCTTGCACGTTGCACATGCGACGGAGAGGGGGCACGCCCAGGGTCACGCAGACCTTGAAAACGCCTAGCAACAGCGCTGCCAGCACTCACACGCTTATTTATTTCTGTTTTACTCGTCTGCACGTTTACTTGCAATTTAAAACAGAACGTTTTATGGAGTCGTAACGGCAGACGGAATGCGAGTCTCGCGATCAGTCAGATGTTCCCCTAGGATAAGGCGAGAATGTTAAACCGACTAATCATCTTGTAAATCTTTACTGGCCTTTGTGTTGTGCACTGGTGATTTCTTTTTAGTTTGTCGGGCAGGTGCGTTCTGCTGTGCATCTAGGGTTTGCATCATAATTTCAACACAGAAATTCTCATTATAATTCATTCTGTCTACTTTTTCTGCGGCAAATTCATCAGATTAAATGTCAGTCGCATTTAAGATACGAATCAAATTCTTGATCACGTCTTTCTGAAGCCAACGTTAATGTGACGTTTTTAAATGCTATGTTCCATTTAATGTGCGCTTGTTTTGTTTCAAGGTGGTAACTGTAAGTGATGGACGTATAGAGCTTGTTTGCTCCTAGAGACTATAAATAGCCTATCAAAATAAATGAATACCATGCTAAGCTGGTTGGAGACAATGCTATCAGAATTATTAATCCGGTTCTGTGGAATAAAGCTATTGCAGCCCGTGAAAATAATGAAGGCATCAATATTTATGACAGCCATAATGGAGATAAAGAAGATAAAATCAGTTGTATCTAAATCAAAGACCTTAAAATTAACAAAACTCTAAAGTCTCATAAACCGTCACAACACAACTGCTTGCAATAACTTGTATAATATGTTATTTTATGGGCTATTTTAGATTAACTATAAAAATATAGGTTTTCGTCTTTGTTTTTAATAAAACCAACCTTTATAAGAGATGAATTTAAAACAACCCATTGGTGCATGCGACTTTTGTTTGCGATGTTTGTTCTGTGTCTGGGTGTACTGTATGTATTATAAGTATGTATTTACAAAAAAAAAAGTATTTAAGTATTCTATCAGTTATCTGTCTTCCATAGCACAAGCTCTGCTTAGTTTGGGGGTCAGATGGCGCTGTGTGTAATGTCCTATGATATTTATTTATTTATTTTATCAAGGTCAGTTTATTTCTAAGAATATTGTCTTAAATGGTCTTATTATTTAAAATCAAAATATCAGATAAGTATTCTACCTTTTAGTAGGCGTATAAATATTTTAAGTCAAATTTAATTTAGAATGGGTAAACAACTATTTAAGCTTGTCTTTTAATGTCATCGGAACATTGTCTAACAGAAATTAAAATAGTTACATTTATAGCTACTGATATTTAATTCTTTAAAATGATTTATGCCCTTAAGGTTTAAATAGCTTTGGGTTTTGATAATACTGACTTGGTTTTATAATTAATGTAAGCGTAGCCGCGATACACATAACTTTGAGTAGCAAGACAAAGTTGAGAGCGTTACTGCTTTGGCGCTCATTACTTTGAGACTTTCGAACTTTGAATGGTTAGTCTCAACAGCTTTGTAATTTTGCTAATTCAAACCGAAACACAATAATGTTTACAAACTACTGCTTGGCCGCAGAATATCTACTACAGCGGTGGTACCTGGACGACCTCCAGCTCAGGAGATCTATTACCATCAAGTCAAAAGGCGTCTATACCAAAATTAAATCAATTTAGTATGTATTAATTATATTCTAAACTGATGAAATAACACTGTAGGTACTTACCGGGTGGCTAACTCTACAGAGAATCCCTTGGTAGATTTTTTTGATTAATGTCTTTTGTCTTCCCTTTGGCAAGTTAAATACGTTATATAATGGGTGGCATTTGTTATTTTCAATCAGATGTTAAAGTTAGTAAAAGATGAATGACACGTGAGTAAATACTTCCTGTGATACCCGAGAATGTAAGTCCGAACAGTTTGTAACTAGACCACGTAACCGAGGTGTATCAGATATCGTCAGAGCCTTCGGTCTGGTGTTCGGTTTCTAGACCTATGTCGATTGTATTAAATTGATGTTCATTCTTGTTTATGCACTAAGATTCTTCAATCATACAAGTGACTATTTATTTATTTATTTATTTATTTATTTATTTATTTATTTACTATATTCTGACCGAAACTTATAGTTCCACGCACAGACAGATTTCCAGGAGAGACAATATTCCTTGTGCCGTGAATGTCATGTAACCTTACAAAATTAAGAAAAATAAATAATATGTAGGTATATACATAGTGCTCGATGTAGATGTAAAAAAATCCTTCTTTTTATGGAATACGCCCGGACTTAAAGCAGACATTCGAAGTCATTCAAATATTGGACTGGAAAAGAATCGAACGTGGCTCATTAGACTTAGCTAGCTAGCTGAGTCTCTATAATTAAATGTACGGAAATAGGTACATAACAATTCGCTACACGGAGGCAAAACAACATCCTTTTCAATAGACTTGTATTTTACTTTTCCTTTACTTGGTGGTAGATCTCCTTAGGAGGTCATCAAGTTAGGTACCACCGCAGTGCTAGAAATTCTGCCGCCTAGCAGTAATGTGTAAACATTACCGTGCTCCGGTTTGAAAAGTACTGCAGCTAGCGAAATTACAACGCTGTTATAACTAACCATCGAATGTGTCAAAGTACTAAGCGCCACAGCAGCGATGCCGGGACTTAGCTTTACTACTCAAAGTTCTGTGCATTGCTGCAATGGTCATGGACAGGCGTTTTTTAATATCAGGAGAACGTCTCATTCGTCTCATTACTTTTAGTTTTAAAAAAAAGTGTTTTGAAATCACAATTCATTCCTCTTTGGCACGACTAAATTTATTTAGTTAGATTTAGCGCCTAATATCTTAACTAAGCTTAACACTTGTAATCCCGTTGTTTCGCTAAATAGGTAACTTCCCCACTTTTGACTTTTAACATTGTTCCTTGTGACTGCGTAGAATTGTTTATCTCGACATTTTCAGATTGACATGACCTAAGTTAGGCCTCAGAGCGCAGGTCTTGTGACCTAGTTTCCTGCAGATCAATTCAGCCGCTAGGATGGCCTAGGCTCTCTGGGTGCCCTTTGACATTATATAGGCGCTGGAAGCGATGCGCATGCGTGCGTCCTTCCTGGAACCCCTCCCTCCCTATTCCCTTCCCTTCCTCAGACGTGGGTTGATGACGCAAAACCTAGGGCCCGGGCCAATAGCGCTGTCTATTTATGGAAAACCATTTCCCCGAAATAATAAATGACTCTTTCGCCGACGCCAAACGAACGTTGTGTAATATTCTCTTACTGAGGGTTAACTAAAACTTCAAGTTACAAATATGATGAAGTAATATTTTGCAATAGGTCATAAGGATTCTAAATTAGTTATAGGTTGCCTGCTAAATGAGGCATTAATTACAGAAATTGTTTGAAGTCTTTTTTTTTAAATATTTATAAACTTGCGTTTTTTAGACTAAGAACATTTTGCAGATTGCAGTTGAAAAAAATGTGTTTTGTGTTTTTTACTTTTTATTTTGCTAACATTTTTTTTTTAATATTTACGTACATTTTACACAGTGCCATCTAGCTTCAAACTGAACAAAGCTGGGCAAGGCAATAGATAAAATACTGACGTACTTGTCTTGTAATTACAATGCAGAATAATACCTACCTTACCTCGAGTCTTCTCAAGTGCTCTGTACTACAAACAAACAATAATACGTATGTACTATGTACCTACCTTCATACCTACGCAATACTGTGTTACTCATTAAAAATTATTTACGACTACGTTTATAAATGCAAAGAATGCTATACAGATAACATTATTTATTTATTTCGTGCGTTGTAAAATGACGCTCTTCATTTATTTCTTAGCGATGATAGCTCAGCGGTTAGTGCGCTTAGTTCACTCACCAAAGGGCATGAATAAATTATAACAATGTGCTTGAACTGCCGGTGAAGGAAACCATAGGGAGTGGTAGGGTTCTTGGGTTCGAAGCTGGCTAGCTACCGCTAACCACCTTACGGCGAGTTCCGGCAGCCTTACAACCTCTTTAGAGAAAGAGTTCCATACGACAGGGAAGCTGTGGCCTAACACATTGCTTGTCAACCATAAAAGTAATGAGAGCCAAAGCAGCGATGCCCTGGACGTTGTTTTGTTACTCAAAGTTCTGTGTATCGCTGCAATGGTCATGGACAGGCGTTGTCTCTTAACATCAGGAGAGCGCCTCGATCGTCTTATTACTTTTACATAAAAAAAAAGGGACTCGTGCTATAGAATCATTTATTTTTATACTTTTTACGAACTGCGACGTACTGAGACGTACAGCTACTAAACGGTGATGTTAATTGTAAGAGATAACAAGTATGTACTTAGTTTTGGAGAAAAATGACGACATGGATTTGCACAAACAAACATCCTCTCACCCCAAACGCATATACCTACCGTCTCTGGTCCGTCGTGGGTATATACAACTAGATAATTCTGATGGCAAAGTATAACAGCTATGACCATTGACCATTGCATCGGCACTTAGAACAATAAACATTTAGTAACAGAAGAAAGCCCAGGGTATCACTGCCTTGGCGCTCATCACTGACACTTTCATTGGTTAGTCTCAACTGAGCAGATGTAAGTAGGAATGTATTATTGATCGAAAGTAACTATGTTTATATTCGTAACCGATATTTTAAAATCAGATCGATTTTTTTGACAAGTAAGATTTCATTCGATTTTTTATAAGCTGCACTTGCTGTGGCGATTGTATCGGATATCGGTTTTATTCATAAAAGATAACCATCTGTTTGTGCCATAAAATCAATGTTTTCAATTCACTTGTGAGCTTAATTTCATATAATTATTATATAAAGTAATCGTATTCACGGAAACCGTTACGATAATGATCTGAAAACAAGAGTTTTCAGGAGCAAAAATTCGTTGCAATCCTACCGGCTCGTCTCTGGACTGAGCTCAAAAATGGAAGATAGTTTTAATTGATTTATACAAATCATATTTAATATTTGAAGGACTTTCAAATATTAAATATGATCTTCATATATATTGCCTGATATGTTATATATTATTATGAGTACCTGTGATTGTACACACACATAAGTAATGTTACATAATAACTCATAGTATATGATGGACCTTGGGGCAGATCTGTAGCGCGGAAAACAAGGCAGGACAAAGATTAGTTAACAATTACAACCTGACTCATATCTGGTAAGTAAGTAGGTATACTTGGGTAGTATGACTAGTACCTATGCCATATTCTGTGCTCATGCCAGTTCATGGTATTCTATCAGTGACGTAAAGAGATTATAACTACCTAAGCAAGCTCCATTGAATTTTCATAACGTTGCTTACGTTATTATAATGAGGAATGCGTAAATAGTTATTGTATTCTGTTAAAAATAAGACCGGAGTGTCTCTAAAGGTGAAGGTAGACATAACCGTTTCATGTTCTTCAGAGAATTAGTAATTTTGATTGTAATAGTAGCTCTATTTTCTGAGTTGTGGGGCGTGGATTGGATTTATGGATAAATACTTGTGTGCCAAGTAAAGATGTTTGTTGTATTTTGATGTTTCTTACGTATTATAAGTTCTACAACAACAATAATCATAAACTTATATATTCTATCGCTTTGCTTTGTTTGGGACTAGATGGCGCTGTGTCTCAAATATTCTAAGTAATCTAGGTACCTATACATGTATATTTTTTATTTATATTTATAATTAACAAAACAACATTTATAAGAGGATATTGATAATTTTGTGCTTTTTTTTCAGATACTCGAGCTGAAATTGGGCTGCTAACGTCCTGAAATAGGAACTCCGGAAACTTAAAGATGAAATCAAAGGTAAGATCATTCATTGTTAGGGGCCACCCATTACATTACGTCAGATAAATGTCATAATTTTTGGAGCCCTCCCCTGTTCTTAATACAGGTGATCCTTGCGTAATCACACTAATATTATATTGTCGAAAGTTTGTGAGTGTGTGTGTCTCTATGTTTGTTGCTTCTTAACGCTCAAACAGCTGGACCAATTTTGATAAAATTTGGTATGGAGGTAGCTGACATCCTGTATTAACATAGGCTACATTTTATCCCGAAAAAATCTAGTGTCTACTTGGGTTGAGCAGCGGGTAACACCGCAGGGCGCACCTAGTTTTACATATTTTGGAAAAATATTAAGATTTAAAGGATTATGTCACAGAACTTACGAGTCATTTCTGTCATGTCACACGATGCCACACTTTGTTAACCCTCACCCCTTAACATTTGACATGCACACACTTTAACAGGACATAGGTACAAAATGTGACATAATTTATGGATGGTCCCTACTTGTTTATCATTAGGTCATTAATTCAAGAAAGAAATGACGATTCTGTCACTTTCTATCTCTACTTTTTAAGGGGAGAAAATGTGCATGAAGCGCACCAAAAATAAAAACCACGTTCTAAATATTTGCTAAATTAAGTAAGTAGGTACATAACAGTCAAGAAGTGTGGCGAACTGGAATTATTCATTCGATTATTTTGACGGCTAAAGTTAAGCTAGACTAAACTTGGTTTAAACTATAAGCAAGACTTTAACTACATAGTCCAGCGCATTTCTCTAGCGATCCAGCGAGAAAATGCCGCCAGTTTGATGGGTACGTTTGCGGCGAGCTCGACCGGTGGACCGAGTTCAAAATTAATTGACATTGACAATGACATGTATAAAATAAACTATTTAATAGTTAATTTCTTACAATCATAACTTATTTAATAAAATATAATAATTCTCATGAGTAAGACTTTTAATTTAAATATACAGTTATATACTTACATGAAATATCGGAAAATAAGATACCAAAACGCTCACCAACAATTCTAAAACTGCCATTTACTTCAAAAAGTATCTTAAAAGAGCGAGCACCAGTAAATTTGGGACAATGTTCTCAGCCCTAATCACTAGAGAACGAAAAGTTTTGACAGGTTTAATAAAATGAAAATAATAGGTAGGTACAATCTAACCCAACGTCGGAATAAGGAATCGATCATGAATTTTAGAAAACTTTTCTGATTTCAGTTGATTGCCTTCGGTTAATCCAACCAAATGATAAAATGCCATGTGGTATTTTTATGTGCTCGTTTTTTTTTCTTTCTAAATACATATGCTTGCTTTTGGCTACACGCTGCACGTTGTTTATAGCAATTGTTGGTAAAAAAAGAAACAGTGCCAACGGGGACGTTGAGGGAAATTAACAATAAATATATAATCAAGATATTTTTATTAAAGTATGTATTTACAAAAAAATAGTGTTTAAGTATTCTGTCAGCTGTCTGGTTCCCATAGTACAAGCTTTGCTTAGTTTGGGTCTAGATGGCGCTGTGTTAAATGTCCTGCAATATTTATTTATTACATACATATTCATAAAAGGATGCAAAAACGGATTCTAAGAAGACTTACTAGTTCTATAAATTACAGTGACCTTTTGTAAAGCTTCCTTCCTGAAAATCTCAAGTTATATTACAATGACAAAGTACTTAACTTAATTAAATAATAGATACTCTTGACTGTAAAGCTATTGTTTCCATGTGGTTATGGGGAAGTGACGCTAATTTGTTGGACATGCGTTGTTTGAAATATCGTATGGTTGCACATAAACGTTATCAGTATTGATATATAATCGTCACAAGAACCCACACGTGGCCAGATAAAACAAATAACCTAGGCACGAACTAGTGGCTACATTAGCTAAATACTTAATTGTCTTTTTGTATATCGATATAGAGATATAAACTCTTTATTATACACACCAAAAACAGGAAAAAACCGGCCAAGTGCGAGTCGGAGTCGCGCACGAAGGATTCCGTACCATTATCTAAACTAACAAGAAACGGTAAAAAAATCAAGTTTGTTGTATGGGAGCCCCCCTTAAATATTTATTTTATTTTATTTTTAGTATTTGTTGTTATAGCGGCAATAGAAATACATCATCTGTGAAATTTTCAACTGTCGAGCTATCACCGTTCTTGAGATACAGCCTGGTGACGGACGGACGGACGGACGGATGGATGGACAGCGAAGTCTCAGTAATAGGGTCCCGTTTTTACCCTTTGGGTACGGAACCCTAAACAAAGGAACAGAGAATAAAATAATCTTATGAGCTAGTGCCACAAGTGGCGGTCTTATCGGTAAGAGCGATCTCTGCCAGGCAACCAAGAATGAAAAACACGATACTTAGAACATTGTACTTTATGTATTATAAGTATGTCTATGTATGTACAAAATAAGTTCTTCCAATTATTTACAATAAATCAATTATTTGCATAAACATACTCTTTACTACTACATTAGTACCTATCTAAATCCTCCAAACATTCTCCACTCCCGAGTCCCGACCAACAAGTGAAACCGACTTTATTTGTAGGCGTCAACAAATTTTATTTGTGTGCGTGAAGACAAGACAAGTGCGGTAGTGTGCGTGCGTCTCAAGGTCAGGGCCACGTGGCCGGGGAGAGGGGTGCGCATTTGGGGTTCCACCCCTCCGCGACCCACTTCCTTACCAAAGAAAACTATAAATCAACTTGTCTTAAACCGGCGATGGCTAATTCATGAATACGACCTTTACGCGTGACGCCTTTTGTTTATTTTTATAGTTGCGAGAAACTTTTCTAACGTTGCAAATAATTTAAAAAAATTATGATTCATTTTGTAAAGTTAAAATTAAATACATTTTAAACAATGCACGTAGCAACTTATTGCATTTTTTATAAAGAAAAATTCTTAGGTAGGTATATTTTTTCTACGTCAAATTTATGGTGAAGTCGAAGATTTGTGAAAAAATATTTCATTGTTATATTGAAATAGTGTCATGTGTATGTGTGTTGTGTAAAAAGTGAAGTGTATTATTAACTAAGCAGTGTGTACTTGCCATATCAGCACGTTGACATACTCACAGGACCATAGACTAACCACTAACAATCTGCACATTGAATTTATGGTCACAATTAATAATTATATTTTATGTCACATTGAAAAACTGAAACCAGCTCATTTCGCCACCTACGTCATTTCTTTACCATTACAGTGCCATCTGTCATTCCACACGTGAATCGCGATGATAACATCGCGCGACGCTACGTTTTTCAGCGAGCTTGCAAGCTGTGTAGTTCTGGTGTGAAAACATAGATGGCGCTACAAGGCATAATGTGAAGACTTTTTGAGCTTAGGATTGAAAATGGTCAAGAATATTGATGGAAGAATGAAGATTAAATAACTATAGAACGACCGGGTGCCACACTGTGCTCTCTCGAGTTTTCAGTGCGGAGTGAACACAGCTGGTGGTATCTCAGTTGTTCTCTAGTTCTCCCTCACGTCGTTGGCTGCTATCTCTGCTGATAACTGAAAAGAAACAAGTAATAAAGAGCCAAGAAAGACTGATCAAGAAAAAATTTAATGCGCTTTAAAATATTTAAGAATTTTAGGGTTTACTTTCTTTACGTAATTTATAGTTGGTAATACTCAGTAGACACAAGCTGCAACTCTAGAAGTACGTAGAGTTCACAGAGTTAGTAATTATGGTCAAATTTGTACAATTATTTGCAGTTTTGTTTAGTTTTTATTTGTAGCATAGTGGTAACTGTTAACAATATAATAACTTCTGAACAGAATAACCAACAACTTTTGCTTCATGTCTTTTAAAATAAACCTGAAAAAAACAAATGTTCTGTTGGCATATTTTGCCAAATGTAAAAGAAGTTATTCTATAGAAGAGCAGTTTCATAGGTTCGTCTGCGAAGGGTGTCTGTTTTTTATGAAGGGTGGCCCGGCCCTTGTATTAAGCTACCGTGTCTGTCTGACCTGTATTGAGCTGTATACCTAATTGTATATCCCCAATCATAATATCTCGCTGGTAGAAGTTTTCACAAAATAAGCGGTACTTGGTCGGATTATCTGCCGAATTATTAAAAAAATGAATAAATAAGATGTATGAATATGTACCTATTATATATATCATTCATTTTATTCTCCGCCATCTAACCCCAAAATAATCAAAGCTATTGGTGTACAGAGTATTGGTGTACTATGGAACGGAACCAGATAACTGATAAAACACTTACATATTTTATTTTTGTAAATTCATAGTTTTACTTTTACATATTGAACACAAAGGCATATAATAAACATTTATTTTCGTCACACAAATGTTTGTCGTGAGTGGGAAGCGAACCCACGCCTCAATGCTACTAACAAATGAGCTAACAGGGCAGTTGAAATGTTTAACGCAATCGTAAAAATTGTTGTACATAAAACCGTGCAACTTAACATGATTATAGACACTGAGGGATAACAGCAAAAATTAAAAACAGACAAATATAAAAGTTGGACATGCGCCAAAACTAATTTTGTATAATTAAGTCATCAACCTATACTAGATTTGTGTTTAACAAACCTATAAGTACATAAATTATCATACATATAGGTACATATATGTTCCCTCGGTGCGTAAGTTCAACTCGCGTTTGACCGAATTTGTTTTTTCTCTTTAAGTAACAGTTTCTTAGCTAATTATACCAATAGCTACAATATGTGATTTCTCAAGAATGGCTAATAGGACTTGAACATTCCGCCTTGCAAGTCCAATGAAGTTTAGTAATTGACAAAGTAGGTTCATCTCCTGTCGAGTCTACTTATGTACCTACCTACTTATTTTTGTATTTAATGTTCAGTCCACTACTCTTTTTTGTCTATGCAACTATCATAGATGAGTCAATACACACCATCGACAAAGTACGTTCGTTTCAATTTAAAATCCCAGTTGTTGGAAAAATAACCTTATTACATCACATAATGGTCCTTCGAGCCGGATAATGAATTTACAATTTTGCTGAGCAGACGCGTAATGGCCTTACTTAATTTACAACTTACATAATACGCTACATGATATTGTTCAAGTATCAAAGTATCGATGAGCGTAACAGACGAAACGAATTCGAAAATCATAAAGAAAGCACGTTCTTTTCAATCAAAAAATATTATTACTAAATTATTCTGCCGCCAAGCAGTAGTGTGTATACATTACTGTGTTCCGGTTTGAAGGGTACTGCAGCTAGTGAAATTACTGGGCCATGGGATTAACCATTGAAAGTCTCAAAGTAATGAGCACCAAAGCAGTGATGCCCTGGACTTTGTTTCATCACTCAAAGTTCTGTGTATCGCTGCAATGGTCATGGACAGGCGTTGTCTCTTACCATCAGGAGAGCGTCTCGTTCGTCTCATTATTTTTCACATAAAAAAAAACCCGGTTGTAAACAACCTTATTACAATCACAACTCCCGTCCTCTCATAAGACTAACTTTGTCTATAAGCGTTTAGTTTTAAATGATATAAACATAATTAAATAAAAACTGGAACACTTACAATTTCAATAATAAGAAAAAAGCTAACTAAAACTCAAATACGATAAAATAACTATAATAAAGGAAACATTAAGCCTCACCTTGACTATAATAACCTATCGATTGATACCTCACTCGCGCTACGGTGGAACATAATTATGCATATACGAGTACATCGATACAAACAATAGACTTTTCTTTTGGCTTTGCCGTAGAAAAATAGAATAAACCCTCGAGAAAGCTGCCCGAAAAATCTCAGCTATAATAAAATTTAAGAGCGCGCCTACTTCCAGAAAAAAATCAAATTGTAGCCGCTCTAGTGCAAAGAAACAAGATTGAGAATTGCATGATTTAAAATCCTAAGTATATTTTTGACAGTTTTATTTAATTACTCAAAAGTTTTACATCAATACAAAAAAGTAATTGGTGACTTTACTAAAACATAAGTGTGGCTATTTTATTTATAAAAAATAATGTGGGGTCATCGCTGACAATTTCGAGTATTTGAATTAAAATAGTTTTTTTTTTCTGCGGCATTTGTAATTTTATTTGTGAAAAACTCCGGCTTATTTTCTAAATTCTATCCAGCTATTGTACTTCTTCAGGATTATACCATATTCCAATATTTTTTTGTTGTTGTAATATTTATGTTTCTTAATATCAACTGGCATCGAAAATACCCCTTTTCCATTTTTCTGACATTAGACGCGCTCTTACAAGCAACGTATAGTTTTTCTTCTTTCATTTTGGCTTCGCATTTTATGCATTTGCCAGTATCAAGTGTTTTGATGTTTTCAAGTTTCATAGGTATAAAAAGTAATCAAAGTCCAGTCTAGTCCGTGTCAGTCAAATCCAGTCATACTTTAGTGAAGTAGTAGCGATTTTACTACAAAGTTTTGGAAGCAACACGAAAAGTCATGTTTCACCACATTATACCACTTCCTACACCGCTTGTAATTCGGTACTTTATGAATAAAATACTACTACATAAACACTCGAAAAAACACTAGTTTTGGAAAAAAACACAATGGGGTGACACGGCGCTTTCCGCGTTCCCACCAAACTCCGTATTATAGTTTACTTCTGTAACCGTTTGACGTCAAAGTTGCGAGCTCAATCTACAAGTCCGTCGCGATCTTAGCTGCGTCGCTTACTTTTTATTTAGCCACGGAGAAAGCTGATTTAATTACTTCTTACCTGCCTTATACCTGTTTCCTACCGCGCACTTTCCTTACGCATCTTACAATGTGTTTATTAATTACTAGCGGTAAACTCGATTAAACAAAACGGTAAACAAAACTCGATTAAAAATATAAATAAAATATATTTATTTCAGGCAACAAGACCCGTATAAAAATACAAATGTAGTTAAATTGACTAAAATAAAACAAAAAACTAAAATATTAACGTAACAAAAACTAGTCTATGTTACTCAGTGATCATGTGGCATTCAGATGAAAGAATCATCCAGATCGGTACAGTAGTTTCGGAGCCAAACAAACAAAAATCAAATCTTTCCTCTTCATAATAATATAATTAGTGTAGATGACAACTGTAATAGTTGGACATGGCATTACGGACTTTTTTGTAACTGTCAATTTGCTTTATGAAACATCACTTTTTTCTATTGTCAAAATTTTTCGCAGCGCGTGCTAAGGGTTTTTCGGAAAAATTTTCACAGCTTGGCTTACATTATTGAAGTTTCCATACGGATCCCTAACTGTTTTTTTTAATTAAATGTAACTTATGCCCATCACGGATAATGTAGCATTCTAATAATGAAAGAATTGTTAAGATCGGCCCAGTAGTTTCGGAGCCTACTCAATACAAACAAACAAAAATTCAAATTTTTTCTCTTTATAGTACTAGCGGATGCCACGCGGTTACACCCGTGAAGTTTCCGTTCCCGTGGGAATACAGGGATAAAAAGCCTATGTCACCCGGGGATAGTGTAGCTTCCCAACGGTGAAAGAATTTTTGAAATCAGTCCAGTAGTTTCGGAGCCTATTCAATAGTATAGTTAACTATTTTTCTGTCTTAATTCCTGTAAAATTGAAATCTAGCTTAGATATTCTTAGTACGTTGATAGGCTTAGGCATCAACTAGTTTATAGATACCTATATAGAAGCTTGTCATTCGCATTCGAGTTATATCGATTTCCGTTGCAACAGTGTTCAACTAGCTAACTAGAATCGGAAAGTCCGCTATTGGAGCGCGACCTATTTCTGACGTGAAATCGTTTTATCCCCATTTGGATGGGATAAAATAGTTTTTTCTTGATTCGATTAAACGTTTTTCTATTCAAAATTACTTATAATATAACACGATTGTATTTTTTTTATCGGATTTTTAGTCATCATCTGACATTCTTTGGCAATGTTACGCACATAACTAGTTAACCATTCCTGACGACACAATTAAATTATGCTATTGTTTGACTACAAAAAAACAGCTTTATGAAAACAATACGAAACAGAGTGATTTCTCAACTAGGCATGTATAATATAATTGTATTGACAGAACATTTAACATCTTTTATTTTTTATTTAACTGTTAAATTTATAGGAACTGTTAAGTTTGTAGGCAACCATTTTTTCTAGGATAGTGTAGCTTACACTATCCTCAGGTGACATAGGCTATTTTTTATTCCTGTATTTCCACGGGAACGGGAACTGAAAAAAAACTGGAAAACCGCGAGGCGTCCACTTATTTACTATAAAAATACGAGTATGGTGGAATAAAAATGGGTTTTAATTTAATAAGCTAGGTGTTTGGCCACTTTTTGTTGTTTGGGTAGAAGGTAAAGTACCTACTCCTAGCCTGGAATGGAACTGTGAAAGTGAGGCTGCCGGAACACATTGTTAGATGCTTGGCGACAGATTTTCAACCAGAGGGTGGTAGCTAGCCAGCCGAGTACTAGAAAGTACCTACCCTACCACCATGCTATGGTTTCATCACGAATTAAACCTTTGTATAGAGAAATTCAATGTATTGTAACCAAGTCGCCAAAATAAATTGCTCTTGTGCTACTATGGGCGTGTTAAGTTAAACATATAGTAAGTTATACATATTTGTATTGCGCTCATTAAATCCTTTCGTCTGGTTCCAAACACGGCATGATTATTATAAACCATATTGGATGTACTGTTGCATCATTACTTTTTTTTATGGTTGACAAGCTAGGTGTTTTTCACAGCTCATCTGCTATTAAGTGAATGTACACCTAGCCTAAACTGGCTCGAGTGCCTGCCGGAACAAACGGTTGCGCGGCAAATTTTCAACTTGAGGGTAGCTATATAGACGGTACTAGAAAGTACCCTACCAGCATGCTATGGTTTCCTTGCGATTTTTTCCTTTACCGGCAGCTGGGCGGCTTTTCTGGGTGTCTTCAAGTCTAGAGTGAATCGGTATCTTCTGGGCAAGCGTCTTCTATCTTAGACCGCATCATCACTTAACATCAAGTGAGATGGCGGTCAAACGTAAGCCTATTTGTTATAATAAAAAAACTCAACTGTTGGGAACCGACAGCACTAACCACAGACCTATCATCGCTACATTATGCCGTATGCGTATTGCTAAGAGGCGTGGATAGCTAAGTTGTCAAAATACGATTATATAGTTAATTTAGATACTTGCGTACAAACTTACATAGACATCTAAAACGATTTTGTAGTGCGGTAAAAAATTGGCATTCAAGTGAACAAAACTCGAAAAGTCTCGGAGACTCTTTGTTTTGAATCGATTTTATTTTTATTCTTTTGAAGCTAAAAGTAGTAATAGTATTGGGCATTTATTTCAACTAATAAGTAAATAAAATATATTTTTTTAAATAAAAAACTCTATGGCCAACTAAATATAATTAAATAAAGACAATGTCAAAATATGTAATACTACAGTCAAAATTATTATTAATACCTATTTATTTTTCTTGAAGACTTTATTAAAATTGTTTTTAAGGTAATAATGACGTGGATGGACAATTCATTTTTGTTTTGCGCAAAAGTTACATAACAATGTTTAATTTGAAAAACGGGGATATGCAGCATCATTTTTGTAAAACGACCTGACCCATATTTTGTTTAAAAAAAACTAAAAGCTGTAACCTCCCTGAACACAAAGAGTTCTAAAAATAGAAAATTGCCCGCCCAGTAACAGCAATCGGGAGCGTTCAATTTCTGCGAAATCTGCCTGCATTCGAACTACGTCATGACCCACCCTCCAACCCTCACAAATAGGTGATCCAGCGGTGACCTAATAACATTTGAATTCACCTTTACACGTCCTAGGATGGCCCGTTTCTACGGCCCTGACATGGCCCAGATGCCTGGGACCGAGGGCGTATTCCGGTACTTCCAAACACCCCCTAGATAGCTCGCCTAGCTGAGGCCGAGCTTGTACCTACGTTACGGGGAAACGGTTGCAAATTGAATTGGGTTAGGTCACAGCCTCCCAGGCTTTAGACTTGGAAAATAGGTTGCTTATGACGTCAATTCGAAGTAGGTCAGTTCGTGTCGGTGTTTGCTACAATGTTTCAGTGCAACCTATTTATATGAAAAGGTTTTATTGCTAACAAATAAGTACACATCACAGGTGTATTGGACTATTAATCTAAGGTGATTCTAGAAGTAAAACAACTTGTATACACATACAAGCACCCACGTCTTTAGTTAAGTGTGTTAGATTAGAATAATTTTGTTTTCTAATGATCATCACTGTTTTATCCGGGTTTTGTATTTACTAAGTATCTTATATACGTTTCTATTTCTAAGCATCCTCATATAACATGGCTCAATCTAATTATGTTTTCATTAGACTTGTCATATCCGAAAATATTTTTCGGTCGTTTTTAATTTTCTTTCTTAATAATAAACTTTTACCGTTTTACTATATGCTGTTTTTTTTTAAATTATCAATTGAAATTTTTAAAACTATTTTTTTTTCTTATTTTTCATATTTCTTTACAACTATATTAGATTACCTATTACTGTAGCGATAATAGCTTTGGTGGTTGGTTCATATTTTCGCTCAGTTTTTTAAAATTAATATAATAGTAATAAGACGAACGACTCCTGATGGTAAGAGATAACGTCTGTCCATGACCATTGCAGCGATACGCAGAACTTTCAGTAACGAAACGCAAAACAAAGTCCAGGGCTGCTTTGGCGCTCATTACTTTGAGACCTTCGATAGTATCTATGGTTTCTCACCGATTTTTATAAAATGTTTAAACATTAAACATTTTATAAAAATCGATCGAGTTGTTTCGGAGGATTGCGCCCAAAAAAACCGTGACACGAGATTTTTAACATATAAATAGATTATGCGTCGCCTTTTGTAATAAAGGCGAACTCCTCTAAAACTATATTTCCTAGGAAAACTTCCTAATCGTTAAATAAGTCAATGAAATATAGTCATGCCGTGATTCAGTGCAATCCCATAAGACATCTCATGAATAACAACACATCCTCCATAAATTCGCAAATCGCCAAGTAGCGTAAACCACTTTTCTATTTGGCTACGCTCTAACAAGCGCTGCCGTGTCAATATCCATATTTACATTTTCCTTTTTACATTGGCGTGTTACCTATATGCCTACGTTAGCAACCGCTTTCGTGATTGGTTTTACCCAGTACATGATAGAAACGTGTTTTAACATTGACTGCAAAGATCTCAATAGTAAGGATTGCCCACTTAAACATTTGTCATTTTTAACCGACTTCAAAAAAGGAGGAGATTCTGCATTCGTCTGTATTAGTGATGCCACAAATGTTAGATTTCGCGTGAAAGCGAATGCGGATGTGAATATTCACATCCAATATTCGCAAATACGACTGCGTATTTGAAAAATAAATAAAAACAATGGTTGATTTCGATTTGGTTGATTTTTTTTTCTTTTTTCTGTATAAAGACAGAACGTAACAGAAACACATTGTGACTCTAGCGATAACAGTATAAAGAATTATGTTTTATTTCTTGTAAAAGTTAATTATACCTAGCATTTGAAATATTAGCACCATCTTTTAATATCTATTAAAACTACATTGCATCGCTCGCAAAACTATCAAGTGACGGCTCCCACCGAAACGACGTCCGTCTAAAGTTCGCAACGGTTAACAAATGTCTGTGCTATACAAATAGATCCAGTGGGCATGTCCTATCGAAGTAATAATGTAAGTCAATGGCTCAATGGCACTTGTACACGTTATATTAGTTCGTAATTAAGTTCGGCCTGTAAAAATGTTGAACTTCTAAATAGGAGAATATCATTATTATCTCAGTCTATTGTGGTCCACTGCTGGACAAAATGAGCATAATAAATATAGATTCTATTAAACTGCTCATTAGTAGTGAACAAGTAGAGCTAGGCTTACTCCAAGAGAGAATCGAAGTACCTACCTACTAAATAAGTCTATATTTATTTAAAGTAAAAACAATGAGACGGATGACACACTCCTGTTGTTATGAGATAACACCTGTCCATGACCACTGCAGAGGTACATAGAAGTTAAAGTAACAATTTAAAGATATACGCCGCTGATTTGCCGCTCATTACTTTGAGATATTCGATGGTTAGTCACAATAGCTCTTTCAATCAGTATATACCTTTTAACAGAAATACAGTTTTAATTTTTCCGACGTCCCGCTTAGGATGTTTTGAGGAGTTCCCACTAACAGCATCTACCCGAGCAAATCGAAGCTCTGGGAAACTGGCATAATAGCAGTCAGTAATATTTACACAATACTGCTTGGCGTACAAATATTTGTTACTACGGTAGTATCTGCCTAGACGAGATCTACAACCTATAAGGTACATCTGTGACAGGCAATTGGATAACTTAACCAAAGATTAAGTACGGGTAAGTCTTCACAGGTATCATCCAAGTCATATTGGTGATATTCTATGCGTCAGTGCAATCTAAAAGAGCGAATATGGAACCCTGATGATAAATGACTCACGACGCCACACCGGGACTCCGAAGGAAATTGAATGACCGGAGGTACAGGCCTTGAATCTAGCAGAATAAATTGAACTTTTTTGTCATATCGATTACATTCAGTAAAAATTTAAATCGCCGAATGACGCATGGAAAAACTTTTCCTAACCTTAGACAACCTTTTTAGGGCGTTGATATAATAATTTTATCTCTACGTTTACTGTTTGAACACTTTTAGATAAGTAGAGTTTGTAATTTTCCATTACTCGTTTTAATTTGTCGAGAGCCTGTCATCGACGGCTCACTCAAATAATCTCCTTATATTTTATTTACATAGTTGCTTGAAGGTAGTTTGAGCGAAGCAATTTTCAAATTTGTTTTAGTATACTATTATTTTTGTTGCTATAAATTAGAAAAATCTAGCCCTAAACTATGCTGTTTGTGTTATGGCAACCAGATATATGAAAAAAATATCTTTATTTTTTTTCTTGGAAAAACATTAATTTAAAACACACAGACAAAGAACAAACTAATTCGTCAAAATGTGTTACTTATTTGTTTTTTTATTACTACTAAATGAGCTAATAGGGCAGTCAAGTCAAGGTGTTGTGAGTCAATATTATGATGGTTATCAATAAAATACATTAGCCATAGGGACTCCGTCCAAAAGACAAGGCGTCTTGAAGTCTAAAATATGCTTGGCGGATTCGACACCGTCCAAAGCCAATTCGGTATGCCAACTGGTGTTGGCACCTCCCTATGTTGCATAGGGCAAGGGCAAGTGGCGTAATGCGAGCAAAGTGTCATCCATCAGATGCCTTTGATGATGGATCACGGATGCTTTATACCAGCTCAAGCATGTTTGTCAACTCTCTTCCGGAATTAAAGACAGCATCTTCATCTTGCATTTATTCTAAAAATGAGTACAAACCGTCATAATTGAGTATAAAAATGAAAAATGTATTCTAGTTTCTATGTCGCGTGTTTTTGTTATAATTTAGAATATTAGTAACTTACGTGTAGAAGAAATTAAAATTGCCTAGTTATTTACTTAGTGAGGAATAGGATAACCTTGGCGTCGAGCCAAGCAAGTAAATGATATAGCGCTTTAAGTAGTTACGTGTCTGAAATGACCTAGCCTTGACCGACGCAGAGTATATGCGAGTAAATAAAAATAATTACTTACTAGTTTACTCTATTCCTTGATGACATAAAATCTTTACTACTCACGCAGCGAGGACACACAAGATGTACGGCTGTAAAGGTCATAAAAACTGTACCAGCCAAAAAAGATCAATTAAAAACCGAAAAGTAAGCCGTTATTTGGTAATACCCCATTTCTTCTCTTTCTGGGTCTTCAGAAACATCTTGAAAATTACTAGTTCACGGCTATCTAGGCAGTAGAAGCAACAGCTGGATTGAAAAGGGTTGGTTGGTACTCTCTTGCACTGTCATGGCAACCTGCAGCCGTGACCTGGAGGGGTATGGGCGGGGACGCAGGTGGCGCGGGAGAGGGGTATGCATCGACCGGCCGGGCTGCATCGAGCAGTTATTTCTGTGCAGCTGTTCGACCGCAGTCGCTCGCCGCGCCTTCGATAGTGCGCCCGCCTCGGTATCACTTGCATCGACTTCCGCGATACCACAACATCCGATTACGACGTGATGTTCCAAAGTCAAGCCAGGCAGTTCTGCCTAGAGCACAATCGCCGTCCGACATCGCTTTACCTGTTGCTCTACCGCGCTCTCGCGTAAAGGAGCCGCGTGGAAAACTCTTTTTCTCGGTAGCGACGCGTCTACTTTCACCGCTCACATTCCGCCCGTGTCTATCGCAAGACCGTTCGTAATAAGTTAATAACTAAAACGTTGGTTACGTGACAAAATCGAGTTCAAATGTGTTCGCGATTAGGTGCTATTGATAACGTTGGCACTTGCAGTGGTAATATGTATTTAGTAAGTTGATATAGTATGAGTTCTATGATAATGAGGCAAAAGATTTATCAATGTAGCTTAGATGATAAGAGCAATAAGATTTCTCTAGTATAGAACTAGACTAAAAGTGGAAGCTGATTGCAGTCTGTTTTTCTCATTCTCTTTCCCGCTAACTTCATATATATATATATATATCTGCATAATTAAGTAGTTACTTTTATGTTTAGACACAATTACGCAACTAATACATTTTAGCTTAATTATAACATTTTCAATGTACCCTAATCAGAAAGATTTTTTGGTGTTGTTAGAAAGAGGTTGAGAAAGGTCGTGGTGATATATTCTTGACATATTCTACCTCACAATATTTTCATGTAATGTCTATAGCATTGTTTTTGAAGTCGGGGATGTCACTAATTGCCTGCACGTCAACGCTT
The DNA here is from genome assembly GCA_905404145.2 of Biston betularia. Taxonomy (NCBI): domain Eukaryota; kingdom Metazoa; phylum Arthropoda; class Insecta; order Lepidoptera; family Geometridae; genus Biston; species Biston betularia. The sequence continues at coordinate 6,779,643 of FR989879.1, forward strand.
AGGGCATAAAGGCGTTGGCGTATGGCCAGGGATGCGCAGGTTCCAGGGTCGCGAGAAATGGGAGCAAGAGAAATTAGGTCGCCCCTGGAAAGACCTGCGGGGCGAGGCCGCATTAGGTTCCTGACCCGAGGTCACGGGAGGGCCTGCGCGGGGCATAAATCAAGACCTCACAGCGCAGGTGCAACTGCAGATTCCCGGACCTAGGAAGTCTGCATTTCGATCAGTTGAGTGCCAGCCTTAGTCCAGTCTAGTCCAGTCCACCTAGTGGACTTACATATACATACTTAGTTGTACTTATGTGATTGTGCTTGTGTTTAGAGAACAGATAGGCATGTGGACATTAAAATAATCTATTAACATTAAAATCATTTTAACTTGTTCTTAATGCAACAATTTTTATGCGTGTAAAGTTTTTTTAAATGGGGACTTTGGTATTGTGGAAAGTCAAATTCATGGATACATATCTATTCATTTAGTGAATAGTAAAACTAGTGTTTTCTGATTCATGTAAATTAAACAAATGAATGATCAAGTACACTTTATTACAAAAGTGATTGATTGATTGATTGATTAATATTTCTAAAATTCGCTACAAATCTAGATCACCAAGGATATCACGTCCGAAGTATTTTGTTTTTAAATGCCAATCAGTTTCACAACATTTCCGAAGAAGAATACTCACTTTCGTTATGCGTCTTAACATTTGGAAGCTATAAACTTTATGTCTAAATAAAAGGCTATAATCACCGAATATTTATTTCTGACATCACAGATTGATTGCGTGATGCAAACTTTAACTGAGCGTGGAGAAACTTAAAATTTGAGGTCGCTTAAAAAACCAGACGTCGCATTCACTATCACTTTCATCTCAATCATGTATATGGAGAGGCGATAACATCGTTTGGACATTCGTCGACAACAGGTTTTTCCCAATTTTTTTAGCTCTATCAATGATTTTGTGTGTTAATGTACTTTTTTGTAAGCTATTCTATTCAAATAACATTTCGTCTGACCACATTAAAATGTTAGCAACTATGTGGTTTAGGACGAAACATGCTAAGATAAAAGGAAAATTTGCTTTAGATTTGAAGTGTTTGTTGAAGGTGTTACAAGTTACATATCTGTTATATCTGTTTAATGACAAACTTAGTAACAAAGAGTAGGTTCTACAGAATTCTTCAAGATTTTCAATACAAAGAATAATAGAAAGATAGCATCATCACTCCAAACTCCACAAAATACTTAGAGTAGCCTTTTAGAGTACTAGTTATTATTTTAAGTTATTTTATTTTGGTCAATTGAAACTAAAACTGTGGAGACAAAATACTTTAACTTAATTTCACTTGGATCTTATTTTTTATGGTTGACAAGCTATGTATTTTACCACAATTCACGTGATGTTATAGGGCGGTGTGGTCGAAGATGGTAAAGTACATCTAGCTTGGAATCAAACTGGCTCTCATCTCCGTTAGAACAGTCCAAACACTCCGTTACGTGCTTTCAGAAAGTTCATTACACACATCTGTAAAGAAAGTGTATTGCCATCGTTACATGCATAAATCAGTAGCAGACATGTGAAAATTGAATAGTACAGCGTTTTGTGCGCGACTGTACCACGCCGATTGCGAAACACCGTACGCACGTTAAGGCCGCCAGCACACACTCGCTGGAAACTTTCGCTCGCGGGACGATGACCGTGGCTCGACTTTCTAAACCATTTCGTAAGCGGTGATCGCCCGCGCCCATTGTAATTCACAACACTGCTCAACACACGCGATGTCTGCTCTACCATTTTTCCCCAACTCTTCGTAAATTCGTAGAAAGTCGACGGGGAATCCGTGTTGCATCACTGTAGATAAACTCGTATATTTACGGCCAGTATTAAACCTAGTTTATTATATGCTCATTGAATGCTGAAGCATCTTAACTTTTTAATTTTATGTTCTTGGCCATTGACCATTTTGGCCTTGATGTCAATTATTAAGTAGGTCATCTAGGGAGTCTACGGTGCTACGGCGTAGTCAGGCGTAGCACCGGGCGTCCTGCCAAACGCATTACAACAAGGACAATGCGCAAAAAAATATGATCGATTCTAATTAACGTAAACATGTTATTCATAGAATCGATTTATATTTTTCGTGATGTTTCAGATATACAATCTAGATGAGGTCATTTGTTTATCTGACTTTTGTTGTAAAACACGCTACGGTCGCTTGGTTCTTCAAATTGCGTGTGCGCTTCGTTTTGTTGTAACGATTTATTCAAATAAGAGCTCTTTTTTATAAAGCATTAGGATGCCCTACATTTTGATGATAACCTAGCCCTGACCGCGCGTCCTAGGCAAACCTAGAGCGTCCTTGGGCAGAGAGCCAGCCTGCATCCCCGCCCCCTTCCCCTCATCTAGGTACTAGATCGTTACCGCGCAAGCGCTGGAAACATCGATATTTGCTAATGGCCCTTCGATACTCAATTAATGTCAGTTACTTGCAACTTGCCGCTTACTGCTGCATTCCTGGGCCGTTTCCTAGCCTGCATTGTGAAATTCGTTGTCTTGTCCAAGCCAACCAAAAGGGGTATCAAATTGTTTCGTTTTAGTTTTTGGAACGTCAACCATGAAACAACGTCGCTTTTTCGAGCTTCTGATTTGTCTTCAGATACAGAGTAAACAGGTTCCTTCTATGCATGTTTATTCTTAAACTGTGGAAATCGTTTTTTTTTTTTAATATTAGCTTTTTGTAATATTTTATTATTGTTTTGAGCCGAGATTTGATTTCGAAACAATGAATTCTGGTAGAATAAAGAAACTCACATATATACATGAACTCTTAAAACCTAACACTTTTTGGACAATCATGTAAAAAATAGGCTTTTTAGTAATGACGATTAAAAGATATGTAACATCAGAGCCAGTATAAAAAAAACTTTCAAATTAAAAAAAAATAGTGGCTAATAGTATTTTACTAACATTCATTTTCTATTTTTTTTATTTATATATTAGTTGAACTCAGTTTATTAAATTAAGATTCATGTATCATTAGCGGTAGATATTATTTGGGAAGATTTTGTTGAAATATGAAGGAAATTGTGTGTATAGCTTTTTAGGTCATCAATTTATTGTTCGGATACAATAGGAAACATAATCTGCGTATTTATTTTCGTACAATGAACGCGCACCCATTTATTAAAGTTGAAAACTGATCAGTTTAACCTACTTTATAACATACACAGTCACCGTTGTAAAAATAATAGGTAGATATAATTTTGATTGAGACCATCGTCAAATTCATATTTATTAAATATACTTCACTTCCAGATAGCTAGAAACTATATAGTAAGACAATCAAGTAAAATATAGATGGCAAAGAATACTACACTATTTTTTTTAAGATGGAAAAGTATCATACCCATAACAGATTTTTCCAAAGTTCTAGTATTTCTTTTATCTTCTCATCATATAGAAACGAAAATGCACCAAGAAACGCCATCTATTGATTTGACGCGTCACTACTACGAGGTAGCCAACATAATGCCAGAATAGACAGAAACACGCACAGTGAGTGGCGCCATCTAGTTATGTTACAATAATTTATATTAGTCCGTGAAAGTACATACTTACGTTTAGTAGTACTTAGTTATCAAACAATAACCTTATCTCAATGCATTTGGAAATAGTCCGAGTTACTATAGCACCGTATTTTGTTTAAAATTGTGAATCTGTAACAGAAATATATAATATTATTATATTGATGAGGTATAGTTATGTACAAGTATAATATTATATGACTAAATTTAAAATCCCAATGAACAAACACTGTGAAACAAGTAGCTTTGAAAACGAACCACGGTGGAGTGCCACTAGCGAACGAAAATACGTTTGTAGGTATTCCCGGAGGTATTCAATACTAATAATGTTTAATACTAAGGTTTGTGGGGCAACGCCCGCGGTTACATATTAAATTAACTTATTTTGAGATGCAAACGAATGCCAACCGCATAATGTAACTGTAATGACATGGACACCAATATATTGCTTGTTTTCGAGCACTTAAAAGCAAAGACTGATGGCTTTTAGTTAGCGTGATATCACCTGTAAACCAGTGTAGATAATTACAGCTTTATAATTTTATTGTTATTTTATCTGTATTGGGGTTGATTCACATCCAGGGCAAACATTTATCTGACAATAAAACAACAGTCAGATACAATCAGAATGTTCTAAATGTATAAATCAGTTATCTAGTTCTCATTGCTGTCACAAGCTTTGCTTAGTTTGGGTTAAAAGTTGCTGTTCAAATGTTGTTCAATATTTATTTATTAACTAGCTGCGCCCTACGGTGTTATCCGCTACATTGTTTCTTAATAAAGAGTAGCCTATGAATTGATCCACGGTGTCAGCTACCTCCATACCAAATTTCATTAAAATCGGTCCCGCTGTTTAAGCGTTAAGAAGTAACAAACAAACAAACTTTCGCCTTTATAATGTTACTAGCTGCGCCCCGCGGTGTTACCCGCTACGTGTTTTCGGGATAAAAAGTTGTCTATCCAGTTGTTTATCAGCTGCGTACCAAAATTCAAATCCATTCAGTAGTTTTTGCGTGAAAGAGTAACAAACATCAATCCATCCATCCATCCATCCAAACTTTCACATTTATAATTTGTCATATTAGTGGGATATAGTGTGATAAGTGTGATCTGGCTTTTATCACTGTTTAAATGTTTTTTGCCTATTGCTGGGTTTTTCTCTTTTCATCAGCCTCCTTTATACCACTTATGGTAGCGAACCTCATCCATTGCTCATCCGTTCATGCATTCTATATTTGACGATACTGTCTGATCATCGAGATTTAGATTCCTTCGATGCCATATCAACGACTGCATCGGCCTATTAAGTTTCGAATGGGTACTTCGCTTTATTTTACGAAACTGAAATTCCTAAGCTACATTGCATTGCTTGTTTGTATTTTCAGAAAGATCTCAATTAATCATATTTTCGTAGGCATGACTTACCCAGATATACATATAACATCATAAAAACTGGTTCAGAAGAAATTTTTTCTGAGTATTAATTATTATTTCAATACTCAACATTTCTGACTTGGACAGTAGTGTACATAAACATAGATACACATCAGTACATAAACATGAATTTGGGTTTCAGTGTACTGAAAATCACTATAGCGTTTTGAACTTTACAGATAATGCTTTTGTTAACTGTAATGTACCTGAAAGTTGACTAAACATCTGTACTAATATTATAAAGAGGAAAGCTATGTATTTTTGTATGTAACGAATAAACTTAAAAACTACTGGAACGTTTTCAAAAATTCTTTCACCGTTGGGAAGCTACACTATCCCCGGGCATAGGGTACTAGGGTACTTTTTATCCCTGTATTCCCACGGGAACTGGAACTACGCGAGGTGTCCTCTAGTACGTAATAAAATTACCATATTGACATTTGTTTTACGCGAGAACGTATAGTTTAGCATAAATTACGTAATTTACCGGAGAAACGAAATATATAGTTGCATTAGCCGATAAAAATAGACTGCAATCAGCTGTTTTAGTGTTTTTCGTGTAGAGAGAACGTTAATGCGAGTGCACACGTGTGTGAGTCAGTTTCGTGGCTCGTGAGTCACCGGCCTTGAGCCCATAGCACGCCGTAAACCAGCTAATCACTAAAATATTATTTATTGGTGCGCCGGCGCACCAGAGAAAAGTGACAGCCTCCGAGGCCGCTCACACGATACCCCATTATCTCTATTTCTTAACCGCTCAAAATGAACTAAAGGTTATTCGTGAGGCGCGACCAAACGAACGTGAACGATCTCTAATAAAACTATATCGCTAGCGATTACCCGTAGCCGAACAATTCACCGCCTGCTCCCAAAAGCAAATACAATCTGCTCGTTCTAGCCATAACTGTTCGATTTTATTCGGTCAATAAACAGAATTTGAGCTCGATATAAAACATAAACGTGTCTGCAATGTTTTTGCGTGTCGCCGTGAGTTGGCTGTCGAAATGGAACATCTATTTGTAGCTCTCGAGGCCCGCTCGCGACATTATCGTAACCGACATACGGACGGGCCTTACGTGCCACGGTTAACGGCACTGTTAAAGATACTCTAATTTTAAACGACATGAATCTAAGAGATCTCGCGAATCAAGAACGACCGGCGATGTGGCATTGGCTGTTTCGAGAAATCCGTGCACACACAGTGCAATCATGCAAACAGATGGCAGAGTGCGCGCGGTGGCCTAGTTACCGATGCATCTGGCGCGCGCTCTTATCTTTCCTCGCGTGGCCGCGATCCTCGCGCCGACCGCGGCGTCCGGAGCCGCGCGAGCGATTACACTATCTCAGGCTCTTCTCTATGACGGCGGCAAACGCTGCAGAGTGGAACGTGGATGGCCCAGGATGAAAGCGATGTTGTATGGCAGCGAAAGTGTTAAACGTGAAATCAGCCAGGAAAACGTGGAGGGGCGACAGGTGAGACGGCGGCGGCGACGGTGCGGCAGCATCGGGCTCGAGTGGCGCACGGTGGCGGTTGCGTCAACGCGGGCTACGGCCCCGTCAGCGCGGCCGCGTATTTCAAGCCGGCGCTCGCGCTCGCGCTGCACCGACCGCTTTGCGAAACCGTCGGTTATGCAAGGCGCGCCGCTGCCAACTCGCGGCCGCTCGCACACCGCCGGAAGGAAAAGTGGAACGCGGCGCAGTGGTGCGGCCGCGCGCGCCGCCTCTACACGCCCGCGGACCCGGTGTAGTGCCTCTCAGTGTCGTGTCAGTGTCGCTTCTAGAACGCCGATTGTGTTGCGCAAGTCCCACGCCTACAGCGGGATTATTTTAAACCTAATAATTACGGGAACCACGACCTCGGTGGTCGCATTCAACCCCTAACTCCCTCTACAAGTAGTCCCGCCGAGCACACTGGCGGCACGTGCTAATCGCGGTGCTGGTCACATGTAAACCGTCCTAAACTAACCCATAACGCCATAGCTTCCATCAATCCACAGACTACTAACCGGGGCTGCGAGCCGACAGTAGATATACATCTTAACAGCGAAGCTTTCTCACAATAAAACATCTACAGCATACCTAATCTTTCATGTATAAATAGTAATTAAAGCAACCTATGTAAAGTTCAGGGTCAATGAAACGCTGTTTCGGGCATATCATAAAAGTAAAATAAAGTACAAAACATCATCCCAAGTAGCTGGTATATCGTCGCGTCTTTCAACATGCGATAAAACGCAAAGAATTTTCCGCTCACGCCACCGCCTGAGCCGACAGGTGCTTTCATTTTAGAAACGAAACCCGGGCTCCGCCACGTCACAGCACGCTCGGCTCCGTCCTCGAGTTGCGAAAACTCCGTTTCTAGCATTAATTATTTCAATTTTGTGATCGCAATCAACATTTGTGCGGATGCTACGTAGCGTCGAGAGGGAAAGCGCTCGGTGGACCGTAGAGGCTTCCTCGTCGAGTTGAATTCCTCGCGCGCACCCAATTCAGTAAAAGTAACCAATTATGTACACGCATTCTCACACGTCCGCAAACTCATTGGCAATTCATCGGGCACGGCAAGCAGCGCGTTCCTCGCGCTAATAGGCTCACGCTCCTTACTGCGGCGGCGGCCCGTGCACTCTGCTCCAAGGACATATTAATAGTGTACGACAATGAGCGGACACGTTTATCATGTGGCCCGGTCCCATGCCGGCGCATTGCTCAATGCAGCTTATCTAGCGCATGAGAGCTAACAATTATTTGTCCTACTTCGTCAGCTCGTCAGATCGCGCGATCGCTATTACATCGGTGCACTTTCGAGCCGATGGATTTCGTGACATAATGTCGATCGAGTTATTTGAACGTTCACTTCTAAAGCACGCTCAGGCGGAGGTTTGAATGAAAATTGCATTTGCGTCTCTATCGCACTCGAGCGAGAACAAAGTTAGCGAGACGAATGTGCAATGGAACGGTTGCATGTACTTACGTCAGGGCTGCACCGCGTCAGTGTGGGCGTGAGCATAAACCGCGCCAACTACTGCCCTCGCCCACGGTTTATCACTACATCCAATCCGTTTTATCCGCTTTTTATGTTCTTAACCGAAGCCCGTCTGACTAATTACTCGTATAAAGTTTTGATGTTCTTTTTCTTATTTTACGTCACAAAAACCTCATTTTTATATTCACGACACATACTTGCATTAGTTTACGATAATTTAAACCGCATAATAGATAAATAGTCATTACGCGTACAATAATAAAATAACCACGAAACGTTTAACACATCGAATGTCATTATTACAAATCGTCTAGCTTTAAAGAAGGTGTACTTTATTGATGAACAATGGATATCAAACTTTTTCTCAAGTCGATGCGCTCGATATTTTCAAATTCTATATCTTATGTATGTATAGTGTCTATATAGGAGTATATAATATCCTCAATGGGACGTCGGAGTAGGTCCCCCGGCGCAGGCGCAGCAAGGCCGCGCTGTGACCTACTTTGGATTACCTTTGTTTCAACTCGCCACGCGATACAGAACCCTATTAAACTTAAGTAAAAGTTCAATTGCTATTTACTTATAGTTTAATTTTCAATCTCAAAGTCTAACCTATCTAGCACGCGAGCTGTGATAAAAGTCTTTCCACACGCGAAAACGAGACATATCTATCTTTGTCATGTTTCCACACGTAAAACAACAATTTTGTCCCCGGCGCACGCTAGGGGTTACGACTAAATTTGCTTTCATAGTTTAAAAAAAACTTAAGTATCAAAAATGTTAATTAGTTGTACCATATTCAAAAATATGCTAAGATTATTTATAGGCATACATAAATGTTGCTTAATTAATATATTTATTTATCTTAATTTCATCTAACCGTTAATATTGACAACTTAACTAATGATAAAAGCGCGTATTTAAACTAAGACTAGCCTGAATTATATCGAGACTCTTGTGTGACATACCATTGTAGTATCTACTAATTCTACAATAAAAATAAATAAAAAAATAAATGAATATCGTAGGACTATACACCCAGCGCCATCTGGCCCCAAACTAAGCAGAGCTTGTGTGATGGAAGTCAGATAACTGATAGATTACATAAATATTTTTTTTAGAATACAACACATTACAATAATCTACATATTAACAAAAAAAGTTAAAATTGATATAAAAATAATATTTTTGTACGAAAGAAGATCACGTCGGCTCTGATACCGCCGTAAGATATAAAATAAAACCTATGACTAGTCTTCGAATGTCTTTGGTTAAATGATCGAAGCAAGTAATTACCAAGTCATAATATTAATATAAATGACTAACATTCGTATAATGTGAGATATAATACACGTGTCATATAATAAATACATCCGGTTCTACATTACTACGCCATAAATCAATAAAAATGAACATGAGATTTAAAATTGCGAGGAACACAGTAAAGAAAATATCTACGAAAGTAGGTACACGTTAATAATACTAAATTCATATTTAAATAAAACGAGTATTTTGACACTTTACCTGTTTTTTCGTCCGTGATCTAAGTTAGAAAAATTATACTATCATAAGGAACTATTTATACATTAAAAAAAAACAACGGGCAAAAATGAAAAAACCCGCCTGATAAAAACAGTCTTAAGACAGATTTTTTTTAGATACTCCTTTGAGAGAACACAAAAAGTTTTAATTAGAGGCAAGAAAAAACAGAAAATTATTAATAGATATACTAACTCAATAAAAATTTAACAGCATAAATCAAAATTAGTTGAAACAAAAAATATTTAGCACTGGCCGGTAATTAAAAACAATAGCATTTTTAAGAACTAACAAGTCTCAGAACAATTGCGAAGTTTTGCATTAAAACATAGACAAGAAAGTTAGTTAAATGTTACCAAGAATTATTCAGTCACGGGTAGTCTGTGGTTAAAACGTGATAAACACCCATGCATAAAAAACATATTCTAATATCATTGTATGCATCAATAGAGACACTCGCATAGTTTATCGGTAAAGTACCTACATATGTTTGCAACATTAATGTTTACCTTGATCTATGCCGCGTTGATGGCAAGCTAGTTACTTGTCAAGCGATGGCATTCTAACATAATGCATGACATTTGAAGTGGTATATATATACTATAACGTAATAAATACGCGATATATTGCTTGACGTAAAATTTGTATATAATAACATTGAAATAGCTTATTTAAACAGTAACACATAATAGGTACACTCATATATAAAATATAAATATCGTGGGACTATACACACAGCGCCATCTGACCCCAAACTAAGCAAAGCTTCTGTGATGGAAGTCAGATAACTGATAGAAAATATCATACATACAGAACACCCAGACGCAGAACAAACATGATTGTGTTTATTCACTAAATGTTTGCCCTGAGTGGGAATTGAACCCACGCCCTACAGCTCTCAAGGCAGATATACTACCAATGAGCCAACGGGGCTGTCGATGTATATAAATATATGTACGCTACTAAGAGCTTAACCTATATAAATACTCGTTCAGGTGATGTCGTATATCTCGAAGAAGCTAAAAACTATCAGAATTGCATTGTAGATGATGTCTTAAATCTGGCAGCTAAAATGTTTACGTTATCACTGTTAAAAAACATTTGCTCAATTGTGTGTGGCAAATAAAACTTGCATTTATTTTAATAGCTGCTGTTGTGAGTACTTCACACTCGGTTTCTTCACGTCACTTCATTTAAATTTCTCACTTTCACTTCGCACTTTCGTTTTGAATACATTAAAACGAAAAGCTTTCGAAATATTGCGCTTAAAATCGCAGACGACGTTAACTGTTTCAAAAAGTTCAAGTACCAGAACTAAGTTTGCAGTTTATTTCGTCAGCAATATATATCAATACATAATAATAACAAACATATTTCATTATGCAGAATATATACGTAGATAGCTTTGGTGTTTTTCCTCCTTGCTCGAGAATGTATAAAACAATAATAGTAATATAATAATAATAACTGTTAGTGAATCATCTAACGCTATTATTCAATATTTTCCAATAATAATCGTTGTTGCATCCTTTGTATTAAAGTAACTCATATTGTTTTACTTAAAACTTAATATACATAGATATTTCTGTCGATATAAAAATCTTTTAAGCTTTTCTCAAATCTTTAAGAAGTTTTAATTCAATTAAAATTGGGTTGTTTTTTTTTTTTATTGTAGACTATTTCTGCATGATTGTACTCCTTAGTCATTTCAGAATCCATCGGCCTTGTCATTCACAACAAACCTTAGCGACAAGTGTCAATCGTATGATGAAACGTGTATCTACTCGGTTACGTGGAATCGCAATGAGTCTCCGTAATAGTCCCCGGTGCATTATGCACAATACTAAACAATGCGCATGTCAGCTACGTGATGTCTATTTGAATATTCTAAGCACTAACAGTACTAACAGCTATTGCACTAACTTTACAACTTGCATCCCGTAACATAAACGAACAAAAACGATAGAATGCAAAAATGTAGCAGTCAAATAATATACTATCATGTTTTGTTATACATTATATTACGCATTGATAACTACCAAACACTGCTAGTAAATATGTATGTGCCAGTAGGGACGATAAGTGACAAATACGGCAAAGACGCTCCGTGTAGTGCAAAAAGTAGTGTTGTCGCGCATTCGTGTAAAGAATGTGTAGTGCTGTCGCGCATTCGTGTAAAAATATTTTGTGTTGTCGCACATTCGTGTAAAGACGGTTAGCGCGGACACGCATTCGTGCAAAGACAGTTTAATCCTGGTGGGCGAGTCGTGTCTACGTTTGAATACGCCTCGGAGTGCGTGCCAGGAGTGCGTTTGCAAAGCTCGCGCAAGTTTGCGGTTGCAAAGTTGACACTGTAAATGCACTATCTGGTACGACACTCCGTGGCGTGTAGCATCGGTGCTGCTCAACTCGCGGATAAAGTCTAAACATTACGAACTATAGTGCAATCCTTGTTGAACTTTACCTACTATCTAGTGCCTCTTGTGTCTTGTCTGTAAAGATTTGTTTTAATTTTATTGTGTTGTATTTTATTTTGTGTATTTTGTTATCAATATGTTTTTTATGTCATGGTTAATGCATTTGCTCATATATCTTTAAAATATTGTTTATTAAATTGTACTCGATTAGAGAATCAAAGAAATATTTAGCATTTCAATCACTATGAAGTAATTAAATTTATTTTAGAATTATGTTTATTTATATTCTTAATTATACTTTTGTATGTACATATATTATTTTTTTGTGTGACTATTTCACTGTATCTTATTTTCTTATGTCGTGCATGTTACAATTTAATTGCGTTCTTTTATTACAGCTTTCTACGTGATTTCGTTTGTTTTATTTTATAACCTTTGCATAAGAAGTAGAATACATAAGTACTTGCTAGATATGTTCTTGTATTATTTTTTAAGTCAAACACGTGTAAAATTCGTGCTAATGAGATCTGGCCATCATTTCTAATTTAATTCCTTTTATAGATTAAAAAAATATTTTAGTTTTGGATTCAGATTGTCAAAAAAGTCAAATAAAGTTTATTTTAACTGTTAGCAGGGCTTGAGAGCTATCAATTATTAAAAGGCAAAATTAAGTATTCATGTTTATCATCATTTTTCATTATCATTAAAATAATTTCTAGCTGATATACTATTGATCTGGGAACCTGGTTCACTAGATTAAAATCGTGTCATTAGTGGGCAAAGACCAGATAATGATAGGAAACCATTGCGGCTCGTTCCCTCTAGCCTTCCATTGTAATTAACCTATTGAAGTGGATGTGGGAATTAAAACACTACAAGGCACGGCCTGTAATATCTATGTATATGACAGTGTAATACAAAGTCAGCTGGCCAATACGTTTTGAGTATATTAACATGTTCTATAAACAGCTGAAGCTTGAAGCTTGAAGATCCGGAATTATAATTGGTATAATTTTAATAGATAATTATGATTTTTTTAAAGAAGAATTCAAGAGACATAAATTAGAAGGCCATATCAAACTAAAGCTCAGCTCAGTGGTTAGCGCGGTCGGTTCTCACGCCGAAGGAGTTTGACTGAAGGAAAACATCCTGAGGAAACCATAGCGTGGTGGTAGGGCATTTTCTAGTAATCGGCTAGCTAGCTACCACCCTCAAGTTGAAAATTTGCCTAATGCACTATCGTGTTCCTCACTTGAGATTCAGTGCCATTTCAGACTAGGTGTGCTATGCCATCTTATCCACACCGTCACTTATTTAGATGAGCTACGGTCAAACGCCTAGCTTATCAACCATAAGAAACTGGATAGAGAAACATCACTTTTTTTAATTCGGTTAAAAAGAATCGAATACTGTTCCAGAACGTGGAGAGTGACATAGGACTGCATAGTTTTCTACATAGCATTTGCAACATTCAATGGAAGTGAAGGTTGATATCAAACGAATATTAATTGAAATAGATGATGCATTTGCGCCGATGCCTGTACGACCACGCAGCCTCTGGTTATTACTTCTTTTACGTCTAAATTAAAATTGTAATAAAGTAATTGTGAAGGAGTACCTACTTCAAAGACATAGCTCGTGAAATTTATTAGAATTAAGTAGAACGCATACAACTAGCAGCGACCGACGTCAAAAACAACTATTACAGAAAAGTAATTTGTCGCAATAACATATAAAAAAACGTTGTAGTGACAACAATGTTGCCACTGAAAATTATTATATCACATTTATAATGTTGGTATTTCTGGAATAGGTATATTTAGAGTAGTGCGTGCGAGTCTTAATCAGAGTATACACTGAAATGCATTGGATTTATACCCAAAAACTAATTTTAACGAAATAGTTATAGATACGGAGTTAAGAAATGAAACTGGTAGGTAAATGACCTCCTGAGAACAGGAGGTCGTTTAGGTAGGTTCTACCGCAGTATAAGATATTCTGCCACTAAGCAGTAGTGTGCAAACACACACACCAGCGTGTACAGTGTGTGCTATGTTCCGGTTTAAAAGGTATCAACAGCTCACCTGCAGCTATCAAAATTACAGAGCTTATGATTCCAACCATCGCCACCATCATTGATCACCAGTAATGAGCGCCACTGCAGCAACGCTAAGGACTTTGTTTTGTTACTTAAATTGCTGAGTTCTTTGTAATGGATCGTTATCTCTTATCATCAAGTCAAGCTAAGTTTTTTCGTCTCATTACCTTTAAATAACAGTTGCCGGACTAAGGTTAACATTATTTTTAACTGTCAGAAAAATACCTGTACACTGGCAAAAGTCATCAGTCATTAAAGTAGATTCTACACGCAAACATTGAAGACTCGTTGACACACTTGCTAAATCTGTAAAGTATTATTAGTGACACATAGCAGTAACAATGTTACGCTACCAGATTCATAGGGAATTATTTCGGTACGGCCTTGGGGGCCGAACTGTTTGCCACAGCTGTTAGCGACTGCCTTCACGGTGCGTTCTGGTCTTAGAACTGGGTTGTCGTAAGGTCGTTGTACTAGGATATAACAATAGTGTAGTAGTTACTATTGACTCAGTTAAATATACGAATGTACACGACACATTTATTCAGTAAAAATGAAACCTATTTCGTCTATCGACGAGTACCTAGCGGTGTATTCTGTCAGCCTCACTGAGCTAGTTCCCATTCCAGACTAGGTGTGCTCATCAAAGTTTTACTTGATGGTAGATCTCCTTAGCAGACATCTAGATGTTTACTAGCGCAGTGCCAGATATTCTGCATCCAATTACTGTGTAAACATTACCGTGTTCCTATTTGAAGGGCACTGCAGCTAGCGAAATTGCAGAGCTTTTAGACCAATCATATAATCTTTTGTTACCCAAAGTTGCGCTGCAATGGTCATGAACAGCCGTTTTTTTACCATCAGGAGAACGTTTCGTTCATCGCGTTACAACGTTAACGTACAAAAAATAATCAACTGTTTCAATTAATTCCAATAAAAACCGTTCAACTAAATGAACAGCGGTTTTTTTTACCATCAGGAGAACGTTTCGTTCATCGAACGAACGACACAAACGACGACGAACGACTTTAACGTACAAAAAAATTCAACTGTTTCAATTAATTCCAATTAAAATAGTTCAATTAAAACTTAATGTTAATTGTTTCAATTAGCATTAAGTTTGTAAGTTAAGTTAACATTTTAATCCAGTAAATGGTTATTATATAAAGGGTTCTATAAACTTTTTTAAAGTTTTACCTTTTAACTTAACTATATTCATCTATTTATGGGAGCAGTGTGCACGATTTGCTTTGATATAAATACATTTTGATTTCTTGTTTTAAACACGTTCGATAAATATAATTTAGGTATCTTCCAACCGACAT
This sequence comes from Biston betularia, assembly GCA_905404145.2. Taxonomy (NCBI): domain Eukaryota; kingdom Metazoa; phylum Arthropoda; class Insecta; order Lepidoptera; family Geometridae; genus Biston; species Biston betularia. The sequence goes on from FR989879.1 coordinate 6,795,021, forward strand.
TAAACATGTACCATCTTAGACCGCAACTTTAATTAAAATAAAGCAGGATGCAGTAAAATGCAAACTTAATATGTAAAAAAATAACTTTCAGCAGACGATGCTCGAAAGTGATACAACTTGAAGGCTGAAGTTGAAATGAATTCCCAAGAACAAGCTCATTAATAATTTCTTCAATTCCAGCCGTAATATTTTTTCATACAGAATGAAACAGTCTGCGAAATGTGTAAATGAAATTATTTTAGGTAGAGCAGAGACAAACATTCACCGGAAGCTTCTAAATATACTGATACTAAATCAGAGAGTATGTTTGTTTTCTCATACATAAGTACACAAAAAGGTAAGTATGAGTAACCAGAATTTGATCGGTTTATCTATTCTGGTATGTAGACTATTCGCTGGTATAAATAAAAAATAATATAAAACATTAAAAAGCATTGGCAGTTTTGAAGGTACTGTTTAGAAGACTTCGTCTACGTCGTAAATGAGAATATACAAAACAGTGGCTCTAGTATATTAGTACAATGTTTAAAACAGAGGATTTAACATAATTTCCACCGGGGGCGCTGTTCCAATCTTCTAAATCTAAAAATTAGTATGTTAGTCCTTGCAGTCATTGCATACTTTCCTTTTTTTAAGTCTTCGCAACTGAATCAGTTTCTTATAAGCTATTACTTTCTCCATTGTAGACTGCATCATTTTCACAACATCATGCAAAATAGCGGTCAAATGCAATAAAAACCGGCCAGTCAAACTCGCGCACGTAAGGGTTTTGTATCATTATCTATAAAAATGCCAAAAAAGTCAAGTTTGTTTTATGGGAGCCTATTAGAGAATATTTAAGGAAATATTTAATTTATTCTGTTTTTTAGTAAGTATTTATTGTTATAACGACAACAGAAATACATTATCTGTGAAAATTTGAACTGTCTAACTATCACGGTAATAGGTATAGATGGACCATAGAAACCACACGATGGTAAGGTCCACAAGGAAACAGGCATATAGGTAGACCTGTATGAAGGTGAGCTGATGATATTATCCAGGTGTCAGGAAACGACTGGACAAATACAGGCAACAAGGACAGGAATTTGTGGAAAAAGCTAGAGGAGGCCTTTACCCAAAAAGGAGTCCATATTTCAATTTAAAAAAAAGATTAAGTAAATTAATAATAATTTTTGTTTTTTTATTTATCTATCACGGTTCATGAGATACAGCCTGGTGACAGACGGACATACAGACAAACGGACAACGGAGCTTTAGTAATACGGTCCCGTTTTACCTTTTGGGTATGGAACCCTAAAAAAGTTGAGTAAAATTTGTGTACCCAACAAAACACATGGATGTAACAATACAGATAATGTAGTTATGCAATTTTGATCGCAAATAAAATGCAGATGCTATATGTTATATTAGACAACGTCTCAAGAGCTAACCCACTGGAACATTACTAAGTAGTAAATGAGTACGTGTAGGAGCTCAAATAGAAATCGTGTTAGTGGGTCAAGTGTGCCGTTAGTCCCGGGGAAGCCGTAGGCAGGTAACCTTGCATTGTAATCTAATTTCATTGTGTTCGCACCTTAACTACAAAATAAAGAATATTGCAGATAAGAAAACTCGAACATATTGTAATCAATCTACATATCAGAAAAAAACGCTGTGATCGAAACAATTATATTATTTAATATGTAGGTTTGTAATACATATTATTCACCGCGTTCCGAAAACTCACTTTATTCAATTCAACTGCAGAGCTGTGTATACACCTGGTTCAGTACAATAATAATATTAATTTACTAGCAGCTTGCCCCAGCTTCGCACAGGAAAACAAAACTCGATTAATAAATAAAAATGAATCAAAAAAAATGATTCGATAAATGTAGTATATATGTTACTCAGTATGTATAGTCCTACAATATTTATATTTATGTCACTCAGTACCTAATAATGTAACATTCTAATGATGAAAGAATTATGCAGATCGGTCCAGTAGTTTCGGAGCCTATTCAATACAAACAAACAAACAAAAAATCTAATCTTACCTCTTTATAATAGTGTAGATTCTGTCAATAAACTATGAATTCTATAACATGGCACAATACGAATTTAATTGAACAAAACTATTTTTTCGATTATAAAAAACGTAACCAATGTCAAAGTCATCCACAGAACAATCACGCAGATTAGCCGACCTTTTTGCACACACTTTTTCCGTTGATCAAGTTATGTTCTGGGTACACATAAAAAAAAACAATATACTGTTTCATTTTTAATTTACGAAAAACATTCGACGTGTTTTCTACGCCAAATGTATGAAAAATGAATTGGAGAATTCATCTGTTGGGCGTGAACGGAAACTTAATTTAACGAACAGTAGGTACCTATTACGTTTTGGTAGATTTTTTTTTTTGTTTCGCAATGTTTATTGGCTTAATATAATTTGATTATTTTTACACTTGACATTTCTATCGTCGAATACAACAACAGATTTGTACGTTAAAAGTTTGTAGGATCCTATTGAATAGGATAAATAATAACTAAAATGATATCTTACCTTGGCAGGTTACGACTACAGCGTGATATAAAAAAAAACTAAGTAAGTACATATTATAGGAATAATAATCAAGTAAAACCTACAGATCTCACGAATGCTGCTGAACATCTGAAAAAGTACTTTGCTTCGTAGTTTTCGTTCTGTATTATTCTGTGTTAGCGCGCGAGCTCTTAGCAACAGTAGTGGAAACTTAATAAATAGTGGAAAGAGGTGTACGACTGTACGTACTCAAATATCTTGAGAGAGATAGTAACCGCACCAATAGGTTTAAGCCAGTTATTACCTACGCAAGTTTATTTTAACGTGAATACCTACTTTAAATGTGCTTTCATAGTGGAAGGCAATTGAGTTTTGGCGGGAACGCGGGAAGAGTCGTGTCGCTTCGTTGTATTTTTTTCCAAAACTAGTGTTTTGTCGAGTGTTTATGCATAAAAATGGTGGTGTTTTACTCATAAAGTGCCGAATTACAAGCGCGAGTGTGGGAAAATGATATAATGTGGTGAAACATGAGTTTTCGTGTTGCTTCCAAAACTCCATCGAAGCTTTATAGTAAAGTTGCCACTACTTTACTAAAGTATGACTGGCACGAACTGACACGAATTGGACTTGACTAAGACGACTTTGACGATAACCATAGTTAAGATACAGCAGAAATAACACTGAAGACGAGGCAGTATGGCTTTATAGCTTTAGCCTGCCCGAAAGGGCAAATTAACGAAAAAAAAAAAAAAAGTGGAAGGCAATTTTTTTTTAATTGGTTCACTATGCTCCGTTACATAAAATATAATAAATATCGGTAAACATTTGTGAAAAGCAAAAAATATTATGCATGACCTCGAAATGAACACTGCATGCACATGAATAATTACATTAAGGTACAATTTTTGTGACAAGATTAAAAAAAAAACTATGAAAAGATTTGATTTTTCCTGGTATAGTGTTAAAACATATTTAAACTATTGGATATTTTGTTGTAAGACGAGAACATCAGATACAATGGTGACAGAATTCGTTACACCCTACCCTACCTCTCAAGAAAGAAATACATTAGATACTAGTAAGGTTATCGTATCTTGTCCGCCAATTATATCGCATGTATCTCAATTTTATATTTCAGAGTTTGCAAATATGAGTATTTCAACTTTTGTTTTTGTAATAAAATGTTTTTTTATATTATGTTGTTTTATTTGAAGTTATTTTAATTTGTACTCATCCCATGAAATAAATTGATGGTCCTTACGTACATAAAGAAATGTCAAAAACCGAGGTTTGCGAGCGAGAAGCGAGTGGAGCGTAATTTATGTTCAAACCACTAGAAATAATTCTATTTACAATTATAAATCCTTTTTTTCTATAATGATTTATTAGCTTTAGGTATATGCGTATGAAAAAACTATAGCCGATATGCAATTAAAAAATATGACATATTTGACATGTCTATAAGTACGTGGAGATGTCATAAAGAGAGATTTGGAGCATTCGTTCTAACATTTTGTCGTGTATTAATTTATCAAAGTTTAAAAAAAAACATTCCTCAATTAGTGTCATGTATGCGTCTTTTTAAAACAAAGAGGCCAAATCCGTGCAGTAGCAGCCGCAGCTAAGAAGTTCCAATACTCACCTGCCACGTCCATCATCAGGTCCTCGCGCTTCGGCACCGACGTTCTGAGTAAATGTGTCTCCAAAATCGATGGGTTTACCAACCCCCCCCACCACCTTAAGTAAAATAAAACGCAAAGAAATTGCAGAATATGTAATTTATAAGAAATCCTATAATATCATCCTATATTTCAATATCGCGAACTTGTTTTTGTTTGATTAAAAAATTCGCGGAAAAGACCCTTTCCCTTAAAGAAATGTATAAACAAGTCTGAATCTCCATTTACTCAATCCGGTTTCATATACCTAAATACATGAATAGGAACAACAATAAAAAATTAAAGGCAGACAATTCAGCTTCAGTTATACGACTTTTTCTTTGCCGTCTATATAAGTCTTTAAATTTGCGTTACTGCTGATACATAACTGAATGGTTCGTACAGAGCTTTTAAGAAACTTTCTAGTTTATACAAGATGATTCAAACAAGAAATGAAACAAAAAAATATTTGTCTTCTTTCATTAGGGTTTGTCTTTTTCAGGCCTTCGTGTGAGATCTACTAATAAAATAGGTATCTGTCTACGAATTCATTGTAAAAAATAAATTAAATAAGGCATCTAAGTACTTTCCTTGAAAGCATTGCTATCCAGCGCGGCAATGCTGCCAGCATTCTGGGCACATTTCTCTCCTCTCATGGACTCTTAGATTGAGATGATTTTATAGATTTATAAATAGTGTAGATAGTATTAATTAAATAAATAAGTGCCTATGTTGTCTAGACTGACATGATATTAAAAAAACAATAACCTAATTTGTAGCGATGATAGATCAGTGGTAAGCGAGGTATGCTCGCATGCCGAAGGGCGTGGGTTCAAACCACGACAATGATCTTAAGCTGCCGGTGAAAGAAAACATCGTGAGGAACCAACTATAGCATAGTGGTAGGGTACTTTCTACTAGGTACTCGGCTGGCTAGCTACCACCCTCAAGTTGAAAATCTGCAGCCTAGCATCTAACGGTGTTTTCCGACAACCTCACTTGAGAGCCAGATCCATTCCAGGCTTTACCATCTTCGACCACACCTTTATTTAACATCAGGTGAGCTGTGGTCAAACAATTAGCCTGTCAACCATAAAAACCCTAAAATTACCTGAAGCCTGAGTAAAGAAATGTTTTAGGAAACTAACGAGAATCATTTTTTCACACGGAACTCGAGGTTAATTTGCCACTGTGAATTATGATGCTCAGGATATACAGTATATTCATTATAGATACTGAAGTTACGTGTAAGTTTATACATATAAGTACATATTTTGCTAAACTGGTTTGCCTGAGCCTTTACTCATAACGGAAGAATTGCGAGAGTGAGAACCCGTCATTTCCGATTGCAGTAACCTTAACCAGTTCGGGTTTCTAAAGATAAGTAAGTAACTAACCAGGGGCGTTGCTACTGCCATATCAGCCGTATCAATGATACGGGGCCCTCGGGCTACAGAGGCCCCTAACGTGTGTAAATAATAATTAGTAAAATGTTATCCACAATGTTACTTAATCGCGTGGGCAACACGAGATTAAGGGGGAAAAACATACAAAAATAACTGTCCATATAAAATTTAATGCAAGCATTTCTGTTTTTTTTGTGAGAAATCTTTTGTTCGGGGCCCAAATGAAGGGTCATTTGGGCCCCCACCAAACTTTGATACAGGGCCATCCAAGGCACACTACGCTACTGTAACTAACCGATTGATTTTAAATAACCGTCGAATAAATAGTAGGTAGGTACATCTAATCAGCTTGTTATGTTAATGCGCCAAAGCAGCGACACCCTGGGCTGGATTATGCTTAGTTACTCAAAGTTCTGAATACTGCAGCAATGGTCATGGACAGGCGTTATCTTTTTACTATCAGAAGAGTATACCGTTCGACTCATTGATTTTACATTAAAAAAAGTTTTAACGTAATAATAGGTCTGTCAATGTTTGTTGACGTAAAGTATAGAGTGAAAAACAGATTACACCGAGCATTTATGCAAAAATATAATTTGCCCTAACCGTTGGTTGATAAAATTAACCCGCTCGATGAATGCTGTATTAATGTAAGTATATATACATCTACATATATTATAGACAAAATGGCAATGACGCAGAATACTTGGTATTCGATTAGGTTAAGTTACTTATCAGGACCTGACTAAGCAAATAATAGAGGTTATGATTTTAGTAGGCTTTGTATAATATATTTAGTCAGGTCATAATTGTGTCAGTTCTGTCACATCCTTAATTTAAACTTCGAATTTTGCACAAAGGTTAAGTAGGTATAATATTGCCATAAAACGTGTCAATGGGGCCATCGTTTATGAAACTATTCCCATTAATAGCGGTATTTTACATTAGGTTGTTAATTTTATTGTAATATTTTAACTAAATAATTTATGTTCTTTATAAATGCATAGCTTTCTGACAAAAAAAAAACAAAAAATATTTCTCAGAAATGTTTAATTTCGAATACTGGCAAGAAATGTTTTGTTTGATTTTAAATAAAGAACTTTTGCGCTATCTTAAAGTAAAAAATAAATTGATTTTATCTCATTTAACATAATTGATTGGATTGGACGCAAAAGAAACAGTCGCGGTTATTGCGCTGCACCACTGCAGTCACGCGCCAATCGAAATAATTTAACTTCTACAAATTTTAAAATAACTGTGGTTTATTTACTCTTCTATCGAATGATTTAGTGCAGATTCAAGCTTCGAAAACAGTAAATAAGCGACAGGCTTCGTACAGTTGGCAAACTAGCGACGCAAATCCAAACAAACCTTGCACGAAACAAAAAAAAATTGCTCTTCATTAGGGTTAAGGTAGAACCACGGCCAAATGAGTTCTTAATAATAATATCTACTAAAAATAGGACTTTTTTTATTGCGCGTCTAAAAAGTTAAGGCTCGAGAAGAGTTTTGTTAAACGGAAAACGGAAAAAAACATTGCGATTTTTTTTTTTCTAACGAATAAAATGTTCCACGTTGAAGAAAGTGCCAACAAACAAAAGTATAAATGTGTAGGTACATGATGAATGTATAGGAGGCTTTAAACTAGGTACAACTACAACCCTAAGTTTGTCCTCCAACCCGACTTATCTTGCCATTAGAACAAAATTCGAAGGCTTTCATAGTAGATATAATTAATATTAGGCTTGGAGAAGCCTCGATTGCCGTCATAGTTAACCTACATAAAAAAGATATAAGTCTGTCAGTTACCTGTTTCCAATAGTAGGTACAAGCTTTGCTTAGTTGGGGACTAGATGGCGCTGTGTGAAATGTTCTAGGATATTTATTTATCTACATATACGTTGGTACGGAACCCTCGACGCGCGTTAGACTTGCACTTATCTTTTTTATTTTTTAAGATCTTAGCAAAGCACATACCTTGCACTGATTAAGAACTACAATGACAAACAACGATACTCTATAATCTATGCCGTGAGCGTGTTATAATTCGTTGATGATGATTATTAATATTATTTTATCAACAACCAATCTTAATCCATTGCTGGACATAAGCCCCTTCCAAGCACACTTGACACTATTTCAGGATTATGAATGTACTTTGTACCAACATTCAGCAAAAAGCATTCTATCCTATCAAACTAAAAATTATTACGTAGATACATTTAGTGTACCTACCGTGTAGTTGTAATGTAATTTGAATCATAATCGAGTTACCTAAGTAACTTTCTTCGTAAAGTTGATGAATAGGTACTGTCATCAACTTTACGAAGTAAGTTATGCGAACATCCTACATGCGAATGGCTTGTGATTTGCCGAAACGAAGCATTATTTTCTGTTTGTAAGCTACAATACAAATTACAAAAATTAAATAGTCTACACAATCGTCATATTTGGAAAACGAAAAGCTAAAGATAAATAATATATTATGTATAATAATCGAAATGAGAAAAGTCGGTGTGAGGGTGTATCGTAGACATGGCTGTGTGTATATGAAATTGTAAATACGTGTACATTTTTGTACTTCAAGAAGTCCTTCAGATTTCATGTCCCAGGTATCGTGTGATGTATTTAAATTTTATATGTAGGTCGATAGAATATGTAGCTGCAAACTGTATTCCCCGATTTTGTAATGATCAGTTTTCGGATTTTGAAGCAAATGTAAAAAGTATTCACGTCAAAAATAATTTTGTATCGAATACTTAGTAAATGTTTGTACGAACCTATGTATTTCTTTACAGAACGCCGTCCAATGATCTCATCAAGAAGCTGGTTACCACGCACTGCACCAAGGCTCCGGGAAATCCGAAAACTCATCCAACGCGATAAATTAGATGCGCTACAACAGCACGTGAAGCAATTAGTGGTCATCGTTAAGTGAGCAAACTATAATATTCGAAGAACGAGATGCAGAATTATGAACGTACGTACTTAGCACCAAAATAAAAAAAACGTACAACATGCCTTTTAAAAAAACGTCACATTTACTCTGTGGTCGTCATAATATTATGATTTTAAATTTGTTCATTTTCTTCTTAAAGTTGCTGAAAGTACGTTCATAATTATCAAAACGGTTAGTCTATAATTTAATTTAGTCTATAATTCAATTTGACAGCCCTGTTGAATCATTAGTAGTATATCTGCATTAAGAGCTGTAGGACGTGAGTTCGATTCCCGCCCAGGACAAACATTTTGTGGTATATACATATAAAAAATGATTGTTCTGTCTAGGTGTTCTGTATGTATTATAAGTATGCATTTAAAAACAGAAAGTATTTTACCAGCTATTTGACTTCCATAGTACAAACTTTGTTTAGTTTGGGGTCAGATGGTGTTGTGTTTATGTTCTACGATATTAATTTTTTATATTAAAACTACGAGTCGTAACTCGAACAGAAATGCAATTAATTGGTGGTCAAGTTGCCCATGACCTTTTACCATCAGGAGGACTAGTTGAGTGCTGCAATGCTATTTATAAAACTTACGTGTGTTGCCATAACATTACACTTATATCTTACATTTTTTATACAAGACGAATGTTTGTTTCGCATCAGGATCAGCCCTGATTTTATACTGTCTCATTCCTGGGCACGAGCCTATTCTCATAGTTAGAAGGGTGAGATAATTATAGTTATTAAATGTCAAACTCAATTTACTCTGTGATGTATCATCCCTAGAGTGTTGTTGTCTATGGCTCTCTGCTAATAAAAATAGAGAAGGAATATACGAGTTTAATTCCAGTCAGGTTCACCAAACTGGCTAAGTGCGTGTTGGCAGACAGCGGCTAGTTGGAAGTATCAACTAGACTGCCGTGGCTTCTTTTGACGTAAGTTCTTACCAAATCTCCGAATCAGCTATGTTTTTTACAAACTGACCCACAGCTGGGCGCGAACCTCTTCTCATTGTGGGAAGGGTAAGACCAAAGTACACCATGCTGGCCAAGTGCGGGTTGGTAAACTTTACATATCTTCAAGATATTTTTTTTCAAGAGCTCTAGGACATGTTGTTTTCCTCACGATGTATATATCATTGTTTGAATTCTGCAATACGAACATAACTTAGAAAAGACAGAGGTGTGTGCTGTGGGATTCGATCCCATCATCCTGATTGGAAGTAAGACGGTCGCCCAAATCAACCAACAAACCACATCAACCAACCAAACCTAATTGGACAATTCTAGGAAAATTGCCACCACTTTAGTAGCACGACTGGACTCGACCTTGACTTACTTTGTAACTTAAATGACGACTCAGATTTATTTCACTTGCTTTACAATCAAATGTTTAATATTATACATAGGCGTACTAGACGCTGGCTAAATGCACAGAGCCAAAAACAAAGAAAAAAAATACTATTTAAAAATGCTTATCAACTTTGTAGTAGAGTAGGTAATTATGTAGTAAAATATTATTTATGTATATCGTTCAGACTTCAGTTCGTAAATTATATACTTTCTGCAACATATGTAGTTTCAGTTACAATGTATGACCATGTAGTATCTAAACTTTGGGTTAGCTCTAAAGTAACTACTTACACGGGATTTTTTAAATCATTGTACTCATCATTAGGAATTAAAACTTTTACTATGATATCAAATCAGAAATCGAAAAAAAATCATTTAGTTTAACAGATATCTCAGTCAAACAGTTCAACATGATAAGTAGGTACAATGAGTTCATTTTAGTTAGAACAACAAAATTACGCGGAAAGATTTTTTTTTTAATGTAAAAGTAATGAGACAAACGAGACGATCTCCTGATTTTAAAATAGATAGATATAACTCTTTATTGTGCACACCATAAATAGGATAATGTACAGAGAACAAAGAACCTTATGAAATAGAACCTTAAGAGATAACACCTTTCCATGACTATTGCAACGATACTCAGAACTTTGAGTAGCAAAACAAAGTCAGGACATTGCTGCTTTGGCGCTGATTATTTCGAGACTTTCGATGGTTAGGCTCAACAGACATGTAATTTCGCTAGCTGCAGTACCCTTCAAACCGGAATACAGTAATCTTTACACTCTGCTGCTTGGCGGCAGAATATATGGTACTGCGGTGGTACATACCTAGACGACCTCCTGCTAAGATCTACCACCAAGATTACTAACATTGTACCATACTACCTCTGTATCATACGGTATAGGAAATCGTAGATTCATTAAATTCCTTTCATTTCCAGGTACAACTTTCCACGTAGCATATATTTGAAACCCTAAACCAAGACTGACTGATTTCTTGGACGAAGGTCATTTAGACTTTCGTGGGCTTTTAAGTACGCTAGACTGTGGAACAAGGATGGCGTCATCAAAGACCAGAGAAGAGAAAAGAAGACAGCATTAGTAATAGTTCTAAGCAAAGGATCGACATTTTGCAATAGATAACCGCGTTTAGAATTAAAACATCAAGTACGAATAGCTATTCCATTCAAACGTAGATTCCCCAATTTTTGCTAAATCTTATAAGTAGGGTAATTTTGTTTTTATACGTTAACAAAACTCTATGCTTTAGAATGAAACATAATTATTACAAAAGTAAGCATAATTTCAAGAAACATTTCAGTAAGTACTTATATACTGCTAGAACTTTCTTAAAATTTGACTTTCTGTAATATTGAATATTGTAATATTGGACCTTTGATGTAGGTAGTAGATATTAAGTCGTAAGGAGGTCATTGTACTCATCAGATTAACAGCTGATATTTCAATTATTATAGATAAGTAAAGGGTAAAATGTCAATAACGAAGAAAGATTTAAAAGAAGAGAGAAGAATGGGTGGTCCGCATTGGCAGTGTGGTTAGCTGGTTGTTCGCTAAGAACAACAGCCAGTGACTACACTTCCCTTGTGTGCTTCCTAATTTCTACATACAGAAGAAAGAAGATTCACGAACAATACGTAAAATCTAATACCTGCACGAAACCCTTGTATAGAAATAAGTAGTCGGTTAAATTTAAGTTACGGCTAAATAAATCAAAACGAAAAGCTTATATTTTTTTTTATTCCTATACCATTGAAGAAATTGGTAAATAAGGTTTGTTTGTCGTTACCACATGATTTGTTTTTGATTTTTAAAATTCTTAGTAACCGTCAAATAATCAGTAATTCATCTTTTGCAATATTTTACTAGATACTTTTGTTTTTATCTTTACTGTAATGGGCTTTTGTCACATTTGACGTGATAGTTACAACGGAGAAATACAAATTGACGCGTTTTTTTTTATTCTCAGAACACAATCTATATGGCCATGGTTCATACAATGTATGTGGCTATAGTTGGCACCTTTAATATTATATCATCTGTGCTTGGCACAATCTATGTGGCCATGGAAAATGTTAAATATGATCTGACGAGATTACTTAGTACAAATTCTTGAGTGAAAACTTTAGGCGCGTTGAGTGATTTTTTAGTAGGGGCAAAACGTACGGGTTTGCGTCACTGATGCAGCTGTGCCCAGAACTTAGAATAAAACTAAGTCCATCATTGCTTTTACTTTGGCGCTCATTACATTGAGTGTCTCTCAATAGAACCTGCTAGATTAGCATTGCTAGATTAAAATAAATTTCTGTTAAATTAGCGCATAGCAAATTCCAAATCTTTTTAATCACGTCGATGCCTAATTGTCTGTTAAAGTGTTAAGTAGGTATTAAGTGTTAAGTACATTTCTTTATAAAAAAACTATTATTTTATTACCTTATGTATTTCTGCCTAATTAACCATTCTAATTCATCTGAATATACATTATGAACATACGCTAAATTTGTTTCATTTGTTACATGTTTCTTAGGCAATATCCTAACCTATCCTAAAATCTATGGCAAACTAAGACATTCAGGTCTCAGGTAGGTACCTACAGTAAACAGAAGGCGTAGATAAGACAATAGGAAACATTAAATAGAGAGATAATAATAATTATTATTGTTAGAATGGGAACTTTAAAGCTAAGATGAGGTTTTATTCCTTAACACAAATAAGCAAAAACGCGTATAGTGATTAAATCTTATTCGCTTTAACCTAAGGTTACTTTGACGTTTTAAGACACCACTCAAGCTACATAGGGCTCCTAAACCTAATCTAAAGGGAATAAAGCTACAATAAACATGCAATAATTTCGATTCAACACTAGTTTATCGATTTATACCGCCAGTGCGACGGTAAAACAGCAGTAATTCACAGTTGGCAGCGGCTTATTATATGCAATCATCATACACGACAGAAATAAATGTGCACCTTCATCAGGTGCATTTATGGGAAAACTGCCAAATGACGGAGTCTTCAGTACACGTGCACGAGTTACTTAGTAATAGTAACTCCAGATCAACCTGCATTATACTATAATATGAACCTAATATAATAACTATAACAATATTAGGGGGTTTCGGGGACGTGTAGTTATACTGTAGGTATAGATACTCGTCTACCTGTTAATGTGTCGCGCGTTGTATTCTACTTTGACCACCGGTCGTGGCCGAAACTTTAGGCGAGTATCCGGCTATAAATAAATGGCAATCGGCAAGTAAATGCAACTTGCTTTTTTATACATCTGACTATCATTTCTCGCAAATTAATATCTTAGAGCAACTATACAGAAAAAAGGTGGCGCGTACATGCAACGCAGTGGGTAGAAATTTATAGATGATTCTGATGATGCTAAGTAGTACCTATTCTTATAATATTATATATTCTGGTTTAAAACACACCATAGTAAACTAATATTTATTATAAATGCGAAAGTGTTTAACTCCGGAAAGACAAATTTGCACTATATAGTGCAATGCACACATTTCTACGGGGACAAAAAAGACGCAAATGCGCGTCTAGAAAAATATACTTACGTGATGAAATCTTTTTTTTAACAAGCCCTTAATTTAGAATATTTGTATGTTTGTTACACCCAGGATTGGCTCCAGAAGAAGGAACTCCTCAACGGTTAGCGGTATAGACACATTTTGTATCCACGTTTAATTTTGATTGGCCGTTTTTAAATTTCACCTGTACTGGGCTGCTGCACATAATAAACGCTTTTTTAAATAATAACTTATTTTAATGACAGCCATAGGTTAAGATAATCACAATATGATACTTATAATATGTAGGTATTCAATTTTACTATAACAGCATATTTCTACAACGACAATGCGCATGAAACAGTTCAGTGTGCTATATCACATACTAAAGTTATATCGATACGCTTTGAATCAGCATCAGTGGAAATGGAGCGTAAGTAAATCGTTTATAGGAACACAAGCTTTTGGGAAAAATACAACGGGGCGACACAACTCTTTCCACGTTCCCGCCAAAACTCACCCTTTATGTCATAAGGACACACCATAACGTTTTTTTTTCTTTGGTTTTGGCGTCGCGTTTTGAGCATTTGCCAGTGTCAAGTATTTTATATTTTCAAGTTTCAAAAGTTAAATAACCTCGTAGCTAAAGTTATAGTCAAAGTCCAGTCTTGGTCAAGTACAGTCCGTACACGACTCTTTCTGCGTTCCCGCCTAAACTCACCATAACGTTTACGTAGTTAAGTTTTAAACGTCAGCACATCCTAACAAGCCGTTTTCATAAGTGAGAACGTACTTTCGTCAACCTTACGATCAAAATTGACTCGACTAGAATTAAAATCATTTACCACCAGTCATGGTAAAAATTGCGCTTTTTAATTTAGTAGGATAGTATATTTTTTGTCTGAATGTTGGCACAAAGTACGTTCATAAACCTAATTTTTTTCGAAGTGTTACCCTCTCAGATTAAGTAGTAGTTTTTATCTGAGGTTACCCTCCTGGGACCGACAATACATTTTTAGTAACCGCATTCGCGCGACTTTTAAAAGATTTCTGCCCTTTGACTCTGCATCAAAGAAGATTAACCTTTTGAAGTAGGTAAATACTTATTTAGGTTTGAATTAGAAATAAAAGCTAATTAATTAGTATCGAAATTAAACAAAGGCGTAAGAGTCAAAATTTCTTCATGTTTATTTTACTTTTTTAACATCATGTTTCACGCATTGGACAAAATTGTGAACAATTTCAGGCATTCAAAGAGGTAGCGTTTTTACTAGCTTTTTACAATTGATGGGCCAAAAGCGAATCCAAAGTTTCAACACAAACACCGCCACCGAAACAACTGTTCTAAATGCTAATAAATGAGATAAATAAAAACACTACAGCACAAAAATTCAACTTTCTACACATCAAGAGATTATACAAAGTGAAACTGTTGAATTCGCTCTTGAGCCCGTCGAACGAACACTTTTACAATTATTACCGCATCTTGCGAATTTCTACAACACTGACGCTAACCTTTCCTACGCCTACATTACAATCACGTATTGAAGAGTACACATTTTCTCGTATTTTAACACGCACAAAGGAACTGTGTGTCATCATTTAGGTATAACAATGAGCTGGACAGATGGAAGGAAATTACTAACATTATGTTAATGAAATCAATTTATTGCAGATAACAGCGAAATAGTTACCATTCAATATTAAAAGATCATTTTATCAATTGGTAGTTAATTCTTCTTTGAGTTTCTTTGGTAAAAAAAAGTACGTAGGTAGGTAGTACATACAAATTTCGTAGCATTCATGTAAGAAGGATTGAGAGACAGTTCCAAACGCATGATTTACTCGAGCGTTTTGTCGTCGTCATAAGGATACAGTTTACAAAACATGTATCATTATGGAATAGGCATTAAAGGTCAGATCCAGTTAATTTGTAACCTAATTATTTTCAAAAGAATCACAGAAAGTTAATTTTTACATTCATAAGATTGCATTTGATCATCATCTTGCCAGGGGGAGCAATTCACTTTATTTTTATAGCTCGATAAAAATCATAGCTTAAATCCCGTGTAATTCCACCTCAACGTCACCCTACCTCACTTTGAATTGATATCATAACGGATTCTCGATAACTTCTAAAATATAAAACTTAAACTTAACGTGCGCACTACATACTTAACATTAAGTTAATCTCCCTATGACAGTCGTTCGAATTGATCTACAAAAAAATACAAATACCACATAAATATATACATTTCGGAACATTGTCATTTTATAAACGATGACATATCTTCATACTATACAAGTGTCACTTTTTACTACAAAACTTATTAAATTATTAAAACATCCGGTTGTTTAATAAATAAACTAGCATATAGAATACATACAAGTTACCTAAGACTACCTAGCGTAATCTGTACAGTGTACATACATGTATTGTTATAAAACAAATGTGCAGGTACCACATATATGGAGTTAAGCGTATCCGATATAATTACTAAACTATTAAAATGTATAATGAGACACGGCCATGGTGGTTGTTTCGTTTTTTTTTAAACTAGGTTATGATCAATTTTTTGACGTTAATAAAAGATCTATTAAGATGGCGCTGTGTGTAATGTCCTACGATATTTATTATTTATTTATTTATTTATTTTCAAATTGTTAGCGTTATAGGATTCAAAAATAAATCCTCATTTTATTAAATTTATCTACACTATTATTAAGAGGAAAGATTTGTTTGTAATGAATAGGCTCCGAAACTACTGGACCGATTTCAAAAATTCTTTCTCCCTTGGGAAGCTACTTTGTCCCCGGGTGACATAGGCTACTTATTATCCCTGTATTCCCACGGGAACGAGAACTACGCGGGTGCAACCGCGAAGCGTCCGCTAGTTATTCATAAATGTAGAAACGCAATTAAGAATTATTGTTAACATACTTTCTCTTGTAATAATATGTGTATTTAGTTTATTTTTTCACGTTTAACCGACGAAAAAACGGAGGAGGTTCTCAAGTCGACGCGTATATTTTTTTGAACATTGACCACGCATAACTTTTTACAAAGTAGGCCGATTTTGATAATTCTTTTTTTTTTACTTCAAGTTATTGCCGCCAGTAGCGGCAAACTTAAGCTACCTACACTACAAGATAGGGATGCAGAATGAGGAACTTTTTAACAATGGGAGTCCTGTCAAGGATACTGCTTTTTGTCTCTGACCCAACCTTTTAGCGAGTCTCTTAAGATGTTAATCGAGGGTCTATGCTATAAGGCAGTTTACCGTGACGACTAGCAGGACAAAGATTGAGTTAACATCCCACAAAACGGTTTTCTCGTGATCTAAGTCAAAGTATTAACTGAACTTGTCATTTTCAACCTTCACTTGATCCACATCATGTGGTATAGAGATGTCAAGAAACAACACAATCTTGGCGACAATAATGTCTGTGTCTGGGTGTACTGTATTTAGGTAGTATAAGTATGTATTTACAAAAAAAAACTATTTAAGTATTCTATCAGTTATCTGACTTCCATAGCACAAGCTTTGCCTAGTTTGGGGTCAGATGACGCTGTGTAATAAAAAAAAACAATAATAAGAGACTCTCGCTAGACTGTTGGGACAAGGGTCAGCTTCAAAAGGCAGTGATCCTTAACACGGCGCGCATTGTGAGGAGGTTCCTTACTCTGCAGCCCTAATCACCGGTAGCTTGAGCCCTGCCCCGCTGCCGGCGGCACCCTAGTTTTTAAGTTTTTTATATTATTTGATACGTCAGCCCTGTTGGTTCATTGGTAGGTAATCTGCCGAAGGAAGGAGCCGAAGGGCGTGGGTTCGATTCCCACCCATGGACAAGCATTTTGTAATATTTAAACAAATGCTTGTTCTGTGTTTGGGTGTACTGTATTTATTATAAGTATGTATTTACAAAAAAAAAAAACTATTTTAAGTATTCTATCAGTTATCTGTCATCCATAGCACAAGCTTTGCTTAGTTTGGGGTCAGATGGCGATGTGTGTAATATCCTATGATATTTATTATTTATTTATGTTTTATATTTAATGTTAAAAAATTTAAAAAAATAAAACACAAATATATACAAATGAATAATAATAATAAAATAAATAATGACTAGTGCAGTATTATCGTTGTCAGTTATATCCGTTACACCTGCTACCACAAAGCGCAACAACTAATGAAACATTAGTGAAACTGGAATCACTGAACCAAGTTCAATTCTACAGCAAAAACTAACTAGCGTAACTATAAATGAAACGCATACGTCAGTTGAAAAATGCACGCGGATATCATAGTTGTTATTTATTAAGCCATTCGTGCGTTCATAATCGGTTCGAATCAAAACTTCTCTATTGAAGAAACGTTACATTCTTTGTAAAAGATTAATGGGAAAATATGTGTTGGAAGCCCACTTGCAGTTTCGCGTGTGAGAACGAAAATGCAGAATGTGCAGATAAATAGTTTTGTCCCACTTTTTAATTTGATTTGTTAGGATCATTTGTTAGCATCTTGGTGACGGATAATCAAATAAATCTGAGCTAATATTTGTAGAGGGTATTTTTGCGAGCGGACACGTCATTTATCATTTACTCGAATATCGTGGTACTTTTTTTTTTTAATGCAAAAAGTAATGAGACGAACGAGACGCTCTCCTGATGGTAAGAGATAACGCCTGGCCATGACCATTGCAGCGATACACAGAACTTTGAGTAACAAAACAAAAGTCGAGGGTATCACTGCTTTGGCGCTCATTACTTGGAGACTTTCGATGGTTAGTCTCAACAGCCCAGTAATTTCATTAGTTGCAGTACCCTTCAAACCGGAACACAGTAATGTTTGCACACTACTGCTTAGCGGCAGAACAACTGGTACTGCGGTGGTACCTACCTAGACGACCTCCTGCTAAGAAAATCTACCACCAAAAAAACCTACTACTGTAGGTACTGAGATAAAGAGTAAGTACAAATCTAGGTATTTATAGCTGGAGATTTATTCTAAATCGATGCATTCCTATATACCTACTCCTTCACAACGTCGCATACCATCAAGTGCGTTGGCCAAATGTAGATCTATCTATACATATAAATAAATAAAAATCAATTGCCACATGTATGACGAATACGTAGCATGTGGCAATACAGAAACCGGCTCACCCGATTTGATTGATTACTTTTTCGTTGTACTCGTAATTGTCAGAAAAAGGTTTATATGAGATTTTTTTGGTAAATTCACGGTGAAAGTCGAAAACTCGGAGTAATAATTTGGTTGAAAAACTATTTACAAAAAGTATTCACGCATGTTTCTTCATTAATTAAGCTGTTACGGCTCAATGGATTTAGGTGAAATCCTGGAGCTAATATAGCGAGTACCCTGGATTATTATGTACTAGCGACCCACCCTGGCTACACACGGACAGTCGGACATGTATGGAAAACCGTATCAAAACCCGTTGCATAGTTTATAAGAAGTGGAGAACCAAACGGACGCGGGCAGCGATTTTGGTTTTATGCTAGTAAACATTTTAGAGGTAGGTATTGAAGATAAATAATTAGTTAGACTGTAAAATTGAGAGATTTAAAAGTTAAAGTTGTTCAGCTTTGAAGAGATACTCTGACAATTTCTAGCAAAAATACGGTTAGTTTTGTTACAGAATTCGCAAGAATATTTGTCCAAAAAGGATTGAATTATACTTTATAACAAAGTACATAACAACTATTTCTACGCATCTATCATTCGTTATATATATAAAACCACCATGACCTATCTTTAGAAAAAAAAAATTGTGGCATTTCACAAATAAAGCTTAAAAATAAGTGTTCCTCAATTATTCACTTAAACAAAACGAACATAAGCTAAAGCTATTAGAATTCTTCCATACGATTCAATTTATTATTTTTTTTAAATTACAATACACTTTTTTATTGTTATTATTATTGTTAAGAAATAAAAATAGATCCCAATTAAAATAATAACGCATCAGCTATATATAATCACAAAAATAGGAACACATGAAATATGATTACAAAAATAAATTAGTTAAATTTCTCATTAGGTTTAGGTACTAGTAGGTACGTTCTAGTTATTGCTTTAATAGCGGTACTCCATTTTTATTTTATTTAGAGTGGCTTACATAACGGTATCCCTAGTACAAAAAGAATCTTCGTAACGTATCTTATTCATACATTTTTCACTGGAGATGCAACGAAGATATTCTTTACAAAAATTATGCTGGCGGTATTGTATGCGTACCATTAACAGGCGTACGGACATCATTGCGAGAGCAAAAGAGAGGGAATTAGAGTCTCGAGAAAAAACGATGCACTCAAAAAGTAAACGTAATGTATTTGATTTAACGCTTCACTACGACAAAGTGAAAAAAAAATGCCGGAAACGCGCAGGGAGTGGCGCCATCTAGTTCTCAATATGACATTAGAAAATAGGCCGAAGAATAGCTGGACTTTTCGTAGTACCGTTTTTGTATGAAATTATATATAGCTGTCCAACATTATATTTTCTGTGATTGTTATGAGATACAGATACAACTACTACTACCGCAGGCCATGTAGAACATGGAAATTACACTAGTTCACAGTAGTTTGCAAAGATTTAAACCCGTATGACTGTTAATAGTAAAAAAGAAAAGTACATTAACGACGCATATTCAATAGAAAATGTATGAAGTTTTGCGACAACGCCAAACAAACGAGCGGGCAAACCGGACACTTATTTGTTTACGTACATATTACGTATTTTTCTATATTTTTTGTGCTGCTCAGGTCATATCTACTGTACCTATTATTTTAATATTCGGTCCCTTCGATCAAAGAAACAGAGGATTTCTTGTTATCGATGGAAATCACGAGCGAGTCCTACCAAAACTCGCCGATACGGCAGATTGTATTCAGTTTGCCCGCGGTCATCTTATCTGTGTTGTGACGGACTGTCGAGAACTGTAGAACAGTCACTTTGCATTTTTAGCCGTAATTTAGGTAGATCGTCTCGCACAGGGATCTTATTCGCTATGAACACATTAGATACGCGTAACGCGGTGGGATTCAAGTTTTTTTGTTTAATTTATGCCAATAAAAAAAAACTAGATGTGTGTAGTAGGCCCTCATTTTGTACAATCAATATAAATTTGAACAGTTTGAAAATTTGAAAAATTTGACAGCCCCGTTGGCTCATTGGTATCTGCCTTGAGAGCTGTAGGGCGTGGGTTCGATTCCCACTCAGGGCAAAACATTTTTGTGAATAAACAAAATGTTTGTTCTGTGTCTGGGTGTTCTGTATGTATTTACAAAAATAAAAAAGAAGTATTTATGTATTCTATCAGTTATCTGACTTCCATCACACAAGCTCTGCTTAGTTTGGGGCCAGATGGCGCTGTGTGTATAGTCCAACGATATTTATTATTTATTTATTTATAATTGTACAAGCGTACGTTATACACGCATAAAGTTTATATAAACTTTATGCGTGTTTTCGGCAAGCAAAAATTTCTTGCGTTTTACTTTTTGCTAATTATAGTAATAATTTAACAATAATTAACAAAAAACGCAAAAAAGAGTAATAGCAACAGCCAAAACAAGACGATCCACCTTCTTAGCATAATCGTTTAATTTATTTGAAAAGCTACACGCAATTATTTTCGCATTATAAGTACATCGTACGATGCCCTTAATTTGCTACATTATTTAATAAGTACTCAATTAACTAACAACAATATTTCGGTTGAACATGTTTCGAAGAAACGTTCCATTTTCATTGTCCACTATTTGAATAAATATGCTATTGCAGGCACTATTGAAGGCATTTTAATATTTACTATGGAATCTGACGTAGTTTTAACACATTATTGTTTTATTTATGCGAAATTACAAACGTAGGTATAATTATATCAGATATTCTGATTATAGTTTCGGCCGTATCCGGTGGCCTTTTTCATGGAGACACAGTTGAGTACAGCACGCGCGTGAGTAATCCCGCACAAGTAAAACAAAAATACATTTTAATATGTTTCAACTGAATGTTGCAACACTGTATGAATATTTGCAGGTTGGCACGGGTTTTCTTAACAGTTATTTTTGAAGTTTTCTTTTCTCTAGAAAACATATAGATGTTGTAATGGTTGTTGTATTTTTAATTTATTTTTGTCCTAATCTTATAACGTGAAGAGTTAAAGATGTAAATTGTTTTTTTAAGAAGCGTCCTGGAATGTTCCTGTTTTGAAGAGTATATCTCTACATGTTGGAAACACAACGCTAATCTTACAAGCCAACAGACGCTCATAGATTTGTCATATACAACTGAGCACCTGAGTTAACTACATGATGGCTGATATATTGTCTCTCTGTGATATGGTCAATGGGCTAAAGCTGCCGGTGAAGGAATACGTCGTGAGGAAATCATAGCGTGGTGGTAAAGTACTTTCTAAAACTCGACTGGTTACTCGACTAGCTACCCTCAAGGTGATAATCTGTCGCCAAGCACCTAACGGTGTGTTCCGGCTCACCTCACTTGACAGCCAGCTCCATTCCAGACTAGGTATGTTTACCATCTTCGACCACACTGTCACATAACATCAGGTGTGACCAAAATAAAAATGCAAACTAACTGCTTGTTTGCAGCTCTTTCTATTAAAAGGAAAACATATTTTTTTTCTTCCACAGTAATTGAACTTTTGTAAAAGGCAATATAATTTCTATCCAGCTATCGATGTCTTTAATCAAAATTTGTAACAAAATAAAAAAATTAAATTTATTCTTCCCTAATGAACGAACGAGATTTTTATTACACACTTTATAATCCCATCATTATTACGTGTAGTGGCGGCCTTAGGGGGGTGGCAAGCAGGGCAACCGCCCGGGGCCTCGCGTCCTCAACTACCCACGAAGAAAAAAGTCTTTACCATAAATGTATACATACGTACGTGTATCTGGAGCCTTGCACTGCACAAAATCCCACCCGAACGCATTCAATTCATAATAATTAGTGCAAGCATGTTTTTTTTTTAATGGTTTACAGGCTAGTTGTTTGACCACAGCTCACCTGATGTTAAGTGAAGGTGTGGTCGAAGATGGTAAAGCACACCTAGCCTGGAATGGAACTGGCTCTCAAGTGAGGCTGCCGGAACACACCGTTAGATGCTTGGCGGCAGATTTTCAACTTGAGGGTGGTAGCTAGCCAGCCGAGTACTAGAAAGTACCCTACCACCATGCTATGGTTTCCTCACGATGTTTTCCTTCACCGGCAGCTCAAGCTCATTGTTGGGGTTTGATCCCACGCCCTTCGGCATGCGAACCTACCGCGCTAACCACTGAGCTATCATCGCTACAAAACGGCCACTCTAGCACTCGAACTATTTTTTTATAAAAACGGACACAAAGAAAGAGGGCCTCACAATGATCTGTCGCCCCGGGGTCTCGCAACAGCTAAGGCCGCCGCTGATTACGCGTTACCATCCTGTCCCTTTATATTTTACATACACTAGTAAATGAAACGCGTCTTTAACAATTTCCTACACATACAACAATACAAAGTATTGTATTAGTCATTACTTACGCAATCATTTTGTGCATTCACACGTCATAATTACCATTAGCTTGTCTTTGTCCATTGTTATACAAATACAAATACAACAAATAAACAATTGTTAGACCTCGACCTTCCTATTGCACATCAATAAGCCCAATCTACGACGTTTTCCTTACAATCACTGCCTACAGCCCTACGTTCAACGTCACTCCAACTAGATTTAATTAGTATATGTATATATGATAAAATTGTTATAAAAATAATATTTGCTTGAAAAGTAAATTACTTTATGAAATGTCATCATCATCATCATCATTTCAGCCGTAGGACGTCCACTGCTGGGCATAGGCCTCCCCCATTGACTTCCATAAAGACCGGTTGGAAGCGGCTCGCATCCAGCACGTTCCTGCGGTCTTTACTAGGTCGTCTGTCCACCTTGTGGGTGGACATCCTACGCTGCGCTTATGAAATGTATGTTTATCTATTTTCTAAGTAATGAGTAACCAATTCTCATTGATATAAAAGTATTCAGTTTAACCCTAGAACTACAAACCGGGATAGATATCTACAACCAGGTAAACTTTGAACTATGATTCTATGTTAGAGTTAGAGTTAGAGATATTTTCAAAGATAAGAGTAAAGTTGCACACAGTAAAGTAGTGTAAAGTATCACAACGCCGAGTTGATATTGCTGTTGAATCGAATCGAATGAATCGAATCCGACATGTTTTGTACCACGTCGCTAATGTTGGTTTTTAATTTTATATTTTTGTTTTATCTCTATCTACATACATGTTAAGCAAATAAATAAAATTTTTAACACTTTCATTGTCACCACTATTTTCGAGTAGTTCCCAGCGATGCCGGCCTATATAAAATGCGAGCGTGCCAGGCGTGCTCTCGGCACTGCAAGATGAAATTACATGGGCACGCTAGGCGTGTTCACTGGCACTGTATAAAGGTGAAATCTTAAAAAAGCCGTATTTCGGCATCAGATAGAAAATATGCTCAAATCGTGTTCGAATTCGTAAGGACAGGCGTGTCGGCGGCACTGAATGTGTTAAATACATTATTATTTTTAATTACTTACTATATGTATCATTTTTAATAGTTTAATTAACTTATTAGTGTTACAACATCTCCCGTTTGTTCTTAAGCTGTATCGTGTTTTCCATTCTTGGGTGCCTAGAAGAGATTGCTCTTAACGATATAGCTGTCACTTTTGGCACGAGCTCATAAGATTCTTTCGTTTTCTGTACTTTTTTTTCTTCTATTATTAGCGTGCACAATAAAGAGATTATTGTCGACTGAAGACCTATACCATAAATAACCAACTAAACCTAAATAAAAACGAATTTGCTCTTTACCATTTTCTTTGGCATGATTAAAGGAAAAAAAAAATATGTACTTATAAGTCAGATTACTGCTTCCAGAACGATTTCACGAGCGAAAATCCCGTGGGGTAAATATTTACCCCGTTTGTTGACAGGTAAAAATATGGGTTTGTAGTTCTAGGGTTGATTAAAGTATTGTATGTTTAAAGCAAATAATATCTGATACACACATAAGCGGAATAACGCTTATAAAAGAGCCCCATCCACCAATGGCACGGCAGTTATGCCAGGTGTATACGCGACAGAGTTTTGTGAGAAACTTTGTGAACTTTTACGTGTTTTTTTTTTTAAATTATATATAAGACCAATTTAAAGTCAACAACGCGATAAGTCTGGTAATCTGAAGTCTTATTGTTTATTTATAAACTTTACACACTTTCCTAAGCTCATCGACTCATATAAAATAAAGGAACACTTACATTTGTTACGTTCTCTTCACGTACACACATTCAAAATTAAAGCATGAAGAAAATATTGTTTTAACTCTTGAAACTATGAATATCGAATTTGTTCCTAAGTTTATTTATTACTATATAGCTTAGTTTAACTTAGCATTAATTAACTTTACACTTAGTGTTATGATGATGCGCTGGACGACACTTCCATCGGAGATGATGATGGGGCTTGCATCTAAAAAGAAGTAGAAATGAAACTTGAGTATTTTTTTTTTTTTTTTAATACGGATAAGTCCGCATTTGACCACCAACTCGCCTGATGGTAAGCGACGATGTGGTTGATGAAGATACCTATTCACTCTGACCTTGAAAACATCTAGATTATATCTATCAGGAAACAAGGAAGCAGCATGTAGCATGTTTGTTGGTTGCATGTTAATTTTAACTGTGTCAAATTAGTTTAGTTTAATTTAATAATAATTTAATCGTCACTGTTGGAACTAGAATGACTGTTGAGCGGAAATAAACTAGATATATACCTTAAACATTCAAAATAAACTTCCGCAAAGTAACGCCTGAATCAATCAATTATAAATTTATTAATGTAGTTATTTACGTGAAGCTTTACATTCATCATCATTATCATCATTTCAGCCGTAGGACGTCCACTGCTGGACATAGGCCTCCCCCATTGACTTCCATAAAGACCGGTTGGAAGCGGCTCGCATCCAGCGCGTTCCTGCGGTCTTTACTAGGTCGTCTGTCCACCTTGTGGGTGGACGTCCTACGCTGCGCTTGCCGGTCCGTGGTCTCCACTCCAGAACTTTGCAGCCCCCTTTGAAGCTTTACATTATAAAATTAAAAAAAAAAAACGCTGTAAAAATACTGTTTTATGCATTTGCATATGCAAACACGCAAATGTATAAAATCCGTTGTCTAATTATAACTATAAGTAGAATTTAACGTATGTACTGTTAATATTTCTTTAATAAATAAATAATTTAAAAAAAACCTTAAAATATCAACTCACATGACTCATAACCACGGGCGAGTGGTAAACGATACCATGTTCCATCGTCTCTAGGCTTTCCTCCATCTCTTGTTCGTGAATCCTGTCATCGAGCTCCGTATCATCGAGTTCATGTTCCACTATGACACTGTCGTCTATTTCTTCTTCCACGATCTCTCTCTCGTCCAGCACCGCCTCGAGAACTGCCGCTAGTTCTGCGCCTTCGCCGAACGAAGCTTCACCGTCCGCTGTAATAAATATTTTTTTTTTTACACACAGCGCCATCTGGCCCCAAACTAAGCAGAGCTTGTGTGATGGAAGTCAGATAACTGATATATTACATAGTTATAATAAATATGGAACACTCAGACAGAACAAACATTTGTTCATACCATAAAATGTTTTCTTTTTCATATAGGCTTGCGTTTGACCGCCATCTCGCCCGATTTTAAACGAAGATGCGGTCTACGATGAAGCACGCTTGCTTAGAAGAAACCGATTCACTCGCGACTTGTATTCATCAGGAAAATACCCACAGAGGCAGCAAATTCCATTGTTCTTCTTTTTCTTTAATTTTGGCGTCGCATATTGAGCATTTGCCAGTGTCAAGTGTTTTATATTTTCAAGTTTCAAGAGTTAAATAAGTTGCCTTGTAACTATAGTTACAGTCGAAGTCCAGTCTTGGTCAAATCCTGTCCGTCTCAATCAAGTCCAGTCATGAATTAGTAAAGTAGTGGCGACTTTACTATCAGCTTCAATGGAGTTTTGGAAGCAACACGATCATGTTTTACCACATTATCATTTTCCCACACTCGCGCTTTTAGTTCGTCACTTTATGAATAAAACACCACCATCTTTAAGCATAAACACTAGATTTGTAAAAAAATTTAACGGGACGACACGACTTATTTCCGCGTTCCCGCCAAAACTCCAATTCTATTGTTTAGCAGTTCTTACAATGAAGGCGGAATAGAACCAATTTTTTTTAATGACTATGTAATTAATTAATATTCCAATTTTAATTTGTATCTATTTAATATGTAATTCAATTTAATGAATGAAACGTTCTGTATTTCTGTTTTTTTTTTTCATTGGGGTCACCCCTTTAGGGCCACCCCTATTGGGGGCATGTGTATTAGGTATAGCAATGTTATACTTTTAAAAGTCCTGCATCTGTACTAGGTACTATCGCAGTACCAGATATTCAACCGCCAAGCAGTAGTGTGTAAACCTGTGTTCCGGTTTGAAGGTGACTGCAGCTAGCGAAATTACTGGGCTGTCGAGACTAACCATCGAAAGTCTCAAAGTAGTGAGTGCCAAAGCATCGATGCCCCGGACTTTGTTTGCTACTCAAAGTTCTATGTATCGCTGCAATGGTCATGGACATGCGTTATCTCTTACTATCAGGAGAGCGCATCGTTCGTCTCATTACTTTTACATTAAAAACAAAATGCTGCAATAAATGATTGAGTATTGAACCATTTAGTTTTTTTTTTTTTTTAATATCGTTGGACTATACACACAGCGCCATCTGGCCCCAAACTAAGCAGAGCTTGTGTGATGGAAGTCAGATAACTGATAGAATACATAAATACTTTTTTTTTTTGTAAATACATACTTATAATACATACGGAACACCCAGACACAGAACAAACATTTTGTTTATTCACAATATGTTTGCCCTGAGTGGGAATCGAACCCACGCCCTACAGCTCTCAAGGCAGATATAGTACCAGCCAACAGGGCTGTCGAGTTTATGTTTTTGGTGTTGCTTTTTAAACCTTAGTTCTATGTTCTCTAGGCCTAATATGAATTTATGCTTACCTAGTACAATTCCTTGGTTGAAAAACTCCGTGAAAGCTTCGTCTGGTATTTGGTTGAGAACAGCTGGATCCAGGATGTCGTCCGCCGGAACATGACCCACTTCTACTTCTAAAAAAGAAGAAAAAATGTGTTAAGTATTAGTATGTTATTAAAATAGAACCTGTTGGTTCATTGGTAGTATGTCTGTTGCAAGAGCTGAAGGACGTGGGTTCGATTCCCACCCAGGACAAGCATTTTGTGACATAAAAAAAATGTTTGTTCTGTGTTTATTACAAGTATGTATTTACAAAAAAAAAACTATTTAAGTATTCTATCAGTTATGTCTTCCATAGCACAAGCTCTGCTTAGTTTGGGGTCAGATGGCGCTGTGTGTAATGTCCTACGATATTTATTTAACTGCCTACAAATTTCATAGTAAGTTTATTTTTAGTCCGCCATCGCACCGAATTAACCACTGATGTAGCGATGATAGCTCAGTGGTTAGCGCGGTCGGTTCGCATGCCGAAGGGCGTGGGTTCAAACCCCAACAATGAGCTTGAGCTGCCGGTGAAGGAAAACATCGTGAGGAAACCTTACCATGGAGGTGTACTTTCTAGTACTCGGCTGGCTAGCTACCACCCTCAAGTTGAAAATCTGCCGCCAAGCATCTAACGGTATGTTCCGGCAGCCTCACTTGAGAGCCAGTTCCATTCCAGGCTTGGTGTGCTTTACCATCTTCGACCACACCGTCACTTAACGTCAGGTGAGCTGTGGTCAAAACACCTAGTCTGTCAACAATAAAAAAAAACAGCTATCATCACGTACTGAGGCATGACCCGGTCAAAGTCACACGGCCTTGTGTGACTGATAGTTGTCGAGTATTTACCTAAGTCATGTGACGCCACGGCGATGTACTCGTTTTCACTGAGCGCACCCATTGTCGTTTCTTCTGAACTATCGTACGCTGACGAGTTTGAACACACGTTGATTTCTGAAAAACGCCAAACATCACCATTAAAATACTATACAAATTTATTGTACACCAGCGATCGACATAACACCCACTTGCGACGACAGCGTGACAACTCAAAAACCATTATTATGCTGAAAACCGCTTTTAAACTTTAAATGAGTATTCTATTACTCTTAAATTATTGTCAATATAGCTTTATTATTGTACTAGCGGGCCGGCCCGGCTTCGCACGGGTAATCAAAACTCGATTAAGCCTATGTTACTCAATATTAAGTACAAGGCGTCGCTGCTTTGCCGCTCATTACTTTGAGACATTTCATGGTTAGTCTCAACAGCTCTGTAATTTCGCTAGCTGCAATACCATTCAAATAAACATAGTAATGTTTACAAACTACTGCTTCGCAGTAGAATATCTGGTGCCTCCTCCTAAAGGGACCTACCACCTCTTTACTTTTAAATAAGATTGCTATACTCTGTGGAATCTTAGATATTTTATGTAAACGAAGAGGATAACAGTGCATTAAAAATATTTTATAATGGTAGTTTACTATATAAAAACAAATAAAATTATAAAAGAAGAATCGTCTTATAATATTTATTTTAACGTAATCTACACTAATTATAAAGATTTTATTTTTTGTTTGTATTGAATAGGCACCGAAACTACCGGATCGATCTGAATAATTCTTTCATCATTAGAATGCTACATTATCACTGAATGACATAGAATATATTGTTTTGAGTTTTGTTTACCCGTGCGAAACTGGGACGAGACGCTAGTCTATCTATACTATTATAAAGAGGAAAGATTTGATTGTTTGTAATGAATAGGCTCTGAAAGTACTGGACCGATTTCAAAAATTATTTCACTTGGGAAGCTACGCTATCCCCAGGTGACATAGGCTACTTTTTATTTAGTAAAACCGCGAGGCGTCCGCTAGTATAGTATATATTAGCAGTCTTATTTTTTTAAACTGGTTAAATTTAATCTAAGCT
This sequence comes from Biston betularia, assembly GCA_905404145.2. NCBI lineage: Eukaryota > Metazoa > Arthropoda > Insecta > Lepidoptera > Geometridae > Biston > Biston betularia. The sequence continues at coordinate 6,824,580 of FR989879.1, forward strand.
TGAAGAAGTGTCTTCTAAATGTTACCAGAGAGAGATTGTTCTGCAGTGGGCGGCGCATGCAGGCGCGGCCGCGGCGGCGGCGGCGGCCGGCGGCGGCGCTTGGCGCGCCGAGGCGGGGCTACCACGCGTGCTCGAACCATTTTCTTCGGCTTGTTGTCCTTTAACAGCTTATCGTAGTTATCCTGTATAAGAGTTTTCATCAATATACTTCCTTAGCAAGCAGCTAGCGAAATTACTGGGCTGTTGAGACTAACTCTATCAAAAGTCAAAGTAATGAGCGCCAAAGCAGTGATGCCCTGGACTTTGTTTTGTTACTTAAAGTTCTGTGTGTCGCTGCGATGGTCATGGGCCGGCGTTGCCTCTTACCATCAGGAGAGCGTCTCGTTCGTCTCATTACTTTTTACATTAAAAAAAAGCAAGCGATAAGTTTTTGTGAGGATGGCTTCTTTGGAATCTGTTTACAGATTTTTACTGGCTATTCATAGAACAAAAGCATCGCCATAATATAGAAGGTAGAGATTTACTATGATAACATGGCCCGCCCCTCAAACTTACTGTTTTAATGTGTGTAGTCACATCCTTAGAGTAAGAGTTTGTATGTATGTAGTTGTAATTATTATTCGTCTTCAGTAGCACCAGATTTGTTTTTACCATAACTGAAGACCGCGGAAGACAACGCACGTGTCATTTTCATAGAGTACGTCAGTGCAGCGCCATACTAATAATAAAGAGCGATTAATGAACGCCACTAGTCGAGACACAAATCCATGGATTTGCTAGCTCGACTAGGTGTTTGACGACAGTACTAGTAAGCGCACATGCGTGGTGGTGCGTTGTAAATACTTTCAAATGTTTTGAATTTTGGAGGCGGGGGCGGAATTATGTTATCGTAGTAAATCTCTACTCGTAGGTAACTTGATATTTATTTGAAGATAAATGTTTGTCCTGTGTCTGGGTTAAGTATGTATCTACAAAAAAAAAGTATATACTATCTGGTTCCCATCGTGCAAGCTTTGCTTAGTTTGGGGCTGCGTGAAATGTTCTACGATATTATATTTATTTATTAATTATTACAAAGCTGTTTACTTCTGATGACATAGAAACTTATATTCTAATAGGCATTGCGCAACCGATGCTCGGCTGATGTCACATGGCAGCTACCTACAGCGCTTTGTAGAAGTAACCCCCAGTGCTGCCATTTTAGCGCTGCGCTACATCTAGCGCATTTTAAGTTAGCTCCGAGCCGAAAAAGTGAGCGCCTAGCGCATAATTTTTTATTTTGACGTGACAACTCTTTAGCCACAAGCGGCCACAACTCTAACATTGATAGTGGCCTTTCAGATTAGTCATTATTTAAAATGTTGCTTGTATTATTTACTTTACTTATTTATACCTTGAAATTTTTATGTTTAAAATAGTGGATTTTTAAACTTAAGAAGCCGAATAAAAAAAAAGCTACATTACATACGTATTTATAATCACTGTTTATGTATGATTACAGCCATTCCTAATTGTTTATACCTACGTATTTTTTAAATATAATTTGCGTTGTTTCATTTCTTACTTGGCGCAAAAATTTGTGGCGGATTTTTTTTCCCCCCCTTCTAATGATGTATCTGTTTGTTGTTAGATACCTCATTGTTATTACAATCTAGCCTAGTTGAGACTAATAAGTAATTTTAATATAACTTAAATTGCTAAGTAGAGTATAATGGAAGAATGCGTCCATCGACACTTTTCTTACTGTATCTATTAAGGGGAAGACACTTTGCTCATGTGTCCTATATAAGCGCTGAATGAATATTTTAATCTGTGCTGACCCGTTTCCAGGCGTGCTCGGCGCAGAGAGGCGTGTGCTCGTGCAGCGGTAGCAGCGGTGCCCGGCAGCGCGCGCCGCCCGCGAACACGGCCGCGCACGCCGCGTACAGCCGCTGCTCAGCTGATGACGTCACGTGCGCGAGGCAGTGCCGCGCGCAGGGCAGTGCCGCCTGCCCGCAGCCTGACTCGCCGCATGTGGCTCGCCCGCCTGACCCACTTTCCCCGCCAGACCAACCCACCTCCCTATGTAAACAGTTGTATAGATTAGATTAGCGTTGTCATCCGAAATACAGTTATCACTAGTTCGGAACCAATGAGTTCATATTAATGTGCCCAAAATTTATGTAAAATATATTATAAAGAGGAAAGATTTGACTGTTTGTATTGAATAGGCTCTGAAACTAAAATTATAAAAATAAGTGAAGCTGCCGGAACGCACTGTTAGGTGCTTGGCGGCAGATTTTCTACTTGAAGGTAGTAGCTAGCCAGCCGGGTACTAGAAAGTACCCTACCACCATGCTATGGTTTCCTCACGCTGTTTTCCTTCACTGACAGCTTAAGCTAGTCGTTGGGTTCTGAACCCAACGACATGCGAACCGACCGCACTAACCACTGAGTTATCATCGTTACAATTAGTATACTGGATGGTAAACATTTTTACCTAAGTTTCCGTCTTTCTTGTGTATTGAGAACTGTAGGCATTCCCCTCATCGCTAGCAGATGGTTAACTGTCTGTGGTGGAAGTTTACATGATGATGATGGTCTGTTTAGTTGTTTCTGTAAAACATATCAAGAAATCCAGTTAAAAAAAAGAGATACTAGTCTTGCGATTTATTAATGAAAATTCAATGTATTTTTGCTTTTTATTAACTTGCATTTCTCTCGCTTGCGTGATGACGAGATTATATACACTGATTATGATTATAATTATTTTTATAGTATACTAATTAAGTAACTGACCCAGCTACTTAATAACATTATTTTTAACCGGCTTCAAAAAAGGAGGAGGGTCTCAATTCGTCGGAATCTTTTTTTTTTTCTATGTATGTTCCCCGATTACTCGAAAACGCCTGGACCGATTCGAGAAATTATTTGGAATGGAAGTTCTCTTCTAACGCACTAACCATTTCCAGACCACATTCCTTGTAAGAATTGCTGATACGTGGAACTCGTTGCCAGCGTTCAGTTTCCAAATAAGTGCAACCCGGGATTGTTCAAGAAAAATGCGAATAGGTATTTCCTAGGCAAGCTTGCCTCATCCTCGGCCACATCGTCGCTTTCCACCAGGTGAGATCGCGGGCAAACCATGCACATGCCATGCACATGCCATGCCATGCACATGCCAAGGCAGACGTAAAAAAAAATTTCTTTGCGAAGCAATGGCAGCCCGTACACGTAGCGCGCGATCCGCGATCAATGATCGCGATCCAGACTGATCGTGTACGAAGCGGATTGACGGACTGATGCTCCGGATCGCATAATATCTAGAAATTTTGAAATCATGATCGCGGATCGCGGATCGCGGATCGTGATCATGATTGAACGTGTAAGGCGGCCCAATGACTGGTCGGTAATACAAAATAAAAGAAACTGAAACTAAACCATATTTTTATAAAAAATTTGAATTTAATACTTAAAGAGAATCGCGCCAAAATAGTACATGCAACCTTGAGCGTGGTATGCGAGCTTTTACCACGATTTGATAAGCCGGAGCCGGTTGATTTTACCAACCTTGATAATGGAAGCGAGTGTCCGTTGGTCTTTGAAGTCGGCGGAGAGCCTCAGCGACTCGTGCGCGCGAACCACGTGCCGTCTCAACGCTGCGCGACGCAACGCAAGTCGCGCCACACGCGATTCCGCCGCACTCTCCTCCACGCATACTGGACCGGTTCCAGATTCTGGAAATATGTTACGTTAGTTATAACGCGAGATTTTCCTGTATTTAAAGCATATATTATGTTACTACGGTCGATCTTCAATCTAGAACTGAATTAAACATTTTTTTTTTTTTTTTTATTGTTGACAGGCTAGGTGTTTGACCACAGCTCACCTGATGTTAAGTGAAGGTGTGGTCGAAGATGGTAAAGCACACCTAGCCTGGAATGGAACTGGCTCTCAAGTGAGGCTGCCGGAACACACCATTAGATGCTTGGCGGCAGATTTTCAACTTGAGGGTGGTAGCTAGCCAGCCGAGTACTAGAGAGTACGCTACCACCATGCTGTGGTTTCCTCACGATGTTTTCCTTCACCGGCAGCTCAAGCTCATTGTGGGGGTTTGAACCCACGCTCTTCGGCATGCGAACCTACCGCGCTAACCACCGAGCTATCATCGCTACAAAAACATTTGGTGAAACAAAAATATATTTGTCACGGCATAAAAAATACAAGGTCCTAGAAGCAATTTGGTCTAATATCATGAAGACCTATTATCAAAACGATCTGTTTTGCTATAAGCAGTATGCTCTACTAGCAGGTCTCGTTTGTTAAGTCACTGTTTTTACACAGTAATAAATTACTTAGCAGTTACAACATTGGGTTCTTCAAAAGGCATGTTAATAGAATTAAAAGGTTGGTAACATATTTGTAGTGCCCCTTGTATTGCAGATATCCATAGGCGATGATGATTGTTTACCATCAAGTAACCAGTCTGCTCTGCGATTGCCATCATAACAAACACAATTTTTCTGTCTCTCTCTAAGATAGGTATAAACATAGGAGAGGTTTATATTATTATACTAAGTTAAAAATAAAAATTAATATTGTAGTAAATTACACACAGCGCCATCTGACCTCAAACTAAGTAGAGCTTGTGTGATGGAAGTCAGATAACTGATAGCATACATATATATACTTTTTTTTTGTAAATTCATACAGAACACCCAGACACAGAACAAACATTTGTTGATAGATAAAATGTTTGTCCTGAGCGGGAATCGAACCCACACCCTTCAGCTCTTAAGGCAGATATGCTACCAATGAGCCAGCAGGGCTGTGTAAGTTAATCTTATATTACTCACAACTTAAATTAAATTGCAAATTGTAATCTTAGAGAGAGAGCTACATAGTTGCAGCATTATAGGTACTTAATTTTTTGTTTAAGAATGATAAGGCAAATCAGTGACTCAAGTGATTACTAACCCTCTGCTTTGAGTCATACACATTTAGTTACCTTTGTTGAAATTATATCTGTAGTGTAATTAATACATAGAATTATTGGAAGGTTTGTATATACAATACACAATGTAATAAGCTCTGTAGCTAGTAAAACAAATATATGTTTATTATAAAATATTGTAAGGACATCTAACACCATGATTTTAGAGAATGATCTAGCCCAAAACTAAGCAAAGCTTTTATTATGGATGGGAAACAGTTAATTTACAAAATACTTGTATACTTTTTTAAATATAATACATAGATTAATAACACCTAAAGACAGAACAAACATCTATGTAATGATGCATGCTTATGCTGGATACATTTATTAATCCACAATATAGTCAAATAAGAAAAATGGAAAATACATTTTGTACTGTCCATCCTGATGATTAAATAATCATCATCATCTTTGCTACACCAAATTTAATGAAGAATTTACTTAAACATAAATATCGTAGGAGTATACACACAGCGCCATCTGGCCCCAAACTAAGCAGAGCTTGTGTGATGGAAGTCAGATAACTGATAGAATACATAAATACCTTTTTTGTTTGTAAATACATACTTATAATACATACAGAACACCCAGACACAGAACAAACATTTATTTATTCACATAATGTTTGTCCTGAGTGGGAATCGAACCCACGCCCTCCAACTCTCAAAACAGATATACTACCAATGAGCCAACGGGGCTGCCGAATAATAATAAACTTATAATAATGTTGTGTAATATGATTTACCAAAATCGGGTATGTTATCCTCGTCGCTGCTGCTACTCTCAAGTACTCTAAAAGCTAGTATCTTATTGTCCAAAGGGCCACATTCAAAGAGATTATCCCCTGGGGCGTGCCATCTACTATTTGGTATGGGGATGGCTTTTTGTACTGATATCCGTTGTAAAGCCTCGTGAACTGCTGGGCCACGACCACGTCTCACTTTCGGCTGAGTTGGCGTTTTACCTGTAAAACATTTTTTCTAGGTTTAAGTGCTTATTCTTATTCTTATTCGAAGTGGGGGTGATGAGTCCTGCACTGACATGCCGTTTGGGGTGTATTGTGCATTTCCCCCTGCCAATGTCTACCCGAGCCAACCCAGCTCCTTGAAGTACCGGAGCGAGGCTCTGGGCCGCTGGCATAGTAGCTCCAGTGAGATGGGTGGAATATTTAAAGGCATTGATGACGAGAAGCATTCAAGGTGTTGCGGCGACATGGATGATAGCGAAGCAGTTTTATGCAGCCTAGTAGCAATTCTAGTACCTTCTGTGGCTTTGCAGTGCAGAAGCACATGCTCCACAGTTTCATTCTCCTGCAAGCAGCCACGGCATAGCGGACTATCCGTGACTCCCAGTTTAAAAAGATGACTATTCAAGTTACAATGACCGGTTAAGTGCTGTCAGGGATGTAAAAAATTTTTTGCATACATTAATGTTCACACACTTTCGAGTCAGGTGCATCCAGGCTGTCAGTGCACCTGAGTATGCTGTGATAAATGTGTTTTGTCAGTGCTTTTCCGTTTTTTTACTAAACTTTGATATACTGAATGATTGATAGAAGTAATGAGACAACAAATTTCTTTAAGATCTATTGGTAGTGCTTTAATGTAAGATTAATCTTACTGAAAAAAATAATGCTTCAGTGTACTAGCAAAATAGTACTTAAGCAGCATTATTTGTACTGTCCCACTACAGGACAAAGGTGGACCTTCAGTTGGAGGGAAGGAAAGCCATTGTTCATACAAAAGCATTATATAATCGGATAAACAAACATCATCCAGGACAGACAATTCATTATACATATGTTGCATAAAATGTGAGATTTTGTGTTAACTGAGCTAGTTTTGGATGAATACTACCATTAATATAACCCAATAAAGAAATAAATAATGTATTCCTAACAGTGAAGGAATTAAATTGTAGACACCATCAAGGTCTAAATGTATCCTATATATATGCCAGTCTATATACCTTACCTGTGGATTTTTTTGGGGGTGATGTTGGAATTTTCACAGGTGGTGGCAGGGGTGGCTGGGGTTCACTTTTGATAACAACTTCTTCATTCTCAACTAAACCTTGCTCTCTTTTAAATACATCCAGAAATGTTTCATTTCCACTTTGTTTATTAGGAACAGTAGACTTTCCATTATTTGTATTAACACTACTAATACTGCATTTTGAAATTGGTGTAGGCACAGTTACTACCTGAGCTTTAGAAATTTGAGCATTTTGCTTTCGCACTTCACCCATAGATTCTCTTCTCGCTTCCTTAATCTGACTCTTGGCTTTCTGTGCTTTGGTATTAGAAGTCTTACTCTCCTTTTGGATGGATTTTGAAACAGGTGTGCAATGACCATTAGAGAGTACTTTCCTTTTAATTTCGCGCTTAACATCTCCATTTGTGAATACATTCAAAATGTCCAAATCATTATTTGGACTATCTAAAACCTTATTTTTAGAATCAACATTGTCCGGAAACAAAAATGTGTCTTCAGTATGGCTCACTGTAATTTCATTTGCAATCACATCAGAGTCATGGAAAGTATAAAGTTCGTTGGGATCTATTTTGAATTTGGTATAGTAATTATCATTGAGATGGGTTATGTATGTTGAATCATCAGCAGAATTGTCTGGTATATACATAACTTCACTGCAGTTTCCTGCAACTCCCTCCACTGCCATTTTATATTGTGTTGCACAGCTTGCATCAGATATGTTTTGTGGAATACCACTAAATCTGTTGAGACATAAAACAAAACAGGTAAAGCAATAGCTACATGTGTAATATTAAATCTTCTTATCAAAAAAGTTCAACCGTATGGAAACTAATTTGAAATATTCTAACATAACAATGTGAGAATATCTCAACAAAAAACTCTTTACTGTATATTTTTAGTAATTAATATGTAAGCTTACCCAACATTTTCGGTAGCACTCAAATAAGACATAGTGTGTTCATTTTACTCTTAAATTACACAAATAAATACACTTAACACATGTTCACATGTAAGTATTGGTCCCACAGCTTCATTCTGAAACGAATACACATATTTGTTGCTTACATGAACAAGTATTTTACGCAATGTTTTTGATAACAATAACACAAATATTTTGATTTTTCTGAAAATATTTTGTGCAATGACAATCAATGACATCTGTCAAATCAAATTAACTTTTCGAGTTTTCTAAAATTTCTTCTTAGTTGGGAAAGCGGCACGTTTCACGTTTCTATATACTAGTTAAAAGCAACACTAATTTACAGAAAATACAAAAAATAAGCTAAAAGACATAGAAGAACACGAAGAGTAATAACGAATCTCACATGTTAGGCTATCTATTTCCTGGTTCATAGTGATCTACTTCGTATTACAAAGGTATTATTAAGATTGTAGTTGAGCACCCAAAAACAATTTATTTAATAAAAAAGACAGAATTTCAATTATATCCAAATAATTACGAATTTTTCAACTCAATAACATCAAAATTGAATGACAGATTACAGCAAATGGCAGCCGGCTACAGATACAAAATAAAAAGCAAAAAAATGATTTTTTTTTCTCTTTATTTGCACGTCGTATATTTTGCCAGTGTTAAGTATTTCGATTTATATTTAATAAATAAGTCAAAGTCACAATCAAGTCACAAAAAATAGATCTAGAGCTGAATCAGTCATGTCATAGTAAAGAACTCGATTTCCCACATTCGTGCAAGTGTGCGGCACATTATGAATTATGTTTTATTCTAGATATGTTTCACAACAAACACCGGAATAAACATTCACTTTGCAAATTCAAAATGATAATGTCAAAGGCAAAGCCACAACATGCATGGAAAATAATTTAAGCATAACTTGGGGTTGATACTAATTTCACCGCCGACATAAGTATTGTTACTGACCGCATCTTTCTTAGACAAATCTTAGTTTCATTATGATTTTTTTGCTTCTCTTTGACTTCTTTGACATTGGGCTACTACGAATACCAGAGACAAATCCGTTATATCGCTTGGACCCAAGCTCTGAAAAGTCCTAGGACCCAAGGCTTGGACCCTTCATCAAATTAATCAATTCAGTCACCCCTTGATTATTCGTCTGAGGGCTGAGTTATACGAGTTATACCGAATGTGTGACGTTGAAATCTTGTCAGAAGAAAGAAAAATAAACTGTCTTAAAATCATGTTTTTTTTCTTTTTGCTACGCCATAATGCGGCATGATTTTGCCACAAATAGAGTGTAACCGGGAGTCAGTGATTACATTCTCTTGGGGGTACGCAGCGTCTGCAAAGGCAAAAATCACCAAAAAAGGCTTCGCTACAGAAGTATGTTATTCATGAGGCCCTCAGTTACTTCATTTTTCTTATACAATACTAGCGAATTACACCGGCTTCAAACAGGTACAATTTATTTTGGTGACTTGATTACAAAACATTGAATTTCCCCACAAACAGAATTCAAAAATGAACTTTATGTAGGTATGTATTACTTATACCTAAATTAATAGTAGTTATACTACTACTTCTTGTGCTAGATGACGTGGGTTCAATTCCAATCCAGGATTATCATTTTGAGTGACTAAAGTAGATTGCATTATTACAATTTTGAAAATAAAATACAGTCCTTTACTTGATGTTAAAGTAGCCGTCTATATGTATTTTTTTTTACATCGATATATCATTTTTTGATTATTTATTACAAACCAACATGCAAAAGAAACATTTTTTTTTTCTCGTTATAATCTTAGCTGGCTTGCTTGTAACAACAGTTATTTTTAAGAATAATGTTTATTTGGCATATAATTTTACTGAATTTTTGTGCTTATGGTATATGTACTAAAAAGGTACAAACCTTTTGTATTTCTTTATAAATGGTGAAAACTGTATTAATGTCCGTTGCGTTGTTTAGAGGAAGTAAGCGGACAAACATACAATGAAATTCTATATATCTGTACAGAACAGACAGACACGGACAGTAACTTTGACTACTAGTATTTAGAAAGTAAAAAACAAGAAGAGAACTATACCCCATTACCACAAAATTTAAAGTTGTAATAAAAATATAAATTAACATTTTATTACATGTCTGAGCCTATTGCATGTGTGCTAAAATTGCTGTAGATGAATATTTTCAAGCTTTGTTCAACAACGTAGTCCTTCACGAAGGTTTTTGCTTACATAATTAAGTAAATAATTAATAATAATAACATCCTATGAATACCCTGCTATTTAAATTTCCCGCGAATAGTTGGTTTGTGAACCCCTATTTTGAAGCGTTGTTGTGAATCCAATATGGCGATATTTGATGTTATACTATTTTGAAGGTACGTCATTTTGACGATTTTAACATGATAATTCCGGTAAATATCGTCTTCATTGAGTATTTTCGTCGCGTTTAAGAAGATTTCAGTAATATCTAATTAATTAGACACGTGGTTATGTCGTAACTAAAGTCGTACAATCAGTATTGTTTTGTTTGTGATTTCCGATAATTTTAGTGATTATTCCATTGTTATAACAAATTACAAAATGTATTTTGGTGTGGATGTTTAAACTTGGGACTGCTACAATTTTCCGTAACGAAACCGCGTCGCCGCTTTCTCATAGATAGGTGTGTTTCATACAAAATCAAGAACAAGATGGAATGTAATTACGGTAATTATATTCTTGATTATTTGTTGGCTGTTTATGTATAACATAATTCGTTTTTGTTTCAGAAGTTTATATGTTTTTATACAAATGGGAGTTAAATAAATAGTCTATTGCTTGGGTGCACAAGATAAGCGCCAACATTATTGAGACGTTTCTGAAGTACATAGTGTGTAGAGCACAGAATATCATGACAGACACAAGGCGAAGAGTGAAGCTTTACGCTCTGAACGCAGATAGGCAGTGGGATGACAGAGGGACAGGTCATGTGTCTTCATGTTATGTGGACAGGTTGAAGGGCACCTCGTTACTGGTCAGGGCAGAATCAGATGGCTCTCTCCTTTTAGAGAGTAAAATACAGCCAGACACAGCCTACCAGAAACAGCAAGACACATTAATAGTCTGGTCAGAAGGAGATAATTTTGATTTAGCATTAAGTTTTCAAGAAAAAGCAGGTTGCGATGAAATATGGGAAAAGATTTGTCAGGTATGGTCTTTTTGAGATTTTTCACGAATTTTTTCAAACGTGAATTAGCCTCTTACTTTTCTAATTATCTGTAAATGAAATGTTCCTATTAGAAACCTTATTACATAATTTCTTACTATAGCATTTATAAAAATATAAGGCATTCAAGTATGAGTTTCTAAGTGTCTTAAAGTCATTATTGCATTTTAGGTACAAGGAAAAGATCCATCAGTTGAAATTACACAAGATATTGTTGAAGAATCAGAAGATGAAAGATTTGATGACATGTCAGACAGTGTACAGCCAGTGGAACTACCGGCATGTGAGATGGGACGTTTGGAGGATATCAGTGAGCTAGTGAATAGCTGCCTTGTATCACCTGCACGAAAAGACAAACTTGCTGCTGCCTTAGAGAGCCAACACTACATAAAAAAACTGCTTAACCTATTTCACATGTGTGAAGACATTGAAAATATAGAAGGACTGCATCACCTTTATGAAATATTTAAAAGTATATTTCTTCTCAACAAAAACACACTCTTTGACACCATGTTTTCAGATGACACAATATTTGATGTAGTTGGATGTCTGGAGTATGACCCTGGTTTACCACAACCCAAAAAGCACAGAGAGTATTTACGAGAGCTAGCCAAGTTTCGTGAAGCAATCCCTATAAGGAACCAAGATCTGCTCGCTAAAATACATCAGACGTATAGAGTCCAATACATCCAGGATATTGTCTTACCAACACCTACAGTTTTTGAAGACAATTTGCTAAGCACATTGTCTAGTTTTATATTCTTCAATAAGGTAGAAATAGTCAAACTCATAGAAGAAGATGACAAGTTTTTAACGGACTTGTTTAAGCTACTTATGGATGATAAGACTCCTGATTCTAAGAGACGAGATTTAGTACTGTTTTTAAAGGAGTTTTGTAATTTTTCCCAAAATTTGCAACCTCAGGATAAGGATGCATTTTATAAGACCTTAGTGACCCTGGGGATTCTGCCTGCTTTAGAAATTACTCTAAGTATACAGGACCAAAAAACGAAAACAGCATCAATAGACATTTTAACATATATAGTTGAGTTTTCACCATCAGTAGTGAGGGATTACACACTAACACAGGCCAACAACACTGAAGAGGTTTGTATACTTTGTACAAGGTTAAATATTGAACTTCTTTTGTTTGATTATCATAAAAACCTAAAATAATAATAACTTATTTCAGGAGCAAATGCTGCTAAACATTGTGATAGAACAGATGTTGCGTGACCAGGATCCTGAACTGGGAGGTGCAGTGCAATTGATGGGGGTTCTACGTATACTTCTTGACCCTGAAAGTATGCTTGCATCAGTCAACAAAAGTGAAAAAGCAGACTTCCTCAATTTCTTTTACAAACACAGTGTACAGACTCTAATAGGTATGTGCCGTAGAAATCATAAAATGACTAATTTCATTGATAAACAATCAATAACTATGATTAATAAACAGGCTGTATTTAAATCATACCAATATTTTACTAACATCTACATCTTCACTAATTCTATATATTTTTTAATAAAATAGGTCTTCGAAAACTTCCATTTAAATCCTTACAGCTTTACTGTAATGAGTGAGAAGAATAATTGTTCTCTATCATGATTAGTTCGAAACAATGTTCTAATCCACTTTATAACTTTCCACAGCTCCTCTCTTAGCAAACACAACTGGCGAAAAACCCCTGAAAGAAGATTACCACACTGTGCAGCTACTAGGACTTGTTCTGGAACTTCTCTCATTCTGTGTCGAACATCACACATACCATATCAAGAACTTTATATTGAATAAGGTATGTTATTACTTTACAATAGACCAGTACCTAGATACCTAGTATGGTGGCCTTAGGGGATGGCAAGCAGGGCAACCACCCGGGGCCTCGCGTCCTCGTAGAAAAAAGTACTTACCATAATAATATGTATGTGTATCATGCGCCTAACACTTAACTTAGATCCTTGGCAGCTGATTTTCACCTAGAAGGTGGTATCCTGCCAGCCGAGTGCTAGAAAATACCCTATCGCCATGCTATGGTTTCCTTGTGATGTTTTCCTTCACTAGCAGCTCATTGTTGGAGTTTGAACCCACACCCTTCGGCATGTGAACCGACCGCGCTTACCACTGAGCTATCATCGCATGACAATATCCATCAGTGAATGCAAAATTTTCTAAGCCTAGGACTGCAAGTCACCTAGGTGATGTTCACATACATCACAGAAAAAACTGCTATGGAAACTACTGACATGATTTGATTTGATTGACATGTAGATAAACAATGACAACAAAATTGTTACTGTTAAAAAAAACCAACAAAAAATAAATACGGGTCTAAAGAAAACAATGCATACTTAAGTGAGGCGGCCAGAATACACCGGTGCTTAGGTGCTTGGTGGCAGATATTCAACTTGTTTTTATTACTATAAATTAAACTAAATTGTGACTGTCTTCTCCAGTGATACATTTCAATACTTTTATGAAAATGTTGATTTATTATTTCACCTAAACCAGCATTTCCCATATAATCTACTGTTTTATTCAAGCAATTGTGATTTACCGAAAATAAAGACCAAAATAAATGCCAGTAGCAGTGATTTCACTGTAAAATTATCCTCCAGTTGTCCATAAATGGCTAAAAAATATTTTTATGAAAATCGAACCACCTTAAAACGTAACTAATAATCATCATCTAATAACTGTAAAAAATAAAAAATGTATATTATTTCACTTAAACTAACCAGTTGAGTTAAAAGTATTGAGTGATTCCTACACAGAATAAGCATTTTGTGGTACAAACAAATGTTTGTTCTGTTTGTGTGTTCTTACAAAAAAAAAGTATTTTTGTATTCTATCAGTTATCTGATTTCCATAGTACAAGCTTTGCTTAGTTTGGGGTCAGATGGCGCTTTGTGTAATTTCCTACGATATTTATTTATTTATTCACGATGGTGTAATATGAAAATTACTGGGCCATTGCAGAACAAAGTCTGTGTACTAAATACTTTTCATCTATTCTGATCCAAGTAAGCTTAGCTTGAATTCTATTATTTGCAGGACCTTCTCCGTCGTATACTAGTGTTGATGAGATCCACGCACACATTCCTAGTGCTCGGCGCTCTCAGATTTATGAGGAAAATTATCGCTATCAAAGATGAGTACTACAATAAATACATCGTGAAGGGCAACCTCTTTGCACCGGTCATCGACGCGTTCCTTAGAAATAATGGCAGGTATGTTAACAAGCCAAAGGTTGGAAAACTGAAACATATCTATTCACCGCATGCTACATTAAAAAAAAAAAATCTTAAACCACACTACATTTTCAAATGACAAAGTGCTGATTAAGCCCATTTGGAAATGCGGAAAATACTATATCTAAGTGCCTATTGTTATTAGCTATAGCTAGCTCCAAATGGTTAAGGAAACCATTGTGAGGAAACCTGCATGTTGTCTTCTAGCAGACCATCCTGGCTTCGCACGGGTAAACAAAACTTGACTAACAATTTAGGCTATATTACTTAGTGATAATGTAACAATTATTGAGATCGGTCCAGTAGTTTCGGAGCCTATTCATTACAAACAAATAAAAAAATCAAATCTTTCCACTTTATAATAGTGTAGATGAGTTCTTAATGTTCTCGAAGATGTCTGAAGACTGCCTACACCCTTATCACAATGAAAAGAGGTCCGTGGCTACCAGTAACACAGTTTATTAAAAAAAACTGCTGATCCAGATAATAAAGTAAAACTGGAAAATGAATATGTTAGACACTTCTATAATTTATTTTTATATTTTCGTCAAGTATAATAGTATGTTTGCATATCAATAACGACTAATTTTATATCATTTCTTTTAATGCTATTTATTGTAATTTTAATAATTATTAATAAACTAGATGCGCCCCGCGGTGTTAGCCGCTACATGTGTTCGGGATAAAAAGTAGCCTATGTGTTAATGCAAGGTCTCGGCTACCAAATTTCATCCAAATCCGCTTAGTATTTTTTGCGTGAAAGAGATCCAAACTTTCACATTTATAATATGTATTAGTGGGATAATGTTTATAATATTGAGATTATGTATCATAGTCCAGTGATTGCATAATACTCATACTTTATCTATGTGGTATGAGAGTATAAAGTTCAGGTGAATGTTATATCATATTTAATTTTAAAATCATAAGATGAGAGATGAGAGATGAGATGCTTTCATAATAAACAAATCTCTATTGTGACTTTTTCAGATATAATCTGCTTGATTCTGCCATACTAGAGCTGTTTGAATTCATCAAGCTTGAAGATATCAAGCCACTTTGTTCGCACGTTGTCGAGAATTACGGCAAGATCCTGGACGATGTTGAATACGTGCAGACATTCAAAACTTTAAAAACGCGGTACGACCAACATCAGGACAAGCTAAAGGAGAGAGAAAGAGGTCAGTCAGGTGATGAAGTCAAGTAAAAATAGATGCAATATTTGTAAACTATTCGGATTTATCATAGTTTCTAAAAAACAATAACATGAATTGCTTTTATTTAAACAATAAAATAATTGTTTAATTAACTAGTATCTCGTTGTCAGTTCAAATTACCTTGGACCGTTTAAGATAATTTGAACTGCTTGTATATTTTTTTAAATTATAATGTAAGACAAAATAAACACTTTATTTTCGATGTGCTGTGGTTGTTACGTAGTCAGCGGCAGCGTGGGCGTGACAGAGGCGGTTGTCCCGTCGCTGCTGCGCGCGCGGTACCGGCGCGAGGCGCGTCAGCCCGACGAAGAAGAAGAGATGTGGTTCAACGACGACGACGAGCTCGACGACGACGCGCCGCTCGACGCCGCCCAACCGCATCCGCATCCGCACGTACATCACGCGCTAGACGCTATCGGTATGTCATTGCTTTTTATTTTTTGTTGTTTTTGGCTTCTCACATTGTGCAAATGTTTCATGTCTCAAGATATAATGTGATAAAAAAATAAGTCTTAGTCACAGTCAAGTCCAATCCATACCTTAGCGAAGTAGTGTTGCCTTTACTAAAAGCTTATACGGAGTTTTGGAAACAACACAAAAAACACATGATCTACCACATCACTTAGGTGTATATATTTCGAAGATTAGAACAACTATTTATCTAAACATTTCAGTAGGGGTTGTGTGTGGTAATCAAAACAATATCTACACTAATATTATAAAGAGTTTTTTGTATGAAATTTGTATGTTTTGTAATAAATAAACTCAAAAACTACTGAACCGATTTCTAGAATTCTTTCACCATTAGGATGCTACATTCTCCCTGACATGTCCACCCGTGCAAAGCTAGTGTATCTTAAACCCAGACAGAATGCATCATAATTTAATAATACACATGTAGTTTGAGACTATGTATGTACACTTTAGTATTAGAAGAATTCTTCATGTAAATAATATTTCTATCTAAACCATTTGTTTTCAGGTAAAATAGTTGAAAAGAAAGTGTGCTCCAATGCGGAAACAGTGAACGGCCCTAGCAGGGTACTGCTCACCACAACCACGGCGGCCAAGCCGACGCACACTGACGTTCAGGTATCCTCGCCCAGATTACTCAATAAGGTAAACTTTCGGTTCCCAAACCCTTGTACTATGACGCTTACTGCTGGGAAACAAACTGGCCTCAACAAGGAAGGTGTAGATTCATTCTCTGCATGTGTATAGCGAACAAATTTGACCTAACCTTCTTGTGAGAAATAATCACTATATACAGCATGACTGGTGAGACACCTGCGATACTCGAGGATGTGATATTTGACGATCATAATTATAAGAAGAAAAAAAAAACATTAAAAATAAATATTAACTAACTAATAGGTAAATTTGACCGAAAGTTATGTAATTAATTACGCAACGCATGGACACCGCGCGGACGCACGAGCTGGACGTTGTGAGGACGCTCGCGTTGCCGACGGGCGGGTGGGACAAGCACGTACTTGTCGTGTGATCAAAACATCGTTATCAACGTCGGGAGTGTAACCACGCTTCATTTATTTATGGGGTAATTTGGTCAAAACTTAAGTACCTAATTTTATTACATAATTATAACGAGAATCGAGTAATGAGTATTCTCCTTCAGTATTGTAGGGGTTTCACCAGTCATGCTGTATAAGGTTACGCGGAAAGGTAGTAATAAGCGGTAAGATCATTGTATTCATCTTCTAATTTGAGGACGAACTTGATCGCTAATAATATCAGATCTTCCATAGAAAAACAAATAGGGATTCCAATATAAAATAACTGATTTGTTTTTTTTTTCTTAATTTGTTTGTCCCATAGTAAAAGTTTCGTGATGATGGCTATAATGACCTCGTTTCTGTATAATACTACCGTTCCATATGACCCTGTATATAAGTTAGTTTGACATATAATATTAGTGTGATTAATTTACTGTTAATCCCATGCATATGACATTTTAAAAAGTACTTAACATAAAATAAGATTACGAAACACATTTAATGAAGCTACAAAAAAAAAATACAATTGATTGTGGCATGCAAGCTCTGACTACTAAATTCATAACCACGCAATAAGCTGATTTCCAATCTGTTGTTTTTCGTATATTTACGAGTGTGTCTTTTGCGTTATCAAAAAACCAAATCTCAATTATCTGTTATCCGAAAAATTAAGCGGTCAATTATCTCGGTCTTACCTAAGAAATTATACTGTCAATTTTTCGCTAAAAAGTATCATGTGCAAATAAATATGTAACATTTTTTTAAAAGCTTGTTGATATGTATTTTAGCCGAGTACGCCGGCTAACTATATACTAATCTATAAAAAACTTATTAATATACTAGCGGACGCCTCGCGGTTTCACCCGCGTAGTTCCCGTTCCCGTGGGAATACAGGGATAAAAAGTAGCCTATGTCACCCGGGGATAGTGAAGCTTCACAACGGTGAAAGAATTTTTGAAATCGGTCCAGTAGTTTCGGAGCCTATTCAATACAAACAAGTCTTTCCTCTTTATAATAGTATAGATAAATGATTGCATCATTTAAAGCATGGTTGAATATTTTATGAAATGTTGAACTATCAATGCTTGAGTTTTTCTGTGTTTAACTGATGCTAGAAAGGGAGCTTCATGTGTGTGTAAAAGATATGAATGTAACTTATCAACATGCGTTGGTACAATCTATTTATTCTTTAGTATATTTTGTGCTTTGGTGCTTGTTTATGTTGTAAATAATACTATGGCATGTCTATTGAGCATGTGTGACTATATTCATAGTATAATAAAAGTGGAAAATTATTATACTTGTATGAAAATTAATGTCATAATTCATAATGACAGCCCTGTTGGTTCATTGGTAGTATGTCTGCTTCGATAGCTGAGGGGCGTGGGTTCGATTCCCACTCAGGACTAACATTTGTGTGACTAACATCGATGTTTGTTCTGTGTCTGGGTGTACTGTATGTATTATAAGTATGTATTTACAAAAAAAAAGTATTTAAGTATTCTATCAGTTATCTGACTTCCATAGCACAAGCTCTGCTTAGTTTGGGGTCAGATGGCGCTGTGTGTAACGTCCTGTGATATTTATTTATTTATTTATTATAATGATTAGCGCACACAAAGAAAGAGTTACCTATCCAACGCAAAACACTGTAATAATACAGTGTTGATATCTTTACATTATCGATATATTGTATCGAGGGCCTTATACATTGCTTAGAGTTAATCAATGCTTAAAATGCCTTGTATACCTTTTGCTGACGTGAAATATCACATGTGACAATGATAAAGACTACTTCAAGTAGGTATATACTTAATTTAATATACGTAAAGCCGCAAAGGTACCGGATTATGTAGTACTGTTAATAAATATTGGAAGGTTTTTGGATAAACCAAATGAAATCGTGAAGTATAATATAAAAAGAATAAACAGGCTTCAAAGAAAATTATCATCTTGAGATTTTATGTTGTTGAGAGGTTAACATTTTAAGTATTGATTAACTATAAGTAAGGTAAGTAATTAGACCTACCTACCTTTTCCATAACATCAAACATACTGTACAACTATTAATTAAAAAAAAAAGTGAAAGTTCATTATTCAAGGTTGACAAGCTAGGGGTTTTGACCACAGCTCATCTGATGTTAAGTGGTGATGTCTATTATGTTTTTTCGAGTTGTTTCCAATTCCAATTGTCGTTGTCTATTGTGTTTGTTTCGAGTTGTTTCCAATTGATGTTGTCTATTGTGTTTTTTCGAGTTGTTTCCAATTGATGTTGTCTAATGTGTTTTTTCGAGTTGTTTTCAAAACTCCGTAGAAGTTCTTGTTACAATTACTTTACTGAGGGATACATGATCGTGACTAATAATATGAAATACTTAACACTGGTAGAGTGTACAAAGTGAGATGCCAAAATAACGACAAAAAAAAATTACAAGTACCAATATGTAAGGCGCGATCATGCGCCTAAGAAATCGTTTCATTCCATTGACTGAAATAGTACGTAATTTTAATCATCCAACTATACATTCGACAGGGTCTTGTGGACTACGACGGCGATTCTGATGAGGAAGAGGAAGGCAGCAGTAGCGCGAGCGCGACGAGCGAGGAACGCGACGCCAAGCGGCCGCGGCTCGCGTAGCTCCTAAACTCAGTTTCAAGGAATAGCAGTAACTAAAGCTCGGCACTCCGCCCGCCTCGCGCCTGTGCAGCCCCAGTGAGGAATGCCGTAAGGATAGCTATGGTTTATGACGACGGTTCAATTTATGACTCTTTGAACTTTCTTTTTCACTGGTATTATTACTTAAAAGAGTGACTAAGCCACGTCTCTAAAAAAAAAAACAAGCATGATCTGCCAGCTGGTTCCATTGCGTTTGACATTGTTTATATGTCTCTACTATTTTGTAATTCATCTGCAACTGATTATGATATTTATTTACATAACATTTTTTCGAGCGGATTCAGCTTTAGTCTCAGTCAAAATCACACAGAAGTCATGGTCACGTCCAGACTATGCTCTAGTAAAGTAGTGGAGACTTTATTACAAAATCAACTTATCAACTTTATTATCTTTGCGTGTAATAAAGTTACCACTATTTTAAACTTGAGTAATCCCGCATCAGTAAAACATATATTTAATAATACGTTTAAGTGTATAATTCCGGACTTTATAATTAAAACAACAATTTTTGATCATAAAAATTTACAAAAACACAAGTTTGGAATTGTATTTCAATACTTATTACATAGGTTTTCTGCGTTCCCGCTAAGTAGTCAGTCTGTCTGGTATGGATGGTAGCATAAAAAGTATCTGTTGCCTAAGAATCGGCTTAAAGTATAATGAGACGAACGATACGCTCCTCTGATGGTAAGAGAACGCATGTCCATTGCATCAATACACAGAACTTTGAGTAGCAAAACAATGTCCGGGGCATCGCTGCTTTGACGCTCATTACTTTGAGACTCGATGGTTAGTCTCAACAGCCCAGTAATTTCGCTAGCTCCAGTACCCTTCAAACCGGAACACAGTCGCTTACATATCTTTTCGCGTAATTGTTTTGCAATACAAGCTTTATGCTTTTATTGCAAAATAATTACATACTTAGTCTTGTGTGTATTAAGCCAGGAATAATATACAAAAATTTGTTGTAAGTTTTGAGTCTTGAATTTCTTCCAGAGAAGCATGTTCCATTGTAGACCGAAACGTCGCTTTTAAAATTAAGTAAAATGAACGTCGAGCGCTACCCTACATGAAACTATCATTAGCAGAACTGGACATCTAGTTTGCACTGAAGGCATCATAAAGAAAGAATCTGGAATCGCTTCAAAAAGTATGATTGCGTAAAACCTTAAAAGTTAAAACCCTTTATATTTTTCAAATTCGTGAGTAAACGCGAAAACTTCGTTGACTAGTTTAAGATAACATAAGTTCAAATACATGAAGTGGATACACCTGACTAATTGTGACATTCCAATAGCATTTTGCTATTTTATTAAAACAATTACTTACGCGTATCCACACAAATTGTCCATATAATTGATAGAAGAGCCATGAGAAAGAAAGTTCTGACAGTCTGTTTACAGAGATAGTTGGTATATCAATGAATTATTTGAAAAATAATAGAATAGCATGCAATGTTTTGCATTTATGTATGTTAACTCACAATGAGCAAAAACAAGATTCCTCAATGCATACATCACTACAATGGTCACACACAAACTGTTCAACCGTATTGTGAAAAAAATGCTGTAATCAGTTATATTCTGTCTTAACGGTTATACTTACTGTTTTGCCATCAAATAACACCATATTTATTGAATATTATGTAAAACATAATTGTAGGTGTGGATCATTATTTCGGTACATATGTACTGAATAACTACTAATGTTTAAGTGTATAATTTATTTGAACCGCGGCCACATTTACCATAGTTTGTTTACGTCCACTGCATGTAAATACAAAGTTGAAATGCGCGAACGTTCCACTTTGTTTAGTGCGCGTATGACATTGTTCATACTTTAATGTAATTATTTCGGGTGGCATCAGAATGTTGAACAAAATATTGGTTTTGAGGTGTATTTAACGTAACGGTTAGGTTACTTACTACAAGAATTATGATCATAAAAAGTACAAAGATATATGAGTGGGATTTTGAAAGTTTGTTATTAGTAAAATCACACCATGAACGCGATGTGAACGTGTAAAAATGTATGTATTTATGAAAGAAAAAATTAGTTATCGGAGATATCATTAGACCAATCTTATTTAAAAATGTTGTAAATGGATAAAATGTGATTGCTACTCATTAGTGTTATTTATTACTAAAACAGAATTACTTACTCTTTGTTTTCAGCCTTGCTTGTTTGGAAAATATGGATTCTGAAATTCGTAACTATCAAATTGACTACCTGAAATATAAAACCCTAAATCCACTACAAAATAATAAGCATCTCAAGATATATTCGACTATATATACTGCAATGTTTGAGAGTAAAGTTGAAGTGTGTATCTGAAGCTGCGCTTTTGTCCGCGGCAAAGAGCTAGGTCGACCCTCGCTTTAAGATTGAACGTTTTTGACTAATATTTTTTATTCTATAGGCTTACAAAACTGAAATTCTACTGAAGTGACAACGTACCGCTTTGCAGCATTTTTTAGGGTTCTTTAACAAGATGTGTGAACACCCCGACTAAACTAACGACTGACATAAAAATTTCAGTCTTAGGCGTCTCTACAATCGTTCCCTTTGCCTATTGATTAAGATTACTGGTTCCATTAATATAGTCTTATGTTCTTTGAATTACACACCATTAAGGTGGTTCGGTTTCCGTACAAACAATATTTTTCCATTTATGGACAAATGGAGCATAATTTTACAGTGAAATCACAGTTACTGGCATTTATTTTGATCTTTATTTGCGGTAAATCACAATTGCTTGAATAAAACAGCAGATAAGTAGCATAAAATCAAATTTATGAATTTATGATTTTGAATAAAACAGTAGATTATGCTATTAATCTGCAGTTTTATTCAAGCAATTGTGATTTACCGCAAATAAAGACCAAAATAAATGCCAGTAGCTGTGATTTCACTGTAAAATTATGCTCCATTTGTCAGTAAATGGCAAAAAATTATTTGTATGGAAATCGAACCACCTTAATAAATTCTGCGTCAACCGTGTATGCCTCAACGCGGTATGCTGTCACTTCGGTATAAGTAACCGCACATAAATAATTCATAGCATAAACATGAATGAAGATTTCAAGGGGCTTCCACAAGCGATCCTTCCCGCTATCATGATTTATGTTACAAAATGCTTTTTCAGACACCTAATATTTGTCTGTTAGATTTTTTGCGTTCCTTTATAATGCCGGAATTTTTGTAGAGATTAATTTTTGTCATGGTCTTCTTGTGCATATTTTGCTAGTTTCATTTCAAAAACGTAACCTCCAAATTATTGTGTGTACATTATTTACCTTAAATTATTTTTTAAGCCCAACGACGTATCTGTCGCAATATTTTTTTAAAATAAGTATGGTTATTTCTTCGGCATTATTAGAATTCTGTTTTTTGTTCTATGGCAGCTTGACTTTTAATTAATTTTTTTAAAGCTTATTCCGATGAGGTTTAAAGTGACAGAACGAAATAACTCTTATAGCTCTCAGCAGACTAAACATTATTCAACTTAGTTAAAGGGTTCTGGAGCGTTTCCGCCATAAGTGACTCCACTAAGTATTCTTTACAATTGGGATTTTCCAATCACGGCGCGCAGTCAGAATCGCCAAGTTACGATTGTATAGTGAGGATCTATCCGAAGTATATTTGTAAGTTTTTTTTAAAAACTAAGGAGCAGATTAAGGTTACTCTATCGTAGTGATACATAAATAATATAAAATTATAACGTAAACGATTTACGCCGAGATTCGAAAATCCCAAATACATATACTGAAACACAAGCGATTGAAAAGTGGCCAGAATCACATGCGTGGAACGTCTCAGTACCTACTGTGACATTACATATTTACAACGTGGTGAGAACAAGTTGATTAGTTAATTGTCCGTGCATGAACTGCTTTGTAGCTGTAGGTACTGCTCAAATGTTGCCGGCTTACGAATCGTACAGCGCGCCGGTGTTAAGATGTATACGTACGTTAGTGTACGCTATTACATTACAAATCGTATTACCATGGTCACCATATTTACAGAGCGCGCGGGCGACAGCCACGAAACTTTTGGTGTCACCTCGCGCGTGAGCCCAAAATGTCTATCATATCTGCATTCTGTGTCAGCGGGTACAAATAGCTGCGTAAATCTTAGGGGATATTTATGGTGACATGGCGCGTTGCATGTCGCGTTGTACGTCACGTAGCGCCATTGACTCAGACGACTTTTGTAGAATCACTCACTCGGATCACGAAAATTTATCGAATTCGCATCGTAAAGGTATCGAGTCCGCGATAGCATACAAAGCTGTACAAATCTCATACAATTTTTTGTCGATGTGGATACGAATACTTTTTCGCAAGTCGTTCGTGATCTTGGTTCCGATGTACCTACTACATATTTGTTTTTGCGCGGGTACCGACGCAAGCTCCGTCGTATCATATCGTTTTACACGTCACATCTTTATGAATGGAGAATCACGTGAGTGCACCGCGCGACACGAAATACCTCGCATTACGCGTCAAGTGTCTGGAAATAAATATTGTTAATTGCGCCTTAGGAACACCGGACAGGGCGATGCGTACGAACTGTCAATAAGGTTGCATGTCGCTTCCTATATGAAGGGGTAGTATATCAGTCATAGCACAATTTAAACGCATCATAGAACAACTTAAATGCAAATCATTGAATGCTAATGTTATGAGCTGCTGCTGTCCCTCGTTTTCTAAAGTTCTGTCAAATCAAACCTTCAAAACTGATACCTCTTTTTCCTTCTACTGGACTCTCCATTGTAATCTTCCATGTTACTGATTCAATTAAGGCTAGTTTAGAAAATATTACAATTTCAAAATGTTTTATGTTTACAACCTTTTTTTGTAATGTTATACCGACATAAACTTTGGGACCTAAAGTTTTATGCTTATCAATTTGAAAATTAATGTAATTGTATATATTTTTTTCTGTGGCCTGATTTTGCTTGTTTGTCCGATTCACTTCATAAAACTTAAAATATTAACTAATTTTTTTTCTCGCACATCGTTAAGTTGTTCTAGTATAAATTTGAGATTTCTAAATTCACTCTTCTGATAGAATCTTTACGTAGCATGAGTGTATAATATTTCTAAATCTATTTTCTTAATAAACGCAAAAATAAAACTTGCATGAACGACCTCATAACCTTGTTCACACAAGTTTGTTTTATGGAATTGTTTTCGGACGGAGACGTTATTTTTTCGTCTTGTGTGAGTTGCACATTCAGGGGATATTCTAATGTTAAGTTACAAATTTCTACCTTAAACACTTGACATTTAGGTACCTTTTGTTTTGTTAAAAGCAGGAATCGTCGTGCTGCGCGGTGAAACTGTTTTGAGATCGAACACAATCGGATTGAGAACTTATAGTTCAAGACTTAGAGTAGACGTTTGCATGTAAAAAAAGCAAGCGCTGCCGTGGTCTCGTGAGCCGTTCTTACATTGGAATGTCACTATTGTTATGCGACTCCTGGCAATATCAGTATTACATTTTCCTTTACAATCGGCAATTTTCCGTTATCTATATTGAATTGTAGTTGCTTTTGTATGGCAAAAGCAATGTGTATGTGATAAAGGTATCTGATTAAGATGCATATTATTTTACTATTTAACGTCTAGTTCTATCATTCTTATTTTGTAAATAATATTAGATTTTGTAAAATACATTATCTAAAATGAATTGAATGCTTGCAACATAGCGCGTTGCCGGAAATACGTGGATGCGGTCCAAGTATTGGTTTACACAATATTTAAATAAACTGGTAAACTTAGCTTCTATAAGTATAACATTTACTTCCATTAGTATAACGACAGAATTCTCACATGTTCAAAGTAAAGCGTATTTTAGTTGAGCTATGTTGTACTTCTATAATAAAATTGTAGTCTGTAGTTAACAGCTTTTGTCTGCTTTCACTCTGTTGGTTCTTAACAGGGTACCTAGTTTTATTGATACCGTGTCACTGCCATGAATCATGGATGACTGCCATGCAAACATATTAGATAAATCTTTCCATAGCTACTCGTTCGTATACATTCAAATTCTCATCGTGTCCAATTGGCAATATGTTTTACTACTTCAAAGCACGAAAAAGAAGTTTTCTCATTCGGTAAATAAACATAGTAGTTGGATCCGTTTTAAGATCACGATTAGAAATATACAATTCATTTTATGACGTGATAATTTGCCCTGAGCCGAAAAGTGTACTTATCCTGTCTAAAGTATTTAGTAATAATTGAACATAATATTAATACATCGAAATTTTAATAGTTTGCTCAGTACATGGTAGGGTTAGGATCAAATCATTCGTACCACGACTTATAGCATTATTTATTGTTCAATCATGTGTTGTACTATTCTTGCTCGCTCTCTCTTGTGCAAAGACCGTATCTGCCTGCGTGTTCTATGTCAAGCCATTATACATCTACAAAAATATATGAACCACACACTTTTTACCTATTTTTTTTTGTAGCGATGATAGCTCAGTGGTTAGCGCGGTAGGTTCGCATGCCGAGGGGCGTGGGTTCAAACCCCAACAATGAGCTTAAGCTGCCGGTGAAGGAAAACATCGTGAGGAAACCATAGCATGGGGGTAGGGTACTTTCTAATACTCGGCTGGCTAGCTACCACCCTCAAGTTGAAAATCTGCCGCCAAGCATCTAACGGTGTGTTCCGGCTGCCTCACTTGAGAGCCAGTTCCATTCCAGGCTAGGTGTGCTTTACCATCTTCGACCACACCTTCACTTAACATCAGGTGAGCTGTGGTCAAATAACTAGCCTGTCAACCATAAAAAAAAAAAAAAATATTTCAGAGTTATGCTGTAATAAAAGTTGTTCATAATGGTGAGTACAATGGCTCCTTTTCTGCGTAGTACGCACTAAGCTTATAACCCTGTATAGATATAAACTTTATTGTGCACACCAGAAATTAAAATGTACAGAAAACAATAATTTTGTGTTGCTTTTTGTAGATATCTTCATCTTCATTATAAACGTTGCTTAAAGTTATAATGCCTTAAATGCCCTGTAACATTCTCGTTGATGTGAATTATCGCAAGTGGAAACGAGACAGGCTACTTTGAGCATCAATTAAATTTAACCCGCGTTTGTAAGTAATTCAGTGGCTTGGCAAACAGAACACGAGGATACATCTATGTCGCAATAGTCAAATGGTTAACTGTACTCTATACACGGGGTGGTTTTTTGAACGACGACGTACTTAATGGGAGTGGTGATTTATTCATCAATATAATCAATAAAAAAATATGATATCTGCATTTCAAATTGAACTGCTGATCAGAATCAGAAAGTTGATTAAATTAATGGGTAGGATAAACTCCTTAAATTTGTCCATCATTGAAAAAATTATTCAGTATATAATGATATACCACTGGATAGAGCGCTGTGGCGGTAATTAGTCTAAATGAGAATACAATAAAGTGCTATAAGTAACCGTGGGAAGTCCTCTGTTCTAACTAACTGTGTGAAAGCAGGTTTGTTTTGCGCTATTGTTTAATCTAATCCTTGTAAAGTTTGAACGCTTCCGTTTATCATTATAGATGCTTTAGCGATCATGCTAAATATTGTGGAAATTCTGTGTTTGAATATATGAATACACGAAGTGCACTAGGAGTTATGTATTTTAAAAAATTGACTAGCACCAAAAGCTTTTATGTATGATTTATTGCATGTGTTTGCCTAACCGTTTCAACTGACACTTCATTAACGTACATACCATCCTATAAGAATACATATCAATTATAAATATGTATCTGAAAACTTGATCTCTGTATCCACCATTTCATGTGATGGTCACACTCGGTTCGCGAATAAATTTAACATTTAGTTTGGTCCTGTTCTAACCGGGCACTCTATAGCACAGTAACTGCGAGGCGAATATTATTACATACGTGGGACAAAGTTGTCAGAATATATTGTAAATATAATAGCGTTTTATGTAATATTTTATTTTGAAATCTGCCAAGTCCACGTGTATAATATGCTGAAGCATGGAGCTGTCAATTACATTAAAAACGATGCATATAGGTATTCCTTGAAATAACTTCCTCGTACATGAAATACGACGTTATAGGTGAAAGTAGACTGTAATAATGACTATTTTTTATCTGTCTAGGTGGATGACCATCATAAACTAATTTATACACAGATTAAATTAAAATAGATTTACCTATTGGCAAGTTGTGTAAAATAAATAAGCTTATTATAATGCTATTATTATGATGTCACTAGTTAAGTAAGCAATATAAATATAAGGTAATATGAAAATATGTTGTTTAAATTGATAAATGAAAACCCATTGTTAGAAAAAATAATTTAATGAATCACAAGTTACATACGTTAAGTCGAATACACACTTCGTTATTGGTATACAATAAAAACAAAACAGTCGATAGTCTCAGTGACCTTAAGAACTACTAAGATAATCCATATAACCAACTGTTTATAATTTGCTGTTGCCTATATATTTCAAAATAGAAACTATCGATTGTTTTACAACACTAACATTACTGAGTATCTTTGAACTAGGAAACAGGGTGTCCTAAAACCGTTAGGTATTTAAAAACTTGTGTTGACGACTTCTGTCTTCAGTTTGGAGGCGAGAGCCCTGCGGAGTATCAAGGCGTCTGGTGGAGGCGCCGGCATCTTGCCGGCCAGAGCTGCCTGCGCCACGCGCGCTGACTTAGGCCTCGACACTTTGTTAAACGACCCTTCACCACCTAAAACAATTTTGAATTATATTGAAGCTACGTACGCTACCGTCGCCCTTGCTATAAAATAAAAATACTAAGACTACGTTACAGTGATCCAAAGGTCTGCGTACCGCTTTAATGGCAATCGTTATTTTTTCCATCAGATAATGTATACGACTCATTACGCCTTACCACAAAAAAACAGGCATTAGGGCTAGAATTAAGTAATAGCTTTACAAACCTCATTAAAAAGCCATACTAACTAATGTTATTTTAGAGTTGTTGAATACTAACCTGCCACGTTTAGAGTGAGTTTGATAAAAAATAGATGACAAACGGCTTATCGGAGGATTTGTTCGTGGATCTTTAAGAAGTTTGAAATAAGACTTGTAATAAACTCTTCAAGACGTATAATTGCTAGGAGTATACCTGCAGATGCTTCCTCATCGGGTTCGGCGCCTCCAAGACGCTTCTCCCGAACTTGTTTCTTCAGTGCCAGCAGCTTATCGCGTTGTTGCTTCAAATACTCCTGACGTGCTTTCACTTCTTCATCGCTGACCTAAAACAAAATATTCGTAAGTATCCATTGAATGTAATAAATCATAATTCAATAATCTTTTCTAGGTGTTAATAGAATAATTTGAATTTATGAACTACAAGGCTTTGATTATATTATCTAGCTAGTCGATATCTGATACAAAATTCATTGCCGAAAACGGCGGCGTAGGCATAGCTTTCACAATAATGATACCTATTCTCAAAGATACTACAATTTAAAACGAGCGCTTATTACAGTTCGTGGCGTTTTTATATTTTATTTCTTTCTTATGGATGGATGTTACCACTAATAAAATCGCAGATTTGGTTCGACGTGCGGTGTTAGGGTAAAGAAGAAAATATCTATATAATCATTTAAAAGGTTTATTAATTTTTTGCCCGCTATAATTTCAAGACTTGGAGCTAACTTATCATCTAATAGTTTTAGGTCTAGGACTATACACCTTGCGTTCGCTCAAACGAAGTAGCCTTTATTTATTTTCGACATCGCACTTAGTGTATTCTGCCTGTCATTTTATATTTTAATGTCTGAATAAAAAATGTAACAAAATAAATGTTACTTTAACTAAGCCTGCCTAAGGAATAGGTGTCTAGGTAAGTTAGTGGTAAGTTGATAAGCTTCTACGGTGTTTCTTCTTCTATAATCCAAAAGGACTTGTGTCACCACATTTTATAATTTACTCTCGCACCCATTTTATTTAACACCACTATGTCTAAATACACCGACATGATATTTCTGCGTTTCCACTAAAACTTCCTTAGCGGTGTTTGGTTTGCAGATGTCTTTCACACTAACCTCAATTTTTTTAGGAGGTGGCGTCGGAGGCTCTATTATAATTTTTGCCTTCTTTTCTTGCTTCTCCTCGGCTGCTGAATAAGGTTCGGAAAATATAGCCTTTTCGGCATTATCGTCTTTCTTTTCGAAACTGTGAAGTTTTGATAGCAGAGTTTTCTTTTCGGCCACAACTTCTGAAGGCGGCACTGTCACGGAATCTTCGATTTCTAGATCTTCTAGTTGTAATCTGAATGATACATGAATATAGGTAGGTACTTATGTATGTACATGAGCATCGTATTATAATTCTTAAAATTAAATTAATTTAAATTCTTATCAATTTGTAAAGAAATCCTACCTATCTACTTTAAATTTAAATAAGGCATAGGTACCTATGGATGTAAAATCATTCTATACAATCTTCATTTTCTCAAGGTGCCCCGCATAGTTTTAATATACCTTGGTATATATAATTCTCACCGAAGCGTAGACAGCGTGTAAGGTAGAGAACATTTTTCCAGAAAAAAACCTTTACATTCGAAAATTTCAGATGGTATGAGCTTGGAACTACGCTCCAGGTAGAGTCCATTATTAGTAGAATGATAAAGAAAAAGACAAATATGTCAAAATGTACGTATATATTATATCAATTTATTGTTGGAAGGGCGCTGCTTTATAATTTACAGTTCCATACATTTACCTTTATCGTTTAGGTACCTACCTACGTGGTACCTACTTAAACCTCACGAAGTGATATACAATTATAACTTACTAGAACCTTTGATATTACGTTTGTGTTGCATTAAAGGTAAATTTCTCTGATAGCCAGTCAACTCTAAGTAACAGAGCGAGGCTGCGGGCCGTTAGTACAGTAACCTCCGGTGGATTAGATGCTGGCACGAGATCTCTTCACAAAGAAACGAAAATTCATTAAAAAAGAAGTGTCGTCTATTGATCTATCGTTTTAGTACCACGAAGTGGGTGTCGTAAATCCAACATAGTTCGAAACACACAAACAAAGTATAATTTAGCTCAATTTAACTACGATTTACGATACGATTTTTACTACGTTTTATTATTATGTTGTGCAGATGATGGCGAGATGCATACCTATGTAACATGACTGAAAGTTGTAGCCAATTGTACTTACTTCTTAATTTCAGACATGACGTCATCAGAGTCAGGCCATCCCTCGCTATCATCGCTACGCGAAGAGTTCAAGTCGTCAGGTTCCGTAGCGAAAAGGTTGGGCATTGTGCCAAATCGTCTTTCAATCAGTTCTAATGCCTGGTAATAAATAGATCTGCTTTAAAATGCTGTAGGTTGTTATGCACAGGTTTTATCCATAAATTTACTAATTAAAGTAGTTTAGATTATTCCGCGACCTAAGAGTTCTCCCCATAGAAAGCTTACTGTTATATATAATCTTACTGCTTATATAATTACTGTCTTTCGGCTACATCCTAGTTCATAACGATATATCTCAAAAGGAATAGGCGAGTACCTGCAATTGAAGCTCAACATTTTTGTGCGTCATCATCTTAACGAACATGTCATAATCATTGGCTGCCCATATCTGTTCAAACAGCCTTCGATGGAAATGTGCCGGCAATCCTGCCAGGTCTCTGGCAGACAGCTTGCACGCGTCTTCAAACTGATCAGCTGTGATCCCAATATCCTCCATGAAAGAACCGAGCATCACGTCCACCTGAAAAAAGTGTACGTACCTAGTAACTGCATGCATAATTTTAGACGAATCTCTCCTTCACTACATAGTATAAAACAAAGTCGCTATTTTTGTCTGTTTGTTTGTCTGTATGCTTAAATCTTTAAAATTACGCAACGGATTTTGATGCGGTTTTTTGTAATAGGTAGAGTGATTCAAGAGGAAGGTTTTTATGTATAATAACATCTATTAAATAATGGAGAAATACTGTTATTTTCAGGGTTTCTAATGTGGTGTCGTAAATTCTTACATTTCTTGCCGCTTACATTGCGTACGCAGGCTTAACCTTACAGGATTTATAAAAATAATGTACTAAGTATTGTACACCTTGAAAAGGTCTACAGAAAAGTCCGCGATGGTATATGTCTATCTCTTATCGATATCCCACAAAACCATTTTTTGTCATTTACTTTTTACGGCAAATAATAGCTAATTTTCGAAGCGATTTTAAGCACTACAGCATTATTCCTTATTTAATTAAATACCATAAATAGATTGTTGATTTAACATAGATTTATATGGCCTTTTACAGCACATAATTTCTTTGAATATTTTCGCGACTACTTTTTTTCGAATTTTGCACCCGTGCGAAGCCGGGGCGGGTCGCTAGTCTTTATATAATTTACAAAAAGTGCAATTTAAACAGACAGCACCCAATCATAATCCAAAGATAAAAAAGGCACGACATGAAGACATGACGGTAAATGGTGATGATTCTTTGAATTCTTACCAAGTTGCGGTACTCATCGTGGATCTTCTTGTACTCTAGTCTATCAAGCACTTCCCCATCATCGGTTGGCTCGAACGCTGCAATTAGCAAGAAATCAATGAATTAGTTGGCGTGTGATTGTATTTCGTTTAGCTATGTATTTACATACATTCTAAGTTGGTATAGCAAAGATATCAGACACCTCTAGCAGCGCCCCTAGCGACAGTAAATTGACACTTTATTATCATACATTTGACTATGGTTTACGGACTACGTAGTTTATGCTAGCACCATTGAAAATAAGAAATAACTATTATGACGGTAGGTATATCCGGAAGGCAAATCTTTCGATTTTTCATAATCTGAACAAATTAAATAGCTGAAAATCGGATTGAATACCGTGCTTACAGAGGGACTAATGTCTAACAATTTTCGAAAATTCGTTGTGTAGCAAGGGATTTTTTTATTGTAAACGTTTGAGACGAACGAGACGCTGTCCTAATGGTAAGAGATAACGCCTATCTGAGACCATTGCAGCAATACACAGAACTATGAATAGCAAAGCAAAGTCCAGGGCATCGCTGCTTCGGCTCATTACCTTCAGACTTTCAATGGTTAGTCTCAACAGCCGTATAATTTCGCTTGCTGCAGTACCTACCCTTCAAACCAGAACACAGTACCTACCTAATGTTTACACACTTGCTTAGCGGCAGAATATCTTTTACTGCAGTGGTACCTACCTATACCTACCTACGACCTCCTGCTACGGAGACCTTCCACCAAGAATATCATAGGCTTTTTTTTTAAGCTGAACTGAATGTAATGATGATCAAGTTCTTTTCGGCTACTGCTTGTTTGTTTATGGCTATTTTGCTATACCTAGTTAATAAGGAAGGGCTAAAAGGAAACAAAAAAATAAGGATAACATGGGTCTTTCCAAACTCACGTAGAGACTTTTCTTCTATAAAAGTCTGCAGTGGTACGTTCCATACTGGGCCATGAAGGAACCCTACAAGGGAATCGAACACCCAAGCACTACCATCAGAAATGTCTTCCATTTTGTTTCGCGATAAAAATACAAATCACTTTTTCACTGAATACGCGGAAACTTTGAAAATTAGAACTAGGTATTTGTGACCAGTCTTGACGTATATTTGTGTTAGTGTTGCTATGGTTACAGTAGGTACCTACGTTTTGTTTTGTTTTCAAGGTTAAATCAATTTTGTGCTGTAATTAACATAGAAACTCTTTGTATGACTTATCTTGTAGGTACTGTAATATACCGACATTCGAAAACACTTTGCGAAAACAGTCACAAAACTAAATTAACAAACTGTTATAACACTGGTTAAACTTTCATGATAATTATGCATTAGGGTATTGGCATTTCAAAAAGGTGAAATTGGTCTCAATAAACATTTCCCGATTTGTACAAGTAGGTTTGTTTAACTATTGTTGTGCATCTGGTTCGGGTTGCCCGTTTTAACCAGTAGGTACGGGCCGATTCGGCCTCCTAAAATTTAGGGGTTCCCTTAGCGTTTAAGTGTTCCCTAAACATTGGTGAAAACCAAATCACGGTTAAGTGACAACTAGCTCGCCTTAGGTGTTCCCTAAAATTTGGTGAAAACGGGCAAGGTTCTTAGAATGGGTTGCTTAGCCATTAAAAGGAAAATCAGTTTATAACCACTTTTTTTATACTTCTTTAAAAAGAAAAGGAAAGAAATATGTATAATAAAAAAATTGCATGATGCATGAGCATGATTAGATATTATTGTAGCTAATAATATCTAATCATAAACCCAGGATGATGCAATTTTAGTAGTAGCGTTTTCTGAGATCACTTATAAAGTAGTTACTTAGTACCTATTAATTTAGAGTGTAGGTAAGCTATTTACATTCCAAATTTCATCTAAACCCGTTATTGAGTGGGAAGTAAAATTTTTCCCAGACGGTTTTTTTGGCTAAAATGTATAAAAACATGCCGCCACTCTCAAATGAATAATCTGACCACGAGCCGCGACCGCATCGTATTTTCCAAAACTTGGTCAAGTTTCAGAATAGTAGCATTTTAATTACGAGAAATCCCAATTTCACGCATCAGTATGGGCAAGATATAATAGATCACATTTATTTCGAGTAGTTTTCATACTTCCGTAGAAGCGACAGAATTTAACTACATGATGTGATAAAGATTTATTCAAAAATATTTGACTCTGAATGGATAACGTACGATACCAAAACTTAAAAAGAAAAAAATGCTTATGACAGTGAAACTGACATATTATGCTTTCCTAATTTTTTTTTTCTCTTTTTTTCTTCGGCCATGGCACATTCGTGCATTGTACCAATTCTCTCACTTAATTCAGCACTTTATGAATAAAACACCACCATTTTTATGCATAAATACACAAAACACGAGTTTTGGAAAAAAATACAGCGGAGCGACACGATTCTTCCCGCGTTCCCGCCAAAATTCTCTTTCGTAATTGAAGACAAAGTAAATTTAAAATTGACATTGACAATGAAATAACAATTAAATTGACATTCTATATGCTTTCGATCAGCAACAGCAACTCACAGTTTTGGCGGGAACGCGGGAAGAGTCGTGTCGCTCCGTTGTATTTTTTTCCAAAACTAGTGTTTTGTCGAGTGTTTATGCATAAAAACGGTGGTGTTTTATTCATAAAGTGCCGAATTACAAGCGCGAGTGTGGGAAAATGATATAATGTCGTGAAACATGAGTTTTCGTGTTGCTTCCAAAACTCCATCGAAGCTTTGTAGTAAAGTTGCCACTACTTTACTAAAGCATGACTGGACTTGACTGACACAGACTGGACTTGACTAAGACTGGACTTTGACTATAACTAGCTACGAGGACACTTATTTATCTTTTGAAACTTGAAAATATATAAATACTTGACACTGGCAAATGCTAAAACGCGACGCCAAAACCAAAGAAAAAAAAAAAAAAAACAGCAACTCAGCAGTCAGCAGGACATTCGAGTTCGACTCATTGGACAAAGTTAAAATAATATTTATTAGATTTTCTTTTATCGAAAACCAAAGCAAATATGCACAACAGTGAAACTTTGTTAGATCATGAAAATGTTAATGGTGTTCAGTTAACCCTAAAGATTGATTCGAAACATGATTCACCAAAGTCGAGGATGTTTACTATTTCGTACAAAACTGAAAAATCCAAGAGTTCCTGGTCGAAAATATCGTTGTTATTTGCAATATTGTTCAATATCTTAGCATTTACATTGGTTAAAATAAATGTAACAGCAATGTTTGTCATCGTTATTACTTTTTCTTTTCTGGCTTTCTTTTGGGTTACTCATAGCGTTCAATCAGGTCGGTATCCTTCTTTCTACACTTTGTGTACAATAAGCATATAAAAGAGACCAAGGAAAAAGTATAATTGCATAATTTCTACGTTAGGTACGTAGGTAGTACGTAGTTACAATTACAACAAAAAAAAAGAGCTAGATTCTGTAAAATAATAATGAAGGTCTAGAGATGCCTACATTAAGGTAGCAACATACACAGCAAACATGAACTGTAAAATATATGCTGCTTCATATTTGCCTGCTATGTAATTATGGCAGTACACATTTTTGTGAGTCTATAAATTAATACTAGTTATTATTTCAGAAAAACTTCTAGTTATTCCAACAGTTGGTATACAGAGTTCTGTGAAGTATGTATGTGGTGCAGAGGATCATTTTATACCATGGTCGAGTGTTGATGATATCATTATCAATGAAGTTATCAAAATGGTAAGAACCAAGTTAAAACTAAGCTTTGAAAAGTTGGCTATGTATTGGCAACCTTAGGTATTGCTTATCATCAGGCTATTTGCTTATTTGTTTATCGACTACAGCAAGCTGCACAGTACATAATAACCTACTTACAAATACATTTCTTGGATAAATGTTTAGTTCATAGTAATTTTGAATCAATACAAGCTAAATATTGTAATAGATATTTAGCTACTTTTAGTTTGGTAGCAAGTATGCTTTATCTTATGCCATAATTATGATCATCATCAGGCAAATCATGATCAAACAGTAGTACATTTTTAATGGTAAAAAGTAAAGAGATTAAACAGACATTATCCTGATAAGCTGTCTGCACATTTCATCTCCACATAGTATAAAATAAAGTCACTTCCCAACTCCTGTATGCTTAGATCTTTGAAATTATGCAATGGATCTTAATGCACTTTCCATCAATAGACAGTGTGAATATTTATATGTATAATACATGTATATGCACCACCTAACTATCTACTTTGCACCAGTGCGAAGCCAGGGTGGGTCGTTGGTTAAAGATATAATGAGATAAAAAGACAAATTCTTTATTGTGTACACCAGTGATTAAAATAGAGATAAAGATTTGATTAGCTAGAGCTAAAAGTGATGACCTTATTGTTGTTATTAAAAAAAATGGGGTGAATAAACAACAGATTAATCTATTGTTATAATTTTATTCATTTCAGAACCGTGTGCTGTACTTCCTCACTGTTATTGTAAAGCCTAACGGTCAAAATGAATCTGAATCAATTAGACTCCTACCACTTTTTAAGGTAAGAAAACTAAGTGCACTTGTTAAGTGCTCAGTAGTGGAATGACTTGTCAATGTCATTTTATTTTGCCAGAGCAGCGTATACACATATTATATACTTAGTATTTTTATAGAAATGATTTGTAGCAATGTTAAGTAAGAGTACAGTTTGGTATTCTTGCAGACTTGCTTAAAAGCTAGTTCCATTCTTAGCTGGTTCTGCTTACTATCTTCTACCACATCTTGGCATTGTTTTGTTTTAGATAGTAATGTGTATTTTAATTAAAATAACACAGTGAAATGCTTTTCTAATCAAACCATTTATTTGACAAAACCATGCTCCGAAACAAAAGACTATTGGCCAAGCGCACGACATAAAAATAACGGGTCACTTGTAAATAGTATAAAAACTCCTTGGTGTACATACACCACAGATAGATAGATAGATAGATATAACTTTATTGTGCACACCATAAATAGAAAAGAGTACAGAGAACAAAGAACCTTATGAACTAGTGCCACAAATGGCGGCCTTATCGCTAACAGCGATCTCTTAAAATCTTGTCTAAAGATTTTTTGGCAATTTCATGATAGATTTTCGTTTTCATTCATCTTATTATGTCCCATAGATAATTATGCAACTTTGACAGCTCTGTTGGCTCATTGATAGTATGTCTGCTTTAAGAGGGTATAGGGTGTGGGTTCGATTCCCACCCAGGACAAACATTTCGATTGTGTAAATAAATGTTTGTCTGTGTCTATTTAGTAGGTAGTAAGCGCTGTGTGTAATGCCCTACAACTTAACTTGTACAACCCGGTTGCTTTTACTTGATTTCAGTACACAAAACCAAGACTAGTAATGTTGGAGAAGATTTATTTAGAGCTACAGATGCTGCTGGTGGAAACTCATAGAACAGAACATTCAAAGGCATCTGGAGACAAGGGCTAGACAATGAAATAAATGGAATACAGTATCCAATCCAAGATGCACCCTAATGACATCTTAATAAGATTGTTTTTTTTAAGCAGCGTGACTGGGAAGTCACTTGCTTATATTAATTATTAATTGCAAATGCACTTAATGTGAGGTTACAAGGTGGGTTTTAGCTATTTAGTAGTGGCGATGAAATGTAAATTGGCGATCAAACGCAAGCCTATCTACTATAAAAAAAAAAAAAAAAGAGAAGGAAGTAAAACTACACTAAAATCAATGTTAGCTGTTTTTACCCAAATGTCTAAATGTAATGTTTTTGGTAGTAATGTTGATTGTTAAAAATTAGATAAAGGGAAATTTTGTCAATACCATTAAAATATCAATATGATAATATTATATGTGAAATGTAAAATATGTCATTATGATTAAATGTCAATATAAAATTATAAGCACTTACTATTTATTCAAAAACCTCCTATTTTAAAATAATCATCTAAATCATAGAACAAAGTCACTTGAAGGCAAGATCTTAACTTGCTTCTGAAGCATGCGATGGAAGGTGCATCCCGAATGGAAGCGGGTACGCGGTTGTAGACCGCGGGCCCCAGAATGTAGACGAAAAAAATCTACAATGGGGGATGTATGCGTATTTTATTAGGTAGACTGAATATACCTAGCTGTGGTTTTAGTTACCCGCTTGTTAGGTCGTTTGGAGACCTATTAGGACAAGCGGATATAACGCCTAGCTTAACCGCGGCTCGAGAAACTATCTGAATTAGTGCTTTAATTTGTGGCGGCCACAATGGCGGATATCGCACGCCACCGCGCCAGTCTGGGGCGGGCTTTAAATAGATATTAACGCCTATGATACTATCGCTACCCTGTCATGTCATCAAGTTATTTTTCATGACAAATGTCAATTTGTGAGACAGGTAAAACCAGTGACTAACGTAATATATAGACCTTGAGACACCTTTATCTTCACTGAGATGTGAATCACTAGTGATATACCACTTTAGGTATAATATTGTTACAGAATAAACAATAGTTGATTGTAGCTACGAACAGAGAAAGAAAGGTAGGTACTTGGGTGCCTGAACACCTGTTACCAGGAAGTTACTAAAATTTTATAAAACAAACAGTTCTAATTGATTTGAATTTTTTTTTGTTTTTATTATTTTATTAGCTGCGCCCCGCGATGTTACCCGCTAGGTACATGTTTTCGGGATAAAAAGTAGCCTATGTCTTAATCCAGGGTCTCGGCTACCTCCATACCAAATTTCCAAATCCGTTCAGTAGTTTTTGCGTGAAAGAGTAACAAATATCCATCCATCCATCCAAACTTTCGCATTTATATTTATATTAGTGGGATAGTAGGATAAATGCTATACACGTTTTCGGCAAGGATTCTCACGTGTGTTAGAGAATGTGGGGCCTGTTTTTTGTTATACGTAGGTAGATATATTATCTGTCTAAGAATGCTTGACATTATAATAACAATGTTCTGTGGACTGTAGTGAAGACGAAGGGCTCAAGAGAATATAGGAAATCACGGGTTAGCAAAATAGCCCCGAGGCATAGAGCAAGAGTATCTTAATTACACCTGAACCAACAGTTCCGTCGCTCGTACCTAATTGCATGAATTAATCGATTCGTACGTTTCCCTTAGAACTGTCCCGGTAGTAACTATCACGTATTCTGCCGGGTGCCGGGTGCGAATTATCGCCAGTTTAATTGCAACGCGAATTCTATTAACTTTAATGGGCGATAGTAAAGGGAAACTGTTTTCCTCGAGCGGTTTGCGGTCTAGTGATTTGAGAGGCTCTCTACGTTTCTTTGGAGGATTGATCCTGGTGCCACAGTATTAATTTATAGTAGGTATCTGAATTTGAGTCTATTAAGGCAATAGCGCCGAGACGCTTACACATGAGGTGGTGCACAAAATTAGAGTTGCACAGATAGCCATGAAGAGGTCATCAAACTCCAAGACCGAGTTCATAACGCCGATATCCGGCGACGAATGAAAGTTTGAGACGTCGGTGTCGCGATTATGAACCTCGAGTGGAGCTGAGCAGGACACGTTGCTAGGCGAAGTGATGACAGGTGGAGTAAGGTTGCAACAGAGTGGTGGTCTAGGCAAGGTAAGCGGAGCGTTGGTCGTCCAGCCGCAAGATGAGTCGACGATATTGTCACCGTCGCGGGTCGAACCTGGACCAGATTGGCATAGCACCAAGGCAGATGGCGTAACAAGAGAGAGGCTTATACCCAGGTGTATGATGATGAAGATGTCCTTCTAACTTAATCTTTTTTATCGTTTGCAGTGGACGCCAAGATTGCAAGTGTGTAATATTTTTTCGAAATAAATAGTGAAATATGCGTCCTCCATCGTGAATAGAATTTTCAACATCAGGCGAGTTAATTAAGTC
Organism: Biston betularia; assembly: GCA_905404145.2. Lineage (NCBI taxonomy): Eukaryota > Metazoa > Arthropoda > Insecta > Lepidoptera > Geometridae > Biston > Biston betularia. The sequence goes on from FR989879.1 coordinate 6,864,768, forward strand.
AAACGCAAGCCTATTTAGTGATAAGAATAATATAATTAGATAGGTTCTTTTTAACACATTTTTGGGATTAGTCATAAATAGTGGAGTTTGCTGCCCGAGTGGCTGTTTTCCGATAGTTTCTGTCTGCCTGATAGGGTGCCTTGAAATCGCGAGTGAATCGGGGCAGCGTTCTCCATCGTAGACACCATCTTCACTCAACATCAGGCTAGTTAATTAGGTCAAACGCAAGCCTGTTTAGTGATGAAAACAAAAACAATTACATTACTTTTTGACAAATTTTTGGAATTGTCATACCTAGTTGTTTTTGTTCAAGTTCTTCCGAATGAAAATTTTGTGCTGAGGTCCATTGTGAAACTTTTATAAGATCAATAATTTTACTCATTATTTACAGGTTTTTGTTTTACTTATATGCAGGATTGCTAACGTTTAGGTAATTACTATATCGGAAAATCCGTCAATAGATACATTACTTACAACTGTATGATATTATTATTAAATACAAGCTTCGTGCTCGGCGTACGATTGAAATGTCACCTACTGGGTCCAATTGTGAATCTTAATTTTTTAGGGAAGACACAAAAATTTCATCAAAATCGGTCCAGCTGTTTAGGAGTTCAGTGACAAACACACGTACAGAAGAATTATGTAAAAAGACATTAGGTAGTTGTTGCGTAAGAACTTACACTTGAAGATATTGATACGCTATCTGACAATTTCAGCACAGGCTCTATCAAACTATCGCCGATAACTTGAACACTCTTACACGTAACAATAATCACGATAGCGTGTCATTTATGCTTATTATATTATGCGAATGTGTGAATGAGCGAATTTTGTTAATAATAAAATAATCACTTCAATCGATTTATTGTCCTGACCCAAAAATCACAAGCAATAATATTTTTAACTGTCCATCCATAAAGGTTGCCCGAAAGAAATTTAATTAGGCGATAAGGGTGGACCCCTGCCGTGTACGATGTACTATAGCAAAATTTGACATTAATTTTAGTAAAAAAAAGAATTTTGTGCAACACAGTAGAATAAAACATCAATTTATTATTGATCTCATTAGTATCTACATATTGATAGAGAAACAGTTACTTTTTTTTTGTCATCCAGTCGATCATAGATAATAATTTGATTTGATCAAAGTTACACAGTAGCTTTTTGTAAGTTTAGGTACGAACCAAAGCTATGTATTTAACGTTGGTAGAAACAACAACAATGTAAGTAGATACCTATATTAATATTCCAGCCCGTTGTTGCTTTGCCTTTGACAATTATTTGAGCAATAGTTAGCTACTTTGCCTACGAAACTATCCAAACAGTTCCACTGAGAAATGCCTTCACTTCGATTAGTTCTCGTAGTATGTAATTACAGATCTGAAGCAGCTAAACGATGTGTTAATTTTGCCTGGGATATTGTCGATCATTCTTTGACAAGAATTGCAATTGGTAAAGTCTTTATTCTATTAATAACTGAAATGTTACCAAAGCCTGTATTTTTTCCCATCCTGTATATTTTTATTAAAAATACGTAATACCCACTAGTCTAAACATACAAACTTTCACATTTATAATACTAGTTTCACCACGACGTGTTTACCCGCTACATGTTTTCGGGATAAAAAGTAACCTGTGTTAATCCAGGGTCTCAGCTATCCATACCAAATTTCATCCAAATCCTTTCAGTAGTTTTTGCGTGAAAGAGTAACAAACATCTATCCAAACTTTCACATTTATAATATTAGTGTAACTCTCACCCATAATTCTCGTTAGAGTATTTGGACAGCGTCCGCTATCGCATGTTAAATGTACGTAAATACGAAATTAGCCGATCTTAAGAAGTAAAAACCAAGTAGTTGCTATCGTCGTTGGTCAGACCTCTACACGTGACAGAGATTCATTCCAACAAAAGCACGTCAATAAAGTTGGAACGTGCATAAATCCTGTTGTTCGAGGTACCTAACTGTAGACACGCATAGCTCGGGCTGCACGGTTGCTCGTTGCATGGCCCCCAATTTGTTCGCAATTTGTAGTGGCAGGCTATGCCAAAAACAGAAATCGTATCGCTTGATTGCGTCCACGTAACGATGGCTGGACTGTTTTCATGTCTTCAGGAGGGTTAAAGAGCCTAAACATTATTTTTAAATGTATAAGCCGAAAGAATGGTAAAAGATAACGCATGCCCATAACCTTTGCGGTGCGTAGATAATAAAGTACAAAGCAATGCTGCTTTATTTATTTTACACCATTTGAGTATCTTACAGCTAGGTCAGAGTTTAAAAATTATAAGACACTAATGGTCTCATTTTTGTTTTACTTATGCGAGAATACTCACCTTGAATTTTATCGGAAACTTCGACTCTTGTAGTCTTTGTTGTTGTACGTGAGTAGTATTACAAACATGCGTCAAAACCACGTCAGTTTCCATCCCACTAAGGGTCAATAGCCGCTTAGAATAGAGTTTTTGTGTTTTTTTTCGTGAACTCTTGCAATAACAAAAAACATTCAAAGATCAGTAACTAATTTAGTAATACATAGATTATGTATTACTAAATTAGTTCAATACAAGAAATACCTATTTAAAGTGGAGTAACATATAACATCACCTACTTTTACTTTAGCGCTCGTTACTATTAGCTACAATATTGAACTATTTGCCTGAATAGCTTTGTAATTAGCTAGTAGCGTAATAAATAATTAGCTGCCGCAAGTTAGCTAAACAAAAACTGAAGTTTATCTGCATTTTGCTTCAGATTTTTTTTGACCGCTAGCCGACCCTAAGCTAAACAAAGTTTCTATGATGGGAGTCAGATAACGGATAGAATAGGTACATAAAAACTTTTTTTTGTAAACACATACATAACACCACACAACATTTGTTTATACCGCAAAATGATTGTTCTGGGTGGGAATCGAATAACAGGATTGTCCAACAGGGCTGTCAAGAAATACTTTTCAGTGTTCCAATTAGAAGTAACCAATAAAATTACTAGAAAAAGAGTAATAAGAAACCAGTTGGTACCTAATGTTTACACACTTCTGCATAGGTGCAGAATATGTGGTACTGCACTACCTACCTAGCCGGCCTCCTGCTAAGGAGATCTATCACCTAGTAATCAATGTAAAATAATAATAAATAAATTGAATCATACCAACATACATAGTATCTACTCAATCAATTTTTGATCTAAAAATACTCTAGGGCTTTTAACCATGTCAAGTTGTAACGATAGACAAATACTCATATTTATCTTTGTACAAGATGAGATCTCGCCCTTCTCAAAAGATAATACGTAGGAGTTCTATGATCATGCGTGAAGAGTCGGCGTTAGATACATCTGTTATCACCGGCGCTCTTTGATAATGCGATATCTCGTTAGTAACGAAAATTATTTGTTATCCGTTGTCGTTACTTTGTACGTGTAAGTAAGTATTTACGTGCAATTTTTTTCTAATACTATAACGACAAGACAACACTTATCTAATCTTCTAAGACTTTGGTTGGTAGAAGTACCTACTGTAAGATTTTATCCGCTAAGAAACATCTTACAAAAGCCTACCTCGCTCATATTATGTACCTAAGTAAAAATGTGCTAAAACACATGAAAAGAGGACTTTCATAGTGTAAAGAGTGATCATACCTACAAGGTATAATAAGTAGGTATAACTTACACAGTAAACATTTGCTGATACAATTATGGTAAAACCTATATTCTATTTTACTAATGTATTATTTAGAGTTTAAATTTTTCTATTGCATTAGTTAGATATACATAAAATCTTTGGTGTGAGTACCTAATAAAGAGTTAATTTATCGATCTATTCCACATGGATGAAAATATAAAGCTAAAGCATTATTATTGTAAACCTTATGTTCCTAGCTTCCTAGAAGATAACCTCTTTTTTTTGGCATCGCACTTTGTTCTTTTGCCAGTGTCAAGTACCTACCTATTTATATATTTTTAAGTAGATACTTTATGGTAAAACAAAACGGTTTCTGATTCCTCTTTCATCATACGAATCGGTTTATAATAATCGTCACTGCCGTCGGTGACGCAATAAGGCATTCAAGTCGTCAATTAGGTAATCGAGTGGATCGTGTGAGACGAGCGATCTCCGGAAATGTGCTTTTGGGTAAATGGCACACTCGCAGTACGTAGTGGCGTACAGAGAGGGCTGAAAGGCCGTAAGGCTAAATCTCCCTTGAGAACTATTATTCTATGGGATAAATAATAAAACCAGGAGCTCTGAAAAGCGGCATCGCTTCATGATAGATATTCCTAAATTCGAACTAAACGGTTGAAATCTACCTTGCAAACCGCTAAGCAATGGAATTTGCTGCCCGAGTCGATGTTCCCTGATAGATACAGTCGCGAGTGAATTACGTTTTTCTAGGCAAGCGTGCTCCATCGTAGACCTCATCATGCGAGATGGCGGTTGAAGGCAAGATTATTTATAATTTAAAAAAAATCGTTGCTACGGTAATAGATTTACTGCCATAGGCCGTAGATTTCCTTTTAATTATGTCTAATTTCCGTAAAACACGGCAATTGCCATGGCAATGGCAACGCTGACATATTAATTATTATGAGGTTTTGGCGGGAACGCGGGAAGAGTCGTGTCGCTCCGTTGTATTTTTTTCCAAAACTAGTGTTTTGTCGAGTGTTTATGCATAAAAATGGTGGTGTTTTATTCATAAAGTGCCGATTTACAAGCGCGAGTGTGGGAAAATGATATAATGGTGTGAAACATGAGTTTTCGTGTTGCTTCCAAAACTCCATCGAAGCTTTATAGTAAAGTCGCCACTACTTTACTAAAGCATGACTGAACTTAACTGACACGAACTGGACTTGACAAAGACGACTTTGACGATAGGTATAGCTAAGATACAGCAGAAATAACACTTAAGACAAGACTCCGGCTGAAGGAGTTGTGTAACATCCATGGCCAGAATAAATTATTAAAAAAAATAAAAATATGACGTTTACCTAGGCGTGACGTCACAGTCTACGCCATGACAACTGCGAGTTGTCATGGCGTCTGTCATGGAACTGTTTTCGCGCGCTATTGAAAAAAAAAGTAAAACTTTATTTTTTATTCAAAATAGGTTCACGTTTGACCACACTGCAGTAGTGTGGTCTAAGATGGAGAGCGCTTACCTGGAAGAAACCTATTTACTCTAGATTTATTGAAGGCGCCAATATTGTACACAGACAACACAGGGAACACAGACTCCGGCAGAGAGTTCCACAACCTCGCTGTGCGAATGAAATGAATCAAAACGCTTTGTAAAACACACACGCGTACATGGGGAACATCCACCATGTACGGATGACGTTTTGGTCACATTTGTCTGGCCGTTCGGTAAAAGAAAGGTGCAGGGGGAACCAAATTGTGCAGCTCAAGTGCACATTCTCCGAACACAAACACAAAACACAAACTTCGTTAAACTTAACTTTACTATCGTAAAGGTTTTTTCGTAAGTAGTAAAGGTGTTCCCTATATATATATTTCGGAAGAGGATTGCAAAATATTTCGTCACGCCGATTATACGCTGTTAAGGGTTGAATACGTCTCTGGTAGACACAGTGTGAGCTAATTGGTGATGCAACGAGCGACGCTGCCGCGCCGCGTCGGGACGCACGACGAATGATTTCAATTACGTAATTAGATTTACGAGTACGCAGCTCTAGTTCGACGATTGGTACAACCTGTGATGTAATTGCAGGAAAGTCTTCTGTTTTTGGTGATTTTGGATATTAGTTAAGTCTTTATATTGCGACGTTTTAAGTACGATAGTATTTAATCAGTTTAATTTTGTGTCGCATAGGCTTAAATTAATTTTACCAAAGCAAATATACAAAAGTAAAAAATTAAACCAATGTAATTAGGTCGGCAGGACGCACAATCAGACTCTTTTTTTCTTTGGTTTTGACGTCGCATTTTGAGCATTTGCCAGTGTCAAGTGTTTTATATTTTCAAGTTTCATGAGCGTAACGTGTGTTATCAAATATTTGTTTTGTTTTGTAGTGTGTTAATATTTTAGTGTTTTGCTTGTAATATTTCTATGTTGCCTGAAATAAATGTTTTTTTAATAATAAATAAATATAAATGTATTTTATATTAAAAAATATGTGTGTGCGTATGATTACACCGACGCGTCTGGACGGCTTTTGCTGAAATTTGAAATACAGATTATTTTTATCCAAGATCAACACAGACTATTATTTATCGTGGAAAATGTGGGAGAGCCACGGTGCGCTGCTAATACTGCACATAATTCGGTATGTAAAGAAAAAAAATACTTTGCTGATTCCAAAACCATTTCGAAATATTACATTCCTGTACATGATTTTTCCGTTTAAAACTCTTTAAACTATTTTATTTATTTATTTAATTCTTTGTTGCACACTTTATAAAAATATGTACAAAGGGAGGACTTAAGGACTTAACTATGAGACGGGGTTTATTTTAATAAAATACAAAAAATAAATTTGACTTTCAATTAACTTCTAATGACGTCATGTCCTTGGCTGTATAAGGATTCTTTCAGTGCCTAAAAAAGTTACGTTATATTTTACATATTCAGCCAATGTTATGACGTCATAACTATAAAAAGTTTGAAAATGTATTAGAATTAAACTACCGCATAGAAAGCCAAAATATTCAAATTAGTTTCATAAAATAAAGTTTACTATCAGTAAAAAATATAAAATAAATACAAAAAAAAAACTTTACATACCGAATTACGTACATACATAGATCACTGGGGTTTTAACATGTCTATAACATAAAAAAATGACAGTTCGTTGATTCTCTGCTGGTTTGTACTATTAGACCTTTTTTTTCGCTATACTTACCTGAATGAAACAGTTGCATTTGGAGTTTTGGCGGGAACGCGGGAAGAGTCGTGTCGCTCCGTTGTATTTTTTTCCAAAACTAGTGTTTTGTCGAGTGTTTATGCATAAAAATGGTGGTGTTTTATTCATAAAGTGCCGAATTACAAGCGCGAGTGTGGGAAAATGATACAATGTGGTGAAACATGAGTTTTCGTGTTGCTTCCAAAACTCCATCGAAGCTTTGTAGTAAAGTTGCCACTACTTTACTAAAGCATGACTGGAATTAACTGACACGAACTGGACTTGACAAAGACGACTTTGACTAAAACTAGCTACGATGGCACTTATTTAACTTTTGAAACTTGAAAATATATAAGGGGCCGTTCAAGTATTACGTAAGCACCAAGGGGGGGTGGGGGGGTCTCTGTTTTGCTTATTTTGGATGACATGGGGGGTGGGGGGGTCTAGATGATGATTACGTCATCGTTTGTTATTTAAGTTTTTTCGGGGATTCCCGCAAATAATACATATGCGTAGGCACTCGCTTTGAGAACTGATTAGGGGAATTACCGCGCATTAGAGAAATTACCGTGCGCTATTCACTTGTCTAATAATTCACTCTCGTGCCGGCCGGCTGCAAGTGCGCATCTATCAGTATTGTTTTGTTTGGATTCTAAACGTATTGTAAGCATTGAAAGTTATCATTTGTGTTTATGTTGATGCAATTAGCCAAAGTTTAACGTTTTAATTATTTAAATTTAAATATCTTATTAGAATGTCATATCATATAGACAAATCCAAGTTATACCAAAAACTGTTCGAAAGTTTTAAAAAATCTCATACTGGGACGAAAGTGCAAAATGTACAAAAGTTAGTTAACGAAGTTTGGCGAAATTATAAATTACAAGCAAAGTCAGATAAGGAACTAGATATTATTGTATCTAAGAGAATTGAAGAAGAATTGCAAGCGGCGACTAAAAATAAATCCAATCTGCTTCATTTTTTTTCCAAGGTGAGTAAATATAAGTACAAAGTTTCTCTTTACGTTCTGTAACAATTAAAACGATTTATGAGTAAAAAATATGATGGCCTATCTCAAAGTAAAAAGGTAAATGATTGATATTTTATTTCTTAAGATCGACTCCGGCAATTGGTCACAAAATACACGGTGTTTTCAATATCTGTATGTGAAGGGTTTCTGTGGGGAAAAGCTTTCAATAATATTTAAACGCTGGTTTTATTAAATACGGTGAATTTATGTAGCTTAATAAGAGAATATCCAGCAGAACTCTTAGAAATTTTTCATTTTTAGGCAACGTCTTCTACCAGTAAACCTGCAGAAAAAACACAAATTATACAGCCATTTTCTAACATTGAAAAACAGAAAGAAGATAAAATTAAAACCGGCAATGAATCACAAGAGCAACGCGAAAATAATAATAATGCAGATAAACAAAGAGCAAAACCTTCTCAAGAAGCTTTGAAAAATAAGATTACTCTACTCGAAAAAAATCTGAACGCTTTGTATTCTGCCAGAGATACTATGCCAAATTGCGCTGAAGTTGATAAACAGATCATTAAGTTGCGCGAGGAACTAAAAACAGCAAAAAATACTTTAAACAGGAAGATTCAAAACGCAGTTGCCCAGAAGAAACACAGGGATGGTATGAAAAGAAAGTTAGAAGATATTTGTCAGGAAAATCCTGAAATAAAAAGAAGACTATCTCTGAGGGATTCAGTAGGACATCCTAAACTTGAAAGCGATCAACCATTACTATTGAAAACAATTGCGGATATAGCTTTATTTGGGAGTGCATGTGATGACAGGAGACGAACGGAATCTATTCACAGCGTAAAAACTCTTGACGAACTCACACAAGAACTGCGTAAACTAGGATTTGACATTAGTCGCAGTGCGACATATCTTCGTTTGATTCCCAGAAAATCGAATTCTACAGAGGGACGAAGACATGTATCGACAGTCCCTGTTAGGCTCATTCGTGCTCAAACTGATCACCACAAGAGCCACAGCCACTTAGATAGCAAGTCACATCGAGAAGATCCATAAAAAAGTAAACACGCCCACAGAGGGAAAAGTTAGACCTGTAAGAGTCGCTGCTCGTCGTGCTAATGAACTGATGTGCATTATTCAAAATTTAGAGCACCAAGATGTTGAATGGCTCGATGAGAGTGACGTAGACATTCCAAAATCGGATGAAAGTGAGCAGACTCACAACACTGAGCAGCAATCCAATGTCATCGATAACTTAGAATCATGGATTCAGGTTTCATGGACTGAAGACTGTTAATGTGTTCCGAAAATATTCTTTATGTTAGTTATGTTCTTTATTTCTGATTATATTTTTTTGTCATTTACTCTATGTGTATCAGTTAAACCTAATATTTTCATGAATTTTCCTATTTTAAAAATAACAATATAAAAAAACATTTATTACTAAAAATGTTTACGTAAGCATAGGGGGAGGGGGTAAGTGCTTTGCTTACTTTTGATGACAAGGGGGGCGGGGGGGTAAAAAATGGTAAGAAATCTGCTCACGTAATACTTGAACGGCCCCTAATTACTTGACACTGGCAAATGCTAAAACGCGACGCCAAAACCAAAGAAAGAAAGAACAGTTGCATTAAACTGTCAAAAAAATCGATACCGTAACTTTCCTAAAAAATTTCATTTTGTACAAAACGCTAAATCCCTAACACACCGATCGCCCTGTTTACTGAAAAAAATAATGATCAACAACGGAACGCAGTCGGAGTGGGAACCTAATCTTCTTTTTAACTTTAGACAAAGATCAAAGACCGGCTCGAGTAGGATGGAGGGTCCCATACTTGATATCTGAAACCCGGTGTTAGGAGTGTGACTGCTTCCGAGTGTGGAGAATGTACCCACTCATCAGAAGATTTGAGCCTTACCGTTTTACCTGCGTGATGATCATGATTGGTGTTAAATGTAGCTAGAATATATAAGATAGGATATAAATAAATATAATACGCTAGTCACTGCAGCGATAATCCTCTTACTAGCATTTAAAATTTGTTGTCTGTATGTTAATCTATATCTTTTTATTTGTGTTTTGTCTGTAGTTATTCGTTGTTATATCTATTGTATTATAAAAAAAATGTTTTTCTTTCTTTCTTACTTCATAAATTATAATAAACTAGGGGACACCTCGCGGTTTCACCCGCGTAGTTCCCGTTCCCGTGAAAATGCAGGGATTAAAATTAGCCGGTAACTATTCTAAGGTTATAAGATTAATTTTATATTTTCAGTGATGTGGGATAAATATGCAGCCTCAGTTGAAAATCAGTTCTATTTCCGGCTAGGTGTGCTTACTATCTCCGACCATGGCGTCACTTGAAATCAGGTGAGCTGAGGTCAGTACCTAGCCTGTACACGTAAAAAAATGTGAACGAAACAGCGGTGGTAGTTATGAAATGTCCAAAAAATAGGGATAGGTAACTCAGTGATTAGTACGGTCAGTTTACAGGGCGTGGATTCACATCCCAACAATCAGCTTTTACTGCCGGTGAAGGAAGACATTGTGAGGAAACCACACCAACCATAGCGGTAGTAATATCCTACATTTATTTATTACTAATATGTATTATAAAGAGGAAAGATTTGTACTTTTGTATGTAACGAATAAAATTAAAACTACTGGACCGCTTTAAAAAAATCTTTCACCGTTGGGAAGCTACACTATCTCCGGGTGACATAGGCTACTTTTTATCTCTGTATTCCCACGGGAACGGGAACTACGCGGGTGAAACCGCAAGGCGTCCGCTAGTATCTCATAATTGTGCTACACCATAAGCGGCTCGTTGTGGCGATATAACCCTTAAATCTGTTTACCTACATTATTTTCTTCCTTGTAATATTGGATCACGCTGCATATAACTGGATATAAAAGCCTTTATTAAATTTGAAATGAAAAAAGCTGATGAAACATCTTATACATTTTTATTTGACACATTTCAGGGCGTTTTGACTGTGGGGTAAAGGTTCCTTAAACATTGTACTTTATTACAATTATTACTCCATTTTCGCCTTTCCATCGAAGAGCTTGCTTTTTTATGTTTGTCAGGCTAGTTGTTTGATCACAGCTCACCTGATGGTAAGTGACTTTATGGTCGAAGATGGTAAAGTACACAAAGCCTGGAATGGAACTGGCTCTCAAGTGAGGCTGTCGGAACACACCGTTAAATGCTTGGCGACAGATTTTCAACTTGAGGGTGGTAGCTAGCCAGCCTAGTACTAGAAAGTAACCTACCACCATGCTATGGTTTTCTCACGATGTTTTCCTTCACCGGTAGCTTAAGCTCATTGTTGGGGTTTGAACCCCCGGTTTGCCTTATGGCTTTTAGCAATAAGGTCGCCATTAGTAAGACGAATTGTTACGTTATTATTTTTAAAGAGTTATTTAACTATTATGAACAACTTTTTCTCAGGGCAGAACACAGAAATTGTTGAAAAAGAAGTTACATACATTTGGCCAAAGTTCAATAAACTATTTCACTTCTCTTCCACAATTTCTGTGTTAGTAAAAAATGTTCATAATTATGAAAACAATAAAATATGATAAAAAAATCCATGGATAAATATTTTTTAACCTCAAAAAAAAACTCAAAAAAGAGGAGGTTCTCAATTCGACTGTATGTTTTTTTTTGTATATACAAATTATGTTACGCGGAATCGATTTTAAAGATTCTTTTTAGTACATACTTCAGAAGTGATCCCTTTGTTTTCGCTAAATCAATCGAGCGTTTTTTAAAAAATTAACAAAGATCAAAAAAATTGGATACATCGATGATATTTTCGTTTACTCCGGAACCTCGATGTTTCATTGGAGCAGTGCATTTAGTTGGCCTAAGGATAATGGAGTCGGTTTTTTTAAATTGTAAATTTATATATTATATTTTGTGCTTTTAAATTGAAATACCTACATAAGAGGGCGGCATCATTTTCTTCCCGGGCGGTTGATATCCACGCTACGCCACTGACACTTGATATTTCTTTCTAGATGCTTTGTATCAATCATGCTCCAATATTAAATACGTTTAGTTGTAAGCCTATTTATTATAAAAATCACTTGTCATCATTTTTCTGGTCTCTCGAACCCTATAACTTCCACGTTCTGAATGGCCGTCCAGCTTCTAGGTGTAGTTTGATTGATTGCACGGATCCCTTCACAATCTATATGCTAATTCCACCTCCTATTTATACACACTGCATCCTTATTATGTAAATGGGACAGCTCGATTTGCGTAATCTGAGATCACGGAAGAAATGTTCCTGGTTTTTGAGTGCGAATTTGAAACCCACCTAAATCGTATCGTTACTTGTGTGCTTGTATCCAGTATCTATTACAATAAGAAAAGCCTTGCTTTTGTAAACTGTCTCACAGCTGGGTGTGGACCTATTTTCATTGTGAGAATAGTCCACCATGCTGGCCAAGTGTAGGTTCGCAGACATCGTCTAAAACATTGCACTCCGACATGCAGGTTTCCTCACGATGTTTTACTTCTTTGTGTATGTCTTTGTTATATATATTATACATAATTATGTACTGTATTGTATGTCACATTCTATTATAATAAATCAATGAGCTTGAGTTGCCGGTGAAGGAAAACATTGTGAGGGAACAATAGCATGGTATACATATATAGCATATTTTCTAGTACTCTGCTGGCTAGCTACCACCGGTGTGTTCCGGCAGCCACACTTGAAAGCCAGTTCCATTCCATGCTATAGGTGTGATTACCATCTTCGACCACACCTTCATATAAACACCTAGTCTGTCAACCAAAAATTATTTTTTTTCACGAATTTTTCTGGAATCGTCTATTAGCCATAATCAGATCTTCTCTGCGATAATTTAGGGTGGGTGCAGTTCCATTAAACAGCACCGTATATGTCTAGAAGATATTAATCAGTTTCTCTGGTCTAAATTTGGACCAGAGAAACCATAAAAATAAACACATTTTTTATTATAAAAAAAAATGTGTGTGTGTGTATGATCACACTGACGCGACTGGACGGTTTTTGATGAAATTTGAAATGCAGATAGTTTATATCTTAGATTAACGCATAAGAAAAATTTTATCCTGGAAAATGTGGGAAAACCGCGATGCGCTGTTCTGGTTCTGGTTCTGCACATAATTACGTAAATAGGTCACAAGGTTTTTTAACATTCCTATACATTAAAATAAAATATCAGCTCGTTGATTCTCTGCTGGTTTGTACTATTAGTCTTTTTTATTCGGTATACCTACCTGAATCAAACAGCAGTAGAAGGATGTTCTACAGTGTTACAAAAAGCATATTTATTTCATTTCAATTTGTAACTTTATTCGTACATATATGCTGTCCTAGTGAAGAAGGAGTGTCTTTACTACATACAAGCTTCGACAGACTTTTAAAAGCAACACAAAAAAACATGTTTTATCACATTATATCACTTTCTCACGCAGTTTGACACTTTATGAATAAAACACCAGTATTTTAACATATAATCTCATAAACATCACATTATAAATGTGAAAGCTCGGATGGATGGATGTTTGTTACTCTTTTACGCAAAAATTACTGAACGGATTTGGAAGAAATTTGGTATGGAGATAGCTGATACCTTGAATTAACACATAGGCTACATTTTATCCCGAAAACATGTAGCGGGTAACACCGCGGGGTGCAGCTAGTTATACATAAAAACTTGAATAAACATAAGTTCTGGATTGTACTTCAAAGCAGCGATATGATTTTCCATGTTCCCGCCAAGTTTCTATATCAAGTTTCTTTCTTTAAATATATATGTATAAGTCTTTGCAATGCCACGCACATCGACCGAGAATGAAGACATAGAAAGCTCTGTATTACACACTACCTACATAAAAATAACATCCTTATTGGCAAAGAACGGTAAAAAACCCCAATCCGAACTAGCCGGGGCAATGGTGTGCGATAAAATCAGAAATAAAGCCGTTTACAAACTTCACTCCTCCAAACTTTCCTCCCGAGGGTAACTTGTTTGACACTTTGTTTTAACTTAAAAACCTTATAAATAGTGTCCCCACTGAGAGAATTTTACGATTCCATTATTTTGCGACTTCTTTTTGATAGTAAAAGGCCCTATAGGAATACGGAACGGTTAAGAAAAAGTGTGACAATATGGTAAGAAAAAGTGTGACAATATAGTAGCTTAAGTACCACCCGTAGATGTTTGTAAGACGGGAACCTTCCGGGAACAAAAGTTTACCTTAGTTTTAATTAGTTACAATTTATCACAATGTTTATTACAACAATTCCAAAAACTAATATGGCCGATTAAAAACTCAGATTATTATTTTTTGTTTTACAGTAAAACATTCCATAGTAAAATTCAAATTAATTGTTAGTATAATTACAGTATCTAAGTGTGTATATCGTCACTCCATCGAGTCTCAGGGCGTCCTATGATACGTTTACCAATTCGCGGTATCTACTCTAGTCTAGAACGTAACCTTAGCGGTTATGGGTTCTGAAGCGAGAAGCCGAAAATCGAGCTGAGTGATGTTATAGGTAAGTACACTTGGGAGAGGCCTATGTCCCGCAGTAGACTACAAGCTGATGATGATGATGACGACGACGAGTGCGTGTTGTGTAGCTGTTTTTTAAAATTTACCTACTTAAAAAAGTGAGGCCATTGTAGCTATGTCACTGTCTCTTCACTAGGGAAATCACTGGTGAAACTTTCAATGAAAGTGATTACTGTTTTTGCTCTACTTGATGTCAGCAAACTACTGGCTGGCAGGCTGCGATGGAGACAATGAAAGAAGATTTATTTAAAATTTTAATTTACATACAGAACTATAAACTGTAGGTAATTGTAAGTCGAAAACTGTAGGTAAAACATGGTATCTAAAGTCGAAAATAGTTACTACTTTTTATTTGTAGTCTAACTTTTGCCGCGTACATTTTTTTTGATAGTATATATTTAATTTCTGGTCTGGTCTCTTTTTGCGTTTTTAATGTTTAATTTTACTATTTCATTTACAACTGAGAAACTTATAGCTATACAAAATATACCTAAAAACAAATTAGGTAGTCCAAATAGGTATAAAGTTCCACAAACAAACAAAATATACCAAGCCGCCAAGCATCTAACGGTGTGTTCCGGCAGCCTCACTTGAGAGCCAGTTGTATTCCAGGCTAGGTGTGCTTTACCATCTTCGGCCACACCTTCACTTGACATCAGGTGAGCTGTGGTCAAACACCTAGCCTGTCAACCATTAAAATTAATACCAATATTTAATTTATTTATTATTTTAACTTACTTTTTGAAACGTTTAGTTCAGATCATGCGATAATGTACAAACTGTTCGTAACATAAAACTAATAAACTAAATTAAAAAAATCTATTAGAAATTTAAAAATAAAATAGCAGCCGAATTTTGTTTTCGAACGGTTTGATTTTGATTTGAGTGTAGCCGTACATTGCGGCAAAAAATTCCAATTAGTCGAAATCCCTACCTTCCACCTTGTTTCATTCTATCCATATAGTAGAAAAAAATATGTATTTTTCCTCTATACGTCAACACGATCCCAACATTTTGCTTAACGTTTATGGCTCTTATTGTAACGCTGCAATGATTGAAGGATGCGAAACATTCGGGATGGGTATAGCGCGGGAATCTTACAGCATTTTTCTTCCGTCTTCTATACCTAGTGGAATTTAATTAACGCTTTTCAGATCTCAACCATTTCAATTTTAAAGTGTCGCTGGTTGTACAGAGGATGAATAAGATGAAATTATCTTGAGAAAATTAGGTAAAACCCACGGAATTTTGCTAAGAAAACTCCCACTATCTAAAACTGAGGAGCATTATTACCCTAATTACAAAATTTCTACAAATAACTTAATCTGAAAGTCCGTCAGAGTAGGGATATGTGGCCAGAATGCTGGCAGCATTGCCACGCTGGATGGCAATGCTTAGTTTTTGACCAAAGTGGATACCAGCATTCTGGTCACCTGAAGCCTCCTCTAAACTTTTGGCCAGGTCCCGATACAGTTCGAGAATTAATTAATAACTTACAAATGAATTATTTTAAAAATGTATTTATAAAGCTCGTGGACATACATAGTTTTGGAATGTGATACAGATCTGTAAATTGTGTATTAAATAATTCAATGTACAATTATTGTAATTAATTATTGCTCTCTGTTTTGTATGTTATTGAATAAATGAAATTTAAATCTAACGTAAATAATAAAAATGTTTGAAAAGTAGGACAACTTTGATAGTAACAGGAAATTGCTTCTCTTTTTAAAATTGGCTAGGTTACTTACGTATTCTCGCAAATAATATGCTAGTGCAACTATAGTGTACTAACTAGCATAATATATAATAATAGTCGGATATAGCCGTTGATGTATTCAGAGAGGCACTTTGCGATATTTACGTACGTAACTGGTAGAAAAATGTATGGTAAATTAGACCCCACTTGTGGCGGTAGTATCTACATGGAAACCGCGTGTTATAGTGGTTAGCGCGGTTGGTTGTAGCGATGATAGCTCAGTGGTTAGCGCGGTCGGTTCACATGCCGAAGGGCGTGGGTTCAAACACCACCAATGAGCTTAACAAAGCATACCATGGTATTAGGGTATTTTCTAATACTTAGCTGGTTAGATACCACCCTCGATTTGAAGTGTGAGCTGTGGTGGTTTTTAGGGTTCCGTACCCAAAGGGTAAAAACGGGACCCTATTACTTAGACTTCGCTGTCCGTCCGTCCGTCCGTCTGTCACCAGGCTGTATCTCAAGAACGGTGATAGCTAGACAGTTGAAATTTACACAAATGATGTATGTATTTCGATTGCCGCTATAACAACAAATACTAAAAATAAAATAAAATAAACATTTAAAGGAGGCTCCCATACAACAAACTTGATTTTTTTACTGTTTATTGCTCGATACTAATAACGGTGACAGGTAGACGCTTTAACTATTCACAGAATATTTAGTTTTATTATAGATAATGGTACGGAACCCTACGTGTGTGAGTCCGACTCGCACTTGGCCGGTTTTTTAGTGGTTGACAAGCTAGGTGTGTCAACCACTGTCTATCGTTGACGTACTAACGTAATTCTTACAAATTAATATGCTAGATCTACTGAATTAGTTCCTATAGTGACGGTTTATCAAATTGTCGATTTTCAAATCAATTTAGATTACATGGAAAGTTTGATAGATAGATAGATAGATAAAACTCTTTATTGTGCAAACCATAAACAGAAAAAAGTACAGAGAACAAAATAACCTTATGAACTAGTGCCACAAGTGGTGGCCTTAGTTTGGTAGGTTAAGAATACCCAACGACTGAAGATAATGGATATCATTTCTAGCTATGAGTCATATTTGTGTTTCGACGCCGCTGAAGTGGCAAAATACGTGAAAATCCGATAACTTATTCATCTCACATGACAGTCAGCTGAAGCGATCATATCAATCTTATCACCTACTATAAAACACGGCGTTACTTCAAAAACAGTTGTCACTGAAACACAGAGAGCCAAAATGAAAGTAGCTCTGGTCGTCGTTGCCCTCATCGGGCTTGGATTCGCAGCTCCTCAGCCCAAAAAGCTTTTCCACGAACACTTCGATGAGTTTATGGATATCATCACCGAGGATGCGGGCCATGAGCTGGAACATACACTCTCCCACTACCTGGCGTACGATGAATTCTTGACCTCCTTAGACTATATCAGGACCAACAACTTCAAGGAACTGGTTTATGAAATGGAACACTTGCCTGAATTCCAAGCTGTGAGTTTTGTCTATAGTTATAAAAGTTATACATTTTGTTACTATGGTAGTTTACCTACAGTGTGACGCAATCTGATTGATATCATCACATATCTGTGAGATATATCGACAGATCGTACGGTGTCGTTAGTCAACGTCTGTTCATACATTCTTGTCAGTGCATTGTTTTTGCAAAATATTATCTGTGATGTACCTATTATCTATTTATTATTGAAACGTATGTCTATGTTAAAGTTATGTATATTTCTCGATTATTGATACACATCGTCTTCTTCTTCCCTAAATCTTTTCTGTCCTAAGGTAGAAAACGATCGCTTTTAGTATCGCCACTTGTTACACCAGTTTCTTAAGTTTATTTTTAACTGATTTCAAAAAAGGAAGAGATTCTAAATTTGTTTTTTTGTTTTAATGTTTGTTTCCTCAGAATTCAGTCATTTATAAACATTTTCTTTTTGTTTTAATGTGATCTCATAGACATTTCATAAAAATCAGTTAGGTAGTTTGATTTTTAAACCAAAATAACAAGGCAAAATATATTATACAAGTAAATTAAATTGTGTATTTTGCTCTCCGTTGACTTTTTAGTGATGCTTACGGTCACAAGAACTACTACAGATAGTAGGCACCAGAACTCCATAATAAAACAAGGTAACCTTGCCATGTTTGGGCTTAGTGGAATGAAGTTGGTTTTTTAATTACACTTGCCTGTTGTATACAATCTTTCTTATGAACAATAAGCAGTTAGCCAATCATAAATAGGTTAAACTATGCAGGAATCCGAGTGTGAAACATAATTATAAGAACATATTCTTTTAAGTCCTAAAAAACAATTTGTAATGCATTTTATCATTGATTATTTTTTCAGGTAGTCGAATTCTTGGAAAATGATAACATCGATATTCACTTCTTCCTCGACTTATTTAACGACATGCTTGGTAAGTTGAAACGTTGTTATGATTATCGTAAGTTGACCTTATTATTATATCGAAAGGGTTCCATAGCAAACTAAGGAATCCTTATAAATTTTGTCATATCCAGCATTGCCACAGTCTGTTAAAGTCCATAGTCTCTAACCGATGTTTGGTAAATTTTTAAAATGTAAATGTAGACGAACAAGACGCTCTTCTGATAGTAAGAGATAAGTTCATGACCATTGCAGCGATACACAGAACTTTGAGTAACAAAAAGTCCAAGGGTATCACTGCTTTGGCGCTCATTTCTCTTTAGATGGTTAGTCTCATCAGCCCTGTAATTTCGCTAGATGCAATGCCTTTGAAACTATTATTGTATTCATCACTATATTTCCTCACAATGTTTACCTTCAACAAGCAGTTCAAACTCGTTGTTGGGGTTTGAGCCCACAATTACACTAACTAATGAGCTATCATCGCTATATCGGGGTTCTCATTATTTCAGAAAACGTGAACCGTGCCAGGAGTGCTCGTCATGAGACCAGCGGCACTGACTTCGGGTCTTTCATCGAGGACTGCATCGCTTTGTTCCCTAAAGACAAGCTATCCGCTCTCTTTGACCAAAAAATGGCTGATGATGAAGAATTCAGAAATGCCATCGAGAACCTCCAAAGCGAGGAATGGGATGCTGTCTTCACAGCACTCTGGCAGAATGAAGTTTTCCAAGTCGAGGTCCAGACGTTGGCAGATCATGGTATTGATATCCATGCTGTACTCCACGAAATCATCGCCATTTTTGGCCAGTAATTTAATGTTTCATACGTTTATTGATTAGAATAAATTCTTTATCAATAAGTTCTGAGTGTCACTACCTGTACTTATTTTATATTTTTTATGGTTGACAAGCTAGGACGTTAAGATGAGTTAAGTGACGTTAAGTGACGGTGTGGTCGAAGATGGTTAAGCACACTTAGCCTGGAATAGAACTGGCTCTCAAGTGAGGCAATCGGAACATACCGTTAGGTGCTTGGCGGCAGATTTTCAACTTGAGGGTAGTAGCTAGCCAGTCGAGTACGAGTACTGTAGATGTTAAGCAGGATGCAGTCTAAGATGAAACACGCTTACCTAGAAAAAAACCTGTTTCCTCTAGATATGAAGACACCCAAACAGATCAGATCTATGACCAATGCATGCACGCAGATCTATGCAACGTGGCGGATTTTATAACAAAAAATTGTGTTTCAGTTTTTTTGTAACAGGTTGATATTTTTACAGAACAAGCATGTGCTACGGTAAATTACTTCCGATAAATTAATTACTAATCAAATCTGCCTTATAATAACTCAAATTAAAACGTTTATGTATGTACACAGCTCAAAGTTACAATGAAAGCGCAAAACAAAGTTGTAATTGATCATTGTTACTACCAGGTAGCAGCGACCCAAAACTTGGAGCAGGAAGTTTCTTTGTTGCATTATTAATTATAGCCGAGTAACTATCACTGTGACAATAGCAAAGGGTGTCTTGGAGACACAAAGTTATAGAAAAGGCTAAGCCATTCATCGTCATCATCCTGAGCCTTGATTATATCTTACCGCTGGATATATCCAGTGGCCATCCCTTTTCACCAGTTACGAATCCAGGGTTTCGTTGTGGGGTTGGAATTTTTTCGGTGATTTGGGTATAGTGCCATCCCTTTACAATAGTGATGTCCAATAGTAATGTGATAGCGTGTTACATCCTAGATCATATCTTCTCTTTTGGTAACAAGGTAACAAGGCGCGATGGTGGTCAAACGTGGTGGTAATTTACTCCTGCCAAGGGGGACTACTACTATTCACAATTCCATACATTTTTCATTTGCGTGGTACGTAAATCTCACTAATTGAAATCATGTTTTCCTTCACCGGCAGCTCAAGGTCATTGTTGAGATTTGAGTACAAGCCCTTCGGTGCGAACCGACTGCGCTAACCACTGGGCTATCATAGCTAAAAAAATTTTTTTGTATCTGTGCGTTCATAGCACGTGTTATTGTTTTCTAGTAAAATCTAGGTAGATAGATTCTTTTGCAGAGACAATGATCATTGTATGTTTGTTTATTAAACATTGAGCCTAAACAGTTACAAATCATTCATTTCAATGTACTTTTCAGCCGACGTTGGCTAGACTCGGACGTAAATTCTAACGCTATATAATCTTCAATTTTAAGACGGCATATTTATAGTTATTTGAAAAAAACGGATAATGGGAAACACATATAATATACTACTACTACTAGTTTCTTTATGTATCGGGCTGGTATTTGTTTCCGGATCGATTATTCCTACCGATGTCAGAGAGGTGAGTTTATGCATAAAATTTTATTCTATTTACAGAGTTTTTTTTCCTAATTCTAGGCATGGCTACTTGTGCATTTTGCCATGTCTGTATATTTTCAAGTGACTCGTGTAAAAGTAAAATAACTTAGTCAATGTCACATGAAATAAGACACGTTCAAGTCTAGTCTATGGCTTAGTAAATAAGTGGTAACAACAGAAATACGTGGTATACTTATAATTAGAATAACTGTAAACGTAAGTGGAGCTTTAGCTTATTCAAAATATGAAGTGCAAGTGTTATGTACTATATATACATAATTTGGGGCGAGCGATTGTGGTCAAACATGCGTCTTCATAATTGATTGATTCAGGCGTTACTTTGCGGAAGTTCATTTTTAGTGTTCATGGTAAGTATTTAGTGTATTTACGCCTAAAAGTCGTTTCGGTTACAATAGTAATGGCTAATGTTGATTGGCTGTAATAATAGTAATGTTACATTCCTCGATTAACCATTTAAATTTAATAATTATTTGTGTAGCAAATTTTGTTCTATGAACAAAAATCTCAATTACAATTTACAAAATAGGAGTCTCATCTATCTGTCCAAGACTCAGTTGTTCTAAAAGCAAAATGATTAAATATATTTAAATTAAGCGGCGACCTAACAAAAAATGTATTTACGTTTTCTCGAAATAGCTAAGTAATTAAAAAAGTATTATTATGAACTTCGGGGTCCCGATTAAAGTAGAAGTTGAACAATACAAAATTTACAAAACCCGAATGTACCTAACTTTTGAAAAATTGAGAAATTTATTGCGGAATATTTATTTTATTTCATTTGCAATAAATTTCTCAAGAGTCTTCATAGGTGAACAAAGCTATGATTTACCTTTAATTCGCGTTTCCTCTTATTCTCTTAGGGATAAACTCTCGAGTACCAATGCTAACCGCCACTAATAACAGTACAATGTTAATACATAGTTATTTTTCGCTGATGTCCTCTGACATGGAGGGAATAGAATTTCAAAACCTCCTTAACCTTAGAATTAATGCATTTTCTCAGGTTAATACACCACGCACTCAAAACATTTTATATGAAGATTCATCTCAAAATAATTTAAAAAATACCAGCGTAATCAATGAAACAGAATTATTTCAAACAATGGAAGAAAAGGCAAGTAATTTAAGTGAACGATCATTAATTTTTTTAAACAAAAAACTGAAAACTTTACGTAGGATTCCTTTCAAGAATAGATATACGAACTTCCAAGCTTTTGTTGGCCATCCAGTTCAAGGAAGCGAATGGGTAGTTGAAGAAAATTTACCACAAAAATTTGTAAAAGGGCAAACGACTGATAATGTGAAAGCCATTAAACCCCAACATTTTGATCCGAACAATGGAAAGACAAAAACACAGTTACAATCATTATATCGGTATGTGTACCCTGAATTACCTAAGCGCGCTAAATCTTGCAATTATGACAAACAACAAGACAGAAACGTGCAAACGAATGAAACTAAACTTAATCCAGCCGAGAAACTAGACGTTAAATTAATGAAACCTTACATCAAAATTATTGAAATGAAATCTCAAGATCTTTTAAGAAAGCATAAAAAATCCAGTGATAAAGATTCTTTATCTAGTGTTGCCCCTGAACAGCATAGCAAAAATATAATGATTAAATCCTACACTAATAGAAAGACCAGGCCAAACGGAAAATCTTGTGAGTTTCTTAAACCAAGCTGGTTGCATCGTATGACTTTTAATAAATATCTAGGAGAGAAACTAAATCCAGTTGTTATTTCTAACATAGACAATTATCTTCGTAATACATATACTGATGAAAAACTTGATAGATACATTAAAGAAGCATTGTCAGAATTACAGACTGAGATCCAAAAGTCTGATGACGAAACTGGGGTAAGGAAACCTGATAATGAAAGTCATGACGCTAAACAGAATGAGGAGTTATATCAACAACTACTGAAAGAAAATAATAGTAAGCCCATTGACACTAGTAGTAAATATCTAGACGAGTTAATGACGGAAATTGATAATAATATCGACTAATCTTAAACAGAATCTAGAAACTCTATTCTAAATTTCATTAGAAAATAAATTAAGACAAATTGCATTTTTTTTGTTAAATGTTACTTATTTTATCTATGCTGTGCTGTACCTAATGTTATGGATACAATATCATCAATTTACGTCAATAAAAAATTAAGTACTTCTTTAATGGTTTGTTTTATTGTCACTTTATTAACACATGAAAGAAACAGGTATACCTAGTTTCCTAATTACATATTTTACTTATTAGGAGATATTTTTGTTCATGTCAATACTTTTACATAACAACCAAAATTAACAGAATTAAAAACACGATTGTCCAATAATAATAAATGAATATTTTTCAAAAGTATTCGACTCAAAATACTGCCGCTTAGGATGATGTGAGGATTCTAACGATATATCCCATACAGCCAAATCTGTTATCTGCTTAGGCGTTTAAAAGTTATGGTGGAATCAAGGAGTCAAAGCGGCGTTTTTTTTTATAGTTGACAGGCTAGGTGTTTGACCACAGCTTCACTTAACATCACCTGATGTTAAGTGAGGGTGTGGTCGAAGATGGTAAATCACACCTTGCCTGGAATGGAACTAGCTCTCAAGTGAGACTGCTGGAACACACCGTTAGGTGCTTGGCGGCAGATTTTCAACTTGAGGGTGGTAGCTAGCCAGCCGAGTACTAAAGTACCTTACCACCATGCTATGGTTTCCCCACGATGTTTTCCTTCACCGGCAGCTCAAGCTCATTGTTGGGGTTTGAGCCCACGCCCTTCAGCATGCGAACCTACCGCGCTAACCACTGAGCTATCATCGCTACAAAGGAGTACAACACGTCGTGTTAAGGCCCGTCTTTCTTCGCACTAATCAAACATGAGTAAATTGAGTAATCCCATAAGCACAACAATAATACCACGCGTATACGAGTAAAACGTAGTCTTGTGCTATTACAGACTATAAAGATAGATAATGAGTACACAAAAAGTATGGAAAACAAAATTTTCATTCCAAATGCCATCCCTGTATATTTATAAAGTGCAAAGAAGTAACAAACATACGTACATACAAACACATCGACAACCTTTTGCCTTATAATGTTAATAGATAGATAGATAGATATAACTCTTTATTGTGCACATCATAAAAGGAAAAGAGTACAGATAACAAAAAACCTTATTAACTAGTGCCACAAGTGGCGGTCTTATCGCTAAAAGCGATCTCTTCCAGGCAACCAAGAAAAGAAAAATACGATAGAAAACAACGTAATGTGTTTAAGTAACCTCTATTATTATGAAGATAAATATAGTAGCTTACCATTCTGTCCTAATATAAATAATTTGGTACATAGGGTGTTTCAAGTAAGTGTATTAGTACTGAATGATATTGACCTACTGTAAAATTACATGTTCTGTAGATTTTTTCCGACAATTTTTTTTCTGTGAACCCGCAGATTTTCAAACACTAGCTAGCGTTTTTCGTTTTACTTCAATGTACAATTATTGTTTTTAATCACGCAATACGTGTTTTTAATACTTACTTCGTATTTTATTATTTTATTTTTTTTACCTTAATTGTGTTACAAAATCTCCCATTTATTCTAAATATGTATCGTATTTTTCATTCTTGGGTGCCTGACAGAGATCTTTTTTAGCGATGAGGCCGCCACTTGTGGCACTAGACCATATGATTCTTTTGGTTTTTGTACATTTTTTCTAGTTTTGGTGTGCACAAAGAGTTTCAATCTATCAATCTATGTATCTACATATCTCCGATACATTTTGTGTTATGTAGGTGATGCTTTCAATATCTCACGTTAAGCGTAGCATAATTATTCCATGCACGTATTTTAAATGGAACTATAAAGAATTCGAATAGCGTGACCACTGGGCACGCATTTCAAAAGCTCTAAAAGTGCAGTTGGGATTGCATAAGACTTGAAGAGAGGGCAAAGTGCGGCGGGAAGATCGGCGATAGTGACTCAAAGCTATCGAGATTGCCATCGTCGCGCGCACACTTCCACACACCCCAGCGTTTGTTGCTCCGAGAAATGAAAAGCAAACAACGTATGCCAACAGATGTCCAGATAGCCAATAGACTGTTCCGTGGAGTAAAGATTGACCGGAAGGGACAGTAGATAGACAGGATTGTGCTGTAGGCACTTCGGACAGATAATGGTGATCATTTTTATCTTTCAGGACAAGAGGCTTAGGTAGGTGTAATTGTACAAATACAAATATATTATTATTGATAACACCAATGTTACAAGTCAATTCAAAATTTTAAATATGTATGACATTATATGAGTTTTAAAACACTGATTACATGCCAATGAATAAAAAAACAAAAATGTCAAATTAAGGTATGTCAATAAACAAACATGTCAATATATTGTGATCTGTGTTTAATTTTTGGTGTATAATAAAGTTTATTCTATTCTATATACAAAAAATGATTTCAAGGACTACCTTGAAATCATTTTTTGTATATTTTACTATGGGCACTAGCCCATAGTAAAATAAAACAGGATTCATTACGGAAAACGCGCTGTTGAGCTATACGATCTTTAACTTCTTTTTAGTACAGGACAAGTAGAAATATGGGCCACCACCACCCATAAGCACATAGTAGAATATCCTTAGGTAGTGTACTAAAGGTTTTGACTCTACGTTTCTAATTTGTACGGCTTAGAAATGAAACGAGCTGCCGGCTTTCTTGTTTCCTGTTTCATATTTTTCAGGATATAACCTTAATCTTTTCAAGGGCAGAGCGAATAGGTATCTCCAAAGTGTGTGTGTTTTATCTTCGACATCATCACTTACCATTAAGCAAGTTTGTAGTCAAACGCAGACTTACCTAGATATAATAGGAAAAAAAGAATTCTAAAACGCAAGTAGCAAGAGTACTGGTGTTTCTAGAATTTCTAGTTCCCATGTTTTCTTTTACAGTATTTGCAGAGGAAGATGACTTCGCTTGGACCTGTGACGTTGTTCGATAATACATATGCATTCGGCTGGATCGTTCTTCCAACTTTAGGTTGTTCCTGAACGAAAACTCGTCTGAATATTCAAAATGCGTACTTATGGGCAATGCCATTTGGAGCATTGTGATATCGATGTTTGCGAAGTTTGGTCTTGAGGATCTAAATGCTTGCGTAGAATCTTAATGCTGCAATAGTTCGACTGCCTTAATGCTCAGTTGGTAGTTGTACAGCTTTGACAGCTGCACGGGGGCTGTAGATTCGATTCTGTTTGATCCAAACGATTATATGCCAATTTTTAGGTTTTTTTTCTACATCTAGGTCTTCTGAATGTAACTTAGTAACTAATCACATATTTTGCACTTCGAAGTAATTTTCACCAGAATAATGTAAAGTGTTTAAAATTGTATTCCTCATTTCCTGCAAAGTTGCTCACAATCCTATAAACTTATTTTCAATACTCAAATTTTCATGTAGTTCGCGAGACTTCAACAGGTCTCAAGTTTTAAACTTTCGAAGCGTCACTCGCGATCTTGGAATGTGCATATTTCATTTAGCACGAAACTCGAGCCTCGAACACAGCGTTTAATTTTCATTATACTCAACGGAATTTACAATCTGCTATTTTGATTAGTTTCATTAAAGATATCTACGTCACAGATAATACTAAGTCTAACAAAAACGGTTTTCTTATAACGGTTTTTCTAGACTCATGTCGGTGTTATGTTACTGATGGAGTTCAAAGTAGCGAATGCCGGAACTAAACAGATTTTGGGTCAAGATATGCGTATACTTTCTTTGAAGTAATGCCTCTATGTTTTATTATCTCACCGCTTACACCGGAGGTCCGCGGTCCACCGGAGAGTGGACATTTTTTTCCCAGAACGCGGAAAGACAATTTCGTAACCACTTAAGAGAGAAAGGAATCAGTTTCAATTAAAATTCAGATACTGAATCGTGTCGTGTAAATGGCACATTGTCTTTGGACTGTTTAATTATGTAGTTTGGCATGATCGTGAAATTTTCTAGATTTGTAGCGAAATTGATGCTTGAGCACCAAACGCTTTTTCTCACGATTTTCCTGACTTTTGAGGTAATAAAAGTGTATATGTTTTTTTTTTTTTTTTTTTTATATGTTTGACAGGCTAGGTGTTTGACCACAGCTTACCTGATGTTAAGTGAAGGTGTGGTCGAAGATGGTAAAGCACATCTAGCCTGGAATGGAACTGGCTCTCAAGTGAGGCTGTCGGAACACACCGTTAGATGCTTGGCGGCAGATTTTCAACTTGAGGGTGGTAGCTAGCCAGCCGAGTACTAGAAAGTACCCTACCACCATGCTATGGTTTCCTCACGATGGTTTTCCTTCACCGGCAGCTCAAGCTCATTGTTGGGGTTTGAACCCACTCCCTTCGGCATGCGAACCTACCGTGCTAACCACTGAGCTATCATCGCTACAAGTAAAGTGCAAGTAGTGGTTGAAAGTATTGTGGTTGTGAATTACTGGGCCGTTGAGACTAACCATCGAAAGTCTCAAAGTTATGAGCGCCAACGCAGCGATGCCCCGGACTTTGTTTTGTTACTCAAAAGTTCTATGTCCTGCTGCAATGATCATGAACATGCGTTATCTCTTACCATCATCAACAGGAGAGCGCATCGTTCGTCTCATTACTTTTACATTAAAAAAAAAGTATAGTCAGAGAATCTGTTATAATTAAAAGGGAAATTAAAACGCGTCAAAACCAAGTCCGTTTTCTTAATTTTGAGTTTCTAATATAAATGTATAATAATATGTTGGAATGTCAATGTAATAATTAAATTAAAATCAATTTTATAATAAATAAATATTCTTGTACTTGCCATACTATTTCTGTCATCTATCGTCCTTATTCCGATTGACACAAGAGTGACTGGTTGACATAAACGTCTACGAATCAGTCGACTGAATGGTTTTAATTATGTATACTGTGACTAGGAAGCAGTAAATCAGTCATAATTACCGACGTGCCCTGACCAGTGATGTATTTGTGTGAAATTGTGGCATCTATTACATTATTGGAATCCGAAGTGATGACAAATTAACTTTCTAATTGATTTAGTAGATAACTAGATGCATATGAGTGAGTTAGAGCCTTGAGTCGCTTGTACTAGAAAGTGGCGCTTGTGGAAAAGCTTGACTAGATGTACCCAAATGATTTTATTAATGTTAAGCAACAGCCTAATTGGGTGACCACTCGCCCGTTTGGCTTCCAATCTGGAGGTCTTAGGTACCTTGCTTTTACATGTCATGTGCATATTGTCGATAATTTTTCAAACGCAAAAAGCAATAACATTGTTTGCAGGAATAACATAAATTACATTTCCTGTAACAAGAAACAATGATTCCTATAAAAACAAATAAGGAGGATAACGGCATAAGCAAATCGTTTCAGAGTACCCACGTATCGGCTTACACACCGGAAAAAATAAATAGCTTCATAAAATTACTTCATCTTGCGAAAATACAAATATCTGACTAGAGTGATACGATAGGGCTTCCGTATAATCAGAAACATAGAATAAAGAATCCGATGTCTTTGCATTCTGCGTGATCAAAGTGTGCGCTTTCTGTTTGACTGGTATCTATGGGAATAGTAGTAACACGATAAAGCAAAGATATGGCACGGTGTTAGCTTTGACAAAACCTTTAAAAGTATTTATGTATCCGCCATAAATGTTTATGCTAAATATGACCGTATGACATAGCGTTAGACTGTTTTTTATTGTTGACAGGTTAAGTGTTTAACAACTGCTAATTTGATGAGTGCTGTGTAGTGAAATATAATTGAACACCAAAAATTATGCAATACAGATGAAAAAGAAAATGAACTTAATTAAAAAGGCAAACTGGCAAATTGATTTTGGTGGCAAACTTAAATAAAAGGGATTTACTGGCAATTCTCTCAGACAACCTTAGGCAGAAAAAGACGGGGTATATCAATAGCTAGGATATACATCATACATATAGAGGAATACATAACTATAACATAAATATTTCTACATTCTAATTATGGCATAAAACATGGTAAACACCTAGCCTGGAATTTCTGAATTGGGAATTTATTCTCAAGTGAGACTGCGGGATCCGATCGTTAAGTGCCTGGCAGATATTTAATTTGAGTGTAGTAGCCATTCAAATACTAGAAATTACCCATGGTCTCCTATGCCTTATGTATCCTATGCTCATTCTTAGGATTTGAACTTACACCCTTTGGCGTGGGATTCGACTGCGCTTACCTTTGAGCTATTGTACGGTACACGTACAGTCTCGAGAAGGAGATTATTTAAATTTATATAGTGGACTGTAGGGGTACATTTAGAATTTGGTGAGAAACGGATAAGACTATCCCCACAAGCTGGCGAAAGTATAAGGAAAACTTCACCAACCCTCAATCCACGATCTCCTATACGGTTTTAGCTTCTGTCGCAGGCGAAGGTACAGTTCCAACATGGCTAGAACTGCTGGTCCAAAATCCGTTCGGCAACTCAATACGGCACAATGTCGCGGACACTGGTTTAGATTAGTTTATAGAATAATGTTCTGCGGGCTCGCCGTGATTAAGGAATGTATCGTACGTTTGATCTCGATCGCAACGACAGAGCTCTGATTGACGGTTGCAAACATAAAAACTGACGGAGCAAAATTTCCGTCTTTTACTTGCTGGGACTGAACAGTTATCATCGCTACGAAATTACTGTTGATTGACTACAGTACCAAAAATGCTCGAAACGTCGAAATATAGTCATATCATAAAATGCTTAACCCTTATATTGGACACTTGGCCATTAACAAAGTTTCCTAGTAAAAATAGGTCCTCTTATTCAGTCTTTCAATATCTGCCCGTCATGCAGGATTGATTGATGTGCGTCTCCACCGTCCCGCCATTCAACGCTGATAAGAAACTCTTTACTAATTTACTTTGCTTTTCTACAGGTTTTGCGTTGATCGTTTTCATCTGCTTGATACGTGTGGGTATAATAACATTGAAAACAAAATTAAAGTATAATCATGCCACATGAACTTATTTATTATTTTTATGTAAATTATGTATAATTGTATCATAATCATCATCATTTCAGCCGTAGGACATCCACTGCTGGACATAGGACTTCCACAAAGACCTGTTGGTAGCGGCTCGCATCCAGCGCGTTCCTGCGGTCTTTATTAGGTCATCTGTCCACCTTGTGGGTGGACGTCCTACGCTGCGCTTGCCGGTTCAAGACCTCCACTCCAGAACTTTGCAGCCCCATCGGCCATCAGTTCTGCGTGCTATGTGCCCTGCCCATTGCCACTTCAACTTGCTGATTCTCTGGGCTATGTCGGTTACTTTAGTTCGTCTACGGATCTCCTCATTTCTGATTCGATCTCGCAGGGAAACTCCGAGCATAGCCCTCTCCATATAATTGTATATATACCTTTATTTAGTTAGTGTATTTTTAGTTACCTATTTTATGTATTAGGATATATTAGAATGTACATATAAGTATTTATGTTATAGTTATGTATTATCCTTTGTGCATATCCTTGTTATTGACACGCCCCGTATTTTTCTTCCTCTGATCCTGTCCGTCCTACGGTTGCCTGGAAGAGATCGCTTTTAGCGATAAGGACGCCAGTTGTTACACCAATTCATTAATTTTATTTCTTCTGTATTGTTTTTTTAGTGTGTGCAATAAAGAGTTAATCAATCAATTAATCAATCAATTTGTATAAACATTCATTGTCATACGTTAGTTTTGCAAACACTGGAAAACGACCGCTATTGATGATTTTTTTGTGTGTGTTTGAATTGATGATTTAGAATTGGACCAGATAGATAGCTCTGCAATAGCACACTGGGTATGAAGTATAGAAAAAAACCAATGGTTGACTGGCTAGGTGTTAGACTGCACCCCCCCGTGGGTTCCCGCCTTGTCGTGGCGGGGGGGCTGAGTAACCGTGACTGGTCACCACGGTGAAACTAAGCGGAACCCGAGGTGGGGCTGCTTCTCCGGGTGTTCCCCCGGGCCTGGTAGAAGCGGCCAAGTAGGTTGCGGACTGTGTGGGCGGTATCGCAACTGAGGCGGGCTGCAGTGTCGAATGGGAGACACTGCGGCTGAGGGCTGGAGGCCGCGGCGGGAGAGGACTGTCGGTGTATCGTTGCCGCTTTCCCTATCTTCCGCGGCCTTAACGGGGCCGCCACCGTTTGATGGCGGACGCGGTGGGGCTGCAGGGGAAGAGGAGTGTCGGTGTTGCGTTGTGCCGCTCTCCCTGTCCTCTGCAGCCGTGGTGGCAGGCGGCGGGGCCACTCACCTGACCCGTCGCATGAGGACCGCTGGCGTTCAGACATGGGGTCGTCTGGCGCCAGTTGTTATCGGTCCTCGAGGTGGGTCGCGACAAGCCATGCTATGGCATGGTCGCGACGGCAAGAAGAGGGACCCGACCCCAGGAGGTGGTCTGGCGACGGGCTCTCTACGTGTCCCTCTGATAAGCAGAGGGCACAGTGGAGGAGCCGAGCGGGAGGGGGTTGCGGGATGGGGGGAGTGCCGGTCTGGCGATCCCCATTTCCAGCAACCAAAGTGGCAGGCGGCGGGGCCACTTATCTGACCCGCCGCATGGAGACCAGGGGCGTACGGACATGGGGCTGTCCGACGCCCATTTGCTGGTTTGGTCTCCGAGGTGGATGACGATGTGTCTGGTGTTCGGACACATCGTCATTGTTGCGGGGTGAGCTTGGGCTCCCCGAGGCGGGTCCGCGAGGACAAGCGCTGTCGAGGCCGCGGTGGAGTGCGAAAGCGTGCCCGCAGCCTCGACACAAAGCGCCGAGGTGGAACACTCCAGGGTTTTTAGTGGGTAGGCCGTCGTTTGACGGAGAGTCCCACATAACCACCGTGCCCGCCCCAGGGCCGGTGGTATACACAAAGTATTTTCCCTGGACAAAAAAAAAAAAAAAAAAAAAAAAAAAAAGGTGTTAGACTGCAACTCACCTGATCACAGTGTGGTCGAATATGGTAAACACACCTAGCTTAGAATGAAACTGGCACTCTGTGAAAGTTTGAATGGATGGATGTTTGTTACTCTTTCACGCAAAAACTACTGAACGGATTTGGATGAAATTTGGTATGGAAGTAGCTGAGATCCTGGATTAACACATAGGTTACTTTTTACCCCGAAAACATGTAGCGGGTAACACCGCGGGGCGCAGCTAGTGATATATAGCCAAACGAAAAATAAACATATCAACTGATAATAGAAATCTCATTCGGGAAACCGTTGGATAACATCTTCCAATTTCAACCTAATGTCCGTAAAGTAGTGGGAACGTACTAGCTCTGTATACTTACTGCATTGTGCATAATCCTGAACCCCCGGTGCAACTTCTTAAAAGTAAGTAAATAGAGCGTATATGAATCACTGTAACCGTTTTCCGATAAGAAGAGGCCGCTCTCACTGCCCGATATAGTCGACAGGCCATGTTTTATTGTGCTACTATTTTCACTCTATCGCCAGCGAACGCAGTTCAGGCGGAAACTCAGATAAAGTCGCGGCCTCACTGTAATATACTACCTACTTGGTTAACTACCACGAGGTCTACGAATGTTCGTAGAGTCATAGTGTAGACGTTCTACGAAGTTTTAGGTAAGCACGTAGAGCATAGAAAAAATACCACAGACAAGTGGAAGATAGACCCGCATCGATCATTTGCAATCGATAAAATAATAGCGGCTCGTCCGGACTTCGCACGGGTGGGTATTAATTTTTTAATTAAATTGTAGTAATAAAAATGTAGCCTATGTTACTCATGGATAATGTAGCATTCTAATGATGAAAGAATTTTTAAAATCGGTCCAGTACTTTTTGAGTTTATTCGTTACAAACATACAAAAATCCAAAAATATAAATCATTTCGCTTTATAATAAACGTACAAAAATGCAAAAATAAAAATGTTCAAGGTTTATATCTAGTTTATTTCGTTTGTTTATAAACTAGATATAAACCTTGAACATTCAAAATGAACTTCCGCAAAGTAACGTCTGAATCAATTAAAAATAAAAATATTTTCTCATTATAATATTAGTGTAGATGTAGATACAGAACACCCAGACTTATTTAATTCATTTTTAATTTTTTTTTTTTTTAATTTATTTTAGCGAGAGTAGAAACCTTAGTAGTACCCCATACCTTGTATGGTATCGAGTAGCACCGACTTGCCTCGAGGTAGTTTCGAGTAGCTGTTCGTCTAATATGTTATTTTTTCTCAACTTATCCGTAGTTAGCTTGCTACAACTGCAGTGCACTGTGAAACTTTTCTGTTTACAAAATTGCTAGATGCAGAAGTTACAAAACTGGAGACATTGTAGAAGTCAAAGTTAAGTGTCCTTCGTGACCATTTGTCAGTTTACATGCATGATATATGACCAAGGAGATGAGAGCGGCACTCTAGTTTTGAAAGCCATAAATTATTGTTAACATTGTTTACAGATGTTGGGAGTGGAATGTTGTAAATATTATATGTATACTCGATACAATAACGAAAATAAAATATATAAATATCGTAGGACATTACACACAGCGCCAACTGACCCCAAACTAAACAAAGCTTGTAAGTCAGATAACTGATAGAATACATAAATAGTTTTTTTGTCAATACATACAGTACCCCCCAGACACAGAGCAAACATTTGTTTATACCACAAACATTTGTTCATGGTGGGAATCGAATACACGCCTTACAGCTCTTGAAGTAGACATACTACCAATGAGCCAACAGAGCTGTCAATAATACAAGCTAAACAATTTTAAAATCTATAACCCGACTACGAAAAACAACTATATTTTGAACAATGCACGCATAACTTGGAAAAGACAGAGGTGTGCGTAGGATTCGAAGCCAGGACTTCCTGATTTGAAGCCAGACGGTCTCGTGACTAGGCAACATATTTCTATATTTTTTTATTGTTGACAGTCTAGTTGTTTGACCAGAGCTCACCTGATGCTAAGCGACGGTTCACTCGAAGATGCTAAACACACCTAGCCTGGAATAGAACTAGGGTTGAACTTGGAGTTTGAACTTTAAACCTTCGGCGTGTGAACCGATCGCACTAACTACTGAGCTACCATAAATAAATAAAACAAATCCTAAATCATATCAGTTACAATCATGGTGTATAAATATGAAATTATCTAAAGTAAATTGAAAGTGTGTCATAAACAGGTAAGATTAATTTATGGATTTGGTAATTTATTAGAGATTTTGGTAAGATTTTTTATTTAGCTTCATAATCGTAAAACAAAGTACTAAAACTTAGTATTTTGCGCTAGTAAACTATCGTAAGCAATAATGCATAGATCTCACTCTCTCCAAGGATTTTTTCTGTAATAGAAAGTACCTACAATGTTCCAAGGTACACTGTCCCACGAAAGCGCGCAGTGTATATGACACGTTTCTCTTTTTTACTACTCGTAAATCCAAAAGGATACAGACTGATACGCTTAGCTGCCGTACAAAAAGTTCAAAGTAACACTGATGTTTTGGGGTTCACCGATATCGCCGATATTTATACGTTAACAGTGGTCACACTTTTATCCTAAGACCGCGCGGAGAGATTTAGCATTCATCATCGACAACCTAGTATAGTCCACATATTTATATATTTATACATAATTATGTATATATTAGTTTGTTTTAATGTGTGCCTACAACCACTTCTTATATACTGTAGGGATGGCTGGCAGAAAATGCTTACGCATGAAGTCCTCTTTTTGTACCTAGATATCATTTTGTAAGTGTGTTCAATAAATAATTAAAATAAAGTCTTGTATCCCTATTGTAATCTGACAAGAGTGTAATTGTTTTCTTTTGTTTTTATATTTTAAAAATACTTGCATGCTTTGAAAGCAAAAATAGTGTTGGCACTCCAACGGTAGCCAGTTTTGCGGCTGGTTTAGCATTATTACTAGCTATTTGGATAGTTTTTTTTATTTATTTTGCCCAGTTGTAGTATGCAAGTATCCCGTGTTTAAATCACACACTTCACTCTCACACACACTACACATATTTAATTTTATATACAATTTGTCTCTTTTTCCTTAGTTTTCTGTGTTAAAAGTAAACTTTATCTCAAGTTATTAAAAACCTATTTGTACTTAGAAAAGTTTTTATAAAATCTAGTGGCCCCCGCGACACAAGGTTTCACTAAGTGTAGGCTACACAAGTAATGTTACAGTGTCTTGCATGTTAATTATAAGGTTTGATGAATGTTATTCGTATTATGGTAATAAACAAACTAATTTATTAATGACAGACACCAATTGCGTGTAAATTACACGGCTGTTAAGTCTCAAACAGTCTCAAAATCATCGCTCCGGTTTTTCTAACAGCGTTTTAGTTTTTCTGACTCCACTCCTATTATTTCGACACCGCTCTTAATCTTTGCTATCCAGAACCATCAGCCAGTGAGCAGCACTCAGTCTTGAGCATTTATTTTCTGTGCATTCGTTTGTTAGATCACGCCATTCGGAAACTGAGGAGGGTCCGTTGTCAAAGTAACAAGGGGTAATGCACGACGGACAACGCTCCCTATTTCCAAGACGTTGGCTCACTATGGAACCTGTTAGAATGCGACTTCAAAAGGCTCGAGATGCCCACGGCCTTTCATCCGGCGATATTACTCAATCATTAGATTTTCTTACTGAGGCCTCGTTTGAGTTATTCGAGTTGTAACAACATAAAAGAATAGAGCATTCAACGCACCTACTACCTACTACTATTAAAATAGCAAAAAGATTACCCTTCGAGTACCTATGCATCTAGTGTTCAGATTTTTAAATAAATAAATAATGGAGGTCATCTTCACACAGCGCCATCTAGCACCAAACTAAGCAAAGCTTGTATGGAAACAAGATTCCCGATTTATCATCATCATCATCAGTCACAGTCCACTGCTGGACATAGGCTTTTAGTTTCCATCTACCGCCTGTGGCCGCATCTAACATCGATGTTTGTTCTGTGTCTGGGTGTACTGTATGTATTATAAGTATGTATTTACAACAAAAAAAAAAAGTATTTAAGTATTCTATCAGTTATCTGTCTTCCATAGCACAAGCTCTGCTTAGTTTGGGGTCAGATGGCGCTGTGTGTAATGTCCTATGATATTTATTTATTTATTTATTTATTTTATTTTGTGGTCCTACGTACGTCGTCACTCTATTGAGTCTCCGGTCATCCTACGCTACGTTTGCCAATTTACGGTCTCCACTCTAGAACACGTCTACCTCAGTCGCGGTTCTGCGACAGATATGTCCAGCACATTGCTACTTCAGCTTGCTCATAGATACATAGTTATACATATAATAGAAGTTGATATATACATACTTATAATCTATACAGAACAGTCAGACCTACAGAAAACATCTACGTTCGTGTTAAACCTAAGTGGGAATCGAACAGACAACAGGCCTGTCATGTTATCTGTGATAATACTGAAAAAGATGTACAAATAACTTCGTCGTTTAACTGACGTGAGAACTTGCTCAGTGCAAACCAGCTACATGTCGAAATTTAGAAAAGCGTGTCGAAATTGAATTCTTCTCAGCTTCTAATCAAATACAAGATCGATTCAAAACGTCTGTCTAGTTCACCGAGAAATCTTGCTACATTTTGGTATCTAAGTTTGGTTTGACACAGGCATGATATGGCGAAATCTTGACAACAATTTTACCGGTTGCGGTAAAATTGTTATCAACAATTTTGTTTATTGTTGTCAATTGTTGTACAACATTTTAAGCGGTTTGATTCCACCTTTGCCATGCGTACCGCTAGACTTTGGAATCTGCTGCCCGAGTGGGTGTTCCCCAATGAATATAGTCTGGGTACCTTCAAGTCGCGAGTGAATCGGTTTCTTCTAGGCGAGCGTGCTCCACCATAGACCGCATCTTCGCTTAACATCAGGCGGGATGGTGGTAAAACGCAAGCCTATCTACA
Source organism: Biston betularia (assembly GCA_905404145.2). Lineage (NCBI taxonomy): Eukaryota > Metazoa > Arthropoda > Insecta > Lepidoptera > Geometridae > Biston > Biston betularia. Next base: position 6,901,704 of record FR989879.1, read on the forward strand.
ATAAAAAAAGAAACCTATTTAGGTTTAATTTTCTTTCTATTTAGTAAATAAATACAGAAGAATTAAAAAGAAACTGACTTAAATGTAAATTATTTATCACAATGGCTGCCTTCTTAGCTCATTTGGTAGTTTGTCTGATTCAAGAGCTGAAGGGCATGAGTTCCATTCCCACCTAGGATAAATATTTATGTGATCATAAATGTTTGTTCTGTCTAAGTGTTCTGTATGTATGTTTATTTATTTTATATTACACTAGCGAACGCCTCGCGGTTTCACCCGCGTAGTTCCCATTCCCGTGAGAATACAGGGATAAAAAGTAGCTTATGTTACCAGGGGATAGTGCACCTTCCCAACGCTGATACTGGACCGATTTCAAAAATTTTTGAAATCATGCCAGTAGTTTTTGAGTTTATTCGTTACAGACGTGCAAAAATCCAAAAGTACAAATCTTTTCTCTTCATAATATTAGTGTAGATAGATAGATAACCACTTGACACTGGCAGAATGCACAACGTACAACGCAAAAAATAAATAAAAAAATCAGTAATTGTTTACTCAAAAATCATTTAGTAGCTATTACAAAATCACATTGATTTCACAGCTAACAGTCAGCATTAGTCGTAAAAAGTCATACGTGTTTTAGATTTTAAATTTTGTCACGATTCTGAACAACAAATTGCAAATGTCGGTGCTAGCAATAAAATTATAAGTTCGCGAGAATTTTGCAAACACTCAATTTCTGTTCATCGGCAGTTTTATTAGAAAAGTTTATAATAAAACCGAATGCACTATGCAGTTTATTGTTTCACGTGACGCGGAATCGTGACAGATATAAACTGGGTGTGGGCGGGACGTGAGAAACGGTAAAGTTGAAATGTGCTTTGACATTGTTGCGATACCATTTACCTGTATTTGTATTCAGGGGTTTGTGTATCGTCCTTTGCTTGCATTGCACGCCGAAAGAGGCTCACTGTACTCATTATTATAAAAATAATTTAAAAAAACAGCTGTTCTGTCCCCGTACCAAATGTATAAAGCAGGTTTTATTTCACGATTTTATATAAGTAAAAGTCAATTTAAGAGTAAAATGTATAATGATCTTGAGGCAAAGCAGTCGTCATTCTAATCAACTTTGCTATGGGCACAACTTTGAAATCGCAATAATTTTTGTGAATACATATTTATGATACATACAGCACACCCAGCCACAGAACAAATATTGTATCGTCATATAAATGTTAATCCTGTTGGGAATCGAACCCATAGCTTTTGAAGCAGATATTCTACTAAATAAGCTAACGGGGCAGTAAATGATAATGCCCAAACATACTTGGTGGTAGCAGGAGGTTGTCTAGGTAGGTACCACCGCAGTACCAGATATTCTGCCGCGAAGCAGTAGTGTGTAAACATTACTATGTTCCGGTTTGAAGTTTGCAGTCGGCGAGACGTACACGCGGCGTCACCTAGCCGTAGCTGAGTCTACTCTCGAAGTTGCTGATCAGCTTTGATTACGTGCTTACGTTAGATTGACGGCGAGGCGAAAGGCGATACGGCGACGATCCCTTTGAGAGTTGATATGTGTGCTTAGTGCTATCATCACCTTAAACCAGGGGCCGAGCGGCGGCGTATCCTACCCGTATTTAAAGATTAGTATATATAAAAACATACCTACTTAATAATTACAACGAGCGCGTCGCAACGCTTCATTATCATGATGTGCCTCACTTTGTACATCAAGGCAGTCACTCCAGCTATACATCCAATAAATACGTAAAAATACACTCCAGTCCAATTAAATAAGATCCAAAATGTAGTAAATTACTCAAACCAGCCACCCAGGAGTATCGTTTGATAAACGTAAAAAGTATTTCTCACGGGCTCGAGTCCGGAGTCAAAATTGAATATAATCTCGGGTTCGTTTGCCGCTGGTCCAGCAAACGAGATGAGTCCGCCTCATTGCTTGCGGGACTCGATTGTGCCCGCTGGGGAGTGGTAAACAACGTAGTTGTTAGCTTTTTAACTCACTTACCTTCTTTTCGCTTCACTCTGTAATAAAATCTCGGAAGTCGGAAATTTAACATAGCTTCACTTAGCACCAAAGTAAAGCTTGTACTGTGAAAATTATAACTGATGTTCATTTGTTTTAAACCTCCGACGCAAAAACGACGGGGTGTTATAAGTTTGACGTGTCTGTGTGTGTGTGTGTCTGTCTGTGGCATTGTAGCTCCCGAACGGATGATCCGATTTTGATTTTGTTTTTTTTTGTTTGTAAGATGAATCTGAGTAAGATGAGTAAGATGATCATTTTGGGGCGGTGGCTATCGGTTCAAGATAGCCACCGCCCCAAAATGGCGGATTACATATTCTTTCATAACTCTCTCTCAATATGGGTATCAAATGAAAGGGCTTGGCTAGTAGAATACTATACACCTGTAAGAGGGGTTTTTACATTTTAAATTTATCTTGTTGTAAATAACGAATACTTAAATAACTACAAAAAATAACTTAAACAAAAACTATCCCTACATTTTAATTTCATGAAACCAGCTTGCAGGATTGCTGGTGAGGAATTTTAACACCGCGTGCCATAAACCTTAGCCGCAAAAACTGAACAATAAAACAAAACACACACTAGCGAATTAGTAAAAATTTGAGTACTTTGTTGTGTTAGTCTCCGCTGGGACCCACGTATCCTTTGTTCGCCGTGCAATAAAATATTTCATTACTGTGTGAAACATCCTGGCAGGGTGTGGTGTTCGTATAAGCGCTCTTTAGAGTCCCGTTCCTGGAAGATATCCAACGAGACCCTATTATTGAGCATGCTTGTTTTATGTCTGTACTGGTTTTATATTATATCGTGTCCACATATAGTTAATTATGTTTAGACCGGACAAATATAGTTGTTTAATATTGTATGGAAAAAAATTGATTAATTTTCAACAGAAGAAGAACAAAACTTGTTAGGTTTAATGTACTGAACATGCCATTAAAAAAAACTGACGGATTACAAATAACCCTGTATGGATCCATTCGCAATTATATTACTACAACAATACGAATTATTAACTAAGTCAAGTATATTGTTCGCCTAGTATAGTTCCGAACATAGTCATTATGTAATAAATATTAAATTAAAATCTTTTTTTTTCAAATACTTTTTTGTTTTCAGTACCTAGTTTAAAATACCATCCTAGTTTGTATTAAAAAAATCATTATATGCTATTTTATTCGGACAGCGGAACCCTTGGTATCAGTTAGACACGCAGTAGACCAGTTTTTATGCTCGAATCCTTTTTTCGTGATATGCATTCTATGCGAATGGATATTAAAAAAAATTGTCACTATAAAACAAGTGATGTGGTTGACGGCGTGATGTGCACTAGTCCGAATAAAATTTAGGGCTCCGTGTTGCCGCAGCGCTTTTCTAGTTTTGATACAATGTAAACACGGATCTGAAAAATGTTAACAAATTCTATGTACCTAGAAGAATACTGTAAAACAAAGAACTTTGTGCGAAACGGCATACCAATCTGTGTTATTGTTCTGTACATGTTTTAGTCATTAATTATAAAAAAAAAACAACTTTTAGGTAAAAATAACATGCGGAAATATAATTACATCGCGTTCTCGTCAAAACAACTCCAGTTATTATGAGAATGACATGGTATATGATTGCGGTGTGCGAGATTTTTTTACCTTCCTATTCTGATTGCAGTAACTAAGCAGTTTCAAAACGGTTGCTTAGTCTCTAAATGTGATTTCGACGGTACCTGAATGCTCGAATCTCGCACCGTACCTAATTGCCCTAGTTTACTCATGAATGATCATAGAGATACCTGGCAATTACAACTAACGAGAAATGTGATGGTGATTCGGCTAATGCATGCAAATTAGGAATTAGATGGCCAAATTTCATCGTAGGTATATTTATAATAATAATAATATAATAATAACGTTTATTTGCACATAAATAGGCAGTATATTTTTGCCTAAGAGTGAACTCTTTTACAAATTCACTAGTGTAACTCAAGATCACCATGTAGACTTTCTATTTATTAACCAATTCTGATAGCCATATGGTAACGGGAAGTAGAACCTGAAAAATATAAAGCCATCAAAGAGAAGAGAAGGGAAATTATCAGACTAACAGGTAGGCACTACATATATCCAAAAAATTGACCTCCTCTCTCTTCAAGAAAGAAATCCAGGATTTGCGCCAGTTGTAGCATAAGTAGCATAAGATCCCGTACAATTTTTTTTTTAAATTGATTCTAGTCGATTTTTAAGTGAGCAAAAGAAACTGATTTTTTTTTCTCATCGATTTACTGAAGCATAAACTCAACCCTTAAAATCAGAAACCACAGACAGTCCCAAAATGAAGCACATTCCCGAATCATTAATGTAAACGAACTCTTTTGACCGCCGACCGCTTAACCCGGGCGTTTTTTTAAATTTAACATCAAACCCTTCGATTCAGGGTCCGTTGCAAGCCAAAGCCCTAAATTACAAAAGTTAATACATCCTGTCAGACCCTATTCATGCATTCGAGCACATTGCTGCTAAAACCACGTACAGCGCTATCCCACAACATGTACTTGATTTTGGAGGCAGTACCTTAACCTACACTCTTTACTAACTGTGATATATATAGGATTAGAAGGCACGGCTAATTGGAAGTTCTATTGACTTCCAACATGAATTTAGGTTCAAATCGATTGTACGTACTTCTGTCTTTTATAAGTTATATTCGTATTGTCAATTGCAGCCAGCTTTATTAGATGGTGAAAGAATATCTGAGGAATCCTGCATAAAAAAAAAAATATTGAAGGATACTTTCTACAGCGCTATCTAGCCCCAAAACTAAGCAAAGCTTGTATTATACGAAGCAGATTGCTGATAATTATATGGTATACTTTGTTTTGTTAATACATATAATAACACTCGGACACATAACAAACAACTATGTTAGTCCTGAGAATTTCGATGGCGCTTCTTTTGAGTGTATTTTAGTTTCTCTGTTATTGATCCCGTGTCTGTATATCGCGATGTCAGTCACTGTGTTCCAATATAGGCTGAAACCAGCACAAACGGAATTATCTACTCATCTGTACCTTTAGATGTAGATGTCACACAATCTGACAGCTGTACGCCATTGTACAGTCCTACAATAGTTGTTATCTTGGAAATGTTCTCGTTACCGCCTAATTTTCAGCTCGAGTGTCAACAGTGAGAGCGCTGTCAAATTGTGTCGCTTGGAATCTTCCTAACTCTACTTATCCATTCTGCCTACGATAATTTAGTAAGTTAAGGTAACCTGTCATAATGGGTTATAAACCTTGAGGTGTAATAAGTCGAAAGAGCGTTATTATACGTCTTATATAAACAACAACTTTTCGGTTCGTGGAATCGTGGAAATAAAACCAGTTGTCACATAGAATATGTTGACCCTTGACCAATACGCAAGCAATTTTTTTACTGAGTTGCGCCCATAGTAAAATCTATTCGTAATTATAAAAACAGTCCTTTTCGCTTAGTAGGTACACGAATTTATACCCTCGTTATTATCAAAACAGCATAAAAGTCGGCTCACGATTTTGTATCAGACTAATTCCCTAAATCAACAAATTCCATTTTAAAAACCAAATGAATAAAGGTGTGTAAAATGTTTTTGTTATTTTTTCAATTCTTAATTTTACTAATACGTAATTTATCTTTCTGCATACATATTTATCTCCGTGCGTCTTCAGAGGTCGGTGCTTTTAAACCACCACTGCGGTGTAAAGATTTTATTGAACTAGAACTATATTATGTATTAATTTTCATTTAATTATATTGGGATATTATTTAATAAAATGTAATTAAATTTTTGCCATTTTTGAAATGATTACGATTTGACTTGTAACTTTGGTATTATCAATTAAATGAAATCGCCTAATGGAAAGCCACGTTGTGGCCGAGGATAGAGCACGATGATTTGGAAAAAATCTATTCGCTCTAGCCTTAAAAACGTCTAAATTTTAGTTCATTGTAAGTACTGTTTCTTAAATAAATGATTTTCTTTCTTTTTTTAATCGATTTGAGGATTTTCGTTTCGTCGCTTTAAATTAAACATAATTTATTTACTGTACCGTTCAAAAGAAAATTTATGTATGTATATACCTACTCTGCAGCCACTTTTGAGATGTAGTGCTAATTTATCTCACAAATTGAATCCACTGCAGAACTAGTCCCACTAATATACATAGTTCTGGGATGGTTGCGAGACGGAACAAATTGCTGTGAAGTAAACCGCACCGCACCGCATACATACCTACTCATTTCATAGTTGAATTCAATTGAATTAACATATGTAGATAAAATGCTTTATTTTGTCTTGATGCAGTGAAAATTCCAATTGAGACCTTTCACATCGGAAAACACTAATTTAGGTTAGGTTAGGCGACAGGCGCGAGAATCACAGAGCCTAGTATAGTATATTAGGAGTGGAGTGGAGTGGAGTGGAGTGGCTAGTGTAAAGTCGTCTAGGTAGGTATCGCCGCAGTACCAGATATTCTGCCGCCAACAATACTGTGTTCCGTCTTGAAGGGTACTGTAGCTAGCAAAATTACTGGGCCGTTAAAACTAACCATCGAAAGTTTCAAAGTAATGAGCGCCAAAACACCGATGTCTGGCTGTTGCTTTGTATTGCTACCCAAAGTTATGTGTACCTACAGCTGCAATGGTCATGGACATGCGTTATCTCTTACCATCAGGAAAGCGTATCGTTTGTCTCATTACTTTTACATAAAAAAGTACCAAAGCAACATTGTGAAGGATCATATCAATACATCCTTGCCTAACCAAATTTGAACCACGGGTAGTAAAAGCGTTAATGTGCATCAAAAAGGGCTCTTAAAACCCACACCTGGGTCGCGTGACACTGTACTACATGCCCCTGTATCGCGATGTACCCGGCATCCGTACGGCGATACTATCAAATTGAAGTTTTGTTTCAACGGTACGTCGAAACTATTCATAAAACATTTTTCTGTTCCCTGCATACGTTATCATCTTAAAAAATCCATTACCCAGTGTTATTCAACGCCAGCAAATGGATACACAAACAGACTTGCTGGAGTGGCATTCTTCAGGAAGGAGGTATCTCAGTGCATTTCGAAAGACGGCAAAACGGGACGCGGCTCGGCTTAAGTGGCTGCTTTGTCGTTCCCGTTGCAACGGGAAATCTCTTATATGCCGCGCGTTGCCTACAAGATATGCGGGAGAGGCTAGACATACCAAGTTACTTACAATATCAGGACAGAAAGTATTTTTTTAATTAATTTAACCACCTTTTTTTTCAAGATGACTGGCTAGGTATTTGGTCACAGCTCACCTAACGTACCGGTACCCTTCTGCTTTTAGCTTTGCTCCGGGAAATGTTATATACATTATACATTATTATACATTTCTTCTTACACTCTCTATATAAGTGCTGACCGCGCTGCACGGCTGTCTTCCTTAGGCACAATTAAGTAATTAACAAATGGGTGGTCAGATCTGATACTAAAATCCCAAATTACCCTAAAAATGTCCCTATTGCTATAGTCTCGACACGATGTTTTTTTTCACTGTTAGCTAGCAACCTAGAGAACATAAGAACAAAGATGTGAGTAAAAACAAAACGTGACGATACGGTAGATGATACGAAAAGTTTTTTTAAAAGGAAAGAAAAAATTTTGAGCGTACGATTTCGTATTTTCATGTTACGAAATTTCTTATTTATAAAAAAAATGTTACTGCATTGCAGTTGAACTAAACGAGGTGTGTCGGATCATCAGTGGTACATATATATACCACTGGGATCAAATGTTTCATTAAGCTAAAAATAGCAAACTATTTACTTATCAAATTTAATCTAGTGCACAAAAACAATGGATTGATTTCATACACTGATTAATCTTTTACAAACTCGATATATTTCAATTTTTATTGAAACACTAAAAATGTGTAAAACTTTCTGTTATATCGATAAAATTAATTACAGCGTTTAATTTAAGCCATTACCGTTTTGATTGTAATAAAATATTTATTTAAGCTTATTATCGAATACTTTGTTGTACTAAAGGTGATGGTCAGTTTAATTTTATTGAGTGGGTATTGGTTGCGGTAACAATATTGGTTATTAGTGGTAGATATATCTATGTGCTAGGTAGTATGTGGCTATGTGGTAGTAAAAATAGCTCTACCGAATAAAAATTTCTAAAAGTTTTCTAATAAAAATTGTATGCAAGTTTATTTATAAGCTTGAAGTTATTATCGTGAACGACTTTCACTATAAGCATAACTGAAAAAGGTTAAAAATAAAGTTCTACATTTTTCAACGTAGCAGCTGGTATTTTCTTCACGATTTCCGAATTGTACTTGCAGAAAATTTCTTTTACAAAGCGATTTATTACAATTTTTAGTAATTTTCATGTACCAATGAATGGCTGCTGCCGAGCTAGGGGTAACTCCTGTATTATGGCAGACAGCTTACTTAACAAAAAGCTGCACTAAAAACAAAAAGTTGTTCATTATGATGGATACAACGGCCTCTTTTGGGTTTATTAGACTCTAACCTTGTTACACTGTATAACTAGTGAGGACCGGTAATGTTTCCTACAAACACAAGCGACGTGCTCACTTATCATAAACAAGGATCGCAAAATGTCGTGAATATGTACATAAATATGAGACACATTTTAACTTACCTAATCCTATTTTTTTCCCCACTGCACCTGGCAACACTAAGCTCAAAGTGCGGTACATAGCGTGCCACGAGTTTGTGTCGTAGGAAAATTGGATAATCGTAAACGCTTTGTTGAATCTCCTACGGTCTCGTAATAGGATGCTGTTTTGTGAAGCGTTTTTGTTGATAGTACTTCTCCCTGTACCTATGCTATTTGGACTTGTGCTATTCATAGATTTTCGTAGATTAGATTTCAATGACCAACTTTTTAGGGTTCCGTACCCAAAGGGTAAAAACGGGACCCTATTACTGAGACTTCGCTGTCCGTCCGTCCGTCTGTTACCAGGCTGTATCTCAAGAACGGTGATTGCTAGACAGTTGAAATTTTCACAGATGATGTATTTCTATTGTCACCATAATAACAAATACTAAAAATAAAATAAATATTTAAGGGCCGGCATTATTTACGGCAAAAAAATCACGTTTGTTGTATTTTTTTTGCCGTTTATATAGATAATGGTACGGAACCCTTCGTGCGCGAGCCCCACTCGCACTTGGCCGGTTTTTTTGTTATTATTTGCTATTTTTAGCTGCTCTCCGCAGTTTTTTTTCGAACGCTAATAAACATTTAAATACTAACTTAAATCCATATCAAAAGCCCCGCTGATCTTTTTTGGCGTTGCTGCGAAAAAGGACTAACAAACAGATACACTGTCACATTTATAACGTTTACGCGCAGAACATCCAATTCGCAAATTGTCCAGTCGTAGCTAACAGCCCCGTTTGAAATATCCATTGTATATTAAAAGTGATGGTAGTTATTTTTTACAAACACGAAGAAGAAGTGGAAATTTTTATTCAGTAACAAAATAAAATGTAGTATTACTTTTAAGTCTATCTATCTCTCTATTATTTATCTATCTTTTCTCTCACATAGTAGTATATTGCAAGTCATTTATTGCCTAGCAGCGTAAAGTCGCAAGCCTTAACCTTGGACCTCACATCGCTCACCGTTTTTACACGCTGTGCCTACCCACCCACATTAAACTACGCTCGACTATATTCTAAACACTTTAAACACCTTTCTATGATTTCGCTAAAATCTTGTATTTCTTAATCTAAATAGGATTGAAGCCGGAGGTTGAATCGTGGCAGCTGTAACACATTTACCTAGTACAGCTGCCAATGAAAACCCAAATTGATACTATTTGTATCTACTTACTAGCTGCGCTTCGCGGTGTTACCCGCTACATGTATTCGGGATAAAAAGTAGCCCATGTGTTGATCCAGGGACTCAGCTACCACCATACCAAATTTCATCCGAATCCGTAATAGTAGTAGTTTGCGTGAAAGAGTAACAAACATCCATCCAAACTTTCACATTTATAATGTTAGTGGGACTACTGGTTTATTAAATAAATTAGACATTAATTTGGTATGTACTAATTTGTAATAATATTATTGAATTGAATAGAATTGAATTTAAAAAAAAGTTAACATAATTCCACACAAATGTTAAAAACTTACGACATTTTTACTGAGTTCGAGCGCAAAGTGATTCTATTATCATCCGTTTAAAATATCGTTAGAGATCGCTTACCTCGATCAGGAATGAAATGAAATGGTAACGAGCACAGATCAGTAAATTAGCCACAATCGTGTCAGGGGACGGCTCGTGCTAACACAATTCCAGTGATACTAGAGACTGAGAAGTGCTAGTGTTTGGGAGCGAAAACGCATATTACAACAGCGAAGAAATACGAAATTTGATTGGGAGTAACTGCAGACAAAGCTAGGTTTTGGTTAAGATACACTTTAAAAATTCTGTATAAGCAATCCATTTAAAAAAAAATGTGTCAGAGCATGGGTTCGACTCGTGCCCAGGACAAACATTTTATGATTATAGGTACAAATGTTTGTTGTGTGTCTGGATTATAAGTATGTATTTACAAAAAAAAAGTACATCAGTTATCTGACTTTAATCACACAAGCTTTGCTTTGTTTGGGGTCAGATGGCGCTGTGTGCAATGTCCTATGATTCTATCAGTTATGTAGTTTCTATTCCATAAGCTCAGTTTAGATAGCACTTTATGAAATGTCTCCTGATATATATTTATTGCATTTATTTAAGCCACAGGTGACACTTCCTTATATTCAGTGCATTTAGAGTTAGAAGCTTCGTAGGTAATAAGCTTTTCAAATTCGCCGACCACAGTGCAGCTAAGTACCTCCTAACATAAGAGTCTTACGTCTAGCTTTGCCTCCCTGGGACCCTCACAGGGGCGGGCTTAGGGGCGTATAATAACTGAGCTAGACGGTTAGGGTGCAAGGAACACTTTACTGTCACACTCGCTTCTGGAGATCTTATGCTTCATCAAACGTTAACGAGTTCCAACTATGTAGAGAATTTCAAGTCATAGAATCGTTTGCTACAGTAAAATTGAAGACAAGGTGCGATGCGAAATCACAACTAAATTCTATTTAATGAATTGAAACTTGGTCTACTGATCATATAGAAAGATTTTATTTCGCAAGAGTCCTGAAGAAACGTAGGAGAAATTAATATGTTATGACTCGTACTATTAAATAGGTTTGTATAGGTTTGTATGGTTTGTGTTTGTTTGGCTTCGAGTCGGTTTTTTTATTTTAAACCTAAATAGAGATCACATAATTATTTATACTCATACTGATGAATTAAAATAACCACAAGTCTTAATATACTCTTCTCGCTGCAGTAATCACTTGCCAACACGTGTTTCGCCTCTACACGAGGTACGTGGACGTGTTAACTCTTCGAGCGCTTAGCTGAGACTGATTCCTTTTTTTTCAATGACTCTTGCTGTTGGCCGATGGCCTCTACAGCGTCACCTGACTGTGACGAGCGTAAGGTTTCAGGGCGACTATCGCAAAGGCACCATAATGGTTTGAACCTCGACAGCGGCACTTTATATATTAAGCCCGCTCTACACTCGCGGCGCGAAAGGCCGCGAAAGCCGCGAAACGCGTGTGTAGATGGTTTCGCGCGTTCACGTTCACGCTTCGCGCCGTTCCCCGTTCGTTGTCGGTTTTTTGTCCCGCGACAAAGGGTTCGCGCTTGGTTCACGGCGCGCGAACGCGAACGCAACTACACTCGCAGTTTTTCGCAGTAACTGAGAAGACGCCGTCGCAAGTGGTTGTGGTTGTGCATTATTGCGTACTTAACAGCGTTTTATTTAAAAAAAAATGAGTACTACATGGAATAATGAACTTGAGTTAAAACTTATTGAGTGCTATCAATCTGAACCAATACTTTGGCAGTCTAAACACAAGGAACATAAAAATAAAAATAAGATCCACGATGCCTGGACGCGGATAAGTGACATTTTGAATATTCCTGTAGGTGAATTGAAAAAAAAGAAGGATTCACTTATGTCCAGTTATAGAACCTATAGAAAGAAAGTTAAGGATTCCACACACAGTGGGGCAAGCTCAAGTGAAATATATAAACCCATCTGGTTTGCGTACGAAACTATGGACTCGTTTCTGGGAGAAGGTGTTCAATGTAAACAAACAATAAATACTGTAAGTATTAATTTTATTTCAACATAATTTAATTAATTAATTATTTTGAAAATAGTTCGTGAACTCGTCTCTAATTTCACGAGCGTTCAGAGCGGCTCGGCGTGGTAAGTGTGGTATATCACGAATGGCGCAATTTCTTTCGATTTCATTCCTCCATAAACCAGGCGTAATTAAGGTGTTGTTCTCATCATAAGCGTCCACTGTTCCGTGTGGTGAATAAATGTTTAAAGAGGAACTTTTTCTTAAGAAATTATGTAATAATATACACGTTAATGTCAAAAGTTTTACTTTTTCAGGATTTAATTGGATCGGTTTTTTAAATATTCTAAATCTTGTTACAAGTATTCCAAACGTATTCTCCACTACAACTCTAGCACTAGATAACCTTTGATTAAATTTACGTTTTGGGGATCCCCAATCATGATTACCAGGATAAGGTTTCATTATATGTTCTGTGAGTGCAAAAGCACCATCTCCCAAAAAAACGTAGGGTATATCTTTATATGAATTTGGCAATGGATGTGGTGTAGGTAAATTTAATTCATTAAGACAAATTTTATTCCATAATAAACTATTTCTAAATACACCACCATCGCTTATTCTACCTTGGCATCCTATGTCTGCGAAAATAAAATTATAATTACTGTCCACTAAAGCTAACAATACAATACTAAATGTTTTCTTGTAATTAATATATTCCGATCCTGAATCGATTGGACATTCAATAACGATATGTTTTCCATCAATAGATCCTATAGCACGCGGAAATTTAGGTGCAAATCCTTTTTCAATTTCCTTCCACTCTTCCGGACTCGTCGGCAACTGTAAAATAAAAATAAATACATTATTATTATTTTATTTCAGGAAGAATCACCTTCTGTGTGTGCCAATGAAGGGGGCGAGGAAAGTTTGGATAGTAATGTAGATAGTCAACCTTTGAGACCGCCAACTGTACGTCGTCGTAAAAACCCTGCAGAAGTGTTAGCTGCTGGAGAGACAGTCAAAGATGCTCTGTCTACACTAAAAGAAACTATGAACAATCGACGAATTCAAGAAGATGATGAATGTGATTTACATGGAAAAATTATAGCCAAAAAGTTAAGAAAATTACCCGATAATGAACGAATGCGGTTTGTGTGTGACATATATAACATGTTTTTGCACCATGAACAAGTTACTACAGTATTATCTTCGTCATCTGTTGGATCACCGTCTCCGGCACATACTACGGCGTACTCGGAACCATCTACATCATACCAGAGAACAGGAACTTCACATAGCAGTTACTCTGAGCCACCAATTTATTATTCGCCACCATCACAAATTCACATTCACGATGAAACCTCTACCCCTGCGGCTTCAAGGGTTATCATAACTTCAAATGCACTTATCCAGCCAGCTACTCAAGAATCCACAAACTATGTTCAAAATATGATTGATGATGCTTTCAATAGCGCTTGATTAATAAATGATGTTTGGCGTATGATTAATAAACACTTATTATAATAAATTGTTTTATTACTTACTTTGATTTCCTCCTTTAATGCTTCATTCAAAGCTTGGCATACCTCTGGAATAATCTTCGATATCAGTTGAGGTGAGATTTTAAATAAAAAGTGGAGACTTTCAAAACTATCTCCAGTAGCCAAATATCGCAATGTAATAGCAAGGCGTATTCTAGCTGGGATGGCTTTTCTTAATTGAGTATCTTGCTTAGCTATCGCTGGTAAAACTATGTTCAATAAGTTATCAAAATCCGTTTGAGACATTCTCGTAAACTTTTGAAATTCTCCTGATGGTTCAGCAACTAATTCGCTCAACTGTCTATCCATAGTAGCACTGGAAAAAAGCAAAGTAAATAAAAATTAGTTAGTGACCCTGACTGCTACGCCGGAGGTCGCGGGTTCGATTCCCGCCCAGGATAAATCTTTGTGTGATGAGCACGATGATTTATTCTGTGTCTGGGTGTTATTTATCTATAATGTGTATGTATATAGAATTATATAAGTATGTCTATCAGTTGTCTGGTTACCATAACACAAGTTAATTATTAACTTACTTTGGAATCAGATAATGCTGTGTGAATTGTCCTGGAATATTTATTATTTATTTATTTATTACATTTAAATGAAGAAAAAATATTCAAATATCTCTATATCCAATAAGTTAAATAAATGATTATTTTACCTGGTTCTCCCGCGATGGATTTGAGTCATCCACCATCGTCTTTTTCTCCATCTCTTTTTTATTTGATTCTTATTTTTAATACATAGGTAATTGTAATACGATATAGCACAGATCGTCACCGCAGCAGCGACAATCACTTCGTCATCCATTTTCTTTGAGGTCGCGAACGAGACTGCGAAGCTTTGCGAGTGTGGAGGGACACATTGAAACGCGAAGTTCACGGCGCGAATCGCGGCGTGAATTCACAGCAAGAATCGCGGGCGAGTGTAGAGGGCCTTTTACATCATTTGCCACTGCCGCCCACGTCTGAGCACAGAAGCACCGCAGCAATGGCGAAGTGACGCATGTCTGCTCATTCAGAAATGAGTCTGACTATTAAGCGGAAATAAATAAAAAAATATATATACCTTGAACACTCTCTGTGGTACTTTCGTAATACTTGAACTGCCCTTTATGTCGTTTGACATGTTCCATACAAGGGTGACATTACATTTGGTCTTCATGCATGATTTTTAAATGCAGAAACATGTCCTTCTTCTAGAATTATTGCATAAATAAAATAGATGGTATATAAATGTAGAAAATGTAGGAATGTCTGGCTTTGTTCTATTCACAAAAGACGCATACGTGAGTTCTAGTAGAAAAGTATGTATGGTAATCGTGACTAGAGTGCTCAAACGAACGCGACGATATTCATATTTCAACTGATATCGGCGTGAGATTCAAATACGACTGCACCTCTAGTACTTGCTAGATAACTGCACGTGACATTCAAGCTATTTTATTATCAAGTGCACTATAATAAAGTTCATATTCCGACGATACAAACCGCTAAAAGTTAGCTGTACCGGTAGTTTTCAGAGCAGAAGTATGCAATAAAGATGTCAATCCCTAACGACGGATGCGGCTATTATCCAGTTGATGCACTGAGTGCTTTATGATGTAAACGTTCTCTGAATGAAGATTGATGTTTAACGAATGTACGAATATCGCCGTAAATATTTTACTATAAACTTGTCTCTCAGATAAGTGAAATTTCGGTGAAGGAAAAACAAACAAAATACACGAAAACCCATCGAAACTTTATAAATATTGGTTATTCATGTATAGAGCTTATGGCTAAGGTGAAGCCTTAAAAGGCACCCACTGCTACTAACTGGTAGATCCCCTTAGCAGGAGGTCGTCTAGGTGGGTACCACCGTAGTTACAGATATTCTGCAGCCAAACAATAGTGTGTACAGTGTACACATTACTGTATTCCGGTTTGAAAGGCTTACTGCAGCTATTGAAATTACAGGGCTGTTGAGACTAACCATCCAAAGTCTGCGCCATAGCAGCGATGCAGTAAACCTTGTTTTGCTACTCAAACTTGTATCGCTGAGTGGCCCAGCAGTGGGACCATAAGAGGAAAAATATTAAATAATAAACTAAACTGCTAAAGAGATTTACCACCAAGTAGTATCCTATAGGTAATTTTACAATAAATGCGAGGTTTCCTTGCCACTTCGACTTTTGATAGCACAAAGTTAAACCGGTCTGTTTGTTCAGATTTCACAAAACCACGGATAAAACTTTTTCTCAGAGTTTCCTTTGTTGCAGTGGTACGTGGACCACGTAGTTGTACCTTATTAAAGTTCGAGAGTACGAACCGTCTGTGACCCAATCTTGGAACTTGCTTTTTGCTTTACATATTCTGCGCACTCGTTTTGCACGATCCTGTTTAAAGTTAGAAACGTTAATATTTTACACTTAACCGCAAATCTCGTGGCGTAATTTGTTAGTACCACAGAACAAATACCGCGTTGACTTTGCTGCAACCATTTGTGGACGCTCATCGCAGTCGCGCTGCTTGCGGAACGTACTTGGTCTCTTCGCACTACACTATATATATACATTTTCTAAACTAGTGCTATTTTACTCCTGGAAAAAGATCTATCCAACATTCATCATGTCAGTTTACCGCTAAAAATTTATTTATCTCACGCATAAAAGTGACAAAGATAGTGTTTGCATACGTATGTATCGTATTCGCGGGATAAAAAAAATTGGATACTATAATTATTGTCATAGCACGCGTCCTAGGCAACTTGGTCTAGAAAAAATTACGTTATTTATAGATAGACAGAAAGAAACTGTACTTTTGGCGGGAACGCGGAAAGAGTCGTGCCACCTCATTGTTATTTTTCCAAAACTAGCGTTTTTTTGAGTGTTTATGTACAAAGATATTGGTGTTTTATTCGTAAAATACCGAATTACAAGTGCCAGTGTGAGAAAGTGATATAATGTCGTGAAATATGACTTTTTGTGTTGCTTCCAAAACTCTATCGATGCTTATAATAAAGTTGCCACTACTTTACTAAAGCATGACTGGATTTGACTGACATGGGCTAAACTTGACCAAGACTGAGCTTTGACTACTTTTTAACTTAAGAAATTTGAAAATATCGAAATACTTGACACTGGCAAATGCACAAAATGCGACGCCAAAATCAAAGAAGAAGAAAATAGAAACTCTTTATACATATACATACAACACCAAAAATAGATAAAAGTTACAGAAAACAAAATAATCTTACGAACGAGTGCCAAAAGTCACCTTATCGCTAAAAGCGATCTCTGCCAGGCTATCAAGTCATACCTTATTTATTTACTTTTCTTCATGGGATTTTACTAACGTATTTATTTTATTTATATATGTAATATATTTACGTTTTGCTACAAAAGAGTTTCATAATAAGCGCCGATGTGGCTGGGTATAGAGCCATAAAACACGTTGACATAAAATAAATTCATATGTTTTGCTCGCACACCTGTACATTTTGAAAAGTATATTGATACCGTCTTTAATAATACATAGAATACAAAAAACTATAATGTTAAATTTTTCCGTTTAGTTTTGATCCATAGCATAATCTGAAAAGGTCTTAAGGTCACATTCCTTTGCGAACGCGCGACAAAACAATGTCAGTGCAAAATATATGCTAGTATGACTTTTGTTGAAGCTGTTTTACCGACGCTGGCTATTGTTTGAAAAAAAGAAACGAAAACAATGGAACAGCTAATCTTTTTTAAGTCGGTTAATATAAAATATATGCATTTACTAGTTGCAGATATCGTTAGCAAAAGGTTTACAACTAACAGGAGGGTTCAACAGCTACGAAATTGCAGGGATACTAAGGCTATTCATTGAGGGCCGTAATTATAAAATAAATAATAAATACTTAGGTATTTCTTTGCGTTTGGCATCGTGCATTTTTGTTGGTGTGGCAATTATTTTAATATTTTCTAGTATTTAATTGTAAAACAAATGACGTAAATTCACACGAGAAAAACAAAGAGCAAGTTCGGTCTTGATTTAGTAAAGTATTAGGTGACTTTACTACAAGCTTTGATGGTGTTTTGGAAGCAGCACGAAAAGACACGTTTCAACTAAAGGTACATACACTATACACGCTATACATATACCTATGCATTATTTTGCACACAATCACGCATATTATTCGGCACTCTATGAATAAAACGCCTGTATTTTAAAGCATAAACACTTGAAAAACGTTCCGGAAAAAATACAATGCAGCGACATGATTGATTTTTCCGCGTTCCTGCGTCAAAATTCCATGAGCCCTTGTATGTACTGTGTAACGTGATCAAGGGTATTTGTCTGCGAGTATGTCAGCTGAAAATTGTAGGGCCATGGAGCCTTCATCCATTTTCGACGCAACATTATATATGTACAATTTTTTTCTGTTCTGTGTATGCCAATAAGATTTTAGTTAAAGATTTTATTGAATATTAGCGGACGCTTCGCGGTTTCAGCTGCGTAATTCCCGTTTCCGTGGTAAAACAGGGATAAAAAGTAGTCTATGTTACCCGGGGATAGTGTTGCTTCCCAACGGTGAAAGAATTTTTGAAGGGTTAGTAGTTTTTAAGTTTATTCGTTACATACAAAAATACAAAACTTTCCTCTATATAATATTAGTATTATATTATATTGAATATAATATAATTTAAAAAAAAAAACCTTACAGTTATATAATTAATTACAAAGTTAGAAGTAAAACTGTTATGGGTGTGTTTTAAAATTGGGGTTTGGTTGTTTCGTGAACACGGCCGTATGTATAAAACGTGCACATTTTTGAATACTAAGAAGAATATTTTCGTGTTTTTTTTATGTTTTACTCTGTTAGATCATTTGGTAAAGTTTTGCTTCGAGAGCTGAAGGGCGTGGGTTCGATTCCCACTCAGGACTAACATTTGTGTAACTAATACCGATGTTTGTTCTGTGGCTGAGTGTACTATATGTATTATAAGTATGTATTTACAAAAAAGGTATTTACGTATTCCGTCAGCTGTCTGGTACTGATAGTACAAGCTTTGCTTAGTTTGGGGCTACATGGCGCTGTGAGTAATATCCTCTAATATTTTTTGATTAATTTTTTTTACAATCAATTTTCTGAATTGTTTTCCATAAAAGAAGACGTCAAATTTCTGCACAATTTTTTGAACAATGCATTGTTTTCTTGGGACGCGCAGACCGACACCAGCCCTGGATACTGTAGTCTGGTGTGTAAAAGCACCCACTTTGCACGAAGGATAGTAAACTTAAACTACTATTAGATGGCTGTTTTAGCTAGTAACTAGGTTTTTAAAGGTTTTGGCACGAAAATGGAGTGACAAGAATATACCGCTAAGTAGGTACCTGTTTTGAGGCTTTAGTGCTAGTTTAAAGCGTTCTTTATATCTCATTATCGGTTTTGTAAATTATTTTAATTTGTCTGTCACTATCTTTTAGGGCGATTATTTGAAGTAGGTGGTAAATCTGTGTTGTTTTTTAAATAGCTACTACTTAATTTCTTACGTTTCACGTGTAAGCTTAAAAGCTTTGATTATTATCTATACTATTGTAAAGACGAAAGATTTGATTGTTTGTTTGTTTGTATTGAAAAGGCTCCGAAACTACTGGACCGATTTCAAAAATTCTTTCACCGTTGGGAAGCTACACTATCCCTTATCGATTTATTTTGAAGACGATTATAAAAAAATGTTCGTATAACCTGATATAATTATGTAAGTAAAACAAATTGCTAATTCAAGTTCCTGGTATTTGATATTCATTTTGAATGCCTATGCAATTGAGACCCGTATCCTTCTAAATTAAAACATAACTCAGTGGGCACAGAAGGCAAGCTGTGCTTGTGTATGCCAGTCGCGATAACTCTCGTCTAAGATAAACCGTCGCCAGCCATCTGTAACGCTGATAGGCGCCTGTGTCTGTATTAGAAACAATACACTTACTTGCATTGTTGAGACATTTTAAAAGTAAATTTTCTACATTTGTTATAAGACCAATTGTGAAGGTATTAGTATTGGCGCCAGCGGTCGGCAACCTTTTGGTAGTTAAGGGCCACAAGGTAGTAAAATAAAGTAAGACGGGCTTTACCTTTTTTTTTTAACATGGATAAGTTCGCGTTGAACCACCAACTCGCTTGACGGTAAGCGATGATGTGGTTGAAGATAAAGCACGCTGAATTAGAAGATACCTTATTCACTCTGGCCTCATAATATTAGCTCTACAAGCTTAGTGTACTACGTATACCTTTAAGTTTTTTTCTATGTTTTATGTTTATTGTTTATTTTTATTTTTTTGTATGTATGTATTGTAAATTATGTTGAAATGTGTTTTATGTCATAAATAAAGTGTTGTCTATTGTCTATTGTCTATAATTGGTCACATCCCATAGAATTAAAACAAAAATGCTATGAAAAAAAAGGATTATCAAAATCGGACTACTCTGTAAAAGTTATACTTGGGCATACATAAAAAAAAAATATATGCGTCGAACTACGTACGTACGTACGTATGTACTACTACGTACTTGTGAACCTCCTCCGTTTTTTCGTCAGTTGAAAATTGTTAAAATATAGACACATAAATTTTTATTATTATTTTATTTCCTATCTAGAATCTACAATATTTTAGATATTTACGACTAATTTACTAAACAATAACGAGCCGCGTGTTGCCGACCGCTGCTCTAGGTAATATCTACCCAAGAGAATGTAATCACTACGTTTAAGAGACGGGACTTCCATACTAGCCAATAGAATCCATTTACATGGCATTCCAATACCAACAGATACCACAAAGATGACAAACAACAGGTGTACCAACCTAACGAACCAAATAGTGCTGAACAAATAGCTATTTATCGATATCGATAAAATATGCAGAGTAGAAACCGAGGTTACTACTAAATAATATTTTTTATGAATTTTAGGTAAGTATCGAATCCGTATTTATGAGTCCAATGTTGACAAGGAGACCATTGGTACTAATCAAGATTGAACTTAAATGCGGACCCGAAATAAAATAAAAAACTGTTTCTGCTAATTTAATTAACATTTAATTACTGAAATGAAATTACTTGTATAGCGAAATGAAAATGAAACAATCAATTGTAAATATTTGAGAATGCAGATTCATAGAGCTAAGAAATAATAATAATAAAAAAGTTTTCAATATGTCTTCTTCATCTTGTTCTATAGATCACTTGATAATCTTAACAATTTAACAATAAACCTTCTTCATCTTGCTCTATAGCAAAATAAAATAAAAACTGATTCTTTTTCAATTTTTCTTATTATTTTGTGATGCCCTGTAGCTGTGATCTTTAATAATGTCAGCAGTTGAATTTTCAGCTTTTTTTATATTCAATGCTTTGTTGTGAAACTGGTTTCCACATACACGTATTAATGTATGCAACTTTTCAGTGGGAACATATATTATATCTTCTTTGCTCACAAACTTGACACAGTGTTTGCATCTGAAATTTTTTTTAAATTAAAATTAAATCAATGTTTCTTGGTTAAAATCATGAATATTGATACCGAAGATCGAAGTAGGTTAGTGCATTTAGAGGTGAGTAACATAAATATTACTATGAAACTTATAGATGTACTTTTGCCGCGCCCAAATGTCCTTTTTGAAAAATTTGCGTAGAGCTTACGAAATTTTTCTTACTCGGAAAGTACTCGGAACACTTAATCAATTGTGTGGTATATCAATATTGTAAAGATTATGTTGTATGTTTCAAAATCCTGCAAAATTGCACAACCTATTCCGATCCTTGTTCATTTATGTAGGCACGCCATTCAAATATGTAAAATATTGTGCCCCTACTCTTTCATGCAACATTATATTTCTTTTTTTTTCAATGTTAAACAATAACGCTGTTATCGATATGTTGATGTTACAGTTGCAGTACATCACTAGCACACAATTTAAATGAGATAAATTTGTTAATTTTATTTGTTCGTAGCCTGTTCTACTTACATATGGCTGACTCTAATTACACAGTATCATATTTAAGTGCTTACCGGGCTTCATCTAAAGGAAATCTCGCCATAAATATCCTTTTTTCATCATTCGAACGACTTGCTCGATTTTCACAAATTTCACTAGTAATAAACCATTTTTCCGGTGGCATTTTGATTCAAAGTACACCTCTGATCACTCGCCACTAATTTTGACGAGAAATTACACTTTTAACAATTAAAATCCACAATCAAACAAACATTTAAACTCAAAAGAAACTGCACGAAATGAAGTTTTGACAAACAACATAGCTGACACTTGACGGAGGTATTGCAAGAAAGAGAAACCGCACTGAGGGAGTGTGATAGCAATATCCGCCATTATTTGCCACGCAAAGTACATAGAAAAATTTTTTGTTCCTAGTTTCGTCAGGCTGATATCTACTTAGGCAGCTGCACGCCTCGCATGTGAAGGTAGCGGTTATTTATAATTGACATAATTGACATAGACAAATTTTTATGTAAATAACAATAAATTAACACTCTTCACTTTTAATCCTCTCGCATTATCCATAAATTAAACGACGAAGTTCATACATGAATATCATCACCAAAAAGCGCAAATTCAACTTTAAATTACTCTCAGTCTGACCAATCGCTTCTAAACTCTACCCTTTCAAGCAAAGTGGGGCATTAGATCAGGGTCATAACGCATCAACACTTCATAAAAACATTTTAGAAATTGTACAGGGACGACAGACATACAGTTAATGTTAAAATTAAATCGATATTTTACACGTTGAACTTAGAGTTTACATAACTATGTAGATACTTAAAGTTGAAAATATGCAAATACCAAAATGTTCCAAACATGGCGGCTGAATCCCACTAATATTATAAATGTGAAAGTTTGGATGGATGGATGTTTGTTACTCTTACGCAAAAACTACTGAACGGATTTGGATGAAATTTTGGTATGGAGGTAGCTGAGACCCTGGATTAGAACATAGGCTACTTTTTCTCTCTAGAACATGTAGCGGGTAACACCGTGGGGCGCAGCTAGTACTCAATATTTTATTACAAACCGCGCGCGCCCTGTTCTTGCTTCGCACACACGCACGCATTGCGATAGGCTTTAGAAACTTTTGACACATCTTTAAAATTCTATTTCAATTGATTTAAATTTTATTCATTTACAATATTATACTGGTAATGAATTATATATTTTAATAGTCATTGCCAATATGGCAAAATTAAATTGTACTAGAATTTGGATCATATTTTATGATGTTGGTTCTCAGCTACTTTACTAAAGAACTGAGAATACTTTTTGACAAATTAACAGTTTTCTAAAATATACACGCGACAGATACGTTTTCGTGCTTAACAAAATAAGGCCCGTGAAAATTCGATACGCATCTATTTGTTACGTACTTCTTTTTAATTACAACTAAAAAAAACTGGTCAAGTGCGAGTTGCGCTCGCGCAAAAACGGTTCCGTACGATTATCTATAAAAATAAATCACGTTTGTTGCATGGGAACCCTTTTAAACATTTATTTTATTTTGTTTTTTAGTATTTGTTGTTATAGCGGCAACATAAATACATCATCTGTGAAAATTTCAACTATCTAGCTAACGGTTCATGAGATAAAGCCTGGTGACAGACGGACAGACAGACAGACAGACGGACGGATAGCGGAGTCTAGAGACCCTAAAAAAGTCTTGAAAGTCTAATAGGGTACGTGCTTTACGTTTGAGACACTTTAGTTTACGTAACACGTAAATTTAGCAAATTGAAAGCAACCTCCACAGTGCATCGCTGTGTTAACACTCATTATTTTGCAACATTCAATGGTGTATTATTGGTAGGTAAAAGACATCCCTATTTTCGGCAACTTTACCTCATCGAGTACAAGTAGTGTGACTGTGTGTATAGTAACAGTTCATTTATGATAAGTAACAGGATATTCTGTAAGTATGTGTAAGTTACGCACTCTGCCTTTGGTTCGGGATAGTTTACTGGGCAAACAGTTTCGGACTGATTGGGGGGGTACCGTCCAATGTTTGCAGGTACTCGTACAAGGCAATGGAAGTGAGTTTATATAGGCTATAGTACGTACTGAGTGTTACTAGGTTATAAAGCGCCTTATTGCCTTAATTTTTTTATTTTTATTAAAGATAGGCTTGCGTTTGACTGCCATCCCGTCTGACGTTAAGCGAAGATGCGGTCTACTGGAGCACGCTTGCATAGAAAAAACCGATTCACTCGCGACTTGAAGGTACCCAGACTATATTCATTGGGGAACACCCACTCGGGCAGCAGATTCTAATGTCTAGCGGTACGTATGAAGAAGGTGGAATCAAACCGCTTAGTTCGAGCATTTGGAACATCAACCATAAAGCGGTGACGCTTTTAACGAAACAAAATAAAACAATATTTTTATTCATCTCCCGTCTGTTTTTTATGTCATTTATCGTGTTTTTATATTCTTGGTTGCCTGGAAGAGATTGCTCTTAGCGATAGTGCCACTACTAGTGGCACTAGCTCTAACGATTCTTTTGTTCTCTCTACTTTTTTCTGTTTTTGGTGCGCACAATAAAGAGTTTTCTATCTATCTATCTAAGTTAAATTGAGCTGCCTGTGAAGGGGAAAACATCGTGAGGAAACCAAAGCATGGTGGTAGGGTATTTTCTAGTACTCACCTGGCTAGCTACTACGCTCATGTTGAAAATCTACCACCAAGCACCTAACAGTGTTCCGGTAGCCTCCCTTGTTTATTTACCATGTGCGCTGTAGTCAAACATCTAGGCTGTTGACTATAAAAACCTGGCCTGTTTCGTCTTCGCGCATCACATTTCATGTCAATTAGCGTTATTAGAGAAAAAATGTTTAATAATTTTTTTAAATTTTTATGAGTGTATGGGGCATTGTAATGATTACGTTGAACTATAAAGAAAATAAAGTAAAAATATATTGTAAGTTGGTTAGTAAAATTTTGTATAGTTTTTTTGGCAACGCGGAAAGATTATGTCGCCAATATGGCGTCGTAATCGTGTCCGCAAACTCCGTCAAAACTTGCAGTCACTACTATTCCACTAGGGTATGATCGGACTCGTCTTTGACTTAGGTACCTACTTTGTGTAACTTTGACTGTCATTTAGTCTTTTTTACTCGATTTATTTTAATTTCGAAATATTCGACACCGGCAAATGCTCGAAACAAATAAAGAAAGTGTTTGTATGAAAATTTGCCGTTAAACTAATTGGTCATTTGGTTCGTCGCAATTCGGATGCGGTTTAATAGCATTTGAGACCCGTTGGGATTGTGATGACAATTAATACCCGATTGCCGACGTTTCAAACACGTTTATTACTGCAGCCAATTTTCATTCTAATGGAGTGAAACATAGGGTCACATTAAGCGAATCAAAAAATTAAAAGTTACGTAAGTTTATGTGTGTCAAACTTTTATTTCTAAAACTAAAATACTATCAAACAAATAAATATTTTTGTTAAACAAAAAAAAAAGATTTTTTATTATAGTTCACATTGAAATGAATCCGAATTATCAAATTTAGTTCAATTATTAATATCGCTTGGATGTATGTTTTACCTAAGAATATGTAAAGAATATCGCTAGTGTCGTTCTTTCTCTTTATGGGTTCATTATCTACAGATCTCTAATAGAGTTTTAATTACCGGGAACGCGGGAAGAGTCGTGTCGCTCCGTTGTATTTTTTTCCAAAACTAGTGTTTTGTCGAGAGTTTATGCATAAAAATGGTGGTGTTTCATTCATAAAGTGCCGAATCACAAGCGCGAGTGTGAGAAAATGATATAATGCGGTGAAACATGACTTTTCGTGTTGCTTCCAAAACTCCATCGAAGCTTTATAGTAAAGTCACCACTACTTTACTTAAGCATGACTGGACTTTGACTATAACTTTAGCTACGAGGACACTTATTAAACTTTTGAAACTTGAAAATATATAAATACTTGACACTGACAGATGCTAAAACGCGACGCCAAAACCAAAGAAAAAAAAAAAGATCTGTAATAGATGTCATGTCAGTGACACCAACTGTCATCTGTCAGTGTTTTTTTTTTTTTTTTTTTTCTTATTCCTCCGTGGAGGACTTGGCGTCGCACTTTCTGTGCATTTGCCAGTGTCAAGTTTTCTGCACTTTCTGTGCATTTGCCAGTGTCAAGTTTCTGTTTGGGTTTTCTCTGGAAACTTCATTTTCTGCTTCTTTGTTGAGTGAGGTTAGGGAATGTAATGAGGTGGAGAAGGAGTATTGGGAGTAGGAGGAGGCAGATTTCTTTCTTTTTTTTTTAAAAACGGGGAAACGTAAGGATCGTTAAAAAAATAATATTTAAAGGATGAAGGGGAGAGTAAGGACTAAGGTCAGAGGGGAAGGATAAAATATTGAAATATTTACATGAAAGGAAAAAATAAAATTATTTACAGTAACTATAACTACTATTCTAAATCTACTACTATTTACATATTTTACAGTTTTACATCGTTAGCTTCAATAAATAAAGCTAGTATCTTATAAATATGAATAGAATGAGTAAGAAGCAAGCATTTTACACTAGTGGGGAATGGAATTTCTAGAACTGATAAACTATTATATAATGGAGTATGATCATATAGTGGACAGCTGAGGAATATATGGTTTTCATTACCAATATCTTCCCCACATTCACAAGTGTCGTCATCAATAATGTGAAAACGAGCAAGGTGAGCAGGACTGCACATGTGACCCAATCGCATTCGTATCAATACTGACGTGGCTCTTTTAGTAAGGCTTGTTTTGAAAAACCAAGGCTTGCTCGGAATTTCGGGTTGAATTGAATGGTAATATTTACCTTTTACCTGACTACTACTCGTCCACGCTTCACTCCAAGAGTCCTTGAGGAGAAGTTTAGGAAGAGCAGCCAAGTCTTGAGTATAATTTTTGTAATAAAAAATGTCCCCGCAATCTATTGCCTCATTTGCCAACTCGTCTGCTCTCTCATTGCCAACTATACCGCTGTGACTGGGAATCCAGGCAAAAGAAACAGAATATCCCTTACTTGCGCATTTCTCTAACATTTCTCTAGTTTTAATAATTATTGGAGAGAAGATATTGGTCTTAAAAGGAAACTTAGCCAAAGCTTTCAGTGCGCTCATAGAGTCTGAGAATATGACAGTTTTGGGAAGTTTTAGTAACAGTATATACTGTAAGGCCATAAAAATACCAAAACATTCACCTGTGAATATTGAAGTTTCAGGAGGGAATTTAATTTTTTGAACAATATTGTATTGAGAATGATATACACCAACACCAACATTACGATTTGATGTGTGCTTTGAAGCATCACAGTAAATTTGGTGCCAACCAGGCCAGCGCTCATCAAGTACAGCTTTAAAATAGGTATTGGCATTTGCGTCACCTTTTAAAATACCAGTATTTATATGGATATCCGGAATGATAATGAGGGATTTAAAGTGTGTTTCAAAAAGTGGGAAACGAAATGAACGGTGTGTTGTTGCAGATATGTTTTTATAAGATCTGTAACTAATAACAAGATGTGGCAATGATTTGTGAGACCAGTAAGGAGATGAATCGGCTAGAACTGATAGTTGTTGAATTTTGGTAATTAATGGATGATTTGAAAACTGTAGAATGCGATAAAAAAATCTATGTGCTAAAAACTGTCTACGTAATTTAAGCGGCGGATCAACACATTCAACCTGAAGGGCGTTAATTGGGCTAGATTTCATAGCCCCAGTAATAATTCTAAGAGCTTTAGCTTGAATAGCATCTAATTCTTTCATTCCAGCGACGTTAGAAGGTTCCAGCAAAAATGTTCCATAATCCAAAACGCTCCTAATCAATGCATTGTAAACTAGTTTTAATGAGAAAGGGTGCGCCCCCCACCAGACACCTGACAGGCATCTAAGGATGTTCAGAGCACGTTCACATTTTTCTGACACGTATTCACAATGTGGTTTTGCCGAGAGTTTAGAATCTAAAATTAGGCCTAAAAATTTTACTTGAGATTTAACAGGAATAGGTGTACTATTGTAATTTAAAGTTATTGGGGGAGGCATACGTTTTCTAGAGAAAAGTAGGGCACAGCTCTTAGATACAGATAAATCTAGACCATTTTTATCTAACCAGACCTTAAGAAAGTCTAATGAGGTAGATAATGAGACACAGGCATCATGAATTGAATTATTACAACTATAAATCACTACATCATCAGCATATTGTAGAATTTTAGAGGTTCCGAACAATGAATTTTCTAGGTCGTACGTGTAAACATTATAAAGGATAGGGCTGAGTACCGACCCCTGTGGGATCCCTTTCCATAGTTTCCTGCTTGAACCATTAATTGATATTATGCGTCCAGATAAAAAATTTATGATAAAACGAATTAGGTTTTGTGGGACTTGTAACATAAGTAACTTTTTCTTTAATATTGACAGGCAAACATTATCATAGGCTGATTTTATATCTAAGAATGCGGCTACTACAGATTCATTTTGGGTAAATGCTAGCCGAATGTCTGATATCAATATACCAGTGCTGTCCATGGTACTTTTCCCTTTCCTGAATCCGAACTGTGACCCTGCGAGTAAATTATTGCTTTCTAAAAACCATTCTAGTCTATTTTTGATGAGGTGTTCTGCTACTTTTGCTATGACTGGAGATAGAGCTATGGGTCGGTATGAAGAAGATTCGGATGGTTCTTTGTTGGGTTTTAAAATAGGCAACACTATTTGTGACTTCCAAGATTCCGGAATGTCACCTGTCAAAATCACAGAATTAATAACCTCCAAATAATAAAGTAGACTATTTTCTCCTAGATGGGAGAAGAAAGAGTAAGGAATCCCATCATCTCCCGGAGCCGAGTCCTGAACATAAGACAGAACACCTTTAAGCTCTTCCAGAGTGAAAGCGGAACTAAGGAATGAATTACTTGAATTTGAAAAGATCTGAACTAAATCTGGAGCTAGCTCTTGTTCTGGTACAAAGGAAGGTGCTAAGTTATTCAAAAAATCCTCGGTTAAAGACGGTGGAATTGTATGAAAAGTATTCTGAGATATCCCTGAACGAAAACGTTTAATATTTGTCCACATGACTGAGCAAGGTGATCTTTGAGAGATGGAACTGCAAAACTTTCTCCAGCTCTCAAACCGTTTTTCTTTTAAAAGCTTTTTTGTTTCTGATATAATATCTATTAAACTGTTGTAATTATCATTTGTCATGTTTAAATTGTAAACTTTTTCTGCCTCTTTCCTTTTCTTAATAGCCAAAGTGCAGTCATTATCCCACCAGGGAGGAGAAGGTATTTTGCCCTTAGAAGTATTTTTAATTGGAAAACTAGAATCAGCTGCTTCAATCATAAGTTTAGAAAGCTCTCGAGAACATAACTCTACATTTGTAGTATCTTTAGGTAAGTTTGATATGTTATCTTCTATGTGGTTTTTAAAATTTAGCCATTTATTTTCTATTAATCTATATTTGAGTCTAGGTTTCGGTGGAAGCATCCTAGATTTTTTACCTGGGAAAGATATAACTATGGGGAAATGATCACTATAAAAAGTAGAAGAGAGTGTGTGCCAGGTAAGGGAAGCGGCTAGGGAAGGTGTTGTAATAGACAGGTCTACAGAACTCAGATGTTGGTTGAAACTTGTGCGACGTGTAGGTGAACCTGTGTTGAGAATGCAGAGATTATGTTCATTAATTAAGTTCAGAAGTTCTTCTCCATTGCTATCAGATTTAGTACTACCAAAGCATCTGTGATGAGAGTTAAAGTCTCCTAATAATATTAAGGGCCTGGGTAAGACCTTAAGGATGTTACTGAGTTCCTGGAATGAAGCAGGACATGGTTTGGTAATATATATTGACACAAAACATATACCAGTGATAAGGGCAGCTACTATAGTAAAATTATTATGTGGAGGAAGTTGGATATAATTATACACAATATTGTTCTTAATGAGGAGTGCTACTCCTGCATATCTATCACTTCTGTCTTCTCTAAGACAGGAGTAACCTTTTAATTTAAAAACAGAACCTGGTCTAAACCAAGTTTCTGATAGGGCAATAATTGATGGGTCATACTTATTAGCTAGGTAAATAATTTCTTGCTTCTTATCATTAGCACTGCGACAGTTCCACTGCAACACCACATGAGGGCAGTGCATTGGAACTGCCGAAGCACAATTATTGTTCTTCAGACTGTTTTTCTGATGTACATCCATTATGGATGTATATGATTTTTTTCAATGATTCAATTATTGGTGCAGCGTGGTCTGATTTTATTATTGTGGACTGTGTAAGGGTGTTTATTAAAGCCATAATTATTCCAATTATGGACTGTTCCTCAGTATTTGAGGAATTTGCTTTGTAAGCATGTCCATTAGTAGAACATGGCATGTCATATTCTTTTATGAGTTCTTGGTGAGCTGAGCGGTCATAACCTTTGGAAAACTGACGAGGTGAGTGTGGCTGGCGGGTAACAGTTTTTCTGTATGACATAATGGGTTGTGTTGGGGGTTGAATTTTGTTTGTTATATGTACAGGACGGCTAGCTGTAATATCTGAAAAGGAACGCACCACAGGTGCATGTAACTTATTCGCTTCAGCATATGAAATACATGACTCGGCCATTGAACGTTTTATACGTTTCTGCCTGTCCAACTCTGGACAACATTTGCTTGTGGCAAAATGAGACCCCGAGCAGAGACAGCAAGTGGCCTTATCTTCACTTATGGAACAGCTTTCACCTGTGTGTGCTTGTCCACATTTATAACAACGGGGCTTTGATCGACATAGGATCTTTGTGTGACCAAACCTTGTACATGAGTAGCATTGAACTGTTGGAAAGGTGTATAATTCGACTGGGAGAGCATTATAGCACATATAGATTCTTTTGGGCAACACTTGTCCATCAAATGTAAGTACTACGGTTTGGGATGGCTTCCACATTGGGGAGCTGTCTACTGAGGACTTGAAATTTAATCGTCTCACTTTTAGAATTTTACCACATCCGAATGGGACATTTATATTATCCAATACTTCTTCTGGAGACCACTCTGCAGGTACTCCTCTAACGAGACCCATGCGAGTGACATTAAAGGTGGGTATGAATGCTTTCCAATTATTTTGTTTGAGACTTTGATGCTTTAGAAAGTCATTGGCTTTATCAAAGTGTGTAAAGGCAAGAGATATTCTGTTTCGACCAATTTTTTTCAAACTACCATTTACTATGCCATTAAAATTTTGTTTTTGTAGAAATTTCCCAAAGGCAATAGGGTGCAGAATCGTATTATCATTCGGATTTACTTGTTGACGTTGAATATGTACAATGTAAGGAGCCGCGTCTGTATTTTCATAAGTTACCCTACCTATAGGTGTAGGTTGAGGGCGGGTTGTCTGGTCAATATTTAAATTAATCGAGGAAGCCGGTTTGGGATTCTCCTCAATATTAGTTTCGACGGAGTCACATGTGCAATCTGTATTCTTAACTTCCGCAGAGGAGCCACGGCTTCGTCTGCGTTTATTGCAATGGCGACATATTTTGGTAGTGCGAGGGCGTTTCAGCTTGCGATTTGAAGCAGAAGAAGTATCTGTTTCCATGCCCGACTCGTTTGATATTGTAACAAAACATGAAGGTTGAGGAACAGAGCCCCCTGGGTCAGGGGGCTCCTCCATAATTGAGTGAGAAATATATGAAACTTACCGAAAATATACACGAACTAATAAACTAATAACAAAAGACAATAAAAATATACACAAATTACTCCCTCCTGACCACTATTTAAGATATTTAACAATTATTTTTTATTTAAGATAAAAATTCCCGCCTTTCAAGTTAGACGTTTCCCGCGCTTTTTTTTTCTCTGTCAGTGTTAATGTAATTTTTAGTAAGTTTTTTTTTTCTTTTGTTTTGGCGTCGCGTTTTAGCATTTGCCAGTGTCAAGTAATTATATATTTTCAAGTTTCAAAAGTTAAATAAGTGCCATCGTAGCTAGTTTTAGTCAAAGTCGTCTTTGTCAAGTCCAGTTCGTGTCAGTTAATTCCAGTCATGCTTTAGTAAAGTAGTGGCAACTTTACTACAAAGCTTCGATGGAGTTTTGGAAGCAACACGAAAACTCATGTTTCACCACATTATATCATTTTCCCACACTCGCGCTTGTAATTCGGCACTTTATGAATAAAACACCACCATTTTTATGCATAAACACTCGACAAAACACTAGTTTTGGAAAAAAATACAACGAAGCGACACGACTCTTCCCGCGTTCCCGCCAAAACTCTTTAGTAAGTTTAGAGTGAGGTTATGTTATTTTAGAAAAACGTGGGACAGTAAACAGTTTCCCGTATAAATAAAAGGAAGTACATTAAGGTGGCACGATTTCCATACAAATAATTTTTTGCCATATAAGGACAAATGGAGCATAATTTTACAGTGAAATCACAGCTACTGGCATTTACTTTGGTCTATATTTGGGG
The DNA here is from genome assembly GCA_905404145.2 of Biston betularia. Classification (NCBI taxonomy): domain Eukaryota; kingdom Metazoa; phylum Arthropoda; class Insecta; order Lepidoptera; family Geometridae; genus Biston; species Biston betularia. Next base: position 6,933,988 of record FR989879.1, read on the forward strand.
TAAATCACAATTGCTTGAATGAAACGGGAGATTATAAGCATAATCTACTGTTTTATTCAAAAATCATAAATTCATAAATCATTCACAAATTTGATTTTATGCTAATAAATAATCTACTGTTTTATTCAAGCAATTGTGATTTACCGCAAGTATAGACCAAAGTAAATGCCAGTAGCTGTGATTTCACTATAAAATTATGCTCCATTTGTCAATAAATGGCAAAAATTGATTTGTATGGAAATCGTAGCACCTTAACTAAACTAGAAGTCTTAGTAAAGGCTTTAAATGTGGTTTTTTGTTACTTCAGAAAACGCGTACAAAAAGTACATTACTATTATACCTACATACCTACTTAGTTACTTACCTATATCAGTTATTCGTCTGAAAGCGCGACTTGGCTCGGTTGCGTGGGCCACTAAATAAATTTATCTAGATAATTAACAAATTGGGCGTTCAATTTCCATGAACTTTAGTACTTTAATTATAACAAAGACTTTTCTTGACCTTTATACCTTTTAGTTTTGAGTCTAGAGCAACTTATCAATATCTTATGAAAATTATTAATGTAAATATATATCTAGCTATAAAAATACGTATTACATAATAATTATGTGTATAAACTTTAAATTGATAAGTGAGTTTTATTTTAAATTTGATTTGTTTGATTTGTAATTTCAGTATTAGTGCACAAGGGTATATTCTGATAAAAAATATACCCTTGTGCATTATACAATAATTTACAGAGCCCATTACGAAATACAGAAAACAATATTTTTACTGAAAAAGGTTATGTACACAATTTAATATTAAGAACTAAACATTTTAATTTATTATCATCATCTTTAGAATCCATTTATTTAAATTAAACATTAATGAGACGAACGAGACGCTCTCTTTATGGTTAGAGATAACTGTCCATGACCATTGCAGCGATACACAGAACTTTTGAGTAACAAATCAAGGGCATCGCTGTGCTGCATCATGTAAAAAAAAAGTTATTCCCGTTTAAATAAAAGTAATTTTGACTTAAATATTGGCCTGACCAATAATTCCACCATTAACATTTCCCAGTGCAGTTTAAAACCATCGGAGCGTGGTATTGATTCCATCCGTCAAAAGCTGCGAGAGCTCACTGTAGATGGGAGTTCGAAACCAGTTCGTTGGGCTTTCAACAAGCTATCTCGTGTGCTAATAATTTTAATGTATATTACCTACTTTATATTTATGCAATTGACACAAGTGCCTTAATTAGTTGTACAGGGTAATAGAGAAATAATAGAGTTTAAATTCAAGTTGAAATAAATCCAGCAGTGAGACATTGTATAAAAATGACATTGATCCAATGATAATGACAAGACATTTTAGTGTTAGCACTGCCTTTTTACCACATTTAAAAAAAAAAAACTGAAACGCGTTTTTTACGCGTAAAAAACCGCGATGTTTTTTTCTGAATTATTCTCTGGCTAATTTTCCCTCAAACAATTTCTCCCTAAAAATGTATATATATCTTATTAGAATAAAGCATACAACAGTGAAGTTCATAGGATAACAGATATCTAATAGGGAAGTTTAAAAAAGCATTTTGTTCAGAATATTCATAACAAAGCTAATCTATATTAGCACATACGATTTTTCTGCAAAGACCTGTTCACAAGTACACATAATAATGAAAGCACCTTCATATTTGTCTGGAAATTGACTTGAGCAACTTTACAAGTTTTCTTGAAAACAAGGCTTACTTTTTGTAGCGTTGTTAAGGTCACGAGATGGGCCAATTTGTTTAACTTTTCTGCTTACATTAGCCAAGACGAGTTTTCACGGGACTCTTATGAAAGTCTTTGCTGTAATATAGCTGTGAAACAGTGACTAAACTACATACACGTAACTAATCGCTCCGAAAAGTTTAAGAAATTTGATTGGATTATAAAACCGTGAAAAGCACGTCGTTCTCAATGTTGCCCTATTGTTTTATTGTTCCCATTGTTGTCACATTAAAAATAAGAAAGAATAAGAATAACTTTATTAACAAATAAGCAGAGAAAAAAATACACATATGTACACATATAAAAATGATACAAACGATGTTTATTGTCAAAGGGATAAAATCAGCTAACCCAAGCAAAAATCAAGCAAGCTAATCATTAATTGCCCTATTAGCTTATTTGGTAGTAGTTCAACATCACAAGCTGTAGGGCTTGTGTTCGATGCTCACGCAATCACAAACATTTCTGTGACTAACTTCAATGTTTGTTTCGGATGATAAGTAGGTTATTAGCTAAGTAGGGTTAGACTACAAAAACAGAGTAATATCAGTTATCGCGTTATCTTAGTACACATTTTGATTAGTTTGCGGCTAGATGGAGCTGTATGTAAAATCTCTTACGACAGTTATTTACGTTATTTTCTTATTGCGTCCAAGTCTTCCATATTTAAAAACCAATAATAATTTCATACGTTTACATCGAAATTGCTAATTTTTAAACTGTTACACGTGGAATGTATAGGTACTAATTGCCATCTGTATATTTTAAATTAAAACACCCAAAATTTGTAGAACAAAAACTCAAAGTCCGACTCCTAAAAGATTGTTCAAAAACATTTTATAGTTATATATTTTTTTATGTGAAAGTAATGAGACAAACGATGCGCTCTCCTGATGGTAAGAGATAACACATATTGTCATTTGTGTCATGTCAGTTCCATGTATTGCTGCAATGGTCATGCATTGCAGCAATATACAGAACTTTGAGTAGCAAAACAAAGTCCGGGGCATCGCTGCTTTGGCGCTCATTACTTTGAGACTTTCGATGGTACCTTATGATTGAAAGGTAACACCTGTCCATGACCATTGGAGTGGTATCCAGAGCATTGAGTAAAAAGACATCGATGCTTTGGTGCTCATTACTTTAAGATAATTGATAGTATACTTTTATTAGCTATGGTAACACTTCAAAATCGTAACACGTTACTGCTGGGCGGCAAAATATCTGAGACTACAGTGGTGTACAACCCAGAAATTTTCAAAAATACCATCTTAATGTAGGTTTAATATACTTATCATGATCTCAAACACTGTTCTCAAAATGCACCGTATCTTTGGGCCACTTAGCACTACCATAAAAGTTAAATGCGCTATAAATCATGCTAGCAGGAGACAGAAGGGGCTGCGATAATAAACTGCCGCCTTGGCAAGTGTACTCCGTACCTACCTACCTACTGCTGGTAGAAAATGAACGAGAAACTTACCAAGACTTCGTTCTGGCTAAGTTTAAGGCCTTAAATCGGTCAATGTTGTTAATTTTCAATTGTTTCACAAAATAAAGGTTTTGATTATTTATTTATTGTAAATCAAATGTAATAAATACATTTGGGTAGTTTTATAGTAGTGAGTTCTTTTTTGGTAGTGATAAGTATGTTTTTTGGTATTTATTTATTGTTGACAGCCCTGTTGGTTCATTGGTAGTATGTCTGTTTTAAGAGCTGAAGGGTGTGGGTTTGATTCCCACCCAGAATAAACATTTTGTGGTATAAACACATGTTTGTTCTGTGTCTGGGTGTTCTGTATTTATTATGAGTATGTATTTACAAAAAAAGTATTAAAGTACTCAATCAGTAATCTGACTGCATAGTATAAGTCTTGCTTAGTTTGGGGTCAGATGGCGCTGTGTGTAATATATCCTATGATATTACTATAATATAAAGTTAATTTATTTACATAGCTACAACAAAACTTTTGCTTGGAATAAAATTATTTTTACTCTCAAAATCACATACAACTCAAAGGAAATTTCACAGAAAAAATATTAATACGCTTTTTAACATCATTTAAATCGAAGTAATTTGGGCCCATTAAGTAGATATAAAAATAAACGTTTCAAGTAACGAAATCGTCCGCACAGAAACTTGGACCCTCATTATTCAGGTTTATTGCTTTGTGCTGTTCATATTTTGAATTTGATATCTCTATATGAGCGTGCTTGTTATTGTGTTGTTGTCAAAATTATTTTTAGAAATAAGAAATATTACGTCTCTGAGTTATATTATAGCGTTCAATGAAATCAGTTATTTATTTGCTGTGTGCATTTAAAAGTTAACAAATATATTGAAATACAAATGTTCGTGATAGATCTCCTTAGCAGGAGGTCCAGATTGTAGTATGTGTAAACACACTACTACTACTACTAGATAAATTACTAGGCTGTTGAGACTAACCATCAAAACTCAAAGTAACGAGCGCCAAAGCAGTGATGCCCTGGACTTTGTTTTGCTACCCAAAGTTATGTATATTGCTGCGATGGTTATGGACTTGCATTATCTCTTACCATCAGGAGAGTGTATTGTTTCATTAGTTTTACACAAAAAAAACACTGTTAAAAGGGATCCTTTATCTTAACCTAGGTAATAAACAAGTGATATGACGAATAAAAATGAATAATATTGCTTTTTGTTACTCACAGGAGTTTGATTTCTCTGAACTTAATTATCAAGCCAACGCATACAATTGTCTCATTTACATTAAAAAAAGTGCTTAACCCCCATGCTATGTTTAGCATGGTGATAGCTAAGATAATTATTAAGATTTGAACCCATGCCTAACGGTGTGTGAACCGACCGTGCTAACCACTGAGATATCGCAACAAACGGAACAAAAAAGAAAGTAATTCTATCTATCTATACACTATTATAAAGAGTAAGATTAGACTTTTTGTTTGTATTGAATAGGCTCCAAACTACTGGACCAATTTATAAAATTCTTTCACCGTTGGGAAGCTACACTATCTCCGGGTGATATTCGCTACTTTTTATCCTTGTATTCCTACGGGAACGGGAACAACGCGGGTGAAACCGCGAGGCGTCCGCTAGTTTATCAATAAGCATGCGCTCAACGCCCTGAGTTCTACCCTGCTTCTATTCCGTTGCTCGCTAGAATTGGCGTCAAAGCTGCACGGCAATGCGCCTGGCATTCATAAGTCAACAGTCTTTGAACGCAGTTCTTTTGACATTCTTGCAAAGCGTCGCTTATCTCAATCAGCGCGCCTTAGCGGCATTGTAGATGCTCACATACCAGCGAACAATTGTACTCACATGCACAGGCAATGTTTCTAATCCTTTGAACTATGAATATTTACTCATAAACCTGGGCAGTGATGTAGTAGGGCTTTGTAATCCTGAAAGGAGACTTAGCTACTTTATACAGGGTTTATACGTTTGGATACTAAACCAATAAGGGGTCCAATGTCCATACAATACAATGTAATCTTTATAACTTAGCATATAGGTATAAAGATCTTTATTAATGTCACAAGAAGCACAATCTTCTCACTTATGTGATATATTTTTTTATATGTAAAGGTAATGAGACGAACGAGAAGCTCTCCTGATGATATAACGACTGTCCATGACCATTGCAGCCATACACAGAACTTTGAGTAGCTAAACAAAGTCCAGGGCATCGCTGCTTTGGTGCCCATTACTTTGATACTTTGACGATTAATCTCAACAGCCCAGTAATTTCGCTAGCTGCTTCCCTTCAAACCGGACCACAGTAATGTTTACACACTACTTCTTAGCGGCAGAATATCTGATACAGCGGTGGTATACCTCCTGCTTTGTTTGGAGATCTACTACCAAGTAAGTGAGTGTCTTGTTCGTCTCAATGAAGTTCATATTCAACGTGATATAACAAACATTCCTTTAGCTTATCACACTAATAATATAAACGTGAAAGTATGTCTGTTTTTGTGTATGATGGTTGTTACTACCTTACGCTATGGTTCGACGAATAAACAATACTACAGCAAAAACTTAATTTGGGTAACTTACACCTGCCTACTTGTATCAACAAGCAAAACACAATACCGGTGTGCGTTAGTAATAACAGAAATGCGAGCTAGCTCTGAACTCAGAGTGTTGTAAATTCGTTTCGACACTACCTCGTATTCGTATTGTACCGTTCTGCCTTCGCCTCCCCCGCTGTAGGTGAATGTAGAACAGTTGTGTAGTTTCAAAATGCAACGAGTTTGTTATTGTCTACATACATTCAATGGCATCAGTCACGTTTTCCAGGAGAATTAGGTATAACCTATGTGACATATAAGGGTTGAAACTACGTCTTCCAAATTTCATCCAAGTCCGTTAAGTCAGTTACAAGCACAGCGTGAAGCTATCAACAACAGAAACCTCATCTACATTATTACTGACCTTACGAAATAACACTGCTATAAATAAAAAACTAAACATCGCAGGACATTACACCCAGCGCCATCTAACCCCAAACTAAGATAGATAGATAAAACTCTTTATTGCGCACACCATAAACAGAAAAAAGTACAGAGAACAAAAGAACCAAAGCAAAAAAAAAAACCTTTAACTTAAGCAAAGCATGTACAATGGAAGTCAGATAACTGATACTTAAATCGTTTGTAAATACATACTTACAATACATACAGTACACCCAGACACAGAACAAACATTTGTTTATACAACAGAATTTTTGTCCTGTGTGGGAATTGAACCTACGCCCTACAGCTCGTGAAGCAGACATTCTACTAATGAACCAACAGGGCTGTCTAACTATGATATTCAAGCAAAGATAAATTTGCGGACATGAAATTTGAATACTCAGCATGTTATGAAGTTTTGAACTACGTATTATGCCTCATAATGGATACGTATTGATTCCCTTGTCATAAAAAATACAAAGTAATTTTTGTAGTCTTTTTTGTCTACTGTAAAATGTGAAATAAGCGGTCGAAAATACCCACCCTCGCGTGGTATTTTCGAGTGCTACATTGAGTGTCTCAAAAGGCGTATTAACAGGCTTCCACTTCAAAAGACATCTTATGGTTGGCAATGTAGGCAACGATCTTTGCTAAATACCGATATTCTGAGGGTTCAAATTCCTCCCGTCGATAAATAAATCAGTATAATTCTGTGTTACCTAGCATCTCATTTAGTCGAGCAAATATGGCAGTTCTTGAGTTTTTAATCTGGCATTACTCTATTGTAATTATTGCATTTCCATATTTTTATAATGATGCCACTTAGCAAATTTACTTGGTGGTAGAACTCCTTAGCAGTCGTCTAGGTAGGTACCACCGCAGTACCAGTTATTCTGCCGCTAAGCAGTAAGTAGTGTGTAAACATTACTGTGTTCCGGTTCGAAAGGTACTGCAGCTAGCGAAATTACTGGGCTGTTAAGACTAACCATCGAAAGTCTCAAAGTAATGAGCGCCAAAGCAGTGATGCCCTGGACTTTGTTATGTTACTCAAAGTTCTGTGTATCGCTGTAATGGTCATGGATAGGCGTTATCTCTTACCATCAGGAGAGCGTCTCGTCCGTCTCATTAAAAAAAAAAAAATCTCGATAAACACAATTTTATTACATTTATAAAAAAAATGTTTTTTTTTATAAATGTAATAGCAATTCAATTTATAAATGTAATGTAATATAATAACAATTCTTGTAGGTGTGTCTATTCGTAATTATGATAAATTATATTTTTATTCAAAACTATACCTTTTTTATTCTACCTTAGTTCCATTCCAGGAATAAATATAATAAATAGTGTACTTTACCATCGTCGACCACACCATCACTTAACATCAGGCGAACTGTAGTCAAACACCTAGCCTATCAACCATTAAAAAAACATAAAAAAACTATGTATATTCGTCACATGAAAAAGAATTCCCCTGAATGGGAATAGAACCCACGCTCTACACTCATAAAGCAGGTCTGTATCAGCTCAAATGAGCTAATAAAACTTTAGCTATTGATGACAGTAATCATTCAATGTTTCAAAGTTATGATCACAAGAACAGCGACGATGCTCTAGAAGTTCTTTTGTTATTTATAGTTCTGGGTTGCTGCAATGGTCATGGACATACGTCTTACCATCCGGAGAGCATCTCGTTCGTCTTATTACTTTTTCATAAATGTACGTACCATTCGTTTAAACTCGAGTACTGACTTGTGCTGGGGTAGAGTGCCGCAGTAAACATTGCTGAAAGCCTACGTTGGAATGCGTACCTCTTAACGCTCCGCTGCCCCTTCAGATGTACACTGATTGTTGATGTTTCAATTAGAAGTGTAGTAAATGGCACGTGCCCCCGCCATTCCATGAATACGCGTTTATGGACGGCAAACGCAGACACGGACGCAACAGCTTTTATTACCCTGAATGCTTCGTTGACTGCAAAAAGCGAGGTTTGGAGAAAAATGTTTTCGACGGGATGTACTCATGATATGATACAATTGTAAGGTGAAAATAAAATAAAATTTTACTTAATATTCTATGGTGATTTAGAGTCGATATTTAGTGACGACGGGGGTACATGACTGTATATCAGCTCTGAGACAGAGAGAGAGAGAGCTCTCTCTCTGTCTCACTCTTAATATTGTAGAAAATAATACTCTATAATGCGATACGAGTGTTCAGGTAAAAATGTACTATGTGTATTATGTGTACCACTATTTAAAGTTTCTTTATTAAGCTTGTTTAGCGGTACTGTTGTTATTTTTTTAATTGTGTTTGTTTTTGTATAATCGATTAATTTTCGATAACTGTACCATACGAATCACGCCTACGCGTAACTACCATATTTTTGCTTCGCTAAATGTGACTCTTTATTAATAGAAAGAATGAAAACATTTATTTTGACACACACAACACTACAACAACAAAACATTACAAAAAAAAGATTAAAAAAATAAAAATAAATGACTACAAATATAACAATTATAATAAGTAGAATGTTGTCGCAAGTTGTTGTTGTTGTAATAAGCGAAGTAATCAACTGAAGTACGATGGCAAGTCGGTTATCGTCATAATAAATCTTAAAACTGTTACCACGCGCATAAATTTAGCTCCTACATCACCGCTTATGATTAAATCAAACAAGAATCAAACTTTACACACATCACCCAACTTACTAAAACTCGCAAAACTCAACACTCTAGCGAGATTGCATGCAATATTTTAATGACAAACACTCTGAATTAACGTTCGTATACTACACTCATTGCAGAGTTGGAACTTTCAAATATTTGTTTAAGAAACTTTACATTGCATGTAAGTAATTAAATTATAAAACAAAAAATAATGATGCTTGTTGATTTCCGTGCCTGCTCATTGTAGTAATTACGTATGTGCCATCATCATAATAACATGTACGGAACGAGTTCACTTAGGATATTTAGACGTCATATTCTTTATTTGACGTCACCAAAATGCTGGCTTTTATTTGAGACAACGAGTGAGATTTTCTATTTGACGTAGCGAATCAAAAGTTGTTTGTCTATCAGTTTTCTACCGGATACACTTTGGAAAGTGCGCTTCACATCTGCATGACCTAATTCCACACTACCTGCATACTATCCGACAGCCAAAAGCTCAAAAAGCAACACTGTTTCATGGTTGATGTTCCAAAAACTTGAATCCCACTTTCATTGTACGAACCGCTAAACAATGGAATTTAAAAATATAGTTTACCTTCCTACAGACACATTTTAAAGGACATTTACTTGCAATAATCATTTGGATCAAACGTTACTTTAAATCTTTAATTAATTATTATATTTGTCTATATTGTTCCACTGCAAAGCATAATTTCCTCCTTTTTTCTTTCCCATTTTATGATATCTGGATCTTTTCTTTCAGGTAGGAGTCAATGTCCACCTGTGTCGTTCGGGATGTCGTTTTGCCGTTTAGCATTATGAGGGAACCACTTTAAGCAAAAATTATGTCATATTTGCTTTAATTAAAATGATTTACTCTGGGATTCTTCGTATTATTCTCTTAAAATTAAATAACTTTAAAAGTTGTAAACAACCTCATGAGGATTACACACCTAAACTTCGGCCTAGCTACGCCCATGAGTCAGCGTGTTAGTTGGAAGTTGTCAACTGTTCGTTGAAAGACAAACGAGGTGCGACAGAGCGAGGCACATTGTTTAAAATCAACTGTAGAGCGTTCTAGAGTTCACTTTTAATTTTAGTGCGAAGTGCTAAGCACCTTTTACACTAGCATTTTTGTAGTTAATCACACTAATGAGAAGAAACTTTTGAGCATTCGAAGGTATCATTGAGTTGCAAGGACAGAAACCCGTAAAAGGCCTATAACTTGCGACCTAGGTGCCGGTTAAACGTATCAACATTTATCTTTTCTTCAATGTTCCGATCCCTTACCTATGACTTATATTGGACCTTTTTTATGGTTGACATTTTAGGTGTTTGACCACAGCTCATGTGATGTTAAGTGACGGCGAGGCCGGGAATAGAACTGGCATTCAAATGAGGCTATACACACCATTAGGTGCTTGGCAGATTTTCAACTTGAGGGTAGTACCTAGCCAGCCGAGTACTATAAAGTACCCTATTACCATGGTATGATTTTCTCACGATGTTTTCCTTCACCGGCAGCTAAAGCACATTGTTGGGATTTGAACCCACGCCTTTTGGCTTATGAACCGATTTAATGATAACCATATGATACGAGCTAACGATGCCAACGCTGCCTTGCTCTGTCAATTAATGTTTGTATGTTGTCTTTTAGTATATAATTGAGATGTTAAAAAAGCAAAGAGTAAAAGAGGATTATAAAAAGTGTCTGTTTGCTTGTATGTATGTTTATTACTTCTTCACAATGAAACGGCTGAACAGATTAAGATGGATTTTAAAATGCAGATAACTTTTTCTCTGAAACAATTAATAGACGATTTTTTATCGGTGAGCACGAGGGCGCAGTTAATGTTATAAATTTGAGTGTTACATGATTTTCAAAAATGTACGTGGTAAAAACTTGGTACTAAAATTAATTATTCTTACATAGTCGTTAATTGGCCAAGCTAGCACTTTGAAAGCATCGTCTGGATTATCCCTCTCCTTTTTTATAGCGAAGACGTGAGTACTTAACACCAAGAGTCCTGAGTTTATTGGGTTGGTAATTACATTTGAGAGGTTCTATGGAGACATGCGAGCGTGGCCTTAGATTAGGTCAGCTGCCTAATGGAAGCTAGGTGACACTATAGTAGCTAAGTTATGATTTATAAACTAAGTCTTTCAAGACGTGAATGTATAATTAATTTTATATGAAAATACATTATGCGGTTTTATACGCAATTTTGCAATTTTCGTCTTTTTTAACAATAACCTATGTAGTTAACAAAATGTTAGACTTTCGGTTTCAAAATACCTATTATAGTTAGCATATCTAAACTAACGTGAATCCAGTCGCGGTAGTTTTGCAGTTCAAAGTAAAATTTACTTTACTTACCGGTTTTTTTGACCTGAAAACAAATATGTAGTAGCAAAACTTCTCAATTTGAAACTTTATTTGGCAAGAACTTTTTATTATAAGGCCAATAAATTAAATAAATAAATAAATAAATTTATTTGCAACAAAATATAATTGAAAATAGTTTCGGCTTCGTACGGTCCAATAAACTTTCCTAAAAAAATCTTCAGATAATAGTGAAAACAAAAAAAACTCGTGTGATTCAAAAGAAGTGAGTGGAGAAACAGATAGACGCAGAAAGGGATTTTGTTTTTTTACTGTTTAGAGAAGGGAAAATATCATCATGTAAAAACGTTACGAAGAACAAAGTCATCTACAGAAAAATCACTTCTATTGGTCGATATTTTTCTTTTACACTTTTTTGTTTTGTAGTTCTACTTTAGATACATACAATTCGTTGTTTTAAATTTAAAATAAATGAATAAGAAGATTTACAAGTATCGTGTAACAAGTATGGTCCAATCATAAAAAAAGTTGTACACCTGTGTCGTATGATTTAAAAAAGTTGTACCATGTGTACCATAGCTACCATCAAGTATAGTATTTCTATGTAAATGATCAAGGTATATATTTAGTTTATTTACGCTTAACAGTCGTTTCAGTTACTGCAGTGATGAGGATTTAAATTTAACAATTAAAATAACACAACTTATCTGAAACTTTATTCAACATCTAAAACTAAAATTTGATATAAATTTAAAAACTAAAACCACTTAAAATAAAATAACAAAACAAAACACACTCAAAATGAACTACCGCAAAGTAACGCCCTTATCAATCAATGATATCTATACAAATTATTTATAGCAGTATAGACGTACTATAATTTTATATATCTAATCACATTTTTTATACTGGAAAGAGACATCTGTAATCTATACTATTATAAAGAGGAATAATTTGATTGCTTGTAAGTATTGAACAGGCTCCGAAACTACTGGGCCTATCCATTTATTATTAGTATGCTACACTATCCGTGATAATTAGGGATCCGTATGGAAAATTAAATAATGTAACCCAAGCTTTGAAATAATTGAAAAAATCCTTACTTAGCATGCGCAGCGAAAACTATTGACAATAGAATAAAGTGACGTTTTATAGAGCAAATTGACAGCTACAAATACCTAATAATTCCGCAATATCATATGTCATATGTGTATACAGTTGTCATCTACATCTTATAAAGCGAAAAGATAAAATTTTTTGGTTGTTTGTATGGATCGATACATTTATATTGTTAATCGAGTTTTGTTTTCCCGTGCGAAGCCGGGGCGAGCTGCTAGTCTGTAATATTGTTATCGAGTTATTGCATGACAATGTTATTTTAGCGGTAGCAGCTCTTGTTTTCTGCCGCTGGAAAACCACCTTACCGACGCACAATAGAAAGCTCGGAAATGACCCAACGTCGGCTTCCAATGCAACGTATTGTCCACTCTCACGCCCTCTAGTTTGCGGATATTTGAAATGTTTTTGAAAGCCTCTTTATTTTGAACGAGGTGCTTAGCACGCTTAGTCATTGTTGCAGTAGTATTTATAAGTACGCGATTACTTATCGTCGGTTTAAATTAAAAGGATTTTTTTATGTAACATTTAAGACAACAAACCGTTCAACTGATGGTTACAGATAAAGTCTATTAAATGCCTAGCTAGCGGCGGTAGCCAGAACTTTGAATAATATTATAATTATGTAATTAAATAAAATCCAGGGCATCGCTGCTTTGGTCCTCATTACTTTGAGACATTCGATGGTTAGTTTCAATAGCCCTTTAATTTCGGTAACAATACATTGTACAAACTACTATTGTAGAATAACAATGAAGACAGCTAAAAGTCTGAAACGTTGACCAGGTAATCAAAATAATTTGAAATTGCTTAAAGTCGGAGAACTCCCCTTAGCCAGGTAACCATATATTAAATGAAAATTATTAAAGTTGCTAAAAGTCACAGAATATGTTGCATTGAGGTAGTAGTAGTACTAATAGTTATGTATTCTGAGACAGGTACCTAAAATGAGTTAAAATTCCTTAAGGCGAAATGTGTCTCACATTGCACAGGTTCTGAGGGGGTAAAGCAGACGTAGATGCTGGGCGGCGTAAGGGGTCTAGCCAGCTTAGCCACCCGCGTGCGCGTGCGTTTACTAGATAGTATTCTATGTAGTGGCAAGTATCAAAGTAGGCTGCGTTGGTTGATACCTTTTTTATGGTCGACAGGCTAGGTGTTTGACCACTTTCCAATTCCCAATGCCCACTTCCCAAGTCCCACTTCCCACTTCTCGATTACCAATGCCCACTTCCCAATTCCCACTTCTCACTTCCCCCTTCCCACTTCCCACTTCCCACTTCCCAATGCCCACTTCCCACTTTCCAATTTCCAATGCCCACTGCCCACTTCCCACTTCCCACTTCCCACTTCCCACTTCCCACTTCCCACTTCCCACGTCCCACTTCCCACTTCCCACTTCCCACTTCCCACTTCCCACTTCCCACTTCCCACTTCCCACTTCCCACTTCCCACATCCCAATGCCTGCTTCCCACTTTCCCATTCCCAATGCCCACTGCCCACTTTCCAATGCCCACTTCCCACTTTCCAAATCCCAATCCCCACTTTCGAATTCCTAACTCCCCCTTCCCACTTCCCGATTCCCACTTTCCAATTTCCAATGCTCAATTCCTATTTCCCACTTCCAAATTTCCAATGCCCACTTCCCACTTCCCACATACCAATACCCACTTCCCCCATTCCAATTCCCAATGCCCACTGCCCACTTTCCAATGCCCACTTCCCACTTCCCACTTCCCACTTCCCACTTCCCACTTCCCACTTCCCACTTCCCACTTCCCACTTCCCACTTCCTACTTCCCACTTCCCACTTCCCACTCCCCACTTCCCACTCCCTACTTCCCACTTCCCCCTTCCCACTTCCCACTTCCCACTTCCCACTTCCCACTTCCCAATTCCCACTTCCCACTTCCCACTTCCCACGTCCCACTTCCCACTTCCCACTCCCCCCATCCCAATGCCTGTTTCCCACTTTCCCATTCCCAATGCCCACTGCCCACTTTCCAATGCCCACTTCCCACTTTCCAAATCCCAATCCCCACTTTCCAATTCCTAACTCCCCCTTCCCATTTTCCAATTTCCAATGCTCAATTCCCACTTCCCACTTCCCACTTCCCACTTCCAAATTTCCAATGCCCACTTCCCACTTCCCACATACCAATACCCACTTCCCCCATTCTAATTCCCAATGCCCACTGCCCACTTTCCAATGCCCACTTCCCACTTCCCACTTCCCACTTCCCACTTCCCACTTCCCACTTCCCACTTCCCACTTCCCAATTCCCACTTCGCAATCCTCACTTCCCACTTCCCACATCCCAATGCCCACTTTCCAATTTCCAATGCCCACTGCCCACTTTCCAATTTCCACTTTCCACTGCCCACTTCCCACTTTCCAATTCCCAATGCCCACTGCCCACTTTCCAATGCCCACTTCCCACTTTCCAATTCCCAATGCCCACTTCCCACTTCCCACATCCCACCCACTTCCCAATTCCCAATTTCCACTTCGCAATTCCCAATTCCCACTTCCCAATTCCCAATTTCCACTTCGCAATTCCCACCTCCCACTTCCCACTTCCCACTTCGCAATTCCCAATTCCCACTTTCCAATTCCCAACGCCACTTCCCACTTTCCAATTTCCAATGCCCAAATCTAATCGTGTTTCGGTGATCACATTCAGATAAAGAATTTTGTGAACATTTATCACACATAAAAAAAGAAAGTCAATTAACTGTTTTTAAAGGTCTCGTTTTAAATAAAAGTGAAGACGAATCACCTAGTTTGAAGCATATTTCACCTTAAAGTCGAAGAAAATTGCCTTTTTTTTATTTTTTTGTCTTAAGGCAAATAACTAAAACAAATTAAAGTTGCTAAAACTCCGAGAATATTCCCTTAAGCCAGGTAACCAAATTCTTGCACCGGAAAGATCGCGCACAAATCACGGGTTAACGACCTTTGTACTCGTACTGCGTCGTGGTAACTTCAAATTTAAACTTTGTTTTACCTCATTATTCATCCTTTTGTTACCGTCGACGACGTTGCAAATTTTATGACGCAAAATTTTATTAAAACTAAACGCCGAAAAGTTATTGAAAGGGTTTTGTACTAATTTTACTAAAACTGTTAGAACAGTTCTGTTATGCATGGTTATAGAGCTTAAGGTGTACTTAGCTAAAAATAGGTGAATTTACACAACGCAACGTTCCGTTCCGTTTTACTATGAGCACAACTTCTACATTAATACGGAAATTATTTGCCTCTCCACCCGGCCAATGGTCAACGTACCTACTATATTCACGATTTCAGATTTATGTTAAAAGTCTAAGTTGTTCATAATGATGACCAGTTTTTAGCGTAGTACACAAGCTTTAAACCCTGTATAATACTAGCGACCCGCCCCAGCTTTGCACGCGTGCAGCTTATTTTATGTGGCGACTATGACGATTACAAAACGTTGAATTTATTTCCTTATAATAAATTAGCGGACGCCTTGCGGTTTCACCCGCGTAGTTCTCGTTCCCGTAAGAATACAGGGATAAAAAGTAGCATATGACACCCGGGGATAGTGTAGCTTCCTAACGGTGAAATCGGTCCGGTTTCAATACAAACAAACAATCAATTCTTTCCTCTTTATAATAGTATAGATACAGATAGATAAATATCCTAGGCCATTTCACACAGCTCCATCTAGCCCCAAACTAAGCAAAACTTGTACCTACTATGAGAACCGGATACTTGATATACATTTTTGTAAATACATACAGACACAGTAAGGAACAAAAAAAAAACATTTATATAAGCTCATCACATAAAAAATATTTTTATCTTGAGTGGGAATAGAACCCATGCTTTACAACTCTTGAAACTGATACACTACCAAATGCTAACAGGGCAGTCAATATCGAGATGCTAACTAACAAGCCTACCAAACGAACAAACATATTTACAAATACGCAGTGAGTTAAGATTCCTACTCAAGATTGATATTTGTGTGACAAACATAAATGTTTGTTCTACGTCCGGGTATTTTGTATGTAGGTATTACAAGTATCTATCCGGTACCCATAGCACATGCTTTGCTTAGTTTAGGTATAGATGGCGCTGTATGAAATGCGCTTCGATATTTATTTATTTACCTTATTGCATTGTATTTAAAATATTCAATTTAATGTTGAAAAAGTTACATTTTAGAATTGTTGTCACGAAAATCCCAGTATTTTTATTCAGACGAGCGCAATTTCAATTCGGTGTAAATTGAACAATCACGAGCGCTTGTCTCGAAAAGTTAGAAAGTGCGCAACAATGCCGCATTACGAAGCCTCATTCTTGGGCCACTTCTGCATAAAGTTAGCCAAATTAATTTAGTTTAAGAACTGTCAGGTACTCCTAAACAAAAAGTAAACTCCTTCCTTCCCAGTTTTTATTGCACAAGATTACAAGCCCGGTTAATTTATTCTCGAAATTTGTCTCATCGTGAAAAATTCGCCTTCGCAATCGCCAACAAAAGAATGACTAATGGCTTTGTAAAACAAAGTTACGTGAACGCAGCGAAACTTTAAAAGCTTTCAAGGGCGTGAATTATTATCTAAGGCCCTTCTCTTAGTTTCTTTAATTTAGGTTTTTTTAATGATTCCATGTTTAAACGATTTCTGAAACAATTATTAGCAGTTTATTCAAATAGACACTTTACAAGCTGCGTCTCGCGATTTTATCGTGGTTTTAGGTTAAAAGTATAAGGAATCTGCATTCAAAGTTGAATCTAAATCCGCCCAGCGTGAAAAAATAACATACGTACATACAGACAAGTTTTAGCATTTATAATATTAGCTAAGCTGAACCGTACGGCTATATATCCCCTCCTTTTGAATAAAGAACAAATAAAAAGACAACGTTGTTGTTTTTTCTTGGATACGTAGCAAACGTTTTAACTCTACGATTTTTATCCGTACAGTCAAGGAATGGAACAAGCTGTCGGCTTACTTTTTACCTTAGGGATATATGATAGATCTTTTGAAGGCCAGTGTTCAACCACATTGTAGCTTACCATAAGGCAACTTTTTTTTTATTATTTGAAAAATAATGAGACGAACGCGACACTCTCCTGATGGTAAGAGATAACGCCTGTCCATGACCATTGCCAAGATACACAGAACTTTGAGCAACAAAACCAGTCCAGGGCATCACTGCTTTGGTGCTCATTACTTTGAGACTTTCGATGGTTAGTCTCAACAGCCCAGTTATTTCACTAGCTGCAGTACCCTGGTAAGGCAACTGGATGTTTAAATACGAACTCATACACTTTACACTTCGAAGACGTAAAAAATAATGCTAAAATTTTCTATACCAAATTGTTTTGTGTTTTTTGGACAAATATACCACCGGATCGCCCATGCAATCCGATTCGGACAAGCGTAAGAATATTCGAAAAACAAGCTGAGAATAATGTGCAATGTAAATATTTAACTTTCCCCAGTGCTGTCACAAAAGGGGCGGAAAGGCTTGCCATTTTTGTTGTTTACCAACACGGGGTTTTCCATGCGAAACGTCGCTATAGTAAGTGAAAATAGCAAGTCACTATTTACAGAAATGTGAACAAATTGCGGCTCAGAGTTCGGGGATAAGCCAGTGTCAATTACATATTGAGTAGGGTACCCGTTGGCTGCGACAAATTGAATGGCCTAAGGAGCTCTAGCCACCCGAATGACTGGCAATATTTACCACTAAAACATGGATTATCTGCTTATGCGACGGTATATTTTCTAATACGGCAGACATCGCACACTATTTTGATGGCACTCAATATCAGACTCTATTGGAAACGGTTGAGACAGCTACGGGTTATTGATATGAGAAAAAAATGCAATTTTGTTACTGACATGTGAGCTTTTACGTAGTATCCTAGTCTCATATTTTTATTATCTTGGATGATCTTTTATTCTTCTCATTCAATCTCAGTTACAATTATTGCTTAAAATGGTGTTGTAAGTTTAGCCTGTGTTTTTGTTTTATTTTTATGTAAAAGTTATGAGACCAACGAGACGCTCTCCTGATGATAAGAAATAACACAAATGTCTACTATACATAAAAACTTGAGTAACAAAACAAAGTCCAAAGGCATCGCTGCTTCGGCGCTCATTACTTTGAGACTTGCGATGATTAGTCTCCACAGCACTGTAATTTTGCAGTGTGTATTGTTTATGTGTGTGTAAATGGCATCGCATCTCCCAAATGACTGAACCGATTTTGATTTAGTTTCATTTCTTGTTTGAAAGGTAAATTGATTGAGAATGTTCTTAACGATTTAAGAAAATCTGTCGTCATTTTGTGTTCTGTTACAAAAAACTTACCTAAACTAATATCAACATCTTTATTTTATTCAAAAACTAGCGGACGCCTCGCGGTTTCACCCGCATAGTTTCCTTTCCCGTGGGAATACAGGGATAAAAGTAGCCTATGTCAGCCGCGGATAGCATATCTTCCCAACGGTGAAAGAATTTTTGGAATCGGTCCTGTATTTTTGGAGCCTATTCATTACAAACAAACAAACAATCAATACAGATGAAACGGAAGATTATAAGCATAATCTACTGTTTAATTCAAAAATCATAAATTTGATTTTATGCTATTTTTTAATCTACTGTTTTATTCAAACAATTGTGACTTACCGCAAATAATGACCAAAGTAAATGCCAGTAGCTGTGATTTCACTGTAAAATTATGCTCCATTTGTCCATAAATGGCAAAAATTGATTTGTATGGAAATCGTACGATCTTAACAAGAATAAACCTATTTACTCCGGATTTGAAGATACCCTACTTCTGCTTTCAATTGAAAACGTCGAATTAGTTAAAATGAAATTATTAGTATAACTCCTAAATGCCAATGGTAGCTCCATGACAGGTTTCGGTTAATTGTATAAAACAATTACGAAGGTACATTAAATTCATTTTACGAGTAATAAAATGAAAATGAAAAGGCGTCGTATGACACGAATGCTGGTATTTACTTTGGTTAAAAACTTAGCATTGCTATTGAGCGCAGCGATGCTGCCAGCATTTCGTTCAAATATCTATATTCCCTTGTTAATATTTAGACAAGATTTAGCATTGTTATTATAAATATATAAATAGTAGGTTTATGAGTTATAATTATGTCAACCATTAAATGAGTATTTTAATGTTTCCTTACTATTTAGAACTAGCGGATGTCTGGCGGTTTCACCCGTTAAGTTCCCGTTCTCGTGGGAATACAAAGATAAAAAGTGTAGCTTCCCAACGGTGAAAGAATTTCTGAAATCGGTCCAGTAGTTTCGGAGCCTATTCAATACAAACAAACAATCAAATCTTTCCTCTTTATAATATTAGAGATTAGTATGTAATTTACTTTCTTATACATAATTTAAGCAGTTACTCAAATTATAAATTCTAATAAGCATCTTACTTGAAACAATTCAGTCAAAAATATAGAGAAGAGGTATAAGAGTTAAATAAATCTATATATATATATTTGTATATATCCACAATGTTTTATTTTTCACATCTATGCAATACATAAAGGAATAGATGTAGACTTCATTGTTATTGTAACAGAAATTATATACACAGAAAAAAAAATCTTTAAGACTAAGAAATGGGAGAAACCTTATTCATGAAATGGAGTTTTTCAGGAGGATAGTGACTTTCACTGAAGAAACAAAAGAGTATATAATTGCGAATTAGAGTTTACGAATAAATTAGAACATAACATAAAGTGTGTCTTATTACATAGTGACTTTAAACGGTGAAAGAAAACATCGTGAGGAAACCTGCACGTGTGATAGATGTGTGTAGTTTTCCAACCTGCACTTGACTAGCTTAGAGGACATTTGGATATACCTGTGGGTCGTATGATGGGATAGCGCTGTTGGCTCATTGGTAGTTTATCTGCCTTAAGAGCTGTAGGTGTGTGGGTTTATTTCCCACTCAGGACAACCATTTTGTGGTATAAACAAATGTTTGTTCTGTGTCTGGGTGTTCTGTATGTATTTATAAAAAAAAAAGTATTTAAGTATTCTATCAGTTATCTGGCTGCCATAGTACAAGCTTTGGTTAATTTGGGGTCAGATGGCGCTTTGTGTAATGTCCTACTATATTTATTTATTTATATTATAAAAAAAACGTTCACAGTAGGTATTTATCCGTAATGATTCCGCTTTACTTTTTTAATGCGTTAGGCCCATGAATAGAACTCATTGTTTCCTGTGAACTACAATTTGGGCGTTTTAAGGCTAAAGTGAATAAATTTCTTCTAGATCAACATGCTCCATCCTCGGCCACACTTAAAAAAAACTAAGGCTGATCCGAACATTCGGATCCGGGCATTACTATCAAACAAGCGTTAATAACGTTAACTAGTTTTTTAAGACGTATTAAGGTCCCTAATTCTTTAAGTGTAAATCGATCAAAGTGACAGCAGTGGAGTGGCAATAAATTAACCGACAAGTGGCGGTTGCAACTTTATCTCATTTCTACCCCGGAGCGTGCGGGTAGAGAGGGGTTTCGATTAGTTCTCGGTGAAACGCTGACCTTTTCATAATTTTTGCGATTGGTGGTCGACATTTGCCTTTTGATGACCATTTCTGCGTCTTTAGAAAAGAGGCGATTTGCACTTTAGAGCTTTTGGAGTAGGTTAAATTATACTTTAAGATTTGAGTTTATGTGAACTTCGATAGCTATTAAAGTTTTTTTAATTATATGCGCCGGGTTTAAGCGTTTGACAGCTCACTCGATAATAAATGACGATGTGGTCTAAGATGGTAAGCACTGCCTTGGAATGGGTAGTGACTCTCAGGTGAGGCTGCCGGAACACCGCTGGGTGATTGGCAGACGATTTTTTTTACATAAGGGTGGTTTAATTATATTTAATTTTGTCACTGGAACTTAATTGCATTACCTCGATATTGCGGCCATGTTACAATAGCCGTGATCTCGAGCGGACCATAAAGTTTAACAGTTACACTGGGAGTGGTAGCTAGCCAATAGAATACTAAAGAGAACCCTAACACCGCGCTATGGTTTACTGACGATTTTTTCCTTGCCAGCAGCTCAAGTTCATAATTGCGATTTGAACTAACAGCCCCCAGCGCGATTTCCCGTCGCGCTAACCACTGTGCTATTATCGCTACAGCTGATTGTCAATATTATTCGTAACTTTTTGCCATTTTTATCAAAATGTCGTTTTTGTAACGATGATAACACGGTATTGATTCACACATCAAAGAGCGTGGGTACAAAGCCCAACTATGAGCTGACGGCGAAGGAAAATGTCGAGAGGAAACCATAGCATGGTGGTACTTTCAAGTATAGCTACCACCCTCGACTTGAAAATCTACCACCAAGCATCTAACGGTGTGTTCCGGTAGCCACGCATGAGAGCCAGGTTCATCACAGGCTAGGTATGTTTACCATATTCGACCACACCATCTTTGAACTCTGGTCAAACTAGTCTGTCAACCATAAAAAATGTACTATTAAATAAGTAAACGCAACTATGAGTGTCAAATGTTATTAATACACTTTTGGACCTAACACGATAATTCTCCTATTGTTATGTAGGTGTAATTAAATTAATGAAAAGTATTGTGTTTTTAGTACGTGTTGACCTTTAAATACCATGTTCGTGAAGATTTAAGTGGATTTTGGTGAATATCATCGTACCCATAATTAAAGCCTAGATTTACAGTGTAACAATTTAAATACAAATTGAAGCATGCCCTTTATTTGTCTGTTTGTTACACAAAGGGCAACAGAGTACTGAATAAATATTAGTTGACCTTGTGCTATATGAGCTTATGTATTAGATGACGTATTTTGAACACTTCATTCGTTCACCTCAACTGTAGAGCAGTGTATACACATTGTTCAAGCAGTGTATACGACAATTGCTTAATTTTTTTATAATTATGTATATTTTTTTCTTTGTTTTTGGCATCGCACTTTGTATAACTTGTCAGATTAAAGTATTACGATTTTTTGTTAATAAATCCAGTTAAATAAGCCTGAAATAAAGCAAAAGTCGCATAAAACAAGTCAAGGTCAAGTCCGGTCATGTCTCAGTAAAGCAGAGATAACTTTGCTAGAAGCTTTGACGGAGTTTTAGAAGCAAAACGAAAATATATATATTTACACACATTCGTACACATAATTTGCCAAAAATGCATGACTTATTTCACTTGATTTATAATATTGTAAAATGAAGAAATATTAAAACCTGTATTGCATCAGATTATAACATACAAATATGAAATAAAGCTAAGTTTTGGAAAAAAAATTGGACAAAACTACAATTATTTTTATCAATAAACAAATTTTTCAAAACTTTTATTTGGTTTTCCCGCGCCCGCAACAAAATCCAGCTTTCGGTGTTTTTTCTACTAAAAAGTAATGTTTATAAAAGAAACTATATAATCATATCGCAGACTAACCATTCATATCAAACTACTTCAAACAAAGCTTGTTAGTTGAGTTAATAACTGGTTACTAGAAAAGATATCTGTTGTAAACAAACCTGTCAGGTGAACGCAATAATTACGCTTTGAATGCGTCATCAATTTTGTTCCATGAGGATTGACAACACATACGTAGCAACTTTATTTATTCACTAGAAGAATGCCCGGTACTTTGTACCCAGTGCGATAGAGCTCGGTCTTTGCCTTAGCGTATACACAAATTCGGATATTAAGGTGGTTCGATTTCAAGTAATTGTGATTTACCGCAAATAAAGACCAAAATAAATGCCGGTAGCTGTAATTTCACTGTAAACTGATGTTCCATTTGTCCATAAATAGCATAAAAAATATTTGTATGGAAATCGAACCACCTTAAGTAAAGTTTCGGAGAAGTTTTTAATTGTTGAATTATTGTCAAGTTAGTAAAATTTAAATCCTCATCACTGTTGTTACTGAAACGACTGTTAAGACGGAAATAAACTTAAAATATATACCTTGAACATTTTCATGTCAGATGGGGTTTGTTTTGTTTACTAAACTGTAATGATGTGCAATTTAACTGTAGGGCTTATGTATAATGTAAGTCAAATAGTGCAACATTTTCGCTGTGCGAAAAAGCACTCTAAATAAAGACAAAAAAATAAAATTACCTTGAACTTGTAAAAAGTACCCTGTACTGTTTTTGGATTCAAATAAATGATAAAATCAATACGCAACGTACCTTTTTTTTATGTTTGACAGGCTAGGTGTTTGACCACAGCTCACCTGATGTTAAGTGACGGTGTGGTCGAAGATGGTAAAGCACACCTAGCCTGGAATGGAACTGGCTCTCAAGTGAGGCTGCCGGAACACACGGTTAGATGCTTGGCGACAAATTTTTCAACTTGAGGGTGGTAGCTAGCCAGCCGAGTACTAGAAAGTACCCTACCACCATGCTATGGTTTCCTCACGATGTTTTCCTTCACCGGCAGCTCAAGCTACAACGCTAAACGCAATACATTTGCTACGCTAAATGTGATCCTATCTCATACATTATAGTTGCAGTATTTAACGTCCCCAAAACGTCGTAATATAGGAACTTAATCTTGGTATGCCTCGTCAAGACGCAAGACAAGATTGCAAATTATGATTCAAATTCAATTCATCCGACATTGAATCGAAACGGGACGAGATGATGAAAATTACGAAGTTACAAAATTCAGTAAATCAACGCCTGAATTCAATAAATTTTACAAATAATGTAAATGTATTGTGTAAACAAAAACAAGATCCCCTTCAAATTGATTCAAGCAAGCCATCCTTCATAATCAATTCAAACGGCAAAAACGAAGCTGGAATACAAATTTATTTGTCACAAGGTGTTAAACCCTTTACCCAAAGTTGTTAAACAATGTTGCCCGGATTCAGCAGAAACAACCGACGAAATAGGGTGAAACAGCGTTACTAATAAGGGGGATTAAAATATCTTAAAGCCTTTTTACTTAGTTTAATCTGGAGTTTTTGGAGATTAACCTAATTGTGCCAGCTTGCCGTTAGTGCAGACTTGGTAGAATTTTATCATAATATTTTCGTATTTTGTGACGTCATTCGGTGTTGCTAGATTAAGATTAAGATTTGAAATACTTTAAAAAAGTTGATTAATAGCAATAAGTCTTTGCTCATAGCATAGATAATATAATTTTTGTGACACATTTTAGAAATTACAATGGTTGAAAAAATGATAATGATAAGACAACTATATAGATATGAGACTCCACAATTTCAAAAGCGTTCCCCCTAACACACTGTATAAACTTAAAGTGGTTCGATTTCCATACAAATAGATTTTTCCATTAATGGACAAATGGAGCATAATTTTACAGTGAAATCACAGCTACTACATTTATTTTGGTTATTATTTGCGGTAAATTACAATTGCTTGAATTAAACAGTAGATTATTAGCATAATGTAAAACTGTAGCGATGATAGCTCAGTGGTTAGCGCGGTAGGTTCGCATGCCGAAGGGCGTGGGTTCAAACCCCAACAATGAGCATGAGCTGCCGGCGAAGGAAAACATCGTGAGGAAACCAAAGCATGGGGGTAGGGTACTTTAGTACTCGGCTGGCTAGCTACCGCCCTCAAGTTGAATATGTGCCGCCAAGCATCTAACGGTGTGTTCCGGCAGCCTCACTTGAGCGCCAGTTGTATTCCAGGCTAGGTGTGCTTTACCATCTTCGGCCACACCTTCACTTGACATCAGGTGAGCTGTGGTCAAACACCTAGCCTGTCAACCATTAAAAAAAAAATCTACAGTTTTATTAAAAAATCATAAATTTATAAATCATTCATAAATTTCATTTTATGCTAATAATCTACTGTTTTATTTAAGCAATTGTGATTTACCGCAAATAAAGACCAAAATAAATTCCAGTAGCTGTGATTTCAGTGTAAAACTATGCTCCATTTGTCCATAAATGGCAAAAAATTATTTATTTGTATGGAAATCGAACCACCTTAACGTAAAACACAAACTGCACTTTTGTTACATGTTTCGCGATAGATTAAGTATTTTAAAATATACGACAAGAAACTGTTTGTGGCACTTATTCTATTGTTTCTAACTTTGGGGTAATTTGAAATTTTACATAGCAGCATTGCTTATAAATATATTGCTTATAAATATATAAATGTTGTCTATAATTTTGTCTATAATTTGTGTTTATAGTAACTTCATTATACAAAGTGATCATTGCGGAGCTGCTTGAATTTTTAACAGGCAATCTGATATTTAAATGTACGAAAATTCTAATACTTACCATGGCAAGTTATTAAAATATTCTGTAAAACGGAGAATGCCTAATTAGGGAGATTTGACTCAGAATAAGTATTTTCTTTTATACGAGAGGAAAAGTATACTTAACTTTTAGGACAATAAACAAACTTTTAATTCTTTTTATTTAAACTATTAACGATACGCTCTCCTGATGGCAAGAGATAACGCATGTTCATAACCATTGCATCAATAGGTACACATAACTTTGGGTAGCAAAACAAAACCTTGGGCATCGCTGCTTTGGCTCATTACCTACTTTGAGACTTTCGATAGTTAGTCTCAACAGCCCAAAAATTTTGCAAAATTAAACCGGAACACAGTAATGTTTATACACTACAGCTTAGCAGCAGAATAAAGTGCATCCGTGCTAAGGCGGGAAAGCCGCTAGTAACTAATAAAAAAGCCTTGACATTTTAACCGCCTTCAAAAAAGGAGGAGGCTGTCAATTGCAAAATTTTTCAAAATATAATTATGTTTACCGATTACTCAAAGACGCCTAAACCTAAAATTCTTTTTTTGTTTCAAAGGTAAAAAAGGAATACTTACCATGTGGTCCCATTTAAATTTTTTCAAAATCGGTCTAGCGGTTTTTTAAAAATCAAGAATAATCTATAAATTGTATGCATAGATGATATTTCCGTTTACTCCGAAACCTCGCTTCAAATGAGCATTGCGTTTAGTTGGGTCATGGAGTCGGTCTTTTTAATTGGGAATTTATAATAGGAAGTTTTTTTCGAAAATTTTCTTCCATTTGTTATGAAATCCAATTTATCACCGAATTGAACATAAGAATAAACTAAGCCACGTTTTAGGCCTCCTAATCCTAACATTTCCGGTTCTTCTGTCACTGAGGTTTGTCAAGTGGATTTTCTTGGAGTAACTGGACAGTAATCTAAATTGGAAATCGCATTTGGTAAATATTAACAGTAAAATCTTTAGCTATTGCTATGTTTTGTCATTATTAGTGGATTTCAATTATGGCAGCATTTATCCTCTTCTGACAAGTCAGAGAATAATACGAGGTATACAAGTTTAGTAAAGATACTTTATGTGTGTAACTAAGTGATGATACTTTACGGCAACTATTTCTTTTTTTTACCCACGACGGAACGGTGACGGTATATGCGTTAGGGGTGAGAGGATGTTTGTTTGTGCAAATCCATGTTGCCATTTTTAAATACGGATAAGTCCGCGTTTCACCACTAACTCGCCTGATGGTAAGCGACGATGTGGTCGAAGACTTAGAAATACCTATTCACTCTGACCTTGAAAAGATCGAGAACTTAAAGATCTTATTATATCTCAAAAAACAAAGAACATTTCCTAACTCTAACTGGCATTCATGTTCTTCAAATTGCTTTATTAGTAAACAACAAATCATCATCATCATCAGCCTTTTGTAGTCCAGTGCAGGACATAGGACTCTCCCAAAACACGTCAATCAACCCGATCTTCGGCTTGTCGCTGCCATCCACCGCCAGCTGTCCTACGTATATCGTCACTCCATCGAGTCTCAGGGCGTCCTACACTACGTTTGCCAAACAAACAACAAATTACTATCAAAAAACAAGTCCTATATGCGAGTGCCAGATATTACTATGAGAGGCAGTGAGATCTTGGCACAGATCACCAACTTACTCTTTACAAAAAGAGCACCTTCATTAGTGCTATCCACATTTACAATATGTTGCTCAAAGTGATTATTGCCATTCCAAACAATAAAAACACTGTACTACTGTATAAAAAATGCTTTATTCATAATTTAAACTAACCTAACAGTGTATTATAGTATACTAATACTAGTACTATACAAATAGTTTGTTTGCAAGACTTCAGTTTTCTTACAACTTAGTTAAAGTTACAGCTATGTAGGTACATGACAGTTAGATATAGATATTTATATATAGGATTTATATACATAGATGCCAGTTACATTGTAGGTGTAGGAATTATACGTACATTATTGTAGTTTTACCATACAATTTTTTATAATAGTACAAAATGAAATAAAATGCTTTGATAAACAATCAATTGACTGTACCGCCCATAAAACGGTATAACTGGCAAAAAAATATTCAGGAAAAACATTTTGAACCTTATTAAAACTGCCCAGTCATTTCGCAGTATCCCATATTTATTGGCAACAAATTTCCAGTGGATATTTTCGGTTTATCGACATCGGAAGCGGGGAGGGGCGGGGAGTAGATTAGCACGAATCCCTCATAACGTTTTAGGCAGGCCATCGATAAACGAGGGGTCATCGGGGCCCGCATAGGTATTCTGTGGTGAACTTGATTTGGAATTTAGTAAGGAAATTGTATGTCATTACGGGGTCACTCACATTCAGGTAGCTAGGTTGATACAAAGTATTTTGACGCCCAGTCCAAAGATTATCACAAAGTAGCACCATTTCCTTTACACTTCCACTCCAAATATTCTGTTAAATATTACTTTGTTAATAATACCTAATTAAATTACAGAGCTTTTGAGACTAATCATCAAAGTAATGAGCGCCATACCAGCGATATTCTGGACTTTGTTTTGTTACTCAAAGTTCTGAGTATCGCTGAAATGGGAGACGGGCGTTATTTGTTACCACCAAGAGGCGTTTCATTTTTCACATAAAAAAAAACTTACTAACAAATAAGTGGATACGCTAAGCATGCCTAAACTTTATAATATGACGCAAACAATGCTAAATGTCAAAGAGGACAGATTGCAATAAAAAAAAACCTAATAAGTGTCACGTGATACGCAATAGCGTTAATAAAATAAAAGCTACTCTTGGTCCCCCATCAAAAACCAGTCGCATATTATTTTCGTGATTGCCTAAATTGGTTAAAAGCTCATTGTAAGTACCTCAGATCCCATAAATGAGATATTTTTATGGTTGACAGGCTAGGTGTTTGACCACAGCTCACCTGATGTTAAGTGAAGGTGTGGTCGAAGATGATGAAGCACACCTAGCCTGGAACGGAACTGGCTCTCAAGTGAGGCTGCCGGAACACACCGTTAGATGCTTGGCGGCAGATTTTCAACTTGAGGGTGGTAGCTAGCCAGCCGAGTACTAGAAAGTACCCTACCACCATGCTATGGTTTCCTCACGATGTTTTCCTTCACCGGCAGCTCAAGCTCATTGTTGGGGTTTGAACCCACGCCCTTCGGCATGCGAACCTACCGCGCTAACCACTGAGCTATCATCGCTACAATGTTGAGACTAACCATACACAGTCTCAAAGTAATGAGCGCCAAAGCAGCGATGTCCAGGTCTTTGTTTTATTACTCAAATTTCTGTGTATCGCTACAATGGCCTTGGACATGTGTTATCTCTTACCATCAGGAGAGTGTCTCATTCACCTCATTAATTATACATAAAAAACCGGCCAAGTGCAAGTCGGACTCGCGCTCGAAGGGTTCCGTACCATTATCTATAAAAACGGCAAAAAATCACGTTGGTTGTATGGGAGCCCCCTCAAATATTTATTTTATTATATTTTTTAGTATTTGTTGTTATAGCGGCAACATTGAACATTATCTGTGAAAATTTCAACTGTCTAACTATAACGGTTCATGAGATACAGCCTGGTGACAGACGCACGGACAAGCGGAGTCTTAGTAATAGGGTCCCGTTTTACCTTTTAGGTACGGAACCCTAAAAAGATAGTAAAATAAGTTCCGGTCTGTTATTATCGTACATTTGTTTCGTCGTTTGTTTTTCGCTTGGTAAATAGCAAAAAGTGCAAAGTAACCTCAAAAGGTAGCTGAGATCGCGGAAATTACTATCCATACAAGCTACCTAATAATTACTCTGATTGACCGCATTCGGATCGGCAGCCCCGTGGAGTTGCATAAATTGACGTGGATAATATTGGTATTTACTCACCTGTGTCGTATCTGTGTTATGTACCAATCTGTGCATGAACTGTCATTATGTAACTAATTACGCTGAAATAGTTCTATTTGTAAGTTTCGGCAGCCTAGTAGAAAGATCGTCTGGCTTTCAATTTAGAGATCCTGGGTTCGAATCCTACAAACCTATGTCTTTTTACAAGTTTTTATTTAACTTGCAATGTATGTATGTTAACTATGTTTGCTCGGGTAGGGTAGAAAAGTTAAATTTGACCCACTTCCCGATGTCCGATCGGACTCAAATTTGGTGTAGATATGTATCTTCGGTGACAATACAATGATACCATAGAGCTGGTCTGATGATGGAGACTGAAGATGAATCTAGGAACTTCTAATTTTCGAGTTTCTTCGAGTCTAGGCTCGATTGATTCGTCTTTTTTTTTTAAATTCAAAATAGGTTCGCGTTTAACCACACTCTGCCTGATGCTAAGCAGTAGTGTGGTCTAAAATGGAGCACGCTTACCTAAAACAAACCTATTTACTCTAGATTTGAAGACGCCAATATTGTAACTAACAGGGAACACAGACTCCGGCAGAGAGTTCTACAACTTCGCTGTGCGAATGAAAAATGTGGAATCAAAACGCTTTGTGCGTACATGGGGAACATCCACCATGTGCGGATGACGTTTTGGTCGCGTTTGTCTGGCCGTCCGGTAGAAGAAAGGTGCAGGGGGAACCAAATTGCGCAGTTCAAGTGTCAAGTCTTGAGGAGCTCTTCATGCCGTGGCCACCTTCTAGCTTCATCTTTAACTAAAAGGTGGCCACGGTATCTCTGTAATAACTCTTTCTTTCCTTCTAATGATGTATCTGTTTGTTGTTAGATACCTTGTTGTTATTACAATCTAGCCTAGTTGAGACTAATAAGTAATTTTAATATGGCTAAAATTGCGAAGTAGAGTATCACGTCTGTAATAAGTACTACATTAATAATATCCAATCCTTAAAAATACTATCCAAGGAATACCAAAGTTAAATTCGAAGCTATACTTGCGTGTGAAAAATGACGGTGTTAGTAACATAGAAAATGAAAGAGAAAGATAGCCCCAATTAATACCATTTCAAAGCTAGTTTCGATAACTAACTGTAGCCAAACCTCTGAGGAAGCATTAAACTTAAGGGAGTTAATTTAAAATCACACGTCGTGCCTAATTGCGATCTCAAAGCGATTCGAGAAGGTTCACAGTGTTACGGGTACGGAGCTAATTCGGTTCCGTAATTAATACGTACCTTGCGCGAACATCGACCTACTAATGAAGGCCTGAGGAGCCTATAAAGGAGGAAACACGCTTGGCGGATACTAGTTTTTGTAAACTTTTGCTGATGTACTCTACTATTTGTGGGAATGGGGTGGTTTTTTTGCTGTTTTGGTGGTTTTGGGATTTAGATGTATCTGAGCTAATACTTTAGAGATTTTTGTAAATTTCGTTTATGTTTTCCTCAAGCGAGTTGTGTGAGTGGCCAGTCCTGGCGTCAAAACTTGCCACCAAAGCCCTCCACCGACATGGTTAAATGTCTTTTCTTATAGTATACGAGCGGGCCGGTCCGGCTTCGCACGGGTAAACAAAACTCGATTAATAACCTATGTTACTCAGTGATCATGTAGCATTCTAATGATGAAAGAATCATTCAGATCGGTCCAGTAGTTTCGGAACCTATATAACCTATATATAGATAGATAGATAGAAGATAGAACAATAGACCGGCCCATACAATTTAACATGTCATCCAATTAATGATTAGACACAGAAAGAAATGTCACCAAATGTTTATTTAAATGTTTGTTTTAATATATGACCACAGCTCACCTGATGTTAAGTCACGGTGTGTTCGATGATGGTAAACACACCAGGCTGGATTGGAACTGGCTCTCAAGTGACTCTGCCGGAGCACACCTTAAAGTACTTGACGGCAGGTTTTTAACTTGAGTGTGGTAGCTAGGAAAGTACTCTACCACTACGCTATGGTTTCATCAAGGAAACTCAAGTAGGATATAGTAAACAAACACAGCCTGGAGTGAAAACTAGTACTTAAGTGTGGCTGCCGCAACGCAATGTTTGGTACTTGGCGATTGATTTTTAACCTAAGGGTGGTAACTAGCCAATGGAATATTAGAAGGTAACCTACTTTTTTTTTACAAACAGCGCCATCTGACCCCAACCTAAGCACATCTTGTACTATGGAAGTCAGAAAACTGATATAATACTTACATACTTTTTTTGCTAATACATACTTGTAATAAATACAGAACAACCAGACACAGAACAAACATTTGTTTATACCACAAAATATTTATCCTGGGTGGGAGTCGAACCCACGCCCTTCACAGGTCTTGAAGAGGAGATACCAATAAGCCAACAGAGCTGTCAATTTCTTCACCGGTTCATTTCTAGGATTTGAACCCTCGCCTTTTGCGTTCGATCTAACCACGCTAACCCATAAACTATCATCGCTTGAAAACCTCTTAATACGTATGTACACGTAAATAGAATAAAATTCCCTGTATTTTCTGATCCAGTCAATCTATGAGCCTTTATGTCTACAGAAAGCGTTATCTATTTCAACTGAAGGGAGCGCCGAAATATTCATAAGGAAAATGCGATGAAATCTATTTTGTTTTTGTTTTTATTATAAAGATGTCATGTCTATAGCATAAAAGGGAAGAAGAGTGACATGATTATAATAAACGTTATTGATTTATTTTGTACTAGCTGTGCCTTTTGGATTTACCTGCGAGTATACAGTCTTTACTAATATTTAACATTATCACAGCCCTGTTGTTTCATTGGTAGTATGTCTGCTTCAAGAGCTTTAGGGTGTGGGTTCAATTCCCACCCAGTACCAACATTGTGTGGTATAAATAAACAAATGTTTATTCTGTGTCTGGGTGTAGGTACTGTATGTTATAGACAAAACACAAAACACAACAATATACAAATGTGAAACATAAAAAAAGAGAAAGAACAAAACAAAACAAAATAATAAACAAATGTACCTATCATGTGTATGTATTCACAAAAAAAAACTATATAAGTGTTCTATCAGTTATCTGACTTCCATAATGCAAGCTTTGCTTAGTTTTTTTTAATAGTATTTATATAGGTGGTAGATCTCATTAGTGGGGGTCGTTTAAGTATCTAAACGACTTGCGTGCTTGCAGTGTTCATATACTATGAGTACACCAGATATCCTGCCTCCAAGCAGTAGTGCGAAAACATTACTGTGCCAAGTTGTGAAGGGTAACCGAAATTACAAATTGATTGAGGCTAGCCATTTTTTATGTATTTGTTTGTTTTGTTTTATAAGCGTCAAAGCTGCCTCGTTAGGCTTTGTTTCGTTTCTAAAAGTTATGAGTAACACTGGAATAGTCACGGACTGACGTGATTTCTAACCATCAGGAGATCGTTTCGTTTATCTCGTTACTACAAAAGTCTGTCACGTTTTTAGGAAAACTGACATGCTCTCAATTGAGACTGTCTAAACATATCGTTAGGTGCTTGACCGCTGATTTTCAACTTAAGGATTGTAGCTAACTTTCGTGATACTAGAGAGTACCACCATACTATGGTTCCCTCATGATACGTTTCATCGATATCTCAAGCTGATTGTAGGGATTTGAACCCACACCCTTAACTACTACGCTGTCTTCGCTACAAATAATACATCTACTACATCTCTGAAACTACTGGACCGATCTGAATAATTCTTTTATCATTAGAATGCTACATAATCACTAAGAGACATAGGCTATATTTATATTGTTAATCGAGTTTTGATTTCCCGTGCGAAGCCGGGACGGCCCGCTAGTTCGGGTAATAAATAGAGATACGCTGATACGCTTATACAGGAAATCGTAAAAAGAACTTATTGTATCAAACAAAACTATTTCAGAGTGTTGCCCTAGTAAAAGTTGTTCATAATAATGAGAACAATAATCCTTTTTCGGCTTAGTACACCCAACGTTCAACGCTTACAACCTGGTGTTCAATGCCTATAAATATTTATAAATAAAAGTAAATCTAGAAAAGTGTCAAAAAGCACATCCACAGATTTCTAACTTCAAAACGTTAGCTCACCTGCCGAGGCGGCCGTTTCGCCGCCCGCCCTGAATTGAAGGTGAGTTGTTCAGACGCCTCAGTACTCCGCGAACCGCGGTCCAGTGAGCACGCTGTTACGCGCGATGACTGAAAAGCATGCCCTCACGTAATCAAAACTTTCACCCGTGCAAATCTGAATCGATCTCAAATTACAGTAATAAAATCGAACTAGTTCTTGTCCCGTGTCTTTCTTTCATATGTGATAGTGGAATATACTTGCATAAATGTAACTGAGTAGGTTTAATATATTGTATCTAATAACACTGGTCTGACGGTATTGTTTAGTAGTAAACAATGGTCTATGCAGTTGACAGATATCAGCTGTTATGTAGGTATATTGACATTACCATTATATCAATTAAAGCGCATATTCAACATATTATTATGCTGAAATAAGCTACCACATGAAATTTGAAGTACGGGTTTATACTATTGATATCTAAACTTTTTGGAAAGCTTAAAAAAATTGTCATGAAACGTGTATTTCGTAGCGCCCTATATTCGAATCCTAATTTTTAATTTAATAGACGCGTTGTTAGAAAATTTACGTAGCTATCCATTAGTGATGTTACAATAGCGTTGGAAAATCAGAGATATATCTTTAATCCATATTAGTAAAAAAAAAGATATGTTAGATGCTTTAATAAATTT
This sequence comes from Biston betularia, assembly GCA_905404145.2. Lineage (NCBI taxonomy): Eukaryota > Metazoa > Arthropoda > Insecta > Lepidoptera > Geometridae > Biston > Biston betularia. The sequence goes on from FR989879.1 coordinate 6,968,303, forward strand.
TGATTTAGACTTGATAGGTCTTCATTTGTTTTTAATTTAGCAATGTCAACTCTATAAAGACAATAATTTTATTTCATCAAGTTATATATTATGCATTCTATTCCTATGAGATTACAATGCCGCATCGTGTAGTTGAATTAATCAGCTTGTGTGTAATAATGTTAATTGGCAGTAGTAAATAGTATCGTTACCGTTTTAGTGATATCGTCTGGTTTTAGTTGGAACGAAATAGATTACTTTTGTCGCAAAGTGTACGTGTGTAAATAAAATTCGTGTTTTTGACAATCTTTTGAAAAATATGTAAATAGAAAAACGTTTTTTTATGTAAAATGATTTTGGAAAAGAACATCATCAATGACGTCTCTATAAACTGAGCGAGTGAATCATTTATCTTTGTCAACCGTTTCTCATCCATATAATTAAACAATTCAACATCTCCACTAGAAATAGTCAAGGGAACATTAAGTTGGGAATATAGCATATACCTTACAGTATATCAAACTACAAATAATATATCTAAGATCATTCATTACATATAAAATTAGGACGTATAAAAATCGGCACTACGATAAATCGGACTATTTTTTGGGATTTGAAAATATTTTTTTTGCATCTAGATGGCGTCACTCTCTGTGCGTGTTTCAAGCTTGTTTAGCTTTACGTTGGACACTTTGTAATAGTGTAGCGTGAAATCGATAGATGGCGTTTTTTTAGTGAATGTTGAATAAACGCGATCCAATGCAGTTACGAAGTGTAGCGGATTAATTCTGCACTCGATTAATACAATACTGAAGACGACGGCACACATCGTCAGTGACATAAAATATGGTCAAAGTAAAAGTGAAAAGTGATTGTATTTATTATTTTATTCCTTTATTTAATTCTTTATTACCATACCGCTAGACATTGGAATCAGCTGCCCGAGTGGGTGTTCCCCAATGAATATAGTCTGGGTACCTTCAAGTCGCGAGTGAATCGGTTTCTTCTAGGCGAGCGTGCTCCACCGTAGACCGCATCTTCGCTTAACATCAGGCGGGATGGCGGTCAAACGCAAGCCTATCTAATATAAAAAAAAATAAAAAAATTATTGCACACGTAAAATATGTATCAGTGGAGGACTTCATTCCAAAGCATTTTTAAGCGCCATCCCCACAGTATACTATAATATGAGTTGTGGTTGTAGGCGCGCATCAAAATATGTTTATGTATGTATATGTGTGTATGTATTTGTATTAAAAGAAAACATTATATTAAGACGAGTATAAATTACATCTTATCTATAAATACAGCAAATAATTAAATATGACACTACTGAATATTTATAAATAAATAAATAAACCATTATAAATTATACAAAATATATATTTAAATATACAAAAATTTGCATTTACAAAAAAAAAGTACATATTTAAGTATTTTAATGTTTGCGAACATTAATCACACATCTTTATAATAATTTTTCTATTTTTTCTAAATTATGGGTACCATGCAATGGTTATGAAAAGGCATTTTCCTTCATCAGATTGGTGGTCCGTTACATACATTAAAAAAAGGACTTAAAAATCGATCTCAAACTTCAGATAATACTCGTTTTTAATTTTGTAAACATTTAATTTCCGTAGCTTAATAAAACTCCAATTTATAATTTGCTATGTAAAGAAAAATTATTTTTACCAACGGTAACAGTCAAACTACCTAGTAGACTTGTTTATTCATTGACGCTTTTAATTTCCTAATTAGACGCTTCATACGCCATGTTAATTTGAGACTACTTAGTTTTTCTTGAAATCATTAACATAGCCATTACCGTAAGCTTTCAAATTAATATGCATGACTTAGTTTAGGTGCGTTGTTGGTATGTTTTCTGCGTTATTATGTTAAATTAATAATGTATGGTTTCGTGGATTTCTATTCTAAATAGGGAACGTACTGATTCTATGAAATTTTGGGGCGAAATTTAAGTATTATTAGACAAGCTGCGCCCCGCGGTGTTACCCGCTACATATTTTTTGGATGGAAAGTAGCCTATGTCTCGTCTTAATCCAGGGTCTCAGCTACCAAATACATCCAAATCCGTACAGTAGTTCTTGCGAGAAAGAGTAACAAACATCCATCTATCCATCCATCCATCCAAACTTTCACATTTGTTTTTGTTTTTTGTTTATATGGTCGACAGGCTAGGTGTTTGACCACAGCTCATCTGATGTTAAGTGAAGGTGTAGTCGAAGATAGTAACGCACACCTAGCCTGGAATAGAACTGGCTCTCAAGTGAGGCTACCGGAACATACCGTTAGATGCTTGGCGGCAGATTTTCAACTTGAGGGTGGTAGCTAGCCAGCCGAGTACTAGAAAGTACCCTACCACCATGCTATGGTTTCCTCACTATGTTTTTCTTCACTGGCAGCTCAAGCTCATTGTTGGGGTTTGAATCCATGCCCTTCGGCATGCGAACCAACCGCGCTAAACACTGAGCTATCATCGCTACAAGATATATGATATTACTGAAATTAGCAACAACACGCTGTTCGCTCACTTTCCTATATTCAGATCTATGAAAAGGCGTTAAAACTTACCACTAGTCAAATATCATCAAACCTTCTATTTATCTATAAAAAGAACAACCATAAGCCATAATAATTAACCATTGATGAAAATTGTACCTAAAGTAACGTTGGTAGGACCATATAAAGTTTGGTTAAGAAAAGATTGGAACTTGAGCAGCGAAGCAGCGATGTGAACGAACGTTGATGTGTGTCGAAAAATCTCCTTAAACCTACCCATCAGTCGAAATCCTAGGAAAGCGATGGATGCGGCACTCGCACGGCGATACTAATGAAAGTCAAGAAATTACTGCTCGTCTAGAAATTTTGAGTTAAATATAGAAAGAAGACAGTTCACACCCTAGAGTGACACATTATACTTTTTCATCTGAAAGTAGTTGGGTTTAAGTTAATCAAACTGATACGAATAACTTGTTTTTTCTTCTTTTTGTGGTTGACAGGCTATATATTTGACAACAGCACGCCTAATATTAAGTGATGGTGTGGTCAAAGATGGCCACGACTTGCCTGGAATGAACTGGCTCTCAAGATTTTCAACATGTGTTAGCTAGACAGTCGAGATCTAGAAAGTACCCTACCACCACGCAACTTGATCACGATAGAATCTTTTAAGCAAGAGTCGATGTCGTTTCGTTAGAAAATTGTATACATAAACTTATTGTGTTAATTTTACACGACAAAAAAAATTTGTTGTTAAAACTGTTTAAATGATTCATGTTTTATCTGGTTGATTCATTGATGAATTCTCCCTTTATTGGCTACTAGCGAACGCCTTGCGATTTCACTCCCGCAGTTCCCGTTCCCGTGGGAATACAAGGATAAAAACAAACTTGTGGCACTCGGGAATAGTGTAGATTCCCAACGGCGAAAGAATTTTTGAAATCGGTCCAGTAGCTTCGGAGCTTATTCAATACAAACAAACAATCAAATCTTTCCTTTTTATAATAGTATTGATATATAGATATACCAAAGATTACATGATAAGATGTTCTTGTTAGAAGATTTATAAAAATTAAAGTTACAGCCATAGTGTACATATCCTCTAGAGAGTTTGCTTGTCGAGGTCTCCGTTGTAGATAAACTTATAAACGGTGCAAATGCTTGTCAACGAGGCTTTAAGGCAATTTCCTCTGAACATCTAACAATTTCCTGACAAATCCTCTACTGAAATCAAAGCTCAGAAAAAACGGAATAAAAGAAAACAGGTTTCTGGAACGGAAGCCGTACAAATCCAGAACAACTTCGCGTTTAGTTTACAAATGTTTGCATGGGAGATGTTTATAAAGTATAGAGGCCAAGATATATTTTTAAATGCAGATATTATCACATTTTGTTGTTTTGCTATAGTCGTTGTCATTTTGTTTCGATTTTTACCGCGATTTTTTACAATATCGTCGACTTAACAAGCTATTAGCGGCAAATAAGTTATCATATTGTGTCAAAAACTTTCAAGGTAGGCTCTTACAACACTAGGTTTTCATGCTAGTCACTTGACGCTTCCTCTATTTACTTTATAACTGTTTGTTTTTGTTTTTCCTATATGTTACAAGATAAAATCTTTTTCATTCTTTCTTTAAGCTTTGAACCTAAACGGCACAAACAAGTAAATTCTATTCAAATAACTAGGTATATATTATGTATCTATAGAGATTTTGAGCTTCAAACGCGGCAGCATCGGCTTATTTCAAAGTTACGAAAATATGAGACGGTGCCAAAGAGTAGATACATGTGGCGTCCCAAATCAAATGCAACATTTTGTTTGAAGTGAATATGTGAACATGTTCTATTCACAATAGCATATCAGAAGCTTCATTTTAGCCTGAAGAAGGAACGTGTTGTCCCAAACTATATTAGCTCTTCGTCACTTGCGTTGGGTCGTTTAGTCCCCTTTGATGAAGTATTTGCTCCTTGAAAGCTTTTGTTAAATTTTTCTTCGAGAATTCTCTTTAAAATCAACACGGCGCCTTCCCCGTAAGCACCGGATTGCAGCGAAAAATTGTAAAAAGTTACGTTCCAGTCTTTCAACGATAACACTAGAGAGCACTTTCGATTTTTTTTTTCGTTATACAAAGTTGCATTTTACGAGTTGCATGCATATCTTTTATGTGAATAGAATATCGCCTTGAAATTGACATTTGGCTGAAATTTTAGTTCCATTTTACACTCTATACTATTGCACATTATGCATTTCGTTCAAAATAAAACGAGGCAAAAACATAACTGACGATCTTTCCACCGCTACACATGCAGCTGATTGTTGTTTTCGTACTTTCAATTATTTAAATAAAAAATCATCTGGCGTACTATAACATTATTTTACGTATTTTTTTTACAAGTTCACACGAGTAGCTGACGATTTTTCGTTAGCTCACTATGACGTTTAATATTTATGAACAAAGTTTCAGTCGGCGTACCTATAACTTAATTATTTTTTTACCTCTTTCGCAACCTCCCACACCCACACCCACCGCTACTTGAGCAGCTGACGTTCGGTTAATTTATTACTCATATAAGATCAACTATTTCAGTCGGCGTACTATTACTCAATTATTTTTTTACCTCTATCTCAACCTCCCACACCCACACCCACCGCTACTTGAGCAGTGACGTTTGGTTCACTTATTTATTAGTCTTATAAGATCAACTATCGATGCCAACATCAGCCGGCTTACTATGACTTTTGTATTTGCAACGCTACCTCCCGGGCTATAATGTTATCGGTGCGTTAAGCTATAATAAGTCTCATTAGAGAATCAATAGGGATACTAGTTAAGAGTCATACGTAAGGATTACCTTTAGATTATCATTATACGGATAAATGTTCCATTATCAATTCTTGCTTACAAAGTCATGAATAGCGTGATAATAACGATTAGCAGTTAGCAGGCTATTGTTATGGAATCGAAGGAATCTTCCTACATTGAATGTAGTATAGAAATGTAATGGTTTTTTAATTTAGATTAAATAGTTAAATTTTAATATGGTTACCGACTTGCCCGATGGAAAGCGATGGAGCCGAGGATGGAGCACGTTGATCTAGAAGAAATCTGTCTAGCCTTAAAAACATATTTAGCTATTCTCTCGATATTTTTAACGTGTATAAGTTAATATTTCCATTTTTTGAAGCCGGTTAAAATTGCATTTGATCGCCAACTCGCCGTATAGTAAGCAACGATATTGTTGTAAATGTAGTACACGATGGGCTTACCATCAGGCGAACCGCATGCTTGTATGCCATTCATTGTACAAAAATATGTATAAGAAATTAAAAGATGGAAACATGCGTACACGCATACAAACTTGGTTGCTAGATAACACAGTAGTTAGCGCAGTTGAAATGTTACTACGTTTAATGGCATGGTTTCAACTTGGTGGTAGATTTCCTTAGTAGGAAGTCGTCTAGGTCGTTACCACCGCAATACCAGATATATTGCCACCAAGCAGTAGTGTGTAAATATTACTGTCTTACGGTTTGAAGGGTACTGCAGCTAGCGAAATTAAAATGAAAATAAAAAATAAATATCGCAGGACATTACACACAGCGCCATCTGACCCCCAAACTAAGCAAAGCCTGTACTATAGAAGTCAGATAACTGATAGAATACTTAAATACTTTATTACTGGGCTGTTGAGACTAACCATCAAAGTCTCAAAGTAATGAGCACCAAAGCAGCGATGTCCTGGGCTATGTTTTACTACTCAAAGTTCTGTGTATCGCTGCAATGGTCATGGACAGGCGTTATCTCTACGCTACTCGTTAGATTATTATTTACATAAAAAAACAAGCTTTCACTTTTTTAGTTTTGGATGAGTATTATGCTCGCAAAATAATCTTTACACGGTTGTACTGCCAGGACTAAATATACACTGGTAGTTGTACAATTGTACATGTTTGATGCATATTGATACAATAAAGACATTTTAAAACTAAAAACTAAACTATTAACCAACTAAGCTAACAAACTCAACAAATAAAAACTTAAATAATTTTGTGTAATTAGCACATAGTTAGTACAAATTAGTACACGGCTAGTAATTGCGACAAAATATGTCATAATGCCTGTAAAGTACCGGTAAAACTGCACCAAGGCACGCTTCCCTCTTATTACACGTGTAAACAAATTATAATTTCAATTTGAACTTGTCTACATGAAAATTACATTATACGGGTAAGCTTGTAAGTGTTTTTTTTTGAGAACTGGCATCTTCTCGTTAAGTGCAAAGTAAGGTCACTGTCCATCACGCTGTCAAGTGCAGAGTAGACTTCACATATCTTCGAGAACATTACGAACTCTCATGAATATTCCAGTATATAGATTTAAAAAAATAACTTATTTTTTATTTAGATTGTCTCTAAACTTCCATCGATCTATATACAATTTATTTCTTTTAGATGTTGTAGACATAATTGTTTTGTTTGCCCAGCGAGGTTGTGGAACTCGCTAGCGGAGTCTATTTTCCCCCAAAAGTAAGTATAAAATATGAGTGTCTTCAAATCCAGAGTAATTTTTTTCCTTTTAGGAAAGTTCCTTTTGTCCTGCCAAGTAGCGTGTAGTCAAACGTGAAAGAATTTAGTAGATTTAAATGTATTTTGTTGGATGTATTTAGTTATATAATAGCACTTGTCTATTAAAAATAATAGCATAATAATAGCACTTGTCTATTAACTTATAACATAATTAATATTTTTGGCAATTATTTTGACATTTCTTTTTTAGTTTAATTTTCATCTCAAAATTAGTTGTTTATTTCTTTAATTTTTACTTGTCTTAGGTACATTTTTTACTTAATTTAATGATACTTGTCTATTATCAAAATGTACGTGGATTAAGAACCAAAACCCTAGACTTGTATAACGAGGTTGTTTCTAACAACTACGACATTATTGTATTAACTGAGACATGGTGTAAGAGCGGCGTCTTCGATTCTGAATTGTTCGATGATAGATATATAGTTTATAGGCGCGATGGTGAATCAAGCAAAATTCATAGTAAGAAGGATGGGGGAGGGGTAGTTGTGGCGGTATCCAAGCGTTACAGCTCCAGGCGACTTCAGGATTTAGAGTCGAATTGTGAAGACGTGTGGCTTCAGTTGGACGGTTTTGACGGTGGTCAACATTTATCTTTTTATTTATGCTCAGTCTACCTACGCTCACCCTTGAAGTATAATGCTTTAAAAGATTTTTTAGGTAATTCCAATTGTATCTTGGAAAAGAGTAACTTCAAAAACGTCATATTTGTTGGTGATTTTAACTTGTCTTGTATAGACTGGAATTTTAGTGATAATACACAATCTCTTAACTGTAAGCCCAATGAAAGCTATTTACCTAATATGCTCCTTGACTTTTGCAACATGAATAAATTGGTACAGTTCAATAATACCTTGAATAAGGATGGCAAAATCTTGGATCTTGTCCTCAGTAACAATACCAACATTACAAACTTGCACGCCACCAATGACGCGCTATCAAAAGTAGATAATTATCACCCTCCATTTGTATTTGGCATATCTCATTGCGACGTAAATACAAGTAATAATAATAGTCTAACTCCGAATAATGGATATCGATTTTGTTTTTATAAGACAGATTATGATAATGTTATTAATGACTTAAATGCTATTAACTGGGAAGAGGAATTAGTTATCTGTCCATCTGTCGACGATATGGTTGATGCCTTTTACAAAAATCTTCGTGTCGTTATCGAAAAACACGTACCCAAGCGCTTGCCAAAAAGTAGGAGATATCCAGTATGGTTCTCTCGTCAATTAATTAACCTTCTCAAAGAAAAACTTAAGTACAGAAATAAACTTAAAAAATTTAATAATAACCCGTTGGATAGATTGTCTTATGATCTGGCCAAACAGCGTGCTAAGCATCTCATAGCTATATGCTATAAATACTATATTTTTCGGCTAGAATCTAGTTTACGTTCTAATCCCAAATTGTTTTGGTCATTTATCAAAAGTAAAAGACAAAATCAAAGTAACTTTCCTGTGCAGATGATTTTTGGTGATAAAATTGCCACAAACGGTATAGATGTTTGCAATCTGTTTGCTGATAGCTTTTCCTCCGTATACAGTGATGTTCATCCGTCTGGCATCAATACTAGTAATACCAAGGCAATGTGCAATAATTTCCTAACAACAATACAATTTGACTACGATCAAGTACTTAAAGTTTTAAAAAAACTGGACTCGAGTAAGGGAGCCGGTTCTGATGGCATACCCGCAGTCTTTGTTTCTAGAACCGCTACAGCACTTGCACATCCGCTGCGTCTTATCTACAACCGTTCATTAAAATCTGGCGTTTTTCCTCTTGGTTGGAAGTTGGCGTTGGTGGTCCCTCTCTACAAAGACGGTTCGAGGGATATGATAAGAAATTTCAGGCCTATTTCTATTCTCCCTGTTTTCGCTAAAATCTTTGAGCAACTGCTTCATCCAATTTTGACTTGGCATTTTAAAAATCTAATTAGTCCCCACCAACATGGTTTCATGAGGTCCAGATCTACAACAACAAATTTGTTGTCCTTCATTAATGCCATTTCCGTTGGAGTAGACAAGCGGTTGGCCATTGACGCCATTTACACCGACTTCAGCAAAGCGTTTGATCGTGTTAATCACCAAAGACTCGTGCAGAAGCTTTCGGCATATGGTATTGCTGAGCCTCTGCTGAGTTGGTGCACGTCTTACCTTTCTGATCGTCGGTCAACAGTTGTGGCGTCTGGATTCTCCTCTGACAGTTTTCCGGCACTGTCCGGAGTGCCGCAAGGTTCCCATCTGGGGCCCCTATTTTTCAACATATTTATCAATGATATCAGTGATTGTTTCCTTCACAGCAATCACTATTTGTTTGCTGATGACTTGAAGTTGTTTAAAGTCATAAACAGCTCTTCTGATGCGTTGCTCTTACAGGGTGATATCGATCGTCTCGCTACATGGTGTTGCTGCAACGGAATGGACCTCAACACATCAAAATGTTACTCTGTTCACTTTTCTAGGAAAAAGACCAGAATACCCTTTAAATACAAGATTAATAATAGCCATTTAAAGGAGCTTGAAAGTATTCGGGACCTTGGTGTAGAAATCGATAAAGAGTTAAGGTTTCGCATTCATATTGATAATGTCTGTTCGAAGGCGTTTAAATCTCTTGGCTTCGTACTGCGTAACTGCAAAGATTTTAAAAATCCAAATACAAAAATATTACTGTATAATTCCTACGTCCGGAGTACCTTGGAGTACTGTAGCGTTACTTGGAACCCATTTTATGATGTCTACAAAAAGAAGCTTGAAAGCGTACAGAAGCGTTTCATGTGGCACCTTGCTTTTTCTTGCAATGTTGCTAATACCATCAAAAGTTATCCGGCGAGGCTTAAATACTTCCATATGAGCTCTCTTTCGGATCGTAGACGCACGTTCGATTTACTGTTCTTATACAAACTTGTAAACGGAGCACTCGATGTCCCTGAACTGTTATCTTGCTTAAATTTTCCTGTACCAACTACGCAAACCAGGGCTTCGAGGCTCAAAGTCTTAACGAATCCTGGATATTATACCAACCTCGGCAAAAATGCGCCCCTAAATAGACTTATAACGCTACTGAATAGTCTACATAGCAAACATTCGTTGGACTTTTTTACTAGCACTGTTAGCAGCTTCAAGCGGGCTATCCGCAATATTAACTTAGCTGATGACATTTAAATTATTGTATTGTTGACTTGTATAATTATCTATTTTATTTTTGACCATGTAATGATGAATTCGTATTTGTAGCTTTTGACTTAATTAGTATTGACAATTTTTTTTGACTATTGTTTAATTTTGACTGAATATTTAATTGTAATGCATGCCGTCTTCGCCTATAATTGCTGTGACACTTATCTTGACATTTGTAATTTAGTAATTTTATTTTTAATGTATTGGTGTACACTGTGTTGGCGAACTTTATAAATAAATAAATAAAACGCAAATTCAAGTCTCGGAGTCCATGCTTTTATTTACCGTTTCAAATAACATGACAGTAACAATCCCACTAATATTATAAATGTGAAAGTATGGATGGGTGTTTGTTACTCTATCACGCAAAAACTACTGAATGGATTTCGATAAAATTTGGTATGGAGGTAGCTGACACCTTGGATTAACACATAGGCTACTTTTTATCTCGAAAACAAGTTGCGGGTAACACTCCGGGGTGCAGCTAGTATGCAAATATTTGAAAAGATACAGGTGTGTGTCGTATGATTCAAACACAGGCTGCCTCCTAAATTGGCAACCAAATTGTCTCCCAATTAAGCTGCCGTGACTTTGACAAGCATAATATAAGGCAGGACATGAATTAAGTAATATATATTTTGTTTCAGGTGGTGGTTCCGAGACCGTTTTGTCGCAAAAAGAGTCCTGCATAATTAATTTGGTTATTTTGCCGTACTGCCTAGCCGCACGTGATAATGCACTATTTCAATACTCACTTTGAAACTACATTTAAAATATTGTCATTTAATTTTATAATTAAATGACAATATTATTGTGTTCCGGTTCAAAGCTTACTGCAGCTAGCGCAATTACTGGGCTCTTAAGACTAACCATCGAAAGTCTCAAAGTAATGAGCGCTAAAGCAGTGATGCCCTGGACTTTGTTTTGTTACTCAAAGTTCTGTGTATCGCTGTAATGGTCATGGATAGGCGTTATCTCTTATCATCAGGAGAGCGTCTCGTTTGTCTTATTACTTTTTACATTAAAAAAAAATATATATATTGTAGGTGTCTACATAAATAAAATCAAATCAAACGATGCTCTGTAGTAAGCGAATAAGCGCATAGCTTGAGAACGGCAGAACCGATTTAGCTGACATTTTTTTTTTTAATAGTTTTTTTATTGTTGTAACAGCTCACTTGAAGTTAAGCCCTTAATTCTAAATGCGATATACCCCAGCTTTTGGCAATTTTAGATTGAGTTATTACCCGCCTGCCAAGGAAGGGTTTTGTTTTTATTGAAAACTTTGTCAACCGTCAATCGTAGCTGGTCAAATATAAAAAAAAAACTACAAATCACAATATTTGTGTTAAGAATTATGATAGTGTTTGGAATGAGTGACCTTTGATTATGAAAAAGTAGAAGATTTTTAGAATTAAAATGACTACAAATCGATTTTTAATGACATCGGTATAATAAAAACTTTGTATTAATGACTTTTGGTGGTTATTTACTTATAACGACTATAAAACATTAAAATCGTAAGTAAACATAGAAACAGTGATTACTCGCATTCGTTAGTCATAAAATACTTACTTTCATTTTAAAAACTCTGTTCAGTAGTTGACAGCTCATATAGTAGCAGCTATTTTTCATGAGCTGTAGGACGTGAGTTCAATCCCCCGCCCAAGACAAACTTCTATGTGACGAACATATTTGTCTGTATGTGTGTTTATGTGTCATTAATTTCTATTTACAAAATAAAAAGTGTAGGTATAGGTATTTTAGAAATGGTCCGGTTTCCATAATATAAGTTTTGCTAAGTAACGCTTTACTGATTTCGATAAAATTTAAATGGTATCAGGGAAGTATATTCTTTGAAGAAAAAAAAAAATTTTGAATATCGGTTCAGGCGTCTTCAAGTAATCGGTGAACATACATATGAAAAAGATTCCGACGAATTGAGAACCTCTTCTTTTTTTGAAGTCAGTTAAAAATGTGCAATAAGATAGCTTAACGTGAGCGAATTATCTATCAGTCACCTACGCAGTTAAAAATTAAGATCTTGGTGTGCATCTAAAACAAAATATATCTACTTTAAAACACTGGTATGAGTTAACCTGCCCTTTTTAGTCGTGTAAATAGTGTTACAAGTGATAAAAATCATGTGGAACAGTGGTGAGGAGATGAAGAAATCAGTGCTACGACATTTGGTTCTGGTTTCCATGTCGGCAGTCTTCGTGCTGGGCACTGGCGAATGGACTGAAGATGCAGAGGATCTGGGTAAGTGAATTCTTATTACAAGATTCTCTTCGATTGATTGTCCTCGTAGCTAAAGTTATAGTGAAAGTCCCGTTTTGATCAAGTCCAGTTTGTATCAGTCAAGTCTAGTCATGCTTTAGTAAAGTAGTGGCGACTTTACTATAAAAGCTTCGATGGAGTTTTGGAAGCAACACGAAAAGTCATGTTTCACTACATTGTATTATTTTCCCACACTCGCGATTGTGATTCGGCACTTTATGAACAAAGCACCACCATTTTTATACATAAACACTCGAAAAAACACTAGTTTTGGAAAAAAATACAACGAGGCGACACGACTCTTTCCGCGTTCCCGCCAAAAATCATACTGTCACTTTTTTTTCTTTGGTTTTGGCGTCGCATTTTATTTAGCATTTGCCAGTGTATTTTGTATTTATATATTTTCAAGTTAAATAAGTGTCCTCGTAGCTAGTTATAGTCAAGCCTTCTTCTTCAAGTCTTGCCCAGAAGTGGGGAAAAGTAGGCTAAAATAATAAAAATTAATGTAAGGTACATTAATTTTACCAATAAATACGAATATGCGCTCATAGTTTCTCTGATAGGTGCGAAATTTAAAATAGTTAAAAATAAAGTAGCAACAGTAGCAGTAGTAGTAGTAGGTGGACCGACCACAAAGGCCACGGCCCCGGGCCACAGTTTGAGTATAGCTGCTCTAGATCCTCAGGTTAAGTATATGACATAAAATTACAACTCGTTTCACATCATTGAAAACCACATTGTAACAAATTACCGAAAGGAATTCAAAGACTTGAATATCATTCCGATCCAACCTGATTGCTTGCGTGTTTCGTCTAGAATTCTAAAAGCACGGAAAGAGTTGAACAAATTTACATTTTTATTTCGGAAGCTGCCATCGTTGGGTACAACAACAGTTTGCATTGTCCCCGTTTTGAAACAGAGCAATCTTTGATCGGCTCGCTTCTTTTCAGCTTCATACCTACATATTACGGTTAGGAAAAGTGATGTTGTAAAAAAAGTTGTTGGTTATGAAACTCACATAACCTCAAAAATTATTTTTTTGTCCGTCATGTAAAAAAGACATCGTAGCCATAGAAACTGTTTTCTCCTTAAATTATTAAAATAGTTGTATCGTGTGTTTTCATTGTAGGGTTCCGTAGCTAAAGAGTTTTCTGAAGGGATTCAAATTTGTCGAAATTTTCAAACAACGTGTTTTATTTATGGCATATTACATTAATCTACACATAAATGCATGCCCTGGAGGACCCTGGTGAAATATATTGCATCTGTGCAAAGACGGGGCTGGTTGTTAGATTTTTTTATAATACCATATAATATTGAGTACAATGACCATATCTCAGCGAACTACATTCCAAAGGTATTATAATTAAATGAAATCCTAGTATTATAATGTTTGGCACAGTACTACGAAATACCCAGCACGGGTCCATCTCGCACTTGACCGGTTTTATTTCTGACTATGCCATCTGTGAGGCTGGCGTAGCGCCAGACAATTTCTTTGTCTCTGTCGGGAGGGACCCCTTCGAGTGTCATTGATGCAGATATTTCTATTATTGAGATACTAACGTCTCTCGGCCTTTGATCTTTGCTCCGCTCTAGTGGACACCTAATCAAAGAGACCGAAACGAGACGTTAAATTTAATAACGACATTTTTGAGAGATTTCAGTAATTTTTTTGTTGACATAATTTGATGGAAGTTAGTGTTGGTTATTTTAATGAATTTTTTACTCTAAGTCTAAGTTAAAAACTGGTTTTAAGTAAAGGCACCAAAACACATTGGCTGGCTGGCAAAAGATATTAAACTTTATAAATACAGTATTGTTCATGCCAAAAAAAATTAAAAAAAAATTACGGGTCGAATTAAATAAATCCTCATTTTGAAACCACAGATGTAAATAAATTAACATATAATGTAACAGGTGGCGGTTTTGTTACAAGAAAATTATTCCAGTCAATCTTAAGCAGCTAACAGAGTACCTACTAAGAAGTTAGCTAGTGTAATGTTATGGTTTTCTTACGTTATTTTATTACATCGGCAGCTTAAGCTCATTGTAGATATTTGAATTCACCATTTCCCCTTTCATATTTACAAAATACACGATGACTCTGCTTCTTTTATAATGAGCAAAATTTAATAAAAACGCAACGTAAAGTATCGAATATTCCAGGTATACATTTAGTTCATTTCCGCTTAACAGTCCTTTCATATACTATTATGACAATCGATTGTAATGTTCAACACCTAAGAATAAGGATAATAATCGAAGTGACATTCCTTAAACATTGTTTATATAATTATAAGCCTTTAAAAGAGGCCACCATAGCAATGCATCGTCTTAAAATTTTGCATAAGCGCTATTTTTGTGTCCAAAAAGGGTAAGCTGTTTTCCTTAGCCTGTTTCACAGAACTTTAACATGTAGACAGCAAATAACAGTTTACTTATAATAAAAAGAAAACATTATAAAAACATAACACAGGACAGGGCGGATTGGCATTGATTGACATTGACGGAAACGGGGAAATATCATACAATTTTCCAATATTAGTGTTTTAGTAAAATAGTGATGTTGTTTATCATAAACTGTTGTATTAAACGTAGAAGTATGGGCAAGTGATAATATAATGTAGTAAAACTTTTGTGTTTATTTACAAAACTCAGTAGAAGCTTCTAGTGAAGTCACCAAAAGATAGTAACAGTTACTGTGTGTCCGGACTCAACCTTGACTTACTTTGTGTAACTTTGTTTAAGATTTGTTTTATTTGATTTGTATTCAGACATTTGAAAATAACATGTAATCCTGGCAAAATGTGCGAAGTGCAGTGCCAAACACAAATAAAAAATACGCAATGCAAAACTTGCAAAGAAAAAAACTCTTGGGACTTTTTTCTCTAACTACCCTTGTTGCAAAATGTTACGAGCGCTACGAGACGTACTTTTAGAAATACAAACTCTATTTCAACGACTATTAAAAGTACAACCATTTATAACTTCTAAGACCCAATAAGCGAGGACAATAGTGGACGGAAGTGAAGAAAGAGTTCCAACATACAGATTACCATACCGATCGGGTGCTGGCAGGCCGCCAAACAATTACTCTGCCTCGTCACTGTTCCTACAAGTGATGGGCTAAGCCTCACGGTTTCACTTAGTGCTTCAATGTGTTTTATATAGAGTGGAGGGTGTTTTCGCCAGCTGGTACGGAAATAGATCATGGCTTTGATTTTAGAATCATTCGTTAGGTTTTGATTATGACCTACTTTTAAACGATATTGTATGTTAGTACGTAAACTAAACCTGTACATCATCATCAGCCTATATTAGTCCACTGCTGGACATAGGCCTCTCCCAAGGCACGCCACTCAGTCCGATCTACGGCTTTTCGCTTCCATCTACCGCCAGCTGTATATCGTCACTCCATCGAGTCTCAGGGCGTCCTACGCTACGTTTGCCAATACGCGGTCTCCACTCTAGAACACGTCTACCCCAGCGGTTATCGGTTCAAACCTGTATATCGTAAATAAATCGTTTTGATTTGATTTGAAAACAGTGACAAGCTTAAAAAATATTGTGGTCGTAAGCACATGAAAATAGTGTAGAACACTATTAGTGTGTCGTCTTTTAGATTTCTGTTTCAGGTCCTACCTCAACGGATTTTTTTATCAGTTAGCTATCGAGTGGTACACTTAAATTTTGGATTATTTTTAGGTCCACCTGGTAAGTAGTCGACGCCGCCTATAGACAATTGTAAAAAAAAAAACCCAGGTTACTCCGCATTCAAATAAGTCCGAAATCGTACGCCTTGACCTCTATTTATGTATCGTACGCCTAGATTCGCATACGACAATATGAAATACATACATATTTTTTTATGCATTTTTTAACCATTCGAAAGCTCATTTTTGAATTATTCGTTGTGATAACGCATAGTGAATGATTAAAAATATTTTTTTATTTAAATTGAATGTCAGCGTTCAATTCAAAAATAAGGTCCCTGTGCTTACGAACTTAATACCATTTCAAAGTTTGCCATATTCGTATGTGAAAATCCTACGAATTATATGAAAATAACGCACCAGTCATAGCACGTAGCGCATTTAAACTTGCTAACGTTTTCTTCCGTTTAGCTGCAATTTCAAAGCTAAAAATAATAGTTGAGTCTGTTAGTAGGTATGGAACTGAGCGTGAAACTTGGACAACTGACTTGGGGAATAGGATATCTACTTATAACTATTTCGGCGTATTTTTATCTTTATGGATTTTCCGTCAAGCATATAACGGTGTGTTCCGGTAACCTCACTTGAGAGTCAGTTCTCATTCCAGTCTAAGTATATCGTCTACGACTACACTGTCACTCAGGTGAGCTTTGGTCAGACATTTAACTTCTCGTGAAGAAAATAATTGAGTAAAAAGTAAACGAGCAAGAAAAGCCAAACGGTGGTTATTGTACTCTATTATACTTCCCTAAAATTGCTGGGAAAAAACATATTTTTTCTATCCTACGACTTTACTTTATTGTAATGACTTTTTTATCATTATAAACTGCGCCTCGCTACATAATATCGGGATAAAAAGCCTATGTGTTAATCCAGGGCCTCAGCTACCTCCATACCAAATTTCATCTGAATCCGTTCAATAGTTTTTGCGTGAAAGAGTAACAAACGGTTGGCTAGCTACCACCCTCAAGTTGAAAATCTGCCGCCAAGCATCTAACGGTGTGTTCCGGCAGCCTCACTTGAGAGCCAGTTCCATTCCAGGCTAGGTGTGCTTTACCATCTTCGACCACACCTTCACTTAACATCAGGTGAGCTGTGGTCAAACAACTAGCCTGTCAACCATAAAAAAAAAAACATCCATCCAAACTTTCACATTTATAATATTAGTGGGACTGTCTATAACAAATATTGCTATCTAACACTACCTAGGCAGGTCTATATACCTATAGACCTACCTACCTCTATAGATATAGATAGTTATGTAACCTACCACGTAACGTCATTTATCAAGTTTTTTTGTCTTTTATGTCAGCACTTTATCTCAGTTTATGACGGAGTGAGCTTGGTCTCAGTGGTTTTTCGTTTGCTCCATCCAATATTAATTTTATTTTGGAAGTCTGGTAGAGTAACTTTGTAGAAATAGCTCTGATTAACAGTAACTTTAGGTTTTGATGTTTGGTATTAATTAGATTTCTACCGAAATCCATTTCTTTTATCTATTGTTTTATTTTATTTGGAAAAACTAAACTGTGTTAACTTTTTTCTTTATGCTTTCGCATTAAATTATAGTTTGTATAAAGTAAAATATTAGTTCTGTGGCGTTATCAATACTATGTTATTTAGGTACAACTAAATTAAGACAAAGCTAGTTGGCGGTCAAACGCAAGCCTATATGTAACAAAAAAAATAGATTTACACAAAAATACACGACAATAAACAATCTTTTGTCACAATTAATTTATTCTTACTAAATAAATAAATAAATATCGTAGGACTATACACACAGCGCCATCTGGCCCCAAACTAAGCAGAGCTTGTGTGATGGAAGCCAGATAACTGATAGAATACATAAATACTTTTTTTTGTCAATACATACTTATAATACATACAGAACACCCAGACACAGAACAAATATTTTTTTAATTCATAAAATGTTTTGCCCTGAGTGGGAATCGAACCCACGCCCTACAGCTCTCAAGGCAGATATACTACCAATGAGCCAACGGGGCTGTCGATACTGTAAATACTGTCGATGTTACCTAATTGTATATTACTTAAATGTCACCCGATGTAAGTTAATTGTGTGAAAGAGACTGAAAGTCAAACTCATCTGTTCTTGTCTCTCACGTTTTTTAAGACTCTATCAAGATCACAACACTAACTTTGAAGCGCACCACTACTAAACTAACTTGGTACAGTTTAACTTAGAAAGTACTTAATTTATGAGTCAGTTTGCTTTGGACAAAGCACTTTGAAAGTTGTTTGAAAACGAAACATTTCACTTAATAAAATTTAAAGTTTTCGTTATTCTAAGTGCTATATCTGAAATCGAAATCATGAAACAATATACACTTTACTATACAAACTATTCCTATTTCAGAACCGTGAAAGCAAGACTGTCAATAAAGATACGATGCAATGTTATTTTACGTAAAGGTAATGAGACGAAGGAGATGCTCTCCTGATAGTAAGAGATAACGCCTGTCCTAGATCATTGCAGCAATACATAGAATTTTAGAAAAAAGAAAGTTCAGGGCATCGCTGCTTTGGCGCTCATTACTTTGAAACTTTTAATGGTTAGTCTCAATAGCCCTGTAATTTTGCTAGCAATACCCTTCAAACCGAAACACAGTGACGTTTCCACACTACTGCTTACTTACACATTACTATCTAGACAACCTGCTGCCAAGGAAATCTACCAAGTGAATTTAAATTAGTCTCAATAATTGTATAATTTCGCTAGCTGCAGTACCATTCACACCTTCTTCGTCGAGTCGATATTTCAATTTGTATTATTATTTTTTTTATTGGGTGGTTTTCCCTAGTATTTAGCCACTGCAACACCGCGGGAGGTTCTTGAAGGTCTTCCATGGTGGAGGAGTCTGGACAGCGAGGGCACGAGAGCTGCTGCATGGTTTGCGCAGGAGCCCCGCCCCATTCATTCACACTAAAACACATGTTATACATAATACATGTTTGCATACTACTGCTTAGCGGCAGAATGGATCTACCATCTACATCTACCATCATAAAAATTACACTTGCGATTGATTCTTTTATGTATTTCAATCTTCATAAGCTCGCTTATTTTCAATATTTCTCGAATGCATCTCTTTTATCCTTAAATTGAATTGAAATGATAGTAAATAAGGATTGTAGGCAAAAGCTATTTGGGTCCCATCTCAAAGGCATTGACGGGCCCGGTAATCAATCCTACACAGTTAACTGGAAGCCATTCTCAAATTCACTTAACTGAGGTATTTAGGTTGATCTAGAATTCAAATTTAAGCTATCTTCAGCACAAAATTGGTTTCGTAGATTATGTTAACCTTCTTTGTTCAAAATAGAGATGCTATAAATAGTTATAATGAAATTAATGATTGTTTATCACAAAGGAAATTCTGAAACTGATTCACTTACCTGATTTTATGAGGATTAAGATAAATAAATAAATATCGTAGGACATTACACACAGCGCCATCTGACCCCAAACTAAGCAGAGCTTGTGCTATGGACGACAGATAACTGATAGAATACTTAAATACTTTTTTTTTGTAAATACATACTTATAATACATACAGTACACCCAGACACAGAACAAACATCGATGTTAGTCACACAAATGTTAGTCCGGAGTGGGAATCGAACCCACGCCCTTCAGCTCTCGGAGCAGACATACTACCAATGAACCAACAGGGCTGTCAAATATACCAAGCGGTCGTAAATATCAGCTTATTTCTTTTAGCATTTATGTGCAGTTGAAGTAAACAGATCATTTGAAAGAGTATCCAAAGCAGTATTGGTAGTATCATATCAAATTTGGTTGGGTAGGGAACACCGGCAGTGAATATGTACCTACCTACACTTGGGTTGAAAATCCTAGGTACTGTACGGATTCCTGTCTCTGAAACGCAATGATCCCGACAACCGCACGGTAATACCATTGAATCTAAGAAGTTTTTGTCTTGCGTTTTGTCTATCCGGTTCGACGTAACAAGTTTGTTAGAACTTCACTAAAAACCATGTATTCTTTGTACATAAAGATCTTCCAAACGAAGAATGTGCAAAATGTGTGAAAAACGACCAACTAACTACAACCAATGATCATGATTTTTCTGTCGGTGACTTCACGATTTGTAATGGTTTTTAACCGACTTCAAAAAAGGATCGTTTCGTGGTAATCTTTTTTGTAATGATGATTTGGAACATTTTTTTTAATTTTAAAGGATATATTTGTCAGGTGGTCCCATATAAGTTCAGTCGAGCGGTTTTTAAAAAATCAATAAAAATCTAAAAATTTTACACATCGATGAGATTTTTGTTTACTCCGAAACCTCGCTGTTTCATTGGCTCAGTGCGTTTTGTTAGCATAGCCATATTATTAAACCATAATACTTAAAACCTAGCGGTGTTTGAGCTTAGAGGCATGGAGTTGATTTTTTAATTGCAATTTTTTATTTGTTTGAAAAAAAATTTAATTTAATTAACATCTTTGTAGAGTGCTGAACAAGGTGTACATACAATGTGTGATAATAAAAAACAAATGAAAAAGTAAATAAATAAAAGCTTTATATTTCATAGAAGTCGAGTTTTCAAGCTTTGCTAATAACTTAGCGTTACTTTTAGTTTTTTAAAAGCTCGTAGGAATTCTTCTGCTTAAAAATTTATGTAATTGGATAAAAAATGTAATTTAATGAAAAAAATATGGTGATGAACACAAGATGAAACTTTTCAACGTTCAATAGTGCAAATTCACTGTGCCATTACGTTATTTGCGTAGCAGGACATGCCACCTAGACTTAGATTTCCGGAACCCATTTTGAAACGCATCAACGCTAATAGTTCATTGGAATGTTCATATGTATGTATTACATTTTTTTCCATTTATGTCTTACAAGTCAAAGTCAAACCTTCGTGAAGTCCAGTCCGTGCCGGTCAAGTCCAGTTTGACTTAGTAAATTAAGGGCTTGTAGTTTTGCAAGCAACACGAAAAGTCATATTTCACCACATTATATCACTTGCGTTTGTAATTTGGCACTTTATGAGTAAATCACCACTATTTATGTACATAAAAACTTTTTAACAAGTTTAATGCGACAGCGACACCTTTGGACACTCTTTCCAGCTATAACCTTATGGTTGTTTTAAGCAGGCCGAGGTCTTTTCATAGAAAATAAATCATTTTGTTGGTATTTCTCTTCCTCCTAATTTTACTGCGTATAAATAACCACAAAGCAGCGACTTTTTTTCTTTTTTAGTATAAAACGTTAAAGGTCTCTACTTTTAAAACAGATCAATTAAGGCGCTCGGACAAAGTGATTGACTTTCTTTACCCCTTTGAAACACTCCCTTGTTTGTCCCCGGCCACACCTCTCAAGGCTCATTGATTTAGTAATGAGTATTTATAAGTAACTCAGGAGCTCAATTTCTAGTTGACTTATATTGTTTGCTCTATATACAGAGGTATAAGATTGAGGTCCTAAGAAATTGTTACGAAATGTTTAGGTATATTATATGAAAAATCAAGTTTAATAAGTCTAAGTCACATACTAAGTAACTCATAGTTAAGTCTAGTCTTGCCCTAGTAAAGTTGTGATGACTTTACTGCATGCTTGGTGAAATTTGGAAAAAAGTCACGTTTCACCACATTATATCACTGGAAAAATAAAAAAACAGAAATATGATTTTTCTCTGTCCCACCAAAAACACTTATTATTTAATAAATCAATTCGAGAAATTATATTTTTTCGCAATAATTATGGTATACATAAATAGGTATATTTGTCATATATTAGTATATCATTGGAATTTCAGATATTTATGTAATAGTAAAAGACTTTTGTATGTTCTTTGAAGTTATAAGGTTGCTTGGAAGAGATTGCTTTTAGCAATAAGGCACCTTCGTCTATTTTAAATTCTATGGGTTCTGCCGCTGGCTGCAAATGTAGAAGTTAAACCAATGATGAGCTACATGTCTTAAAATTCATTAGGAGAGCTGGATGTTTGAGAGTTGACCTGACCTTTATCACAATAATAAGAAGCAGCAGTAGTGGGACGTTTTATAAAATAAAGCTGATGACGATGAAGAAGATAAAGCTGATTATTAAAGCTTATTCAAGAGAGAGAATATAGTTTAGTACATAGACAATAGAGTTTAGTACAAATATATATTGTCTATGATAAGGATGTGAAATTACCGATTATTCCAACAGATGACGTCTTCAAAGCAACATAAAATAAATAAAAAACATATCTTTATCAATTTGGTACAACATTTTTAAACAATCGAGTCACAGTCGAGTACTAGAAATATATTTCCCTGTTACAACGCAAACCTCAATTAATCTGCAAGTTTATTTTTGTAGTCGGAATATATCCAAAATAATTATTTCAGATGGTTGCACTGAAACTTTCCGGTTGTTGAGTAAATTTTCAAGTTTTGAATGTACGAGCAATTTCGAAATTTCAACCGTTATTCTGATTTTAGGATTAATCTCATGTAGATTTAAGTTTGCTACAAAAGAAATTAAACGTTTTTTAAGCACGACTTGCAAACGCTAATATTGTTTGCAAGTGTATGATACTCATAATTATTATGTATCATATGCTTATATTGACAACGTCGAGAAAATAGGAATCATCTCAGGGAATCATCGTCTTCTTTTTTTTTATAGTATGGGCACCGTACTTTAAGCATTTGCAAGTGTTAAGTATTTAGATATTTTCAAGTATCATAAGTTCATAAGTCTCAGTCATAGTCAAAGTCACAAAAAGTTAAACGCGATGCCATAATCAAAAATCTCACAGTCAAACTGTTTATGTCAGTTGTGCACATGAGTTGTACCGTGGAAAAGTACGTAAGTTCGTTTTGTAAATTAGTTTGTAGCGATGATAGCTCAGTGGTTAGCGCGGTCGGTTCGCATGCCGAAGGGCGTGGGTTCAAACCCCAACAATGAGCTTGAGCTGCCGGTGAAGGAAAACATCGTGAGGAAACCAAAGCATGGTGGTAGAGTACTTTAGTACTCACTCGGCTGGCTAGCTACCACCCTCAAGTTGAAAATCTGCCGCCAAGCATCTAACGGTGTGTTCAGGCAGCCTCACTTGAGAGCCAGTTCCATTCCAGCTAGGTGTGCTTTACCATCTTCCACCACACCGTCACTTAACATCAGGTGAGCTGTGGTCAAACACCTAGCCTGTCAGCTATAAAAAAAAAATAGTATTCTCCCTTGTCTTGAATACCTACTTTTTATTCTTTATTAACATTACGTTAACACTATGACTCCATATCACGTATGCATTTAAATATTTCAAATTATTTTTTGCAAAAACGTGTTGCTATTTCATTAATTCGAGGCACATAGAGTTTATTTTAGTTTCGAAATCAAATTTCTAACGAAGCTTACTATCCCGTGTATTTTTCACTGTTTGCCTAAACGCCGTAGATTGACGACTTGGGTCTAGAAACGACATTCGAGAAACGTTGTGGCTCATGCAGGGGTCATTGCGTTTTGTTATACGTCACCTGTTCTTACTTATTCTGAGGGACATGATAATAACCGTAAATGAAATCGACGACTTTTCGATACCAAAATCATTGAACATTTGTTTTAAATCTGTACAAAAACGAAAACAGAATGTAGGTCAAGGAGTTGTCATTCGTGTCAAGAATTCTAACCTCTATGTTGTTCACAGATTATTATTGGCAATTTGTATACAGTTATATCTTTGTATTTATTGTTTACCAATTCCTTTAAAATAAAATTAGGTACTAAAGTACACCAAACGAATTTTAAACTGAATGGAGATTGTTGAAAGTACTTATAATAATAGTTTGCATAGTTTAAAGTTAAACGATCTATAATTTCAGGTAACGTGTCCGAAATAGGTACTGCATTGCTGAATGACGTGGCTAATGCACGAAATAAATATTTTTCTAGATTTTATCTTATTTATTCGACTTAATAACGTGTTCTTTTTTTATTATTACCAATATGAAAAATATGTTTCGTCGAGAAACGTTTTATGAGCACGGAATGAGTAACAGGAATTTCATATCGCACCGGTTACAATGCAGTTACAGAATAGGGCGTCTCGTGGACTTGAAATCGTTACAGGTCACCGATTCTGAGCTCAGTAAAGTGTAGCAAGGTGCTTTCATTTCGCATGCACTATTTTGTAGTGCTCTTGATTTGAAATTGATTTTTTGAAGCCGTAAATATTTGAATTCGAGGCTGATGGAAAATGAAATAAGGTACAGTAAATAAGTAACTTTTAAGGTTTTTTTAGGAATACTCGCATTGTCTTCAGTTAGGTTTTTAATAATATAATTTTATTGTAATTATTTTGTAAATATAGGGGAATTTACTTTACCTTTTTCAAAAATTAGCGTTTTAAGTGTATGAAATAGAATATAATTGGTCAATAATACCTATGATTTATTATTTTGTAATATTCCTGTCAATATTCTATTATATATACAGATAAAATATTACTTTCTAGTACGTATTTAATACAGACATATTAATAAAAGAATTCCGTAAAGTTACAATAAAAATGTGAAAACAAAAAATTATGTTTACCCTATTATGACATTCATTCAAAATCATTCATACTCGCACGCTACCCTTCTGTGGTTACCGTCTACGACCAAACAGTCACTCAACATCAGATGAGCTATGGTCAACCACCTAGCTCTCTCAACCATAAAAAATACAATTGTTATTATTTAATCTTTCTTTTCTTTGCGGCAGTCGGGGAAAAATAGCTAAATTTTCAAAGTAATTACATGTATATATAACCCTGCATGAAACCCATGGTTAAGAACTGCATGTGGTTAAATAATTAATAATGTAAAATCAATTAAATCGTGGTATTTTATCAACAACTCTATTATCAGTTATCGAAGTTGACTTCGGAAGAGAGCGCCACATTTAATTATCTGCTTGTGGTCAGTATTTATTTCCAGTGCTAATTAATGCTGCATAAATAACGATATCACTGGAAAACTTAATTAAACGGTCTGGGTTTGGTTTCAGGGAAATAGCTGAATTAATAGCAGCGTAAAAACTGCAAAATGTGGACAGATAGCGTAAATATATATATACCAAAAAATTAGTTTTCGATTCAGAAACAAGGTTAGAGTATTGCCAGTATTTTATTTATTAAATTGAATTTAGTTTAGCAAATGAATTATAATTTTGGAAACAGTGTTATGTATAAAAAATAGTATCCACTATCTCTTTCTGTAATACGCAACTACATTTGTCAGACATAATCTTTTTAAAAATATATACTATTATAAAGAGGAAAGATTTGATTGTTTGTTTGTTTGTATTGAATAGGCTCCAAAACTACAGGACTGATTTCAAAAATTCTTTCACCGTTGGGAAGCTACACTATCCCCGGATGACATAGGCTACTTTTTATCTCTGTATTCCTACGGGAACGGGAACTACGCGGGTGTAACCGCCAGGCGTCCGCTAGTTCTTAATAATACTTATCATTCGTTTATTGTGATCTTATTCTATCTATATTTTGCATTTACTGAAGTTTTAAGCAACTCGTGTTCTGACCCCATAGCACTGGCCACGCTCCCTATTTTGGTACTCAACGTACCTAACCCTGTGTATGTTTTGTGTTTTTTGTTTGGTTATAATTATTATATTAAGTAAATCTCGAAAATCGACAGCCCCGTTGGCTCATTGGTAGTATATCTGCCTTAAGAGCAGTAGGGCGTGGGTTAGATTTCCACTCAGAGCAAACATTTTGTGGTATCAACAAATGTTTGTTCGGTGTCTGGGTGTTCTGTATGTATTATAAGTATGTATTTACAAAAAAAAAAAGTATTTATGTATTCTATCAGTTATCTGACTTTCATCACACAAGCTCTGTTTAGTTTGTGGCCAAATGGCGCTGTGTGTAATGTCCTACAATTTTTATTTATAAATTGATATGAGCTTCTTATGCAAGTAAGAAGTTGGCATAATGTGCCTGAAGGATATAAAATAAGGTATATAAGTAGGTACTCCTGGTATAAACCAGGATCATTTAAACATTTTACCATGACTGTGTTACTGTCTCTCTTAAAATTAGGTTAGCTAGTCATCAACATTTTTACTACTCAGTAAATCTCATTTTATGGTATCAAATAAAATTTTGTTGGTAACCTACCTGCGTTATATTTCATAATTAAAATTAAATAATAACTCAGACTCAGTAACATTTTATCATTGGTATAATTTATCCATTTGTGTGAAGTTAAAATATTTTATTTTCGTTTTAATATAATTTTGTGTTTAAAAGTTTCCTGAACACACTACACTATATTTCATTGTCATAAAAAGATTTTGTTACTTACGTTTGTTTTTCTAGAAAATGGTGTGGTTTTGACACCTTTATCATAAAGTACGTAGCGTGCAGTGGCTTACACTGCGGAGCAAGACAAGGCCACATGCTCTGCTTCACTCCTTGAAAAAGATCACTGGACAAAACAATGGTGAGTATACAAAATGAGAAATATCAATATGTCGGACAGGATGAACGGAACGTCAAGCCTGAACGATTTGGGTGTATTCGAAAGCGGGGGTTGGCAACATTGAACTAGCTGTCATTCGTTAAGTTGTCAAATAATGCTACGTTGGTAACGCTGTCGACGAGTTTTTTTTGGCGGGAATGCGGGAAGAGTCGTGTCGCTCCGTTGTATTTTTTTCCAAAACTTGTATTTTGTCGAGTGTTTATGCATAAAAATGGTGGTGTTTTATTCATAACGTGTCGAATTACAAGCGTGAGTGTGGGAAAATGATACAATGTGGTGAAACATGTCTTTTCGTGGTGCTTCCAAAACTCCATCGAAGCTTTATAGTAAAGTCGCCACTACTTTACTAAAGCATGACTGGACTTGACTGAAACAGACAGGAGTTGACTAAGACCGGACTTTGACTATAACTAGCTACGAGGACACTTATTTAAATGTTGAAACTTGAAAATATATAAATACTTGACACTGGCAAATGCTAAAACGCGACGCCAAAACCAAAGAAAAAAAAAAAAAAAACGCTGTCGACATAAAGAGGAACACTTTTGCGAGAGACACAAAGCTGAACAGACGTCTTGCCAACCTCGGTCCGACTTCACCGCGTTCCAAAAATGGACGGAGACGCGGCAAATAACGAACGCCCACCTACAACCTCAACAAATATATAAGTAAAACAAAAATGTGTTGTTAATTTTCTCAGTTTCAGTTGTTAATGTTGTTTAATATTATTTATTTATAAATGATTTGTTAAGTACATTCATATTTCATTTACCTATTTAATAATTAAGAATTATAATGTTTCCATGGGGGATCACCATTAATTCCGCTGGAATATCTCTGACTATTCCAGGTGAACTAAAAACTAACACCCTCATAATAAAATTGCTCATTTTTTTTTGTAAGTCATGTATGGGTATCCTATTACCAGTAGATTTCTGACGCATCAATACTTTGATGATGGATTGGCTTTGCCTCTTCGTCGGTATTAGCTCTCATTAACTTGGCGGAAGTGATTAATGTCTATTATAGACAGATTATGATGTTCAATTTACACAGAAGTTCCTTGTTTTGAGACGATGAAAATCTCAAATTATCTTGATACTCAAATATAAATCATAATCTTTTGATCTTAAGGATAATAAACAAGTTTATTTTAACTTTCTTCGTTCAAATTAAACGAATAGTTCATCAGTCATACTAAAGCTTATGAACATAAAATAATAAAGATAGAGTTCCTTCTGAAATTCGTATTTAAAAATGTAATTGAATATCTTAATTTCGGAATAGGGATGCGACCGGACTGACTCAGCTCATTAACTTCTTGAAACGCTAATTAAGCACTCTTTGAAGTATTCACCAGGCGATTTCGTCGCCTCCCGCTTCGTTGTTCCACCCCAGCCACTTTCTGCATCTCAATTATGCAATACAATTTTAATTTTACTATCAAACTTGCAAAGCAATTAAAAGCAACCGCGCTCCTCCGAACTATATTCATAACATTCCTGTTATTAACCTCCGTATATAAATTGATTATAATAGAAACGCCTTTGAAGTCAAAATGACACGTTTCAAAAGCAAAGCAGAGACATACGAGTATAAAGGCACACGCCGTAGATAAATTCATATCGCTCGAAGACTGTGCCGCGGTGAGAATCTATCGGCAATTTCATTGAGTGGAAAGAAATGAACGTAATTTAATTTGTAGTATTGCAGGAATGTACGGACCTGCGAACAAAGGTAATAGTCGTTTTATTATAAATCAGAACGCGTAAAGACCTTGCGAAGTCATGAAGAATTGTTTCCGACCTTTTATCTAATTTGCTTTACGCCTGCTATGGGGGTTGAAGGACGGCGTGAACCTTACGAGCGGTATAAAAAGAGTTAATTTAGACATGATTATATGGAGGCTTTTACGAATACACGCTTTGTTAAAGCGGTATTACTCTGATAACGGACAGAAAAGTAATTGGGACTTTTTGGGGAATAAAAATGAAGAGCTTTAACAAATTGCTACAATGAAAAAAGATAAGACAAAGTTTGCGCTATTATCATTAGAGCCGGGAGTTGTTTGAAAGTTTTGTAAAATATAGTTGTGATATCGTGATACGGACCAGCAATAGGCCAAGTTTGGGAAGCTTTCCAAGTGAACTTGTGACGTAGATCAGTCAGAGGTGCTTTGATAAACTGGCTTTTGTGTCCCTTTGTGCCTCGATAATCCCTGTTCACAATGCCGGCAACTCTGCGGTGATATACGGGCCGCTTTTCCCCATACTAAACTTTCAATATAAGTGAGGAAGTGTTCGGGAGTTACGGAAATTTCCGTGTGAGTTAGCTTAGGTTAACTTGATATTAAACTAATTTGATGGGCTATGTATTTATCGTTCCTTTTTTTACTAAGTGAATTATGGCGTAACACAATTTATATTTCTCCATGTTCATTAGCAAATTGTAATTTAAATCCAAAAAAACCATCTTTATTTATAAAAAAAAAACTAATAATTTAGCCAAAAACTCAATGTAATTTTTTTTTAAAATGAAATACTACACAGTATATATTTCCCTTTGTTCTATTATAACAACATTATTTTTGACTAGTATTTTACTTTATTTTTGTTTCTACATTTTTTACCTACGGCAAGATTGGGCTGAGAATATATCAAATGACTGTTCCAAAAATAAATGAAACAAAAATGGGCTATTTAATTATTTTTATTGAAAAATAATTAAATAGCCCATTTTTGTTTCATTTATTTTTGGAACAGTCATTGTTTGTGTTTTTTAAAATTATAAATCGTAATCAATTCAACGCATCGCAAGTGATACGATGCGGTTAAATGCGTATTATCTTTATATATGTATGTTTCTTCCAAAACTCCGTCGAAGCTAGTAAATTGCGTCTAGTTTACAAAGGTATGCCGACACTTAACTTACACATAAATTTCTAGTGATTTTTCATTTAATAGTACTTGAAAATATCGAAAAAGCGCGCATAGTGTGGTGCCAAAAACAAAGAATAAAATTAGCTACGTCATTCTCAGATAACGTTCGTTGCTGAGCAATAGACACAATATTATTGTAATGTATGCCACCGAGCTTGGATTTGCATTTATTTACAGTCTTTCGATTTACGTGAAATATCACTTAGC
Source organism: Biston betularia (assembly GCA_905404145.2). NCBI lineage: Eukaryota > Metazoa > Arthropoda > Insecta > Lepidoptera > Geometridae > Biston > Biston betularia. The sequence continues at coordinate 6,998,254 of FR989879.1, forward strand.
TGGTGGCGCACACAACAACCTACTTGGTCTCAGCTCGCTTGTTTTAAGTTACTGTCACATGAAATCATTAATAAATAAATAGGGAGTTTTGGCGGGAACGCGGGAAGAGTCGTGTCGCTCCGTTGTATTTTTTTCCAAAACTAGTGTTTTGTCGAGTGTTTATGCCTAAAAATGGTGGTGTTTTATTCATAAAGTGCCGAATTACAAGCGCGAGTGTGGGAAAATGATATAATGTGGTGAAACATGAGTTTTCGTGTTGCTTCCAAAACTCCATCGAAGCTTTGTAGTAAAGTTGCCACTACTTTACTAAAGCATGACTGGAATTAACTGACACGAACTGGACTTGACAAAGACGACTTTGACTAAAACTAGCTACGATGGCACTTATTTAACTTTTGAAACTTGAAAATATATAATTACTTGACACTGGCAAATGCTAAAACGCGACGCCAAAACCAAAGGAAAAAATAAATAAATAAATAAATAAATAAATATTGGATGACATTTCACGCAGCGCCATCTATCCCTAAACTAAGCAATGCTTGCACTATGCCTTAAACTAGATAGCTAATATAATACTTTTTTTGGGAACTATTACAATACATACAGAATAAATATCTGTATGTTCGTCACACAAATGTTAGTCCGAGTGAGAATTGAACCTACCAGTTTTCGAACCAGGGTTACTACTGCCAAATGAGTGCAGTAAATTAACAATTTTATCAAATTTCATCATCGTCCGTGCATGGTGTATATTCCCCATGTACGCATAAAGCGAGGTTAGGGAATTCTCTGCCGGAGTCTGTGTTCCCTGTTAGGTACAATATGGGTGTCTTCAAATCTAGAGTAAATAGATTCTTCTAGGTAAGCGTGCTCCATTTTAGTCCACACTACTGCTGTGGTATCAGGCAGGGTGTGGTCAAACACGAACCTATTTAGAATTTCTTAAAAAAAAGAGAAAATATTTCACCAATCACCCTCTGAAGATAATTACCGCCTACCGGAAAATTTGGAGACAATAAAGCACTGCATTGTCTAAACAGATAGCGAAAACCTTTCAAGCACCAAGGAAAGTTCTGCCCAGAAAGAAGTCATTAGCAAAGTTAGGAGAAACTTTCTTACCCCGAGGGAATAAATATTTTCGCAGACGGTGGATAACAATTGCGCCGTTTTGACGAAATTGTTTTACTCATAAACGTTGATGGTTTGTTTATGGATTAGGCGTGAATTTGCTTTAAGCTATTTGAAGATTAGCTTTGCTCTGTTTTGTTTTTAGTTAATTGATCCAATGTCACAGTCATCTGCTCGAGAAGAAATAGCGCGTACTTCAATTGGATCAAAATAAAAACAATATTAGACGGGTCTAAAGGAAGCGCATTTCTGAAGACTGTAAAATGAGCGCCGGCACTCAATACGTCTCAGTCAATATCTAACTGTAAGCGCGATTCATGTTTGTTTATTATTATTAGCATGTGATAAACATAATTATAATTAGATGTCGAAATGTATGTGTGATGATTCGTTTTTTATTCGGTGTATAACTAAAACCTACGTACTTCCTTGTGCTGCTTTTTTATTCACTTTTATTTGAGATATGTATGGTCATGGACAAGCGTTATCTCTCAAGATCAGAGTATGTGTTTGAACACAGCTCACCTGATGTTAAGTGACGGTATGATTGTAGATAGTAAACACAATTAACCTAGAGTCAAACGGGCTGGTAGCTACGCAGCCAAGTACTAGATAGTACCCTACCACCATACTATAATTTCCTCACGATTGGTTTCCTTCACAAAGCAGCTCAAGCTCATTCTTGGAGTTTGATCTTACGTCCTCGGCGTGCGAACCAACCGTGTTTACCATTGAACTATCATCTTTAAAGACTATACTACTATAGATTAACGCTGTAGCGGTCAAAAGAGTACCTATCTGCCATAAACTACACCTTTTTTGGATTGCGGTGTGTAAGAGTTGATATTGGTTGTCCAATGAATATTCATGAAACGCCGTGACATCATATTATTATAGTGTACTAGTATATATTTTTAGTGGTCAACATTTCAATACTAACCGATAGTAATTTTGGTAGATTTAGGTTTTTTTACTACTTTCTGGTGTTTTTATGTAATAGTGATATGTGAAACGAACACATTTCTTAATTTAGTAATATTTTTTTAATAAGTATGTAAGAGATAACGTTTGTCCATGACCATTGCAGTGCTAATCTGAGGTGTGACAAATAGAACATCACAACCCCAACAAAAAGCTTGAGTTGCCGGTGAAAGAAAACATCATGAAGCAGAATTGCCACCAAATGAGTTAACAGGAAAATCAATTTGGAATTCTGTTAATGGTATCTCGGGTTTTTCAAATTTCTTTATACCTACTTATCGACGCGTCTATCAAAAAGGTTGTCGCACACCGACCGCTATCTTCACGTGGGAGGCTCGTAGCGGTCAATCGTATGAAGTAAGACGAGAACGCGCGCTCCTTGTAGGTACTCTGCTTTGACTCCGTGAAGAAAGGCACCGGATGTAGGTAAGTAGGAGTATCTAACGCAATTTAACGTGAGTAATCCCGCACAAACAAAACAAAAACGTGTGAATCCCACGTCGGTTTCCATTGTAAAGTAAGTAAACGATATCGATTGTCATCACATCGCTCGAGCTTGAAATAGAATAAAATTGAGCATCCTGGCATAAAAAACAAAGTGCCTATCTAAAACATGTACCATTTTTACAAGCGCCGTATACGTATATTGAGTAAAAAGGGCGTCATTGTGCATATAAAATTGCTCTCACAAATAAGCTCTCGATTGGCATCGCCATGAATTTTACGCGCCGTAATTCCAGTGTACTAAATGCTCAATAAAAAAGGCGGGCCATTTCTTGCGGGAACTGGTAACTGTGAGGAAGGAAGACATTGGAGTGACGTTAGTTTGATATACGAGCGGGCTTCTTTTGTGCGTTAGTCGTTAATACGGGAGCACAATGCGCGGCCGACAGCCCTTGGAGTTACGCCCGACTTAAGAAGGCGGCCTATTACACCGTTCTGTAACTGCCGGGCCAATTGGCTTTTGTGGCGGAGTGACGGATCGGTTGAAGGCGTACATTCAGGTTTACTTAGAAGTTTCAAAACGGACAACCCTCGCCCAAACATAATACTTTTTTAGGTTTATTGATGTGAATACGTCTTTCAATTTGATTCCATTGTGGCATGAAATTCTTCAAAAATGAGTCCGCCTTACATATTTTTGGATTTCACCAACTTCCAACTTGAAAATATTATTTATCCATCTCATAGAGTATCGCAAAATTTTCGTGAATATAATTTACTATGCAATCCGTAAATTTCAGATTAGTGATGTAAAACTTTTTTTGATGAGAAACGAAACGTTCTTCAGATAGATAGAGAAAATGCCGGTCCATGGTCCATAATGGTTGACGTTCCAAAAACCAGTTCGAAATTTTTCGATTTCGATTTCATTGTTCAAATGGCTATGGCTATGGCATATTTATAATACATACAGTACACCCAGACACAGAAGAAACGTTTGTTTATACCACAAACAGTTTGTCCTGGGTGGGAATCGAACCCACGCCCTTCGGCTCTTGAAGCAAACATATTACCAATGAACCAACCGGGCTAGCAGTAATGTGTATAATCTACTGATTGGCGGGAGAATAACTGGAACTGCGAAGGTACCTACCTAGATGAGCTTTTAAGTAGACAGCAGAGAGTAACTTTGTTACGCCATGGTGTTGATTTCTGTAATCTTAAGGCAAAGCGTGAGGGCATAGTTAATTATGGCGTATGTCAGCGTCAAATGTAGAGTAGAACGAGTATATTTTGTGGCGGGAAAAGAAATCGCACAGTTTCATTTGGGGCAAGAATAATTTTACGAGCCTCTTGAATAATAAAATATTATAATAAAGTTCTTTGTTGATGATATAAAATGTGACGGGATCTTTTAAAATATGAGGTATAAAAAGCTTCTGTCTTTTACAGGATTTAGTAGAACATTTCTGAAAAATTTAGCAAAAGAGTCCAAAGTATTATATATTCTAAAATTTGTATCTACTTCTATATACAATGTATTTAAGTCCTTTAAGTCGCGAGTGAATCGGTTTCTTCTAGGCGAGCGTGCTCCACCGTAGACCACATCTTCGCTTAACATCAGGCGGGATGGCGGTCAAACGCAAGCCTATCTACTATAAAAAAAAAAAAATATTATATGCACATAAATATAAGGTGTTTTCAATTCGAAAAACGTGACGTGTTTGAATCTTGAATGAATGTGTAGAAAACAATCCTGTAAATGATGCCACTATATGCTGTATAGTTGATTTGCTATATAATGCTTACTTAACTTACTATATAAACTATGAACTATACTTTACTATATAGTTAAGTAAAGTCAATTTTGCTCACCACGTCAACGAAATTTAGTTTTTTATAATGCGTGCGTACATACAGGCGTGTTGTTTGACCATGGCTTGAGCCAAGTGATTATGTGGTAAACATACCTAGCCTGGAATGGAACTGGCTATCAAGTCAGAACCATTAGATACTTAGCGGGAGAAAAAAACATATTACATTTTTTAAATTTGTGTTTTTTCAAGTAGAAATAGTGATATTTTAATCATAAAGTGCCAAATTCTACTCATGAATGTGGTTATGTGACGTAATGTGGTAAAAATATATTTTAGTGTTGCATCCAAAACTCCGTCTAAGTTACAAATACTTGATGTACCTACTTCGTGTGATGACTGTGACTTACATACAAGAGTTACATACATACGTTTTCATTTAATACTTGTAATGTCGACTCTGGCAAATGCATAACGTTTGATGCCAAAAACAAATAAAAAGAAAAGAAAATCTATAAAGTAAACATATATAAGTTGTGACGTTGTTTTTGTGGCGTGGCGCAGCCATGAGCGAACGCTTTAGAAATAATTGTATGCACATAATTATTTGTGCAACGCCTGCTTTGTGCGCGACGAGAGACGCGAGAAAACCTCGTACCAACTAGACGAATATGCGAGACTGGAATAGAGAAGTAGGTATTGATAAAAATATACGAGATTATGCGAATCGGTCTTACTAACCCGAAACGATCAAAGGAAGGTATGTACTCATCATTATGAATAACCTTGGCCGACTCTAAAGTCACGAAAAGTTCCATAAAAATTACTTAACTCTTAAAAAAAAATTTTTTTCACGATTGTGGATACGGTCTCGTATGAGTTGTCATATAGCTGAGTGTAATGATCTCGTAATACCGTTCCGCGTAACCCTACATATCTTGTAACAATGATTTTATTGATTTAATTCTTTATTGCACACACTTATAAAATAACACGTACAAAAGAAGGACTTATTGCTAAAACATTTTCTGCCAGCCATCCCCACAGTATATAAGATGTGGTTATAGTAAGTATCTAATTAGTTATCCTACATCACACAAATACATGAATTTTATGTTAAATGATTTAATGAAAATTATAATTGTAAATGCCTTCACACAGTCGTGCAGGCAGGTTATTGGAATTCTATCGCAAATGATTAAATGATTTTGCAATTTGAAAGAAAAAATGTATGTAAGACAAAGAGGATACTTGTCCCTTTTTTCTAATATTTTGATTACCAATTAATAATTAGTTGTTAGTCAAATACATTTATATCAAATATATACTAAGTCTAACATTAAGTCGGCAACAGGTCAGACAAAAATCCCATCCCACTCCCGCGCTGGATAGCAATGGCCAACCTTTACACCAGGAACGAGCCGGAATGGGAGTGAAAATATTTTGATTAAATACACACATTTTATCCTATAAAAAAAAAAAACATTATTTAATTTGGGTACAAAACGGCATTTTATACTTTTATAATTTGGAAGCAAACATGATAGTTTAGTTATTACTATAAAATCAATAAAAATGTTATTATATCTACTCAAGCATAATGACTAGTCTCATCCATTCTTCTGTCTCCTTGTTTGAGATACGACGAAAACCGCAGGTGTTTCATTATTCCGTTTTAATGGCGTCAGCACCATCGGGTTACGCGTCAGAACATTTCGTCTGGAGCCCCTGGGGAATACAATACAATACAATCCAACTACACGTGTGAAAATATCCGATTTTCGAAGGAAAAATGAAAGGGACGTCATAGATCTTATCTAATTATGTTTATCTCCGGATCTTAACCGCGTACAAAATTCGGTAAGTAAAGTTTTATATTTGTATTTATTTTAAATTTACTATCAAGATATCTTTTTGACCACAGCACACCTGATATTGTGGTCGATGATGATCAAGCACACCTAGCCTGGAATGGAACTGTAGTAAATCTTAGCGTAAAACCTAAATCCTTTAACAGTCTAACCTTTGTGAAGAACTTAATATGACAGCGTTATTTGCTTCTTCCATTATTTGAAACTTTATGATTTGTTAAAGCATTTTCGATTTTAAAATATAACATGTTAGCCCTGAATCCTCTAATCCAAACATTAATCTGATAGTTTGAGTTTGGGTTATGCGAAAATAAACAAACAAAACTTTGAATAAAAATCAAACTCGAGCGGTCTCAATTTGCTATAAAATATGTAGCACAACAAAAACAGTGAATATATTTCGTATACGCAAATTGGTTTGTTATTCCCAAAGCGGCAGTAAATTCCTAAGCGTACTAGTGCCCACTACTATAGTGTTTCCTAAATTTAGTCTTGGTCTTGCAAAAATGCTTAGGCTTAAAAAAATGAGTAGAAACAAAACTGCTACCTCGAAAGCACTTCAAACTCTTTACATTTAATTTTGTTTGTTCGTAAGCTTATCTTTGGTGGTGAGAACCAGTAAGTACCATCGCAGTGTCTAATTTGTATCACCATGTTGCAGTAATCATTACCGTTTTCCGGTTTGAGGGGATTGTATCTAGCGAAATTACTGGTATTGCAACTTACCATCGAATATTTCAAAGTAATATGCGCCAACACAGTAATGCCCTGGGATTTGATACTCAAAATTTTCGGCACCGGTGCTTGGATTATGAGCAGACTTTATGTCTTAGAATCACAACTTTATTGATACATACTCCAAAAAAATATGCTCATTTTTTATACTTTCAAAATATATTTTCTTATCTCTATTCTTGCCTTCTTATCGGACGGAACAGATACCTAAATGTCTGACTTTCGTAGCAAGACTGTAACAAATATCAAGACTCGTTTAGTCTGGTTTTTGGGCAACAATAGTGAAGGACTGGTGAGGGAAATATCGTAACTGCAAAATGATAATGCAGTATTATGTAAATTGTTTACGCTTCACGACCGTGGGGGCTCCATTTGACGACTATGTTGCTAGAGATGTAGGGATCGCTTTGAGACAGCGTTATCAATTTTGCACAGTAACAAAGGATTGTTACATGTAATAATGAAAGTTAAGTTACAATTTAATGTAACACTAAATTACATTAATATGAAAACTGGGTTTTACTAAAACAAGTAAAATTTGTAAATTTTTTATTTTCCTATTTTCTTGGATCGAAATTTTTATCGAATCGATCACTGTATAATATATTTGATGGATTTGACATATTTTTATTCAAAAGTTATATTTTAGTAGTAAAGCGCAAACTAAAACTGCGAAAAGTCAGGCAATAGTGCTTTAAGATATTTTTATTTTAATTAGTAAGAAGTAACGAGATAAATAAGATGTTTTCTTGATGGTAAGAGATAATGATGTCTGCCCATTGCAGCGCTATTCGAACTTTGAGTAACAAAACAAAGTCCAGGGTATCGGTGCTTTGGCGCTCATTATTTTGAAACACGGTATATATAGTAAGTTTTCATAGCTTCTTTTTAATTATTTTTTAATGGGCTTGGTGTCTGACCGCAGTTCTTCTGATGGTTTGCGACAATGTGGTCGAAGATGACGACATACATAGCTTGAAATTGGAACTAGTTCTCTAGTTAGACTGTTGCAACACGCAGGTGCTTAGCGGTTGGTAGATTTTCAACTAGACGGTGTTAGCCAGCCGAGTAATAGAAAGTAGGCACTCTACCACCATGCAATGTTTTCCCCGTTGATATAATTTGCATTCCCTGGGTCCTTATTCCTTATTCGCCTTATTACGTGACGAGGTGTTTTGTTTTCGTTCGAAACTATCAATCCTCATTGAGTTATATATGAGTAGTTTTTGTAGCGATGATAGCTCAGTGGTTAACGCGGTAGGTTCGCATGCCGAAGGGCGTGGGTTCAAACCCCAACAATGAGCTTGAGCTGCCGGTGAAGGAAAACATCGTGAAGAAACCATAGCATGGTGGTAGGGTACTTTATAGTGCTCGACTGGCTAGCTACCACCCTTAAGTTGAAAATCTGCCATTAAGCATCTAACGGTGTGTTCCGGCAGCCTCACTTGAGAGCCAGTTTCATTCCAGGATAGGTGTGCTTTACCATCATCGACCACACCTTCACCTAACATCGGGGGAGCTGTGGTTAAAACACCTAGCCTGTCAAGCATAAAAAAAAGAGTAAGAGAATTAGAGCTAGACAACTGAAAGTCATTTTTGGAATTTTAACCCACGCCCTACGGTGAGGCCTGAATATAATATCGACGTCACATAAAATTAATCTATGAAATAAATAAGTACTCTAAAATGATGACTAAACTATATTTTGCAGCTACGTTAATTAACTTAATTGTTGTGAAACTCGTTTTCTTTCACCGATCTTACGATAACTCAAACGTCGTTCCAGAGAAAAAAAAGAAAGGGCTAAACATTCTTTTGCCTGCCCTTCATTCATGTTTTTCTCGCACTGTAAGTTGACGCAGTCATTGTCAATGCGAATCAATAAATTCAACCCTTTTTATGATTCAGTCATTTCTTTTTATTGGTCCTATACGTGTTTCTGAACGTGCATCATTCAGCGAAAATAAAAAATACCAAACGATCTTTATATCGCTTACAAAAAATAAAAAAATAAAAACGGATGGTACAACATTTTTTGTGATGCGCTGCATTCACGCTTTTATAATACCATTTTAGACATCATTTATGTATTATTAGACGATTTCTTTATACTTGTAAAACATGCTTTATGACTGTACTTTGATGTCGAACATAAATAGCGGCCAATTTGCGTCGTAAAAAGTATAGCATATTGCAGTTTTACATTTTAAATTTATGTAATATAATTGGCCGTAGCCATAAATTATAAAATGCCTCTGAGAGTTCCAACGTTTCTACTTTGTATGTTAATTTAGAGTGAAGGAATTGTTTAGGTAAAATTATAGCTGCTACCATTACGTACTGACATCGCAGAATTTTTACGAAGCGTAGACAATTAAAATAAGGCGGGGCGCAAACTGACGGGGAAAAAGTGAAGGGATCTAAAAAAAGCTCCATTATGGGAGGGAAACAAATGAGAGCGGGCGGGAAAGCTATCCCTGTTATCTCCCTGGGAAGGGCCTGGTGTCTTTGCGGAAAGAACGGTACACCAGTACCGATTGTGTATAACGCGTTGTATCGGTGTGATGATTGATATCATTTTGAAAAGAACACGAACACAATAAAACATAGACAATAGGGAAACTGTCCATTTGTTACTTAATGATGGATTTTTGTCGGATATTTCAATGTTTTTGAAAATGGTTGATTGACTAGTTGTTTGACCACAGCTCACCTGATGTTAAGATGGTAAACATGGTGTGTTGCTAGCTTGGAAATACACTGGCTCTCTATCTAACCTATCGGAACACACCGTTAGATGCTTGGCGGTAGATTTTTAACTTGTTGGTAGCTAACCAGCCGAGTACTAGAAAATACCCAGACACAGAACAAGTATTTAATTATACCACAAAATGTTTGTCTTGTGACTAAAAATGAGCCTACAGGACAACTCAAAGATTTAGGTATGTAACCACGTCATTGGGTGAGCACTGGTCAAACACTTAGTTTGGCAACCATAAAAAAAAATTTACTAGTACGATTTATAAGTAAAAAAAGTATGAATGTATTCTTTTAGAAGGTATTTTATTCTATTCTATGAGACACATACAATACATGTACTATAAAAATATAACACAATTTTTTTGGTCCGACTCTTTTTATGCAGAAACGGTTATATCTACATAAGGCCTGCATCAGACGCATGCATCCTGAAACCGACGCAGTTTGTGGCGGCGGGTACAGCAGTACATTGTGAAGCCTGTTACACATACACGGCTTGCGGTAATGGCTGAATTCAGAGGCGCCGCCACCATCACTTGACTGCTACCGTAAGCCGCGTCTGTCTGGGGCAGACTTTACAAATTATTAGATTTCAGTAATTAGTTATCACTGATATATATTTTATGCAAATCTAACTTAAATTAATTATTCATAATTTGATTAAAAACTCAAGCATAAACTATGTTAATTGGCTATAAAATTAATTGAATTTGCAATCACTCAATATTAATTTAGTTAACAGTGGATTGCAAAGTTGTCTGGAATGGAACTATATAATATAAACATCTTTGTTTTTTAATTTATTTAATTTTCTAAATCATTATGATAAGTTATCTATTTGTAATTTTAGAAAATATTGAAGGACTTTTCATCTAGCCCCAAACTAAGCAAAGCTGGTTCTATTGAATTAATTCTTTTCCTGGACGGGAATCGAACTCACACTCTTGAAGTATATATTCTACTAAGTGAACTAACAGGGCAGTCAATGTGGTCGAAGATGGTAAACACACCCAGCCTAGAATTGAACTAGTTCTCAGTAAGGCTGCCAGAACACACTGTTAGACGCTTGGCGGCAGATTTTCAACTTGAAGTTGACAACATCCTGACGATGTTTTCCGGCTCAGCTCAAACTCATTGTTGGGATGCGAAGCCACGCCCTTCAGCGTGTGAAGCGACCACACTAAACACTGAGCTATCATCTCTTCAACTACTTCATACTAGGTAATTCTAGACGTAATTTTTGCAATCCAATGTTTTTAATCAACTCAATGTAATATTTCATAGTCTTAATCAAGCTATTACTAAATGGCCAGTCTGAGTGCAGATTTGGCTCAGACATCAATTATTTTAACCCGAACTCCCCAAAGGGAGAGGTTATTCGGCGAAGCACTTAATATGAAGTTCAGGTAATTTAACATAGTACCGACCCGTTTCGCTAGTTATGAGGGGCTAATATTTCGTAGGTACCTTGTGTTATTAGTACGTAAGCGTATTAGAAAGTCAAAATTCAAATTTTGTGAACTGAACGCGTTTAAGAATATTGAATTTGTTTAAACAAAATGACCTTTTTATGCTTTCGTTTATTACATCAAAGAAATAGCAGTTTAACGATTGCATTTTGAAGTAATCAAAATGTTACTGTTGACTACAAGCTGAGCGCCCAGTACTTCGTATCCAGTATACGATTACAGTGCCACCTACCAAGCCTAATTTTAAACTACGTAAGGACTCGCTTAAATACAAACACAAAAATTTATCAAAATCGATCGAGCCATTATTTAATTTTTTGTGACACTAAATAAAGCACTGCAATTGATTTTCATATACATTTATATAATACTAGCGGACGCCTCGCGGTTTCACCCGCGTAGTTCCCGTTCCCGTGGGAATACAGGGATATACATTCTATGTCATCTATGTCCATTCCAGGCTAGGTGTGCTTTACCATCTTCGACCACACCTTCACTTAATCATCAGGTGAGCTGTGGTCAAACAACTAGCCTGTCAACCATAAAAAAAAAAAAAAATGTCACCCGGGAATAGTGAAGCTTCCCAACGGTGAAAGAATTTTTGAAATCGGTCCACTAGTTTCGGAGCTTATTCAATACAAACAAACACACATAACATAATTAAATCTTTCCTTTTTATAATAGTATGGAATAGACAGATCGTTACATGCAAGTGTTGCTAGTTGCAACGTCATATCACCTTAGAACGCAAGTTGATGCTGGCGAGTCTGCCGAATTAATAGAAGATCTTAAAAGGTAAAAGGTGTAAATATGGATCAATTTTTAAGTCTTTTGGCTTTTTTTATAGGGTAAACTATAAATTCAGTGATATATTATTATGTAGTACGTACCTACTAAATGACATTATACGAACAATCATTACTCATCTCATTTCCCACTAATATTAAAAATGTGAAAGTTTGGATGAATGGATGGATGTTTGCTACTCTTTTACGCAAAAACGACTCAACGGATTTGGATGAAATTTGCCATGGAGGTAGCTGAGACCCTGGAGACATAGGCTTTTTATCCCGAAAACATGTTGCGGGTAACACCGCAGGGTGCAGCTAGTGAGTGTATAGATCTCGTCCAGAATTCCTCTTCAAAAATAAAAAGTATGTAGTAAATAAATTAAGAATTTCGTAACGAAACAAATTTGATTGAAGTATTTTTACTTTTATTAAAACAAAAGTCACGCATTACTAAGTTATCTATAAAACAACGTAGATTTTGGAGCCATTTTGTACATAGTTCTTTGTTCTTTTTGAAGCACATAAAATTCATTGGATAGATTGTTCAAGTTTTCAAACTATACTAAACTATTCCACAATTTCACATCTGAAAAGTGATAAAGGTACTAAGAAACCATTACCGTCGGACTAATAACAATATTCAACGGCTGTTACGTACATATTAAACGTAAAGTACGTTAGAAGATTACCTATAAGTCGGCTAAGTCCTTAGTGACCCGAAGACATGTGAGTCCAATGTCAAAAGGTTTCTCACCTACTCAAAAATTAAATAGTGTTTCATGCAAAATGAAACTATATAATAAACGTTCACGAATGGTAATGGGACAGGGTTGCTAGGTGTATAGCGTTCAAAAATGAAAAAAAATGGGTTATATTTAGGTTTTTTTAGGGGATCGGCCGCTCTGGAACTGTCTGGGACCTGACCAACCGTTTAGAGGAGGCTTCAGGTGACCAGAATGCTGGTATCTACTTTGGTTAAAAGCTAGGCATTGCCATCCAGCGTGGCAATGCTGCCAGCATTCTAGCCACATATCCCTCCTCTGACGGGTTTTAGCCTAAGTTTTTTGTATACATTTTGTAAATAGTATAATTTAAGGTCTTTTTTATTTTGATTAAACATTTTTTGCAATTGGTTTTTTTAATAAATAGGTTCGTCTTTGACTACACCTTGTCTGATATTAAGCAACAACGCTATCTAGAATGGCGCACGCTTACCTGGACGGTACCTGTTTACTCTGAATTGGAAAACACAGACTTCAGAAAAGAGTACGATTTAAAGAGTTTTTCTTTAATAAATAGGTGCGCGTTTGTCTTCAGTAACGAAGCTGTCTAGAATGGAGCACACTCACCTAGACGATACCTGTTTACTCTGATTTGGAAAACACCTTTATCGTACTTTACGAGAAACACAGGCTTCAGAAAAGAGTTACTCAGAGTAAACAAAAAAAATATTAGATGGAAATATTTTGCTATCAAGTATTTTTCAGGGAAGTTTAGTAATGATACATGCTACCTGTATGGGTATCGCTGCAATGTGATGACCGTACATGCGATACACAGGACTTTAAGTAATAAAACAAAGTCAAGGACGTTGCTCTATAATAAAAGACGATCATATTGATGGATACGTCAGCATTCTCTAGTACACATACATACACACCACATCATACAATATTATACCGGTAAATATATGGCGGTCTTTGACCTTCGAGAGACAAGTACTTTACAACTCTAATACTAGGGCTGGCCACTAAACTAACTTATTGGATATATCTGTTTTTATTGTCAAATGTAACAAAATGTCTATGGTCTTTTTGATACTCTGTGTATAAATAAAGTTTTTAGTCTGTGCTGAGATTCGGCCGTATCAAATATAGGTTATGGGCCCAGCACACTTCTTATTATTAAGAAAGAAAACATTTATTTTATCACACACAACAGTACACTACATATAAATAAAATAAAAAGACAACATGAATCCTAACAATAATAATATAAAGTTGTCACTGTTGTGTCCACGTGTCCAGTGTGACAAAAAAGGCTAGTTTCAGCATAAGTGCGGCCGATTTCACAGCAGCGCTGAGCTCTATTACCTACAATCGTATTTATTATGAATAAGCCGACGCCTCACGGCTTCACCCGCGTAGTTCTCGTTCCTGTGGAAATACAGAGATAAAAAGTAGCCTGTGCTACCCGGGGATAGTGTAGCTTCCCAACGGTGAAAGAATTTTTGAAATCGGTCCAGTAGTTTCGGAGCCTATTCAATACAAACAAACAATCAAATCTTTCCTCTTTATAATAGTATAGATAGATAGATTAACGAAACAAATGAAATGATTCATATTCATATGAGACGAGGCACTTGAGTTTAAAAAATACATTACCACACATTACTCAGTGGTTTTACCATTTTCATCTGGCAACCCTGTTATAGTCGCGCCTTTTCGTGACATTATTTTAGAACGTTTATTGCATGCGAAATTCATTAGGCGTAAAAGTAGGTACTTACTTTATACCTTATGGAAATTGAAACTAATTTTTCAGCGTTGACATTTATGTGTATAAGTTTTATTCATAACATTCAGCTCAAAGGATTTGAATAATTTTTGATAGTAAGTTACAGAAAACAATATATTATGTAGATATACAGGTTGGAAAATTAAACCTCGTGAACGTTACGCGCTTTGTATTTTTGACTATAACTTACTCACTGTCTCATAAATCTGTTGTTATACGAATTATGCTTTTTTTATGTTTGACCATGGCCCACCTGATGTTAAATGACAATGGTGGAAGTTGGTAAAGCGCACTCAGCCTGGAATAGAACTTGCTACTTAAGTGGAATGAACCTAATAAGTCCTTGCATTAGGTAACAGACACTGCTGGGTACTGCAGCTAGAGAAATTACAGGGCTGTTAAGACTAACCATCTAATGTCTCAAAGTAACTGAGCGCCAAAGCAGCGATGCTCTAAACCTTTTTTTGTCATCAAATTTCTGAGTATCGCTGGAATGGTCATAGACAGGCGTTATCTCTTACCATCAGGAGAGCGTCTAGTTAGTCTCGTTACTTTTATATAAAAAAAATTGAATAGTAGCAAAACATTTCTTTTTGCTACTCTTTGCGTCACTAACATACATCGTCATGGAATATATTACGAGCAGAATTTATTTGTAATTTATTAGCACACTTATAGTATTACGTCACAGCTCTACGAGTTTCTAAAAATATAAGTATACACCAATTCCTTTATGCAAGCTGCCTAAAAGAACAGTCAAAGCCAACAAGGCGAAAGAATACGGGTGTTTGCGGCCGCTTCAAAATTGATATTTTTTTAGGAAAGTGTATTTAACCAACGAAGGAAAATCGCAGCGGAACACCGCGATTATGTTCCGAGATAATACTAACGTTCGGTTATTTATGGCGCTGATAAAGCGGGCGATGATTTAAGTAACTGAGATAATTCACGATTTACAACAGCGAATAACATGTTTACAATAAATTATTATTAATTCACCGAGATTTTGGGGGATTTCTTTACAGAAAAGACGACGCGAATTATTGTATTTGTTTTGTTTGTAGACATTTTGTTTGTTGAGTATCCTGTTTTGGTGTTATTCGAGACGTTAAAATCTCGTCAAAGATAAAGCGGAAGCTTATGTTTTTTTTCCATCTATCTATACTTACTATTATCAAGATTTGATTGTTTGTTTGTTTTTATTTAATATACTCTGACTACTAACTAACTAATAGACCGATGTCAAAAATTCTTTCACCGTTGGGAAGCTACACTATCCCCGGGTAACATAAACTACTTTTTATCCCTGTATTGCCACGGAACGGGAACTACGGGTGAAACCGCGAGGCGTCCACTAGTAACTTACGTATCGCTTTCATGTATATGATGTAGCACGTTTACCAATATTATACAAATTTACAATTAAAAAAACCCGACTACTGCCCTTAGGCCAACTAAACGCACTGCTCCAATGAAACAGCAAGGTTTCGGAGTATTTTACAATTTTTGAATTTTTGTTGAATTTACAATCGATTTAGATAAAAACCTCTGAAGTATGATATACCAAGCAAAAAAAACATCAAAATCGATTTATAATTGGCGGAATTATCGCATATTCGTATATCGCATACAAACATTAAAAAAAAATACAGTCGGTAGCTTTTTTGAGTCGGTTGAAAAGTAACCAAGTTACTTGAAGAATAAATAACGAAAAGTCAGAAGTTGGTGTAGCGTTGCGTGTTTGAAGTCTAAAATTCATCACGTGCAACTAAATCAAATAAGCGAAAACGTTAACTACGGTTTTCTTTAGTAGACACAATTCAATAATATTTTTATGGACAGCGCAATGTGTCGCATCGTCGAAAAAACTCCCACTCAGTTGTAGTCATCACGAGAACGACTCTAACAAAAGATAGGCGGACCCTGGCTCGTTTATCAGACCCTTATGAGGGCTCATTGCGTACGCTCCACCCTTGATTTTTTACCAGTGTCGTCACAAGATAAATGTCAAGTTCAAGGCCCTATGAAAATCGCTTTCATGACAAATAAGTTTGTAAGTACGGTAATTGAAGCTAGCGACGACGGGAGTTCAAGCAGGAAGCCAAACCAAAACAAACAAGAATTGGTTTGCTTATTTTCGGCGGTATCTAGTTACCTACACAATGATATGATTTCTTTCAATATTAATAACCTTAAAAGACTGTGCCCTGAAATCTCACTAATATTATAAATGTGAATGGATGGATGGATGTTTGTTACTCTTTCACGCGAAATCCACTGAACGGATTTGGATGAAATTTGGTACGGAGGTAGCTGAGACCTTAGATTAAAAATAGGCTACGTTTTATCGCGAAAACATGTAGCGGGTAACACCGCGTTGCGCAGCTAGTTGGCCATATACCGGCTAAAACAGTAGAGTTTTATTTTGAAGCTGCTGAATTACGATGCATTTTGACTATAATGTAATATGGTGGAATAGTATAGAATGTTAGTGATCTCACATGATAGAAAGCGACGATGTGATCGAAGATGAGCACGCTTCCCCAAAAAGCTTCCATTCCCGTTTTTCTTGAACAACCTCGATCTGAACTAAGTAGTTGGAAACACAGACGCTGGCAACGAGTTCTGTAGCAGTTCTTACAAGGAAAGTAGTCTGAAAACGCTTAGTGCGTTTGAAAGGAATTTCCACTGTAAGAGGGTGTATTTTCGTCGAGCGTCCGGTCGTGTTATAATAAAATGGTGATGACAAGATTTGGTCGCGTCGTTCTTGAGCATACTCACTGTAGTGTATTTTATAATATACCGACAGGGTGTTTTGGGCTGGACTCAAGTCACGTAAAAACAAATCGCTTTTGACTGTGACTTGTTTTTTTATGACCGACTGATTCTGTTTGACTTAGAATAGAATATCACTTTATCGTACACCAACACGTTATACTCGTTACATACATTTCATCTTAAAACAGAAACAACAACAAAACCAATTGTATAAGTTTAGTAATATACTACGATACTATTATGTCCTACGGCACCACAACCCTGTTGGCTCATTGGTAGTATATCTGCTTTAACTTTGCTGCTGTGGGTTCGATTCCTACTCAAGACAAACACTTTGAGGTATAAATATTTTTTTGTTCTGTGTCTTTCATCAGTTATCCGACTTATTACATACTTACATACTTAGTTACATCACTTAGTTTGGGGTCAGATGGCACCGCTATGTATGATGTTGATTCTACGATCATTGTACCGATAGTCATCATGGTGAATAGCCTTATAGCGAAAGAGCCTCAACCAGCATTTTAAGAGACTCTCGCTAGGCGGTTTAGTCAAGTGTCAGATCTAAAAGGCACTTTCCTCACTCTGCAGCCCTAATCACTGACCAGCTTATTCTCTGCCTAGCTGCTGGCGGCAATCTAGATTTAAGTTTTCTATAATACTTATTGTTTACAAAATTTAAGAATTAAACATAAATAGCAGTCAAATATATGTCGTCTTAAGTCTGTTTTGTCTCACTGACCGAACGTAAGAAGCTGAGCAGAAAATCTTGTTCTTAAAAAATAATCTCCCAGATTGCTCGAAAGCTTTTCAAAACATCATTTTGTTTCCTTTCCGCTTCGTAGCAACGGATCACGCGGATTTTATTTCTTTGTTTAGTCAGGGGTGAAAAGGGCAAGAGGGTAACAAGAGCCAATAGAATTACTAGGGGATGCTTAAAACCGATTAGTAGGTTGCGGAAACTGCTGTCTAGTAGAATTACGGGAATACTTTCAGGTAAAAGGTATTCCCGTAAAATCTGGGTTCTCTGGTACTAATGTTAATAGGGCTCGCCGAAATTACTTAGCTTTTATTTTCTCCCTCTTTAGTGCTAAAACTGTTCGAGGCAAATTTTTAAAGATAGAAATCTTAGGGTTTCTTTTGATATCTTCAGTTTCAACAGATTGTACTGATACCAATTTTGTGATGTGCCATTGAAGTTTATTTTATTTACTTATAAAATTCATGCTGAAAGATTAAACTGAATTGTAAGATTTTATTCAATAGATAGTTGTTTAGTTACTAGCTATCATAGAATATCTTAAATATTGTAAAAACATAAATTAAAATACGAACCATATAAAAATCGAATATACCTAAAGGCTAAAAGTGGAAAGGCGTCTCAGAATGTTGAAAGAATTACCACGCTTCTTGGCAATACTGGGCTTTTGGCTGATTTAGATGCCAAGGTTTCAGTCTCTCAACAACGAAGTTTCGTTTGGAGAAAGTGTGGTAAGTGAATGTAAATACAATTTTCCATCTTGATTTACAAACTGACGCTAATAAAAGTAGTACATAATTATGTTAAAATTAACTTATATACAAAATAGTAGATTATAACAACACTAACATAATAATAGCCAAAGCTTGACTGTTTGTATTTATGACCGTTTGTAACTTTATCGCATTATGATACTTGGAATGCAATTATACTCTGTAAAAAAAGGCTGAATCACATAAAGACTACTTTTTTATCTCATAAAATGTAGGACAAACTAACTTACAATAAAACCTACCCAACCTGTCAAGGACAACCATAAATTAATTGATGGTATGAGTATTTTGTAGCGATGATAGCTCAGTGGTTAGCGCAGTTGGTTCGCATGCCGAAGGGCGTGGGTTCAAACCCCAACAATGAGCTTGAGCTGCCGATGAAGGAAAACATTGTGAGGAAACCATAGCATGGTGGTAGGGTACTTTCTAGTACTCGGCTGGCTAGCTACCACACTCAAGATGAAAATCTGCCACCAAGCATCTAATGATGTGTTCCGGTAGCCTCGCTTGAGAACCAGTTCCATTCCAGGTTTACCATCTTCGACCAAAACTTCACTTAACATCAGGTGAGCTGTGGTCAAACACCTAGCCTATCAACCATAAACCATGCAACGTGATGTATCAGCGCAATCATTGAATGCTAAGAAGCTGCGTCGTCAGTATGTTGGAAGTTGAAACAAGTACAAACTGTACGGGTTGTTGGTTGAGTATAAACCGAGTTGCAAAATGAAAGCTGGTAAATCATCTCCGCGTCCGAATGACGACGGCGGCTGTTGCCATCATAAAACATACCGCGATCCAACTGCAACGGATGTGACGTCACATATTAGCAGTTCGATTTAACCGTTTGTCACCTTTGACACTTATCACAATCATCTATGAGTAATTTGCGAAATCTGTTTCAGAAATAACTTCTTAGTTATGGCGGGAATGCGAAAGAAGACGAAGAAGAATGTGATATGCATTGGCAAATATTAACTAAATATTTTTTTAGTTGTTTATGTAAAAAAATACTGATGTTAAGTTTTAATTACGCACGTGAGTTTAGGAAAGTGATGTAACGTGATTTCGTATCACTTCCAAAATTTTTTAAAGTTACCACTGCTTTACTAGTTCATTATCAGACTCGACCATGTCTTGTTTTGTGTGACGATAACTAACTATGCCTTAGACTAATTTAGTTAGATTTTTTATAAAATACTGAAAGAATTCGAAACCCTTGACACTGGCAAATGAAACAAAGTGCGATGCCAAAAGCAAAGAATAAAACTGCGTTTTTAGTTAGTGTTGGTCGTTGGGAGAAGATATGCTTTAGATCTTCACATCTTGTTTCATCGGTAGGGAGTAGTAGTAGTAGGGAGTAATAGTAGTAAGGAGTAGTAGTAGTAGGGAGTATTAGTAGTAGGGAGTAGTAGAAAGTAGTAGTAGAAATAATAAATATCGTAGGACTATACACACAGCGCCATCTGGCCCCAAACTAAGCAGAGCTTGTGTGATAAAAGTCAGATAACAGATAGAATTCATAAGTACTATTTTTTTTCTAAATACATACTTATAATACATACAGAACACCCAGACACAGAACAAACATTAAAATTTGTTTATTCACAAAATGTTTGCCCTGAGTGGGAATCGAACCCACGCCCTACAGCTCTCAAGGCAGATATACTACCAATGAACCAACGGGGCTGTTAAGTAGTAGCGAGTAGTAGTAGTAGTAGGGAGTAGTAAGTAGTAGGGATTAGGGTAGCTTATAACCTAGCATACCAATGGTTTTTTAGAACTTTACATAAATTAAGTATGAAATATTTGAATTATGATATGGGGAAGATGGCACCACATATCGAATTATACCTATTCGGCTTAATAAAATATATAGGTACTGTAATTAAATCTACGCAGAAAAGTAAATGTTGTCAAAAAGAAAACAAACAAACGCAAGTATTATAAAAACAATCAGTCAATCACATCCATAGATCTAGTATATCACATCACACAAATCAATCAAAAACTAGATAAGCTAAATAAATAAAATAGAGTGAGTGAGCGATCTGAGTGATATTATGTGACTCGAGCAAAATTATAGTGATAATAAATTGTACCTACAATAAACAATTGAAGCAACGAAAAAAATTGTGTATTCAATATTCCTTAAAAGCTGATGTTTGTAAACCTTTGGGCATTATTGTAAAAATGACAGCGACACAATAGCCGCTGCGTTTATTCAATGAATCACGAAGAAACATTGTGTGCCATCGCTTTTAATGCTGAAAATGTAATACCTATTCATTAGATAAAATTTTCTTTATGGCTTCCGAAAGCGATATTTTAACCCGAATAATTTTAACGTACAGGCTACGTTTACGCGGATTTCATTAAGATTATTTCCGTCGTAACAGCTACTAAATGGCTTTTGTTTTAATTTTGATAAGTTAAAAGAAGGATTGAATCTAATTTAGGCGCTAAGAAATTGCCTTGTAAACAATTTTCTTTAATCGTTTTTGCTAAGAGATACTGTCAATTTTTTAATGTTGCCGCGTTATTTGACTAAAGTAATTGATGGAATTTTGGTGAAAGCGGGACTGGGGTATGACTTTAACTTGACCATGGCTTTGATTAAGGCTTTATGTTTTTCTTCTATCATAGTACGTTTTTGCAATTAAGACTTAATTGGCTTAACATTATCGTAGGCTTTTTCACTTTAAATTTTAACCTAGTTTAGTTAGTTAATGTTAAACGTGAGTAATCCCGAAAACGAGTTTTGGCGGGAACGCGGGAAGAGTCGTGTCGCTCCGTTGTATTTTTTTCCAAAACTAGTGTTTTGTCGAGTGTTTATGCATAAAAATGGTGGTGTTTTATTCATAAAGTGCCAAATTACAAGCGCGAGTGTGGGGAAATGATATAATGTGGTGAAACATGAGTTTTCGTGTTGCTTCCAAAACTCCATCGAAGCTTTGTAGTAAAGTTGCCACTACTTTACTAAAGCATGACTGGAATTAACTGACACGAACTGGACTTGACAAAGACGACTTTGACTAAAACTAGCTACGATGGCACTTATTTAACTTTTGAAACTTGAAAATATATAATTACTTGACACTGGCAAATGCTAAAACGCAACGCCAAAACCAAAGAAAAAAAAAAATCCCGAAAACAAAAATGTGTCAAAACCACGCCAGTTTCCATAGACTTGAAAAGACATCTTCTTTTTCGTTTTTTGGCATCGCACTTTGTGCGTTTGCCAGTGTCAATTATTTCGATACTTTCAAATGTTTTATAATAAATCAAACGAAGTTAGTCAAAGTAATTCACGGTTTAGTCCAGTTTTGGCCCTATTAAAGTAGTGATGACTTCATAACAAACGTACCTACAGACAGTTTTGGAAGCGACACAAAAGTCATGTTTTACCCTATTGTATTACTTTCTCAGTCACGCGTGTAATATGTACATTGTACACTACTAATATATACACTACTATTCTTATACGTAAACCATTAAAAAGGCACATATTTTGGAAAACAATACAACACGAAGACTTTTTCTTGTTTCCGCCAAAACTTCTTCAAAATAGTTAAGAACTTGTCATAGCAGCAAAATGAAAAAAAAAAACAAAAACAATTGTCAAATAATTCATGAGTTAGCCAAGATAATTATTGAGAATCAACAAATGAAATAGTCATAAGAATGAGACTCACAGTTTCGTTGATAACTTTTGTTCCTCTCTTATTCACGAAGACGTCCGTACTGTTTCTTATTTCGGCCCGTAAAACTCTGTTCCCATTATGACGAACCGTCAGACACGGGACGAAAAAATGTCTACCATCTACTTAATTTATTTTAGAAACTTAATATTGACAGGTCAGGCTTTGGGAAATAAACGACCAACCGCACTTGCCTAAAAGTCATGCTCATAGGCATTATTGTCTTGTTAATACATTTTTTTAATCTCAAACGATCACATGTCTCGTACCCTGTGCCAGCGGCAGTACAATGAATTCATAATGAGCACTTATTTTTGATTTATGAATTGAGTTGAATTTGTAGTGATGATAGCTCAGCGGTTAACGCTCACACGCCGAAGGGTGTGAGTTCAAACCTCAACAATGAGCTTGAGCTGCCGCTGAAGGAAAACAATCGTGAGGAATCCAAAGCATGGTGGCATGGTAGTAGGGTACATTTTAGTACTCAGCCGAATAGTTATAGAACACATGAACCAAGTGTTTTCCTCTTAAAAGAGACAGTAAGAAAAGTGTCGAAAGGTGCATTCTTCGATTATACTCGACTTAGCAATTTGAGTTATATTAAAATTACATATTAGTCTCAATACTAGGCTAGATTGTAATAACAATGAGGTATCTAACAACAAAAATATACATCATTAGAAAAAAAACCTGGACCACGCAAGGAACGCATGGAACGTACCGTTATATGCATAACGGTACGTACGTTATGCCACTACTTGACTAGGCATGGGGACTTGACCCTGACTCGTCCTTGCGGCAAAAGGAGAATAGCCGGGTGGGACACTCACGCGGCACTCACGTCTCATTGAGTGAGGACTCGGAGTTCTCGGAACCCTAGACGTCGTAATGAGCCCCTCGCTTTATTTACTTGTATATTGCGTTGGCGATATGTCAAATTATGTGCTACGTAGCGCCTGAGGATGGCTTACGCCGAACTGTGGCGTAGAGTTTTCCTCTTTGCAACTTTCTTTAGATGTTGTAATAAAAACATGCTTTGCGAAAACATATAAGTCGAAGTGTAGAAAAGGTATGACGTAGAAAATAGAAACAAGAGAGCGCCGTTAAAATTTCCAGTTTTCTGTGGAAAAGGATTTATTATGATCTTTGGTTTGGAAAGAAATAAAATAAACTATTTATCTAGTTATACGCAGTAGTGTTTTTGCATTTATAATATTAATTATGAATACAGAAGTTTATGGGCTAGTGTGTATTAACTGTTGAATCGGTATTTTGACAGTGGGATGTACTTATTCTATTGATTTAATGATAACTGTTACAATTTATGAACGATGACCTAACCAAATGTTACCAATAAATTAATCATTATTTACCTACCCTGCCTTGTTAACTCATTCTGTATTAGTTCTACTATATGAACTGAAAGGCGTGGGTTCGATTCCCACTCAGGATTAACATTTGAGTGACGAGTATTTGTTTTTGTGTCTGTGTATTGTCAACTACTATGTGTTTACAAAAAAGTATATACTTAAGTAACAGCTAGTTCTCATAGTAGGTACATTTGCTTGGTTTGAGGCTGGATGGCGCTGTTGAACTGTGTGAACTGTTCTCCAATATTCACTGTATTTTTGTTTTTTAAATTCTTTGTATCTTAACGGGCTATATATTTTTATATTGTTACAACTCAACGAATTTCTGCGAAATGGGAATAGTGACAGGATATAACCTGGATTAACACATACGTTACTTTTCATACCGGAAATGTACATGTATTTTAGCATAATAGGTAAAACAGTGGAGCACTGTAACATAATATGTATGTGTAAACAGACATACATACATTATAGACCATACATACACAAGAAATATATATATCCTAGTAAAACTTTTTTTGAAATAAAAATGGAAAAGGCAAAATTACCTTCTAAAGTAAAAGGATCTCGACAATAAACAAAAGCATTGTCTGACTTTTATGGAAACATAATAAAACCGTTCGCAAAGAAAAACTGTTTATAGTTGTTATAAACCGTCGCGAATACGTTGAAACAATGTATCAAAAATCCACAAAACCAAAAAGTTATTTCATAGTTGACATACAATTCAAAACAAAACAGAATTCAACTTGTTTTGCACAAAAATTCATGTACTTTTAGATAACTATAAAATCTCAATAAAGTATTCATTAATGTAATAAATAAGCTAATGGGACCACTACTAAAATCTCTTAGCAATCAATTGGAATAGCAATGACACTATTTCTCGTCTAACAACTTTAATATTTAATATTGAAGCGGGGTTATCGCTGTTCGATTGTGTAGTATAGCAATAAAGGACTAATAAATAACAGCGAATGCCTTCTGTAGGTTATAAAAAGGCCAACTAAATTGTCATAGATCGCACCACAGACATAAGTGTGCAACTGTGACGCCACACACTAATACGTTTTTACAATCGTCCAATGGTAATAAAACAAGGATGGGTCTCGGATTAAGCTCGTTTATCATTCGCTTTGATGGCCCTTTTTGCTGTAATCATTCATTTTTCTTCCGTCGTTTTCTGCTCCCTTTGCGTTTAAATGCCTTTTGTTGGTGCGGCAAACTCTTTTATCAAATTAACTCACCTCAAGTTTTTTTTCGGACTTTATTTATAGTAGTCGTAAGGAAAGTAAAAGTGAAATTGCTTCGGTAATTTCTGTGAGTTAATGTGGAGAGTCGCGTGCTTGACGGGTCTTAAATTCTGTGTCGCGCTGTTAAATCAATTAGTCGGTCGAGTCCGGGGGCGTCTTAAAAGCTTTAAGAACTAGTGTACGGCGAACTTGCCTAGCCCGTGATGGAACGTAATGAAATATCCCTGCTAAGTAGGGAGGAAAGGATAGACGTGTATGCTAACTTTAAATTAACGAAGAAAATAACTAGATTCAACACTAATTTTAGCCGCTCTTGCACTTCTACTACAAAAAACTCAAGTAAAGCGTTCTCAGAAGCTAATGTAACTAAGCGAGTTTTGGTAGCTCAGTTGATTACCAAATTTATTCCATGAAACATAGTGTCGTATTTAGCGGAGCAGAGATATAATAGTTTTGTGTCGATACGACGTTATGCTTCGTGCGATTATGATTGGAAAATAGTTCATCATCGTCGTCTCAGCCGTAGAACCTCCCCTGCTAGACATAGGCCTCCCCCAATAATTTCCATAAATACTGGTTGGAAGCGTTTCGCATCCAGCACGTCCCTGTGATCTTTAAGAACTTTGCAACCCTATCGGCCTTTTATTCGGCCGGTAATTTTTTTGTAAAATGTATACATTTAAGATATTGTAAAATGTAAACATTTTACAATATTTTTTGTTGCGAAATCGACTACCTATAATGCCTTAGTTACGTTACTAAATATAGGTACGTAAACAAAAATGCTAACTTATCGTGTCTGAGCAAAAAAAAAATGTCGTTCTATGTACGTTTTTCAATAGAAAACTACGTTAATGCAAAATATTAAACATCAGTGCAATTTCAATATATGAAATAAATATTGACTATGACATTTAATCTATTTCGAATTTGTCAAAGATGATTCCAAGAAAACTTTCTTTCAACACAACTCATCAATCAATACCGAACAAACTTCAAACTGAAATCCATTTGGAGCGGCAAAGTAAATAAAAACACCGCATTGTCATTGTTAGCAAGGTTTCTAAATCAATTAGAGCCAAGGAGACGTTCTCGGTTTAATAAGAAGCTACGTACCCGTCAGGAGACATAAAACGCTGACCAGTTGTACCATATAAACTAAACAGAGAATAAACTTCCCAGTCAACATAGCAACACCAAAGTAAAGGTAAATTTTATTTTACTTTACGTCTCTCAATAACTACTCAATACAATAACCACTAAGTATGATTAAAATCATGTTTTATTTTGGTCAACAAGTACAACAATTTATTTAACAAAATTAAAACTATTTTTGTAGAAAAACATTGATCTAAAAGTCCGTCAGAGGAGGGATACGTGGCCGGAATGCTGGATTGCCACGCTGGATGGCAATGCTAAGCTTTCGACCAATTTTTTTTTTTAATGACTAATGCTGTTGGCCGCAGATGGCCTCTACAGCGTCACCGGATTGTGGCGAGTGCTAAGGGCGCTGAGCTTAAAGGTTAAAGGCGATTAGCGCAAGGGCACAAGAGTTGTACGAACCTCGGCTTGGGCTGTCACCGGACGAAGGGGACCTGAATTGCCCTGAATGGGCCCTACAACAGGTTGAAATCTAAGCAAGTGAGTCTTTTGACCGAAGTAGATGCCAGCATTCTGGTCACCTTAAGCCTCCTCTCCTCTAAACGTTTGTACCTCAACGAGTAATGTAGATAAATAGAATAGAAGAAGTTTCGGAGGGAAGGCGAAAAACTTTATTTTTTGAAAATTAACATAATATGTTATAGAAGGCAAACGCAAGCATATATTATATGCTTGCGTTTGCCTTCTATCTTAGCAACAATGTCTACAATGAAGCATGTTTTTCTAAAGGAACCGATTTACTTGCGACTTGAAAGCGCCCAGATATTTACCAACATTTATGCTTGTAGCGATGATAGCTCAGTGGTTAGCGCGGTAGATTCGCATGCCGAAGGGCGTGGGTTCAAACCCCAACAATGAGCTTGAGCTGCCGGTGAAGGAAAACATCGTGAGGAAACCATAGCATGGTGGTAGGGTACTTTCTAGTACTCGGCTGGCTAGCTACCACCCTCAAGTTGAAAATCTGCCGCCAAGCATCTAACGGTGTGTTCCGGCAGCCTCACTTGAGAGCCAGTTCCATTCCAGGCTCGGTGTGCTTTACCATCTTTGACCACATCATCACTTAACATCAGGTGAGCCGTGGTTAAACACCTAGCCTGTCAACCATAAAAAAAAATGCTTTTCTGAATGTTTTTGTATGCATAAAAATATTTTGATTAAAAAAAATACTTGACACTAGGAAATTAAACTAAGTGCGATGCCAAAAATAAAAGACGTAGGAGAATCATGCACTGAGAGTTTGGTTACTGTCCATAATTTAATACTGTGCCCCAGTAGCCCAACAACGGTAACACAACATAATGGAAAATTGTCTAAAGGGATTTTTTTATTATAACCACACTGTATCCACTTTAGTGGGACGAGAATTTGCGGTGGTCTCCTTTGTGACCTGGATTTTAGCGCTTTGTGAGAGAAAATCTTGGGTTAGATTACTCAGATTTGTATGTTACATATAAGCAATGAATTTGGCTTAATAAGCTTTTTGAGGATGTTTTTTTGTCTGGTAGAAAGATACAAGTATTTGTAATAAGAAACCAAGATTTAGTAACAAAGAAAAATATATATACAGTATTGCTAAGATTATATTAACTGTAGCAGCGATATGATATAGAATTTTGCTAAATGA
Source organism: Biston betularia (assembly GCA_905404145.2). Classification (NCBI taxonomy): domain Eukaryota; kingdom Metazoa; phylum Arthropoda; class Insecta; order Lepidoptera; family Geometridae; genus Biston; species Biston betularia. The sequence continues at coordinate 7,026,190 of FR989879.1, forward strand.
GTGAATAAAATAGAAAAATTGCGATTTTTACATAAATATAATCACGCTTTTTTAGTCGACTACAGCAAAACGATAAAGAATGGTTATATTTTTATAATGTTTACACACTACTGCTTGGCAGCAGAATATCTGGTACTGCGGTGGTGCATATTGAGACGACTTCCTACTAAGGAAATCTACCACCAAGTATGAGCGTATGAGCAACGTTCTGTGTATTGTTTCCATGATCATACACATGCATTATCTCTTACCATCAGGAGAGTGTCTCATTCGTCAAAATAAGTGCTTAATATTTTTTTTTGATTACGGACATGCTCACATTTGACCACCAACTCGCTTGATGGTAAGCGATGATGTGGTCGAAAATGAATTACGCAGACTTAGAAGACACCTATCCACAATGACCTTGAATCTCAGGAAACAAGGAAGTCGGCAGCTTGTTCCATTCTTTGGCCGTACGGATGAGAAACGTAGAGTCAAAACGTTTGGTACGTACCCAAGGAAATTCCACTATACACTATTTTCATTTTTTTTTATTTTTTTTTACTATTTTTCTTTATTTTATTTTTTTATTTTACTATGTGTGGGTGGTAGTGGGCCGTCGTTCTACTTGTCCTGTAGCAAAATATATCTATACAGAAAATCAAGGCAACAAAGTGTACCGAAACAACTAGGACGAGAGTGCCTATCCGCAGCTGCACTTTGCAGATGAGCACTCTGAAACGGCATAATTTATTACATAATATAATTATTACTAGTAATGTAATCTGTTAATGGAATGATTCATTCAGACGCAACATTTCAGTTGGGTCTGAGGTGGAGAATACCTTTTATGGTTTTTATATAATTGCTAAACTTAAGGTCATAAATGTCTAAATTCAATTTTTTTTAAGTCATTCACGATCGTCGATTGCAGGTATATTGTTGGCGGGAATTTAAATTAAAAAAATGAATAATATCTAACTCTTTATTCTTCACACAAATTATAACAATTTAAAACTTAACACTATTGGAACAATTGGCGGCCTTATCGCTAAGAGAGATCTCTTCCAGAAAACTATTCTAATTATTAAATAATTATGCTTGCTGTTACGTATCACATGCGACTTCGCCCGCGTGGAATTTAATAAATAAAATTATTCTATTTGCAGAATTTAAGATTTTTTTTTGTATTCCTAGTAAAGAAATACCTTAATCTTTGATAACCTAACATTTTCCGGTATGAAAAGTATTCTATATATATGTTAAATATCTAAGTAATAAAATTTCACCCAAATCCGCAATAGGCTCCGAAACTACTGGACCGATTTAAAAAAAAATTCACAGTTGGGAAGCTACACTATCTCCGGGTGGCATAGGCTACTTTTTATCCCTGTAGGTATTCCCATGGGAACGGGAACTACGCGGGTGAAACTGCGAGGCGTTCGCTAGTCATTAATAAATCTAAATAAATAATCTAATATTACATTAGATCTTCCACGAGGCTAAGAAATCCCATCTAAGTAGTACACGCATTGTGCTCGAGCCATTCTATTCACGTATTCAGTATAGAGGGCAATAAACTAGAATCTAATTTCCGAACTACACGTAGATTGTCCTCGCGACACATCAATACGTCTCTATAAAACCTTCACTTCACACCCTGGGGGCTACTGAATCACTAAGGCCATAAAAACCTGTATAATTTTATTTTGCCTTCAGGACTTGTGATGTACAGTCACCATTAGCTATTAGGTAATTCAGCATAAAACGTTTTGTTCCCAGGACAAATTGCACTTCTCTAAGTGGACACATTTTAAGTGCATTAATTAAAGTTATTGCGTGCTATAGTTCATGTTGGACATGCAGAAAATGTACAATAGTTACATTTTCTGCATGTTAAATAATTTATTTTTTATTTAATTAAATGTCAGTGGACATTTTACACAGCGACATTTAGCCTCGAACTATTACTTTAGCTTGAACTATGGAAACAACTGATAGAATACTCATACATTTGTTTATTTTTTTGTATTTAATCATCTATTGACATAATTATTTTATATGTGACATATTATTTCATTGACATTTTCACACATGTGTTATGATTTTCATATTTTTAAATAGGTATGAATGGAAAAATGATTTTTAACTTTGGTGTTATTATAAAATATTTGCATTTGTATTTATAAACAACGATATTCTTTTCATCTGGGGGCACGGCAGTCGAGCAAAACAGGCGTCATGGCCGTACCATCCTTTTTTCGGAGCAGTTCATAAATTATTGTCCTAGGTGGGAATCGAACCCACGCCCTTCAGCTCTTGGAGCAGACATATTTGTTTTACATTTTGTGATTTAAAAAAAAGCTTGTTCTGTGTCTGGGTGTACTGTATGTATTTACAAAAAAAAAAAAACATTTAATTATTCTATCAGTTATCTGTTATCCATAGCACAAGCTTTGCTTAGTTTGGGGTCAGATGGCGGTGTGTGTAATGTCTTATGATATTTATATAGTGAAGAATATGCGTGAAAAAAAAAGTAGTTACGTCTAAGTACATACAATCAAAATTGATGAAATCAATTCGCATAGAACATTGCAAGCTAGTCAGTTATTTTTATTAAGTTCCTTCAAAAATGGAGATACTATATTCCTCGAATGGAAAAATTTCCACATAAAAACTACAACATTTTTCTCAAGTCCTTGTGATAGCAAAGATACTTTACCACCGCTCCAAGACCAACAACACCCAGAAATTCCATTCAATAAGACGACACTATCGACGGAGGAGATACTTACTGAAGCGACTGTTGAACTGTTTGCCTACAAACTTCTATCGTAATGAAAAGTAAATTTCTCCCGTCTCTCAGAAGACATAAAAAAAACTATTTTTCTCGACTCCGCCGCAGCGAGTTTGGTTTTCAAAATATTTACCTATTTTGTGTCAACTTGTGGCGTAACACAGTCACAGAGAAGAAATAGACATGGCTTTTCATAGGAAATAAATCTATTTACAATATACGAAGGAGACGGAAACCATAGCATGGTGGTAGGGTACTTTCTTGCTCGGCTTGCTAGCTACCACCATCAAGTTAAAAATTTTCTTCTTCGAGAGCTGAAGGGCGTGGGTTCGATTCGCACTCAGGACTAATATTTGTGTCACTATAACATCGATGTTTGTTATGTGTCTGGGTGTAGTGTATGTAAAGTATGTATGTAAGCTGTCTGGTTCCTATAGTACAAGCTTTGCTTAGTTTGGGGCTAGATGGCGCTGTGTTAAATGTCTTCCAATGTTTATTATTATTATGTGTGCTTAGCATCTTTGACCACACTTAACATCCGGTGAGCTGTGGTCAAATACATAGTTTGTCAACCGTAAACATAGCCTAAAGGAGATCATTTTAGTTACGACACAGAAACCCTAACAAAATTGTCAGTTCCTGTTTTTTTTAGTTTGGTCACAAACATTTGTTTTAAAATATCTATTCCAAAAATAAGCAGATAAACTGGACCATAGCATGTATGATACATACCCACAAGATAAGTGTATTTTTCCGAGAAGCCTGACAATAACACTAGCTAAGACTGCAATCGTGTCTTTACTGCTTTCCGACAGACACAACACAGAGCATACAGATTAGAAAAGCGAACAGATAGAATACTACGTACAAAAAAAGAAGATTTTTATAAATTCTTTTAATCTATCTATACTATTATAAAGAGGAAAGATTTGATTGTTTGTTTGTTTGTATTGAATGGGCTCCGAAAAAGAGGAAAGATTTGATTGTTTGTTTGTTTGTATTGAATGGGCTCCGAAACTACCGGACAGATTTCAAAAACTCTTACACCGTTGGGAAGCTACACTATCCCTGGGTGACATAGGCTACTTTTTATCCCTGTATTCCCACGGGAACGGGTCAAACGAAAAACTTGTGGGCAAGTGGTTACTGCAGACAAGAGGATATTTAGGACTTGTGGTTATTTTAATTAGATTTTTGTTAAATTACACTTTTATTGTTTATGTCAAATTAGTTCTAGATATTATGTAAGATTAGGTTTTTAATTAACAAGTTGTTGTCAAATTAGTTAAATTTAAGCCCTCATCACTGTTGTAACTGAAACGACTGTTAAGCGGAAATAAACTAAATACGCCTGAATCAATCAGTTTTCTCATCTGTTCTTTTCCTTAATCTGTGACAGGGTATTGAACCGCCACGTAACTACTAAGTTCATTCTGTTAAGTAGGTCATGCTAAGTAAATTATGCAACAAGGAATGCATTATTAATAGAAATTTAGCCGTTTATTAATGTACATTTGTAGAACATTTTTATAATATTTTGGCGATACAGAAAAGCAAATTACCTATTGTTCAAGCTTCGTGCTTAGTTTGGGATCCACTAATTAACATAATTATTATACTATGAATTGCAAGTTAGCTATCAATTTTAATTTACTAAGTTTAAGAACATTTTTTTCTTTGTAAATACTGTACTATTTTCGGTGTTATACATTTATTTTATATGTAGACTTTTCATTTATTCTCTCACTATTTTTCTTAAGAATTTCTATTGCAAGGTAGTTTTTTTTTAATCAGACGTACACATGTTTGCTATTTGAATGTAAGTGGAGATATTAGAAAACTACGTGATAAAGTCAGAGACATAGTAAGTTACACAAATAGGTATTACAAATAAGTATGTTTGTTACATTTTCACTCAGTAAATATTTTTGTAAAGTTGAATTGAAATATAACTCATTACCTACAATGTTAATGTAATACAATAATGTATATGATATGTTTAGTTTTGGTATTAAAATATACTCATTACAAGAATTAAAACTTTATAAAAATTTACTGCCTTCTAGAGCTCCAAGTAAATTTATTTTGTGTTATAGTGAAAAATGTTCCCATTCTACATTTATTTTTTTATGATTGACAAGTTAGTTGTTTGACCACAGCTCACTGTCTGTTTTGGCGCTTTAGTTTTACTACTCAACGTTCTATGTATCGCTGCAATGGTCGTGGACAGGTCATCTCGTACCAACAGGAGAGCGTCTCGTTCGTCTCATAACTTTTAATTAAACGAATATATATCCTAGACTTGCGTTTGACTGCCATCTCGCCTGATGGTAAACGAAGAGACGGTAGATGGTGGAGCACGCTCGCCTAGAAGAGACTGATTCACACGGGACTTGAAAGCAGCCAGATTGTATCTATCAGGGAACTCCCACTTGGGTAGCAAATTCCATTGTTTAGCGGTTCGTACGATGAAAGTGGATTCAAACTGTTAATAATATTTGTATTCTGCTGTTTCTCCCGCAAAAATGGACAGTTTTTGTAGGGTAGCGAGTGAAACCGGATGGTGCTTCTAGTTACAAATATAATAGTGTAGGCGACCCGTCAAGGTGTCTCCCTTTATAAGGGCTCTCGCGACCCGCCCTAAGTCCCTTCCGACGTTCAGGTGACGACCACTTAAGGGCTCGCTCTAAGTACATTTTAAGCATGTTAATACCCTGGATCCGACGTAATTAGGTAACAATGTATTATATCGCTTAGCTTGCTTTGCAAACTTATTGTACAAACAACAAATGCTGTTAGTAATTCAGTACCGAAAATATTAAATGCCAGTGATATAAATTAACCATGTAGGTACTAAACGTGATTATTTCGATCTACACTAAACTGTAGAGTGGTTTATACATTTATTTACTTTTGTTTACAAGCTAGCGGTTTGACCACAGCTCATCTAATGTTAAGTGACGGTGTGATCGAAGATCGAAGATTTTCCTTCACCGGCAGCTCAAGCTCATTGTTGGGGTTTGTACCCACGTCCTTCGGCGTGTGAACCGACCGCGCTAACTACTGAGCTATAATCGCTATACAACTACTTTGTTCAGTGTTCAACAAAATTTGTTAATTTATTTATTGGAAGTTACGTAACATGATGTAATACGAAATTGATTTACTCAAAGTAATTTTTGACGTCGCGATGACAAAGGGACACATAATTACGCAGATTGGTTGATCGGTTTGCACACACTTTTTTTTGAAGTTTGTACATGAATAAAGTGTGGAAAATATACATGACATTTTTAAGTTCTACTTATTAAAGTGTCTTAATTTAAAATTCAAAATAATTATCGCATAATTCGCAAACAACTGTTTCATAAATCAATGGCAAAGTATAATTTTATTTAATAGACAACGGAAATCAACAAATTACAACAGCTATTTGTGAAAATATTTATACAGCTATAATATTTTTTGATATGGCATGCAAAAGCAAGTACGATGTGTGCATATCGAAATTTATTTTCCATTCTGTACAAAATAAATAACTGCTCTCAAACAACGCATTAAGCAATATATTTCACAAGCTTTTGTAGAACGAAGCGAAGTGGGTACTGTCGGCAATAAAAGCTGTATGACTTCCCCAAGCAAGCACATATTTAAAAAAAATTACCGGTTCTATCCTCACAACGTGCGTACATTTGAAGCGTTTTAAATCATGGAGTCTTAGATGTAATTTTTTGGTATATCGCTACAATTTTCCAGTAACACGGAAGCGATTGTGAAAGCTTGGCACACAATGCTTGACAGTATATTAAGTTTCAGTTGTTTATAAGGGGCTTTTATTGTGGCCGTGGATATACATGGTTGAAACTCACGAGGCTGTCTTCTCAAGAACGATTTTTCGTAAAGTACGCCTTTTGTGGTTTGCGGAGTGTTTGCTAATGGGCCTCTTTGATGTGTCGGGCTCCTTAGCAATTGGCGATTAGCTCTGTTTCGCAAGAAAATTTTCTCAAGGTTGGAGTAGTAATTTAATGTATGTATGTTATGGATCAAAAATAAATTTAGTGTTAAAGAAAGCTGTAGATAGTAAGGTGCTGGTAGCTAAGCCTTTAGCACCGACGTGTGTGAATTATCGGTTTTCTACTGGATACATGGTGAACATTCCCCAGATGTACTAAGCACTTCGACTCTATACTTTTTTCGTACAGCGAGGATGTAGAACTCTTTGTCAGAGTTTGTTTCCCAAATATAAAAATATATATCTTAAAATCCAGAGTAAACATTAGTAAATAAATAATATTATGAGTCATTAACGCCATAGGATGTTGGAACCGAACCCCCGTCCTACAACCTCACAAAGGCAGTCAATTTAAATTACACAGAATTGTTATGGCTGGTTTCTTTTATTTTATTGTGTTTTGTATTATTTAAAAAAAGTGAACATTGGAGATCATTTCACATGGCTGTATTAAGTACCAAATAGTAAAGCTACAACGCTACAACTAACGCACAACAAACACTTACGTTTTTCAAATAAACAGTTCATAAAGCAGAGCTACTACCAAATGAGATAGATAGATAAAAACTCTTTATTGTGCTCACCAGAAATAGGAAAACAGTATAGAAAACAAAAGATTCCGAGCTAACATGGCTATGTAACAACGATTGTTTTTTTAATGAAAAGAGTTGGCTAAAAACATACTTGACTACAAACTTGATAGAGGAGCGAGTTAACAATAGACGGACGGCTTGGTACTTAGACATATTTCCTTACAAACCCACATCACTTCCACTACTACAATAACGTAAAATACCGCACTTTTACTTTTCCATCTTTACGTGCCATAAAACCTTCTTTTCTCCGACCACTTTACATGGGTTTTCCGGACGAACGCCTTTGTCTGTCTCCACTACACGCTCCGGGCCCACAATATATCGCTCGTCTTTGTTAAAATGACCGGCCCGGATAACCGGGTATCCTCAGGCGGATCTAATTGATTCATGAGCCACATGAGCTAGAGATAAGACCTTAATAACGTCTGACACGGTGCTTAATTAGTGACGATTTCAGCTGAAACCAGAGTTTGTGATAAGACGCTTATAAAGGATATTATTATATTATACAGCCTTTTGTTCCTGCCTAATAAAAGTAGCCGTAATGTGGTGAAGGGGGTATTTATATAGTCCTTATGTGAGAAATAAATAGGTTTAGGTGTAATAATGGAATGGAAATTAGAGCGGGTGGAATGAGGCAAAAAGGATGGCATGCCATCTTTCATTAGCGCGGGAGCCTAGGGGAATTTTACTCAATTGTTTCACAATTATTTGATATGATTTCTAGCACGTGCCATTCTTATTTAAATTGACATAAGAGCGACAAGTTCAGAAATAGTCCCGCGCACTGGAACTGAAATAGATGGTATAATCAAATGTCTATTTTAAATATAATAAAATGTCTATTTTAATCATTTTTGATTTACACGTAAATTTTGTGATGTTATGTTTTTTTTAATTTATATGTTAAAATGGTGATGCAAAGTCAGCTTTGGCGCTCATTAATTTGTGACATTTAATAGCCATGTAGGTACTTCCGTTAGCCACAGAACTTTTTAAACCTGAACTCAGTATTATTTATGTATTGTTGCTTGACGGCATAATATCTGGTACTGCGGTGGTGCGGTACCCACCTAGACAACGTCCTGCTAAGACGATCTAACACCTAGTGGAAGTAAAGGACGATACAAGGATGGCAAAAACACCAATCCAAACAAAACTACGAAAAAAGCATTAAAATATATTCTAAATTGCGAGCTGCAGAGAGAGCATGTTCTTTGTTCAGATCTACTATATGTGTCGTCGCCATCCGTCCCTTAAGATCAAAGTATATTCTGTCTTGTCAACCATAACAAAACCAATTCATCTAAAATAAAAAATATGAAGAGTATATCAAGCACATTTCAATGTCATCTTCAAAAAGCAAAGAAACACCTCATTTTACCGCACTCCTCATAACAATGATTTGCTGTTCATGTTTTTGAGTTTAAGCACGATAAATCTCAACATTACCGCATTACGAGGGCGATAAGTGCTTCAGAACGTATCATTTATCGTGCATAAAGTTGGCAAGCTGACATTCTGGCTACACTGATGCAGTACGCTAGGTTCAAACGTCAGTCAATATCAATAAATTTTATCAGCAACATTGTTCGTCGGTAAAAAACTTTTGTGAAGGAAAAAGTGCCCTTTTGTTTCCCTCTTTCTTTCTGACCGAAGCAAACTTTAGAGATTCTTCTATTTTTGTTAAACCTCGACGCAAAATGTTATAAGTTTAACGAGTGAATCTGTTTGTCTGTCTGTGGCATCGTAGCTAGCAAATGCCAGAATTTAGTTACCATAGCATGGTGGTAGGGTACTTTCTAGTACTCGGCTGGCTAGCTACCACCCTCAAGTTGAAAATCTGCCGCCAAGCATCTAACGGTGTGTTCCGGCAGCCTCACTTGAGAGCCAGTTCCATTCCAGGCTAGGTGTGCTTTACCATCTTCGACCACACCTTCACTTAACATCAGGTGAGCTGTGGTCAAACACCTGGCCTGTCAAACATTAAAAAAAAAAAAAAAAGTTACATTGAATCAGATTTTTCATGAAGGTATTTTTTTTTTATTATGCTGTATTACTCACGTTTAATCCCATCGGTAACTCTGATTAGTTTCAGCCTTATGCGACGGGCTTCATCATGGAGACAAAATTGAGTACAACAAGCAGCCTCATCTTGCTTAGCACTTGTTCACACGCTGCCATCTTATCATTACTTAGTGAATTTAGTTAAACTTATTAAAAGCGAAATGTATACCATCATGTAAGAAGATGCTCATCTCTTCACATAGTTAGTGAAAAAAGCTTCAGCATTCGTAATATCTTGACTATGTTGTGTGCTCTACAATATTCATCCTTAACGACCAACAGGAGCCCATAGGGTCGAGTTGGTGAAATTCTGTACAAGACCAAGTGTCCCTAATATCTAGATCACTTTAAGATATAATAGATAGATATAAGGCTGTAAGCAGACATTTAGTTTTTTTCCAATTATACGATATTTGACAACCTGGCTTGTTAGCTTATTTGGTAGTAGCTCTGTTTCTTGAACTGTGGGTACGATTCCCGCCTAGAACAAACATATTTTATGCGACAAAGATAAATGTTAGTTTTGGTGTTTTTACAAATAAACTCTGTCTCTATTATAATATATTTTATCTATACTCTATCAAAATCTATCAGTTATCTGCTTCTCGTAGTACAAGCTTTGCTTACTTTGGGCTATGTAAAATATCCTCAAGAACTTATAAGCCGTATATAAATTGTATCTTCGTAGCTTGAAGGTAACTTGGATACTGGAGCAATATCACACGGTAACATTGTGGCAGTGTCGTGCGTGATTCTCTAAAATTTTTGCCACCAAAGGTTTGTTTTTTTTTGTAAGAAAATATTTTTATCTCTCCCTTGCGAGATAAGTTTTCATGGAGTTATATTAACGACAGTTCAGAGTAGGGCCGTGAAGATTAGGCCTTTCTATCATGTGCGGTTTACTCACTTATGTCAAGTTAGGGGGTTTTTGTGGGTAAACTACGATGACTTGCTGTTTAAACGGCTAACTGATAAAGGGTCTTATTGATCCATTAATAAAGTGAGTTGCATGTTTGTTTTATGTACTCACACCAGAATTTGAGGAGGATTATAATCATGTTGTTTTATTGTGCAGTCAATTAATCAGTGTTTTTTTTTTATAGCTGACAGGCTATGTGTTTGACCACATCTTACCTGATGTTAAGTGGCAGTGTGGTCGATGATGGTAAAGCACACCTAGCCTGGAATGGAACTGGCTCTCAAGTGAGGCTGCCAGAACACACCGTTAGATGCTTGGCAGCAGATTTTCTACTTGAGGGTGGGTGGCAGCTAATCAGCCGAGTACTAGAAAGTACCCCACCACCATGCTATGGGTTCCTCACGATGTTTTCGTTCACCGACAGCTCAAGCTCATTGTTGGGGTTTGAACCCACGCCCTTCGGCATGCGAGCCTACCGCGCTAACCACTGAGCTATCATCGCTGATTGTTTGGTCTCAATGAACTATCTATGGACTATCTTTTAACAATTGTAACAATCATTTAGTACTATCACTGACGATGTACTGTTTGATGACCTACTGTTTTTTTTACTTTAAATAGATCTACTTTTGGCCCCCAACTCGCCTAATGTAAAGCGACGGTGTGACCGAAGGTGGAGCACACTGATCACAGCGCCACCTGACTGCAAATTAAGCAAAGCTTGTACGATGGAAGACTGATAACTATTAGAATACTTAAATACTTTTTATTGTAAATAATATTAATTGTAAGCTTATAATACATACAGAACATCCAGACACAGAATAAACATTTGTTTATACCACAAAATGTTTGTCCTGGGTGGGAATTGAACACGCCTCACAGCTCTTAAAGCAGATAATTATACTACCATTGAGCCAACAGGGCTGTCGCTACATAAAACACATTATATATAGAAACATAAAAATAACTTTTTAGAGAAAATAAATAGATATGAATCCAGTATAGAAGAGCTTCGATATTGAAAGAGATAGAATTATAATACTGCTCTTTTACTGTCCTTGAAAATATGAAACGACTGTAATTGTGAGTCATAAACCAAATTCTACTATCAAAATGACATTTTACCATTGCGCCTAAAACCCTAAATTTGTAGGTATACCTCTAGGTTTATGAAGCGAAAGTACCTAGACTCAGATAAAGCAATCGCCATGAATCGTACCGCCGTTGATCATTTATCACGGCCCAATAGACGTTTTTACCTAACGCCCCTATTCTTTCAGCCTTTTTGTCGTGTCTACACTTTCACCTAGAGTGAGGAATAAGCGAGGGCGGTGAAAGCTTCGGCTAATAGAGCTTTGACCTAAATTGAGGCTATAGGTACATTTTACCTAGTTACTTTTTTAGCGCATGGCAAAACTTTCACAAACATATACGTACTAGCGACCCGCCCCGGTTTTGCACGGGTGCAATTTACTACTTATGCGGTGCATATGCATTCAAATGCGCTAACAATTTATTTTACGAATTTTTAAAAAACATGGCTCCTGTATACTATAGGAACCGTGCATTTTTCCGGGGATAAAAATTAGCCTACGTCATTTTCTGACCTCTTAACTACCTACGCAAAAAATCATGTCGATCCTTTGCTATATGAAAAATTAAAACAAATTTATCCCACGGGAACTATACATTTTACCGGGATAAAAAGTAGCCTATGTGCTATTTTGGACTACATATAATCTCTGTGCCAAATTTCATCTAGATCCGTTTAGCCGTTCTGCTCACGATGTTTTCCTTCACTGATAAGCACATCTTTGTTGGGGTTTAAACCCATGGCATGAACCGACCGCGCTAACCAATAAGCTATCATCGCTAAAAAAATTATTTATCCATTCCATCCGTCTATTCGCTACAACATCCTTTCGACTTAATACGTCCTGTATACTACATCTGATACGTGTTGCCTTTCACGAGGTATCATCAGGTCTTTACGACCAACAAGCTATGCGGTACAGTATACCGAAGACGTGTCACGTACGTCCGACAATTAACCCGGTTAATTTAATTTTGCACGTCCAAAAAATTATAGCCAGCCCCGCGTTTGCTGGCAATTTAAAAGTATAACCTTACACTTACTTGTTTATTTACATTCATTTTCATGATTAGTGACTAAAGAATTGGGGCAAGAATTTGTGTAATTTCTGAATGAGCTTCTATATCGTAACACGTATAGTTACTTTGCGCCATTTAATTAATTATTTGAGCGGCGCATCAGCTCGTCATGTCGGGCGGTATTCATTCTAGGCTCGCGGTCTACAACCGCGTACTCGCTTCCGTTCGGGAAACAAGTACGCGGCACCTTCCATCGCGTGCCAGACTGAGATCTTGGCCACAAGAGACCTTGTTTTATAACTTTAACGATTACTAAAAGCCTATAGATTTTATTAGTACTACAAAGAAATTTTTAACTCTTATTGACATAGAGATTGATTGATTGATTAACTCTTTATTGCACACACACTAAATAATACATTACAGAAGAAATAAACTTAACTAATAGATGTAACAATTGACATATTCAGTTTATTTCCAATTAACAGTCGTTTCAGTTACAACAGTGACGATATTTTCAATGTAACTAACTTGGCAAAAATTTAAAAACTTAGCCGAAACTTTACTTAATAAAATCAAAACTAAAATTTGACATAAACTTAAAAACTAAAACCAATTAAACAAAAACTTATTAAAATAAAACAACTACAAGTCTTTATATATCCTCTTCTTGCTGCAGTTACCACTTGCTGGCATATGTGTCGCCTCTACACGAGGCATGCTCAGGACGTGTTGACTCTTCAAGCGCTTGGTTGAGACTGAGTGAAGGAGTGAACAGTAAACACTCAAAATGCACTTCCGCAAAGAAACGCCTCAATCAATCTTATTGACATATTTTATACAATATGATACAAAAAATATGTAATATACGTTTTTTTTTAAATTTTGTATGTAACTTTGGTTATTTCAATAAAACTATTTTGAAGAGCGAAATTTTATAATGTATATTTCTTTGCGTTTAACCGCCGGAATATTTTTTAATTTTTGGATTCTAGGTGTATCAAAACAAATGTTTGTCTTGAGCAGGAATCGAACTTACATTCAAAACTAACGAAATAAAGCTAATAGGGTAGTCAATACAGAAAAGGACAGGTAAAAGAAATATTTTTAGACTCCTAATCGACACCCAATTTTTTTTCCAGTCTAAGTTTTAATATTCTGTCTGTTTTCAATTCAGGGCATAGGTTTTACTAAATTTTCTAAACTTGATTTAGTTAAGGAATATTTCATTGCGAGTAGAAACGTGACTACGAAACTAACATTATTTTCTGCGCTATAGAGTACCAAATATTACGTGAACCGTAAAAACCAAGAAAAATATTTTCACAGGCGCACAAGTATGGTTTGGTACGTTTTGTACACACATGGTCCCAAATATAATGTAGACCTACATAATTAGCTGTTTTCGCCCGAAAGGAAAAGTACCGCAAAAATGTTAAACTAACGAGTGGCCGGCCTAGAAATGGGGCAACAGCGAAATTACTACCGCCACCTAATACCTGCTCTGGAGGCCCAGGTGGCATAACACTGGAATGGCGGCTTAAACGATTTCCCTTCTGCGAAAGCATAGTGTATCGAAATAGTCAGTATCAGAGCTTGTTTGACTTTTTTTTTTTTTATTTATTTATTTATTTTTGCAGTGATGATAGCTGATAAGAATACATATATCAAACATACTAGATAAATTAAAAAAAAAAAAAATATAACTTATTAAATACAATTATTTCACACGTGGGTTCAAACACCAACAATGAGCTTGAGCTGCCGGTGAAGGAAAACATCGTGAGGAAACCATAGCATAGTGGTAGGGACTTTCTAGTACTCGGCTGGCTAGCTACCACCCTCAAGTTGAAAATCTGCCGTTAAGCATCTAACGGTGTGTTCTGGCAGCCTCACTTGAGAGCCAGTTCCATACCAGGCTAGGTTACCGTCTTCAACCACACCTTGTGGTCTAAGATGGTAAAGCACACCTGTGGTCTTGTGGTGGAGCTGTGGTCAAATACCTAGCCTGTTAAGGATAAAAAAAATCAGGCTAGGCGTGGTATGTGATAACACCTGTCCATGACCATTGCAGCGATACACAGAACTTTGAGTAACAAAACAAAGTCCAGGTCATCACTGCTTTGGCGCTCATTACTTTGACAATTTCGATGGTTAGTCTCAACAGCCCAGTAATTTCGCTAGCTGCAGTAACTACCCTACAAACCGGAACACAGTAATGTTTACACACTACTGCTTAGCGGCAGAATAACTGGTACTGCGGTTGTACCTACCTAGACGACCTCCTGCTAAGGAGATCTACCACCAAGTATAATAATCGATTTTACAAGTTTGAAAGAGTTTACGTACTGTATTTCGCTGTTCAAGGCTTACCATGTTGTGGTAATAAAGCCTAGTTTTACCGTAAAACAGGACACTTAGCATGAATGTTTCAGTGGTGTGCATTTTGTATGTGAAGTCATCATGGTTTCAATGGAGAATTCACGGAGCGTACTCGCGCAAGTTCGCTACGTAGTGAATAAACATATCTAAAGTGAATGTATAATGTCAGTACATGTGTTTCGCTTTAAGGTGGTTCGATTTCCATACAAACAATTTTTTCCTTTTATGGACAAATGGAGCATAATTTTACATTGAAATCACAGCTACTGCCATTCATTTTGGTCTTTATTTGCGGTAAATCACAATTGCTTGAATAAAACAGTAGACTTTTAGTATAATCTACTGTTTTATTCAAAAATCATAAATTCATAAATTTGATTTTATGCTAATAATCTACTGTTTTATTCAAGCAATTGTGATTTACCGCATATAAAGAGCAAAATAAATGCCAGTAGCTGTGATTTCACTGTAAAATTATGCTCCATTTGTCCATAAAAGGAAAAATTATTTGTACGGAAATCGAACCACCTTAAGTATTCTAATAAGTTATGTGACTTCCATAGTACAAGCTTTGCTTAGTTAGAGGTCAGATGGCGCTGTGTGTGTGTCTGCAAAATGTAATCTATGACATTTTCGAGATTAAACTTTTTCTAATAACATTTAGCAAAATTATCAAAGTTAGTCAAGCATTTTAAGAAACACGAGGAAAATACATTTATGCTTACAAAAACCTGAAAAAACATTTTTTCCTTTAATTCGGGATTCCAACGGGTTAAGGGAAGGTTACCGGTGACCTTAACTGCTCAATTTTTGTTTGCCATATCCATTATCCTACATAATGTACTAAGATCCTAAAAAAACATTCGGACGTCGAACCAAAATGTTGTTGACCTTTGAAATAAGACTAACAAAAATCAGACCGTACCAAGATATCTTAAACAAATTATTTTATCCTAAATATAAATAAATAAATAATAATAAATATCGCAGGACATTACACACAGCGCCATCTGACCCCAAACTAAGCAAAGCTTGTACTATGGGAGTCAGATAACTGATAGAATACTTAAATTTTTTTTTTTTTTTTGTAAATACATACTTATAATACATACAGCACACCCAGACACAGAACACACATTTGGTTTTATATCACAAAATGCTTGTCCTAGGTGGGAATCGAACCCACGCCCCACAGCTCTTGAAGCAGACATGCTACCAATGAGCCAACAGGGCTGTCAAATATGAAATGTTTTATTTCATGTATTTTCTTATGGTTTATATTATCCATTTCTAACTAGACCACTAATTTCATTTTGAAATTTGAAATTGTACGCTAGCTTGATATACACGTTAAAACAAAGGTAGAAAGTTTAAAGTCAAGTTCTTCAGTATAAAGCTACGAATAATGACTATTATTATTCGTAGGTATAAAGAGACCGCAACTGCCATTGAAGGCACGTATTTCCGTAACACTAATCGGTTACCAACCTTTTGCTGGATAGTTTTCCTTTATCTAAAGTTTCTATTGCTGATTTTAGAGATAACAATCAATATACTTTGGTATAATTTATAGGTATATTGATGTAGCTTGTGTAGGATAAATGTATGTTCTATGCCTGGGTGTTTGGTACGTACCTATTATAACGATACAAAAATTATTTGTAGACATCGGATTATGCTGACAGTGTGTGCTACGTGCGGTACGTCTCACGAGCACTCGTCTACTAGTAAAATTTCTGTAAATCTGTCGTCACAAAAAATTACATAGAAAGTGCTGCCACCACTGTGAATGTTTACAACGATGTGATTTAGGATGGATCATTCTCATAACAGGAACCTGTTTACTTTGAAGGCTTTATTGTATTTTTCAGAATACACACAGTCTGGCAAATAGTTCAACATCCTTGCTGCGCAAATAAATAAATTGAAAGAAAAAGAAAGGAAAACGTTCAATTTTGTAACAAGCACAAAAACAAAAACAAACAAACAGAGACAGACAAAAGTTACGAAAGCGAAGTTGGAGTCGAAGCACCTACTTTGCACACAGGAAATGTTCATCATAAACGGGTGACGTTTTGGTTGCTAATCTTCATAAAACATTGCTTATTCACGACACGCGCTGATCCAGCTTTCAAGTTAACACTAAACTTACAATATTTTTCTCTAAGCCTAAAGCTTTATTCGTCAATGTCACAAGACTCTTCAACTCGTCTGACCCTAATTCACCAATCTCCCGAGATCTCTCGTCACTTTTCTCAACTCTTCAGTATAAGCAATTTTGTCCGTTGATGTTTTTATCTAGTTTTTTTTAATGTAAACTTAATGAGAATAACAAGACGCTCTCCTGATGGTTATGGTATGACCATTAGGAGAGCGTCTTGTTCGTCTCATTACTTTTTACATTAAAAAAAAAGTATCCTTCAAGCCGGAACACATTCGATGGTTAGTCTCAACAGCCTTGTTATTTCACTAGGCAGTATCCTTTAAGCCAGAACAGTAGTGTGTAATCTTTACACATGTTTGGTAACAACACCAAGTAAAAGTTTATACTTAGCACGCTCTACGCAATCCCAGTGTTAGCTTCCAATTTCCGGGCAGATTCCCCAAAGATTATTTTTTGAAAAGGATATTTAAAATCAAATTCTGAGAACAATGTTTCGATTATAATAATCGGAGCGGTGTTTGTGGCGGTCTCCGGCGTCTTGGCGGGATTCTCGTCGTTCCGTGGAACATTCCCGCTATATTTCCCGAGTGTAAAGCCACAGTAAAGGAACTTCCTGGTGTGTCAGGAGAAACTTACCAATACATGTTGTTGGAAAATTGAAACCGCACGCACACCCATGATATCTAGATATAAGAAAGCTGTATAATATTGTTTTGTAGTATTTATAAGTTATATTGTATTTAATGTTGATTGTACACCTCATTTTGTAATACATAAATAACACATAACATAAGTTGTGGCACTAGTTCATAAAGTTCTTTTGTTCTCTGTACTTTTTTTTTTTAAATGTAAAAGTAATGATCCGAACTATGCGCTCTCCTGATGGTAAGAGATAACGCCTGTCCATGACCATTGCAGCAATACACAGAACTTTGTATTGTAAAACAAAGTTCAAGGCATTGCTGCTTAGGAGCTCACTACTTTGAGACTTTCGATCGTTAGTCTCAACAGCCCTGTAATTTCGTTAGCTGCAGTACCCTTCAAACTGGAACACAGTAATGTTTACACACTACTGCTTGGTGGCAGAATAAACCGACCGCGCTAACCACTGAACTATCAATGCTACTACTGAATAATGTGATACTTCAAATTAAGTTTTTTCACGTGTACTACAAAGAACTATATTTATTAACTAGTACCACAAGTGGCGGCCGTATCGCTAACAGCGATCTCTTAAATATTCTCTTTAATACCTATAATGTATCTAAAAGTCTCAAGCACCTAAATCTCACAATTATGTTGTTATAGATAGATATATAGAACTCTTTATGTGCACACCATAAACACATTTTTAAATTACTTGTAATTTTTATGAGATTAAATGATTCTTAAACGTATCTATATACTATTATAAAGAGATTTAATTTTTTGT
Source organism: Biston betularia (assembly GCA_905404145.2). Lineage (NCBI taxonomy): Eukaryota > Metazoa > Arthropoda > Insecta > Lepidoptera > Geometridae > Biston > Biston betularia. The sequence continues at coordinate 7,044,656 of FR989879.1, forward strand.
TTGTTTTTATGAATAGATAAATGTATATTGTTAATCGAGTTTTGTTTTCCCGTGCGAAACCGGGGCGAGCTGCTTGTTATTTATATGTTTAAAGTTTTATTTGACTTTTAACTTGTGTTATCAAATATTTATTTTGTTTTGTATTGCGTGAATATTTTGGTGTATTTGATTGTGATGTGTTTATTTCTATTTTTATATGGGTGTTGTTGCCTGAAGTAAATGAATTGTATTTATTTATTGTTAGCCGTAACAATCAAATAAACAAAGGCTCTCGGCGAGCAGAAATATCCTGCGCGCAAGAAGGAGCATTAACTTGCACATGTCAGTCTAGCTAAGAATAGGAAATATCGCAGACAACGACGAAAATAGCATGCGATTGTATCACCCTGCAGGTGACAGGTCTATTACGATGCGGAACAAGGAGCCAATACAGTGACTTGCGGCTCAGGTGTTGGATTAAGGTGCCCATTACAAGCAAGTCAACGCTTACCAGCACTTCCCATTCCTGCCTAATAAATATGATCCTACAAACACTACTATGTATACTCTCTCCAGCAATCATCTCTGAATTAGTTATGTAAAACTAGATGCGATGTTACCCGCTACATGTTTTCGGGATAAAAAGTAGCCTATATCTTAATCCAAGAGATCAGTTACCTCCATACCAAATTTCGTAACAAACATCCATTCATCCATCCATCCTGACACCCTTGTTGGTTCATTGGTAGAATGTCTGCTTCAAGAGCTGCAGGGCGTGGGTTCGATTCACCCAGGTCACACTTTGTGGCATAAACAAATGTCTGTTCTGTGTCTGGGTGTTCTGTATGTATTTACATAAAAAACAGACATGACTAGCTGGTAAAGCGGAAACTACTGGTTGCATAGATTAAAAATAAACGCTGCTTTGTGTAAAAATAAAAATAATATACCCTACGGTGTGGTGTTATACTGTGGTATCGCCAAACTTACGAACATAAGACCCGCTTGTACCATCTAATATGGAACATGGCACTGAGTCGACTCGGCCAATTCTGTGCGTCACTACTACTCGGAACTACATAAGCCAATTCTAACCAACACTATTCTGTAAATCTTAAACCGGGTAGTATCTTTTTTGTGAGGGTTTGACTGTAAATGAGACTTTATATTTATTAGAAATACTTGAAAATATCAAATTATTTGACACTAGCAAATGTATTAAGGGCGATAATCAAAATGAAGATGAAGAATTTGAATATTCAAGGTATATATTTAGTTTATTTCCGAATAACAGTCGTTCCAGTTACAACAGTGATGAGGACTTAAATTTGTCTAATTTGACAACAACTAAGTTATATTTAAATCCTCATCACTGTTGTAACTGGAACGACTGTTAAGCGGAAATAAACTAAATATATACCTTGAATATTCAAAATGAACTTCCGCAAAGTAACGCCTGAATCAATCAATTATTTATTGAAAGAATTTATTTTTTAAGGTATGCCAAAACAATTAATGTCATCGCAATGTATTATTTTCGATTACTTGTGTTTTTTCAAGTGTTTTGTAATTGATAATAGTGTTATTTCGTTCATGTATAAGTGTTCTGTCTTTTCGTAATGTTTCCAAATTTGATTACGATTTTATGAGTCTATATTATATGAGTATAATTACCGTTTTGGCTTAGTACACCCCAAGCGTATAACCCTGTACACCATAAATAAAGTTAACGTTTTCACGTCAGCTTTTTGAGCTATGTAGAAGCTCCGTTCGCCGAGTACGCAAACTTGCAAAATTTATACTTAAGGCGTTACTAAGTTAAACCAAGCCTGCAAACTCCACGCTTACGACGAAGAAAGGACACTTTTGAGAAATTTTGCCCTCGGAGTTGCCTTGGACGTTAGGTAACATAAATCATTGCTCTCACCTTCATTGTGTACACAGAGTAGAAAAAAGTTGTACAGATGTAATGTTGCGCAGAAAATATGTGAAGACTCGTTGATCCTTTAATATATTATATCTAATTTTTTTATGTAAAAGTCACGAGACCTACAATGCGATCTCCTGATGATAAGAGACAATGCGTGTCCATGACCATTGCAGCAATACACAGAACTTTGAGTAGCCAAACAAAGCCCGGGGCATCGCTGTTTTGGCGCTAATTACTTTGAGACATTCGATGGTTTGTCTCAACAGCCCAGTAACTTCGCTGGCTGCAGTCCCTTCAAACCGGAAAACAGCAATGTTTACACACTACTGCTTGGCGGAAGAATATAAGGTACTGCGGTGGTACCTCTCTAGACGACTTCCTAGTAAGGAAATCTACCACCAAGTAAATAAATAAATGTTGAGCACTTTTTTACACAGTGCCATCTTGCCTAACACTAAACAAGGTTTGCCTGATTGCTGATTAAATATTGACTTTTTTGCAAATACATAGGTACGCAGACAAAGAACAAATATCTATGACAACCGCACTTCTGCGACAATTTCAACATTCTTGACATACGGGAAGTACATACACACAAATACACCCATATACTAAAGTATATTCATATAGTTATAAGACATGATGAGGTATCGATAATTCAAGTTGGGTATACACAGGAACAACAAACACGAATGACTGTAGTGCTTTCTCGTTTCATTCAATTGAAATGAAAAGAGACAGCACCATATTTTGTTGGCGTTATTTGTTTTAGGCTATACTCAGCATTAGATAATCGACGTATTTGTGTGTATTTATGAGTAGTTATCGTTGGACAAGCGAACATTGTATGACCAAGGTGTCTTCCCAAATATTTTATGCAACATTATATCTGTACAACATTTTTCTAATCTGTGATTGTGTAGCGTAAACTTTATCAGCGAAGGACAGTAGGTGGGTAATTGCGTTGTATACTGAGTTGGATGGTTGTTTGCCGAATTTTTTATGAGGGTATTATGTTCTTGTTTTAAACCTTTTACTGCCAAGGGTGAAATGTTTTAAAAGTTCCGAGTTATTATGGCTATGTATGAATGCTTTGCAGGTTAGTCGACACATCTTGCTCAGAGAGTCAAATTCAGAATTTCTTGTGGCTTATTTTATTATAATGATATAGGATCTATATATATTATGGACCTATATGACTCGTTGTAAGTGCATAAAAATAAATGTCTCGAGAAAAATACTTGTTAAGATATGTATGTAAGTAATGTAGAGATATGTGTATATGTACATATATTCATATACACATATGATGTGTATGTATAAAATAAACAGGTATTTTACCATTGAAATTGACATGTATTTGCCACATTTTTTGGTGAACTTATACTGTTTAATTAGGTCAGTTTATGATGGGTCTCACTCTGCTTTGACTTCTTGAAAAAGATCACAGGATATGACAGAAACTATAGTCAGGGTGCCCGACCTAATTAAACGTAAGTACCCCAGTATAAGTGAAACAAAAGTGTAACAGGTATATATTTCATCACAATTTCTTGGAAGCATTATTTTTGAAGTTGTAAAGTTATAAACTTAGTTACTTTGTTTTAGTTTCAAACTGAAACTAGTCATGCGCTGCATTAACCTGCCTGTTAGAAACTATCGAGCTTGAATATTATTTAAATAGAATCACAATTTCAACGGCGCAGGTGGCAACACTGTACGCTATTTTACAATGAAAGCTGGTAATAAATGTATCTTTTAGAATGTAAAATATACTTTTTAAATTTAAATTTAAAAAGTAGCACTAGCATGTCTAAAGGAATAATGAAAAATGTATCAAACCCCGTTGTGTAGTGTTGAAAAAAAACTAAAAGAACATATAAACATGCAGACACAGTGTGCGACTTAATTGTATACTATATAGTACTTACTTGCAGCTATAGCATTTAGTAGTAGAACTCCTTGGCAGGAGGCCGTCTAGGTAGGTAGACACAGCAGTATCAGATATTTTACCGTCAATCAGTAGTGTGTAAATATTACTGTGTTTCGGTTTGAAAGGCACTGAAGCTAGAGATATTACAGAGCTGTTGAGACTAACTAATGAAAGTCACCAAGTATAAAGCGCCAAAGCAGAAATATCCTGGACTTTGTTTTGCTACTCAAAGTTCTGTGTATCGCTGCAATGGTCATGGATAGGCGTAGTCTCTTACCATCAGGAGAGCCGAGAGAGAGAGAGAGAGAGAGAGAGAGAGAGAGAGAATGCTGAGTTTTTGACCGAAGTAGAAGCGAGCATTTTGGTCACCAGATGACCAGACGTCTCCTCTAAATGATAAATAAATGTACATTTATGAAATTAACTATCTGTATAATAACTAGCAAATCACCCTTCGAGGTGTAGATACTGATGTGGTGTATATACAGGTAATTTACATGTAAATCTTCCTATTAAATCTCTTTGTACATTGATGGAAACCACATTAAAATCTGTTGCGTAGTTTAAAAGACGGTGGAAGTGACTTTGTTTTATACTATATAGAAAAAGTACTTACGACTATTTTTACTAGTTTATCTTTCCGTAGTTTATAAGTACTTTCCATAAGCTTAAGCGTTGTTTTGGTATTAAAGTAAAGCACTCTTAAATACTCCTAATATATACCTACTTACTATTTGTTTACTTGGAAAGCACAAAAAACCTTTCACAAGGTCATTAACGACGGGATTCGCAAGTCATTGCTTTGGCTACCATTGCCTTATGATTGAAATAGTTTCCTTATAGCAAGTAAATTACATAAAAGAAGATTCTTGGAAGGTCGGTTCGTTTATGTACAAAATAGATAAACCTACCTAAAATTATACAGGGTTAATGATAAATTTATTACGCCATTTCTCGTTATAGACATGTTTGACAACTGATCTTACCGAACAATACTTTTAAGACTTGAAAATTCGGGTGAAGTTTATAATATAAAAGCAGGTTTTTTTAAATAATGAGACTTGCGTTGGGCCGCCAGCGCCATCTCGCCTGATGTTGAGTGAAGATATGGTCTCGATTTATTCTCGACTTGAAGACACTCAATGTTTCAATCGGAAAACATATCAGGCAGCGCATTCGAGTGGGATTGTAAAGTTTCGTTCTGATTTTTGGAATGTCAACCTTGAAATAATGTCATGTATTCGAGCTTCGAGCTGTCTGATAGAAGAATGGGCAGATTGAAATGAGGGAATTAAATATCTCAATCAATTAAATATTTGTATTTAAAGAAACTTGGGGGTTTATACAAAAAAAAAAATATATTTGTACTAAAGTTTTATCTGTAAGTAATTTCGTATGTAAATAAACACGAGAGTCTAGAAATAGAGACACTTGATTTATGAGAAACTAAAAAAACTGCAGTCGAATTTATTTTTACACAGCTAGGTAACTATCAATCACCTTGTACAGTTTATGTTTTATCAGACAAAACAATAATATTACTAGTATAAAAATATTACGAGCAAGCTTACTTAGAATCGACTAAGTTTTTAAATAAATGAGAAATAATAACGCGTGACATACTTTCGCAGCCATAATGAAATGGTGCGGTAATGAGACGGACGACTACATGATACGGTTGTAACAGAACACGCTGTCTCATATTTTAATACCATTAAAACGAGCAGATTGCAGAAACGCTGATTTTTTAAAACTCACGGGAAAATGCGTAGGCGAAATTTCAACCTTTGCTGAAGCGAGAGCGATACGAAACATATATCTGCTTCGCTCGTACTCACATCAATCTACGTCGCATGCAACGTGAAATTGTGTTTTTACAACTTTTTGTTGGTTGACTTTATTATACGCAATGGAATTCGTTTTTACTATGAATGCGCTTGAAAATATAAAATGTTTTGTTTTATTTTTGTCTGTATTGTGTGCCAAATGGTTCATAAGAACGTGAGTAAATTCAAAAGTGCTTTTTTGCACTCATTGTGTGCGGAGTGTTAACAGATGGTTGAATTCTCACTTTATAACTTAAAATTTATATTCTTAATACAAATTTTAAGACATGCTTTTTGGATTCTACTGCTGGATATAATACACTAGTATAATAAAACAATAACAAAAAAACTATCAAAACAGTATTTTAATCGAATTTAGCTAACTTTCTTTTTCTAAAGAAAAAGCTTCTTGCTCTATAGACACCGGTGTCCGTGACTTTTGTCAACTTTAATTATTATTTTTTGTTTACAATACAAGAGAGGAAAGTTAGTTTCATCATCATCATCATCAGCCTATCGAAGTCCACTGCTGGAGATAGGCCTCTCTCAAGACACGCCACTTAGCCCGATCTTCGGCTTTTCGCTTCCATCCACCGGCAGCTGTCCTACGTATATCGTCCCTCCATCGAGTCTCAGGACGTCCTATGCTACGTTTGCCAATTCGCGGTCTCCTCTTCAGAACATGTCTACCCTAGCGCAGCGGTTAAGTTAATTAAGGAAGTTAGTTTGATTAATCTTAATCTAAGGTTAATGCACTAGTTTGTGTGTACACTGCGAACAGACCAGCGACCCGTAGGCAGCACTCGCGAGATCACGAGTAAGACCCATGTGCCAGCCATCGCTTTCCTCAACCATATCTGAGGGAAAAGAGCGAACCGACACACGACGCCGCCGCCGCAAGAAGGATGGATAACATGAATGTTCGAGGCATATATATAGCAAACTAGTTTTTCAAGTGGCACTGTAATGGATAAGCACAATGGAAACACTTATATATATTTTTGGTACTTAACAATCAATTTATTTCTTAAACGTTAGTTCTAACGATTTTATACAACAGCATCTCCAAGAAAGCGCCTCATAAATACTGATTCAATAAAACAATATCAAAATAGTCACTTCAATATGTTCCCCAAAATTCGACTATTCCTTATTTGTCTTCATACCAACGTAAAGGTATTGTAAGAGACAGAAATAGTTCACCGTTGTACCTACCATCTCAAGTGGAGAATCAATACGTCTTTGATGTAGAAAATATGAGCTATTCGTAGGTCAAGGATCTTCAGTGTTCACGTGACTGAAAAAAGTGTGTACTCAGGCCCGAGATGATATAGAGGTATAGATTAAAGTCCTTTATATTCTTTCTTACCTTAGTATTTTACCCCCGTGATAATTTACGGTTGTATATACTATGTATATACGATAGAATAGGTTTAAGTTTTACTTGGTGGTAGATTTTCTTAGCAGTAGGTCGTCTTGGTAGGTACCACCACAGTACCAGATATTCGTTTGCCAAGCAGTAGTGTGCAAACATTACTCTGCTCCGGTTTAAAGCTAAATGTACAAGCTGTGCTCCGCTGTGTTACCTGTATACCGCTGTGTTTTGGGATAAAAAGTAACCTATGTGTTAATCCAGGGACTTAGCTACCTCCATAGCAAATTTCATCTAAATTCGTTCAGTAGTTTTTGCGTGAAAGAGTAACAATCATCCATCCATTCAAACTTTTATAATTAAATAAATAAATATCGTAGGACATTACACACAGCGCCATCTGACCCCAAATCAAGCAAAGCTTGTACTATGGAAGTCAGATATTTTAATTTTTTAATTTTATTTTACATAAATAAATAGGAGATAAGTTAACAAACAAAAGCCTAAAAAGAAAAACAAAAATGTTTTTTTTTGTAAATACATACTTATAATACATACAGGACACCCAGACGCAGAATAAACATTTGTTTTTACCACAAACTCTTTGTCCTGGGTGGGAATCGAGCCCACGCCCTTCGGCTCTTGAAGCAAACATACTACCAATGAACCAATAGGGCTGTTATAATTATAATATTAGTGGGATTCCTTTTCCTTTTGCTATCGTTGATCAGTCATGCCAGTCGTCTATGTCATTAGTTCATGCAAGCTACGGTCATTGAATTTCACGTTATACATACTGTCGTAAGCAAATATTTGATTCAAAAGCTCTGTGCAAATTGATACGTCACACCGGCTCGTCAAGTCGGAGAGGTCGGTATACATTTTGGGGCCCGCGGTCTACAACCGCGTACCCGCCTCCGTACGGGATGCAGCTTCCACCGCGTGTTTCAGAACCAAGTTAAGATCTTGGCTGCTAAAAACCTTGTTTTATGACATTGACGAGTATTTCAAACTTAAAGATTATTGAATTACTAGTAAGTAATTATGATTTTTTTGTCATGTCATTTTAATATATTGACAATATTCTTTTGGTATTGACATATTTTTATATTGACATATTTTATATTGACAGTATTTTTATATTGACAATATTTTTTATATTGACACGTTTGGATATTGACATACCTTATTTTGACATGTAATCAGTGTTTTAAAACCCATTTAATGACATCTTTAAAATTTTGAAGTGACTTGTAACATTGGTGTTATCAATAAAGTATTTGTATTTGTATTTGTATTTGATATGAGCAAAAATGTTATTGAAGATTCAACGAATTTGAGTATCAAATAACGACATCAGGCGAAGGTTAATCCATCTTCTGATGAATAAATAACCCCTGTAATCCACTTGGTTTGATAACTATAGCTATAAGTCAATGGGAAAGGGGACAAGTGTATGGAGCCCAATAACCCTGCCGTGAACCTGTTACGGAGGTACCTGGCCACTGTGTAGCTAGACGAGCATAGGCAGTACATAAGATCGAAAATTGTACAAATATTTTTTTTTTTTACTTAAAGAAAAAATTATGTAACAGATATTTTAAAAATGTTAAATTTATATTTATTTATCTGTAACATGACATTTAAATATGATAATACCATAGACGTGAGTTCTGACAGACAAAATGTAGGTATTTTTATCAAAATTGGAAGAAATGATACAAAGCCTTTTTAGCGACGATAGGTATGGTTTGTACGCCTAGATCTGATACCGAAAGGATATCGTGTTTTCCATTCTTGGTTGCCTGGAAGAGATCGCTCCTAACAATAAGGCCGCCACTTATGGTACTAGCTTATAAAATACTTTTGTTTTCTGTACCTTTTTTCTGTATTTAATGTGCATACTAAAGGATTTCTATTTATCTATGAGCTTATAGTGCCCAAAAAGGAAAGAATCGTGCAGAAGCTACAGCATAGGAGTTGGGTACTTTTTACAACTTTGTTAGACTTTTTTCGATGCCCAATAATTGTACTGAAACAAGAGAATTTGAAACTGATTTAGGTATTGATCCTGGATCAAATGTAAGCACTTTTGGGACTTAATGTAGGGACTTTTTTCACGATTTTAGAGTTGTGTTGTGCCCATTTGGCTTAGGGTATATGGCTTTTTAGGCGCCAAACTTATATAGTCTGCTATACCCTGCATATACTCAATAGTTTTCTAAGTTTTTGTTAGTCGAGGTGACAAGGTTGAAACTATATTCTGCAAAAGTAGACAGTTTCACAACTGTTTTCTATGTCGAACTTTACACTATCATTAGTATCTAGAACGGTTCTAGCCGAAAATCTCATTTTCGACCGAATGTAAAATTATATTGGAGTCAATTTTGTTTAATAACGCTAGGTTACCTCTCTTAGGGGTTAATTGGTACACGGCCGGGAACTTTGCAAGCCATATGCGGTTTTCTAGAATTCCCTTCGCCCGAACGAATTTAGTAAGCAGGTGGGGCTACGGCAGCCCAATTACTGTACGCCGGGCGGGCTACCCCGCTACTGCAATATGATATTATGTTGCTATCTACCCCAATTGCTGTGAGACAGAATCGATGTAAGCGTGAATTAGTTTGTGGGACGGTTTTTCCCTAATTGGAACCTTCGTAGCCCATATTTGACTGTCTTGTTAGCTTATTTAGTAGTAGTTTTGCTTCCTGAGCTGTAGGGAGTTTTGATTCTCACCCAGCATAAAAATATATTTATTTTTGTACATTTCACACTGCATAGCCCCAAACTAAGCAAATCATGTCTTATGGGAACCAGATAACCAAATACTTGTATACTTTTTTGTTATAAATACATACTTATAACACAAACATAACACTCAGACACAGGACAAATGTTTATCGTCACATAAATATTTGTCCAGGTGGGAATCGAACCCAAGCCCTACATCTCTTGAAGTAGATATTCTACCAAATTAGCTAAAAGTGGAATCGAATTTATGTGACGAATATAGATGAACACGCTACAAATAAGTTATGTATGTACCTATTTACAACATACAAGTATAAAATTGTTCTATCAGCTATCTGGTCTCCATAGTACAAGCTTTGCTTAGTGTGGGGTTAGGTGGCATTTAGTCTATGGTAAAGCTGAATGTCCGGCTCTTCGTTCCCGGATCAGTAGAGCTTGGTTTTAGCCTTTGCGTATCTATACGTAAACCTCAGGAGTATCACACTCGCTCAGGACAACGTGGGTCATCCAACATCCAACAACACCCAACAGGACTCTGGTCTCTTTAGATAGAGGGTTGGAGCCTCAACTTCATTATAAACCCAGTCTTACTGAAACAAGAGATGCCTGTCTCCTGCTTCAATAAAAACCTGCCGTATTCTATTGTCTCGACATCGTCGACTATAAAATGTTGTTCATCACCGGGTACTACTCGTATTCTGCTAATGCAACATGACCGATACGTCGAGGTAAATGAACAAAAACTATTTTTTCTAGTATTTTGTGCGCGAACAAGACTTGGTGATGAACATAATTGTTTATTCATGCCGCAAAAGATTTCATATTAAAAGCTAAAGCTAAGTTACATCGATTACACACAACTTACTACTGCAGAAACTTTAAGTACGTAATTTTATTAATATCAATTAATTGCGAAATTAATTAGTGGCGTGCACTTTTTGCTTTTAAATTAACAAGCAGCTTGGCGAGCGCTAATTAGGCCTTTTGCGATATATTTTACATACACACGAGTTATACGAGAGACATACATCAATGCATGATATTCTTGTTTAAAAAAAAATAAAACCTGCCTCATACTGACGCGGCGTATTTCAATTTAGTGGCTTGCAAATCGTACTACAAGTTGCAGTAGCGTGAGCAGGACCAGAAAAATAGTTAGGCCGCATTTTTTGGTAGATATTAACTGTTTAATGTGTACACTAATAATAATAAATATCGTTGGAACATTACACACAGCGCCATCAGACCCTAAACAAAACAAAGCTCGTTCCCATGGAAGTCAGCTAACTTATGTCTATACTATTATAAAGAGAAAAGATTTGATTGTTTGTTTGTATTGGATAGGCTCCGAAACTACTGGAACGATTTCGAAAAATCTTTCACCGTTGGGAAGCTACACTATCCCCGGGTGAAGTAGGCTACTTTTTATTTCTGTTTTCCAATGGGAACGGGAAATACGCTGGTGAAAACGCGAGGCGTCCGCTTATAATACATAATTACGTCACAGGCAATTTGTATGATTCCGCTTTTTACAAACTGCGTCGTCCGTTAAAAAACACTCGTAGTTTTAAAATACGCCGAAGGCAAATTGTAAACTGCCTTGTCACTATATAAAACGCAACTACATTTCATGGATAATTCAAACACTGCTTATAAAATATCGCCGCAAATTAGAGTTTTCATACTTGTTGTTTATAAAAGTTTTAATAATTTGTTATGTAAGTCATCAAATGTTGTTTTTGTTAAGTACTTAAATATTTTAAATACTTTAGGAGTACATATTAATTTAATCTTGTTTTAGGTCTTGATAGGTACCTGTTTGCTAGAATAAAGGCAGATTAGTTCAACCCATGTTTCCTACAATAACAAACAATATCGAAATTATAACAATGAACAAGTCGTAAATTTGCCTTCGGCATATTTCAAACCTGCAAGTGTTTTCAAACGAACAAGGCCGATTGTAAATTTACAAAGAAGTATGTTAGTATGTGTCACAGGCAATTCGCATGATTACGCTTTATACAAACGGCATTGTTTGTTTGCAAACACTTGCAGTTTTGAAATATATGCCGAAGGAAAATTGACGACTTGTTCAATGTTATAATTTCAATATTGATTGTATAACATCATATAAATAATAAATAAATAAATATCGCAGGACATTACACACAGCGCCATCTGACCCCAAACCAAGCAAAGCTTGTACTATAGCAGTCAGATAACTGATAGAATACTTAAATACTTTTTTTTTGTAAACACATACTTATAATACAGGATACCGACACAGAACAAACATTTGTTTAAACCACAAACTGTTTGTCCTGGGTGGGAATTGAACCCACGCCCTTCAGCTCTTGGAGCAGACATACTACCAATGAGCCAACAGGGATGTCAATAAATGTACTCAAGAGTGAACTTAAATGAAGTTTTCAGTAACAAACTGCAAAATATACTGTAAAAGGTATAAATCGACAATAGAATCTGTAGTGCCGTTTAAGCCTAAACAAGACTTTCGTTTCACACTCAGGGCGAGGTTCCACTTTGTTCGCGTCAACTTCCACAAAGCAAAAGAATAAAGGCAACCGACGTTTGTGCGCTTTTTTACAAAGAACATTTAACGGTTTTTAGGACAATCTGTTGTCATAAAATTTGTAAAAACACTTTTTTCAATCGTTTGAAAATTAATTAAGGATTTTTTTGTCGAATTAATTTAACATGTCCGCGTACATATTTCTATTTTTTTAAATATAATGATGCATTGCCATCCAGCGTGGTAATGCTGCCAGCATTCTGGCCACATATTATCCCCTCTCTGACGGACTTTTAGATTAAGTTTTTTGTATAAATTTTGTAAATTTAAGGTTTTTTTTTTATTTTGTTTTTGATACTAATATGGAATAAGCTAGTGTTGCTAATAAATAGTGTTGCTATACATTTTTTATAGAATAGCAACACTTTAAAAAAAATTTAGTCCTTGAAATTATTATTGTGTTTTTTATATTCGTCGATAAAAGAGTTTGTAGTTTGTCCATCTCGTTATTAGAGCGTTATATTTATTTTTATAGCGTATAAAACAGCCATAAAACTATCCCATGAACCAACATTCTAAGACAGTTAAATAAATACGTATAAAACACTTGTATCAAGTTTGCTAACATTTTGGTTCAACAGAGTTCAAAACAAAGCTAATATCCACGAAAATAGAAAGCGATAAACTTTGTCATAAAATGGAACGCGAATTAAGCACTCGCATTTTTCCTCCAAAAAAAAAGAGAATGAAAATATTGTCAGCCTATTATTTTCCCATTGACAAAACACGTTTTTTTTCCCGAACAGCGAACAACATAAAAAGTTTTAAGGCCGGCCCGCGACAACCGACCGGCTTTTGCGGTCAATTAAAAGAGTGCTGAATTTTGAGTTTCCAATGTTGTTAGAAATTTTGGAGGGTTGTTAATCGTGTAATCCAACTGTTAAACACGCATGAAGGGATTAAGAGGCAATTTGTTTACGTTCGTAAAGGGCCGGGGGGGAGGGGGGATGGGGACGGGTGGGTAACATGTTGACTAAATAATACTTCGGTAATTCTGTGGTCACGCAGACGGGTTTGACTGTTGGGGTTGAGGTTGCTATGAACTTGTCGGGCTTGAAGGGTCTAGTGGAGTTTAATTTTGACTTTTGTTACCAAGAAGTATGTGAGTTAGTGTGTTAAAACAAGCATATTGGAATAGTTTGAAGACATTACCGCTGGCAGCATTATCAAATAAGTAGTTGTGGCTTGCGGGTTTGCTCGCGTGATGATGAAAATTGGTGATGAGCGATTAGCCCGTTTTTCTACAATTTTGACTTTGAAAAGTACATTTCCTTAGGTGCTGTCAATCAAACGTTTTGTTTGTAAAGTTTACTGTGTTCCGATTTCTAGGGTAGGTACTGCAGCTATCGGCTGATTTATTGAGAATACCTATCAAAGGTCTGAAAGTAATGAGCACAGCAGCGCTGTCGGGGGCTTTTTTCACTTGAAGTTGAAGGGTACTACTGCAATAGTTATAGACAGGCTTTATTTCTTACGAGAGCGTTTCTTTCTTACTACTTTTACGTAAAAAACATAAATCTTAATGCTATATTTCATCCTTCATTTACATTTCATTCGCAACGATGATAGGTGGTTAGCGCGGTCGGTTTATACGCCAAAGGGCATGAGTTTAAACCACAACAATGAGCTTGAGCTGCCGGTGAAGGAAAACATCTTGAGGAAACCATATCATGATGACAGGATATTTTATAGCACTCCACTGGCTATCATCTTCAGGTTGAAATTCTGCTGCTAAGCAACTAATGGTGTGTTCCAGCAGGCTCACTTGAGAGTTCCATTTCAGGTTATGTGCTTTACCATCTTCGACCACGACGTCACTTAACATCAAGTGAGCTTTAGTCAAAAACCTTTATTAACCATTAAAAAAAAATCAACGTGTTTATCTATAAAATATATAATAAAAAATGCGGGCGTAAAAAAGTAGATAATATGCGAGTTTGGGTTTTTAGCCTAAAACTTGTTACAAATTAATGGCATAAAACAACAATAACACACAACAGGTTCACAAGCACACACATAACACAAACTTCATCTTTATTTTTACATCTAAAAATGTGTGACTGAGACAGCTGTAACACGACTATAATGTCCTTAAAATGAAGTTGTCGAATTGATCGATGTAGTGCGAACCGAAGAATCGAGTCGCATCACTAACGAACCATAACTTCACCTGAGCTTGACAGCTCCTAACGAGCCCCTCTATGCGTGTCACTGTCAAACTTGCGAACTGTTACGAACTGATGACTGATATTCGTAGTGCAATGAGTGTGCTTACTCAAAACCACGAAGTAATTGATTCCAATAATAATCGGTATCTTCTAGGCGAGCGTGCTCCACCATAGACCGCAACTTCGATTAATATCAGGCGAGATGGCGGTCAAACGCAAGTCACAATAAAAAAAAACTAATACCAACCTAATACTGCATAAATAAAACACAAAAATGACGGCACTGTTAGCTCAATTGGTAAAAGCCCATATCACTTTAAGTTAGTTAGTTAATTTGGTTACGTTTGTGTTTTTTTTATACTTGACAAGCTAGGGTGTTTGAACGGAAATAGTTCGCAAGTGAGGCAGCCGAAACAATAATGTTTTTATTCCGAAAACAATAAAAAAGTAAACTTTTGTAAAAAGTACATAATCTTTATCAAAATACATACCTACAACAAAACGTGACCGTGAAACGTGAAAAAACCCGTTTTATTTTATTTACTTATTTATTCCCATTGATAGCGGGCTCTTAGATTAGTTTAATTCAATATTTTTTTATTAGTTCCTTTATTGACATTTAATTATTAATCTGTGATTAAATATAAAACATGTCACAATAAAATGTCAAAATTGTAAATGTAAAAATAAATAGTTCCTTTATAGTATTAGAGTATTAGAAATACTGTATATGTGTTAGGATATAATTTGAAGCTAGCTTTACTTTATTATGTAAGTAAATTGAAACATTAACCTAAACCACTTACTCAATCAATTCATTCGTTATTGAATTAATGATATCTACTAAAATTTCTTATTCGTGTAATTAGACTGTAAGTTTTCCTTCAAATCTATAAAAGTAAAAATTAATTACCTACCGCATATATATCGGAGCATCACTTGAGAACGGCTCGGCCGATTAGATTGATTTCTTATTCGTTTGTGATTCTCAGAATAAGGTAAGGTAATAAAATTATTGAAAAAATTACCAGAATGTTCGGTAATTTGAATGGTATTTTTATTTGAAAAAAATCAAGAAATACGATGGTAAGCCCGCACTTACCCGCACCATACTATAAAATGTAATAAAACTGTCTAGCTATCTAGGTATTCCGGCAAACAATTTATGTCATTTCTAACATTTGAACAAAACTACCACTGTCAACTTTTTTTTTCTGCTGTATACATATATCAAATAAATAATTATATTCTAGGTAGTCTAGGTAGGTACCACCAAAGTACCAGTTACTCTGCCGCTAAGCAGTAGTGTGTAAGCAGTACAGACTGTGTTCCGGTTTGAAGAGTATTGCAGCTAGCGAAATTACTGGGCTGTTGAGACTAACTCTATCAAAAGTCTCAAAGTAATGAGCGCCAAAGCAGTGATAGCCTGGACTTTTTTAATAATAATTTTAATATCGTAGGACATTACACACAGCGCCATCTGACCCCAAACTAAGCAAAGCTTGTACTATGGGAGTCAGATAACTGATAGAATACTTAAATATTTTTTTTTTGTAAATACATACTTATAATACATACACTACACCCAGACATAGAACAAACATTTGGTTTTATATCACAAAATGCTTGTCCTGGGTGGGAATCGAACCCACGCCCCACAGCTCTTGAAGCAGACATGCTACCAATGAGCCAACAGGGCTGTCAAATTTTGTTTTGTTACTTAAAGTTCTGTCTATCTGTCTATCGCTGCGATGGTCATGGGCAGGCGTTATCTCTTACCAGGAGAGCGTCTCGTTCGTCACATTAATTTTTACATAAAAAAAAAATCCTAATAAATACTAGTGAATGGTAATTACGAATCGGAGAAGTTTCATAACTATGATTGAAATCCAATTTGATTATAGGTAAAAGTTGATTACCTGTCATAGCCTTCATTCAATTTTCCTCGAAGCAATAATTTAATATGCCTTTCATTCGGAGCTGGCCAATAATATTTTTTCTTTGTCAAGGTTTATAGCAACTTCAGAAGCAGAATTTAATTAAAATGATGCAAATGTACACCTTTACTGAAGAAAACTCTTCAAGATTTTCTTTTGAGAGAGTTTTTATTAAAATACTTGACGCAAGCTCGGAACTTTCAACGTGACAAACATTGGATGGTAATAATTATTAAAATAGATATAATATGTTAGATATCTGCATTATTTTACATAAAATGCCATGATATTTGCACTCAATAAAAAATAGTAGTGGGCATTTCACTCAGCGCAATGTAACTATAAAGCTACCATAGATATTTTTTATTTTTGCCCATCTTGTCCTACTGCTGAGCAAAGGCCTCTCTTTATCTTTTTCAGGGCCAATAAGAGGGCTGACGAATATATATGACATATGAAGGAAAACATCGCGAGGAAACCGACATGCCATAACATAGACAGTTCATAAATAAAAAAAAAGTTCGCAAAGATATGTTAAGTTTGCCAACCTGCACTTAGCCAGCGTGACCTTACTTTTTTTACAATGAGAAGTGGACCATGCATTAGGAAAGTTTATAAAAACAGAGCTGAATCGGATTCGAAAATACGATTCTAAAATTCAGTTTTCCTACATTTTACCAACTAAACAATAATTGTAACACAATTTATCAAATTTATACCCGCTAATTATTATTCGTGTCGATTTGAAATATTTTGGGTGCAACGTCTGTCACAGATGTATCATAATTCATATTATACTAATTTCATTAAGCGTGTTGCCTATCTTATTATCTTTTCGCTTTATTAATTTGTATCGTTCGTTAAATTACCACAAAGGCTCCTGTTACAACTTTAATGTTGTCACGCAATGATCATTATAGGGATTGGCTTCCGTATGTTATATGCTTTTGTGACATTCATTTGCATCAACTATCAAGGTATCGTTAAGGGTCACTAGGTCAAAGTTACTTAAAGTATAAAGTTGTTTACCGCAAGCTGTTTTGTGACCGTAGATTTAAAAATGATTACTATTTCATTATGGTACAATAATTTAAATCACACAGAACACTACAGTCAACGAACTCTACGTACTAAAGAAAACTTCAAAATTAATAGTGTTTGTGAAATGCGACGTTGTCCGCGTAATTGTTTTTAATATGGCTGTCGTTGTGGCCTATTTCAATGATCAGAAAAAAAAATTATACAATCCAATCGTTCGTCGAAATTCTCAAAAATACACAAATTATTAATTTATTTCATTGTTGCAAGTAAATTGGCTTCTTCTAGGTAAGCGTGCTCCTTTGTAGGCCGCATTTTAACTTAAAATCAAGTGAGTTGTGAGTTGTTTCTCTTACCATCAGGAGAGCGTTTCATACGTCTCATTACTTTTGACATAAAAAAAAAACGCAAACGTCAGTAGTCAAAAATAAATAAAATGAAATAAATAAATATCTTAGAACATTTCACACAGCGCCATCTAGCCCCAAACTATTCAAAGCTTAATTATAGCTTATGCTTAGACGCATGTAAAAGTAATGAGACTGTCCTGTGAATGCCTGTCCATGACTATTGCATCGATACACAAAACTCTGAGTAGTAAAGTCCAGCCATCGCTACAATGGCGCGCTTTATTACTTTGAGATTTTCGATGGTTAGTTTCAACAGCCCTGTAATTTCGCTAGCCGCAGTACCTTTCAAACCGGAACACAGTAGGAACCTAATGTATACACACTATTGCTTGGCGGCAGAATATCTGGTACTGGGTGATACCTACCTAGACAACCTAAGGAGATCTACCACCAAGTCAATACACGTTACATAACCTTCCCACACTTATCCCAACACCACTAAAAAGTAGTCCACTTTCTTTTATCAGCTGTAATCTTAAATTCTTTTCCTTCACCTGTTTATAATATTTCAATCAGTTCATAAGCAATCACGTATTTGGTACAAATAAAAAAAACTTTCTTAAAAAAAGACTGATTGGTTGGCCGTTTTGCAAACAAACTTCTGTGTTCTGAATTTATTTTCTAGGTAAACAAAGAATTCGTCTAAATTTGCGTATGATACTCTTTTCCCGTTTTACCACTTACTTCGTTCGTTTTACACAATGTAAAACGAAAGAAGCATCTGAATCACGTCATAGATACGTATTAAATGTGCATCAATGATTATCTATAGTAAAATTCTAAACTGAATACTAACAAACTCTACTGAATTATATCATTAAATTAGAAAAACAAGAAACGACATTTGCGATGCAAACAGATACTGAACAGCCACTAGAATTTCAACACGTTGAACTATTGACCCCACAAAAGCAAAACAAAGGTGCTTATTACCAACATATAGTTATATATAACATGCCGCATCGAATGAGCCGGTTCTGAAACGACTTCGATCACGCGATCGTTTCGATTCACGTCCAAAAATTCTTACTAGAAATATTCGATAACCTGCAAAACTCTAAATACAACTCGAAAAATATAAACTGTCGACTATAGAATAAGAGACGTCCGTAAAATACACGAAAGCATTAATTTTTATATGTAGATATATTTATCTATCTATCTATAAAATTATAAAGCGTTAAATTAAAATAAATATTTATTGATCATATAAATAAGCGGTCTTAAAAAATAATTACAAAATGTGTCATAATATATGTCAGTAATTTAACTTGACATTCGTCAAAACAAGTAGTCACTTGCGCTCTTTCCCTGCTCGCCCAAACATTCCCATGAGACTCGCAGCGTTTTCCCGTTGGATGGCCAGCGAGATGTGCTGGCTCAAATAAAGGGCCGAACGTGGATCGCGTTCCTCCTTCGCGCGTGGAAAGTATCCTTTAAGCGCCGACCCAGATCTGCGGTGATCAACCATTAATTATAATGATATGTAGATATATAGGAAAACAATAAATTAAACTATGTATAATACAAGATTAAGATTTTGTGCCACAAGTAATGTTATTTTATGTAATTAGTCAAGCTTATTCAATACGGCTTCTGGTGTGATGGGGAGGGGATTTTTATGACTGACAGGCTAGTTGTTTGACTAAAACCCACCAGATTTTAGCTTGAAATGGGACTTGCTTTCAAGTTACGCCTCCGAAACACACCGTTAGGTGCTTGGCGGAAGATTGTTAACTTGAGCCGAGTAGTACTAGCGAGTACTTTACCATCATACTGTGGCTTCCTCACGATGTTTCCTTCAGCGGTAGCTCAAGCTCAATGTTGGGATTTGTACCTTTGCCTTTTAGCATGTGAACCGACCGCGTTAACTATTGAGCTATCATCGCTACAGACATACACACTTTCTTTTTCAAATATTTACACGAAGTAACTTTGTTTGAAAATTAGAATCCAATGCACTGAAATAAATGTTCAGACGCCATCTTGCAACCGATTATTCAATTCGAATCCATCTCACGTGTGTTCGGAAATCGGTCAGCGGGTTCGTCAGGACCTACCGTCTCCCACTGGTATGAGAAAGCACGTGACAAGATTTTATTTTAACTCTACACCTTTGTTCTCTGTCACACAATAGCATTTATTGCTTGTATGTAGTTGCTGAAAATCAATTTTCTCGGCGTGATGCTTTCGTAAATGTTTGATTTAGTTGTTAAGTTGTTTGTGAGTGGGTTTTCAATGTATTTTGTCGCTTTAGACCTCTTTGTTACCTACATTATGGACATATCTGTAATTGTATATGGAAATGAAGGTACTGTGCTATTTTTGCTTGTAAGCTCATAAAATCAACTTAATAGATTGTGTTTCTTTCAAGACCCGTCCAAATAATTACGCTTCAGGTTATTTTCGGTAGTTTTCATAACCTACGCAAGTGTAATCAACCGTTTTATTAGTTACTTATTATTATTAGAAAGGGAAGAAAACACGCTAAAATATTCAACTTAATCGAATTTGTAGCGATGGTTAGCACGGTCGGTTCGCACACCGAAGGGCGTGAGTTCAAATCTTAACAATGAGCTTGAGGTGCCGGTGAAGGAAAACATCGTGAGGAAACCATAGAGCATGATGGTAAGGTACCCTAAAGGACCCTTAAGTTGAAAATCTGCCGCCAAACATCTAACGGTGTGTTCAGGAAGCCTCACTTGAGAGCCAGTTCAATTCCAGGCTAAGTGTGTTTACTATGACTGACTTCAACCACACCATCACTCAACATCAGGTGAGCTGTGGTCAAGGGCAAACCTATATAGTATAAAAAAAAATAGGATAATCTTTAAAACTATTCATGAAAACCAACAACTCTTTAGCATAAAGATCCATCGTCTCACCTCTATGTTTACGGTATGACATAATACGTAAACTCCAATATCCGAAACCGATATGTGGCATCCCTACAAGCTCAATACAGGTTTATTATAAAAGTATTTGGGCTCATAGCCTCACGTGCCGAACAGCATTATGCGGCTCTACTTCTTCCACCGGATACGTTCTAAGGCCTGCGCGTAATGAGGATATTATATGGGGGCTACCTACAACGAATTGCATGTACTTAAAAGAAAACTTTAAAATAAACATGTGTGTTCTCTGCGTGGTTATTCTAAGAATTTGTCATTCGTGACTTTATTTTTGTAATCGGACAAAATAAACTTGAAGAAATAAATTATGTATGCAAAATTATTTATTTATTTATTGTTAATTAAATAGAATATAATATGGGTTTCACAATTAAATAATGTGGATTTACATATGAATTTGTCGTTTTAACGCACTGGCCACTTTGAACAAAAATAAAACCTGCATGATGTCAGATTTTAGAGTAAAACCTTTTTCATATGAAAACTATAGCATTGTTTAAAAATGTGACAAAATATTGTTCTACTTTTAATTGTTTTTACATACAGCTTTTACCATGACGATGTACACCACCAGCCAAAAGTATAAGTTATTTTCGAATAAGAGCTTCAACGTGGGAAAAACTGCTCGTGATGTTGCAAACAGCAATGTTGTTTTTGGAAAGGGTACAGACAATTATAAAACAAAGAAATCAAAGCAGTCTCTACCCTAGCAAAACACTATTCCAAACGTATGTCTAAGGAACTATCAAGTCAGCGGTTACAGGGCTTATTTCAAATGTATAAACTAAGAATAATTCGTTTTATATTTAACCTTAAATATTTAAACAGATAATCATTTATTCTGATATACGTAAAAGATAATTATGCGTAAAATTGACGCATGAAGCCGTTATGTTACGTGTTTCATTGTTTAATTGGGAATAAACGAATGTGGATTATATTTTTACATACAAACGAAATGAAATCCTTTTCTATGAACAATTAGTTTCAAAATTCAATATTTAGTGAACTAACTCGCCAACAGAGAACAACCCCTGAGTACGGCCCTAATATACGGTACAAATTATCATAATGCATTCCGCGTCCCAGCCCCGGCGTTTTACGCAATAAGGACGCTCGAGTAACGCGATTTAGAAGACATATTGACTGATGCGGTGGCATTTGCGAAGAATGTTGGGGAAATCCGACGATTTGATTTTCACTGACTTCTTCTTTCCTTTGTAGCATGTCGCCAAAATATCTGTGACGTATATTTTAACTGAAACTTTTACTAGTGTTAAATAAATTGTTCATAAAATGAAAAAAATACTTCTAATGAAAAAAAAACTATATTTGATTATAGTAAATAAGTATCTAGTAGCATATTTATACTCATAAGATACTTACCAACGAATTTCATCACACCTATAAATCCTACCTACAACCTACAACCTACAATCCTACAACCTATAACCTATAAAAGATCAAGCACGCAGACTAAGATGGTTGTATCATTCCTTTGCCCTTACCGATGAGAAAGGTAGAGTCAAAACGTTTGGTACGTACCCAAGGACACCCCATTATATGTGGGTGGTGATACCTTATATTTTAAGTTTTCTACACACAATTTGTAAAGCAACTTAAAACAACGTTTTTCATGCAATCAGAAGATAATATCGGAACAAATAAGTACGTGCAAAACCAACCAATATGTGCGATTGAGCTCTTGATAACTTTGTCATACGTGACGGTTCGTGGCAGAAAAAATCAAAATGAAATTCATATGTATTCTCTGCTCTCTGAACGAAGTGAATTCGGATCACGTTATGTAGCACGTAGCATATATATATATATAAATATCATGAAAAAAATTCATTCGTTTTAAAATGTCGATCCATTTAATTATTTTTGGTTTTAGTTATCTATAAATTGAGAAATATTATGCTCACACCATAGAAAAAGCTACTGGAGCGTTACTAATATAATTCTTAAAGATTTTAAATATGTACAAATATACAATCTACCATTAGTAATATATTTATCAGTGATTATGTCAAGTCTTAAGTATGCCCCGAGGTTGCCTCCTCGCTTTTATTGCAGCCAGTTTTCTCAGGTAAAAACAACAAGCAGGGTGTAAACTAACTGCGGAACAAACCCCATCCAAAACTGTACAGTAGTAACGTGAAGAAGTAACAAATTTACACATATGTGTACATACAAACTTTAGCTTTTATAATACTAGCTAAACCCTGCAGTTTTACCCGCATTTTCAAGCATAAACAGTAGCTTGTATTAACTATCTACTTTGCAAATTTTATCCGTATCCGTTACAACGTGAAAATTTAACAAACATACATACAAACTTATGCTTTTTTTATTATTAGTGTGATTAGTAAAATAACAATCAAACGAAGATTAGCTAAATAACTTCGTAATGACGTTGCCACTTACGCAGATATTCAGTCAAATCACCAAAAGAAATCGCAAACCTGCTATCCCGCCGACATGTATAAATGTAGGGAGGAAAAACACAGTGCCCCAATTAACTTAGCCGAGATAAATGTTGGCCCTAAACTGTAGTCGAGTCAGAATACTCGCTTCATCCGACGTCATGGTTACGGATCTGGGGATCCCTTTGGGTAAGAGAAAAACGCTACGCTAATGCACCGTCATTTGGTTAAATAACTTGTTGTATAATGCCTATTATTTTTGAAAAAAAGTTGTGAAAAATTAATGATATCTCTACATAGTATAAAGCAAATTCGCTATTCCCCATCTGTATGCTTAGATCTTTTAAACTACGCAACAGATTTTGAAGCGGTTTCTATCAATAGCCAGAGTGCTTTTAAGAGGAAGGTTTATAAGTATAATACATGCATATGCATCACATAAGTAATAATATCGATGTTTTAATATGGATAAGTCCGTGTTTGACCACCAACTTGCCCGATGGTAAGCGATGGTGTGGTCGAAGATGAAGCACGCAGACTAATGTAAACAATAAAAATAATATTAAAAAAAGTAGAAAATATAACTTAAAAAATTAGCATTGTTACATTTGAAATGTAACAGACCTACCCCAAGTAAATTTATACAATGCCTTTCCTTAAAATAAAAAAGCTACATAAATTATACTTCGACTTGGCAATGTAATCCATTTCGACAAATCGAAATTGTCCAGAACCCCAATTCACGTCACTTTCCTTGAACTTGGCCGACTTTTTCATTAAATTACTTTCGTAATGAATAAATGTATTACACCAGGGATTCCTTTCTTCACTTTTTGCTTCCCTATTTTATTATAAACCGAGGGAAGTGTCTTATGCTCCAAGTTATTTTTTATCCTGGGTGTCATAAATTTTATTTTAATGCCCCTTTTTGGATTAATTCTAAATGTAAATGGGGTGACCTCGCGACTGTCATCCGTCTTTAATGAACTGAATAAAAATAACAATGACGAAAATGCTCTTTCTGTTCAAAGTTATGAAAAGCCTTTTGGCAACGTAATTTGAATTTTCTCTTTCGTTTAGAATATGGATGCTCTGCAGCGGGTAAAGAGACCTAATTAAGGCCGTTGTTATTTTGGAACTGATTGTTAAATGAGCTAACTTATTTCTGCTTACTAAGTTTCATATTTTAAACAATTCAACGCTAAGCGAGTTAAATGTTACTAATTGTTTAACTTCAAAAACAGTTTTTTATGTGAAAGTAATGAGACGAACGAAAAACTCCCCTGATGATAAGAGATAACGCATGCCATTGACCATAGCAGCGATACACAAAACTTTGAGTAACAAAACAAAGTCCAGGGCATTGCTGCTTTGGCGACACTCGATAATTTGATTCGACAGCCCTGTAATTTCGCTAGCTTCAGTACCCTTCAAACCGGAACATAGTAGGAACCTAATGTATACACACTATTGCTTGGCGGCAGAATACCTGGTACTGGGTGATACCTACCTAGACGAGTTCCAGCTAAGTAGATCTACCACCAAGTCAATACACGTTACATAACCTTCCCACCCTTATCCCAACACCACTAAAAAATACTCCACTTTCGTTTATCAACTGTAATCTTAAATTCTTTCCCTTCATCTGTTTATAATATTTCAATCAGTTCATAAGCAATAAAGTATTTGGTACGAATAAAAAAACTTTCTTAAAAAAAAGACTGATTGATTAGCCGTTTTGCAAACAAACTTCTGTATTCTGAATTTATTTTCTAGGTAAACAAAGAATTCGTCGAAATTTGTGTATGATACTCTTTTCCCGTTTTACCACTTCTAAGACCTTTTTAGTACTTGCATAAGAAATGGTAATGTGTTTTAAAGAGAAGTAAAAAACATGAATAGTAAAAATATTTCTTTCGTTGTTACAGTGTCTACGGTAGACGTGGATGCGGTTTTGGGGAAAAAGGCTTCGCTTCCGTGTGACGTTACTCCTGACGTCACTGAAGACCGCGTCTACATGGTGCTGTGGTTTAGGAAAAGCGGCGGGAAACCAATATACAGGTACAATTGTAAAATAAACGTTGAATAAAAAAACGGTTTTATCCACCTTTCCAGTTCAAATATTTCCACATGAACACTACATTTTTTTGGGATAAAAAGTAGCCTAAAGTAACCGTTTAAAAAAGTCTGACATAAATATAGTACTAGTGAAGATACCATAAGAAATTAAAAATGCAGTTGTCACTTAACATTTTCAACACAATATCCTTTATTGTCCTTTCGCGCAGAAAATACCGGGGAAACATTTTTGTTCTTTGATAATATTGCAAGCAAAAAGGTCGATAAAAACCCCGCTGCTATTCGTAAAAGTAAATACCCTCTTAGTATCCCTTTGTGTTTGAAGACCAATATGTTATAATAATATTTTATGTTGCCCGATGGCACACTACACCTCGTTGCCGTACTACATAATATGTAAGATGTATATTATTATTGAAAAAAGTTCACAAGCCCTGTTAAATCATTCAGTAGCAGTGCTTCTTGATAGATAGAGAACTCTATATTGTGCACACCAGAAGACACTTGGTGGTAGATTTTCTTAGCAGGAGGTCGTCTAGGTAGGTACCACCGCAGTACCAGATATTCTGCCGCCAAACAGTAGTGTGCAAACATTATTGTGTACCGGTTTGAAGGGTACTGCAGCTAGCGAAATTACTGGGCTGTTGAGATTAACCAACTAGTCTCAAAGTAGTGAGTGCCAAAGCAGCGATGCCCTGGACGTTGTTTTGTTACTCAAAGTTCTGTGTATCGCTGCAATGGTCATGGACAGGCGTTATCTCTTAACATCAGGAGAGCGCCTCGATCGTCTCATTACATTTACATTAAAAAAAAACAGAAATATAAAAATACAAAACAAATAATCTTCTGCGCTAGTGCCACAAGTGGCAGTCTTGTCGCTAAAAGCGATTTCTTCCAGGCAGCCAATAATGGGAAAACACGTTACTAATTAAGAACAGACGTGATATCTTGCCTCCATTTTAGACCGCATCATCACTTAACATCAAGTGAGATGACGGTCAACGCCCATTTATTATAAAAAAAACAGTACTTTTTATAATATTATCACCGTAGTTTCATTTCCACTCCAGCAAACATACCAGAAAAAATTACGTGATAATTAAAAGTGTGCAAATCAAAACTTGGCTGTGAGCTCGCAACTCGACTTAAAAACTTGGTGAATACGTATTTAATTAACAGAGTAAAGTCGGCTCTAATGAACCTTGCCTTAAACGGATGAACGGAAGCCGAGCACAACCGATCCAATTAGCTTAGAAGTTAGAACACACCTTCAGGTTTCACGGTATCAGTCAAGACGTCGCGGTCTCGTTAAGGAAATCACACAAGACGTACATACATAATATATGTTACTTATGTACTTCATGTACTTCTAACTCGATGCAAGCAGTAACTAGTTACATACAATAGAATTGATAGCCGGTGGTATAAGTAATATGTCGATGTGATTGGCCGTCAGTCGTCATATTTTTCAGACAACTCGCGGGCGTGTAGTGGGTAATCGTGCAAGAGGAAATATTCTTGAGGGTCCAGAACGCCGATTCCAATATTGAGCGAATTACAATCAAATATCAATCCAGCAAGGTAACAGCAATATTACAGGAACGAAATATTAGGACAGTTTCGAGACGTTCTCAGTCGACGGTTGTCGTCGAAAAGTCCATTCCAAACCTACACGACCCGAGCGACTACTCCATGGCTCTATCTGTAGCGACCTGAAGTGAAGTCACGTCGTCTAATTGCCGACCGATGTGAAGTTGGCGCGCTTCTTGTTTTGTTTAAAACCGGATGCGATACACGTACATGTATATACTTCTATATAGTCGTACTATATGGTCAGCGCAATAGTAAAGATATTTATACACATTGTTCAGTACTTCGCAAAAATATTAATTTATCAAAAAAATACATTATTTATTTTTAAATTATCTGCTATATTAAATGAAATATCTTAAATTAATACTATTTACAAAGTTATATACTACCTAAATAACTTAATAAAAAATCTAAATAAATCAATTCAGAAACAAAATTATAAAAAAGATTAAATTATTAGTATTTTTTAAAAACTGTATTTTCTAAGGAGACAACAAGTATGTAATAAGTCAGTCAAAAACTCCACTCCTGACTGTAGCTGGTGCAAAATTACCTATAATAGGTACTGGCATAATTTCCGCTCTGGATAGCAATGGTCAACCTTCACGCCAGGAACGAGTGGATTTTACTATCATTTTAACATTTTCCTAATCACAATCCTTTATTGTCTTGCATTTTTAGATGTCTATTTATCTGCTAAGGCTAACGATTATGCTAAATTACAATTATAAGTATCTCGAACGCCGTAAAAGGGGCATAACGAACGTTTTGCGGAGATAATGCCGTCATAAAAAGCGTGTTTAAATTGTTAAATTTACCTGAGAACAGCAGGGTACAATTAAATCAACTCTTCCAAAGCTTCTTGCTGTATAATTTAGGATGGAGGTCGTCAGATTGAGAAATAGCGCTCCCCGGAAATTGAAAAACTTCACCGGTTGGCTCGACCTTTATTCTAGAATTTGACGGCATGCCCTGAAGCGTGTCAATTTACACAATTTCTATTAAATTTATGAAACGTTCTAGGTTTTTTTAATGTAAAAATAATGATCCGAACGAGACACTCTCCTGATGGTAAGAGATAACGCATGCCCATGACGATAGCAGCGATACACCTAGCTTTGAATAGCAAAACAAATTCCTAGGCATCGGTGCATTGGCGCTCATTACTGAGGCTTTCGATGGTTAGTGTCAACAGCCCTGGTATTTCGCTGGCTGCTGTACCCTGTAATGTTTACACATTACTGCTTGGCGACAGAATATGTGGTACTGCGGTGGTACCTAGCTAGACGACCTCCTGCTAAGGAGATCTACCACCAGGTAAAGGTTTTTGTTACCTTCTTCATAATCATCGTTATTTTTTCTTAACTCACAGCTGTATAAAGATATATCTAGTTTTAGCGGACTCTTATTAATTTTACTAAAAAAAACAATTTAAATTACAATGACAAATAATATTCAGATCAAAATTAGAATATTCACAAAAACAACAAGAAAATCAAGACAACGAAATATTTAGACAAGATGAGCGATGTGCATGGCTCGGAGACTGAACGCAAAAAGAGACCGGTGCAGGTGCGCGCTCGCTTTTATCAGCTTGCGGGTGGGGAGGCGCACAGTGACGTATTAAAATGGCGCTTCTCCGCTAACACGGCTTCTCCTGACTCGTGGTCGTCCCTGACCACTTCTTCACTGATGCTGCGACTCTTAAGGAGCTGGTGGACCTTGTTCGCCTCCGGCTGACTGCGGAGTAGCGGATGCCTGGCTGCAGGCAGAAAACATTTCGAGAACATAGTCTTCAGCTGAGAACAGAAAAACAAGGCATTAGTCGAACGTTCCTTACAAGCTTATAATTTTTTTTTTTTTGCTCGTACATACAAGTGCTGAAAAAAAGGACTACGCTCACGTGTCAGACATAGGCACATCGTTGCCAAATCTGTTGAAGCCTAGCTTCATGAAACACGTAACGTTATTCATGGGAACGTAACGAAACTCAATGCTGAATAAGTCTCAGATACAGGCACTCCGTTGCCAAATCTGGTGAAGCCCAGCTTCACGTAGGTAATGCATGACATCTCTTCATCAGAGAGTCACGAAATTTGATGCTGTACACATGTCAGATATAGGCACTCCGTTGCCAAATCTGGTGAAGCCCAGCTTCACAAAACATGTGACACCCCTTCAGCAGAACATAAATGCTCAATGCTGAACACGTGTCAGATATAGGCACTCCGTTGCCAAATCTGGCGAAGCCCAGCTTCACAAAACACGCGACATCTCTGCAGCAGAACATAACTAATGCTCAATGCTGAACACGTGTCAGATATAGGCACTCCGTTGCCAAATCTGGCGAAGCCCAGCTTCACAAAACACGCGACATCTCTGCAGCAGAACATAACTAATGCTCAATGCTGAACACGTGTCAGATATAGGCACTCCGTTGCCAAATCTGGTAAAGCTCAGCTTCACAAAACACGTGACGGTCATAGGCCCCCAGTTCGCATAACCGATTTCATCAGCCGAACAAGAAGTTCAATGCTGAATACATATTGGACATAAGCACTCCGTTGCCGTATCCGAGTAGAGTCTACTTCAACTCCAAAATTGCTTGTACCCATACATCAAAACAGGACAAATAGTATGCCGTAGGCAGAAGCCCAAAACTTGCATAGTCGAGTGGCACGTCACTCAACGAGCGCACAGTATGACGCGCATATTTGCAAGTAATACATGTACACAGCAATTGGCATGCATTAACTTTAATCAATTATAACGAATTAAGTTGACTCACTTTCAGAAACTGCAGCGCACGACTCGGAGGTCCACTTTCCTTACCAGGTGACCATGTGCTCGGCAGCAGCCCGAGTGGTGTTTCCATACGACCCGCTAAGCAGCGCGTACCCACTATGTGGCAGTACTTGTGTCACGCGGTACTGACCCCGCATGCTTGAATGGAGTTTGTCTGTAACTTGTGCATCTTTTATTACAAAAACCTTACCATCCAGCTGAAAGATGCAGGAAATACTGAGATTCTCGTTAGCATACGAGTCCCGCTTGTATAACCAGAAGCACGCGACGCGCGGCAACAGGTCCTTTCCTTTAATCAGTTTATGGGATGAAGTGTCAAGCAAATAATGAAACTGCTGCAAGGCCCTAACAACCGCGAGTGTCTCGAGCTCGTACGAGTGATACCGTGTTTCAGCACAATGTGTGATTTTGCTGAAGTATACCACTACTCTTCTATTACTACCATCATGTACTTGTACAAGTACACCCTCGCAACCAACAGAGCTTGCATCGGTACGCAATTCAGTCGGCAGCGAATGATCATAAATAGCCAACATGGGTTCACTCGTCAGACGCTTGATAAGGTACCTACGCGCAGTCTCTTGCTCATCACTCCAACGAAAAGGTACTCTTTTTCGAGTAAGTCCGGCTATACATGCAGTCTTATAAGCGTAGTCTGCTATGTATCGATAGAAATAGCCTGCAAGACCAAATAACTGATGTACCAGTTTTACGTTCATCGGCACAGGTGAATCGATTAAAGCTTTAACTTTACGATCACTCGGTCTAACCTGACGACCAGAAATAATTTTACCCAAATATTTAACTACTGTCGTACTCTGTTTTGTATTAACGGAAAATCTGGCGGAAGTTACAGTTAACACTTCACGAAGATTCTGCAGCGCTTCATCTACAGTTGAAGCCAAATCGATAACATCATCGATATCACAATGTAACTTGCCTGAATCGATGAGTGGTTGCAGTGTAGTCGCGATTGTTGGTATACTACTGGAGCGCTCGCTAAACTCATTAACGATGTTCAATAATTTTTGCCCATCGTCACCCTCGAGAAGCGATTTGACATTTAATAGTTCTTTTGAGTTTACGGGCATCACCTCTTTTTCGCTGTCGGTACTAGGAATTCGCATAATTCGATGCATGTTGTTTGTACGAATATAAGCGACACCATGGCGGTTTAACACATCCGTCCCTATCAGCACCGGTACGTTTATACATTTTGAGGGTACCACGAAAAAATCTACCTCGAGAGCAATATCGGGGAATTCTATAACCAGCGTAACATAATTAGTGCATTCGATATTCTGATCACCAATACCACGCAGCATTTGAAATGTGGGTAGTCGTGAACATTTAAAATGCTTTAACACAGACTCTGAAATCAATGATACGCGGGAGCCGCTGTCTATCAAGACATCGGTTGGCACACCTTGTATGACCGCGGTAGTTACGTCACTGTTTATAGGAGCGCCTTGTAATTCACGACAAAAATTGACATTATTTGTGTTGCGCTCTTCTGACCGTTTTTTAGTAAAACAAGTAGCAACATCGTGTCCAATCTTTTTGCAAAAGGTACAACGCGCACTACTACCCGCTATGCCACCATTTTGCGATGTACTCGTCTTGGGTTGTTTCGGACACGACCCTGCCAAATGCCCCATAGAATTGCACGAAAAACACTTCACTTCGTTTTGATCGAACACTCGTTTTCGCGGATTACGGTCACTATTCTTATTTGAGAAAGATTTCGCGCCATTATTATTTGTTTTTAGGTTAGGCTTGGTATAGATCGACAAGAACTGGATAATATCTTTAGTTGTAAGATGAGCATTAGTAGCCGTAGCTCGAATCTGCGGGTCAGTTATTCCACGAATGACGATAGCTGTCGCCAGCTCGTCACTCAGACCTTTTACAATATTTAACCGCAGAATAGCACGTCTAGCGTATTCGGCGTACGTGGAATAACGATCAGAGCTTGTGGACATGACATCAAAAAGAATTTGTGCAACATCGACTCTTCGCGCGCAGAGAGGTTTAAATTCTAATTTAAAGTTCGACCACGAACGGTCGTTGGTGATCCAGTCGTTTAGCCAGCTTCGCGCATCACCTTTAAGGCAATTCGCGATTCTAGATAAACATTCATTGTCATCCCATTTGTTTATCTCGCGGGCTTTATCTACCTCCTCGCACCAAGAATCTATGTCATTCAGACTGGGATCGAAGTTAGAAATATAGTAATGGTTCGATCTCACCTTCGTTAATGCCTGCAGAGCTCCAATAAACCTTTCTGTAACGTCGGTGGACGTACTGGTACTCGCCACAGACTCTGGCAGTGGTGGCGGCGGCAGAGGCGTAGAAAGCCTTGCCTCATCACATACCAAGGCTGCTGGGACGGTGACATCAGACGCCGCATTGTCGCCCAGTGTAAGCAAAGATGTCTCTGTAGACGTGGCCGGTTGGCCAGTATGTTCTAACGCATTTAGGCGTGCTAAAATAGCGCCTAGCTGCTGTTGGATACTTTCAGCGTCCGTATTCTGACCTCGCCGGGTCCTACTTTTATTACTAGAAGTGGAACTATTAGCCATAATGTTTTTAGCACATCGCTCCTTTATTTGTAGCCAGAGCGGGGATAGGCTATGGAGCCTATCCCACTTCTGATTTTAGCGGACTCTTATTAATTTTACTAAAAAAAACAATTTAAATTACAATGACAAATAATATTCAGATCAAAATTAGAATATTCACAAAAACAACAAGAAAATCAAGACAACGAAATATTTAGACAAGATGAGCGATGTGCATGGCTCGGAGACTGAACGCAAAAAGAGACCGGTGCAGGTGCGCGCTCGCTTTTATCAGCTTGCGGGTGGGGAGGCGCACAGTGACGTATTAAAATGGCGCTTCTCCGCTAACACTAGTTTTATCAACTGCATTGGTCACGCGAAAAATAAATAAATCACACACAGTGCCATCTAACCCCTATCTAGGCAAAGCTTGTACTATGGGAACCAGATAACTGATAGAATACTTATGAAACATACAGAACACTCAGACACAGAATGTCATGCTTAGTTTGCTAAACTTGCCGGAAAATTATAACACGAAATTTAACCGTGCATGAACCGGGCACTGATTTTTAATACAGCTTAACAGAGTACCTTTCATAATATGATTACGTTCTGTAGTCAGCTTGAATATTAATACAATTTTCTCATAGCCTCATAAAAGACACCTGTGAGCGAAATAAAGACATACGAAACGAGGCGTAAAACTTTAACTGTTACCATCATTATATCATTTTCAGAAACTAAATTTAGCTTCATGTAGGGCACAAAAACGACGATAGGCATG
Organism: Biston betularia; assembly: GCA_905404145.2. NCBI lineage: Eukaryota > Metazoa > Arthropoda > Insecta > Lepidoptera > Geometridae > Biston > Biston betularia. Next base: position 7,077,756 of record FR989879.1, read on the forward strand.
AGTGCCTTGTAATGTTACCTAACTAGCTCAGTGGTTAGTGAGGTTGGATCGCAAGCCAAAGGGAGTGAATTTAATTCTAAATAATGAGCTTGACCTACAAATGTTTTGGTACGATGAAAGTTCAGTGATTAGCGGTTTACACGCCTAAAGGCGTGGGTGCAAACCCAACAATGAGCTTGAGCTGTCGGGAATGTAACATCGTAAGAAAACTATAGCATGGTGGCAGGGTATTTTCTGGTTAGCTGAAAATCTGCCTCTAAGCACCTAACGGTGCGTTTCGGCAGTGGCTGCGCCACATATAATATATTTTCTCGTATTCGTTTATTATATAATAAGTATTTTATCTACCCTCATAAACGCACACAAAACACACCTTCCTTATAATACCTGCCAGTGTCAAGTAGTCGCGAACTGGCGGTTGAATCGTACGCAATACGCTTTTACACAATTGTTATCGGTGCGCTTAAAAAACTTAAAATTGTCATCGCGAGTGCGACGTGAGTGATTCTACATCACAAATCAATGTGCGTCTTGTGTGACCATCATAATTTGTGCAGAACCTAAAAATGCACACTGGACAGGAACCGGGTCGTACCGACCAGCACCATTGCTTCTGCTATCGACGGAAACTACAAAAAGGTATTTCCCGGCCTCTCCAGGCAGCCTTACTTGATAGCAGATAATTTTGTAACGTGATACATGGAATTGATTGAGTGAATATATATAGTTATATATATATAATCAAATACGTAAATTGGTTGACTGTTTTGCACAGTTCTCTTTTAGGTTTATAACAGTAATAAGATGAACGGGACGTTCCCTTCAGCATATAACTTCCAGCATTGCAGCGATATCTAAAACTTTGAGCAACGAAACAAGGTCAATGCAAGCGCTGCTTGGGCGCTCAATATTGGTGACAAATTCGATACTGCGTTTCGTTAGCCCTGTAATTTCTAAAAGACCCTTCAAACTGGAACATTGTGACGTTTACACGCAACCGATTGTTGACAACGATACCTGCCTAGATGACGAATTTACTTTGAGACGACATTTCGTGTAGCTTTTATTTTGATTTTCAGTTTCGACGTCCGCGGGCGCTCGTTCAACAGTGCTCTGCAGTGGTCGGACCCCAGTGCCTTCGGTCCTCGGGCCTACTTTGCCACGGTCACTCGACCTGCAGCCTTGACGCTCAGCTCTGTACAGCTGGACGATGAAGGCGTCTACAGATGTAGAGTGGACTTCAAGAACTCTCCCACGAGGAACTTTCAAATTCGACTGACTGTTATAGGTAATGAAATCATGACTACTAGTCATTTTTAGATAAATAAATAAAATCGTAGTACATTCCACACAGCGCCATCTAGTCCCAAACAAAGCAAACATCCAGATATAAAACAAACATTTATCATTACATAAATGATTATCCTGGTGGGAATCGTACCTACGCCCTACAGGTATTGAAATATGATATAAAACAAATGAGCTAAACGGGGCAGTAACATATTTGTATTTTACTTCTACCATTGCTGCTTCTTCTTTGTAATTGGTGGTGTAATTTTTTTTATTTCATATAGGCTTGCGTTTTGATTTTGCACTGCCTACTCGCCTGATGTTAAGCAAAGATGCGGTCTACGGTGAAGCACGCTCGTTCTTTGTAATTCTTTGTAATACCACTATCACATAATTTTATATCTTCAAGTATTTTATGAAAAATCAAGTTTAAGAACTCGGAAAAGTCATACAAAAAAATATGTAAAATAGGTTTGCGTTTGACCACACTACTGCTTAACAATAACATCACACTTACCTATAAGAAACTTATTTACTCTAGATTTAAAGACACCCATATTGCACCTAACAGGGAACACAGACTCCGTATGCGTTGTATGTATTTAAATTATTATTTAAAAGTAAAAACAACTGAGCTACCAGGGGTTTTAACGTCTATAAATAGCAAAATACAAGTAAATGCCAATATCTGGCGTTTATAAAATCGACAATATGTATTTATTGGAATGGGGGCAATAAACCCAGTTGCAAAAGAAACCGATTGCATAAACTAGACGCGATATTTCTGCAATATTACAATGCAAAGGCTTCCGTTTGATAACAACCACGATATTAAACAGAATAAGTAATGATAGAGCAAAACTACGATAAAATTCAAGCACATTATTGACTTCCATTATATTTAACTAACAAAGGCTTACGGATTCACTCACGTTTTGACATTAAATTTAAGAAAATTGGGAGATACAGTTTGCAGCTATATGGAGATAAAAAAATTATTACGTTGGGTAGTGACTTGAAACACGGAAATCCGATGGATTTCCTAGTAGAACACTAGGAAATACTGAACGTAGAAGTTTGTAGCTGATAGGTAGCTGACACCTTGAATTATCACATAGGTTACCTTTTATCCCTAAAACATGTAGCGGGTAACACCGTGGAGTGCAGCTAGTTTATTATAAAATAAATCTCCTTTTTCATAACTAGCTGCGCCCCGCGGTTTTACTCGCTACATACTTTCGGAATAAAAAGTATCCTATGTGTTAATCCAGAGTCTCAGCTAACTCCGTACCAAATTTCATCCAAATCCGTTCAGTAGTTTTGCGTGAAAGAGTAACAAACATCCATCCATACATTCATACTCACAAACTTTCGTATTTATAATATTAGTAGGATGTCAGATGAAAAAGAACAAAATGGTAACATTTGATGGAAATTTTATGAGGCACAGAAGACGGTTGGAAATCAATTAAGTGGTAAGAAGAGTCACGAGAATATAACATCGCCTAGCGATGACATCGCGTAGACATTTTAATTATAAACTGTCGACCCTGGATTGCCGCGATGCTCAGCTGCTTGCAGATAAAAACCGCCGACGCGATGACACAGATAAAATCTGCCGGGGACAGGTTAAATTTAAAAGGAAATTAGATTTGAATAGATCAAATTGTCCGAACGTTGAGAACTCTGCAGACAAGTTTGCCATCATTAATAAACGAATAAAAACCCTCATTTAAATCGTCGCCAGAGAATTCGCTTCCACGCTCCATTTAATACCTTGATGATGTAATTATGTTGTTCGACGGCACGCGCATTAATATTTCAGAAGCTGTACAAAATATGGCGGCAAATTGATTTTATTCATTATTCATTCAGTAACAACATGCACGACGCATTTGCCGATTTATAGGCTGTATTAATAGTTTCACTCGCTTTTTGTTATGAGCGGAGGCGAAATCTAGGTGGTAGATTGTCTCAGCAGGTTGATCTTGGTTGGTACCACCGCAATATCAGCTATTCAGCTGTAACACAGGATAACCTATCATAGCTGCCAACGAAAACCTAAATCGATTCTATTTGTATATACCTACTGGATTTTCTGTGGTTAAAATAATTTAGAAATAAATTTGGTAGGTGCTACTTTGTAATGATATGTTATATTTATGCAATAAACCTATACAATTATAAAAAGGAAAGAATTGATTGTTTGTTTGTATTGAATAGGCTCCGAAACTACTAGACTGATTTAAAAATTCTTTCACCGTTGGGAAGCTACACTATCTCCGGATGACATAGGCTACTTTTTATCCCTGTATTCCTACAGGAACCGGAACTACGCGGGTGAAACCGCGACGCGTCCGCTAGTAAATAATAAAAAGAAAACATCTAGTTTTTTTTGTACCGACGGTAGTGCAGTGGTTAGCGTGGCCGATTCACACGCCGAAGGGGTTGAGTTCAAATCCCAACAACGAGCCTAAGCTGAAAGTGAAGGAAAACATCGAGAGAAAACGTTAAATTTAAAACACCTTCATTTCTGTCGGGGTTTAAAAAAACACCAGGAACTGCAAATGGCAAGAGAACTACGGGTGAGTTTTTCAAAGAAATTACCCTATTTCAGGCGACGAAAGACGCAGTCAAAAGAAATGGGGGAAACAAATTTCTTTTGCGCAGAACAAAGCAGTTAAAAGTGAGCCTACATCGCATATATGCAGCTCCGTTGAAATCCATTAGTCTGTTCTTGCCGAGAGGTAATTTGCAAGGAGCCTTTTGTAAGTATAGGGACTGTTCGCACAAAGAACCCACTTACTTACACAATCAGCCGTCGTATTCATAACACCATAAAATATCCAATTACCATTGAGTTCGGGGGTGCGTATTAATGCCGTCAAATAATAATCAAATGATACCCATAATGTAATATCTCACGATTGGGGCGTCTGCTAGCGTTCAGTGTTCATATCCATAATCTTTATGCGCGTTAAATTAATTGGACGAGGTTCGAACGGTTTCACCCGTGTTTATTATCTTTTTAAATTTGAAATTATTATAGCGATTATAGCTTAGTGGTTAGTGTCGTCGCTTCACACGCCGAAAGGCATGAGTTCGAATCCCAATAATGAGCTTGAGCTGCCGGTAAAGGAAAACATCGTGAGGAAACCATAGCATAGTGGTAGGGTACTTTCTAGTACTCAACTGGCTAGCTACCACCCTTGTATTGAAAATCTGCCGTCAAGCACTTATGTGTACAGTGTGTTCCGGCAGCCTCACTTGAGAGCCAGTCCTATTCCAGGCTAGGCGTGCTTACCATCTTCGACCACCGTCACTCAACATCTGTGGTCAAGCAACTAGCCTACCAACCTTTTTATTATTACCTATTATTTTAGCCTATTTTGTCCCACTGCTGGGTAAAGCTGGCTTCTCTTTCTCCTTTCCATCCAGATTCAGATTCAGATATATTTATTGAAGAAAACACTGATACATCCAAATCCATGCCTCTATGTTTGCTGCTATTGTAGTGCAATCCTTATTATGAGCATAGAGACCATCTTTCCAATGTGACCTTAAAAATATAAAATCATTGAGATACGCCATATCCATCCAATCTACTTGATTAAATATTGTCGTATAACACAGATCGATGTACTTTCGTCAATACTGTTAAAACGCTCTTATTCGGTGCTCACCAGCACATCTTAAAATTTTTAAAGCTGTCTATAAGGTAAAAAATAATAGGCATATAAAATGGGTGGTTTGCCAAGTCGTTTATAAGAGGAGCGTAAAATGCGAAGTTATTTTGCTGAATATTCTTGTTTCAGTACCTCCACATCAAATGCTTATTTACGACTATTCTGGCGCTGACGTCCTGGGTGTAGTGGGGCCTTTAGAAGAAAATGCTGCTCTGATCATGGTCTGCGAAGTGCGAGGAGGTATGTATGGTTTATGTCAAATTAGTTCTACATATTAAGTAAAATTACGATTAAGTTTTTAATTAATAAATTGTTGTCAAATTAGCTAAATTTAAGTCCTCATCGCTGTTGTTACTGAAACGACTGTTAAGCGGAAATAAACTAAATATATACCTTGAATATTAGGTATGTAAGCATTTTATGGAAATGTACGACTTTTGTTGACACCTCTATTTTTCAATTTATAATTTCATCAAGTACAGCTGAGATCACTCAATCACTCACTGAATCACTTTTAAAGATTGCGCGGTGGGTTTACATGATGAAGGGCGTAGCTTCCAATTCCAACAATGAGCTTGAATTTCCGGTGAAGAAAAACGTAGTGAAGAAACCATAGCACGTGAAAAAACTAATTTTTTTTTTTTTCATAGGACATTACACACAGCGCCATCTGACCCCAAACTAAGCAGAGCTTGTGCTATGGAAGACAGATAACTAATAGAATACTTAAATACTTTTTTTTTTGTAAATACATACTTATAATAAATACGGAACACCCAGACACAGAACAAACATCGATGTTAGTGACACAAATGTTCGTCCTAAGTGGGAATCGAACCCACGCCCTTCAGCTCTCGGAGCAGACACACTACCAATGAACCAACAGGGCTGTCAAAATTTGAAGTATCACATTATTCAGTAGTAGCTTTCATAGTTCAGTGGTTAGCGCGGTCGGTTTATTCTGCCACCAAGCAGTAGTGTGTAAACATTACTGTGTTCCAGTTTGAAGGGTACTGCAGCTAGCAAAATTGCAGAGCTGTTGAGACTAACGATCGAAAGTCTCAAAGTAGTGAGCTCCTAAGCAGTGATGCCTTGAACTTTGTTTTACAATACAAAGTTCTGTGTATCGCTGCAATGGTCAAAGACAAGCGTTATCTCTTACTATCAGGAGAGCGTATCGTTCGTCTCATTACTTTTACGTATAAAAAATCTTGTCAAACATAAAAAATATTGCTTTCATTTACTCAGGCCTAAAGTTTTTGATTACAATCAATGTACCGTGAATAGTTTATGTCTAATGTTAGGTAAAGCTTTTAGTCTAAAACAGTTGAAATTTTAGTAAATAAATTGATAGTCTTCCAATAAATCGTTAAAATGTGTCTTAAAGCATAGCCCAGGTTTTTATTTCGGTTGATTTATTTCATGGAAACATTGGGAGAGATATTCCATTCCAATGGATTTGTTGAAAAGTCTGCGGCGGTACGAATCCGAAGTGTATTAACGATAGCACCAAATGTGATGATGAATCGAAATCAGGGAGAACGGAAAGGTTTTTCCGTATCTACATTTCACTAAACTCATCTATCAACTATTTAATAATTATTTATTTATCAATGAATGCATATGAGCGCAACTAGCTTTTTCTTCTTTAATTTTGGCGTCCCATTTTGTGCATGCCAGTACATCCAAAACATCAAAACACACGGATTTGACATCAGTGTGTTTGATATTTTCACATTTCATAAGTTAAAAAGTAGCCAAAGTCCAGTCTTGGTCAAGTCTAGTTTAGTTCAATCATGCCTAAGTAAAGTAGTGGCGACTTTACCATAAGCTTAGATGGAGTTTTGAAAGCAACACGAAAAGCTAAGCAATCTATTTATCATCGTTTCTAAATTGCCACCCACTATGGAAGCAAATACAAAGACGTAATCGCATCTAAACATATCAGTTGAGTCTAATCTACATACCTAAAAATAAAACCCGAACAGTACGCTTAAATTTTCTATCGCCTGATTTCTTTTATGGAAACATTGGGAGAGATATTCCATCTGAATAAGTTCATTGAAAAGTCCGCAGTATGGCGGCTGGCGATGGGCCAGAGGGATTATCTCTCGATTGTGATGACGCGGCAGGGCGGACAGGAAGCTTAGTCGCGACCCTGTTATCACACACGTACCTATAGAGTTAATTATGTGCGTCGAATAAACAGACTCGTATTTTGTGCGCCACATTAAATATTCTGATAAAAACGTTATATACGAGTACTTACTCGTTACCAAGACACAAACCTCGCGCTTAGTTTGGGGTCCAATGACAACCGGTTTATTCACTGAATTGCAATGTCCAATACCTCTGGATGTACCATTAATTTTGATTGTATTCTTTTCTTCGTAGATGTAATCCTTTCTGGGAATTAAATTTATCGTTATAAATAAATAAATATTGTAGGACATTACACACAGCGCGATCTGACTAGCAAGCTTGTACTATGGAAGTCAGATAACTGATAGAATACTTACATACTTTTTTTTTGTAAATACATACAAATACAAATACAAATCATTTATTAATAACACCAAAGGTACAGGTCATTTTTATATTCATATTTCAAAATATCAAAATCATAACATATGTCAATGAATATGAAATGTCAATGAAGTAATATGTCACACATAAAATAATTATGTCAAAATAATAAACAAAGAACAAACATTTGTTTATAATAATAATAATAATAAATATCATAGGACACACACATAAGTAAATATCATACACACAGCGCCATCTGACCCCAAACTAAGCAGAGCTTGTGCTATGGAAGACAGATAACTGATAGAATACTTAAATACTTTTTTTTTTTGTAAATACATACTTATAATACATACAGTACACCCAGACACAGAACAAACATCGATGTTAGTCACACAAATGTTAGTCCTGAGTGGGAATCGAACCCACGCCCTTCAGCTCTCGAAGCAGACACACTACCAATGAACCAACAGGGCTGGCTGTCCTATCTTTATTAAGTTTTTGTTCGACCCTTATAAGAGAATATTCGTAAGCTGAAAAAATGAAAATTAATTACTATTGATGTATGTACATATTTATGTTCATATTATTTTTTATTTAACTGTGTCTTATCATTTAAATGTAGAAAAAAAAACGAAACTATCTACAAATTATATCCTAACATACGTACTACAGTGTTTCTTGTTTAGATGAAACAAATTCGCAGTGGTGTTGAATTAAAACAGTCGATAATAAATAATTATCGTTATACCACAACGTTTGTTCTGGGTGGGAATCGAAGCCACGCCCTTCAGCTCTTGATGCAGACATACTACCAATATGAACCAACAGAGCTGGCTGTCCTATCTTTATTAAGTTTTTGTTCGACCCTTATAAGAGAATATTCGTAAGCTGAAAAAATGAAAATTAATTACTATTGATGTATGTACATATTTATGTTCATATTATTTTTTATTTAACTGTGTCTTATCATTTAAATGTAGAAAAAAAACGAAACTATCTACAAATTATATCCTAACATACGTACTACAGTGTTTCTTGTTTATATGAAACAAATTCGCAGTGGTGTTGAATTAAAACAGTCGATAATAAATAATTATCGTAGAAATTGTAAGTTTTTCACACTTATTGAACACTAGCTGCGCCCCGCGGTGTTACCCGCTATATGTTTTCGAGATAAAAAGTGGACTGTGTGTTAATCCAGGGTTTCAGCTATCTTTACACCAAATTTCATCTAAATCTGTTTAGTAGAGGGAGAAAGAGTAACAAACATACATCCATCCAAACTTTCACATTTATAATATTAGTGGGATTAAATTTTACAAAATAAATTTGTTAGTATTTTTTATATGAAAGTAATGAGACGAACGAATCGCTTTATTGATGGTAAGAGATAATGCTAGTCCAAGACCATATCAGCGATACACAGCGCTTTGAGTAGCAAAAGTAAATCTTTTGCTACTCGAAGCGCTATTTAAAGCGCTAAAATTCTTGCTGCTTTGGCGTTTGCTCATTACTTTGTGACTTGCGGTGGTTAGTCTCAACAGACCTGTAATTTCGCTAGCTGCAGTACCTTTCAATCCCGAATACAGTATCTGGTGGTACCTACCTAGACGACCTCGTACAAAGAATATCTACCACCTATTAAAGCATAGTACCTACGTATAACTATCGTCTAGCAGTATAGGCGGACTTCCCAACCGGCGGGGCGTAGAAAGATCTTAGGGGGAAGGGGGATTAAGTGTTTGGATATTTTAATCTAATTCCTTATCAGTGTTTATTATTTGAAACACTTAGGTACACACAGATTTAGTCGCGCCACCTAGTTCCAAAAAAGGTTGGAAAACCCTGTACTATAGATACCTATATGTTTATCTAAATAATACCCAGTAATTTAAGGGTAATTTATTTTATTTATTCAAAGTAAAATAAAATATGCTGCTTTAGAATCAAAGCATCCTAACATTTTCCCTTCGAGCCAAATTCGGTGCGAAACTGTGAAACTTGGCAACCCCGCAAGTCTTGATAACTTTATACATCCTAAATATTCTCTAGGTAATATCTTACTTGCAAACATACAACTTTGAATCTATGAGTATTCAGACATCTTAATTACTAACATATGCTTGTATAAAAAAATACGGATACATAATTATAACATATGGCTAAGCATGTAAGACGATGTGCTCACTAGTATCTTTAGCTTGCAAAAGTCAACACACGTAATCTGAAGTTCGCTAGGTGCTTACGATAAAGCTACGGGATTGTGAACCTTACTGCGCGGGTATACAATACGCGTAGCTATTTTATGAGAGCCTAGCGAAAAAAAGACACTACAACACAAATAATTCTATATTTTAGACCTAATTGATACCTAGCTAATTACAGATATGAACACATGAGGTTTATAAAACAAAATTACAGATCCGAAAACATGAGTTTTATAAAACTAGGTTTATTTCAATAGTCCCACCATAGGATAACCTTTAATAAAGTTCGGTAAATATAGTGCAAAAAAAGTATTCTAATCAATTTTAACTAACATCAGGGAAACCAGATCCAGAAGTCAACTGGTGGATGGATGACACGGTACTTCTGCCATATGTTCGGGGGAAAACTGACACCCATATCACGGAGAACCGAATGATGATTCCTCACGTGAAAAGAGAAGACCTCAACTCCACATTCAAATGCAAAGCTTCCAACACGAACTTGGTGCCGCCTTTGGAGAAAACAATCAGGCTTGAGTTGAACCGTAAGTAACCCGTATTTTCATTATAATTATTTGTAATTTTTATACAATTGCGATTTGAAAATATTATTATGCTTGTAAACTGATAGCCTGTCAGCTATAAAAAAAAACACGGCTATTGTAACATGACCGAAACGTCGAGGTAAATAAATAAAACTAATTTGTATTTGTTAGAGGCAATGTACGTAATCAAAATTATTTCGCAACATTTTTTTCCAAAATGTATGTAGGTATGTAAGATACATTTTAGGGACCGAATAAGTATTAATTTAGATAATATGTACATCTGAGGGAACTATTGTATTTGAAAGACGATTGCAAAAACATTTCTCAATACAAAATAATCTTAAAGTAACCTCTAAAACAAAACAGTTTTATTTAAAATCCTTAAAATAATAAAATTAAACCAGTAAAAGTTACGCACAATACTCTATTTAGGGGCACTGGTTTTTAAATAACGCTAGTAATAATTTAGGTTTTTTTTTCGATAAATATACTATTTTCATTAAGTACTTACGACATCGTTAATTTTTGCAAACTGTACCTGGACAGGTTCGGGACTTTTCATTCCATGAGTAGATATCTATCGTAGAAATTGCAATACAATTTCCTGTATCGTAAATGATTGATAAATTATAGCAAGCGTGGAATCCATTATAGGAACAAGTGACTTGATATATCTAAAAAACGTCTGACTCACACAAAGGCTGAAAATATTTTAATTAAGTACTTACGAAGTCGTTAATTTTTGCAAACTGTACCTGGACTAACGGGTTAAAATCGCGGGAAATCGCACTTTGAACAGGTGACAGGTTAATGTTATTGACAGCTAATAGACGAAAACAAAATGTATCTAACTTCTTTGGTACTCCATTAAAATTAAAATTATAGGCTTGCGTCTGGCTATCTCGCCTTATGATGTGGTCTACGAAGCATGTTTGCCCCTTGATTAAATTTCGGTATTGGTTATAGATAACAGAATACAAAGCAAATGTTTTTGGGTTTAAGTATCTCTTTTACTAACAAATTTGAGTGATGAAGGTAACATGCTCGTTTTGAATTGTCAGTTGAACCTTTGTTACAAATACAAACATGTTGTTACTTTTATCTTTATAGATACATACAAAAAACAATTTTACAGTTTAAACGAATAGATTACGGTACATAGGTAATTTTAAATCTAATGCCCTTTCAAAACAAAAAGATAAAAAGGCATACAATGTTCTACCTACGTATAATTTTTAACTAACCTCACTGTTATCGTATAATCAAAAGAGCGTTAACCAAAAAATAAAATCCAATGAAAATTAAAACAAACTTTATCCAGAATGGATGGAATTCCCACTTGAAAGGATTTTATTAATCCTTTTGCGCCGTACTGTTTCGAATGAATTTTCAAGTTATAAAAAGATAGTAGACCAATTAAGTGGCGACTTAAAATGATAGGTGCTTCAACGAGCCTTTTGTAAAACAAATCACATTTTCAAGCGAGTGAAGGGTTGTCCTCCAGCAGAATTTATTAAATTTTCACAATTTCACACGGTCGAAATTAACGAGCCCTCATGTTAAAGAACATTTTTCTAACGCTGTTTATGTTTTAACATGAAATAATGGAAAAGTTTTTTGAGAAAATTTGCTTCAGCGGTTTTGGTTTCGAGTTTCTCAGTAAGAGTTGCTGAAACTCGTAAATATGTTGTTTGTGTATAAACACAACCCACATCACTGTTTATGTTCAAACATAATTATTATCTCATTAAGTTGAAGGGCGTTGGTAAAGATTAATTTTTAATGGTCGTAACGTCAAGAAATCTCTGCCTCTTTGAAATATAATCGTAATTGTTTCATTGCATTTAAATTAAGTAAGTAATTTTATTTAACAATTCAATATCTAATGTTAGATCGTGTACTGGTGCAAATAAAAAAGAGAAATTTCTATTTATGTTTAAAACTGCGCAAATTGAAAAAGTCTATTATAGATGTTGCGAATTCATTTAAAAACTCAAAAATGGTACAAAGAAAAAAATAATAAAAAAATAACTTCATTGCAAAAACTTAAAAATATTTGAAATTTATTACGGTTTTTAAATTACATATAAATTTATAAAAATAAATATAGAAATACGCGAAAAAAGCAACACTTGATTTTTTTTTTGGCAAGAGAGGAAGAGTATGCTTTATACTGTAAGAATAATATTTGATTTGTATTTTGTCCCATTATTCGGACTTAGATGCTTGTCAAGTTATTTTGTACATTAAAAGAGTAAGGTATTTAAAAAGTATATATATATATACCTATATAGTATACACCTGAAAAATCAAAGTACAAAATAACTTTAAAACAATATGTGCAAAATGGCAAACCGGTCTGCGTGATAGTTCTATAATGTAAATCTGTATTTTAAGAGAAAAAAAACGAAATCAATTTTACATCGTGTCATTTTATTACGAAATTCTCAATTTGATAAATTAATACATTAATAATTAACATTTTAATTTATTTATTATATTTATTAAAATATAATAAATAATTAAAAAAATATTTATTAGACTTTAATTTATAATAAATAAATTAAAATGTTTTGTGGTGTACACTGCTCTACAGTGGAGCTGAATAAATGAGTGTCCGTAGCATGTCATCTGGTACGTAGTAGGTACATATATTTTTGAATATGAAAATGTATGAGACAGATAACTGAGAACGTGATAAAAGGCCAAAATTAAACAATAATTTTCTGTTTCACCAGTTGCTCCGCTCTCCGTGTCGCTGGTGAATAGACCGCAGCAGCTTATAGCGGGACAATCAGCGACGTTGCGTTGCATGGCTGAGGGAAGCCGCCCGCCCGCAATTATAACTTGGTACAAGAACGACGTACTCTTTGACAAGAAAATGGTTAGCATTCTGATAGTTTGGTTTCCTAAGAATTTGTACTTTTGAAATTTCAAGAAAATTTTCTATACCAGCCACCGGTCGTGGGCTGCTTCAGAACATTGTAATAATTATTTAAAGGGTGATTATAAGTGAGCTGTAGGTACTAAACTGAAAAAGGTTTATTGTATTTACCATTATAAACAACTTTTACTATAAGCACAACTCTAAAGTCGTGAAAAAACAGCTGTTCCATAAAATATTGTAAGACATTTTTTTTTTTTAACTATTTCAGAGTTGTGTCTATAGTAAAAGTTCAATCACTTAGTATACGCGAAGCTTATAACTCTGATCAACGATTTTTTCTATGAATTTTAGAAAAAACCAATAAATTGCTATAAAAAACCTCGGCTCAAAGTCTTGGTTATTGTATTCCTTATTTTAAATATTCTCGCTTTTGTTGGATAATGAGGGTACATAAGAATTAAGTTGTTACTTATGATATCTTGAAGCTGCAAACGGTCACTGGCTGGTTGGAAATCACCCCTACCGCAGTCTTTTCGATATTAGTTTACGATGTTCGTGCTTAGAAAAGGAATAATATACCTGAAAAAGTGAGGCACGGCTATGTCGTAGACATGGCTGGTGTACGCGAATACACGTACGTAACGGGTTATATTTACTTTGAGTGTTTTTTTCTTTTTTATAAATATCATAATCGTTTTGAAACAATTAAGTCCTTGGAATTTCCATATTTCAAGACCTCACTCAACCTAACGAATTTCTCGATCTTTTAACTATCATGTGGTGTAACTTTTTTTTTTTTTTATAGCTGACAGGCTAGGTGTTTGACCACAGCTCACCTGATGTTAAGTGACGGTGTGGTCGAAGATGGTAAAGCACACCTAGCCTGGAATGGAACTGGCTCTCAAGTGAGGCTGCCGGAACACACCGTCAGATGTTTGGCGACAGATTTTCAACTTGAGGGTGGTAGCTAGCCAGCCGAGTACTAGAAAGTACCCTACCACCATGCTATGGTTTCCTCACGATGTTTTCCTTCACCGGCAACTCAAGCTCATTGTTGTTGTCAAAAATTACATTTTGTTATTTCATTAGAAAATTAGGGATAAGGTTTAATTAATAGGGATTTAAAAACAAGTTAACTAGAAAAGTATTTTTACGTTTAGGATATTTTTAGCAACGTCTTTTTGCAATAGAACGTTATTTCAAAAGCTAAAATCCCGGGGTTAATCCCCGTTGCGTAATTAAGCAGCGTCCATCCTAATTTCAATAGGCGAATTCCGCACCTCGATTAACTTCCATAGCAAGTACACGTACAGTAACAGTTTCTGAATAGATCGTCACATTTGCAACTCATAATGGTGAATGATTATTTGATTTATAGCAGAATTCATCTCTGAAGCTAATTTTCACAAGTCTATCAAGTATTCAGACAATCAGTAAGAGGCGCAACAAGTTGAAATTAAAAGTTTTGATAAATCCGAGATGCTCACATTCATTCAACAAATTAAATTGACGTACAGTTCACATTTTTGCAATTTTCTTTGTTTTTTTGACTAAAGTATGTTAATCTCAGATGATAATAGAAAACGGCTAGTCGTGTCGTAGTCGTAAAATGTCTAAATGTTTTAACAAAATGACAAGTGCTTATCATGTATTTTACAAAAATACAAGATTTGTTTTAATTGAATCATCGAATTTTGAGTGAATAAATGTCTGTTTTTGATATAAAAGAAAAAATAGTTTTACCTGATAAAGTTTGTTTTTAACTAAACCAAGAGAAACTTGCCAATTTTATGGATTTAAATAATTGACCGAAAAGGAAAAAAAACCTTAGATTATATACTTACATTGCTATTATTTAAAGAACATAGTTTAACTAAATCTACTAATACAAATGTATTTCTTGTGTTTCTGGAATTTTCTCATAAATAAACATAATCATCTATTATGTTCAAAAGTACAAAAGTAAACTTTATTAATTGTGAGTAGAGTTTTTAATCAGAAACATTTTTTTAACTTGTGTGACATAAGAGAGGTCGCTACTTCATAACTTGAAGTAATATAATATTAAGTAAATTAATTATTTGTAGGTGACCCACGATTTGCACTAAGCCTCTAATAGATTAGGTCATAACTGATCTTTAGAAGTCCCCGGAGATAGTCTAGCTTTCTGAAATAGAAAAAAGTCAATGTTGGATTTAAAAAGGACAACCAAAATAAACTTAGATAAAAAATCACATTCATTTTATTCTAAAATTTTGCAGCTGATAAATAATAATCTGTCCAACAATAATTGGACTTTTAATATCTTAAACTTAAAATACATCTATTTATTTTTAATTTTCATACCAATAAATAAAGTTTTATTTCAAGAAATACTTAGGTATAACGAGCAGATAAAATTTGGTACGTGCCTGGCGTAGATGTACCAAATGATGTCTGCTCGCGATATCTACTGTCCCACGCCAATTTTATCTCAATTTAAGTAAGAGTGATAACGGATTGAAATAATATCACATGTTTTGGAAAAACCAAGCTGACCTACAAATTATATGTACCTGTTTAGAATAAAGATGTGTGTGAAAATGGCCAACAAATTTGTGTGATTGTAGATGTCATTCGTGACGTTTTTATGAGTATTCGAGAGTGATGAGAATTTAATTTTATACAATTTTTTATTCAACTTAACCAACAGTTTTTAAATATCTATCCAAAATATTTCTTAATATATAAAGCTAATATCTTATATAAACTTACAATCTAAATAAATTAAAATAACCACAACTTTTTACATCATCTTCTCGCTGCAGTAACCAGTTGCCGACACGTGTTTCGCCTCTACGCGAGGCATCCTCGGACGTGTTGATTCTTCGAGCACTTGACCAAGCGATTTTAGATATTAAGAAATATCTTGGATACATATTTAAAGACTGTCGTCAAGTTACATAAATATTCAATTTAAATTAAATCGTCACAGTTGTAGCCAAACTACTTTTAAGAGGAAATAATTTTGAATACTTAAAATGAACTTCCGCAAACTAACGCTTGACTCGATCAATTTATCTGTTTTTTAATTATCTAAATCTTTAGTTATGTTTCTGCCCACGCTGCTTTTATGTCGATCACAATGAGAGTGATGGGTGAAATAGTATTGTGATACTAGTTTACCCATCATTCTCATCTGTAAATACCCACTGATTGTTTTTTTTGCAAAAATTACATCATAAAGAGTGTTCCAGGTATCCGGTCGGGCAAATGAGACGTGGTCAGTGAGCACTCTAGTCTTCAGTCCGGCTCCCGAAGACAATGGTTCTACGATCAAATGTATGGCGACCAATCCCCACTTAACGTCCTATATCTCCGATCAGCTGAAGCTCAATGTTGTATGTTAGTATCATTTATTTTTCTCTTATTATTTTTCAGGATTCATATTAAAACTAAAAAAAAACCTGACCCCGTGAAATGCACAAACTGCGAAGCCAAAGAAAAAGTCGGCTATTGATTAGTATCCAATGGTGTAACGGATTATTCGAAACTGAGTTTCTAAGCTATCAATTCTATTATTAATGACCACTATTATAATATATCACTATTTACTTTTTAGTATACATACATTAGATAATAAAAAGTTAATTTTGCTTAGGAAAGATACATCAGTAATTCTATTCCGTAGCCATTTGGTGTTCTATTAAAAAAAGTCATAGCAAACGAAAGAGTGTTGCCCAAAGAACATTGGAAAATCAGTCATAAAAACACTACGTTAAAGTCCATAAAATACAAAGAAAAGTTGCGAAAGCACGTCAGTGTTTAACCAACTGAGTAAACCAGAAGGCTAGGAGACGTAACGAGCTAAAATGTAGCATTCACTTTATCTCTATCCATAGCGTCTGCTGGCGTGATGCTACATTTCCACTAAGAAAGAATAAGCTATTATTGTAGCTATAACTTTTATCGCATTTAACCTTGTTATATGTTTTACTCGGAGGTAGATCTCCTTAGCACATGGTCGTCTAGGTAGGTACTGCAATACCAGATATATTCAGCCGCTAAGCAGTAGTGTGTAAACATTACTATGTTCCGGTGTGGAGAGTAAGTAGCGAAATTGTAGGGCTGTTGTAACCATCGAATGTCTTAAAGTAATAAGCCCAAAGCAGCGATACCATAGACTTTGTTTTGTTATTCAAAGTTCTGAGTACTGCTGCAATGGTTATGGGCCGGTGTTATTTCTTACAATGAGGAGAGTGTCTCGTTGGTTTCTAGAAGGTATTTTATCTCCTTTTTTATTTGGCATTGCATTTTGTGCATTTTGCCCGTATCAAACATTTCATATTCTAAAGTATCTCAAGATAAATCAAGTAAAATAAGCCTTGTTCACAGGCAAAATCACATAAAGTTAGTCATAGTAAAGTTCAGACTATGCCCTTGTAAAATAATGGCTCCTTAATTCGCAACATTTATTTGAGATTAGAAAATAAAAATCCTACTATAATAATGTGGAATTATCAATATAATTATATTATTGTAAATAATATTTATACATAACAGACACAAGTATGTCAGTTTATTTCAAGAGCAACCACGTCAGTTTCCGTAGTAAAATATAGTGTACTATAAATATAGATTAAGTTTATGCATACTGGAGAAAAGCTTGAGCATTTTAATATAGCAACGTTTCTCTCCAGACAGTCCCCTGGTGTCGCTGACACTGGGCAGCACTTTGAACCCTCACGACATCAAAGAAGGTGATGACGTGTACTTCGAGTGCAATATACGCGCAAACCCTCGGGAACATCGGATATCTTGGTACCATAACGTAAGTTTCGAATAACCAAAGTTTATATTGTAATTTACCCCTTAAGGGAATACCGTTCTAAAATTTATAGATAGCTCTTGGCCTATTCAGCCGAAGTGCTATAACTCTGTTGGATTAATTTGATAGATACTTTCAAAGTCGTGATTTTTACTGTTAACTAATTGTTATTATTTTAAAACTTTATCAATCTATTTTTTTTTAATCCTTAATTTTAGCGCAGGCTTCTTTCGGAATTTTAATTAGCTGTAGTGATTTATGGGTAGCAAAAGTTTAATTAATTCTACAGCAATTTTCACTGTTATTAAAATTCAAAAGGTCTACTTTTTTATTGCTTTGAAACACTTAAAAGTAAGTGTAATTTATTGAAGTTGTGTCGTGACTTTTTAAAAAGATTATGCTTCTATTCTATTTCTGTCCTACGCTACGACGAGACAGTATAGACAGATAATCTTCTTAAAGTAAGAAGCTGCATATACCTATATGTGTGTGCAATTGTCTTTGTGTGTTGTCTTTTCATCGTAGTGGTTTTCGATAAAAATTTTGACAGTAAATAATTTTGAGGTTTTTTAAGGAACCCATAGACATCTATATAGTACCTAATTTATAAATTTCTGTACCTATTTCATTGTAAGTTAGAACAAAAGTTGAATCATACTTTGTAGTTACAGGTACCATGATATTTTTAAAATACTCCAGGGCCATCTTTGGAACATATTTTAATTATTTTTCATGTCAATCATCCATGTTTAAATATTTATCTCACACACCAGCCGTACTGCATTATGCGTTTAAAATAATTATTTTTAAATCTAAAATTTATAAAAAAATGGTCTAAGAAAGGTTCATCAATCCAATAAACTTGACCAAGTACACAAAATTAGTCCATATAGATATATTGATGCTCGACTTAGCGGGATTTTTTGGCACGGATTTAATCCAATTAAAGCAATAAAAAAATAACATAATCAGTGGTAGATCGCCTTGGCTGGTGACACATTATCAAATATTATGCCGCCAAACAGTAATATGTAAACATTATGTATTACAATATTAAGGAAAATTACAAGTCTATTGAGACTAACCATCGAATATAAAGTAATGAGCGCCAAAGCAGCGACGCCTTGGAATATTTTTTGTTACTCAAAGTTCTATGTACCGCTGGAATAGTCATTAACAGGGATTGTCACATTGCTATGAGAGAGTTTCGTTTCCTCTTATTACATTTATAGAAAAAAATGGTGTGTGACACGACAGAAGTGAAACCTTTACTCATTAAATAAATCTGTTAAATAAAGTGCACATTGCATCTAAAGAAATTTTTAGTTTCAAAAACAATACAAATAATTTACTTTATCTGTTTTTACACATGTATGTAAAACTAATGATATCTTCAATGTAGGACAGGCCGGTGATACAAAACATGACTTCGGGTATCATTGTCAGTACAAAGTCGCTGGTACTTCAAAGAGTGACGAGAAGAGAAGCCGGCGTTTATTCGTGTAAAGCAGCGAATGCGCGAGGAGAGACGTCCAGTGAAGTCGTCACTTTGCGAGTGCAATGTAAGTAGATATGTAATAGGCCCAGACGTAAAGTGTTTCCCCCATTTCTATCTCCTTGGGTACGAACAGCGTTCTTATGTGATTTAAAGCGCGAACACTACTTCAGTTTCCGTAGTAAAATAATTATTTCAGTTTTTGTTTAAATCGATGATAGCTCAGTGGTTAGAGCGGTAGGTTCGCATGCCGAAGGGCGTGGGTTCAAAGCCCAACAATGAGCTTGAGCTGCCGGTGAAGGAAAACTTCGTGAGGAAACTATAGCATGGTGGTAGGGTACTTTCTAGTACTTGGCTGGCTAGCTACCACCCTCAAGTTGAAAATCTGCCGCCAAGCATCTAACGGTGTGTTCCGGCAGCCTCACATGAGAGCCAGTTCCATTCCAGGCTAGGTGTGATTTACCATCTTCGACCACACCTTCACTTAACATCAAGTGAGATGTGGTCAAACATCTAGCCTGTCGACCATAAAAAAAAACTTATATGCGGAAATACATTAGATATCTGATACCAGATTACCATAATAATACTTTATTATGAAACACATGTACACATGTATTGAGTTTCTTTTTTACTTTATGTTTCAGTATATATTAAGTGCTATACAGATTTTGTGCTACTCATATTTCCGTATACTTTCATAATTTATTAAACGTAAAGTATCGGAATATAGCACAATTGGCGTCATTTAATTAAAGAAATGTAAACGTAGTCTTCATCAACGTGTTGTCAACTTCTGTTAATTCTCGGAGTTCGTATCATATAATGAGTTCTAATTAAACGTAGTTAGCGAGTTTCTGAATGAGAAATTATGCGAGTAAAAGTCAAAAGAAGAGATCAAGGTTGTAAATATTAAGGTTTTGGCTATCCCAAATTGCAAAATTGCATTTAAATTTAATTAATTTTAAAATATGTGCGATGAAAATAATAAATATCTACTTGTCTTGTTAGTTAGCAGTATTGAAGAGGGCTGTAAACTTTAGGTGTACCTACTAAGCCGAAAACACATAAAAGGCTATCGTAGTGACGAGCATAATGACCTCCGGCTTAGTATAGTTATTTAGCATACAAACTACGGATCTACGGGTTCTTATTCTTATCTACATGGAAAAACGAATAAAAAATACTTTTGAATGAAATTAATTAAGTAGTACACAAATATTTTTTATTATGGAACTAAGTCGTAAATTGCTAATACTAAATAATAAACGAGCTTATTATAAATTATAATTATTAACTAAAATTTAATGGAACGTATTTTTTTCTGGTTTGGTGGTCTGCGTGTCATAAGCTTCTTCTAGTTGTTTCTATTAATTTCTGTAGCGTTTCTTGATCAAATTGCTTTTCCATTTTTGTTGTTTTACTTAATACCTTCTCTGGAATGATTTTTGTCCATTTAGTACTGCTGCCCTTTCCTTGTCGTGTGTTCTTTCCATAGTCCATTTTAACTGTTTCATTCTCATTAGCGTATCTTGAAGATTTATTGTAGATCTATACGTACATATCTTTTACTCTTTTGCGATGTTATAGTGATATATATAAATCTTATTTTAAAATCTAATACTTATTTCTATTTTTATCTGACACGTTTTCAGTTTTACTATTAGCAATTTTTCAAAAAGATTTGATTTTAAAATATTCAAAACGCATTGAAATAGCGAATAAAAGATATGAATTGCATCAAACTAATTTCATATCACGCGTAGGTACGGGTAAGTAACCCAAACTCACGAAATATCTCTGTTTAAAATGAAAATCGGATTACCAAAACAAAACCAAAATTACTAAAACATATTCGCATTAGAGGCTCCCACTGAATTAATTCGGCTCCCCAAACCTAAGTTTAAGCCTTTAAACGAGCCTACTCGTATAGGTATATTTTAATTTCGCTCAAACCAAAACAACGGTAGAGTGAAAGTGCGTACATCACATTTAGGTACTTCTAGACTGTTCATTTGCATATCCGTAATACGACGCACTACTGGAACACCAGACACGGGCATTTCATAAAATGTCACCGGCAGAACGGGATGAATTACTGCTCTATAAATACCGACGTGTCTGCGAATAGTATTCAAATGATTGCGGTAGGGATCGACGTACCGACTTCCTTCCGCGGACGACCGTCCGCATAGCAATTGGCTCGAAGGCACCGCCGGCTCTAAATCATTAAAATTATTGCCTAATATTACTGCCATTTTCCAACCACACCGATCTGTTGTTCCATAAGTTCTGTAACCTCACTCCAAGTCGTACAGCTTTGTTTTAGTTGGCATAAATTTTCCACCAAATCCTAAAGACACATTTGCTCGCTAGTGTAATAAGCGGTTACCACTGTTGCTTTCTGTTATTTATTACTCCGCAACTAAAATAAATAGTATGTAATGGAGAGCGTCGATGCAAACATACATTATTTTACGGCAACTTTTATTGAATTTATCGTAGAAAATTTCCATTTTTATAGTTCTCATCATCACCTGAAATTTAATTAATTACAATTTCAGATCCCCGACGAAAAAACTTTATGGAGAACGAGATCTCATTATTTTTAATGATAATATCTACTTTGGTGCTTAACTAACTTGTTTTACGTATTTGAAATGATTCATTGAATATTTTGATTTAGTTCACGAATTACTGAAAACGATTAACAAATTCCATTTCGAAAGATTCAAACCAATTTTACTAATTGCGAAAGTTAAATATCCAAAATATTTAGAAGGACTCGAGAATTATTTGTAAATATTTCCTCAATTTGTGTTGAATTAATTCCAATCGAGTAGGTAAGGGCCCCAATGCTAATTGGAGACAAAAATATGCGTGGACGTAAAATATTTTGCAACAGATTTGGGACAATGAAAGTAATTTTAAAAGTCATTACACGACAGATTTTTGGGGCGATTAGTCTCCCGAGAAATACAGTTGTAAAGTGTGCTGTTTACATGAATACAGGGCATGTAAACCTTCATTATCCATCGGATACGCGTACGTAAATCAACAACTGTGTCCGTTTCTTGATTTATTACGCAAGCGTATATTGGCGCCTCGTGTAGCTTCCTTCCGCGAACGGCCAACCGGTACTTAATTGCCGACGTGAGAGGGAAAGACGAAATAATTCGGCCACTGCCAAAATAATTGTTCGTATGATTTATGTTTATCGTTTTACGACAGGAAAACTCGCTGTTTGGAGTTTTAAATTTATTGTTATTTTATGCCTGTAATTTAGCGGGTCGAATGAACGTTAACATGCAGCCTAACGATAGGCGAACCTGCGAATGTAAAAACCTTGTCTGTTCTGATATTTATTCGACATGATTTTGTCAAATAAATGCGTACTTTTTTGTATAATTTGTTTAATTTATTTTTTAAACCTAAGTTTATGCTACAGTTTAACGGCTGTTTCAATAGCTCTGATACAATTTTAAACATAGTTTAAATTAAACTCATTCACGTTGTCATGGTAGGTAGGTACTACATCAGTACCAGATATTCTGCCGGCTAGCTGTAGTGAGTAAACATTACTGTGTTCCAGTTTGAAAGGTACTGCAGCTGGCGAACTAACCATCGAATGTCTCAAAGAAATGAGCGCAAAAGACACGATGCTCTGGACTTTGTTACTCAAAGTTCTGTATATCTGCAATTATTTAAATTTATCCATCCGTTATCTTTATGCGTTTCTCTAGTTCATCTAACTACTGTAGTTATATATTAAAAAAAATGTTCTGACTAGATCGTCTTTTGAATATATTTAGCTAATTTTTTTATTAATATATCCTGAAGATACTTAAATGTTTATTTGAAAGAAATAAAAAACATTAATTTTTGCATCAAATACAAAATACAAATACAAATCATTTATTAATAACACCAAAGTTACAGGTCATCTTAGTTATCCATGTAAAGAAATTATAATTACGCGCATTGTAATATAAAAATTAAATTAATTGATTTTATTGCTTAATTTTTCTTTAAATACTTGATAGTTTGTATTGTAGTCTAGCTTTTACAGAGACAGAAGTGATCCAAAGTTTGTATAAAAAACTATAAGCGTTTTTAACTCAACAGTTGCACCTGTTTGTGCGGAGTCGTCTTCCCAAGTAGTCGGCGCAGCGATAGATGAAGCACTGCGCGTGCGCTGCTCAGTTCACGCGGATCCTGCAGACGTGACTTTCATCTGGCAGTTCAATAATAGCGGCGAGAGTTTTAACGTTTCCCCTGCTAGATATGGTAAGAATATCAAACAATGCTAGTTCTGCTTTGCTAGTTCTGTCACTGTAAACATGTCATTTGTCACACATCGTGTAGTTTCGGATATGTGACCATCTGGCGTGCAAGCTGGAGGTTCTGGGTTTTTTTGTTTAAATTTATACGTTCCACAGACACCAGGGTCCGTGACCTTTGTCGACTTGAATTACAATAAGAGGAAATTTAGCCAAATTACTTTAATCTTAATCTAAGGTAAAAGTAGGTACTCGACACACGACGCCGCCGCAAGAAGAAGCCTTCGATGGCGAGCATGAATGCTCAAGGCATATACACAATCCTTATTTCTATTTACATCATTTAAGCTTGTTGGTTTACATTTGAAATTGCCTCCTCTCGGCTCAAAGCCTCCATCACCGCCGTGTTCCGATCTTTGATGGCCATCTGCTGATTGTGCTCTTATGGCTTTGGCGACGCAGCTGATGCAGGATACATGAACCTACAGATAGCATCGAGGTCCTGGATTCGAATCCAGCACGTGCTTTTTCTTTTCTAAGTTATGTGCGTATTGTCGCTGACTTCGAACGGTGAAGGAAAACATTTTGAAGAAACCTACATATAAAAAAAGTTGGCAAAGATGTGTGAAGTCTGCTATCATGTGTCATGGGTATGTATGTATTCTTAGTATTTATATATTTACAAAAAAAAACCAATCTATCATCTATTTGGTCCCTATAGTAGGTATAAGCTTTGCTTACTTTAATGTTGTAAGATGGCGATGTGTGATAATTATGTCCAACGATATTTATTTTATCTATATAGAACTGATGCTCGAGTATGTATGAGATATTGAATAACGGATATTGGGTATATATGACCTAAGACTTTTTCCATTGGCACGTGGCTTAGGAGTGAAATTTTCACAAACTCTTTTACATACATACCATCTGTATACTTACTAGACTAAAGTCCCCTGCGACCTGTACACTACTTCTCATCTGCAATAGTTCCATCACCTTTGTACACTTACCGAACCTGCTATCACACCCTCATCTGATAGAGTTCCAATCGAGTCGGTTCAATCAGCACCTCATCTCTACGGACAACACCCTGAATGTGTAACGAAGCACACTGTTTACGTAAATCGAGGGCATTCTATATTATAGACAAGTAACAGTATCAGCTAACACATTAGCACAAACGTGCTTATCAAATGACACAGCAGTGTGGTGTGAAGGTGCGACTTTGAACGGATCGATCAAAATTTTGTACCCAAAACGTGCAACTTCATTTTATTAAACAAGGTTCCGATTACGACCCAAATATATTAGTGTTCGTTCACCATTTTCACAAAACAAAACTAGTTAATCCATTTTGGTAGTAGTTTCATTATCGTAATCTACCTTTACATTAATTACTTAACATTAAATTGTCAGCTAAACTTGTATACTAAATATACCATCATGGATTGTAACATTTTTGTTATTGTAAAACTGTCAAGATTTCTTTAGCTGTAGTTATAAAATGTATGCTTTTTTAGGGGGGCATTTCAATTGTGACATAAGGGCAAGCATTTCAGCCTATACTTGTACAATCATTCTATCGTGAGTGGGTTGTGGTGTCAATGGAGTATGAAATCATTGACGTAAATGCTATCTCTTGGCTTAGCAAGACAATCCTCGTTCACAGTTTTATTTCGGCCCGTATTTAGCTGGGAGATTTGATGACTGGGATTTGCATGATTGTGAGTGTGAGTGAACTTTGGCTACCCGCGTGGAGTAAATGAAAAAGTCGACATTTATTTTGACTCTTAGATTCTTGCATGGCAGTAACAAATGTCATACGCTCATTGCAGAGCTCACTTCAATGAACAGAATATGTTAACTTAGACATTCTTGTGGCAGCTTCGTTCGTGAGAAAGTATCCTCTATGGTCTATTTAAAATAAAAAAAATACATTAAAATCAATTAGCTTAATTTACTTAGTGATAAAATAAAATAAGTAAATAATTAAGTTAAAAAACAACTTGATGGTATTCATTGAAAACTATTTAACCTAACATATGTGTTATACATGTGTTTGTGTTTGTGTATTATTTGTATATTACGTATTTGTATATATATTACACTCATATATACGCCGTCAAAAATAATCTGAAAAAACGATGACGTGATCAATTTTGCGGCGCGTTAGAATTATTTTGTCGCGTGTCATAGGTTTGCCATCCCGGCTCGAGAACCAGCAACACAGATCTTTATACTTGTTTTTTTATACAGCTGATTTAAATTGGAATAGGAACCGTGAACGGCAGTCTGAGCGAGCTCCGCTACACGCCAGCCAGCGAGCGAGATTACGGCGCCTTGACGTGTCGAGGATCGAACCCCGTGGGCAGCCAAGCGCAGCCGTGCGTTTTCCAAATCGTTCCAGCTGGTAAGAAAATTAGATTAAGCGTGCACCTTAAACCAACTGTCTTTTAGTTTCTACTCTTTTCAATATCAACTGCCTTCTAATCTTGACTGGGTTAGTTTCTCCTGATAAGCAGTCATGCTCTATCGAACGGCATCTTTGAATGTTACTCATGAGTAAAGTGAATGAGGTCGGAACGTGCATCTTGGTATGTGTGGAGAGTCTGTTATGATCGATCGTGTGTTAGGACAGACTGGAGTCATGTTGGAGTATTGGACTGTTGGACGATAGTGTATTGCCGCTATACATGTAACACAAATGTTAGTCCTGTGTGGAAATTGACGCGCCACGCCCTTCAGCTCTCGAAGCAGAACTACTACCATATGAGCTAACGGGGCAGTCAAAAGTTGATTATATGTAACAAATTCCAAAAAAAAAAACAGTTTTGCATTCTAAAACTATTTTAATTTCAATTATTCGCAGACGTTATCTACCTTCACAAATCATAATCCATTTAACCAAGTTTCTAATTGTTGAACCTCTTCAACTTTCTCAGTTACTATTGGCCGGGCCAATTGGTTTCAAGTTTGCAAAGCAAATATTTGCAGAGCCTGTTGAACCATCTTTTAGGGACTAAGAAATCAATTGGAGTACTTCAAATTTGTTTACAGAGGACTTTAAAGATGTAGCTAACTTCTTCAAAAGTTAGTCTTTGTTAAAAGGAAGATTTTGTCCCCCAGCTTAATGTGCAATTACAGATATAAGTTTACTTGTAATCTCCAGAACCAACAAAAGCTTACTTACATACCTACGTAAAGTCAATCAAAGATTAGCTCAGTATCAGGTAAAATGCGTAACAATTTTTTTTTTATTACTTGCGTTTGACCGCCAACTCGCCTGCTGTTAAGCGAAGATGCGGTCAACGATGGAGCACGGTCGCCTAGAAGGAACCGTTTCACTCGCGACTTGAAGGCACCTAGATTGTATCTATCAGGGAACACCCACTCGTGCAGCAAATTCCATTGTTTAGCGATTCGAACAATGAAGGTAGATAGGGTAAGTTTGAAGACCATGTTTAGGAAAAACTACCCTAGCCAGACGCGGCTTGGGATAGCATTGTGGTCTAGTATACGGCCAGCTAAACCGTAGCTAATCCTAAACAAAGTAAATTCATAGTAAAAATTGATACAAGGTATCATTAAATTAAATCTGCGTCTATATTTTTTTGAAATTCGTATCAAAAATTATTACGCTTTGCTTAAACGTTGAATATCTGTTACTGCTACTTTTGAAGTAGGTTTAATTATATTAGTGTTGGCGAAGTTAGCTAAAGCTAAGTTTCATCTATTGAAACAATCAAGGCCTAACTTGATGAACATGTAGACTCGTGAGTGCTTTTCGTCTAATTGAATATTCATAGTACTTGATAACATTTTGATTTGGTATACGAACACAGAAGTCTAAAAACTTCTCTAATCAAATACTCTAGTCACTGGTTACTACATACAGAGAGATTACTTACTTTACTAAATCCAGATCTCCTTAGAAAGAGGTCATCTAGGTAAGCACCTCCGCAGTATCAAAATCAGAATCGTTTATTAGCCATACATTACAAAGATTGTTTCAGTCAAGTCAATTTAACAATAAAAAGCGACTTAAATTGAATTTCAGATAAGATCAAACTAAGTAATATTTTCACTTTAGGATACTGAAAATAAGTAGCAGCTAATTCACTATGTTTCTATATTATACAAAGTTTTCTGAAATATTCATTGACATAATATTCAATTAACATGGACAAATGAAACTACAAGAAAAATG
The DNA here is from genome assembly GCA_905404145.2 of Biston betularia. Lineage (NCBI taxonomy): Eukaryota > Metazoa > Arthropoda > Insecta > Lepidoptera > Geometridae > Biston > Biston betularia. The sequence goes on from FR989879.1 coordinate 7,105,698, forward strand.
GATTGATTTCAAAGAAATGTTTAGTGTACCAGATATTCTGCCGCCAAGCAGTAGTGTGTAAGCGTTACGGTTTCAAAGCTGTTAAGACGTTATCGAAAGTCTCAAAGTATTGAGCGCCAAAGCAGCAATACCCTGGACGTTGTTTAGCTATTCAAAGTTCTGTGTATCGCTGCAGTGGTCATGAACAGGCATTATCTCTTACCATCAGGAGAGCGTATCGTTCGTCTCATTACTTTTACATAAAAAAAGATCCATGGAACTATAGTAATACGTGTAGGTACATAAGGGTCCCGCCGAATAAGCCATCGCGGGTCGCATGGCAGATGTGAAGATCGAAACTATTTGTAGAAGGTGCGTCGCTACGCCAACAGCCAGTCTGCCCCGCCGCGTTATATGTTTCACATCAAAAACTATTACTATAAGACCATTTTTCTATTCGCAAAAATTGAAGTCAAACCAAGTAGTAATTTATTTTCTGCAAAAATAAAAATCTTGCACCGTAGCAATTAACTTAAAATGTGACATGATTTAACTAGTACCAATATGTTAGCTACACATCAATAAACTGTTTTGTATATTTTATTAATATCTAAGACATTTTTCTATCAAACTGCTGGTTTCATAGATTAAACGAAAAGAAAATGTACCTATATCTACGTATACATAGATATAGGTACATTTTCATGACATGGATGCTTACACGTGACGTTGTGCACAAAATACAAATGGTACAGCCATGAAACGCGTCATGCTGGGTATCAAATTACAAGATAGAGTGAGAAATGTAGAGATCCGACGTCGCACTAAAGTGTATGATATCAGAATAGCAATCACGAAACTTAAATGGAGTTGACCAGGACGTGGTGTAAGCATAGTGAGGCGACTTAAAAACATTAACAGATTTGTGGTTGGGAGCCGAAAACGATGTGCAAATCACCCAGCTCACTAGTATATGGTAAAAATTGTGGGTCAAAGACGCAAGACCGGGATAAGTGCCATACAGAGCCTACGTTGGCAGCAGTTGGTGATGCAAGGCTGAAATTGATGATGATAATGAAACCTAATTGGAAGACAGTCCGAGTTTTCATTTGGAGAATCAAATCAAATCAAATCTTCTGTCTTTTTAAAGTCATGCGTGTATTGCCGATGACTTCAAACGGTGAAGGAAAACATCGTGAGGAAACCAACATATTCGATAGTTCTTTAAAAAAAGTTCTCAAACATAATATGTGAAGTCTGCCAATCCAAGCCAGGCCAGCGTAGTGGACTATGACCTTACCCCTTATCTTTCTCACAATTAGACAAAAAAACAGAACTTATTTGGAATGAGACGTTTTTTTTAAATTTTTTAATGGTTGACAGGCCAGGTGTTTGACCACAGCTCACCTGATGTTAAGTGAAGGTGTGGTCGAAGATGGTAAAGCACACCTAGCCTGGAATGAAACTGGCTCTCAAGTGAGGCTGCAGGAACACACCGTTAGATGCTTGGCGGCAGATTTTCAACTTGAGGGTGGTAGCTAGCCAACGTAATATGATGTTTTTTGACTGTATTACTTAATACAACCCTCGATTATTTAGATACCTTATCTAGATACTTGAAAACTGTATCCATATTTTACAAGATTTTTTTTTAATTCATTCTTCTTATCAGCTCGTCCATCGCCCCCACGTAACTGCACCATATCTTCTGGTAATGGCTCCAACTGGATCGAAGATTCTGGAAGAGATGACTTAGGCGACGCTCTCGTCGTTCGCTGCGTCACCGGCTATGATGGTGGTCTACCACAATTGGTAGTTCTGGAAGCTTTGGACTCCATCAGCGGTATTGTCAGGTTCAACGTAACTGCGAATGAAACTGGTAAGTTTTATAAATAAAAATTGATAGCTATCCATGTTGTAGCCTAATTCGGATGAAATTGATATATAAAGAAACAAGCTGCACCCCGCGGTGAAAGTATCCTATGTGTTAAACTAGCGTATCAGCTACCTCCATACCAAATTTCATCCAAATCCGTGCAGTACTTTTTGCGTGAAAGAGTAACAAACTTACATCCATACTAACAAACTTTCGCATTTATAATATTAGTAGGATAAAAACTATTTATTATATTCTATGGTTTTTTTGTTGTTATTAATGTAATGAAGATATTGGTAGCAAAAAAACAATAGTCAGAATATCGATTGAATACAGAGTTATAAAGATGAGAGCACAATAAATGTCGGGTGTGGGCGAAACTATAGTTGGAGTTCCCGATATAATTAAACGTGTGTAATACTGCATAAGTGAAACAAAAAAGTTTCTATTTATTGAAACAAAAAAGTTTCTATTCATCAACTTTTTTTTTAACAGATGGCGTGGCACTATTTCTTGTACCAGCTCCTGTATTGTGGTCAAGCGCTAGTGCCCTAAGGCTAACGGTACATTCCAGAAACGATAAAGGAGCGTCAGAGAGGATCATGCTCCAAGCTCTCACTTATCAGGACCCTGAGAGAAGAACAGGTAAAACAGTTATATTCGGTTTATTTCAAATTGTTTTCGAAGGTTAAGGAAAAAATATCCAGCTACAGATAACAAATACAGTCGGTAATTTAATCTGTATTTGGCTAGGTACAATTTTTTCATGTTATTTTTTAGTTATTAATTGATTGGTGAATTCTTATTTTTTCCACTCACAATAATTTTTCTCCGTTATTTTAGCAAATTATTAAAAATAGTCTCCATTATGCTCAGTACCATATTCGTATCCATTGTTATAATGGGAATTATTTTTAGTGGAGCTTCTTAACTTTTATTCGACCCTGGCTTATTTGAAGTATAATACATAGTACAAAGTGTTTTTTTTTTAGTTTTGGCGGGAACGCGGAAAGTGTCGTGTCGCCCCGTTGTATTTTTTTCCAAAACAAGTGTTTTGTCGAGTGTTTATGCATAAAAATGGACACTGGCAAAGGCTCAAAACGCGACGCCAAAACCAAAGAAAAAAAAAGTGTTTTTTGACATATGAGATTATTTTTACCGCTAAAATTTGAAAAGCAAATAAAATGTCATTTTAATTTTAGATGGTGGAAATACTCTCGTGGCAGGAATATCAAAGACTGCATTTTGGGCGATTGCGTTCACTGTCTTCATATGCTTTTGTGCAGCAATATTCACTGGGTACTTTCTGAAAAAGAAAAGGTAAGAATATCTAAATAGCTGTTTGTTGTTGTATTTTAATGCTTAGGAAATAATTGAAGACATACCAAATCAACTAACTACTTTTTGTAAGGCACCTGGAATAATTAATTTGTGATTTATAGTACATTTTTTAAACGAATCGTCATTAACATCAGGTGAGTTGTGGTCTAACATCTAGCCTATCACATAGAAAAATACCTAAGTACTACTTACTCACTTTTTTTTAAAGGCTTGCTATGGATATTATTTTGGTTTCAACACGTTTTCGTTTTATCTACACGAGATTACTCTTGTATGATCAGATCGGATTAAGCAAAGCAAAGAGTGACGCGCGTAGCCTTGTTTTGCTACATTCGTCGTACTATGTTTTGAATCCTGGAAAAAGGTCACCGGATGTGACTGGGACTTGTCGAAGAATCTGACCTAATCAAGCACAATCCCGTTTGGAGTTTTAGTTTAACATAAAAAAATATATAAATATCGTATGCCATTTCACACAGCGTCATCTAGCCCCAAACTAAACGAAGCTTGTACTACGAGAACCAGATAACTGTTAAAATACTTATATACTATTTTTGTAAATACATACAGAGCACCCAGACACAGAACAAACATTTATCGTCACAAAAATGTTTGTCCTGGTGGGAACCGAACCCACTCCCTACAGTTTTTAAAGCAGATATTCTTCCAAATGAGCTAACTGGGTCATATACCTAAATAAGCATACATCAAATCCAGACTAAACAAGTTCCTTCTAGGTAAGTGTTATCTATCCTAGACCACATCGCTACTTGACATCAGGCAGAATGTAAAAAACTATAAAGAATTCAAAAAAAGTAAAATGATGAAAGCTTGTTGCTAATGTCACAATTATTATTCGACAGCCCCGTTGGCTTATTGGTAGTATATCTGCCTTGAGAGCTGTAGGGCGTGGGTTTGATTCCCACTCAGGGTAAACATTTTGTGAATAAACAAAATATGTTTGTTCTGTGTCTGGGTGTTCTATAATTATGTATTATAAGTATGTATTTACAAAAAAAAAGTATTCATGTATTCTATCAGTTATCTGACTTCCATCACACAAGCTCTCTGCTTAGTTTGGGGTTAGATGGCGCAGTGTAATGTCCAACGATATTTATTATTTATTTATTTATTTGCAATATCCTCAGGGCATCGCTTCCAACGAAGCAGCCGTCATCTGAGCTGCAACTCAATGCCAGCGACGGCCAGTACGTAGTGGCTTACACCTTGAAACCCCCAAAACAGGCCCAGCCAGACATCTTAAATCCTCCACCAGGTAAGTCCAGTAGCTGGTCTTATTATAAGGTAAACTAATTCACTTTTTACAAACATGCGTAAAGTTAGTATCTATAGATATTAACGGCATTTTTTTATTTTAACGGCATTGTCATAATAATAATAGGTTAACATATTATGTCACCCCATTGAGAAGTTGACAGTACATTTTTTGCAATGATTTTATCGATTACGGCCTAAAGTTCTATGCCAATCAGAAATATCTCAATTATTATTCACGTAAATAATATTGAACACGTCCGTGGACCGACGTAGGTACAAAACGAAAAATAATTAATTAGAATTAAACTCATGAACGTAAATAAATAAATGGCATAGGGCATTATACACAGCGCCATGCTAAGAAAAGCTTGTGTGATCGAAGTCAGATTACTGATAGAATACCTACTTAAATAACATATTTTTGTAAATACATACTTTTGTTTATACCAATCTATCAAACTACTGACAGGACTGTCAGTAGTTTGATAGATTTTATTTTAATTTATTTATATAATTATGTATACAATATTAAGTAATACTTATGGTATAACATACTCCTTTAATTTAAACAATTTTAATAGATGTTTTAAAAGTAAAGTAAAGGAAGTACTACATTACATTATTAAAAATTAGTAAGATACCCAATATAAGTACTAGTAATTTACAACTGTCAAATCTAACCGTTTTGTCGTGTTGCTGTTGAAGAACTTGGTTCTGTGTAGTCATAATTTTATTATGTTTTACAAACCCTAACCTACCTACTCCTAACAAAAAAAGCCTACGCCACACTTGACGGAAATGCCGTCACGGATTTTCAGCGTCTGAACGCTGGTACAGTCATGTTATTGCAATTATGTATAGATGACACACTACGCGAAAGATCGAACGAAAAAAAAAGAGAAAAGAGCGAGCGGCCCGTGACGGAGTGGTCGCTCCGTCGCGGGCCGCTCGCTCTTTTCTCTTTTTTTGTCTCGCTCTCTGTGTCTGTTCCGTCCTACGCGCACCAATCTTAAGTGTCGTAAGATCAGCAACGTCACTTTCCAGGATTTCTAGGTATTTATTTTATATGCATCGCGCCACATTCGGCGGATAACTCGCGGCGATGGCGCACGAGCAAGATGTTTCTTTGTCGTCGACAGTCGACTAATAAATAATCTGCCAAAGAATATTCATTGTGGCTGCAATTTATTTACCGCCGCGACAGTGTGGCGTAGGCCTATGCCAAGTATTATCTTATTCATAATGCTAGAACTGATTGCTGAACTTTCATTTTGAGCATTAAGTATAACAGCGTCCAAACAAAAATCATATCTAAGTAAATAACCACTAGGTGCGTTATTTATTTACCTGAGTCGGTGTCGATAAAGTTATTTGGCTTTAACTTCCAAGTTTGATAGTAGATATTCGCAGAACCCGCATTTGCACTTTGGTGGCAGTTTTGTAGTTGTGGATTATTTCGAAATAAAAACTGCGCTGAAGTTCCGATCGGAGAAAACTAGCTTCGAAGTTACTCATAGTTATGAACTTGCTATACCGAGCTGTACCATTTATTTTTCTAATTATTTTTGTTAGCTTAATATAATAAATGTACCCTGTAACCAAGTAATCAGCGCCATAGGTCACACACCTGTACTCTGAGCTTTTTATTGTGAAATTTGTTAAGCACTCACAAAAGCAATCGACTGCAACCCTTATTGCGTAAGCATATGATATATATTTGCAAAGTAATTTCCTGATTGCCTAACAGAAACCGTAATAAGTAGCTCAAGGGCTGGACTTTGTTACTCAGACTTCTGGCTACCGTTATGATCAAGGACGTATATCTTACCATCTGGGGAGCGTTCGTTCGTCTCATATTTTTTATGTAAATGAAATTTATTTTTTTATTTTATTATATACGACTTCACATAGATAACTACATCATCATCATCCATAGCCTTCTTTATCCCACTGCTGGGTATAGGCCTCTCTCTTTGCATGCCATCTGCCTCGGTCCTGTGCCGATCTGGTCCAGGTTCGACCCGCGACGGTGACGATATCGTCGACCCATCTTGCGGCTGGACGACCTACGCTCCGCTTCCCTTGCCTAGGCCACCACTCTGTTGCAACCTTACTCCACCTGTCATCACTTCGCCTAGCAACGTGTCCTGCCCAGCTCCACTTGAGGTTCATAATTGCGATACCGACGTCTCGAACTTTCGTTCGTCGCCGGATATCGGTATTACGAACTCGGTCTTGGAGTTTAATGCCGAGCATGGACCTCTCCATGGCTCTCTGTGCGACTCTAATTTTGTGCACAGCCTCATGTGTGAGCGTCCACGTCTCGGCACCATATGTTATGGTGGGCAGGACGCACTGATTAAAGAGGCGAGTCTTCAGACACTGCGGAATATGGCGTGGCTTGAGGATGTCGTCGAGCTTTTTGAATGCCGCCCATCCAAGCTGTATGCGCCTGGTGATCTGAACTACATCACTATATATATATATTATAAAACTTACAATCTAATACAACTAAATGTGCTATCTTTTAAAGGAAGTACCGCATGCTTTATTACAACTAATTTTTAAAATTAAAAATTATGGAATATAATTTTAAAAAATGACTATAGCCAAGTACGGACCTAGAGATTTCAGACAGCTCGAAGGATGCTTAACAAAGAATTGTTGGAATCGTTATTGTTACATTGTCTAACAATTGTGCAGTGCATGTATTTGTTGAAATTGTTGGAAAGAATTGGGTAAAACTTCAAGTTCGGATAAGCAGATATTAAAAATCGTAACGGCATGCAAACTAGACACGCCACATATTTGCGTTTGAGCCAAAAAAATACCAAAGTTTCGTTGAAGCAAAGCAGTCAAATAAATAAATATCGTAGGACATTACACACCGCGCCATATGACTCCAAAATAAGTAGAGCTTAGCAGTGTTTTAGATTTAATTATAGATGTAATATATCGGACAAGTTTTTTATGAATTGGTCAGTGCTGAAAATCAGCGCTGTGGAGTAATCCCCAGCACAATTGCTGAGCACTGACCTTTTTTTTTCCTTGTTGATGCACCAGCCACTGCAGCAATAACCCGCTTATTGTCTTGTCAAATTTGTTGTCTTTTTGTTAATATGTATCTTTTTATTTGTGTGTTTTGTTTGTACTAATCTGTTGTTGTGTCTAGTGTATTGTTAGGAAAAAATAAATGTTTTTCTTTCTCTCTTTCTTTCATTCTTTATAAATTGTCGTTCAGTTAGTAAAATTTTAATTTTAATCCTCATCACCGATTACCGATTGCTCACCAAAACGGCTGATAGAGAAAATAAACTAAGTATGTACCTTAAACATTCAAATTATTTTTTTTATTTCTTGAAATGTTAAGGTTTTTATAGGATAGCTAATAACTGCAATGCGCGGCTAGTATAAAATGATCTTTTTTTTCAACAGTTGAAATGACCGCGCCGAACTCAAAAACGCCGTTTTTAGATGGAGGTCCTCCAAACGCAAAGTGCGGAATGGAGGGTGCAGTAAAAAATGGCGCTCACTATGCGAGAGACGAGTGGCAAAGCACCGAGTGCGATCCGCCGCTCACGCCTAGTGAACGAGCGGTAAGTAACTACGTGCGTTTTATGTTATATCGACCAGTTTTTAGGATGATCAACGCTCCCTAAGCCAAGCCTTATTTAATAATTTACATCATCATTTCACCTAGACAGATGCTCCGCTCAACTTTCCTTTGAACATGTAACTGCGTTTCGGACTTAACTATGAATATACATGCAAATCTTGGGACAAATTTCCTCAGAGAGTTTTAATCACTTTTTTATAAATTCATTAGCTTAGGTTTGACCGCCATCTATCTGATATTAGGCGAAGATATCCATGAAGCATGCTTACTTAGAAGAAAGTGAATCATTCGCGACTATTAGATAAATTTACTAGTAGGTTTACAAACATCTAAAATGAAATTTAATTTAAAATTTCCGGCATCAGCTTTGCTTTTATGATCTGTCTCACTACTGAAAGTGGATGTCATTTCATAGCAAGAATGGTACAGCTATTGTCAACCACTGGCCAAGTGCTGGTTAGAAGACTTCCACCATCGTCATGAAAATTAAAAACTGAAATCTACTGGTCTCCTCGTGTTGTACGATATTTTACTGTCCTTCAGCAAATTTTAAAGTTCATAAACTTGCAAAGGTTGCAAGTCACACCCTAAATTGTAAATTCGTCACAATTTGTAAATACCTTACATATTTCTTAGTCTTAAAAAAGTGCAGGTGATTAAACATCTCCAACCAACCATTTTCATAAAGTATATCATGTTGAAAATCTTTCTCATTAAAACGTAGGTTTAATTACGTTGGAGACTGGCGTAAGTGTAGTACTTCAGTCTAGTCTCAGAGCGTTGCGTCACAGTATCAGTTACGGAATACCTACAAGCTCCTTGCGATGTTAATTTGTAGTTGGATTTTCAAGAAAACTCTGCTTTTTAGTCGTTTATATTTGAACAAAGTTAATACAGTGTCTATGTTTCGATTGCTTTTTTTGACGTGACTAAACCTGACTACGGAATAAAATAACTATTATTTATTAAAGAAAATGTAAGTCTCGGATCATAATAACGAATCGATTGACACTTCATTCATCAAAAGCGAATAAGTAGTTACGTTATGGTGCCGTAATCGTGGAAAAAAAAACACACGCAATACATTTTGTATTTAGAATTTATTTAATCTAAACGTTATATATTCCTTTTCATAAATAATAAAATTAACTAAACTCTTTGTTAGTTACAATAATAATTGTACATTTGAAAATGAAAATACAACACCTAAATGAAATACTTTGGACAATTGTACATTCTTAGGGTTTATGGTCAAGGAAGTCTTTATAACTGTAGAACGTTTGATCAATAAGCCAGCGCTTCAAGCAAGACTTGAATCCAGGCTCCGAGCGGCGATTACTTCGCTCGGCAGTTTATTATACACTGTCAGGCCCATGACATGAGTGAGCTTATCCGACTTCGCCAGGTTCCTAGGAATCTGCTTGAGCTGCCCAGCGCGCCTTGTGGGGATTGTAGTAAGGTATCCAAAGGCCGTGTTTGTATGCTAGGTTTTCTTTACATACAGCGCCACTTGAATATTAACAATAAATAAATAAATATCGTGGGACATTACACACAGCGCCATCAACGCAATGCAGGGCAACGTAAGGATTCCCAACTTCATATAAGTATTTTACTAATATTTCTGTTTTTCCCGTGAAGTACAATTTGGGTGTCTTCAAATCTAGAGTAAACAGGTTTTTAGGTTCTAGGTAAGCGTGCTTCATCTTGGACTGCATCCTGTTTAACATCAGGCAGGGTGTAGTCAAACGCGAACCTATTATGTATAAAAAAAAAAAAACTGTGCAAATAAAATTTACTTACTACTTATCAGTTTATATTACAAATATTATTCTTTGATACTTTTAAGAGATGGAAATATTATAACTTCGATGAACGCAATATTGTCTAATAGTCAGTTACAGCAAAAAAATGTATATTTCAGCCTTTTCATGTGCACCATCCGAGTTTCGTTTGACGGAATAAAATATTTTAGGTTCACTTCAACCGTCAATAAAAGCGATATCTATTTCCAAGCACAGTTTTTTTAGTATGTCTGTGTATCAAAGATGTATGCGAATAACATAAATAGGCATTTTACGATCGAAAGGTTTTTATGCGCTATTCTACACTAGTATATAGGTTTGTTTACTAATAAATATTTAGGAAAACACTAGATATAGACTGGATTGTCTGTACATATTAATATATAAAATGCTAACTATTAATATTCAGGTTTACGTGAAAGGCAGTAAGCAAAAAGATGCTGAAATGCTTATGACTATGAATAAATTTTATAATTTAGGTCTGTCTCTGGCATTGTAAAAATGTAGGACTTTCGTACATAGTCGTACTGTTGATTGTGTTTTATCTCAGTCACATAATATCACGGTTAAGCCTAGTCCATGTTCTAATGAAGTAGTGGTGACTTTACTAGAAGTTTTTACAGAGGTTGAAAAAAAAACACGAATAGACGTGTTCTACCACGTAAAAGCGTCTGCCTATAAAATGGTAGATGTTTCGACAGCCCCGTTGGCTCATTGGTAGTGTATCTGCCTTGAGAGCTGTAGGGCTTGGGTTCGATTCCCACTCAGGGCAAACATTTGTGAATAAACAAATGTTTGTTCTGTGTCTGGGTGTTCTGTATGTATTATAAGTATGTATTTACAAAAAAAAAAAAAAACAAGTATTTATGTATTCTATCAGTTATCTGACTTCCATCACACAAGCTCTGCTTAGTTTGGGGCCAGATGGCGCTGTGTGTATAGTCCTACGATATTTATTTATTTATTTATTTTACAGAGGTTGAAAAAAAAACACGAATAGACGTGTTCTACCACGTAAAAGCGTCTGCCTATAAAATGGTAGATGTTTCGACACATTTCGGTTAAAATGCTGCTTTTTTAAATTTAAAAACTCGAAAAAGTATTAGTTCTTGAAAATGAACACGATTCTTTGAATTCTTGTTAAAATTCCATTTAAATTTTGTTTATTGTCAATTGGCAAGTGAAAGCATACAATAAAACATTTATTGAATGGAATAGAGAAACACGCGCCCGCCCAGCAGTGGACAAAATAACATGAGCAGTTAATTATTTTGTTGATTATATTATTAATTAGTCTTTTTATGAAGTATGTGACAATATAAGCCATGGAAGCCATACGCCAGCCTGATGGAAAACATAAAACTTAATTTCGCATATACAGGGTTATAAGCTTACTGTACACAAAGCCGAAAAGGGGTCATTGTGCTCATAATTATGAATTACCTACTTTTACTATTGGCACAACGCTGAAACCGCGCAACAATATCTGCTCCATACATTTAATCAACATACTTACTACTTAGATACTTGGTGGTAGACATCCTTAGCAGGAAGTCGTCTAGGTAGGTACCACCGCAGTACTAGATATTCTGCCGCCAAGCAGTTATAGTGTGTAAACGTTACTGTGTTCCGGTTTGAAGGGTACTGCAGCTAGCGAAATTACTGGGCTGTTGAGACTAACCATCAAAACTCTCAAAGTAATGAGCGCCAAAGCAGCGATGCCCCGGATTTTGTATTGCAACTCAAAGTGCCGTGCATTGATGCGATGTTCATGAATATGCGTTATCTCTTACCCTCAGGAGAGCGTATCGTTTGTCTCATTACCATTATATAACAAAATACTTTTGCTATAAAATAGTTGTTATTTTTTTACAATTTCAGAGTTGTGCAATGTATGCAACGTATCAAACGAAACGAGATCAAAGATTTTTTTTTCCCGCAGCTATTGTCGTCACCAAGAGCGTCACTGTCAAGTAAGCTACCTCTGTTGTCGGGAGCAACCACGTTGAGTAGAAGGGAGCATCTTATAGCTGAAGAAATTCCTGGACCTGAAAGTTGTGTATAAAAATGTAACGATTACTTCATTGTTTCTGGATAAGTTTGAAACCAAAGGAAGAACTACACCAATCATATTTGTGTTAAAGTTTGATGCGACATGATTGTTTTAAAATCTATTTACTTTATTAGCCTCTTTATTTTCGTGCAAATAGAACACACGTTCGTACATCGGAGGGTAAGGAGCGAGCGAAACAGCACTATCCGAGTACGAGTTTTCAATTTGTTGAATGTTCAGGTAAATCGATTGTATTATTAAAAGCGAAAGAAAACGTTTTTTTTGCGATTTATGGGCTATGTGCTTGACCATAGCTTACCTAATGCTAAGTGACGTTGTGGTCTAATATGGTTAACACATCTGAAATCATGGAAACTGGATCTCAAGAAACGCTGTCGGAAAATACCGTCAATTGCTTGGTGACATTTACAATTTGTAGGTAGCTGGTCGAGTACTAGAAAGTACCCTAACACCATGTTATGGTTTCTTTAGGAGGTTTTCCTTTATCGGCTACTCATTAATGTTGTTGATTGTGTTAGATCTTTTAGAGGTCTGATAACTTAAACTCAAGTAAATGTGTATTGCTACACGTAATCACATCTACACGTAATATTGCTAAACCTACTCATTCTGACCGAAAGATAGTGAAACTCCTAGGTGGAAATTAAAACCCAATAGAATTTGTATAGTGATGTATTTAATGTTGTAAATTTAACATTTGAGTGCCACAGATTTCCTTATGATGTAAAACTTACATAATTATGTAATATACTTTAATAAAGTACCTACTTAAGTAGCTTGTAATGACAATTATTATTATTTCTCTTTTAGTATACATTTGTAAAAATAGTTAAATTATCATTTATATAATGTCTTATAATAAAACTAGTCTAAAATGTGTACATAATTCTACGTATTGACTGTCAAAATGTGATAAATGAATTTGTAAATAAGTAAAATAAAGCAAGTGTAAACAATTTAAAAAGAAATAAATTTTGTTCTGCAGTTTAATGTTTAATTTTACTTTATGTGTGCTAATGAGCAAAACTATTAATATATATGTCGGAGATATAAGAAGAAGAAGCAGAAGCAGAAACGACATCATGTGGGATGGCCGATCAACATCATGCATGGTTACTGGGTTACTGGGCGAGGGGCGAGGAGACAAACCACACAATTCAGTTCTCTTGTACAAAGTTTAATCAGCACTTCACAACGACTTTAGTTTAAGAACGATTAGAACATTATAGCCACTATTACATAGCTTGGGGACAAAACGTTCCGCTGAGCTTCGCACTCTGCAACCGACCAACTCAATCTCCTCTCAAAGCAAGAATCAATGTTCATCTCTCCTCAACCAAAGCAAGAATGATTTCTCCACCTCAACATTCAACGCACGGCCGGCTCGCTTCACACAGCGCCCCTACCGGCCAACATCCACAACTTCACCTTCTCTCATTGGTTGAAGTAAAATACTTTACACGAATAACGACAAGCAGAGCACGGAACCAGTGTTACGTCAGAGGTGTCGCCATTCCACCTCTAAGTCCACCAAAATTACGTAAAATGGCGCTAAACTAAATCAACATTAAAGCTACACGCCGATATATGTACCTATATAAATATAAATAGTTTACTTATTTCTTCGCTGTCAATAAATATTGGAAAAAAATGTATAGATAGATAGATAGATGTATGAATGATGTATAAAAATCCAACAGTTTTTTGCAATCTCTCTCAAATTAATTTTAATGCTTTAGTAGATACTTCTGCCATTTTTTTATTTGTTCAGTTACTTTGAATATTTTGGAGTTGTCCAAAAACGGACAAAAACAAACTTCCTAGACCGTTAATATATTACTCTGCGGGCTCTACCCACAGTTTCCGGGATAAAAAGTAGCTAGCCTATGTGTTAATCCAGGGTGTAAGCTATCTGTGTTCCAAACATTTAAATCCATTAAGCTGTTACAGCGATTTTTTTAGTGAAGTAACAAACTCAGTACTTACAACTTTTGCAGATAAATTTTGCAGTCTGTATTTCGCTTTTTTGGCTAATATTGTAGTTCACTACAGCATAGAATGTTTTAATACACGGAATACATGGCATAAATACTGAATTTGGCCAGTATTTACCAATTTTTATTACAAAGTCACAATCTATATTTCAAATAAAAAACCTGCATAATATAAGGTGGCTTGATTTCCATGTAAAAAAAATTATGTAAAATAATTTATTTATAATACAAAATATTTTTATTTAACCATAACTGATGACTTATTATTCATAATAATTATGTAACCCTGTCTGCTGCTTTTCCATACATATAATAATTTGCCATTTATGGCCAAATGGCATAATTTACAGTGAAATCACAGCTCCTGGGATTTATTTTATTCTTTATTTGGGGTAAATCACAATTGCTTGAATCAAACAGTAGATTATTAGCATAAAATTAAATTTATGAATGATTTATGATTTTTAATGCCGTTAAAATATAAAAATCAATAAATATCGTAGGACATTATACACAGCGCCATCTGACCCCAAACTAAGCAAAGCTTGTACTATGATAACTGATATAGTACTTAAATACTTTTCTTTGTAAATACATACTTGTAATAAATACTAAACACCCAGACACAGAACAAATATTTGTTTATACCACAAAGTTTGTTCAGGTGGGAATCGAACCCACGCCCTTCAGATCTTGGAGATGACATACTACCAATGAACCAACAGGGCTATCACATAAAACATTCTTGCTAAGTTTATTAAGTTCGTACAAATTATTACAGTAGGTCCTCAGTGCATTTAGTTAATCGTGGCCTTGTGAATTATGCCGCCTGCCTCTAAGGGGAATCCAGAAAGCGCAATAATGAGGATCCGACGTAATCCACCATCGGACTTGCTGGTTAACCAATTAGGAATGTTTTGCTACAACTGCACATTGTGGAACCGCCTTTATACATTTATCCCCAAAATATGCACCCGTTTGCAAAATTCTGCTGAGTACAAAGAGAAATTTGCGTGTTAGGTAAATGAGCTGAAATATTCTTGCTTTGAAACTGGCTTGAGACGGTACTGCGATTTGCCTCTATTCATACGTCTTTCATATATAGAATTGTTTATTCTCCATAAAAGTAGAATTAAATTAACTCATCTAATGAGCAGTATATTTCATTGAAATTACGTTCATCACCTTACATTTATTAAAGTTTAAGGGCGAGTAAAGACGGCGTTTCTTTCTAGCCGTCGAGAATGGCACAAAATTCCCCGGCGTGTGCTCGTTTAGCTCGTAATTTTTCATTGAGCCTGAGAGTCGACGGGAAAGCCTCCAATTAAGTTTCTCTTTACCGTTTGGCCTGGGAAAGGGAAGAAAAATGAACAACAGAGACAGGGGACAGTTGCGCGAGGCCTACGTCTACCGTATGATGTCAAATGACCTTTGCGAGCTCTCGAGCAAACTCTTGTTCTACTTTACTTTTTTTTTTGTAAAACAGTTTGTAGCGTTTCTTCTGTGTAATCGAAGAACATTTTTTCGTACCTCAAAATAACTGTGGGAACTGTAAGTGTCGAAGTTCACGTTGTTTATTTTCTTTGTTATTTAGTAACGACATTATTAAGTGTACTTATTAATTTAACACGATTGGACGAAAAGGGTCGAAACATAAATGTAGTGATTAATAGTGTGAATTTTAGGTATTGCTGCATTATGATGAATCTTCTTTAACTTTTTTTTAACTCGACGCAAATAGAGGAGCGTTATAAGCTTAACGTGTGTAGGTATCTTGTTCCTGTCTGTGAGATTGGAGATCGGGATCTTGTTTTTTTATGGTTGACAGGCTAAGTGTTTGACTATAGCTCACCTGGTGTTAAGTGACGATGTACTGGAAGATGACAAATACATCTAGCCTGGAATGGAACTGGTTCTCGAGTTAGGTGCTTGGCGACAGAACGCCTGAATTGATTCTGATTTAGTTTATTTTCAAAGATTGATCGATAATGTTCTATTAAATATAGTTGAGATTCAAAAAAATCTGTTCAGACGTTTAAAGATTATCAGCTATTTGATGAAGGGATCTTAGCGTCTTCCACGAGTTTGATCTAGTCGACACTTCGTATTGTGTTACAGGTGTCAGTTTGTTTTAAATATTTTTATTTATAAGTAATTTGAAATGTAACTTCCAATTGTAACAACAATAATACAAAATTAAAATAGTAAAAGATTGAGTGAGCAAAAAATAGTTATTTTTTTACAATTACAAATAGGCTAATGTTACCGCTATTTTGACCAAAGATGCGGTCTACGATGGAGCACGCTTGCCTAGAAAATCCCGATTCACTCGCGACTTGAAGGCGCCCTTATTATATCTATCGGAGAACAACCAATTCTGTTTAGCCTATTAATCTGACATGTAAATTAAACGTGACTTTAACACCATTAACTCAATAAATCGACTCACCTACAATGGTCATAAAATGGTGTAGGTTGATTGAGTCAGTATTTTTACTGCTTCGGCCCGTGAATCAATGGCGAATGTTAGTGTAATAAAAACCATTTTACGATTGTTTTCACGGTAAAATTTGTGGCCCGTGAAATGCTCTTCCGCAGTCATTTTCTTACTGAATGTTCATCTCAGGAGACACTCCGCATTCTTTGTTACGGCCGACAATTTAATTTGCTCTCACCTGTAAAATAAAATACGGCGACGAACGTTTGTTTCCTACTGAACAATGCGCGAAAAATCAACAATGGTGCACAAATTGAATCTAACACACAAAGCAGACACATGCGTCTGTATTTCCGTTTTTTTTTTTCATTACATTTCTTTTCATGCCGCATTCAACGTATGTCATTCCATAAATTCACGCTCAAAGAAATGACCTTTGAATTTCAAAAGAGCTGAGTCTTTGAGTGCGAAAGGAGGAGAAACCGCAGTGCAATCCCGGCTCGAAGCTTCACGGCAAAGGTGACCACCTCGGATATCCGAGCGAAGGTAGGTTAACTAATTGGGTAGGGCGGGTCGGATGTGCGAATAAGGCAAATGAAGATTTATCATCCACCTCGGTCCACGAGGCCGGTTATCAGCCCTTGCGGATATTTTTGTTCACCTTAACGGTAGGGTTGCGCTTAATGCGTACCGGTCAATTGAAGGGAAAAATTATAAAGGTAAAGTTTCCGGAAATCCATGGAACAAATGAGTGTGTAATTTTATTTATGGTCGGGTTTGTTTATTTCTGTGCGCTGGCTTGACCTTTAACCGTTATTATGATTTAACTGGAAAGAACGATTAGGGGAACGGGGCAATTTCTATTTTGATGAGAGGTTTGCGGATTCAGTGTGGGCAGATTTAGGTAGAGGCTGATTGAACAGTTACCTATACCAAACACACCGTTAACTGCTGAGCGGTGTAGGTATACATATATTTAGTTCTCCACTTAAATATTGAATTATTTAGTGATAAGAATTTTGTAACTACACGAAATCGTTTTCGGCGAAATATTATTTTTCGGTCATAAAAAATTACGCAAAAATTATAAAAAAACATTTACAGAACAACGCAACGCAACGCATTTACGCAACTTGTTTGAAACCGGACAAATGCATTTTGTGATGTGCCGATTTGGTAGAAACGCATATGTCAGTTTTGATCGGCCGGTTTTGAGAACCTATCTAATTATGGGCAGGTTATTTTTATTGTGACAGGTTATCTGAGATGGACAGCTGGCGGTGGATGGAAGCGAAAAGCCTATAGACTGATGATGATGACGATGGTCTGAGATGACCTCTGATCTACGGCGTCTTGGACGCGACTGCCCCTTTTATTTGGATCTATTCTCTAGGTCCACCACGCTTACTTACCACACTCAGTACACACCACAAACAGTTCCAACACCCCTTGGGAAGAAGAGTAGAGATGCATTTTACTTGGGACGAGTCGCCGAATTGGAGATCAGTGATTAACCTATAACATAATTATTATTCTTTATATCACGTTATCTAGGCAGCATCTAATCCCTAGATTGGAAACTGCCTTATATCAGACGATATTTACCTGACTCATAAGGCAGTTTCGGAATCCAACACAATTTTAAGTTGCCGTCTTGCACACATTTATTCTTCCTAAAGTTTTCTTCTAGGTACATAGAATTTACTGCTGTTCATTTATTTTCTATTTCTTAAAATCTGCGGCCAAGCATCTAACGGTGTGTTCCGGCAGCCTCACTTGAGAGTCAGTTCCATTCCAGAATTGGTGTGCTTTACCATATTCGACCACACGGTCACTTAACATCAGATGAGCTATGGTCAAACACATAGCCTGTCAACCATAAAAAATAATCAAATAATTATGCGGAACAATTAGATAAAAAAACACATGTAAGATGACGGCGAAAACGTCTAAGTCTTAGCATAAAATAGCAAAAAAAAGGAGGGCATTTAACACAACGCTATCTAGCCCCAAACTAAGCTAAGCTTGTACTATAGGAACCAGACAGGTAACAGAATACTTAAATACTTTATTTTTGTAAATACATACAGTACACCCAGACACAGAACAAACATTGATCTTAGACACACAAATGTTAGTCCTGAATGGGAATCGAACACGCCCTTCAGCTCTCGGAGCAGACATACTACCAATTAATCAACAGGACTGTCGAATAGTATAACAATAGTCCATTGCTTTGTAAGGACAAGACAGTACAGTACCTAGGACTTGTGACGCAGGTATAAGAGGCCTCTTGAAATACGTATCAACGCTTACCTTCACTGCATATGTCATACGTGTGCCGTCGGACGTTTCTGAGTAACATGGAAAGCTTATAAGCAACAATATTGTAGGTCTGCATCAATGCTTTGCTTTAAGTCTCCAATTTAATGTAAATAGCAGCTGATTTGGCACCAATCACACCGAGGGATCATTAGGCTACCGTTGATCAACGGTCGGTCGATCGCGCTAACTTAATCACTGGTTACCGGCTAACGCTGAGTGTCGGTCGCCGAGTACCGGTAGAAACGTAGTGAGGGCTAATGTTTTAACGTCACAGGTATTGTATTGATTTGGCTCTAAAATAGCTGTTACATACATTCATTCAGGTGTACAGTTTACCTGACATTGTGATGGTATCGTCGAAGATGGTAAAGCATGCCTAGCCTGGAATAGAACTGGCGCTTAAGTGAGGACACCGTTAGGCACTTGGGCAGATTTTCAACTTGAGCGTGGTAGCTAGCCAGCCGAGTAATAGAAAAACCCCTCCCTGCTTGCTATGGTTCTTTTTTTAATGGTTTACAGGCTAGGTGTATGACCACATCTCACCTGATGTTAAGTAAAAGTGTAGTTCTAGCCTGGAATGGAACTGGCTCTCAAGTGAGGCTACCTGAAAACATCGTTAGATGCTTAGCGATAGATTTTCAACTTGAGAATGGTAGTTACCCAGCCGAGTAGTTTAAAGTACCGTACCACCATGCTACCACGATGTTTTCCTTCACCGGCAGCTCAAGATCATTATTGGGGTTTGAACCCACGCCCTTCGGCGTCAGAGTCGACCGCGCTAACCACTAAACTATCATCGTTAAAATCTAACTAGTAACTATGTGTATCAAACAAAGAAAAATTGTTATCCTAGACTAAGTACGATTACAATATCAATACAACCACCGCATCAACCCTTGCTAGCCTGAGGTCGCAAATGTAACCCTAAAGGGTAACAACAAGCAACGATCGCCAATGAGGCATGTTTTCCATTTCTATGCTAATAGGTTTAACCAATAAATCCATAAAAGCAGTATGTAAAACCGGACGCTTTATTTTCAATCAGGTTTTGCTCTATGCAGTTGAATAACAGCTAACAAGAAAAATACCTCATTGTTTGTTGTTCTTTGTGACTCAATGTTTGTTATAATTATAAATAGGCTTTTGTTTGGCAGCATCTCACTTAATGGGAAGTGAAGATGTGATCAACGGTGGAGCATTGGCAAGATACTGTTTCACGAAGTTATTAACAAGGAAGTTATGGTGTTATAAGTACAAGGTGTTGGTCATTAAGTTAAAAAGTCATAAAATCAGCACTCGATTGTAGACCTCTTTAGTAGGAGATCTAGTATGTACCACTACAGTATTCGGTATTCGGCCGTCAAACGATTACAGGGCTACCTGAGAGGGCTAATGTCTCAAAGTAGACAGCGATATTTTTGTTTTGTAACTTAAAGTATAGATAGGTGTCATCCCTTACCATCACAAAGGTTTTTTGTTCATCTCATTACTTTAAAAAAAAGTTACATACCTACGAATGAAAAGTGTGTAGTACGTTGCAGTACTTTTTTTTAAATATTATTATTAAATTTTATTACAATCATTGTTACAATAATTACAACACACACCATTAAACCTCGTCGTGGTTTGTATCGGTGTCGGGTCCTCTTTAGGTCTTTATTTTGGTGTTTACTTGATGGTATATAACTATTTGCAGTTATTGATAGTATCTCTAAAAAACATCAAATACTGCTGTTCCGTGAGGACACAATGTCGAACGCAACAGTACAAACATTGTAGTTAAAAATATAAAATTTATATACTGTCACCGATTAACTATACAATACCTACAGATTGATGAAATCCAAGATCAATCAAAAATGTTGCTTTAAACATTTCCCTAAAGATTACGAGTATAACGTTTATGCCTATCAATATACTATTGAAGAGAATAAACAGACAGTAAAATTCTCCAGTTTTATATTCCTTTCAGATTCTTCAAAGCACGTAAGTATTTGTCAGTCAATGCTTTTTCGCCCTTTGTGAACATTAATCTGTACTTTTCTAAGCGTGTGCTTTGAGACGTAATAAAAATCGGCTTACAACGACACGTATGGGCGCCGAATGCGAAAAAAGAAGACAAAATACTTCTGCTATCATGTATGTATACTTTTACTTTGAGTCCTTCACAGAAAAAGGTGGTTTTTCAATTTTCCGACGGTAAAAACACCTTTGGCAAGACACATTCAGAGTCATGACGGGTAAATACGTTTTGAGCATGTACGCAGTTTTATTTCACGTTGAGGTAAACACTTTCAAAGATGAATTCTTTGCTCGTCAAACAAACATGAAATATTTTTAATATTTTCCCCCTTTTCATCGTGAGTGATACCTGTCTTCGGATTCACTTGGAGGTAAATACATACCCATTCCAATAGCGGTGTAAAAAAAAATATTCTTTTAGACCAGTTTGTTATAAAGTATTAATATAAATAAAGTAGAACGATTCACAAAGTTGCATTTAACCCCAAACTAAGCAAAGCTTGTACCTTGTAACAAATTGTATTGTATTAAATTAATCAACAAATCAAAACATTCAAGAAACAAATTCAAATTAAGAACGTTAATGAGGTCATCAATTTATAAAGAGCCAAAATGATAGATAAATATAATTATGTATATTGTATATATATATATATATATATAGCGAGATAGATATAAACTATTTGTTGTGCACACCAAAAACATAAAAAAGTGCAGAGAACAAAATAATCTTAAAAATCATCTTATCTTATTCAAATGATGTAAACTTACAAAGTCTTTAAAGCTTTAGTGGCAGATTAGGTCTTATCAGAACGGCATAATAATGTATGCTTGTTGCATTATAATTCATTGAATTGTATTTATAAACCAAGCATTATCAGTTTCAGCAACAATGATAGTTTTAACTTAGAAATTTTGAGCACTACAGTTGACGCAAATTGAAACATCAAAAACATCACTGTAGATGTTCATCATTTCACAATACATTATGGAAGCAAAATTAAATAAATAAAAAAATAATAATATTAAATAATATTTAATTAATTAAATATACATTTTAAAGTAGCAGAAAAATATGTTTTGTCTTCTTTCAAATTGCTTTGCCATTGTTTTTAAAACACTTTTTTGGTAAACTTTCTTGATGGTAAAACTTTTAGTCTAACCCGTAAAATAACACAGAAATACGTTTTCTGTATTTAATTAATATCGAGATATTTCGTAGAAAACTAAATGAAGATTACGCGCAATACTTTACTTAATGGTATGTACTGATTATTATTTATACACAAGTAAAAAGAGTCCTAATTTAAATATGTTTTTTTTTTATTTACGCTTGTTAAGCATACTAAAAAAAGAAAAAGAAAGCCTTTTCATGGTTAGTTTTTAACAAAGGAACACTGTATCGGTATATCTAAAAATGAATCCTTGTTTTCCTAAGTCACGGCATCACGCGTGAATGGCTGAATTGATTTCGCTGGACTATTTTTTATTTTTAGTTTGTTATTATTAGAAGAAGGTTCTTATGAAAGAAAAAAAAGAGAAAGTTGCGCCTAAAATTAGAAAATTTAAGAAAACTTAACGACCATTATCAACTTTTCTAAAGTAACCTTATAGCGTTTGACTGTCAATCGTTCGAATTCAATATTCATAGTAAATATAGGACGACGTCTGTCGGGTCAGCTAGTAAATAAATAAATTTAAACGTAACATTTTATATAAAAATAGCTTTTCATAACAAAGAGTAACAATTCTTCTTCATCTAAAACGGTCACTACGTAATATCCGGCCGGAAGTAGCTTCATCCTGACTCTCGCTTGACCGTCGTACGTCTTATAACAGAGTGCTATTTTCTTCCTAAGGTGACACGATTAATGTTATTGAGCCGTCAGAAGTATTTCCTTATAAAACACTGTTATTAAACCGTGCCAAGTACGAGTTCATGTCATCGCGTTAAACTACATTTTGTGAGTTTTGGTACAGGGCTTTTGTAACTAAACATCGGGGTGCCATAGCTGCTATGCTCTGGATTTTGTTTTGATATTCAAAACTCTGAACTTTAAAAAAAATGTAATTGTAATGAGACGAACGATGCGCTCTCCTGATGGAAAGAGATAACGCATGTCCATGACCATTGCAACAATACAAGAACTTTGAGTAGCAAAATAAAGTCCGGGGCATCGCTGCTTTGGCGCTCATTACTTTGAGCTTACTTTACTACCCATATAAACCATGACCATGGACAAACGTTTGCCCGAGCTTGCCACGTGATTTATGAATGAAATTGCGACGGACTAGGTTTAGGTAAATGCGTACAGGTACAATAATAACCAGGAATTATTTTGTGGATAATTTTTCGACATTAATTTTTCAAGTATTTTTTCTAGATGGGTTCAGTTATAGCAGTAAATAACGACATTTTTTTTCTAGATATTAAAGAATAGTGGTGTATAATTATACATGTATATGAACCACATTCGTGTTTGCATCCGTACAAAGACGGAGCAGGTCGCTAGTAAGTTATCTTTACAAAAACATTAATTTGTCATTCAAGCCTTATCTCTGTGAACGCTTGTAAACTCGCAACTCACATCACATTTATCGTATTGCCGACACAGCAAATGTAACTCCACTGAGCCTACATAAATTACGAGCCAAATTACACAAGTTTATTCATCTTGGGTAAGTATTCACGACTGTCTATACCAAGCCTTATTAGCACGTGTACAGGAACCGTAGGGGGGAGATCTAAAATTTGTACGTAAAGAATATTTATACTACTAATAGCTGCGCCCCGCGGTGTTACCCGCTACATGTTTTCGGGGTAAAAAGTAGCCTAGGTATGTGTTAATCCAGAGTCTCAGCTAACTCCATACCAAATTTCGTCCAAATCCGTTCTGTAGTTTTTGCGTGAAAGAGTAACAAACATCCATCTATCTATCCAAACTTTGACATTTATGATATTAGTGGGATGTTATTTTTTTCTTCGTATATGAGCGTCAAATATCACCACCTCGAGTACAGTAGGTGTCTCACCAGTCAGGCTGTATATCATCTCACTAATATTTTAAATGAGAAAGTTTAGATGTGAGCGTTTGTTATCTTTTTAATGCAAATAGCTTTACCCTAGACTGAGACATAGGATATTTTTATACCTCCATAAAACCATTTCGTTATCTCAATGTCTTAGGTTACAAACCTCCCTGGAGAGGACCGCTAATGTCCCGGGACATGACAATACATGCGTCGTATTTAGGACGCCCTGGATGACGGGCCGTTTTGGAAAGCTTCCGGAACCTGCATGAAGGTTGGATGATTCATGGATTTATTTAAAAAGTTGTTTTGCGAGAAATTGTCTGTGCTTGAAAACAACGGATTGCTTTCACAAGTAAAATGGGCAATTTTTGCGAGTATCCTTTTTCTAAATAAATAAGATTAACTTGTTTTGTTGTTTTGTAAGTGTAGTGATGATAGCTCAGTGGTTAGCGCGATCAGGGCGTGGGTTGGGCAAACCTTGAACTTGACCTGAGGTTAAGCTGCCGGTGAAGGAAAATATCTTCAGAAAATTATAACATGGTGGTAGGGTACTTTCTAGTTACAAAATGTTTTATCATGAGATCAATCCTGAATTGCAAATGAACACTCAGTTCTGCACATCCCCGTACATTTCATTAAAAATAAATGCCATAGGCGTGTGTACTGACCGCGCTAACCACTGAGCTATCATCGCTACAAAACACACTCGTTGGTAAGCGTATAACTTTAGCGTAATAAACCAGTTTAGCTGCTTCTTTTTTAAAAGGATCATGATATTTTCAATAACATTTAAAGAAAAATAATAAAAGAAAAGAATGTTATTTTGTAACGCAACCTAACACACAAAAACAAACAAACAGAGACGACAGGCATACACACAATATGATAAATACACTGATACAGATTTACATAATTATGTAAATAAATAAAAAAATATATATATCACAGGACATTACACACAGCGCCATCTGACACCAAACTAAGCAAGAACTTTTTTTTGTAAATACTTACAGTACACCCAGACATAGAACAAATATTTGTTTATACCACAAAGTTTGTCCTGGGTGGGAATCGAACCCACGCCCTTCAGCTCTTGAAGCAGACATTCTACCAATGAACCAACAGGGCTGTCAGGTATGTATGCGAGGACAAACGCCGAGCGCTACCACACCGTGTACGGTGTACGGATGTTATTGTAATTATTCAAAACTATCTTAGTAAAAACATCGTGATCCAATCACAAGACAAAAGTCATAAACAAACATCTCTATTCGCATTGATCAGCAGTTAAATCTCCCAAGTATTTTCGTCTCAGACCAGAATATTAGAAAAGTTTTTCGATCCGCTGAAATAGTGCTGGCTACGTGGGACACAAATATTGCACTGGAGCCGGATAATCCCTGGCTTCCGGCCAGTTCACAATACGTAAGCGATGTTTTCAATGGAGCCGTTTAGAAGCCAGCTCAATATTCCGCAATTAAGTAAGTATATATTACGTGAGCGAGTTTCACACGTGGAATACGATATCAGAACTTAGAGGATAATAATAGCGTATTTTATTAAGCGGAAGATATTAGATTGGCGTAAATGTGCAAGTTAAAGTTAGTATAGCGGTCGGATTAAGTATCAGTCATGATGGTAGGGTACGTTCTAATACTTTTTTTTATGTAATAGTAATGAGACGAACGAGACGCTCTCCTGATGATAAGAGATAACGCCTGTTCATGACCATTGCAGAGATACATAGAACTTTGTGTGTTTTACTTGGTGGTAGATTTCCTTAGTAGGAAGTCGTCTAGGTAAGTACCACCGCAGTACCAGATATTCTGCCGCCAAGCAATAGTGTGTAAACATTACTGTTCTGGTTTGAAGGGCACTGCAGCTATCGAAATTACTGGGCTGTTGAGACTAGTCATCGAAAGTCTCAAAGTGATGAGGGCCAAAGCAGCGATGCCCCAAACTTGTTTTGCTGCTAAAAGTTCTGTGTATTGCTGCAATGGTCATGGACAGACGTTATCTCTTGCCTTCAGGAGAGCGCATAGATCGTCTCATTACTTAAAAAAAAAAGTTCAAGGCATCACTGTTTTGGCGGTCATTACTTTAAAACTTTCAATGGTTAGTCTCAACCGCCCTGTAATTTCGCTAGCTGCAGTCCCTTATGTGTAAGGTGCTTGGCAGTAGAGTAGTGTATACACTACCAAAAAATGTCGGCAACCTCATTTGAGAATCAGTACTATTCCAGGCTAGGTGTATTTACCATCTTCGACCAAACCGTCACTTAACATCAGGTGAGCTATGGTCAAATATCTAGCCTCTCAACCATAAAAAAAATTATGAGCAGCCCTAGAAACGCGAATAAAAGCTGCCTTTTTCGCGATTTCAGTGTTGGCCTCATAGCATAACTATTCTATAATTTCATGAGCACAATGACCTTATTTCAGTTTAATACTATGTTTTTGCGCAATCCTGTATCGCTTACGAAACAGCACATACCAGAATAAATGTATGCAGATAGGTTAAATAGCTCTACTTGATACCTACAATCAAGTACACGTACAATGAGCATAATTATTGTGGACGTGCTCACAAGTTCTAACATTCATGAACTGTATTCAGAACTACACAATGGAATTTAATTCTATTGAAAGTAAATGATATTTAAGTAAAAGTGTAGATAGATTGAAGGCAGTAGGATAGAGCATTTTAAACTGAACCCGGTATGTTTGCAGAAGGAAACTTAGATTGAGAGATTCATCATACCGCTGAGATAACATTGAAGGCGGGGATTGTTCTCGGATATAGTGACAATAAGTGATAATGTGAAAGTTTGTATGTTTGGATGGTTAGATGTTTGGATGTTTGTAACTCTATCATGCAAAAAACAGCTGAACGGATGAAATCTTTCACACATATAGAGTTTATTATCTGGATTAAAACATCTATTACTCACACACATCAACATCACATCACATCATTATTTAAATCTATCTATTACTTTTTATCCCGGGAAAATGTTAGGTTCCTGTTGGATTATTAAAAAATGAACCACAGGATGTATTCGCTTGAAATTTGGTACACATATGTTTTATGGGAGACTAGCTACACCCTACGGTGTTACCTGTCACATGTTCGGCATAAAAAGTAGCCTTTGTGTTAGTCCAAGTTATAAACTATCTGTGTTCCAAATTTCATCCAAATCCGTTCTGTAGTTTTTGCGTGAAAGAGTAACAAACATACGTCCATACTCACATTCACTAACTTTCGCATTTATAATATTAGTAGGATTATTCAGGATTCCGTAGCGCAAGTTTCATGATGCTATTGCTCTTTTGTTACTTAAACATGTTTCATTTATCTCAAAACACAATTCTTAAGTCAACGCCGACGAAGTCGCGAGTGCAAGCATGTATGATAAACATTTTTTAATTATCCCTAATAACAAGCAACGTTCATCAACACATTCACACACATACTCACACAAATACATACACACACATACACGCGCGCGCACACAAACACAGAGTTATTACTAATATTTGAGACCTTAACCTACGGTATACTTATCATGACTACAAAAGTATACTAGCCTACTTAAAATATGCAAAAAATTGAAACTTAAAGTTACTGCATTTTACGATGCAGGTTTTCTTAGTGCAACATATAAAAGTTACAATACTTGTTCTGTACATTTTTCACGCAAATAAATTATTTTAATAAAAAAAAGATCTATTTTCAGACCTAAGTCATTAGAGAGCGATGCAGATGGGACGTCAAACGAGAATCTATTGTGAAGAAAGGGTTTGGATGGTGACCAGTGAATAAATCGACGCCTTGCGTAAGTTGTATAGAGTGTTACGACGAAGTGTTCAAATAGTTAAGAGTTCGTTCATCAATGCCTGTTTTGTCGAATTTGTAACTCTATATTGTTCACACCAAACATCGTAAACCTGTCTAATGAGTTTTGGCGGGACCGCGGAAAGAGTCGTGTCGCCCCGTTGTATTTTTTTCAATAACTAGTGTTTTTTCGAGTGTTTATGTATAAAAATGGTGGTGTTTTGTTCATAAAGTGCCAAATCACAAGCGCGAGAGTGGGAATACGATATAATGTGGTGAAGCATAACTTTTCGTGTTGCTTCCAAAACTCCATCGTAGCTTTATAGTAAAGTTGCCACTACTTTACTAAAGCATGACTAGACTTGACTGATACGGACTGTACTTGACCAAGACTGGACTTTGACTATAACTATAGCTTCGCGGCAACTTATTTAACTTTTAAAACTTAAAAATACAAAATGCGACGCCAAAACCAAAAAAAAACCTGAAAAATCAATGCTATCTTGCCTTTTTTTAAATTGAATCCGGCAACGTACGTTTATTGTTTCACTCATAATTTAGTCATGTACCAAGTATAAGTGTTTACTGTACACACCAACAATTAATGAAATACTTACCATTGGTGAACCAATTGGCGGCCTTTTGATAAGAGTGATTTCTTCATGCCAACCTCAGTATGGAAAGGATTCTACAGAATACCTAAGTTAAGGGCGGTAAATGCTGTCAAGAGGAAACACATTTTCAACATAAAATATAGGATACTAGCTGATACCAGCGGCTTCGCTCGCATGGACATGTGTATGTAGAATTTATAAAAACTAGCATATGTTATTAATCCTCATGATATTTACTGTTAACAAACAAACAGATTGACAAACGTTTTTTATAACATTAATCTGGATACGTAATCCCGCATAAGTAAAATAAAAAAAAGATATCCATACTATAAAGTACTTCAAACAAACATTCAAATATCGATATAATATTAATTTACAATTTAAAAATCGATCATTATAAACGTCACAAAGTCATCTACAGAACAATCACGCAGTTTGTCCTCACACACCCACACACTCGTGCACACACTGAATTGTAGGTATAGAAGTGCTCTTTTATGTGCGTAGAATTCGTTGGTTTAAACATTAAAGAGAGTTAGATACTAAGTTCATATTGATCGACCATTTGCTATTCGATTTGTATCTTCTATGCAATAAATTGAATCGCTTTGTTTTACGACCTCATTCATGTCTTACCATTCGTGATAGAAAACAATAAACAAGCGATAAATACTTCGCTATTGTTGGTTGCAATCCTGCTTGGATCGATTGTACGTGGACTGCCATGAAAAATTCGTACACCAGACAATACTCGAAATTATTCAAACTATTTATTCTCAAGGACCACTCGATTTTTGCACAGACTACATAATTATGCATTTCACAAAATTACTTTTAAACCTGTTTAGTTGTAACGAAGTGGGGTGAAATTATTTTTTTTATGGTTGACAGGCTGACTGTTTGATCACAGCTCACCGGTGTAGTCGAAGATGCTAAGCACACTTAGGCCAGGAATAGAACTGACTCTCAAATGAGACTGCCGGAACACATCGTTGGATACTTGGCCGCAGATTTTCAATTCAATATGTATGTAAAAACTTCAATGTGTAAATAGTCCAAATTTCATAACACACTCGCAATAGGTTTTTGTGTCTTTATATTTAACAGGGTCTCTTGATGTCAGCTTTGGTCCCATCAAAGTCTTTTAAATGTTAGTGTTTCTCTAGTCTAAACCGACTTGAGAATCAAAAGATTGCTGTCTAATGTACTTTATAAAAATCGGTCGATAATAAAAATATCTGGTTTCAATTTGAAACGCGTATCTTTTTCGGCGCTACCATAAAAGCTGATAACTGTAAAAATTCAAACCCTGTCGACATTGAACTAACAAAGTTAATACGAAAAATTTATGAAATAAATTAAATATTTCGTAGCAAACGGGCTGACGTCATTCGTATCCTATAAACTAGAAAGCGTCAAATTGTCAGTTTATAAAACATCAAAAAAGAAAATAGGCTTTGTACTGACTAACATTTTATACAGTATGTTTTTAAACGGAGTTAGTTGTAGGCAAATAAAAAAATGATGAAGGCGTGTTTGTTTTTATATACCTCTCGCTTATCTATCTGTATAACTTTATTTTATCATCTCGTGTAACTTGTAATATTTTAAGCTTAGTGTTTGTGAAACATTTGAATAAAAGACAATATTAAATAATGATAATATTTACATACTTTAGCTATCGAGTGGTGTATTTTATTGTTGAATGCAGATGATAGATATGTATTTTTCGATTTTGTTTTTGAACTGCATTCCACAAGGAAAGCTAATTTCAGTTTTTCTAGTAGCAACAAAAATATATTTCTAAGTTATCATTCTTCTATTATATTTTTTTTCCTTTGCTTTATTTTATATTTAGCGTTTTTTTTATATGTAGCGATGATAGCCCAGTGGTTAGCGCGGTCGGTTTGCATGCCGAAGGGCGTGGGTTCAAACCCCAACAATGAGCTTGAGCTGCCGGTGAAGGAAAACATCGTGAGGAAACCATAGCATGGTGGTAGCGTACTCTCTAGTACTCGGCTACCACCCTCAAGTTGAAAATCTGACGCCAAGCATCTAACGGTGTGTTCCGGCAGCCTCACTTGAGAGCCAGTTCCATTCCAGACTAGGTGTGCTTTACCATCTTCGACCACTCCTTCACTTAACATCAGGTGAGCTGAGGTCAAAACACCTAGCCTGTCTACCATTAAAAAAAAATATATAAAATATTTCACCACATACATAATTATGACCACGTAATAATAAGGACGGTCAAATTAATAATAACCGTTATTTTTAAAGTGTTAATAAAAAAATGTTTGTGTGTGCTGAGGTGCGTCGATGCTGACCATTTCTTTCTGATTGTTAGTTTCAAGTAATGTATCTATCTATCTATCTATACTATTATAAAGAGGAAAGATTTGAGTGTTTGTTTGTATTGAATAGGCTCCGAAATTACTGGACCGACCTTAAATATTCTTTCACCGACGGCAAGCTACACTATCCCCGGGTGACATAAGCTACTTTTTATCCCAGCATTCCTACGGGAACGGGAACTACGCGGGTAAAACCGCGAGGCGTCCGCAAGAACTAATATAAAGAGGAAAGATTTGATTGTTTGTTTGTATAGAATAGGCTACGAAACAACTGTACCGATTTTAAAAATTCTTTCACCGTTGGAAAACTACACTATCTTCGGGTGACATAGGCTACTTTTTAACCTTGTATTACCACGGGAACGGGAACTACGTGGGCGAAACCGCGAGGCGTCCGCTAGTGTAATATAAAGACTTATTTTTTTATGTGGCTTTAGCCAGAACAAGAAACATTAAGAAGTAGCTCCATACATATTTCGTAGTCGTAATATTTTTGAGTGGTAGCTATTGAACTAGTCGGCTCTATCACGTCTGTAGCCCAAAGCAATATAGGCCCTTCTGGCTTACGTATATATTATTTGTTATGTACCTACTCTGAACACGTGTCATACTGTCCACAATATTTTCTTATCTTGTACCGTTGTGTGTGACAAATAGCGAGTAAAGTCGACTAATGTTATCCCAGTAGACAGAGATAATTACACTCATATTTACGATACATTTTTATTACTTGGTGGTAGATTTCCTTAGCAGGAAGGAGGTCGTCTAGGTAGGTACCACCGTAGTACCAGATATTCTGCCGCCAAGCAGTAGTGTGCAAACATTACTGTGTTCCGGTTTGAAGGGTACTGCAGCTAGCGAAATTACTGGGCTGTTGGGGCTAACCATCTAGTCTCAAAGTAATGAGCGCCAAAGCAGCGATACCCCGGACTTTGTTTTGTTACTCAAAGTTCTGTGTATTGCTGCAATGGTCATGGACAGGCGTTATCTCTTACCATCAGGAGAGCGTCTCGATCGTCTCATTACTTTTACATAAAAAAAAAAAATACACTTTATGATACATCTTCAATCTTCATTCAATAATACTGTGTTCCGGTCTACAGGTACCAAAATTACAGGCCTATTGAGACTAGCCATCGAATGTCTCAAAGTAACGAGCGCCCATAAAGAGATACCCTGGATTTTATTTTGTTGAAGTAAATCAAATAGGTAAGCCGTTTGCAAGTTATATACTTACCAATGAACGTGATTTTCAACCGACAAAAACAGGATGTTGATCTCAATTAGGTTGTTTTTTTTTTAAATTGTTTTTTAAAATATATCTTTAAAGTAAAAAAATATATAAAAGTAACAACGTAAAGTAAAAAGTAAAAAATAAGTATTTTCGTAAGTATTTTTAGTGTATTTAAAGTATTTTCGTTTTTCTATTTCTTGAAAGTATGTATTTTTAGGCTGTTCCTTTAGAAATTTCATCAAATTCGATTTGGTAGTTTAATTTTTAGACAAAAACAATTGGATAAAAATTTCATCCAAGTAAACAAGATTGCATATTTTCCTTTCCTGTGACTTTTAAGTAGTAGGTATTTACTATCGCCAGAATAGTCTCAATGGTAAAATAAAATAGTTATTTTGTTTTGTTTAAAAACATTATTATTAAAAAATGTACATAATTTTCATACACTTAAAACACTGTGTAAATAACTTTCCTTTGAAGTGTTAAACGATTTTAACATGCAGTTCAAAACCAAAGTTTTATACCAGTGTACTATCAAATGTACTAAAAAGTCAACTAAGGCACTAACTGCCACTAATGTACTACCAACATTTTTATGGCTAGTCGTATAAAACCAACCGGTGCACTGTGAAAAACTAGAAATGCCCAGTTGCATTTCAAATTAACCGGGTCGACCTTTTGGACGGCGAATACAAATTTTACTCGTGGACAGAGTAAAAATGGCAACCGTTGAGTGTCAGCAGTAACCATAGTATTATCATTAATCGCTTTACGAGATCATCAATTTAAACTATTTAAAAAAATAATCCGAAGAAAAGAAATAGGAAAATTATTTTTTCTGTTTATAAGTAACTAGCGACTCGTCCCGGCTGCGCATTTTATTTTTAAATCGACTTCAAAAAAGGAGAGGGTTCTCAATTCAGTTGTAATTAAAAAAATGCCTTAAAACTCCGTCATTTCCATAGTTATTTGATCGGATAATATTTTCAAATTCGTTTCATAGAAATCTCATCAAAATCGGTGTAATAGTTTGATTTTTAACCAAAAATAACTGAATTAAATGTGTCATTTAAGTAAACGAATTGCGTATTTTGCTTTACTGTGACTTTTTACGGGTGTTTACTCTAACTGGAATAGATAGATAGATAGATAAAACTCTTTACTGTAAACACCATAAATAGAAAAAAGTACGGAGAACAAAGGACCTTATGAACTAGTGCCACAAGTGGCTGCCTTATCGCTAACAGCGAACTCTTCCAGGCAACCAAGAAAAGAAAAGCACGATAGAAAACATAAGAAACAGACAGGAGATGTAACACCAAGTCATGTTAGTCTGAATTAACTACCTACCTTACAGCTATATCATCCAACAACGATGAAACCGGAAGGTAGGCACGGGAACTCTGTAATAGGTATATAATAACCTAATAAAATGTAACCTAGCCGTGTTTGGGATTAGTGGAATAAAGCGCAACGCTGCATAACCACACGTCGTACAGTCTTATGATATGTCATTCAAGTATGCTTAAAGTCAGACTTACCCATACTGTCATTGCATTTTATGTTAGCGAACAGCTAACCTCTTTGCGGCTCGGAGCGGGACATCGCGTTTATTGGGACAATGAAATTAGCATACTAATGAAAAATATTGGTGGACTCGACGCTGCGTCCAGTGGTTGGCCTTCTTTCACATTTTCCGCACTCAATTTATCAGTGGCTGGGATAAAATTACGTAGCGACACATGCAAAGGTTTTTTCAGAGGCAACTGAGTGAACACTGAAATGCTAGCCTTGTTCGTCCTTTATAAGGAATGTTAACGGCTTCGCGCGGATGCGAATAATTTTGGCGATCTGATTAGAAAACAATAAATTTCTATACTTATATGAAAACTTAATTAATGTATTATATAAACAACTTTTTACCTTTTTATGCACTCTAGTGCATAAAAAGGTCTGATTATGACTGACTATACACTGCAGTCATAATCAGTAACAGTCTATGTACCTACTCATTTAAAATTTGTTGTCAATATATTATATAGTTTACATTTTTTTACTTGTGTGTTGTTTGTAGTATTTATTGTGTTTTAAAAAATACATTCCATTATTTTTTCTATTTGCGTGAAACATTTTCGTGTTAATTGAATCAACGTTTACCGTTTAAAAGCTTGAATAAGTGTTTATACTTATTAAATATGTGCATGTGCAGATATATATAATTTTGTATCTTTGTAATAGTAATAGGTAATCAGTCAAAACTTTCACAGAATACACGTCACAATAGCGCATGAATGTTAAAAAAAATTAAGCCCCTCAAACAAAAACCGAATCTTTGCATGAAAAAAAGGAGACGAACGAAAGTACAGAACGCTATCCTGGTAGTAACTAACGCGTGTCTTTGACCTTGGAACGTATCCAGAATTTCAAAAACAAAGCAAGTAAAAACTTGTTATTATAGTGTTAACATCTAGAGGAACAAAATAAATTATATTAAATATGATAAGAAATAAATAAATAAGTGATATCATATTTTGTGGAGTAGTATGGAATCATGTGACGCCAGCACAACGCATACTTTACCAGTTTTATTTTGAGTAAGGCGTATAGATATTTATCATTTTATAGAGACTTTATAACGATGCGGTGCTGGTGTATTACGGCAGTGAATAAAGTGATGGCTGTCACGCGCATCAGGTATCGGTTGTTAGTAGCCGATTTTATAAATTGTCAATCTGTACGCGAGCCTTTTACGTAACAGCTTGTTAGTGTAATGCAATCACATACAGGTTTTATACAGTGATATAAATGTACTACACACATACGTACTATATGAAATGATCAGAACACTCATTGATTTTTTTTTATTATGTAGAGGCCGCCACTTGTGGCACTAGCTCATAAAATGGTGGCTCATTTGGTGGTAGATCTCCTTAGCAGGAGGTCGTCTAGGTAGGTACCACCGCAGTACCAGTTATTCTACCGTCAAGCAGTAGTATGTAAACATTACTGTGTTACGGTTTGAAGGGTACTAGGCAGGTAGCGAAATTACTGGGCTGTTGAGACTAACCATCGAAAGTCTCAAAGTAATGAGCGCCAAACCAGTGATGCCCTGGACTTTGTTTTGTTACTCAAAGTTCTGTGTATCGCTGCAATGGTCATGGACAGGAGTTATCTCTTACTCTCTCTCTTACGTGATGAATCGATTTTGATGATTCTTTTTTTCCGATCATACTTCAGAGGTGGTCCCATATAAATTTTAAAGAAAACGATCGAGCGGTTTTTTTTTTAAATCGACAAAAATCTAAAAATGTTATAGATACATCGATGATATTTTCGTTTACTCCGAAACCTCGCCGTTTCATTGGAGCAGTGCGTTAAATTGGCCTAAGGGTCATGGAGTCTGTTTTATAATTGTTAATTTATATACCTATTATTAATAATATACCTATTATTAATAATATACCTATTATTAATAATGTTTATTATTAATCGCACACAAAATACTATGAAATTAGTTCATAGTATTTATTCGATATCACCGCCGGCATACATCAACAATTCTTTCCCTTATAAATTATTATTCAACTAAAATCGAAGTTAATGAACATTGGTACATGATTTTCCTTATTTAAGTAAGTGGTCGACGTTTTTAACCACATGTTGGAGAGATTCAGCCCTACCATTGATAGATTAATCGCTAAGATTAGACCACTTTTATAATTCGGGCTATTGAGGCGTTTATTGTATATAATTTGGCTATTTTTGTATTTTATATGGCTGTTACTGCTTTGAATGGTGTTGTAAAACGAATTTTTGTTTTAGGAAAAAAAGTAAGGATCCTTTCTTTTGTAATTATGACGTGTACTGGGGGCTTACCATGAAATTCTAAATAGTACTTTTTGGTTTATTAGTACTTGTCTATTTTTTTCTAAAAGTGATTATTTAAGTAATACAAACAATGCCTTCGGTTTTACCACCGAGTTTTGATCTACCTGGTTTCAAACGAAGTGTGAATACTTGAATAGTGTCCTAAAAGGTAGGCATCGCACTGATAATGTCCCGGGCATTGTAAGTGTTCATAAGCGACGGTGACCACTTACCATCACTTATCGGCGTGGCACGTAGCTTGTTTATCACTTTTTCACGTAAAATTTTTTTTTTTTGCTCACCTGATGTTAAATGAAGATATGGTAGGATGGAAAATGTTAAACAGACCTAGCCTGGAATGGAACTGGCTTTCAATTTGGACTGCCATAACACGCCGTTAGGTCCTTGGCGACATACCGTAGCTAGCCAACCGACTAGAAAATACTCTACCACCTCACTATAGTTTCCTCACGATGTTTTCCTTTACCAGCAGCTTAATCTCATTATTGGGATTTGAACCCACGCCCTTCGGCGCGTGATCCAATCGCACTTACCAATGAGCTATCATGAGCACAAAATACATAATTAAACCAAATTTATTTTTAGTAACAAAATAATTTAAGTTAGTTAATAAGTTTGTAGTAGTACTTTTTATTTATTTTTACATATACTTTTGTACGCGTTTAAGTGTACAAAAGTGTACACGTTAACTGCATAATACATGCAGTTATAAAATATATAATTTTTTTTATTACTCTGACGATTTCTTAAAAATAAAACGTTTCGCATTATAAGAATATATTATTCAAGAACTCTCCCATCATTAAAGCGTTTTACGCAGCGCTTGCACGACAAAATAGTTTCTAAAATAATCTCTATTTTCCACACGAAATTTCCTACAGCAGCGTTGTAGTCAAAAGACCTTTATAGTACGAATAGATAAATCCGGCATACATTAAAATTTTGCCGTGGTACTACATTATTCATCGGTCGGTACCGCTGACTCGACCAAGTAAACTGTTTCACTGAATAAAATGTAAGGTGCAATTAACTGGTGATGTGCCCAGTTACGAACGAATAGAATTTTACCTTTTAGCCCTTTAATTATTCTAGTACAACGTATAATCGTATATAACGAAATTTATAAATTTCATTTGTAATGTAGACTTACTTGAATAACTTAAAAATTTTAACATCCAAAAGTAATGTTTATTTAAAATGTACTTAGGTAGACAATAAAATTGTAGATATAAATCATCTAGCAAAGAAAGTTCGCATTTCTATATATGTATAAGGCATCATTTATAGTAACAATAAACATATTTTGTTTTTTGTATTTTTTTTTTCTACAAGTTTGCTCATTGTACGTAAACTACACATACACAAACGTCAACTGACGTGGTTTTGAAATATTTGTGTTTTCCTTATGCGGGATTACTCACGATTAATTATATCGGACACTCTGACTATAATAGTTACGGCCATATCCGGTGGTTCTCATCATGGTACAAAGATACAATATGGATGTCTTAAAATCCAGTGTAATTAGATTTTTTTATGGTGGACAGGCTAGATGTTTGACCACAACTCACCTGATGTTAAGTGACGGTATGGTCAAAGATTGTAAAGCACACCTAGTCTGGAATGGAACTGGCTTTTATGTGAGGCTGCCGGAATACACCGTTAGATGCTTAGCGGCAGATTTTCAACATGAGTGTAGTCGCTAGCCAACCAAGTACTATAAAGTATTAGGCTATGGTTTCCTCACGATGTTTTCCTTCACCGGCAACTGAAGTCCATTATTAGGGGTTGAACCCACGCTCTTCGACGTGCGAACCGACCACGCTAACCACTGAGCTATCATAGCAACCAATTTGTTCTTGGTAAACATGCTCAATGCTCAGATAAAGACCAGGCCGCTTCACAGAAAAAAAATTCACATGAGACTAGAATAATTCACATAAAATTCATGTTTCGACGTAAATATTGTTTGCGATAATATCGTTCATGTAGACGCTCACGAAGTGTAACCCAACACGCTTTTATTCTCCGCTATCTGTAACGTTATGATGCCGTTTCGGAGCTCCCCTAAAACAATGCATTGAGGTCAAACACCATAAAGTTTTACACGCTGCATAATATTTCACATCACGCAACCCTTAGCTTCTCCGTTTATCGGTGTAAAACAGAATCAATTTTACGTAAAATCTCAAAAGTCACGTCCTAAGAGCGTCTTCACGCATAATCCGCAGATACCTTTAATGAATGAGTTTCATAAAAGCTTTTTGGTTTATTGTAAACAAGGTAAGAATTCATTAGCAGGCGCTTAAGTAACGTCGGGACCCTTGTACGTGACTCCAAGGTGATAAAATGGAGCGACACGAAGCCTTCTCAGCATCTTAAATTAATAAAAAAAATCTGTCTTGCTTCAGTGGGATCGAGAGTGAGGTGACACTTTTTGTCAGAAACTTAGAATGACGCTATCATCGATTAGTCGTTAGACCGAGGGTAACTTCCTTGCGTCAAACAATGTGGCCACTTAGCCATGACATTGGGCGTTTTCAATATTATGTCCTAGAAAGTGTGATGTCATCTCGATTGTCAGCGAGATTTTTTTTCAGTTTCAAAAGTTACAAGTTTCAACTTGTAACTTTTCAAGCTTCAGTCAGTCGACCAAGTCGCTAGTTTATAAGAAATGTTGGAACTCACACGTAATAAAAAACATTATAGAATTAGTTCTATAAGCTGAAGCTAATGGGCGTGGCTTCAATTCCCACCCAGGACAATCAATTGTGTGACAATCATAAATGTTTGTTCTAGATCTGGGTATTATGTACATACATACATATGATATTATACATAACCTTATCATAAATTTAAGTATGTATTTATTTACAAAAAAAAAAAGTATTTAAGTAGGTATTCTATTAGTTTTTGGGTTACCATAGTACCCTAGTTAATAAAGTTTTGCTTAGTTTGGGGCTAAATGACACCGTGTCTGTGTTGTATATTTATTTTAAGTTATAAAAAAACAATTTCATCTTTTTTATTTTTACTTTTCCTGCGTTATATGGCGTACACTTACACTCCAGGCTTAGTACCCTTATAAGTCTGAATTAAACCGAAAGGCACTCAGTCTATTTTCAATAATTT
Organism: Biston betularia; assembly: GCA_905404145.2. Taxonomy (NCBI): domain Eukaryota; kingdom Metazoa; phylum Arthropoda; class Insecta; order Lepidoptera; family Geometridae; genus Biston; species Biston betularia. The sequence goes on from FR989879.1 coordinate 7,144,537, forward strand.
GAACCACTTTTACTATATCACAACTTTGAAATAGCAAAAATAATAATCAGCTGTTCCATAAATATTGGGCAAAGGATGAGCGAACCTTTTATATATTTACAATAGGTTGGCATGAATCAATTTGAAACATTGCTTGTTTCAAATTGTTCATAATGATGAATACAATAGGGATTAGTACACCCCAAACTTAAAATCCTTAGAAAGACTCCACCTGGATCTAGTTAACCAAACAATGATTTTATAGACAAGACATCAGCCCTAAACAAAAGCGTTATCCAGTTTCAGTACGAATTTAATCAGACCAACACCAATTTTCCAACGCTCTCAGGTACGCAGAATAGCGTGCGACACGCCACTAACGCAATGCCTCTCGACATTCCTAGAACTGTTTCTTCAAACCTGGCTTTACTTCATAAATAAACTGGTAATCTTTTCCGCCTCGCTCAAATTGAATTTATAGTCAACAAAGCTGTTTCCCGGCGACCACGAAAAGATAAACTGAGATTTGCCGCGTAGCAATTAAAACTTTACCTTACAACTAACTTCGTTAGCGGGCTAGTGTTTCTTCGGGACGGATTATAAACGTGGCGGAGAAATATGTCCGCGTTACTTTTGAGCACTAAAGTCGTACTGTGGATGGAGTCGCCCGAGTGGTAAATTAGAGCCAAGAATTACAACACTAATGGAAGTGTCTTGTGAAGATTTGCTCCCACACTGAGGTGATATTACAGCCCTTATAGTTCAACTTGAAACGTCAAATTGAGTGCTCGAACAGGTCTTTTGTGTCGACTAGTTAGACAAATTTTCATTTAGTTACGCTTTGTTGAACAAGATAATTTTCTGGAATTAATTCTCGCTTTTGTACGTTTCGTTGAAAGAATTAATTAATTATACCTATAGATACCTACATCACAGTATTAGTTCAATAGCGATTCTTACTAACCGACTACGGCAAAGTCAAAATGATGGCATTAGCAGTTTTATGTTTTAGCATTTTTAGAGCAGTTTTAGATGGCATTAGCAGTCTATGCATGTTTGTATGTATGTGTGTGCTACCGTAGCGCCGAAATTACTCATCCGATTTTGATGAATGAGGGGTCAATCGACTCGTTTTTACTTCCGATGATATTGGCTAAATTTTGTACTCCTATTATTTATTTATTATCTAAAGTTATTTTTCCGTGGTCGGGTAATAGCTTTTTAAAGTTTTAGCTTATTGTAGACTAGCGGACGCCTCGCGGTTTCACCCGCGTAGTTCCCGTTTCCATGGGAATACAAGGATAAAAAGTAGCCTTAGTCACCCGGAGATAGTGTAGCTTCCCAACGGTGAAAGAATTTTTGAAATCGTTCCAGTAGTTTCAGAGCCTATTCAATACAAACAAACAATCAAATCTTTCCTCTTTATAATTGTATAGATAGATATGGATAGATAGATATTTATATAGATAGATAGATACATAGTGTTTTGTTTTGTTATATAATGAAGTGGCAGAATAATAAGCTGGTCACATGATGGTAAGTGGGCATCTCTACCTTTGAACATCTGTAACACGATAGAACCGTAAAGAATTTCCATTACATTGTTAGCAAAAAAACAAGTTCATCACTATTGAGACAGATCAGTAGGTGTTTTTACAAAGACGAAAAGATTTATTCAATCCAAAACATCTTTCACTGGAACCGATGAGCTTAGGGATCGACAAAACCACTTTATCTTGTGGGTGTTAATCCTGACTGTTCGCTTTGCCCTTATCGGGTGATTGCAGAGTAGCTGCTACTGAAAAAGTAAATTCGAAAACTGATAAATTTTATGATCCCGATAGTACGTCTGTTTTCTTTACTTAACAAATAAATACAAATACAAATAAATTTAATTGAATTTAATTTTATTGAAATCCATTCATTTGTTTATAAAACGACTGCTCATTTACACTCTCTTATAATACAAACATTCATGTCGTAAATATTTGTATTGCGAAGTATTTGTCAAAAAGTCTACACGTAATGGAGAAAGTCGATTTTTCACACTAATTCAAATGCAAATCCTATGAAAACAAAACCTATTCATGTAGCCGAATCCATTTACTGCGCAAACAAAACCTCGCAAATGTTTTTGTAGTCGCTTACTGCATGGCCCACCTTTGGAGAGGAGAAGGGTGTGTCTGACTAACAGCGATTTAGCGATAAGAACATCGAATAAAAAGGCCTACGCAAAGTAACAAGAACAAAAGTAGCCATTGTTCGCTTTTTAGATAGAATATCGGCTTCGAGAGCTGTAGGGCGTGGGTTCGATTTCCACCTGAACAAACATTTATGTGACGAAAAATAAATGTGTGTTCTGTATTTACGTATCATTTGTATCACAAAAAAGTATTTAAGTATTCTATCAGTTATCTGGTTTCCATGGTACAAGCTTTCCTTAGTTTTGCTTTGGACGTTTGTTACTCAAACACGCAAAACGGCTTAACAGATTTGAATGGAACTTTCAACGCATATAGTTTATTACCTGGATAAACATATGGGATCCTTTTTATCCCGAAAAAATGTTAGGTTCCAGTGGGGTTATATGGTATAGGTAATTAAGTAGCGGAAGTTTCATAATGAATTAAACTATTGCACTTTTGCTATTAACGCATGTTTCGTTTCTCTTTAAACCCAATTTTTAAGTGAACACGGGCGAAGTCGCGGGTGCAAGTTTTTTTTTATGTTTGACAGGCTAGGCTAGCTGAGCCTAGCCTGGAATGCAACTGGCTCTTAAGTGAGGCTGCCGGAACACACCGTTAGATGTTTGGCGACAGATTTTCCAACTTGAGGGTGGTAGCTAGCCAGCCGAGTACTAGAAAATTCAAATTATTATTCAAATTATTTATTATTGACACAAAAACGATTAAACAATTACATTTATGTCACAAAATTATAAAACAACAAACTAAATTCAAAATAAAATGTCAAATTAAAATATAATGTCAGGTTAAAATATAAAGTCAAGTTTAAATACAATGTCAAAATACAAATAAAATGTCAAAACTGGATACAATGTCAAATAAAAATATATCAGTTATATGTCAGAAAAAACATCGTCAGTGGTGTCGTGCCTCTTGCACCTGTCCCACTGATCAGTCAGATTTTCACAATAAAATAAGAAATTTCCAGTAACAGTTTTCCAAGTATCAGATAGAATATCGAAATCAGTGTTGACAGCAAGGAGCGCATTAAAGTGGCGGCGGGCGCGAATCAATGGAGACATCGATCTCGCAACAGTACGACCTTGATCAACGTGGAAGAGGTTATGTGGCCGACCACGCCTATTTGCCGGAACCCAGGGATTATCCGGGGCGAAGAAAGAGGAGAGTAAATTATGCAGATGCATAGAGTCGACATACCCTCTAAGCACCTTACAGCAAAAAATCAGCTGGTCGAGTAGCCTTCTCACTTCCAAGGAGTTGTATCCTAGCTGCCCTAGAAGAAACTTGGTTGGGTACATGTAGGGATAGTATCCAAATAGCTTTTTGTACAGTGCCCTTAAGAAGACCTTTTGGACCTTCTCAAGCATCCGTGCGTAGGTGACATGATAAGGATTCCATACGCAGGCACTCGATTCAAGTTTACTTCTCACCAGAGCACCGTACAAGGTTTTTAAAACATGTGGGTTCTCAAAGTCCTTAGCATTACGCAGTACAAAACCTAGACGTCGGTAGGCCTCTTTTGCGAGATCCGACACGTGATCATGGAATGTCAGACTGCGATCGAATATTACCCCCAGATCTTTGACAGAAGATACTCTATTTATGGCTACGTTGTTTAGAAGATAATTGAAATTGATTGGATTTCTTTTGCGGTCAAACGTCATTATGTTACATTTACTTAAATTAAATTGCATTTTATTTGTCACACTCCATTTAAAAATACTATTTATGTCATTTTGAAGTACCCTAAAGTACCCTACCACCATGCTATGGTTTCCTCACGATGTTTTCCTTCACCGGCAGCTTAAGCTCATTGTTGGGGGTTGAACCCACGCCCTTCGGCATGCGAAACTACCGCGCTAACCACTGAGCTATCATCGCTACAAAAAGTTAGTGTTACTTACTATAAATACTATAGTTCATTTAGGTGACAATAAAAAATTCTATACGTAGGTATTCGTATCTAGATTATATTGTAGTTTATATCCCTACACGACGTCTAAAAACAAACCGATGCCCCATTTTAGTATTTTACTTCAGTAAGTAGGTATATCATTATATCACAAAAATCTCGCACAGAATTCTAAATCTTCCCAACAAAGAATACAGTGTAATATCGTTTGAAAAGCTCTGTAACACATAAAAGTCGAGTTAAATGTAGGTAGTTTCTTAGGGCAATTATTGACACGTGCTTCCCGTTTCTCAGTATTGAACTTACTATTTCTAGACTAAAATAGGATTAGGACTGAAAGTTTGAAGAGGCTATTACATAAATTTGGGAGTAGGTATATCAATTTTTTTCAAGAAGTGCTTACAAATTGAATCTCGCGTAATCAGCATGCTTAACAGTGATTTTTGATTTTGAACAAACCTGATCCTTATATAAATATTCATACATTTTAATGGATTACTTTTTTTTAAATTAATTTAGCTAACAAAACAACCCTTAGAAAGGTGAAAGCTTTTTTTGTGTAATAGTAATCCGACTAATGAATCGCTTCCATGATAGTAAGAGGTAACGCCTGTCCATGACCATTGCAGCGATACACAGAACTTTGAGCAGTAAAACAAAGTTTATGGCATCGCTGCTTTGGCGCTCATTACTTTTAAACTTTCTATGGTTAGCCATGTGATTTCTAGCTGCAGTAGGTACCCAACAATTTTAACTTAGGCAAATAACGTAATTATGATATAATACAGGTATTAATTATATAGTACAATAAGTATTTTATGTCATTAATGTAATGGGTTAAATGTCATTTATAAAATACGTACACAATTCAAACAAAAAGTATGCAATAAAAAATATGAAATTGATTTCTATTTAGCCCATTCCAAAATAAATTTAGTAAGTTTTCTTGCTCTATATGATTTTTTGACTAAAAAAAATATTGGAACTTATAAACGCGTTGTACAGTCGAATGAAAAGGTTCGGTAGCGATAATATTCTGAAATCAACGGGAGTATGTGTGTGTGTGAGTGTGTGTGCATACGCGAATGTTTGTGTGTATATCTGTGTGTGTACTGGAACTATATTTTTCGTTTCTGATTATATTTTAAAATTTTGACACAGATTGTTGAATTTAAAATCAATTTAAAAAAAGTGTCAAGTGAAGCAAACATTTCAAAATTTCTTTGCTTATAGATGATAAATAATACAACAGAATGTATAAAAAAAAATTAATGTAAGATAGGTTTGGTAGCTTTACAACTTGAATTCGTCGTTTTTTTTACTTATAAATTTCATCAGACTTCTCATTAACAGTCCTATATATATATATTCATCTAACTAAGTATAACCGCTTACGTTACATTCCACCAACGCTGCAATAGCGCATTGAATTAAGCAAAGCTATTTGATCCACCCGTCTCCATTCCGACCTACATTTAGAAAAACGATACCGATCAGGTAAGAGCAATTGTTCCCACATGTGAACGTTATTACAAGTCTAGCTTCAGGGCGGGACCACCTAAGAAACGATGACGTTTGTATTTTATGTAAATGTTTCCCAACGTGGGCCGTCGGTGGCTGTTTTTAGAGCTGTATTATACAGGGGTGCTATTCAGCAGTTTTTGATTCGGAGCCGAAATGGGTCATTTTATTTATGAATGCGGTGCCTGAGGCGCGTTGTGGGAGCCTATTTGTCGATAACGCCGTCGCGTTATGTGCCGCGCAGTTTTGCGTGAAGTTTTGCATGAATGGGCTTAGTGAAGATTGGAGCGAGCTTTGACGGTTCGGTATGCGGTGAGCCGAATATTGATGATCACCACTATGGGTTAAACAGCATAAATATTTTAAACCAAAATCATACTGATATTATGAAATCGTGACAATTTGTATGGGTAATTCTTATACCAAAAGTATTAACCATAAAAATTGTTGCGCTGTAATTAATAATAGACATATTTGCCTACTTCAGACAGTCACAGTCCTTGAATATCCTTGTCCTTGTCCTTGTTTACTCCGTCCTTGAATATTTTCAAGGACAGAGTAAAGTTGCATAATTTTTCACTTATTTAAATAAATGTCGTAGGACATTACACACAGCGCCATCGGACCCCAAACTAAGCAAAGCTTGTACTATGGGAGACAGATAACTGATAGAATACTTAAATACTTTTTTTTTTTGTAAATGTATACTTATAATACATACAGTACACCCAGACACAGAACAAACATTTTGTACCACAAAATGTTTATCCTGTCGGGAATCGAACCCACCACTTAGTGATACCATAAAATATTTACTAAAAAAACATTACAACGCGTGACATTTTACGTCGGCTAGAAATTAATAGAGTATTTTAAGCTATATAATAATTAGTTTATTTCCACTCAACAGTCGTTCCAGTCACAACAGTGATGAGGACATAAATTTGACTAATTTGACAAAAACTTATTCATTCAAAAACGAATCTTATAAACTTAAATCAAATTCAAAATGAACTTCCGCAAAGTAACGCCTGAATCAATAAATTAGTATTTTAAGCATTGATTACTTTTTTATTGTTCTAAATAGGTTCACATTTAACTACACTCGCCTGGTGTATATTACTTTATATTTGAAGATACCCGTATTGTACCTTACTGAACACAGACTCCGGCAGAGAGTTCCACAACCTCGCTGTGCGAATAAAAAACGTGGAAACAAAAAGCTTTGCCCGTACATTGGGTTTATCCACCATATATTGGTGACGTTTTTGTCGTGTTCGTCTGGCCATCCGGTAGTAGAAACGTGCAGGGGGAACCAAATTGGTGCACACTCTCCGAAATATATCCGGCATGTTTTGAGCAGCTTTGCTTGTAAACACATTGCCTTCAATGTAGCGATTCAATTGCGTTTGCAGCGATGATATTTCAGTGGTTAGCGCGGTAGGTTCGCATGCCGAAGGGCGTGGGTTCAAACCCCAACAACGAGCTTGAGCTGCCGGTGAAGGAAAACATCGTGAGGAAACCATAGCATGGTGGTAGGGTACTTTCTAGTACTCGACTGGTTAGCTACCACCCTCAAGTTGAAAATCTGCCGCCATGCATCTAACAGTGTGTTCCGGCAGCCTCACTTGAGAGTGCTCTACCATCTTTGACCACACCTTTACTTAACATCGGGTGAGCTGTGGACAAACATCTAGCCTGTCAAACAAAAAAAAATGTGTCAAATCAAACATTTAACAAACTTTATCTAATAACATATTAAGATACACAATCTGCGAACTCTTAATAATAATACACTTGGTTCCTCAGCTCATGACGTCTCAGGCAAGTACCTCGAATAATTCAAAGGAAATTCGGATTAAAAATCGCCAGGAGTTCTTGAATTTATTTCGCGCGACGAAATTGCCGGTGGTTGGCCTTCCTTCCTCACTGGCTTCCTTCGTTATAAATAGCATGAAATTCTTCTGAGGTGGCTCGATTTCATGAATTTTTGTAGCTTCATATTTCGCGACAAATAGTTAATAGTGAAACTTTGCACGTTTGAAATTGGATTCCAGTGAGAAACGCACGTAGACATGTATCATATCAAATGTTGCAGCTGGTTTCTATTACTTCTAACTTTATGAAAATACTATTTTACTTTCAACAAAAACTATTAGATATTGCACAGACTAAAGATTTAATGTTGTTTGTTTGAGTATTTTACTAATACATAATCATAATTATGTACACTTTTTATAATTTTTAGGTTTCCGTACCCAACGTTAACTACACCCAACCCTATTACTAAGACAGTTGAAATTTTCAGAGATGATGTATTTCTGTTGCCGCTATAACAACAAATATGAAAAATCAGAATAAAATACGTATTGAAGGGGGCTCCCATATATTTTTTAACCGTTTTTATAGTTAGTGGTACGGAATCCGTCTTGCGCGAGACCGAGTCGCACTTGGCCCGTATTTTTATGGTGGACGGATTCATTTTGGTTTTACTGCCTAATATGTGAAAAGGCCTTAGTCCACCACGCTCGCGAAGTGCGGGTTGGTAGACTTCACATATCTTCGAAAACTTTTTTTAAGAAATTTCCGACGTGTAGGTTTGTACATCTTCAATACGCACATAACTTAAAAATAAACAGAGGTGTGTGCCGTGAATTCGAACCCGGGACCTCCAGATTGAAGCGAAACGGTATCCCAGCTAGGTTGTCAAACCTTCGGCAATAAATTTTTAAACTTTATTTTTTATTCAGTTATTGAAAACTCTTTATTTATTAATTTATTTTTGCAAATTTAATTCGATTGATTTTTTGGATATTATTTAATTTTTGAATCGACACCATGTTTTATTTTTTATATGTCATTAAATAAATGATACTCATTTGAGTATGAGTATGAGATAAAAGAGTACTCATATACATTTTAAGATTGTTTTACCAACTTGTAAAGTTTATAAGTAATGCATACATGAACACGCAGCCAACAAACATCTGAGTTTGTGACATGAATATTTACTCTGGACGGAAATCGAACCCACGTTTTGTTGTAGCTTTGCTTCTTGAGCGTTGGTTCGACTCCCACCCAAAACAAACATTATGTGATGAACATAGACATTTGTTCTATACTTGGGCATTTTATGTGTATTATAAGTACGTATTTACTAAGAAAAAGTATATAAGTATACTTTGAGTAATCCGGTTCCTATACTACAAGCTTTACTTAGTTTGGGGCTAGATGGCGCTTCGTAAAAAGCTCTCTGTTATTTATTTGTTATTTAGTTTTGCTGATGGCAATCAAATACATCGTTTTTTACGAAGAATTTCGTTCCCACTCTTCGTCGACGCGCAAAGGAATGCTTGGCAAAAGAAAATCCTAGAAAATTATCTTACAAAGGAAAACAAGCTTTTCATCTCATAATACAACATTCATTCATACACCGTTCATTAAGTCCATACGCTCCAGGGAATTCGGATTGATGTCGCCATCGTTCTTAAGTAGCTTCACCCACAGTCTTGCGCGCGGGAAAATGTTTATAAAGTGGTATTGTCTTGCATTTGGATATCAGGTAATATTTATGTTAATTCCCTATTATAATAATAATAATATTTTTATTTGAGAAAAATTTATACAATTAAGTTAGTATTTCTTATAACTTAAAACACTAAGTTAGTTAATTTAATAAACATATAACTAACTTCTTCTTGCTGTGTACCCTGGATCTCACACTAGGGAGTCCCGTGTCGTGAGGTTCAGTGATTCCCACCTTGATTATTGCATGCATGTCTGTGTGTGTATGATATGTATGTATGTAACTGTGAGATTGTATGTATGTAACTGGCGAAGGATTGCGACAATCCTATCTTATCATTATTTATTAAACACAAAGTTTTTTTAATTCAAAATAGGCACAAGGATGCCATAACTTCAGCTTTCTCTTGGCTAGTATTATTTTTTTATTTTTAAACACACGTAGATAGGCCTAAAACAGAACATTAATTTTCGAACGAAATCTCCAAAACTGTGCGAGCATTCGCGCGCGAAAGCTCGCACGATTATCTCATGTACACATAGCCCAAACATATTTTATGGGTGCACATGTACTAGTATTTTTTCAACACTTGTATCCATTTGTCATGGAGTGGGATATTTTTCAAGGTACACAAACATCCTGACAGAGATTGTGTTCAGTCACCGTACCGGAAATGTGTAATTAGGGAAGGGGAGCACGATACTTGTGGTCGGAAAATATCGATATACGAGGTTGCGACATTCTTTTTTATGATTAGCAGTCTCTATTTTTGTGAAAAATTACGAATAGTTGTAGCAATGATAGCTCAGTGGTTAGCGCGGGCGGTTCGCATGCCGAAGGGCGTGGGTTCAACCCCCAACAATGAGTTTAAACTGCCGGTGAAGAAAAAAATCGTCAGGAAACCATTGCATGGCGGTAGGGTACTCTGTAGTAGGTACTCGGCGAGCTAGCTACCACCCTTAAGTTGAAAATCTGCCGCCAAGCATCTAACAGTGTGTTCCGGCAGCCTCACTTGAGAGCCAGTTCCATTCTAGACTATGTGTGCTTTACCGTCTTCGGCCACACCGTCACTTAACATCAGGTGAGCTGTGGTCACACCTAGCCGGTCAACCACAAAAAAAAATGTTTTCCGAGACTCGTATCGTAGGTATAGTTCTTGCTAAATAGCTTTTCTATAAGTTTTTCGAAATGTTTTAGAAGAGGATACAATTTCTAAGTAAGTAATCATGCGGAAACTTACCCCTTTGGAACCCTATGACACTATCAGAATTTGAGTAAATTAAAATTGAGCTACTAGCCCATACTGTTAGGTTGTACATAGTGTGTCCAGTGTGTTATGACTAGTTATGGCACAATTGCGCTCATCAATAAATCGATGGGATGTCACGTCTGCCACGCGATAAATCATCAACATTTGTGACGACATTGTGACGTCATTATCTGGCTCATTTGACGGCGCTGTACGGTTCAATGTGGATGAAATGCATGATTTCCATGTATGAAAATAAAATGTATGATTTCATAGTGTGAAAAACATAGTGTATTATTTTTCATAGTGTGTGAGTGTGTGTTGGATTTGATAATGTGTAATTTTTTATAAGTGTGTGTTCCATGGTGTCATTAGTTTCACTTCACATGGAAGTCTATCAGATACGATAACTACGCAATAGATTAAAAAAAAATGATATTCTCTTCGTTGATTTTGATTACTAGTTGTCAAAATAGCTCTAAGTCAAATAAACGGACAAAATATGAACCAGCACCTCAGATTATGTAAAAATACATATAAGTCTAAACGCTCTCCTGATGGTAAGAGATAACGCCTGTCCATGACCATTGCAGCGATACACAGAACTTTGAGTAACAAAACAAAGTCCAGGGCATCACTGCTTTGGCGCTCATTACTTTGAGACTTTCGATGGTTAGTCTCAACAGCCCAGTAATTTCGCTAGCTGCAGTACCCTTCAAACCGGAACACAGTAATGTTTACACACTACTGCTTAGTGGCAGAATAACTGGTGCTGCGGTGGTACCTATCTAGACGACCTCCTGCTAAGGAGATCTACCACCAAGTAAACAATCTGTCGCCAAGCACCTAAAACGGTGTGTCCACGCAGCCTCACTTGAGAAATAGTTAAATAACTCAACCATTCCAGGCTAGGTGTGTTTTACCTTCTTTGACCACAGCGTCACTAAGGTGAGCTGTGGTCAAACATATAGTTTGCCAAAAAAAAATCTATATTTGATATTTTTTCAAGATTTTATATTGTAAGTAAGTACTGGGAACAAAATTATTTTTATCTCATTCGAATGCGTAATTTGGACATCACAATAAAAGACACCAAAATAACTAGATTTTCTGCTAAAGTACATTTTTTAATTGATAAATCTATGTATCTTGATATACGATAGACGTCAAGTCAATGATTGTCGCTTTCGCATATAAATTCTTCCATAAAGAACCTTGAAAGACCATACATACGTAAAATTACCAATTATGACTTGCAAAACTACTATGGTTACAGTGTAACCTAGGAAAAGAGATCTGCCATATACAGCTCGACTTCTTCACTAAAGTATACGCAATAAAATTAAGTGCTGAAAAACTTTATTGCGAATCTCTGAATTCGCGAAAGAAGTTGCAACGTGTAACAGTAAGGGCGTCGAAAATTTGGGTTGTTTTAAAATTCAAACTAACGAGCAAAAGGTTGAAAAAACAAAACCCGCTTATTTATCTTACGCCGCGCCTCATCAATTTTTTTAACTTCAATTTTAAATTTAACCAAAAAAAATTATTTTCTTTGAAACTATCCCGAGCGTTGCTGCCGCAAAAAAAAAACAATTGCACTGCAATTTGAAGACACTCATATTGTAACCATCGGAGAACAGCCACTCAGTCGCATTCCACTGTCTAGCGGTCCGTACAATGAACGTGGAATTAAATCGTTTCGTTTGAAGTTTTGGAACGTCGACCATGAAACGATGTCGCTTTTTCGGGCTTATGATTTTCAATGGTTAGGTAGAGATAAGCACACGAACAATTAAAGTAAGCGTTAATATGTACGTAAACTTACACCTTGGTCGCAAGACCTAGACACTTTTACAGGTTCCCGTCCTTGCAACGTGATAACCTGGGCATACACACTATCCCCTGCTAGAAAGTTTCGCCGTCAAAAGCATCAGGGTCCCAATGCCAGAGCTAGCATTAAATTCAATCTTTACTGCTGACTTACCCTACACTGATATAGACACGGCAAAGTTGTAGAGCCCGTTTTCGACAATGTCGGTCTTCAAATCCAAAGTAAATGGGTTCCATCTAGGTAAGCGTGCTCCATCTTAGACCACTCAACTGCTTAACATCGGGTATGGTGTGGTCTAAAATGAAGAACGCTTGAAAATAATCACTTCGTACAGACACTGGCTACATTGGTACAATTTTTGTCGGGATTTTGCACTTGGTTCTGTAGTAAAATTTTAATACCTAAGAATACTGTGTGCTCCATTCAGCTTATTATCATTAATCCGAATAACCTCGTATTAGACCCTACTGTAATTTCATTTTTGCAGTTATAAGCAAAAATCCGTCCGTCGACTCTGAATACTGGAATCCTCCATGAATTTATAGTGCCACAAGAAACTTCAGGAAGGAACCTTGGCTCGGATTTTTATAGTTAACAAAAAATATAGCCGGTTTTATTTGAACCTAGACGAAGCAACATTACCTACTCACAATTTTACTCTCTGCATTGTAATATTTTCAGAAACTAGAGGTTTTTTAAGACATAAAAAAGTTGTGTTTCAAATAATACGCACTAGCGTAACTAAGTGGTATGATGTGAAAAATATATTCTTCCTATTGTTTCCAAAACTAAGTAGAAACATCTACTTTACTAGGGCATGGACTGGATTTAACCGTGATTTACATTGTGTGACTTTGTGGCTAATATTTATTAAACTCAATGCTATCATGACACGCACAATACACAATGCACGATGCCAAAAAAAGTATCGAGTAGTGCGGTCTAGATGGCGCCACTTTCTGTCGATGTTTTAGACTATTTGTACTACTATGTTTTGACTATTTTTTTGGTGGTCACTTCTAGCAGTGAAAAGTATAGAGATATGCTACGTGAATATTGGTTTCTTTCTAATTATACTCTATTACCAATATATTTTCAAATACACAAAAATCAAATACAAATAATGATGATGATGATAATAATGTTCTTGAAATACATTGAAGCTTTTTCTTTGTTGGCAGGCTAGACGTTTGACCACGGCTTACCTAGTGTTAAGTGACGGTGTGGTCGCAGATGGTAAACACACCTAGCCTGGAATGGAACTGGCTCTTAAGTGTGGCTGCTGCAGCAGATTTTAAACTTGAGGGTGGTAGCTAGCCAGTCGAGTACTAGAAATAGAATAGAAATACCCTACCACCATCCAATGGTTTCCTCACGATGTATTCCTTCACCTGCAGCTCAAGCTCATTATTGAAGTGTGTGTGAGTGACCTAAGGCGTGTGAATCGATGGTGCTAACCACAGATATATCATCGCTACAAAAACATTGATACGCTCTGAATCTTTATGAAAAAAATACAACACAAAGGTCAATGTAAAACTACATTTTTTTATGTTTATTATCAAACAGTAACAATAATGTAGACAATTTAAATTAGTTGCAACCGCTGCGGGAGTGGAATCAAATGGTGCTGGAGTATTTACGTCGAAAGTCGACGAACCGCGACTGGAGACGTGCCTGAAATACATTTGCTACAGTCTGTACCACAATATGCAACTGTGTCCTCATTGTAGTAAATGGAAACACTGACTTATAATTTATTTTAAACTTGAGTTAGAAATGAAATCTTGGTTTTACACATGTGAGGATCTAGCGTGACAACTTGCTAACAAACTTTCTTCAATTTCTTCTTTGTTTTTGTTCCGATATTATATTCAAGTATTTTTTTTTTAAGTTTCAAGTTTTAGTTTTTTTTATAGATTTTGTTTTTTTTCAGGTTTAATGGTATGCGTTTTAATTATTATAAGAACGATTGTAATAGATAATATAAAAAAGTTTAATTTAATCAGTTTTCGTTCATTCCTGCTAGGGGCGCCTATCAATTTTTTAATACATTTTAGTATTGAAAAGATAACGGAAGCTTTTTTGCAAATTACATGCTAGACAGACTAACCATCGAATCTCAAAGTAATGAGCGTGAAAGCAGCCATTTTCTGGACTTTGTTTTACTACTCGAAGTTCTATATATATATATCGCTGCAATGGTCATGGACGCGCGTTATCTTCTACCATCAGCGTCTCGTTCGTCTCCTTGCTATGACATTAAAAAATGTATCTGATTAAAACTTTTAGATTATTTTTTGAATACATATTCCATACCACTAATATTATAAATGTGAAAGTTGGGACGCATGTTTGTTACTCTTTCACGCAAAAACTACTGAACGGATTTGTATGAGATTTGGTATGGATGTGGCAGAGACCCTGGATTAGAAAATAGGCTACTTTTTATCCCGAAAAGATGTAGCGGGTGACACCGCGAGGCGCAGCTATCGTTTCACCATCCCCTTAGTTTTAATGTCGTCGGGTAAAAAACAACGAGTTCACAAATTTGTCATGCACGTCAGCTAAAACAGAAACAAACGTGTGTAAACATTATATTTTGTTGACGCAACGTTGTACATCGTTGTGTCACGTTGTGTCGAAAAATTTGGGCCTGACGTTTTTCCCAGTACGTATCCGAACACAATCGGATATCATTAGTGTTATTTATGTGTTCGTCGTGCCGTGGACGTCTCCCGACGTGACTTCAATTCGCAACGGGCACTATGGTGGACACTTACGTTCTCATTGATTGCTTTTTAGTTTTCCTGCTTTTTCTATAAAAGAAATACAAAAGTATGAAATGCCTACTGCAGCTTTGTCACTAGCGCGGAAAGTCATGTTTCAAGCTATTTATGTTTTCAAATGTTTATAAATACTTTTTTTTGTCGAACTGGACACAGCAGGGACAACTTTTTTATTATAATTGTTTTTATTTTTCTCATATTTTTATTATTTATTTGTATGTAATCGCAAATAATTACATGGTTCAAAGGCCTTTGGAGCCAAACCATGAAATTAAAAAAAAGTATAAAACCTTTTTTAAATGTGGTCTATAAAGTATGTAATATAGGTTTATAATATAAAGTATATAATACACGTATATAATATACGTATATAATATACGTATGTAATATACGTATATAATATTAAGTATATAATATACGTATATTAATATAAAGTATATAATATACGTATATTAATATAAAGTATATAATATACGTATATAATATAAAGTATATAATATAAAGTATATAATATCGGTTTATAATATAAATGGGACATTACACACAGCGTCATCTGACCTCTAACTAAGCAAAGCTGTACTAGTGAAGTCGGATAACTGATAGAATACTTGTATAGTTTTTTTTGTAAGTAAATAACCATAATACATACCTACAGTACACACCGACACAGAACAAACATTTGTTTATACCACACAATGTTTGTCCTAGGTGGGAATCGAACCCACCCCCTTGTTACGTAGCTCGATGTTAATTCGCGATTTTACAGTAAGGAACCCTAAAAAATGCCGCTTCGAAACTTGAAGGACAAAATGAATTGAAAGTAGTGTTGTGCCGACTCTATTATTATGTATCAATGTACCGATTATGCATCTGAACATAATCGATGATTAATGAACTTATTCAATTATTGTTTTCTTAACTGTTAAGTAGGCATGTTTAACTCGTTCCCCAAATCTAGTTAAGTGTTGCGAATATTAGGTTGGTAGGTATAATATCTTATGAATATTAAAAGTTCTAGTCGAACTTTTGATTTTAAAAAGTCGCTATTATGATAAGGAAGTAAAATATGTATAGGTACACATTATGGGAAATCTCCAATTTTATCAAAAAATGTTGAGATGTTTACCAAAAGTAAAGTGCTACAGAATATGGGCAAATTAAATTTTGTTATTCTTAAAAAGTTTAATGGCTAGTAGATACTAACCCTTTGTCCCATTTCCTCATGAGTATTATTTTCGTAAATTAGTCTAGGTCGTAGGTAACAAAATGAATAATCGATTATTATTGGCGATTAATTGAGCACATCACTAATTAAAAGGTCACTCACGCAGTTACTTTTTGTCTTTTCGGGCGTGAGATCGTTTGTTTTCTTTTGATAAATTTATACTATTACTCGAACTCTATGAATACTACGATAATTATGATTGCGTTGGCGCCGCGGGCGGGAGCTCGCGGTTTCATCAAGGAAGACCGCCGTCGGAACAACGTACACTTCGTATTCATGTCCAACCCATGAAATAAAAAAAAAAGTATACAACCTTTTTTTAACTTGTATACAAATCAATAACATAAAACATACGTTTTGAAAAACAATACATTAGGACGGCACGATTTTTCCGCGATACCACCTAAACTCCCAGTGATTGCTTTTTAGTTTTCCGGCTTTTTATAAGAGAGATGTTCGCTTTAAAATGCCAGCTTTGTCGATGACGTACGGACTGTCAAAACCCGCGCACGTCATTTTGTTCGAAATTCGGATTTTGAATTCGCGACAGTAGCTGCGCCATTTTTACGCAACCAATAGAATTGTACAAAATTGACGTTTCTATTACTTAACGTCATTTTTGTGAAATTTCGTTCGAAATTTCACCCCGCACTCACTGTTGAACATAGTAGAGTTACTATAGGTAGGTAGAAACTCTTTATTGCACACACAGGGAATAAAAACTGCTGCTAGGTACAATCTGGAAAAAAAATGGACTCACAAAGTAAACAAATTATTTCTATTCTTCTTCTTTGGTTTAGGCATTGTACTTTGTGCATTTGCCAGTGTATTTGTATATTTTAAAGTTTTTTTTTTAAACTAAAATTTAATTTTAATCTGAATCCAAGATTATGGTCGCTGTTCAGGATAACGCTTGAGATCGGATTGTAAAATGACTAATAGTCATAGGGGTATATTAAACCGAAAAGAAGTTATTATCAGGACTGTTTTGTAAAAAAATATAATTAAGCTGACGTCACTGTTCTATCGCGACGGTATCGCATCCATAGACATTTAATCTATGGAAATACAACACTATGCCATTTACACGTTATTTTTTGATATATTTTCTTTCACGACTTTAAAGATGTTGTTCATAATGATGAATACCATAATCGCTTTGGACTAAATACACCAGTAACATTTAACCCGGTATGTAAGTATCGTTATTTAATACTTGCAGAGAAGCCATGAAGTTACATTTAATCCAATAAGTCCTCCAACCAATTAAATATCAAAATATTTAACCCCCATCTATCAATGTAGCATTAACACCGAGTCTAGATAGTCTCTTCACTGTCCCGCTGAACAAAATTCAGGTACTGTAATTACCAGCGTGATGGAACGAGAGAAAATACACATTATCGCACGCGTTAAAAAGGGATAGGTGAATTGATCAGGAGAGTCAATCCGTCAATGTCGTTTTGGGTAATCTTGTAAAACGAGAGTGATAAATCCGAGTGAGGCGTCGAGGCTACGATTTTTGCAATTGCTATTATTAAATAAGGGCTGACACGCGTTGCGTCTTCTTTGTAAAGCCACATGTCACCCTTTAATCTTGTACGTTTATTGAAACATGTTTTAACGCGACTTTAGATTTTGTTGTAATATATTTATTTTTACATGACGTAGTTAAATTATTTTTATACTAGCTGCACCCCGCGGTGTTACCCAATATATATTTTCAGGATAAAAAATAACCTATGTGCTAATCCAGGGTCTCAGCTACCTCCATACCAAATTTCATTAAAATCCGTTCAGTACTTTTTGCGTGAATGAGTAACAAACATCCATTCATCCAAACTTTCACTTTTACAATATTTGTGGAATGGGATACATTGAATGTTTACTTGGTGGTAGCAGAAGGTTTACGCTATCCCCGGGTGACATAGGCCACTTTTTATTCCCACGGGAACGGGAACTACGCGGGTGAAACCGCGAGGCGTTCGCTAGTAGTATATATTTTTATAATAAGGGTTGGAAATAAAGCAGCATAATTTTTCCGCGTTCGCGCCAAAACTGCTTCGGGAGTTTTTCTTCTAATTTGATAGTGTCATTCGTCACACATTTCTCTAAGTCCTTGATTTGTGACATCGTAGTAACTGCAGTGGCAACTGCCGGCGGGTATTTGGATGCACGCCAGGCCACTGATACGGGCAGCGGACCGTGAGTTTTCTTGTGCACTTTGCAAATTAAGTAAACTTTAGTATTGTAAACAAACTTTTCAATATAAGATTGAATTCAACAATATTTTAAAAATAAAATCATAATTTACGGGACAACTACTCTATAAACCAGACCACTTCTAGGCTAGAAAGGTTTGTTTGGCCGTAGCTTAGTTTTACTACAAAGGTCGTAATGTCCTGAGTAAGAGGTCGTCTACGTACGTACCACAACACACCGTGGCAGTATAAGTTATACTGCTACGATGCAGTAGTGTGTAAACATGACTGTGTCCCAGTTTGAAAGGTCTAAGTCAGTTTACTAGCGAAATTGCAGGGCTATTGAGACTCACCATCGAATGTCTTACAGTAATAAGATAATGTCTTGAATTTTGTATTGTTACATTTTACTTGGTGGTAGATATCGTTAGCGGGAAGTCTCCCTGGTAATGAATCTAGGTACCGCCGCTGTACCAGGTATTCTGCCGCCAAGCAGTACTAAATTGCTAAGTGGGTAAATATAACTTTTTTTTATGTAGAGATAATGAGACGATCGACACGCTCTCCTGGTGATAAGAGAAAACGCCTGACCATGACCATTGCAGCGATACACAGAACTTTGAATAGCAAAACAAAGCCCAGGGCATCGCTGCCAGTTATTCTGCCGCTAAGCAGTAGCGTGTTCCGGTTTGAAGGGTACTGCAGCTAGCGAAATTACAGGGCTGTTGAGACTAACCATCGAAAATCTCACCAACAAACCACTGTCAAATGAGCTAACAGGGCAAAATTAAATAAAATAATTACAGTACAGCTTTGAAGGGTACTGCAGCTAGCGAAATTACAGGGCTGTTGAGACTAACTATCGAAAATCACACCAACAAACCACTGTCAAATGAGCTAACAGGGCAAAATTAAAAATAATAAAATCAATGTAACTGAAAAATTCGCAAATATTTTTCTTTCCTAAATAACCAATTTAACAGGAGTCAAACACGAGACTTAAAGAATTTTAGCGTAAACATAACGGAACCGACTTCAAAGATACGGCGACCGACCGAATTATTTTGTCCGTTTTATCTTCCATCGGAAAACTTTGATCATTGGACTTGACAGTTATTATTTTATTTCTAACTTAAACACTTTGAACGCATCATTGGAGTTGCAGATACGAAAATTTATTCATTTACTAAAAGTAATCATTCGAGTTGACTGAAAATTGTTAATTACTTTTCAATAGTTTCTAATCGAACGTCAAGAAATAAAATCAATAAAACAGTAAATATAAAACTTACTCACTAACTAACATTTGCTTACAATTTACATTTCAGATGTCTGTGTTTATTAAAGAGCGTTTAATCAATTCGAAGACACGTGATTTGTTATGTAATGTATTGTAATGACATTTTTCAGTAGATGACTTTGTTCATTTGTGACATTTCATATGATCAATATAAATGAATTTGATATTGTGTCAAGTTTTTTTTTAATGTAAAAAAAATGAGACGCTCAAGTCAGTTTCTGTCTTTATTCGTTCAGCTATCGTCAGAACTCAAATTCTAACATTTGCAAACAGTTAAATACTTTACATTGTAAGCACCGAACTATTGAAAATCCTACTTTAGCGTTTGCAAAGGATTCTGCTCGAGTATTAGAGATTCGATAATCCAAACGATTAAAAATACGTTATTTTACATGGTTTTTGCTAAATTTTAATCGCTTTCTAGACACGGATATCAAAACAAATCTTCAAAAATATTTATTATACGTTACTAGGGTATTTGAAAGAAAGAAAAATATTTTATTTTGTAACAAATACAAACACAAAAACAAACAGTTACAAAATAGGGGGTAGGTTAGCTGTCTTACTGCTGGGCCTTTTATCATTATGAGGAAGGTCCTCCACGTTGGCCAAGTGTAGGATAGCAGATCTTTGAAAATGTTAATAATACAATTCTATTTCGTCGTTTTAGTTACTTTAATTTTAATACAAAAAAATTAATTACGACATCACTATCACTAACACAAATATATAGGGCACAGATATAAACTATTAAGTAAAAGGGCGTTTTCTCTAGCGTAGCCGGCTATAGCATTTCAATGCTTTTTCTGACATCGCCATACTTGTCTTACTTGTCTAGGCAAACTAGAAACGCTAGAATTCGGACTACACCTCACACACGTAGCACAACCAACTTACTCAGATAGTTCCTACAAGCGAAACTAAGTTTTCCAATAAATAATATTGCTTGAATATGTGTCACAGAATTCAATAATGTTGTTGAAATACTGTAGTTACAGAAGTTCCTTTACTCACTGTATTATATTGTGTTAGGTACTTATAAAATTTGTGATCCTTAGTTATATAATAGACTAGTAGACGCCTCGCGGTTTCACCCGCGTAGTTCCCGTTACCGTGGGAATACAGGGATAAAAAGTAGCCTATGTCACCCGGGGATAGTGTAGTTTCCAAACATGAAATAATTTTTGAAATCGGTCCTAGTTTCCTCTTTATAAATAAATTTATATAGCATAATACATTGGACCCCGTATCTTTTTTAATTTATTCTTGGCCATTTTTGGTGACCCAACTTCACAATGTTGCCAGTCTTAATGTCGATGCGTGACATTAAGACTGGCAACATCATAAAAGATACCAGTTTCTTGAATCTACATATAAATATAGAATCACAAAGTAAATGTAAAAAAATAACTATGCATGCGTGAGAATTTCACCGAATAAAAGGCAATTACTTACGGCCCATACCCACGCAGCCTATTGACAGAGTAAGAAAATCCCGGCAATACAACGTCTAATAAGAAGCTGTATTTCTTACGAAAGTGTGAATTTCGCGCAGCTGTTTTGAGTTCGTAACACAGCAGTCTTAACGGCGACATAGAACTGTGTGCTTTTAGTACCTTCACGTAGGTGCTTGGGGGTTTAAGAACTTGAAGTTAACGAAACGGAAAATATTTCGCCGGCGTGAGTTTCGTTTGCTAGACTTAAAACTCTGTAGGTATTGAAAATTATTTTGTAATACAAATTTAGTAAAATGTATATACATTTTAAACGAGAAAAATAAATAAAGTACCTTGACAATAATTCTAAGAAGACCGCCTTTTAACAAACATGATTTAGATACAATTTCTTGACAGAAAAAAATAATTAAAACATGTAAAATATTACGCAAGTAGGTAGGTACCTACGTTTTTGTGTTTTAACTTTGTATCAAGACAAATAAATTAAATTAGCGACTGCCACTTTAGTGTTACTTTATTCAATGGTGCTGTGTATTTTTTTAAACTAAGCTATAGATTTTTAGTAATAAATATAACATACGAATCACAACGTCAACGCGTTACTGTGAAATAAATAAATAAGGAAATATAATCGTATCCCTTCCAGCCACTGCTATGGCAATATACGTAATGTCGCCTTTCTATTGAGCCTTAGGGTGACCTACGAAACGTTTACCGATCTCCATTTGAGAACACTATGGAATCAAAAAGGGAAGACCCAGCGATTGTGTGACAGGTAAATCCAGCTCCCGCAAATTCAGTTTGCTAATACGCTGATATCACTGACTTAAGTTCGATGACAAATTAATTTGTTCCAAGTACGATATCTTAGAGAGATTCTAAACATTTTTATTCCAAGTTTTTGGATACAAGGTAAATATTGCTTAGTTACTAGTATCTTAACCCAAAAGTACTTCAGCACTACTCTTCCTGTATTGCGGCTGTAACTTTTAACCAACTTGTAACAAACTAACCAATACGATACAACATTGTACCGTTGCTTGCTAATAGCGTTAATAAATGCACTCGTTATTTACTAAGAAATTTATTGGTTTCGGCGCACCTGTGGCCAGCGCTCATAAACTTTGTTACGTTTCTGTTTTGGTATGTGTTGGTTGTTATTGACTTCCCCAATTCGTAATATTGGATAACCTACCTTGGTTACGGTCTAGGCTGTACAGTAATTTGAGAGCACACACTTACAGTCCTCTGCTTCAGTGAAAATGTGGAAAAAACATATTGCCGTATTGTATTATTTTGATAAGCTTATGATTTTTAAATGTTTAATTATAAAAATAAAAAGGTTCTTGCCAGTTCCCTCCTCCTAGTGTCGTGTTCCTCATGTCTGAGGGTCGTGACCTCCACCTCCCAGGAGCCGTTCATGCACGATGTTGCGCCATCTACGCCTATCACTGGCGACATGCAGCGCGTCATACACCGATGTGTCGAGTGCGGTGCGAATCTGGTCGGACTAACGCATCGGGCTACGGCCTCGTGTTCTCTTGCCATCGACTTTCCCCGTAACCATCAGTTTTTCGAGATTGTCGTTTTCCTTTCTCGCTATATGGCCAAAATACTCAAGAACACGCTTGAGACAGATGGTAGAGAGCCTTTTCGTGATCTTAAGCTGCTGAAGTATTGATACGTTGGTCCGATGTGCTGTCCATGGTATCCTGAGCATCCTTCTCCAGCACCACATCTCAAATGCACCAATACGCTCGCGATCCGCCGCTTTCAGAGTCCACATCTCAGCTCCATAAAGAAAGATAGAGAAGACCAGAGTCCGGACCAGTCTCAACTTCGTCCTCTTGCCAGTTAATGTCTAATTATATAATGAGTAGAACATATAACAACAGGAGTGGTTCTGACACTTTTTTTTTAGTGTGGCCGCGTGTCTGAAGACGTCGCAGTAAGCTCCGTGTATACCTATTCCATATTTCTGACACCATATTGGAGGACTCTGGTGAGGAATGGCTCAAGAGCGCAGCAGCACTATGTACTCGCTTCCGCTTATGACTGAATGCTACCATGAGTTGGATGACACGTTATTTCGGTCCCGGTTCACTTGTTCAAGTTCTTTTAACAGTAATATTTGACATAAGATTTTAATATTCAATTGCAATAATTAATTAGTGAAACTTAAGTAATTATAGATGTTTGCATGCCATGGTGATAGAGCATGGCGATTCTATCCTATCCATGACTTTTATCTATATAACCCATGTTTCTGCAAAAAGAATTTGAATTTGAATTGAAATTGTACCGTCGAGCCATGTTAGAGGAATTGGATGGCACACTAATTTTGACTCTAGGATCGACCATCCATATAAATGTACTTTTAAAACACAGACAACATTATTTGTGCTGAATTTTTATATACTACGATGGAAAGGTAAACAAAGAGTGTTGAGACAATGGAAGTTGGAAACAGTATTTAGTGCAGTTTTCCAATGGACTTTGCTTGTTCGTAAAGCTACAAAATACTATCGAACTAAAACACTTCGTATTTGCAAGTACAATGTAAGCATTGTTTTACAAAACTTGATTTTGTAAGCACTTGTAAACTCGTGACTCGCAACCCTTGACAGTTTTAAAATAAATCTCAAAGTACTACAAAACATTTTCGACGCGTTTTCGAAAAAAAATTCTGACAAATTATCTCGATAGAAAGAAAGTAACCTGCTAAAATAATACAAAAGTGTATGTGTGTTTGTTTTATAGAGAGAAATTAATTAAATAGGAGACCTCTGTGATATTTTCTTTTATAAAATAGTCGGGAACCAGACACCACATATTTCAAATATGTCAGCACGAATTAAAGTAGTAAACTAGGGTAACAATGTACAAAAATATTTACAATATACTTTGTTTATTGCAGTTATTGTTTTCTTTTTTATCACGTAAAAGTTTAGTGTTAAAAAATGTCTTACAATGTTTGTGTAGCTACACGGTTGACTTTAATGCAGAGTCATTTTGAACTTTTGCGATTTAAACAGAAAATTATGTTTACCACCAAGATTCAAACGCGTGTAAAATACTATACTTATAGTAGTATGTTAGTTTTGTTTATTTACCTCGACGTATATCAACGGCGAACTCATATTAGCAACTCGGAGCGTCTGTAAATAACTTCCGAAGAACATAGTGTGAACACGTGATTGAATCCACAATCTCACGTTTGCAAAACAAGTTCTTGTCGTCTCTCCCAAAGGGCGACTGTCATGTTTTAAGATTATTCAAAAAATATTTTAATAACTACACGAGAAGACACTTAGCAGCGAAATCCCTACAGAACAGAGGTAAACTTCTGAAAACGTTAATTTACGCCAGAAAAAATTACAACCGGCTTAACGCTCGTTCAATATTCAGAAAGCGACGTGAGATGAACTCTTGCTCGAGAGTTTATCATCGCCCTGTCACTCTACCGTTATTTATGGACCAGTAAACTTGGAAATATATTTTCCTCGTCGACGGCCGCGTCCATTTCAGGTTAAGCCCCTTGGGCCAAGGCACTAGAGGAGTCGAGTGTCATAAATTTGAAAACTGTTTCGCGAAAGCGAAAAAATGAAACAAATATTTGACGTTCGCCCCGATCTTCGATACACACGAGCAGCCACGGCGATTTACGACTGTTTACAAATTTAACTCTCGCGTAAAGTGACAAAATTGTCTATGCATATAAATGGCCAGCGAGATTAAGCTTTCAGTTGCGCACAATCTTCGCCTTGATTTGCTAAACTTTTGATGTTAAAAGAAAACGTTTTCGAATAGCTTTTTGAGATCCTTTAAATTGAATTCTCACCAAAGAGACTTCGTATCGTGATCTTTTTAAAAACTATCTACTGGACAAAACATAAAAAGGATTGGCTTGAAAAAAGCTAAAACAATGTTAAAGCTTTGGTTAAATTGTAGCCTTTTCTTTCGAGTATAGATTTTTAATAAGTCATTAGATTAAGCCCCATAAGTACTCCGTTGTCCCCAGAAATAGCGGCGTACTAAAATAATTTTAACGACACTTTGATTACTTTTATCACAAGTTTTCGCTTCAGTTGTCACGTTTTCGAACCATTAGTTTTATGCGAATTACTACTGAGGAATTGCTTATTTATTATCAGTGTTTTATGAGCAAAACAATTTATCTCAAGGTTTGGGTAAGCAGCCGGCAAATTACTTTTAGAATATTACCTTTTATGGCAAAATCACTTTTTTACAGACCTTACGTGATGATCAAAATTTAGTCATTTTAGTGAATTTGGCGTCTAGTTTTATTGTATTTTTTTTTAAATAATAGAAAATCAAATATCTTTATTGTACTCTGAAACATACATACTTTAGAAAGGACAAAATACTTAACGCAACGTTATATTAGCAAAAATTAGTACAACGGCCTTATCGCCTAAAGAGATAAGACCTGCCTGTAGTTGAAAAATAAAAATTAAATAACGATAAAAGCAAATGAAAGAACCTTTACTTTACAAAAAATATTTAAATATTTTATGCAATTCTTTCCACCAATTTTAAATATTTTTCGTCCAAAGATTGTTTTACCAGTGTTTTTTTTTTGTTGACAGGCTAGGTGCTTAACCACAGCGCACCTGATGTTAAGTGACAGTGTGGTTGAAGATGGTAAAGCACACCTAGCCTGGAATAGAACTGGCTCTCAAGTGAGGCTGCTGGAACACACCGTTAGATGCTTGGCGGCAGATTTTCAACTTGAGGGTGGTAGCTAGCCAGCCGAGTACTAGAAAGTACCCTATCACCATACTATGGTTTCCTCACGACGTTTTCCTTCACCGGCAGCTCAGGCAGCTCACGCTCATTGTTGGGGTTTGAAGCCACACCCTTCGGCATGCGAACCGACAGCGCTAACCTCTGAGCTATCAGTAATGCGTTTTTATTTTAAAGTGCAAACAGTAACCGTTAAGCACCTAACAACATTTCGGTTGCCATATATGAAAGTCACATTAAATGTTTACCAGCTGTGTTTACCATCTATGACTACATAGTCACTTAACTTCAGGTAAGATATGATCCAATACCTCCCCTGTCATGTAGATACTTTCTTCCGTACTATTTGTTCTTATGAGGATATTGTTTGCGTATTCATTAAGGAGTCCGAACATGTTCGCCGCTAAATACGCCCTTTATATTAGTTTTGTCGTCTGGTGTTGTCATTGTCCAAGTTAATGAGTTTTTCCTCACTTTCATCATTACACAACTTTGCAAAACAAAAAGTGTCCATAATGTAATATCTACAAAAGAAATACTACAAACGACAGCTCATTATCGTCGGTACGTCCGATTAGTTCAACCGTTGTATTTGTATAGTTATTTTTTTTACTGCTTTCATTATCCAATAGTTTTATTCGACAGCCCTGTTGCTTCATTGGTAGTATGTCTGTTCCAAGAGCTATTCGATTCCCACCCAGGACAAACAGTTTGTGGTTAAAACAAATGTTTGTTCTGTGTCTGGGTGTTCTGTATACGTATTTACAAAAAAAAAATCTATCAGTTATCTGACTTCCATAGTACAAGCTTTACTTAGTATGGGGTCAGATGGCGCTGTGTGTAATGTCCTACGATATTTTTTTTCATTTATTTATGATCAAAATAATAAGGTTTTTAATAAATGGTAGCCAAGTTTATGAGCAAAAAAAAAGTATTGTCCTATTCTGTTTCAGTATCAAATAAGCTCACTCATTTAATATTTGTGTCTATGCTGGTTATTTCGGATGAATGCTTTGGGAGACATTTTAAATTGCGACAGTTTATACACTAGATTGAAACATAGGTTAACTTCATGACAAAGAAATAAACGGTCCCATTAAAATAATAAATCCGTAGTCAATATCAACAATATACCACTGCAAAGAAAATAGAATTTAAAGCAAACTTCCTTGTCCAAATTCTAATAAAATATTATGTGACACAATTTGAAAGTCGAGAAATTTAATCATCTCATGAAGTGACTAGAGATCTATTTTAAAAACGATTTAAAAGTGTCTAATTTCCATTTAACTTTATGAAGCGTATTCCAGGATGTTTCCTTTCCACTCCCAATATTTCACGGTTGTTGTCGAAGCTCGCGCTGAATCGGCTTTGCTGCTAATCCTTTCTCAACCCTACCTGATCCTGTTAGCTTTTAAATCAGCCTTTATAACATCGCGCCTTCTGAAGCTGCTTGGAAAATATTAAAGCTGGATAAAATGTAGATTTTTGAAAGTGAAGAATATTTCTTTTGTATATTTTTTTAATTGCTGGTCAACCTACAGATACAGATTAAACAGATTAGAAAACATGTTTTTCCTTAGTTAAATATGAGATTAAAGTTTTCTTGGAAAATGTTTATTTTCTGTTTGATGTCTAGTTTATATAAAAGGGTTTTTATAAAGCGGTTAAAAGTAAAACTCGTATAAAATGGAAAATTGTCATTTAAATGTAGCTTCTAGTATTCTTTGATTTTGGGGTCGCATTTTGTACATTTGCCAAATTCAAGTGTACTGTATATTTTCAAGTATAAGTTAAAAAGTCAAAATCACACAAAGTATGTCTCGGTCGAGTCCGGTCATGTAGTAGTGGTCTTAGTAATGACTTAGTGGGAACTTTACTGCGAGCTTCGATGCAGTTTTTGAAAAAAAAAACACAAATTGACTAATTGTGTTTTCATAAGATTCAAGGTTCAAGATATTTATTGCTTTCATACAGTACAAGATGTTGTGAATGCAAAGCAGTATATAGTACACAGTCAAATATGTGTCGAGCACAGCAACAAAAAGTCACCATTTTATATTGATTTGCTATACTCGCACACGTATTCCATTACTCTGTAACTTTTTTTTTTCATTATAAAAAAAAAGTGTTTTTTTTATAATTCATAAACACTAGAAAAACACACATTTTGGAAAAAAAAAATACAATGGGAAACACGACAATTTCCACGTTCCCGCCAAAACTTATTAGTGAAAAAAATAACAAGTGTTGCCATTTCTTTGAAATCAACTCTACTACGTATCCAAATGCAAAGAAATAAAAAATAAGCTTAGCTTTGATACGATATAAGTAAGTAATGGCGATGTGTAACTGTTAGTATAATACAACGGTTCAAACAATACTTGAAAACCCGCTTTTATTCAATTATTCTGCACAGATTCCTCGCCAAACCAAAAAAAAAAAAAAATATCAACTCATTTAAATTAATCCGTTGGCTCTGAACTAATTGATAATAGATATAAAACGCGTATACCGTTTTTAAAATATTTAAAATTATACAGGTTCCCCAGTATGCCATTCTACGGGAAATTACCTTGAATCCGTGTTACAAAGCCGTGCAAGTTGTTAAGTGGCCATAGAGAATAAGGCCCTTGACAAAATAGTATTATAACAACATGGCATGGATCCAAATTGTTGCATTATTTATACAGGTTTATAAGCTTAGGGTGCACAAAGCTGGAAGGAGATCATTATACACATCATTATGAATAATATTAACTATGAGGAAAATCTGAAATCACGAAAAATCTCATCAAACTTGTAATTGACAGTCTAGGTGTTCTACAACAGCTCACGTGATCTTAAGTCACGGTGTGGTCGAAAATAAAAACGAACCAAGCTTGAAATAGAACTGGCTCTTAAGTGAGGTTGTCGGAACACACTATTAGGAGCTTGCCAACCCTACCGCCATGCTATGGTTTCCTCCAGATGTTTTCATTTACTGGTAGTTCAAAGTCATTCTTGGGGTTTCAACTCACGTTCTTTGGCGTATGGCCCGAACACGCTAATCACTAAGCTACACAAGCTTTTCCATGGTGCAACTGTTTTTTACGATTTCAGTGTTACGGTTATATTTAAATTAAAGTCGTTAATAATGCAATTTTTTTTTAATATTATTTTATCCCATAGTTTTAGACACATTCTAATAAACCCTTAGTTATTAATAGTTCTTATAATACTGTATATCAAAGACGATGCACAAAGTATAGCGCCAAAACTCCCCACTTTTTCACCCATTTCTAGAGCCTAAAATATAACCTGGACGTTTTCACCCTAACTTTGACCACAAGATTATTAATCAAATTCGCAAGGAGCGTGAACTAGAAATATGATTTATGAAGTATACTTTTATCGAAACAATCGATACAGTATTGGTTGGGGCACGTCGTAAAAGCAATTTATCATAGTTATCTAACACAAGCAAGCCGTATTGTCTGCGGTGCAACCGACCACGTACCTATCTGTTTCAAAAGAAAATAATGGACAGTAATGGATTAAACAAACTCGATTCCAACGATGATGTGGCTGGGCAACTTGCATGTCATGTAGGGGTCGTTACGGAAGGGCTATATGTTACAGGAATTTATTCTAACATTACCCTACTTCTTGAAATTCGGGTGGAAATAAGGTGTTTTAAAGTAACGAGAAAAATTAAATGCTGTCATAATGGTAAGAATAACGCCTGTCCATGGCCATTGTAGTAATAACCAGCACTAACAAAACAAAGTTCAGGTTACCGCTACTTTGGCGCTCATTACGTTAAAAATACTTTTAAAAGTATCAAATCGAGTCATAGTAATGTTTTCACTCTACTGCTTGGCGGTAGAATTCATGATAGGTACTGCGGTGAAAACTTTTTGCTAAGGAGTTCTGCCATCTAGATTTCAAAATTCATTACAATACATGATGTATTTTATTTAGATGTAACACCCTTGGTATGAAAGTTCACACTTGTGTTATTGCCACTTGTATTTGCCGCCTTGCCGAATGCAAAACAATCAAAGTATATACCGGAAACTACGTGCCAGCTGTTGATGGCTATCACCGTAACGGAAACGGAGGCGCTTTCTCTTTTCTTCGTTCGTGATGGTCCGACTGCTTGCAGTCACTTGGCTCCTAGTCGTCTTCAAGAACACACTTGCCTGAGCTTGGCTGTCTGGTGTTATTAAATGTGAATTACATATAGGTGTAATATTGTGTCCAAATGTGTGTTTGTCTATATAAACAGTGTTTTGCATCCAGCGATGAATGTATATACAGTTGACCCTGCCCGTGTCGCTTTTACTTGGCTGGTTAATGTTAAAAAAAACTAATATAACGCAAGACAGTCACACAGCGCCATCCAGACAAAGCAAGGCTATGGGAACCAGATCACTGATAGAAAACTTATGTAGTGTATAATTTTTTTTAGTAGGTTGGTACTAACTTATAATACATGGAACACCCAGACATTCAACGAATATTTATGTTTGCTACATAAATGTTTGTTTTGAGTAGGAATCAAACCCATACCCTACAGCTCAGAAGCAGAGAAGACTACCAAATAAGTTTATAGGGCAAGTTGCCGGTTTCTGTTGATGAACTTGCTGATTTTTAAAATTAATATATTTAATTGCTTAGTTCGTATTTAAAAGTATATAACTGGATATTTTTCTTGCTGACTTTCATTCCGTTTATATTCATTTTTCCACTTTCTAAATCTATCACAGTTTCCCGGAGACAGCTTTCTGCGTAGCATTCAATTGAACCGCGAGTTTTTGTTGAGTTTGAGTGTCATCTTCATTCAATAAGGCTCGCAATTCGTTGTCTGCGAAATTTTTCGATGGTTTCCTACGCTCTTCGTCACCAAAATCACCACTTTTGAATTCTTTGTACCAGTCAAAATACTGTGTTTTACCAAGAACGTGTTCACCGTAAGCTTTCTATGCAATCCTGCAACAAATTAGACAACAGAAAAGCAATGCTGTCCAAAAATCGTAGGCACAAAACTCAACATGTTAAAATTGTTTAAAGTTATTGAAAATATACCTGTGTATGGAACTTGGGTTACGTGTGATGTAAATCTTCTTCAGCTGTTACGGTGGCTAGCTTCATCTATAAGAAAATTCCGGTTCGTACTTCTATACCCACGTACCACTGCTGCATTTTTTTTAGATACACCTTTAAAACCACTCCAGTTTATAACTTACTTACCTATAATAACTTTGTTGAAATAGTCATACATTTTTCAGTAGACATTTCTTGAATTTGGCACTAAATGCTTGACTAAAAGTATTGCGCGATATTTTTCCTTCACAAAATATTTTTTTAGTCTTATATAGTCGTGAAGTTAAAATACACACGGCGTGTTACGCAGTTAAAAATATACTCACTCGTTTCTAGAAACATCTTTTTGTAATTGTCTTGAAATTTTATTTGTTTCATTCAAACATTGATTATGTAACAAGAAAACCCTTTTCAAGGAGTGCTAGCACTCTTTAGTATCAACCTAAATCTAGCTTATCTTAGGACGCTCGCGAAAATCTTTAGCAGCTACCTATACCCGAATGAAGAGTAACAGCCAGTTAGCCCAGGTCGGGCTATAAACGTCGAATCAGCGTGATATAACGCCGACAAACGACTCCAGTACTCGATTTACTAAGAACAAAGAAACCTTCCCTACATTTCTTTTGTGGGAGCTCGAAGACAGTTGGCAGTCTATTAAGGGCCCATTCATTCGGTCAAATGAGCCGCTTAATTTATCGTTCATTCATTACAAATATTCAGTTTTACGCGAACCTTGAATGGAATTAAGACTTCGAAGTGTTGAATGGTCTATTATCCGTTTGTTTGTTTGCCGCCATAGTGTTCGAATTCAGTTACAAAGTGCACTTTAATGGCGAGAATTTCGACAGCAATTGAAATGAGTACTTATTGTGACTTCGTTGATTGCTCGTTTGCTAGTATATCAACTTCAAAAAATTTAGAACGTAAGTTTGATTCCCATCTAAGACAAACATATATGTGACGAACATAGTTGGTCTGTCCGGATGTTCTGTATGTATTCTATCAGTTATCTAGTTACCATAGTACAAGTTTTGTTTAATTTAGGGCTAGATGGTTAAGTGTGAAATATCCTACTATATTAAATTTGGCATTTGTTGTTATTTACATTCCATTTTTACAATCTACAACATAACAACAAACTTAATAAGATTTAATCTGGTTTATTAGGGTAGTCTAGCAAAAAAATATGTATGCGTTTGTAAAACGCCTATGCACCAATTCAAAACTTAAGCTATGTGAATTTTTAACTAAACCCGCTATATAGGTACTATTAAAGTATGACAAAGTAACAAACGTAAACAAACCTTGAAATGTGTTATGCTTGTGCTTTTGTCATACATAATACTTACTCAAAGAGATGGTGCGTATACTCGTATATATATTATACATATTTTATGTGAAAGTAATGAGACTAACGAGACTCTCTACTGATGGTAAGAAATAACGCATGCCCATGACTATTGCAGTGATACATAGTACTTGAATAGCAAAACAAAGTCCAGGGCATCGTCTCCAGTGCTCATTAGTTAGTTCACATAAATGCAATTCCAATCTTGTGTTTCAAAAATAATTATCTTCTAGCATTTGAACATTTCATAATAGCTAAGATTAGCTCTTACGTGCTGTCATGCGGAACACAGAGCATCCACTATATCCTTCGCTCCGACGTATCTTTGGTCTTCACACTTGACTTCTCCTTAAGTCTTGCCAAAACACAATTGAGTATCACTTCGTTTGCAAGCAGTGAGATAATGCGCTTCCTACAATACGTTATCTTTATTTAGAGATGGACAGGAGTAAAGGAGGGACAAAACGGGAACAAAAGGCAAAGAAAGAGATTATACAATTATGAACGTACTTCATACCAACGTACAAACGTAAATGTATTATCCCACTAAATGAAAATACGTAACATTTACAGTGAACTGTGTATTTTTATTCGGGAAAAAGAGGTTAAGTTTGTTTACAATTTGCCTGATATTTAAACAAGCAGGATTTTTTTTAATTTAGGTAGTCGTAAATCATTTATTTGTTTATTCCTTGTATTGATTTAAATTTTGGTAGAGTTAAGTAATTTTCCTGGTGAGGTTGACGTAAGTATGTTAATATTAAAAATGGCTTCTTAGAAAGTGCCAACTCTTAAAATGCGATGCTTTTATTCTCTTTGGGCCGCTATAGCTCATTTGCGAAAAGATGCGCTTCGCTACAGTAAAGTTGCAGGTTCGAACTCAAACTTGTCCCTAGTTGCGTTGTTGTGGTTGATGTTATTAGTTGTAGTTGTTGTGCTTAGTAACTCTTAAAAAATGGTTTAGCTATTTACGTTTAAATTGAGTGGCACAAAGTAGTAGAAAGTAAATTATTATAAAAAAATTACAATGAGCCAATCTTGAAAGTATTAAATAACATACCATTAAAATATTTCCAATAAAGTTTAAATCTGTCCACTAAAAAAAATTGAAAATAGATCTTAATTTGCTACTTTATGAATCTTATAGACGTGCTACGCAGCTCGTAGCTATGATGCTACGCCGTAACTCTGCTACAGTGGTAATTACCGACTAAATACCTAATTGAATTATGTCGATAATAATTGAGTTTAGTACCTAGCCAGTAAACCAATGATCATTCATATTAATTACTGAACATTTTTTTAACCAATGCTTATGAGTCGTTGCATTTTTTTTAATGTAAAAGTATATGCGACGATGTCATCTAACTGTGTGTGACCGTTAATAGATTGCAGTAACAAACATGTTCAAAATGTCAGAATACAGAACTTTAAGAAGAAAAAATATAGAGCACTAGTTTTATTTTTGTCAATTTCCAGATTTTGGAAAGGATTATTTTCATGAAGTAATACAAACTGTATTAATACTGTAATAATCTTGACATTTGTAATTTAGTAATTTAATTTTTAATGTATTGGTGTGCACTGTGTTGGCGGACTTAATAAATAAATAATGAAAAGTATAAATTTCTGGTCATTTTATAAACTACTTTATAAACTTTTACTTAATGTAATTAACTTATAATTCTTTTTATAAACTTTTGTAGCTACCACTTGTAAATAAAAACGAATCGATTGGCACCTCACACGCAGCACCTGCTCGTCCAAACGTGGTCATAAGGATGGCAGCGTTGTTAGCTTATTTGGTAGAATATCTGCTTCAAGAATTGTAAGCGTGAGTACGATTCCTACCAGAACAAACATTTACGTAACGATAAATGTTTGTTCTGTGTATGGGTGTTCTTTAGGTGTTATGTCAGTTATCTGGTTTCCATAGTACAAGCTTTGCTTAGTTTTAGGCTGGATGTCGCTGTGTGAAATGTCATATAATATTAATTTATTTTATATTGCCACAGTAACAAGTCATCCATTTTTAACGATCGATTAGAGTCGAAAAGCTGTCCTACATCTTCATTAATTTTTAACGAAACCTTGTAACAACTTCCTCAACGATTGACAACGGATAATGCGCTTACCTATTCATCTGATCAAATATTCACAACCATTATCCGTGTGTACTCCTCGCGTCTTACGTTGACGTCCGAATAAAGATACTCTAATAATAGAAATCTCCTTAATGGTAGAGAGATGGCGGTCTTTTTATGTAGGATCTTTAACTATCCAATTAGTTTGGTTACTAAGATTAATATAAATGACGTGGGACTTTTCATACTACCATCTAGGCCAAAGATTGTTCTATAAATACCAGATAACTGATAAATTACTAACTTATGTAATATTTATTTTGTAAATATTATACATATTATATATACAAAACATACAGACATAAAACCACTTAAGCTCATACCGTAAATGGTTGTCTTGGGTGGGACTTAAACTCAGTCTCTACACCACTTCCACTTTTCTCTCTTTACTCTCATTATTCTACTCTTGAAGCAGACACAATACCAAATAACTTATCATGTTACTTAACTTACTAAAATAACTGTCTGTATAACAACCGCGTGCTTTTCACGTCTTCCAAGACTACACTCATTTTCTGTAGCGATGATAGCTCAGTGGTTAGCGCGGTAGGTTCGCATGCCGAAGGGCGTGGGTTCAAACCCCAACAATGAGCTTGAGCTGCCGGTGAAGGAAAACATCGTGAGGAAACCATAGCATGGTGGTAGGGTACTTTCTAGTAGTGGCTGGCTAGCTACCACCCTCAAGTTGAAAATCTGCCGCCAAGCATCTAACGGTGTGTTACGGCAGCCTCACTTGAGAGCCAGTTCCATTCCAGGCTAGGTGTGCTTTACCATCTTCGACCACACCTTCACTTAACATCAGGTGAGCTGTGGTCAAACAACTAGCCTGTCAAACATAAAAAAATAAAAAATAAAAAATATGTAAAAATTAACGAGACGAATAAATCATTCTCTTTGTAGTAAGATAGGTATAACGCATGTCCATGACTATTGCAGCGGTAAAAAAAACTTTGAGTCGCATAACAAAGGCCAAGGCATCGCCGTTTCGATGCTTTTTATTTAAATATTAGTACATATATACAACGATATTAATCGAATTAATGAACCTTACGATTTCACATGCTTTCAACATATAATATATTGTATTTGTTTCCAGAATAAAAAGTAATCCAGGATATACCTACCTGTCAGTTGTACTAAAAACTTTAAATACGTTAAGCCGTTACAACTTGCAGAAGCGAAAAGCATACTTGCTTCATTCTAAACTGACATCATTCGCGATAATTGCAAAGATTTTAAAATCACGGGGAACTAAAAAACAAGTAAAAGTTTATTGAAATAGTCACAATTACATTCAAATTTTAGATTCATGAAACCTTATGATTTATGACTGCAAGCTCTCAAACTAATAAAGTTAGCGGGTATATATTTATGTATGTCGCTTTCTAAAAATCCGTAGGCGGCTCAAATTAGGACAGGAGGAAATATCGAGAAGATAAACGTATACTACTGCATTGTTCCATATATAGATACAAAATCTTAATAAAGTAAACAGGAAATAATCTGGCATAACGATAAACTGATACAATGTTAAAAATATAATTTTCCTCTTTCTGAGCTCAAAACTAAGCTATTGCTTTTTGCCACCTAAAATCTTATCCTGCTTACAGAGATTTTACTACTAAAGAATCCTAATTAATATTGGAAGTTTATTTGGTGACGCATTATATGTTTACCAAAAAAAAAATTATACACGTCATCAGGGTAACCACAAAGGGTACCATTTAACCATAACCATTAAACAATTGTTACCGGGAACAATCCTTTTTAAATTGTTAAATCGATAAAAAGTATTGGTGCCGAGAGATAAAATAAAATCTACATTAACGTGAGCAAAGCTGTGGGCAAAAAGCTAGTTTTCTATATAGTATCATTGCATACGTATGAGAAAAAAAAATGCGCTAATTTTTTAAACTGGCCATGGTCAGAATTAAAATTTCGTTGACGCTTGCAACATTTCATAGACGGAAAAAATCTCATATGATAGGAAATTGAAAATAAATTCCTTTAAGCTCTCAATTACCTCCATCCAGAATATCGGTTTTCCGGAGATGTGAATTTACATCCGTATGTTATGCTAGACGCGTGGAAAATGAAATATACTGTTACTTTGTAGTAGGTACGGCTTCTCTTTGACATTTTGTTTGCTCTAGCATCAAGATGAGAAAAAATTGGTTCTAGGTAAATACGAAACATAATGTGAAAATATTGTTATTAATCTTTATTAACATCGAATTATTTATACCATGTCGAACAAAATTTTCTGAGCTATTCCGTTTCGAACCGATATTTTTAATTTCTTTTTCATGCGGTTTACCTACGCCTAGAGATCGAGGTGAAGTTTTTACGAAGTGGGTGTAAGGTAGCATCTAAGTCCATGGCACTTAAAAGGTCAGCTTATTTATGCAAAGTATTTTAATACTAGCAAATAATAAAAGTAACTAACCAAAAGTAAATAAAGTTACTTACTTTTAGATACTTTTCTATATTATTCTTGTGAAGGCCTTAGTTCTATTTAAAATTATATGCTAAAAAAGTAAGGACTCTAGAGTAATGTTTTTACATGGTTGTTATAATATCTTGAAGTTTGAGTTGAAATTATTTCGTAACGTTTTTTCTAATGATGTTATAGGTATTTCGTTGTTACTAATATCAGCATAATATTTATTTTGAGTCATCTGTTTTCATGTTGCGTTTTCATTACCATCGAAAATAATTATTTTATTGTAGATAACCACGGGATCCTAAACTACTGCATATATAGGAAAGTGCTACGAAATTAGTCCAACTTCTACAAAAACATTAAATTTGTACATAGGTAATTATTAATACTAACAAATTGCCTATAATTTTATTGATGTTTTTTTGACATAAATTTGAATATGACTTGTAACTTGAAAAAGTTACAAGTCAAGTCGAGTCAAGGTGAAAATGTCAATTTCTTTAAATAATAAAACCCTGTTGTAGCTCAGTGGTTAGAGCGGTCGGTTCTCACGCCGAAGGGCGTGGGTTCAAGCCCCAACAATGAGCTTGAGCTGAAGGCGAAGGAAAACATGGTGGTAAGGGGTACATTCTAGTAATCGACTGGCTAGCTACCGCCCTCAAGTTGAAAATGTGCCGCCAAACACCAAAGGGTGCACTTCCAACTTCATCACTTGAGAACCAATTCCATTCCAGGCAAGTGTGTTTACCATCTTCGACCACAATATCAATTGACATCTGTGAGCTGTCATCATTGAGCTGTGGTTGAACAGCCAGAACCATAAAAAAGAACAATAAAATATTTCTACGCTCTTCATCGTCGATAAGTATTGATTAACTTTACGTAATGTCTTTTAACAATAAAACTTTATATGTTTAAAACGGTCTTGTTAATTATTAAAACGTTAATTCAAATATTAGTTTCACACGTACTTGCGAACACAGTCGTGATCACTCCAACTGTTCCGGAAGTTATTAATCACACGTTCCAAGTTTTACCAGCACATTAAGTTACCTCAAAGTTGCCATTCAAAGTTGCCAACTAAAAGGGCCGGTGGGTCTTACGTGTCCAAGTCAAGACCTCTTGACATGGACCCGCTTCAAAGGGTCAGTAAGCAAGGAAATGTCAAAACCACGCATCAATATTGAGTCATTAAGTAGGGTTTGTTGGCTCAAGGCAACAACTTGGCAAGACGTTAGCTCGTTATGTAAGTTTAACTAGTGGATTAATCAGGGTTTCAAATTTTCTAGTGTAGTGTAGCTAAAGTGAGGCCAAATGCGTGTCTATTCAGAGTAAAAAAGAATGAGTTGTTAAGGCTGCACTTTCTAATGTTATAAGTTCTTATCTATAAATAAAATAAATAAATATCATAGGACTATACACACAGCGCCATCTGGCCCCAAACTAAGCAGAGCTTGTGTGATGGAAGTCAGATAGACTCTGCGCTCTGCTGATAGAATACATAAATACTTTTTTTTGTAAATACATACTTATAATTCATACAGAACACCCAGACACAGAACAAACATTTGTTTATTCACAAAATGTTTGCCCTGAGTGGGAATCGAACCCACGCCCTACAGCTCTCAAGGCAGATATACTACCAATGAGCCAACGGGGCTGTCAATATCTATACTATTATAAAGAGGATAGATTTGATTGTTTGTTCGTTTGTATTGAATAGGCTCCAAAACTACTGGACCGATTTCAAAAATTCTTTTACCATTGGGAAGCTACACTATCCTTGGGTGATATAGGCTACTTTTTATCCCTGTATTCTCACTGGAACGGGAACTACGCGGGTCAAACCATGAGGCATCCACTAGTATGTTATTTTTTTAATAGTTAGATTCTTAAGGTGGTTCGATACAAATAAATTTTTGCCATTTATGGCCAAATGGAGCATAATTTTACAGTGAAATCACAGATTATAGGTGGCATTTATTTTGGTCTTTAATCGCGGTAAATCACAATTGCTTGAATAAAACAGTAGATTATTATCAGCATAATTTACTGTACTATTTATTAATACTATTCACAAATTTGTATCAATAACTAAATCTAAAAGTCCGTCAGAGACATACCCCTTATGTGGCCAGAATAATTATTTATATATAGAAAAGCTTATTCACAAAATTAAAGAAATATATAAATATCACTTTTCAAAGTACGAATAATGATAGAAAAATAAAGCTTATTTTAATAGAGGAGTCGTTTATAAATAATTTTCCGATAAATCAGATTAATTCTCAGATGAGATGGCAGGGAAAAGAGTTAATTTGTCCCTTGATAAAGTTAGATGAGCGGGACCCTGAAGCTCAGAGGTTTGAGAATTTGTTATCAAGAATCAATCGGTGACAGCCAATGGAGGCAAAAAAGGGATTACATCTTTGACAGACTCTTTAAGATTGTGGATTTTGAAGTTGGAATTTTATAAAGACATTATCATGATGCCTTAGCTATCTGAATGAATTATCTAAATATGCTAATTTGCTCAAATTTTTTCTTGTAATACCTAATCTTGAATGTTGCTTATTACAATATTAACTAATTCAGTTATAATAAACGGATATATCAGGTAAAATTATATTTTACTAGCAACGCACCTCAAATTCAGTCGCAATGTCTGCGATTTCCTTCTTTTTTTTAAATCCAAATACGAGTACGTCTAATCGTTCACCTCAAGGAGTAAGAATCATACATACAGACTTCCGCTTTTTAATTTTAGAGTGTTTTTTGTACGTGTTCACAGTTCATAGGCGGTTGTGAGTTTATCATTTGGCAAACCATCTCATACATGCAGTATGAAAATTGGTTGTTTGAACTAATATTATTTATACATGTGAAAGTTTGGATGGATGGATGGAGTATGTTACTCTTTCACGTAAAACCTACTGGACGGATTTGGATGAAATTTGGTATGGAGGTAGCTGAGACCCTGGATTAAGATATGGGTTACTTTTTATCCCGAAAACATGTAGCGGGTAACACCGCGGGGCGAAGCTAGTTATTTATAAAAAGAACCATGTATAGATAAAAAGAGCTGTACAGGTTCACATGATGTTAGCATACGCGCACCTGTTTCTTGTACGTATGAAAAAAGACTTAATTCATAATGTCTTAAATCATATTTGTTCATACACCCTGCCAACAAACTATTTGTATAGTTTGGCAGAACAGTGATATGTAAAATTAGGTAAAAACTGAATAAAGCATTTAATAATTATTATTTAGCAAGTTTAAAAGTATCGAACGTCATACCTAGATATAATCTCAATTTCTACGCCATGAAATTTCCAAAAGTCAATAAATGTTTATGTCAATAACTGATAGAGTTTATTGTCGTCAGTAAAATATTTTTCAAATAGCGCTGAGAGCTGTCAAGGGTTATGGACTTTTTATTAGCTGATCCAAACTCGACGTACCAAAAATAATGTTTTTGATCTATATAGCAGTTCTACGGTAAATTAATCATACTCTAATTTTTATCTTTCCAATCATTCGATTACATTTTTTGTATTGGATCGCCTATAAATTAAATAATATGTGCAACTAATAGGTCTTGATGAATCTTTAATAGATACTTGTATAATAGCAATTCGAAATCATAACAGTTGCAAAACAATATGTACCAATTCTTCATTTATTGGCATCGCATTTTCTGCATTGTTTCATTGTCAAATGTTTTGTTTTTTCAACTACATATTTCAATGTAAAATCAAGATATACAAGTCTGGGTTATATTAAAAATCACATAATGTAGGTAAGTTACCGTCAATTCCAGTCTATGTTAAGTCTAAAGTAGTCATAATTATATAAATGTAAAAAATCCAAAGTAGTCATATACTTATACTATCCATAGTAGTAGTCATAGTAGTAGTAGTAGTAGTAGTAGTAGTAGTAGTAGTAGTTTGGAATCATTTGTTACAATAAAAAAATAGGCAGTCCGGGGTAAGAAGTGAAAACAAAAAACTTTGAAATGACCATGTCGACAACTGTACCGTCACATGAGCATGTAGGTGAAGGGATCCTACAAGTTTTGCCTTAACTGAAATCGATCAACAGCTAAAGAAGTATTAATTTTAAAAAAAACATAAGTTTTAAAAAAACAATACATTCTAGCGACATGCTTTTTCTACGTTCCCGTCAAAATTCCGAAATAAATGCAACTTATAATTAGATTTGTTCACTAAAGTACAATTGTATATTTATTCATGTATTCTATTTAGTCCATTGATAAATGAGTTTTACCTACAATATATTATTAACGTTATTGTAATACTGTAAAACAAAATTACAGAGCTGTTGAGACTAACCATCGAAAGTCTCAAAAGTAATAAGCGCCAAAACAGTGATGCCCTGAACTTTGTTATACGAAGTTCTGAGTATCAAAAATTTACATTATTTCAAAAATGTATTACATTACAAAATTACAGAAACGCTGAGACTAACCATCGAAAGTCTCAAAAGTAATAAGCGCCAAAGCAGTGATGCCCTGAACTTTGTTACAAAAAGTGCTAAGTATCAAAAATTTACATTATTTCAAAAATGTATTACATTAGTGCAGTAGGACGAGTAAATAATAAAACTAACTGTCTCATGTCTGTGTGTGAACAGAACCAAACAAAGTCATCATTTATACAGCCACCACAGCGAGTCGTATTTTGCCAACGTTAGTACTATCTCACCATAGACAAACAACTTAAAAGATTGCTAAAATTTATGGCATCGAAGGCTAGACCAGTGGCACACAAACATGTTGGTAGCTTGGTAGCATGATCTATGAAGCATTTCTCAAAACTACTTTAAAGGACTGTCTCCATAGTGTCTACGAGACGTGTTGTTGGAGATGATATACACTTAATCCCACTAATATTATAAATGTGAAAGTTTGGATGGATGTTTGTTACTCTTTCACGCAAAAAATACTGAACGGATTTGGATGAAATTTGGTATGGAGGTAGCTGAGACCCATTATTACAACATAGATTACTTTTTATTCCGAAAACATGTAGCGGGTAACACTGCGGGGCGCAGCTAGTTTAAATAAATATAAATAAAATAATATCGTTGGACATTACACACAGCGCCATCTGATCCCAAACTAAGCAGAGCTTGTGTGATGGAAGTCAGATAACTGGTAGAATACATAAATACTTTTTTTTTTCGTAAATGCACACATATAATACATACAGAACACCTGGGTGTTCTGTATGTATTATAAGTGTCACAGAACAAACATTTGTTGATACTTAAATGTTTGTCCTGAGCGGGAATCGAACCCACACCCTTCAGCTCTTAAGGCAGATATGCTACCAATAAGCCAACAGGGCTGTCAATATAGTTGTTATGTAAAATTATTTTTCCTCTCGTTGACAATGGTAGCCATAAAATGGAAACGTTATTTTCTATGGATTGCATTAGCTTATTACAAAAAAAAGTATATTTACGTCTTTAAATCATTTCAAAAACTTTTGAGTAACAAAAGAAGTAATAGAACAAGTCCAAAGCACTGGATTTAGATAATTTCCAGATATTGGATTAGTTTTCTTGTAAATAAAGTGTTCTGAAGCAATTAAAACGAGTTTTACTATAAAGCACATCGTTTGTGTAAACGCAAACCTATTTGAAAAAAAAGATTTAAAAAAAAACTATAATTAGTAGTGAGAGTCGTTCCGAACAAAAACATAAAACTTAACAAGCGAATCATTTGAGCAAGGAGCTTGTTGGCTGGAAACCAAAAACGCGGCGGCATCGAGTGGCTGGGCCGTGTTACCGCTACATCTGATCCCGGTTTAATTAGACATTGGCTGGCACGGCGCAAGCCAGAGCTTACTTTTGGGGCAACATAAATGAATATCCAATCGAAATTAGACTCTGTAAGAACAATGTAAAAATGAAGTACTATTCTAGAATATTTTTACATTTCTGGCGGTTTT
Organism: Biston betularia; assembly: GCA_905404145.2. Lineage (NCBI taxonomy): Eukaryota > Metazoa > Arthropoda > Insecta > Lepidoptera > Geometridae > Biston > Biston betularia. Next base: position 7,187,502 of record FR989879.1, read on the forward strand.
TCTCGCAATTAAGAATCGTTCATTAAACGTAAAGTGTTTTTTTTCTCACTGTTTCAGCATAGCTCGCCTGATGTGGAATGGAACTGGCTCTAAAGTGAAGCTGCCGGAACACACCGTTTTAGATGTTTAGCAGCAGATTTTCAACGGGTGGTAGTTAGCCAGCCGGTACCAAAGCGACCCCTGCCACCATGCTATGGTTTCCTATCATGTATAGTTTCGTGATGCTACTCCTAATGTCTTTTACTGTTACCAGAAATCCTTTCTGTATTGGGTGTTCTGTATGTATTATAAGTATGTAGCTATTTATAAAAAACAAGTATCTAAGCATATATTTGTTAGCTAGGGCTAGATAGCGCTGTAAGAAATGACCTACGATATTTATTTATTTCTATGTAAAGGCAAAGTTTAAGAAGTTTCACCTCCATGCAAGTGATTGAACTTACCTCGCGTACCTACTCAAGCAAATAGTTGCGAGTTTAGCATTGGCTATCGAATAGAAATTTAAAAACCGTAATATAAACTAAAAAGAGATAGTCTGAACTATCTATCTAAAGATATTTTAAAAGATCTCTTATTTATTTTTGTTGAAACAAAAGTAAAGTCGACGACTTCAGGTACAAGTGCATGACCAGACTCATATTTGTCTTACCTCGTGTGTTTGGCTGTGACTTAGGTCATATGATCTTGCCCTCAACTGGACCACGGATAGACATAATTATATCAAATAATGTCAGATATTGGACATAATTTATGTTCAATTCATCAATAAATTTAGATTCTGTTCTTGGCACTGCAATAACATCCATTTAGTTGCATATACATGCGTTTTATTTCTGACCTCGTTTTATCCTTTAACTGGAACCTAAAAGTGCGGCGGCGCTATTAAAACTTGGATCCAAGCTGGTCGTTAGAGTACTGCACTTTGTGATACACACGTTTCTGCAAGCTGTAGATCTAAAAGGTGGAGAAAATTGTTTTTGTACTCCTTATATTTCAGAAGAGCAATCTATAGACGTGCTCTTTTATTTTGACGTTGCACTTATATGCATTCTGTGTCAAATAGTTTTTCGAACGTCTCAAAATGAAATCAATTGAAATAAGTCTTAATGACAGTCACGATCACATAAAATAGTCACAGTTAAGTAAAGTTTTGAAAACAACACAAACAAATATCTTCTCTAAAAATTTTATCCAAGAATAGTAAATAAATAAAATTCAATCGCATTTCGTCGGTCTGTTTGTTCGTTTAGTTCTTTTAAGCAACGAAACCAATTTAAATACAGTTTTGACCATCGTTTAGAAGTTTATTAAGAAAAGATTTTTTTGTAAAATTCAAGTGAAGTTGGAGTGGGTTGCCAATGAATAATAAATAAGTTTTAATTTACGAAGACATTTTAAATGATTATCTGCTCAATTATTTACCATACCGTGTGTATGACTTAGTAACATACGCGCCAACTTCATTGAAACTTGTAATTTTATAACGTCCATCCTATTATCAGGGCTTTATTGGAGACAGCATTGTCTTCGCTGTGCCCTCTTGTCTATTCTGTTTTGCATTTTAAGTGTTAAATCTCGTCTAGAGCTGGGGCAAGTTTGTTTAATTAAAATGTTATTTGTATTGAGTTCTTGAACGGTCTTTTTTTATTGTGTAACTGTAATTGACTGCGTCGCACTTTGTGTATTTGCCAGTGTTAAGTATCTCCACATTTCATATATAACTAAGTTATACTATATAAGTATAAGCAATGTAGTAAGTCTTGGTCGTGTACGGTCGTGCCCTAGGTTTAAGTGGTGGTGACTTAACTATAAGTTATAATTTTCCCACAAAAACATAAACATTGTTTTTTTTTTAATCATTTTGGAATATGCCTACAATGACCTACTTATTTTAATACTCTGTTTTTCAAATACTCCAATTATAATTGGATAGATAATCATTATTATTGAATTAGAAATAAATATGTTATTAAATTCTTCCATTCTGACAATGGAACTCTTAATATTTTCTCTGAAATATTTTTTGCTTGTAATTGAACAAGATGAATGTATCATCTTGTCTATTCTCAAACTAAGACTTCACTTCTCAAACTACTTTTCAAAAATAGATAATGTTTTAGAGAACATTTCACACATGTCGTCTAGCCATAGACGACGTCGTGGGAACTATGGGAACAAGATATCTAATATAATTCTTATGTAGAATAGAATATAACTTTATTATACACCAAAAATGAAACACAGATCACAATTAATACAAATAGGAAACAAACAAAAAAAGAAGATATATAACAAAACAATAGAATAGATGATGTATAAGGGCGGTCTTATCGCCTAGAGTGGTTTCTTCCAGACAACCTTTGGATGGAAAGAAGAGTAAACATCCTTTTTTTTCGAAATATATACGTAAAAAACACCCAGACACAGACAAATTATTTAAGCATAGAATAAAATAGCTTTTTTGTTATAAACTAAACAATACACACGTTATAACATACAAAACATAAAATAGAGCTATTTACAGCTTTATATTTTATTAATTACTTTTCATATATATATATTTGTACAATATTATTAAATTATAATACAATTATAGAGAAAGAAAATAACAAAACGAAAACAACAGACTAATACATAAGGATATGGCGAACAACGGCGGCCTTATCGTATAGAGTGATTTCTTTCAGACAACCTTTGGATGGAAAGTAATTGAAAAAAACAGTGATTAAGGTTGGTGTAAAAAAATTAAAAAATAAGGTAAGTAAAATAATAAAATGTATGTATGTATAATTGTATATAGGTACAAACAGAAAATTGATAATACATACAATAAGTATGTTCGCCACATATTTTTTTCCTGGGTTCAGTTCTTACCTACGAGCGAACAACAACAAAAACGCTTATTAAAGTATATTTCTCGATTTATATCGAATAAAAATTTCCAATCCCATCAGAAAGTACATCAGATAATTAGAAATGCACCGCCATAAGGTAAACATCGAAATGTTTGACTTTAACAATGAACGTTTTAATTCGAGTGCGGTGGTTGCAGCTGCATTTTAATAATAGATTAACCCCAGTTCAAACATGGGCGGCGCATGTAATCTTTAGTGTAAACACAAATTTAATTAATTCTACTATGACATGAGTACACAAAGTACAGAGGCTGTGGAAAACAGAAGCCAATATTTTTTTATTAAAAGGTTTGATTGGTTTTATATTTTACTAGGCTCTGGCTTCGCACGGATGCAATGTAGATTGTAAATATCCTATTTCATAAGGTTTGCAATGTTTGTACACAAAAACACGTTTTTGTACATCACATTACAAGTCTGAAATTCTCGGATTTTCTTGTATTGGCGAATTGAAATTGACATATAATTTGGATTGAGTATTTCCATTAATACCCTAAACATTTAAAGATATTCAAAATATAAATATTTTTTATTTTAATCTTAAAAAATTTCTTACTAAAAATTCGTCAACTTTTGACGAATTTTGTAAAGTTTAAAATAATTATAATTTGAATAACAAGGATTACTTGACCGACATTGATTTATTTAATTTACTATTTTTATTTAGTATTTGATTTTTTGACATGACAAATAAATTTAATTATTGTAAGTAGGTATATCTAACCAGTAAATTTTGCATACCATAGTGGTTAAAACTTGGCGATCTAACATTATACCAAACACATTCTCGCAATTAAAATTGTAACCCATGTTTTGCAAAATAAATCTTTGAATTTGAATTTGATTTTTATTTTCACAAAGCAAGCTACTTCCCGGCTCAAGAACTTGCGAGTCATTTATCTCGAGAATCGAGTCTCTGACATTTTTACCATGAAAGCCCCCAACATTGTTCTGACGAACATAAGTCGAATCGAAGGACAAGCTTATCGTTGTTGCCAAAAAAGCCTTCCTATTCATCGATACGCCACGGCTATTGCTCCAATTGTAAATGTAACACTAATACCAAAGAATGTTTTTCGAATGTTTTCCTGTAAAGTATTGCTTTTGACCAAATTGTATGATTCCAGGCCAAGGAAAAAATATGATTTATTTGAATTAAGTGATCCAATAATGGTTTTTTTTTTCCTTTTGCACCGAACCCCTGAAATCAAATCAAAGTTAAAATACATGGTTGTAGAGTACTTTCTTGTACTGGGCTAGTATCACCAAAATCTACCGCAAAGCACCTAACGGTGTGATACAGTAGTCTCACTTGAGAGCCAATTTGAATTCAGGCTAAGCGTAATTACCATCATTGATCTCACCGTCAAAGTTATAAGTGTCACTCGAAAAAGGGGGAAAAACTTTTTGTTTGCATCGGTTGTTAAAATCATTCAAATTTAGGGTACTGTTTAGTACGGTAGAACCACACGGGGTTGACTTGGGACAAACGTCGTACTCCCAGTACCTACGCCCACGCTACACGGGTTGATTTGCTGACATGTATTTATGTAATGAACAACATTAAGAACGAGATGTTGAGTGTTTGCTTCCTGGGAATATTTTAATTTCGTGAATTCAGCTACTTGTGAGTTAGATTGACACATTTCAAATTAAGTATCTTTGTTAGGTCACGTGTAAAGGGATCTATTATAATCTCTAAGAAAAGAGACGTAATTGCAAAAGTTAGACTTTTTTATAGGCTGTCTAGGTATTTTACCATAGCTCATATGATTTTTTTTTATGTAAAAGTAATGAGACGGTCGAGGCGCTCTTCTGATGTTAAGAGATAACGCCTGTCCATGACCATTGCAGCGATGCACAGAACTTTGAGTAACAAAACAACGTCCAGGGCATCGCTGCTTTGGCACTCATTACTTTGAGACTAGATGGTTAGTCTCAACAGCCCAGTAATTTCGCTAGCTGCAGTACCCTTCAAACCGGAACACAGTAATGTTTGCACACTACTGCTTGGCGGCAGAATATCTGGTACTGCGGTGGTACCTACCTAGACGACCTCCTGCTAAGGAGATCTACCACCAAGTAATATATAAGATATTGAGTGACGGTGTGGTCGAAAACGGTAGGCACACCTAGCCTCTAATAGAACTGGCTATCGAGTGAAGCTGTTGGTACACAGCGTTAGCTGCTTGAAAGCAGACTTTAGTGGCTAGCCAGCCAATAGCAAAAAAGTAATCTACCTTCATGCTATGTCCTCAAGATGTTTTATTTCCACTTCTTTGAGCATTTGGTCCAACAACGCCAACTTCTGAGCTATAATCACAACAAACTTCAAATTTCTCCCAACTGGACAGTTAAAAATAGCAAAACTTGACAAATTTTAATAAGAAAATGATCAAAAAATGTTTTTTTTTGAAAATGTATTTCAAACAAACATCTCATGTATCGAAATCAAATGGGTAGTTTTTCTATAGATCAACAAAAATACGATCAAAACAAGGTATCAAAGTTCAATTGGACAAAAAGTTTGCCATTCAACGCAATGAAATATCGATGTTTATTTATTTCTTTTAGAAAGTTTCATACCACCATCATAAAACAAAATATACACATCTAGTTACTAAAATTGAATATCACTGATATATTACTGTTTTATATGGAAATCAGCGCCTCAGGGCATGTTCTTACTTGGTTCCTGAGTTATAGTGACCTGAACAAACAAAAATATTAATTTTGTGTGAGAACGCCACTTGGAACACGCTAAGACATTGTATATTTACTGGAAGAGCTTAATATTACACGTAAAAAAGAGGTACATTGAAAAATAAGAACCGAAAAAAGCGAAAAAAAAACGTTTTCATCCCCCCATCTCGGAACGAGTATTTTTGCTCTTCGATATCTGAGTGCAAAAGTCGTTTTTATCCGGTAGATGATAAAGTAAATTTGAATTTAGAACATCGTGTGCACTAAGGTTATGAATTCAAAACATCATTAAAACTATTTACTTCTACCTCCATGGTGCCGAATATAATTATCATAGGTACAACTTTTTTTAATTTGTTAAAAACTCTGACTCGGAACCTCTTTGGTGTACATTTTTTGCCATTTATTAATTTCCTCGCTGAGGTGGGATGAAAAGTTACGTGTTGCACTCGAGTGCAAAGATTTTTCACCTCGTGCTCTTTTAATTCCCTCGCTAACGCTCAGGATTCAAATTTTTGAACAATTACCCGTAACTTTGATGTTATCAATAAAATATTTGTATTTGTGTTTGTTTTAGTCCACATGCCATCACTCTGCCTGACAATAATTATGTCCTGTTCAACTCCATTTCAATTACAATTTGATTATTATTCTGACCTCACGTATCTTAGTGTGACGTCTATATATTATACTCGAAGTTAAACTCACGTTTATATGTATTTTTTAGTACCAACATTAGAATCAAAATACAGTCCACTTCTTTATCTTCATGAGCTATTTATAATCGCTTACGTCATATTTGTAAGTAATGTCAGTGTCTAATTGCGTTGGCTTAATATGTCAATGTCACAGTTGTAATTCTTCCTCTTACACCTACAAAATTATACGGAATGGATGCGATAATCGAGTTTTCTTTATTTCATTAACAAACATGTATGTTATACATTAATTGACACTCCATTTAGTACTAGTATATATACATATATGTTCTAGATGTTATAAGTGTGATTTTTGTATGATTTTAGTGTTGTGCCCATAGTAAAAGTCACTCTTAATGATAGTACAATAACTCTCTTTCAGCCCTATAACCCTACTTATTCCAGGCACCAGGAACCAAGCCTGGAATATGTAGGGTTTAACACATGTGACTACACCGTCACAATCAGGTGAGCTGTGGTCAAAAAAACCAAAGTCATATACAATATATGTAACTGAGAAAAATGACCCATTGAGTTTGTATCACCAAGTCGACAATAGCAATGATGTCACTTCCATTTAAACACGGGTCGGCATTATAACCCTCGTCGCTAAAATGTGGCAAGTGTGGCCATGTACACAAAGGAGCTAATTGTTTGCAGCGAGACGGGCATCAGCAAACATGGTAACACCGTGCACACCCGCTGTTTGTTTTTTGCTAACCACGTTTTAAATCATTTTGTGTACAATATCGGATAAATTATGGGGAATCTCAAAAATAATGCTCGTAACTTTTGTTGTTGCAAGGCAAGAGCTTTATCTATGTTAATATGAATGGGGTTGTCGAAAATGTTAGCTGGATTCCGGTGTTACACCATAGATAACAAATAGGCGTATCTCTACATAGTAAAAAACAAAGTCGCTTCCCGTCGTCAGTACGCTTAGATCTTTTAAACTACACAACGGATTTTAATGCGGTTTCCATCAATAGACAAAATTATTCAAGAGGAAGGTTTATAATACTTTATGCATAATGCATATGCGCCACATTAGTATTTACATTGCATGTAAAAATATAAAATAACATATTTGTTACTTTATGTCATTGATTTTGTATCTTTTCATTTTTCTTTATTTGTTAGTTCTATCTATCTATTAATCTATCTCTATTAAGAATTTCACTCAAATATGTTAACTAATGTAACGCAAATAACGTATTATATCAGTTATATTTGTAGCGATTATAGCTTAGTGGCTAGCGCGGCTGGTACACACGCCGAAGGATGTAGGTTCAAACCCCAACAATGAGTTTGAGCAGCCGGTAAAGGAAAACATCGTAAGGAATCCATAGCATGGTGGTTGGGTATTTTCTAGTACTCGGCTAGCTATCACGTTTACCTTATAAATCCCTGTTATTTGAGAGAAAGACAAATAAAATCAATCACACAAAAAAAAAACAGAAGCAGACAGTTACAAAATAGGGGCTCACCACAGCATAATACCAAGCGGCATAACCAGCGCTGGTCTTCCGGTGAGCCCTTGTAGGTAAAGCAAAAACAATAATAAACAATTAAACACAATTTACCAACATAACATACAATACATAACGAAAACAAATCTGCGTCGGGGGTTATAATTGTGATGAAGATAACATAACATAATTATTATGTGTTTCTTTGCTGAAAACTAAGAATTTAAACCCGATTGCACAGTGAAATCCAAAGGCGGGATTTAAATCGGAATAATAAATTCTCTCCCGCGTTTCACCACCTACAAGTTAGGGTCCGGCAGCTACAATAAATTTTCATCACATAATTAGGGTAAAGAAAGACAAATGACTCTCTTGGTTGGATCCTTGTACCAGCGCTGTATTGTCATCCCAAAGTTATCGTGTGCACTCCACACAAATGAATTATAAATTGTTTTGAAATGCAGGAAAATAAGATTATGTTTTTCTTTGTCTTGTATCACGTTTTTATTTTCTTTTGTTTGTTAGTAACTAGCTGCACCCCACGGTGTTACCCGCTGTTTTACATAGGTATACAACACTTTCTTTTTTCGGGATAAAAGTTGCTTATACGTTAATTCAGGATGTCAACTACCTCCATACCAAATTTCATCAAAATTGGTTCAGCCGTTTGAGCTTGAATAAGTAACAAACACACTTACACACACACAAACTTTCACCTTAGTGTGACTAGCTGTTTTATGATGATGATGATGATCAATGGTTTTTTTAATCATGATGAGGGTTGCCTTTGATCGCTTTCTCACCTTATGAATTATATCGGATACTCTGACTATAGTTTTGGCTACATTCGGTGGCCTTCTTCAAGGAGTCAAAGCGGGCTACAAAGCGCGTTCGGTCGTTGCATTGATTCCTTGAAGAAAGCCACTGGTTGTTGCTGCAAGCTATAGTCAAAGAATCTGGCATAATTAAATGTAAGTACCTGGTTGCGCCACATACAATATTTTCTCTTAACCGTTTATTATATAATAAGTACTTTTATCTACTCTCATACACGCACAAAAACTCACTTTCCTACACTCACCTTCCATATAATACCTGCCAATGACAAGTTAGTCGTGAACTGGCGGTTGAATCGTACGCAATGCGCTTTTCCACTATCATCATCGGTGCGCTTAAAAACTGTTAATTCTCATCGCGAGTGCTATTAAAGCAACAGATCGAAGTGTGAATTGTGTCAAACATCATCATTTTGTGGAAACATAAAAACACACACTGGATAGGAACCGGGTCGTACCGACCAGCACCATTGCTTCGGCCATCGACGAAAACTAAACCAGGTATTTCCCGGCCTCTCCGAGCTTGGTCCTTCGAACCTAGATCCCTTTCACCGTTCCTCGCAACACCTCACTCAAATTACACTTTACATTTTTCACAATTCATAGGCAATTACACTGCATACCACCACCACCACCACCACCACCGTACCCATTCTACTATCGGACAGCCAGGAGCTTTAAAAAGCGACACCGCTTTATGGTTGATGTTCCAAAAGCTCGAACTAAGCGGTTTGATTCCACCTTCTTCGTACGTACCGCTAGACATTGGAATCTGCTGCCCGAGTGGGTGTTCCCCAATGAAAGTCTGGGTACCTTCATGTCGCGTGTGAATCGGTTTCTTCTAGGCAAGCATGCTCCACCGTAGACCGCATCTTTGCTTAACATCAGGCGGGATGGCAGTCAAACGCAAGCCTATCTATTATAAAAAAAAAAATACACCGCCGTTACTCACACGCATATTCAAATTTTCACTCACATTTTCACGCACAACTCTTATATCCACCTCAGAATCATATCATTTATAGCATGTAAAAATATCTTATTTTATATTAATACTTCAATAATATATTTTTAGCACACCGCGCATTTATTCACAACTACCTTCAAAATTAGTTATTTCTAACATTCGCGCACACGCAATATTCGCTCTCAAGTTTAGATATTATCGCTCCATTCTTGGTTGTAATATTTTGCAACAGAGACATATTAATACATAGTAAAATCAAATCTTTTCATTATAATTTTAAGCTTGTCACTTAATACTTACGTACATAATTATTGACGTGCATGCAGTGTTCACTTTGAGAAGGTCGTGCATAATATTTTTTGCTTTTCATGAGTTTTTACCGAAATTTATATTTTATGTAACGGCCAGTTTAGTGAACTAATTAAAAAATAATAATATAAGTTTAACAAAAATTTTGATAGTTTCTGTAAAAACAAATACATACAAATAATAAATATACAAGTATTGGTCATTACAGAAGTATTGATTATATCTGTCTTGCAACTTAAATTTTCATATTATATTTTAGATTTTTCGAAGATCAATGTTTGAAGTTTAACATTATGTTTGATTTATGAAATTTTATAAACCACTAACTCGTTAACATTACAAAGTTCGTAGACAGCTAGCAATAACTTCAATCAAGATAACCGAAACTTCTTGGTTTAGTGTTAAAATTAACCAATTCCATCATCTTACAACACATTTTAAAGAAATCTCATTCATTTAGAAATAAGATGATAGCTCAGTACTTAATTTTATACAATTTGAAAAGTGGATACAAGTATTTAATTGATGTTCTATTATGTATTTAAAAACTTAAATATTTATATAAATACCATAAATTATAAGCAACTACCTTTAAACAAATTGCAGACTTTTTTTATTAATTTAATTACTCTTAAAAGACTGGCTCGTCTCATTATTTTTAGAACTATTTAAACATATCTGTATTTCCAAAGTTGTGTCAAAATTAGGCGTTAAGGTCGCAAGACTCGTAAGTTTTTTTACGATTGGGTTGAAGACATCATGTCTTCAACATTCCCCTGAGACATCTAGCCAGCACGTAGAGCGCAGTAACGTACTGCTTTGAAAGGTTCACGTAGTTCTTACGTTGTTTTGTATCCCGACCCAATTCTTTATCACACGTATTAACACCTAAATGGGATCTGAGTTAGGCTTAGATACGTGGAGGGCCTGTAAAGAGTGATGGTTACACACGGAAATTTACGAGCGTTCGCTTGTATTTTACTAAGGAATGACGAGTTGACCGACGTATACTGCATCATTATGTTGCGAAAATTGATTAAGCTGGTAAGTTTAGTCTATTTGTAGATTATTATTTGCTCATCAAAATACGTATTAATCGTACATCAAAAGATATACTTAAATTCTGTGCGACAAATATCAAAAAATCGAAGCCAAATGATAAGAATCAGTTTTAAGTAAGATAAGGTTAGTTTTCGCCATTCCAGTTAATTAATTCTGTTTATCTGCTTTATGTGTATTCTATTTTCACTCAGTACAAAAAAAAATTATGTGACGTGTATCACCGACATATTGTTGGGGATATATTTCACACCCTATGGCATGTGATTCGACTGCGCTTGTCACTGAGCTATAAAAAACTATTTAGTCGAAAAGTCCCGAAATATTCACGAGTATTGTCCTGGATAAATTAAGAATGTATTCAAGTCTTATATGTATTTTATCTTCTATATTATACTCTAGTAGATACAAAGCGACTACATTTTTTATTCCTGTATGTATTTTCAAAAAAAAAGTATTTAAGTATTCTATCAGTTATTTGTGTTATTTATGTTAATTTGGGGAACTTCAATAACAACTCCGAGTGCCATGCAAGAATCGATTTATTTCATCATCGGTACCTACCTACCAATTCATATAAAAGTATCAGACCTACCTACATCACAATTTGACTTCCATCACACAAGCTTTGCTTAGTTTGGGGTCAGATGGCGCTGTGTGTAATGTCCTACGATATTTATTTATTTATTTTTACTACTCATAGGCTATACGATCTATCAAGGCTATCCTAACAGAACTTAAACATTTCAAGCTTGTATGAAAATATTTGGACGAGTTTCTTACAACAACCTCCTTTCTATTTTACGAAATCTCGATCGTTTATTTAGGTACGATATTTATCCTACCATTTGGGCCTGAAGGTCTGACAGAATAACTATGTACGTGATATTTTTGCAAAAACGGATACCGACGCAATTTAAAACGGCATATGACAATATCTATGATATCCAATTTAATCGGGAAGGGTATCCAATTTACCAGAGGGTGGGCCCTTTACAGAATTCGGAGTACGTACCTACGTAATTGAAGAATTAATTTTTTTCTCTTCAGATATCCGTACTTCGACAAGGGTGTAGTAAATTATATATCAGAAATTCCGAACGCGAATTAAAATATTTTTCAATTTTCCTAAACATTAATGCTAAATATTTACTAATTAAAATATGGAATTATTAGTTATTTAGAAGGTTTTTAAACATTACAAATAAATTAATATCGTAGGATATATTACACAGCGTTATTCAGCCCCAAACTAAGCAAAGCTTGTATTATGGGAACCAGGTAACTGATAGAATATTTATATAGTTACTTTAGGAAATACATACCTACTTATAATACATACAGAACACCCAGACACAGAACCAACATTTGTTTATACCACAAACTGTTTGTCCTGAGTGGGAATCGAAACCACGCCCTTCGGCTCTTGAAGCAAACATACTACCAATGAACCAACAAGGCTGTCAACAAGATACAAATACTATGACAATTGAATTGTCAACTGGCGATAACTGTATTATAAAACCAATATCTATTGGCACTTAAAAACTGAACTTTTTTTTTAAAGAATTACATAATATTAAATTTACCTGGCCAAGGCTATGTATTATATATCTTCGTAGAACTCTCTATTGTATTGTTAGATACGTTTGCTGCCTAAGATATGCCTAATCCAGTTCCGATTCCCGATCATCTGTTGTCAAGTGTCTATACCGGGGAGTACTCGTGAATAACGCGTTGGGGTTTACGGTACACATATTGTCGGAAATATAATCCTAAGCCTTGGACACGAAATCAATATTACCCTCTAACAAATGTTGGCAGTTTATTTGAGATAAGAGAACGAAAATCTAAATTTTTCACAAAATATCTCTGAGAAGTCTTGACAGCCCTGTTGGTTCATCAGTAGAATGTCTGCTTCAAGAGCTGAAGGGAGTGGGTTCGATTCCCACCCAGGACAAACTTTGTGGCTTAAAAAAATGTTTGTTCTGTTTCTGGGTGTTCGATATTTAGACAATAGACAATACACAAAGTTTGTCCTGGATTCCCATCCATCGAACCCACGCTCTTCCACCAACAACCAACAACCAACAGGGATGTCAAACAAATAACCAACATTTTGATGTTTTTTTATGTTTTTACACACAAACATAACTGATTTGGTATAAATTTAAAATGTGGATGAAAAGATGTAACTATTTATAATTCATGTGACAATACAATGTATGCTTGTTACTAATTAACGGGACTATACAAAGTATGCTAGCTAAATTAATGATAGAGCGGAAAAGTGGGAAATGGAAGGAATATTTATAAACTCCTGAGTTTTCCGTTTGTTAAATTAGTTTTACCAAAACTTATTTATTTCTCATTGTAAGGAATACTTTACGAAATTACTGGCCGACTACAAGCTCCGAATAGAACTTTACAATGCCAAAACGTATTTTTTAATAGAAAATATAACATAAACCATGAGTTCTACGTTTTGTAGCGATAATAGCTCAGTAGTTAGCGTGGTCAGTTCACATGCCGAATGTTCAAATCTCAGCAATAAGTTGAGTTATCGGCGATGGAGAACATCGTAAGAAAAGCAAAACGTGGTTCTTCACACGGCAGACTAGCTATCACCCGCAAGTCGAATGTCTGTCGCCAATTATCTAAAAGTGTGTTTCGGCAGTCTCACTTGAGAGTCAATCCCAATCCAATCTAGGTGTGTTTGCGATTTTCAACCACACCATTTCTTAATATCAGAAGAGCTATGGTCAAACACCTAGCTTTAAAAGGTATAAACCGTATCTATAGGAGGCATACCTCCTATAGATACGATTATACGGCATAAATTATATCTTATTGACATAAAGATAATTTCAATGATTTTGTAAAAAAATGGCATTTGGTAATGCATACACATATTATTGTATTGCTCTATTTTAACTTCAGCGTATTTCTTTATCTCAAAAGTATACTTTATCTCAATTTAATTTGTGAACTGAAATTTACTAAATTATGTTATTTAAGGATATCAGTTCAAATGATACGGCCAACAATATAATTTCAATTTGATTATGACACGTTCCAGCCAATCCATACCCTCGAATACCTCCCGGTATATTTGTTAGGAAAAAAACCAATTGCCTTTTTCTTTATCAGCTAATTAAATAATATTTGTTTAGCTCACCATTAACAGGACCAAACAATATCTGGCTGCGCCACATACAATAATTTCTCTTATTCGTTTATTATATAGTAAGTATTTTTATCTACCCTCATACACGCACAAAAACTCACTTTCCTACCCTCACCTTCCTTATAATACCTGCCAATGACAAGTTAGCCGTGAACTGGCGGTTGAATCGTACGCAATACGCTTTCTCACAATCATCATCGGAGCGCTTAAAAAACTGTTAATTCTCAGCGTGAGTGCGACGCGAGTGCTATTAAACCAACAGATCCAAGTGTGAATTGTGTGAATCATCATCATTTTGTGGAAACCTAAAAACGCACATTAGATAGGAACTGGATGGGACCAGCACCATTGCTTCGGCTATCGACGAAAACTACAAACAGGTATTTCTCGGCCTCTCCAATATCAATATACCTAGTACATTACTGCAGCGGCCAGCAAAAGAGGCATTGATGGACGAACGTGTAAATGTAGGCTGGGGTACACATAAATAAGTCCATCAATGCCTAGTTGTGGCCAAGGCTTGTATTTGTATTTGTATTTTGTATAGTACTTTTCTCAAATAATGCGCAGAATTTAGCTTTCTATTCCCAACTCAGATAAATAAACCACCTATGCTCGAAGATTTGCAAGCCAGTTCGAAATTTAAATAAAACCTTTGATAAATTACCTCCTTGTTTGCCATGTTTCCAAGTACAAAATAGTTCCATTTTTAAATTACATGACACACACATACATGAAACATACTGATTACATGATTTTTACTTACCTTGTAATTTTTTTTTAATTGGTTTTGGCGTCGAGTTTTGAGCATTTGCCAGTGTGAAGTGTTTTATATTTTCAAGTTTCAAAAATTAAATAAGTTGCCTTATAAATATAAATATCGTAGGACTATACACACAACGCCATCTGGCACCAAACTAAGCAGAGCTTGTGTGATGAAGTCAGATAACTGATAGAATACATAAAAACTTTTTTTTTGTAAATAGGTACATACTTATAATACATACAGAACACCCAGACACAGAACAATCATTTGTTTATTCACAAAATGTTTGCCCTGAGTGGGAATCGAACCACGCCCTACAGCTCCCAAGGCAGATGTACTACCAATGAACCAACGGGGCTGTCGCCTTGAAGCTATAGTCATAGCTAAAGTCCCCGCCAAAAACTACTATCTAATTTATTAGTCGGCTAAACCACGACAGATATAGATTTTCATACAACATTTGCCGGTCGCTGCTCGCATGTATTTGGCCTGTATACCAATTTTGATTTATCTCGAAGAAGATTGTCAAAATAATGCTCAAATTTCCAAGCATGTTTGAGGAAAATAATAATTACTACAGCATCAGTTCATTGTTCTCAACAACAGAAGAAATTGACTGCAATAAAACTATATTCCAGGTCCCCACAGCAAACTATTTTCTATCATCAGAGATACGACACTATTGGAAAACTTTTTCGATCTTCTGAACGGTGCGACCTACGTGCCACATAAACGCTACTGTCTTAGGGATGCAACAAATGTCCTTAATTCTTACTCTTTTTTTTTATAGTGCTAGGCTAGATTGCCAGTAATATCAAACAAACTAACAACAATTTTAACGCAACCACATCTTTTTTTGTCCGACTACGCAAAAAATGTTATGTTATAATTATGAGTATGTTTCCTTGGTGGTAAGTCTCCACAGTTTTGGCGGGAACGCGGTAAGTGTCACACCGTTATATTTTTTTCCAAAACTAGTGTTTTGTCGAGTGTTTATGCATACAAATGGTGGTGTTTTGTTTAAAAAGTGCCGAATCACAAGCGCGAGTGTGGGAAAATGATATAATGTAGTGAAATATGACTTTTTGTGTTGCTTCCAAAACTCCATCGTAGCTTTATAGTAAAGTTGCCACTACTTTATTAAAGCATGACAGGATTTGGCTGACTTGGACTGGATTTGACCAAGACTGAACTTTGACTATATCTTCGAGGCAACTTATTTAACTTTTGAGACTTGAAAATATAAAACACTTAACACTGGCAAATGCTCAAAATGCAACGCCAAAACCATAGGAAAAAAAGTCTCCTTAGCAGGAGGTCATCTAGGCAGGTGATACCACAGTAATAGACATTGTTGACAGCCCCGTTAGCTCATTGGTAGTATATCTGCCTTGAGAGCTGTAGGCGTACGTTCGATTCCCACTCAGGGCAAACATTTTGTGAATAAACAAAACATGTTTGTTCTGTGTCTGGGTGTTCTGTATGTGTTATAAATACATACTTATTTACAAAAAAAAAGTATTAATGTACTCTATCAGTTATCTGACTTCCATCACACAAGCTCTGCTTAGTTTGGGGCCAGATGGCGCTCTGTGTATACTCCTACGATATTTATTTTTTTTATTCTGCCGCTAATTAGTAGTGTGTAAACTGCAGCATACCTTATAAACACATTGGTTCCAAATATGTATCAAACATCTGTCGAAATAGTTCCGTAACGAATTAAAATCAAAAATAAGGCGTGGCGTAAGGAAGTAGATTTTCCCAACCGAATATCTTGATATAAAACCTTTCCTCATGAACAGCACTCGAGTAACACAAATGAAAAAGAATCAATAAGTACCAACCCTGTTGCAGGTGGCCACACTTTATTATTCTACACACAAATGGTGAGACAAGCTAAACGATTTTATTGAGACGCCTTAATACATTTAAATTGATTGCTACTCAGCCGAAACGTTTACGGACGTTACGTTTATACATGCTGTTGACTTATCATTTCCGCCTCTGTTTGAATTTAGTGCGAATGTTCATTTGTTAGACGCCTACAGCTATATAAGCTTTTGTAGCGATGATAGCTCAGTGGTTAGCGCGGTCGGTTCGCACGCCCAAGGACTTGGTTCAAGGTTCAAACCCCAACAATGAGCCTGAGCTGCCGGTAAAGGAAAACATCGTGAGGAAACCATTGCGTGGTGGTAGGGTATTTTCTAGTACTCGGCTGGCTAGCAACCACCTTCAAGTTGAAAATCTACCGCCAAGCACATAACGGTGTTTTTTTGTAATGTAAAAAGTAATGAGACGAACGTGACGCTCTCCTGATGGTAAGAGATAACACCTGTCCATGACCATTGCAGCACTTCAGCTGACTCACTTGAGAGACAGTTTTATTCCAGGCTAGGTGTGCTTTACCACCTTCGACCACACCGTCACTTAACAACAGGTGAGCTGTGGTCAAACACCTAACTTGACAAACATAAAAAAAAAATGTGAAGGCTTATGATTATATTATTATTATGCTATCATGCTCAGTGATTAGCGCGGTCGGTTCACGCGCAGATAGGGGTGGGTTCAACTCCAACAACAACATTACAAGAGAAACAAGTAAACTCGCAAATTTCGGGATGCATTAGTATAACCCTGGCGTATTTGTGTGTGTGAATTCGCATAAGCAAGGAAATATTGTAGAATCAAGACATCAGTTTTTGTACGCAACATTTTATCTGTAGTTTTTTTTTCTAATCGACGGTCGCATGACATATCGCAGCTCGTGCAGACCTATTATAAGTTTTATGATCGATTTGGTTATGAATAGTGGTTTGACACAGAAGGATCGCTAAAGAAAGTTTTGAACTATAAGTTAGGTAAGCATACGTTGTAATGTACGTATACTGCATTTAAGTTTTGTTTAAGAAAACTCTTTTTAACTGTATGTAACAAAATACATACCTATAATATAACTAAACCACTTCACAAATACTAGAAGTAATGTAATTACAATATAAACCCATTTTTTGTACTCAATTTTTACCGCCATCCCGTGTTATTGTGGTCTAGGATGGAGCATGTTTACGTAGAAGAAACCGATTCATTCTTGACTTGAAAACACCTCCTGCTAAGGAAATCTACTATCAAATCTAGCATTTCACTATTTAGCGATCCGCATAATGAAAGTGGATATGTATGTTTGGTGTATAAAAAAGGTGAATTCTACACTATTTAAACAAATACCTTAAAATTAATTTCCGCAAAACAACGCCTGAATCAATCAATTATCTTATAAATTGAATAGTTGATATTATTTCGCAATTTCATAAATTGATCCCATAGTAAAAGATGTTTTAGAATTATTACTCGCTAATTAGTAACTCGCTTTCGGCTAAATACACGCCAGGATTATAAACTTGTACATATTATAAGGAATTCCCAGTGCACAAATCTGGTTCACAGTTGATCGGTTTCTTATTACAAGCACGCAAAGTTCTAACACCTATTTTATTCATAACAACAAAAAGATAGTTCCAATAAAAGTCCCTGATGACTATTTCTACCTTTTTCTAATCCACAAAATTTCATACAATCAGTTCAGTGAATCTACTGACCAGCGACCCCGGAACCGATTCCCAAAGTCCCAAAAATCTCTACAAAATCAGACACTTCCGATCTTGCAAAAAAAAAAACGAAATCTCTTCACAATATCGCATAATAGGCCGTAAAGTAAGATGTTTCATTCTAAACCTTACCTTTGGGGTACCGTTGTTCTTGGGGAATGCCGAGTTAGTGGATGCCGCCGTTTTGAAACCCACTGGCGCAAATAACATTAGCATAGTTATCGAACGCGTCGGGATGAGACCTTCGTAAGGGTCCCAGCGGGGCTAGGCTGGCTCTTAAACCCGCTTTCTCGATAATGACTATCGATGATTCGCCCCGAATGCGGGCCTGAGCACAATATTATTACGTAGTTTGGCCGTTGTGGGGAATTGCGATATATAACATGCCGCCGGTATTCAGTTATTTGCGTTTAGAAATTCCAGTGTATCATGAACGAAATGATATTTCGTGTCTACGATACTCCTGTGGTAAATCTTTTGATCTCTGGATTAATCAAGGCTCGTGACTGTTAACTTAGTATAATTTCGCTGTCACCGTGAAAAGGCTCATCCACAGTATATATTTCAGTCGTTCATTTCTTTCACCTACCTACATGTTTCCCACGATGCTTACTTAGATTGTTTCAACAACGCACCAGGACACTTACACATGATTTTTGTAGTTTAAGTTTTTGCTTAATTGCTTTCAGAGTTTCAAATTACGACAGTTAAGTATTATCTGTCTATCAAAAAGTAATAAATTAATCGCTCTCGCAAAATAATCATTTTCCCTTCATATTTAGTAAAGTTATGTAGTATGGATGTAATTGATACCCTGCATTAACAGATAGGCTACTTTTATCCCGAAAACATGTAGCGGGTAACACCGCGGGGCGCAGCTAGTTTGTGTATAAAACTTTCAATCCCTTTATAAAATATCTCATTGCGGAATGGCCTCTCGCAATCCGCTGATCATGGTGATTACGAAAACAAACACAACCCATTTCGAAACATTTATCAATGAATAAAACAAAACATCTGCTCCCAAACAGTTGGAAGTTGGAAAATTTCCGATTAATAATCTTTTCTCGCATTAGGGGAGGCGATGAAATAAAGGCTTGAACAGGCGTGAGATTCAATTTGTTACAATCCTTCAGGAAACGTTTTCAAATGAAACATTTTGTGTTCGCGGCGAAGTTAAATTGTATTTCTTACAAGAACCACGCCGTGCGGCTTGTTTGTATCGGGGAAACTTAAAGTAAGCCGCTTTAATGCCAAATAAATACTACAGATTACGTTTTGAAAACGCCCCGGTACATTAAATGAAAATGTTTTGGTTTCGCCTTAACGTCACAATATTTGTGTTTGCTTTTGTTGAAAACGAAATCTATACTTTGAACTCAATTTACGATAACACTCAGTAATACAAAAACATTATTGAACGTTTGTTCACTTTAAAACATCGTCTCATTTCAAATAACGTAACTCGGTATTGTGCTTTTATATTTTTGTTGTTGGTAGAAATTTTTTGTGTTCTCTAAATTGTTGTCGAAACTATTATTTAATTAGATACACTTTTTAAATAGAAATCACACTTTATATCAGCGCGGAAGTTAAATAATAGCTATTGACTAACAATTTATTTTTACTTGTAATGTATTTAGATGTAATGTACCTACCTACTTCTTTTCTTTTTTTTTTGTAATTTTTTTTTTTTATTTGGCGCCCTGATGAATCCAATCACCATAATAGTGAAATATTTTCGCTTGGGTCTTCTAAATAACGTAATAGTTATATGTATATAGGTTGTTTCAGTGAGATGTTAATACTTTTTTTTAATTGACATTTTAATTTCATTTTTGACATTTAAATTATACTATTTACAAAATGTGTACAAAAAACTCAGTCTAAAAATCCGTCAGATGAGGGATATGTGGCCAGAATGCTGGCAACATTGCCACTCTGGATGGCAATGCTTAGCTTTTGACCAAAGTAGATACCAGCTTTCTGGTCACCTGAAGCCTGATGTTAATACTTAAGTGTTCAACAACCTATAGACTATACTTTATTTAATTCTACTATAGTACCTATTGACCATGAAATCGCGAGAAAATCTTTAGCTCCATTAAAAATATTTTACACAATGATCCATATAGATGGATCAGTATATATAGATGGATCAGTACTTTCAGTATTTGTGTACATATTCGATACACACTGCATATCTGTGTGATGCTGGAGCGGGTTGCTAGCTACGGACAAAACCAAGCCAAATCCGATTTTATTCATCTTTTCTCATCGATACTTGTAAACATAGTTGTTAATTTTGGCTGTTCTAAGCTAAAAAGTGTAATCGTATCCATCATTTTACTATGGGCCCAAATAAAAAAAATTAGATACCTGTCATTTGGTCACGGGTCAACGACCTTTTTTAGAGAACAGGTGACTTTTATATGTATGTTTGTTTCTTTGTTAAACCATAACTTTTAGATTCCTGAACATTTTGGCTGTATCAGGAATCGTTCATCTTGAGTGACACTAGCTATAAATTTAAAAAAAACATTAGTGTGCATTCGTGTTTTTTTATTTTCTAAGTTTAGATTGTTTCTTCAAAGTTTATTGAAAAGAAAGAAAAGACATTTTATTCATTACAATAAAAACACAATAAAATAAAAACTTAAAAAAAAAAATTTCTACCTTTAGTAACATAGTTCACAATGATATACACATATTCGTTTTTTAGCTTAGCACACCTAAAATTCTTAGCGTTGTAAAAACGTCATATTGCATATCACCTCCAAATATAGCTAGAAATCATTCATAACCCACGAAATACAAACGAGGCATGAAACACGGTGCGGAATCACGGCGCTCGTTCGACGACTCGTTTGATTAAAATGCGAACACATTTGCGATTCAAATCTTTCTTTTTACTGATCATAAAATATTCAAATGCTCGAGTTAATATTTCCGACACGTAGACAAGCGGTGTGGTGGCATTTTTTACAGTGTAAGAGCCAGCAGTCGCGAAAATTCTAACATTTTTGTAGCAGATATATTTGCGAAGCTCACTTATTTTACGCAGAGACGATTTTGTTTTATTTATGCGGGATTATTCTCGTATAATTATGTCTGATATTTCGACTTTAGTTTTGACTACACCCAGTGGCCTTCTTCAAGGAGTCAAAACAGAGTGCAATGCATGCGCAGCCTCGCCTCGCCTAGTTTTATTGTATTGATTTTATTAATTGGCATATTGTGAGGAGAATGCAGAATAGATGATTGTAATTTTATTTTACTTATAATTGTTATTTTATTAACAAAAATTATATTTTATTGTTATTTATTTTATTTCTAAACTGATCATAATTTTATTTTTCTTGTACAAATGTACATTAATTTAATGTAAGTGGATTTGACTATTAATTTAATGTAACTGGCTTTTAGCTGTTTTTAATTAATGAATTAATAAAAAGAATTATGTATATATTTCAATATTTGTGATTAATAATATTTAGGTAAAGTAGGATTGCGGTTCCTAGACTATATTTTGTTTTAGTGAGTAGGTACTCAATGTTTGCATTGAAAAACTCTGCCTACGTAAAAATGTTTAGATTAGTCAAATGTTTTAGCAGTACACAACTACACAAGCTGACAAACCGTCTGGTGTTAAGCGATAGACCTCATCCAATAGACATATGCAAAGACTCACTAAACATTAATTAAATCTCGCTTACATTTTTAAAAACTATAAAAAAGTGCACTGTGTTGTTTTTTACCATGGCTTTTATAGCTATGTCAATACTCTGCCTCAAGCATACTTTTTCAAAACAATTTGTGTTCCCCCTTCATATCTTTATATTCCTTACCGAGTACCAACCGATAAATATGGCCCGAAGGAAATGATGAAAGTGGTTTGTCCGTAGGGTGAGCGGTAAAGTCATGTGACCCTCATTGCCGTGCCGGCGATGAACTAAGCAAATAACGGCACGGTTGTGACGTAAATAAACAACTAGGTACGTGCAAGTCCATCTGAATCTATAGTATAGTAAACCGGACGAACATCCTTACGTAAGTTTACAAAGAAAGAAAGAAAATAATTTTATTTTGCAACAAAACAAAAAAAAAACAAAAATAACAACAAATAGAGACAAACAGTTACAAAATAGGGACACAAAGAACAAAGAAGTCATTCGTTTTTTAAAAATAGCTTGTTCATGGAGAAATAAGGGAAAATAGTTTTTCGATTACTTCTTGCACTTTATTTTGTTGACTTAATACCATCCTAATTATAGACTTTCCCGTGGATTTTCCTAAAAAAAATATCATACAAACCTTGTCCTGACCTATTACAAACAATGAAAATAAATCCAAATTGTTCATTTATTTAAATAGCGTGCATTATTGTGCTACAAATACAAAAATACAATTTTAATATTTTTTTATTGGTACCACCAAAGTTACAAGTCTGAATTCTACAATATCGTGTAATTATAATAAATACTGATTAGATACATCAATCAAAAAAGTCAAAAAAATCGACAAAAAATATACTTAACATTTTTTTTTTCAATGTAAAACTAATCTTACTAGTACTTTGTGGTGTTAGTAATTTAATCATCTTTTAGTTTTAAATACATCATGTGCTACGTCGTAGCATCAGCTATAATCTACAAACTTCTACGACCAAAAGTATACATGTATACAGGAGCGTTAAGAATATTTTCTTATTAGGTTATTATTTTTAAGTAGACGTAGGGAACCAAACCCTTAATCGTTTTCTAATCGGCGGGCGGTGGGACTAGCGGTCTGAAATTCTGACATTTTAGATAATAACATACTTACATTTAGATTTGCATTTTTTGACATCATACGTATAATAAGTAATTTATTATTTCAGCCCTAATATAATTACAATTGCTAGTCCGGTGAGCACAATATGGAGATGGCTTTAGTATCAAATTAGTACAGTCTGGCAGCTATAATTAAACGGTTGCTTCGTGAGCAGAACGCGTTAGTGGCAGTAAAACAATACGCAGATACCCATAACAAACTAGCGTCAATTCAAGAATAGCTCTGAACTAAGGAATTAAAAATATGGTATATAGCTGTTTTATTCTATTAACTTTGAGACATTATATACCGCACGGTTTATATATCCAGGAATATAATAGGGGGGGGGGGGAGCTTTGGGTTGAGGGGAATCATTGATTTTATCATTATGAAATACTTTTAATTTAGTATAGCATTTGGTCAGCAGGTTAAGAGTTGATATTTTTGCATGATTTCAAAGTTGTATCAATAACCAAAATAGTTCAAAATAATAAGTACAATAAATTATTTTTAGCTTAGTACACTTTAAACATAAAACCCTGTAAAATTTATAAAAACCCAAAACTTATTTGATCAAATAAAGTCAGATCAAAATAATCGAGAGAGATGAGATAAATTACAAACAAGTTTACAACTTCACAGAACATATTTTAAAACGAATAATTTTGCCCATACTGTTTACATACACTTTATGTTTAAAGTGAGGACTGCGTCGAATAGTTCAAATTAAACTAAGTTATAGGGCTCGAATCAACTTGCGCAAACTACCTACTTATATACCTTTGACGAGTTGACAACTTACTAACTAGAAGCTTCTAGTTATGCATTTGGAGATAATTAATATGCTAAAATTTGGCGGTAGGATATGAACTTTTTATACTGCCTAGTTTCACAGAAATCAAGAATCGGTGTGAAGTTTGTATACCACACTTGAATAGCGTAATGACTTTCAATTTACCTCTAATGATGTCACGTCGTCGGCTGTATAAAGATTCTTTGAGTGCCTAAAAAAACAATGGCAAACCTCAACAAAATCTGTCAATGTCAAGTCAACGCTTGCCGTTATACTTGTAACCTCCATACTTATAAATCTACGTCAAGTTGTTTTTTTTTACATGGCTAATGCATGTTTTACATATTCAGCCTACCTCGACGTCATAACTATAAAAAGTTTGAAAACGTATTAAAAGTAAACTACTGCATAGAAAGCCAAAATATTCAAATTAGTTTCATAAAATAAAGTTTACTATCAGTAAAAAATATATAAAAAAAAAAAAAACTTACCGAACATACCGAATTATGGCCAAATTCGTCTAACATTGTGAAGAGGCCCGTGCCCAATAGTGAGATAATTCGGTATTCATGATCTGAGGACACAATTATGCTTTCTTTTTAATGTTTAGTCTGGAGTGAAATCTCTAGCATATTTCCGCCTATAAGTCGTTTTGGTTACAATAAGGATAAATATTCAATTAAACCTGGTCTCGCTTATTAATAGTTGTTTCAGGTTTAATTGAATCTTTATCCTCATTGTATCCACTCTACCTTACCATAAGATAAACTTCCGCAAAATAATGTTCGCTAGGTTTTTTTCTAAAAAGTTCGTGAGATTGTAGGGAAGTAAAAAACTAAGTAGACTGAAAGCGGCATGACGGTAACCTTACCTCATCGAATATAGAACAAAGATAAAAATTCGATTGTACTAAAAAAAACACACACACATAAAACAAAAACAAGCATTAGTGATATCAAATTGATTATAATTATCTTTACTTGGTACCCGACCCGACAAAGTAAGGTTACCGACATACTGCTCTCTATCTATAGAATCTAGCTAAAGGGCATGCCGTTAATGTAATGTTTTAATTCATAATTCATTTGTTCCTTGCAAACAACGTAAATTAACAAAGTTGACCAAAACGCAGGCCTCTATTTTACCCAACGTTTTAGTATTATACCATACAACGCGGCAATAGGGTCAGCGACCATTAACAATAATTATCAGACCATTATCATTAATAACGACTTTTTAGATTTATTCATTTCATCATCACCCTATCGAAGTCCACTGCTGGATATAGGCCTCTCCCAAGACACGCCACTCAGCCCGATCTTCAGCTTTTCGCTTCCATCCTCCGCCAGCTGTCCTACGTATATCGTCACTCCATCGAAGCTCAGGGCGTCCTATTTATTTATTATTTCAATTAAAATAAAATATCGATAGACATTTCATTCATCACTATGAAGCCCAATATGAAACCTAAATGATTGATAGAATACTCATCCACTTTTTTAGTAAATATGTTAAACTTATAATACACAGTTAAACACCAGACACAGAACAAATATCGACGATCGTCACACAAGTATGTGTCTGAAAAAAACCATGATATACATAGTTAAACATTGTCAAAAAACCCAGACACATAATATAGTTATTGTATACAATGCGCACGTTGGGTTTACCTTGCATTATCGAATTATGTTTTGGGATAATTCTGCCTAACAAGTAACGTTTAAAGCTCGATGCTTACAATTAATTAAGACAGAGACAATCGTGTAGAGAGCCTTTAAGATTTCACCTTAAATAATAAAATCATTAAAATAAAAAACAATAATTTTGGTCTACCTAGATCAGCATCTTTTAATTAATTTAAAATTTAAAAAATATATTAGCTAGTGTAATTACAGGGCTGTTGAGACTAACCATCTAATCTCAAAGAAATGAGTGCCAAAGCAGCGACGTCCTGGACTTTGTTTTGTTACTCAAAGTTCTGTATATCACTGCAATGGTATTGGACAGGCGTTATCTCTTACCATCAGGATAGCGCCTCGACCGTCTCATTACCTTTACATAAAAAAAATGCTTCTGTTTAATTCTTATCTTTATCACAGAATGTAATAACTAATTATATTACTGGGCAAACAAACAAATAGCTCGTACAAGTAGTTACATTAAATAAAGTAAATATCAATCAAAAGTGGCAATTAAACAAACTGCGTGCGCCCGGTATTGGGGTGTTCACGGACCGACATCCGACAGGCAAATAACGAAAACCTTTATAATTTAATTCGGTAAAATCTGAGCGATTCAATTTTGTTCAATAATACAATTAATAGTATACCAAGAGTTTTCGACACGAGAACATTATTAAAATCATTACTGGCCTTAAATTTAACAAGAACACATTTTATGAAATTTAAAAACCTCGGACACTAAAAGCAGCATTCCCAATTTCATCTTGATCAGACCTGTCGGGGATGCTTACATCCATTTATTAACTAGAAAAGAGATGTGTTTTACAAAAAGTAGGCTTACGATTGAACGTCATCTCACCTGATGTTAAGTAATGATGCGGTCTAAGATAGAGCACACTTGCCTAAAAGATACCGATGCACTCTCGACTTGAAGATACCCAAATTATATGTATCGGAAAACACCCACTCCACTATCTTGCGGTCCGGAAAATTAACGAGTCGAGTTTTTAAAACCTTAAACAATGTTGCTTTTTTATTAATAAAAACAATAATTACACTTCAGTACAGATTATTAAAGTCAACAGTTTATTTTAGTGTTAGATACGCTGTATTTTACTGATAAATAAAAATGCTAAATCTTAAATATATAGATAGGATACTAGATACAATAATCTTCACAATAGGTCATTTTTAAAACTAAAAAATATATTTAAAACTTTTTAGCTATTTAGAAGCTACGAGTACAATGCTACAGAATGACCAGACCACACAGATATATACGTAAAACTAATAGGTAGCATCTTACCCTTTTGTTTCGTCAGGGGTTAAATATAGACGTAGTATTCAAAGCGATACGAAAATATAATTATACTACATTCGAAATATAGTATACATTTTGCGACAAGTGTCTACTGTCTACTTAGTGTAAAATCTATAGTAATTACTTAATATTTTATGTCACACGGGGTTTGCAATGAGTGCCACAGACTAGGAGTCAAATTCATTGACCGAGTCAAAAACTGAACGCTGCGCTCCAAACAAAGATCTTGGACGTTTGACAAAAACCGACAGCCTGAAACTGGGCCGGACACATCTGCCAAATGCCCCAATACCACAACGATGTGGACACCCAATAGCAAAGATCCACGAATCGAATGGACCACAAAAGCTCTCTCGAGATATGGGCAGGGAGAAGAGAGTTGCCTTTGCTCCGCAATGAGGGCAGTCATATCATACCTAAAAATAAATAAAATGAATAGTTTTAATTTAAAATTGTGGTACTCCACATAGTTTATTGAAATTATAACAAAAAATAATTATACACCTTATGTAGGTGTATATTTTTCAATAACTCTGTAGCACTTACTGCAAGTAAACAAATAAATTTTTAATAACAAAACATAATTATACACCTTATGTAGGTGTTTATGTTTCAATAACTCTGTTGCACTTACTGCAAGTAAACAAATAAATGTTTCCTTAAATTAATAACAAAGTGTCAAATTGGCATGAAAATGAATAATTTCCCGCAAAGTAACTCAATGGCTCAAGTGGCCGTATAAACCTTAATAAACTAGCTATAAAGTAGTCTAGATGCTTATCAAGTGTGCATCATCGCTGACGGCATCTTCGTTTAATTTCATTGGAAATGATGGTCAAAAGCAAGCCTATTTATTTAAAAAATTAAAACAAAAACAGTCACTCGTTCCTCAGTGTCTAGATATCTTGATTAAGTACTCACCACTAACTGCCAAAGAAGTAAAGTATTGCAGCCGTATCATGGCCCATCCTTTGGTGTTTCGCAAGTATCGTTCATAAAATGCCGCAACAACTCGCATAAAAACCCACATTTTCACATAAAATTTTATGCTATTCCTGTATTAACAGCGAACACGCGCATCTAAAGGTGTATTTTTCGTCCAATGTATTTCATAATCGCTTACCATCAGGCGAGTTGGTGGTCAAAGGCGGACTTACACGAGTTAAAAAAAACCAATTTAAGAATTGTATTTTACTCGTATCTTCTAATTGCTTTTGAACGTAGCGATGATGGCTAAATGGTTAACGCGGTCTGTTCACACGCCGAAGGGCGTGAGTTCAAACCCCAACAATGTGCTTGATCTACCGGTAAAGAAAAACATCGTGAGGAAACCATAGCATGGTGATAGGGTACTTTCTACTACTCGGCTGGCTAGCTACCACCCTACCATCAAATTGAAAATCTGCCGCTAAGCACCTAACGGTGGGTTTCGGCTGCCTCACTTGACAGCCAGTTCTATGCTAGGCTAAGTGTTCTTTACCATCTTTGACCACACCGTCACTTTACATCAGGTGAGCTGTAGTCAAATACCTAGCCTGTCAACCATAAAAAAAATCATATCACTGTAAAATACAATCACATCTTAGTAAAGAAATGACGTACTATCGGGATCATAAAATTTATCAGTTTTTGAATTTACTTTTTCAGTAGCTGCTACTCTATGCAATCACCCGATAAGAGCAAACCTAGCTTGTCAACTATCAAAAAAAAAGAGAAAAAAACGTGTCATTTTAAGATCGTTCCAAAAATTGTTCGAGTTGACACTGCCACCTGACAAATGGTAAAGGCACTGATCATTTGAGCCTTAACACGGGGTCAGTGTAAAAGTCAACCGAGTGGAACAGTTTAGGAAGTTTCATCAAATCTTTGCAAGTCCGCTTGGAGCGGTCGACCAGCTTTGATAACATCTGCCGGAGGCGAGTCGTGACGTTAATTTGAATAAATCAAATCTACAATTTAGAAGGTTCAAGAATGTCAGTCTCTAGGCGAGTGAAAGGTAATGAAGGTTACATCCCTTTTAAGCTATTTTTGGAATTCGCTTTTGTGTTGCGTGCTTTTGTAATTTGTTTTGTAAAGAGGAAGAGATCGAGCATAAAAGTTTTACGCGCTTCCTAAAAAAATCAGACTGTATAAATACATTGTTATTTTTACGATTGTGTTTTTTACAGACATTTTTAAAACAGTTATTATGTTGCTCCTGCCACTACTAGCACAAAAATAATCTAAATATACTTAGTACTCGATAATACATCAAAAAGAAATTGAAATCAAGCAATGTACATCGTAAAGCGTTACCTCACATTAGATACGCCAGTAAACCATCCGAATCAGGTAGAAATGTCGCGCGTCGAGAATAGAATCACGTAAAATATGATTTCGTCGAACGTGTCCCGCAGTAACTGGATACGTAGCAGCACCTGCAAGTGAAATGCAGTCGCTGCCACGTTCCTGCTGTAGTTAGAATTGAGTGAAGAACGCAATAAGAGAGACTGGGAGTTTTGGCGGGAACGCGGGAAGAGTCGTGTCGCTTCGTTGTATTTTTTTCCAAAACTAGTGTTTTGTCGAGTGTTTATGCATAAAAATGGTGGTGTTTTATTCATAAAGCGCGAGTATGGGAAAATGATATAATGTGGTGAAACATGACTTTTCGTGTTGCTTCCAAAACTCCATAGAAGCTTTATAGTAAAGTCACCACTACTTTACTAAAGCATGACTGGACTTGACTGACACGGACTGTACTTGACCAAGACTTTGACTATATCTTAAGCTACGAGGACACTTAATAAACTTTTGAAACTTGAAAACATATAAATACTTGACACTGGCAAATGCTAAAACGCGACGCCAAAACCAAAGAAAAAATAGAAAGAAAAAAAAGAGAGACTGCACTTGTTTTTGATGCAACATCAACTTTGGCATTCTTATTGGAAATTTTAAACTGATTTTTGGAATGTTGCGTTTAAATTTCGCATATGTCTGTACGATAAACGGTACGAAAACTATCACACTAATATTATAAAGGCGAAAGTTTGTGAGCGTGTAGGTGTGTTTGTATGTTTGTTACTACTTCATGCTCAAACGGCTGGACCAATTTTGATAAAATTTGGTATTTTATTTTATTTGGAAAACATACAGTGATAAATATCTTAGTTACTAAACTATAATACTATCTTAACACCATTTAACAGTTTTCGCTTATTGAGGTAGATGACGCCCTAGATTAACACATTTTTTTTTTTTTTTATTGATGACAGGCTAGGTTTTTGACCTCAGCTCACCTGATGTTAAGTGAAGGTGTGGTCGAAGATGGTAAAGCACACCTAGCCTGGAATGGAACTGGCTCTCAAGTAAGGCTGCCGGAACACACCGTTAGATGCTTGGCGGCAGATTTTCAACTTGAGGGTGGTAGCTAGCCAGCCGAGTACAAGAAAGTACCCTACCACCATGCTATGGTTTCCTCACGATGTTTTCCTTCACCGGCAGCTCAAGCTCATTGTTAGCTATGGGCTACTTCTTTACTTTTTCTAGTAACACCACAAGACTCAGCTAGTAACATAGGTATATTATTATTATTCATAGATATGCGTCGGCGTAAATTAGCTAGTTTAAGAGTTTTTACACGACTGCCTAAAAAATGAGTGTAAGTAATGTTTTCAGGGTTAATGTTTTTTGTTATACAAACACGGGGCTATTCAGAGTTTATAAAAACTATATGTATTCGTGTACAGTTTTTTTATAAAGGTAAATGGTGCTATAGAATATTTTCCAATCATCTGCCAGGATGTGAGATGCTAAGACTTATTCATAGAAATAAAAAACTTAACGGTACTGTATATAAATAGAACTTGTTTACATTTCTAAAATCTGTATCATTTAAGAACATTATATGTTTCTCTGTTACCTAATATATAAAACCAAAAACAGTTCTGCTCATGACTATGTCTATCTGTTCGTTGCTTTTCCACATTACTGTAAACGACGCGGGAACCACTAATAGAAACGATTGGTTACAAAAGCAATAAGAAGACAATTTAGTATTCGGATTAGTATCTTGGAAATCCATTTATAGTTTTCCCTTTGAAAAGGCAATCTATTGTGCATTATTAATATTGGAATTTAATCTATCTATATCGCTGAGCGTGGGTAACACACAAGAATTTCCATTGAACAATTTATTTTGTTGAAACTTGAAACAAACATTATGACTTAGCGATGGTATCTAAATATTAATTGGAAACCAGAAACTTGTTTAAGTGTTTGGCAATAGTTTATCTTGTAAAATATGATAGTTAATTATTAAAATATAATTTGTTTTGTTTGTGGGAAAGCAATTTGCCACAGTTAACCGTCAAATGGAGTTTCGGTGGTAGCGTAGAAAGTTATAAAGCCGCACTGTATTATTTTTCTAATAGTTGTGTTAAATTTTTTGAATGTGTAGGTAGAAAAATATAATAAATGTTTTATTCATAAAGTGCTAAGTTAAGTCATATGTTGTAGTGAAACATGATTTTATATTTTAATTTTTCATGCTGCAACTAAAATTTCATCGCACCATCGGCCATGACCAGCATCGTTTTTGACTAACTTTATGCGAGTTCATCAGATGTTTAGAAAAATATACTTGATATTGGTAGGATGTACAAAGTGCGATGCCTAAAGAAAGAAAACAAACTGCAGTTAATCAACAAATTAAGAGCCGTCAAACAACACACTACAAGTATAAAAATTGTTGACAACATTAAACAACTTCTTTCAGAACGCTTTACAAAAAAATACTTTGACAGATAAAAAAAAACAGAAGGCTTCTCTCTGATTGAATTGTACAGCTGTTGGAAGTCCTTGACGAAATTATTTCTATTGGAGCATTTTGTTCGGCGACAAAGTTAAATTGGATTTCTTATGGTGGAAGTGTCTCGCGAAAGTGGCAGAGGAGCGGTTGGCGTTATTCAGCTGAAGTTGTTTTAGGTTATCACAATAGCTGGTCTTTATTGCATGACATTGAGACGAAACGTTGAGATTATTGCCTTTTACTATCTGTATTATGTCGCAGTATCGTCTGGAATAGCTGAAATTAATGTTGTCGAAAATGGGTTATAAAAATACGGTAAGTTGTAACTTTGATGAGGGTAACTTTCTCGTAATAGCCGGGACAGATTGAAGTTTATTTCAATTTTATTTTACACGAAGTTGTTATGATTCTTGATAATCATAATTAAATTTTGATGGGCCGTTTCAAAAGAATACCATTTTGTCTGTTGATACAAAAACGATAGTATGATTTGTTGACAACCCTCAAAGATCTGCTCAATATCGACAGTATCACGTTGCATCTTTGGTAATCTAAATTATTCAGGCATAGGTACGCGTTTTATATTTGCCATAGAAAAAAAAAAACATTTAATTTTTTCTGGTATTACTGAGCCGAAAGGAAGTTACTATACCTACTCACTCATCAATGTGGATAATTCTCAAATTGAAGAAACAAACATTACGTCGCACGTGAATGACAGTCATATTCAGTAGGAATCAATAAATACATTTTAAATAAAGTAAACTAATTTAAAAGGCTGCTATCAGTGAGAATAGTCCCAACGCTGATCCCATTGCCGCGTTATATTTCATCATATATTTTAAGTTTTTTTTTCATTTTAATTTGTAGACCAGTTGATTTCAAAGTTGGTCCCATAGTAAAAGTTGTTGACATTGATGAGTACAATAACCTACTATCGGGTTAGGTTAGGTTAGCATAGCCAATACGCGTAACCCCGTACATTTAGCACTAGATTATGCACATAGCTCGTCTCATGGTGCTCACTTGGTGGCAGATTTCCTTAGCAGGAGTTTATCTACCGTTGTACCAGAAGCAGTAGTGTGTAGACATTACTGTGTTCCGGTTTGAAGGGTACTGCAGCTAGCGAAATTACAGGGCTGTTGAAACTAACCATCGAAAGTCTTAAAGTAATGTTGTCTCAAAGCACCGATGCCCTGAACTTTATTTTGCTTCTCAAAGTTATCTGTATCGTTGTAATAGTCATGGACCATTCTACCAGTCTTACCATCAAGTCACACGTATTATTACTTTTACATAAATAAAAAAAAATAGTTTTACAGTGTGCTATTGTTATCGTATAATTAATTGTAATGTTTTAATTTTATTTGGATCATGTTGCCTGAATTTTTTTTTTATGTATTTATAAAGGAAGCTTTTAATTTAACAAGTTAGAAGATTTATTTTCGTCCATGAAGCTTCATATTTCATGTAAGTTGGAGCTCCGTGGAGCGCTCAAAGCAGTATCACGTCCTATATGAATTCGCTAAGGTACGCGCCGACTCTCAGACTATTTGCTAGGTTTACGTTTTCAATTCACGTGCCTTAGGACAAGCGAGCTCTGCCTCTGACGCGTAACGATGCGGTCGTTCAGGTTCAATATTCAGAACTCGGGTATTAATTTTTGAAAAGCCTTCCAGTCTGTAAATTCGTCGGCTCGGGATATTTTTATTTATTCATTCAGCATTGAAGATGGTGATTACCTGTTTGAAACATGGTGTACGATTTTTATAATAGCAATAGTACGCTGATAAACAAAAAATACGGGCGAATTAAAAAATCCTTTCTCTGTTTTGAGGTAAAAAGAATTTTGTTATTATACGTACTTTTTAATCTTATCATATAAATCGCCTTTACAATATACCAAAGTATCAAGTAGCGTGTTGAGACTTACGCAACAAAAGTTGTGTCAAAATTTTAAAAATAATGAGCGGCGATGCAGCGATGCCTAGAGGTTT
Organism: Biston betularia; assembly: GCA_905404145.2. Lineage (NCBI taxonomy): Eukaryota > Metazoa > Arthropoda > Insecta > Lepidoptera > Geometridae > Biston > Biston betularia. The sequence continues at coordinate 7,221,416 of FR989879.1, forward strand.
TTATTGCGATACCCGTTAGGTGCTCACGAGAAAGTTACTTGATTGTGAACCTTACTAAGTACGTTTACGAGATGCAGTCGCATAGCTTTTTTGTGAGCACCTAGCGGGAATCGACGTTTAGAGTACGGCGAGTGGACTTTATTTTTTAGTTTTTTCTTACAGAATAATATTTTACAGACAAATACATATTACATTTACAGATTTTTATTTTACAATTTTTTGCAAATGATATGGCGTTATACATCGGCCCCCAAACTAGGCTTAGCCTGTATCTTGGTGACCCAAGTTTTGCTAGTTAAAGTTCTGTATATTGCAATGGACAGGCATTATCTCTTACTATCAGAAGAGCGCCTCGTTTGTCTCTTTACTTTTACATTAAAAAAAAAACTTACAGTTAATCAACGGTTTCTGTTCACTTTTCTAAATAGAATGAAACAAATCACTTCTCTACTTTGGTCAAAAGCAATCTTTGCAAGCAAGCAAGCAAGCTTTGGTCTGGATGGCAATGCTAGATGCCAGCATTCTGGTCACCTGAAGCCTCCTCTAAACGTTTGAGAAATTGTATATTTCATAATGAAGTCACGAAAAAAAATGCATCCGTACGAAGTCGGCGTCGGTAGCTAGTAAAGAATATACATATCTCATATTAAGATGGAGGAGGCTTTTCGTTTCAATATAGATGAAAGCATTACATTATACAGTATACACGTGTTTCATTCAAACGACATAAAATGCCTCATTAGATCTTCACCAACTGTAGGATTCAAAATGACTGTGTTCACATGAAAAACGTGATCTAAGCACAAATATCTTTACTTGATTATTTTCTAGCGAGCGAAATTGCCGCCTCTTGATATTATTTATTTAAAAAACATTATTTTAATGTAAAGTTTTTGAAACTCTCACTTTAAGGTGGTTCGATTTCCATATAAATGTTTTTGACAGTAGATTATTAGCATAAAATCAAATTTATGAATATATGATTTTTGAATAAAACAGCAGATTATGCTAATAATAATATACTCTTTTATTCAACCAATTGTGATTTGCCGCAAATGAAGACCAAAATACATGCCAGTAGCTGTGATTTCACTGTAAAATTATACTTAATTTGTCCATAAATGGAAAAAAATTGTTTGTATGGAAATCGAACCACCTTAAGTAAGAGATATCGCCTATCCATGACCGTTGCAGCGGTTTCCTTCACAATGTAGCAAAAGCAACAAAAAACCAACTGCAGGCAGAACGCACACTTACTGAGAGCGAGCCGCAGTCTCAATTTATTCAATGCTGTACGACATTGACTTGTTGTGAAGCTTAGGCGATTAATTGGTGACACGTATTTGAACCGTTAAGTGTAGTAGATATAAAATAGTTACAAAGCATTACATACATAGCGGTGTAGCATTCTGACCACATTCTCTGTGATGGTTGCATATAAATTGCCTATGAAATCAATCATAGTTAGCTATTTGTAATGTCATAATATCTAGTTAGCTTTATCGTGTGGTTTGAAGGGTTTTCGTTTTTTTTTTTTTATTTGACCACAGCGCACCTGATCATCATTTCCCATGGTACTATAAATTCTACGAGTATACACTACACGTTTGAATTTTCCTGAGGCACGTATAAATTTACAATTAAATAAACCGGCTCAAAGCCCCCTACGCTCAACCACGGCTAGGTTTTAGGTATTTTGGTTGAAAAATCTAATTACCGATTTTTATTAAATTTCTACGGAATCAATTTGAAAGTATATCCTGTAGAGAAAAGTTTAAATCGGTTCTTAAATGATAAAGTTTTGAGATACCAAACCATAAAAAATACAACTGAATTAAGAACCTTTTCCTTTTTTGTCTCGATGACGAAAGAGCCGCATCTTCAGGGATTTTATGTTTTTCATACGCGTCCATCATAAGAATCGGGTTCACTTAAGATTTAGTAGAACTTCTTCGCATGATTTACAATTGAGTTTATAAAGTAATATTATGCTTGTGATCAATGTTTTTTGTACACAAAAGACTTTCAGCTTTGGGTATGATTTCGAGTATTTTATTTTTTTTAGAGAACAACAGCCCAACAGCCCTGTTGTTTCCATGGTAGTATGTCTGCTTCGAGAGCTGAAGGGCGTTGGTTCGATTCCCACTCAGGACTAACATTTGTGTGATTAACATCGATGTTTGTTCTGTGTCTGGGTGTACAGTACCTATGTATTATAGGTAAATAATTACTCAAAAAAATTAAGTATTCTGTCCGCTGTCTGGTTCCCATAGTACAAGCTTTGCTTAGTTTGGGACTAGATGGCACTGTGTCCTCCAATATTTGTTTATTTTTATTTATATTCATTTATTTTTATTTATATTTATAGAGACGTAAGTAATGATCAAGTAATGCCCTGAATCCCACCAGCCAGTGATTAGACCTATTTATTTCCTTAACGTTAAAATTGTAAGACTTGAAAGATGGAAAATCTTAAGTGGGAAAATTCCCACTTAAGATTTTCCCTGAAAATCGTTAAGACTTTTGAAATACAGAACTCCCCAATAGAAAGACATTCATTTCGCATTTCCAAGCTCATTGCGTGTACTCTAATGAAAGAAAATAAAAACATTTACCTCAATAATTTTACTGTTATACATAAATTAGATTCCCCATAACAAGTACTACAAGTACTAAATCTCCTAGTATTTTGTAATATTGTCACCCAATAAAAGCGAGTCTGTCGCAGGAAGGTCTAATTTACAGACACTTCGCTACACAAAAGAGCAAATGTTCTGAAAATTCTCCGGATTACCATTTAATACCTACTCCACGCTTTAACGAATAACAGAAACCTTCGTCACGAGCTCAGACCAAAATATGTACAGTTTAATCCGTTCAATTTCGGCGCATGTCCCGGAATTAGTACAAACCCGTTGACTTTCAGACAAATACTTCAGATTTGGCGAAATAACTCAACTTTAGATAAAGGGAGCCCGTAGTTAGCTGTATCAACCCAGTCTCGTAATTTAATTAGAATTTCTGATGTGGAATTTCACGAATGACTTTCGTATTTACATGTTATGTAAAGCAAGTAACGGTATCGTGCCTCTGTAAGGAAACTTCGGTTACAACAATTTAGCTATCGAATGGATACATGCTGACCCTATGTTTTATAAATGTTAGCCTATTGAGGGAATTAAATAAACGTCAGCGAAATTCGTAAACTTTTAATTGCTTCTCATTCTGTTTTAGCATGTTTCAGTGGAGTTCAATTTTGGTGGGATTTCCACTGGCTCGTTGTGTATGGAGAGGTTTATGTGGCTGTTTGATCTGTTTTCGGTCTATGTGTAGCCTTTTTACGCGTGTTTGACTTCAAAATAAACTTAGTCAGTTTGTATGTCTCTATGGGGCTTGATACAACTTATAATTACGGATCGATTGTTATTACAAACTCGTTTTTTAAAAACATTTTTTTAACACGATTCATCGAGGTGTGATAATATTTTACGGATGTTGATTTATACTCATCAAAGTGCACGATTTATAAACTATTCGTGAGCGCAAAATGCGACAGCACAATACGATGCGCACACAGCTATTGTTTCTTCACGTGGTCCATGTTGTTGCTATGATCAGTTTACATAACGCCGTACTGATTCTCCAGTCGCATCGCATCGCGTCACACCTAGTTGTCGGTGGTCGCTCACGTAGGACATAGGTTCATGGTTGAGTAATAATATTATAACATTTTGCCCTACAGCTCTCTGTTCTGTGCAGCCTGCCTATCAATTCTTCTCTATTTTTTGCAACCTGAGTCTAGTCTAGTCTTTCAAGTTCATCTCAATCATCTAGGTAGTTCTCCCTTCAGTGACAATCACTGTGTCGTGATTTTGGCCCAATGATCCTGCGACATGCATCTAATTTGATCCAGTCACACACTACGCAGCGACTTTCTGAGCTATCTAAGTCAGTATTCATCGCACGGAAAAGCATAAAATACCAAAACATTGTTATCAAACTATGTTCGTACAAGACAGCCCCGTTGGCTCATCGGTAGTATATCTGCCTTGAGAGCTGTAGGGCGTGGATTAGATTCCCACTCAGGGCAAACATTTTGTGAATAAACAAATGTTTGTTCTGTGTCTGGATGTTCTGTATATTATATTATAAGTATGTATTTACAAAAAAAAAGTATGTATATATTCTATCAGTTATCTGACTTCCATCACACAAGCTCTGCTTAGTTTGGGGCCAGATGGCGCTGTGTGTATAGTCCTACGTTACTTAAAAAAAAAAAAGATGTCAAAAGTATAGGTATAAATTACCTATGCCTACAAGTAGTACCTACGTACAATATTCAAACACTGTTTATTCTTAGTAACTTTAACAATTGCAATTTTATGAAATTGGACGATGCTTTTTACACGATGCTATTTTACTCTAAAATAAGTAACACTTATTCTATGGGAAAGATAGTGGATATTAATATAATAACTGAAAATTCGTAATAGTGGTCGTATATCTTTAAACAACTTTGAAAAGAAATGAAATGTTAAGAAAAGCAAAACAGCCAGTTTATACAGCTTAAAAAGCTTGACTTAAGAACAATCAAAACCATTCCTTATATCAAAGTCAAACATTCTGAAGACTCTCGGAAACTTCCGTGATAATTACTTCTAATTAGCTGCCGTCAGCGCGTCAAGAAAGACTCACGATACGGAGCTATTTTTGACTATTTAACTTATGCTGACAATTAGTTATGTTTCCAATTAGTGAAAGTTTCTTGAGCACTGCTTTAGAACAGTTCAAATATATTAGAGAATCGTAGGTTCATACCTTTGCAAGAACGGTGACTGATAAATAGAACGCATTCTTAAAATGCGTTTTACACGTCTTCAAAAAGTTCATATGGCATTTTAAGTCTTGAATAACTGAAAGTAATGTTTTAAATGAGGCTCGGTAACTGTTCTTCGACTACACCCTACAAAACCTTTTACACCCTTATGGTAGGTATCTGCTTCAAGAGTTGCAGGGCATGGGTTCCATTCTCAACGGGACAATAATTTATACGACGAAAATTTTTGACGATAGTAAATAATTTATGTGGCGATAATTTCTTATGTCTGGGTGTTCTGTATGTATAATCCCACAAATATTATACATGTGAAAGTTTGGATGGATGGATGGATGTTTGTTACTTTTTCAAGCAAAAAGTACTGAACAGATTTGGATGAAATTCGGTATGGCAGCTAGCTGAGACCCTGAATTAACACATAGACAACTTTTTATCCCGAAAATACGTAGCGGGTAAAACTGCAGGGCGCAGCTAGTAAGTTTACAAAAAAAAGTATACAAGTATGCTATCAGTTATTTGGATCCCATAGCTTTGCTTAGTTTGGGGCTAGATGGCGCTGTGAGTCGATTTATAATTTTTACTATTAAAATATTGACTCACAAAAACAAATATTGTACGGATACTACCAAAGTTAATTGTAATTCTTTCATTTATATTTGGAAAATTACATCAAAAATATCAAAATTATTAAACATGTCAATATAATGAAATGTCTATAAAAAAATATAGATAATCTTAACCACCAGCAAGCACTTAAAAGTCGATTCCTCAGATGCTTACATGTAGTTGTAGATATGCGTAGTATGCTCAGGTATGTTCGGAACTTAGAAACAGGAAACAGGAGGGCATCGCGCTTAGAATTTTAATGAGGACGTCCGCCAAGCAATTAAAGAGACACGCGTAATGAGTATAGACAATGGAGAGGAATAAAAATAAATTGATGTTTTAAATCTTGCCTTTATATATTTTATCACATGGTGTAGACCGTTAACAAAATAAGGGTCAAGTGCGACTCTGAAAAGGTTCAGTACAATTTTATAGAATTAATTTCAAGAAAATAATGAATATTAGTGAAGTTCATAAACAATGACTATGAACTTAATTTCTATTTTATAAGTATGTAGATATTAACAAAAAAAAGTATACAAGAATTCTATCAGTCATCTCGTTCCCTTAATGCAAGATTTATTCCAGGTATTTAAGAGTTATATCCTTATTGTGTTTTCACTTATAAGCCATTTTGGTTACAACAATGGCGAGAATTTAATATAATTTTAATTACTTATCCGAAATAAAAGCTTATACAAAGTAACCGCTAATTTACTATAGCATGATCGGACTCAATCAAGACTTAGTTCAATCTTGGGTTGAAAACGAATGTATTAACACATTCAATGCCTGCACACCTAGCGTGTCCTCACGAATTGATATCGCGATGCCGCGAGCACGCCAGGCGTGCTCTCGATTTAATAATAATAATAATAGTTTATTTCTAAAGGATACATGACACATACAGATAAATGGTTCATAGATTTTATACTTTCCGATTTCAGGAAGAACGGTCAACGGGCCCCAAACTAGGCAAAGCCTGTATCTTGGGCGCCCTGTTACAAGTAACTGTTTTAAAGTGGTATATTTGGGCATATTTTCTAAGTGAAGCCAAAATACGGCTTTTTTAATTTCACCCTTATACAGTGCCAGTGAACACGCCTAGCGTGCCCATGTAATTTCATCTTTCGGTGCCGAGTGCACGCCTGGCTCGCGTTTAATATAGGGCTGCATATCGCTGGAAACTACTCGAAAATAATGGTGGCAATGAAAGTGTTAACAAGAGTCGAAAATTATGACAAATTTACTAAGTACGTAAAGTGCGTAAGTGTATTTACTATTTAATTTACTCGGGAGACAGTAAAGGGCAGTAAATCCCGTATCCACGCCACAGGACATTTTAATCGCTTTTTTCTACCTAACACAAACACTGGCTAACTAGTTCGAAACAAAGAAAGCCTATAAAAGAAGACAATTGGACGTATCACTCGAAGCGACACGCTAGCAGCTGTCGAGCGCTGGATGCGGCACTTGTCCAGCCCTCCAGATGGGCGGGTGATACGGCACGCTAGCTCTCGGACGAAGATGAATGCTCCATGATATGCGACGTCGGTAGCCCTGATGCCGAAATGTTTTATGTGTATTTGCGCCGGGAAATCATCCTTGTGTTTACATATCGAACGGTGAAATCTACAAGATGATTCAAGAAACTTTGCATTATTAACCTTAACCTCTTAACTCAGAGTTACAATTTGTTAAATTATTGAAATTCACCACTGCTTCTACTTATAGTGAAAGTTTGAATGTGTAGGTGGATCAATGTTTGTTACTCTTTCACGCAAAAACTGCTGAACGGATTTGGATGAAATTCGGTATGGAGGTAGCTGAGACCCTGGATTAACACATAGGCTACTTTTTATCCCAAAATCATGTTGCGGGTAACACTACGGGGCGCAGCTAGTAAGCTATATTTATTGCTAAAATTTAATTAAAAAATAAAAGTTCACCCGTGTCCGCTAGTATTTTATAAATACCTAAACGTACTAGGACAGAAGCGGTAGACAAAACATTAAACATGAATCTAGAAATTCATACTGCTCACAATATCTTCAGCGAAATTTTTACGCGTACTTTTTATAAATATGATACAGTTGATTCTTCATAATATTCTCACATAATAAAAGCTCATATCTCGCTGGAGACAGGAGCTCTCATTAGTCTGCTCGTTACCGCGTGTGAGACGCTCTACGTTACAGGGAGATAAATCGGCCGCGTTACCTTACCTGCGATGTCTCCTATGTAAGAGAATTAAACTGAACTTATTTCCTTTATGTTTGTTTATCTAGAAAGATAGTGTACAGAGCTATTAAGCTTAGACGTACTCATCATTCATTCATTCTTTGTTATTTTTAAGCAATCTAGAATAAAATGTTTTTGTCACAGAAAATTCTAGTAATAACGCACTCGATCTCCAACTTAGTTTGGGATCCAATGATTGCCAAGATATAGACTGAATTGTAATGTCCAACACCTCCAGATGTATGTACATTAATGTCATTGCATTCTTTTCTATGTATATGTATCTAACCCTTTAAGTGAAATAAATTTATCTTTATCTTTGTCTCATACATATGCATACATTCTCTCTCTCTTACACACACACACACATACGCAAATAAAGCATTTTTCATTTTCATCATTATAAAAAAAATGTTACGATTTTTAATCTGAAATTTCTTAACAAATATTTTGTAAAAAAAGAAATCGTTCGTGGCTTAATGTGTGGAGCTGATGATGTTTTTTTGCAATTTTCAAGTTTACTGATAAAAAAAGCTTCACAACGAATACCTTAACGAGTATGACTTAACTTTTAACCCTGTCGAAATGTATACAAAAAACTTAGTCTAAAAAACCGTCAGAGGAGGGATATGTGGCCAGAATGCTGGCAACATTGCCACGCTGGATGGTAATGCTTAGCTTTTGACCAAAGTAGATACCAGCATTCTGGTCACCTGAAGCCTCCTCTAAACGTTTGGAAACAAAGCTAAAATGGAACTACTAATATAGCCATAACATATCTTTCTTGCACAGTCGGATAAACATTTATAGAAGCTCTTAACATTATTAAAATCACTACTGTGGTAAGCAGACTATAAAAAGTTATCCTTACATCGGTATTAAAAGTTAATTTGTTCGGCAATTAATCTAAATGGACGCCGTCTATCGCCTGCCACTGGGAATTAAGACTTTTTCACACTAAATTGTAACTAATCCGCTGTAAAACTAGCTCTTGCATTGTTTTGTTCCATGTTTGTCGTTTTAAGTACAAATTTCGCGCTTAAATATATTATATATATTTAAGCATTATATATATATATTTTTTTTATATATATATTATATTTATTTTTCTATATTATTTCAAATAGTACTACAAATCAGTAATCAGAAACGTTTCATTTTAACAAAAACAATTTGCAAACCTAGATTCATAAATTGAAATAAACTACCAAAGAATGTTTTATAAATTTTTCCCAAACCCAAACATTGCACACATCATTACAAAAACAGCTTGCTTTAAAACATTAAACTAGTGACATAGCCAAACTACTACTATACTACTACTTGTGACTAGCAATAGCTATTTACCAATAGCTATAGAATTCCATCGATGCCATTGAATCTGTTTTAGAAGTTAGAGGCGAAAAACATATTATTATATTATTTATTTACTGGACATAAATTTTGCAAAAAAAAAACAATATGTGTATGTATTATAGACTCCTAAACGACGCGACCAATTTTGATGAAATTTTCAGACAATCTTCAGATACGCTCAGCTCCAGTAGCTACCAAACTAAACAATGTCACCTTGCTAAATAATTAAGCTGACAACAACTAAAATAACTCTATTTACTATGAAGTTCTTACCTCGTTCATTTGTGTTACACAAAAATGTGGATTCCGAGAGCTTCATTGATATTCACTCAACTTATAAAATTGGTAAAACAAGTATTATCAAAAATAAAGCTAAAATTTTTATTACTTTTCAAAGTTTTCAACGCATGAATCGAAAATCAAACAGATAGAACACATTTCTATATAATACGACCTCATTTCCTATCCTCCCAGTTCACTGTAGAGTGGAAAGTGTCCTTTATAAACGTTCGTCCAGACATGCAAGGCTAGCAGAATTGCACCATTACTTTGTCCTCAGCTGCAAATAAAAGAATAGCTTTTGCACTGTTCCACAAACTTGTTTTTTAATTGACTTCAGTGACTTTTGGTTTTGGCTCAATGTGTAGCACGTTCAGTAAGCATGCCGCCAGTTGTGCACTATATTTTTCATTTATGAGATTGAGCCAATGAGAGAAAACTAAACAATTATAATAAAGTAGTAAGCTTTTAAATACTACTATCGCTTTAAATTCTATCGTCTAACATCTAATGGTACGTTCCGACAGCGACACCTGAAACCCACTTTTCATTCTAGGTTAGGTGTTAATATATTCCACCACGCCATTACTTTATATCAGGCACTAAAACAAGCAGTGATCTTAACTGCTGTGTAGACAGTATCTTAAGTTTACCCGCTATATGTTTACGGGGATAAAAAGTAGCCAACGTGACAATCCAGACTATATTTCATCGAAATCCGTGATGCTGTATAGCGTTAAGAAGTAACATAGATACATACATACATACATCCATACATCCATCCATACATATATACATACATAAAAAATATTGAACTATTTTTTTTTGTATTAAAAATACCAGTAAAGATAAAAATATTAAAAGCAGTGAAAAAAATCTAAGGTAAAAATTTGCCTATACATATAAAATGCCGCTAGAAGCGAATGAATGAATGGTAGAAACTACCGGCTTCCTTGTTTCCTGATAGATATAATCTAGATCTTTTCAAGGTCAGAGTGAATAGGTATCTTCTAGGTCTGCGTGCTTCATCTTCGACCACATCGTCGCTTACCATCGGGTGAATTGGTGGTCAAACGCGGACTTATCCGTATTAAAAAAAAAATGTGTTTACCTAATCGAGACTTGACACTGTGACTATAGGTATTACACAGGTATCAATGTTTAAACTCAGGACTGAACATGATAAAAGAAAAGAGAGAGAGATAATAAAGTTTCATTCTTTTACCCCCAAACTAATTACCGATAGCGGACCCTAACAATCAAAACCACGTACATAGAGGTTGTTATCTCTATCCTTAAAACAGCTGTCTCAGCGTACTCCGACGTTATCTGCACTCCGAGATATACGCGAGCCTATCTCAGGAGAAAAATCGCTGGCCCCGTCTCGGAGTCGCGAGGGGACCATTTCTCACCGCCGCGACTTCGCCGCCTCGCTAGGGGATTATTAGACGCGTGTAGACATGCGCGCCTTATTATTACCCTTAATGATTGTCGTATATTCGGTTTATGAACGCTTTTGGTGTCAGTGGTTTTTGATTCTTCGAGTTAAGGTTAAAAATCGTTAGCTCTTACGCTGTTGCGTCATTATTATGATTGCTAAGAGTTTTCGTTTCACAAGATAATTACGTTAAGTTTAAATAAACATTTTAGAATACCACTAATATTATAAATGTGAAAGTTTGGATGGATGGATGAATGTTTGTTACTCTTTGACGCAAAAACTAGAGAACAGATTTGGATGAAATTTTGTATAAATAAATAAATATTGTAGAACTATACACACAGCGCCATCTGGCCCCAAACTAAGCAGAGCTTGTGTGATGGAAGTCAGATAACTGGTAGAATACATAAATACTTTTTTTTAAAATACTTTAAATACATACTTATAATACATACAGAACACCCAGACACAGAACAAACATTTGTTTATTCACAAAATGTTTTGCCCTGAGTGGGAATCGAACCCACGCCCTACAGCTCTCAAGGCAGACATACTACCAATGCGCCAACGGGGCTGTGTGTATGGTAGTTGAGACCTTTGGATTAACACATAGACTACTTTTTACCCCGAAACATATTATAGCTGGTGACACCGTGGGGCGTAGCTAGTATTTTATATATAGGTTATAGATGGTTATGAATGCTTTTGGTATCCAGTAATTTTTAATTATTTGTAATAGCTTAAAAGCTAACGATTACAAAGAAATTAAAGAATACGGCTACATCCATACGGAGTGATTTTAAACGTTTTACTTTACTTTACTTTTTGTTTTTATAAAAATATTGTATGAATGTAGTTAAAGATATAATAATAAATATCGTAAGAAATTACACACAGCGCCATCTGACCCCAGACTAAGCAAAGCTTGTAGTATGGAAGTAAAATAACTGAGCTAAATGAGTAATACACTCAAAGATTGCAGTGGGTGTACACATTAACTTACATAAAATATCAAAGTTGATGGGTAATCCACGACAACCCACACATGCACCTGTCGCGCGTCGGTAAAACTTTGAAATGTGTTACGAACAAGCTCCTAACTGTAGTCAACTAGCGTAAAAGGGGATCACTTAGTGTGAGATGGAAATAACTGTATTTGAATGTGAGATTATTCTAGGTAGTAGGGATGTCAGATCTGGTCAGTGGATAAGTTAGGCACAGAAAAAAAATAATGTACTTAAACGTCATAAACTTACGAAGTAAATGGACTGTGATGAATGAGCTGTAGTTAAACGCTTAGCGTAACGAACAGTTAATATGTTGACAGCCCTGTTAGTTTATTGGTAGTATGTTTGCTCCAAGAGCTGAAGGGCTTGGGTTCGATTCCCACCCAGGACAAACATTATGTGGTATAAATAAATGTTTGCTCTGTGTTTGAGTGTACTATATGTATTATAAGTATGTATTTATAAAAAAAACGATATCAGTTATCTGATTTCCATAGCTTTGCTTAATTTGGGGTCAGATGGCGCTGTGTCTAATGTCCTACGATATTTGTTTTATTTTATTTATGTTTTTATAGTCACTGATTACCACTTGTGCATTCATTCCCAAAGAAAATGTGTAACCACTTAATCGAGCATAATACGTGCCAATGTTGGCAATTTTTTTTTATATAAAAAGTAAAGAGACAAACGAGACGCTCGCCTGATGGTAAGAGATAACGCCTGTCCATGACCATTGCAGCGATACACCGAACTTTGAATAACAAAACAAAGTCCAGGGCATCATCGCTTTGGCGCTCATTACTTTGAGACTTTCGATGGTTAGTCTCAACAGCCCAGTAATTCAAGATCAGAATTCGCTTAAAATAATCTTCAATATAAACAGCATTAACACCAAATATATCATACCCCAAAAAGCAACTTCTCCACTTAAACTTTTTCAATCCTTACACAAAGTTATCCATCTAGTCTACGAGGGGTGACCTTTAGTGAGAAATATTTCATTCATTTTGAGAGTTAAGGTTATGTTCACACTGCATTGAGTTTTAAGTCACGCAAACCAATAAAAATCAAAGCTTATTAATTTTTCTACGGCTTGAATGTGTACATGAAAGCACGGTATGTAAAATTGTATTAAGAAATTAAATGAAAAAATGTTTCGTCTTTGTTTTACTTATGCGGAATTACTCACGTATAATTATATTATATATTTCCATCCAACTAATAAGTATCATAAATGTGAAAGTTTGGATAGATAGATAAATGTGTGTTACTCTTTCACGCAAAAACTACCGAAAGGTATTGGATGAAATTTGGTATAGCGGTAGCTGAGAACCACGATTACCATATTGGGTACTTTTTCCCCCGAAAACATGTAGCGGGTAACGCCGCGGGGCGCCTCTAGTAGTAAAATAATTCATCAGCAACAATGACTCCAGTTTGATACATCAGGCGAGCTGTGATCAATCATCTAGCCTGAAACTTAGGATAAGTTCTGCTAGCTGTACTGTGTGGCTGTAAAGGTCTGGTGTCAATTTACTGGGTACCACTGCAAAGATTTTATTTGTTATGAGAAGAAGTTTTTTTTTGTTGTTGCCAGGCAAGACCACAGCTTACCTGTTTTTAAGTTACGGTGTAGTCGAAGATGGTAAACATATCTAGCCTGGAACGAAACCAGCTTTCAAGTTAAGCTGCCGGAATACACCGTTAGGTGCTTGGCGTCAGATTTTCAACTTGAGAGTGATGGTGGTGGTTGAGAAGGGCCTACAGTAGCAAGCGCTAGGTATCTCTTGTGTTAAGTATCATCTCTATTAAATAAAATAAATAAATATCGTAGGAAATTTCACTGACCGACATCTACTATAGCTCCAAACTAAGCAGAGCTTGTACTATGGGAACCAGCTTTTTTTGTAAATACATACCTATAATTTACATAACACCTAGACACAAAACAAACATTTAACGTCGCGTAAATGTCGTGGGAATCGAACCCACGCCCTGCAGCTCTTAAAGCAAATATTCTACAAAATAAGCTACAGGGCAGTCAAATCATTACCATAAAAATCTCTCATAAAAAAAACTTGTGTCATTACCATGAATAATAACATTGAGCCGTCTATAGAATAGACTAGAGCAGCGTAGAGTAGAATATAGCATAACTGTATTGTACTCCAACAATTGAAACATAAAAAACATAAAAAAGGGATAAAGAAAAAAGATAACAACAAAACAAAAACAACACAACATCGACTAATATGTGGTAGTACAACGGTGGCCTTATCGCCTAGAGCGATTTCTTCCTGATAATCTCTGGATGAACAGAAATGATGGCATAGCTATTAAGATAGCTATATGGCTTATTCAAGATTCCCCTTCCAAACTAACCATGTTCGATAGATCATTCAACACAAGATTTACTAGATTTGAGCCTTTCAAAAACTGGTGTTGCAAATCTTAATTTTTTTTCAGTAATTGTTCAACGTATAATGTGAAAGGCCTCTAGTTTGAAGGTTTACAATATCTACCGAAGCGAGGTTGAGATCGTGCCTTATCTTCTCGCGTTACAAAGCTGGAATCCTCCTATATCTCGTCGGTAATTTACAGTCGCTATCAAAATTTTGTTAAATATTTTTCTTAAAATATCTGGGGAGAATTAACTAGAGATGCTATTAATCACGTGAGGTCACGTATTTTTTGAAGTCCAAGATCATGAATATGTAATTTGGATGCCCAATGTGACTTGAAGGTTACGCGCTTTTATGCTGGAAATTAATCGGTCGTAGATTTTTATTTTTGAACGGTGTGTAGATAATTTTAAAGCAATACTTTGATATATGGCAATTGACAAAAGGCAGGACTATTGCCAACCATGTATTTGCTTCAAGAGCTGTAGGGCGTGGGTTTGATTCCCACCAAGACAAGCATATATGTCACGATAAATGTTTGTCATGTGTTAATACATAAAGAACACTCAGGTTTAGTATGTATTAACATCACTTGGTGGTAGATCTCCTTAGCAGGTTTTTGTCTAGGTATGTACCACCGTAGTTCACATATTTTGTCTACATTGCAAACAATTACAAAAAAGAAGGTTTAATAATTTTAATATCAATTCATCAAAAATTCGAAATAACAATACATTATTTGTATTATGTGCACAAGTTACGTATTTCAAATATGAGAGACGGTCCTTTCAAAAGGTATTTCAATAACCAAAGTCGACGGACCTCTACGAATATCTAGGTCCAGTATTCCCTTTGTGACACAAGCTGATGTGATACTGACCGCATTATGTATATCTCTCATGCTCAGATCTGAGGTTACCTCAATCTGTTACAGCCACAGATTAAAAAAAGACCAGATACAATATGACATCGAGAAATAATCTACTTTGTTAAACAATATTTTCTTTTCTGTTGAGTTTAGCGTCATATAAGTGTAAGATCGTGTCGATTACCTACCCGATGGTCCGACCAAATAAAGGTAATCACCTTTATTTGGTCAGACTGAAATTTTATGAGACTCTCCATCACTACTGCCCTGATACATGCCGAAGACTTAGTAGCGTGGAATCAGCTGGTGAACACCTTGGTAAATGCATGTTAAGTCGGGCACAACCTTCAGCAAAGAAAGGACGTAGAAGAATAAAAGCGCAAGCCACGCCCTGCAGCTTTTAAAGCAGATACACTACCAATGAGCCAACACGGCTGTCACTAGAAGCTTTGACGAAGTTTTAGGAACAATACGAAAATACATGTTTGACTACAATCACATTCCTATACTCGAGCGAGTTGTTCGTAGTTAATGAAAAGTGAAATAACCCCAAGTTTTGCTAAGTATTTATTTTCACACTCACACACACACACACACACACACACACACACACACACACGCGCGCGCGCTGTTGGATTCCGAAGCTTACGGGTCAGGTATATTTCGTCTGATACAAGGCAGTTTCCAAAATAGGGAATTCTAAAATTCCACGATACGCAGTGTAATATGAAGAAATAATAATGATTATAGATTAATCACTGACCTTCAATTCGATGACACGTCTCAAGTTAAATGCACTTCGACCAGGGGGTGTTGGTACTTTTTGTGGTGTGTACTAAGTGTGGTGGACCCCCAGGAATATATTTAACAAGAGGGACAGTCGCGTCTAAGACGCTGTAGGTCAGAAGTTACCTCTCACAATACAAATAAACAGTCCACATATAGATAATATATTGTTGCATTTGTGTATTATAAGGCTTTGGCGTATTTTTGTGATTAACCAAACATTAAACGGCCAAATGTCTTCACTAAATATTATTTATCTACGCAATATTGTATCTGCTCTTATTTCTACTCTGTGGCTACAGGATTCCTACCTTGTCTTTGAAGTACTTTCCCCAGTGTCTAATTTAAAAAATAAATACGTAAAAGTGTACGTAATAACTAATAAAATGTATTCAACCTTTTTTAACTTCGAAATAGAATTGGAAATTATTTACTTGATTGACTGACTTGAACTTAGAAAATTCCAGTGTAGATCTTCTAATTGAAATAGCTAATTTAGGATAGTTTTTTAAAAAGAAGCAAGAAGTTTTATAACTACTAATAACAAATGAGGAAGGTCCACGCAGGTTTTATTTTGACAAAGGTTTGAACAAGCAATATTTTAAACTTTCTCGTTGGTGTAAAACCTTTTTGTTTTAATTAAATTACCCCTCACCACAGTTCGAAATTGCAAAACCTGCTAAGTCAAAAGGGTTTTTTCGTCGAATCCGGCGGCCAGGTTGAACACATTTTGATTAAAATTTCATTAAACTTCATTCCGTTGTATATTTTCCGTACACATGAACCGTACCTATGCAAAAATCACAAATCCAGACGTAAGCCGCCCGTTTCCCAAGTACGAGTAAACAAACAAATTTAATTACTGCAAAGGTAACCCGCGCGGATCGGGATTTAACATTTAACAATATTTGACCAACACGTTCAAATCACACAGTCAACTTTTTTTCTGCTTTGAATTCATAATTTTAGTTAATTGAAGGAGACAAAAACTCTGTGACAGTTTTTCAATAGTCCGTTGCGCTTTTCGTAGCAGGCCGTGCTACGGCGTAGCCATCTTGCTACGAATCTAACGAACATTACACTGTGTGTACAGAGTAAGGTTAGATAAAATGTTTAATATAAAAAATCGAATAGAAAAATGTGTGGTAATGACTGGCACGCATTTTCATCGAACACAATTCATTACAACAAACACAAAAAAATGGAAAAAATACAGGAACCGCAATAATCCTTTCGACACGAGGAACACGCCTTTGTTGCCACCACGACGATTTTGTGTCATTTCAATTAGAAAATTTTCTGTTTATTCGCGAAAAAAATATGAAATTCTTTCCTCACAATCGAAACGGGATGAGTAAGCCGAGTAGAGCCGAGAGAGACCCGAGGGCGAACGAAATCCTCACCTTTGGAAAACATCGTCCAATGCCGAATCAGTGCTTGCTCGCCGTTTGACGCGAGTGGTCGTGCTGTCGGTTTGTCGAATGCACGCGCGAATCAAACACCAAATAAAATAATCGACTATTAATTGTGCTGTGACGTTTAAACAGTTCAACTTGTTGATACGGATGCTTCGATACGGTAAAAATATAAAGTGATGGATAGCTTCCAAGCCTTCGTTTAGGAGATTCTATTTTGAAAAAGGGATGCAGGAAATACATTAAACATACATTAGGTTGGACTGACATAACACTGAGAATGGTATGTAATTATGTCATGACTTTAACGGTAATCTACAAATTGTTATTTTATTTAAGAAAAATAAAAGTCATTGCTATCGTGTATGTTTCTTAAACAACCCTTTTATAGAATGTTAGTATCAAAATAAATAAAACATATTTTGCGAAAAGTTATGTATTAAAATTGTTGGTTTTTTTGTTCGTTTATTACAAAAACGCCTTTCAGGTGTTTATGGTCAATTTGCAGTTACCATCTTAATTGCACTTCAGGTTGATACTATATTTTAAACGAATTCTTGGATAAAACTGAACGGTAGAAAACCTCCGAAGTGAATTAGAATAAAATGCTGAGCATAATTTTATTTTCATTCTGAGAACGTTGATAAAAAACGGGAAAATTATGACATACATAGTATCATTGCCACAAGTCTCTTTTATACTGTTTTGTAATAAATGAAATAAGAAAGTAACTTAAACATGACGATTTTAATTTTAAAATATGCATTATTTTTAATGATGTTCATATTCGTCTTTTCACCATTAACTGTAGGATGATTAATTTCTATCGTGAGTCATGAGTGTAAGATTACAGCGCTGGTTTTAGGTGATCAGTTTGTTATTTTAAATACTTACTGGTACAATTATAACGATGTATGATGTACCTAGAAGAAAATTTAAAAACGAAAAAAGACCATGCATTGCTATTAACCATATCATATAGATGACTACATCATTGAACATCATTGATAAATGATATTTATATGATCGATGTCATGTTATAAGTTATTAATCTTTTCACCAAATAAACAATTACTTTTGTGAAGATACTGATACTGAACACGATGTTGTTCACTTGATACACTGCTCTGCAGTTGGGGTGACCGAATTTTGTGTTCGAATTCGCGTCATAGTATATGTAGCACTGTAAATAAATCTCTCACACGATTAGCTAATGAAATCTGTATTACATATTTGGTGTTTCCTTTTTTCTGTTTTTATTTTAACTACTTGTTGGTTTTTGGCAACGACAACGGGATTCTTAGTGTAGAGCTAAAATTATGGAGCTTTATTTTTTTGTACGAAGCCTAACAATTGAAATGTTTTCGGACTAATCTACAATAAGTTGGCTGTATATCCATATTTGTTTAATTCATTAGCAACTGGATACGTAGTCCTGAATGCCTAATCTTTATGATACACTTTGGCTTTCTTCATTTATGTCAAACGGATTCAGGTTTAGTCACAGCCAAAGTCCCACAGTTTATTCAAAATACTTACAATGTTGTAACGACTATTAAATTCACCAAGTAATTGTCAATGACTCGTAATCATAGAATCATGATCACTGTAAAAAAAAAATTTTTGTCAAAACAGTTTTGACTGCCTGAAAACACATGGTAGCTAATTTGGTAAAATATCTGCTTCAAAACCTGTAAGACGTGGGTTCGATTCCCATTGGGACAAATATTTATGCAACGAGAAATATTTGTTCTGCGTCTGGGTATACTGTGTGTATAACAAGTATGTATTTACAAAAAACGTTTTACGTTTTAAACGTTTATGTGACGATAAATGTTTGTTATGTGTCTCGATGTTCTGTATGTATTTACAAAAAAAAAGTATAAAAGTATTTATCTCAGTTATCTGGTTCCCATAGTACAAGCTTTGCTTAGTTTGGGGCTAGATGACGATGTGGGATATATTAAATTAATGTGATCAAAAAATGGGTTCTATACAGTCAATAGTATTTGTATCCTATAAAAATGTTCCGTGAACAAATGTAGAAAAGGTACAATGTCATGAAATTTGTTTTCCATATTGTTCTCAAAACTCAGACACCACGTGTTACGTCTTTACTACTTAGCAGGGAATGAAAGAGACTTGTTCATGATTTTGTTTACAATTGCTTATTTCACGATATTCACATAACTTATGCAACATTTTTTATTACTTGGATGTAGATTTCCTTAGCAGGAGGTTGTCTAGGTAGGTTCCACCGCAGTGCCAGGTATTCTACCGCTAAGCAGTAGTGTGTAATCATACTCATACCTATTTATTACTAACTAATATGGTTACAAGTTACAAACATTAAATAAATACAATTCAAAAATTCAACAAAATTAAATTTACAAAAATAAATTACTGTATTCTGGTTAATATAATTAATACATGTGTTATATAATTGGTACACATGCAGCACTGTTGGTTCATTGGTAGTATGTCTGCTTCGAGAGCTGAAGGGCGTGGGTTCGATTCCCACTCAGGACTAACATTTGTGTGACTAACATCGATGTTTGTTCTATGTCTGGGTGTACTGTATGTATTATAAGTATGTACATATTTACAAAAAAAAAAGTATTTAAGTATTCTATCCGTTATCTGTCTTCCATAGCACAAGCTCTGCTTAGTTTGGGGTCAGATGGCGCTGTGTGTAATGTCCTATGATATAATTATTACGTTATTGGTATAAGTTAAGACTAGGATACTGTAAATAGTGAAATTATAGGACTATCTCAACAGACTAACCATCCAAAGTCTCAAAGTAATTAGCGCCAAAGCAGCGATGCCTTGGACTTTATTTTGCTACTTATTTTGCATCGCTGCAATGGTCGTTAACAGGCGTTATCTTTTACCATCAAGAGAGCGCTTCGTTCGTCTTACTTTTACATTAAAAAAAAACACAGCTAAATCATTTTTCAATATGCCAAGTAACATTGGCAAATGCACAAAGAGCAACGCCAAATTGCTCTTAAGAAAAAACATTACAATGATTATTTATTATATATGATTATGTTTTATAGCAACTAATCAA
The DNA here is from genome assembly GCA_905404145.2 of Biston betularia. Lineage (NCBI taxonomy): Eukaryota > Metazoa > Arthropoda > Insecta > Lepidoptera > Geometridae > Biston > Biston betularia. Next base: position 7,241,727 of record FR989879.1, read on the forward strand.
ATTTGAAAATAACGTTCTTATTTTTAAAATTACTCGTAATACAAATTATATAAAAATTTTCTCTAAGTATCCCATTAGCTCATCGGCTAAAATATTGATTCCTGATTTTCCTCTTCACTTGAAAGCTTTTATCGTTCGCCAGCCTTACATCTTTTTCTCAACTTTATGTACTTTATTTCACAAATTTTGAGCCAGAATATTGACTGGTTGTGAAAAGTCTAAAGCGTTGCTGTTATTCTACGGTTTTAGCTTCTATTTTTCTTTCACAAAATAGATTTTATTTCGCTTTTATTTCTTATACTCGTCAGTTGTAAAACATGTCAAGTATTTTAACATAAAAATAGTTTTATCTATAATATTATAAAAACAAAAGATTTGATTGTTTGTTTGTATTGAATAGGTTCAGAAACTACTGGACCGATTTCAAACATTCTTTTACCGTTTGCAAGCTACACTATCTCCGAGTAACATAGGCTACTTTTTACCGAAACCGTGAAACGTCCGCTAGTCATTTATAAGCTCAATCTTATGTACCTTTTCTTCCACTTTGCAAGTCCTAATAGAAAGCACAGTCTCAAACATAATTGAAAATTATTGTATTAATATTTAATTACACTACATAGTATATCAATCAATTAAGATAAATTTAGCATTGCGATCACAAGACAATTACCGTTAGTGGTTTTCAGGTCTCCACTAACCAACATAGTAATTAGCAAAAACAAACATTAACAACAGTCTATATTAGGTACATTTTGGTATTTCAAATACCATTGCAAACAGAATGCTGTAATTGAATGGCGTATTCATTAACAATTAAGGTGATTGCGCCTGTCATACCTTCTATGAGACCTTCTATGAGAGAGAGTTAACAGAATGCGGAACTTATTTTTAATTTAAGATAGAGCTATATTTTATAGCTCTATTTGTTGTTATTGTGTATAGATAAAAATAAATAAAGTTAAGCATGCCTTATAGCATAAAATGTTAACACACATATATAAACCTCATACTAAATAATTAAAACGACCTATTGAAATAAATATCCAAATCAATCCAGCTGTTCTCAATTTATGCCTTTAACAACAAACATGATTTTATTTTTACATTTAAAGAAAATAGACTATGTAGTTGAATCTCGGCCTTTGCCTTTGCTCATGCACAACCTTCATTTGAAATAATAAATAAATAAATATCGTAGAACATTACACACAGCGCCATCTGAACCCAAACTAAGCAAAGCTTGTACTATGTGAGACAGATAAGTGACAGAATACTTAAATACTTTTTGTAAATACATACTTATTATAGGTACATACATTACACCCAGACACAGAAAAACATTTTCATACCACAGAATGTTTATCCTGGGTGGAAATCGAAGCCATGCCCTTCAGCTCTTGGAGCAGACATACTGCCAATGAACCAACAGGGCTGAAGTATAGAATAGGTTCAATTGTTTTTAAGTTAAGTGCTTACCAACGAACATAATTTATTTTTATTTATATACGTGTTCGTTTGACCACTATCTCGCCTGAGTCTATGACGGAGCACGCTTGCCTAGAGAAATGTATTCGGATTCACGTGTGACTTGAGAGCATCCACGCATACATACATATTATATTTATAGCCTTGTTCTATTTTCGCTGGACAAAAGAAATAAAAAAGATTTTTTTGCAATGCATGCTACGTTTGGCATTAATTATTCTGTGCTGAAAGTCTAGAATTACATACATTAGCATTTTTTATATTATTTCTGTATTAAGAGGGCTCGCATATCAATTTACGACATTTACGTATTTGCTACGTGAATATTAGAATACTGTATGGAAAGGGGGCATCACCCCAGATTAAATATAAACTGTTGTTTTTTTTTTGTAAATGTGACATTTATAAAACAATAGAATTACTCTATAACTGAAATATCATCCAGAACATTCTGGATGATATTTCAGTTAAATGAATGCCAATTCGCAAAAAAACTTTCGTCTTGTTTGATATTACATGCATAAAAATTTGGCGGGAACGCGGAAAAGTCGCGTAACCGCTTTATTATTATTTTCAAAAACTTGTTTTTTCGTCTGTTTAAATATTAAAGTAGTAGTGTTTTATTCATAAAGTGCCGAATTATAAGCGCAGTGTGAAATAATGTGGTGAAACATGACTTTGTCGTGTTGCTTATAAAACTTCTTTGAAGGTTGTTTTAAAGTCGCCAATATTTTATCTGGGTATGACCAGACATGACTTTGACTGTGATTTAAATCTATTGTTCTAAATGCATCATAAAAAAATTTGAAAACTTGACACTGGCAAATGTAAAAAGTGTGATGCCAAAACAAAGAAAAAAGAAATTGCCATTTTTTTTTCAGTGGCCGCATATTTGGTGTGGCACCTACTTCGATGTCTTCCAGCTAAGGAGATTTACCACCGAGTAAAAGATTTCTAAACAGTAAAAGAAAAATTGCTGACTGCGTGTGTTTGTTTTCTGCTAACTTATTTTAAACCACGCAATGTGTTTTGACACGATTTTCGCTAGTGCTAAAGCCAAAAGAAAAAATACTTGAAAAGATTTTTCGAGTAGCTACTAAACATCGCTCAACTGTCGATTTGAACAAAGTGAATGTTCGCGTTATCTAGTACATAATTATGTAGTACGATTTTTATATCACTGCGATAACTAAACATTTTCTTTTCAATAACAGTAACAAGCCAATGATTCACTCCGAAATTCTTAACCACAGCTTTATCGACAATTTATTACATCCCTAAAAAAGAAGCAATAAATGTAATTAACTCGGTGCCCACAATTGTCGATAAATTCAATTCCCCGCCTTATAAAGCGGTTGATAAGCCGTTTCGAGACGCATACAAAAAATATCGTCGTTTCAACCCCCTGGAGGTAGGAGACAAAATAATAAGTTTTCTTTAAGCTGCGAGTAAAACGATATTGGCTCTGAACCAAGGCGGGCTGTTCTGGATACTTGTGTTTAATGTACGGGTTTTCAGAAACTATTATACGGTAAAGAAAAATACTGTGGATAAATATGTAGCGTTTTTGGCCCGTGAAAAGGGACATTCATATGACGTGGTCCACTATTTCCACATTTCACAGCCACATTTATGATGGTCCACTTTTTGTCATAAGCTGTTAAAATAACATATTATATATACTACAATGAAATACGTAGCTGTTGCGAAAACGTGTTATTAACCATGATTTTTTTAGTAAGGTAGGTGCCAATGTTATCGAACATGATACGGCCGTAAATTATTCCGTATAAGTATTATTTTATGCTGGTCCAATCGGTTTCACCTGCATTTACCAGGATAAAAAGTGACCCATTCAAAGTGTGAACCTTCCGCTTTTCAAATTTCTTTCAAATCCACTAAGCCATTATAACGTAAAGAGCAACAAATATACATGCATCCCTAAATCCATGAAAATACCGGATTTTCGCTATTTTTTTTTTTTTTGGTTTTGGCGTCGCGTTTTAGCATTTGCCAGTGTCAAGTAATTATATATTTTCAAGATTCAAAAGTTAAGTGCCATCGTAGCTAGTTTTAGTCAAAGTCGTCTTTGTCAAGTCCAGTTCGTGTCAGTTCATTCCAGTCATGCTTTAGTAAAGTAGTGGCAACTTTACTACAAAGCTTCGATGGAGTTTTGGAAGCAACACGAAAACTCATGTTTCACCACATTATATCATTTTCCCACACTCGCGCTTGTTATTCGGCACTTTATGAATAAAACACCACCATTTTTATGCATAAACACTCGACAAAACACTAGTTTTGGAAAAAAAATACAACGGAGCGACACGACTCTTCCCGCGTTCCCGCCAAAACTCTTTTTTGCTATTAATATTTTACTGTGATTATATTTGACAGATATCATGATGTGACAGAATTAATGAGGTTTTGTTTCATTAACAAGTTAAAAGTAAGTACCTAATAATTTTAGCTCAGATAAAATGATATCACAAAACTAGAAAAATTTAACATATAATACGTAACAGAGATGAAAAAAAAACAAACAAAATTTCCGATCTATTCTAAGTAAAAATGTATATGGACATTTTTGTGTTAAATCGCGGGGAAATAAAACAAAACTGAAACATGCCGGTTCAAAAAGCTATCTTTTTGAAACCGTTTAAAATGAAATAAAACTCGCACTTTTTTCAATACCTGCCCATTCCTCGCTGACCCCGCTTTCACGTACGAGTGCGCTGCCTTGCACACTACAAACAGTATGTACTTTTTTTCTGCTTTTTTTAATATCGCACTTTGTGTACGAGTATTTGCCAATGTCAAGCATTCCGATACTCCATTATGAAAATTTTGTTTTACGCGACCAATCAAAAAGAATGACAACAACAAACAAAAAGAAAATATTTCAAGACATAGTCAAAGTCACACAAAAAAAGCTATGGTCGAGTCCAATCGAGCCCTAGTAAAGTTGTGGTGGTTTTGTTGCTATAAGCTTCGATGGAGTTTTGGAAGCCGCACGTTATAACAAATTTCACCACATTATATCACTTTCTCACAGTCGCGTACGTAAATTGGCAATGTATGAATAAAACATCACTATTAAAAAACACTCGAATAAACACTGTTTTGGAAAGTAATTTAATGCGACGACTAGAATTTTTCGGTTTCACACCAAAACTCGTACGTTCACTTGATATCTACTCTATATTACGTTGGATCCTTAGTAGTAATGAAAAATCGATAGATGGCGCCTTTTTTTGTGTAAATTTGAATCTCATCGTCATAAAATAATTCATGATGAGCACTAAACAGTAAACAGCGATGGCTTGGACATTCTAGTCACGGCTGCAATTGTCATGGACGGACATTATGTTTTAGCGTATATCGTAATTTGCATTACTTTTACATTAAAAAAAAGTGCATAGAAATAATCTAATCTCTTTCTTAATATCATAGACCGCTGCTAGATATAAACTTCTCGCAAGACACACTACTCAGTCTGATCTTTGGAATTTCAGTATAGTTATATATATTTATGTTGTATCCATACTGCATGCCAGCTGTTATAGTGTCTATACTCTTCAAGCGCCCGTGCGGGAGCTACGAGAATGCTTGAAACCGATCAATGTTTCATTCGCACCAACATGCGATTCATTTTAAATCATTGCATGTTTTTATTAAAAAGGTACCCAGCATTTATTTGAAAACTGTAATTTACGAAGGTTTACTGATGACGTGATCTGAACACTCACGTCGCGTCACGTCACTGTATACACCTTGTTCAGTAATCCGCAAAAAACTACTTGTTTATTAAGTAAATTATTATCATTATATCGTAGCATGAAACAATTTGAGTGTTCATGTAGAACAATAGTGATATTTTGTTCTTTATTGCCGAATTATATGAGTATGGAAAAATTGCGGTGAAAAATAAATTTTCGTGTTGCTTCCAAAACTCAATTGAAGCTAAAAAATACGTTGCCACTACTTAGTAGGGCATGACCAGACTTGATTTTGACTGTGACTTAGACTTATTCCACTAAATTATATCATAGAATACTGAAAAAGTAATATATAAATTTACTATTTAAAAATATCGACTCTATGAGCCCTATCCCAACTAAAACGCACTGCTCCAATGAAACAGCGAGGTTTCGGAGTAAACGAAAATATCATCGATGCATACATTTTTTTGATTTTTTATAAACTACTCGATTTATATGGGACCACTCCTAAAGAATGATCTACCAAGCACAAAATCATCAAAATCCGTTCATAATTTATTGGTGGAATGATCGCGTGACACACATACAAAAAAAACATACAGTTGAATTGAAAACTTTTTTAGGTCAGTTAAATATATCGATACTTGTCACTTGCAAATGCATGAATTGCGATACCAAAATCCATAATAAGAATACTGTGACAATTTAGTTGTAAATGACAGGTACTTATTATTACACTTTACTAACATTCCCAACTTAATCGGCACGAACAGACCCTAACAGAGTTAGCCCGCCACACAAAGCTACTAAATAGCAGTCAGTAAATAAAGTAGCACACAGTTCAATTTGTCCACATTCAGCACAAAAACAGCAATAAGTCAAAGGCCGTGAGTCACCACTGCAGCGGGGATTCGGATTGGAAGGAACTAGTGGGCGGACGGGCAAACACTGCCGTCTACATGACATGTATTTGTCTGACTTATTCTATTTGCTGTAGTTTTTCATCGATTTCGTTTGTTTTCAATGCATTTTAACAGAAGGACGATTACATGGATTACATTCAAATTAATTTATCTTTTTTGGATATAGATTACACAATAAATTATGATCTGAAATAGAACTAAATTTTTAAGTTTCGGCAGCATAGTTGAGACACCGTATGGCTTCCAATCTAGAGGCTCTGGGCTCGAATCCCACGGCACGCACCTCTGTCTTTTCTAAGTTATGGCGAATTGCCGCTTTATCACAGGTCTAATAGAGTTGAAATTTGGTATTCTCTTACTTGTGTTGAGGGATTTTTTTTATTTATACTTGTCAACGTATAATGTACCTACATACCTGAACGATACAACTCCAATACAAATAGTACCTTACGTAATATTAATACAAAAATGTTACTATTGTCAACAAAAATAAACAAAAGTTTTCATCTTTTCCAAAACAATTACATACTTAAGGGCCAAGTCCTCGACCGTGGGAACTTCTGCTTGAACACCTACATTGATATTTTCCACTCACATAGACGTACATACGTCTGACGTTAGATTTGAATACATTGACGTCACGCTAAAATAGATAAGGAGAGTTAAATTACTATAGCCACGAGCAAGAAGGAGACAGAATGTTTATTCCTATTGCCGGAAGCGGATTTTACATTGATTATCTGTTACATTATGACAGAAGTTTTTTTTCTTGTTTTGGCATCGCGTTTTGAATATTTGCCAGTGTCAAGTGTCAAATACAAAACGGGCGGGTGCATGCGCGCGGTGCTCGGTACCGCCGCCACCGCGCGCCCACCTCTTGCGGCCTCTCGTGACGTGCTATACACGACCACGAGACTCGTGACGTTAGATTGTCAGATTCAGAGATTCTCGATGGTTTGTAGCGCCTACCAAAATAAAACAGCAACAGACGTAACGCAGAAAAGAGATTTTCAGCAGGCACTATCAGAAATTTTCATCAAACTATCCGTACTTATCTGCTAATAGAATAAACAAAACGTACAATAAAAGGTCTAAGCCTTAAATGTATCTGAATCAAAGTTAGCATCTATAAAATTGCGCCTTTCCTATAATTATTTTGATGTCAAGATTACGGATTAAAAATAATTTGGCCATATTCTATTTCATAATTTCAAGAAACGAAAAGCGTTTGAAACTATTTTTTCTCCAAGCATAATAATTCAGGATATGTACTATAGTATTCATTAATTTCAAACTTCCACATGATGTATAACGGCACAAAAATGTTGACAAAAACACATCGATTGCCTTATTTCACAAGACTTGCCCGTTAAAGTTATGCAAATACTTCTTAATTAACAACTTAGCATTCGGGTATATTAAATTTAAAATGATATTCCTATTTCTAACTAAAACGTTAATTACACCTCAAATAGCCGAAAACAAATTAAACCTCTTAATTAAATCTCGACTGAACCGATAATTTAAAATTTATTAAAATGAAATCGTCACCGAAAGCTTTAATAAGCCACGGTTTTAAACAAAATCCAAGGAGTTTTTCTTAAAATGAAATTAGCCAAAACGGCTCGCCATTAAAACTACATTAGCATAAATAAGTGGGATGCTAATCTGAGGAAAATAAATCTTGGACGAGAAATAAAAATAATCCTGGTGTTCAGTATAATGACACCATGACAGATTCGCTTCGCATTGCGTCGCGACCCACTTACAATATTGTATTAATCACACTCCAATACTATAAACACGAAAGTTTGTGAAGTAGTTTTCCTACTGACTGAGCTTGTCGTATCTCAGCGCAATACGGTTTGCAATCGCGTAATTTTATTTGGCACCTGACAGGAATCGTTATAAGAATGTTACATTACAGTACATCAGAATAGTTTTTTTTTTCTATTTTTGGTTTTATATATTTTGCCAGTGTCAAGTTCTTCTATGTCATGTTAGAACAAGTCGAAACTTTTTTATCTTTCGCAGTTATAATACCTAATTGTTGTTACTTGTCGCTTATTTGTGTATATATTCTCAGTATACAAGTATAAATTAATAAATTAATTTTATATAATTATATTAGTGTATTTTTAGTTACCTATTTTATGTATTAGGATATATTATTATTAGAATGTAGATATAAGTATTTATGTTATAGTTATGTATTATCCTTTGTGCATATCCTCGTTATTGACACACCCCGTATTTTTCTTCCTCTGATCCTGTCCGTCCTACGGTTGCCTGGAAGAGATCGCTTTTAGGGATAAGGTCGCCAGTCGTTACACCTATTAATTAATTTTATTTCTTCTGTATTGTTTTTTTTTAGTGTGTGCAATAAAGAATTAAACAATCAATCAACTAATGTATGTAAATAATAAATTGAGTGGAATAAGTTGGAGTCACAGTCAAAGTCGCACAAAGTAAGTCAAATGGCATGTCAGTGATTGTCTGATTGTCTCAGACCAATTCGCCCGCCGATCAGGCGATATGACAGGTCTAGTTATTAAAACAATTTTATATCAACTTTAAAAATCAACATATTGCACATTAGGGCAAATTTAATATTCACATCGCCGCAATGTACCCGAAAAAGCACTCCCACTGGACGCCAGTGTTACAAAAGTGTTACCCAAAACCGTCCATCAGTTTGGAGGAAGTTTAACACTCTTTTATTCTAATTAGTCCTCAGAGAGAAAACTCAGCGAGATAGGAAACATTGCTATACTCCGTGGGGAAACCCGCTTAATTCGCAGGGTTATGATGTTTTAGAATACCGTGAAACAGTTGCGAAAATCCAAACAAAGACTACATGTGTCCACTAGGAATAAAACAGATGGATTAGAATTCCTAATGATTATATTTTAATGATATTATGTAGGTAACAAAAAACCAAATTATTTATTACACAAGATACGTTATAATTATTGTCGGAAAATTGCTTTCGGAAAATAATTCAGTCACGTGACCGTGAATACCATAATTTATATATAAAGAGTGTGACGTCACGTCAAGTACGAGCAATTTAGCAACGCAACTGCCATACTGGTTGCGATTGTTTCACAAAGCGTGACGTCATTCAGACAACATGACAGATTGGCAGCCTTTACCGTCTTAGCGGTAAATTTTAAAATAATTGAAATATTGGATACAATTTAATTTTTAATTAACTCACCATCACTTCTGGCCGCACTTTGCCTTCATACATAACAACTTGTGTAAAATACATTTGTAAAGTACTCGAATTCAATTAGAACTCTAAATGACTATAATTGTATGCGAGAATGGTAAATACAGTCTAAAATGCAAAATAAATTCAAAAGTAAGGCGAGATTGAGATAGCTAACTAGCTGAGTAATTTGAAGTCATTTTTTTAAATAAACAATTACGATTACGATTGCCTTTAACCACCATCTTAATGTTAGGTCTGACGTTCAGCAAAGGTGCGGTTTACCATGAAGCACACTTGCCTAGAAGAAACCGATTCATTCGCGGCCGTTTCGTTTGACATAAACCATGTAATGGTGTCCCTTTTCAAAAACGCCCACCGAATAAAGAAAATATACGATTTGCAACACTGAGATTTTTTTTCAAGAAATGTCTTTATGAACATTTCTAGCGCATTCAGAATTGCCTCGAGTCGACATTATGAAAAACGATAACAAACTTTAGCTCGGGCTTTTGAACTGACTAACTCGCAACCGACCGCGGAATATTTATATTATGGTTACAGTGTTGTTGAAAGGGAGAACTTGACAAGCTTTTAAATACATGGGCTTTTGATATTTATACAAACAACTAACAGCGTCTTGCTTGATATTTCAAAAAATTACATTTATTTACTGCAAATAAAATCAGACATGTCAACTGTGAATTCATTTAGCATAGAGTTTAATCAATTTTTTTAATGTTACTCTAAAAATCTGAACCACGCTACTTTATTGAAAAATAGGTCAGGAACAATTATGACTCACTTACTGAGAGCTGTGACAAAACATTTTTGTTTATAAAATAATCAATTTAGCTCGGAATACTTAATGCAAATTCAATCTGAATCCGTTTTTATTATTTACTAGTGGACGCCTCGCGTAGTTCCCGTTCCCATCGGAATACCGAGATAAAAGTAGTCTTTGTCATCCGGGGATAGTGTAGCTTCCCAACGGTGAAAGAATTTTTAAAATCGGTTCTCCTGGACTGTTTTTATGTTTTTTCGTTATATACAATACTTTAAAAAACTTTTAAAACTTTTATTGGTATAAACTAGCAATTCACTTCGGCTTCCACTTTATTTTGACAATTCGATACAATCTAAATATCCAGATTTTCCTTTAAATTTCCCGAAGTTTTTCCTTACAAACAATTGTCTTGTCAATTCTAAACAGAACAAAAAATATGTGGGTATATCAGCTAAACCGGTCGAGCCATTCTCAAGTTTTTTTTAATGGTTGACAAGCTAGGTGTTTGACCTCAGCTCCCCTGATGTTAAGTGACTGTGTGAATTATGCTGGGAAAATTAAATAGTTTTTAGTTGGGTTATTGAGTAGCCACATACCCACTTAAAATCGAGTACACATAGACCGACCATGATCGATTAATGAGAAGATCTCGATAACATCATAAACGATCGAAATTCGTCGCGCTTAGATAGACAGAAACACTTCTCTTATTCGTGTATTCCCTTTTATTTATTAACGATTAAGATGAAGCTGCGGATTACTATTTCAAAATAGTACGTTTTTCAGATTTTAGCTTTTTTCTTAAAAGTAACATAAGTTGGCCTACATAAAACGCATGCCATTCATTATCTGCTTATAAGAAAACATTTTTGTTCTAGACCAGTTTTTTTTTTAATGTAATCGTAATGAGCCGAACGAGACGCTCGACTGATGAAGAATCAAAATCAGAATCAGAATCAGAAATGTTTATTGTTTAAAACTGTGTAACAATATTAGATAATAAATACATAATTAGTCATATACCAGTACTTAAAAACAGTCTTGTCCTTGCGGACATACAATATTGATTGTTACTTAAATAAAACACATTAAAGAAAACATAGGCAAATTCAAGTCACCGAGATAACCACCGAGCACCATTCCAGAACAATTATTATCAGTTATTTAAATATTCATTTACAGAGTAAAATGTTTTTTCTTGTAACCAAGCTCGCAACCTATTTTTAAATTTAGCTAAAGGCAATGTTTTAATTATGTCAGGTAATTTGTTATATAGCGTAATAGACATTGTCATACAACTATGTTCATAGCGTGCTGTACTATTTATGTAGGTTCTCACCAATCTAAACTTATGTCTTTCACATCCTCGTCTGTATTTTTCTAATGCTGTGGTATATACATTTTCATTTTGTTTCACGAAACATGCAATATCATAATGGTGGTAAGACTTTGACGGAACTTTGAATAATAAAACAAAGGGTTTCATTAATTGGGTTTTGAACACTCTCCGGTTAAGGAACCCTACAAAAATGTCACAAATCGTGTGAACATCGTATGAACAATGAACACGTTACGATAACCTAGTATCGCGCCAACAAAACGTTATTCATGTAACGCAGTTTTCCAATTCCAATCAATAGCCGACTAGAACAAACAGACCGTTAGTAACATTGCAAAAACTCGTAAAAGTGAGATACGTACCTATACTACACGACACTAACAGAAAACACTGATGACGCTAGTTTGCGTTTTTTTTTTTTTTTTTTTTTATGTAAAAAATAATGAGACGAACGAGACGCTCTCCTGATGGTAAGAGATAACGCTTATCCATGACCATTGCAGTGATACACAGAACTCTGAGTAACAAAACAAAGTCCAGGGCATCGCTGCTTTGGTGCTCATTACTTTCGAGACTTTCGATGGTTAGTCTCAACAGCCCAGTAATTTCGCTAGCTGCAGTACCCTTCAAACCGGAACACAGTAATATTTACACACTACTGCTTGGCGGCAGAATATCTGGTACTGCGGTGGTACCTACCTAGATGACCTCCTGCTAAGGAGATCTACCACCAAGTAAAATTTATTTAAATTTGCGTTATTTTTCAAGTCCACCAATTTTTTGCTGCTGTGGTAAAAAGAGACAATTACAGGGATATTGAGTACTACGAGTAGCTGCGCCCCGCGGTGTTACCCGCTACATGTTTTTGGGATAAAAACTAGCCTATGTTCTAATCCAGGGTCTCTACTACCTCCATACCAAATTTCATCCTAATCCGTTATGTAGTTTTTGCGTGAAAGAGTAACAAACATCCATCCTAACTTTCAAATTTATAATATGAGTATTATAGTGGGATAAGCATCAAATGTCTCAAAGTAATGGACGTAAAAGCAGCGATATAAATCAACAACTAGCGACCCGCTCCGGCTTCGCACGTGTGCAATGTAGATACTAATGTATCAAAAATAACGAAGTTTCATATAAATTCCTAACCCCTATTTTGCACCCTTAGGGGTGAAATTTTTGAAAATCTTTCTTAGTGCACATCAGCTAAGAAATATTTGTGCAAAGTTGTATACTTCTAGATCCAATGGTTTCAGATGTGAGTTGATCGATCAGTCAGTAAATCAGTTTCTTCTTTTATAGATGCGAAAACCTAGTATGGGCTATTTACTTTTACATAAACAAGAAAAAATCAAATGCTAGAGTTGGGCTACTTTCAAAACACTACTTTGCACGATTTTCAGTGTTTTGCTTCCATAAGGGTAGACTTTTTCTAGAGGGGAGACAAAAAATCGACAAATGTAAACTAGGACACCTTGTGGTTCGATGGAGTGACGATATACATGGACAGCGGGCAATGATGGGAAACATAAATACCTTCAACTCAGGCTAAGTATTAATTTCCCTAATAAATAATTATCATAATTTCAGCCGTAGGACGTCCACTGCTGGACCTAAGTCTCCCCCATTGGCTTCCACAAAGACCGGTTGGAAGCGGCTCGCGTCCAGCGCGTTCCTGCGTTCTTTATAACTTATAAGGTCGTCTATCCGCCTTGTGGATGGACGTCCTACGCTGCGCTTGCCGGTCCGTAGTCTCCACTCCAAAACTAATAATAAAAAATAATGTAATAATTATAATGAAAGTAAATTTATTCTGCAATATAATTAAGCAGCTGTTATATTTGTGATGTTAGCTGCAAGCGGTGCCCGGTGAATTAAGGAGTCATCTGACAAATGACAATGTATTTAAGTATTTATATATTTAAATATTCAGGTCATACATTGAATTTTACCTTTGCCTTTTATATACCCAATTCACTACAAGCTTTTCCTAAAACAGTCGATTCGGGCTGCGACGTAGATCGATGGAACTACGCCGTAGGAAACGTGTAATATCACAACAGATGTCGACGACGGTTATGTCAACTGGGCATCCATTCACGAAACTAATAAAAGATTCAGCATTGTCGTTTGGACCGAAAGGACCCTCTTTCGGCCCTCTTTCGAAGCATTGGCGCCCATTCCAGGCCGTATATAGGTTTTGAGGCCGTACCGGAGCGGACAATGAGCAAGGACGTAATATCTCTTACGACCAATCTTAATTTGCGTTTTTAAATATGTAAAGTGTAAATAACTAATACTATTAACGATGCATTTGACTTGTATTAAAAACTATGGACCCAAATTTAGCGAAATAAAGACATGAAAAGGGATGCAAATTCTGGGGACACATTTTGTAAATGCATCTTTTTCTGGAATTAGACATCGTTTCATGGTCGACGTTCCAAAAACTCAAACGAAACGATTTCATTCTTCAAATTTGTTTTGCGATATAATTATATTTATGTTAGATTACTTAAAAAACAGTTTTCAATAACTGTTTTTTTAAGACACCCGAACACAATGAATTCCACTAATATTATAAATGTGAAAGTTGGGATGGATGAATGGATCTTTGTTACTCTTTCACGCAAAAACTACAATACGGATTTGAATAAAATTTGGTATGGAGGTAGCGGAGACCTTGGATTAACACATAGGCTACTTTTTATCCCGAAAACGTGTAGCGGGTAACACCGCGGGGCGCAGCTAGTGTTCCATAAAACACATCTATACCAAATTTCAAGTGGATACGTCCTCTACTTCATTTGTTGATCCAACAGAAAATTAACATTTTCCCGGGATAAAAAGTATTCCATATTTTAATCCAGGTAGTTTTAAAGCAGCTAGTTTTAAATAATTCTGTATTTTTTCATCATGAAGTTACAAAATCACAGCAATGTAAAATAATGTATAACATGCATTGTGTTGCATGAATATAAAATATAGTTGAACAAAAATCATTTCCGAGAGCGAGGGTGGATAAAGTAATTCACGAAACTGAATTTAAAGTTCATCTGACTAATGGAAAAGAAGCCAATTTGTTTTTTCATACTTTTGTGTTTTAAAAAATGAAGCAAAAGGATTTTAGATTCAAACGCAAAACCAATTCTGAAATGACTTACTACTTTCCCAGATTGTATGCATAATACACGAGCTTTATACGAATCAGATACAGAGAACATTCAATCATATAAAAACAAAGAAAAAACGTAAGAAATATGAGATCGAAAAGTTACAACATAAAGTATGTATCAAATAGCAATTGGCAATTCGGGATAGGAAAGGTTCGCCCTATAAAGTACGTGAGGCGGTCAAAAACAAACTTGTGCAATAAATAACCAGATCGGATAAGAGAAAGGTACGCACTCAGCCATTTTATATTCAATAAAAAATGAGATAAACTAAATTGTCTTACGATACAGTCGCGCGGAAGATTTATGAGACGGACGAATTACTCTGAGCCATTAAATTATTAAAAAAGTTAATTTATTGTCAAAGTTTCCGGGTTTCTTACCTGTTTTAGAAATTATATTCCAGAGTTATCACTTTATTAAATATGTAATAATAATGAGATGAACAAAACGCTCTCCTTATGGTATTTATAGTCAGTTCATGACCGTTGCAGCGAAACTCTTAGTAACAAAACCAAAACCATCGTCTTAAAGTAAAGTTTCAAAACAAATATGCTTTGGTCTTTGGCTAAAGTGGTATATTTGTTTAAAAATAAAAATGAACGAAAATACCAATTTGCTTATATGGTACGTAGGATGGGTTGAGAAGTTTACGCGACTCATCCAGCCCGAAGTAATTTCCAGAGCTACCGACATTAACGATTTCATGAATTCTTTCTACAAAAAGTTTGCTTCAACCGTAGAACTAGGGAACCTCTGCGGATTACCGCAGGGGGTAAGTTAGGCCGGTTTTTCAGGCAGTGGTAAGGATTACGTAAAAGATGGCAAAAGTTGGCATCATACAAACGGTTGAAAACGTTAATATTATTCTTACGTCCTTTCATAATTACCCGTTTATGCGTAGTACGAGAATTTTATGAATACTAATCGCAACACATATTTATGTGAGTTTTATTTAAATTGTACAATTATGTCTTGAATTATTAGAATTTTGAACTCTATCGCTCGCATAGAATAGAACTGCAATTTGTATGCCGATACCGTTACGAACGCTGTCTTTATAGAATAGGTATTCGCAAATTGGTTCGGCAACAGGAATAATTCGTATTCAACCTTATCACTCTCGTTTCGGGCCTACGCATTCTCGTTTCCATCTGACCGCACATTATACAACATAATCGAGAAATAAATTTTGCGTTACTGTTCGTAACCTTTCTGGGAACTTTTTATTCCCCTGGATAAGGGTTCAGCGATTCAGTAGAGATTAAAAGACATTATTTACTCGTGCATGAGCGTAACCAACCGTCAAAGTTTTATATTTCTCTGACAAGGGCCAAAAGGTTCGGCCCTTTGGACACGTGTTATTTGACGTTCCAATGTGTTTATACGCGGAATGAATCCTTTGAGGTTCAGTGATGTCCTTTAATTAATTAGAGATACATTGACGGACTTGTTTGAAGCCACTAATTAAGGAACCTAAGGTACTATTTAATGGAGGTATATTGTGGCTATTTTGCTTACTGTGGCTTGAAAGCGAGTGCGTAGTATAACTGTTATTATCATCAAGAGAGACTTTAGTGGTACATATACTATTATTTCTAAGTCTATGTTTTAGATCGTAACAAGATTAAGGCAAGTTTAGTAACTTAATTTAGATGTTCTAATATTATTCGGGTCAAAGCTTTTCGTTGTAAGATTTTGTATATTTTAGTTCAGTTAGATTTAGGTTTCTTATGTAACAATAAAATTAGTAATAAATATTAAATTTATGTAAACACGAGTCATGAAATTACTTACTTTTCTCAGTTTTACTTTTACGAATTTTGTGTTGTAATTTGTCAATGTTTTTATTGATTGCCTGATATACTACTAAGTTTTGTTAACATAAAAGTTAGGGCAGTTTAGTTGGCAGACGATTTGATTTTCAATTTGGAAGTCCGAGGTTCGAATCCCACGCACCTCAGTATTCTAACATATGTATGTAGGTCTGTATAGCCGCTAAATTCAAACGGTAAAAGAAGACATCGTAAGCTTATAAACCGCCCTGCATTTGGCCATCGTGGTGGATTGTTTCCTTACCATTCACAATGAGATGAAGCCCGCGCCCAGCAGTAGGAAAGTTCATAATAATACGGTAGATCCGGAATCTGAAATTTTTAATATCAAACTTGCATCCATTTTCAGAATCACACCAAAGTCAAACTAGAAAATGTACATTTAATAAAAACCATCACGTAGGAACTGAGAACAAACTAGTGAAATGAAATACCTCATATCCCGAGCGAACGGTGCTAACAGGGCAACTAAAACTAATGTATGACGTCAGAGGATACAAAGTGACAATGTAATAGAAGTGACAATGTGTTCTGTAAAGTGGGTCCTGCTGATGGTGATGCTTGCTGCTTGCTGGGCGCAGGAGGGCGAATGGAGCGAGGATGCAGAAGATCTCGGTAAGTCATAAACCGAATCCAATTTCGCATCTCACTGTCTTTGAGTATACTATGACATACTGCATTCCTCGCCGGCCGGTTATCTATTGTTGCGTTTGTTGTCATTTTACGGAAGTAGCACCGGGGACGAGACGGCTAACGGTGCGATGTATGGCTCCGTCAGTTGTTATGTGTTTATGTGATGTTATTGGTCGTCTTAGTTAAATTCTATTCTATTCTATTCTTAAATGCTAAATTAATGCTAATAGTAATTAGTTAGTCTATAGTTAGATAATTATGTGTGTAATATGATTAAGTGCATCATTTATAATTTAACAATTATTATAAATGATGTACTTATTTATTAATGTCAAAGCATCAAAATACTACGTACTTGAATTCTCAAATAAGCGAATTAAATATATATTATTATAAGATCGGATAAGATCATCTTTTCGGGATAAGAAGTAGCCTGTGTTAATCCAGGGTCTAAGCTACTTCCATACCAATTTCATCCAAATCAGTTCAGTAATTTTTGCGTGAAAGAGTAACAAACATCCATCCATCCATCCAAACTTTCACTTTATAATATTTGTGGGTTTTTTTATATAAAGTGCCAAATCGCAAGCATGACAGTGGGAAAGTGATGCGTAATGTGGTGAAACGTGTATTTTCGTGTTGCTACAAAAACTCTGTCGAAGTCACAAAGGCATGATCGGATTTGACCCTGACGTATTTTGTGTGATTGACTGGCTAAGACATATTTTACTGTTCATCGAATACTTGAAAACGTTGAAATGTACTGGTAAATGTACAAAGTGAGATGTCAAAAAATAAATAAAAAAGTTAAGTTTTTTCTTTTTATAGCAGCTTACGAAAGGTCGTCAGGATTTCGTTTGTATCTAAAAGGTGCTAACAAATCCCTATTACTAAGCTGCCGTATGTATCTTTCCATTCTACTTTTAAAGAAAGTAACCGATTGAATATTTTCACAGAATGTGTTTCTAGAGATTCTATACATATATATACAAAAAATAAAAGATAATATTACGCTATAATATATTTACAGAACGGTATAGTATACTAATAGTACCGTATAATCTACCTTATGACTTGTGACGGCGCGTCTTTTTCTTTAAAAAAAAATCAAAATGTTTTTTATTTTAAAATTCTAATAACGATATCAATAACTGTTTATATCTAAATAGAACCTCACAACCATATAGTATTAATTATGTCAAGTTCAAAGTTTACCTATTGATTTGAAATTAATTTCGTCTTCACAGAGTTTGACTTTGATAGATTAGTCTCTTGCTTATGGAATATTAACAACTCTAAGTATTGGAGTAAAATTTAAGCTCCCAAGTTTATTCGCAAATTTGTGTAAAGCAACTGGGAAGGCTTATAAATAAAATAACAAAAATACTCAACGCAACTCGAACTACGGAATTGAAGATATTTTTGCCTAACCTTGCTATCGTGGTTTGATTCAATTCTAAGTCAATGGATCAAATACAGAACAACTATTTTATGTTCACTCACAGCCACACCTTCACATGAATTGCTGAAGCGATCAATTGAACAAAATCGAACAAACTCAAGTGGGAATCGCGCGTAACCCATTAAACGCGATTGCTTGTCGAAAATGAAAATGGGGAAATATATTTTCGTTTGTTCGTCGTTATTTCATGTTTTTTGTCTGATTTTTATGCAATCCATCGCGATCTGCGTTTACACGAAACGGATTGGTAGCTTTGATTAAGTATTTCAAGAAGCATTTAGCAACATCACGAAACCGTTAACCGTTTGTTACGTTAAATTCTAGGAATCAATAAACAATGAAATACAAAGCCCGAATAAATAAATAAATGAATATCTTAGGACATTTCACACGGTACAATAGTTTGTACCGTGTGAAATGTCCAACAACTAAGCAAACAATTACCGTCACAAAAAATATTGTCCTGGTGGGAATCGAACCCACGCCCACGCTCTTGAATCAGATATTTTACCAAATGACCTAAAAAGACAGTCGTTTGAATGTTTGTTAATCGACATACAATCTAGAAACGTGGGCTATGACAGCCCCTATCTTCACTTCACATCAAATAAGGCCCACCGCAACATAATTCAAAAATAAAACAAAATGCGATCTGAGTACATTTTAAAAGTTTCAACAGATTTAGTATAAACAACTGATACAAATCTAGTAACTTGTAAATAAATAGTGCCTCAGAAACTTTGACACGGCTAATTCTTTGAGTACACTACCTACGCTCGGAAGATCTGAAACTTGTTTAGTTCCTTAGAAATTCTAAGCCAAGTATCGACTTGGGTAGGTACGTGCAAATGTAAAGAGACCTGCTCAAGTTCGATTTCCCGTTTGGTTGCCCGCGTAAAGAACAAAAAGAGCGACCCAATTAAAAAGTGTTCATGCATGGGTGGCTCTATTCGGCTCCAATTTTATTGAACGATTAATTTTATTGCGAAAATTTCTGGACAGCGGAACGAATGGAAAACGAGAGTCGACCGACGTGGTTTCACCGACCTTTTGTGGCGATGCGATGGATGGGTTCGTTCGGTGCCGAATCTAATCAAAAGGCATATAGCCGAAAAAAGTGTCGGTGATATTGTGAGCGTGAAGAATGAATTGAAATTTTAATGTAATTGGATCCGTTGATGATCGAGCGTTGCCATTGGCCGTGTGCCGATAATAAATATCCGTCCGTCGTGTCGGATGTATTGGCTTGTTACGGATCGTTTATTTATTTTTGTTCTACTCTCTTTCTTGGCTCCGTATAATGACTTTGATTGTTATTTTCCTTTGATGTTGGTAAGTATTTCGTAAAGTGAAATAATACGTTATTTTTATTAGTATTGATTGATAAAAATAACGGATGGATTTTTTGGCGGGAACGTGAAAACTTATGTCATTTTCTTTTGTTGTTTAGGCGTTTTTAAGCTTAGTTTAAATAGATTTCTTTTAGATTAACGTGCTCCATCCTCAGCCGCACCGTCATTTTCCATCAGAAGAGGAGCCAAACGTAGACCTGTTTTGCCATTTATGGACAAATGAAGCAGAATTTTACAGTGAAATCGCAGCTACTGGAATTAATTTTGCTCTTTATTTGCGGTAAATCACAACTGCTTGAATAAATAATATAACCATAAATGGAAAAAATTATTTGTATGGAAATCGAACCACCTTAATGATTTGAATATTCGGATCACGTCGTGTAGTTAGTACTTACAAACATATCACTGTATTTTGATTATAACTTAAATCCTCACTTGAAGTTTCAAGTGGACCTAATGAAGATAGGGTTGGTTCTTCACCGCACATAACTCTAACCAACTACACAACAGAGCTATAATTAACGTTATGACTCTCACGTGGTAAGTTAGCTCGTGCAGTATGTGGGGTAATAAATAATTAAGTTAATTATGAAGCAAATCGTAAACAACCCGTTGCGAGCGTAAATCAGCGCAACCAGTTTGAATGAAAAATTTAGCTTTCTGTTTGCCGAAGTTGTTCTCTAGGAAATTTTATTTAATCGTATCCCACTAAACGGCTCGACGGATTTATATGATATTTGAAATGCGAATAACTTATGCCCTGGATTAACAAAGAGGTAACACAGAATTTAACGTAACACCATCAACAGTAGACTTTATCCTATTGCAAATTAAGTTTAATTCGCTTCGTGACGTATCAATTTCTGTGCACATGAACTGTACTGGCTTTGGGTTGCTTTGCTTGCTGATTTACAACAATTATTATCCATGCCAAACTATATTATACTTTTACGTAATGATTTGGATCTAACTAATATTATAAACTAGCTGCGCCCGCGGTGTTACCCGCTACATGTTTTTGTCGATAAAAAATAGCTTATGCGTCAATCCAGGGTCTCAGCTACCTCCATACCAAATTTCATCAAAATCCGTTCAGTAGTTTTTTCGTGAAAGAGTAACAAACATCATTCCATCCATACAAACTTTCACGTTTATAATAAATAAATATCGTAGGACTGTACACACAGCGCCATCTGGCCCCAACCTAAGCAGAGCTTGTGTGATGGAAGTCAGATAACTGATAGAATACATAAACACTTTTTTATTCGTAAATACATGCTTATAATACATACAGAACACCCAGACATAGAACAAACATTTGTTTCTTCACAAAATGTTTGCCCTGAGTGGGAATCGAACCCACACCCTACAGCTCTCAAGATAGATATACTACCAATGAAATACACTATATCTGGCTATTAGTGGATTAGTGGGATGTGAAAGTTTGGATGGATAGTTCGATGGATGGATGGATGTTTGTTACCCTTTCACGCAAAAACTACTGAATGAATTTTGGTATGGAGGTAGCTGACATCCTGGATTAACCTACTTTTTATCCCGAAAACATGTAGCGGGTAACACCGCGGGCGCAGCTAGTATATAATATTTGTAAGATGTGATCCTTTTGACTGAACAATAACGTGATGTCAGGTATGGAATATTTGTTTAGTGTTTACAAAGTTATCCAAAATACACGTGCCAGTAATAAAGTTATTTTGCAAGGTTCTTCCGCCACCTAGCACGGACGGTGTGCCAGGGACAAATGTGCAGTGCGAGTGTAGGTCAACTCCAAACGTGTCTTCACAATAATTTTATTAATATTACCCCCGGAAGCCTGTCACGCGCGAAACCAAGCTCGTATATCTTCTCCGAGAAAAAATATGATATATTGAGAGGACGAGAGACATAAGAGCTTTCCACAGCTTCCCTTCACTTGGTTTAGCGTCTTTTTAGTACACTTAAGCGTGTTAGGGAGGATATACACGAGTAGATGTTAATATTGTCATGTATTGCATGATTTGACCGCGTCTTTTTTTTCTCAGGAGGCTTTTTGATAGACGTTTTTATTTCATTTCCTTCATGTATTTGGATAAAAATATTTTTCTCCAGTTTTATTAGGCTGAATGATAGCTCAGTGGTTAGCGCGGTCGGTTCACACACCGAAAGGCATGGGTACAACCCCCAACAATGAACTTGAGCTGCCGGTGAAGGAAAACATCGTGAGGAAACCACAGCATGGTGATAGGGTATTGTTTAGTACTCGGCTGGCTACCCCCTTCAAGTTGAAAATCTGCCGCCAAGCACCTAATGGTGTATTCTGACTGCCTCACTTGAAAGCCAGTTCCATTCCAGGTTAGGGTTTACCGCCTTCGACCACATCATCAATCAAACAGTCTCATTCGTCTCTCTGTAGTCAAACACCTAGACTCAGCTGTAATATTTTTTTTTATCTGAGTAATTATTTATGCCATTTATATTTGGAGTTTAAAGTTATCATCAGCCTAACGTGAGCTTGGTAAGACACCGACGAACGCCTAGGCCACAACTACCCCCGCGGCTGATTATGTCATTAAATTATATCTCATCATCATCAGCCTATCGGAGACCACTGCTGGGCATAGGCCTCTCCCAAGACACGCCACTCAGCCCGATCTTCGGTTTTTCGCTTCCATCCACCGCCAGCTGTCCTACGTATATCGTCACTCCATCGAGTTTCAGGGCGTCCTACGCTACGTTTGCCATTACACGGTCTCCACTCTAGAACACGCCTACCCCAAAAAAAACCCTACGAAATTCTTCGTTTTGGATATGATCCCTCAGAGAAATGCCAAGCATAGCTCTTTCCATAGCTCGCTGAGCTACCTTGAATGAACTTACAGTTTAAAAATCATTTAATCTCATCAAAATTACAAGTAATTTACTTACTGAGATTACACAGTTTAGTAAGTTGTTGCTACGAAGCGTAGTGTGCAGGCGTAATTAAATTAATAACTCAAGAAAAGTACACAAAAAGCGTACAGACCATTCCTGCTTGTTACGTGTTACGTTTCGGCTCCGTAGGTCATGACTTACCGGAAGCAACCATAAACCTTACTTACAGGAAATTAAATCTCAATTACCTGGTAAATCAACTAAAAATTTGCAACATTGAAACAGCTGACGTAACGCATTTTAATATCACACAACAATGGTTTATGAAAATCCAATCAGGCCAACAGTGTAATCATTAATTACCTCACACGATGCTATAACCCATAGATATAAACTACAATGATATATGAGGACAAAGCAAGGAAGATTACATGTTAGTTCACAATGTACGCGCAACACAATGATTGAATTACGTTGAAATTGATTTTGACTATATTACTATGATAAACGGGTGCCTAATAGAGTTTGTGGAAAAATTTCGAATAAGTTTCGTGCCTTGTCATTCATTACAGTAATTCTTTTTTGATAACTAGCTGCGCGCTGCTATTAGCGTCATACGTTAAGGGGGACGGAGGGGGTCGACGAAGTGTGACACTGTGTGACAAGGGGCGGGAAGGGGTCCCAATTTGTGTGGCATCACATTTTTTTCAAAATACATATAACATTTATATAGGTATATATCTAATTCCAGAAATTTGTAAATGTAAATTTGCAAAATATATGACGTAACACTAGGTCCTCCTCACAAATTTGATCAGCTGTGACAAGGACGGGAGAGGGGTAAGAAATCATGAAATTCGGATGGCTCCCTATTTTTGATAGCCCTGTTGGTTCACTGGTAGTATGTCTGCTTCAAGAGCTGAAAGGCGTGGGTTCGATTCCCACCCAGGACAAACTTTGTGGTATAAACAAATATTTGTTCTGTATTTATTACTAGCGGACGCTTCGCGGTTTCTCACGCGTAGTTCCCGTTCCCATGGGAATACATGGATAAAAAGTAGCCTATGCCACCCGGGGGTAGCTTCCCAACAGTGAAAGAATTTTGGAAATCGGTCCAGTAGTTTCGGAGTCTATTCAATATTATTCAAAAACTAACTGGTTGTCACAAAAGAAGCAAATTGTAAATAATAAAATGTAATGATTTCCTCCCCTATTAATTTTACTATATTATGAGCTATATAAAAATATCAATCCGTAACTTAAATCAACAAATCAGCGTAGAGCTATTTATAAGCCAGGAAATTGCGTCACTTCTTTTGCAAGATACATATATTTTGGAACAGTGTGGGTGCTTTTTTGTTCAGAGAAATCACCTACAGTTACCGTCCGACATTTCGGAGTCAGCAGGAATTGATCAAAGGTTAGGTCGGATAAAGGTGAGGGAGGGATACAAGGGTCTTCTCAGGTGATTTCGAACCTAGCACGCTGTAGATAGGTACGATTGCTAAAATTTCATCCCACTGTGAATATTAAGTAGCCAGTCGATTTCTTTTGTAATAAATTTGTAAAATGTTGAATATTAAATTTTTTATGTTTTTTTCTTCTTCTTTGTTCGACTTCAAACTTTGTACATTTGCTAGTGTCAAGTATTTTTTGAAAGATCAAATTAAGTCCAAAGTCACACATAGTTTATCTGAGTCAAGTCCAGCCCTGCTATAATAAAGTAGTGGTTACAAACGTCGATAATATTTTTATAGCAATACGAAATGTAATATTTCACCACATTGTATTACTTTCCCACACTCACTGGATATAATTCTATACTTTACGAATAAACGCCACTAAAGTCTAGCGCCTTTTGAATCTATCACTATGTTCGGAATTAAATTTCTTCGATCGTTACTTAAAACAATTATTTTATTGTTTGAAACTGGATAAATGCATTTCGTGATGTGCCGATTTGGTAAAAAAACGCACATGTCAGTTTGGGCCAGCCGGTTGGCTGGCGTAGGCGTGGACTGTAGAGTAATTAATTCTTATTACTTAGTGAAGGATCGACCTAATAAAGACCGCAGGAATGCGAGCCGCTTCCAAGTGGTATTTATGGAAGTCAATGGGGGAACCCTATGCCCAGTAGTGGACGTCCTACTGATGATAAATTATTTTATGTGGTATATTTAATGTACACTTTATAATTTTTTTATTTTAACATAAATGACGAATAAACGCAATGGTTATCAATAAAGTATAGTAGCTTGTGCAATAAATTCAGAAAAAGAGCATAAGAACTTTATTAATAAACAAATATAGTATACATAATTATGTATATTTTTGTTTCTTTATCTAACGAATATAAATAAAATATAATAAATATCGTAGGACTATACACACAGCGCCATCTGGCCCCAAACTAAGCAGAGTTTGTGTGATGGAATTTAGATAACTGATAGAATACATAAATACTTTTTTTTTGTAAATACATACAGTACAGTACAGTAGACACAGAACAAACATTTGTTTATTCACAAAATGTTTGCCCTGAGTGGGAATCGAACCCACGCCCTACAGCTCTCAAGGCAGATATACTACCAATGAGCGTTGGCGTTGCTTGACGCTCATTACATAAGGCTTCCGATAGTTAGTCTCTACAGCCCTGTAATTTTGCTAGCTGCAAAATTACGGGACACAGTAACTTTTACACACTTTATAAATAACTTGCTGCGCCCCGCGGTGTTACCCGCTACTTGTTTTCGGGATAAAAAGTCGCCTATGTTCTAATCCAAGGTCTTGGTCACCTCCATACCAAATTTTATCCAAATCCGTTCAGTAGTTTTTGCATGAAAGAGTAACAAACATCCATCGAAACTTTCACATTTATAATATCAATGGGATTTGTTAAAAACGCCTTTATTTCGGATAAGGTTTTCTGTGAGTAGAAATTTTACGCCTATTACAATTTCCATTCAAAATAAAACAGACAGCAATAGAGCCTGATGATGTGTATACCTCTGAACCCTGTTTCTCTGTTGGATGTCTGAAAATATAAATTTATTGTTTACCTGTCACTATCAAAACACAACGAAACAAACATAATGTTAGCTTTCTTCTATGTTTGTCTTCAAGCTGTAAAAAAAATACTCTTTGTTGTTTACGGAGGTATAATTTTCTTTAATGGACTCACAAATACATTATTGAGTATTTCCGTTCGTTAGTTATATCACTTTCATTCAGCGCCTTCCGCACTGAACGAAAGTTTCTATGAACGTTGAGCATGCTGGAGTGTTTTTTTTAAATCAAACTCACAAAACATTAAGGTCTTATGGTTAGGTTAGAAGTACACTGTAACTGTTGTACATACTCATTAAAGCTATAAAAAGCAATTACGTGGAATTTTAAGATACATTAATATTAACAAATATTATTTAACATTTAGCAGTAATTGTAGGCTTATATCAAATAGGACGAAATTAAATTCATACAAATACATGTATAATTAATAAATAAATAAAATAATAAATATCGTAGGGCATTACACACAGCGCCATCTGACTCCAAACTAAGCAGAGCTTGTGTGATGGAAGTCAGATAACTGATAGAATACATAAATACTTTTTTTTTGTAAATGCATACTTATAATACATACAGAACACCCAGACACAGAACAAACATGTGTTGCTAATAAAATGTTTGTCCTGAGCGGGAATCGAACCCACACCCTTCAGCTCTTAAGGCAGATATACTACCAATGAGCCCATAGGGCTGTCATAATTGTATATTGTGTATAAGGAAATAATAAATAAATGAATATTGGAGGACGTTTCACACAGCGTCATCTAGCCCCAATGTAGAGCTTGTATCGGAACTAGACAGCTGACAAAATACTGTATGTACTAAGTATCTATAGATGTATTTTTGTCACCACACAAACGTTAGTCCTGAATGGGAATCAAACGCCCTTCAGCTCTCGAAGCAATACTTTACCAAATGAGTTAACAGGATAGTAGGGATTGTAACTTTCTTAGGTTATCTAGTAAATTTACTCGTATTATCTCTATGATAATAAACCACACAACGGATTTTAATAGATATCGATTTCGCAGTATTTTTTTTACGGGCAATTAAGCTAATACATTCCAATTAAACTTTTGAATGGGTACACTTTTGTGCATCTGCCGAAGTCATCAGTTGTTACTTTTTCAAGTGTCCATGATAAAAATTAAGTAAAATAATTCTTTAGTCACAGTCAAAGTCTACGAAGATTCAGAAACCTAATATTGTATCACTTTCCCACACTTGTATATACTTGTAAGTACTTGTTGAATGAAGCATTACTATTTTTAAAATAAAGTAATAGAAAAAGCGAGACGTCGGTATCGCAATTATGAACCTCAAGTGGAGCTGGGCAGGACACGTTGCTAGGCGAAGTGATGACAGGTGGAGTAAGGTTGCAACAGAGTGGTGGCCTAGGCAAGGGAAGCGGAGCGTCGGTCGTCCAGCCGCAAGATGGGTCGACGATATCGTCACCGTCGCGGGTCGAACCTGGACCAGATTGGCACAGGACCGAAGCAGATGGCATGTAAAGAGAGAGGCCTATACCTAACAGTGGGATAAAGAAGGCTGTGGATGATGATGATGAATAGAAAAAGCACAAGTTTATAATTATGCAGTGACATAATTTTGCATCGTTCCCGGCTAGGTGTGTTTAGCATCTTCGACCACACCGTAACTTAACATCAGTTGAGCTGTGGTCAAGCACCAAGCCTGTTAACAATAAAAAAAAACTATTTTTCAACTTTTATCTCACTTTCAGTTTATACTCTTATAAGTGTCATCGTCACCCCATACTGTTTACCTCACAGAAAACAAAAAGACGGATTTACAGTAATAACTGCAATACATTCCCTCCAGGATCAGACTAAATTGATACACGACCGCCGCAGTGAGACCAGAACAATCCGTCTTTATTAGACCAGTCTTCGCAAGTAAATTGAAAATACCTCCTAAGTATGACTGATGGTATACATTACTTGCCCTGGAACGTTGACAGTTCTCCCTTAAAGAAAAGAGGATTATTTCTTGCGGTGTGGAAACGGTTTTAATATTGCGTCTATTTATATTCATGGACGCGAGAAGGAAAGCCAGGAATCATAACGATGTAAGTGCGATATGACAGCGATATTCACTTAAGCATTTTTTGTTCTCCATTATGCTAAAGCGGCGTTTGGACTGCTATAGCATGGGGGAGGATTTTGTCGACGATTCCGAACATCAGCTTATAAGGGAGTTATAGAAATTCGTACCAAGGAAATTCATATTTTGTCTAGGTACTTATGCTCAGTTAGTGAACCGTTTGTATCTTATATAGTTTATTAATTTAATATTTACTCACAAAATAGCATTTTTACTCGTCTGGTGTTAAGGTGGTAAGATTTCCATACAAATCAATTTTTGCCATTTATGGACAAATGGAGCATAATTTTACAAGGAAATCACAGCTACTGGCATTTACTTTGGTTTTCATTTGCGGTAAATCCCAATTGCTTGAATGAAACGGTAGATTTACTGCAAATAAAGACCAAAGTAAATGCTAGTAGCTGTGATTTCACTGTAAAATTATGCTCCGTTTGTCCTTATATAGCAAATATTTATTTGTATGGAAATCGTACCACCTTAAGTGAAAATACGGTCTACGGTGGAGCATTTCCACCTAGAAAACACCGATTCACTCGCGACTTGAAGGCACCCAGATTGATTCTATGAGGGAACACCCACCCGGGCAGTATATTTCATTGTTTAGGTTTATGGTTTCATCGTTTTTTAACTGCATGTTCTTGGCTGGATAGATTATATTATCCAAAGTAGCGTTGGTCATCATAATAAAGTTAGTTACTCAAAATTCTCATTAACATGCGCCACATTCATTTCGCCAACTGCAAATGTATGTTTCAAAGCGTGAAAACATTTTTCTTTTATGTGATGAATTCATAATTAAAAACGTAAAAAATAGTTTTTGGATTTTTCTTTTACTTGTGCTAAAAACGTTGTTTCGTAACAAATTTCAATATTCTAAGTCTACTAGAAAAACTATAGTTCTTGATTATTAAATATTTGACAGACAAACAACTTGACAGATAGATGGGCATCGAAGTCAACCTATTAGAGTTCCTTTGTTCCTTTTGGTAAGGATCCCTAAAAACATCCGAAAACTAGGCTCCATGCTAAACTCACAAAGCAGAATAAAAATACTCTTGAGTTTGAACATTGAATGTATCCGAGATTTTTAGAAATCCTAAATATAATCTAAAAAATAATGTGGGTACAACGCGTACAGATTTAACGAGAACCAAATTGTATCATTAAAGTTACTTACAGCCATCAAAATGCTGTACCAAGACTTCGTATAGCTTTATAACAAGATATAACCTTTATGCTAACAAAATACCAACTGGCAATATAGAATGTTATAGCAAAATAACAGTAATGCTAAAACCATAGTGCCGTTCGGTAAACTGCTAACTCATATGGTATATAACTTAAGAAATATGATCGGGCTCAGCCCTGAATACGATACCCTTGCGATTAAAAGCTTAAGTAAATACGCTCACTAGATCATAATGTTGTCTAATAAAACTCGTAAAGTTTTAAGTAGGCACAGCTATAATTTACGGTTACGACTCTATGGAAGTATATTGTGATGGAATTTTAAGACCCAATTTACAGTTTCAAGGTTCATGTTTATCAAATGCCGTTGATAGGTTTTTAAGGGGATCGATTTAACAAAACTCTTAGACTCCGAAGGGTTACTTATTGCGTGACCGTCTATCTGATCATTTGTAAACAGCTACGTGCCCACTCGTCACTCGTTCACGCATCCGTACCGTCACTTAAAATATTACATAGTTATCAAAAAAATTAAAAATCATATTAGTAAGGAAACCTTTTTACATAGATTTTATTTAATAAACACTGTTTAGACGACTAGACTCTGTCTGTAGTACGGAATTTGGTCTTCTTCAAAAGGAAAGAAAGTTCTCGATTCAGTTCGTATAACATTATATTATTTGTTTTGTTTTATAAACAAATGTTTGTTCTGTGTCTCGGTGTCTTGTATGTATTATAAGTATGCATTTACAAAAAAAAATATACTACCCCAAGACTCTAAACTAAGTACAGCTTGTACAACGAAGTCAGATGACTGATAGAATACGTAAATACTGTTTTGTAAATACATACATAGAACAAACATTTGTTTATACCACAAGATGTTTGTCCAGGCTGGGAATCGAACCCATGCCCTACAACTCTTAAAGCAGATATACTAATGAGCCAACAAGGCTGGTTGTGTTTTCAGCAGTCTATGTAAGTATGTATTTGTAACTTGTTAACCATTTTTTTATTATTTTGGCAGGTAATCCGCCGTCATAACATATTATATTCTGTAAAAATGGAATGATCGAAGTTATCTTCCCGAAAAATGTAATGAATATTGGGAGAATTCTGGGAATTGCTTGGTAAAACTCTTTTGAAATGTAGCAAATAGTTTTTATTACAATACTGTATTCTTTGTTCCAGTATCTACAGTGGACGTGGACGCCGTGTTGGGTCGGAAGGCGTCGTTGCCTTGTGACGTCACGCCGGATGCCGCCGAGGATCGTGTCTACATGGTGCTGTGGTTCCGTGCCGGGAAGGCCACTGGAGGGAAGCCCATTTACAGGTAATAATGAGCTATGTGCCGACGTTACATGATATCTACACAACGTTATCCCCACATGATTCAAGAAAATAGACCGAGGACTTCTTCTACCTACTAGGTAATTTTTTTTTGTATAGTAAGTACGTGTTTTGTATGATCAATTGTTTTCGAATTATATAAAACAATAGACGCTAATAAACAGGACAATTTCTAAACTCTATTCAAGTCTTAGTTAGTCAAGTCACTTTACTGGAGCATGAATTACTTAGAGAGTTTTCAAAACTGATGAGATACATGAATCGTTCTCTGCCGGATCTTTTCAGTCACGCCGTGCGAAATGCTATTGTTGTTATTGACATTTTTGTAAATGAATTACCATGCAATTATGATTGTTTCGCACGGCATAACGTCATTCAGACGCCAATAAAGGGCTGACCGTTTTCGTGGTAAACTTTAAGTAGTCTTTAAAATCGCATAACAAACAACACATTTACAAAATTGTTTAACCAGAAAATACGTTTTTGAGGTGAAATAGATATTTTTAAACATGTTTTTTAAATTTTGTCAACTAAGTCTATTGTTACCTGTCGTCTAGATTTCAAATTCGACTTTCTTAGAAAAGAAACTGTGGGTAATTGAAATAATAGGACAGCTACCTGTCTGGCGGTAAAATGGTTTTATAAATGAAAGCTTTTACGGAGGCCAACATAATCCACGTCTGCCCAAAAACATTGTCGGTTTTGACATAACTTTCCTTCCCTTTAACCCAGTTTCTAATTTTTCACAACTCGCCTAAATCGGGTTAAGAGCTCTTTATATTAAAGGAAATGTTGGTTCGGTTATTAAAATATTGAAGTAGCTTTACAAAAATTACAATCGTTCGGTCTGTTTTTCCTTTTAGTAAGAAGAGTAAGAAACAGAATTCCTCGGCTTGTATACCTACTAAAAGAACAAGTTACAAAAAACATTTGTTAATTTTATATCGTAAGAAACATTTTAATATTTTTTAGTTTCAGTTCCTTTTTTATCAAAATATCATACTAACTCAGATGATCCATAATTAAGATATTTCAATTCATTAATGTATAACGGAATTCTAGCAAGTAGAAAAATAGCCAGCTTTCCAGTTTCTACTACGAGAAAAAGCGCGATTGTAAGTATTTATATCGTAACCTATAAATCCATTCAAATAACAAAATTAAACTTATAAACTTTTTAGTAGTCAGGTAAAATATTGTATGTACCTTTTGTCTGTCAAAGAAAGTTATCTTTTTAAGTTTGATGTAACAAGATTGAGAGGATTCGAAGAAATGGTGAGTGTTAAATTCTAGGCCACGGTCGTCAGAAATAACAAAACGACGTAGAAATAATGCTTGTATTATTTTGTGGCGTCCTATTTTACATAACCACATCTAGTTTCCAGAACGAGAACGCGGTAAGCCTCAATGACTCCCTAGATATTCAGCTGTATTGTTGTTATACAACTCAAATACTGACATCAGAACAACCCTCGGAACTTTGTATCCGCGAACCGTTTTCATGAGCGAGATAGTTGTACTTCGATGTTGAATTAAAGCAAATACAGCAGGGAGAAATAAACAAATAAAATTAAAACGTTGGTAACTAATTTGTTTGAAAATATCTAGTAGCTCAATGGTTACCGCGGTCGGTTCGCACGCCGAAGGGTATGGGTTCAAACCCCAACAATGAGATTGAGCTGCCGGTGAAGTAAAACAACGTGAGGAAACCATAGCATGGTGATAAAGTACTCTCTAGTACTCGGCTCGCTAGCTACCACTTTCAAGTTGAAAAACTGTCGCCAAGTAACGGTGTGTTCCTTTAGCCGCACTTAGTTGTGGTTGCATAGCATGCTGTGGTAAAACACCTAGCCTGTCAACCATACAGAAAAGTGTTATGTGACGCGTTTTTGTTTTATGTTATCTATGCTATTGTAAAGCGCATCTTCACTGACATTGAGTGTTACCACAGACCAAGTTATTGAACATGATAGCAACAATGGTTTATTTGAATGCAGTCAATGTTGAATCAAAATGTAAACAATGTAGTTGCGTGTAGTCCCTAGCTTACAATCGGCCAGCACACTCGTATCACATGCTCGTCACACAGATAACGAGCAGTTTACATGATTCAATGTTGTTTTTATTTGTACTACAATTTTCTGCTTAGGTTAGGTTAAAATAGATACACTGCGCGGTGCTTCGAAGCGATAAAATGTATTTGTTAAAAAAATCCTTTTTTATCGTTAATAGACTAGATATTTGACCACAGCTCATCTGGAGTTAATTGTTAAGTGACGGTCTAACATGGTAAACACACCTAGCCTGGAATGGAATTGGACCTCAAATGAGCTAAAAGAGTAGTCAAAAGCGCAACGATGTGGAACTCTCCCGGCGTCTGTATTTCCCGTAAAGTGCATTTTTTTTGTAACGTATTTTTATATTTATATTTATTTATTGAGATAAAAACGACAATAACAATCAAAATAATAAACAATTATCCGATCTTATATAAAGTATTTTTCAGAATCAAATGTCAAAATAGTTTTGTTTATAAAAGCCAAAATTAAAAAAAATTAAAAATTATACAAATGTCAATTTATAGGCTTGCGTTTGACCGCCATCTCGCCTAATGTAAGATGCGATCTACGTTTGGTATCTTGTAAGCAGGCGTGCACCTGCTTAGAAGATACAAGCGGTTCGTACGAAACCACTTAGTTTGAGTTTTTGGAATATCAGCCATGAAGCTTTTGGGAGTCTTCAAATTCAAACAGGTGCCTTCTAGGAAAGCGTGCTCCATCTTAAACCGCATAATAGCTTAAAACGGATTTCTTCAGAATATTTTACTTATCTACTTACTTACATTTAAATTATTATTATGTTGGGCAATGTATCATATTGAATCTATTATATACCTAAATCATGTAAAGTCTCCACCACTGTCCTGGTGATCTTCCGATATCATTTTAATGTCTCAAAAGTCTCAGACATTTTTACCCCGCGGCATTCATTCTATACGAGCAGCTGCTTTGGTTCTGACGTGAAATAAAATATGGGTCAACGATTTACTTCGACCATTTCTATATCATTATTGCGGTACATCGATAAATATAAGCTACAAAATTTTTACCAAATACAACGTCCAATAAGACCGATACATTTCTGTGTACATCTTCATAAAATATGGAAAATATACCTGTTACATTTACGATGTGATCCCTTTCCAATACTTCAATCTACTTCAGCTGCGGGTGAGCGATAATGAACTCCAAGACGAGTGTAATACGGATCAAAGTCAGATTGGTTCGAGTAAATCCTCTCAGGTCAGTATGTAGCCGCACGTGAAACGGACATCCAGATCCGGCTACCGAAGGCTACAGTAAATCAATCCCTCGTTTTTGTGCTCGCATTTCATATTTATTTAGACATTAGTGTGTGCGTGTGTTATGCTTATTTAGTGAGTCTTCCGCAACATAATCCATATGAGAGAAGTCAGCACGATCAGTTACGATTTTCTCACCGTTGATTTATTCATGACATGTGCCGCTTACGCGAGCATTTTATTAATGTTTTATTCGAATCACATGGCTGGTTAAGATGGTTTTTATGGACGAGCGAATTCGGTCTGGTAGTTAATGTATTGGATAAGTTATATTCATAAGACTGTGTGCTAAAAACTATCAGAGAATCTTTTCTTGATTATGTTATTCTTTTGTGTTATTTTATTTACTACATTATTTAGTAAACGACCTTCTGTACGACCCAGACATAGATGGAGGGACAAACTTAACTTCTATATGAAACAATGAAGACCATTTTTGTAGAAAATAAAATTTCGTGTCTTTTGTTTTCTATAAACTTTTTTTGTACAACTTACCCTAGTGATCTCAAACCTTATAAAAAAATTAGATCGGAAATTTAGTGCAAAGTTAAATTCTATTTTTACTGGCCTAAAAAAAAGAAGAATAATAAAAGATGGAAAGAGGGAAGGGAGGCCCTTACCTTGACAGTAAGGTTAATAATAATAATAAAAGATACTTACGTAGGTACTTACCGTAACTTAACAAAAAAAGCACGATTGAAAGGCTAGGTTAGTTAGTAACACACACAGCCTGGAATGGAACTGGCTCTTAAGTGAGCCTACCAGAACACACCGTTAGGTCCTTTGTGACAGATTTTCAAC
Organism: Biston betularia; assembly: GCA_905404145.2. NCBI lineage: Eukaryota > Metazoa > Arthropoda > Insecta > Lepidoptera > Geometridae > Biston > Biston betularia. The sequence continues at coordinate 7,276,425 of FR989879.1, forward strand.
TTAGGGTGGTAGCTAGTCAGCCGTATACTACAAAGTACACTACCGCCATTCTATTGTTTCCTCGCGATGTTTTCCTACAACAGCAGCTCAAGCTTTTTCTTGGGGTTTGAACCCATGCATTTCGGCATGTGAACCGACCGAGCTAACCACAGCTACAATCGCTAACAAAACACAAAACGCAACAAATTACAGGACTATTGAGACTAACCATCGAATGTCTCAAAGTATTCATAACGGTCATGCCTTGGAATTTGTTTTGTTTCTTTTGGATACCGCTGCGTTAGCCATAAACAGGCGTTATCGCTTACTATCAGGAGAACGTTTCATTCATTTCATTACTTGTATATAAAAAAGTACCTATTTTATACTCGTGTTTGTTTATGTTGGCTTGTCTAGTCAATATGTGTGTACAATGTCCGGCATTGAAAGCGCATAAATTTGTCAAGATATGATTAATGCCTCAACTTGGGCTTATCGTTGACTGCAGGCGATGTTCCGCCACAGCTGACCTCAGCAATTAATCAAGGATTGTTGGCGCATTGATTCCGGCCAACTAACACTTTCTGCTTAATCTTGGGAGGCGGAAAATTATCACTTGTATTTGTCACCTTGCCACGTAGTGTGACTTATTTAGAAGCTCTTATTTGTAAACGAGGCATTTTATCCTCGGTAACAAATAAGAGCTTAACTCTCCAGTTCATCAGAATTGCCTGGTCGACTCTCATGCTGGGGAACCCGCCCGTGGCTCCGATAACATTGTAGTACGGTACTACACAACATTAATGCTACATAGTTACGGACTATGCCATTAATCACCCTTTCCGTTTAGCCCTATTATTAGGGTAACTGCCGACGGCTTTTAAATATCTACGACCTAGCCCATAAAGCATTGACGGCGATAACTGAGGTCAGATTTAACACAAATTGAACTTTCCAACGTAAATGGATCGAAGGTTTATTGGCGTACGTACGAAAGTCGATTTGTGATGTAGACATTATCGTACCTAACGTGAATTAAGGAACATTTTGTACTAATAACTTTGTACACGGGAGTCGTTGTCAATTGACAATAAAACTTTATATTTTGTGACAATGTTTATATTAACTGTTTTACTAAACGAACTTTATGTACCTGGAAGGGGAATTTGAAACATTGTGTGTTTCTTGTAACTTTGTTGTTTTTTTATGTTCGAAAAGCAAGGTGTTTTCACCACAGCTCACCTGATGTTAAGTGACAGTTGTAGTCGAAGATAGTAAAGCACACCTAACCTGCAATGGAACTAGCTCTCAAGTGAGGCTGCTAGAACACACCGTTAGATTCTTGGCGGCAGATTTTAAACATGAGTGTGGTAGCTAACCAACCGAGTACTAGAAAGTACCCTACCACCATTGGTTTCCTCGCAATGTTTATTTCCACCGACAGCTCAAGCTATATATATATACACTAACTACACTACACTAACTGCCCTGTTAGCTCATTTTGTAGTTTATCTACTTTAAGAGCTATAAGGCATGGGTTCGATTTCTATTTAGGACAAACAATTGTGCATGTAACTGTTTGTTCTGTGTTTGTGTGTTATATGTGTGTATGTATGTATTTACAACAACAACAAAAAGTGTGTAGGTATTCTATCTGTTCTCTAGTTCCCATAGTAAACGTTTTGTTTGGTTTGGGGCTACATGGAGCTGTGTGAATTGTCCTAGGATTTTATTTCTATACTAGCGGACGTCTTGCGGTTTCCCTCGCACAGTTCCCGTTCCCGTGAGAATACAGGGATAAAAAGGAGCTTAGGTCACCCGGGGATAGTGTAGCTTTCCAACGCTGAAAGAAGTTTTGAAATCGGTCCAGTACTCGGAGCCTATTTAATACAAACAAACAAACAATCAAAACTTTCCTCTTTATTATAGGTAGATGAATAAGTTAAAAACTTAATCTACCTTACCTACATATTAAGCTCTTTATTTATTTTGTGTTCCAATAAAAATCACTTAAATTTCTTTTAAAATCTTAAAAGAGAGGCCTTTGCGCAGCAGTGGGACATAACAGGCTAAATAAAATAATATTTAAAAACGCGCATCAGATACCAAAACTTCCTAGAAACTTTGTATGAACTAAATAACACCCATAATTTACCTACGCACCAGGCACACATACAAACTTAATTTAAGCACTTGTGCTGATTAAAGAGATAAGTTCTCGTGCTTATTTGCATTAGCAATTTACAGCCATGCTTAAGTTAACAAGTTTGAGGTACACTTACAGTACATTTCAAGTTAGAGCGAACATCCGCACCTCTTGCTGTAAACAAAATAAAACAGTGAACAAACTTTTACAATGATTTGCAAAATCATCTACACTAATTATAAAGAAGAAAGATTTGATTTTTGTTTGTTTGTATTGAATAGGCTCCGAAAATACTGAACCGATATGAATAATTTTTTCATCAATAGAATGCTACATTATCACTAAGTGACATAGGCCATAATATAATCGAACAAACTTTGACAATGATTTGCAAAAGCAAATCATTGTCAAAGTTTGTTCATTCATTGCACCAATTATAAAGAGGAATGATTTGATTTTTATTAATTTGTTTGTTTGTATTGAATAGGCTCCGAAAATACTAGACCGATCTGAATAATTCTTTCATCAATAGAATGCTACATAGGCTATATAATAGAGATTTGTATTCATGTGCAAAGCCGGGACGACTAGCTAGTGGAAATCTAAAATGGACAAAACTGTTTTTGACACCCGATACAAGCAGAATGTTTTTTTCTGTGTGTCTGTGAATCTCAGCTCTCAAACGCTTGAAGCGATTTTGATTCAGTTTTTTTTCATTTCAAAGTGCCTTGACTGAAAGTATTAGCTATTTAGCTACGATTCAGAAAAAACAATTCGGCAGTTGGAAGATTACAATCTTTTTTCTAGTTGATAGGCTTGTTAGGCATTGGCCATCAGAAATGCCTAAACGTGCCTATGTCTATAAACCTCTCCATGGTATAAGCTAGAGAACTATTTTTAATTATGTCAAAATCTATATAATTATGTACCTAATTTCATAGACAAATAAATCATTTTTTTTTTTCATCACAAGTTTTTGTTTTCAACATTATTAAAAACTAGCAATATTTATGTTAGTAAAAAAGCTTTCATAATTTGATTCACTCCAAATAAAGTAATTTGTAAAGTTTTCACATTATACGTCGAGCCAAGTTATGCATAGGTACAAGTTTTAGCAAGTCTGACACACAAAAGTCTGAACAAAACACAAATTGCGCCTGATTATAATAATAAACTAAAAAAAATTCGCTGCCCAAAAGTAATTTTTTTCTAGTGTTTTTTTTTCGTAATTTAGTTTGTAACCACAGAGCAATAAAATTGAGATTTTATTGTTTTGTAGTTCCGAAAAATCATTTATTTTTTGTTTAGACTGCCGTCCTTTAACTGGAATGCCGTTAAGTAACAAAACAACATTTTGAGTTAACCCGCGAAAACTGCAAATTTTTTTAAAAACGTTGCTACTTTGTAACTAAAGGTCATTGGAAAAACTTTTAAATACCAAAAAATATATCTTTACAAACTCTTTCAATTGGTCTAGCTATTCTTCGAATAAGCTTGTGTGAATTAAAGTAAAAAATAACTTATTCATTTCGTTAAGTAATCTTCACAACTTTTTTTTTTTAAATGACTTAAATGCCGCTAAACGTACATTAACGGCATTTTAGCGATTGGTATTAACATAAATATAAAAAATATTTACTACATTTAAAATAATATCACTAATACAAACCTTAAAAGCCGTTAAAGACGCAAAAGGTATTATAGTTTTGGATATTCTCTTTACAAAGTATATTGGCGCTATACTAAATTGCCGCTAAGTTGCTTAACGGCAATTAAAACAAGTAAATTTCAAAAATTAGTTGAAATAATTGATTTCGTAGAAATGTTTAAATTTGTTTTTTTTGTTTAACATTGCTTTAATGCCGTTAACTACAAAACATATAATGATAGCGGTATTTTAGCTATGTAATACGATTCAAAATTTATAGTAAATCCAATAAATAGATATAAAAATTATAAAATAAAACAAGTATTTTAGTTAGTCTTCGTTTATTTTTTAAATCAAAATGAGATCAACAATATTTTAAAAAGCCCTATCATATAATAATATTTTGACGTTTATAAGGTTTATGGCACAATGTCTTTTCAAGAACGATTACTTAATATTCTATTACCTAAATACAGTCTATCTAGAATTACTTATTTAGGAACTTTTTCTTATTGCCAAGGTAACATAATGTCTTAAATACCTTGCAGTCTTTAGTTTTGTAAATTAATTACTCAGTATTTTTATTTGCCTCTTTTATTTTTAACACCACTCGTGCTTGCCTCTATATAACATTCGGTGGTTGGCAAATTGTTCCAAAATACCAACTTGTGTGGTGGTATTATGTTAGATAATTTTTCGAGAATACCCGCTTTTCTCTGTACATCTATACTTTTGGGATTAGTACGAAATTCTACTTTCATCAGTTTTGGATTGTTAATATACTTATTCATGAATCTCAGTACTGTGTATTCGTCTTCGAAATCGTTTTTGTACATGAGATCGTAATTATTACGACTAAAACCTGAGTCACGTTTTTTAAGTATTTGTATTGATGAGGATTTCGATATCACAAATAAAAAAACCTTGCACCGGTCACGAAGGTATTCATTGAACATTAGTCAAACGGTGCAACCTGGCATGATACACCGCACAGAATAAAAATTGGCTTTTCTGTTCTTTGCAGGTGCACATGGTAAACGGCAGTGATATTAGTGCAGCACAAATTGTTCTGCACTATTTAGAACCTGGCCACACATTTATGAGTGCCGATCAAGTTCATCATCAAGTGGAGCACGCCATGAAAAAGAAAGCAAAACTTTACGATTTCACCGATTTTGAAGACGCAGTGGCGTCGATAAATAATTCAAAAACTAACGTCAAATCTTTGGTTGCAGAAAATGTTATAAATGTACCGAATTATGTATCAGAAAGAAGAATACAAAACTCTAACCCTGGGATTACAGTTTTGTATTCTTCTTTCTGATACATAATTCGGTACATTATAATTGAATTATTTATCGACGCCACTGCGTCTTCATAATTCGGTGAAATCGTAAAGTTTTGCTTTCTTTTTCATGGTGTGCTTCACTTGATGGTGAACTTGATCGGCACTCATAAATGCGTGGTCAGGTTCTAAATAGTGCAGAACAATTTGTGCTGCACTAATATCACTGCCGTTTACCATGTGCACCAGCAAAGAACAGAAAAGCCAATTTTTATTCTGAGCGGTGTCACGAAGGTATTCATTGACTGTTTAATACCTTCGTGACCGGTGCAAAGTTTTTTTATTTGTAATATCGAAATCCTCATCAATACAAATAGGAGCGAAACTTTCCAAAGCCAAATGAGTATTTTTATTTTTTGATTCTCTCGGGACTTCTGATTTTTATTTCTAACTTCACCAATAGATTCGTCACTTGATGTATCACACTCCGAGGGGGTATAATTTTTATCACGTACAGAATCGTTGGAATCAAAATCACATGAGATATTTAGATCTTATCTAGCTATGTTCTCGAATTGGTGGTTACCATCGCCATTTATAGATTTCGGCGATTCTTCAAACGCCATTATTTCTTTGCATATTAAGTCGATCGATAAATCTTTTATATTTGAGCTGGTTTCTAACCCCGGTGTGTCATTTTTACCATCACATTTTTTTTCAAATAATGTTTCTTTTCAACTTTTGCTTGTAGTAAAATCAGACAAATAGTGTGAATTGTTTGATGTTTGCGTCTCACAAAATGTTTCCAAAAACGCTGGATGTCATAGAATAAGGCCTAGTATAGATGCTGTCCAGATAATTACTGCAATCATTGTGTTCAAGAATCTTTTGTTTCGAAATTCGTCCACATTTGCTTTGACCATATTAATGATATTTTTCGTTCTTTGTGAAATAGTGGAACGCTTGTGGGAAAATATAACCAAGTGGTATAAATTATGACTATATCTGAATACCTATAAAAAGTGGTCACGTCGCAAAAGAGAGTATAGTAGTAGGTAGTAGTAATATATGTAATCCTTAGAGCTTATGCTTTGTATTTATTCTTTTATACAGTCGATTCTAAATAATTAAAATAAAAGCTAAACGTAAAGTACGGAGCGCCGTGCATCCTGTACGCACGATATCTTGCGCCGCACTAACCCGTGTGCCGCACCCCGCCGCGTGAGCATGTACGCGCGCGAAAGTACTTAACGGCATTTTAAACTAGTAATGTTAGATAGCGTCAATTTAGTCTTGTAAAATATGCAATTTTTTTCCTGAATTATGGAATAAATACCGTTTTCTACGAGTTTTATTGTAATCTGTGAAATTAATAGCATCAAATAAATCCCTTAAATGCAGCAAAGAGCCTTTAGCGGCATTTTAGCATTGGATTCTTAAATGGTGGCTTTGTAGTAATGTATTTATATACAAAAAAACATCATAAAGCTAAACTAAAAAGCCGTTAAAGCACTTTTGCCGCACTTTAGGTAAGAGCAATGATTTAACGGCTTTTTAGCACGGCAATAAGTTGACAAATATTTTTAAAATCTGTGGCTATGTAGCCTTAGCGGCAATATTGTTATGTAATGTCACATAACTGCGTTTAAGCGTAGGAGTCTTATACAATTTGTGTATTTAACGGCATTTGTATTTTCCATATCTCGAAAACTATAATGTTCGTAAAAACTGTTGTTAGACACATCTATAGAGCTTTTTTTTCTGATAAAAATGATCTAAAAAAAGTGAAATTAGCAAAATGTCAGATAACGGCATTATAGTTAAAGGACGGCAGTAGAATAGATTGGACTTTATTTAAACTCTACTTGATGTGAAATAGTGGTGTGGGCTAGCAGCTTATCTGGAATAAACCTGTTTACACTGCATTGTATTAAAAATTGCGGTAGATAAAAGAGTTGTGGCGGGAAAGCAGCAAATGTTTTTAGTCGCTTTTAAACCCTCGTCGAAGCTTCTAGTAAAGTGTCTACACTTCTAGCAAAATGACTGGACTTGGCCCTGACTTGCTTTTTGTAACTTTCACTCAAATTTATTTAACTTGATTTGTCATCATAATATATTTTGGGTGTTCTGTATGTATTATAAGTATGTATTTACAAAAAAAAAGTATTTATGTATTCTATCAGTTATCTGACTTCCATCACACAAGCTCTGCTTAGTTTGGGGCCAGATGGCGCTGTGTGTATAGTCCAACGATATTTATTTATTTATTTTAAAATATTGTTGACACTGACAAAATGTAGATAGTGCGATGCCAAAAATGAAGGAAAACAATAAAGAGAGATTGCTATTAGCAATAAGGCCGCCACTTGTGGCACTAGCTCATGCTGCTCGTTTGTTCTCTGCACATTTTTATTTATGGTGGGCGCAATAAAGATTTTCTATCAAGTAAAACTTTCTAAAAATATAAACTTGAATACTGTTCGTTTATAGTACCATCACGTAACTGAAGTCAACAAATGAATAAGTTTTGTCTAACTTTGGCTGGGAAAGATTTAGTGCAGAGCTTGTCTCATTTCTCAAAGAGCGAACGCTGCGGTACATTCCTATACCGAAACAGAATAATCCGAGGTTAAAGTTTTCGCAGGAACGTGGAAAAATCATGTCTATTGCATTGCATTATTTTCCAAAACTTATGTTCCTTTGAGTGGTTATGTATTAAACAGTTTGAGCTGCCGGTGAAGGAAAACATCGTGAAGAAACCATAGCTTGGTGGTAGGGTACTTTCTAGTACTCAGCTGGCTAGCTACCATTCTCAAGTTGTTGCCAAGCATATAACGGTGTGTTCCGGCAGCCTCACTTGAGATCCAGTTCCATTCTAGGCTAAGTGTGTTTAACATTTTCGACCACACAACATTACTATCGACTATTAAATAAAGTAAAAAATTTGTTTGTTCTGTGTCTAGGTGTTCTGTATTTATTATAAGTATGTATTTACAAAAAAAGCATTTAAGTATTCTTTCAGTTATCTGACTTCCATAGTACAAGCTTTGCTTGGTTTGGGGTCAGATGGCGCTGTGTGTAATGTCCTACGATATTTATATTTAAAGTAGTGGTGTTTCTCTGCTAAGGTCACGCTTCCATGTTAAGGCAGAACTTTTAAAGATGTGTCACTCGTGGCTAGCAGGACTAATTTAAAAAGTTGTGTTGCTGTCCACTACTGGTCAGTAGCACAACTTATTCAAAATGTGTCATTGCCCACCAGTGAACGGGCGGGAGACATTGGGAGTGAGCAAACTAGCCACTTTCAAATTTTGTATAGGATTATTAATTCACAATAAACAATTCGTTTCTTGCATAAAAACTCAAGTTTTATATTACATTAATTTTACTAATGATTTAGCAGAATTTTTGATAACTTAATTCTCAACAAGCTTTGTCTACAAAGTCGTTTAGAAGTAAGAAAAGTTTGGTAAAGTTTCTATGTGATATTATTATGATTTAAAACAGTTTTAGTAATTAAATTTCGCACAACTTTTTAGAAAAAAAATCTGTTTGCACGAATTAAAGAAAACTATAGCGGCTTCTTCAGTATGCTAATGAAATGGGGCTTTAGTACTTAATCATACGCCTGAGTTTTTGTATACGAATATGTAAACCTGTTCATGCCAAATCGTTCAAAAGTCGGTTATATAATATGAATATTATATAACCGAATTCACGACTCTAAGGGCTTATTCTTGATATTTATTTGACTGAGCGACGTCGAACACAGCAGACTGTTCTCTCTAAGAGATCTGTTAAGATTAAGTCCCGGTTATAAACAAAATTATGTATTAAAATAGCGAAAGTTTAAAAATTACGTTTGTTATTACCTACTTTCAAAATGAAGCAAAAGTAGTCCGACTGAAACATTACTGGCTTAGCATAGCATTTCTGATTAGCCTCGTATAAAGTTGGCCACGTTTAAGTTTATAGTAGATTTGTTTTATTATCGTAATTTCCATCGTGCTTCGTAAGTATTGCCATAAAAATCTCAGCGTATTTAATATTGCTATTATTACGACGGCAATTATCCATCTTCCGCCTTTTAATGAGAAACTATAAAATAGCAATTAACTAAGCAATTTCTCAAAGTATATGGAACGCCGTGTAATTTCACCTCTCCTGCATAAAATATAGTTTTAACGAAATGGTTCCACACACAATTCCTCCATTTTTATTGTAATAAGCGGACCATCCACTAACGTTCTTTCCTCAGGGAATGCATAATCCGTAAGAATTGATCGGCACTAAATTTGTGTCAACAGTAATAATAACATTAATTGGGCTAAAAGGACAAGGTCAGCATGTACCTTAACTTGGCTCATGAGATAACCGCCATGAGGGATGTTGATTAGACGATCCAATGATCCCGATAGTCGTCACGGTGAACAGTCTTATAGCGAAGAGTCTCGACCATCTTAAGAGACTCTCGCGAGACGGTTGGGTCAAAGGTCAGATCGAAAAGGCAGTAATCCTTGACACGGCACGTATTGTGACGAGGTTCTTCACTCTACAGCCCTAACCACCGCCAGCTCTGCCCCGCTGCCGGCAGCACTAGTTTTTATATTATTAATATTTTTTTGTATACCTATTTAATGTACAAAATTTATACACACACTCTAGTACCTACCTAACCTTAGATTAAGATTAAATTATGTAATTTCACTAACGTAAGTTTCCTCTTTTTGTATTGTATAATTGAAAAAAAATGTAATTAAAGTTGACAAAGGTCACGGACCCCGGTGTCTGTGAAGCGTATAATTATAAATAAATAATCATAAAAAATGTACGAAATTTATATAATAAAAAAATACTTGTAAATAATAATAATTATTTATTTAATGAGTAATATGGACTTCTAGCACATCACGAATTCTGAACTTGGATATCTATCGCAATCGAAAATTATATGAAGGATTACATAATTATTTTAAAAAATAAGTGAAAAAATTCTTAATTACAATGTCAATTAAATAAAACGAATTAATCGAGGCTAACTTACAATTTGGACGTTTTTAAGGCTAGAGTGTATAGATTTCTTCTAGATCAGCGTGCTCCATCTTCGGCCACACCGTCGCTTTGCATTAGGCGAGTTGGTGGCCAAACGTAGATCTATTAAAAGTAAAAAAAAAAACAAAAAAAAAACTAAAAATAACAGAGAGAAAAAAATGCATTACTAAACAATAGTATTGAAAACTTGCCAATTAACGAACAAACCAATCTATACGGAGTCTGTATTTAAAATGTGTTTTCTACATAATCTTGCAGGAATGTTTGTAAGTGAATGATCCGCTGTTATCGTGCGCAATCTTGTACTAACCCCGATATTGTTTAGTCGCGTGTTGTATATTATTAAGATTCAATTACACGTTGGAATGAATTAAGTTAAGCTTCTATACCCAGTAATTAAGCCGATCAGTTTGTTCCCTTTTTGTTTGTTTATTTTGTGTAAAGAATAATGATCTATTTAATTGAGTCAGAGAAGAACAGGCTGTAAAATGTTTTCACTAAAAATCGAAAAATATTATGTTTAAGATACATGAATTAATCAATATTTTAATAATTTTGAAAATTTGGTTAATACTTTACTTTGATACGAGTATCTAGCGTTCTTAAAATATGATTTTTTAATTCGCAGGTTGTTTACGCGATTTCGTAAATAAAGAATTTTGCAATTTCAAATATTAATAAAAAAATATCGCGAAAACGGCCAGGACTGTTATGGGGTCTGAACGATGACGTCATTTCGTGTAAAACAATCATCTGTTTGGTGGTTGTTTTACGAAAATGTTATCAACAACGTTACCATGGCATGACGTCACATTCTCTTTTTCGTGTTCAAGGTCCCTGAAGGTAACTGAATACCTTATTTTACCGAATGTGTTATCCGAAAATTATTTTAATATTGATCTTTTAGACATTATGTTTATAACTATTAATTTTATTTAGAATATACAACTTTGTTTTTTGTTACCTACATTTCATGATTGAACATTAGTAAGTCTAATTCATCCATTTTCTTTCTAGTAGACATAAGCTTATTAATAATTGACAATATTTTTGGTAAGTGAAATGGGAGCTTTGGTCGTTGCGAGCGAGCGAGTTTGAGGTCAATAGAACCTCTGATGTATTTAATTGAGAAATAGTTATTCATTTGTGTAATATCCTCCTTTTTGCTTGGTCGGGTAAAAATAGTTGTATTCATTTGTTTTATTACCTTTACATTTGTCCTCAGCTTCGACGTCCGGGGCCGGTCGTTCAACAAGGCCTTGCAGTGGTCGGACCCCAACGCTTTCGGGCCCAGGGCGGATTTTGTCACCGTCGCCCGCCCAGCGTCTCTCACCTTGGAGACAGTCCAGCTAGATGATGAAGGCATCTACCGCTGTAGAGTCGACTTCAAGAACTCGCCTACAAGGAACTTTCAGATACGACTAGCTGTGATAGGTGAGTGTAAATAATAATTAGATAACAATTCAGAATTCGTGACAAAGAAAACGACTTGGTCAGTGAATATAGCAAATAAGGGCGTTTACCTAGTTTAGAACACTGAATGTTTTTTGTATCATGTCCACGTCTCGCGTTAATAATTAGGTGAAAATAAAGTTATTGGTTTGTGTGATCGTTAAAACATTTTATAACTTTTTTTAATTTAAAAATCTTCACAGTAAAGTATATTGTGAATATAAAGATAACATAACTTAGTTAAATTTACTTTAAGATAGCAAATAATTTCGAATGTCTATCAGCAATAATCGCTGCAAACCCAAGGATTCGTGTACACGCAATACACTTAAAAGCGATATGAATTCTTGTAACACAAATTGTGCTTCAAACTCTCGCATCAATGATTTTATTTTAAATACAACTAATAAACGCAGAGTTTTTTTATTAAAAAAATAAATCATTTAGGATATTATTTCAATTTGCATTCAAAAAAGTATTATAAAAGCTACACCATTTCATTAAAAGGCTTTTACTTACATTCGCTCCCCACCTAGTCTTATTAGGTAGGTCGTTAAGACTTTAAGTCCAGTTAAAGCGCCAAATGGAGCCTTTCCAGCGCAAAGCCAAGTATATTTACATTTTCAATTACGTACACTCAAAATATAATTGGCCCCATAACGACTGGAACGGTTTTCGCAAATAACTCCGCCACAAAACGTCGACCCTCGAAACTAGAATGGGAATCGCGGCAGCTGTTCGCATTCCCGCAGTGAAAAACTTTAGCGCAAAATGTCTGCTCTACGCTGAAAATTTATAAGAGAACCTTATCTAAAAAGCCAGCCTTTCAGCGGCTTTCGTGGAGCGAGCGATGCAAAACAAAGCTTTGTTAGAGCTCCTTTGAATTTCGGTAAGGAAAATGAGAGGTTACACACGAGCTGCGACCGTCAAAGAAGCCCCAAGTGCTATTATTATAATAATGTACTGCGATATCACGTTTGGAGTGGCAGTGCTTTCTGGCATACGATGGGCCGCTTGTCCGCGCACCTGCGCCACAGGCTCTCTAACGAGAGAATAGTTCCAGACATTATCCTGGTGTGAGCGCGAAAATTGTTTTCATCTTACCTCAAAAAACATCGTAATCTTGTTGTTCGTTCTGTATTTAGGTGTTATAAGTATGTATTTGCAAAAAAAATGTATTTGAGTATTCTATTAGTTTGGGATTGGATGGCGCTGTGTACAATGTCATACGATATTTTTTTATAGTAATCTTTTCGAATTATAGCTTACTCAGTTCATACGTAATAAATAGTTTCTCTGAGAAAGTTTCATGAGTCATTATAAGTTCTAAAAACATTAATAACATCCCCAGGTGTATGTAACATTTGGTCTGGCCTTTAAGGCCAGCGTCCGCTATCATGTGGCTACACGTCAGTCGATCAAAGACCTACTGAAGTAAAACATTTTGCGTAGTGTAAGAGTTACCTCCCGAACGCTCCAGACATGGCTATACGATAGTTATGTTTTTATCTATTTATTCGGTTATATGCTTTATAAAAATATAGAAAAAATAACCGGGGTCTAAATTCTTGACCCCAGCACACGGTAACGCTAAAAAATATCTCTTAGGGTCACCCATCCGTAGACTGACCGAATCATCCGTTGCTTGACATCGGTGATCGTAAGAGAACACTTTGTCACTACGCCACTCCATAAAAAAAGTTTATTTACCCGCTCAATACAAATTTACATGATGAGAGATAAAATATAACTTACTTGGGACACACATGGTTTTACAAAAATATTTGATCACCTACGGCCTAAATGTTCCAATTTGTCATTATTTATGTTCCCGACCGAAAACATGGTTGTTGTTCTCTAATTTGCCTATATTTCATCGAATACCTCCGAGGATTATATCGATCACGGAGTACGCATGGTATCAAAATAAATAGCATTTATTCGGCCGAATTCCAAATCTGTCACACCCTCGTGAATTCAAACTAATTTGTTTCAGTTTTGTTAATGTCACTGTCGCATGGGATTCAGGAAACGCGGGGTCTAGATTATGATTATTTTAATACTAGCTGCGCCCCGCGGTGTTACCCGCTACATGTTTTCGGGATAAAAAGTAACATATGTTCTAATCCACCCAGGACCCAGGTACCTCCATACCAAATTACATCTAAATCCGTTCAGTAGTTTTTGCGTGAAAGAGTAACAAACATCCATCCATCCATCCAAACTTTACCGCCCGAACACCTCAGACATGACTAAACGATCGTTGATATAAAGTTATAGAACAATCAATCGTGGTCTGAATTAATTATTATTTATTATTAAAACCAGAACACGGTAACGCTCAGAAAAAAAATTCTCACCCATCCGTAGACTAACCGAATCATCCGTTGCTTTACATCGGTAGTTGTAAGGTCGTAAACTGCACAAAGTTTTTAAACATCTGTTAAACTGCAGTCAAACACCTAACATATTGTTATAAATAAATGAGTATAAGTAACTTGCCAAATCATTTTAAAACAAAAACACTTAGTTCAGTAATCCCCTGTATCAAAAATACTAGGTACAAATAGGGTAAAAAGGAAACATTGACTCACAAAGTGATTTTCATTAACTTTATCGTCCCATTGGTTCCCCTAGGGTCAGCGGAGCCTCCCAGTGAATGTATCAAGCCTACCCTATTTACATATGTTTATCGCAAATTTTAAATTGTTTTTTTTTGTTTACATGCTAGGTGTTTGACTACAGCTCACTTGTGGAGAGTCACGTGTGGATGTGGAGTGGCAATGAGTCGTTGATGGTAAACACACCTAGCCTAGAATGTAAGGTGATTGGCGACATATTTTCAACTTTCAGGTGGAAGCTAGCCAGCTTGAATACTAGAAAGTACCGCCATGCTATGGTTTCCTCACGATGTTTTCCTTCACCAGCAGCTCTAGTTCAACACTGTAAACGTACGCATAGACTGCGGCCAATGGAAGCCCATAATGAATGCAATTAAAACAGATTAAAATCGCTCACATACTGAAATAACATAATCATAGCAATCCGCGGCCAGCATTGCGTTTCATGTTTTGAAACGTATAATAATTATTTATTATGAAGCATTTCCACTTTGCGGTGTCTAATTAGAACTTAGGTTGAATTTATATTGAAACTAACCTGATCTATAAAATGAAACTCGTTTACAATTTGTAGCGATGATTGCTCAGTGGTTAGTGCGAGCGGTTCACACGCTTAAGGGCGTCGTTTCAAACTCCTACAATGAGTTTGCGCTGTCGGTGAAGGAAAAGTCAAGTTGAACATCTGCCGCGAAACACGAAAAAAAACTGTCTCTCAAGTGAGACTGGTGGGACACACCGTTAGATGCTTGGCGGCAGATTTTTCAACGAGAAGGTAGCTAGCCAGTCGAGTACTAGAAAGTATCCTACCACCATGCATTGGTTTCCTCCCGATGTTTTCCTTCACCGGCAGCTCAAGCTCATTGTTGTAGTTTGAACCCACGCCCTTCGGCATGCGAACCGACCGCTCTAACCACTGAACTATCATCGGTAATATAAGGGTCGCTTACAAGCTAGGTGTGTTTACCATCCTCGACCACACCGTCACTTAACATCAGATGAGTTGTGGTCAAACACGAGTCCGAAAAAAAAACTTAAATTGTGAAAAAATCAGCTGTTCTATAGAAAATGTATTGACCCTTGACCAAATATACAGACCAACTATTTCTCGTATTTTCAGAGTTGTCCTAATAGTAAAAGTTGTTTATGATGATGAGTGCAATGACCCCATTTCCGCGTAGTACAATCCAAGCATATAAAATTGTATATCACTGGGCTCAAGTGCAATTTATAAGGGCGCTATTGTACTCGTAATGAGCCCATGTTGGCGCAAGTCGGCGACCCGTGCTGTACTTCCGCTGGTAATTCTTCCCCGGTTTGAGTTAAGTGAAGCAATATGTAACAGTTAAGTGAGGGTAGTACGGTACTATCGTAAGTCATCGCCCTGTACCGCGCTAGCCGTTGTAAACTAGACTGAGAAATTCTACACTGCAGTAACAGTCTTCCATTTTATTCTAGCACGGTTAGTTTGGTTTCTTCGCAGAAACAAGTTTTTTTTTTCTTATTTTGGCGTCGCATTTTGAGCATTTACCAGTGTCAAGTGTTTCGATATTTTTAAGTTAAATATGTTGTCTCGTAGCTATAGTTATAGTCAAAGACTTAACCAAGACTGGACCGTTGGTTAAGTCCAGTACGTGTCAGTCAAGTCCAGTCATGCTTTAGTAAAGTAGTGGCGACTTATAAGGTTGAACACTGTGAATTAAATTTAAATTATGGTTTTAACGTCCTGGCCACTTTGAATAACAATTAAACCTGCATGTTGTAAGATTATTATTTTTTTAACTTCTGACACCATAACATTCCTAGTTTAAAAAAGGCTTTTTGTTTGTACGACTTTCAATTGTTTTAACATTCAGCTTTTAACGCGAAATTGGATACAGCGAAAATGAGAGTTCATTTTGAATACGAGTTCCGACGTAGGACTAACGTGCTTGAAACTACTCGTAATGTCAATGCTATGTTTGGATAGGATACGACTAACGAACGCATCGTGAGTTTTTGTAGTAGAAAATTCGACTTGAAGAAAGAGTCCAACCACAAGGTCAAATAACGGTAAATTAAACATTTTTTAAATAATAAATAGGTTTGCTTTTGACTGCATCTCACCTGATGTTAAGAAATGATGCGATATAAGATGGAGCACGCTTACCTAGAAGACACCGATTCAATCTCGACTTGAAGACCACTAGATAGATATCTAACGGGAAATACCCAATTAGGCAGTGCGTTCCACTGTTTAGCGGTCCGCACAATGAAAGTATAATCAAATAGTTTCGTATTGAGTGTGATGGTGAAAGTGGCGGTGGTCGTTCCGTATCAAACTACTCGCGGACGCCTCGCGGTTTCACCCGCATAGTTCCCGTTCCCATGGGAATACAGGGATTAAAAGTAGCCTACGTCACCCGGAGATAGTGTAGCTTCCCAACGGTGAAAGAGTTTTTGAAATTGGTCTAGTAGTTTCATTACAAACAAACAAACAAATCATTTCTCTTTGTTATAGTATAGTTATAATAGTATTTATTGATAACGAGATGTTACAGGTCAATAATAAATAATAATTAGACCCATATCGGCATGATAAAAATGGTTGTTTTATAATTTGGCAGATCTACAGAGAAAAACATTTGTTAAAACTTACTAAACCGGTACAGAAATTAAAGGATTTCTATCTAAACCTTGACGTGTACTTAAAAGCGAATTCTTTTCAATAATTGCAAGCAAGTAACACAATAACTGACCCCAAGTCGAACGACACCACAATAATCCAATGCGAAACTTACCCATAGAAAGTAATGTTAACTATTTGGTGTTCTGTTCGTGTTGTAATTCACTACAGCTTCCTTGGATCTGGTCAAACAATAACAGTAAATATCTACTGTGCACAATTCAGAACAAAGACAGCGGAACTTGCAGTAAAACAGCCCCGACTGTCAATAATGGTGAAGACCTTCAATGTATTTCAATGTAGGTACATAATATAATAACTCAATGTGTTAGCTATTTTTAATATAAAAT
Source organism: Biston betularia (assembly GCA_905404145.2). NCBI lineage: Eukaryota > Metazoa > Arthropoda > Insecta > Lepidoptera > Geometridae > Biston > Biston betularia. The sequence goes on from FR989879.1 coordinate 7,293,620, forward strand.
TTATTTGTAATCTGCATTTTACACAAAACCACATTAACAACAACAACAACATTATTATTAACAACACACAACATTTAGTAAGAACATTTTAGACTTTTTTTTCTACATCAATGCCGTCACTGATGGCACTAGCTCATAAGATTCTTTTGTACTCTGTACTTTTTTTCTGTTTATGGTGTGCACAATAAAAAGTTTCTATCTATCTATCTTTGGCTACTTGCTAGCTCATTATTTTAAATTATAAATATGTTACTTATATTATTGGAGGACATTTAACACAGCGCTATCTAGCCCCAAACTAAGCAAAGCTTGTACTATGGGAACCAGACAGCTGACAGAATACTTAAATACGTTTTTTTTATTTTGTAAATACATACTTATAATACATGCAGTACACCCAGACACAGAACAAACATCGATCTTAGTCACACAAATGTTAGTCCTGGGTGGGAATCGAACCTACGCCCTTCAGCTCTCGAAGCAGACATACTACCAATGAACCAACAGGGCTTTCAATTTGGTAGTGTTTCAGCTGCAATCGATTCCCACTCAGGACAAAAATTGGTATGACGAGCATATAATTTTTGGTTCTCAAAGTACAAGCTTCGTTTAGTTTGGGGCTACATAGGTCCTAGGTTATTTATTGTAAAGCTATTTGAGTTATCCTAAATTTTCGTGGTCACATTTTTTAATACAATATTCTTATCTTGTTTCGTTCCTGTCGGATGAAAACTAGTTCGTTAGCAAAGTAGCTATCGGGGATTGCCTGCGAACGAATTTATCTCCTTACCGAGCAGCGCAAAGTTTCAACTCCGAGAAATGTGATTATGTTAAGAACTTTATTGCTTCACATGAACTTGCAAAACTAAATTGTTCTAATATAAACGGTTTAGCTGGCAAATTTGTTTTTCTTCAATCTGACTACTTACAACACGTAAGTAATTATTCATTACTTGCCAAACATCTATTAAAGACGGAATCGAGTTTCCGAATCAAAAATTAAGTTACATTGTTTCCAACTGGTGCCTAACGTAATTACTGGCGATGGAACTTGGTATAGCGAAGCTACAGAACAAAACTTGCCAATTATCTGGATCCGGTGTACTGAAACCCTTTTCGAGAAGCTTCCACGAAAGTTTTGCCGCTCAGCTTGGAGACGAGAGGAATATAAAAAAATCTGTCTAGATCGTGTCGCGAGCTGCTCAGAGAGTGGTTCCGTAGTTATGCTGTTGTTATGATCCTCGCTCACAACTTTTCACACACGCACACACAAACACACACTCTCACACCCAAACATACACGCTCAACACCCAAACACATACAGACACAGATACACACAACACAAAGAAAGAGGTATTTAAATTATTGTTCGAAATCATTTTTTTACTAATTAAGCTGATACAAACAGCCCAAGTTGCGGCACTACTCTCCAAACCTTTTTTCTACTGACTGATTTGGTACCACAGCCCGCCTGATATTAATTGAAGGTGTGGTCGAAGATGGTAAGCACACCTAACAAGGAATAGAACCTGCCGCAACACACAATTAGGTTCTTGGCGGCTGACTTTCAACTTGAGGCTGGTTGCTGGACAGCTACCAAAGAGATAGCTAGAAAACTACCTACCACGATGCTATTGGTTTCCTCACAATGTTTTACTTCAACGACAGTTTAAGTTAATTGTATAGAAGATTTTATTAGCGAATTACATGTCAATTAGAGATAGTTATGAATCAGATGATTGTAGTTACTATAAGAAGTCAAACTCAATCATAATAATATTAACGTCATGGTATTAAATAGGTATTTACTTTATATTATTACATACCCACAAATATAATATTATGAAATTTATATGTATAGTATCCAATATCATTAAACAGCTATTATAAAAAAAAACAAAAGCTAGTAAGTAAAACGAAAGTGCGTCAAACCCACGTCAGTTTCCATAGTATGATTTGTGTCCTCATATACCACGCTTTTCGGAGAAATGAAGCAGTACATATAAGAATTGATTTACTCATCAATGTGAACAACTAACTGTGACACTACTACACATAAATCACAAAAAGAGAAGATGTCATACATTTTGTTGAAGACCGATGTAATTTTTTAGGATTTCTAGTTTTCAACGGGACCCTAAAAAGCATCTCCATAGTCGCTACTCAATGTGCGCGCGAACGTTCGCCTGAATTAATAAGTACAACACGAAATTTGAATTTAATGAAACAAGTTAGCTGCCAGCAGCTGAGCGTGTATCGATCTTTTTCTCATAATAAGAAATGAAACGATTTCGACATAGAGCGCCGTGTCTCGTTTACTAAATAAGTGCTAACGCGTCGCAGAGCCTTTGATGTAAAATTGCTCTCATCATTATTTTGGTATATGAACGCTTGGGTGCTTCGATAAATGTGTTCATTAAAATTTAAGACGATACCTGAGACTTGTCGTTTTAATAAATTGACGAATCTAATAGAGAGATACTAGGATAGGGCAATAACCAATCTCTTGTAAGACGAGTAAGTTTTATATTTTAGTAGCCGAAAGCTTGGTAGCTGCTGGGAGAAGACGCAATTCGTATTCATGAGCTTGTGAGTTCGATCTTGGGTCTAATTCTAATTCAAAGTGGGGGTAATAAGGCCTACATTGACTGCACGCTCTGGGGGTTTCGTGCATTCCCTCCTACCAGCTAGCCGAGCCACAGTTGGTAGCAGTAAAACTCTTTAAAGTAACTGAGCTCAGACTCGGGTCGCTATTGCGCTCTGAATTCATCAAATATCGTGTCATTGATCTGAAGTCTCCCTGAAGTGTCCCGACCCTCATGTGCTTTCTGTGGTCTTATAGATCAAGCACAATGAACCGAAATCTTGTTGGTAAGAGACAACACATATTCCAGCGGTATTGCAGCAGAACTTTGAGTAACAAAATAAAACCCAGGGCATCACTTGTTTAGCGTTCATGACTTTGAAACATTCGATGATTGTTCTCAATAACCCTGCTCCATGGTCTTGTTTTCTAATACCTAGACATTTAGACGACCTCAACACAAAGGACTGTCCGTAGCTCCGATTTTGTTCCAGTAATAATTAAGCTCACAATGTCTTGTTAAACCACAGTGAATCCTAAATCTGTGTTAACCACTTCTAGTCTTCACGTCATTTACGTGCAAACACTGAGGTTTCGTTGGGAAATACTACCCAATTCTATGTTGAAGGCATGGGCCCACCTTCAAATAATAATTGGATTGGCTATAGGTAAGGCTAGGCCAAGGGCGACCTAGCTAAAAGGTTGATACTCTGTTCAAGAGATTTCATTAAAAAAGTTCTAGTATGTAGTGTAAAATACAGTATTTTAAGTAACTATGATGACCTATCCTAAATACAAATTGCATTTTCAACTCTACTAACGTTTTGATAAACGAGCTTGGAGTCGAAAATCCCATCAATCTCCACTTAGCGAATTTAAATCCAAATACATCTATCGTTCTACTATCTAGCAACATAAAAATACATCGTGATTTTATGATGGCTTAAGGCACGGACCGAATAGACCATCGGAATGGGTTTTCTTCTTGAAAATCGGATGTCGTAAAAGCAGAGTCGGTTTTAAGTTATAGCTGGTACCGTATGTACAAATTCTCAAGCAATATTAAGGAGTGTGGAAATGTCATAAAATCTATAGTGTAGTAACGTGAACTAGCAGTAAACTGGCGCTTATTTGCGTACAGTCGGGTGGAACATGGATACAGAACGGTTCCATAATATTGGTGTTGCATACCATATCTTCTGCGTCAGTTTCCTTAGCTACTAGCTATGTTCTCAACAATATGCAACATGAAGAATTTTAGGAGCGTTCGCTTAAAAATGAGACAAATTCTTTGTAGCGATGATAGCTCAGTGGTTAGCGCGGTAGGTTCGCATGCCGAAGGGCGTGGGTTCAAACCCCAACAATGAGCTTGCGCTGCCGGTGAAGGAAAACATCGTGAGGAAACCATAGCATGGTGGTAGGGTACTTTCTAGTACTCGGCTGGCTAGCTACCACCCTCAAGTTGAAAATCTGCCGCCAAGCATCTAACGGTGTGTTCCGGCAGCCTCACTTGAGAGCCAGTTCCATTCCAGGCTAGGTGTGCTTTACCATCTTCGACCACACCTTCACTTAACATCAGGTGAGCTGTGAACAACTAGCCTGTCAACCATAAAAAAAAAAAAAAAAATATTTTGGGAGGTTTGGGTTTCCTGTCCGATATGTAAAAAATTTAGTTTTTTTTAGAATCGCCACAATTACAAAATTGTTTCTAACATCATCAACATAAACCATTATCTAATTTTAAAATTAAAGAAAAATTAAAAACTACGAGCTATTTATTTTTAACTAGCTGCGCCCTGCGGTGCTACTCGCTACATGTTTTCGGGATAAAAAGTAGCCTGTCTTAATTCAGGGTCTCAGCTACCTCCATACCAAATTTCATCCAAATCCGTTCAGTAGTTTTTGCGTGAAAGAGTAACAAACATCCATCCATCCATTCGAACTTTCACATTTATGATATTAGTTTAGGATTAAACTAATATCTTAGGTTTGAAAACGTAACCGTTAGTTCTAATTTGAATATAATTAAATACTTAAAAATGTTTAAAAAAAAATTGAAATGAATTTTCATAACATGGACGAATTATGAAGAAATTGTGGAACAAGCATTGAATAGTAAAAAAAAAACATTGACTACTAGAAATGTTTTGTGACAAAAACTTAATTTGTCGCGAAAGTGTTTTAAATTTATTCTCCCATCTGTACCTACCCGGAAAATAGGCAAAGTTGCAACGGTTGAGGATGCATCATCGACAACCGACAAACTACAGCACAGTTTTACAACCCGCCACAGTTAATACATTATTCAGAAGCAATAATTCCACCGTGGTCTCGGTCTTTGAGATTTATCGTCGCATCAAACGTTATCGTATGCGAATACGTTACGGGAATATTGTTTCGTAGGTACCTGCTTCTATTATATGTGCATGATGGACAAGTTTTCAGAAGTCATAAAATAAGTCAAAGTACCTATAGATATGTAGTTAGGTACAATAGTTATAAAAATTGTTTCTAGTGATATGGCCCGAACGGTACTGGAGAGCATATCGTTTACAGTAGCGAATCTTCTGACACAACAGAGAAAGCGATGACAGCTTAGTGGTTAGTGCGGTTCACACGCCGAAGGGCACGGATTCAATCAACCCCAAACAATGAGCTTGAGCTGCCGGTGAAGGAAAACTTCATGAGGAAACCATAGCATGGTGGTAGGGTACTCTCTAGTACTCGGCTGACTAGCTACCTCAAGTTAAAAATCTGACGCCAAGCACCTAGAGGTGTGTTCCGGCAGCCTTACTTGAGAACTAGTTCCATTTCAGGCGTGTTTCACCATCTTCGATCACACCGTTACTTAACATCAGGTGAGCTGTGTTATGTTACCACCTAGCCAAAAAAACTACCAAACAAAAGAACCTCTGAGAATTAATTTTAGCTTTGAAGTCGCTTTCGCAATGTTCTACCACATTTATTCTTCTAAGCTGAAGCTCTTCTCTTTACTGGCTCACTTGTGTAAGTCAGGTCCCCAAATCTGACCGCTTCTATTATTTATGTTACGATTTCAAACAGAAATTAACCAAGCGCTATCAACTAATTTGTTCACAAAATTGAGTCAATCACAAATTGGTTTCAAGTCGAGGGCACGTCAAGGGTTGCACAATTTCATACACGCCAATTAGGCTCGGTTTAATTGGTATCTATGAATTTCGACACTTCTGCAAAGGGTTGAGGCTTTTACCAGAATAATAGCTCGACACTTGCCAAACAGTTTTCAATAAAACCGCTAACAGCCACAATTGCTGGTAGGATAATCATATTACAATTTGAACTTTTTATGCTTCGAAATAGTTTTTGAATGTATAGGTAGGTAGGTATACAAGATTTGTAATGTTAGGGATAATATAAATGTTCATTGTATTATATTACTTTATCCAAGCCTTATCAGACATTATGAAATATAGCTAGATAATTTGATTGAATCCGTCTCATTAATCATTTTATCTAAATTGGGTAGATATTATTTATAATGGTTGGATGTTGTAAGTACCTAGTATCTAATTCAAATACTTTAGCTGTAACGTACATAAATGTATATATGATTTCCCTGTTAGCTCATTTGGTAGTAGCTCTCCTTTAAAAGCTAAGGGGTGTGGGTTCGATTCCTAATCAGGACAAACATTTGCGTGACGAACATAGATAATTTATTTTGTGGCTTGTGTTGTTATAAAAATATTATGGACTTTTTTACACAGCGCTTTTTAGAGCAAAACTAACCAAAGCTTGTACTGAACGAGATAGCTGATATGATACTTAGTTACATAGTTTATTTAGTAAATACATACAGAACACCCAAATACAGAACAAACATTTCAATACGAACAGAAGAATATCTATGCAAATCTTCACGATACTCTTTCTGTCTTTCAAAAAAAGTTATGTATTCAACATAATATTACGTATGTATAATATATATAATTATTCATCGGTGATTTTTTACTTTGTTAATTTCACGTATCTATTTTGTTGCCTAAAAGTATTTGACAAAACGAGAGAAAGAGTGACATTTCACTACAAATGGAGTCAAAACATTATCCAATGAGATTTTGCAATTCGAACCACTAAACCTTAGTACAAACAAATCAAATTAATTAACCGCAACAATGAGTTGAGCCCAAATTGGTTTTAGTCGTGAGCATAGAAAGGCCAACAACAGCCTTGCTAAATAGCCATGGGATATCTTACTGCAGAAGGACAATTTCGGATTTGTCACAAATGTCAAAATCTATAGAAATAACTTTACTACTCAACGGGACTCCGATAGTTTTGTCCATTTAGTTAGTTCATTTGAACGGATACTTCATTTAGCACAAAGCGCCATCTATGCATTAAAAGCCAACGTGTTGCCCAAATTACTCAAAACGCGCACATAGAGTGGCGCCATCTAGACTTTACAGTCGAAAAATGTGTGCAATATAGTCAAATGTATCAAAATCGAACTTCTAATGATGTACATTGTACATGTAATACGTTACCTTCAACTGCATGTTCCCAATAATACATATTTGTTAAGAAGATATTTTTACAAACAAACTTTTATTGATGCATACAATTTAAAATGGGGTCAGATAACGTAATGTGTAAAATAACCAATAATTATCTTTCTTAATATTCAATATTTCAATTCTTCAATATTTTTCTTCTTGATGGCTAAATATCGAGTTTCTCTACCCCTACAAAAGTTTTAAGGATGTTTATTTTCTAAACAAATCTTCAGGGAAAAAATATCTAAACGTTAGTGGGTATTCGGACAGACGAGAATATTGGCTTTTTATTTTTACCCACGATGGAACGGAGGCGGTATATGCGTTTGGGGTGAGAGGATGTTTGTGTTTGCTAAAGTTGTCCATCTGTCGTTTCCTGTAAATCTCCTTGAAATCGGTTGTTGTTTCGCTGCCCGGAGAAGCGATCCGCCGCGGCTTTCTAATGACTATGACTACTAACTAGCTTGGTTCCCAAACCGACCCTTGAGTTTCGGTTGGAAAATCACCGAAGCGTAAAACCGGTTAAGGTTTTCACACTTTCATTTATGGTTTTTACAGAATTAGTAAAATATCAAAATCAAATATTCTACCACCAAGCAGTATTGTGATATATATAAATATTGTTCCGGTTTGAAAGGTAAACGAAATTATAGAGCTGTTAAGACTAACTATCGAAAAAATCTTTTTATGTAGTTCCATGGTGCAAGTGAGTATGCAATAACTTCATGTGAATATATTTGTTTGTTCTTATTATAAAAAAGTCCGCTATTGAACACCAGCTCGCCTAAGTCTACGGTACTAGATAGGTATTTACGCTTAAACGCATGGACGAATTTTAATAAAATTTGGAAGACAGATTAATTCCATTTTTTATGGTTGGCAGGCTAGATGTTTGACCACAGCTTAGCTGATTTTAAGTGACGGTGTTATCGAAGATGGTAACACCACTAGCCTAAAATGGAACTGACTCTCAAGTGAGATCACTGGAACACTCCGTAAGACGCTTGGCGTTAGTTTTCACATTTTTGTTATTTCAAGCGTATTTGTTACAATATATATAAAAACTAATATACCTACATAAAACCGACAAAATTTAATATTTATTTTATAACATTAGTATGAAAATATAATGAGAATTGAGATGAGAGACGTACTGGTTGTACATTGTGTTGTTATCATTTATTTTAAAACGTTAGTAAAATAATGATTGTGTAACTGTCAACCTGAGCCTTCTAAGATTCGAGCGTCTCGAATTACAAACTACTTTGGGTTGACTACACACTTGTAGTAATTTGTTCGCCAGCCGTCATGAGCCGTCCCTAGAGACAGACTTCGTGGCTCGCGTAACATTAAGTTAAAAGCCAGTTGAATTGCTCTAGACTACACTAAGAGACGTGGTAAGTAAAAGTACAACGTTGATGCTGATTCCAAGGCACGACTTTTTTTATTTTAATTTTTGTAATATCCAAAAATTTATATGACATGAAAAGTTTTTACAGCAATTACCCGCAATGAATACGTAGCGACCGAAGAGCCACCAAGTTAGATCGTTTCGAGAACATTCGAGCAAGTTGAGGTTACTCTTGTTACCGATACCGGGTCGTAATTCGGCCAGGGTTCTGCTTGAAACTATTGTTTTGTTTACTCTCCGTAATTAGTGACGTCAGCTATGTTGTGATTGTACGCTCAAAATGGTTTCGGGAGTAATGAAGCTTTATGAGTAACTAGCTGGGCACGCGGTATTATTCGCTGCATGTTTTCGGGATAAAAGTAGCCTATGTGTTAATCTAGGGTCTCAGCTACATACATACCAAATTTTATCCAAATCCGTTCTGTAGTTTTTGCGTGGAAGAGAGACAAACATACTCACAAAATTTCGCATTTATAATACTAGCTGCTATACTAGCTAAATACTAGCTGCGCCCCGCGGTGTTACGCGTTACATGTTTTTGGAATAAAAAGTAGCCTATGTATTAATTCAGAGTATTAGCTACCACCATACCAAATTTCATTCAAATCCTTTCAGTAGTTTTTGCGTGAAAGAGGAACAAACATCCATCCATTCATCCATCTATCCAAACTTTCACATTCATAATAATATTAGTGAGATAAGTAGGATAGGATAGGATGTTTACAAACTGTAACGAACATGCAATTTTTTTTTTTTAATTACTTCTAGGCTTTACTTTACTTTTGACCGCCAATTGCAGTCTACGGTGAAGCACGCTCGCTTAGAAGAAACCGATTCACTCGCGATTTGAACGCACCCAGATTGTATCTATCAGGGAAACCCCACTCGAGCAGCAAATTTCTTTTTTTTATGGTTAACAGGCTAGAATTGAATGAAACTGGAACGTAGATCAATTCTTTTTTGCTATTAAGCTGACGGTTTACCTGATAAGAAGCAACGACCTTCGCCTATGCACAATTCCACACCTGCAATACCAAGGGCATTACAAATACCTTACCAACCATTTAAGATATTTTTAATGTGCCATTAGAGGAATCAAAACCCAATAAAACAATTGGAAAAATGTGGTGAACGGGGAAAGATGCGGTGAAATGATTTTTCTCGTAACTGCTTTCTTACGGTTCCTATTTCACAGACTGCTATATTGACTTCTGCATAATGAGTATTGTCCCTTCCCGTCTTATGGCCTCATAACGTTCACTGTTATGACCCATACCGCAGAGTATGTAACAGTTATTCCCGTTATTTTTCTTGATGCGCCCATCAAGTATGATTTAAGGCTATATTATTCTTGCATTACTGTCTTCCCTTTCCGCTGAGACCTTATCGTTTGAATAGAGTAGTACACAGTTTGTAACTTTTATTTTATTTGTGTATTTTTCTTAAGGCTTTGGAGATTGTAGCATTTTTATGCGCACGACGCGGTTGAAGAACTCGCATATGACCTTACATTATATACAATATGTATCGCTTCTATATGTGTGTGTATGTACATTTTTGCGTCATTAGGGGAGATATCGAACAGTAAACATTAATTCTATAAATCTATACTATTATAAAGAGGAAAGATTTGATTGTTTGTTTGTATTGAATAGGCTCCGAAACTACTTTTTTTTGGATCAAAAATTAGTATTTTTTATTATTTGGCCATGCGCCATCAACGAGTTTTTATTTTACAAAATACAAACTATCTTTATTTCTTGACTTTTTATAAAACACAAAGGTTTGGCCTCTGTTAAGTTAACGACCTAGTGGTGTACAACCTAGTTTGTAATTAGAAATAAGAAGATTTTTTTTCTTAAATGTTTTACATGGCTACGTGAAAAGGGAGTGATGAGTTTTGGCGGGAACTAAGATTTTTTTAAATTTTCTAAAACTCGTGTTCTAGAATGTTTATTTATTTAAAAAACTCAAAATTTTAACAAAATGTAAAAATTCAAACTAAATGTAAGAAGAAGAAAATTTTAGAAACCTAAATATTCCATTTATGGAAACAATAATAATCTAGATCGTAAATTAGAAATTGTTAATTGAAGTTTAGTTAGAAGATAAACAACCCTACAGAGAGTTTGCTCAACTTAGAACCTATTAATAACTTTCTTTCATTCTTTTAGGAACATCTGTTTTACTTCTCACGGATTCTTATTAAGATTCTCAGCTTGATTACAGGGTAAAAGTTAAACGTATATTTACAATGATTATTATATGCCATATAAAACTGCTTTTTAGGCTGTGTTTTAAAAAAAAAATGAAGTATCTAAACACGTAGTTACTGCAGAGAGAAGAGGATATTAAGACTTGTGGATATTTTAATTAGATTTTTGTTAAATTATATGTCTAAAGTTTATGTCACATTAGTTATAGATATCAAATAAGATTATGTTTTTAATTAATAAATTATTGTCAAATTGGTTAAATTTAAGTCCTCATCACTGTTGTAACTGAAACGACTGTTAAGCGGAAATAAACTAAATGTATACCTTGAATATTCAAAATGAACTTCCGCGAAGTAACGCCTGAATCAATAAATTATGTAAACAAATTCAGATAAGACAATATTTTGTTTGATATTTTTAGGGAGAACCTTTTTTAATAAGATTTTAGTATTATACGTGCGTTTGCAGTTACATAATTATGCATGTATCACGTAGCCCCTAAACTCATCTGACTTTGATGTACGAGGCGTCAGTAAAGCTTTATTTTGGTCCAAATGACAAGTTACTTAAACGTGTTTACGTACTCGTATATTTTGTTCTTTTTACACGGTTGGTTGGTTGGTTTTTGAAAGTTTTGTTGCTAGCTTTATGGTGAAGAGTAATGGGACAAACGATACTTTCCTGATTAGTTATTGATAACGCCCGTCCACGACGATTGCAGTGGTACCCAGAATTTTGAGTCGCGAACCAAGTTCAAGGCGCCGCTGCTTTGGCGCTAATTACTTTATCACTTTTAACTATATCTTATAGTTTTTATTTTAAGTGTTAAGTGGCAAAATAAGAACAAAAATAAATCGTTTCCCACATGGTTACCCAAGAAATTAAGCCCATGATATCGTATGGGTATAAATAGATAAAGCATGTTCTATATTTTTAAATAACACGGATATTTTTTTTTTCAGTTCCGCCACATCAGCTGATTCTCTACGACAAGTCAGGGCGTGACGTGTCGGGTGTGGTCGGCCCTCTGGAAGAAGGCAATGAGCTTGTACTTGTCTGCGAAGTCAGAGGAGGTTAGCTTTTAAATATATTTTTTATTACATAATAAGGCATTTTTTCGAAATTTTTTTTTCATTTATTACAGTTTTTCGTAAATAAATAACCTCGGCGAGGTTTAATGGTGTGTGGACAAACTGAATGAAATACTAGCTGCGCCCCGAGGGATTAACCGCGTATTTTGGGTTTTCCGAGATAAAAATTAGCTTAAGGGTCTCTAAGGTATAATTAACTTATCAGTTAGCTAGCAATCCCAATTTTGACTAAACCCATCCAGATGCTTCTGCGTAAATAAGTAACAAACATACATACAAATCGACCGACATTGTTTAGGTACTTTGGAAATAATTAAATTATGTCAACTTTGAAACACTGATGAAATTTGGGTCAACGACTTTGTGGTTGAAGATAAGAAGTAAAATTAAAAATGTCATTAAAAGCTACATCTCTATTTTTATTTGAAATTTCTCAGTCCCCAGTCCACCGGAAAGACTATTTTGCTCCAATTCTCATAATACATTCAACACATTTCTATTTTTATCAAACGGTTTCATGTTTGTTGTTGTTGATGTTTTTGGGTCAAATTTACTAATTGAAAGTTTACCCCCTTCCTGTTGACAGATTGATCTGATATCTGGTACCCACTTTTATTTACTTCTGATTACAATACATTATTTTTGATAAAACCGTTGAACTTTAATTATTTATTTTTTACTTATTTTATAACACGTAGTTATAGGTGATTTAGTTATTTGCTTTTTAGCGGTTCTTTTGTTTTCTGTGTATTATTATTGCAGGTATGCATAGCAAAAAGATTTTATCTACTGTTTGTAACAAAAATTCAAACAAAGAAATGGTTTGATTTTTTTGCATTTTAATAGTAGCATTTTTTAGTTTCTTAGGTAAGATATGATAAGATAACTTTATTTTTACACAAAAAATATTACAAACATTTCACAAAAAAGGAATTACACAAAAGACTAAAAAATCATGGTATAGCATTGCAAACTCCAGGCCCAAACTCGGCAAGTCCTGTCTCTCGGTGGCCCTGTTTAAGACATGCCTGCTTGTAAAAAAATAACGTAAAGCAACATCGTTTTATGGTTGACGTCAAAAACTCGAACGATACGATCTGATTCCACGTTCATTGTGCGGACTGCTATGCAGTGTAGTGCTCTGCCTGAGTGGGTGGTCTCCAATAGATACAATCTGGGTGTCATCAAGTCGAGAGTGAATCGGTATCATCTAGGCAAGCGTGCTCCATCTTAGACCATTTCACCACTTCATATCAGGTGCGAAAAATAACTATATATATATTTGTTTGTTTATATTCTATTTGCTCTTATTATAATACGCTCATCTTCAAACAGAGATTAGCTAACAGATTCCTTGAAAGCGTAGATTATCTTCGTAGGTAGATAGTTGCCTTTTTCGTCTCATTGGTAACAAGAAAACATGACAGCAAAGAATATAAAAGTAATTTTCTTATCGAATTTTGTGCTTACAGAGAAAAACGTTTGTAAGCATTATATTGGCGTTAGACAGTTTATTGATGCTTCCCTTGAGGCTCGTATAAAGAAACTTTGAATACTGTTACATGTGTAGGTGAGCCGAAACATCTCTTTTATGAATTTGATCGTCGAAATGTTGCCCGTAATATGAAATAAAAGCTGTCCACGAATGTCAACCCATTTCATCGACAGTCATCGGCTAATTCCTTTTATCTTTCTATCACAAGGGTGAACAGAAGATATTCCCAAAGATGTGAAAGCTTATACATAGATGGAACAATTAATATCATTAGCATGTAACGGTACATTTGAGTTCTAATCACTCAATATGTAAGCAAAATGCAAACTTTGTCGTTGAATCTCTTTATCTGCTCGCTAACTAAACTATCACAGTATATATCCGAGAAATAAGCATAGCTTGGCTCTCCCCAACTGGGAGATGAGAAATTAAAGCGATTACTTTGATATATCGCTCTTAAACTTACCGATAAGTCACTCTGTGAGAGATCGGCTTGGAATGGCTCCCACTGTAAAGTTATACATCGCTCTAAGATACTGGGGTGGGAGGATCACAACTCAAACACAAAATTAGACGCTCCACTAGAAATGACCGTCTCCCAAAGTTTATATTAAGTTTAAATTATCAACGGTCAGTCAAAGTCACGGTTGGATTCACTTTGGAAATTTTACACGTGGAACAAGTTCATCTCCCTTGCCGAAGCTAATATCTATTACGCAGTAATAAGCGTTTCCAAAGTAATTTTCTTGCATTGAAAAAGTTGTCACCTATTATGACTTCGAGTTCAGGTAAACCACAAACTTGACGGAATGCTCTGATCGCGTGCTCGCTAAATATTTTCGGGGCTGTCCAAAGTTGCAAGCCTTGAATAAACCGTTGTTAATCCTTCGAAGCGCTTAATGCTTCGAGTTGGAATTATGCATAGCCCGAGGGATTAGCGGGCTGTCATCTCGTGTCTCTACTAAAACGACTTTGCTAGATCATTTTCATGGCTCATAGTCCAGACAAATAACTATAACTTGCCTAAGTTTTGATTTCAACTTCGTTATCTAAGCTCGTAGTGCTTTTTGAATGTAAAAGTAATGAGAAAAACATATTGCTCTGCTGATTTTAAGAGATAGGGCCTGCCCCCGATCATTGACTAAAAACCAGTGCATCATTGCTTAGGTGATCATTACTTTCGAGAAATTCGACGGTTAGTCTAAATAGCCTTGTAATTTCGCTAGCTGCAGTAACTCTTCATACCGGAAAATAACAAATAAATAAATAAATATAAATACAAAGTAACATTCGATTAGTGATAACGCTAATTGCTACCTAGCGATTTACCTAGGGCGTTAATACATAAATAAAATTCTACTTGGGAATAAAGTATATTTTTATTAAATACGTCACAATTTTTATAATTATTTCGTAAACAATATACATTTTTAATAAGTTCTACGAACAAAACAATTTCTCTTTTAAACTCAAGTTTTCGTACCTAATAGCAAAACTTTGAGCATTCAATCGATGGTATAACTTACTTTGTTACATTTATAATCTCTAAGCTTAATATAATCAAAAAAGATATTTCTTGGTAAATAATGTTAAAATTTAATTATACTGTAGCTAATGGAAATATCTAATTTATTTCATCTCCCTAAACTAAAAATGGATTGCGGAACGGCGTGACTGAATGAATTTTAAGTAGCTTTTCTATTTACCTCCCCTCTTCGAATTATTTATCAGCAGCTACGCAGTATAAGACAGAATCACTTCATCCCGGCAACTTCTTGAAAACTAATCAACAAAGTTTAGACGAGTGCGAACGAACACAAATAAGAAGCTAAAGTGTGAAAGAGAAATAATACAAAAGTTATCTCACCTTTATTATTATGTCAAAGTCGTAACAGCATAAGTTTTTTTTGGTCTGAAAATATCCAAATACAGACAGTAAGTAGGTATCTTCCAGTTCGCCAAACAATAAAATCTGTAGGTAATAGAAAAGATACTGAGTGAAGACTTTATATAGAAACTGTAACTTTTGATCTTTCGAGGTTTGAATACAATTATTGTGTTTATTAGAATACTATGAAAATAGTGTTATCTATTTACTTCAACGTTTCGATAGTGTCGCAATAGCCGTGGTCACGAGCTGACTCAGCGCGGAAACGTAAATTTTAAACTTTCTATATTTGAACACATAAAATTATGTTTATCACCGGGACTTAATCGCGCAGAAAATACTATAAAATTAGTTTTGTTTATTTACCTCGATGTTTTTTCAATGTCGCAATAGCCGTGGTCACGAGCTGAGCTCGTCGCTCGGAAGCTTATTTAATTTTATTCATATTCTCTCATCCCGCGGTTTTGGTGCGGAGAACAGGGCCTAAACATCGGCTCTTTCCGCATTGTTCGTAAGTTTCCATTAAAATTAACACAATGGTCTTCAAGGTTTACTTTACGCATCCAGTTGTTACGGTGAAAATCATGAACGCCTCGATGAAATTTCGAGAGTGGAAGAAATTTCTCATTATACAAAATACAAGCCCAATTTTGACAAACAATAATAGCCGTGTCGGCGGCTGTTCTTTAGGGAGTTGGTTGAACAAGTAAGTTTGTTGGAATAAGTGACGTGGAATGATCAATATTGCCGAGGTTCTAAACATGGTAGCTGGCAGAGCATAAGCTTTTTATGTACGAGTATGTATGATATATACAATTATACATATCAGATGTGATTTCTTGGATATGTGGTAGCCCGCTAGGAGTCGACGCAGTTTCCAATCGAGCAGTGTATTAGAACCAGGAGCTCCTCACTAATGAGTACTTTAAAATTTCGTACGGATTTAAAAACACCTATACATTATTGATGATATGATTTTGGTAAAGAAAAAATTATAAGGATACTGCATATTTTAACCAATTAATGCAAATCGAGGATTATTATTTTAACAATCTACGAGTTAATTTATGTATTATTATCATATAATTTATTTGTTCTCTCGTATCTCCTAAACCATTATTTTATAATAATGTTTTAACAAATGATATGTAACATCGACTTCTTTATACACCAAACTTCAACTTTAATTTCACAAACGAAATCAAGGTATAGGAGTATATCTATACTATCATACATATTATATACATAATACATATACATATTTATCTATATACATTACTATGAAACTACCGTTCTAACTCAATTACTTTGCAAAATATGTGATGACATTCGTAAGACGTAATTTATAGATAAATGTATTATATTTCTAAAGAATTTTGTTTTAGAACGTTTACAACGCGAGATTAAATTATGAATTAGGTATTCGAGGTTTTGGTTAGGATCTGTAGTACTGGTCATACAACATACTGAAGACGGGGGCCGCTATAACGTAATTACTGCCTCACCCGAGACACGGCCGAAACTTGCCCAGAACGCCTACGCCGTTCCATTTACCTAGTTATCTCGTGAAACATTCCTTGAAATTTCCATTCTTCACATTAAGGGTGTGTCTCCTTACTTCTTTCGTGTAACTGCAATAGAAACTGAAATACTATAGGTATTCATTCGTTTTCATTATTTTTCTGAGCGATATGTTTTAATAACCAAATCATATTAGGTACTACTTGCTACTTAACTGATTAATTTACTCAGCCTACTAGACAACAACAAATGGATTACCATAGACTAATTGAAATCTAGAGACAATCCAAACAATACCGAAACTTAGGATTTTTCCAACCCGGGTCAAACTTTGTAGTAGCACCCTCTCTCCTCCACCGATTTTTATTATAAACTAATTCGTAATTGGCGGATTGATCGCCTAACATACATACAAAAAAAACTGTGAATTGAGAACGTCCTCGTTTTCTGAGTCGCTTTAAAATAACAATACATTCCATTCCAGGCTAGGTGTGCTTTACCATCTTCGACCACACCTTCACTTAACATCAGGTGAGCTGTGGTCAAACACCTGGCCTGTCAAACATTAAAAAAAAAAAAAAAAAAACAATATTTGTAAATTATTATACGAATTTGCTTTTCTGTACCTTTTTTATAAAAGTAAAGAGGCGAACGATACAGTCTGATGGTAAGAGATAACGCATATCCATAATCATTGCATAAATACGCAGAACTTTGAGAACTTATCTTGCGTCTATATTTTGTTGCCCGTCACTCGTCATATACATTTATATAGGTACATTTACTTTAATATATAAGCATTTTCTTTTCTTCATAAATAGACAGAGCTAGTAATAAGCTAAGGTTCGTACAGCTCAGATGCCTATCTACAATTTTACGATGGACCTTGACTCGGGTCAAGTTCATTACTAGTTTTACAGCCGGTCTAATCTGGATTAACAGTTATTGCGTATTTCATTCATTCATCAAAATAAGCAGTTTATTTGCTATGAAAAGCGTTCCTGTTGCACGCTATGTGTAGTTCAATAGCACAAATATAACCGAAATAAATACGTAGCAGCAATGAAAAAGGTTTTTTTTTTAGTAAAAGTAATGAGGTTAAGGATACTTTCTCCTTATAGTAAAAGATATCGCCAGTCTATATGATTATTGTCATTGACAGTCTATTTTTTTACATGTGACATATTATTGCACATTATTGGGTGTACTGTATGTATTGTAATTATGTATTTACAAAAAAAAAAGTATTTAAGTATTCTATCAGTTATCTGTCTTCCATAGCACAAGCTCTGCTTAGTTTGGGGTCAGATGGCGCTGTGTGTAATGTCCTATGATATTTATTTATTTATTTATTTTATTTCATTGACATTTTTACTGTATGGAGATATTAGATTGGAGATATTGGAGATATGACAGCCCCGTTGGCACATTGGTAGTATATCTGCCTTGAGAGCTGTAGGGCGTGGGTTCAATTCCCACTCAGGGCAAACATTTTGTGAATAAACAAATGTTTGTTCTGTGTCTGGGTGTTCTGTATGTATTATAAGTATGTATTTATGTATTCTATCAGTTATCTGACTTCCATCACACAAGCTCTGCTTAGTTTGGGGCCAGATGGCGCTGTGTGTATAGTCCTACGATATTTATTATTTATTATTTTTATTTTTTTTTAATCTTTATTTTAGAGTGCTTTGTATGGAGATATGTTATGATTTTGACATTTTTAAATATGAATGGAAGAATGAGCTGTAACTGTAGTGTTATTAATAAAAAAATTGTATTTATATTGAAGCGGCATAAAAATCTAATCATTCATCTAGCATTAACATAAACACGTGTTCTTATTCATTGATAATTGTACTACAATTGTTTGCTACACCAGTGTTTTCTATACAAACGTTGAGCTTCGGATTTTCGAACTAAGTTAAGAGTAGCTTGTGTTTCGGAAATCCGTGCTGCCTCCGTCCTATGGGGTTGACAGTAACAGAAATACATTCAGAACATTAACGAAACAAAGTCCAGAGCATCTCTGCTTGGGTGCTCATTCCTTTGTTACCCAAGCAGCTTCACTTGAGAGCTGTTTGCATTCCAAGCTAGGTATGTGTACCATTTTCGACAATACCTTCACTTAATATCACCTGAGCTTTTTTTTTATACTCAACAGTAAAATAAAATTTACAGAAGAAAGAAAATACCTACAAATAAAGACAACAGCCAATATGAGGCTATATATAATTAATACCAATTCTTGATCGCTTTATCGTAAAATGACTTTATGGCAAGTAAGTTACGCACTATGCTTCTAAATTTTACGACAGATCCGGTTATACTCGTAAAGCCGTACTAAAGTCAGCTGATGTCATACTATTATCACTTGTACTAAGATAAAACGAACAGATGTGGTACAATGAAAACTGTAGGTATAGAAATAAAAGTTATCTAGTAGTTAGCGCGGTCGATTCACACGCCGAAGGGCGTGGGTTCAAACCCCAACAATAAGCTTGAGCTGCCGGTGAACGAAAACATGGCGTGGTGGTAAGGTACTCTCTAGTACTTGACTGGCTAGCTTCCACCCTCAAGTTGAAAATCTGCCGCCAAACACTTAATGGTGTGTTCCGGCAGTTGAAAGCCAGTTCCATTTCAGGCTAGGTGTGTTTACCATCTACGAGCACACTGTCACTCAACATCAGATAAGCTATGGCCAAACACGTAGCCTATCAACCGTATAGGCTTACGAGGAGCGCGGCTCCAGGCATAACCGCCCCACTCGTGATCGACATAAGCTGCTCACTGTTCCGCGCTCGTTGGTGAGGTCTGCCAAGTTAACGCACGTCATGGCGCCAACGGTCTACAACCATCTGCCGATGGTAGTTACTGCAGCAGTCGGACTGCATTCGTTTAAAAAAAATTTGAAAAAATGGCTTGTCGAGCAATCTTTCTATAAATTCGATGAGTTTTACAAAATTTACATGTAAATTGATAATAATTTTCATTGACATATTTAATTTATTTATAATTATTTTATTATTATTATGAATTATTCCTCATGTAATTTTATGAATGTGTGTACGGCACGTACAATAATTATATTGGACATGTAAATTATATTTACCAATAAATATGAATATGAATATAAAAAACAATCTAAAGAATTCTATATACTTAGAAGAGAACTCCAAAATATGAGTGCAAGTTCACGTGATGGTTCTATATTTTAACTTTGAGACTTTTGATGGTTACCCAGCCCTTAATTTCGCTAGCTGCAGTACCCTTCAAACCAGAACACGGTAATGTATACACACTTCTGCTCGGCGGCAGAATATCTGGTACTGCGGTGGTACCTATCCAAACGACCTCTTGCTAAGGAGATCTACCACCGAATAAAATAGAAAATTTATAATCGCTCCCGTATCTTCTCGTTATATAGGAAGACCGGCTCCTACAGTGATGTGGCTGATCGATGGCACGCCGGCTCCACAGTACATCGGCGAGAAGACCGACACTCACGTGGTAGTGAACCGCCTTGAGTTGCCTCACATCAAGCGAAATCATCTCAACACCACGTTCAAATGTCGAGCCTCCAACACAAACCTCGTGAGCCCACAGGAGAAAACTGTTAGGCTTGAGTTGAACTGTAAGTAAAACGAGTTTTTTTATAAAGTGGCATGCCCCTCTATCTTTGTCTCTATAAGTGTGTATCACCGTATGTTTCGAACGGTAAAGGAAGCCATTATAAAAAGATGCGTATGTAAGTTTTTAAGGTTCTCCAAGATGTATGAAGTCTGCCATTCATACTTAAAACCAGAATTTAGGGACCCACATTTTGAATATCTGAAAATTCCGTACCGTACGGTATTGGTGCTCGTTCTTTCCACCCACTACCAAAATGTTCCCTGCAAAGGTCTTTCCGCTGAGTTTTAACATAAAGAGTTATAAATCTATGCGGGGGCGTCTATGAACATCTCTTTGAGTTGCCAACGCACCGACAACATGCCTTATGTTGCAGGTCCATAGGTGACGGTGAGCTTACTATAAGACAAGTGGATGTTAGCCACTATGTCTATTAAAATAGTTGTAAAATGTAGCGTTTATAAAAATAGTAATAATTATTTATCCATCTCACAATGAGAAAAGGCCTACACCTACCGGTGGAACAGTATATAACATGGCTCATACGCGGATACTCTGAAACCCCAAGCGTGGTTGATTCGTGTGAACAATTTTTTGGAATGAGCTGCTTGGCTAGTGTCCGTAAGTCGCAATCAACTCTGTATTTTCTAGGCAAACGTGCTTACAAATTAGACCGCATCGTCCGACAAGTTGGCCGTTAAATGCAAATTTATTTCAAGAATACTTATTCAAGAATCCCCAGAACAGTAAAACTTGCGCCCGTATAAATAATAGTTTAGATATCTTAAGAATATATTTAAGTTGGCCTTGTTAGCTGTAGCACATGTTTTGCCGCAATTTTTATGTGTACATTGTAAATGAGCCTTTGAACTGCTGTAGTTTTGTTGTATTTAAAGTGTTATAGCCACGATAACAAACAAGCTAATGCTTTGCAGTGAAGCCGAACATTGTGGAGATTCTGAACAAGCCGGCGACGTTATCATCGGAACGATACGTCAACTTGATGTGCGTGTCGGAAGGTAGCCGTCCACCCGCGCAGCTCACCTGGTTCAAGGATAATAGGAAATTCAAGAGAGGCAAGGTAATAGATAGGTGACCTGTTTGTTTTTGTTTCACTCGAAACGTTTTTAGACTGGCCTCTCGTATTTCATGAGTGTTATCGTGAATGTTTGATCTAAACATGAGTAATTACTAAATATTTGTTCTGTTTATAAGGGAGTACTCAGAAGTAATTGATTCAGATATTCCGAGAATCAGTTTTCGTAGTTCGTGACATAGCTTGAACAAGTGTTTTCAAATGATTGGACGACCCGGTCAGTCTTCGGATGGGTGACTTTATGATATCTTAGCGTTTTTTTTTTTTAATGGTTGACAGGCTAGTTGTTTGACCACAGCTCACCTGATGTTAAGTGACGGTGTGGTCGAAGATGGTAAAGCACACCTAGCCTGGAATGGAACTGGCTCCCAAGTGAGGCTGCCGGAACACACCTTAGCGGATCTTAGCGTGGTTTGAGATACTCGTTAAATTATTGTTCGATAAAAACAAATGTCCAACATAGTTTATGTTGAGACCTTTAAGTTTTTAATGTTCCTAAGGCTAAGGGTAAGATGGAGTAAAACGTCAAATTAAGGGCAAATTTTAAATGAGATTAATAAAAGAATAAAAAATAATTACTCTTTGATAACTTGATCATTTGAAACTTGATCTCAAAACGTTAATGCTTAAAAAGACTGTTGCGAAAAACCGTCTTGCTATTTCGCTCCTTTAGTCAGTCCTGCTCACACCTTATAAATTGAGTGAGCGAGCGAGAAAGGAATCAAGTCCGACTTGGAGCTGCAGAAATGTCAAGTTCTGCAGAATCGATTCATCTGCAAAGCAGTCAGCGTTAGCTGACAATTTCAATCCCCCTTCGCCTCCACCAATATTCCGAAGAAGTCTCAGACACCGAAAAGAAACCGTTTTTCTCAGAGCGTATCCTCAATATTGCTTAACCGACGCAACGTAGTTTGATGAGCGTTAATACAGGCTAATAAGGCAGTAAATTTCAAATAACCTAATCAAATTTGTTGTAGATAACAGAAGCGCTGAACGAGACGTGGGTGAGCAGTCAGATTCACTTTATGCCCATGCCAGAAGATGACGGTGTGCTTATCAAATGTCAAGCTGACAACAGTGCTCTACCTGGCCATAGTATTGAGGACTCATTCAAACTTGACGTCGTTTGTAAGTTTATTGTTTGTGTGATTTTTTAATGATATTTGTGGTTTTATTTATACAACCAATTGAATTTGATCGTCATATCGTCTGATGCAGTCTTCGATACAGTATACAGTACGTTTGCTTTAAAGAATGTTTCAGATACAACATATAGAGACAATCTGGGTGTGCTTAAGTCATGAGTGAATCGATTTCATTTAAGCATGTTTTGGTATCTACGCTTAACGTTCAGCGATCTGACAGTTAAACACAAACCTATTTTACTACTTGTTTTTAAATCGAGAAACGAACATTTAAGCGCCGCCTTCTAGTGCATAACAGTCTACATAATAATAGGAAAATTAAACTGTTTTGTAATCGTGCAATAATATATAATACAGAATATCACAGAACAATAATACTGCAATATATGCACTTAAAACGTACGTAAGTAAAAGCGCTGAAGAATATTTTTTTAAACATACACGAAAGTTGTATAAATAAAATAAATCGAAAATGATACCATCGGCGTGAACAAGAACCTTGTTTAAAACTTTCCCAGACTCACAATATCTAGAGGTTAGGATTTTCTCAAGAACTCTCATTTTTTCTCGGACGGGTCTCATTATGGAAATTGCAAAACATTGTAAATACGGAGAACGTGTGAAGGCATCTTGCTATCAAAGCTGAAATCTAACAGAATTCCACACTCGATGCGCGCGTTTCAAATTGCGCCAACAAGAACGGAATTGGTAAAATGTCACGAAATGTTAAGAACACCGGAGTATTGTCGCCAGTTCATATTTAGATATGGAAACGAGCCGTAATTGTTTGCTCAAATCAAGCGCCCCGACTCAAGACGTCTGCTATGACG
Organism: Biston betularia; assembly: GCA_905404145.2. NCBI lineage: Eukaryota > Metazoa > Arthropoda > Insecta > Lepidoptera > Geometridae > Biston > Biston betularia. The sequence continues at coordinate 7,317,062 of FR989879.1, forward strand.
CAATTAGCCCAACTTCTTAATTCGACAGCTCGTTCGCTAAACGAATATTGCTACAAAATAAGCAGTAAGATAGCTTCGCTGAACCAGTTCGCACATCTCTAACATCGTTAAGCTTAATTATCGCTGCTACTTAAGCACTCTTCAGTACATCCCCCGAGGGCTTATGAAACGCAGCCCTTTCGCGAGACACTCTAAAACAATGACACGATAATGAAGTAATTAAACAAAGCTTTGCTCGAGCACATGCGATTTAATTTACACATTAAAAATTTAAACAAGTTTACGGTCTCCTAAGTTCATTAAAGAAACAATACGGGCCATTGTGGAACTTTTAACTATCTTAACGAGGGCGGCTAGATGACTTCAAACTTTAATAAAGTTTTAAGTTTCGCAGATCTCTATGAAGCTCTTTTCATAAAATGTTTACTAGACAAATAAAAGGATACTAAAATCTTCGTTTAGTAACACGACTATAAAATATAAAACTTGGAGCAATTTATTGAGAAATTTTATAGTCTTCATCTGAGTTATAACTACCGCTATATAACTTCAGCACCTGAATTCCTGTAAAATATGTAGGTATTGTTATATAATGATGTCATAAATAGAAATTTTGAACTTTTTTAAATTTAATGGACACAACTAAAACATGCGCTTAACGTATTGTAATTAAGTTTAATTTGCAGAATCTTAAAAAAAAACTAAAAGCTCATTAAAATTTTACTTACTGTACTGATACTACATGGATGAAGACCATTCGGACACGAAAGTCACCAAAGTATTCGATACTCTATGATAAAAACAGTGACGAGATTCACAAAGTGCTTGAATCAAATCCATAAGTTGATTGTTAAATAAATCAAAAAAAATTTAACTTGCGATGCAAGTAATAGAATACCGAATTTCGACTTGCCCGGACCTGTGAAAGATGCTTATATCCAACCATCGACTAGAAAAGTCATGATTGTTTGTAAACGACTGAACAGATTTTCTAGCTAAGAACACTCTCAATCAAGACACCTTTAAAACATAAAAAGTTAAAGTCGGTTCAGCCGTTTAGAAGCTGAGATATCACAGACAATTATATACTTGTAGAAACACTGTTTACTTATAACACTTCTCTATTTCTTTGGGGTATAAATATACCGCCGACAAACGTGTGCCATCCAAACACGTGACAAAAAACAACGATACCCAAGGCAATGCATCACCCCATGTACAAATTACCTCAGATTTTCCAAACACAATCGATTTCTTAGCTTAATCGAGTCAAACCAAACCAAAATACTGAATTCAACGAATATACTACTTACTTACTTATGTTACTTATAGATATAGAGTTATTTGTATTTTTAGTTAGTTTTTTTTTTTTTATAGTCTTCATTGTTTTAAATATTTTTAATTTATATTAGTTCTGAGCTTAGTACAATACTTTTCATACCAGGAAATAATGCACTTTTTTGGAGTCAATGCTTAAGGGTATTAATTACAACATATATAGAATATTATATTATATAAGTAGAAACTCAATTTTACGCCAATTCTCAAAGTTCTTGTCTTATGCTCTTTGAGGTTTCATTAAATCATCTTCGCTCTAATACAAGTTACTACCTATTTACAGCTAACCTCCAACTTCTCTCAGTTACTCATCGGTAAACTGGATGCTTCCGCAAACAGAGGCGGCCAGTTCTCACCAAACTAGCATGCTCCCCGGCCGATGCGTTACCAGAGCAGTTCTGACAAACGAAACTTTCAACTGACAGTTTATCCACTGCCACGAACTTGCACCAAACTAATTCCGTCTAATTTAGTCTGCGGCCGCTGGACTCAGACGCATGGCTTACGCCACTTCTCGCCTGAAACCTTCCTGTCTGAAGGATTAATTCGCCTTTGTCCGTCTCAACTTGGTTTCGTTTGACACTGTACGTTCTACCGCTACCTCATCGGTAATTGTACAGCGACGCTCAAGTTAGATCGTAACTTAATGCCACTTGCACTATAATTTTTATCCTAGCAACTTGCAACTTACTTACTTAATGTACATTTCACTGAATGTAAATTGTACCCAAGTACCTAAAACTCATTTGGAATTCTCTGATAAAATAAATAAATCAACCTCTGATGTTTACTGCGAAGAGTAATAAAATTAAAACAGATACTCGTACTTCCTCGCAAATTATCAGCAACGAAACCCAAAGAGCAATTACAAAGGATGCCCGTTTTGTTTAACTTCAAACAGTAACATGAAAATTGTCAACATTATGTAACATACAACCTCTATATAACGTTATTAAAACCTTGTATGCGTCGACGAAACTCAGTAAAACGTAATTAAAAGCTTGTTAGTGTTCGAGACTACAAGCAACATCAACACTTTACATCCGTTGAGGAGAGGCCAAAAACTAATTCTGACTAGTGGGTAGCGGAGCGCCACCCTTACCAAATACCCGGATCGCAAAACGTTCGAAGGGATTAAACGAGACTTAACAGAACGTTACATTCACATGCCAAAATGTAACTTGGTAAATTAATTTACAGCGCATGTGGCAGCGATAGAGGGATAGAGGTGTGTTGTGTGTTTAATAAATCACAGTAGGTACAACCTTACACGGAATTGTGCAAGATATTTATTGATGTGTTTTAGCTTATCCCTCATGTCAAATGGAAGTTTCTGGGATTTGTCCACGTAGTTTGAGATATACCTAAACACCGATAGATATGTGTTTAGAGACAACGGAAAATCGTTGAAAAGGATTTGTTGTTTTATCATTGTTGTTTACGGCATTCTAACACCAGCTCGTGAAAGTTCCCAGTGTTCGTTTTCAAAACACCCAAATATTTATCCTATCACAAGTTTTACAGGAAGTTTATTTTGCTAATGTAATTTTTTAAAATAAATTGTATGATAATAGGGGACGATGTTTTCTCGGAAAGCTAAATAGATTTGTTAGCGGGACGGTCAGCCATCGAAATGCGCAAAGCGCCTTGCTGACTCTATTACGACGGTAAAATTAATTTCCAAATATAAATAAATTCCATTTACTTGTGCTCGGCGAACCGTTACGCATTTAGAGCGAAGAGAAATTCGCCGCCTCCCGGCGCGAATCGTTTTGGCAACAATTTAAACGGTAGAATCGTAAATGTTTATTTGGAGAACGGGTGTTTTCTCCGGCCGCGGGGCGACGTCGTTATAGGTCTTTAATGGCCAATAAAGTGTCAACGCCCGCTCCTAGCCGCAGATAAGTGTTCACCTGAAATAGCACTGCCCCATTGCAAATAAAAGATGGAATCTAATGCGACCGTCTTTAGCTTGGCCGTTTTGCTAATGCAGTTTTCACAGCTTGATAATGGTTGGGCGAGCAACAAAATCGTTTGCACGTTTACAATAAGTATCTGTTTAGAGTTTCATAACAATACGATAAAAGAACCTTTGTGGGTATTTTTACCCATCGTTTGTTTAAAAGGTACTTTGTTATAAAATTACTTGAGTAGCATCTGTATTATGTCTGAAGATTTATAGTCGAATTTTTTGTAAAATTGTTTCATTTAATGGCATGGAAAAGTTATACTGGGTTAAGTTTGATTTAACTAAACCATTTGACAGCTACATAATGATCAGAGAATTAGTTAGTTTGAGTGAGCAGTTAAAACATGGTAATACGAAGAGCCATGCTGAATGAGAATAACAAGGAATAGATCGTTGCGGAGAACACTTGGTAGACCTATGCCGAAGAGCAAGACAAAACCGGTGTCTAATACAAAAAATAACATTTAATTACGTTGCTTTCATAAACAACAATGTTTAATAAATAGTTACAAGATGAAAGTTTAAAAAAGTCTTTTTTATTTTAGTTTTAATGGATGCTTTTATTATTATTTATTATAACACGAAGGACTTCTTAGATTAAAAAAAACACGTAGGTACATATTCGCGTTTGCCGTGTCGTCGACAAAACCACACTCTTTTTTTAGAATTTTATGATTGATCTTATATTAAAAGTTGTTGCTAGTTCATGTATTTGTTCCGGTGGGAATCGAACCTATATACCAAATAAGCTATAGCTACAGTTACAATCTTTTTGCTACTAGATCATTTACTCAACGGATGCTGGCCAACTGTTTTGATTGTATTATGCTCTCGTTAGCAATATTATGTGTGCGTAAGTACCTACTTGGCTATAAGGAAAATGTTTATAAAGGCAAATGAATATCCATTACGTCCTAAGCCGAATATTATCCCGATGTAAAAGCACTATGATGGAATTCTTGTGTATTTTTTCTTTGATATTACTAAGCTTTATTACTTGTCAGTTAGAAAGGAAGTTGTGAAGTCCCTTCCGTGTTGAAAGCTTTCTAAAACTTAGATTTATCTTTGAAATAAGATTCTTTATTCAATCTTATGTTGTTGAACTTATTGATTTCTTTGCCGTTTTATTTGAATGTTTTCCTGTGATGTTGACGAAAATCTGTTAATGATATAAATTGCAAATTTAAACGAAATAAAAAAATTCAATACAATTACTGTGATACAGTTTTAGATACAAAAATGTTTATTGTAATGAAACCTCAAAAAAAAGTGATTATTAGTGTTCGATAGCACGAACGTGCATTCAAATCCCGACAATGAACCCGTTAATTATTTTGTAACTGTTTGTTTGTTTGTGTTTTTGTGCTTGTACCTATTTTTTACAGAATAAAATCTTATTCTTTCTTTAATGTCGCTATAAAATCTTCATATACCTACTTACATAGTGTCATATAATGGACAGCTGTAATTGAAATCATAACTCTCCTTTTTGCGTTGTTGGGCAATAAAAGATAGAGCGACGTGGAGTCATAGCGCACTGCATGAAGCCGCGTTATCGGCCGCAATAACCGCTGACGCCGTGCCCCTGTTTTTATGGTCACCAGTGTAGCAGGCACTGGCGGTTATATACAGCCGATATGGGGTTCCGCGGTCACAGACCGCAGCTTTGACAAACTTCGAACGGGATTATCGCACATTATATCGATATAGAAAGCGCAACACTTTGAATATATCGTGACACTAACTGCGCCCCGCGGTGTTACCCGCTACATGTTTTTGGGATAAAAAGTAGCCTATGTTCTAATCCAGGGTCTCGGCTACCTCCTTACCAAATTTCATCCAAATCCGTAGTTTTTGCGTGAAAGCGTAACAAACGTCTTAGTAATAGGGGCCCGTTTTACCCTTTGAATACGGAACCCTAAAAAACAAGTAAGACGAGGCCAAGCGTGCGTCGCAATCCTTGAGAAAGTGCTCCGGGTGTGCCCAAAATGATGTTCAGAGTGTTCGTGTAAATATATTAATAGTATTTAGCTATTATTTGTATTATAGTAATGACGTTTCTTCAGATCCACCTGTGGTGTCGCTGTCGCTGGGCAGCACCCTGAACCCTCACGACATCAAAGAGGGTGACGACGTGTACTTCGAATGCTCAGTGAAAGCTAATCCACGAGAGCACAGGATATCATGGTACCACAATGTGAGTCCCGCCCGTCAAATTTATCTTTTTTTTAGATCGAACTTTGTGCATTTGCTGTTAAGGATTTTTAACCCCCGACGCAAAAACGACGGTGTTATAAGTTTGACGTGTCTGTGTGTGTGTGTCGTAGCTCCCGAACGGATGAACCGATTTTCATCGGTCCAAGATGGCCACCGCCACAAAATGGCGGATTACATATTTTTCACAACTCCTTCAATATAAATGTATCAAATGAAAGGTCATTGCGTATAGTGTTCTACTAGTTAAGTGATTAGTGGAGTACCTACTATACGCAATGATAAATTTCAAATCCAAGATTCAAATCCAAACACAAAATGGCGAATTACATTATAAATAAATAAAACACATTTACCACTCAATTCGAAATTTGGTATTATGTATTTTTTTAAATTTATACTAGTATCACAAATCTAGTAAAATAAATCAAAGTCACAAAAAGTAAGTCAAGGTCGAGTCCAGTCAAGTCCTAATAGAGTAGTGGTGACATTACACCATAAATAAGCGTTTTTTGAAAAGTCACGTTTCACTATATTGTGTAACTTTTCTACATGTGTGCACGAGTCAAGTAATTCAACACTATAACCATAAATCACTACCTACTACTTTTATACAAAAACATTCAAAAAAACACAAGGTTTGAAAAATAATGCAATGCAGGGGCACGGTTTTTTTCGCGTTATCTCAAAACTGTTTTAAAACCTGTTTAGCTAAAAAAAAATTATTTTTATTGTCACCATATAAGTTCTGATTTAAATAAAAGAGAGTTACTTATGAAAGCTAAAATAGATTGGCATGGACTTATCCAGTATTTAAATTTTTTTAACAGTAATCTTCACTTCTGGTACTTTGACATCATCACGATCATCATCTTTAGCTTCGAATCTTTTCTAAGCATAGGCTATTTTTTTGCTCTTGTCCAGTCCACCCAGTCCTACGGCATTCTTATCCAGCTTCGACCCCAAAATTCTCATCAAAATGCAAAATACCTAACGCAATGCAAATCTCATTTAACATTTACTTTATGTGATAACAGGACAGGCCAGTGCTACAAAACGTGGTGTCTGGAGTGATAGTAAGCACCAAGTCGTTAGTTCTGCAAAAAGTTACCAGAGACCACGGCGGCGACTATTCATGCCGGGCTACCAATGCGCTTGGAGAAACCGCCAGCGAAGCGACGCATCTTAGCATACAATGTGAGTCATGTCTTTTCTTCATACTTAATTTATTGGTGTCGAACACTGAGTCACTGGTGGCTAAGCACAAACACAGTCACTTTTTTCGTAGCAATTTGTGATTGAAAGCAATCACCATTCGTAGCCACTCATAGGTCACAACACACACGTCACTGGATTCGATTTCTAGTCTACACTCTCCACTACAGTCTGTTTACAGTTAATTTACCTCTCACATTTAGCTTTAGCTCTTTTTATCTCCACGTGAATAGCACTCCTTTTTTTCATAATAATGTCAGAGGTAAAATAACTGAGAACGATCTGTAGATACGCGATCATAAGTCATATCAGCCACTAGCTGGACGCAAAAGAGAGTCCTGGCGATTAGTGCCTCTTACTGTTAAGCTGTGTTAGTAAATTTTGGCACAATAAAATAAAAAGCATCACTAGATTAATCGTCAAGAAAATGACTTTCCGTTTCAAATGGCAGCAGTCTTTTGTTCGCCATTATAAACACTGTTAATAAATTACAATTCATTTGGGGAGCTTTCCGCGGCCCTCCGTGTATCAATCATCTTCATTGAGATCTCAGCGAAGATTTGTTACACTCAACGCGACAGGATGTATTGAATAGAATGGTTTCTTTTTCTAACAGACCTGTTAATTATTTCGGAGAGCTTGAGTTGGTATATCGTGAAGATTTATTAAAAAACCAATAACTCGGGGTTTCTGGTAGTTCCCGTTCCCGTGGGAATACAGGGATAAAAAGTAGCCTATGTCACCCGAGGATACTGTAGCTTCCCAATGGTAAAAGAATTTTTGAAATCGTTTTTTTTATTTTTATTTAATAGGCTCCGAAACTACTGGATAGTTACGGAGCCTATTAAATACAAACAAACAAAAAATCAAACCTTTCCTCTTTATAATTAGTGTAGATACAGAACACCCAGACACAGAATAAACATTTATCGTTACATAAATGGTTGTCCCGGTGGGAATCGAACCTACACCCTTTTGACTTTTTTAACTGTTTTTCTATACCGCTGTTTTAACTTCCGCCACTTGTTCTCTAACCGCTGTTCTATCTAAATGTGGTTTATTTATTATTTTGACTGCGAGCATACTTCTTACCTTATCCCCTTACCATTCGCTCGTTTATTTCACTTTTGTACATTTCCCAGTCGACAGTTTGCGCCCGTTGTTCCCATTTTATTGAACCTGATCCAGCACCGTCACAAATCTAAGGTGAAGAAATGCCGGTAGTTACCCGCACGTGGCGTCACTGCCTTTGGCTGTTACATTAATCTGTGTATATTTTCATAAAGTTGAGGTTATTGAGGGAGATTTGTTATGGGGTAGAATCCAAGAGATTTCGCTTTGAATACGTTTATTCGAGGACTAAAGAGAGCCTTTTCTCGGAATAACCTGTACTGTAAGCTGCGTATACATAATTTTATTTTCATATCGACCTACTTTGGTTACGGTTTTATATATTTTTTTTTTGTAATACAAAATATGTTGTATCATTTGCCCATAAGCCAACATTTTCTAGAAAATTATAATGAAATAGGTGTAGGTACATAAAAATGTCAATAAAACTCTCTCAAATCATAAATATAATAACTTTTTGCTCTTTCCAGCCTATTGAATCTTATTACTGTGAGTGAAATTCCCTCAAAGGGGTTGCCGTCGCCTTCAAATATTTGAGGTCTTAATGAAAATCTAAGGCGGTTCGAGCGCAGTCCTCGAGACATCTAAATGAATCATGACCAGGGACTAGGGAAGAAACTTCTTGTGATATTCCTATCGATATTATAGCAACTTTACAGAAATATTAGTTATAACCTAGATTTAATATAAATATTCATTAATTTCATGTAAATACTAAATAATTCTAATATGCGGCAATGATTAAATTCCGATTAGCTTGAGATAGATCTCGTTAGCAAGAGGTTTGAAATATCAGATTGGTGCCATGTTGTCAGTAGTGTGTAAACATTACTGTGTTTCGGTGTGAAGGGTACTGCAGCTAGAGAAATTATAGTTCTGTTGAGACTAACCATCAAAAGTCTCTGCTTTCGATGGTTAGTCTCAACAGCTCACGAACGAATAAAGAACTTGAACTTGAATCTTACAATAATGAGCGCTAAAGCAGCGTTGTCCTGGACTTTTGTTTTACTACTCAAAGTTTTGTGTATCGCTGTAATGGTCATGGACAGGCGTTATCTCACTATCAAGAGAGCTTCTCGTTCGTCTTATTACTTATACATACAAAGAGTGTAATTTCCAATGCAATAATAGAGGGGGGAAATGTAGCAAAGAATATGACACTGGCAAGTTATTATGAAAAAAACCATTGCAATGGCAGTAGCCAGAATTTTGATTGTTTTAAGTCTGCATGGAGATTGTAAAGGGTTTGTATTTCGCATCGCATTTTACCAGTGTAAACTATTTCGACATTTTCATGAAAAAAAAAATCGCTCGTAAAATCAAATGAAGTAAGTCACGGTTAAGTTATAGGCTATAGCTTGACGATATTGATCCATTAATGAAATGTTTTTTGAGTATACATAAAAAATCCTATATACATATATGTATAAATAATCCTATAAACATTATTGTGGTACTAACAAACATTTCAAACCATCGCGAGAACATTATTTCCGTGTTCGAAATTTGCTTCAACCGCAAATGGTTTAGTAGGAATCAAATATTTGAATTAAAAGTACCATTAGTGAGCGTTTGTGGAATTATATGGCACTGGAAAATGAGCTTTGCATTAACTATTAATTGAGTTGCAAAAATATTTTCATTTTATCTACAACTGAATCGCAATAGCTATCGAATACATTGTATATATATCGGACTGTGTGGTTCAGATCAAATTCCATCCTACTAATTTCACTATTGGACGGCCAAGGGCTATAAAAAGGACATCATTTCATGGTCGATATTGCAAAAACTTGAACGAAACTGTTTGATTTCACTTTCATGAAACGAACTGGTAAACATTAAATACAATCTGGGTGCCTTCAAATCGCAAGTGAACCTTTTTTTTTTTAATTTAAGCGTGGTCTATCGTTAAAAGTCAAACGAAAGCGTATTGTATGTAAAAATAAGTTTAAAAACTTAAAGCTTAGTTACAGGGCTTTGTTTTAAACAGTGAATTTGTTTCAACAGATGCGCCGGTGTGTACGCATCCATCTCCACAAGTACTCGGCGCACAGATAGAAGAGGCGTTGCGCGTGCGCTGTTCTGTGACTGCAAACCCTCCAGACGTAACTTTCTTCTGGCAGTTCAATAACAGTGGAGAGAGTCTCGACGTCTCACCTCTCAAATTTGGTAATTTAAACAAACCTTACATATTTCTGACTGTTACTGTAAATCTATTCCTTCATGAGTCGATTGATATATTTGTTCAAAATCCATCAGAGTTTCAAAGAGATGTAAGTGAGAAAATTACACGATACTTTCTAAACACAAACCAACCGGAGCTTATACTAATGGGAACCTAGATACGAGTAGATAGCTGATAGAATACTGATAAAGGTATATAGTATGATGAATGTAGGTATTTATGTAAATGTTATGTTTCTTTACTTTTGCCGAGTCCTATCCATACCTAGGTTGCTGGAAAAGATCGCTCGAAGCAATAGGGCCACCGATTGCTGCACTTAATTTCGTTGTTAATATTTTTATCATTTCCTTTTTGTGATTTAAAACTAAGAGATTATTGAATTACTAGTAAGTAATTATAATATTTTTGTTTTTATGGACATTTAATTATATTGACATAATTTTATTGACATTTTATACGTGACATATTACTTTATTGACATTTTCATTTTCATTGTTTTAACATATGTAATGATTTTGATAATAATTTTTAAATATGAATGGAAATATGACCTGTAACTTTGGTGTTATTAATAAATGATTTGTATTTGATCTTGGTGAGTTATACGTATATCTTAATACAGTGTTATGAGCTTGGGCAATATTAAATCAAAAGGGTAATAAATAATTGATGAATAAATAAATAATAATAAATAATAATTGTACTCATATAATTATAAACAATTTTTATGATAGGTACAACTGGGAAATCGAGAAAAAGTCTACTATTATATTTTCGTGATTTCAGAGTTGAACCCATATATTTTGTAAAAAAAATTGATTTATTTATTAAACAAAATAAAAAAAACCTTAAATTATTATACTATTTACAAAATGTTTACAAAAAACCAAAAACACATAGTATAAGTTGTATAATGTTATATGATGATGTTACCAGGTGCCTTTATAATGATCCCTTCATAATAATGAGTAACCTTTCAGGGGTTCTAGTAGCTACTCATTTGTAGATTCTCTACTTGGTATGTACTCACTTAGTATATTTCAAGCTTCTATCAATACAAAAATACTAATATTATGAATGGGAAAGTGTGTATGTTTGTTATTCAATCACGCAAAAACGGCTGAATGGATTTGGATGAAATTTGGCACACATACAGTTTATTACATGCATTAACATTTTTTTTATATCAGAAAAATGTTGTTTGTTCCTATTTTGTTCTGATATGGCAGTCAAATCAACATTAACATTGGTTTTTGTCTTGAAAAGGTACCGCAAATGGCAGCACCAGCGAGTTGAGTTACAAACCACAGAGCGAGCGCGACTACGGGACGCTGAGCTGTCGAGGTGTCAACACGGTCGGTCGACAGCTAGAGCCTTGCGTCTTCCAGATTGTACCCGCTGGTAACTCTTTTCACCATCACTCTATCTGCCTCTTTTCCTGACATCTTTGGTATCAATATTGATATAGACAAAATCACGCAAATTGATTGAGCGTTTTACGTAGGTACACTTTTTTGTTTTGAAATCTTCTTCTATTCTATTCTTCGGTAACATTCTAGGACCATTGACTTCGTTGCCATAGACCACGACCAAGTCATAATTTCTATGGTCTTAATGCACTTACGTTCCGTCCAGACTAAAATCAGTTTTGTTAAAACAGATTAGAGAGTTAAGACAGGCTTGGAATTTAAAACAGCTCACTTGATGTTAACTGATCCTACGCTTTTGGGCGTGTCATCCGACCGAGCTAACCAGCCACAGAAAAAAACCATTGCTACAGAAAAACAAGCTAACTGAGAAATTCTCTTAAAATTAATGTGTTTAAGCCGTTTATCGTGGCGTGTACATTATTGCAATTCAAATGGCCTGTCGTGTTCTCCCAAACATTGGAACAACATAATCGGATTACATCCAGCGCTCATGACAAAATATGGAAATGCAAAAAAGCTGCGATGCCGTCGTCCTCGCCCACGGACGCAATAAAACGATGAAATATTCCAATAATCCAAGTTCCAGAGGCCCGGCCCGAATGAACAGTCCAATAAAAGCATTAATAAAACCACGTGCATACAATTTGAATCAACAACGCGGAGCCAAACTCTGAGCACGTTTTATAATTTCGGGTTGCGGCTTTCAGTGGTAGCAACACGCTGAATCTCATAACTCTTCAATGCAGATGCTTGGCTCGCTGGATGTGACTGGACTGAAATCAAATTTTAAATGACATACTTGAATTTTGTTTTCGGAAATTGTAGTTGTTAAACTACCATTTTAAATATAGACCGCCATTATGTTTGGATGGCCGCTACAAAAAAAAAAGTTTTCTAAAAGTTTTTTTTTCTTCGTTTTTGGCGTCGCGTTTTAGCATTTGCCAGTGTCAAGTATTTATATATTTTCAAGTTTCAAAAGTTAAATAAGTGTCCTCGTAGCTAAAGTTATAGTCAAGTCCAGCCCGTGTCAGTCAAGTCCAGTCATGCTTTAGTAAAGTAGTGGCGACTTTACTATAAAGCTTCGATGGAGTTTTGGAAGCAACACGAAAAGTCATGTTTCACCACATTATATCATTTTCCCACACTCGTGCTTGTAATTCGGCACTTTATGAATAAAACACCACCATTTTATGCATAAACACTCGTCAAAACACTAGTTTTGGAAAAAAATACAACGGAGCGACACGACTCTTCCCGCGTTCCCGCCAAAACTCGTTTGCGCATTTTGTCATCTCACAATGCAACTGTCTGCCTGTCATTAATTTCACCTGTCACCTGTCAAAGACGCGCGTTCCCGCTCTTTTGATCTGGGTGACAGATACAAAATATGAGACAAAACTTCTTAGCATTTGATGGCATCACCGTGCGAACGGGACATGAACCTAGTACTTGCGACATAGATTTAGATTTAAGTTACCTTTAAAAAAAACAATAAAAACGTAAAAGCATTTTTTTCGAAAAACTGAACGAGGACACTTATTTAACTTGAAAATAGATAAATACTTGATACTGGCAAATGCTAAAATGCGACGCCAAAACCAAAGAAAAAAAAATGCGTAAACACACATAATTTACAATTTCATCGTCGGAGTTTTGGCGGGAACGCGGGAAGAGTCGTATCGCTCCGTTGTATTTTTTTCCAAAACTTGTGTTTTGTCGAGTGTTTATGCATAAAAATGGTGGTGTTTTATTCATAAAGTGCCGAATTACAAGCGCGAGTGTGGGTAAATGATATAATGGGGTGAAACATGTCTTTTCGTGTTGCTTCCAGAACTCTATCGAAGCTTTATAATAAAGTCGCCACTACTTTACTAAAGCATGACTGGCCTTGACTGACACAGACTGGACTTGACTAAGACTGGACTTTGACTATAACTAGCTACGAGGACGCTTGTTTAATTTTTGAAACTTGAAAATATATAAATACTTGACACTGGCAAATGCTAAAACGCGACACCAAAACTAAAGAAAAAAAAAAAATTTCATCGTCAATATAACGTCACCAGTGGAGTTTTGGCGGGAACGCGGGAAGAGTCGTGTCGCTCCGTTGTATTTTTTTCCAAAACTAGTGTTTTGTCGAGTGTTTATGCATAAAAATGGTGGTGTTTTATTCATAAAGTGCCGAATTACAAGCGCGAGTGTGGGAAAATGATATAATGTGGTGAAACATGAGTTTTCGTGTTGCTTCCAAAACTCCATCGAAGCTTTGTAGTAAAGTTGCCACTACTTTACTAAAGCATGACTGGAATTAACTGACACGAACTGGACTTGACAAAGACGACTTTGACTAAAAGTAGCTACGATGGCACTTATTTAACTTGAAAATATATAATTACTTGACACTGGCAAATGCTAAAACGCGACGCCAAAACCAAAGAAAAAAAAAAAAAAAAAAACGTCACCAGTAGCTAAACTATCTTACTTAAACCTACATACTGAAATAACATCTCCGAGAAAAACTTCTCGTATCTCGTAGTTTAGAAAAAAGCAAAGTTTTTATAAAACGTTCCAAACATGTTGTTTTAGCTCCGAGCGACTGCAAGGGGAAATATGAGTTAGTCGCGAACGCTGCAGCGAAATACGCCCGAACCCGCAGCGTTTAATATCGTCGCAGTTTGTTATAACATATAACGTGTTAAATTGTCACCAAGCAGCTATAAGTCACGTCAAAATTAGAGACTTTAGCTTTGTACTTAATTCTCGTTTCGTACACGCACCGCTGTATTAGATTAATAATGTTCGCAGGTAGTTATATTCCCTTGCTGTTCCAATTTGCTGTAGCTTAAATATTCCTGGAATCGTTTGGAAAATCAACGTTTTTCCATGTAGATATACCTAAGCATAATGATACTGTAGCTGAGGAAATATTAGTTTTTGGGTGTGACCGACTCATGTTTGGGCGAGTTCCGTGAATCACATAATCGTGTGTGTCGAGCGTAATTCCCGGAAAACTGGCCGGTGATATAACTTAATTCATTTTCAAGTTACTTCTTATACATTGTAGTGAGCTTTAAGTAACTTCATCTACATTACAACAAAAACTATACTTATCAACTGTTGTTCCAATCGAAATAATCTAAATAGGTACCACCGCAGTAACAGATGTTCTACCGCCAAGCAGTAGTGTGCTAACATTGCTGTGTTCCAGTTTGGAGGGTAGCAAATTTAGAAATTACAGGGCTATTGAAACTAACCACCGAAATTCTCAAAGTACCAAAGTAGCAATGCCCTGGACTTTGTTTTGTAACTAAAGTTATATGGTATCGCTGCAATGATCATGAACATGCGTTAACTCTTACGATTAGGAAAGCGTCTAGTTCGTCTCACTGCTATTAAATAAACAGAAAATCAACTAGTTTTCTAAAATGCTGTGCCATTTTTAAGTATCATAAGGTTTGTAACTGATATTCACTAGGCACAAATGTCCCGTGATACGTGTTGCTGGAGAAGTTAAGCGATATCGCAGGACATGGCGATGTCGCCATATTGCTTCAAGTTCCTAATTTTCCAACTTAAATAAGATATTAAAACGCGTGTAGCGTTTATAACGCTTTTAAATATTTTTATACCTAGATTTAAACGAGTTCCTAATAAAAAAATTGCAAGTTTTAATATGATATTGGCATAGACATATTTGCATTTACTTTGTACATCAAAATATTTTTCTCGATTTTTTTATTTATGTATGAAACACGATTGATCGTTATCGTTAGCCTTATATCAAGTGACGTTAGAGCATTTCACTCGCAATTTTATGTTTCCTGATTGTATCTAACAAGAAACACCTACGGTAACATGTATTCAGCTGACACAATAAGAACGGAAACAAAGCACTTCGTTTAAAAATCTTCTAAAACCCCTCACTCGTGCTTTACCTCCAATAAATCTTATCCAATAAAGCTTCCTGAAAGAGATCGCTTCTAGCGATAAGTTTGCCTGTTGTTGCCTAGTATTGTTATTTTTCTTTTAATGTTTGTTGTTTGTAATTTTTTTGTGTAGACTATAAAGAATTATCATAACACAACCTATCTCATTCGATTTCATACAAAGGAATTTATTTTATCTTATCTTAACCGTTTCATCTCCTGTAAAAATACAATTTTAACAGCACGGCCGACTGCACCTCGGAACTGCTCGCTCCAAGCTAGCAATAATAGCATAGAAGGCGCGACCAGCTGGTTACGCGTGCGCTGCGTGGCGGGCTACGACGGTGGCCTACCACAGGCCTTCGTACTGGAGGCGCTAGACCCTGTCACTGGCAGCACAAAGTTCAGCGGAAAAGTTAATGAAACAGGTACTTTATACGTATGCTGCATCTTTGATGTATAAGGCCTTAAAACAGTGATATACATATCTACATGTGATATACCAAAAAACATAGTATTTGACGTATATAGTATGCATAATTTCTACTAACATTATAAACGCGAAAGTTTGTGTGTATGGATGTATGGATGTTTGTTAATCTTACACGCAAAACTACTAAATGGATTTGTATGAAATTTGGTATGTAAATAGCTGACGCCCTGGATCAAGATCTAGGCTACTTTCTATCCCGAAAACATGTAGCGGGTAACACCGCGGGGCGCAGCTAGTGTGACATAAATTAAACTCTTCCTTAAAATCAACTAGTTGTATACACTGTTTGTTCATCACAAATTCACATTTATTTAGTAAAGAATTTATTTACAAAAATTTATTGATGCTCAGGCACACTGGTTCTTACCCACGCATAAAATTGAATTAGAAATAGGATATCATGTGAAATGCTTCTTACAGATGGGCTGGCCGTATTCAAACTAGATCTTTCGCAACTGACGGCCACGGGGGACAGCGAGGGCGCCACATTCAATTTACTCATCTACGCGCGGAACCTCAAGGGAGAGTCGGAAAAAACCTTACTGGAAAATATCGCATTCAACGACGCCGCGAGGAGAACAGGTAAACCAATTTTACGTAACTTGTGTACAAATATCCACAGCTATAAGGTTAAGTTATAAAACAATACATTGTCACGATAATCGTGGAATTTATAAATACATATAATGTCTGCCATATGTATCCTTCGCACTACACTAGCTCGTCAATGCCCACGCGATCGTACACTCACGCCCACAGCTCTCGTGACAATGACCGTGTCAGTTCGCTATGCACTAGGACAGGATATCGTTCATTCATTCATTTGAATGAATGTAGGATACAGCGTATACACTTACAAGACCGACCCTGATTTTTTTCGCAATTTCAGTATCGGTCTCTGAATTTTTTTAGGTTGTACCAGTGTTTGTAATTTGGTTTAACATTTTAGATTTAGATTATAAACAATACTAGTTTTGCACAAGTTTTTGCCAGCTGTGTTTGATGCTGCTTCTTTTATTCACAGCTAATCATAAAATAAAAAAACTAATAGACCCATAATGAGGTTTCATTATTAATTTTTATTTTAGCAGCACCGTCCTAATTTCGTCACTTTCATTAATGTATTATCCAAAAAATGTTTAGAAGTGATCACTTTTAGCGATAAGCCTTTTATGCCTACATTTATTTTATATATTTTTTTATTACATAATATCAATAAAACGTAATTGTATGGTGTATTGTTAAAATTCTATGAAACAAAGTTAGTAACTGGTAAAGAATAATTCAGTAAAATAACACTATGATTACTACGAGTTATTTTAGGCTCAGTTCAATCATTCTACGTGGAAGCGTTATCAACATACAAATAAAATCAAGTCAATTTCTAGTAATACTATTTTTTTAAATAATCGAAACCAAAATCAAGTTTTGACGGGAATGTGAAAAATTACGTAAAAAAATGTGTTTTTCCAACGGTTGTGTTTAGAAATGATGTTTTAATCATAAAGTGCTCAATCATACGGACGAGTGTGAACTAGTAGGTAGTACAATATAGTTCAACATTGTCTTTACGTGGTATCCCCAAAAGTCTGTAAAACCTTCTACGACAAGCAACACTACTTTACTAAAGCTAGACTTAACTGTAACTTTGACTGGGACTTGTTTCACTTAATATTATCATGATACACTTAAAATGTGAAATATTTGACAACAGCAGAATACAAAAAGTGTGATGGCATAAATTAAAATAAAACCCAGAGTTATTCATATCAATAAAAAAATTATAGATAAAAGTTTATATTAATAAAATATTTATGTTTATAAAGAAACACACAAATACCTTAGCAACTGCGTTATGCGAACCGCTATGTGGTAGAAGGCTCAAAAGGCAACACATATGGGACTTTGTTGAACTGAAATAAAGGACAGCTCCCTCACAGGAGGAACAGCTCCTACCTGACAATCAACAACCTCAACAAATCTGCTAAGGGCTTGTGGAGCCGGTCGCAGGATAACACAGAAAAAAAAAAAAAAAAAAAAAGATAAAAGTTTTAAAATTAGCCTGGTTGAAAGTTATGATCGTATCGGGTTAGCATCTCAATTCATAGCTTATAGGAAAATTCAGGTTGAAGCCAATAAAGTTGTCATAGCTCCGTCGCGAACTTTAGCAATACACTTCCTTGCCAGTATTGGGCGCTCGTAAACGACTCAGTTTATTTGCTTATGGTTCACAGATGTTTGGACAGTAAACATTTTTACCGTTTCTTATTGATTTGTGAAAACGTGAAACGAAATTTATTAATTTTTGACTTAACACAAAAATGTAAGCAAACTTTGGTCGACTAGCTACGAAGGAAGAGTTATCATTTATAGTTTACGAGGTGCCGTCCTTTTTTGGTTCTTTTTTTTTTTTTTTTATAGCTGACAGGCTATGTTTTTGGCACACACACAACTCACCTGATGTTAAGTGAGTGTTCTTTGCCAAAATAGTAGAACATTTTTGTACATTATTCTTCTACGCATAAGTACGCAATGTTCAATAAACAAACTTAATATGACATGTAACACACTGACAATGGTTGTTTTCTCTGTAATTTTTAAGTTTGATATGAGTTAAAAATAAATAATGAATCACACGTTGTTGTTGTTAACAGTTGTTTTTTTTTTTTTGACGTGAGTATATCTTTGGATTTGCTTCCAAAGTGGGAGGAATATCAGAAACAAAACATGGAAGGACACAGTTTGGTGTTGCATCTACGAGTACATATCCATCATTTACATCCAAAAATTTAATTACAACTCTCGATAGCTAAAGGAGCAAAGAATTTGTTTGGTTACGAAAGGATTTATTAAACATGGAAATTCTAAAGACTTCTTAGTGTTAAAAAATGAATATTATTTCGTACGAGTATATTTACATTTATATACGGCCGTGTCCATGACAGCCATTATTTTTTTAGACACCGCAAATCTCTCCTAACGTTATATCAATTTAAATCTTAATAGTTAATTTCGCAAAATGAAGAGCCTTTCAGCAACCTAATCCGAATAAACCTCTAAGGGCACCACCGCTTCTTCAGAATATATCTGCTAACCAAATTATTAATAAAGGTTTCACTTGCTTGGGTTAAAATATTAATATTGTCGGTTTTTTTTCTAGTTTTGTTCGCATCACGCTTTGTGATAACACAATAGTAAACTAGTAAAATGAGTCTTAGTCACATTCAAAATCACACAAAGTAAGACCCAGTTAAGTCCAATCCATACCCTAGTCAAGTAATAGTGACTTTATTAGAAGCTTCCACGGAGTTTTGGTAACAACATCGAAATACATAATTCAACACATTATATAACTTGTCTAAAATTGTGCGTATAATTTGGCACTTTAACATTAAAACACTGCGATTTCCTAACATAAACAATAAAAACACCATGTTTTGGAAAATAATACAATGATCAACACGGTAAGGACAATATATTCTTTGCTCTATGTGATGTCATTTGTTTCTATTTTATATGTCAACAGATGGTAAGAGTTCAATGGGCGGTGTTACTCTAGGAGTGGTCGTAGCAGCTGCTCTGGGGGCGGCGGTCGCGACTGGTGGCATTGCCTTCGCAGCGCTCTGTGCGCGGAGAAGACGCGACCAGCCGCCCCACAAGCACCCGCCAGGAGACAAGCTAGAAGTCAGCGACGGCGGAAGAAGATACGTTGTCGCATACACTATCAAACCATCGCCAGAGTCTAAAACTCCGGATCCACAGCCGGACATATTAAATGCACCAGGTATGAACATCTAGTTATATCGTTCGGTTAGACGGGAAACAAACAAATAAATATGGTTTTAATAACGGCGGTTATTTCACCTTTAATGATCATGTTTTGTGTATATAGACATTACATTTTGATTTAAATCTTTGAAACTTGCACAAATATGATATTGTAAATTATTTTATACTTGAATGATGTTAGTCGTCCATCCGAACACTTTTTTTTGTTGTGTTTGATTAAAGACCGGACATTTTTATTTTTCATTGACATTTTTTTTTCAGATTCTGAAAATCAAATTTTAGGACCTTCCATTGAAGAAGCTGATGAATGGCCTAGTATAAAAGAAGTTAGAGGTAGGTACCGCTAATCAACTTAATCCTATATTTATTAAAAGTTTTTTTTAATTTTTAATACTACATTTTGTGCATTCTGCCAGTATCTGTATTTATTATTTTCGAGTGTCTTATGATAATATTAAGTGTCTTAGTGTCTTATGATATAAATAAATAAATAAATAAATATCGTAGGACATTACACACAGCGCCATCTGACCCCAAACTAAGCAGAGCTTGTGCTATGGAAGACAGATAACTGATAGAATACTTAAATACTTTTTTTTTTTGTAAATACATACTTATCATATCTTAGTCTCAGTCAAAGTCTCATAAAGTATACCACGTACAAGTCCATGGTATGCCTTAATAAATTAGTAATGACCTTCCTAGATACTCGTACAGAATTTTGGAAACGACACGAAAATAAATTTCAGTGCAAACAAATTGTCACTTTACGATTCGACTTGTAACTAGGGTGTTATTAATATATTATTTGTATTTGATTGAAACACCACTATTTTTAAACATAGGTAGGCAAACACTCGAAAATTGTTCATGAAATAATACAATACAGCGTCATGTAATTTTTTTCGTATTCTCGCTCATATAATTAATTATGTCACCTTTTTTTAGGAGATTGGAGTAAAGTAGGTGCGGTGTTCTCTGCGGAAGATTTGGCTCTGTTAGATGCAACTGACCGACCGCCACAGGTACAAAAACTGTACTAAAAAATTACTCCAATCGTTTCGCAGTTTATCATATCGGCAAGTAACGAAGAGTTGTTTTTCAGTTGACGCCTGGCAGTGATATGGCATCCAGAAGGCAGGAGGATGTTCTCAACCAAAACCTGCCTCAACCAGTGATATCAACTAACTTTAGGCCTAACTACGTAGTTTCTAACAGCCCGACTTTGGGCAGTCCTAACTTTGTGTGTCCTAATGGCAATTTAAACTCTCCATTCGGAAGTCAAAGCCTGACGCTCAGTGGGCCGACTTTAAGCTCAGGGAGTCTCGCTACTTCAACACTACATAGAACAAAAGGTAAAGGTAACGCGCGTAGAAGAGAGCATGTATTATCAGAAAATCTACCTGGTCCCGAGAGCTGTGTGTAACCTTTTTTATAGATTTGACGTCTGCACTTATCCATGTTTACTTTTATACTGATTATATTAAGGATCATTTTTTGCAAGTATGGATAACACATTGGTATAAGCTTGGGATGTACTAAGTCAAAAAAGGGTATTGTAGTCATTATTATGAACTTTTACTACGGGCACAACTTTGAAATTGCGAAAACAAATCAGCTGTCAATTTTTTTTTTAATAGAACAGCGGACCTTTTTTAATGATTTCGAAGTTGTTGTGATGATGAAAGTTTATCCTAATGATGAGTTCAATGCTTTCGGCTTAGTACACCTCAATCTTAACATAATTTCAAACTGTTTTCTTTTCGTAATTTACAATAAAGTAGTTTCTAATGTTTACAAGAGCTTATAGTTACAGTATTACAGAAATACATACATAAATAGACAACTGTTTTCATTGAAGAGGACAAATTAAGTGGTTAACTACTAGGGTAGGTTGAAGTAGGTAATTATATTTTTCAAATTGAGGTCAGTGTGGTCCATTCTATAAGGATTGTTGAAGAATTTATGAATGTATGTACTTGTTTTGCCAAAACTACTCAATTTGTTGGCGTGACAATATTTGTAAATAGTAGACGTTTTGGACTTAAATAAGTACAGAACAATTTGCTTCTAAACACATTTGAATAAGTTAGAAAAAATAAAATTGTAATGATACGACCCACTATATGACTGCTCAAGAACATACAATATTGCTAAGCAAATGTGCTTGATAGCAAAATTTAGTGTATTATGCTATTGCTCAAATGTAAATCATTTTAATCTTGATTTCGAAGAAGGCCACCTAGAATCGTTTAGAATTTTTCAACATAATAAAGAAGCAATTTACCGAAAAAATTCCAAGATTGAAGTAAAAAGTATTACAAATATAAAAATATTCAAAATTACCTTTCAATGAAAATCGTAAATAAAAACTCTCTGGCCTAGATTGTCTAGTAATATTTATACTTAGATGAGTTTGTAAGTAAATATAGTAAATAATATAAGTGAAAAGGCTTGTAGAGGCTCCTATTTATTTTAGTAAACTCGGTTGTGTGATGTAAATAATGTTAGTTGTAAAAATAAAACCAAAATTGTATGTACAGAAAATAAGTAGGTAAATATCGTAAGTGAGTCGCTTTCGTTGTCAATTTAAGTGAAAATTGTTTAGCAAATTGTAAATATTGATCTAGCGATTAAGACAGAAATGAATCATTGTAACTTACAACATTGCATATCACACTAATATTATATCGGCGTATTTTTTTGTGTGTAAGTGTGTTTGTATGTTTGTTGCTTCTTCACGCTCAAATGGCTGGGCCAATTTTGATGAAATTTGGTATAGAGGTAGCTGATTCCCTGAATTAACACATATGCTATTTTTCATCCCGAAAAAATGTGGCGACGGGGTGCAGCTAGTATATTATACATAATTAATATATCGTCGTAACTCGTGTGTATAACTTATCTACAGTAAATTTCAGAGCTTACAACATTTGGGAATCTTCAAACGGAGATAAAATCTTTTGGGCAAGCGTACTCAACTTTAGCCCCTGTCTACACTTTGGTCAAACATGGTCAAAAGTAAACCCATTTTACATATTTTATTAAATTACTGATATTATATGACTTCATAACCCAAAGTATATATATAATGGAGCTGGCATAGTCGCCAAGCGACACAAGCTCCAAAACAAAATTTAGATTTAAAAAAAACAAAGTAGGTACCAACACTTTTTAAAAAGCACTTTTTGTTTGCAAAAGTTTGTTACGCGATAATTCTGTCAATTATATTATGAATCTATTTTGATGACTTTTTTTTGCTTGGTAGATCATACTTTAGAGGTGGCCACTTTTGGTGGATACTTTTGGTTTTTATTATAATTTACCGCAAATAAAGACCAAAATAAATGCCAATAACTGTGATTTCACTGTAAAATTATTCTCCATTTGCAAAAATTTTTTTGTATGGAAATCTTACCACCTTAAGAATTTTATTCCCAAGTATATTAAATGTCGTTGTTAGTATGAAACTCTTAAGTGTTCAGTGAAACTAATTTTATGAACCGTTCAGTGCTTTAAATTAAAATTAAAAGATATTTCAACTTTAACAATAGCTGCATGATTATTCTCGATTGTAAAACTTGCGGGATTATTATACATATAAATAAAATCGTACTTAATATATCTTTGAGTGAAAATCTTGCAATGACTATGAAAACTTTATTCAAAATCCGTTGCGTGCTTAGAAAAACTAAGTAAACAAATGGACACGCGAAATTCAACTTAATTTTATACCATATAGTGATGACGTATGTTGTAAGTTACAGTAACAAATGAAGTAGTGCCATTTTTATATAGCAATTGTAAATGTTTCAATTTTGCGTTAATTCTATTGAATAGAGTTTAATATTGTCGCATATTGTGTAAAACGAAAATGACCTACGAACAAACTGTTGTAGCTCTTAATTTTCTGTGGTTCTAACGATATGGCAATTTTATATTTAATAAATAAATAATGGTTTATATAAAAATTGTGCTTTTATTCTTTTCCGTGGGCATCTCCTGTTAGTTGATTTTAGGTGTGGTATGATGATATATCAAAAATAAGTAAATTAAATTAAATAAATATCGTAGGACATTACACACAGCGCCATCTGACCCCAAACTAAGCAGAGCTTGTGTGATGGAAGTCATGTAACTCATAGAATACTTAAATACTTTTTTTTTTGTAAAAACATACTTATAATACATACAGGACACCCAGACACAAAACAAACATTTGTTTATATCACAAACTGTTTGTCCTGGGTGAGAATCGAACCCACGCCCTTCGGCTTTGGAAGCAATCATACTACCAATGAACCAACAGGGCTGTCAAATGTTATAAGCTTATAAGAAAATCTGAACATTTTACATGTAATAACAAAACAAGCATTATTTGGTGTTCGCGTACATGATTTTGTGTGTATGTGTGTGCGACAGAGAGAGATAGTTATACGTAGTGTATAAATGTGACCACATCTGATTAAACATAAGACTGATTACTAACTGCAGTAGCGAACGTCAAACAAAACGACAAGTATTGTAGAGATTTACTACGATAACATGAACCGCCCCTCCAAAATTCAAAACATTTGAATGTATTTACAACGCACCACCACGCATGTGCATGTGCTTACTGGTACCGCCGTCAAACGCCTAGTCGAGCTAGCAAAACCATGGATTTGTGTCTCGACTAGTGCCGTTCATTAATCGCTCTTTATTATTAGTATGGCGCTGCACTGACGTACTCTATGAAAATGACACGTGCGTTGTCTTCCGCGGCCAACTAGTTATGGTAAAAACAAATCTAGTGCTATTGACGACAAATAATAATTACAACTACAAGCTCTTTCTTTAAGGATGTGACTACACACCTTAAAACAGAAATTGGGAAGGGCGGACCATGTCATCGTAGTAAATCTCTACTTTAAAGCTATAACAGCTCCTGCGTCCATACTGTTCTATCTAAACATAGGTTATATTTATATACTGTTCCGAACAATCTAATAAAACCGCCCTTCCCACCTGTCTCGTGCCGCTCAAGTCTGGTTACTTAGCTCTCTATATCGGATTAGTGAGTTTATTTGACGCAAAGGAATAGAGCTTCATCTAGACATAGATCAAAAACAGCCTAAAAGAAAAAGAGTTTGTAGCGATGATAGCTCAGTGGTTAGCGCGGTAGGTTCGCATGCCGAAGGGCGTAGGTTCAACTCCCAACAATGAGCTTGAGCTGCCGGTGAAGGAAAACATAGCATGATGGTAGGGTACTCTCTAGTACTCGGCTGGCTAGCTACCACCCTCAAGTTGAAAATCTGCCGCCAAGCGTCTAACGGTGTGTTCCGGCAGCCTCACTTGAGAGCCAGTTGCATTCCAGGCTAGGTGTGCTTTACCGTCTTCGACCACACCTTCACTTGACCATAAGGTAAGCTGTGGTCAAACACCTAGTCAACCATAAAAAAATAGTCACGTGCTTACTATAAATGACACATTACAAAGCACTAACCATTTTAAAACCACATTTTTGATGAACCCTAAAGTTACAGCTCTGTCGGTTCATTGGTAGTATGTCTGCTTCAAAAGACGAAGGGCGTGGGTTCGATTCCCACCCTAGGGATAAACATTTTGTGGTATAAAAATGTTTGTCTGTGTCTGGGTGTACTGTATGTATTATAAGTATGTATTTCCAAAAAAAAAAGAAGTATTTAAGTATTCTATCAGTTATCTGTCTCCCATAGTACAGTTGCTTAGTTTGGGGTCAGATGGTGCTGTGTGTAATGTCCTGCGATATTGTTTACAAGTCCCTCCTAATGCACGCTACTTATCTCAATTTTTCTCGGGACTTTTCTACTTTTTTTTTTAATTTTCAGGTTCGATCGTCTAACGTGGTGGACGCGCAGAATCTAACGATGGACTAATTTATAGATATAGGCATGGCAGTAACTGGCAACAAAATCGGTTTACCTTAGTGTAAAAGTTAAGCTTATGCAAATATTGTTAGAAATTAACATACATTTTAGACAAATGCAAACAGCCCTAGACAGTAGTTTACAAACAGGTCTAGCGGTCTCGTCTTGAATTATTCATGAGTTTAAAATATCTAATTAGACATTGGTTATGGAAAACAATACCATTGGAGCTCAAATGTTACATTTGTCAGGTGAATTTGATTTTGTTTCTTGTTGGTACAACTTTGAGCGTTTTAATTTATAGTTGCTCATAGTAGGTACTTGTTATTTTGTGTATGGAACCGATCTTAAAATCACAAAATAAATAAGTAAAATTAATATTTGTTGACGACACCATAGTCAAATTCTATGTATTCTAAAGCAGAATATTTATGATGATTAACGAATATTATTAAAGTTACTAAACTGCAGAAACTAAACTATATGAAATACATAGAGGTAAGGTTTAGTTTAGTTTAGACAGCCCTGTCGGTTCATTGGTAGTATGTCAAGAGCTGAAGGGCGCGGGTTCGATTCCCACCAAGGGTATTATGAGTGTATATTTACAAAAAAAGTAATCAGTATTCTATTATTCATTCATTCATTCATTTAAAGTTAAACAAAGTGTTTTAAGTTGACAAAAGTTACGGACCCCGCGAAGTCTGAGGATCTACAAAACGGCGGTCAAACCATCCTTTACGTAAAAGATATCAAAACTTATATTTATATTTCACGACACCCGACATTATTTGGCAATCTCGACTACAACGATACGGCAAACGATCATCCTCTGTGATGATAAAGACTGTTCACAAACTGGTAAAATAACGACCAGATAATCTACACTAACGTCGATAAGTACCTACTCGTTGGCCGTGACGCTTAGCAAGATGAACTAATAACGATTAATAATATGCTTACGATTAAATACAACAATGCCGGCTAAATACCCAGAATCGGACAAAAATATTACAAACTAACGGACGCCTCCCACCCACCCGCGTATTTCCCGTTCCCTTGGGAATACAGGTATAAAAAGTAGCCTATGCCCTTCGGGGATAGAGTAGCTTCCCAACGGTGAAATTTTTGAAATCGGTCCAGTAGTTCGGAGCCTATTAAATACAAACAAACAATCAAATCTTTCCTCTCTATAATAGTATAGATAGATAACAGAAAATAAGAAGCTCAATTGGTCGTAATTTTGCTTTCGGAGCTGTAGGGCGTGGTTTCGATTCCCACCCAAAACATATATTTACGTGACGAACATAAACATTTGTTGTGTGTCTGAGTATTCCATATGTAATCACAACAAATTAAAGTTATCTGATTCTTATAGCCCACGCTTAGTTTGGACCTAGATGGCGCTGTAAGATATGTCTTCAAATATTTAGTTAACACTTTGTTTGATTAGAATTACCTAGGTAAGGTCAACGATGTAAATATATTTAGATACCTTATGGTAGTGATCGATTCACCGAACTGCACTGCATGTGAGATCGTGGAAGACGCGCATCGTGTGCTGATGGAATGTATCCGGAACGAGGCGCGAGATCTATTTAGTTATTGTAATAATAGTATTGTTTATGATGTAGAGTGGTATAACGGCATTTTGGTTTCAGCAGCTTCAGAGGAAGCCAAAATGCTATTAAAAGTATATAAAAGTAGCGTATATATGTAAAAAAAACTATTGTATTGTTTTGTAAAATTATTATTTATTGTGTTACAGGGGTGACATAGTCACTGCGTGATTCAACCCCTATAAATCAAATAAAGATAAAAAAGATATTAAAAAAAATTAGGTCATAGGTAACAAGTAACAAGGTTTGTAACAAGGTCAACGCATCGAGCTATATTATGATTAAGAATACAGATTGCTTTGATATAGGATTAGTAAGGCAACCAATATTGTTTATTATTGTTTCAAGCAAATAAATTGTCAAGAATTTTTTATTTGTTGAAGAAAAAGAAGTATTCATTTTATTTTATTTTTATTTGGAAAACATACAGTGAAAAATATCTTAATTATCAAACTATAATACTAGCTTAACGCCATTTAACAGTTTTCGAACATTGAAGCTAAGCTTGTTTGCTAACAGAGAGAAAAGTACCTATGTTCATAGTACAGGTTATATTTGAAGTAAAAGTCATACAGGGGACACACCAAACCAGATTTAGTCTAATCAAATTAATACTAGTATTAAGTCAAACTCAGGAAAGCCTTCCAGTTTATTCACGAAGTTAGAAGTTACTTATGTTGCAACCCTCTGCTGGGCGATGGCTGGCACATGCGTCATACTCGTGATCGGGTGCTGCTTGCGGGTCGCTGGTCTGCTCGCGGTATACACACAATCTAGTACCTACTTTAACCTTTGATTAATATTACTAACGTAACTTTCCTTTTTGTAATGTAAAATTGTTAAAAAATAATATGTAACTAAAGTTGACAAAGGTCACGGACCCCAGTGTCTGTGGAGCGTATAATAATTTTTTTTTTTTAAAAAACCCTCTGCTGTCTAAAACTAGATTGAAAGTATTTCGGAAAAGTCATGTATGTTACACATTGTTGAATATTATGTTGTGTATTTTTGTAGAAAGTTAATGTCTAGTAGTCTTCTCAATCTACTTTCTATTCTATTAACACATTTTTTTCAGCAGCAAGTGTTTCGTTGTTGTGTTAGTTATATTCCGAGTCTAGTCGTATTTATTTAGGCACAATAAGAAATTCCTACGCTACGTGAAGTAACTCGTAAAATACTGAAATAGAATTACTTACAGCCCGAAATAGGCTTATACCTTCTGATTACACCTCTCACTGTCAGCTTTTAGGGGCTTGAATTAAAACGAAGTGGCTTTGACTGTAACATTATTAATGATTTTAGACACCTTCCATTCAGTGGGAACTAAAGTTTTAATGGAATAATTGCTTCCGAAATTCTGTTTTCGTTTTCATTGTCATTAATAAGCTATTGTGTTTAACGATTTCTGTAATATTTAACTGTGAGAAAGAATTACTTTATGGTTTCGTGTAAAAATACAATAATTTCTGTAACCCTATCTGCAGCAGTAGCTCTCGTTGTGTTGCTTTTTTTTTTTTTTTATGTTTGACAGGCTAGGTGTTTGACCACAGCTCACCTGATGTTAAGTGAAGGCGTGGTCGAAGATGGTAAAGCACACCTAGCCTGGAATGGAACTGGCTCTCAAGTGAGGCTGCCGGAACACACCGTTAGATGCTTGGCGGCAGATTTTTAACTTGAGGGTGGTAGCTAGCCAGTCGAGTACTAGAAAGTACCCTACCACCATGCTATGGTTTCCTCACGATGTTTTCCTTCACCGGCAGCTCAAGCTCATTGTTGGGGTTTGAACCCACGCCCTTCGGCATGCGAATCTACCGCGCTAACCACTGAGCTATCATCGCTACTAAGCTGCTACAACCAGTGTATTCTTACTAAATATGATGTTTAGCAATAATATAATAATTATATGACAGCCCTTTTGGTTCATTAGTAATATATCCTTACCTACGATATTGATTTATTTAGTTTTAATTATGAACAAAAAAATAGATAAATGTAAAAAAAAATTAGTTTAGCTAAAACGAAAGTGACGTAGTACGTGTAATTTATAAATGATCACATGATGTCCTTTCTTATATTCTCGAGTGAGAATTCAAGCATAAAATTGGTAAGTAACATCAATTTGTGCTTCTATTGAACAGGAGCGTCTGAATATAAAATAACATCAAATCCTTTGAAATATAACACTAGGACGGGAAAGAAGAATTTCGTCATTCTGAACATGACTTTTAACTGGACCAAGAAAAAAAGGTCGAATACGTAATGTTATCATTGCATGTACCTTATAACACCAGTCACAAGTGTTTATAAATACTAATACATACTTATAAGAATAAGAATAATCTATTGATAATAAGAATATTGAATATATCCCTGTACCAATATAGAAAAAGTGTTTAAAAGTAATAAATGTATTTCGAGATATTTTTATATATAACCAATATAACTTATAGAAAGAAATAACACTTTTAATACAAACCAGACGAAGCATTTCCAAGTCTCGACACTCGACAACTCTATCGCACATTTCTGCCGCGAAAGTTTTTCCTCAAAATTACTTTCCAAGTTGGCCTTCAATTTACACTTCAATGAAGCAACTGTAAAGTAGACATACAAATTCTACTTAAAACCAATCCAATCAGAAGTTTGGAAAGCTATCCGCCTGATTTGTAGAATGATTGATAACAGTTTGTGTATTTAATGTTTTTAGATGGAATAGGTTCCCATCAAATGTTTAGCAAACTTCGCCGGCAAAAACATAACCATCTCTTATCTAAATCCAACATTACGGAGGCCTCTACGGGTGCCACTTATGATACTGGCTCATAAGATTCTTTTGTTTTTTGTACTTTTTTATTATAATTTTGATGTGCACAATAAAGAGTGTCTCCGTCTATATATCTTTTGAATAGCAAAATAAAAAAATCTAATCACTCATTGTTTAGTGGTGAAACATTGACATAGAGGTACTTAAAAAGGTTTCAATTTCGCACTAGCTTTCGCACTACTTCGTCTGCTAGCAGATAAATTTTAAACTAACTAACTCGACTTTTGTTCAAGAGTGATTTTTCTGTATATTACTATTGCATATTCTGTGGTGCAATAAAGTTACACAAATAAAATATACACTTGCACTCCGCTGCCCGATGTTCAGCTTTTCGTTTTTATCTAATGCCTAACATTAGAATGTTAAGCATTAGATAAAAGGCTTTACGTTTTCCAATTGATGATCTTCACTATAACAGAATACGTCTACCCCAAAGTCTCTACCACTAATTATAAAAATGAAAATAAAGAAACGCCCAATTTAACCCATCAAATTTAGTATCTACCAAAGGCAATATAGCATTCGTCAACACAAACCCAAAAACAAACCGCGATATTTTAAACAATCGTATTGTTCCAATCCCGTTGGGCTGTAAGTGAGCGTAAGTCCGGTTGGCCGTAAAGCCTTCAAAATCAAACAAGTGTTCGCTACAACCGTTTTTGTCGGCGTTTATCTGATTCTCTGATTCGACCCGATCCCTCTCGTACTGGGGCCTTTCTCAATTACAGATAAGGCCCTGAATATTTCCCGGTGTTAGCTACGATGATGAGAAATGCCAATTAGAATTTGAAGGTCGGTTTCGTCTGGTTTTGTTTATTTGAAGTTTGATCGAACAACTGATTTTACCGATTTCATGTTCCTGCTTATACAAACTGGGTGATATTTTTAAACGAATGCCCAAAAAAGTAATGTAATGGTTTTTTATTTCAGCGTCCATGTACAATTGTACATATACGTATATTCTTTATTCCAATATAATTTTAAATTGCCAGAACAGATTTGGAAATAGGTATGGAGTTTTGGTTAAGTTTTTCTGATAAAAAACCTTTTTTTTTAGACATTCGTTTTTATCTAACTAAGCTTGTTTGTAGCTAAATGAATCAATTAGGTCATGGCGGATGCACAAAGTTGTTAGTGAGTTTTTTTCTCTCCGAAACGACCTTTTGTGTACAAGCACATATAGTTACTGCAGCTATAAAGTGATATAATAATTGATACTTATTTAATTAGGTTTATAATTGTTTTTCTTTATTATACTATTAAAAAAATTGGCATATTGAATTTAGTTTTAGACTTTATGTGTATTTTTGGATAAATAATTATAATTGTTTTTAAATTAAATCCTTGTCCTTATTGTAACCACCGACTTATAGTCGGAAATACACTAAAGATATAACTACAAAATAGTGACTATGCCAGATCGCCGGATTTCCGTTTCCGCTACTACCAACTGTCATATATAGGTATTTTAGTCACTACTCTAGAACTGGGCGAAGGGCATTTATTACCTAAAATATAGGTATTGCTTACCAAATAATACAACTCTATTTTTAACACCGAAAATTACAAGCACACAATAAACTAAACAATTTTTTTTATAATTTTTCATAAATAATTTTTTTTTTTGTTTTTTTATTAATTTACCCTTTTGTGCAGGCTAAAGCTGTTAAGCCATACTGCGTCGTCCTACATGATATTATACCAGGATATTGTCTATTAAACTATCATCTTTTCCGCCTCAGAATGTCTAACACTTCTCATTGTAAACATTGTTTAGCGCAAGCGGTCGTATCCTTTGGATATGTTTTTGACTTATGCTGATAGACGGACTTTTTTTAAATATTTAGCGATTTTGAATTTGTCCCGCATTGCATTAAGGAGATGCTTATGAATGCCTCAACGTATAAACATTTATACACTTTTAAAATTAACTCTGTAGGTGAAATATAGGTGATATATATGATACGTCAACACGTATCATACGTACCTACTGACGGACATAAATAACGTATGACATCCTACTTCCTACTAATATTACAAATGCGATAGTTTGTGCGTATGTTTATTACTCTTTCACGCAAAAACTACTGAACGAATTTGGATGGAATTTGATGTAGACGTAGCTGAAACTCTGTATTAACACATAGACTATTTTTTATCCCGAAAACATGTAGCGGGTAACAGCGTAGGTGTGCGGGACGCAGCTAGTTTTCTATAAATTTTCTTATATGAATGCAAAATTTTCGACTTTATACTATACTTTAACTAGATGGGTCGAGACCCTAGCAGTGTAGTTTTCTCATGTTGTTTTCATTCACCGACAACTCAGACTCATTGTTAGATTTTAAACCCATGCCCTTCGGCATGTGTACCGATCACCCAGACCACTGAACTATCATCGCGACAAAACATTATGCTATTTGCTTTGCTATACAATGAACAGACTAAATCACGTCTACCATGGTACAATTATGTGCACGGTAGCCGAGTCATATCTCACCCGCGCTGCGTTGAAGTGGCATGCTCCACAATGAGCCATTGTCTAGGATCCGCTTGGAGAGGTTTACAAACTTAGCACTCCAAGCCATTAGTCCATTAGACAACAATCTTGACCTGCGCCAGTTTAGGGTTAAAGGAGCTCTACAGTGTAAACTGACTCTTTGAGCTGCCTCTTGATATTTTACCGGAAAACTTCGAACTCTGATATTAAGGTAGTGCACTCAGTGACTCATGAAAATGTTATTGCGTTGATCTTATGGAAGTCATTTAAAAGAAAAAGAACTCTTGACACAGCTGTCAGTTGTGCCATATTCGTATTGTTTGTGCTCACTCTAGAATATACAAAGGATTTGACTAGAAAGTTTAGAAATGTATATTCCTTTAACTACATTAAATAATTAATTTACTATTTTTATATATAATGTAACTATATTTAATTTAGATACCTTTTGTTTTAATTTTGCTGTTTTTTAACAATAATTTTAACCACATGACTAGCAGGTTACTGTTGTAATAAAATGTATTTTTTCTTAATAGAATACTAATATTTAATATATAACTATATTTAATATTTAATAAATAATGTTTTATTTGAAAATTCCTGATTTATTTGCTCTTTTAGTTCATATGTATTTATAGCCGTAGACAAAACATATATAAATTCAGTGGTTATAAGTCCATAAACTACAATTATATCTTATTTAAAAATAAATAAAACATGGTTTTCCTTTTCCCACACACGACAAAATGTTTTCCTTATTTTATAACGAATAATAAATACGTAACACATTTGAAAGGACACAATATTATTTCAGTAAAGGCCTTGGCTGCCTCCGGCCGTATTAGTCCCTTGACCTGGAAAAATAAACAGATACAATAAGTAATAGGGAATTTGTCTTTCGAATCTGATTTGTATAGTAGATACAATGAAGTATTGTCATGTCATCGCTGTATCTGTAAGCGACCAAGAACTAAATTTAAAAACTTTTTTTTTTTTATTTAAACTTAAATCATACCGAATTTTAAAAAATTCTTTGAAAGCAATCTCTTTTTAATTAAGTGAATATATGACAATGAAGTTCTCGGAATCCCCATTTATATACACATAACTGTAAATAGAAGTATGTTCGTTGTTGTTAACTTAATAATTAATGAATAAGCTCAAGCTTAGTGTTTGAATCCACGCGCTTCGGCGAGTGAACCGACCGGTTCTGACATAACGTTTGTAACAAATGAGTGTATTTTTTGTTTGTTTTAGGTTTTTGTTTGATAACATTCCGCCTGATAATAAACAATAATGTGGTTTAGGCACGCTTACCTAGAGGACCTGTTTAGTTTGGATTACCCCATTTTTTGCGTTCAATATAATTTTTATATTATTACACTTGAAAATAGAACGATGTCAGTTCTATTTTCAAGTGAATAACCCCAAATAAATTAAATAAATATATGTTAAACTGTATGTTTAGGTTTATTTAGCATATTCAAATTTTGAAAATAAAAATAACTGTAATCGAGTGAGTTACACATTTCACGTTAGTAAAACATAACAGAACGGCCCAATTAATTTTATTATGTCATAATATAACACCGATTTGTTTCGTCGTGCCAATAACAAAGAAGGGAAGTAGGTAAACAATAAAATCAGGGTTGTGTCTGAACAAAGATCGTATTGTAGTTATTACTGAATCATTCCCATTTCTATCAATAAAATACTAGTTTGTGGTCAAACAGTCTCATCAAAACATCGTTAGGCTAGGAGTCATTTGAAAAGTAAAAGTATAGAAAGTAAGTATTTATATGTGATTTTTTTGAAGTTAGATGTAGCGATGATAGCTCAGTGGTTAGCGCGGTAGGATCGCATGCCGAAGGGCGTGGGTTCAAACCCCAACAATGAGCTTGAGCTGCCGGTGAAGGAAAACATCGTGAGGAAACCATAGCATGGTGGTAGGGTACTTTCTAGTACTCGGCTGGCTAGCTACCACCCTCAAGTTGAAAATCTGCCGCCAAGCATCTAACGGTGTGTTCCGGCAGCCTCACTTGAGAGCCAGTTCCATTCCAGGCTAGGTGTGCTTTACCATCTTCGACCACACCTTCACTTAACATCAGGTGAGCTGTGGTCAAACAACTAGCCTGTCAACCATAAAAAAAAAAAGTCACAAGTTTGATAGCTTCATGGAATGCTTTAAGTAGCATAGCCTAAAGTATCCGTTCTAAGCCCACTGTCATGGTGCGTTAGGACATCTTCCGCCGACAGTAATGGACTCTGAGAGATAACAGATATAATAACAGGAGATGTTGTCCGAAACAAGACAATGACACACTCAGTTGTAAATCCGCTGAGCACCTTTTTTGCAACGATTCAAATGAATTTTTTAAGTCTTCAAATGATCTACAATGTAAGGTAATCTTCTTTTTTATTATTGGCGTAGCGTTTATACATTTGCTGTTTTCATATTTTCTAAGATTTTATGAAAAACCAAGTTAAATAAGTCCAGGTCACAGTCAAAGTCACACAACGTATCATGGTCGAGTCTGATCATGCCCTAGTAGGGAAGTGGTGACTTTGCTACAAGATGTAGGTGTGGAAGTAACACAGATAGTCATGTTTCACTACATCATAAATCACTTTCACACTACACACGTAATTCGACACTTATAAAACAACATTATTTTTATACATAAACACTCGAAAAAAATCAAAGTTTTGAAAAATAATATAATGTGGAAACATGATATTTCTGCTTTCCCGCCAACAGCAAAACGACTAGTTAGTATTCGTGGCCAAGATCGTTGTTTTTCCTATTTATGTGTGTGTGTGTGTATGTGTATTGCCACTAGCTTTAAACGATGAAGTAAAACATCACGAGGATGCTTGAATTATTGAAATTGAAATTGCTTGAAGCATTTCTTAAGATGTATGAAATCTTAGATAACAGTTGTTAAAATCTGTGAAGTCTGTCAAACCGTACTTGGCCAGCGTGATTGTCTATGATCTTACCCCTTTCACAATGAGAATAAATCCGAGCCCAGCAGTGAACAATGTATAATAAAAAAGGCTGATCCATGAGAATAAAGATAAAAGTATAGTATTCAAATTATTCCCATTCGAATATCTCAGTGTAACGCCCGCCGAGACTCCGCAAGATCGCGCCGTAATGTCTATGGACGCCAGCAGATGTTCCCGCTTCCTACAGTCATTACCCTTTTGTCTTATATCCACCGCCCACCAAACCATTACCGACCTTATGCTATGCCATAACTAATGCTATTTTCCCCAAAATCGTTGCAATCAGCGGCGAACGAGTATATTATTGAGCGGGAAAATGTTTCAGAACTGAAACTGCAGGTTTTATTTTCATGCAACTATAATGACGTTGCGATATTGTCGTTTGGTCTTGGGATTGTGAGTAATTTTTATCGAATGATACGAGGCTATGGCTTAGTTAAGATTAAACTATTATATTGTCGGAACACTATGTGATATGAATAATTGAATACGTGCTTTATTGTTTTGCTAAACTTCTCGCCTAAGTACTTATATAAATACAAATTTTATATTCAAAGTCAAAACAATTTTCCACCTGTCCTTTTTTATTGCTATTGGACGGCTAAGGAGACACGGCCAAAGCACCTTCCGCCCATGGGCATTCCTCACGTACGTAAAAACGTTTTAATTCCACATTTTTCATACGTATAGCAAAGTGTGGAACCCGACCGGCGTCTGTAGTTACCCGCGAAGTATTACAATCAGGTAGGGTAATAGTCACTCGAAATTATGAAATGTAACCTACATCTTTCCAGTGACCTCTTTCAGACTAATAAAATATTCATTGCTAGAAATTATTTATAGAATAACTCGCTTTCTTTTAGATTCACAATCATATCCTATTTTGCTGTCTCAACTTTTTTTTAGAAATTACTCTGCGTCCTACAAATTTTTCCATCATCAAAATACCTACACAGTGGTCTCAAAAGACTTGCCAAATACAACGTACACCCTTACATAAACAATCTTCTAAAAATGTTGATTTCCGTTGAAATGGGTTCGATTTCCACCCAGGATAACCATTTAGTAGTATAAACTACCTAATGTTTTTCTGTGTCTAGGTGTGTGTATTGTAATGTATTTACAACAATAAAAGTACTTAAGTATGTATTCTATCAGTCATCTCACTTCCATGGTAAAAGGTTTGCTTAGCTTGGTGTCAGATGGCGCTGTGTAAAAAAACCTGCTAAAAATATCTCTAATTTTCCTAAATAACGAAACCGCACGACAAAGTCACGGAGCGCATAAACCGTAAACGGTATTTTCGGATTCCAATGCCATAATAAAGGTCCCAAGAGACAGCGACGATGTTCAGAAAACCATTTACCACGTTCCCCCTCTAAATGGGTCACATACATGGCGGATATCACTTGAAATTGGCCTAATCTTTAGTTACGGCCTCTAGAGTTTGCTTTTCAACTAACCCAGAGGGAATAGAGTGTTAAAACTACGACTGTCAAGAATTTATGGCATGTTAGAAACAGTAACAGAAACAGAAATCGGTGAAGAGTATGACTGTCGAGGCCTAGATCTCTACCACCTAATCAAAAGAACTGTCAAACAATAATTTTGTCAAACAACAATTCGACAGCCCTGTTGATTCATTGGTAGTAGGTATATCAGATGGCGCTGTGTGTAATGTCCTGTGATATTTATTTATTTATTTATTTATTTATTTATCTGCTCCAAGAGCTGAAGGGCGTGGGTTCGGTTCCCACTTAGGACAAGCTGTTCTGTGACATAAACAAATGTTTGTTCTGTGTCTGGGTGTACTGTACGTACCTATTTACAAAAAAAAAACTATTTAAGTATTCTATCTATTTAATAAATTTGAATTTTTCTTTCTATTATTGGGTACCTAAATACGCGCGACAGAAGCGCCATCACATTGTACATATTCCCATATATATGCACAAAGCACTTTAATTTCACATTTTTATACGTTCTGCGAATATATAGAAAAGTATATGACTGTATTTAAAAATAACATTGTGTTGTCTCCTTTGTCTGAATAGACAAATTCATATTAGACCGCAGGCATGACACCATATCTCATATAGAAAAACAATTAATCAAATAACACAACATCAAAAATAACTGACATATAAACATAGGTACATAATAAAAACTTTTAGTAAAAACATAGCCACAACAATTGCAAGATAATGATGGCATTATCAACTCCCATACGGAGACAAAATTCACAAACGTAAACAAAACAATAACGCAGATTCTAAATTATAAAAGCCAAAGCTGTAATTTAGCGTGTGGGGCGGGTTGCGCTCGACATTTTGTCATACGCCGCAAGTTGTCGCGCGACGTCGCGTGTTGCGCCGATCTCTCCCCCCGAGGGACAGTGCGACAAATGCGATAACCGCGTAAAATGAGCCCCAAATAAATTATAAGAGGGTTTCGGAATGCATCCTTTAAGTTAATAATGCAAGTAATATATATAAGTTTACATAAATTATCCAAACACGGACTGGATTTGACCAAGACTGGATGTTGACTACTTTTTAACTTATAAAACTTGATAATATGAAAACACTTGACACTGGAAAATGCACAAAATGCGACGCCAAAATCAAAGAAAAATAAAGCTTATGACCCTGTGGCCTATAGTATAGTGTATATTGTAGGCAACACGTTTGCGACTTGAAGTATTTGAAAGATTGAATCTATCGGTGAACACCCACATCATTATCAATATTTCAGCCGTAGGATGTCTACCGCTGGACTTTGGCTTCTTCCAAGCCTGCGTGGGCAGCAAATACCATAGAAAAAAATAATTAATTTCACGTTATTTATGGACATTTGTTTGGTAAGTAAAAAAAATTATAAGAAATTTTTAAGCAATTTTTATTTGGATTTTCGAGTATCGTTGCTAAATTGGATAGCCATAAAAATTGTATTTATTTAATTTGTTTCATAACGTCTTCATACTGCCGCAGTATCAAATATTCTACCGCCAAGCAGTAAAATAAATAAATAAATATCGTTGGACATTACACACAGCACCATCTGACCCCAAACTAAGCAAAGCTTGTACTATGGAAGTCAGATAACTGGTAGAATACTTAAATGCTTTTTTTTTTAAATACATACTTATACTAATAATAAATACAGAACACCCAGACACAGAACAAACATAAGAGTAAGCCAAGAAAGAGAGAGAAAACAAGTAAATAGTCTATCCTGGTTTGCTTAGCCGAAAGTGTTTTTTTTTAGTTTAAACTACAAGGGCTAACCTGAAGACCAGCGCTGGTCATACCACTTAGTATGACCAGTATTGTGCTGAAGTGAGTGTTTTGTAACTGTCTATCTCTGTTTGTTTTTGTTTTTGTGCTTATTGCAAAATAGCACAAATACAAAAGTTGCGATGATAGCGCAGTGGTTAGCGCGGCGCGTGGGTTCAAACCCCAACAATGAGCTTGAGGTGACGGAAAACATCGTGAGAACACCATAGCATGGCGGAAGGATACTTTCTAGTACTCGGCTGGCTAGCTACCACCCTCAAGTTGAAAATCTGCCACCATGCATCTAACGGTGTGTTCCGGCAGCCTCACTTGAGAGCCAGTTCCATTACAGGCTAGGTGTGCTTTACCATCTTCGACCACACCTTCACTTAACATCAGTGAGAGAGTCAACCATAAAAAAAATCTTTTTACATCACAACGCTACCAAGACTTATATTTTACTAGCGCCAATGCAGAGATACCCTAGACTGTGTTACTCAAAGTTCGAGCAACTTCAGCAATGCCGCAGTGTTGATTGGATTAGATTTTTTTTAAGTCAACAAATTTCCTAATGAATCCGATTCATACAACGACAATTATCAGAAGCTGTTGAAATCCCTCAGTATTTCCAAGTTTAAAGTGTCGGTAAGCAGCGAGCACGGCACCAGGGAAATGATTACCATATTCAACGCATTTCCTCGCACGCCGGAGGTAGGCTTCTAAGGAAATTATTTGTCATATTAACGTCACTCTGGCTCGAGTTTCGACGCAGAGATGTTAATATATTGAATTATCATCGGCGTTCCGTTGGCAATCTTGCCAGCCGTATCGATACAAAACTTGTAAGCATGTAGGCATACTTATATTTGCGTATCACAGTTGCCACAAGCAAAGAAGAAAATCATTAAAATTGACCTTTATAACTCCAAACCTCCACTCACACACCTCTTCCTCCTCCTCTCTCCTCCTTTCACTCTCCTTCACTTCTTTCTTCTTCTTCTTTATTTTAAGCTTTGCTTTGCTTTGGGTCAGATGGCGCTGTATGTAATGTAAAAAACCTTATCCCGCTTACACGTGTATTATTATATAAGAAACCCGTACATAGAACCTGAGTCTACGATTAAAAATTAATGTTTGTTCGTTTGTATTTTATGTGTTGCCGTACCGTTCCTCCGATTGCGATGAAACTTGGCCAACTTATTGCTTGCATTTGCACGGTTACAGTGTTTTTTTACGGCAGAAATTCGCTGGATTCTAGCTAGTAAGTAACCCTATCCTATTAATGTTATAAGTGTGAAATTTTGTATGTTTGTTACTCAATCATGCAATTAAATTTGACACAGTTTATTACCTGGTTTAACATATAGGATACTTTTTGTATCAGATTTAATTTAAAAGCTTATTTGTTAATTCACTCATTCCTTCAGTCGTTCATTCACGCAGACGAAATCGCGGGTAACAACTACTAATAAATAAATATTACATATTTTCACACAGAGCCATCTTTAAGCTAAAATACATAAAACAGCTGTATTTTTACATTTTTTTATAATTACTGGTCACACCAGCCTTACATATCGCAATAGTCTTTTTTTTATATGAATAGGTATACTTATTGCAATGTAGAAGCTGCTCGTGTTCGCTCTGTACATAGAATTCTTTGGCCACGAGATTGCTGATGTCTTCTCGCAGAATGTCTTTTGTGTCAAACGTAATAAGCCTTCCATTTCTTGATTACGAACCTTATCAATTGGTTTATTAATTATATCGAAATTGACTTTAATTAAAACACAATATAGCACTTTCAATGCGTCTTCGGTAAACTATGAATCTACCTAAGTCTAAGGAAAGTGTTTTTTTGTCACTCTAATTAAATAGCAGTCGCCGCACCAAACAAAAACGACGAAGCCAACAAATCAATTTTACGTCAGGAAATTACTTTGTAAAGTTGAAAAGGGTTCTACGATACGCTACCAAATTGAAATTCTTTTGTGTAGGTACCAGCGCTTTTACATGGCCGCAGTGTTACCTGCCTCGTTGAATCATTGCGTAACGACATTTTTCGAACAAACTTCACAAAACTCGCTGTTAGGTTCTCTGAATGGAAATGAGTTTCTACTCAAAAAACACACATGTGGCTAGTTGGCATAAAGGTTTTTATTATTTAGCAAGTTTACCATTTAAATTATCATATGCGTTCCGTTGGCAAGCTTAATCATAATCGTAATCATATTTATTGATAAGGAGGTGTTACAGGTCAAGAATTTTTAAAATTTTTTTTCTTTTTTTGATTTTTTTTTCTTACCCGCTGGATCGATTCAAATTTCAAAATGTTTTATTGTAGGCTATGACATGTTGGTGTTATCCGTTAGTTATCAACTCCAACCCCAACAATGAGCTTGAGCTGCCGGTGAAGGAAAACGTCATGAGGAAACCATAGCATGGTGGTAGCGTACTTTCTAGTACTCGGCTGGCTAGCCACCCTCAAGTTGAAAATCTGCCTCCAAGCATCCAACGGTGTGTTCCGGCAGCCTCATTTAAAAGCCAGTTCTATTCCAGGCTAGGTTTGCTTTACTATCTTCGACCATACCGTCACTTAACATCTGGTGAGCTGTGGTCGAATACCTAGCTTGTCAACCATTAAAAAAAAGCTTTTACTAAGCTCTTGTCTGTATTGTGTATGTATACACAAATTATATTATTATGAATCAAATCTCATGCATAGTTTCAACAATAAATACTATTCTATTCTATCATTACGAAAAACTGCTATGGGCATAACTCAGCTGATGTTATTTACTATTTCAGAGTTGTGTCTAAGTTGTTGTGAGTTGTTCCAATAAATTATTTATCAGCTTTGTACAGTGTATACCGCAGCTAGCTGTTAGCTTTTAGATTTTTTGGTGAACATTTTTAGAAATTTGTTTTTAAATTACATTTTAAATAATTGTAGGCCTGTTAACTTAACATCTGTGTGTGTGTTTTCAGTATAATATTATTAGAAATGTTACAAGCATTCGCATAAAGAAAACCGGTAGATAAATATAGGAAGTCAATTTGTTAATCATGCTGATGAATTGGTAACACAGTCAACAACGTCGACTATACCATCATTAAGTGAAGACAAATTACCCACGCATATCGTTACTGTAGTTTACTTACACACGTACATTGTTTGCTTGGGGAGCATTTAGCTAAGTGAAGATCGCGCTTAATGTTGCAAGAGGCAAATTTGCACACCCTTGTTTAATTAATAACAGAACTTAATGTCTAATTTAGATAAAATAGTATCTGTATTGGATCCATCAGTTTTCGGTACGCCATTCAAATTAGTTAGTTTATTATCCATCCAAACATTGTCTGGAAGAAATTCGCTCTAGGCTATATATAAGGCCGCCGTTGTATGGTTAGGCGTTGTCCCTTACCATTTGGAGAGCTTTTTTTTCTTTGGTTTTGGCGTCGCTTCTTGAGCATTTACCAGTGGCAAGTGTTTTATCTTTTCAAGTTTCAAAGTTTCAATAAGTTGCCTCGTAGCTATAGATATAGTCAAAGGCCAGTCTTGGTCAAGTACAGTCCGTGTCAGTCAAGTCCAGTCATGCTTTAGTAAAGTAGTGGCGACTTTACTATAAAGCTTCGATGGAGTTTTGGAAGCAACACGAAAAGTCATGTTTCACCACATTATATCACTTTCCCACACTCGCGCTTGTTATTCGGCACTTTATGAATAAAACACCACCATTTTTATGCATAAACACTCGACAAAACACGAGCTTTAGAAAAAAATACAATGGGGCTACACGAATCTTTCCGCGTTCCCGCCAAAACTTTTGGAGAGCATTTCGTTTTTCTCATTGCTTTGCAAAAACAAAATTGTGGTTACCCTTTTTCTTTTCGAATAATGTGCTACTTTTCCATAGACAATTTACAAGATAAGTCAAGTCAAGCTCTTCCTACTTCCTATATTATGGGTGAGGCTAGGAGTCGGCTTCAAGATTACACCTTCATGCTGAAGCTGGGCTTTGGGTAAACCACAGGGTGGTGGCCACAGGGGTATTTTATGTATTTTTTTTTTATCAGAACTCGTTGGCTTCATCTTGTCTTTGTGGGTCTCATCCCGTCTGCATCCTCGTCTTTAAGATAATTTACGTATGCCAAGAGTGTACCAACTTTTAGAGCAACATTACCAGCTAGAGAAACGTGAATACAGGCATAAATATATATGTACATATGCATATATAGTGTGGTCCAAAACGTCCAGCTGCGCGGGTCGCCATAAACCAACGCCGCACAATATTTTCCAATTATTGACTCCGCCATATTGTCCCCGACTGTGTTTAGCTGTTATTACCACTTCATAGAGATGTCGGCCCGCGATATAATCTCGAGATTTCTCCCAACTTTACCAGTTTGTGTTGGAACTCCTTCTGAGTCCCGAGGTTTTAATTTATTTCCTTTTAGTTTCTTAGAATGAGAACTTTGTGAAGAGTTCGTTTTTTCTGTGGATAAGAAATCAAGTTACATTATTTTATTAACACCTCGAAACCCAAAGGTATAACGACGCTTTAAGTAGCTAATGCAAGCGTATTTTGGTACTTCGGTTGATTGCTAAACTTACATGAGCAACAAGATATGAGTCGTGAGATAAGACGAGAGACGAGACGGGATGAGAGACCAGAGACGAGGCGAGTCGAGAGAGGAGACGAGACAACTCTTTTTTGTTCACACTATAAATCAAATATTGATAACAGAAACAGCTTAATACGTTGACACCTTAATTGTTGTTGTGATCCATATAATATGATTATTTTAATATAAATTTACTAAAAGCATTAAAACTGTTGCAAAATAAAAAAAATAGAACAATAATTACATTACATTAAGTGTTATTTTGATAATTTGCATTATCGAATGTATTTAGGTATTTTATTAATCGTGTCAATAAATCTACAATAATTTTTCAAGTGGTAAGCGGTAATCAGGATCCCTTTGACGTCCCGTGGCGCGGAAAATGTGGTTACTAACTTAAACCGTATATGTAGTATGAACTGACGGCAATAGGTACATTCCCGTAATTAGCCACATATACTTACTTGCGGAAAATTCCAAACAGGAATCATTTATCACAATGTACTTGTAAGTCTTGTAAAAGTTATACGGCAAATATGTCCAGGCCACTACTTTAGTTTGCCAGTAACTTGAGTTATGAAGTTTTGGAGTGGCTGCGAATCGGCAAACGTAGTCTAGCACGCCCTGATACCACCGTCACCGTCGTCTAGGTAGGTACCGGTTCCAAGGGTGTGTTCCTATTTAAAGGGTAGCAAAATTACTGGGCTGTTGAGACTAACTATCGTTGAGACAACCAAGTCTCAAAGTAATGAGCGCCAGAACAGCGATGCCCTGATATTTGTTATGTTACTCAAAGTTCTGTGTATCGCTGCAATGCCCATGGGCATGTGTTGTCTCTTACCGTCAGAAGAATAGCTCGCTCGTCACATTACTTTTACATAAAAAATACTAAGATGATAATGAATTGATAATTTCTAACGCACAAGCTGTTAGAACGTCTTGAAAAAGAATAACATCTTAGAACATCCCTAACTAATCTAGCATCGATAATTGCGTACATTGGTAGAGCATTTTATTTAGGAGAGCTAATGCTTGAACACTATAAATTGTTGGTTAATAATATCACGAAAGTACTGTTTTTTTAGTTGTTATTTATAAATTAATTTTTCCAGTCCCGGATAAAAAT
Source organism: Biston betularia (assembly GCA_905404145.2). Classification (NCBI taxonomy): domain Eukaryota; kingdom Metazoa; phylum Arthropoda; class Insecta; order Lepidoptera; family Geometridae; genus Biston; species Biston betularia. The sequence goes on from FR989879.1 coordinate 7,361,619, forward strand.
AATTTCTGTTAGCGAAAATTTTTGATTCGCATTAAAACGTAGATAATCGCTAAGAACACTCCATAACTTGGTAATTGCTTTTTACCTCGGTGGGCCGTGCTTTTAGTCGGATTGCTTATTTAGTTAATGAACTTCGAAGCTTCAAACTTTTTGCTTTTCACTTCTTTAACAGCTCAGAATTATCTCGGAAATTATTGGAATTCAATTGTGGCTGATGTCACTGTTTGAAGTATTTCATTTCAAAAAATCTTTTCTAATACTGTTTTTTTTTTAATGTAGTTGTAATGAGTCGAGCAAGACGCTCTCCTGATGGTAAGAGATTACGTCTGTCCATGACCATTGCAGCGATACACAGAACTTTGTGTAGTAAATACAGCTCATCTGTGGTCAAAGATGGTAAAGCACATGGAAAGCCTGGATAGGAACTGGCTTTCAGAACACACTGTTAGGTACTTGGCGGCAGATTTTCAACTTGAGGGTGGTAGCTAGTCAACCGAGTATCTACTAGAAAATACCACCACCATGCTGTGGTTTCCTCACGATGTTTTCCTTCACCGGCAGCTCAAATTCATTTTTAAGATTTGAACCCACGCCCTTCAGCGTGTGAATCGACCGTTCTAACTACTGAGCTATGACCGCTACAAAAGTTTCTCCAAAAAATTCGCATCCAACTTTACAAGTTTTTTATATACGAACTAAAAATAAGTCAGGATATACTTAGTATTTTAGCATGAAATTATGAATACAGTAAACTCCTTTCGTGTTAGTACACCACCCAAGCTTATAACCTTGTATAGTCTAGGAGTTAAGGATAAGCTAAGCCGCAATTTCAACCAACTTTAGGCATTTTTCATGATTTTATAACAAAAAACTTCTGGGTAAAAGTACTTTTACCCGCAATCTTAATAATTTCACATAATCTCTAGAAATATAGCTTTCTTTATTAACTTAGCTTCTGTTGATAGGCGCTCAAGTAATTTTATAGTTATGATTTTATACTGTGGACATATTAATTTAGTTCTTAAATTCTTATTTCCTACAATTTTCTTGGATTTCATCATCATCATTCACATCCTTTCTTATCCCACTGTTGGGTTTTATTATTATATCCAACCCATAACAGCCCTGTTAGCTAATTAAGCTAAAAAAAATTATAGTAGCTCTACTTCTGAAACTGAAGGACGTGGGTTCAATTCTCACCCAAGAGCAACATCCCACTAACATTATTATAAATGTATAAGTTTGGATGGATGTTTGTTACTCTTTCACGCAAAAATTACTGAACGGATTTGGATGAAATTTGGTTTGGAGGTAACTGAGACCTTGTATTAACACACTGGTAACACCGCGGGGCGCAGCTAGTTAATAATATTTGTTGTGTGTTAGGTATTCTAGATACATTACACATAATTATTATAAGTATGTACTTAGAAAAAAAGTTATTTGGTTTCCATAGTAAAAGGTATGCTTAGTTCGGGCTAGATCGCGCTGTATGAAATATATTCCAATACTAAAACTATTTATTAATCGTTAAAAATAAATGCATATATTCACCAGCATAATACAAAGACGGTATACGCGGAACGGCAGTACAAAGTCAAAAGGAAAATTTGAATGTGAATAATTTTTAATTTAAGATTGGCTCACACATTTCATTTTCACTTGGTGGTAGATCTCCTTAGCGTGAAGTTGTCTAGGTAGGTACAACCGCAGTACCAGATATTCTATCACCTAGCAGTAATGTGTATTCCGACTTGAAGGATACTTCAGTTAGCGAAATTACAGGGCTGTTGAGACTATCCATCGAAAGTCTCAAAAGTAATGAGCGCCAAAGCAGTTTGTTTTATATATTGCTGCTAAGTTCTGTATATTGCTGCAATGGTCACGGACAGGCATCTTACCATCAGGAGAGCGTCTCGTATGGCTCATTACTACTACATAAAAAAACATATTTCTATAAAACAGTTGCCATAATTAAAATTGATTACAATTATCTGTACATCACCGTATACAGCTTCTGTCGGCTTACTACGTACTACCATTTTGCAGTCTGTGGTGCATTGTGCATACTGCTGTCTTTGCTGAACAAAATAAATCAAAATCATTTTAACAAGGCACACACCACAAAGGAATGGTAACACTTACGAGCAAACGTCAGACAAACTGACAACAGCACCCATCCTGATGCATAGCTCTTTAAAGGCGAAGAGCAGACGATATGATAAAGTAAGAAATTGTAAAAAAGTTTTTTTTATAATAATAATATAACTCTTTATTGTTCACACCAATTACAAACAATATACACTTAACACTAATGCATCAATTGGTGACCTTATTGCTAAAAGCGATCTCTTCCAGGCAACCTTAATACCAAAAGGATTTTACGAAGCTAGTACGGGGTGTGTTGATAAGAGAGTTAAAATTAAATTACATAAAAATAAAAAACATTTTAAACATAATACATTTATATACCTAACTATATTATAAAATAACAATACTTAATTATGCCTTATATAATATACACTTATAGACATACATATAATTATACGTATAGATATACACTAATGTTATTTGTTAATTACGTTTCTATTTAAGTTGATACTGGAACTTTTTATTTCATAAACAAACTAGCGACACGTCCTGGTTTCGCACGGGTGCAATGTAGATACTAATATGATGCATATGCAAGTGCAGTGTAAACTGTCCTCAACGATTTTTAATTATTACTTTACCATTGAATTACTTTTAAAACCATTGTACAAGACAATAGAAAACAAATAACTACTAGCAAAAAACTAAGCAAACCTAGAAAAACACTGAAAAACTAAAATTTCTTAAAAAAACTGGAAATGTACAAAAAAGGTCAACATCTCTTAAGGGCCAAGTCCTCGACCGTGGGAACTTCTGCTTGAACACCTACATTGATATTTTCCACTCACACAGACGTACATACGTCTGACGTTAGATTTGAATACATTGACGTCACGCTAAAATAGATAAGGAGAGTTAAATTACTATAGCCACGAGCAAGAAGGAGACAGAATGTTTAATCCTATTGCCGGAAGCGGATTTTACATTGATTATCTGTTACATTATGACAGAAGTTTTTTTTTTTGTTTTGGCATCGCGTTTTGAATATTTGCCAGTGTCAAGTGTCAAATACAAAACGGGCGGGAAGCATGCGCGCGGTGCTCGGTACCGCCGCCACCGCGCGCCCACCTCTTGCGGCCTCTCGTGACGTGCTATACACGACCACGAGACTCGTGACGTTAGATTGTCAGATTTAGAGATTCTCGATGGTTTGTAGCGCCTACCAAAATAAAACAGCAACAGACGTAACGCAGAAAAGAGATTTTCAGCAGGCACTATCAGATATTTTTATCAAACTATCCGTACTTATCTGCTAATAGAATAAACAAAACGTACAATAAAAGGTCTAAGCCTTAAATGTATCTGCATCAAAGTTAGCATCTATAAAATTGCGCCTTTCCTATAATTATTTTGATGTCAAGATTACGGATTAAAAATAATTTGGCCATATTCTATTTCATAATTTCAAGAAACGAAAAGCGTTTGAAACTATTTTTTCTCCAAGCATAATAATTCAGGATATGTACTATAGTATTCATTAATTGCAAACTTCCACATGATGTATAACGGCACAAAAATGTTGACAAAAACACATCGATTGCCTTATTTCACAAGACTTGCCCGTTAAGTCACAACGTATACGTCTAAGCATTTACTGCGGCGTAACGAAACTTCCTTCAGTACCTAGCTTAAATCTTTAGCACAATGTTATCTAGTCTAAAACCGCAGAAGTCGCGGCAACTAGCTTCCGGCGCTGAATGGAACAAGTTCGGCCGAGTCAACCTAACTTGAAAATAGGCCGAATACAATTCTAAACTTGTCCACTTACCTACATGATGCTACTACCTACATTAGCTTTTTTATAAATAAATAGGCCTGTTTGACGCAACTTGTAATATCGCAAAATATTACTATGATATGCTGCGTTTATTTACACCTGTATACGCGCTGTCGGCCTCGGGGTTAGAACCGGTTTCGCAGCTGTTGTAGTCGGCTAGATAACCGATATAGATCCATAGTGAAGACACTTTTATGAGACTTCACTTTGGATTTGTTATAATTATCTACATCTACCCCTGACCCCTAACTTTTAAAGAGCAATCACTAGTATCTTTGAAAATAATGTTTGAAAATACAAAGGCTCATCGCAATGTTGCACTAGTCTTAGTGCAGTCTTAGAAGAGCCCTTGAGCTGGACCCAAAGCGAACGGATTCCTTATTCATCAAGCAATATAAAACAGTATCTAACATACAGCTCGACGTTGCTAACCTCTGACGTACGTGAGCGACGAACAACGACAAATCGCGACGCGATGCGACGCGACTAGATGATAATGACTGGCGCATCAGTACGGGAACATGTAAACTGATCTCCTTAACAACACATGGGCAGAAGGTGAAAAATTTATTCAATGCTAGTTATACAATAGTTCTTGTAGTAACGGAATTATCTAGCCACATATTTTGACAAAGGGTTTTTTTTGGCTTGCGTTTACTTTGATCGCTATCTCACCTGATGTTAGGTGAAGATGCGATCTACGTTGGAGCATGCTTACCTAAAAGATACCGATTCACTCTCTGGAAGACACCCAGATTGTATTTAACAGGGAACACCTACTTGGGTAACGTATTCCACGCTTTAGCCATTCGAACAATGAAAGTAGATTCAAATCGCTTCGTACGGGTTTTGGAATGTCAACCATGAAACGTTGTTGTTTTTCGAGCTTTTGGTCGTCCGAAGGTATAAAGTTTGTGAAGTTAGGGTATGTAGAGGTAGAAACTTGGCTCTACATGAAATCTGTAAATTTTTGACAGCGCAAGCCATATGGCCTCGTCTTGGTAACATTTTACATGAGTATGTTTTGTGGGATGATTTCACTTTTACGTAAAATCCTACTAATTTTATAAATGCTAAAGTTTGTAAGTTAGATGTATAGATGGATGTTTGTTACTCTTTCACGCAAAAACTACTGAACGGATTTGGATGAAATTTGGTATGTAGGTAACAGAGACCCTGGAATAACATATAGGCTACTTTTTATCCCGAAAATATGTAGCAGATAACTAAACGGGGCGCAGGTAGTACTAAATTAATACTAAATTTTGTTAAGTTAAAGTACCGTCTGCTAAGTACACGTTAGATAGTAAAGTAGCTTCACGAAGTAGGCGGCTGCTGGTGTATACAAAAAGGTCTCTTCTCGTGAATGCACTTTAAGTTTCTTGTTTAAAATGAGAACTAGATGCAGCTCATCTACATAATTACGATGAAGGTACAGTTCTTTTTGTACTTAAGGTCTGAGTACGATCCCACCATTGCCGCTTACATTTTCTGTGCGAGTAATTATGTTATCTCGACTGATTCAAATTCAACGCAGAATTAATTTACTAGTTCATCTTAAACGCTTTTTTGAATTATTAGAGAACATTTGACACAGCGCAAATTATGCATAACTTGTTTTATGGTAATGAAATAACTGATGTAAGCTTTTTTTGGAACTGAGTACATGTCCGTTGCTTTCCACCAGGCCAGTTGACGTTAAACATAAATATATTACATATTAAAAAAAATTTGGTTATAATACAAACATTTAGAACACCTAGACACATAAAAAACATCGATGTTCGTTAAAAAAATATTTGTTCTGGGTGGAAATCGAACTCACTACGCCAATTCTTATTCCAGAAAATTTGAATGAACAACTAGAAAAAACGAACTACTGTCTACAAGACGTATCCACTTGAAATTTCGTACATATATGTGTCTTATGAAACATTTTTCTTTTTTTAGTACGAATAAGTCCGCTTTTGACCACCTACTCGCCTGATGGTAAGCGACGATGTGGTAGAAGATGAAGCAAGCAAACTTAGAATATACCTACCTATTCACGAAAAGATTATATCTAAAAAACAGCTTAAGATTCATGACGGATGAAATTAAAGATTTTTGTTTTAATTTTTCTTTAAACTTAATTGTAAAGACAACGCGGGCACAAGCTAATAATAGGAAAAAAAAAAATCCGTTCCATAAGTGTAAGCACCATTTTATGTACAACAGGCTCTATATTGCCACTACAGCTAATTAAACCTACATCGATTCGTTATTCCTTCTCAGCGAAGCACTTTTTTTATTCCTTTCCTTAATCGAGTTTCCTTTATCCCACCTGAAGACAGTTGGTAAGTTTGTTGCGGCTACAGACTTTTCAAGATAACTTTTATCTTCTTGGCCGTCGCTAAACAAGGCTTTCGTTTTACTGCTTTCCCCGACGTTTTCCGTTGTCACAAAACTTAAATTAGTTGTATTATTCAGTCATTGACATTACCGCGTAAGGTGAGACAATCTTATAAAAACATTCTGACTTTTGTCGTTGAGAATTTCTTTGCTATGTTATAAACACAGTCATGTTTAATGTAGATACCATCCCACACTACATTAAGGGAGATTTGAATGTAAGTAGGCACATTACAAGCTTTTTTTGATTCAACATGGCAATTTTGCGAAAAATCTTTTCTTTTTTTTCTTTGGTTTTGGCACCGCATTTTTAGCATTTGCCAGTTTCAAGTGTTTTATATTTTCAAGTTCCATAAGTTTATTAAATTGCCTCGTAGCTATAGTTGTAATCAAAGTCCAGCCCGTGTCAGTCAAGTCCAGTCATACTTTAGTAAAGTAGTGGCGACTTTAATATAAAGCTTCGATGGACTTTTGGAAGCAACACGAAAAGTCATGTTTCACCACATTATATCATTTTCCCACACTCGTGCTTGTGATTCGGCACTTTATGAATAAAACATCACCATTTTTATGCATAAACACTCGACAAAACACTAATTTTGGAAAAAATACAACTGGCCGACACGACTATTTCCGCGTTCCCGCCAAACTTCACTTCTCTTTCGAAACTCAAACGTGTAATAATGGCCGTAATTTTACGTATATTTTGGTTTCCATTTACGCCCGCCAGAGACGCTGATCTATTTTTAGGTATCTACGTTCAAATGTGTCGAATTTTAATCAGAGAGTTTGCATAATCTGCCGCTTGATGATACCAGGTGAGGTTGAAGACATGTAATCAAAAGTAAATATACATTAAGTGGAGCTTATGAACTACGACTAATTCTATGTATGTAGAAAATAACATTTTGAAGTATTTGTTTTTTTTTTTTTTTTTTTTTTTTTATGGTTGACAGGCTAGTTGTTTGACCACAGCTCACCTGATGTTAAGTGAAGGTGTGGTCGAAGATGGTAAAGCACACCTAGCCTGGAATGGAACTGGCTCTCAAGTGAGGGTGCCGGAACACACCGTTAGATGCTTGGCGGCAGATTTTCAACTTGAGGGTGGTAGCTAGCCAGCCGAGTACTAGAAAGTACCCTACCACCACGCTATGGTTTCCTCACGATGTTTTCCTTCACCGGCAGCTCAAGCTCATTGTTGGGGTTTGAACCCACAAAAAAAAAAAACAAAAATCGGGAAAGTTTAAAAGAAACTTTAGGCATAGATGGCAGGCATGGGCCCTGTTATATATAACCATATACCGCACTCAAGAAACAAGACACGCATCATAAAATAAATTTAAACAGTTTTTGACTACAAAGTGCTATTATAAGATTGAAGACATTCTGAAGAAAACATTTAAATAATTTTATTTGACATGTTACGATATTGACATCCATTCCAATTATTATTATTAATTGGAATGGATGTCAATATTATTAATACTATTATTACTTTGACATTGATTAAATTTCCTATTATTATTTTGACTTTAAATTACGTAATTCGAATTATATAGCAAAAAAAAATCTTGACAACATTTGCAAAAATATGATGAAACTTTTATAATCTAAGACCAATACTAAGTGTTTATATAAATGATGTTTATGCAAATAAATAAATCTTTATCTTTAATTACTTTGATATGATACTTACCATGCCAAAATTTGACAAAATCTTTTTATTTTTAACGACCGCCATTTGATACTCTAGCCAGTTAACAAATATGTTTCATAAGTTTTTCTCCATACAGTGTTCCCGGGAGGCACCCACGACCTTTGTGCTCGATTGAGCGCACACAATGTATATAATGGAACATTACGAACATCAATTTGTTCAGGCGTAACGTTACTCTTGTCCCACTATATCCTTTTTCACGCAATATTTAACTTGTACTTACCTATCGTAAACTATAGTGATGCAATTACAACTGTCACTATTTATTTACACGCTATTTACTAGGGTGACACATTGAGTCGACAATCTGTCCGTCCTTAGTCAGATTCTAAGAAATCTTGAGTCTCCCAATACTTACAACTACGATTTTGATGTGAATTTGTCATTAAATTTGCTTCCATAGTGAGAGGTACACTAAAAACGAATGTTTACAAAACTGGGGGATAAGGTTTGATAGTGCAGCTACGTTTCTATCATATAGATTAAAGATTTAATTACACCATTCGATAGCTAAACTATTAAAGATTCTGTTACGATGAGTGAGGACTTAAAATCTGAAAATTCAAAAGACTTCTTGGTGTTTGTTAAGGTACACTTATTCACGTATGATAACGACGCAGCCACGCCCAGACTATACTTTTCAGGCCCAAAGAGGATAAAAATACTATTAAGAAGCTACGGGAAGCTACGAAGTCAGAAGTCAGTCAGAGTCAATGGTCATTAAAAGTTAGTGATTATGAGATAGATAGTCGTTAATAAGCAGAGAAAAAAAATATGGTATCATATGGTAGAGCTCAGTTTTTCAAATTTCGGTCCAAGTTTTCAGACTTCGCATATTCTTTGAATTTCTTCTTGTTATTTACAGATTGCGAATCGCAATTCAGAGTCCAAATGTGGGCGCGTATTTACCGACCCGCAGGTAAACTTCGCTTGCAGTTAAAGAGGATTTTGGGAGATTTTATAGCTCGTTAGGGACCTTAAACGATGAACCCGTCCGGGAGTCGGCGAAGCACAATCTTCTACTAACATTAATAAATTAATTACCCGACTACGCAAAAAAGATGAGGAGCAGTCTATGTAAATAATAACTTCTGTTCTAATTAACCTCCTTAATAAAATGCCATGCATAATATGTATTTTGTATAAACTTTAAATAAACTTTTATTGTTTATTTTAGTTTTTAGAAATTATTGGAGTCTACTTTTTTATGGTTACAGTTACATGCTAGGTGTTTAATCACAGCTCACCTGATGTTGTTGTTTACAGCAGGGAAGAGATCAGCTCCGGGAAACTACTTAACTTGGGTCTAGTGCATGACCGGACTTAAACTAACATACTTTGTGTGACTTTGACTGAGACTTACTCTTTTTTTTCAGATAAAACATTTTATATACTTGCTTAGACTTGTTTTATTATCGATAATAAAAAGATTTCACAACGTCTGTCTGCCTTTGCTTCCCATGATTATCTACTCTTATAGAATCGGTATATGTAGAGTATATGCAAAAATATGTTTACTAATCATTGGATATCACCGCCTACCTATGTAAATAATAAATAAATATCCTAGGATTACACACAGCGCCATCTGACCCCAAACTAAGCAAAGCATGTACTATGGAAGTCAGATAACTAATAGAATACTTAAATACTTTTTTTTGTAAATACATAGATAGATACTTACTTATAACAAATACATAACACCCAGACATAGCACAAACATTTTTTTATACCACAAAATGTTTATCCTGGATGGGAATCGAACCCACGCCCTTCAGCTCTTGGAGCAAGCATACTACCAATTAACCAACAGGGCTGTCATGTGTAATACTGTAGTAATACTGTACAGCAAGAATTTTACTGTGTAAATATTGTAAAAGGTACATTTGCAAAATGTTGTCTGTTTTGTTTCATCTTACAATTTTATAGGATCTGTGCGGTAGGTATATTCTGTGTATCGTCAAGATCGATATTCAATACATTCGGTATTGCCACTCACTGAATTCTATTTTTAGCGTAGCGTAGTGTTAAATTTGTGCAGTTTCACCTATTACAGAAGGTTATGAGATATTTTTACTTATGTTAATTTAAATAATTTTACTTATAAACGTTAATATAAATATGAAGTGTCTTAAAGTTGAAATATAAATATGTCGAAGTAATATATTACAACGACATGATTTTTCCTAACCCTGCCAAACTTAATGAATCTCTTAAAGTTTGAATACATTTGATACAACATTGAAACGTCGTAGAGCAAAATCGACAATGGAACGTCGATCACCTACACCTAATCTTTAGCATGGTAATTTTAGTTTAACGACGCAAATGCTATTTTATTTTATTTTTATTTTTATTTTTTATTTTATTATTATTTATTCTGTGGTTTAACGTTATAGGAATAAAAACCACAGTCACCAAACACCAAGTGGGTTGGACCTACGAGTGAAGAGGAATGCTTTACCTACCTACACTGCCCCTTGGGAGTGAAGGGTGCTTTCCCCGAGAGTCGTTCACAACAATTCGGAAAACCTCTTCAGTGCTACTCCATTAACCTTTATTAGAACGTAAAGCGTCTTTGTTTCATGTCACTATTTCTCTTAACGTAAGTTGTTGGGGTGCACCGTCTCATCATTAAACTCAGAACAAATTAAATTGTTAAAATATTTACCGTGACACATATACTTGTATGTGAAATATATAAATATGAATGTGTTAATTTTAAATATATTGTTTTTTTTGGCGTAATAGTAATGAGACGAACTAGACGCTCTCCTGATGGTAAGAGATAAGGCTGTCCAAAACCATAGCAGCGATACGCAAAACTTTGAGTAACAAAACAAAGTTCAGAGCATCGCAACTATGGCGCTCATAACTTTGAGACATTAGATGGCTAGTCTCAACAGTTACAGCCCAGTAACTTCGCTAGCTGCAGTACCCCTCAAACCGAACACACAGTAATGTTTACACACTACTGCTTGTCGGCAGAGTATCTGGTACTGCGGTGGTATCTACCTAGACGACCTCCTGCTAAGGAGATTTACCACCAGCTAAAAAAGTAATTGTAAATTGTTGCTGATTTTTTTTCTTTAGTACCGGATTTAATATAAAGTTTAAAAAGTTTGGGGTCAAAGACTAAGGTCTAGACGCCGCGCAACGAACATGAGAATAACTGTAAGTTTGGTACTAAATACACGAGTAATACGTTTTCATGCTTAGTTTAGTACACAGCTAACCAGGAAAATAGATAATTTGCTTTTAAACTTACAGCTTGGAACACAAAACCTAAACACTGTTAGCCATCATAACTCTTACGGACGCATGAGGTCTTATTCCATAAACACCGTGCCTTCATTGCGTTAAAAACTCTATCTGAGTTTTTACTGACAAGCTAAAAGCCATTGTACTCAAAATTAAGACTTAACACTATGACCAAAACTCTGAAATCACAAATAAAATCAACTGCTCCATACATTTGGTCAAGGCTCAACAAACTTTTTCAACATCTACCTAGGTATATTAAAGCCATGGCTAGAGTAAAAGTTAAACATGACAATGGATAAAATGATCCCCTTTCGGCTTAGTACATACCAAGCTTATACCTAACTGTGTATTATCACGTTAAATACGACAAACAAACAAAAAAGCACGGAGACCACAGAGTAGCAATCTACGGACAGACGAACACATAGACATAACAGCTGACGCAAATCCGCGACCGGTTGTCTAACCAACAAAAAAGAAAGAGAGATAATATACTTTCCTCTTTCACTCTCGTTGATCCGCTGTAGTTTTCTCTTGCTTATTAATTAACGCTATCCTTGTTGTCTCTTTTCATTTCATTGAAACAAAACGAGATCGCACTTTATTCAGAAGCATTCATTAACTTAATTTATACATATCTATCCAGCATGGTTTTCTAATTGCTTTTACTAATGTTTGCTTGGGTTTTAATATTGAAAAGCAGCTGTGCAATAGATACACTGATACTCCGTAATGTATAATTTTTCATGCTATCGAAAATGTAATATCCGGCAAATGTTTGATTCGCGTGTCATTGCAAGCTCATATCGTGTAGCATTATAACGAGACATGGGTATGTACTTATTCTTTACATGGGCGAAATCAAAAGAAACTATTTTCTAACTCAAACGATAGCAATTATAGCTTCTTTTCAGCTACTTTTACCAGAGCTGGTTACTTTATTGGTTTTCATGGAACGATTTTGTAGCTATGAAGATTCAGAAGTTCTTCTTCATTTGTTTTGAAATCGCACTTTGTGTTTTTGGCAATGCAAAAATGTAATATTTAAATACTTACGTACAATATTTTCAAATTAAAAAAGTCAAGTGGAAGTAAGCCTAAGCTCTAGTCAAAGTCACTAAAATAACGGGGCGTTGCTCTGTACATTTTTTAATACAAAGAAGCCCTTCGGATGTTCCTTATTTTTAGTCCTTACTCAACCTAACAAATTTGTGTGATCTCTTAGCTATCGAATGGTGTATTTGAATTATGAATGTATATGGTAGATATGTAACATCAAACTGCAACTGCCGTTTTTGTTATCATCAGTTTTATGAATTGTCTCCCACAATGGAAGCAAATTTAAAGGCGTTTAGACGCCGAAAGTAAGTCAAATTAATCTAGTATAAATCAATACCTGCATACCATCTACTACGTGACTTTTCTACACTGTACATAATTAAACACTCGAAAAATACAATATTTAGAAAATAATACAATGCACTAATATAGTTTTTCCCCGTATTCCCGCCAAACCTCTGCGACTGTTGTTTATTTTTTTATTGATTTGCTCCATCGGGCAGGCTAAAGCTGTAAAGCCATACTGCCTCGTCTTCGGTTTTAGCTATTCATGTCTAACATCAATAGTTACAGTCAAAGTCCAGTCTTGGCTAAGTCCAGTCCGTGCCGGTTAAATTCAGTCATACCTTAGTAAAGTAGTGGCGACTTTACTATAAGCTTCGAAGAGTTTTCGAATGGAGTTTTGAAAGCAACACGAAACGTCATGTTTCACCACAATATATCACTTTCCCACACTTGCGTTTGTAATAGGCTCTTTATGAATAGAACACCACTATTTTTACACATAAACACTCCAAAAAACATTAGTTTTGGAAAAAAAAAATTTTAGGCGTCACAACACTCTCCGCATTCCTGCCATAATACCAACTGATGTTATGTCTCGTTAACCAAAAACAAAGAAAAACAGTAGAACAACAGTTTCTCTATGCCTAGTATTAAAGTATATGTTCTTGTTAGAGGTAATAGGCAATAACTCATTAATTCGTCAGTAAAACGTAACAATTTCCCGCGGAAGAGATTGTGTTGAGACATTACGATGGCAGTTAACTGCAACGAGCCATCCCGCCGATGGGGAACCATTACGCGTTTATGTTTAATGATTATTTGAAGCTTCTCATAATTTTGAGCCATTTATATCACAACCAGAATGACTGTCTCGTTAGGGACTGTCGACGGATGATTGTCTCGAATTTTTACGCAACTTCGTAGATTTGTACGAACTTAACTTTGGCACTTCACACTTCAAACACTACACTTTTCCGGAATCTATTTTGATCTGACATTTGCCAAATTAAATGTTGCTAAAGACACTACGAAACAAATTAGAAATAAATAAAAAAGTAGCAATAAATCTGTGGTGTAGTTGTCACGAACAAACAGAGAAAAATATTAATAAAAACTACCTACTAACTTTTATCAACGAGGTACTAACTATTATAGTTCAGTTCAGTTTTGATCGTAAAACGATAAGGCAAAAATTTTGGTCGTGGGCTCTCGTACTATTATTAAACCCTAACTATTATAAACTACGAACTATTATTGGTTTCTACATCATAGTAAATTTCGTGAGATTTCTTTGCAGCGCAAATCATCCGGTTATAATAGTGAAGCCACGAATAGCAGTTAGTGTACTATGAAAGCACAAGCAATTTAAATTGAATGAAATACAAAATAATTAATTTCTCAAACATTATAATTTCTTGTTGAGAAATATTTTTTTAAACCAGAAGCCTTTTAACTGACTAAAATCCCTTACTGGATTGTGGTCTAGAACTGAAAGGTAAAATAAAAAGTTAATTAAAACCTTTTCCAGTTAGAAAAGTTTTCTCTAACGTTTGCGCTCGAATGCTTCAGGCTTTTTCAAGAATTATGGTTGTCTACGAACTAGTTTAAACTAGGTCAGGCATATTATTTTATTAACTAAAACTACTAAAATAAAAAACTAAATTTGTACTACTATTTTTTACTTTACTATTGGAATTGCACTTTGTGCATACCAGTGTTAAAGAGTTTTCCTTTTCAAGGGTATAATAATTAAATGAAGCAAAATAAGTCATCTATAGACACGATCATAGACACAGAGAAAAGACTGAGCGTATATCTAGGTATGAAGTAAATACGGGTGGCAAAGCGTGAGAGAGATAAAACAATCGTGCGGCCAGGAGCTGTCCTAAAACAGGTATTGGCCGCAAAGTCGCGTCCCTTTCTAATTTCTTTTTGGAATCTGCTGACCGAGTGGGTGTTCGCCGATAAATATAATCTGGGTACCTTCACGTCGCGAGTGAATCGGTTTCTTCTAGGCAAACGTGCTCCACCGTAGACCGCATCTTCGCTTAACATCAGGCGGGATGGCGGTCAAACGCAAGCCTACCTATTATAAAAATACAATAAGTTTTATGCTGAGGTGAGCCCTTATTTTGTAACTGTTTGTTCGTTTTTGTGTTTTTATGTTGCAGAAAAATATCTTTTTCTTTCTTTCAAGTGATCAATTTTATGAGGCAATTGCGCAGTCCATTCTTCTCTATGTGTATAGACACGATTAAAGTCCATGCCCTATTAAATAAACTTAACTAGGAACTTACAACAAGACAACACTAAAAAGCATGTTCCACCAAATTATACCACTTTATATGTGAGTAGAGTGCTGAGATGCATGCTGCGCTCTGGAACTCTTCCACCCCAGAGTCCTCCTTGACGGTGTCTCACGAATATTGAAATGTGAAAGTCCTGGTGAAATAAAAATAACATTTTATTTTATTAAAATTAATGAATGTGTTTAATTGTCAAATTTTAAATATGTACTCATACAGTTTTATATTATATTGACATTTGATTAATTTCATTGACGTTTTAATTTTTATAATTCAATAAAAAAAATATATGACAATTTTATTATATTTCATTTTTTATATTCCAATTATTATTAATTTTCTTACATGACATTGTATAAATTTTAATCTTATGATAAAATAAAATAACAATTAAGGGAAAGTACGTATTTTCCACTGTTTATCCTCACATCTATGTCCGTGCTTTCGCTGTGGAATTAAATCGAACGTTGTTAGCGATAATGTACCGATTTATCAGTGCCTGTTTTAAATCCACCGTGGAAGTGAGCATCCGCTGGCAATTCCTTTAGCGCGGACAGAACAATAAGTAACGCTTAGTTCCACGTCCGTGCACTAGGGGGCGCTCTACGACCGGACTCCACAGTAATACTCCTATTACTCACATATTCTTTGTTTGTTGCTTTTATTATGAACTTAAGATCATTATTCTTATGGTACTATTTTATTTTATTTTTTATTTAAGTTATAATACTTGGTCAAAATTATAATAATTAACTAATTTAGGCACCTCCTTTGGACAATAACTTAGCATTGCCATCCAGCGTGGTAATGCTGCTAGCGTTCTGACTACGTTTTCTTCGTCGTTTTAGCTTTTTTTAATTGATTTTAATATATTCTAAATTTTAAAAAAATAATTAGAATGCAGTTATAAGTGTTAGTTTTAGCATATTTGAACAAGGTTATATAATCTTATAAGCAGAAAGGGTAGGTACCCATCATCATGAATAACGTTAACCATGGGCACAATATCACGCTTGAAAATATCAAAATACCAACTTGATGCTGGCAAATGCAGAAAGTGATATGTCAAAAATATAGAAAAATAAATACGAAGAAATTATCTTCTTAACGCACTAGCCACTTTGAAAAAAAATTACAACATAATGTCAGATTTTAAAGTGAAACTTTTTCATCCTTTTTAAAAAAAGGATGAAAAAGTTTCACTTAATTTTTTCATTAATTATTTTTTTTAAACCATGACATTTAATTTTGTTCGATTTTTAAATTGTTTTTACATTCAGCTAATGGATATTGCGAAAATCAGCGTAATTTACGAATACAAGTTCCGACGTGGTACTAACACGGCAGAAACTGCTCGTAATGTCAGTGCTGTATTTGAGAAGGATACGGCTCATAACCGCACTGTTCGGTTTTGGTTTTACTGCTTTCGTAGTGGAAACTTCAACTTGAAAAATAAACCATGAGGAAGATCACACCACTAAAGTGAATAACGACGAAATTAAAGTAATGGTGAAATGCAATCCGTATTAAATTACCGAGAATTTAAAGACATGGTTTGAAACATTAACCCAAGCCTCTAAATCTGTGGATATACTAACGAGCATATCTACAGTATTGACCCATTTGCAGCGGATCAGTAAAATATAAATTTTTAACAAGCTGAAGAGAAAAAAATCTATAACACTGACATAAAATATCGACTCTCGACTGCGAACAAAATATCTATTTAATTATGGGGGGAAAATGTAAACCAATTAATTATTCCTCATTAAATTTCAACATATAACTTCACTATATTTTTGTAATCCTTTATCAATTTCCTTTTTTTTTATATAATCGACAGACTAGTTGTTTGACCACAGCTCACCTGATGTTAAGTGAAGGTGTGGTCGAAGATGGTAAAGCACACCTAGTCTGGAATGGAACTGGCTCTCAAGTGAGTCTGCCGGAACACACCGTTAGATGTTTGGCGGCAGATTTACAACTTGAAGGTGGTAGCTAGCCAGCCGAGTACTAGAGAGTACCCTACCACCGTGCTATGGTTTCCTCACGATGTTTACCTTCACCGGCAGCTCAAGCTCATTGTTGGGGTTTGAACCCACGCCTTTCGGCATGCGAACCTACCGCGCTAACCACTGAGCTATCATCGCTACAAAATCTAAAAGCTACAAAATCGCTTATTTATATATGTTTCAGTGTAAACCAATATATCATCGATGTATACAATTTTTTATTTTGTTGATGGAGCACCTCTGAAGTATGATCTACGAAGCAAAATAAGAATTATCAAGATCAATTCAATTGGCGAAATTATCGGAATTATATTGTAACAAAAAAAAAGCATACAGTCGAATTGGGAACCTGCTCCTTTTTTGAGTCGGTTAAAAAATCATACGCCATCCCCTACAGTCGCTGGTCCTCATCTCAACTGGCTATAATTTTTTCCGGCGATTTAGACGATATTTTGCACGGAAAAACATCTTCTCAGAAAGCCTCCACACAGTTTGTTAGAGTTATATCGCAAAGAACTAAGTGATCTTATAAGATTAGATGGCAGAAATGTGTTTTCTACTAAATCGTACTGCACACACATTAAAATGAACTAACTGAACAAAAACACTGAACCACAGTTCAAGTATTGATACGCTAAACAAATAAAACAAAATAGTGTACACCTCTGAAGACTCGAAAAATACAAATGACTTATTTTTATGAAGCGCGGATAACAAACTACTGTTTCACGGGAGAGCGTCGCTACGGGTGTCAATGCGCCTCTCATCCAAGCGCAGTTTGCCCCACAAGGGAGCTCGAACGTTTTAAATTTCACTACGATATCTTTTCGCAGTCGGAAAATTTAAAGTGCGTCGCAAAACGAACGCCAGTGGCACTCTGTCGCATTTCCCGAGATATCGCCGGATTTACTGGGTCGCGGGCTTTGTGGGGCTGAAATAAAACGGCCCGCAGAGAAATCCACCGCATGTTATTAGGAGAATGCTAGATTTATATCTTGTATTCAATTTGTGTGAGAGCTATTTGTTTGCGTCTATCTGAGACGGGGCGACGTTCCGTGTCGCTTAGCGCCGACTTTGTTGTGATTAACAAAGTAACAAATGATAATGGTGCTTGGCGTATTTACCTTCTAATTCTGTTTTCGACTTTAGTCGTAGAGTCGTTGTCTAGGTACATTTACTTTCTTCGTACCGACGAAAAGATCGACGATTAATAATAGTTAAGTTAATCGTGCTTAGAAGTATGTTTCAGGTTTTACGACGATAGCCTGAGACGAGAGACCAGGTTACGCAGAACGGTAGTACTATTAGCTGAAATGAACTCATTAGGCCGCCGTTGTATTACCGCTCATTAACGTTTCTGTTTTATCATACATATATGCGTTGTATTTTATTCGAATGCAATTTTTAAACTTTCGCAATTTTGTCACATAATTATGTTTATCACCGGATAAATAAAAATAGGTTTTGCATTTACCATAAAATCGCTCAACGAGGCTAAAGAAGTTTTTCATTAAAAAAATACTTACCCCTTACTACAAACAACGTAAGATTCCATTTTCAGCACCATAATTAATTACGGTCGGTCCTGATTGGCGACCTCCATCAATTTTTGCACGTCTTCCATTGAGAATTCAACCTAATTTTACCAATTTTTTTTTTTTTTTTTTTTCGTTAATTTGCCCTTTCTGGCAGGCTAAAGCTATAAAGCCATACTGCCTCGTCTTCAGTGTTATTTCTGCTGTATCTTAACTATAGTTATCGTCAAAGTCGTCTTAGTCAAGTCCAGTTCGTGTCAGTTCGTGCCAGTCATGCTTTAGTAAAGTAGTGGCAACTTTACTATAAAGCTTCGATGGAGTTTTGGAAGCAACACGAAAACTCATGTTTCACCACATTATATCATTTTCCCACACTCGCGCTTGTAATTCGGCACTTTATGAATAAAACACCACCATTTTTATGCATAAACACTCGACAAAACACTAGTTTTGGAAAAAAATACAACGGAGCGACACGACTCTTCCCGCGTTCCCGCCAAAACCTAATTTTACCAAAAAAACTTTCAATAACTAATCCACAGATAAATAAATAAAACAGATAATAAATATAACAAATAAAACTCGTCAGACGACGCCAATTTTGAGAATTTTGGCAGGAACGCAGAAAGAGTCGTGTCGCCCCGTTGTATTTTTTCCAAAACTATTGTGTTGTCGTGTGTTTATGCATAAAAATGGTGGTGTTTTGTTCATAAAGTGCCGAATCACAGGCGCGAGTGTGAGAAAATGATACAATGTGGTGAAACATGACTTTTCGTGTTGCTTCCAAAACTCCATCGAAGCTTTATAGTAAAGTCGCCACTACTTTACCAAAACATGACTGAACTTGACCAAGACTGGACTTTGACTATAACTAGACAACTTATTTAACTCTTTAAACTTGAGTATATAAAACACTTGACACTGGCAAATGCTCAAAATGCGACGTCAAAACCAAAGAAAAAAAAACCCGTTTTAACCATTTTTCGGATCGTTCTCTATTTGAAAAAGACTAGTCAAAATCTATCGATGTCTGTTAACCGTTGTTTTTAGAATGCAGATAAGAGATCGAGCGGCAGATCTCATTCTATGTAGAATCGGTCCGATGTCGAGGATTGGGACCAACCGTAAATAAATGAATAGTTTTTGTTGAATACTAAACTAAGTGAATGTTCGGATCACGTCATCTAGTATGTAGTACATTTACATTACTGGGTGAGTCTAGGCACGTCGTAGCTACTGTGTTGACGCCTCTGTATGAAGCGTCTTTCAGCTATCAAGAGGGCGTCATTCCGCATCTTTTCCATGTCATTTGCGCGGACCGCGTTCTTCCTTACAGTCAGCTACAAAAATAGCTTTATCAGCTCCATTGCTCTTTATCATAGTAACATTAGAATCATGAGGTATTTATAGTTATCTTCAACTTTTACTGCGACATCAGCCTTGATATCGCGAAAAATCAGCTGTTACGTTTCGTCGAGAGTGAACGCTTTTTATTAAACCCAGTTTTTTCATGATTTCAAGGTGGACCTTAAAATTAAAGTTGTTCATACTAATGTACGATGAAATGGTTTTGGCTTAGTAGGTACTACCTCTACGCGCAGCCCTGTATAATCTGTATATCCGTGCGAAGCCGGAGCGGATGCTAGTTACCAAAGTACCAAAAATTACACTCTAGTTACTAGAGTGTAATTTTTAAACTATATATACTATGTTCTGTTACCATATTATGTTTATTACTGGGACTTAACTGTGCACTAAAAACTATTAAGTTGTTTTATTTATTTACCTCGACGTTTCGGGCAGCCGTAGTCAATTCACAGTTTTCTATGCGCGGGTAAATCCCGGTTACAAACATAATCATAACGAAATGTTTTCGCCCTGCGGTTTTCCAACCGCGTTATGCTATCTGCATTTGAAACTTCATCAAAATTAATCAAGCTGTTTCAGTGTGCAAAAGTAAAAAAAAATATAAAACTCGCATTTATATTAGGATACCTACTGTTAATATATATGTTAGTTGAAAATATGTAAACATTTCGCCGTTTCTGGGAAAATAATACGTTGTACGTGTACGTTATACCAGTACCAAACATTTCACTAGTCAGAAATAAATCAATAGAACACCAGAACTCTTAAAACTCAGAAAACAAAAAAAACAACCTAATACAAAAGCCCGCTATGAAAATAGTTGCCAAAACTGAGCTTATTGTCCTGTTGTATGGCAATCTACACAAATTATAAAGCGGAAAGATTTGATTTTTGTTTGTATTGAATAGGCTTCGAAACTACTGGACCGATCTGAATAATTCTTTCATCATTAGAATGCTACATTATCACTGAGTGACATAGGCTATATTGATATTGTTAATCGAGTTTTGTTTTCCCGAGCGAAGCCGTGGCGAGCTGCTAGTACTTAATATTTGTGCACAATAGAATAAATACACGTTTTGAGTATTTTTGTTGCCGTGAGTACTGTAGGATAAGAAAACGTTCGTAATGTATGTCGCCGGGGAACGGTTAATGTGTTCACGCCTCACTGGATATCCAGCACCAATTTATGCCGTCGACGCTTTTTCTTATCGACGTGTTATTACCTAATTCGACATTTTCGCACCACATTAGCTCAGGGGTAATCATCGATAAATTTCAAAAAAGTGAATTTCTCGACGTTCGCTGCCAATGAAAGCTTTGAAAACGTTGCAGCTTCTTACTAGTTAATGTCTTGATGTTTTGATTGTATTGTAGGATTTGAATTTATTTTCGTGCCATCATCATCATCAACCACAAGCCTTCAAACAACACATCAACACATCAGCCTTCTTTATCCCACTGCTTGGTATGGGCTCATGTTATGGCATCTGCCTCGATCCTGTGCCAATCTAGTCGAGGTTCGACCAGGTTTTATAGTCGTCTAAGACTTTGTAATGGAAATAAATCTCGTAAAATTCAAAGATGTGAGTGGAACGGGTGAGTTCAAATTTTCAATCTATTAGTTATTAGGTCTTTCCAAGTATCAATAATCTGTAGAATGTTCTTCCGCTGGAAACCTTTTCGCGAATCTAAAACTTGAAAAATGTAGACAGAACCATTACCCACCAAAAAGCATAAAAACACGCCAGCAATGCATTTGGTATTGTTCAAAAGTAACTTGAACCTTTTACAATCTTGAAGATTGTTCGCTTACTAAACTAATACTTTTTATTTTTATGCTAGAGAAGCTAGATACCTTCGCTCTTTTGTTTTTAAGTGAGAGTATGAAGATGGTACACACCAGTTCCCATTTCAGGCTAGGTGAGCCTGAAATAGGAACTGGTGCTCAAAAGAGGCGGCTGAAATATTCCGTTACGCGCTTGGCATCAGATTTTCTACTTGAAGGTAGTAACTAGCTGATTACTATTAAGCACATTACCACTATACTATGGTTTCCTCACAATGCTCGGCGTGTGATCCAATAGTGCTAACCACTGAGCAATCATCACTACAAGATGCGATGTTATTTATGAGTTGTCAAAAGTAAAGACATCTATGTACTCACTGCACTTACAACCAGCAAACATTGATGACAACCAGCAGCTTCCCAATAGCGAAGAACTAACGACCCCTGGTGAAAAACGCTCGGAGCTTGAAGTGCCGAGAGCAAACCGACGTAACTACGTCGCGCAGAATAGTGACATAGATAATATAATCTATTGAGACGTTATCCAGTTATTCAAAACAACTTCAGCTCACTGGTTCGTGCTGGGAACCGAGGTAAAAACTTTAGTTCACCATAATAAATAACGTTAATTCGATCTTTAAAACTTCTGAGATGTACGTGGCAAAGTTTAATTCCTTTTAAGCATAAAGATGAACGATTATATTTTTTTATTGTAGTGTGAGGTTTATCAACTTGCCCGTTGAGTTTTATTCAGTTGACAGACTTAATAGTGTTTGATCAAATACAAATACAAATACAAATACTTTATTGATAACACCAATGTTACAAGTCACTAAGATCATACCTCAGCTGATGGTAAATACAACTAGCCTGGTATGAGGTATGGCTCTCAGGCTCTCAAATGAGGCTGCCAGAATACACTGACTTGTGCCTGGTGACAGATTTTTTCTTTAGAACTTAAATGTTGTAGCTATCTTGCTGAGCACTAATAAGTATCCAACCACCATATTATTTCATCACAATATTTTCCTTCGCTGTCAGCTCAAACTTATTATTTAAATTTAAACCGACGAAACTCTGATGTGTGTACCAACCGCGCTAACCACGCAACAGAATACAAAATAATTGTAATTTATTTATTATACCTATTATTTAACGAAATAAATCCAAATGCTTGCATAAAGCGTAGTTGCTCGTGCATAAACTGCACCTAGTTGATGTGTGGCGTGAGGAGGTGTACAGACACAATCAGTCATTAGGTTTTATTTTCGTTGAGCGAACCGTGTGTCAAATGATGCGGAACTGATGCGCCACCTAACGAGTCCTTGCCTTTTTACCGTAACATCGAACAGAATTATTTATGCCTCGTATGCATTGAATTTTTCCAGTCTAGACTGAACCTAATTCCATCATTTCTCATAATATTTCCAACAATACTTTAAGGTAACTCAAGAGAAATATTATCTGAACAGCAACCCCAATTTATATTCATTTTTTTCCATTTGGAAACTCTAAGCCGACCTTGATAACCTACACCCGAAATAGCTCTTCCTATCAAGATAAAACCTTTCAAATTACCCCAAACTTGTCTTGCTTACCTGCGGTCGGGCCAGGAGAGCTAAGAATATTCCCACATACCTACCTGTTCTGGAAAAATCTAATAAAGGTCAAATGTGAATTAACCCATCTATAACCTGGATGAGTATAAGTACTACGACGCAATTGTGTAAATTTGGGATTACAATAGCAACTTTTCATTCCAACGAACGTACGACAAACACCCGCCCAGGCCATCGCTACTTTGACGCTCATTACTTTGATACATTCGATGGTTAGTCTCAATAGCCCTGTTATGTCGCTAGTTGCCCTTCAAACTGAAACGCACTACATTGTCTTTTGGTTCCGTAGGTCGTGATGTGGATGATTATTCCAAGTCAGAACATATCTCATGGCCAAGAGCGCCTTTTGTCGCCTCGTAATTAATAGCATAATCCATTGTAGCAATGTCAAACAAACACCGCCTTTGTCCTTACCACTTGGGCCAGTAAGATTTGCCAGAACTCTCTACATTTAGATTTAAACATTACACTAAAGACGAGAGAAACACTATGATAGACAATATTTCCTACACAAGTACTTTCCAAAACTAAACGAAATTAAACCAACCAACGGAATTAGACCAATATAAAAATCATATTACGATCACGTGGTAGAATGTAAAACTAATGCTTTTTTTGCCAAATAGTTGATGTTTTTTATCTGTATCTTAGCATAAGTAGGTTATACACAATCCTCAAATCTTGTTTAAAATATCACCTGCATTACCATACTTTGTATCTGTTATAGACTTTGTAATACGTAAATAATAAATAAAAATCTAAATATCGTGGGACTGATATCGTAGGACGGAACTGAATATCGAAGTTTTGAAATATAAAATCCATGTAACGGTCAACAGTGTCAAATTTAAATCGGATCAAAAAGTTAACTGCATGTTAGAGCCTATATCGTCATACCTACAGTAAGCGTATTGGACCATTTTAGGCGCACAGCGTCCACAGACACCGCCAGCAATAAAACACGCAATCAAAACCTCAGCTAGCTCTTTTAAAAGGCTAATGAGAGCTCGCCTGTCTCCATAAAGGATGTGGATCTGAAGAGACGCATTAAACTTTGATTGGGTTTTCATAGTCGCAGGCGGCTGAGAGTGCAGTTAACTTTACTGCGCATATATCGCCGTGGAACGCTTTCACATTTCCCGATAACCTACACCGACCCGATACCGATATGAAGGCAAAGAAGATATATAAACTAGGTACATGGAGTCATATAACATCGCTACATTATTTTCTAAAACTCATGTTTAAGTTGAGTGTTCGTGTTTAAAAACAGTAGTGTTTAAATCATGTTATGTTATTGAAATTGCATAACTTGAACAAATTTTAAACTATTTTATGACCACATTTAAAAAAAAACTATTTGTTTATTTATTCTCTCCCCTTCTGTCAAGCGGGTATCTTATATATAAACATACTTGTCCATAATTATAGACACACACACACACACACACAACACATATAGGGTGAAACTTAAGTTCTTAAGTTTCACCCTAATTCCCACCCAGGACAAGCATTTTGTGATATAAAACAAATGTTTGTTCTGTGTCTGGGTGTACTGTATGTATTATAAGTATGTATTCACAAAAAAAAAGTATTTAAGTATTTTATCAGTTATCTGATTCCCATAGTACAAGCTTTGCTTAGTTTGGGGTCAGATGGCGCTGTGTGTAATGCCCTACGATATTTATTTATTAAACAACAACCTCATTGCAGGAAAAGTTGACAAGGACTTCGAATTTTATGTTGCCATAAACAGAACAGTGATCCTCAAAAGGATTGCTATTTCGTGACGTTTCAGTTTGGAAAGGACATCTAGTTTAAATTGTGAGATTACCTGAGGCTGGCATCATCATCATCAAGTGTCATGTTCATATTGAGTTTGAAGGTCAGTAGACAAAACAGTTTTGTGATCCCATGCTGCTGATTTTAGATGCCGGTATCTTATTATCCACTCCTTGATGTCGTCTAGCCATTTCCGTCTGGGACGTTTTTTCTTTACACAGAATAGGTTCGCGTTTCACCACATCCTGCATGATGTTGAGCGATGTGGTCTAGGATGGAACACGCTTACCTAGAAAGAACCTTTTACTCTTGATCTGAATACACTCATATTGTACTTTTTAGGAAACACTGACTCCGGCAAAGAATACCACAACCTCGCTGTGCGAAAAAATAAATTGGATTCGTAGCGCTTAGTTCGCTTTGTGCGCTTAGTAATCCTGGGCTTTGCTTACCCGTGATTCTACCTTTGAGGATCAACCTTTGAAAGTCATACAGCGATACTCTTAGCAAGTGTTCGAAGAAGGCGGTCTTTCGTCTCATGACTATACACATCAGCTCTCTTTTGCGACTCTAGCATATAGGATGTATTCTAATTAATAAAAAAAATGTTTTTTCCTACCATAGACGCTGTCCCAGTTTCTATAATAATTTTTTTCTATCGTATACGCAATAGATACATAAATCTCTGAAATTTTTATGCTAGCAGTTAAGATATCGGATCTGTCTCGTTATCGCTTGAAGTAAAAGCACCTTTTGCAGGCCTAACGTGGGAGTAAAACTACAGTACCTACTACGGACGTCGTAGGGTTAAAAGATACTTTACCTTTTACACTGACCAGTTTATCACATATTTCTAGTGGACTTACTTATAATGGCGTGTTCCACGCTTTACGAAATTATAATAGACTTGATAACAAAGGTTCGATAGTAAATAAAGACACGGAACAGCTTATATTTAAATAAGTTATGTTTTTATCATAAATCCATTTAAAGTTTTAAACAGTAATTTTCTTCGCCACTGAAACTATTCATTTTCTTTTTGCACTTTTGCAGTCGGAAAAGTGACAAGCTGCTATACAAAGTAATTGGAACTAATTCAACTTGCTTCAGATGAAATTGTGCAGCGTCACAGTTCACAGAAAGATGAATTATGGCGGAAACGCGGAATCATATCACTACATTCGAATAATTCTTTGTAGCGATGATAGCCTAGTGGTTAGCGCGGTCGGTTCGCATGCCGAAGGGCGTGGGTTCAAACCCCAACAATAAGCTTGAGCTGCCGGTGAAGGAAAACATCGTGAGGAAACCATAGCATGGTGGTAGGGTACTTTCTAGTACTCGGCTGGCTAGCTACCACCCTCAAGTTGAAAATCTGCCGCCAAGCATTCTAACGGTGTGTTCCGGCAGCCTCACTTGAGAGCCAGTTCCATTCCAGGCTAGGTGTGCTTTACCATCTTCGACCACACCTTCACTTAACATCAGGTGAGCTGTGGTCAAACAACTAGCCTGTCAACAATAAAAAAAAAAACTCAAATTAAATTAATGTTGTTTAATTATAAAGTACTAAAAACTTAAGCTTTGATAGTTATATTCTTATGGGAAAATTATATAATGCGGTGGATCTTGTCTTTTTGGATTTTAAAAGTCCTAATAAGCTTCTTGTAAAGTTATCACTACTAATTTGAATGTATGCATGGACTGGACATGACTGTGACTAAAACTTAATTTATAATTAAATACTTAGAAATATTTAAATATTTGACACTGACAAAATACGCAAAGCGAGATACCAAAAACAAACAAATAAAACTTTTCGGAATACAGCTTAGATGCACTCGATCTAAGAAGACGCAACTAAACAAACAAAATTTTACCTAGTTTTAGAGATAGTATTAAAATCAAAGATTTATTTGGAAAAATAAAGCATTCATTCACGAAAACTATTGCTGTTATTGACATTTTCGTAGTACAACTGTTTTACAAATATATTATGTGCATGATTGTTTTACACGCCGTGACGTATTTCAGACGCCATGACAGTCCTAGCCGTTTATTCGGTAAATAATTGGTATTAGAAATCTCAAAATACGGAATCAAAAATTAAGATTTTTTTAATTTTTGAGGTAGGTATACTAGATATTAATATGCAGAATTAATAAACAATATTAGTCATCTAGCCTATTTTAATTTTTCTACAGGATGCTTTTCGTGGCGCGATTCAATTTCAGTTTCACTTAATGAATTAACTATACTGGAATGAAACGGCACTAAAACACATATTATGATTCCGACTGGCACGCTTTCAAAAGCTCTTAACAACGTTTACATTCTCGAACATAGTATCTCCCTAGTAGGCTCGTAACATTTTATTTTACGACGTAGTAATACCACAATAACATAAGCAATTTATTATTTTCACACAAAAACAGCTACAAACTTTCACTATATCGTAGTTGACATCGTTTTTATATCACCGGATTCGATCAAAATCGGAATATTTCATATTTCCACGAAATTCAGCTTATTGGATATAAATCCGGGATAAAATGGATTCATACCTATTCAAAGGTTACCTCTTCTACATCCCTCCGTATGCTTACGTTTTTATATGCATATAATAACATTATTATATAGATATCAAGGTATGCGGCAAATTTGATATTCTAGCTCGCTCATTATATCTGATATTATAATAAGACTAAATATGTACATTGTACATGGCATTATTATTTATGTTTGTGCTAGACATATTATTATATCTAATTCTATTATAACTCTGTATAAATATAAGTGGAATATTACTCATAATCGACGAATTCTATGTACCTATCTAGCAGAGAATTTCAAATAGGCTGGCGGTGCCCGTCATAGGGTGACCCGATTAAATTTTACAAAAGCGCCAGTCAATTGGGAAAAATATTAATTCAAGTTATAATTATTATTTACAGGTTTTTATAATGGTTGACAAGCTAGGTTTTGACCACAGCTCAACTGATGTTAAGTGAAGGTGTGGTCGATGGTAATGGTTTTTTTTTTAACTTATCGACACACCCCGTCCTTTGTCTAGAATATTTTTCCGTGTTATGGTTGCCTGGAAGAGATCGCTTTTAGCGATAAGGCCGCCAATTGTTACATTAGTTTTAAGTCTTTATTTTTATATATTCTTTTGTAATTTGGTGTATACAATAAAGAGTTTATTATTATTATTATTATTATTAATGGTAAAGTACGTCTAGCCTGGAATAGAACTAGCTCTCAAGTAGCCTGCCGGAGCACACCGTTGGATGCATGGCGGTAGATCTTCAACTAAAGGATGGTAGCTAGCCAGCCTAGAAAATACCCTACCACTACTCATAAATTTTTCATATTTTGTAGTTTAAACGTTAATTTGAATATCTAATAATATATAATAAACTTATTTTATTTTTGTAATTTATTTATTTTGTATATTTAGTGTAGTTTAAAAACGGGAGATAAGATCGTTGAATCGGAAACATCGGGAGACAATAGTTAAAATCAGTAAATCTCCCACCAATTCGGGCATCACTGGACAATGAACATGTTGCAAGATAATTTTGCAAATGAGTTATCTTGAATCTGGAATGAGTGTTCGAAGCGTATTTTTTAGTAGGTACGTAATTCATATAGAACAATGGCTCGCGCACGAAACAAAAGTTGTTAGTAAATTTCTTGATGCAGCTAAAAAGAGAATAGATTTTTAATAGTTGGAAGCGTATGATAATGTCTTCTAGGTACACAGAATTCGTTGTACGTTGCAAATTATTAGTAGGTACTAATTTTCTTTATAATAATATCGTGATTATTATTTTCATCGAAAGTATTCGTTTGCATTTTTAATATTTCTAAGTGTAAAGATTTGTATAAGTACCTACTTCATTTGAATGCCATAATTTTTTCGGATTTTTGGACGTTTCGTGAATAAATTGGATCATTCACAATAATTTACGTGAGAATTTATTTCGTTGTGCAAATTGGACTTGTTTACTGTCGAGGGAAGGTCGCGGGTGTTCATTTACTGAGTCGACATCTCGTTAGACGTTTATTTTATGCCTATACAATTTTTGTAAGAGTATTTTAGGAGCTATCTCCTTTTTTTCATTTAAATACCACGCTCTTGTCGGTTGAATTTCCTTTCTTTCCTATTTGAAAGCGAGGTGCCTTAGTGCTACAGAGGCTCTGGCGTATTAATTGTAGTAAACTAAGTTCTAAGACTGAGGTTTCGGCAGTTTAGTTGGGATACCGTCTGGCTTCCAATCTGGAGATCCTGGGTTCGAATCCCACGGCACGCACTTCTGTCTTTTCTAAGTTATGTGCGTATTGCCGCTGGACTTGGAACGGTCAAGGAAAACTACATGTCAACAACTACATAAAAAAAGTTCTCGAAGGCAAATCCTATATTAAGTTTGCCAACCCGCACTTGGCTAGCGTGGTGGACTATGGCCTTACCCTTCTCACGATGAGAAGAAGCCCGCGCCCAGCTGTGGGACAGTACCTATATAAAAACAGGGCTGATTTGGAAGTTCGAAGTTCGTCAACCACTTAACTTTGCCCGGAGTTTTGGCGGGATCGCGGAAAGAGTCTTGTCACCCCATGTATTTTTTTTCTAAACTAGCGTTTTTTCCTGTGTTTATGTATAGAAATAGCGGTGTTTTATTCATAAGGTGCCGAATTACAAATGGGAAAGTGATACAATGTGGTGAAACATGACTTTTCATGTTGCTTCCAAAACTCCATTAAAGCTTAAAGTCCTACTTTACCGAAGCATGACTGTTTTTGACCGACTTAGACTACTTTTTAACTTATGGACCTTGAAAATCTTAAAAACACTTTACACTGGCAAATGTACAAAATACGACGCCAAAATCAAAGAAGAACTTTGGGAGAATATATAGAGTTCGATGTCAGAAATGAAGAAAAAAAGCTCTTAATTTTATGCTGATTTTGTTAGAAGTTTCCAGTAGGTAATTTTGTTGAAAAAACGTGTGAGTGCGTGTATTACGTGGCTGGTGGTTGCAGAAACGATGTAAATTAAGAAATTTTTCCATAACGCGACCGCATTCAATCATTTGCGACCAAATTGCAGTTCATTCCGCAGTTGTAATGAGAGCGGTCGCCAATGCGATTCGTGACTGTAATACCGCTTAATATTACAGTTGAGTTCATTTACTGCTGTTTAAAAAGCAATTTGCTGTGTACGCTAGTGTTTATTAAATTGTTGCTACATTTATCGCTTTATTATAGCCATAACACGGATCCTATGACAATAAGTTTGAGCAAAGTCACCCATTACAACTTTTTGCAATAAGCTTTTGCTTAAAAAAATATTTTTATGTGTTTAACCACAGCACATCTGGCGTTAAGTGACGGTGAGGCTGAAGATGGTAAACATATTCTAGCCTGGAACTGGTTTTCAGTTTGGGGCTTGCAAGACAGATTTTGAACTTGAAAAGTAGTAGTTATTCAGCCCAGTACTATAAAGTACTCAACCACCTCGCTATAGTTTCCTCACGATATTTTTCTTTTACTGGCAGCTCAAGGTTATTTTTGCTATTTGAACCCATGCCCTTCGGTGTATAAACCGATCGCGCTAACCACTGAGCTAGCATCGCTATAAAATACTTATAGGTACTTATGTAATATCTACGTATATCATCTATATGCGGTCTAAGGTAGAGCACGCTTTTACAGACACTAGATATTGCAATATTTATAAGTAAAGGCAAAATTATTAACAAATCATAATGATGAGTACAGTAAGCGTCTTTTGACCTCACGTATTATCTCTTATACTTCGTAAAACGACATAACAGTGACACTCCGTAGGTACTTAGTTTGAGACCATTCCGTACTAGAAACGTATTTACTTGATTTTATCGTAATGCATCCCAAATAATTATTAAATACTGACACTGGCAAAATATGCAAAGTGCGATGACAAAATGAACAAAAGAAAATAATTAGACTGCATAAATCTAAGCGATTTCTCAATTTGCTATCAAGCGTGCGTTTGCCCACGCTATTCATTGATACTCGATATCGTTGAACTATATTTGTGATGGATGGAAAGGAAAGCGATTCTTTCGAAGCTGAACCGCGACCACGAAATGGCTCACCGCCTGCACTCGTATCTCAGCGGTGGCTTTCCGAGACAAAAACAAATGGAAGTATTACCGGAGACAATCTACATTTAAATGGATCTTTTTCCTCAATTCGTGCAGAGTTTGGTGATAGGTATCGCAAGCCCCGATTTATTTCAGGAACATTTCACTGCCTTTTGTAAAGACACTGTTGTTGCAACCGATTCGTCAACTTGTCATCGCAGCCTTTTTGTGCCAACTCTTGTTAGCGCTAATTCAGTTGCGGTGACTTTTCTTTTATTGAAGCTACAGAACATTTTAGGTCAGGTTAGAGCCCGCGGGACGCAGCTAGTATTAAAAATAAATAAGTAATAAAAATCTTCTCATATTTAGCTGTTATCTATTTAGTGTTTACAAAATTTCCTCCGAGATTTATTTATTTTCTTTAATGTACGAGTCTAAATAAATGTTAATTTACACACATTATGGTGATAAATGTACTAACTAAAAAAAAGTTATAACTTACCTGACATAGCATAATCTAACTTTCATCTACACATAAAATAATTAAAGGAACAAGTATTATACACTTAAATACATACACTGAAAATTCTATGATGTCTGTGTGTACGTAACTCCTTGCTCAAGAAATCATGTTGGTTCACTCCACCGTTGGCGGTGGCTTTGTCCCAAAGGGGTTATTAATTATTCCGATGTGAATGGATGACAAAAGGCATTATCGTGGAGATAATGGCTCCTGGAGACTGAGACTTCCGCCATGGCTGCTCACGCCTCACGGTGAAGCGCTGCTGGCAAATAAGGACACTGTATTCTATTTCTCCTATACTTATCTGGATATTATATTATGCGAAATTAGTAAGTGTAGGTACAGCTTGATAAAAAAAAATATATAGGGTTATAAGCTTGGATTGAAAAGCAAGTTGAAGTGGCAGTGGGCAGGGCACATGAAAGTGACGTCAGAATAAAAAAAAACAATACAGTTTTAGAGAAACGTCTCGCTAAATAACAGACAAGCTTTTAGTTCTTACATTAGATACTGAATCAGGTTTTAGCATCGTAGTCCCGGGCATAGGCCTTTTTTGTATTGGTATTTTGTATTACGTACCACGTAAATTGTATTTCTCAGGAAACAAGAAGAACGGCAGTGAGTTCTGTTATTTATGTATATACGAATTTATTTATTAAGAGTAACGAGGTAACCTGATGGTCAGAAATGACGCATATCAATGATCGTACTGGGTGTACTGCATTATAAGTATGTATTTACAAAAAAAAACTAAGTATTCTATCAGTTATCTAAATTCGGTATGTAAAGAAAAAAAATACTTTGCTGATTCCAAAACCATTTCGAAATATTACATTCCTGTACATGATTTTCACGTTTAAAACTCTTTAATAATTTTTTTTTAATAAAATACATAAAATAAACTTGACTTTCAATTTACCTCTAATGACGTCAAGTCATCGGCTGTATAAGGATTCTTTCAGTGCCTAAAAAACAATGGCAAACCTCGACAAAATCTGTCAATGTTAAGTTAACGGTTGCCGTTACACTTGTAACCTACATACACTTATCTACGTTGTTGTTTTTTTTTACATGGCTAATGCATATTCTACATAATTAGCCGTACTCATGACGTCATAACTATAAAAAGTTTGAAAACGTATTAGAATTAAACTACCGCATAGAAAGCCAAAATATTCAAATTAGTTTCTTAAAATAAAGTTTACTATCAGTAAAAAATATAAAATAAATACAAAAAAAAACTTTACATACCGAATTCCATAATACATACAAGCTTTGCTTAGTTTGGGGTCAGATAGCGCTGTGTTTAACGTCCTTTGATATTTATTTGTTGCTATTATTGCAACGGTATTTGTAATTTTGAGTTACAAGTCCTAGGCAACGCAGTTTTAACGCTCATAATAAATACTTCGAGATATCGATGATTTGTTTCAATAACGCTATAATTTCGCTGGCTGTCCTTCTAGACGGTAATGTACGAGCTAACGTTTGGCGGCAGAATACCTGAGAATTACCACCTTGTAGGTAAAGAGTATGTTCCTTACAGGGCTTAATTCTTATTTTGTATTATGGTTAGCCATATAATTTAAAATTATTAATTTCACTGTAATTAAGGGCCTCTTGGGTCTTCACAAGTGATTATCCCTAGCATCGAGCTGAGCTTCCGCTGATGTAATATTATAATTATTACTAGTGTTCTTGTTAGTGTTTGTGTTAGAGATGTCCCAAGGTAGAGAAAACACTGTTTCTCCACGCTTAATAGAGATAACAGCTACGTCGTGTGAGCCATCCCGGGAGAGTACACGTTATTATAATTTACCTAGATTACCTAGCATTAAGTTTTGACATGTGATGTTGACACATGCAATCATAGACTGGTAGATAATAGATAATTGTAGTACATTTAAAATTGAAACGGTATACCTAAATAAAAATACCTAAAAAAGGTCCTTGACTATGTCAACTTTGGTGGAGGAGGACGACTAAAAAAAAAGACTGGTAGATGATGCTGCTTATTTGAAACGATGTTTTTTTTAACATTATTTTCATCTGTTAGCAGTTTAGACAGCGTTTTTACGTAACAATTTTTTTTACACGTAGGCTTGCGTTTGATAGCCAACTCGTTTGATGTTAATCGAAGATGCAGTCAACGGTGGAGCACGTTCGCCTAGAAGAAACCGATTCACTCGCGACTTGAAACCCAGATTGTATATATCAGGGAACACTACCTCGGGCAGCAAATTCTATTGTTTAGCGGTCCGTACAATGAAGGTAGATGCGAACCTTTTAGTTCGAGCCTTGGGGATAACGACCATGAAGCGGTGTCGCTTCTTGGAGCTCCTGGCTGTCCAATAGTAGAATGGGCAGGATTGAATTAGGTCATGTAGGTCTAAAGCGCACTCACCAAAGTGTATCCGGTAGAAAACTGACAGACAAGCCACTTTGCGATGATGTTCAAGGCTTTAAAGCCTTTTCCGAACAAGCGAGTCATTGCTAATGAGTTTCCTAGCACTTTTCTCAAAAATAAAAATGAATGAATACAATTTTCTTATTTGATCAATGATCATAGACGAGACAAAACGTCTTATCATCAAATGGTATAATCCTGTAAATTGTCTAGGACAATTGTCAGATGGCGCTGTGTGTAATGTCCAACAATATTTATTTATTGTATTTATGTATGTATATCTTAATATTGCTATCGCTGACTGTACCTTAGAGGGCACAGTTACAATTACAGTAAAAACTTAGTTTGTCAACCATAAAAAAAGTGTTGTGAAAATAATACAATATGATTTTTCCGCAAAAAGTATTTATCAACTTCACCAACGAAAGTTGATATGTATAATTGTATAATGCCACGGAGATGTTTGCGAGCAGTGACCGGTTAATTAAAAATAGCTCCGTATTGCATTAATTATATAGAAATGATGGTGCTTAAATTGCACGTGAAATCGATGATTGAACGTCACCGAATCCTGTATTGCGGATGTTTTTGGTAAACAAATAGCTTGTAATCAATCGTATTATTCAACTGTCGCTGCACATCCTCGGTGAGTAAATTAATGCGAAATATTCCGTGTAAATTCAATTTATTACCTTAACAATAGGTTGTTATTATTTGATGCCATGTTAACGCATGGGCATTTCGAAATATCGTATTTTAATATTTGGATTAAAATCTATATCTGTACCTACAAGGTTACAAGCTTAGAGTGTACTTATGTACTATCCTAAAAGGTCTTTTACTCATCATTAGACATCGGATTATAATTATGCATTTGTTACACTGTATAAGCGATATGATCTGCGAAAATAACGCAAAGTCCGATTGATTTCAATTTTCATCCCTGAAATCCTAGTTCTTAAGCCATATCAGTTTTCTTTTGATGTCATTCTTCATAAAACGTTTTTATTTGTTTTTTCCTGTTAAGGTGCGGAGGCATTGATAGAAAGGCCGGCGTGGTTCACGCAAAAGACCTCCAGGGGTTTCGTTTTGTTTACCTTATCAAAGACGATCGTTTTCATCCACAAACGATCTAATTTTATCAGGCCGCTTAATTTTCATTCCAGCAATTAAATTAAAGATTAGAACGATTTGGGAGAGCTATTAAGGCAAGTTTAAGGTATTCATCTTCAAGTTTTAAAATAACTGGAGGTTTAATTTTTTTTTTTTTGTCATAGCACTTTGTGTTTTCTGCCAGTGTCAAGTAGGTAGTCTAGAAATAATTTCGTATAGCTCAAAAGTCCGGGAGATTGTCGGTTAGTATGGGTAAAATAAGTATGAAAACTGCTTTTTTTCACACATTAGACTATCGTTTATGTACGAAATACTTGGATATTAGAGCTGTAAATATAGTATTGCGTAGAAAATGAGCGAAGAGTTCTTAGTCCTACTGATCTTGCTTGCTCATACACTAACTACATGCACACAAATGTATACTTTGTGTGTGTGTAGTTCTCGTATTAAGCAAAATTGTAGGACCAAGAAGACTTCGCCTATTTGCTACACAACATTATAAGCTACTTTACATTATGCCTTACTTTCTTTTAATTGGTACCCTCGACGCAAACAGAAGGACGTTACAATATATTTAACGTGTGAAAAATTTTCAATCGAAATTTGATGTTTTTGTGTCAGGTGTTTTGTTTTTTATGCTTGTTAAATTTGTGAATACATATTATGTTCAATATTGTCAGAACTTTTTGAAATGGAAATTCCGCATTTTATGATGTTCCAGTCAGTGGCGGGCACTGACCCGTAATTTGCCAGATGTTCCGTTTCATCACTTAAGTCTTTATTGAATAAAAAGTTTCAGCGAGCTCATACCCCCATAATGTGCATCCGACTCTTCATAATGTTACTAAAGGAGCTCGAGATATAAACTTATTTTTTCCCTTCATAAAGTAAGGTTACATCATCTTTGCTTAAAATATCAGCCGCAGGGTATGGTTAACATAGGGTATAAGGCTTTTTCGAGTTTTTCCTTGATGTTTTACAGTCTCTTTTTATTGCTCAATGGACGTTTACCCTGTAATGTTGTGATCATAAATTCAAATAAATATAAACTTGATAGCTTATCTTCCAAGTGAGAGAAACTTGAACGGTAGCCACTGGTGTTATTTCTGCGAAAAATGTTTTCAGTTTGGAATCTTTGGTCCAAATAATTATAAAAAAATTAAAACGAACTGTCTGTCATAGTCAGCTAAACATACTTTTGGCGGGAACGCAAAAATCAGGCTGCTGCAATACCTACATAATATAATACTTAAAAATATACGTGTAAGTATGTATATTTACTTAAGTGAAGTTTTGTAGATACTCGTAAGTTTGTAAATAAATATAATTTTCGAATTCAAATAGCCAATCGGTCTAGAGGTTATGATCTTATAGAGGTTGTGAGAACAAAGGGGCGAACAACTAGTTTAAAGCGTTTATTTACTGTTTACTTAAGATGTCGTAAAAAAACATGGTTACGGGCCTTTTACAACAAAAAAGGCATTTTTTCTACATGGACTTCAATAGAATACCATTCCATTATATTCCATTTACGTCATAAAGTTTTAAGATTATATAATTCCTGGTTTCATTTTTTGTCGATCGATAAAATTATCAAAATTATGCCGAGGTGCGACGCTATTTTGTAACTATGATTTGGTTTAAAATTGTTAGAGTTACAGACGCTTTTTTTAATACGTCGGCAACATTACACTGACTTCAAATGCCCAATTTTAATTTACATACTTTGTTTTGAATTTATACACTTAGTCTTCAGTCTTCAAACATAAACATTGTCGCACAAGAACAATTACCTAATTACGAACAATCCTGGTCTATGCTCTAGCAAAGAAATAGACTTTACTAGAAGTCTCCACGAAGTTTTGGAAACAACACCAAAAGACATATTTCACGACATTATATCACTCACCCACATTTTTGCGTGTGAAAATACACAAATCTTAAAAGTAAATAACATAAAGCAAATTTGAAAAATAAGCCACCAAGATTGATTGAAGCCACCTATTGATGTGTTCCGGCAGCCTTACTTGAGAGCCAGTTCCGTTCCAAGGTAAGTGTGTTTAGCGTCTTAGTCACATCGTCTCTTATCATCAGGTGAGTCAAACGTCAAGCCTGCCAACTATAAAAAAATACAATGCAGCGATATGATTTGTCTATGTTCCCGCCAAAACTCCAATAACAAACACATCGTCGCAGATCTGCCAGACGCGTGATGTAATTTTGCACGTGTCAACACGCCACGCGAGCTTTGTCATCCGCAGCACGAAGCACGTTTGCTGTAATTATTTCCAGAACATACATTTAGTATGCATATGTGCTTATAGAAGACAATGACAGTTATTTGCAAGGATCACGCGATGATTGTTACTGTTAAATGATTCTGTCTGTAAACCTATCGCAAGCAATTTTTTTTTGGCATTGCACTTTATATTGTTTACCAGTTCAGTGTAGTAGAGATGTATACTGATGACTATTGTGTATGAATCTACGTGCCCTGATTAACAGGTAGTGGGTTTTAATGAAACTCCACAACTTTTTTTTTTTATGGTTGACAGGCTAGGTGTTTGTCCACAGCTCACCTGATGTTAAGTGAAGGCGTGGTCGAAGATTGTAAAGCACACCTAGCCTGGAATGGAACTGACTCTCAAGTAAGGCTGCCGGAATACACCGTTAGATGCCTAGCGGCAGATTTTCATAGCTAACCAGCCGAGTACTAGAAAGTACCCTACCACCATGCTATGGTTTCCTCACGATGTTTTCCTTCACCGGCAGCTCAAGCTCATTGTTGGGGTTTGAACCCACGCCCTTCGGCATGCGAACCTACCGCGCTAACCACTGAGCTATCATCGCTACAAAAAACTTCAGTGATCACCATTTCATGATTTTATTAATATACAATCTGGGTGGTTGAATGCAAGTGCACACTAGTGCGGCTATGAAACAACTGACAAGTAGCCGCTAAGGTATACATTCTATGCAACAATGCTGTATCCCTACCGGCCAATGTCATTTATTTCAATTCAGTCAAATATTTTTTTGTAATAAATATTTTGTGTTGCGATACACAAAATATTTTTACATTTTATCGTTTAAAAAATAGCTTTATATAAAAGCTACCATAATATCGAAGTATTTGAGACTGGAAAAACAAACAGAAAAAAAGTGTGAAATAAAGCAGTTACTATTTACTGCCGTGCAGTCAAACTTTCTATATATTTTTATATCGTTTACGTAGTTGTAAATCTCACTAATTAATGTACTAACCCCTACTAGATACTGAAGTGAAGTAGTCGCCATTTTTCATACTTGCAGCGTGTCTATAGTTTTGTCAATCTATACCTATTTTGCATCAAGTGTAGGGCTGTAAGGATCCAAGCTTAGCGCTTTATAATGAGCTCCCAAGGCGAAGCCACTTCCTCTCGACAACGCGTTCACATGACTCTAAAGACAAGTTTGACATGTGTTCTTGTATTAAATAGGAAGCTTGTTACTTTACTATCAATTTCATATATTATGTCTCGTATTACGAACAAACAGTCATCCACATCTTAGGGAAAGTGTACTTTTTTTTTGATAAAAAGTAGCTCGTGTCGTATTCCGAGTAAAATGGTTAAAAACCAGTAAATTTATTCCAAATTTCAGACGTCGTTTTTACAGAAATTCTTTGAACTTTTTACTAATAGTGTGAATTAAAGAAACAGTTCTTAGCTGTCACATTTGTTAGTCTGCCCTTTTAGTGCATTTGGAAGTAGTTTTGCCTCAAGAGAGAGTGCGTGTTTGATTTTTTTTCGTTTGACCACTCAGGACATACATTTGTGTGATGAAAATAAACTGAAACACGCACAGAGAGTGGCGCCATCTAGACTCCACATACAACACTAAGAAATAACTAGATTTACAATAAAACTTTTTATGGGGTTATTAATTTTCAAAAAAAAGGAAAAAAAGTTCTCGTAGATTGTCTTATCCTTCTCACAACGAAAAGAGACTCACACCCAGCAGTGGGCCAGTTTACAAAAAACAGGGCTCACTCGAAATGTACTACAGTATCATAATAATTATTATTTGTGCATATAGGAAGATACTCAGCTGCAAGCCCATCACACGCCAAACAAAGGAGACAAAGTGCCTCTGCGTCGTGAAAAGCACATTTTCTTTTTTTTAATTGACAAGCTCACCACATTGACCACAGCTCACCTGATGTTAAGTGGCGGTGTGGTGTGCTTAGCTTGAAATAGAACTGACTCTCTAGTGAGGCTGCTGGAACATACCGTTAGGTGCTTGGCGGCAGATTTTTGGCTTGAGCTAGCTAGTGGTAGGTACCTACTAGAAAATACTCTACCACCATGCATAAAAAGGATGTATCTAATTCCTTTTCGCCAGTAAAAGGTGTATAAAATTGTATCATTTGCTAGACCAACAGTGTGTAGAAGAACCTGATCATAGATAGATATCTACCTCATAGAAAATGTTTGGAGATTACGATGAACAAGGTTTTTTTTAGTGTTCAAGGTATATATTTAGTTTATTTCCGCTTAACAGTCGTTACAACAGTGATGAGGATTTAAATCAAAATTTAACTAACTTGATGACAATTTAAAAAACTTTTTTGCGAAACATTACTTAATATTTAAAATTTGACATAAACTTAAATCTAAAATAACTTAGAACAAACAACTAATTAAAATAACCACAAGTCTTTATAGTTATCCTCTTCTTGCTGCAGTAACCAGTTGCCGACACATGTCTCCCCTGTACCTATCCTTCATCCTCAGGACATGTTGACTCTTCGAGCGCTTGGCAGAGACTGAGTTTTTTTTTAATTTAGTCTGCACAGTGAACGTGCGCTTACAGCTCTCGCCTACACTTAAATATCTCAGCACTCGTATCATATATGGCTCTCAGCTCCTGTAATATTAGCGGCGATAAAATGTTTACGCCGCGACCTGTTTACCTTAATAGATACAACAGTAAGGCGATAGTGTTCACTAAACTTGACGGTGTTTGTACAGTAATTAATGTTGTATATGTCGCAATCAAATTGTGAATCCGTATTACATAAAAGCTTTTTTTTATGTATATATATATATATATATATATATATATATTGTGACAAAGACGGTCTTCTAATCGTAAGAGATGACGCCAGTCTCCATGACCATTGCAGCGATACACAAAACTTGGAATAGTAAAACAAAATGTTAACTCGCAACAATACAAAAGCGTTCTGGTTTATAAAATAACTAGACGTTATGTAATACGGCACATTCTATCATTTGGCTGCAACATATACATTACATTATTAAGAGGGGTTTGGAGATTTAGCTCTTGTGCATAAAGTAGTAGAGAGCGTTCTACCACACGGTCGTCATAGTCATTGACGTTTGAAGAAATTGATGAGCCAAGGAAATGAGTTGAATTATGGAAACTCACCAGTGACTCAATTTTTCAATCGCAAACTAATTTCAATGACTTTCATAATTTTGTATTTATGGATCGAGGAGTCGATACAAGAGTTGGGCAGTTTATTTATAATTGTAATAAAATTATAACTACACACTGATACAGAAAGACAAAAAGAAACTAACAAAAGTAAATACCTCCGCTACCTCCGCACAAACGGCATTGCTGTAACACCCATGTGCCAGCATGTAGGGGCAGCTCAGCCTATCGGGGGATCATTGCCAGGATTGTGTTGAAACTAACCCAGAAAAAAATGCTTAAAATTCAAAACACAGATAAAATAGATATGAATTATAATTTTCTCGTAAATATTAACTATACATCACTTTATATTGCAGCTATTATTGAAAGCTATAATCGTCCAGCCACAAATAAATATTAATCCAAGCAATAAGTGAGATCAAATTGGAACATTTTATGCATCGTCGCCGTCCCCTCCCATAAAAATGTATTAACTCCTATAAATTTAGCATCGTCAGCGATTTATGCAGCACTTCGGCGATACACCCTCGACATCGTAAACGTGG
The DNA here is from genome assembly GCA_905404145.2 of Biston betularia. Classification (NCBI taxonomy): domain Eukaryota; kingdom Metazoa; phylum Arthropoda; class Insecta; order Lepidoptera; family Geometridae; genus Biston; species Biston betularia. The sequence continues at coordinate 7,402,829 of FR989879.1, forward strand.
GGCGGGTTCCTCTAACTTCACAACATCTTGTACAATTTAGAACATGCATTTTTTATCATCATGATGAGGAAATGCCAAATCTAAATAAGTTAATTAAATTAAAATATACGGGACATTTCATACCACGCCATCTTGTCCCAGACTAAGCAAAGAGAAAACGTTGATTAGTGAGCTCAGGAAACGCAAGATATCCTTACTTCGAAATGTTCGTGATACATATGGCCAAGCCTTTCTTTCTTTTGGTCTAGACGGCCAAGAGGTTTAAATTCGCATATTAAAAAAATGAATCTGCTTCAGCCTTTAGCAAAGTTACGATATAGGGTTCTTATAAAAGTGTGTTAAAATAATCTTACAAAAGTAGATATCCATAGGCTATGTCCTGATGGCTTACCATCAGGAAATCAGTCTGGTTGTTAGTCATATGAGGCAAAGATATTTATTATTATTAAACATGTCTGAATTTTCACTTATAAATAGATACGTTCGCTTGTCAATACAACATAGTTTGAAAGACGATCATATTTGTATACAAAAACTGAGGCTGTACGATTAAAAAATAGAGGACCCGGGTTGAAGTATTCACAGTAATTACATTTCTTTCTCGAACAAATGCAGGTTTCATTCATCAAGGTGTTTTTTGTTTCACCAAAAAAAATTGTGTGAATCTGTGAATAAAAAATGTAAGACGAGTCTATTGCAAAAAATGAGAAAAGTAAAGTGATTTCGAATTTTTTTTAAATAAAATCAATCAAAATGGCTTATGAAAAATGTTTCTCGAGTGTCTTTCAAACATTAAAAAAAAATTTAAGACAATAAAATCAAGAATAAAGACCTTATTATTTTACAACAAATAAATAAAGAAATTATGTCAGAAAAAATAACTCATCAGTTTTTTTTAAACCAATAATTGACGAGAAATCGCCAATGTAAGTCAGATTCGTAAAAGTAATAATACGAACGAAACATTCTTCTGATAATGAGAGATATCGCTATGACTATTTGAGTACCAAAACAAAATCCAGCGCTCATTACTTTCAGACATTTGATGATTATACGAGCGTGAAAAATAGCCCTACAATACCAAATTATCTGATATCTGATACTGGGGTAGTACCTACCTACTTAGATGACCTTCTGCTAAAGAAATAAATCACTTAAACTCGGATAGTAGTAGATTTTTGGGATATTGAAAATTATTGAACTATGTTGTAAGCATGCGAAACCCATTTCTTTTTATTTTTATCTCGGCAAGAAACGCAAACAAAATATGAATTTGCATTGATAGATGTGTTTGAAAGAAGCGGGAAACGGTGATGGATGGCTCCGTTAGCGGCTTCGATTTCGTTTGACGAAATGCGATATACACGATGCATTAGCATTCATGCTGACTCATCGGAAACTCGAGATAATATAATATGTATCGCGAACATGATTAATATGGAAACTACTGAACTGTGTGTAGCTGTAGTGCGAAAATAAATCATCGTGGGCGATGATTCGCATCACGAGATAACGACTTCTTTAACGTCGATGAATCTCATGTAAATATTATAATACAAATATTTTATTGATAACAATAAAGTTACACTTCATTTTTCCATTCATGTTTAGAAATAACATGGCCAACGTTCATACCACGTTGTCCGGGTCGATAACACATGTCAATAAAATGAAATGCCAATATAGTAATAAGTATGTCAAATGTCAATTAAAAAATTATAACTACTTACTAGTAATGTAACAATCTCTTATTTTTATATAATCGTCAAAGTCATAAAACACGTTCTCTTAAGACCTTAGCTTACTTCTGAAGCGATGGAAGATGCATCCCGAATATTCAATATACATATCATTTTACTAGTTAAATAAAAAAAACACTTCAGTGGGAAAATATCATATATGGCAAAGTAAACCGCAATACAGTATGCCACTAATGCATAAATCAGTGGCTTCGTAATTTTCTATGTCAATCATTTTTAGGGTTACAAAAAAGACCACTCTTTTGTAACCCTAAAAATGATTGATTAAGCTCTGTTTCCTACGTACGTTTGTACTACATGGAGTAGTACAAACGTACGTAGGACATTTGTTATGTTTACAAATTACAAACTAGTTAACTTTTCTGCCTAAGCTAATGTTTAATACCTTCAGATAAGAAACTGACTTTTAAACTAACTCCATTCGCTTAGGTAGTACAACCACACTTATACTCATCCATTCCGTTGTATACCTACATACATTAGGCACCTATGTATATTTGCAGAGTAAATTACGACACAACCACCCATGTAACATAGAGTTAAATGGTACACGGGTTGGTTATGATTAGAAACAGAAAAAAAAACACAACTCATAATAAATTAAACATCAAGTCATGTAAAGTCTACATTTTGCATACTATATTCATTTGTTTTATATAGTATGATATTTATAATTTACGATAACTTTAGTATCGAATAAACACGGAAAATATTAGATACCTACCTACGATACGGCAACATGATTTTTCAGTGTTCCCGCCAAAACTTAACAACGAAATCTAAGATTGTTTAAAAAAACAGCTAGTTTTAATAATCTAGGGTAAAGAATCGTACATCAGCCATCAAGCCGGCATAACCCGATCGTGTATTTAAATCACGCAATATTGTCAGGAGTAACGACAAAATAATGTCAGTGGCGGCTGATTGCCGGCAGCGACAGGTGCTCGCCTCGTCTGAATACTAAATACCTCGTATTAATATTATGATACTTGCATTTATCCGCGGATCCGTCTGTGACAATGTTCTGAAGAAAAAAACGATCCTAAATAATCTATAATTATGACATCACTAAGCTGATCTGACGACGGACATAAAAAATTAGCCATATAACTATCTACTGGCAAATGGTATGGATACATAAATGCATTATGTCATTAAACTAAACTTTGCAAAAAAAAAAGAAGCAAGTAACATGTACAAATTTTTTATTTAATTCGGCATATTATTACTTTGAAAGTACTTAAAATAGTTTTGGCGGCAACGCGGAACAATCATGTTGGCACATTGTATTATTTACTAAAGCTTATGTTTTTTTAAGGGTATGAGTTTAAACTATGGTGTTTTATTCATAAAGTACAGAATTACGATCACAAGTATGAGAAATATGATGTGGTGAAAAATGTCTTTTTGTGTTCCTAACATAAATCCGTCGAAGTTTCTAGGAAAGTTGCACGGCGCGATTAAATATATTAAAATAATTGACTTTGGCAAAATACACAAAGTGCGGTGTCTAAAAAACAAAGAAGAAGAAGTACTTGTAATATGCAAAAACCTGAGAGATAGTATTTGTCATTAAATAATGCCAGCGCTCATTTTTCTTGAACATCGGCAAATCAGCATATTTTATTAACAAAATACACACAAATACATTGTCATTTTACTAGGTAGAACGGATAATTTATAATAGAGAGATAACCAGATACATACTCTGTACGTGGTACATGATGCTCGTTCAGGATTCATTAGTCGTCGTTTCATTTCAGCTTTACTGAAACATTAATCTCTATTTGTCTCTACGTCTAACGCGGGGCCTTAATTGAAAGGTAATTTCGTTTTACTTTTGCTACTATTTTCAGGTGGTTGAGGCTATTTGAAAGGAGTGAAGATTTCTTCAACTTACCTATTCAGAAACTGACGAAAAATATTATTATTTTATATTTGGTAGCGATGATAGATCAATGGTTAGCGTGGTCAGTTCACACATCGAAGGGCGTGAGATTAAATCCTAATAATGAGTGAAAATATCGTGAAGAATCGTGATCTTACCATCATTCTATGATTTACTTTCTAATACCTAGTTGGCTGGTTAACTGTTACATTTGAGTTGAAAATCTGCCGCCAAGCATCTAACAGTGTGTTCCGGTAGCCTCACATGAGAGTTAGTTCCAATCCAGGCTACATGTGTTTACTATCTTCGACCACACCTTCATTTAACATCGGGTGAGAAATCAAAATCCTAGCCTATCGAAAATTAACATATTTATTTATCTGTTATATAGATCGGACAGATGCACAAACGAACTGTTTGAACACCCTTCGGATGCGAAACCCTAAATATGAACACTGAACAGCTGTCGAAGTGCTTACGTCAAAATGTCAGACGCCCAATCGGCTTCCTCTAAAATGACATGCAGGAACAAAAGCGACACTCAGTAAACCCCCGGACATGGTAATAACATAAATTTACTGCCACTAAACTTCTGAGACGAATACTTTACCGACGATGGTTGAAGACGAACCGATGGCGACCACTGCCCCAATTTTTGTACAATCGTAAACCCGTAAGATTTACTGAACGGTCGGAGTTTTAACGAGGGACTGTGTCCTGCTACCCTTCTGCGCGAAATATAGTTTTACGACTCTGGTGAGCCATTAAGCAATTTTCACGGGTGCCGGTGCATCGTTACAATGTTTTTCTTTATATTCCCTCGAGTTACCTTTCCTTGTTGTCTCTGAAACAGAACTTTGAGTTTCGAGTGGAGGTTTTGTGGTTCAAGTAGTGGTACTGGGGGGGTTAACGTTTGAAATTAACTAAACAATTCAGGCTAAACTTTGGAATGTGATTTTAATTTTTGTGAGTTGTATGGCCTTATTTTTTTCGTGTAGTTTCATTTATTTTAAATGAATAGTGGGAATGGCGGAAATGCAAAATTATTTTTTCTTGACTACGGCAAACCCAAAAGGAAAGGTTACGTTTTTAGCAGTTTATGTATATATGTATATATGTTTGTATTTAAGTACCGGTGGTCCACGGTAGTGTCGTAACTACTTATCCAATTTTCGATTCGTTATTATACTCCGGGTGACATATTAAGCTACGATTTTTCCTTTAATTAAATTTATTTTGTTCCTAGTCGGGTTATAGTTTTTAAACTTTTTAGCTTGTTTGTACTTTTGACTATCGTAAACGTGATTCTCCGAGTAAACTGAAATAACGTGTTTTGGGGAAGCGTTGCAACATTTAAGGGTCTTGCTCTACCTACATTTAAGGGTCTTGCTCTACCTATTTATGTGAATAACTTTTACGACGGAACCAACATTACAATTCCAAAAAAATCAGCTGTTTTATAGAACAATGTTATTGAAATGTAGATGTACGAAACACCTTTTTTGCGAATTTAGATTCGGTCCCATAGTAAAAGTCTCTTTGAAGAGTAGAACAGCCCTCGAATGTATATGTTAGTTACTTAATTTATAATATAAAACGGCACAGTGACGGAACACAAGAGCACCTACTGACGAACTTCGTTACAAAGGGCTTGCCACTATTCAAGTACTACTACAGTCCAAGCTAATTTAGTTTGCCACGACTACAGCTCTGCTTAAATTCTAAAGACTTAAACTACGTTGAGTTATTTACAGTTTTAAATTGCAACTTGAAAATAGTTCAAGCTAAACAAGCTTTCTTCTGAATCGTTACGGCGCGTTACATGGGGGGGGAAGTGGGGTCAAAAATCTCCAAAAATTGCGTTACGTAATACTTTCAATATACCAATATATTTCATTCAGTCATATTACAGATATAGAAGAATGTAAAAAAACATGTAAGTATGCATGCCTACATTCAGAACAGATTTAATTTTATTTGGATCCAACTAGCGCTGTGTCCCAATTTCATTTTCGAATATTGTGAAATAAAAGCTTATAGAACGAGTAGATAGTCAGTTGAGTACCGAAGACAATGCTCGCGTGGAAGTGCTCGTGACAAAATGGCTTCAGATAGAAACCTCTCGTCTGTTACAATACGCTTTGTGTCACTCCAATCGCAAAGGATATTCCAATGTATTGAACTCTAGAGAATTTCACTCACACCCAACCATTGAACGGAATCTTACGGAAATTCCTTTCGAAATTTTCACATAATCCAACTCGGATGAAAACGTCCGTTGTTTAGAAAAAAATGCGGAAATTCACGAACCTTCTGTGAAATTTTAGGGGAAACCCGGCTCGACCTAAGTCCTATTACGTACTATGTTACCCGTAATGTAGCGTTCATATAATGAACACGACTTAGGGTTGTTCTGTGTTCTTTGTTATGAACGTTTGCTAATATTAGCGTAATCCGTTTTAAGTATGTCTCCATTTTAGGTTCGACTCCCACTGATACTGAGCTAGAACCGCAGCGATACAAAAAAGCACGATTAAAAATGGTGCGCGAACGCCACATATTCAAGAGCTATATCTTTAGTGTATTTCCGCTTAAAAGTCGTTTTGGTTATCACAATGACGAAAGTTAAATGTAAATTTAATATAATTTCAAATATTTATCTGCGATATTAATATTAGTTAAACACAATTTTACAACATTTATCCGACAACAAAAGATACAACTCAAAACCAAAGTTAAAATAAAGATATAACTCTCGATGCCTTAAAAAAACTTTCGGCTGAATCAATCAATTTTCTAGCAGCTGTTTTACCCGATATAGTAGAATACATCAGTCTGTCGTGGGCTTATTTTTTTTAAATCAATAAATCAATATGCTACACAGTTTGATAAAATTGTCAATGCGCTTCGCTTCGACTGTTAGTGGGAATCGAGACTTATATAACAAACAGCGAACGAGTGTATGACGTAAATGGCCACTGTCGGCAATTCTCTCGCCAGGAGACTGAATATGTATCTACTGACGAGCAAACGTGTCCCACACGGAGGTTTGTTTAATTAAGATAACTTTCCCACTCGTATTAATGCGCAGTTACACAACGAATGTCGCCCACAATTAAAGCGACAAAACTTTGTGCTATAAAACAAATTCAGGAAGAACTTCCGTTTCTGACGTTACAAGTTGTGGACACTGGCTTAGCGGAGGTGAGAGCTCATCTGCATTTCATACCTGGGCTTCCGCCGTGAAGTCAAAGTTTTGAAAAGGTTGGATTTAATTGGGTGGCTTTGGTGTTTTTAACTAACTTATTCAGGTTACATCGTTAGGTTTCTCTAGTATCCTAAACGGTCGGGAAGGTATGTTATACCTAAAACCTATAGAGATCTATAGAATAGAATATAACTTTATTGTACACCAAACATGCATACAACATACTAAAGTTGAAAAAGAGATAAAGAAAAAAAGATAACATTAAAACAAAATAGACAAATACAAATATGGTAGTACAACGGTGGCCTTATCGCCTAGAGTGATTTCTTCCAGACAGCCTTTAGATGGATAGTAATAATGGCACAGCTATTAAGGTTTGTGTTAAAAAGACAGAAACAAAGTAAATATATATTTTTTTTTTTAATGTAAATGTAATGAGACGATCGAGGCGCTCTCCTGATGTTAAGAGACAACGCCAGTCCATGACCATTGCAGCGATACACAGAACTTTGAGTAACAAAACAACGTCCAAGGCATCGCTGCTTTGGCGCTCATTACTTTGAGACTAGATGGTTAGCCCAGTAATTTCCATATTGTTATAACATTTCAAAAGGAATGCTATCCCTCCACTTTGTTATGTCAAACTTTGCCATTAATTGCAAATTAAGTAAGTATTACAGGAACGATTGATTGATGAGGTAACATCAATCATTTATCAATACAAGCTACACAATATTAAACGGAAAGTAATTTCAGGTATAGTTCCATAGCTAACTCACGCGCGAGTTCTTTGTGAAGGATGCCGTAACAATAGCACTTCGTTCAAACATTATTTTCTCGTACACCTTTGTTGGTTGGGATGGTCCGGACTACAATTGCTTGCTATTCATGATTCGTTAGAATGCTCAGCTTATCTTTTAGTGTAGGAAATAGCATTGCTCTAGATTTTCTAATACGAAATAACATGTTACAACTTGGCTTTTTATTTCACGAGTATGATTTGATGAACGCAAAGTTATTGTAGGTACTTATCATTCTAAATAATTTAACCATGGGACTGTCAATGAAATCGTGAAAGCCTCTGTTCCTTACATTCTATTTCTTCGAGCTGTATCCTGAGCTAATTTTTTCTCTAATCTTTTTAAACTAAAGTGGATGTACCCATGAGACACATTTTGATATTGGAAACTTAACAAAATCTTTTTCTCAATTTGCGATATCGTCTTAGTCGACTGACCGCTGAATGACCAACCAAAATGACACAGTAAAACTTAATCCTAAAATATGATGTCATTTCCCTGTCGTTACAGGAAAATGTTGACATTAGTCCTAATTCGATTCGAAAAACAAACGACACCCCGAAGAATGATAAAATAGTAAATTATGTAGGGCTGAATACCTGCATAATGTCCCGTCAATCATACGCGCGTGAAATTGAATATCATGAGCGCAAATCACACTCCCTGTATTACCATACGGGTGTCAGTCACCCTGTACTTTAGTTATGATCCACTACTTTACGGTTAAAGAAATAGAATACATTTTTTCTCGTCATTGCATGTTTTAAATTCAATAATGCACGAATGAGTAGGCCGCTTCGCCAGGGTGGTGGTCTATGGTCTTGCCGTTTGCACAATGGGAAGAAGCCCAGTGGGAAAGATAATAAAAACAGGACTGATCCAGAATGTCAAACCAATATTTTACAGGGAGAACGGATTTTCTTTGAGGTCCCTGTGAAATTTGTGAGCTATGTCTATATGTATGAGATATCATCTATCAAAAAATCTCCCCAGGACAAAACTCTAGGAAAACCTATGACGTAAAATGTGTTATAGTCAAGCCTCTTGAGTGTCCAGGGTATATATTTAGTTTATTTCCGCGTAACAGTCGTTTCAGTTACAACAAGTGATGACGATTTGAAATTTAACAAACTTGACAACAATTTAAATTAATTTATCCGATAGGTACTTTACTTAACACCTAAAACTACAATTTGACATTGACTTAAAAACTAAAACAAATTAAACAAAAAACGAATTAAAACAAACAACAAGTATTCATATCCTCTTCTCGCTGCAGTACGAGTACCTAACCACTTGCCGACGCACCAGAACGCAGTAACGCCTGAATCAAATATTTATATAGACCTCTTTCTAAAGTCAGCTAAAAAGGTCCCTGATAACTTTTGTTGACATTTTAGTATTTTTCCTATTTGACTAGTTGAAAAAACTAATCTGGACATCTTGTGACGGGCGCCGCTAGCCAATTTGCAACACACTTTCTATACTCTGCAATTATTTTTAACCTGTTGGAATGGGAGCAGCCATAGTACTTGCAATTATATCTTTTAATAGTTTTTAACACTACGTTGACAGAGAAATCATAATTTTGTCTTTCTTTTAAAGGTTGTCTTATTAAAAGAGTTTACTTTCTTAGTCTTCATTTGTACACAGGGGATTTCTTCACTTAATTGCACTGAGAAAAAGAAACAACGTCGGCGGCAGCAAAACGAGTAACAAAACCATATTTCAGTTCAATAATTTATTGTACCGTTTGTTGTGTCGGTAATTAGCACTTATTTTTAATTACCTGACTAGTTAACCTGACCATATATATATAATTATAATAATTAAAACAATAAATTTGTATGTAAACTTTTTGTTTAAAAAAATCTTACAGTAAAAATCACTTTTAATTTTATTCTGAATATCCCAATATCTTTTCCTAAATTTTTTTTTTCATGTTGCCATGCTAGGTTTTTGACCTCAACTCAACTAATGTTAAGTGACGGTGTGGTCGAAAATGATAAAGCACACCTAGCGCGGAAAGAAACCGGCTATCAAGTGGGGCTGCCGGAAAACACTGTTAGGTGTTTGACAGCAGATTTTCAAGTAGCTTGCCAGCCGAGTACTAGATAATACTCTACCACTATGCTATGGTTTCCGCTTGATGTTTTCCTTCACCGGCATCTTAAGCTCCAACCGCGCTAACCAGTGAGTTATCGTAGCTATAAATCCCTAATTAATTTATCTAAAAACTAAAAACCCTAATAAAATTAGTCATACGGCTAAAATCGTTTAGGCCAAAGAGTATCATAGCGTTCAAAAGAGCAAGTCTGTAGAACAGATAGACTATTTTATACTTAGTATAAACCTCGAAAGCTTGAAGGCAAACGCCTGATTGTCCTCGAGCGCCAAACCATCTGCATGACAAAGGCCACTCTTTTTAATTAGAGTGACTATTTCACAGTCGGCTCGCATACAAATGAACTAAGATTAGATGCTCTGATTTTGGAAACTGCCTTTTCTTCTTGACATTTCAATGTCACAAACTAACACAATCAAGGATAATCTTTATCTGTGCGTTTATTGGTATTGGCCCTTTTGTTTAAATTTCGGCAATTTTGGATTTGGTATAAGTTACAAACATAAAAGTTAAGCTTGTTTTATATACTACAAACTAAAACTTCTAACATGCTATAGTTTACTAGTTTGTTATCTTCACTTGAAAAGTAGCCTCGTATGCCCCAAATATAAAAATCAGCCTCATCCAGTGACTTTTAAAGACATCGTCGTCGGAAATCCGATCCATCCAATGATGATATTTTAAATTGTAATTCCATTGTTTTTCAGAACTACACATTATTCAAAAAATACAGGTAAGTCTAGGATTGTAGGCTGAGAGCGGAATGTTGGTAACCCTATCTCATTAGGTGCCAAGTAGATACAATACACTCATTGTTCACTCATCGAGTAGTACATGAAAAATTAGGGTTGCCTCATATTATCTAGGCGTCTATCCTGTATACAGCCAGATTTCAGACGTGGAAAAACTTGATTGATTTACGTAAATTATGATATTAATATTCCATATAAGCCGCACAATAGCTCTCGCTGACCTAGTAAAAACGAGATTGCCCAATTTGCTCTAAATATTTAGTCTACATAATTATAAGATTGACCACATTCTGGCGTGCTCGTGTTTTTTTCTACGATTCCAAAATATTTGAATAAAATGAGGAAACTTACATTTTTGTATTGTTTAATGAGTATTATTAAATCTATTATCTATTTTTGGTACCCGATGAGTTGGGGCTACCGACATCCCGCTCACCGGCTATTGCTTATGGGCATCCTACATCCAAGCGACATAGCACAGTCCCGCCCCAGTGCCTAATGAATATCATGCAAATGCCCGGTGTCTAATGAAAACCACACTCGGCTCTTTAGCGAAGGTACAAAGTTTTTGTGGCAGTTACGGAATATTCAAACAGAATGATGAATACGGATAAGGCGCTGTCTGCCGTTTTGGCGAGCAAGATTTGAGAGAAGTTGATAATGAATTCAAAAATTATTCTTAACTAGAATACTTTACTTATTTTATTTAACCTTCAGCTCCATTCCAAGTGTGTTTACCATTTTCAACTGCACCGTCACTTAATATCAGGTGGTCAAACACTATCAAAAATCATCTATTTATATGACCTATTTTTTGCAAATACTATTACTGACAGTGTCATTTTATTGTAAATATATTAATTGAGTATCTAGTTAAAGATTTCATAGCATAGGTAGCAATGCTTCCTTGCTCCTATTGCTGGTGTTACAGGTCAGAATAATGTTTAATAATAATAAATTCTGACGTATCCCTACTCCCAGTAATCCTTATCGATAGTTAAGGCGATGTCATATACATTTTCAGCATTTTTATACTACACTAGCTGCGCCCTGCAGTGTTACCCGCTACATGTTTTCGGGATAAAAATGTAGCCTATGTTCTAATTCAAGGTCTCAGCTACCTCCATACCAAATTTCATCCAAATCCGTTCAGTAGTTTTTGCGTGAAAGAGTAACAAACATCCATTCAAACTTTCACATTTAAATTATAAAGAGAATTTAGAGCACATTTGAAAGCAGCTAAATTAAAGAGGTCGTCGAGATGTCCAAAGGCGCATAAACCTTGTATCATGGCTACCGGCAATCAGACGTTACAGAGAGGGTTTACGTGTAATCGGCTTCGAACACACCATTAGCATATCCATCGACGATATGTAAGCAGATAGTCTTGGACCCCGGCACTTGTGATAGGTTTAGTAAGCACTAAGTTCACAAATACATTCCGCCTACATACTGCAACTCCTATCTACATACCCCACTAGTATTAATGTGAAAGATTGGATGGATGGATAGATGGATAAATGGATGTGTGTTACTCTTTCACGCAAAAACTATGGAACGGATTTGGATAAAATTTGGTATGGTGGTATCTGAGACCCTGGATTAGAACATAGGCTATTTTTTATCCCGAAAATATGTAGCGTGTAACACTGCGAGGCGCAGCTTGTTATACGTCCATCGTTCAGGTGGATGTTCACTAGCACCATTCACAAGGTAGGCCGTGACTAGGACGGAGGCTGCATACCTATGGGTATCGATCAAGGACATTTCCTGGTCAAAAAACGGGCATTTCAAACTTTTAATAGAATAATTTTATCTATATGTTGAATAGGTCAGTTCTAAATTGGTCCCACATGCGCTCACCTCACAGCATTAATATACATGGGTCGTGATTGCGATTTCATTGGAATTGTAACCTTGCGAGTACAGTAAACAGAAATGTTATATTACTCGTAATACTCCCGGTGAATACCCACCTTTGGAGGAGCATTACACCCCTTCACATTACAAGCATGTGTTGCCAACGTATAAAAAACGCACTTTTAGAATCGTATAGAGCTACCTAAAGCGCTTTTAAAAAGCTGTAACTAAAAATAACATACGCGTACAGGCTAATTTTAAACTCTCGAGATTTCAACACATACTTAATAATAATAAATATCGTGGGACATTACACACAGTGCCATCTGACCCAAAAAATAAGCAAAGCTTGTACTATGGAAGTCAGATAACTGATAAAATACGTTTACGAACGAATACGAATATACGAATTACGTTTATCAACGGTATATAATGGCGCACAAAATTTTATACAACAATTTTTTGTGCAGTAATTAAATATCAATTTATAGTATCTTTTGTACGCGATTAAGTCCACACTAAAAAGTATACGAGTTCATGCAACTTTTAACCTTACGCGATTTGCACATAATTAAATTTATGTCATTATTTTATGCTTGTTTCTCGGCAATAAATATTGTTATACACGATATTACTGTATGACTATTTTTTGCTTAATTATACACGCGTTCAACTTAACCTATCCATATTTTAAGAGAATAAAATTCGTATATTGTACACAGTATCGTTGAACTTATGTGCCAAGAAAAACTAAATTTACTGCATGGTCAAGACGGATGGCTATGGCGGCTCGCCACGGAAAAACTTTAAAGATTAGAAAGTTCCTGTACATGCGGGCGCCGGTCGTGCCACAGAATGTTTCATTGTCACAAAGAAGTAAAACCTCCGCTCCACTCTCTGTGGGCACATTACACCACAATGTACACACATAAAAATAAAGTCTAAGCGTCTGGTGTCATTAACTAGGTGTCACTCCTTTAGAAAAGATTGTTCTACGCAACTTGGATGATTATGCTATACATACTATACTACATTAACCATTCCATTTGCCCGCGAAATCAAAATGAAAACTAACATAATTAATTAATGAAACTTTAGTATTTATAAATGTTTGCATGCCATGGTGCTAGAGCTTGGGGATTCTATCGTACCTATGACTTTAAATTTGAATTTGAATTTGAAATTGAATTTGAATTATAGACTAAGTTTTTTGTATACATTTTGTAAATAGTATAATTTAAGGTATTTTTTATTATTTATTATGTTATAAAGTAAGACTGTATTAGATAGGTTAATTTATTATTCATCATTCAAAAACATGGTATCTATTTCTTTGTCTTTAAACGTCATGAATTATATCACGTCATTTGAATTATTAAATCGAATTTTAATATTCTGTTGTATTAGGGCTTTTTCACATTAATGTATACTGGTAGAATATTATTGACCTTCCTTTAGTAAGACGACATGCAATTGTGCTCGCGACCCACTCATTTAATTTCCTTCCTACTCCATTCTCATGAATCGTATTGTCTTTGTGGAAACATCGTTCGTCAAGTGCTCCATAACGTGAAATGGTCACCGTAAATAGACTTAGGTGCACTAACTGAACAGACAACTATACTACCAGCGGACAAACTTCTCGAAACTTTACTACAAGTGGTCACTGTGTTTTACCGTTTCCTACTGAAATGTTACAAGTCGCATAACAGGGTGCCTATCAGCATCTTTCCGTAGAAATCTTAACAAAGGATAAACTAGAAGAGAACTTCAGAAAAAAGGGCCAACACTGTTTAATTATAATGTAGATGACTTTGTCAATCGTGGCGTTGTTCATATAAATACATGTAAGATGGTTAACGTCTATATTGTTCGGAAAACTATGATATATTACAAACATTTTATTTTACCATTTTGTCCTGAATATCCAAACTACACTCATTTAATAATAAATATTATATGACATTATTTATGAAGTACAATGCCAGAAATGCACAAAAAAAATACTAACCTAGTCGAAATAACAAGTAAATTCGTTGCATTTTCACCAAAGAACATGGATAGAAGAACAAAGCGGTATTAACTTGCGAAAGTTTAAGAAAGCGATACAGTTTGTTCACAAGTTTCGAGAAATAGGTCCCGGTGGTAATGCGTGTGAGTGCATTTATACGAGATGCTGCGCCACTCGCAGTTTTACGTCTGTCTCGACTAAAGGAAATGACAAGAAAGCACAGTCACTACTGCAACTCCACAACAGTGAATAATCTTCATTCTAGGAATGAAAAACAGAAAAACAAAAGATTTTTTTTCTTTAATTTTGGCGTCCTATTTGCCAGTATTTTTATTTACAAGTTTCGTAAGTTAAATAAGTTGCCTCGTAGCTATAGTTATAGTCAACGTCCAGTCTTGGTGAAGTCCAGTCCGTATCAGTCAAGTCTAGTCATGCTTTAGTAAAGTAGAGGCGGCTTTACTATAAAGCTTCGATGGAGTTTTAGAAGCAACACAAAAAGTCAAGTTTCACCACATTATATCATTTTTCCACACTCGCGGTTGTGAATCGGCACTTTATGAATAAAACACCACCATTTTAATGAATAAACACTAAAAAAAACATAAGTTTTGGAAAAAAATACAACGGGGCGACACGACTCTCTCCGCGTTCCCGCCAAACCTTAAAAAAATTATTTTGAGAAAAGCTATTCCAATTTTGTTATACTTGGCTATGTTCAGAACGTAACAAAAAGAATTTAATGAAATTAAAAGCGACGGCGATAAGTACCTACTTTGTACTACGCACGCTTAAATATACTCCATCATTAATACAATTTTTTTTATTCAGTTATTTCGTGTTTTCACTAAGATACAGCATACCATGATAGCACGATGGTAACGATGCTGGTTTAGTGGTTAGCACAATCAGATCACTCGCCAAAGGGCGTGGATTCAAATCACAAAAATGAGTTTGAGTTGCTGAAGATAACAAACGAACAGACGAATTTTTTTTTAAATTAAAGTTACAAAAATTATAATTTATCATGTTATAATTTTATCAGCCTTATGATAATTGTAATCGTTATTATACTGATGAGCGAATAAAACACCACTAATTTGTTTATTGAAGCACTACTTATAAATAAAAAACACTAATACAAAAAATATGAAACACTATAATTATTTATCAGTGTTTTATTATATGAACAGAATATTGTTGGCCAGTTACCTAATTATGTATTATCTGTAATTGGATAATTTTAGTCAAAAAAATTTTGTTCGGAACGTGACGCAAAATTCCCAAGCGAGGTAAACAAAAATCCACGATAGCTTTTTCACTGTAGCAGGTATTTACTTAGCTTGCAATTCTCGATTTCAACGTCAACTGCTTTTTTATTGTTTCATGCCAATACTTTACAAACTTCACAACAGTTAAGATTTTAAATTTGAAACTTATAAAACAGATCCAGACTCAATTCATTAGAGAAAATTTTATGACGAATAATAACTTTTATTTCTTTCTCAATCCAATAAAGGTGTCTAGTTTCATAAACCAGGTTCGGTGACTTACGAATATAAGGACCTTTAAGTTTAATCGACTTTTCGCAGTTAAATTGAGTATCAGCTCTGAACCTGAGTAGGTACGTACTACATTGATTTAAAAAATAATGCAGTGAAGTGCAAGTTGGACTTGCTTACTGAAGATTCGCCTAATAAATGAAAAATCGATCAACAAAAGGGCTGCCCTGTTAACTCATTTGGTAGAATATCAGCTTCAAACGCTGTAGAGCGTGGGTTCGATTTCTACCAGAACAAACATTTCTGTGACGAAAAATGTTCGTTATGTATCTGGTTGTACTGTATGTATTATAAATATATATTTCAAGAAAAAAGTACATAGTATTCTATTAGTTATTTAGTTCCCACAGTACACACTTTGCTTAGTTGGGTGCTAGATGGCTCTGTGTGAAATGCTGACGATATTAAATTATTTATTAAACAAATTTCAATTCACACTTAAATGATTGATTCTCGAAATGATCTTCAATGTACAATAACCGTCTCGTTACAGTTTTATTACATGTATAGATAGATATCAATTTAGAAGAAGATAAATAGGCTATCTCACGTTCACTATTTACCAATATTTTGTTAACAAAGTTTCGCTCTAAACCATACAACGGCGTCAAACTTACATGTAGCAAACACCCCACGTGAGGGGGTAAAACAGGTGACTCACACATAGATGCGTTTATCAAATACAAAGTTGGATAAATAATCGCTTCCCCGCGAGTTGTCTAGCAGACGACGTTTATTGGTTTGTTTGGGTGGGTGCTGGCGCCACGAAAGTGCTGCCTACCTGTATCAAAGTAGAGCTGGTTCTCATATTGTAAGTAGCGAGAGTAAAAGAAGAGATAAAAGAACAAAATAGACAGAAATATCTGTGAATAGCTGATTAATATGATCTAACTTTTTTAAACAAACCAGCAACCAAATTTCGTCTTATTATTACGATGAAAATAAACAGTATTTTTTCAGGCGTTTGTTAGTTTTTCTATACAATGTACCTAGCAATGCTAATTTTATCATCTTTGTTTATTTTCCTTTCAGTTTCACTTCAATTTTGTTAGTTGTTGTAATATTTTAATAAAATTTGTTCGTAATTTTAGATGAAATCTTCTATTTTTTAGGAAACTCAAATAGGGTAAAACAGTCAAAGATAAAATATGTTTTAGTAGTCTTCAAACATTAGTTAGTACTTATTACTAATCCTATAGTTAGTTATTTTTTTAACTTTTTAGATTTTTTTATTTATTTAAATATACCTTTTGTAATTTTTTGTTATTTTTTATTGGTTCAAGAACAATTAAGACTTAATGTATTTGTTATAAATTTTCACTTATTCTATATACAGGGTTAAAAGCTTCGGGTGTACTTAGGCTAAAGGAGATCATTGTAATCAATCTCATGAACAAGTTTTAATCTATGATCGCAAAAAAAAGGCAATTGTTTCATACATTTGGTGCGGGACCGCTGAGCTTTTTCTATATAGCAGCTATTTTCACAGTTTCACAGTTTTATCCATACTAAAAATTCTAGATAATTATGAGTACAATGCCCCCTTTCTGGCTTAGTATGTACACCACAACTTATAATCCTGAATCATATGAAGAAGAATATTAGTTCGCAAATGTCTATTAAAACTAACAGAAAATTGAAAAACTCTAATAAATCGCGATGTGATTCCGTCTCACCCCAATCGCCCACACCAAACACACAAATTAACTTTTATCGATACGAGAACCTCGGAGCCGTAGAAGTGAATAAAGAAGTTAAATAAAATAAGGTTTCCTTTGGGGCGGTGCGTGAGGCGTCCAGAAAGTTCGGCAGGTTAGCGATAAATCGCAATTTATGGGAAACCAGCGCTCACTGGAGCATAACAAGGTAAAAGCATTGGTGGTTTACTCGTATGCTGCTTCCCTCATGGGGGCATTTAAATAAACTGACAGTAGTGCGATGAGCCTTCATAACTTTGTAGCCTCAGAATTGCGACTGCTTTCTTCGTCAAACAACAGAAGTGTACTGATAAAATTTATTGATTCAGGCGTTACTTTGCGAAAATTAATTTTGAGTGTTCAATGTATATATTTAGTTTACTTCCGCTTAACAGCCGTTTCAGTTATAAAAGTGATGAGTGTCTAAATTTAACTAACTTGACAATAATTTAACCGAAACTTTACAAAACTTCAAAACTAAAACAAATTAAACAAAAAACGAATTGAAATAAAATAACCACAAGTTTTTATATCCTCTTCTGGCTGCAGTAACTACTTGCGAACACGTGTTTTGCCTCTACACGAGGCATCCTCAGGATGTGTTGACCCTTCGAGCGCTTGGCCGTCACGGCCAAGTCTTGACTATTAAGCGGAAATAAACTAAATACCTGTGTACCCTACACTCAAAATGAACTTCCGCAAAGTAACGCCTGAATCAATCAATTATTTTATTTATTTATAACTCCATAGTTACAGGTGATTTTCATTCAAATTTAAAAATAACATTAAAAATGTCAAAATCATAACATATGTCAATGAAATGAAGTGTCAACAAACAAGTATATCAAATAAAAAAATATGTCAATATGATTAAATGTCAATAAAACAATTATGATTAGACACCTAATTGAATAATCTCTTATTTTTAAATTAAATCGAAGTCGAAAACCAAGGTCTCTTGATGCCAAGATACCAACGCAACTTAGGATACTTTTTTTTCACTATTGTAGTTTAAATTTCATATAAATATATTTTATTCGTGAAAAGATAACAGCAGATTTTTTCACGATTTTAGGGTTAAACTGGTAAAGTGTTTCTTATAATTATGAGAAACGTACAGTGATCACCTTATGTCGAAGTACATCTCAACCTTACAGTTTCAAGCTTTTACACACGGTCCTATGCATATAAAGCTCGTGGTAGTATTGATAATAATTAATTATATTTGTAGGTATCTTTAGTTCAATATTTTCCAGGAATCCAGAGAAGTGTATCCAATCTCATCAAAGAGCTAAGTAATTTGTGAAACTTGGGCTGTAAACGTACTAAGCGAAGACAATACGACTTCTAACGTTTATTTAATCAAAGTTTTTAATTAATAACCTTTTGAAGATTTCGTTCAATTAAACTTGAATCCATGAATGTTTTATAGAACTTATTTGTTTGTTTTATTTAATTCTTAACACACACACTTACAGAAGAAGGACTTAATGCTAAAAGCATTATCTGCCAGCTATCCTCACAGTATGTAAGATGTGGTTGTAGGCGCGCGTCAAAAAACATAATTATGTATAATTACATGAATACAGCAGACAAAGAAATATGATACTACTTAATACGAGTATAAATAAATAATAAACTTGTATAAAATATACAAAAACCTAAATATATTACAGACAGCCTATTAGCCTACAGATTATTAGTATATCTGCCTTGAGAGCTGCCTTATTATAAATATGTATTTACAAAAAAAAAGTATGTATGTATTCTATCAGTTATCTGACTTCCATCACACAAGCTCTGCTTAGTTTGGGGCCAGATGGCGCTGTGTGTATAGTCCTACGATATTTATTATGTATCTAAATGATTAATCAGTTAAACGAAAATTTAGAACATTATCCATTCTTATGTAAAAAATGTTCGCGGATAAGCCTTTTAAAAATAGGTTTTGACGTTGCTTACCGAAATTCACGTCCATTTAAACATAAGATATGGCGTAAATATATGTTATGTATAGTAGGAAGCTAAGAACACATTTCTATCATGCTGGTTCGAAACAACTTTGTTAATCTTGAAACAACACAAATTACCGACTTCCTCCCCATATCGGCGAACATCTAAGATCCACGGCATATATTACACCGCAGTTTACAAAGGCCGTAATATTCTCTTCGCAACAGTTACATATGTAAATTTTTCGTCGTGATTCACGCAAACCGAGGTGTTATCCAAGTGTAACTACGGAAGTTGCTGTTTTATGTATGAGGCCTTTTCAATTCATTTGGACGATACTTGTACCTTTGTCCCTTCCGGGTCAGTTATTTATTGCCGCTTGTATCTCGGATACCGAGTGCGTGCTCATGAAACTTAACGTCCCCAATACAAACAATATAGACTGGAGGACTTGGCACTAGGGCTGAACATTTCGATGATAGCCTTACAGGGCTAACCTTCATCTTTATTGGATGCTGTCAACACTATTTCCGATCACTGCGGAACTTGCGTTCGTACCACTACTACGTATACCCACTGCTATGTATACATATTGCTATTGATACGTTTGCGTAGGTATACTTTTTATCCGCGACTGTCATGAATGATTTATATTTTTTGAGCGTGCCTTATATACGATGTAGCGATGATAGCTCAATGGTTAGCACGGCTGGTGTATGCTGAAGGACGTTGGTTCAAACCCCAACAATGAGCTTGAGCTGCCGTTGAAGGAAAACATCGTGAGGAAACTGTGTTCCGGCTGCCTTACTTGAGAGCCGGTTCCATTCCAGGTGCATTCCATTCCATTCCATTCCATTTCCATTGTGCTTTACCATCTTCGACCACGCCGACACTTAACATCAGGTGATCTGTGATCAAACACCTAGCCTGTCAACCATAAAAAAAAAACATTTCGCTAGCTGTTGCCCTTCAAACCGAACACAGTAATGTTTACACACTACTGCTTAACAGAAAAATATCTAGTGCTGCGGTGGTACCTACCCTTTTCATAATAAGCTGATGCCCAGCAGTGGGACAGTTTATAAACAAAGGGCTGATTCGGAAAAGCTTTCTATAACCAAACTGTTTTCTTTTACCATGGAAACTGGTGTTAAATGGTTTTCGGTCTCGGTTTGTGCGAAGCAAGACGAGGCCACGCGTGCGTTGTACGTACTCAGCTTTGTCTCCATGATGAAGGCCACTGAATGTGACCGAAACTATAGTCGAAGTTTCCGATTTAAAAACAAAAAAGAAACGTGAAAACATTTTTATTTTACTTATGCGGTAATCTCGTATAAGTGAAACAATTATGTTTTCTTTTAATTCGACAAAAAATACAGTTTAATAAAACCTTCTAAAAAACCTACCTATAAACTCTGCTCTTAATAATGTCGTGACGCTACTTTATCGAATAGAATCTCATTTTATCTCAAATTCTGATTCATGTTAGTGCATGTAACTACAAAGCAATATAAAACGGCACAGCTCCCAGTCTCGGCTGCACATAATTTGATATTCATACCACGTGGAATCGTGAACGGCGTTCAGGAAAATAGGAAGTGTAATAAAATATTTCAGACTGGAATGTTATAACTTATAACTGAAATAGAGTGCATGCGTCATAAAATTCACATTTTACAAATACCTAGGTGATAAAGTAGGTTTCTATAACGAATTCTATTAACGTAGTATAGAACTTCAAAAAAAAGATTGGTTGACGGTTTTGCACGTACTTTTTTGTTTACAATATCTTTGTAGAATCATTGAAATTTCTAAATATTACATAACTGTACATTATTTTTAAGTTTAAAACTCTTTAATTTCATAAATATACAGAGGTATTGTATAAACAAACATTTGTACCTTTATGAAATTAAATAAAAGAAAGACAGCCCTGTTGGTTCATATAAATTAACTCTTTACATACCAAAGATTGCAACAAAATAGAATAAAAATAAACTAATAATAAAAAAAACAGCCATTTATAGTTTTTTTTTTATTTATACCTGGAATCTATTACAAAACAAGAGCAATAAAATACTTTACAACATCTAAATCGGACCTGTAGTTTCACAGATAGTATAAATTAGGTAAGTACCTACAGCAATCGAGAGAAAAATTCGTAGAGCGTATCTCTTAGCTATTCCGCGTAGCATCTAGACATTTCTACGGCGGGAGTACTTTATTTGAACAGATGGTTCGAAGGATAGCACTATACAATACAAGAAGGGTTGTGTTAGAGATTCGCTAGTTCTGGTGACTCTTCTGATAATATTTCTCTATTTTGTACTAGCTTCTGTTCGCGTATCCAAGTGTTTACTAGCTGCCCATTAGATACGCTGCTCTCTACACAACATCAATTTTATGATTACACTATTAATTTTTTAAAGTCTCTCCCCATCTTTGGTTGGTTGACAGCCCTGTTGGTTCATTGGTAGTATGTCTGCTTCGAGAGCTGAAGGGCGTGGGTTCGATTCCCACTCAGGACTAACATTTGTGTGACTAACATCGATGTTTGTTCTGTGTTTGGGTGTACTGTATGTATTATAAGTGTGTATTTACAAAAAAAAAAGTATTTAAGTATTCTATCAGTTATCTGTCTTCCATAGCACAAGCTCTGCTTAGTTTGGGGTCAGATGGCGCTGTGTGTAACGTCCTGTGATATTTATTTATTTATCTTTCTGCACGCCAGTTGTCGTTCAATTGAAGTCTTTTAACACCTTAACCGCTATGAATCAAGAACATGAAACGCGGTATGTTTACGTTACAGGAAACACAGCGCGTTTCGCTAACTTCGCTTATATAAATAACGAAAAAGTGTAAATAAAGATTTTTTTTAAACTCTGCATTCACTTGCCGATATATTATTTTTAAAAAACTTGTTCAAAAACCCATTATTGTCGCAGAAATACTACGAGAAGTAGCTTGTTTTACGTTATAGTTGCAATGCTAGTAGAATTACGTAAATTCTGTACTCAGTGT
This sequence comes from Biston betularia, assembly GCA_905404145.2. Lineage (NCBI taxonomy): Eukaryota > Metazoa > Arthropoda > Insecta > Lepidoptera > Geometridae > Biston > Biston betularia. The sequence goes on from FR989879.1 coordinate 7,425,463, forward strand.
GCCTCCCGACGATTATATCTTACCTTCCGGCAGAAATAGTAGTAGATCTGTACTCGTGTACCTACTGCACATCTCTAGCACATACACGTAACGTAAGGTAAGGATTGCCTTCCCCGCCAATATGTTTCAATTTAAACTAAGCCGCTTGTCGATACGGGCTCGCTCCGGAATATCTTCTGATTCCAACAGGATTCAACGATAACAAAAATAATGTTTGTTTATAGAAAAACAAGATACCACCAATTTTGTTTCGATAAACCCCAATATCATGGTTTGAAATTAATTCTATTCAAAATTTCCCGAATTTAAGTCACTGTTTAGAGCAGGAAACAATTATTAGCTATTCGCCCTACCGAAGCATGTTTACCAGAAATCATAAAAGATAATGATACCTTTGCACAAAACGCCAAAGGTAGAAGCTTATCTAGGCCACTGCAGTGGAAATTCAGATCAAAACAAAAGCATGAAACTGCAAATTCAATACGTACCTAGGTAAATTCGTTTGGAATAGTAAGTTGTAATCCAAATTCCGATGCGGGCTAGAGTGTTGAACTTTGGAAATAAAAATTTCGCAGTACAAACAAGCAATCAGTAGCATTTGCGAACTCGCCTTGAGCAAACACGCCCGACCCGGTCCGTAGAAGTGCTTCTCAAAGACTGCTTCCAATTCATCCGATGTATTTTTTATCTAAATCGCATCGCAGCCCCTTTAGAGCACTTTCACAGGTGAGTGTGGGGACTAAATGGCAGCGCATTACCTGCAAAGCTGAAACTTCAGACATTTTGTCCGAATTCTAAAACTCTAAAAAAATATCTTAAGGAAAGTGACTGAAGAATCTACCCCCACTATAAATACAGTCAGTATTATAATATCTACGAAGTTTTACTTAACTAACTTGACTGACTATTATTATTTGACTTTATATGTTCATTGTAGACATTCATGTCTATCATATATGTACGTTGACAGGCAATGGTTGGAAACAAAAACACGAAACATTAGCATACATAGCATACATTGAGCGAACCCCATATTTATCCAATAGACCAAGAAAGTCAACTGATTGTGATGATTGCTTCACACAAGCATTAAACGGACAAGCGGGTATCCAGTCAGCTATTTATAGATAATTGCAATATTTAAGAACTATCAGAGGTCATCTAGTTACGTACCACCTCAGCACCAATATCCTGCCGCCAAGTAGTAGTGTGTAAACATTACAGTGTTCCGGTTTAAAGGACCATGTATACAGTGCAATTGAGACAAATTATCGAATGTCTTACAGCGACATCAGTTACCAACTCTTCAGGAAGATAAATAGAGAATTCTGTTAATAATTTGTTTTAGGGACTTCGTAGATCACAACGAAATGAAATAAGTGCGGTTATTTGAAGGATTTTTTTTTCTTTTTTTTTTTATTCAAAAAGAGGCTCGCGTTTGGCCACACTCTGCCTGATGTTAAACAGTAGTGTGGTCTAAGATGGAGCACGCTTACCTAGAAGAAACCTATTTACTCTAGATTTGAAGACGCCAATATTGTACCTAACAGGGAAAACAGACTCCGGCAGTTATCCGGTAGTTGTAGCTAATTTGACATTCTTGACTTGCGATTAAAATTTCATATTATTACGGCACAGGTCTATGAAAATTAAAGTGTTAAAGCGAACTGAAGCGATTAGTAAAAGTCCGAAAAGCAGTTATAGAGAATTCAGATACACAAAAGACTGTCTTTTCTTTGACTAGTCTAGAGAGAAAGTTTGGGAGTTATCGCTGAGAATTCGGTGAGCCAGCCGAGTGGGAGCTATTCATGCGTGAAAGCAAAAAGGATTCGGTAAACAACATATATGCGCACGACCGAGAAGCTTTATGTTTCGTTACTCTGTACATGTAGCTTTTGAAATAAGTTGAATAGGCATATTTTCTCGATCAGATTATTGTTTAGGTATAGTGACGGGCCTATTCCAGAATATGTGATACTATTTTTGTCGGCTGCCACTCTCACTCCAATTGTCATACGTATGACTAAAACAGAAACAATATATGTCTTGTTCTACTTTACAGAAACTGTTCAATTAGGTGAGGGGTACATATTCTATTCCTGCGACAAACCAAAGCTTACGCTTAAAAGTTTCTAATAGAAGATATTTAAGAATTAATTTCGCCAACAAGTTTTTCCTTATGGTAATGAGGACTAAGGCAAAGCCAAAAGAATGGGTTATGTTGTTTGTGTTTACGTGTGTTCCACCTTAGTACGAAAACTACTTTAATCGTGTCATTATTATGCTGCAGGAGACATAGGTTTTATATTTCCTACTTATTTTGTCTCTTGTCGGGTTGTAATTTTTTAAACCTTTTAGTTTTTTATAGTATGACGTCCATATGTATGACATGTGGATTGATAACCCCAATCCACAATTATGTGCATTGTACATGTCATAATACTGTACTGTAATATTGTACTGTTCACCAAAACTGCAGCATTTAATTTCGTGAAGTGATTTACGTGTTCATTTTCAATCAAGTACGCTTTTGAAACAAAATCCAACCATTAAATTTGATCAAATGGTTTTTATCGGTTCTAAAAATTATGATAAAATATGTGTTTAAAAGATTGAAAAAGAATAATTATAATATTGGAAGACATTTCAGACAAGGTTCAAGGATCTAGCTTCGATTATTATTCAATTCTGACTTTTTCAGTTTTCTCTCAATATGCATAAATTTTATTAGATTTTGGGATATAGGTAAACATTTCAAATTATCACCATGAAACAAAATAAAATTATTTACAACTTATAGATAACATACTGAGTAAACTAAGTAAACTTGTACTATGAAAACCAAAGAACTGACTGAATAATTATTTACTTCATGTATAATACACTAGCTGCGCCCCGCGGTGTTACCTGCTACATGTCTTCGGGATAAAAAGTAGCCTTTGTGTTAATCCGCCGTCTCAGCTACTTCGATACCAAACTTCGGATTTTAAACGGCAAATACAGATTTGCGTTCAGTAAATTTTGCGTAAAAGAGTAACAAACATCCATCCATCCATCCATCTAAACTTTCAAATTTATAATATTAGTGGGATATTAAACACCCAAATACAAAAGTCCTGGGTAGGAATCGAACACTCTACATACATACGCCTCATGAGCTCATGAAGCTTGAAAAACAAATGGAAAAGTTTCTTTAATATCAGATAAAGTGTCTCGTCGAATCTATTTCGAACTCCAGATCGGGAATATAATTCAAGCATCTTTTTCCGGAGCAGCACATTAAGTGGGCTGCTCAGCTGGAAAATGCTTACCCCTAAATTCATCGACATCTCTAATCCACGGGGAAGCCCGTTGCTAGTACGAAAAAAAACGTGATAGATAACGATTGGATCTGATACAATTTTGCCGACGTTGAGCAGAACATCCCACGGCAATGCGTCAAATAGCAATAACGTATTTTTTTCAATTACTATGCAATTTCCATGAATCATTTTGTAGCGGTGAACATTTTGCGCGCTGCCGCTGCTCGCTTTCTGACCCAGATTGGAAATATTTGAGCACACCTAGTGAAATGCCAATAGATGACTTCTGACACCTGCTTAATCACGCGTAAAACAACCAGCTATTCAGGGTTATCGACAACTAGCAGAGAGTTGCTTTCGCACACGCTTACGGAATCCACTTATTTACTCGTATAATATAAACAAATAAATAAATATCTTAGGACATTTCACACAGCGCCATGCATCCAAACTAAGCAAAGCTTGGACTATGGGAATCGGATGCCTGCTAGAATGCTTTCATACTTTTTTTGTAAATACTTACTTATAATACAAACAACACTCAGACACAGAACAAACATTTTTTTAAGAACGTACAAAAAATATTTGTGACACAAATGATTGTCCTGAGTGGGGATTGAACCCACACCCTACAGCAACCTCATGTAGATATAAAAACTTCTAACATCCCTCTTGATGACTTATCCAGTGATGACTTATGGCGCTGAAACGTGGTCTCTGACTGTGTGCCTTCTTGGTAAGCTCAAAGTAGCACAACGCGCTATGGAGAGGGCTATGCTCGGAGTTTCCCTACGAGATCGAATCAGGAATGAGGAGATCCGTAGACGAACCAAAGTTACCGACATAGCCCAACGGATTAGCAAGTTGAAGTGGCAGTGGGCAGGGCACATAGCACGCAGAACTGATGGCCGGTGGGGCTGCAAAGTTCTGGAGTGGAGACCACGGACCGGCAAGCGCAGCGTAGGACGTCCACCCACAAGGTGGACAGACGACCTAGTACAGACCGCAGGAACGCGCTGGATGCGAGCCGCTTCCAACCGGTCTTTATGGAAGTCAATGGGGGAGGCCTATGTCCAGCAGTGGACGTCCTACGGCTGAAATGATGATGATGATGATGAACATCCCTCTGTTTGTATCAGTGTTAAAAAGTAGCTCTGTATAATTGAATAGGTATCCTAGAGACTAAACTAAAGAGAGAAAGGACTTGATTAACACTAAAATATGTAGGTACATGGTAAATAATAAAAGTGTATGTTATATATGCTAGAAATAGACGCTCTCATGATAATTAATATATGATGATAGTTGCAATAGTCATAGACAGGCGTGTCCATGACCATTGCAACGATACATATAATTTTGAGTAAAAAAACAAAGTCCTCGCTGAATTGGCGCTCATTACTTTGGTCTTTGTTTAGATGTAGGTACATGTATTGTATATATATTATATAATCCACAGATCTCTAAAACTAAAGATATATATCTCTATGGTATAATGCGTAGCTTAAAACGATGATAGAAAACATTATAAGAAATGATAGGTATATACCTGAAAGTTCACAATGTTCCCAAAAATTTGTGAAGTTCGCACACTCACACTTGGACAGCATGAGACCCATATAGCTGTGAGAAGAGACCCGCTCCCAGCAGTGGGATAATTTATGAAAACAGTGCTGCAACGTTTTCTTCAACAAAATACTTAAATGTAGCGAAGCGAGAGAGCGACAGAGTACGAGTTTTCTGAATTGCTAGGTGGATAACTCTGGTATAAACTTATTTCATTAAATTTAAATTTAGCAGCTGCTTATTAATTCAAAGAAATGCTGTTGTCTTCGCGGGTCCGCAGTGGAGGGAACTTTTTACCATTGATACGTTTTAACGTTTCATTTAAGAATTGAGGATGGTTGTCTAATTTACATTTTAGATTATTTCGTGTCTTCAATTTATTTATTCAAAAAAACGAATCTCAATACGAAAAAAATTTGCAACCTTTGATTACAATGTGACAGTAAAACAGTTTACATAAACGTACGAAAAATAATGTAGTATCTATACTATTATAAAAAGAAAAGATTTGATTGTTTGTTTGTTTGTATTGAATGGACTCCGTAACTACTGGACCGATTTCAAAAATTCTTTCACTGTCGGGAAGCTTCACTATCTCCGGGTGAGATAGGCTACTTTTTATCCCTGTATTCCCAGGCGAACGGGAACTATGCGGGCAAAACCGCGAGGCATCCGCTAGTTATAAATAAAACTGAAGTGTGTTAACCACAGACGAAAGTGACATCCAAAGTCGCAGATCGAGCAGTCTGCAAGGAGGAAGGGAAGCCTTTGCCCAGCAGTAGAATACTACAGGCTGAAAATAAATAAATAAGAATAAATAATGTTGAACTTACTTTAAATTAAATAGAGATCCCTTAAAAATCTATAGGCAGAAAAAAACTTATCAATGGTTCAAGCGATCTCTAATTTCAAACAACTTGCCGAAAATATTGGCTGCGTTGTCTCGATATGTTGTAGGGATTATTTTTTGCTTTTTCTTTAAAAGCAATTAGTTTTTCTGAGAAACCTCACTAGATAAATTAATTAAAGTATTTCTATAAGTAGATAACTGATCTCCAATTTCACAAACAGCCCGAGCGTAGCCCACAGCTCATAGTTTGCTACTGTTTTACGCATATCAGCAGCGATGATAGCTCGGTGGCTAGCGCGTTCGGACTGTTCGCCGAGGGGTGTGAGTGCAAATTCCAACAATAAACGTTAGCTGCTGCAACATTTTCGTAAGTATTTTAGCGTGAAGAACTCTTTATTGTGCACACCATAGACAGAAAAAAGTACAAAGATCAAAAGAACCTTATGAACTAGTGCCACAAGTGGCGGCCTTATCGCTGTGAGAGATCTCTTCCAGGCAACCAAGAATAGAAAAAACACCACACCATAAGAAACAGACAGGAGATGATAAAAATTATGCTTAATTGACGTAAAATATAAAATTGTATAACCATAAAGTCTTTAGGTGCTACCTAACATCATAAAAACACTCCTTTCTTAAATGCGCATATAATAGTCTATATGGTAGATAATCCATAGTTAAGGTAGTCCATAAGTACAATAACACACTTTCGGCTTAGTTTAGGGTGTAAAACTTATGTATCTTATGGTTTCAATAAGGAGACACCCAAGTACGTAACATATTCTAAGTTTCAACCTCGAGGCAACATTTACAGCAAATCAAAGTGAAGTTAACCAGAGGTTCACTTCCCGGTTGTATCTATCTGGTGCGCTAATCGTGGTCGCGACTCGGTGCGGAAGTGTTCCGGAAATTGGCTGTCCCAGATCCGGCGAGCGACGACACATCGGCTTGTTTGCTGCCGCTGTCGCCTGACCGTCCCGGTTAGCTGATTTTCTGCGAATAGTCAATGATTGTCGATTTGCAACTAATATTCAAATTGATGCCAGTGGCCCAATAAACGTATGCTTACAGAATATGCTTGTACCGATGGTAGCTCAGTGGTTAGCGCGGGCGGATCACAACCTTTTGTGGGCGTGGCGTGGGTTCAAACTTAATTAAATAAATTCAAAATAATGATCTTGAGCTACCGGCTGTGCCTGCTTGAGCTGTTGGTTGGGTACTTCCTAGTACACTTCTTTCGTTCTCTCTCAAGTTGAAAACACCTAACACCGCATCTAGTAGTGTGTTCTGGCAGCCGCACTTGAGACCCAGTTCCATACTAGTCTAGGTGTGCTTACCATCACAACTTTAGTGGGTAGAATCGTTCTATATCTGTTCAATTCAATTATGGAGCTCCGCGCGCGCTCCGACTAGATACCGCCGGCGTACTTGCAAAATGCGGCAACAAATACTACGCCGAAGTCGGCGTACCCGAGCCAGTCTCGTTGCAAGCAATGTGCGTGGCGTGTTTTGATTAATTTTCGTCATAATCTTAAGTAAAATGCCAATTTGCGTAGTGAAACTGTGTAAAAAAGAATACACAAGACACACAACACAAGAATTTGACCACAATTTTTACATCTTTGCAAATTGTCTTACACACACTACAATATGAAGTTGCCGCATTCACGGGCTTGTTGTTTTAGGTAGCGCGGTATCTAGTCAATAATGTAAGGTCATTATGTATACTTTGTAGGTTTTACTTGTAACATATCTATAAATATGCTTAGATTTCCTATTCTACCTTCACCTATAATATTGCTAGCCAAACGTAAATCTCCATGTTTAATGAAATCATTGTGTGTATACATCCCTCGTTAATTATGCACTAAATCGACGCCTGCTCGTGCATACGGGACTAATTATTGTATCGTTATTGACGGCAGGTGGAATCCATTGGCTGTTACTGGATATGGAGAATAGATAATTATGTCAGCAAAGATAGCGTAAAATAGATAGAACGTTGATCACGTTTAGCTTCTTAGTTAGATGGTATACCATCTACTTCTAGCGAACTTCGATCTCAAGCTCTTTTGTTTTTTTGTTAGCGCAGTGTGTTTTGTATCGAGTCATACCAAAGTAGTTTTTCGGTACTCAAATATTGCAAATCACTGCCTATAACATATAAATACCTACGTACGCAGTATCCTTGACAGAGGCGGCGTAAGGCATGGGCGACGTGAATCACTGCCTACGGCCGCGCGGTCCGAGGGTTCTCGCGCCTCGAATATTTATGCTTAACCAAGCCGTGTACGTGACGAAAGAATGTTACTTGTCATAAAATGATAAATATTCTTGTTGACATATCAAATTTCTTTTTATTTAGTCTAACGTCTGCTGAATTGGAACAGACCAGAACTGGAGATTCCGATTCTGTTTGTGAACGTTACTGTCACATTTCTCAACGGCAATATTTGACTATTCCATTAACTGTTCATTTTACGTTACTTGCTCCTACTACCCCATTGTCAAAATGTTTGCAACAATAAAAGCAATGGACAGCGAACAATGAATAGAATAGTATTAACATACATGTTGGAAGAAGAGAAGGCCTCGCGAAATTTACCTTGCCCACATCAAATTAAGGTCTTGCCCCGCCACTGATCCTTGAATACTGTTCGCAGGTATGGAGTTCATTTTAAAAATGCAATATCACGGGTATTGAAAGAGTTTAACAGGAATTCTTAAGATTCTTATAATTCAGTTCAAGAACCTTTGACGACGACTACGAACAACGATGTGCGCGTCTTAACTTGCTGCTACTGGAGAAGAGAGGGGTTATAGCTGATGTTTTATGGTTATTTCTATATTCTAAGGTTTTATGTTATTTTAATCAGCATTGAGTCTTTCTGTTATACATATTACGTTTAGTAAGTGTGCAATAAAGTGTTACATTAATTAACTATTAATATTCTTAATGCAATGGTAAATAGTCTGAAACTTTTTAGTAACTCTTTCTCTTTAGTCTCTTTACTCTTTAGTTTCGTTTTTTCCATTCGATACGCCTTTTTCCGATTCAGATCCGATATACACCCTTCTTTACGAAGATCTTGACATTTTTGGAGCCTCTCTATCAAAATTCAAGTCTAATTTAAATAATTATGATCGTGGTCAAAGTCGACAGACAGAGATTTGTGGAATTTTGTGTTCATTTTCTTGTACCAACTCTGCATGTAGTTGATTTTTATATTTTAATTTTAATGTCATTAATAAATCTTTTTAAATTATTTAAATGTTGCACGGTGTGCTTTCTTCGAAAAACAATACATTTAGTTTTAATTTAGTATATAATTTGGTATATTCATTAATGTATTGCGAATGAGAAGATGATTTTGGTTTTGATTTTTATTTAATAATAAATAAATAAATAAATAAATATCGTAGGACATTACACACAGCGCCATCTGACCCCAAACTAAGCAAAGCTTGTACTATGGGAATCAGATAACTGATAAAATACTTAAATACTTTTTTTTTTGTAAATACATACTTATAATACATACAGTACACCCAGACACAGAACAAACATTTGTTTTATATCACAAAATGCTTGTCTTGTCCTATTTATTTAATAAATTTATGTTCTATTTAAAAATTGCATGTTGTGCTTACTTATACAAGCAACGCAATTAGAATTTGGAAGCCTCAATTAAATTAAAATAAAAGATTTAGTAAATAAATTAATTAAAAAAAAAATACAAAAAGAGTGCCTTCCTTTATAGGACGTCTTCGTTTATGAACATTGAACATATACATACTAAGCAATAATGTGTGTTGACCAAAACAGAAGTAGTATCACTGTATAATTATTTATAGCTACAATGGACAATAGGCGTAAGTTTGGTTACCCAGTTGGCCTGACCAACTGGGTAACAAAGCACTAGGCGTATGGTAACCAAACGTAAAATTTTCGATTATGGCCCCTTTTAGGCGAGGAATATCTTGACAAATACCCTAATAAAAAGCCTCGCTGCGCACCCCGAACGTTTGGAAAACCATTTACAAGGTTTATCGCCGCCATGGAAATAATAACTGGAGCCGTTATCGTCCTAAATTGATCTAATTTAAAATTATTGTTATCGCGAACCTTTTATTTTTATTAGCTGGGATCATAATATTTTATCTGCGGACACTTGAAATCTTGTGCATGTGTTATCCGAAAATTAAGCGCGCGTTGTTATACGTTCATTATTGTTTTTATGTTCAATAACGTGCATTCGATTTTATGAGCTACTCCCACACTATAGTCGTCGACACTTTCCACTTTATTCGTTTTCGATATTATGGTACACAGCAAATTTCACTGCTGACACTTTTATTCGAACTTTCCCATTAAAACGATGTTGAAAAACTGGATTAGATTTTTGAAATACTATACAGATATGTTGTCAGTGGCGTAGCGTGCCTTGGATCAAAATTAGTTGGGGGCCCAAATGAAGGGTAAAGTTTTTTTTTGTTCAATTTTTTTTAAGGGGTCTTTTGTAGCCACATTGTAGTCCCATCGTATTTTCTACCAGGTTTTACTTACCACTAAAATAAAAATTATTTGTACACACTACACACAAACATATACACACTCTCTCATACACACATTCACTCCCCCGCATACACATTAATCATAATATAGTTGGATCACTCGAGGCGACTTACACAACTGAACAGCTCCCTGGCTGCGTCAGAACAGGACTCGGACAGCAGCCTGTTGTATCTACTAACGTCCAGTCTGTTCAAATGGCCACCTCAAGCGCCCATCTCTCCCGCTGGAGACGGACACATTCCACCAGAAGGTAAAGATTTCTCACAAAAGAAACAAAAATGCGTGCATTAAATTAAAATAAATATTTATTGATTATATGGACAGTTGATCGTATGACAGTTTTTTTTAATTTTTTTTTCCGGGAAACGAGATTGTGGGTTACATTTTACTAAATTTTGCTTACACACGTTAGGGGCCTCTGTAGCCCGGGGGCCCCGTATCATTGGTACGGCTGATATGACGGTAGCTACGCCACTGCATTTTGTTTGTAAATGTGGATGCATTTTACACGAGTGCCCAAAAATGGAGTATAATGTTATCAGATTCATGTATGTATGTATGTATATTTTATACCAAAAAAAAAATAACACCAAAGTTACGAGTCATATTTTGTAGCGATGATAGCTTGCAGTGTTTGTCGCGGTCGATACACACGCGTGGCGTGGGTTCAAACCCCAAGCGTTATATTTTAACATCGTTCGTCTCATTATTTTTACATAAAAAACCCCCTAAAATTTTCAATCAGCCTTCAAGGGAAAGCGTTTTCTACACAACAAAAAGCGGACACACAATGGTTTATATTAATAGATATGATTGATATCCTATATACTCGCATATTCTTCTGGCATTACCTCTATTCTCGCAATAATTGCCTTCGAGACGAGAAAACAGTGCTCTCATGATAAAATATTATTTGTGTGTGACAGCTACTGAATGTGTACCAGCTATATCTCAAAGACACCCGCCGCATCGCGCAATACAACACAGTGATATGACTTTGAATACTCGCATATCACTTTTTAACATAATAAGGTAAATAACTGGTAGCTGCCATAAGGAAAGAGAGCAGGCTACATCAGTCGAATGTACCCGAACAGTTTTCTACTGATAAGGATGTCCCTGAACATTTGACCCCTAGGATACCCTGGTGTGGTCAAAGATGGTGAACACACCTAGCCAAGAATGGAACTGGCTCTAAAGTGAGGCTGCTGGAAGACACCGTAAGATGCTTGGTGACAGATTTTCAACTTGAGGGTAGTGGCTAGCCAGTTGAGTAGTAGAAAGTACCCTACCACCACGCTATGGTTTCTTTACGATGTTTTCCTTCGCCAGCAGTTCATTGTTTAATTGCTCAATTTTTTATACTAGCTCGCTTGGGGCATACCAAAAGGGTACCTCTATTCATTTGGTCAAAGAACGTTTTCTACAGACGTATTTGACTTACAATTTAATATTACAAGATTGTGCCGATAGTAAACGTTAATCACGATGATGTAGTACCCTTTCGGATTACACTCTGAACTTATCACCCTATATTCTATTAAAATTACTTAAATTCTTTTGAACAACTTTGTGACAAGTATATACACTGAATTTTAAAAATGTTGTATAGGTGCTCAAAAGACCTATTATAAAGTAGGTAAGTGATTATTTGAAAGATAAACAGGCTGCCCCTAAAATAAATGTAGTAAATAAGAATTGATTTGTAATGTACCAAACTAACTATCGATTTTGACTTTTTTTAGCTCTTATTTTCCGTATAGGAGAGTTAGTTTGACAGAATTGATTTTTTGAATTTGACAGCCCCGTTGGCTCATTGGTAGTATATCTGCCTTGAGAGCTGTAGGGCGTTGGTTCGATTCCCACTCAGGGCAAACATTTTGTGGATAACCAAATGTTTGTCCTGACCTCTGGTTCCACTGCTGGGTAAAGGGCTCCTTTTCCTGCTTCCAGACTGCTCTGCCTAACTTCAGCTTTGGTGACCAGTGACTGTCGTGACGAATTTTGGCCGAAACGCGAAATAAGTCTAAAAAATCAATAAAAAAAACTTTATTTATTAGTTGTCATTCGTGTTTTTTTTTTTAATATTCTTAATTGAGCTTGTTTTAAACGCGGTTCTGTACAATTTTCGTAAGCTCAAGTACTCCCTAGATTGTAGTATTGCGTCCGTTGTAATTAAGTAGACAATGAGAGTTCATATTTGGCGGTGGGCGAGAGAACGGGCATTGTACTCAGCCCGTTATCTGCAGGCCAGTCTTTTTAGCTTTGCACAACAAAGTGACTGCCTCTCGCGGTTACCTTCAGTATCTACTGTTTATTAAGCACACATTTTCTTATATTAATACCACTGGGAGTCCATCGTCTCGCAAAAAATAGTATTTTTTTTATGTACATGAGATGAACGAAACGCTCTCCTGATGGTAAGAGGTAACGATTAATGTATAATTTGAAATATGACCATTGTAGCAGTGTCCAGAACTTTGAGTAACAAGTACGGGGCATTGCTGCTTTGGTGCCAATGAGGTTACCTATAGTACATCATTGTTTGGCGCTCGTTTCTTTGAGATATTCGATGGTTAGTCTCAACAGCCCTGTAATTTCGCTAGCTATTTGTTGTTACCCTTCAAATTGGAACGCAGTAATGTTTCACACTAGTGTTAGGCGGTGTTATCTGATATTACGGTAGTACCTGGACAACCTTTTACTAAGAATTTGTACCTCATAGTAAATATATTTCAAAAGATTTAAAAAAGTAAAAACATCCGTCTGAATTTAATAACGCTCTCAGAAGACGTTTTTGGCGGGAACGCGGGAAGAGTCGTGTCGCTCCGTTGTATTTTTTTCTAAAACTAGTGTTTTGTCGAGTGTTTATGCATAAAAGTGGTGATGTTTTATTCATAAAGTGCCGAATTAAAAGCGCGAGTGTGGGAAAATGATATAATGTGGTGAAACATGAGTTTTCGTGTTGCTTCCAAAACTCCATCGAAGCTTTGTAGTAAAGTTGCCACTACTTTACTAAAGCATGACTGGAATTAACTGACACAAACTTGGACTTGACAAAGACGACTTTGACTAAAACTAGCTACGATGGCACTTATTTAACTTTTGAAACTTGAAAATATATAATTACTTGACACTGGCAAATGCTAAAACGCGACGCCAAAACCAAAGAAAAAAAAAAAAAAACGCTCTCAGAAATTAGTTCAAAACAAAAAATATATAAAGCATCCGCAGTCACTGAAACAAATTATGCTCAGATAAGATTTTTCAACGAAGCAGCTAATTCAAAAGGAAATAAAAACTTTATTTCTTTCATAAAACAGATACAAAGGGCGAGATTATCCGGATTTTAGGGCCGACATCGATTCAGCGGCGCAGAAAGCAAACAATCGTCTTTTGTTGTCCCTAGCTATTGAAGTTTGGGTAATTAATTATACCGGGAAGCCATCATTTTGCAGATTCACTTCAGCTATAACGCTCCTGCGAGATTGACTGATTAGTTTCCTCACACCGCCTAGCTGATTAACCCCGAAACCCCATAATACGCGTATCGAATGAGAATCGATATAAGCTTATTTATAATCCTATTCTGAATAAAGCGTATTATCGCGACACCTTTCCGAGTCAGCAGCTAGTAATCACGACCTTAACGAAATGACACACTTTTGTATTCCGATTCGACAAATCAAATAAAAAATTCTCAAACATTTCGAAATCCAATTGAAGTCGAACTGTTTGTCGATATTTTAAAAGTATTCGACTTGGCTAGCTAGATGCATTAAAGGAAACCGAATATTGAAAAAATACAAATGGCGAACGTTTCCGAAGCAATACTTCTCTGGTGCAGAAACAAAGTAATTGGTGAGGAGAAAAATTACGGATAGAGGAAATACGCCGTGTTAAAAATAGAGAGAACAGGGATGGTATCTGATGTAATATTGTGGATTGAATCTATCAATTTTGATGTTTACTAGCTAATTATTCACTAGACTAACTATTCACTAGATTTTTACATTTGTACATGAACATATGACAACATTTAAAACAGCACCATGAACCGCTAACTAACCAAAGCTAATGTATTCACTTGCTGGTCAATAAACATGTGGGCCAGATAACTGACAAAATCCTTACATACTTTTTATTGTAAATACATAGAAATTTTATCAAAATCACGTCAATTTACGTGGTTGTGGCCCGTTATACTCTGCTCTCCTATTCTTAACTCTTTGAAAAAGGCCACCGGATGTGGCTAAATATATTCGGACCTATCCAACCTTAAAGTGAGTAATATCGTATAAGAAAAAAATCATTCTTTAACACCTTCATTTAAAACAGTTAGATGCAGAAGAGACATCTTCATCATCACATAAATGTTTGCCCTTGGTGGGAATCGACCTACGCTTTTCAGCTCACTAAACTGAGCTACTACCAAATGAGCTGACAGAACAGTTATGAAGTAATACTAAATGATCTTATAAAAACGGTTTAGGTCCAATACCAAAATGGAGAATCACTGTACTCTTACCACGTTCAAATTAAAGTAGATATTCGTAGAAACAATCGTAACATAGTTGGCTGATATAGAATTAGACAATCCGTTTTATTAATAACTTGGAACAGACGGTGTGCGAAGCACTTCTAAAAGTTTCATAGGCGACAGCTGGACGAGCTGCCCATGCTGGCTACTAAAATCTATTCTCCAACTAAAAATTGGTACCTAGCCTATGACTAATCATGGGCTGGGTACCAATTAGCAGAGAACTTTTAGAGGGTTAATAAGTTAATTGGTACCGCAAATTTTACCTCTGAACACTATCCGGGGAACGGGATTGAAAGTGGTTAACTTCGCTAACAAATGGGTTCTGACTTTGTTGTGTTTTTTTCTCACAAATTCTACAAGCCATGTTTAAAGATTAAAAAATATTTTTTTAGAATCGCATATAAACTAATAAAATTCTAAACATTCATTATTTTAATTTCACATAGTTACTTTTTATTTTTTTGTACGGCAATTATCATGCGATGGTGTAAGGAGGGGTAACAATTAAATCTTCAAGAACATTTTACGCAGCGCCATTTAGTAACCAAACTAAGCAAAGCTTGTCCTCAGATATCACCGGTAGCTCAAGCTTATGGTTAGTGTGATCCGATCGCGCTAACCTATAATTACGACTTCTACCATTTTCTTAGTACAATGAGTTAAATGAGCTGATCATTAATTTACTAATTCATCATCAGCGTAAAACGTAAAGTACGTCTAAAACATCAAAAATATTGTATAGCGAGTTCGGAGCTGTTGAATTTGTATCTGTCGAAACCGTGAAGGCGGCCCACATCAAAACAGATTTGAATAGAACGCAAAATGAAGGCAGAAGCGGCGCGTCCGAGATAACGGCTCTTCAAAAAAGGAAAATGTTAAAAAACAAAATTCAAAAGGGAAAGAGGAAGTAGGTATCTAAGTAAATTATAAAAGTGCGACGGGAGCCTTTTGTTTAGGAGTCGCTACTGTCGCTGCTAGCTGTTCCCAGTGAGACCGCGTTTACAAACAGACTCCCGAATAATGGTTCTAATCTCAAACGATATAGTTACGCTTTTGGAAATCTCCAGCAGTTAGCGGGAACAATGCTGTCATTTTTTTTTTGCTATCTCCAGAAATATACAGATAGGAGTGTTAGGCGTTATCCAAAATTGTTCAGAATGTGCCCGTCATTATATATTCCATTTATTCATCAAATAAACGGCGCCCACACTACGCTCAATTAAACCCTTCGCATGCGGGTTAATGATATTAAAATTTTAAAATGTGTGGATATATCCGACGGAATATAATTCTCGTCGCCATGCGGGTAATCACTGGGGATAATCATGTACATATCTGTGTTCGACAAATGAATATAGCTCATGGACAGTGTAGACATTTATGGAGGTATCTAATGTCTTTAAGTATTTTTTGTAATATGTTGTAATGAGACGTACGTACGAAACGCTTTCCTGATGATAAAAGGTAACGTTGCAGCAGTACTCAAGGCTACAACAAACAAGGCATCGCTGCTTTGGTGTTCATTCAAATTATACAATACCTTAACATTACATTAAATTCATCATAATTTAAAACTAGAAAGAAATACAACCGTATTGAGAACCTTCTCCTTTATTGAAGTCGGTTAAAAATAAAATGTACTTAGATGCAATAACTATATGCTTTTTGAAACAAAAAGAAATGCGATTGTTCTAATAATTGTACTTAATAAACAGGGTCCGTTTGTAAAGTCTATAGGTTAATTAGCTTTAGGTGTACTGAACCAAAAGGAGGCCATTGTACTCATCATTATGAACAACGTTTACTATGGCCACAACTCTAAAATGGCAAAACAAAAGCTCTGTTCTATAAAACAGCTGATTTCATATATTTCGTATTGGTGAAAACAGGGGGGTACATCGTGATTGGTTTTCTCTGAAATTCATTATGCACGATTTGCTTCAAGTTTGGGTTCTGTCTTTAACTGTGGTAAGTTCTGAAGGCGCGGCTCGGAGCATTTGAGTGGTTTCATTAGGGGCCCCATTTGCATGTTATTCATTATCTCTTCGTACGCATATTATTTCTGACGTTTTTGCAACCTTGTTACCAACTTCCATGATTTTGAGGAACGCATTACTCATTAACATATTTTAGTATGGGCATACAATGCGGCAATGGGGCCAGCATTTTGGGAATTATTCCCACTGATAGTGGCCTTTTAGATTAATTTATTGAATATTGTTTTTTCTGTAGTATGAATGTTATCTATAATTTGTAGTTTTATTTTCTTTCTTATTGTTAATTAGAAATATTCATGTCTCAAAATGAAATAAATTTATTTGTAAGGATAAAGATAAAGATGAAGGCGTAGGCGAAGATGGGGATGAAGAGAATGATGAATATGAAGGTGAAGGTGAAGGTGAAGGTGTAGATGGGGATGAAGAGGATGATGAATATGAAGGTGAAGGTGAAGGGGAAGGTGAAGGTGAAGATGAAGATGTTACACATTTATTTTAAAACTTATTATTGTTATTATAATTTATTTTGTTTTCCTATTAAGCTCATTTGGTAGTGTCAATCTGTAGGACGTGAATTCGATTGTGCGTAAATGTTCTACGATTTAATTTTTTTTATGAATGAAAAAAATAATTTAAAAAATAATGCGACGAACGAGAAGCTCTCCTGATGGTAAGAGAACAACTAATAGTAAACTATACTATGTTAACTAGGCTAGTAACGCTTAGTAGTTTCATAAACGCTACAAAATAATTCAAAGACTGCTATAAATTCAGTCTTTGACTTCAATTTTATTAAATAGCTAGGTATCTATAATTTTATCAGAAGTCTGCTCAAGACACTATGTAAATAGTTTGCTTTAACCAGAAAGCAGCATTCCGACGGTTCTTTGTTTCTTTTATGCAAGAATACTTCCATTTTTACAAAGAGCTGACTATTACAACGAGATATAAACTGAATTAATTCACAATTTAGATTTCATAGGGCTTTCATACAGCCACTTTTCTTTATAAATTAAGAAGAATATCGCTATAAGAGTTCGCTGAACTAACTTAGTTAATTTAAAAGTGTTGATTTATCTTTAAATGGCATAAGTCATTCAGTCATTCTGTTAAACATTCATCGCGTATTTTTGTATAAATTCGTACATTTGACGGTATTGTTTTTTTATTTTTATTGTAACAATTATTTTTTAAATTAATTTGCCCCATCGGGCAGGCTAAAGCTGTAAAGCCATACTGCCTTGTCTTAAGTGTTTTTTTTATGCTATCTCTTAGCTATAGTTATGGTCAAAGTCCAGTCTTAGTCAAGTCCAGTCCGTGTCAGTCAAGTCCAGTCATGCTTTAGTAAAGTAGTGGAGTGGTGGTGGTGGTTTAATTAGATTTTTTGTAATTTTAATTTAATTTTTGTCAAATTAAGAATATTTCTAAGTTTATGAGTTCTAGATTTTAAGTAAGATTAGGGTTTTTAATTAATAAGCAGTGTAAAATTAGTTTAAATTAAGTCTCCTCGTCACTGTTGGAACTGTTAAGCGGAAATAAACTAAATATAAACATTGAACATTCAAAATGAACTTCCGCAAAGTAACGCCTGAATCAATCAATTACAAGTTTCATATGTTAAATAAGTCGCGCCGTAGCTATAGTTATAGTCAAAGTCCAATCTTGATCAAGCACAGTCCGTGTCATTCAAGTCTAGTCATGCTTTAGTAAAGTAGTGGCGGCTTTACTATAAAGCGTCGATGGAGTTTTGGAAGCAACACGAAAAGTCATGTTTCACCACATTATATCATTTTCCCACACTCGACAAACACTTTTAGAAAAATTACAACGGGGTGATACGACTATTTACGCGTTCCCGCCAAAATTGTATTTTTTTAATTGGTAAGTATACCACCACAGATTAGGAAAAAAAACAGAATATTGTGTAGAAAAAGAGTAAAGTTTCTTTGACTTTACAGTTTTTGCTAGTTCATCTACACGCACAAGAATATAAAATACTAAGATACGATAATGTACAATAGATCTTGGTTCGTATATATTAAATAAATATAAATACGCAAAACCTTAAGTCAATAAATTTATCTCGATATTTACTTGCGTGTAAGTTGTGTAAGGAAAGCAAAAAAGAGTCTTCATTAATTTTCTACGCTAAATTATATGTCACAATGATTAACTTTATTATTATTGGAATTTCGAACCACGTCCTTTGATGCGTGCTTTTATAAAATTTTAATCCTATCAAAATTTTAAACGCGGTAAACTGTTTTTATCTACGAGAATCCTAAACAATACTATTATATTTCTAACGTAATTAATGCTTGAAGTTTTTGAAAAGAAAAAAGTCGAGAATAGTTGATTAAATTAATCAGTCTATAAGAAAATACTTTATAATATAGATCTTTTAGTCTTGGAAGCAGAAATCTCATTGTTTTCCTAAATAATGCCACACATATCTACTAGATTTAAGTTACACAAAAATGGAAAATCTTTTATAACTTACAACATAATATTCTGAGATTTATTCGTATTCCTAAATCTGTATTTTATATTTCTTTGAGAGTACAGAAGCTTTGTGTGTATTAATAAAACTTAAGTAAATTGTATGATTCAAGATATTATTTGAGGTTATGAAAGTTGTAATCTTGTGTTAAATTTAAGTGTTTTATGCTAAGTGACTTCTAAGTTAAAACAGTATTAGGTATCGTGCTAGGATTATGTCTTATATCTTTTTTGTTTTAATATGACTAAAAGTTAATATAAATATTATTAAATATATCAACTATTTCATACTTCTCGCTAGTTATAAATAAATGAGTTAACATTGTTGGTTGTGTAAAAGTCGTCGTCAAAACCACAATGCCGTTCTTTTATCAACACTTGTAGGTATTAATTATCACAAGTAGGTACGTTATTATAAGCTTCTAGTAAATTTTCGCTCTATAAGGATATAAACTGGACTTGCCTGTGACTTACTTTATAATGATTAAGATTAATTTTATTTTATTTTGCACTGAGATTTCATAATTTGAAATACTTGACAATTGCAGAATGTACAAAATGCTAGACCAAAAATAAAGAAAAACGAAATACTTCGAAAGAATATCCCAATAGCGGTATGTCATGCGATGATCGTAGGTAGGTACGAGTTTTGGCGGGAAGAGTCGTGTCGCTCCGTTGTATTTTTTCCCAAAACTAGTGTTTTGTCGAGTATTTATGCATAAAAATGGTGGTGTTTTATTCATAAAGTGCCGAATTACAAGCGCGAGTGTGGGAAAATGATATAATGTGGTGAAACATGAGTTTTCGTGTTGCTTCCAAAACTCCATCGAAGCTTTATAGTAAAGTTGCCACTACTTTACTAAAGCATGACTGGAATTAACTGACACGAACTGGACTTGACAAAGACGACTTTGACGATAACTATAGCTAAGATACAGCAGAAATAACACTTAAGACAAGGCAGTATGGCTCTATAGCTTTAGCCTGCCCGAAGGGGCAAATTAATAAAAATAAAAATGAAAATCGTAGGTAGGTACCTATTTTCTAAAATAATGTTTGATTTTTCGATATGACGATAGATAATAAGTATAAAAAAAAAATATGCTGAATAAGCAGTTTAAGTACAATTTTAAGGTTTAGGCTATGGGTTAAGGTATCTATGATTTGGGTCGAATTGGTAGCCTTCTTTCATTATTAAGTCGTTTAAAAATTACTGATGCTAGACATTGATGAACGGTTGTCGTCCGTTTACCTTTAATAGATGTACATTTAGCATCATCTGTTATTTTTAATAATGTATAAAATACATTGTCAACTTTAACAACTAAAGGAAGTATTTTGTTTTTGTTTTACAATCGTATAAAAGTGTGCTTAAGTCATAAAATCCTCAAACTAATCTTTAAGGACACACTTGTATTCGTTTTCTGGTTAAATTACATATTAAAACTATGTAGTACATAATTCAATTGTAATTGATATTTCAATACTAAAATTAGAGTTTCAATTTAAAAAAGTACTGCGCATTTTACTAAATTAACAGCTCAGTGCAGTCAGCAACTTTTAATTGAATCGACGATGCAGTTCGCAGGTTGTTCTCTCGTATCCAAATCCCGAGCTTTAATTACACAGTTGTAAAGTGCTTATTGGTTCGCTGTTGTATTATTCTGTTATAATTTGTTTACTAAATAGTTCTCATGAAATTAACGTGACGTGATGATTTTTAAAATGATTGTTAAAATGTATTCATCACAGCAGTGATTTAATATATCGCCCACTTGTAACGACAATATGACATCTCGAATTATACGATTTTTCATTTTACTGATATTATGAATCGCGATCTCACGTTCTATTATTTATCTCCAAAAACAGGTTTTTTCTACATTAAACAACAAAGAAAAGAGAAAATGGTGATTTGGTGATCTAGTTGGCTTCGACACAGTGGCAGTTCAGTTGTCACTTAGGCTTCGAGATGTGAAGTTTTCTCGGTTTTCATGAAAACCCTGACATCACGAAGATACCACCTATTAAATGTTCAATTAAATTAAACTTCCACATCATCTTCACCGTTACAACTAAACTTACCACCTTGTAAACTTACTTTTTATTTGGTTAAGTAAGTTAAAGGATAAGTTTTTTTTTCAAACTCTATAATGAAGTTAATTTTACTTCCAAATGTGTTTTACTAGTGATATTTTATTTCAATATTAGTTATCTAACCACTTTATATGTACTAAAGTTATCTTGACAACAATTTAAGAGTTATGCTCATTTAAGAGTTTAAAAGCGGTTTTCTGTAAAGTTATGGTTTTTGAGATGTCACACTGTCATCGCAAGTGAACGATATGGGCAAGATAGACTACATTTAGCGTACTAAGTAGTAAGAAGCCCAAAGAGGGTCAATGAAAACACTATCGATACAAAACGACAACCCTGTTAGTTCATTGGTAGTCCATACATCTGCTTTAAGAGCTGTAAGGCGTGGCTATCCACTGGACAGCTTATGTCTATCCCGTAGGTACATTATATTGGACTTTTTTAGGTAATAGCGTTATCGAATATCGAATATTTCGAATGTTACTTTGTCTAGAATCTAGGAGGTTTGTAAACGAATATAACCATAAATTAAAACACTGCCACCAAGAATTTAGCTGTGTGTTTTGGCAACCTCATTTGAGAGCCAGCTCCATTCCAGATCAGGTGTATTCACCATCTTCGACCACACCGTAACTTAACATCAGGTGAGCTGTACTTTACTTGGTGGTAGATCTCTTAGCAGAAGGTCTCTAAATCGGTACCACCGCAATACTAGATATTCTGACGCCAAGCAGTAGTGTGTAAACATTACTGTGTTCCGGTTTGAAGGGTACTGCAGCTATCGAAATTACAGGGATGTTAACTAACCATCGAATGTCTCAAAGTAATGAGCGCCAAAGCAGTGATGCCCTGGACTTTGTTTTGCTACTCAACGTTCTGTGTATTGCTGCAATGGTCATGGACAGGCGTTATCTCTTACCATCAGGAGAGCGTCTCGTATTCGTCTCATTACTTTTACGTTAAAAAAACCAAGCCTGACAACCATAGAAAATGCGTATGTATATAGATATATAGGACTAGGTACATACATGTAATTAAATTTGACATCTATTATCCGACGAAATTCAAAAAAACTTTCTCGTCCTTGGTAAAGTAACATAAAAATAGCAAAATGGCCCACAAATCTTAGACCTTAGAAGGTCTAAGTGATGAAAACGTAAAATCAAAATATAGCTCTACGAGTTGGCTACGAGCCTACGCGCCATGCCTACGAAATTTTACGGCGCTACGTTATATAGAGCTACGAAGCTAAGGCACCTAGTAACATAACCATAATCGCTTACAATACCTAAAAAAGGTTTAAAAAAAACATGTTTAGTTGTACTTGTATTAAATCATAATAGTATTTATAAATTTTACATAAATGCGAAAGTTTGTATGTATCTTCATATTGGGGATGAATTCAAACAATTATTTGTTTTTAGTAGTAGATTGTTATAAGATTATAGGGAGCGCGGCACTAGAGCATTCTGGTATAGTCGTCGGCCAATTGTCGGTTTCCTCACGATGTTTTCCTTCGCCGTTTGAAGTTATGTCAATAAACACATAGCTTAGAAAAGGTAGAGGTGCGTGCCGTACGATTCGAACCCAAGGAAGCCAGATGGTATCCCTACTAGGCTGCTGAAATTTCGTGCAATTAATCCATCATATTTTAAAATCCTACAAAGATAAGATTGAATATCTTTGAATGATAAATCCACCAAGTCCTTACATTATGCACCAAGCACACACTAAGATTTGAACTAAGAAGGCAGGTTTCGCATGCATCAAAACGACAAAGCGGCTTACACAGATTACAAATTCACAGATAGTTATTTTTTGTTAATGGCAAATTTTTGCTAATTGAAAGTCAAAGTCTTACAAAGTAAGTCAAGTTCGAGTCAAATCTTAGTAAAGTAAATAGCTACTTTACTACAAGCTTCGATAAGAGCCAAATTTCATCACATTCTAATACCCACGCGCGTAAGGACCAGGACCTCTGAAATATGACTCGACCACGCTAAATCGATACTTAGCTAGCTATCATCGCTACATAACTATAAATTATGCAAATTATTATCAACGCAGCCTAGCATTCTACGTGTCATAAAACACACATAAAAAGTGTTGCAGACAAATTCAGTTATAGATACGTTCTTAAGATTGATCATCTCATCAAAGCGGACGACTTTTCTGGGTTGAATAACAAGAAATCACCCCGGAAAACAAAAAAAAATGCTCCATCACATATATTATAACAGTGATATTTTCCAGGTAACCACGGCATGGAAAAAGAACCTACATCATGTTATTTTCTGTTTCATGTTTTTGTGGATGAACTGCTATAAAATAGCAGTTCAGATATATTATATCTATCTATACTATTATAAAGAAGAAAGGTTTGATTGTTTGTTTGTATTGAATAGGCTCCGAAACTACTAGACCGATTTCAAAAATTCTTTCACTGTTGGGAAGCTACGCTATTTCCGGGTGAAATAGGCTACTTTTTATCCCTGTATTCCCGAACGGGAACTACGCGGGTGAAACCACGAGGCGTCTAGTGCGCTAGTGTTTTATATTTCTAGTCGATGCCATAATACAGTTATTTACTTTGATTGGCTAGTTTCAGCACTTTAAGTATTGAAAATAAATACTGTATAAAAAATTCCTATCAATTGATCTAAAGCTTGTAAATGTTAAAAATGCAATTGCATTTGCAGTTGACTATCTGTTTCTCTTCAATTCGTTTAGCTTAGCAGTGCGGTGCATCGGCCCAGTTCACCCGGATAAGGCAGGTGCGAGGCGACGATAACCGGGCCAATGTTTGCCCGGTATAAATCATCCGGGACCTAACCGGATCGACTGCACTTACCCATGTTTATTGTCAATACTGGTTAAGTTGATGCGACTGTGGTGTATATGGAGATCTGACTGCCTCGTTGTTTGTTCCGAGACGGACAGGAACACTGCAAAGTCACACTAAGCCACGGAAGGCTGCATATGGACTTTAGTTAGTAATTATAGTATAATATAGGAAAATGAGCTAATTTGCTATCAATCTTCTAAGCTTGTCATCTAGTTCACGCGTCCAATGTCTTCGTGTCTACCTGAAAAGGCATTTGTATTACATTCGTTAGATTTAGTAAAATTTGCGTCAGATCTTTAATGATATTTGCATACAAATAATTCACAGAAATACTTTTTTTTAATATATGGTAAGAACCTACACTAATGAAGATATTTTAAGGTTGTAAGCTACAGTTCGGGCGAATATTGATTGTAGAATATACAATAAAAAAAAGTATGTGTATAAAAAAGACTATGAAAACCGCAGGTCCCACGCACCAATACAACTAATCCTAGGTTGAATTGGTACGTGGAAGATACTATTTCTATTTGGGGTGTACGAGCTAAATAGATTATATAAGTTTATTGATAATTTCAGCTCCTAAGTGTAGTTCTATCTACTCAATGAATTGTATGTTGATCATACGAAACGTCATCAAAGTTTTGTAACCAAAACTAAAGATTTACTTAAGCGCCCTTGACACTGGGTATCTTTTGTTTTAATATTAACACCGACTAAATACAAAACAATTTTCATTTAGAGAAAACTGTGTTACAGTGGATCCGGAACGTTTAACGACGGAATAAACAGCAGCATGTATACATAGTTAATAGCGGACAGTAAGTAAGTACGTGTCGCGGGGTGCGCCGAGTTTAAGATGGGAATCCACCAAAGCTGATTGAAGCTAGGCTGGATTAGTATAATTTTCTTTTAACATTAAAAAAAAATTGTTCATTAGCATGAAATCCACTGAATGTTGTTATCTCGTTTTGTTTTAAGGCAATAAATAGAGACAGCAATATATTCGTTCAGTGATATATGTATAATATTATGTACTACGTAGGTACTATATGACGGAATGCGTTTTTTTTCATAATCCGATGTCAGACACTACAAAATCAAAACTCTACAAAAATATTATAACTCAGAGTTGTGGGGTAACTAGTCTGACTCTGATGGTCTTATTAACAACAATTAACATAGAAAATAATTTAAATGGTTTGTGTATACTTGATGTACATAGAAAAATATTCGCTGCCATGACTTTTCATGACTAGATACTTACTTAAAAGCGATGACACTTACATACATTTCATTACTTGGTCAATGGATGAAAACAATATATAGGTGTTTCAATCTACCCCTAGAAATTAGGTACGGTTCTTATTGTGTGAACAATAAAGAGATAATCTATCTATGGTGGACTCTCGCCCTAAAGGGACTCGACCAGCTGGGACGTAACGTCAGCACATTAACGGGACGTGATACATATACACTACCGGCAGGTAGGGATGGGACAATAAGATGGCGAAATGGTATGTATTCAATGATGACGACAGAAGATAACAGACACACCATTAAAACAAAAATAAATTCGTATAGGCTAGGGCCAGGACATATAAGACTGGTCACCTAAATATCTTAACAACAATATTTTTTTTAATCAACTTACGTATACCTTCTCTGGAGAGGCCGGGAATACCTGTTTGTAGTTTACATCGATAGCCGAAGCAATGGTACTGGTCGGTACGACCCGTTTCCTATCCAGTGTGCGTTTTTTAGGTTTCCACAAAATGATGATGTTGACACAAATGACACATCGATCTGTCGTATAATAGCACTCGCGATGAGAATTAACAGTTTTTAAGGGCACCGATGATGATAGTGGAAAAGCGTATTGCGTACGATTCAACCGCCAGTTCACGACTAACATGTCATTGACAGGTATTAAAAAGTAAGGTGAGGGTAGGAAAAGTGAGTTTTTGTGCGTGTATAAGGGTAGATAAAAATACTTATCATAATATAATAAATGAATATGCGAAAATATTGTATGTGGCGCAGCCAATCACTACGCACTATCTCTCACTATCTCTACACTTATGATCATATTATTTCAACGGCATCGTTTGTGGTTATGTACCTACATTTTTATAGACGGCAGTGACCATTTCACATACTTGTTTGTAACTCTATATGTATATAAAATGTGTTATCCGGAATACGCTGCCTATGCCATCTTCATTACTCCAGTATACTAGCAATACAGTAAATCGAGGTGTAAAGAAAGTTGGCCGAAGCCGGATTACGGCCGTCGAATGAAAACGAGCCGCTAATGAGCAACGCAAGTTAATTGCCGAGAGGGCCGCACCCTCCTCTCGCACTATTCACACTTTTGAGGCCCCTCACTGATAACAACACAATGGCGGACGCTAAGAAACTTCCAAATGAAAAATTTAATTATGTACCTACCTGAAAACGTGCCTAAGAGAGGAAAAATGTAAAAAAATGTTGTAGCGCTTTTGTTAAAAAAAAAGTAAATTCAACACTGTCTTTAAACCTAGAGAGAAGTTAAACATTCATGAATTTTCAGAGGTCATACTGAACAAGGCGTCTTCCCGTCGTGCGTTCGTGCTATATTCCCGTCCGTAGCTGAAATTAATTAAAACAAACATATTGTACTTCTATCTCAGAGAACTTCAGCACAGATAGTAAGTATTTACTACGCCGTAGTAAATAATTTTAAATATATATTTTTTTTATTAGTAAACTAAGCATAATGCAGTCAAGTAGGTAGGTATCCATTTGTCGAAGCCGAAGCATTTTGTAATTATCTGTTAAAATTTTATTTAGAAAATCTTCAAACCAAAAAGGCATGGCGAATGAAAATTTACTCCGAAAGTCCAAATAATATTAAGTAGATACTTTGCTACAAAATTACTAGACATTCTCATCAAGAAATTCAGTATCCATCCAGTATATTTCGCTCAAAACGGTTGCAAAACGACGGCAAGAAACGATAATGACCGCACAAAATGTTTACGTAAGAAATTGGCATGGCTTCGGCAATGTTTGGCAAATAAGCCCTGCGGCCGGCCGCCCTGCGTGTGACAGGAAATCTAATAACCCTTGAACGAGTCACACGACCCAAGTACATCCACGGTTCGGGAGGGAGGAGGAAGATTCTTCCGATAAAAGAGACATGGATTTGTTTACCAAATTTATTTTATTAGTAATTTTATTTTAACGTAGATCAAGTATTTTATGAAAGTGCTGTACTCAGATTTAGGTAGGTAATCTAGTTTATCGAATTAATATGGCTATTTAGTATGTATTTCTATGTTTTAGGCTTGGTACTTTGTGTATTGTGCCATTATCAAGTATTTCAATATTTACAAACAGTTGAAAAATCGTGTCAAATAAATCTGAATCACAATCAGATTCATAAACGTCTAAGTGAGAATATTTTTTATACGAGGTTTTAAAATAATAATAGATACTCGTAATAAAAGTACAAAAAGTCAGTATAATTTTGCAAGCTGCAGTAAGTGCCCTTCAAAGTTGAAACCGTTACACTTACACATTTGTACACACTAGGTACTGCTTAAGTATTTACTGCAGTTAAAATATTACAATAACTACAAAAATATTAGGATAATTACTAGTAAATCTACTCTTTGTCCTGTTTTTGGCGTTGCACTTTATGTATTCGCTGGTGTTTCGATATTCATAAGATTTTTTTGAAGAAATCTTGTTAAAAATAAATGAAAGTCACACAAGCCATGATCTAATCTAATCCAGTCATGACGTAGAAAATGAGTGATGACATTACTACAAGTTTCGATGGAATTTTAAGAGCAGCATTAAAAGTATTGTTTTACCACATTATATCATTTTTCACACTCACGTGCATAATTCAGCACTTTATAAACAAAACACTACAATTTTTGTACATAAACACTTGGAAAATAATACATACAATGAGGCGACATGAAATTTCTGCGTTCCCGCCAAACTCAAAAATAAATCTACTACTAGCGTCATCTAGATAATGTCTGTGTTATTTTGACGTAAACGAGCGCTATTGTCCCAAAAACTGATCCTACGCCTTAATTTGTTTACAAGCGTTTAACTAGATGGCGCAAAATTGCAATAATACTCGTGTGGTATTGAAATATAAAAATTAAATGTAGAGACAGCAATATTGAATTAGTAGTAGATCGAATGAGACAAAAAACTAAATGTTTCACTTTCAAATTGTTGCTCACGTGGCGCCAATCAGCTGAACATGGATTACATGGACGACAACGTCAAATAAACGTCATTGTGACGTCACTATTACAGAGAATTGTAGTTTTCCTTCGACTGCGCATTTTAAAAATTATGGCAAATTGTGCTTATTTTGGAGAAAACTGCGATGTGTCGGCTATATTGTTTGATTTGGACAACACTTTAATACAGACAAGAAAGGGAGACACCAGAGCGTGTAATAAGGTACGTGAAATTCATTTTTGTTTTTGTGACATTGCCACGGTCATGGATCCGTAGTTCGGTGCGAAGTGCGCGCGCTGTGTGTCATCGTGAATATCGTCCGTCTGCAGCACGTTTCTACGTCGTTATTTCTTGACTTGTTCGATAGGAAGAATTCGTTAGCTTATTGCACCCCGCGTGTAGATCGGCTCGCTCACGTTCCAGCGTGTGATATTAATAGCCATTTCATAGTTGGAGAACGTGAGCTCCCCGTCCAGATTTAGATATTTTGGAAGCGAACTCACGCTAATTATAAACGTGATGTAGATCGAGTCGCTACAGCTTTCCTACAGCGGCTCCTGCGCTCAGTGGAGCGCTAACTACTGCGCTTCGTGATCGCGTTTTGTGATTTGTGATAATGGGTGACATATCAGAACCAATAAAAAAATGCATCTTGATACTGAAAGGTGCGAAGAGTGATACCGAGAAATTCGCGGCTCTTTTCATGGTAACCAAGCTCGTCAAAAGCAAAGATTGCAATGCTGCAGCTAAGAAAGGCCTGTTTGAAGCCATCGGATTTCAGTTCTTGAAGAAACTGCTCACCAATACCGGTTTGGACGATGATTGCCCTCCGTCGGTATACAAGTCAGTTGCTCTATCTATTCTCACCTGCTTCTGCAATGAACCTGAGCTATCAACACATCCAGAAATGCTTGCTAACATCCCGGTGTTCCTGGACATAGTGCAGACATCAGATAATGATGACTATGATGATAACCTAATCATCATCAGCGAGGCATACACTTGCCTTCAATGTATAGCTGAACATGAAGCGGGACAAAAGGCTTTGATTGAAGTAGGTGCTATTACCAAAATGTCAGAGATTTACTCACACCAAAGCTTCCAAACAGATGAAGCCCTTAACATTCTTGTAAAACTGGTCAGCAGATATGGTCCTGCTGCATGGGGAAATGATCCCAAGCCGTTCCATGCATTAGTCAATAAGATCTCCTTAGACTTCGCAACAGATCAATCTGAAAGGAAATTTGAATTAGCAACCATCTTGAGTGCTCTTTTATACAGCTGTAACAAAAGTACAGTGATACCTGGAGCATCAGATGAAACATGGCCTCTGAGTATTTACAAAGCTCTTTCTGATATCCTCACCAGTAAAATTGGTAAAAATCAAAGGGATCCAGCATTAAAGTTAGCTGCTAATATTGTGGATCTCCTGGGAGTTGAATGGACATTGAGTGATGATGAAAACCCAAAGAAGTTCTTCCTGCTTTTGTTACAACTGTGCGCTATTGAAGTGAGAATGCAATTAGATGACAGGAGCTTTAAACAAGCATTCGCCAATGCTGACTTAGTGACCTCATGCTTCATTGTTTTGGAGTTGTCTGTCAACTATATGGCAACTGATCAACTAGATTTAGAACAGAAGGAAAAACAATCAGTATACACGAGCCTCAAAGGTGCTTTTAATGCTGTAGTCTCCATATTAACTAAAGTGTCTAATGATAAAAACCGAGACAAGCTCCCCGATGCTGAAAAAGTGCTTGTTTGTGCCATGGTCCGAGTTTTGGTGTCTTGGATTGCCCAGGAGACAACTGCTATGAGGGAACAGATCTATGCATTGCTTCCATTCATGTTTACGCTCGCCAATGACTCGTTCCATGCACATAGATCAAGAAAGCTTGCTGAGAAAAACAAATCTGATGGAGAGTCAATGGATGTTGAAACTACTCTTATGGGACAAATAGATCTTCTGCGTTTGATGCTACCGGCCCTCTGTCACTTAGTTGTAGAAGACAAAGCAAGAGATATTGTATTAAATCTTAAACAAGAGGATATCTTGTATGAAGCAATGAACTTCCATTGGTCTATTGTTCACTATGTAAAACCACCTATTCCAAAGTCAGAGCGGGGAAAACCAAGAACTAAACCTGATCCCGAACTAGACCCTCAGTTGATAGAAGACATGAAAGACTCGAGGGCTGCCATGGTTAGCCTGTGTAACATTTTCATGAACCTCACAGTATTAGCACCAAAAGTGGTTGAAACCAGCATGTTGTTCAACACTCTACTGAAATTCATATTTAACAACTTGCCAGAGTTGAAGAACATACCAGAAAATCTTGTACTCCATGGTCACCTTGCTGTCTTAGGACTACTGCTTCTCAAGTCACAGGCCAGCAACGTCAAGAAAAACGATTTCTCAATATGCAGATACATCACATCATCAATCCGATTCCTGTGGGATGCTTACATAGTGGATGAATCTAATGACCCTACTGCTTTGGTCGTCTCAATGGCTTACAAAGAACATTGGAATGAAATTGCAGACTTATGGTTCCTGGGTATGCAGACCATGAGTGGAGTCCTCACTATTGTGCCATGGATATCTGAATTTGCCATTGAGAGTGGATGGGCAGAAGGCATTTGTGAGATGCTTGGTAAAGTGAAAATTGGAACTGTCCCACCAAATGTTAAGTCTGCATTTGAGGACTTCCTATGCAGACTAGTTGATTCCAATGAAGGTGTGATACCAGTTCTTAAAAAAGCAGGTGCTCTTAAGACCTGTAGGAATCATCGGTTAATGGAACTAGGCAAAAAACTCTTTGGAGATTAAACTTCTCTATAGGTTTACTTTCATTAATGTAAGTAGGCATGTCTACTTATTTTTCATTTGTTTGTATTACCTACTCATTTTTTTAACCAAATGTACTTAACGAAAATAATTGTTCAGATAGCTGAAGCTGAAATGTTTATTGCTGTAAATATGGAGTATAACTGGAGGAGAACTGTTACTTCATTATAATTTAACTCACTTTTTTAACCAGAATTGGACACAAATAAAAGCTAAAATGTGACAAAAGTTGTAGTTTATTTTTTTTATAGATGCACAGATTCCGCTTATTAGTTAGTAGTGTGGTTTTTCTTACATGGTGCCGAAGATCGTTTCTGTATCGGCTTTCAGTCAGACCTGTGCCAAGCTTCAGGTGAGTGAACGCCTGCCGTCGGGCGATGAACTCGTGATATATCTGGAACACAAGACACTTCCCTACACAACATAATGCCAGGAAACAATCTGCTCGGCTACGCAACATGTTACCTAAATGTTTAGACTTCTTGGTAAACTCGGTCAACATAAATACGGAGGCGTAAAAAAGTGTGATGTAATTTTTGATAAATCATTCCAAGTTACTAATGTTAGGTGCCGACGAATGAATAGATACATTATCTCTAGGTCTCTATCATTCGTATTACGATATACTTTATCTTCCTGTACATTCATGTAGTGAATGAATTAATGGGACTTCAAAATTCTTCACCTATCTGTCTAATTCATCCAGGACGTGGGTAGTCACGTGACGTTATTACGACAGATTAGATAGGTACTTTTCAGATATCATACACACCACACTACTACATGCATGGTACGTATATCATGCCTACGTGCCCCTTTTATACGTTTAGGGATGTACTTAAAAAAGTTGCTTAAAATTCAACTACTCACTAACGTGAAATAGGCGTAGAATTAAGATAAACAATGTTTATAACTAAAATTCTTTATCACACCACAAAATTGTAATAGTATGTATTAATAAACGAACGGATTTAATTCACGATGATCATGATGCACTTAAGTCTTTGATCCCTAAGATACAAAATAAGGTGCACTAATCGTCAAGAAAAAAAAAGCATAGAAGATATCGCTTTTATTATAATTATTTTAATCTCGTCTGACCGCCTTGGTTCAACACGTCTGTTCAAGATATCAAGATAGATCTAAACAATGTTCAACTTTCCCTTATTTCTCTTATTAGAGAAGGTTGAAAATTGTAATTAAAAGAACGAGATGTAACTGGCTCATTTAGAAATGCAATTAATTATTAGAAAACAAGTAAGTCATGAAAAGCACTTGAAAGAACTCAAATCTCTTCATTTGATTTCTACACAACATTTAATAATCACACATAGCAGCGGGCTACGTCGCAGGGCTGCCTTCACTGGATTGGGGTAACTAAAATAAGTAGGTACATGTAGGTATCAAATTATTTTTTAACAATGCGACACCTGTACATTTTGACGTGGTATCATCAAAAACTCTTCAACACAACATGACACAAATATTATTATCATAACTGTTTTGATTCATTAACAGCTTTTACATATGGTCTTACGATGTAACATTTTTTTTAATATAATGAAAGGATACATGAACAAGTAACATGAAAAAAATGATTGAAATTAGATATGTAATTAAAACTTTAGATATTTTACCTACTAGTGTAGGTACCACGCAATCACCTGTTATTCTTTGGCCAAACATTATTGTGTGGGTGAAGGATAAGAAGGGCATAATTT
Organism: Biston betularia; assembly: GCA_905404145.2. NCBI lineage: Eukaryota > Metazoa > Arthropoda > Insecta > Lepidoptera > Geometridae > Biston > Biston betularia. Next base: position 7,458,558 of record FR989879.1, read on the forward strand.
TATTCGTAGTGATATTACTGGACATAAAAAGATTTGTCATCTTATATCTCAGGGTGATCGCAATGCCTTCCATTTTTTTTAACCGTTTGATATTCAAAATTGAGAGGCACCGATCTGTTATAATCAAGCATTTACCATCAGCAAGAATCCGGATTGTCACTCTATTTATCCCAAAAAAAGAGGTTCTAGCCTCTGGCTTTTTGGTGATATACAACATCGTGGAGGAAACTGGCTGTAGCGTATTAATTTATGATTGATTTTGTAAGTAAAAAAGCAGGTTTTTTTTAGTCCCAGTTTCCAAACATTTTTCTATTGTACATATTATGCTAGCCTCTTAAAATGGCTCTAAACCGAACAATGCCTGTAAAATTTTGCCTAATCACGATCAGTTTAGCGGGTAGCTCTATACATAGCGGCAGGATGTTAGCTGATGGCATAAACCACCTTGCACATTGTAAATTATAAATAGTATCCTAGCGCATTCACGTCTGCTTCTAAGTATCAGTGTATTCTTCACTTGAGTGGTAAAACAACTAGCCTATTAATAACAATAAAAGAGTAGGTAGGTACCTACGTAAATATTTATTTGAAATTATATGAAATTATACCCAGTGGCTGTCTTAGGGGATGGCAAGCAGGGCAACCGCCCGGGGCCTCGCTCCTGCAGGGGCCCCGCGTCCTTGTAGAAAAAAGTCTTTACTATAATTATATGTATCGTCGCACTTAACAAAACCCCCCCTGAACGCACCGTTTCATTATTAGTGCAAGCATGCCACTCGAGCACTCAAACTAATTTTTTAGTAAAACGAACTCAAAGAAATATGGCCTCATAATGATCTGTCGCCCCGGGCCTCGCAACAGCTAAGGCCGCCGCTGACTATACCTATATGTATGATGTATATACGGTAATATAAAATACCACACACTTTACTAATAAATTTTAAATTCTTCAGCTTGTGGAGATCCTCCAGCAGCAGTATGGTATTGCTCAAGAAGATGCAGTGGAAAGCGGAAAAAAGTTTCTGCGCTCGTTCCGCGCATGTCCTGACGATGAGTCCTACGCACTCGACAAATGGCCTGAGCTATTGTGGAGAGACAGCCTACCCAAGCACTACAGACATATCGCCAGTTAGTATTATCTAGAAGTCTTAAAATATTAAATAGAAATGAATCATGTTACAATGCATTTGTACTTAATTATGTTTAACATCGCGCACAAAATACTAGAAATAAGTTTATAATGACTTCAAAATGTATTAGTGTGCATTGTTTCCTAAGTGGCATAACTTTAACAACTAATTGACAATTTGACATATTATCACTCATTCGTATTAGGCGTGTATCTAGCTAATCGACAAGGATAGGCAGATGATGATGATGATATGCCTGGCTTCAAAATTTCATCACCATCGGATTCACGGTACGAAAATTATTATCGAATAGACATACAAACGCCAGATTGCTCCCGTAGTTTAATTACCTTCGCTTGACTCGGACAAATATAAATTTAAATTTTATTGGCTCCCCCAACATGTTTACGATACATTTTTTAAATTTATAAAGTCATCGACATCCAACAATATGAAGACGTTGAATGTTAAAAAGGTTAGCTCAATAACTATGGAGATGAATAACGAACGTCCCTAAACCCTGTGTCATTCCAACCTTCACAACTTTCTGTGACCCAAAAATGTGATCCACTCGAAGGAAGAGTGAACAAACAAAGTTTAACAAAAAATAAAAACGCGTGACGAAATACTACCAACGAAAGTCGGCCGACACACTGTCTCTGGATATTTTTGTGTCATACCTACTCATAATTTCTCGGAATCCTAACCCATATAAACTAGAAGAATTACATTACATTATTACTCAAAAGTCTCTTAATGACTACGCCCACAATAAGAAGAGGCAGATAGACTGTCTGTGGCTGTAATTACAACTGTGTACTCCGAATTAGTTTCATAGACTTGGCAATGCGCCTAGAATTCTCATACAGCACAGTTAATCTTAGTCAAATTGCTTTATGCGCAATGACCGTCACTTATTCCCAGGGCGATACCTAGGACTTACGACCTGTCTGAAAGGAACGATGCTAAGAAAGCATTCTATAGTATCACTGTCTGGATGCCAGGTCGCAGTGCTGATACGGGAACAGTGCCTTTACACATTTCCAACGCTCATTTTTCCTTGCCCAACTAAACTTTCTAAGATCTTATCAATACTGCTTTGGATACTCTTTTCAGCAATTAATTTGTAGCTGTTCTTGACAGGCCGAGGTCTTTTAGTAGATAATACAAAGGACTCGAATACATCTCCCCTAACCCGGTGTTATTTCCATCATTTACGTAAACAATTTCGAGTCGAGGCAACAGCGTAGGCGTTTATGAAATTTATAAACAGCTAAAAATGTTTAGCCACAATACGTTCATGAAAAATGAATGGAACTACTCTTCACCACTTGACTTCCAGAATTCACGATATAAATAAGATATCGAGTCATTGTTCTTTGATTTCGTGCGTGTTCTGACTTCTACCTATATGCTGTTTACATTTATGATTTCAGAAAATATTTCAACCGAATGGATAAAACTAAGATTTCAATGTTTGGCATTGACTAATGACGTTATACATTTGCTGGAGACATTGCGGTATGTTGGTTGAATTTATGCAATTAATTACAATAAATGTTATGAAGAAATATTCGCGTATGATTCCGCTCTATATTTATATTTCTCCATAATATGAAAATGAGTACATACTGATAGTAAATTTGTAAGAAGTTGTGTGTCCTTTGTTTTTGTATTGTACTTACAATAATTGAACAAAGGAAAATATATTTAGATCACCTTTACTTACTGTGAAAATTGTTCTAAGATTCTAAATGGTTGATGAAACACTGAAACAGTGTCAAGGGTCTTTGTCTTACTAAATAAATCATAACACAAATGTTATTCACATTTCTGCTCTTGGCCCATTCTTCATCTATTTATCTTTTTATCTAAGAACAAAACAACTTTTATATTTTATTTTGTGCATGGTGTTATGTGGTACACTAAATTATATTCTTCATTTTTCAGATTCATACCATCAGTATGTTTTTACTGATCACAAATAAAATTTGACATCACACATATTTTCGTTATACATTTAGTGTTAGTATTTTATTTTCTTTGTGTTCCATTGGTTTCTGCATGCCACATAATACTATGGATATTCGCGCATTATTGATTTGTGGATTCATTGAGAAGTTACACCAATTATTTGGGAAGGCATTCGAATTTCTTTTTTTCTTTGTTAAGTTTGAAATACTATGTAATTTGGCACGGTTCGACATATGCCTTCCCGAATGCATTGGTCTGACTTTGAGCGCATGTTGCTAATAAATGACTTGTTTTTCAACAGTTCAGTTGTTGCTCATCGAGTGACTTAACTCGGGGCGCCGCGTGCGTCACACTTAGGTTTGAATTGTATTTGTTAATATGTGACGGAGTGCCACACTACGAAGGTAATACCGGTACCTCTGACACTACAAAAACAATTGATACATTTTACGACCCGAAATTGTTCTACAATTTATATTGAAACAACTGAAAACTAAGATACCTATATGCCCAATGCTCATGCGAGCTTAAAATTCAGACAAAAATGTCTCAATTGTCCTTAATTTAATAAATAGTGCTATGTTGCGACCACCTAATTTTACACAATTTCAAACATCCAACACGGCACTAAATAATTTTAAGATCTTTTCATATACAACTTATCATCTTAACTTGTATGTGGATTTTTTTTTTAAATTCTCTTGCCCACACTTAGTAAAATTTACTTTACATTAAATATCACAGAGTTAACTATGGAATAGTGTGTGCAAGACTATTTGGCGTGTTTGTATCGTGAGCTGAGTTTCAGCATGAGCAGAGAATAACGAAAGGCTGGTGAATGAATGGCACAGGGAGGATTATCTTCTCGGTTTGATCACGAACGGGCCGTCGCGGGCCCAGTGGCAGAAGATCGAGCGGCTCGACCTTCGCAAATACTTCGATTGCGTGCTCGTCTCCGGAGACCTGCCCTGGGAGAAGCCAGATCAGCATATCTTCTTAGAGGCGTGCAAGCTGCTCGCTGTCGAACCCCGCGCGTGCATCATGGTGGGAGATAAACTTGAAACTGATATAAGGGTGCGTAAATCCTTATTTATTATACTAAGAACTCATTTATTGCGATGTCATTCTCTGGTAATGGGAAGGAAGTATGTGATGCGTGGCAATACTTGCACGGTAACCGAGGTTTCGAACAACAAATACATACCTACTTTCGTATGGCGAGAGTATTGGCCGAAATGGTATTTAGATTCAGGGTATTGTAAATAAGTGTTCGTAATAACTAATATTCCTTATGTATAAATACTCTATGTAGAATACGTTTGCCACAATTTAGACATAGAACTAGCAATCATTTTAATTTTCCAACTATTGTTATTAAGTATCTCAATGTTTAGATAGTCCAGTGGTTTCAGGAAATGGGAGTACCTATAGTTCAACGATCTCGTAAATGTAAAGATAGAATTGGACGAAATTAGCAGGAACTAAGAGAACTCTGTTGTCTTGCTCAACCACACTTTACGCTCAATTACAACTATCGGATCAAAGTCATTCTAGATTTTCATTAAAGATTCGGTAATTATCATCCAGATTTAATAACAATACCTACGATTAGTAAGCTGCCCCGCGGTTTCACTCGCATTTTCCGTAACAAGTACATTTAGTAAACCTAGCCTTTGTTTTTGTAATGTAATCTACTAGCTGCGCCACGCGGTGTTTCCCGCTACATGTTTTCAAAAGTAGCGTATATGGGTAAATCCAGGGTCTCAGCTACCTCAATACCAAATTTCATATAAATGCATTCAGTAGTTTTTGCGTGAAAGAGTAACAAACATCCATCCATACATCCAAAGTTTCACATTTATAATATTAGTGGGATATTCCAAAATTCGTCCGCATATGTTAAGCTTTAAAAAAAAAATATTAGGTACCTACATCTACTAGTCAGATTTTCTTCGGACTAGTGAGATTTTGTCTATGTGCCTTCTAATTTAAAGTGGATTTTTTTTAACGGTATGTCATAATATTTTATTATCTTTTTTGTGATTCAGGGTGGCATAGAAGCTGAACTTGGGGGCACCGTGTGGATCCCGCTAAAGAAGGACGAAGAGGCGTCAGACTTACCAGACTTCACAATTGACAACGTTACAGAGTTGCCAGAGGTACTACCCACCTCCCCGAAACTTAAGCGTTTAGCTCAGCCCAATAGGGATTGTTGACATGGGGTCGTGTATGTTAACTACGAAATTAGGACAGAATCATAAACAAGTAGTATGCTTAAACCCTTACTAAAAACTCCTCTTTAAAATAAGTGACATTAGTTGTACCTACGCTAGGCCAAAAGTAACGTAACATGATCTCATATTTATGACTTAATCGGGCACAAAATACATTAATGAGGTGCAGATCCCATTATTTTCATTCTCCTATAGCTTTTGAATTAAACATGTTATTGTAACATGACCGAAATGATAAATAAAACTAATTGTTTGTATTTTGTTTGCGATTGAGTCTTGATGACAAACCAATAACTATGTGTTCAAATCGTGTAAAACAATCTCAAAATGGAAACTGACTTATTTTGGACACATTTTTGTTTTAATTTTATCAGGGATTACTCGTTTTTAATATCTGGAGTATTTAAAAGTAAGTAATCATGCATGTACAAGTAAAACAAATATGATGTTACAAGTTTTCCTAGCGTGTAACCCATTCGTTACAGGTTTGTATGTAGTTGCCAAATCGAGTGTCGCATCACTTAGATGAATTTTGGACTGGATGGCTAGAGCGTCCAGTAAAAACAAATATATAGGCTTTAATCTCTATTTACTAAGCGAATTGAGTATTTTTTTACTTCACTTTTAATCACAAAGTGTGTATGTAAACAATAACTGACGCTCAGTGCTATGCTATCTCATAGTATTGCACAGAAATAAATAATGTGTGTTAACTAATGAGGAGTTTTAGGTGAGACTAACACGTTGTATTCATTATATCTTTTTAAAAAAAATTAGTCCTTATCTTTCTACATTGACGTCAATTTTGTTGTATATTTTTCTAAGCTGGACTATAGCATGAAATACATGCCAGACAGCCTCGAATCTTACGATTTTTCCGAGCCATGGTAGAAAATTAAGAGAGGCGCCCTCTCTCTCCAACGATACAATATTTAAAAAATTGCCAATTATATGACACCGGGGATAGATACCCCAGTTTGCCCCTTGTTAGGTCCGGTCCAGTGCTGCAGACAATTATACACATATTTTAACAATTCAATATACATTATACACAATATGTATAAATAAAAAGATAGTCACAATTTTTAAACCAGAATTGATTCGAAAATTGTACACCAAAATTAACAATATAGTTTTTAATATGTATTATTTTTTCTTTCATGGGCAGTATTCTTTATAAGTACAAATTTTATTTGCAGTACAAAAATGTAGATAATTCTATATTGAGAATGTTGTGTTCATGAAAGTGTGTGTGCTCAGCTGTTACCGGCGTATAGCTGAGTTTAGGTTAGTTAAGCTATGTCTGAATTTTTTATGTTAATTTTGTTTTTCTTTTTTGTAAACCAAAAAGGTTGATATAATATGTGTACTATAATTATAGTAACGATTCTAAGATAAGTAATGCTCTATTTTTGTATGAGAAATGTCTAATTTTGTAAGAAACTTTGGTTGTATAATGGCATCTCCTATAGACTGTCTTAAATGTGATATTGATAGATAGTTAATTTATCTTTCATATACTTGTCTCATGTACCTATATTGTTAGTGTCTTAAGATAATTTATTTGTGACAAGATTTTGCCATTTTTATGCAGTATCTCGTTTCGCTACATAAAATCTTCTAAATAATAATATTTTGACAAAAGGTCTTATAAGCTTTCCTATGCAGATTTGACTGTTACCAGACACTGTCATCGTACGCCAAACATCAGGACATGCCAATCAGATATCTTTTGTGCCAAGTTCAAAGTTAGATACGCAATTTTGTCTCAACAGCAAAATTCTGCATAGAAAAGTTTAGACTATAATAAAAGTTTCTAAAAATAAGTGTGATAACGCTAAAATATTTTCTTCAACTCTCAGATTACTTCTAGATCACTCTAGAAAATATGGCATATTAATAAGAAATAGATCTGATACTGTCTTGTCATAATTAATGGTGCTGTATGAAGCTTAAAAAGACAGGATCGGTGTGAGTGGTATTAAAGACCAAAGGTCCATATTTATCTGTGGTCGATTGCAGGCTAGAAATTATAATGATGAAACTAATTTCATATATTTTGGCAGGTGTTTATAGAATGTAGCTTAGGAATTTTATTCATTTTGTAGGTATGTGGATGTTTCTTATCTACATAGTGATATATGTATGTAGCAGAGAAATACTTTAGAATAGTTTGTAGACGCTATTATTTTAGTACTTATAAACAGTTGATTTATGTTCCTTTATAATTTTACTTAAATGACTCAAGGTGTGTAGGTAACATCATTGTTTAGCTCTGTCTCCAGCCAATTCGTAGATTAAGGAAATGGAAATAAAAAAGATATTTTTTTATAACTTCATATTTCATTATTATCTCAAATATTCTACATATACAACCTAATCAACAAATTAACTAAACATATTTACAGGTTCACAGAAAACTATGCTGTTCTTAACATTTTGGCTTCTCTCTTCTCTTGCAATGATTTTTTTTGTTCTTCTACAATATTTTTCCTTTCATTAAGAAATTCTCCATATTCCTGAAAACATTATTTGTATGAAAAAAATAATTACCAACTGCCCTGATCAGAAGTTAGGATAAGAAACACAATAAAAGACTTAGTCTTTCATACACAGGTAAGAAGTTTCGTATATTTGTAGATGTCAGGAACACTAATATTGTAAAAGTGAGTTTGTGTATATTTATGAAAGTAAACATAACTTTATTTCTCTAAGCTGTAATGAATTTGAAGTTTGGAATATAGATTACTTAGGTATACTCAGGATTTAACATATAGGTTACAATATTCCGGTAAATGTGGTTACAGCCAGTAAAGAAATAAAGAGTGCAATTTTCTTCCTGAGATATCCATTAAATGATAAATTAGTCAATCATAACAGAGCATGGTCAGGTCATACATAATTTCCTAGCCATTTACCTGCAAGCTTGTGTAAACTGGTGGTGTGACCTTTTCAACATTTCACAGCTTGCCATTAAATTAATCACAGTCATCTATATCATAGTCAAGTTACCTTTGGATCTAGATCTTTCACAATCTCAATTCCACATGTTCTTGCCGTGGCTACCAACATGGTGCATATTTCTTGCAACGATTTCCACTCCAGTGGTGGATCCTGTTGTTTGATTTTGGCTATTTCATACAGGTGTTTGAGTGTAATTTTGCCTGATATCTCTTTTACTGTAAGATTGAAAAACCACATGAAATGACAACAATATTGATAAATTATGTACTTATTTTGTTCAGTTAATAGTGTGCATTATTGCAGTGCCAATATGTAGCAAAATATTGTTTTTAGAAATATAGCTATACCATACTAAGCCATTTTGAATCTATAAACTGGTGAGTATCCTATTGGCCAAAAGAACCAATACAATGATAATATTATGCCTTCCTATATTAGTGCACTTACAGAAAAATGTATACATGTAAATTTGTATATTAGGGAAATTTTTTACAAGTCTATATTTAGCACCAAACTATACAAAGCTTGTACATTGGGAATCAAAACTTGTATCAGAATACATTCAAATTTTTTTGTTAATACACTTATTACATTCATTTAGAACACTTGGGCACAAATTAAACACCTTAGCTCAACAAGCAAATCGACTACAAAATGAGCTTTTAGGGAAGTCAGTAAACAACAGAATCGAGAGTTCAGTGTAATTTATTTTATGGTAAGATATTGTGAAATATTTAAGTAATTACCAGGTTCCATAGCACCCCGGCTGATTCCAGCTGCTTGTTTCAAGAAGTAGGATGCAGGTGGCTGATGAATGATAAGCTGATAGGACCTATCTGGATTTACTTTTACCCTTGTCGGCAAAGGTGTACCTTGCTTTATATTTGCAGTCTTTTCATTAAAATCTTTGCAAAAAGCTGCTATGTTGATATTACGCTGAAATTGAAGCAAGATGAAAAATATAAACAAATTAAGGGCTGCCCTAGATTCGCATGGGTGCACGTTAAAAACCCAAAAAAAATGGTATCGATATTATCGGCAATCGTTGCTAATAATATCAGAGGATCATTCTCTGGGCTAATCTAACCATTGACTGGAAATTTCATTAAACTTGGATACGCAGTTTTGAGGTCCTCATGCACCAATTTTTAAACAAATAATAATATATACAAAACTAAAAAAAATCATCGGAAAATTAAATACTGTTTTCTTTCGATGTAGAATATAAGAAAAGGTACCTGGCCCAACATAGGGCCCAAAGGAGGACCAGCCGCAGCCATCCCAGCCGGAATATTAGTTCTTAACTTTGATGTATGGTCTATCTTATCTGCCACCTTCTTCATGGATTTCAGCCGTGCTACCGACTTGGACATTATTTTTATTCACTAAATGTGTACAAAGCGTCTCAAAAAATTGTGAGGAATTATCAAAACAAGAACTACGAAATATAAGATTTTATAGTATTAACAATTTTCAGACTCTGCGAGAAAGAGACAGATCGATGAATAAAAATTCAAGAGTAAAAGAGTAATAATGGTTATGCTACCCCCAGTGTTGAAATCTGGAACACAGCATAACCTCAAAAAAAATATAATTTCGACTTATTTTCTTTCTTTCTTTGGTTTTGGCGTCGCGTTTTAGCATTTGCCAGTGTCAAGTAATTATATATTTTCAAGTTTCAAAAGTTAAATAAGTGCCATCGTAGCTAGTTTTAGTCAAAGTCGTCTTTGTCTAATCGTGTGTAACTCAGATCAGAACCGGTTCAAATATTCAGATCGTGTAGGTTTGAACCGTTGAGCTGCAGCTCAACTGCAGATCAAGCAGCTCAAATCGTGGCTTGCGGCTCATCGAGTCATCGTTGTCGCGCACCCGACCGCAGCTAATCGAACTGAATTGCGAACCGAACCGAAATTGAAAAGTGAACCGAACGGAGCCGATGCGACGCGATCTGTTTTTTGAAGCAGTGTGACCTGAACAGAATGATGAACGAAACAGAATGACTTAGAAAGGGAAGGAGAGCATATTGACCACGAATCTTACAATGCCCGGGATAAACAAGATAATAAACTATTTATATACAATTTATTTTGCAAATCCTTTCATTTGTTTTAGCATGATTGATTAACAAATATCCATACATACAAACTTTGGCAATTATAATATTAATCGGAAAACAAAAAAAAAAAAAAAATTTTAACAAAATATTTTTTATCAGTAGGTTTCCCGATAAATTGAGAACATTTCCAACGTTGTTGAGCTGAAACTATAAACCAACTATATGAGCTGCATATTCTAGCGCTGCATAAGGTCTAGTTTACTTCGCTATTGACTAAATGACTCCCTCGAGTTAGTACGTGAACTGATCTGAAATGACCTGTTGAGCCGGTTCAAGTTTTCAGCTCAAGGGTTGAGCTGCGAGCCGCGGTGTGACTCAAGTAAATCTGTTGAGTTACCCATGGCTATCTTTGTCAAGTCCAGTTCGTGTCAGTTAATTCCAGTCATGCTTTAGTAAAGTAGTGGCAACTTTACTACAAAGCTTCGATGGAGTTTTGGAAGCAACACGAAAACTCATGTTTCACCACATTATATCATTTTCCCACACTCGCGCTTGTAATTCGGCACTTTATGAATAAAACACCACCATTTTTATGCATAAACACTCGACAAAACACTAGTTTTGGAAAAAAATACAACGGAGCGACACGACTCTTCCCGCGTTCCCGCCAAAACTCTTCGACTTATTTATTATCTTCTTTGAGTTTGGCGTCGCATTTAGTGCATTTGCCAGTGGCAAGTGTTTTGATTATTTCAAGCTTCGAAGAATCACAAGACAATTCAATTGTTTCAAATTGAATACGAGACCTCCATACTTGTCATATCTCGATGATTTCAAGTTTCATAGTTAAAAAATATAAAATACAATGGGGCAACACGACTTTTTCCAGGCAAAACTCTTCACAGGCTCACATATTATCTTTCTTCGTCTCTTTTATCTGTGCTTTTAATGCAAAAGTTTTAATCCATGGTACCTATTGCTCAATAGTTTGAGTCCTGTAGGACTCTATCATCCTGAAATTCAGTAAGATCATGAATGATATTATAAAACTTGTGTAGACAAACCATAAATCTACTATCTACGTCACATTACCAGCATTGTAGCAAACAAAAAAATTACTTGTCAAAGTAGTTGTCACTTCTTAATTTGATTTTGATCATGTCACCAGAAAATTGTGGATTGGGCTGTTGCGATTATAAAATAATATTTTAATTAATTTTTTTCCACAAGTTTGTGCTATTTACTATTTTAAAATAGGATAACGATTAGTGTACACTGATTAGCTACTTACTCTTGTGAGTGGACTGCAATTTAATGCTAAAACTGCTATAGAAACGTATTGTTTTGTGAAAATATGTATTCGGACTGTAAATAATTTATTATACGTAGTACATTATGTGGTCGTTTTTCTCACGGGACCCAACCAAAGACTTTCCTTACGAAGTAGGCGATCCTGTGCCTGGATTAGAGGATAAAAGTGTGTGGACCCTGCATAAAGGAAAAAAACGAGGAACACAAGATGAAGTTTCTATTTTCTTGTTTGATGTTCAAAAAAGCTCCGAGACGCAGTTCGACATAGCGAAGGCCTCGCTCAAGAGACTGAAGACTATGAGACACCCTAGCCTTTTACATTATCTAGATAGCTGTGAAACTGAAAAATTTTTGTATGTAGCTACTGAGTATGTAGAGCCCTTAGCGACGCACATAGAAAATGTGAAATTAGAGGGGCAACAGAAAGAGCTATTTCTTGCCTGGGGAATATTTCAAATTACAGTAAGTAATCTTACTTACCTATCTATGTTTAGTTGACTACTGTATATATATTCTTGTCTTGTAAAGTAATTACAAATGGCTGCACATAGTATCTTTTTGTATCCTTTAAAAGAGAGTTTATAATATGTACAGACATGGTGCTTCTAGCACCACATTAGGTACCATATCTTTAATAGTTAGTGCCAAGCAGAAATATATAAAAGTAAAAATGTTCAGGTAAAATTACCGGTCATAATTAATTGTTGTAATAATAGATAGGTACATGGCACATGAGATGGTTAATATCAGGAATGTAGTAAATAATCATTGCTTACATAATGTAAGGTGAAATGGCATCTACCTATATTTGATACATTTTCTTTCAGAGAGCCTTATCGTTTCTAAACAATGATGGGAACATGCGGCACAACAATGTGTGCTTATACTCAGTGTTTGTGACCCTTGCTGGAGAATGGAAACTTGGGGGTTTTGAATTTCTAGCATCCCAGGGTCTCGACACTTCTAACCCCATTCCAATCAAAATATTACCTGCACTTGAAATCTATGACCCACCTGAAAAAAAGGATTCTTCAAAGCTAAAATCTGTCACAAAGTGGTAAGTAACTTTATTGCTAAACAATGTATCATACATTTACAACAAACATATAGCTAAGTTGTGAGACAAGCTTGATGTTTTGAACTAAAATTTAATCTACAAAAGGAGTTCACGTATAAATATCAAAAAGGCACCTTAATCCAGCAATTAAACATGATAGGAAAATTTCAGCAAATGAATTCTTAAATTTTTTTGCCTTAGTTGACTCAATTCAATTAAGATACTAATATTTTTTGTCACAGAATCTTATAATATGTATACACTAGTGTATACACTAAGCATACCTAGCTACCCATTATTAAATGCTGTTAAAGAAATAAATATAATTTATCTATTGTTTAAACTATTTAACTTCTCTCTCTCTCTCTCTCTCTCTCTCTCTCTCTATCCTTCCTTTTTAATATTATAAATGTAAATTGAATTATTTACCTGTTAACTTCAAATTTATTGGAGCAAATTATCAGCCAAGCCAAAAATGATGTGATTAATTTGGATGGGTATAGATAACCTAAAAGAAAAATATTAATTTCTTGGGGTCATTCCTACATAACTAAAACTATAGGTGATTATGGTTCATAACATGTGTTATAATCACAATGGGAACTACTGAAGCAAGGAATACTCAAGTGTTTGTAAATATGTACTTGACTGCATTCATAGGATGACATCTACAACAGAAACATGAGTCATACAAGTTACATGACTGAATACTGAAAAATGGATATTATACTAGTCTGATGTTGATATATATTTATTATTCATTTTAAAAACTCTTTTATTAACTCACAAATTCATATAGATAGATAGAATATGTAAAGAGGTCATATGATAAAAGTGATGGCCTTTAGTAGGTACAAGCTATATCATATTCATGGGCTAGTAAACAAAGGCATACGGTTTAGGCCTCAACATCTGAGATGCAATAAATTGTAAAATCCAGTTACAATTTATTGCATCTCGCAGTCGGTTAATCGCTTAGGGGAAATTGATATTTTTAAATTCATTTTGCTTCCTTGAGTTCTACTTTAGTCAAAAACTTTACCTATAAATTTTATCTTTAATTGAAATTAAGATCAAATTTAAGGGATTTACCTAAAAAAGCTTGTGATTGTTTCTAACTCCATTAAGAGGATGTACTTACCTACATTCTTAGTCTGAAATGCACTTTGTTCTATTCAAATGGAATTATATCTTGCAGTTCAACAGACATGTGGGGCCTAGGTTGCCTTATATGGGAGGCATTTAATGGGCCACTCAAAACACAGCCAGCTCTTAAGACAACAGACAACATTCCTAAGCAACTCGTCACATTATACTGTGAACTGGTCAGTGCTAACCCTGGGTCCAGGCCAAATCCGGCTGACATCATTACAAGGTATGTGTAACTAGATGTATAGAGTGAAAATGTAATTGTATATAATTGTACTAATAAAATATAATTGTACTAAGTTTAAAATTGCCCATGGAATTTCACAAAGATCAGATCAATATCTTGCTGATTTATCTCACTAAACTCTGAGACATTTTTAATGCTCTATTCTCAATTTTTTATAAGAATGTATAGTGTAGTAATAAGGACCTTACTTTTACAAATATAATCATTGCTCAAATTTAACCAATGCTTAAAATGTTTTGTCAATTTCTCGCTAATGTGAAATAACATGCATGGAAATGAGACTACCAACAAACACAAACAATGTTTACGCATAAGTCTCAAATGATAAATTAAAACTCTTTACTGTTTTTTTTTTATATAAAAAATAATGAGACGAACAAGACACTCTCCTGCAACTGAAGCTGCAACGACAGGACCTTCGTCCCATAGTAGGCCTCATAACCGGTCATTGCAACTTGAATAGTCACCTCTTTAAACTAGGAGCCACGGATAGTCCGCTATGTTGTGGCTGCTTGCAAAAAAATGAAACTGTAGAGCATGTGCTTTTGCATTGCAAAGCCACAGAAGGCACTAGAATTGCTACTAGGCTGCATGAAGCTGCTTCGCCATCATTCATGTTATCATCGTTGAACTTTCCACCCAACTCACTGGAGCTACTATGCCAGCGGCCCAGAGCCTCGCTCCGATATTTCAAGGAGCTGGGTTGGCTCGGGTAGACGCTGGCAGGGGGAAATGCACAATACACCCCAAGCGGGACGTCGGTGCGGGACCTATCGCCCCCACTTTGAATAAGAATAAGACGCTCTCCTTATGGTAAGAGATAACGCCTGTCCATGACCATTGCAGCGATACACAGAACTTTGAAACTTTTGAACTTTTTTTATTTTTTATTTCTTGTGTTTACTGTGTACACAAGAAAGAAATAAAAATACTGGCACGAATATAAAGAGCTAATGCTACTAATGGCAATAGTGAAGGTTTTGGATAAGAGAGTCAAATCTTTTGCAGATGTCGAAAATTGGGCGGCTACTTCAAGAATGATCTCATAGACACAATGTTATTCCTTGAAGAGATACAGATTAAAGATAAAGTGGAAAAGGGCAAGTTTTTCTCCACACTCAATGCATATTTGGATAATTTTCCCGAACCTGTATGTGTTCATAAGATTCTGCCGCAGCTCTTAACCGCGTATCACTATGGCGATGCCGGATCAGCTGTATTGGGACCCATGTTTAAGGTAACATGCCGTTTTTATTTTTAACCTTACTGACATACTGTATAGTGTATAGGGTTATAAGCTGCATGTGTATTAAGACAAAAGGAGGTCATTTTGATCATATTATGTACCATTTTTTGACAGCCCCTTTGGTTCATTGGTAGAATATCTGCTTCATTTTTTTTTTTTATGTAAAAAGTAATGAGACGGACGAGACGCTCTCCTGATGGTAAGAGATAACGCCTGTCCATGACCATTGCAGCGATACACAGAACTTTGAGCAACAAAACAAAGTCCAGGCAAGTCATCGCTGCTTTGGCGCTCATTACTTTGAGACTTTAGATGGTTAGTCTCAACAGCCCAGTAATTTCGCTAGCTGCAGCCCTTCAAACCGGAACACAGTAATGCCTACACACTACTGCTTAGCGGCAGAATATCTGGTACTGCGGTGGTACCTACCTAGACGATCTCCTGCTAAGGAAATCCACCACCAAGTAAAAGAGCTGAAGGGCGTGAGTTCAATTCCCACCCAGGACAAACTTTGTGGTACAAACGAATGTTTGTTCTGTGTCTGGGTGTACTGTATGTATGTATAAGTAGGTATGTATTTACAAAAAAAAAGTATTTAAGTATTCTATCAGTTATCTGACTTCCATAGTACAAGCTTTGCTTAGTTTGGGGTCAGATGGCGCTGTATGTAATGTCCTACAATATTGATTTATTTATAGCAGCAATTTTTACTACGGACATAATTCTGTTATTGCGAAAAAGTTGATTCATATTTAGTCAAGAAGCTAAATATATCTTCGAAGAATATTTTCTTACAGTATAAAGCTGATTCTGCTCCTGTCATCAAAATTATTCGACCACACACGTAATCATCAACTGTGGTCAAACACCTAGCGTGTCAATCAAAAAAAATTACCTTCTAGAATGAAAGAAAACTATTTATTTTATCCTTACAAAACACTAGACACAACAACAGATAAGTACAAACAACACACACAAATAAAAAGACACAGATTAACATGAAGACAACAAATTTTAAAAGACAGTAAGCGGGTTCTACGCATTGATCTATTAAAACCCCAATAGATCAATGCTTCTACGATACTTATCCTACTTTTTTTTACATTCCAGTTAGGTAAATTATTAGAAGACGCTGAGTACCAGAAGCAGATAGTGCCATGCGTGGTGAAACTGTTCGCGTCCAACGATAGGACGACGCGGTCTCGTCTCCTGCAGCAACTAGACCAGTTCATCATGCATTTACAGAACAACACTGTGAGTCACTGCACAATTTGGTTTTCACTGCACCTTTCTACGACCGCACGGCCAGACAGACGCGACCAAAACGTCATCCGTACATGGTGGATATTCCCTATGTACGCACAAAGCGTTTTGATTCCACATATTTTATTTGCACAGTGAGGTTGTGGAAGTCTGGCGGAGTCTGTGTTGCCCTGTTAGGTACAATATGGGTGTCTTCAAATCTAGAGTAAAAAGTTTTCTTCTAGGTAACCTTACACCACACTACTGTTTAACATCAGGCAGAGGTGAAACACGAACGTATTCTGAATTTTAAAAAAAGTCAACCACACTGCTTTAAACATCTCTAAGGATACATACACATCAATCAATCATCAATCTTATCAATCCTTACCTAGGACTTAGGTTCCTACCCTATCACTGCAATGGACCCGGAACCCGCTCGGTGGTACTGATGCCATTGAATGTTAAGAAGTTTCATCTCAGTTATCTTAATAAATAAATATTGTTATTATGTTTGTAAATGTATAAAAATAGTGTATTTGAAGGAGCGGTCTCTCCTAATACAGGTTTATGTAAACTTAAAAGGAGAGGCCAAACCCATGTTTTAAAACAATATGCATAAATAAAGATTATTTGTATTTTGTATTTGTATTTTTGTATCTAAAGTACATTGGTTTGGGATTAGATGGCGCTATGTGACATACTTTAAAATGCTATTACAGGTGAATGACCAGATATTTCCCCAAGTCGTGCATGGTTTCCTGGACACGAACCCGATCATCCGCGAGCAGACCGTGAAGTCGATAGTACACCTCGCGCCCAAGCTCAACTATAACAACATAAATGTGGAGGTGCTCAAGCACTTCGCCCGTCTGCAGGCTAAAGACGAACAAGGAGGCATTAGGTAACTATTATCGTACTACAAGCGTATACTATTAGTATACTCATTTATTCTACGCTAGCGACCCGCCCAGGATTATGAATAACTTAAAAAAAAAATATTTTGTTACTTTAAGACACAAAAAACAAAAACGAACAAACAGAGACAAACAGTTGCAAAATAAGGGTTCACCTCAGCATAATACTGGTCTTCCGGTAAGCCCCTGTAGTTGAAAATCAAAGTGGGTGTGGGGTGTGTGTGTGTGTGTGTTTTATACTATGAACACAACTTGTTTTTTTTTTATTTTAGTTGTGTAACGTGTGAGAAAATTCGATGGGACTGCCATGTGGCTACCACAAAAGTCCCATAAATAAAATAGAATATTTAAAAAGAAACTTTGAAGTCACTAAAAATTGGTAGTTCCATAGATTCCATAGATTTTTCACCATTTCATAGTTGTGCTTATAGTAAAAGTTGTTCAAAATAAGTATGACGAGTAATTTTTCGGCTAAGCTTAGGGTGTATACCCTAAGAACTTCTCTAAGAAAGCTATCTCAGCCGGTCTATAGAAAAAGTATGTTGACTCTTGACCGTATGTATGGAATGTACGAAACTAATAATTTTTATTCGCGACTTCAGAGTTTTGCTCATAGTAAAAGTTATTTATAATCCGGGGCGGGTATAACCTAGATTGAGGGGTCGCTTTACAATCGTAGGGTTGTGGGCTCAACTTTAGGCCCGTAACAAGTTCTTTTACTGTCATAAGTTTTTGCCAGTACGTTCCGTTGCCAGTTCGTACCGGGCTGGCCAATCACTTTTTGAGAGTAGTCAATATTAAAATGATATAAAAAACTTACTACAATAAATAAAGAATAGCTTATTATCAACATCAGGACGAATCTGACAACATTGCAACAGTCAAATCTATTCAAGTCAACCAGGAGTTGTAGTTGAAAGCAAAACGTTTAGATTTCAAGTGGTCCCCTAAAACACAAGAACAAACAAATCAATTTATGTACCTACATCTGAAAAACAACACGCTAGCGCTGTATTTATCGAAGAATTCATTATAGTTAGTCAGTAGTACCTCGTAAGTTTCAGCAAAGAGGGCAAATCAATTTAGGCCAACGACATTTGCTTTATTGCTTTGTTCTATATCAACAATTACACTGTTATAGCGAGGCCCTCATTTGTGTATGAAAAAATTTGAGATACGAGAAATGTTAGAGAGAAATAGTGTGGAAAAAATTGCAATATCTTGTAAAAGTTTTATCTTTATTTAATTAATTAAAGCCCCAGTGCAGAAACCTCCTTGTTATTAAAAAAAACATATTTTACTAAAAATACAAATCCGTAAATCTATTTAGTCTACTCGTGAAGTTCTTTTTTACTGTTGACAAGCTAGGTGTTTGACCACAACTCACCTAACGTTAAGTAAAGGTGTGGTCGAAGATGGTAAAGCACACCTAGCCTGGAATGGAACTGGCTCTTAAGTGAAGTCAGATTTTCAACTTGAGGGTTGTAGCTACCCAGCCGAGTACTAGAACGTACCCTACCACCATGCTGTGGTATCCTCACGATATTTTCCTTCACCGGCAGTTCGGCTCATTGTTGGGGTTTGAACCCACGCCCTTCGGCATGCGAACCTACCGCGCTAAGCACTGAGCTATTATCGCTAAAGTTAGACATTTTCCCGTCTCTGTACCGTGAGACTCGTGAGAGACACCATTGAATGCAAGATTCGTATCTTCTGCAACAAGGTCGTTGTTTCAGGACCAACACAACAGTGTGTCTCGGCAAGATAGCTGCTCATCTCCACCCACAAATCCGACAGAAAGTTCTAGTGTCAGCGTTTGTTCGAGCGACTCGAGACGCGTTCCCTCCCGCTCGACAGGCGGGAGTTCTGGCGCTAGCGGCGACTCAGCAGTACTTTCTGCTCGCTGAGGTCGCGAACAGGGTGCTGCCGGCGCTCTGTCCGCTCACTGCCGACCCGGAGAAACAGGTAGACAATTCAATAACGCCCTTGTCGGAGTTTTGGCGGGAATGCGAAAAGTGTGGCCGTGTCGCCCCATTGTATTTTTTTCCAAAACTAGTGTTTTGTCGAGTGTTTATGCATAAAAATGGTGGTGTTTTATTCATAAAGTGCCGAATCACAAGCGCGAGTGTGGGAAAATGATATGATGTGGTGAAACATGACTTTTGTGGTGCTTCCAAAACTCCATCGTAGCTTTATCCATATTACATATTAGCTCATAGAAATTAAAATTAAAATAAAAATGCTAATGCTAAAAATGTCAAACTTAAAATTAAAAATTACAAATAAAAATGAAATAAAATAAAAATTACAATAAAATGAAATAAAAATCGACTAAAAGAGAACCTATATTTATTGTCACCTACATAATTATAGCGGTTTGGATCCAGAATGCCCAATATGCACCTTCGTCCAGTATTGCATAATTGGACAATCTAGATCCATCCGTGAGGCGAACAATTGCAGTAAAGTTTAAATTTATAGTAAAGTCGCCACAACTGTACTAAAGCATGACTGGACTGGAATTGACCAAGACTGGAATTTGACTATAACTGTGTCTTCGAGGCAACTTATTTAACTTTTGAGACTTGAAAGTATGAAACACTTGACCCTGGCAAATGCTTAAAATGCGACGCCAAAACCAAAGAAAAAAAAACGCCCTTGTCAATTTCTATGTCAACACTTAAGTGAAATAGTCTTCACACTGTAACGGCTTTATCGATTTGGATGAAATTCTAAACGCAGATATCTTAAAACCTGGATTAACACAGACTTTAAATCCAATAAAAACGGGTGAAACCGAGGGGTGCAGATAGGTCTACCAGTCAATACTAAGTCGGTCTCTTCTAGGTAATCGTGCCTTGTTGCAGGCCGCATCATCGCTTGCCATCAGTGAAGATGGTGGTCCAAGCAAGCATTCGTATTTTTTATTATTTAGTAACAAAATAATTCGTTTACATACTACAAATATATTATTTTTTGTAGCACCAGATATAAAAAACCGGTCAAGTGCGAGTCAGACTCGCGCACGAAGAGTTCCGTGCCAATATCTGTAAAAACGGCAAAAAAAAAACACTTTCTATGCGAGCCCCCTTAAATATTTATGTTATTCTATTTTTTAATATTTGTTATAGCGGCAACAGAAATATTGGATTATAATTTGACAGAAACCTCTTAATGTCTCTCTATCCTCCCTTTGTACATGTTTTTCTTTAAAGTGTGCAATAAAGAATTAAATAAATAAATGTCATATAATTATATTCTTAACTAAGTCTACTACCAAGTAAACATTTTTTAGCGTATCTTTTTATCTAGTAGGGAATTAAACATTAAAATATATTTAAATTGTATGTTTGTGTAGCCTGCAAAGTCGCGCACAACACTGTACAAAACTTGTGAACCTACATCATCTGTGAAAATTTCAACTGTCTAACTAATCACAGGCGGACGGACAGACAGCGGAGTCTTAGTTTACCCTTTGGGTACGGAACCCTAAAAAGATCGATTGTCCATAGACCTGTGACATTTGTCTATGATTTCATATTCGTGCTAATTACTTGTTTAGCAGTAAGTTATTTTGCAACACCCTTATAGTAGTCCCGTGTACCTAGTTGTAAGTTTTGTTAAACTTGACAGGATATTTGGTGCAATAAATAATACTAATGTCTTGACGATTTCAGGTCCGCGATGCTGCATTCAGGACTATCAGGGGCTTCCTCGGTAAATTAGAAAAAGTGTCAGAAGATCCCAGTCTTAAAGAAGGAATGGGTAAGTTGTAACATCTATCTATATCTATATTTTTTTGGCGTTGACATATTTTATATACACAGTATTTTTATAAAATATTTGTATTTGTATCTTTTTTTTTTTTGGACTACACAATACACACAGCGCCATCTGACCCTAAACTAAGCAAAGCTTGTGTGATGGAACTCTGATAACTGATAGAATACATAAATACTTTGTTTTTTGTAAATACATACTTATAATACATACAGAACACCCAGACACAGAACAAACATGATTGTGTTTATTCACAAAATGTTTGCCCTGAGTGGGTATCGAACCCACAGCCTACAGCTACAACAAGCCCTACAGCTCTCAAGGCAGATATACTACCAATGAGCCAACGGGGCTGTCGATCTATCTATACTATTATAAAGAAGAAAGATTTGTTTGTATTGAATAGGCTCCGAAACTACTGGACGGATTACAAAAATTCTTTCACCCTTGGGAAGTTACACTATCCCCAGGTGACATAGGCTATTTTTTATACCTGTATTCGCACGGGAACGAGAACTACGCGGGTGAAACCGCAAGGCGTCCGCTAGTCTGTCATATACATGTACAATAATGTACATAGTATGTAAACGCAATACATTCAAATGTTTATTTTAGCGGGGAAAGTTTTCGTTTCGTAAAATTAATAATTTTCAGGAAAAAAATCCAGTTCTTTAGTATTTTCAACCAACTCAAAAAAGGAGTAGGTTCTCAACCCGATCGGGTTTTTTTTGTATGTTTGTTACTTGTGAACTCCGTCATTTATAAACCGATTTGAAAACCCCATTCGGAAATAAAATATTTTTTATTTTGTATCACAATCGGTTTAGTAATTTGATTTTTAAACCAAAATAACTGAAAAAATATGTCATCCAGGTAAATTACGTATTTTGAGTCGGAATTTCGAGTATTTTTTGAAAAACCTTAGAAATTTTATTTAAACGCGTACGAACATATTTGTGTAACTGACATATTTTTGGTTTGCTAAATGAGACCCTGTCTGATTCAGCCTACTTTTTAACGTCAGCGCTATAAAAAGTTTGAAAACGTATCTATTAAAAATCAATTACCCCATAGAAAACCTAATTTTTCAAATTAGTTTCATAAAATTAAGTTTACTATCAGTGAAAAATATGAAATAAATACAAAAAAAACTTTACATACCGAATTGTATTACAGAGGCGGACGTACATACAGCGACTCCGTCGCTAAGCAACGCTGCAGCTACGTGGGCGGGCTGGGCGGTTAGCGCAGTCACGTCCAAGTTCTACCGCTCGCACTCGGACTCGGCGCGCGTCCAGCACCCGAAGTCCGTGCTATCGAAACCTGGCTCGCTCGGTGAGTACCCGCTCTGCATACAACGCTGTAGTCATGTGGGCAGGCTGTTACCACGACCATTCACCTCCAAAGCCCCACTCAGATTATTATTTTGTTTTTTATTATTTCATCGGCAACTATTAGTTTAAACTTGAGTTTCCTCCATTCACCATTTACGTCAAACTGATTCCTAGTCACAGTCAGTCTCACAAAGCAAGTTGCGGTCAATTCCAGTCCAAGTCCAAGATTATTGAATTATGTGTCTTCAAATCTAGAGTAAATAGTTTTCTTCTAGGTAAGCGTCCTCCATCTTAGACCTCAGACTACTGCTTAACATCAGGTAGAGTCTGGTCAGAAGCGAAGCTATTTTGAATTTTTAAAAAAAAAGTAATTATAATTTCTTTTTTTTTTTTTTCTTTGGTTTTGGCGTCGCGTTATAGCATTTGCCAGTGTCAAGTAATTATATATTTTCAAGTTTCAAAAGTTAAATAAGTGCCATCGTAGCTAGTTTTAGTCAAAGTCGTCTTTGTCAAGTCCAGTTCATGTCAGTTAATTCCAGTCATGCTTTAGTAAAGTAGTGGCAACTTTACTACAAAGCTTCGATGGAGTTTTGGAAGCAACACGAGAACTCATGTTTCACCACATTATATCATTTTCCCACACTTGCGCTCCCAATTCGGCACTTTATGAATAAAACACCACCATTTTTATTCATAAACACTCGACAAAACACTAGTTTTGGAAAAAAATACAACGAAGCGACACGACTCTTCCCGCGTTCCCGCCAAAAACTCCTATAATTTCTTCTTATTGACATTTGATCATATTGTCATTTTTCTATATTTGGCATAGGTATAATTAGTATATTGACATTACGTATGTTATGATTTTTAAATATGAGTGTAATAATGACCTGTAACTATGGTGTTATTAATAAAAGATTTGTATTATTTGTAGTCCCATGTTGTAAAGTAGTGACGACTTTATTTTACTAGAAGCTTGTATGGAATTTTGAAAGCAACACAAAAATACATGTTTCACAACATTGTATGACATGCTTATAATTCGGCACTTAATGATTAAAACACGACCATATTTTCTACTATGGTGCTAGGGTACTAGTAGGTACTCGGCTGGATAGCTACGTGAGGGTTCAAGTTAAAAATCTGCTGCTAGGCACCTAAAAGGATGTTATGATAGACTGACTTCAGAGCCACTTTGTAGCTTAACACTAGACGAGTGTGGTCAAAACACTTAGCGTGTTTCCATAAAAATACGTATATCTAAATATAATACAATGCAGGAACATACAAATATAACCAAACTACGCATTTTTGTTTTACTTTCCGATATAATTAAACGTGATTAATCCTGCGTATAGGTAAAACAAAAATGTGTCAAAACCACGTTAGTTTTCGATCTAAGCATTCAAGCCTTATACAATTAACAAAAAAAATTATACAACGACCTTATACTTTTAGTAGAAAATTCGACTAATGGACGCATAATTCCTTGCGTGCAGAGCAACCGTCATCCAGCAGTATGTCGACTACGACGTCGTCGGTGACGTCGATGACATCACTGGAGCACAGCGAGTCTGCCTCGGACTACGACCCCGAGCACTGGGACATGGCGGCCTGGGGCGAGATCGACTCAAGCGCAGGTATGCAACTCTACATGGCAAGTGATACTGTGGCTAATCAGGGCCGTCTTTACCCGGGGTTTCAGGGGGTGCGGTGCAACCGGGTGCAACCTGAGACCGCCATAAATTTCAATAGGTACCTACTACACTGAGACCACGCGAACGAAGCTGCAGGCACACTTAGTTCATCACAGATATTGTTTTACTAAATACGCCGCATGCCGCTTTCGGTAGGTGTCATACCATTCGCGATGTGCAAGTTAATTTCACTCCTATTTCTACACTAGCAGCTCGCCCCGGCATCGCACGGGAAATCAAAGCTCGATTAACAATATAAATACGACCTATGTCACTCGGTGATAATGTAGCATTCTAATGATAAAAGAATTATTCGGATCGGTCCAATAGTTTTAGAGCCTATTCAATACAAATAAAAAATCAAATCTTTCCTCTTTATAATTAGGGTAGATGTAAACTGTAATATTTAGACATATGATATTGCGGACTTTTTTGATTTGCTCTATAAAACGTCACTTTATTCTATTGTCAATAGTTTTTGCTGCGCATGCTAAGTAAGGGTTTTTTAAAAAAATTCACAGCTCGGGTTACATTATTAAATTTTCCATACGGACCCCTAATTGTTTTAAATAAAATCTAGTCTATGGCCGTCACGGATAATGTTGCATTCTTATAATAATGAAAGAATTATTCGGATCGGTTCAATAGTTTTAGAGCCTATTCAATACAAACAAAAAATCAAATCTTTCCTCTTTATAATAGTATTGATAATCAAGAATTTAATACAACACGTGCGCAGACTGACTTTCGCACCCGGCGCCGAATGTGCTTAAGGCGGCCCTGTGACTAATACATACTACAAAATTAGGAGGTTCTTATGATCACTAAGATTAAAGATTACGATTGTCCTAACTTGCAAACACCATTTTTTATTCTAAATCTATTTCTTTATTTACTATTAATTCTTCAACTCAGCTTTGGTGATGATAATCTGAAACAAAAGTACATGGTTATTATATTATAAGCTTGTTGTTTCATCATCATCATCAACCCGCAATCGCCCACTGCTGAGCTTAGACCTCTCTTCTTGTACGCCACTCGTCCCGAGTGTTATTTACTAATCCAGAAATTATTGCAGTCATAGTGTAATGTCATCGGAGACGTATTGTGCATCACCAGTGACATACACTATCTGATCCCAAACTAAGCATAGCTTGTACTATGGAAGTCAGATAACTGATCGAATACTTGAATACTTTTTTTTGTACCACAAAAATTATTACACTCGTCATAGTGAACGGCTTTTACATGGGTAAACTTGGACAGCCCTGGGATTCAAATCCAGCGAGGGTTAGAAACCCAGGGCTGTCCAAAAAAACCCAGATAGTACAGCTCTTAAAACAGATGTACTACCAATGAACCGACAGGGCTGTCTAAAAGTTAAAGTCCTGTCTACCACGCGACCCGTGATAAAAATCTTTCCAATCGAGAAAACGAGAGCTTTGTCACGTTTCTGCACGGGCACAAATACATATTTGTTTACAGTACATATTCAAGTGGTAGTGTTTTGCTTCGTCAGTCTCAGGTTTGATACCCGACCGGATATGCGTTTAAATTGGTTTCAATAAAGTAATTGAGTGGCTGTATAAACAGTTGCAACATGTGTCAATAGAAATGAAAAAAAAACTCGTTTTTTTTTTTAAATAATTTGACAGTTGTCAGTTGAAAACGATTCTCCCTAGGGCTGAAAAGTATTACATTCAACCCGCTCCCTAGGAAACTTTAGACCTACTTTCCGAGTATAAGTAATGAAAAATCATTTGATTTTATCTGGTTCGGATCGCAGTGTTGCTTTATGACGATTGAAGTGATAGTGATTGAAAGTGACGGTTTTTTCCTAACATGTATCTTGTTGATATTGAATATTGTACAATGCTTATGTTATAGGTACATGTGCGAGCGTGAAGTCTCCCCCTAGCAGCGGTAGCGCGCAAGCGCCGACCTTAGCGGCGCTTTGCGAAGACGAATGGGACAATGAAGAATGGGGAACGTTACAAGAGAATCCGGTATATATCCTACTAATTTTATAAATGTAAAAGTTTGTGAGGCCGGATGGATGTTTGTTACTCTTTCACGCAAAAACTACTGAACGGATTTGGATGTAATTTGGCTCACATGTAAGTTTATGGCCAGGATTAACATAATATTATAGGATACTTTTTATCAAACTTTGTGTTAAATTCGACCAAACAATGAGTTAGGTTTTTTTAAAATACAAATTTACGGAGATTTTTTTCGATGCAGTATCTTCTACCATCAGGAGAGCGTATCGTTGATCTTATAACTTTTACATTAAAATAGAGACTTTTATTTTTTAAACCGTTGTACCTACTTAAGAAACGCTAATGCTAAAGTTGCCCCAAACTTATGTTACAAAACCTCATCCCTTACCAAAAACGTAACAAGGGTTTTTTTTTTTGTAATTGCTAAATTTTTATAATGCGTAATGTGCATTCCGAATTGAGCAAAATGAAAAGTACAAAATACTTTTTATTGAAACAAAATGTATTGCAGGGCGCAGAAGCGGAGCTAGTGAGTCCGTCCGAAACGTGGAACAACTCCCAGTGGCCCGACACAGGCGTGAACAACGCGAACGCGACGTATGTGCGGAGCGCAGGCGGCGGAGGGGGAGTGGGAGCCGGGGCGCGGCTCGACCACCGCCCCGCGCCGCACCAGAACAGCAACGACTCGCTCGGCGGCTGGGAGGACACTGAGTTCGAACCTATAGAAGAAAACGCTGACGGTGAGACACACTTCTACCCCTCACAGTGACTGGAGAAAGCAACGTACGCATAAGCCGGGGGGAAGAGGGGGTGTCGAGGAACGCACCAAAACGGCAACTACTCGGGCGACGACAGGAAGAATACAGAGTTCGAGTATCTATAGTAGAACATTGACGCCCAGCCTTTTAAGGCAAATTAAAAACATTAACTCCTTGTACAAAAAAGATTATGAAAAAAAAAACAGCATTCGGCGTCGAGCCTTACAACTACATTTTCGAACATTATAAAGTCCCGTTCGATTGTTTTGTGTGGTATAACAGTTGTCAAGTACATCAGATCACGCGTGAGCCTACTGTTTTCCCATCTTTCCTATCATCGTTTTTCGCTTTGCATCTCGACCAAATATCTGTCTTATTCCCGAGCTTTTAATAAAATGATGACTGTTCCTTAGGCCAGGGATGGCGACCATATACGGGTGCCACACGGAGAAATAAAGTCGGCACGCAACAACTAACGTTGGATACCAATTTTAACATTCATTGAAATTCGATTTGGTGAGAATAAATCTGAGTGCCTCAATGTTTGCGCTCGCTTTGCTCGCGCCTTCGTATTCGGTAGTTTGGTGGTTTTTTATGAGTTGACTATAATGGATTTTTTTATTTTTATTTATAGCTTGCCCGACTCGATTTTTGGCGCTCGCTTTGCTCGTGCCTTGTAATATCAGTAAATATGTTGGCCGTCCTATTAATTTAGTATTTCAAATTTAAAATTCAAAATTGGGCATCTTTATGGCTGCATCAGAACCAATAAATTGGAATACGCGTTTGTTGCAATTTCAATAAATTAAATCACCAGAAATTATTTTGTGGCACATATTGCACTGCCCAGTGAGTTTATTTCAAAAGAGCCGCTCAGATATTATGCAAATAACTTGTACGCTAGCACGTCACTGCTAAATAGAAGTTTTTTTTTAATGTATTGCAATCGATTTAAGGATCGCTGTCCCTGACCTATCTATAACAACACCAAGTAGAAACGCTCCACATCTATATACTTGTATGAAATTCATAACATTTGATTTTAGAGTAGTTTTTGACTGTAGTACTGTCCGCTTTTACTGTAGTTAGTGCTGTTTCAACTTTTGACGAGATTTTAATTGGTTTACTTTTTCAGAGAACAACGCCTCGAAAATGGAGGAGTTACGGCGAAAGCGAGAGGAGCGAAAGCTTCAAAGACAGCGTGAGATGGAAGCGAGGCGGTCGGCGCGCGGTCAGGGGCCAATGAAGCTCGGGGCCAAGATAGCCACCGCGCCCCCGCCCTTCTAGCCTTTCGACTGGTTCACGACGTGAGCTCTTCTATCCGTGTATTGTATGTGATTTGAAAAGTGATTTCACCAAATCATTGTGACCAATACGAGTTTTCAGACACGCGTAAAAGTTATAATTTGTATGGAGCAGAAGTAGTGTCATCTCTTTACTCTAGATGGCGCTGCTCTTGCTTCGCACAAGTTGTAAAATTGTTGTTGTTCTTTCAAAAACTCGTACTCGCCACTGTGATCACTTTGGGTTTCGAAATATTTCAGCAAGGAGTTCATTATAAAATAGTTCTATAGATAAATTTCAGATTATTTTGACTAAACTTTGCAAAGAATTAAGCCCGCTTTTGGTCGTTTAGTATTTTTATAAATATGCATATTTACGTAATTTATTATTGTTATTTAATACACGAGAGCTTTGTTTATTTCAAAGCTGTCGATTCTCCTACGGTCTTGGTTTAGCTAGAATGTATAGGGAAAGTCTAAATGTTTTGATGTGTCCTAAATATAGCATTCTGGAATTTACCTTTACCTTTTATTTACGTTCCATTGCATTTAGCTTTTGCTTGGTATAACCTATCGATCAATAAAACAGGATATCGCACGTTGAACAAACAATGCGCAACATGCGAGTGTTTTAACTATTCAAACAAATAGCAACTCTATGTTAAAATGATAAGGTTTAAAATGCAAAGATATCTTGACCCAGCTAAATTCGGGCAAATTGGAGCCTTATTCCTTACTAGCGGACGCCTCGCGGTTTCACCCGCGTAGTTCCCGTTCCCGTGGGAATACAGGGATAAAAAGTAGCATGCCACCCGGAGATAGTGTAGCTTCCCAAAATGAAAGAATTTTTGTAATCGGTCCAGTAGTTTCGGAGCCTATTCAATACAAACAAACAATCAAATCTTTCCTCTTTATAAAAGTATAGATGAGCACCATAACGCGACACAATTCGGGAATTTACGTAGAGTACCCATGTCAAAATTAAAAGTGTGACAAGATATTTTACGCGCTTATTTTGAACTGCAAAATACTTTCAAATGATAATATAGTATTACAAACGTACCTTTTCGTGTTTTCGGAAAAGAATCTCATGTCAGATAGAGAATCAGAGCTGTTAAAGGGAACTTTTTCATCGGCGCGTTTTCGCAGTTTTTGGTTAGAAGCCTTCGAGCAACGTGCGAAGTCTTCGTTTTTTTTTGATCGGAGCTATAACCCCATTCATAGTACATACGTTGAGAAACATTTGAAGTAGATTGTTTTATAAACGTTTAGACGAATATAAACAAGAACCTTAGCGAGTGTTGTCATTCATCACAAGTTTGTCGATTTACTGCTCTTCACAAAAGACCTTAGAAACGCCGTTTACATAGAAAACATTGTGCATAGAATTACAATTAGAACAAAAACAATCTTGTACCTACCTATTTGTATTCTGAACATTCTTGCGTTTTGTAATGCTTCGTTTAAAATATACAGAGAACAATAAATTTATCTACTTACAAATCAATATATTATCCTTTTAAATTATTTGGAAGCTAGCAACACTAGTCATATCAGTGACGAAGTCTACCTTCATGTATAGATCATATATTTTGTTCAAAGACGACGTGTGCGACATTTCCTAGAATGTGGTCGACATTGATATTAATTCGGGATCAAAGTTATTAGTTGATAAACCATTGACGCGTCAGTAAGTGAGATTAACTGTTATTAGAAAAGTCTAATTAGAGTGACATCGCTCATTTGAAGATGTGGATTCGGTCACTGTTTATATATTTGAGGTGTTTCGATTTCCATACAAATAAATGTTTGCTATTTATGGACAAATGGAGCGTAATTTTACAGTGAAATCATGGCTGTTGGCATTATTTTTGGTCTTTATTTGCGGTAAATCACAATTGCTTGAATAATACAGTAGGTTTTTAGCATAGTCTACTGTTTTATTAAAAAATCATAAATAAATCATAAATCGTTTATAAATTTGATTTTATGCTAATAATCTACTGTTTTATTCAAGCAATTGTGATTTACCGCAAATAAAGACCAATATAAATGCCAGTAGCTGTGATTTCACTGTAAAATTATGGTCCATTTGTTCATAAATGGCAAACATTTATTTGTATGGAAATCGAACCACCTTAAGCGTTATTCTATGCGCTTTCATTTTATTTTTTACATTACTAACGCATGACCGTCGTCCACATATCTTCGATTCAGCCCTAAATGTGTTCGAATGTTAGTATAAAGCCTTCCCCACACTTGTACAAAATATGACAACGGCAGCGGTTATCGCCGCGAATTTAGCTGTTACCGCAAATCGCGTTTCTGTGTAGTGCTTCACTAGTTGCCGCCGCATTCGTCACCACAAGCCGAAGCAGTTCTGGTATATCTGACCGCGATTTTCTTTCATAGGTATGTTAGGTCGCTGTCGTAGGTCGCGTCAGTGTGGGAAAGGCTTTCCGGTGCAGACCGATGACCACTCGCCGAGTTATGTGGAAACTTGACGAAAAAGAAGAAAATATGTCTTATGTAGTTATTTATAATAATTGTATTAATATATGTATGCCATTTGATATTTATGTACAATTGTACATACATAGAACATGAATTGCCAGACTGAGCCGGTCTATTAAAAATATATTTTATCAAATATTTATTGTGTATGTGTTGCATAATTCGAGCTATTTATGAATTACCTACTAAGCTGTTATAAAATTATTTTACTTAATACATTGTTTTCTGTTTCTTACCTCCTAATATCCTATGTACCCAACTACTTAAAATAAATTAATAAAGCGTACTTTTCTGTATTTAATTTATGTGCTGAAAATTGAAAGAAATATTGTAAAAGGCTAATGATTGTAGTTCTTAACTGCGTTTTTGTAAGCAGACCAAGTATGTAAACATCATAAGACTTGTAACGAATGAATGAAATTGTGTCGTTAACGAAACTCCTTATCCTATCCGCTAAAGTTTACACTTCTGTAAATAAAATATTTGAAAATATAATAATGAGTTTTATTTTACATGTTAAGTATTTGAACAGTAAAAACAGTGGCGGCCTTGGGGGGTGGCAAGCAAGGTAACCGCCCGGGGCCTCGCTCTGGTAGGGGCCTCGCGTCCTCAACTACCCAAGTAAAAAAAGTCTTTACCATATGTATACCTACATACGTGTATCTCGTGCCTTGCACTTCACAAACCCCACCTGAATGCACGGTTTCATAATTAGTGCAAGCATGTAACGGCCACTCTAGAACTAATTTTACCTACACAAAGAAAAACGGCCTAACAAAGATCTGTGCCCGGGGTCTCACAGCAACAGCGGAGGTCGCCGCTGAGTAGAAGTCTATGTATTGAATCTATAGGTAGGTATATGTATATAAAATCGATAGGTCACAATTTTTTGCACAGATTGAACACGAAATCGCGAAAATAACACACAGGTACCTACTAGCACGCCTTAAAGATACTGAATACCAGTATTACAGTACCTACCATAAAACATGAGAGCCGTATTAAACGTTGAAAGTAGGTAGGTACAGGGGTTTTCCACAAACTATACATATTATTTCTCTAAATAGTACCTATAATACAAAGTCCGCATCTCAGTTTTTGTTGCTCACTTGTTCTAAACCACGCCACGGATTGAGATTTGGCTTTCACTATCATTAGATATTTTTTAATATAGGTTTGTATAGTGTTATAAGATGAAAAGAAGTCATTGTACTCATAATTGTTAACGACTTTTTCTAACAGCACAACACTGAAATAGCGAAAAAAACTGTTTGTATTGAAAAAGTCGTTGAACATGACTAAATGTATGGAGCAGCTTTATTTCGCTATTTCAGATAGGCATGTGCTCTTTCTAAAAGTTATTCCTAATGAGGAATACAATGACCCTCTTTTGACTTAGTTCACCCCAACCTGATACATCCCTGATCTCTGAAACCCTGTATGCTGACATGCTAATCAAAATGTTGTAAAATTTGATATTTTGTAATCAAATCACTAAAATAAATCGTATCCGTACAAAGCCGAGGCGGGTCGCTAGCCACACTAATATTATAAAGGCGAAAGTTTGTGAGTGTGTTTGTAACTTCTTCACGTTAAAACGGCTGGACCAATTTCCATGGAATTTGGTATGGAGGTAGCTGACACCCTGGATTAACACAGGCTAGCGGGTAAAACCGCGGGGCCCAGCTAGTTATAGTTAAAATATTGATGTGGAATAGTATAAAACATAATATGTATTAGATATTATCTAAAGTGCAAATAAGACTTAATTGCGTGATATGCTTAAAATGAAACACATTGTTGCAAGCGAATGTTTTAATAAGCTTTGAAATGAATGTTAGTTACAAAAAAATAATCTAAACAGTATTAAGTACATTACGATCAAAACTTAACAAAGATTGAAGCAAGAAAATCAAACTTATTTCATTAGTAGCTCAATTAATGATTTTCATTTTCGTGAAAAATTATAAATTTATACAAAGCATATAATTTTCTACTTACATTTGCAAGGTAACTAATTAATTTTACAAGCAAAGATAAAAATAACTTTATAATCTTATGTGCTAGGACATCCATAAATCAATTGGTCACCCTATCAAACGAAGACATCAACCATAACTATTGATTTCCGCTTTTGATAGATAAAAAAATTGATTCTGCAACTGTAATGCAAACAACCGAGCAGAAATCGCAAATCATATAATATTACAAAAACTAGTCAAATATACATTTTAGTAAGTGATTCATTGCTCTTTGATAACTAATAACAATTATTAATGATCTCAATTATTAATGATGAAACAGAACATGTCCGTACTGGACATATGGACATATGGAGTTAACAAATCGCAAAAAAAAAACTTGCAACTGTTAAAGGTACTTTTAACAAGTATATAGATCATCTTAGGTAGGTACTTAAGTGATAAAAGTACCCTAGCATGACAATGTATTCTGTACATTCTAAAGAATACATTTCAAACATAAACGAGTGTTTCTTTGTCAACCAATTTTAGTTTTGCTTTCTCCACTTAAATCGATTTTATTGACCATTCGAGTTAATAGTCAATTTAATTAAATCGTTTGGCGAAATTAGTAACTTGATCAAGTTACCAGATTATAATCGTGTAGCGAGATAAAATGTTATGACAATTTGTCCATTTTTTTATGACATGTGACTATAGAAGTACGTGTATCACATTCTAGCCGATCATGAAGCGATTTTTTTTTTCGGTTTTAGACAACATACTTCGTGTATTTTACGAACAGATCAGGAAGCGGTTGTTTTTTTTTTTGTTTTAAGCTACACACTGCATTTTACCAATGTCAAGTATTTCAAAATTTTGGAATAATTAAAAAATCAAATGAAACAAGTGTAAATGACAGTCAGAATCACATAAAATTTGTCAAGGTCAAGCCCGAACATTTCTTAATAAACTTCACTAGAAGCTTGCACGGGATTTTGAAAGCAACACAAAAATACATGTTTCGGCACATTATATTACTTAACGACACTCGTACACGTAATTCGACACTTCATGAATAAAACATCACTATTTTTATACGAAAACACTAGTTTTAGAAAAAAAACAATGCGGTGATATGGCATTTTTCATTCCCGCCTAAACTCTGAAGCGGTCATCATAGTCTCTTACATAGGAGGTTA
Organism: Biston betularia; assembly: GCA_905404145.2. NCBI lineage: Eukaryota > Metazoa > Arthropoda > Insecta > Lepidoptera > Geometridae > Biston > Biston betularia. The sequence continues at coordinate 7,492,620 of FR989879.1, forward strand.
ACTCGCAATACAAGATGTAATGATGCGATGGCTGGCGAAGAGTGCTGTAATATCGGCTCGGCTGGTCGCGGCTACTTACAGTTTAGAGCGCAAGTCGGACGTCCTAGCGGCTAATTGTCAGGAAGGATCATCGAACCTGGAAATTAATGTTAAGTCACAGATAATATTTGTATACAAACTCCATCATACAAAATAGTATATACGTACGTTTATTTTTTCTTTTTTTTTGGCTTCGCACTGTATGCTATTGCCTGTGTCAAATATTTCGATATTTTCAATTAATTCATGATAAATTAATTCATTGGCATAAGTCTAAGTCACACAAAATAAGTCAAGGTAAATTCCAGCCATGGCCTAGTACAATAGAGGTGTCTTTACATTTAATACAAACTTGGATAGTTTTAGAACCAATACGAAATGTCATGTTTCTCCACTTTACCACACTCACGCGCATAATTTAGCACTTTAAGAATAAAACACCAATATTTAACATATTTAACTTCACATATTTTATTTAACTTCCATCACACAAGCTCTGCTTAGTTTGGGGCCAGATGGCGCTGTGTGTATAGTCCAACGATATTTATTATATTTCTTTAAAAAACTCGAAAAATACATGACGTTTTGAAACATAATGTAGCCTAACTATATTCTCTCCCTATTGTTGGAATCTTAGGGGTCTATAAGTTGCCGCCACGCTTTGAACGTATTTCTAGTTATAGTAACTTTACGTCGGCCCCTTAGCGAAGCGTCAAATCAACCGACTATTGGCGCTTCTTTTAATTAAATTTTCGAGATGAAATCTCATAGTTACGTCGTCATCGAACATATTACCAAAATTTACGAAAAATGATAGGCTGTTAGCACATTGTCTTTTTTTTTTTTTTTATTGTTGACAGGCTAGTTGTTTGACCACAGCTCACCTGATGTTAAGTGAAGGTGTGGTCGAAGATGGTAAAGCACACCTAGCCTGGAATGGAACTGGCTCTCAAGTGAGGCTGCCGGAACACACCGTTAGATGCTTGGCGGCAGATTTTCAACTTGAGGGTGGTAGCTAGCCAGCCGAGTAGTAAAGTACCCTACCACCATGCTTTGGTTTCCTCACGATGTTGTCCTTCACCGGCAGCTCAAGCTCATTGTTGGGGTTTGAACCCACGCCCTTCAGCATGCGAACCTACCACGCTAACCACTGAGCTATCATCGCTACAAAATTTTTTGCTATCTTTAGTTTATTGCTATCGTTTAGTGTGGTAAACACTACTAGCCTTAAAATTCATGAGAAATTTTGTTAAATTATAATTACCTCATGTTCATGGCATTAGAGTTTCCAGGCTCCATCTTATATCCAAGAGTTTCGTAGAACTTGATCAGTTTGTCTTTGCAATCAAGCGACATTTTGTAGCAACCCAACTCTTGCGCTAGCAGCGAAACAGTCACTACTATTCTGTAAATAAAGTACATTTCACAATGGATCAGTGTGTTAAATACTGGCAGCTACATAAATTACTGCAATCTTTGGGACAAAAGAAAAGTATCATTTCTCACGGAACTACAATAATTGTTTAATAAAAATCTTAGCAATTTTTGTTTATAAGAATTTTGCTGTTTATGTCTCAAAAATCTTAATTGGGAGTGGTAGCAGTGCAGAGAGTATTTCGGTCTCTCTCTTCCAATCATAGGTCTTATGGGCGAGCGCAGTGCTGCGCATTATTGCTATCGATAAATAAGCGGTATCAATAGTGTATAATTTGGTTCTTATATTTGAGTAAATAAAAAAATGTAAAGAAAATATAAGTAAAATAATATATTTAGTAAAAAAACAAATAATACGTAAAATTAAAAAATAACAAATAATAATTGAATAGGTACAATATTTTAGTAGGTACCTATACAACTAGTTATTATAATATTAAACGTCTATTTATCTAAAATGTAATTTTATATTAACTGCACTATAATTCTACATCGGAATCGTAGAAGTCATTGTCGTCTAAATTAATTATGAACTTCAACTTTATTAACTGGTTATAAGTACGCTGTACCTATAGACCGCACGGGACCGTGCACGTGCATGGTGCCGTGCGATGCCATTATGACTCGTCATTTTTATCGATAACGGCGTTGCGCCCGCGCAACGTGCTCACCGCCCTAGCCTTACTTTGATTTATATGACCCAGTCTGCAGCGAGTGAAAAGCAGAACTACAAGAGAGTTTGATATATTTTGACAGCCCTGTTGGCTGTGTCTATGTCTGCTTCAAGAGCTGTGGGGCGTGGGTTCGATTCCCACTCAGGACAAGCATTTTGTGATATAAAACCAAATGTTTGTTCTGTGTCTGGGTGTACTGTATGTATTATAAGTATGTATTTAAAAAAAAAACTATTTAAGTATTTTATCAGTCATCTGACTCCCATAGTACAAGCTTTGATTAGTTTGGGGTCAGATGGCGCTGTGTGTAAATGTGTCCTACGATATAAAAAAAAAAAGAAAAAAATTCAATGGCCAGTATCACGAGCCCTGTAAAATGTACTCACAATGAATTGTCTTTTGCATTTACAATATAGGTACAGTATATAGGTAATGAAATGCACTTACAGTTTACCCAACTGTTTGCCTCTGTATGTGTCGTTGACAACAACATCCTCAAGGCGCCCGCGCTGTAAAAATAAAATATTAACATTATAATTACAACAAAAAAACCGGTCAAGTGCGAGTCGGACTCGCGCGCGAAGGGTTCCGTACCATTATCTATAAAAACGGTAAAAAAAAAACATTGTATCGGAGCCCCCTTGGATATTAATTATATTCTGTTTTTTAGTAATTGTTGTTATAGCTGCAACAGAAATATAAAAAATCTGTGACAATTTCAACTGTCTACCTATCACGGTTCATGAGATACTGGTGACAGACGGATAGCGGAGTCTTAGTAATAGGGTCCCGTTTTACCCTTTGGGTAAGGAACCCTAAAAACTAGTATATGTATTCATATTAATCTGGGTAACTTGTCGAATTGATTTCTTAAACTAACGTGATCTATATTAATAGACAGCATTTTAGAATCAGATGAAATGGCGATCAAACGCAAGTTTACTAACAATATAAGTAGTTAGTTATGTATCCCCCTGGCCCTTCAATTCTCGGTTGTCTGACTCAGCATACCGCTGAGTAGGCAGTCCCGGCAACTGGGTCACCGGCGTAGCATAGTCTTCATATAATCTGTGTACTAGTTTTAATTCATTAATATTAAAGCCTCCAAATCGGCAACATCTAGTTTTATTTTTAGTATTTAAAAACTCAAACAAGTGCTCCCGTAATTTAACTAGTTACCTAAAATAAATTATGACTTTGTAATATGTTTGCATAATATTTTTTAAAAAAAGTAAACGAATTTAGGCATCGCCGACAATTTATTAGGTTTTTGAGCACATTCTTGGGACTTCGTCATTTCGAGCACGAATGTTACTGCAGTCAAACATTAATTATTATTATTATAATAGGAGGTACTCTATGTTATTCTTTATAATTATGTTACCTAGAAATACATTGGTGCCTTAAATAATTAATCATGAGCCTTATGTTATGTCAGTAGCAGTGGCGTAGCGTGCTTTGGAGGGACCCTGTATCAAAATTAGTTGGCGGGCCCAAATGAAGGGTAAAGATTTCTCACAAAAGAAACAAAAATGCTTGCATTCAATTAAAATAAATATTTAATGATTATTTATATAGCTTAAAAAAAAAGCACAGTTGATCGTATGAGAGTTTTTTTTATATGTTTTTTTCAAGGGAAGCACGAGATTCATTGACATTGTGGATTATATTTTACAAATTTTTGCTTCCACACGTTAGGGGCCTCTGTAGCCCGGGGGCCCCGTATCATTGATACGCCTGATATGGCGGTAGCTACGCCCCTGGTCAGTAGGTAGTGGACTAACTACCTACTGACCAGGATGATTGATAATAAATTAATAATTATGGTAGAAGAACTTTTGGACTAAATGATTACATAACTTTGAGAATAGTTTGGCATAAAAAGCGCATTGTCCGATATCCATGAGTAGCTATTGGAGTTGAAAGCAAATTCTTACCAAGGAGCAGTTGTGTATAAACTTCTGTTCAATTGTGAGAGTAGCAGCACCAATGAGCTTCTGAATGCGCGTATCTTCGATCACCGTCACGTAATAGCCGCTAGATTGCTTCATCTTCGTGAATCTGTCTGCAAATTACAAAAACAACTACTTAGTTAAATATTTCGTTATTATGAAGTGTGTTAACATCAGACTATGTAATTGCACAACGTGTCTTGCAAAAGTCTATAGATTTTAGTCTGTTAACTTCGGTAGTAGATCTGCATCATGAACTGTGGGACGTGGGTTCTATTCCCAACCAAGACAAACATTTATGAGACGTAGGTACATGATATTTGTTTTAATTTACTTATGTACAACTTATAATTTTTTGTATGGTTGGCTGACTAGGTGTTTGACCACAGCTCACCTGATATTAAGTGACGGTGTGGTCGAAGATGGTAAAGCACACCAAGCCTGGAATGGAACTGGCTGTCAAGTAAGGCTGCCGACACACACTGTTAGATGCTTGGTGGTAGATTTCCAACTTGAGCTAGCCAGCCGAGTACTAGAAAGTACCCTACCACCATGCTATAGTTTCCTCACGATGTTTTCCTTCACCGGCAGCTCAATCTCATTGTTGGGGTTTGAACCCACGCCCTTCGGCATGCGAACCAACCGCGCTAACCACTGAGCTATCATTGCTACAACATCTGTAAATATTATATCAGTTACCTAGTTCCCATAATACAAACTTCGTTTAGTTTGGCGCTATAGACGGCGCCGTGTGATATTTCTAGTTTGGATACCGTCTAAACGCCAATATGGAGGTCCTGCGTTCGACTTTTCTATGTTATGTACGTATTGCCCCTAACTTCAAATGGTACAGGAAAACATCGTTAGGAAATCAGCATGTCTAAATCTGCATGCGTGGTTTTATTTTTATTGTAAATTTATATCTACTTATACTTAGAGGAATTCAATGAACAATCTAGTTGTTCAGCTGCGTAATGAATTCAAGCATCGGGTTGCGACAATATTTTAATTATACGTTAATGAAGTTGCGGTCACAACCAGGAACGAGAAAACATAACAGAAAGGTCAAACTGTGCCGGTTTGCGAAGGTCGCCCGCGTTTAGCATTCCGCACGCATAACCAGTTTACTGATTGAGGATGAAATTCTTTTAGAAAATAACTTCAGCTTATTAATTTAAAATAAATTATATAAAATTTTGTAGCGATGATAGCACAGTGGTTAGCGCGGTAGGTTCGCATAGGGCGTGGGTTCAAACCCTAACAATGAACTTGAGCTGACGGTAAATGAAAATATCGTGAGGAAACCATAGCATGGTGGTAGGGTACTTTCTAGCACTCGGCTGTCTAGCTACCACCCTCAAGTTGAAAATCTGCCGCCAAGCATCTAACGGTGTGTTCCGGCAGCCTCACTTGAGAGCCAGTTGCATTCCAGGCTAGGTGTGCTTTACCATCTTCGACCACACCTTCACTTGACATCAGGTGAGCTGTGGTCAAACACCTAGCCTGTCAACCATAAAAAAAATTGCAAATTATAATTATAGTATTATAAACTAGCGCCCCGCCCTGGCTTCAGATGAGTGCAATTTGATGCATTTGTATATGTATAAACCTTCCTCTTCAACCACTCCCATCTATCGCATTAAAATTCGTTGCATAGTAGTTATCAATTTACAAGTTAACAATACCATTGATTTTTAAAAATAAAATAACAATCTCACCATCAAATTGTTTCCGTGACACATTTCCGACACTAGTCAACTGTCCAAGTAGTTGTAGAAAACCTTTATCATAGTCAGAGCGCTGCAGAGGCCTGACCACCATCCAGTCTTCTCCGGGCTGAGCTGCGCTGATCTTGGGCTTGAACACCGCTGGACTTTTATTAAAGTCCAAGCGCTGCAGTATCTCAGGAGGATAGAGGTACTCTGATGGTTTCCCATCCTGAAAAAACATTGGAATGATATACAATTCATAGGCACAGTGCCGATAAGATTTGTGCAACAAGGATATATACCAATAAGACTGAGCCTATTTCACATTTTTGCTCAACACATATAGATAGGAAATCAAAATTCACATAATAAACATTGTTTTGTTTTTACATTCTGTTTATGAACTTTTTTGGAAAAGTGAAAAATTTAGATTCTTGCATAAAAAAATAATTACCATTGATTCAAGAAGACAATAACCCTACTTCCTTAATAAGGGTGCAATACACTCTATAAATTGCTATTATTAATTTCGTCTTGAGGAGTGATGTTTTTGATGAAGTCATAACAAATTTAACAAACTATTTTACAGAACTTATAAAAGACAGTGATATAAATACAAAAGAATATAATATATAAACACAAAAAAGCTCAACACAAGGAAGTTATGACAAAGCAAGTGCTGTTATAAATATTGGTACTATGTTATTGTTAATAGCTTTGTCACTTTCAGTGGTGTATCTATACCATCTTAGGCCCATGTTACATATCTAGCTTAGAGCTTGTGGCCCTTTTGGGCCGGGGGCCTGTGGCATTTTGGCAGCTCTGCTCTGCCACCCTATAGTTATGCCAGCGGTTACTTTTATTGTACCAATAAATGGCAAATTAGCATTATGATATAAAATATAACTTTATCAGTGATTTCATATCAATTAATCACTAACAATATTTATCGTTGAAGTGACTTACAAAATCTGACTTCAAAAACCACTTTGATCATAATCTTAACAAACTGATAGCTATTATATACTTCATTATAAACAAGGACCACTTAATGTTTTCAGCTGACATTCTTCAGAAACCATTCATTTGTCTATACTATTATAAAGGAGGAAAGATTTGTTTGTTTGTATTGAATAGGCTCCGAAACTACTGGACAGATATCAAACATTCTTTCACTATTGGGAAGCTGTACTACCTATGGGTGACATAGGCTACTTTTTATCCCTGTATTCCCACGGGAACAGGAAGTACACGGGTGAAACCGCGAGGTGTACGCTAGTTAAGTGTAAAGTTGATTAAAAAATATTTAATGGAACAAGGCCTCTCCCAATACACACATATTTTTCCAAAACCTTTTCCCCAAAATGTGCAAGCCTATGTAGGAACTGCAGAAGCTTGCATGTTTGCTATTAATACCAAACAAATTAATATGGTGCCCATATGATTAAATAAGGTTTCTCAATGTGAGTTATGAATACCACTTGTGATACACCAGTTGATTGTATTTGATAAAATTTAGATAATGGCAGGTGCTAACTGATTCCATAAAGACAAAATACAGGAATCAACTTACCTATCACATTAATCAATAAAAAATGTATGTAAACTTACTTTTATGCAGGTATTTTTTTATAGAATTTCCTATTGGTTCTATCTATGGCTAGTTTTAAAAGGTAATGGTTTGCCATTGTCTTAATTACTATTAATTAATAAACCCTGTTATAAAAGATAAGACTGTAAGGATCTCTGCTAATATTAGAATTATTAGAATAAGACATAAGTACAGGTTTTTTGTAAAACATAAATAATTATTTGTTTTATGAAAATTGTAAACATGTTTTTAATCATTCTAATTCGCCGGTCTAAATTAAATTTTGAATGAGCTCTTGATTTTTCCACTATAGATTTTCGCATAATACCCATACAGAGTACCTACTAATATAAAATGTTTTGATTAATCAATAAAGTATTTCCATTCCAGGCCAGCTGTGCTTTACCATCTTCGACCATACCTTCACTTAACATCAGGTGAGCTGTGGTCAAACAACTAGCTTGTCAACCATAAAAAAAAAATCTTATCAATTTTACTACTCATAAGTACTTAATAGATTATATATAAAAGATAATTAAAGAAGTTTTAAAATAGTTTTAAGTGACATCTAGTGTAAGTGTTTGCATAATATGATTTTGACATTTTTAAATTTTAAATTACATTTACTTGTATAAATATTAAAAACAATAAACGAATTAATTAAAGAAGTTAACTTACTACGTCGATGTTGTGTTTTTCCATTCCCATTTTTGCTAAAATTAATATAACTACAATAATAATTCAACGATTCTCTTTATTACATAGGTTACCGAAGATTCATTTTGATTCTATCAGAATATATAAGATATTCGACTTGCCCGCGAGGCCACTAGCACTGCACTGGCCACGCAATTTTACTTATGTAGGTACGTGGCTTTCAGAATTTCATTTCGTCAGTGTTAATTGAAAAATAAAGTGAAAGTAACTTCGTAATTCGTAAGTCGCTTTACAAAGCAACTTATGCCAACCGGTGCATTTTTCAAGGTTATCGGTGTTGCTAGATGCTAGATTTAATTAGATGAAGTTTCATGATGTTACTATTTTTAACACAATGATATTAAAATATACATCAAAACAAGGTCCAAGATAAAAACTAAAAAAAAAATTGAAATCCATCAATAAATGTGAGATATAATGACTACATTGATTAGCCCAGTGCCGAGAGTACCCAACATAATAATATAAGTAACATAACTCGATTACATGTCGCGCCGTAATGATCGAATATTATGTTCAGCACTAAACATCAAATCAGCTGTAGTGAACAGTAACATCCCTATAGACAATATTTTGATTTTGAAAAAAATACATTTAAGGTTATAATTATTTAGTTGAATTAGTTGTTGCTGGTTCCTGTTACATAAAAATAGGAAAAAGATATGTTAAACCCGCATATGTAACTAGTGTAAAAATGGCTTTATTTAGGACGCACTCTGTAATAAACATTCTCAAGAACCAAAGGCGGTTTTCAGCATTATGTAAAACTGTGAACAAAAATAAAGATACACTAAACAATTACTATCCAGTATTCATTACACAACGTTATTTGTTTTGGGAAAGTCATAGAAAAGGCGGATACAAGACAGAAGAAAATATATCAAACTGGGAACATATGAAAAATGGATTTAAAGAACTGAAACATGAATGTAAATTATTCGCTCAAGAAGTAAAAGAGTTATTTGAGTCTGATCCAATTCTTATATCCAGACCAGGTAAGACTATACACAAAGACATTATTTACTTAGCTAATTGTGTTCATACAGGTACCAATGCTTCCAGCTTGCCTATGCCGTAATACTCTGAAGCTTGTAAACACAACTAATTGACTATTATGTTAACCTTATTTACCTTTAGCTGTTATGTCTATGTATATCAACAACTTTAATAGAGGAAAGTGCCTTTATTAACTTTATGCCAAACACAAGATTATTGATTAGATGCTATAAATAAGTGAATATCCCTGTCTGACAAAATTCCCCAAAAATTATTGGGGTATGACTTGGGATTGAACATGACTTGCTTTGCTTAATTTAGACTATTTGGTTGTCATATTTTCATGCATCTCATGATAAAACAAAAATTTGTCAGTCACATAAAGAATTTTTGTCACCATTCACACCTGTTTGTACACTAGTAAAGTAATAGCAACCTTTATCAGAAATTACTATGGAGTTTTTAATACATGTTTCTTTACATTATATCACTTGCCTTATACATAATCTTAATCAAGTCATAAGTTCTATCACATCCTCATCTACATAACTTTGACCAATTAGAAATATTTCGTTTTATTTTTATAAGGAACTTTTGTGCCACCTTAAAGTAAGTAAATTGATTTTAATGAAAACTTAATAGAGTTAAGTGCCAAAAGAAAGATAGAGTTTCAGTTTACATATACCTCTATAGGCTTCATCAGGTATAACAAATTGCCTTTCTCCAGCCAGCCCACATTTTAATATGTTGGATTACAAAAGAAGGCAATATTTAAAGAAAGCCACTGCAAAACTTTGCTACAAGTCCCTCGAGTCCCTTGAAACATCCTTGACTAAAGCTATGGCTTGTGTATGTATTGTAATAGATGATGTGCATGCTGCAATTAATAACTGGCCTCAGAGGCTGAATGCCTGATTCAATTTCAAGGTACCTGATGTCGCTTAATTTTATTACTTTAATATCAACATCAAAATTCTTGCAATTTATTTACTAAAACATTTGTGGCAGCACTTTAAACCATTGAAACAACCTAGTATTAATAATAAGGCTCTTTGTGAAACACCATCACTGATAAACAGTTTCACACAAAACTTTCACAGTTTAGAATTTTAGATAATGTTTTAAATTTTACAAAGTGCCTCTTAAAAGTGTATACTTTTAATTTTTTTCTTTTTACACACTAAACACAAGTTGTGTTTTACACTCGAAACACTTTCGAAAATAATATAATCCAGCGACATGATTTTTTTCGCGTTACCGCCAAAAGTCCAAAACTCCCGATTCGGAGGAGTTTTGGCGGGCACGCGGGAAGAGTCTGTCGCTCCGTTGTATTTTTTTCCAAAACTAGTGTTTTGTCGAGTGTTTATGCATAAAAATGGTGGTGTTTTATTCATAAAGTGCCGAATTACAAGCGCGAGTGTGGGAAAATGATATAATGTGGTGAAACATGAGTTTTCGTGTTGCTTCCAAAACTTCATCGAAGCTTTGTAGTAAAGTTGCCACTACTTTACTAAAGCATGACTGGAATTAACTGACACGAACTGGACTTGACAAAGACGACTTTGACTAAAACTAGCTACGATGGCACTTATTTAACTTTTGAAACTTGAAAATATATAATTACTTGACACTGGCAACTGCTAAAACACGACGCCAAAACCAAAGAAAAAAAAAAAACTCCCGATTCACAGACGTGACTTCTTCTTCTTTGATTTTGGCGTCGCATTTTGAGTATTTGCCAGTTTCAAGTGTTATAATACTTTTTTTTTTGGTTGTCTACTCGAAGGTTAAATATGTTGCCTTGTTGTTAAGTTGTAGTAGTTATAGTCAAAGTCCAGTCCAGTCATGCTTTGGTAAAGTTGTGGCGACTTTACTATAAGCTTCGACGGAGTTTTGAAAGCATAACCAAACGCATATTATTAATAAATAATCAGTATAATAATTCAAAAACATTCTAAAAAAAATGAGTTTCCGCCGTTCGCCGGGCTAGCTGGCGTATACGAGACCTATACCAATAAAATAAAACCAATAATGATGATCGGAATAAAGTACGTAAATACTGCTTATACTGGACTGCTGTCATTTACATAAGATCAATTCCATGAAAAGAATAATTAGTTACTTATTTTTAACATAATACAAGAAAATTCTACCATAGCGGTAAAATCGTTATTGCAAACAATAACAAAAAGGCATGATATATATAAGTTTTGGCTATATTTTAGATATTTTTGCTAAGCTATTATTGAAAGTACTAACATTGCACTGTCGTTTTGTAACCGTGCTCCAACATAAAATTAAGCCATAATATTACATCATTAGTAAGTATTCATTAGCAAAGAACAATATATACATTAGCGCTGTTGGCGTAAGTCGTAGTGTTGGTGTTTTTCGGACTACGGCCATTTATCAGATGTTCACGATTACAGGCCACTGTAGTAGTATTAGTAATCTGTGCTACTGTTTAAAAATAATATATACATTAGCGCTGTTGGCGTAAGTCGTATTGTTGGTGTTTTTCGGACTACGGCCATTTATCAGATGTTCACGATTACAGGCCACTGTAGTAGTATTAGTAATCTGTGCTACTGTTTAAAAATAAAATGTCCGTTGGAATCGTTGACTGCGAACTTGAAATATTTTTTTTCCCTTTCTCTGTTTAATTTTTGATGCTACAACTACGAAAATAGAAGTATCTACTAGTTGGGTGTTGCGTGTTCAGTTTACTCAAGTTTGAATATAGTTTAATATCCAACCAGATTACGGAAACTCGTATTCGCATGTTTTCAAACAATTTCAACCATTCTTCGCCAGTTCGTGACAACAGTAATTTGAAGAGCATTTACAGTAAATTGCAAAACTTTCTCGGGCGTGGGTCACTCGCCTACAGTGATCCAAAGAAAGAAATGTTATCCACGCGAGCCAGCACCGTTGCTTCAGACGAAACTTTTGTTACTCCTATGTCTTCAGTGGGTGATCTGATGGCTCTGTCTCCAAATAAGCAAGAATTCGAGGAACAGCCAGATTTGACAAGTGACTTCCTCACAGGAACAGAGATGGATAGCATTTGTGACGTGACGATGCAAGATGTACCGACTTACGACGATATGTTCATCGATGTAGACTATCTAGTCAAGTGCGCGGGCTCGAACCGCCATACTAACATAGACAGTGGTAAAGACAGCTTGTTTGTGAAATTCGACCCGCTATATGCAAGAAAACTCGACCGTTCTATCTCAACACACACAGGGTCAGTTGCTGATTCTGCTGAATGTGATGGGGGATACGAGACTGGCAGTGCTGTCTCTGTCTTTACTGATGTGGCACCTCTCAAACACACACTGTCTGCTGGAGCAATGTCCACTACTGGCATTAAGGACAGACCCATGCAGGTGGTTCCACCAGTAGTTAACTCTGAAATGGTGAAACAAAGCATTAACGCTACGCGCTCCACACCAGCACTTGTTAGGAGTGTGTCAGCTATTCTTACTCCTACTCAGGTTGCTACTGAGCGACTTATAAGCATCTCAGGAAGCACTCCACCTACTGCTGCACCAAGGAGCCCTCGTTATAGCACCTTCAGTTCTCAGGATGTTGACAGGCATGAGTCTCTTAGAACAATTTTGCGGAAACAGGATCAAGAAGTACATAATCTCAGACACGAAAATAGGGAACTGAAATCATTACTTCAAGATGACCAATATAGACATACAAGACAAACTGAAGATTTGGAATCCAAAGTTAAGAAATTAACTGATGAAAAGGAACATCTATTAGAGAGGGAAAACAAACTCCTATATCAAATAAATGAGAAAAATCTTAATAATAAGCAAATGAGTGTTGTAATGGAAGAATATGAGAAAACCATATCATCTCTTATTGGAGAACAACATAAAGATAAAAAAATAAAAATTGACTGTATTGAAAAATTAACATATGAAAGGGATCAGGCGTTGAACCACCTCACTAGCATGGAGAGTTCATTCAATGATTTACTTTCTAAGTATGAAAAATGCAAGGGTGTCATTCTTGAAACAAAGGAGAGAGAGAAAACATATGAAAACAAAATTGCTGAATATGAAGCTGGAATAAAGAAGTATGAATCTCTGTATAATACTCTAAAAGATGTAACATCAGAAAATTTGACTAAAGCTAATGAGACACTGGAAAGTTTAAAGAAGAACCACAATGTTGAGATAACCAAGTTGAATGCAATAATCAAAAAGCATGAGATCACTATAGCGTCATTACAAGAGTCTGTAGTTCAGAAAACAAGAGATAATGAAGAACTGACGAGGATATGTGATGAGTTGATTAATGATGTTCGCTAACACTTCATTTCCAATTTACGTTTTTGCATATTTGGTGCTTTTCTAGTATGTTTTGGGTGTTTGTAGGTGTTATATGAAGCTAGGCCCTGCTTAGAGTTCCTGTATTGAATCTCAATTATGTTTTTCTAATTTTATTTGATGTTTCTGATTTGAATTCATTTTGCATTCTATTTAATTTCTTTTCTCATAAACTCATTACTAAATTATGTGTAAGTATTATATCATTAGTTTAATGACATTCTTTATTTATTTTGTGATCATTAAAAGGACTACATACATAATTATAATGGCAGCTGAAATTCAAATACTTAAAATGATTCTGTGAAGTCTAATAGTATATCAGAGGTGTGATAGTTTATAGTGTAATAAAATTAGTTGTATGTCACCTTTGAAGGATATGTTTAATAAATGTAACTTATTATAATATTTTCGGCCTGATTATACACCTCTCTATAATGTTAATATTGTGCAGACCTTTAAAATATAAAAAAAGGGTTTTTAATATGGCCATAATATTTTACAAAACAATCCAAACTTTAAAATATGATTTTAATCTTATCTCAGCCTAGTAAACTTACAAGATCGTAAATATGTATTACTATTTTGCCTTTTTAAGATTTATCATCTGTTTGGCAGGATCAAATAAAAAGATCTAAGTTTATTGAGACAAAAGTTTAGTTAAAATTATCATACCAATCTAATCAAAAAATCCTTCAAAAGTCTCGCTCAGTATTAGGAGTTACTCCATGTCAAAGATGAGCATTGCAGCTTGCCACAATTTTTCTTTTTTATTTATGAATAAAGCACTTCACAGTACAATAATATCTAAACAGTTTTTGTCATTGAACCAGACTTATTTATAATAATTTGGTGTTCGTACTATTGGTAAGTAGTAAAAAAATAAAGGTCTCTCCTTTCTTTATAAACAAAAATAAAAAGACTAAAATTTCGTAAAATTATACAATTTTTTGTCAATTTGATGTGTATTCATTACATAATGTAGAATATTCAGATGGCATTTGTTAAAATAGGTACCTAAGTATGACAAATAAAATATAAATAATTTGTCCTAGAACGTAACAATAAGTGCCATCTTTGTTAATGTGAATTATTAATCTTTATTATAGGTATTATTTAGGTACCAATATTGTAGTGATTTTATTCTTTGTACTTTAGACTTCTGTATTTGTTGAGACAATAAATTGAAGACTTTAACTTAAACTATGATTTTATTGCACAAGTTAGGTGATTATCTGACATTCTTAGAAGAATGAACAAATTAAATAGAGCAGCCGGATGGTTGGAAATATTTATGGTGTGTTTCTCAACACTTCTAAAATTATCCCAATGAACAGGCAGAACTATGATTCAACTTCCTGATGCGTTTTGAATTTAGGTCGTATTTGAATCGCGTAGAGCTTAATATCGTTTGAAAATAAGTGTATATAAACATAGTTAGTTATAATTATTTATAGTTATAATAATTAGCTTATTTGTGTTAGTATTATCTAGGGTCAAACTTTTAAAGCGTATCAAAGGCGCGTCAAGTTATAGATTCTTAAACTATAATTATGTAAGTAATATGTAGTCTCGACGCCAATACAATGCCACTGATGATACCATACTTTCCTCCGAGGCAATTCTGCCCTGCAGTAGCCTTGTGCGACTACATTGCCTTTGTCATCCCTTATGTTTATGTACTTGCACATAATTAATCAAAGGACATCCCTAACATCCACACATATTGAATACATACCAAAGAATACATTTAAAAACAATAATGATAAAGAAAGATGCGCAGGCTATAGATAATGCATTAATTACAGATACAGTGACTGTATCATATTAATTTGCAAGATTTACGTGATACGTAGATTGTACTCAAATGAACGTAAATAAATAGGGGTGTGGCTGTCGTACTCACGGCCGTGTGTACATATTTGAACACCAAAAAGTCCTTAGGATTACCATGTTTCAAGTCCTCGCACATTCGAACAATTTTTATTTACCTATCGAAAGATGTAACATCTAACCGTAGGTAGGTATCCCCCAATTTGTTGTTGCCCCCCAAGTTGTCTCCCACTGTGGAAAAGGACAAGAGAATAAAAAAGTTTAAAGACGTTTGACAGCCCTGTTGGTTCATTGGTAGTATGTCTGCTCCAAGAGCTGAAGGGCGTGGGTTCGATTCCCACCCAGGATAAACATTTTGTCGTATAAAAAATGTTTGTTCTGTGTCTGGGTGTAACTACTATATGTATTATAAGTATGTATTTACAAAAAAAGAGTATTTAAGTATTCTATCAGTTAACTGACTTTCGATAGTGCCTACAAGCTCTGCTTAGTTTAGGGTCAGATGACGCTGTGTGTAATGTCCTACGATATTTTTTATTAGGTACGTATTAACATCAAAATCAATTTCGATTTACTCGCTAGATGCACACAGATGTTCAACTTTCCATATTTTTTTCTATCAATTAAATGGTACATAAAGCTCGCAAGTGTTATTACATTTCTGTACACCTTGAAACAAATAACTGGGGCAGCACAGCGTTAGTAAATGGTATTAAAAAAAATTTTAACGACACATTTCAGGTGAAATCGACGTCCTATGGTGTCTTGATCGTCCCGAAGTGCTGAATCAGTTCGTGACGACAGCCGATAGTGACCACAACGAAGGTTTCAGCAACTGCAAGCTGGAAATGAGTCGCGCGGGCCGCGGCCTCTTCCACGGCTACTTAGACACCAGAGTGCCTAAAGACGGCCGTATAAAGAATGCAGGCTATGCTGCCATGAGGTCTGTTAGGTTAAGGGTATGTATTGTAATCATGTTGCTTTATAGATTCCATTACCTTGTGTAAGGTTGTCATTCCACAGTTTAGGTGCGATCGTGCAACCTTTTATCATCGTAAGGCAAATGTTGTTGCGGGGTCTTTGTGAATCTCTTTACTCGAAGTATAGTATAGTTCATAGTATGAAAGCTTTTTGGTATTCAATGTGAAAAATCATTTATTATGCAATACCTATTATTGAAAAGTATTAGTTAGCTACTACTACTAGTATTAGTTAGGTACTAGAGTGCTAGAAAATATCCTACCACTATGCTATCCTCACGATGTTTTCCTTCACCGGTAGCTCAAGCTCATTGTTGGGGTTTGAACCCCCATGCCAATCAGCGTGTGATCCGACCGCGCTAACCACTGACCTATCCTACCAATGCTGCTTTGAATACCCATTTCAGCAATTAACTTTAAAGTTGTTGTAACTTAACTGCAATTTGCTGAGTTAATCTAAGTATTCTTTGCTATTAGGTATGTAGGTACTATGCCAAAGGACAAACCGTGCGATTCTTCTAAAAGATAAAATCGATCGACAGCATCAAATGCTTAAATTGCTTTTGTTTCAGAAATCATTCAAACGGGAAGCCACGTACGACTGGCATATATATAACACGCTAGTCTTAAAAGTCCGCGGCGATGGTAGATCGTACCTACTGAACATATCCTGTGAAGGGTACCACGATATTATGTGGAACGATATCTACCATTATGTACTTTACACTAGAGGTGGCCCATATTGGCAAATGGCTAAGGTATGCTCAAATGCTCATGTATCATAATCATAGTAATGCTCATTAACAGACTTCAAAAAAGGAGGAGGTTCTCAATTAGACTGTTTTTTTTAAATCTATGTTACGCGATCATTCCGCCAATTATGAATCGATTTTGATGATTATCATTTTTATTTGGTAGCTCAAACTGGTGGTCCCATATAAATTTTATCGAGCGGGTTTTAAAAAATCTAAAAATTATATATATATATATCGATGTTATTTTCGTTTACGCTGAAACTTTGCTTTTACATTGGAGCAGTGCGTTTAGTTGGCCTAAGGGTCATGGAGTGTGTTTTATTTGTAGATGGTGTTTTATTTAATTGTCAATTTATTTTATTTTTTTCACATTGTTCGGGTCCTAGATAGTTGGACTAAATGAAAGAATGAGTGGACTGTAACTGACTGATTTATATTATGTAGAAGAATAAAGGAATTAGGTATATATGCGATGACTGGCGATGCGCGTGCGTTCGTGACGCTCGTTGAAGAGGGCGTGTCCCGCGCGCCCCTCTATCTTCTAGTGCCGGCGAAGCGTCGGTGTCCCAACATTTTACATATTTGAAATTCAAAAGGTCTTGCTCCGATTCCTGATTTTTTAACAAACAAGCAATATCTACACTAATATTGTAAAGAGGAAAGATTTGTATGTTTGTAACGAATAAATTCAAAAACTACTGGACAGATTTCAAAAATTCTTTCACTATTAGAATGCTACGTTCTCCCTGAGTAACATAGGCTACATTTATTATTTAGAATTTCATTAAAAAATAAATGTCCTGTCCACCCGTGCGAAGCCGGGACGGGCCGCTAGTCTATCTATTTTCTATACTATTATAAAGAGGAAAGGTTTGATTGTTTGTTTGTATTGAATAGGCTCCGAAAGTACTGGACCGATTTCAAAAATTCTTTCACCGTTGGGAAGCTACACTATCTCCGGGCAACATATGCTACTTTTTATCCCTGTATTCCCACGGGAACGGAAACTACGCGGGTGAAACCGCGAGGCGTCCGCTAGTGATATACATGTGGCATGTGTGGCGTAACTCGGATTTTGTAACCATCATCTTGCTCTGTTTTACAATTATATATAGAAAGCCTTTTTTGTGCACACTAAAATAGGAAAAAAGAAGAATGATGTATGGATGTAAATGTATGTACATATTTAAATAATTATGTTTTTAACTATTTCAGATTCCTTTCTCCAAATTCGTCTTGGGATCAAAAGGCCGTCTACAAGACAAGCAAAATAGGTTTAGATTCGATAGAGTGACGCACTTTGGTATATCTTGCGGCGATAAAATCGTCGGCAAATTTAATTTGGAAATAGAATATGTTGGTTGGTATCCTTTACTATTGCTATTAAATAAAAAAAAACCGAATCAGTCGCGGTAAATATCCATTCTGACTACTAGACCACAGATAAACCAAACTAGATTCAACCTTACTAACAGAAGTAATAGAACTAGTATCTATTGAATAAATAATTGAGTGTTCAAGGTTTTAGTGTATTTTCGCTTAAAAGTCGTTTTGGTTACAGCAGTGATCGGGGTGTAATTTTAAAATGATTTTTTTTATTTATTTAAAAGTAATGAGACGAACGGTACGCTCTCCTGATGGTAAGAGATAATGCCTGTTCATGATTATTACAGCGATACACAGAACTTTGAGTAACAAAAGAAAGTTTAGGGTATCGCTGCTTTGGCACTCATTACTTTGAGACTTTCGATAGTTAGTCTTATCAGCCCTGTAGTTTCGCTAGCTGCAGTACCCTTCAAACCGGAACATAGTAGGTAACGCTTAGGCTTACACACAACTGCTTGGCGGCCGAATATCTGGTACTGTGGTGGTAACTACCTAAACAACCTTCCGCTAATGAGATCTACCACCAAGTATTTATTGACGACAATTTTAAAAAAGATATCCGAAATATTACCCAATATTTCGATCACCGATATTTATTTATTATTTTAATAGCCTCTACATGGCTGTAGTTTTGTAGGTCAATGCCAATATGTTTATTTTTTGTTTCAGGTTTAGAATTTGATCCTACACATGAAGAAGAATTTGCTTATGAAATGTACAAAACTGATAAATTCATTGTTGGTGTATAGTTGTTATTATGTATAAGAAATTTAAATTAATTTCTGTTAGTAAAATAAACTATTTAATCTGAAAACACGTCATTTGTTTTTTATTTTTCTAATATTTTAATTCATCCACTGTTACGTCGTTTAAACTTTTTCGTTGTTCTTTTAAGTTCCGAGACTTGTTGAATTCGTTTTATCTAACCATTTTAGTTTCCTACGGCTAACTCTTAGAAGATCTGTGAATCTTCTAAGGACTAACTAGTAAAAACTCAGACGTTTAAGGGTACAAGTTAAAAAACGTAAAAGTTGATAAGCCAGGTTTTTCAAAACGCATTTTTCGGAACGCAACCGAACTCCTAATTCTACTAGAGCTCTTGAGGGCAGACGTTTGGCAGTAGAGCCGCAGCAATTTTCCATTCCCCCATAAAGAGATAATGCTTAGGTAGGTACCTATACCTACTGGGATGAGTAGAAGTTGCTTTCCTTTTGTTCCATGCGGTTTTTACAATTCATTACTCAACAATTTACCAGTTCATCAAAGTCAGGTAAATTTGGAGTAGGTAGGTACTGTAAAAAAATTTATAAGCATATAGTAAAAAAATAATAATTCTAAAACAAGCTTTTATGTGTGCAATTATAATGAGTAAATGAAAACGAGCAATCAAAATTAAATGTGTTTACAAAAGTTCGGCTCTGCAACAGATATGGCCAACCCACTACCTTCAGCTTCATAAATACACTGAGCTATGTCAGTAACGCCGAGCGTACATAGCTCTTTCCATAGGTTATTATTTTTATGCCTGAAATAAAGATTATTATTACCTATTATAGCTCGCTGAGTGAAGGACTTTGAATTTGTGATTTGGCCCAACTGTGAGGGGTAACTATGATAGGAACTCGATAGAGTGACGACATAGGACGGCTGGAAGCAAAAAGCCGATCGGGCTGAATGGCGTATTTTTGAGAGATGCCTATGTCCAGCAGTGAAATTTGATAGGCTGATGATGAAAAAAATTTCGTGTAAACTGTTGTGTCCGTTGAGAAGTTTGTCTAGTGCTAATCATTAGGTAAAATCAGGTCATGCAGTTTACCGTACAAATGCATTGTCAACGGAACCAACGCTTCAACTTTGTAAGATACAAGGAAATGGTTCTAATAATTCAGCTTTTAAGATTTGCGCTAAACCTAGTAACAAAAATACTAATAAAATTGTGAGTTTAATAAAAGCTTGTAAGTACTCTCAAATGTTAGTGAGCTAAAAAAAATTAAGGAAAAAAGCAATTTTATTGTTTATAATAAAGAGACAAATAATACAATCGTAAATCTCGTTTACTCTAAATAAGCTAAATAATGCAAATTTTCCTGCTTACATATTTCGTGTTAATTTAAAATTCGTGGCAATGTTTCCTTCATCCCATGATAAAATCGTGAACTAAGAATGTTGTTGGCTAATTTCGGACAGCAGGAGTGTGTGCTTGTGTGTATGAGAGAGAGTGTGTAAATTGCACTAGTGTTTCAGAAATTGGTTAAATAAACAGAGCATGTAATTTTGTACTATCTTTATCGTTCTTATAGAAAATCGTAACAATCCCTCCTGCTGTCATCCTCAAAACTAAAATGAATCATAAAAACGAATCAACCAATCAGATGACACATTTTCTGCTAGACATCTGTCAACATCTAAAGAAAATTGACTGATGTCATCATCGTGATCACTGATCGTCATTGAAAATTGAATTTCAAGTTATATTGAATGTGGAAAATATTTTAATAAAATTTAACTCAAATTCTTGTAACGGGTCGCAGGATCTGTTGTGTATTATCTATCTATCACAATTGTTCAAAAAGTGCAGTGCTTTGAGGCCATTGCGGTACGTACCTAGCTTATACGGTATCTCGAATAACGCAATTAGTTTATTGTTCATAACATTCTTCCCTTTGCGTGGGTTGTTTATCATTTCTTAAATGAATCTCAAGCGTTAGACTCACATCACTTTCATTTTCAATAAATTGACAAGTTTGGCGTTACTGCACTTATATGAGCCATAAAGAGACTTAATGCTGACCTTTAATTACTTCCATAAAATTCCATTGCCTTACTAGTCCACAGCCGTATTATAGTCATGTGTATGAATCTGTTTGTATATTTATGTTCTATTAGTCACTGGCAATTTTCCTTTTCAGGAAAGATCATGCAAAGAACATTTGTAACAAATCTGTGATTTTACAAGAGTGAATCTTGTGTGCAGTACCATGTCTGGTACAGAGCAGAACATAGTAAACTCAATGCAACAATTATCAGTGCAACCAAGCAATAGTGGTCCAACTGAAAAACCTACACAGGTGGTCACTCCAGCTGTCAATAGGAGTCAACCTTCCTCAGCTTCAAAAGTGACAACAGTGAAGTCAAGTACTGTCTCTCCTGCAATAGCAACCATCGATAGACTCCTCAGTCTGGGAGCCAATATTCCACCACCACCTCCAGTGATCACAAGAACTTCAGATATGGACCCACACACAGTGGAGCAGTTACGGGCTGTCAAGGAACTGCTTACAGCACAAGAAGAGGAGGCACAAAGCCTTAGAGACCTCCATCACGAACTACGAGAAAGATTAGATGAATGCGAAACTAAAATTAAAAAACTAACAGAACAAAATGATGAATATGCAGAGAAAGAAAAATCACTAACACAAAAATTAGCAGAACAAGTAAGAAACAATAAACAGATGAGTATTGTCATGGAAGAATATGAGCGCACCATTTCATCTCTTATTGGAGACCGGGAAGGAGACACCAAGAGATGGGCAGAGGAGAGATCCACTCTTGTAAGAGAACGTGATGAGGCTGCAGCTCACCTCGCATCAATGGAACATGCTTTCAATGATGTGCACACAAAATATGAAAGATGTAAAGTTATTATACAAGGCTACAAAAGCAATGAGGAAACATTAAAGAAAACAGTTGAAGAAAACACAGATGCTATACAGCAGTTACAGGCAAGGTACGAAACTCTCAGACAACATGCGATGCAACAACTCAATAAGGCAAATGCTGAGCTGGATTCAGTGAAGAAAGTACATCAGGGTGATATTCTAAAGTTGAATGCCATGCTTAAGAAAAGTGAAGTGCTTGTCTCATCTCTGCAAGAGTCTCTGTCACAGAAGGTTAAAGACAATGAGGAACTAACAGCCATCTGTGATGAGCTGATCAACAAGGTCGGTTAATGTACACTAAGTATCATATAATTTTAACTCTTTACTAACGTGCATTATAGGTATTATATCCACTTGCAGAAGAGTGTTTTCAGATACATCATCTTGAAATGACATACAATGAGCATTATACTGGATTTGCTGTAATATTTGAATATGAGCTTCTACTGTTACCATTTCAATCAATTTTATGTAGAATAACTTATGTTAATAGCTGATTTTAATGTTTGTGCAATCGTCTTGTGTCAGTTTTTTTTACTTTTGTACGATTTTTAATTGTGTATCTACAAGATTTTAATGACTTGTGACTTTTTGATTTGTTTGTTTGAGATTTTTATTTTTTGTATGTTTTTCAGTATTCAATTTCATTTGGTGCCTATATTTTTATGTTATAAAATATAATACAATTATTTAAAACAATGCTATAGCATATCACTCAGCTCTTTTTCGCCACAAGCATGCTGGACTATGCATTCTGGTAATAATTACAAAACACCTGTTATCTAGAAATCTGAATTAACAGAATTGCAAAACTTTACAGATGATTCATTTACATAAGCAGCTTTGATACATCCAGAAAAACAAAAATCCGGCTATCTATGTTAAAGTCTTAGTTTTTTTTACTTGTTAGTGTTACTATACTTCCAAAGATATGAAATCAATGTGAATGATTTTTATATGTATTTATTGAGATTTGAATCTAACTAACGTTGGATTATTAATTATATAAAAATGTATTCTTTCTAATATTATTTGTTAACTCTAGCTGCCATATGTATTTAATTTTGATGATCCTTAATTACTTTTGTTGATAAATAGGTTTAACAGTTACACCTGTAATAAGCATGCTGTCAAGCTGTTTGTCCATGTGTTCCAACATCATTTGCGATTTAAAAGCTATCAAATTAAAGGCTATATAAGTCTAGTCTGTTTAAAAATACTAACTACCCTTAGGAATTATTGTCACACATTGCTTCAATAGATTAACCAAACTTATAATACCTAATGTAGAATTTTCATATTAAACTTAAGTTCATAGGCAATATCTAACCTTTTAAATCTACGATAAATTTATGTCAGTTTGTATTTCTAAAATACCTGTAATAATTGTAGTGAATAACAGATTCTGTTATGACAACAAAAAAAATAGCAAAATGTAAATTTTTTATTTTAACTCGTTCTTATAAGCAAACTATTCACATTTTGTGATATCGATCGAACTAGCAAAGAAAGTAAGAAAAAAACTAATTGATATGTTTTAAAATAACCCAGGATTGGATTGGGGCATCAGTGCAGGACTTATCGCCCCCACATTGAATAAGCCCAGGATTGTGGTTGAAATATATAAATCTTGGTCTGAAGCTCTTAGGAGAGTTGTCACTATGGTGTCACTTCTTAAATTGATTGGGCCAATGGAAAAATCTAATAAATGTTTAAATTCTAACCAGCTTATTTATCTTCATTTATTATAACATAGAATGTCCCTAATTTATTAATTTGTAAATATCCTGATTCGTGAAAGTAATAGCTGAGACTACTTTCAGATGTGCCTTTCATAGAAATTACTCACACCATCCATTTAAATTTATCTAAGCCATGGATAATGATTAGGAGTATCAAAAACAGTATGATCTGTTTAGGAGATAATAGGTGCACTTACCTCAGGGTGTATGAAAAAAAATTCCTGCCTAACAGTTGATTTAATGTGACTTTCTGCTGCATACAGGGCTGTAAACATAATTTTCGCAGTATATCGAAGTATCATCAACGATTATAACACCTATACATTATATAACACAATAAAGCCTAAAATGTAGAATGTAGCAAATAATTTCGACTTAAGGAATTTGAAATAAATACTAATCATTTACTAAAACCAATCAGTATTCTTTTGTATAACCCTAACAAAGTCAACATTCCACACTATTTCACTATTTTTGTACCAATTTTATCTCCATAAAACATAAATGCCTAAATTATAGTACTTTTTATAAGTACTCAGTCCTAATAAACACTCATTAAGAAACTTAATTCCATATGACAAATGTTTCGGCTAGTTTAAGTATAATTTAGTAATATGTAATTACTACATAATATTTTTTATATCTTTGAATTTCCTTTTGCAAATTATTCATGAACTAGAATGATAAATAAACTATTTCAAATTTGTACTCAGTGGTGTATTTATTGTCCTATTTATCTTTTGTCTGCATTTCCAAAAACCTTTTACATTTTAGGTCACCCGAAAACCTTCATTACAACTTTATAATAACACTACATTTTACTGTACAAACTTAACAAATTTTTACTTAACAGGTTTTACAAAAAGGCCACCTTTCGTTTATAAATATATTTACATTGAGCGTCCAGTTTCAAAACAACTGTTTGACATTGAAAATTAAATTTTGGAAGACTATAGGTTATACATATTGAGAGTTGATATTTTACACTCATGTAACTCAGGATTTCTTTCTCAAAAACTTGTAAGTGTCCTTACTAACTAAATAACTGACTGCAGATGCAACAGTTGAAACAGCAGTCGCTGCACATAGTGCTTGCAAAGCCGGGTGGCCTACGTAACCAAACACTGGAGATGCAAGGGTTGTGCCAACCTGGAAACAATATGTTTATATAAAACGATAGATGAATAATATAATTAATACTAACAAAACAAATTGATTGGTAAATGAAGAAAAATATTACAAATCTCCACGAGTTGTTAAAATATGAAAATGGTAATGGATAATGGCACTAGTGTTGGTTATCTTGTAATTACTGAAAGCCAACAGACATCCTTTCTCGATTCTCAATACATGTAATTTATTTAAATTTGGGATTATATAGGGCTAAGCTTAGGGTGTACAAAACCAAGAAAGGGTCATTGTACCTACTCATATTTATGAGCAATGTAACTTTGAAATCACGAAAAAACGACTAGGTACCTATTCATTATAGGAAAATGTTATTGACTTTCCACAAAATGTATAGCTTTTTTAAGATGTCAGAGTTGTTCATAATGAAGAGTACACCCGCACCTTATAACTCTGTATAGAAGAACCAGCTGGTGAACAAATAGATGTCTTCAGCATACTTTATATGACAACTTTTAAACATAGACTTTAACAAAACAAAATAAACTTCATTAAGTGACTACATAATCATCAGGGTATCAAGTGAATGCCAGGTCCATTGTGTTGCAGGGATAGTAACCTTCCATTTCCTAGGACTTGCAATCCAGCTGTAAGTGTAATGTATCTCTTTACGCAATATATGTATCAATACTCCCTTTCCTGCCAACTAAATTTTATATAATCCTATTAATGTTTTAGTGGCAATTAATTTATAGCTTTAGCAGGATTCAAGATTTTACAAGTAGTTTCGAAATCAAGTAAAATTAATTTCTATTGATTAATTTAGCAATATTGTGGAGATTTATGATGTAACTATTTAATTTGTGGCTATGATAAACGCCATTGGCATTCAATATTAATTTAACATCATATTTCATGTTACTCCCAAGTTTCTTTACTGTATATATTTGAGTGGGAGGTATTGAGGTCAATATCCAGTTAGTGGTTGAGATAAATCAAAGTTGGTGCTGGTATTAATTAAAAGTGATTTATCATAAGTGAACTTACAAAGAGTAGTTGTATGGCTGTGTTAACTTTACTAATAAATGTGGGGGCAAGTTGTGCTGTTGCATTTGTTACATCAAAATATCTGCTTAATGTTCTCTGAAAATAAAAATGGAAATTATTGTATAATAATTTTAGTATGGAAACTGCCCTGTAATTTTATTATGAAAAAGTAAGTTTACATGGTTTGTATGCAGTTGCAACTTGTGCAACTTGTGCAACATACTTTTTTGACTTTCTTTTTTGTTTCTAATTATATGTTAGCATAATCCTTCAAAATGATCTAGAAACTTAATCTTAAAACATGTGAAATAGTTATTCCAAGATCTTAGTTACTTACAGGGGGAGGCAGGCTCATGTACCGGATGACAAATGCGGCTATTACCAAAACAACATCCCGTGAGACTATCAGTAGTGTCAATGACAGAGGAATGAGGTTTTGGTATGTCAGAGAAATGAAGAGTGTTGCGACTAGAACTTTATCTGCTAAGGGATCCAGGAATGACCCCATTTTCGTTGATTGGCCCTCCCAGTTACGGGCTATCCATCCATCAAGCTGTAGAAATGTAAATTGATTTTAACTGCTGCTAAAATTAGCAAAGAATAATTTAATTTCAGTATTTTTAATTATCATCATCATCTTAAAATGATTTTAGTATGAACTATAAACTAATAATATTAAATATACATACATAATTACAGTTCACTTTTCTTTTTTCATTTTTTAGTCCATTTACCAAAAATGACTTGGATTGGTTTGTTTATCATTTGTATTTTCAAGAAATTTAGCTTCATTCATCACAGAATAAGAAACTGCATACACTAGTAAATATTGTTAAAGTGAAAATTGTTGATTTAGATATACCTTACCAAATCTGTAATACCAGCAAACACTAATAGACCAAGAGCCAAGTTATAGTCACTCTGCATAATTACATAGCCCAGGTATGGAGACATAACTATTCTTGTGAAGCACAATATATTTGGTACTGTAAGCACTGTTTCTTTCTGAAATTTGAAAACTTTGTAATAATTACATCATAATTATATAGGCAATATATTAATGCACAAACCTAGTCCTGAAACAAGGCTTAAAAATGTAAAGAGCCAATAAATCCTTTCAGTAGTAATACCATTCCTCATAGATACATTCTGTATATATAAATGTCTAACCTCCATTCCCACTTGCATTACAACTTAGTATAAAAAGATAACAAGCAAAGTTTTTTAAAAGTTATTATACTAACTAAAAATATGACGACCCACACAAAACTCAAAAATATTTCCAAATACTGTACTCAATTCCTTCACAAGCAATGCATACATAGTCAAATTTTGAGTCTTGTCCTAGAATGTGTGTTACTTGCAGAACAGACAACAATAATTTTTACAATTTTACCTAAATGCTATGCACTTAAAAACTATTTAAATTCATTAAAATTTTGTTACCTCTACAACTCCTTCAAGCCTCTCTCTGACTTTTGCTTTAGTTTCAAGTATATCTTTAATCAAATGCTCTTTTCTTGCTCTAATTTTTTCTCCAGTTATTTCTTTCTGGTGTTTTATGTTACTTACAATTATTTCACTTTTTAATCGGATTCTTTGTTCAGTATCTTTTAGTTGTTCTTTTTTATGTTCCAGGGCATCTTTTAGAGCATACGTTTTCTTTTCAAATGTTATGAATGGTTTTTTGTTGTCTGATGAATATAAACAGGCTGTAGCTAAGCTTCCAAGAGGGTACCTCATAGCCTGACGTCGACTGGCATGAATGATCAAATACTGTCGCAGTGGAATATCGGCATTAAAATGTTTATTGCTGGTGGTAATGAGACGTATATTCGTGACTTGCCTCAGAAAACAGCACCTCGTCAGCAATCTCATGTTTCCAGCGGCAATTAGTATGGCTACTAGTGTTTTACAGATATTAGTGTAACAATATTTTTTCACATCGGCTAAACTACGAAAAAAAGGACATCTAATACAAAAATAGTAAAATCAGCCGATCTGCAAATGCGAGGCTAAGACAGCGACACAAACAGGTCAAACAGCACATTTGTTGCATGACACATGACATTGACAGCCAGGGCTAAATTTTAAATGCTGTTTTTGCTTTTTTCTTTGATTTTAGCGTCGCACCTTGTGCATTTACTGTTGTTTAGAACTTCATGGTGTAGTGTAGTTCAATCCTTTATGGTGTACATAGGTTCTTTTGTGCCAGTATGTTTGGCGTGGAAGAGTGTGACTCTTTTGTTTTTATAGATTGCGTGTTTTACTTCTTACAAGAAAATATATGTTATGTTCAAGCTATTAGTATTTATTATTTCCTAAATAGATAATGAATATTATTCAACTGTGATCAGCTCTCGCTATCAGGTTATGGGCCCAGCTTGTAACATAATTATTTAAAACATAGTTTTACGAGAGAGTAAGTTGTGAAAATGCAAGCCGTGAGTTACAGTATTGAGAAGCTGGCCGGTCAAGCCAACTATGGAACATGGTCATTTGCGATGGAGATGATGTTGACCGACCTGGAGCTATGGGACTGCATAGGTGAGGATTTTAAACTTGATACAGTTGAGGCGAAGAAAAAAGATGCCAAAGCTAGAAGTAAGATATGCCTCATGTGTAAGGAAAATATTTTTCCCATGATTATGTCTCTCAATACCGCAAAAGAAACATGGCAAGCGCTACAGAGGGCGTACGCGGACAGTGGCCTGATGCGTCGGCTATATTTGCTACGCAGGCTGTTCAACGTAAGACTTTCATCGTTCTCTAGGATAGAAGAGTATCTTAGTGAGATCCAAGCCACGAGTCAGTCATTAGTCAGTATTAAGGCGGGACTAGATGACGAATTCGTCGGAATTATTATGCTAGCAGGTCTGACAGAAGACTACAATTCACTCGTCATGACTCTAGAGCATTCTAGTACTAAGATCTCAACGGAAACGGTGGTGGCAGCGCTGCTGAAGGAAGGCTTGCGGAAGAATACGCAAACGGTAACTCAGAGTGAGACAGATGCTGTGATGGCAGTGAGGAAAACCAAGAAAAGTTTTCAAGGGACATGCTATCACTGTAAAAAGAGAGGGCATTTTAAATGGCAATGCCCTGACCGAAAGCCTGAGAACAAGCTACAGAATTCTAAGGATAAGAAAAGCAAGGATACGTCGGGTTTGATCGCCGCTTTATCAGCGACTGCTGGTGAAGGGCAGTGGATCATCGATTCCGGAGCTACATCGCACATGACATTGGATGCACATACTCTAGAAGATAAAAAGAACATTAGTACTAAGTGTGTGACTACTGCGAATAATCATAAATTAGTATCTAATGTACAGGGGAATGTGTATGTTATGGGGGGTAGCGTTAGATTCGAAGAAGTTCTTATGCTTCCGGATTTAGCTTCTAACTTGCTGTCTGTAGGGAAAATGTGTAGTAAAGGTTACACTGTTGTTTTCGATGCGGTTAGTTGTAAGGTTTATACGAAGGATTGTAATGTATCTGTATCTGGTAAGCCAACATTGACAGCACCACTGAGACAAGGGTTATATGTTTTTAATCAAAATGCAGCGACGGTTCTGACGTGTCCTCAGGATTTTTCTACTGACTCATACGATGTATGGCATAGAAGATTAGGTCACCTGAGTAGACCTCTGATGGTGAGGCTGAAAAGTTTGGTCGATGGACTAACTTTTAAGGAAGTGGGCACGGAACCATGTGAAGGTTGCTGCAAAGGAAAGGAGTGCGTCAAGAAGTTTCCAAAAGGTAAGAGTAAGAGAGCAAAAGACTTACTTGAGCTTGTGCATTCAGATTTAGCAGGCCCTATGGAGGTAGAATCATGGGGGCGTAATAAATACTTTCTGATTTTTGTGGATGATTTCAGTAGGAAGACATTCCTGTATTTATTAAAATGTAAAAGTGAAGTACCTGCTATTTTCAAGGAATTCAAAGCTATGGTGGAAAACCAGACGGGAAAAAGGATTAAAAAGTTGCGCAGCGATAATGGCTCGGAATACATTAACAAAGAGCTTCAAGGTTTTCTCAAGACACATGGAATCCAACACCAGAAATCCGTACCATACACTCCACAGCAGAACGGAGTTGCCGAACGTACTATACGTACAATAACCGAGAAGGCTAGATGTATGGTGCACGATGCTGGTCTTGATAAGAAGTTTTGGGGAGAAGCTGTTGGTTGTGCCGTGTACCTGAAGAACCGATCTCCAACGATGGCTCTTAAGGATAAAGTTCCTGAAGAAGTCTGGACGGGGGAGCGAGTGGATATATCCAATTTAAAGGTTTTTGGATGTAAAGCACAGGTTCTGGTAAAGGATCATAGTCGAAAAAAGTTTGATCCAAAGACCGTTGAAATGATAATGACTGGATATCCAAGTGATTCAAAGGCATACCGTTTTATTAATATGAACGGTGATCCAAGGAAAATTGTCATTGCTAGAGATGCTACTTTTATGGAAAAAGTTCCTGTGGTAGTGAAAAAACAAGAAGTTTTATTTCCAAAGAATGATTCTGTTTGTATACAGGATATTCCTGTTCCTATAGTTGAACGAACAGCTCAATCAGAAACTAGTTCACCGAGAGATTTTTTCGATTCTGTTGAATCAGAAGGTGAATTAGAAGTTCCTGTCACAGAGGTACTACCTTCGACATCTGTTAATGTAGAAGCAGAAGGCTTACAAGATGTACGGCGATATCCAAACCGAGATAGGGTTTTGAAGAGGGAAAAGGATATGGTATACAATTATCATGTATCAGAGAGTCCTGATCCTGTTTCCGTACAAGATGTCATGGAGCGTTCAGACAAAAAGCTATGGTTAGAAGCGATGAAGGAAGAGTATACTTCGCTTATAATTAATGGAACATGGGAATTGGTAAATCGACCATTGGATCGAAATGTTGTGAAGACAAAGTGGGTTTTCAAATTAAAGGTCGGAGCTGATGGTAATATTCAGCGCCATAAAGCTAGGTTGGTTGCTAAAGGCTATTCGCAAAAACCAGGAGAAGACTATTTCGAAACATTTGCACCAGTAGTTAAAATGTCGTCGATTCGTTTTTTGTTGGCATTGGCAGTTGAGAAAAATTTAAGCGTTCATCATATTGACGTGACAACAGCTTTCCTCAACGGTGAATTAGAAGAAGAAATTTATATGGAGCAACCTGAACTTTTTGTTCAGAAGGGGAAAGAACGCATGGTTTGTAGACTGAAGAAGGCTTTATATGGTCTCAAACAAGCTGCTAGATGCTGGAATCAAAAAATTCATGCTCATATAATAAATTTAGGGTTTAAAAGAAGTAAATATGACCCATGTGTATACATTAAGAATAAAGATGGTTCTATGACAGTGATAGCGCTGTATGTTGATGACTTCTATATTTTTACCAACAAAGAACAAGAAGCTGAAACTTTGAAAAGTCAGATCGGTGGTTCTTTTAAAATAAAGGACATGGGGCAGGCAAGAGAATGTTTGGGAATCAATATTTTGTGGAAGAAAGATGGGTTGTATCTTTCACAAAAGTCATACATTGCTAAGATTCTGGAAAAGTTCCAGATGTCCGATGCGAAACCGGTAAGTACACCGGTAGAAGTCAACTTACGACTTAAACCGGGAGAGAAGAATCAAGCGAACCCACGATTTCAAGAAATTATTGGTTCGCTAATGTATTTAGCATGTTGCACGAGACCTGATATATCATATGCTGTGACAATGTTGAGCCAGTTTAATAACTGTAATGATCCAACACATATGGCAGCATTAAAACGTGTGCTACGGTATCTGAAGGGGACTTTGGAGCTGTCGCTGCATTACAAAAGAAGTAATAATCCTCTGATTGCGTATGCGGATGCTGATTGGGGTAATGGGCCTGATGGGAAGTCTTTCTCAGGCTATGCTCTATATTTCAGTGGTGCTGCAGTGTCATGGCAGTCTGCTAAGCAAAGATGCGTATCATTAAGTACTGCAGAAGCCGAATATATCGCTATTTGTGAGGCTGCTAAGGAAGTGATATCATTAAATGGTTTATATGGTGAAATGACTGGTGTAACAGGTACATCTGTTACAATTTGCAGTGATAGTCAAAGCGCTAGTAAATTAGTTTATACTCCTGTAATAGGGAAACGTTCGAAACATATAAACATCAGGTATCATTTTGTACGGGAATTAGCAGAGCAAGGAATTATTTCCATTAGGTATTGTGAGACTGCTAAAATGCCTGCAGATATGTTAACCAAGGGAGTAGGCAGGCCAAAGCATGTGTTCTGCACACATCATATCGGATTGAGTGGGGATGTTGTTTAGAACTTCATGGTGTAGTATAGTTCAATCCTTTATGGTGTACATAGGTTCTTTTGTGCCAGTATGTTTGGCGTGGAAGAGTGTGACTCTTTTGTTTTTATAGATTGCGTGTTTTACTTCTTACAAGAAAATATATGTTATGTTCAAGCTATTAGTATTTATTATTTCCTAAATAGATAATGAATATTATTCAACTGTGATCAGCTCTCGCTATCATTTACTAGTGTCAAAAGTTTTGACATTTACAAGTTTCAAGTAAAAAAGTAGTCAAAGTCAAGTCAAGTCCATTCCGTATCAGTCAAATCCAGTCATGCTATAAAGTAGTGGCGACTTTACTATAAGCTTCGATGGAGTTTTGGAAAATGACGATATTGCTCTTCTTAATAATTATGATGGACGGTAAGTTTGGTCGAGAACGCAGAATAAAATTAGATCACTGCATTAATATTGTCCAAAACTTGCCTTTTGTTGAGGATTTATGTATAAAAATAGTAAAATTTTATACACAACAACGCCAAATTATTTGCCTAAAATATATTTTCATGTTGGTATCAAATCTATGTTGAAGCCTCTGATAAAATTGCACTAACTTCCTAGAACTATTGTATAGAACTTGATCCTGACTCTTAAGTAATTTGTCTAAGTATATTGCTTGATTTACTTGAAAACATGGAAAATAATACTCGGATACTGGCAAAATACAAAAAGTGCGATGCCAAAACCAAAAATGATTATCTTCGACAAGACGTCAACTTTGTTTTGTAATTTGTAGTGTTATTAGCCTGCCCGATGGGGCAAATAAATAAAAAAAAAAAAAAAAATTGTAGTGTTATTTGTTGATTTTTGGATGTTTTCTGTAAAATTAGAACTGTGGTATCCTGATTTTACGAATATAGATTAAGCTAAAAATATCAATTTCAGCATAATGGTATGAATACGTGTGTCTTCTAATCTTAAAACCTGTTCGATTATCTGCGAAGCCGTTACCTAATGTAAGTATACATAATATTTATTATTTCATTGTTCACTTAACAGAATATAAACTATTTATCAGACTACAATGCTTGTACCAGATACTCTGGTGTAACTAAAATTGATGTTTATTTCAAGTGTTTTTTATATTTATGGTGCAACAATCTGTATTATTCATTATTTGCAAGAATAAATAGCTAGCTAAAGCAGAGTGTACAGACCAACTAGTAGATTAGAATACACTATTGTTTTCTTTAAATTCTCGTTTGGACTGCAATGTGTTTAATGGGTTATAAACACTTAAAATAATTTTAGATAGTTATACTTTAAATATAGCTTTATTACTGTGCTAATAGGTAAATAATAAAAATGTGTAACAATGTGTTGAGATTGTGAAATAAATGATACTATGCCAATGTTGGTAGGGATATTAGAGTGTAGGAGACATGACCATGTTTCATGCCTCTCATTCACAAGGGTGCCCTACTCATATCCATTCTTCCTGTCCACCACATATATGTATACATCTCCAATTTTACTTATGATGAGGCAAATATACAATTTCTTGCCTGTCTATTTTGTTTTGTATTTCTTTACTATATTCCAAGTTATGCCAACTCAATCGACGAGTCGGAAACATCAATCATGGTATTGTAGACTTAATTTAAGTTCAATCTAGCTTCTAAGATTATAACTAACTCAAGGCTAGGCTCTGCTACTTCAAGGAGATTAGTTTGGGAAACTAGAAGGGGACATACACAAAACATCTCAAGAAAAATGTCAGTGTAAAACTTATGATCCCCGCTTTAAATTTTAGTCCATCAGGTTAAACACTAGCAACAAACAGCTGTGTGTATAAATTGCATAAAAAGTTGCAATTGAACCGAAACTGCAATGTACCTTCTCCTGCATCTTTCACAAAGTAACGCCTGAATCAATCAATTATTATCTGATGGTCTGTCCTGAATTCCATCAAAGTGCTCTTTGAATGTTAAGGCAGCTTAATGTTCAGTTATGAAATGCCAATTTATGTATAAAATCACATTTTCATTGATCTCTTTTTGTTCTAGTGTATCCTTTTTGTCATTAATGACAAAAAGTTTAATTCAATCCATAATAGTGAATTTTTTACTTACATACTCATTTAATACATTTATTATGTTAAGAAATAATGTTGCTCATTGTTTACATAATTTAGTTATATTTGTTTATGGTACCAATATTTTATAATCACTAACTTTGTAAGTCAAAGACTTTTGACCCAGGAGGGTGAATAAAGTAGATAAGTTGACACAATTTAACTATCTTTGAAAGGTAATTTGTGGTTGTTGACCATTGCATTCAAATGTAAATTAATGTGACTTGATGTAAGTACATTATTAATTTACAGTTATTTTGGTTGAAATAAAAAAAAGGATCTAAACTTGTCTTGTACTTTATTGTTAAAGAATGCTTTTTTAATGTTGACTATTGTTGTTGAGGTGTATTTACCGTCTTCAATCACACTATCACCTATCTGTGTAAACACTACAAGCCCACAACAAGCCTGAAACTCATTTCTCAATATCAATATCATTTCTCCAAGGCTGTATTGTGTGGTATAAAGAAATGTTTGTTCTGTGTCAGAGTGTACTGAATGTATTAGATGTATGTATTTACAAAAAAAAACGATATCCATATTCTATCAGTTATGTGAGTTCCATAGTACAAGCTTTGCTTAGTTTGTGGTCAGATGGCGCTGTGTGTAATGTCCTGCGATATTTATTTGATAGCTATTCTGAAGATTTGTAATTATTTTCTTTATTAATAGGAATATCTACCAAAATGAAGGAAGAAGAGCTGAAGTATATTCTCAGGCTTCTTGATCATCTCACTGAGGACATATTTGAGGTATGTAAAATAAAATTGAACACTGCATCTGTAAGTATGCAAAAAAGTTTTGATTTTAACTGCAAAATACAGTTGTAAAACTATATCACATTAATGTATTATGTTCTTTCAATACCTGTTCTCTAGTAATAGTGTAATTTGTTCATTGTCTTCTTTCAGGAGTTGTTACAATTTCATTCAAATAATGAAGAGTCTAAAGTGTTAAAAGATTTTAGCAATGAAACACTTAATTTTTTTAAAGTTAATCTTAAAATAAATCCAGTAACAACATCATATGTCCTCGACTTTGTTCATAAACAAGCTACTACCGACCACAATATAAACACATTACAGGAAATTTACTTGGATGTAATAAAAAATGAATTAACTGATAATAACTGCAGTGATAAGCTAATTGCATTAATCTCTTCGGTGAAATGGAAAGACAACTTTGTGTCTCTAGTCATCAACCATCTTCTGAAGCCTATCTCAGAGGAAAGCTACAAACAATTCAGAAAGCAAATTCTTCTGAGTCTTGTCCCGCATAAGAGACCCGAGTTTCTGCAGACCGCTGCTGACATAATGCACGACAATGACCCTCAAAAAGAATTCAAACTGACTCCAGAATACATGATCGAGCTCTGCTATCAAGAAAAGACACACTGGCTGCTAAAAGCTGCTCAAGTTTACAAAAACCAAGTTCATGATATGAAAAACGTGACTTTTAAAATCAACAATTTCACAAAACAAATTCTGATAATGGTATTGATAGATCTCACAAATAGTCCCGAAACATACGATCTTCCATCCTTAGTACATCAACTCACAAACATATTTTCCATATTGGATACATACACGACGCAAGATGACCAACTGCAATTCTATATCATGGAAGTGAAAAGAGAGTTAACAATAATAAAGTTCTGTTTAGAAAACAATTGCAAAATCATGACCACTTCAATATTTAGTCAAGTTTTGGCACAGAGTGCATTAGCTGTGATATCCCAAGTGTGTCGCCTTTCAAAGGTCGACAGATATAAAGTTTCGAGACTTCTGAATACAAACAACGACTTTATAAGCGAACTAACCAAATTGAGCAATATGCGAAAGCCAACTAAAAGCTCCAACTGGGATATTTTGACTTACAATAGTTATTGTGCAATTACAACCATAATAGATGCCATATTTAACTGTGCAGAAGGCAACGAAACCTCGGATGAAACGTCTACATTAGATGAGATTAAACGCTTAGTTCTATCAATACAACCTTTACAAAGTTGTCTCGAAGTAATCGAGAACATTTTCTCGTGTCTGTTTCTCAGGTACGAGTATCTGTCATGCCAAGAACTCGACATTCAAGATGTACAGCAATGTGGGGCGCATTCAGAATGTTCCTATTTCTATTCTAAGAAGCAGACAAGAAATTCGAAGAGTGTCAACAGCAATAATTCAGGTTTCATGTCCAACTCTTTCACTACACAAGTTGTCCTGAATACTTTGAAAATATGCTTAGAAAAGTTGGAAGAAAATGTTGATATCGAAGAGCTGGAACAAACTATCAGTTCGAGGTTTAAGCATCTAATCAAAGTTGTGAACCACTCAATATGGAAGTTGCAGCTTGTGTCGACACTATCTCCTGACACTTCGCCGCTTCTTTTGAAACTTTGCTTGGATTATGTAG
The DNA here is from genome assembly GCA_905404145.2 of Biston betularia. Taxonomy (NCBI): domain Eukaryota; kingdom Metazoa; phylum Arthropoda; class Insecta; order Lepidoptera; family Geometridae; genus Biston; species Biston betularia. The sequence goes on from FR989879.1 coordinate 7,529,438, forward strand.
AAGTTGATGACAGCAGTGATGACGAAAAGCGGGAAATAGAAGCCAAGCCATTGAGGAAGAAACCTAAAACTAGGCGACGCCACACGAAGCAGGATGTGGAGCAATCCATGCTCGCTTCAACAATTTCTGCAACTGATGACAGTATGTACAAGTATTCTTATTAATGATTATTTATTAATAACAAGAGATTCGCACCTCTCATTACTTTTAGGTTCGATATCAGGATTAATGGGTTCTTTGGATTTTACGTATGTAAAGATCTAGAGCTTGTACAGTCATACATGGCTGTTTGGCTGTGCTAACTGATTATTGTTTGTATAGATTTAAGTTTGTATTTTGTAGCTATGATAGGTCAGTGGTTAGTGCGGCTGGTTCACACGCCGAAGGGCGTAGGATCAAACACCAATAATGAGCTTGAGCTGCTAGTGAAGGAAAACATTGTAAGGAAACCATAGCATGGTGGTAGGGTATTTTCTAGTACTCGGCTGGCTAGCTACCACCACCAAGTTGAAAATCTGCCGCCAAGCACCTAACGGTGTGTTCCGGCAGCCTCACTTGGAATACATCTTTATACCACTGATTTATTTTTTTATTTCTAGTGTACATGTCATCACCCGGAAGCGCCATTGATTTTATATCTATCATGCTAGCGAAACCGACATGTTTGGTAGCGTTGGCGCTTTACCACAATGACTTCCCTAAAGCTAACCAAATCTTGGAGGTGAGACTTTATACATTAAAAAAACTATTTAAGTGACAAATTTCATACAAAATTTCTAAATACGGGATTCACGAGAATTCGTACACAAATAGCTCAGTAGTGTAAAAACTATGGGTTGAATTGAGAACCTTCCTCCTCATTGAAGTCGATTAAATATTTTGTGCGTAATACTATATTTAACCTACGACGCAAAAACGACGGGGTGTTATAAGTTTGACGTGTCTGTATGTGTGTGTGTCTGTCTGTGGTATCGTAGTTCCCGAACCGATTTTGATTTTGTTTTCTTTTGTTTGAAAAGTGAGTTAGTAGGGAGTGTTATTAACTATGCTTGATGAAAATTGGTCCAAGATGGCCGCCGCCACATAGCGGATTACATATTTTTCACAACTCCCTCAATATGAGTATCAAATGAAAGGGCTTGACTAGTACTACACACCATGACAAATTTCAAATCATGAAAGGATGTGAGAATCTTCCACAGGTCTGATCAAGTAGAAATTTGGGTTATGTATAGCGGATTAAATATATGTTTATATAGATATATACTCATGAAAATTATTTGAGTCCATTATACTGAGTGTGAGCTGCTTAACTACTGCTAACTAGTAGGTGGTCAAACGTGAAATGAAATAGTAAAAGTGATTATAAAGTAAAAACATTATTGTTTATTTAATTACAAATAGTTTTTATAGCGTCCTCATAAAATGACCAAATTCTTCGTAACAGTCCTTCTCTCGTTCTGTCGGTTCATAATGAATTATAGCGCCTCTCTTGGTGACCAGAATCCCAGGAGGATTTAATAGTAAATAATCTTTAGCCTCTTGAATAGTCTCTTGAGGTTTGAAGAACTTGCAGCGAAAACAACAGCAGCACCAGCCTATAAAAAAAATTATCTATTTAAATTTAAAAAAAAAGTTATCTATTAAAAAAGCATCATTACAATTTTTATAATATTTATGTTTATGTGTTTAAATTCAAATTGTTTATCTTTACTAAAATTATAAAAAATGCGAATGTAAGTTTGTTTGTTTGTTACGCTTTCACACGTTAACTACTCAACAGATCTGGGTGAAAATTTGCACTTTAGGCCCTGGAATAAGATATAAAATACTTTTCATCATTATCATCCATCACCACGCGGGTAAAACCGCGGGGCGCAGCTAATATTGACATAAAAACGGTTAATCAATTACATTTATGGCATAGAATTATGCATTAATTGATGAGAAAACAAAATAACATGTTAAACTCAAATATTTGTTGGTAATCAAATACTTTACTTAGTGGTGATCTCCTTGGCAGGAGGTCGTTTAGGTAGGTACCCCCGCAGTACCAGATCAAGCAGTAGTGTACAAACATAACTGTGTTCCTGTTTAAAGAGTACTGCATCTAGTGAAATTACAGGGCTGTTGACACTAACCATCGAAAGTCTCAAAGTAATGAGTGCCAAAGCAGCGATACCCTGTACTTTGTCTTGTTACTCAAAGTTCTGTGTATCGCTGCAAAGCGTTATCTCTTACCATTAGAAGAGGGTCTCGTTTTTCTCATTACCATTACATAAAAAAATATTGTCAAATTAAAATACAATGTCAAATTCAAATATTGTAATAAGTACAATAAGTCATAGGTGTCTAAATATTTCAAATAGGTAATGTAATGTAATATTTCAATTTGGTTACCTTTAACACACCAGAAAGGAACAGCTAACAAAGCATACACAGAGAACCATATAAGGGCAATATGCCAGATCCGAGCCGCCAATATATTGAGAGGCTGTCTCTGTTCTTTATAGTCGGCGAAAAGACATTTAATGCCCCTGAATCCAACATCACAACCGTCTACCGTAGTACAGTTACAGCTGGTAGTATCAATTGAGAAAAAATCCTTTAAGATCCTGAAACCTGTTTGAAAATTTGGTGGAATTGCAGTGTTTTTTATATGGTTAACAGTCTAGGTGTTTGTCCACAGCTCACGTGATGTTAAGTGACGATGTGGTCGTGTGTGGAAACCATAGCGTGGTGGTAGGGTCTTTTCTAGTAGGTAATCGACTGATTAGCTACCACCCTCCCTAGTCGCCAAGCACCTAACAATGTGTTCCGACAGCCTCACTTATGAACCAGAGCCTCGACCACGAAAAATTATCGAATTCATATCGTAAAGGTATGGAGTCCTCGATAGCATACAAAGCTGTACAAATCTCATACAAATTATTGTCGATGTGGTTAAATACTGCTGTGGTTAAATACTTCAACCATAAAAAAAAACTTCACACTGAAACGGCTGGATAGATTTGGATGAAATTCGGAATGCGTATAGCTCATACCTGGATTAATACTTAATATTTATAGTTTCCTTTTAGAAAACGTAGGTGAAACCCCGGGGCGTAACTAGTACCAGACGTAAGTCTCTTTCAAAGAGAGACCAATTTCAAATTTATTTCCCCGAAAAATACTTACAGGTTTTTAGACCGCAAAATATTTCTGTTTCATTGCCTTCTTTATCATTTTGACTTCTATGCTTTATTCCGGTTTCAATGGTTAATTCTCTTTTTTCAATTGAATGAAACTAAAATCAGTAATTAGGCCGTTTATTTATTTCGTCATATCGTCAGACGCCAGTCCAGGTACACTGATGAACCTATAGCCTTACACGTAATATATGTTACAGCATTATTTGAAAATGCATTTCTTTTTATCTGACCACGGCAAAGCCAAGGAATGGTTATGTTTTTAGCATTTTATGTATGTTTGTATTTATATGTAACGAAACTACTCAACCAATATTGTTGAACGAGGTGTCAATCGATTCTTTATTATGCTCATGGGTGACATAAGCATTTTTTTAATATTGATATTTTTTCCGTAGTCACTAGATCTTCCAGTAACAAAACAAAGTCCTGAACATCGCTGTTTTGGCAATAATTCGGTATGTAAAGAAAAAAAAAACTTACTGATTCCAGACCATTTCGAAATAGTACATTTCTGTACAATATTTTTACGTTTAAAACTCTGTAAACTATGAGGTGGGGTATATTTTAGTAAAAAATATAAATCAAATTTGTCTTTCAATTGATGTCTCATGACCTCACCTCTCGGGCAACTTTCATAGACTAAAAAAGCAATGGCAAACCAAAACAAAATTTGTTATTGTTTGTCAAATTTGTCAGTTCTGTTGTCAAAATTAATCAAATGTGTCAAATGTATTTGTATACTTTTTTATTTTATATGGCAAAGGTAGATTCTACATATTCAGCAGACTTCATGACGTCATAACTAAAAAAAGTTTGAAAACTTATTAAAATTAAACTAACGCATATACTTAGTCTGGCCATAAATACTGTTAAAACTAAAAATAAACAAAATATTACATTTGAATTTGGAATCTGTAATTTTTATATGATTGTTCATTGTGTTTTTTCATTTTGGCGCCAATAAATTGTACAATATTTTGCGATATTAAAATGGAGTGGGGTGACAAAGAGAACCGAATCGCTGTGATTGCACTACGCAAAGTAGGTATGGAGCCAAATGCAATTTTTAAAACTCTCCATACGCTTGGTATTAGTCAAATGTTTGTGTACCGGGCTATTAATAGGTACAATGAGACCTCCTCTGTTTGTAACAGAAAAAGATCTGGCCGTCCACGTAGTGTTCGTACGAAAAAGGTGGTCAAAGTAGTAAGGGGTAGAATTCGAAGAAATCCTGTCCGAAAGCAAAAGATTTTATTTTGGGAGATGAAGATGGCACCTAGAAGCATGTCGCGTATTTTAAAAGATGACTTAGGACTTGCAGCCTATAAGAGACGCACTGGTCACTTCTTAACTGATAATTTAAAAAAGAATAGGGTGGTAAAATCGAAACAACTACTGAAGCGGTACGCAAAAGGAGGTCACAGAAAATTTTTGTTTACGGATGAGAAAATTTTTACAATTGAGCAACATTTTAACAAACAAAATGACCGTATTTATGCTCAAAGCTCTAAGGAAGCTTCCTAATTAGTCGACAGAGTGCAACGTGGGCATTATCCGACTTCAGTGATGGTTTGGTGGGGTGTTGGCTATGAAAGAGTGACTGAGCCATATTTTTGTGAAAAAGGTCTCAAAAGGTATCAAAACATCGGCACAAGTGTATCAAGATACCATTCTTGAGAAGGTAGTTAAGTAGTTAACAACACCATGTTCAATAACCAAGTATGGTCCTTCCAGCAAGACTCGGCGCCGGTCATAATGCTCGGTCCACGCAGTCTTGTTTGGAAGCGAACGTTTCGGACTTCATCAGAGCTAAAGACTGGCCGTCGTCTAGTCCCGATCTTAATCCGTTGGATTATGATTTATGGTCAGTTTTAGAGAGTACGGCTTGCTCTAAACGCCATGATAATTTGGAGTCCCTAAAACAATCCATACGATTGGCAGTGAAGAATTTGCCCATAGAAAGAGTGCGTACTTCTATTGATAACTGGCTTCAACGTTTAAAGGACTGTATTGTAGCCAATGGAGACCACTTCGAATAAGCTTTTTATATTTTAAATTGTTTTATATTTATGTATTAAACTAACACACTGTAAAAGTAATAAATGTCATTTGCAAAAGAAAAAAATAAATTTTCTTTGTTACAATATTTATGGCAAGACTAGGTAAATACAAAAAAAAAACTTTACATACCGAATTACTTGTAGATATAGATACATAGAAACTATTTATTGTACACACTATAAACAAAAAAAAAGTACAGAGAACAAAATAATCTAAAAAAAAACGCAAAACGCAAAATAACGCATATCTATCTAGATATGCGTAATTTAGTCTCAGTAGCCCCGTAATTTCGTTAGACGCAGTATCCTCAAACCAGAACATATTATTTACATACTAATGCGTGGCAGTTGAACATCTGAAACTGCGGTAGTACCTATCTAGACGACTCTACTAAGGAGACCTACCAGTACCATCAAGTAGTGTCCAATACCTAAACCCATGTACAGTGGCGGTCTTAGGGGGTGGCAAGCAGGGCAACCGCCCGGGACATCGCTCTTGCAGGGGCCTCGCGTCCTCGTAGAAAAAAGTCTTTACCATATAATATGTATGTGTATCTCGCGCCTCGCACTTAACAAAAAACCCCTGAACGCACGGTTTCATTATTAGTGCAAGCATGCAGCCACTCGAGCACTCGAACAATTTTTTTAGTAAAACGGACTCAAAGAAAAAAGGCCTCACAATGATCTGTCGCCCCGGGCCTCGCAACAGCTGCCGCTGTCTATATAGTACCTACCCGTAGTTCTGTAACCCGTAGATGTAATGTAATGAAACCCATAGTTTGTAGTAGCATAGCATAGCGTACATAGATTTCGTTGTAGATTTTAATTCAGCGTGGTAACTTTTTTGTTAATCTACCAAAAACTTCCATTAAAGTTAAATATACATATTACAATTAATTTATCACTGCGTACCCAACAACAGCTGTGTTAATTGAATACATCCATAGTTTATATCATTTGCACACAGGTCATTAACACAAACTTATTGATAACAATGAACAGATAACACTGTAAATATACATTGTTATTAGTATGATTTCCTTTGTATAGTATAGATGTTATGTACATTTACTTATTTGGTGTTTTAAACCAAGAACGTTATAATAATGAATAATTTATTAGCAAAAAAGACTACAAAAAGAACGACGAACATACATAATTGTGGTTCATACAATTCGCTCAAGACGCCAATTTTCTTTCCGTTTTTACCAATTGCTGTTCATTACTCATGAAGATTTATGAGAACAGATTTAGCGGTAGTAAAAAGGTTTTATTAAATAACTAGCTGCCTTGACAGACTTAGGAGTAAATCAGTGGGAAAGATCTGTGTAGATTGGTGCCAAAATCAAAAACTGTAATTAAAGTCACAATATGCAAATTACATTTTTTACCGTACGTGTAAATACATCTTATTTTTAATATTGCAAAATCTGTTTTTATAAAACTATGATTTATGATTAATAATTGAACTGTACTTAGCATACACCTCTATTTTTTTTTTTATTTGGCGTCATAAGCTTCTCGAACCACTTTAAGGAGGTGATTCTACCCATCAATAACTAGGTAAGGTAGGTAATAATAGGTTATATGAATAACTTTTTCTATGGGACCAATATCGATATCTAAAAAAATCGATTTCCTTTTTCTACAACCTACCTCTTCTACAACCTTCTCATACAAATTTTCCAATCCGCTGTTCAATTTCGTATAAAGTGGTACCTATACCGAAAATTAAAAGTTAAATTGTATAATGTAGTAACAAAATAAAGGACATCACTGTTATGGTATCATCCATGATGTTATACAGCTGATATAAAGACATGGAAAAAATACCATAATTAACTGAATATTTATTTTTACATCAATCAGTTTTCCGCTATCAGCGCCACAGAATTTATTATATGCCAGTAAGCGTTGTTGTCTCAACTTGTTTTAATCACATTAAAAATCAAATGTAACTTGGAATTGAATATGGACCTTTTTATTCTTTCAGTATAAATAAAAATAAAAGCAGCAGATGGGAAAACAGTAAAATGGCATACCGAAAACGCTCTTGCGGTTGTGATTAGAGGCTGAATATTACAGTAAAAATATCATGCGCTTGAAATCTAGCATAATGTTAGAATGTAGTTTTGGTTTATAGCCGTTGTGAGCAATCCATTCTTTTTTAATGTAATACAATGATACAACATAACGATCAAACAATAATCATAATTCAATGCATTAGCTGCTACTTGAATAGCTAGATTGTATAGCAACTGCAGATGTTTTTGCGATCTGCTATTTTACTGTTTCTCCGATTTGTACCAATGGTAGCGTAGCTATATGCTCAGTCCGTTGGCTGTTAGTTATTTGAATGTTTTTATCCTTCGCCTTTGGCCTTTTGTCCTTAGCATTTGCACTTTTCGCCTTGTTATATTCTTCTTTGGAAATCCTGAAACATAAATTTACATAGATAGGTAGTAGTTATGTTTATTCAATTGTTTAGAGGGGTATCTTTAGCAATGATAGTAAAACTCAAGATATGCCATGCAATCATTTGCGTTCCGTTTATCGACAGCCCCGTTGGCTCATTGGTAGTATATCTGCCTTGAGAGCTGTAGGGCGTGGGTTCGATTCCCACTCAGGGCAAACATTAAAAAAAAAACAAATGTTTGTTCTGTGTCTGGGTGTTCTGTATGTATTATAAGTATGTATTTACAAAAAAAAAAGTATTTATGTATTCTATCAGTTATCTGACTTCCATCACACAAGCTCTGCTTAGTTTGGGGCCAGATGGCGCTGCGTGTATAGTCCTACGATATATATCTAATATTTCGAAAATTTGCGCCATCTATCCGATTTTCCCCTAATACATTTCATCACATAGTTTTCTACAACTACTCGTGCACACAATTCATTTGGAGCACTATTGGAATGTTCACATTCCTAAGAATTAATGTACAAAAGTATTTTTTTTATACGGAATAGGTTCGCGTTTGATCACATTCTGCCTGATGTTAAGTAACGATGTGGTCTTGGCTGGAACACACTCACCTAGAAGGAAGCTGTTTACTCTTGACTTGAAGACACCCTTTATTATACTTTTCGGGAAACCAACTCCGGCAAAGAGTTCCACAACATCTTCGCTGTACCAATAAAGAATGTAGATTCGAAGCGCTTAGTGCGCACATGGGGAACGTCCACCATGTACGGGTGACGCCTTAGTCGCGTTTGTCTGGCCGTCCGTTAGTAAACAGGGGAAACCAAGTCGTGCAACTCCCTAGCACAATCCCCAAAATGTATCCGGTAGACAGGAGACCTTACGTCGATGCTCAAGTCTTTGCAGCCGAGACTTGACCAACGTATCATTGCCTATCAACCTCTTAGCGCGCCTGACTCCAGTGCCTGGTAGTATGCGTCCGCGTCAGTGGATGCTGTTCCATGTAGTTTCAGTTGCCGTGCCTATATTATGGCATTTGATTTGAACTAGTACCTACCTGTCTAACTCCTCAAATCGCTCACTTAAATCCATTAGATCATATTCCACCCAATTGTAATCGTCATCCTTTATGTCCAAGTCAACATGCAAGTCTCCATCGTCTTTATTCTTGAGATGGTTTTCAGGTTTATTTACCGACTTGTGTTGAACGACAACACTATAATTACATGGCCATAAGGTTAAGAAAACAAGAACACGACTTAAAAAGCTTTGAAACATGTTTTTATTTTGTTTAATGTAATGTTTCTGTAGTGAGACTTTTACACTAGTTACAACTAAAAACGTCAAATATTGTGTTCTGTTATAAAATACGCAATATACCTATTTTTAACACAAAATGTTTTATAGCCTTTTTGGTCATTGAGTGACGAATTAAAAGCATCTTTGATGTCCTTAATGGTGCTTTTTGGCGGGAACACGATAAAGTCATGTCGCCGTAATGTATTATGTTCCAAAACTTATGTTTTTTAATTTAGGTATATATTAAAGTCACCAACTATAACGCAATCTAACCTTAATTCTGTGATTTTCTCGAGCAATCTTTCAAAATCATTCTTTTTTTTTTTGGTATATGCAGTGTTTTATTCATAAAATGCCGAATTAAGCGCGTGAGCGTAGAGAACTGATATAATGTAGAAAAATATGACGTTTCGTGTTGCTTCCAAAACGCCGTAGAAGCTTGTAGTTAAGTCACCATTAATTTACTAGGGCTTAACTGAACTCGACCATGACTTCTTTGTGTGATCTTGACTGTGACCTAAAATACTAAAACAACACTGGCAAATGCACAAACTGCGACACCAAAAACAAAGACGATGTCTATACATATATGTTTAATGTTCTTCTTGTAAGTTATTCTATTATATGGTAGAGTATACCATGGTTATACGAGCATGAGCATAGTTACAGTACAATCATGATCATGCCCACCGCTGGGCATAGATACCCTTTGATTAGGTACGCCGTGATAATTCACGGTCAACTGCCGTTGTTTGTTTTGGAAATATTAATAAAAACCTTTTCATTATTACCTTTCACAGATGTTTGATTTGGCAGACTCTGAAATAGCAACCGAAGTAACTTTCACCGAACAATTGCGAAATCTCGTCGCAAAAATTAAGAACATCATCTACTACAGGGATGACACTCGCTACCCTACTAAAGAACTTTCTGCGTTGTCCGTTGTGTCTACAGAAGTGATGGGCCTTGTGGAGGGTTTCTTAGCTTCAAACAGAGCGCCTAATTCATTCGATATTATGGAACTTGGTGCTAGACATCCACACCTTCAGCTGTACAACCATCAAAACGCTCCATTCGTCAACGCTGTTGATATTTTGCTCAGCAGTGGACTTAATAGAGAGATAACGTACGGCCTAATAAACGTAGTGGAAAGAAAGCTGGCCGAAGTAAGAAGCTCAACTGATATTGGCGCAGTTAAAAAGACTAACTACATCCGCTTTGTTGAAGACGTCGCTAGCGTCGCATTTGAAATATTTGGCAACGCTGAAAAATCTTTTAATTTTGTCGATAATATCTGCGGATTGATCACTGACTGTCGTATACCAATAAAACATAAGGAGTTCTGTAAGTTGAACCAACTTTCTAAAGAACTGAGGCAGTCATGTGACGATCTAGTGGAGATTGTGTGCCCAAACGTAGTCAAGGATCTTGATCAGAACTTGCTTCAAAAATATCACCAGATCTACATGAATGTGGTAGCGGCTTCGGATAAAGATATATGTAATGTTGGTGAAGTGTCTCGGCAAGGCACGAAGAAAACCAGAATACCTTATTTGAGGATGTGTTACATGTACTGCAAAACTGTATCACAACTCGAACAAGAGGACAGTCGCTCTACCGATTCACTTACAGACGTGCCTTACTTTGCGATATTAGAACGGCAACTACACGACATATTCGGTAACATGATTAACAATAAAGAGGTTCCAGTGACCAACTTGGAGCCGATATGCAAAAAGTTAAACGTGAATCTGATACCAAAACTTATTCTCAACTTTTGCCCGTCGATTACCCTTGTCGGTCCCCATAAAGAAGCAAGTGAATACAACTTCAACAATCTTCTTCACGTGGTATACGATTTCAAGAATCCAGAAGAGAACTTGTTCATAGATCCTGTAGCGAATTTTGCTCCACTGACACGTTCACCAGACCCACAATGCTTGACGTATGTCGTACTTCACAACTGGGTGTTAGCGCACATAATCAAAAAGATTCATACCTCTTCTGAAGAGAACAGCTTACAGCAAAGCATGGACGCACGCACCAAATGCCTCAACAATTACATGGACCTCGAAAGGTTTGACTGTATTAAAGATTTATTCGGAAAAAACAAGTACCTTGCGTCTCTCCACACTACTGTTGACTTGGACAAGCTGTTCCTTTTCATGCCTCAATTGATAGAATCAGGAAAGATAATGAAATGTTTGCACATATTAGACTCTCTTTCTGAACGACAACTTATGTGCAGTGCTAACTTGAATAACTTAAGGGATTTGATATTGTTCAAGCTTGCGACTAATCCGATGGTTGCCAACAACTGGAAATACTGTCAGTACCTTAAGTGCTCCGAGTTGAAAGTGGATCTAATACTGAACAATTTGAGTAGTTGGTCTGCGGAAGGCGCTTTAGAAACGTTAGACTATTTACGGTTTCTGCTAAATCAAGAATCTCTCGAGGAAGGCTTGTATGAAAAGTGCTCTGATTGGATGATCAAAATTCCTTTATACAATCAGGTACATTTTTTTATTCTTAATGTAATGAGACAAAAGTAAACGGTATCCTGTTCTATGTATCACCATTGCAGTGAAACACAGAACATTGACTAACAAAACAAAGTCCAGGCCATCGCTGTTTTGGAGCTTATTACTTTGAGACTTTTGATGGTTAGTCTCAATATCCCTGTAATTTCGCTAGTAACCCTTGAAACCGGAATCCAAAAATGTTTACATACTACTGCTTGGCGGCAGAATATCTGATACTGCGTCGGTACCTATCTAGACAACCTCCTGCTAAGAAGATCTACCACCAAATAAAGCCATTCTAATCCAGATGCTATTTGTTTTATCGTAATACATTATGACGTCATAATTTAAACATTACTTTCAGATCGCGGCAATAATGGGGACAAATCATTGGTACACTGTCTATGAGAAGTCCATGGAGAACCCAGAAAACATCATTGAATTGTTAATGGACAGTCAGCAAGTAACCATTTGTTTTTATTTTGTTTGGACAATTTATAGAGTAATAACGAACGTGTGTTATTAACAGTTATGTGTTGTTCTTACAGTTCAAGCTGTGCCTGGAGTGGGCTGACGTTCATGAAGTATCCGAAAATATGAAAAACTTGATTGTCATGAATCTCTTAAGACAATTCTTCGAATACACAAATCAGGCGACTCCGACTGTGGTAAAAGATCTCCTGCTACGGCTCCCAGCAACACAGGCCTTGGATTTGATACAAGACGAAATTTCCAAAGTAAGAGACGTGGAAACACTTCAAGTGTGCATCGACTTCATATCGGAAAACTCTTTCGATTGGAAGACTTTTGAGAACATCAAGATGGGTCTTCAGATAATGCTGGAAATCGACACGAATATGCGCCATTTATTCTGGGATCTAATCGAGAAGCCTCTCTTAATGATAGAACAGTTCCTAATGAACTCTAAACTAGACACATTGACAAAGATCTTGAACAAGATCTCGCCGAATCTTCAGAGCGATTCGAGCGGAGACAAGCTTTATTACAATATAAAATCTATAGAGGGAGTTGTCATATCGCGTAACGCTGTCGATGCGCTGCTGAGGTTCTACGCTGAAAAGGCTTTAGATGTAAAGAATCCTCACGTTATCCCGACGCCACCAAAACTTTCAGACGATTCTCTGCTGCAATCCATCGATTCAATTAACATTGAAGCTGCGAATAAACCGTTTGTGATGCCAGAACAAGTGCCTCCGAAGGATCAGTGGGTAGAAGACTACTCCGTTGACAGATGCATGATGTGCCACACGTCAATATTTTCCATGATTATACGACGCCATCACTGTCGGAGGTGCGGCCGGCTCGTCTGCCACGCTTGCTCCAGACATAGAATGCAGGTAAAATACATATCATACTTGGATGACATAGATAGGTCAGTATAGTTTTTGTAAATCAACTAATAAATAATAATAATAAAATAAATATCGTAGGACATTACACGCAACGCCATCGTCAGATGGCGTTGCAACTTGTAAGCGCAACTTGTAACTTGCAGTTGTACTTGTAACTTGTTGGCGTTGTAAGCAGCTTTGCTTAGTTTGGGGTCACCCAAACTAAGCAAAGCTTGTACTTTGGGAGTCAGATAACTGATAGAATACTTAAAAACTTTATTTTTTTGTAAATACATACAGTACACCCAGACACAGAACAAACATTTGTTTTATATCACAAAATGCTTGTCCTAGGTGGGAATCGAACCCACGTCCCACAGCTCTTGAAGCAGACATGCTACCACTGAGCCAACAAGGCTGTCAAAACTAAGACTAATTGTAAGACCATAACGTGTGGTGTATTACCAGATGGTGGTCAACCGAGTACTCCTCACTATTTACGCTTTTACCTGTCTAAAACTTATTACCCTAGTTTCACACTAAGAAACTGTAGCGATGATAACTCAGTGATTAGCGCAGTCGGTTCACTCGCCGAAAGGTGTGAATTGAAACCCCTGTAATGAGCTTGGGTTGCCGGTGAAGGAAAACATTGTGAGGAAACCATGGTATGGTGGTAGGGTACTTTCTAGTGTGTGTTCCGGCAGCCACACTTGAGAGCCAGTTTCATTACGGGCTAGGTCTTTTTAACATCTTCGACTACACTATCACGTAACATCAGGTGAACTGTAGTCAAACACTTAGCCTGTTGACCATCAAAAAATTTTTTTGCCAATGATACTGCTGATTTCGCAAAGTTGTACAAGTTTTGGTCTTAAAGACTAAACAGTTAAAAGCTCTCATTTGATGTCCATGTATGATGACCACACACAGAATAAACTACTTACACACATGCACGTATACATCCATACACGATATGTTTATGCTGTCCTTGTCTAATGGACTATGATGAAAAAGACAGCTACATTAAATATAAATAAATATCGTTGGACTATACACACAGTGCCATTTGACCCCAAACTAAGCAGAGCTTGTGTGATGGAAGTCAGATAACTGATAGAATACATAAATACTTTTTTTTTTTGTAAATACATGCTTATAATACATACAGAACACACAGACACAGAACAAACATTTTGTTTATTCACAAAATGTTTGCCCTGAGTGGGAATCGAACCCACGCCCTACAGGTCTCAAGGCAGGTATATTACCAATGAGCCAACGGGGCTGTCAACAACATTATTAACAAGTTTTTTCTATCAACCAATGCCATCAAAATTAATTTAAAACAAATACGTAATATTCCAGGTGCCAACATACCCGAGCGGCGTGAAATTCCGTGTGTGCGATGATTGTTACACTCAGACAATGACCCGCAAGCCGAAATCCTTCCAAGACAATATGATGCAAAGCAGCATGTCTGATTCAGCTGGGAGCGCGGTCACCTGTCTCGACTGGTGCCTCACTACCAACGCCGCGAAGAATGAAGCCGTGCGCGCCGAGTTCAGCTTCGAGTTTACACCGAATGTCACCCTGTGTTTGTCTGTTATGAAGATGCACTCTATCAATTTGGACTACCCGCGGTAAGCATTTCACATAAGCTTTCCATTGACTATTCGACGAAAGAGCCCTTATAAAAAAGAACTTGCTCCAAAGCACACTCAGTGCAAAATCGAGCCAAGACGCCTACATACATAAGTGTGGAATGCCCAAATTTCCGCCTAACCACAGGTTTAATAATGTAATAGGTCTTTACCTATGAAATTGCCGTTTTATATGAAACAAAACTTAACTAAAACCAAACAAGAAATATTTTGATTTGAAATGGCCACTTGGCCAGTACTGCGGAACGGCAATTTCATAGGTAAAGACCTATTATTTATTTGCATATGAAGTGACTGTATAACCCTAAAATTGGTAACATTGCTTGCTAAGAAAAAAAGGTGAAGAGATGACTTTAAACTCCGCAGATTCCTGCTAGACCGTAGCGACGAGGTGGCCCGCGAGCTTTCGAACGGAGGCGACGCGCGGCTGCTGGTGCGAGCTCGCCGCTCGCTGCTCCTCGCTGCAGCTGAACTCTATTCGCGAACTCACCACGAGGCCACGTAAGTAATTTGCCTCTAGGATCGTCCATGAATCACGTGAGGTTCGAGGGAGGGTCCGGAAAAATCACAAAATATCACAAGAAGAGGGGGAGATATAATGAGAAAACATTTGTATTATTTTTCGTTGAACACACGATTTCAAAACCAAACAGCGGTGCATGGCCTTAAAAAAATATACGTGTTTTGGTTTGGATTGAACAGCACGTGATTAATGGACGACCCTCTTTTGAGTTTTTAGCAAGAACGCGAAAAAATGATGTCGCTATCGGGTTATGTTATTTTTAAGTTTGTTTCTTTTCGAGTGTTCTTGTATAAAAATTGTGGTATTTTATTCATAATTCACAAGTTTTGTAAAATAATGCAACAATTTTCCCGTCAAAACTTCCGTAAAAGTTATATTGTCGGTTATGCAGGTCGTGGGGCGGCAGCGGGGGCTACGGGCGGGGCGGACGGGGCGCGGGCGGCAGCGTAGCGGAAACAGGCGCGGCGCACGCGGCGCGGTGCCTGGCACACGCGGACGCGTGCGCCGCGCTCGTCTCCCACCAGGCGCACCACCTCGTGCCGCACCACGGTGCGCACCCTAGTCAGTACCGCCACAACCTTATTTTGTTTCAATTCTTTATTTTATCATTTCAGTTTTCGCCATTTATGCCAATTTTAATATCGCAGGACATTTCATACAACGCATAAAATAAGCAAAACATTTCTCACAGTACATTCTGTGATAAACATATATTTGATCAATACCTTGTATATATTTTTGTTAATATATGTACATATACATATGGAACACACAGATTCAGAACAAACATCAATCTTTGTCACATATACCTACATGTGTATAATTGTATATATCTTAGTCAGAGGTAGGAATCAAACTCACTCGTTACAACTCATAAACTACCAAATGAGCTGACAAATCAGTCAAATATAAGCCGAGTAAGCCTCACTATTTACGCTGTTACCTGTCTAAAACTTAGTGTCACAAGGTGACAACTTGACAAGATGTACAAGGTTTTGTCTTAAATACTAAACAGTTGTAAGCGCTCATCTGATGTATTACTTGGTGGTAGATCTCCTTAGCAGGGGGTCGTCTAGGTAGGTACCACCGCAGTATCAGATATTCTGCCGCCAAGCAGTAGTGTGTATACATTACTGTGTTCCGGTTTGAAGGGTACTGCAGCTAGCGAAATTACTGGACCATGGGATTAACCATTGAAAGTCTCAAAGTAATGATGCACCAAAGCAGTGATGCCCTGGACTTTGTTTCGTCACTCAAAGTTCTGTGTATCGCTGCAATGGTCATGGACAGGCGTTGTCTCTTACCATCAGGAGAGCGTCTCGTTCGTCTCATTATACTTCACATAAAAAAAAAAAAAACGTGTGTCAATGTATCTGTCACTTATATATACATCCGTAAACAATACATCCACAATTCCACACACATGAAAAGAGATATGCATTTTAATTTGATTATTGTTATCCTTTTAATAGTGTTAGGATAATTAATTCAGGCGTTATTTTGCGGAAGTTTATTTTGAGTGATCAAGGTATATTTAGTTTATTTGCGCTTAACAGAAGATGATGTAATGACTTATGGTTATTTTAATTTAGTTTTTTAGTTTATGTCAAATTTTAATTTTAGATTATTATATTAATATCATTAGTAAAGTTTCAGATAAGTTTTTTAAAATTGTTGTCAAGTTAGTTAAATTTAAATCCTCATCACTGTTTGTAACTGAAACGACTGTTATGCGGAAATAAACTAAATATATTACCTTGAACACTTATTCCTCCAGATTATTTCAATTGCTATGCTAGCATTGCCATCCAGCGTGGCAATGCTGCCAGCATTCTGGCCCCATATCCCTCCTCTGACGGGTTTTTAGACTAAGTTTTTTGTATACATTTTCTAAATAGTATAATTTAAGGTCTTTTTTATTTTGTTTAATAAATAAATTCGTAGACTCATGAAAATCAGTCCACAAATATTAGAGTGATTGTTATGCTTTGAGTCCGGTATGAGACCTCTGAAATTTTGTACATTTTGTTGGTTTTTCATGTCCAGGTCAGATAGTCCGATCACTGCTTGAAGCGGAGAAATGGGAATTGGCGCTAGAAATAGCGACCAAGTCTGGTCTCTCGCGGAACAGCGTGCTTGCAGCGTGGGGCAAGGCCTGCCTGAAGGCCGGCTGCTTCAAGCAAGCACGGGACAAGTTCGCGCATTGCTTCCGAAGCGCGCTCAATGTTTGCGCCGAGGTTACTGAAGACTTCGAACTCGGGAGGGAGGCATCAGAGGCGCAGTTTGTTAACAGGTGCGGATTCTGGTATAACTTCTTGATACAAGCTATATTTTTTAACCGACTCAAAAAAGTAGATTTTCAATTCGACTGTATTTTTTTTGTATGTAAGTATGCTACGCTATCATTCCGCCAATTATGATTCGATTTTGATGATTCTTTTTTTTTAGTGGTAGATCATACTTCAGAGGTGCTCCCATATACCTACATTTTATGGAAATCAATCTAGCAATTTCTAAAAAATCAACAAAAATCTAAAAATTATATATATTAATGATATTTTCGTTTACTCCGAAACCTCGCTGTTTCATTGGAGCAGTGCGTTTCAATTGACCTAAGGGTCATGGAGTCTGTTTTTTTAAATTTATATATTATAATAGCATGTAATTTTGCTTTTGACTACGATGGAGCACGCTGGTGATAGCATGGGTTACCAAAACGCCCATCATCCTTTAAATTTGTCAACTAATAAAACCTTCAAAATAATTGGATGAATTCATTTTGTAACTTTCCATTTTGTTGTATTAATGAAGAGTTATTTTTTTGTATAGAAGACTACAAAATCTACGATTCTCTGAACGTTCGAGCTCGGTGTCAAGCGTGCAGTCGGACGGGCGGCCGCGCGCTAACCCTCCTTTACTGAACGAGATCGTCGTAATGTTAGAAGACATGAACTATCCTGTCAATCAAATCATCCTGCACAAGGCCGAGTCGATAAAGGTAAACCCAACAATAATCTGCGGTCAAGAACCCTCACCCTCATTAGAAGACCTCACCAGTGGCGTAGCGTAGTGGGGGCGGAAGAGGCGGCACCTATAGAGGGAAACAAAATTTTACAATAAATAAATAATACTAATATCTTGTAAATATTTGAACCATTTCATATTTTTGTCACCTAAGATTCGGACCGATTGAAATGAGCACGGAATTTTTCATTAAATCAGTAATATTTATTGGCCATAAATAACAATAATGTTAAAGGCAAGTCACAGTATATTATAGGCAGTTATTTGTATTGTATCGAAATCGGAGAATCCCTTTTCTTTAAACAAATGTATAATAATGGCATCTTGCTTATTGTAACGACTGGTAACAACGTCTGTACTCCCTTGCAGGGATCCCCCGTATTCTATTTTGTATTTTTAAATACTTAAATAAGAGGGCGGCATAATTTTCTTCCGCCCCAGGCGGCTGATACCCACGTTACGCCACTGGATCTTACTAATATTCAAGTTTCTTTATTACATAATTTTTTATGCATACAAAAACATGTACCCTAAATAACTTAAAAATTATGTTCGGAGCTTGAGCATTATTGTTTCGTCTACATTTTTTTGCATTAGTCTCTTTTGATTTATATTAAACAATGATGCGGTCTACACGTTTCAGAGCACAAACGAAAAACTAGCCTCAATGAACACGAGTAAAAAGAAAATCCCGTTAACAGAACCCGCTCTAAACATAATGCATATCCTCGCTAGCGTGAAAAAGATCAAATCTGGCGACTACAGCGATTTCCAAACGGCTACTGTGCAACCGAAGAAAAGTCTCGCGCAAGGACTTTTACGAAGAAATAATAACCATACGGAACCGAAGCCGGATTACACCAAACGTCTCGATCCGTTTTTCTACCGAGAATGCGTGTATTATTTAAGCAACTATGGCTCGCATACAGCTAACATAGCGTTTTATATGAAGCATAGCAACATGAGTGAGGTGATACGGTATTGCTACGAGAATCTGGTAGAGAAGGAAACGTTTACGGACGCAGTTTATATGGAATGTTTGAAGAAGGACAAGGTCGGCGAGCTGTTGGGAGCCATGAGTGAAATGGATAGCACACTCGATATGTGGGGGGTGAGTGATAAATATAGATTGATTTTTTTCTTCGTTTTTGGCGAAAAACAAAACGAAGAGGTTTATGCTATCCCACTAATATTATAAATGTGAAAGTTTGGATGGATGGACGTTTATTACCTACTCTTTCATGCAAAAACTACTAAACGGATTTGGATGAAATTTGGTATGGGAACCCTGATAAACAAATAAGCTACTTTTTATCCCGAAAACATGTTGCGGGTAACACCGCGGGGCGCAGCTAGTTATAAATATTTCGGTTTTTTTCCTAGGAGTACATAATGCATATCTGCCGCACACTAGAGATGTCCAAACGTCTCGACGCGTTGTACGCAGTGCAGTGCGGGAGCGGGCAACACGCCCGCGCCGCTGCCACGTGCGCGCTGCTTTATTCGCGCCCGCTGCGAGTGCGAGGGTTTGCTGCCACGCTACATGGCAGACTGCATCATT
This sequence comes from Biston betularia, assembly GCA_905404145.2. Classification (NCBI taxonomy): domain Eukaryota; kingdom Metazoa; phylum Arthropoda; class Insecta; order Lepidoptera; family Geometridae; genus Biston; species Biston betularia. The sequence goes on from FR989879.1 coordinate 7,549,053, forward strand.
TAGCCGCAGCTATGGGGCACCTACACCGGTGCGTTCCCGTAGCTAACGTTAACAGTAAGTTTTGTGACAGTTTGATTTTTGATGTTACTTGAAGTTATACTGCTAGTGTGCGAGTTCGCTGCCACGCTACATGGCAGACTGCATCATTTAGCTGCAGCTATGGGGCATCTACACCGATGACATGACTTAATTCCTCCCTGCCCATTCTACTATCGGACAGCCAGGAGCTCCAAGAAGTGACACCGCTTCATGGTTAATATTCCAAAGACTCGAACTAAACGGCTAGAGTCTACCTTCATTGTACGAACTGCTAAACAATGGAATTTGCTACCCGAGTGGGTGTTCCCTGGTAGATACAATCTGGGTGCCTTTAAGTCGAGAGTGAATCGGTTCCTTCTAGGCGAGCGTGCTCCACCGTATGTCGCATCTTCACATTGCATCAGGCGAGTTGGCGGTCAAACACAAACCGATATGTAATTTAAAAAAAATGCATGCTCAACGCTAACAGTGAGTTTTATGACACTTTACATTTACAATTTTTCTAGAACACACATTGGGTTACAGCTTTATCTATGCGCGTCTGTTGTGATTAGTGGTACATGGAAACCTAATTTGCATAGATTAAAAAGACATCTGTTTGTATACATACCTATAAATAACTCTTTTAATTTCATAACGTTCACATGTTGATTCTAGCAAGGGTGCAGTCATAGGTAGGTACCTACTGAGTGATTAAGTACGTATGGTGATAGATCCTCATTAAAGTGGAACAGTGTCTTAAAATACAGTTTTTTATAGTATTTAGTGCCTACTGTGTTATGTTACCTTTCAAATGTTTCCCCAGGATCAACGGACTCCAAATCGATACACTTCAACTTAGACAAGGCTACTATCGATAACCTAATGACAACCATATCCCGTCAGATCGAAGTCGCAAAGTACCTCGCCGCGTGCGAAGCGACCGGTAGATTTACTGAGAAAGTGTTAGATGAGCTCATGCCTATACAAGGTAAGATTTTATTGTATTTTCGTCTCGAACAAATATTATATCGTAATCCAAGTATCTTACTTCTAAAGCTTTTTCAAACAACTGAACGACTAAATGGCGGAATGAATCTTGATAGAAATGAAAATAGTTATGTATATGATATTCCTTGAGAATTTGCTGTTGGCAGCCCTGTTGGCTCATTGGTAGCATATCTGCCTTAAGAGCTGAAGGGCGTAGGTTCGATTCCCGCTCAGGACAAGCATTTTATGTATCAACAAATGTTTGTTCTGTGTCTGGGTGTACTGTTTGTATTATAAGTATGTATTTACAAAAAAAAAACTATTTAAGTATTTTACCAGTTATCTGCCTTCCATAGCACAAGCTTTGCTTAGTTTGGGGTCAGATGGCGCTGTGTGTAATGTCCTACGATATAAAAAAAAAGATTAAATTAACTTGGCTACGTGTGTGTGCGTGTGTGTATAAATAATTTTCCAGTTTAATATTTACATCATATGTTGTTCTTTACTAATGGAAAGAAAGGAACCCAAAGTGACCCATAGTGTTAGAAGCAACGCGAAGTATTGCATAAACGTATTATGTTCCTTTTAGAATCAGAAAGGCGGGTATATCAATTTACGATAACTACATAGGTTAACGATAGAAAATGTATAGAAATTTAAAAAGTGTTCTATAATAGGGTCGCGGAGAGATCCGGAGAGCGAAACGATTCGACCGTTGACGCTGTTCGGCTCGAACACGGACAAGATGCGGTTGGTTGGGATCGTACTTGCCACTGGACAAACTGTCGAGGCCGGCTTTGAGTTGGCGCTCAAGTGAGTACACATGGAACTTGATTGCTGCTCGCATAGAAATTAATTGAAAAACCTATATCATGGCCATTAGGCGGGCTTTATAGAACGAAACTATTTTTTTTCTTTTTGCAGAGTGATAACTGAACATAAGCTGGATTCTATGAACATTTACACCCACGTGGCGAGATATCTGGTACAAACGGACCGGTTTATAGAAGTAAAGACGCTGGCTAAATGCATTCGAGCCTCCAAGGAAACTGCATCGAGGTATAGCTAGCTATACAATATAGACTATTTTTTACGGCACCATATCGTACGAAGTACTAACATACAATTTCTTATATTTATCACATTTTAAATGTTTAATTAATGTGTAATTTTATATTTATAACTTGTGTATCTATCTTATTCACACACACTCACACACACCCACACACACACCCACCCACACACACACCCACACACACCCACCCACACACACACAAAACACACACACACACACAATTTAAGAACTGCAGGCAGAATTAACCTAGATTTTTATATTTTTACGTTTTTTTATTTCATTCATATTTATTTTCGGCAACACTGGAAACTTTATATATACTCAAAATTCAAAATTATTTAATTTAACTTGATTTATTGTAATATTATTATTGTATCTTGATCTAAAAGGAGAAGCCACTGGCTCCTGACACACAGTCTTTGACTAGTTCGGGAGCCTATGGTTTAATGTATCTATACACCATGTTTTATGTCAAATAAATTAATAAATAAAAAATAAATAAATGATACGAAAATACGTGTGTCCAGCGCAGCGTCACCCAGAACCTCCGAATAACGAAACCTTTGGCGCTAATTACTTTGAAACGTTCGTAACCTCATCTCATTAGCCCTGTAATTTTGCTACAACAACATTACCATATTCCGGTTTAAAGGGTATATACATACATACAATATCAGACTCTGGAGTGATACCTACCTAGACGAGATAAAGATATCTTCCACCTAGTAAAGTATGAGAGGAGCTTGATACGTGGGCTACGCCTCACTTTTTCAGCTGATTTTACTACAACTTGTTTTTACTTGGTGCTGGTATTTTACCTATCTTACTTCCTTAGCAGGAACTCGTCTAGATAGGTACCACCGCAGTACCATACATTCTGCCGTCAAGCAGTAGAGTAAGCATTACTGTGTTCCGGTGTCAAAGGTTTTTTTTTTATAATATATAGGCTTGCGTTTGACCGCCATCGCGCCTGAAGTTAAGTGAAAAAAAAAGAAAGGTACTGCAGCTAACGAAATTACAGGACTGTTGGGATTAATCTTCCAAAGTCTCAAAGTAATGAGCGTTAAAGCAGCGATGCCATGGACTTTGTTTAGCAACTCAAAGTTCTGTGTATCGCTGCAATGGTCATGGGCATGCGTTATTCCTTACCATCAAGAGAGCGCATCGTTCGTCTCACTACTTTTACATTAAAAAAAAAAGCTCGAGGTGTGGTATTATAACAACATATTTGCATGTATTTTGTAGTTTGATGAGCGACCAGGCGCTGGAGTCGGGCGTGCGCGCGGTAGTGGCGCGGTGCGAGGCGCGCGGTCAGCTGCACGACGAGCAAGCCGAGCTACTCATCAACGACATACACAGCGTCTCTATAAAAGTACTCTATGACTACACTTTTTTTTTTTAAGTTTTGACGGAAACGCTTACGTTTCTATTATCTAAAACGTGTTACGTTTTAATTATAAAATCTAAATGCCATATTAGTGTTTAGTACCTATTTCAAAACGCCAACTTAATTTTAATGAGGTCAACACTCATGCATTTTATTCGGCACTTTATGATTATAATATAGACTATATTATAGTATGTAGTCTATGTTACAATATAGTCTATTTTTTCACTATTTTTAAACATTTAATAATATACCTAAGTTTGAAAAATAATTCATTTTTTTTAAAGCTTTATCGCGTTTCCCGCATGTCTCATTAATGTGGTGTTCTGTTGCCATGTAAAAGAGGAAAACCCAAATGGTCATTTCATATCTGTATTATTAGTAGATATAGAGATTTCTACTGTCTTAATGTCTCGAACATAAACTTTAAATCCATAGGTTCAAATAAAAACTTAAAACGTTTCTCATATGACGTGGTGTGTATGACCTTATAAATACTTACTATTAGGTCAAAATGTGCTATTTTCTTTTTCACTTGTATTCCTTCAACAGTAACAAGCTGGATATTTGTTACATCTTTAATCTACACTAATTAAAAAGAAACTATTCTATATCTTTCTATTCCATTGGTTTTCTATTTTCTTAATTACCTACAAAGAGGAAAGATTTGATTTTTTGTATTGAATAGGCTCCGAAACTACTGGACCAATTTAAAAATTTCTTTCATTGTTCACGGGAAGCTACACTATCCCCGGGTGGCAAAGGCTACTTTATTCTTCTTGATGGTAGATCTCCTTAGCAGGAGGTCGTCTAGGTAGGCACCACCGCAGTACCAGTTATTCTGCCGCTAAGCAGTAGTGTGTAAGCATTACTGTGTTCCGGTTTGAAGGGTACTGCAGCTAGCGAAATTACTGGGCTATTGAGACTAACTCTATCAAAAGTCTCAAAGTAATGAGCGCCAAAGCAGTGATGCCCTGGACTTTGTTTTGTTACTTAAAGTTCTGTGTATCGCTGCGATGGTCATGGACAGGCGTTATCTCTTACCATCAGGAGAGCGTCTCGTTCGTCTCATTACATTCTTCATTAAAAAAAAATTATAAAAAATAAAATGTAATTATATTAATCTATTTTCCCTGGTTCCAGATATCATGCTACTTAGTATGTCGGAATGTGAGCAGCGCATACATTCTGGCAGCCAAGAACGATCGCACCAACGACTTGCGGCGAGTACTGCATGAGGCCGAGCGGATAGGTAATGAACAAGTCAGAAATGCTTGTGTCAAACGACTCACATCCAGAAACCTTATGTAGGATACTAGTTAAACACCCCAAAGGCAACATCGGTGCAGGCCTTATTGTATGGTACGGATTCTAACGAATGTGACGCAAAACTTTTGACAGCGACCACATAAATGCATTGCTTTATATGCTGACACTAGATCCTTACTTACAAGAAAAAAATTAACGCTTTACGTGTTTTTTGTCAAGTATTACTATTGTTGGTTGGCACATAAGGGCTTACTATCATTGGTTCGGTACAGATAGAACTAGCAGAAACTTCAAAAGAAACCTTTCTCAGTTTCAACATTATACTTTTTATATATGCAGACGATTACTACGACATTTGTAAACCTTTTGTTTCATTAAATTTGGTTCAAGTTTTATACCAGCAGTGAATATGTATGTTTAGGCATGTACTCAATTAAACGTAGATTTTTAACTAATATAATGGAGACAAACATTACTGGTGCCCCAAAATCATGTTATTGCTGTTGTACTGTTGTAAATAAATATGGCATCGAGTATCCATCCAGTTGTCGAGTTGATTCGGAAATAAGTGTTGTATACCAATCTTGATATAATTATGTACATATATATATATATATTAGGGTGTCCCAAAAAAATTAAAGTCGTTTTTTTTTAACGCATACCCTCTCAATTTTTTACTTTTAAGTCAAAACAATTATAAATAAAATTTTAAGAAGGTAGGACCTCGGGAACCCGTGCCGACTTACATCAATACATCTCAGTACTTTCTCTCTAAAGCTGACGCGACCTAACGTGTCGATGTGCTTGTGATTACTTGTTATTTAGTTATAGAACTCGCATTGTTTTCAATCAGTCAACATGTCAGTGCAATTACACAGTTCTAAAAGGGGTATATTTTTAATATAAATCGTAAAACATCAAATAACGGGTTCAAAACATCCGTCTAATGGACAAGTTCTAGCAGTTTTATTTTACAATATCCCTGAAGTGAGTTTAATTGTCATTGAAAGCGCGAATCTCACTATTCGCGAGTGTATTATCTATTGGGAAAAGGCACGTATTCCTACTAAATCTTTGCTTAATTGTATGAAAAACTTTTAAACTTATCAAGTTTGGAGGGACTTGCAAAAACATGCACAAAAGGCACAAGACGTGTTTAAGCAGCGCCGTCAAGACTTTCTCAACAATTTAGATAATTTTTTAACATTGCACACGCCGATGCGCTTCAATTAATAAAAATAAATGAGGATAAAAGCTTTGTATAGCGTCAGAGAGAACTAGGCCTAACTTGGCACTTAGCAGGAGTGGATAAAAAATTGACTGATGGAGAGGAAAGAGTGCGCCTCAGAACTTTCGAAGAAGAAAAACGACGTGCTAAATATTTGTCTGAGCCTCCTCCTCACTCCTCCTTCTCCTTCGACATCATCTAATGTACCGTTACAAGACGACTCATCATCTGAATCTAATGAAAACTTACGATTTACAAGAGGACGTACCGAAGCTTGTCGAGAACACGCAACCCAGCAAAACCCTTCTGCGGAGAGATTTTATACTCCAAAATTAGTGGCAGCGCTAGATAGGTGTCGATTGAGTATGAGAGGTTCTGTGTTCAAGCTACCATTTAAGCACTTGGATATAATATTGATGAATTTCCGATAGTAAGTCTTCCATCCAAAGAATTCGCACAGAAAAACGGAAAGAACGCGCTGACACCATGAAAATTGATTTCCAAAATAAGGTACCAGAAGTTGTGACTGTTCATTGGGACGGCAAGCTTTTGCCTGCTATATATGCTCGGAAATCAAAAGAAGAATGTCTTCCTATAGTTATTTCTTATGAAAACATAGAACAACCTATTGCTAATTGCCTTAAAATTGAAGACAGTTTTCTACAAGAACGTCCTACTTTGTGGTCAAATAATGCTTCGTTTCAAGAAGCCAGAAAAGAAGTTTCGGCACTGAGGGTAGTAAACGATGTAGCCGAAAGAACGATTAAGAGAGAGAGAGAGGGAGTTTCATGGATTAATCACTGTTGAGGAGAAACAAACACAATTTTTTTAACGTTGCGTACAAGACCACCAGAAAATTTATCCTGACTCTAAAAAACAAACGTTAAAAAGAAAATTTGAACAGTAATAATATTTTTTAATGTAAATGAATAAATAATATACTATTTGGGTGTATTGAAGTTTAAATTAAATAATAAAAATTGATTTCTTAATTCCTCCTACAGTAAGTCAGTACAAATTTTCATGTCAAAAGTTTGGCATCAAGTCGGCACGGGTTATCGTTGTCCAATCGTAATAATATTTGTTATTTGAGTCAATGAGGTCAATACGAAAAAAAATAGAGGGTATGCGTATTTGATTTCGCGAAAAAAAAAAATTTCCCTTATGTCTTGGGACACCCTAATATATATATATATATATATATATATACATATATGGCTAGTTAATATTTTGTGGTGATGAAGTTCATGGTGCTGCTTATTGCAATATATTGGTCTTCCTATTTGAGGATTTATTGGAAGAAATTAAAATTTCAACCTTTGTTGTATTTACATGGAATTTGGTTTCATGGGATTGATTTTAAATAATTACTTGGATTTGGAAAATATGTTTAGGCAGTTAATTAATTAATTTTTCGTTTCATTATATCCTTATTACTTTTAAATAGAAAATATGTAACAAAGAAATGTAATTATATTTTATGGAATTATGTACACATTTTGTTTCAGCTAATATGTTTGTAAGCCACCAGTATTAAGAGGACTCATATTGTCATGTACCTAATTTTATGAAATTGTAATAATTGGCAGAATATATTTTTATAATGGCAATTTAGATTAGGAACTTGTATTGTTGAATTATGTTGGTCTCATATTGTGATAATATCAAAAAGCTATGCAATATCTAATTGTAAATATGATTGAGCTAAAAATATATTAAATTTTATATAACATTAAAAACGATGTTTTACTCTCAGCCCATCTAATAGTCTATCCCTAATAGTTGATTGTTATTTTTTTTATGATGGTATTTGACCACATTCACGGTTAGACTTTAAACAGAACAGAACAATGTCAAATTTGGAATTCAAACCTAGCCTGCCATCAACTACTGCAAAGTGAGGCAGCTAGCATACATCATTAAGTTCTTAACTGACCTTTAATATGCTTTTAGAATGTACATTATTTCTTGTAAGCAGTACCTCGTAAAGGTAGGACCTACACCTATGCAGGTTCATGTCTTTTCATATTGATGGTCCCAATGTGCATAGAGATGTCAAAAACTGAGGTTTACAGGAGAGTGTAATTTATGTTCAAACAGCTCTAGAAATAATTATATGTACAATTATGAATACTTTTTTTCTATAAAGCTTTATTAGCTTTAGGAACTTTGGGTATGTGCATATGAAAAATCTAAAGCCAATATGCAATTTAAAATCAATGACATTTTTGACATCTCATTATTTATTACTGAGGAAAAAACGCCCAATTACAATTACCTCACAATTATTCATCATGTCAAATTTAAAAACTTATGGTAGCATGCTATGTACATAGGGACCGTTGATATGTATGTTAACAAAAACAACTAGGTAACTTGATAATAAAAATAGTGTTTGAAGCAGTTGCCAGCTTAATGTTTATTTTAAAGTATGTAACATAAAATATAAAAGTAAGGTTTGTGGGACAGATGGTCAATGACTACAGCGCATCACTAGCACTGGAAGCACGACTCCAACTCTTCGATCTCTTACAGAGAGATGAGCACAATTCAATGGACCTCGTCCTGCAGCTAGGACATTAACAATGAGGTATTCAGCATACAAACACTTTTTAAATCACACTTGTTTCGCGCACATAATTTATTCAGTCTTGACACATTGTCATAACTATGGAGCCATTATTGTGTAGCCATAGTTTTCTTCTTGGGCTTCTTGAGCCGCTTCAGTCCATTAACACTCGTTTTCAATAGGTTAGAATAAGCAGTAGTGAACTTTTCAACTTCTCTCTGCTCTACAACTGTAGATAATTTTTTACTTTTAGATTGTGCCCTTACTAAACATTTATACTCGGGGTTTTTCACAGCTGGTGTGCCGTCTCGAGGGTGAGGTTTTGTACGCCCATCATCTGAAATATATTTCTCAATGAGATCTCAAATTTGATGAAGTTTATAGCAAATCGCTATCCCAAAAACTTACATCGCTTCATCGTCATTGTGATAGAACCTGCAACACGAGCCCTTTGGAACATCTTTGTAAGCTCCATCAAAAACTAAAAAACATAATGTGGTAAAGAAATGTTAAAAACTTGCGACGTATTCTAACATGTGTAAATTCGATACCTGAAAAATATTTTCTTACCTCATCATTTGTTAATAAAACCATTTTTATACAATGTTAAATGTCTTATCTTATTAAATTCATATGTATTTTGTGAGCTTCGCATTTACTTCTAACTTTTACAAATTATTTACACATCCTCATAAGAAAATCATGCAAGAAGCAGGCAGGATAATTGACGAGATTTGCATTTGACAGATGGATGAATAGACACGTTGACGTGTTGTGCTGTCACTGTGACAAAACTGACTTTGATATAAACCATAAAATGACGGTAAGCAAAAACGTGTTCATTTTTTTTTTTAAACCAGATCTTTTACGTTGGACGTGGAAACCTATTGGGGTGCAGATCCTAAAATTTTGTTAATACTGTATAAATCTTTAGTACGTAGTCATTTCGAATATGGTTTTTATTGTTACGCTGCCGATGTTAAATTTGTAAATAGAGTAAATGTATTCCAAAACAAATGTTTACGACTAATTACAGGGGCGTTCATGAGCACTCCTGTTGTTGCAATGCAAATCGAATGTAATCTACCGCCTATCAGTATCAGATTTCAGTACCTAAAAGAAAGATTTCTTCTAAAGCTCTTCAGCGTCTCTAAGAATAACACAGGTCTGCATCAAAAATGCTGTCTGGTTGTTTTTAACTGATTTCTATGTATTTAGGTGTTCTGAAAACGAGAAAAATACTCAAAAAATTCCAGAACGTCAGATTTTTATGCAAAACGCAAAATTTGATTATAAAAAGGAGTAACTTGAAGTCATAAATAATAGGCACAATTTTATTTTGATTACTGTTTTTTTTAATGTATACAGAATACATTATATACTATATGGCCTGTATATATATCATATTATTACTTTCTAAATAAAGAACTGCCTATTTGAACTAAAATAACAAACAGAAACATGTTGTAGCCTAAACGTACGCGCTCCGACAGTGTAAAAAGTGGCGCGGGACAATTACGCATTATCTCGTTAGTGCTATATAGATCTTGGTTCAGTATAGTGCAATGTCATCTGTGCGAAAGTGTGTAAATTTGTCTGACAGTTTCTGTTATATTTGTGGCGAATATATGGTATGAAAGCAACAAATTAATATCACGGACTTTGTAAAAAAAAGTATACTTCGCGTATTTTGGTTTAAAACTCGGAGATCAGGATAAAGTTTGAGCTCCTCATAAAGACTGCAAACGATGTGTTAAAGACCTTCGAAATTGGTTCAAGGGCAAGAAAAAAGCTTTCCGATATGCGATTCCTATGGTATAGCCATGGGTAACTCAACAGATTTACTTGAGTCACGCCGCGGCTCGCAGCTCAACCCTTGAGCTGAAAACTTGAACCGGCTCAACAGGTCATTTCAGATCAGTTCACGTACTTCTCGAGGGAGTCATTTAGTCAATAGCGAAGTAAACTAGACCTTATGCAGCGCTAGAATATACAGCTCATATAGTTGGTTTCTAGTTTCAGCTCAACAACGTTGGAAATGTTCTCAATTTATCGGGAAATCTACTGATAAAAAATATTTTGAAATTATTTTTTTTTTTTTTTTCGATTAATATTATAATTGCCTAAGTTTGTATGTATGGATATTTGTTAATCAATCATGCTAAAACAAATGAAAGGATTTGCAAAATAAATTGCATATAAATAGTTTATTATCTGGATTAACATAATTATTATCTTGTTTATCCCGGGAATTGTAAGATTCGTGGTAAATATGCTCTCCTTCCCTTTCTAAGTCATTCTGTTTCGTTCATCATTCTGTTCAGGTCACACTGCTTCAAAAAACAGATCGCGTCGCATCGGCTCCGTTCGGTTCACTTTTCAATTTCGGTTCGGTTCGCAATTCAGTTCGATTAGCTGCGGTCGGGTGCGCGACAACGATGACTCGATGAGCCGCAAGCCACGATTTGAGCTGCTTGATCTGCAGTTGAGCTGCAGCTCAACGGTTCAAACCTACGCGATCTGAATATTTGAACCGGTTCTGATCTGAGTTACACACGATTACTATGGTATGGCGCGAGCAAAAGAACCATAGTTATGATTGTTACTTTTGTTCGTGTAATGTGAAAGGGTGTAATCCAAAACGGAAGCAGTCAATTTCATACCCAAATCTAGAATCAGGTGTTCGTCCCATCCCTCATGGGACAGAAATACCAGTGCTCAAGGTCCCTACTACCTTGGAAAAGGTTCCAAATTCTGACCAATCTTGGTCAGAATTTGGTCCTGTACCTAAACCCGATGATAAGTCAAGTTTTGAATTTGAAGATGACAGCAGTCCGAAATTGTTTTCCCAGGGCGAGCTAAATGATTCGGTAAGAGACTTGAATCTTCCCAAACCTCAAAGAGAAGGCTGGATTGCCTTTAAAGAGGTCATAGAGAAATTTTTAGGCAACAACAAAGACCGTCATTCAAATCGTCAAAAGAATGTTGACAGCGTTTCAGGCTTTAGATTGCCTAATGAGTTTAAAAGTTCATTTTCTTTATTCCCATCTCAACTACTTTCCAGAAAATTTAGGAGATGTAAGTGAAGAGCAAGGTGATTTCACCAAGATAAAAAAGATACCAGGGAAGATGGAGCGTCTCAATGATGGCAGATTACTGTTGGACGCTTCAGAGAGACCTTCCAGATGCTTCCCACAAGCGAAAATGTACCAAAAGGAGCCTCACTGGGAAAAACAAATGTGTTTAGGGCTTACTAACGAATGTATTTTACATAATAAAAAATAAATAAAATAAGTTTTGTCACACAATTAGAAATTATAAATTTTTTTTAGTCTATTAACTTTCATTTATAGATGATAACTTGTTTACTATTGTCAGAAAACGTGACGTTCTATGAAAAAATAAATGTCATTTTCGGATTCAGCACACCCAAAAACATAAGAATTACGCAAAAAAACCAAAACAGCTCTCAATTTTATTTTTTTTGCAGACTAGTGTAATCTTTTAGCAAACTTATCCAGTGTTCAATATATATCAGCATCCAAGCCATTTTACATGCTTCAAGGAATACAAGAGTTTAAGAGTTATCTTGAAAAATTAAACATTTTTCAATCAGATGATGTTCTTCCTTGTTATGAAGGTTCTTTCATTAGCAAATTTCCACCAATGAATATAGTTATTGACAAAACTTTATCTAGTAAAGAAGACGCTTATATTATGTTGGCGGAGTGGACAGATCACAAATTTGTTTACACGGATGGATCCAAAAATGATAGCGCTGTTTCTTTTGCTATATATGAACCATCTTTGAACATAGGGGTTGGTTACAAAATTAATAAACAAGCTAGCATTTTTACGGCTGAAGCTGCTGCAATACTGTATGCTTTAAAACACATTCAAAATCAAAACAGAGGTTACCCCAATTGGGTCATAGTTAGTGATAGTATGAGTGTTTTAGAAAATCTTGCGAATCATAAACTGCGCGCAAACACTAACTATCTAATCTATCATATTAAACAGCTGTGGGAGAAATTAAAAATGGCAAACATAAACGTTGTTTTTACATGGGTACCCTCTCATAAAGGTGTGGAAAGTAATGAAAAAGTAGATTATCTGGCCAATGCTATTGTCAAGTTCGGAGATGTTATTCCTAGTCATGGTATTGGTGCCAGTATATTGATACCTTACTCTGACGTTGGCTCCATGCTTAAGAAACGTTTATGTCATGCATGGGGAAGGCATACATATGATCAAACAGAGGTGTTTATTAAAGGTTCTTGGTATGCTACACTTGATGTTCAAATTAACTCCAAACCCTGGTTTTGCAAAAATAAATTCTTTTTCAACAGAAAGTTCTATTCTATGATTTGCCGTATGCGTTTTGGTCATTGTCGATTAAATTACCATCTTTTCAGCCTCAGGATGTCTAACTCTCCTCATTGTAAATATTGTTTAGCGCAAGAGGTCGAATCTCTTGATCATATCTTTTTTGATTGTCCGTCGTTTGGCATTCAGCGCCTTATGCTCATAGACGGACTACTTGAAATATTTAAAAACTCTGAATCGGTCCCGCATTGCATCAAGGAGTTGCTTATAAATACCTCAACGTATAAACATTTATATACTTATATAAATAATACTGTTGGTGAAATATAGTGTAATAATGTGTGTAGTATAGCATGTATGTAATGTACCTAATATAAATAACGTATGACATTGTTTAGAAATTTCCATTGATGAATGTTAATAACACTTAAGACAAGGCAGTATGGCTTTACAGCTTTAGCCTGCCCGATGGGGCAAATAAATAAAAAAAAAAAAAAAAAATTGGACGTGGAATTATTTTGCTAACTTACGTTTTTTTTTGGCGGGAACCACGAAAAAGAAAAGGCGCGTTTTTCAATTGGTGATCAAATAAATTTCAATTTTATTGAGGTTTTCTTCATATTTTCTTGGAAAAAGCGATGGCCCGCAAGAAAAGAAAAAGAAAGGAAGATTCCCTGCTGGCGGATCTTCCGACTTCGCGTTCTGAGGAGTCTTCGGACACGGATTCAATAGCGTCGGTTTCGGCAAGACCTCAAAAGAACAAATATGAGATATTTAAGGTACCGGGGTATTCACGTAAGTACCCAGAAGGATCAAAACGAGCAGAATTCATTGTATTTTTACAAAATACAACTGAAAATGTCATATTTAACGATCGTGACCGCATGAGTCTCTCTAAAGGACTTCGGGAGCATGGCGTCTCTGGTGTTATGCACCTAAAAACGATTAATAAATATAAAGTGGGTATAACATTTGATCTTCCCAATAACGCCAACATGTTCTTAAAGAATAAAAAGCTACTAGATCAGTTGTGCCTCAGGGCAACCATTCCTGCACGTGACACAGAGATTACAGGCGTTCTCTCGTCTGTGCCCACGGATATGTCAAACAAACAAATCTTCTCCTTGATAGGGAGCTCCAAGCACGTCATTCAAGTAAGAAGATTCATGCGTAAAGTGAGAAGTGATGATGGTGTAAGTTTTGTTCCCACGCAAACGGTTGCTGTTACATTTGCAGCAACCACTTTACCCGACTATGTCTACTTGGACTCTTGGCGCCATGAAGTTCGCATGTACACACCTGCAATAAAACAATGTTTGAAATGTATGCGCTTCGGTCACATTGCCAAATTTTGTCGCAATGCAGAAACATGTTCAGTGTGTTCAGGCAATCACAATTTTAAAAGCTGCACTGTTGACTCCAATAACGCCAAATGTGCAAACTGCAAAGGGAATCATATAGCAATCTCATTGTCATGTCCTATTAAAAAACAAAAAACTGAAGAAAATAAGTTAAAGTCTCATACAGCCTCCTATTCAGACTTGTTTGATGCTAAAGCTTTCCCAGCTCTGTCTGCACGGACACTAGATATTCAGGTCAATAATTTGATGAAGTCTGATACATTTATTAACATATTGATTGAAACTATCACAAAAATTATCAGCAATAAAGATGTACCCATCAATTCGGGGTCTATTAAAGAGGCACTCAAAAATACTTTGAGTCTTAAGCTACCTGGTACATAATGGATCACTTGAATATAATTCAATGGAATGCACAAAGTTTAAACAGTAATAAGCATATATTTACTAACTTCCTCTACACCCATAATATTCATATTGCAATAATATCTGAAACTTGGTTTAAAAGTCATCAAAATTTCACAATAAAACATTACAATATTGAACGTAATGATTGTGGAAATAATCACAATGGTGTGGCTATTATAATCCACAAAAGCATTATTTATTCTAATATAAACACATACTTTGATGATTCCTTACAAAATATTTGCATTAAAATTACAGTGAATAACAGAGATATCAATATTTGCAGTTTTTACTGTCCCAAAAATTCAGATCCTGTATTTTGTAAAGTCAAACTTGATACTTTGGTAAAGTCTCTTTCCCATCCATGTCTTTTGGCTGGGGATTTTAACGCTCATCATACTTCTTGGGGTTGTGGCAATGATTCACCTCGAGGAAGAGATATATTGGAAGTCATTGATAACAACAATCTAGTTCTTCTTAATGATGGTCAACCAACAACATTGGGGACACTAACCTGGCGTCCAAATGGTCTAGATTTATCTTTCGCTTCACCGTCTTTAGCATTGCAATGTGAATGGTCAGTTCTTGATTTTCCTCTTGGTACCAGTTATCATCTTCCAGTAACCATTAAAGTATTGCTTGGGAATGATAGCAACAATTTAATCGGCAGTTGTAATGGTCAACATTTGCCTGTCCACATCAACTACAGATGTGTGGATTGGAAAATGTATGGTGACCATGTAGATACTTTGTTGAAGGGCTTCAAGCCGAACCGCTCTGACCCTTTGGTCTCTTATCTGAATTTTTGCAATATTTTAAAAAAAGCAGCTTCCAATTCCATTCCGAGTCACTCTGCTTCTAGTAGCTCTGCAAATAACAATCAGTTGTGTCATCATTTGAAACATCGCAAACATCAACTGCCTTGGTGGAATTCCAAGTGCTCTGAAGCAGTTTCAAATTTTAAAAATGCATATTTGAATTTTAAACATGATCCAACAGAAGAAAATTTTTTGAAGTTTAAAAAAATTCGAGCTATTAAAAAGCTCACTTTAAGGATAGAGAGGCAAAATAGTTGGATATCTCTTTGTGAAACATTTAACAGATGTACACCCATGTCTTTAATTTGGAAACACATGCGCAAATTCAACAAAACTTATAGCGCTCATACTTATGAAAATGATTACTGGGTTTCACAGTTTTTAAGTAATTTTACACCAGACTATGTGTCAAATAATGTCAATAGTGTTTGTAATGAAAGTTTCAATAGTAATTCTACTAATAACTATCTACTTGGTTCCTTCTCATTAAATGAATTATCATCAGCAATTTCTAGCAGAAGAGATACAGCATTTGGTCTCGATGGTATGCCATACAAACTTTTTAAAAATCTAAATAGGAAATTCTTGGAAATATTCTTAGAGATCTTAAATTTACTCTGGAAATCTAATGAAATTCCACAAGACTGGAAGATAGACTGTTTAGTACCTGTTCTTAAACCCAACAAAGCAAAGTTGGACCCCGATTCCTATCGTCCTATCGCGCTAACTTCTTGTGTAGGCAAGATATTTGAACAATTGTTAAAACAGCGGTTGGAGTTTTACATCGAGCAAAATGGTATTTTACCCTCAAATCAATTCGGTTTTCGTAGAAATCGCTCAGCTCGGGAATCAATTTGTCAGCTGAATCTTGATATTCATAATGCTATTGTCGCTAATCAACATTTAGTGGCGGTTTTTTTCGATATTTCTGGTGCATTTAACAACGTAAATATTGATATTCTCTGTCATGAACTGATGTTGATTGGAATTCCTGGCAAAATTATATTATGGGTTAGAAACTTCTTGAGCAATAGATCTGTCAATGTCAAGTTTAACGGTCATGTCTATGGTCCGAGACGTTCGTCTAGAGGAGTATGCCAGGGCGGAATTTTATCCCCCCTGCTTTTTGTACTGTATATACGACGACTGAATATGATTTTAGGTACAAAAGTTAAAAATTTACAGTTCGCTGATGACTTAGTTGTCTACGCATCGGGGAAAAATATCTATCAAGTAGAGACCATTATTAACGATGCGTTAACAAAGTTAAATAATTACTACTCTTATCTTGATCTCGATGTTAATCCCTCAAAGTCTAAAGTTATTGTATTTGGAAAAAGGCATCTTAGCACATTCCATATACACTACAATAATATATCTATTGATGTTGTTCAAGAAGTAAAGTTTTTGGGTGTATTATTCTCGCACAACTTGTCCTGGAATAATTATGTGAAACAAATTACTAACAAAGCTAATAAAGCTTTTAACGTCTTAAAATCTTTATCTGGAACCTATTGGGGTGCAGATCCTAAAATTTTGTTAATACTGTATAAATCTTTAGTACGTAGTCATTTCGAATATGGTTTTTATTGTTACGCTGCCGATGTTAAATTTGTAAATAGAGTAAATGTATTCCAAAACAAATGTTTACGACTAATTACAGGGGCGTTCATGAGCACTCCTATTGTTGCAATGCAAATCGAATGTAATCTACCGCCTATCAGTATCAGATTTCAGTACCTAAAAGAAAGATTTCTTCTAAAGCTCTTCAGCGTCTCTAAGAATAATCTTTTAGCAAACTTATCCAGTGTTCAATATATATCAGCATCCAAGCCATTTTACATGCTTCAAGGAATACAAGAGTTTAAGAGTTATCTTGAAAAATTAAACATTTTTCAATCAGATGATGTTCTTCCTTGTTATGAAGGTTCTTTCATTAGCAAATTTCCACCAATGAATATAGTTATTGACAAAACTTTATCTAGTAAAGAAGACGCTTATATTATGTTGGCGGAGTGGACAGATCACAAATTTGTTTACACGGATGGATCCAAAAATGATAGCGCTGTTTCTTTTGCTATATATGAACCATCTTTGAACATAGGGGTTGGTTACAAAATTAATAAACAAGCTAGCATTTTTACGGCTGAAGCTGCTGCAATACTGTATGCTTTAAAACACATTCAAAATCAAAACAGAGGTTACCCCAATTGGGTCATAGTTAGTGATAGTATGAGTGTTTTAGAAAATCTTGCGAATCATAAACTGCGCGCAAACACTAACTATCTAATCTATCATATTAAACAGCTGTGGGAGAAATTAAAAATGGCAAACATAAACGTTGTTTTTACATGGGTACCTTCTCATAAAGGTGTGGAAAGTAATGAAAAAGTAGATTATCTGGCCAATGCTATTGTCAAGTTCGGAGATGTTATTCCTAGTCATGGTATTGGTGCCAGTATATTGATACCTTACTCTGACGTTGGCTCCATGCTTAAGAAACGTTTATGTCATGCATGGGGAAGGCATACATATGATCAAACAGAGGTGTTTATTAAAGGTTCTTGGTATGCTACACTTGATGTTCAAATTAACTCCAAACCCTGGTTTTGCAAAAATAAATTCTTTTTCAACAGAAAGTTCTATTCTATGATTTGCCGTATGCGTTTTGGTCATTGTCGATTAAATTACCATCTTTTCCGCCTCAGGATGTCTAACTCTCCTCATTGTAAATATTGTTTAGCGCAAGAGGTCGAATCTCTTGATCATATCTTTTTTGATTGTCCGTCGTTTGGCATTCAGCGCCTTATGCTCATAGACGGACTACTTGAAATATTTAAAAACTCTGAATCGGTCCCGCATTGCATCAAGGAGTTGCTTATAAATACCTCAACGTATAAACATTTATATACTTATATAAATAATACTGTTGGTGAAATATAGTGTAATAATGTGTGTAGTATAGCATGTATGTAATGTACCTAATATAAATAACGTATGACATTGTTTAGAAATTTCCATTGATGAATGTTAATAACACTTAAGACAAGGCAGTATGGCTTTACAGCTTTAGCCTGCCCGATGGGGCAAATAAATAAAAAAAAAAAAAAAAATTGCTAACTTACGCGGGATAATTGAGACAATTTCAAAAACACCGTTATTTCATTACAGGAAACATAATTATAATAAAAAACCTTCTGAAATATTATGTGACTGTTATGCTATATAAATGCTTTAGTGTATTATTTTGCTAAAGCGACAAAAAAACGAAAATTGTTATTTGTTACCTCATAGAGCTACGCCTTGCGTCAACAAGGCATTAATTTTTATTCAGTATTTAGGTGAGCAACCCGAAAGTGAGTTGCGAGTGATTGTGTTCGGCGGCGTGGTGATCAAATTCAACGATATTATTACAACTATAAGACTATCAAACCAAACCAATATGCCGATTTATGGTAAGGACTTTAGCACACATTTAACTATTTTAAATAAATACTACAAACGATACACAACAATAAATTTTAATTAACTTATCTATGTGATTGTAAACAAGTATGAGACTGAATGTCAAATCTATTAAGCAAGTGGTTCGTACAAGTACCACTTGCTTAATAGAATGCTTTAATGTTTTACCTATAACAAAAATAAGATAAAACAGGGTATTTCGGAAAAAATTATGGAGCTTATGCTTAATCTATCGAATTAAACGGTTTTTACTATGGGATCGGAAAATCAACTACCTAGGTATTCTATAGATAAATGTCATTGTCCTTCAATAAAATGTAGGTATGGAACGTGTTTTTTTTCGCTATTTCAGGGTTGGTCCTATAGTAAAATATGAATATATTTATTTTAATTCAACCTTGATTTACTTAACTTTTTGTTTATTAGCTCTCAATAGGAACGCAATGGTTGTCCGGTACCTCCCTAGCGCTTTGCTCACGGTAACACTTCCACAAATTTTTGAAGGCATTTTCTTTATCTACATCCCTGTTCTAGATAACGTCCCTACCTACACTCTAAACCTTAATCCTAGAGCATGTGGTAGTGTTAATTAAAATTCATAGTATGGCTTACCGTACCGTATTTCGCATAAAATACGGTTATTCATCCATGATTCAAGATTAACAAAGTTTTAGTATCCGGCCGACCTTCCGCGCACCCATATAGCACAGTCCAGTTCTGGTGCAACAAGCCACCTATTTATACATTTTGTTTCTTTTGTACTGTATTAATGATTTAATTCAATACATTTCGAAAACATGTGTAGGAAACGGAAAGTATAAATACTTAGTAAGAAATTATGTTTAAATCTACAGATCAAAACTATGTCACGGCCGTGATTACTACTGCGGGCGTGATAGGGACGGCCTATGCCGGTTATAAACTTTACCAGTCCAAGAAACCAAAGCTCCCGACGGAATGGAAGCAGGTCGGCATCTTGAAAGACCTTTACATTTATCCCATCAAATCTGTCGGTCCTGTTGTGATGGAAAATGCAGAGGTGACGGTGATGGGTCTGAGACAAGGATGGCTGAGAGACAGGTGAACATAATATGTAGATACCTACATGCTACATCATCCGTTGCTGGGTATAGAATTTGACTTTAACTAAAATAATGCTTCTATTCTAAACGTTGTTAAGCCCAATAGGGATGGTGATTTGACTGTGTTCTTTATAGGTACTGTTTTTTGTTCTTTGTACCTACTGTATGGGAGCAATTAATATCTTAAATCTTCTTTTGCTATGCCGTCAGTCCTGTGTTAATCTGATCTAGGTTCGACCGGCGATAGTGACAATATTATCTACCTATCTAACAGTTAGACGACCTTTTACCATGTCTAGCTTAAAGCAATATAAAATTGGTGAGAGAAAATTTCTGTACCCCATTAACTCCGTCCAGCGCCATTGTTGTGTCGACGATATTATATTAAAAAAGCTAGATATGAACAGTAGATATTTGGTACAGGATTGGAATGACGTTAGTTCATAAAAAAAGCCAATGTTTTGTGGTTGCGGCAATTTCATTTACCACTGATATTTTACTTACTACAAACGTATGACGACGACAAATCAAGAATACAATTCTTGATTTGTCGTACATTTTATGACAAGTCCAAACAACAAATCACAATTATCTATTTTGTGCAAAGATAATAATTTTACATGACAATGATATCTCGTGGTATTTTCACGAGACAACCGACGTCGCTGATGCATTGTGTCGAATAACAATTCTTGTAGTTATGTGTATTTTTCTGCTCCAGGGTTCTAATGGTGATAGATGAAAAGAACAATTTCATCACGGCGAGAGCATTCCCTGAATTACTAACGGTGCATCCGTCAATGAAAAGCTCTGTTCTCACATTGAAGCATGCGGATATGAACGTTTTAAAAGTAAATTTAGCTGAGGTAATAGAAGATTCATAGAAGTACGGAGTTTATTTCCTTGGCAAGGAATATTATGATTCGTGTCTAATGTTTTTTTACAGATTGTAGAGTTGGGAATCGAAAAAAAAACTGCGCACGTTTGGGGTGTGCCAGTTCCGGTTTATGACTGTGGATTTGAAGCCAACGAATGGTTTTCGAGGTAATACAAACTCATATTACTTATACCTATATATTCATATAAATATCTACCACTTTCCTATGTTGCATACATGACTACTTATAGAGAATTGAACGAATTTGGCTGCCTAGTTGGGAGACCGTCTGGCTTCTAATCTGGAACATGTCTGAAAGTTCTTAAAAAAACTTCTCGAAGATGTGTGACGTCTGTCAACCCGCACTTGGTCAGCGTGGTGGAATATGACCATACCCTTCTCACAATGAGGCTGATTCGGAATCAAAAATTGGCATTACTCGTAAGTCGTGCAAAGCATAAGATAAACAATCATAGTTGTATTTGTTTTTGACACACGTAACCAACGCTCTTAATTTGTATTTAGGTTACTGATAACGAAATTTCAATATACCATACTTACTTAATATTTATAAATAAATGTGCCCATGGTAGTTTGCCAGAATTCCAAATAATACCAACATTTTATTCGATATGCCCCACGCCACCACAAATATTAATTTCTTATTCAAATAGTCGTCGTGTTGAGTGAGAGTAAGTACATCGTAAAACTTCAACAATAACAGTCTTATCAACACCACCGTAAATGAACAAAATAAACTCGCCGCAACGATTATATTGACCTACGTTATCAACCCATGATAAACCTGTATGAAGCACGTCGAGAAAATTTTGAAATTGTTATTCAGACGAATGCTGCTCTCATTATATTGACCATTTCGACATGACAGCGTAACTGAAGCAAAAATAAAGCAAGAAAATAAAATGTGTATTCATTGTTCTCGAACCACGATTATGATAAATTTGTCGATGGAAAAACATTCTGAAAGTAACCGAAAGAAACATAAGTAAATATTTTACGTAAAAATTTAACAAGGTATCTATTTATTAAGTATTAAGGTTACGAAAGGTTTATTTAACGGTACAATTATCTTTTTTTTTTATATAATGCAAAAGTTTTACTGCGGGTAAACTACTTTCGGGTGCTTACCCGAAAAACCGACAGTCGAATGATCCGCGACGTGTGTCGGCGTATATTTAAAAAAAAAAAAAAAAAACTTCTGTCGATCTCTTGATGGATGTCCGTCGACGTATTGATCTTTGTTGTAGCGATAATAGCTCATTGGCTAGCGCATTCGGACTGCACACCAAAGGGCGTGAATTCAAATCATTGCTGAGTTGAAAGATGACGTTTCAAGTCATCACTCAACATAAAGTAAAATTTTTTGATCGAATGGTGTAATTACAATCGGATGATATATACCTATACATTGTAGTTGCAACACCAAACTGTATTTTGATTTTGTTATCACCAGCTTTTTTAATTACCTTCCAAATGCCAGTAGCTGTGATTTCACTATAAAATTATGCTCCATTTGTCCATAAATGGAAAAAAATTGTTTGTATGGAAATCGAACTACCTTAAATATACATTCACGTTAAAAAACTGCCATAAGACTATTATGACAAGCACTAAATATAGGAACAAAATCAAATCGATACATTTTGTTGTAGACTCCTGAATCGTGATGCTTCGAGTTTCCGTTTGGCCTACTACGCGTCTTATAAGCCGCGACTGTTAAGAGATCACGGTAACTTCTACAAGTTCACTAAAAATGATACGGTAAGTTTATATAATTATATTAATTGTAAAAAGGATGATCTGCCATATCAAAGGCATAAAATCACATAATAAAAATTAAGTTTTTCTATGTAAAAGTAATGAGACGTACGTGATGCTCTCCTAATGGTAAGAGGAGTTTTGGCGGGAACGCGGGAAGAGTCGTGTCGCTCCGTTGTATTTTTTTCCAAACCTAGTGTTTTGTCAAGTGTTTATGCATAAAAATGGTGGTGTTTTATTCATAAAGTGCCGAATTACAAGCGCGAGTGTGGGAAAATGATATAACGTGGTGAAACATGAGTTTTCGTGTTGCTTCCAAAACTCCATCGAAGCTTTATAGTAAAGTCGCCACTACTTTACTAAAGCATGACTGAACTTAACTGACACGAACTGGACTTGACTAAGACGACTTTGACGATAGCTATAGCTAAGATACAGCAGAAATAACACTTAAGACAAGGCAGTATGGCTTTACAGCTTTAGCCTGCCCGAAGGGGCAAATTATTAAAAAAAAAAAAAAACTAATGGTAAGAGATATCGCCTATCCATGACCATTGCAGCGCTACACAGAACTTTTGAGTAGCAAAACAAAGTCCAGAGCATCGCTGCTTTGATGCTCATTACCTTGAGACTTTCGATGGTTAGTCACAACAGCCCTGCAATTTTGCTAGCTTCAGTACCCTTTAATCCGGAACACAGTAATATTAACACACTACTGCTTAGCGGCAGAATGTTAGGCACTGCGGTGGTACCTACCTACCTCCTGCTAAGGAGACCTACTACCAAGTAAATTGCTGATTGCTGAAATTGCTGACGTTGCTACGATTTTGACAATAGAATTACCTACTACCGGAAAATGACAGGCGTTACAAGCTTTGGGTGTAGTAAACTGAAAAGAAATAATAACATTGTGCTCTATATGAACAACTTTTATATTGGGTATAGTTCTGAAATATTGAACATCCCAAGCTTATAACTATGTAAGTACCTACATAATTATATCTCGAAAATCTAATGGTTCCCGTAAAATAGCGGACTAGTTCGTTATCATTCGAATCTACTATTTATAAATATACTGCATGTAGTATCTACGCACAGCTCGTAGTTTTGCTATTTAGGCTTGATTTGACTGCCAACTCGCGCGATGGTGCGGCCTACGATTGAGCACTCATATCTAGAAAAACCGATTCACTCGCGATTGCATCTGGATGAATTCGACTTTGATGAAGGCATCCAAATTATCTCCTATATTCGTCTCATAACTTTTACATTAAAAAAAACAACCTAATAGCTTTTCTATGCCTTCTAGGGCGCTTTCCCAGATGAAGTTTCCTACAACCTGATTAACGAGGCGTCAGTAGAGGAGCTCAACACACGGTTGAAGGACTGCCAGGTCACGCACCAGCACTTCAGACCCAACTTTGTGCTAAAAGGCGCCGGCCCGTACGACGAAGATAATTGGAAGTTTGTAAAAATTGGAGAAAATATCTTCGAAATTATCAAACCGTGCACTAGGTAAGTCAACATTGGCATACATTTTATACCTTTTTATATTTTATAGACCAGTGATGTGGATGTATGTTAAGACTTGTAGACGAAGACGTTTTCCTGACGGTTAGAGATAACACCTGTCCATTGCTGTGGTACCTAGAACTTTGGAGTAACAAAACAAAGACCAGGCTCGTTACTTTAAGACATGTCTTAATAACCCTGTAATTTCGCTAGCGGCAGTTCACAACAGTACCTACCTATTTACATACTATTACTTAGTCTAGTTCGTTCTTGAAATAACAGCAAAATTATTAATAAAATATTGTATTGTATTCTACGCAATAAGGCAAGGCAAGGGTCCGTTTCCTTTTTCTATACATATTTTTATAAAGAGGAAAGGATTTGTTTGTATTGAATAGGCTCCGAAACTACTGGACCGATTTCAAAAATTCTTTCACCGTTGGGAAGCCACACTATCCCCGGGTGACATAAGCTACTTTTTATCCCTGTATTCCCACGGGAACTACGCGGGTGAAACCGCGAGGCGTCCGCTAGTACTTTATAAGTACCTGGGCGACTGAACTTTGTTCAGTGCAAAGAAAATTTCTAGTCTAATAATAACTCGGAAAAAGACGTTTTTCGTTCGGAAATTTCCTTCTATAAGAAATTTCATCAAAATCGTTAGTCGTTTTCGACATCTCAATACATATATTGCTCGTTTATTACGTACATTAATTTAAAAAAATATTCTAGATGCGTGCTTACCACTATCGACCCTGAAACTGGTGTACGTAACAGCAGCAGCGAACCACTACAAACACTAAAGAGGTAAGTAAACTCACGAACCAACAACACCTCATAATAAATTAACACGTTTTTTATTTACTATCATTCTATTCTAGCTTTGCACATTTCATGTACATACTTTTTTTTTATTGTCACTTGATAATGGAAAAGAACTGGCTCTCAAGTGAGGCTGCTGGAACACACCGATATGCTTGGCAGCAGATTTTCAACTTGAAGGTTGGAGTACTAGAAAGTATCCTACCACCATGCTATGCTCACGATGTTTTCCTTCACCGGCAGCTCATTGTTGGGGTTTGAACCCACGCTCTTCGACGTGCGATCCAACCACTGAGCTATCATCGCAACAAAGTATTTAGGAAAGTACGAAAACAATAAAAACACAAAACAAAATTGGGTACAAAATTTATGTTCCAGCTACCGCAAAATCGTAGATCCCGTGGAGCGAAAGGCGGCGGGCTGTTCTCCACGCATGGGCCTGCAAATGGCGCTGCGGAGCGGCCCCGGCGGCAGGATCTCTCTTAACGACCCTATCTATGTAGCTTAGATCATGCATGTGTTCATGAACGTATAATGGTTTATCATTACCTCCATAATCGTTGATGTACATTTGGAAGGGCACGGGTCACGTTATTAAACCTTTTATTTTATTTTGTAAGATAGGTATGGAAGCACTAACTTTTTGTTGTTATTATGTTTTAGATTAAGTACGTTTGGTGGTTTATCTAATAAGATATTGTTACATTATAGCCTTGTTGCATAATAAATATTTGTATACCTGCGTTTTTTGTTTTGTTTTGTGTAAATAGTTTTTTGCATTTAGTCAATACAGACGAAAGACGTCAGTGATAAGCTAAGGTCACCTTAGTAGTTTCTTACAGTTTTTTAAGATCAATTGGAAGTGAAGTCTATTTTATTTTTAAAAACCTCCATGTGATGGTTTTCATCGTAAAAATAATGTTATATTTCGTAATGACTTTGGAATCATTATAATATTTTTTTCTTTTCATACCGAATACAGGTACTGGTCTACAAAAATAACCCGCTATTCCATAGAAATATTTAATCGACTTCCCAACAAAATATATTTACCAGCTGATTTTTCATTCGCGATTTCAGAATCGTTTCTTATAACTATAATTGTTCACAGTGATCGATTGATAAGAACCAAAAAGTATTGCTTAACTTTCCCGAATCACTTGTATGTGTTACCACTGTTTACGAGGCAAAAATCCCCTTAGGTAACTAGCAACTCCTTTTACTCGGTAAATTTTCCTCATATTTTTATGCGATCTCTAAAAATGCAGCATCCAATACTAGGCTAAGTTAAATAAAAGAATGGATTTGTATAGAAAATTGTTTAATACCTCAATACTAAATGCGTACAATCTGCGCAGCAGTGGTCAAATGTTCCTTATCAGCAGAGATCAGGACGCGAGCGAAAGTGCCGCCGCCCGTGCCCTTCGTCAGGTGCTCGGGATTCACCACGACGCACCCATTCACTTCCTGTAAAATTTTTATAAAAAAAACCCCACTTTATTCCACTAAACGCAATCACGGCTAGGTTACAATGTTTTGTTACGGAAATCCCATTTTATGCAGTTTCTGTGTCAGCAATCTGAAAGTATGATATCAAAAAAAAGAAGGAAAGAATTTTCCCAATCGTTTTTTAAATGCCGGGTTACTGAGGCAATTAAAAAAACTAAAATATATCGGCATAAAAACCAAGATTAAATTATGTATTTAGATAGGTAAGTTGTTAATACAACCCATTTATTATCGAAAAATATTATAATGTTTTTACGAAGCCACAGTAAGTAATAGAAAAATCGTAATTGACAAAAAACATCTAAAAATTTGGCATCTGAACAAGCTAATTTGAATCAGAATGTACCTTGACGAAGTATCTGAAGTTAGATGGCAGCACTAGTACATGCGGCGTGCTGGGGAGTTGCGCGTGCGCCGCCCAAAGCGCCGCGTCCACCGCGAGCGCGGGCGTCGGCCACAGCGGGAGGTACGACTGCTGAGATATCACGTGGGATGCCAGGCGGGAGAGCTTGTCGCCACCAGCGCCCCTACAAAATTCAAGCACAGTTGGAATAAAAAGAATATTCTCATATTTATCCAAAAAAAATATTTATTTATGCCAAACAAGCTTAGTAAAGTCCATGCGTAAGTAACTTCGTTTAGCTTGTTTCAAAACTTCCGTTGTACGCTGTTACGTACGCCATATTTTTTATTGTAACTGACCACACAGTAATGGCTGACAAATTTTACATGGTTGGAATGTTTTTATTGGGGCATTTAATTTGATACTAAACACGACGCTAAAGTAGTAATGGACTGAATGGACAGAAGGGCAATACCGTTCGTATCGTTACTTTTACAAAAAAAATAGCGCGCTTGTTACGTCAGTATGTTTTTTTTTTATATTAAAGTAATGAGACGATCGAGGTGCTCTACTGATGGTAAGATATAACGCCTGTCCATGACCATTGCAGCGACACAAAACTTTGAGTAACAAAACAAAGTCCAGGGCATCGCTGCTTTGCACTCATTACTTTTGAGACTAGATGGTTAGCCTCAACAGCCCTGTAGTTTCGCTAGCTGCAGTACCCTTCAAACCGGAGCACAGTAATGATTGCACACTACTGTTTGGCGGCAGAATATCTGGTACTGCGGTGGTACCTAGACGACTTCCTGCTAAGGAAATTTACCACCAAGTATGTATAATGTGCTTGAAATGTCGCGCGCCTATTGTTGGCTTGAATGACAGTTTATTCTAGAGAATAAGAAACCTCATCGCCCCGACCCTGTTCAGAAATAGTGACTTGAAATCATACTCAATATTTTATTGCAATGTTGAAAGTTTTTCAAGCACATAATTATGTCTTTATTAATAATAAACTTAGTGAATACTTTCTAACCGCTCTGTAAGGTGTAAGGCCATAGCAAATGTAGAATGGTGTATATTTAACTAGATAATAATGTACGTATGCAATTATGTATCCTAATATTTATTTGCTTTTTCTTTCCATCCAAAGGTTGTCTGGAAGAAAGCGCTCTAGGCGATAAGACCGCTCTTATACATCAAATATCTATTATATTGTTTTGTTATGTTATATATATCTTCTTTATTATTATTATTATTTTTTGTTTCATATTTGTATTTCTTTGTGGTCTGTGTTTCATTTTAATTTGTTTTTGGTGTATAATAAAGTCATATTCTATTCTATCGTGCCTAGTTTTACACGTGTAAAACAAACGCCAGTGTACCAACACTTCAAAAACCTTTGTGAGAATACATTGTCATCGTATCTTCGCTTATATTAGGCTAAATGGCGTACAAATATATTATTATGCCTATTATTAAAAAAAAAACAAAGACTAACTTACATCGATATTTCTTCCTGGCTGATGTGCATCAGGACATCAGTGCTAGTGACGCCGACCACGACTCCGCCTATGTTTAAAGTACATGGATCTGGCATGAAGTGGATGTTTGGATGTTTCCGTCGGCTATGGTACGGCGGGGTCGGATAAATGTTCACGTGGAATGCATCCTTTAGGCTCGACACTACATAAATTTTTGTGAAAGGGCTGAAAGGAATACCTAAAATGTATTGACCCTAAAGATTCTGGTTCATTAACTGCATGCATATTACAACAAAAAAAAAAATATTTATGACAAAAAACAAATAGGTTAGGTTAGTATTTATGACAAAAAACAAATAGGTGAGGTTAGTATTTATGACAAAAAACAAATAGGTTACATCAGCACATGAAATGAAAAAGAAGCACGAGCGTTTTAGCGGGAACGCGGAAAAAATCGTGTCGCCACATACCTAGTATTATTTTTCAAGTCTTGTGTTTTTTTAACCGGTTTTATTTAGCTTGCCCTGTTTGTTGCTTTTTTTAGGTCAAATTTAGTTTCCAATATTTATGTATAGTTTTTTTAAATAGTGTTGTTTCTAGTAAATCTTGTAGTAATCGAAGTATTGAATCTAGCAATTATTGTTAAGGTAAATTCAACAGTTTTACTAAATCATGACCGGACCGGACCATCACCTTATTTTGTGAGAATTATTCAACTTGATTTATGACAAAACACTTGACACTAGCAATTGCACAAAGTGCGACGCCTGAACTCTGCGGAGATTCAAAATCCACCGGCCAAGAAAATTGTTATTTATCTATAGCCCATTTCAATCATAATAAAATACTATTAAAAGTATAATTTGTCGAGTCATTAGGGAAAATAATAAAGAAGTCTTAAAAAATTATATTATACTCACCAAGTACTATTCAATTCTCCCAAGCTATCGACCAGCTTGTCAAAGAACGACCTAAAGGTCTCAGCCATAGTGTTATCCTTCACTTTGGAATGTTCACTGTCCATAAAAGGGCCAGTCAGTATGACTACATGTGGTTTTTGTGTGCTGATGTAAGTCACGAAGTCTTTGAGCGGCTCGTACGCCATGTTGTCCGATGTCGTGTAGGGGCCCGCGGCTATCAGTACTGATAATGTGCCTGAAATTCGTTTCAATATTCCCTCTAAGTATAAAATCAGTCCATTAAAAAAAAAATTTGTCGGGTTTTTTTTTTAATGTAAAGTAATGAGACGAACGAAATGTTCTTATGTTTAAACATAACACTTATTCATGATTATTTCAGCAGAACTCGGAAATGAGTCACAATTTTTTTTTTGGCATCATAAGGAAACCTTATTTTCTAGTGGATACATTCAATAGTTTATGTGATGTTTTGGCTTTGGGTGTAGACTCGACACACCTCTGGGGCCCCTAGAGCCCAGCCTCGACAATTAAAAAAAATAAAATAAATGGACGTTGACATCCCTGTCGATTCATTGGTAGTATGTCTGCTCCAAGAGCTGAAGGGCGTGGGTTCGATTCCCATACCGGATAAACATTTTGTGGTATAAACAAATGTTTGTTCTGTGTCTGGGTGTTCTGCATTTATTATAAGTATTTACAACAAAAAAGTATGTATTCTATCAGTTATCTGACTTCCATAGCACAAGCTTTGCCTAGTTTGGGATCAGATAGCGCTGTGTGTAATGTCCTACGATATATTTATGGAGGAGGAAGAGCACAAACTGGGAACGTGTTTTGGTAGCTAAGTTGATCAGCGGAACTTATTCAGCAATAGTGTTGCGTTTGCTGTAGCAAAAATATGTTATCCGTGTATACCTGTCAGTGTATTCATCATATCAGCCGTGTGATCGGGCAACGGTAGCGCGCCGTCTGACAGCACCTCCTGAGCTACGAACAGATCCCCGCGGGGGTTCACCCCGCGCATCACCACCACTTGCCCGGGAAACAGACAATACTGCTTCAGGCTGGCGAAGAAACAACAATGATTGTGTAAAAAATAATAATTGTATATTGATTGATTCAGGCGTTACTTTGCGGAAGTTCATATTGAATATTCAAGGTATATATTTAGTTTGATTTCCTCTTAACAGTCGTTATAGTTACAACAGTGATGAGGATTTAAATTTAATTAATTTTACTATGAAAAGCTTATCCGAAACTTTACTTATAATATCTAAACTAAATTTGACATAAACTTAAAACTAAAACAGATTAAAATAACTATAAGTCTTTATATCCTTCTCTCGCTGTAGTAACCACTTGCCGACGTGTTTCGCCTCTATACGAGGCATCCTCAGGACGTGTGGAGTTGTTGACTCTTCGAGCGCTTGGTCGAGACCGAGTTTTTAATAGTAAAATTAATTAAATTTAAATCCTTATCACTGTTGTTTGTAACTGAAACTACTGTTAAGCGGAAATGAACTAAATATATACATTGAATATTTAATTGTTTATTGTTATTTAATTTTAACTTCAATAATTAGTGTTACATTTCCCATCATTCTGTTCTTAGTCAGTAATCTGTTTCTCTTTCCTTGGCGCCTAGAAGAAATCGTTTATAGCGATGAGGCCGCCACAAGGTATGTAGTTCATAAGGTTCTTTTGTTTTCTGCACTTTTTTTTCGTGTGCACAACAAAGATAATTAATCTATACATACCTGTCAATGTCAACTGGTACAGTCTGACTAAGTGATTGCTCCCATGTTCCCTGCAGCACCACACTTTTTGGGTTGAGTCTGGCGTCGGCGTCGCACTCTATTCGACCTGATACTGCCACCTCTGTCTGGAATGGAAAAATGCACATATTCATTCCTACCCGTTTTATTGATTTCGTTAACTTGGACCTAAGAACAAACAAACTTTCTAACAATATGATCATTTTGAAATAGCCATTTCATAATCTAAAGCATCTATAGTCATTTTTTTCTTTCTAATGCACTAGTCACTGCAGCAATAATCCTCTAACTGACATTTGTTATGTCTGTATTTACATCTTTTTATTTTTGTGTGTTTTGTCTGTAGTTATTTGTTGTTGTATCTAGTGTCTTATAAAAAATGCTTTTCTTTCTTTCTATTTATTAAAACAAATCATTAGTACATAGATAAATAATTGATCGATTCAGGCGTTACTTTGTGGAAGTTCATTTTGAATGTTTAAGGTATATTTATCTAGTTTATTTCCGCTTAACAGTCGTTCCAGTTCCAACAGTGATGAGGACTTAAATTAAACTAATTTGACACTGCTTGAACGACTGTTAAGCGGAAATAAACTAGATATATACCTTAAACATTCATTAGTACATATTTACATAACATCTGTATTACCTGTGATTTAAGTCTGACTGAAGTTGATTCTGTGATATTTGCTTTTCTCAATATACATTGAGATAAATAGTTAATGTGACCATCGAAAATACCGGCTTTCTCGTGCATCAACTCGAAACCAAACCTAAAACATATTTAATAATTATTTTATTTTCTAATTGTAAACATTTAATCCCACTAATATTATAAATATGAAATTTTGGATGGATGTTTGTTAAATTGTTACTCTTTCACGCAAAAACTACTGAACGGATTTGGACGAAATTTGGTATGAACCTCCATACATAGCTGAGACCCTGGATTAACACATAGGCTACTTTTTATCCCGAAAACATGTAGCGGGCAGCTAGTCTGGTATAATTTAAAGCAGTGCTGTGAATAGAGGTATGGAGTGACGATATGCGTAAGTGTTAGAGGCTGGAAGCAACATATCGGAACAGGCAGAGTGGCATACCCTGGAATAGCCAGGCCTATGCAGTAATGGCTCATTATGATGATGACAATGAAAACTATGGCTAGTTATATCTTGCTATTTTTCTATGATTCTAGTTGGCATGTACTTAAAATAAATGCAAAGGCGGCTTTACCTATTGTGCAAGGGTACTTACATGGACTTCGTATGTAAGTCACCGTCATCATTAGGTACCTGCGTTATTCTACAGTTCAGTAAATTATTCGGTCCATTGGGCTCGCTTATAACCTGTAACAGTTTCTCATCTCCATAGGAGTGGACGACAGTACCGGCGTTAGCTCTTGATGCATATTTTGCTGACGCGCTGAAATTATAACTTTTTTCTACACACATATAAATGATACGACTATAACCACCTTCAAATGCTTTTTGTAGCGATGATAGCTCAGAAATGCTTTTTGTAGCGATGATAGCTCAGTGGTTAGCGCGGTAGGTTCGCATGCCGAAGGGCGTGGGTTCAAACCCCAACAATGAGCTTGAGTTGCCGGTGAAGGAAAACATCGTGAGGAAACCATAGCATGGTGGTAGGGTACTTTCTAGTACTCGGCTGGCTAGCTACCACCCTCAAGTTGAAAATCTGCCGCCAAGCATCTAACGGCATCTTCCGGCAGCCTCACTTGAGAGCCAGTTCCATTCCAGGCTAGGTGTGCTTTACCATCTTCGACCACACCTTCACGTAATATCAGGTGAGCTGTGGTCAAACAACTAGCCTGTCAACCATAAAAAAAAATTAAAAAAAATGCTGTATTTTCCAATCTAGAGCTATACGTTTACATTGGCGTTCTTTTCTTTCAGCATTTCTTTTTTTTTGTTGATAGGCTAGGTCTTTGACCACAGCTCACCTGATATTAAGTGACGGTGTGGTAGAAGATCACACCAAGCTGACCAAGCCTGGAATGGAACTGGCTCTCGAGTGAGGCTGCCGGAACATACCGTTAGATGCTTGGCGGCAGATTTTCAACTTGAGGGTGGTAGCTAGCCAGCCGAGTACCTACTAGAGAGTACCCTACCACCATGCTATGGTTTCCTCGCTATGTTTTCCTTCCCCGGCAGCTCAAACTCATTGTTGGGGTTTGAACCCACTCCCTTCGGCATGCGAACCGACCGTGCTAACCACTGAGCTATCATCGCTAAAATTTAATGTTTTCTTAAAAATAATGCAACCGATATTTTTTTCCTACCAATATAATTAAATTTATTTTACAGCATAACATACGTCTCTGAAACTGGTACCGAGTCACAAAATTTTCAATAGGTATTAGAGAGAAGCATAGGAATAACTAAAGAGTCAAAATTACAAACACTGAAAAATCAAAGTTGTACATGTTAATCAGCATAAATAAGACCAGATTGGACACACGCTACTAAACAAACTAAATAAGTGAAGCAAGTTACAGTACGGTTTCCAAAAGATGGAAGCAGATAACTATGATATTAGGCGATCCACAACCCGTGGATTCATACTAGACAAGAGTATCAAAACAGAGCCTAATTTAGAGAATTGGAGGTCTATGCTTTAAAGAACATAATGCAGAGTACTTTATCTACATCTACACTAATATTATAAAGAGGAAAGATATGTATTTTTGTATGTTTGTAACGAATATCAAAAACTACTGAACCAATTTCAAAAATTCTTTCACCGTTGGGAAGATACACTATCCCCGGGTGACATAGGTTACTTTTTATCCCTGTATTCCCACGGGAACGGGAACTACACGGGTGAAACCGCGAGGCGTCTGCTAGTAGTTTATATTAGTCAAGTCAACGTGTTTTATGTTCTCTGTATTATGTTAAGATTGATTTGACCTTTACTATTATTACTTATACGAAATTAAATAATTACTGACGGCATTATAATGATGATAAAGGTTAGAAGTATTACTTACATAGTCGGAGAATATGACGCTGGACATAGCTCATTCTGGTTGCCAGATTCAATTTCTACTTTCACTCTCTGTAATATATGATAATTTTTATATTATTTATAGTTATGTACTTTATCAAATAATTTTAATTTTATTACTTTAAATGTATCTAATCAGGAGATTGCAGATATCCTTTTGGTGGAAAATTCTTCAGATAGGTACGATACGTTATTTTACAAAAAATATTAGATGACACTCACCAGCTCTCTTTCTTTCATCTGTTACTGTGTAACATTTAATAAAGGATTAAGGTAAGGTGAGTAAGGATTTTTAAATATCAATTCCCGTTCAGGGCATCTCACCCCCATTTTACTCTCCTATCAGTCAGTAAAAGTTATTGTACCTTTGATAGTGAATACATGTTACCCCATTTCGCGAAAAGATGGCAGTTTTATTTGCAGTTATGTACTTACATTTTTTAGCAGTATACGTAACTGCTAAAATCCCCACCCTTTTTCGTGTATTTGTTTGTTTGTATGTACCGATCTACTGTATACATATTCTGTGCCGTAAGTACTGATCAAAAATACGGCGTAGCATAGAGGCGGGTTTTTATTTTTCCACCTACAGTAGGTGGAAAAATAAAATATATTTTCTTAATACCCTCTACCACAAAAATACCTTTATTGTAATTTCTCGCGTTTTTGCCAATCACAGTTTAATTACTCATCATAGGTTCATGAAAACATATTTCGCTTTAGTAAATATGTAGATTAACTTAGTCAAAACTTAAACAGACTTTCATTTTGGGTTTTGGCTTTAGTACCAACCTACACGGCTGCCCTTCAGACTGGTTTTTTGGTGTCTATTATTTGTTAATAGTACCTTTTTATTACAGCGAAATTTTTTTTTTTTTCTTTTGCATAATACATAAGTGTATGGTGCTGACTGAAGCATTTTTAAACAAGCCATATAAGAGAAAACTATATATTTAGGTATATTATTATAGTACTATTAGATTTCCCTGACATCATTAATATGAATTATGTATTTAACAAACACTTTGCAACATTTCACCATGAAGTGGAGGTTTATTTGATGGCTGCAGACGAGTATGGATCTAGTCATGAGTGTTATGTACATGCACCAGAAGCATACTCGCCCACAAATATCATCAAGTAAAATATTCATAGTGAATAACAATTTAGTATATCCCAAACTAAATTAATTTACAACAATTGATCTTTTAATTATGTTTATCATCGGGACTAGCACTCAAAACTATGGCTAAATGGCTGAAATGTTGAGGTAAATAAAATAAAACAAAACTAATTTTATAGTATTTTGTGA
The DNA here is from genome assembly GCA_905404145.2 of Biston betularia. NCBI lineage: Eukaryota > Metazoa > Arthropoda > Insecta > Lepidoptera > Geometridae > Biston > Biston betularia. The sequence continues at coordinate 7,584,409 of FR989879.1, forward strand.
GTGAATAAGTCCAGGTGATAAACATAATTGTGTTCAAATCACTAAAGTAAATAAAATACAATAGGTCTATTACGTAGAGTGCTTATTTGTTGTATCGAAAATTAAAATTTGTATTGCTTAAAATTTTATGCAACACAACAATTTATTTTAAAAAGTATTATCTAATTTATAAATTATTTATCAAAACTTAGTTCATGTAAAGAGCATCAAGTAGAGCCATTCAGGAAGCCTTATTTAGCACAGTTGGGTACTTCAATTAAATAATTGAACAAGTATATTTCAATACTGTTAACAATAAGTAGCCAAAAGTCACATTAGCTTGTATGTAATTAGATAAATAATCTTAAATCTTATCTCAAATATTTTTACCATAAAAGCTGCCAAGCATTTCTCTAATGGTGTATATAAGTTAAGATTCTTGAATGTGTAAAATAAACTTAACGTTGTATGTAGTTGGCAAAAAAACATTAAAATAATTTTTATTTGCCACACCACAATCACCGGTGTCCATGACCTTAATACATTTTTTTCCCCAAACATTACCTAAGCCAAACACAATACAGGTAGAGAAGTTATCTAAATTTCATGGTTCTATATAAAACAATGACAACTAATACAAAGTATCCCAAGGCAGCTTTGGCAGAATCATAATTATCAAATTTTTTTAGGCAGGTATGGCTACACAGTAAGTGAAGGTGAGCATTGTTACATAATATTATGTTAAGGGGTTCCTTAAACAAACATCGGAATTGCATGTCCTACGCACTGTAACCATTCCCATCCCTGCAACACTTGGACCAAATACCTTAGAAAGCTAAGAAGTTATATTAAATCTTGTGTTTATATTTAAAGCTTCTTCAAAACATTTCAGGGCAGGAGTTTGCATTATGATCAGCCACTGCTATTTCTCTGATTCTGTACAAACAGTATAGTTTATACTAACTTTAGAAAGATCTGAGCTAGGAATCCACCATACTTGCATTGTATCATTATCATTTCTTTTAGAAGACACAAGCATTGAGTGCCATCTTTAAACTGAAGTTCGGAGGTCAAACAATAAATAAGTTTCAAATGCCACTTACACATACTGTCAAGTATCCCACACTCTCATTAAAGAACTCAATTGCACTGAAGTCATTTTGTAAGTACTAAATAAAAAAAACAAGTCAAACTAATTTCAAGCAAAAAAATAAGCCAAATGTGAGTCACCAAATATTTTATCTTACCACATACCTAATTGTTTGTGATATTATGCATGTTATTGTATGTTCATAATTGTGTTGTAACAAGAAATTTAGTCATAAATCCTTAATACAAGCTTAACTTACACTTGGTTAATCTTTGTTATGCTTTAAAACAATAGCAAAAAAAAAGTGAGACATCATGTTGCGATTACAAAAAGCTTATTTAATAACATTACTTGTGCTTCGTACACGCTGGCTGTAGGTGTTCTGGAAGCAATCAATGAGTGTAGATCTAGTCACAGGATGTACCACTGTGCCACTAGACCTATACCCATTAAATGCAAACAGAATTTTGTTTTCTTGCTTCGTTTCTTCATTAAACCTTAGATTTCATCAATAAATCATCAATAAATCATTAGATTTCAATGTGGATTTATATATAGTAAAGAACCCTGCTTGAATATATATATAATAGATTCCGAAACTGTCCCTTTCCTACTCCTAACATTAGACAATAACCTTGATAGATGATAACCTTAAATTTGTATTCACTTAACAACTTGTTGCTATGTTACTAGTTAGGATATAAGATAAAAAAAGTCATAGGTACCTTTGGTGTAGCAGCCATATAATTTGAGAGAACTTCATTGTCAGATCTGTTTTGTAAATAGTAGAAAATTGTTTGTAATCAATAATTAAACATGATAAAGATAAAGTACAATCTTGCTAATATTGCCACTGAAGTAGTAACGCTTTCTAAGTACTCAAAAAAATAATCCCGTATTTGAGGAAGTACCTACTCGTTTTTAATTTATGAAGGTACACGACTACTTATTGTGATAAGACATAAGCACGTGGAATACGAAAAGAAAAGGATACTTTGCTGTAACTGGCGCTCCATACACCGTCAGACTTGCGCCGGCGACGATATCTTTTGCGGCAGCGTTGGAACGGTTAGTAGCGCGTTTGGAAAATTCCCTTCTCGCAAATAAGTCCAAATTCTCCAAATCTGGCGATGCGCCGTTTAGGTGATTTAAGCTAAATGCCATCCATTGTTCGACGAAAGATTCTGCATCTATGTTATATTCTTCGCAAAAACTGACGCCTTTTGGGAGAAATGATAAAAATGAAACAACCTTGAACGTTCATTGCAAAGCGGTAAGATTGAAGGCCGCTTTTACGGTAATTTGAATCAGTAGACATATTTCTGTTTAATAAGCAGTTCATTGATATCTCAGATTATTACTCACATTTGGATAAAACTTCGTTTTGTACTTCTATACCCAAAAATTGAAATTGCTCAGTCACCAACTCTTCGGAAGCCATTTTCTGTAAATTGAAAAGAAAAAGAAAGACCGAATTTAATGAAAGAGCGCGAACATTACAGAGTCCACAGACAAAAAAATAGTCATAGACTCATAATGGCTTCCATAGACTCTGCAATTCTGCATATATAGATAACAAACAAGATACTATGAACCGAGAACAATTTAAAAGGCCGCTACCAATGGGTACATTTTTAAAGATTAGATTTAGCAATTCTAACATTCAAAATATTTTTGTTTTCAATCTATACTATTGTAAAGAGGAAAGATTTGATTTTTTGTTTGTTTGTATTGAATAGGCATCGGAACTACTGGACCGATCTGAATGACTTTCATCATTAGAAATAGAATGCTGCATGATCACTGAGTAACAAGCTATATTGTTAATCGAGTTATGTTTACCCGTGCGAAGCCGGGCCGCCCGCTAGTATTGTTTATAGCAGAACAAAAGAAAAAAATCATACCTAGTAACTACGTAACATTGTAGCTCAGAATATGGGGGCTTACTACGTTTGTTGTTTTTGCTGCGATTGCAGCGCAACAGTTTGTTTAGACAAGTACATAATCATTTAATCAAAGAGTTATTATTTCTTCATGCTGTAACAACTACTTAGCAAATCCTAGCCATAATATAATATTTAACTATCTAGCAGGCTGTTAACAGGACAGGTAGTTGAGGCTTAATAAAACGAGTATGTTTCAAAAGATAATAATAGTAATTTTATATTATATAATAGTAACTATTTGTAAAAAGATAATTTTATCTACAAAATTACGAAAACATAAGCCATTAAATTTTACTGGCTCAAAGCTTCTCTGTATACACACACACACACACGTATACACATATTTGCAGAGTACACAGTCACAGACTGAAGGACATAATATGACTTATTTATTGCATCGGGAGTTCCTAAAATAAAAATAATGATACCTAAAGGAAATTTAGATAAAGTAATTTTAATTTTTTGTTATTTTATTTAAAAATTAAAAAGATAATATATTCTTTCCAATAATGATTTGTAAAAAGATAATAATAATTATTTGTATCTACAAAAATACTGAAACAAGCCATTAAATTTATTGGGTCAGAATTTCCCTGACCTGACCTGATGTCTTAGTTTGTGGCAGCAAAGTAAATTGATTTTCAGGAGCTCCAACCCATGATCGGCCAACATACAGTTGGCCACGAGTAAAACATTCTTTTTGTAGGTTGATTTCTACTAATTCAAAGGTTTTACCCTGGAAAATGTTACTAGTTAACGCAACTGATGTTTTTACCAGGAATTAAAGCCATTAAAATGGGATCGGCAGATCCGTTTGAAACGAACAAGCAAACTAAATTTCGGTTTGATTCATTAACTCATGACAACTTTTAAACAGTATGTCCAATTTGAATAATTCAATAAGTAATCTACAGGTACTAATAATATAATTACAGTGTTGAATATATACTAGGGCTCTAGGCCCAGTTTACTGAGCTCCCACCCTGAGACCTGCAGGGAATGCTTGGCTCAGTTCCTGCACTGACAAAAACTGAGTCTCCTAACACTTTGCAGATTGATAACAGTACCTGAGTTCTTCTAATTCTGACTGTGACTACTTCTGTTTGCGTTTGGCTGTCACCGCGGCCGCACGCGTGCACTACTTGATCTATACCGAACTTTGGACCGGTTCCTACTACTAGTGCTGGACTAAGGTGCTATCGACATTTGTCGATAGATCACACCTTAGTCCAACATGGAAAAATATCTAAAAAATTCTACATCCAACTCGGGCGGGGTCAGCAAGAGACCCAGAGAAGAACCAGTGTCTCCAGATCAATGGACTAAACCCAAGAAGTTCGTGGCGAACCCTAAGGAAGGCCCTAAGGGAAACGAAACGCCTAACAAAAATCGATTCAAGAACCTACCAGTGGATGTAGACGATAATTCATTAGCCTCATTCCAAAATGCCACAAAGAAAAAAGCAGCTAACAACACTCCCCTAATTGTAATAGAGTTAGATGAAGAGTGGACCCATGAGAAAATCAGGCAAGTGATTTTAAAGTACAACAAGGACTTTCACATGCAAAATAGAGGGCGGAAATTGGTGAGAGTGCAATCCTACTCTGCACACAATCATCAACTGCTCAAGGACGGTCTACTGCGTGAAAACGTAGCTTTCCACACTTACACTCGTAAAGATGAAAAGCAACCAAAAGCAGTGATAAAAGGGCTACCTAAATTTGTACATGTTAACATTGCTGAAGAACTAGCATCACTGGGATTTGCAGGAGCTACTACATCGGAATTAAAAACTAGTTATACTTCCGAATGCCCGCCTATACTTGTTCAACTACCATGTGGCACAAACATGACCAAATTCAAGCAGATCAGGTACATGTTCAATTGCGTCGTTGATATACAACGATACAAGCCGACCAAAAAGCCAGGTACGCAATGCTTTAGATGCCAAGGGTTTGGCCATGCATCAAGGAATTGTAATAGACCAGCACGGTGTGTAAAATGTGCCCAGTCTCACCCGACTTGGGAATGTCCTAAGAAAGATAGAACAGAACCTGCGCGTTGCTGCAACTGCCAACAAGAACATCCAGCAAATTACACACAGTGCATCGAACGTCTGAAATACTTGGACCGTATCGAATCTAAGCGCGAAACCCTGCGGAAGAGTATATTCTCTGTAGTCCACCCAGCAGAAACAACTAGTCATAAAACCTGGGCTCAAGTCACCGGTGCTATTAAAAAGAAGTCACAAACTTTAACTCCGAACAACAACATATCATCTAAGCCTCTAACAAATACACCCAGCAGGATTAGTACGAAGATGAGCAGAACATTCACAGATAAGCGACTCCAAGCTGATACAGATGTCACAATTTCAAATAGCAAGTCTTCTCTGGACTTTGAAACCACCGAAATGCTGGAAATCCTAACCACCATCCAGTCAATTAAGCAAGAATTTACGAAATGTAAAACATTTATGGAAAAAGTAATCCTAATATTGAGCCATCTCGGGCATTATGTCTAATTGTCATGAACTACGGGTACTATATTGGAACGCCGACGGTGTTCACAGCAAGCAGCAGGAACTAGCAGAATTAGCAGTGAGTAGACTTAAAGCTGACATCATTGCGCTCTGCGAAACCAGGTTGACTACTCGTCTTTCTCTTAAAATACCAGGTTATGACTGCTACCGCATGGATAAGCGTACTGATGGTTCTGGCCAGGGTGTAGCTATTTTGGTTCGATCCGACTTAATTCACAATTTACTTCCCACTCCGACCACTCAAAACCTAGAAGCAATCGGCATTTCCCTAAACCTGAGCAACAATAAAATTATTATCTATTCAGTATACCACTCTCCTAATCTTCCTCTTATATCTGATGACATAGATCGTATTATGTCATCTGGTCATATGGTGCTGGCTATGGGTGATCTTAACTCAAAGCACACACTGTGGTCACCTGGTGTAAGTAATTTGCGCGGAAAAGTCTTGTATGAGCATATGCTTAACAATGAATATATTATTCATGCTCCTCAAGATTGTACTCTTGTGCATTATTGTGCCAAATATAGTGCATCTATTCCAGATATACTTCTCTCAAAAAACGTTTATTCTCTCGATGAAATAATAACCATTCCATCCTTGTCTTCTAACCATTTTCCAGTGTTTGCGAAACTGAGTATGGAATTCCGACGTAACATTATTAAAAAATTCAATTATACAAAGGCAGACTGGGCCAAATATCGTAATTACCTCAATACTAATACAATCTTGTCTTCAAAAACGTTTGAATCCACAAGCGAAATTGATAAATTAATAACAGATTTCCAGAACAAATTACTGGTAGGAAGAAATCTCTCTATTCCCATCACCACATTAAAACCCTGGAATTCTTTCTCGCTGCCTAGAAGGATCAAAAGATTGGTAAACTATAAGAACCGTCTTCGTAGGTATGCTGTGCTAGAATCAAACCTCTTGGTGCGAGAAATCTTACACCAACGCATCAATCTACTTAAATACAAAATTAAGAACGATATTCAATCATATAATGACAAAGTTTGGCAACAAAAACTTCAACGCGTTGACAATCCTAGTTCTGATCTTTGGCGACTAGTAAAGTCTGTGAGGTCAACCAACGCGGCTTCAATCCCAGCACTTAAACAAGAAGATGGTTCTTCAACTACTTGCCAACAAGAACAATGTGATGTGCTAGCCCAGAGTTTCTTGAAGAACATGCTACTAACAGATGCTTGGGTGAGCGATGAAACCAATTCAGTTTTACGATCTGTATCGGCACTAGATGACCTCCCAACAATTGATCATACCATGTTAGTACGACCGGCTGAGGTTAGAAAGTGTATCCTAAATTTAAAGCTCCGTAAGACTCCCGGTACCGATCAAATCTCAAACTTACTTATTCGAAATTTGCCACAGAAATGTATTGTATTCCTAACTAAGGTTTTCAACGCGTGTTTTACTTTGAATTATTTCCCAACACCATGGAAAATAGCCAAAGTGGCAGCTATCCAGAAACCTGGAAAAGATCCTGTAGAACCAACTTCTTATCGCCCAATAAGTCTATTACCGTGTCTCGGAAAACTATTCGAAAAGATTATTTATGGACGTCTATTAAAAGCCTCTAAACACCTACTAATTGACGAACAATTCGGTTTCCGCCAAGGTCACTCGACGGTACAGCAGATAGCTAGAGTAGCTGAAATCGTGTCACACAACCTCAACCTCAAATACTCAACGGGTATGTTCCTCCTGGACATTGAAAAAGCGTTTGACACGGTTTGGCATGAGGCCTTACTTCACAAGCTAATTTTGCTCGGAGTACCTATTTCTCTGGTTAAAATCGTAAAATCTTATCTATCAGATCGTACTTTTCGTGTACACATCCGTGAAGACACGTCCTCGCTAATGCCCGTGCCTGCAGGTGTGCCCCAGGGATCCATCGTGGGGCCATACTTATTTGTGTTATTTCTCAATGATTTACCCGTGCAGCCACGGACACATTTAGCCTGCTTTGCAGACGACACAGCTTGCTTTACGTCTTCCTCTGATACTGATTTAATAATAGGCCGACTTCAATTATCCATTGACCGCCTGTTGGACTATTTTAACAGATGGAAGCTTAAAGTTAATGGCTCCAAAACTGAAGCCATTCTTTTTACCAGGAAGCGAACCCCACCATCACGAATGCTAAAAATCGAAGGGCACAGCATCCCGTGGAGTAAGACAGTAAAGTATCTTGGCACAACTTTCGATAACAAACTGAACTGGACCGAAAACTTAACAAAACTGTGTCTCAAAGGTATCAAAGCAATGAACGCCCTAAGCCCTGTGTTAAATCGAACCTCTAGCTTAAGTAGTCATACGAAATTACGAATATACTGCACCCTGGTCCGACCGTGTATCACGTATGCATGCCCTGTCTGGAGTAGTACGAGCAAAACTAATGTAAACAAATTACAAGTCTTACAGAATAAAGCGCTCAAGTACGCATATAATACTCCGTTCCGCACTAACCTACAAAAATTACATTTACAGATAGGCTTACCAAAAATCGATGTATATATTTATAAACTTGCAGAAAAATTCTATATGCATACAAACCCTAATAGCAAGAACATACTAATTAAAAATATTTGTAAAACTCGCAAGATAGATCTCACGTTTATCGATACATACAATCGCTACAGATTACCCCATCACTTATTTCTAGAGTGCGATGAATAGGCCAGGTGACGTGTGGTCGCGCGCAGTCTGACAACTGCTAACGCGCGCGCCATACCCGCCCGTATTACCAGTAGGTACGTGCGGAGGTGGCGCGCGCGGCGCGCTGTGCCTTCCTGCGCGCTTCTATGCGTCACTGGTTTACGATAACAACTTTGCAAGTTCCTGTTGCTAGCTACGACTGCCGGCCGAGCGAATGATCCCACCGTTCTCTTACTACCGCCATTAGATACTTTTTATTCAAAAAAAAATATATATATGTTTTATACCTTTCCTTTTAAATATAACTGTTCCAAAGTTTATATAATCACTTAAGCTCCTGTATCAAATTGTTTTTGAATGTTTTATGTTATCGTTTTATTTACATAAGTTTTTATTTTTTTAGTTTTGGATGAGTATTATGCTCGCAAAATAATAATATTTACACGGTTGTACTGCCAGGACCAAATACACACTGGTAGTTGTACATGCTTGTTACATATTTTATGATATATTAAAGAAATTTTCAAAACAAAACAAAACAACTTCTGTTTGGCATCTTTTATGGATTCTAAATAAAAAAATATACATATATCGCAGGACATTACACACGGCGCTGCCCCAAACTAGGCAAAGCTTGTACTATGGAAGTCAGATAACTGATAGACTACCTTTTTTTTTGTAAATAGGTACATACTTATAATACATACAGTACACCCAGACACAGAACAAACATTTGTTTATAAAACACAATGTTTGTCTTGTGTGGGAATCGAATGTGTGGCTCCGGCGATGTATGTAAGTGACTTTTTATTGTACAAGTTGCCCACCCCCACGAAATCTGATGTTCAACTCGGGTGTAAGGTCGGATTTTGGAGCTTATTATTTTAGTATAGATAAATAATACAATTTAAATTTATTTATTGATATAGATTATGTTCTTTGGACATGAATGTGAAATTTACATGATGGCATTGACTGTACTTCAGCTGTTACAACACTGTTGATGCAGAGATTGGCAAGTCCTCCCCTTAACAGGCCACATGTGTATGCTACATACTGAAACAATAAATATATCGTAAACTTATATATTTGTCTAAAGTATCACACACAATGTTTTACAGTTTACCAGGAAACTATATTCTATATCAATTATGTTGGATTCATCTTTTGAACAAGCTTAATTCTAGTCTTTTTCAATACACTCTAAGGGTGTCTTACCCCAGTCCTAGACAAGTTTGCAGTGCAGGGCAGCCAGCCAAATAGGAAAATAATAACTGAATGGCAATGTTGACTCAAAACACTTAATGGACAGGCTACTACTCATGCAAAGGCGGCCAGGACTGCCAACTAGTATACTTACAAGTTTAAATAAATACTAAAAATACTAATATAAATACTTATGAGAGTTTAGCTACCGAAAAATTTGCATAATATGAAATTTACTAGCAAACTTACCCTTGGAGCAAATTCCAAATACTGGTGGCCATTAGAAAAAGTAGTGAGAAAGCGAAAAGCATTGTCTTGTAACACATAAACTCCCTGATGGTTTGTTCGCAGATTGTCTATTTGTTTCTTGTATATACATGTCCAGAAATCAGTGCATATGAATTTCATCGTGTCTAGTTCATCTTTGAATCGAGGCCATTCTCTTGTAAGTCTCTCCATTATTTTATAGCCGGCAGCAAACCCAATGTATTCAACACCAGACAAATCCACTTCCTGTAAACAATTTACAGGAATGATAGAAGTTTTCACAACGTAAGGCGAACACAAATAAAACTAAGTATAAAAAGATCCACCTTTTTGTCGTTTTCTTTTGACTGTTCAAGAGTGAAATTTATAATTTCTGAATGTAGTAAATCGAACACTATATCATCGGCCATTTCTCGCAGAAACTAAGCTGAATAAGTATTACAACAAATATTTATCGAAAACAATAAATTAAAGCTAACACAATAGGTAGCAAATGATTGGCACTCTTTAAGACGACTATTTTAATTAAAATTATTATCAAGTCAACATTTTGCGATTTTATTTACTTCTTACTTCTTTTTAATCAATTTTTGGCATCGCAGTTTGTTCATTCGGTCAGAGTCAAGTGGTACATATTTTACAAGTGTTTAGAGTTAAAATATAAGAAAACAAATACTAATAATTGTTATTATCGGTAAGTACTTGTTTTTTTAAGGTAAAAAAAAGTAAGTTACAGTCAAATCCAGCCCATGTTCTAATGGAAAAAGTTCTAGAAGCTCCAACAATATATTTATTTACAATCCTAAAATTCAGTATGATCATTTGTCAAACAAACTTTATTCCCGAATATATTTACAACTTTGAATTCATAACAGCTTATATATCAAACTACACATTAAAGTGAGCAAATATAAGCGCGTATGTAGTCTCATATGTAGTTAACAGTAAAACATTTCGACAACGATGCAAATAGTGCAAAATAAATGTCTTTTACAAAAATGTGGTGCCGTCTATGAGTCCGAAGAATTCTGGTCTACAAAATCTATACTCATTGCAAATACAAGGCATGCAAGGAAGCAAATTGCCTGCAAGTTTTAATATTTTTTTTAATGGTTTACAGGCTAGGTATTTTACCTCAGCTCTCATGATATTAAGTGACTGTGTGGTCGAAGATGGTAAACACACATAGCCTGGGATGAAACTGACTCTCAAGTGAGGCTGCCGGAACACACCGTAAGTGTAAATGTATCCACATTGTGTCATTTTCTTCCACATGCCGATTCCATTAACAACATGCACGCTGCTACTAGCATGTGTATTTCCAGCCTAAGGGTGTTTTTAAAATGAAATTCGAATATTGCAACATTGGCGACTAGAATAAATAGGAAAAATTAATGGACAAAAATTAAAGATGGTGGAATGTGTTTCCAAAGTGTAACTTCGTGCGCGTTGCGATTACTAATTTCTGGAATAATTTGCCTCAGATTCAAAAGATAGTTGTTTCTTGCATTTGTGAGTAATTTTCTCAATTATAAGGAAGATAAAACTAACGTTCTCTATCAAATGGAGGAAACCAAGGTATTAAATACATTAAAAGATGGCGATCCTACGCGTTTTCAAGGTATCGAAACGCCATCTAAAGGTGATTTGTCGAAACCGAAACTTGAAGGAACTGTCAGGAAAAAGCGGAGACGCGGGAAATATAAACGTAAAATAATGAAACCACTTGGTAAATTACCATGGCAAGATCGATGGAAGAAAGATAAACCCAAGAGAAATAACCGGTTCCGCAAAATTGTTCTAGCTAAAACGCAAGCACCGTTTAACAATAATCAGTTTCTAATGGAGATCCATAAACCCGAGCCTGAAAATTCTTTCAATATCATGCAAACACCTTCGGCTCGAACCCGCGATTCAAGTTTTAGTATTGATTCAGAAGACAATTATTTTTATTCTCTACCAGAAGACGAAGAAGAGTATTTAACTAAAGAATTTTCAAGCGTTTATGAAGATGCACAAAGTGAACGTTTGTCGAATATGTCAAAAAATGAACTTATCCAAGAGTATCTTCTTCTTGAGGCTAAATATGATAATCTCGTCAAAAGAACTGAACGTTATAGAGCAAGACCTATCGATGAAGATACTTTGGAGAGTGACAAGGAAACATCAGTAACAGACAAGGACAGTATGGTAACTGAAAGGGATGTTTCAGGAACTTCCGTAGAGTCAAGTGTTATAGAAGATCCCAGATACATAGATCTGTTACAACGTATGAAGGAACAAGAAGAAGAACTGCATCAGCTTCAGTTAACCAATGAAAAGCTGAGGCTAGAAAATGAACATATGCATCAGAGGTCAAGGGTGTCATCCAGTGAAGACTCCGAGAGTGATAGTTCTTCATCATCATCTGATAGTGACAGCAGCTCCAGTTCAAGTATTGCAGACAAAACAGTTGGAGATGGTACCAACAGTGTAACTGAAGAAAATAATGTGCATGTCAATGGCCAAAATGAAGAGACTGCTGAAATGATGTCTGTACCAGAAATGGTCAATGGATTCCATAGTCCAGATAAGTAATATAATGTTGGTACCTAAATAAAAATGTACCTAAACATGATGTAAGTACCTACTTACTGATGTAATTCAAGATCATAAGTTTAAGCAGTAAGTGCATAGTCATTGATGTCAATAATGTGTAGCATATGTAATAGTAAATGTATTCATCTTGATTTTAATATTTCTAGCTTCTCAATATTTTGACTTAGGTACATTTGAAGAAGATAGGTATATTAACAAATTAATATTAGACTTAAACCATTTTACCCTCTTTGCCTCTTTCTGTCTTACTTTTGCAATAAACTGTTCTTGTATGTATTATTTTAACTGTAGGTACATAATCACTAATGTCTATCTCTCAAAGTGCAACATTTAAAATTCCAAAATTACTGATTAACATTATTTTTTAGAGAAGTTTAAGATTTTTTAGTCAGCATACTATTATTTATCTAATCTAAAGAAATTGTAACAAGTGATTACTGTACATTGAAAATAGTTTCTTTAGGGTAGCTATATGGAAGTAATAAAACCAATACAGTTGGTAAAAATGTTGTTTACTTATGATAAACTACTCCATGAATTTATGATTTTTAAATTATGTTCCTGAGTCCTGGGCAACATTTAGTGTTCTTGCTATTAAAAACTAATTTATGGAAAGTGGAATTGACAACTATAAATTGAACTCAGGAATTTACCAGCACACATTGTGCTAATGCACAATGTGTGATGGTTCAAACGAATTTTTGATGTAGCTAAACTGAAGATATACATACCAGTTTCATTTATTTAGATTTCTTTTGTTCTACTTAATTTGTCATTTTGTGCCATTTTCATTATAGAAGACCTGACAAAAAAATCCTTATACAAAATGTTATGTTATAAAATGGTGATATTAAAAGACAAGTGTTACACAAAAATAATAATAGTGCCACTGCAATATGCATAAAATTTTGCTTATGTGCAGAAAAAGATGAATACATTAATAGTTTATCTAAGAGTTTAATAAAGATAATTGTACTCTTAGTGCAACTCTGACTCTGACTTGTTGTATAGCATGTGTGGTGGTACCCTCTGAGCGTGAGTTTAACCAATCACGAGTTTGACTGACATTATGTTTAAACATTATCTCTTACCTTTCTTTTTACCAGACAGCAGAAACAGTAGTAAATAAAATCTACACTAACTTAATAACCCCAAGAAGTAAACCAAAATTTCCACTATGGGGTTATGAAACATACTTGTATTTAAGAGTGAGCTTTTAGCCTGCTTTGCCTGGGATCAACTAGAAATGTAAAGTAGGTAATGAGTACCCATACATTTTACAGTACTTCTATGACCATTTATATTTATTATTTTAAATTATACCATAAAAAATTAGCCTCAGCACTGGGAAATATTTATGCATTTAGTTATTATCTATAATAGCCCATAGCACTAGGTATTATTTTGTAAGATGATAAAGACTTGGTAGAATTTTCTATAAAAATATATGAAATAGTTGATGTTTTATTATAAATCTTACTAAGTTAATAATAAAAAATATTTATTATAAACCTAGTAAGGTGTTATTATAGGTATTCTTTGTTATATTTTTATAGTAAGTAATTTATATTAAAGTATTTTAATGAGTGTTGCGTGAATATAATTTTGGTTGTTGTTTTTTTGGTTGGATTTTTGGTTCTGAAATTGACTTATTTTGTTTATTTGTAAAGAATTAAGCTAAGTTGTAGGAATAAGTATAATTTAAATAAGTTAACAGGGATTTAGTAATTATGTATTAAATATATGTTGGAAATCTAAAAGTGTAAAGATCCACATAGTCTAAATTGAACTTTTATGGAAGGGTTTGCATATATAGCCATGTCTATGTCCATATATGTGTATCCAACATAAGTATGAAGATCACCCTCTCCCACTTGGTGTCTGCTAACTTTTTCAAGCCAAGTCTCTTATTAAATTTTTAAAATTATTCCAGGATTAGCAGGCAGAAATAAATATCCGTAGAATACAGTAAAAAAAGTTTTATTCAATAATCACATAACCCTTTCATTTCTTTGCTTTAGAATCAGGTGCATTAGGGTTAATGCCTTTGTAAAATTGTTTCAGTAAAGTCATTGCTTTATCATCTAAAAGGTTTCCATTTACTATATAACTTTCCCCATAAAAATTACTAACATCTAGAACAGTTTTCCCTCCAAATCTGTCATTTGCACAGCCATAAATGACTTCTTTTACTTTCAAGTTATTTAGAGCAGCAGCACACATTATGCAAGGTTCCACAGTTACATAAACAACAATATTTCGAAAGTAACTTTGATAGTCAATATTATTAGATTTACAGTGTTTTAAAATTAAGTCAATGCAGTTGATTTCTGCATGTCTAGTTGGATTATGAGTGGCATTTACACAGTTTCTGGATTCTGCAACTATCTGTCCATTCATGGTGAACAAACAGCCTACTGGAACTTCCTGAGCAGCTAGAGCTTCTGAAGCCAATTCCAGCGCTCGTAACATGAAATCAACCATTTTTCTTTTTGGTTTTTGGTTACTTGATATTTATTTGTAATATTTTAAAAGATTTGAATCTTCCAAAAACTTAAGTGCTTTTTGGTCCCAATTGTGGTTGTTGACAGTCCTTGGGCTTGGATGTGGCATGTACAGTATCTAAAAAGAAATTATTTGAGTATTAATTACTAGGAAATATAATTTGTCTCTAAATAATATGTTAAAGTTGCTGTCCACATCCATGTTTCTTTCCTTACATAAACCATGCAAAAGATTTTTTCCTAGGTTTCTTCACTGTCATTTAAATATTGTTTTTTTTTACAGAAAGTTTTTATATAATAAATACAAAACATTCTAATTAAACATTTGTAAAGGTGAGAAATAAAATTTAAAAGTCTTCAAAATCAATTACACTGGTGGAAAGCCTAGGTTGTTAGATAGCAAATTACAATTAAGCCACTGAACACATTTATAGTATGTATATTAGGCTGTACTAAAAAATTGCTTGTTGATGATGTTAGTTAGTATAATGTAGTTTATTGAACAGATATAAATATACACTTTTTAATAAGACACCAATCACATATAAATTACCTGTATTGATTTGGATGACAAGTATTCATTGACAACTTTTTGTGCTCTGGTTTCACAGAATTTACCGATAGCAACAATTTTCTGTACTTTATAAAGCTCTAAAACTTTTGCAAACCATGGGTCACATATTCCATACAGCTTTTTTACATCACTAGCCTGTAATGATATGAATTAAGTTTTAAGCAACAGTTATTCTAAACAATTATGACTATATGAGTCAGATTGTTTTACTTTGTTACCTTCAAATCTCCAGGGGTGACATTACAACCATTTGCTTTCAGCCATTGTTGGGGTAAATAGTTATAAACAAAACTTGTTTGGAAAAACTTTTCTGGATCTCCACATAAATTTTGAAATAGCCCCCAAAATCTTTTGCCACTTATCTGAAACAAGTATGGAATAAACTAAAAAAGTATGCTAAGCTGATGTATTTAACAAAGTATTGCAAGTTTAATTTGATATAACTTTAGTCTTTTTAAATGTCCAGAACATATCTCTGGCTAATTTACCTCACTCCGAGAACATTCAAATCCTTGGACTGGTCTGGCTGCAACTTCTATTGGAGGTTTATTAACAGTGCCTTGTATTCCCAACCAGTCTCTGACAGAACACACTTCACCAAACGGCACCTGAAAAAATATATCTATTGAGACTGAATATACTATTTTCAGGCACTGGCTTTCTGTATGAATGAAGGATAGAAAACGAGATTGGCACAAGTACAAAAGTCTTACACCAGTTTGCGACATCCCCCAGGGTCCAGGATTCATGCCAAAATATATAATTGGCTTTACAGTATTGCAATATTTTTTAACATACATTTCAAAGGTATTTCGAGCATAAATTGTAGGGTTATACACACAGTGCACAGTTGCAGGCAATTTAAATTGCTCTAAAGCAAGATTTAACTCGTCAATAAAATGCAAAAAATCTTCACTAATGTCGGTATCACTTGGAGTAGTTTTTGTTGCAAAAAACGTAGATACTACCGTTGTTCCCATAGCGTTTTGTTAGATACCTGACTTTATTGGAGTCCCTGAAGTGTAAAATTAAATAGCAAAATAGATACCGCAAATATACTATTCAAACAGAAAGTCCTACAGAAGAAATCAAGTCAATAGACGAGCGAGACGCGTAGCGCGTAGTGATCAGTCTAATGAAAAGAAAAGAATCCAAAATCCATAATTCCATAGTATCCTGAACAAAACATCAACAAGCAAGCAGTGTTGCCAGATGTCTGTAGAGTGTACGGCTGTACGGAGTGTACGGGGTCTTTACTATTTAGATGTAAATGTAATGAGACAAAGTCATCGCTGCTTAGGCATAAATAAAGTTTACCTTTATTACCTTTAGTGCCAAATTATTAGCGCGAACGTAATATAATTTGTTGAACAAAACATGACTTTTCGTATTGCTTCCAAAACTTCGAGTATGCTGATTTATTTATCTAAGTTCCAAAACTACATCAAAGCTAGACGTAGTGATGCGATAGTAAAGTCACCACTACTTATAATGTCCTCTGTGCACTACTTCACCAGGGCCAAGTCCTGAGGCGAGGTCATAACAAGACTTTCATGGGTTACTTTATGTGACATTAAGTCTGATTATTTTGACTTGGTTTTTTCATGTCAAACATGAAATACTTGACACTGGCAAATACACAAAGTACGATGTCAAAAACATGGAAAAAGAAAAATGACAGGTTAAAGATTCTATTCAGGACTACTCAGGAGTTTTGGCGGGAACGCGGGAAGAGTCGTGTCGCTTCGTTGTATTTTTTTCCAAAACTAGTGTTTTGTCGAGTGTTTATGCATAAAAATGGTGGTGTGTTATTCATAAAGTGCCGAATTACAAGCGGGAGTGTGGGAAAATGATATAATGTGGTGAAACATGAGTTTTCGTGTTGCTTCCAAAACTCCATCGAAGCTTTATAGTAAAGTTGCCACTACTTTACTAAAGCATGACTGGCACGAACTGACACGAACTGGACTTGACTAAGACGACTTTGACGATAACCATAGTTAAGATACAGCAGAAATATCACTGAAGACGAGGCAGTATGGCTTTATAGCTTTAGCCTGCCCGAAAGGGCAAATTAACGAAAAAAAAAAAAATATCAGGACTACTCAGGAGTGGGTTTTGGCGGGAACGCGGGAAGAGTCGAGTCGCTCCGTTGTGTTTTTTTCCAAAACTAGTGTTTTTTCGAGTGTTTATGCATAAAAATGGTGGTGTTTTATTCATAAAGTGCTGAATTTCAAGCGTGAGTGTGGGAAAATGATATAAGGTGGTGAAACATGACTTTTCGTGTTGCTTCCAAAACTCCATCGAAGCTTTATAGTAAAATCGCCACTACTTTACTAAAGCATGACTGGACTTGACTGACAAAAACTGGCCTTTGACCATAGCTATAGCTAAGAGACAGCAGAAATAACACTTAAGACAAGGCAGTATGGCTTTATAGCTTTAGCCTGCCCGATGGGGCAAATTAGCAAAAAAAAAAACAACTCAGGAGTTTATTTTATTTCTGATTTTCTGTATTAATTATAAAATTATTCTCCAATTATATATAGAAGTATAGAAAATCAGCAATCCTAGGCATTCCTGGGATTCGTCGAGAGTAGTCGCTAGTGTGCTTACGAATCATTAAAATGTAAATAAATGTCCGTCCTCAACGAAGCAGCAGTTCGTTCCATAGCATTGACGACTAATGTTCCTGTGGTGTTTCACGGTTATGTAGATGACTGGCCCCTTTGCCAATGGAGTCTTGAGAAATGGAATGAAATATTTGGACTGACAGAATATCCATTTCGCTGTGTAAACAAATATGTACAATCCCAGGAACCTTGCTGGGAGAGAAAATGCACTATCAGAAAAATGACATTTAAAAAATTTACTGAGTCAGCAATTTCAAGTAATGAAGCCTTGTATTTTGATTATAAATATCTGCATGAATGGTTCTCAGATAATGATGAGTTGTGCAAGGTATTGAACAACAACTTTAGTATCATCTTGAAGAGGTCTTAACTTTAACAAATAGTACCTAACAATGAAGAAAACTGTGCAGCGTTACAACCAATATCCTTGTTCTGACAGCTATTTTTCGATATTATTTACACTCACTTATAAGTCTATGAGGCAACTGTACTAATGTACCCAGAGCTATGCTCTAACATAATATTTGAAGAAGCTGGTTTTTTTGCCAACTATTAGGCTTGTGTTTGACTGTCATTTTACCTGTTGTTAAGCAAAAATGCAGTTTACTATGGAGCATGCTTACCCAAGAAGAAACTGATTCACTTGCAACTTGAAGGTACCCAGATTGTATCTAGCAATGAATATATCCACTCGGGTAGCACTGCTTAGCATATTATGAAAATGGATTTGGTTTATAGCACTATTTTTACATTCTCATGTAAAATAATCACCCACCTCAGTCTTGCTATGGTATCTCTAGAAGCTGAGCTGGTTAGTCTGGCTGGCTGTTCCATCTTGAATAAGAATAAAAAACTTGGAGGAAAATACAAATAGTATTATTTATCTATAATATAGACGGAGAAAGAATATAGAGTATATCTAAGGGATCTCTGTTGCTACACTTTCTAATAAAATAATCTATTGTTAACAATTTTGTTGCCAATATTTCAGGAAATACTTTGGGAACAGTTTGGGTTCTTGAACAAGGGACCAAGAGACACTACTCTGTGGGTAGGAAGTAATGGTGCCCATACTCCAGCCCACCAGGACACTTATGGTGTGAATATTGTTATTCAAGTTCATGGAAAGTTAGTAACCACCACAAATTATTCTGCTGCCAAGTGTTAGCCTGTAAACATAACTGTGTTCCAGTTACAGTATACTATAGCTAGCTAAATTACAAGACTAATAGAGACCTACCATCAAATGCCTCAAGATAATGAGTGAACCGATAACCGCTGGGGTAGACGTGTTCTAGAGTGGAGACCGCGTATTGGCAAGCATAGCGTAGGACACCCTGAGACTCGATGGAGTGACGATATACGTAGGACAGCTGGCGGTGGATGGAAGCGAAAAGCCGAAGATCGGGCTGAGTGGCGTGTCTTGGGAGAGGCCTATGTCCAGCAGTGGACTAGTATAGGCTGATGATGATGATGATGATGAATGAGTGATGGTGCCTTGGACTATAGTTATAGTTAGTTTTGTTAGTTAAAAGGTCTTGTAGTACTGCAATAGTATCCAAGGGTAGGTCATTTCTCTTACTATCAGGAGAGTTCTGTTTGTCTCATTTCTTCTTACCAAAAAAAAACAATACTTAAAATTTAATATTGGATAGTTTATTATCTTGTCATCAATCACCAAAACAGAGTATCATCTGCTTGATCTTATCCTCACTAAAACTGCTAAAACCTAGTTCCATGAAAATGTAAGGTAAGCACAATTTAACAAGCAGTACACAAGTAAGAGAAAAGATGTCTTTAAAATTCATAGGATGATTATATAACTAGAGTGATATACAGTGTAAACTCTATATAGCGACGCTGAGGGGACTGCGTATTTTCTGGCGTTATAGAGAGTTGTCGTTATATGGAGAAGAAAGTTTGTGAGATTCTAAGAATATGATAACGTGTTGAAAATGCATAATAATAACCTAACGACAGTCTAGCAACTGAGGCAAACACGTGCAAAGTAACAAAAGAACGAATTTCTTAGAATCTCTGGTTCGTATGATGCCGACAGTCGAGGTGAATACGGGCCAGACAATAAAACAACAAAATGACAAACAAAAGAACGTACTCAACTGCTGTTCTTATCAATTTCGGCAACTTAGAAACAAACAAACAGTAGGTGCTTTATTAGTTCCCGAAATTACTTGCTTTATAACGACATATTGTGGTCGTTATGTAGAGTGTGCGTGATGCTACATAGAGTGCATCATTGTATGGACAACAAGGCAAACCAACCAAAGTCGAGTAATTCCGACGTTTTAAGGAGTTTGACGTTAAATCGAGTGACGTTACATGGAGTTTACACTGTATTTACAACTCCAAAATCAAAATTTGTTTTCTCTTATTCCAGAAAACGTTGGATTTTATTCCCCCCAGATAGTGGTGGATTAAAGCCTACCAGAGTGCCTTATGAAGAGTCAAGTGTCTATAGTGAATTGAACTTCTATAGTCCCACAGATGTTCAGGTATTTAAAGGTATTCAATTTTGATAATGTGGCATTTGTGTCTATGGTAACTCGGATGTTAGTGCGCTTTCATCAAACGCCAAAGAGCAAAGCGTGCGAGATTCAAATCCCAGTAATGAGCTCAAGCTACCAGCGAAGAAAATCATCATGAGGAAACCATATGGTCTATGTAATAACACTAGTACTCGGCTAGTCAACTAGGGTGGGTGTACCAGTAACAAAGCGATTAAGCGACATTTTGAAAGTAATTTTGATGTTGTGACTCAATTATTACAACAACCATTGCAAAAAAAGAATAACATACTTCTAGTCTACCATAGAACCATGTAGCTTATTCGGATTTTCTTAATAGCAATTAGGTTTCTTTTTATGAATGAATGTGGAAAGTCGTAATGTGCCTAAAGTTGACCAGATTGTACCAACATTAGACCAGATGTTGTGCCAATAGTGAACCAGTAAATAAAACGATTGCTTTTAATGAAAGAAAATATTATTAGGTATAACAAATATTAGATATTAAAAGGCTAACAAGTTTTGTACTTAACAATCATCACAACTTTTATTTTATTTTAATTTATGGCAGTAGTGTGGGGAATAATACATTCACACGTTCACGTGCACGTTTCTCTAACTTTTGCGCCTTTGTTTATCTCGTCTATTGCTTTTAAGAAATCTTCCTCCTTATAAATGAAAAACGTTCTTTTCGGCGGCATTATGTCTATAAAAAAATGTAGGTGGTCAATTACTGGTACAAACTCGTAGTATAGATATTACCAGTTATAAACCACTGGTCAACAACAGGAACATTGTCGAAATTTTAAGAGTTTTTTTGTAATAATTGATTGCTGTGTATTAAGTAAATATAAATGTAGAAAAAAAAATAAACAAATTATCAAAAAGCTGAATCACCAGTTTTAGACCAAATGGAATATTACTGGAAAATCATTGAATTCGTGTTCCATTAGTTTACCAACGACACCTATTGATTTAAATTAGCATTTTTTTATGAAATAATACGTAATTTTACTGCTTTACACATTATATTACTCAGTTAATTGGAAAATAAGTTACAACGATTGATATAAACAAATATTTAAAAAGATTCAATAAACTTACCGTCGACGTATAGCTTACTAATATGGCCGCCCGGAGCGAAGTGAACGATTGTTGTTTTGAATCATGAGTTTTTTACTGATGTAGATGGCGTGTTTATCGTTTTTATTTATTATTAAACGATTGATAGAAGTACCGCAGGGCTACCAAACGTAAAAAAAGTGGCGGGAAATTCGACAGAAGGTTAATACTTTGATGTGAAGTTAGAAATGGTGTACTACTGGTTCCTGGTGTGGCACTGATGCACCCACCCTACTACTCTCAAGTCGAAGAATTGCCGCCAAGCACCTAATTGTGTGTTCTGGCAGCTTCATTTGTGAGCCAAATTTCTTTCCAGGCTGCATACAATCCACCATCACTTAAAAATCAGGTGACCTGTGGTCAAATATGTAGCCTCCCAGCAATAAAAAACTGATTATTTTTTGGACAAGGTGATAAACAAAATTACCTATGTATTTAAGTCACTAAAGTTTAAAAATTACATTATGGGGATAGAATGATACATGTGGGGTATAACCTCAATCAGAATAACAATAATATTGCCTGGAGAGAAATATCATTAACAAATAATTGTAAAACATAACACTTACAAAAAAACAAATTCCAATAATTTTCGTTAACAAAAAACACAAGACACTTAAAAACTAATCTTTAAATTCTCAGTGAGACATACCTTGTCTAAATGTACCTAATATGCTGGCAGTGTTCCCATTCTGATTTGTCAAACTGTGTTAGTTACCAACCTATCCTGGAGTCGCGGCCATTCTCTCTTAGCCACCTTCTCAGATCTTGAACAAAAATCGTGGCTACGAAACTTTTAATTATTTTTTTCTCAATTTTCAGGACTGACAGGGGCGTATGTGGTGGAATTATCGGCGGGCGATGCCCTCGTGGTCCCGCACAAGTGGTGGCATTACGTGCAAAACGAACACCCTGTTAACATCTCACTTAATATGTGGTTGCCTCATGTTAGTCAAAATACACTAATACTATTAATTTGTATAATAATAGTTTAGCCATACATTTTAGCTCAGTGTGTTTTGTGATATTTTTTATATATTTTAATTTATGAGCCCAGCGGTATCTGCGGTTTTCTATTTTATTATTTCTTCGGCGTTCTAATCTAAGTTAACCCTCATGATGTAAACTACTACGTTCTTAAATTTAATCAAGCCTCAATTTAATTCATTCATAAAATACTAACAATAACATAGACATGCAGAGGGTATTTCCTTTTATAATTTTAAGTATGACAAGGAATTCATAATATTGATTATCGATTAATTATTTGATTACAGAAAGAAGACAAATCCTCACGTGTATCCGAAGCTGTTATCAAAATATTTGTAGCCCAGTTATGCAAAGAGCTAACTTCAGAACAAGTTAGACAAGTTGTTAATCCCACTGAAGTGAGTGAACAATCTATTTATGTTTCGACTAAGTGTTACAATATAGGTACACTAGCGGACGCCTTGTGGTTTCACCCACTTAGTTCCCGTTCCCGTGCGGATACAGGGATAAAAAGTAGCCTATGTCACCCGGAGGTAGTGTAGGTTCCCAATGGTGAAAGAATTTTTTAAATCGGTCCAGTAGTTTTGGAGCGTATTCAATACAAACATACAAATCATTCCTCTTTATAAATAGTATAGATAAGGGTGTCAATCTACCCAAAGATGTGAATATTTTTTAAAGTTTCTGATTCGTACATCCAAGTTATGGTACCAGCTGCTGGATTATCTTATTTCATAATTGATATAATTTGGATGTATTTCAAGCTAAGAGTGCATAGGTAGGTATCTGCTAGGTACGTGTGTTTCATCTTCGACCATACCATTGCTTACCATCACGCCAGTCGGTGGACAAACAAACTTATAAGCGTTTAAAAAAGTCCGTTAAACCAACCCTGACATAAAGAAAAAATATGCTGTTACTAAAGAAAGATTATATTATTGAAATTCAATAAATATTTTTCGCGTTTTAATGTTGATTCTATTTACTTATGAGTAGATAAACATTCTTCAGTATTAATTACATTTCCATGAAATATCTGGAGCATGTCTTTTTCTTCTTTATTTTTGGCGTCACACTTTGGGCACTTTGCCAGTACCAAGTGTTTCAATATTTTCAAGTATTTTATGAATAATCAAGCTAAATAAGTCTAAGTCACACAAAGTAAATAATCCGGCCATTAAAAAAGTTGTGTACTTAAAGTAGTGGTAGACTTTACTACAAGTTTCGATAGAGTTTTGGAAGTAACACAAAAAGTCATATTAAACCATATTACCATCCATCAGGCGGGATGGCGGTCAAACGCAAGCCTATCTATTTAAATCTATTTTATTGTAGCGATGATAGCTCAGCGCTAACCGCGCGGTAGGTTCGCATGCCGAAGGGCGTGGGTTCAAACCCCAACAATGAGCTTGAGCTGCCGGTGAAGGAAAACATCGTGAGGAAACCATAGCATGGTGGTAGGGTACTTTCTAGTACTCGGCTGGCTAGCTACCACCCTCAAGTTGAAAATCTGCCGCCAAGCATCTAACGGTGTGTTCCGGCAGCCTCACTTGAGAGCCAGTTCCATTCCAGGCTAGGTGTGCTTTACCATCTTCGACCACACCTTCACTTAACATCAGGTGAGCTGTGGTCAAACAACTAGCCTGTCAACAATAAAAAAAAAAAATATTACTTATCATATAGGAAAAACATATTTTGTATTAGTAAATGCAGTTTATCCTCCTGATATAAATTACAACTTTGATAAATTGCATCGAATTTAGGTCAGCTTTTTAATCGAGAAATGGCAACAAACAAACAGATTGTGTTTATAGCATTAAGTGTTGTTATTATTTTTAGGATGAGTTGACGAGTACACCGCTAGCAGAATTACTTTATCAACTCGAAGCATCCTCGGACCAATGTTTAGATGAGCTCAACAAGTCGCAACGAACAAAGCGCCAGCGAACTGGTGACGGCGGTACATCCTCAGATACCATAGAGATAGAATACAACCTTGACGCTCTAGTAGGTAACCCTGACAACAAAATGGAAATAGTACCCAAAGTTACCCCTGAGGAATTAATTCGTTTAATAGAAGAGACAAAGAGCCGATTGAAGAATGATAGTATCTCGTATCAAGTTGAAGAGGATGTTCCTACCTTAAGCTCGATCAAACCTGTCATAAACGCATTTTGTCAAAACAATGTCGTGGATCAGTTTAGACGGAACCTATTATCTCAATTAAGATAATTTTGTGCCGGTGAGAACTCAGTGTTCAAACGCCAAAAATAAGCTTTAGCTGCCGGTGAAGAAAACCATAGCATGCTGGAAGGGTATTTTCTAGTACTCGGGTGGGTAGCTACCACACTCGAGTTGGAAATCTGCCGCCAAGCAACTAACGGCGTGTTCCAGCGCCTCACTTGAGATTAAGTTCCATTCCAGGCTAGGTGTCACTTAACATCGGATGAGCTGTTGTCAAACAGATAGTTTGTCAACGATAAAGAAAAATTTAGACGAGAGATGTCTTCCGCTCCGGCTCGTTTCTTGTGCAAAGGTTGTGTTGGAAATGCCGCCAGTGTTATGAGCACTTTTGTTCTAGGTACAGTCAACTTTAGCGACTTAATGTTTTGATACATTGTAATTAGTGGATGGATTAAATAATTTGTTTGAATAAGTTTTGTGTGTGATTGAATGTATGAAGTGCCACCTTAATTTACCCTAGACACAGAACGATAGATAAATATCGGTGACCATTTAACACAGCGCCATCTATAGGTACCTAAACTAAGTAAAGCGTGTGCCACGGTAACCAGATATGATAAAATACTAATAAGTATGGAGTTCCTATTTTTTTTATCATAATGATACGAATACGATACGAAAAGCAAGTTTTCTGTAACTAACATACATGTTTCTCCTGTGTTTCAGTGTTCCGTATGTATTTACAAAAAATACAAAAAAAAAAATAGTTCAAGAATTAATTAATTAAAAATAAATTAATTTTGATTCAAGTATTATATTAGTTATCTGGTTCCCAAAATGGTGCTGTATGAAAAGTCCATTGGGGTAGTATATAATACAAGCTTTTATTTAGTTTCTCTTGTCCCGTTGGCTGTCGGTCTCAAATCTTGCAAGCTTAATTAGACCCACTTCCCGATGTCCGATTGGACTAATATTTTGTGTACTTATATATCTTCGGTGACAATACAATGATATGGTAACATGGAGCTGAAGAAGATAAACATGGTCATAGGAACTTCTGAACTAAACAAGATAAAATCCATCGAGTTTGGGCTCGATCGATTCGTCTTGAGGGAGCACTTTACGCCTGGACGATGTGCAGGGTCTAATGATGAAGGTGGTGGATGTAAAACAACATAATCCATCAAGTTCGGGCTCGATTCGTCTTGTGTAGCACTCTCTAAAATACTAAAAAGTTAAAAGTAAATTAACAGTGAAAAATATTTTTAAAAACAAGCTTTAATGTGGAACAAATATAAATAAATAAATATCATAGGACATTACACACAGCGCCATCTGACCCCAAACTAAGCAGAGCTAAACAATGAAATAAAAAGTTAAAAAATATTTTCTAGGAAGTATGTGGCGTGTTGGAAGACCAGGTACTTACCTATATTCTTAATAGCTTGAGGCTCTATCCGTTTCCGTACTTTTGTTCTTCTGCATTAATATGTATGTTAATCTCCTAAACCTAAACTACTCATAGTAATAGATTAATTCTACAGTTTAAAATGGTAGGCTTCAGGTTTTCTTTAAATAATCCCACTAATATTATAAATGTGAAAGTTTGTTTGTTACTCTTTCACGCAAAAATTGCGTAAAAGTGTAACAAACATCCATCCATCCATCCAAACATTCATATTTATAATATTAGTGGGTTAGACTAGCGACCCGCCCCGGCTTCGCAAGGGTGCAATGTAGGCACCTACATTATTTTGATCTATTTCGTAAGGTTTAGCTAGCACTTCAGCCATCGTTTGCAATGTACCGTAAGCGCACAAAAACATGTATTTTACGACATCACATTAAAGATCTTTGAAATTCTATATCTACTTACTATAATTATTATAGTATAGGTATATAAATCTTCCTCTTGAATTACTGTCTATTGATAGAAACCGCATTAAAATCCGTTACGTAGTTTAAAATATCTAAGCGTAGGTGCAGACGGCGGGAAGCAACTTTGTTTTATACCTAGGTACTATGTAGAGAATAGATATAAAAAGACGAGGAAAAGAAAGTGAAAAGAGTTAATATCGTTTATAGATATAGCTTAGGCTATTTTACTAAGATTTATTTAACTAGAACATGTTCTTCTGCCTTCTTTATTAGTTTTTTGTCGTTACGCTTTTTTGGACTTTATGTAAGAGCGATAGTAGAAATCTCCGAACAGTATGACCATAAATAAGTTTTGCGGTATGAGGACGAAGGCCGGCTCCCGCGGGAAGCCGCAATCTGATGACACGGCCAGTATTGTGAAATGTATTAGCAGAATTGTGAACTGGATCTGAAACAATGTAGATAGATACTCAACTCTTTGCTGTTCACATACAATAAAATATCTTTAAAAATATCTTTAAATATCTTTAAATATCATAGTACATTACACACAGCGCCATCTGACCCCAAACTAAGCAGAGCTTGTGCTATGGAAGACAGATAACTGATAGAATACTTAACATACAATAAAAATAAATAGATTTACTTAATACAATAGAAATAAAAAATAATTTTTATTATTTATTTATTATTCCTTGCGTATAAGTCCATTTTTTGTGATTAGATTAAAAATATACAGTTTTCGAACTATTTCATTTATTTGAACTATAAGACAATGCTTCTTGCCAAATTTCATAGTTGTAGGTCAATGAAACGTTTTGATCTTGTGAGTGTCGAAATATGCGGTTTTTTGCGACATAAACTGTAACTTTTTTTACGATAACTGAGAAGTTTAATTCTCGCAAATTTATATAATTCTTAGGTTTTTAAATGAAGTTGCTGCCATGCATTTACATATAATGCACATATGGTAAATAGGTTCCTACTTACTTTGCCAAGTCATCATATTGCGTAATATTTACTAAATTTTGATAAACTCACAATTTGCACTTGCGTGACGTATTTCTTCCACCAAATAGATTTCTTGTATGATTCATCCCAAACTGTCAGCAGGTAATAAGCGTACATAATTACGTGCACGAAAGAGTTTAGTGTGACTAAAAAAGTTCCGTGACCACCTGTTAAATGTAAAAATATTGTTATAGGTTGTTTTTTATATTACGTAGGTAAGTAAGTAGGTGTTATAAGAGTGCCTACTACGACGAACGAGACGCTCTCCTAATGGTAAGAGATAACGCCTGTCCATGACCATTATAGCGATACAACAAAACTTTGAGTAGTAAATCAAGGTTCAGAGCATCGTTGCTTTGGCGCTCATTACTTTGAGACTTTCGATGGTTTGTTTGAACAGCCCTGAATATAATATTGTATTTGTGTGAAAATTTATTAGCAGATTTGCCCCGCAGTTCCACCAGGGTGGCGATGAATAATGGGGATGATGACAATCATTTATGTACTTAGTTTGTCTTTTTCTAAAGTTTCAGCAATTTATTTATATACAACTCTCTCCAAGATTGGCGGAACAACCTTTTAGTACCTAATTTTATAGGAAAAAGATTTAGTTCCGTTTTGCCTTATAATGAATGCCTTACCTGGAACCCATTTGACGATTCCCCAACTTACGGCCACCATTCCAAAATGATGATACACGTGAAGGAATGTGACTTGGTTATGTTTCTTTCTCAATAGGAAGAACATCTGCAAAACATTAATTAAGTTTTCAGTACTCTGGTACGCGCTGGATGCGAGCCGCTTTCAACCGGTCTTTGTGGAAGTCAATGGGGGAGGCCTATACCCAGCAGTGGACGTCCTACGGCTGAAATGATGATGATGATGATGACTCTGGATGGAGGAGAATGACGAAAGAGGGTAGGTAGATGCCTGTGCCCTGCAACACACAATAAGTTATAGCACTCCTCCAGTGGATTGAATGAGCCGCCAATGACGATGATGATGATGATGCAAAACTACCATCGGTATCGGATCGGCATGATGGTGGTTTTGCATCATCATCATCATCATCCCGTAATAGTCCACTGCTGAGCATAGGCTTCACTTCTTTTTTTTAGGTTTTGCATACTTAAGTAAAATTACCTATTGCAATAATGGTTTGGCAAACTGAACGCTTGATATTTTAGCATATCTATGTGGACAAGCAGTGGAAATTTTTACACACTGATAATTATAACTTATAAGAGTATTAGATAATTATTAGATAATAATTTATCTAATACTTGTGCTACCTACAAAAAAGCTACTTTTAGCATTACCATTTACTCTTAAATAACGTCGAAAAATTTAAAAATAATTTAATTTGCTCTGAATCGAGTGTTCTCAATTATGTGAAATCCGTTTTTAATTCATAGTAATGATGCCTTAGTAGTTGCAAATCTAAGTACCTACCTACTGTCTGACCTGCTACCGTCTAAATTGTTCTGCAGGTTCATTTGATAGATAATCACTTCTAGGAATAAGTATAAGCTTTACTTACAGTATCCAACAAATCTGTGAGCTTCAATACGAAATATCCATAGCAAACTCTCCACGCGTATTCTATGTCGTTTGGTCCTTCGTTCACCGGCTGGCATATGAATTTGTAATGATTCAGCCATCCTAAGACGAGGCTCTGAAAAATGGGAATATACCGAAATAAATACCTACGGGCCTACCTATATACGGTGTGTTCCGGCAGCCTCACTTGAGAGCCAGTTCCATTCCAGGCTAGGTGTGCTTTACCATCTTCGACCACACCTTCAGGTCAGATATACCTATATATATATATATAATTAATGTAATGTAATTAACAAGGGCGTGGGTTAAATTCCCACTTAGGTCAGACTTATCGGCTTAGTAGGTACTTCCGCTTCATGTAAACCTAAAGTTAGGTTATAAGTATTGTATTTATTATAAGTATATATTAAAAAAAAATAATGGGTTTAAGTATTCTATCAGTTATCCGACCTCCATAATATAAGCTTTGCTTAGTTTATATATACATATATATATAAGAAATAATGCAGGTTCGATACTTGCGTGGTACTTTTATGCACTGTGCGCGCCTTTTCTATTGATTTGTTTGCGAACCGTCAAATACAATTAGGTCTCAACAGAAGAGTACTAGTCATCGCAACACAGGGTATCCTACGGCGATGACTAGTGACCAAAAATTGTAATAATAATTTGTTTATTTTTATTTTATTTTACACGTAGTCGTCAACTACATCAAGTGTCATCATCTTTGTGAAAAATTTGACTTGTGTGAATGCTGATCATGGTTTATGTTATTTATGTGCAAATAAACGTTATTATTATTATTATTAATTTTGATTTAAAAAAAAAATCCTATTTAATAGTGGAATCTGCTTCTCAAATGAGTGTTACGCGATCGATACCTACCTACTAAGTAAAATGTGTTTTCAAATATCAAATGAATTTGGTAAAAAGTGCTGCGTCGTAAACCATCTTCGCTTACCAAACATCATAAGTATTGCGATCTGCGAAAAAAAATTCGTTAAGTTTTCGATAAGAAAATGCATAAAAAATTATTTATTTATTTACCATTTGTTATTGGTCAGAGGAAACTAGAACAAAAACGTTATTTTGTAATTTTTTATAGGTAAGTACATTTTGGTTTCGAAAATATGACGAATTCCTTTTTAGCAAATCATAATACCTACTAACTCAGATGAGATGGCGGTAAACCATAATCCTATTATCTAAATTAGAACATACCCTAGAGATATTTGCTTATTGAAGATTATTTTCTGAAAGCTTACGTTGAAGAAAACTTTGAAAAAATAGAAACAGTCGACAGTGCCACTAAGTAGGTAGGTATCAACTTTTGTTTTTTTTTTACTTTTACGTAAAACAAGTGATTGTGCCTTACTTGATAAACCACGTACGCACATCCGATTATCTGGAATATGTTAAATGCTACAATAGTCTTGCGAAGACTATACGCGGGTCTATTGTCCATGTACGCTGGAAGCCATTTGAACACTGCCATGAGGTAGAGAACTAAGATCCCTAGCCCGGGCCACGGTGTTCTCATCAGGAACCATTCTTGGGTTCTGGTATCTAAAGGGTAAATGAAATATATTTTAGTCACAAATCATATTATCCCGCTAATATTATAAATATGAAATATTGGATGGATGGATGTTTGTTACTCTTTCACGCAAAAACTACAGAACGGATTTGGATGAAATTTGGTATGGAGGTAGCTGAGACCCTTTTTTTTTTTTTTTTTTTTTTTTTTTTTTTTTTTTTTTTTTTTTTTTTTTTTTTTTTTTTTTGTCCAGGGAAAATACTTTGTGTATACCACCCTGCTCTGGGGCAGGCAGGGTGGTTATGTGGGACTCTCCGTCCTAATGACGGCCTACCCACTAAAAACCCTGGAGTGTTCCACCTCGGCGCTTTGTGTCGAGGCCGCGGGCACGCTTTCGCACTCTACCGCGGCCTCGACAGCGCCTGTCCTCACGGACCCGCCTCAGGGAGCCTAAGCTCACCTCGCCACGATGACGATGTGTCAGAACACTGGACACATCGTGATCCACCTCGGAGACCTAACCAGCAAATGGGCGTCGGACGGCCCCATGTCCAGACGCCCGTGGTCTCCGTGCGACGGGTCAGATAAGTGGCCCCGTCGCCTGCCACTTCGGCCGACGGTAATGGGGATCGCCAAATTGGCACTCCTCCCATCCCGCAGCCCCCTCCCACTCGGCTCGTCCACTGTGCCCTCAGCCTATCTGAGGGACACGTGGAGAGCCCTCACATCCACTCCACTCCACTCGGTCGGAGCCGAGCCCACCACACACGAGTTTCTACGCACGCTCCTCCAAATCCAGAGGAACGCGCGGAAACCCCCCCCCCTCCAGCCCGTCATTGGACTACCTTCTTTCGTCGTGACACATTACGTACACCATACACAATGTGTCACAACCCACCTCGGGGGCCAGAAAGCAACTAGCGCTAAACAACCCCATGTCTGACGCTAGCGGCCCCCATGCGACGGGTCAGGTAAATGGCCCCGCCGCCTACCATCACGGCTGCAGAGGAGAGGGAGAGCGGCGCACCGACATACCGGCACTCCTCTTCCCCTGCAGCCCCACCGCGTTCGCCATCTAACGGTGGCGACCCCGTCAAGGCCGCGGAAGGCAGGGAAAGCGGCAACGTCACACCGACAGTCCTCTCCCGCCGCGGCCTCCAGCCCTCAGCCGCGGTGTCTCCCATACGACACCGCAGCCCGCCTCAGTTGCAGTACCGCCCACACAATACCGCAACCTACTTGGCCGCTTCAGCCAGGCCCGGGGGAATACCCGGAGAAGCAGCCCCTCCTCGGGTTCCGCTTGGTTTCACCGTGGTCACCAGTCACGGTTACTCAGCCCCCCGCCACGACAAGGCGGGAACCCACGGGGGGAGGTAGCTGAGACCCTAGATTAACATATAGGCTGCTATTTCTATTTTTTATCCCGGAAACATGTAGCGGGTAACACCGCGGGGTGCAGCTAGTAATAAATATTAAAGCATAATTATTCATAGTAATAGGTAGGTAGGTACTACTGATTGAAGAAACTTAAAATACTGGTCAGTATTTTAAGCTCGAACGTTGTAGTTATTTATTTTTATTACTTTTAGATTAACTAGCCTTAAATACCTAACAGACTTTTCTAGCTTTATATAAATAAATAAATAAAATAAACTGTAAAGCTATTTACAAGTTTCTACTGATGTAATTATTATGTACAAGGTTATATGATCCGAACACTAACATCGTTCAGCACTGCAGAGTTGGTATACACTCCACAAAAATATAAAAATATCTATTAATTAATTTAGCGAATAAAATAATAAATTCGTAACTTGATACCTACAATACGAAATTAATTTTAGCAATTATTGTTGACGGAGGTCATAAAATCGACGCGAATATATTTACAGAACAATCATAAAGAATTGTTGGGTTCGTTGACCTTACCGGCTGTTTTCTTATTCTCTTTACGTAAGTATATAATAGATATTATTTGCTCGAAAGTGTCATTGAGGGATATTTCGATCACCCAGGCTCGGCTGGTCGATTCACATTCACCATTGAATGCTCACCATTGAAGCAGGTTTCCTTACGATGTTTCCCTTTACCGAAAAACCATTGATTTGATTATTGAAATTAGCATGTCATTTTCAAAGAAATACTGTCTATTGTATTTGACCTAGAACCCACAATACCACGTTTGTAATAAAAAAAGATAAATAGTAAAAAAGGGAACGAGACGAATTCAACATTTGGATATCATTCGTCCGAATTATATATATATATATATACATATTTTTGAGTAGGTACCTAAATGTACAAGATATGCAAGAGCTATGTACAAATCACTTAGATTATTTCTTACTACGGTTTTAATATTTTACATATATAATTATGATCTTACCAG
Organism: Biston betularia; assembly: GCA_905404145.2. Taxonomy (NCBI): domain Eukaryota; kingdom Metazoa; phylum Arthropoda; class Insecta; order Lepidoptera; family Geometridae; genus Biston; species Biston betularia. The sequence goes on from FR989879.1 coordinate 7,617,624, forward strand.
CTATCTCCTCGTTGAAATAGTAATAGGATCTCACAAAACCTTTGATAATGACCGACATTAGTGCGAACTAAGTACACGGTAATAATTAAAGCTGCTGATGTGAAACAACTTGAAATTTATGAAGTCGACGGCATTAGTACGTGAGGTTGTGCGTATAAGTACACTTAATACCAGGCGATGCTTGTAATGACACAAGTTGATTTATGCGCTAAAAATCATTCAGGCGAAATGATGTATCAAAACTGAGCTTCGTGTATTCTTCGTATGTCTAAGGCCCCTCGCTCACCGCGACTTTTTGTCGCGATGCAAACGCGATACTGTCGCGTATTTGCATCGATGCAGTCGCGATGCAGTCGCTAGCTGTGTACCCTCGCCCACCTAAACATGATGCAGTCGCGATACCAACGCGATACTGTCGCGATGCAAACGCGCGACAGAAAAATGCGTCATCGTCACATTTGATCGGATCGGATCGGATCGGATGATGACACTCTCGACCTGTCTGTGTTGCACTGATGTTCGGTTCTCCACACGTGCTACCCTCCCTCCACTCTCTCCCCGATGTCATCCGAAACGGTCGCGCGACAGTCGCGCGTTTGTATCGATGCAGTCGCGATACTGTAGCGCGTTAGCATCACTACTGTATCGCGCTGCAAATGCGACTAACGCGCGTTAGTAGTGATGCAGTCGCGCGTTTCGTAATCGCGCGACTGCAGCGCGACAAAAAGTCGCGGTGGGCGAGGGACCTTAGAGTAAGATGCCGCACGGACGTTGCCGATACGTGGCTTCGTAGCACCGTAATTTATCATATTCCCCTTTTTATTTTCCAGCATCATTTAGCTTTAGAAAATAGTATTTTATGATAGCAATCTTTGTGTTTTTAGACAGCTCAATTCTCGCGATCCAGATATCGATGTATTTTATCATGAAAGTTTGATGATACTGCGTCTCTGTTTAAAGCACCTATAAGATTTGTGTTGTTTTTATTGATTTGTTTGTAAATTGTGTATGTAGTATTTAAGTAATTAGTAGATATTTGTGCCTTGTATAATTATTGTTCTGAATCTGTGTACATATTACCTTTTTGAATCTAAAGCGTTTTGGTGTACATTTTGGTTTTGGGTTTGAACTGAAAATGAAATGAAATATAATAGGTAGATATAATGTAAAAATAAAATAGAAATATAAAATTGTAATGTAAAATAGATTTAACGATTTTTGTGTTGTTGTAATGTGTTAAAATAGATTTAACGTCAATAATTAATAAATTAATGATAAATAATAATGAAATAGGGTAAATCAAATATTTTCCATGTCATATCGTGGCGATCATTTCTGCGCATGCTTTTTTTATGGTTGAAAAGCTGTGTTTGACCATAGCTCACCTAATGTTAAGTGAAGGTGTGGTCGAAGATGGTCAACGCAGCTAGCCTGGTTTGGAATTGGCTCTCAAGTGGAGCTGCCGGAACACACAGTTAAGTGATTGGCGGCAGATTTTTAACTTCAGTGGTTGCTAGTCAGCCGGGTTCTAGAAAATACCCTGCCACTATGTCACCTCATGATGTTTACCTTCACCGGCAGCGCAAGCTCATTGTAGGGGTACCCACAAAAGAAGGGGTTGTACCCACGCCCTTCGGCGTGTGAACCGTCCGCGCTAACCACTGAGCTATCATCGCTACAAATCGCTTTAAGCTATTTTGACTAAATAGACAACTTCGTAATCAATAGGTGGCTCTTCTCTTTTCGTGATAAGAGACCCTATGTCCGAAATAAGCAATTCCTGATAATCGCCCACGTAAAAGCTACGCGACTGCGAACTTTATTGTGCGGGTAGATAACTTAGCATTTAGAAGCATACCACTTCTAAATGCTAAGTTAGGAGTCCAGTCCACCTAGCAGAAACCGTGGACGTGGACGCAAATTGAAGACTCATCGCGGCTTGTGTCCCTTTTTCAAAAGTAAAGTAAAAATATTTTTACAAACAAACAGTCGCATTTCGGCACATTTAATCGTGGATTAGAAATCACGCGGGAAATGTAAATACAGGTCAAAGTTGCGCATACTAATGCAATGATGTTGTACATTTACTTAGCCAAGGTACAAATATACTATGTAGGTATATCAAACGCGTTGCAAATATTCATTATATTCCTTCGTAATATCATGAATATTCGCAACGTGATTAATATATAGGTAAACAATTTGTAGTAGATATAATTATGATATCTTGGGTTTTAGCGTAACACATCTTGCCGGGTTTGAATTTTTTGGTTTAGAATCTTCGTAGGGGTTGATTCTCAGACGAATAATCAGGACTTTAGTCCTATTCGAATCGTTTACCATTCAAATTTGCTTGACGTTTCATTGTTATGAATATTAAAATATAAAACTATGATTAGCCTATAGAGATCACGTATCTCGTTTACATGTTTTGTGTATTGTACTGTTGTCGTAAAAATATGCCTTATAAATTGCATAAAACCCCGAAATAAAATAAATCAAATGCTTTATTTGTATCTCATATTACTAATTCAATTATTTTACTTTTATGAGTACAATTAAATCAAAAAAGTCCTGACATGTTTTGTATCAGCCGCATATCTATACTATTATAAAGAGGGAAGATTTGTTTGTTTGTATTGAATAGGCTCCGAAACTACTGGACCGATATCAAAAATTCTTTCACCGTTGGGAAGCTACACTATCTCCGGGCGACATAGGCTACTTTTTATCCCTGTATTTCCACGGGAACGAAAACAACGCGGGTGAAACCGCGAAGTGTCTGCTAGTGGAATATATTTTTATTAAATGAACGTTAAGCAGCAACAGACGGGCGTAATTGGACTTTGAAATTGATGTAACGTGAGTGCTGTAATTTTTTATACATTTCGGTATCGAAAACTTGGCGGAAGTTTTTTCGTAAATTGTCACACTCTACGTCACGTAATTACTTACTTGTTTTTTTTTGTATTAGTATATTACATAGGGCTAGTCTACACTAATTATAAAGAGGAAAGATTTGACTTTTTATTTTGTTTGTTTTGAATAGTTTTCGAAACAACTGGACCGATTTCAAAAATTCTTTCACTGTTGGGAAGGTACACTATCCCCGGGTGACATAGGCTACCTAAGTATTTATAGATATTTTTATCCCTGTATTCCCACGTGAACGGGAACTACGAGGGTGAAACCGCGAGGCGTCCGCTAGTACGATATAAATGAGTCAGGATGAAATATTTGCACCGTTTTGTCTTGATACGCTAGAAAAAGTCAGTCAATTATCATTAGTTTAGAACGGATTTTTTACAGTCATCATCATCATCAGTCACATCCTTTACCCCATTATTTTTTTTTTTGACTGGATTTTTTACTTAATTTTATATACAGACGTTAACATAAACATAATTATGACCAATATTATCATTATTTTAAATTATTAACTTTGCGATTATTTATCTATATCAAACTCGACGAAATTGTTTATTTTAATTTGTACTATTTTCTGGAATTTGTTCTTGACTAAATTCACATGCCGAGTTACGGCAAAATAGGAGAATTAATTCAATAATTATAATAACATCAATGCAAACCCTATTTTTTGTGAATACATTTAATTTAATTTTTCATTTCCCACTGCTGGGTAGGCCTTTCTCTTCCAATGCTTGCCATGGTGTGCTTTTTTATAATAGAGTGACAAACAATCAAGCGGGTCGCTTGATAGCAAGTGGTTACCGCCGCCAATTAACACCAACATCATAGTTGTTGCTGGTGCGGTGCCTACTCTTTAAACTTAGGGGTTTTTAAAGCACCTCAGGTTATAACAGCTCTGCGGTTAGGCCTCCCTTGAGAGATCACTCCACATGACAGGTTAGAGGCATAAATGAACGACAAAAGCGTAGGTAGGCACTGTCCGAGACTTTCCGAGACGTATCGACCACATAGCGTGGTAGAGCTGAGAGGCAGCTATGAGGTTATGCTCTTGCCATGTTAATGCTCTTCAGAGCATTAAACGTTGTAATACCTATAGATAAAATAGCCAGTGTAAGTCTCAGCGCAGGCCGAGAGTTTCAAGCTAGTCGACGAGTATTGGGTCGTCAACGTGTCTTCTCGGTAGGAAATCAAGTACCTAGAGTAGGTACATTATCGTGCCACTCCAGAGATGAGTGCAGTATTTCCACATGCGACCAAACTATAGCCATATAGAGAAGTAGATATTGGTTGCGTGTGACCTCCTCGCTTTATTTTCTAGGATGCCAGACTCAAAGTAATTGTAAATTACTACTGCTTCTGTATTTAAACTAAACATGAGAGTTATTTAGTCCACTAGGTATGAAATACGGTATAAATACTTACTAAAAAATAAATAATACTCCAGTATTAAGTGTATAATTTCCTTTTAATTAAATAGTCGAATTTTACATTTAAGTGTTGATTTACTTAGTTATTTCTCTTTTATATTAGATTTGATTCCAATAGGTACTTAAATAAGTATATATATATATTAAGCCAATGACGATTGGTTAATATAACACTATCCTATTAATAGTACCTTGGTAGCAATATGGAAACAAAGCGCTATAAAGGGTATGCTCATTTCTTAAATGGGAATTCATGGTGCTTCTCGATGCCTACGAAGAAAGAAAAATCGCAGATACGTCCGTCCTCCCCGCGGTCTAGTCCCGCGAATTCCGTCATCTCCTCAGGAGTCAGCTCGAAGTCCCATAATGATATGTTCTGTGAAATGATACGTTATGTACTTTTAAAACAATTCTAAATTCATTAACTAACGAGATATAGGCTGAAACATTAAAATTCGACTTACTTTTTTATTCGTTGCTCTACATTTTTGTTGTAAGTTTATACTAATAAGTTTTTAGTTATATATCTATATATTTTTTATGGTTAACAAGCTCGGTGTTTGATCTCAGCTCACCGAATGTTAAGTGACGGTGTTGTCTGAGTGGTAAAGCACGCCTAGCCTAGAACAGAACTGGCTCTCAAGTAAGGCTACCGGAACACACCGTGTATACCGTGCTTGGCGGTAGATTTTCAAGTCAAGGGTGGTAGCTAGCCAGCCGAGTACTAGAAAGTAGGTACCCTACCACCATGCTATGGTTTCTCCACGTTGGTTTTCTTCACCGGCAACTCAAACTCATAGTTGGTGTTTGAACCCACGCCCTTCGGCGGGTGAACCGACCACGCTAACCACTGAGTTATCACATAAACACTTTGTGGTATCAATAAAATGTTTGTTCTGGCGAGAATCGAACCCACCACAGCTCTTGAATCACCAAAGCTCTTGTGTCTGGGTGTTCTGTATTTATTATAAGTATGTATGTTTTTACAAAAAAAAAAGTATTTAAGTATTCTATCAGTTATCTGACTTCCATAGTACAAGCTTTGCTTAGTTTGAGGTCAGATGGTGCTGTGTGAAATGTACCACGATATTTATTATTATTTTTCCATGTTCCCACTAAATTTCCAGCTCCTCCATTTGCAGACGTTACCTGTAGGATTCGTTCAGGGTTGGTACTTTTAGGAATGGCTGCGAGGCCGCGTTGTAACGTGTATCGCAGGAGAACTTGCGCGGCGGAGCGCGAGTGCGCCGCAGCCGCGCGCTTTACCGCCGGCAGCTGGAGCAGGTCTGGGTACTCACGGCTGCAATAAGGTATTATAGTAAATCAGTAGGTGGATATTTATTTTAGGGAAGCCTTTGGAGGAATCAAATCAAATCATTTTTTTTGTTGACATGGTAGGTGTTTGACCACAGCTCACCTGAAGTTAAGTGACGGTGTTGTCGAAGATGGTACCTAAGGCACACCTAGCCTGGAATGGAATTTTATTTATTTATTTATAAATTCCTTAAAAAAGAAGAAGTTGTTGTTGTGAAGTCGTCTATTCAGGTACCACTGCAATATCGTATTTTGCAGTGTTTCTCATTTGGTATAATATAGTATATATATATATATATATATATATATATATTAATATATATTAATCAAGAGCTGTAGTGGGTTCGATTCTCACCAGAATAAACTTTTATCTTTATTTTATTTTACATGGAAAACGAACAGCTGCTAATTAACTGAATAAATAGAAGATAAGTGATAACACAAAAGACAAAATAGTTTTCAGTTGTGCTAACTTCATTAAGTTTAAAAACCTGAGCGCACACACGCGGGGAGAGATGTAAGTAGGTACATATACCATAAATTATTACACACATGTAAATTCTAAATTTTAACAAAATACAAGGTTAAAAGCTAATTAATAAATAAACAAAGAAAGATAGGAATGCATGACAGCCCCCTTGGCTCATTGGTAGTATATCTGCCTTGAGAGCTGTAGGGCGTGGGATCGATTCCCACTCAGGGCAAACATTTTGTGAATAAACACAATCATGTTTGTTCTGTGTCTGGGTATTCTGTATGTATTATAAGTATGTATTTATAAAAAAAAAAAGAAGTATTTATGTATTCTATCAGTTATCTGACTTCCATCACACAAGCTTTGCTTAGTTTGGGGTCAGATGTCGCTGTGTGTATAGTCCCACGATATTTATTATTTTATTATTTAATGAATTTATGAATGAATGAATAAATAAATGAATAGACAACATAAGCCTCATAAAAATATGTAACAATAATTGTTTGTTCTAGCTAGGTGTTCTGTACGTATTATAAGTAGCTATGTATTTACAAAAAAAAATGTATAAGTATTCTATCGTTTTCTGGTTCTCATAGTACAAGCTTTGTTTGTTTTGGAGGTAGATGGCGCTGTTTGAAATGTCCTACGACATTCATTTATTTATTCTTGCCGCCAGTGGTGTTACTGTATTGCGGTTTGAAGGGTAATATGGCTAGTGAAATGTCAGGGCTAATAAGAATCAACCACAGATATCTCAAAATAATGACTTATCGATATCCTTAACTTCATTTTACTTAGAGTTCTGGAGTACTGCGTACAGCTGTAACAGTCTTACTGTCCGCGACCGTTGCAGGGGTATGTTTTACCTCTTAGTTTTCTAACTAATAAAAGAGTTACTTAACGTCTCATTATTCCTTTTACCATAAAAAACTAAACCACTGTAGTAATATTTCTTTACATATTAATACCATTACATACATACACATGAATTCACATGATTACCGTTTTATCTTTTCGTAATCTTAATTTTCAGGTCGTTCCACTCATACGATGAGTATGATGTGAACCGCTGAACAATGGAAGTAGGTGCGCAACAACAGATAAAATCTCACGCAGGGCTCAATAGATGTAGACAGATGTCTTTTTTTTTTAATTCGAAATACGACTATGTTTGTGTTTGACCACGCCCTGCCTGATGTTAAACAGGATGCAGTCTAAGATAGAGCACGCTTACCTAAAAATTAAACCGGCCAAGTGCGAGTCGGACTCACGCATGAAGGGTTGCGTTATCTATAAAAACGGCAAAAAAAAACGTTTGTTGTATGGGAGTACCCTTAAATATTAATTTTATTCTATTTTTTTAGTATTTGTTGTTATAGCGGCAACAGAAATACATCATCTGTGAAAATTGCAACTGTCTAACTATCACGGTACATGTGGAATCGAAGCGTTTAGTCCGCACGTGGGGATATCCACCATGTTATGGCCGTCTCTGCCTAGCCATCCGGCAATAAAAAAGGGCAGGTGGAACCAAATTATGCAATTCCAAGGCACACTCTCCGAAATGTATCGGATATTGCGAGTGGATCGGTTCCCTTAGGCAAGGGTGCTTTATCGTAGACGGCATCTTCACTTAACAGCAAGTGAGTCTGTAGTCAAACTACTACTTAATAGGTATAACATTAAAAAAATATTCACAAGATGCTCTTGCGCCACATTATAGCCATGAAAAGAAAAAAAAGAAGATTTTTTTTATAAGACACTAGATATACTACAACGGATAACTATAGACAACACACAAAAATAAAAAAAAGATTTAATCAATCGTCGCAAAGCTATTTGAAATTTAAATAGCCGCCGTAGGCTACAAAAACCCTCGGTCCTTGGGGGCCGAGACGAAAAGTCTGCGTGATTTTCGTTTATTTTCTTTTTAGTAAATAATGGTGCAATGTTTCTCAAAATTCACAATATGTGCAATTTCAGCGATGTGAAATGAGTATGCAATGTGTATCATTAATTGTAGATCTAAAGTCCATTTCGATCTAATAACTTACCCAGTTTTTTCAGCCAAGGCGTCCGCAAGAGCTTTAGAGCCGAGCGGCGAGTAGGCAACAATGGGCACCTGTAGACTCGCAGCAGCAGCCAGCAGGTCCGGCTGCTGGCACAGCACGTGCACCTCCACCTGCAAGCACGCGGGCCGCGCCACGCTGCACACGCGCGATAACTGCTCCGGGTTCAAATTCGACACGCCCACGTGACGTACGCGTCCTGACTCCTTCAACTTCAGCAAGCTCTGAAAATTATTCACACCTAATGTAGATCATGTGGTTCAGCAATGAATACTAATGCCCTGAAGTTCCGGGTTCCTCTGCAATGAGAGCGAGAGTGTGTTATTTGTTTATTTATATGATCAATGATATTTAAATCATTGACCTTACTATAAAAATATTATCGGACTATAATATACTACTATACTTATAACTTTTAGCTCACAATCGTCTAGTGTTGAGCATAGGATTATTTATTTATTGTAAGTCAATGTTACCGGTCCTGCCCTACTGAGATCCACGTTGGACACGCGATTTTAGCAATATCGACAATCCGACCAGCCTCTTTTAAACACTTTTATATTTTAAAGAATGCCAAATCAATAAAATGGAACCTTTTTTTGCATTAAAACATCCTAAGCTATAATTACGAGTATTAATTATTATTAAATCGATGATATACACAAAGTATAATTCATATTAAAAAAAATTTACTCACTTTTTGCAAGTCTTATAAATATATTTCTCCAGGTCTGCATATTTTACCCATTTTCGACGGTCTAGAGATATCGACAGATCTACGAATAGGTTCATCTTTAATGATCAGGGGACGATCAGACTTGTCATATTTTGGTCTGGGCGGTGGCGGCGTGGGGGATGACGTTCCGGTGGTCGACGTATTGCTGAACCTATCTGGTATGTGGAGAACCACCACGTTGTTCTTTTTGAGTCTCGGTATTTTACAGAACTTGGGCTTAATCTTCCGAGATATAGTCATGATCATGACTTTTATTGTATTGCGTTGTTTTTTTTTCTTTTGGAAGCGTCGCCGCCAATACGAACCAATGAAATTTTTCAGAGAAGAAAGTTGGGATGCGGATCGTGACATCGAATGAGATTTTATTTCCAGACTGTGATTTGAATTTAGGCTATATTGACAACCGAAATCGTACATATCTTCAATAACGGGGTTGGTTTCATGTGTTTCTATTTGAATATCATTCCTCCTCTTATTTTCTATAGGGCCAAATTTTTTGGGATCTTTGTTTATACAGTTGTCACTCGTAGTTTTCAAATCCACTCCCATTTTTTGTTTATTCCATGAACAACAGAATAAAATGTTCAATAGAAATCTATTAATGCTGTTTTCTGATGAATTCTTAGGAATTTGATTTTGCACAGGAGAATCATAGGATTGCCCAAATGACCGTGTTTTAGTTTTGTTGTAAGTCCATATTTTTTTGTAATCATATCCCATATTATGGTCGTAAAAGTATTGAGCTTCCATTGCGTTATTTTCTTCTTGAATTATTTCATAGAAATTTTTATAATTTGTTTGTGTGGAGTTTATAAGTAAATCACTTACTAGATGCTGCTGCATTGGCCACTTGGAGATAAAACTTGTACACGTAAAATAATAAGCTTTAGTATCATTTTCATGAGCCTCTTCGCGAGTGGTTTCAGAGATAATCTCCACTTTATGACAGGGTTTACGGGGCTTGCAACGATTTCTAACGTAATCTACAAGTCCTACTCTTCGAGTGATCGTATCTGGGCGCTTACGGTTAAATTTGGAACAACATTTCTCGTAACACCATCCACTGCAGCATATTAGTCTGTAGAGATATTTACTTCGTGATATATTTCGTGCGCTGTCGGTGCATGATGAATAGCTGCACCCAGCACAACGGTTGGGACATGATGTTCGCTCTACTGTTGTCGTTTTCATGTCTATTTTGATACATAGTAATAATTTTTTGCTACATTTAATTATATATAAAAACAAGAATTCTGAAATGTCAGTTTGATGCGGTCTATCTACAAATGTCATTATAGTTCTTGTCTATCATTTAAAAGTTATGACTTCAAAAGGATGAAAAAAATACTTTGTTGGACTTACGCTGGAACCCTTTTACTGTTCTACTTTATCTGAGCTAACTTCTGATACAAATCAGATTTAAGTTACTTCTATCACTTATAGCCCTTTATGTGGAATTACAAGAGAAATAGCGTTTTTATATGTATTCCGGAGCACAGCCTTTGCAATATCAGTGTATATTTTTGTAGTTTTTCTAGATTTCCAGCGTCCATGCAGCTGTAAGATACTCATGAGCGAAGCGTCTATATCTGCTAAATGTAAATAGGGGTTAGAAACAGTTTTCAGGTCGATACTTTCGTATGAATCTTCTGCGTTTTGGCAAGTTTCCATTTGATCTTCTCCTCCACAACAGCATGGGCAGAGCAGCTTTGGCATAGTATGTTTATACCAATTACAGAGTCCATTTTTAGATTTCAAAATTGATGACGCAGAAGTGACGGTTACTTGTTTGGGAATTTCACGGCGCTGGAGATCTTTCGGTGGGTTCAGACTTTCAAAATCATTTAAGTTTTGCACAACTTTCGCTTCAGGCCCAACTAAATTGCAATCTATGACGATATTAGGGTGTTTACATTCATCGTGTCTCCTGGTGATAGGAGATTTATACACCTTTGTCCAGCTAAATCGGTTGTTAGGAAATGGCTTCACTGGATTTGCTTTTATTTGTTTTTTAATTTTTTTAACTCTACTTTTAGCAACGGGTTTGTTGTTAGAAAGTTTATAGCAACAGTCTTTGTATACTGCATCCGTGCGAAACCCAGAGTTTTTTGTAATTTCTTTTACATCTTTGAATTTGTCCTGGGTATAACAGTTAATCGTAGGGTTTTGCGTGTAAGTTACAACCATTTTTTTTTTTCAATTCAGGGACTGCGAACTTGTATTTGAATAAAAGCAACACTGTGAATTTTTACTGTCTTGATTACTTTTTGTGATATGATCGTACAAGATTACCGTGGGAATTTTGTGATCGAAATTGTCATTTTACGTACACGACAGTTGGCATGTTGCTGATACGTAACTTTTACGTAAAAACTCTTCGAGTTTTTAGTTTTGCACAAAAAAAGTACCTAAGTAATCATATTGCCGTACAAATTTTTATATTTTTTTTTATTGCATTTGATAGCTCATTTCTTGAGGAAGGAACATAACGATACGACCTTTAGAAGCCGATGACCGGGCACAGCTAGTGTAATATAAAATCCCGAAGTATACTTTTTCTAAAATGGTTGATAGGCTAGATGTTGACCACAGCTCAAGTGATGTTAAGTGACGGTGTCGTCGAAGATGGTAAAGCACACCTAGCCTGGAATGGAACTGGCTCTCATGTGAGGCTGCCGGAACACACCGCTAGATGTTTGGCGGCAGATTTTCAACCCACGCCCTTTGGCATGCGACCTGACCGCGCTAACCACTGAGTTATCATCGCTACAAAATAAATATAAATAAATAAATAAATATCGTAGGACATTTACACACAGTGCCATTTGACCCCAAACTAAGGAAAGCTTGTACTATGGAAGGCAGATAACTGATACAAATACTACTAAATACTTTTTTTTGTAAATACATACTTATAATACATACAGTACACCCAGACACAAAACATTTGTTTATATCACAAAATGGTTGTCCTGGATGTCGAACCCACGCCCTTCAGCTCTTGGAGCAGACATACTACCAATGAACCAACAGGGCTGTCATCTAAACTGAGCTATCATCGCTACAAAAAAATACTACAACGATTATCCTGCAAATATATTAATTTTATTGTGATCGACCATACCTTCCAGACAGCCAGCAGATCTGTAGAGAGATCGACCCTCATGGTTCCATCCGGGTTCTTAGGGTGAAGGTCTTCCGGGACGTGTTCGAAAGCGAACGGCACATGCATTAGATACAAGTCGATGTACTCCAAGCCAAGGTCCTTTAACGAGGCCTCGAAGTACTCTGGGACTAAGTCGGGCCGGTTGCCTGATAACGAGAAAGAAGGACTCGTGAAGAGCAAGAACATTGATCAAAATTAGAATCAGAACCAGAATCATTTGTTAGCCATAAATAACGACAATTGTTACAGGCAAATCAATATAAGAAGTACAAAGGAGAAGACTTTTAACTCCATGGATTCCTTTGATTCCATGCGACATGCCATTCGACTTTAGACGGTCACGGTTTCCAGTACGGCTAGCATTTTCAATACCGATAAATAAATTGCAAGGGCAGTAATTAAGTGTTAATCTTGAAAGTAATAATAACATATAACTGGCCATGTTTTACACATGGCCAGTTGTATGTCGCCTGTTCCCGTATCGGAATACCAACAAAACTTCATATACGTGCCAGAAAATAAAACTAAGAATGCTGTGTATCATAAGCATATTAGAATAATAAACACTATCTATTTATAATTATTTTTTTTCATTCGAATTCAATATTTATAGGACAGGACAACGTCTGTCGGCTAGTATCACAATAAAAAGCGTCTTAAATTGAATTTCAGCTAAGTTATCAAACTAAGTAATATTTTCACTTTAGGATACTGAAAATAAGTAGCAGCTAATTCACTATGTTTCCATATTATACAAAAATTAGTTTTCCGAAATATTCATTTAAATAAATGTTTTAAGTGTCTGTTTAAATGTTTTAAAATTCAATTCAGTAATACAAGTAGGTAGTTTATTGTACATTAGTTTTTTATTATTATTAGCATTCCAAATATTAGTAAAATGGGAAAACCGCTTTTAAAATCCCGGTGCACGTATCAGTATTCAGTAACTAACCTCCAGGAGGTAGTTTGGTGACTACAAAGAGTTCTTTCCTCTTGGCTGCGTCCCCTCCGATCCACTTGCGAAGTGCCCGTCCTAATGCTGCTTCATTTTCGTAAGCCCTAGCGGTATCGAAGTGTCTATAGCCAGCTGCCAGGGCTGCATCTACTGACTTCTCCAGTACTTCATCAGATGCCTGAAACATTAGTCAAACTTCGCATTAGGGTTGAAGTAAACAAAAAATATCGATTTAATTCGTATCTACTAAAGACATGCCTAATGACTTTTTGTAGGTACACATAGCTTTGAAGAACCTGCTTCCTGCTTAACTTTTTGTGCAGTCTTTATCACCTTGTAAGTCACCTTGACATTGCACGTCAATGTTTCACAGATCATTAGCAGAACAATCTATCAATATTAACTCCAAGATAGAAAGCAAAAGGATTAAACCTCAATTATTTTAGCAAAAAAAGCCGCTTTAAGGCTTGTTAAAGAAATGGGCCGTCATTGTGTACAATAAAAACACGTCTCAATGGCTGAAGAGCCAGTGAGCGCTAAAGCTTCAGTTTATACTTGTGACAGCGATTCTAAGCTCAAGAAGTACAGCAATGAAGGTTCTTGTCGCCCGTCTACTTCTAGAGGATTTTCATCTCAGTCGAGCGGTGACTATGACGGCAGCGACTGCACTTTCTGCAAGGATATCTGTTCTTGTGAATCCTTGGCTTACGTATCCGAGAAACCTTGTTCAATTGCCGATTCCTCGACTATTCTACATAAGTCGAAATGGCAAACATTAAAAAAATATATCAAAAGCCGTATCAAAGGCAAAAAGAAAGAAGATAAAAAATTAAATAAATATGCAACTAAACCTATCCCTACAGATGTATTCCATGAAAGTGAAAAAGATCAACATAAGACAACACAAGAGGAAATAGTAAGTTCTCACGAGTTAAAACTGATGTCTCTATGATAATATTTAATTATCCTAACCGGTGAGTGTAATGAACTTTCAGAAATATTTAATTTATTTTAATCACTTACTTGCCAAGTTCCAAATCCGATTCGCGGCATGCGATCTCCTCCTTCCAAGACAAAATACTCCGGAATTGGCATTGTATAAAATAGTTAATAAACAATATTCTCAGTATTTACTTTGTTTGTTTGGTTCTGTGGTGTTTACAGCACTAGAATTATAAGCACAATGCGGAGAGAGGCGCAGTGTTCAGGTTAGTTACCCACAGCAGCCTTGGTGGCAATGCTTATTAACTGTAAGTGCTTATAGCTCGGTTGTAGGCGCCGAGCCGGTTTGCCGCTCTCACGCAGTTAACTATTTCTACTTTTCGGTTACTTGTTTACATTTTGTCTACAAACGTTTGCTCGATTTCGGCATATCACTAGCGTGCGTAGGTCAACAATTTTCCTTATTTTGATTTTATCATCGGACGTCGTTTCCATCTTTCCGTATTAATGTTTGTTATAATAGCAATATAAAATAATATTGCATCAGTAATGAGCTATGGTAATTTAATCAATCATACTACGAATGAATTTCCTTCTTTAGTTTTCCTAAGAAACTATGTGATTGGGTTTTTCAAGAGGCGTGTTAGCAGAGTTAAAAGGTTAGAACATATGTATTTGTCGTGTGCTTGGTATTATATATATATATGTTACCGGCCAAACCCGATTTCAGGACAAACTAGTTTTGCCTAGGCCAAACTAGTTCTTCCTAAACGCGTTAGGATTAACTAGTATAGCCTAGTCCAAACTAGTTCATCCTAAGCCCGATAGGATAAACTAGTTTAGGCTAGGCCAAACTAGTTGATCCTGATATAAAAACGCATACTCCAGGACAAACTGGTATGGCCTAGTCTAAACCATTTTTTAGCAGAGTCAAAAGTAATTGAGCGATCGTGTCAGGACGTGTACATGCGGGAGTTCCCAAATCACACCCCGAGCGTCCCGCACCACTCCCCTCGTCCATACGTCGCGTCGTTTTGTATCATTTTGCGTCTAGTTGCCACCCGTGCACAACGTGTTTAGTTTAAAATTAAAGGTTTTCGTATTACACTACATTATATTTTTATATAAATTATATGAAGTTTCCTTCTTTTTCAATATGGATGAACCCACGTCAAGTCGACAAGCAGACCAAAAACAATGGAGGGAAAAGTTTTTGACAGAAATTTTACAAAGTGAAACTAAAAAGTCTTCTCATTATAATGTGTTATCATCAGACCAATATTTGGAACTCGTTGAACAAATTGAAGATGCAGAAAAATCTGAAAAAAAGACACCATTACAACAAAGAAGATTGAAACGATTTGCTGTGTTAAAAATCGGGGATTTGAAAAAACTGATTGCACGGAGTGAAGGTAATATAAAATACTATCTTCCATCCGATGAACTTTATGATGTGATTGACGCAGCTCATGTGGCTGTGGGCCACGGTGGTCGAGACAGGATGTTAGCCGAAACCTCAAAAAAATATGCCAATATTACAAAAGAAATGATAAGCCTGTATTTATCTATGTGTAGTGTCTGTCATCAAAAGAAAACAAAGAAGAAAAGGGGATTAGTTTCTAAGCCCATTCTTCATTCGGAAATGAATAGTAGATGCCAAGTAGATCTGATCGATTTTCAGACACAACCAGATGGAAATTTTAAATTTATTATGGTTTACCAAGACCATCTAACAAAATTTGTTCTGCTACGCGCTTTACAATCCAAGAGAGCGGCAGAAGTGGCTTACCTTTTGAATAATATATTTCTAACTATAGGAGCGCCGTGCATTCTTCAATCTGACAACGGTCGTGAATTCGTTAATAATGTTATAAGTGAGCTTGCCAGTCTGTGGCCAGAACTCAAAATTGTGCATGGAAAACCCAGGCACAGTCAGAGCCAGGGCTCAGTTGAACGTGCCAATCAAGATATTGAGAATATGATAGGTTCTTGGATGAAGGACAACGCTTCAACAAAATGGTCAGAAGGCTTGAGATATGTTCAATTCATGAAAAACCGCGCCTACCATTCAGGGATAAAACAATCGCCATACAAGGCATTATTTGGAATAGAACCCAGAGTAGGACTTTCGACTTCATCTTTGCCGCAATAAATCATAAATGATATTCAGGATGAAGATGATTTAAGGAAGGTAATACAAGATGATTGCAATATTAACCTGACAGAAGACAGTGATGGTAGTGTTGCCGAAGTTAGTAACCAAGAAAAAGTTTCTTCATCTGAAAATGACATTCAAAAAGCTAGAAAAACTGCAGCAGAAAATCTTGTGAAACAGGCTAAGAAAATGAAAGCTACTTCTGACAAATCTCATCCACCTGCCAACATTGGAGATAATGTGACTATACCGATTCCAGATGTTGACAAAGGCAAAGGTGATCTCAGAAACATCATTGGAGTTATTCTTCAGAAAAATGACGAAGATTTTTACAAAGTCGGTACCAAACATGGTGTACTTCAGAAACTATATTGCAGGTTCTATTTTTTTCTTACTTAATTACCTATTTATCTATCTTTCGGGAGTATTAATGATATTTTTAAGTAGCTAATATGATTTTTTTTCAGATCAGAATTCGACATTTGTAATCAAACTTTTTGGAGGTAGCAGATGTAAACCAAGGCTCTGAAATATCATTAAGGACTGCAGCTACGAAACATTCAGTTGGATCAGGCCAAGGTTTTGTGAGATGCAGTTGCAACAAAAACTGTGCCACAAACAGATGCCAGTGCAAGAAGGCAATGATACTCTGCAATTCCAAGTGCCACCAAAGCACACCATGTAAAAATAAATAATAATTTTAATAGTTGAAGCAAAATTATTGCTTCTATTTAAAAAAAAACATGTTTGTAATAGTCTGATTGTTTGTATTACCTATTATCCATTAGTTTTAGCGACGGATCATTATCTTCTTAATAAAAGTGATTATTTTTCCAATTACAGAGTATTTTATTCAGTTTATCTACTTGTTTTGTCTTTCTGGAAATACTTTAATCATTAAAGTATATCTAGAATGGTATGGCCTTGTCTAAACATTAAAGTTTAATGTTTAGACTAGGCCATACCAGTTTGTCCTGGAGTATGCGTTTTTATATCAGGATCAACTAGTTTGGCCTAGCCTAAACTAGTTTATCCTATCGGGCTTAGGATGAACTAGTTTGGACTAGGCTATACTAGTTAATCCTAACGCGTTTAGGAAGAACTAGTTTGGCCTAGGCAAAACTAGTTTGTCCTGAAATCGGGTTTGGCCGGTAACATATATATTGACAGGGTTTTTTTATTACCCTTCTCTATAAATGACCCATCTGTTTGGTTCCCACTTACTCAAGTGTCAAAAAAATCTGATATATGTACCTAGCAATGATAACACAATGGTCTTTGTGGGTTGATTGCAGGATGAAGGGTGTGGGTTCAAATCCCAAAGACGAAAGCTAAAGCTGCCGGTAGTAGGGTGCTTTGTAATGCTTAACTAGTTAGCTACCATGCTAAGTTAAAAATATGTATCTAATCACCTAACGGTGTTGTCTTGTTGCTTCACTTGAAAGCCAATTTCTTTTTCAGGTAAGATATGTTGACCACTCTCGACCTCAGGGTCACTGAACTGCAGTCAAACACCTAGCCCATAACCATAAAGAAAGTTCGAGGTAGGCTCGTGCTCCGAGGGTTGCGTATTTCCCATCGGGATCATAATATTTAATTATTGTAAGTAACCTACTCAGTACCTACTTCACAGTTTGTTTTATTCAAAGTTTTACAATAAAACAAAAAACAAGTAGGTATATATAAGATTGATTTTGAAAGCTTCGTTAGTTGTCAGATCTTAAATAACTAAAAAAAAATTTTGTTTTTTCATTGTATACCAACAAGTACGTGCTTACCCTTTTCCTTTCATATTATTTATTTGCGGGTACCTACATCTTTAAGTAACATTCAAACTTTCTACTAAATAACTTTAAAAGTAAACAAACTTGGTAATAAATAATATTTACATAGTTTGTGTCGATAAGGGTCCCATTGAACCATCCTTCTTCTATCCCAGAACCTTAAAACGTTTGCAGTGAAATTCATGCTTTGATATACAAAATAAATTTCAACATCTGTAACGGTTATCATTGCGGTAGATCATCAAAGGTAGCTCCCGTTCAAAATAAATGCCCCATTAGACCACATTTTGATCTCGAGTAGCCACATAATCGAATCTCTTTACAATTTCATCTAGTTGTTGTTTAACAACAATATAACGATGTGGTACTCGAATTGGTTTGGCTATTCTTCAACAAACCTTATCATGTGATCTGTCAAAGAATTCTAGAGGCATAATAGTTAGTAGTTAAATTATGGGCACGTACGTTGTTATTAGATTAGAAATAGGTATATATTATACGAAATTGAGGTACCTACCTACATACTTTCCCTACATATTTCATTGCTTAAGATTTTTAGGGTATTTAGACTGACTAGTCTTCAAACTTGTTCGGGTCTTACTTAGTAATAGAGCTATACTATATTTTTGGGAAATAATCAGTCTTATTTCCAGAGTACCTACCTTAAAAAGAGATATGTTCAGCAAAAGCTCAAAATTAGAGCAAGAAAAAAAGTCGCATCTATAAATCGAAAAGTTTGTCTCTTTGTCTTCCAGACGCTTTAAAAAAATTGAACCATTCTAGGTTAAGTATAGTACCTACCTAACCTGGCCGCACTTAACATCAGGTCAGCTGTGGTCAAATACTTAGGTATTTATCCCCACATCTGTAAACCATAAAAAAAAAGCACGGAGTATAAACAAATAAGCTGCTTTTAAAATGGCGAAATCGCGGGGCAAAGCAATTACATTTTTAGAACTAAAATATTAATTGCATCTTTTATGAGTAAGTATAATATCGCATTACACAACTAATTATATTAATTCTAAATAGCCTCAACCAAATCTCACTTACAAATTAATTTTCCCACATACCCTTAAAGTAATAACATCCTTTTGTGTGCAAACAGTATCATTTTACAATAGGGACGAATGAATGAGCCAACGTCACAACACTCGCGGGCCCATTGGTGCATGCCTTCCATTGATTGCAGTTCCCGATATCATCTCCAATCTCCAGGGATACTCTCATCCCTTAAACGTGGGGCGTGGTCTGTATCAGCCCACCCATAGAGGAGCCAATAGTTAAAAATTTGGGGTTTATATCAGGCGAAGCGATGGGTCAATTTGTTATTGTGAACATGGAAGCGTCTCCAGTACAATCGGGCTCGAAGTGCGGTGCTTCAGACTTCAGCATCGAGCGCATACTGGCCGATCGGAAGGATAGTCGCGAAGACAGTGTCGAAGTTCCAGAGTGGCTGTGTTGCACGCGGTATCGTCCGCCTCGGTTGCCACGTTAGCATTTTCTTTATTATTATGTTCTTTTCTTTCAAAAGTATGCAAGTTATAAATTACATCATAATCAATTTAATAATTAAAGCTAGTGAGCAAATTAGTGCTCGTGTATCATGTTCATGCTGTTAAGGTAGAGTTTCAAAATTCTATGAATACAGAATTTTCCTCCTTTTTATCTCGGAAAAAATGTGGTTCCCGTTGGGCAATGTGCATGTTAAACCTCGAACCGCTCTTAGTTTATCGTGAAATTTTTGTGCACCAAATTATGACGCAAAAAGGAACTTAACGTAGTGGCATAACTGATATTTATTGCCGTTGGTTCGGTATATTTTTAGATGTTGACCTTAAAACGTTTGGTTAGCACTTCCTACGTTCGCTTTTTGCAGGCTCTGTGGCCGTGTGCCGCTCACGGCGCGCCGGCCGGCACGCACGGGTGCCCTTCACGGCGGCGCAGGCGACGGCGCTGGAGGCTGCGTACGCGCGCGCTCCTTACCTCGCGCCGCCAGCGCTCAAAGCCCTCGCAGCCGCCTTGCAACTCAGAGATGACAGGGTTAGTACATCACTCTGACTTTATACCGGCGCGTATAGGCATCTGTTCTTTCTAAATTTAATTCGTTAGACGGATTGCTAGACTCATGTGGAGATGATTGGCAAGAAACCAAGTCCGAAAGGAAGTCACAGAATGGTAGCCCCGGAACTGACAGTGAGTAGCGAGTAGATCATCAGTTTGCTGTTCGGAAGACAAGGCGACAGGGAAGCAATAGGCGATAATGTTGACCCGGAAACGATGATTATTGTAGTCGTACTACGAAAGAATGGAAATGAGTAACGAATATTGATAATATGAATATACGTTGCCTTAATCATGGGTAGCCTGTATCTTGAAACATTATTACGTCCTGCTCAAATGAGTCCTAATCAGTCATTTCTGTGGTAAATGAGCAGCGGGAGAGAGAGAGAGAGAGAGAGAAACAGTGGTGATCAAAGATGATAATCAAAGTGGATAGTAGGTATTGTCTATTCATTATAATTCAACTACGTCCCCTTTATATTATCCCTGGTAAGTGCCAAGTTCCCAAGCATAAAGCGACGGTTAGAATAGAATTTTATTATTATACAACGGTTAAAAACAATAGCCAATTATATGCAGATGACGCGTCTTTTTACGTAAATGCAAATACCTACCATTTTAAAAGGCATTTAACATTACGTTAGACATCAAGCACGTTAGCAAAGGTTTGACTTCATTCATTGTAAAATAAAATGTGTACCTACCTATACTTGTTAGAATAGGTATTATACGAGACTATAAATAATCCATTGCAGACATACATTTATTTATCTATTTGGTATTTTTTATCTTGCCATTAAAATTGAAACTACAAGACTATTATACCCAAGTTACAATACAATGTATATAAAAAATGTAACTGTAAACGTTGTAAACCTTTAGGAACTAAATAAAACAAGTTTGAAACATTTTTCTTCCAGATAATTTAGTAATCCACGCGAACACTACATATTTCAGAAATAAAAAGTAGCATATGTGTTAATCAAGGATGTCAGCTACATCCATAATTGGTTCATTTCATCAAAATTTGTTCAGCCGTTTGTGCGTGAAGAAATAACACACATACAAACAAACTTACACACTCACAAATTTTCGCCTGTATGAGATTAGTGTGATGTTCTATCGTTTTCGTTCTTGTTTTATTGCCGTAGGGTAATTTGTTGAATACTTTTATTGTACTGTATGTATGCGCATGTACCTACTCGGAACCCCTTCTAAAAATGTTTACCTTTATAGAAGTCTGGATGCCTTTTCACAAAATGGCTGACTGGCACAATAGATGGCTGCTTAAAGAATTTATTGTACATTATATGCAAGTTATTGTTATTAATACTTAAATAAATAACTCACTAACATTTCAAAGCGTATCGTGAGAATACAAGATTTTATCTACGTTTTGGTTTTTTGCTTGCAAATCACTCATTGTTAACTTTTTGGAAGGATCACTTGATTATAACAAGTTCTTATCTTATTTTCAGATTAAAATCTGGTTCCAAAATCGCCGCGCACGCGAGAGAAGAGAGAAAAGCATTACCATTGCTCCGCCACAAGGAGTCACTTTACCACCTACCACCGGCAGTTTTGCATCCACTTGGGTACCACAAACAGACTTTAGTGGTTCTCATAATTCCCAACCCTTCTTCACACAAAATCAATGTGAAATTAATCAAATTAAATCGAGCAATGAAATCATGAGCTCTGATAAAATAACTTCCCAGTGTAAGTTTCCACTTAGTTTTGATGATTGCAGTTCAGTACCAAGTTATAATTCTGAAGAGACGAATGAAGATAGACCAGAAACACCTTTGGATATTGAAACTGTGGAAGATTAAACATGAAATACCTACGTTTTATAAATTTTAAAGTATTTAATAATAGCTAATTTGTAATGTTTTGCTGTGATAAAGATGTTCATATATTTAAAGTCGAAATAAAATATTAATAGGTATACAAGGTTTTTTATTTTTTTTTGCGAATTTGATTATGAGTTAAAAAACAAAGAAGACATTTCAATAAATTACTTTAAGTTTTAAGTACTTTTTAGACGGTTCATTGCCTCATTCATTGCCACTTGGGGTTGGTTTCTGCAGAGGCCTTGTGAGTAAGAATTCATTTCTTAAATTAAATCAAGTGATCGTATAAGAAAAAATGTTTTAATACTGTATTTGGCTTCTAAGTTATATTGTCTGGCCGAAGAAAGAAAAATCTTTATTTCTTTACAAGAAAAAATTTTGTGTAGGAAAAAACCAACAATATGTATAATGACAAGCATTTACAATTGGCCCTCCTCTCATCGCCGCGACCTCGGAGCACCTCTCCGCCTCCGAATTAAGCAGACTGCTTGTGTTACGGGGATGAAGTGTTACCACTAGACAAGACAGGATACACTATGCTGACCACAATTAATAACTAAACTAATTATATTCCAGTGATCTGTATTTATAACACAGATCACTGGAATATAATTACGTAGACGTAGGTAACTTGTATTTTTGCTGCAATAGAAATACGTAACATTATAGTAAGTACGTGATTGCCAGTAAGTTCAAGTGCAATCTATGAACAGAGCTATGCTTGGCATTTCTCTAAGGGATCGAATCCGGAATGAAGTCATTTGCCAGAAAACTCATATCTATACTCACAGACATAGCTCAGCGTATTAGCAAGCTGAAGTGGCAATGGACGATATATCTGTTACAGAATCACGTCTACCCCAGCGGTTATCCGCTGGGGTAGACGTGTTCCAACGCCTTGAGACGTGATGGAGTGACGGTATACGTAGTAGGTACAGCTGGCGGTGGATAGAAGCGAAAAGCTGAAGGCGCTGTGTGGCGTCTTAGGAGATGCCTATGTCCAGCAGTGTCACCTACAAACTTTTTTACCTATCCAACTAAAATTTATCAAAAAATATTTTTTTTACGGGCACTTAAAATGATCATAAAAGAGACTAAATATCAATCGGTCTATTGCTCATTAGAAAATATCAGTGGCTCCTTTCAGATTTCGCACTACATATCTTAAGGGTAATATAGAAGAGTGTATAGATCAATATTCTTTTGTGATCGAAAACAAGTACCTAAAAAAATGTAGGTCGATCCAAAACCACCTGTTCGTGGAATTTCAAAAATTATTACGCAATGATTCCGCTCCATTTCGCCGATGCGTACTTCCCAATAAGGGAATTCTCATCAGTCTCCGTTGTGTCCTAAGAACTAAAATTTAAGCGTTTCAAAGACCAGAGTGAATAGATTACCTCGCACTTTTTTTTGTTACCGCTGCAATTATCACGAACGACTTGCAAAAAAGAATTCGTATCGACATCGACAAAAATTTGTATGAGATTTGTACAGCTTTGTATGCTATTTAGGACCTCGATACCTTTACGATATGAATTCGATAAATTTTCGTGATCGAGGCTCTGGCGTTATTTCTTGACATCGAGCGTTTCATTTCTCTCAGTAGATACCTACTTATACATGAAAAAGGCTGCAACATCTTGAAGAGTTAGTTAATTAAGTGATTAGATATAGATAATGCACAATACACCCCAAGCGAGACGTGAGTGCGGGACTCATCGCCCCCACTTTGAATACTAAGAATAAGAAGTGATTAGATAGTAGGTATCTTGATATTATTCCAAACACCTTGTGTAGACATGTAATTTCTCTATGACGCGACGCCTAAACTCTATACAGGCTATTGCTATTTGCTTTTGTCATAGATGTTATCAGTTAGAGCGGCGAAACCGCAGTTAATTGCTTCTAAAACGGGATGCATGCCTCAGTGCATACAACTACCTAATGCTATTGTGTTGTCTCTTTCTTTGTTTGTCAATGCCAGATTTTACCTTACCGTTTATCTATTAAGTAACATGAGTTCTCGAATGAAGCTAATATTTTGTCGCATGTTTTAATGACAAGTTACATTAAGGGCAGGATAACAAACATAATTATTATTATTTTGCTTGGACGGTTTTTTAAGTGCATGTATGGGTCACTTACACCGAGATCTGTTACGTTTGATTTGTTCTCTAGCTATGTTGATAGCTCTTTGCGTTTGGACCATATGGCGTGGCGTGGGTTCTATTCCCAGCAATGTGCTTAAATTGCCGGTGAAGGAAAACATCATGAGGAAACCATAGCGTGGTGGTAAAGTTCTAAATTCGACTGTATGTTTTTGTTTATTTTTTTGTATGTATGTCACGCGAATATTCCGCCAATTATGAATCGATTTTGACGATTCTTTTTTTGCTTGATAGATCTTACTTCAGAGATGGTCCCATATAAATTTTATGGAAGCTCGAGCGGTTTTAAAAATATACAAGAATTGTATACATCGATGATATTTTGGTTTACTCCGAAACCTCGCTGTTTCATTGGAGCAGTGCGTTTAGTTGGTCTATGGTCATGGAATCGGTTTTTTTAAATTGTAAATTTATGTATTATATATATGTACTCAACTGGCTAGCTACCACACTAGTCGAAGGTCTGCCGTCAAGCACCTAACGGTAGATTCCGGCAAATTCAATAGAGTCAGCTCGATTCCAGGCTAGGTGTACACTGTACAGTACCAGATATTTTGCCGCCAAGTCGTAGTATTTAAAACATTACTGTTTCCGGTTTGAAGGATACTGCAGCTATCGAAATTAGTAATGAGCGCCAAAACAGCCATGCCCTTCACTTTGTTTTGATACTTCGATATTCCGTGTATCGCTGCAATGGTTAGGACAGGCGTTATCTCAAACCATCAGGACAGCGTCTCGTTTGTCACATTACTTTTTAAACAAATAAAAAAAAAAAGAAAATTTAGCGAGCTGTGTGGTGTCAAAACACCTGGTGAGTTTAACAAAAAAAAAAACTTAATAATCTCTGACCGATTAGAGAGTTTTGGCGGGAACGCGGGAAGAGTCGTGTCGCTCCGTTGTATTTTTTTCCAAAACTAGTGTTTTGTCGAGTGTTTATGCATAAAAATGGTGGTGTTTTATTCATAAAGTGCCGAATTACAAGCGCGAGTGTGGGAAAATGATATAATGTGGTGAAACATGAGTTTTCGTGTTGCTTCCAAAACTCCATCGAAGCTTTGTAGTAAAGTTGCCTATACTTTACTAAAGCATGACTGGAATTAACTGACACGAACTGGACTTGACAAAGACGACTTTGACGATAACTATAGCTAAGATACAGCAGAAATAACACTTAAGACAAGGCAGTATGGCTCTATAGCTTTAGCCTGCCCGAAAGGGCAAATTATTAATAAAAAAAAAAAAAAAAAAAAACTGACCGATTAATTCAGTCCTCAAATATGGCTATATTAATTTGATATTTATGTGTAGTACAATACAAACTGAGAGTGCATAAGTTGCGAAAAAGCTATCGTCAAGTTTTCGATACTAAAATATTAACAAAAGAAAACGCAGCAAAATTAATTAAACTCAAATGTCATAGAAATGACACAGGTAGTAGCTTAACCTAACATAGAAAAACATATAAGTAATTTATGATATGTTTAAGGAACAGTAAATGGAATGCATAAATTAAATACACAATATCTATCTCAACTTATTTTATTGAACGATTTCATAAGAGAATTTGTGTACATTTTACTAGAAAAGTATAAACCGCAAATAACCTAAGGTCATTAAAGTATTTTACCAAACCTTTTCGATACGTCCATGAACACTTACGTACAATATATTAGACAAACATTATAAATCTTAATACAATTTAGACATATAAGATTATTTATTATGTACTTACTTCAATTATGCGTCGCATAAAAAACGGACAAATATCGCGCGAAACTGATCTTTACAATGATACTTGGGCACTAGATGTACCTACCTATGTGTTACTCTAATATATCCTAGAATGTAAACTCCACATCTAAACCCTTTAAGCCTGTGAACAAGTAACAATCACACAAACTTTCACATTTATAAATAAATAATCAGTGTGATTTTGTATGTAACCACTCATACTTAGTATTTTGTAATTCAATAAATGTCAAATAACAATTAATTATGAACAAATCAATCAATATTCTTAGTATGTATTCAGGTATATCTAGATGTGCTTACAATAGACCACACCGTTACTTAGCTTCAGGCGATATGTGGTCAAACACTTAATCTGCCAATTATAAAAAAAACGTAGCTGAAACATAAAATCAAATCGCCGTATTTGCATTTTTTCCTTTAGTAGGTATGTACCTACTCATTTCGCCTCTTCAATCAGTGTCCTGCCCACCAAGACCTACGCTTGATGACAGGTGGAGTAAGGTCCAATTAGAGTTGCCTTGGCAAGGTATCAGTGTTCTGCCCACCAAGACACACGCTTGGCAATCCTGAATAGCGGATCGTGATTTTGATACACCTGTGTAATTTGTCTATATGTTATTTATTTTTTAGGAAGTCGTTTAGGTAGGTACCACCGCTGTACCAGATACTCTGCCGCCAATAAGTAATGTGTAAACATTACTGTGTTCCGGTTTAAAAGGTACTACAGCTAGCGAAATTACTGGTATGTTGAGATTAATGAGTGCCAAAGCAGCGATGTCCCGGACTTCGTTTTGCTACTCAAAGTTCTGTGTATTGCTACAATGGACATGCGTTATCTCTTACCATCAGAAGAGCGTATCGCTCGACTCATTACTTTTACATAATATACATAATTATATATATACATATCAGCTCAATGTGTAGCGGTCATTTTTGAAGATAAGATGCTGCTGTAGCAACAAAGTAAGTATATTGTTTAACTGCCTTGTCTGATTAATTATTTATTATTATTGACTGCCCTGTTAGTTCATTTGGTACTTTGGTTCCGTAACTGTGGGGCGTCGTCGATTTGTTTCCACAACCCAGGACAAAGCTCTGGTCCCCAGACCCAACAAACAACTGTTTGTCACACAGATCTTTAATATATGTATTAAAGCTCTGTGTGACAAACGGAACACCCATGTTCTGTATGTATTAAAAAAAAGTATATGTGTATTCTATCAGTTATCTTTAGTTTGGGGGTAGACGGCGCTATGTGAAAGTATTCTGATATTTGTTTATTACTAGTTTACGCCCGCGACTTCGTCCGCGTAAACTTTAGAATTAGGTTCAGAGAGAAATGAAACATGTGTGTACAGATAAGTCATGAAACTCGCGCTATTTTATTTTATTAGATTAAATAAATAAATATCGTAGGACTATACACACAGCGCCATCTGACGCCAAACTAAGCAGAGCTTGTGTGATGAAAGTCAGATAACTGATAGAATACATATATACTTTTTTTTGTAAATGCATACTTATAATACATACTTGTCAGTATGTACAGTACACAAATTTGTTGATACATAAAATGTTTGTCCTGAGCGGGAATCGAACCCACGCCCTTCAGCTAAGCTTAAGATATTAGATTACTAGACCTTTTATACCTGAATGTTTCATAAGATATATCTATACCAAATTTAAAGTGGATACGTCCTGTAGTTCGTTTTTTGATAATCCCACAGGAACCGAACATTTTTCTGATATAAAAAGTATCTTATAGTGTGCCAAATTTCATTCTAATCGTTTTCGCGTGATTGAATAACAAACAAACATCCATACATCTAAGCCTACAAACTTTCACATTTATAATGTTAGTGGGATATTATTATCTATTAAAAAAAGGAGATTTTCATTAAACTTGTCTTAATTTTTATGCGTGATTGTCATGCTTATACAAGGTACAAAGATCACTTACAAAACGTTAAAAAATATTTTATCTTATAACCACCTACATAGGTACATATTATGTAGATTATAAACAAATATAAAGGTTTATATCATTAGCTACACAGAAAATGACTAGAACTACATGGATGCTATTCATTTTCCAGTGTAATTGTGAAAAAAGAAGATCTAATACAAGTACTTCAATATTAGTTCGTAAAAAGTTTAATTTTAGAGAAGCAATAGTTCAAATTCGAATCAATACTAAAAGATGCTGCAGATTCAGTAAATTCATCAATTTCATGGTTCAATTATGCAACAACTGGAAAGAAATGAGTGATAAAGAACTCTTGGAGGTGCCAAAACTGAAATATGTTTGGTTACACCGTTAACGCTCGCATACACGCAATTGGAAGCGGGGATTTGACAGTGCCAACTTTTTATTAACAGACAATCAAGTATGTAGATTGTAGGTACTATTCTGCATTTTAACACGTCACTTACACAATTTCACTACTAATTCGTATTCGGTGGCACCTTTACTTTGCAGTCATTTGTACGACGGCCAAACCATCTGTGAGGCCGTCTCCGCTTTTCACTTCGGGATTGTCATCTGTCGTACATTTACTCAGAATCTCATAGTGTGCCGCATCTTCTTTAGCCGGGCTGGTCTCGTCTAGACTGTATCTATGGAAGAATTTAATTTTTTTATTTATTTTTTTCTTTAAATCATCAACTGAATAAAACAGTGACAATGCCATTCGCGTAATAAACAAAACCCCAATATGAAATCATATTCATCAGCCCTGCGCTGCCCCCTGCTGAACGTAGGCCTCTCCTAATTCATGCCACTGAGCTCGGTCGACAGCTTTCTGTATCGTGTTTGGCCGCCACTTTGCGCAGGTACACCTACAACCTTGGGGTTGTAGAAAGTCGCAATTTTTTCGATATTCTCAATGAAAACTTCATTTCTCTGTTCATAAGATTAAGTTAAAGGTGGACAATATAAATTAATCAGTATTGGGTGACTGCCAATAAAAATAAAATAAATTAATGATATTGCACTAACAACAGTCCAAATAAAAAACCTAACTTATCTAAGTGTCTCTAGATACTCCTTTGAGTATTCCAACCTACACTCGACGCCCGTCTACTTCCATTCACACTTCATGCTGAATCATGCTGTTTGTGTGTGAAAGTATAAATGTGTGTTCGTGTGTAACGTACCCGCAGGCGGTGAAGAAGGCATGCGCGGCAGGGTTGTGCGTGAGCGCGGTTAGGCGTACACAGCGCATGTGCGTGACACGCGCGAGCCGCTCCAGCACGCGCAGCACGCGCTGCCCCAGCCCGCGCCGCCGCCCGCCCGCCTCCACCTGCACCTCATAACTGCAACAATATGACAACCATTACTAGGCTTCTTTCTTCTTTAGTTTTGGCGTCGCGTTTTAGCATTTGCCAGTGTCAAGTATTTATATATTTTCAAGTTTCAAAAATTAAACAAGCGTCCTCGTAGCTAGTTATAGTCAAAGTCCAGTCTTAGTCAAGTCCAGTCTGTGTCAGTCAAGTCCAGTCATGCTTTAGTAAAGTAGTGGCGACTTTACTATAAAGCTTCGATGGAGTTTTGGAAGCAACACGAAAAGACATGTTTCACCCTATTATATCATTTTCCCACACTCGCGCTAGTAATTCGGCACTTTATGAATAAAACACCACCATTTTTATGCATAAACACTCGACAAAACACAAGTTTTGGAAAAAAATACAACGGAGCGACATGACTCTTCCCGCGTTCCCGCCAAAACTCCCATTACTAGGCTTGTTTACTTTCAATGTATTGTCAGCGACTCTACTTTGTTTACACACACGCTACCATGTACATAACACGCTACGGCTCCGGGAGGTAAAATATACAACCAAACACCCAAAAACATTTCCACTAGTCTGACAGTTGGCTAAAACTAAAACGTCACTTATTTCTTAAATATTAGACATATTATTATCTAAGGCTCGATTTATGCGCACGCTTGTCGTAGGTACGCGTACATGTAGTACCTATACGGAATACGGATTTTATTTAATTTTTCAACTAATATAAATCACTGTAAAAACGACTTGATTTGTTTTTAATGTCCAAAATGGGCACGGCTACATTTTTGGTTATCTTTAAATTAATATACCGCTCTTTTATCTCCAATCACCAAAGTTGGAAGTTACGCGTGGCCTTTGCGAATCAGTTCACTTTTAAAGCTATCAACGTTATCTGGTATCTTTAAAAAATAAGTCGTATTAATCATTTCTCTATAGCGGCTTTAAGACAGCTAAAGTAGAAGCAGAGCTCAAAAGCTAAATCAGTGCGACAATAAACAGTGTACCAAACACTAAAATACAACTTCTTTTTGAAATTGTAAATTATATGGCACTTTTTTTACACATGGAACATAGTAAATTATTGTCTTAAGATTGTTGTCTATGTTGTATTTCTGTGTTCATCTGTTTTCTTTTAAATTCTGGTAAACACAATAAAGAGTTTCTATCTACCTATGGTCCGTTAATTTTAGTTTCGGTTAACTCTGACAATAATTAACAGATAGCTTTCTGGCGCAGTAATTAATTAATCCTTATCTATTATAAATACCAAAGTACATACACGAAAAGAGCACTGATCTATTTGACTTTCATTTGATAGTTTTACAATATATTATTATTTACAATAGGGTACCAACTGAATGATATCTTTGTTCAAGTACTTATGTATGTAAGTATGGGTTATTTGCCTTGGGTGAATAAAAATAAATGATAATTTTTAGTGTTTGCTCCTTAAGGATATTACAATACCCGTCATTAGGGAAAATACTCAAAAACTACATCATCATCATAACTTTCGTACATCATAAATGATCATAACTTTCTGTCGAAACAGCAGTATCTGTAGATATGGGGCTGGTCGCGCCGCGGGACCAGACTTAGTACATGAGGTGGTGTGCTATATATAACGTGCGTTCGATACCGTCGACCTCGCTCTCATTGGAAACAAGCTGCGATTTTACGGGATGCGCCCTGTCTTGTACGAACAAAGGTCGTTGATGGGTGATAGAATCGTATTGCCAGATATGGAAAAAGTGAGGGCATCCCGCAGGGCTTCTATCTAAAACCTTGTCCATATTCATGAACGCCGACGACGTCACTGCAGTGATTATTGAGTCGATGCACTGCGAGCTAGAGACGAGACTGAATGCGACGGTGAACGAGCTGAGGTGGGTCCGATCGACCGGACTAACACTGAACAGAAACCTGCTTTTAGAGAGACTTATTCTTCAATAGTCCACAATACCACGTTCAGACACTACGAAACTTCTGGGTTTTAATATTGACAGCGCGTTAACGTGAGAGACGTACAAGCTGAGCTCTTATTTGTTGCGCCGGAACGCATACGTTCTGGCCGGATTCAAAGCAATTTCGCCCGCAGCGTCGGTGGCTTTTGCTACGCGGCCACCTACAGTAACATTACATATGGATTGGAGCTGTCCGGCTGCGCTGCCGATCGTAATAGAGTCATTGTTATGTAAAACCGATTCGTGGCATAAGAAGGGTTCAAGACGAAGTCTCATGCGAGGAGCTGTTTACAAATAGGTACTGCCATTGCCGTGTGACCTCATTTATCATGGAGCTATGTTCACCCACACAGGAATAGACAAGTTTTAGAGCAGGTGCGCCCACAACACAATAAATATTCGCAGCAATAAAGAAAGAAAGACCAATTGGTAACACCGTCGCACCGTCTCGACAAATCGGAAAGGTCGGTAATCGGTCGGTACATTCTGGGGTCAGCGATCTACAATCGCTTCCATTCAGGATTCATCCTCTATTGCGTAATGAACCAAGCCGAGATCTTGGCTACTAGAGACCTTGTTTTACAACTTTGACGATTATTTAAAATAAGAGGTCTTAGTAGCAAGTAATTACTAATGCTCATTGTCATTTTTAGGGTTCCGTACCCAAAGGGTAAAAACGGGACCCTATTACTGAGACTTCGCTGTTCGTCTGTCACCAGGCTGTATCTCAAAAACGGTGATAGCTAGACAGTTGAAATTTTCACAGATGATGTATTTCCATTGCCGCTATAACAACAAATACTAAAAATAAAATGAAATAAATATTTATATATTTTTTTCCCATACAACAAACTTGATTTTTTTTAATAGATAATGGTACAGAACAGCAGGTTTTTAATGTCCATTTTGGCTTGATGTTGATGTATGACTTGTAATTTTGGTGTCATCTATAAAATATTGAATTGTATCGTAGACCGAAATTTCTTTTCATTTATCACTGTTACTGAAGCAGACTTAAGGGCCAAGTCCTCGACCGTGGGAACTTCTGCTTGAACACCTACATTGATATTTTCCACTCACACAGACGTACATACGTCTGACGTTAGATTTGAATACATTGACGTCACGCTAAAATAGATAAGGAGAGTTAAATTACTATAGCCACGAGCAAGAAGGAGACAGAATGTTTATTCCTATTGCCGGAAGCGGATTTTACATTGATTATCTGTTACATTATGACAGAAGTTTTTTTTTTTGTTTTGGCATCGCGTTTTGAATATTTGCCAGTGTCAAGTGTCAAATACAAAACGGGCGGGAAGCATGCGCGCGGTGCTCGGTACCGCCGCCACCGCGCGCCCTCTCGTGACGTGCTATACACGACCACGAGACTCGTGACGTTAGATTGTCAGATTCAGAGATTCTCGATGGTTTGTAGCGCCTACCAAAATAAAACAGCAACAGACGTAACGCAGAAAAGAGATTTTCAGCAGGCACTATCAGAAATTTTCATCAAACTATCCGTACTTATCTGCTAATAGAATAAACAAAACGTACAATAAAAGGTCTAAGCCTTAAATGTATCTGCATCAAAGTTAGCATCTATAAAATTGCGCCTTTCCTATAATTATTTTGATGTCAAGATTACGGATTAAAAATAATTTGGCCATATTCTATTTCATAATTTCAAGAAACGAAAAGCGTTTGAAACTATTTTTTCTCCAAGCATAATAATTCAGGATATGTACTATAGTATTCATTAATTTCAAACTTCCACATGATGTATAACGGCACAAAAATGTTGACAAAAACACATCGATTGCCTTATTTCACAAGACTTGCCCGTTAACTATCGAGAATTTCTTTTACAAGGCGTTAGAAGTTTATGCATTTGAGTCCAAAAAAAATTACGACAAATTAGTTTTCGGTATCAGCAAATAAATTTTAAAAAAATAAGTAGGTAATCTAATTAATTAATTTAAATGACAGTATAATTGATCGAAAGTGCAATTTATAGACAATATATGTTAAATATTCAAGTTCTAGAATATTTTAATGTATTTTTTTACAAAATCGGTCTCTATAAAGCGATGTAGTATAGTTAATATTTATGTATAGTAGCATATGTAAATGTATATCTATACGTATATAATTATTTATCTTTAAAAGTATATATTCTACAAAGTATATTTAAGTATTATTTTATTATATACTTAGTTAGATGTATGTATATCTTTATGTATTACGTTTAAAATGTATTTTTCCTTTTTTTTTAACTCTTATGTCAACACGTCATGCTCTTGATAAAATCCTCTCCATACTAAGGTTGCCTGAAAGAGATCGCTCTAAGCGAAAGGGCGCCAATTGTTCCATTAGTGGCAAGTTTATATTGTTATATTGTTATTGTTATTGTTACCATATTGTTATAATTATTATTGTTTGTAATTGGTCTGAACAATAAATAATTATACTATTATTACAATAAATACCTACTAGTTATAAATAGTAGTTACCACACGCGGCAAGGTAAAAACGATACACGCGGGCATCACATGCAATGTCAATGTTTATATTTTCACGATCACTCAGTTGCTCCTGATACGAGTACAGTTCCTAGACTTTTGCACTTACTAGTTCTTTTTTTTCTTTAGTTTTGGCGTCGCATTTTGAGCATTTGCCAGTGTCAAGTGTTGCCTCGTAGCTATAGTTATAGTCATAGTCCAGTCTTGGTCAAGTATACTTAGTCCGTGTCAGTCAAATCCAAACATGCTTTAGTAAAGTACTAGCGACTTTACTATAAAGCTTCGATGGAGTTTTGGAAGGAACACGAAACGTCATGTTTCACCACATTATATCATTTTACCACACTCGCTCGTGATTAGTCACTTTATGAATGAAACACCACCATTTTTATGCATATACACTCGACAAAACACTAGTTTTGGGAAAAAGTACAATGGGGCGACACAATTCTTCCAGCGTTCCGGCCAAAACTCCTTACTAGTTCTTAAGACTCTTTAATCATAGCATGCGTTAGTATATTTATATTAGTAGGTATACATTTGGTTCATACAGCAACTCGCCCGGCTAAAAACGCGCTAAAAATACCAAAAAAAATCCCTAAACGCTTGTGACATCTGTATTAAATTTCGTCGCGTAGTTTACAATCACTAAATAATCAATCAAACAGATACACACGAAATGCAACTATTTTCTATACTAATTAGTAAAAAATCGAATTCAGAATTAAATGTAAATGTAGGTACATCAAAAGCAATATCGGTGCATTTCATATTTCAGGGTAAGGATTAAACTAAAGTATTTAATTAAATAGGCTCGAAACACTACACACATCTTCCCTAAAGAAAACTTTATCAAAAACACACATGATTTTTTTTTAGATTTTTCTTATCATCTGCAAAGCAAGGTACGGGATTGTAATAACAAAAACATTGATTTCTAGAAAATAGTGCATTAATCAAAGTAATTAGCGCTAATTACCAGTGTGGAGACCAATAAACGGAGAGCATAACAAGTTATCAGAAAAGACAGAAACCATAATTCATTGACAGTATTTTTATTTTCAGCGCGTGCATTTGTCTGGACAAGCTCACTGAAAGTACCAACTCAAATATTACAATTTTTGACGTACACAAATCCGATTTTCGTTAGAATACTTATGATCACGTCATAAAGTTACCAATATACGCCCTCAATCCATGAAATATAATTAATTATATGACTTCAAAGTTCTGAATTGTAATTTGACAATGGAAATGGAAAAGAAAAGCAGTGCGGGCGTACCGACCGAAACGCGTTAGATACACGCGGTAGCTAACGTCGCGATATATCACCCTCAACTAACAGCTTTGAAGGAACTTTACATAGACTACATTCGGGTCAATGTGTGAGATTAGTGTGTCCGTTATCAGTGAGGCAGTTGGGCGGCGTAGACGGGGTGTCGGTCGACCCGGCGCGGGCTTCACACCGAGACGAGCAGCAGAGAGATGCAGGCGCTGGCATGGCTGGCTCTGTGGCTCGCGACGGCCGAGGCTGCACGCATCCTCGCAGTCCTACCGACCAACACGAAGAGCCACTACGCCATGTATGGGAAGCTCATCGATGCACTCGCCAAGAAACAACACAATATCACACTAGTATCCCATTTCCCTGTGGTACGTATTTATTTTTGACAAGAAATATTTTTTTTAATATTTAGATAGCTAAACATATTTACGTGTAAAACTAGAAGCGATAAAAAGTAGCTTATTTGTTAATATGGAGTACAGTTCATCTGCATTCCAAATCCGTTACAGAGTCAAGAGGCAACAAACATACGTACATACATAACAGACCAAAATAAAATATTTTTTATTAATAATTATTTTTATGAAATATTAATATAATTATATTTTTAAGGGTTACAATTTTACCAGTGACTGCCTGACTTAAATATTTTTGGAGATGTAATCCCTAAGATGGTGCAATAGGAGAGGAAGTGAGGCTGTGCCTAGATTCCGAGCCATACACTAGAGGCCATAAAGCCTTTATATAGTTACGGGCATTAGTATAAACTCCAGATAGGCAGCTGTGAACATTGCAAGTTAAAAGCCCTGCAAACTATATATAACCAAATTTATCGCGAGGCTATTTAATCAATAGTTTTGATTGATTTATCTATTAAAAAACTATTAATAGTTGACAGCATTTGTGTTAATCGATTGGATCGAAAAAATTGTTTAAGCCGGTGAGTGTTTGTGTTTAGTTGTTTTACACGCGAGGTCTGTGCAAACAAACGTTCTAATCTAGTGGCTCTTTTTAAAGATCGGAACAGAATTATCTGATGGCATTGCAAGTAATTTTTTTCAGGCTGATAAATAATCAACTGACTGTATAATGTTACCAAACATAATTATTCATACAGAAGTTCGACTTCGAGAAGTGTATCAGATCCGGGGCGTTATTAAGTATTGATATGTACTCGTTATTCGTATAAATTAACTGGCGGTTAGCAAGTAGTTAGAAAAGTGTCGCCGTAGATGAGAATTTCATATAAGATAGAACTCTTTATTGTGCACACCAAAAATAAAAAAATAAATAAAAAAAATCCACAAGTGCCGCCTTATCGCTGAAAGAGATCTCTTCCGGGCAACCAAGATTGGAAAACACGTAGGATTTAGTGTCTTATAAATGTTACTTAAATTTAATCTATGTTGAAAGCAGACCGTCTCGTTTCCACGCGTGGCATATCACGTCTGTGACAAGTTGACAGATTAAGGCATTAAGCATAATGTAACCTAACTAACATAGTATCATTATGTTCATAACATAATATCATATTATGTATCATTAATTAACCTCATGCAAAGTTTTTTGATGCATATGTAGTCTTACAATTCATGAATAAAATGTTAGTCCTAAGAAATAAAACGCATGTTCTTTTTACTAATTTATAAAATTTGGATAGTCGTGTGGATTGTCAATAAATAAAATAATTTTTGTTTTACTCACGTTTAATTTTGTCGGAAACGAAAAAAAAAACGCGTCAAAACCACGTGAGTTTCCACAGTAAAATGATATAATATTGGAGAACATTTCATATAGCGCCATTTAAGTCCAAACAAAGCAATATTCGAACTATGGGAAACAGATAAATAATAGAATAAATCGACGGTCCCTATATACGTACAAAGACATGTCAAAAATGTAACTTTTTTTTAAATTGCATATTGGCTTTAGATTTTTTATATGCACATTCCTAAAGTTAATAAAACATTATAGAAAAAAGTATTTATAATTGTACGTAGAATTATTTCTAGAGCGGTTTGAACATAAATCACGCTCTCCTGTAAACCTCGGTTTTTGACATATGTTTATGTACGTTGGGACCGTGGAAATACTATTATACTTTTTTTTTGTTATTAAACATTTAGACTGACCAGACAAAAAAATATGTGACGAACATCTACGTTTAAACTCTTTTTCGCATAAATGACGGCTGTAACAAGGCAATAATATTATTGTTTGTAGTTCGTTAGTCAAAATAAGTTCAATAATTCCATTTAAGAACGCTACGCTCTGAGGATAGACTGAAGGTGAGACAAAGGGGTTAATGAGATAGATAATACAAATTCGGTAAAAATGGGAAAGGTTAACTAGAGTAGAATTTTGATACATATAAAATTAATGTATAATGAATTATCCTTTCCTATTTTCGTAAGATATAGGATTATAATTAATCGGACTAAATATTGCCATCTCTGATTTGGACACTTTAAAAAAAACTGTACCTACGAAAGCTAGGTACCTAGTAGGTAGTACCTACGAAAGATGCACTTTAAAATCGCCTTTCAAATTGGAATAGAGTTTGGATTTCAAACTATTTATTAATTTGTTGCATTATTAAAGGTTTCATGGTGACATATTTCATTATTATAGGCAAAAAAAAAAAAAAAAAAAAAAAAAAAAAAAAAAAAAAAAAAAAAAAAAAAAAAACTTTTTTAGACGACTGGCCAAAAATGAAGTGTAGGTAATGTTGTCAGAGTTTATATGTATGTGAGTTTTGGCGGGAACGCGGGAAGAGTCGTGTCGCTCCGTTGTATTTTTTTTCCAAAACTAGTGTTTTGTCGAGTGTTTATGCATAAAAATGGTGGTGTTTTATTCATTTATTCATAAAGTGCCGAATTACAAGCGCGAGTGTGGGAAAATGATATAATGTGGTGAAACATGAGTTTTCGTGTTGCTTCCAAAACTCCATCGAAGCTTTATAGTAAAGTTGCCACTACTTTACTAACGCATGACTGGAATTAACTGACACGAACTGGACTTGACAAAGACGACTTTGACGATAACTATAGCTAAGATACAGCAGAAATAACACTTAAGACAAGGCAGTATGGCTCTATAGCTTTAGCCTGCCCGAAGGGGCAAATTAATAAAAAAAAAAAAACAAATTATGTATGTTTGTAAGTGGCTTTATTCCGCCATAAACTTTTTAATTCCTGAACAGATTTAGATGTATCAGGTATCGTTAGAATCCTTACATTTCCCGAGTGACAATCGCTATTATTTTTTTTGTTTGAAAAATATTCATTTCATAATAGCATTCGTTTTTTTTTAATTTTCTTGATTATGATTGTTTCTTTTTAACTAAGTTTTTAAAGTCGTAATATCGCTGTTCTGTGATTGTGCATATGTTATTTACGTTGTATATTGTGATTAATTTACATAAAAAGTCTGTTAAGCTGTGAATGTCGATTCTAGAATGTACAAATGTGTGAGTGGACCCCTATCTAAGGGCGTTAAAGACATCACCTCAGGTCAGTTCATTCATTACTTTTATCTGTTTACTTGAATTTATTTAGTTTTACTGAAACGATTCGAACCGATTAAAAAACCTTTCCGATGCACAGTACAGTACCAAAAAAAAAAAACAAAATTACCTTAAATAAAATGCATACATTCTACGGAAGCAAATTCATAACTAAATATTATTTCAATTTGTCTTAGCTAAACGAATAATTATTCAGATTCAAAATGCTTTAAATTTTGATTAATATTTTTGTTCATTGTACGATAACTCGAATTGTATCGAAGCAATTATTATTTGAGAGAACTTAAAAATCTTAATCATCGAACTTTGAACAGTAATTATAATATATTTCTGTACTAGCGACTTGCCTTTCTGTACTAGCGGCTTTGCGCGGGTGCAATGTCGATACTACGTAGTAGGTAAGTACATTATTTTGATCTATTTCGTAAGGTCTTGGTCAGGTTTGCAATGTAAGCGTACAAAAACATGTTTTTTACGACTTCATATTACAAATCTTTGAAATCCTCGGATCTTCTTTACTGTAATATGCATGTACATACATATAAATCTTCCTCTTGAATCACTCTGCCGCATTAAAATCCGTTGCGTAGTTTAAAAGATCTAAGCGTACAGACGGCGGGAAGCGACTTCGTTTTATACTACGATATGTACGTGGGAGCCGCGTAACTTCAGTTAACATTTTGATCAGCGAAAGAGAAAGATATAAAAAAATCCAACTATTTTGCACTCGTTATTATGTGGGTATATCTTATATAAATGATATGTGTACGTAAACTTCTCAGTTAATATTATACGTACTAAGGTTGCCTGGAAGAGGTTGCTCTACTCACGTTGTACACTGTTAAATTGATTGTAAATCGTTGTGAACATTAAATAATCTATTCGTTGGTACGCGAGAACATTAAATAAATCTACTGGTTGGTACGCGGTGCATGTGGTTGCAGATTTTCAACATAAGAGTGATAGCTAGCCAGCCGATTACTTTAAAGTACACTACCACCGATGCGTAGCGATGATAGCTGTGGTTAGCGTGGTCGGTTCACATACCGAAGGGGGTGGGTTCAAACCCCAACAATGAACTTGAGCTGCTCGTGAAGGAAAACATCGTGAGGAAACCATAGCATGGTGGTAGGGTACTTTCTAGTACTCTGCTGGCTAGCTACCACCCTCAAGTTGAAAATCTGCCGCCAAGCATCTAAGCGGTGTGTTCCGGCATCCTCACTTGAGAGCCAGTTCCATTCCAGGCTAGGTGTGCTTTACCATCTTCGACCATACCGTCACTTAACATCAGGTGAGCTGTGGTCGAACACCTAGCCAGTCAACCATTTAAGAAAAAAACCATGCTTTGGTTTTTTCTGATATTTTGCCTTCCCCGGCAGCTCAAGTTTATTACCTATTGGTATTTTAACCTACACCCTTTGGCATGTGAACCGACCGCGCTAACTACTGAGTTATCATCGCTACGCAAACCTTGTAGATACGGGCAGATCGTTAACAAGTAAGTGTAAGGCGCGATTCGTAAATCTTTAGGAAAGTGCAGTAGCGAGCTGTTATCAGCTCGTGTGGCTCGTAATGCGCGTTATCTTGAGGCACGCGCTGCCCCGGCCCAGGGGCGACGGTGCTGTCCGACTTTGAAAGATTGAGTCGCGATGCAATCACTATTGTTACGTAAATGCTGCACATTGTAACAATATTATATACCTATTATTATCCCACTATATCTACACTAATATTATAAAGAGGAAACATTTGTATTTTTGGATTTATGTATGTTTGTAACGAATAAACTCAAAAACTACTAAAACGATTTCATAATCTTTCACCGTTGGGAAGATACACTATCCCCGGGTAACATAGGCTACTTTTATCCCTGTATTCCCACGGGAACGGGAACTACGCGAGTGAAACCGCGAGGCGTCTGCTAGTAATATTATAAATGTGAAAGTTTAGATGGATGGATGTTTGTTACTCTTTCACGCAAAAACTACTGAACGGATTTGGATTAAATTTGGTATGGAGGTAGCTGCGACCCTGAATTACAACATAGGCTACTTTTTATATCGTAAACATGTAGCGAGTAACACCGTGGGGCGCAGCTAGTATTATAAATGTGAAAGTTTGGATGGATGGATGTTTGTTACGCTTTCACGCAAAAACTACTGAACGGATTTTTATGAAATTTATTATGGAGTAGCTGAGACCCTGGATTAACACATAGGCTACTTTAAATCCCGAAAACATGTAGCACCGCGGGGCGCAGCTAGTGATAACATACATTACTGTACGTAATGATTACATAGTAAAAGTAAGTTCATAATGATGAATACAATGACCCCCTTTGACTTAGTACCCTCTGTAACTTAGTATGTTACTGGATCAGCTTGTAATATTCCACTGCTAATGATTGGTCTACGAAGGATAATCTGGCCCGGTGTCTGTTGGCTAATTTACTTAGATAATTATCCCAGTGAAGTTCACACATGCAAGTTATTTATTGATGTTTTCTTCAATGATTATAATAGAGTAGAATATAACTTTATTTTACACCAAAACATCTGTACTTAAATAAATTCCGAAGAACTAATTCCAGGAACTCAGGCCCAGATCTAACCCAGCATGCGAATATAAAAATAAAAAATAAATAAATATCGTAGGACTATACACACAGCGCCATCTTGCCCCAAACTAAGCAGAGGTTGTGTGATGGAAGTCAGATAACTGATAGAATACATAAAAACTTTTTTTTTTGTAAATACATTCTTATAATACATACAGAACACCCAGACACAGAACAAACATATGAAGTGCGCCTTCTCCTAATGGACCGCCACGGCTTTTAGCAGATATCATATTTATTGTCTTACAATAATATTGTTCATATGATTATTCATTATGATTTATGTTTCAGAAAAATCCACCACTGAATATAGAGCAAGTAAGTTTAGCGGGAACAATACCAGAAATCAAGAACAATCTGACAGAGCAAAATCACTCTCTCAAGCCAGATTTCATTCGGAACTTGGAGCAGATTATGAAGGAGTGCGTCCAAGCATGTGACACTGTCACGCAGCTACCTGCGATGAAGGCTCTGGTGAATTCTAACGAAACTTTTGACTTGATTATCGTTGAAGTGTTTGGAAGCGATTGCTTTCTCCCGCTCGGAAGAAGATTCAAAGCGCCTGTCGTGGGATTTCTATCCAGTGTGCCGCTACCGTGGGTAAACGAGCAACTCGGCAATCCAGAAGAGACTACGTACGTGTCATCGTATATGATGGGTTACGGACAGCGGATGACCATGTGGGAAAGGTTTACAAATACGTTAGCAGTCATCGTGGCAAAGGTTCTGTACAGATACAAGTCTCAAGTACCATCACAGGTTAGTTGAGATTTGTACTTTACTAACAATTTTTCAAGCACCGCTTTTTTTCATCCTAGTACGCGAGCCAGAAATCTTTCCACGCGCGTAAACGAGATAGATACATCCTTATTGTATAACTTTACCGCGCGGGGAATACAACTTACTCCACGGTCCATGCCAGCTGCTGAGTTTAGGTCTCTTATTAAGCGCGCCATTTTTTGGCCTTGTACCATTCTTGTTCACTACTTTGCTGAAATCGTAAATTCTGACTACCAGCTAGCTGATCGAAAACTTATGGCAATCATCAACATTTTGTGTATTACTTTCAAATTATATCATTTCACAGAAACTCAAATGTGATTTTTTTGCAGATGATTGCTGATCGACTCTTTGGACCTGGTCCAAAACTGGAATCTCTAGCACAAAACTACAGCTTGGTGCTATCCAATAGTCATTTCAGCATAAACGAAGTGCGGCCTTTGGTGCCAACATTAGTAGAAGTTGGCGGTTTGCACTTGGATGAAACCCAGACGCTGACAACAGTAAGTTTTGTTTCAACATTTAGCTAAAATACAATAAGTTATAATAGTATCCAAAATCGACGTACAATCGTACATACTAGTTTTGAGTTATAAATCTACCGCTAAACAATTGATCAAGCGCTCAACTTAACAGAGTGATATGAACGCTTCGGCCAAAGATTTTAATAAAAGCTATCAGAAAAGCCCGTGTAGCCGTGAAAGTTACAAAGTTCCAATTTCAGGTCAATATTTAAAATCTTCCATCACAACGCCGTCTGCGGATTTAAGGTCAAATGTCATTGATAAAAAAATTAACTTGATTCCAATAGACTAGACAAACGATATTATCTCCCAGCTGTGAGTGTATTTTGCTTGGGTGGCATTTATCGCTGTTCATATCGGCTAGAGGCGGCATGCGCTGTGCATATCGTTCCCAAGTCACTAGGTCACACCGACTATGTTTTCTTCTTTTTTTATACGGACTTCGACTTCGACGATACCTATTACCTTTACATTTTGACATTACATATGACGTTTAAAATGTAATATGACATGACATTTTTATTTAATTTACCTACTCATTAGCTGATTATTTTGACAAACTTATGTGCATAATAATACATTCAATAGAAAACGTGCTAAATATTGTATGCCCAAAAGGGTAGCTGTTGATACCTTACTGATAACACAAACATGTAAATACACAAACAAACAAAAATCTTTATTTATTTTTAAATGAGTAAATGTTGTGTAGGCAAAACCACCTTAATATGCATAAAGTTTATTGTATGGTATATAGTACAGCCTACAATAAAAAATTATGAATTTGAATGTCGAATAGGTTTGTGCTTGACCACATCCTGCTGATGTTAAGCAACGATGCGGTCTAGGATGGAAACGTTTACCTCGAAGGAATCTGCTTACTCTTGATTTGAAGACATTCATATTGTACTTTTTGGGAAACAGACTCCGGGAAAGAGTTCCACATCCTCGCTGTGCGAATAAAAAATATGGATTTGAAGCGCTTAGTGCGCACGCGGGGAACGTCTACCATGTACGGGTGACACCTCTGACGCGTTTATCTATCTTCTAGGCTAGATCTAGCCGTCCGGTAGTAAAGTGGGGCAGAGTTCAGAGTTATCCTATTTACTCGTACTATGTTTCGTTCTCGCTGAATCAGAAGTATCGATTCTCTAGTAATATGATAGACATGTCATTAGATTAACCAGAGATGAGATAATAAACGTTTCAGTATTAATTAGAAAGATTATTTATATCCGCCTTTATATCACGCAATCGGATATCGGATCATCGCATATCGGTGAGAATTTTGGGCACGTTGTTTGAAATTTAAGATTGTTTTAACTATCTTTATAGATACATTAAACATCTCTACTTGATTTAAAGTCAGTTGAAATTGCTATAACCAATTGTTAATTTTTAAGTAGTTTGTAGATCGGTCTAGTTTTTGTTAAATAATTTTATATGAATACTTCAAACGGTGAAGGAAAACATCGTGAGGATAAACACATGTCCGAGATTACTTAAAAAAACTCTTAGATATGTGAAGTCTACCAACCCGCACTTGGCCAGCGTGGTGGACTACGGCCTAACCTTTCTCACATTAAGGAGAGGTCCAAGCCTAGCAGTGGAACAGTTTATAAAAACAGGGCTGATTTGGAATATAGGATAATTGGATATTAACCGAATCCTTTTTTTATGGTTGACAAGCTAGGTGTATGACCACAGCTCACCTGATGTTAAGTGACGGTGTGATCGAAGATAGTAAAGGACACCAAGCTTGGAATGGAACTGGCTCTCAAGCGAGGCTGCCGGAACACACTGTTAGGTGCTTGGCGGCAGATTATAACATATTGCGTTTTACATATCATTTATACATATTGATAATTGATTTTGAATAAATCAATTGATTGTGATTGACATTGATTGGTTGTTTGTATTGAATAGGCTCTGAAACTACTTGACCGATTACAAAAATTCTTTCACCGTTGGAAAGCTACACTATCCCCGGGTGTCATAGGCTACTTTTTATCCCTGTATTCCTATGGGAACGGGAACTACGCGGGTGATACCACGAGGCGTCCGCTAGTAATTTATAACCTCGTTAATAAGATTATTCTCACAAACAATATTTGTAAAAACAAAAATAAAATTGTACACAGGAGCTGGTCACAATAGATCACTAACGTCGAGCGAAATAGAAAAACAAAGAGATCCAAAGTTAGGAGTAAAATAAAATAAATATTATCCATATTGTTTACAATAGTAAGATAGTCTGTCATTAGCAGCATGTACCTAGTTCGTTAACCTACTTTTCACAGCACAATAGGGAAACGCTATCGCCTCAACCCGGGCCCTTTGACTCGTGCGATAGTGTCAATATAAATCAAGTTACTAATGCCAAATTCGTTACCGTTACAAATTTCTCGAGGTTTTTGTTAC
Organism: Biston betularia; assembly: GCA_905404145.2. Classification (NCBI taxonomy): domain Eukaryota; kingdom Metazoa; phylum Arthropoda; class Insecta; order Lepidoptera; family Geometridae; genus Biston; species Biston betularia. The sequence goes on from FR989879.1 coordinate 7,662,351, forward strand.
GGATATCGTACCAAATTTCTCGAGATGTTTTTACGGATATCGTTTAACCAAACTTTTAAAAAAAAATCATTTAAAAAGTAATGAAACGAACGAGACGCTCTCCTGATGGTAAGAGATAACGCCTGTCCATGACCATTGCAACGATAAACAGAACTTTGAATAGCAGAGCAAAGTCCAGGGCATCGCTGTTTTGGCGCTCATACTTGGAGACTTTCGATGGTCTCAACAGTCCTGTAATTTCGCTAGCTGCAGTATCCTTCAAACCGAAACACAGTAATGTTTGAAACACTACTGCTTGGCGGCAGAATAACTGGTACTGCGGAACCTGGTACCTACCTAGACGACCTCCTGCTAAGGAGATTTACCACCAAGTAAAACTTATCAAGTAGGGTATATAAATAAAGGAAATTAAAAGGGGATTACAAAAATATATTGAAGTTATATGGTTAAATTTAATAGGAATAATAAATTCGTTTCAAAAGTTTTCTATAGCTATTTTATTAGCAGTCGGGTTACAACACTTCACAGACTTTTTACAATCTTCAGTTTGTGAATTATTTATTTATAATAATGTTAATCATTATCGTTTCCCGCGCCGGTGTTGTCACGGGTCACTTAAATTATTCTAGTTTGGATAAGTGAACACTTTCTCGACTTTCATGTCACCCCTTTTTGCATTGGCCTTATTGGTAAGCAGCTGTTCGTTTTCCATGCCATCATTATAAACAAAACGCGTGTAATATTTTCAGGAAATGAAACAGTATTTAGACGCGTCGAACGAAGGCGTTATCTACTGGAGTTTCGGTTCAATGTCGCGTATCGAGACGATACCTCGCGACAAGCTGTCTCAAATATTTGAAGTTATATCTGAGTTGCCGCAGACTGTATTCGTGAAGATGGACCGTAGGCTGCTCTCGCGCAACCTAACTGTTCCGGACAACGTGTATACTATGGATTGGATACCCCAATATGCTACTTTATGTAAGTCTATGACATGCTTTAGTTTCATAGGTATAATTTTATATTCAATGCACAAGTCATAATCTCTATGTACTCGTAGTATAAAGTAGTCGCTTCCCGCAGTCTGTACGCTCAGATGATTTAAACTACGCAACGGATTTTAATGCGGTTTCCATCAATAGACAGAGTGATTCAAGAGGAAGGTTTATATGTATAATACATGCATATGCATCATATGTACATTTACATTGCACCCGTGCGAAGCCAGGGCGGGTCGCCAGCCTTTACGTAGTATAAAACAAAGTCGCTTCCCGCCGTCGGCGTCGGCGTCGTCTGTACGCTAAGATCTTTTTAAATTCCCAACGCATTTTATTGCGGTTTCCATCAATAGACAAAAAGATTAACAAATTTTTTTTTAATGGACGTGATACTTCGAATAAGTGTTATACGTATATACCTATCGTTTTATACGTATAGTCTATGCGAGGGCAAATTTCGAGCGCTACCGCACCAGGTACGAAATAGCAGGCATTCAGTACCTATAACATGGCTACAAACTTTTGTACACACTAAAAATCTAAATGAACCGACAACAATAGAACTTTATGAGCTAGTGCTATAAGTAGCGGCCTTATCGCTAAAAGCTATCTCTTTGAGGCAACTATGAAATGGAAAACAGATTATGGATCAATAAAGATGTTTTTAACACAATGAAGTCATACAATTTTAAATAAATATACCGGTATTCAAAAATATACCTAATTGTGTTCTTAAAAACTGAAAAACGATTTGTTTTGTTTTTTTTTCTCGTTTTCGTGGGCCTGAAATCAACTTATCTACCTTTTATTGTTATCACTAAGACATGTGCCCCGCTAGCGTTTTTCAGATGTCTAAATTAGCTTAAAGGCATCATTCTGCAAGTCCTTAGTTCTATTTAAAATTAGTAGAGTCATAATTAAAAAACCTTTTGAGTTAGTGTATTAGTTAGTAATGTGAGTGCAGTGAGTACTACATATTATAGAACACATGAACAAAGTGTCTTCCCCTTAATAGATACAGTAAGAAAAGTGTCGATGGACGCATTCTTCGTTTATACTCTAATAAGCAATTTAAGTTATATTAAAATTATTAGTCTCAACTAGGCTAGATTGTAATAACAATGAGGTATCTGATACATCATTAGAAGGAAAAAAAAAAATTAAAAAAGGCACGGACGCCTTTGGACGGTGTCAATGAAAATATGTAAAGAAAAACTGTCTACATTCGATTCATCCAAATCCGTGGAGCGCAGCATAAGAAGTAAAAAAATATACTCATAAGCACATTAAAGTTCCTATCATCATCGTAGTACATAATATGGCTGAAACAACGGTGGCTTTTACCTGAATTAATTTTAAAATGTATTTACTAAATCTGATACATGTTTTGCAATTTTTCCAGGTCATCCAAACGTTAAGCTTTTTATATCCCACGGCGGTTTACTTGGTACGCAAGAAGCGGTAGCTTGCGCAGTCCCTATGTTGATGGTACCTCTGTACGCCGACCAATCATTAAACGCAAGAGCAATGTTGGACCGCGGAGTCGCAGAAATCGTGCACCTAGAGTCCAGCAAATACGAGTGGAGGGGTGCCCTTCATCAACTATTACTGAAAACAAAGTGAGTAGCGTACGACCACAAAACATAACGAGTATAAAAACATTACCTACCGACTTGAGCAGTCGGGTAAAAAAAAATACGTTGTATAAAGTCGCAAAAAAACATTTAGAAAAACCGGCCAAGTGAGAGTCGGACTCGCGCACGAAGGGTTCCGGACCATTATCTATAAAAACGGCATAAAAATCACGTTTGTTGTATGGGAGCCCCTTATATATTTATTTTATCCTGTTTATTAGTATTTGTTGTTATAGCGGCAACAGAAATACATCATTTGTGAAAATTTCAATTGTCTGACTATCACGGTTCATGAAATACAGCCTGGTGACAGACGGTCGGACAGCGGAGACTTAGTAATAGGGTCCTTTTTCGACCTTTGGGTACGGAACCCTAAAAACGAGCCAGTATGAGACTATAGTGTTAAAATTTGGTACCTACATGGCCACATTAAAAATTCGAAGTCATAGAAATCGATACGTATTTAATTAACCACCTCATTTGTCTATATTTTTTATTGCAGGTACAAAGAGAACGCTTTAAAATTGAGGGACATATTCATGGATCGGCCCGTAAAACCAGTCGACATGGGGGTGTACTGGATCGAATACGTGTTGCGACACAAGGGTGCAACTCACTTGCGCTCGCCAGCACTGGAATTGACCAACCCGCAGTACTTACTCCTAGATATTGTAGCTTTAAGTATAGCAGCTGCTGTAATGATCATATTCATCCTTCACATACTCTTCAGATATCTCTGCACGAGATGCATAAACCGGTGGCCGAAAAAAAAGCTCATATTTGAAAAGAGATTATTTATGAAAAATATATGTTTCATTCTATGTCTCTTGTGGAGGTATAAAATGAAAACTAATTGACCAGTGCCTTTGTTAGAAGGATTCAATTGTTGTATTATATTGTGTTAAGATGTAAATATTACCGTGTAAGATATTTATGAATTATGTATAATTTTGTGTTATGTTCAGCGGCGGCCTTAGCTGTTGCGAGGCCCGGGGCGACAGATCATTGTGAGGCACTCTTTCTTCGAGTCTGTTTTCTAAAAAATTAGTTCGAGTGCTAGAGTGGCCGTAATCTGCTTGCACTAATAATGATACATATATGGTAAATACTTTTTCTACGAGGACGTGAGGCACCTGCAAGAGTGAGATCCCGGGCGGTTGCCCTGCTTGCCACCCCCTAAAGCCGCCACTGGTTATGTTTTCATTGATTGATGCAATTGTTATTAACTATAGGGGGGAAACCTTGATCGTAATCTTAAGGAAAACAGTAAATAAGCCTATAATGTATCGTGACTCAGTTAATATTATCATGACCCTGTTAAGACTGATAAAAATACGGAAGCATCTCTAACTCTACAAACAATCTAAGTCGATTTTATAGTTTAACAGAGTGGCAAATCTAACGGTGAGTTTCGACAGCCTCACTTGACAGCCAGTTCCATTCCAAGCTGGGTGTGCTTTACCATCTTCGACCACACCGTCATTTAACTATCAGATGAGCTGTGGTTAAAACACCTAAATTGTCAACCATAAAAAAAGGCCGCGGTGTCCAAGAAACGTTATAAGCGATTAATAATAATTATCTTTAATGACTTTGACGAGAATTTTTTAAATTATATTTTAATAAAAACTAAACAGAATTTAGAAAAGTTTGTAAAACTTAGTAAGTTTGTTTTGTGTCTAAATAATTGTCGCTATTCAATTTTTAACACGTTTTTTTTTTTTTTTAATGGTAGACAGGCTAGGTGTTTGACCACAGCTCACCTGATGTTAAGACGTGATGATGTTGTCACGTCAAATTAAAGTCCTTGTTTGTTAAATTTTAACTGTTTAATCCCTTACATACGATTTTATATTTAAAATCGTATTCTCTCTCTTCGAGTTTTGAGTCGTTCTAAAACTTGATGTTATTTATGTATAGATAATTACATATATAGTAAGGTTTTCTCTCAAGTCTTATCTTTATTCACTGTCAAGACCGTTTCACTGTTATCAGTAAAGTATCAAAATATATACCTACTTAAAACGAATTCTGTTATTTTTGTAAACATGTTGATGTGCCAATTAATTTGTCATATATAATTACATTGTTTTGGTTTTTTTTTTATATTTTTCCACTACTTTAATTAAATGTGTAAAACATTATGAGTCGACGTGATAACGTATGTTGTCCTAGGTCATAAGGTATGTTGGAGACAGTCTGAGCTTATTATTGCTGTTCTTGGCCTACTTCTATGGAATTGATGGAATAATAAGACAAGATTTAAGGTCACTTTTTTATATTATAATGTTTCATTAAGTATGCTTCAGGGCAACGGCAGCGTAGTGAGTTTCACTGCGAATCTTGAGGTCATGGGTTTAAATCCCACAGCACAACCCAGTCCTTTGTGTTGTCCGTATTGTCAAATATTAAAGGAAACTAGAGGACGCTTGCATGTCTGAGAGTTCTTAATGTTCTCAAAGATGTGTGAAGTCTGTCAACCCGTAATTGGCCAGCGTCATGTTTTTTTTTAAATGTTAATGTTATAACACTCGATACACTCTCCTGATGGTATGAGATAACGCGTGTCTATGACCAATGCAGCGATACACAGAACTTTGAGTAACAAAAAATATCCAAGGCATCGCTGCTTTGGCGCTCATAACTTTGAGACTTTCGGTTAGTTTCGACAGCCCTATAATTTCGCTAGCTGTAGTACCCATCAAACCGTAATATGTAGACTACCGGACTATGGCTTTACTTATCGCACAATGAGAAAAGGTTCGCACCCAATAGTAAAACAATTCATAAAAATAGAGCTGATGCGGAAATTTGCTTCGCAATGGTGTGGTCTGCGGGAGTCATCGTTAATATCTGGTAGACCTAACTATTTACTGCCGCGTCCGCAACCACATACCGTTGAAGCTTGAACTGGCTTTTTTTGGCTAGCCGGTCATGCAAGGTGCTGACGTAAGCCACGTCATATAGAGAAATGCTAGTGGTTTAGGGACAGTACTTGAAGGAACTGTGTGGGCTCAGGTAGTCACCTGTTGTAAACAGACAATAGACTAGTACATACCCATATCATGTGTAATTATTAAATTAAAAATATAATTTATAACATATAAAGCTCCAAAACAAACAGTCATTTAAAGTTGTAGCTAGGTAATTTTTAAGCTAGATAATTGGTAACGAAGCAGAGCATTAGCAATAAGAAGTAAATAAAATGAGCAGAAGTTTTGGCAGTTTAGTTGGGAGATCATCTCACTTCAAATCTATGGCATGTACCTCTATCTTTACGAATTATGTGCTTATTACTGCTGACTTCAAACGGTGAAGGAAAACATAGTGGGAAGACCTACATGTCCAAGAGTGAAACCTACATGTGATAAGTCTGCCAACCTGCACTTGGCCAGCGTGGTGGACTAAATTGTCTTACTCTTCTCACAATGAGCAGAGACCTACACCCAGGAGTAGGACGGTTTATAAAAAGCAGGGCCTTATAACTATAACTGGAAACTAGCTATAGTTGGAGTATCTGATATCATTAAAGGTGAGTAATTCCACATAAGCTACAATCAAAGTGCGTCAAAACTATGTCAGTTTCCATAGTAACACATATGGAAAGGTTACTGGAATTAGATGATCAGTATAGGTTGCATATTGATATCCAGAAACTTTTGTTAATGTACCTGGATCATAGGATTGTCATTCATAGCCCAATTTCATGGATGACAATCCTATGATCCAGGTATCCATGGCAAAAGTAGGAAAAGACTTAAAGACTGAAGAATACAGTGGCAGAATTGGACAGCCTTAATGATGCAGATATCTCTCAATTTAACATAGAATGGAAAAATCATTACCAGTATAGCACAGGCTCTCCAAAATCCAGGTCAAATCTAAAGTGTGAAAATGCAAGAAGTTTCCCATCCTTTTCTTTTGCAATAAGGTACCAGGCCTCTTGGTCTGTCATCTCTTCCACTTTACGCTCCTTGTTCCAACCCCAAGCACAGGTTTCATATCTGGAAATGATATCAAAGTATTCAAATAAGCAATGCAATAACCAACAACAGTGTTGTCCTCAACAATAGATTAAGAAATAACAACAATGTCATCTCTACCTATACAGTGCCTAGTAGTAAGTATAACAACCAAAAACTGGAAGAAAGATGTTTTTATTTAAAAAAAATTAAAGGAGTCAAATATAAAAAATATATTATGTCAAAAAAACAGTTTATTTTTATTTAGCTTTAAGTATACCAAACTATTTTAATCAGTAATAGATATCATTATTATCTATTATGCAAATAGATATTAAGTATTTCACCAATGTTTCTCAGGATAAAAAGTAGATTACATTGTCACTTTTCATCAGGTGAGATTGTGACCAAACACATGCCTAATCTAATGTAAAAAAAAAGATAGTGGTAATCTAGTGTCTTACTCTAGCGCCAATTCTGATGTTTTTAAAAATAAAATCTATTAATTAATATACTTTTTATCATTATACCTACTATTCATTTATTCATTACTATTAAAACTAGATAAAATGATATTTGATAATAAACATATAACCAAAAAGGAATGAACCAATTAAGATACTTCCATTAATAATATGTTTGTACTTTGAATGATGTGTATATAGATGCAAAGCTGAAGGCAGAACGTTACCGAACCGAGTACTAAGTACCTTGCATGCAGCTGGTAGATAGTAAATTTTCATACTCACAAGGTTCTCATATTTCTTTCAGTCAAATCTATAGCCCATTGGAGCACATCTTTGTCAAGTTCAGTAATCTTCTGTATATACATGTCTACTTCGAGGTCTAGGTTCTGGAATATGAGCAGTTCCTTGCACAACGAAGCCATATCTTTGAGTTTGTTAGCTGAAGATACATGACCCATTCCGTCAGCTATACGACGCTGCTCTAGCTTTCTAGCTTGACGCTTCTCTTTGTTTTTGTTAATATTTGCTGCTGTCTTCTTCTGCAATCATGAAATAATACAATAATAATAATTATGGTTGTTTGTTTACATTATCGTTTGTTGTGTGACGATTTGTCCAAGAAATTGTATGATAAATATGCTGAAAGAAAAACTACTTACACCCATTTTAACAGGAAATGTATACTTTGGAATTCTAGTAGAATTGAAATTATCAGCGATAGAAATTAGCTAAATTACTGATACGTAGAGAAAACCGCGCGGAAAAACACGATAAACAATTTTTTGTTTGACTTTTGATAGTTTGGGCCCGAAATTTGCCGACAGTGCCAATAATCAACTTGGCACTTTTACCAAGATCTATGTCGAAAGGCAAGTAAACATCAACGGGCATAGGCTGAACATCATGGCCTTGGTCACACAGTTGGCATATTTTGGACCATAGTTATCAAGCAAAAAAAAATAATGATTTAGAAGATTTTTTTTTATTTATTAATTTGCCCCTTCGGGCAGGCTAAAGCTATAGAGCCATACTGCCTTGTCTTAAGTGTTATTTCTGCTGTATCTTAGCTATCGTTATCGTCAAAGTCGTCTTTGTCAAGCCCAGTTCGTGTCAGTTAATTCCAGTCATGCTTTAGTAAAGTAGTGGCAACTTTACTATAAAGCTTCGATGGAGTTTTGGAAGCAACACGAAAACTCATGTTTCACCACATTATATCATTTTCCCACACTCGCGCTTGTAATTCGGCACTTTATGAATAAAACACCACCATTTTTATGCATAAACACTCGACAAAACACTAGTTTTGGAAAAAAAATACAACGAAGCGACACGACTCTTCCCGCGTTCCCGCCAAAACTCATGATTTAGAAGAATTAATTGTAATTCTTCTTTTTTCAATATTGACATTGTTTTCAAGTTAGTTAAAAAACCAAGTGAAGTCAAAGTCAAGTTCAGTTATGCTCTAGTAAAGTTGTAGTGACTTTACTTTTATTTGAGCATTAGAGCCATTGAACAAAATTATTAGAGCTTCGTTGGAGTTTGATTTCATGATTGGTTTTTCGCGTCTACGCGGAAAGAGTCATGTCGCGGCGTTGTATTTTTTCCAAAACTTGTGTTTTGTCGAATGTTTCTACATAAAAATGGTGGTGTTTTATTCATAAAGTGCCGAATCACAAGCGCAAGTGTAGGAAAATAGTATAATGTGGTGAAACATGATTTTTCGTGTTGCTTCCAAAACTCCATCGATAGTAAAATTGCTTTATAGTAAAATTGCCACTACTTTACTAAAGCATGACCGGACTTGACTGACATGGACTGTACTTGACCAAGATTGGACTTTGACTATAACTATAGCCTCGAGACAATTTATTAAACTTTTGGAACTTGAAAATATAAAACACTTGAAAATGCAAATACTTAAAATGCAACGCCAAAATCGAAAAAAAGTGACATGATTTTTCTGCGTTCCCGCCAAAACTCAAATCCAATGACTTTTTTTTTTTTTTTTCTTTCTTTGGTTTTGGCGTCGCGTTTTAGCATTTGCCAGTGTCAAGTAATTATATATTTTCAAGTTAAATAAGTGCCATCGTAGCTAGTTTTAGTCAAAGTCGTCTTTGTCAAGTCGAGTTCGTGTCAGTTAATTCCAGTCATGCTTTAGTAAAGTAGTGGCAACTTTACTATAAAGCTTCGATGGAGTTTTGGAAGCAACACGAAAACTCATGTTTCACCACATTATATCATTTTCCCACACTCGCGCTTGTAATTCGGCACTTTATGAATAAAACACCACCATTTTTATGCATAAACACTCGACAAAACACTAGTTTTGGAAAAAATACAACGGAGCGACACGACTCTTCCCGCGTTCCCGCCAAAACTCATCCAATGACTTTGCGATTAGAAAATATTTAACATTCGATTTTTTTTAAGTGCCAAGCACTGGCTCATAAAAAAAGATAATAATTCTCAATATACACAAAAAAGTTATACCTATAACGTATAAGTTTAATTCTAAATAGACATCTATAAAAGCCATTTCAAATAGAAAGTTGTAGAAAATTATGTGGGGCATTTTTTTCGAGCCAGCAATAAACACTCGTTTGTAGTCTTCAAGTTGGCGCCAAAATATATGTTCAAAAAACTAAAATAAATATGCTAGATCTATAATTTAGGTTCTGTGGTAAAAATAAGTTAAAATTGACCGCGAAGTTTTAAATTATCACTAATACGTCAATCACGTCACAGAAATCAATATGAAAAACTCACCAAGAAAATTCTGAAAAGCACTTTATTACATTTGTTTTTATGTTTAAACGAATCCATATAGAAGTACCTACTCAGTTTCTAATAACGATTTTGGCATTTTGCCAATTAGTTATCTTTGTATGTTAGCTTTTTAGCTGATGTACTGTAGACCGCGAGTGTGTTTCATTTTCAGAGCTTTGATACGCGAGTATTACTCCAATATTAGAATCATGAAACTGGTTAATTTATCACAAACAAATGATATTATGCCTACTATTGGCTTAGGCACATGGCAGGTATGGATTTATTGCAATACGAGGTAATTTTCAATATTTCATAACATGCATAATAATGTTGTTTCTTTCATTTTTAGGCACCTCCAGATGTAATCGAAACAACTGTTTATAAAGCTCTCGATTTGGGCTATAGACATATTGATACAGCCTTTAATTATAATAACGAGGACGCTATAGGTTCAGCTATAAAGAAATGGATAAAGGACAAAAAAGGCACTCGGCAAGAATTATTTATTACAACAAAGGTATGTCTTAATATTTTTATTCCTAAAATTATCTCAATAATACTATAAAAGCCGGTTCCAACTGGTCTTTATGGAAATCAATGGAAGAAAAAGGAGCCTATGTCCAGCAGTGGACGTCCTGCGGCTGAGATGATGATTAGAAAGGCGAAGGTTTGTATGTTGGTCACGCTGTAACAGCTAGACGAATTAGGATGAAATTTGTATCGGATATAACTTATAGCCTGGAATAACGCGTATGCTGCTTTTTTTTGGAAAGCAATCCTCTTTACAAATTAAGTGAATATATGTCAATGAGGTACTCGGAATCCTCATTTATGTGTAGCACATAAACGGAGCCTCCGCTGTAGTATGTTCGTTGTTAATTGCTCGTAGCTTCATTCATCAGTGTAATCGTAAGGGTTTTTTTAATGTACATGTGACTTGCCTTTAACATTATTGTTATTTATGGCCAATAAATATTACCGATTTACTGATTTACGATTTTTCTGATTTTATGAATGATTATGTGTTTATAATGCTCCGAATGATATGAATTTTGAAGCAATGATAGCTCAGTGGTTAGCGCGGTAGGTTCGCATGCCGAAGGGCGTGGGTTCAAACCCCAACAATGAGCTTGAGCTGCCGGTGAAGGAAAACATCGTGAGGAAACCATAGCATGGTGGTAGGGTACTTTCTAGTACTCGGCTGGCTAGCTACCACCCTCAAGTTGAAAATCTGCCGCCAAGCATCTAACGGTGTGTTCCGGCAGCCTCACTTGAGAGCCAGTTCCATTCCAGGCTAGGTGTGCTTTACCATCTTCGACCACACCTTCACTTAACATCAGGTGAGCTGTGGTCAAACACCTGGTCTGTCAACCATAAAAAAAAAAAAGACCTAAGCTATGTTTTACCTTTTAATTAGTTATTTTAGTCGGGTAATAGTTTTTCAAACTTTTTAGCTTGTTTGACGTTGGAGTTATCTTGTTACAGCTACCTCACGTGGGAAACCGCGCCTCAGACGTTAGAAAGTTTCTAGATATTCAATTGAATCGCTTGCAGTTGGACTATGTGGATCTGTATTTGATTCACGTACCATTCGCTTTCGCCTGCAATCCTGAAAACCTAACGCCCGAGGTTAACAGCTTTGGCGAATATGAACTGGACACTAATATCGATCACGTTGAAACTTGGAAAGTAAGTTTACCTATTCGTCGATTTGAGTCAGTTGCTCAATTTTTAAATTTATCGAACGCGACTTACCGTCGATTAAAAGTCCGAAAGACAGCTGCGTCTCGTGATTTTTCAATTTCTCTACATTTTGCCGAGGGAAATTATCCTTTACATTCTCATGATAGACGCTATCGCCATGAGATGTTTTCAAAACAGATCCATTTTTTTAATTGTGAAAATTATATATTTTTTTTTTCTTTTGTTTTGGCGTCGCGTTTTAGCATTTGCCAGTGTCAAGTAATTATATATTTTCAAGTTTCAAAAGTTAAATAAGTGCCATCGTAGCTAGTTTTAGTCAAAGTCGTCTTTGTCAAGTCCAGTTCGTGTCAGTTAATTCCAGTCATGCTTTAGTAAAGTAGTGGCAACTTTACTACAAAGCTTCGATGGAGTTTTGGAAGCAACACGAAAACTCATGTTTCACCACATTATATCATTTTCCCACACTCGCGCTTGTAATTCGGCACTTTATGAATAAAACACCACCATTTTTATGCATAAACACTCGACAAAACACTAGTTTTGGAAAAAAATACAACGAAGCGACACGACTCTTCCCGCGTTCCCGCCAAAACTCCAAAAATTATAATAGACAGATAAAGTTTCTTTATACATGGTGTTTCAGAGAAGTGTAGTATAGTTGCTGATTTACCCATCAATGTACACAACTATTTTTTTATGAGCATACCCAGAAATTGGGGAAAAAATCAGGTGTTTTAATTTTCTACTTTAATTTCTGGGTGGCTGTTATTAGATTATAACGTATGCTATTTATTACATCTATTTTTTATCGATATTGTATTATCGTTACTTATTTTCTTATTTTTTTACAATAAATAGGTATATAGGTATATTGGTAATGGGTGTCTCAAAGTAATGAGCACCAAAGCAGCGATACCCTGGACTTTGTTTTGTTACTCGTTCTGTGTATCGCTGTAATGGTCATGGACAGGCGTTATCTCTTACCATCAGGAGAGCGTCTCGTTCGTCTCATTATTTGTCACATAAAATATATATATATATATATATATATATATACCTACATATTTAATTGCCTGAAACAAGGGTTTTTTTAAATAGGAAATGTAGCCTACTACACCCACTGTATGAAAGTAGATTATAAGCAACGAGTCACCTAAAGGAATGTGGTTATCGCTGCCTATTGACACGTACAACACCAGGAGCATTATCAGTGCTTTGACTACTTTCAAATACCCTATTAACTAAGTTCATATTTTCAGGAAATGGAACGATGCCAGAAAGAAGGTCGCATTCGTAACCTAGGTTTATCTAATTTCAACAAGAGACAGATAGAGAGGATCATAAAAGCGGCCACGTTGAAGCCACAGGTGTTACAGGTGGAATTGCACGCGTACTTCCAGCAGTTAGAACTTCTCAGGTTCTGCGCTCAAAACGACATCGTGGTGACGGCGTATGCACCTCTTGGCAGCCCCGGTGCTAAGAACCATTTTGTCAACAAATATAATTATAGGTAAGATGATCAATCTATAATAATCAGTTATCTGTTAAAAATCTATTAAAAAAAATACAGAAAACTCATATCAACATTATCGATATAGGTAAGGAAACACGTGGATCAGCAACTAACCCTAGCTTTTACATTCACACGCTAAAAATTCCCTCGAATATTGGAAAACCAAAAAATCTTAGTTTAGTTACGTCCTACCTCTTTTTTTTGAAGTCGGTTAAACACATTTTTTTTTTAATTCTCTTCTATGTGAATTTGATAAGAAACAGACGGAAGTGCGGTAACGCGGGATTTCAAGTATACATAGAATTATTTTTTTCTATGATTCTGCCGGATAATGTAAATCGAGTCCGAACTCATGAAGAAAATAGGCACCAATTGCAAGTTAGAGGAAGTGTTTGATTCTGTAACCTGAATATAGGTAGTATTGACTAGGTGGTAAATTTCTTCTGTCGTCTAAGTAGGTACCACCAACCGACAAGTAGTAGTGTAATTGTAAACATAAAACTGTCTGGTAGTTGTTGATTGGAATGTACTTATGCTTAATTTTATTAATTTACTTGTTTAATGTAGTTTACAGATATATATATACTATTAGTTATATATATACTATTTTACTGTAAAACATTATCTTTCAGCCCTGATGCTTTTCCGGATTTGCTAGGACTTCCAGATGTCAAAGAGATTGCAGAAAACCACAAAAAAACTCCTGCACAAATTTTATTACATTATTTGGTTCAACAAAACGTTGTAATCATTCCAAAAAGCACCAGCGAGGAAAGGCTGAAGGTAAGATATTTTGGATATACATTGATACACGTTTTCTTGACAATCATGTTTGTTCTGTGTCTGGGTGTTCTGTATGTATTATAAGTACATATGTATTTACAAAAAAAAAGTATTTATGTATTCTATCAGTTATCTGACTTCCATCACACAAGCTCTGCTTAGTCTGGGGTCAGATGGCGCTGTGTGTATAGTCCCACGATATTTATTTATTCTTCAAAATACTAAAGCAAATTAATTTTTTTATAGGAAAACATAGATATATACGATTTTGAACTGACGCCAGAAGAAATGGATCGTTTAAAGCGATTAGACAAAGGAGAAGAAGGACGTATCTTCAATTTCCTGTTCTGGAAAGGGGTTGAAAACCATCCTGAATATCCGTTCGAAGTGTCCCGCCCAGTAATCATGGAATAAAAAGCAATCTTACAAAGAAAACATTAGCCATTGCTACCTCTGCACTGAAAGTGATTTCAGTAAAAATTGACCAACTTTGGCCAATTTATTTAGCTTTTACCCACCAATTAATTATTTATCAGTGAAACTGATATAAATACTGTTTAGTTTAATGCTTGTGATAATCAGTTCCAAATGTAGACAAATGAATAAAATTCAAAGCGAGATTAATGTTTTCGTTTTATTGAAATATTAAAAAAATATTTAAAAATAAAATCTTAGGAGACTAAACTTACAAAAGAAATAAGAGTGCACTCGATCATTTTCCAAGTGTCTCGAAAACGGCAAGTCGCATCTCTACAAGAGACAAAATACAAGCACAAAATTTTTATTAGCTTACATCCATATAGAGACGAGATTATTAATCTCACTCACTACCTCATGGATGAAGCTGTCCTTTCAACATCACCTCCAAATGACAGCAACAAAATTTCGATCACACACATCTTCGAGGAGTTGCCACAGAAAAAAAAAGAAATAAGTGCGAGCTAATAAGAGCGAGCTATCACAGCTATGCCTAATCAAGTGTTTTGCCCAGCACCTAAGTGTTCCGGCAGCCTCACTTGAAAGCCAGTTCCATCCCAGGCTCGGAGTATTTACCATCTTCGACCACACCATCACTTATCATCAGGTGAGCTGTGGTTAAACACCTAGCCTGTTAAAAATAAAAATAAAAAGTGTGCAACAGTTTGTTGATTCCGTTACAGCACTGACGTTTTTATTTAGCTTGTCTTATTTGTTGTTGATGTTTTTGGGTCAAATTTGGTAATTGAAATTTACCCTTCCTGTTGACAGTTTGTCCTGATATTTGGTTTACCTTTAGTTCTGATGACAATACATTATTTTCAATGAAACTGTTCAATTTAATTATTTTTTTTCACTTATTCATCTAATTGAAGCCTTTAAGACAGTCTGTAAAGCATTTTCCTCTGAAGTCTGTGCTGGACTTCTCCCCTCCTTATCATAGTATGTATGACTTTAAGGATCGCCCTCTCAGGGTATTTCTGTCGCAAGAAGTCCTGGATGATGGTCTGTTCCGAGACCTGCGAGCCGACAGCGAACCTGCGCTTTAGCTGCTTCTCTATGCGGGAGAGCATCTCGTGATCCTCTTCTGTTGTGAAACCTTCCGCACCTGTGGGAACCACACCATTACTTTAGTAATGAGACGAACGATACACTTTCCTGATGGTAAGAGATAACGCATGTTCATGACCATTGCATCAATACACAGAACTTTGAGTAGCAAAACAAAGTCCAGGGCATCGCTGCTTTGGCGCTCATTACTTTGTAACTTTCGATAGTTAGTCACAACAGCCCAGTAATCTCGCTAGCTGCAGTACCCAGTACTTAAACAAACTTCACGAAAACTAAAAAAATATTCGTACCATTTCAAGTTGCCATGTCATTGGCGTAAGGTTGCACTCTAAATACACTTTTTATTCTCCCGCCAAGCAATAGTGTGTAAACATTACTGTTCCTGTTAGAAGGTTACTACTGGGCTGTTAAGACTTACCATCGAGTCTCAAAGTAATCAGCACAAACGCAGCGTTACCTTGTACTTTGTTGTGCAACTCAAACAACAACAGGCAACAGGCATTATCTCTTACCATCAAGAGAGTGTCTCGTTCGTCTCATTATTTTTCACATTAAAAAAAAACAAAGTTCTGTATCGTTGCAATGGCCATGGACAGGTGTTATTTCTTACCATCAGGAGGGCATTTCATTCTTATTCAAAATGGGAGCGAAAAGTCTTGCACCAATGTCCCGTTTGGGGTATTTAGTGCATTTCCCCCTACCAGTATCTACCTGAGCCAACCAAGCTATTTGAAGTACAGAGCGAGGCTCTGGGCCGCTGGCATAGTAGCTCCAGTAAGTTGAATGAATAAAAGTTATTAAATGTTAGTGAGTTGTGTGGAATGTTAGTGAGTTGGGTGGAATGTTAGTGAGTTTGGTGGAATGTTAGTGAATTGGGTGGAATGTTCGTTCGTCTCATAACTTATACATAAAAAAAAAATTCAAAAAAAAAACAAACATACAAGTATACACTTAACTATGATGACTGTACTCCAAATTGTGTATAAAACTTACCAGCCAGGCTGCCCGTCATGGCGGCATCGAGCGTGGACACTTGGAAGAGGCGCAATGCTTCAGTAACGTGCGTCTCAGTCGCGAATGGCTGCAGCTGCATCTTGGCCAGGGACTCCGATATCCGCACTACGGCTTCCAGTTGTCTAAAATAACAATGTTACAATATTAAATTGATTCAAGCTGTCAGATCCATGTTCAATATTCCGAAGTGTACTCCTAACAAATACATCCTTAGTGATCTGAAGCTAAACACTGTGAAACAGGAAATTGCTGTCCATAGCCAAAGTTACCAACGGAAATTAGCATCTTTTTTTTTTTTTTTTATGGTTGACAGGCTAGTTGTTTGACCACAGCTCACCTGATGATAAGTGAAGGTGTGGTCGAAGATGGTAAAGCACATCTAGCCTGGAATGGAACTGGCTCTCAAATGAGGCTGCCGGAACACACCGTTAGATGCTTGGCGGCAGATTTTCAACTTGAGGGTGGTAGCTAGCCAGCCGAGTACTAGAAAGTAACCTACCACCATGCTATGGTTTCCTCACGATGTTTTCCTTCACCGGCAGCTCAAGCTCATTGTTGGGGTTTGAACCCACGCCCTTCGGCATGCGAACCTGCTGCGCTAACCACTGAGCTATCATCGCTACAAAATCTCATGTTAATGCACTAGCTACAAAGTTAACAGGTTCCGGAAGTACACATTACACAAGACTAAGGAGGAACAGTATTCCGAGCATTATTTATTAATCGATTTGCCAAAGATTCGTGAGAAGCATGTCAATGGACAACTCCTCACTGCCGTAAATCACAAAATATGCAGATAATTTCAGACAGAGAAACAGCTAAATGTCTCCGACAGATTGCTGTTGAGCGGGACATAAAAAAAAAACATGCAATTTATCTTTACTTCAAACTAAATACAAAAAGTAAAACATATGTTTTGAAATTAGTGTTAATATTTAACGTCTAAAATTAACGTGAATTTGGATGTTTTAAAGTCAGCGTAAATAGTAATAAATAAAATAAATAAATATCGCAGCGCCATCTGACCCCAAACTAAGCAAAGCTTGTGCTATGGAAGTCAAATAACTGATAGATTACTTAAATACTTTTTTGTGTAATAAATACAGTACACCCAGACACAGAACAAAGATTTTGTTTATGCAATACAATGTTTGTCCTGTGTGGGAATCGAACCCACGTCCTACAGCTCTTGAAGCAGACATTCTGCCAATGAACCAACAGGGCTGTTAAATTAAGCCTACATGCTTAATCTCCGGCCACACCATTGTTTACAAATTGAGTTATAGTGGACTTATACGTGTTATATAAAACATGCTGATGCTAATACATACCTGACCGTGATGGGTATGGAGAGTCGCTTGTCCGCGTGTCGCTCGTGTTGCGAGGCGCCGGTCCGCATGAGCACGTACCGCGCGCGCAGGCGCTCGGCCGCGGGCGCGGACAGGCGCGGCCCGCAGCGCGCGCGGCAGTATGCCGAGTACCGTTTCAGCAGTGTTAACGGTAGCTCACCCGCCGCGCTCTCGCGCTCCGCCACGTCCCCACCCATGTGCACCGACATTATGTGCTTTGCTAGAGTCTAAAACATACAGATTCCACATACTGAATATGGTAATGATGATTATGATCCTGTATACACATTATTATGCTTTACTAGCGTATGAAATAAACACGTCCCACATACTGAATGAAAATCATGTCTTGATAGTGCTTTGACATTGTGTTTTGTTAGTATAAATACGATCTATCTACATATTTAATCTTTCTTGGCAGTGCACCAGCATTATGTGCTTTGCTAAAGTCTGCAACAGATTCCACATACTGAAAATGGTCATGACGGTGTAACGACATTATATGCTTTCCTAGTGTCTGTTATAAACACGTTCCACGTACTGAACATCGTACTTGACATAAGCTTTGCTACAGTTTAGAAAAGATTCCACATACTGTAGATGGTCATGCCGGTGTAACGACATTATATGCTTTGATAGTGTCCGATATAAATACGTTCCACGTACTGAATATCGTTTCTTGACGGTACATCAACATTATGTGCTGTGCTGGCATCAGAAACAAACACGTTACACATACTGCCTGCCAATAGCAACAGTAACATGGATATTTGTATGACATTTCTACTCTTTTAAATGTACGGACATACTGACAAGAAAGCAAATTCCCATCGTCACCCGTTCACCACTGAATTCAAAATAATCATTAATATAGACAGATATACATATTATATTAATATAGTTTTTAATACTCACAATGTCCCTGTTCTGATCGTGTTCGTCTTTGACGATGAATATCATATCGAATCGGGAGAGGATTGTAGGCATGAAGTCGATGTTGTCGTCCGCCTTGGTGTCGTCCCATCGGCCGAACACTGAGTTTGCAGCCGCTAGGACAGAGCACCGCGAGTTCAGAGTTGTCGTTATACCCGCCTGCATAAATAGGTTACAAAAGTAAATCCCACGTGATTTCTTACACCACAACAAAGACGAAAGTAAATAGTTTTATTTTGTAACACAATTACAAACAGTTACAAAATAGAGACTCACCTCAACATAATACTGGTCATACTAAGTGGTATGACCAGCGCTGGTCTACACATGGTACATAGTGCTGGCTTGTACATAGTTTGTGTACATTGTTTTATTTTACTTGTAACTGTTATCAAATATTTTTGTTTTGTATTAAAATTTTAGTGTAATTGATTGTAATGTGTTTATTTTTAGATGGGTTTTGTTGAAAGAAGTAAATGACTTTTTTTGTAATCAAAAAAGATGCTTCCCGTCGTCTATACGCTTAGATCTTTTAAACTATATACAAACACACTCACAAACTTTCGCCCTATAAAGGCTAATTAAAAGGTGATTTTATGCCAGACTTTGTTTCGCAAATCCCACTAATATTATAAATGTGAAAGTTTGGATGGATGGATGGATTGATGGATATTTGTTACTCTTTCACGCAAAAACTACTGAATGGATTTTGATGAAATTTGGTATGGAGGCAGCCTGGATTTACAAAGGCTACTTTAAAAAAAAAAAATTTGAAATGAGGTTATTTATTCCTTAAGCCTTTACAAAACTGCATATTTGTTTTAAAAAAAAATTACGAATTGAGTTTAGTACATTTACTGTGACTACATAGCTAAGACGGGTTGATAAACAACTTATTTACCTTGGCGATGGATATGGTCTGTTGCTCCATGGCTTCGTGAATGGCAACACGGTCGTCCTCGCGCATCTTGTCGAACTCATCGATGCAGACCACGCCGCCGTCCGCCAGCACCATGGCGCCGCCCTCCATCACGAAGTTGCGCTAACGAATTATACATCAAACCATTGGAACAGCTCTGTTGGTTCATTGGTAGAATGTCTGCCTCAAGGGCTGAAGGACGTGGGTTCGATTCCCACCCAGGACAAACTTTGTGTTATAAACAAATGTTTGTTCTGTATTTATTATAAGTATGTATGTATTTACAAAATAAAAAGAAAAGTATTTAAGTATTCTAACAGTTATCTGTATAGTACAAGCCTTGCTTAGTTTGGGCTCAGATGGCGCTGTGTAATATCCTACAAAAAAAAAGAGAAAGAAACCACTGCTAGGAATGACGATGGTTCGATTTCCATACAAATAATTTTACAGAAATTTTACGATGCAATTCATCATCATCATCAGCCTATATTAGTCCACTGCTGGACATAGGCCTCTCCCAAGACACGCCACTCAGCCTGATCTTCACTTCACACTCTGCTTTTCGCTTCCATCCACCGCAAGCTGTCCTACGTATATCGTCACTCCATCGAGTTTTAGGGCGTCCTACGCTACGCTGGCAAGTAATTGTCAATTAATTATTTATTTATCTGTTTTCATCTGTCCACGCACCGGTGCGGGCTAGGGGGCACATACACTTATGTCTGATTAGCACAAGTAAAAACTTGTTGGCTTTTGTGTTATCACTTATCTCCTATATACACATACAAGTCTCCTATATCCATATTTAAAAAAAAATGTATGTTTGACATGCGGTACTAATAAAAACTTACACTTCCCGGATCTCTAATAACAGAGGCGGTGAGACCGGCAGCGCTGGATCCCTTGCCAGACGTGTACACACCGATGGGCGCGACTTTCTCCACAAACTTGAGCAGTTGAGACTTGGCAGTACCCGGGTCTCCGAGCAGAAGGATGTTGATGTCCCCACGACGGGTGAGACCGTCCGGCAGTCTCTTCCGGGAACCTGTATATGTACATAAATACACACGTTAAAAAATGTGCACATGGATGCGCTGTAAGTTTTTTTTGTGAAAAATAATGAGACCAACGAGACGCTCTCCTGATGGTAAGAGATAACGCCTGTCCATGACCATCGCAGCGATACACAGAACTTTGAGTAACAAAACAATGTCCAGGGCATCGCTGCTTTGGTGCAGTACAAATAAAGTAAGTAAGTACAAATGTTTTGTTGATAACACCAAGGTTATAATTCAAATTTTGTAATATCATTTAAAATATGTCAAAATACTGATTACATGTCAATGTAAAAAAGTATCGATGTATTCTATCAGTTATCTGACTTCCATCACACAAGCTCTGCTTAGTTTGGGGCCAGATGGTGCTGTGTGTAATGCCCTACGATATTTATTTATTTATTTAATGACAAACAAACAAAATAGCAATATAAATATGTAGGTAAAAATATTGTAAATATAATATTATAATGACCAAAATACTTATTTTTACTAGTCATTTAGTAAATAACTTTTTAGTTCAAAATAACTCTTTAAGGTGGTTCGATTTCCATTCAATTAAAATTTTGCCATTTATAGACAAATGGAGCATAATTTTACATTGAAATCACTGCTACTGGCATATATTTTAGTTATTTGCGGTAACTCACAACTTCTTGAATAAAACAGTAGATAATTAGCATAAACCTACTGTTTCATTAAAAAATCATAATTTCATAAATACTTAGTAAATTTGATTTTATGTTATTAATCTACTGTTTTATACAAGACAATGTGATTTCTCGCAAATAAAGACCAAAATGAATGCTGTGATTTCACTGTAAAATTATGCTCCATTTGTCCATAAATGGCAAAACATTACTTGTATGGAAATCGAACCACCTTAATGTCACAATCTCTGAAAAGCAGCCAAGATCTTGGTTCAGAAGCACACAGTGGAAACTACAAGATGGGTTAATGGATAGTTACCATATTTTGTACTTAAGTGGTAAGTGAATAAAACTCTTACCTTATGCACAAAATATCCTGCCACAAAGCACTTGGGTGCAGACAATTTTTTTTTTATTGTTGACAGGCTTCACGTTTGACCACAGCTCACCTGATGTTAAGTGACGGTGACAATATTGTGAATCAGTTTACTTTATGAGACTTATTACAAGTATGCAATGTCAGGTGGTGATGAGTATCATGGGCACTTTTGGGCAGGAGTCTTTGTGCGGGGGCCCTTTTTGACTAGGGTTTTGTTGACTAAGCAGACGGGACATTGATGTATGTGAACAAACCCCTTATGTTAATGTAATACAATTATGTTAAAATAAATTTAATTAGGAATAATTAAAAACTTTTAAATAATTTTAGTATAAATAAATATTGTAGGACTATACACACAGCGCCATCTGGCCCCAAACTAAGCAGAGCTTGTGTGATGGAAGTCAGATAGCTGATAGAATTCATAAATACTTTTTTTTTGTAAATACATACAGAACACCCAGACACAGAACAAACATTTGTTTATTCACAAAATGTTTGCCCTGAGTGGGAATCGAACCCACGCCCTACAGCTCTCAAGGCAGATACACTACCAATGAGCCAACGTGGCTGTCAAGATTATTTATTATTTATTATATTAAAATGTCATAGGTATTAAAGTTGAAATAATTCATAACTATCTACTAAATATTATATTGTTCATATATTTGTATTTCAATGTATGTATTTACATGAGTAATGCAATTAAAAAAAAATGTAAAGAGCAAAGATATCTTGAAACTTATTAATCAGGATAGATAATTATAAGACTTTAAAATGGAGGAATTATCTCATTTTGATTTAAGACTTTAAAGTTTGTGAATGTATATTTCAATCTTAAAACTGTATTTCGAGCTTTTAACATACCTCCAAATAGCAAACAAGCAATAGCTTTCTTCATGTCGACAACGCCGAAGACACTGGGAGCTATGGATTTGCTGACCCGCTCGTATATGTCGGGTGAGGCCGCGAGTCGTCGGAACTGTTCTTCCTCCTCCACGGTGAAGGGCCGCAGGCCGCCAGTGACGCCCTCCTCGGCCGTCAGGCCCACGGCGCGGAGGTACGACGAGCGCACGCCCACTGAACCCTTGTCGCGGTTCTCGCGCTGAGAACAATACGTTTCATTTATCTTTCCCAAATTTCTAACTTAAGCCCACATAAATAATTTTGTAGCGATGATAGCCCAGTGGTTAGCGCGGTCGGTTCGCATGCCGAAGGGCGTGGGTTCAAACCCCAACAATGAGCTTGAGCTGCCGGTGAAGGAAAACATCGTGAGGAAACCATAGCATGGTGGTAGGGTACTTTCTAGTACTCGGCTGGCTAGCTACCACCACCCTCAAGTTGAAAATCTGCCGCCAAGCATCTAACGGTGTGTTCCGGCCGCCTCACTTGAGAGCCAGTTCCATTCCAGACTAGGTGTGCTTTACCATCTTCGACCACACCTTCACTTAACATCAGGTGAGCTGTGGTCAAAACACCTAGCCTGTCAACCAATAAAAAAAAAAAACAATAGATTGTAATACATTTAAAAATATATTATCCAGATTTACTTTTCAGTCTGAATAACATGACTTTTAATATATTTAAGTTACTTATTAAGAAATAAATCAAAGTCACTTCTATTAAAGGAATGCTATTACATAATAAAATTTATGATTTTTTAAAGGAACACATATTTTGAATGACATTTTCCAGTTATCTATTTTTATTATTTCTGTTTGACATCGGTATTTTATTTTTGATACATTTTTTTTAATACGGATAAGTCCGCGTTTGGCAATCAACTCGCTTGATGGTAAGCGATGATGTTGGTCGAAGAACGCACGCAGACTTAGAAGACACCTATTCAATCTGACCTTGAAAATATCTAGAATCTAGATCTTTTGACCTTTTGATCTGGCCTTAAAAAGATCATAATATCAAATATAATCTAGATTATATCTCTCAGGAAACAAGGAAACCGGCAATTCGTACATCACAGATAACTTACCCCAATTTTCGCAATTTTCTTGATGGAATATATGCCGAGCACCGTGACGCGCGCGCCTGGCGCCACGCGCTCGCACAGCACGCGCTCGCAGTACACGGTCAGGTGGCGCGGCATCTCTCCTTGTGGGATGCTTTCCGGGGCTTCTTGCAGTTTCAATACCTTATTTTAGAGAAATTAGTAACACTAAACCAAATTATACAGGGTTACACGGAATAATATGGTACTACCATATATTTGTAGCGATAATGGCTCAGTGGTTAGCGCGATAGGTTCGCATGACGAAGGGCATGAGTTCAAGCCCCAACAATGAGCTTGTGCTGCCGGTGAAGGAAAACATCGTGAGAAAACCATAGCATGGTGGTAGGGTACTTTCTAGTGCTCGGCTGGGTAGCTACCACCTTCAAGTTGAAAATCTGCCGTGTGTTCCGGCAGCCTAGTGAGAGCTAGTTCCATTCCAGACTAGGTGGCCAGGCTAGGTACCATTTTCGACCACACCTTCACTTAATATCAAATACAAATACAAATCATTTATTAATAACACTAAAGTTACAGGTCATTTTTCCATTCATATTTAAAAATTATTATCAAAATCATTACATATGTCAAAACAATGAAAATGAAAATGTCAATAAAGTAATATTTCATGTCATCAGGTGAGCTGTGCTCAAACACCTAGCCTGTCAAGCATAAAAAGAAGCCCATCATCATCATCATCAGCTTATATTAGTCCACTGCTGGACATAGACCTCTCCCAAGACACGCCACTCAGCCCGATCTTCGGCTTTTCGCTTACATCCACCGCCAGCTGTCCTACGTATATCGTCACTCCATCGAGTCTCAGGGCGTCCGACGCTACGCTTGCCAATACGCGGTCTCCACTCTAGAACACGTCTACCCCAGCGGTTATCGGTTCTGCGACAGATATGTCCAGCCCATTGCCACTTCAGCTTGCTAATACGCTGAGCTATGTCAATGAAAAGAAGCCCAAATAAAGTCATTTTTATATTTTTTTGACTCTTGATGAATGTATGAAACTGCACATTTTGTAGTTTCAGTGTTGTAGCCATAGTAAAATTTGTTCATAATGATGCTTATGCGTTAATCTACACTAATTTTACAAGAAATAATAAGAATATATAAAAGTACCTGATAATCAATACATTTGCATTTGTCTGGGATTATGAAATATGGATCTAGGGGGCATTTCGGTCGACCAGCTTGTTCCCTGAAAATAAACAAGTTATCTTTTTCATTAAACCAGATACGCAACAATGATATAAAAAACTATACTTAGATTATATAGCTCAATGAAATGAGTGATCCTAATTTACGTATGATATGTATATCTATCTATACATACATAGTATGTATACATAGATATTATACATAACCAATTTTGAATGATGTTTATATATATGCATGGGCTAAGGCAGAGTTCTACCGCACTAGATAGTAAGTACGAGACATTTTGCTAGTACTGAATTACAAAAAAAAGACATATTTAAACAAGCTTAATTAATGAAAAAACAGTATACCATGCCTTTTATTTTAGTTCAACATGAATGCTATTAAATATTATTTTGTTGTAAATGCATAATAATAACCTAACAACAGTCTAGCAAATGAGGCAAACATGTGCAATGTAATTGATTGATTCAGGCGTTACTTTGCGGAAGTTCATTTTGAATGTTCAAGTTCCAACAGTGATGAGGACTTAATTTAAGTCCCTCATCACTGTTGGAACTGAAACGACTGTTAAGCGGAAATAAACTAGATATATACCTTGAACATGTGCAAAGTAATTACAACAAACAACAGAACGAATTTCGTAGAATCTCTGGTTCGTATGATGCCGACAGTCGAGGTGAATACGGGCCAGACAATAAAACAACAAAATGACAAACAAAAGAACATACACAACTGTGGTTCTTATCAATTTCGCAACTTAGAAACAAACAAGCAGTCGGTGCTTTATTAGTTCCCGAAATTACTTGCTTTATAACAACATATTGTAGTCGTTATGTAGAGTGTGTATGATGCTATGTAGACATTGTATGGACAACAAGGCAAACCAACCAGTAGAGAAATTTAGATGTTTTAAGGAGTTTGACGTTAAATCGAGTGACGTTACATGGAGTTTACACTGTATATAACATGAATACTTACGTGTTACATTTCCTGGGCATTACATAACCCTCCAGTCCCGGCTTGACGTGTAAATTTGGAATGATATTACGGCATGATCTGCATTGGATGGATATTTTTGTAGCTTTCGCCTTTATTCCTGATGCTGATATGACTATGCCTGGTATCTTAACAAGTCGAGATACTATGTCTGACTGAAAAAAACAACACATTTTCACTCATTAATTTATTTCATAAAGTTATCTGTTATAAAAAAATTGCTAAAGACTGGTTCTCACTCCCTGAACTGGTGCCTACTTGTCTCAAGAGTTGAACATAATAATATAACAGGGCAACACTGCCAGTGTCCTAGGCATAGTGACCTCAACGGAGTCTCATATTTTAGTAGGGTACATTTTATCAATTTTTTTAAATATTGTATAAGAATAAGGCTTATGAAGTATATTTGTTTTATTTTTCAAATTTAATTAGCATTTTCTCTGAAGTGTATATGTCGCTCTAGTGATTATTGCTATAATAAAGCATACTGGTTGTATCCGAGAGACTCAGCCAGAATGCTGTTACAGTAACCAACTTGGAGTCCTGTTGATTGTTAGTTTAGGAGATTTTCTAATTGATTCATTGCAAGCACACTCAATGATAGCGTTGTATACATCATCTAGTGTTGCATTCTGGGCAGTTTGGAGTAAGCAACAACCTCACCGGCAGCTTATACATGGTTTTGCAGCCACTGGTCTCAAATTGAATATAAAAATAATAATAAATATGGCCTAGGCAAGAAAAGTGGAGTGTTAGTCGTCCAGCTGCAATATGGGTCAACAATAATGTCACTGTCGCGGGTCAAACCTGGACCAGATTGGCACAGGACCGAGACAGATGGAGTGAAAAGAGAGAGGCCTATACCCAGTAGTGGGATAAAGAAGGCTGTGGATGATGATGATGAATAAATATGTGCTAGCTAATGTGCAAATCTGACTTGTGACTTGTTTGTTTTATTGCATAATGTTCATCATATTTTTTTTTATGGTTGACAGGCCAGGTGTTTGGCCACAGCTCACCTGATGTTAAGTGAAGGTGTGGTCGAAGATGGTAAATCACACCTAGCCTGGAATTGAACTGGCTCTCAAGTGAGGCTGCCGGAATACACCGTTAGGTGCTTCGCGGCAGATTTTCAACTTGAGGGTGGTAGCTAGCCAGCCGAGTACTAGAAAGTACCCTACCACCATGCTATGGTTTCCTTACGATGTTTTCCTTCACCGGCAGCTCAAGCTCATTGTTGGGGTTTGAACCCACGCCTTTCGGCACGCGAACCTACCGCGCTAACCACTGAGCTATCATCGCTACAAAACTATCATAATCATAATCAGGCTCTGATATCCTTATTTGGAAGTGCGCATTTATATGACAGTACTTACTTTTAGTTCTCGTAAGTTAGCTGCATTAGCATCAGACGACAGCAGCACTTGTATGTCTTCTACTTTCTCCTCTCCTTCAGGTCTTGGAGCTGTGAGTTCATCAGCCAACTAGAAAATATTTTAGACTAGTGATCAAATAATTCTTAATTATTTTCATCTTCCATTAGATTCTAGGCAGTAACATAATGTTTAGATGTAGTTTTTCCAACATCTAAGTACCATATCAAACTCATTTAATTTTATACCCATAGTAATGTTTTATTATTTACTAGCGGACGCCTCGCGGTTTCACCCGCGAAGTTCCCGTTCCCGTGAGAATACAGGGATAAAAAGTAGCTTATGTCGCCCGGAGATAGTGCAGCTTCCTAACGGTGAAAGAAATTTTGAAATCGGTCCAGTAGTTTCGGAGCCTATTCATTACAAACAAACAATCAAATCTTTCTTCTTTATAATAGTACTAGCGACCCGCCCCGGCTTCGCACGGGTGCACAGCCGATACTAAATATATCTCTATTAGAACTAACTAAAGGACCGCGCCCGCAAAGCGCTAACTAAGTCTTGCTCCCGGCAAAAGTGTTCACTTCTGCCTGCAGTCCCGCAGTGCAACCTGTTGTTTTAGGATACATAACTAAATTATTGTAGAGCTTCTCTATAAACAACATTTGACGTTAAATTATTTTCAGCTAACAAAATATACTGATGGTCGGGAGCCCCGACCCGTGATAGGGCAACGTAAAGTTGCCCATGCGTAAAACATTCTTTTCGTAAATCAATTCCTACTAATTTGAATGTTTGGCCTTGTGATTTGTTTATCGTTATTGCGAAAGAAATTTTTACTGGAAATTGGAGCCTTTTGAAAGGTATTGGCAAATCAGTAGGGATCATGGGTATTCTTGGTATATGAGCTAATTCACCAGCTGCAGGGCCGGTGATAATCTTCGCTACTATTAAATTATCTTTTAGCTTACTATTAAATTATTAGACTTCGCGCACGACCGCTGCGTAGGGAGCCGACCTCGCGTCTGAGCCGCGCGGGTACCTTACTCATAGATCTAAACACCCCTCTCCCGCACGCGCACCCCTGGCCTTGGTGACGCCCACTTCGCAACGGGCCGTGCAGCAGAAATCGTAATATTTTAATTTCACCACAACTTCAAAACCAAACGTCCAATTTTAATCATTTAAAGACCAAATATTATCAACATAAACTGTACTTATTGATAAAATAATTTATTTTGATAAGGAGTAAAATAAACGCGTTAAAATGTAGTCCAAAAAAAATTCAAGATTTTTAAATAAAAATGTGGTTGTTGTGCCTCACTCGACATAGATAGGTATAGTGTGTCGCGGACTTTTTTGTAGATATTTATAAGATCTACAATTAATTATAACATTTTATGGTTCTATCTTTTGTAGTTTAGGCAGCGTACGCAAAATAAGTAACTTCTTTGGTTGATTTTTTTCAGTTTGTGTCCGAAAAATCCAAATATCTTACGGAACCCTATTTTTTTCCAAAATAAAATATAGTCTATGTTACTCGTGGATAATGTAGCTTTCGAATGGTGAAAGAATTTTTAAAATCGGTCCAGTAGTTTTTGAGCCTATTCATTACAACCAAACAAACAAACAAACAAACAAAGTTTTCCTCTTTATAATATTGTGTAGATGAGTTTAAACTACAATTTCACACTTGACTGTTTTTTTACATTACCACTATTATACTTATGTATACATATATAAATAAATACATATTATGTATAAATTTGACAGCCCCGTTGGCTCATTGGTAGTATATCTGCCTTGAGAGCTGTAGGGTGTGGGTTCGATTCCCACTCAGGGCAAACATTTTGTGAATAAACAAATGTTTGTTCTGTGCCTGGGTGTTCTGTATGTATTATAAGTATGTATTTACAAAAAAAAAGTATTTATGTATTCTATCAGTTATCTGACTTCCATCACACAAGCTTTGCTTAGTTTGGGGTCAGATGGCGCTGTGTGTATAGTCCCACGATATTTATTTTATTTATTTATAAATAAATAAATAAAATATGCACAAATTTCCATGACACATCTGAGCACAATGTAACTAAATAGATTCACAGCATCAGACTCCTTTATCCACAACTAAAAATTAGAGTACAAATTTGATCATCTAACATTGTGGTAAAGCACAGATTTCTAGAGGTAGAATTAATCTAGAGGCAATTTTTTTTCAATTATATTGTTTAGCAGAAGTATTGAATATTATTTGAAATTGCAAAAATGCAGAATTTTGAACGAAATGGACGAATGGAACAATATCAGATTACTTAATTGATCAAATTACCAATCAGCAGCAGCAGAAACATACCTCTTTGGCCGCTTCTTCTAAAATTGGTAGATGTTCCGTAGGCTTTTTATAAAGTTTCTCAGCTAACACTTCATCAAAGCTTGATAGATCTTCAATGTTAATTTCCACCCAGTAGTGCCCCAAATTGTAATTTCTTTTCAAGGAATCTCTGAAAAATGTTAGGCAGTTTGAACAACGAGTTGGTAAAAATTTAAATCTTTTTTTTAGTTTAATTCTAGTTAACTTTTCACAACATCAATGCGTCGTAGTTCAATGTGTTTCCTACATGTGGAAAAAACTTGTTCCTTACTTATAATTAATAGGCGGCCTAAATTGATCGGTACCTGTATTTGTAGTTGAAATTCCCTGTGTGAAATTGTCTGATAAATTCTTTGAACTTTTTCTTCACTGCTTGGAGGTTAACTTGATCTTGAGATTCATTTTCTTCAACACCAAAATTATCCGAAAAGAAAACTCCGGGATCATCAAAGCCTTCCATCGCTTGACAATATTATAAAATTTCTACGAATTACAATACTGTATCTTATAATTTCGGCGCCAAGCACATAAAATGTTCTTTAGAGTTTAATCTTTAATCACAATTTCATCAATTTCCCAGTTTCCCATAAAGTTTACGCGCGAAAGAATGACATTGACTTTCCGGCAATATTTTTTTTTTCGTTTGCCCCACCGGGCAGGCTAAAGCTGTAAAGCCATACTGCCTGGTTTTTGGTTTTTGCAATTCATCTATAGTGATAGTCAAAATCAGCAGTCTTGATCAAGTCTTGTCAAATCCAGCCATACTTTAATAAAGTAGCGGTGACTTTATTATAAGCTTCGATAGAGTTTTAGTAGCAACACGTAAAGTCATGTTTTATCACATTATATCACTTCCCTACACTCGTGCCTATAATTCACCACTTTATAAATAAAACACCACAATTTTTATACATAAACGCTCGAATAAACACAAGTTTTCGAAAAAAATACAACATGACATGAATCTTTCCGTATTCCCGCCAAAACTCCCGACAAATTTGACTTCCTGTAACACGAAGGTTTTTCACACCAAACCATTTATTTCTGCCTTTATTTCTTTGTCCTATGCTTTTATACTGTGACCATATGATAACAATGGTAAATAGTTTTATGCAGTAGAGCCGCGATAATCAAAAAGAAGTAAGAATAATCTACACGAGTTCAGTCAGAACGTTAAGTCAGATTGTAGGTAGCTACTATGTTAAAAGATTAAAATGAAATAAAGCAAATTTTATTTCGATATTTTTGAACATCTTAGTAACAATTTAAGTTTACTGTGTGATAAATACCTACCTATATCAATTTTAGTCTGGCGGGTTCTACACAATGACAAAAAAGCTTTAGGTATTCTTAGATGAAAGGAGAGGTCATATAAGCGTGGTTAGAGTAGCGTCGACTCGTCGAAAAAGTCTGCAAAAAAGATGCGTTCCGCAAGTCAAACAGCAGAGGCGGAGTATATACGCCTGAGGTCATTAGGTAGTTCGAAATAAAGCGCCGCTACATTTGGAGTACTCGCGGTAAAGACTGTAGACTGTACAGTGTAGAATCTCTCAAAGACGTCTCTAGCCCATGTAGCGCCCGTGTGCTATCCTTAGCGCCTTCTAGTAACCGCGCAGTCAAAATGGAATAGGTACAAATATTAACATGTCTATATAAATGTTATGTCAATGTTAAAAAATGGAAATTGTAAAAAATCATCTTTCATACCAACTCGATAAGCTGATAGGTCATTTTGTATGGAGAGCCAATATTTATTCACAATTTCCATTTTTTAACATTGAGTAACCGAAGTTCATTTTACGTGGGGTTGAGTTATAACGCACGGCGTCATAACACGGGCGTTCATTGAAAGTGCCGAGGTCGGCACTCCCTAACACCGCTGCGCCCGTGTGGCAACGCACACCCTCACCATAGGTAAAGCCGCCTCCGGAGGCTTTCCAATGTAACCAAAAGCATCGCTTTAATCTGTCCATGTGTGGGCATGGATTTATTTCATAGCTATTCATAAAGTTTAATGGGAAAGATAGGGTAGGTAAGTAGAAAATAAATCCATTAGACAAGCAATCATTTCATATAGATATCTTTATTTTTCTATGAACTTGAGTAGTTAATATGAACACATCTGTGCAAAAACAACAGCAGTTTAGACACATTTATTCGTGCGGTTTATGATACTTCAACAGGAAGACTACTCAACAGCGTATTACCTACTAAGGAATTAAAATATTTTTTTACTGCTCTAACTAAATAGACATTTTTACCTTCACTTTTATAAAAATAATGTTTACTTACTAATATTCGGACGGCTTCACTCAGTCTAATTTCTTTTCTAACAACCGTTTCACCTTTCTGCATCATACCTGTACCTACTTCCCTACTGGACTCCCAGCACAAAAACTTAAAAAAAACATGTTTTTTTAATATATTCAAGTTATGAGACGTACGAGACGCTCTCCTGATGGTAAGGGATAACGCCTATCCATGGCCATTGCAGTGATACACAGGACTTTGAGATTTGAGACGTTGATACGTATTCTAAAATAAATATGAGAAATATGTAGCTACCGTTTGGCAAAGACTTTTTTACATGACTGCCCAAAAAGGAGTGTAATGTTTTCAGGAAAAGAAACTCATGTATGTATATAAGAGTTTCTTTCTTATACCATAACTAGCTGCGCCCCGCGGTGATACCTACCAGGTACATGTTTTCGGGATAAAAAGTAGCCTATGTGTTAATCCAGGGTCTCAGCTACCTCCATACAATACACCATCTTACTGAATTCTTATCTTTATGAATCCTTACATCATCCCGAGAGACACTGGCTATCATTTTTTTAAACGTTTGTTTATTCGGTTCATGTTCTTATCAAAAGCATGTTACACAGAGCATTTCGGAAAAGTGTTATAATACTGAAGGTTCCGAAACAACTTTTGCTATGAGTTGACACAGAAATCGCAGAACTGTAACTACATAGTTGTTACATACATATTTATATGAACATAATTATGGTTATCTTTTTAGATTGACAGTGTCCTAAATAAAAAATAAAAAGAATGGTGTGTCCGTGGGTAGCCTGTTTTATCTTGAAACAGGTCTTTGTTTGAGGAAATACCTAAAATGTTTTTTATTTTTCACTTGCCTGTCGTATATTTTATATTATTGTTACCCGTTGTATATGTACATATAAAGTAGATACTAATCGCAAAATAGTTAGTTCCCGAGATTCAGCATTTCTTGTTCGGGTGCTTACACATTTAATTTCTTTTTAAAATAACTTTCCGACTCATTTATTAATTTGTATATATATATGTCATTTTGTGGTATTTCAATAAAATGTTATTATTATACATTTTTAAAGGTAACATATTCTTCTATGGAACAACTGTTTCTAGCGACTTTAGTCGGTCGGTCTTATTGTTGAAGTTCAAGTTGATGATTAGATTGACTCACACTGTGCACCTATTTTTTATCGAAAACGCACTAGGTTCAGTTCGGTTTTCGTGCTAGGGGTACAGTATCAATAAAATGACAGTGATGCGTGTTTGAAGTAATTTTGGAGTGTAACAATTTCGATTCTTGTTCGACGTTTGCTAACCAGGACGGCCTTAATCTAAAACATTATTTCTTTTTCATATTTTCGCTGATGCCTGTAAGAAAAATTGGTACTAGTAGTACCTAGGTAGGAATCTGTGGTCCTAGCACAAAAACTATATAAATTACCTATTAGGTTGTCCGCGTTCAAAAAATTAAAAAAAGCTAATAATTATCATCTTTATAAATACATTTTCATCGTTTATTTACTAGGTGATAAGTATTTTCCCCGATAGTTATTGTGCTAGAGTTACCAAGTATAGTACAGTATTTTTCTATCCACTTTTAGTCTTCGTAGCGTTATCATTATCCGAAGTTGGTTCAGACCCCTTAACTGTAAATGTTACGTAATATCTCTTGTTCTTGTCCAGTTTCTCTGCTGGTAAAGCTATCAACTGTTTCTCCGTGCCATGGGATACTTCTAATGTGACGTGAGCTTTACCGGAACTGGAAGGTGGTTTCGAATTAATCTTGGGCAGGAAACCTTTTGATTTGGTACTAGGTCCTGTTGTGGCTGATTTGGGCATTGTATGGTGGTCCCACTTGAAAGGTACTGAAAATATTAATTTAATGTTAGTAGACGCAAAACTATAGTAGGTAACTATTACAATGCTTAAACAACACAAAGAAACTTTGTTAATCACTATTGTAATACTATAGGTTTTAGTATCTTTCCTGTCAGCGAGTTTTCATATATCGTCTGTAACAAACTAGTATTAGTAGGTAACTACTAGACTAAATATTTTAAGCGGTTAAGATAATAGTAGGAAACTTTGTTGAATTGAAGAGCAAAACGAAAATAGGTAAGAAATAATAAAAGCTTTAGAAAATGTATTAATGATAATGTTGGAAATCTCTGTCGAAAAAGTCACAGTCAGAGTTCGACTCAATTTGTCTTGTGGTCAAAAATTTCAGCTTAACTTACAATAAGCAGCGCAAGGTACGCCCGTATACGCATGAATAGCGTGAAAACATCTATGTGTCTTGCTGGTACACAGACACGGGTTATCAGGAATTGCGCTCATTTTGTAAAGTTCGCTTTCTCCGTAATCGAAATCGATCGGCCTTTCGGGAAGCTTATCGAGATGTTTCTTGCCGCTTTTCTGTAACTTTCTCAGACTTTCGTAAAGGAATTTTTCAAAGCTGCTAAATGAAAAGTCTGTGTTGTTGTAGGGGCCAAGCCCAACACTGGACAAACTGGATTTATTATATTCGTCGATCGCACGTTTCACAAGCACAGCTTCGTTGGCTTTGCTAGTTCTTATTTGCAATCTTTTCAATTCCAGAAGATGTTGAAATATCTTACGTTCACAATAATATCTGAAAAATAATGTGTAAATAATAATTAACTAGCTATAATACATTTAGTTAAATTCAAATTACATTAATAAAAATGTTTTTGAGAAGTTTTATGCTTACCGTCTCATATTAGTTTGAATGCGTTGTGTTACTGATTTCATGTCTACAGCATATTTATCTCCGGGTTTTCGAATTGGTATTCTGCTGTCGGATTTTCCTGAATATCTTCCACTCGCATTTCTCTGCTGGTAGTAAGCAGCGAGGCGAGGGCTAGTTACCCGCCGCTGCAGAGCTCTAGGACTCGGTTCAAATCCTGAATCCATCAAGCCACTAGACTCATACCCTCTTTCTGAATTTTCACTTCTAGATCTAATAGTTATGCGACTTTTTGACCTACCTTTCTTTCGAAATCGTTTTCTACGGCCATTCACTTCAGTGTGGCTGTATATTTCGTTATCGCTCACGCTTGGAACCCTGCCATAAAGACTACCTTCTTTTACAAGTTTACTTCCTGCCAGAGTTTCTTGATCGTCATCCAAGGAACCATCGTCACCTTTACTGGATTTCTTTAAGATTCCTGTAGTGATTTCTCCACTAGCAATATCTGATAGAACTTTATAACTTTCTGTTTCATAAATACTACTTTTTCTACTACTTCCTTGACTATTCTGAGATGTTTTACGAGTTCTTTTCGGTGTTGATTGTGATAGCGGTAAGTTAACATCAAAATCTCCAGAAACATTTTCCACTAAAACTTGCTGCACTGCCCTATCTTCAGTAGACATATTGGTATTGAGTGCTGTTGATAGCCCCTTTTCAACATTTTCGGTACTACTACCTGTGGTTGAAACAGCATATTCTTTCTTTTTTTCTTCTGAGCTTCTATGACTTTCAATACTATCCTTTTGTAAAACATCTTGAGCTTGGTGCGTTTCGAGTGAGGTTTCGCTATGGTGTACTTCTTCTCCCATTAGGTGATCACATTGTTTTTCAGAATCGTTACTTTCAAAAATTTCGTCTTTATTAGCAAAAGATACAACTGGAGAAAGACTTTTCTCTTGCGATTCAGTTTTCTCTAAGCTTGTAGCATCTAAGCTAGTTTTCATATCAGACAGATTTTTACTGTGATCTAAAGTTTCATCTGGACCTGACAGTACTTGAAAGGATCTTTTTCTTGTTGCTTCAGAATTTGGACTAGGTGATTTTGATGCGTTTTGCGGAGAAGGCATAGCATGGTCGGTTTTACTGGAACTTGAAAATGTGTTCTTTTCTGCCACGTGCTCTTTTTCTTTGTCTGAACTTTCCTTATATCCCGTTGTGTCCTTCTTAGTTTCATCTTGTTTTTGGGAAGATCCTGCATCGATATCATTTTCACTTTTACTATTGTGTGTTTCTGATGTTCTAGATTCAGTTGTAGCGGATTTCTTACTTAATGTTTCTTTTTCACTTTCTTCTTTAGTGGATATAACTTCAGGAGACTGATTATTTGGAGCTGTTGAATCAACTGTTTCCTCGTTTGTTTCTGTTTCTTTTTTAATTGATGTATCTGCTTCATGATTACCTTGACTTACAATTTCTGACTGGGTGCTTATATCAATCGGTATTTCTACATCTGATTTTATTTCTTCCGTTAAATCTTTATGTGTTACTGATACATTTGCAGTTTCAATGGATAAATTATTTGATGCATCCATAGTTACAATTATTTCTGAGTTACCTTGTAAGCTAGATTGGCGTTCCATGTGAATTTGAGCTTCAGTAACCACCATGTTAGTTTTTACTGATAATGTATCAGTCTCAGTTTCACTATGAGCTCTACTTTTTTCTGTTTGGGCATCTTCATTATCTGGTTCCAGTTGAACTGCAGTCACTGCAGTATCGATTGTTGCAGCGACACTTTCATTTTTATCTATACTTTGTGATCGAGATGGAGAGCCTGCACTTTTAAATTTTACAATATTTACACTTTGTTTTTCATCATCATTTTCTATATGAATTGATGTCTTTTTTCCTTTTCGTTTAGTGCTACGTCTTTCTGTTGATTCTGAGCTACTACTTTCTGTTGTTGACGTATACTTCCTTCTACTTCTCTTTCGATGTTTCTTACTTTTCTTTTTTTCTGTATAGCTCTCGGAATCTGAAGTATCTGAGTCTGACGCGTAACGACGGCGACGATGCCTAGCACTAGCTTTGTGTCGCCGAGAAGGTTCACTCCTAGATCTATTTTTCTTCGATTTTTTATGTTTTTTGTCATGAGAACTATGTTTACTACCATCATGTTCACTGTCATAACCATCACTAAAACTTTTTTGTATCTGCATTAATTTTTTTCTTCTCTCTCGATGCTTATCATAATATTTGTTCTCTGAAGTCTTCCTAGTTGATTTTTTAGAATCGGAGGATGATTCATTTGTAGATTCGCTGTCATTCTTATTTATCATGCGCCGCCTTTCATGAACTGGACTAGAAATTTCTACTACTTCTCGTTTTTCTATTCGGATTCTATCGCGGACATCGATCTTAGTGCTTGTAATTTTACGTGTTGGCAATGCAGTTATTGGTGCGCCATCAATCATAATTTGAGTATTGGATAATTTTGAAGCAGGCAACCCACCATGCATTTGAAGATATTTAGCAGTTGAACGATGTCCTCGACTGGTCGCACAATCGAGTGGTGTTAATGGTTCATTCTTCGAAGATCTTGACACTGGACTTACTTCGGCACCGCGGTCTAGTAAAAGACGACATAAATCAGCATTGTCTGTTGCTGCTGCTATATGTAAAGGTGTTCGACCTTCGTGATTAGTTGCGTTGACTTGGGACGGTCTACCATCTAGTAGCCATTTCACCAACTCACGCCTTCCGGAGGCTACTGCTTCATGTAACGGTAAATCTCCTTTAGAATTTCGAAGCCATAAGTTAGCTCCCCTGGCACCTGTAATGAGGTATTTGTTAAATAAACATGTCATTATTATTATGAAATACGTACCTATATAAAAACTTTATTTTCATTTAACGTACCGAGTATTCGGACGGTCTCAATTTGCCCTTTGGCAGCTGCAGTATGAGCTGGACTGCGGCCTCGTTTATCTTGCCGGTGTGATTCAGCTCCATGATCTAGTAATGCAACAGTAGCATCAGCATGACCTAGTGCTGCAGCATAATGAAGAGGAGTGCACCCATGTGAGTCAGCCACGTCAACCTTGGCTCCACACAGCCCCACTAAGGTTTCCAATGCTTCCGTATGACCTCTAGCAGCGGCACAATGCAGTGCTGTTAATCCATCCCTGAAATGCATCAAACCAGGATCTAATATTTTTATGTCATTGTATGATGTCATGAAAATAATACATAGTATAAATATAATTGTTTTATCTGATATGAATTTATAACTCAGAGGAACTTTCTCCTGGTGGTAAGATTCGAATGAGAACCCTTACCCGTGATGATTGCAATACTACCCAGGACTTTAAGTGTAGGTACTTAATTAAACAAAGTGCATCGCTGCTTTGGAAATCCTTTATTTGAAAGTATGTGTGATAGTAGAGTACTTTGTACTCGGCTGGTAAGCTACCATCCTCAAATTTAAAATCTGACTCCAAGCACCTAACGTGTGTTCCAGCAGCCTTCTTGAAAATCCAGTTCCATTCCAGGCTACGTGTATATACCACACCACACCATCATCGACCAATCCGTCACTTAACATTAGCTGAGCTGTGAACAAACACGTGGCCTGTCAATTATTTAAAATAAGACTTTCAATGGTAGATCAGTCTCATTAATACTTTAATATAATTATGTATATATATACATATAACCCCTTGCAAACGAGACCTACCAACTACTAAAACAGTACATCTAGTAATCAGTGGAACAGTTTCATACCTGTCGGCGTCATCAACCTTGGCCCCAGCTTGATGCAGCGCTAGTACTGCTGCAGCTGAACCAGCTGATGCAGCCCAGAGCAGAGGAGTGCGTCCGTCGGCGTCTCTCACGTCTACTTGTGCTCCACCTTCCTTTACAAGCGCTCGGAGAACTTCTAAAGCTGCTCCTCTACTCTGTAACGGAAATTAAACTTCTAGCGTAAAAAGTTGCGAAAAATACGTAGGTATTTAGGATAACACATTGCACGAAAATTAGAGTACATATAAATGAAAACTACATATTTTTTTAAACCTTTTTTGATCGTAGAGCTTCAAAATAGCGGTGTAGCGTACTCATAAATACTAGCGAGATAAACAAAGGTACCTGGTGGTCAGTAGCTGCCGGTGCCCCACACATTTGTGCTGCGTAGTGCAGTGGGTAGCCGCCGTGCTGGTCCGGAGTCGCTGCGTCAGCCCCTGATGCTAGCACAGCTCTTAGTGCTCCCACTTCGCCACACACTGCGAGCGTATTGTCACATTTTTATTATGCTAAGTAAGTTGGTAAATTTAGAATTCTAATTAAGAATTCCAAGTAATTTTGATTTTTAAACTGTATTTTGACTAAAATGAAATGATGATATTTTATGGTGTGATGTGATTAGAAAATTAAGACTGTTTTACGAATAATAAAAATGATCCTTTTTAAATTATTTGTTGTATTTACTAAACAACACAAGGTTTTCAAAAAACAAAATTTCCTGTTCCCGAGAGTTATAGGTGTTTTTTCCAGGATCCGAGAAAATGTAAAAACCCCGGGAATTTGGAGATCCTAACTATAATGATAATTTATAGTTTACTAATATAATAATTTTATCTTTTATAATTCACCGTGCCGTCAATTTAGGAATATCCGTTAATTTGGATAAGTACCTATAAATTATTATGTAAGGTAGGTATTTCCTACTTACTCAAATGACTCATCACTGGTTCAACGAGATTTCTCACGTCATCGACTCAACCAAGAACCATAAATACCTACTACCAGAGGTCATATTCTAGAAGTCTATCGCTAATATTGTAGAAGTCTTGGAGGTCAACTTGATTGGCCTGTTTAACGTTTTCATTAGCTTCGACTATGCATTAGTTATTAGTTGGTTAATCCGGCGTAGCACATATTAACCTTTTGCCATACCTATAGAACTTCTAGTAAAATAGACTAGCCTTCGTGGCTAGTGGTCTATTCGGTTCAAGGGCTGACCTTGTCCGTCGCTCAATACCATAGCTCGCCGGACACCCCGACCCCTGAACCCTAACCACTAGCTGGGGCAACGACGATCGGTATCCACAACAAAATTCTTGATGACCACCAATGCGGTATTTGTGCTTTACCACATTTCTTATAGCATGTTATGAGAAATCTCGCGGGTAATTACAGTTTTCACAGCTCATTAAGTTTCAATGATAATTAGGTATATGATTTTTTCCCGATACTTTAACCAGATACTTACTCAAACAGAATAAATCATGTACATACTTGACAAGTACATAATAAAAAATAGGTAAATGTTCTACTCATTATTTTTTTAATGGTTCACAGGCTATCTGTTTGACCACAGTTTACCTGATGTTAAGTGACGTTGTGATCGAAGATGGTAAACACATCTAGCCTGGAATGGAACTAGTTTTTAAATGAGGCTATCGGAACACACTGTAAAAATATTAAACAGAAATTGTTCGTGTTTAGATTGTTATTGATTCTTAGTAAGTGTCTACTTTAATACTTACTTTATAGGTACTTCTCGTGTCCATGCCAGTTGGGTAGTTGACCTTATTGATCTATGTACGTAGTAACGGTCGTCTGGGTAAATCAATGGGTATAGGTATAGTTACTCATTGTAATTATGTATCTACGTGCCGCTTTGTAGATATGGCAATGTATGTACCTACAGTCAAGACCTATCGTCATACAGATGATGGCAGGTGGCTTAAGGCGTTGACGGATTGGTGGCCGCGAACTGGTAGTCGGAGCGTTGGTCGTCCACAAGCTCGTTGGGTATCTAAAAGACATCAAAATCGCGGGTCGAACCTAGAAAAGATTAAGACAGCGCCGGGATGACTGCCGTACAAGAAGATGCTCAGTAGTAGGCGATTACGGGCTGATGATGATGATGATGTACAGGATAGATAATTATTATCCTATAGTCACTTGATTAACGAAGTACTAGCTCATCCGTATGCACCCATGCATTGGTTTTTGATGGAAGCAGGTCAAGGTTGAGAATCGGACGTCCGACAGATTGGCGTAAAACAACGGAAACTGGAACGGAAGTCACATGACCTCGAGAGCTGGCGATGCACGTCGCTTGGCATCGCAGTTATGCAAAAGCACCCACATACAAATACATCCATGTTCCATGAGTCATGTTAGATAACAAAGTCAATATCAAAACACGGTGAAAACATCAATAGATCTATTGGAATCGGGGAATACTTTCGTAACTAAGTACCTACTAGAGCAGCAGTAGAGAGGTCAGAGAGGCGATACCTAATCAATGCAGTAACTATAGATAAGAAGGGGTGCTAGGGATTCCCGTTAACACCGAAAAAAGTGAAGACAACTGTGTCAAGAGAATTAGATCTCCTAAAATGATGTTATGTTATGATGTGATTAGAAAATTAAAACTGTTTTAGGAATAATAAAAAGTGATAATTTTTAAATTAATTTGTTGTATTTTACTAAAAAACTCAAGTACCCAAGGATTTTTTATAAAAAACAAAATTTCCTAATCCCGGGAATTCCCGGGAATTATAGGTGATTTTTCTCGGGTAATGGGAATGTGAAAGCCCCGGGAATTTCGAAACCCTAATTATAATGATAAATCTCCTTAGCAAAAGGTCGTCTAAGTAAATATCTGAATTTGTATCACAGAACATTTTGATTGAAGATTTTTTACCACCCAGCAATTGCGTTTTTACATGTCATATGCGTTTGACTGTAGTATTAGTACCCATAACTCTAGATACTGTTTCAATGGTGATAGACAGGCATTGTCTGTTGTAATACAATATAGATGTTAAAATGTTGGTTTCAGAAAGCCTAATGAATGCATTGCAATCTGAGTGTTGCACACGTGAGGGGCGTCCTGATTTGATTGACACGAAGCAGCGCGGGTAGCTAATTGCTAGCGTGTCGGCAGCAGTGAGCGCAACCGATGCGCGATAACTGCGCCCACCCAATGACACCCCTTAGATAACTCACTCCAGTTAACAGACATCGTGCTTAATCTTACAGATACCTCGCTCTGAATCGCTTGCTATCTAGAATGGGTAAAAATACCAAGCCATAGTACCTACCTAAGAAAACCGTAGTGATTTTTTTTTGTGTGGTGTGCTACAAAACCCAAACTAGAAATAAATAAAGGAACATTTTATGAGTACGTAGTTAGTATAAGTCTATCAAAATCCCTAAGTATGTAAAGCAGTATGCGATATAGACATCGAGCAAAAGTTGGATTTGTTTCTATTGCATTAAAGTTGAATCTAATAAATTAAATTAGTAGGTAAGTACCTTCGTAGAACTCGTGACTCGTGTCGTGGCGTAGCTCGATTAAAAAACACTACTATAATTAGTTTAATTAAA
The DNA here is from genome assembly GCA_905404145.2 of Biston betularia. NCBI lineage: Eukaryota > Metazoa > Arthropoda > Insecta > Lepidoptera > Geometridae > Biston > Biston betularia. Next base: position 7,704,340 of record FR989879.1, read on the forward strand.
AGAATACTATCTACTTTCCTTATTTAATATTCACACCTTTTGAAGACATAAATAAATTATTTTAGATAATATAATTAACCGATTGCATGCCCCAAATCCCAGGAACCTGCTTGGAATTGCAGCTATAGGCTCTACATTTGTCTTAGTTTTATTTTACAACATCGGCTCCGCTTCGATCGAGACCCTACCATTTTCCAGTTAGACATATGACGTCAACGCCTTAAAGGCCTTTATAGGTACTTGATAACAAGGAAAAGCTCTTTCAATATTTATGATCATGGAATAACCCCTATGATATTCTCGGAATTTACATTGGAGAGTATTTTCTTTTAAATTAGAATTAAAAGTAACAAGAGATTATGCAGTTGAAGGATAAATTAGAAAAAGAGGTTTGTGTTCATCATTCAAATATCTGCGTGGCGAAAGACAATTTTGTCCCGTGTGCGTACTACAAGTTAAGGGTAAAACTGCAGAGTTCTCCTAGTATAATATCGACTATTGCATTAAGTGACACAATCAACTCACCAGTGGCCCAATGAACTACAGTATGGTGCTCGTCATCCCTGGCATTGACGTCAGATCCAGCTGCCAGTAAGGTCTGCACTAGAGGAACGTTTCCGTGCACAACGGCCAGGTGCAGAGGCGTGAGTCCGTCGGCGTCCCTAGCGTCCGCCAGCGCTGGTGATGCCATGAGCACGCGATCCGCGCACGCAGCTCGTGCCGCCTGGCTTGCGCTGGCGCCACTCGACGCGCAGTAGTGCAGCGCGCAGCGAAGACCACGGTCACGCACGCGGACTGATGGTGGCTGTACCAACAATACTACTATTAATTTTTACTTGATTAAGGATGTTTTTTAATATGATGATAGTTATATTTCAGGATATTATAGTACCTTCACATTGAATTGTTAGGAACATCTTTTATTTTGGAACTTGACAACTACCTACCTTGACAACAAGAAACAAAACTTAAGGTTTGAGATGATTAAAAGTTTTCAGGTTGGTTCCCTAACAAAAGTTGTTAGTAATGACGAGTGTGTACCCGTACTTATATGATAAGTATGTCGTTGTGCAATTACTCAATATTTCTGGAATATCAATACAATTTTCCAAGAAAGTTTCTTTTTACTAGTTTATTGCCACTTAGAAAAACGTTAGCTTTGAAAGAAGTGATTGTGATAGAATGAAGAGTTGACCCGCATTTATAAGTGAAACATTGATGAATACCGGCTAATAGAAATATGTACTCATGTCTATGAATAATGATCCGTTTGAAGGGGTTGACTGGAGCGGGAGCCACCCTCGTCAATTCTTAACGAGTCAAACAGGTTGATGCGGTAAATACGACACGTGTTACTAGACAACGAACCAACTTTCTACTTATATCTATTCGATTACCCCTAGTGTGGAAATGGTTCCCTATTGTATGCCGTCGAATCACCTATTGATTGAGTTCCCCGCGTCGCGCCCCGCTACCTAGAGGTGCATTTCCTCAAGACATCAACAATCAAATCGACAGCTGCGATGAAGCTTTACGGCTGAGCAGACATTATTGCTTTACTGCGTGGATGAAGGCCATGTTTATATTTTGCATTAATTTTTGGCATAATGTTATTAGGTTCGTTTTTGTTGTGGTTCCGGCAATTCCCAATGTTTGTTGTGGTTTTGGGAAATGAAAACACGAGATTCAAGTGCAGTTTACCGGTGTAGAGTAACAGCCATTATTTAGAAGGCGAGAGACCCGCACATCAACGTCATATCGCGTGTTTGATTCGTTTTATTGAAACTAAGTATAAGGGTATTCTTATTTTACGAGTATAATAGCTCACCTAACCTTGCCTTAATAACTCTCTTCGCGCTTGTGATAGATTTTCGGCGCGAATTTGAGCCTAATCTATGTTGAAAATTATTTTGAAATGATGATATAGATTGCATGCCATGATTATGAAGTGCAGCTCATGGTTATGGTAGCGAGGCACTCACGTCCTTGTTGAGTATTTCTACGACCGCCTTGTAATCTGCCTGCTGGCACGCGTACATCAGCGGCGTGCAGCCTTGGGGCAGCGGTGCCGACGCATCGCCCTTCCTCGAACCCTCCACCTTCTCGCGTTTTATCTTAGACTTCTTGTCGAGGAGGTCGCCCTTGTGCCGGCTCTTCGGTTTTTTGAGGATGCTCGGGATAGGCTCCCCTTTGCCGCTGGTCGCGCGCTTTTCCATAACAGAGTCGGTTAGAGATCGAGCGGCATCAGCCGACGACGGCGCCGCGGCGTCTCGCGAAGGGCGGGCGGGCGCGGAGGGCGCGAGCCTCCGACTGGCCTGCGGGCCGGCTGCCGCTGTCCGCTCGGACAGAGGTGGCGCTGGGCGGCACGACACGCAACTCCCGCCTAGTGCCTAATCTATTAACTTGCGCAAACCAGGTCGCCGTCTTTTATACATGGAGAATTATTACTTCAGGAATTGAATTGTAAAGGTGTAGAAAGTTATTGGTACATTGACACAATTTCGATGTCAATAAAACTGATTCCAGGGTTTCCTAATTTACAACAGCTATACTGACGGTTATTGTCCGAATATCAAAGAAAGAGGATAATAATCGTTTTTGGTGTATTCAAATATCATACTCACACATTTATACCGTGTCTAGTCATGCATTAGTCTTTTCCAAATGACTTTTAGTACCTACTTTCAGCAGCCTAAACGGCTTGACCGATTTTGAAATCGATGTCGTGTCTAGTCTCAATAGTGCATATGTTACTCGTTCGATTTCCTTCTTATAGTCAGACATTTTTTCCCCAATAATCCTTTGTGGTTAGAACAGACACAAAGATATAGAAACTAGATTTCTTTTAGTAGATTTGACTAGGGTATACAGCGTACACCTCTACGTGGAATAGCGTACCATACGAAACTAACAATTTTAAATAAGTTTCTTGTTATTTATCATAGCTACATATCTGAGGTTTGTATGTACACGAGCTATTCAGTATTCAAATTCTTACGTTACTTAATTTTACGACCTAATCTAAGATGTCATCAAAATTGACCTTTACTTTTCGCCCCCTATGATTGGAATGCCCTTGAACTATACTGAAGCAAATCACCTTTACTCGTGGACTAATGGCTTATTTGGTTTAGAATCACAGAATTTTGGAAACGACAACTTAGGTCAGAAGATATGCAAGCAAATAAGCAAATTATGGCAAATTAGGCATGCTGGTTAAATAATGACAGAAAATATAAATAGCGCATGAGACTATTAAGGGATAAGCGGCCAGCGGTAATTTTAGATCTAAATGGGCTAGCTGGCTCTTAAGTCAGTCTTATGAAAATAAGTAACTATATAGGTAATAAGTTGGAAAATTCGGTGGAGAAGCACAAGCGGCGCAATCATGTGAACATTGATGGTAGTCAGGTACATAACCGTTTGATGTTAATTGTTGAGACATTGGATCAGCGACCAAGAGCATGTCTTGTTCTCAATTTATCTGAACGCCAATGGCTAACGCATCTTCAAGAGTGATCAAAATGACACTACGCACCGATAGGCATCATAATACTATTCAACATAACAATGCTACCAGCTGGATAAATAGGTGGCATTGATAGCGTTTCTGAAGCTGACACTGATGTCGCACAAGGGCGAACTGTAGCGATGATCAGTGATTCGCGCGATCGGTTCACACGCTGAACGGCATGGGTTCAAATTCTAACAATGAACTTGAGCTGCTGTTAAATGAAAACATCGTGAGAAAACCATAGCGTGGTGGTGGGTACTCTTTAGTATTCGTCATGCTAGCTACCACTCTCATTCTCACTCTCAAATTGAAAATATCGGCAGATTTTCAACACACACACACCGTAACAGAACACCATAAGGTGCTTGGCATTCGCCAATCACGGTGTGTTCCGACAACATCACTTGATAGGCAGTTATATTCTAGGCTAGGTGTTTTCACCATATTCGATGAAATCGCCACCCTAAGGTAATCAAACACTTAGCCTGACATAAAAAAGGCCTGGGAAGATTTACAAGTTTTAGTAAAAGCGAGAGAACGATGTGTGACGTCAGTGCCATTGGGTACCCCACCCACCCAGGATTATTATCGGTCTAACATAATTTACAGATGATTTTGCGCCCGATTACAGTTCTGATATGAAGTTCCAAGGACTTAATGGTTAATAGCACTCATTAAAAGTTGCTTAAGCAAAAGGAATACACGCGAGCTGCGAACTCTAGGTATATCGTCGCCTGCTTTTCAACAAGGTATCTATATATGGGTAAACGTATATCCATCGCATTAAGTACATGTGAGTCAATTAACTACAGTTGACCAAATCAGTCATTATTGCCTCTTCCCTTGTCAAATTTCGGTTTCCCTCTGTCCATGCTATTTTAAAACGACCTGCAAAAATGAGAGACCATTTCACGAATTTTTTGAAATTCAGCTAAAATTCGAATAAAACGGTTTTTTTTAATGTAAAAAATAATGAGACGAACGAGACGCTCTCCTGATGGTAAGAGATAACGTCTGTCCATGACCATTGCAGCGATACACAGAACTCTGAGTAACAAAACAAAGTCTAGGGCATCGCTGCTTTGGTGCTCATTACTTTGGAGACTTTCGATGGTAAGTTTCAACAGCCCAGTAATTTCACTAGCTGCAGTACTCTTCAAACCGGAATACAGGAATTTATTCTATTGTCGTTATGCATACAGCCACGAACTGTGGAATTCGTTGGCCGAGTGGGTGTTGATAAAAACAATTTGTGGAGTAGCAAATGAATTGTTGACTTCTAGGCAAAAGCAAGTGCAAGAAGTCAAAGGTCAAGTGGTCGAAAGAAAGCCATTAAAATTGTTTTTGCCAAAAGTCAAATGCCAAAAGTCGTACTATGTTTACGAACAATAAATTCAATTCTACGTTCCGAAAACGCGTCCGGTTCGTTTGAGCCTAATATGAAAACACCTTGTCAAAATCATTGTGGTCAGCATCTACCCATAACCACAGAAAACATAATTACTCAACTAACTACACGAGCCATGCTATACCTATTCATAGCTACCAACCATTTAATAAAATTGAGATTTCAAAGAGCTGAAAAACAACTTGTTAAAACGTATTAATAAAGTTATGTTTTTGTAATACTAATTGCAAGATAAGGTCAATGAAAAACAGGAAATAGTTGTTTACAAATCGAGCGGTTGAATTTACCTATAGCATAGAAAAACTAATTAACGGCCACCGCCTGTATATAGAAACAATAGTAATTGTATGAACCTCACTTGATCATAATGCCGAACTTAGAAGGCGTGAACTTATGCACCACTTTGCTGGCCCCCGTGCAAGAAGGCGGTGTCTGACACATCGAAACTTGTTCTTAATTTGGAGCTCACTGAAGAAACTCTTTTGAACTTATATCAAAAGCACAACATGTTTTTAGACTAGCAAGACTTTAAGCTTGAAGTCTTCGCGTCATTTCATTACCAAACAAACTTTTTGTTTCCTCGCTATAGAGAAGTGAAAACTCGTATTGCATTTGACTGCAACATTGATTTACGGTTGATGCCAATATACTCGCTACTATAGAATCAAACAGAATCTTTCTCTGAACCTTTTTTATTTAGAAACATTTCAACTTTCCGCAAACTCTGTTACATACAACAGTTGACCAAACAGCTTTATTTACGCCTTATGTACGGAAACACGGCTATGTTTTCTCACGCAAGCTTTGCGTGGCCCAGTTCGACGGCAAACTCTCGTGCTTTTCCGTAGTTTCGCTCAGATCTGAGCAGAGTTGACCCACTACCCTCGATAACGCTGAAGCTAAACGCTGACAAAGAATTTTTATTACGACTTTTATGGGAAGGAGTCCAATTTATACTGTTTTACTTCAATCGCAGTAAACCTATTAAGGAACCTAAACCAAATTTCAGGACCGCATAGTTAAGAAGCCTACTAAGCTATGTTGTTTTAGACTTTACATATCAGTCCCTAATACCTACTATACTGTACTGTACTGTATGTACTATAAGTATGTATTTACAAAAAAAAAAAGTATTTAAGTATTCTATCAGTTATCTGTCTTCCATAGCACAAGCTCTGCTTAGTTTGGGGTCAGATGGCGCTGTGTGTAATGACTCCTATGATATTTATTTATTTATTTATTTTATTTATATATCGACAAAAATATTATTATGGTTAGATATGTATATATACTACTATATATCGATTAAAATATTATTATGGTTAGATATTGCGTTTGGTGATTCTTAATTTAGGCTTTATTCACAGTAATAACATTATCATAAAGCAACACATTTTTTACCCTAGTTCATTATTGTATTTGATGTGTAAAGTTGTTGAACAATAAACCTCCATTTTTTTTCTCGTCAGTTAAAATTAATTTGGCATTGAAGATTTATTTTACTGATAGTATCCGTGTTGATGGTACATCATTATTGAATTTATTTTGTGCTTTAACTTTACTTCTTTACCAATTAATAATCAATTAACGCTTAAGATATAGGTTTGACCACCATCTCAGTGATGATGCGGTCTAAGATGGAGCACGCTTGCCTAGAAAGAAGATACCGATTCACTCTGAACTTGAAGACACCCAGATTACATCCAGCAGGGAACACCCACTCAGGCAGCGCAGTCTGTCTAGCAGTCCGCACAATGAACGAGGGATGAAATCGTTGCGTAAGAGTTTTTGGAATGTCGATCATGAAACGATGTCGCTTCTAACTCTCCAATAGGAAAATGAGCATGGGGGAGTTAGACCATGTAATTCTGAAGCGCACTCCGAAATGAATCATATCTATCAGCAATCATCGCTCAGGCAATAAACTGGTTTACCCAAACGTTTAGGTAATTCACCGGCTAAGTCTTGTGCCTAAAGTAAGTAGGTAATTTTTCTTAGAACAATAACATTATTACAAGGTAAATGAAATGCAATTTGTACTTGTATTATGTAGGCCACGAGGCCCGCGCTGACCTGGTAATCATCAGTATTTATAATAGGGGTTACCTAGAGGCTACCCTTTGTGCGCATTGCAAGAGCTGTCAAGCGACGACTGACGCGCAAGGTAAACGAACATAAGGGTACTATGCCATTAGATATACGGATATATGTACGTAGTTATGTTGCATGATGGTAGGGTACTTTCTAGTACGTACTCGGCTGGCTAGCTACCACCCTCAAGTTGAAAATCTGTCGTCATGCATCTAACGGTGTGTTCCGGCAGCCTCACTCGAAATCCTGTTCCATTCTAGGTGTGCTTTACACTCTTCGGCCACACCGTCAGTTAACATCAGGTGAGCTGTGGTCAAAAACATAGCCTGTCAACCGTTAAAAAAAATATCTTTTACTTGTAGCTAAGTATAGAAAATTTCAGCAGCCTAATTGGGAGATCGTCTGACTTCCAATTTGGAGGTCCGGTTCGAGTCCTATGGGATGCACCTCCGGTAAAGGGATCGTCCACTAATCACGAGGGGATGAGGGGATCGGAAAAATCACGAAATAACACAAAGCTATAATTAGATATCACGTGTAACTATTTATTTTTCGTTAAACGCATGAATTCGCTAAAAGTTTTTTAAACGTCAAGCACAACCTGCAACCTTAATATCTGCCGGACTTTTAATCAGGTTATACCTTTTATCAGGTTAATCAGGTTATACGACCCCCGAAAGCTACATGTCCGAGACATATTAAAAAAAGGTTCTCGAAGATGTATGAAGTCTACCAACCGGCAATTGGCCAGCGTAACATCCATACAAACTTTCACATTTATAATATTAGTGGGATTGCCACAAATAGCTTTGGTCTTGTGTACGTTAGTTTATTATTTTTTAAGTATAATCAGTCATGTTGTTTGGCTCGCGACAACTTGTACCATTTATTCCCATTAACCCAGTCGGTGGCGCATGGCGACTCTACTAATTTATTATGCGTATTTTAATAACAAAAATTACCTGTTTACATCACTGGTTAAGAGTTTAGGTTACGATTTTATACAAGACGTATATATGTATAGTTCTTAATATGCATCGTGTTTTCTATTCTTGGTTGCCTGGACGAGATAGCTCTTAGCGATAAGACCGCCACTTGTGGCAGGTGGTTCGATTTCCATACAAATATTTTTTTTTCCATTTATAGACAAATGGAGCTTAATTTTACAGTGAAATAACAGCTACTAACATTTATTTTGGTATTTATTTGCGGTAAATCACAATTGCTTGAACTCATAAATATAAATCATTTATAAATTTGATTTTATGCTAATAATCTACTGTTTTATTCAAGCAATTGTGATTTACCGCAAATAAAGACCAACATAAATGCCAGTAGCTGTGATTTCACTGTAAAATTATACTGCATTTATCCATAAATGGAAAAAAATTGTTGGTATGGAAATCGAACCACCTTAAGATTATTTGGTTCTTTGTAATTTTTTTCTGTTTTTGGTGTGTACAATAAAGAGTTTCTATCTATATATCTATCTAGAGCGTTTTGTATTCAAACATTACATTTTACTCAAATCTAGGTTAACTAATTCGACTGCAAAAGCACACTGAGACGGCCAATGGCAAAAGAGAGCCACTCTTTGCTATGAACCCAATAAACGCGACGGAATTCTACTTAGATTCGTGTGAAGTACCTACCAATACCAACTCTCTTTGTGAATTTCAAATTACAAAAACGCGACGAGGTGCGATAGGACTGGAGCCCGTTTCGAACGTTAAATGTTATAAACGCTATATGCGTTTTCGACAAGAAATCTCATGTGAATTAGGGAATCAGGACCTTGATGGTTATAATCATGAGACGCAGTATTCCTAATACTAATACACAATATTGAAATGACTTGACGAACTAGTTACTGGTATCTCAAAGAAACAAAATGAATACCTACGTAATGAAGTTTCGTCTAATGATGATAGTAACAAGTACAAACGTACGGGTTGACTGCTGACTTGCATTATTCTTGTATAATTTCGGTAAGGCGACTAACCCCAAGCTCAAAAGTAAAATACCTTTTAACAGGAAACCCAGACAGAACAAATAGTTATATATGCTCGTCATATAAATATTTGAGCTGAAATCGAACCCACGCCTTACATCACTTAAAGCAAATGATAGCTCATTACAGAGCAGTCACACGGGGATTCTTATGAAGTGATGCATTCAGATGACCCCGTGTGTCAAGACCGATCAATTTTAAGTGTGCTGTCGAAGCGATTCTCGATAACTAACATTTGAAATTTAGGATCTAAGTCTCGTAGTTATCAAATAACTACCGAAATTTAGAAAGAGGTAGAAATTTAGCATCGGGATGAAAAAAGAAAGTTAGACGCTCCGAGACTTAATGCAGTGACAATTGGCAGCGACGCCAAAAGCGGAAGATTGAGCATCAGATTTGATTTGCCAATGTATGATGTGTTTTAATGTTCTGTCTCGATACTTCATAGCATATGCGCATTCGCAATGAGTTTCGCAGTCGCGCAACTTTGTCGTATCACGATATGAAGCTCACAGTATGGGAGCTGTTTGGGTAAGTTCTACCGTTAGGTACGTATAATATATGATATCATTAGAACGGTCGTTTGGAGGAACATAAATAATGGTCCCGGCTTTGATTGACAGGAAATAAGATTTCGTTAGTGGACCGTAGACGTAATTAAATCGGCGAAGGTCGCACGCGCCGTCGTCGCTCGGGTCACTCGCAAAATGAGGGTAGGTTGTGTATCGTTTGAAGCGGTCAGTCAAAGTGGGTCAGCGATCAATCGCGATAAGGGAAAGCTTGCCTGGTCACGATTATATGGAAATTAAACGATCAGTCCCAGCGCTACCCCTCGTACCGTGACTCGACATGCAGACTCATATCCGGGGCATCCGTGTAAGCATCGCGATGCGTGTAAACACGGTGATGTTTTTTTATAATACGTTACTGACTAGATTAGCTACCATTCTGAAAATCAATTTCAATTATATTTTTAATGTAAATTTAATAAGACGAACGAAACACTCATCGTTTCGTAGCAATGCAACCGTTGCAACGGTACTGCGGTACCTAACCAGAATAGAGTAACATAACAAATTCTAGTCCAGGACATTGTTGCTTTGGCGGTCATTACTTTGACGCAAAAATCAAATTAAATTTCCTTTTTACCTGCTCAAAAGGTTTGACTTCCACAACCATCAATGCAATAAAAATTATAATTTATGTAAAATCAAAGTCTTATAAAAAGTGGTAATTTATTTATTTTTATTTCAAGTTTTATTTTTTGGTTTATAAAAGACAAAAATGTAGGCGTCATTAGCATCATGTCTTTGTCGTAACATTGAACTGTTACGTGCGAATCTTAGACTTTGTCTAGTTTGTATATTTATTTCTGATAAATAATTTCGCCATGTAATTTCGCTAGCTGCTGCAACCCTTTAAATTGGAATACGCTAAACACACTAAAGCCTACGTAAAAAACGAACTATTGGACGTGCACAATTGAACGCTTGAAATTTGGTATAGATTCGTCTTATGAAACATTATTCAGGGATAAAAGGTAGGTATTCATTCTTTTAATCTAATACCAAAATAGCACAAGTTTCATGACTATTGCTTATTTGTTTTGTTACTTACCTACACAATACATGTAAGCTAGTAGATTAGTAGTTAGTAGAGTAGATAGCTTAAATAAATTAAGTAACATGACACAATACGAAAATAGATTTAGTAATTTTTTTCGTTCATAAAAAACGTCGTGTACGAATACCTATGTCTATATTATCTACACGAATATCACGAATATTGGTTAGCCGATTTGCACACACTCTTTTGTTTTAATAATATTTTCCTTATTATGTCAGTTTAAGACTAGGTAATCTACTCGTATATCTTTCTGTAAATTATTTTTTTCAGATATTCCGTACCTACAAACGAATAATCGGCTTTCTCCCGATTATTTATCGATCGAAATAATAGAAAGTGACCCTGAAGATCATCCAAACTAAAAAAAACTTAATTAGTTACTTGTGTAAATTATCTATTCTGTTGCGAGAGTTTAGACCCAACTGACCCAACGGAAAAAATCGTACAAAAAATAACATGGGCACACACGGAATACGGGACCGCAAAGAACATAAAATTAAGGTAGGTAGGTTCATACATATTTATTTCATGTGAAAGTTCGTAACACATGAGTCACTTACCACATGCAGTCGCCCCAGATTCACAAATTCGATACACCAGCGACATACACTGCACTTCGCAACTTGTTCTGCAAACTTTGTTGTAAGCCGTCACTCAACCTTAACCTTCCGGAGACATGCCACCAAGTGAAGCTTAGCTATTCGTTCCGGTAATATAATCGATAGTTCAAATATTCAGATCCGATGCTTATCACCGTTAATGTCTGAAGCGTGTGGACGGTCACCTCAATTTCCATTGTATTAATTGGTAAATAAACGTGCACGATGAGTGTAACGTGGAGTACTGACGGGTAGCCATGGAAACGTCGCCGACGACGCCATCGTTGCCCCGGAGAGCAAGTCCCGGTGCCACACTGTGCAAGGTTACCTTTTAGACAAGTTTTGGAGGGTGTAGATCAATTTACGAAATGGGTGTCGATTGTTTCGAAGTTTCCGGCACCGTCGATTTCAGCATAATTTTCGGTTCGTTTCGATCTGTCCTCAAGTTGCCTCATTTGAATCATGTCATGAAATATATGGTTATATGACGATGCGGCAGTGGAATGCTTGCTTTTTACCCTCAAATTTAAAGGCAAGGGTATGTAGTGAGTGTATTATGTTTTAGCAATCTATGTATGTATGTATTCACGTGTGTTCCACTGTAGCGCCGGATCTACCTACACGCCCGATTTTGATAAATAAGGTGTCAATCGATTCGTTGTAATGCTTCGGGTGTCGTTATTTTGTCCTTTGTCAGGTTATAGTTTTTCTTATTTAGCTAACTATTATAATTAGTTATTCTTAATTTACTACGTTTACCTAATCGAAACTTATATATTTTTTGCCACCGTTATTGTCTTCTTAGTAAGTATATTAAGTACAAGCCCTTGCATAATAATTTGCTAGAATTGTGTAGTACAAAAATTCGTTTTTCAGTCAAATTTATGAAAAAAGCAGTTTCAATGTTCCCAATTTTCATCGTCTACTTGTGACGACAGGGTTTCAAAAAACATAATTTTACAAAAAACTTCTAAACTTTTAAATGAGCATATCTAACTCTTAAATTGTTCTCAAGATAGCTTTATTATAAAAGTATGAAGTGATAAGAATATAATTAATATTGAAATGAAATATAAAAAAAAACACATTTGGAAATAAATAAACTTCATTATAGAATTTGAAAAAAAACTTATCATATTGTTCTAAATAAAAAGTAAGCGCACAAGGTGGTAAGTTTACTTGTAACGGTAAATATGATGTGGAACTTGACATTTAATACGTGGTATCCTCGTGATGTCAGGTTTTTCATGAAACCCAGAAAGCACTTTACCCCTCGAAGCTTAAAAAAGTGAGTCGTCGAAGCCAACTAGATCACCAAACGAGACAACGCTAAATCGTGATGTTTTATCTTTTCTCTCTTCTATTTGTTGTTTATTGTAGAAAAAAATATCCCGGTTTTGGAGATAATAGAACGCGAGAACGCGATTCAGAATGACAGTAAAAAAATAATAATAATAATAAGAGATGTCACACTGTCGTCGCAAGCGGACGATATATTTCTATAGTTTACGTAGTACGCGTAAATCTTACAAATTAGTATACTACTATATATACTCTTAAAACCTAGATAAATAACGTAACTAAAACTGTAAATCAAGTAAATAATAATAAATAGAATAGTAACGTTTTTATTTTATATTAAATAGGAACACATTTGCCACCGACACTTCTCTTAGAGCCAAGGGGACATTCCATCAGGGGTACCCTGACTTCTCCGAATCTTGACTCCGTGGTGAGCCTTACGCAGCTGACCACGAGTGTCGTTGCGTTCACTCCCAACGTAGCTGGGATGGGGAACATGAAACTGCAGGGGCCGATGGAGCCGAGTTTTTCACATTTACTGTTCCATAGAACATAGCCGTCAGCTTTGCAGGGGTTGACTTCGCAGCTGGGTATGACGGAGTTCTGCGGCAGGGTCAGGTACTGGCTCTCGGGGCAGGGACCTCGCAAGTAGGATGGCCAGCAACTGTCGGTGGGAGGGTAGTATAAGAAAGCTGGAAACAGAAAAAAAATGTTCAGTTAACATTTTACATTTCTTTATTTTTGGTTTTGCATTTTGTATGTAGGCTAGACTCTCAGATTAAAAAGGCTAGACATTTTTTTGACATTTCACATAGCGCCATCTAGCCCCAAACTAAGCAAAACTACTAGACAGCTGACAGCTGACATACTTAAATAGGCTCAGACGTTTGATGAAAGGTCCTAGTAAATAGGTACATTTATTTTTAATTTTTTATGCAGAATAGGTTCGCGTTTGTACCACACCCAAATACATAGGATTTTTATGATGTAGGCTTGCGTTTGATCGCCATCTCACCTGATGTTAAGTGAAGCCGCTTGCCTAGAAGAAACCTATTCACTCTCGACTTGAAGACACCCAGATTGTATCTATCAGGGAACACCCAGTCGGGTAACGATGTAACGTATGTCACGCTTCGCTTAGGTAGGTACCTACTTATAATACATACAGAACACCTAGACACAGAACAAACGTCTATGTTAGTCACACGAAAATGTTTACATTGTAATGTTGATTTATTTATCGCTCAGCATAGTAAGCTGAAGTGCCAGTGGGTTGGGCATTTGGTCTGTCGTAGAGCCAATAAGCGTTGGGGTAGACGTGTTCTAGAGTGCGACCGCGCAGCGGTAAATGTAGCGTATAGGACACCCTGAGACGCGGTGGTGTGACGATATAAGTAAGGCAGTACGCCATGGAAGTAGAGCTACCAAATGAGCTAACAGGGCAAATAAATTACCAAAATTAGGCAGGTACCTACTTATTAACGATATCGCATTTTACATAAGAAATTAAATTAATGATTAGTGCCAAATTATTATTTTTTTTTTGCAAAATTACCTATGATTTGTTTTTGTAAAAAACAAATAATAGGGACTCATTATATTGTGTCCTTCAATACCTATGCCACCAAAGTTTACAAGATTAAAGAGATCATAGTACACAACTTGGAACATTTCTACTACGGCGCTTATTGGGATGATAGTTCAGTGGTTAGCACGTTTAGACCACAAGCCGAAGGGCCTAGGTTCAAATCCTAACAATGAGCTGTCGGTGAAGTAAAACATCCTGATGAAACCATGTCATAATGGTAGAGTACCTACTTCCCAGAACTCGGCTAGATAGCTAGTTGAAAATCAACCGCCAAGCACTTAGAAAAGTGTTCCGGCAGCATCAATTGAACAGAACTACTATTCCAAGTTAGGTGTGTTTACCATCTTTAATTATACCATCACCTAACATCAGGTGAGCTGTGGTCAAAACACCTAGCCTGACAAACAGTAAAAAAAAAACAGTTTTTCCGTGTTTCCTACGTGACAAACCGCGAGGTTCAAAAATTTAGCGGTCGAAACGATTTCGAATCCAACAGAAGTGCCCCAAATTGTAACTCCATTCACTGTTATAAATACGATTTCTACTTTCTCAAAATGTTTAGGCATACTCACAAGGCCGACAATCGCATATCCAGTCATCCTTTTGGTCTCCGGGATAATAGAGTTCGTTTTCAGGACACATCGATGGAATGTATACAGGTTGGCGATTCTGGAAGTAGATAGATATTATTATGTGAAATTTTTAACTTTTTATTTGCTATATCTATTAGTTTAATTTTCATGTACTTATCTAAAAGGCAAACTTTTTATAAATAATAAATAAATATCGTACTACATTACTCACAGCGCCATCTGACCCTAAACTAAGCAAAGCTTGTACTATTGAAGTTAGATAACTCATAGAATACATAAATATTTTTTTGTAAATACATAGGTACTTATAATACATACAGAGCACCCAGACACAGAACAAACATTTGTTTATACCACAAAATGTTTGTCCTGGGTGGGAATCGAACCCACGCCCTTCAGCTCTTGGAGCAGACATACTACCGGTGAACCAAAAGGGTTGTATAATTTAATTATAAGTAATTTAATTTAATGATATTTCTAAGTACAGATAAAAACCTCTTTGCTTCGATCTATTTCTTTCCCTATGTTGCGTTTAGTTAAAGTCATAATAAAAGATTGTGTTCATTTGACAAAAGTTACGGGTCCGGGGTCTGTGATTATGTGTGAAAATAATCATTTTAAACAATCTCTTTTATTTTCAGAATGTTTTTTACTGTTGAATTTTAGTCTACTGAAAAATGTGATAAAACACACATTTTGATATAGTGTTTAATATTTATCTATTTAAAATATGATTATAGGTAGGTACAAGTACATGCGTGTGCACTTTGTAGTAAAGGTGAAAACAAGTTATTCACATAATTAAACGTGTTATTGTTTATCTTTTAAATCTGTAAATACTAATTGAAGTTACACAATTCCAAATTTGTAGATTTGCATTATCACTTTCTGGCAATATTTAGATATAAATTGTTTTGCGCCCTCAGCTGAAGAACTAGATATCTATGGCCAAGAATAAATAAAAAAAATAACAGAGCACCCGTGTCGGTTTAACTTAGGTAGGTACTTAATCTAGATTCAAGATCCGCTATTGTAGTACCTACATGAGTTAGCAAATAAATAAATGAATGAATGTACACAAAATTGTTGCAATTCAGTAGTTTGGTCTAATGAGTGCGTATTCCCAGTAGGTAAAAACGGATCTAACATCAACTAATAAACTTAGATAATTACCTAGTTAACACTAAAAGTTGCTAAGAACTCACTGTTCATATTCTACGTAGCTAGAAGTCATCAATCGAGTGGTAGTTTACCTACAATAAAACCAATTCAAGAAAAAAACTTACATCTTTATTTTTTAAGTCAGGATTTTCCTCCGACTCGGGGAAACCAATCGCATCTTTAGTATTATTTTTTGCAGTTGACGCAAGAATCAGCAAACTCACTATAAAAACACATTTATACGAGCACATCATCATGTAGATGAGGAAGTGAATCTTATTGAGTATTTAAAACTGATAAACGTAACACTAATAATGATGTTAAAATGTCAGAGTACGTGCTATTGACTAGTGTCATATGAAATAACTTTTTGTCTGGTAGGTATACGGGTGGTTATATACAGAGTACGAGACCGACTGCGGATTGTGGGATGGAACCGAATGCTGGGCAATGCCATCAAGACGTCACCATAACGATCAAAACAAGTTTTCGATAAGCCGAAAGGTCATTAATATTAATTAGATATGCTTACTACGAACGATTTGTTTGCATACAAAATACATATGAATATGATGTTTAGATATACATATTATCTAAGTATACCTACTTGGCTTTTACGTATTACGGATAAAATATGAATAGATATTTATTGACCACTAGCTACGCCCCACGGTGTTACATGTTTTTGGGATAAAAATCTTATAAATGTGTTAATCCTGGGTCTCGACAACCTCCATACCAAATTTCATCCAAATCCGTTCAGTAGTTTTTGCGTGAAACAGTAACAAACATCCATCCATCCATCCATCCAAACTAATATTGGTGGGATGAATGGTTTAGTGGTTCAGTAGATGTGGGAGTAGGTACCTACATAATTATGATAAAAGTACCTACCTGATAAATATTAAGTAGATATATGTATGGAAAATGTTAAATATAGGAACAGGCAGCAAATTCCATTGTTTAGCAGTTCTTACAATGAAGGTGGGATCGAAGTATTTAGTTAGAGTTTTTGGAATAGGTAGCTATGATATTTACTATGAAGCGATGCTACTTTTTTACAGCTCCTGTTCGTAAAAGGAATGGGCATAGTAGATTTAGGTCATGCAGATCTGGACCGCACTCCCCAAAGTGTAAGTAGAAAACCGACAGACATGCAATTTTGCGTCGATGTTCAATCTAACCTGCCAAGAACAACCATAAATGAAATACCTACTGGAAAGAGTAGATATCCTAGCAGCATTGGTAGGATAATATTAAAAGGGTTTGGGCAAATTTGAATGGACAGGTTGCTATTTTTTTTTTAAATCTTGATTTTGATAAATTTTGTAGAAACGACTAGAAGTATACAAACATATTGTATGACAGCCCTGTTGGGGCGTTGGTAGTAGGTTTACCTGCTTTAAGAGCTGTAAGGCGTAGGTTTGATTCCGACCGAGGACACACATTTTGTTGTATAAACAAATGTTTGTTCTATGTCTGGGTGTTTTGTATGTATATTATGTGACTTTACAAAAAAAGAGTAAGTATTCTATCAGTGTCTTCCATCGTACGACCTTTACCTACTTAGTTTGTGATCACTTGATCAGATGGCGCTTCGTGTAATGTCCTACGCTTGGGTCCTACGATATTTTATTATTATTATTTATTTTTACAGAATACGTTCTTACTACGACATGAGTTTATTTGTGTCTGTGTCAAAAAATATGAAAGTTATTTCTTTGATGCACAGTCAAGCTGTGCTAATATTACTACGTGCTATATATGTATATAATATAACATTTTATGTTCGAAACATTTTTCGATCATATGAAATTTCTTTAAAAATAAATCTACACTAGCTTACTTTATTCTGCTATTAACAATTATAATAATTGAGCCTCTTGAATTTAAGTCTAGATTAAAGCAAAACTAAATACTAGGTATTTAAGTATTTCATAAAACGGAGGTATAATTTTGCTAATTATGCAATTTTTTTATTATTACTCATATTTTAAGTTGGTAATATAGACAACAATAAATACAACAATATAAGTTATGTTATGTTTTGTAACTATATTCAAATAAGTATCTGAATAATGATACATAGCTATAAGTTTAAACACTAATACATTCTTACTGCAATATTACATGCCTGGCTATGCGTAAACTGTTGTTTCTAATACAATATCTAATAGTAAACTTGTACACAGTTTCACCAGCAAAGTTATTCTATTCTATTCATACTACAACGGATTGAGCAAAATATAATGTATTTATGTGTCGTGCAAAGCCAAACTAATAAAAAAAGGCTATTGTAGTTGTTGCTATTTTATCGGCAACTACATACAACGCCTGTAATTCCTATTTTTATTATTTAATTCCCTATGGGTTTAGCTGTTTTTGTTAGATCGATTCAGGCTTAGTCACAATTCAAATTAAGTAAAGCAAGTCACATTCAAACTCAGCTCATGCTCTTGTGCAGTAGTGATGGTTTCACTGAAAGCTTTTAAGGTGTTCTAGGCAACGTGAAAATGTACGTTTCCCCCTTAAATCACTTGCTAACATTTATACGTATAATTCGCGTTGTGTAGTTAAAATATAACTATTCTTATACATAATAATATTTGAAAAAAACATCGTTTGAACGCGAATATAGTGCAGAACACAACAAAAATGCACAATTTATCCGCATTGCCGCCAAATATTGTCAAAAATAGTGCTGCTAGTGTAATTGAATGTGCTATTTTAGTTATTTTGAGCACGCTATTTAGCTATGCTAATTTAAATCACAAAGCTTGAATAATTCATCATATTAAGACAGCATGATCAATTTTCAGGTAAGCCTCAAAAACTTATCTCTCTCTAAACCTATGTCTTACGCAGATTTGTTGTTGATATTTCTTCATTGATGTTAAGAGACAGTGTGGTCGAACTTTGTTAATTTACCTAAGTTGGAATGGGATGGACAAACGCACGAAAAGCACCGTTTGTGTACTTCGCAATACATTTTTACCAGCCAGCCCCGAAACTTTCACTCGTATAATTACAGGTTCTTGTTAGAACATCTCAAACTTGTCGGTAATAATCTACCTAGAAAATTATTTGTCATTGTCATCTAGCCGCCAATAGTCTCGTGAACTCGCTAATTAATAAAGTAGCTAATGAGCCGATCCTATTCATGGCAACACTAACCACTGTTTACGTCAACTGAGATTTCTGTGCTGGTAAAATGTCAAAATGGGAGTGAAAACTTGAAGAAAACAATGTGAAATTGGTGCAATTTTCGTTGAAACAATGAAAATATTCTACGTAATGCACTTATAATTAATATTCGAAATGTTCACTAAGAAATCTCATCAGGATGTCAAGAAATCATCGGTTAAAATACAAGACTCCAAGAAGGACTCTGCAACCCGATTAAAACATCTAAAAATCGTGTTGGGTGAGTAATTATCATTACTATATGTGCATTGTCTAATAAATTGTCAGTAAACGATCTGATACATTCAATGGATACTTAATAAAATAAAGTTTTTATGTGACATTCCATACATGCTAATTAGCCAGGTATAACTGTACCTAGCTACTCTGTTTCAACTGACAACAGTTTATGATGTTCCACCATCAACGGAATTAAATAAAGTAAACAGTAGCTTATTTAATGAACGCAGGGACCTCCTATTGCTTAAAAAAGTGGCATTAAATAGATAAGTGCCCATACCAATAACAAGAAATCTTCATTGATCCCAAAAATCATAACTTTCTTATTTTAATAGGTAGGCATAGATACACTTTTTGTCAGTTCTTTAGGAAAAAAATATTTTTTTTTTGTTTTTATTAAGACCCTTGATGGAAGTTATATGCAAAATTTGATTGACTAGTATTACTTCATAACTCGCAACTATAGGAAACCAAAGCATATCTGTAATTAAGCAGTTCCTATAAACTAATTATAATTTATGTATCAGTAATAGATTTATCATAAGTAATATTAATTGTTTAATAGAACACTGCCCTGTTCTATTAAACAATTAATGTTATTTTTGTAATTCTTTAGAATGACAAAACTTATTTGTATGCTACAAATGGGTAAACAATATAGTAGAAGGTTTAAAGCCAAGTGTATTTCTGTGGTAAGTCACAAGTGAATTGGTTTCTTCTAGGCGAGTGTGCTCAATCATAGACTGCATCTTCGCTTAATGTCAGGAAAGATGGTCGTCAAACAATCTTCATTTTTTTTAAATGAAGATAGAGAATCTGATGTGGAGTGATAATATTTGCACTGACCCACTAAAGGTGTTATACATAGTTCTGTCAATATTCAAAGGTAGCAGTATCATAGAGTTATGATGATGAATCAAATAGAAATACCTATATAATACCTAATACCCATGGCAAAAATAAGGACTGTTAGTTCTAGACTCAGTAGTTTAACTATATAAACTTTAAAAGATAAAGGCAAGGTAATTGGATCATTACTTATGCAGCTGTAAGATAGATCAACAATATTGCCATTGTGAAACATAGATAAGATTACCACAGGACTGGGACAGGTAGCATAGCAAGAGAGAAACCTATATATACCGAACAGTAAAATATAGATGGCTGTGGATAAAAGTGAAGACCCAATTTTAAATGTTAATTATAAAGATTTGTTTTGACAAAGTTATTTAATACCTACAACATATTCTGTATCATTATTCTACTAAAAAATATTTTATTTTACAGAACATTTTGACTTGGACGAAGCCAAAACATACTTTGAGAATAACTTCAGTCATGTGTACTTTATTTTGTATGATAACTTCATACAAGCGGAAAATAATCTACGACAAAGAGGTATGTTGATTATTTTTTTATAATTAATTCAATTTTCACAATAACTGAATGATGTCAAGCCAAGTAGGTTAAGTTACAACATCCTGTATTAACTTTTGAACCAAATTTATACATGAATTCCACATGAGTCACTAACCATCAGCTTTGTAGTCATAAAATGAAGTAGCTTACATTGTATTTCAAAGCTTTTGTACAATACACAGAAATTTAAAAAAAAATAAGTAAATTTGAGACCCTTCGTCATTTTTGAAATTAGTTAAATAAAGCATAACAAATGTAAAAAATACATATTTATACTAGTATACATATAATTATTGTCAGTTTCTAAACTGATATTAAAATAAAAATTCTGTAATAGTTGATTTTGTATGGAATGCTAGCTCATGTCAAAATTCTAATTAATGGAAAATTAAATTATACTATTAATTGAGTATGAAGCTGAAGGAAAACATTCTGGGGAAACTATATCACAGTTATATGTAGAGAAAAATTAATTTCTTGTGCTTTGCTAGCTATTTCACTTCACTTGATTGCTAGTTACCATTCCAGGCTAGGCTCATTCAAGATATTCCTTAACCAAACTTAGATATCAAATGCTTAGTGTTTTAATAATTTACAATAAAAATCAACTACTTGTATATCTTATAACTATTTATTAAGAGCCAATGACTAATAGGAGAAAGGAAACTATTAAAATAATCCTAAATTGTTAAGTTCTGACAGATACCCTCTCTATGTAGATTTAGGAATTAATATTATAACAGGTGACATTATCTCATCTGTATACTATATGTACATATTTATTATCATTTCAGTAGTTTGGTATTTTGACACTGGTTTTTCAACTTTTGTAATATAAATCCACCTCTAAATACCTACCTACCTAACCTACTCTATGTAGATACATCATATTGTGGCATACAAAAATGAATAGGTTATTTTTAATAGACAGAATAGGTATTTATAAACATTATCAAATGTATAATACAAAAGATACAGTACAATACAGACATTTGTATTTTTTTATACTTCAACACCACACTTGCTTTGTACATATTGTGTATAGTTACCAAATTTAAGACTGCATTTAGAAATGGTCTAATGATTGTTCTGAAAAAAAATAATTGGAAATTATGATTATTGTAATTTTTATTGCCTAAGGTACAATCAGTTATTTACCAAACGACTGATTGTACCCAGCGCTCAAGTGTTAGCTGACTAAATATTAACCTTTTTCAATTTTAGTTGTAAAGTATTCAAGTTATTTATTTAGTGTATTTCCACTTATAAGTTGTTTCGGTTACAACAGTGATGAGGATTTAAATAAAAAAATATCTAATTTGACGACATTTTTTTTTTAAATCTATCCATAATATTACCTACTTAATATATAAAACTTTAATATATAAAGTAACCACAAGTCTTTATTTCCTCTTCTCGCTGCAGTAACCACTTGCCAACTCGTTGCCAACGAGGCATCTTCAAGATGTGTTGACAAGAGACAACAAGAGGTGTTGGGTCGTAAAATCGTGATGCCACAAATTATAAAAATACAAAAATAAGACAAATCAAAAAGCTATACATACATTTTTGTAGAAGAATATACATAATTTGTTTTAAATTTTACATATCTTAAAATATTTCATACCTGACATAAATATTTTACTAAAGCCTGAACTGTTTAAATTGACTTTTGTATATTGTCATTCAGGAAGTAGTTATAACCAGATTCGAACTGCATACTCTGTTGAAAAGTATTAGTTTTATATATAACTTGGCATCTGTTTGTCTGTATCATTATAAATTAATTACTAAACCAATTTCTGTAAATTGTAAATTAGCATAGTTATTTACTATACTTTTTCTGTTTTTGCGGTACAGAACTTCCGTTCCATCTTGGTGAGTTATGGGTGTTTAGACATCATATTGAATGCACTCTTCTCTCCATTATAACACTTTAACCTCAGATGCTGTGAATAAGTTGCTTCTTTTCAACCTGGCAATTTTACATATATACATAATGGAAAAGCTCTGAAATGTAGTGATGTTTTAGCGATGACAGCTCAGTGGTTAGCGCGGTAGGTTCGCATGCCGAAGGGCGTAGGTTCAAACCCCAACAATGAGCTTGAGCTGCCGATGAAGGAAAACATCGTGAGGAAACCATAGCATGGTGGTAGGGTACTTTCTAGTACTCGGCTGGCTAGCTACCACCCTCAAGTTGAAAATCTGCCGCCAAGCAACTAACGGTGTGTTCCGGCAGCCTCACTTGAGAGCCAGTTCCATTCCAGGCTAGGTGTGCTTTACCATCTTCGACCACACCTTCACTTAACATCAGGTAAGCTGTGGTCAAACAACTAGCCTGTCAACCATAAAAAAAAAAATGTATGCTATATAATTTGTTTGGGACCTTGGGGGACTAGCTACGGTGTTACCTGCTACATTGTTGCGGTATAAAAAGTAGCCTGTGTTAATCCTGGGTGTCGGCTACCTCCATACCAAATTTTATCAAAATTGGTCCGACCGTTTGAGCATGGGGAAGTAACATACATACAAACACACTCACAAACTTTTGCCATTACAATGTAAATGTTATTATTAGAAAATTATTACAACACTAGTATTTCCGTTATTGCTTATTCCAGCATCACTTTATCATAGTTCATCAAGCTTCACATTTAGTAGATTGCGGATATCCATTATCTTATCTGTTCAGATAATTTTGCTTTTATACAGTGGATGTGGTATTTGATTTTATGTGAAACACTGACCTGATAAAAAGTTAGTAAAGGTTATACATATACATTATTTCTATTACTTATTGGTACTTCACATTAATTAATAATACAAACCCAGGTTCAATGTCATAACCAAAGCATGTTACATTGTCATAAAGCATTAATATTTTACGATACTAGAAAGTATTCATCAAAACATGAACAAACTAAACCGATTATAAAAAAAAACATGTATTTAAACCGCTACTTTGATTTTAATTATGGTTTTAATATACCTAGTGGCACTCGCGTAATAAAGATGAATCTAACAACATATCATTCATTAAAATCGGTTCAGCCGTTTAATAGTTACGAGAAAACATAGGGCATACATACATTACAGGTCAAATACATAACCCTCCTTTAATAGCTTCGCCGCAGTCGGGTAAAAAGGATGTAAACGAGAAAAACCAGTCGATCGTAATTATAAACAGAAATAACACAATGCTTTAGATATACGAATTAACAATTTAATACAGAAAGGAGAGGGCAAGGTCAAAAATTATGGCGGCAGCCAAAGGCTTCGGGGGATTTACTAATGTTAACATGGCATCATTTCATTGCTCTTGGGCACTAATGACCCATTTGTCTCGCTTCATTCTACTAATGAACTAAAATAATCATTAATATATATTTACTAATTTCAATATCGTTTGTAGTTCACAAAGCGGGCAGAGAAGAATTGGAAGGGGCTTTGTCCCTTTTAGAAAAAGTACTATGCCTGCTGCCGGAGTTGATCGGCAAGAGATGGCAGTTACACTCGATGACGCGGATATTCTCCAAGCTCCTTCATAGCAGCAACTCACAGAAACTAAGAGCAGAGGCTATAAGGTAAATATTACTTCAAAATGCATCATTTTTAACAGACGTTTAATGACCTTTGATTATGAAAACATTTTTGTGATATATTGCAGAAGTTCATGTTCGGTGCTAATTTTTGTCTTTTTTATTACTCAATAGGCTTGCGTGTGATCACAGACTCCAGAAAGTTTACAGACAGCTTACTTGCTTTGCCCCTGTATCTTCTATCTCAACCTATTGTAGTTCACTGTTGGACATAGGACAAGACAAGTCATTCAGGGCAATCTTCGTCTTTTCGCTATAAGCCACTATCAGCTGTCCTATACACACAGTTACTCCATCGAGTCTAGGGTCATCGGCACTACCTTTGCCGTTATGCTATCTCTACTCTAGAATACCTCAGCGGTTATCGGTTCTACGACAGATATATCCACTATTTATCTTACAGCTACCTCATCTAATAAACGCTGAGTTATGTCGGTGACTTAGTTCTCTGGTGAGTTACTTCGTATTATCTGCTAATTTATTTAATTAGCGTGAATTAATTTCAGGTACTTCCTGTTATGGTACCAAGCACTAGGCGACAATGCACCCGTGGAAGTACATAAAATGTTCGCAACCCTCGTCCCCGGCATGCCTGAGCCATGCATCACGTCGAGTGGGTCCCCACTCAAGCCCAAATCTTTAGACATAACCAACGCGAACGACTCCGGCGAATTTAGCATGGAGGATATTATGCAACATCCAAATTTTACTACAGCTACTGATAACGCCAAGAAGGTTGTCGTCGAACAAACTTCTCAAGGGATTATTGGCAAGATAGCCACGGTTTCTGCGTCAATATTCCACGATACTAACGCACTAAACCCAGTTCAAAGTATAGACATACAACCCTTGCTACCTCCGAATGCAAGTGAAAAACCGGTGGACAACGAAACGAGACATTTCTTTGAGATTCTTCTTGACGGCATGGCGACTTCAGTCACCAAAATTCATTGGAGGGACAAATCTCATGCGAAGGCAATGAGGAGCTTCGCATTCCTGTTGGAAAGATTTAAATTACATTACTTGCCGGTCATCTGTCCCCAATTCAATAGCAAGAATTCCCTGTATAAACCTAACCTCGGTAAGCAGTTTTTTTTTTTTTTTAAATAATTTTACATTACAAAAAAAAAAATGTAACTAAAGTTGACAAAGGTCACGGACCCCAGTGTCTGTGGAGCGTATAATTATAAATATAAAAAAAAATAAAAAAAGTAGTTTGATTGATTCAGGCGTTACTTTGCGGAAGTTCATTCTGAGTGCTTAAGGTATATGTTAAGTTTATTTCCGTCTTACAGCCGTTGCGGTTAAATTAGTGATGAGGATTATTATTGAAGTAGTATTTGTTAAGGAAATCCTGTGTCTGTATTTACACGCAATGTTGTAAAAATAAAGGTGTTTGGGATACGTTTAGTCATCAATACTGAGGAAAAACGTGAATTCTAACAAAATACTTATCTATTTTTTCAGTTATAGTCATTTTGTTAATAAATATTCAAAATTTGTATAGTACACCATAAAAAACGTTATTGTTTGATTGTTTTACCAGACAACACAATTATTGTCAATACATGTATTATACCAGGATGCACTTTTCACCGCATGCTACAGAACCAAGTTAAGATCTTGGCTGCTAAAGACCTTGTTTTATGACATTGACGAGTATTTCAAACTTAAAGATTGTTAAATTACTAGTAAGTAATTATGATTTTTTGTCATGTCGTTTTCGTATACGTACCTATATTGTCATTTTTTTTATATTGACACCTTATTTTGACATGTGTTTTTTTTTCATTAACATTTAAAACACATTTAATGGCATTTGGAATTGACGGAATCGACTTGTAATATTGGTGTTATCAATAAAATATTTGTATTTGTAAAAATGTATTGTTTTTTTCTAGGTATTTAGTAGTTTTACGATTAATTAAAATGTTTGATTTATAGAGTTGCCGGTCCAACACAACATCCTCGAAGACGACTTCGTAACATGTCGCGTAGCGCTGATCAAATGGGTGGACAGTTATGTTCATTTCATGAAGCGGCAAGGCAGCGAGGGCCAGCCGTCCTCTATGACGAGCGTAGGGTCGCATGTGCCTTACTCCGGCACACCAACGCCGGCTGCTTCCTTGCACCACGAGGAGGAAACCTCGTTCACCGTGACCCATCCTTCAGACTCTAGTCGGGCTTCTTCGCATGACTCTGCTTCTAACACTCCGCACCCCAGCTTGGAATCAGGTTTGTAACTTTCAATGTGAACAATATATGTATTTATTTCAATATTTCTGTTAACGTTAGACATACTTAAAAAGTTTTAAATTCTTCGTCGACACTGGCGACAATTTTGACATTTTCTATCGATGATAAATTATTTTTTCGATTCAAAATGTTTTGCTTACTGTATGAAATTGTTATATTTGATTAAATTGGTCATGTAACTAGTTTTAAAATTCTTGCTATTATTATGATGAATGAAAAAGTAATTATTTCATTAGATCAGTGTTATCCAATACCACAAAAAAAACTACATTTATGTAGCCATTCCATAGAAAATGTAATCGAACCCTCGCCCTACAGCTCTTAAGGCAGATATACTACCAATGAGCCAACATGGCTGTCAAAAGCAAAAGTCACAAGTCTGTTAAAAGCTATCATTCTACTTTAATTAAGTAGAAATATTCATTGTAACCATATACGCAATAAACTAATGAAGAAAGGCCTGCTAATCCGATGACTGGAAAAGTTATGAAAGATGTTTTTTTTATGTAAAAAAAGTGGTAAACAAGCGACGGGTCACTTGATGGTAAGTGGTCACCGCCGCCTGCAATACCCGGGGCATTGACAGTGCGTTGCCTCCCTTTAAGGACCCTATTCACCCTTTGTTTGAAGCTATGTAGATTAAAACTCCACATAAGCCATTCCACATAAGACAGTGCGCGGAAGAAACAGTCGATTAAACCTAGCGGTACAAGACTTCCACGCATCTATGATATGTGGGTGGTACTTATGGCGATGGCGGCCGGTACCGGTAGATGTAGGAAATTATTGGATTTCCACTAAGCAAAGTCCAGTATAGTGCAAAAATGTTCCAGGTTCAGCAGTGTTCGAAGAATTGAGTTACGAGCAAGTGGTTCGCGACGTGCTCTGCTGCTCGTCCAGAGAGCACGTAGATTTCACGATAGAAGTGCTGAGGCAAGCCTTCCTGCTCCCATTCTCGCACGCGGCCGCCGTCAGGCGAGTCATAGCGCTCTACAAGGACTGGATACAAATGAACGTAAGTCAGTGTTTTTAACTCCGACACGCTTAGCGTGTCCTCACGAATCCCTATCGCGATGCCACGAGTGCGCCAGACGACTTTATTTTTTTATTTTTTTAGTTACACTTGATGCTTTACTGCTTTTACTATTATTTATAATTATGTTCAAGGTATATATCTAGTTTATTTCCGCTTAACAGTCGTTCTAGTTCCAACAGTGATGAGGACTTAAATTAAACTAATTTGACACTGCTTATTTTCAAAGAAGTTTTAAGTTTTAGGATTATTTTAATTAAATTTTTGTCAAATTAAGTATATTTTTAAGTGTATGTCAAATTAGTTCTAGATTTTAAGTAAGATTAGGTTATTATTTAATAAGCAGTGTCAAATTAGTTTAATTTAAGTCCTCATCACTGTTAGAACTAGAACGACTGTTAAGCGGAAATAAACTAGATATATATATACCTTGAACATTCAAAGTGAACTTCCGCAAAGTAACACCTGAATCAATCAATTATTATTTATATATAGATACATGTTGGTAAATTTTCATGTAATTGTTTAGTTTTTTAGTCTGCCTTTGGCATTTTGTAATTGATCAAAGTATCGGGAGAAGCCATTGGTTCCCGAAACGCAGTTATCACTAGTTTGGAGCCAATGGGTTTATTTTAATGTAGAGCACATTAAAACAATTTTGACATTTTAAAATGTTTTGACAGGTGACAGAGATTCCTCCATTCTTGGTTGAGAACACATACGAGCAGCAGTTAGCGGGCAGCGGTGAACCGATGGCGCCGCCGAGGCGGCTGCGGAATGATTCCTATCTGGGCGCTATTGGACGCGACAATATCATGGTGCGGGCTGGGATGCAGGTACGGCTCTAGTACTTATCTGTTCTCTATTACATATGTATAACCTATAGTCCTATAGGTTAAAGAACCAAAATTGTACACCTACTTACTTGCGCTGCGACGCATATTTGTTTCACAAATTTAACTAATGTTGTAAATGCGAAAGTTTGTCTTATTGTTACTTCTTCACGTTGAAAAGCTTTAATTCGGTATGTAAAGTTTTTTTTTTTTGTATTTATTTTATATTTTTTACTGATAGTAAACTTTATTTTAAGAAACTTATTTGAATATTTTGGCTTTCTATGCGGTAGTTTAATTCTAATACGTTTTCAAACTTTTTATAATTATGACGTCATGAGTACGGCTAAATATGTAGAATATGCCTTTGCCATACGAAACAAAAAAGTATACAAAACATTTGACACATTTCATTAAATTTGACAACAGAACTGACAAGTTTTTTTTTAATTTGCCCCATCGGGCAGGCTAAAGCTGTAAAGCCATTCTGTCACGTCTTCGGTTTTTACAATTCATAACATAAAGTAAACAAATCTAATGTCATAAAAGCGATATCAGAGTCCAAATAACATTTCAAGTAAAATAATCCAGATATTTGTATCAATAAACCGAAAAACATCTCAACGTATGTGTATTGAAAATATTATTATGATCGCCGTTGACTTGACATTGACAAGTTTTGTTTTGGTTTGCCAGTCTATGAAAGTTGTCAGTCCCGTCGAGATGACGTCATGAGACATCATTTGAAAGTCAAGTTTAATCTATGTTTTTTATTAAAATAAACCCCACCTCATAGTTTACAGAGTTTTAAACGTAAAAATATTGTACAGAACTGTACTACATATTTCGAAATGGTTTTGGAATCAGTAAAGTTTTTTTCTTTACATACTGAATTGTGAATTAACATAAATAAATATCGTAGGACATTTAACATAGCGCCTTCTAGCCCCAAACTAAGCAAAGCTTGTACAATGGTATATTTTGTGAACTTATAATAGATACATACAGATCAAACATTTATACTCACATAAGTGTTTGTCCTGGTGGGAATTGAACTCACGCTCTTGAAGCAGATAATCTACTTAATAGGCTAACAGGGCAGTCCATATAAGCTAGCCTAGAAAACACGGGGGAAACCACGGAAGACATTTGGAATATACTCTTTGTGTATTTTCATTGGAAGACAGAAGATGGTGTCTAAATTTATTGGATTTACTGTGACGTCACACCGTATGACATAATGTATTGTTATGACTTTTCTATGTGTGCGATAGTATTTTGACGATTTGAACACAAATACTTTGTTGTCTTGTTTTTCTATACATATTTTGAATTACAATTTGTCTCAGAATTTACGGTTTTTACCACAAAATTGATTGTAGTCTTGTTTATCTAATACACTTGTAAAAAAGGGATTTTCATCAGGATCTTATCTTGTACAATATACAAAACGAAGTGAATAAATTAAAATTCATTCGCAGTATTTTGTACGCAAAATAAGTCCTGGTGATAAACATAATACAGTTCTTGCTGTCTAACTAATGTTAGTTACATAGATTTTTTAAAAATATCCGTCTAAGAATCGGGTTAAATGATTTTTCAAAACTATTTTTTTTTCACTGTTTTATTTTTGTTTGAATTAATAAAAGTTTTGACACCTGCAAACTTTTTTTAAATAACCTTTTTGTAATTTGTTCCAGAACGTACTGCAAGTGTTTATGACACAAGCAGCGAACGTATTTCTAGCGTCGCCTTCGCCAGTGGCGCCGCCCGGCTCGCTCAACCAACAACAGTTATTAGAAGAACAAACTGACACGTGCAAGCGTGTGCTCAATATATACCGATATATGGTGATGCACGTCGCTATGGACGCCAACTCTTGGTGAGTTAAGGACCATGAAAAAATTAAGCAGCGACTTCAAGCGTTTTCTATAGTAACTGATGTAATTTTGATACTATTCTGTTATGCTTTTATGGGATTACTTACGTTTGGCTAAGTCAGATACTCCGACTATAGTTTGCGAAGCAAGTCGAGGCCGCGCGCGAAACGTAATCTACTTTGACTCCTTAAAAAAAGGCACCAGATTTAACCGTATAATAAATAATAATAAAAAAAACCTGTATAAGTAAAAAAAATATATTTTATATAAACTCTCGGAATGTTTAATAAACGCGTGTTAGTTAAGATATAATTTCTCTGGTTTGTGGTTGTAACACGTTTCAAAAAAAAGTTGTTGTAAATGCTTAAAATACCGGCCAAGTGACAGTCGGAGTCGCGGATGAAGGATTCCGTACCATTGTCTATAAAAAACGCCATAAAATCACGTTTGCTATATGGGACACGCCTTAAATATTTATTTTATTCTGTTTTTTAGTATTTGTTGTTATTGCGGCAACAGAAATACATCATCTGTGTAAACTTCAACTGTCTAATTATCACGGTTCATGAGATACAGCCGGACAGACAGACAGGCAGGCAGGCGGACGGACAGCGGAGCCTTAGTAATGGGGTCAGTGCTTATGTAGCCAATTTGTAACAATTTGTTTTTGTTTATTTTCAGGGAACAGTTATTGTTAGTATTGTTGCAAATAACATCACTAGTTCTGACAAAAATACCTCCTAAACGGAAACAAGACACCCTAGGTAAGTAAAAGATCTGCGTACGTAACAAACACTATCACAAAATAAAAAAAAAGTCTATAAAGTTATATTCTATTCTATTCTATCACGGGAATGTACGCAAATTATTTCGCTTCACGCTTTTTGCGATTTTGGCTGAACTCGCGTCGGTATAATCGAAGACATCAATCTACAATAAACCTATTGACTCTGTGTTCATGAAACGGCATAGTTCCATTTTTATTTTTCTAGTCTATTCTGGCTTCGCACTTTGTGCATTTGCCAGTGTCAATTGTATCCATATTTTCAAGTATTTTATGAAATCAAATTAAATAAATCGGTCTTGGTCGATAGTCGTGCTCTTGTAAAGTAGTGGTGAGGTTATTACTGCAAGCTTCGATGGAATTATGAATACAACACAAAATTTTATTTCGCGCGTTTTGGAAAATAAATTGAATGTTTCGTCGTGACTTTTCCGTAAAACCCCGTTCTATTCTTGGAAGGTTAACAGTACACTGCCACTACTTTGTGTAAAAAATATTTTACAATACAAGTGGGACTGGTGGGGATGTGCTGTTTTTTCTGCTTTAATTTCTGAGTTTGCTGATCGATATCCATTGGATGCACTGATTGGTGTTACCAACGTACGGAAAGTTTTAAACTTAATTTCTTTGCCGTTATAAATGAAAATAAATTGTTACATGTTAATGATGTTTTAGGTGGTTTTCTAGCGCCGGCGTTGTTCCAAACGCTGATAGTGACGTGGATCAAAGCCAACCTGAATGTGGCTGTGAAACCGGAGCTGTGGCAGAGCTTTATGGAGCTCCTCACAAGACTGACTCACTGGGAGGATCTCATCACTGAATGGGCGGTAAGCTATATTTTTTAAATGTAACATAGATATAGATAGAAACACTTTATTGTGTTCACTAGAAATAGAAAAAAAATGTACAGAAAACAAAATAATTTCACACAAGTGGCGGCCTTATCGCTAAGAGCGATCTCTTCCAGGCAACCAGGAATGAAATAACGTTACTGATTAAGAACACAGGGAAGATGTTGTAACACAATTAGGTTTTAAAAAAATATTTTTCCATCGTTTAAAGTTGTTGATGGAATCGAAATGTGATGCTTTGTAAAGCGAGTAAAGCTTGACGTCTGTTATAGTGAGCTCTTCTTCTTCTTTGTTTTTTGTCCTAGCACGTTGCGCATTTGTCGGTGATCGATGTTTTCAAATATTTTATTAAAAATCAAGTTGAATAAGTCTTTAAGTGTCAGTCAAAGTCAAATCCACCAGCTAGTAGGGTAGATGATATCATAATATCGCGGGTCGATACCGGACTGAATCTAATTTTATCATTTTTTTACAATTTCTCTTAATTTTTTTTTGTGTTGTCCATAGAAAACAATGGAAACGTTGACTCGCGTGCTGGCTCGGCATGTGTACTCTCTTGATCTGTCAGAAGTGCCGGCCGGGACTGACACCAGGGGGCGCGGGAGGCGGCTGCCCACCGCGCCCGCGCCCCTCCCGCGTCCTGCGCCTCTCCACAGCTCCATAGCAGCCGTCAGCGCTATGGAAGGAAGAACTCCAGGTTAGTAACATAGTGTATTGTTAGCTACTAACAATAATAACATAATCTAAAAATATCTATTAATGATAAAAATATGTAATATTAAAATATTAAAAAACCCCTTACACGTAAATACTTACATAGATAAGAGCTTTTATCTTCAAACAGCTTTCGAATAGACTTTCTTGAATCATAGTTAATTTTTTTTTTTTTTGTTAATTTGCCCCCCCCCCCCCCTTCTATAACCTCCCAATATCTTATTCAAGAACAAAATATCATAAAAAATGACTTTAAAACAAAATATCTGCGATAAGACTTCAATTCTTCTCTTTTAGGCAAATCACCAAAGTCAAGTCACGAGGCTCATCCACGCAAAGAACAAGGCAATACACGTCGGCAGTTGACACGTTGCAGAAGCGACCCGCACTTGGCCAAACAAGCTCAACCGAATAATGGTAACTATATAAAAACATTACCTATAATATAGGCTTTTTAAGGGAAGTATAGATGAACTTAGACCATACTCGTTTGGGCTCGCTAGACTACTTATACTAACTAAATTCCATAATCCTAGCTGGATTATAGCATAGTTGGTGAATCAAAATCCTAAATTAATCGATATTTATTTTTGACAGCCCCGTTGGCTCATTGGTAGTATATCTGCCTTGAGAGCTGTAGGGCGTGGGTTCGATTCCCACTCAGGGTAAACATTTTGTGAATTAACAAATGTTTGTTCTGTGTCTGGGTGTACTGTATGTATTATAAGTACATATGTATTTACAGAAAAAAAGTATTTATGTATTCTATCAGTTATCTGACTTCCATCACACATGCTCTGCTAAGTTTGGGATCAGATGGCGCTGTGTGCATAGTCCTACGATATTTATTTATTTTATTTAACTGACTTCAAAATGCAGGAATTCTCTTATATACAAATGTTTATGTAATTTTTTTTTTTTTTTTTTACCTCAAAAGGCGCAAATATAGCACCCTGGACAGTGGGTACATATTTGAGCTTTTTGGGGTTGAAACATTGGGACCGTGGGGGCCGGGAGCAAAAAAAATTTTTAAAGAATTGTCAGCTCGTTTAGTTGACGCCACACGTGAACAAAACGCTGGCCTTTATTTTGCTCAGCGTTTGAGTATTGCCATACAACGCGGCAATGGGGCCAGCGTTTTGGAAACTATTCCCATTGATAGCGGTCTTTTAGAGTAGTTATTATTTTAAGTTATTTTATTTTAGGTCAATTCTTATTTACTTAATTATAACCCTTTTTTTTAATGTAATTTTATATAATTAAATTTAAGTTTATATTATAGTAATACAAATGTTTCATTAATATCAATGTTACAAGTAAAAAAAAAGTAGTATCATTTTAAATATATCATTAAAATGAGTTTTAAAACACTAATTACATGTCAATGAATAAAAAACAAAAATGTCAAAATAAGATATGTCAATATAAAAAAAAAAACATCTAATATTACATTGTTTTTACTGAGTGTTCAATGTAAATATTTAGTGTATTTCCACTTAACAACCGTTTCGGTTATAACAGTTATGAGAATTTCAATTAAAACTTAACTAACTTGATGATAATTTTAAACAACCGAAAGATTACTTAATATCTAAAACTAAATTTTTGTGACACAAACTTAAAAACGAATTAAATTATCATATTATCCAATATACCATGAACACGTTTATTATTTTTCAGCCGCTTTCTGATATGAAATCTGATGTTATATTTTTTCCCACAGATGAAACCAAAGAATCCGTCAGCAACAAGCTGTTGCAAGCTACTAGGAGATGGTATTCTCTTGACTCCTTACGTCATTCCCCGACCAACGAAGAAAGAGAATCGGCCAGTGGTAAGTAGTTGTATATAACATTGTATATATATATGTCACATCTGGACATCTCACAGCTTTTAACCCCCGAGATGTTGGCATGCTTCGTTCATTCGCGTGCTTCAGAAGCAAACTAAGATCTTGGCTTCAAGAGACCTTATTCTATGACTGACGATTATTTAAAACTAACAGATTATTGAATTACTAGTAAGTAATTATAATATTTTTGTTTTTTATGGACATTTAATTATATTGACATAATTATTTTATATGTGACATATTACTTTATTGACATGTTCATTGTTTTGACATATGTAATGATTTTGATAATAGTTTTTAAATATGAATGGGAAAAATGACCTGTAACTTTGGTGTTATTAATAAATGTTTTGTATTTGCATGTTTCAAGGTATTTTGGCTGCACCCTCATGTGATGCGTCGAAGGCCTTATATGCCCGGCATCGGAGGTACTAGTTCATCGAAAAACAGATGGCATATAATAAATAATAAATATGTAATTATTATTTTTTGTAATACGGGGCTGGAATAGTCACATTGAGATTAAAGCCCCTAGTAAAAATAAGATTACAAAAAAAATTAAGACATCGTGTTTATTTGAATATCATGGTACTTTAGTGTATAGACGCTGTTGGCTGATTCTTGTGATATTTTTCACTGTCCTAGGGTCGAGATCACCATCACCCGCGCCATCTAGCGGCGTAGAAAGCAGTTCCATCAAAGATTCTCCTCTACAAATAGATTTAGCGTCAGATGGAGGAAACGTCGGTAAGAAAGTTAACATATTTTTGTGGCTTATCGAAGCTTCCAATACGCTGAAGAGCTATTTTCGAAGTAACGGGAGATAACCTTTAGGTCGATACTACATCTACTAATCAGGGTTTGCTTCTTATTGTATACTGCCATTATGCTGAAAAGAAATTACTCGGTACAAATACAGGGTCATAGTATCCAGTATCCTACAACATAATGAATAACTTTTGTTCTATGGCTTTTAAAATTTCTAAGAGAAAAGATAGCTGTTCTACATTTTTTGCAGAGAGTAAATGAACATTATTTTGGGAACAGCTGATGTTTGTCTTACAAGTTTTAAATATCTGGGATCGAAAATTGTGTGTTGTACTTTATATATTATAGAAGGTTTTTTTTGTTAGTGTGACAAAGAAGTGACGAGACGAGTTCCCCTAATGACAAAAGATAGTATTATTCAAAACTTTGAGTAACAAAATAAAATTGATTTTTAAACTTTATTAGGTACCAATGACCCTGTATGGTGGAAGTAACAGAAAATGTTTTTATCTGTTGAAAAAATATGCCTTGTATATGTGCAGTCTCATTGTCTTAAGAGAATAAGCACTTTTCTTCAGCAAGCAATTGTCAAAACGCTTTTGGCATAGAAACACTTGGGATGGATCTTCGAAAGCAGATTTGTATATACCAGCATCATCGCAGAACATCGCACCGGATCGCCTCGCTTGCCGATCAAACTGCTACTAAACACAGAGGGTCTCACTTAAAAACGCATCTTATAGTTAAACGACGTCAGTTAATTGCACTTCATCTGTGTACTGCACAAAAGCACAGAGTTGATATCGTTAGAGATGCCCAAAGAGTCAGCGCTTGAGTCAACTGTATGCAGTAGTCTGTACATTTTTATATGCTGCCGTAAAATCACCACAGTTCCAACTTGATTACGGTAAGCCTGTAAGCGTATGAATTTTATTAAAATTTCAACTTTTTTCGTTTGTAAAAATAATTTGATTAAATAAAGAACATCGTATATTATATGTTATAGTTTTCGATGTAATATCCTCTGATGCAGCGCAGCGAAGCACAGTTAAAATCTGTATATAGTGCACCTCCATTTCCTAATAATTCACATTTTGGTATCAAAATACAAAAAGGCTCGCGCAAACCGTGCTGATTGGTACCCGAGGATCTGTGAGCTTGCGTGCCAACTCCCTCGTACTTACAGTCAGTCACTATTTGCATTAAGTATACATATTTATAGTAGCTTCACAACGACTGTCAGTCTTGCGTCTGTGGGCATTTCTATAGATCTTTATGCACAAAAGTTGAACGTCGTTGGTCTTAAGCAGCGTTTTGAAGTGAGACCGCAAAGGTTCTCGATTAAACGCGTGAGGAACATTCTTTTCAGCGAGTAAGCATATGAAGCACCTAGCTTCTATTACGTTTGATGTAGAGTGGTCGGAGGGCGAGGGCGGAGGGGCGGGAGGGGCTGGTGTCGGCGTCGTGATGGGCGGACGCGCGCGAGGCTGGCTGCCCGACGTGGCGGCCGTGCTCTGGCGGCGGATGCTCGCGGCCCTCGGAGACCCTAACCACCTGCGCGACCCGCACGCGCACGCAATATTGTACAACTACCTCATACATCTCAACTCTACGCTGCTCAAGGTGAGCATACTGTACTACTATAAATATTTATTGCTTTAGAAAGAAAGAAAATGATTTTAGTTTGTAACAAATACAAACACAAACAGAGACAAACAGTTACAAAATAGGGGTTCACCTCAGCATAATACTGGTCATACTAAGCGGCATTTCCAGCGCTGCTATAGCAAGAGCATAATTATGGTTTTGTTTTCTTTAAAAGTAAAAAGACTAACGAGACGCTCTCTTTATGTTAAGAGATAATGCCTGCCCATGGTCAATGCAGCAATACACAGAAGTTTGAGTAGCAAAATACCGGTGCATCGCTTTGGCGCTCATTACTCTGAGATATTGGATTATTAGTCTCAACAGCCCTGTTATTTTGCTAGCTTCAAACCGGAACTACGGACTAATTTTAAGGGGTTCGTTATGAAAATATACCATTAGTCACCACCACCTACTTGTACTTAAGTTAATGTTTCTTTTGTATGTAATCTTTGGTATGGACAATAAAAAGTTAATCAATCACTATTTTGAAACATGGAAAATAATACGATGCAGTGACATGGTTTTTCCACGTCCCTGCTAAAACTCCCGGACAATGATCATTCCTAGGCGATGATAGAGAAATTAATTAATGAAAATGTGTAATCTAAAGTTTCAAAAATTATACTATAAGCACATCTATCTTTGTGCAAAAAACGTAATAATCATTCGATCAGTCGATCGACGCGACGTCTTGTAGTTTTTATTCTTACGAAATTATTCAATGCCAAACCGTTGCAATTTAAGTGTTAGTTTAATTAAAA
Organism: Biston betularia; assembly: GCA_905404145.2. NCBI lineage: Eukaryota > Metazoa > Arthropoda > Insecta > Lepidoptera > Geometridae > Biston > Biston betularia. The sequence continues at coordinate 7,742,053 of FR989879.1, forward strand.
CGTGTTCCACTGTGCCTCAGAAACGTATGGTCTGTTATAACCAGGAATATCTATGTAGACAGGTATTATAAACGATAGTGACCGCTGAGTAACTCTACTAGACAATAGGAAGGTATTTAACATCTTTAAACCTTTCACAATCGCACAAATTACGCCATATGTCCATTGAACGCGCCGGTACGTATACCCACCTACGACAAAGCAAACATTTACATGGAATTGTCCGCATTTAGTATGTTCAAATTGAAACGGTACCTTATACAAACACTTGCGTAACTAAATCATGTTGTATCGAACTCTATACTGGCCATATGTTAATGTTTTATCACAAACACACTTATCAGTCTATATCTTAATGTTTGACAGATGGCTCGATCGGGGAAAATATCGAGATTCATCTCATTGAGTCATTGAGTAATATAAATAAAGAGTTTATAACGTTTATAATAGAATTAACAAAGCAAAAGTTCATATGAATGGTTCTATTGAAATTGTGCGCGCTGTTGTCGAATTCGAAAGTTTTTAAAGAGTGCCAATGCGAAAGAGGAGCAGGAAAAAGGAGGTTGTTACGGCGACGGAAGAAGAGAGAAAATATAATAGAGGTTTTGTTTACGTTTTCATTCATCATAATTTTGTACAGTGTACTCTTCTCATTTTTAGGATAATGTTAATACAAAAGTAACTGAAACAATTTTTACAGCTATACAATCGCTACCTAATATTTGAGGTTGAATTTCCAATCGAGCCATATTAAATTAATTCGTGTGCAAGTGAACATACAGTACTTTCGGTCTAGCCAATATCTAATAATCCTCTGGTAGATTTACACCTTTTCGAGTACAGATTTACAAACAGAATGTAGGTATCAAATTAAAGTTTCAATCGTTGTTTTTCTAAATTGCGGGTATTTTCGTTCAAGTCAGTGCATAATTGATTCGTTTCTGAATGTTTCTAATCTTGTGTTTTGGTTATGTTTTCGCGGTTTAGATTAAGATAAAATCGTGTATGACCAGATTAAACATGAATTCACGAGTTCTGAAACGTGTTTGTGATGATAAATTGAAATTGTTGAGTGATGACGAAGAACCTTCTGAAGGGATTGAGGTACCTCCGCGCGCTGTTTGTACGCATTGCTAGTGCGAGTAATACGCACGAGTTCGATTTTAATTTCTCTCGTAAATGTTTTATCGTCATTTTCATCATCAGCCTGTATTGATCCACTGCTGATTAAGCCTCCTCTGCCAACGTGCCCTATCTCGAGCTAATGTTTTGTTTTGGAACTTAAATCGGACAAGTTAAAAAAAATAAACAATTATATTACCAAAAATATGAAACTGGCAAAGTTTTTCGAACGTGAATCACCTCATATACGTAAATCAACCAAACCTGGATTTTCAGCGTCTTCGCTGTCTATATTTTGTTTCAAGGAGGTGTAGTCTCTCCAATAAATTTGGTTGTTTGAATTGGTGGTGACGAATTTATATTTTGTCATGTAAATTAATTATGTAACTTTTTAAAACGTAATTTTCTAAAGTCGTATCGAATTTTCTATAGTCGTATAAGGTACTTCGTATCGAAGATAAAGTGATCTCTTGAGATGATGCCCTTTGAATTGGTGACGACATAGCACTGTGTTCACAGATAAGTGCTAACCAGACCCTGAATGGCAACACGGAGATCCACGTGCCTTTCAACCTGGTGGCGGGATGGTGTCTCGAAGCAGAGGCATTGCCACCCTCTCACAGGTATTTTTTTTTATAGCGATGATAGCTGTGTTTAGATTTAATCACACGTCAGAAAGCGTTCAAACCTTTACAATAAACTTGAGTTGCCGTTAAAGGGAAATATTGTGAGGAAAACATGGTGTTAGGGTACTTTCTAGTACTCATCTGGTCAGCTACCACCATCAACTTGAAAATCAGTCGCCAAGCGCAAGATTGTCGCAAGATTGACGGCGTGGTTTGATGCCTTTTTGAGACCGTTTAGTGCTTTGCGACCGATTTTCAATTTAACCCTAACACAATGCTATGGTTTCCACATTATGTTTCCTGTTTCCTTCAGCGGCCGCTCAAGCTCATTGTTGGAATTCAACTGAAAATCAGTCTTGTCCACAACTAAACATATACCAGCCAACACTTACATACTGAAAATTACTCTAAACCAAAACAACACTACACCATGAAAACAAGGAAAGTTTGTGGATACTAAGTAATAAAAATTAAATGTCAGAAAAGTGTACCAACACGGCGGGCGTGGGTTCGATTCCCACCCACGACAAGCATTTTGTGATGTAAAAACAAATGTTTGTTCTGTGTCTGTGTGTACTGTATGTATTATAAGTATGTATTTACAACAAAAAAAAGTATTTAAGTATTCTGTCAGTTATCTGTATTCCATAGTACGAGCTTTGCTTAGTTTGGGGGCAGATGGCGCTGAGTGTAATGTCTTATGATTTTTATTTGCTTATTTATTGTTTTAGGGCTGGCAAACTACTGGCTCTTCGGCTACTATGCGAGTCGACGCAAGCGCAGGGACCTGGCGCCCCGTCCTCGTGCAACAATCGGCTACATTTGGCACATTTGCATCTATTCCAACGGGCGTTGCATCACGGTGAGAACCCCTTGTCCAAAACTTTGTACTTAAAGATCATTCTTAATTACGTTGTACCTTTACAAAAATCGAGTACATGATTAATAAAAACTTTTTTTTTTTGTAAAACTTATGAGACGAACGATAAACTCTCCTAATGGTAAGAGATAACGCATGTCCATGCCCATTGCAGCGATACACAGAACTTTGAGTAGCAAAACAAAGTCCGGGGCATCGCTGCTTTGGCGCTCTTTTTTTTTTTTGTTTTTTGCAATTGTCGTAAAATTTCGCCGTAGAGAAGGGTCTTTTCTACGACGAAGTGCGTTTTGCCTAGAAGAAACTATTTCACTCGTAACTGGAAAACATCCAGATTGTATCTATTTCAACAATTAATTATAGTGCAATTATCGTAGGTCTGACTGGCGAGGACCGTTCAGTGGTAGACGTGCTAGTGGAGCACGCGGCGCCTCGTTACCTCTCGCTCGCACTCGACGGCTACTCACTCTTGCTTCTAGACTTCGTGCACGCGTCAACAGTCGTGCTTAACTCCTCTGACATGGGGCCCTCGGTAAGCTATACACAATAGACAAAAAAATATTTTTGTTTTTTTTTGGGAACGCGGAATGAGTCGTCGTGTCGTCCCGTTGTTTTTTTTCCAAAACTTGTGTTTTGTCGAGTGTTTATGTATAGAAATGGTGGCGTTTTATTCATAAAGTGCCGAATTACAAGCGCGAGTGTGGAAAATGATATAATGTGGTGAAACATATCTTCTGTTGCTTCCAAAACTCCATCGAAGCTATATAGTTAAGTCACCACTACTTTACTAAAGCATGACTGGACTTGACTGACACGGATTGTACTTGACCAAGACTGGATTTTGACTGTAACTACAGTTACGAGGCAACTTATTTAACTTTTGAAACTTGAAAATATAAAACACTTGACACTGGCAAATGCTTAAAATGCGACGCCAAAACTAAAGAAAATTTAAAAAAAAAACAGTTTATTTGTGACATAAGGACCGTAAACAAATGTGTAAACTTAACATATGTATTTATATACATTTAGACTTTTTATATATTTTAGGACATTTTATTGACACAGCGTCATCTAGCCTCAAACTAACCAAAGCTATACACATAGTTAGATGACCCAGACAAAACTAACTTCTATGTTTTTCCTTAGTGTGAATAAAACCACGTCCTTCAGGTCTCGAAGCAGAACTGCTGAGCTAAGGGTTAGCTGATTAAATACTTACGAACTACGTCATTGAAATTTGTATCTAGCATAGCGTCAGTAATCGGTACGTTTGTTCCAGTGTCCGCGGACCGCTGCCGTGACCTTCCTCGGGTCACTGCTATCCTTGCCAGATGGACTTATGAATTCGCCCATGCTTCAACCCTACCCGCATCAATACAACACGGTCTCTTGTCCTGATCTCAAGGTAAATTCTGATTCTACATTGATATGATTATATTTTAACAGGCTTTTCCGTCCTGGGATCATGCCCTAACAAAATGTAGGTATTGACCATAAATGATGGTTTTTGTGCAATTGAAATAGGAGCGAGAAAACACCAGAAAAAAAATCGTCACGGTTATAAGCTTGGTATACCAAAAGTGGTTATAGGTATATAAAAACCGATTAAAATGTACTAGTAAATAGAAATTTCATGGATGTAAATAGAAATATGGATTATGTGTATGCTTCGAGTTTCATGCTCACCAACGAAGGCTTCTTTTGCGGCGGCGTTTGTCGGGTCTCTCTTCCCTCAGATATGGTTTAGGAGAGCGATGGCTGACACAAGTGTTAAACTAGTAATATAATCAATACACACAAACTAGTACTTGAACCCTAGATTAAGATTAATTTAACAAACTTTCTTCTCCTTGTGTTGTAAAAAAAATATTGTACCTACATATTTAAAAAGTTGATAAAGGTCACGGACCTCGGTGTCTGGGGAGCGTATATTTTAAATAAAAAATATGTATAAGTATGGGGATATATACTTAGTTATGTCCAGCGAGCCCAAACAAGTAGACGCGTTATATGACGCTTACTTTTTACCAAAGTAATTAATTACTTTTAGTATAAACTTAGTATAAAGACATGGCCATTAAAGAAATGTTCTCATATAGTTCTTAGCGGACCATAAATCGATTTTTGATTTAATTTATGAATCCCGTCACGAACGCTTTTGAAATCTTGACTACTTGAAAATGTAGATGTATTTGACACTGGCAACAAGTACGTTGCCAGAAATAAAAAAAGAAGAAGTCTTGTCGCAATTGATGCAAGTGACGTCAATATTAACATAGAATTTTATTTGTGTGTAGGAGCACGTGTTGAATATTGTGGTGCGCGTGTGTCGGCGAGAGGGCGCGGCGGCGGCGCGCTGCGCGGGCGCATGCGCTCTCGTTGCACATGTCGCGCATCTGCTCGACACTCGCGCGCAATGCGACCGCCTGCCGTCCTACGTGACGTGTCTCCTGCAGATGCTTATGGTAAGGGAGTAAAGTTGAAATTCTTTAAACATATTAGAGTGAGTAGTGTGCCTGTGTGCGTGCGACTATACGTGGTCGACACTCGTGGGCACTGCCGGCCGTCCACATTTACTTTTCTTTTTGTTTAACACTCCAGACATTTACAAACCATTATCTAAACATGTTTTAGGCGTTAGAATTTCATTTTCCCAGCTCATATTGTTTGTTCATACTTTATACATTTGCACGGATGAGACTGCTTACTTTCCTGTAATTTTATCAAACATGCATGGTGCTGTTTGGCCTTCTTGTCCGTCCTAACTACGCAGGCTCGGCAATGCTCATGTAATTCATATATATCTGAACAGTACGCTATTGAATCAGGAGTACACAAGATAGCGTTCACTCATTCATGAATGAATGAGTGAATGCTTCAGCGAAGGTACTACTATAAAGAGGAAAGATTTGATTGTTTGTTTGTATTGAATAGGCTCCGAAACTACTGGACCGATTTCAAAAAATTCTTTCACCGTTGGGAAGCTACACTATCTCCAAGTGACATTGGCTACTTTATATCCCTGTGTTCCCACGGGAACGGGGAACAGCGCGGGTTGTTTCGCGTTTAACGTCAACGCATTTCATCTTAGCACATTTTTTTTTGCAGATGAAAAATAAAACTATAGCCAAAGTGGTCAGTGACGGTATCTTGGTGCTAGCTGATTACACTGATCGGATCGTGGAACTCTACCCCGGCTTGGCTGGTAAGAATTAACAGTTGTGTTAATTTCAGGATCATGTAACATTGTGACAGTGGCTTACATCATAAATATTGATTGCGTTTGTAAACGTATAAGGCCTGATGAGGACTTGCTTTTTTATGCTTGACAGGCTAGGTGATAGACCACAGTTCACCTAATTTTGAGTGACGGTGTGGTCGAAGATGGTAAATACACCTGGCCTGGTATGCAACTGCCTCTCAAGTGAGGCAGCCGGAACACACCGTTAGAGGCAGGGCGAAAGATTTTCAACTTGAGGGTGGTAGCTAGCCAGCCGAGTACTAGAAAGTACCCTACCACCATGCTATGGTTTCCTCACGATGTTTACCTTTACCGGCAGCTCAAGCTTATTGTTGGGGTTTGCCTACAGGCGAGTTATTGGACGAATAATAATAATAAATATTTTCGGACATTATACACAGCGCCATCTAGCCCCGAACTAAGTAAAGCTTGTACTATGGAAGTTAAATAACTGATAGAAAACTTTTTTTTGTAAATACATTCTAGTAACCAATAATAAACATTAAACATATATGTCCTGCAATATAAGTTTAATGATTTTATTTATACAAATGAATTGCAAATTAAAGAGAATATTGTGCATAATTTTGAACTTTCGAACAATGTTTACCGTAAGTATACGTATATTTCGAGCAAATGTATTGAACACATATGTTGTGTATTTTGTTCAGGTAAAATAATAAAGTGGATATGCGCGTGCCTCGGACAGATATCGACGAGCAGCGGCCGGGACTCCGTGAAACCGCTTGCTGGTTCCCTTCTATTATGTTTAGCTGAATTCGCCGTAAGGTGTGGACCCACTTACCTGATGCAGGAGAAAGATGGAGAACAGACTCTGTTGCTTATGATATTCAAGGTGAGCCTTCTTTAATTAGTGACTAGCGACCCGTCCCGGCTTCGCACAGGTGCAATGTAGACACTAACGTGGTGCATATGCATGCATGTATTATACATATAAACTTTTCTCTTGAATCACTCTGTCTATTGATGGAAACCGCATTAAAATCCGTTGCGTAGTTTAAAAGATCTAAGCTTACAGAGGGCGGGAAGCGACATTGTTTTATCTATGTAGAGATGTATTCACCTGTGTTTATAAAAAATGAATCTAGTATATTAATTTGTAAGAGTAAACATGTTGACTCAATTCGAATAATTGGTTAAGAGTTTATTAAAAATTACTTTGAAAGCAGCCAGGGCTGTCATAGCGTCTGATTGACGTCACGTCGTGTGAAACAATCATATCTATATGGCCGTCATTTTATGAAAATATTGACATCAGCAATGGCGTTTCGCACGGCGTGACGCATACTCAATTTGGTGTCCACGATCACGAGAATGAGTGCCTAATTTTTCTTTATCATAAAAATAATTATAATTATATTTTTTAATAAATAATTTTGTTTTTTGTAACCTATACTTATATCATGTATAATATTATTAAAAACTTATACATCCGTTTAATTTCTAGTGAGCACATAGTTCGTAAACTGTTATATGTATGAAAAAAGCGGTTTTCATTTACTGCCGCAAGGCAAGCTTTTACGCACTTTCTTTATATTTTTCTATGGTTAACGTAGTACGTAAATCTCGCAAGTTGACATGCCTTTATCTGTGACATGTTAAAAAATGTTTACAATTGCTTAAAAGGCGATAAATAAAAATCTACAAATACCAAAAATAAAATTAAAATAGTAGCAAATAGCATGCTACATTTCTCAAAATAAAAAAGCTGTCTGGATCGAGAAAATTACCAGGAGATTACGAGACTTGATAAGGCCCTATAGACAAGAAAGTGAACCTGTTTGGGAAATGTAAGTTAAATGGTTAAAATGTAAGTTAAATGGTAAATAAACTTAAACAAATTTATCAAATACATAAAATGGTTTCTGTGTTTGGAATTATTAAATATGATAAAACAAAATTCTCGGAAAGCTAGATTTACCAATAAGACCAATTATGAGATCTATAAACTTTTTCATTTCTCGACTATAGCAAGTAAATATAGATCCGTCAAAATGTTGACGGATTTTACTGTTCTTTTTATTTTTTCTCACTATAAATGTGAATATGTTATTTTTTAATTAATTTGTTTTTCACAATCAAGTGACTGAAAGTCGACTATTACTCAGAACGCATATAAAATAAAATTCAGTTTTAGAATTCAACAATATTTTATTTATTTTAAAATATCACATATAAAACATTTACAAAATAATACAAACAAATTTTTGAGTGTAGTAAAACCTACACAGACTTTTTCAAAATATACAATTCGTGTTCGACGAATCCGCAGGTGCGGAATATCGTCATGCCAAGTTATCAATAATGTCTATTACACACGATACAATACAATAACTCGTACTGTCATCGTATATAAGAGGTCATTACTGGGAAATTTCACTAGAGTTCGTATCAACGCGGCAAATGATAGATTCAATCGACAGCAGGCACTTTGTTGTTAAAACCACCGCTACTTTTAGTTTTTAAAAAACCGATCAAGTTCTCCAGTATTAGGTACAGGACGGATGATATCGATGGGAGAACAAAAATCCAGTTGATTTTTCAAGCTGAAGTATCAAATTGAGACTCGTTATAAACATAAGCTGTCGATTATTGTTTGTTACTCAATCTATTGCTGGGAGACATGTTCCTGTGGTTGGAAACCGTGTTCATCAGCGGTGTAGGTGACAGTGTAGATGAGTCCGTCAGGTGCTGTGTACTTGTAGCTGCCCTGAACTTCGATGGCCTTGTGGTCTTCGCTGATCTGCTTGAGAGTTCCCTTCTCTTGGCGCGCGGTGCCGTCGCTAGTTTCGAAACTGTGGAATTTGGTTTTGTTAGTTTTTACTGTGGTCAAATAGGAAGCTATGAAGGAAATAGCTTTGCTGTGCGCTATGGCTTCTAAGAGTTCTTGTCAGAGCTTTAGAATCATAATTGCTGAGTATTTTCAAATTCTGCTGCTTTAAAGTAACCTAGATTTGATCTGTTCTCGGACACCGATGTAAAGAGTGATGCTGGGTCTCCAGATAGTAAATGATAATAACAAATAAGATTGTTCAAACCTGTCATCTTTGGTAATATTTCATTAGATATTCATTTTTGAAATGCTTTTAATATAAGATACTTTCTTATTAAAGCATCAAAAACCGGAACCAACCCTCGTAAATGTATATCATTGCAAATGGAATGGACATGTAGACACATTGATTTTTCAAATTAAATCCTCATGTTGACAACAAGCAACCGTTTTTCACAATTGATTGAGGCATACTTACTCAAAGTTGTATCCTTCCGGGTTGACGTCCGCATCCTGCTTGAGGATGTAGACTGGGTGCTGCTGGGGCTGCTGGTCGTGCTGAGGCGCTGCCAGAGCCACGGCGAACAGGGCAAGAGAGATCAACACCTGGAAAATAAGACCTTATAATGTTAGGGGACGTTTGGAATTTGGGTGGAAAATACAAATTAACCCTATTACAAATTTGGTTGTCAAGCTTGCGAGGAAGTCGAAAAAGTATTTATGACATATTTTAAACAATGGGAGAGGAATGAAATTCGGAGTTGACGCCAGTAAATGTGAAACTAGGAGAAATTGTTAGAATTGTTTGGAGAAAAAACAAAATTGTGATTTTTCTTAAGATTTAAAGTTAGATTTTTTTCTTCTTTCTTTAAGATCTTCTTGCAAATGGGTGTTTGTCCGATAGCGTGTCAGTCACTGAACCAGTTAAAAAAGTCCAAAATAATCACTTACGAATTTATGCATTTTGAAAGTGCGTGGGTTGTGTAGGTAGGTAACTACTGTGAAGTCAACGTTAGACTGTGCTCATCTCTGTTCTTACCCACCTTTTTAAATGCAGCCACTAATTGGTGACAACACTATATTTTACATGCGCGTAATACGGTGCTAATAGAAAGAGATGCGGCTCGTCCCACTAAATCAGAATCGGCGCACCTTGCGTAAAAAGTATTTGTTTTATTGCGAAAATTGTCAGACCGATACTGTTAACGGTTTATATCTTATTGACTTGCTAATTTCGTAGGTCATCTTCATTTCGGCCAACTTCGGGATTCTTGTAAATATTGTGAAAGTGCTGAAATTCGCTTTGCCATTAATAACATAGAACAAGCTACCATTTAAAACTTTTCCTATCGTTCTAGATTGGAAAAGTTGAAACATGTTTTGTTAGGTTTTATTTCAGAACTAAAACTATTAAGATTTATGTTTGTTTGAATTGTTTTATATTTAAGAACTTAAAATAGACGCTAGGTTGAAAATATTTTTTACCGATTTCAATAAAGGTGGAGGTTCTCAATTCGTTAGAATGTTTTTTTATGTATGTTCACCGATTACTCGAAAACGCCTGAACCAATTTGGAAAATTATTTTTTGTTTCAAAGGATATATATACTTCCCATTTAAATTTTATTAAAATCGGTTTAAGCGTTTTTTTTAAATCAACAAAAAATTCTAACAAATTATTTTTTTGTTTCAAAGGATATATATACTTCCCCATTTAAATTTTATTAAAATCGGTTTAAGCGTTTTTATTTAAATCAACAAAAAATTCTTACTAAACACTTAGATCTGTACTCCGAAACCTTATTTATTTATTTAATATTTTATTGCACACTTATAAAATAACATGTACAAAAGGAGGACTTAATGCTAAAGCATTTTCTGCCAGCCATCTCCAGAGTAAATAAAATATGGTTGTAAGCGCGCATCAAAACAAACATATTATGTATACTACTGTCTACAACTGTTTCATTGGAGCAGTGCGTTTAGTTCGCCTAAAGTCATGGAATTGGGGTTTTTTTTAATTGTAAATTTATACTTGTTCGACATGGAAATAATAAAAGCATTTTCATACATTTACAATGACATGTATTGTTAAAATTAAATGTTATGTTAATAAGATCTTTATGATTGCAAAATGCAGTTTTCCATTAAAGTCTGTTATTTAACATTTTGTTCGCATACTCGCACGCGTTAGTTAGAATCGCCCCTTGAACTTTACCCCTAACCTTGTCATATTTCCACGCTAATAATTTGGTAATTTTCAGGTATTATATGCCGTTATGAAAGGAACGAATGGATCTGATATTGAAGGGCTTTCTCTACCGGTTGACGAAGATTTCGACCCGAATATTCAGCTCGATAATTTGGGGCCGAAAACATCGCCGGCGTCCACGATTGACGTGAAACTATGGGCGCAAACGGTAATTTCATCATTTGAACATTGATTACGTACTAGCAGTGGCGACCTTAGGGGGTGGCAAGCAGGGCAACCGCACGGGGCCTCGCGTCCTCGTAGAAAAAAGTATTTTCCATATATGTATCTGTATCTCGCGCCTAGCACTTAACACAGCCCCCCTGAACGCACGGTTTCATTATTAGTGCAAGCATGTTACGGCCACTCGAGCACTCGGAAGTATTTTTTTAGTAAAACGGACTCAAAGAAAAGGGCCTCGCAATGATCTGTGGCCCCGGGCCTCGCAACAGCTAAGGCCGCCGCTACGTACTAGCATGTCTGTTAGGCAAGGCGGTAACATGACTCTTTAGAATTTATTTGCATACAAAGGAAATTTAAATAAAATTTCTAAAAACCGAATGTATTGCTGACATAAATTTCGTTGAAACTATGAATCAGAAACAATATTACTGCATGCTGAATTTTTTTTTGCCTATGTTATAAATACACCGGCTGTGTTTTGTGGTTTCAACCTTGTTGTAGTGAAAATAAGATGATCATGACTAAATGTATACTTTGTCCTTTTCCATAGTTTCAGCTATCTGTATACCAAATTTGATTTAATCAACTACTAATTTCATTATATGAAAGTAAAATACAAACAAGTATTAGTTATAATGCAAATTCGTGTTTTTCACTACTTTCGAAAATTGTTAAGTGGATTGGAAAAAAAAATATTTTTAATCAGGAAAAATATCGTGAGGTAACCAGTACCGCACTGGTGGTACCTTAGTTGGTAAATCTGCCGTCAAGTACCTAACGGTGTATACCGGCAGTCTCACTTTAGAGCCAGTTCCCATTCTGCCAATTACACTAAAATAACCCGCCCCTGACGGTTCCCGGTGCAAAGGTGCCCATCACATTGTGGTACCCCTGGTATTGCAGATATCTATAGGCGACGGTGATTGCTTAACATCAGGCAACCCGTCAGCTTGATTGCCACCTGTGGCATAAAAAAAAAAAAAACATATAATTATATATATATTTTATTCAAAATAGGTTTGCGTTTGACCATACTCTGCCTGTTGTTAAGCAGTAGTGTGGTCTAAGATGGAACACCTATTTCCTCTAGATTTGAAGACACCCATTGTACCTAACAGTGAACACAGACTCCGGCAGAGAATTCCACAACCTCTCTGTGCGAATGGAAAATGTGGAATCAAAAAAAAAATTTTAGATTAATATTATATAATTAATAAATAAATAAATATCGTAGGACTATACACACAGCGCCATCTGGCCCCAAACTAAGCAGAGCTTGTGTAATGGAAGTCAGATAACTGATAGAACACATAAATACTTTTTTTTGTAAATACATACAGAACACCCAGATACAGAACAAACATTTGTTTATTCACAAAATGTTTGCCCTGAGTGGGAATCGAACCCACGCCCTACAGCACTCAAGGCAGATATACTACCAATGAGCCAACGGGGCTGTCAAGATTGTTACAATTGTTTGATTGTTTTGTTGTTCGCACACTTACAATCAAATAATATGTACAATAAATAAACAAGATCACAAGGAATAAGTTCTTTTATTGACGATAAACGTCCTTTGCTTCAGATATGCACGCAACTAGTACTTTTCCTGGGCCATTGGCCGTTGTGGAGCGGGTGCCAGCTGTCTTCGACCGTGTGCGAACAGCACGACAGTCCGTCTCTGGGGCCAGAGCTCGGTCCGGCTGTGCTCACAGCCAATAACATACAGCTGATGAGGTTCAGCGACTCCACACTCGCGTCGCTGATCGAACTACCAGCACTGGATATGCCACCAGCCGGCGGGACTACTCCTGGTAAAATAAAATAGCTTTTTATTTCTATACTTTTCATAACCTGCTTTTTTTTAAACGACTGCCAAGGAATGGTTATGTTTTTCGCGCGTATCTTGTGTGTAAATTTCTTTATTACCTCTTATCTTTCAAACGGCTAGATGGATTTTGAAAGTTAAGTTATCGTTATATTCGTCTTAAAACATCAAGTGTCTTTAAATAGGTGTTTGGAAAAAACAAAATGGCAGATTTTTGGTGTGTAATTGTAATATGTTAATTTAAAAAAAAATGAAATCTATCGAGTAGGAATCGACTAATCAAAAGAAAGAAAATTATGTATATATGTATAACTATATATATATATAATATATCGTAGGACTATACACAGCGCTATCTGGCCCCAAACTAAGCAGAGCTTGTGTGATGGAAGTCAGATAACTGATAGAATACTTCAATAGTTTTTTTTTGTAAATACATACTTATAATACATACAGTACACCCAGACACTGAACAAACATTTGTTTATATCACAAAATGCTTGTCCTGGGTGGGAATCGAACCCACGCCCTTCAACACTTGGAGCAGACATACTACCAATGAACCAACAGGGCTGTCAAAAATATCCAAAAGAAAGACATAATACATGCGAATTTGTTCAGGTCTTGCAACGTCGGAGCGTCAAGTGCGCGTGTTGATGCGCGACATCGCAGGAAAGGCGTGCTGGGATACGTCCGCTCTCTACTACGACCCCTCCACCGCCGCCGACGAGTCGCTCGAGCCGTTACCTTTACCGAACAGGTGATAACCAAACCTTTCACTTTTTTTGTACGAAATGATGTATGTTTTTCCACCAACTAGATATCACGTGGCCGTGTAACCGAGGGTGGAGCTCATCGATGTAGATCAAAACTATTTACCCTTAAAAAGATCCAAATTGTATTTCTTACGAAACAAGGGAGTTCCATTCTTAAGAAGAAGGAATCGAGAAAGTGGTTCTAAATCTTCACTTTTGTATGAACAGTTTGTGCTGTTTTTTTAACTATTCAACGTTTTATAAAAAAGTTATGCTGTACAAATATCTCCCCTTATTTCTTTTTTATGGTTAATGATTTTATTTTTATATTGGCTGCATAGCCCTACGGGAAAAGCATGTGATTGCAAAAATGTAAAAATTTGTGAATCTCTTTGAATAAACACCTTATAAATTCATTACGTCTTGATGTACCTACGAGTACTTTCACACCGTGTTTCTCTGTGTCTTGAGTTTCTATAGAATACTCGTAGATAGTTATTCCTACAGAAAAAGCTCAACATTTATTTTTACTTTCATAACTCCTCATTAATATCCCTGAAATGCAACAGACATTTTTTTTTTAATTTATTTTAAGGGCTTTGTTGCTTAGCGACCACATCGCCCTGTAAAAAGTCTTAATATACATATAGGTACATAAATGAACACTATGCTAGGTACTTATATATTTATTCAGGCCGATTTCTGTTAACCTATATAGGTTCTTGGCCTCCTCGGATTCTGGGTTAGCCAATACAGAGTGACAGAAACCGGCATCCATCATTTTGTTCCTATTGAATGATAGTCTTCTAAAGGATTCGTTCCGCACACATTCCTTCAAAATATGCACACAGACATGAGACGACTAACACACCGGAATTAGCTATCATAATATATCCTTAAGTAATGAGCGCTGATGCGGCGATGTGCGTACGTTACCATCACTAAAACGTCATACTTCTAACCATAAAAAAACGTCTTAAAAAACTGGCTATGTTGAATTCCCAGCGTGGACAGTCCTCGAGACAACACGCTGTCATCGCTCCCACCGCCGCTGCCGCCCGACCTACTCCCCGACCATAAGAATTCGTCACCGGACAAGCACCAACTGGACCACGTGCTGGCGTACATCGGGCACACGTCGCCGGAGGTGGTGTGCGCGCGCCGACTCGACGAGGCGGCGTCCTCGCCGCTGCCGCACGGCGCGGAGGACGAGCTCGTCGCCGCGCTCGTGGCACACACCAACCAGGAGAGACTCTATCTGCGGCACGGAGACAGGTGACCAAACTATTTATTTACTTTAACATTTGACGAAATATGTTTGATGCACATCTCTTTTTATAAAACATAAGATTTTGTAAATCTTATCTTTATTTAATTTATCCAAAAAAGACCAAAATTATGGAACACGCTTCATGACTACTGCTCTTGACGTCGAGTGACAGCTACTGCATGATTGTCCCGTTATTTGCGCTTTTAAAATAAAAATTGTAGAATATTCTATATATACTATTATAAAGAGGAAAGATTTGATTATTTGTTTGTTTGTTTGTATTGAATAGGCTTCGAAAATACTGGACCGATATAATTGATAATTTGATTGAATCAGGCGTTACTTTGCGGAAGTTCATTTTGAATATTCAATGTATATATTTAGTTTATTTCCGCTTAACAGTCGTTCCAGTTACAACACCGACGGACCTTAATAATTCCTTCATTATTAGAATGCTACATTATCACTGAGTGACATAGTCTATATCTGTATTGTTAATCAAGTTTTGTTTTCCCGTGCGAAGCCGGGGCGAGCTGCTAGTATTTTTGCTTTAGTCATGTTGTCTAATTTTTAGTATGTTGCACAAGATAATGACATATTAATCTCACAGTACGGAAGAAGAAGATCAGGTACCGTGGTGCGGGGAAGAAACCCGGAGTTCGTTCGCTCAGTGTCGCCAGCTGGTGGCGCAGATGGGAGTATTGGCGCCGGCGCGACGGAACCACGCCCATCTGTTGAGAAAAACCGACCGCTTGTTGCGGGAGCTAAAGAACTTGGATGCGCATAGGTAAGTTTGAGAAATTTCAGATAACCACACAATTGCTCAATTGCACACAATTGGTGTGCTTTACCATCTTCGACCACACCTTCACTTAACATCAGGTGAGCTGTGGTCAAACAACTAGCCTGTCAAACATTAAAAAAAAAAAAAAAAAAAATTATTCGCTACTATGACCTATGACGCTTAGATAGTAAAACTTTGGCAGAGTCCAAACGTTTCCCGAATCGAATTAGTGTTATAGCCTCTCAAAAGTGCATAGCTTTACACACATTATCAGCACACATATCTACACACACACACACCCATTTTATTTTTTATTATTATTTTCGCCTTTTTCTATTTATGATGTGCACAATAAAGAGTTGTATCTACCTATCTTTAAATTCAGCAAAAGGGAAATCATAAATTCCAACTCGAACAAACCTATTTCAGATGTCGTGAAACTCACAAAGTGGCGGTAATATACGTGGGCAAAGGACAGGAGACCCGTAACGAAATACTCTCCAACCGGTGCGGCAGCCCCGCTTTTGAAGCATTCCTAGCTGCGCTCGCTTGGGAGGTGAGATATTTTTCTAACTACCCGCACTTCTAATTTTTATTTAAGTACACAATCTTTGACTTTTTTGGTACAAATAAACAAACTACGCATATACAGCGCTACAGCCCTGTTGGTTCATTGGTAGTATATCTGCTCCAAGAGCTGAAGGGCGTGGATTCGATTCCCACCCAGGACAAGCATTTGTTATATAAACAAATGTTTGTTCTGTGTCTGAGTGTACTGTATGTATTTACAAAAAAAAAGTATTTGAGTATTCTATCAATTATCTGACTTCCATAGTACAAAGCTTTGCTTAGTTTGGGGTCAGATGTCGCTGTGTGTAATGTCCTACGATATTTATTTATTTATTTATATGGGGTACTAGCAGTCCTTTCTATGTATTTTTGTCCATGATATAATTTTGTAGGGGTTCTTACCTTGTTGTTGTGGTTCACATTGTGTAGGTGGAGCTAGAAAGTCACGTGGGGTTCAGCGGCGGGCTACGCGGGGGCGGAGGCGGCGGCACGAGCGCTCCCTACGTGGCCACGCTTACGCTCGAGGCGCTGTTCCACGTCGCCACGCGCATGCCCGCCGACACGCCAGACAACATACTCATCAAGGTACCTAAATCCTCTACTGACACAACACTGGTTCTATTGTTTTTTGTGTGTTTTTGTTTTAACTATTAACTTGTAGGACGTAAAGTGCGTTCTACGTTTGTTTAAACAAGTACGCCTAACGTTAAGTGGAGTAAAAGTTATTTCAATTAGGACTCGAAACAGTAATGTATTTTCAAAGGCTTTTAAGAAAAGTGCACGAAAAAGAAAAAAAAATTATGGTGACTTTTGTAAAGCCATAGAACAAAAGTTGAAAAAAAAAGTAGTTTCGTCTCTTTCGTTTCACAAGGTGCATTTATGCTTCTCAATATGGTTTATCTTTGGAATATTTTAATGTGTGCTTTCTATCATTTCCATGCATTCATTTTTTTACGATGTTCTTTTAATACGGTTGAAGAATCATTTAATCTCATAAAAATTACAAGTAATTTACTTACTGAGATTACAGTTTAATAAGTTGTTGCTACTAAGCAGTGTGCAGGCGTAATTAAAAAAAAATGAAAATTATTAAAGAAAAGTACACAAAACATTACAAAGTGAAGAGAAAACATAATACCAACAATCAGTTTTTTTAAGGTGTGTTAAATGTTCAAGGTATATATCTAGTTTATTTCCGCTTAACAGTCGTACCAGTTCCAGCAGTAATGAGGACTTAAATTAAACTAATTTGACACAGCTTATTAATTAAAATAACCTAATCTTACTTAAAATCTAGAACTAATTTAACATAAACTTTAAAATATACATAATTTGACAAAAATTTAATTAAAATAATCATAAATCTTAAAATCCTCTCTCTGCAGTAACCTCTTTGTCTTTGTGGAACAACTGTTAAGCGGAAATAAACTAGATATATACCTTGAACATTCAAAATGAACTTCCGCAAAGTAACGCCTGGATCAATCAATTATCTAAGGTGTGTTAGTTTTTTATCACCAACCATTCTATCTCTACTATCCTGTCCATACAGAAAACCTTTGAGATTGTGTTTCGGTGTAAATGTTAAATGATATTTCGCTAGTCGAGCCACTCTCGTTTTCCGGGATAATAAATGTAAAAAAAGATTTCATTTCGAATTTCATCCAATTTTCTCACTTTTCCAAAAATAGTACTTTCCTACAAACATTGTCCTGGCGATTATCAACACGAAAAAGAACGGTGTGAAAGAGAATCCGTCATACGTGTGGCAATTGTCTTTTTTTTATATACTTAGTCTGGCCATAAATACTGTTAAAACTAAAAATAAACAAAATATTACATTTGAATTTGGAATCTGTAATTTTTATATGATTGTTCATTGTGTTTTTTCATTTTGGCGCCAATAAATTGTACAATATTTTGCGATATTAAAATGGAGTGGGGTGACAAAGAGAACCGAATCGCTGTGATTGCACTACGCAAAGTAGGTATGGAGCCAAATGCAATTTTTAAAACTCTCCATACGCTTGGTATTAGTCAAATGTTTGTGTACCGGGCTATTAATAGGTACAATGAGACCTCCTCTGTTTGTAACAGAAAAAGATCTGGCCGTCCACGTAGTATTCGTACGAAAAAGGTGGTCAAAGCAGTAAGGGGTAGAATTCGAAGAAATCCTGTCCGAAAGCAAAAGATTTTATTTTGGGAGATGAAGATGGCACCTAGAACCATGTCGCGTATTTTAAAAGATGACTTAGGACTTGCAGCCTATAAGAGATGCACTGGTCACTTCTTAACTGATAATTTAAAAAAGAATAGGGTGGTAAAATCGAAACAACTACTGAAGCGGTACGCAAAAGGAGGTCACAGAAAATTTTTGTTTACGGATGAGAATATTTTTACAATTGAGCAACATTTTAACAAACAAAATGACCGTATTTATGCTCAAAGCTCTAAGGAAGCTTCCTAATTAGTCGACAGAGTGCAACGTGGGCATTATCCGACTTCAGTGATGGTTTGGTGGGGTGTTGGCTATGAAGGAGTGACTGAGCCATATTTTTGTGAAAAAGGTCTCAAAAGGTATCAAAACATCGGCACAAGTGTATCAAGATACCATTCTTGAGAAGGTAGTTAAGTAGTTAACAACACCATGTTCAATAACCAAGTATGGTCCTTCCAGCAAGACTCGGTGCCGGTCATAATGCTCGGTCCACGCAGTCTTGTTTGGAAGCGAACGTTTCGGACTTCATCAGAGCTAAAGACTGGCCGTCGTCTAGTCCCGATCTTAATCCGCTGGATTATGATTTATGGTCAGTTTTAGAGAGTACGGCTTGCTCTAAACGCCATGATAATTTGGAGTCCCTAAAACAATCCATACGTGAAGAATTTGCCCATAGAAAGAGTGCGTACTTCTATTGATAACTGGCTTCAACGTTTAAAGGACTGTATTGTAGCCAATGGAGACCACTTCGAATAAGCTTTTTATATTTTAAATTGTTTTATATTTATGTATTAAACTAACACACTGTAAAAGTAATAAATGTTATTTGCAAAAGAAAAAAATAAATTTTCTTTGTTACAATATTTATAGCCAGACTAGGTAGATTCTATGATACCTGTAACATTGCAGACGCGGCACCTGGGCAACGACGAAGTGCACGTGGTGTGGTCGGAGCACTGGCGGCCGTACAAGCGCGACACGCTGCCCACACAGTTCTGTGACGTGCTCATCGTGCTGTACCCGCTGCCCGGGGGGCTGCTGCGCTGCACAGTCTCGCGGAAACCGGACGTCAGTATACTCGTACTAGTGTTTTGTTTTACCCAACTACGCACAAAAGAGGGTTAAGGATTTAGCGATCTATACTTAGGGGCCGTTCAATAATCACGTGATATTTTTTAGCAACTTTATAACCCTGGTCATATGTGGTGAGGGTTTAGTGTGAGACGTGTTTTTTTTTTTGGTACAAAGTATATTGAAATTTTCAAAATATGTATTATCTTTAAATACAAGTATATAATCTGATTGCATTTTGGAAAATTAAGCTGTAGACATTAAGATCGTAGGTTGCGCTCAACGTTTAGAAAACGTTTAGCAAACTCGTGCGTTCAACGAAAAAGAAATACAATAAATACACGTGATATCTCATTATATCACGTGTATTTATTGTACCGTCACTTCACTCACAGCGTCACTTAACATCAGGTGAGTTGTGGTCAACACCTAGCTAGAGCGAACCTAGCCAACAATATAAAAAAATAACTAAATCCATTATGGAGAAAGACAAACTTTTTCTTTCAAAAGAAAAGACTCTATAAGTATATTATGTTAAGTTTCTATGATTTATTACTTCAATGTGTGACGTTGCTAAGTTACACTCAAAAATATGACACGGCGTAAATAAGTGTGCGTTTTCCAACTTGTATAGTGTGTGCCTCCATCGAGACCATACACAAATAAGCGATGTATTTTTCGTGAAATATAAGTAAAAATGTTTACTCTGGCATTGCAGGTGTGCGCATTCGGCCCGCTATGGGAGGAATGTGTGGTACGAGTAGGATGCGCGGCCGCGTTAGTACGCGGCGCGGCGGCGGCGGGCGGGCGCGCCGTCCGCGCCGGCATGTCGCTCTACCAACACGCGTACAGCGAACGAGCTCGAGCACTCGACCACATCGTACGCGCGCATACGCATCCACACACGTACGAGGAGTTCGTACAACGCGTCCGGGAACCGGTGTCGCCAGCGCCAGCACCCGCGCCGCCGCTCGCCGCCGCGCTGCTCGACCGCGCGGCCGGACCGCACGAATCGCACGATGTGTCCCCGCGACCAATCAAACGCCTCGGCCCGTTCAAACGGCCGCCGCACGGCGTACCCGCCCCACTCTCCGCACCTATCACCTCCACCCCGCCTCAGTTGCAGCCCGCGCCTCGAAGAAATCGGTGAGCGAGTGACCCCCACACTACTAGATACCTTCATAATTTACGATTCCGAAACTCTGGTGCTCGAAACGGCTAAATGCTACGCAGTTTAATGGACGTATCTTAGCGACCGATCAAAAGGCTTGGTCCGTTCTCTACGCCCCGCTCTCCGCGCCTAGCATCTCCACTCTGCCACAACCCGCCACGGAGAAACCAGTCAACTACGCATCATTACTACAGACTTGATACCTACAGACGTTGCATCAAAATTCACGATCACGAGAAATATCTGCGGTATTCAGAGCGGAATACTAACTGCGCTTAATCCGCCCAAGATTACGAAGTGTATTGTCATGATGCTGGTAGGACGACCATTTTTTAACCACTTGGTTTTTTTTTAAGAGACAGCATGTCATTTCAATAAAACGTTAAAAATTTGATTCCGAATCAATGCTGGCTGCGGACAATGTAGATGTAAGCTCCAATTAATATCTCTTTACGCGGCGCGTAATTATGTGATAACATAGCCGCCGAAGTGTATGTATTCTGAAGTATTAGTATTTATTGGCCTCACTTGAAGTATTTTACTTAAATGTTACTATTGCGTTTGTTTTCATTCTGTTCTTTTGACGTGGACAATTTTTTTTTGGATACGTAATATTTTAGGTATGTCGTTAAATCTAAACGGTTTTTACATTAAAAACTTACTTTTATGTCCTTACAACTTTGATTTTGTTTTCCATAGCAAATTTATTTTAATTGTTTGTTAGATGTTGTTTCATGGTATCGCCAACATTGTCACTGTTATAAGACGGCAACTGTTTTAATCGAAAAGGCGAAAGTCAGTCAAAACCTTTGTTCTCACTAATCGTAATGTCACGGTTTATGCTACATGTAGGCTGTTTCCACGGCTGAGAGTCTTCCAAGACTAAATATGTAAAATTATGTTGTTATGGGATGTAAAATAAACACATAGCGCTTATTTGTTCATTGTTTATATATAATTTGAGTAGAGCTTGTTTCCGAACTTTCAAAAAACTTCAAAGTACTATAAAAAAATGTGCAATGATATCGATTCTATTGTTATTCGATAACTTTAAAATTATTAGCATCTTTTATCGACATGAGAAGTGTTATAATTAATTATAGTAATTTTATCCATGCGGTTTTGGGCAGAGCGTAAAAAAGTAACAACAGAATCGATAGCATAATTAATCGACTTGTCATTTACATCCCCTTTATTTTTGCTACTTAATTCGTCCAAAAAGAGATTAGCATTGTACTGCGAACTTATTTCATGTACTTAATATTTTAAGCTTTATATATAAATCTCGGATCTAACCGACAAACTAAAGGCAAGGCAAGGACTACTCGAATAAAATCGGTACGATGTCGCAACGCAAAAATTAGTAACATCAACACCGCGTAAATAATATTTCTAGACGGACGTCTTAAGACACATAATAATTAATATGTTCCGAACAAGTTAGTCATTACAGTCAATAATCAGTTTAATGCTGTGTAAAATAGGGTCCATTTAGCACAACAAAATATGCTGGTCTAACACTACTCGAAAAAATACTAAAACTAATCCCATTTCTGTCTTAGGAAATCCTAAAAAATTCTCGTGACATTTTCACAAATACATTTTAGTCTATTCTTTGATTTAATTTTCCATCGGTTTATTAATTCTAATATACGTTTCTACTTTTAAGAAGTTCTTGTAAATATGACTATGATACATAATTTTACTAAGAAGTTAGATTTTAGTAGATTATAGCACAAATTAAAAATACTAGAAGTAGGAATGTGTATTCACCTTGCAATTTTACGTTGCGACGTCGCACCGGCTTTACGAGTATACGTGTAGACTCCTCTTAGTTAAATGTGATTCTTCTTGAAGAAAAGCGTTTTCTTTCTTTCACGTTTCAACTAACAGGAGGTTTGTTGGAAGTTTCTGAACGACATTGGTAGTGTTTTAAAAACATTGTAATGTTGATCTTTATAATTTAAGAATCACAAGTATTTTGTGTACATCTCAAATGTAAAGTGCAACATTTACATTCTTTTTTCTGTACATATGTAAACTAGATATAGAGCTTTAACTGTTGTAGGATTGTTATATTGTATTATAACTTTATTTGCAAATTCAGATCAAGTATTTTTCAATATTTCGAAAGATAGATAGATGTAGTGTGATCTTACATTGACGTCATAAAATGTAGTTTATTTATTTTAAATAGATTTTTACTAAAGTATTTAATGATTCTATAAGAATGTCGCTTTTCTACTGAATTTATAGTATAATAACGTGGTAGGGTCTTTACGCTTCAAGATGTATTAAATCAATATTCATTTTATTCATTGCCAGTATAACCAGGTGTTTGAAACCTTTTCCTTAAATTTTGTAATTTGAACATACCAGTCTCTGGAGTAAATTGATTGTAACTTTTTGTACTAATTTAACATTCCATACTAAAATATTCCTTGTGTACCAAACTGATTAACACATCTGCCCCAATGTAAAATAATTTCAGATTATACCAATTTAATTTATGCATTTATGGTATATGTATGCCTATTGGACTCATCCACTAATTATAATACATTCCATTTATAATTTATCAAGAATCTTTATTGCCTCTCAGTATCTCTTAGATAATAAGTTATTTATACTGTTAAACATGCTTATTTCCAATTTTATTTTTAATCAGTATTTTGATAGATGTTTAAGACTGACACGAAAAATATGTATTGAATTCACTTATTAGTATTAAATTGTTATTCATAATTTTTAACTGTGGTGGTATTACTTATAATTTATTTTAAATTTTTAACTAATTTATTAATTGTTAATTAAAATGCATAATGAGCTTCAAGGATTGTCACGTACAACCACGGCATACAACAAGTAATCTGGTTATTAACCCACGGAAATTATGTAATGTAACCAAATTTTATATTCAAAATGGAGTAAAAATAAAGTTTTTTCAAACTTCGTAGTGTTTCTTTGTATTTTTACCATAGTAGCCAAAAAGTGTTTTTATTTTTGCATTCAATGGTATCTATGTGCCGGTGCCAGGTACAACACATTGCCTGGACGAGAACCTATACATTTCCTAGGACTTAAGATGCAGGTGTAGGTTAAGGTCTCTTCAACCTTCACTGCCTGTGTTTATATTTTGAGTTATAGAAAGATGTACCTATGTACATATTGGTATGAGTAATTTATTTTTCTGTCTCATAGTTTGAAGTCTGAACTTCAATTCCGATGTACAAGGTGTCATTATACCTATAGAGTCCTAATTCCAGTGTCTTAGGCATAGTCTATATTTCCTAATAATAATAACAAATAAAATATTTACTTGGTGGTAGATCTCCTTAGCAGGAGGTCATCTAGGTAGGTACCACCGCAGTACCAGATATTCTGCCGCCAAGCAGTAGTGTGTAAACATTACTGTGTTCCGGTTTGAAGGGTACTGCAGCTAGCGAAATTACTGGGCTGTTGAGACTAACCATCGAAAGTCTCAAAGTAATGAGCACCAAAGCAGCGATGCCCTGGACTTTGTTTTGTTACTCAAAGTTCTGTGTATCGCTGTAATGGTCATGGACAGGCGTTATCTCTTACCATCAAGAGAGCGTCTCGTTCGTCTCATTATTTGTCACATAAAAAAAAAAAAAAATATATTATTTGCAGTACATAATTTGACGAATTTTGTAGCCTTGAGTTTGGCCAGTTATAATGTAAATTCTTTGTGTACCTACTTCTTTACAGTCAATGTACACTTGTATTACTGTTTTAAAAGAAGTCAGATTTTCTGGATTTTAAATTTATTAGTCACTTCAGCTCAAAGCTAATAACTTCATGAGGTTACGTGATTAAAACAAAAAGACAGAAATACAGCACAGGATATTGTATTAAAAATTTAGTTCTTGGGTAATTTATACATTCCACCTTGAAACACTAACTGGTGTGTTTTAACCTTAGTGTCTAAAAACTGTCTTAGTTCTTGAAGGCTGCATTCTGTGCCTGGAGCTTGTGATGCAAACATTTTTAGCATTTGATGAATGCGGTCTAGTGGGAGGGAATCCAGATTAGTCAACATTCCTACAATGTATGACCAGAAAACCTGCAATTCACCTTCTCTTTGGTCATGGGCGGAAGCCATTGCACTCTCTGCTTCATCATCTTCACAAATCATTTCTTGAACTTGGTTTGTGGTAACAGAACTTTTGTTTGGATCTGAACCATCTACCAGTACAAAATAATCAGGCGTTTTTTCAGATATAAGTCCCATTGATTGCCAGTATGTTATTTTTCTTCTCAATACTGTAATTGGTACTTTCATAACTTGATGCAGTTCATCTATTGACCACTCTGGTTTGTTTTGAAAATGCATTATCAATGTGGCATTGAATGGCGACACTGTCAAGTCTAGTTTCTTCTCACCTATCTCTATTTCAATGTTTACATTGCCAAGATGGGGTTTCCAGCTCAGTGTCCTATTTCCTTTTAAAGCCTCAAATGACTTTGTGTAGGCTTCCAGATGTTGTTTGATTTCTTCAGGAAGCTCAAGACTTTCATCCTTGAAAGGTGGCCAAAACTGAGCAGACAAAATCATTGCATTTGATGTAAACTTTTTATTGAGTTCTTCAATGCCTCTGTCTTGATGTATCAAAGCATTTATTCTCTTAGAATCAGAAATATCCTTGAGCATCACCTCACAGAAGTGTAACTGGGATTCTCCAAATCTTAATTTCAACAGTTCTAAATATCGGATTTCTTTATCTGTGTTGATGGCACTCTGAGCTAGCAGTCTGTCTGCTAATAAAGTTCTGTATTCATTTACAAACAGTTCCTTGCTGCCATAAACATTAACAAGCATAGATATTATGTCACTAGCTCTTCTGTCACTAGAGTTGACTTTAGGATCTGCATCTACGGGATCAGGCATCCATTCATCCCAGTCTTCATCCTTATCCTGGTCCCCATCAGGTTCCGTAGCAAACTTTGCTAACTCTTCAGCCAACTCACTGCCCGCTCCTTCTTCTGTGAGACTGCTCACAACACTTCGAACTGTGTCTTCTCTATTTCGCAGATAATTCCTAACTGGCTTTGTAACTGTGTCAAGTATAACTCCTGAAGGATCTAAATGTCTTAATGATCTTATGGTGGAAATATATGCTGTTAAAATATCAGGTGTATTCACACCTGGATGAAGTAACCTAGTTTCTAAAGCATTTTGAAGCTTTTTACAAAGTGTAGGCCTCAGATCTGTCTTGTCCAAACACAACTTAATGTCATCCACGGCAGGTTGTGAGTCTGGGTACTCAATTATTATATTAAAAAGTTGATCTATTCTTATTTTCGTGTAACTATGATACAAAAAATAACTTAGTTTTTGTTTGAACTTGGTTATCGCATTTTGAATGTGTCTGTCATCTGGGGGAGGCTTTGAAGAACCTGCACAATAAATCCTTGTTAGCCATGACACCACTGTAGTTTCAAGCCAGTTTTCTAAAAAGCCTATGTGAGAAACATCAAAGGTGCCATTACAAAGTTTCTCAATCTGAGATTCAATCCTCACTTGTATAAAATTAGTCAACACTTGGCCGGCTAATCTTTCCAATAGCTGGAATTCCACTAATTTCCTGTTAGTGTCATGAAAAACTTTGACTATGTATGCACAATTACATTCAGAAAAATCATTCGAACATCCTGAGCACATCACATCTTCACCCATATCTGAACTGTCATACATGTTATCGAAAACGTTAAAGGATACTTTATAGAAATGGTTGATGATAACATGGAAATCCAAAGGCAGTTGGGATAGCAAAGTTGCTCTTACAAGTTGTTTAAATCCTAATATTATATCCCATTCTCCATATATAGGTTTGTTATCACAGCAGCTGTTATTAAGGATAGTGAGTCTTTGTAGCATAGACGAGAAGCTTGATACAGATTCATACAACTCGTTCACAGCAGTTTTAAACAACTGAAAACCTTTGATTTCTTCTTCTACACGAGTAAACTTCGACCAGAATAGAGGCGCTATGTGCTGACGAAGATACTTTTCGATGTGTAAAAGAACAAGGTCTCGGATTTTGACTTGAATACCCAGGCCAACAATAATTTCATGGATTTCTTCATACTCAGTATTTGTGCAGTCTGAGAAGATTACATCGTTAAGAATTGGAAAAGCATAGTTGGTTTTGTTCCAGTACACTTTTAAATTGTCTTTTGAGTGGGACATTTTTGTTAGAATTAATATCAAAATAAGGTATTTAAAATACTACACACTAACGCCATCTCTTATGTTCTAGTATAGTTGTGTACCTACCTTCTTATTTTCTACTAAATAAAATATCAGTCTATGCAAAGCCGCTACGTGTGTTTCATTAGGTTATGGGCCCAGTATTTATTTTCCTACTTATTTTCGGTATAATTGTGATTAATTTACGTGCGAAAGTGTAAAAATGTCGACGGCGGGTTATTTGGTAAACGTTCCGAGGCTCAAGGGACGAGAAAACTACGACGATTGGTCGTTCGCGACAAGCAATTTCATGCTACTCGAGGGCATCGACATTGAAAATGTTCCTGAGTCTATCACGGAAGCTGACAACAAGAAAGCCAAAGCCAAGCTTGTGATGACTATCGACTCCTCGTTATATGCGCATATCAAGTGTGAGACTACAGTGACTAGTGTGTGGAATAAATTGAAAAAGTTGTTCGATGACACGGGACATCAACGAAAGATAAGTTTGCTTCGAACATTGATTTCAATACGTCTTGAAAACTGCGATTCCATGACAGCCTACGTATCTCAGATGGTCGAAACTTCGCAAAAATTAAAGGGGACAGGTTTTGAGATCACAGATGAGTGGATCGGTTCATTACTTTTGGCTGGGCTACCGGATAAATTTTCGCCAATGATAATGGCGATTGAGCATTCTGGTATCGCCATTAGTGCCGACGTCATAAAAACAAAATTACTTGACATGAGTGTAGAAATTGGCACTGAAACGGAAACGGCTTTTTGGTCAAAGAGAAGTGACAACACTTACCGTGGCGCCAAATCTCAACTGTCAATGTCAAATAGCAATTCAACCAGCCGTAAACAAATTAAATGTTATAATTGTAAGAAAATTGGCCATTTTAAAAATAAATGCCCAGATTTAAAAGCGAAAGACACAGTGAACGCTTTTAGTGCCGCATTTTTAAATGGTAGCTACAAAACCGATGATTGGTACATTGACTCGGGAGCAAGCATGCACATGACACCAAATCGTGAAAAATTGTTGCATACCCGGCAAGTGCTCGAGAAACGTGAGATAATTGTAGCAAATAAGATGACTGTTCCTGTTTTATGCGCCGGAGATACACAGATAAAAACCAAAGTAAATTCTCAGAACTACGACGTGATTGTGAAAGATATTTTGTGTGTACCAGACCTCTCAACGAATCTGCTGTCAGTCAGCAGGCTAATAGAAGCAGGAAATAGAATTACATTCCGACAAAATGAGTGCCTAATACACAGTAAACAAAACGAGCTCATAGGAATAGCTGAGAAAGTAAATGGTGTATACAAATTAAACACAGTGAAGTCTGAGGTGTTGGTGGCAGGAGCAGCACAGATATCGGTCAGTAACGCGCAGTGGCATAGACGGCTAGGTCATATAAATAGTAATGCCTTGCAAAAAATGAATGAAGGTGCTGTAGAAGGAGTTACTTTTAACAAGAAAGCTGGCATACAGATCCAGAATTGTGAAGTATGTTGTGAGGGTAAACAAACACGTTTTCCTTTTCCATCAGCCAACCATAGAAGTGAAAAACTATTGGATGTAGTTCACTCAGATTTATGCGGGCCGATGGAGACCAAGTCGCTCGGTCAGTCAAAATATTTTTTACTATTCATAGATGATGCCAGCAGAATGACTTTTGTCTATTTCTTGAAGGAAAAGAACCAGGTATTTCAGCGCTTCAAAGAATTTCGGGCTATGGTTGAGACTCAAACAGGAAATAAAATAAAGATAGTGAGAACAGACAATGGAGGGGAGTATTGTTCACGAGAGATGGAGAACTTCATGAAAGAAGCTGGTATCGTCCATCAGAAGACCAACCCACACACTCCAGAGCAGAATGGTCTCTCAGAGCGTTTCAACAGAACTATAGTTGAAAGGTCTAGATGTATACTGTTTGAAGCAGATCTTGACAAATGTTTTTGGGCTGAAGCAGTACATACTGCGGTATATTTAAAAAATAGAACGCCAGCCGCCAGTTTAGGCATGATGACACCATTCGAGAAGTGGACAGGTAAGAAACCTGACTTGAGCCATGTCAGAATATTTGGCAGTAAGGTAATGGTGCATGTTCCCAAAGTACAAAGAAAAAAGTGGGATAAGAAGGCTGACAGATTGATTCTAGTTGGGTATCCAGATGATGTGAAAGGATATAGATTATACAACCCAAAAACAATGAAAATTACTACGAGCAGAGATGTCATCATTATGGAAAAGCAAGACTCTGACATGGCTCAAGTGGTAGTAAATAAGAAAGGAGAAAAGTTGGAGAAAGAAGGAAATTCAGAAAGAGAAGAAAACTCAGAAAGAGAAGATAGTTCATTCGAAGAAACAGTGTTAAATATGAATGATTCTACATATATCTGTGACTCATCGAGCAGTCAAGATGATTCATATCTCTCTGTGTCCGAAAAAGAAAATGAGTCTATTGTAGAGGAGGTAGTTCCAGTAGTGGTTAGTAAGCGTCAGAGAAAACCCGTTGAATGGTATGGCATATCTAATCTATGTGTTTTGAATGACCTGGAATCCAGTGGCGGTGAATTCAGCTATGAAGACGAAATGAATGGACCGGAGAAGGAACAATGGAGACAAGCGATGATGGATGAACTGAAAGCTTTCGATGACAACCAAGCATGGGAATTCGTGGACAGAAGGGAAGCTGATAGGGTAGTGCAGTGTAAGTGGGTTTTTAAGAAAAAGTTTGAAAGTGACAATAAAGTTCGATATAGGGCAAGACTGGTTGCAAAAGGGTATACTCAGAAACATGGACAGGACTACAATGAGACATACTCACCAGTGCTTAGATACTCAACTTTAAGACTTTTATTTGCATTGAGTGTAAAACTTAACTTTCAAATTACACATTTAGATGTAACTACTGCATTCCTGAATGGCTATCTAAACGAAAATGTGTACATGCAACTACCACCAAATTTAGAGTGTAAAGATAATTATGTTCTAAAATTAAAACGTGCAATCTATGGCTTGAAACAATCAGCTAGGGCTTGGAATGTAAGAGTAAATGATTGTTTATTGGAAGCCAACTTTGTAAAGTCAAAATTAGAACCATGCCTGTTTATTAAAAAATGTAAAAAGGAGCAGATTCTTATAGCAATTTTTGTTGATGATTTTTTCATTTTTTCAAACAGTAATAATATGCTAAATGAGTTAAAAATGTTGTTAATATCAAAATTTAAAATTAAGGATCTGGGACAAATAAAACAATGTTTGGGCATGAGAGTAAAAATGTATGATAATGGCTGTATTTCCTTAGATCAAGAAAATTATGTAGATCAAATTTTAAGCAAGTTTAATATGACAAATTGCAATGTTGTTGATACTCCAATTGAAAGTAATTTAAAATTAGAGAAAAGTACAGAAGTTAGTGAATCATTCCCATATCAACAACTGATAGGAAGCTTGATGTATTTAAGTGTCTTAACACGACCAGATATCTCCTACAGTGTAAGTTATTTGAGCCAATTCAATAATTGTTATTCTTTAATCCATTGGAAACATGCAAAAAGAATTTTAAGATATTTATGTAAAACTAAATCTTATGGGCTAATGTTTACTAAAGATAATTACAATTTAGAAGGTTTTGTTGATGCAGATTGGGCCTCAAATACTTTGGATAGAAAATCCTACACAGGATTTTACTTCAAGTTCTCAGGAACTGTTGTTTCATATGAATGTAAGAAGCAGCCAACTGTAGCTTTATCAAGCACAGAAGCCGAATATATGGCGATAGCAGAGGCATGTAAAGAGGCTATTTATTTAAAAAACATATTGTTTGAAATTGTAAACTTTTGTGATTATGTTATCATTTTGTATAATGACAACCAAGGTGCTCAGAAATTGACAGAGAATCCCCTGTTCCATAAAAGAACTAAGCACATTGATGTGCGTCACTATTTTGTTAGAGAAACAGTTGCTAACAATCTTGTAAAGATAATTCATCTGCCAACGTCTGAAATGCCCGCAGACCTACTGACTAAAGGGTTAAGTAGTGTAAAGCATAACTATTTTGTAAAGAAGCTAGGTATTCAAAATATTGTTTGATGGCTGTATGCTATTTTTTTGTGTAACCAAAATATAAGTGTTTAGATTATTTTGATAAATGGAGGTGTTAGAATTAATATCAAAATAAGGTATTTAAAATACTACACACTAACGCCATCTCTTATGTTCTAGTATAGTTGTGTACCTACCTTCTTATTTTCTACTAAATAAAATATCAGTCTATGCAAAGCCGCTACGTGTGTTTCATTAATTTTCTCATTTATTAACGTTGAAATGCAAATAATTCTTCGGCTTTGCAAGAATTAAAATTTAGTAAATAAGTAAACAGCTAAACAGTAAAGCAAGACAAAGCTATTTTTTTTTTTATTTATTTGTAACCAGTCTAATTGTAACTGGCTATTGGATACATACAGACCGCTCAGGAAAAAATGTTTTTTGTAAATAATTTATCGGCAAATGGTGACGGTCTATAATGTCTAATCTTCTTAATAATTATTATCTCCTTAATAATTTGGTTTTTGCAATTTGTCTAACATTTTTTGTTACAGCCAAAGTCCAGTCTTGGTCTTTCGGAATGTATACTTGCTACTGGCAGAATAAAATAGTTATTAAGGTTATGAAAAAAGAAAAAAAAATAACATGACGTTGACACTAAACTACATCTTGACTTTCATATTGTTTATTTTTCTTTCAAAGTAAAAAGCGCCGTACGTCATGAATTTGCCAGTGTCTATTAGCAAAACCCGAAATCCGCCTGAGGGCTCCGCGATACTATATATATAAATATTTCAACATAACTAAAAGTGTAAAAAAGTTGTACTGGAATGCGTAATATGAAAGCGCAACATTTCAGCTAGGAGTATAGTCATCAGATCAACACAGACTCAATGAACAATAAAAAATACACTATAACAATTCTAGATTACTTTAGGACCCCAACAATTATTTCTGTCAGGAAGGGCTTTATCGCCAAATAAGTTAGAAAATTGCTACTATATGCTATATGAACCAGTAATATTATACCTGACAGAACCTCAGATAAATAAACCAGTCTTGGTTTGGTTGTCTACTCAAAGGATAGGATTGATTCTATAGGATTTTGGAAAAAATATTTTTTATAATAAATTATTAAAAATATAAACATTATTGCATGGGTTTCACCATAATTATTACAGTTGATTTACTGCATTAATCTACTTCACCCAGTTACACTATGTAGATGTTATGGTAATGCCAATGCTTAGCTTGATGGACTAGTAAATTAGGTTTTAGTTTTTATAAATTTTTAAATAGTAGGTATTTATATTATTAATGGACATAAATGAGAAAATTTTACAGTACACTTAATAATATATTCAAAAATATTAATGTATAGGCTCCGGTTGCTGTGTAATAAGTAATCCAAATCTTTTTTTTATTGTTATTCTCTGCCGAGAGTATTTATCTTCTGGTGAGAAACGAGCTGAAACAATAGTGGATAAACATCAGTAAAATACCTAAATACAAATATTCTATTGATAACATCAAAGTTAACAGTTCATTTATTATATCATACCAATAATTATTTTTCTAGTTAAAGTAATATTTTTTTACCTGGATGAGCTGATAATGTGGGTTTGCCACTCGGGTCCATAGTCTGAAAGATTTCATACATATTGTTAACACCAATTTCGAGATGTCAAAATACATAACATATACATATATTTTTATATAAATATTGCACCTTTATTAGCATGTATTAGATAGATGTAAAGAATAGAAAAATGTTTAGGATATGAAATAGCACCCCTATCGATAGAAAATATAAATTGCTTTAAAGTATTACTTATGTACTAAATCAGGCAAATTGATGTGCAAGAGCATCAGGACTGGTGTGTCCTATGTATGTATGTGGTCTACTTTTGGCAACGAGAGCTTAGACGAATTTTAATATGTCAACAATAAAAATACGCATTTACAATTTGAAGGTTAAGTTCAGTGTTTTTGTTTATACTTACTGCCAAAGTATACTGCCTGTCACCGTTTTCATTCAAATAATATCTAAGATACATGTTGTGAAATAATAGTTTCCGTAGGTGTTTAAAAAACTAAGCGTTTTAAAGTTAAAGACAGCTTAATCCAAAATCACATGTAAACAATTGGGAATGGGAATAAAACGTATGGCGAACGGATCGAAAATCAAGAAATTCGAGAACGAATCATTTCATACCTGACGTCAGTGACGTACAGAGTACAGAATATTTGATTTTTTTTTACTTTTGTCATAGCGCTTTACGTATTCTGCCAGAGTCAACTAGTTTACATGTTACTTGCTTCCCCCACTTTTTATGACTATAGTAACTTTACTAGAAGCGATGGAATTTTGAAAGCAACACGAAAAACTATGTTTCACCCTTAGACCATCCAACCAATTGGTTGAAAGGTCTAAGGTTTCACCACATTATATCACTTTTCCACACTCGCGCCTTTTCTGTATTTTTAGACTCGCGCTTGTAATTCGGTACTTATGAATAAAACACCATTATTTCTATGCATATAAACACTCGAAAACTCACTATAATACAATGGGGACTCTTGGAAAAAAATACAATGGGGCGACATGACTCTTTCCACCTTCCCGCCAGAACACTGGGAAATACTTAAAAAGCAACGCCAAAATCAAAGAATAAAAAAAATATCTGTGTCAATAATGTCACAACTGTCAAACGTCAGTCGTTTCGATCGTTTGTTTTGTTTGTTGCGATGTTTTCGTGAAAAATGAGAAATTGAAAAACTAGTTTTATGCGGCGTACTCTAATAAATTTTCTGCATTCCAAAGTTATCCCCTATCGTAAAATGTCTAATCTACCTCCTCGTAAAATCTCCACATCTAATAAAGCCAAACAAGATGCTTCTCCTCTCCAAATTTTACTGCAGATGGGCTTTCCGAGACATCGGGCGTAAGTTAAGATTTCTTAGTGATAATCTTTTCAACCTACTTTATGGCCATAACAAATTTTTGAAGTATGCAGTAATGTTTATAGATTTAAATAAATAAAAATTCAAATCCTATGTCCGACTTCGCACATCCCATTACCGTTAAAAGTTTCGTCCCCATATTTTGCAAATGTTAAAATCATTTTATAAAAGTCATTTTGCCATGAAGCATATTATAAAAGTCATTTTGCCATCATTTTTACCAAAAATAATAGTTATTACAACTACCCTAACAAATGTGTTATGCGAGCAAAACTTTATCTTAATGACTTTCACATTAGGTATACCATATACTAATTTTTTTTGGCACAATTAACTTAGTAAGTTTTTTTGCCCTGCCCAGGCTGAAAGCATTAGCTGCTACAGGCAATCGTAGTGTTCAATTGGCTTCTGACTGGTTACTAACACATGTAAATGACGGATTTATTGATTCCGATGAGCCTCGGGAGTACATCTTTTATGCAAGTCCTACCGGGCCACTACTAGCACAACTATTGGAATTTTGGGACAAGTCAAAAACAACTGCTGGTTGGAATGGAGCTCATAATTTTCCACCTCATATCACATTGGTGTCTTTTTTTAAGGTAAGAAGAATATAATAAATGTTATGAATGTAAAAGTACCTTGTTGCTCAATCTTTATTGATATTATCAGAATAAATTGAACTTGTGTCTTGGCATCAATATGACATCTGTATTGAATTCATTTTAGAACAAAAATTGTGCCTAAACTGAGTCTTATAAGAGTATTTTGTATAATCCTATGACTCTGTATGTATATTATAAATAATAATCTTTGACTGGTAACTTACTCTATATATGTCACAAAAAACCTTATTTATAGACTTAATAGAATTGAATTTTACATTGTTAGATACTAAAAAAGTATGATACATTTAAAATAGATCAATATAAAATATATGACATGAACAAACAGTGTGAGAATGCAGTCAGCATTCTAGGTATGTTAAGGCAGGGTCTGGTGTGCACCCCCCCGTGGGTTCCCGCCTTGTCGTGGCGGGGGGGCTGAGTAACCGTGACTGGTCACCACGGTGAAACTAAGCGGAACCCGAGGTGGGGCTGCTTCTCCGGGTGTTCCCCCGGGCCTGGTAGAAGCGGCCAAGTAGGTTGCGGACTGTGTGGGCGGTATCGCAACTGAGGCGGGCTGCAGTGTCGAATGGGAGACACTGCGGCTGAGGGTTGGAGGCCGCGGCGGGAGAGGACTGTCGGTGTTTCGTTGCCGCTTTCCCTACCTTCCGCGGCCTTAACGGGGCCGCCACCGTTTGATGGCGGACGCGGTGGGGCTACAGGGGAAGAGGAGTGTCGGTGTCGCGTTGTGCCGCTCTCCCTGTCCTCTGCAGCCGTGGTGGCAGGCGGCGGGGCCACTCACCTGACCCGTCGCATGAGGACCACTGGCGTTCAGACATGGGGTCGTCTGGCGCCAGTTGATATTGGTCCTCGAGGTGGGTCACGACAAGCCATGTTATGGCATGTCGTGACGGCAAGAGGGGCCCGACCCCAGGAGGTGGCCTGGCGACGGGCTCTCCACGTGTCCCTCTGATGAGCTGAGGGCGCAGTGGAGGAGCCGAGTGGGAGGGGGTTGCGGAATGGGGGGAGTGCCGGTCTGGCGATCCCCATTCCAAGCAACCAAGTGGCAGGCGGCGGGGCCACTTATCTGACCCGTCGCATGGAGACCAGGGGCGTACGGACATGGGGCTGTCCGACGCCCATTTGCTGGTTTGGTCTCCGAGGTGGATGACGATGTGTCGGGTGTTCGGACACATCGTCATTGTTGCGGGGTGAGCTTAGGCTCCCCGAGGCGGGTCCGCGAGGACAAGCGCTGTCGAGGCCGCGGTAGAGTGCGAAAGCGTGCCCGCAGCCTCGACACAAAGCGCCGAGGTGGAACACTCCAGGGTTTTTAGTGGGTAGGCCGTCATTAGGACGGAGAGTCCCACATAACCACCGTGCCCGCCCCAGGGCCGGTGGTATACACAAAGTACCTATTTTCCCTGGACAAAAAAAAAAAAAAAAAAGGGTCTTGTGTGCAGGGCACTTTTGGAGTAGTTAGACTTTGACTGTAATTATCTTTTTGATAATAAAAATAAATGTTATATAATTTGATTATACAATATTGCATATTGACATAAATATGAAATTTATTTATATATAATGATATTAAGTTGAATTTTTATTTGTATATTACTAATGAAAATACATTTTCAGGCTCCAGATGATGCATCACTACAGCTAGCAAAAGCAGTTAAACATGTGGTTGAAAATATAGGAGACCCACCCTCCAGTCCATTGAAGCTTGAATCATACATCTCTCATAACTTCATGGGCCTGTTTGTCTCCGAGGAACATGCAGAATACTTAAAGAAAATTGCTATACAGTATGTGAAACAAGTGTCTTCCGCATGTGAGTATAAATCATCATAATAATCTGCTTGTTATACTGCTAGATGTAGGCCTCCGAAAGCATGCCATTTACTTTGAAAAAATATCACACCAAGTATAAACACTGAGTTGCGATTACCTATCAGATTACTGTCAGAAAGTGAATATTTCCTGTTATTTAGAATTTGCACATCTACTGTAGATTTCACTTGGTATCTTACACAAATCAAATACAGTATAGACTGTACACCTGCAGATTTAGTTGTTTCAAAAATTATGTGTGCTGCTACTCGTAAATTTAGTCTAATGAAGTTCAAAACTAGCAGTGAGTTGAAGGGACTAAACCTGATGAGACTTATTTTATAGACTGCTTAAAAACAAACGGTTTTTTATTTTAAAAAAATAATCTTTCATTTATATTATTATGAAATTACAATATTTTTCAAATGTAGCAATAAACTGCAGCCAGTATAAAAAATGTTAGAGATGAAACATTTTTGTTTGACTTTTTGAAATTCACTAGTTATCAGTCAATATTCAATAATAAATGGTCTGTAGAACATTAATGATATTTATAAATAATGTGTAGCTAAAAACTTTAGTGATATTACATATATGTATGGATATAATTTTACATCTTTTCATAGTAAATGTGTACTAGGCTAGGGTACTCATCATTATAAACAACTTTTACTAAGAGACAAATCCTGTAACTTTAAAATCAGCTGTGTATATTTTGGTGCAGGTTAATATTATGCTGAGTGATTAGGTTTGTTCCCATAATAATAGATTTTTAATGATATGAAGTAATCAGATGAACGACACACTCTCCTGATGGTAAGAAATAACACATGTTATGACCCTTGCAGTGATATCTAGAACTTTGAATAACAATATAAAGTTTGAGGTGACATCACATTAGCTTCACTCATTACTTTGAATTATTCAGAAAGGCAATTGTTTTTAATTTTGCTATTTACTATCTAATTGAAAGTGAGGGTTGTAAGGCCAGAACCAATGCATCACGTTTGTGGTTTTTTTTGTTTAAAAGTTACTGTAGGTCCCTACAATGATGTTTACCAAGTAGTAGCAGAATTATTTTTCAACCTAGGGAGCGTCTATTATTTACATGATCTGTTTTTTTTTTTTCATTTTGTAGCCCATTTCTTGAGGAAGGTTATAGGCCATTTATCATCATGACATAACCCTTAGAAACCGATGGCGGGTGAAATCGCTGTGCACCGCTACTTGTTAATAAGTTCCTTATTCATAATGATAAGTACAATTATATTCTATCTTGTGTCATACACAGTATTATAGCGAAAGGTTATGATAATCAAGTAAACATATAACTAGTTGCATATAATGGTGTTGGGGCAACTTGAACCCTGCGCACCAGGGATGTATGCTGTTTCCCCATAGTCGCATAGAATAGCAAAAATAGATGCGCGACTCGGCAAACGTCCCTGATGAGCTACGCATCTAAACTTATTATTATTTTATTTTCTATATTAATAAAACATAAATGTGTTAAGTGTTATATTTTTTACACAGTGGGTGTTACAGTGGATACCTATGAGCATTTGGATGTGTTGGGAACATGCTTCCCTTGGTGCACAATGCAGCAAGAGAAACCTATTAAATGTAAGATATATTATGTAGTCTATGTTATATGTACACGTAAATTATTTAGTTTTATAATATATATTTTGTTTTATTTAAAAAAAAAACCACAGCTTTCCCTGTACATTATAACTTATCGCTAAGTTATTATTTGCTATCCATATTTGCTCTAAACACAAATGGAATAATGTATCATTTACATTATAATTTGTCAAATAAACAAAATGAGACACTCATAACTGCTTACCTATACAACCTACTTGATGCGGAGACTTGTTACCGCTTAAAAACTATTTACACGGTGTGATTACAGCTACTGTTTCCGTGTATATTATTAGCCTTTATGATGATTTTGTACATTCTTAAAAATTGTACCAACTACCCATACTGTAAATAAGTATCTATTTTAATATTATGATGTATTTATCGTCTTGTAGGCTAGAGGGATGCTAGTAGCGGATATTTGAACTTGAGCATGCAACTTCACGCTTTTTAAGGTAATTATTGTTTTATTTTTGCTATAGCGTGTATTGTACTTTTGCTTTACATATCTAGAGAACAATTTTTAAAGTCTATCGTGTAGACATGTGGACACATGTCATGGTTAGGTGGGATTTGAACAGATGGACAAAGGCAGTTATAGAATGGTAATTTTTTAATTATCCTCGGATTTTCTAATTTAATAGGGCTGGTTGCAACCAGCCCTATTAAATTAGAAAACTTTGTAAAGTATATAAGGCGAAAGATAAGCTTTACGTAGGACCGGAAAAGATGGGTAAACGAGTGGTCTAAATCCAGCAGTGGGTAAAAACTGAGATACTGGTCTCAAAAGCCTGTCGCTTCTTGAATCTACTCGCTAATTCCAGCACGGCTAAAAATAAAGACTGTTAAGGTGATTTGGTTTCCATACAAATATTTTTTTTCCATTTATGGACAAATGGAGCATAATTTTACAGTGAAATCACAGCAACTGGCATTTACTTTGGTCTTTATTTGCGGTAAATCACTTACAACAACGGTAACAATTTGCGGTAACAATTGTAAAGTTATGCTCCATTTGTCCATAAATGGAAAAAAAATGTTTGTATGGAAATCGAACCACCTTAATTAACAAAATCTAGTGTACAACGCGTGTACCACGTGTATAACACCCGGATGTTGTAGCAACTTTATCGAATGTATAAACATAATATCCGTGTTTATGGTTCATATTACAATAAGAAATTGTATGCGACATTGTGTATAATTCGTAAAAATATAGGTATACTTAAATATCAAATTACAATGGAGGAACTAGATTTCTGTAGGTACCTACTACGTAACCGATAGAAAATTAGATTTAAAAAAGTATAAGTGGGATAAAGCCACTGGTAATAATGACTAGAAACTCTATTTTTATACTTTTGAACTTTGTTTACGTTCTATGTAATTCTCACAAATTGTGCTGGAGCAATTGATATATTTGAATCACGTTGGTACCTACTCTAGGAATACTTACATTGGAAAGCATAATATAACAATGAAATTAACATAAAAAAATAATTGAAAAACCGGCCAAGTGCGAGTCGGACTCGCCCACGAAGGGTTCCGTACCATTATCTATAAAAACGGCAAAAAATCACGTTGTGTATCCCTTAAATATTTATTTTATCCTGTTTTTTAGTTGTTATAGCGGCAATAGAAATACACTATCTGTGAAAATTTCAACTGTCTAACTATCACGGCTCATGAGACACATAGACAGATAGACAGACAGTCGGACGGACAGCGGAGTCTTAGTAATAGGGCCCCGTTTTACCCTTTGGGTACGCAACCCTAAAAATACATGTTCTATCGTTTCTGTAGCATGTATTTTATGCAATTTTTATTTATGTTAATTTCGACATACATAATTATCATATACGTGACGGTGTGAGCATTGGTGCCGTCTTAGTTTTCATACATGATCTTCCCGTAAATTTCTATGGTAGCGTGTTTGGTTACTCTCTATTTTTAGAAACAAGCACGAAACTTCAAAATTTCTACGAGTACGATATTAGATTTAACGTCTATCACTTAATACTTATATGTATTTCTTTATTTATTAAAATACATATAGAGTTAATTTGTTACTTGCTAAAATAGTACATTCATTTGGTATTCAAAAGGGGTGTTACGTGAATTTTTTTCCGGGAGTTTTGAAAATTGGTGATTTTATTGGTCTTTGTGCTCTTTCCGTATTTTCACTTTGCTGCTTCGTACCTTTGCGGTTCGCGCTAGGTTTTCGACAATTTCTCCATTCAGACTCATTTTTATAAAGAAAATAGTTACTGTTATATTAATATAAAGTGATAATTTGGAAAGAACACGTCAAAATCTATAAAATCACTAATTTTTAAAAGTCCTCAAAAATTTTCCGGGTAAAACTTCAAGTAACAAAGCACGCATGCATCACGCAATTCAATGACTTTATTTCGGCATATTTCACAAAGTCATGACTATCGACATTTTTGTTATCTGTTGGTGATTTTTTTATCTATGAGTGTTGTAGGTATAACTGACATGTTTGTATCTACGAGTATAAAATGTTATCCTGTTCAGATTGCGCTGTAACATTAGTCACTAGATTATCTCGACTTCACTCATTAGATTGAGAACATGGTGGTAGAACTCCTCAGCAGGAGGTCGTCTAGGTAGGTATCACCGCAGTACCAGATATTCTGCCGCCAAGCAGTACTGTGTAAACATTACTGTGTTCCCATTTGATGGGTACTGTAGCTAGCAAATTACAGGGCTGTTGAGAGTAGCCATCGAAAGTCTCGAAAGTAATGAGCGCCAAAGCAGCGATACATTGGACTTTCTTTTCCTACTCAAAGCTCTGTGTATCGCTGCATAGATCATTGATAGACGTTATATCTGTTACCATCAGGAGATCGGCTCGTTCGTCTCAAAACTTTTACATAAAAAAAAATTGTTTATTTCATAACGAACCTACTGAGAACTTAAAATGAGTCTACTGAGTTGTAAATTAAGGATATGAGATATTTGTGTTTTAAGATTCACTTAAATCCGTAAAGCCGTTATAAAGTTTGTAGAAGAACCAAACATGCACACCACGGATTTCCTTGTATACTATCTCTGTGATACACATGCATACTCAAAACATTTCGCATTTCTTATATCAGTGTGATGTGTGATGATACGGTGTAGGTACTGTTACGTAATCTAAAAAGGTTTTTAAGTACATTTAGCTCTATTGTATGTATACTTTAGCGATAAGCTTGGAGCCACACGTGAAGTCGCTCCACATCACGTTGGCGTATCATTTCGACGTGTCTGCGTACGAGCCACTAAAAGCGCTTGTGGATGAACTACAGCCCGCTGAGGCGAGCTGGGAGCTTAGACTGTATTCTCGGGATCCGCGCTTCGCTAACCATCAGGTAACAGTCACGACTGTGGCATATTCTTAAGAGGTGCCCATTAAATTAGGCGATTTTTCAACCCCCCTACACTCTCTTGATGAGATTTGACTCGATCCACTCCCCTCTCTAAACTCTCGTAAGATTTTTTGTGGAAATAACTACATTCATCTGTACTTGATTCCGTTGGATTTATAAAAAATATACAAAAAATTGCTTAATTATTTTGGACAAAAATAGGATCACAGTGAGAAAATAGAACAATAAAATACTTAAATAGGAACTACTAAAATTCGATTTAAAGACAATTTTACATTGTTTTTTTGCGAAAAAGATATTACGTGGTATTTGCCGAGTCCTCTTACCCACGTGAGATTCGGCTCGGACCCCCTCCAACGACTAATGTAATTAAGGGACGCCCCCTTATGTGCCCTCCTTAAATTCTATACCCAAATAAATAATGATAACGAAACTGTTCCGAATCATGTGTAAGTGTAACTAGCTAGCAATGTATGATTAACTTTTGTATAGCACAGGAAACAATGTTTGTTTTATGACTTTTAATTAGCAGCAAAAAATCAGCTGTTACACAGAAAATGTGTCAATTAATTATTTTCTTTACTTCGGGCAAATACGAGGTTTCGATTTGTTTGATCTGATGACAGTCAGATAGACAACGAAGTGTAAGGGATTTTTTTTTTACGGGAACCCTAAACACATTTCTTTCGTGTTGCGCTAATGCTTAGTTGCAGCACATAGTGAGACAACGGCTGAGGATGTCAAGAAAGACTGATAGTTGCTTTCTCAAAAAAAATACTAGAAAGTTTTGTTACACATTATAGACATATATAGTAAGGTTGTAGTGATTATACTGATCTAGATTAAACTTTCTAGGTCCACAAAGTGACTCAGGGGTACACCCCAAAAGCGAGCGACGAATTGGAACTATTACTTGGAGATTACATCTATATAGAAGAGAAAGAGATCGAAAGCTCGCCTGACGGATGGGTCCTGGGCACTTCGTGGTTGACAGGTTCGTTTTGCAGGTTTTA
Organism: Biston betularia; assembly: GCA_905404145.2. Lineage (NCBI taxonomy): Eukaryota > Metazoa > Arthropoda > Insecta > Lepidoptera > Geometridae > Biston > Biston betularia. Next base: position 7,784,541 of record FR989879.1, read on the forward strand.
TTTTGCGTTTACTTGAAATTTTCGCTGACATAGTACATACATAACTCATACCATCAAGGGTTTGATTTTGTGGTACGCGTACTAATCTGTATACATATTATTATATTATACGTTTTTTTGTTACCTTATTATTTAATCTGTCATTGCAGACTAAAAGCAGATGAGATGTTTTCTTTTCGGCGTGTAGAACGCTGCTCCCAGTAGAGCCAGCCTTTACTTTTATATTTATCAGAGTTTCAAATTCAAATTATTTATTTACGTAAGAACGGTTAATCAATTACATTTATGTCACAAAATTAAACAACATTAACTATTGAGGAAAAAAAAAATGTTGTGTGGTGTCATGCCAAAGTAAAAGCTATGAAACCCAAAAAAAATACAACGGGGCGACACGTCTCTTTCCGCGTTCCCGCCAAAACTCAAGGCAGGCATTATTGTTTGCTGCCGCTTCCACAAACCACTTCACTTGTGGTACTGGACAGTGGAGAGGTTTTCCGCGATCCACTAGCGCGTGTAATGTACCGCTGCAGCAGACTACCCCAATGTGGGGGTTTCAAACTTCAACTTCGGTGCGGCAGCATCACGATAAAATATTCTGCTGGCCAGTACCTTCTGCCTACTGCCTACCTTGCGTAAGAGCACTAACACACTTTGCACCGTAAACAACTGTTTCACCGCGTAGAAACGTGATAAAGCCAAAATATGAATAGTCTATTATCGTGAGTGGAAATATTTTAATCATAACTCGCGTACTAATCTGTGGTGTAGTCAATCTTTCTAGTTAGGGTTCCGTACCCAAAGGGTAAAACGGGACCCTATTACTAAGACTCCGCTGTCCATCCGTCTGTCTATCTGTCTCTCATGAACCGTGATAGTTAGACAGTTGAAATTTTCACAGATGTTGTATTTCTGTTGCCGCTATAACAAATACTGAAAAACATAATAAAATAAATTATGTTTCAGGGGGCTCCTATACAACAAACGTGTTTTTATTATGCCGTTTTTATAGATAAAATGGTACGGAACTCTTCGTGCGCGAGTCCGACTCGCACTTGGCCGGTTTTTTTCTCCGCTTTATATTCTACAGCGGATATGGAAACCAGCCGTGAGAATCTTTACACTATCACAAACACTACATTATTCAACTTTGAATAGAAACAATATGTTATTGTTTCGTTCCGCGCCGCAAGCGTGTGTTTGTAAAACTAATAATCAATTGTTATTATTGTAGCTTAAATTTTTTTTAAAGACAGCTGTTTTGTTAAAATATTTTCTAAAACAGTAATTAAAGTGGAACAATTAAAGCGTAGAATATTTAACGTAAATAAGTATTTAAATATTGGTAGAAAATTTACTAAAAACTGATTATTATATACGAAATCGGTACAGTTCGATGTTGCGGTATGTGTAATATAAATCCCCAAGTAAATATTAACAATTGAAAAAAATCGGCATCATGCCAAATACGGCTAGCTTTTAGGTATTTAGGTTTAAAAATAAACCATTTTTTTATGTCGGCCGTAACACACCAGAATTAGTAATAAAACACACCCTATTTTTTTAAACTTTATTTGGCCCCCTGTTATCTTCGTAGATTGACTTATAGATAAAAGAACACTTTGCATTCCAAAATTAAAATAAACATAAAAATCATTTTCTAATATAGTTTTTGATATGTCAAGTCGCTGTAAGTACCCACATGCTTTGAAACCGTTTGTAAAGTTTATTTTTTTTGTTCTGAAATTATTCATTTCTATTTTTTTTTAATGAAGTATGTTCACTAGTTTCGATTTTTAACTTTTCTTATAGTCCATATGAAATAAAAAAAACGCGTGTAAAAATTATTTCGATATGTCACTTAGTTCCCGAGATATTGAATTTTAAACGGCGCGAGTGTCGGCCGGCCGGCGCTCGGTGCGCTGACGTCACAAGTCATACACTCACGCAGTACGTCGCGCGCTCCGGTACGTTTCACTACGAAATAACGCAAATATTATTCGAAAATGTGGAATTTAAATACAAGAAAATCATGTGTTGTGCCAAAATCTAAAAGCACTACCACCAATCCACCGGAAAAGTTATTTTTTTTTGGTTCCAATGGATATTAAAATACGTAAGAATTGGATAAAAGCTATGAGGAGGTTGGATCCATTTGGAGATAAAAGCAAAGTATATGTTGTGAAGATCATTTTGACGTAAGTACATGACAATCTATTATGTGTACAAGTATATTTATTAGATGGTAGGTATGTATGTAGTTTGCAGTAGGTTAGTATTTCTTATACCTATCTAGTTTGTATTTGGTTGGTATAAGTAGGTATCAGTGGTGGCTCGTGATTCCAAGAAATGATGGTTCAGTTACATAGAACAAACAAACGATAAAACTATGATCTTTCAAGATGTCGCATCACAGGTGCGAAACAATAAACGACTGAAATTAGGTCAAGGTCACGCAGGGCCTGCCCGGGCGCACCGAACGTCTATTAGTACCTACAGAACATTTTCCGTTTCACGCGCGAGAACATTTCTATCTTCTAACAATAGTTTGTATGGAGAGACGTGCGCTCTTTTAAAAGCACTCCGCAAAATTTGAGTTAAACAAAAATGGATAAAGTTGTAAAACTTAAAGATGTAGTCGTTCAGTGCGTGCACGAGTGCAGTCAAAGAGCGGCCGCCGCCGCCAGCAAGAGTACCTACCTAAATATGTAGGAACTTATATGAAAAATAAGACCAGAGGTGCAAAACCTTTGGTATCAGTTTAAACGTATCTACCTAATATGTAAATAAAAACACAACAAATTTTACGTCATCCTTTGTTTATTTTATCTACTAGCTTTCGCCCGCGGCTCCGCCCGCGTTACTGTCGATCCCTCGGGAACTGTATTATTTCAGGGATGAAAGCTAGCCTATGTCCTCCGTGTTCTTAACAATACCAGTGCTATATTTCATGAAGATTGGTTCAATGTTTTTTGCGTGATAGCGTAATAAACAAACAAATAAACGAACAAACTCACTTTCGCATTTATAATATTAGTTAGGATAAAAACCTACAAGTATTAGTGTATCAATACGAGCCAAAACCTTTTGCTCCACATGCTTCAAATCATAACTTATAGTATTTATTCTTGAAAGAGGAAAGAGGTGTATGACCTGTGACGTCACACCGAAGCAGCGCCACCGCGCAGCGATTTCAAATTAACGGGATTTTTGAATGTCTATAAAATCTAAACTAATTGATATTTTGGCATGAAACAAAAACTAGTATATTTATATTCACATAGGCTTTACTGTGACAAAGTTTCATGCGATTTGGCATACCCAGTAACATTCTCCATTGAGCGTACATGACGTTCCTTATTAATTATTACGTCCAATAATACAAAACTAAAAAACTGAAAAACACGTGTTTAATTCAATACATATGTTTAATTCAATTAGCTTGTCATTTGTCAATAAGCTCGTAAAATATTACATAATGGCAAAGAAAATGCAATGTTTCAAACGACAGACGTAAACGTACGTAGATCAATAAATACATTTTGAAAATTTGCGCATTTCTAGTTTTAGTAAGAATTTTCGACGAGCAGACTGCTATTACGGCCTTCGTTTAAAAATAACAAAGGCCGTACTAAATATAAACTAGTATTCATAGATACAAGGTCGAACAGGGATTTGCATGGGGAACATTTAAGCTTTGCCGGGAAATTTACGCAAGAGTCCGACAAATGAACCCCTGTTGGTAATCGAAGAGTCAATCGCGTCGCGTGCCTTGTCAGCTGTGCATAGAAAACATTGATAACACACGAGACGAGAATAACCATAAGTTACTGAACGGAGCGCGATATTGGCGCCACTTACTTTGTCTAATAACGATTGTATAGTAGCGATTGATAGTTTCGAATTCCACCGCGCGCCGTTTCTATTTTGCTTCATTACAGTATTATTTGCACCGCCGAGGTGATAACCGATTAAGTGGGAATAGGAAATGTGTTCTTTGTTAGTTGTTGTTCAATTATTTCTAGTGCGATTATATTGAAGTTGAATATAAAGGTTTTGGTAATAATACTTAAGATTTATTGTAATAGGGGTCAGTGAGTTTGTGTGTGTTACACATACAGGCGACGTCATCATGACGACGTTATTCAAGAGTTTGCGTTCGCTGAACTTGAAATTCGGAGGTTAGTTCGTATCGGCCAGGGGCACGATACGGTACAATTCCGCGATTCTTGTGTTTAGATTGCTGTTATTATTGTTTATCACATAAAACGGTATTAATATGAAATTCTGTTTTCTTTTTATAGTTTCTTAAAACTATAGTATAGTCAATTATTTATGGTAAACAAGAACAGTGTCACATTTAACAGGAATATCGTTTTAACAGTGAAATAAATTCTGGTCGGCGTTTGCGTGGTATTTTAATATTTTTGTTTGGAGCTTCTTTTTAAACTTTTTTGTGCTGTTAAAAGTCGACGCCTGCCTATAGATACCTACATGTATTTATCAACTGGTACTACATAAATGTATACCTACTCGTTAGTTTCTGAGTCATATTTATCAATCAAATGATTCGTAAGGAAAAATATGTGCTTTAGTATAGAATCAGCTTGCTAATTGAGTAGGTACAGTGTCATATAAAAACTGTGTTTCGTTCAGCGAGGTGAATGATTTTGACTTGATAATGTCAATAATAACATCAGATAGTGTCAATAATAAAAGTCATATCAAGATAAGAAACAAAGGATGTGATTTGGGATTGTTATTATTTTAGGAGTGAGCGGATTCCTTCCTGCAGTTTGCACCAGTCGGACAGCGGAGTCTGATGCGTGGACGCTACATAGAGCCATCTCATTAGGAAACAATAACAGTAAGTTGTTTTTATATAAATAAATAAATAAAATAAATATCGTAGGACTATACACACAGCGCCATCTGGCCCCAAACTAAGCAGAGCTTGTGTGATGGAAGTCAGCTAACTGATGAAATACATAAATACTTTTTTTTTCGTAAATACATACTTATAATACATACAGAACACCCAGACAAAAAACTAACATTTTATTGTTTTTAATTCTGCGTTTGATTTACATATCGCATGTTAGTGATTAAAGATGAGCAAGCGCACTAAAAAGTTACAATGTGTAATTTTTTTTTTGAACTGCTATTTTTTTCTAAACGTGCGATTTCATATTTTCTTTGTTAGACTAGACATTTGACCAATGATTTGAAAATGACGCGCCTAAATTGGGAACTGGAATCTATTGTAGGTTAACGATTTTTTTTTTAATTTATGTTTCGTTTATGCGTGTTATGAAAAAAAAGGAATCACATCTTAATAAACGCCCCTCTAATATCTACGTGTTTTTAACCGACTTCAATAAAGGAGGAGATTCTATGTTCGGCCGTATGCATTTTTTTGTATGTTCATCATTGTATACCTACTAGGCTTCGCCTATTGTGACGTGAATAACATTGTAAACAATTATTCGGAATGTTTATTCTAGAGAATGTACACACAGCATAATTTTATGTTGAAAAAAATAGCATAAGCAGTCATAATATTTATTTTTACAAAAGTCAGCTATCTGCTTTTAGCTCTACAGAATCTACGTATTTTATACGTCTATACGTGTAAAATAGATTCGATACACCTATCGATCGATTATAATTATAGAAGCGCGGCAAGTAAGCGATGTAGCGATGATAGCTCAGTGGTTAGCGCGGTCGGTTCGCATGCTGAAGGAATTGAGGAATTTGAATTCAAACCCCAAGAATGAGCTTGAGCTGCCGGTGAAGGAAACATCGTGAGGAAACCATAGCATGGTGGTAGGGTATTTCCTAATACTCGGCTGGCTAACTACCACCCTCAAGTTGAAAATCTGCCGCCAAGCATCTAACGGTGTGTTCCGGCAGCCTCACTTGAGAGCCAGTTCCATTCCAGGCTTGGTGTGCTTTACCATCATCGACCACATCGTCACTTAACATCAGGTGAGCTGTGGTCAAACACCTAGCCTGTCAGCTATTAAATAAAAAAATATATATATGGCAAATAAGAGTAAAATCTCCTGTGTATAATATTTTTTATAACAATACCAATACTCTACTTGGTGGTAGATCTCCTTAGCAGGATGTCGTCTAGGTAGGTACCACCGCAATACCAGTTATTCTCCCGCTAAGCAGTAGTGTGTAAACATTACTGTGTTCCGGTTTGAAGGGTACTGCAGCTAGCGAAATTACTGGGCTGTTGAGACTAACCATCGAAAGTCTCGGAGTAGTGAGCGCCAAAGCAGCGATGCTCTGGACTTTGTTTAGCTGCAAAGTTTTGTGTATCGCTGCAATGGTCATGGAAAGGCAGGTTATCTCTTACCATCAGGAGAGCGTCTCGTTCGTCTCATTACAAAAAAAAAACTTAAAACTAAATTCAATGTACGGTACATTTAATGCTCTAAGAAAGATTTCAAGTTAAATACAGTGGAATCTCAATAACTCGGATGTCAAGGGAAATGTTAAAAATTTGGAGTTAATGTGATGAGTTGTCGACTTAAAAAGAAGTTTGAGATACAGAGGATTTAATCGCTAAAATTTGAATTTAGAAAGGCACGATTTTTGTGCGATTTTTTTTTGGCATGATTTTTCTTTTGTTTTTGGATTTTTGTTGATATTTTTCGAGTTATAGAGTCGAAGTTAAAAAAAAATCTTAATTATTGGAAACAAAGTGCTTGCTGGTAATACGTATTGAGCTGCTGCTTCTTTTTTACTTCATGCCACTTTTTACCGCATTTTTTTTTCTTTGGTTTTGGCGTCGCGTTTTAGCATTTGCCAGTGTCAAGTATTTATATATTTTCAAGTTTCAAAATTTAAATAAGTGTCCTCGTAGCTAGTTATAGTCAAAGTCCAGTCTGTGTCAGTCAAGTCCAGTCATGCTTTAGTAAAGTAGTGGCGACTTCACTGTAAAGCTTCGATGGAGTTTTGGAAGCACCACGAAAAGTCATGTTTCACCACATTATATCATTTTCCCACACTCACGCATGTAATTCGGCACTTTATGAATAAAACACCACCATTTTTATGCATAAACACTCGACAAAACACAAGTTTTGGAAAAAAATACAACGGAGCGACACGACTCTTTCCGCGGTCCCGCCAAAAACCCTTTTACCGCATTGATAACGTCGAATTTTTCACGAACTAGAGTTAAAAGTCTTTAGCTTCCTTCTTTAGCGTCTTTAGTCTTTAGTACTCATGTTGTTGCTAGTTCATAGCCAAATAAGTACTGATCGCCAATTCAACAATGAACAAACAATTTTGCTATGAATTGGGGGAATTCCAAGTAAAACGTCATTATATTTTACTAAATTCGACTTACGAAGTCTGCTTTTTGAAATTCGAGTTATATGATATAAATATGTATTATCAATAACTCGCAGGGAATAACATTCTGTTCAAGTTACTAAGTCTAAATAATTCGAGATACTGCGTATTTAGGGGTTCAGCGAAAGAGAATAGCATTTTTTTCGACTTACCTACTGAGGATTATGACTTATAGAGGTTCTACTGTATACGGAGAGAAGAAAGTACATCACAAACGTTTTTAATATTTGTAACATTTAGGTCTACGAACATTTTTCTTTTCTACAGATATCGGTATGGAATTCTTTTGGCAAACGTGTTCTGTCAATAAACAATGGACAAAGTATTATAACCTTCAGGTCTTTTACTTAGAAATTTCGACAATTTAATAGCTATGCTGGAGTATTTTGTAAACCAATAACAAAGATCGTAATACTCTTAACAACTATTTATTGTTTGAATTTTAAAGTACATAATTGAAATCCTAAATACTAAATTATGTATATAATAAGTACCGTTATAGAAAATAATAATGGATCTCACGCTGTAAAAAAAGTCTCAGTGTACATATAGAATTGATATAAATAAGGCAAACTAAACTAAAGTCTTCGTTTTTTTGATTTTTTATTTATAATAAAGTATTGAAACGAACGAGACGCTCGCCTGATGGTAAAAGATAACGTCTGACCATGACCATTGCAGCGACACACAGAACTTTAAGTAACAAAGCAAAGTCCAGGTCATCGCTGCTTAGGCGCTCATTACTTTGAGATTTGTTGATGGTTAGTCTCAACAGCCCTGTAATTTTGCTAGCTGCAGTACCCTTTAAACCGGAACACAGTAATGTTTGAACACTACTGCTTGGTGGCAGAATATCTGTTACCTATACGACCTCCTGCTAAGGAGATCTAGCATCAAGAGAACCCTGAACTGTATGAAAAATAAACTGATACTGTGGTAACCCTGAACCTCACATAGAAAAAGTCCTTATAAATAGATTGGTTCTATTATAATTTTTTAATCAATCGTGAAGGTGAACTAAAGTTAGTAGTTTTTTTTAATGACTTAAGTTTTGTGTGCAGTCTTTCCTAACGAGAAGTTGTTGATATTCGAAACGTGTATAATTAAGATTTGGTTAAATATAATAATAATATCTTCAAACCAGTATATCTACATACGTCTCTCGTTTGGACAAACATTCCAGTACTACAAAGGCGGTCCACTGCACAGCAAGTGTTCAAGCATAATAAATTAACACTGTTTGGTGTTTTGGTCATTACACATCAGTTACGAACTACATGAGTACATACCGTCTTTCATTCGCATTTTACTGGTTATACAAATTCACTGCGTTATTGGAAATCTTTGGAAAGATTAAACTCCATTACATACAACCATTCTTTACATATTATGCAGTTTTTACAAAGAAATTATAATAGAGTGATATTGTGAGTTTTCCGGTGCTTTGTCCCGCTTCTAGTATCATCAGCTAGAATAATGTCGTTCAGACATTACGCGTGCTTCATTTTAATATTATGTGTACTTGGTGAGTGTCTCCAATGAATAATTTTGTTATTTCATTACCTAACGGAATACGAGCTATTCAAACAGACGTCTATCCACGTAATCTACGTTTCTAAAGTGAAGCTTGAATTTGGGCAAAGGAAATGATAACTGAATGTATACCGACAAGCTAAATGCCCGGTACTTCTTACCTGCTGGGGAAGTGCTTCGCTTTCGTTCTCGCATCTATATAAACCTAAATCGCAGTATCATAATATGGTACTAATTACTTAATAAAAGTAATCAATTAAATCGGTCAAGCCATTCCTAAATTATGCGCTTACAAAAGAATCTGATAAATGAACTATTTATCTATTGTTATAATTATATAGATTTAAAAAAATTGCCCAATATCAATGCCGTCCACATCTCTTATATGGTGTTACTAGCTGCACCCCGCGGTGTTACCCGGTGTTTTCAGGACAAAAAGTAGCCTGTGTGTTATCCAGAGTCTCAGCTACCTCCATACCAAATTTCATCCAAACCCGTTCTGTAGTTTTTGCGTGAAAGATAAATAAATAAATAAATAAATATCATAGGACATTACACACAGCGCCATCTGACCCCAAACTAAGCAGAGCTTGTGCTATGGAAGACAGATAACTGATAGAATACTTAAATACTTTTTTTTTTGTAAATACATACAGTACACCCAGACACAGAACAAACATCGATGTTAGTCACACAAATGTTAGTCCTGAGTGGGAATAGAACCCACGCCCTTCAGCTCTCGAAGCAGACACACTACCAATGAACCAACAGGGCTGTCAACAACAAGAAAGAGTAACAAACATACTCTGAAACTTTTGCATTTGTAATGTTTGTAGGATTCAGTTTTACTTTGAAAGTTTAAACACTATTATTTATTTATAGTGTCTTCGATTTGATTCCAATGCGCATCTACTACAAAAAAAATATTTCAAAGAAATCTAGTAATTTACGTAATCTACGTTAAAGCAGCAGACAGGGTTACATATTATTAATAAGTCATCAGTTATGGTTACAATAAAAATATTTTGTATTTTGTAATTTGATAGCCGACGGACATTACAAAAAACACAACTTTTTTTATTAAAAAGTTTCGCGTTTGATCACAACCTTTCTGATTATAAGCAGTAGTGCTAATATGGATCACGATTACATAGAACTTGTTCACTCTACAAAAAAAGAAACTTAATATTAGACGTTAATTAGTAGGTACTAAGTATTACTTCATTTTAGCGTTGCGCAAAACTTAAATCACGTTTGTTAGGTAATTAACCAATTCTAAATGTAATGATTGTTTCAGGTGGTGACTGTAAATCGGAGTCAGATTCGAATACAGATATAGAGATGTCTGGCAGTTACCCCCACGAGGATGCGCAGGAGCTGGCGCGCGAGAACTCAGAGGAAACGTACAAGGAGTGGCACAAGTACTGGACCGCGGTGCAGACCGACAAGACTGACGGCATATTGAGTGTGACTCAGGGTAAGAACTAACTCGATGGTATATTATAATTCACGCGATTCTTTTTGCCTTACAAATTGTGGAATGATCTTCCTTTTTTCGTATTCCCGCGGTGTTACATTTTTTTTTTTTTTGTTTTGGCATCGCGTTTTAGCATTTGCCAGTGTCAAGTATTTATATATTTTCGAGTTTCAAAATTTAAATAAGTGACCTCGTAGCTAATTATCGTCAAAGTCGTCTTAGTCAAGTCCAGTTCGTGTCAGTTAATTCCAGTCATGCTTTAGCAAAGTAGTGGCGACTTTACTATAAAGCTTCGGTGGAGTTTTGGCAGCAAAACGAAAACTCATGTTTCACCACATTATATCATTTTCACACACTCGCGCTTGTAATTCGGCACTTTATGAATAAAACACCACCATTTTTATGCATAAACACTCGACAAAACACTAGTTTTGGAAAAAAATACAACGGAGCGACACGACTCTTCCCGCGTTCCCGCCAAAACTCCGTTACAACATTGTGTACTTCAAAAGACGTGTTAACAACTTTCATGCAAGTTTCCTTACGATGTTCTCTTTCGCCAGATGCGAAGTGTGCGACGTAAGCCACTGCCTACGGCCTCGCACCTCGAAGGTGTATCCATTACCAAGCCGTGAACGCGACAAAAAAAATTTACTCGTCATAAAACGATAAATATTAGTTATGACGTTCTAAATTTTTTTTATTTAGTCCGCAACATCTGCTGGCGTTGCGTCGCTATCGCGTATCGCGGGGAATCCCACCGGCCAGAGCTGGAGATTCCGTTTCTGTTGATTGACGTATTTATCACTTTTCGCTGTACGTTACTTGTTCATCCCACCTATTTCATTGACCAATTGTCAAGACGATTGCAACAATAAAAGCTATGGACAGCGAACAATTAATGGAATAGTAGTAACATCAGGTGAGCTGTGGTCAAACACCTAGCCTGTCAGCTATAAAAAAAAGAAAAAAAAAACATAGGTCTTGCCCCGCGCGCCGCTGTCCTTCACTATCGGCAATACGCACATAACTTAGAAAAGACTGAGGTGCGTACCGAATGATTCGAACTAATGACCTTCACAGTTGACAGTTGGAGACCGTTTGGTCTTCTATGGTGCCGTAACTTATGCGAAAAATAAAGCGTACGATAAAAACATTTAAGACTCTACTATCCAAAACAAAAATGTGTATCGCGTTCTCGAACTGTCACTGTGACTTTACATAAACAAAATTTTGTATTTTCAGGTCTTTCAATTAATTGGGATTCACATCAAAGGGATACATCCAATGTAAGTTTAACAATATTGATTGAGTACCTACATAAAGAGTAGAGATATACACGTCTATATTCGTCCGAGTACAAGTCAAGACTTTTTGTTTCTTTTGACTTTTTTACTACTATAATTGACTGTCCCGTTAGCTCATTTGATAGCAGCTCTGCTATTTGAGCTGTACAAACACTTTTTTGATTGATAAGTGAATTGATAGAGAGTGTTGAGCTGTGATTAAAAAAATCCGTTCAGCCGTTTGCAGATAATTTATAAGCTTATTTCTAATCATTGAATGGTTTTTTTACCAACCGAGAAAGCCACGGCCGAGGATGGAACACGTTTATACAATATTTTGGATAAACGTGCTCCATCCTCGGCCGTTCTCTATAGCCATAAAAACGCCTATATTGTAGTGAGCATAGTATCGTAAACATATTCTTCAGGTCTGATCAATTTGAAAGTTGGTATTCTGTGAAACATGTCTAGATTTTAAAATCTATACTTGTGTTAGAGTAATAAAATACCAACGTCTATATAAGTGTCATCCAGCGGAAGCACGCATCTTATTCTAGGGCACCGATGGTAAGAAGTCTTCGCGACGCTGGTTGTTCGCGATGCGTCACGGCGAGAGAGTGGATCTCACCTACGGAAACTGGATGCAGCACAGTTTCGATGATAAAGGAAACTACATTAGAAAAGACCTTAATCTGCCCCTGAAGCTGGGAGAAAGGTGAGGAACTTGACACTTCACAATAAAACTACATTGAAACCTTACATAAACAAGCGCACATTTACATCTATGCTATCGACCTGATACAAATACAAATCTTTTTCCATTCATATTTAGAAATTTCAAAATCACGACATACAATCATAACAAAATGTCAATGAAATAATATGTCACATATAAAATAATTATGTCAATAAAAACAATAATATTATAATTACTAGTAATTCAATAATAGAATATCGATAGAGGTGGAACGGCGATTTTGAGTCAGAAACTCAAAATTTCAAACAATGAACCTGAAATAATACATCAAATGTTGTCTCGCTAAATGTTCGTATGTAATTTTTTTACAAAAAGTCCCTGTTTTCATCACATATTTATCGTATAAGGTATGTATGTATGTATAATTTAGATAAGACACTGTAATCTATACCATTAAGATTAATCAGTAACTAGGAATTAGTCATTTCTACATATGTCATGCCATGCATGTAGACTTGACAAGTTGGAGTGAAAAGAAATACATCCAAGGGGGCCCTAGTAATTCAGATGTAGAAAAAAAAAGAGTTAATTTATTCGACACAATACAAATAGACATGGAGATTGCATGTACTATAATGAAATCCGTCCAGCGTTTGTTTATATGTCATAGAAAACTGTTACTGTAATATGACTTGTTAGTTAATAAAGTTGTGCTTTCCCAGAGTGGGTGGCAAGGACTCGTATATGAAAGACAGTCCGCTGACTCGCGTGGGGCGGTTCCAAGCTCAGCTGGTGGGAGAGGGGCTTCGGCTGGCCGGCATCTCGGTGAAGCATGTGTATGCATCGGCGGCATTGCGCTGCGTCGAAACTGCACATTCCTTCCTCGAAGGTAAACTAAAATATATTTGTATATAGTTTCATTATTACAAACTAGCGGCCCGTCCCTGCTTCGCACGGGTGGACATTAATTTTTTAATTAAACACTTAAAAAAAAGGAAAGAATTTGAAAAAAAAACAATTTTGGTAACCTTTACAAAAAAAAAATTATTTTTTTAATAGGTGAAAATTATCTATAGCCCACAAATATTTTAAATGTGAAAGTTTAGATGGATGGATAAATGGATGTTTGGGACTCCTTCACGCAAAAACTACTGAATGGATTTGGATGAATTTTAGTATGTAGGTAGTTGAGACCCTGGATTAACGTATAGGTTACTTTCTATCCCGAAATATGTAGCAGGTAACACTGCGGTGCGCAGGTAGTACAAAATAATTTATAAACTTTATTCAACAAATTTTGAGCGTGCCCCCAAAAAAGATGTAACAAAAAAAAAGGCCTGCCTACTTACAATACATACAACACCCAGATACTCAATAAGACATTTATGATAGTCAAACAAATGTTAATCCTAAGCAGGAATTAAATCTACGCCCTTCAGCTCTCGAAGCAGAACTACCAAATTAGTCTTCGACTCTGCGAGGATACGGCGAATAGACTAACAGCTAAGATATGAATATGTTTTAATTGATGATGATGATGATGATGTAAATAGAAATAAGGATTGTGTGTATGCCTCGAGCATTCATGCTCACCATCGAAGGCTCCTTCTTGCGGCGGCGTCGTGTGTCGGGTCGCTCTCTTCCCTCAGATATGGTTGAGGAGAGCGATGGCTGGCACATGCGTCATACTCGTGATCGGGTGCTGCTTGCGGGTCGCTGGTCTGCTCGCGGTATACACACAATCTAGTACCTACTTAAACCTTAGATTAAGATTACTAACGTAACTTTCCTCTTTTTGTAATGTAAAATTGTAAAAAAAAAAAAGTATGTAACTAAAGTTGACAAAGGTCACGGACCCCAGTGTCTGTGGAGCGTATAATTATATATAAAAAAAATGTTTTAATTTTGTTCTTATTCTTATTCAAAGTGATTGATTGATAACTTTTTTTTTTTAATGTAAAAGTAATGAGACCATCGAGGCGCTCTCCTGATGTTAAGAGATAACGCCTGTCCATGACCATTGTAGCGATACAAAGAACTTTGAGTAACAAAAAAACGCCCAGGGCATCGCTGCTTTGGCACTCACTACTTTGAGACTAGATAGTCTCAACAGCCCAGTAATTTCGCTAGCTGCAGTACCCTTCAAACCGGAACACAGTAATGTTTGCACACTACTGCTTGGCGGCAGAATATCTGGTACTGCGGTGGTACCTACCTAGACGACCTCCTGCTAAGGAAATCTACCACCAAGTAAACTTGTCTTTATTGTACATACTAAAATACAGAAAACAGAAGAAATAAACTAAGTTGGGGCGATAAGTCGTGCACTGATGTCCAACTTGGGGTGTATTGTGCATTTCCTCCTACCAGTATCTACCCGAGCCAACCCAGCTCCTTGAAATACCGGAGCGAAGCTCTGCGCCGCTGGCATAGTAGCTCCAGTGAGATGGTGGAATTTTTAATTTTGAATTTAATTTGGTTCCAGGTCTACAAGCTGATCCATCGGTGAAAGTGAAGGTGGACCCCGGGCTGTTCGAGTTCAAGCTGTGGCATAGTGTCAAGGGACTGGCTCCTTTCATGACGCCGCTGGAACTGCACAAGGCTGGCTATAACGTTGATCTCAGGTGAATATACCTTTTGCCATCCTCATAGTAAAATTAATAGAGCTTTTGTTATGCAGAAGCGAGCTAAACATGTATTTTAAAAAAAAATGCTGCCCGTGTGGGTGTTCCCTGATAGATACAATCTGTGTGCCTTCAAGTAGTTGGGTGGCAGTGAAGGTCATGTGTAAGGCAGGCTCGGTATATTTTTCGGTTTCCTAATGTTTTTTCGAGTAAAAGTCTGTTTCTTTTTCTCATATTTTTTTTTTTTTTTTATGGTTGACAGGCTAGTTGTTTGACCACAGCTCACCTGATGTTAAGTGAAGGTGTGGTCGAAGATGGTAAAGCACACCTAGCCTGGAATGGAATGGAACTGGCTCTCAAGTGAGGCTGCCGGAACACACCGTTAGATGCTTGGCGGCAGATTTTCAACTTGAGGGTGGTAGCTAGCCAGCCGAGTACTAGAAAGTACCCTACCACCATGCTATGGTTTCCTCACGATGTTTTCCTTCACCGGCAGCTTAAGCTCATTGTTGGGGTTTGAACCCACGCCCTTCGGCATGCGAACCTACCGCGCTAACCACTGAGCTATCATCGCTACAAAAATATATGAAATTATTCGACACAAAGATGTTACTGGCCCTCAAGTGAGGCTGCTAAAACACATGGTTAGGTGCTTAGCAGCATTTTTTCAACTTGAGGGTGGTAGCCGGCAAGTCGAGTTCTAGAAAGCCAAAACTCAACTGATTTTTTTTTAAATGTTTATATTATTTTCAGCTACAAGCCATATGTACAGTTGGACGTTAACAGCACAGAGACTTTGGAAGAATTTTATAAGAGAAACGAATTAGTGATACAGTCTGCTCTTAAGGATACTGAAGCTGAAGGTAATTTACTTTTGCGACGAAATTAATCCATCATAATATGTCTTATTACGATCTAATAGATGAGTCAGTAAGATTACTGACTAACATTTCTGAATCATGTTTATTTAATGGTCCATTGTTTAACGATTAACATTTACGCGTATAAATAAATAGTTATGGTTAGGTAAACAAAACAAACCCTGGCTGACATCAAATAATGTTTGTTCTGTACGCCGAACATCTTTTTCTTGGTGTCTTCCAGAGGCTGGGCCATTTATGAATTATTGATAGATAGATAAATATTCTTTATTGTACAAATCAGAAATAGAAAAATGTACAAAAACAAAATAAACTTTTGAGCTAATGCCACGAGTGGTGGTTATAATCTTGGGGTTATTTTATATTATTACCTGAAAGAGGGTCATTGTCCTTATCATTATGATAAACTATTCATATTGACACAACTCGAAAAGTGTGGGAAAAAACAGCTGTTCCATAGAAAAAGTTTGTTGACTCATGTTCAAATGTATGGAACTGTTTATTTTTTTGCGATTTCATCGTTTTGCCCATAGTAAAAGTATTGTTATATCACAAGCTAGTTTCTAAAATATATTTTCTTTACAGGTGGTAACATCATTTTTGTCGGGCACGCGTCTACGCTCGACATCGCAGTTATCGCGCTCAAAAATGTCGACATACCAGAATCAGACCGTGAACCGTACCAAATAAGCAAGAATTTGCTGAGAGTGCCTTATTGTGCGCTCGCGGCATTAAAGGACAAGCCCTTAGAAGTGGTCCCGCCGCCTTGCCCGCCCTCGATAAACTCCAGCTCTGGAAGATTCGATTGGAGGATACTACAGAATCTATAAAGTGTGTTAAGAAACTCTTATTTGTGATTTTGTGCCACTTAACCAAGATTCAACACCAATAATTTGATCGAGTGGCTCTCAACTATAGTTAATCGCTTTGGTGATATAGCACATACATCAGACATGTTGCCTTTTTTTTTTGACTATGATAAAAAATAATGCAATAGTTTGTTCGCTATCATATTATATAATAATTACAAAAATATGATTTAAAGACAATGCAAGGACATTAATATTATTATGTAAAGAAATAAAGTAAAATACAATTAGCATATAATTTCAGTTTTTTTTCCATTGCCTTAGTTTTTTTAACGTAAAATTACCATCTCTATAAAATTTTGTAAGATATCTTAATTTATTTTCTACATTTAACCTTAATACAGCTTTATATGGTTACTGCACCTGTCGGCTATCAATGGATAGTGAATACACTATTATCAGTTATATTATCTAAAGCTATTAAAGTCAATAAGTCATTAATTTCAGTTTTCTTATATTTTGTTCTAAGATTAATATTACATTAAAATATTGGTTATGACAAAATAATATTTAATTAATTCTGGCAACTTGCGATTAAGAAGTCTGTTACTGGACCATATACTATAAGAATAATGATTATAATTACGTTTATTTAACTGTATTATTATTAAAAGTTTTAAGTGATTGTATCAATGTGACAAATACTTCTAGTAGTAAGCATTTAGTACTTATTAGATGTACAGATAAAGAAAATGGCATTAAAAAGCTAACAATTTATTAAAAACTTTTTATGCGTACATTTAATATATTATGTAGTCAAACAAAACATAATTTAAGGGTGGATCCACTTCTTTAAGCTTAACACACAACTAGTATCGGAAGTGACAATGGTACATTATTGAAATGGCTGCCAGAGGTGGCAAAAAATTTGTTCTTATTAAATTCTTCTATCTGCCCGAGTCTGTTTTAGCACTTCGTAAATGTTTTAGAAATTTTATGGAATAAATCGATTAACCAACAGTCATTCAATTTGGAGATAACTTCTGTAATATTCACCAGGCCATCTCCGGCAACCGTTTCAATTGCCGGCATTGTAGGCAGTCTGTTTCAACTAGAGTGGGTATCAATAAAACACTATGACAGTTCCTAATCACTATATTTATTTATACACTAAATAAAGTAAGGCCAAGACAAGTTTTTGGAACTATGCTCTATTGTTTAAAATAGTTTAAATGGCTTTAGTGGCTTTCCTGCTTAGGTACACATAAAAACTTGTTTTCTGAATTTTTTATATGGCAACAAGAAGCAACCGCGGCAAAATTAATAGTCCCTTGTAGGTACTAACTGGCATAGTTGTGACATGTTTTTGTTATATATAAATGGGTATTTACCCGCGTTTGTCACATTTGGTAATCATTATCACGTCACTAAACTACTTGACCTGATGAGGTAGGGTTACAAAATCGCTCTCTTTATCTATTTGTTTTAAATTATTATTATTTAAAATAGTAAATAATAGTTTTTCATTCTTATAGATAGTTTATACAATACGAACCCGAATACAGATAGAAAAGTACAATTGTAAAGAGGCCAACAACTTATGTGAATTACTCAATGTTGTTTTATGTCATTTTCATTGTTCTACCCTTTATGTCAATGTCTTCAGAAGCGTGTTTTGGGAACAGAGTTGTTCTCCGCTATTAAAAAAGAGTTTTGTGAGACTTGTAATATTGATATCCTACTAGCTTTGTACAATAGCACCAAAACACGCCAATTACATTCCTTTGTGTACTATTTTGTGTTTGATAAATAAATAATGGCTACACTATTTTTGTTCTTTTTATTTCTGAATCTCCTACGTTTTAGATATAATTATGGTCCAATTTTTTTTAATGACAGCTACGCACCAGGTGCCAGCCAGTCTACGTCTACACGAATATTAAACTATTAGCTGCGCCCCGCGTTGTTACCCGCTACACTTTTTCGGGATAAAAATGTAGATGGTCTCAGCTAGCTTCATACCAAATTTCATTCAAATCCGTTTAGTAGTATTTGCGTGAAAGAATAACAAACATCCATCCATACAAACTTTCGCATTTATAATGTGGGACTAAATGTAACTGAAAAATAAATGACCGCGCAGCCGGGACGGGCCGTCAGTGTGATAACTCTCATGTATCTAATCTAAAGTGAATTGTTTTTTTCTAGATCGACGAGTTTTCTCATCGGCAACACCTTTGCTTACTTTTGGAGCGCAACAATTTGCCAAAATACCTTTTCAGCAAACATCCGAATCAACCGTTTTTATACTTTCCCACAGCTTGGTGCTATTCTCATTATGACAAGGGTAAGGTCACGCATAGTCCACCTCGCAAGTGCAAGTTAGAAGGCTTCACGCTTTTTTTCGGTTCCTCACGATGTTTTCACCGATTTCACCACTTGAATTCTGTGGCACTGATACACTAATAACTTGGAAAAGACCGAGGTGCATGCCGTGGGATTAGAACCCAGGACCAGCAGATTACAAACTAGACTGTCTCCCGTTTGGCTATGCCGAAACTTCACAGCAAACATACCATCATGTAGATTTTCCTATTTTTCACATTTACTCACCAGGTATAAATTCCCGTTGCTTTACAAGAACCTATTTAATTTTGACTGAATTGTCACGTCAAAGCAATTAAACTTTACATCGCTTTACAACACCATCAATCGAACGACGTTGCACAACTTAGAAGACTTCCGCATTCGAATTAACGAATTTAAAAAAATATATATTTCTACTTCCAGGTAAAATAAAACATGTATATTTAACATAACATGTTATTTTATTTCTTATTCTTATACAAAGACAAAAATCTGATATGACTAGATTGACCCAATGTATTTATTTAATGTAGTTAGAAATGCAATCTTATCACTCTTAATGCGAAACTTAATGTAAAACAGAAATTGTGTTAATAATAATAAAATGAATAATGTTCAAGCATGATGCACATAATTGTAGTAAAAAATTCTGCGAGATTGGCGAGATCATAACAAATGTCAGTTTATCGAGCACTTTTACGAAGTCTTTTTCATCATGAGTCTCCTCAAAAGTAAATAATGTTTATATTTTTTGTTTATGCTACGTTTATAGAGGTGACCAAGCTGATTGTTGAAATTGAAGTATCATGCTTCCTTGGTTTTAGGCTTATGTTTCTGTAATCGAAACCATATTTATGTAGGTATATTTTGTCTATCCTCGATTATCTTAAAAACTATGGAAACTGGCGTGATTTAGATTTATTTTTGTTTTACTTTAAACCGTTTCATTTTTCAGACTATAGTTTCAGTAATTATAGTAATTCTATTGAAATGAAACGAAAATCTGCATGTCTTTATTCTGCATGGTGTGCTTAAAATTGAAATTGTATATGAACACATTATTTTACCCTTTCGGACACTCGAGAAGAAGTTTAGTAGAAATTATTATTTTATAACGCTCTAGTGTAGTTCATTCTTTCAGAGAGCACTTCTTCAACAATTTTCTGTATCATTTGTCTGTCTTCAGCTTTGATATCTTCTGGTTTAGTTTTGTCATCATATATTTTTCTATCTATAAGCCTAGCTATCACCTCTTCTACTATCGAATCAACGTTTTCGTTCGAACTATATAACGTCTCATTTATTTGTACAATGCTATCTAATGTATCCTCTTGAGGTGGTATATCTGTTTCCACCACGCTTTCTTGCTCTATGACTGTGTCTATTTCGGGTATATCTCCTCTTCCGTCAATTTCTTCTTTCGTTTCATTGTGCTTTACTGATATAGAATCTTCTGATAGCTTATCAGCAATATGTTTATGTCTTTTCATGATTTCTTTTAGTTTCTCTTTGGCAGAAGCCACTACTTCTTTACGCGTCTCAGACTTTATTTTCTCTATAGCTTTTTTCTTTCTCTCCTGTCGTAAGGTTTTTAGCTCATCTAGCGCTTTTTTGGCTTTAGCGAATCTTGGTGGAGGTATGACCGATTCTTCGTCTAATGGTGTAGGAATTTTGGTTTTCACTCTTTTCGATTTGGATGGCTTTGAAGGTGGCTCGACTTCCAATTCCTCTATTATTGCATCTTCTTTTAGTATTTCGATATCATTAATCACAACATTATTTGCGTTTTCGTCTTCTTTTCCTACTTCTCCGAGAATTGGAGAGTCATCAATTTTCTCCTCACTTTTAGGCGGCGGTTCGATTTCTTCATAATCATTATCATTATCAGAGTCGTCATTCTGATAAATTTCTTCGATTTCTTCTAAAACAAACTCGTTGCGAGCTGGCTCTTCAATTCGATCGTCGGTAATTTCAATAGTTTCAAATGCATCGGCGTATTTACTACGCCCGTATGGATATTCTCGAAAATCTTTTCTTTGGAGTATGAAAATAGCAGGTCTAGTTTTAATTTTGACAGGTGGCATTAGTTTGTAGCTCAGAGCTATGTGTGAAAAGGACTCGATGCTGTCCAAAACATCGTGTGTTTGTGCGAAAGTCTTGACGCTTGATGAATATTTGCTTTTGGCTTCGATGAGCAGATGAGTGTATTCCAGGAGCTGATCCGATTCTAGGGATTCATTCTTGCTGTATCTCCAGTGGCTGTTGAGTTGCGTGAACCGAGTGACGCCTGTTTGTGCCGCCAGGTTGCTAATGTGCAGATGGACGTACGGTTCACGTGATAGTAGCTTGTGGAATCTGAAATTATCGACTTTTTACTATTAAGAGACTAAACTTTTGCTATGATTTTGAAAAAAGAACATATACACATATTCATTAGAACTAAAGAAGCATTTAGGTAAATATCTAAGCTTCTCAAAAAATTTAATATAACCATTGTTGGCTGATTGGTAGTATAATATCTGCTTTAAGAGCTGCAGGGTATTGGTTCGATTCCCACCCAGGACAAACATTCTGCTATTTTAACGAACTCCGAATATAGTTTGGGTGGCCTTTATCATGGAGATAAAGCTGAGTTTGAGTTTTGTCTCAAACTTGTCTTGTTATGTAGCACCAAAAATTATACCAGGTATATTTTTTTAAATAAATAAATATCATAGGACATTACACACAGCGCCATCTGCCCCCAAACTAAGCAGAGCTTGTGCTATGGAAGACAGATAACTGATAGAACACTTGAATACTTTTTTTTTTGTAAAAATCGCCGACACATTTATAGCATACTAAATTTCGATTCGATCACACAGACAAAGAAAAACAAGCTGATAATGATCTTCAAACAGCTGAATCATAGCTATATAAAATCATAGTCACATTGGAAACAAAAAAGTTTAAAAAATCTAACCCGGGTAACATATAAAAAACTTTGCATAAAATATGTTACCCGGAGCATAATAACTAATCGATTACCACTCACACAAATCAGATAAGTAGTTTTGTAGACTGCTAACAACAAACTCTTCTTTTTGTCTTTGCCATAGTTGGGTAAAAAACTAAATTAAAATCGATTCGGCCGTTTGGAAGAACCATTTTCAGATTTATGAAAGAAGTACCTGGCCATGGCCATGCCTCCCGGGTAGTTAGTCATAGCGACGCATACGAGTGCCAATGCCATAGCAATGTTGCCAATAATAGTCACGATCTGTCCCCAAAATATGAGCTCGAAGATGGGAGCTTTGGTTCTACGAACATATCTGGAATTGAAAAATGCAGTTTAGTCTTCACTGAAGAGGTTCTTGAATATTTTGAAAGGATTATAAATTTTTATTTGCAATGTGTAAACATGAATATGTTCTGGTTTGAAGTAGGTATACCTACTAGCGAAATAATAGGGTTAATGAGACTAACTATAAGTAATGAGCAATGCTCTGGACTTTGTTTTGTTCGGTGCCACTGCAATAGTATGTAATTTTTTTTATTGTTGACAGGCTAGGTATTTGACCACAGCTCACCTGATATTAAGTGACGGTGGTCGAAGATGGTGAAGTACACCTAGCATAGAATGGAACAGGCTCTCAAGTGAGGCTGCTGGGACACACCGTTAGATGCACCATCTACCAACATCCATCTTCGACCACACACCGTGAGGCTGCCGGAACAATCCGTTAGATGCACCATCCACCATCCATCTTCGACCACATATGTGTGTAGTCGAAGATGTGAGGTCGGTGATGTGAACCATAAAAAAAAAGGATGCTTGGCGGCAGATTTTTACTCGAGGGTGGTGGTAGCTAGTCGGCCGAGTAATAGAAAGTACCCTACCACCATGCTATGGTTTTACTTCACCGGCAGCTCAAGCTAATTGTTGGGGTAATGAACCCGCGCCCTTCGGCATGCGAACCGACCACGCTAACCACTGAGCTATCTATATATATCACAACATAAATAGGCATTAATATTTTCAAAGGAGCGTTTGATTTGTCTCATTACTTTTTTTTAAAATTAGTAAAATTATTGAAAATTAGAAACTTACATATAAGAGCACGCGGCCGCAGATGACATGTTCAACAACGGGAACACGTATATTATAAACCGGAGTTCCTTGTGCGGCAGAAAGGAATAAAGCAATATGTACACGAACGCAGGCGCTGCAACTTGGACCATTCTCTTGTCTAGATAGAGCCCCAGAGGAATCAGAATTAAACTGGGGCCGAGCCCTCGGGGCAGGGCGGAATAGAAGTACCAGAGAAACGGTGATGTCTGTTCATAGAGGTTAAGGTTTTTATGAATAAAATAGAGAGTTCCTTATAATTTCTCAGGAACCCCGTCTCAGACATGACTGATACAATCTGCTGCTGTGAAATTGTGAAACTCGCATCGGGATGCATGTTCCCCGAAAAGTATAATACATTTTTCATCTATTAGTTATTTTTTGATAGCATGCTTATAACAACTTCATTGCTGAACATCAGTGACGAAGATGCATTAAAATCTCATGCATCATAATATGACAGAAGTACCTAAGTAAGAAATATTACAAAATACATGCCAAAATTACCACACACATAAGCCGTTTCTGGATAATCGGGTGAAACGTAATGAAATTATATAAATAAGAAAATAAATTAATAACGTAGGACATTACACACAGCGCCATCTGACCCCAAATTAAGCAAAGCTATGGAAGTTCAGAGAAAACGTAAGCTTCATTCTCCGGAACGCATTTTATAAGCTTAATGACTTTCTGAAAACTAATCGGAATGAGCAATCTTTTACATGTGATGATTGTGATGTTGACTAATGCAATTGGTAATTTACCTATATCATTTTTTTTTATTTAATTAATTAATTGACTCAATATGACATTCACATAATATTTTAATTTTATTTGACTAATAGAATAATAATTTCAATATTTTTTATTAATTTTTTAACCAACTATATTGAATTGACTTACCTAGTATAACGAAACTCTATTAAAAAGTGAATAAATAATCTGAATCTGAATAGAATACTAAACACATTTTTTTTTTGTAAATAATATAATACATACAGAACACCCAGTTACAGATACAAACATTTACACCACGAAATGTTTGTCCTACATCTCTTAAACTAAAGATATACTACCAATGAGCCAACAGGGCTGTCATGGATAAGAATGCATGAACAAGAATAAGTTATGAAATTATGAGCACAGATTTAAATATCTCAGCTCATCATCATAAGATTGCGTTACGTTGTATTACGTACAGTCTTCGTTTTACGATTGTTTATTTTGGCTAGTAAGTCTATAAGAAAAGCGTCTGATCTAACGATAAACACAATGAAAAGTAGGTGGAATAAATTAATGTTTAAACTATTTTTTGTATGACATAGATAGGCGCCTGGTGCTGAATTTTACTAGACGACCTTGTTTGCCTTTACCATTTTTTCGTAATGCTTTACGTGATTAACCATTTATGTGAAATTATAAAAAAATATCGCAGGACATTACACACAGCGCTATCTGACCCCAAACTAAGCAAAACTTGTACTATGGAAACCAGATGACTGATAGAATACTTAAGGTGGTTTGATTTCCATACAAACAATTTTTTTCTATTTATGGACAAATGGAGTATAATTTTACAGTGAAATCACAGCTACTGGCATTTATTTTGGTCTTTTTTTGTAAATAAATACAGTTACACCTAGACACAGAACAAACATTTGTTTGCACTACAAAGTTTGTCCTGGGTGGGAATCGAAACAACGAATTATGTGAAACTGGTCTCCGCAAAACAGGGGATCCTCGTGTGTCTCCACCAGTTGTTTTAACAAATATAAAAAAAACATATTAATAAGGAACTTGGAGTATGTATGTATGCGCAAACTTAGTTATATATGTTAAGATTTTTTTCGTGTTAACCAGTACAATATCTGGAAATAACGACAGGTTCTGGTTTCTAATACGAAATAGATTATTTTTATTTTAGTAACAAGTAATGAGAGAAGCAAAATACTTGTGATTAATCCTGTTAATTAGTAAAAAGCAGCACCTCAAAGTTTTATATCAAACTTTTGCTTTGTTTCTTTTACAAAGTAGGCGTTTTCTAATTTTACCCACATCAACAATTAAGGTGATAATTCAGGTTACATGTAGTCAAATCAAGTAACAAAACAGTTAAAAAACAGCAACAAATTTTCAATGGTTATGAGGTTCTGTCTGTGTAGGTAATTCTTTTTAAACTTACAATGCGATGGGCTCTACACTTATATGGTGATACCATGCTATGAAGGTTCAGAAAATCTGTTTAGTGGAGTGGAGTCCATTCATATTTGATACTATATGCTTACTATATGCTTTGTATACTATTCACACACCAATACTGAACAAATTACTGAGGTGAGGAAAATCTATTTTCTATTTCATATTTTGTAAAGGATACACCCCAATCAGAGCTTTTATTTAAAATAGTGTTGTAGTAGAAGACTTCCGCCTCAGGCCAGGTAAGCCGTCCCCAGAAAAATGAGTCGACAGCCACAGACAATGCGATTAGACCCAATGCAGTGGGTATCACTATTTTCAACAACCTGAAAGTTTGAAGAAAATGGTATTATGAGTGCCAAATGCGCAGCTCACCAGATAGGTCATTAGGTGACACATGGTCAAACACCTTTTACTTGGTGGTAGATTTCCTTAGCAGGAAGTTGTCTAGGTAGGTACTAGATACCACCGCAGTACCAGATACTCTGCCGCCAATCAGTAGTGTGTAAACATTACTGTGTTCCGTTTTGAAGGGTACTGCAGCTAGCGAAATTACTGGGCTGTTGAGACTACCCATTGAAAGTCTCAAAGTAATGAACGCTAAAGCAGCAATCCCCCGAACTTTGTATTGCTAATCAAAGTTCTGTGTATTGCTGCAATAGTCGTAGACATGCGTTATTTCTTACCATCAGAAGAGCGTATCGTTCGTCTCATTACTTTTACATTAAAAAAAAACAATCATGGCTTGCGGTAGCAGCCAGGTGGTTGCGCCTGCGCGGTTAGACACATAGAAAACTTTTTTTTTTAATGTAAAATAATGAGACGAACTATGCACTCTCCTGATGGTAAGAGATAAAGTATGTCCATGACCATTGCAGCAATCCCAGAACTTTGAGTATCAAAACAAAGCCGGGGCATCGCTGCTTTGGCACTTATTACTTTGAGACTTTCGATGGTTAGTCTCAACAGCCCAGTAATTTCGCTAGCTGCAGTACCCTTCAAACTGGAACACAGTAATGTTTACACACTACTGCTTGGCGGCAGAATATCTGGTACTGCGGTGGTACCTACCTAGACGACTTCCTGCTAAGGAAATCTACCACCAAGTGAACTACCATAAGACTTGGAAAACTGTCATAAAACATAAAGTAACTGTGGGACAGTTTTGAGAAAAACAGTTGAACCAAATTATTATATTGCTTTGTTTCATAATGACATTACAAGAGAGGCCATTGGCTATTGATATTTTAAGTTTAAGCATCTCTATTTCTATTGTTTTTATAGACTTACCTTGTGAAATCAATTCTTTTGAAGTAGAGGTCCATGATTAGAAACAATCCAAACAGCATGGCTAGCTCTGATCTAAATATTATGATAGATGCTCCCGCTGATATTAGGAACTGCTTCTGTTTGTTTGAGAGCCATCCATCAAATGCTAAAAGAACTGAAAGAAAATTATAAATTAACAAAAGTTTTTTTTATAATCTAACAACTACATAATTGTGTCCCTGCAACATCACTTGAGAGCCAGTGACATTCCAGGCTAGATGTGCTAACAATCTTTGAACACACCATCACTTAACAACATTTATAAAATAAATAAAAAGCCATTTTAAAAATAAAAATAAAATTAAGAATATAAAATAACCAGCAAAAAAAAAATGCTGACCTTTATGGTTATATGAAAAAAAAGATAGCCTCAGTAAAAATTCATAACATTATAAAGGATATCAGAACCAACTTGGTCCCAAAAAAATTATGACATGTCATACAAATTCAATAAATATACAGAGTTATCTCATATTATTGTATTTTTTAATATTCTACTATTCAATGTTTTACTTAGACCACTACAAAAACAATAATTAAAACCCTTATTTTATTGCTTTTTACAACTTTCAGAATCAAGCAGAATAAAAGTAACAAATGTTAAATATCAACATCATCAAACATTATATTGTACAATAAAATAACTTAAACAACTCACCCAGTGGTAATGCCATTATGTTTGGGAGTGGACGGCTCATGTAGAACATGAAATGATACTGTGATACAGTGATGATTGAGTACCACCATGCAAATGAGTTACCATAAAGTTTCTTCAGAGTATTCTTCAATTGAATCCATGCCGCTATCACAATCAGAGCCAGAGCTAAGCGAACTGCAGAAAAAAATATTGTATTATGGAACTGACTTGGTATTGTCACATTTTTGTTTTACTTTTGTGGGATTACCGACATTTAATTATATTGATATAGTATATTAGTTTACTACTGTTATTGTTTGTTTAATATTAAACCTTTATAAAATGTTACCTGTTGCTAATATGGGGCAATCGGCGTCGTCACGTAGTATTTTATAAGCACATTAGCACTATCAATACACATATAAGATTCCAAACATATTAATATAATTATGTATATTATAATAATAATAATTAATGCATTTTGTTATTCCTGTAACATTATCAAAGCAACCAATGGTTACTATGGGAACAAGCATTTTATACTCTACTATACTTGTGCCTCTACTTACCTACATATTGAGACCAAATCTTCTGCATGTCCATTAGATAGAAAATAGATACAGTCGGCGCCGATACCACAGAGAGCGCCAAGGGTCCGATGAAGGAACGCGGCACAACTCCCGGAAACTCATTGTGGTCGTACTGGAATAGGAGACCTGTTATTTGTCGTATGGCGCACATAACTTATAAAATCCAAAATTAGAATCTTTTACGAACCTGAGATAGGTTATGTCGGTGATACAGAATGTCATGAGTAGCCTGAATATTAAAACTTTCCTCGACTTTAGTGAATGGACATAGTAATGTGTGTAAGCTAGCGATAACATAAAGCAGCTGAACCATTTTTTAATACAAATAAACAAGATAAATTCGATCACCCCATCGCACTTAGAGATCAGCTGGAGAAATGTCAAACTCCGCGTACTTTATTTTTGACATTGTCCATTGCATTGCATCTGCCAAAGTCTAAAAAAATGTATATATCAAAGTCAAATAGGTTTTTCTTTTTACTTGGCCGTAGCACGTTCGTCTATTATGCAAAGTTAGATATTATTTTTTATTATTTATCAATGGTAAAAGTGGATGCATGTTAATGCGATTATTTTCTTTCTAATAATTTTACATAGAGAGCAAAATGGGCTTATACAAATTTTGCCCAGGAAAATTATCAAACTTGCGTCGTAACAAATCTTAGTCAAAATCCCAAAGTAAAGTAAGGCTAAATTTACCTCTAGAAAAGAAGTAGCAATATAAATGTTGGACGAAGTGTTTAAAGATAGTTATGGTGATGAATGAGCCAAAAAACATATTTCAAACAGGATATTTCTAAATCTAGGTTCTTGTAGTAAGATAATAAAAGACATAAATAGTCAATAAAGAATTTAAATAAATTTCTTATCTGTTATTTTAACTGCTGCTGCGTTTTGTTATAACCGTGTGTCTAGATTAACAAGAAAAAATACTACTTACAGGATTACACAAAAAAATCACAAGTAAAACCATATGAAAAATATATGTATAAAAAAACTCATATGCAAATGGTTAAAATATTTAACAGAGTCAGAAAATAATGCATCTTATGAAAATAGAAATATAGTCATGTCAGGCGCTTGTATGTTACTTACATTTTTGTCAAAGAACAATAACAAAACGCACTTTTGACAACATCGTCAACAATGGTGGAATGGATTCTATGACATTAGAAGCAGACAGTGTTCTTTTTCTGATACGAAAAATATCAATAATGGTCAACGTTTCACATGAAATAACCTTTGCGATAATATTACAATAATATTTCGCATTTTTGTCACATAAAACATTAAGAATGTGTGATGTTTGTTCAGACTTTACACAGCTTTTAGTGAATTGTAAGTTACTTTGTTTCGGAATTTTGGAGTCTCACTTGCTTTTCGATGTACTTACACTGTAATATTACCAAAAATACTATTTTGTCTAATGTTTTCACTATTTCCAAACAAAACTAGTTAATAAACCTGTCATTTATGGCTTTTTTAGGTGAATCAAAATTGTCTGATGATGTATCCCAATATCCAACAATAGGTCAGTGTGATCTAGATACAATCTTGAACTTTATTCTACAATGGCCACAAAGGTAAGCAGCTCATTCTCTGTTCAGTAACTTTATCAGCCACAAGAACAGTAAAATATTGTGTCAAGTTTGATATTCATTATGTATCAGCTGTTCAAAATATTCAATGTAAAAATCTCATTTCGAAAATAAATCTTCAATAATACTATATTTTATTTTATCACACGTATATTTTGTACAACTTTATTTACAAATTATCAATTAAATACAATTTCATGTTTGCTATTAGGCAATGTATGTGCTGCTACCGAGATGTAAAGAACTTTGAAAGATTCTACCTGATAGTTCAGAGTGTATTGTGTCTATCTGTCACCCAACTAAAGCAGCTTAAAGAAGAACTAATTGAAGCAGCTAAATCACCTCCTGCACCTGCTGAGAGTACACAAGATACACAAAAGTCTGATGACACAAGTCCACCCAAAGATGAGAGAAATGACTGCCCACAAGAACCGTCTCCTGACATAGAGAATGGTCCATCAATATCAATAGAGACAACATCACAAAAAACTGAGGAAACACTTCAAATTAATAGATCAAAACATGCTGACAGTGAAATCGAACCTTGGTCTATGCAGCAAAGAGAAAAACTCATGCATATTCTCTCCAAAATTTTCTTGCTCAATTTCCCGCTGTATCTGGCATGTAAACACTCAGCCTTGAGTCGGTTGGATGATCTAACTGCACCAGAAATCACTAACTTAAGTACATACTGTGATTTGCATGATACTGAGATACCTGCATACCTTTTACGGAATGTTAGTTTCTTCTGCAAAATGGGAGGTGTTTGTTCAATGTCAGCTGTGTTTGAATATGGAACACCAAGCACTTTGCCATTGTCTATGGCACATGCAATAGTGGCAGCTGTCGGTAATCTCAAGTTGTGGCTTAATTTTCGAGCTGTAGCTCAATTTTTTATGCCGATGCGAAGCAAGATACTAAAATTTATGTGCTTGTTGGAAGACAAAGATCTTAGAATGCCAGCTGTTAAGTCAATGGCAGGTGAGAAATACTGATTTGATGTAAAAAATATGCTTATTCACTTTTGTCTGGTTTGAATGTGCTAAAATTTTACTCAATTTTTTTTCTCTAGACTTCATGTGGGGTGCCGCGAAAGAGCCCTTGGATGCACCACTAGCTTTTGATGGTGATGGGCTTGCATTAGCCTTCAAGTACTTCAACAGTAGTACATTAACAATGAGGCTTGCTGGAGTGGCCCAAATCAATGCCCATATAGCAGCTCACAACGAGCTTTGTGCTGGCGAGCCGGCAGCTGATTCAGAAATGGCAGGACAACAACTTGCAACATGGCTAACTGGCAACAACATTATTGAGCATCTATTTGGGCCTAATTTACATGTGGAGGTGAGGGCTTTTGTCTCAGTCATGGGACATTGTTATGTACATTAGTTAACTTGTGTTCTACTTTGTCATTTAGGAACAAAACAAGTGGAATTTTCAGCCTACAAAAGGAAATGAATTTTTCATAATGTATACAATATACAATTTTAATTTGTTGCCACTAACTATCATGATGTATAAAGTAGAAGTTATAGTGATATAGAGGGTAGAAACACTGAAATGCTATTACATTCACAACTGCTTTGTGGTGTCAATGTGTTGACATTTGTTCTTGCTTCATTAATGTCAGCTGATCTCTCTGATTCTCTATAATATACTAATGTTATAGAAGTGTTATAAAAAAATTGTGTTTTATGAAATATATTTATTTGTTTATAAAGTCCTCCAACACGGTGTACACCAAAACATTTTAAATCAAAATAATCCAAAACCATCTATGGAAATCCAAGTTTCTTTCTGGGCCCATTTTCTAAGTCTATGAATTTTTGAGGTACAAGAACTTTTATTAAGAGATAATTTTTATTTTTCAGGTCATCAAACAATCTCACCTGATACTAAAGTTCCTGGCGGTAGAAGGCCGAGTTACTAACGAACATATAGACCTAGTATGGGCGGCGGCACAACTCAAGCATTGTGGGCGGCAAGTGTACGACCTGCTGCCCGGTTTCATCAGAGCCCTGGCACCTAAACCTTGCGCTCATCTGTACAGCCTACTGTGTTCTTTATCACCGAAAGATCATACAGAACAGGTGCATATTAGATATATTTAGTTTTAAAATTTGACATTGCTGACAGACTTTACTTACTTGTGCTTTACCATCTTCGACCACACCATCACTTAAACATCAGGTGAGCTGTGGTCAAACACCTAGCCAGTCAACCATTAAAAAAAAAACTGGCAAAATAAGTGATTAGAAAAATAGATCACTTAAGTTTACACACATGCCACACACATTTGCACATTAAATCAAGCTAGATTCTCCCACTACACTTTAGATTTCCCAGCTGATGAAATTTCTTAACATTTAATGGTATTGGTGTGTGGGTTTCAGAATACCTTTTTGATATGCATCAACGCTTAGTCCTCTGCAAATAAAACAACAAACTTAACTCTTTAAACATCACCACATCATCACTTTCCACCGGGTGAGATCGTGGCCAAACACATGCCTAGTCTGATGTAGAAAAAAAAACATCATTGGCCACCTGTGGCCACCGTCATTAAAAAATACGCTGAAGCTCATGAAAATAGACTTCATCAACATGTGAATGTCGAGGCTATCCAGCTTCTCGACAACATGGATATAGTAAGAAGACTAAAAAGGACAAAACCTTTTGAGTTAGTGTATTAAGTTAGTAATGTCAGTGCAGTGAGTACTACAACAAGGCCGAAGGATGCCCCACCGCCGCCTCAGATTGATAGGTAAGATTAGCACAAAAAGTATCCAAATGTAGTGACATATGCATATAGTATTAACTCTTTATTTGTTATAGTTAGTGTATTAAGTTAGTAATGTCAGTGCAGTGAGTACTACATATTATAGAACACATGAACAAAGTGTCTTCCCCTTAATAGAGACAGTAAGAAAAGTGTCGATGGACACATTCTTCGATTAGACTCTACTTAGCAATTTAAGTTATATTAAAATTACTTATTAGTCTTAACTAGGCTAGATTGTAATAACAACTCATTGTTATTACAATCTAACAAAAAACAGATAAATCATTAGAAGGAAAAAAAAAAATTAAAAAAAAAAAAATTACCCACCTGTGGGACATACAGGGTTTTATAATCCAGTTTTAATATTTGTGCTTGTTTGTGATTGAATATTTGGTGTCATCATTATAAACAACTTTTATTATGGAACCAATACTGAAATCGCGAAATGTATATTAGTGTTAAAAACACTTTTGGAATCTGATGATTATGTTAAATTTTAACAAAAATTTTGAAAATGAATCGAGTCATGAATAAATCCATTATTCATTAGACACTCAAAATAACAAAAGAATTCTAGTGATGCCACTTACATTAAAATAGTTCTAGGCATTCATTAAATATGGTGGTATTAAGAAACCCACAATATATTTACCACAATATATAAATTTAAAACAACATTTCTTTTTTTGACAGTCATGTGAAAAGAAAATTCTAAAAATCTTAACTCAATCTCGTGTATTGTGCCCAGAGCCTATACCTAGCGTCAGCGCTAATGCGCGCGCTTTGGTCACGCGGAAGTGCCGCAGGCGTAGGCACGCCACCGCCGTTAGCGGAGGAGCCGGCGCTCCGTCCCCCGCAACCGGCCTGCAAACCACACCACAACTCCTCCTCAGAAGCCAGTGTCAGCATGGACCAGACCAACTCGGATGAAGACCCTGTGAGTGAATTTATTGTCTAACAATCCATAGGGTGGAAAACTAAGAGAACCGAGAGGGTATTCCTCGGTAGATACAATCGGGATGTCTTTATGTCGCGAGTAAATCAGTTTCTTCTATGCAAGCCTGTTCAGGAATAAAAAAAGAGTTTCTTTTTTTTACGTAAAAGTTGTGAGACGAAGGAAACACACTCCTAATTGTAAGAGATAACGCGTGTCCATGACCATTGCAGCGATTCACAAAACTTTAAGTAGCAAAACAAAGTCCAGGGCATCGCTGTATTGACGCTCATTACTTTGAGACTTCCGATAGTTAGTCTCAACAGGCTTATAATTTCGCTAGCTGCAGTACCCTTTGAATCGAAACACAGTAATGTTTACTGCTTGGCGGCAGAATAACTAGTACTGCGGTGGTACCTGCCTAGACGACCTCCTGTTAAGAAGATCTACCACCAAGTGAACATAGTATAACTTGTAGTAGGTAAGTATTTGGTGCATTATGAACTCAAAGGCTTAAATTAAAAAGTATTCCCACTATATATTATAATTATACACGGTTATTTAAGAGCACCAATGTACCATAATACTTTGAAGTTACCCAAAATATTATCTTGATGTATTTCAGTAATGTTGAACCTTAACACAACTTTTGATTGTCTGATAACTAAACGTGATGTTTTGTATTACTTTTGTCTACAGTGCGAAGAGCTAAGCACGTCAGGCGAAGAGGCAGGCCCAACGCCCCGCAAACAAAGTAAACACCAGCGTGACATTACTGGTAAAACAAACTTTACATTGATTTAGTCACTAAAGTAGCACTACAGAGTTAACCAGTTTATTGTCTTTCAGCTGAACAGGATTGGTTGCGGGAAGGCGAAGAGTTGACTAAAAAGGAATGTCCCGCATTGAAAAGCTGTCAAAAGTAAGTTTAAAAAAAAATGATGCTCATACTTTTTCTTGTATTCTTCCGTGCTGCAACAAACTATTGTAAATAAGGTGTATTTGGGCAGTGCTAAACCTCACGCTGGATTTTTTTTTCTTTGGTTATGGCGTCGCATTTTTGCGCATTTGCCAGTGTCAAGTGTTTTATATTTTTAAGTTTCATAAGTTAAGTGGCGTCGAAGCTATAGTTATAGTGAAAGTCCAGTCTTGGTCAAGTCCAGTCATGCTTTAGTAAAGTAGTGGCGACTTTACTATAAAGCTTCGATGGAGTTTTGGAAGCAACGCGAAAAGTCATGTTTCACCACATTATATCATTTTCCCACACTCGCGCTTGTGATTCGGCACTTTATGAATAAAACACCACCATTTTTATGCATAAACACTCGATAAAACACTAGTTTTGGAAAGAAATACAATGGGGCGACACAACTCTTTCCGCGTTACCGCCCAAACTATACGTAACGACGGCTATACGTTCTTGCCGTGACAACTTGAGACATGGCGGTACTAAAGTCCTTATAGCACGAGATATTATAAAAAAAAACTGTAATTCACTAAAAAACGCCTTTTATTATTTTTTGTGGCACTTCACTACTACGAAGTAGCCAATGTAAAGCTATAACACGCTCAGAATACATAAATACTATATTGCAATAAAATATTCAATATTGAGAGATGCCATCAAGATGCCATTAGAAAATAGCTTGAGTTACCTTCGTACCGTTTAGTATCGTTTTCTGCGTGATATATCTGTACTAGCATTATGTTTTACCTATCGGTACCCTCAAACCCTATGAGGGTACACTTGTTTCAGACTAAGCCTCCTTAAATACTAAATAAAAATATCGGTTAACATTTCACACCGCGCTATTTAGGCCCTAAACTAAGAGAAACTGAGAGAGATAGTAGGACAAAGATTTGCATACCGAAAGGCAGAATATGGCGTTCAATTAATGTACTCCTTCCGACTACATCATATACCTATATACGCAAATAAATAATATGAATATTGTACTATGGAAACCACATAAACAAATTCAAATTTAAAAACATTTACTTATTTTGCAAAACATGGGTTACAATTTTCATTGCGATGCAATGTGTTGAGTATAAATAATAAAAAAAAAAAAAATATCGTAGGACTATACACACAGCGCCATCTGACCCCAAACTAAGCAGAGCTTGTGCTATGGAAGTCAGATAACTGATAGAATACTTAAATACTTTTTTTTTTGTAAACACATACTTATAATACATACAGTAGACCGAGACACAGAACAAACATCGATGTTAGTCACACAAATGATAATTTTTCATTTTTTTTGTCACATAATAATTTTAGATCGCCAATATCATTATGGTATGCAATGCATTTACTAGCTAGATATACATACAATCATTAAATTATATAAATATGTACTTTTAAATAAACATCCACGTATAAATAGTCTTTACCTACAGTTTTTATTACTAAAGTTGCTTGTATGTACCTACGTGTTAGACGCGGTAAGCGCGCGGGCAGTAGCGGAAGTGCGAGCAGCGGTGCGGAAGAACAGCTGAGGCCGCGGAAGAAGCGTCTCTACAAGAAACGTCACAAGCTTGGCAAACCGCGCCGATTCCGTGAGTGCATGGTCTACCAATCTGCTTATATGTAGAATAGAACTAATAAGTACATACAGTCGACTCTCGTTAATTCGAAACTCGAGGGATTCTTAAAATATTACGAATTATCGAGTGTTTGAAATATCAAATGGTTCGAAATTTTTGAGAGAAAATAAATAAAACTTCGAATTATTTATTGAGTGTTGATTAATTTATTATTTATTAACTGCTATACATCCAACGAAAAAGTGGCAGAAACTGAAACTTAACTAAACGAACCAATTCCTGCGGAGGTGTGTCTCATTCTTCATAACAAAACAAACAAGTGTGAACTTGTCTCGAAATGCCTTTACCACTGCAAGTTCTGCATCTGTCTCTTTCTCTGCAACTTTGAACTATCAAGTGTTTGACGCCAATGAGTTCGAATTAACGCGTCGTTTTGTTACGTAGCAATGATGTTTTCGTTCGAATTACTGAGTGCATAAAAATGTATTGATTTGGTTCGAAATACACACCGACAAAGCGACATAAAGCGACACCGCTTCATGGTTGATGTTCCAAAAGCTCGAACTCAGCGGTTTGATTCCACTATTTCATGCGTACCGCTAGACATTGGAATCTGCTGCCCGAGTGGGTGTTCCCCAATGAATATAGTCTGGGTACCTTCAAGTCGCGAGTGAATCGGTTTCTTCTAGGCGAGCGTGCTCCACCATAGACCGCATCTTCGCTTAACATCAGGCGGGATGGCGGTCAAACGCAAGCCTATCAGCTATAAAAAAAATAAAAAAATATACAGAGATCTTTTAGGGAACTCGTGATAACTTTGAATTATAGAGAGGTTCGAATTATCGCAGGTTTGAATTAACGAGAGTCGACTGTATCTTTATTCTATGGCAACAACAACCAAAGAGAAAGACCATGACTATTTCAGATTCAGATATTATTTTATTGTAGAACTGTTCATGCCACGCTGGCCAAGTGCGGGACGGCAGACTTCACACATCTTGGAAAACTTTTTTTTTTAGGAATGTTCAAAAATATAGATTCCCTCACGATGTTTTCCTTCACCGTTTGAAGTTTACTATTTTATTAAACAGAGAATGTCAAACTAAATTAATAAGTTTATTTATTTATTTTATAATTACACAATAATTGAGAATTAAAGTCGAGTTAATTAAATAAAATAATTGTACATTTACAAATGTTAAACGTTAAATTAAAATACATAATAACAAATTAAACATTTTCGTTTAATCTCTTTTGATGTTTGTAAGAGAACACCTGCGTGCCTATTATCTCTTACATTATCTACTAGGTTTGGATTATATTACTTCCAGATAGTCCAGAGTTATTTCCAGATAGTTCAAGAGTTATTTCCAGAAGTCATATATCTTACTTTTCCCCTTCAATGATGGTTGACATCTGATTCGAATCAGCAGATTTCCAAAATATTTATGTTTTGCATTGGTGTTTGTTAAAATATTTCTGATCTAATACTATATTTTTTTTTGCAAAAAGGGAGCTGGCTCCATGTGAGTCTGCCGGAACACACTGTTAGATGCTTGGCGGCAGATTTTCAACTAAAAGACGGTAGCTAGCCAGTCGAGTACAAGAAACCCTACCCCCATGCGAAATATTGTGTATTGCTGTCTCTGACTTGTATGTCTTTTCAGGAAAAAACGTGACGTTCTCGTACTAATAATAATGTCATCACACATGTAATAATGATTTGATAAAAATACATTGATAACTTTAAAAAACGTCTGAATTCCGAATTAATATAGCTCTCGACTCGACTTAGTTTATCAATCATCAGCTTTTATTGCGTTAACAGCTGCTTTTATTCGGTGTTTGTTTCAACAGCGGCTCAGTTGAAGACTGCCGATCTGGCGGAGTCCGTCTCCGAAGTCGAAGAAGAATCATCTGGAAGCGACACAGCGCACTGTCAACTGCTTTGCGACAATGTTGATGCGAGGTCAGTGATAAATCTACTGATTCCTGTTCTTTGTTTCTGTTGTATTCTAGCGATCCGCCTGTGGCTTGCTACGAATGTTATTTATTTTATTTCATAACACACAAAACAGAATGCAATGATATTGATTTCAATAAATACAAATACATATTTTTCAGATCTGTATTGGATTCCAAAACTATGCGCATTATAATTACATTTTAAAAAAAGAATTATAATTATAAATAAAATAAAATAATGATAGGTAATTGGTCAGTTACACAGTCAAAAAATATATAAAAATGTCATAACAAGAAATCATGTCGTAAAAAAATTGCAACAAGAATATTGCCTGCACCCGCGTAGTTTCCGAATACAGGGATAAAAAGTAGCCTATGTCACCCGGGGATAGTGCAGCTTCCCAACGGAGATAAAATTTTTGAAATTGGTCCAGTAGTTTCGTAGCCGATTCAATACAAACAAACAATCAAATCTTTCCTCTTTATAATAGTACAATGGCCGCGTTCTTCTCAAAATACCCACGATTATTTATTTACATTTAGAAGGATAATGGAGCTCCGGCTAATGGAGAGCTACAAGCGGCGCGGTTCGGAGGAGGAGGGCAGTGCCTCGTCCGCGCTCTCGCCGCACTCGCACCCACACCTCGCAGACCTCGACGAGGAGGACTCCGCCTGCGAAGAAGAACTCGCCAGGCTCGCCGCACAGGTATTTTTCAGGCACATTCTACATAAAAGACATTTTTTTACCGTCCTCCGCAATTAAAAAAAAAAGTTTCATACGACATTACACACAGCGCCATCTGACCCCAAACTAAGCAAAGCTTGTGCTATAAAAGACAGATAACTAATAGAATACTTAATTATTTTTTTGTAAATGCATACTTATAATACATACAGTACACCCAGACACAACAAACATTTGTTTATATCACAAAATGTTTGTCCTGTGTGGGAATCGAACCCACGCCCTTCAGCTCTTGCAGCCGACGCCCCACACACACACACACACAAATCCCGTCGTTTTTGCGTCGAGGCTTAAAAAGTTAAGAAAACAGTATTGAGTCCGCTGCGGTATCGCTGCCAAATGTTGTGCGTCAATGTCAAAAAAAAATTGAATTATAATTATTTTTGTATATTTAGGCACAGTGTCTGTCTGAGTACCGGTCGGGTGCGCTGGCGCTAGAGGCGCGTCGGTCGCCGGCGGCGGCGTGCGACGTGGACGCCGTGTGCCGCCCGGGGAACACGCTGCTGTGGGACGTGCTGCAGGACGGGAACATTGTGAGTTGTATGATACACACATACGTTGCGATGCGACAAATATATGTAGATAGATAGATGGAAACTCTTTATTGTGCACACCAAAAAAAGAAAAAAAGTACAGAAAACAAAAGAATTTTCAAGCAACCAAAAATGGAAAACATGATGATTGTGATTATGTAGCGATGATATCTCAGTGGTTAGCGCACTTCCACGCAAGTTCTTAGCTCAAAAATAAGCTTGAGCTGCTAGTGACGGAAAACATTGTGAGGAAACGTGGTTTAGTATTTTCTGATATTAGATTGCTTAGCCAAAAACGTCAAAAAAAAGATTGGCAAGTCAAAAATCTGGCGTACCGATAGGTGTATTCCGGTAGCCTCATTACGAAGCTAATTACTAGTCTAGGCTACTGTTTGCTATCTTCGATCACATTGTCACTTAACATCAGGCCAGCTGTCGTGTTCGACCTCACAACCTAGCCAGTTAACTAAAAAAATAATTTATAGGGCTTAATACCAGATCGTGTCTTGTCCAAAAGTCTTCAAAAACGCGTAGGGCATCCGTTTTTGCGTATTATTTGGCCAAAGTTCGGATCATGACGGAATCACTGCATTTTTAGCTATAACGTTTTGGCTTGAAGTTGTTATTCGTTTGATTAGTTAAAATACGCCATTATTTTCGTATTGAATGTACAGCGCGCGTTATTTGCTGTTTCTTTGAAGGTAATGTCTGATTTAAAAAATTGTATTATTATTGTGTATAATCGTTTAATTGTACAGGAGCAATTAGGTGAAGGTTTGGCGCTGGAAGCTGAGAAGGCTCTCTGTGCGTTACTTTGCTTCAGCACTGACAAGTTCATCAGAATTAAGTTCATCGAGGGATGCCTTGAGAATCTTGCCAATCATAGGTAAGAAAAAACTACCATCATCATCACTAAAAACAAAAAAGTAAAAAAATAAAATCACACATTACACACATCACCACCTGACCCCAAACTAAGCAAAGCTTGTACTATAATAGATAACTGATAGAATACTTATATATATATTTTTTTTTTTTGTAAAAACATACAGATATGATATTAATTATACGACAAAATATTTGTTCTGGGTGGGATTCGAATCCGCGTGGATTCTAAGATCCTATAACTCTTAGAGCAGATATACCAATGAGCCAACAGGGCTGTCATCATTATAACAGTTATTTATCATCATTTAAAAATAAGGAAAGAATAGGATAACGATTTCTATGTACAGATTAGTTTTTAGAAAATGTCGCAATCGAAGCCATACCTAAAAACCCCCCTAACAAAGTTACTTTACTGGATTTAAAATGTTTTTGTTATGTAGATCTGTCGCAGTATCGCTCCGACTACTACCGAAGTTGTTTTCGTCATTTCAACAGTTACGTGGGATGGATATGCATCAGGTATGAAAAACGTTGCTAGCCTACTCAAGTTTCAAATAACCTTTTGCTTAATTTTTGCTTTTCACTAACAATCTGTAAAAGTTTCAACGACAAGATCTTCGTCTAGTACCTGCCTTGTAACTTGTCATTGCAATTTAAATCGTCACTTTATAAACTAGGCGCCACGGATAGTCTGTTATGTCGTGGCTGCTTGCTGGAGAACGAAACTGTAAGCAAACAACTGCAACTGCGAACTGCGAACTGGCTGCTATGGCATTAAATAATTGATGCGATGATGCAGCTTCATCATCTTCATCCGTGTCACCGCAGCAGACTTTTTTTTTGTGTTTTACAGCAATGAGGAGTAGCCCATAGACAATTAGACATGTCTCTCACGAATCGTTCAAAGTTCGGAAAGCTGTTCCTCTTTAGTCTTGTGTAATGTATACTTCCGGAATCTGTTAACTTTGCAGCTAAAGCATCGGCCATCAGTTCTGCGTGCTATGTGCCCTGCCCGCTGCCACTTCAACTTGCTAATTCTCTTTGATATGTCGGTTACTTAAGTTCGTCTATGGATCTCCTCATTTCTGATTCGATCTCGTAGGGATTCTCCGAGCATAGCCCTCTCCATAGCTCGTTGGGCTTTATCTCATTTATTTTCAAGCCTTAATCGTCCACTGCTGAGCATGGCTCATTCTATAGCTCTTGTTATAGACATGTTTTTAAATAAGGCCCCATCGGTCTTATAACCGCTACTCGAAGATTGTTTAGATTATGAGCAGCCTATCTCGGTTTAACGGTTCTTTAAGTCGACAGCATTTTAATTTATGATTAACTTTGAACAAAGTTTATAAGTAAAGACTTTTTTTATTTGTATAGGTGGTGATGTGGGCGGAGCGCGAGCGCGGCATGATGCGGTTGTTCTTGGAAGACCTGCGGCACTATATGCAGCAGCCGCGTGCGACAGGCGGTGACGCGGCACACTACATGCACATCACCGAGCTAACAGTGCGGCTACACTTCCTCACGGCGATATTCTCGCCGGTCGGATCGCCGCATCACTTCAGGTCACATCGAGGCTAAAATTCTTCTAATAATAATATTAGAACAAATGCATAACAGTCTATTTTTTTTGATGCACTAGACACTGCAGCGATAATCCTCTTACAGTTTGTTGTGTCTATATATGCAGTTAAAATCTCTTTACTTGTGTGTGTTGTCTGTAGTTTTTTTCGTTATAGTATCTAGTGTGTTTAAAAAAAATGTTTTCTTTCTTTTTTAATGATTAAATAGGATGCATTCGACGGCCAACATACCTGATAGTAAACGAAGATACGATCTACGATAGAGTACGCTTGCATAAAGGAAACAGATTTATTTGCGACTTGAAATCACTCAGATTTATTAACCATTTATCCCACTAACATTATAAATATAAAAGTTTGCATGGATGGATGGATGGATGGATGTTTGTTACTCTTTCACGCAAAAACTACTGAACGGATTTGGATGAAATTTAATGTGGAGGTAGCTGAGACCCTGGATTAACACATAGGCTACTTTTTATCCCGAAAACATGTAACGGGTAACACCGTGGGGCGCAGCTAGTTAACGTATAAATTACTTATCTACCCACAGGCTAACAGTGGAGCAGGTGGAGGAGCTCTGGCAGTGTTTGGTTGTGAAAGGAGGTGGTGAATGCGCGGATTGTCTCTACTCGTGGCTTCTATCGCACACCAAGTCGCCCGACCAACATGCGCTCGGCTTGGATGCACTCAGGTTCCTCTATGTTGATAAGATGCCCACTTTAGACCCAGAGGTAAGAATTAGTTTGCATATTAATTTATCATTATTTGATGTAATTATTTGTGTATCTTAGCATAATCATTAAAAATTTCCCTAACCTAATTTAATTCAGTAAATATAATGAGACTATGTCCTGATGGTAAGAGATAACGCATGCCCATGACTATTGCAGCGATAAACAGAGCTTTGATTAACAAAATTTGTGCAAAATGTCAGTCAGTGAATCAGTCTGTCACAAAAAAGTATTCAAATTCAAATGTTTTATTTGCGTAAATATAGGCACAGGTCAGGTCGAAAATAAGAAACGGGGCATCTCTGCCTTTTCAGCCTTTTTTGGAAAATATTATAATGCAACGATATAATTTTCTGTTCTTTTCCTATTTCGCGCTCCCGATAAAAACTCATGACATGTTTGTTTGTACAGAACATCAGCATAATGGGTCTCAGCTTGTATCAGCAGTTGTGCAACTTAGCGCGCATGGCGCTCGGCGCGGGGGACGTCCGCGACACCGCGCATCCCCACACGCGCGCCATGGACCACCTGTGGAAGATCGCGCTGCGGGCCAACAGCACTGGTCAGTATCAAACCCGACTTATAATCAACTAACTAAGACTCCGCTGTCCGTCTGTCTGTCTGTCTGT
Source organism: Biston betularia (assembly GCA_905404145.2). Lineage (NCBI taxonomy): Eukaryota > Metazoa > Arthropoda > Insecta > Lepidoptera > Geometridae > Biston > Biston betularia. The sequence continues at coordinate 7,827,387 of FR989879.1, forward strand.
CCGTCAGTCACCAGGCTTTATCTCAAGAACCGTGGTACTTAGACAGTTGAAATTTTCACAGATGATATATTTCTGTTGCCGTTATAACAACAAAATCCTAAGACTTTTGCATGCCGTTTTTATATGATGCCGTTTTATATGATAATGATACGGAACCTTTCGTCGTGGTGGTGGACTTCCGGTGGTGGATCCTTCTCGCAATAAGAAGAGACCCGGGACAGTTTATAAAAACAGGAATAAATAAAATTACCAATTTTGTAAACTTATTAACTAAAATAACTTCCGAGCTCTTTTCTCTCTCTCTCTTTCTCTCTTCAAAGCTCTCTTTCTTTGACTTTCTTGGCAGCAAAAAGAAAAATCAAGATATTTTTTAATTTTTTTTAAATATTTGACAGACTAGGTGTTTGACGGCATCTCGCCTGATGGGATGATGTTAATCATTTTAATCTAGTGTTACTGTCTTTAGAAGCTAGTGAACTATATCCATTTGTATATATTACTTTCACATTTAGATCATTCATTGAAGTTTGTTTAAGGCGATTTTTTTCTTCGTTTTCCAGATGTTTCAATGGGTGCTATCCAGTATCTAAACAGCTACTACATGGGCCAGCAATTACAGCAAGAAGACGATTTCGTCTCGAAGTGCATGTTCCATCTCTCTTCCGCCGCCGAACGGCTCATATCAAAAACACAAGAGGGCGAGACCTCTCACTCTAGCATACCGTGCGATGAGAAAGAAGAGAAAGTGGTCGATAAACAGAATATTTACGAACATATGACCGAGGAAGCGGCGCTGCAATGTATACAGAGGGCGCTGTTGCTGCTAAAAACGCACTTAGATACGTTCAAAAGAAGGTAAGCGTAACGTCTGAGAACGTAAGTTACTTCAAAACACCAAATGTATGAATCGCGAAAGTTTAAAAATTACAAAATTCTTCTTCTTCCATCTCAGATCCCGTTATTTGGGGTCGGGTCTCCTCACTTTTCTGCGCCAAGAACGGTCTTGGGTGGTCGCGTCAGGCTATTGGGATTTTTTTTTTAAATTACAAAATTCGCCTTCTTAAAAAATACTGTTTAGTAGCGTTCATTTCATTTCACTTGGTGTTAGATCTCTTTGGCAGGAGGTCATCTTGGTAGGTATAATCGCAGTGCCATATTATATACATATATATTGACCGCAGATAACCTGCTGCCAAGCAGTGGTGTGTACACACTACTGTTCCTGTTTAAAAGGTACTGCTGCTAACGAAATTACAGGGCTGTCAAAACTAACCATGGAAGTCTCAGTTAGCAGCGATGCCCTGGACTTTGTTTTGTTATTCAAAGTTTGTGTTTCGTAGCAATGGTTTTAGCTATGCGTTATCTCTTACCATCAGAAGAGTGTCTCGTTCGTCTCATTACTTTTACAAACCAAACAAACGTTTCTTTTAGAAATTCGATGATAAGTCCTGTAATTTTTTTATGGTTTCTGATGTTAAGTGAAAGTGCGGTCGAAGATGGTAAACCACACCTAGCCTGGAATAGAGCTGGCTCTCAAGTGAGGCTGCCGGAACACACCGTTAGATGCTTGGCGGCAGATTTTCTACTTGAGGGTGGTAGCTAGCCAGCCGAGTACTAGAAAGTACCCTACCACCATGCTATGGTTTCATGTTTTCCTTCACCGGTAGCTCAAGCTATTATTGAGGTTTGAACCCTCGCCCATCGGCATGCAAACCGACCGCGCTAACCACCGAGCTATCATCGCTACAATTTCGCTGGTAACTTGATAGTGACTGTAGTACTTTGTTTCTAGATATGCGTATCACCTCCGTCGCTGGGCGCTCGCGGAGACGGGGGCGTGGGAGGGCACGATGGGCCCGGGCGCCGTGCGCCTGACGCTGCAGCCAGCCGGCGCCGGCCCGCGCGCCTCGCTCACGCTGCACCAGTCGGATCTCGTCGCGCATCTGCGCGCGCACGTGCACGTCTGGTGGGAGAAACAGGTAACAAACTTCATCAAACATCCACAGCGAGCGACCATTCTTATTCTTAATCAAAGTGCGGCTAATAAGTCCGTACTTGGGGTGTTGTGTGCATTTAAATAAATAAATATCAGAGGACATTACATAGCGTCATCTGACCCCAAACTAAGCAAGCTCGTGCTTTGGAAGACAGATAACTGATAGAATACTTAAATTGTTTTTTTTTTTTGTAAATGCATACTTATAATACATACAGTACACCCAGACACAGAACAAACGTTTGTTTATATCTCAAAATGCTTGTCCTGGGGGGGAATCCAACCCACGCCCATTGGTAGTATACAGACAGAAATACTACCAACGAACCAACAGGGCTGTCAACTAATCCTCAAATCAAAATCCTTCATTTTCATCTTAGTATGATAACTAATTTCCCCCTACCAGCATCTTGAGCCAACCCAGCTCCTTGAAGTACCGGAGCGAAGCTCTGGGCCGCTGGCATAGTAGCTTCAGTGAGATAAATAAATATTGGAGGACATTTAACACGGCGCCATCTAGCCCCAAACTAAGCAATGCTTGTACTAAGGGAACCAGATAGCTGACAGAATACTTAAATACTTTTTTTTTTGTAAATGCATGCAGTACAGATGGGTGGAACCCTTAAAGGTATTGAAGACGAGAAGCTACTGCTTTATCCACTTTGCCGTTGCCTTTCTCCATAATGGCAACTTAGTTCCTAAACTCTTATTACTACTTATTATCTACTAACTGCGCCCCGCGGTGTTACCCGCTACATGATTTCGGGATAAAAAAGCCTGTGTTAATTCAGGGTGTCAGCTACCTCAATACCAGTTTTCATCAAAATCCATGCAGAAGTTTTTGCGTGAAAGAGTAACAAACATCCATCCAAACTTTCACATTTATAATATTAATGGGACTCACTTTTCTATTTTCAGATACAAGGTGAAGAGGGTGTAACGGCGCTCTCAACAGACGGCCCTCTCCGAATGATCACGCAAGGTCAAGAGTTGACCATCGATTACGACGAGAGAACGCTCTACGATATGGGGTTTAAGGATAATCAGGTTAACAGTAACTTTTTTTTTGGTTGACAGGCTTGGTTGACCACAGCTCACTTGATGTTAAGCGACGGTGTGGTCAAAGGTGGTAAACACACCTAGCCTGGCAGGAACCTGGCTCTCAAGTGAGGCTGTCGAAATACACCGTTAGGTGCTTGGCGTAAGATGTTTAACTTGAGGGTGGTAGCTAGACAGTCGAGTAGAGTCGAGTGAATGAATCCATGAATCGGCCCATGAATGGAACTCATTGCTGGCTTCCCTGTTTCCCGTAAATTACAATTTGGACGTTTTTGAGGCTAGAGTGAATAGATTTCTTCTAGATCAGCGTGCTCCATCCTCGGCCACACCGTCGCTTTGCATTAGGCGAGTTGGTGGCCAAACGTAGATCTATTTAAAGTAAAAAAAAAAGTACTCTACACCAAAGGTTATAATATACTAGCTGCGCCTCGAGGTGTTACCCGCTACATGTTTTCGGGATAAAAAGTAGCATATGCGTTAATCTAGGGTTTCAGTTACCTCCATATCAAATTTCGTCCAAATCCGTTCAGAAGTTTTTGTGGGACAGAGTAACAATCATACATACATATTCACAAATTTTCGCCTTTATAATATTAGTAGGATCTAAGTCGCTTGTTTATCTTGCCATCCAATAATGATTTTTATTTCTTCACAGCTAGTGTTCGTTTCGGTGGGAGTGAGCGGTCGGGGAGCTTGGGCAGAATGGCCGTCTGCACAACCCGCGCCGGCGCGAGCACGGCTTCCCACCTTGTTACTGCTAGACCCAACTTACTTCCACCACCTGTTCACACTTATGCAAGCTTTGGGTCAGATGAAGGAACCTGGAGCTAACGGGGTGAGTACGAATAATAGAAAAATATTTAAAAAAAAGAAATAAAAGCTCTACTATATACTTGACAGCCCCGTTGGCTCATTGGTAGTATATCTGCCTTGAGAGCTGTAGGGCGTGGGTTCGATTCCCACGCAGGGCAAACATTTTGTGATTAAACAAATGTTTGTTATGTATCTGGGACTCTGGGTGCTCTGTATGTATCATAAGTATGTATTTACAAAAAAAAAGGTATTTATGTATTCTATCAGTTATCTGACTTCCATCACACAAGCTCTGCTTAGTTTGGGGTAAGATGGCGCTGTGTGTATAGTACTACGATATTTATTTATTTATTTATTATATAGTAAGTAATAACTTACTACTTATATTATGAGTATGTATTTACAAAAAAAAAGTATTTAAGTATTCTATCAGTTATCTGACTTCCATAGTACAAGCGTTGCTTAGTTTGGGGTCAGATGGCGCTGTGGGTAATGCCCTATAGGTTGTCTTACTATATTATGTATGAAACCGACGATGCTGAGAAATCGGCGGCACTAATGCTGAGAACTAAACTTTTTAACCGACTCAAAAAACGAGGAGGTTCTCTGGTTCAGCTCGACTGGTTCTGGTTTTTTAAATTTTATGTTTGTTTGTTAATTCCGTCAATTATTGTGAATCGATTTTGGTGATTCTTTTTTTGCTCGGTCCTTTTAGACCTTAGTTTTTTAAGACCATTTTAATTTATTTATTTATTCATAAAGTCCGCCAACACAGTGTGCACCAATACATTACAAATTAAATTACCAAATTACAAATAAGTGTCACAGCAATTATAGGCAAAGACAACATGCATTACAATCAGATATCCAATAGTAAAATTATAATTGTATAATTATTATTGCTAAAAGAGATATCTTCCAGACAACTAGGAAAAAAATAGTGTGATAGATTTTCTTTTGACTATTTATGGTAATAGGTGACCTAAAAGTAATGTTAACTCTGGCATTAAAGTCACAAGTATATTGACGACAAAAAACAACAGTAGAAAGTCGTAGGGAACACAGAACAAGTTATTTTTAAACTCAGCTGAAACGAATAAGTTTTCCTTTTTAGGAACCGATAGCCCATACAAAAGCGCAGCTTCTATCGCGCAGAGTTTGGGACATACTCCAAGCTGTGCCACTCAACCCTACGTTACTCGAGGCTTTCCAAAATCCAAACGAGAGCAAACTGCCAGAGTTGCTTGACCCAACGAGTCCGCAGAAACTCATGTACTCTCTACATATCATAGACAAGTTGAGCTCAAGTAATACTGGCCCAAATGTCAAGGAGACCCCCAATAATACTGAGAAAAGTGAAGAGGAAAAATCTTGTGTAGAGAATTGGAACGATCTATTCATCAAGAAAGGAGGACTGAGGATATTGTACGATATCATGATGTCAGGTAAGATTGACATACTTGGAGATTTTATTTTAAATTGATTTCACTAAAGTTAACCATATCTTGCAAACGTTATATCGTTCGTGTTTGACACAGCAAGTGTACGACGTAGCTTCGTCTTCAGTCTCAACTAAGAGTTTTTATACATGTTTTGAAGCGTACCAATACTAGCAGTACAGGTATAATTGACCCAGAATGTGGACAACTTTTACCATTGGACCGAATTTGAAATCGTGAAAAAGAAATTGGCTGTCCCATGCTTATTTATATTTTAATGAACTAGGTATTTTTTGTAATGTAAAAGTAATGAGACGAACGAGACGCTTTCCTGATGGTAAGAGATATCGCATGTCCATAACCATTGCAGCGATACACATAACTTTTAATAACGAAATAAGATTGTATGATATTTCGAGACGTTAGTTAGGTTAGGTTAGCCTCAACAGCCCTGTAATTTCGCTAGCTGCAGTACGAAGACAGTAATGTTTACACGCTACTGCTTGGCGGCAGAATATCTGATATTGCCGTGGTACCTACATAGGCGACGACAAAAGAGAGCTAGATATAAGTGTTATTAATTTTTTTTTGAGAGACATATCGTATAAGTAAAACAAAAATAAATTGATTGATTGTGTGTGGCTTTTGTTTATAAAAGTATGTCATTTTAGGTGTACTACAACGAAATGACGACAGCGAATGGAGACAAGACTGTTTAGCGTTGCTGCTACAACTACTGTGCCGTATTGGTACATTGCCGTCAACTGATCCCTCGCACACGCCCAAGTTACATCCGGTATGTGAACAATTTATGTTTGTAATTGATATAGCTTGGATGCTGCCTCATATCAGACGAGCATATACCTGATCTGACCCATGAGGCGGCTTCGGAATCCAACAATTTAATTCAGTTTTTTTAGTACTCGACCACCTACCCTCAAGTTGATAATCTGTCGCCAAGCATCTAACGGTGTGTTCCGACAGCCTCACTTGAGAGCCAGTTCCATGCCAGGCCTAGGTGTGTACCATTTTCGGCCACACCGTCACATAACATACGCTGTGGTCAAACACATAGAAACAAATTTTTAATTTTGTAAAAAAAATAACAAATCGAGAATAGTTACAAGAAGCTCACCAAGGAAAATATAAAGTACTCTACTTTGACTCCTTGAAGCCACCGGATATGGCTGAAAGTAAAAACATTACTTATGTGGTATTAACCATAATCATACAAAAATGTGTCAAAACCACATCAGTTTCCATAGTTAAGTTTAATTTAAATTTATGTAAATAGAATTCGTACTTTACTATCTACACCTTTGAGTTGTACCCTTGTTTGTCTGGGATAAAAATGTGTAGGATGTTTTAAAATTCAGGGTGTAAGGTTTCTTTATTACAAATTTCATCGAATACCGAAGCCGTTACAGCGTGAACAAATAATACACAAACAGACAAACGTTCGCATTCATAATATTATATGTAGTTTTTAATATAGATTAGTACGTGGTAGCGTTTTTAGTACTCTGTTTTTTTTTTTTAATGGTTAACAGGCTAGTTGTTTGACCACAGCTCACCTGATGTTAAGTGAAGGTGTGGTCGAAGATGGTAAAGCACACCTAGCCTGGAATGGAACTGGCTCTCAAGTGAGGCTGCCGGAACAAATGCTAAATTTTAAATTCAGTCCTGAGTACTGCAACCGTCATGGCCAAGCGTTATCCCGTACCATTAAGATTAAATTAATTTGACTAACTTTACTCTTCCTATATTGTATTATTGTTAAAAAAAACTTTATTCAAGTTGACGAACCCCGGTGTCTGGAGCGTAAAAATTTAAAGTAAAAAAAAAAACATTAATTACTGTTTTTTTCAATTTGCAGTCCCTGCTTTCGCTAATGACTGTGGAAGAAACAACAGAGAGACTGATTTCGATATTGTGCGAAGCCGCCACGTTGAAGGAGCCTACGACTTATAAGACTGGATTCTGGGGCCGTGCACAGGTACATTAGCGTCATTCGACGTCGCAATACTGTTTTTAGATAGCCAGATGATTCTCGCCAAAACATCAATTTTTTTTTTATGGATGCATGAACGAATATAATGTTCTTGCAACACGTTCCAGTATAGCCAAAGTAGTTTAATCGCCAAGAAATGAAAAATTACAACAACGACCAACCAAAAAAAGCGCTAGAAGATCTATTTTATTTTTAATTTTTAAAGCCAAAATAACGTAAAACGTATGACACAGGATGTTTTTTGCATAGGATTATGTATCTGAACAAGTATCTGTTATAAAAAAATCAAAATTAGTTTGTTTGTAAAAAGTCTAATTAAAATTCAAATTATTAATAACATCTGTATATGTGTTATCTGTGGTATTTTGTTTCAGGTAGTGCAGCACGCGATGCGTATGTGCGTATGGTGGGCGCGCGGCGGCGGCGACGCCGTCTCGCTCGCCTGGTCACTGCGGAGGGCCGCGCCGAGACTGCTGCTCGACGATGCAGATCCTGCGGTCAGTTGGAACTTAAATTGTTTGGAAGTCTCTATATCTCACCCTTACCTGTAAGTTATTTAAATGTTGAAATGTTTATATCTTTGTATTTAGGTGCGTCGAGAAGCTGGCAGTGCTTTATATCGGCTGTGCGCGGGCGGCGGCGCGGGCGCCCTGACGCCGCTGCTGCAGCTGTTACTGGAGCAGCTGCCGCGCGCCGCCGACATGCGGCCGCACCATTCGTACCATCACCACCACCACGAGGTGAAAACCGTAACTATACAAGCGGAGTCGATATACATCCTAATGACAATTGAGTAAAGTAGAAATTGCAGTGGACACTTCCACTGCAATTTCTACTTTTTGAACAGAAATAACAGTATTTTTTTTTATTCGTAATAAATTTGCGTGTGTTTCAGGTCTGATATTAAGTAACGACGCGGTCTTGGGATGCATGCTTACCTATAAAAAATAAGGGGATGTACAGTTTTAGAAAAAAACTTTCGATAAATTTTCGATAAAAAAACAAATTTTCGATACCAAAGTATTGGAAATTAAGGATAGTTTTGATTGAAATATACATAATTATGTAGATGATAAGGGCAACAAGGCAATTTGACTCCCTAGCTCTTTTAAGTCACTCGTGACAGCCCTGTAATTTTGCAAGCTGCAGTTCTCTTTAAACCGGAACACAGTAATATATACACACTACTGCTTGGGGGCAGAATATCTGATACTGAAGTGGTACCTACCTAGACGACCTCCTGTTAAGAAGATCTACTACGAAGTAGGGCACATATCTCTGCGTGTTTCAGAATATTTTGGATGTACGTTGGCCACTCTGTAGTGGAGACGCATCGAATGAATTGACAGCGTTTGTTTTATCGCCATTTTCCGCGTCCTAGAGTAGATTTAGACTGAACATGTTAGGCGTACTTTTACTTGCAGGTGGTCCACCACCACGCCGAGGAAGGTAAAGAACCATATGGACCTGCGTGTCGGGATTACTTCTGGCTCGTCTGCCGGCTCATTGATGGCTTGTCCGAAGACTTCTCTAAAGGTAAGACCCAAACTCCTTATTGTTTACGCCAAAATTACAAATATTGAGTACGGATATCATTTGAAATTAGTGCAACAACCGACGGCATTGCCGGCAATTTTTATATGGAAGGGATGGTAAGTACTTCCTAGTTTTTGTTAGGTTGACGCTATGGTAAAAGCAACTGCCCTACATGGATACGGTCTGGGAATCAATCATCCTATGGTGAGGGGAGTGCCGCCGACATAGTGTGATCCGTAACTGCTGTACGTGCTGATCTCTCGCCCAATGTGCATTTCGTTATCTCAGGTTCTCAATCCATAGGAACTCGAAGACCAACCGACTGCACTGGTCTCACACGTGGTAACATAGTGGTCGCTTCAAATATGGTGGAGGAATAGAAAAGAAAGAAAGCAAGAAACATCTTGAGGGTTGTAGCTAGCCGTCCGAGTACTAGAAGGACGCCATTATGCTATGGTTTCAAGCATAGCAGCTCTGTGTCATTGTTGAGATTTGAACCCATGCCTTCCGGCGTGTATTCCAACCGCGCTAACCACTGAGCTATTATCGCTACAGATTCTTATTAAATTGTCGTAAATTACAGAAGGCACCGCATCAGAAGACAGTGGCCTACCCGATCTGAATGAACTGTGTGAGCAAATCCGTTCATCTTTGGAGAAACGAGAAATAATAGAAAGGCGTACGGAGCCCTGCACACCTGACGACGGTCTCTACGGGCAGCTGAGCTTGTTGACGCATCTGCTCAAACACCCGCTCCGATTCAAAACCAGCGAGCAGGGGACAAGAACTTTAGAAATGGTGAGTGTTGCCTTGAAACTTAACTGTCATATCGTCAAAACAATCACCAATCAATACCAACCACACGTCAATCAATATCGTCTTCCCTCGATCTAATGATAAATAAGGAAGTCACACACAGACAGTTTCACAGAGTCCTATGTAGCACCAACTAAGCAAAGCTTGTATTTGGGTACCAGATAACTGAGAGAAAACTTGTATACTTTTCTTACCCGACTACGGCGAAGCCAAAATAGGAGTATGATATATGTGAATAAGGTATGTGTTTGATTTGTAAGTATGTCTGTCCATATGTTCCCTCGTGACTAGGTACTAAACAGCTTAATCGATTTGATGATTGATATGTAAATTCGTTTTTGTTGCGCAATTCACTGGATATATTAAAATTGTAAAATATCAAAATGGCGGAATTTTAGCACCAAAATGGTGTTTTCTGTAGTCGTAGAGTTATAGTTTTAAACTGTTTAGCTTTTTGTAAATGCATACTGCCCTATCAGCTCGTTTGGTAGTTCAAGACCTGTTTTGTATGTTTATAAGTAGGTATTCGTTTACAAAAAACGTATGTATTTATTCTACCAGTTATCTGGTTCCCATAGTAAAATCCTTATATTATATTCTATAGTAGAACCCTGTATTATTCCGTCATAGGTGTTTGGATTTCTATTCGACGTGCCTAACCCAGAGAAGCGTAACCTACCGAAGTGTAAATCTCAAAAGTCCCGTGCGGCGGCTTACGACTTGCTCGTGGAGTTGGTTCGCGGAGCTCCAGACAACTATATGGTTTTACACCACAAGCTGATGGAACATCACAAGCCTGGTAAGATTTATTATTTATTTATTTTGTTTTCAATAAAAGTTTTATAAATATTATCAAGAACATAAACCTAGATTGCCGCTGGTGCGACAGGACCCAAGCTGTCAGTGGATAGAGCTACAAGGATCACTGCCTTTTAGATCACTTCACTCAACAGCCTAGCGAGAGCCTCTCAAGATGTTGGTCGAGACTTTACAACTCTATAAAGCTAAATTTCGTTAAAAAGCCGTTTACTGTGACTACTATCGGAACAATGATCATAGAATTACCAGCAAAGAAAAAGAAAAGCAAAGATTGTTGCTTAACTTGTCCTTAGCCTTGAGCCTTTCCTCATTGTGAGAAGGGTAAGGTCATAGTCGATTACGCTGGTCAAAATCTGGATAGCGTATCTTAATTGTAATGCATTACCGACCGCTGTTATCGCTTGTGTCAGGTCCGCAGTGCGGGTACCCGTGGGACTACTGGCCGGCGGAGGAATCGCGCTCGGAGTGCGGGTATGTGGGGCTGACGAATCTGGGTGCGACGTGCTACATGGCGTCGTGCATGCAGCACCTGTACATGATGCCGCAGGCGCGCGCCGCCGTGCTGCGCGCCGAGCCTGCGCACTCGCGGCACGCACCCACGCTGCACGAAATGCAACGCATGTTCGCATATCTCATGGTCAGTACCCACTATATGATTATTGTTCGTCCCGAACAGCATTTCTTATAACGTTGGTCTTCCGACATGATGTTGTCCAAATAGTCGGTTAAACTGTGTGTGACCGAAGCAGACGGTAGAAAGATATCTATACCCAGCAGTGGAATAGAAAATGTTGTGAATGATGAGGGAATATTGGTGAAAGTGGGTGGAAGCTTGAGCCCTCTTGTGGACTTAATGCTGTGGTAATGATTAAGATACATGTTGCACCAAAAAAGGTTTTTATTTGATGTATCTTTACAATGTTATTGTGTTCAACTCAACAGTTATACTTTGCCTAGGTTCGAAAACTGCAGGTTGTAAAAAAAAAAGTACATTCCGATTAGCCGGCTTAAGAGCACGTATTATGTCTTTATCTTTTGGGTAAGTAAAACATTTTGGTTGGCTCACTTGTAATATATTGACTGAAAGTACTGGCAAATGCCCATAGGATACAACTTCTTACTAGGGTCTCCTTGGACATTTGACAATTGAAAAAGTAATAATCTTGCTTACGAATGCCGTCACAAATTGCTAGAAAACTCACGTCGTACAACTGTATTTATTCGAAAACATGTTTAATTCAATTCGTAGGAAAGTGAACGGAAAGCGTACAACCCGCGCAGTTTCTGTAAGGTCTACCAGATGGACCACCAGCCGCTGAACACTGGCGAACAGAAGGACATGGCCGAATTCTTCATCGACCTTGTCTCTAAGCTCGAAGAAATGACGCCGGAACTGAAGAAACTAGTCAAAACCCTCTTCTGCGGCGTGCTAAGTAATAACGTCGTTTCTTTGGTAAGTCACTTTGGAGTAGCCGGCTTAATATGCGATTAGCGAAAACTGCAGCCTACTGAAATGTCAGCGGTTTTTGATGGTGGCCACGGGAGTTAAATCAAAGTTAAATCTGTTCTACGTAAAAACTGCACGAGAGTCGGACCGTTAACGCAACGAACCTCACCTTTCTATTCAGTATGACGTTTGTTAATTTAAACAGCGATTTTAAGCAGGATCTGTTTTACTGGTTTTGACACATTTTTGTTTTTATTATGCGGCAATATTTACGTTTAATTATATCGGATACTCCGACTATAGTCTCCGCTACATCCGGTGGTCTTCTTCATGGAGATAGCTGAGCACAACACGCGCTGCCTCGTCCTGCTTCGCACTGACTTGTTATGTCTATAATAACGAACGTGAATGTTCCTAGGACTGCCCTCACGTGTCTCGAACGCTAGAAGAGTTCTACACAGTGCGGTGTCAAGTAGCCGATATGCGGAACTTGCATCAGAGTCTCGACGAAGTCACGGTCAAAGATACGCTAGAAGGCGACAACTGCTACACTTGCTCACAGTGCTCGGCCAAAGTGCGGGCTGAAAAACGGTAAAACTATTTAAACTCTAGTTTAGATGTTGTAAGTTGATTATGTATTTCCAAAATAATCACGTGAATACGTCTTTAAAGCATCATTACCTAATTTCGTTAGGCGTTTAGGGGGGATGGAGCCAAATCTCACCTAAACTAACGTGTGTGAGAGAGGGGTCTCGCCATCACGTTTTATTCGCTATGTAATTTGCGAGAAAACTGGATTAGTTAAACATGTTTCTCCGCTAAAATATGGCTACACAATAATGTTTTACCACAAAGCAGCATTATTAAATATGATTCCATAGCAGTTCAGAAAACTGATGATAACAATATATATACAGTTTGGTGTTGCAGCTACATTTCTATAATGTACATCCAGAATTTAATTACAACATTCGAAAGCTAAAAGATCAAAGAATTTGTTTTGTTGAGTAAGGAAACATGGAAATCTGATGAACTTCTTAGTGTTCAAAATTGTACACATACTTATGTACACACAGCCGTGTCAACGATACAGCCACACTCAGTTTTTTTGCTTAGGATATTCTAGCACTCATGCTTGTAACTTTTTTATGGTAACTAGTAATAATAAGTCGAACAAGACGCTCTCTTGATAATAAGAGACTGCCTATCCATGACCACTAAAAATGTGCCTAGAATATTGAATAACGAAATTAAGTCTAGAATATAATTGCATTGTCGCCCATTACTTTGAAACATTCGATGACGAAGGTACTGAAAATAATCTTTCTTTTCTACACATTTCTTACTTAAAACGGTGTATTTTCATTTCACAGGGCATGTTTCAAGAAACTACCGCGCATTTTATGTTTCAACACCATGCGGTATACTTTCAACATGCTTACGATGCTCAAGGAAAAAGTCAACACGCATTTCTCATTTCCCATGCGGTTAGACATGTCTGGTTACGTGGAAAAACATCTAATGCCTGCACAATACCAAGGTAAGAGATTCGATAAAATTATAAAATCAACTATTATATAGGAAATTTCGAGAAATTTACTCATAAGAGATTATAACGTTCATCTAATCTTTTTGCAGAAGAAAAAAGAAAATCAGCGGAAAAGAAAGATGGAGACAGTAGTCCAAGCACGGAGGGCGAAGATAACTCGGAATTCGAGGAGCATTATGAGTATGTTGCCCTAAAATTATAATGTTAAAAGTATTTCATAAATCAGAATCATAAGAAATAGTTTTCTAAGACTGTTTTATGCACCCGATGCGTCAACAGTTGTTTCAATTTGAGCTTAGCTGTTAGACAAGGATTTTTTATGAACTCTCATCATCATCATCATCATAAAACAGTAACTCAGTTAAAAACCACTTGGTTCATAATTTATTGTTAGTTTTACTGACTTGGAAACTGACGAGGTTTTGACACATTTTTGTTCTACTTATGCGTGATTACTCATGTTTAATTATATCGGATACTCGGACTATAGTTTCGACCAGATCTGTTGAACTTTTTCTAGGAGTCAAAACAAGTACAGGTGTGCTTTACCATCTTCGACCACACCTTCACTTAACATCAGGTGAGCTGTGGTCAAACAACTAGCCTGTCAACCATAAAAAAAAGAAAAAGAAAAAAAAGTACAACAACAAGTACCCTACCACCATGCTATAGTTTCCACACGATTTTTTCCTTTACCGGCAGCTCACGCTCATTGTTGTTGGGTTTGAGCCTACGCCCTTCGGCATGCGAACCGACCGCGCTTACCACTGAGCTGTCATCGCTACAATCCTCTAATATTCGCCAGTTACGAGCTGATAGGTGTCACTGTCCACACGGGTACTGCGGACGGTGGCCACTACTACTCGTTCATTCGGGATCGCGAACATGACCATCACGACCGGTGGTTGTTGTTCAACGACGCCGAAGTCAAAACCTTCGATCCTGCTGGACTCGCCTCGGAATGCTTCGGTGGAGAGATGACGGTAACATTTCAATTTAATTAGTTTAGACCTCATATTTTGAGATACACGTTTAATAGACTGATTACACCCTATTTAAAACCATGTTATAATGATGATAGATAAATAAATAATTAATTGATTCAGACGTTACTTTGCGGGAGTTCGTTTTTTAATTTTTTCAATCAAAATTCATCATCTCTTTTTTTTTTTTTTTTCTTAGGTGATTTTAGTCCACTGCTGGACATAGGCCTCTCCTAATGCACGCCAGCTAGCCCGAACATCCGCCTTTTGCTTCCAGTCACTACGCACTGCCTATATATACGTATATCGTCACTCCACCGAATCTCGTGGCGTCTTACTCTACGTTTGCCGGTCTCCACTCTAGAACACGTCTAACCCAACGGTTATACGTTCTACAGATAAGTCCAGCCCACTTTAGCTTACTAATACGCTGAGCTATGTCAGTTACTTTGGTTCTCGGTCAAATTACTTTGTTCCGGATACGATCCCTTAGAGAAACGCCAAGTAAAGCTCTTTCCATAGCACGCTGAGCGATTTCGAACCTGAAAACTGATCCAACTGTAAGTGCTCATATTTCGGCGTCCATGTACCTACGCACTGAAGGCTTTCGTTTTGTGACTGCGAAATGGGTGATGAGAAGTCTCGACGTATTTTTCCGATTGCAGCCTTGCCCAGCTGATTCCGTCTTTTAGCCTTACTCTCAATTATTTTTATCTAATTGGAGCGTCTGTCGTAGGTAGATATATTTTTGATTAATTTCCAGAGTGAAACCATTTACGGGAAAGGGATTTGCGTTAATATGTTAATATGAATAAATGCATTTTATGTTTATGCCACAAATCACTTACAAGGAAAAATATTCACAAGAATGACATCCTTATCATTGAAGCGATCTTGCCTAGCATTTTTAGCTGTTATATTATAATGTTGCAGAGTAAAACGTATGACTCAGTGACGGACAAGTTCATGGACTTCTCATTTGAGAAGACGAACAGTGCGTACATGTTGTTTTACGAGTTATGCCCGCCACGGCAACAACGAGGCTCCGACAGCGGCACTCTGGAGGAACCGCAGGTATGACCCACTTTACAAATGTCTGTTCTAGGTAATTTCTTATTCTGTGTGAGCTAAGAAGTCTTACTGCTATGGTTTTTAAATAACGTTGGGCAAGATAAATCGGACTGATTTTGTCGGAGGATAAGGAAAATAAATAAATACTTCAAAATAATAAATACTATTTACTCTAGATAAGACACCCATATTGTACCTAACAGGGAACACGAGAAGAACGAGAACGGAGAGAGTTCCACAACCACACTGTGTGAATAAAAAATGTGGGATCAAAACGCTTTGTGCCTACTAACTTTTTCTGTAATACATGACAGTTTTGAGTCACTGAGTTCTGAGACTCAGAACAAGCGTTTCGTCTTATAACATGTTCATCACACTGACATTTGTCCTGGGGAGGAATATCACTACCTGCAGCTGCTGCTGCTCTAAAGTAATCTAAACTAGACTGTTTGGTCCTCGTCCTGTTTATAGCTTATGAGATTGGGGTGTAGTAAGCCGAAAGTGGATCGTTGTACTCATCATTGTGAACAACTTTTACTATGAGCACAACTCAGAAATCGTAAAAAAAACAGCTGTTCTATAGAAAAATTACAATCATCCTTGACAAAATGTCTGGAACAGTTTCTTCGCGATTTTATAATTGTGCCCATAGTAAAAGTTGTTCATAATGATGACTACAGAGAATTTGGCTAAGTACATCCCAAGCTTAAAATCCTGTATATATCTGTGTGCAGTGCTGCCCTGGACTTTGTTTTGATCAAAGTTCTGTTGTGATGATCATGGACAGGCGTTAACTCTTACCATCAGGATAGCGTCTCATTCGTCTAATTAATTTTACACAAAGAAATTTAGATCTATTATAGATCAATGTTCCCGACCATTCATGGAATGGAATGGTATTAAGTTGCTGTACTAATCCACAGTCTTCAACGGCCGAAGAGGCAAGTCCGACGTCGTCAACAGAACGGCGCAACAATGAAGCGGCGCAGATCATACTGCCGGCCGAACTGCAGCAGTGGATATGGGACGACAACATGCAGTTCCTGCACGACAAGAACATATTTCAGCACGCATACTTCACGTGAGTTTTGATACTACACTGATGATTTTGACGATTATTTATTACTAAGAAATTATATTATTGAATTACTAGTAAGTAATAATTAACTCTTATCACCTATGTAATGTATAATTTATTTAATAGTAATTGTTAATTTTTGTTGACACATTTATAAATTGACATGTTCCTTCGCAACGTTATTTATAAAATACTATAATTTAGTTCTGGGCTTTTGGGCGAACACCCTACAAAAATTGGTCCTTCGAGACGTATATGCTACCCTACGTAGCTCTAGCATATTAATTTGCGTAAATTACGTTACTACGTAAACGAAAAAAAGCATTTCCAAACTTTCCTTACATTCATGTATGGGTGTTTGCAACTCCCAGAGTAAATAGGTTCCTTTAGGATATGCATGCTCTAGCATAGACTGCTTAACATCAGGCAGGGTATGCTCAAACGCAAAATTTTATTTTTATTGAAAAGCAGTTTTATTAGAATAAAATAAATCATATCGTTTACGTAGTATTGAATCCCTCAATTTTTTTACAACTATGGTTTATATATTTTCAAACATTGGTGCGTAGTTTACATCAAACATCTTTTATAAATTCCTTAGGTTCATGGGTCAAATGTGCAGTTCGGTGCCGCAGTCGCTAGTCACGCTAAGGCCAGAGGTGACGGAGGTCGCCGCGCGACTATCCACCTCGTTTTTCATCGAAACTTTCATACATGCCAAAGAGAAGGTATTGTAAATGGATATTTATTTGTATATTGAAAATCCTTTACTCGTGATTGTTGCTTTCAAAATTCTTTAGCATTCGTAACTCAAGTTTAAATAATAAATAAATATAAATGAAACTCGCTCTCAAGTAAAGCTGCCGGAACTCAATGTTAGGTCTTAGGTGGCAGATTTTCAACTCAATAGTGGAGTTTTCCTCTCGATGCTGTCCTTCAACAACAGCTCAAGCTCATTCTTGAACTTTGAATCCATGACCGTTAAATGCTTAGTACATTTCCCGTACCGTGCATAAATGATCTAGTGGTGAAACTTTCACATGTCTATCTACTAACCCTATTCTTGCAAGCAAAGAATTCAATTACAATATTCTGTACAATACTTTGCAAGCCAATTAACAATGTTTGATTTCTTCAATTACAGCCTACGATGGTTTCATGGGTGGAACTTGTGACGAAGCAATTTAACGCGTCGGCGGCGGCGTCAGAGTGGTTCCTGGGCCATATGGCTGATGATACGTGGTGGCCGATGCAAGTAAGTCCGTAGTGATGAAAAAATTAAATCACATTAACTAAATTTTAACCTGAAAATTTATTGATCAATTGATTGATCCTAGGGATTTCTCATTGGTTTAGTTTGTTTTTAAATAGGTATACAGTTAAATTTATAATTTTATTAACTGTGTTTTGCGGTTTTTCTTGTGTATTAGCCTGTTTCGTTTTCCAGTGTTTACACCAAATTTTATTATGATCAGCTGTTTATTGACAGGTTACTTTCTAATAAAACATTGTTATAGTAAACGTTTGCTTTTAGCGCTCAAAATTGTGAGCGACAAAGCAGCTAATTATGTCCTAATTTTTATTTTGCTATTCAAAGTTTTTCGGACCGCTTCCAATGGTCATGAGTCATGGTCTTTACCATCGGGATAGTGTACCTATTGTCTATTATTTTTATCACCATAGAAGTTTTAAAAATCGACACAATTTTTATTGGGAAAGTTTAATATAGAATAGAAATGTTTTAGTAATAGCTAGGGTATATTACTTATGATAGTCTCGATTTTATTTCGATGTTTGCATGTACCAAAAATGCCAACCGCATTTTTATAAAATAAATCATATCTGCTTTTGTTTCAGGTATTAATAAAGTGTCCGAATCAGATGGTCCGGCAAATGTTTCAAAGACTTTGTATGCATGTCATACAGAGGCTCAGGTAACTTAAAATATAAACAATTCAGGTTTTCTAAGTTCTTATTATCAGGTGCGTAAAGTTTAAATTTACTTGTTGCAGATCTAGTCATTGTGCCTTATACCTGCAGGGTATGGAGGAAGGCGAAGATAATAGCAAGTTGGGCGAAGCGAGTTGTGTTACTAGGTTTATAAGGATGTTGTTGTCATTAGTGAGTACCCAAATTTTTTTTAAATTTTCTTTATTAATTTGTACCTTATAGATATGCAATTAAGATCTAGTTTTACTTTAATGTAAACTAAATTATGCCTTCAATTACATCCGACTTAATCATGTTTTTATAAATTGTCCCACTGGTGAGCGTAGGCCTCTTCTCATTGTAATAAGGGTAAGGTCGTACTTCACTATGCTGGCCAAGTGCGGGTTGACAG
This sequence comes from Biston betularia, assembly GCA_905404145.2. NCBI lineage: Eukaryota > Metazoa > Arthropoda > Insecta > Lepidoptera > Geometridae > Biston > Biston betularia. Next base: position 7,846,345 of record FR989879.1, read on the forward strand.
ACTTCAGACATCTTCGAGAACTTTTTTTTAAGAACTCTCAGATGTGTATGTTTACTCACAATGTTTTTTTCACCGTTTAAATTTATCAACAATACAATACACACATAACTTAGAAAAGACAGAGGTGCGTGTCGTGGGATTCGAAGCCAGGACATCCAGTTTGGAAGCCAGACCGTCTCGCAACTAGGCTGCCGAAACTTCTTCTTTTAACTTCAATTACATAGTGTGATAATTTCAGATGGAGAATGGAGCGCGATCTCATCTGAGGCACTTGACTGAGTATTTTAGTTTGCTGTACGAATTTAGTAAGATGGGCGAGGAGGAAGGAAAGTTTATGCTAAGGATAAATGCTATCAGCAGTATGGTCAACTTCTATCTGGGACAGAATTCAGCTGTGGTGAGTGTCTTGGGCTACTCTTAATTTCTGTGTAAAAATTGACTTGTATGTTTCATTCTAAGATGTTTTCTATATATATTAATGTCTAGCAAGGTGCCCCTGTTTTACCTGCTATTAATTGTCGTATATTTTCCTAGGTTGAAGCCTATGTGTCATTCAGCTATCCCCATTTTGAATTTCAAACATACCAACTTTTTCATTTATTGTACTACAGAAGTCAGATAACTGATAGAATACTTAAATACTTTTTTTTTGTAAATACATACTTATAATTAATACAGAACACCCATACACAGAACAAACATTTGTTTATACCACAAAATGTTTATCCTTGGTGGGAATCGAACCCACGCCCTTCAGCTCTCGGAGCAGACATACTACCAATGAACCAACAGGGTTGTTATAATGGGTTGTTGAGTAATTACCTATTTATTTTTTAACTCTGAAAACGCGGATGGAACCGCGGAGCGCAGCTTGTTTACAATATTCAACGATACAGTTTGATAGATGGTTATTATAGTCACCTAATTTTAAAGTAGCAAGCAATATTTTGATATATGATCAAAATTCAACTTCTAATAATAAATAATTCCCAGCCGGAGTCATCAACCGAAGAGGCCAGCTCTAGCGGCAGCGGATGCGGCGGCGGTGGCAGCGGCAGTGGCAGCGGCGCGGCTGAGTCGGCGGGCGATAAGCTACGGCCCGGCGCGTTGGACAAAATGGTGGCGCTAGTGGCGGGACTGGTGGAGCGGAGTCGAGACACGCAGGGGGCACTAGCACTGCATGAACCCGACGCGAGAGCGTTGATCACTGCTAAGGTATACAATAAGCGCAAAGGCATTTTGCCCAACGAGATTGACCTACCAGTAGAAAGACATTTGTGGAGAAATGCAACACTAAACAGAGTCCCTCGATTTTGTTATCAGTTTATCTGAAATGCTTCCTACTATCGAATCAAGTCTAACTACGTATTCACGTCAATAGTACAGCAGGATACAAGTTCCGGTCCGTTGCCTTGGATAAAGTTATACCTACGGCTAAACAATAGGATGTTTCTTGATGCAATAAAAGGACGGGAATATTTGACTTGTTTTTGTTGAAGAAGGAAAGTTTACGAAAGATGTCTAGACTGCATACTAAAATCGTAAACCCCATTTTTTGTTACGAAACTTGTAAAATGAGCCATTCAACTTTTTAGTTACGGTTTAAGAATCATTTAATCTCATAAAAATTACAAGTAATTTACTTACTGAGATTACATATTTAAGTAAATTTATTATGCCACTAAGCATAGTGTGCAGGCGTAATGACAAGTACACAAAAACATTACAAATTAAAGAGAAAACAAAAAACAAAATACCAACAATCAATTTTTTTTTTAAGGTGAGGTAGTTTTAAAACTTCTTTTGTATACAAATGCGCTTTGCCGATATTAGAGCAGCATAAAGACTGTCATATTGGGAGTTTGCTGAATGATGTATTGAATTTTTTTTTTTTTCAACTATTGTTTTTCTTTATTGCCATATATACAAACATATATTGACATGTGTGTTTAAGTATATTTGTCAGTATTTGTAATGACGTTTTTATAATAATTTAAGTAAAAATGTTGCATCTAACTTACAATTTTTATTTTAACATAATATTATGTATATATTATATGCAACTAAAGTATTGGTGGTTTTAGTTAATTTAATTATTTTGGTAATTTAATATGTCGATTATAATTATATTCTTATAGTTTTCGCGTATTTATTTATGTTACAATGACGTTTAGATATTTATGTTCGAAAATAGTAAAAATAGTCTTTTAGTACATGTATTTTTAGTAATTTTTTATTGTTTTCGGGCTCCTTGGATAGATGATCGGAACTCCACATACTTAGAGATCTATTTTTATTCGTAATGAAGAGCACAACGATGTCCTACCCAGAAAACGTCCGTCAACTGATTAAATATCCAGAATATTGACGATAGTTGTCCAACAGGGATTCCCGTTCATCTACCAACAAACACGTGACTGCCTGAACCCGCAGCAAACGCGGTCGTTGATATTCGCACTGTGCCGCTGGAACGAGCCGCTCGCGCAGAAGATCGTCTCCATGATATTCACTGCGATCGCTAAACATTCTGAGGTAAGTTTTGCTTTTTTTTCTGGAAAACGTATTATTTATCCGGTTCTAAAGGAATGTTTTATCAACAATGTTCACAATGGAGTTTTGGCGGGAACGCGGGAAGAGTCGTGTCGCTCCGTTGTATTTTTTTCCAAAACTAGTGTTTTATCGAGTGTTTTTGCATAAAAATGGTGGTGTTTTATTCATAAAGTGCCGAATTACAAGCGCGAGTGTGGGAAAATGATATAATGTGGTGAAACATGACTTTTCGTGTTGCTTCCAAAACTCCATCAAAGCTTTATAGTAAAGTCGCCACTACTTTACTAAAGCATGACTGGGTTGACTGACACGAACTGGACTTGACTAAGACTGGACTTTGACTAAAACTAGCTACGATGACACTTATTTAACTTTTGAAACTTGAAAGTATATAATTACTTGACACTGGTAAATGCTAAAACGCGACGCCAAAACCAAAGAAAAAAAAATGTTCACAATGTCGTCATACCATTTTCTTCAAGGTATAGAACAAAGATGCATAGCATTTTAATATGGTGCTTTTCTTTTACAGAACTGCAATCCGTTTTTTAAACTACTGACGTTGCTGGTGGAGGGGAGCGGCGCGGGCGGTGGCGCGGTGGGCGGGCTGCCGTGCTTCACGCAGATAGCACTCGCTCGCCTCTGGGACGCAGCGCAGGCCTGCCCGCACGCCGCGATCGAGTGGCTTGCGCTGCAGGTAACACTAGCACTGCTTCTTGCATAACGTTCTATATGTCTCGTTTTTGATAAAATTATTCCACACAATAAAGGAAGAGAGTTTGCAAAAGGTTGCCTAGCATCCGAGAATGGACTGGGTGTTTGAGTGTCGTGGAACTGCTAAAAGAGAAGAGAAATATGCAGAGTTGACTGTCGACCTTCATTAGTTGTAGAAGCTACATAACAAGAAGTCTCGGGTATTTTTTGCATTGCGTTGCAAGGATGGAATCCCGTACCTAGGACTTGCATACCAAGAGTCTTTAAATAGTTCACGTAAAAAAATTGTAAAGAGCATGGAGACTACGATTTGTAGATAATTAATTTGTTTACAAAAACTGTCTCGGATCAGGCGTTCGTAAGAGAATTCCAGCTCTCATTAGGCAATTAGCTCAGTTTCTTAATATCCTAGATTCGAATACCTTCTTAATCGGCAGGTACCACGCAACAAAGCAGCGCATGCGTTCGCTTTACGCACAGCTGATCGTTGGTTGGAAGCGCAGTTGCTGGCGGCGAACGCGGCCCGAGTTCGCGCCGCCACCGCACTCCTACTGGTGGCGTTAGTTCCCTCGCAACACTTCCGAGCGGGGTACGCTCGCGCTAGGCCTCATCACCCCGCTAAACTACCCGACACAGCGCATCATACGTTACATCAGGTGTGTTCGTATTTCTTTTTCTTCATTTTTGGCATCACACTTTGTATACTCTGCCAATGCTAGCTGCGAACTGCTGCTCTAGTTCGTACATATATTGATCCGTAGCTAGGTTTAATAGGGAATGTACATGGAATATTTTTTTATTAATACTTTCTTTTAAAACGACCTCCGTAAATATAAATCATAGAATGGGAAAAATAGGTTTATAGATTAATTTATTGTTCTCATCAAAAACTATATATTATTGTTCTTAGCGTTATCCAACCATACTTGTAATAAAAAAGAATAATGAATTTATAAATGAAGCAGATAAAACAATTAAGTTTAAAGCACCAAAAGGCTTCTTTACATTTATTGGTCCTTCGAGCTGCGGATATTTACGTTGTACGGCGTCCTCATTGTCAATTTATTATTATTATTCATCGTTATTTATTTTTCATCTTATTTTTTAAATTTTTTACATTAAATATTTAAAAAACATATATAATATAAAAAACTTAAAAACTAGGGTGCCGCCGGCAGCGGGGCAGGGCTCAAGCTGCCGGTGGTTAGGGCTGCAGAGTGAGGAACCTCCTCACAATGCGCGCCGTGTCAAGGATCACTGCCTTTTGAAGCTGACCCTTGACCCAACCGTCTAGCGAGAGTCTCTTGAGATGTTGGTCGAGACTCTTCGCTATAAGACCGTTTACCGTGACAACTATCGGGACAATGATCGTCGAATCAACATCCCACATGGCGGTTATCTCGTGAGCCAAGTCAAGGTACTTGCTGAGCTTGTCCTTCTCGGCCTTCACGAGATTCTCGTCATGTGGGATGGTGATGTCAACGAGCACTGCCCGGCGTTGGGCTCGGTCGACCACCACGATATCAGGCTTATTGGCGACAATAGTCCTGTCCGTGATGATAGACCGGTCCCAATAGAGCAAAGCACGACCATTTTCGAGAACTGGCGCTGGTGCGTACTTATAGTACGGCACCTCAGACTCGACAAGGCCGTATTGAAGAGCAAGCTGCTGATGGATGATCCTGGCTACTTGGTTGTGCCTGTGCAAATACTCGCCGTTAGCAAGATGCGAACAACCGGAAATAATATGTCGGAGCGATTCTCCGGGACGGTGGCATGCCCGACAGATGTCGACCGTACCGTCCTTCATGATATATTTCCGATAATTGTTCGTCTTGATAACTTCGTCCGCAATCGCACAGGCAAAACCCTCAGTTTCCCCAAAGAGGTCTCCGAAACGTAGCCAGTTCACCGACGCGAGCATGTCCACATCGGGGCCCGTTAGGACCCGATAGAACCGCCCGTGCAGCTGCTTGCTCTTCCATATTTCCTTGCGGTCTTCGGTGCTTAGCACCGATGGTTTGCGCCAGTTCTCGTTCGCTAAGGAGAGCGGCGTGAGGCCCTTGTCAACTGCCACAACATCTCGATGCATCCCGCACTCGTTGTCGCGGAAATAATCCCTGAGACTGCACACTTCATGATTATGGAGGTTCTTGGCGCTTAAGAAGCCACGACCCCCCAATTTTCGTGGAATGTACAGTCTCATAACAGACGAGCGTGGGTGTAGCATGCGATGAGTTGTGAGCTGTTGACGGACTCTTCTATCCAGGGCGTCCAGCTCAGTCTGAGTCCACCTCAGTATGCCAAAGGAGTATATCAGTAGAGGCATCACCCAACCGTTGAAGGCACGCACCTTATTGCCACCAGACAAAAAACTATTAAGTACTTTTGTCAGGCGACAAAAGAAGCGTTCCTTCACCGATCGCTTGATGTCCACTACCGCTATACCCAACGACTCTGACATACCGAGGTACTTGTAAGTCTCGGCCTCGGAGAGAGAGCGCATTATTATTATTATTATTATATTGACCATTCAACCAAACTCCAGTCATAATATTCGTTTCTACTTCCAGAATAATAATAAACGATGTTTTTTGAATAGCTCGCAATTTCGCAATGTCATGCTAGGCCCTTACAATACGGGTACTGGTCTGATTAAATAACTACATATTACTAATTCCAGGTATATACAATGTTGCTTGGCAAGTTGAAAGCGGCGCGCAAATACACCGATATTGCAGTCCACGGCACTATGAAGCTGACAGCGTACTTCGGTGTCATGTCCTATTGCGTCGTGAGCAGGGTCGAAAAACTAATGGTTAGCATGTACCGATAAAACCTTTTTAAAATGATGTATACACTTAATTAATATTACACATTTTTTTTTTTTGTTAATTTGCCCTATCGGGCAGGCTAAAGCTGTAAAGCCATACTGCCTTGTCTTAAGTGTTATTTCTGCTGTCTCTTAGCTATAGTTAAGGTCAAAGTCCAGTCTTAGTCAAGTCCAGTCCGTGTCAGTCAAGTCCAGTCATGCTTTAGTAAAGTAGTGGCGACTTTACTATAAAGCTTCGATGGAGTTTTGGAAGCAACACGAAAAGTCATGTTTCACCACATTATATCATTTTCCCACACTTGCACTTGTAATTCGGCACTTTATGAATAAAACACCACCATTTTTATGCATAAACACTCGACAAAACACTAATTTTGTAAAAAATGCAACGGAGCGACACGACTCTTCCCGCGTTCCCGCCAAAACTCCCCTGAAGTTTTTTTCTTTTTTTGTTATAAACGACGTCCTTTTTGTGTTGGAAGCTTTTTGTGAAGTAAGCTCTCTGCCATAATACAGGATTCAATCCTAGCTCGGCAGCAGCCACTCATTTGTATAAGAAAATGTCTAAAAACAACCGCAATAAATCTCTTCGTAAAAATATACCTACATTCCAATAAAATATTAAAGACAATCGTCCGCTTCCGATTGCGGACGATTTTGAATCTAATAATAAAACTAATTTTAAAAAGACCATAATGTTTTAGACTCAAAAATTGTTTTTTTACTTTGAATAAACTACTGTTCGACTCCTGATGTGCGGTCAAAGAAGTAGTTCGCTAGATTTGATGAAATTCATTAATTCAACAGAGTTTCACTACCTTATTGTTCAAAAAAATGTTTGAATCTAAACGTTATTTGCCCTCGTGGATAATGTCTTATCCTTTACTTTCTTTTCAATCTAAAACATTACTTGATATGGGTGACTTTTGTTCGCAAGTTTGGATAAAAATAAAAAGACGTGATATCTATTGCAGGTTAGGTTAGGTTAGGTTAGAAGACGTGATATCTATTGCAGGTTGTGTTGATGACTGACATATGAGTACATTAATACTTTTCTTTCAGTTCGGACAGTATTTCAACGACTTATGGGAACTGTACCACCCTGCCATATCGGAGCCATCAATATCGGTGCATCCTAACAAGCAAGCGTTATTAACTTTCTGGCACGCCGTCTGTGCTGATTGTCCGGAGAACGTCCAGCTGGCGGTGTCGAACCCGCGTCTCATAAAGCACATCGCCTTCAACTACATACTGTAAGTGATTCAATTGAAATGTTATAAATCTAGTTAGTATTCATTTTCAAGATCTAAAGAGGCAAGCTGATGTGGCTGCTCCGGGAACCAACAAATTTCAACAACAAAAAAAATGTGTCTGTGCTCAGAGTGAACATCTATATTTTTATAAATAGAAAAGATTTGATTGTTTGTTTGTTTGTATTGAATAGGCTCCGAAACTACAGGACCGATTTCAAAAATTCTTTCACCGTTAGGATGCTACACTATTTCCGGGTGACATGGGCTACTTTTTATCCCTGTATTCCCACGGGAACGGGAACTACGCGAGTGAAACCGCGAGGCGACCGCTTGTATTAAATAAAAAAATAAACCTCAGAGCTTCGATTAAATTGTTACTGTATATGCAGTGCCGACCACGAGGACGGCGAGGTGGTGGCATACAACCGCGCCATGCTGCCGGCTTACTACGCGCTTCTGCGGCTGTGCTGCCGGCGGTCGGCGTCGTTCGCGCGCGCGCTCGCTCAGCACCAGAACGTGCACTGGGCGTTCCGCAACATCGCGCCGCACGCGCACCTCTACCCCGGCGCCGCAGACGAACTACTCAGGTTAGTATACACCACGGGCACTAGATAAGATAAGATAAATTTAATTCACAGAAAGGATTACAAAGAAATTAATACAATAAAGAGTTATATTATTATTTCAGGTATTTATTTTATCTCTTATTTTTTAATTTTTTTACATTAAATATTTATAAAACATATATAAAATAAAAAACTTAAAAACTAGGGTGCCGCCGGCAGCGGGGCAGGGCACAAGCTGCCGGTGGTTAGGGCTGCAGAGTGAGGAACCTCCTCACAATGCGCGCCGTGTCAAGGATCACTGCCTTTGAAGCTGACCCTTGACCCAACCGTCTAGCGAGAGTCTCTTGAGATGTATTGTATTATATATTCGCATATTATTATTAATACAATAAAATTAATACGTACATCAGGTGTTGGACATTACAATTCAGTGTATAAACCGGTAATCTTTATTATAATTAGTGTGCATGCGGGGGAGTGAGAGTGTGTGTGCATGCGTTGTGTGTAGGAACAAATTATTCTACTTTATTTTTGGAAAATACGATGGTACTGCCATGTGATAGTCACAAAAGTATCTTAATTTAATGGGAATAATAAAAAAAAAATTTGACGAAAGCCATAATAGTCTGAAATACGCTTAGATATTGAGCCACCTACAGAGTGAAGAAATTCACCATTTTTGAAGTGAAAACACTTTTTTTTGTAGGTATTGAATGAGACTCGATTTCACTCTCGGCTATGTAACGCTCGTTCGAGTAAAGTCGGCTCTCGTCGACTAAGAGAGCGAGAGAGCTATAGTCAACGCGGCACTGCCTTACACACTCGGTGACAGTTACATAAAATAAATGTCGGAATACACACAGCGCCATCGGACCCCAAACTAAGCATAGCTAATATATAACTGATAGAATACTTATTTTACTTATTAAGGTGGTTCGATTGCCATACAAATATTTTTTTTCCATTTATGGACAAATGGAGCAAAATTTTGCGGTGAAATCATCACTGTATCATAATATACTGTTTTGTTTAAGCGATTGTGATTTACCGCAAATAAAGACCAAAATAAATTCCAGTAGCTGTAATTTCACTGTAAAATTATGCTCCATTTCTCAATAAATGGGAAAAAATATTTGTATGGAAATCGAACCACCTTAAATAGTTTTTTTTAGTAAATACATACTTGTAATACACCCAACAAAAAAATGTATTTATAATAAACTTAAAATTTTGTTCAAAATAAATTAAATCCTCTTTACTGTTTTAAACAAAACGACTTTAAAGCGGAAATACACTAAAATACATGTTATTTATAGTAAATATGTAAAATTTTATTCATATTAAATCCTCGTTACAATTGTAAACAAAAAATTTTAAGCGGAAATACACTAAAAATATGAGTGTTGAATGATTAGCATTATGGAAGTGCGATGCGCAGTTAATATTGTCTCTATGTGCGTACTATCGTCAGTATTTGAGACAACCCCGTTGGCTCATTGGTAGTATATCTGCCTTAAGAGCTGTAGGGCGTGGGTTCGATTCCCACTCAGGGCAAACATTTTGTGAATAAACAAATGTTTGTTCTGTGTCTGGGTGTTCTGTATGTATTTTAAGTATGTATTTCCAAAAAAAATGTATTTATGTATTCTATCAGTTATCAGACTTCCATCACACAAGCTCTGCTTAATTTGGGGCCAGATGGCGCTGTGTGTATAGTCCTACGATATTTATTATTATTTCGTTGCAGGTTAGCACGGATACTGGCGGCGCGCGGCGCGACGAACAACAACACCGCTACAAACAGCGTGTGCACGGTGACGAGCGCCACCTGCACGAGCACGTCCGCGAGCGCGAGCGCGGACACGGGCGAGGCGCGCGAGGCGGCCGCCTTCCGCCGCAGCACGCTCGCCGCCTACCTGCAGGGAGAGAGACAAGGCAAGCATTACATTTTCTTTATGATTGATAAGCTAGATGTTTGACCACAGCTCACCTGATGTTAAGTGACGTTGTTTTATGACTTTGACGAGTATTTAAAATTTAAAGATTATTGAATTACTATTTTTTGACATGTCATTTTATTATTTTGACATATTTTTATATTGTCATTTTTTATACATTGACATGTTTGTAAATTGACATACCTTATTTTGACATAGTATAAAAAATATCTCAATTGCCATTTAATTTCGCTAGCTACAGTACCCTTCAAACCAGAACACAGTAATTTACACACTACTGCTTGGCGGCAGAATGTCTGATTCTGCGGTGTTATCTATTCCCTTCCTAAGATCTGTCACCTCGTTAGCTGTTTTAAAAGCTGTGTTGTTAGGAATCCCCCATCCTATCCAGAAAAAAAACATTTCTGTCCTTTTACGGATGTGCTTTTACGTAGTTTTTAACCTGTTTTCTGGATGTACTATATTCCTTTTTACATTTTTTGGTGTTTGTTCCAGGTCTGAACGGGCGCACGTGTTGGACGACGCTCATATCTGCGTTCTGTACGCTCGTTGAGAACGAAGATGACAGATTATATGTCGTCTACAATGGAGGCTTGCAAATGACTTTCGAGGTATGCATTCTAAGACCTATCTTAATACGTTATTAAGAAATGCTTAACTGATTCAAAGAGGTGAAATTAGGGGAGTAACTGTTTCTGAAAATGTTCTTATGTCTTTTTAACAGTCTTGATTACTACGTTCTAGTTTGATTTTTGCAGCGTTCGAAATATCAGCTGTTCTATAGATAAAGCACGTAAACTCTTGGTCAAATGTATCGAGGAGCTGTATTTTTTCACGATTTCAGTGATATTTTTTTTTTTTTTATGCCACAGGTGGCAATCAAGCTAACGGGTTGCCTGATGTTAAGCAATCACCGTCGCCTATAGATATCTGCAATACCAGGGGTACTACAAATACGTTGCCGACCTTTTAAGATTCTATTAACATGCCTTTTGAAGAACCCAATGTTGTAACTCCGCGGGAATACGGAAGAAGGTAGATCATTCCACAATTTGCAAGTGTTTGGCAAAAAAGATCGCGTGAATCGCACAGTATGCGATTTCCATGAATCAAGAATATGTGGATGAGCTTTGATACGATGGCGGCGGCTAGTGCGGTGATGGAACCGTGACGCCGGCATAAGATCGAATAATTGTTCAGAACACTCCCCGTTGTACATGCGGTAGAATACGCACAGAGACCCGACGTCTCTACGCAAGCTGAGCGGTTCTAGGGCATCGGTGATCCCAGAGTCGTCGACAATTCTGACAGCTCTACGCTGTAATGCATCGAGGGCCTCAAGTTGATACTTGGGTGCTCCGTTCCAAAGGTGTGAACAGTACTCCACGTGAGGTCGGACTTGCGCTTTGTACAGCAGGAGTCTCTGACCAGACGTAAAGTACCGTTTTGCCTTATAAAATAAAATGACATGAAAAATGATGTTGGTAAGCTCAAAGTAGCACAACGAGCTATGGAGATGGCTATGCTCGGAGTTTCCCTGCGAGATCGAATCAGAAATGAGGAGATCCGTAGACGAACTAAAGTAACCGACATAGCCCAGAGAATCAGCAAGTTGAAGTGGCAGTGGGCAGGGCACATAGCACGCAGAACTGATGGCCGATGGGGCTGTAAAGTTCTGGAGTGGAGACCACGGACCGGCAAGCGTAGCGTAGGACGTCCACCCACAAGGTGGACAGACGACCTAATAAAGACCGCAGGAACGCGCTGGATGCGAGCCGCTACCAACCGGTCTTTGTGGAAGTCAATGGGGGAGGCCTATGTCCAGCAGTGGACGTCCTACGGCTGAAATGATGATGATGATGAAAACGACCCTCTTTCTGTTTCGGGGCCATCCATACATTACGTCACACGTTAAGGGGAAGGGAGGGGGTCGACGAAGTGTGATAAGGGGCGGGGTCCCAAATTTAATGCCATAATATTTTTTTTAAATACATGTTACAATATTTTATATCTAATTTCATACATTTTTAAATGTAAAATTGCAAAAATGTAACAACACAATAAGGTTGGGTCTCACAAATGTGACCAGCCAGACAAGGACGGGGGAGGGGTCAAAATTCACGAAATTTATGGATGGCCCCTTAGTAGGTACACCAAGTTTATACTACACACATATTAAGCATATTGAAGTTTCGGCAGCCTAGTTGGGAGACTGTCTAACTTCCAATTTGGAGATCCTGCGGGTTTGAATCCCATGGCACGCACCTCTGTTCTTCCTAGGTTATGCGCGTATTGCCGATAACTTCTAACGGTGAAGGAAAACATCGTGAGGAAATCTACATGTATTTATTGTCTTAGAATTCTAAAAAAAAGTTCTCGAAGATGTGCGACGTCTGTCAACCCGCATTTGGTCAGCCTGTGGCCGCAGTGGCCTTATCCTTCTCACAATGAGAAGAGATCCGCGCCAGTTTATAAAAAATAGGAATACATAATATATGTATATTATCGATAATGTTTATAGGCGTTGCAAGCGCTGCAGACGGCTAGCAACAGCACGGAGGGCGCGGGCGCACGCAACGAGCTGACGGCGGCTCTGCGGTGGGCGCGTGCGCTTTGCCGCACGCTGCGCACGCGCCGCGACGGCAAGGAGGCGCGCGCGCTGCTGCTCGCGTGCAAGGACTGGCCCGAGTGCGCGCGCCGCCTGCTCACAGCGCTGACGCCCGTCTCGCAGCCGCCGCGCCCGCGTCGCGCTCGTGTACTCGCCAACGCTGCGCTTGGTACCAACTTTTTACTTATCATTTCAGACTTTTTATAGAAAAAAACTGACGTGATTTTGACGCGATTTTGTACTGAATCCCGTATAAGTAAAATATTGTTTTAATTAGGTCGGATAATCCGACTTTTTACCGGTTACAACCGGTGACCCATTTCACTGAAATAGGCGTACAGAAATGCTAGTATACCGATTAGCGATATTTACGTATTTTTTTTGTTTGTTTTTGTGTAAAAAGTAATGAGACGCTCTCCTGATGGTAAGAGATAACGCCTATCCATGACCATTACAGCGATACACAGAACTTTGAATGACAAAACAAAGTCCGGGGCATCACTGCTTTGGCGCTCATTACTTTCGAAACTTTCGAACGATATGAAAATGTATATAAATTGAGAAAGCGCCCCTGGTAAATTAATATTGCAATTTTTCGTACATTTGACTATAATTTGCATGCTACTACGTATGTCTCGCGAATTAATATTTTTATTACAGTTTGTGTTTCCCCATTATGGTCACGAAAACTTGACACAAGTTCTTATCGCAAAGTGTCATACTAGAGTTTGATAACTGATTAACGGCGTGCTTGTGTTTGTTGTGTAGGGGTGTTGCGCGAGATAGTACGTATCGGCGGCGCGGCGGCGCTGGGCGCGCTGGTCCCGCCGGCGGCGGCGCGCCGCGACCCCGACGCGCCGCGCGCCACGCCCTCCGCCACGCCCGACTACAAGCCCTACCACAAGTTCATCGGTCAGTACTCAGTACACACACTCATGTGTTATTTATTTATTTGGATCACAAACACTATATAGTATAACACATGACAACATTCATAACAATCATCAACACAAAAAAACAAAAACTAGATGGTACAGCAATTATAAGTGACGACGACATGCATAAATAAATATCGTAGGACATTTAACACAGCGCCTAGCCCCAAACTAAGCTAAGCCTGTACTATGGGAACCAGATAGCTGACAGAATACTTAAATACTTTTTTTTTTAAATACATACCTACTTATAATACATACAGTACAGTCAGACACAGAACAAACATTTGTTTATAACACAAAATGCGTGTCCTGGGTGGGAATCGTATCCATGCCCTTCAGCTCTTGGAGCAGACATACTACCAATGAACCAATAGGGCTGTCTATAATTATACTGTTTACCTATGTAATTTTTTTTGTGGTTGTGTAATATTTTGTAGAACTTACTGTACTATGGTAAACAAATATCCTTAAATACCACATGATAATGATAAATAAATACAATATTTAATTTTATGACCTTACTAACGAGTTAACCAATATAGATTCATGGTCAATTTATATGCAATGTGGGAGGGACCAATGAACCAACAGGGCTGTCAAGAAATACGTATGTACTTGGTGGTAGATCTCCTTAGCAGGAGGTCGTCTAGGTAGGTACCACCGCAATACCAGTTATTCTGCCGCTAAGCAGTAGTGTGTAAGCATTACTGGGTTCCGGTTTGAAGGGTACTGCAGCTAGCGAAATTACTGGGCTGTTGAGACTAACTCTATCAAAAGTCTCAAAGTAATGAGCGCCAAAGCAGTGATGCCCTGGACTTTGTTTTGTTATTTAAAGTTCTGTGTATCGCTGCGATGGTCATGGACAGGCGTTATCTCTTACCATCAGGAGAGCGTCTCGTTAATCTCATTACTTATTACATTAAAATAAAAATAAACGTATAATTGCAATGTTGCAGACACGTGCTGCCGCGTGGCGCGCGTGCAGCGGTGCATGTCGGAGCAGCTGGTGGCGGTGTCGGCGCAGTGCGCGCTGGAAGCCGCGCCGATGCGGTTCAACTACTTCGCCGCCTTCTGGCGCGATGTCGCCACTACACCGGTACACTATACACTACTACAATAGCCCTGTTATAATAAATAAATATTGGAGGACATTTAACACAGCGCTATCTGACCCCAAACTAAACAAAGCTTGTACTATGGGAACCAGACAGCTGACAGAATTCTTAAATACTTTTTTTTGTAAATACATACTTGTAATACATACAGTACACCCAGACACAGAACAAACGTCGATGTTAGTCCCACAAATGTTAGTCCTGAGTGGGAATCGAACCCACGCCCTTCAGCTCTAGACATACTACCAATGAAACAACAGGGCTGTCAGTTATCATTCTGTTGTTTTTTAAGTTACTCAAAAAAGAGGGGGGTTCTTAATTCGACTGTATTTTTACTTTTTGTGTTTGCTATGCGATAATTCCGTCAATTATGAATCGATTTTGATGATTCTTTTTTTGCTTGGTAGATCATACTTCAAAATGGTCTCACATAAATTTTACAGAATTTTTTTTTTGGTTTTTAAAAAATCTAAAAAATTGTGTACATCGGATGATATTTTCGTTTACTCCGAAACCTCGCTGTTTTATTGCAGCAGTGAGTTTAGTTAGCCCAAGGGTCATGGAGACGGTTTTTTTAATTGTAAATTTTGTATTACATATTTGTGTTTCACAAGCTAGGTGTTTGACCACAGCTCACCTGTTGAGACTTACCATCGAATGTCTCAAAGTAACGAGCACCATAGCAGCGACGTTCTGGAGTTTGTTTTACTACTGAAAGTTCTGTGTATCGCTGCAATGGTCATGGGCAGGCGTTATCTCTTTTTAGGAAAGCGTTCCGTTCGTCCATGTACGTAATTGTTCTAAATTTCCGCTCTATTTTTCAGGCTGACGCGAAACTAGAAGAGATGTTGTTGGAATGCAGTGCTGTGACAGAATATGTGGACGCGATACTACTCGACGAGCGGGACTCTCTCGAGGATCCTGCCATATACGAATTTATGCAGCATTATTATCCTAAGGTAAAACTAATACTTTTTTTTATAAAAGAAAATGCTTACGTTTGTCCGCCATTGTCACCAGATTGTAAGTGGTGATGTGGTTTAAGATGGGGCACGCTTGCCTAGAAGATACCGATCCACTCTTGACTTGAAGACACCCAGATTATATCCAAAGGGGAACACCCACTTAGGCAGCGCATAGTCTAGCAGTCCGCACCATGAACGTTGAATCAAATCGTTTCGTTCGAGCTTTTGGAACGTCGACCATGAAACGATGTCGTTTTTTTAGCTTCTGGCCGTCCGATAGAATAACGGGCATGGGGGATTTAGACCATTACTTCTGAAGCACACTCTCCGAAATCTATCCGACAAATGTTCTAAGCTTTGTAATTTAGGTTGAACAATGAAATCGTCGCCAATGAGCTTCTCCATAGACTCCTACGCTTCTAGCTGGCATTAGTACGGCACAATAAATATGCTTATCAGATTTAAAACCGAAACTAGCATACCTCATAAAAAACTGTACATAAGTTAGACGTTGCTCAAGTTTTTTCACTTGGTGGTAGATTTCCTTAAAAGGAAGTCGTCTAGGTAGGTACCACCGCGGTACCAGATATTCTGTCGCTAAGCAGTAGTGTGTGTGTTCCGGTTTGAAGGGTACTGCAGCTAGCGAAATTACTGGGCTGTTGAGACTAACCATCGAAAGTCTCAAAGTAATGAGCGCCAAAACAGCGATGCATCGGGCTTTGTTTTGCTACTCAAAGTTCTGCGTATTGCTGCAATGGTCATGGACATGCGTTTTCTCTTACCATCAAGAGAGCGCATCTACTTTTACATATTAAAAATATGATGCGGCGTAAAAAAGTAGGCAGGTTTTAGTTTTGCACTTATAAAGCGTAACCATTCTATTATGGGACAAAAAAACATCCGGACTTAACACTGTGTCGTGTTGCAGGTGGGCGGTGAATGCGCAGCGCGCGCTTTGTCTGCTCTAACAGAGGAGGTGATAGCGGGCGGCGGCGGCGCGGCGCTGGGCGTGGCGCGCGCACTGACGCTGCTCCTGTCGCGCGCCCACCCCCCCGCGCCCTCCGCACGCCTCGTGCAGCGCGCCGTGCCCGCGCTGCAGCACGCCTACAACCAACAAAATGGTGAGCTGTCTCTCTACTACCTACTATTCACTGCTGCTGCATTTGATCTCGTCTTTATTTTAGCAAAAACAGTGTGCAGCTTAACAAGTAACACAATTATGAGTTGTACTATCTGACGCAGTTTACTGTAGCTTTATAAGCCGCATATTTTAGTGAAAATTAGCGCACAGCACGCCTACAACTGACACAATGGTGAGTTGTCTCCACCACCTGACAAAGTTTCCTGTAGATACTGTGATATGTTTTAGTGAAAAGTGCGTTTGTAGTTGCGTAAGTAATAGCCTATACATTGACGCGTCATTATACAAAATCTTAAATTATTTTGTGAAAGTTTAGAATATTTTGTATAAAATAATGTGTAATAATTTTAATTTGTTGATCGCTTCGAGTATGCTTTGTCGTGTCAGTTGGGATAGAGCCTAAAGCGTGCATTACTTATTTGAATGATAAGATTGGTTTAGAAGTTACGATGGAATTAAATAAACTCGCCTATATACATGAATCCTGAAAATATTACGCTGTAAGAATTTAAAAAAGTAATCGGACAGATGCTTCTGCCTGATGATTAGAGATAACGTCTAACAATTACAAACAAAATAAAAATTGATGAATGCAAAGAAAACAAAAGTAAATTTTGTTAGTTGTGGCGTTCCTTGTATCGGATACCCATTTTGAGTCGCTGCGCCATAAGTGCGTTCGTGTGCGTATTATTTTTTAAGACTAATCGCTGTCGTCTACACCAATATTATAAAGAGGATAGTTTTGTATTTTTGTATGTTTGTAACGATTAAACTCGGAAACTACTGGACCGATTTCAAAAATTCTTTCACCGTTGGGAAGCTACACTATCCACGGGTGACATAGGCTACTTTTTATCCCTGTATTTCCACGGGAACGGGAACTACGCGGGTGAAACCGCGAGGCATCCTCTAGTGTGTTATATAGATGTTTTGTCCCCACAGAAGAGGAAGGTTCGGAGCCGGAAGGTGGGTCCGGCGCTGGCGCGGGCGGGTCGGGCGCGCGCGGCTCTGGCTCGGAGAGCTCAGAGTCGGAGGGCTCCGACTCGCCCGACTCGGAGTCGGACGGCTCCGCGCCGCGCTGCCTGCCGCCTTCCGCGTATCGCGCGCAGCTCAACCTCGCACTCACTGCTCTCGCTGCGCACGCGCAACAGGTATTCTTCTTCTTTATTTTTGGCATTGCACTTTGTGCATTCTGCCAGTTTCAAACATGTGAAAATTATGAACAGTATTACAGATATAGAGTATTTTCTCTGAATAATTTATTCTCTAAACCTTTAGGGCAGTGTTTCCCAGAATACACGTTTATTATGGTATCGCCTATTTACCTAGTGCGAAATCGTTTGCGATGCGTCGATCGATAGGTATTATTTTAAAAACAAGGCGGGAATTCTGCGACCCGGTATTTCATTTTGATGCTCTAGGGCTTCACTTTAAACAATTCTTAAAGTTGAATCTGAAATCTGAGTTTTAATTAGCTTTCATATGACATTGATAATTTTTTTTATTTTTATTTTTACTTATGTTTTTAATAACATTATTATGACAGTCTATAGCAATAGAATTGCGCTAATACAACTTTTACATTCTTCTTGGTCAGTTTGTTTGAACAAGTTTTACCTTTCTTCCAGATATTAACGGATGGATAGGTGCAGGCTCTCTCATTGTCCGCTGCGTTACGCCATCACTTGTCCGTTGTGACACTAATGTGACGCGGACGGACCTTGTGGACAATTCTAGCAAAGCTATGAACTATAGTGCTCACAGTGAATCCAACTGTTACTCGATTGTAGGTACAGTCACATCGAAGCGCGTGCGATGAAATGCTCAAAGCAATTCCCGGTTTTATATTCGAAAATGGATCGTTTCTACCTACCAATATTTACATTTTTTTATGTATAAGATTTCTCAAAATTAAATTTCGGTAGGTATAGTGACCCATTTTAGAAAAAAAAGTGTGGAACGAAGCGACATTTATTTTAACAAACGTGTAAGGCTAGTGGTCAGAGAAATAAAAAAAATAATCTGTTCCACATATGTTAAGTATGGAACAGCTGATTTTTTTTCATACCATCATAATCTAGTAAAATACCTCGTACTACAAAGAACAACTTTAAATTATATTTCTGGAAAGAGTATCCAAGGCAGCGTTGGAGGATCATATCAAATTTGATTGGACAGGGATGGAAACAGGCAGTGAAGATGATCTTTGATAATTATGTGACGAGCTTTTTAAAACTACACCTGGGTTGCGGGTCTTAAGAACCGCTTGGGTACCTTCCTAAAATGTTTCGTGTTTTTTACTGATCGGTGTGTAGGCCTTACATGTGTGTGAAATTAATGTCTCCTGTAGGTACAGGCATCCACTGACGATGCGTGTAAATGTATTTTATTGACATATATAAACGCGTTATCTGTTCTCTAAATAGTCATAAAACATGTTTGCATTTGGGAATAATTTCCACTGCAAGAGATGTGTTTTCGGTCTGTATCTTTAAGGAATGTTACTACTCTAGCGAGTGTCATTTAAGACTCCCATATGTAATATATTCTCTTCCTTGTGTTTAAATGTCGTATCGAGATGTATAATATTATATAATAACAAAAAGAAAAGAAAATACTCGCCTACTCGGTCTACGAAATTACAATTACTGTAATTCAGAATTAAAAAAAAAACTTTAGCATACTTTAAATGCATTTTTTATAGAATGGTTGTTGTTACTCAGAAAATCTTATTTAAGGAAGGCAGCGAATGTAGTGCTATCTCGTTTGGTTACAATTAAATGAAAAAGGATATATAAAGATAATGTCATTAAATTTTAAATATATAGTCACTTAAGTTTTACCTAATGCTAAAGTGACCCTTTGATTTTTTTTAAAGCCCATATCATAAGGTGGTTTTAAGGTTCAAATCATATAAACTGTTTTTATGTGATTTGGGAGTTATCGTCTTCAGATAAAATCTATATAGTATATGTATAGTAACAATCATCCGCATTTTAGGTCAAGCTATATTATGTTATTGCTACCAGAAACAAACTGAATTTTATAAAAACATTCCATTGGTAAACATCACATATATTTATATGCACAAAAATATTATCGAAACTACAAATTGTGTACTTTCTTGAAATTTAATTTGAAAGTACTTATTTTTTTGCGTAAAAGTATTTACAAAGTAAAATCAGGCTCAAGTTAAAAACAAATGCTGGGTATAAAGCTAAATAAGTTTCGTAATAGAGCTTAAATTCGTCAAATGTAGTTATTTATTTGCTTAGAATTTACTAACCATATTAAATAGAGTAAGGTTGCAACAGCAAAAAAGGTGGCCAAGGTAAGCGGAGCGTTGGTCGTCCAGCCGCAAGTTGGGTCGACGATATTGTCACCGTCGCGGGTCGAACCTGGACCAGATTGGCACAGGACCAAGGCAGATGGCGAGAAAAGAGAGAGGCATATACCCAGCAGTGGGATAAAGAAGGCTGTAGATGATGATGATGATGATGATTAAATAGAACACAACACAATAAACAAATGCAGTTATATCTATGAGGCTGTAGTGTTTGCTCACACAAGCTTAGTTTAGACTATGTTTAAATGTTATGGACTAAGCCATTGACCGCCATGTTATAAGAAAATAATAAGATTCTCAATACATAGGATCAACCATCCAACAGTACACGTTGTTTTTATTTTACATCAAAACTAATCAACAATATATAGGGCTTGTTATAGCGTGTCAAGTGGAGATGGTGGCTTATGAGCCTATATTTCTCTTCATGTGAGCTGGCAAGTTGCGTATTTTGTATTTCGCCATATTCAAAACATGTCGTGAATCTGCTAATGATAGTGACGAGCTGACATGGATGCTAAATTGCATTTTAGGAAGATCTTGAAGACTCGGTATAACTGCAGCGGTATTAGACAATAGACAATTATACACTTATTGGTACTACTACTCTCAGCGGCGGCCTTGGCTGTTGCGAGGCCCGGGGCGACAGATCATTGTGAGGCCCTTTTTCTTAGAGTCCGTTTTACTAAAAAATACTAATGGAAAAACATGCTTTCACTAATAATGTAACCGTGCGTTCAGGGGGGGTTTTGTTAAGTGCGAGGCGCGAGATGATACATATATGGTAAATACTTTTTTCTACGAGGACGCGAGGCCCCTGCAAGAGCGAGGTTGCCCTGCTTGTCAACCCCTAAGGCCGCCACTGATTTCTCTATAGCTCTAAATGTAGAGTTGCCATTCCGATAATTGATTTCCTGTACATTTATATCCGTACGCGAATATACCGTATGCAATTAATAGGCAGTTACGGCAGCATGGCATTACCTACTATGGCAGCATAATCTATTCTACTAAAAACGTTATAACATAGCGATTGAAACGCGACTTGCTTACTTGCTGCCGGAATGAGTGAATACTTTAACCGCATTGTCATAGGATTATGGTTGATACAGACTTACAAGTGACTCGCCCGCGACCTTATGAACAGCACCAGGCAATTAGAACCCTACAGCCTTATAATTGATCTAAAGTAGAAAAGTTCTACATATTGTCAATTTCATACATTGTGTAATGTATATTCTCCAATGTTCGTGGATTACTCTTTTTTTATATAGATAGGTTGTATAAATCGCCTGCAAGGCTTCTCTCGGCGTTCTTATTATATCTATATTTTGGGTCTTACATATAAATGTTTTTTAAGGTTAGATTCTTAAAATTGCTGTCAACTTTACTCCGACGGGAATTTCCAAGCACGTAAACGAGACAGCAAGTTTTAACCAATACACGTTTATATGGAAGACCCCTTGTAATGCATTTCTTATCTACATAGTATTGTGCTTTTATAGAGCAAGATGTGAAAGACTATTGCGTAAAAATGTTCGTGTTCTTTATTCTTAAGCGTTTTTTATATAATATATAGACATTTGATCTATCAAAATTATCTTTAAGTTTAGGCTGTGAGAGTTTTTTTATAATTTGTGTAATAAGTTGAATTTGAAATGTCTCGCCTGCACCGTCAGAGTAATGACAAACAAAATTACAGTCACCCGTCCAAGGCGAGTGCGTTTTCAAGTACCTTGTGAGTCGACTTATACATGCTGGCCTCAGCTCGCTGAGCGAAGCGGAAAAAAGTGAAGTCAACTTTTGTAGACTTTCCTTCGCTCGTCGTCGTTCACCTAACTGTCCGGGGACGTGTACAAGGCTAGTTTATTAATCGTGTCTTGTCAGCATTCAATGTGATCGAGGGACTCAATTTACTAAGTACAATTTAACAGCGGCGGCCTTAGCTGTTGCGAGGCCCGGGGCCCGGGGCGACAGATCATTGTGAGGCCCCATTTTCTTTGAGTCCGTTTTACTAAAAAATTTGTTCGAGTGCTAGAGTGGCCGTAACATGCTTGCACTAATAATGAAACCGTGCGTTGAGTGGGGGGTTTTGTTACGTGCGAGGCGCGAGATCACATACACATATGGGAAAGACTTTTTTTCTACGAGGACGCGAGGCGGCGGCCCTGCATGCCACCCCCTAAGGCCGCCACTGCAATTTAAATATTTTTTTCGAATTTGGTTAAAAATTTCTGACTGCATTTAAAAATCGGGCTCTATTGTTGTTTATTTACACAATTCTTTGAGCGCTTCCCATGCATCCACATATTTGTCGACGTCGATTTGCCCTTGGCCAATACGTAGACAGCAACATTCATTGTATAACTTGTTGATTGAGGCTCGGCGAGCTGGGGCAAACATGTATTGTCGGCTTGATAATTAGGCCATTAAAGTTTCATATACCTACCTAAATTATATTTCTATATCAACACTGTCCACTGTTCATCTATGTATAAATGTGTATTTACTCTGGTAGTGTATAATTAATTGGTGTTGTGACCTTATTTTTAACCTAACTATTTATTGCATTGTAATGTTTGTTCAAACGTTTGTAGTTTGCTTCATATTTGTTTTAGATTTAGCTTTACTGTAGTACTAAAAGGGGAGTAAGGCATTTAGCCATACTGACATTGGTAGCTACTAGATACACATTCTCTTTGTCAGTCTAGATAAAGTTTTAAAAATTCACTGCCCGATAAAACATAATGAATATGCGTAAGGAAACTCAATCTCATAATAATCGTTACTATGTAAGTTTGGAATTTAAGGCCCAGAAAATATAATCACACTAGTATATTTAATATATTTTATAAACATGTTATTAATTAATTGTTATTTTTCATTAGTTATGAAGTCGGCAAAGTTGCTGAGAATAACTTTTGCAAAATTTCAAAGACAATGTAATTTTGATTGGAACAAGTTCCCTCGTCTATAATTGGCACAGTGGGGCAACACCGCCAGCATTTTGAATACGTCGCCTGAACTTGGAGATCGTTTTAAATGTTTTGTTACTTTTGCGAGCGAGATAACGGCGCTCTTATTTATGGGCCTTAATATAAATAGTAATTTATGTACAGATTATTTGAGAAACCTGTCCATTTTATAAAAGTAAATTTATATAGTGCACTAGAACACTTTTTCAATAACTTTGTATATCCACTCCATCACATCACAATATTAATAATAAAATTATAGATGTTGTAAAAATCGCGATTCACTGGCATAATGTAATGTTTCTCGAATATCTTAGTTATTGTTGACCAGTTTTTTAGGTATCCAATAGTTATACAACAGTGGAGGAGATGTAAAGCAATAATTTACAATTTATAATCGGGGTATTGTCTCAACTTTTCATAATAATTTTGTACTTTATTATGACGAGTCTGAGATCAAATTATAATAAACAGCGGCAAAAATAATTTGACTTATTGTTATAATTTTGAATAAGAATATAAAGTTGATAGTTTTGTAAAGTGTGTGGCGGATTTGTGGTGCTATCACTAACCACAGATGGAGTGATTGTGTATGACAAAATCTGAATTAAATTTTGGTCCTCATTTTAGAGCTTAATAATATATAAAACTTAATATAAATATGCTGTAATTATCTTTTTTTTATTATTTTAAGATTATATTTTTGGTTTATACAAATGTGGTATAAGGTGACGCAAGCTTATGGTTTTATAGAGCAGTCACATTCCCCACATTTAGTTTCAGCTGAATGTATAAAGGGTTTTTCGAAGATTCGTAGAAATACTTCAGTGTGCTGATCTATCTATCAATCTGAACAATTTTTGTTCACTTTGAAACCACGACAAAACCAGCTGTTACACAAAAAAATGTCATTGACCTCTAAGAAAACAAAAGTTGTTCAAATTGATGGTTAGATCAACAGTCTTCAGTACTACTTTTCCGGAACAGCCTGTACATTCTAAATCTGTGTATGTAATATAGCTACATTCATTTCCTGGAACTAGAGTTTCAGTGGAATACAAACTGTGTTATTGAATTATAATTTGTGAAAATAAAAACAAAAATACTGTACATCGGATTGGAAAACCAAAGTAAACAGTATTTTATAAAAAGTCTTTCATTTATAATTCTGGCAAGTATTTACAACCATTCTCTGTTGGTTAATTGCAAAAAGTGAAGAGGGAATTTTGTTTTTATCTACCTTGTTACTTTTTCTAATACAAAAAAGTTAAGATTCAATTTAAAACTTTTAGTAAACATCAAGTAACAAACAGATATAATGCTCAATTTTTTTATTTCTTTTTAACGGATGCTAATTTGTTTTTTATTTCTGTGGGAAATTCTTCTAAACATTTATGTGCACATTCTAAACAGAATGTTTTCTTGTAAAATATACTACAGTCTTTGCTGATACAAATAGGATTGTCACAAACTGCACAATCTGCTCCAAGCACAAGAATCTCTCCTTTCCCTGGAGGACTGAAAGGATCTTTCATCACATAGCTGGAGTATTTTAGAACAATGTTACGGGAAAATGGGGGTTTTATGCCTTTGTACTGAGCTTTCTCATTCATTCCACAAACTGAACATTTGAAATCATACACTATGTGCACTGGTTCCTCTGATTTTTCTTCTTTTATTTTCCCTTCGGCCATTTTTCACTAAAACAAGAATAACAATTTTAGTACTTTATTTACTTCTCTAAACATGACACTGATATAATGATTATAAAAGGTCAGATGCACTCCAACTATACTGATAAGGTCCTTTTTTTTGAGCATTAATGTCTTTGTAATTTTTTTACTGTTATCAGTATTAGCTGGAAGCCCTGTTAATAAGAAGATACATACATAATAACAGCAAAATAAAACATTGGCAATTAAGAATTTTATTCTAAGATAACTTTGTTTGTAGCCACTTTTTCCTTTGGTGCTTCAATAGGCCACCAAGAGGGTTTTACCACTTCAACTGTAAATTTTTCAATATTTAATGCTGTAGCTTCCAATGCTTCTTTGATTCTAATTAAACCTAGTCCTTGGTTATGTATATATCCCTTTAACTTCCCTACATTTGACTTAGGTTTGTTACTATCTGAAATTACAGAATTTAATGGGAGATTCTGTACATTCACTTTGAATATTATAGGCATTATTCTCTTTCTCACAACTCCTGTGTGATGTACTCTGGCAGTGACTTCTTGCCCAATGTAGCAGCCCTTGTGGAAGCTTACTCCGTGCAGGTAGTCACAGTTCACTTCCAAAGGAAAGCAGATTCCTGGGGGCAGATCTTCAGATCCCTCTCCAACCCCTAACTTATATCTCAAATACTTGTAACCTTCCTCAGAATCTTCAATAGCAGCATTGTTTCCAATTATATCAAAAATTACATTTTCTTCAAGAGAAGCAGGTGCTAGAATTCTGTAACCTAGTTCAGAGAGTCGAGGATCTTTACTAATATGTATGTTAGTTGGAAGATCAACACACTCTTGTAATGTATTTGGAGGTGAAATAAATGCCCAAAGTTTAAAGTCTTTGCTGGTGTCTACAACTTCAATCTTTCGCTTTAATTTAAATAGCTTAAGATATCTCAGCAATTGGCTAACGATGTCCAAGTCGCATTCTATCATAAAAGATTCTTCGTTTGCAGTTTTGTATATCAGGGTGTCAAATAATACTCTTCCTTTGTTGTTCAGAAACATTGCATAGATGGATTTGGCGCCATCTTCAAAATGTCGCATATCGTTTGTGATAAGTCCCTGAAGGAATACTGATGCCTCAGGTCCAGCTACTTTGAGTACTTTTCTACTTTCCAAGGGGTAAATTGTCTTCGAAATTGAATGTTCATTGTGAGTGTAGCGCAGGCACTGACGCAACAAATTACGCTTGAATAAAACTTTGTTTACCTGATACATCATCGTTGCAGCCAAAAACAAATTGAACTTATAATTTTGTTCATTTCACATTTACAGAATTCTATCTCTTCAGAATTTGATCGTGAATTTCGAATATTTTGTCCCAAAATATTATCGTCAGGAAAACAAAAATGATACTTCGATTCGACATTGACAAATATTGACAATTTCCATCCACTGCTGCCAGAACAGAAGTGCCAGATCGAAAAATAGGTCGGAGGCTAAGAACGGTGCAAAAGAGCTAAGTTTGAAGAAATTCACAGCTCTAAGGGCTAGATTTTACCCATAAATATAATTCAATAACAGACAACATAGTATGAAAATATATGGTTTAACTGTACAAATATAGTATGATTAGAATCAAATTATGATAATAAAGTAATTTAAATACATTTAGTTTAGTTTCATCTTGACTCGTAAACACAGTCATGCAGAATCACAAAATGAGAGCAACAAAGTAAAATACCTAAATTTAGTTTCAACATACGAATTTTGTCAAGAGGATTTCCCCACAATAGAGATGTAGTCTTTTTGCTGTTCCAATAGAGTATAGAATTATCTATAGACGAGCATACATTCTCTACGTAACAGACGAACTTAAAGTTAAAAAAGTTCTCAATCTAGCCCCGAAAAAGCTAGAATGGCAGCACTGACATCTTTTTTCTTTCTTTATTTTTGACATCGCACTTTGTGTATTCTGCTAGTGTCGAATAGACTATCAGTATTCGATATTTTTTCTGTCTTATTATAAATAATGCCAAAACTGGGCGGCGCACATGGTTTTAATAATGCATAATTACATTGTTTTACATGTCCTTTTTTGTTTGCCGATGGGCAATGCCAAGGCGTTACAGCCATATTATAACGCTTCATTTTCAAGATTCTTTCTCTAGTTTTCTTGGCGCCATGTATGAGTACTATTCATTGGTATTGTACTTCTAATGACGTCACCAAATCAAAAAATCTAATGTCTAATATTCATTATCAGTATTATGATTATCTACCAATTAAGTGATGAAAAAATCGATGAAGCATAATTATATCTTATGTATATTTACTATGGAATATAAATACTACCATCTTTTTAGCAATCCTGTTGAGGGGTAAGAGGAATGAATACAGTACAGTAATGAGTACAGTTTAAAAAAGCGTAAGTATTGTCAAACATCAATAATATTTAAGATTATGGAAGCATAGGATTTGGGCGTTTCTTTCCTATTATAAATATTATGATGTGGGTACTTTGTGTTTGGGTGTTTTCACCCAACGGTAATAAGGTGTAATAGTATTATAAAAATAAAACATATTAATACAGTATTCACTTGGATTTTTATTAATAGGCTTAATACAACCGTAAATAAAACAAAAAAAATTAAGTAGGTTATTTAATATATAGATTTTTTCGCATAGGTCGTCAAGAATTTGTGTATTAACAACAGTCATACCTATTTGGACAAATGTGCTATTCCCAAAACATTGGATCGTATCCCTTTATAATAATATACTTAACATCTACGGGTAGGTACTACAGTTTCACCCGTATTATAGATAAAATTTAATTTTACCCTAACTCCAACTCACCATATTCTGACGGAAGTTTCACAGAATTAACCTTGCTTAATGGTAAGTACTTGGTACAACAAAATACACGCTAGAAAAATTTTGGAGCTTAATGTCTGGAATAAGTTTTTGACACAAGTTACAGCAACTATAAAGTTATGAGCACACCTTTTCTGAGCTAAATTGAACCAAGAAAGCGACTGGCTAATATAAATTTGCCAGATTTACGAACTATGTAAACGATATAAAAATTTATGAGATTTGGAACAGCGCGTTTTCACTTCACTTACGTTCACATACGTGAACGGTAGGTACTACTACATAATTCTCGCAAAATATTAATATTTCTGGGCATTTATGAGCATTATACATATTTTGCCATTCTAAGCTACGTTTCCAAATACAATTTTAATAATCCTAAAAGACTATAATATAGGTAATTCTTGGGGTTAAATACACATTTATATGAGAGAAAAGAGAAAAATGGCTTGAATAGACTTGCCATTGAGAATGTTTCAAAGTAATGAGCGCCAATGCTTTAACTTACTTTTGCTAATCTTGTCGCTAGAAATATTGGAACTATGTAATTAGATACATAGACATTAGATGAGTTTTTTGAAATCTGTTCGTAATAAACGTTGTTCGTTACACTTTCAAACCTAGTAACTTACTTATAAAAATTACCTAAATTAAGAATGTTTGAAACGCTCTATCAACATTTAACCGACGTGAAATGTCATGTGTGAAAATGAGACGGACTAATTAAGCAAGTTTAATGGCAACAGATTCAGGTAATATCTGGAATGGAGATAGCTTATACCCTGTAACATATGCATCTCTACTTTGTCTCTTAAATAAGCGACCTTCTTAAATTAACAGGTGAAATGACGGAGCGCTGCTATATAACAATAAATGAAAACGTAGCTTCACGGTTGGTGAAGGAATCGTTCCTGAGGGTTGTACGTCATCTCGATGGTGTCCATATTCCTGGGCGTCCGCATAGGTGTGGATAGGAGAGAAGAAGGCGCGGAGTCGTGGCCGGGCTCCACGGAGGCGGAGACCAGTTCAGTGATTGCGGTCGGCTCGGACCGTACGGATACCGTGTCGCGCTTCGTCGGTGAGCTTGCAGTCGATCGCGACCGCTGAGAGCGGGGAGATTTTACGCGCAGGTGCGGGGTTATTTTCTAGAAAATATATTTTTATGTAAAAATAACGCTTTACTGATGGTAATAGATAACGCCGTGACAATTGGAGCTGTACCCAGAACTTTATATATGAAACAGCTCAGCTATATTAACAGATATAGCTGAGCTGTTTCATAGGTAAAATACATGGACTCATAACCAAACGTTATGGGCGTTAATTTAGCAGTCCATAAAGCGGAAATAAACTAAATTTACCTTGAATATTCAAAATGAACTTCCGCAAAGTACCTAACGCCTGAATCAATCAATTATATTTATCAGTCCATAAAGTAGGTAAT
Source organism: Biston betularia (assembly GCA_905404145.2). Lineage (NCBI taxonomy): Eukaryota > Metazoa > Arthropoda > Insecta > Lepidoptera > Geometridae > Biston > Biston betularia. The sequence continues at coordinate 7,875,300 of FR989879.1, forward strand.
TTTATTTTTCAATTTCAGAGTTGTGCTCTTTGTAGTCATAATAGGTAATCGTTATTCATAATCATGAGTACCTACTATGGTATCTTTTCAGCTTAGAACAAATTCAAATTCAAAATCTTTTATTGCACTCTAAGCTTATACAAATTATATGACTGTATATAAAGGTATTTGATCAACTTGCCTGTTGCGGATCCTTAGTGAGGTAGACCCCGGTTCGCTTGAGCACGAAGTCAGGAGCGGCGAGGCAGCGTGCGAGCAAGAGCGCCGCGGCGCAGGCCCAGGCCGCGAGCACGGCCGCGCTAGCCGCGCGCGTCGCTGCCGCGCGCCCTCCAAAGCCCCATGACACATCTTCACTGCTCTCCAGAAACGGCTCCACGGCTGAACAACTGTGGAAATATTTTTATTCTTTGTTAGTTGCATCGTACTTTGGCTTTTTTCCGTTGTTAAGTAGATATTTTGATATTTTTATACATTTGATCAAGTGAAAGTCACAGACAAAGTAGGTACATAAACGTCGAGGTAAAAAATGAAACTAACATCATAGTAATTCGTGCGTCCTCAAATCGAGATAGTTTAAAATTTACTAAGTAGCTACATGACCAGTTGATAACTATAAATTTACAACTTAAATAAAACCGACTCCATGACCCTTAGGCCAACTAAACGCACTGCTCCAATGAAACATCGAGGTTTCGGAGTTAACGAAAATATCATCGATGTAGGTATACAATTATTAGATTTTTGTAGTTTTTATAAAAACTTGTCAAAGTTAAAATTAAACTTTCTCCTCCTTTAAAGTGGTAACACAGGGCGGTGTGGTCGCCCTGTGTCGGTGTGGTCGTCACAAAGTTTTGATAACTCACGTGGTAGAATTGGTGAGGTCAGAGAAAGCCTCGCAAAAGGCATGTAGCCCCTTATTGGTGATGGTGAAACTCCTCCCGGTGAGCCCCACCACCACTATGGCGAAAAGCAGAGCCGGCATCAGGATGCGCCACGGTTGTTGCAACCTATAATATAGACTTCATTAGGTTACCACCTAGCTATTATAGCGGCATTTATACAGATTTTAACAACCTCTTAGGATCAGCTTCCGTACATCATAACAAATTTGTTTTTAAACTATTACTTTCTCACTATGCTCATGAGTGAATTTTATAAATAATAATCACTAGCTGCGCTCGCAGTTGAAATTTTAAATCCTACCCTTGATTCAATATAAGGTACTCACGACAAATAACATATATTACACATGATTAAAACAAATAATTTTTTGATTCATACATATTTTTTATTTTTAATAAATACTAAAAAAAACAACGCATGAAACACTAAATCAACATTTTGTAACTGCTTACCACTGTTTTGTTTCTTCGTGAATTTTAAAAGTCTAGCTCTAGGGCAAGGTTTCTGGTAATTATAACTCCACGTGCTCCTATTAGGCTTTCAAGACAATGCCTAACTTCAAGGTATCTACGTACTTTAATAAAAACTAGCAGATCGTCCCGGCTTCGCATGGGTAAACAAGACTCGACTGTTTTATAAAACTCTCAAAAGTATTGCAAATAAGTGTAAATTAAAATAAATAAAAACACACTTTTGGGGAAACAGCGCTATCTTGTGGGATAAGTTGGTCAGCAACACCTAACGTTTGAGCAAATTCAAAATAGTTATAATTTGTCAGGTCTGGTGTGACGTAAGTTATGTAAGGTAAGTTACAATAAAAATTATAGCGCGTCATAAGGAAGGCAACGTATTTTAATGGGCCAACATAAAGCTTTTTGCGTAGTCGGGTACCCTACCCAGCTCTAGCACGTCCGCCTCCGGGGCACATGGTGAACATGGTGAGCCAGACAGCCGCGAAGATGGTGGACATGATCGGCATGAACTCTGCAAACTGGCATTGGTCGTCACTCTCGAACAGAGTCCGCGATGTGTCCAGAAACTGTCGGTGCGTCGAATTCCCTACGCACACCATAAAATGCAAAATGTAAGCAGGTATAGGACATTTTGACCTTAGTAGGTAAATAATGTGAAAGGTGAGATATCATCTTGCGGGTTTACCTACAATTTTCCAGCATTTTCCAATCATTTTATTGAGAAAAGAATATCCTATGACAGTCCTATTCTGACCTTTGTAGGCAGATACATAGGACAGTCTATGTCATTCCAAGTTTTGTACCGACTTAAGACGTTCCAATTGTGAGTGCTTGAAACTTATACCGGGCTATCAATAATAAAATATTATTAATTTCCGAGAAAGCACACTGCGAAAGCATTAATGGAACGCTGACGCGTCAATGCTTTGTACTTTATGTTGTGACTCAACGTTCTAGGTATCTACCGTTGCATGAGCAGCCGTTATCTATTTCCATCAAGAAAGCGTTTTACTCGTCTGATTAACTACTTCTTATCATAAAAACGGATAGAGAATTATTTTCCTTTGTACCTATATGTAGTACGTAAGTATGAAAATTACTGTACACACAGAGCACCTGCCTCGTTATCTTTTCAGGCCATGTAATTACAACTATCTGTTAGGTTAAGTACTCACTAGTCACTACGGTCCCGTTCCCTTGCTCCATTCCGTCCCCGACCCGATCTAACGTCACGCTAGAGTCATCAGGATCAACTCTATCAGTCACCATCGTATCTCTCTTCATTTTGGCAGCTTCTTCACTCGCATTAACATTTGCTGGGACGGCATCTAAGTCTTGAGCAGTATCAGTCAGATTGTTGGTTTTCTGAGCAGGATTCAGTCCGTCTGTCTGGACGTCTGGTTCTTCAGGCATGGGCAGGTCCACCCATTTGAATTCTAGCTTTCGCGGGAAGAGAACACAGTTTTCGTCGACTAGATGCATCGTGTTCTGTATAAACACGAAGTTCATGATGCCGAAAACGGCCGCTAGTGAGTATAGCACCAGATGACATGCTGCAAAAACAAAAATATAAAGTTGCATTGGATGACGAATAATAATACTTAATATTAATTAAGTAATCAACTTGGTGTTCATTACTTAATACTAATTAAGTAATCAACTTGGTGTTGATTATGCTGAAATAAAGCCTGTGTGACTCTTTGACCCTTAATTTATCCAGATCAGATCTGTTTTTGTTTACATTGTCACAATGCTCGGCGCGGTCCTCTTTCTAATGTGAGTAGGGTAATGCCATAGTCCACCACTTTATCAAAGTGCGGATTGGCAGACTTTACATATCTTCGCAAACTGTAGGAACAAGTGTTCTCACGATGTATCTTTCACCGTTTGGAGTATGTCCATTACTATGGAAGATGTACATGCCATGGGATTCGAGCCCGAATGATCATTGAACATACTATTATGTATCCAAGTCCGCAACAAAAAACGTATCGATACATTCTAGCATTGATGCGTTGTTCCACACTTCATATAAGATTTCAATAATTATTTGAATATTAACTAGTGTAGGATTATTCTTTGCTTGGCTTCCAAATCGCCTGGTTTTAAACGACAGTGAGGCTGAAAATTAAAAAAATAAACTAGCCTATTATAGCCTATTGGATCAATTCAATTTTTTACAATTTTGTATCTTAGTCGTGATGGGATCATGCATATTTATTTATTATAAATTATGTATACTGTATTAAGTTTTGTATAGTATATATTATTATACATAAATAATTTATGAGCATCACAACAGGAAGCTCATCATTATGGAGATTAAAGATTGACGAATCGGTAAATGTAGACAAGAAGCGTAGGCGAAACATATTGTTAGTAGAAATAGATGTTCTTTATACTTTATTGCTGTCTTTGTCTAATAGATTACAATGTAAAAGAAAGCAACATTTTAATAAAATAACCTTCAATGTTCGTCTTATTATTTTTTTGTTTTAATTTTTAGAATCGACAATTTTACAATTATTATTAATATTTGTGATTTTGTTTTGTAAGATCGTATTGTAGGGACCAGCGGTGTTCGTGGCAATTGGTGGTTTGCCACTGGCTCCAATTCAAATATTTGTCCTAAGTCTAATATTTGTAACAAAAAGTGTGTAACGTGTTTTAATGATACGGGACGAGGAGAGGAGCGCAAATTGTATAACCCGAGCCGCAAAATTTTCTAGAAAAAGTTTTTACATTCGTGGTTTGATTGAAATGAGTAATTATTATTATCATTTTGCTTATGAATGATCAAGAAAAATGGTAACGTTAGACCTAAATATATTATTATATGTAGTTAAACCATTTGGCAAACGTTTTTTTTTTCGTTTTTTAATCGTCGTTCTGTATATCGTCTATTTTTTTTCTATATAGTGTCTCTTTAGACAGTATAGACGCTACTTATAACACAGCACGACACGTGACAACTATACGGGAAAGTATACGAGCATAAGCTAGTTTTTTGAAAATAATTTTAGACCTTATAAGCATATTAGATATTTTGTTCTTATAATTCGTAAGCACATGCAAATAAGTTACCAAATCGCTTATCTCACGTATGAGTCATTCACCGATTGTTATCTCGTTAAAGTTTGCAACTACAACTCGACAAGGTGTGGTCATACACATGTGTGCATAGTGAGGTCATTGAAGATATTATTTTTGTAACAGTGATATTCAAGTTTGTCAAATTCATGTGCATATACAACATGGTAGATACTCCTTAGCAGGAGGTCGTCTAGGTAGATACCACCGTAGAATCAGATTTACTAACGCCCGGAAGTAGTGTGTAAAGAAACCATTACTGTGTTCGAAAATTCCCGTTTGAAGATAATATAGGTATCTGGTTATGGACCAAAGCAAGTATTATGGCTATAGAGACAAGCCATCGAATGTCTCAAAGTAATGAGCGTTAAATCTGCGATGCTAGACTGTTTTATTACTCATAGTTTCGGGTACCGCTGCAATGGTCATGAGCAGCCGTTATCTCTTACCTGGCAGGAGAGAGTTTTGTTCGTCATTACTTTCCCATTAAAAAAAATATAGGCAGTCATAGGAACTGCAGACAGAAGCCTGACAGGTAAGAGATAGATGCCCTGCCAACAATCGCTTCAAAAATTCGCTACATTAGTGTATGGAATCGGTAAAAAAATGTTTTTATAGTATATAAACCAGAAAGGATACTTGCATAACAGGCCTAATTAATGATATCTACTTAGCTGCCATAGAGTGTCTCAAAGTAATGAGCGCCAATTCCAATAGCGCCTTTGGATTTACTTTTTATGTATTGGGAAAAATATAGAAAAAATCCTGTATGCTTTACAACATTTGACATCGCGTGCGAAGCAAGTGTAATGTAAAAAAAGTTAAAACATTTATTACCTTTCCAAGCCTTGAGGTGCTTTGACGCCCTCTCCTGAAGTTCAAGATGGTCATATATTAGAATAGTCATGTTGTGTTCTAATCACGTAGTCAGTCCATTTTCATGTCTCTGTAACAAAGCGAAAGATATTTAAGAATTAAATCTAAATTATAGTAGAAATGTATCATTGTATAAAAACACATTGTGTTTGCCCAGAGGAATACAATGAACTTAAGTATTTCAGTTTAACATTAGCGTTAGGTGCTGCTTGAATTATATTATCTGTTACATAGAGGGATCTTACTGAGTTGTAGTTTGTCGTTCTATAATAAGACAGCACATAAGCCGTACCGTAAGAAGTCGCTCTCAAGTGAGGCTGCCGGAACACACCTGTTAGGTGCTTGGCGACTGATTTACAACTTCAAGGTGGTAGCTAGCCAGTCGAGCACCTACTAGAAAGTACCCTGCCACTATGCTATGGTTTCCTGACGATGTTTTCCTTCACCGGCAGCTCAAGCTCTTTGTTGGGGTTTTGAACCCGCGCCCTTCGGCAAGTGAACTGACCGCGCTAACCACTGGGCTATCATTGCTACAGAATGATCATTATTAGGTACGTAGGCATACGATATGTGTTCTTGTTTTTTTTGTGCGCGCCTAACTAAAATTGTTATAAGAACTCACGTTAGGACAGGGAAAAGTAATGGCTTTTGGTATCGAAGGTGATGAGTCACTTCTGATCGATGCGACAGTCTAGTAGGTAAATATTTTCGCAAAAATATATAGACCGATATGTTATAAGTATACAATATTTTGAAAGGACGATCCGCTTCGCTGCGCTTTGCTTGCACTGAATATAGGCAACGAAGAATATTTTTCTATATTGTCTGTGTTGTTTATTTAATTACAACAAATGCTTGCGTTTTCTTTTTAATTCAAAATAGATTTAAATAAGTAATGCGGTCTAAGATGGAGCACGTTTACCTAGAAGAAACCTGTTCACTATGTCTTTGTAGACCCAAATGGTATTTTACCATTTGTAAATCATTTTGGCGTGTGTTTTGGAACTCTCCATGACGCCAGATAATTAGAATCAGTCCATCAGACAATCCCACTAACTAGAATGTTATTAGCATGTCGATAATTCATCTCAAATAGCTACTTAAATACAACCAATCTTGACTTATCACATACCTAAATACCTAAACATCACTATTAGCATATTGGCGCTTACTTAAAAACGTTGTTTAAATTAAACCAATGTTTTCTAACACCCTGCTTTGTCAAGTTTTCGCCGACGTGCCATGTCAAGTGAGGCCCCCGGGCTTCTCAATTAGAAGTGCAATTTATTTATGGTACGACAGCCCTGTTGGTTCATTGGTAGTATGTCTGCTTCAAGAGCTGAAGGGTGTGGGTTCGATTCCCTACCAGGACAAATACTTTGTGGTATAAACAAATGTTAGTTTTGTGTCTGGGTGTCTTGTATTTATTATAAATATATATTCACAAAAAAAAAGTATTTAAGTATTTTATCAGTTATCTGACTTCCATAGTACAAGCTTTGCATAGTTTAGAATCAGATAGCACTGTGTGTATTATCCTACGATATTTATTTTGGCGAAATTATTACAAATTATTGATTAGTTTCAAATTACAAAGATATACGAATCTTCCGTAATTATAAAATCATAATATATCGTACTATCAAAATCCGTTGCGTTTTAGAAGAAATCGGATACACAGACCTGGACAGCGAATTTGTTCTATAAGTACATATTATTTAGATTAGATAGCTAGGTACATAGAAAAAGAGAAAGCTTAAACTCAAATGTTTACAATGTAAAACGTAACACTTATAAATGACACAACGATATACGTACGTCGTACATACAAACGACCTAATCTAAGTAGGTAGGTGGGTACTACAAAATTGCAAAAGTGCAAATTGGACTAAGATAAAATAACTCGGGCTGCCAGTGGCATATTAATTCCGATACTAGTGTTAATTTAAAATTTTATAAAAACGTGTTTTTTAAATCTAATTCAGAATGTTTAGTATGCTATTGCGGCTTGAAAAAGCTTTTAAATACTAATTTTACAGTTAAGAAGTTATTATAGGTAGGTACATAAATAACGCAAGATTTCATTCAACCGGCTACCGACATGTTATGGAACCAAAAACCATATAGATACCATAAGGAATCTATATGGTTATATATAGGTAGTTCAGTTTACGTTTAGAGGAGGCTTCAGGTGACCGGAATGCTGGTATCTACTTTGGTCAATAGCTAAGCATTGCCATCCAGCGTGGCAATGTTGCCAGCATTCTGGCCACATATCCCTCCTCTGACGGTTTTTTAGACTAAGTTTTTTGTATACATTTTGTAAATAGTATAATAATTTAAGGTCTTTTTTATTTTGTTTAATAAATAAATCTATCCTGGTAGTTCAGTCAAGTTCAGTAGGTCATTGAAATTTTACCACCTTCCTGTTGACAGAATTATCTGATATTTAGTTTTTGATACAAACGTTAAACTTAAAAAAAAAAAACTTTTTATTTTGTGCAATTGTTGCATTCAACACGGTAATGAAATCAGTCTTATTTTGCTGGGTTTCTTTATTTTATACGCTCTGCTAGGTACCTAAAGCCCCACCTAATGCTTTAATTAGCTCAAAGTATTCGATCATTAATTAATTTAGTAATTTCGGTAGAGCGCCGCTATCGAAAAGCCTCTGGAGACTATAAAACAACATGATTTACGACAGCGCTAATTCCCAATTTCCCACCAGTTCCTGCCACCACCAGCTCCCATAAATAAACTGGAACTAGGCCGCGAATTTGGGTAAATTTTGTATGATCTTCACAATTCAAATTATAATTGAGAGCTTGATAAATAAATCGTGGAAAATTTCTTTATGTCGTCAACGCCGCATCCTTTGATAAAAATTGAGAATCTTTGATATAACTGATAAATTATCTTAAACAGATTCTATCATGAAAACTGCGATAAAAACTTTATCCGTTGGCCGCGAGTTTTTCATGGCCTGAGTCACTAGATCATCGGGTAGCCTAAAATAACTACAACCATCATTCACAATGCGGGTTATGGGCCCAGGTACGTATGCGGTTTAAATGTGTATGACGAAATGCCAACGGTTGGTAGAATTAAACTAAGTTGAATCGGTACCATGAAAAACTTTGTTTACATAGTAAGACATATTTATTTCAGCAAACTATGAACGTTAAAACTTTAAAGCAGATACTTATACAGTTTCATCGAGGAATAATGTTTTAAATTCGGTTAAAAAAGACAGCCACTGTTACAAAATTACTACCTGTTACATTTTTGTCATGATGAATATGAAATAGCGTTTAGGTATTGGCGTTTACCTTGTATTTTAATTTATTTCAAACGCAAATAATACCTAATGATTTTGTTATAATGATTTACCTAATGATTGTTAAATAATTATGTGATGCTATCTGATTTAAAAGGTATATAGAGATATACTCTTTACTTGTTATTACGTTTTTATTTATAAGGATATTAATTAATTAATTTACGTGGTCGTTTTCTTTGACTCTTCTCTTGAAGTTACCCTGATTGGTTGATTATAATTAAAATTTTGCATGTTGTCAAAAAAGGGGACAGAAAATAACATAGTGTGTGATGAACCTTTTGATTGAACGTTTGATGCAGAAAAAAGTTCTCTTGCCGAGGGCAAATCCGAATCCGCGGGCAAAAGCTAAATATTTTGTAAACCGTTTCTGCCATCGGCATTGTTCATACGGTGCCTCCTCGTGACACAGTAGTCGCAACGGCTAATTTAGGAATCCGTAATTGACTGTAACTACACCTGATTCCACATAGTTGTTTTGAATAAGATCGAAGAAATGTTCACCACGCTTCTTTAATAATAATACATTAGGTATATCAAATCGTTTCTTTACCCACAATCTGTTCTGTTTGAATACCAAATTCGGATATATTATGCAAATATTAAAAGATCACAATGAAGTCATGAGTTACAACGTATACATGTAAGTTGTTTGTATGGATAAAGGACATCGTACGATTGTATCTTAGTTTAAGAATTAAGACACGTTTGAGGTCATGGCATTAGTTTGTTGTGGTTACGATTTCTAAGGAAACTTTCTGTTTAAGTTTGGACCCTTGCCACAAAAAAATCAATACGAGATACAGAACTAGCTTTGAATACCTACTCGATTTTCGAAAGCTCTTTCTTTCACAAAGAAGTTGTGAGTTATATGGAGACGAGTATAATTAATTAAATAAATGGAATTAATTTCACTAAGCCCAAACACGGCTAGCTTACACTGTTTTATTACGGAGTTCTGGTGCGTACCTTCCGGTGTCATCACCATCTGATGATGAAACCGGATGGTAGGTTGTTCATTGGGACTATTATACCTAGTGACCATAAACACCACTGAAAAGTCACAAAAAGGCAAAACATGCAACTTGGTTTACTTGGATGACTGACAATGCACTCCATTAGTAATTGGTAATACAAACTGACTGAACCTGTACGATGGCATACCAATATTATTACTGCTTATTTGTTACATACCTACACATGTTCCATTTAAAAAGTTAACGCGGACGAAGTCGCTTGTGGAAGCTAGTAATTATTATAATTAGATATTGTAACTTTTATCCTACTACCGATCCCGACATCGCGAGATCGTTCGTTACCACACAATAATAATTGACATCATCGCAATAATTAGTTGCAGCTAGTTATTTTTAACATGAGTAACTAATACATAAAGAACTACGTTTAAGTATAACTTTATTATTACTGAGGTTGATATTATCTGATACTAAAAGGAAGGTCTTCAGAAGGCTAAACGTAACTACGTAGGTAAATACCTATGTAGGTAAGTTTTATCTCTACAGTTGATGGTTCATGATTATTTTACTTGTAGGTACCACAAAAACGTCTGTACGTTCATTATGTTTGTACTTAGAGTACGACGGAGAGTTTGAGTGGCACTATACACACACACACACACACACTCCATACACACTCTTTGAGTGGCTACATGATTTATTTTCGTTACGAATGCAAGCAGGATTTCAGGAAGCTTTGCTGGGGGCAGTCGGAAGGGAGCGCGGGCATTTCGAAATAGAGGTTCGTCCTGACGTACCTGTTCGTGTAATTAGGCACACAATCTGATAATGTATCGGATAAGTTGTCATTGCTCGAGGCGACCCAATGATTGGACCCGATGAAGATAGACGCCCACTGAATGTTGCAAAAACGTACCTACTAGAGGTAGGTACTATGAACTCGTAGCGTCGTCAGCGAAAACATATGTATAGTTTAGTTATTATAGGTATATATATAATAATTTAACTATACTAAATAATGTTTTTAAAAATCGAACATTTGATTTTTGTTTTTTATTTTTTTGTTTTGATACGTTATGTTTTTTATTACATACGAGTAAGTACATACGATTAGCAAAAACTGTTGAACACTAAATGAATTTACACAGATAGCTTTGTATAGGTAGGTACTGTATTTTGATTTACAGGAACATCAAATATACAGCCCTGTTGATTCATTGGTAATATGTCTGATTGGTAATGAGCTGAAGGGCGTGGGTTCGATTCCCATCCATGATAAACATTTTGTGGTATAAACAAATGTTTGTGCTATGTCTGGGTGTTCTGTATTTATTACAAGTATGTATTTACAAAAAAGTATTTAATTATTCGATCATATCAGATAACTATCTGACTTCCATAGTACAAGTTTGCTTAGTTTGAGATCAGATAGCGCTGTGTGTAATGTTCCTACAATATTTATTTTATTAATTTTTATATATATTTTTTTTATTGTATAAATGATAACATATCAGTCACTGCAATAACGCATTAAGTATTTATTTATCATTATTTGTTCCAAAAAGTTTTGATTTATGTTTCCGCAGGTCAATATCAGGTGTCACCATCTAATGAATCCGATTGAAATAGGAAAACCGGAAAGTATCCTTGTTAACGAGTGACGTAACGTGCTGATTATAAATTCTGTTTTTGTAGCCGCCTATAGGGTCTGCACCCAAAATAAAATGTCCACAAATAATAATATCAGCCCTACATAAGGTGTGGCTAAACTAAACTTTAGTTTTTCAAGGTTTCAGCTACCGCTTTGAATTAACTTTTGCAGCTATGCTAATATGATCAAGAGGTTTTTTTTTTATATTTTTGTATGTAACGAATAAACTTAAAAACTACTGGACCGATTTCAAAAACTCTTTTACTGTTCGTCACGTTAATTTTACATTAAAAAAACATTTTATATTCTTCATTTTAGCTTTTAAGAACATAAATTGAAAGAAACCTAATAGAGAGCGGTAGCCCTAATCGGTATCGACATGCTTGCCACCGATAGATTTGGCTCTAGTATCGGTAATACACATAAACAATGTAGATTTCTACTAGTATTTATTTATTTAAAACTCCATTACGTGGGTATATTTGCGCAGATTACAACGCGATTGTATTCGGTCAATGCGTGAGAACGCCAATGCATGACAGAAGTAGGTAGGTATATTCTCGTCTTATTTATTTGGTTTCTGATGGATGATATTGCGTATGAATTGTACTCGATGCAGGCAACGGCGGCCTTAGCTGTTGCGAGGCCCGGGGCGACAGATCATTGTGAGTCCCTTTTTCTTTGTGTCCGTTTTAATAAAAAATTAGTTCGAGTGCTAGAGTGGCCGTTACATCCTTGCACTAATTATGAAACCGTGCGTTCAGGTGGTGTTTGTGAAGTGCAAGGCGCGAGATACACGTACGTATGTATACATAATATTATGGTAAAGACTTGTTACTTGGATAGTTGAGGACACGAGGCCCCTGCCAGAGCGAGGGCGGTTGCCCTGCTTGCCACCCCCTAAGACCGCTACTGGATGTAGGTATATCTACCTACCACGCTTATTGATTTATTATAAGCCGTCATGATTCAGTATCCTATAAAACTTGCCTATGACAATGTTAGGTAATCATTTGAATTTGTTACACCTCGTTAAAATTCTTGCAGCTTTTATTAGGTAATATGACGTGTTATTTATTTTAATACATGGTATTGTTTTTTCTCCTTACACTTTCCGAGCTGGAAATAAAAGATGCATCATCCAGGTTGGAAATGTGACGCCTACGCAATGCTTTCCGGTTACACTAATCTGAACCAATGTCACTCATGGAACGTAAGTAGGCATCTAATCAGTTACCTCGGCAGAAGTCGATCTAATAGATTCATTTATTAAGTGTATGCCTGAACTGAAATTATGACCCACGATGTAATAGGTGAGTTTAGTGTAGAGTAAAGTTGTAGACATAGCATGATAGCAGACTTACATAATTTTATTAGGAATCTCTGTCAAATAATTATAATACCAAATGCCAAAATATTTTTTCTTCTTTGTTTTTGGCGTCTCACTTTGTGTATATGCCAGTGTAAGTAATAAATTTGAAGATAAATCAAGTGTAAATAAGTCACAGTCTAAGTCATGGTTGAGTCCGTGCATGCCTTACTAAAATAGTGGTGATTATACTACAAGCATAGATGGAATTTTGGAAGCGAGAAAAAAAAATGTTTCACAACACTCACGCTGGCCACTTTATGAATAAAACACTTTTCCATACTCAAGCTAACCACATTATGAATAAAACACCATTATTTTTATACATAGATAGGTATTATGTTAAAAATTATATATGGTGTTTCAAAAATATGAGTTTTGGAAAATAATATAATGTGGTGTTACGACCTTTCCACGTTCCCACCAAAACTACATAGGTACATTTGAAATGCTTTTTATGAAAAGAAAATAGCATTAAATGATAGAAAAAATTTATAGGTACCTAAGTATTTTCTTTTTCTTTCATAAATGATTGAAGTAAATATATAATTATAGGGATTGATAAATCGCGCATAACTTGATTCGAAAATAATTATATTAAATTATAATTATAATTTAAAAAATAATGCACTCATGTAACAATTGACATAACTGAATAATAATGTTTATTAAGGTATGTTAGAAACGGCACTGTTTCATTAATACTTCATGGTAGATAAATCTTGAATAATTTATATTTATTAAAGCGATGTGGAAACATATGTACTTACGTAGGTATATACGTATGTATTTTTTTAACAAATCAGTTGTAAGTATTTTAATCATTTCTTTTGAGTTTACTCAATTGGAACGCCATAAATATCGATATTAATAAATAAATCATTATATATAAATGTAATAATAATTAGTTTCCTGTCATAATCCTTGAGGAGGAGTTGCGGCGTGGCGGCGTGGCGTCGTCGCGACGCCGTCGTCGCCACGTAATTTAAGGTCAAGGATAACACAAGGACAACGAAGACAAGACTGATATATATTGTCAAAAGACTGAATATTTTTTAAGAAAAATACAATCTTTTTTCTCCTTTTTATATTTAAACTATGTATTTATTAGCTAAGTAGATCAATTTAGTATCTGAATTAATTTTATGTACACACTCTTTTTATTTTATGTTCTAGAGTGGAGACTTCGAATCCAAAAAAACAGCGTAGGACGCCCTAAAACTCAACGGAGTGACGATATACGTAGGACAGTTTGCAGTGACCGAAAGCGAAATGCCATAGATTGGGTTGAGGGACGCATAATGAAAGAGGCTATGTTGAGCAGTGAACTATGATAGGACTGTTTTGATGATATATTTATTTATTTGATACTTTACACATATCAAAAACTACCAGACTGCACAACTGTTTTGTATAGTCATCGGTGCATACTTATAAACTGTGCATAAAGTTAACTAATGCTTAAAATGCTAGTTGATTGATCAACTCGCCGACGACGACGTGAAAAGCCACGCGTGGATACTTAAAACATACATTAACTTGAATCAATGTTCAAGTAAAGCCACCCAATTTTCATAATTTAAAAAATCATAATTATATTACATGAAAATAGTGTGTGTATATTGTTAGTTACACTTTTACAATAAAATCATTTAGTAGGCACTTTTAGTTCGATATCTAGTAACTAAAAAAACAGACTGATAACAGATGTAAATAAGCGTACGAAGTCATAATATACCTAATAATATTTACGAAAAATTACAAAGCTAAAATAAAAAATACTACGACGGGCATGCGCATACCTACCTTTTTATCAATAACATCCGACTGTGCGCTGATAACGATTTATTAGCGTTTCCTGCGATGACACAATTCACATTTTCATTGATAAACTGCGATTTCAATATAAATTTACAACAAAATAAAAAATAAATTAAGCGCTAACACACTTCACTAACACGCATGCCGCGTTGACTGACTGACTGACTGATATGTTAAGTCAAATCAAATCTATTTTGCGATAGGACGTTTTGCTGTTGCGGTAACGAAATTTGCGGGATAGAAAGAGACAACAAGAAAATACCTCAAATATAAGGCTTAAATACAGCGTACACGAATGAGATAGTTATATTTTCCATGTTATGTTTTTATGCTTTTGTATTTTTTGTTTACGTTACGTAACCACATGATGTCATGGTAACCCGTGCTATGCTATTTCGATGCGGGTACAGCGGGCTTTTTGTTTGTTTTCAAACAGGCGGAAAACATAAGACTAAACAAAATTTCCTTCGATTCGATACAGAATTTGGAGCTATTGTCAAATTTACTAATATATGAAAATGTTGGATAAATGAACCGGTTAATTTTGCATAAAATTACACACGACTTTCGACGACGAACTATTAAAAGTTTATTCAAATGTAGTATTTCAGCGTTATTTACCTACTGTTCTTAGAATTCTGTAACATAGTTACTATGCGAATTTAGGTTTGCTATACCACTGCACTGTTACTTGTGGCACTAGTTCACAAGATTCATTTGTTCTCTGTATTTTTTTCTGTTTATGATGTGCACAATAAAGAGTTTTATCTATCTATCTTTCTTATATTTCCTCTTATTTCCAACAATTAGGATTAAACCTAGTGGGTGTATAATTATGTTACAGTCGTAGTGATTAAATAGCTATTATACCTACGCAATGACTGGTTATTATCTATATAGACTAAATTGTATAGACAATGTGATAAATTTATTCGGATCATTTTATCCGCATAATAACAGATCAAAGTAGACATTGTAACAAATCTGCTTCTCTTTCTGTTACCATCTCTTTCCATTACCGCATAACGTTTCATGTTTTTTTTTCCTTCTAATGATGTATCTGTTTGTTGTTAGATACCTCATTGTTATTATAATCTAGCCTAGTTGAGACTAACAAGTAATTTTAATATAACTTAAATTGCTAAGTAGAGGTTAGGTAATCGAAGAATGCGTCCATCGACACTTTTCTTACTGTTTCTATTAAGGGGAAGACACTTTGTTCATGTGTTCTATAATATGCACACTCACTCACTGCACTGACATTACTAACTTAATACACAAACTCAAAAGGTTTTGTCCTTTTTAGTTTTCATGTTGACGCAATTATGTTCGTAGTTGTATTGTAACATACATGGTAACCTACATTTGTAACGGTGTGATCATTATAAAAAAACGTTCTTGGTAATCTTCCCCTGTACTTTATAGATAGATAGATGGAGATATAGATAGATAGAAACACTTTATTGTGCACACCAAAAACAGAAATAAAGTACCTACTTACATAGAACAGATAAAAAAAAAGAAAAGTAAAAAGCAAGTTATCAGTTCAGTTAGGTAGCAGTTTATCCAAGTCTTCCAAGATATTATGTAAAATACTTAGTTGATGTGATTAATTCTGTGTCAATTATTACTTTGTCTATATTGAGCAGATGGGTATCATTCACCAGGGTCCGTGACTTTTGTCAACCTTAACACAATATTTTTAACTTTAATGTTAAATGCAATGCAGAAAATATTTAGTCTGCCTTATTTGAAGTTCCAATAGGATGACTTTCAAAACTTTAAAAAATAACTGAAAAAAATTTTGCGTTGAAAGAAGTGTTTGACTTAGGTACTTCGTGTGTTAGAGTTTTATGGGAAATGTACTTTAAATAAGCAAGATAATATGACAGATTATAAACCAGAGTTGGATTAAAATAAAAAAAGTTTTGTAAAAAATTAAAGTATTTTTATTCAACTTTTATATCCAATGATAAAATACAAAATATTTAAGCTTTCTTAGAATACTTAAGGGTAGCAATGGGGTTAAATAATTACTTTTGAAATACCTATACATGAGTACCTCTCTCGCAATACAAAGTTAACTAACATCTCGGTACCTATTTCATCTTTTATACTTAACTAGCAATTACAATAATTGGAAATAATTCCACGATTTCACAGATTAATGCTCTATTAGACAAATACTTCAGCACTTACTTATATACTTATTTCCTTATGAGTATTTTAAATGCCAAAGGGTATTAGTTGGCTTGTTTGTTCCTCTTGCACATTGCAACGGATCCATGAATTGACGTGATTTTATCTACATGAATATAAAAGGGTCAAAAATGACATAAACTACCTTTTATCATGAAAAAAAACCAACCCGCCCTATGAGATTAACGCTCTGCTTATTCAATATAAAAATTAAACATAAATAAAGCTATCATATATCTATCATATACCATAATTATATCCAGCCTTATAAACGGGCATTCAACTAAAATTTTGATCACATAAATTCGAAGCCATATCGAGTTCGTATTGTCTCGACGCGGCGATTCAGCAGTCTTATCCGAGAATCGTTCGTTCAACAGTCAGCAGAAAACATATTCTCTCACGCAGATGGGACATCTATCGGAATTGGCGAGACATTTTCTCAGGCAGTCGGCGTGGAAGAAATGAGCACAAGGGGTTACCCGTGCGGATCTCATACTACCAAGGCATACAGCGCAAACATCCTCCAACGTCGCCAGTTCCTCAGGCGTCGCCCGGCGGAACTTCGATAAGGAACCGCGCGCTTCTCTCAGCTTCGCAAGCGCTTGTCCTAAGCGATGCCGACCGTGCACAACCACGCATAAATACGTGAGAAGTACTGCCAGCCGCCAGCGCTCGTACCACGCCAGTAGTGGCACTAAAGGCAGCGGTAGGAACGTCGTAACCGCTCTAGCCCAAGCGTTAAAATACAGGGCCTCCATACCCTCTAACTTTTCCAACTTCAAAGCCGTTATAACTATCGGCCAGAGCTCGAGGAACGTTCTTTCAGATAGCAAATAGTACGTGCCAGTGATGGTAGTATAGAGCGCATTGGGGCGGTAATGTTCAAGTCCCTGTTCCAGGCCCAATGTTAAAAGAACAAAGGTAATGGTGACTATGAAAGTAACTGCTTTGGTCCATTCTAGAACGATTTTGGTCGCGGACATGGCGAGGTGCTTGACTCTTGAGTGACGTGTCACATTGACGTAGGGTGACCAGTCTTCTTTGGTGCATATTTCGCGGACGTAGCTCACGGAGTAGGTGACGACATTGTAGAACATGAGAGAATACAGGCTGGTGAGCTTGCCTTGTGCTACGAATAGGCGGTCGCATGCCGTAAACATCAGCAACTGAAACAACATTGTTCATTATCAGGATGTTTAACAAAACGAATGGAATATTGAGGGTGTTATTTTGGTTCATCAAACCAACACGTCAATTCTTTGATTGTTGAATCATTAGGTAATTGATTTATCGGTTTGATCACAGATCGAGTAATCGATGGTGTGTGTTATTGGAAAATGAGGCAATTACATTTTAGTTGGTTGAATGCTTATCGGACAGGAACCAAGAATGATATAGCATTGTACAGGTTATAAGTTTCGGGTGTACTAACACGAAAGGAGGTTTTTTGACAAATACTTTAAAAAAAAATCAGCTGAGCTACTTACAGCCAAAACACTTTGACCTTTTATCAAATGTACGGAGAAGCTGAGTTTTTTCGCAATGTCTCTAAATTATGCCCATAGGAAAAACTGAACCGCTAACTAAACACATCTTTATAACATTATGTTGTTACATATATTATTATACTTTAAGAGCGCCATGGGGAATTTTTAGGAAACCTTCAGCGAGAGTAATACGTGTCCATGCGATGAGAGACGGCTTTTAGGGTAATGTGGCAAATATTTTAAGGTTGTTCTTTATATAGCCCCATCTATTATTACAAAAAGCAATGTCATTTTTATCATCAAGCAGTTTTTTATTTTTATGGTAAAAAGTACCAAACTAAAACATAATGAAGCCGCCGGTGAAGGAAAACATCGTAAGGAAACCATAGCATGGTGGTAGGGTACTTTCTAGTACTCGGCTGGCTAGATACCTACCACCCTTAAGTAGAAAATCTGCCGCCAAGCACTTAACGGTGTGTTCCGGCTGCCTCACTTGAGAGCCAGTTCTATTCCAGGCTAGGTATGCTGTATAAGGCATCGCCGCATCAGCGTTAATTACTTTCGAGATATATGAATCACATTATCGTAGCTTTTCCAGACGCGGTATCTTTCAAAACGAAACAGTAAAGTTTATACAGTATTGCTTAGCAGCAGAATATCTGATACTACAGTGATACCTACCTAAACGACTTTCCTGGCGATCATTTCGTACAACCAGAATAATTCAATATGTAATAATGAAAGCCATCGTTTTTTATTTTACCTGGAATATCATAGTGGAGAGGTTGTTCATCTGCAGAAATAGGCTCTCGGAGCGGTCCAACGGTGCGTACGCACCTTTGAACACCTTCATGGCGCATTCAAAAGGTGCTTGTAATTTTCTGGCAGCGTCTGAAACAAAAGAAAACTTAATCTATTTTGTGTACTGATTGCCTAAAAATTATCGGAAGTCAAGAAGAAGTAATGATAGCTCAGTGGTTAGCACGGTCAGATTACACGTGAAAGGGCGTGGGTTCAAACACCAACAATGAGCTTGAATTGTCGGTGAAGGAAAACATCATGAGGAAACCATATCATGGTGGTAGGGTATTTATTAGTACTCGACTGGCTAGCTAAGTACCTCAAATTGAAAATCTGCCATCAAGTACCCAACAGTAAAATTCTTGAAAATATTAATACAATGACGAATGAATCTTTTCCTCCGATAAAAAGTAGATGGTTAAGATTGTCACATCGTATTGCTTATGATTTTGCTTACAGAATATTTTTCCTCTCATTTGCATGAAGTTTTCTAATGGAGCGTTAAATATTTTTAGACAAGTTGAAGCCTTTGAAACAAGGATGATAAATACATTACATAGTCAGTAAAGTATTAGTTATTTGAAGAATGATGCATATCTTCGCAATCCCTGGACCGAATCTGCTCTTATCGGTATCAACTACGTATATAGTACTAGCTGCGCCCCGCGGTGTTACCCACTACATGTTTTCAAGATAAAAAGCCTATAGTGTTAATCCAGGGTCTAAGCTACCTCCATACCAAACTTCATCCAAATCCGTTCAGTAGTTTTTGCGTAAAAGTGTAACAAACATCCATCCATCCATCCAACTATCCAAGCTTTCACATTTATAATATTAGTCGGATACACGAGTACTCAGAACAAATCGGATGAACGGCTACGTTATCGTTGCTCAAGCAATTTGCTATGTAAAGAAAAAAAATACTTTACTGATTCCAAACCCATTTCGAAATATTACATTCCTGTACATTATATTCACGTTTGAAACTCTTTAACCTATGAGATGATTTATTTAATAAAATACATAAAAACCCTTGACTTTCAATTGACCTCTAATGACGTCACATATGAGGCTTTATAAAGCTACTTTCAGTGCCTAAAAAAAGGAATGGCAAACCAAAACAAAATCTGTCATGTCAACCATAATAACCTTTTCCATACACGTACGTCGAGTTGTTTTTCGCTTAAATGTCTGGATTTTACTTTAAACGTTACCCGGACTCTGATATCGCTTTTATGAGGCTATGATATAAGATTTGTTTACTTTGTCAATTGTCATAGTCAATCAAACATGCCAAAATAGCTGTGTATACTTTTTTGTTTTACATGGGAAGGGTACTAAAATTAAGAAGTAAAATTAAAATACGTCTTGTATTTGGTTGCTTGAACCATTTAGCATACTTCATCCCTTGTTTTACCTACAATCCCTCAGGATGTTTGGTATAAAAGGTCCATCTTGAGCCAAGAGACGGCAGTTCAGAGCTCGCCCTTCAAAGGAACTCAAAAGAAACCACATCGCCAAACACGTTCTGGTAAGTAATTTTTCGGTATTTATTATTATCACAGATAATATTATACTCATAATATTGGCGGTAGCAACTCAGCTCCTCACGGCATATCAACCTTACAGATTTATTTTTCTAAACTAATATTGTGTTTTTTTTTTAACTTAGATCAGAAGACCTAAGTGAACACACATACACATACGAAATATAGTCTCTTTTTATACTATTTAATGATTCTAGTAACATAATTGTAATTTTTAAAGTCAAGCACGATTATGAAATACAGAAATCATAAAAGTTTCCTCAATTTCAGAGCTTTTCGATAGCTCGAAATTCTTTTTACCTCAAATCTATTTAATTATTGTTGTTACTCGTAACATAGCTAGATAAGCAGTATGTCTAAAACATCAAAAAAAAAAAAAGAGCTGTGTTGAATGGCTGAAAGCGAGCAGCGTTTTATTTGTATGGCACGTCAAACTGTAGCATCCGATCTTGAGTACCTAATCGAAATCGGAGGAAATAGCCAAAAAACTCTGATAGAAATATTTAATTCAGCCTAAACGAATCAAAGGATCAGCCGTGTCTTTATACTGTGTCTTCCAAACTAAAGTCTTCTCATTTAGAGAAAGAAAAAATAAAGGATACCACGCTGAACAAGTGTGACAGACATCACACATCTTAGAGTTGACTTTGTTTTCCTTCATCTTTTTAAAATTAACGGCAACTAACAATACGCTACACAGAACTCAAAAAAATGCTACCAAGTTAAAATCATCCAAAATTACCGCAGATTTTCACGGACACTTAACAAAAATAAAACTAATGTATCTTTTAACAGAACAATAGCAATACTCATAAATTAAGCGTAGATCGGCGTATAACAAAAACCTTGTTGTAACCCAGCATTAATAAACAAAGTAATGAAAATGTCTTTGTTCAAAACAGTATATTTCGGGGGCGTGCACCTATGCCATGTGTTTGTTTGGACGCTGACCGGTGTAAATATCGGCCAATTTACTTATACATATGGCCAAATGATGGATCTAAAAATTTTCTAATGACATCTGACAGTTGTATATGGAAAACACATTTGTGGCTCCTTCATTTAACTGCACAAATAAAATGGTAGAACGGTAAAGCAAGCCCTATGACGCAAATGCGTTGGATGCAGGCCAGCTTCCGCCGCCCCATTCAGCTCTCGACAATGACCCGACTCTCCACAAACACGTTCGCGTTTAGTAAATATAGCTTGTATTTTCAAACATCGCTTTTAGTATTTTTTACAACAACGTTAATGTTCGCATCCGGTAGGATTGAATGGGTTAGCCGCGTTATTATTATGGATTTAGTATTTTTAAATTCAATAGGTTTTTCGGTGGAGGAAAACATCGTGAGGACACATGTTTATTTCCGCAAAAGTAATAAGTTAATATCGTAGGACAATTCACGCAGCGTCATCTAGCCCCAAACTATGCAAAGTTTGTTCTAAAGGAACCAGGTAACTGATAGAATACTCATTTTTTTTTTTGTAAATACACACTAATAAAATAGATACAGAACACCCAGCCGCAAAACAAACGTTTATCGTCGCTTAAACGTTTGTTCTGGTGGGAATCGAACCCACGCCTTACAGCCTTCGAAGCAGATATTCTACCAAATGAGGTAATTGGGCAGTGAAGTCATACAATAGTATTACTTAATTATTAGGGGATCACCGCTTAATACTACTATTATTCATATTTCCTATTGCACCGACAAGTGTGCTAGAATATCACCCTAAGGTATCATCACTAGAAGATAAGTAAATGCTAAGCAGTGAGATGATGTTTTTAAACACTAAAAAAAAGTTAGTAGGTATTAAAGAGGCTCGTTTGGCTGCTCTTGAAATTTTTACTGCACATAAACAGAGCTTAATGCTATTTGTAACATTTGGCACCCACACATGCGTAATCAAATAGAATGTCGTAAAAAGTAAACATATTCCTTTTTTAATTCTTTCTACGACTACATTTCTCATTCAGATTTCGACTTGTAGCCAATTCGTCTTTCCATATAAGTGACAGCGTAAAAAGTGCGTAGGAGGCGCATAGGTCAAGAGATTGGCACACCCAACTGTTTGTGCCAACTATGCGCGCTATGCGAGCTATGCCATACTCTCACATAAAACTTCAGACTAGGTCTCAAGACGTAAATCTGAATACTTGCTTATGTAAAATAATTCACACGGTCTAAGGTTAACATAATGTAAGTACTATTTGGTCATAAAATATTTGAAAAAAAATTATTTACTTGACACTGGCAATAGCATAAAGTGCGATGCCAAAAAAATAAGAAGAAGTAGAAGATAATTATGTACTCTGTGACATTATCAAATGCAAAAAGTAGAACGTTTCGCTTTAGGACTATACGAGTATTTTATCCATGTACGTATTAAATAAAACGTCAAAATGAGAAGCTTTTCCTTTTGGAAGCCGGTTAAATAATATTTAATAGAGTAGTTTGCTTTTAATTTTTATACAAAGAACAGTGAAATATGGGGTCAACACCTGGATTGGGATGGGACGTCAGTATTACAATTTTATTCTTGAAATATTTCTTATAAATAAAAACAGTTGAAGCTGGTGGTAGGTACTATACGGGACATCGACATTGCATTCTCGGTCATTCTCCGAATGCGCTATGACCGATGACATTGTTCGTTCGTTCATTTGCACTGACAAAGTAACAATCTCAGAGCTCAGCAATTTTAGCAGTTTTAATATCAAAATAAAGGATTTTGAAAGAACTTTGGTACTGCTGATTGTTTTTCTTCATTTCAGAGTTGTGCCCATCGTAAAAGTTGTTTAGGTATAACAATAATTGTCTACTTTCGGCTTAGTAGGTGCATCTCAAACTTTTAACTTTCAATAATATAATCACATAATACAGCGCTTATATTTATGCGACTGCGGGACAAAATAGGGTAATATGATACCTAACTCAAAGATCAAAAGATATTTCGGATTGTAGGCATTGTTTCAAAACATTCGCAGAAATAAAGCTAATAAACAATGGAAACGGCTCACGGAATAGTTACTTTAATTTATGTAGTTTACGGATTTTGGGTAACTTTCACATTGATCGAAGACATTTTGGTACAGTAAATAAATGTGAAAATGTAACAACTATATCACGTGCGTGTTGTGTAAATATAGTTTTAAATGTGTTTACGCGGTTGAACAAAATACATAATGAATACCTTGTGCGAGTTTGACGACAGCGGGCCACCAGCGTGCGGGGTAGCGGTAGTTAGCGGAGATAAGGACGGGCACCACGAGGCACGTGTAGGCGGCCATCAGCCAGGCACCTCCCAGCGCCACCAGCAAGCCTCGCGGGGCCCAGTACGGTAGCAGCAGTACCACGGACAACAGCCATACTGGAAACAACAAAATAACGTTGACAGAAGTCGAACGAGGACAAATCAGACTAATACTAAAAATAAAAAAGTTTAAACGTTTGTTATTCTTCTTGACTTGTCTAGGTAGGCACCCCCGCAGTACCAGATATTCTGCTGCCAAGCAGTAGTGTGTAAACATTAGCGTGTTCTCGTCTGAAGGATAGGTACTGTAGCTAACGAAATTACAGGGCTGTTGTGATTAACCATCGAATGACTCAAAGTAACTTACTTGAAATTATGGTTCGCTGGTCTGAGATGCAATGAAAAGATATTACAAAGTAATGAGCACCAAAGTAGCGATGATCTGGACTTTGTTTCCCTACTCAAAGTACTGTGTGCCGCTGCAATGGTCATGGACATGCGATATACTTACCATCAGGAGAGCCTCTCGTACGTCTCATTTATTTTACATAAAAAAACGTGTTCAAGCAACGAAAATTACCAAACGTGTTGGTGTCTAGGTACTCAAAATAAAATTATTCAAGGGTGATAAGCCTGACTGACTGATGACTGACGTCCCTTTTGGGGTGCTCAAAATAGTTACATGGTTAAAATGTGCCCATTAAAATGTTATTAAATACGTCAAAATAGACAAAACATTTACCTACGCTATATTGACATCTCAGTTCATGTAAATACGGCGTGTGCGGTAGTGTAAACAATTTATTAATAACAGTTTGAAAAAAAATCAGCCAAGTTACAGATGAGTTATCTTTCCTTCATTTTATATCGAAGATTTTATAGTAATTATTATTAGGTAATATTCGGATCAAAGTGCTTCGCTGTTCTAAATAGCTAGTAGGTACGAAAAAATTGGCTTTCAGAATTTTACTGAAATCCGTTGCGTGAGGGACTCAGATATTTATGTCTATATATACGAGTATAAGCTTTCGCAGTTATAATATGTACAATTGAATTCTCTTTTAATATACTCGATGCTGAACGTTTTCTGAATCATACATGATTTATTGGATAAATATTGCCGTGACATATCTGTGGCCTTTATAAGTTACAGAAAAGTTAATATAAGACCAAACCTTTGAGCTTCGACTCACTTTATTACGTGCCTAGGATTAAATCAAGTTCTTTAAGGCTTCGTGTTTGACCACAGCTCATCTGATGTTAATTGACGGTGTGGTCAAAGAAGGTAAAGGTAATATCGTAATAAACGCAAATGCGGCAATGGACTTTATTTTTGTGACTCAAAGTTCTCGATTTGGCTACAATAGGGTAGTCTACTTGACAGCTGTTATCTCTTACCAACAGGAGAACATCTCGATCTCGTACGTTTTATGACTTCTTATCATAAAAATTAAACTAAACGACTGTCGGCACCAGTTAGACGCATCTTCCTTTCGCCTTGATCCACTTCCAAAATCTATCACCGACCCAAATATTTCACGTAGGTACTCGCGAGTTTTCTTTCACATCTAAGTCGTAAAATGAAAATAAACTGCTTGTTTTTATTTACAGCCTGCAGTAAACGTCTAAAAATAATGCTAAAACATCTTCTACGCGTCATAAAAATTCAATAAGAGGAAGAGATGAGAGACCATTGCAAAGTAACAACAGGGCAATAAAAGCAACCGTCTGGAAACTGCACGCTGTCCGTTTTATTCTGATAATAAACGGGAGATCGTCTGAGGCGATCCATTATCGTCATCCGAAAATGTTTTGGATCAACTCGAGTGCGTTGACCATTTATTTGTTTACGCTATATGTTTTTCGTAACTACCCAACTAGGGTTCCCCGTTTTAAGCAAACTATAAAAAACATACAAAGACATGAACACCAACTCGGAACCAATATTCAAATTCATCAATGGATCATTCAACCGAGAAAATATTTCGGAGTTTTAGACTGAAAAGAAACTCGCTTCCACAAGCCACACAAGTCAAATTTGGACAGATTGCTTTCCAATCAAAGTCGCTCTCAAGGTATTGGCGACTAGGTATTTCTAAGTATCCAACCTGGGAGACAACGTATCATATTATAATAGGCACAAAGGTAGAAATAAAATATAGCTATACACAACACAAGAGGTCGACATGTATAACCCAGGAATAGTTTGTTACCATAGACGCAATTTATGGATACAATTAGGAGGACCATATTTAGGATACCGCTAAATCCCTGACTGTTTCTATGAATACCTCATCAGGGAGAAGAACACACACTGAAAGTCATATTACGTCGTATAATGAATGAAACTTGCATTGAAATAAGAAAAACTGCGTTTAGATCTGTTCACCCGTTTAAATGCTATATAAGATGCCAAAGACAGATAGGTATATAGTTTTAACGTTCAATAGTATAGCAAGGAACAGCACCTTCTTTTTGCGTCAGAGCTTTCTTTTTATAAAAGTAACTAGCGGCGCCCTTACTTACCCTCTACATGTTTTCAGGATAAAAAGTAACGTGTTAATCCAAGGCGTCAGCTACCGCCATATCAAATTTCATCAAAATTCATTCAGTAGTTTTTTCGTGAAAGAGTAACAAACATATGCATACAAACTTTCACGTTTATAATATTATGTTAATATTAGGTCGAAAAAAAACGAATCAGTTGGAGTGACAAAAAAGTCTATCAAAAAGGTTGTGGTAGGTGATCTACCGGTAAGACCTCTTTCGGTGCAGCTTTCCTTCTATACATGTGCGCATTACACGTGTTTAAACTGTTTATTGGTAAACACATGACTCACTCCTTCGTTGAAAATAACAAACATTAGAAATAGTTTTCTCAAAAGCCAAAGCCCAAAATTGACAATAACAAAAAGCACGGTCATTCTAAATAGGTACTTGATATGTTTACGTTCTTCAAAAGGTGGCTATGGCGTGCCGCAATGGCGTAGAGTCGTACAATATACAAAAATAATAATATTATGATGTCAGTGCTCTTTAACATTGTGTAACATTCAGAAAAATAGTCACGGCTGCCAAATAAACTTTAGCAAAATCAGATTCCACCCTAATTATATCAGTAGATCTACTGATACTGGAATAATCGAGTAACTAAAATACTTCGAACAATTAAAATCAAAATGACATGCTCTGGACTAACTATTTAATAAACAAACTTTACTCACCAATATTGGCTATTTTGTCATCAGATTTCAGAGCCTGAATCTTCGAGAAAGAATCACTCCTTATGCGGCCTCGCACTCTTGATATCATACCCATATTTTATTTTTTTTCTCCAGAACACACAAATTAATCACAATTAGTAAGTATAATATGTTATTTAAATTCAAGTCAAAAGTTCTCGAAAAATGTGCAGCGATTAATAAATATCAATGGTCCGTATTGTCTGAAGTGTGTCACATGAATGCGTATTTCGCGGCCCAACGCTAGGGCGGGCGGCGCGCCGCGGCGCTTGCGCACATCGAGTCCGCCTCCATACTCTATCATTATAATTAGAATATTTCTAACGATACAAATTACATTACAGTTTTCTCGCAGATTGCCTACGAAAGCAAGAAGCATCGCCAGTAATGTTTTTGATTGCACGTATATCTCTACGTTTTCTGCCCCCGCCGCCTGTCGCGTCGGAATCCAATGACGTTTTGTTTTTAATTTTCATATCATGTCACTGACTTTTAAAGCGGAAATACTTATGTTTTCTAAACATATACGGATGTAACAATTTAATCAAACAAATGTAACTAAAATTAAAAGTACTACAGTATCAGAAATATATTTTGACGTCAATAAAATTGATCAATTCGATAATAATCAATCACCAATCGATATGTAGGGACTCATAAGAGCAAAGGTCTTGTTTATGAACATTGTTTATCGATATAATACAAAGTATGTACTCAAAATGTTCTGTCAACTTCTCGGCGACGTGAATATCACGCATGGAAAAGAGACAGGCTTTTAGGCATTATTTGTAAGTTAAGTCCTTAGAGTACCTACCATAAAAGATATATAAGTATGTGAAACATCGGGAACCGTGGTTCATTTTTACATATATAATACTTTTAAATTATATTGTTTTACCACCAGGCTACATGATTATAGGAATGTTAACTTTAACTAACTTTTTTTATGGCTAGCAAGGTATTGTACCAAGAGCTCACCTGATGTTTAGTGACGGTGTCGAAAATGGTAACGCGTACCTAGCTTGGAATAGAACTGACTCTCAATAGAGGAGATTTTTAATTTGAAGGTGGTAGCCAGCCAGCCGAGTACTAGAAAATACCCTACAACCATGCTATGGTTTTCTCACGATGTTTTCCTTGACCGGCAGTTCAAGCTCATAGTTGAGGTTTGAACCCACGCCCTTCGACGTATGAACCGACCATCATGCACAATGAGCTAAGGATCTGTGTGCTCATCTGTGTTAGGTGAGATAATTTTAACTTTACCATGTCTACTGTAGGCGTATTTGTTTTATCTATCATCGTTTTTTGACCATTTTTTTGCTCCAAAGGTGATGACTGGCTGCGACCTTCGCAACTCATGTGTTCTGTTACGAAATGCTGTTGATCTCGTGATATGTACTACATTAGTGTAAAAATAGATAGTTTACGTGCAGACGGGCACGCGGCGGAATACATAATAAATACGATACAGTACTTTTACAATCGTTGTAATCAATTAAAATGGACTTTGTCGTAATATAACTTACTAAACATTGAAATAAACAGTGGAACAATACTAGGGAAATCATAGTAGAAAAACATCCTGATACAATACTAATCCCACCTACGCGCAAGTCAAATAGTAATACATTCATTCATAACACTCTAAATATCGTGTGGCGACAGTTTTAGCCAATGATTAACATTAGAAGGAAAATGACGCTGAATCCGCGATGACACACGATTATTATTGAAAAGTCTTGGAATTTTCACTGATACAGTTACAGAAATAACTTTGATCTCAGAACTGAGAAAATGAAAGGTCCATGCACATGTGCAATGACCTAAATATGAAAGCAAAGAAAAACTGAGCTAATGTCAAACGGTCGATAAATCAACTCACGACAGCTCAAGTAGCTACCTATATAAAGTTGGGAGATCGGAGCGCATTAGTATAATTTGGCTCGTTTTTTCGAAGCGGGTCAATATAATTGCATCTGATGCCGTCTGTTGTATCAGACATTATTTGGATTTCTTTTTTTTCACACAGCGCCATCTGACCCCAAACTAAGCAAAGGTTGTAGGTAGGTACTATAGAAGTAGATAACTGATAGAATACTTAAATACTTTTTTTGTTGTTGTAAATACATACTTACCTACAATAGATACAAAATACTCGGACACAGAACAAACATTTATTTATACTATAAATGTTTGTTCTAGGTGGGAATCGAACCCACGCCTTTCAGCTCTTGAAGCAGACATACCTACTACCAATTAACCAACAGGGCTGTCAAAATTATTTCATACTGCTCGGATTACATATTTTTTCACAACTCCCTCAATATGGGTATCAAATGAAAGGGCTTGACTAGTAGAATACCATACAACTGTCGCGGGGGTTTTTTTTTTAAATATTGATTTATACTTGTGTTATAAATATACTGTCATTATTGATAGAAGACAAAGCACTAGGCAATAAAAAATTTGCTAAGTATAGTTTACAATAAGTACCTAAGGCGGATATTGTTTATGGTTTTCCAGAATTCTCGAAATATGCATCCTCTAGTGATGATACTTCTGATCGGCTGCGGAACATGCTTGGCGCATTATCGTGGGTACGAGGCGCGCAACCTCATTGAGAGAGAAGAGCCTTTTGATGAAGCTGATGGGTGAGTTGCTATGAATCCGAACTGGTTTAGACAAACTTTTGTTTTCTTTATACGGTACTGGTACAGCCACCCGATCCGATTTCGCACGGACATTCTTCAAATCGTATCAGCTAAACAAACATACAGACGCAAAATGAGATTCCTTCGCAGATTATTATTTAGTGATTACTTAAATCGGATGTAAAAACAAATACATTTGTAGCAATGATAGCCCAGTGGTTAGCGCGGTCGGTTCGCATGCCGAAGGGCGTGGGTTCAAACCCCAACAATGAGCTTGAGCTGCCGGTGAAGGAAAACATCGTGAGGAAACCATAGCATGGTGGTAGGGTACTTTCTAGTACTCGGCTGGCTAGCTACCACCCTCAAGTTGAAAATCTGCCGCCAAGCATCTAACGGTGTGTTCCGGTAGCCTCACTTGAGAGCCAGTTCCATTCCAGACTAGGTGTGCTTTACCATCTTCGACCACACCTTCACTTAACATCAGGTGAGCTGTGGTCAAACACCTAGCCTGTCAACTATAAAAAAAAAAAAAAAAAAAAAACATAAAAAAATCGAGAATACGTTTGACATTAATTTGCTTAAAAACTTGCGTTTTGCATTGTATTGTGGTGTATAATTGGGCAGGTAATGTTTTCTCGATTCCTAAAGTAGACAAAAATAGTAGTTTACTTGGTGGTAGATCTCCATAGCAGAAAGGAAGGTATCACCGCAGTACTAGGTATTCAGCCGCCAAGAAGAAGCAGCCAAAAAGTTGGTTTGGTTGGTTGGTTTTCAAACCGGAAAAAACCGCAGCAAGCTAAATCACAGTGTTGTCGAGACTAACCATCGAAAATCTCAAAACAATAAGCAGCGATGCCATGGACTTTAATTTGTTACTCAAGGTTCAATTTATCGCTGTAATGGTCACAGACTTGCGTTATATCTTACTATCAGGTGAGAAACTCGCTCGTCGCATTAATTTAAAAAAAAATGCCGCTAGAGTCTACCCTTCGTCTTTGAACGGGATCGAAAAGACTCTTAGGACCTCTTGATTTTATGTTGAAATACAAACAGAGCTGTTGACGTATGTACTTAATAAAATATTAACTCATAGAGAAGAGGTGGAGTGCCCGGTATGTGCCGAGTCTGGGCACTGGATGCCGAGCAACGAGGAGTGTCCCATTGTGAAGGGCAACCAGCGGTACAAGCGGTGTGAACTCGGGACTTACATCAACACAGTCTGCGGGGGACGACGGGACTGCTACAGGGTATGTCGAAACTACCTTCTCTTCTATGTTTCTGCGAAAGAAAACATGCATTACGATAGCTATTCAAAACTTATCACATTATTCATATTAATGTGGAATGTCCATCCGGCGAAGGTCTTTCCGCAGAATTAGCGTAGATTTTGTAGCGATGGCTCAGTGGTTAGCGCGGTAGGTTCTCATGCCGAAGGGCGTGGGTTCAAACCCCAACAATGAGCTTGAGCTGCCGGTGAAGGAAAACATCGTGAGGAAACCATAGCATGGTGGTAGCGTACTCTCTAGTACTCGGCTGGCTAGCTACCACCCTCAAGTTGAAAATCTGCCGCCAAGCATCTAACGGTGTGTTCCGGCAGCCTCACTTGAGAGCCAGTTCCATTCCAGGCTAGGTGTGCTTTACCATCTTCGACCGCACCTTCACTTAACATCAGGTGAGCTGTGGTCAAACAACTAGCCTGTCAACCAAAAAAAAAAAAAAAAAAAAAAAAAAATTACAACATATGAAGCGTTATAAAAAGGGCGACTAAAACATCTCTTTGAGTTGCCAAAGCATAGACATTCCCTATGGTAATGTTACAGGTGTCTATAGGCGACAGTGAGATTACCATCAGACCAATTTTCCTGCTCTAACTGTAAAAAATATATGCGTAGTCCGTAGGTATATATTATAAACCAAAAGATCGATATGACGCTATCCTAAAGGATAAGGTTTTGGAGCAAAAATTGTACATAGATACAAATCAGTAGGTACCTACATGTTTGTTTGTTTTTTAATTACGATAAACCATGTTGTTAATTCGGAGTTAATGCTCGCCACAACTTTTGTGTGGTTCCAGTTATATCATAACTTTACGATTGACCACACTCTACTTGTAAGAATCTAGTCTACTCTAAATTTAAGAACATGATTATCTAATTTGTTTTACTTTTGCGGTATTACTTACATACTTTTAAATATATCGGACACTAACTATAGTTTATATTTGTTTTTCTTCACTGACAGCTCAAGCTCATTGTTGGAATTTGAACCAACGCGTTATGGCATGTGAACTGACCGCGCTAACCACGATAACAATGTACCTAGTTTACGAAAATCAATGCTAATATTATCTTACCTTTAGGGCCCAGGCGAGCAGTGCACGGTGAAGCGAGACTTCGACATCTTCGGGCAGAAGTGCGCCGCCGGATATTACTGCAATAAACCCCTCGGCATTTGCCAGGGACTGGATTATGTCGTAGATAGTAAGGTCCAGTACCTGCTAAAACCTTACTCGCTTAGGAAGAGAGTCAATGGCGCACTCGGCGATAACGCGTACATCCGTTCCGATTAGACATAGACATAGGTAGTAGGTACATGGAAAACGGTAGATACTTAAAAACTTTTGCTGCATAAAAGAAATTCTTTACCAAATAGTCACGTGTAAAATGGCTCTTATTTCTAGTTCGACCATTTACCCACAAATTTCTAGTCATATTTTCTGGATTATTTTTATTGA
Source organism: Biston betularia (assembly GCA_905404145.2). Lineage (NCBI taxonomy): Eukaryota > Metazoa > Arthropoda > Insecta > Lepidoptera > Geometridae > Biston > Biston betularia. The sequence goes on from FR989879.1 coordinate 7,907,722, forward strand.
AACTTTGATAAAAATTTATAGTTTTTATTCGGAATGAAATCGGATTTGGGAGGTGTACAAAATAAGTACCTATTTATAAATATTTATCAATTCAACCCTTTGTCGTAACGCGGCCGTGGTACTTGTGCTAAACCAAGACGACAGTGTAAGTAGAACAATGTAGTTTGTTACAATCTATAAATTAATAAAGTTTATCGGGCTGACTTTGATGCAGTGGAAAAACGAGAAGTACCTGATCCGGGACACCACTTGCATCAGCACCGTCACCGCCAGTCACCTAGGTTGCTCCGTTTTCTCGCCAGAGGATGCTGCTAACCAAAAGCGGCTTAAGTACGCCGCTTTGGCGAATATCGTAGCTATGAGTTGTATAAATGAAAATATTTAATTTATGGATTTTATGTGTACAATGAGCGAATTCTATATAAATAGGTACCGATTTTAATTTGCACAATCAAGTTTACTACAGTACAGAACCATTATTATTGAAGGTCTCAATTCAACGTCTAGTCATTTAAAATATTGTATGAATAGGTAGATTCTATGTGTATAAATATACATTAAATATTATATAATGAAGCATTCCATCAATGATCTCAATTATTAAGTATAACTTTAGGATACAATGTATGTATTGATGTTGAATAAATATGTATGAACATTTTATTACGAATTTCATTGCAGCCTGAGTACCGAGTTCTTGTGATAAAAAAAAAATGACAAGTTGACAGACTTACCTACCTACTAAAAATGTTGCTATCTTCTTTATTGAAGTCCGTTAGACAAGGACAGCAAATTGGTTTTATTTTATTAATCCTCTCATCGCATTACTATATTATAATCAAGTTAAAAATTGTTCGAACTGTTCAACTGGTTGAACAAATACCTAAAACCAGTACATATGTTTATAAATTTGTTGTTCGCCTTTGCCTATTGTAAATATATGAAGGTTTATCTTATTTTTGTATGGATTAGCTACCAGCTACAGACATAAACTAAGTTTTTTTTCTAATAGGTAAATTTAAAGACGATTTATTTTTTTATCAAAAGCTATAATTACATAAATGTCATCTTAAAAATAATTACATTTATAACACGTAATCAATATAATTCGAAAATAAATGATTTCTCCTGTAAATTTTCCGTCTATTATAACACTATACTTATGATTTCAAATTATTTTCTGGCAAAAAATTGATTGAAAATCATGATAGAGATAGCACTTGAAATTGGAATACAAAATCAAAGAATTCGATATTTTAAAGCAAAAATTTCAGATCAAAACAGAGAAATACATAAGTTATTACGTAAAGCAGCCATTTATTTTGCAATAGCTATAATTATGGCTATCAACTGTCACTGTGACAAGCCATGATGTTGATTGATCTAGAATCAGTACGCATCTTAATTCGTTTATTTATTATAAGAGAACAATTCCATTATAAATTACTTATTTTTTTGTATTTTTTATATGTTTTTTAATATTTTTTTTAATTGTAAATTTAAGAATTCATCTACTTGTAATTAATATGACATCTAGTTAATTAATCAGTGAATTTTAAACATCAATGTATTATCTATTTACGTAGTATTTGGTAACACTATTAAAAAAAAAAAAAAAGAACCTGTCCTATATGAAAAAAAATATATACGAATAGACGGCACATCGTATTTACGAGTACGTTACGAATTAACTTATTATCTACTGTAATATACTTAGTCTATAAACTTATAAAAGACCTTTGATTCGTTTTCATTTAAAATCAAATTTTACTGTATTTTTTTAATAAAAACGGTAGACGGTCAGTTGCAGCAACAGCTTGATTCCATTCGCCATCATTTACATTTCCATCTAACCTAATGGAACAACCAACAGCCCAGTCACAATCAGATACTTCAAGGAGTTGGGTTGGCTCGGATAAATGATTTGGGGAAATTTGCAATAGGTACAAGCGGGACGTTAGTGCAGAACTAAATCGATCAGGAGTAGAAGATATGTCTTACAAGAGCTCGATCTTCAATGAAGCAGAGCATAACAAATTTCAAAATATCATATAGCATATTAACATCTATTTCAACAAAATAATATACAATTTTTTACCGAAGCGAAACGCGAACGTAAAAGATACGCGCAGGACTTCGCTTCGAATCTGCGCCAATATGGGAACGTGTCTAGGATCAATTTTCAGTTGCAAAAGATCTCTTACAAAATATAATAATACTTTTTAATTTGGAACGACTACTAAATCACAGATTTGTGAGATCCTAGTGCACCTAGCAGTATATTATCACACGCATATCTATGCCTCCCCCCCGTACACTCTCGCCTGATAGGGGATGCTGTTCAATGTTGTTTTTTTTAATCAATTACATAATAATTGGAAAAGAAGCTTGACTACGTTAAGGTATTCGGTTTTTACCGGCAATGAACAATGGTGTTGAAAAACTAATTGCAACACTGTATACAATACGTCATCTGTCTGCTCTGTTTGCGTATTTCATTAGTTCTGAAATTACATAAATTCTTTCATAAAATATTCAATGGCAATATCAGAAGCTTTTTCAGTGTTGCCTACTCTAATGCGTAGAGATTTTGTTCAGTTCAAATTTATAGCAGTGCGGAAATATTTCTTGTGTAATAAAGTTTCATATTCGGTACATTAAAAAAAAAAAACAGCAAACATGACAGCAAACAAGCTAAAATTCTAGGTGGGTATATATTATAGGCACTTCGCCTCCTATTTATTTTGTACTCGAGATAACATGAATAAATCGAACAACAAATTTAAATGTCGTATCGGCGAAAGTGTACATCCGACTAATAAAATTGATAAGATTCAATGGAATTGAAATAAAAAAATTCCAAACAATGCTTAAATTAATACTAATAACAAATCTTATATACGGACTAAATTTATAGTTAGATACAAACTTCTATAAATCACAGTTTTTAACTAAAGATGTTGGGCGAAAAGGTTTAAAAGATACAATGATTGTTTGACAAAAACTACTAGTAGCCCTTTCATAATTTTGAATACAATTTTATAGTTAATTTCTAATGACTTTTTCCCCAATTCGTCCAATAATAAAATTTATCTACTTTTCGAGTCAATGGCACTTTTGGAGTGTTAACATTTGTAATGCACAGGTTTATAAGCTTGAGGCGTAAGATAGTCAAAAAGGACGACTTAAGATTGTACCTTGAATAACTTTAATTTTTTTTTTTTACTGTAAAAGTAATGAGACTATCGAGGCGCTCTCCTGATGTTAAGAGATAACGCCTGTCCATGACCATTGCAGCGATACACAGAACTTTGAGTAACAAAACAACGTCCAGGGCATCGCTGCTTTGGCACTCACTACTTTGAGACTAGATGGTTAGCCTCAACAGCCCAGTAATTTCGCTAGCTGCCTACCTAGACAACCTCCTGCTAAGGAAATCTACCACCAAGTAAACTATGGAACCCAATCTAAAATCGCGAAAAAAATCAGCTATTTCATACATACAATATACATATTATGAATATAATTCACACTAATATTATAAAGGCGAAAGTTTGCGTATGTGTAAGTGTATATTTGTTACTGCTTCACGCTCAAATGGCTGAACCAATTTTATTGAAATTTCATATGGAGATAGCTAACACCCTGGATTAACACATATGCAACTTTTCATCCTGATTGTAACGGGTAACACCGCGGGGCAATAAAGGTCATATTTCTATGAAACAGCTAATTCTTTATTGTGATTATGGGATCGGTTCCACAATAAAAGTTGATAAGTCAAATGCACCTTTTTGGCTTATTACAGCTCAAACTTATATACCCTATGTATATACTTCTTTCTTACATAATACACAACAGCAAAAAAAAGGTAAAAATGTTAATTACTAAATGAAATAAACTACCGAATATAACTATTTTAGAAAAATAGTTTTCCCTTACAGTAAATACATTAATTGAAAGTGTAGTCAAATAGTCAAAATGACTATTATTTTTAATACAAAGAATAGATATTTGAGATTTCCCGAGGTTATAAAAAGTTGGCAAGAATTTAGAAAAATATGTATAACCTAACCTACTTACTATTATTGATAAATCAATATAAAACATTTTATTTACCCCCAATGTCTACTTATGCCAGTCAATATTTTAGGTGCTATCAATTTTAGATCTAGATAGTTATTTTTTTCTATAAAAAAATTGATCTCAATAGTTGATATAAAAAACTCCTTTTTCAAAAACGCTCGTAAAATATGTGTACCTTTTTTTGTCACACTAGGGCTGAACACTCTATACGATATCGCTTACTAGAACCGTCGTATTTCTTCTACTAGCTTAACTAGTATTAGAAATTAAATTTGGTACCCATGTAACCATTACTTATGAATAATTTTGATGCAATAATCATTATATATCTTTACGGTTTTGAAGTTAGATATGATACGTGTCATATATTTTCAATTTCAAATTTACTTAAAGGTTTATATTTTGGAATGTATGATATGGTAAAATTCAACTTTTTTTTGCATGTAATGCAGGTTTTTAACTCATGATCAAAACCAGATATCGGACAAAGTTACTTTGACATTGTAACTATAAAGAGTTGTATATGGCAATATTTTATTTTAAATTGACACGTACGGTTTGATTTTTGACACTATCAAAATAGCTTCAAAGACGTCAAAATCATCTTTGTCAAAGCCTACTTCAATTATGTCAACACAGTATTATATTTTTCAATCAAAGTGGCCGATTATAATTATGAAAGAAGGGTACAAGAAAATAGTATTTTGTAAAGTTTAAATCCTTAAAATTATGTGAATATATTTAGGTGCAGTATGTAAATATTAGGCATCTTTATATAAAGTGTATGCCTAACCTAGAAGTTTCTTGCCTTTTTTCTGTTTCCTCTTTTCCTCTTCTTGTTCTGTGTTCTTTTCTCTCAGGGCTTGTGTGAGCCTGCACTTTTCGAATCTAGTTCTTGCGACTTCAGTCAGCAGCTCTGCGGATCTATCCAGCTGTTGGTTCTCGTGCCCGTGGTAACAGCCGAGTTCGGTGCACATATCCATGTACCGGCGCCATTTCAAGTCGCGCGTGAGGCAAGCCGGATTTCCGATGATGACCAGCTTGGCTTTCGCCCGTGTTATGGCTACGTTGAACCTCTGTAAGCAATTGGTATACTTGATTATACTGAGGAATACGTTTTGCAAAAAGGAATATTTGAAAAAAAAAGTTGGCAGCTGTCACAGGATTACCTAGCCAATGAAAATCCAAACTGTTACTATTTCTATACACTGACTACTTTTTTGTGATCAAAATTAACTAGAAATTGGTTTGGTAAGAACTTTTTTGTAACGATATAATTTATATGCAATAAAAATTGTATTTAAATGAAAAAAAAGAATACTAGAAAATTCACTCCGTCTATGATTTCTCACGATGTTTTCCTTCACCGACAGCTCAATCTCATTAAAAAAATTAAACGGTTTTATTTTGTTAACACAGTCAAACCCGGATATAATGACATTGAAGTCACCATATTTTTTAATAGTCGTTATTTGAAATACTGATTTTCTTCTTCTTTTTATTGTGCAAATTTACTGTTTGAAAGACTGGACTCAGTTTGCAAAAGATAGAGAAATATGGAAAGGGGGAAGGCAAGGCCTCCCTTTGCCCTACAGTGGGACAGCACAGCTTGATAATAATAACTATTATTATGATTTCGAAAATTTGGCGAAATTGTGACGTAGATAGAAATTTGCTGAAAACGTTAGGGAAGCAGAATTTTTAGCAACTGTGTGAAATGGCACTCAAACTACTATCCTACTTCTCCGCCCCTTACCTTGTCATCGACTAAGAAGCCGAGTCCGTATTTAGCGTCGTAGTCCAAGAGACCGCAGTTGGCTCGCACAGTGGACACCAGAATCACGCGTTTCTCCTTCCCCTGGAACGCCTCAACCGTGCCAACTTCTATCTTGTCGTACCCTTCCTTTACCAGCCACATTTTCATCTTGTACACCTGAAAATGGCACATCTTTTAAATCAAATCAATTTACTAACGTAACCAACTAGCGACCACGACGGCTTACTTCATAAACAAACTGAAGAGTTTAAAAAATCTAAAACCCGACTGTGAACAAAACAGCTATAATTAAAGGAAAAAAACTTTTTAAAACAAAAAAAAATATTCCTAATTAAATTGAAACATATAACTTCAATATATTATTGTAATCCCATTTGACAGCCCCGTTGGCTCATTGGTAGTATATCTGCCTTGAGAGCTGTAAGGTGTGGGTTCGATTCCCACTCAGGGCAAACATTTTGTGAATAAACAAATGTTTGTTCTGTGTCTGGGTGTTCTGTATGTATTATAAGTATGTATTTACAAAAAAAAATTATTTATGTATTCTATCAGTTATCTGACTTCCATCACACAAGCTCTGCTTAGTTTGGGGCCAGATGGCGCTGTGTGTATAGTCCTACACCATTTATTATTCATTAATTTCCTTCATTTAGATACCTTACTTGATAGGTTTGGTTTTTTTTTCATTAACGTATTGCCGAAGTCTTTGTTCCCTGTTAGGTACAATGGTTGTCTTCAAATCTAGAGTAAATAGGTTTCTTCCAAGTATGCGTGGTCCATCTTAGATCGCACTACTGCTTAACATCAGGCAGGGTGTGGTCAAACGCGACCCTATTGTTGACCCTATGTTTGTTCTGTGTCTGGGTGTATGTATTATAAGTATGTATTTACAAAAAAAAGTATTTATGTATTCTATCAGTTATCTGACTTCCATCACACAAGCTCTGCTTAGTTTGGGGCCATATGGCGCTGTGTGTATAGTCCTACGCTATTTATTTATTTATTTTATATATTTAGAACCATAAAAAATAACAACGGAGAAACAGACATGCAGATAGCCATTTTGTTTTCTTATTACACTAGTACTACAAATGCGAAATTTTGTCTATTTGGAGTGCTCTATTCCAGGGAAGGTGTATTTACCCCCTTCGACCACACCGCCACTTAACATCAAATTCGCTGTAGTCAAACACTTAGCCTGTCAATCATAAAAAAAAGCTACAAACCTGTCGGATGTAAGGTGCTATCACGCCAATATCCTTTGGCAGCACTTCGTGTACATTTACTAGAGCAGTCACGTATCGCTTCAACATTTCCAGCTCTTTGTCGTTGAAGAAACTGAAACGTTTCAACAATCATTTTATATCTACACTAATTATGAAGAGGAAAGATTTGATTTTTGTTTGTTTGTATTGAATAGGCTCCGAAACTACAGGACTGATCTGAATAATTCTTTCATAATTAGAATGCTACATTATCAACTGAGTGACACAGGCTATATTTATATTGTTAATCGAGTGTTGTTTTCTCGTGCGTAGCCGGGACGGCACGCTAGTTTATGATATTTTAACTTAACAACGATTTGTTCTAATTTTTGTTTGGGTCGACATGATTAAATCAAATGATTTGTTCAGTAAAGATGAACGATTTCATCAAATGCCTATTGAGAAGATTTTTTTTTTTCAAATTGAAAAATATTTCTATTTTTTACATTTATTGCAGATTGCTCGACTGCCAGTTTTAATAGTTGTTTTTTCCGTAAAATGTTCCAAAATCTTATCTTTTTGGCGAGGCATTTTTATTATAATTACGCAACAAAGCATAAAAAATACGATCGAAAATACCTATTAGAAGATCGTAATTGGGTGGCGAAGTTTACAGAGTACCGCTCGGGGATTCCCTTTTTCGCCAACAGCAAAGTTTCGTTTTGTGTAATTTTTTTGTGACAAAACGAAAAAATCAAAAAAATCTGATTTACTAATTTTAAAAAACGTGATTTATTGGATATTGGATAATACCTCTACAAACAAGCACTACGGATTATATTATTATACGAAATTTAGTTTGACTAATAAATGTTAGTTTCTTATATATTTATCACAAATTGGTCGTACCTAGTATAACAAGACATCGTTAAAAGATAATTAAATAATCTGGAATATATTTTACAGTATTCTTCCTAGATGGCGCCACTCTATCCGGGTATCGGGTTAATTTAGTTTTATGCCGGATACTACGTCACTGCCTAGTAGTGCAGCGGCGAATCAATAAACGGTGATTTTAATGAGTGGATTTTCGTTTCTTAGAAATGAGGTTCCGTGTGTGCGGGAATAAAGTAGAGTTGTTACCTAGGCGCAAAGCCCATTCTCTGCTCCTTGGAATGCAGGGCGTGGAAAACAACCGCGCGGTCACCGCCAGGCAGGTCCAGCAAGCTGACGCGGCTCAACGGGTCCGCCGGCGCCAGGGGCTGATACAACCAGACACAGTTTATAGAAAGATAAAACAGTGCTTGGCAGGTTTGCTTTGTAGACGATCAACTAGGTATATACCACCGCAATACCAGATATTCTATCCCACTAATATTATAAATGTGAAAGTTTATAATAGTACATTTTTATTTTTTTAATTAACTCTTTAATAATATAATATAAGAAATTGTTAATGTCATATTAAATTTTAAACGGCATATTAAATATCAAAAGATGTATATTTTATTAAAGTCGAAATAATTATTGAATTTGTCACTATTGTGGGTGTAAGGAATCTTATGTTACCCAATACATCCAAATCTGTTCAGGTATTTAAAAGGTATGGTGGAATAAATCATAGTACATTGTTACCCAAGGGCTGAAAGTAACTTATTCAGTCACGAGACGGGGTTTGGCGCCCGAGCGTAGCAAGGGCGCCAATAGTACGAGTGACTAAATAAGTCTTTCACCCGAGGTATACACTGTGCTTTTCATTTCAAGGAAAGTAAATATAAAAACATGAATTAGTTAAAGAAAAAAAAAGTGTATTTTACATAAATCAATAAAAGAAATGAAGATCGGATTGCTGCTTTCCTGCCAATTTTTTTTTGTGGCCAGCCAGCTCTTCAGCTATTTTTCTTCTTTGATTTTGGCGTCGCATTTTGAGCATTTGCCAGTGTCAGGTGTTTTAAATTTTTAAGTTTCCTAATTTAAATAAATTGTCTTGTAGCTATAGTTATAGTCGAAGTCCAGTCATGTTTTAGTAAAGTAGTGGCGACTTTACTATAAGCTTCGATAGTTTTGGAATCTACACGAAAAATCATGTTTCACCACATTATATCATTATCCCACACTCGCGCTTTTAATTCGGCTTTTTATGAATGAAACACCACCATTTTTATGCATAAACACTAGTTTTGGAAAAAAATAAAACAGGGCGACGTCACTTTCCGCGTTGCCGTCAAAAAAAATCTTCAAGCATTACTTTTCATTTTCATCATTGATAAAAATGGTATGTAAATATTTTGCCTAAATCTATGTTATTTTAAAGAGTGGCTGTATAGAAAGTTGAAACATGGTTCAATAGAAATGAAAAAAAAAAACTATTTTTTTTTTAATAATTTGACAGTTGTCATTCATCAGTAGAAAGTGAATGGCAGCCCGTACACGTAGCGCGCGATCCGCGATCCGCGATCCGCGATCGATGATCGCGATCCAGACTGATCGTGTACGAAGCGGATTGACGGACTGATGCTCCGGATCGCATAATATCTAGAAATTTTGAAATCATGATCGCGGATCGCGGATCGCGGATCGTGATCATGATTGAACGTGTAAGGCGGCCCAATCTCCCTAGGGCGGAAAGTATTACTTTCAACCCGCTCCTTAGGCAACTTCAGACCTACTTTCCGAGTATGAGTAATGAAAAGATACATAAATAAGCACTGAAACCGGTCATTAGTAGCATTACATTTTTTTTGTGCGAAAACAAAAAACCATTTTGTTGGGCAGTCGTGTTCATTATTTCTACGTTTCTGTTATTTGTTGTTGCTTTCTCACCACAAGTTCATTGTCGTAGAAAAGCTCGTTCGGCAGCCTCAGTATGTCGGGGTCACTGCGGAAGTTCTGCCGCAGCATAGTGATGTAGTTAGGGTTGTCCTCATATCGGGGGCAGGTCATCTTCAGACGTTCAAGGAGGGATTGTCCTGTTTGAAAATTATCCCTTTAATCTTAACTGTTTTGAAGTAATAAACAATAATGGATAGTTTCAAATGTTTTTCATTATGAACTGTTCAAAAGATTAAAAATAATAATCGAATAATTTTATCGATTTTAATTTCATGCACTGACATTGTTTGTTGAACCAACTACCAGCTTTAGGAAATATACCCAAAAACTATTTTGTTGTGGAATTTAAATACTTATAATACATACAGAACACCCAGACACAGAACAAACATTTGTTTATTCACAAAATGTTTGCCCTGAGTGGGAATCGAACCCACGCCCTACAGCTCTCAGGGCAGATATACTACCAATGAGCCAATGGCGCTGTCTGTCTGTCTATATGTACACTATGTATATTGTATACATAGTGTACATATAGTGTATGTTGTACACTATGTGTATGTTATGTGCACTATATTTTAGAAACCAAATAAAAAATGTCGTTTTCTAAAACCACAAAATGTTTATTCTGGGTGGGAATCGAACGCCCTTCAGATCTTGGAGCGGAAATACTACCAATGAACTAACAGGGCTGTCGTAGAAAATACTGGCAATGTGCAATACCAAAAACCAAAAATGAAAGGAGTTGAGCGTTTCTTGATGGTTGATTTCTAAAAGATAAAGTGAAGTTTGTAGTTACCCAGTCCCCTTTTGGCAGCATCGTGCGACATGCACACGGGGCCCAGCTGCTGGGGGTCACCCGCCAGCACCAGTTGGCCGGAGCGCGCCAGCAATCCCACCAGCGGCACCAATGTGTGGGGCTCCGACGCCTGAGCCGCCTCGTCCACGAACAGGTGGGTCACCTCGAGCCGGTAAAACGTTTGGTTGCGTTTCCTACAATATCAATTATTTGCTGTTATTGGCATCACTTGCAATGACACAATTAAAAAATAATGTTCTATTGTAAATTTTAGATTGCATTTAGTTCTTTAAGCACGTATGTTTATGTGTATATTTTTTTTTTTTTTATGATTGACAGGCTAGGTGTTTGACCACAGCTCACCTGACGTCAAGTGCAGGTGTGGCCCAAGATGGTAAAGCACACCTAGCCTGGAATGCAACTGGCTCTCAAGTGAGGCTGCCGGAACACACCGTTAGATGCTTGGCGGCAGATTTTTCAACTTGAGGGTGGTAGCTAGCCAGCCGAGTACTAAAGTACCCTACCACCATGCTATGGTTTCCTCACGATGTTTTCCTTCACCGGCAGCTCAAGCTCATTGTTGGGGTTTGAACCCACGCCCGTCGGCATGCGAACCTACCGCGCTAACCACTGAGCTATCATCGCTACAAAAAATAAAAATATGATTATTATTATGTACAAAAATATCTGCTAAGCGACTTAAGATTATTAGCTCTTTTCTTGTTTATGACTGAATGGACGTGAGGATTATCCGCAGATCTGATCGAATGGTTTTTTAAACATTTTTTTTATTTTGTCACTATAAAGAGTTGATATAACGCGTCAAGTTTCGTCCAAGTATACTTACGACGCATATTTGGCGGAGTGAAGCAGCGTGGTGACGAGAACCCTGTACTGCGAGGCGGTAGCGTTGTCGATCGAATGAAAATTGTCGAAGCTATCGCCGTTAGACACCGGGACGAGCTCCGACGGCATGGTGCTCCTGGAATTTAAGACGTAAGTCAACGCAAAAAGATACAAGTTTGAACTACTAACACACTACTATGTGTATACATATAAATATATATGCCACTAGTATTATAAATGTGAAATTTTGGATGGATTGATGTTTGTTACTCTTTCACGCAAAAACTACTGAACGAATTTGGATGAAATTTGGTATGGAGGTAGCCGAGACCCTGGATTACGACATAGGCTTTTCATCCCTAAAACATGCAGCGGGTAACACCGCGGGGCGCAGCTAGTATTATAATAAATTGTTAATTACGCTAATCACTAACGCTGGCTTTACTTGGTGAAATACTTGACACTGGCAAATGCACAAAGTGCGACGTCAAAAACGATAAAGAAATATTTTTTTTTCTGTAGAACGCTTCATTTTATCAGGAGATTTCAAGATTGATCCCGTACCTAGTAATGGCTGTACATAATGATAAGTGCAAAAAACACGTTTGGGCTTAGTACTACTGCCACGCGTAACCCTGTACAATCTATGGTCTATAATTACGTACCACTCCCTGCACTGTGAGCTGGCCCGAAGCATGAAATCCTTAATTTGAAGCATTTTGCTGTACTTGAGCAGCATCAGCGCAATATGGTCGGCAGCCATGTTAGAATCCGTGCATACCAGTATACGGTTTTTTTCGTCCTGGATCACCAACTACAGACAAAAATAAAACGTCTGTGGAACCTGATGCGAGTTGTATCAAGAATTATTGCCTTTTGGATCTGATCTTTGTTCCAACCTCCTAGCGACAGCCTCGTAGAGTGTTGGTAGAGGCTTTTCGATATAAGGCCGTTCACTCGTAACGACTATCTGAACAGCGTTCGTCGAGTTAATATCTTACATGACTGTCATCTCTTGAGCCAAGTCAAGGTTGAGTACTTAATTTGTATTTTTACAAGTTTCGCAACGGGTAACGTACACACACAGACACACACGAATTTCATGATTTTTACCCCTCTCCTGTCCTTGTCACAACTGGTCACATTTGTGAGACCGCCTACCTAGTGTGATGTCACATATTATGCAATTATGCATTTAGACATTTATGAAATTAGACTTAAAATATATATATTTATATGTATTTTGAAAAAACGTGATGTCACACAATTTGGGACCCCTCCCCGCCCCTTGTCACACAATGTCACATTTCGTCAACACCCTCCCTCCCCCTTAACGTGTGACGTAATTTATGGATGGCCCCTAATCGGCTGTCTGGGTTCGAATCCTATGGCACGCAGTTCTGTCTTTATCAGGTTATGTGCGTATTGCCGATAACTTGAAACGGTGAAGGAAAACATTGTGAAAATGTCTGAGATCTGAGAGTTATTAAAAAATAATCTCGAAGCCGCACTTCACCAGTGCAGTGGACTATGCCCTTATCAGTGGGCAAGTTTCTAAAAAACAGGGTCGACTCGGAAATTAATATTACAAACGATAAGTTAGGTATCATGACCAATGAAAGGGTTTATAACGTATATTTTTTTACATTCAATTTTTTTCGTTCGCATAGCAAGGTTGTGGAAGTCTCTGGCGGAGTCAGTGTTCCCTGTTTGGTACAATATGAACGTCTTCAAATATTTTTTTTTACTTCCGACTAGGCATGCGTTTGGCCACGATCTCACCTGGTGGAGAGTGACGGTGTGGCCGAAGATGGAGCACGTTTGCCTAGAAAACACCTATTCACATTCTTCTTGATAACCCCAGATTGTACTTAATTGGAAACATAGACGCTGGCAACGAGTTCCACACATCAGCAGTTCTTACAAGAAACGTGGTCTGGATACGTTTTAGAATCTAGAGTAAATAGGTATCTTCTACGTAAGCGTGCTCCATTTTAGACCACACTACTGATTATCATCAATGTGTAACCTATATTGAATTTTAAAAAAATAGTTTAGTTTATGCTTAAAACACAAAAGACTGTATTACCTGTATGATGGCCTCGACAATAGTCATTGTTTTCCCAGTGCCCGGGGGCCCGAACACGATGTAGGGCGCTTGTCCCGAGCTCCCCGCGGCTATATGCTCTACGGCCGACCGCTGCTCTTCATTGTTACGTATTAACTCGTTGTAGAAGCTACCAATAAAAAATATGAATGGATGTTTGTTACTCTTTCACGCAAAAACTACTAAACGGACTTGGATGAAATTTGGTGTGGAAGTAGCCGAGATCCTGGATTAGAACATTGGCTACTTTTTATCCCGAAAACATGTAGCGAGTAACACCGCGGGGCGCAGCTAGATATCTATAAAAACGGCAAAAAATCACGTTTGTTGTACGGGAGGTTTGTTGTATTAAATATTTGTTTTTTCGTTTCCAGACTTGTACCAATAGTTAAAGCTGTTCATTATGATGAATACAGCGAGAGTGACCACCTTTCCGCTTATAACACTCTAAGTTCCGGGTATAACGATTTTTTTTTTCCTCTTCTAATGATGTATCTGTTTGTTGTTAGATACCTCATTGTTATTATAATCTAGCCTAGTTGAGACTAATAAGTAATTTTAATATAACTTAAATTGCTAAGTAGAGTATAATCGAAGAATGCGTCCATCGACACTTTTCTTACTGTCTCTATTAAGGGGAAGACACTTTGTTCATGTGTTCTATAATATGTAGTACTCACTGCACTGACATTACTAACTTAATACACTAACTATAACAAATAAAGAGTTAATACTATATGCATATGTCACTACATTTGGATACTTTTTGTGCTAATCTTACCTATCAATCTGAGGCGGCGGTGGGGCATCCTTCGGCCTTGTTCGATCGTTACTTTCGTCGTCAGGAAAGAGGCGGCTGACGTGTCCCGCGGTCATCGCGCTAGCGACCGCTTCGTGCGCACGTTCCATGGGCCACCGTGACATTACAAAACGCACGTTGTACTGCAAATCGGGATCGTGTTGCGAGAAAAACCTACACAGACATACTTATAATGAGACACTGTTTAATTGATTAGAATAGAATAGCATACAACTTTATTACACACCAAACATACATACATACATACACATATGAAACATAAAAAAGAGATAAAGAATATAGCAAAACCAAACATAGAATAGAATAGAACACAAAACAATAAATACATGCGAGGTATTGTGTCGATCTTTTGTTATAACTAGTGCCATCTGGCCCAGCATCCTAGTACTCACAGGAAATGAAACAAGGGAATGAATATAACGAACGAGTTGAAGGCTTCACTCTCGAGTGAACTGATCTATGCGTCAGTAGTTCGGTCGGCGCGCGAGTGGCATAGGATTCATTCGGCGTTCCACGACCGACGGCACCACTGTGTGCACTGACCATAAAATAATATAAACATGACGGACGAAGAAATCAACGTGGACCAAGATCCTTTTAAATCTCCGACATACATATGGCATATAACGGCGGTATTATAGCCACACAGCGCCATCTGACCCCAAACTAAGGAAAGCTTGTGCTATGGAAGACAGATAACTGATAGAATACTTACTTAAATAGTTTTTTTTTGTTGTAAATACATACTTGTAATACATACAGTACACCCAGACACAGAACAAACATATGTTTATATTACAAAATACTTGTCCTCGGTGGGAATCGAACCCACGCCCTTCAGCTCTTGGAGCGGACATACTACCAATGAACCAACAGGGCTTTCACACCTTTGGATGGAAAGAAACATTTATATACATACATACATACTACATAATAAGGCAGAAAGAAAAATAAGAAAACTGGGACAGCAGCGCCACGGTAGGAGTATCAGGAACCAATAGAAATGGCTCTTTTTCAATTTTTTTTTCTATAGTTTGCGCACTACGGTTATTCATGCAAATTTCTATACTACCTCTCAGATCTAAATAGAAAAATAAAAAATAAGATTTCGAAAAAAAGTTGACTGAAACAAACTTATATATTCTCGCGATCGGGTAGATTACGCTCGCGCATTGTTCTCGTAATTTGATTCATATATAAAATCGATCATTGTACAAAATAAAGGTCAAATATAGATATTTGTTAATGCGCGTTTCCTATTGCAGATTCAAACAATGAGGATTTCTCAGATTAATATTTAAAACGTCTACAAAAACATACTACAATAGCGATTCAGAATTAAAAACAACAATGATAACTCACACGTAATTCAAACCACTCAAATGTACGTAGTTGCTCTCAATATGCTTGATGACGCATTCAAAAGTGTGTTCCAGAGTTCGTTGCAAATAAACTCTGTCACCTGGAAACCATATTTATAATAGTTATAAGAAAGCGTTTATAAACATTAAAGGTGGTTCGATTTCCATACAAACAATTTTTTTCCATTTATGGACAAATGGAGTATAATTTTACAGTGAAATCACAGCTACTGGCATTTATTTTGGTCTTCATTTGCGGCAAATCACAAGTGATTGAATATTACAAGTGATTGAACAGTAGATTATTAGCCTAATGTACTGTTTTATTCAAAAATCATAATTCATAAATCATTTATAAATTTGATTTTATCCTAATAATCTACTGTTTTATTCAAGCAATTCGGTATGTAAAGTTTTTTTTATAAAATATTAAAATATTGTACAGAAATGTACTATTTCGAAATGGTTTTGGAATCAGTAAAGTTTTTTTTTCTTTACATACCGAATTTATCTTCATATATTCATCTTTACAATTGTGATTTACCGCAAATAAAGACCAAAGTAAATGCCAGTTGCTGTGATTTCACTGTAAAATTATGCTCCATTTGTCCATAAATGAAAAAAAAAACATTTGTATGGAAATCGAACCACCTTAATATAGACATTTCACACAGCGCCATCTAGCACTAAACTAAGCAAAACTTGTACTACGGGTACCAGATAACTGATAGAATGTTTATATACCTTTTTCTTTGTGTAAAAACATATGTATACAGAAACCCCCGAAACAGAACAAACAACTATGCTCCACACAAATGTTTGTTCGAACCCAGTGTGGGTTTAGCTACAGGTCAAGAATCAGAGCTACTATACTAAATGATCTAACAAGACAGCTAAGCTTAAAAATTTTCATGCTTGGTTTAAAACTTTTTCCCCTATAACTTCATAATAAGAATATTATAAGAAGTTTTAGGTAGATTTTAGGTAGTCATTTTTAAACTCCTTGTCAGCAAAAGTAAGCATAGTTCTTATCGCACCTCTATGCTTACGTTGGTTTAACAAGCGGCATAATCACTTCAAGTGACCTCTTCTAGGCAACTCTAATACTATAATGTATTAATATGACATTGCTAGCGTTATCGACATTCAGACCCCCCCCCCCCCATCCCCCATGTCATTAAAAATAAGCAAGGCAAATAGCCCCCCCCCCCGTTCCCTTTGGTGCTTACGTAATACTTGAACGGCCTCATAGCAAATAATGAGATGGACAAGAAGCTTTTGCAACACTAAGACATATTGCCAATGGCCATTACAGCAGCAGCCAGGTTAACACTTTAAATAACAAAAAAAAAAAACATATGTAGCCAAAGTCATCCCTTATTATTTATAGGTGTATGACAACAGTTCACCTGATGTTGAGTGACGATGTGGTTGAAGATTGTAAGCACTCATAGCCTGGAATAGAACTGGCTCTCAAGTCAAGAAAAACACACTGTTATGTATTTTTTAACTCTAGTGTTGTAACTCACCAGCCGAGTATTCCCTACCATTATGCTATGGTTTCATAACGAGGTTTTTTCTTTACCAACAGCTCAAGGTCATTGTTGGGATTTGAACCCGACAACAACTCTTTAAATCGTTTATACTCAACTGGACATAGTGATATTTACACTCAACAGCTTGGCGAACGAATACCTGATAGTATAGAAGTATAGACTCAGATAACCACCTGCAAAGCTGACCTACAATCCAACAAAATAAGCAAAAGTGGAACGTACTGCGCATAAGAGAAGGGCGTTTTTCCGCCAACCCAGGCACTTCCATGACAACTAAGTCGCCCCGGCGCTCTAATAAAACACCAGACATATTGTATTTCTGAAACAAATGAAAAATCATTTATTTATTCTTTTTTTTTTTTTTCATTGGACATTACACATCGATGTTAGTCACACAAATGTTAGTCTTGAGTGGGAATCGAACCCACGCCCTTCAGCTCTCGAAGCAGACATGCTACCAATGAACCAACAGGGCTGAATATTCAAGGTATATATTTAGTTTATTTCCGCTTAACAGTCGTTCCAGTTACAACAGTGATGAGGACTTAAATTCAACTAATTTGACAACAACTTATTAATTAAAAACCTAATCATACTTAATATTTAGAACTAATTTGACAAGATGCCATGCTTTATTAAACAAAATAAAAAATACCTTAAATTATACTATTTACAAAATGTATCCAAAAAACTTAGTCTAAAAAACCGTCAGAGGAGGGATATGTGGCCAGAATGCTGGCAACATTGCCACGCTGGATGGCAATGCTTAACTTTTGACCAAAGTAGATACCAGCATTCCGGTCACCTGAAGCCTTCTCTAGACGTTTGGCCAGGTCCCGATACAGTTCGAGAGCGGCCGGCCCCCACGGACCTAAAGTTTCAACCCCAAATGGCACAAAAAATAACATAAACTTAAAAATATAATTTAACAAAAATTTAACTATCTTAAAGCAACAAGCAACATACAACTTATCTTACAAGCAATATAATTATTGAAAAACAAGAAAAATAAACAATCTAACCTAGATGGAACCAATTCACTCCGAGTTTAAAGTCAGTAAAATATCTTCAGTCAGAATAAAAAAAAATTGAATTCGAAATGTTATAAGAAAAAATAATGTATAAATGTAGTTTCTACATAGATGTATAAATAAATAAATAAAATAAATAAATATCGTAGGACTATACACACAGCGCAATCTGGCCCCAAACTAAGCAGAGCTTGTGTGATGGAAGTCTGATAACTGATAGAATACATAAATACTTTTTTTGTTGTTGTAAATATATACTTATACTTAGTCTGGCCATAAATACTGTTAAAACTAAAAATAAACAAAATATTACATTTGAATTTGGAATCTGTAATTTTTATATGATTGTTCATTGTGTTTTTTCATTTTGGCGCCAATAAATTGTACAATATTTTGCGATATTAAAATGGAGTGGGGTGACAAAGAGAACCGAATCGCTGTGATTGCACTACGCAAAGTAGGTATGGAGCAATGCAATGCAATTGTAAATATGCAATTTTTAAAACTCTCCATACGCTTGGTATTAGTCAAATGTTTGTGTACCGGGCTATTAATAGGTACAATGAGACCTCCTCTGTTTGTGACAGCAAAAGATCTGGCCGTCCACGTAGTGTTCGTACGAAAAAGGTGGTCAAAGCAGTAAGAGGTAGAATTCGAAGAAATCCTGTCCGAAAGCAAAAGATTTTATTTTGGGAGATGAAGATGGCACCTAGAACCATGTCGCGTATTTTAAAAGATGACTTAGGACTTGCAGCCTATAAGAGACGCACTGGTCACTTCTTAACTGATAATTTAAAAAAGAATAGGGTGGTAAAATCGAAACAACTACTGAAGCGGTACGCAAAAGGAGGTCACAGAAAATTTTTGTTTACGGATGAGAAAATTTTTACAATTGAGCAACATTTTAACAAACAAAATGACCGTATTTATGCTCAAAGCTCTAAGGAAGCTTCCCAATTAGTCGACAGAGTGCAACGTGGGCATTATCCGACTTCAGTGATGGTTTGGTGGGGTGTTGGCTATGAAGGAGTGACTGAGCCATATTTTTGTGAAAAAGGTCTCAAAAGGTATCAAAACATCGGCACAAGAGTATCAAGATACCATTCTTGAGACGGTAGTTAAGTAGTTAACAACACCATGTTCAATAACCAAGTATGGTCCTTCCAGCAAGACTCGGCGCCGGTCATAATGCTCGGTCCACGCAGTCTTGTTTGGAAGCGAACGTTTCGGACTTCATCAGAGCTAAAGACTGGCCGTCGTCTAGTCCCGATCTTAATCCGCTGGATTATGATTTATGGTCAGTTTTAGAGAGTACGGCTTGCTCTAAACGCCATGATAATTTGGAGTCCCTAAAACAATCCATACGATTGGCAGTGAAGAATTTGCCCATAGAAAGAGTGCGTACTTCTATTGATAACTGGCTTCAACGTTTAAAGGACTGTATTGTAGCCAATGGAGACCACTTCGAATAAGCTTTTTATATTTTAAATTGTTTTACATTTATGTATTAAACTAACACACTGTAAAAGTAATAAATGTTATTTGCAAAAGAAAAAAATAAATTTTCTTTGTTACAATATTTATGGCAAGACTAGGTATATTGATATACGTATGTATATTTAGTTTTATTTGAATACATTATTATTATTTATATTTTATACATACTCACTAGGTATATGTATTATTTTCGTGTTTTCTTTCTATTCTTGGTTGCCTGGAAGAGATCGCTCTTAGCGATAGGGCCGCCACTTGTGGCACTAGCTTATAAGATTATTTTGTTCTCTGTGCTTTTTATTTCTGTTTTTGGTGTGCACAATAAAGAGTGTCTATCTATCTATCTATAAGAGTACATCGGCAAACAGAAAATCTAATTCGATTACTCAAGTCTTGATCGATAATCGTGAGACGGATTACCATTATGTGAAACTTACCCTCAAATTAATTCTGGAGATAACCTCTTCCCACCAAAGCAGATGATGAAAAAATGGCGCGTAGTTATCTTTTTCCTTTCCCGCATCTATTATGGCTCTGAAACAATATTAGGGTAGGTAAATTGTTATTTCTTAGTGTATAACTGAAAGGGTGTTCTTGTACTTATCATAATGAACAACTTGTAGCAATGATAGCTCAGTGGTTAGCGCGGTAGGTTAGCATGCCGAAGGGCGTGGGTTCAAACCCCAACAATGAGCTTGAGCTGCCGGTGATGGAAAACATCGTGAGGAAACCATAGCATGGTGGTAGGGTACTTTAGTACTCGGCTGGCTAGCTACCACTCTCAAGTTGAAAATCTGCCGCCAAGCACCTAACGGTGTGTTCCGGCAGCCTCACTTGAGAGCCAGTTCCATTCCAGGCTAGGTGTGCTTTACTATCTTGGATCACACCTTCACCTAACATCAGGTGACCTGTGGTCAAACAACTAGCCTGTCAACTATAAAACAAAAAAACTTATTTTATATATCTATGAAATCGTTAAAATTAATCGTTGTTCCATTTGGTTAATATTACTATTACAATATTCGCATGTTTTTACAATGGAACATCTTAGCAGGTATCGAAGAGTAAAAAGAAGTATTTAATAATAAAATAATAATAAATATCGTAGGACTATACACACAGCGCCATCTGGCCCCAAACTAAGCAGAGCTTGTGTGATGGAAGTCAGAATACTGATAGAATACATAAAGATATATTTTTTTGTAAATATATACTTATAATACATACAGAACACCCAGACACAGAACAAACAATTGTTTATTCACAAAATGTTTTGCCCTGAGTGGGAATCGAACCCACGCCCTACAGTTCTAAGGCAGATATACTACCAATGAGCCAACGGGGCAGTATTATATTATCAGTTATCTGACTTCCATAGCACAAGCTTTGCTTAGTTTGGGGTCAGATGGCGCTGTGTGTAATGTCCTGCGATATTTATTTATTATTCATTTTTAGTGTAAAATTTAAAATTCTAAGCGAAAGTTCAGTCGGTCATGTAAAAACTCAAGCGTTTAGATTAAATATCAAGACCTAGATTTTTTTTTTATGTAAAATGTAATGAGACGAACGAGACGCTCTCCTGATGGTAAGAGATAACGTCTGTCCATGACCATTGCAGCGATACACAGAACTTTGAGTAACAAAACAAAGTCCAGGGCATCACTGCATTGGCGCTCATTACTTTGAGACTTTCGATGGTTAATCTCAACAGCCCCGTAATTTCGCTAGCTGCTGTACCCTTCAAACCGGAACATAGTAATATTTACACACTACTGCTTAGCGGCAGAATAACTGGTACTGCGGTGATACCTACCTAGACGACCTCCTGCTAAGGAGATCTACCACCAAGTAAATAGATTAGATACTCGCTTTCGGCCTAGTAACATGTACTTTTAATTACATTTACGGCCGATCCACGTCATTACATTGTGATACCGTTGTCAACGGTTCTTCGAAACGATAATAACGGGACTATATACCTATATGGATTTTAACAGTCATTTCTTTGATTGCTCTAATTAATTTGTCGTGCGTGTTTCCGTTTCCCCATCCAGATTACAGACCTCAATACAATAGACCTCTGTTAGGGCAGGCATTTTCATCATAACCGTCAGCCAGCACCAGTTAACTGCTTAAATTTCTCATGATTGATTATACATTTGCTTTGACGCTCATTACTTTGTGATTTTCGATGGTTAGTTTCAATAGTTACCCTTCAAACCGGAGCACAGTACCTACTGTTTACATTAAATTTGGCGACAAAATCTGATACTAAGAAGGTTCCTGCCTAGACGACATCTTGACAACATAAATAAATAAGGAAATCTAACACCGTGTAAACTTCCGGAGATACAAACATTCGGAATGACAGTAAGTTATTATTACAAACTACCTGTATTTTATTAGTTATTACTAAGTTTTCATGTCAATAAATAACTTTTACATATTTTTTTTAATATGTAAATTAATAAGACGAACGAGACGCTCTCCTGATGGTATCAGATAACTCTTGTCTTTTTTCTGTGTATCGTCATGCAATGGTCATGACCATTGCAGCGATACACAGAACTTTGGGTAGCAAAACAAAGTCTAGGGCATCGCTGTTTTGGTGCTCATTACTTTGAGACTTTGATGGTTAGTCTCATCAGCCCAGTAATTTCGCTAGCTGCGGTAACCTTTAAACCGGAACACAGTAATATTTACATACTACTGCTTGACGGCAGAAAATCTGGCACTGCGGTGGTACCTATCTAGATGACCTCCTGCTAAGGAAATCTACCACCAAGTAAAATATGTATATGATCAGTCCATCGACATTCAGGGCGTCGCAAGTTTCAATGAAAAATACATACAAGGCCAGTACTCTTAAGTTTGCGAGATTAACGTAATAGATAAAATAAAATATAGAAAAATGCATCAGAAGTGGGACAGCGACCCTGGCGAAACTAGCAATGATAGCTCAGTGGTTAGCGCAGTCGGTTCGCACCCCGAAGGGCGTGGGCTTAAACCCCAACAATGAGCTTGAGCTTCCGGTGATGGCAACCCTCATAAGGGAACCATAAGCGTCGTGGTAGGGTACTCTCTAGTACTCTGCTGGCTAACCACACACAAATTAAAAATCTGCCGCCAAGCATCTAACGGTGTGTTCAGCCTCACTCGAGTGCCAGTTCCATTCCAGTTACCAAATTCGACCACACCGTCACTTAACATCAGGTAAGCTGTTGTCAAACGCCTAGCTCGTCAACCATAAAAAAGACTAACTGAAAACTGATATTTTTCAAACATTTCGCTATCATTTACTACTTAATTCTTGTAAATTAATAACTATTAATTTAAAGAAAGAAAGAAGAAAGAAAAACGTTTAATTCTGTAACAAGCACAAAAACAAACAAACAGAGACAGACAAAAGTTACATAATAGGGGCTCACCACAGCATAATGCTGGTCATACTAAGTGGCTGCGCTGGTCTTCCGGTGAGCCCTTGTAGTTTATTTTTTTGTTGTGTTCTATGCTACAAAATAAAACTATTTTCTTTGTTTCTTTCTTCTTTCTATACACCAAAATAATTAATAAATAAATATATTAAAAAAAAGTAATAGAAGTAGTAGTTATAAATTTAGTAAAAATTATACACAATTTACAATGTCAACTGGTATATCAAACCTACTTGGTATTGATGACAACTTTCCTCAGCCTATCTCTGAATTCCGTCGGTGTGACAGTCTCCAATGAAGCCACTTGAAGTCCTTTCGAAAATGGAAGTTTCAGTAATAGCGGCACCCTGTACACCGAACTATCACTGAAAATTAAAAATGTGATCCCTATAGAAACTGACGTGGCTTAGATACACGTTACACATAACTTTACGGGATTACTGTTGCTTGGACTCCTTGAAAAAGGTCACCGGATATGGCTGATACTACAGTCAGAGTATCCTAGTCAAACGAGAGTAATCCTATATAATGAAAACAAATATGTGATAAAAGTATTTTGTCAAAAAACACTACGAAGTATGTATTTAAGCGTTTAAGGTGGTTCGATTTCCTTACAAATATTTTTTTACCATTTATGGACAAATGGAGCATAATTTTACAGTGAAATCACAGCTACTGGCATTTATTTTGGTCTTTATTTGCGGTAAATTACAATTGCTTGAATAAAACAGTAGATTATGAGAAGAGGAAATAAAGAAACCGATTAAAAAAACTAGCAATAAATATTAGACAGTTATAATATTATATAGCAGTAGTTTCATGAACAAGAGCTTTCTGGCACTTTTCATGAGTATTCAGAGATATCTAGTAGAAGCGGACGCCTCGCGGTTTCACCAGCGTAGTTCCCGTTCCCGTAGTAATACAGGGATAAAAAGTAGCCTATGTCACCTGGGGATAGTGTAGCTTTCCAACGGTGAAAGAATTTTTGAAATCGGTCCTGTAGTTTCAGAGCCTATTTAATACAAACAAACAGTCAAATCTTTCCTCTTTATAATAGTATAGATAGACTAGCGACC
The DNA here is from genome assembly GCA_905404145.2 of Biston betularia. Classification (NCBI taxonomy): domain Eukaryota; kingdom Metazoa; phylum Arthropoda; class Insecta; order Lepidoptera; family Geometridae; genus Biston; species Biston betularia. The sequence goes on from FR989879.1 coordinate 7,932,146, forward strand.
CGCCTCGGCTTCGCACGGGTGCAATGTACATACTTATGCGGTGCATATGCATTCAAATACGCTAGAAATCTATTTCACGAACTTTTACAAAACCTTTAAAAAATCACGGTTCCTGTATGGTATTCCATAGGAACCGTGCATTTTTCCGGGATAAAAAATATCCTAGCCATTTTCTGACCCCTAAACTACCACTACCTATGCAAGAAATCATGTCGATCCTTAGCTCTATGAAAAATTCAAACAAACCTATCCCACGAAATCACAAACCAGGTAAAGTGGAACCATACATTTAACCGGGATAAAAAGACTATAATCTATCTCTGTGCCAAATTAAATCCAGATCCGTTCAGCCGTTCTGGCGTATTTTGTTCATTAAAATAAGTTACAAGAAAAAAAAATCGGTTTTTAATTTTATTATGGATCCGACTGTAGTAGGTACGACGAATCTGGAGTACGTCGAATTCGGAATACGATGAATACGGAACAAATGATTTTAAATAGTTTAGTTGGGGCCCTAGTTTATTTTTTGCCCTAGGGCCTTTGGTTACCTAGCTACGCCACTGCACAGACTACTATAACTAAAGACCAAAGAGACAAAGAACTTAAGTTACTTACTAATTTTAAATAAGATTAACACTGAATTGGAAAATTGGAGAAAGTGTCATCCCCACACTTTTTTTTTTATAGTAGATAGGCTTGCGTTTGACCGCCATCCCGCCTGATGTTAAGTGAAGATGCGGTCTATGGTGGAGCACGCTCGCCTAGAAGAAACCGATTCACTCGCGACTTGAAGGTACCCAGACCTGTCTGACACGCACCATCAACAAAATTATTTCCCAGAGCTAAAGCATAAAAGCATAACAAAGCTAGAATAAGGACGTCTGTTTCGTCTTGAGTAAGTAAGTAGTAAGTAACTCGAGAAACATAGTTTTATCACATAATTTTTTCAACTTTCAAAAGTTGAAAAAAGTTCTTTAAAAAATAATGTCATTCCAAATTTTATCAAAATAACAAAAAAATTACACATACTGATGTTTCGAACACCGGATCATTTCTGCAGACGGTGGTAGATTTTTCTTTGTATATGGAGATTTAGGATACTTGAGATTTACAGGGTTTTCTTCGACTACGACGACCTGCGTGAAAAATAAAAGTTATTGAAATATAATTCAAATATTGACAGAACGAAAAAAAAACACCATTATCTTGATTTTGATATGTCTGGGTTTTTTTACACACAGCGCCATCTGACCCCAAACTAAGCAAAACTTGTACTTTGAAGTCAGATAACTGATAGAATACATAAATACATAATTATAATACATACAGTACACCCAGACACAGAACAAACATTTGTTTATACCACAAAGTTTGTCCTGTGTGGGAATCGAACCCACGCCCTTCAGCTCTTGAAGCAGACATTCTACCAATGAACCAACTGGGCTGTCAGGGTTTAGTACTTTAGTCATGTTTAATTCGAACTAAACAGGTGAAAAGTGAAAGCTCTCGAAAACAAAAATAGGATAATGCTGCTGTCATCTATTTTTTACTAAATACAATACAAAACAACTATAAAAATTGCTTATACTATGATAAGAATATAAAAATTACATTACAAAAAAAAAAACAATAAAAAATTGATTGACACTATTATTGTATTAATACAATAATCCTAACATTACATACCTACTAGTACAAAACCATTTAAAAAAATACTAGCACTGAGTTCAAATCTATTCTTTTTCTTAAACTCTGGCATCAGCTAATAACATTTTGTAAGACTACCGCAAACATAAATAAAAAGACTTTCTTTTTGCAATATTAATAAATACTATTTAATCATTTTCTTTTTCTATTTAATTTATTCTTAAAGTCCAACTATAGCTAATAATTACGATTACAAACAGAAAAAATATAAGATTTCATTTTTGCAATAGTAATCTTATTTAATTAATTCCTGAAAACTGAAGTACCTATTCAGTTTAAAAAAAATATCGATATTTTTTTTATTACTACCGTACGTTACTTTTTTATGGTATCGAATCGGTAGTCACTAGCATCACCTGTCTTCGTTGAAGGAGTCAAAGCAGAGTACTTGATCAAAACACGCGCGCGCGCCGCCGTTGCCGTCGCACCACTGCTGACGTGCTAACCAATGTAACCAGCAGGCTAACCAGTGTTGTAACTTTGTCTATTGTTACTTGTCATTTATATTACAATACAAAGTACAAAGTACAATAAAAAAAAACTCATAAATCGGAAAAGTTGCCAGCTTGACGCTCGAAACCAACAATTGGAGGAGGCTGGCTCGTGAATGATAAACAAGCCCGACCTACAAGTATATTTTAGGGACTTTCCCTGTATGTGTCAGTGTAATTTGCAGCAAACATAATGGGACTTGATAGACTTGAAAGGCCGCGTAAGGAAATTTGGGCAATAATAATTATTTTTGTGTTACCAGATTTCTCCGTATTGTCCCATTAATAATGTTTTTAAATATAAAGTTTAAAATACGGAACAATCTGAAATAGGGTCGTTAAATTGTGGAACAATTGGCGGAAACTTTCGCATCACTGTTAGGTACTTCGACTGAATTAAACGTACTGAACTCTAGTAGGCACTGGTACGATAGATAACAGATATTTATGATATATTTATTTAGATATGCTCTTGGTACACTAAGTAAGAAAGATATTGGACCTATGGAAGCCTAGTTAGGAGACTATATGACTGCCAATCTGGAGGTGATGAATTCCAATCCCAACGCACGCACGTCTTTACTTAAATTATATCATGTGCGTGCGCAGTAGCTTCAAAAGTTGAAAAAAAAAAACAAGACGACCAGTGCGGCGCACTACGGCCTTATCCTTCTCACAATGTGAAGAGACTTGCGCCCAGCAGTAGATAAAAACAGGGCTGATCCGGAATTAAGATATTGGAGTTTCACAAAAACACTAAGGTTAATTTTCAAAACTCACCATTTCTCTAAGAATTATAAGGTTTTTTTTTATATTTGGTTTATAAAATGTGAACATGATCGGCATCTCATGCTGTCCTATGTCGGCTGGACGAAACGTAACTGATATTTCTTCTTTGACTGCAGTCTCTAAAAAAAAATAACAGTTTTTAGTCTAGATACAAAATATTTTTACATCTGTTTAATGGGTGTCTAAATGGGTGGGTATGCTTTTAATGGTTTAATTTGAATCCATTTTCATCGAAAACTTGATGGTAACCGATTGATGTCCTGTTATTTTAATAAATTTGGTTGGGATTATACATGAATCTCTTAGAAAAGTTTGCAAGCTGAAGGAAGTGGGTCCAAATAAAGAAGATTCTTAGCTGTCTGTGGCAGTAAATGTCAAAACGAAACCATGACCAGTGCTGCCGTTTTAGCCACTTTGTGACGCATCTGGCGGATTTTCGACCATTTTAGCGAAAAAATAATTAGTTTTAGCCAATCTACTTTGTTATCTACTGTTAGAAATCTACCTACATTTATTACTGTTAAAAGTCTATCAACTTAATGGTTTAGACATAATTATGGGGTGACTGGCATTAACTGTAGGCAACACCAATGAGGTCTGAGCTGTAGCAGGGGATTCCCCAATGAATGATTTTATTTTTAACCTAATTGAGATTCGCGCGAACGAAAATGTACGTTTTTATTATTGCTATTGAGCTAACTTGTTTTGTATAAACCCATTATTCGTGTTAACACGTGTCTTATAATTGAACGTGTTATATGGTTTCTGTGACTGAAAATCAGCGTTTATCACTTTATGCACGTTTATCGAATTAAGAAATCAACTTGCAGGTAATAATGCGAAAATCACTCAAGTTCCATCCGCATCAAATTCAAATCGTTCAAGATTTACACAATCTTTACTTTGCATTAAGTAACGTAAAGTTGAGATTTTGTACTGCTACTCGGATGGGCAATATATGTATAATTTTGTGATGCAGCTCACTTTCACATCTGAGGATAGCTAAGCAAAATGTTCGCTACTGGGATGTCCGCAACTCAAGACAAATGCATCAAGAGCCTTAACATAAACCTAAAGTTACCTACTTATTTTGTATTAGAGGTATAATCTTTTATTACAATTTATCGAACCTTGAAATCTGCCGCTGGACATCTTGTCATCATCAATAGTAAGTTAAATATAATTTAGCCACTTCTAGCCGAATTTAGAAAGTAATTTATTTACAAAACTGGCCACTTTTTTCCTTTGATTTAGCCACAAAGTGTATGGAGCGGCAGCACTCATGACAATGTCCAGTACGTAGATGATCAATTACCACAGATAACTGAATATATCTCTATGTCAATTACCAATCCAGTTGAAAATCTGCCGCCAACTACCTAATAGAGTATTCGTGCAACTCTAAAGGAGAGCCAGTTTCCTACGAAGTTATGAGATTACCTTACTTGTATTGTCACTTACTCTTTTCTAAGTTATGCAGCTCTCCACCAAAAATATATGGGTGCTCGCTCATGATAAACTCTGGCTGTGGGTGACCTAATTGGATGCCCACAATCTGTATATCCTCTTTCTTCATGTCATTACGTATATTGAAAACGAACTTGACTTCGTCTTTTGGTTTCACCTAAAAAAAACAAGTTAATTTATTAATTTTACATTTACCTAATTATATAGTTTTTTAACTTCTACGTAAGAAGCAGTTATGATTTTAGCAGTCTGTCAAGGTATGTAAAGAAAGACAAGAGTTTCATGCCAACCTTGGCATAGGTACATACGCCTGAGTGGGTATGAACACATGTTTTAAAACTGAGTTTAAAACTATTTTAAATGACATACATTAGTAAATCTTTAGGATCTAAAATAGCTCTAAATAAATGAAAAAGATTGACCAATTCAACGCATATATTTATATATGACATATTCATTTTCCATTTGACTTGAACAGTCCCGATCTCGCCCGCTAAAACGTAGGCGAAGAAGTAAATCTCCGATTGTGAGTATTTCTCTAGATTGAAGAGATTTTTTATTTAATTCAAACTGGCTTTGTTCATAAAAAAATTAAGGGTCAGTGAGTACATTTCAAATATGTGTATCTAGTTGTGTCTGACGGTTTCATCCAGCATCGGCTCTTAAAAGTCATATCGTTATGTTGAATAAAAAGAAATTAGCTATCAAATGCAAAAGAAAGGGTTCAAATCATACTCGTAGTTCCTTTCAGAGATTAGCACGTTCAAACAAACAAACTGTTATGAATGTTATAGTATAGGTATATTAGTGAGCACAAATGTGGCGTAGTATAAAAAGTGGGCAGGTCATCTATAAACGCATTTGAAATTTGGAGGACCTACCGATAGCTGTACCCTAGATCAGGGCTGTCCAGACGACGGCCCGCGGCTTGTTTTCATGCGGCCCGCGACGCATGTTTTAATCAGTAAATAGTTTGGATAACAGAGTTCTTTGTCAAAACATACAATATTTGTGTCCATACTAGACATAGCGATAATTGATATCGATATGATTGTTAAAGATAAATTAACGAAGATAGAATAAAAGTATAAAGAAATGGTTACCCTGTATTTTTTTCACTTGAAAACCGAAAATAATTTTTCTGCGGCCCTCCAGCTTTTGTAGTAAATTTAATTAGCCCGCGAAGGTATGTAGTTTGGACAGCCCTGCCCTAGATCGTATACATAATATATTTTTTATCCTTGAAAATACGGGGCATCCTACCGGGAGCATCTGTAGTGACTTGCTGAAATTACTAATGCATTCTGATACACTTTTCTGAAAAGTTTTTTCTATTTTATATCCAAATAAGTTTAGATATTTAAGACATGACAGGCTATTATGTGCATTTAATTTTCAACTGAGATAAAGCTATATTTGTCAATGATAACAAAAGCAATCCGATCGTTTTTTCTTTGTTTTTTAGGTCCATAGTATAATCAACATCATTAGTAAGCACTTTTTTGTCAAATATGAAAAACTATTAATATAATAATAATGACTTTAACTACCTACTACTTAGTACTTACCGTAGGTACCTATCTGTGTTTGTAATTAAATAACATTATAATTAATAAACAAGTCTTTGTTGCCTTTTAGAGTGGAATATAGAATTTAACGAGTTTCATTTATCAATAAATTATACATTTTAAATGATGTAGGTACACAAATATGACTGATGACTGATGGCAGTTCTGTTAAGCAAACAACGACAAATAGATAATAAAATTGTTGTTGGATTTCTTTTTTTTTGGTAATCAAGCTTTTATAACGAAATATACTGCCTAGTGTAAATTTGGAGTGTAATACGCCGAAACTTTCGGCGTAGCTGAGTACCCAAAGGCCATAGTTAAAAAAAAAATAAGGGCCCTGTATAAACTAAGTAGTTAGGTATAATCAAATAAAAATATATAAATATTTCAACGGTGGATAGCTACTATCTCATCAGTAATTTCATCAGAATAAACTTATGAAAACTCTTAAAGATGTATCAATCAATCAATTATCTTAAAGATAAATAAATAAATAAATATCACAGGGCATTACACACAGCGCCATCTGACCCCAAACTAAGCAAAGCTTGTGCTATGGAAGACAGATAACTGATAGAATACTTAAATACTTTTTTTTTTTTGTAAATACATACTTATAATACGTACAGTACACCCAGACACAGAACAAACATCGATGTTAGTCACACAAATGTTAGTCCTGAGTGGGAATCGAACCCACGCCCTTCAGCTCTCGAAGCAGACATGCTACCAATGAACCAACAGGGCTGTCAAGATATATCCTAATATCAAATCAGTTTTTTTTCTTCTATTTTTATTAACATTTATTAAGTCCACGTTTCATCGCCAACTGGTCTGATGGTAAGTTATGTGTATGATAATTATGAGCGAAGCGATAATGTATAATGAGATTATTTTAGAACTTTTTTTTTTCAAATAACAGTCTATAGAAAATCTAGCTGCGCCTCACATTACATAATACCAAATTTTATCACTAACCTAACATGACTCCTGTTTAATTAATGTTTTAAAGGTGGGAGAAATTTCAGAAAGTTTGGCGTGCTTGATGGTTGGAATCCCAGTCCCCTGAGCTGTGCACGTCACTGCCTTGTCAGATAGATTGCTTTTAGAAGCTACGCCACTGGCCGAAAGCGGCTTAATTCATCTTAAGCCTATATATAACCCCCTTGAACGTATAATAACTCCCCTATTTCATGCCTATGACGATTTATGTAATAGGTAGCGTTAGATTTGAGATTTCAAAGAATAAGACACGTAGGTTATAGGTCAGGAGAGCTGGACAGTGGGTAAAGTCAGGGTCGAATTATATAATGGCTTTTTGGGCTTCAGCCCATGGCCACGCGGATATAAAGGGAAGACAAATTTTAACGTGAAAAGTTTTTTTATCGGAGCGCTCTTTTTTTTTTTAATGTAAAAAGTAATGAGATGAACGAGACTCTCCTGGTGGTAAGAGATAACGCCTGTCCATGACCATCGCAGCGATGCACAAAACTTTAAGTAACAAAACAAAATCCAGGGCATCACTGCTTTGGCGCTCATTACTTTGAGACTTTTGATAGTTAGTCTCAACAGCCCAGTAATTTTGCAAGCTGCAGTACCTTCAAACCGGAACACAGTAATGCTTACACACTACTGCTTAGCGGCAGAATAATTGGTACTGCGGTGGTACCTACCTAGACGACCTCCTACTAAGGAGACCACCAAGTAAAAGCTCTTTCTACAGGATGTCGTACCTATAGGAAACTAATATGTATAGAACATCAACATCAAACAATCGACTAAATCATTTACCAGTTCATTCAATAAATCTTGATTTAACAAAGGGCTTACAATGTGAAGGATTACAAATTAAGGAATTTACAACACAAATGTGTCTCGAGACAATGAAAATGAATGAAAATATTTGACTTGAAAAAAAAGCAATTAGTAGATTAATTAAGCAGGTGCTTAAGTAGTATTAACCCAGCCCCCCCCCCCCCCCCACTCACGGTCCGCCCCTGGGTACATACCTTGTAGTAGTAGTCTAGCGCGATAGTAGTGTCCAAATAATTTGGATTATTGTGACTATTTTAACGGAATAAACCTACCAACTAAGATAATTATGAAGTTTCATTTGAAGTCCAGATTCAGATATAGAGGATCATTCACAGTAGGTATATTAAATCTGCAGAACATAATTGTAAATGTTTTAAAAAATAAAACTAATATATTATGTAAACTTTTTACAAAGCCGTCATTAAGGTGGTTTTTTTTTTTTTAATACAGAATAGGTTCGCGTTTGACCACACCCTGCCTGATGTTAAGCAGGATGCAGTCCAAGATGAAGCACGCTTACCTAGAAAAAAAACCTGTTTACTCTAGATTTGAAGACACCCAAATTGTACTTCGCGGGAAAAACAGACCATAAAAATATTTATTTCCATTTATGGACAAATGGAGCATAATTTTACAGTGTAATCACAGCTACTGGCATTTACTTTGGTCTTCATTTGCGGTATTGCTAATAATCTACTGTTTTATTCAAGCAATTGTGATTTACAGTAGCTGTAATTTCACTGTAAAATTATGCTCTATTTGTCCATAAATGGCCAAAAAAATATTTGTATTGAAATCGAACCACCTTAAATAGACAGTGGTAGACTTGTGACCCCATGTTGCTGAAGCCATAAACCCAAGAAATGAATTAATTAATACACAAGTTCATATTAAGGTTCAACATGTTCAACTATGTATACTTATAACATATCAATAAATTCGCGAAAACATTTTAAGTAAGTTTAAAGTTAAACTTAAGCTACAGTATCCTATAAATTGGAACACAGTTAAAAATTTTTTTGTATACATATCTACCAAATTCCACTAAACTAGCATGCTAGTTATACTCACATTGACCCTAATTTTGTAATTATCAGTCATTTCTGTATCTCCTGCAACAACGCTATCACTTCCAAGGCCTTCAGCTTTACCTGTTATTATGATACCATCACGATTACCACCAAATTGTCGCCTAGTAAAAAAACATATATATATATATATTAGGTTGTATGTATTTGTAAAATAAGTAGTCCTTATCTAATTTAGTAGGAACAAAGAACTACTAATAAATTGGCAGTATGTACTTCCATCTTGTTTCCCTGTAGTAAAATAGAATATTATCAATAACACAGCATAAATTAATTTATAAATTATTTCAAAGAGGCAATTATTTATTGTAAACTAATTTGTAATAGTGAATTAAAACAAAATAAATAAATATCGTTGGACATTACACACAGCGCCATCTGACCCCAAACTAAGCAAAGCTTGTACTATGGAAGACAGATAACTGATAGAATCCTTAATTATTTTATTTTTTGTAAATACATACTTATAATACATACAGTACACACAGACACAGAACAACCTTTTGTTTATATCACAAAATGCTTGTCCTGGGTGGGAATCGAATCCACTCCCATCAGCTCTTGGAGCAGACATACTACCAATGAACCAACAGGGTTGTCTATAATTATACTATTTACCTATGTAATTTTTTTTGTGTTGTGTAGTATTTTGTAGAACTTACTGTACTATGGTAAACAAATATCCTTAAATACCACATGATAATGATAAATAAATACAATATTTAATTTTATGACCTTACTAACAAGTTAACCAATATAGATTCATGGTCAATTTATATGTAATGTGGAAGGGAAAGGAACTCCAGCGTCTCACTATACCTTGGCCTGCCAAGACCATCTATAAATTAATTGTTGGAAAAGGTATCTACAGCAAAACTGATGGTAACATGTAAAATTTACAAGTGCTTGGCACAAGATGAACCCAGCACACATATAGTGATACCATCAAATGCAAAGTTTTGTCTCTAAGCAAGTTTTTTGTACTTTATTTCTAAAATTCATAAAAATAACAAAACACTTACTTATTATGTTTATAATCTGCTAGAATAGCATTGCATATATGCTTGATTGAGTTGTCATGTATGGCACCACTTTCTTCATTATTTAGGAATCCGCAAACTTTGCAAAACATGTTCTGTAAATGAAAAAGCATCTAAATTTCAAAAACCAATGCTCAACTCTTAATTAAGTCTTTAAAACACTGACATTTTGTAAACCTAAGGCCTCTCAAAATTATTTGTAAAATACATTTCTTAGTGTGAAAATAATACAAATATTTTACAACCAAAAAGTAATGTAGGATGGTACCTTGCCTATTAATAGGGTTTAAAGCTCACAACTGACTAAATGCCTTCAGGTATAGCAGCATGCAAAATTTTAGAAGTACTCTGAGAACCTATGAATAGGTTTTTAAAAATCCATGGCTAAAGAAGGAATCAAATAACTTATATTATACATGTACTGGCTGGTACCCGGAATCAGATGTACAGTACAACAGCACATAAAATATGGAACCAACAATAATTCTTTTTTAAATGTTAAATTGAAAAAGATATTTGTAATACATTATAGAATACTTGTTTCCATAGTAAGCATTGTGGATGTTATTGATTTTAAAATTCTGGCAAATGATATTAAGTACCTACTTATATGCTTACGTAGTATCACATCAAACCTTCGCGAAAGTGCAAGCAATAAGGTTGATCAAGTTACATCGCAATGGGATAAATGGCAGAGCAGCGCATAAATACGGAACAAACAATAATTATTTTTTTAATATTAAATTAAAAGGTATTCGTAATACAGTATGTAATACTCATTGCCATAGTAACGGTTGTTGTGGCTTTTAAGATGTTACAGATATAAAAAGACGTGTTAATTATAAAAATGTGTTTGATATTTTAGAAGGCAAATGATAGTACTATAATTATTATGATTACAATTCAACGAGTAGCGACGCTAACTAGGTACTAGGTACCTAGTTAGCGTTTAGCGAGGGTACCTAGTTAGCGTCGCTACTCGTTGAATTGTAATCATAATAATTATAGTACTATCATTTGCCTCCTATTAAAAATGCACTTCGTATATGAATAACTTACACTTGTTCAGTTCTTCATAGCCAACTGCCGTATGCTTATGCTTAGGCGTAAAATTGGGACCAAATAAAAATAACACATGTAAAACATTGTAAAATATAAAAAACTTACGCTTTGTATCAAAATTCCTTCTAAGCCGTATGGTTGTATCCTGCAATCTGTAATCTGTCCTGCAAAGTGGAATTCCTAAAATAGAACATCAAAGTTCTGAATCGATAGGAATCAAATCAATGGTCTCAAATGTCAAATGGACTGACAACATGGAAGTTATTTTTTTTAAAATAATGGTATCGAACACTCGACTCGACATTACACAAAGTACTTTACTGAAAGCTAGCTAAAAAGATATCTTAGAACTTAATTGATATCAAAACAAAACATAAGAAAGAACAATCCAATTAAATGAATTAAATTAAAATGTAGCGCGGTGCTTGCTTCCTTGCTTGGCAAAAAACAATAACAAATATAACAAATAACAATACTAGCTCTCGCTCTCCGCGCTCTCGGTGCTCTCGCTCGCTAAATTTTTTTTTTTAATTTATTGGCAACTTGATACATAGATTACGTAGAAAGATACTTTAATGGACTCAATAGAGTGTCTTTCTACATAATCTACGTATCTACGTATCCCTATTCCGCGGTATTTGCAGTGTCGGACAATGAACGAGTTTTGGCGGGAATGCGGGAAGCGGGGTCGTGTCGCCCCATTGTATTTCCAAAACTTGTGTTTTTCAAGTGTTTAAGTAGAACTATATTTATAAAGTACCGAATTACAGGTGCGAGTGAAGGAAACTGGTTTAATGTGGTGAAACCTCAGTTTAAAAACGGTGAAACATAACTTTTCGTGCTGTTTCCAAAATTCCATCGTTGCGTATATTAAAGCCGCCTCTACTTCACTAAGGCATAACTGGACTTAATTAGACTTGACCAAGACTGGACTTTGGCTGTAATCATAGATTGTAAAACCGAAGACAAGGCAGTTTTAGCCAGCTCGATGGGGCAAATTAAATAAAAAAATTGGTCAATGAGTCAGTTAGGGTTAAATCAATCAGTCACACAGCACAGCACAGCCCTGAGGCACAGCCAGCCAGTTGTCAGTTACAGTCAGTGGCAGTGTGACCAGATTCAGTATTTTAATACTTTTTCAGTATATTTTATCGATTTTCCCGAACATCAGTATATTTTCAGGTATATTGCTGGCAGTCAGTATTTTTGGGTATATTTTGGTTGAAGTTATGGCAATACCGTAGTGAGTGTCGTCTTTGCGACAATGTTTACGGAATTCCCCGGAACACGAACATTGGGACTTTCCCGGATTTAGTTTGTACATACAACACACATACACATACATACACATGCTTATGCATCTGTGCTTATACATGTTATCTATGAGCAAAGATGAGTAAGTTACAGATATGACAAAAAAGATGGCCGTTGCCGGCGTTGTAGTATTGTAATACTACATATACAATTATCAATCAATACATAGTATTAATCAGGCTTGCAGAATGTATGTTCCCCTTAAACTTTACTACTGCTGGGCCGATTTTAATGCGGTTTGCACTATTAGATAGAGCGTAATTTCCAGATTGCATACATTCAAATTAGTTGTGTTTCATGAATATCAGTCTACCCGGACGAATTCGGGACGGACCGCTAGTTTATCTATAATTTTCAAAACAACGTCTAGTTTTTAAGTTTTCAGTTGCATAAATAGGTAGTAGTTAAACTTAAAAGATACTTTATTACTAGTATCAAATCATCTAATACGGTTCAAGTGAAATGATTGTCTCTTCTGCATTCGACTTAATCTTTGAGGACTTTCTTTCGATAATTCGGGAATTTCCCCAAAATAGGAGATGTTTTTGTCATCATATAAATAGAACGCGATTTTCGTTGTTTAAAGTTTGATTGCGAAGTAAGTAATTTGTTACAATCTTCCAGCACTGGCTCACCTATCTCGTATGAACAATTTTGGGTGGAAGTTGGGAAAATTTCTAACAGTGATGGCATGTTAAAATACAAAAATATAACTAGTTTTAGTAAATCTCTTCTATGTATACCGGTGTCGAATGCTGCATGCGAGCGCATATTTTCACAGATAAATTTAATAAAAACGGACCAAAGAAACAGATTTATAAACAAAAATGTGTCAGCTATTTTAAAAACAAAGCAAGGTGTTAAGGATGCGGGAGGTTGTGTAAATTTTAATCCTTCAAAAAGGATGTTAAAATATAACTCTAACATTTATTGTGAGAATGAATAAATAAAACTTGTTAAGAAAATCAGTATTTTTATGGGTATATCTGTCCTATGTAAGTCGGTATATTTCAGTATTTTTTTGAGGTGCCTCGGTATTTTCGTAAAATTTAATCTGGTCACACTGGTCAGTGGTGCTGCTGGTGACAGTCTGACAGTTCAGTTCAGAAGTTTCAGTACTCGCTAATCAGTCAAGACGGTTGTGTGGGTGTGTTTTCGTACCCTGAGTTATTTAATTTATAGAACGGTGTAAAAATAGCTAATTTTCGTTTTAATAAGAAATTAAGTCTGATTAAATTAAAACGAATATAAGTGTTAAAAATATATATTGCACATTGAATAACCTAGGAAGTAAGATTTAATTAAGTTATTTTGTTTTCCTTAGTTGTGAGCCTAAGTTATATTTAATTTTGGTGTAGTTTTATAAATTTTTAAATCATGAGCGCAAATGTGGGGTTTGTGGACATTATGGAACCGCGCCATATGGAACTGGGGATATTTAACTTTATGACGAGAAACTGGAGGCCGCAGACAACCCTTACCCTGGACAAATATCTGTCTCCACAAGAGCTCAAGGATATAGTGTCGAACTCCGTCTACTTGGAAGCTGTCATTGAATCCGTAAGCTTATATTTAAATTTTGTAAACTTTTTTTCTTGAGTAACTCTTACAGGCTTTATCATTTCAATTGTTTCCCATGATCTTTTAATTAATGTTGCTTACCTACTGTGTTGTGATTGCAAATCATACACCTACCTCAGACTACATAGGTATTACTTACATAGGTATTTTAAATATTTTTATAAAAGTTAGTGGAAAAAGTGCAATTCAACCAATCATTTACCTATATGCTGCTACCTCCTGCTTATACTTGGCTACTTTTTGATGGGCATAGCCAGATTCCATAATAAAATCTTGTAAGCCATTTAATATAAAATCAAATGTTAGTAATATTCTTTTGTTTTCTCAGAATGCAGAATTATTGCCAACTAATACTTTGATTAGTATGGCAATGATTGCACAAATACAAATAAGTGCTTCAGAACCAAGACAAGATCTTGGGTGTTTGAGACCTTGTTTTATGACATTTATGTATATTTTAAACTAAAAGATTGTTAAATTACTTGTAAGTTAAAATGTTTTTTTTTTTTATAATGACATTTTTTATATTAACATACCTACTTTAGTGAGACATACAATTTTTTCTTTTATTGACATGACTGTAATCAGTGTTTAAAAACTTTTTTAATGCTATTTTTCAATTAATATTATGGAATTTGACTTGTAACATTAGTGTTATCAATAAAATATTTGTATTTGCTTTGGCCATTTTTATCACCAAAAACTTTTTGCGACTGAGATTGCAGCATACCCACTATACTAGTACTTATTTCATGACAGTATGCTCACTACTAGTCCAACCCAACTAAACTAAGAACCATTAAAAATGGTCTGCAGACTATAAACAAAACAAACTTTCCTATCAATTTTAGCATTTGTTCATACAAATGCTACCTGGTAAAGTACCTACTCCATTATTTATAATTGAATATGTGGTTTTTTCACAGGAGAGTGCAAGAACTGGTGTAAGGAAAGAGACATTACAGAAGGAGGTTGTTAGTTATTTGGACGAAATGGGTTTTGAAAAAAAGATACACATCATTCGTTGGATGGGAGTATTTTTTTTGAAGATCAGTTTTATGATGAAGATTAAACTCTATGTAAATGAACCTGCTGTTCTAAAGGTAAATGAGCATTGGATACTTAAATAGTTTTGCTGAAATAGCCTTAAATATCTCATGTTTTTTATGTTTCATATTTGTATGTTGTGTTTTGTTTTGATGTGTAGTAAAGTTGTATTCTATTCTATTTTACTGGGCATGAGCCTGTCTTGGAAGGGTTATAACAATGTTAACTAAACTTTACAAACTTCTGTGTTTTTTCCTTTTGATTTTGATATTACTTATCCATGCTCAAGGTCACAAGGAACTTTGCAACATCCATATTTAAATCTTATTAAAATAATCTATATATATACTAATTATTGTTTTTATGCAAACAAAATGTTTAGTGTTTTTTTTTTGTGGGAAAAGTGAATAACTCATTGTTTTTATTATGTTTAATTATAATAATCAAAGTATGATTTATCACAATGTGTTATAATGTGACTATTGTTTTCAGTAGATCATAAAAACTAATAAAATTAATGTATAAATGTATAATTAATTTAGATTCAATTTAGTTAATATTTCAGTTAGATTTAATTTAATTATGTTTCAAAATTTTTAGCATACTGTCCTATTGAATGAGGTTTATACCTATAATTGAGGCAGCACTTCATTTTTGCCAACCTTTATGTTTCAACTGTATTAGTAGCTGCTTCGTTGGTATGACTATAAAATAAATTAGCGATGATAGCTCAGTGGTTAGCGCGGTAGGTTCGCATGCCGAAGGGCGTGAGTTCAAACCCCAACAATGAGTTTGAGCTGCCGGTGAAGGAAAACATCGTGAGGAAACCAAAGCATGGTGGTAGGGTACTTTAGTACTCGGCTGGCTAGCTACCACCCTCAAGTTGAAAATCTGCCGCCAAGCATCTAACGGTGTGTTCCGGCAGCCTCACTTGAGAGCCAGTTGCATTCCAGGCTAGGTGTGCTTTACCATCTTCGGCCACACCTTCACTTGACATCAGGTGAGCTGTGGTCAAACACCTAGCCTGTCAACCATAAAAAAAAAAAAAGTAGTATATAAATTATACAAGTTATAGAAATTAAATCATCATAATTATTGTCAGTAGTAGTAATAAACCTAATCTGGTGCAGAGAGTTAACATATAAATTTTACAAATAAATTTTATAGAAATCGATCAAGTGGTTTTGAAAAAACAATAAAAATCTAAAAATTGTATACATCGTGATATTTTCGTTTACTCCGAAACCTCGCTGTTTCATTGGAGCAGTGTGTTTAGTTAGCCTAAGGGTCAAGGAGTCGTTTTTTTAAATTTGTAATAAATTCGTATATTATTCGCTGTCAGGTTATAGATTTTTTAAACTCTTCAGCTTCTTATTCAAAGTGGGGGCGATGAGCCCTGCACTGACGCCCCGCTTGGGGTGTTTTGTGCATTTCCCCCTGCCAGCGTCTACCCGAGCCAACCCAGCTCCTTGAAGTATCGCAGGTAGACTCTGGGCCGCTGGCATAGTAGCTCCAGTGAGATGGGTGGAATATTTAAAGGCATTGATGACGAGAAGCATTCAAGGTGTTGCGGCGACATGGATGATAGCGAATCGACTCTCCAGCTTGTTCTTTTAATTGTCATGTAATCTACCGTTATAAAGCTGCAGCAATGACGATGTGCAAACTCGTACTTGGCAAATGTGGTGGACGATGGCTTTACCCTGTTCACAATGAGACTCGCGTCCAGCAGTAGAATAATATTTATAACTTTTTTTTTCAGTTAAAAGCGACGATGGGCAGTAATCCAGTATTATTTCTGCCTACACATCGAAGTTACGCAGATTTTTGTCTAATGACCTATTTGTGCTTCCATTATGACATTGACTTCCCTACTGTTGCCGCTGGCATGGGTATGCACATCTTTATTGCCATTATACTTGGTGGTAGATTTCCTCAGCAGGAAGTCGTCTAGGTACCACCGCAGTACCAGCAGTGTGCAAACATTACTGTGTTCTGATTTGAAGGGTAGGATTTTTTTTATACGATGCCGACATTAAAAATAGACAGAAACTCTTTACCGTGCGCACCGAAAAGTGATAGAAAAAGTACAGAAAACAAAAGAATCTTAAAAAAAAATTACTTGGTGGTAGATCCCCTTAGCAGGAGGTCATCTAGGTAGGTACCACCGCAGTACCTACTAGATATTCTGCCGCCAAGCAGTAGTGTGTAAACGTTACTGTGTTCCGGTTTGAAGGGTACTGCAGCTAGCGAAATTACTGGGCTATTAAGATTAACCATCGAAAGTCTCAAAGTAATGAGCGCCAAAGTAGCGATGTCCCGGACCTATTTTGTTTTGCAACTCAAAATCCTGTGTATTGATGCAATGATCATGGACATGCGTAAATAAGCCCGAGCCACTCATGCAAATATTGACTGTAAGTAGGTAGGTATCTATAATATGACTGTCGTAACACTTTAGACTGGTTCCGGCAAGGCCTGGCTAATATTTGTCTGTGAGTATCGTTTGTTTGTTGTTAACATAAACATTATTGTACTAAGTGAATTCAATGGAAGATTTTAACGATCAGCTAGACTATAAAGTGAGTTAATCAACTGTGTAAATTATGCACCCCTGTCAAGTTTATATGTACTATACCGACACAAATAAAATTAACATTCATTTACACTGACTGAATAGACAAGCTTGTTACTGCCCTGTTATAATGGTTGAAAATCTGCTTCAATTTCAACTGCTGTCAACAATAAAAAAATAAAAAAAAGTTGAATAATGGCACCATAGTTTGTTCACAACAGTATCGTGTTTTATTGAGATATAACATCTTTCTATCGTCTACAGATTTTTACTCCATGGCCGTGGTAGGGCGTCGCATGCGCGAGACCTGCGCGTTCTACATCCGCCGCACGCTAGTCGGAGCGCCTCTGTACGCGGCGACACTGAAACAGTATGTCAGAACTGTGGTAGCGCGACATTGCGCCCCCATCGAGTTCTTCTTGGAAGGCACTAGGAGTCGCAGCAACAAGAGTCTACCGCCCAAATATGGTAAGTAAGTACCTACATAGGCGATTCTTATTCTTATTCAAAGTGGGGGCGATGAATCCTGCACTGACGTCCCGCTTGGGGTGTATTGTGCATTTCCCCCTACGATCTATCCGAGCCAACCCAGCTCCTTGAAGTACCGGAGCGAGGCTCTGGGCCGCTGGCGATATCCTTTGACTTTTTTGTTCGCCTTTTATCTCAAAAATGATCGACTCAATAGAAATTTGATTTACGGTTAAGCGCTATTTCGCGTGGTCCCACTAATATTATAAATGTAAAAGTTTGGATGGATGGATGTTTGTTACTCTTTCACGCAAAAACTACTCAACGGATTTGGATGAAATTGGTATGGAGGTAGTGCAGATCTTTAAAGAACGAAGTGCTTTGTTCATTCTATAGAATATCGCGATCTGATTAGGAACTGCTATAAAGGAAACTAGAAATCCATATTTTTTGTAGGTGTTTTGTAGAGCCTTGGCATACAGGGAAAGGGCGATATATTACGGACGCTTTGAAAAAGATAACAGACGCTCGTTAGATATTTAAACATGTCGCAGATTCATAGTAAAATGAAAGTCCTTATACTTAACATGTGTTAGATAAGATATCCGTTATCCATTACGTGCCAGCTATTAATATATTTCTGTTTTATTTTTATTGAAAATTGCATAAGTTAGGATGTTTTATGACGTACATAAATTTTTTAACACATTCGCGACGAGACTAATTTTTCTATTCGGTAGATAAGTGTAAATGAATTTGTATCTAATACTATGATCAAATTAAGCCGATAAAGGACTTGTTAAACTACATAGAACATTAAAATTCGTCAGTCAAGACTCACATGTGGATCGCAAAAAAGTCATTGTTTGGCTCATGAACCGTCATGAAGCCCATTTTGCCGCTATAACAACAATACTAAAAAATAAAATAAATATTTAAGGGGGCTCATATAATAAACATGATTTTTTTGCCGTTTTTATAGATAATAGTACGGAACCCTTCGTGCGCGAGTCCGACTCGCACTTGGCCGGTTTTTCACAGACAATCACGCGGACTTGTGTCCGGGTTAGAATACTGTTCAATATAAAAAATACATATATGTACCTAACGTAATACATAATGTATAACAAACATTCAGGGGCTCTGGCATAATTATTGATTTGCGAGAATTACGTTAGTACTTGTTTACGTAAAATAGTCAAAAGTATGAGAAATAAATTAGTAAATTAGTTGTTATTTTCTCCCGCTAAGGGTGATGTTCTAATTTCCATATATTTTTCTATTGTTTACGTAGTAAAAAATCTCGCAAATTAATAAACTAACCTCTCTGAATTACTTCAGGCAAGTTAGTAACATGTCTAATAATATCGAAGATTTTTTATCTTGAAGAATTTCATCATAAATATTTGGTTTAATTAATATTTAACCTTATTACATTGTAAATTCTTAAGACTTTACATAGGCCATTTTTTGATAAGCGCCTATCATTATCACGACAGATATGTTTATGATGTAATGATAGTGACTTCGATTTTAAAAAAAACATGATTTCGTACCGTCCAGTCCGCCCCAACTGCGCCAAAACGCTTCAATGCAGCAGTTTGCTATGTTTTATTATGCCACTATCGACTGTCCTGTCGTGTGAAACTGAGACCACAATTGCATTTTTAGTCTGCACAAAATCAAGTTTTACTTTGCCATGCCACCTCAAGTCCATAATATAAAATAAAATAAATAAATATATATCGTAGGACATTACACAGCGCCGTCTGACCCCAAACTAAGCAAAGCTTGTATTATGGAAGTCAGATGTCTGATAGATTACTTAATTACTTTTTTTTGTAAATACTTAGGTACTTATAATAAATACAGAACACCCAGACACAGAACAAACATTTTGTTTGTTTTTGTTTTTTTTTGTCTTTAGAAACCAGAATTTAACCACTGAGTCAGGCATGACAATTAGCGCGAAAAATCTTTAGTGGAGCTTTCAATAGAAACCCGAATACATGAAAAATGCACATTATTATGTTTGTAAAAATTAATGAGCGTTCCTTGCGGCCGTAAACGGAAACTGCTATTGCTGTGAATTGGAGCTATTCCACTATAATCAACTGGGTGAACATATACGACACGTTGGTCAACTATGATCACTTAGATGATCAAAGTAGAATGAAAGGTAAAGGCGTGGTTTTACTAGGTCGTCTCTTTACTGGAGTTCGTCTGGGTAGTTACCACTACAATATCAGATATTGTGCCACAAGGTAGTAGGTATTATGAAAACATTAATTAAGGCAAAAATTGTGGAAATATTTTAATTAGAATACGTGTATATTTAACGAAAATAAATGATTTGATTTGATTAATGTATTCCTGATTGCGGGGTATACTGCAGCTAGCGAAATTACAGGACTATTGAGACTAACCATCGAAAGTCTCAAAGGAAAAGTCCCATAGCAGCGATACCCTGGATTTTGTTTTACTACTTAAAAGTCTGTGTATCGCTGCAATGGTCATAGACAGGCGTTAATTCTCACCATGAGGAGAATTTAAGCTTCCTCTCATAAAAAGCAGCAGCTTTTTCGCAAATTGCTTGCTAATCGTTATTTAGCGTGTGTCGGTTCGATCAACTTACTTGTATGTGGACAGGCATGCTGTCCATGACGCTGATGCCGCTGCTAGCGCGTGAAGTGCCCGACATCACCATAGTACCCGTTAATATCAGCTACGACCGACTCATGGAGCAAACTCTCTTCGCGTGCGAACATCTTGGCGTCCCTAAACCTAAGGAATCTACTGGGGTGAGATTTGTTTTATAGTAATCACAGTAATCGGTAAACTTTGCTCCTAGTGAATGTTCTTTCTGAGCATCGAGGCGCGCGCCACGAACATAACCCACAGAATAAGTAATAAGAATGAAAAACTTCGTTTCAAAGGCGCTTACAGCAACAGTCGCGCGTTAAAAAATATTTTTTGACTTACTTACAAAACAAGTTAATGCCCGTTCTCAAGATACACACTATAACTATTTTATGTTCATCATGATCCTTTCAGCTATCTAATAGGGTCAGGTAACAAATAAAAAAAAAGACTAATTAACCGAGTTATTTCCTGCTTGATAAATAATTTTAATCAGCATTAGGATTTGCATACTAATTCTTGATGGGTAACTGGTAAAATTATAAACTAAGTCAAACTTGACTTTAGACTTAATTGTCCTTAGATAACTATTATCGCATTACCAGTAGCACACAATTTAACGCATATAATTTGTACACAATGTAATACAATCAACGAGTTTGTCAACAAAGAATCAGGAAGATAACCAGTGACCTAACTACGCCACTGAGGATGCGATGGGACTCTCCCTCATTGAAAGCATAACCACCGTAATGCTTGAACTATATTATATATAGATCTAAATTATACGTATATTTTGAACAAATACCTATTCTTTGACCGCTAATGTATAAATGCACCCACTCTATTATAAAAATGCTAACTAGAGATATGTCAAAATCAATTAATTACAAGTCAATTGGAACTATTTAAAGTCCCCCCGCGCATCGAGCCCGGGCTTAAAGTTCCCGCAATACTGGCTGCGTTTTCCCGCTGATTCGCCAGAGAGATCCGTTGGGCTAGAAACCAACCAGAACGAGGATCCTGCCCTTTCTACTTCAGGCGGATACCTAAATCACGCACGAATTTCCGAGCCTCGGCACACCACGGACCCGCTGTCTCTAGAGGTGCTGCTAGTGGCAAGCAGGTGGCAGGGAGATATCAGGATGCAATCGTACTAACACACGTTGCATCCCACACGAGGCAGCGGCCTCTCTGCCATGGGACCAGCGTAAGGTCCTCAGGTCGTTTGCCGTCCGACCTCAAAAACCCTGGAGGCTCCAAAACACTCAGCACCACTGCACTATAGATATTATAATGTAGATTATTTAATGTTTTCAGTCAATGAAAAAACATGACCTTAGGGAGGACGATTTACGTAATATGTGTGAGAATAGCGAGCGCTAAATTTTTCACAACTATTGTTTTGTACTTTTTTTATTTAATTTGTTTATATCTCTCACGAAAAACGAGGCAGATGTATCCATGTTCTGTCTGTACCTACTTGTCACGTTTCCTAAAGAAAAACAATTTTGTCTCGTGCGCGTGCTATGTGGGCAGCAGTGAATCGTTAAGGGCTGCAAAAAAATATAACAACCATCAACAAATATACGACGAGTGTGATTCATAATAGAACCCCCTGATCTTGAAAAAATATGGTCATGGAATCAATTATGGAAAGCACCTAGATACATATGTCTTCTAAGGAAACGAACATGAGGTTCGCAGAAAAATATTGGTCACAGCTCCACATCGGAGAAGGTGGTTCTTAAAATAAAATGTTTATCATCATCATCATTCACAGCCTTATTTATCTCAATGCTGAGTATAGGTCTCTCTCTTGTCATGCCATCGGCCTGGGTCCTGTGCCAATTTTTTCCAGGTTCGACCCGCGACGGTGACAATATCGTCGACCCATCTTGCGGCTGGACGACCAACGCTCCGCTTACCTTGCCTAGGCCACCACTCTGTTGCAATTTTACTCCACCTGTCATCACTTCGCCTAGCAACGTGTCCTGTGGCATTCAATTTCCTTGTCAGCAAAGCTAGTCTCACAATAACATTTAAAAATTCACAGGGTCTTCTCAAATCGCTTCGCAGTCTTAATGACCACTTCGGTAATATCTACATCAACCTCGGCGATCCCATATCTGTTCGCGAATATCTCAAAAACGACTTGTCTCCTTCACATGAAGCATTGAAACCTTTAGATCTCCAACAAATCACTCCGGAACAGTTCAGAAAAGTTCAAGACGTCGGAGATCACGTTATAACTAAACAACAAGATTGCACTGTAGCCACTATAGCCAATCTTACAGCAATTACGTTAATGCAAAGCATAATAAACTGTAAACCGTTGTCTTTCGAAGAAGTCATCACAGAAGTAGAGTGGACGTTCAGAGTGTTAAGTAATTTAGGTGCAAAAGTGTTCGAAAATGATGTGAGACGAAGTGTTGAGAGAATATTAGTTGTTCACAAGAAATTGTTAGCTTTGGACAAGGATAAGAGATTGAGGCTCGTCGTTGAAGCGTCGATGGAGATGTCTGCAGATATGAAGAAGAAAATGAAAGGTAAGGTTGTTGTTATTTGCGTTTCATCTAAATACTGTACGATAATAATGGACGTTTAGCTTTTTTTCATGTAAAGGTAATAATTCGAACGAGACGCTCTCCTGATGGTAAGAGATAACACTTGCCCATGACCATTGCAGCGATACACAGAACTTTGAGTAGCAAAACGAAGTCCAGGGCATCGCTGCTCATTTGATGGTTAGTCTCAACAGCCCAGTAATTTCGCTAGCTGCAGTGGTACCTATCTAGAAGATCTCCTGCTAAGGAAATCTACCACCAAGTAAATGACATGGGTCGATGATAGCATCCGCATCGCGTGTGTGATTTGGAGTAGATAGGCACCAGTGACGGTGTGGCCTAACCTGGAGTGAAACTGGCTCTCATGTGAGGTTGCCGGAACACACCGTTAGGTGCTTGGCGACAGACTTTCTACTTGAGAGTGGTAGCTAGCCAGTCGAATACTAGAAAGTACCCTACCACCACGCTATGGTTTCTTCACGATGTTTTCCTTCACCAGCAACTCAAGCTCATTGTTGAGGGTTGAACCCACGCCCGTGTGTGACCGACCGCGCTGACTACTTGGCTAACATCGCTACAAAAAAAAAAGAAGTTTCCATTCACAGCTGTCAGAGACGCTGCTCAAATTTTTCATAGATTTTTTAGATATTTTTTTTCAAGTAACACCTGAACCAATCCATTATGTAATATCTAGTCTTGTATTTCTAGGTCACATGTTATCAGCAGAGACGATGGCGGTCGCGCTTCCTATAATCCAGCTTCAGTTGTACATTAATCCGGTCCTACATTACATGGTGCCAGCGGCAATCGTCTCTCTCATAGCAAGAAAAGCAGCGGTTACAAGAGGTAATCATTTGCATGCCCTGTTTGCTTATGTGGTAGTAGGTGTGCTTCATGACATTTAGGGCGTAGACTCGATTCCCACTCAAATCAACGTTTGTTTTTTTATTTATGTAAAAGTTATGAGACGAACTAGACGCTCTCTTGAAAGAAAGAAAAATATTTTGTATTGGAACTTAAAGACACAAAAAACAAGAACGAACAAACACAGACAAACAGTTACAAAATAAGGGCTCACCTCAACATAATACTGCTTATACTAAGTATGACCAGCGCTGGTTTTTTTTTTTTTTTTTTATGTGAAAAGTAATGAGACGAACTAGACGCTCTTCTGATGGTGAGAGATAACGCCTGTCCATGACTATCGCAGCGATACACAGAACTTTAAGTAGCAAAACAAAGTCCAGGGCATCACTGCTCATTACTTTGAGACTTTTGATAGAGTTAGTCTCAACAGCCCAGTAATTTCGCTAGCTGCAGTACCCTTCAAACCGGAACACAGTAATGCTTACACACTACTGCTAAGCGGCAGAATAACTGGTACTGCGGTGGTACCTACCTCGACGACCTCCTGCTAAGGAGATCTACCACCAAGGTCTGGTCTGGTCTTCCGGTGAGCCCCTGTAGTTGAAAATTATTATGTGATCGATCCATTAACTATGTCTACTAAATTAATGTGATCTATAGATTTTGTTTCAAAGGCCAATCTAACGTTTAGCATAATTATCTTATCAGCATATCGCGCCGCATGTGGCGTGTCAACTGTCTGATTTACTTCACGTGAAATATGAATCGATGTTGTTATCAGATCAACTCGCTGACCAGTACCGGCGACTCAGGAAACTCTTGAGTCACGAATTCTTTCACTTGGAGAATACTGAGGAAAACGTAAGTAAAAAACATTATTGATACACTAGCAATATGAAACTTTACGAAACTTCTTTTACAACTTTTTAAAAGTACGGTTTCTTAGTAGCTAGCCAGCCGAGCACTAGCAAGTACTCTCTACGTTTGGCCACCAACTCGCCTGATGTAAAGCGACGGTGCGGCCGAGGATGGAGCATGCTGTTCTAGAAATCTATTTATTCTAGCCTTAAAAATGCCCAAACGTTTCTCGCGATGTTTTCTTTCACTTCTCTGTTACCTCCATACCAAATTTTATCAATTGTTGCTCATTCACGCAAAAACCTACTAAACGGATTTGGATGAAATTTGGTATGGAGGTGGCTGAGACTCTAGATTAACACATAGGCCACTTTTTATCCGGAAAACATGTAGCGGGTAACACCGCAGGGCGCAGCTAGTAATAAATAAACCACTTTTAATATAGATAAAAGTTATTTAAAAAAAAAACTTTTATCTATCTATAGTACTACTCGTATTATAAAGAGGAAAGATTTGATTGTTTGTTTGTTTTTATTGAATAGGCTCCGAAACTACTGGACCGATTTCAAAAATTCTTCTACCGCTGGGAAGCTACACTATCCCCGGGTGACATAGGTTACTTTTTATTCCTGTATTCCCACGGGAACGGGAACTACGCAGGTGGAACCGTGAGGCGTCCCGCTAATTTTTAATATTTATCTATTGATTTACAGACATTGGAGAAAGCGTTAGACTACTGCATACAGAATAATGTTATTTCAAGTAATGGTGCGTTGTACACGAGCGGTGGTGACGTCAAACTGCAGAGTTTGTTGAGCGGTTCCGTTTGGCCCGCGCTCAAGACTTTGTTGACGTGTGTAGACATTATGATTGAGGTGAGCATACGTCTATAAAAACTAATTGATATTTACTCACAAAGTCTTTTTTTTTTCGAAACTATTTACATTCTGCCAGTGTTAGGTAGCTCATATTTTTTTTAGTTTAATTTGCGTTTTTATTTGCAGAAATACAACTATTGAATAAAACATCTGTTATATTTAAATTTACCGTATATTTAAGAATGTGTTTAAAGCAAACATGTAATTTAGAATGACGGGAGTCTATAGAAATTTAAACTTTTTTTTTCTAACTAAACATGTGTCAACTAGACTTTTTAAGTTATTCCACTGTGGAAACATGCTAATGTTTCATTAGACAAAATCTGGTTTAGTTTTTGACTTTTCGATTAATGGGAGTAACACTTTGGAAATCGAAGTAGATACGCACGAATTCGCGTAACCACCATTTTTGAGCCGCTAAATTTTACTATCTTAAAATACAGCATTAAACGGATTATCGATTGCAGTAAAGTGCTTGAAGCGTCAAAATATTAACCACTATTTCCAGAATGTGAACTGCGAGCACAAGCAAGTGCTAAAACTGGTTCAGCAACGAGCGGAGTCCAGCCGTTCTCACCCGTACTGCTTGAGCTTAGAAGCGACTGCTAACTGCTTGCAAGGCCTCGTCGCAGCTGGAGCACTCGTCAAGGACAAAACGTAAGTTTATCTCATTTTTTTTTTAAAGTAAAATAATCCCGATCTTAACTAATAAATATAATAAAGCGAAAAACAACTCCACTTACGTGTAAAGAAGAGGTTGTTATGGCTGCTGTTGACTTGACATTGACATTTTGTTTTAGTTTGCCATTGCTTTTTTTAGTCAATGAAAGTAGCCCCTATTAAATGACGTCATTAGAAAACAATTGAAAGTAAAGTTTATTTTATGTATTTTATTAAAATAAACGCCATCTCATTCTTTAAAGAGTTTTAAACGTAAAAATAATGTACAGGAATGTAATATTTAGAAATGGTTTTAGAATCAGTAAAGTTTTTTTTCTAGTAAGTTCTTTACATACCCAATTGTGCATGTTTGTGAGGATGGATGATGGTTGATAAATCTTTAACCCAATATTACGTTGTAAATGTTATTGCAATAACGAAGCCTTGGCATATAAATAAAATATTCATTTGTTTTCAGGAAACAAGAACAAACGTACCAAGTCATATCGCATATTATGGAAGAGTGCCGTCAACTGATTAACTCAGTTATGCCCACGTTTGACACACACTTTGGCCGGACTAACTCTGTCTTATTAGATCAAAGAGCTTTAGCTAGATTGTAAAGATAAAATATTACGCAACGCGTGTTAGGGTTTAAAATTGCTGCAATCCCGGTGACAGTTCATAGCACAGCACAGTTCATGTGTGCATTAACACATTCAGTGCCGCCGACACGCCTAGTGTGTCCTCACGAATCCCTATGGCCTGGCATGCTCTCGATTTTTCATGGATTTGCGCATATTTTCTATCTGAAGCCGAAATACGGCTTTTTTATGATTTCACCTTTATACAGTGCCAGTGAACACGCCTAGCGTGCCCATGTAATTTCATCTTGCAGTGCCGAGAGCACGCCTGGCGTGCTCGCGTTTCATATAGAGCAGCATCGCTGGGAACTTCTCAATATAGTGGTGGCAATGAAAGTGTTAAGTAAAATATTGCGCCCTTTCCTGAACATCATAAACAAGAGATTTTATGGAACTTTTAGAACACTAAATTTCTCACCTCATTCCGAGGCTGGCCCCTTTTGGCTTAAGTGACTGGGCAACTATAATCTAACTTGATCAATTAAAAAAAAAGGAAAAAGTTTTTATTTATGATTGGACTAAATGAAAATAAAAAAGGCCGTTGTCGAATATTTTAAACGGGCTTCCTTATAAAAATAGTTCATGTTTATCTACCGCTGTTTTTTTTTTTATTTCTTAAAACATATTTTAGCGATTTGACGTTTGTAGATTTTTTGAAATGATAACCTATTTTACTCATTTAAGTTTTAAAATTTTAATTCGACGGCGCCTTGCGCTGTCTTCTAAGTATAAATTCACCCTAGATTCGATGCATCATTTTAAACTAGTTCTTCCATTTGCAGTCAAATGGTTCTCTCTTAGTTCAAGCCAATAACGTATTGTTAATAAGTATCTAGGCAAATTCATTATTAGTTTGTAATAACACCTTTACGCTCGTTTTTTTGTGAAGTCCATAGACTAATTGTTCTAACGCTACATGTTACCTTTAGGTCCTTTCCAACATGGTAAGTCGCATTCGAAATGTCACTACGGATATTCCCATCTACCACCGAGTCACAGTCGCTCGAATGACCTATGGAGGCGAATGGAATTAAATCACAGATTTATAAATGGAAATTAGTTTCAAACGCGTCGTACCATGTGCTCAGGGCCATATCCAAATGTGTTCAGTATTTATGTAGTTAAAACTAACAAATAGGTGCGGTGCAGTCGCGGTACAACAAAAGTTTTAAAACTAAATTTGATTAAGTAATTGATTTATTCAGGCGTAACTTTGCGGTAGTTAATTAGAATAGAATAGAATTTTATTACACACCAAACATACATACATTAGTTAATTTTAAGTATTCAAGAGATATATTTAAGTATTTTAGTGTACGAGTATTTCCGCATAAAAGTCGTTTGGGTTACAAGAATGACGATGATTTAAATATTATGGATAAATATTCATCCATATGGATAAATATTTCAAT
The DNA here is from genome assembly GCA_905404145.2 of Biston betularia. NCBI lineage: Eukaryota > Metazoa > Arthropoda > Insecta > Lepidoptera > Geometridae > Biston > Biston betularia. The sequence continues at coordinate 7,960,687 of FR989879.1, forward strand.
TGTTCACTTGCCCAAATAAAGTCCAAGGCATCGGTGCTTTGACGCTCATTACTTTGAGACTTTTGGTTAGTCTCAACAGCCCAGTAATTTAAAGTTAACACAGTACTGCGTGGCAGCACAATATCTGATACTGCGGTGATAACTACCTAGACGACCTCCTGCTAAGGAGATCTACCACCAAGTAGATAATTCCAATGATAAAGCTATGGTTTGGTGAGGATTTTGGGCTGAATTTCAGCACAGAGTTCTCACCTTGCTAAATCTAATTGCGACATGCCGCCTCTCTTATTCTTATGCTAAGTGGGGGCGATAGGTCCTGCGCTGACGTCCCGCTTGGGGTGTATTGTGCATTTCCCCCTACCAGCGTCTACCCAACCCAACTGCTTGAAGTATCGCAGCGAGGCTCTGGGCCGCTGGCATAGTAGCTCCAATGACATGCCATCTTTATAACTTAGCGTCTCTTGTATGCATGCCTTTATAAAAGGAATGCAATTATTACTCATGTCAAGAAATGTAATATAAATTACTAAAGACCCGGTGGTGTTACCGCCACTGCACCTACAATAATTGCAGTATCTCACTATTCCAAATGCAGTATTTTGTTTTGTATTCTGATTTAAGATGTGTAACGCTCTTATAATTTTGTTGTCTTGTTTTTGTTGCGCAGTATTAAAGTTGTATGTTTAATATTATTTTCTAATGGAATTAGTCTCCCTCGAAAACGTTTTGACCTCAATTTATGCCATGTACATAAGTCCTAACAGAGAAATTATTTTAGGGAAATATATCTACCTATAAAAGATTATGAGCTTGGTGTGTACTAAGCCGATAAAGGGTTATGTACTTATAGTTATGAACAACCTTTACTATGGGCAAAAAATCAGCTGTTGTGTAGAAAAAGTTTGTTAACTCCCGACCTATGAGCAACGATCAGCTTTTCGCGATTTCAGAAATGTGCCCATAGTACAAGTGGCACGAAAAATGTAAAGTAGAAACGATGAGTACAACTACCCTCTTTCGGATTTTCACTCCAAGCTTATAAGCCTGTACAAGAAAAAAATCCGTATTAAATAAAATAAAAAAAGATTTCTCCTTTAGACGCACTGTTCCAACGGTGAACGCAGACTGACGATAGGACAGGACGACAATTTATGACAAATGTTTCAAGTTATCGATACCAAAATGTATGAAAAATTATAAAAAAAATAAACTCGTCTTTTGAATTTTTTAATTGACACGTCCTTAGTAAATTTCCATAACATAGAATTGGGCCCCTTAAAACTAAATCTGTTTAGTTTATCGAATACAAGTTTGCGGCAAATAAGTATGTTTTTCGTTAAGTACATTTTAATATATGATGATATAATTTATGGCGTCATGGACATGCGGTCTGTGTTTGCCGTCAGAATGTAAACTTATACATAATGTAGTCATATTTATTATTCGTTGCGGCTGTGTATGATATGTTGATTTATTATAATTATAATGTTATACATTTCTTTTTATATTTAAATGTGTTAATAAAATATTGGTTACAAATACCACCACCTAACACTTTGTTTAATTTATTTAGGTACCAGTTTCGCTGGAAAACGTGATTATGATGTTTTATATCAGTCCTAGCCTATAAAGTGAAAGGTTTTCAGAAAAAAAATGCTCTTGTAGGAAACGTAAACAATGGTCTAATTTTTTTTTTTATAATAGATAGGCTTGCGTATTACCGCCATCCCGCCGGATGTTAAGCGAAGATGCGGTCTACGATGGAGCACGCTTACCTAGAAGAAACCGATTCACTCGCGACTTGAAGGTACCCAGACTATATTCATTAGGGAACACTGTATTGAATAAGGTCTATTTACTTCCGCAATGTCAATTTTCGGGTAGGTACAAAGAAAATATGGAAAGTGGGACCACTTTCCATATCGTCTAAAACCAATGAGCCACAGGGCTGCCAAAAAAACTAAATTCTATTCTACACATTACAATGAAACAACTTGTAAATTTTATGCAATTATATTTACAAAAAAAAAATTACATATAAATACTTAATAAGTATGTATGCCTGTTTGTAATGATGACAAAGTATGCATACGTTTTAATGTACTATTAAACCAAACACGTAGTTTGAGATCGTTCTCACAATATGTCTTTGTAATAATTCAAAATTCGCACGCTTAATAGAATACTGACCGATTAGGAGTTAGGTCAAAAATGAGTTACGTATAGACGCAGGCTTCTTTTAATGCCATCTATGATATGAATTTGGAAAAACATCAAAATTGCTTCAATAGACCACCTTTACACATTATTGGTCTTTGTTCAAACATCGACTGATGTCAGTTTGTGTCGGACGCTGTTAAAGTGAAGTTGCTGTTGTTTAATTGAACCAAGACCGAATCCGAGTTGAGTGTATTTTCTACAAAAATAAATAGTACGTTTTATAAGTTGATTTACTAATAAACAGACTAAACACATATTGAGTCCTTGAAATAAAGAAATTAGTTTAAACAAGACAGACTTATAGTTGAATATGCCACCAATAATAAAGTTTATTTGCTTTAGTTTTAAGAGTAGACAGACTTAACTCAAGAAGTTCATTTTAAAACATAAAAAAATATTTATTATTATTTAATTTGAACAATGTAAATCACACATAACCATTGATAAGTTTATAGGCTACACGAAAAAAAATTAATATATTTATTTACCTAATTAATTTTTATTCTATTTAAAAAAAAGCCGACGAGGTTGTCATTGCACGGAGGTTTTTCGTGATTTCCCAAAAACTGACTTTTTTGAGTTAAGCCAGTATTTGATTATGCGTGCGATTAATATTAACGCACGATTACAGTATGAAAACGTACTTTTTATACATATATCTATTTTCACTTCTATCCCTACATCCACAGCCTTTTTTATCGCATTTCTAGCTATGGGCATCATTAATTGATTTCTTACACAAAAAAAGTACAATTGAGTTATTTAACTTTTACATTATAAAACAACATGTAAAAATAATTTTGTGATGATGGGATAGATAAGACTCAAACAGCGAATTTTACATACTTAGAAGAGAACTTCAAAGTAAGAAGGCCAATAAAACAAATAAAATAAAATTTAAAAATTCTCAATATTTTTGACGAAGTACCTACAGAACAAGGTGTATATACTGCTCTGCAGTTTAGCTGCACGAAGTATTTAAATCACATAATTTAGGATGTACAACATAAATGTTACTTGCGTCATCAAACTAATATTATAAAGGCGAATTTGTGAGCGTGTTTGTATGTTTGTTACTTCTTCACGCTTAAACGGCTGGACCGATTTTGATGAAACTTTTTATTCCGAAAAAATGCTGTTTTCACGTAGAAACAGCGGGTAACATTGCGGGGCGCAACTAGTACAAGAGAATTTCAACAGTCTGGTCTAGCCCTTTATGAACATTACCTTGCCATAACAACTCCACAGTAACTTTCGCTAAAGGATCTATTATTGTACTACTTAATAATTAATAGTGAAATGCATGTGTCCTTATACTAAGTATTTACAGTAAATGTCACATCTAAAAACAGAAATTTGAATATTAAGGTGGTTCGATTTCCATACAAATAAATTTTTGCCATTTATGGACAAATGGAGCATAATTTTACAGTGAAATCACAGCTACTGGCATTTATGTTGGTCTTTATTTGCGGTAAATCACAATTGCTTGAATAAAACAGTAGATTATCAGCATAAAATCAAATTTATGATTTTTTAATAAAACAGTAGATTTTGGTTGATAGGCTAGATGTTTGACCACAGCTCACCTGATGTTAAGTGAAGGTGTGGTCGAAGATGGTAAAGCCCACCTAGCCTGGGATGGAACTGGCTCTCAAGTGCGGCAGCCGGAACACACCGTTAGATGCTTGGCGGCAGATTTTCAAACTTGAGGGTGGTAGCTAGCCAGCCGAGTACTAGAAAGTACCCTAGCACCATGCTATGGTTTCCTCGCGATGTTTTCCTTCACCGGTAGCTCAAGCTCATTGTGGGGGTTTGAACCCGCGCCCTTCGGCATGCGAACCTACCGCGCTAACCACTGAGCTATCATCGCTACAAATTTTCCAGATAAGCGAACATTTAGAAAACGGGAGAACTTTTATATGACATTGCTGACCATATTAATTACCATTTAGACCCCTCATCCCCCGTATCATCAAAAATAAGCAAAGCAAAGACAGCGACAACCCCCCGTGCGTACGCAATACTTGAACGGATTCTTTGAAGATTTTCGAACTTTGGAGACGTTTAAGTCGAACATTGAAACAGTACAGTAAATTTGTACTATTTTGCCGATTTTATGTAAATATACAAATAAAACGAATGTATCATTACACTTTACATAATTGCTTTACTACAAAATTATAAATGTGCACTGGTCATCTTTTCCGTATGGGGACGATACTTGCGAGAAGAAAATGATATTTTTTTTAATTAGGGCTGTCTAAAGCATGGCAAGCGTGATTTATAAACATCTTACCTTATAATTTTCTAAAAATAAAATGAATTAAATAATGAATATTTAAATAGTAAACATTAAAAAAATATAGTACATACAGTAAACAAGTAGATAATAGGTAGACAGTAGGTAATATTAATTTTAAAGTTGTACTGTACATAGTAAGACATAAATAAATAAAATACTAATAAAATTATACATTCAATAGTATCCCTGTAATTTTTTCTACAAAAATTTGAAGTATGTATTTGTGTCTGCAGTTCTCCAATGCAATTAGTAATTTGTATTCGACCGGCATCATATCTAATTTGGACAGCCCTACTATAAGTAGAAAAGAACCATTTCCTATAAAAATTTGTGCTATTTTTACAAATTAATCTAAAACACTTAAATTTGGCTTCTCATTGAAAAATTCGTCTCAATAGAACGAATAGTCTAATGATTCTCAATTTAACAAGACGTTCAAATAAATATCCCAAAATTATAGTACAAAACGCCATTTGATATGACAGAGGTATCACTTCGAATCCTCTATTTATCTCAGTCAATTATCCGCTTAAATTAATTAACAAATAACACCAACGACTCAGCCCTGTTTGAGGCTGTGGTTTATGAAAACCGAACGTATTTCCATCGGGCAGAGAGTGACGATTCCGTCAGGCACGGGATTTCGTAGCGAAACGTATGTTAGTGAACTGTCAAAAATTTTGTCTAGAGGCGTGTCGACATAGTCCGTCAGATGTATCTGAAACAATAAAATATTTTTCCACAATCACAATAAAATAATGTAGGCGAAAGTTTGTAAGCGTGTTTGTTACTTCTTTGCGCTCAAACGGCTGGATCGATTTTGATGAAATTTGGTATGGAGATAGCTGACACCCTGGATTAACACATTACTAGTATACTTTATTATAACCACACACTTATATGGCAAAAATTAGAGCAACTACATACATAACAAACATATAATTTTTGTGTAACAGTAATGAGACGAACAAGACGATCTCCTGATGGTAAGAGATAACTCATGTCCATGACCATTGTATCAATACACAGAACTTCGATTCGCAAAACAAAGTGTCTGGGTGTTATATTTAAGTATGTATTACTGGGCTGTTGAGACTAACCATCGAAAGTCTCAAAGTAAGGAGCGCCAAAGCAGTGATGCCTTGGACTTTGTTTTGTTACTCAAAGTTCTGTGTATCGCTGTAATGGTCATGGACAGGCGTTATCTCTTACCATCAGGAGAGCGTCCCGTTCGCCTCATTTCTTTTTTACATAGAAGATGTATTTACAAAAAAAAACTATTTAAGTATTCTATCAGTTATCTGTCTTCCATAGCACAAGCTTTGCTTAGTTTGTCAGATGGCGCTGTGTGTAATGTCCTACGATATTTATGATTTATCATCGCTGCCTTGGCGTTCATTATGAGACTTTCGATGGTTAGTTTCAACAGCCCAGTAATTTCGCTAGCTGCAAGTACCCTTCAAATTGAAACACAGTGGCTTCACTGTGGTTGTAAGGCACAGTGGTTTGTGGCTATACTGACAGCCCTGTTGGCTCATTGCTAGCATGTCTGCTTCAAGAGCTGTGGGGCGTAGGTTCGATTCCCACCCAGGACAAGCATTTTGTAATATAAAACAAATGTTTGTTCTGTGTCTGGGTGTACTGTATGTATTTACAAAAAAAAAAGTATTTATGTATTTTATCAGTTATCTGACTCTCATAGCACAAGCTTTGCTTAGTTTGGGGTCAGATGGCGCTGTGTTTCCTACGATATTTATTTATTATTTTACTGACCTGACCGTCCCCGATGCGGTACCAGTTGGCGACGTCACGTTTGCCGTAGCACGTGTCTAGATACACTCGCTGGAAAGTCAGCCCGACACCCTCGATTGTGCCGTCTTTACTCTGCAACATTTTTTTTTTTTTGGTTGACAGGCTAGGTGTTTGACCACAGCTCACCTGATGTTAAGTGACGGTGTGGTCCGGTAAACACACCTAGCCTGGAATGGAACTGGCTCTCAAGTGAGGCTGCCGAAACACACCGAAAGGTGCTTGGCGACAGATTTCCAACATGAGGGTGGTAGCTAGCCAGCCGAGTACTAGAAAGTACCCTACCACCATGCTATGGTTTCCTAACGATGTTTTCTTTCACCGGCAGCTGATTGTTGGGGTTTGAACCCACACCCTACCATTATTATACTTACTACTGTCTCAGTGTTTGTTAGCAACGGTTTACTGGAACGAACGAATCGAGCAGACGTTTTACAGATACAAAGAATTTCGTGAATTTTGACATTTATTCTAATCGATTTGACATTTTTGCATATTTTTTTAAAATAATTTATACTGACATTTATTCATTTTTACCTGTAACAGATCGTGATTAGTAAATATGATTTTGATTATGATAAAAGGTATCCTTTATCTTAATCTATCTATACTATTTATAAAGAGGAAAGATTTGTTTGTTTGTTTGTATTGAATAGGCTCCGAAACTACTAGACCGATCTTAATAATTCTTACATTATTAGAATGCTACATTATCCGTGATGGACATAGGCTATATTTTATTTAAAAACAGTTAGGGATCCGTAAGGAAAATTCAATAAAGTAACCCAAGCTGTGAAAAATTTTGAAAAAATCTTTACTTAGCATACGCAGCGAAAACTATTGACAATAGAATAAAGTGACGTTTTATAGAGCAAATTGACAGCTACAAACAAGTCCGCAATATCATATGTCTAACTAATACAGTTGTCATCTACTCGTACATCGTATAAAGAGGAAAGATTACATTTTTTGTTTGTTTGTATTGAATAGGCTCCGAAACTACTGGATCGATAAATTTATATTGTTAATCGAGTTTTGTTTTCCCGTGCGAAGCCGGGGCGAGCTGCTAGTGTATTATAAGTATGTAAAAACAAAAAATAATAAGTATTCTATCAGTTATCTGACTTCCATAGTACAAGCTTTGTTTAGTTTGGGGTCAGATGGCGCTGTGTGTAATTTCCTAAGATATTTACGATCTTAATCAAATAGTTAAATAATAATAACCTTGGCGTGTATACTGGAGTGCATGGACGCTAGGACCACGTCGGCAGCGGGCGGCACGGCGCGCGAGTACGTCGGCCGCGCGGCGTCCTCACGCGCCGAGTAGTGCATCGCTATCAACGGTTGCAGGAGCAGCTGTGCAGACACGTGCGCGCCTAGCGTCAGGGCGCCACTCGGGTGCTCCGCTGGAGGTTTCTACAACACGTACACAACCAATTCTATTAAGTATGCATTTACAAAAAAAAGAAAAAGTATTTATGTATTCTATCAGTTATCTGTCTTCCATCACACAAGCTCTGCTTAGTTTGGGGTCAGATGGCGCTGTGTCCTACGATATCCTACTGTTTTATTCAAGCAATTGTAATTTACAGCAAATAAAGACCAAAATAAATGCCAGTAGCTCTGATTTCACTGTAAAATTATGCTCCATTTGTCCATAAATGGCAAAAATTTATTTATATGGAAATCGAACCACCTTTAAGTGTGGTAGCTAGGCAGCCGAGTGCCTACTAGAAAGCACCCTACCACCACACTATAGTTTCCTCACGTTTTCCTTCACCAGCAAACCGCGAATGTTTAAACTTATGTATATATAGCGATAAGGCCGCTACTTGTCCATTAGACTATTTTGTTATCTGACATTTTCATTTCTAGGGTTGACAAAAATGAAATTCTGTTCATCTTTTATTGCTCACACAGATTATTTTAATGCCACTAATCCCACTTATATTATAAATGTGTAAATGTACAAGTATGGATGGATGGATGTTTGTTACTCTTTCACGCAAAACCTTCTGAACGGATTTGGATGAAATTAAAAATCGTAGATCTATTGAAAGTAAAAAAAAAAAAAAAAAATTTGGTATGGAGATGAGACCCTGGATTAAAACATAGGCTACTTTTTATCCCGAAAACATGTAGCGGGTTACACAGCGGGGTGCAGCTAGCTGTACACAGTTTGACCGTGTCTTACCAAGAACTCCGCCAAATGAAGCCGATGGAGCAGTTTGCATTCTGTTCCCTAGCTTTTAGCAGTTTTAAACGTCGTAACAAATAGCTACATTTAGCCTTTATGCATTAATTACTTGCTTAGATTTGTTATAAATGCACCACAATTTTCAAGGTTCTTACCACGCATGGCTTGTTAGCCGACTCGACGAGAACTTTGAAAGTGTGTTGGGTACGCACGTTGTCTGTAACCCCCTGTGCCATACCTCTGTTGTCGTCCTTACTCAGTCTTCTGTCTTGCATTATCTGGAAACAGAAGAAAGTACTAGTTAAATGGAAGTATAGTATTTTTTTTAATGATTGACCGTCTAAAATGTATATACCATATAAACATATACCACATAAAAAGAAAGAAAGTAAACATTTATGTGTTTTGACATACACAACAGTACAAAAACAAAACACTACAAATAAAAGATTTAAAAAAAAAGACTAAAAATAATAGTCCAGTGCGACAAAAAAGGTTAGTTATCAGCAGCGCTGGTTTTCAGAATTAACCTTTTGGGATGTTTGTGTTGTCACCGAAGATACATAAGTACAACAAATTTGAGTCCAATCAGACATCGGGAAGTGGGTCAAATTTTACTTGCAAGATTCCACCCGAATATAGTTACATACACACATTCATTGCAAGTTAAACAAAAGGTTGCAAATTTTTTTTTTTCTAATTACCTCGATCTGTCCAGACTGTAATGCCGCCATGCCCAGCGGCGTGGAAGTCAGAACAGTGAGTCTCGTGCTATCGTCCTCGATATATGCCGCAGCGGGCAGTGGGTAGAAGTTCGCTTGTAGAGGCAGCTTGTCGAAGTAGCGACGTCTTATCATCTGTGATCAAATAAAACAACTTAGACAAGATATTCTTCCTTCACTTATCACATCGGGGTCGACGCATAAACTTTATCTATTTTACTCTAACATCCATTCTACATTGACTGAAGGGTCATTCTCTACATTCGAGAATGTTACCACCACAAATTTTGTGCATAGTCCGTATTTGACAGCCCTGTTGGTTTATTGGTAGAATGTCTGCTTCTAGAGCTGAAGGGCGTGGGTTCGATTCCCACCCAGGACAAACAAATGTTTGTTCTATGTCTGGGTGTACCGTATGTATTAAAAGTATGTATTTACAAAAACAAAAGTATTTAAGTATTCTAATAATAAATAATAAATATCGTAGGGCATTACACACAGCGCCATCTGACCCCAAACTAAACAAAGCTTGTACTATGGAAGTCAGCTAACTGATAGAATACTTAAATACTATTTTTTTTTTGTAAATACATACTTATAATAAATACAGAACACCCAGTTCATTCTATCAGTTATCTGTCTTTCATAGCACAAGCTTTACTTAGTTTGGGGTCAGTAGGTGTATTGTCCCGCGATATTTATTTTTAACCTCTTCAATAGACGTACGTCGAGTTGTTTTTCGCTTTATTGATACAAATATCTGGATTATTTTACATTAAACGTTATTTGGACTCTGATATCGCTTTTGTGACATAAGATTTGTTTACTTCATGTCATGAATTGTAAAAACCGAAAACGTGACAGAATAGCTTTACAGCTTTAGCCTGCCCGATGGGACAAATTAAAAAAAACTTGTCAGTTCTGTTGTCAAATGTATTTGTTTACTTTTTTGTTTCATATGGCAAAGTCATATTCTACATATTCAGCCGACCTCATGACGTCATAACTATAAAAAGTTTGAAAATGTATTAGAATTAAACTACCGCATGGAAAGCCAAAATATTCAAATTAGTTTCATAAAATATAGTTTACTATCAGTAAAAAATATAAAATAAATACAAAAAAAAACTTTGCATACCGAATTATGGTATACGTAAAGTAGACATAATACCTGCATGCCGTTCAAGTCGGTATAGAAGACGTCTCCGTTCTTGACGCCGGTTGAGAGTCGGATAGCGAGTTCGAGGTCGTCTACTTGATGGTCTATTAAGAATATGTTGCTGATTTCCAATTCCGTCTGCGGCAGCGACGGGTTATTGTACACTGACATCTGGAATGCAACAATACACATTTTTTATGTAAAAAGTTATGAGACAAACGAGACGCTCTCCTGATGGTAAGAGATAACGCCTGTCCATGATCATTGCAACGATACACAGAATTTTGAGTAACATAACAAAGTCCAGGGCATCGCTGCTTTGGCGCTCATTACGCTCTCCTAATGGTAACAGATAACGCATGTCCATGACCATTGCAGCGATACACAGAACTTTGAGTTGCTAAACAAAGTCCAGGGCATCGCTGCTTTGGCGCTCATTACCTTGAGACTTTCGATGGTTAGACTCAATAACCAGGTAATTTCGCTAGCTGCAGTACCCTTCAAACCGGAACACAGTAATGTTTACACACTACTGCTTGGCGGCAGAATATCTGGTACTGCGGTGGTACCTACGTACGACTTCCTGCTAAGAAAATCTACCACCAAGTAATGAGCGCCAAAGCAGTGATCACCTGCACCTGTACTTTAAGATTCTTATTTCGTAAACGTAGCGTAGGACGCCCTGAGACTCGATGGAGTGACGATATACGCAGGACAGCTGGCGGAGGATAGAAGCAAATAAGAATCTGGGAAGTTTTGAAAAATGATAATCCCACTAATATTATAAACGTTTGGATGGATGTTTGTTACTCTTTCAGGCAAAAACTACGAAGCGGATTTGGATGAAATTTGGTATGGAAGTAGCTGAGACCCTGGATTAACACATAAGCTTTTTATCCCGAAAACCTGTAGCGGGTAACACCGCGGGGCGTAGCTAATATCTACATATTATATACCTAATTGTTTACTTACTGCTAAAACGATCTCCGCCTTCCTAGGCCCGCTGAGCGCCGTGTACAAGGTAGCTTTGTAAATTCCTTCGATTACGACCATCTCGGGAAACGAATTCGCTTTGAATTCCTCCGCTTGCCCTTTGGGAATGAACAGGTACGCTCCGCTGTTGTTGTCTTTACCCTTTTGAGTGTCGTACCTTTAAAAAAATAGTTTTATTCATAGTTACTAAAAAATACAGTTTTCCCAATTCTATCTTTTTTTTATGGTTGATAGGCTAGGTGTTTGACCACAACTCACCTGATGTTAAGTGACGGTGTGGTCGAAGATGGTAAAGCACACCTACTCTGGAATGGAACTGACTCTCAAGTGAGGCTGCCGGAACACACCGTTAGATGCTTGGCGGCAGATTTCCAACTTGAGGGTGGTAGCTAGCCAGCCGAATACTAGAAAGTACTCTACCACCATGCTATGGTTTCCAAACTATGGTTTCCTTCACCGGCAACTCAAGCTCATTGTTGGGGTTTGAGCTCACGCCCTTCGGCATGCGAACCGGCCGCGTTAACCACTGAGCTATCATCGCTACAAAATTATACATACTAATAATTATTATACATACCTACGAGTATATACAGTAGTTTGTAATATTAGCTGTAACGATTCAATAAATTTGAGTTATATTCGTGATGGAGATAGCTCATATGCCATCTAGTCTTCAATGACCTACATGGAAGGCGATTCTATACTGTGTTTACATTATGAATAACGTTCAATATTGCTAATGCACTTACTGCACATAGTCCATATGTATCGGAGTAGTAACACCATCAGACCCGACGAGAGCTTTAAGCAGTCCATTAGGAGAAGCTAACACTCTTGTGCTGTTCCCTGCTTGGAAGCTGACGTCTTCGACCAGCCGCGCCGTCGGCTGCTCTATTACGAACATTTTGGGTAACTCAATGTTCCAATAATCTGCGTTGTATACTTTCAGGTGGCTATACGATGTGTATCTGAAAGTTAACAATTACAGGGTTGATGAGACTCACAAACTAAAGTCTCTCCAACGAATTTTTTTTTTTTTTTTTTGGTTGACAGGCTATGTGTTTGACCACAGCTCGCCTGATGTTAAGTGAAGGTGTGGTCGAAGATGGTAAAGCACACCTAGCCTGGAATGGAACTGGCTCTAATGATATGTACTGAATGATAATGCAGTGATGCTCTGAAGCTTATTATCTTACCATCAGGAGAGCGTCTCGTTCGTCTCATTACTTTTTACATAAAATGTATATATATATATATTTCTCAAAGTTCGGGATACGGGAAAATATTATTTCTTACCATGACATGAAGCGTGAAGAACGAGTTTAACTCACATTAAAAAAGGTTAACAAGCCAAGGTTTAGTTTCCAAACTGTCAGAAGCAGGACCGTCTTTACCCGGGGGTTACTAGGGGGGGTCCTAGGGGGCGGAAGCCGAGATCGCCGTAAATTTTGATAGGTACCTACAACACTGAGACCACGCGAGCGGAGTCGCGGGCACAGTTAGTGCAAGTTAATTTCACTCTTCTAACTACACAACCAAGAATTTAAATTCATTCAACACGTGCGCAGGCCGAATATGCTTAAGACGGCCCTGGTCAGAAGTACATACCACAATATTTATGTAAAATACATAAATACAGGAAAAACGAGAGATGGGTGTTGTAACATCAACCTTTTATCTTTAGAAACATAATAGTTAATAAAAAGAAATGGTAAGTGGAGCGTTGGTTAGTCAGCTACAACATGCGTCGATATCATCGTCGTCGCGGGTCGAATGAATATAGACTAGATTGGCATAGGATCGAAGCGAATGGCATAACAAGAGACCTATACCCAGTAGTGGTATTAGAAAGGCTGTGGATAATGATAAAAAAGAAACAACAAACGTGGTTTGGGGTTCTAACTTCTACTGGTCATACTAATTGTTGCAAATTCCTAAGAAAAAAACTTTGCTATAAGGTTTATAATAGAATGAAGTCATCAGAATCAAAAGATTGATTGCGATTGAGATTGGTGCATTTAAAAGACATTTATTTAATTTTTTGCTGACAAAAAGATATTATACGACTGAAGAATATATTGAAGATAAACTATTGTAAATTTAAGTAATTATCTATTTGACATTGTTAATTAATTAATTATTACGACATTGATTTGATTTTTATTATTTTTTATTTGTTATTTGATTGTAATATATTTAATTATTATTTTTTTTATGCCCCAATGGGCGCAGTTTGTTGACACGTTTTTCTCAGTTATAAATAAGATCCTACGCTACACAGGCTGACAATAAAAATATTTGAATTTGAATTTGAATTTGAAGATTTAAGACAGGAAAATGGCAGCTCAAACGCCATTATGAACATAATTATGTAGTCTGATAGCATTACAACACACACAAAATAAAGATCAAAATTGCAATTTATATTCATCATACATTGAACTTACTTGTTAATACTTATGCTGTCTCTCAGGGAGACGGTATAAACTGTAAGTGCGAGAGGGTCTACCGTCACTGGGAAAGTCAATTGGAACTTGTTGGCTGCGAAACCGAGTCGCTTCTCTCCCGCCACGACGGGCGATATCTGCGCCATGATAGGATTGCCTTCGGGATTGAATACCTAAAAACGGATAGAATTCATAACATTAAAGTCCACTGCATTAAATAATAAATAAATATCGTGGGACTATACACACAGCGCCATCTGACTCCAAACTAAGCAAAGCTTGTGTGATGGAAGTCAGATAACTGATAGAATACATAAATACTTTTTTTGTTGTTGTAAATATATACTTATAATACATACAGAACACCCAGACACAGAACAAACATGATTGTGTTTATTCACAAAATGTTTGCCCTGAGTGGGAATCGAACCCACGCCCTACAGCTCTCAAGGCAGATATACTACCAATGAGCCAACGGGGCTGTCGATAGAAGTATTTAATTTGTTTAGTACTGAAATAATGTTGTCTTTTTTAATTTTTGTCTATAACGAATCTGGTTGGTGGTAGAACTCTTTACCAGGAGGTCGTCTAGGTAGGTTCCAGATATTCTGCCGCCAGTGTAAGCATTAACTGTGCGAAATTACAGGGCTCTTGAGATTAACCATCGAAAACAATTAGCGCCAAAGCAGTGATGTCCAGGACTTTCTTTTACTTAAAGTTCTGTGTATCGGTGCAATGGCCTGTTGTCTCTTGCCATCATAAGAGCGTCTTGTTGAACTCATTACTTTGACATTAAAAAAAAACATTATGAATACCTAAAGATTGATATCTTTTTTTTAATTTAAAAGCTATGAGACGACTTGTGCTCCTGTAGCTTCCGCTCTACCACTGATTATGTATGTAAATATGTAGTTTTAATTTAAAACTCACCTCGACATGCGGAGAAGACACTCTAACCGTCAGCATCTCTTGTCGTTTAAACGCCAACGCGTTATACAATACAATTCTTCTAGAAGACGAAACAACGTCTAAAGCTATAGTTATCTTGGACGGTATCTCGTCATGCCGCTGCCAGATGTCGTCCACGTCGAAATATATGTCTTCCTGAGTTTTGTCCACGATTGGCGGTTCTTTTAGTAAGTAGAACGCGGCTTGTTGGATGGCCGACTGGCAGTATTTGATGGCAGTGTGCATTCTAGAATTACAGGTTTAATAATAATAATAAACATCATAGGAACATACAGCGCGTCAAACTGGAAGACAGATAACTGATAGAATACATAGGTTTTTTTTTGTAAATACATACTTACTTATAATGCATACAGAACACCCAGACAAAGAACAACCATTAAAATTTGTTTATATCACAAAATGATTGTCCTGGGTGGGAATCGCACCCACGCCCATTAGCTCTTGTAGCAGACATACTACCAATGAACCAACAGGGCTGTCGAATTAGTGAAAAGTGGTTTGATACCATAAATATAAATCAAAATATGTTTTTTGGTAAACACTAACTTGAAAGGCTGAACTGATTTAGCACTTAGGATTAGATTCATAGGCGTGAGGGCGAAGGCTGAGCGTCCCAGAAACCGGGCATTCAGCTCGTAAATAATACTTTACAAGATAAGGCAAACAGGGCTTGATAAAGATAGCCAGACAAATGGAAGACACGCTGATTGTAAGAAAATTTGACTGCAATTTGTTTGATTCGATTAATATACATAATTCATTGTTTTAGATTTAAATCCTTCTTTTCAATTCTTCCGATGACAATGAGATCCAAGAGTATAAGGAAACGATTCCCACACGTGGATGGCTAGTGCTAGTAGTTATACAAAAAAAAGTTTGAAAGTCAATTCAATTTAATGATTAAAAAAATAATTTTTATTCTGAAAAATAATTCAATATCGCAAATTTTTCAAACTACTTAAATTTACTAACGTGATCTTATTTATCTGTTCTATTAATTACAGTCGCAAAACGAGCTAAAAGTTTCCAGTTCCATTGGTATATGAATTCTTTCAAAACTAATATTCCTAAATAATACTATGCCAGCGGCCCAGAAACTCGCTCCGATAATTCAAGAAGCTGGGTTGGCTTGGGTAGACGCTGCTAGAAGGAAATGCACAAAACACCCCAAGCGGGACGTCGGTGCAGGACTTATCGCCCCCAATTTCAATAAGAATCATCATCATCATCATCATCAGCCTATCGAAGTCCATTGCTGGACATAGGCCTCTCCCAAGACATTCCACTCTTCGCTTCGATCGTCGACTCTTCGCTTCCATCCATCAACAGCTGTCCTGCGTTTTTTTCGCTTCCATCAGAGCGTCCTACGCTACGTTTGCCAATTCGCGGTCTCCACTCCAGAACACGTCTACCCCAGCGGTTATCGGTTCTGCGTCAAATATGCCCAGTACTGCCACTTCAGCTTGCTAATACGCTGAGCTATGCCTGTGACTTTAGTTCTCTGGCGAATTACTAGAATAAGAATAATATTCCTAAACTCCATACCCGCTTCACGTTTAGTTTCAGGCCACCCTGTATATTGGTCAATTGTACTTACTTCTTGGCGTAATCTTCTCTGACGTCATCTCTGGAGGTGCCAGTGACGCCGTCGTGATGCTGGAACAGCGCCAGCGAGCGGCGCGCCTGCTCCACGCGATCGCGCAGCTGCAGTGACATTATGTGCGTCACGGAACGAGACAACGACGCTTGCGCTGTTATTATCTCCGCTGCCCTGGATCATTGTAATCATTGGTCAAAGAAAAAAAATTACCTGACGCACACGCGAGACGAAAATGATGTACGCTGTTCAAATTACGACTTTAAACAAAGAGGTTAAGGCTATAAATGCAAAAGTACATTGCGAACTGTTGCAAAGAATCGAAACTTGTCATGTAATATGTCGTTCTTGTACTATAGTATACATTACAATGACAATCGTAGACCTATTAAAGTATACTTGAAAGCATCTTCATCATCATCCTATTATAGTCCACTGATGGACATCGGTTTCTCCCATAGATACGCTATTCGGTCAGTCGTCCAACGTATATCGTCACTCCATCGAGTTTAAGGGCGTCCCACACATCAAAAACACCAAAAAAGCATGTTGAAAGCATCTTATCAAAAAGAAATTGTACGTAAACCTAAATTTTTGGGGACTAATTAGATTTCACTAAATAATTGATTTATCATCAGATTTTTGCTGTCTACTCCTGAACGAGGGGCTTATAATGCGCGCCACTGAGGTCGGTCGACAATTTACTGTATTCAGTTATTGCAGTTTCAGGAAGGACGTCACATCACCTGTACGCAGGCTGTCCTACGCTACGTTTGCCTGCACGTGGTCTCCACTCTAGAACTCGTCTATCCCTCCTTGAATTAATTTATTTGTTCCCCCGACAAAAGAATTGATTACACGCAGAAAAACGCAGAAAAAAAAACTAGTTATTCATAACTACTACCTAAAATATACTGCCAAAAGAGCTAAGAGGGCAGTTCTCGGGAACCCAAAATGAGTTGCTAGTTATAGATAAATTGAAGGAAGATCAGTAAACTGTTACCTGACATAACTTAGCAGAACCCTGTCCATGCTCTTATAAAAAGGTCTGGAGGTGTAGTATCCGCTCCAGTAATGCTGGTTCCTGTCAGCATACGTGAAGAAATCGCCAGAGAGCACTGGGAAATCGGACATTTTGATCTCCTCGTGCAGAGCTTTGAAGTAGTCTTGTAGTGTACCGAAAGAGATCTGAAATGTAATCAAATAAAAACATTTTAAATTTTCTGCTATAGTCCAAAGGGGCGCAATTTAAAACACGTACAGCAAGACCGTCGGCGTCATCTAGACCGCCCGCATGACACTAGCAAGAACCCCGATTTGCTGTAATATCGTCATTTGTATGGCATATAGTAACGTACAAATATATATTTATTTTTATATAAATGTTATAAGGCGGGCCGCTTCCAACCGGTCTTTATGGAAGTCAATGGGGGAGGCCTATGTCCAGCAGTGGACGTCCTACGGCTGAAATGATGATGATGATGAAATGTTATAAGACGAACCAGACGCTCTCCTGATGGTAAGAGATAACGCCTGTCCATGAGCGTTTCAGCGAGACACAGAACTATCGAGTAGTAAAACAAATATGCAGGGGATCGGTGCTTCGAGACTTTCGATGGTTAGTCTCAACAGCGCTGTAATTTCGCTAGCTGCAGTAGCTTTCGAACCGGAATATTTACACACTAAGTACTACGTGGCGACAGAATATCTATTATTATTATTGTGGAGAGTATGATGTAAGAAAGAAAGAAAGAAAAATATTTTATTTTGTAACATTAAAACACAAAAAACAAAAACGAACAAACAGTTACAAAATAAGGGTTCATCTCAGCATAATACTGGTTATACTAAGTGTGAACAGCGCTGGTCTTGCCGTGAGCCCCTGTAGTTGAAAATCAAAGTGGGTGTGGGGTGTGTGTGTGTGTTAGTTTGTGTGGTTTGTGGGCGTGCGTGAGTGTGAGTCTGTGTGTATGTGTTTATATTTTATGTTTAAAAAATGGTTCAATATTATATTTTTGTCGTTGTGGTTGTAAGGTCTGGTACGTTTTTTTAAATGTCGTGTTACTGATTTTCAGTCGTAAAGGCGGCGGGATGTTGTATCTAACCTCAGCGTTATAGTTGTCGTTTCCGTTGATGTGATCAATGATGGCCTCGTAGTTAGAATACTGGTTGTCCCACTCGTTAGCCCGATCGTATCTGAAATCGTCGCCGAGTGGAAACAGGACCACGTTGCTGCGATACAACTGGGCCTTCTTCCGCCATTGGTCGAGGATCATTTGTGATCTGTAACAAACGAAGATAAAATAACAAATTGATTCGTCATGTAGTAAAGATTTCCTGTTTGTTCATTGGTAGCATATCTGGGTGACCTAAAGGAATTTAGATAGCATCTTTCAGTAAGGTTTATCGTCATTGGTAAGAAGTTAAGTACTTTGAAAAAGAAAATAAGTTCTATGGTTAAATTTTTTGTTTTATTCCATTCCATGGTTGCCTGTAAGAGATCGCTTTTAGCGATAAGGCTTAAGGGCCAAGTCCTCGACCGTGGGAACTTCTGCTTGAACATCTACATTGATATTTTCTACTCACACAGACGTACATACGTCTGACGTTAGATTTGAATACATTGACGTCACGCTAAAATAGATAAGGAGAGTTAAATTACTATAGCCACGAGCAAGAAGGAGACAGAATGTTTATTCCTATTGCCGAAAGCGGATTTTACATTGATTATCTGTTACATTATGACAGAAGTTTTTTTTTTTTGTTTTGGCATCGCGTTTTGA
The DNA here is from genome assembly GCA_905404145.2 of Biston betularia. NCBI lineage: Eukaryota > Metazoa > Arthropoda > Insecta > Lepidoptera > Geometridae > Biston > Biston betularia. The sequence continues at coordinate 7,979,891 of FR989879.1, forward strand.
ATATTTGATAGTGTCAAGTGTTTTATATTTTCAAGTTTCATAAAGCAACCGTGGGAACTTATGATTACATTGAAATTTTCGCTCTGGAAACGAATAAATCTACCTTCGGTGTTTCGTACAAATTAAATGTTCATCACGACTTCGTATTCGTATGACGTTTGATGAAAGTCACAGAGAACACGAATGTATTTAGTAATAGTTAGTTGCATCGCGTAGCCTGCGGGCACGTAGCAAGTAGGCAGCATAGGGTGGGGCGTAGATGGAGAAAACAATGGGGCCGATGGGTTTTTGAGATATTAAATGAAAACCGTTTTAATATCGGGCACCATCTTTATTCACCGTTCAGAACCGACGCCTTCCCATAGACCACACGATTCAACATTTTCCATAGAGTAAGGTGGACCGCACACGGATAAGGCTTACTACATACATTACAATATATTTAACATGGGTTAGCTAGTCTACACTAATAATATTGTTATAATCATCGAATTATCGATGAATATAATATTGTAAAGGTTCTGTCATTTTTTGTTTATCTACGTTAGTATTGCATGTACATGAACATGATTATTTTTGCACGGCGCAATGCAGAATATGGCGCTCTTTGAGTTTTTTAATATCCATTTATCCGTTTTATACCCATTTACGCAATAGGTATGAATTATGAAAAACTTCTGGACCCATTTTAAAAAAGTAGTTTAGAGTAATTACTATGAGGCTATATTTATTACTAGAATTTAATTAAAAAATAAATGTCCACCCGTGCGAAGCCGGGACGGGCCACTAGTTAATTATAAATACAAACAAAAAGATAATAATTAAACTACTGAAGCGTGTAGAGGTAACAAACAAACACAGACATTTTCTTTTCCGTCTTTGCTTGTTTCTCATTTTTATAATATTATGTACACAAGATGAATAATAAAAAATAAACAAAAAAGCGTCTGTGCACTAATCACTGATTCACTCCACTAAATTACATAAAAGCGTCAATATCGTGGTAACGTATCATTTACTCAAACTAAAGAGGTAAGACAACAAAATAATACGACCGAGCGCGGTCGGTCGGTATTTAGTTGCACACTAGAAGAATCAAAATACAAAACGGCCGGGAAGCATGCGCGCGGTGCTCGGTACCGCCGCGCCGCCGCCGCGCGCCCACCTCTTGCGGCCTCTCGCGACATGCTATAGGTACACGTGCCTCGTGACGTCAGATTCGTCAGAGAGATTGATTCTTCGAAGAGAGAGATGGTTTGTAGCGCCTACCAAAATAAAACAGCAACAGACGTAACGCAGAAAAGAGGTTTACAGCAGGCACTATCAGAAATTTTCATCAAACTATCCGTACTTATCTGCTAATAGAATAAACAAAACGTACAATAAAAGGTCTAAGCCTTAAATGTATCTGCATCAAAGTTAGCATCTATAAAATTGCGCCTTTCCTATAATTTTTTTGATATCAAGATTACGGTTTAAAAATAATTTGGCCATATTCTATTTCATAATTTCAAGAAACGAAAAGCGTTTGAAACTATTTTTTCTCCAAGCATAATAATTCAGGATATGTATTATAGTATTCATTAATTTCAAACTTCCACATGATGTATAACGTCACAAAAAGATTGACAAAAACACATCGATTGCCTTATTTCACAAGACTTGCCCGTTAAGGATTTGTGGCACTAGCTCTCAAGTTTCTTGGTTTGTATTATGTTTTTAAGAATTCTGGTGTTCATAATGGAATCTACGTATCTATGCTGACAGTACATTAAATAAAAACCGGTCAAGTGCGAGTCGGACTCGCACACGAAGAGTTCCGTACCATATAGTAAAAATCAAGTTTGTTGTATGGGAGCCTTCATTAAATATTTATTTCATTTTTAGTATTTGTTGCGGCAATAGAAATACATAATCTGTGAAAATTTCAACTGTCTTGCTATCACCGTTCTTGAGATACAGCCTGGTGACAGACAGACAGACGGACGGACGGACAGCGAAGTCTCAGTAATAGGGTGCCGTTTTTACCCTTTGGATACGGAACCCTAAAAAAGATATATTGGGAGTAGACCCTTACCGAACCACCGAACCATTGTTTCCTGACATTTTATTTTATTGTATTAATAATGTCTTATTTTAAATTTCAAATTAACTTGCATGCCGAAAGGTAGTCTGTGGTGCTACTTCACTAAATATTTTACATCTGTACTTACCCATAGCGCAAATAAATGGATTATGAATGAATGAATGAATGAACCAGGGGAGCGTGATGGTATATCGCCTAATAATAACTTATCAAGAGTAATTATAAAGTTTTGTAATTAAGTTTGAGAAGAATTAATATTACCTTTCCTCGACGTTCTTTTCTGTTATTTTCCTTGGTGCTACACCCCACGGGCACGATACGCCGTTACCTGCGGATGAAACGTAATTTAATAAGGCATTTGGCATAATATGACTTTTATAACTACCTATACGGGTATTTATTATGAAATTTAAAAATTTGATGAGATATACCCATACATTTCTTCATGATACGACTCCATGGTCAACGTAATTTTAAAGCGACCGCAGTACTAAAGTGTTAAAAATCTAAGACACACAAATAAATAAATATCATAGGACATTACACACAGCGCCATCTGACCCCAAACTAAGCAAAGCTTGTGCTATGGAAAACAGATAACTGATAGAATACTTAAATAGTTTTTTTTTGTAAATACATACAGTAGACACAGAACAAAAATTTTGTTTATATCACAAAATGCTTGTCCTGGGTGGGAATCGAACCCACGCCTTGCTCTTGGAGCAGACATACTACTAATATTAACCTTCAAGTCGCGAGTGAATCGGTTTCTTCTAGGCGAGCGTGCTCCACCGTAGACCGCATCTTCGCTTAACATCCGGCGGGATGGCGGTCAATGATGGCGATGGCGTAATACCGACATAGCCCAACGGATTAGCAAGTTGAAGTGGCAGTGGGCAGGGCACATAGCACGCAGAAATGATGGCCGATGGGGCTGCAAAGTTCTGGAGTGGAGACCACGGACCGGCAAGCGCAGCTTAGGACGTCCACCCACAAGGTGGACAGACGACCTAGTAAAGACCGCAGAAACGCGCTGGATGCGAGCCGCTTCCAACCGGTCTTTATGGAAGTCAATGGGGGAGGCCTATGTCCAGCAGTGCTACGGCTGAAATGATGATGATGATGATGATGATGATGATGAATACGTAATACGTAAATTTATATTCACCATTATTAATATAGTATTTTGCCAATCGACGAGACATGGAGCTGTCACAAGTCCATTACTAAATTGGTTATTTGAGATTTAGCCTATTTTACAGTCTTACGTTTCGATGTCGTTACGCAAAGCTACGCTAAGGTATATTAGGTTAGAAGTTAATTTGTAACCGCACAAAAAACACGCCTGATTCATCGTATTCCTTATTTTCGTCTCCATTACCTGGTAGTCTCTTGAAATCAAACTGGCAGCAAACCTAAAACAAAGTAAAAAATACAAATATAATTATAATAAAAAACCAAGTGAAAATTGAAATCCACATTTCTATATTTTTTTTATGGTTGACAGGCCAGGTGTTTGACCACAGTTCACCTGATGTTAAGTGAAGGCGTGGTCGAAGATGGTAAAGCACACCTAGCCTGGAATGGAACTGGCTCTCAAGTGAGGCTGCCGGAACACACCGTTAGATGCTTGGCGGCAGATTTTCAACTTGAGGGTGGTAGCTAGCCAGCCGAGTACTAGAAAGTACCCTACCACCATGCCATGGTTTTCCTCACGATGTTTTCCTTCACCGGCAGCTCAAGCTCATTGTTGGGGTTTGAACCTACGCCCTTCGGCATGCGAACCTATCGCGCTAACCACTGAGCTGTCATCGCTACAACATTATACTATAGCTATAACATTATTTTAAAATAATGTTATAGTTTGAAAAAAAAGAAACGCGCTTTTCTAAGTTAATCTAAGTCAGAGGTTCTCAAACTTATTTCGTCTACCGCCCAATCTGAAAATCAATTATTTTTCAGCGCTTATTATTATTTTTAATATTAAAAACCACAATGACATTAATTACTCTAGTTAGTTTTGTTATAGTGTGCTATGTTAGTCTGAAGTTTTAACTTACATTCTAAACGAGACCTTTTTACCAGTGCAATTAAAACGCAACTTTATAATATTAAGAGTATTTTTCATTACAAACAAACCGCCCCTCTAGACCTCCAGTGCGCACAAGGGGGAGTTATCGCTCTCTTTGAAAAAGATTGATTTATGTTATCAAATAAGATCAAACTAGATGACAGTATCATGTATATGACGTTCGTTTTTGTAATGTGCGGGACGTCATCTCCGGTCCCAACAGAGAAAGAGCTCTAGTTTCTTACAGCATTACGCCGAGTTGGGATCAATTTCATTAAAAAAGACGTGTGGCACTCGGGGACTGCCGCGGTAAAGCTATTGCATAGCATTTTTACGCCGATACAACCAATGCCACCTAGAGGCGAGTTGCTGAACTAAAGAGACAAGCGTGATATTTCAAAAAAGTCATTAAAAGTTCTGCTATTCATCGATAGATGGCAAAACTAAAAAGTATCACCGCTGTGCCGGTGGGAGTGGGGGTGTTAGGTTATTTTCGTTACGGAATTTCTGGATGCGGTCTCCACGCTCAAGGCCCGCGATAGAAGCTATGCAATAGCTTAAAACTTATAGGCACATTAGTCATACAATTTGTATGCAAAATTTCCAAACGTTGTGTTTTACTAAGGAATGTGGCGTAGTTTTGAGACATATTTCGTGAATGTTCTTACTTTAGGGTCAGGACCGCACGAGTGAGGTACGTCGTAAGAGTAGAACGGAAACATGTGAGTGAACATATCGGTCTTGCCATTACCATCTGAAAAAAAAATCTGTATTTAGAAATCACTATTCTATAAAAAAAATTAAACTTATAACATGATGAAACACACCAGTTCCGACAGCCTGGTGAAAACGCGCAGTAGTCGTGTTTATTGTATTTTTTTCTAAAACTTGTTTTTTTAAATCTTAACATACAAAAATTGTGATGTTTAATTAATAAAATGCTGAATTACGTGCGTGAGTGTGATAAGTGATTAATGTAGTGAAACATGACTTTCTTATACTTTACTAGGGTATGACCGGACTCGTCTTTGACTTACTTTGTGTGACTTAAGACTTATTTTAATGAATTTATCTTAAAATACTCGACACTGGTAAATGCACAAAGTACCGACGCGTAAAACATAGAAAAGATTCTATGTTGATTCACACTAGAAAAAAATTGTCCTTTCAATCTTTTATGTTGGAGATAATATGTTATGGATATATTTTGCTGGTAATCCTCTCGCTCCCACTTCTGCATATAAATTAACCACAAAAAACAGTTTTTTTTTTCATGGTTGACAGGCTAGTTGTTTGACCACAGCTCACCTGATGTTAAGTGAAGGTGTGGTCGAAGATGGTAAAGCACACCTAGCCTGGAATGGAATGGAACTGGCTCTCAAGTGAGGCTGCCGGAACACACTGTTAGATGCTTGGCGGCAGATTTTCAACTTGAGGGTGGTAGCTAGCCAGCCGAGTACTAGAAAGTACCCTACCACCATGCTATGGTTTCCTCACGATGTTTTCCTTCACCGGCAGCTCAAGCTCATTGTTGGGGTTTGAACCCACGCCCTTCGGCATGCGAACCTACCGCGCTAACCACTGAGCTATCATCGCTACAAGTTTACTTAATTATACTACTTTATAATAAAACCTACCCCACAGCTGTCTCCACTTGAACTCCAACTGCCGGTTCGAAGCCAGTTCCTTCTTAACTCTATAGTGCACCCTTTGAATGATCGAGTTGTCAAATCCCGCTATTTTGAGTAGATACGGCTGCGAACTGGAGTGTCCGAACGGATCAATCGACCAAGAGTTCTTTGGGATGTATCCTAAGTTATCAAGCAGCCATTGGTGACCAGTGGTTAGCTGCTGGGCAATGGACAGCCAATGGCAGTTCGCTTCGTCGTTCATAACCCATCCACCTGTTACTATCTCGATGTTGCCAGACTTAAGTAGGCTGAAATATATAAATACAAATACATTACATTTTTACGCCAATAGATATAAAGGGATATGAATTTTTGGCAGCATAGTCATTCCTAAGTTATGAGAGTATGGCCACTGACTTCCAACGTTGAAAGAAAACTTCGTGATGTATCATCATCATCATTTCAGCCGTAGGACGTCCACTGCTGGACATAGGCCTCCTCCATTGACTTCCATAAAGACCGGTTGGAAGCGGCCCGCATCCAGCGCGTTCCTGCGGTCTTTACTAGAACCGCGGTCGTGATGTATGATGTCTGCTAATCCGCACTTGGTTAGCATAATGACCTATATATAGCCTTACTCTTCTCACAATGAGAATAGGCCAGCGCCCAATAGTGGGACAGATAACCTCGAAGTGTGCTAAGCCGAAAGATAGTCATAGTACTCATCGTTATGAACAACTTTTACCATTGGCACAACTCTGAAATAGTGAAAAATAAAATCAGCGAGTTTCTCCATATATTTCATCAAAGGGCAAAAGCTACGGATAATTATGGCATAGATTGACCGAGCTTCGGTCAATCAATAAGTCTCAAAGTAATGAGCGCCAAAGCAGTGATGCCCTGGACTTTGTTTTGTTACTCAAAGTTCTGTGTATCGCTGTAATGGTCATGGCTAGGCGTTATCTCTTACCAACAGGAGAGCATCACTTTCGTCTCATTACTGCTTACATTAAAAAAAAACTATAAAAATATAGAAACACGTGTGACGTCCTAGAAAAACCCCCTTATAGCCATTTTTTCGAAATCGTTAGAAAAGTTTTCGAGATCTCAATTTTAAAAAACTAACTTTAACTCTCTGCCGGAGTATTGTGTTCTTTGTTGGGTATGTAGAGATCGCTGCTAGCAATAAGGTCGCCACTTGTGGCACTTGCTCATAAAGTTATTTTGTTCTCTGTACTTTTTTCTGTTTATGGTGTGCACAGTAAAGAATTTTATCTATCTATCTATGTACAATATGGGTGTCTTCAAATCTAGAGTAAATAGGTTTCTTCTAGGTAAGCCATCTTAGACCACACTAATACTGCTCAACATCAGGCAGAGTGTTAATAATGTTTAATTTGGCGCCTTATTTATGAAGACGTTGACAGGTACTTTGACAGATACATTAGTAAGTTTTTTTTTTTTTTTTTTGTTTTGGCGTCGCGTTTTAGCATTTGCCAGTGTCAAGTAATTATATATTTTCAAGTTTCAAAAGTTAAATAAGTGCCATCGTAGCTAGTTTTAGTCAAAGTCGTCTTTGTCAAGTCCAGTTCATGTCAGTTAATTCCAGCTTTAGTAAAGTAGTGGCAACTTTACTACAAAGCTTCGATGAAGTTTTGGAAGGAACACGAAAACTCATGTTTCACCACATTATATCATTTTCCCACACTCGCGCTTGTAATTCGGCACTTTATGAATAAAACACCACCACTTTTATGCATAAGCACTCGACAAAACACTAGTTTTGGAAAAAAATACAACGGAGCGACACGACTCTTTCCGCGTTCCCGCAAAAAAAACCCATTAATAATTTAATAATAATTTCTTTATTCGTCATTCCTCGTTATACATAACTTAAATATTACGCATTTATTACACACATTTATCAAATCTAAACATACTACAGAGAACATAAAAATTAAAATTGACTAAGTAATAAATCTAATAAATCTGCAACTGGAGGTAGTTTAGAATTAAGTGAATGGCTGCTGCCGAGCTAGGATTAACTCCTGTATTACGGCAGACAGCATATTTACTAAACAAAAGCTTCGTAAGGCAAGGACGTCGTGTGAAACAATTATTTGCTTTATTTCTATTGTGTATTTATATAAAAGGAAAAAAAGCGATAAAAAAACTAAAGAATAAAACAGGAAAAAATGATATTTAAAAATTACATTAGAATGTCTTAAACTAAAAATGTAATGTTGAGTAAAATGAACCTCTCGGGATGTGTAATGTATGTGTGTTGATTAACAATGTGGATGTGTGTAAATACAAAACCTGATGTCAGGTTTCGCAGGTGATTAAATTTGTGAGTGTGAGTGTGTAGTGAACTTGTCTGTGTGTATGAGAGGATGTGTATTGCTGAGATGTTCTTTCTATACTATACCTTTTAAAATATTTTCTGTTTCGATGTAATTTAAGGTCTTGAGCCAATTAGCAACTTTAAATTTAACCTCTCTTTTAGATAAACTGTAAATACCCACGATTTTGTTGATTATATTATATAGGTAGGGACCCAAAAATGATAGATATTTTTTAATAAACGATGTCCTAACACGTTGTGGCAGCTTGCATACCATGAGTTTAGAGCGTTTAGTTACTTTTTGAGCATCATATTCAACCAGCGTATGTTGTTTGACAATTATACTCTGAATAAATAGCTGGCGCACCGTGAGTACATCACATGATTCATACAAGGTTGTGGTAGGAAAGAGAAATGAACGACACGTAGCAACTTTTAATACTGCTCTTTGCGCTCTTTCTAGAATTAATAGATTTGTGGCGGGCGCACCTCCCCATGAAGATATGCAGTAAGTAATAAGTGACTGACAGAGGCATAAATAAATTTGTCTAATCAATTTTTGGTCTGCTATATGCCTAAGCTTTTTAAAAATATGCATCGTTTTTCTCATACGCCCACAAATACTTACGATGTGGTTTGTAAAATTTAAATTATTATCGATATAGACTCCTAAGTACTTAATATTTGAACATTTCTCAAGATTGTAACAGGAACAGTTTCCTAAATTGGACATGAGGCAATTAATATTGTGCGATTTTATATGAAGATTGGGAATATCTGGAGTAGTTAGTTAGAGTATTAGTAAGTTATATACTGTGGCGCAAGCGCAACCTTCTCTTTTCTTTTTAGCTCTCTCTCTCTCTCCGTTCCCGCTGACTACAGTGTAGCTTGTGATAAGTAAAATCTCTTAATTAAATAAATAATAAAGCACAAGAGCGTTTCAGTTATCACAGAGTGTGGTAAAACGTGACCAAATTTCGAATTAAAAAAATAATTATCACACTTATACTATAAGATATTTTGTAATGAACGAAAAAGCAGCTATGCCTTGGACTTTGTTTTATTACTCAAAGCTCTGAGTAACGATGCAAATGGTAGATCCAGTGCTGGGTGGTGGTCATGCTTACCATAAAATTGCATTATTGTCGGAACAAAACCAATCTAGCTTGCAAGATTTGACCTAACTTACAAACATTGCAAGTTAATAGAAGCCTGTAACAGCTTAAAAGTGTACGATCGAAGGTTCTTACTTCTGGAAAGCAGTTTTCTCCTGATCAGTAGCATCGGATGCCCACCAAAGGGCAAGATAACTGGTCTCTGCCCAAATGAATTTCCTGCCAGCATTCTCCTTTAGTTTCTCGACCATGTTTGTGAATATCGCCTTTGTCTGAGATTTATAGTAATTCTCAAATGTTTTCAGCCATCCTGTAAGTTTATTACGCCCTCGTGATTATTGTATACTAGCGGGCGCCTCGCGGTTTCACACGCGTAGTTCCCGTTCCCGTGGGAATACAGGTATAAAAAGTATGTCACCCGGGGATAGTGTAGCTTCCTAACGGTGGAAGAATTTTTGAAATTGGTCCAGTAGTTTCGGAGCCTATTCAATACAAACAAACAATCAAATCTTTCCTCTTTATATCTACCTATAGATAGAAAGATTATATCTACCTATGGCTGGCGCAGATCAAGGATTTCGTATCGTTGCCGCTTTTCTTTAAAGTTCTTATAAAACTACGCCAATATCGTGTCTGTTGCGGTAGTTCTTCCTAATATTGAAGCATGAAATTGCAACGTGCATGATTTCGCATAAAAATAATAATGTGCAGTTTTATGCTTGTCTCTCTATATACAACAGTATACTTCAAAGCACGAATGTTTTAATAGACACTTTCATAAATAGCAAAATTGCTGTGCTAGATAAGAGCAAACATTACTTGGTTGCTATTATTTGCAGGTCGTTTATGTATCACCAGTGGCGGCCTTAGGGGGTGGCAAACAGGGCAACCGCCCGGGGCCTCGCTTCCTTGTAGAAAAAAGTCTTTACCATAATTATATGTATGTGTATCTCGCGCCTCGCACTTAATAAAACCCCCCCTGATCGCACGGTTTCATTATTAGTGCAAGCATGTTACGGCCACTCGAGCACTCGAACTAAATTTTGGTGAAACAGACACAAAGAAAAACTGCTCACAATGATCTGTGAAGTCAAGTCTCATCATCAAATACCAATAGAGTGATGTTAAAACTTAAATATCACTCTAACAGACTTGACTAACACTGACTTTTGTGACTTGTTTAACACTTTTGATACTAAATTGTAGGTAAAGCAATGGTAATGATGAGCATTATCTTACATATTTTGTTACCATAAAAAAACTTTCAGAGTTGGTTTAATTGTAAGCATTCAACTTGTACTGTTTTATTGAGCGTCGGAGTCCAGTTGGAATGAGAATTAGACTATTAAAAAATAACTAAATAAACTTTTTCAGTTTCCATAGTAAAATACATTAATAATATAAGGCAGTAACTTTAAACTTAGGTCTATTATCGTTCCTAGGAGACTCTACACTCTTTGATGTGTTTTTTTTTTTTTTTTATGGTTGACAGGCTAGTTGTTTGACCACGGCTCACCTGATGTTAAGTGAAGGTGTGGTTGAAGATGGTAAAGCACACCTAGCCTGGAATGGAACTGGCTCTCAAGTGAGGCTGCCGGAACACACCGTTAGATGCTTGGCGGCAGATTTTCAAACTTGAGGGTGGTAGCTAGCCAGCCGAGTACTAGAAAGTACCCTACCACCATGCTATGGTTTCCTCACGATGTTTTCCTTCACCGGCAGCTCAAGCTCATTGTTGGGGTTTGAACCCACGCCCTTCGGTATGCGAACCTACCGCGCTAATCACTGAGCTATCATCGCTACAAAAATGTATATTTTTCTTCTATGTTTACCTGGATCATTATGGGAATGTGGCACGATAAATACTTTGAGCTTGTTCTTCTGACTCCATTGATTCTCTTGGTACTCTATGTTCCATCCCTGCTTCCACACTCCTCCATCCTTATCATCGAACATTATTCGCTCGTACATGGATAGCATCTGGAATGTTTGTGAGTTTTACCGAGCAAGCAATGCTAAGATCTCAGTCTGCCTATAGCCTATACTGCCTATACTGGCAAACCTTTATCTTTATAAAATTTTATAAGCTTGTATTTTTATGCAAATAGAATGTTATGTCTGTATATAAGGAGTTGTCACGATATAGACGTGTCAAGCTCTGTTTGAGGAGTAGAACTAGGATAGAATAAGTAATTTGATTAAACTCTTATAATGGTAACATTGCTTTAGAAATAGAACACACAGACCTGAATCTTAATAGGTGAGTAATTCAGTAAAAATAATATAGTGTTTAATAAACTAGTAACAAATAGTCTGCACTTTTTTTATGAAATTAGTGCATATTTCATAGAAGTGAATCTTATTTCTGTACAACCGTTATTTCAGAAAATACATCAATATGCTAAGAAATTATGTTTCTACTTATGACTATAGTGTGATTAAGGTCTTAATAAAAATAGCTTGAGATATTGTAATGTGTTGCCGTTTGTCTACCTGATTTACATAATCACAACACGCTAAAATCATAATGCACCCCAAGCAGGACCTATCGCCACCATTCTGAATAAGAAGCTTGCTTCCTTGTCGAAAACGCGTTTGAAATTTATAACGTGATATGCTTTTAAAAAATTATTTTCACTGTTCTAAGCGGATAACTTAACTTTCGCATTTTTAAATTTGAAATTGACAATAAGAATATGTACTATTCCACGCAAATTCGACTGAAATTACTGACTAACGCGGCTATGTTACTGTAAGTAACTGTTACTTACTACGTTACTAGTATGTTACTGTTACTGTATGGCCTCAGGTGAGCTGTGTTCGAATATCAACTATAAAACTAGACTTACTTGAACATCTGATTTAGGTACAGATTTCATTTCAATTGGACAAGAGGATTCGTTGAATTTGAGATGCATTCTTGGAGGCTCATCTCCAACAACTTTGAACTCTCTCAACTTGGTGTCTTTATACGCTTTAGGCCTTTTCTGCGGAGGGTGGTATTCTTGAGCGCGTTCTTCTGTTAGCTCATCCACTGCTGACATTATTTCGTCCACAATGGCATTGTGTTGGTTCAGCTCATTCTCAATATGTTTGAGCTTTGATTCAAATGATGACCATTTACTCTGTAATAGATAATTAATTGTAAATGGTAGGAGAAAAACAAAAATATTCTGTACACCTATTACCTAAGTTTATTTTTTCTTCTGTATGTGATCTTTGGTTTGGACAATAAAGAATGAATCAATCATTTTATGGCATTATGAGTGGTATTTTTTTGGTAATCAGTTGTAAAGCAATTATGTGTGAAATTGTAAGTAGGTACCATGCTTTGTGATATATATTTTCTATCACAATTTTTTTTATCTTTTTAAAATTTATCAGTTAATAAAGTTTGGTTTAATGATTATAGTGAAAAAGGTAAACAGACAAAAAAAATTGAATTTTACATTATAATAATACTAGTTTCCACACTTACTAGCATGGTTATTTATAATTATGTATAACAGAAGCTTATTTGGATTATTTCATTTTTTGGAGATATCACTGTTATCATTGTGATGATTAGCAACAATGAGGTGGGTATTTAGTTTTCAGGAATATAAAACTTTATTCTATAAGATATGTATAACACTCTTATACATGTATCAAAATGTTATCTGATAAACTAAATTAAATATTTTGGATGTGATATCACTAATAAATTAGATGCTAACTATGACACATATTGGAGTGATTAGTTAATGTACGTAAGTAAGCTTGACCTTTCTCTCGGAATTGTATGTTGACTGAAGTTTGAAAATTTAAGTTGCACACATAGCTGTGTACTAGCAGGCTGCAGTGACAGACTAGTCATATCCAGTGCTCGAAATGAACCTTACGGCACCGGAACGCCATTCTGTTTCTTGAAATCACCATACCGTTTCGTAAAAGTTTTCCTTACATCGTTTTGGTTAGACAAAAAAGCGAAATTGTGGAAAATTTTTATAACAAAAAATATATATAATTTTTAAATAAAAGTCAAGAGTATCACTTTATTTCATTTGTATTTAAATTGGTTATCCTAACTTAATAGAAATACCTATCGGAAGGTTTAAAGGGGAATTTGTTCCGGTTTGTTAATAAGTCCAATTCAACAACTGGTCATATCCGTCAAAGAATTTATCACTGTTGGGGTAGACTTCTCATAGAAATGTCTAGAATGGAGACTATGAACAGGTAAACATAGCATAAGTTATCCTAAAACTCCATAGAATGAAAACTTCAGCATCTGAAATTAAAAACAGGATTTGGCCAAGTGGCATGCCTTGGGAGAGGTCTCATTCCAGCAGCAGATTCACGTATTCATACTTACGCTTTGTTAATAATGTAGTATTAGGAATTTTAACTAAATAGTATTAACGAGGATAATAAGTTTTCATGGAAAACTTTTAGTATTTTTCAGCAAATAGTAAATATTCTAGTGATTACTTTTCATATGGATGTATAACATCTTCTGGTAGAAATGGTAAATATACAAAAATACTTTGTGTACTTTAGAATAACTAAGGAAACAAATATGCATGTTTGACTTTATTTTATAATATTTAGTGATGGTGCCTACAGTTGAATTCTACATAATTATAAGTTAAGTCTTTCAGTAAACATTATTGAAGCACTTGTATAAATAATCTCAATTTGTATGACTGAATGAAGTATTCATTATGCAGTGTTATTTACATTTCACTATAAGTACATATTGTATTAACAAAAAATATGTAGTAAATAAACAAATTAAAAAATAAATGAAGACTGAGAAAGGATCATTATCTGCTATGAGTGGAAACTACTTTTTTTCATATTGATAGTCCAAGTGGCTAAACTTAATGTCAGATGATATACTATTCTGCAGGAAGTACCTACAAAGCCAGCCTTAAGTGCCGATAGGCCGCTAGTAACTACTTACATCATCAATTTCCACAACAGCAGGTTTGATACTTGGTAGTTTGAAGCTGAGATCAGTCACCACATAAAGAATGAAGATAAATGCGAGGATGCACGTAGACCAGAATACCGCTGATAGCCGTCTGGTCCTCATGTTTATAAATAATTTCACTGAAAACAATATGAACGCTGAAATTTATTTCAACTCTTGTCTAACTACAGTTAACACATCATCAATGTAATAGTGAAAAGTTTGATTTTGCGTCGATTGATATAAACCAAACTATGTTCATCTGTATAGTACTTACAATTAAAGTATACCTACATTACTAAACCGATATAAAACCAGAATTAACGACAAGTATACTATGAAACCCGGTCAACCTAACGACAAGTGTCTATTATAACTAAACACATAAATATTACACATGATGGTGTATCATTACCTGGTTATCAATCTTCACATAGTATGTATAAAAACTAATTCGATTTGTAGACTACGTAAAACTACCGAGATATGGCTAAAATATACTTATTTGTGGTTTCTTTTCCTTCGCCCTCTCAGTAACAAAGTGGCAAAACCAAACAACAAAACACGACAAACAGAATGATGAGAATGACACGAGCGACATTGGCATTGGCAATTGTTTTTTTTTTTTTTTTAATAATTTGCCCCTTCGGGCAGGCTAAAGCTATAAAGCCATACTGCCTTGTCTTAAGTGTTATTTCTGCTGTATCTTAGCTATGGTTATCGTCAAAGTCGTCTTAGTCAAGTCCAGTTCGTGTCAGTTCGTGCCAGTCATGCTTTAGTAAAGTAGTGGCGACTTTACTATAAAGCTTCGATGGAGTTTTGGAAGCAACACGAAAACTCATGTTTCACCACATTATATCATTTTCCCATACTCGCGCTTACAATTCGGCACTTTATGAATAAAACACCACCATTTTTATGCATAAACACTCGACAAAACACTAGTTTTGGAAAAAAATACAACGGAGCGACACGACTCTTCCCGCGTTCCCGCCAAAAACTCTTGGCATTGGCAACAAAAATAAAAACAAGTTAATCTGACAGCATATTTTTTTTTTAAATATTGGATTTTCACTTTTTTAATTAGCAACGAATCATGTTTTTTAGCTCTTTGCCTTTTGTCATCTTTCTGCAATATTTAAAAAAACGACAAAGATTGAGTACAATAATCAAATCAAAATACACCTTTAGTATCTACAATATTTTTGTGGCACAACAACTCGTGGTTGCATTATATTCAGCTGTTCTAAGAAGTATTCTATCATTTACATCTCAGATTTACATTTTAACCACCATTGTGTATACATAATTTAATTAAATCCTTTATGTTATCCACATTATGCTACGCCAGCCTATTTGGAAATCTATCTGACTGCTAATTTTGAGGTTCTGGGTTCACATCCTACAGCACTCACCTCTGGCGTCTAAGTTACGCGTGTAAAGGAAATCATCAGCATCGTGAGAAAATCTGCACGTCTGAAAGTCGTTAATGTTCTTGAAGTTATGTGAAGTCTACCAACTCTCATTTGGCCAGCGTGCTGGAATATGCACCAAACCCTTTTCACTTTAAGAAGAGCCTCGCGCTTAGCAGTAGGATAGTTTAAGCAGCCCTGATGGCAGTTATGGCTTATAAGTAGTATATCTGCTTCGAGCTGTAGGGTATAGGTTCCATCCCACCCAGGACAAACATCTTGTGGTATAAATGGTATAATCAAAAATGGTTCAATGCTGTACTGGCGGTGAATGAGAATCATGAGTACCTCCGGATAGCGTTTAGTGTTCCATTGTTGCATGGTTGCTAGCTATAGCCACAATACACGAGCACGAGCGCATGTATCCAAACGAATTTCTGACGTCTGATTGTATTGATTTTTTTGAAAACGTCAAATTGTTTGTGTGCGAAAGATGGCGTCAAAGGAATCTCTGGATGTGAGTACGATTTTTTATATTTTTTGCTGTATATTCCATGTTTTTTTTAGCGATTGATAGTTAGTCTTGTAATGTCTTTGTTCTTTTACATAATAATTGCATCGGACTGACGATAAAATTGTCTTACAGCGTATTTAATGCAAGAGAAGACCACGCCCAGTAGTCGGTTTAATTTTTAGTGAATAATTCGTTATTTTCTGGAATGTCTTCGTTAAATGTTAGAGTAATTAATTGATAATTATGTAATATAAGCTACATCTTTTTATTTATTCTGGAAGACGTTAAATCGAATAATTTTAATTCATGAAACTGAACGAACTTTCTTCGGCATTGTATTGATTGATGTATGAATAGTCGATGTGGACGTACTTAAGTCTTTAACTGAAAAAATACAATTTACTAGGAAGGTATAAATAAATTAAGTAATAGTAATTTAGATTAGGTAGTATATAATGGCTGCATACATTACCAGAGCTTCCAAATTTAATAATAAAAATCTTCAAATGTCCCACCTAGATAGGTTTATGAATGAAATGAATCTTCTAACATCAGATGTCCTCCAGTAAGAAGTATTCTTAATAAATTGTATTCCCGGAGGATTCTTATTATGTCCAATAGACAAGTTAAGTGTGATTTTGAAGTGGCTTTAAAATGCTAGAAGCAACATCACATTTTGAATTTAAATGCATTAACCGACTCCACTACTAGACAATCATATTCAGTCCTGTGAGTGATTTTTGCCTAGCTGGAGCACAAAAATGATTAACCGCAACAAATAAACAATTTATAAAAGAGGTCTCAATTGGAAATGCTAAGATCAAGCCGTACCCAATCCTAATTACTGCATCAAACTGGATTCCTATATGCAAAAAACATTGTAAAATCCCTGAGGACTTGGCTCTTTAGTCATCCGGTCTAAATATATTACTTTTCTCAATTAAATTAAATATATATATCGGCAAAAATACCTCAAAATGTATCATCATCATCATCATCTCAGCCGTAGGACGTACACTGCTGGACATAGGCCTCCCCCATTGACTTCAACAAAGACCGGTTGGAAGCAGCTCACATCCAGCGCCATTCCTGCGGTCTTTATTAGGTCGTCTGTCCACCTTGTGGATGGACGTCCTATGCTGTGCTTGCCGGTTCATGGCCTCCACTCCAGAACTTTGCAGCCCCATCGGCCATATAGCCCCATATTTTTAGGATACTTTAATGACTTTCCTAAGCAACTAGACTAGCCTTGTTTGTTTAGCGAACAATACTGCTTTATATTCATTATCTAATGATGATAGCTTCATCATAAGCAGTTTATTCCTATTAATAGACCTATTTGTAGACTATTTTAAAAAGTGCAAATTGATATTAATTGAATCCAAGACATACATAGTGGATTTTCCTTAGGTATGTACCTACTAAAAGTTTTGACTCTATGTTTCTTTTCCGTACGGTCAAGGAATGGAACAAGCTGCCGGCTTCCTTGTTTTCTGAGAGATGTAATCTAGATCTTTTCAAGGTCAGGTATCTTCTAAGTTTGCGTGCTTTATCTTCGACCGCATCACCACTTACCATTGTAGCAAAATTCGAACTTATCAGCATTAAAAAATAAAACAAAAAATTCTAAATTTTTATTTACTCGTAACTATGAAATGTTATAAACATGCTAAGAGAAATCATAGCAACCAGCTTATTTCTGCTATTGGAAAAACTCGATTTTCCGATGTCCCATAATAATATGTCGATAGTTACAAGCTATACCGCTTACCTCAGCACTACGTGCGAGTTCGATGACGCGTCAGCACCACTATTTGACGCGCTCACTCCGACATCACCGAGCGCGCGATGTTCAACACGAGCTATTTTCTTAAACAAAATTAATAAATATACTGGGTATTGGGTAGTATTTTTTGCAAATGCCTTTCTAAGTAATTCCGTTCTCTTTTTACCACCATATCGGCCAATAATGCATATTACAAATATATACATACGACCGTCACATATTTTTTTAGATTCTAATTTATCATTGATTAATAAGAGTTTGGTACAAAAAGCTCATTTTCTTCTAGTCTTATAAATATTGTAGCGTCACCAAGTCAAAATTTAAAGACATTTTTATTATTATAAATTAAAATGTCTTAAATTAATACTAGGTATTTACAAATTTATACAAATAACTTAATCTAAAAGTCTGTCAGAGGAGGGATATGTGGCCAGAATGCTGGCAGCATGGCCACGCTGGATGGAAATGTTAAGCTTTTGACCAAAGTAGATACCATTCTTACCTGAAGCCTCCTCTAAACGTTTGGTCAGCTCCCGATGTAGTTCGAGAGCGGCCGGCCCCCACGGACCTAAAGTACCCCAAACTCAAACGGCACAAACAGATACATTTTATCTAAATAACTATACTTGTGCCGTTTGAGGTTTTTGGCTTTAGATGCAGCAGCACCAGCTGCCGCATTTAAAATTTAAATGTTTACTTAAACTTTTATTTTCCATAATACATAATGAAGACATCTTCGTTTGTTTGTTATTTTCAAATTCTAGTCGATAATTATAAGCAAACCTAGATTGTGTCTAAATTTGCATATTACACGTCATATCAAATTAAAAAAAATAAAAGGAGAAAATCTCACACCACTTCTTAATACATAATATTTTCACAATAAATGTATTGGTTTTGTGTAGTTAGAAACCAAATCTGAAATTGTTTGTTATTTTGGGCCGGAAGCCAAAGTGATTCAGACGAAATTTATTAATACACTACAATACAATCAAATAATATTTCCTATACAGGATAAAAAGTAACCTATGTATTAATTTAGATTATTAGCTATCTCTATTCTAAACATCCAAATCCGTCCAGCTGGTTCTGCGTAAAAAAGTAATATAAATTACAATTGGACAGTCTGATCCTGTCTGAAGGCTGTCCTTTTCTGGCATTTTTTAAGTTTATAGCATTTTAAAAGTCAGGCTTTTCTTAAGACGCCTGGTGGATAGTCAGCAAGAATCAACAATTTTGGTACTTAGCAGCGACGTGTTTAGCGCCGTTCGATAACGGTCCACATCTCCAATTGACTGCATCCGCATTTGAGTCAAAGGACACAGCACGCTCCAAGACGCGCTCATCGTGTCCAAGGTTGCGTACACATCCGCGGGCAGAATTGCTGGCCCACTCACTTACTAGCTTTATGATGGATTACGGTTTGTCTCTATGCTGACTACATCAGGTAGTTCTGGAAACTGAAGACTCGTCGGCGTCAATTGTGACCCAATTACCACCACGGTCGTCTATACTTAACAAGAAAGATTTTAAAGTTAAATAATATTTATATTATCATTTTGCAATCCCTATTATTTTTATGCTATGGTATCAGAGGGTTATTAAACTAATCATTATCAGCCCACATCTAATTTGACTTCCCTTACCCTATTGGACATAATCCTCTCAGTTTTACTCCCATTATTTATAACATTTTGCTATTTGTCAGCCCTGTTGGTTCATTGGTAGTATATCTGCTCCAAGAGCTGAAGGGCGTGGGTTCGATTCCCACCCAGGACAAGCATTTTGTGATATAAACAAATGTTTGTTCTGTGTGGGTGTTCTGTATGTATTATAAGTATGTATTTACAAAAAAAAAACTATTTAAGTATTCTATCAGTTATCTGACTTCCATAGCACAAGCTTTGCTTAGTTTGGGGTCAGATGGCGCTGTGTGTAATGTCCCACGATATTTATTTATTTATTTATAGCTGGGAATTTCTTTTTTCAATCAAGATTCAAGGAACATTTTAATCTGATATAAGTCTCATTTACTTTTTCAAAGCGCTATAAAAATGTCTTTTGAGTAAATGTAATTTCTTACATTACAAAGCCTGAAATCGCACAAATACTCGACGTAGCTTACTAAAAGTAGGTTATTGAATCAGGTTGATTGGAATAATCAGTAGGTTGTGCGGATATATGTGAATAACGGCGACCTTCCTTGCCCGTCCCATCATTGTACCGTTCGCATTATAGGATGAATGAATACGCCCGAATAGCTCCGGTGCGTATCATTTTTCATCGTCATTAGTGGGCTTGCTCTACCTATTCACATGTTTTTTTCATAGAATGTGCCTCATATTTTCTGTCTGTAGGCACTTCGTCTACGTAAAGAGAACATTCCGTACTTCCTCAACACTATGCCTGTGATATATCATCGCAGTATGCCCAGTATATATTTAGGATCCTCATATTTTGGTCTGTAAGCTTTTAGTGTTGTTCAGTATTCAGTATAGCATCATAAAATCCGTTCGCTCAGTGCCTAATATAGGTAGCCGAGTGTGATATTAGAAAACAGCTTTGCGACGAATACAGACAGGGCACAGATGAAAAATCTTTCTATATATAACGATTGATTTTGCACTGAACAGTTTAGTGCTTGGTATATTATTGTGTAGTTTGTCGACAACATATCGTCGGGAGCTAAGAGCACACAGCTGCTATTGACGCGTTTAGAATGGCATACCGTATCAGGTTTTTACATTTTTTGTGCAAAAAGAGACCCCGAGATGGGAGCAATTTGTGGCCGCGATATATCTCACTTATGATCGTCTGCGAGCTCGTCTACATGTGACTAAGGATGGTGGAGTGCAGAGTAAGGCCCAGTCCAGTCCGTTGCTGACCCAAGTAGCGCGCATCCCACAGGATGTCGCGAATGAGACCATGTCCTCATAATTCTTGGGCTGTCGTGGGTGGCTAGTTGCAGAGACGTTGTGTAACTCTTTCGCTCTAATGAGGATATTATTCAGAAGCGTCTGAACGCCAGCGGCGCGCGCCTTTAGCGATTTAATTACACCATTCAAGGCGGCCACCTCGTTAGCGCCCGAAACACTAGACAGATTGTGACGTTAATTTAATTAAATCCTTTAATTGGATTGTTATCATATTTTGTGTTGCTCTCTGCTCGCTTAATTGTTGGAAATTGCACAGATTGACGATGCTGAAATACGTTAGTTCTTTGTTTCGCAAGGATGAAAAACATTTTACGAACGGGTTTATGAGTTTAAGTCCTTCCTTCACCCCTACCCAAACTTCGAGAGAGAGACGGGCCTTGTCATCTCGCATTAACTTCTTAATTGAAAGCCTTAGCTTTTGATATTATTATGTCATCAACGACACAAGAAGAGAATGGAGGGTGTCTGTTGTGCGATAAATTGGGTTATCTGGTAAAAACGCTCTCAACTTATTATTTTTCATTAGCTCTCCGTCCAAGGGCGGTAGGTGCTGTAACAGCAGTTTCCAGGCAAAAATGTGAATATTTTTATCTTCCGGCCTTGCTCCCGTCAAACGGGGCATAATGACAACCACATTTTTAGAAGACATCTCTTGTAACAGTGGGGGAGCATTTTGACAAATTATATTATCTTATAAATAAAAAAAAAACTAATCTGTTCGTTGGCGCATAACTTAAAAACGACTTAACCGATTTAGCGGATTCTTTTATTAAAACGTTTATACATATGTATATATTTATACGAGGGTAAAGGCCGAGCACCGCACGAAGTACCGGGCATTTAGTGTTCAATAAAAAATTGACGTATGTAGTTGTACTAGATAAAGTGAAACAGCAAATTAGTTTACACTGGTTTATTTTTCCAAACTTGATTTTTCTGAAATAATTTAGTCTCGGAGATATCGGGCATTTAGTAGGTTACGTAAGCGTCGTCGCAGGGATCAGGTAAAGTGGGTTATACGGCGACGAGCATACATGTGTAGAAAAAGCTGTAAATTTTGCTGTTGTATAGGACTTGAAAGGGAGTAATACGTTGCGTGCGCCAACTTCGCAGATAAGCTGAGTAGCGACAATATTTTGCGAAGGTCGCCCGAGGAAATAGGCCTCGGTTAGGATGATATAAGGGCCCATGTTGAATGCTTGGAAAACATCGATTTGGAAAATCGTTGTTGCGGCGCGCGAGTTATTATTACATCATCTAGAACTAGATAGATATTTTTAAGTAATAACCAAAAATTGGGGGAAAAGCTGTAGATCACATTTTGCTGAAAAACTTATTTCGTCTGCGTATAATATTTTACCATAAGCTATTATTATACGAGCAAAACGCGCATAGCAGTGTCAACACCATGTTGGCCGGTTTTGTCACAACAGTGAGCACGTTTAATTACTTCAAAAGCATTACCACCGTAGTACAAATTACTAACGAAATAACGCAAAGCACGTAATTTTCTTCCACACCTGCCCATTTTCATTAAACAGAGTCTATTGATTTTCGATTATGCTCACTGATGGGCAACGTGCTTCAATTGAATATGCGCACTGGATAAAATGTATTCGAGCCGTTTGGAACCTGCGATGCTTGATATCAGGGAACTAAAACGTTTTTACCAGTAAATGTTAAACGACAAAGTCGTCAAGGAGCGGAATGAGCCATGTTTTCAATTTTGCCTGTCATTTTCCATGCCCCGCGTACTTTGCTTCAAAGTGGCACGAGAGACGACGTTGATTTACGTCAAGGTCAAAATTAAATAGGCTTATATTTGAAAAAAAAAATTGTTTTACTTATACGAGATTACTCACGTTTAATTACATCGAATACTCCGTTTATAGAAAAACTACGTCAGTTTCCACAAACATTTTGAATATTTTATAAATGGACGAGAACGATGAGAATTCGACTATATTTTCTAAAACGTAACCCATGTTTTTTAAAGTTAGATTATATAAGTTCCTGAAAAAAAGTTCTGGTAGATGAAACAAACAATACATTATGAAGTCGCTTATTTTTTCTCGTTGCTTTTATCTTGTTCATCTGATACCTTTTTACTTCATAAACAAGCGAAGGCTACGTCATCCAAGCTTTCTTTTATATCGGATTACAATAAAAGTCTTGTCAGCAGCTATCTTCGCAAAAGTTCGCGTTTCTCCATTTTTTATAAAGAGGCGAGTGCCATAGCTTCTGCATAAAATGGTTCAATTTATTTAAAAGCGGATCCGTCTCCTTTTTTTTTAGCTTAAAAACGTGCCACATCTCTCTTTTAAATGTATAGTCATTGAAGAAATAATGGAAATTTCTTGCGGTAGAACTTTGATGGGTGGGATAGTATTAAAATAGAAACAATTGAGGGGCTAGCATTTGCAAGAATTACGTAGTATACACACGATAGAAAAAAATTATGAAAAGGTGCAGTTTCCAATTAGGTTTGAATCAAGGCGTTGCTGTCCCAGTTTCCATAACCTTTCTTAATTTTTTGTGTAGTACCATTCCTGATCATAAAAGTGTTGCTGTTGTCCATAAATGGTATGGGCTAGTGAAAAGTCATATAGAGAGAAATAAAATCATCATTCATTTTCAATTGGGGTCATTTTGAATCGCAATCGGTTCGGCTTCCGATTGCAAGCTTTCTGACTTTTTACAAGAGAATTTTATACAATATGTTCTCGAAAAAAAAGGAAGTTTCTGTCGAAATGTTTTATCTTTGTATTTTATGGATACAGAATCCGGTTTCATAACCATTAAAAGAAAAAATACTAAAAGTATTTTCAATATCAAAAATTAAGTAATTTCGTTTTTGGCAGTGAAGAAAATCAAAATGAATTGTAAAAAAATCTAGCCAACAAAATGTATAATTATATATTATGTGTGACATGAAGCTATGAGTTAGTTGAAAATGTACAACAAAACTAATGTACTTAAAAAAGCCTCATAGTGTTTTTGGAAGATACTTAGCTGTTAGGTACGTACTCTATAAAGCAATAATTAGAAGTGGTCCCGGGCAGTTTGCTTGGTGCATTGCACTGCACAGTAAAGAGGTCGACATCGATCGGCGCCGGTCGACGCCGGTCTCACGAAGTTAGTTGCACTGGCGCCAAATCGACACTACCTATCACACGTGCTATAATATAGCGTAGAACCGCCATCCATAGGTAAAGTACGGGGATTCAGGTGTAAAATTCAGTGTAAATCGAAATTAGTAATTCACTTACCCATTGCTAGTAGATTCTATTCACCTTTTAGGCATACCACAGGGTAGTTGGTTTTATTTTTTTTTGAACTGAGATCGCATTTAATTTAATAGCAAGTGTTTTTTTAAGTGATAGTAATGAGACCAACTAGTTGCTATCCCAATGGTAAGAGATAACGCCTATCCATGACCATTGCAGCGATACACAAAACTTTGAGTAACAAAACACAGTCCAGGGCATCGCTGCTTCAGCGCTCATTACTTTAAAACTTGATGGTTAGTCTTTAAAGCTCTTAATTTCGCTAGCTGAGTACCATTCGGACCGGAACAGTAATGTTGGCACACTAATGCTTAGCGGCAGAATATCTGGTACTGCGGTGGTACCGTAGACGACATCCTACTAAGTAAACCTACCACCAAGTGTTCAAATAAGTATAGTGTATAACATACCATAGCATAGCATATTCACAATGAAAAGTGCAGTTTTATGCAAAAAGTAATGTTACGGTGTTATATTAAACGGTCAATTTGTTACAAAATTGAAACGTGAGCTCTATACAAATTGCATAATCCCTTTTAATTATGCTTAAATTCATTTTAAAGGTTATTAGTCTGGACGACCTCATTTCAAATTAGGTTGCGTCGCTTCGCAGTGTAATTTTTAACTAGGAAATTTCCATTTTATCTACTTTGCCATCTGGGTTCATTTCGTTGGAAGTGGAAACCAACCAAATCTGGAATAGTCCAGATATTTATAGTATTTACTGTTACCATTTATGAGCAGATGCTGCGGTTGGAGACCAAAGGATACGCTTAAAAACCGTCGACTCTAAGTTTGTAGAGGAAAAGCTACGCTTTTAGGTTATATGTATGTTCTACGTAAAAAGAAGACCTCTACGCTTGTAATTGAAAGATTGCGCTAACATAGCTAAATCTATGTATATGTATAGTATTAGTTCTACTATCACTAACTGGGCTGATTTGCATTTATTATTTATACTATGCATATGCATAGTATAAATAATAAATGCAAATCGAATCTAAGAACGAATGACTCTGTATATACACAGTCATTCGTTCTTAGAAACGACGCCCTATTTCTGCAAGCCGTTATAGTCGCCGCGTTGCGTTGTCATACGAGTATGACTTAAAGGGTTGTCCGGGTCGTTGAACTATTTATCTGTTCTGTCGCAGAAAAGTTATCTAACAAGACTACGCCCCGTTTCTTGTTCTAAATATTCGGGCTCAAGTTTTTATGATAAATATCTCCATGCTCAAGTAATGTAAGTTGCTGACAATATAATTTTAGAACTTCTATTTTGCATCCCATCATAGTCAATTGACAACACTGACATGGCTTCTTCGAAAGCATGCCACTTAGCCCCATTTCACATCCAACCACTTCCAGACGTGTGTGATTTATCTTGCTATCGTCATAACAAGAAATTATCGTTTCTTGGTTTAATTGGTCTTTAGTTTGTAAAAGTCTTTAATATATACTCTTTGGTTTAACTAAAGTTGCAGTCTTTTTCATAATCAGTCGCACAGACCATGTCACGGCTAAACCCGGGTCATGCCCTAGTAAAGTAGTGATGTTATATTTAGCGCTATTATAATAAGCTTCTGCGGAGTTTCGGAACGAAAAGAAAAACAATGTTTCATAATAAATCATTGTTCACACCTATGCGTATAATTGGGCATTTTGTAATTGTAACTATTCGTAAACATATACACTCGAAAAAAACACATGTTTCGTGTTCCTACCAAAAATCGGTTTCTTCAAGCGTTCTCTAACGTTCCCATCGAGCGATTATAAATATACAAGCCTATTTATGCATTAAATATGAATTATGTAAAAATTCGACCAAACTCAGCTTTAACGATAACGTTGTATATCTCGCTATCGTTTTTTTTTTATGTTAAAAGTAATGAGACGTACTAGACGCTCTCCTGATGGTGAGAGATAACGCCTGTCCATGACCATCGCAGCGATACACAGAACTTTAAGTAACAAAACAAAGTCCTGGGCATCACTACTTTGGCGCTCATTACTTTGAGACTTTTGATAGAGTTAGTCTCAACAGCCCAGTATTGTATTTTAATATTACTATACTGCTGCATCGCCGCGGAGCTTTCACATCACTTCTGAACAGCAAAGCCCCTCACTTGATTTACTGCAAATTGCCTATCCTCCATATTTATACTCTATGTGTCTGTGTCACGTAGTATTTAACATTTACAGATTTGCCAACTTTTAAACAATTTTTTGCTATACTACCAAAAATAATGCTAGACGTACAAAAGCTGTAAAAGATATTGGTCATCACGAAAACGTAGATCTGAAATGTACGTTTTATGGGCCGTACACTTTATTGATCGCCGCCGCCGGTTCTGTTTAGTGCTGTACCTAAAACCTATTTTTCGCAAGCCATTTGAGCTTTTAGTTGGGATAAAATACAGGTAGAGAGCAGACAAGCGGACTGCGGGTGTACCCACGAGTGCTGTTTTCTCATTTGAGCCCGGCATTCTGAAAAGGTCAGAGGTCAAATGGGCGTGGCATTTCACTGAAATAGATTTTTTGCTGAATGCAATTGAAGGTTATGAACTTATAAGAGATACGTTCGCATAATTCTATTACGAGCTTCATAAAGGCGGGATCCAATTAATGCTTTTGTTTACCAGAACAAAGTACTTGGTCGTTATGAAGAAAGAGGAGCAATTAAGTCTTCGAAGGTCAGTTTACTTTCCCGATTAATTTCGTTTGGGGAGTGCCGGTATCAAAACAAAAAGGTATAGCTTACATAACTCTAAGCAATCTTGATAACAAGCAAAGTAATTTGTCAAAAGATCTAATGATGTCGACACTTTATTTCGGCGAGTCTTTGTTTTGAAGACTCGTCTAAACTTCTTCGTAAATTTAAATTAGAATACACAACAATATGGACGTATTGGGATAAAATTGAGTTTTGCAAAATTAAGGCTTACGTGACTCGAAGTGGTGGTGGTGGTGGGGGTTGGTTAACGTGTTTTATTCTAACTCTTAACTAGGGGTATTAAAATGTATGGCAAATTTTCATCAATAAAGTACAACACTTGCTTGTTTATAACTTTGGTTCGAAAGGAAAACCTTTATACATTTTCATAACAAAACCTCTCCGAGTCGATTAAGTCAGTTCCAGTCTTTAAGCAAATTGGTTTCTCGAGTGGAAAGATATCTTTACTAATACAAAATTTCCACTAGTTAATTTAGGGAACCGACAAAGGAGTTGTAGCTCCATTTACCGCCTAATTGGTTCTTGGCACATTTCTTTTACGCTGCAAAGTGTCGCCTCGTACTTCGTTAGTGCCATCATTCTGGCTCATTTGTGCTTGTCTCTTCAACTCGGTATTATCGCGTTCGCTATCGATCCATATTAGCTAAGTGCTGTCCTATATTGAAACTACTACCACGTTGTAGCAGCCACACCCAGATTTCTCTTTATCAATTAAATGCACTTACGATATTAGTCTTATGTATTTCTACATGTACAAAGATAATTTTTGATTATATAGTTGGGTCCACGTTTTAGTTCTTTCGCTTATTATGAACTAGCTATGCCCCGCAGTTTCACCCGCGTGGGGATGGATGATGATGATGAAAAGTACCCTATGTCTTATTCCAGGGCCTAAAGTAGGTACCTACATGCAAAATTTCACCCAGAGCCATTGAGTAGTTTACGCGTGAAAACAAACAATCAAACTCACATTCGTATTTTATAATATTAGTAAGGATGAAGAGAAGAGTATTTATTACATGGCTAAGTGATGAGAACTTACAGCTTGTTGGCTTAAACCTTAGTGAGGTCACCTGACTCACCTGTCATTTTTTCTTGTGGCGGTTCAGTGCCACTAAACTTTGAAACCGACAACCGTTGAGGTAGACGCGTTTTAGAGTGGAGACCGCGAATCTGCAAACGTAGTGTACGACGCCCTGATACCAGATGGAGTAACGATATACGTGAGACAGCTGGCAGTGGCTGTAAAGAAAAGCCGAACTTCGGGTTGAGTAGCATGTTCTGGCAGAGACCTATGTCCAGCAGTGGACTATGCAAGTTTGTTGATGATGAAACTTTGAAGAGTTTGAAAACTGCAATGCGCTAACCAGTATAAACTATTATATTTTTATAACCTACCTAGCGCATGCCTTGAACAAAATTGTATTTCTCCGCGTAACAGAGCTAGTATGTGAATACGTCTTTCTCGTTTTTGCAGGTGGATAGATTTAACACTTGTTTACAAATGTCTATCCCATCTATCCCATTGTGGCTCTGGTTATTCTACGAGTGTTTCAACGCAGATGAGGGTATACATCTACTTGTGATTAAAATCACAACACCACCTTAGCATAAGAAATAAATATACAAACATTCATCATAATCCATTGCTAAACATAAGCCTCTCTCAAGGATAGGGGTTTCGATAGCTTACCTATAAATATAGACTATCTTTATCCGACTACACAAAAAGCAGGATTATAATTTTAGCAGTATATTTACGTATAAATGGAACTAAACTAAACCGTCACGACAGTCACTGGCCCACCTTAACCGTGGACAGAGCAGTCTGGAAGAAGGAAGCCTTTACTCAGCACTGGCTGGACATTAGAGGCTGAAAATAAATAATATAATTAATTAATTCATAGAAATATTTCTGTATATTAATCTGTTCTCCCTTATTTCCTAAGTTAACTATTGTACTTCATAAATGAGGTCTCAATTGACTAATTTAAATTTTACGCGTATATTAAATTCGTGACGTAATAGTAAAACCAAGATGGCGGATTTTTTTACCTAAAATATCCGCACTTCAGTGAATGGTGAATGAAATGGTCAATAAGCACATGTATAATTTGTATAATAAATACTGTTATAATACAAAAAAATATGGCGTGGGGTAAATAGGCAGGTTTTTTAAAATTTATATTACATTTTGTCGCTTTACCAAGTAGGCCCCCCGTAGACCTTCTACGAAATGCGATAATAGCAGAGTGACGTGTCTCGGTAGTTTATTTGTCAAGGGTGGCTCGCGTGTCGGCATTCTAAAGTTTCATATAGCTAAGGGTTATTTGGGGGAACGAGTCCTTGAAAGTACATTTGGAAAAGATTTCCCAAAGTTCGCATTCGCCCCTAGATTTGTGTTCCCCGTGATAAACGTGAGTAACACAAATCACATAATTATATCTTCAAAATTTCTTCTTTACTACAAACTCTACTATTACCAGTTGTCCAGTCCGAACTATGATCTCGTATATCTTCACAATCCTTTGATTTAATTTGAAAACTTAAAATTATATTTGCACGATCATAGTTACCAATTTTTTTTTTTGTTTTTTAAAGGTTGACAGTCTAGTTGTTTGACCACAGCTCACCTGATGTTAAGTGAAGGTGTGGTCGAAGATGGTAAAGCACACCTAGCCTGGAATGGAACTGGCTCTCAAGTGAGGCTGCCGGAACACACCGTTAGGTGCTTGGCGGCAGATTTTCAACTTGAGGGTGGTAGCTAGCCAGCCGAGTACTAGAAAGTACCCTACCACCATGCTATAGTTTCCTCACGATGTTTTCCTTCACCGGCAGCTTAAGCTCATTGTTGGGGTTTGAACCCACGCCCTTCGGCATGCGAACCTACCGCGCTAACCACTGAGCTATCATCGCTACAAATCAATCAATATTCCGCTAGAATAGGATTAACGGTTCGAAATTACCTTACACAAATAAACATACACAAAATAAGTATAACACATACAAATGCCGATGAATATTAGATGCACGTAGACTTCGCTTTGCTCAGTCGCCAATTCTAAAAAGTCGGTTAAACGTATACCCGTCTATGTTCTACATATTATCAGAAAACGTCAGAACTGTCTTCTCTAATTGACAAAATCTTAAAATTAATACTACCTACTATTTACATTTACAAATAAAAAAAATCTAATAGGGAAATGTGACCAAAATGCTGGCAGCATTTATACTCGCCAGCTAGGTGTTTGACCACAGGTCACATAATGTTGAGTGATGGTGTGTTCGAAGATGGTAAACACACCTACATTATAGATTTATTACATTGTATTGGCAAGAGTAGTGTACGACGCCCTGAGACTCGATGGAGTGACGATATACGTAGGACAGCTGGCGGTGGATGGAAGCGAAAAGCCGAAGATCGGGCTGAGTGGTGTGTCTTGGGAGAGGCCTATGCCCAGCAGTGGACTAATATAGGCTGATGATGATGATGAATAGCTATCACGCCGGATATGATGGTCCTGCACACTCGTATTCTTTAGTAGTTATGGTAAAAGATACCGGCGAAATTGGATAAAACTTTCCTTTTAGGTTTTCATTGTTACTTGCCTTTGTTTTCCTGAAACATATTCCTGAATATTTTGATGCTGTTGCATAATTCAAGAACCACGCCCGTGATACAACAGCGTGAGCTTGTTTTATTCGATCAAATGAACGCGTATTTTGTAAAAGCTTTTTATCTTTGACTTACATTAAAAAAATGATCTGTTCTAAATATTCAAATTTTCACATACATATGCCGGAACAAATACGGGCTTTTATGAATAAGCTAATTGATGACATCCTCTATCACATTACTATTTATGAGGATTGCAGTATGTTGTGCCAAATCATTCTGCCGACGAATCATAAAACGTACAATGATATTTTTATTCCTCCACTATTCTATTACATTTTAATAAATCTTTTTGCGCTCGCAATTTCAGTATGATTTTTAGTTTTAGTCTGTATATTTCTTTTTTCTGGTGTGGCAACGTAATATGTATATGTTGTTGCTAATTAGTTTTATACAATTTCTTACAGAGTACATCGTTGACATATTTATATATCACAATTTAAAATAAATAAATATCATAGGGCATTACACACAGCGTCATCTGGCCCCAAACTAAGCAAAGCTTGTGCTATGGAAGACAGATAACTGATAGAATACTTAAATAGTTTTTTTTAAATTAAACTACAACCTCTGTGTATTTATTGAAAATAATGTGCATTTTGAGTGAGTTACAAGATGCAACAACGACATAGTATTATGTTTTCCAATGATTTAGATGTTTCTATAAATTGTATCAAAAACAAAAGCGTGCAAACTCGGACACTGCGAATTTTATATTATTACCCATTAAATATCGACATTAATAATTTTAGTACTTACATTTGATTTTCTATTTAAATATTCGTAATCCGGAGCGGTATATCAAACGGGTTAATCGGATTAAAGTTTTAGTTGTATCAACGCGAACGCAAATTGTTGATGCAGCCGGTGAAGTTTTTTTATATGTAAAAGCAATGAGCCGAACGAGACGCCTGTCCATGACCATTGCAGCGATACACAGAGCTTTGTGTAGTAAAACAAAGTTCAAGGCATCACTGCTTTGGCGCTCATTACTTTTGATGGTTCAACAGTCAATTTTTCAACAGCCCTGTGAATTCGCTTGCTGCAGTACCCTTCAAATCGGAACACAGTAATGTTATACACTACTGCTTGGCGGCAGGAAATCTGGTACTGTGATGTTTCCTACCTAGACGATTTCCTGCTAAGGAAATCTACTACTAAGTATAAAAATAGCTTGCAATAAACATATGCATACCAATGCCAGCGGTAGATCACCACCAAGTCAAGTTAAAATGTGAACTTAAATTACGGCGAAGTTAAACAGAAGTAATGATAATATGGGCGCCATGATATCTAGAATGGAGCGTGCCGAGGTTTTGCCCGTACATTGCCCTGTTATAGCATGAAGTGCCGGCCGCGAGTATTGATCAGGACTGCTGAATGTTACATAACTAGGCGACGGCCCGCACCCACTACCAAGACTGCCGTCTGCCGACTCCGTACCTACTGCAAGACTACATTGATTAATACTTTTATGTGTTCCCCCGTTGCCGCTTTCAGTAAAACTTTATCCACTTACACAGATAACTTGTTCGACTGCCGATTCGCCGGCTCATGTTACCATTAAAAAGTAGTATAAAAAAATAAGAGTTTTTTTGTTCGTCCTTCGCTGAGCTTGTGTGCGTGCGATCCATCACGTTAATTGAATGTAGAGTGGCAGATGTCTCTTCATCGACATACCTAACGTAAATAATGTGATACACGACACTAAACGCCGTGCCGTCCATTTATACGAATGCACCAATAAAACGACTATCGATAGAGCCTCGAAACGTCGTGTCAGCGAAAATGGAAATTCGATGTCTTAGAGATAAAGTTGCAAATTGAGAACACGAGGAAATATAACACAAATCAGATTTGTCGTCAATAACGAACCTAAAGTGGTTTTCAGCGTCGCAGTTCTTTTTCAGATAGTAGTTTTTGTTGGCGCCACGAACATTTGTAAAATATCATTTTTACACGACTGCCTAAAAAAGTGTAATATTTTCAGGGTTCAATTATGTAAGTTTATTTATTTCGTCACGTTTAAATGCCTATACAGATTTGGAAGTATGGGATAGTCTCACTTGAAAGCCAGTTCCATTCCAGGCTAAGTGTATCTTTCATCTTCGACCATACCGCCATTTAACATCAGGTGAGCTGTGGTCAAAAACTTAGCCTATCATGTACAGAAAAAACATCATTATAAATATTTTGAAAAAAACACATTCTGTTGTGGTCATTCGTGTTATTAATTTTCATAATTAAGCTTGTTAGACAATCTTCTTATTATACACGACTTTAACTTACAAAAATCCAAGATATTCCTATTTTACGTAACCTTACCTTAATTAACATACCAAAGCTTCCTACCAAATTAATTAACAAAATTATTTTGTACTACGCCTTTAATATTGCTCTTCAAATGTGCAAGTGTATGGAAAACTGTTGGATCCGTGCCTACGGCGTAGCTCGTAGCAGTTTTGTAACGAACACATTTAGGTTACGCTACGCCCTGGCGGAATAAAAGCTGCCTCTACCATCTCGTTGCGTAAGCCACCCGTCAGCAAAAAAAGGTTTTCCTAAAAATTCCTGTACAATGCGACAAACTTATTTGGCCCGAAATTGTTTTATTTTTAGGGTAATTGTTATTTATGTTCAAAACAATATGATGTTGGACTTAACAAATATTGAACACGCTGTAAAGTTTGAACCTTACCCATAATTTAAGGTCGCTATCATAGTGGCTAAACTGTATATAGATATCTAAGATGAATTGTATTTTTTTTCACAGCTTACCTGATGTTAAGTGACGATGTGGTCGAAGATTGTAAAAACCTAGCCTGGAATGGAACTAGCTCTCAAACGAGGCTGCCGGAACACCGTTAGACGCTTGGCGGCAGATTAAAGATAGAGAGTGATAGTTACAAGTTTTAAGTCACAAGACTCAAATTACGTCACTGAAACTTGTCCCTTCTCTCAGATGTTCTTGATCTTTGACCACTTTCTAACAAACTTGTGGTTAATCTACGACATCAACCATACAAAACTAATAAATAATTTATCCACCCGATTGTCGGAGTGGAAAATTGTAAAACCTTCGGTTGACGTAAGCCGGGTTTATCGCGTATCTACGCAAATCAGTTTTATCCAGTTGCCATCAGAACCTTGAGAAACTACACTCACGCTAATACGATTGTGTTAGTAATTTCAGTATTTGCACGGCCGTCACATGGTCTAAGTAATTCTGAATCCTAAAGCCCGACGCTCACTGTAAAATCGAGACGATTTACGACGTACCAACCGTCGTAAGAAACTACCCAGTTTTAAATGGGTGTAAAATGGTACCTCATTTTCTAAAGCTAAGAACAAGCGTAGGGGGTGTGTCTGTTTTGAATTTACGGTTTACGGAAGAGTTGATTTTTCTATGGCCGGTTTTACACTGCGATTCGCGACTTTCATGTGGGAATTGGGTTTGTGCTGAAAAGTCAACATGGCGGACTTAATTGTGTTTACCGTCGGTCGTGTTAGAGACAGCCTCATAAATGCACGCTCAGCTTGGCGTCAACATGAAACTACACTGTCTCGTGTACAGTTTGGGGCGTGTCTGTGTACATACTGTGTACACACCACTCCATTTGTGAATTGTAGCGATGATAGCTTAGTGGTTAGCGCGGTAGGTTCGCATGCCGAAAGGCGTGGGTTCAAACCCCAACAATGAGCTTGAGCTGCCGGTGAAGGAAAACATCGTGAGGAAACCATAGCATGGTGGTAGGGTACTTTAGTACTTTAGTACTCAAGTTGAAAATCTTCCGCCAAGCACCTAACGGTGTGTTCCGGCAGCATCACTTGGAGCCAGTTCCATTCCAGGCTAGGTGTGCTTTACCATCTTCGACCACACCTACACTTAACATCAGGTGACCTATGGTCAAACACCCAGCCTGTCAACCGTTAAAAAAACAGAATTATTAATCCGGCGAAATTAATGTTTAATTTCACAAGTTTTAGATAGCGATTATTTATTATCAAAGTTGTGTTACTGCTTATGGATATTATAATCGTGTATCGCTCGCACGTGTTTTTTTTTGTTCAAAACAAATAATTGTTCATTACATAAAGAAAATTATGTTATGTTACGGTGTTCAAGAAAAATTATCTATATCTATATTTGTTTAGCAATCATAGCTGTTAATGTGAACACAAGGAATGTACTAATATGACGCATAAATAAGGCATGATTCCTGAAATAACTTGAGAGCCAGTGCTTTCCATCAGCCTTAGAGTATCGACCGCCATTTTCTAATAATATCCCTGAGAATAAAGCCGTCTTATAAATGAGTTCAGAAAATGCTATTCTGTCCCTGTATTCTAACCCAATCGGAAAGGCTTTAGTTCCTACTATTTGCGAGTTAAAAGCACTTGACATCGTTTTTGGCAAACATCGGACATGGCACTTAACCGATTGTTTCAGTAAAAATGGTTGAAGGGGTCTTTCTTCCGACTGGTGGTTACATCGCCTTGGCGCGAATTTTTAGTTTACATGAAAATTTCTAGTTAAATTTATAATCCCACTAATATTATAAATGTGAAAGTTTGTATGGATAGATGGATGTTTGTTACTCTTTCACGCAAAAACTAGTGAACGGGTTTGGATGAAATTTGGTATGGAGGTAGCCGAGTCCCTGGAACAAGACACACATCATCATCATCATCATCACGCGGGTAAAACCGCGGGGCGCAGCTAGTAATGACTAAATAATCAATTATTTATTTTGTAAAATTTAGATAATATAGATTTGATAGTATCCACCAAAAAAAAGTGTACATTTTGCAACATGCTCATTTTGAAAAACTGTTATTTATACCCCTATAATGTACACCTATTACATAATGCATATTTTGGAACATTGGACATTTTGGGAAGTGGACAATTATTCTCAACCTTATCCTTTTTAAATCACCATTTATAATTATTAGGACCGTTTGTTTAAAGAAAGTAGAAATACTTTAAACTCTACCGTCACATCAAAGCATTATTTTCTCGCTAAGAAATTGTTTGATTTAAGTTCTAATAATAACAAATTCTCGCTGTTCATAATACTTTCGAGAATTTAATGTGTAAACTTTGACTGTAAATTAATTTAAAATCTCCGAAGTCAGTTTTCCAAGATAAGTTTTGTGACTTGAATAGATGGGCATTTCTTGTTTCGATGTATTATTCATTGAAGTACACTCGATCAATAAAAAATATTAATATAGTCTCTTATCTAACGGCGAAGGAAAACATCGTGAGGAAACGTACAAGTTCTTGATGACGTGTAAAGTCTGCCAACCCGCACTTGGCCAGCGTGGTGGAATTATCCTGCTCATAATGAGAAGAGGCCCGTGCCCAGCAGTGGACTCTCAATAGTATACAAAAAATCGCTGTCCGCAAAACCACGCATCGGTAAATCCGTTGGTATTGGTTGGTATCCGTTGGTTGGCATACGGTTTTCTCTGTCATTAAGAGATTTTTGTATACAATACATTATAATGAATCTTTTGTATTTGACTCAAGTCGCTAAAATGAATTTTACTCGTGGGAAGCCGAGACATGGTCGAAGATGACTTACAGACTGACACGTTGACACTTAGGAGTATATCTTTATTTGTTACGAAACTCTAAAAATGAGAGTAAAAATTGACAGACGTCACAATTACTTTATTATATATAAGACACTTTCCCGTTATATTCGTGAGATGTGTGTGGTTAGACAACTTGACGGTAATTCGAATCCTCCTAATACGTTCCTCTCTACTCGTAATCTTCTCGGCTGAGCATTCGCTCGTGGAAGATATTTATTTATTCAGTAGGCCTGTGAAGCGGAGCTTTAACAAGCGAGTCCAAAGGATTAGCTCAGTCTGGATTCGTCTGCATTGCGCAAGTGTAATGAATGCTATCATTTGAGCCATATTACAGTGACAATAGTCTTTTATTACCGTGATGCCAGTTCATCTTTTGTTTAATGCAACTTGACGTAGTATTCTAGAGCATGCGTTATTATCTCCCCGTTGTTCTTTTGTCAATTTAAATGGGAGTGACAGTTGACAGCAGTAGTTTATCTCAAATTCTATATTACCTATTCCGTATTTTAAGGTATGTGTCACTTCAACAGTGAAGCCTATCTGAGTCAATAAATACCTCCACTCGAGTCCATCTGGCGATCCCTCACTCTCCTAATTATTTTTAGTTTCATTAAATAGGCTGAAATCCATCTGGGCAAACCTAAAATCGGTAAATTATGTACAGAATATCCAACCTTAAATCGATTAGACACGTTTTTTACACTTAATCTTTCTAGGGCGAAAGTGACAGAAAGTTTCTATAACAATATTTCTCCATCGTAGACCTATGGAATGGCTTTACAAATCACCAATAAGGGTCACTAGAGTTGATCGACAAATGTGGAAAAACTCTGACAGGCAACTTAGTTTTGTCTCGACAACAAAGTATTGAGCTCTACTCGTAACGCAATGTTTTGTTTTTGATTGATATATTTCAAATGCGTCACTTGAAAGCCAGCTTTATTCTAGGCTAGGTTTGATCACCATTTACGACTACACCGTAAAATTAAAATCAGTGCTGTGGTCTAACACCTAGCCTGTCTTAAAAAAGACTGGGTTTGCACAACCTGATTCCATCCGACTCTTTTTATTATCAAACGGTCAGAAATAAGACTAAATCCCCCAGCGACGTTTTCGATGTGTTTGTAATTGGCGTTAACAATAAAGAGTTATCTTTTTTTTTATGCTTGACTAGCTAGGTGTTTAACCACAGCTCACCTAATGTTAATTGAAGGTGTGGTCGAAGATGGTAAAGCACACCTAGCCTGGAATGGAACTAGTTCTCATGGCTGGCTAGCTTATTCCCTAGCCCTTCTATACTATATATAATTGTAGTAAAAACGAATATTTGTTCGCTACTTCTTCATGCGGTGAAACACAGATTTGTATAAAGTTGGAAACAGAGATAGTTTTACCTTGGATTGACATAGGTATAGGTTACTTATATTCCGCAAAACACGTGTAAAACCGCGGAGCGCAGTGAGTTGTTTATATGCACTGACACACTGCCGGAGTTTGTATTTCCTGTTCATTAATCTTTGTACATTATTCGTACATTGAACGTGGGCGCATTTTATTCTATATCATATTGTCAAAAAAGTTAAGTAGGTACTAAATACAGATCTTGACTCAATTTATTTATTAGTTTGTCTAAGATTATGAGACTATTGGTCTGGTGTCTATACAAATATTTGTAGCTTTGTGGATTCGCGTTGTTAGTTTTATTACCAGAGTAA
The DNA here is from genome assembly GCA_905404145.2 of Biston betularia. NCBI lineage: Eukaryota > Metazoa > Arthropoda > Insecta > Lepidoptera > Geometridae > Biston > Biston betularia. Next base: position 8,017,756 of record FR989879.1, read on the forward strand.
AGTTTTTATAGGTAGAGCCTTTTCTTGTTCCTCTTAAGCCGGTATCGAGTGGATTTGGAACTGTTTGTTTCGTTGTATTTTCGTTATTACTAAAACATCATTTATGAGGTTAATGTTTAAGATATTTAAGGATCCAATCTATATGTGATCTAATTTAGAAACACGATTACTTTTAGTTTCCTCGATAGAAAAAAAATCCAAAGTAACCCCAAACAATCTATAGAAAACCTCGATACGGCGTAAATACTGCACGGAAAGTCATCAGGCTTTGTATAACAATAAAATTACATTTTCTCTAAATAGTTATTACATAAAAATTACCAAAATATGATTTTGCTTGAACAAACGAAGGAAATACCTAAATTTTTGCGCGTTTCGTCCATTCTAAGCAGAGCTACCACGCTGTTCCCCTATCCGCTTTAGTACCGCTTCGACTGTCGGACGGGGAGGTTGTGTCGCTGTTGAGGTTGCTTTTACGTACGATCACAAAGTAAACGAACCGGATCAACAAATTTGCCACTTGTAGCCATAGACAGGTGGCCGAGTGGTATCGGTACCCGATTCTAATCCGCAGTCACGGGATCGAAACCAACCAACACTGGAAGATTATTTTTGCACACAAATTTTGTTGTATTTTATTTTGTTTTTTTAACAGACTCGATTTTATAAATTATAATAAAATTAAATAATATATAATTATCATAGGACATTACACACAGCGCCATCTGACCCCTAACTAAGCAAAGCTTGTACTATGGAAGTCAGATAACTGATAGGTAATACTTCAATACTTTTTTTGTAAATACATACAGTACATCCAGATACAGAACAAACATTTGTTTATGCTTGTCCTGGGTGGGAATCGAACCCACGCCTTGGAGCAGACATACAGGGCTGTCAATTTTAAAAGGAGGAGGTTTTCAATTCGACAATTTTTTTTTGTAATGGTTTGTTATGCTAGGTCTGCTATACTGTAAGTGTGTTCCGCGGAACCCTAGGGTTCCGCGATACCTCTGTAGGGGTTCCGCAAGAATTTAGAAAAAAAAATCAAAACACCTGTCTCTGGTCGAACGTTTTGACTCCGCGGCCGCGCATAGGTTTATTTATTTATTTATTTGTATAAACATGTGTTACAATAGCTGGTACAATATCTCATAAGTTTGGTATTTTTTTTTTTTTTAATGGTTGACAGGCTAGTTGTTTGACCACAGCTCACCTGATGTCAAGTGAAGGTGTGGCCAAAGATGGTAAATCACACCTAGCCTGGAATGGAACTGGCTCTCAAGTGAGGCTGCCGGAACACACCGTTAGATGCTTGGCGGCAGATTTTCAACTTGAGGGTGGTAGCTAGCCAGCCGAGTACTAAAGTACCCTACCACCATGCTATGGTTTCCTCACGATGTTTTTCCTTCACCGGCAGCTCAAGCTCATTGTTGGGGTTTGAACCCACGCCCTTCGTCATGCGAACCTACCGTGCTAACCACTGAGCTATCATCGCTACAAATCAACATGTATACTTGTATACTTGTGAGCGCGCTGTCCCTTTGATAAAAGCCGCCTCTGAATTAGACGCTATAGTTGTCAACAAGCGACTTTCGACTCTAACTTTAAAAAATAAAGTCGAGATTGTTTACAACGCAATTTTTAAATTTCTCATTTTATTTTTGCTTTTTGTTTATCAAATCCCATTAGTTACTTTTTTTTAATATCTTCTATTATTGTACTTGCCATATGGTAAAGTAAGTAATAATTAGTAACTGTTACATTGTACTTTTATTATGCTTATTAATAAAGATTCTTTATTAAAGAACACACTTTTAAAAAGTATTGTTTTATTATAGGGTTCCATCAAGTATTTTGCTTCCCAAAAGGGTTCCGACACCAAAAAAGTTTGAGAACCACTGTGCTAGGCTATGTTTGACCACAGCTCACCTGATGTTAAGAGAAGGCGTGGTCGAAGATGGTAAAGCACACCTAGCCTGGAATGGAACTGGCTCTCAAGTGAGGCTGCCAGAACTCATGGTTAGATGCTTGGGGACATAATATTTTCAACTCTCGTGTGGTAGCTAGCCAGCCGAGTACTAGAGAGTACGCTACCACCACGCTATGGTTTCCTCACGATGTTTTCCTTCACCGGCAGCTCGAGCTCATTGTTAGGTTTGAACCCACGCCCTTCGGCATGCGAACCGACCGCGTCAACCACTGAGCTATCATCGCTACAAAAATGTATATGTATGTTAAATAAATATAAATAAATAAATATCGTAGGACATTACACACAGCGCCATCTGGCCCCAAACTAAGCAGAGCTTGTGTGATGGAAGTCAGATTACTGATAGAATACATAAATACTTTTTTTTGTAAATACATACTTATAATACATACAGAACAGCTAGACACAGAACAAACATTTGTTTATTCACAAAATGTTTGCCCTGAATGGAAATCGAACCCACGCCTTACAGCTCTCAAGGCAGATATACTACCAATGAGCCAACGGGGCTGTCTGTTACGCGATAATTCCGCTAATTATGAATCGATTTTGATAATTTTTTTTTTGCTTGATAGATCCATACTTCTGAGGTGGTCTCATATAAACTTTATCGAAATCGGTCGAGCAATTTTTAAAAATCAACATAAATATAAAAATTGTATACGTCGATGACATTTTCGTTTACTCCGAAACCTCGCTGTTTCATTAGAGCATAAATAAATAAAATAAATGAAAAAGCAAATCCAATATGGCCGCCATCAAAATAGATGCTTACATATTTTTTCACAACTCCTATAATATGGGTATCAAATAAAAGGGCTTGACAAGTAGAATAGAGTAAACTTTAAAAAAGCAAATCCAATATGGCCGCTAACAAAATGGCGGATTACATATTTTTTCACAATACCATCAATATGGGTATCAAATGGAAGAGCTTGACTAGTAGAATACATTATAATAAAAAAAGCAAATCCAATATGGCCGCCATCAAACTAGAGGATTACATATTTTTCCACCACTCCTATAATATGGGTATCAAATAAAAGGGCTTGACTAGTAGAATAGAGTAAACTTAAAAAAAAGCAAATCCAATATGGCCGCTAACAAAATGGCGGATTACATATTTTTTCACAATACCATCAATATGGGTATCAAATGGAAGAGCTTGACTAGTAGAATACATTATAATAAAAAAAGCAAATCCAATATGGCCGCCATCAAACTAGAGGATTACATATTTTTCCACCACTCCTATAATATGGGTATCAAATAAAAGGGCTTGACTAGTAGAATAGAGTAAACTTTAAAAAAAGCAAATCCAATATGGCCGCTAACAAAATGGCGGATTGCATATTTTTTCACAATGCCATCAATATGGGTATCAAATGAAAGGGCTTGATTAGTAGAATAGATTATAATAAAAAAAAGCAAATCCAATATGGCCGCCAACAAAATGGCAGATTACATATTTTTTCACTACAACCTCAATATAGGTATCAAAATGAAATGAATGGGATTGACTAGTAGAATGGAGAATACTTTAAAGTTGATCCAATATGGCCGCCAACAAAAATTAAAACACACATCTATGTTTTTCACAAAAAAATTCGGGAATTGAACCCATGCCATAAAGCTATATTCTACTAAAAAAGAAATATTTATTATTATTTTATTTTAATTTAGTATTTTTTAAATGACTTCTCCAAAATGGATATGCGAGTAAAGCCATGGGTAAAGTAATAAACTATTTTTTTTTAATAATTATGCACGTCATTATTTTGAATCAATCAATTATGAACATACTAAAGTATACATAAACACCCAAACATCTATGTTCTTCTCAACAAAATTTGCCCTCGGTGGGAATCGAACCCATGCCATACAACTCATGACGCAAACGTGCTGACTGGGTAGTCAAAATAATAATACTTTTTCGTCGTTTATTATTCGTCAGTGGAAAGGAAAAAAGTGAGGTGTATCGTAGGAGTTGCTTACGGTATGTCATATTCTTAGGTTCCATAGTGTTATAATAAATTAATTATTTTCAATAGATAAAATAGGGAATTAAAAATGTTCAGTTACATAAAAAGAAATACACAAATTTACAAACAAAAAACCTACTCCATGACCCTTAGGCCAACTAAACGCACTGCTTCAATGAAACAGCGAGGTTTTTTAATACTTGTGTTGATTTTTTTTTACTTGCTCGACCGATTTCGATAAAAAATATATGGGACCATCTCTGAAGTATGGATCAACCAAGCAAAAAAAAGAATCATCAAAATCGATTCATAATTGGCGGAATTACCAGGAGGTCGTCTAGGTAGGTACAGACCACCGCAGTACTAGATATTCTGCCGCCAAGCAGTAGTGTGTAAACATTACTGTGTTCCGGTTTGAAGGGTATTGCAGCTAGCGCAATTACTGGGCTGTTGAGACTAACCATCTAGTCTCAAAGTAATGAGTGCCAGAGCAGCGATGCCCTGGACTTTGTTTTGTTACTCAATGTTCTGGGTATCGCTACAATGGTCATGGACAAGCGTTATCTCTTATCATCAGGAGAGTGACTCGATCGATTTATTACTTTTACATAAAAAAAAATTGTCGAATTGAGAACCTCCTCCATTTAAAATCGAGTCGGTTAAAAAAAATAAGATAGATAGATATAACTCTTTATTGTGGACATCATAAATAGAAAAGAGTACAGAGAATAAAGAACCTTATGAACTAGTGCCACAAGTGGCGGCCTTATCGCTAACAGCGATCTCTTCCAAGCAACCAAGAAAAGAAAAAATACAATAGAGAACATAAAAAACAGACGGGAGATGTAACACTAATAAGAAAAAAATAAAATAAAAATAAAACGTATTATAAAAATAATAAGTATACAAAAATAATCGTATTATAATGTATTTAAAAAAAACGAAATATTTATGTATTATATTTATTTAAAATACCTATCAACAAAATTTGTGTGCAAAAATAATATTCCGTATTAATATGGTGTTGATTTCGATCCCGTGACTATGTGGCCGTACTCATACAGCTTGTTACCACTCGGCCACCAGTCTACTAATATAAGCGGCAAAATAGTTGATCCAGTTCGTCTACTTAGCCGTTTAAGTATTTAGCTCAAACCGATTTTCATTTCGCCGCCGTATGTGTATCGACAATGCCTGTAGCGCGTGGCGCCGACGGCGGCGCGCGGTACTAGCTGTTCGCTCGTGTGCCTTGCGCACTCACACACGGAGCGCACAGAATACCTAAAATCGACTAGAGAAATGCACTCGATAGGCCCTTAATAATGTAACTTTTATAGCCCTAATAATTTTCACATTAACTCCTGATTGCAGGATTAAAATATCCATACTTTTATAGCTTTTTCAATTGTGTTGGCAACATCTTCACCCGGTATCTCAGTCTAACTCTAGTTACATCTGCCGGTTTCTGCGAACTTGGATTTTCATTGACCTTTCCCGCTCATTGTATATTAGATAATTTCGTGAGTCCAAATTAACAATCCTAAATAGTCCTTTTCCTCTGAGTCAGACTGCTTCGCAAACATCCTGATGACTTAAGTTCTTGCAGTGTTGCCATTACAGAAATTGCAATATTATCTTCAACAATTTAACATAGCCAATATGATTTATGCGCTCTAAAATAGGAATCTGAAACTTATATTATAAAACAGAAATCTGCATGGATTTAGCATTTTTTTTTAAACTATTAGGTACATTGAAAGTTATTATTTTATCTCTCTAATTGGGCTGTTATAGAGCCACTGCTATTGAGATTTTTGGTTTCACGTCTTTTTGATCGACGATACGAGCAACATCTACTACTTACTGAAACGATTGAAAATATAGTCTGACTATCGAGGTTGTGGTAGTGTGTCTCACTTTGTACCAATGTTACAAATACGGAACTTTGTGACTATTCTTTGATCCTTTAGCTATCGAGTGGTGTCATATTTTAATTTTAGGATGTTGTGTGTTGTGCAACATCAAATTGTATCCCCCGACGTTGTTATGTATTGAATTGCCTCCCACTATGGGAGCAAATTCAAAAACAAAAATTAATCAAAAAAAAAAACGGTTTCTTTTTTAAATTTCAACCATCAGGGAGGTGGATTGATCTGGCAGCACTGAGTTCAAAGGCCAAAGTGTAATCCGGCTTTAACTGCAGTGTGCCCGCTAACCCGTATTACGATTGTGAGTAATGCATTGTCTCTGAATGTACGCTCGTCGCTGTTAAGTAACATTGCATAACCTGATTTAGCTCGCAACATGCAATATGCATGGGATTTTAAATTTTTACAAAATAAAAATTTGTTATATACCTACGCACGTGGTAATATCTATTGTTATAATTTAGCGATTTAAATGTTCATCAACTGTTACAGTAAAATTCTAACCCATGTCACGGATAAACTCTCCCATTGTTCTTGTCACCGAGGCCGGCTACTTACCGCGAATTCATGTTTTTTAAAATATTTGTTGTTGACAGTCTAGGTGTTTGTCCACAGCTCACCTGATGTTAAGTGACGGTGTGGTCGAACACCGTAAACACACCTAGCCTGGAATGGAACTAAAAATGGAAAGTCATGTTTCTATATACAATGTTGTAAAATGTAAACTATTAAACTGTCACTGTCATGTCTTATGTGTTGTCAAGTACCTAACATAATTTTCTTCATATACCAATAATTTAGGGTATATTCAGTGGCTACTGCCCGCCAACAACAAGCGCTGTGAAAAAAGTCTTTCCATTCGCGAAACGAGACACTTGTATCCAATTTTTAGCCTTGTCACGTTCCGTACGGGTGAGACTATACTGTCTAATGCGCGTGCAAGGGGAAGAAGTAAAAGCATTTGTTTGTATTTTTGATCACCGATAAGTTGATCACAAATACAAACAGCCTCACTTGAGAGCCAGTTCCATTCCAGGCTAGGTGTGCTTTACGATCTTCGACCACACGTTCACTTAACATCAGGTGAGCTGTGGTCAAACACCTAGCCTGTCAAACATTAAAAAAAAAAAAAGTTGAGTGGTGTTCATTCGATCTCTTTACGATACATTTTGCGAAATTTATCCAATGGGAACAAAGAGAGGTCGCAAGATTACCGTCGGATCATTCGATAGCGCATGAATTGGTAAAATACATTAGGTTATTATACAAAAAGAAAATAAAAATCTATACGAGTAGGTATAGTACCTATGTAGAAAACACCATTTTTGTCCTCTATTCCTCTATTTTTGTGTCACACGGATAGATTTAGACCCTTTTGGTTACTTATAAGGTACATCTTTGGTCACCCTGATAGCAACAATGGTGATTAAGATTATCGCTTGTTCGCGTGTCTGTTTTAATCCATATTCACGATATGAGATCTTTATTACTAGTGTTTTATATAACGCACGATGACGATTTAATTTGTTTGTACGCTACCAATTTTAAAAATAATTCGACCGTGACTCGTCTGAGCGAAGTAAGATTTGTATAGAAATATTGTAGAACATTTCAGCGCCATCTAGTTCAAAACTATGCAAAACATGTGATATGAGAACCGAGTACATAATAGTTTTTAATGTTTTTTTGAAAAAATAATCTGAATCTACTGGGACAAATCAGTGTTTGCTCGTTTGTCCGTTTGGTCGACGATTAACTAGAGTACTGTTAATTCGATCACCACAAAGCTTAACATGCAATAAATCTATGCAAACACAATTTTTTAAATTGACGTTTGAGCAAACTCTTCAAAGCAGAGCAAAGTCAACTCTTGTAGCGATGATAGCTCAGTGGTTAGCGCGGTAGGTTCGCATGCCGAAGGGCGTGGGTTCAAACCCCAACAATGAGCTTGAGCTGCCGGTGAAGGAAAACATCGTGAGGAAACCATAGCATGGTGGTAGGGTACTTTCTAGTACTCGGCTGGCTAGCTACCACCCTCAAGTTGAAAATCTGCCGCCAAGCATCTAATGGTGTGTTCCGGCAGCCTCACTTGAGAGCTAGTTCCATTCCAGGCTAGGTGTGCTTTACCATCTTCGACCACACCTTCACTTAACATCAGGTGAGCTGTGGTCAAACAACTAGCCTGTCAACAATAAAAAAAAAAAAACTCGTTTAAGTGCATGTTCAACCAATTTATTTATGGATTATTTTATATTTAATCCCTATCTATTAACTGCTCTACGTTTACACCGAGCATTGAGTCATGGCGCTTTTTAAAGCTGGACGGACATCGCACATGATTTGGAGTAGGCTCTTTATCTTACTATCGCATCGACATAATAATGATGCTTAAAACGAATTTAACTCGTAGAATGGGCATGTCGCGAAGTGTCTGTTCGGGGAGAACTACCTACTAGTAAAATTACATAACACATCAACTACGAAACTTGCTTCAATGGGCAAACTAGTTAGTGATAGCAGACTTATCCGTCTACTCGAATTATAAACGCCGTTCTGAAAGCAATTGTTAGGTTAGGGTGGTTAAAACTTTCGGGATCCCATTTCGAACTAAAGTTTTACTCGTTTGCTAAATATGGTCCCCCAAAGATTTAATCCTTTTGTTGTTCCTCATTAATATTAAATCCAGTGAGTTCATATTTGTTTTCATGTTGTTCAAATAGGCACACGTACGTATGTATGTATGTCTATTAAATGGCACATGAAAGTTCGCGTGTACAATTGTATATATTTATATAATTATGTTTCCATTGTTGTCTTGTATTACATATCGTATTCTGTTACAATTATAAGTATGTACCTATACAACATAAATGTCTTATAGCGTTAAGCAAAAGTATCATAGGTGCGTTTTATTTCAAGCTATATTATAAGCTACCTTCAACCCAAGTTCATTAAGAAAGGTTGATTCGTTATAAATTTGAGTGGGAACAAAAATACACACACACGCTTCCTCGTGTATTGTATCGAGTGTTTGTAATGTGTTCTAGATCTCATGTGAGGAATATGCAGAATCTGATATCTATTTTCTCTCTCGAGAAAATAGATTCCTAGAGAACATCTTGTATATTTCATTTAGTTCTTTGTTCTCTTCTAAATTGTTCACGCGCGATTCATTTACATTCAAAAGACAATTTTTTAAGTGCATTTCATATAGTTTTCGCATAAGTCATTTCTGATTAACTCATTTTAAAAGAGAATGCAGTTAAATTTGCTCGGGGGAAAATAATTCTGCTAGTTTTTCTTAGTCTAGCGTTGGCACTTGTATAAATCTTATTAGATTTACAGTGCCTCTCATTTAGTCCGTAATGGAATTCTTCTGGGGAATTATTTACAGCTTAATACTTTATTCGAATAAGTTCAGGTAATCATCCATACTTTGCCTGCCTTAATAACAAACTCTTGATGAATGGTGAATCTGGTGACCATTATTAAATGACCTTTGTCCGTTCTCCAAGGTCCGCTAATCCATTTGAATTAATGACATTAACGTAAACTGGTGCGTACAGGCACCAACGGCAATTGTAATGTCTGGAAACCGCGCGCAAATTTCATTCATACGACACACCCACGCCCAATTTGTTCACCGCTCTCAGATTACAATATAATGAGGAAAGAACGTCTCCGAAACTTTTCCACAGTCATTTCTACAAATTGCCGTCGTCTCGGGCATGGCTTCATACCAAATTCGTGCCCTACCTTTTTTAAATGTCCGATTGTGTACTACGCTGATGTCTTTGGGTCCCGGAGCACATGATTATCATAATCTACCCAATAGAAACTGTATCAATATTAACTCGCAAGTTACAATCTGTGTCTGCCTTGCCCAACAAGGACGAAATTTCAATATTATTTCTGTATATCTTCAACCCAGTTTACGCAGTCGTACTGCCGCTGTCTAATATTGATTTGTACGGTTCTCAAGAATTTTACAATCTCGAAAGAGACAGCCGTACAGATGAAATACGTGTTTCTACGTGGTGCATTGAACTGTGGCTGGTGGCTGGGTGACTTCGGATGCACTAACGGAAATGGTTCGGACCCGCCCGCGCTCAGCTGGTCCAGTGCGCACTGCTCTCACTAGTTCGCACCGGCGCAGAGCAGATTCCGAATAGCCGCTCTACTACTGGTCTTTTTATTTACGTGTAGACATCGACCCGCATTAAAAGCATTAAAAGTATGTTTCAACCTTAATAGTCTCGTCCCCTTATTTGCTTTCTAGGAAATTTAAGACAAAACTTCACGTTTTTATTAGTCTGAGAGCTCTATCTTGTTTTTTCCTGGTTTTCTATTTCCGCCTTCTTTGTATCGATTTCGTACTCTACTGGGCTTATAGATGTATCTGCCCGAACTTTGGCATGTTTGATATAATAATATGCGCCATAACGCTTCGTGTTAATTTAGCTTTAATATTAAGCAATTTTCATATCTGTGCGGAGTTGTTACGTTCGTAATTGAATTATATGGAGTGCGGCAATTCTAGCGTGCACTTCACGATTGATTTATGTACGTTGAAATGCCCTGGAGGCTGTTTAGCACAATATGCGACCGTGCCCTCAATCCCAGATTATCTCTGCACGTATAGCTCTAACTGTATTTTAACGATGACTCTTATTATTCTTCTCACTTCTACTTTATATACTTCCAGGTGTTGAAATAAGGTTAACATTTTCGAGATAATCCGAATGCAATTTAAAAAGATTTGCAAAAGGGACTACACAATCGAGTTGAGATCCCTTAAGTCCTTTACGGAATCCGCTCGTACCAAAGTCTGCTCGCCCTGAGGTTATTCACTGCAATAAATTACGTAACGTTGTGAAAATCTTTGTTCTTATCTTTAAGGCCTTGCTCGCCAATGTGTCGTTGACTCGTAATCTAGACTAGTAATCCTCTATCTATACACTGCAACCCTCAACTGTTGTCACCATTCAATATCACGTGACTTTTGATGTGCGTACTCCTACTTAAGCACTTTATTGGCTTCTTTAAGTGCTGAGCCGTGTGTGTTACATTTTGTTTGTTAAATCAGTTTTAACTAATTTACATAACTGTCTACATCATTGCCTAGAGTTAGGTTTGAGATTGTTTCTTTTTCGTTGTTGACGTTTTATTATTAAATAACTGAGATACATTAATTGTGCAAATATTGAATCTACCAATCCATCGGATATACCGAGTATTGTGCGTGTTTCGAAGCTGAATCATTTGTATCTTATGAAAGCATCAGAAGTACTAAAGCAGAAACTCGAGCAATTTTTAGACTATTTCTGAGAACTATAAATATTATCTAGTTCATATTCCAATAAACTTCCTTCGTCTTCACCTTCGGTTTACACGCGAGAAGTGAGTGAATCTACAGAGCATGGCGTAGCAACGACCGTGACGTCCAATGTTTATACTTCATGCTTACATTCTGTTTACTCTATAATAATTTCATTGACTGAAATGTTTCATGGAATGAGATGGAACATGTATCCATAACTGCGCAAGAGGACGTTTCCTAGCAAGGCCGCACGCTCCTTCTAGACGTTTCTATGATAAAATTATGTCCTTTTCGAAGCCAATGATATTACAACACAATTTCCGCCTTTTTCCTGCTATAGACTTGGGACTAATGATATTAGATATTGAAATTTCGTCAGTGCTTTCAATATTCCTTCATCGCGGATTCATTTTTATTGAAATTTACGTACCTTTGGAAAAGAATGGGACTTATGCTCAGTAATTGAACTTCTTTTTCTAGGAGTATTTTCTTAATCAAAGTAAAGTTGATTGCTTTATAATTTTCTGCATCATTAGTATTATGCAAAAACTAAATTAAATTGCGATATCATAGGATACATAGAAATGTTCAATCAAGGTTCGGTTTGCATGCGTATAACAACATAAATTGTAGAGTATAGAATATGTATAACAATAAAATGGATGGGTATTGTTACTATCGTATTTTTCTCAATAAAAGTGACAACAATTCATAAGAACACTTCTTCATAAGATAATAATTTTTATAGATAATCAGTTGTATTGTAAAGTTCGATATATCGTTTTCTCTCTAAAGATTACAATAGCCTGTTTTCAACATCAGACGCGCAGATAAAATCGCCTTCCAGCAGGAATATCCACACGTTGCCCGTAGTCAAATCTAATATCGGAAATTGACTCGACGGTTTATCCACTTTGACCTCGTCACCGTTCCGCTATGCTCGAGGTGAGGTAAAAGTATTATCCCCCACTTCATTGCGTTATCAAATCACAGGCTCGACGCTTTAGATGTCCTATTTCGAAGTGGTGGAGCCGTATCTAGAGTTAGATAATTATTATGATAGGTAACATTACTTCTAGACCGCATTATAGTATCATTATAGGGCATGGTATGGTTTTTTTATGATTGACAGGCTAGGTGTTTGACCACAGCTCACCTGATGTTAAGTAAAGGTGTGGTCGAAGATAGTAAAGCACACATAGCCTGGAATGGAACTGGCTCACAAGTAGGCTGCTGGAACACACCGTTAGATGCTTGGCGGCAGATTTTCGATTTGAGGGTGGTAGCTAATGTAAGGTAGGTATAATGTATGGTCAAAAGAAAACTTATTTCGAATATTAATAATATCTGTAAACTAAGATTACGTTTATTCATATTTTAAACTACTCATTTTTTTTTTACTAATGATACAATTGTTAGTCATTCGGCTAAAATAATGCTTCAGTAATTTCTTCATATTTGTTGCTGAGTGTACTTATCAAAGTTTAAGTATACAATGCTCTGTAATATAGTGTAGGATAAATTAGCATTTTTTTATATAATAAGATAAATTAGATGGTTATATGAAAATGCATTATGCGCATTAAATTTACTTAATTTACTTAAGCCGCTGAAAAAAACTGAAATCCAGTGAAAAATGAAATTTATTTATTATTCGGTGAACATATAAAATAATACAAAAACTTTCATACTAATTTAAATATTTGCTTGTTTTGAAAAATGAATGTAAGTATTTATACATTAGTATACCAAAATAATCTGTAAAATAAGTAAATCAACATGTCATTTAGTCTATGACAATACAAAAGTATATTTTCTAGCAATAAACCACTTAACAAAAGGGGATTGGCGTGTTAACCTGTTAAAATGTTAAATCATAATTCGGGGTTCGTTCGGCTCCCTGAGGAGTATGCAATCGATAGCACCACATTCGGTTACGTGAGGGAATTACATTTAAGTAAACAACCTTTCTATTACGAGCCCCAAAGAGATATATTAATCGATATTGAAGTAAATATTGGTTTTTATTTTTAATTTAGAGAACTCTACGTTTTAACTTGAACGCCAATCAAGTACTAACTTGACTAAATGTTCTAATGTACATGTACATGTAATGTATGTTTTACTAGGAAATTTTGTTACTTAGTGTTGTAGCCTCAAATAAAATCATGAAAACAAGTTTTGAACGACCACGATTCTGCGGATTATTATCTAGTTCGTATCTAAAAGAGCTACTTAAAACAACTTTGTCACATTGAAAGCTTTAACCGGCTAAATTTCAGACTTGGGTATTATAACTTGGTATAATAGTTGGCCGACCTAATCCCTTAGATCCTTACCTACTAAATAATTAAACTAATAAGTTGACGTTAAGTTGAAGGAAATTAAACCGCATCTGCTTCATATTTTCAAAGCTTTAGAGAAGATTAGAAAGGAATACATACTATTATACTGTGTCGAAAAGTAAATTACGATAAACTCTCACCCAAATCGTGTTGTAAACGTTGTTCAACACTAGCGTGATATGCTTTAAGGTGGTTCGATTTCCATACAAACATTTTTTTCCATTTATGGACAAATGGAGTAAAATTTTACAGTTATATCACAGCTACTAGTAATTTTGATTTACCCCAAATAAAGACCAAAATAAATGCCAGTAAAATTATGCTCCATTTGTCCATAAATGGAAAAAAATATTCGTGTGGAAATTGAACCACCTTAATTAACTTCGACAAAAAAAATTAAATTTTTACTGATGTTACATTTAGTGTACTTTATCTTTTTCTTTTCTATTCTAGTAAGAAATCGCGAGCAACAGCTAGTTCTAACGTTTACGTATATGAAATCTCAGTTCATCAACTATACAAAAAAATAATAAAATCGTGGATGTGTGATAGACGTAGCGGGAAGCAGGCTTTTATAGAATGACAAGACACGACAAACGTATCTATAAAAAATCAGTTAATTACTTAGTTAATTACTAGACTTCGCGACACAGGTTTTCCTAGTGTGAAGTCTAGGGTACTTACTCAATTACCTAATTGTTATTTTATTTTATTTTATTTTATTTTATTGATATAGGTACAGTTACAGACCTTAGGCTACTTAGTATATGTAATGTATTATATAATTAAGATATCGTAGTGAGCCTAAGGCCCAATTACAACTATACACAACTTATATGTAAATATAAACCGACTTATGTGTTACTACTTAAATAAGTAATACAATTTATTGGAAAGCTTTACAGACACTAAGCTTAAAGGAAAAGAAGTTACATGAGAATATGTCTCTGGGATCCCTTAAACCATCATATGTGCGGCACATCCTTGCAAGAGGGTTGTTTTGTGATACATTATTGTAAGCAGGCGGGATGCTAAATAGTTTAAAATTGCGTACGGAACGTGTGGGTACTTTAAAATTAATACGCTCCAACAATGCTCCACTATATGTGCCGTTGACAATCTTGTGCAGAGCACAAAGGTCCGTGATTGTTCTGCGGCCTTCAAGACTCTTCATTTTAAATTTGTCCAACCTGTCCGAGTATTCCCTAAGTTCACTCCTTAGACCTAATCTGCTACATAAAGACCGTAGAAATCTACGCTGAATAGACTCAATTCTATCCACATGTATGTCATATATTGGGTACCATACTGAAGAGCAATATTCCAGTATTGATCTCACCAAGCTATTGTATAGTATAATCCAGGATGCACTATTCTTGAAAGGTTTAGCCGTCCGTGTAACAAACCCTAGCATTCTGTTAGCTTTTTTTGCAATTAAATCATAATGAGGCCTAAACGATAATGCAGAATCAAACAAGACACCCAGATCGCGAACGACATCAACCCGACTCAAGGCAGTTCCGTCAAGGTGATAATTGAAACTGAAAGGTGATTTACTCTTAGTGAAACTGATTGACTGACATTTATTCACATTCAGTGACATATAATTTATTGCACACCAGTCATTAATAGAATCTAGATCTTCTTGAAGTCGTATGCAGTCGAGCCTCGAGTAAATTCTACGAAATATCTTGATGTCATCTGCATATGCCAAAAAATTACTATTCAATTGATCTAAAAGATCATTAATGAATGCTAAAAATAGTAAAGGACCCAAATTTGAGCCCTGCGGCACACCTGACGAAGCCATGAATGGGACCGAGTCATATCCGTACAATGAAACTAGCTGAGATCTATTCAAAAGGTAAGAGTTCAGCCATCTGTGAAGATTACCGTGAATGCCAAGATGTTGCAGCTTTTTTAATAATATTAGATGATCGACACGATCGAAAGCTTTTGCAAAATCCGTATAGATCACATCAGTTTGCGTCCTATCTTCGAAAGACTCGCTAATGTAGGCAGTATACTCAAGTAAATTAGTGGTAGTAGATTTTCCTGAGACAAAACCATGCTGATTTGGATTTAACCGATGTTTTAAATGATTATAAATATGATCGTATACTATACCCTCAAATATCTTGGCAAAACAATTGAGAATACTGATTGGCCTATAATTTGTAGCATCACATTTGTCACCAGACTTGTAAATAGGTGTTATCTTAGCTAGTTTCCACAAAGATGGAAAAGTACCTTCAGTAATGGATTTAGAAAAGATTAGTGACAAAGGCTTAACTAGTGCTGGAGCACAGAGGCGTACGAATATTGGGGGAATACCATCCGGTCCTGCTGACTTAGTAGTATTAAGACTTTTTAATCGAGTTAACAAATCCCCGTCAGATATACCAATAGAGTAAATCGAGAAACTAGTTGGTGCAAAGTGAGGATAATAGTGACCTTTAGATGGGCTGCTATATACTGATGAAAAATAGTCAGCAAACAAGTTTACAATGTCATTCCCATTATCAGCGACTCGATTTTTTAGTTTGATTCGACTAGGGATAGTGTTTGTAACTCTCTTATTTTTAGTATATCGCCAAAACGCTTTTAAATTATTAGTTAGATCATTCTCGATGCGTTGAATATAAATTTTGTAGCAATTATCCAAATCAATCTTTACAGCATTACGTAAATATGAATACGTATCATAATCTCGGGGGTTTCCAAAACGTTTAAACTTGTTGTGGTATTTATCCTTTCTTTTCAATATACGAATTACTTCATTCGAGAACCAGACGGGAAATTTGTAGCTACGGACTTTAGTTTTGGGAGTGTACTTTTCAATTATAACATACAATGTATTGTAAAAAAAACTGAACAAAGTCTTCACAGTCCAAATCATTAGAATGTTTATCCCACTCAACTGAGTTTAATTCACAAATGCATTTTTCAAAATCAGTTTTGTAAAAACAAAGTTTCTCTATTAATCCATTTTCGAGCAACGTAGGTAAAAAACATCGATATGTTAATTCAAATGAAGGATGATGATTGTCTAGGCGGCTGATCGTTGGCGCGCTATGTATAGTACAGTCGTCAGGCTTATCAAAGAGTACTAAGTCAAGTAATCTATGGTTATGATTGTAAAGATAGTTAAGTTGGTGAAGATCAGTTGCCTGCAATAGTTCGTAGAGAGCTTTAGATTTTTCACAAAGATAACCGACAGGGCTGCCCAGTTCCTTAGACCACTGCAAATCACCTAGGTTGAAATCACCGATAATACAAGTAGGGCAAATAGAGGAAGCAATTATATCTTTACTGCGTTCTAAAAAGTCTGTATATATAATAGAAGGTAAATAGTCCGGTAAATACACAGTACATAAATTAATTATTAAGTGATTGTTAACTTTTATTTGTACCCATAAATTTTCAATTAAATTGGATTGCCAGTCTCGTCTCAAACACACGTCATACTTATTCAATACAGCTATTAGCACTCCGCCGCCATAGTTTTTGCTAAATCTTTTTTTAAATATCTCACTACGATCACAACGCAACACTTGATACCTGCTATCAATAATTTCAGTGGAGTTTATTACATCGTCTAACCAGGTTTCACAGAGACATATCACATCGTAATTGTGACATAATATTGAATTGTATATATCATTAAGCTTAGTTCTTGCACCTCGTATGTTCTGATAAAAAATAGATAAAGCCATTAAGTGACTATACCCAGGACATAAAAGTATAATATCATAAGCACCTAAAATAACAATCGTGCTTAGGAAAACAAAAGAAAGAAACCAATGCACATATCTTACAGCAAGTATACGGCAAATAGAGTTGTATGTATGTATGAATCCAGAATTAAACATTTCAAACGAATTCCTTATTTAGTTACATTCATGATTATGAGTTATTTCCGTTTCTTTATAAGTACAGTTTTACACAAATGTCTAACACAGTGACAATACCCTAAATGCTATCACAATACCAGACACTGTAGCGACAAGTTAGCATAAGACATAATTTATATATAATTATTATTTGATTAAATCTAAACTATAAGAATTTTTCACAAGAATATATTGAGACCCGGCATCTTTCCTGACATATATACGACCATTGCGCACCCACACAAACTTGTACGATACCGCCCTTGCTCTCCTCCTGGCTTCGGCATGAAGAGCCTTATTAAGTGGTGAGAGGTGCTCCGAGACATAAACAGGGACCTTGTCACCCGCATATCCCAATAGGCTGGTATTTAGCTTTTCCTTAGGGTGGGACTTATTATATCTATGTACTGCAGACAAAAATTCATCGCGGCTGCCTACGGTTTTAAATTTGGCGATAATCGTACGCGGCAGCTTGCTTTCTTTATTCTGTTTTGCTACTCTAGTGCATTTAACAACATCATCCGACTTCAACTGATAACTGACAACGTTCGCACATTGTTGCAAGATACTGCAGATGTTTTCAGAGCGGTGCTCTGGTATGCCATGAATTTCTAAATTATTGTCCCGTAAGTGCTGCTCCATGTTGTTCAGCCTCTCGGACAGTTCAGTAACAGCAGAGCGTAAAGAGCTGTTATCTGCTCGGAGTTGATTGTTCACGTCCCCAAGTGCATCAATGGATTTCTTCATCTCCTCTTGATTGTAAGTGAGCATTACTACCGTCTGTTGAAGTTCACTTAACTCATGTATATCCTTTCTGATTGGTTCAAGTTCAGCTTTTATAATAGCAGCTAGCAGGGAGGGTAACTCAAGCTTAACAGCTGCCATGAGTCGGTCTTTAATCGCTACAATCATGTCCTCGTCATCCGGTCGAGTTGCAGGAGAGAGCTTGCATTGGGGTTTAGTGCCACATGAAATGAGCTCAGGATCTTTGGTACCAGAGGCGCCCTCTGGTTGATGTACCGTTTTACTAGTACCACGGATTGGTGTGTTAGTATTATCGCCCTTCGGTTCTTTACTCTTGCAAAGGTCACACTTCCAATCGTGTAATGAGACTAGATTGTTCGTGAACTGCCTTTCCGAAACACTAGCACATGCCAAATCATATGCCTGTACACAAATAGAGCACTTAATATACTTTCTTCCTCTGATAACAGCCAGGCACCCAGCGCAAGTAGCTGCTTTAGTTGCCATGTTAACGACGTTTATTTGAATGAATAATTATAATATTCAATGTAGATGAGTCCCTTTAACCACAGATTGAAATGTAGTAAATTATTTAAGTCCACATTCAATAGCAAGTAAAATACGATAGTGGCGCTGTTGCAAAGTTTACCTGTTCTGTGAGTAACGTAAACTATTCACTCTGTGTTACGGTTGCACAGATAATTATTATTTATGAATTGTCCTGGGTATTTGTCATACAAAAATAATTCAGTTCATTGGAAGCGAGTCAGTGAATTATCATTCAACGCTGCGTTTAATTCACACCACGCAACCGCTAGGCCAAACAGATCTTATATGCTTCGTCCAAACTTGCAGTATAGTAGATACAAGCGATGACTCAATTTTTGTTTACTGGAGGGTAAATCGAAAAATGTATTGAGTTGAACTAAATGTCCGATCAATTACGCATATAACACTAATTGAATATTGCAAATAGGGACAGTCCCTTAACACACTCCGTCCCAAATTTGATAGGATTTCTGCTTATTTACACTCTGTACACAGATTCACATGGGATAGGACCCTTTAACAATAATAAACAATTTACTTTGTCAGACACACATCTTCTTTAGTCGGGTACCGCGCACGGAATGAATTATTATACTTATACTTTACTTATACTTTATATACCAAGAGAAGTTTTTTTAATGTACTAAAAAAAAGTAAGTTAATTACTTCTGCAACAACAAAAATAAAATTTGTAGCAGATATCTTAGTACCGAATCAAGATAGAACAGAAAATGTATCTTTTTATACCTATACAAACGTGTAATACATTCGGTTGGGTACAAAATATTTCTCCAAACAACAACAATGATATTAGTTAGTATATACCCAATCATTTTGTTCTCAGTAAATAAACAATACGTCGGTTGAATAAAAACGAATTCGCTGAGTACATATTTCCAGTGTGTATTCGTTATTATTATGTATGTAATTGCTGATACTGCACTTATCTCATTTGGTTTGTTTCAATTACATCATCTGTTTTTTAATATCTGGATTTTTACAATTTAGTTAAGCTATATCTCCATGATGAAGGCCACCGGATGTGATCGAAACTATAGTCGGAGTTTACGATAATTTAATTAATTAAACGCGAGTAATCAATCCCTCATATTAAAACAAAAATGTGTCAAAACCATGTCAGTTTCCATATTAAAATCTAGTTCCGTTGAAGATTACGCAGATGGTCTGTTTTCGAGGAGGAATTGTCTCGTAGCGACAAGAGATGGCACTATTTTTAACAACAACATTTTTTTTTATTCATTTCAACTGCTCACTAATGATATTATTTTTTAGTAGTCTGATTTAGTTATTGATCAATCTGAAATTGTCACATACTCCATCTAGCGAGCTTTAAGGGAATTACTGAAAAGCTATAATGAACACATAATCGAGGTCTAATCCATATTTTTACGTAGATCAGCTGTTCTTATAATAGGAACTTTATTTTAGATATTTCAACAATTTATTAGCAAGGTTACGCAACTTAGTAATAGATTATTGTTGCCGAATGCTTGTCATAGAGTAATAGCTAGTTCAGCTAGCGGATTTGTAGAGTTACATTGCCCTTGATGTTTCGTTTGCGGCACGGTCTACGTCAATAGTGGATGTGAAGTGGTCAATAAGGTCGGAGGGTTTACGATCTCAGGTTGGCAACAATACGGTTGATCACGTCATTGTCGTCCAGCTTGTATTGAACGGTACCTTATATTAACCAGACGATGTTTCCAGGCAAGGCTATTTCTGTAACACCTGTAGTCTAGATATTTTTACCACAATAGATGATTTACAACCATTCTGTCTGATCTTAGGAATTTAATACGCTGGGTATTTAATCAGCTTCTCGACATTTTCAACAGACGGTTTCGCAGCTCGTTTTGGCTGAACTACGATGCCTTGAGAAAAGATATAATGTTAAATTTTTCCAATAAAAGTTTAGCTTAATGTAAAAAGTTCGAAGATTGATATACAGTCCAAATGCTAATTTCTGAGAATTGAATTCGAACTCTTGGCTTCATTGTAACCTATCTCGTCTCTACCAATCTTATGGCAGACGATGTTCCCTTCCAAGATTACATTTAGTGTATCACATAAATGTAATAATGGTCATCAGAAGCACCAGGTAGACAACATTATATTCTACATTGAAGCAAGAGGGAGTTTCCACGAGTACCGCTGAAAGTTTTTCAAACTAGTTAGTATTCGCCGTCTCATCGTCTCGACTCGTCAGTAATATTTATGCGGCCACTTCAGCTCGCTACCCGACTCGGAACGCCTCATTATAAGCTTTCAACGTAACTTTAAAATTATGACTCTGCTGAGATAGAGCTCGCTGGAAAATTTATTGCACCATCTATTTCAGCATCGAGGACGCTGGCGAAATATCTGGTGGCTCCTGAAACCCGCATCCGATAAAGACGCCGTCTACTGTGGATTACTTTTATATCTTTTGTTCTCTGTTACGTAACCTCGTGAAAACAGGCTCTAGGAAAGCTAGGGAGGATGCCGATCCTTCCCGAGGACGAAGTGGGCGTATTCTTTCCGTACCGTACTTACGTGGATGCGGGATCATCTCTGCGATTAAATAGAATGGGATATTTTAAGCTTTGTCTGAACATCTTGTATGAGGGGTGATTTAGAAAATAATAATTAATGTCGGTGGGGCAGTGTGTGAGACACGTTAGATAACCGGCGGAGAGCGAGAGAGACGGTAAGACGGCGCGCGCCGACTCCGCTATTGATCGCGTGGGATGACGCCCGGGGTGACCCAAATAGAGCCTCCTTGTACCCCCGCCTCGACCGCACCCCCTCGGCAGCCCCTCGCCCGCCCGCCGACCGTTCGTCGGCAAATTTTCATATCAGCTAGTCCTTCAAAGCGAAGGAATGGCCCGCGTAGCCCGACTCAAATACTAATGCTTTTACATAATACATGATGAACACCCTAGTTGCATTGTCTGGAGTCTTAAACTATTTCAGTTAGAACCATTTATGATTGACGTCTAGTTTTAAGAGCCTTGATCTGGCTGATGACTGTTTTTCTCTTTTCAATTTTAGGTATTGAAAAAACATAATCTTCCTGCTTGAAGAGTCAGGTAAAAATAATAGAAGTAACTCCACGGTTAGATTAGTCACGCTCGTTGGAAATTAAATGCCGACCTTTACGTTATGTTATAATTCCACTTTTCTACAGTATATCGACATTTACAGGAAGTCTATAACCTATCATTCTTTATATTAATCAAAAAATCTCTGCGTCGTTGTAGTCCTTTTCATATTTATTTGTCAGTTATATAGAAATTACTACCTAGAGAAGCTACATGATAGACTTTTATGAACCATTTTTGAAGTAAAAAAATAATGTGAATATAAATTTTACACCCTTTTAAATTAATGTCGAAAGCGTTTGAAAACAGAAGCATTACCAGAAACTTGTAACTTTAAAGCGACCTCGCCTCGCCCTGTAAAGTCAAATCACATACATAGTAACTGACCTACCCCTGGAAAATTCCGGGTCGCAGTCGGTGCATGCGTAGTATACCCCACATTGTGATTCCTGACATATTGCAACGTTATCGATCTACAATAATCCATATCTATAATACTGGCGCCCAACGCGCGCCGCACCGCCGCCGCCATGTCCATGATTAATATCATTTCCCCTCGCGATTGATGATGCAATTATAACCAAATTACCTATATCAACACCTACTGTAAAATGTTAACATTTAAATACCACATTGCCCACAATTGAATCAACCACAAAGAGAAGAAACTGTAAATGTATAATCGTACGGAAATGAGTATTTTACCGTTCAAGTAAAACAATGAAAAAATCCTTTTGTTCAGAATCCAGGGCTGGCGAAATGAAAAATAACCGTTCGTATTGCCGGGGCACAACAGACGTTGAAATTGAAAAAGTGTACAACTTTGTGTTTTATTGTGCCATTTGTGCCTGAAGGTGTATACTGCAGGAGACTGAATAAAATGTGGCCACCTTAGCTAGCCGACTAAACGACTGGGTTTTTCCGTCTGGCCCCCATTTCTGCGATGACTAACTGAAGGTAGGTTATCTATAGATAGACTAACAACACTACGTTATGGTTTGAAAACTCCGGCCTTACTTAGTGCTTGTACCGTCATGTGCCTGGTTCTGCTTTACCTATGTCATTGTGATACTTCTGATTTATATGTAACGGTTGTTTCATATGAAACAAAAACCTTATATTTACCGTATGTAATCTGTTTTCTATTCTAAATGTTTCAAAACTGAATTGAGTTAGCAGCAACTACAAGACGCAGGATTACAAGAAATTTTGTCTTCTGACTTAAAAAGTCTAGTACATAAATGGCTAATGATGATAACTTTCAAAAGGATAATTATAATCAGACATATGCCACAAATGTGTGCCAGGATTTTTGAAAAGTAAAAGGATATAGTATCTGTCTAACTTATAATAAAAATAGCGGACTAATGAGAACCTAAAGGTTTAGAACTAAGACTTGATAGTAGTCGAAATGTTGGTTAATAAATTTAAACGCTTAAGAAAAAAAGGAATTGTTCTGCTGAAGTCCTAGGCGTGCCCGATTGTGTAGTAAATATAGAGTTCCGTGGTAACAATGATTTTCCTAAAAGGGCAATGTTTGAAAGCGATTACGTGCTCAAGTATCGTGAAGAAGGCGGTGTGGAGTGCTCGTAGCTGCGATACGTCTATATTTGCTGACGTGTAATTACGCCGGGAGGGCTTCAAGTGCCGGAAATTAATATCTGACAGGTGGCGCTGCCGGTTCGCAACGGAAACCAGCTATAGCTGTCCACTTCGAGACGTTTCCACCTCTAGGATGCTGGATTGCTCACTTTTATAGAATATTATTTGTAAACTACCATTCCGATGTTGTTAAAAATTTTACCGTACAATCCTTAAAGTAAAACCTTTCTAACAAAAAAAAATATTGATAAGTAAACATTTTAACTAGCATCCCTCTTCCCATCGAATATCGGAATAATTTTTTTCTGAGAACCTACCTCATAGCATAGCATGTAATATAATCATGTCCAGTTTCATTTAAATCCCTTCAGCAGTTTCGGCTTGATACTCTTTCAAGATACTGTCACACAGACATATAAAAAAAATATTTAAATAAATTTTTTTGCTTTAGTATTTTTTAATTTTTTTAACTTTAATTTTCAATGTACAGAATTTACCTCTACCATTTTTATTATAAGTATAGAAGGAAAGTTTCTGAGTACCTAATATGTATTTGTTAAGTACCTACTTATTTACGCCATATCGGTTCCACGGATTTGAGCGGATTTGGTATGGCGATAGGACATTGATGAACATATAAGCTATTTTTATCTCAGAATAGAAATATTTCCCGTAAGAAAGAGAAATAGGCTAATAAATTAAGGTACATAGAATTTGCGATAAGTACAGACACTTTTCTTATCTAAATATCTTTGGAGCCAAACATTTTGAATTAATTTCTAGCCTTTCCTTATCCCTTTGAATTCTTAAAGGCAAACTTCATTAATGGTTTTGTTACACAAATACAGTTTAATAGAGCTTATCCTAAAACAGAAACTTCGTGCGAACTATCGCTTAGAATAAATAGTTTTGTTACATCTACTTTGACTCGTAAAAAAAAATATTTTCCCAGTACCGTTTGGAAATTACTTCCACAAACTGAATTGTACCGCAAACAACTCGAGGGCAATTTATTGAACACCTAAAAATAGAATGCATACTTCGTTCAGTTGCAGCGTAATTTCAACGTCTACGTGACAGCTCCAACGATTACCCGAATATCTTTTGTTTTTAAAAAACTGCTAATCCGATATTGCCTAAACCCTTAATTGAAATAGGTTACATCCAAGGGCGTTTCATTTCTATTTAGAAAAAAGGTTTTAATGTCGCTACTATAATGTGGCTGGACTAAATCCTTCCTCGGTAGTAATGGCTCCAGCGACCTGAGTAATAAATAAGGATACACCCAAAGTCAAGACTTACGGTCTACGGATTTATTCGACCAAAATCTCGGTTTCCGCAGACCTCCTCTAACCATAAAACATTTTACGACTACAATTTATTTATATACAGAGGTTATGACATTACCATAATGCGTTTGCAATAAAACTGATGCAAATATCAGATTTGCTGGTCATAAAAACGCTTTTCTGACCAATGGTTAAATTGACAAATAGGTTGCGGATTGAGTTAGTAGGTAAAGATTAAAAATAGAAGTCTGATCATCACTTGGTGATAATAATTGTTTTCGTTTAAAAAAGAATAATCCTGAGTAGAAAGCATTAAACCGAAACGCGCAGAGCGAAACGTCCTTCCGCCCGCCCGCCGTCGCTAACCGCCCTACGAGGAAACGGCCATAATAAAATTTTACTAGCGCCACAACTTTTATGTTCTAAGCATTCAATAAAAGTATTAAGTTTTGCTAAATTGAGTGTGAATTTTAAGCAAAATACTAAGGGTACGAGGTCGTAGAAGATTGGAAATGTAAGCGGTGGTAAGACAGAGCGCGAGGCATGTCGGTTGCGCGACGTGCGTCGCCGGGAAGGCTGTCGATCAGCAGGGGCTGTCAACGTACCCGTTGTGGAAGGTTACGGGTGGCGGGGCGGTGGCGGCGCGGCCGGGTGCGCGCGGCGCTGGCAGCGGCGGCGCTGGCGTCGTGACGCAGTGTGACGTCAGTGCGCCGTCGGCTCGATACGCGCCGGCCCCACCGTCAGTCCGCGCCCGAACCAGGCCGCCGAACGACGCGCCCTACGCGCCTCCGCCCCGTGCACACTCATACCGGGTTTTAGTTTCGTACCATGATGACATAGCCCCAGTGCCGTGCGAAGAGGCTACGTGAAAGCGCACACATTTTTTAAGTTTTTCGTTGGAACGCGGAAACCGTAACGGTACTCCGTTGTTGCAGAACTAGCGACAACCCACCCCGCTCCGTAGAGGGAAAGAGGCGAAACCGAGAGGCGGCTTGTTCCTTTTTATCCGCCTTTACACTTAAAGACTAAAGAAAATGGGCGAGGTGAGTGCGGTGCTTGTAGTGCTTGCATTACCTTTTACAGTAGCCCGGCCGAAGAGTAAGTGCATTCGTGAAGGTGCAAGTGCATGTTCTGCCAGTGAGTGCAGCAGGTAACAACGAGGAGCCCCGCGGCGAGTAGCGGTCTCGCGGTAGTGCTTGCAAGCATCCTCATGTTTCCTGTATCGTCGCACCCAAAACTCATAAACACCTTCCACATCCTTTGTTCTCTTAAAATTGTCAATCTAGACCATCTTCCTGCATGTAGCAGTAAATTTGTGTTCATCCCAAATCTAGTATTTTTTGTGTGATTTTATTTTTGCTTTATCTAAGTAATTCGTTATTTGATCACGGTTGTTACTGTGAAAAGCTTTGTAATGGAATCTGTCAAATTTGATGAAAAACCAACAAGGGAGGGAATCGATGTGAGAAAACGGCGCCGGTAGGGTTGCGTAACTTTCCGTATCGATCTATACGAAGAGCGGGACATCATCTCTCGTATCTCATATGCCACCATTGAACAACTTCCTAGTTACATCAAGGACATTCTCCTAAATCTGCGATTGAATTAACAGGCAAACATGGTGAATTTAAGTATGACATTGGCAAGCGTTTTCATATCTACTTCCTGTCAATTGCTCGACCATCCATTTTGTCAATCGCGTCTGGAATGTTCTTAAATTTTGCAAATACCGTTACGATTTGGAAAGCTTTAGGCTTTAGTTCGAAATAATTCAGATATGAATCAGTTGTTCATGATTCAGAACTTTGATTTACGTCGAAATCCCATAATCCTCTAATATTAACGAGCAGTTTGCTATTCTTGTGCTGTTTGAATAAAGTATTAGAAGAGAGCTGTTAAACAACAAGTAATTTGTAGATCTACAAAATAAATAAATGCCCTGATTCGAATAGCCTAGATTTATAAAGCTATATAACGAGATAAAATTGGTTATAAATAGTTTTACAAGCAATTTGACGTGGATTCTTTAGAAGCGATCATTTTTCGTTTATAATTTTTTTATATTAGCTCTCACTGCAAATTTTGTAGATAGTAGAGATTACAATACTTTAGTTGTAGCATAGTAACTAGAACAGATATAGAATAGAATAGTTCAGTTCAGTCAAACCGGACCGAAATATTTTTTGATATAATTGTATCGTGTCATTTTGGTGTCAGTATATTGTCCAGTTAGATATTTCTCAAGCGGCATGACCGATTTTCCAGTCGTCACGTATTCTAAACCGGTATTATCCAGATTCGACTCGCGTCTTTCGAACTGGACTGAATTCTTCTTATTCTGAACCTTCAGTATCCGATGCTAGGTCTAGAGCCACCCTTAAAGGACAATTAGGCCATATTTCAGTCATGCTTCCTGCGGACTTCTTGTGGTTTCATATAAGCTATTGAACGTCTTTGTCAGACATGTATATGTAGACGATGTCTTCCTTTACCGAACAAATCAGTGGTATGAGTACGATTCTGGTTCCGACGCTATCACAGCTTTCGAGCTTACATCATTTTCATGATTAGCTTACATTATTTTCAACTTTCGAATATTAAGTTACTTTTGCCCTCGATGCAAACAGAGGGGTGTTATAATTTTAACTACTCGGTATCGTAGCTCCCGATTGGCTTAACCGATTATGATTTAGTTTTTTTGTTACTATTAAGATGTTTCTTAAATGTAGTTCAAGAAAATCTGTTCTGGCGTTTGAAAATTATCAACTCCTTTCTAGTTGATGAATGGATATGAGCATCTTCCACAGTTCTGCTCGATTCAAAATTTGGTATTCTGTTCCTTATGTCGGGATTCTTTCAAATATTAACTCTTATTTCAATGTAATTTCTCAATTTTTTACTTATTTTTCCTGTACTTGAAATTCTCAGTATGTGTTCTAAAGGAAGTAGATAACAGGTTGTCGCGGGAGTCGGGCTTCGGACACGTCTATAAGAGCTCTGAAGGTTTATTAGAAAATTGCCGCGTCATTATGTCATTTAAATCGCATAGAGTACCGACGCTCTATTGGAGTATTTCCTCTATCCTTCATGACGACAGCACGCATCAATTAGGATACTAGACGTGATCTTTTGGCTATTTCCAATGCTTCCTACGATGCTCCTAATCACACCATACCCTTAGTCAAATATATTACATATCCTCGATTTTTCGTGTCGCAAAAGTTCTCAGTTGCTCTCAGTACGTTAGTACGTAAACGATAGTCAGATGTATAAAAAAACTGTTTCCATTTAATCCCGCCTGGGGCGCTGTTACATATTTTATACATTTCTATGTCGTTCACGTATTACGTGAATCTCGCAATTGATATACTAGCTCCAATATATTTTTAACTTAAAAGATCTTTAAGGACGTTTTTCGTAATTCCATCTAAAGACGTTTTTAGTCTCCATTTTGTTAAATAAGTACCTATCGTAGTTTTACAAAATCAGTTTTCAGTTTCATAGCTTCGAATCTGTTTGAAAAAAGGTTGGGACTTTCCCTCGCTGAGTAGGTTAGCATATGGGGGTTAGATGGATGGTCAATGTAGTTAATGTTTATCCGATCAAAGTATTTGAACAAAATATTCAATGAACAATGAACATGGCATTAGCTGTGAAAGTATTTAAAAGCGTAAGATATAGTAATATCCAAACATATACATAAAAGCTTTATATTATAGTAATATAAACATATAGCGCCAAAGTAATCTAAATGTAGGTAGTTTAAAATGTAGATAGTTTAAAATTTTCGTAGGCCGAAGACGGAACGGTCGTAAATGATGATTATTTTATACGAGGTTATATTTATCGAGGCAAAGGTCACGCGACCGGAACGCGTAGGTTCACTAAAAATATAACTTACTGACTTCTGAAAAACGCCGGATAGACCCGAAATAGTTTGCTTATTTCATTTATCCAGAGTACAGACTTGAAGTTGCTCATTTCAAATCAGTAGTCATTTCATCCCGTGGCATAGTACTAAGGAAGGAGTCTGGGTCTCTTTCATTCATATAAAAGTAGAATACATTTAAAAAAACCTCTTATGACGTTCACGTCAATTGTTACACACAGAGGATTAAATATCTTAATTGGTGTAACAAATAGCATTATTGACGCTAGAATCGACGTATAAGTTATTATGTACTATTTAGTTACAGTTCAGATGTTTTTACTACGTTAGGTAATTGACATTTTGTTGTTAGCTTCCTGACCAATCTTGTTTTGTTTTCACCTTTTGTCATTGTGCAAGACGTGTAAGACGTCCCCTAGATATGCATATATGTATCACAAAATTAACACTCGAATTATAACTCTGTTATTGGTACTTGAACTAGAGTCATATTTGCTGTTTTCTTTTCGGATGCTGCAGTCTTGTTAGTTTTTAAAGTTATCTGAATTAGCTCCGTTAATTTTTTTAGTCATCATCATCATCATCATTTCAGCCGTAGGACGTCCACTGCTGGACATAAGCCTCCCCCATTGACTTCCATAAAAGAAGCGGCTCGCATACTCGCACGCTCGCATCGCGCGATCCTGCTATTTTTTATAGTATCATTCAAAATTCCAGGCGGCGTTTGGTGGCATACTTAAAAAAAAAAAATATTTTCCTGTGTGAAAGTTGATAAACATGTGATATGAATCAATATAGACAAATGGTAGAGAGGAAACGTACTGTGCCAACTCTACTTACTGGGTTAAAAACAAGATTATGATGATGACTTTATTATTCCGATTTTAGTATGCAGCCTTTTTTGGGTGTGATTTTCAAGAACAATGTTTTTATTCCTTATGGATAAAGTAAGCAAAAAAAATTTTAAATCTTTACTTTCAAGCTCACCCACTAATTATAAACTACCATTTTAGTACCCTGGTCGCAAGTGTAATTAAAGACCGCAAATAAAAGGACCCTGACATCCAAATAGATGAAACGAAATATTAGTCTACAAAATATTTGCAAAAGTTTGCGTACCACGAAATTACAACTACATACTCATTGCGTACCACGAAATTACAACTACATACTCATTTACATATCAAGAAATCATCGAAAGAAGATGTATTGGCAGCTTTCAATATCAATTCGCTTTGAACTCCGACAATTACTCTTAGCGATAAACACTCGATTGAAAGAATCTTAAAAGACCGCGAGAGTAACATCAAGTGCTTCCAGCTGATTTACTGTACTCTCAATAAGTCCAACTTGCCAAAACACTTTTAAAATTATGCCTCGTAAATTAGCGAAAAGTATTTTTGTAACAACGCTGAATGCTGAAGAAATGCCAATCTCTAACGTGTATTGATTGCCGTATTGGCGTCAGTGCGCCTCTAACTCATGAAAACTGATTAAAATTTCAAAAAGTTTCTCGTTGTCGGAATTATCAAATTTGTTATTTGTCACCATGCAGTTTCTATAATTGCCAAACATATATATTTCCATATATATTTTTTATTTTTAAATAATAGACTAAACTATAAGAAGTTATGTTATCTAAATTTAAAATGCTCTTTCAACATGGATCTTTAATTATTTATTATAGCGTTTTTTCAAAAACTTACCTTGGGATTGTACACTTTTGACATGATTTTTTTATTTGCTTTTTTTTTTATTTGCTAGTATGCATTGATCATATCTTTAATTTTATTGATTCACAATTCTAAAAATAAGCCAAAACGGGTACTATTCTTGTATGGTCTGATTTCCTGCTTCAGATTGCTTTCAGATTATGTCACATATCAGATTAACGAAACTCCCTCCTGATGGTAAAAGAACGATCCTACCATTGCAGCAATACCCAGAACTTTGAGTAACAAAAAAATTCTAATACATAATCAAAATAAATGCATATTTAAATTACATTCAATTCTCCGAATGCAACAGTATGAACGTGAAAGTAGAGTTCCTAATAATAGTGTGTTGGCACAGTTCTAGACAAATCGCGTTCCCGTAGTCATGCGTGGTGCTGGGGGCCTACCGCATACGTCACGCCAGTCTCGCTTCATTACTGTTAAAAATAATTGTCTCATTCACGGGTACGTCACGCACTACGATAGTAACCACAAATTTTCGGTATAAAGCAGTTTTGTGACCGTGGCAATGAATCTATGCTCCGGTCGCTGACTTTTTGACATTTGTTTAGCATTGATTTAGGTGAAGCAGGGTTACGTTCTCTCGCTATCTTTGTTGTTGTGACATCATCTCATTATGTTTTTGTATTGTTTGAGGCACGTTTCTAGAATGAGTGCCGCTGATTATGCCCCGACAATTATTAACGTTAATTATAAGTAAAGTATTTAAAGAATTTTAAACGATAAACTTCTAACTATATAGACATTTTTCTACTTTTTCTTGTTTTTTTCACATTATATTCAAATCAGTATAATGAAAATGATAATTTAATATTTCGTCATCGTGTTCTTCATAACTTCTTAAACGAAGCTAAAGTAAATCTTACATGGGGTCAGATGTATTCTCATTCTCCCCTTCCTATTTATTTCGAGTTCCTTATACAACGAACCTGCACTGACCCCGAAAAGCATCTAACGACCGCATTATTGTCGAGAACAAAGTATTTTGAAAGGGTCTGATCATCCCCTTGGAGACGTGACCGTTTTATGTCGGCCAGAACCAGTTCGATTTTCCATCAGATATTCCAGTTTAACCTTTATAGAGATTATAAATGCGGTCACCGAGGCCCGGGGGTGGCAACCTTGTATTTTAGCTATTTATGTCGTGGAGGGTTTCGATAGGGGGTTGGTCCGCAGTGCGCATGCGCGATCTGCGCGCCTCTTATGTAACCCGGCCCGTCCAACGCTGCGCCGCAACTCTGCTCCACTTGTCACCCCCTGCTCCTCCTGGCTTACATCTCTATGAATATTTCATCGGCGTATTTGTAAACCGCCTCATAAATGGTAATTATGTCCTTCCATAATCGCGTTGATAATCGACCGACCGAATTCTTCAATGTTTGAATCGAAGACAAATTATTTATTTTTGCTTTATGTAAATTTAATCAGTGAGCAGATGTATCGACGTCTCACACAACAGTAGATTAGTCTTGCTATACAATTAGTATAATTAAACCATCCATCATGCTCAGAACTTTAATACAGGAGCTTTTCGCAGCCAGTTTCAGTGTATTTACCGATAACCTTCGCGAGAATTCAGGGCGCGGTTTAATGAGGCCTTGCTATGAAAACGTTCATCAATTATCGACGGCGACGGCTAGCTTGTTTACGGCAGCGCGGACGCATTTAGACTCTGTGACATTATTCTCCTCCTGCACACAATGCAAATTACTTACGTAAGAGCACGTTTCCGGTGCGTTAGTTACTAGATTATCTACTTGACTCCCTGGTCCGTACGATTGAGCCTTCGCGTCATGGTTTCCATCCGGAACAAGAATATAATACCACTCCGACCTTAATCCTTATCGACATTGACGGAAATGCGCTGGTCTATAATGTATCTGGTCATGCGTAGAGGTGTGCGGTTGTGTCGCGTCCTTCCATCTGTGTTCAGTTTCGCACGCACGACCTCAACTAGCTCAAATCAATTGAGCGCCATTGAGCCGCCGCGAGTCGGTCCCTCATTCTATAGAATATGTTTGACAAGGTTATGTTCCATATTGTAGATTATTCGTGTATGTGTATACGCGCTCCCGTTTGCCGATTAGAAACGCTTTGCAATAATTGTATGCTTGATTGTACTTTTAGCATTACAGTTAAACTTGACATTTTGATAATTTTAATACGCGATCCATATGCTACGTCATACTTTATTTTAGTAACATCGTTGTTTTGAATTTATCATGTTTAGTCCACTTACCGGTTTCCCATGAATGTTTATTTAAATAATTCATGTATTTTTCAAGAGTATCGGTATTGCATGTTTTACTTTCAATGGTACAGTAACATGAAATTTACCGCTGTATAGTGCAGTCTTCATTCTTAAAAAAACATGTGTCCATGTGTCTTATCATGCCTTAATTGAAATATAATGCAAAACCGTAGCTCATTGACATCATCCACCTCATTCCATGAGCGCATGGCCCCTAGGGCCGGCTAGTAGAATGTGTCTAGCCCCTAGTTGTGTTTGCAGCATGGCCGCACAGACTCGTACCGCGTCGCCACCATCGGAGCCATTAAGGACGATAACAGAACAGCTGACGGACAGTACAAGGTTTTTATTTATCATCTTTCATTAAAATTTTGGCCCTATGAGAAGTGGACATCGCATGAAGAACCACCTCCGAAGGATTTTTTTGCATGAATTATTCGAAAAATGTCATTTTATCCTTAATATAGATTTATCAGAGATTTTGACTACATCATGTTGTGAAGATTGGAGATGCGCAAAGTGTTGAACAAATGTGATTGTATATATTTTTGGTCCGATTCTCAATGTAATTGAATTTGGTTCTGCTAAAAATTGCGATACATGCTATGAAGCTTCCGAAGATAATGCCTTCAAGGCGAAAACGCTTGACATATAGCCTGGTGGAGGTAAATATACAAATAATACAAAATATTAATACAAATTTTGTAATGCACAGACACGCCGGAAACCCCCCGCGAAGAAACGGAAACCAGGAGACTTAGATGATCTCAAGCAGGAGTTGGACATCGATTTCCACAAAGTAACACCGGAAGAACTCTACCAAAGATTTCAGACACATCCCGAAAATGTAAGTAATCAGAAATTATTTAACAATCTGTTCAAATAATTTCAACATGCTTTACTTAAACTAGTTTTGGGGTGTATTAGTTCTGCAAGTGACCTGTTTGACAAAACATAGGAGCTGTGGATAACGGAGTGGCTTTACTACATGCCCTAATAATGGTTTATGGGCTTAAAGCCCATAAACTGAATCTGACGGTGGCAATACTTTTCACACGCCAAAGATTCAGCTTTCATACAAGAAGGTCAAAGTCTCCTTATGAAATATTATTAAAATAGTCCTAGTAAAGTCACGCAGTGGTAATCCAGTTGGCTCGTCTTGTTAAGATTATTGCTTTACTCATGACTCCCATCAAGTACACAGTAGTGGGCAACGCTCCCGAAAAACGAAGACATGCGAATTATTGATATCTAGCGAGGGGTACAGTGCTTTCATTTTTACTCTAGTATATTTTCGTTTGACCACAACCTGCAAACAAAATAATTATGATATATTTTTAATTGGTGACAGGTTAGGTGTTTGATCACAGCTCACTCAAGAGACTTTTTTTATGTAAAAGTAATGAGACGAACGATACGCTCTCCTGGTGGTAAGAGATAACACATATCCATGACCATAGCCGTAATACACAGAACTTTGAGTAGCAAAATAATGTCCGGGCATCGGTGCTTTGGCGCTAATTAATTTGAGACTTTCGATGGTAAGAGCCTTACTTAGGGTTCTCAAAAGTAAGCAACGCGTTGATATTGCAGAAGCTGTTTGATCTGTAATTGTTTTCTCACTTAATATTTATTTTGCAGGGCCTTAGTCACGCGAAAGCGAAAGAAAACCTGGAACGAGACGGACCCAATGCACTTACACCACCAAAACAGACCCCAGAGTGGGTGAAGTTCTGCAAAAACCTGTTCGGCGGATTTGCGTTACTACTCTGGATTGGTGCTATTCTATGCTTTATTGCCTACGGTATTCAGGTCAGTTGACAACTGGAAAACGATCTCTAGCCAGATTTACAAACAACGCACGATTTTAGAATGGCATTGATTGAGACCATTTCGCGCTGAAACTCATGAAGTTAATGGACTTTGAATCTGTAATTAATCGGCTAGTTTTATCATAAACTATCGGTTTTATTATCCTTGTCATTGATTTATACTTTGTTTTCGAACTATGCTTATGAAAGTTCACATTTTAAATTACTTTTATCTTTTTAGGCGAGTACTGTTGAAGAGCCCGCAGACGATAACTTGTACCTCGGAATTGTATTGGCAGCCGTCGTAATCGTAACCGGTATTTTCTCGTACTACCAAGAGAGCAAGTCATCCAAAATCATGGAATCTTTCAAGAACATGGTGCCCCAATTCGCAACCGTCATCCGTGAAGGAGAGAAGTTGACTCTACGCGCTGAGGATCTGGTTCTTGGTGATATTGTTGAGGTATTTTTTTACATTTCTCTTTCAATATTCGAATAGGGGTGTAACGAAGCGAAATATGGGGCTCGGTGTTCACTATCAAGTTGGGATTACCTGGGTTTCTTGAACACGAGTGAATAGTCATAATATAGGCAAGTGTGCTATACTTTATAACTTACCACCAGATAAGATGTTTAAAACAATAGCCTAAAACTTGTATATCCATAACTAAATAGACAATCCTCGGTCGACATATTTTTGATTCCATTATTTTTTTTTATTATTATATTTTTTTTTATGTAAAAAGTAATGAGACGAACGAGACGCACTCCTGATGGTAAGAGATAACGCCTGTCCATGACACAGAACTTTGAGTAACAAAACAAAGTCCAGGGCATCACTGCTTTGGCGCTCATTACTTTGAGACTTTTGATAGAGTTAGACTCAACAGCTCAGTAATTTCGCTAGCTGCAGTACCCTTCGAACCGGAACACAGTAATGCTTACACACTACTGCTTAGCGGCAGAATAACTGGTACTGCGGTGGTACCTACCTAGACGACCTCCTGCTAAGGAGATCTACCACCAAGTAACTTATTTGATCGACAACCGTCACAAAGTAGGTATTTGACAGTTTTTTTAGAGTACAGATATTTGCTTTTTAGTAATCATTCAAAGTTCGTTGAAATGTTATAATATTTTAATTTTAACCAGCTGCAACATTTCAATATAACTTTGTGTTTTATTGCTCCTGAAGAAGAAAATATTATGTTCATTTTCGTAGAACCCTGTTACGTACTTCCTTCGATGCCAAATCTCATTAAATACGAGAACAACATAATTATTTGCGTTTTGAGATTTTCTTTTACTTTTTGTTAGCGAGAATTGTTGTTATTCTTTAAATCACGATTGAATCGAATACTTCTAAGCAAACGAGCTCCAACGTAGACTGGCATATTCGCTAACTTTAGGTGAGATGGGGGTATAACGCAAAACTACTATTATTGCGTAAGTTAGCTAACTTAAGACTGATGGAAATGATGAAAACTTTAGTTATCACGTTTAAAGTAGTTAAAAATATTTCCGTACTTGTCTAATAGACTGGAAAGATAGAGTCAAAGATATTTTGAGTAAGTTTAGATCTGTGAAGTAAAACATTAAACATATTAGTCTCAATACCCTATAATTGTTATAAGTGTCTAACTTTATAGTTTCCAATGTTCAGGTGAAATTCGGCGACCGTATCCCTGCTGACATTCGAATCATTGAAGCGCGAGGATTCAAAGTGGACAACTCCAGTTTGACTGGCGAGTCGGAACCACAGTCCCGCGGCGCAGATTTCACCAACGAAAACCCCCTAGAAACCAAGAATTTGGCTTTCTTCTCCACCAACGCTGTTGAGGGCACCGCTAAGGGCATTGTCATCTGCTGTGGTGATAACACGGTAAGCTTACATATACATATGGAGGTTGATTCTGGAAGCTATCTCTAAAATTCTTTTCAGTGACCTCTGTTTCGGTCTTTTGTATAGATAAGTGTTTCTATGAGAGTTTAAAGACTGATTGACTGCTAATTCTTATAGTTATTTAGTAATACGACTCTTAGACACAAGTACCTGACTTTGTTAGTTATTTAACTGTCTATATGAAAATTTCACCGGTCCAGCAATTTTCAAAGTTAGGTACATGGTATAGAAAGATAACAAATGCCAATGATTCAGGTTGACGAATTTATATCAGTAAACTAGAAACTTGTAGAAAAAAGATCGTTTTAAACCAATCCAATCTCAATTGGCTAGCTCTGTACTAGTGTCATACCTCATTTTGTTTTCAATCAGTGGTACAGTTAGCAAAAAAATCGTTATTCTTAATTAAACTTTTTTTATAGGTAATGGGCCGCATCGCCGGTTTGGCCTCTGGACTCGATACTGGAGAGACCCCCATCGCGAAAGAGATCCACCACTTCATTCATCTGATCACGGGTGTCGCTGTCTTCCTCGGAGTTACCTTTTTCGTCATCGCTTTCATTCTTGGTTACCATTGGCTGGACGCTGTCATCTTCTTGATCGGTGAGATATATGAGATTATTTTATTAGAATAAATCTCCTTTCCTTAAAATAGAAGATAGAAAAGAAATTAGAACAATGCCGCAGACAGTCTCGACCGGGATGTATTAAAGTGTAGCTCAGCTCTCGTCTTGCAGCCATAGTCATATCCAACTTTTTGGTAACCCATCTTTCGTCCACCAGGTATCATCGTAGCCAACGTACCCGAAGGTTTGCTCGCCACCGTCACAGTATGCTTGACCCTGACCGCCAAGCGAATGGCCTCGAAGAACTGCCTGGTGAAGAACTTGGAAGCCGTAGAAACTCTGGGATCAACTTCCACTATCTGCTCTGACAAGACCGGCACACTCACGCAGAACAGAATGACAGTCGCTCACATGTGGTTCGACAACCAGATCATCGAAGCCGATACTACTGAGGACCAATCTGGAGTACAATATGGTAAGTCACTAAGAAAATTACACCGTGTTAAATAAACAGTGGGGGCTGTTAACTTAGATTTTCTTAATAGGTTTCAGACAGTCTCGAATAATAAATGTTTCTTTAGGATAATGGGATAGCTAAGATTATTTGAATGGAATTTAGTAATGTAATATAAAGCCGTTGTTCTATTCTGTTTTAACGTGTATAACTCTACATTTTTCCACCAATTCGACTAAGGTAAGCATATGATGTGGTCCTTCGCGCTTCCTCCTAACATCATAAAGATAAAACACGCAGACTTAGAAGATACCACTTACTCTGATTTTGAAGATCCGGATTATATTTCGTCAAATGTTATTGTCATTTTTCACAGCTGAATTTTTTTCTCAATTCATTGTTGATCATTTAGTCACAATAACTTTTTAGTTTTTAATTTGGCTTAGTAGTATCGTTCCTATACACGAATTTCTCAAGAATAGAACTCTGCTATGTTCCTTGTTTCGTGATAAATACGATCAAGGCTAGAGAGAACAGATTTCTTCTAGATCTACATGCTACATTCTCGGCCATCTATCGCTTACCATGATCATGAGCACCATGAGCATACCATGATTACCATGAACATGATCAAAGTCTTAAATCTATTTCAATAAAAAATCTTGTACATTGGTTAATTTATATTGGAAGTTCTTGTATCAAAGTAAAATCGACCATGAGGCGTAGATATTAATGCTTTGTCTAACCTTTTCTCATGACACGTCTAATGGGAGAGACTAGCGAAAGGTTGTAATTAAACTTATGTTCTTGCAGACCGCACAAGCCCAGGATTCAAGGCCCTCGCCAAAATCGCTACTCTCTGCAACCGAGCTGAATTCAAAGGTGGCCAGGATGGTGTCCCAATTCTGAAGAAGGAAGTTGCCGGCGACGCGTCTGAAGCAGCTTTACTGAAGTGCATGGAACTCGCTCTCGGAGACGTTTTATCTATCAGGAAGCGTAACAAGAAAGTGTGCGAGATTCCGTTCAACTCGACCAATAAGTACCAGGTGTCTATTCACGAGAGTGACGACCCTAGCGACCCACGCCATCTGCTGGTGATGAAGGGAGCACCAGAGAGGATTCTCGAACGCTGCAGCACTATTTTCATTGGAGGAAAGGAAAAGGTAACACGTCAATGAACTTTTTTATCACAGTGCATCACAGATAATTAATATAATATTAGCAGCCAAAACAAAATCGACTACAATTATTATGATAGGAGGTTAGGTTGAAATAAAACTAATACTCTACAGTAACTTTCATATGCCATTCTACATTTTTTTTACAAAACACTACAAGCTTAATTTTTGCTAGTGCTATTTTACAACGTTATAAAATCAAATAAAAAATAGCTTGGCGAAAGGCAGTGGTCTAGTTTGGTTTTTTTTCAGCTTACATAATTATTTATTAAATTTTTAATAGCAAATCTGATTCCGAATTCTCACTACCCTCATTCTATAGGTACTCGACGAAGAAATGAAGGAAGCTTTCAACAACGCGTACCTAGAACTTGGTGGTCTTGGTGAACGTGTGCTGGGTTTCTGTGATCTCCAACTACCCTCTGACAAATACCCGATCGGATATAAGTTCAACACTGATGATATCAACTTCCCCGTCGACAACCTCCGCTTCGTCGGCCTTATGAGTATGATTGACCCGCCTCGCGCCGCCGTCCCTGACGCCGTTGCCAAGTGCCGCTCTGCTGGCATCAAGGTAAGATTGCACTCTATTGTCTATTGGGTTAGAATCTATAATTGTGATTATCATTACTTAATTATGTTTAAATTTGATCGCCATCTCCTCTAAGATAAGCAATTTTCTAGGTAAGCATTTTCAAGTGATGGACTTAGTAAAAAGAATTCGTATAGATCAATTATCAATTATCAATTATTTCAGAAGTTATTTATTTATTTTACCCTCTAATATTCTAAAGTAAATGAATAAATATTGGAAGATATTTCACACAGCGCCATCTAGCCTCAAAGTAAGCACAGCTATGGGAACTAGAAAACTGATAGTAGGTACTTTGTACTTTTTTATATCAATGCATATACCCATTTAGAAAATTTAGACATAGAACATACATATTGGTAACTGTATGTCTTGGGTGAGAATCCACCAAACCAAGCAACGAAACCACGCCCTACGACTCAAAAAGCAAAGTATACTGCTGAATACAGTACTGTGTAACAGGACTGAAAGAATATTCAAAATTGTTAGTAAAAGATCAAAAATCTGGTTCAGAACGGTCTTTAAATACGGCAAAGTGTCAAATAGTTGAAAAAAAAATAACAAACTTGAAAGATTCAAGCCTTGCTTGACTTATTTAGGTTATCATGGTGACTGGTGACCACCCCATCACTGCCAAGGCTATCGCCAAGTCCGTGGGCATCATCTCTGAAGGCAACGAAACCGTTGAAGACATCGCCGCTCGTCTGAACATCCCCGTATCTGAAGTCAACCCTCGCGAGGCCAAGGCGGCCGTGGTGCACGGCACAGAGCTCAGGGAACTCAATTCTGACCAGCTTGATGAGATTCTCAAGTAAGTGAATTGTCATATTACTTACGTGTTCTATACAGGCATCTAGGTTAGCCAGCGAGGAGTTAACAGCATTTTAAGAATTGGTTCACATCAAAACATTTGACATAGAGATACTAATAATAAGAGATAACGCATATCCATGACCATTGCATCAATACACAACATTAAGTTGCAAAATCCAACATCTATCCTTTCTTCCTTTTAGCAAAAACTTGATAACATACAATTACCTACTCGTCACTTGCAGTGCAATGTCTAAAATAAAAATAAAAAATTCAATAAATAATCAAATACTAATACTGGCAGAATGCACAAAACGCGACGTCTCATGTGACAAAAGAAGTTTAAACTATAATTTTCTATCCTAGGTACCATACCGAAATCGTATTCGCGCGCACGTCCCCGCAACAGAAGCTGATCATCGTGGAAGGATGCCAGCGACTCGGCGCTATAGTGGCTGTCACTGGCGACGGCGTCAACGATTCTCCTGCCTTGAAGAAAGCCGATATCGGTGTAGCTATGGGCATCGCCGGCTCTGACGTATCCAAACAGGTGAGCCTAGGACCTTGACCACGATCACATTGTCGTTGTTTAGCGATGATAGAGTAGTGGTTAGCGCGATCGGTTCACACGCCGCACGGCGTGGTTTCAAGTCTCAACATCGAGCTTGAACTGCCGGCGAAGGAAAAGATTGAAAATCTGCCGCCAATCAATTAACGGTGTGTGTTTGACAGCCTCACTTGAAAACCAGTTTCATTCCGAACTACGTGCGTTTACCATCTTTAACCACACCGTCACTTAAAAGTATTACGTTTCTATATTTCGCAAGATTCATTTGGAATGGTCGTAGGAAACTTCCAAAAATAAGTCGTGAGTCGAAATCCATTTTGCAACCCCTCCTAAGTTAGCAAAAATTCTGATATTCAACGTAATTATTTAGGCTGCCGACATGATTTTACTGGACGACAACTTCGCTTCCATCGTGACTGGCGTAGAGGAAGGCCGCCTGATCTTCGACAACCTCAAGAAGTCCATCGCGTACACTCTTACCTCGAACATTCCAGAAATCTCGCCCTTCCTTGCCTTTATCCTTTGCGATATCCCCCTGCCTCTCGGCACTGTCACCATCCTTTGCATCGATCTTGGAACCGACATGGTAAGTTCGATCTTATGTTTCATTGATTATGGCTGAAAATCGATCGAGTGATGTTATGGAAATTGTTCGACAAAAGAATATGTAGAAATAGTCACTTACGTTAAATTACAATCAAAATCACAATTTAGGCCATTAGCCGAAACGTGAGTAATTCTATTCAAACTGAGTCGTGCAAACATGACATCCTTCGAAAATTATACGAAGTAATTTAAAAATAAATAATGTGTTTTAAAAGATAAAAACATCTGTTATTCCTATCTCAGTCATCATGTCTCCAATTTATCAAACATTATGTTGGTTGAATAATTTTAGACTTTCGATTATTCTTAAGTGACCAGGAGTCAAAGTCGCAATAAAAGCCCAGCATGAAATTAGTATGATTATTAAACATTTGAGTTGTATCTCTAATCTCTAAATAGTATGAAACAAAGTCTACTCCTAAAGCACGTAACAGATTTTAAATGCTTTTCACCGTCACACCTTCAAACTAAGCAAAGCTTGTATGAACTAGATAACTGACAGAATACTTTACGTTTTTGGGATGGGAACAACAGATGTCCCGATAATATCTATCTTCCTTAATTTTCAGCGCGTTTATTTCGATTTGAAATATGTGAAAGGGTCGTTTTATTACACATTTTAATACAGTATAATATTAGGTGCCGGCAATCGCCCTCGCGTATGAAACAGCTGAGGCGGACATTATGAAAAGGCCACCCAGAAATCCGTTTTGCGACAAACTTGTCAACGAGAGGTCTTTATGTTGCCATAATCAATAACAGTTTTCAGCATTTTAACTTCGATGTTGCCTTAGGTATCGTGACCAGTGTCTGCGTGTTGATTAAT
This sequence comes from Biston betularia, assembly GCA_905404145.2. Taxonomy (NCBI): domain Eukaryota; kingdom Metazoa; phylum Arthropoda; class Insecta; order Lepidoptera; family Geometridae; genus Biston; species Biston betularia. The sequence goes on from FR989879.1 coordinate 8,059,695, forward strand.
CTGAACTTTATTTCGTGAGACCATAATGTTCATAACTCTCCACTTACAAATCGAAAGTGACATAATTTTTCACAATGACATTTAGCGAAAGTGACGTTATGCGTCAAGACCCTTGAATTATTGTTATTGATGTTAACATTTCCATCTGAAGAGATCCCATACGTTATGATCGCACGAAGTCTTTGATTTAAACACAATTCTGGAGTCGAGCATGATTCTACTACAGGAGTCGCAGCCGTAAAACTAATGAAAACCGGAATGTCAAATAATTTTGCGTTGTTTGTTTTACTAATACTGTCTGTTACAATCCGTGCCGAACAGTAGATTGGCGTGTTTGATGTCTACTAACGAGCGTACCGAAAAGGTTTACATAGTTGTTTTACAGTCAGACACAACACACTGAATTAGCCGACCATCCTCATTTCATCCCACCATCGAATATCATCCGTCTCGAACTCAGTCTCATGTCCATGTTAAATTTTGTTTTTAAAACATCACAAAAAAAATTGTCAATTGGCCACGACAAAAGTCATTTCATGATCGACATGTTTATTTATGTTTTAATTTTGTGTTATTAGTTTTAAGAGTTTCAAGCTGTTGTTAGAATACGCCACTGTACTGGAGTTTGAATGTGAAAGATTGGTCCTGTCATAGAGCAGACACAAAGAGATGGCAGGATAAAACATTTATTGACCATAACACGTGAGCATGCCCAGTGACGAGTTCATTACTTTGACATGTTAAACGTGTGCTAAACGGTGAAATTAGTAGAGTTCTTACTAAGATGATATCGATTATTTTTTTCTCGCAATGTTACTAAACTCAGTAACGTGATTGCAGTCTACATGGTAAAAAATTACCTACGTCGCTTCTGTAATAAATCTTGTAACGTTACCGTAGCGCAGGCTTTATGTTTGTGTCTGTTCTGTGGCTGGGTGCGCGGTGCGGCGGCGTATTGTCGCAACGCTGGTGTGTGTTCGATGTTGTACACATGTGATATGATGCACCACGCTTGTGTGCGGGGCGCGGGCGGCGCCGGCGCGCCGCTCCGCGCTCACTTTGCTAGTGTTTGTGTAGGTGCCCGCCATTTCCCTGGCTTACGAGGAGGCAGAATCTGACATTATGAAGCGACAGCCGCGTAATCCTTTCACAGATAAACTCGTTAACGAGAGGTAAAACCCGTGAGCGATCATCGCTCGCTCGATGATATTATTCTATCCGCTATTTGCTTGCTACCACGTGTTAGTCTTCAGTATTGCGGTTTGGTTGTTGCCTGCGTGTGTGGAAGGTGTCCATATTACACCATAATATAGCTGTCTATGTGGATATTGAAGGCGACGATAACACCGCTCCTAACTTTTCTGCCTTGCGTTGTATTTTCTATTTCTTGTATTAAAGTCTTTACTACTTTCTTAAGCTAATGTAGTTTGGTGTCTCGATGAAACGACGCGTTTGTTTCCTCTCGGCATGGGTCCGTATAAACGCCTCGTTCCATGCCTTTTTTGATATTTCTTATTAATATTGGTGTAAGTGGTCGTTAAGGTAAGTTTTCGGTGTGTCCCTGTCTCTGTCATTTTATCTGTCGTGCATGTACAAACACATTTTGAAAGTTATATTATTACTATATTTTTAATATGTATTGTATTTTTATATTTCTCTTGTTTATTATCTATCATACTTCCATGCACAACATGATACACAATATATTTTATTTGTCGAAGGCATCGTTTATCATTCGACCTACTCACGTCTCCGCTCGAGGCTTCATCACTCCACCTGTCTCATTATAACAAATCACACAGCTCAGCCCCTCATGTCTATCGCCGCCGTTAGGTACACTCGATGTATTTTATTACATATTGTATCGATTACATATACTATATCGAAACGCTACTAGCCAGGGCTTATTTTAACTTCTTCACCATAGTTTAGATATTTCAGATTATATTTCGTACTATATTTGAACGGAAGGTAACGAAGCTATTTTTAAATTTTAATCACGCCAATTTTTCACTCTTATTACTAGCTAATTAATTTTTTGTAATCGTAAGTAAAGGAGGAATAGAGAGTAATGTTTGCGAGATCGCTAGAGTTAGTGGTACGAGAGGCGTAGCCGAAGTGTGTACGTATTTTTGTTATGTATAAGTGCTCCGAGTACCGTGTGCTGGTTTTTGATTGCTTGGTGTTACCGAAGGTGCCTGCTATATCATTGGCGTACGAGGCGCCCGAGTCCGATATCATGAAGCGACAGCCACGGGACCCTTACCGCGACAACCTCGTCAACAGAAGGTTGGCTCCGCTCGCTCGACGCCGCGCGCCCGCGCTGGCACGCAGCGGTCACGTGCGGCGACGCTTCTATCACTTGCTCATTTGGGTGTTAACACAATGTATAGCCCGCTGATGAAAAGTAACGTTCAGAACATTGCCTACATGACAAATGATTTGATCGGTGCGGCTACTTGTGGTTCAACAGTTCCATTTGACACTGGATGTGGAAGAGTGATTATGCCGCCCCCACCTGACCCTAGCTCTGGCTCACCGCTATTTGGTGGCCTTCGACTTGTAGTATCGATCCCGACTCCCATATGTAAATCGAACCCACGCAGATAGATACACAATGAATATACAACCGACAACTAGCGCCTCTATCTTACTCATTGAACTTTCTTCTTGAGCAATCTTTTTACCACAGAGTTATTAGACCTCTATTTTCGAATACCTAGTTCTAGAGAAGTCTAGTCCTTTACGTCCTTTTTCTACGATCTTCACTCTTCCATATTTCAATATTAGTGATTGAAACGAATTTGAGCAATCAAAAATGCACGTATAGCGAACAAAAAGTAGTGAACTAGAGTCTGTTTTTAGAAAAAAGCACTAGTGGTTCTTTTATATGTGAATTCGTCTTAGATTAGTAGTGAATAGAGTTCATTTTACGATGGTTCATTGTTATCTAATGGAAACTTTTAATTTTCGTTGAAGGAATGTTTTAGGTGACATGGATCATTCTGTTATAATGTAATATGTTTCTTATTTATTACCGCTATATTTATTTTATAGATGACATGTATTATATTATATGAAGCACGGTGCTGGATCAGAAGTCACTAAGAACGCTAAATAGCGCTTTCACGCGTGCCCACTTACACAATACATATAGGCTCTTGTACATTCAGCTATTTTCTGGTTTGGTTCTTTTGATTTATCTTCTGCTTATTTTCTGGTTCTCTGCACAAATCTATAACAAAACCGCTTGAAGGCTTTCTTCGCCATTTGAAATTAACCATTGCATGGATGCCGTAAATGGTTTTTTTTCTAAGACGATCTGGTCTTATTGATACCTTGATCTACATACATATGTAATCTGCGTTCAATATCTATAGACGCAAAATTATAATTTTATTTTTCTTTTGATCCTTTAATCATTACGGAGTTAGTAATGCCGATCGTCTTCGCTATGCCTAAACCCTTATTAGTAACATACCTGTTTAGTTGTGGACTGGACGTCGAACTATTGCAATGTAAACCATTTTTCTTTTTCTGTAACTTGTCTAGTTCTGATAACAGGGTAAATACTTATCACAGCTTAGCTTCAATTTAAACATCAAATTGTTAGAAATTGGTTTACAGCAATAGAGCATATGCAGTTCTATTAAAGTGTACTCATATAGTATAAATATCGTGTCTATTTTGTCTTTAGTAGATAGAATATTCAAGAACTTTTAAATGTGTATATTGTCCAAAATAGTCTATAATATTTTCATCAAATAAATGTGAAAATCCTTAAATGATCAAATCGTGAAATTGAAAATAAAAAAGCTATCGTGAGTACAACTTCAACTCTATATAACAATACAACAAATGCTTTACCAAAAAAAAAATCCCCCTAATTGAATTTCAAATGTTTTATAATTTCAAAACAATTCACGTCAAAAATAAACAGCACAGTAAATTTAAAAAATGCACGAATCACAATTGCTTGCAAAATATCTGGGTTTCCAACTTCCAAACTGTTAAAGGTACGCCGTTGTAAAATTGACCAATTAAAGTAAAGATCCATAACGTGATGCTTGCTTATACATGAACGCTGATTGGTTTGAAGTTTAGGTCTTTTAGAAAAGGCAGTTTCTGATTGGCCAATTTCACGCCTTTGCCTTTTTCAGTTTGTGTGGAATCCAGCTTGTAAGAACCTTTATTGATACTTTGTCATGGATGTCGACAGGTTGATTTCCATGGCATACGGCCAAATCGGAATGATCCAAGCTGCCGCCGGTTTCTTCGTGTACTTCGTTATCATGGCTGAAAACGGATTCTTGCCGCTCTATCTTTTCGGCATCAGGAAGCAATGGGACTCGAAGGCCGTCAACGATTTGACCGACTCCTATGGACAGGAATGGGTATGAGTAAATTTAAATTTCTTAATACTTGAAGAAAGCTTGCATTTCTTCACAAATCAGGCTCGAATACCTTACGACTTGTATGTTAATAAAAATGTTACACAACATTTTGGGAAAAAAAAGTCGGTGCAAAAGTTTCTCATAAAAACAACATTAATAACAACAAGAGTTTATCTTGTAATATTAAAATTCTTTCGGCTTCTTCCACGTTTTGTTATAGAAACTAGAAAAAAAACTCAATGTAGTCTTAAGATTTATTTCATGAAAAATAAAATTTCCTTTTCGGTGTGATAATTTTCCACATTTAATTTCGGCTGTATACGTTTAATTTAAACTATCTTTCATGGTTGTGTTTAGACTTTATCATGATAAAATAATAGCAGTGTCAATTAAAATAAAAATTTGATATCTGGTGATACCAGTGTCATAGATGCATGTATATAACATGAGAACAATCTTTACATAACAAGAGTTTCATTCATACGATCGACTTTATGAAGCACCATATACGCGATGTAGAATCGAAATTTTACTTATGTGGAATGTCGAGAGTATCTTCAAGTCACGGGCTAAGCGGTTTCTTCTAGGAAAACACGTGCTCTATCGTAGACTGCATCTTGCGACATGACAGTCAAATGCAAATTTATTTAAATAATATAGAAAAACAAAACTGTTTGAATCGCTTATCGTTAGTCCGAGCACCTGAACATAACGCGTCTTGTCACGTTTCAGACATACCGTGACCGCAAAGCCCTCGAGTTCACGTGCCACACCGCTTTCTTCGTATCCATCGTGGTGGTGCAATGGGCTGATCTGATCATCTGCAAGACCCGCCGCAACTCGATCATCCACCAGGGCATGCGCAACTGGGCCCTCAACTTTGGACTCATTTTCGAAACCGCTCTAGCTGCCTTCTTGTCGTACACGCCTGGAATGGACAAGGGGCTTAGGATGTACCCTCTCAAGTAAGTCAATTACTAATACAGCACTTATTTGACCAACTTTTTTATATAGAACTTTCACAGATAAATAATAGAACACACTTCGTAGATGGGTAGAAAACGAGTTTCACATCCTTGAAGTATGGTCTAGGTCTTTCTCGACTTCGTATTAAAGGGTTTTTATTAGTTTTTTTTATGTATTTATTTATTTTATAACTGCGATCCGTGGGTTTTAAGATAATCAAGTAGCATACAGTCAGCCTTCAAGGGTAGAATATATCGCCTATTGAATTGTATGTTGGATGTGTGGGGTGCTATTTTTTTTTTATATTTGACAGGCTACTAATGATCACTGCTCACCTTAATAGTAATAGAATAATTGAATACATTTGACGTGTTATCTTCTTACTGGTAACTATTTTACAAATCCGGTTGCCGTATTTTCAATTTGACAGACGTTCCTGTTGTTCTGAGTAGTAACTAGAAAAATGAGGTGTTTATCCCCATTGCTCGTGTTCCCATGGGGTTTGTAAGATTTTCTTAAAAGAGGATGTATGGTATATGTAATGTTTGTTGTGCTTGCGTTTAGGTTCGTATGGTGGCTGCCCGCCATCCCGTTCATGCTGTCGATCTTCATCTACGACGAGATCCGGCGTTTCTACCTGCGCCGCAACCCCGGCGGCTGGCTGGAACAAGAGACTTACTACTAAACGCCGAGCAGACCACTGTCCGCGCCACTCGCTGCGTACAATACCGTTCGTTTGTGTTCCCAGAGTGAGAGGCAGGGGAGTGCGGCTCCGGTGCCGTGTCCGGTATATGTGTAATCGCTGTCGTGAACGCTTTTCACCGCTTGTCCGCGGCCCGCGCCGGCCGTCGGCCCCGCGTCAACACATCCTAACACATGATTATTTTCGACGAACTATCTATGTATATATGCACAGTGGAGAATGAACTTTGATATTTGTGATGATATAAAAAAAAGAATATTATACGCATTATATTATTTTCTAATTGTGAAACGTGTTATTTTTATATTGTGACGGTTTTATTAGGCGGGGTGTGAATCTCGGAGATTTGGAATCTGTTGATGGTCGTGGCCGGCGGCGCGTGGCGGCGGCGCGGCGGCGCGGCCGTCGCGTGCAGTTCATACGTACCACATGCATTGTTTACACATACTTATATGATAAGTGATAAAATATCGTCTAGCGGTAGTAGATCGTTCGTGAATCGAGTGGGCGCAGCGCCAGCGTGACGACCGCCGCGCCGCGCTCGTCGGCCAACGAAGCATTTGTTGTAAAATTACCGGTTAAGAGCCACTATTATTATTATAATTTAAGTGAATTAGATTTAAGTTGAATTTTTCGAGTGAATAAAGTTTAGTTGACGATTCGATCGGGTGCGTGGCGTATGAGAGGTCGATGTGGAGTGCCTGACGTTTAGTGTACTACTGCTTACTGTTAGGTAGGTAGTTGAAATTTTGATGCCGTATTTTCAATCGTAACGTAGATAAATAAAGCATACACAGGCGCGACGCTTAGAGAGGCGGTCCCGGCGGCGGGCCGCGCGGCCCTCGGCGGCCCGGCCGGCCGCGGCCCGCGCCGCTGCGGCCCGCGGCCCGCTCGCCGCACATACACGACGCTTTTCTTTTCTAAAGAATAATCAGATTAGCGAATTTCGTCAAATTTATTAAAATAGGCTGCTCATGGTAATTACGTAAGATTTTATTTCTTAATTAAAGGATAATAACAAACGTAGGGATGCGTAATTAGAGATTTTTAAAATTATACAGTTATGATAGAGTCGTGTTGTTTTGTCGCCACGGGCCCCGCGGGCCGGCGGCCGCGGCTTCCATCGCGGTCGCGGTCGCCGACGGACCGCGCGGCGGTCCCCAACGAGCGATCTATTTCAAATTTTCGTAACGAATACATATAACATTATAATAATGGTTACAAAAAGTAAAGTATAACATTATAGCGACTAATAAAATCTAAATTATATGAAATGTTTATAGATTTAATGAAGTTCGTTTGTTTAGAGTGACCTTCTGTGCTTGTTTGTGGAGGACGTCGTCCCGGCGGCTCGAGTCGCGGGCCGTTACTGTTTTCATCTGATGTTTGTATGCGGTTTGTTTATCGTACACTGTAGGACTAACATTGTTTTGCGTTCGACAGTTCTTTACACCGATTCATTTTATAGTATTACTACTCTGTTGGCTAGGAGCGCTGTAAAAATGTAAGTGTTAATAAAAAAAACATTTTCAAAATACATATTAGCATGGTGTTTTATTGTTTACGATTGTTTTGTTTAATCTACCTATTTATTCTTTATATTTAACCTCTCGATTAGGTAGATAGGTATATATTTGTTTTATTTATACGGGATTAATCACGTTTCACAACGTTTCCAATTACAGTTTCGGTAACATCCGGCGGCCGTATCAAACAGTCAAAGTAGATTAAAATACCCGCTGGTTACTGTCTAATGCAGCCTCGTCTGATTATAGTCAGAGTATCCGGCGTAATTAAACATGAGTAATCCCGCATAAGTATAACGGAAATGTGTCAAAACCGCATCAATTTCTAGAGTAAGTTGGATAAGTATAAATTCTTGGCGCTCTTATGGCCATTCTTGCTTACCCACTCCGAAATGGTGGGTATGTTGTGTAAAACATAAATGGCCTGAACTGCTTCGAGAATCTTCGATCTTCGAAATCTGCTGCCGTGCCCCCAGATTAATACCGGTCAAATATCTTTATTGAGGTCTAGGAGGTGCAAACATCTCAGATTCCTTTTGAGGCGCTCGAAAGCGTTAGCATTCTATGCAACTATGGCTATACAATATACGCATTACATGTAGGTATCTAAAATCAACGTCTATATCGTCCACTGCCGCTTGGTATAAACTGTAAACCGCAGCTCACGAAGATTGTACAAACATGATGAATTTGGGAGATTATATAGCAATAATATTAAACATAAACATCGTAGGGCATCACACGGCGACAACAAACTCCAAATTAAGCAACCTGCCTTGTAGGCACCTACTATGGGAGCCCGTTAACTAAAGTTATTAGACGAACGATACGCTCACCTAATGGTAAAAGATAACGTATGTCCATGACCATTGCAGCGTAATGCAACTAATTGGTACACAGTCAAATATAGACCCTGTTGAGCACAGCAACGAATGAAGCGTCATTTTAAATGACTTATTTTTATCTTAAATTTACTATCGTTCTGTCAGAAATTCGTCGATTGTGTAATACAAAGTTGTTTTAATTTTTTTGTGAAGTTAAATCCGAGCAATGAACTTGAGTTGCTGGTAAAAAGAAACATCGGGAGGAAACCATAGCATAATGCTTTTTCTCCTACGCTGCTAGCACCCTTGGGTTGAACATCTGCTGCCAATCAAGTGTATTGCGGCAGCCTTACTAAAGAGCCAGGGTTATTCTTAGGCTAGATGTTTCTACTAACTTCGACGACACCACCATTAGGTAAGTTGTAATCCTAGTCTACCAATCATCTAACACGTTAACAAAAAAATAGCAGTGGTATTAGGTACCTACAAGAGTCGAAATTACAGTAATATTATTAGGTATTTAGTAGATAGGTAGGTACGAAAAATTTACCGTGATTATAAAGTTTAGAATCAAACTCGATTTTAAAACAGCTCGTATATATCTCGAATATATTTTTTCTCGACAAAGCGTTTGTCCCACAACAAAAATTGTCAAAAGATAACCCAATACCTACTTATATTGTGTGATGAGCATTGTTTGTTTTGGGTATAAGTACCTACTAATGTACTTATTCATGAGTTATCTGGTCCCCATAGTACCTACAAGGTTTGCTTAGTTTGAGGCTAGATGGCGCTGTGTGAAAAGTACTAGAACATTTATTTCTAACATTTGAGTTCGTATATGAATCACTAACACTTATAGTATACCTACTAAAATTGTGTATAAATAAATATCATATCATAGGACATGACGCACAGCGGCATCTGATCCTAATCTAAGTAAAGCTTGTTTATTTATTTTATGAACACCAACGTTATGTACATTATCGCATGACTTAAAGTAAAAAGGAAAATAGAATACCTACTTGTGCTATGAAAGTTAGATAACTGATAAAATACTTTTTTTTTGGAAATACATTTCAACTTATAATACATACAGACCAAATAGTTTGTTTTTACTACTTAATGTTTGTCCTGAGTGGGAATCGAACCCACGCCCTACAGCTCTTAAAGAGCCGTGTATTGGTTTATTTAATATTACAACTAGCGACTCGCATCGGCTTCGCACGGGTACAATGTAGATACTAATGTGGTGCATATGCATGTATTATGTACATACAAACCTTCCTCTTGACTCACTCTGTCTACCGCATAGAAATTCGTTGCGTAGTTTAAAAGATCTAAGCGTACAGACGTCGGGAAGCGACTTTGTTTCATATTATGTAGAGATGCAATTGTAAAAAATTGCCATAATGACTGAGCTTATCAGCCTGCTTATATTATATTATTCCTATATGATAGTTATGCTTATCGTAATACGATTTACTCCACGTAGGGGGCCACGTTTGACCAGTAGCGTCCATGAATATGTCATCTGATATAACATTCATAAGTGTTTCCACTAGTCATCACAAAATCCACTAAATAAAATATTAATGAAATTTCGATTTCGTTAGCCGAGGCGAAAAGTTACCCCAAGGCCAGGGGCTACGTGTCAGTCCGAGCATGGCAACGTGGCCTTGACGACAGGGTCCTCATATATTATAGCTAGTTATATATGGGTCCTTCGTCCTATAGCAGCGCGGATCTTTTATACGCCCCTACAAGCCCTCCTCGTACGGCGCATGCGCGAAGAGAACAGCGGTCTCTGACAGCTCTACAGACACGTCCCAATTACTTCGCTTGCATTGTTTTAATTAAGCACTGGATGCAATAGACGTGTTGTGAAGAAAAGTGGAAAGTTGGTAAGCACTGCAATGTGCTACCGCGGTGTTTATTGAGCAAGGATGGTGGCCAATATCGGCTTTATCAACTCTAATGGTAACAAACAAACCTTTGTTGTATTTGTATTTAATTATAACTCTTCATTTTCCAGCGAGTGTTGTGATAATTTCAGTTTTATCATCTAATTAAAGCTTTGCTAGATGTAAGTAGTCTATGAATCATTATTTTATTAGGTACATTTGTGTTGTCTACAATTTGTATATATTCCAAAATATTTTTTATTACTTACCTCAATTCTAATTATTATTGTTCACTATTTAACGAAGAAAATATTAGATCAATTTATGATTTATTTTCATAATTAGCTACATTTGCGTTCATGGGAAACGTTTTTCGTGATATAAAGTAGCGTCTTCGACGAAATCCAAGCCAAAAACATGTCATTCCGTCGTTTCGCTGCTGCCTGAATAAAGAAACAAACTCGCTTTTGCATTTATAATTAAAATATAACAATAATCAGGTTTGACATGATAATCCAGCCAATTCTTGCACACGCCAAGGACAAAATTGTCTTTCCCCGCGCGGAAACGCGCCAAACCTAGAATATGGTTACCTCGTTTTCAGTTTGGGATAAACTTTTATCACTGCTCGCGTCGACATCGACGCAAAGTTCTTTTGTTAATGTAACAATAAATTAAAATTTTTTGCAGTGGAGGCAACAGCGTACATAAGCGCAGTAGCGGCTTTCGCAGTAGTGGTGCTGGTGGTGCTGCTGTTCCTCGGGAGACGGTGGTGCCACTCTGCCACCTTTAACAGGAAGTGCTGCGATGACATACTCCCGGTGAACCCTCGAGGAGACTCCTGTCTTCCGCTCGACAATGCTCCGTTCGGTATGTCAGCTTACTACTTATGGTAACAACTAATGATAAATATATGTATGTACAAGACGTCTTATATGCATAATAAAATGTCCGGGTTGATTTACTATTGTACCTACCGACATTTTTTTTTTTAATTTCCACATTGCTATTAAAGCTAATTTTGGAGGATTTAGTTGATACATCTAAAGTTACTAAAAATGGTGCTGTCTTTTTTATCGCTTTCTATTAGGGAGGACAACAACACTTTTAATAATTTCTTGAGCTGTCAACTAAAAAACTAAAGCCTTCAAAAATAGGCATAGTGGTGTAAACGGAATTATAATCAAGTTAATTTTATAACAAGGACCTTACCTACTGCAAAAACACAGATGTTTGAGTACCTACTTATTAAAACCCTAAAATTGATTAAATTATGCCTTAAAAATTAAATAAGTAATTTAAAGGAAATCACATGATATAAAGTTTCCTTATGATTAGAATCAATCTTTAATAAGTATTAGTTCAGGCTTTATTGTTAAAAATGTTTTTGATAAAAAAAGCATCAGTCTTTGGACGACAATGTTAAAGTTTTTTTTCTTCGGCTATGGTAAATGCCAGAGCAAGGAACCTGATTCCGAGTTTTGTTGCCAACGTGGAAAAATAAAAAGTTGCCAATTTTTAAACATTTGTAATAAACAATGTGGAAAGCCAGAATCTGAGATAAAATAAGGGTAAAATCTCAGACGAATAAAGAAGGGTCCAAGAGTGAAACAAACAAGAAAAAGAGGGGAAAATAATAGAACCTTTGGATAAGAATTCATTACGTAAGACCTTAAATTTTCAGCGTTTTTTACTACTAAAAGAATTTAGCTAGAAATAGTAAAACATCAGGGTTTAGAGCCACATTCTTCAGTAATTACCTGTAGTTAGACAATGTTCATAAATATTCTCCACTAATTGTAGTTCCAAGGGCGTCTAGTGCGTCATCACCCAAATAGCACTTCGTAAAACGTAGGGTTTATGATTCCTTAATTTCTACCTTTAGCTACCTACTAGATTAGTTTAGCCACTGATGTTATCATATGCCGTAGCATGCGCTCAACCATTTTGGACACTTGCCGTATGTTTTTAATTGTATTCTTTACCTTACATTACCTACTGAAAGGTTCTGCCAACATTAACATGAATCTATAAAAATATCTGCAGATCTGATTATGAAAAATGTCGGTATAGCAGATCTCCACTAACCGTGATTTTATTCTTAGTGTTACTAAGGTTTGTCCGCATTTTTCCGAATTAAAACTCTTATATACAGGGTTACAAGCTTCGGGTGTATTAAGCCGAAAAATTATAATTGTACTCATTATTATGAAGAACTTTCAGTAAAGGCACAATTCCGAAATCGTAAAAAAAGGCAAGATCCTACATAAATTTCTCCCCCATTTGTATGTGGTTGGCACCTAATTGTTTAACCACAGCTTGACTGATGTTAAGTGACGATGTGATCGAAGATGGTAAAGCGTACCTAGCCTGGAATGGAACTGGCTCGCAAGTGAGAATACTTCGTTAGATGCTTGGCGGCAGATTTTTAACTTGAGGGTGGTAGCTTGCCAGCTGAGAACTAGAAAGTTATCTACCACCATGCTATGGTTTCCTCACGATAGTTGTTTGTTTTTGTTTCCTTTTTATGCAATGGGCCCGACTGAACTTTACTAAAATATTATAGCACCTGTCTTTTATTAAATCTAATAAAAACAAGTGTTTTGTGGCATGCTGCGGAATGTTGATATTATCGTAGCGTAGTTAAGCTCTAGGCTAGTAATCCTAATGTGTTATTGACGTTGTCCGTAAATCTGTGTTGTTATAGATACTTTGTCGAAACCGAACCAATACCCCGAACGAATATTCACGTTCGAGGCCTCCGACGAGGATGACGAGCTGCGCTTGCGCATACAACAGGTAAGGGGGGCATTGACATAATAACCTGGGAACAAGTTACACTCAGTCTTAATAAATAATTTCCCTCCCTAAACACGAATTTTCAGTCAAATGTTTGTCCTGGATGATAATCCAACTAACGCCCTGCAGTTTAGAATAACTACTTACTCCAGTTTGAGCTATATCTCTGTACTTTCTTTAGGTAGTATAAAAAACTCCTTCCTAAAAACTTATTTATCTACTACTTTTGTATTCCATTGCTATTTTTAACCCCCGACCCAAAAACGACGGGGTGTTATAAGTTTGACGTGTCTGTGTGTGTCTGTCTATGGCATCGTAGCTCCCGAACGGATGAACCGATTTTGATTTTGTTTTTTTTTTGTTTGAATGGTGAATTAGTCGAGCGTGTTCTTAGCTATGTTTGATGAAAATCAGTCCAAGATGGCCGCCGCCACAAAATGGCGGATTACATATGTTTTCACAACTCCCTTAATATGGGTGTCAAATGAAAGGGATTGACTAGTAAAATAAGATATACTTGTCGGGGGTTTTTTAATTTTTTAATTTATCTTGGGAATGTATTTTTTTTATGCTTGACAGGCTAGGTGTTTGGCCACAGCTCACCTGATGTTAAGTGACGGTGTGGTCAAAGATGGTAAAGCACACCTAGCCTGAAATGGAACTGGCTCTCTAGTAAGGATGCCGGAACACACCGTTAGGTGCTTGGCGGCAGATTTTCAATTTGAGGGTGGGGTAGGAAATCACATTTTTTTCACAGCCTACACGATATTTAGCGACGTTATGGTTGATGACAAACAACTCAAGCCTGGAAGCCTTAAAAGTGATTCTCGCAAAATATTTTTTAAAACATTTTTTAAGATTCAAAAGGCTTACTTTTAAGGTTGTAATCACGTTGCAAACAGAATGAGAATGTTGCGAAAAGTTTCAGGGAAAACAAGTCTATTGTTTACTTAGAAGGGGTTGCAAAATTTACCCAACGTTTTAAAAGAATCACGTTTTCTCTTTGCTACCATTCTAAATGAGCGTTGCGAAATTTCCATAGAAACGTAAAACTGCGAAATCACACGCAGTAAGGCACTTGTCAATGTTCAAAGGTTTCTCCTGTTCTCATACTTGTTTTCGATAAAATATAAATGAAATTATCTGTACAACAGTTATATCTATCTGTTTGATATGGGGAATCGAAATATACTATTCATTTATCTTATTTACCTATCGTAATTACTTACAACGTAACTTGCATTACAAACATACTCTACAGACTCTCGACCAGAGGTTCTCAAAATTATTTCATCTACCGCCCACTTTGAAAATCAATACTTTTGAAACCCCCACAATAACTTTTTACATTTTTAATTTTTTTGGATCCCTAACCACTTTGACAAAAACTGCTCTAGACTTTACAAAGTTTATGACAGAATAGCTGTGGCTTTATGACATATTATAGTACATATATAGTATAATTATGTATAGTATCTCTTTTTGTGTGTCTCCGTCTTTTTGTGTCCCTACCTTCATGTTAGGTATATGTTTTTTGAACAAATAAATAAATTTCATTTCATTTCATAGATTCTACTACTTATGATCACTATAACCATAGAAACTATAGCTAAGATAGACATATACCTAGATGCCTATAGTTGTAGATATTAGAGCATGCATAGGTATAACTTACTGATTAACTTTTTTATATAAGTATACGCTCTATAAACCTTTCCCATTTTACGATAAAATATATACTCATATTATTAGTTTAAATTTAAATGTTACATTTTTGTGGAATTTAGCGAGAAATAGGTACTCGTACTTACCATGGTTACTATTACACAATTACCTACAAAATTGTATTTGAGGGAATATTCTGCCCTCACAAACCCAAGGCAGCCTTCTGGTCACCTGAAGCCACAATTATTGTAATTATAACTTTTAACATAGGTTAATTAGCGGTAGGTATATCTTCATACATCTTTTACTTATGTGTTACAAAATAAAATAAATTTCTTACTTATCTTACCATAAAATAACTTAAAATTTATGACATAAATGTAACAACATTTCAGTTTGTGTTAATAACAAATTTTGAAAATACAAAACACGTCTATAATTTGGGAAGGAATGCTTACATTTATATTCAAATAATAACAAATCTAAGTACAATTCAGGAGCGTGCTTTAATATTCCTTTATTTGAAGGACAAAGAAGAGGTTGAGTGCCACTATGAGGAGAAGAATGAGAACCAGTCGGCGCCACCTAAAGCGGAATTAGAACTGGTAGAAACTGCTCTCCGGGCCGCAACTCTTCGCGAGACAAGGATAGATGAAGTACTTACTGTTACTGTGTCTTACAATTAGAACAGTAGACTTGGCAAATCTCTTTTATTAACTCGATACGCTTAAGTTTGATCTACGATTTTATGATTAGATATATATATAATATATATTAAAGACAAGGTGTTATCTTCGTCCGCGTGTAAATTAAAAATTGTCACCACCACCAGATGTCTTCAAGTCATAAGTAAAGTAATCATTAGGTACTATTGTGTATTGTGAAACTTGACGACATCTGAGCGCTTAGTACAGGTTTTGATGGTAAACCAAAACTTTTGTAGTTTTCGAATGGCTCCATACATAGCACACTAGCGCTCGTAGCGGAAACGCAGAGTAAACTAAAAGGACAGTATTGGATCGCTTTTTTCGTAGTGTACGAATACTTAAAAAGTCCTCATAGCTTTGTGCATTTTGGCAGTACCAGTGACCACTGTGACAAACGAAATCTGTTAAAGTTTTTTAAAACTTTAAAAACTGGTGGTGGGTGTGCCCTTGAACATTTTTGGTAATCCCACAGGAACGTAATATTCTGATTTAAAAAGATATCCTATATTACTTTAATTCAGGTAATAAACTCGTGTATGTATGCAAAATTTCATCAAAGCCATTTTTGTGTGATTGGGCCACAAACATCAATCCATCCATCCTCCCAAACTTTTAAAATATATATTATTTGCTTATTTTTTTACAATTTTAGAGTCGGTTTATAGTAAAAAAACCGGTCAAGTGCGAGTCGGACTCGCGCGCGAAGGGTTCCGTACCATTATCTATAAAAAAGGCAAAAAATCACGTTTGTTGTATGGGAGCCCCCTTAAATTTTTATAAAAAATTACAAAAAAGCATGAAATTTGTGTGACGTAATTATTTTTTTTTATTGTACAACAGCCAGCAGTAAGCCGGTGGTTAATCACGGTTTTAAGCGTGTTAATTTCTTAACAATATTGTTTATTGACAATACAATTTTTTGATAGTTTGTTATTGTTGATTATTATTAGTCTAGATATTATTATGTATGTTTCATTTTTGCGCAGGTGATACCACAACGAGCTGAGACATACATTCATACCCTGGAGGCGCAGAGTAGTGTTGATAGCGATGTCATTGCCCATAATGCAAGTATTAACTACACTTTTTACCCGACTGCCAAGGAAGGGTGAAGCCAAATTTGTTTTTATGGTTGACGAGCTTGGTGTTTGACGTGATGTGATAAGTGAAAGACTTTTTGCTGTTACTGCTGTAAATGATTTAAGGTTTATCTCGATCTCTCAACACCAAATAGAGTAAGACATTCACAATATTTCACACAGCGCCATCTACCCTCAATATAAACAAAGCTTGTACTATATGCTTGTATTAACTAGCTTCAGATTAAAGTGAAATATGTTTTTGAGAGAACTTTTTTTTTATAGTTTGTAAGCTAGGTGTTTGACCACAGTTAAGTGGTGGTGTGGTCGAAGATAGTAAAGCACACCTAGCCTGGAATAGAACTGGCTCTCGAGTGAGACTGCCAGAAGACGCCGTTAGGTGCTTGGCGGCTCATTTTCAACTCGAGGGTGGTAACCAGCTAGCCGAGTACTACTAGAAAATACCCTACCACCACGCTGCCCGTGAAGAAAAACATCGTTAGGGTTTGAACCCACGTCCTTCGTCGTGTGAACGACCGCGGTAACCACTGAGTTATTATCGATACAAAATTTATTAAAATTATTTTTCACAGGACACCTCCCTCCTCTGTGCGGACAGCGGTGCTAACGTGGAGCGTGGATCAGTAGAACTGACAGTATTGTACGATGCGCCCGTCCGTAGTATGACCGTTCATGTGTTGCAAGCGCGCCATTTGCAGCAGAAAACCCCGCCGCAGATTCTGCAAAGCCAGGTAGCGTTCACTGAATTATACTAGCTCAATACATCACAATAAACAGTTACACAGTTACCTTAGAAGATAGGTGTGCTCTTATTTTGTCGAAATAAGAGCACAATTTCACAACAATCAATCAAGACGACAATTCTATTATCTAGCCAGATCGTTTATAAAGTGTCTTGTGTACTACGTAGTATTCTAAAAGTAAAATATTCAATTAATTTTCATCGATGCCCACTGATGGACACATGACATGCCTCTACCAAATGTTAAAATTAGGACAAATTTATATTAAAATTTTACAGGTGCGAGTTGTTCTTCTGCCTTTAAAGAAGCAAAAGTTTAAGTCAAAAATACGCAATGGAGAGAACCCGCAGTATATGGAGAGTTTCGTTTTGCATAAAATCAATCCAGGTTAGTATTGTTCCAGGTTGTTGTCTATGCTTAACATAGGTATGCATTCATCGTAAAGAGACAGAACATGGAGATTTCTAAAATTGTTGAAAATTCTGGCAACGGCGCTGTAACTCAAAGAGGAAGGAGATTTGTGGATAAAAATTCCAAAAAATATCGTCTTCTGGAATCTGTCTAAGTGATTTATAACAGTAACTTTGTTGGTGTTCTGCGCTGAGTAAGTTGGTGGCAAACATGGCATATAGCCTTTAACATTAGGCAAATTATCATTTAGAATAGTAGACAATATCGGGCACAGAAAAATGGAACACAGTATCTCTTACCAATGTTATGTATGTATTAAATGTTTGTTATTAAATCTCGCAAAAACGGCTGAATGGATTTGGATGAAATTTGGCACACATACATTCACATATAGGATCCCTACGTTTTATCTCAGGTGAATGTTAGGTTCTTGTGGGTTTATCAAAAAACTAGGTACACGACGTATCCACTTCAAATTTGGTATAGATGTGTCTTACGGAACATTACCCCAGAATAAAAGGTATCCTTTAGTCTAGTTAACAAGATTCATGACGAATGAAATAATTGCTCTTTTGTTACATACACTTGTTTCATTTCTCTCTCAGCCCAATTCTTAACCCAACGCAGACGTAGTCGCGGGCGCAAGCAATAAATAAATATCCTAGAACATATCACACATCCCAAACTTAGCAAAAGTGTGAAAGCGAAGAACCGAAGAGCATTGATGTAAAAAGTCTTTTTCTTGTCATAAATGAGTGTCCTCATATTTCCAGAGGACGTTCACGGGCTGGGACTCCGTGTGCGTATATACGGATGTGCGCGTATGCGTCGGCAGCGGCTGTTAGGTGAAGCAACCGTCAGCTTCGCTGCGCTCAACCTCGAACTCGAGGCCAACCTATGGCTCCAGCTGCAAGCCAGGCATCACCAGCCCACTGCACAGGTATATAGCAACATAATATTTTACTTTTATATAAAGTTTATTAACGGGTTGACAGATATCAGTTTGACAGATGTCAGTTTGAAAGATGTCAGTTACACAGATGTTAGATTCAACTTTTACATATAAAGTTATCAAGCTTCGATCTAGGTACTGACGCATAAAAAATTTAAGCGCGCTCTAGCGGGCTTGTGGTAAATGTAACTTGAACAGTAAAGTTGTGCAGTCTCATTAAAAATGGCGCTTCTTAACTTTTACTGTCGAAGGAATTTTTAGTTTTATAGGTAATTAAAAACTTTCTTCTTGAGACTTCTAAAACACGTTTCTTTTCACAGAAGTTTCGGAAAATATATGTGGGGCACTCAGAAACTTTAGCGAAATTAAAAAACTTAGGTTGTACGGGAAAAGTTTTTTTTTAACTAAATCTTTTCAGAGTACTCTTCGCCAGCGAGTAGTGTGTAACAATTCTTATACAAAACGAGAATGTTCGCAGACTATGGGCTTTTGCAAAAAAACAAAAGACTCTATGATATGAAATTTCAGGCTAGGCTAGTTTACCATTTTCAACCAAACCATCATTTAACATCAGGTGAGCTGTGGCAAAACACCTAGCATGTCAACCATAAAAAAGAAGACAATCATATTTTTCAACCCAAGTTTTGTGTTTCTCAGCTTCCAAAACTGGAGCTAAACAGCCCCATGACGGGCATCCTTGCGAGTCCGTCCATAACTACGATGCCCACGCCGTCAGGCACAACGGGTGAGGCTTGCAGTCTCGCTCGGTCTGACTCGGCGTCTTCGTGCTGCAGCACTAGATCTGCACCAGAACTGCTGCTGGGGTTACAGTACAATTCTACCACTGGACACCTGTCTGTAGAGGTGAGAACGGTTTTCAGTTTCTGTTTTATAGCCAACTCGCTTGATAAAAAGCTACAATTTTTTAGGGACAGCTTCAATAATTTTTAATCGACTCAAAAAAGGTTCTCAATTCGACTGTATATTTTTTTTTATGTATACGCGATAATTCTGCCAATTATGAATCTATTTTAATGATTTTTTTTTGTTTGGTAGACCATATTTCAGAGTGAGGTCCCATATAAATTTTATCGAAATTGATCAAGCGGTTTTTGAAAAATCTAAAAAAATATATAACACATGATATTTTCGTTTACTACGATACCTGGATGTTTCGTTGGAGCAGTGCGTTTAGTTGGCCTAGTCATGGGAGTCGGTTTTTTTTAATTGTTTGTTTGTATATTATTTCTGTGTATTTCAGGTGATAAAAGGCACGCATTTCCGTAAGCTTTCTCCTAACAAAGCTCCAGACACGTACGTGAAGCTTTGCCTCGTGAGCTCGCTCGGCATGGAGATGGGGCGCTGCAAGTCTTCCACACGGCGTGCGCAGTCCAACCCTCTTTACAAGGAACTATTTATATTCCAGGTACCGTTTCCCAAGACGTTTTTTATAATAGTCTAGCTGACTGAACTGACCGACTTCGCCTGCGTTAACTTTAGAATTAGGTTCCGAGAGAAATGAAACAAATCCCACTAATATTACTTTCAGATTTAAAGTTTGGATGGATGGATGTATGTTTGTTACTCTTTCACGCAAAAACTATTGAGCGGATTTGGATGAAATTTGGTATGAAGGTAGCTGACACCCTGGATTAACACATAGGCAATCCGTTTTATCCCGAAAACATGTAGCGGGTAACACCGCGGGCCGCAGCTAGTCATTCATAAATACATGTTTTCTAAATTGAAAATTGATGTCGTTTATCTCTATGAGAATAATATGCGTGAATAATATGTAGTGTTAGTTCTATTTTTTTTCTCGGATTTCATGCTTAGTTGGTAGAAGGTGATGGTGACCACCGATTTTGGTGCTTGGAATTAAACTAATGTTTGGATAAGCCGATTAATTTTCTTGCCTGCACAGGTGGCCCTGTTCCAACTGAGTGATGTGACACTGATGGTGTCTGTATGGTGGCGTCGCAGCGTGAAACGGAACGAGATGGTGGGGTGGTTCTCCCTCGGACACAGCCCTTCAGGCCGGGAAGAGGAGCGGCACTGGCAAGACCTGTGCGAGCGGAACGGCGAACAGGTAATACACAGGATAGATAGAGAGGGTAGATACACTAAAATGTTACTTACTTAAAAGTTCGAACTAATTGCTGAACCTAGGAAGTTTTAGATGTCTATATGAATAAGAATAAAATTGTTGATATGGACTAAATATCAAACATTCCAACAATGACCCTAACTGTGGAAAAAACAATCATCGGGTAGGCTTTTTCTTGTCACATAATTACTATGCCACCCCTGTATATTTTTATGTAATAGTAATGAGCCGAACGAGACGCTCTCCTGGTAAAAGATAACGCCTGTCCATGACCATTGCAGCGATACACAGAACTTTGTAGTAAAACAAAGTTCTAGACATCACTGCTTTGGCACTCATTACTTTGTTACTTTCGATGGTTAGTCTCAACAGCCCTGTAATTTTGCTAACTGCAGTACCCTTCATCCCGGACCACAGAAATGTTTACATACTACTGCTTGGCGGCAGAATATCTAGTACCGCGATGGTACCTACCTAGACAACCTCCTGCTAAGGAGATCTACCTCCAAGCAAATTAATGCTACTGTTATATACTTTTAACAGCATTTTGGCTTTCTCTAAAGCTGGCGAAGCAATTTTTTTTATTTACATGCTTTGTGTTTGACCACAGCTCAACTGATGTTATGTAAGTGATGGTCAAAGATGGTAAAGCACACCTAGTCTGGAATGGAACCGACTATCAAGTGAGGCTACCGGAACACACCGTTAGGCGTTTGGCGACAGATTTTCAACTAGAGGGTCGAGCCGAGTACTAGAAAATACCCTATGGTCTGGGGTTTGAACCCACGCCTTTCGGCGTATGAATCGACCGCGCTAACTAATGATTTATCATGGCGACGATTTAAAGAAATCGTTTTATCGCATTTAATTTCGTATGAATTTAAATCGCTACTTTTTGGTCGCTTATAGGTCCAGCGCTGGCACGTGTTACTGGATTCCTGACGGTCGGTGCCGTAATGCGCTACTCGCACCCCTCTTTGAGCTCCTTCCAATGCCCTCGGGCTCTACGGCACTTGCAGAAATGCTGCAAAACCTGCAGACTTACTGCAAAACTTGCAGGCATATTGCGAAACTTGCAGACAAATTGCAAAACTTGCAGACATATTGCAAAGCTTGCAGACGTATTGCAAAACTTGCAGACTTGTGCAAATTGTAGACATGTAAACTGCAGATATTCTGTACACTTTCAGAATCTGTGGATTCATTATGAAACCTGCAAAACCGTCACATTATTATGGAAACTGACCATGTTTTTAATATAGGTATTTTTGTTTTACATATACGCGTATACCTAATGTCGGATTATACGGTTTAATCAAAATTGAATAATCCCGTGTTATTATAACAAAGAATGTAACCGCTATATTGTAAAACTTGCGATAATACGGCAAAGTTGAAAGATGTGTTGAAAAAATATTGCATAATTATATTGTCTAAGTCTAGACAGTATAAATCGCGATTAATGCTACTTTTTACCAAATATATCTTGGTATATGATCTTGGCATTTTTACTATAATGAAGGATCGCCTTTATAACACTTTTTGTCTCAAGTGTGTAAGGCAGCTTACAATGTTATTGTCTGGTGTGTATTCCACAAAATGTCCATTATGATTTGTAAACATCGGAATGCGGACAGTATTGGTGTGTCTAAATTTATCTACACTTAAGTATTTATGCATTGATATTTGAAATATTACTCCGTGTGTATTTTTGTTCAAAAATCTTGCGTGCACAATTTCAGTGCACAGCTTTTGACGTATAGTTCTAAGTTTTGTGTATTCAAGCTACTTTACTGATTAGTTTTTACAAAGCAATATTTTTCATTGCTCACTAGAAGCAAAGTTGTATATACCATGAAATGACTGCGACCGAACTGATTGACTAAAAGCACGTATGTTGTTTCGACTGAAGGTGTTTTAGGATCACGGATATTAATGATTTAGATGTTGTAGGACGGGAAATGTTATTGAAGTTTTGGAATTTACTCTTGGTAGGTGGAAAAGAAAAAGCTTGATGCGAAAAATTGTTACCAATTAATATAATGGCTTCTTGGGTAATTTGTTTTCTTTATGTATATATATATATATAAACATGTATTAAACATGATGTAGAATAGTTAGTTTTTTCCAATTTTGTAACGGATTAGTAGTTTAAAGGAGACGAGTCTTGGTACGCACAACACATGTGAGATAGGATAGTTCTAGATGGATATTTATTATATTATACCGTATTATATTCTTCAAACAGCCCTGTTGGTTCATTGGTAGTATGTTTGCTTCCAGAGCCGAAGGGCGTTCGATTCCCACCCAGGACAAACAGTTTGTAGTATAAACAAATGTTTGTTCTGTGTCTGGGTGTCCTGCATGTATTATAAGTATGTATTTACAAAAAAAAGTATTTAAGTATTCTATCAGTTATCTGACTTCCAACACACAAGCTTTACTTAGTTTGGGGTCAGATGGCGCTGTGTGTAATTTCCTACGATATTTATTTAAAATATAAAATAAGGATGCTACAGTTTTGTTTGGTTAATAATAAGTGAGGTAACACCACATTCATTCTATAGTATTAAGAATATATACATTTTAATATCTACATAATAATTTTAAAAATGTGTTAATAACAATTCTATTTTTAAATATGCCTGATTCATTTTACTAATACCTATTGAATATTCAATACTAAATAACTTCCAGCACATATTTTATTTATATGGCAACGTCTGATGCATGTAATAATTTAATTATAAATTATCATACATAAAAATATATACATTTTAATGAATTCATGCAGATATAATTAACTAATTATAAATAAAATATGCACATGGAAATATTATATAAGTATATATTTATAAGATATGGAACGACCAGATATTGTATCGCCTATGCTTCGTGCTGAAATTGAATCCATATAGGGGATTACCGACTTATTATAGATGTGTGTAGATAGGTATATTTACATAATTAAAAGACGTTACGTCATTTTGTTCTCAAATTATAAAATACTTACTTATTATATTTTAATAGATTAATATTTTACCAATTTATCTAAATGTATTCGTATGTTATTTGTGTCATAAATGTTTAATTATATTTATAATTATAGTAGGTACATACCTACTGTGCTGCTCAGTAAGTATTATTGAGATAACGAAATAATTTGTTACATTTATAAAATTATCATTTATTGCATTGACAGCCCTGTTGACTCATTGATAGTAAATCTGCTTTAAGAGCTGTAGTAGCGTGGGTTCGATTCCCATCTAGGACAAACATTTTGTGATACAAACAATTGTTTGTTCTGTGTCTGTGGATATGCTAATTACAAAAAAAAACGTTTATGAATTCTATCAGTTGCTTGACTTCTATCATACAAGCTTTGCTTAGTTTGGGGTCAGATGGCGTTGGGTGTCATTTCTTACGACATTTATTTATTTATATTAATTTGTATAACATAGAATATACAAATAAAACGCTTTTCTGGGTTATTGTGTACGAAAAAACTATTAAGTTACATTGAATCAGTGTTCATATTATTATATAAATAACATCTATAATACTATAGGGTTTTAAGTTTGGGGTATCGGAAGGGAATGGGGGTAATTGTACTCACTATTATAAACAACTTTTAAAAATGTAGAGGAAAGGAGTGCAATGTTTTCTTTCGATGTATCGTTAGAATTCTTACATCATCTTGGGTGACACTGTCATGATTTTTTAAAAGAAACTTGTTCTGTAGAACACTTGCTTATTTTACGTTACTACAAGAATTCAGTCCGTAGTTTATTATAATGAGTACAATGATACCCTTCATACTTAGTATACCAAGCTTATAACCCTATATAAATGGGTGTCACCAATGAATGCACCTTAATTAATATTTATCGATGTGTGTAAAATCGATTATTAAAAAAATGTAATAGAATTTACCTTTTCGAGTTGTAGGCAGATTGATATCGTTAAAAACGTTTAATCTTTGGATATGTGCAAGTTTTAATAATGTATATGAACTACATATAATATACTTAACTCACAATAGTTCACTCTTACTTATATATATATTTATGTATTCATTGGGTTCTGGTTTAATGTGTTTTAAGTAGATACTCATCTATTTACAAAATACTCGAATCAAACGCTTATTAGATTGTCATTCCAATAAAAGTTTTGTTACATTATTGTGACCCGGGCGACCGAACTATGCTCGTTGTATGCAACACTGAAAACTCGTAAAATCGCGTTTTTTCAGAGATGATACCTAGCTAGATCGATTTTCCGTCCCCAATACCTCCGCATACCTATAGCTAATTTCATCGAAATTGTTACAGCCGTTTTTGAGATCACAAAATATGTATACAAATATTGCTTTTAAATAGTATTAGATAAATAGATTTGAAATCTCATATAATTATACAAAATAAATAAGTACTAGGAAGTCAAGCGTGCTTTTCGACCTCTGGCCTCAACGACGCTTTCTATCAGATGAGTTTGTACCGAAACTCATGCTGAGTATGTTGTAAAAAAAATTAAATCCCAACCGACTCGAGACTTGACACTAATATTAAAAAAATGTGGTCACTTTGTAGGTACCCATTTATACATACATATTTTTTTTGGAACTTTGTTAAAACAGTCAGTAAGTATATCATAAATAAAAAATTACATTATCAAGTGATATGTCTAAAAAAACCTTCAAAAAATTGCATTTCTTAGTTGTTTTCACAACTTGTCAAAATTCACAATAATATACCTACCTATAGATAGAAACTCGTTATTATGTGTACTAGAAATTAATAACAGATAATACAGCCAAGAATTTTACAAGTTTATAAATGTATATAAAACGGTTCTACGATTCTATTTGCCTACAACTTTTTTCAACGACCTCGTATCATACAACCTTAGTTATAATTATGTATGCATTAGTTCATCTCTATTGTAAAATTTGTTTCATTTTACTATTGTGTACTAAAATTATACCTACCATGGACGACAGTAGATATGACTGCTAATGCTTGAATATTTAAAGACATGACTCAGTAGTTTACCAAAAGGACAGCGTTTATAATAAAATAGTAAATTTAATTCAGACGCAAGTCTATATAAAAAAAAAGAAATGATTAACCTATGTTACGGTTTGTATCCAGAATGCCCAATATGTACCTTTGTCCAGTATTGCATGATTGGGTAATCTAGATCCCTCCTTGAGGCAAACAACTGCAGGTAGCTGTTGGAGCTGCCCCACTCCCGGCGCATTAGGGATTTTATGGTTGACAAGCTGGGTCTGATACATTACTGTAGATGGCATTGTCGAGATTTCTAATCACCAAGATATTAATTATCATCGAATGTGTGAAGAGATGCAAAAAAAACTAACGCAACTGAATTGTAGCAAGCCAAACAGCAGCTCAAGTGAAAACAATAGATGGCGCTCTCCGCAATTAGTAGGTAAACGTAACTTCTAAGTAACAGCGCCATCTATTGAAGCGAATTTAAAATTAATTGCAATTGATTTCACGGGCACTAGCAGTTATTTCTATATTATAATTTTTATATACGCAAACTTTTTGCACTTTCATGCTTATTACACAAGATTTATTCACGGTCCGGTAGTGTGACTATTTGAACCAATATCGACTCTATAGGTATTTTTTATGTATTAATGTCATGCCAACCAAGTAAATAGTCACCTTCGTTCCATTATTCTTTCCTTTCCTTGACTGACCTAAGTAGAAATTGTTCCAACTTTAATGTTTTCAGCGTAAACATAGTACTTAATGAGAAGTCCTCAATAAAATCACTTTATACAATTTTCCTAAATGTTTGTTTTATTTGCTAGAATAAGCCATTACATTAGTTTTTGTACCGATACCTAACTTATTCTAATAGTATACCTATATTTTTTTTTATTTATGTAATAGCGAATACGCTCCACAAACACCGGACTCAGTGTCCTTTATCAACTTTTTAGTCAACATTTTTTATATACGATACCTACTGGGAGAGGGTGAGAGAGAGGTTTGTTAAATTAATCTTAACCTAAGGTTGGAGTACCTACTAGTTTGTGTGTATAACGCAGCACCCGATCACGAGTATGACGTATATGCCGCCATCGCCCTCCTCAACCATATCTGAGGGAAGAGAGGGACTCGACACACGACGACGCCGCAAGAAGGAGCCTTCGATGGCAAGCATAAATGCTCAAGGCATGCACACAATCCTTATTACTATTTAAATTTATTCCTAATTGCCAATCAAATGACTTGGCTGATCCCTTTAAAATTTACATTAAAAATAGCCGGAAACCAGGAAAATGACATAGTTTAGAATTAATCCTGGCTACTATCGACAACCATGACCACGCGGGTGAAACACGAAGTTAATGTTTAGCGTGTCAAATTTGTTATCAATAAAAAAACAAGTACCTTTTATAATTAACTTGGTCACGAGTGGATAATTATCATTAAATACCTATCTGAAATCAAATAGAAAATGCTTTCATTATTCGCAGCCTGAAGCCATGGAGGGTAACTTTCGGACTTTACTTCGAAAATTTTGCTTAGAAAGCACTGTGCTGGGACTCAAATATTTTTACCAGTACACCGATTCTATATCAAGGTAATTTTAAAGGTAACCATTTAGCTGAAAGAATATTTCGTGCCTGTTCGTAAGTTAAGAATGGTAATGATGACAGCACGCACATCGTAAAACCCACCGTCCGCACAATGAAAGTTGAACCGAAAACAGTGTTTAGCCAGAGTGGATGTTCCTCGATGAATATAATCTGGGTATCTTCAAGTCGAAAGTGAGTCGGTGGCCTGTAGGGCAGCGTGCTCCACATTAAACTGCATCATCACTTACCATCATGCGAAATGGCGGTCAAACGCAAGCCTATATGTTTTAAAAAATACTTTTTTCTAGATGTTTCTGGCTAGCGAACATGCTAGCCGTCCTCTCACTAGCATGTTTACTCTCCTGGCTACTTTACTCGCGGTTTTCGGAGATGCCAACTCGCGTAACCATAGAAAATCAGTATGAACCAGTGTTTAACCTGCCTTATCCAGCTATCACTGTGTGCTCTCCCAACCAGATGACGGCCAGCTTCATGATGCATTTTAATAGGACCCTCGTGTAAGTATGTAGGTACGTTGTGTAAGTACTTATACGTATCGGCGAAATTGATAACACGCATCAACTTTGTGATTCAGTAATAATGATTGCTGTATAAAAAATACTAGCATACGTCCACGACTTCTTCAACGTCCGTGTTGGCTTTAGAATTCACGTTCAAAGCGAAATGAAACATGTGTAAATAGTAGATAAATAAGCAACAGTAATTAAACTGGCACTGTTTTATTATTAGATTAAGATAAAAGATAACCTTTATCGCTTAATAATATTCTAAAAGACACATCTGTAACAAATTTCAAGTGGTTTCTTACAGTCGTAAGACCGCAGGAACGCGCTGGATGCGAGCCGCTTCCAACCGGTCTTTATGGAAGTCAATGGGGGAAGCCTATGTCCAGCAGTGGACGTCCTACGGCTGAAATGATGATGATGATGATGATGATGACTTTCAGTCGTTCGTTTTTTTATAATAAGTAGGTACTACATGAACCTTACATTTTTCTGATATGAAAAGTACCTATACTATATGTTAATCCAGGTAATAAACTATACATATATGCCAAATTTTATTCAATTTGGTTCAGCTGTGTTTGCTTGATAAAGTAAAAAACATCGATTCGATTACAGTGATGGAGACGTTACGATTGACTTGAAGAAAGCTCTACCGAAGCTGTTGGGTTTTTACGAGTTTGTGCTCGGCGACATAACTAGTGAACTGGCACAGCTTCAATCGCTTCTGGATCTCAACAGATATACTGTGAGTTAAAAATAACTTCTAATAAGACTAGGTTGTACATCTAAGCAGATCTACCTCTTGTTAGGTGCCGCCAAGCCGTAGTGTGGTAACATTACTGTGTTCCAGTTTTTGTAGCGATGTTAGCTCAGTGGTTAGCGCGGTCGGTTCGCACGCCGAAGGACGTAATGTTACGTAAGCTTACTGTTCAGTAAGCTTGAGCTGCCAGTGAAAGAAAAAAAAACGTGAGGAAACCATGTCATGATGGTTGGGTACTTTCTAGTACTCGTCTGGCTAGCATCCTCAAGTAGAAAATCTGCCGCCAGGCACTAAACAGTTCCGGCTGACTCACTTGAGAGCTAGTTCTATTCCAGGCTAGGTGTGCTACTATCTTCCACCACACCGTCACTTAACATCAGGTAACACCTAACCTATCAAACGTAAAAAAAAGTTTAAAGGATATTGTAGCTAGCGATATTATAGAGAATACGGAAACTGACGTGGTTTTAACACATTTTTGTTTCACTTATGCGGAATTACTCAAGTTTAATTATATCGGATACTCCGACTCTAGTTTGTGGCAGGTGGACTTCATCATGGAGGCAACGCTGAGTACAACGCGCGCGTGGCCTCGTATTGTGTATCCTATCGTGCGAAGGCATTGCATATGCGCATAATTAAATGTGAGAAACTCATATGTAAAACAATTAAATATGTACCAAAACCACGTCAGTTTCCATAGTAAAACACTAATGTTTGTTCTATGTCTGGGTGTACTGTATGTATTTTAATTATGTATTTACAAAAAAAAAACTATTACCTATTCTATCAGTTATAAATAAATATTTAGAAATAATAATATATATAATAAGCTCACCATAAATGTAATTTCATATGGGGGGCTCTGGCGCCTGTAGCACAGTTTAATTACTAGTATGGGTGCCAGCCAATTACTAGTACGGGTGCCAGCTAAACAATTTTTTTCTTCGAGAGATTTCTAACGTAGCATAATAAATTGTTATCAAATATTATTAGTCTAAAAAAAAAAGTTATCTGTCTTCCATAGCACAAGCTTTGCTTAGTTTGGGGTCAGATGGCGCTGTGCGTATTGTACTACGATATTGATTTATTTATATTAGTAATTTTGACATTAGTATTTGTATTAATTTTATTTATTTTAATGTAATGCACAGCATACAGCAAACAGCAGTCTGTATTTATTCATCTAAGTAGGTAGGTACTTACTTACTTTCGCGCTCAATTGATTTTCGTTACAGGTTCCTGAAGTGATGGCAGCTATTCCGCAAAGTTGTGACGACTTCCTCAAGTTATGTTACTTTAATGGAGAGAAATATTCGAATTGCTCGTTGCTTTTTCGGCCTCTTCTCACTACTCACGGGCTTTGTTGTACTTTTAACAATATCTACAGCTTTCACGAAAATAGGTAAGTTTATCTAGATTCTTTTGGATGAGACAGTTTGTCCTAAACGAAATAAAGTTTTAAAACTTTTTTTTTAAACCTATATGAATTACATTAGATAAGCTTAAATGTCAATAAGTTGACCATTGCTCAGTGGTTAGCGCGTTTGGACAGCACGTCGAGAATCGTGATTTCAAATCCCAACAATGAGCCTGAGTTGTCAAGCGATAACATCGTGAGGAAAACATAGCATTATGGTTGGCTATAAAGATCTCGCCTGTCGATCATTCCGGTGTGTTCCGGCAGCCTCACTTGAGAGCCAGTTCCATTGCAGGCTAGGTGTGTTTACCATCTTCGACCACACCGTCACTCAACATCAAGTGAGTCGTGGTCAAAAACACCTAGTCGGTCAAGTGTAAAAAAAATCATAATACATAAATTAAAACTTACCTATTTTTTTTAGGAACGTATTCAACCGCCATTTTGTTGCTAAGAACGTGACACGCGCCAGACACGAGTTCGGATTGGTAGTGGTTACAGATTACAATCCTGAAGACGCTATTGATGGCACTGTTCTGGATGCTGGAGCTAGTAAGGTACCTTGGAAAACTTTAAAAACTAGCGGACGCTTTTACCCGGGTAGTTCCCGTTCCCGTGGGAATACAGGGATAAAAAGTAGTCTATGTCACTCAGGGATAGGGCAGCTTTCCAACGGTGATTTTTTTGAATTTTTGAAATCGGTCCTGTAGTTTTTAAGTTCATTCGTTACATATAAAAATACAAATCTTTCCTCTCTATAATATTAGTATAGATTATTATTAGTGTAGATAATCTTAACTAATATTAGAACTGCTTGTAGGTCTCTTCACTTCACACTTCACTCTTCATAAAATTTTAAATCACACTTATAATTAATAATATTATAAAAGCGAAAGTTAGTGAGTGTAGCTAACAAGGCTGTCAATTTAGTTCTCATAACAAAGAATATTGTAATCAAGGAATTCTCGTTCTGTCATTAGGTTTTGTACACGGACTACAGTGAGTTTCCTGCAGACGACGAGTCGTACCTTGTGGAGCCAGCTGTAGCATCATACCACTCCATCCACGCCACCTATACATACTGTTCCGACGAAGTCAAGTCACTGCCTACCTGGAGGTAATACAGCTATTCGTGCAGGATTTAACTTGGAGGTAGCTCTCCTTAGCAGGAGGTCGCCTAAGTAGGTACCTCCGCCGCCCATAGCATTACTGTGCTCCAGTTTGAAGGGTACTGCAGCTAGCGAAATTACTGGGTCGTTGAGACTAACTATAAACTTGGTTAGCGCGGTCCGATCAAATGGCGGAGGGTGTGAGTTTAGATCCCAATAATAAGCTTGAGCTAAGTTGGTAAAGGAAAAAAATCACGAGGAAATCGTAGCATGACGATGTATGTTGTTGACGGTACTCTCTAGTATCTACTCGGTTAGCTAGCTACCACCTTCAAGTTGTAAAATCTATCGCCAAGCACCTAACGGCGTGTTTAAGCTCAGAAGCCTCACTCGAGAGCCAGTTCCAATTCCAAGATAAGTAGGTATGTAGTTCTTTTGTAGTTGACAGGCTAGGTGTTGGTCTTCAGCTCATCTGATGTTAAGTGACGGTGCGGTCAAAAATGGTAAACACACCTAGTCAGAAATGAAACTGGCTCTCAAGTGAGACTACTGAAGTGCTTGGCGACAGCTTTTCCACACCGTCGCTAATTATTAGGTGGGATGTGGTAAAACATACCTAACCTGTCACCGTACCCTTCAAACTGGAACACAGTAATGTTTACACACTACTGCTTGGCGGCAGAATATCTGGTACTACGGTGGTATCTACATAGAGGACTTCCTGCTAAGGAGATCTACCACCAAGCGCGCACCACGACTTCAGAGAACGCTACCTTCAGAGATATAAATCAACCCACTTAATAAGGTTTTATATTGAATCTGCAGTCGCAAGTGCTACCTGGAGGAAGAATACATTCTGCCTTATTTCCGGCGCTACCACAATTCGGATTGTGACCTCACCTGCTTCACACTAGCAGTCAGGAAGTCTTGTAAATGCACGCTGTTCTACATGCCCGGAATTATGCCTGGCGAAAAGACCTGCAACTTGACCAAGATACGGTGTATCATGAGCGTGAAAGGTAGGGAGTTAACATTTCTATATTTATAAAAGAATTATCTAATACCATAATCAGAATATATGTTTTTACTAGGTGGTAATTCTCCTTAGCAGGAGGTCGACTATGTAATAGATGAGATATTTTGTCGCCAAGCAGTTGTATGTAAACATTACCGTGTTCCGGAGCTACCGAAATAATAGGGCAAAATGTTAAATGTTAGGGCATTATGTTGCAAAGTGATGAACGATGTAACAGTAATGCTAAGGACATTGTCTTGTTACTCAGAGTTCTGGATGATGTGTCAATGGTCATAGGTAGACTTTATCTCTTACCATCAAGAAATATTGTTCATCTCAAAACTTTTAAATTAAAAAAATACAGAAACAGCTCGGAATTTTTAATGTTATGCTCTCAACTAGATGTTATGGATAACGATCCGGCCCTGTTACTATAAACTGTACCACTGCTGGGGAAGAAGTGGAATTTTTAAGGCCCCTAAATATAAAACAAAAGTGGACTAAATTGTTTATCGTTTTGTTTAGTTCGCATGAAAGAGTGGTTGTCCGCAGTGCAGTGCGATTGCCCGCGAGACTGCGAGTCCCGTCGGTATAAAGTTGACATGACCATTGGCAACCTAAACGCTTTGCCTTACATGATTGCTAACCCTTTGTAAGTATCTTTTTGCACCAATCAGGGAGGCTGATTTTAGTACGCGTTAGTACGTTTAGGCGAGATTTAAGTACTTCGAAATGTTATGGAACAGCGCACCTGGTGGGAGTAAATGGTAACCGTTACATGTATTTGACGTAACATAATATAGAATCACTGCAGTGTAGTATCCACTCATTAGATATCTACTTTGAAATATTAGGTGATAATGATGCAAACGTACGAGGGATACTGATCATGAAGTTATTTGTACAGGCTGAGTGGTAGGTCTACCTACTCAAGAGCCTGATCGCCCGAATGACTCTGAAAATATGCTGATATGGCTAGACGATTGTCGCTATGGAAATGTCGAACAAACAACTGGGACCCACAATTTAAGGAGACATCTGACCCACACGTTAGCATTCTGACATTTTTCTATGGACCAACATTGAAACCCTGTATATACAATATATACCTACATAGTGATGAAACGACGCACTTCATGTTAGCTTATTTGGTAGAATATATGCTTCAAGAGATGTAGGGCGTGGGTTCGATTCCCACCGGAACAAACATATATGGGATGATAAATGAGTCTGTGTCTGTATGTACCTATTTACAAAAAAAGTATATAATTATTCTATCAGTGATTTTGTCCCCATAGTACAAGCTTTGCTTAGTTTTGGGCCAGATGGCGCTGTGTGATACTTATAATTATATTATTGGTGTTCATTCTATAAAAATTAAATGAATAAATCTACTTAGAGATTTTGCAAAATGTTTCAGTGAAGAGATAAAGTTCAACAAGAGTACTACAATCATGAGCTTCTTTTTCCCCAACTTTGTCTACGTTAAGCAGAAGCAGGAGACCGTTATGTCACTTATCACGCTAGCTTGTAAGTACCTACAAAACTTATTAGACAATTTCAAATAAAAGCTACACAATCCTAGTTGTCCAATACGACGAACGTGGAAGTCCTGAGTTCTTATCTGGCACGCCTGTCTTTTTGACAGCCCTGTTAGCTTTTTTTGGATTCAATCGAGAGGCGCGCTAAGAGGTTAATTAGGCAATGACACTTTGGTCAAGTCTCGGCTGCAAAGCAACGACACTGTTACGTGCTAGGCGTCAGAGTTTTAACTTGATGGTGGTAGCTATCCTGCTGAGGTTATAATTTTATGAGTCATATTTTATGCTCAATTGATCATGTCTTATCTCCCAAAATTCTTATCGTATTTTGACAAATGAGGTGTCTATCAATGAGACTACACTGTTCATCATATGATGTCAAAGTAAACTAAATTCATATCTCAAAAATATTAAGTTTTAAATTGATTAACCGTCTGATTCTAGTCTATTAAATTTTGTAATTACAGCGAATCTAGGTGGTGTTTATGGCCTATGTCTGGGTTGCAGCGGCATCAGCGTCCTGGAGATACTGTTCTACATATTCGTCGCAGTTAGAAATTACATTAAGGGGAAGTTCAGAATCAAAGAAAACGAAAATCCAATTAGGTACCAACCGAATTCACCTACAAGCTATCATCCATTTATTTGAAGGTTTTATGATAAAACCTATCTATTTTAAGTCATTCCTCATAATACACTACCATCATACTCAGTTTTTTATTTACTCAGATAATATAGCTAGCATATCCATTTGTGAGATTTACTTACTTACTAAGTATGATACTTAACGATAGAAAAATGTACCGAAAATGAGATTTATTTATTATTTGATTATTTGTATCGGTACCATCCACTGTATTTTGCCATTTATTTTACACTTCTTAACTTTCTTGTTTCAAAAACTCTATAGACTTCACCACTGCTTTACAAGACCATAACCGGTGTGACTGACTTTTCATTAAAAAATGTAATATAAAATATCAAAACACTGGCAAATACACAAAGTGCGACGCCAAAATTAAAGAAAACGTTGTCCTAAAAT
Organism: Biston betularia; assembly: GCA_905404145.2. Taxonomy (NCBI): domain Eukaryota; kingdom Metazoa; phylum Arthropoda; class Insecta; order Lepidoptera; family Geometridae; genus Biston; species Biston betularia. Next base: position 8,094,526 of record FR989879.1, read on the forward strand.
CTCGTTTTTCGAGCTGTCATTTGCCTGGTCTAAGGCGGATGAGACAAAATGAAGGCGAATAGATGTCCTCACATGTAGGTATTAATGTTTTATAAGCACTCTATATACTTACTAAAAACATGGCAATTTAAATTATGGTTCCCACGCCCTCACGTCACAATACATTTATCGTTGCCTATATAAACAAATAGGCAATAATCAACGTCCAATAAAGTATTTGTCCACATTTATTGTATAATCCGTGTCGCACAATAAATTGGCCGATGTTTATGCCAAATATGGCTTAGCGCTATCTTACACGTGTTGTCTAGGCTATTATCGATCTATTTATAACTCGACTTTGCAATTTCAATTTTAGTAAAAACATGTTTACGCTTCGAACACGAAATAAGGCGCATAAACAAGGTCATCTGTATCATAGGTAACGTAAAATAAAAGTCACTGGTTCTGGTGTATGTAAACAAATTTATATTTTCCGATTTACACTTAAAATATTTCGCTATAATCTGCTTATTATTCCATATAGTATCAAATATATTGCTTTGCTATTCATCATGAAAAAATACAAAATGTATATTAAGATTGCGTTATAAAATGTTCTAGAAAAAATTCTTAAATATAATGTTCATATTATGCATTATGATAGGTTTCAATTTGAGTAACGTCGCTTACAAGGTAGGCAGTCCGCGGACGCAGACGCTAGTGATGATGGAAACATACATTTCTAAATAAATACACCGCCATCCTGCGCCTACACAATAATACTTCATCGGGAACCCTAAAACTAAACCTAACATAAAATCAATATTTGGCTTAGATTTTAAATTAAAACTACGATAAAGCACATAAAATAATAATTTGGTCTAAGTTACGCGAATTATAATTAATTGTTTAGTGCCCTTAATCTAATTATTGCCTTAAACTAATAATGTTTTCCTCCAGTGTTCTACCAAATACTACACGATCAACTCACGCCACGTATCTCGTTTATACACAGTGTACAAACAATACAAATCAATTTTTAACTACTAAGCCAGTATGTTTTTTTTTTTGTATTTTAATCACATTTATTATTTTAATAAATAGGTAATACATTTAAGTCATAAATAAAATTATCTAATAAAATACCATGGCATGAGTTAAACCCACAATGACACGTGCCCCTGCGCGGGGCTCATCACTGGAAATATCACAAAAAGGCTTAAAAATACAAAATTTAAACTACCAGAACCTAATCCAATGGAACGGTAAGACGTTACATCAACATTGAGCTAACTTACATCCGAATATATTAATTATTTTAAGTATGTAATAATGTATTGCTGTTAGTTCATTGTTAACTACTCAACTATTGTATTCCTGAGAGTAGACGTAGTAAATGGCACTATGTTTATTATGACAAGATACTTCGGGAATCGCCTCAATATTATTTTGTGCCGAAAATTCTACAGTCGATCGTAAAAGAGATCTTTTACACAACACTTACAGTATAAACGCACCTATAATCTAGCCTCGCTAGAGTAAGCACAACACGAAAATAAATCCCTGAAATGCTTCAAATAAAACTCTGTTTTATTTTATATTTTCGATCACAATTATTATTTTTACTGCAGAAATACACATCTATCTATAAAAAATATTCTCATTTAGATATAATTATATAAAACTCGTAAATTGACTTTTGTAGGCAGCGCTAGCCAATGCGCGACTTTCGTTTATTAACAAAGCACAAGTGAGCAAGTACGTTACTATTCAGAGCTCAATAAATAGAAAGGCCGGTACGGCTCGATATATATATAGAATATACATTTAGAAGGTTTTTTTTTAGGAAAAGTTATCGGCACGAGCGAAGGGTATACCGAATTGCGTAACAAAACTCGACACGAACTAGGTTCGTGGTCGCGTAGCTCAGCCGCAACACCGCCGCTACTCTCACCGCCCACGCACTAGTAACAAACCTAGCGATATAAGGCTGTTCGTACACGAAACAACAAAAAACAATAACCCCGCGACTAGGCATCGCAACTCTTAAAATCGAGCATTAAAAAAACACCCGACTCTGTTAAATCGTCTAAAGATAAATGCAGTTGATATCGAAATACACGTAAAATGAGTGCAAAATCCAAAGACACGTCCAATAATGATATCTATTTACAAAACATCGGGTGTACACAAAGACGAATTGCGATGCAGACACGAGTTAAGTCGTTTTAAAAGCGAACGGCCTTATACCACTAGTATCACTAGCGACATTTTAAATGTCAAAGAGCGGTTCGAAGAGTAGACAGGCGGCGTCGAGATGTTCTCAGAGACTGACGAGACTGTTGTGCGCGTCTGGTGAGGTAACTTCGGGCGCGGTCCGCTGCTGGTGTGCGCAGGGGTGCGGGTGGGGGTGCACCGGGGTGAGGCCGGTGCCGCCCTCCATAAGGCTGTCGAAGTTGAACGGGATGCCGTTGGATGGCGTGCTTATTTCGATGCCGGCGATCTTGTTGTTACCGAGTGTTTTATTATTGTGCATCTGTAGAAAGAAAAATTATCGTTATTAACAGGTTTTTTTTTCTGTAGGAAAAAAGTGACAAACTGGCAGAACAATTAAAATATATGTATATATATATACCACAGGACGTTACACACAGTGCCATCCGACCCCAAACTAAGCAAAGCTTGTACTATGGAAGTCAGACAACTGGTAGAATACTTAAATACTTCTTTTTTGTAAATACATACTGATGATGCCTACAATACAATACAATTGCCTGATGGTAAACTGCAGCCTATGAAAAATTATTGAATTACTTGTAAGTAATTATAATATTTTTGTTTTTATTGACATTTTTAATCAAATTCACATAATTATTTTATATGTGACATATTATTTTATTGTATTGACATATACGTCATGATTTTAATATTTTTAAATATGAATGGAAAAATGGCCTGTAACTTTGGTGTTATCAATAAAAGATTTGTATTTGTATGGATACGTAAAACATCAGTTATGCAGTCAACGTGTGGCCAACTCGAAAAGATACACACTTTTTTTTTAAACTCTCCGACCGAAACCGACAGAAACTACAAAACGACGAATAAAGAAAAATTGTGATTGAACTGAGAACCTACCACATTTTTTAAGTCTTAAGGTTGAAAAAAGGTATTAAAAAACCGAGTTGACGGCAATTATTTTTGAGGTAAGGTACTAATCGTAAGTTAAAAATGTTGGAGAACTGAGAATATAATAACACAAATATAATATTTACGAATGTTCGTTTGTGTGAAAGTTACTTCTTAAGCTGTAACGCCCTTAACGGATTTGGATGAAGTCCCAAAATACAGATAGCTTATACTGTATATAAAGACTAATTTTTATCACGGAAAACGATGAACTCGCGAGGCGTAGCTAATTGGATAACAAAACAGAATATAACCCAATATTAAATAAATAATGTATAATATTCCTATTTATGGCAAGCTACACAATCACATACATAATTTACGTAAGGATAATCGAACAAAAACATACATTAGATTTAGGATGAACTAAATATATCTTTAAGTATATAAAACCGTTTACTTGTCATTTATGACGGAAATAAGCAACTAAAAGTAATATAAGACATTCTAAAGCCAAAGAGCAGCGTGTAAACATTACTGTGTTCCGGTTTAAAGCAAAGCATTGCTGCTTAGGACGTTTTGTTACTTCAAGTCTTTAACCCATTTCTTGGTGGTAGATCTTCTTAGGGGTAATGAGGTAGGCACCACCGCAGTACTAGACGTTCTGTCGCCAATAACTAGTGTGCAAACATTACTGTGTTCCAGTTTGAAGGTTACTGGAGCTAGCGAAATTAGGGCTATTGAAACTAACCATCTAATGTTTCAAAGTAATGTGCGCCAAATCAGCGATGCCCTAAATTTTGTTTTGTTAGTCAAAGTTCTGTGTATCGCTGCAATGGTCATGGACAGGCGTTATCTCTTGCCATCAGGAGAGCATCTCGTTCGTATCATTACAATTTACATTAAAAAACTTAGAAAGTATTTTTGGTCTATCTTTGCTGCTCTGGATAGCTACTCTTAATATTTAACATCAAAAAAGGCCAAGTTAGATGTTTACCTGTGCCGGGTTGAGTGTCAGCGGCACCTGAAGTGAGTTGGGCCGGTTCGGCCGCGAGATGGCGGGCGGCGTGTCCAGGTTTATGGGCGGGGATGACGTCACCACTGCCGGGTTTCCCGCTGACAACATTATTCTGTAACGAAAGCAAACATACGTTACTTTTAACTCTGCATTTGTCTACATGGCATAAAACAAAGTCGCTTCCTGCAGTCTGTACGCTTAGATCTTTTAAACAGATTTTAATGCGGTTTCCATCAATAGACAGTGATTCAAGGGAAAGGAAAAGGTTTACATGTATAATACATGCATATGCACCACATTCATAGTGTAAACATTACACCCATGCGAAGCCGGGGCGGGTCGCTAGTTAATAATGCCCTGTCAGCTCATTTGGTAGAATATCTGCTTTAGTAGTCGAGATGTAGGGCGTGGGTTCGATTCCCAGACAGAACAACCATTTGTAACGATAAAAGTTTCGTCTGTATGTATATCTGTATATCTGTATGTACAGAGTAGTATCAGTTATCTGGTTCCCTTAATACAAGCTTTACTTAGTTTGGGGCTAGATGGCACTGTGTGAATGTTCTATGATATTTATTTTTTGTTATTTAATCAGCTATCGCGACTTCTCATGTGTTCTGATTCAAATAGTACTAGCTTTCTTTAGTTTAGTCTTTCTGAAATATCTAAACAGTATCTATTTCTTGAACATACCTAACTCTTTAAAAAAATCTAAATTTTTTGACGGTTGAACTAATAAATCGTTTACCAAGTACATTAAGAACATCCTAAAGAAGTTTGGCCTTTAGGTCTTTTTTTTAACGGATTCGATACTGGATGATGAGCAAGTAAAATATAGACGTAGATTCATTTATACAGACTAGAGATATATGTAGATTATTGAGTCATTGCGATTTTTACACTAACATCAAATTCAAACAACGCTAACACGTTATTCATTCGAAACATTTGTTGATAAAGTTTTAGCGTGGTGATTGAGCGTACTTGGTTCAACGATTTATTTGCTTACATTAAGGTTTAAGATCAACGAGCTAAAAATAAGACTGAGAGTGACCTAAACGATCGAGTTCGAATATTTCGAAATCACTTTTTAGTATTCGGTCATTCTCATTATGTTAGATATGCGAATCGGCATCTAGAAAGCAAAGGCATTGCAACATCTAGCAATCGGAAATTCAGGGTTGAAGTCTCACCTTTTATCGTTTGCTGCGGATGTGTAAATATTGTTTATACCCAGCACAGGGTCGACCGCAGGGTCCATCACTTCCACCTTCACTCTTACGCCGTCTTCGGGGATATCCGGGTAGGCGTAGGTCTCTTGGAAGGGCTTCACATCGGGCGGACTTATCGATCTTTTGTTCAGACGGCACGAGTGTAAATGAGCCTCGAGGATAGCCTGCAATCGCTCCCGATCAGAATTCAGCTTGCGAATCTCATCCTGCAAGCATTGTTTCTTCTCCTCTAGTTTGTCAGTTTCATCTTGGAGTTCGTTGGTGTGATCGAGGCGGCGTTTGCGGCATCTCGCGGCGGCCATCTTGTTTCTTTCGCGGCGGACCTTTCTGCGTTCTTCCTCTTCGGGGGAGATGTCCTGGGGGGCCTTGGTGGGCCTTCGGCCGCCCATGTTGCGGCGCTTGGGGGTCGGCAGACCGGGGCTGCTGCTGCTATCGCCGCTAGCGGAGAGCGGGCCCGGCGACACGTGCAGCGCCGTCGTCGGGCCCGACTCACAGTACCCCACTGAATTCAGGATGCCTGGAATAGTGGACATTTATATGTTAGATTTTATGGCTAGTCGAAGAACTTTGTCTCTGAACGCTAACTTTTAATTTTCAACATCGTACAAGAAGATAGACAAAGGGATAAGTATTCTATGAAAATGTGATGTTCAGTAATATAACATTTACAAGCATGAATTTGTTGCAGACTTAAATACTATAATTGGAAATCATTAAAAATATCACCAAAATTGAATGTAGTCGGTTACAAAAATGGTCTAACAGATATTTGGTAGGGGTCATGGGTTAGTGGTAGGTCGAAAAATCAGTAGAACTTAGATATGCTCCAGCTTCTTTACTGATTAATATCAATCAGAGATGTTGGCTTCAAGCTATTTACTTATAAAGGGCTTCCTAAACCATTGCCTTCAAACAACTTTCAACAAGAAAAAATCGAGAAGAGCTCTTCTAATTTCAGTTTGATAAAGTGCTTCTTCGCAGCAAAGACCTTCGTTATCTGGACGTTCTCTACGTAAGGTTTAGACAGTTCCCTGAAGCTTACCGTACGAGTTGGCGTGCGTGACGGAAGGTGGCACGAAGCCCGCGTGTGTGGTGGGCTCGTTCCGGCAATTGGTCAATTCTATGTAGGTCTGCTCGAAGTTACGCAGTTGCGTTGGCGTTATGGTGGCCGTGGTGCGGGTCGGGACTCCGGATTGGAGTCCTTCGAGGTTCGCCAACTGGAAAGAACAAAAAAGACTGTAAGACTTAGGTCGAAATTCCTATTATACTTGTAAGTGGAAGGAGAGACCTGATATATAGCCGACAATATAAAAAGTAAGGCGGTAAATCTTATCTGATGATACGATAGACTATCGTTAGTAGTAAAATAAGTAAAAGGTGGTCCCGATAATTACCTTAAATAAGATTGAAGAATTGATGTCACTTCGATTTGAAATACATATATATATAATTTATATAATAAGAAGAATTTGTCAAAAAATTTGAAAATCATATCGAAGTGTCATGATCAATTGTAATTTTCGAGAAAGTTAGTTCTACTGACGATACGTTTGAATTCTATAGTTCGCGTTGTATAATATACATTTTATTTGTTATTGTTTCAGTGGACATTGCTTCCACATTCCAACATAGTTTTATCAGTAAACATTTGCATAACATTGTAATGTGTATCACAACAATAAATTATATAGGTGTATATAATAACAATAAATTTATATGGTTCTAGATAATGTTGATTGGTTGTAAATTAGTACAATGAGCACTTTCTAGATCGATATGAAGAAAACATTTCTATTGCATACAAGATTCAATAAAACTATGTTTATTCATATTGAATATCAATCCATTTGAATAAAATACTGTCTGACCAGTTAAGACCTCGTTAATAATTAACCCCATAATATTTGGTTAGTAGGTAACCTAATTGATGAAATACACCGATTTTTTTATTCAAATATTTACTAATAAGCTATATAAGCTTATTAGTAAATATTTGAATCTTATCCCCGCTACCACAGCATCGCTATAAGCGACAATACTGCATTAGGAGCATTATTTATGGTAATAGACCTCATTACCATGTGGTTTTTAGTAAAGACCTTTCTAATGTTCTTTAATCATGATTTCTACACTGTTTCGAAATGTTCGTTCTAGCAGGAACAGCAGAGACAGAATCTCTACCTGCTTCTGTTTATCCAATCTCATGTACTTAACACAGGTGACAAAGGGTTGTTCAAGATAAATATCATTAGGTGCTTTTTAGTTAAGTCACTGCTCTCTATCTTTGATCACATCGCTTCATCAGTTCCAAGCAGAGAGAACGTGGTCATACGCATGCCAAGTCTTTTGTAATAAAAAAAAGTAATATTTTGCAGCAGTGTGATCGCAGCTGCTATGTTTATACGTATAGGTACCTAGTTGTATCGATATACCTGCTGGCACCAGAGCTCCGTGGCGAGGATGTTGGCGATCTCCAGAGGATCTATGTTCTGCATGTCGGCGGTGCTCACTCAACCACGTTTATAATTAGACGCTTACTCTATTGTGTTGCGCTTTTTGCGACGCGACACCTTCGTGCGGTTCGAGTTTGTTAGTCGATTTGTTCGTTATAATCCGCCCTCGCAAAAGTGCAGTAGGTGTAGTGACTACAATGAGGTCGATAGGAACGACTGTTTTGGGAGACGTGGGGTGGATACTTTAGATTTGGAATTGTTTTCTGGTTGAAGGGGTTCTAAGGGCGGATCTGTTGTCGTATGTCGCGACGTGTCGCGTGGTATCGAGTGCGCGGGAGTGCGGGTCGTTCGTTCGTTGCGCGCGCGGGCTGCGGCGGCCGCGGAGTATCGCGCGCTACTGCCGCGCCCGCGCCGCCGCGCCGAGCCCGAAATCTTCGCCCACGAGCGACGTCGAATCATTTATTAATAGAATACTCCTCTAACTCCGGAAATATTTCGCATCATTTCGCATCGCACGCGGCGGCGGTTTGTTATCTGAGGTATCGCGGCTTTAAATCCTAAACAAAGAGAGCACTGCCCGCGATTCCTAGTGAACGATTTCGTATTCTGTTAAAAAGTTTAACGTTATTTGACAATACATATTGTCGAAGTTTCATACCTCAAGAAATTAAAGTGTATCTACTTACAAGTTGTACTAAATATCAACAAAATTCATTTTAAGTTCGTGCTACTTTAAATAAGCAGTGCTCAATACTCCACCAACTAAAAAGCACCAGTAAAAAAAAACTTTTTCGTTAACCAATTTTGTCTCACTGGGAGGTAAAAGTGTCACCATTTTCTTCTACTTGCCTCTCTATCGTTGGCCAGGTGAACCATCGTTTATATAATCAAAAAATCTTCTATTGTGTACTTTCGAAAGGTCTCCCTATATTGCATTTGTTAAGTAGGTCCATTCCACTATGATCACCTGGGAGGCCGTACTGTCCTAAAGTTTAACAATTCACATAGCATACATATTTTATTTTCTCGAGTGACTATGATAAAGGCAAGTTTACGAGGCATCCGCGAAATCTCGGTGGAAGCCTGTGGGCGGGAGGCTGGACCTTGCGAGTTGCGACAAGGACGCCGCCGGCGCGTCGTGGGCGCGAGCCGTCGCGTGCCCATACAGCCTTATTTGGCGGTGGAACTATGACATACGGCATCGTATGCAGGAAGCCGAATTATAGCCAAATACAGATAGAGCAGGTTGATCTTTAAACGGCGATAAAAGTTAGTCTCATTTAGACAAAACAATTAATTCAAAAATCATTTTTTTATAAGAAACCTAGTCTTTGTGTTGTTATGATAGCTGCGTAGTTGGTGCTTTAGATTCACGCGAGCCTGAAAGTGAATTCTCAGCCTTAATTTCAAGTTAGGTGTGTTTACAATCTTCGACTGCACCGTCGGATAACATTGAGTATGTTGTTGCCAAAGACTCAGTCTATCACACTAATATTACAAAGGCGAAAAGTTTGTGAGTGTGTCAGTGTGTTTGTATGTCTGTTACTAGTACACGTTCAAACGGCAGGACGAATTTTGATGACATTTGATATGGAGGTAAGTGACACCCTGGATTAACACACAGGCTTAGCATAACACATACCCGCAAAAATGTATTGTTTACTTGGGAACTGCGAGTAACACCGCCGAGCGCAGCTAGTCAACCATAAAAACAATAAGTATGTCATGTGATTTAAAGGTATAGTGAATTTAGAACCTATATCTATCTCACCTTTTTTTTATTTTTTATTTTTTTTTATGGTTGACAGGCTAGTTGTTTGACCACAGCTCACCTGATATTAAGTGAAGGTGTGGTCGAAGATGGTAAAGCACACCTAGCCTGGAATGGAACTGGCCTATATACCTATATATTTAGAATAGTTGCAAAAAGTTTTATCAAAGTTCATAAATGTACATGAGGAGAAATTATTCATCACTTTATCAGGAATCTCTTCATAACGATACCGCTGACCCGCGGGAAGAAATATTCTAGAGGCCACGAGATCAATGCAATTTAGCTGGAGTACTGCACCACAAAGGGGACAAGGCGGCTGGTCCGGAAGCCCGGCTCAATTACCACAATTGCTTAAATGAAATTCGTCTCAAATAAGCCACATTCTGCTCGCAGCTCGCAACATACGTTAATTGGTCACGGTGCTTTACCTAACAATTAACTAGCTTCTATATACTTATCTCGCATTCTTACTTGTTAACGCTTATTTATTAGGACCACTTTCCAGTTTCCCCTCGCGCTCAACTCTACACAAATTCTATGATAAACTTTGTTTTCTAACATTTGTTGTTGCATAGAAACTGTTACGTGGTATGTTAAATAATACAAATAGGTACAGTAGTTTGCAGTCCTGAATGTTGATTATAGGCACTTATAGCCACAGCCGAGTATTGGAACTTCTTTTCTCATCTATTGGCTCTTGAATCCTCATCTCTTGTCAGATATCTGCCTTGGCAACGCGTCGTGTTTATTTGACCCGCGATTTTTACAATTGTTGCCGGATGACCAACGCTCGCATTTACCTCGCCTTAGATTGGTCCCTAATACAGAATGGTACGGTTTCAAACGTTCCAAAAATCTGCGTGATGTAAACAGAAGCCCTTGACGGCTCGGTGTGTGCTGCGCCGTACTACACTACTGTTATCGCCGCGTGGTATGAGATCACCACTATATCTAGTTGTGACGTATCCGACACACTCGCGATCACTCCGTAATAATGGTTTTACTCTTTGTTAACTATAGTTTTTACGACAACACGTTTAACCGTGACTCGACTGTATATTCGGCGTATTCGAAAAAGACATCCTTATGTGGAAAATAACTGTCCACATTGTTTACCAATGTGGCGTCCTTGGGTAGTACTTTCTCCGAATTTTCGACGGCAGTGTTTGTTTCTTTATATTCCTTTGTAACGGTAAAATCACCTTGTGCGAAATATAAATTTGATTTCAGCTTGTGTAGTGTCTCGAGCTCGAGCGGAGAGCTTCATCGGCCGCGACGATAAGGCGGACCGTTATCCGCACGTGTGTTCGCCTACACAGTATAATCTAACCGCGAACCAATGTCCACACGCCAACTTATCTATTGAACTGTTTGCAGAACAATACTGTACGTAACGAACCAACAACTAGAAATTTCCACTACTCTTTTCAAAAAAGCAGTGTCGACCTCAATATTCATGAATACGAGATAAATCTTCTACATTTATTACACAATGAAAAGCCACATTGTGAAAGCATTTAAGTGTAAATAAATAAAGCAAAGTTGGCAATAAAAAATCTCAACAATATATTGGGTCGCGCACGAGGAATTCGATAACATTAGCTATGCATATACTACGTATATGGAAACGTGTTGTTTTCCTCCTCCACCGTATAACAGATAGCTCGCTAACGAAAACACAGAAGTACTCTATCAGCTCTAGATATGTAGATGTAGAATATTATGTTTAAAATGCCAAGGAAGTTTTGTTTACTTGATAGTTCAAATGAAAGCCAAGTGTCGCGTTTGCCCGAAGCACTAGTCATGTCTTTATTTAGCTTCGTATCAGACTGAACGGTGGGTTTCAGGAAGCGATGCCCGATACTGCTCATCTGTGCTATCTTTGCAACTTTATTTACGCAAAATAATTTAAATTAACAGTAAATTTCAGAATTGGTAGAGTTTATCACTTGGCGATTGATTGAGAACATATTCGATAGAAACTTTTTCAGGTAATAAGGAACTATTTCATGCCTACGAATTTAAATTTGCAATTGATTCCAAACTACATAACTATATATCTGCTATCTCTACAAAACAAACTTTTGACGAATTTGGTGTTATTCACCTCGACTCCAGACGTCGTCCTTATGATTGAACGTTTTTGTCGTATTATTTTGATCGTGTCTGATACCGACTGCATAACCTGTTTTAATCCGGGTGTTTCATTATGAGCATCTTTGTTTTTATTTACATCACGAATACGACTTACTCAATCAGTGTGAAAGACGAATAAATCAATGAAAATGTCGTACAATTTATTCATGCATGATTGTGTGCACGTAGCATTTCGAGAAAATTCGCTGGTGTTTCGCAAAATCGTGGTGCGTGGTGTGCGCGATTGCACGTGGCGCCCGCGTGATGCAGCAGGTGAGACACGCCTACTGCTCTGTCACATGTACCGACATCAGTCTATGCTCTACATTCTTTATCGTAAAGATAGATTGGAGGAAAAGATCTAAATGATGACAGGCCATAGGGCATTATATATAATGGAACCACTGCGACTTATAAGTCGCAGTGGTTCCAACACATAGTTGAAATCAATAGCGATAAATAAATTAAGCTAAAATAAAAAAATAACAAATCTCAGAGTAATAAAAGAGAAAGACAAAGCGAAGTATGCTGCCATGTAAAATTCCTCCCAGGTCGTTATAAAACAAACCAAGTCTTCACGAAAACTGACCTCAGTTCCATAGATATACGAAACCTATTAGCAGCGCATAGATCCTGAGCCATAAAGCACTCCCAGACATTATGCTATCGGTTTACAGTGGTCACTTGCTTTACAGACTTAAGAAGGAGTCCGTCGTCCATCATATCTGGACGGTTGTCTGGGAGCTCATTAACGGAATGCTAATTGCTCGCACTAATAGCGATGCTCGCTTCGACGACTTCGAAATTCCTTGAACTGATTCGAAATAATATAAAGAGATCTGTTTGTGTTGTATATCATCTTTGCTATGGTCAACTTGGAACCCAAATGGACGGAACAGTTAGCTCTCGAATAACGAGGCTAATGACGAGAATTTGTTACAGTCAATAGGACTAATAAATCTTCAGATATTCATTTTTATATCAGTCACTTTTTATCCCAAAACTCATTTATAAAAGTTAATCACGTTATAAGAGTAGTCACGTGTGAAGTTGGATTTCTAAGAAACAATAAATGGTAATTGGATTTACTGTATAATCCTAAGCCATTCATAAAAAAGACATAATCCAAGTTTAAATGTAATATGGCGAGCAACACATGCGAGCAATGTACGGCGCCGCCGGCGGACTGTCGCGACATTGACCGCCACTGAGCGAATAATAAAATAAATCGACGCCCTGGCACCGCGCCAACCTCCCTTCACTTCACTACACCTTTCCAGCACGACACTAACGCATTCGCTATAACCATCGCTTCGCACCCAGCTGGCAGAATGCGCACTTGCGAGCAAACGCAGCAATGCATGTCGTCAAACAAACTTAGAATTTTTAAATTTTCGCCTTAGGAGAGGATCGATGTACTGTCGCTTTCCATTTCGCACCCCTTGCTCACCTCGTGGTGGGGACCTAATGGGCAAAGGGTTACCGTGAATTACGACTCAGACGGGGTTCTTTATCGATGACCTTTTCCAGGAAAATATTTTGTTTCGTTTATTATTTATTGTTTGAGAAAATTGCTGGCTGGCACAAAAAGGTGGTTATTAAGTCGACTGCTCGACGGAAGCCGACCTTCGTTTTCACGAAAACCACTCCATTCTATATTTCTTGGAAAACCCGCGTGAGTCACCGTCACTCGCTCTCTATCGCAGGTCACTACGATCGCGTATTTACATTCGTCGTAGGCACAATTCAAAAACTCGATTACGTCGAGTGATTCATTCGCGGCATGAATCAGCGCGACATTAGAGAAATTTTCGCTCCTGAATATTGTATCGAATCCATAGCAGTTGACACAAGACCTATCTAAATGCTCGTGCTGAGGGTAATGAAAACAAAGCTATTCATGAGAAAACGCGCTCAAGGTCAAGAATGAGGAAGTCATTGAAGGAAACAAGTAAAATGGCGGAAATCTCGAGTCTAGACTGTCGCAAGATAAGTATAATCGAACAATTAAAGTTTTTAATGTGATATTGGACATGTGATGTCCACGAAGAGCGTTTAATAATGATAACTGAAAGCTGTAGGAATGGCGCCGAGGCGAGGAACGGATATCGTCCGGAAATGGCGAGCATTCCGCGCGGCGCCGCCTGCCAAACCGCAGACTTCACCGAAAAATAACAAAAAAAAAACACGCTTAATTTTTTCCAAACATTTTAACATAATTCGAGTAAAAGAATAATTTGTGAAATCTTAGTTTGAAAATATACCTATGAAGAATGTGCTAAGTAGTAAAAAACAAGGTCAAAAGTGGAATTATATGAAATGGTATAATAATTATCATTACTTTGGTTTGCGTCGGGTTGTTATTTTTCCTAGCAACAAATGACAGGAACCTGTTTATTATTTTTAGCGGAGAAGTGGAACTAATTATGATTTAGTGGTACCGCTGGCGTATATAACTGAATACAGTTACGGGGTGGGTGGAGAGGTTATCAATTAGAATGAGAATGTTTACAATAGCTATTTTTATTCAAGTTGCGATAAGACCGCAGCTGCATTAGAAACAAAGGGTATAATGCTAATAAGTCAAATGGTAACGCTAAATACCCTCCTATAACCAGTTTACTACGATTTCTCATATGGTCAAGTAATGTCTTATGTACATAATCTCGAATAAATTAACTGGAAATTGTGTCATAATTCATAATTAAATCAAAACGATGCAAAACAGTAGGTTATTTGATTAACATGCCCATTGTTTTAGGTACTTTATTAATATGTGTTGATAATACTGCATAACGTTTTATTTTTTCGTGTTTGTCTTCTTTGTTCGTGTCCGTATTTAGTAATTAATACAACGAAACGCTTGTTAGTTGATCCTCGAAGGTATCAACGGCCGAGGGCGACGCCCACGCACGTGTTACTTGTTTTATTCAATTTTTTAATTGCGTCGCCCACATTGGCGATTTAGAAGCGTTCGTGATACTTCGGTTAATTTCGGAGACCATCGACACGAACCTTAACATTTATAACTGCAAATACTTATCACAACAAAATAAACCACATGTGTGCATACAAACGCAGATAAAAATCCAAAGGGTATAAAGATGTGGGACACGATAAAAACATGGAAATTTAATATGTATATATATAAGTTGAAAAGGTTAGCAGGGGCATTAAATAATAATAAACTATGTAAAGCCATTAACTTTCGCAGCAACTGGTCTGTCGGCAATAAAAGACTTGCGGGGAACGTTGGTAATGAAGTTAAAAACACTCCAGTCTACGATCACAAAGTTAAACGACATAGTCGGCGTTTTTAGAATCTCAATGTTGTAACTAATGTTCTTTAGCCTATTAAAATTACTCTGTAAAATTGTATATTAAGCAGCTCCGGCGGGCGACGACGAGGCAGACAGATAGACAGACAAAGCCATTGTCTCGACGCCTGTTGGCTTGTTTGGCGGCACTTATGCTAATTTCTTTTGAGGTACTACGGCCTTCTTAGCAAGCCAACAAATGTTTTATGGCCTGCAATATTTTTACAAAAGACAATTGCGGCGGCAATGAATACCCAACAACAATGACTATTAACTGTTTGTGTGGTAAAAGAAAATGTAGCTACTGAAAATGGACCTATCAACAGTTGTAACCGCGTTTCACCAATTTTCTTCATTTAAAGTTCTTTAAAATTTAAGTTTCTTACATTTCAAATTTAATG
The DNA here is from genome assembly GCA_905404145.2 of Biston betularia. Classification (NCBI taxonomy): domain Eukaryota; kingdom Metazoa; phylum Arthropoda; class Insecta; order Lepidoptera; family Geometridae; genus Biston; species Biston betularia. Next base: position 8,109,968 of record FR989879.1, read on the forward strand.
TAGCTACTGAAAATGGACCTATCAACAGTTGTAACCGCGTTTCACCAATTTTCTTCATTTAAAGTTCTTTAAAATTTAAGTTTCTTACATTTCAAATTTTACTCTTAAGTTAAAAAGGAATAACATGCAGTTTTGAAAGATGTATGTGATTTTTTTAAAGTGGCAAATTGAGCTTATGGTCACCATCGCCTACAATAACCGGAACATTGTCAATTGATTGCCTACCTTTAAGACCTAACCTTAAATAGGTCAGGCCCTTTGTTTTAACCGATGCAGATAAGATATTCTATGTATCCACTTTTCCTAAACCTACTCCTGGCACTTTTAAGCAGTTTTTTCGAGTACAGTTAGAGCACATAATTTTTAAATACATACATTAGATATAAGTTACTAATAGCTGAACAAATATTAAAAATGGTTATTTATGATTTACTGCATACGATAACTTTTAAAATCAGGGATTTCCGCCAATAACGATATGTAGAAACAGACGACCTCGGCTGCGCGTGCGCAGTGGAAAGCATTACGGTTTATCAGCTGGGTGCGGAAAGACCGGCTCGTTGTCCCTGGCACCGCCTAGCACCACGAATCAGATAAATACGCCCATAAGATAAAATGTCATGTGTTAAGGAAAAACTTGCAGTTTCGATTGCATTCCAACATTACTCTTCTATGGTTAACCACTGTACCTATGTGTATTTAAATACATACTCCAATTTGTAATTGTGACTCTATCCGCATGTTTATTATTTTGTCTATCTTCTGCCGTTTTGGGATTGATAAAACTTGGAAATAATATTATTGTTGAACACATAATACATGTATAATGTATATGTACCTATATCTATAATATGAATATAATTTGTTTACATTTGAAATTCTCGATATTCCGTACAGTTTATTACTAAAGCACGATTACCAACATCTCTTGAAACATTTCTTTTTATTGTTTTGGATTAATTCCAAATCAGTGGAGTTTCACAGAATAAATTGACATTGTTCCAAAGATTATCGCATAAATTTCATTTCGATGTACTCACATCTTACTAAGACAACTAATTGCTGTTGGTCTTTTGTTTAATTTAAGAATAACTGGGTTTAGGTTTTCTTTGTGGCTATATACGTATATTCGTAAACTTTCAGTAGTAGTTTAGTTTGTATTAGCTTTAGTTTCACTAAGATTTTTGTTATATTCAGTATTGAAGTGCAAGCAGGATATGGGGCGTTCCCATCTTATCTATAGATAGCGGGTCCGAATTGTCTGTCCCCTCAGCACTGGACTTATCGCAATTCCACGAAGCGTACAAGCACTTGTAGCTATCGCAAATATTTCACAAGCGCACTTCTGTAGAACTCAGTGGGAAACTACTGATACCCTGGTTATTTTACCTGTTATAGTTTATTCGTAAAATAATACTTGTTCACAATTCTAAGTTGAATGACGTTTACAATTTAATAAATGTGGTATTTAATGCCGTTCATTCATCATCTTCGTCAGAGATTTCACTCATCAGTCATCAGGGTGTGTTATGTGGTTTAATATCATGGGCCAGATAGGTATATACTACGAAAACAATACGTCAAGTAATTGTAAGGTCTTGTATCAATTTGGCGCTGTTCCAAGGATTTCTCCAGCTAGTGCTCCCTCACAATATATGTATGTATATGTATTTGGGCAACAAACATATATAGATGTCATAATCGTTTCTTTTCTCGTAACGTCAATTGTAAAAAAATACTTATAAGAACATCAAAAAATTTGAAATACTGCGACGATGTTCACGGGGCTTTAGTTACTAGACGACTACGTTTACTACCAATCTATGTATCTTTTTAATTCCTCTAAGAGGAACTAATTAAAACATTTTACATAAATCTCAAATAGATACTAAAACAAGAATAAAATCCCAAGAAAATTGTTTTATGCAAAACATTTTTTTTTATTAAATATTACCCACCTACATAAAATTACAGTGATGTACTAGATATAACGTTTAAACGCATATAATCAGGAGACATGGTACATGTTAACGACACGCAAGGAATAATAAGCCCGCATTATAAGATTTTTTTTTAATTTTATTAAACTCGTACAGAGAATAATGCCTACAGCTAGCAGGCAATTTGAATAGCGCAAGAGGATGCATTGTATTTTAATAAAACAGAATATTATATTTGTGTTCAGTAGAGAACGTAAAGCTGATAGAATCAAACAACAATATTGATTCATTTGGAACCCTGTGCGATGATATGAAAATATTTTAACAATGGATCTTACTTAAAAAGTCTCAGTTAATCGATTTTTAAAATACTCTGTGAAAATTTTTAATGTCGTAAAAACGAGCCAGCTTACTATAAGCACAATCGTACATTACTAACATTTTTGAGTAAGGCCGTAATGTTAACCAATATCATGATAGATAACATGAGTAAGTACTTAATTTCAACTACTATAAAAGGGTCTATTTGATAACCTTGCAAATTATCAAAGTACTGATCTAGTATCGCCTTGAATAAATATATATCTTAAGGAAACGGCATGTAATCTACATAGCAGTTGTAAAGTATGCTAGGATTTTGAAATTCTCTACACTATTACAAAGTAAACAAAGGTGATGTTTGTTATTATTGGTACCTTATTTGTTAGTTCCGCAGACGTCGGCACTATCGACTTATTAGTTATCTAATCATATGCGATATGATGAAAGATAAACGATACCAATAATGGTACAAAAACTAACTTTAATGAAACAAATAAATTCCATAAAAGTCAATAGAAGATTTATGTATGGTCTCCGCACGAACTTCATTAAAATAATTACTTATATGGAGCTTACGTAAATATAATGTAGCACAGGAATCGATTAATCCACAAAGTTGTTGATAAATTGTAACAAAATAAATAAAAATTCCACTCTTATCGCAAACGCAGTTTTGTTATTAACCGTGTTTACATAATAATTCTTGTTAGATCAAGGTAGTGGTAGGTACACGCGATGATTTAAAATCTAATTTAAGACACAGGGTTCATTTGTAATTCGTGGAAGTAATTAGAGGAGTGATTACGACCCACAGTGGGTACAATGGCGATGCAAATAATTGCGATTATGGCAAGGTTGACGTCGGGCGGCGGGGTTCGTTCAACTGACCGCGAGCGATGACACGGCGCGCGTGGCGTGCCGCCGCAGCACCGGCAGAGCTCGAGGACACCGATCTCGTACCCTAATCTAACACTACCGATAACTACAATCCTTCGAACGATTGCTATTCAAATCACGATTCTGAAGATACCGGTCAGGACGCTAATCGTAAGTTACTCAATACTGATGCAATGAGATGAAATCGAATAGCATAGTCTTATGATAAGGAGATAATGGAAGTTTATATCATTGGGAATTACCCCAAATCATTAGATATATGTTAAATGTGATACTTACTCGACGACTTCCTCAAACTGCAATCCAAATGTAGAGTTATCCTTATCACACACACTGATCCATCCAACAGAAAACTTCAATAAAAATCTTTGGAAACTTGTCGAAACTTGATAAAACAGGCGCGAAACGCGTGCGCACAACGAAAACAATCGGCTGACAGATGGCGGTCGGCGTCGGAAAACCCCCTCAGAAACTACGCGGCGCAATGTGTAAATATTATTGCTACGACTGGACAAAGGTTTTGTTATCTAAAACCGGTGTCAGCTCGCGACACGAGACGCACGGCCAGCGGCAGAACGTGGAGTGAGGCTCGCGCGCCAGCCCCGCCACCGCCTGATAAGCCTGACGCGACGCCCCCCGGCGACGCCTACGCCCCACTCGCCGGCGCCGCTGCGGTGCATCGCGCACCACCGGCCGCCCCTCGGCTCCCGACAGCGCCGCCACCGCTGCACCGCCGCCGGCCACCAGACGGGCCCCCGCGCATATTGCACCGCACCTACGCACCGTTACACAACTGAGCCAACTCAGCTCGATGCACAAAATCAACAACTTTCGACTCCTTAAAAAGACAAGGAAACTGAAACTTGAAATTGCAAAACTATGGCGACAGCCCAGATACCAATGAGAACAATGAGGCGCGAACAAACGTAGTGCCTTTTTAGTGTCCTCCTAATTGGGCCGGTGGTGGTACGTCGGCCGGCAGAAACTCAATATGCAACGCGATCGGCTCGCTACATAAACGGAATAATTGAATTAGTGCGGGCATGTCGAGCACGAGCTGCCGTGAATGCTGGCCACCTATGTAGTCGGAGTGTTGAAATCATATCACTCAAGTCGAGCTGCAAGGAAAATCATCAATGATGCCTTTGTCGAACGTTGACCCTGAGTCGACAAACAACAAACGCCGACGTCACCAGGACCAGACATTAAAACGATGCCCTACGTTACTTAGATCAACAAATTCAAAGAATAAAATATTTTTATGGCTTCTTACATATAAGGGAAACAAGTTTATTGTTTCTAATTGTGAACATGAGCTTAAAGTATACACGACGCCCCACATTTTTATAACTATTAAAGTACGTACTATTATAAAACGAGTAGCATTGATGACCGTAACGCATTCTAAATGACAAAATATAAAGAGCAAGATCACACACAACGCTAAACTAAGTATTTGTATAAATGTGTTGAGTGACCAATTTTCCAGGAAGTCAATATATTTCTTCAAGAAATTTTCTCTTTCACTCCAGGATAGATTATTGAGAAAAAAAACAAATATCAAATTAGATAAATTCAAACGATAATGTAACTGGTTTTAAACTATTGACTATGGGAATGATAGAAAGAGATGAACTGAGGATAAACAATGAAAACAATGATGATATCTAATATACATGTGTATGCAAGCCTAAAATAGGTGAGATATTTCACCAGAAGAAGCGATCAATCACAAACGTTGCAGTTAAGCGACTTGCAAAGTTTGATCACCCGAACTCGAGGAGTTCAACGTTCGACTAATAAGCAACACAATGGCTGTAGGTGTCCGTGCAAAGATGAAACTGCGTAGTTCGGCAAAAATGTAGCAAGCCTACGGTCACCTGCAAGTTCTGGTAAATTCGAACATTCCGCAAGAGGCCATTGAACAGTTAAAATGCGGACAGAGCCTGCAAGGATAAAACAGCATAACATGTGACCTTCTGCAGATAAACGGAATCAAGGACTGCGTAGGAGTTGCTAAATACAAAATTGGTTTCGAAGAATTGCGGTAAGTAAAGCAGTCATTCGAAACTCATTAATTCAATCTGTTTACGTACCATGTGAACGAGCTTATCCCGCTCACATCGTGATCAGTTAAAAAGTGTAAAATCAAATATATACATTGTACACTAACTAAGGCTGCACATTTCTACAAAATTAAGTAACTATGTGTACAGTCATAAAAATAACAATGTTTTACTTTAAGAATCTGTCGCGGTCTCGTTGCATAACCTTACTAAAGGCGCAGTAATATTCACATGGCCCTGGAAGGGTGTCATAAATTTGATATATTGGACATCAATAAAATCAGTGTTGCTAAATGCGTATAAGCGTTCGGAAGAACTTGAAAAATATTTTAAATGGCATTGATGTTGAAAACGTTGCTGTCATAAACATTTACGAGTGCATTACTCTCGGTAAGCTGGCGTGCCCGTGCAAATTATCCTTCCTCGACAATTTATGTTAAACTACATCCAATAAGTGTGTGCCACGATCAAAATAAGTATTTACATATTTTTCTGTTCGTTAATAAATAATAGCGATCAAAATATTTTAAATAGGACGACAATGCATCGCCTACAAACACAAAGAGTTAAATTTTGGGTCCAAGGAAAAAAAAGAGTTCATTCTTTACATGACATGAAATCAATTTCACATAGCTCAGTATGTCAAGCGAGAAATCTGACGGGACGCGTTATACCCACATAAATTACGAGATTAATCTTTTCAAATAATTTGACCTTTTCATCTGACGAGGGTTCATTAAATAATAGCGTCCATATTGGTGTGTGCTTATTGTCCCGTCTATCACAAAATTTCTTTGTGGGCGGGAGCGGACTTCGTTTCGTTTTGAGCCCTATTATTCTTTAAATCTTTGAAGTTATGATATCAACCCTACCAAGAGATGAATCGCCTAATAAATTTCAATTATTATTCACTGTTATGGAAATTTGGAAATCTAATTCTTTATTAACTGTTATGGAAACAGGTTCTACATAATTTTTGGGAAGACCATTCGCATTATACACCACATGAATTAAGTTTGCAACAAATAATATGCTACAAATACATAGACAAACGCACGTGCGCTCGCACTTAAGCATGACATCTTTTAATAAGGCGAACGAGGCGGAAACGTGGAAAATGTCAGTAATCTACAGAGCTGCAAGCACGATTCTTGTCCATAATCGGAACAAGGACTCCGCAGCTGTTGTAAATATCAGCACCGTTATTATTATTGTGACGTAATTACTATTGCATCGCGAAACAAAGAAAACTAATCTCGTAAAACGTGGATAAATCTTTTGTTTAAACAAAAAAAAAATATTTTATGTAAATGGGGTTACAGGTAAACACAAACCAGCTTAATCAGTAGATGAAGATAAATATTTGGTATGAACAGAATGTCCGGTGGAATGTCTTTATGGTGTGAGTCATCCGATGCCCGTGGTCAACTCACCGGGATCTTAACGGGCCAAGGGCAAAAAAACATCGGAACTTGACGATGCAATAATTGTAGTAACGTTTCTTTCGAGCCTAGTTTTTACATTTGCTCCTGGCTCCTTTGCGCTGCGGCATGTTTGAGTAAACATCTATTTCGACATTTTATGACTTTATATTGTCATGTTATTGTGCCACTATGAAAAAGAAAGGATCATGCTTTGTGAAATTGAAGGCGACAGTTACCTTAAACAAAAGGTTGTACAGTGAAATTTTGCGGCATATTTACATGTTTCTGAGAATTTTATATTTGCAGATTTGCTTTGCATACAGGTCTGGGCCAATGGCGAAGCAATTGAGGTAAGAAAATATCAGTAAGTACTTAGTTACTGGCATGAGGAATCACATTGTTTATATAATTATTAACTTAAGTTATGAATTAAGTAGGTCGATTCCATTTTTGCAAATGTATGTATAAAATTCATTTAATATAAAATAATTAAGTCAACGGGTAAGGTATAATGATGATGGATATTTAAAACGGTTATTTAACGTATTTATATTACAAGTTTGTTTACTGTAAATACCATGACTTTGTAAATAAAACAAATAATATTGTAAAAATGCTATATTATAATTTGGACCAGATTAAGTACATAATGATACTATATGACCATTTTTTTATTTATATATATGAACAACATTTCACAACATCCTCACTGGGTTTCCCTAACACGATGGTGTAAGTGAACATACATTTAAAATTAAATTGTCACATATTAAATACAATTATGTAGAACCATTTTCATTTAATACATAATAATATATAAAAACAATTAATAATCCGTTTATTGCGAATACTGTAGATGTACAGTTGATGTAGAAACAAAACAAGAATGAATAATAATACTATAGAGCAATTATCCTAAAATTTATTGAGTAACGATGACATAGAATGAATGATAGTTGAGCAATATAATCAAATGAGTCATTCAACGGAAGCTCTTCGAAAAAAATGTTGTAGTCTGTATAAAAACTTAATCAAATCACAGTCAAATCATTTATGGTACTATATATGTCGTAAATAAATACAAAACCGGCTCGTATTTGCATAGTGAAAGTGATGAAACAGAGGTAGAAGTACAATCTACATTGGCACAGCTTTTTGTTATTTGTGACAGTTTTGATGGGCATTTCTACGACGTGGGAGGTGGTATATGGCAACCGACAACAAACGCAAGCGCAGTGGTAAGGTACTGACATGACAGTTAACAAAGCTCGACAAAGTAATGTGACAGTCACAATGATAGAGGGCTTCTCGTTCCAGATAAAGATATAGATGAATACGTATAGGACATGGCTAAATCAGAAATATTGACATCGTATAAAACACGCTAAATTCCATTAAACACAGATTTTTTTATGAAACATAGCAATTAAAGCTCACATGAAATAAGCAATTCAAATGGCTATCAAAAAGGGTAGTATATATATCGTTAGGTAGTAAAAGTCAAAAGTAGCCAACATGTAGAATTATTAAAGATAATATCAACATTTAATGCATAATCGCCTTGACTTCAAATTTCATGGTTATTACTCGGTACATTCAGCAAGTCACGGAATTCAATATTTAGGAACAAAACTGTTATATCGCCTACAGCCAGAATTAAGATTGAGACTTTACTTTAGGACAATACTGCTTTGTCATTATCTTGTCTCATTTGTCTCGACGCTCAGAAGCTTTTGAAGTAATAAACATAAAGGCTAGTAGACAAAGGCAACACTTTATGTAATGGTCGAAAATGGGCATGACCACTCGGTGTTATCTTCGAAGGGCAATAAAGAAGCCACATTGGCCTTTTGTTGTCGCTACTTGTGCAACTGTGTAGAAGCTTGACCAAGTTTATGGAGGTTCCATGAGGAATGTTTACTAGAAAAAGTAACGACGTTAGGGCCTGATAAATACAGGAGGAACTACTAGTGTTAGTGGAATTGTTTAAATTTTGCGCAGTACCTACCATTATGACTATAAATGTTTAAAATCAAATTTATTTATTCATACGGACGGACTGTTTCCATGGGTTGCAAAAAAACTAAAGATGATAAAGCTTTGCTTAAACCAAATTGTGACAGTTCCATTCCAGGCACACCTAGCCTGGAATGGAACTGTCACAATTTGGTCGCGTTACAAATATTATGTAGTAACTATACATAATACTCTATATTTTCATTGTAGTATGAACTCAATTGAAATTTCTCATTTAAATTGACATGACCGTGATGTACAATTTTCAAGTGATTGAAATTGTATACGATGTATTTCAAGGCATGCTATCGCTTTATTCCAAACTCTAAAGGATCAAAGTTCCAAGTAAACATACAAAAGACTGTAAAATATGTTACGCTGCTTTGCGATTTGCGTGGCGTTCTTTATTGTTGACGTCACCTCATCCGCAGGTGTGCAATCCGCAATTTTTTTACCTACAATGGAGAATTGCATCAGTCTTAAGCTCTTAACATTTAATGGATCCTGTTCTGGTAAAAAAATGGTTTAATAGTGTTATCTTATAACTTGAATAACGTCAATATATTTAGTCAGTTTGGATAACTGCCAAATTCATGATAGTTAACCGCGTAATAAGTGGAACAAACTTTTGAAAAAGATAACAAACAAAAGTTATAAGTGTTATAGAACAGGTTATAGATATTATATCTAAAATGTTATCAGAAAAACCAAAGCCACGAAATGGTAAGTGGTACAGAAATGTAAAGCAACACTCGTAATAATTGTCATATTATGTTGGTAAAGAATAACTTCCGATGTACGCGTCAATGAGTCATTCGAGATTCTCAGAACAGCGGTGTGCGAGACCTGAGGATTACCTAATCTGTAAAATTATATGATAGCAACTGGATGATAATACCGATGCGGACGCAATTGACTGCATATTAAATTAAGCTTTACCAACAAAGGTCTACAAACTAGATAAAGCAAGTCTTCGGAAACCGGTATCCTGTGAATTTTCCTTATTGTGTTCTGGCATGAGTAGACCACAAAGTTTATTCCAATTAAAGCAAATTGTCTACATCCGGCCCGTATTGACTGCAGCCGCTTAATAGGTGTCGGTCAATAAAACCCATCTGCACGAGTTAACAAGGTCAATCATTACTTAAAATCAGTATAACTCCGATAGACAACATCTGTCTTATTTTTCTACAATAGAGTCTATAATTACAGTTTTAAAGTCTTTGCATTTATAAAATACCATTACATCATTTTTTGTAATATGATGCATGATCGAATTTCCCAACAACTATTCAATTAACCTTCTATGTTAATGACCTTATAACGTCTGAAATTAAAATAGACTAGAATATTTACACATTTATTACAAAAATCGCGTGATACAGGTAAACGCAATAGGCATGCGAAGCGGGATTCCCCAAACCGACACGCGTTCTTGGAAGCAGACAAGCACTGGAGAAATTTCACAAGCCAAAAGTGGGTCAAGTCAGCCGGACTTGACGTTTTCGCCTCGCAAAGGTTACCAACGCCGCCCCTCCCAGCGCGACCGAATCCGGTTATGCTCTTGCGCAACTGATAGGTCTTGTTTATCAGATCCTTAAAGATCTATAGTTTCTAGAACAATACTTCCAATATTTTCAAATAATATTAATTGCCATACTAAAATTGAACTGAAATGTAGTGTAGACGTTCTAAAATAATACAGTTTGAAAGACGCAATTGATGCAAATAGGTCTAGATCTGAATTTATGAATAAATATACATGAAGATGTTTCAATAATTTAGTAGGAGTTATGACTTGTCTCGGGAGAGACCAGCAGTGGACTATAGTAAAGTAGGCTGGTTTCATAGGTATAGAACGTTATCGAAATGGGTACACATGTTATCTTACATACATATAAAAATTAGTTTAGTAACAAAATATGGAAGATGTTAAGATCCAGGTAATTCGGGATCCAAATTACTAAATGAGTGCTTATAATTACGTAGGTTGATAGGTTTACCAAACGAGTAGATGGAATTGGTACAAAACAATATCGTATTGGGAATATCCAAGGATTTCATTCATGTATAGCATTACTAATGTTTTCAAAAGCAAACAAGTTTGCGGTCGTGACGACAGACGATTTGTTTTAAAGTATGCATACCACAAGGAAAAACATTTTATTTTCATTTTAGATAATACGTATTTTATTATATAAGTATATATTGTAATTAACGATTATAACCACAGACATCAACGCTTGAGTCGAAATGCCTAACAAAGTATAGAATAAACAAAAGTTAAATGTTGGTGCAGCTGAATATACATAGATAGATAAAAACTCTTTATTGTGCACGCCAAAAATAGAAAAAAAAGTATAGAAAACAAAAGAATCTTATGAGCTAGTTCCACAAGTGGCAGCCTTATCGCTAAGAGCGATCTCTAATAATATAATATGTATATATTAAGAATAATGTGTTACGTGTAGGTCTAATTCCTAAATGTTTCCATAAGAAATGTGGCAAAATAGATTTTAGTTTTATATATTTTTTTTAACTGCGTGGTGGTTTATAGCACGTATTCTTTTTCATCCTTAAATAATAACCATATTTGCTACCTTTAATAAACATGTATATTTCTTGTAGCATATAAGTTGTATATAGCTGTATGACAGCCCTGTTCGTTCATTGGTAGTATGTCTGTTTCAACAGCTGTAGGGCGTGGGTTTGATTCCTCCCCACCAAGGACAAAACATTTGTGATATAAACAAATGTTCGTTCTGTGTCTGGGTGTATCATAAGTATGTATTTACAAAAAAAAATATCAGTTATCTGACTTCCATAGTACAAGCTTTGCTTAGTTTGGGGTCAGATGGCGCTGTGTGTGTCCGTGCTGTGTGCAGCTATGTATATATACATATATATATATATATATCTCAAACAAAAAAAACAACAAACATGGCAAAAAAATATATATATACAAGTGGGTTAATAGCAAAGGAACTAAATTTCACCTGCTAAGTGCCGTTAGGACGGAGGATATTATCATAAAAAGCGATTAGCGGAATTGTGTTTTGATGAAATGATGAAATTACTAATATATTTTTCTAACTCTATATAGCCTACGTGACCAAGGTCATATACACTGTTAGTAAAAACATTTGTACATACACAGATACATATATCATTTTATTGTCCACATAATTAATATTGTGCTCATATGCATATATACAGTAACGTCATTTTATTACTTTTCCTTCCTTCCTTGTTTTTGCGTTACAAAACCCTTTCGAGCCCTTCATGATCACAAATAATCACGAAAATGTTATCCTGTGTTAGGTATGTTATGTACAAAAAATAATGTACATTAATTCATTTTTTTTATGGTTGACAGGCTAGGTGTTTGACCACAGCTCACCTGATGTTAAGTAAAGGTGTGGTATTATCCTTTATGCGGATTTCTATAGAAATAAAAACAAAACTGAAAATTAAATGTTTTATGATACATTTAAAAAAAATGTTAACATAAATACAGGCGAGAATTTAACAGTTTCTAAAGAAGCCCTACATAATATTTCAAAGAAAGTCTTATGACGTCAGAGTGGATGACGTCATTCACATCGCGCCACTTGTGCAAGTTTTGATATCAAAAGCATCTTAAAACCGAAGAATATATTAGATACTAGAAAAATCTTGTTTTACTTTGTATTTTAACAGTGAAGCGAAAAGGGCCTTATGATAATATCCTTTTCCATTGTAATATATCAGTGTCAAGATATCAGTGTATAAATGTTTCAACATACTTGTAACGCCATCTATGGATTACACGTGGAAGTTTTACGTGATCCTTAGGTTATTGTAAACTTGTTTATTAAGTTCGGTAAGCAAACATGTTGAACTATGGAATTACGTCATAATCTATTTTATTACCAATCAAATAGGAACATGCGTCAACTTTATTGAGGACAATTTTAACAAACAAGCAATACTTAGAAATTGCACAGAAATCGGCAGCTAATAATATTCCAGCAGCAATAACTGCAATAAACTTATTTATTTTTAAATTAAATAGTTCCTGAATTTTCTGTCATGTAAATATTTCATTACGATCCATCTACCCACAGCAAAGATAAATAAATTTAAAAAACATGACAATCATAAAATTATATTAACTAAAAGGATTAAAATTGATTTTTATCAAGAATAGAAAACAGCTAAACAAATAAAATTACTAAGAAGTCATTATAAGACGCGAAATACGTTAGCTTCAGTTTCTATCATTACAATATTATCCAATAGCACACGAAAGACAACGTTCACAATCAAGTGACAAACATTGATATCATTGGTCAGTAAGATATTATATCTATATTTATTATTTTAAACGTTGTAATGAATTGCGCAAATGTTGTAAAGCAAACATGTGGTTAGCACATTACTATACAAAAAGCAAAAACACTAAAACGCGATTGTAATAATACAATAGAATTTTAATGTGTCGCGAAGAAAACTGGCTCGAACAATTTGAGGACATTTAGACAGAAAACAAACTTCGAGAAAGTTGTTTGCTTAGTCAGTTCACGAAACAAGCGATAGACAACGCTTCAAAAAGTTTAGAGAACATAAAAAATTGTGAAGAATGTCGTAGCAACTCACCGTTGGTTTTCCATATTCGTCTGTTTGGTAGTCGAACATAGTAGCGAACATCAGACTGTCGTCCTGCTCGCCGCTGTAAAGGTGGTATGGCACCAGCTGAGACATGAAGACGGGTTTCCACAAAAAAGTCCAAAATAATTACCCGCCGAGGGCTCAAAACAGTTCACAAAAAGTTCGCAAATTCAACTGAGACCGTATCAATTCGCGACGTGATAAGGGTATGACTCATAAATGTTTCTACGGTGTGTAGACGTACGCGTAGCTAGAATGTTGTATATCAGACTGAGTCAGTTAGCGCGCTGGCAGCCGGTTTTGTATGATGGCAAGTGAGCGCACCGCGCACGCGCGAACCGCCGGGACGCCTCCGCACCGAAACGTCGCAACTACAACTATCCCAACAATTTGCGAATCGAGCCAACGACGCTTTTTTACAGCTCCTTCATTGAAGTTTAAAGTTCCATCCAATGATTCAATGAATAGTTTCATCATGACATAGGATGTAAATATTTTGCTAACTGTATCAGTGGAGTTGGCAAAGAAAACTGGAAAACATGACAAATACTACTATTCACGCAATTTCTTTTTATAATGCTCCTCTCATAGTAGTAACTGATACTCGAACTGTATGCAAATAACTAGAAGGAATAAAAAATATAGACACAAATTCCACAAGCATGGCGAAGTAGGTCGCTTAACCATCCTTAGATAACAACAATACCGAGTACATAGCAATCAGAACTATAATATTAAATGTAACCACAAAACAATAAACCAATGTTTGTAATACAATGATTCATCTACATGGACTATTTTAATGTTTCTATTCCATATGGATCTGTTTCCATGTGTTTCTATTAATTCCCAGTCCTGATTGAGACCCATTTCCCATTTCAAGTCACGATGATTATTTATCTTTGACATCCCCATCTTAACACAAGATTATAACTTAAATTGTAATAAAAAAAAAAGTTCTACGGAAAAGTTATAAAATATTTTATCTACCAAACTTCTAGGAGAAAACGTTACTATTTTTTTGTCTTCACTTATTTTTATATGACAGTATTTTTTGTATAGGTATTGACATGTTTGTATAATTGGCATACCTTATTTTGACATTTTTGTATTTTACATATTATATAAATTGAAATTTTGAATTGACTTGTAACATTGGTGTTATCAATACAATATTTGTATTTGTTAATAAGAACAACAATTGTTAGACATAAACAACAGTTTTGTATAGAATAGCTGACTCACACAGCTGATTTTTATAACAACTCACCAACATTTCACCCTGTTTTACCGGCAGCTGCAACAAACTACTTATCCCAGAGGCGATCTGTTTACCAGTTCTAGAATCTCGGTTAGACGACATTTCACAATCTAAACAAATTTAATACGAGAGGTTAGTTACCTTAATATTAAATGTGTATTCTGTGCAATTTACTAGAAACTTGTTGACTTTACATACTTCGTCTATAGGTTCCTACACAAGGAAACTATTTTTCAAATTGCTGAAAAGTTGTACGTGATCATTATAGCGTACGGCTACAAATATGCTTTATATTATGAATGAGAAATGCATAGGTTTGCGTATTTAACTTCTATACGTATGTATTTAATTACTCTTAGTTGTTCGATTGATTAATTGATTCATCGCACAGGTTAATTGCCTAACTGCCCTGTTAGCTCATATGGTAGAATATTTGCTTTAAGAGCTGAAGGGCGTGGGTTCGATTCCTACAACAAAACATTTGTGTGACGATAAATAATGTATGTTCTGTCTTTGTATTCTGTATGTGTCATAAGTTCTGTATCATAAGTATGTACATATTTATTAAAAAATATTTTAATTTCTAGCATGTAGCATTATTTATGTTTCTCTATGAATGCTACTTTCGAAAAACACTTATAGACGATGAACGTAACTGCCAAATAAATTTAATTTCATCAACGCAGAGCCTACACCGCTGGGGTTGTAGCATTAAATTTAAATTTTGGAAGTTGATGCATTTTGTACTCGTATGTGTCCACTAAGGATTTCTGGAAATTTCACCCCACAAGGGTAACATAAAAAATGAAATCCTTCTGTAAATAATTAAGCACATTAGGTAAAACGACAAATTTTTAACATAAGATAAGTAGCTAATTGTCAAACTATCAAATCAATAGCGGTAATGATATAAGAGAGCCTGACGGTAGCGATATGAGAATAAAGGTTTCGGGCTTGGATCCCCGCTGTCTGATCCTACAGACGAACCTACAATTACGTCACGCACGCGCTACTTTCTTACGTAATTTGTTTATCCACACTTATGACGCCATCACGCAGAACCTAATCACTGGTACCTACAAGAAACGTTATCAACATTCATCGAAATCGAAATATTTACTCGTAGTTTGTAAAAGACCAGATAACAAATCGATACAATTTTGATTTTCCTTATTGCATATACTTTCAGTTCCGAAAACAATGATGTAATTTCCCTTTTAAGTTTTTCATTACAATAGGTACTTCGGATTTCCTTTGATAAAGCAATTTTATCGGTGTAACATCAAATTCTCCGTAAATCATTATTATCATGACAGAAACCTTTTCAATTGACGATGAATAACCTTACCATTGACCACGTAGAGCTTAAAAAATATAAGTTTTTGTGAGATGAAAATGCAAATGACACTATAAGTAAAAATTCTCCGTCTGCCCGTCCTACCTCGTACTTAAAATAAGTAGTAGAGATGGAAAATTATTACCAAATTTATGTTTTTCTTCTTCAATAAAAACTTATTATAGTTTTAGACAACAGTGACTTGGCTCCTTTGATGCTAAGACACTTTGCAATTATTTTTTTTATCGGTTCGGATGCAGATGTTATTCCGAGTAATTTCTTTAGTAATATGAGTAGGCTTTAGAACTCCATTAATAATCAATTATGTACACAGTTTTCAATTTGATATCTTCACATTGAATAGTCTATCATTATTGTTGAGTCTATGAGTCATATTCAGTAGTACCTACCTATACCACAGAACGAATAGTACTTTATGCGTATCGTGTTTTACTATCATAAATTAGTTTTCTGTAAGTTCAGGGCCGTGACCCTTTTGTCCTTTGGCCTAGGGCGCTTTTCCGGAAACTAGGCTTAAATTTCTAGGAAATTGTGTAACCTTTACTTATTTCACAGAAAACCCTATTTAAACATAAATATTTTACAAAGTCTATTAAGTACGATGAATATTTATGATAATTTATCACGATACTTTCATACTTAATTATTGTGTAGTGCCCTACAGTTTAAAGATTAATCTGAGGCTTTTGAAGCGATACAATTACAACTACTTCATTGGAAATGAAAAACCCTTTATTACACTTCCGATCCGAATCAGTCCTGTTTTTACAAACTGTGAAAAACACCCAACACTGGGCACAAACCTCTTTTCATTATAAGTAGTGTGCTTCGTCTTTGGCCACATCTTCGCTTTCAATTAGGTGAGAACTTTGCCAAATACAGCTAGTCTGTTGTAAAAAAAAAAGTGAGACCGTAATACTTAAAAATCTACTGGCCAAGTGCAGGGTGACAGACTTCACATCTTCAACAACTTTTTTTAAGAACAGTTGGAGCTTTCGTTTGAAGTAAGCGTCAATAAACACATAACTTAAAAAAAACAGAGGTGCATGCTGTGGGATTTGAATCCTCCATTATTATTATGTATTATATACCTATTCTGTGCCATAGTGGAAACCAGACGGTTTCCCAACTAGGTTGCGAAATCTTCCTTCCTTCCTCATAATAACACCCTACCTACACCTATTTAAGGCTCTGTTGTTGGTTCAGCACTATCAGCGTATCGGCTGTATTTCTTGTACATTAACTTCCTTATTCAGGATAAATACCTCGTGGAATAACGTGCCATTAGGCCGACTGAAAGTTCAATGACCTGCGATACCATTGGAAATTCCGGATTTTCCCAGCAAGGTAAAACTATTGTTATCATCCATGTAATCAGAATACTGATGTTGTACATTGTAATTAAATTAGTAACGTAGAACTGTATAACTGTTGGAGAAATTCCAGAATTTCTAATGAAATTACTCTGAAATATAGATAAGAAAATCTACATTTCAAATTATTAGATACAATTTTTTGTTGTTGATTTCGTTTATGCACTCAACTTAGGTAGATAACTCGGGCGCGCGAATCATTCATCAGCAGGCTTGGCGCATGCCGGAGACTAAGTGTCCAGACAAAAATACAGATAAAGTCACTTTCGCTTTTTGGCAAAGCAAACCGAAGGTCCTCGAATCTAATCGAACAAATCGGCGTATATTTTTTTTACACAGCGCCACTGCGCCGTCTTAAACAAAGACCTACCCACGAACTACAGCTCACGAGGCAGACGTGCTGTCGGTATCAACAGAGAACTATGTGTTAATCCAGGGTCTCGGCTACCTCCATATCAAATTTCATCCAAATCCGTTCTGTAGTTTTTGCGTAAAATAGTAGGTAACAAACATCCATCCAAACATCGGTACTCATAAACTTTCGCATTTATAATAATAAGTGATAGTAGGATATCTTTCGTCTGTTTTTAATAAGTAACGTGAAATTATTTTTTTTAATTGCCCTTTTTATCGATAAGGCCGCCACTTGTGGCACTAGGTCGCAAGATTATTTTGTTGTTTGTACATTTTTCTATTTCCTGTGTGCTTGTGTGTTACTTTCAGATTTCAGTTTTCTATGGAGCAAATTTATCGCACTCGTGTTACGAAAACAACAATTCCCTCAGAAACCTTATCAAAATTAATACAAATTTTCGCTGCTTTAAATTGTCCACTTGAATTACATTTACCTAAAATAATGTTGCGCAACAATTTTTTTGACTATTTACAGTGACTGAATTCGCTTAAATACAATTTTAAGATTGAATGAATTATGAGTGTAGTGTTCCGGCAGCCTCACTCGAGAGCCAGTTCCATTTCAGGCTAGGTATGCTTTACCATCTTCGACCACAATGTCGCCTACTTAGGTGAGCTGCGGTCAAACACCTAGCCTGCCAACAATACGCTAAACGGATCGTAAAGATAGCTAGGTGCTTCATATGCTTACTCGCTGAAAAGAATGTTCCTCACGCGTTTAATCGAGACCCTTTGCGGTCTCACTTCAAAACGCTGCTTAAGACCAACGACGTTAAACTTTTGTGCATAGAGATCTATAGAAATGCTCACAGACTCAAGACTGATAGTCGTAGAAGAAGACTGATAGAAGTAGAAGCTACTATAAAATGTGTCATGTGTACCTACTTAAGCAAATGAGACTGACTATAAGTACGAGGGATTTGGCACGCGCCAAACAACAAAGCGCTCAAATCCTCGGGACATTTAAATAGCTAGATGCAACTAGTATAGTATCAAAAAGGATATGGACCTCAAAAACAGAAGATTATGAAAACAATACTGAGAGCACTCTTATGTTGAGTGATATTTATTACAACAATAAACCGTAGGCGTCTGTAAGCTAAAATCGGGTTCTTGCTCAACCTGAACCCGTGGTTAATTGACTTGCTAATGAATGTTTGCGTACCGGCACTTCAATGCGAGTTATTCCGTTTTACAATACCTTTTATGCAAAGAACCAATATTACAATGAAATATTACTTCACGATCTGCTACGGCGTCAATTTTCACCCGACTCCCGAGAAAGGGTTATGCTTTTCGCGCGTATCTTGTATTTTATGTTTGTAAATTTCATGATTACCTCGTATTTTC
Source organism: Biston betularia (assembly GCA_905404145.2). NCBI lineage: Eukaryota > Metazoa > Arthropoda > Insecta > Lepidoptera > Geometridae > Biston > Biston betularia. Next base: position 8,129,037 of record FR989879.1, read on the forward strand.
CTAACGGTATTCGTTTTAAAACCCCAAGTGTTATTAGGTAGGTGTTTAAAAAAAATGGCGGATTTTTTGGGCGAAATATCTATACTATTATAAAGAAGAAAGATTTGATTGTTTGTTTGTGTTGAATAGGTTCGAAACTACTGGGCCGATTTCAAAAAATTTTTCACCGTTGGGAAGCTACACTATCTTCGGGTGACAGGCTACTTTTTATCCCTGTATTCCAACGGGAACGGGAACTGCGCGGGTGAAACCGCTAGGCGTCCGCTAGTACTTAATACGTTAATAAAAAAAATATTAACCAAACCTGTCGAGTACTCTACTCGACAATAAAAGCATTAAAAATAAAAGCACAGATAATGATGACATGAGGACACAATCTGCTTAAACAATTCACTACAAGCATACATTTAAACTATTACCATAGGTGATCGGTAACGTCCAGAATAAATAAATACATATTGTTGCCGCAACGATTTTTATGTACTGTTTTCGCGTCTTATACAATCCTTTTACCTTGAGCCGAGTCAACGTGTCACTAGCCAAGGTCTTCATGCAAAACAACGTCAAGTGACTTCTGCGAATCGAGTCCACTAACAGCGTGAAATAGGTTTATAACCTATTTTTAATGTTAGGTTTAATTAAAATGAGCGAGGCAATTCTAAAGCAAACAAATGGAAATTAATTTTAATAGCTATATTTTCGAACACAGAATACAAGTTAAGATAAAGGCTTAAACATAATTATTTCCTATAGCGAATATAGCTTTGATATTGGTGCGTTGAGAACGCAATACGCCTAGGACAGAAATCGGCAACCTGTGGAGACCGAATAGCCAAAAAGTACAATTTACAAAATTTCCCAGTTTTAAAATTTTAATAGGGAACTGGAGAGCCGCAACCTTACATGGAAAGAGCCGCATGCGGCTCGCGAGCCGTAGGCTGCCGACTCGTGGCCTAGAAGAAACCTCAGTAAACTTGAGCTACAAGAGAAGTAAAAGGAAACACAACCAGAGATAAGGTCAGCTAGCTGAGCCATCTTCAAGTAGAATATTTGCCGCTAGATTAGAGGCAGTAGTTTATAATAAAACAACAGATAAACTTAAAATCTATCTATATACTTATTTTCAAAAAGCCTTCATCTCGCAACCGTATCTCACGGGAAATACACAAGTGAAAATACCTATAGCATACCGATAAGATGACGATAAAATATAAAGAAACACAGATGAAGATAAAATATAAAGAATATTTAAAAGAGACATGTTTTTATTTTTCTAACAATGTCATGTTTTGATGGGTTAGCGTTTGTTACGGTCTACGACGGAGACCACAATATGTTCACCGAAGATACCAATTTACTAATTTCAATCGAGTCATCCATGGGAATCTTGCAAGTATCGAGTAAATCGATTTTTGTATCAGGTTGAATATAGTAAGTGGTTAAGTAAGTACTTATTTCATAAATAAATAAATTGCCACAATTTTCAGTGATAAAACAAAGTCAAGTCACTGCATTGACGGTAATACTTTCAGACATTTGAAGATGTTTCAACAGCCCTGTCATTTGACTAGCTACTTTAAAATCAAATGATATTTAGTAAAGTAACACATGAAAATTACAGTAATTGTTTCATATGTTGTTTTTTCGAGCGCGCGCGCCGCGTACGTCCAAGACCAGAGTTTTCCTCGAATCGATGACGTCATCGCGCGGTCATCGCTCGCGCATTTTTCCTGCTATAACCTTGCCATAGCTTTCTGCTAAAATCTTCCACATATTTTATTTTTATGTTATGACATTTTCGTAACACTAAAACATCGTATCTTTGGACTTTTTCAACCTTTATTTGATGTCGAAAACAATAGCGAGTTTATATCTCTATCGTTTATACCTATTCTAGCTAGAATCTAGTCTAGACGATAGATCGGTGTAAAAAACAGAGACAGAAAAATCAATTCGCTATAAAATTGTATAAAAGATTAACGATTGTTGCTCTGGGTTTAGTAAACAAATTTAATTATGTCATTATTATTTATAGAATGAAATAAAATGTGAGGAAAATCATTATTATTATTTATATACCATAAAATTATAATGCTGAAATCAGGAAATAATATACATACCTATCTATATAACCATAAATCTGGTAGGAAATTTTGATTTCCTATTATAATAGGTTTTCCTAGTAATTATAAAATAGTAACATGATAACACATTTCTACTTGATCAGACTTGTAGAAGATGCTCCTCCATTTATCAACTAGAGAAGAGCTCATAATCTTCAAACGGCTTAACAGATTTTCTTGACTCATAGATAAGAAAACTCTCGATTAAACATATTAATACTCACCCTCACTGCACATGTTCACATTCCTGCCTTTACTACCGTATTTATGTAATAGTACCAATGCTGCTTCGAATACTGTTTCTTTTGTTTGGTATAGTTTTTATGTGCTTAAATGTAGGGGTAATCTCTCTAGTTACTAGGTGGCTGATTGTTTCATTAACTCCTTATAGTACACACCAAAAACTATACAATACAAACTGTACGAATGAGAAACATAAACATATTACACATATTTTTTTACATAAATGCAGGGGATGCGGAGGACATAACATAGTGTATGACATGTTAATAGAGTGACCCATGCATGTACATAATTATGAATGGACATTATTTATGTCACAAAAAATTTAATATGTTTCTTCATATCGCCTTTATATGCCATAATTGCCAATTAAACTCCGACAAGTCACTAGAGGAAAATATTCTACCACTTTAAGAGTTACATAATTTTGCAGGGCATCAAATATGACAAAAAGTTTTATTGTTTTGCTGAATATATTTGAAAGTTCACTTTGATTCAGTGTATTGCATATAAGTACTATACATGTGCCATGCAATATTTTTATATTATTTAGCACTTGCGATTTCACCAGCTTTTACAAGATAATACCAATTTATCTAGGGTACTGGGTTAATCTAGGTATTAACTAAAAAAATAGCATTCCACATCTGTTAATTAAGTTAAATAAAGACCGCAGGAACGCGCTGGATGCGAGCCGCTTCCAACCGGTCTTTGTGGAGGTTGATAGGGGAGGCCTATGTCCAGCAGTGGACGTCCTACGGCTGAAATGATGATGATGATGATGATGAATTAAGTTAAATAAAGTGTGAAGAAGTAACGAACATAAAGCCAAATATTCACATATGTAATATTAGACTAAAGCTTCTTAGCCGTTTCAATCAATCTTTATTGAGAACTCATATATCATCTCCAGAATTTGTCTGAGCCAGATCAGTTTTACATGCCAAGGTCTGTACTAGTGAACTTTCAGAAATATTTAATGTCTCTTATCAACATTAAAAAGGACAAAGTAGTAATGACATAACAACTTTACTTTAGTAAAGTTTAGTACAACCAAAGGTGAAACATATTAGTCACAATTTTGATAAGCAGTTTGTGGTATTATCAGATAAGGTGTTATTTTGCTATATTATCAACTTCAGTAGATACTACAAGGAAGTGGATTCAAGCACCTGGGTTGTTTGTCTTTTTTTGTTTGTTTTTTTCTCCTGAAACTTTGAACATATTGTCTTCTAAATCAAAATGTTTTTAAAAAGTTTCAATATATTATAATCCATTAAATAGTTTTTTCATGAAAAGTTTACTTAATAAGTAAAAAGAAAATTATTTTTTTATTGTGTTCAGAGACAAACAGTTACAAAATAGAGGCTCACCTCAGCATAATACTAGCGCTGGTCTTCCGGTGAGCTATTGAAAAACTTTCTAATGCTTTTGAATGGGGACTAAATTACCAACAAAATCGCTTCATAATGTATTAAAAGACTTTGGTCTACCACTAACAACCAATGCTTCATGGCAGTAGACACTGTATCAGATACCAAAAGCAGTAAAAGTTACATATAATAGCTCAAACCTTCACATCAATCCTTTGCCTTACTTCTTCATTCTTCTGTCTAAATCTTCTTACTATGGGAACTGCTATGGTTTTACTTGTGCATGATTCCTCATGTTTGATTACACTAGATATTCTGACTGTAGTTGCAGCTCATTCTACTCCGCTTTGACTCCTTGAAGAAGATACCATATGTGGCCGAAACCATAGTCAGAGTATCCAACATAATTAAAAGTGAGTAATCCTGTGTCAGAAAAACAAAAACGCGCTGTCTGTATCGAATAAGCAGCAGCTTGCCCAAAAACATTCTGAGATGAATATCAAAGAACAATAGATAGATGTTGTCACAACAGTATAATATTGTACACACAAAAACATTGTTCGTAGTAAATTGTATGGTTCTTATAACTAGACTTTTCAGTACATAGTAGGTATCCTCATAGCTTCACAAAAAGCTAGCCACGTGTAGGTAAATACTAATAATGCTATGTACAATAAAGAGATATATATTTACTATGTACATGTATGTGGAATGTTTAGAAAGTACATACTTTAGATCATATGTACTTAAATACCAGCTTGGAACTAAAGTAAATAGTTTGTGTAGAACATACTGTCCACACTTTGGACGATTTCTAAGATCTAATTATGTGTAACTAAACATCAGTTGCACACACCTAAACTTTTATAAGTTCTGTGACAGACAAGGTCATTTTGATTGAGAAGAGTGAAGATTAAAAGTTTTCTAGAAACTTTTGAAGCACCTAATACGGGACATATTTAGGCGAAAGTTTAGTTAGCTAAACTAAGCTCCAATAAAGAAATAGAATTCCAATAATAGACTTACCGCAAGTAGCGATCTCGATGTAGGCACAGAAGAAACGAAGTCATTTGTAGAAGAATCCTGGGACGATTGGCTATCATCACAGGAAAAGTCTGACTGGTTTGATTGACTATCACTGATATCCAGCTTCATTGTCATCGGTTCTATATCACAAATAATAAAAAATACGGTTGATTTACGTAATAGTGTAATTGACTTCACAGCACCTTGTTGATAAAACTTATTAAAAAAAAACTCCCAATTCCGCGTCTTACAAGCAAGCTTCTTTGACAGTTCTCTAATGACAGCACGAAATCAAAATAAAGGCGCTAGGAAAAAGATTAACCACGAAAGTGAGCACAACAATAGTGACTCATCATGCAGTTGGTACACCAGTGAAAGGTGACGTCACCATTGGTTGGGGGATGCCCTTCTCATAAGAATTTTTATACGTTTTATTTCAAAAGGCCATAACCACCCAACGTTTTCATATTCAACTCTACTTTTTGGAATCAATCTGAATCCACCAAATTGCGCGATGACTTCATCTATCGTCTATAAATACAACATGGCGTGATAACCGACCAATGGGGCGACTCATTCAGATGACGTCAGTAGGTCAGACAGATATTGTAGAAATTGACTTAATAAAAATTCGATTCTATTTCGATACTGATACATATTTTGATTTGATCACAAATGTTATTTAATTTTATAATATATTAGGAAGCGTAAAGTTCCTTCTCTAATCTGAACTTGGAACAGTCTCCTTTACTAACTGTAAAGTCTAAAAGCGAGGTTACAATGGCATTAGAGTGTGTAATAAAATGGATTTCGAAAAGATAACAATTGTCAACCGACTTCAAAGATTTTCAATTCATCACAGTTTTTTTATGATTCTCAGATCTTTGTTATTATTACACCGATTGTGTTTAGAAATAATATACATTAAGATTACTCAATGGTTTCATTTTAAAACCAAAATAAATGGAAAAAATATGTCATCCAAGTAAACGAAATAATATATTTTGCTTTTTAATGATTTTTCAGTAATGTGTAATTTTGTACGGTCACTGGTTTATACTTTCCGACTTCACTCTCAGCTGATGATAAGGCCGGAAAGTATACACCGAAATACACAGTAATAAAACAATATCCAGTAATAGTGATATGAATAAATGTTATTTTTTGTAAAAAAAAATATACTAATATAACAAGAGGAAATAAATAAGTTTACTACTTTCCGAAAATGTTTTGTATATGTATAATTTATATAATTATATAAATATGCGTTTTTTAGTTTTTGTTTTAGTCAACTGACACGGAGCCGTTAATTACCTAAACTGATACCTAATAATCCTAATATAATGTGTAAAGCCAGCAAACCTCTACATTAGAACAATCGTAATGGGATCGAACTTCGGATCATCCACCTCGATAAGACTCGATCCTATTACGACTGTCGATCGAAAAAAAAGCAAGATATTCAGAATAGAGCAGCGTTTTTTTTTTAATTTCTGTATTCTGTTAGGAGTTTTGGCGGGAACGCGGAAAGAGTCATAACGCCTCATTGATTTTTTTCCAAAACTAGTGTTTTTTCGAGTGTTATAATAGTGCTGATTTATTCATAAACTACCGAATTATAAGTGCGAGTGTGGGAAAGTGATACATTGTGATGAAACATGACTTTTCGTAATGCTTCCAAAACTCCATCAAAGCTTATAGAGAAGTCGCCACTAGCTTAATAAGTCATGACTGGGTTTGACTAGACTTGACCAAGACTTTGACTTGGACTATAAATGTTAGACATGGAAGACAAGGCTGTATAGCTTTAAAGATTTGGCCTGCACGGTGACGCAAATTGAATTAAAAAACAAACTTTCTGTCAAATTTGCGTTTTTGGCGGGAATGTGAAATGATCATATTTTAAATACGGTAACGGGATTATTTTCCAAATGTATGTTCCGTCGAGTGTGAATAGTGGTGATCTATTCAACGTGCCAAATTACGTGCACGAAAGTGGCAAAGTAATATGACGGGATATAATGTGGTGAATAAAGAAATTTCGTGTTGCAAAGCAACATTGAAGCTTCTATTATAGTGTTTTAGTCAACAAGACATAAAATAATTTGATCTTGACTTGTTTTGTGTGGGTTTAAGTGAAACTTACTAACTTGATATATCATGAAATACGTGTGTAGGCCCCAAGATCGGAATACAAAATAACAAAGAAAATTATTTTAATAATACATCCAGTCGAGCAAGTAACTTGCACACTAAGCATAAATATAACTTATGTGTACAACAGATAAATAACACTATATATAAAAGAAGTACATTTATTTATGCCATTAAAGTTTTCAACCATCTACCCATAGAATTAAAAAAATTAAGTGGTTTCAAATTCAAACGCAACTTGAAAGACTGGCTAATTTTCAAAACATTTTATGACCTAAAAGAATATTTTAATGATAATTTTTAATTTTAATTTAATTTTGTTTATTTCCATTTGTGCCATTTAATGTAAGATTGTATAATATTTAGATAATTATTTTAGGGTAGTATAATTCATAAAATTGTTAATGTATGTAGATATAATTAAAATAGTGATAATATATGATTAATAAATGATATTGTATGTCCGTGATGGATATCGCTGTTGATACTTAAGTATAATTTTGTAACACCTTTGTACACAGTGATACAATAAAACTTATTCTGATTCTGATTCTGCTGAATTCACAAAGTACAATGCCAAAGAAAGAAAAAGTTGATTAGGTGTCATCTCACATTTTGTAACTACACGTAAAGATTACACACCGAGTTAGCTTATTTCATTTGATTTGTCTGTTAATACTGTCTTACAGAAACAGAATTATAATATAATTCTGTTTTAAAGTATATTATACTTGATACTGGCAAATGTCTAAAGCGCCACTCTAAATTCAAAAAAGGTGTTCCATAACATCTACGTATGACACTGACCTTTACAAAATACTTCATTAATTGTCATTTTCGTTATATTTCGTAGCTCTCAGGGCTGGTTGGTTGACTGTTTGGCTCATGGCTGGCTACATAAGTTCGTACAGCTGATGATGTGATGTGTGTTTTCGTTACTGTACCGCATGCGAAAATACTGAATTCTATTTCAATAATATATAAAATTGCCTAATACACTCATGAAGTTAATACTTTCAACAAAATAGCTGTATCTTTCAGGTACCTAGTAAAACAGGGTGTTAAAACTCTTTGAATAACTTAACTTTTATACTCTTGTTTCTTGCCCTATTTCACTGAAAATTAGCTAAACAAATATGTAAGGCTGCTTCGTGAATTCTATATAGCGTCACCATTCATGAGGTTCCTAACATTTTTTCAAAGTTCATTCTAAGGTTAATATCTTATTCTTTCGGTTAATTAGTGAGGTGAGATGTCTGGAAAGAAATGCAAGCACTGTGGATCGTCGGAGATCGAAGTAGACCCTGCACGTGGCGATGCAGTCTGTACCAACTGTGGTACGGTGCTGGAAGACAACATTATAGTTGCCGAGGTTGAGTTCCAGGAGAATGCACACGGCGGCGCTTCGGCAATCGGACAATTTGTGTCCGCAGATTCTAAAGGTGGTGCAACAGGATTCGGAAGAGGTATGAATAATAATATTTGAAAAAGTACTTAGGGCCTTGGCCTTTGTCGCCGATGACTGCAACAAAATACATGCACATTCTTTAACTCTTACTTGCCCAACATGCAACTATAGACAGCCCTGTTGGTTCATTGATAGTATGTCTGCTGAGCTGAAGATAAACATTTTGTGGTATAAAAAATGTTTGGTCTGTGTGTGGGTGTTCTGTATTTATTATAAGTATGTATTTACAACAGAAAAAAGCATTTAAGTATTCTATCAGTTATCTGACTTCTATAATAGAAGCTGTGCTTAGTTTGGGGTCAGATGGTGCTGTGTGTAATGTCATGCGATATTTATATCGGTAAGCGGAGATGCCATGGACTTTACTATGATACTAATTCATTCTCATTTTGAGGACACCCAGATTGTAATCTGTAGTTATTAAAACCATATAAATTCAATGTAATTATTTATGTAAACACAATTTTTTTTTTTTTGTAAATACATACTTATAATACATACAGTACACCCAGACACAGAACAAACATCGATGTTAGTCACACAAATGTTAGTCCTGAAGCTGAAGGGTGTGGGAATCGAACCCACACCCTTCAGCTCTCGAAGCAGACACACTACCAATGAACCAACAGGGCTGTCAAAGCACACCTAGCCTGGAATGGAACTGGCTCTCAAGTGAGGCTGCCGGAACACACCTGTAAACACAATATCTCTAATCTTTGTTATTCTTATTTTCACAGCCTTCAATGTGGGAATTGGACAGGAGTCAAGAGAGGTTACACTACGTAAGGCTCGGGAAGGCCTAACCAACCTCTGTCAACAGCTCCGTCTCAATCAGCAATGTATAGATATTGCATGCAACTTCTACAAGATGGCTCTATCCATGCACCTTACTATAGGTCGCCCTACAATACACACACAGGCTGCATGTGTTTACATGACATGTCGTTCGGAGAAAACTCCTCGTATCCTTGAAATTTACTAACTATTTAGCAGATTTATTTGTAAGCTTGCAAGAAACTTTTATTCAATAGTAGTTGATCACTTTTTTTTATGTAAAAGTAAAGAGACGAATGAGACACTCTCCTAATAGTAAGAGATAGCGCCTGTCTATCACCATTGCAGCGAGATACAAAACTTTGAGTAACAAAACAAAGTCCAGGGCATCAATGCTTTGGCGCTCATTACTTTGAGATATTTGATGATAAGTCTCAATAGCCTTGTAATTTCACTGACTCCAGTACCCTTCAAACCGACACAGTAATATTTACACACTACTGCTTGGTGGTAAAATGTCTAGTACTGCAGTAGTACCTACCTAGACAACCTCCTGCTAAGGAAATTTACTACCAAGGCTGCTGGCTAAGGCTCCTTTTATTTTGGAATCAAGTATAGAGTATTGCCCTAAAACTTAGGTTTCTGAAGTGTGTATGAGATCAGCAGATATCTATTGAGACTCATTATGTTTTCTTAAAGCTGTTTGCATACTTACTATTGCAGATAAATTTTCTTAGCACACTCCATACAGACCTTTTAATAGATGTCAGTGATGCTGCTTCCATTTGCTGCTACCAGCTCGGTCGCACCTACTTTAAGCTGGCGAGGGCTCTGTGCATCATGGTGCCTCCGAATGGTGAGTTCAAATTTTATTTAATCCTGATTTAGGTACAGTTTTATAATTTTGTGTAAATCAATTTTGGTGATAAAAAGCCATTTAAAGGGTGTGTATGCTAAAACTCACGCGGAGCGGGTCTCCGCTCTGTGGCGGGCCTGGGATACACAGCAGAGCATGCACGCAGCATCGCTAGTATCATTTCGTTATCAAGCGAGTAAAATTATTGGGTAGTGTTCATGAAATGTCCTGTACAATTTTAAACTCAGTTGTGTACATGAATAATAATAATTTTTATTCGACATAAAACATAGTGTACAGATACATTTACCGTAAGCTCGCGAACTAGTCAGACTGTATGTCAGGAGCCAGTGGCTTCTCCTATTATGTGCATGAAACATCTATATATTTTTTGTTTATACATACAAATAATAGAAAACAATGAGTTAATTAATTTTGAATTTATAAAAAGTATAATAATAATTTAAAGTATTTTTGTACAATTCATTCGCCATGCCCTATAGTACTGAGCGAGACTGCACTTCAATTATCACGCGTTCGTAACCATCTTAGTTGTGCATTTCTAGAAACAAGTCCGCCGCGCGTGTTAGAACGCGTCGCACGCGGCAGCTTCAATCAACGCTGCTCGTATTATTTTTCACAAAGGTTACCTGTGTGGGACAACTTCACTATTTATTACTGCATCCATCACCAAAAGTCGAGGCAATATGGACATGCCTAGTTTCGGTTTTTACCCCAACTACAGGCTGAATTGTTTAGGACAAGATTGATTTAAGACACTTATCTATTTTAATCTGTATACAGTGTCGTTTTCCCATACATAGTATGGCATAACATCATAACTTTTGCATACAAAGTAATTAAACAAAATTATCTATCTTCATATCTTCTACTATCGGACAGCCAGGAGCTTTAAAAAGCGTCACCACTTCATGGTTGATGTTCCAAAAGCTCGAACTAAGCGGTTTGATTCCACCTTTTTCATGCGTACCGCTAGACATTGGAATCAGCTGCCCGAGTGGGTGTTCCCCAATGAATATAGTCTGGGTACCTTCAAGTCGCGAGTGAATCGGTTTCTTCTAGGCGAGCGTGCTCCACCGTAGACCGCATCTTCGCTTAACATCAGGCGGGATGGCGGTCAAACGCAAGCCTATCTACTATAAAAAAAAAAAAAATATCTCATCTCTATTTTGAGAGAAGTCCACTCGTAGTTATGATTTTAGTTTACTATTCTTTACGATAAATAAAACTACAATTCTAAATATAATAAGTATACTTTAATTGCAATGATTTCGTAAGGGAGAGGGGATAAGATCTAAAATCTATGAATATTTAGAGAGCTTTATACAACACCCATATCACATTCTCAAGGTACTTATTTCTATAAGATCAACACTATACACAAGTAGATACATTATTTTCAATTTGTCAACAATAATTAAACATTCCGGGAATGGTTAAGTATCATAATATAGTCCAATATTTTTACAAGTTTAATTTTTAGAAAGAAATCACGAGTTGCACTCTCATACTGTTTAGTATAGAAGGCGAGATCTACTTTGTCAGTCCTCATTTGTAGTTGGATTGGCTAATGTTGCATTCACTGTGGGTCCATAGTAAATGAGCTCTGGAATCTGGCCGCCTTGCACACCAGTTCCATTGGTGCTTTCAGATGAACAATGGAATTGAAATGTCACCGTTCCCATATAGACTTCACTCAAACCTTCCTGTCCAAAATAACTTAATTCACTCCCATCAAGAATAGCTGAAGCTGTGTAGAAGCATTCAGGCTCAATTTGAATTGGATTCTCAAAATATACATGGAAAGTGTTGCTGGATCCATCGGAGAAGAATTTTGTATTATTCTCTGCTAGCACTCTTCCTAAGCGCTTCAGTTCGATTTTAACATTGTAATCAGCTGCACCATTAGAAGATCCATATAATCCAAAGCCAACAACGAAAATTCTTTTGTCTACACAAAATTGTATGGAATCACATCTGCCTCTGTACCTCCATTGATTACTTCTGTATGCACATGACTGGAATCTATGGCAGATCTGAAATATAAAATATTAATTATATACAAGATTTATCACTTGTCAGATCTTAAAAATATTATTTGATAAAATAGGTTTACCTGTGCTTTGAGTCCAGCTCTTGGTTTTACTGGATATGACAAAATAGGCTTGGCAGATGCAGTGAAATGCAAGAAGATGTCTATTGTCTCCTGAGGAGTTAAAATCCCAAGTTGTGCTGCACTGTTGGCAAACTCCTCCAATGACATGGTAGGGAACCTGACGAGATATATGGCACTTCCCAGCATAGCTCTCTTATTACTTGGTCTTGGGTCAATCTCTCTTCTCACACATTCAGCATGAGCCCATGATAATGCTGCTTCAAATAAGTTTATTTCCTTACAATTCAGTGTTTCTCTTGCTAATACAGACTCAAGAGTTGACACGTCTATGTCAACAAACCCTTCTGAAGTCAGTGCCATTTCAGCCTAAAATAAATAAATCACATCAAACAGGGAAGAACAATTAAAACTGCAATACATTTTGCAAGGTACTTTATTCAAATTTCTTACATGAAATTAATATCACATAACTGTATTATTTAACAATACATACTTAACAACATCAATATTTACATAAATCATTAAGAATCTAAGCAAACTGTATTGCAGTCTAAGTAGAAATGTAGATAATGTACATTATGACTAGATATACACTTATGAAATTAGTGCACTCACATTTATATCATTTACACATCTGATAACAATCACACATTTATCTACAATGTTAACTCAAGTTTCACAACCAAATGTTTAGTAAGTATAAGTGGCACATTTTAGTCTGACATGGCAGTGGAATTCACATTATAGCTGCAATTTGCAAGGTGTACGGAACTGTACAAGTATACAATTTATTGAGATTAATTGAGCATAACAATTTAGCTTTAGAGTTGTGCTAGTTAGAGAAAGAGTTGAGATTATCTAAGTTTTCTATATCTGGACTGGAAAAGTTTCGACTTGAAGATTCTGAGAGCTCCATAAGCATACTACTGTAAGAAGATGAGGGTTCAAGGCAGATGGTAGCTAGGTTCTCAGTCGATTCACATACCTGAGCGTCTATCACCTCCCAGCAACGTTGCATTAGCTCTGGCTCTTCAAATAGCCGAGATTGGCTTAGCAGCAAGCAGGCATTCTTAGCTGTGAGACTAGTTTCCAAATAATTGACACAGGCTTTGGCCAAATGTGGCACTATGTACTTCTTGGCAACATACAATGTGGATAATACTGTGTCTGCTTCCAATTGTATTTCATCACAGTAAATATATCTGAAATGACGAGAATGCTTATTATAACATTAATATTTTCTAATAAGTACCTCGCAAGTTTAGTATCAATCAATAAAGTACTCAAGGATACTTCAATCTTGCCTATTTAAATTAGCAGTAACAGGAAACAGCGATGAGCTTACTTTAGTAACGTGAGGAAGGCCGATGGCTCAACATCAGGAACTTCTATTTCTTTTTTGCATTCTGCTAGTCCTCCATAAAACATTGCATAAAATACTGAGCTGGCTGTGGCCAGAACATATTTGTGTGCAGGAATAACTTGTGTGTGACCTGAAATGGCAATAAATTCAAAGTTGATTGAAAGAATAAACAAGCAACTGAGAATACTGTTAAGAAAATTGTCTTACCCGAGCCTCCTACTATAAATGTGATGTCTGACATGAGCTGGTTATTGAACATAGCAGCATTTCTTTCCCGGACTGTAGGCTTTGTGGCCTGCCAGTTAGGGTCGAGAGTTGCCGTGCCGGGCGGTGGCGTAGGGGACGCCGTTGGGGAGGAAGTAGCACTTGTGGAGCCACTGGGAGACGGTGGCCCACTGTAGCACTGCGACACCTGCGTTCCAGTCTCACGTTGCGACACCGTATGTGGCGGTGACAGTGATACTCCACCGCCATTATTTATGTTCTCAGCTGTAAATACATACATGAACGTGAACTAAAAATCAATAATATCCGATAGTGCGACGCTCACTCTTAATATAACACAGGCCGTGACACAGTACTGTAATCAATTCATTAATGCAAATTAACCTGTATATTGACCTTAAGAAACGTCGCAAAAATACAATTATATGTGTTCTACAACAATAAAATTCTTCGCTCACCGTTCATCCAAGTGTTGGTCTGGGTAACTGACATGCTATCTCTACCTTCTTGTAATCTTTTTTGGGGCTTTGAAACGATTCTAGAACACAAATTCGACATATTGATTGCGTCGAATTACAATTGTTTTATAATTCTACCCAAACCAAACATCAGTTTAGTCAAGGCTGTAGTCAGCCATATTGCCTGGCATGTTTTTTTTTAATATTGCCCGGAAAATCGATGAGTGTTGCCATGTTATAGAAATGAAAAGTACTAATAGTAGGTACGAAAATGATGCCAAAAAAGACGTAGATTTTATTTATGAAACGAAGATACATGCTGCGCGTCGCCGTAGCGCGGAATTCAAGTTCATCCTTCGACAACTAATTCAATTATTATAACAAAGGAATTCTTTTGGTACCAAGAACGAACTTTAGAAAACATTCAAGTGTGTTACAATTCGGCGGGCGCGCCGATACTCCTTGCAGGGTGACCAGATTAAATTTTATAAAACTGCCATAATCAACTTGTCTAAATACTAAAGTAAATAAGGGTGGTTTTTCGTTTTCAAAATGTTTGTGTTGTGTTAAATCTCGTAATCACTATTACCGTCGTTTGCGCTATTGGTATATTTTAGACTTTGCGCGAAATAATCTCTTAGAAAGCAGATAATATTTTGATTTTAGCGATAGATTAATGTTCAACGACTTCCGCCGTCTTCTGAATCGGAGAGTAGGAGACTTTTTTGAAAATAAAAAATGTTTATTTGTAAAGAAATTATTTTACGTACTTTATTGGTATGGCAGATTTTTAAGCTTAATTTTGTAATACTCACGGAGAATGGGATTCCCATTATTACACCCACGGCAATTCTGGCGTTATAAACACACTGAGGCACATATTAAATTCGTTTCGTTCGTTCATTTGTTGTCTTTCCGACTTATATCACGAATGAGTACGGATTGATGTGAAGATAAAATTGCAGTTTGCAGCATTGCAGTGCATTTCGCAGTATATGACAGTAGGTAATTTTTTTCTTGTCAGTAAATATTATGGTTAATGATAACTGTGCCTTAAAAAAAACTTGACTTAAGAAACGTTACAGCGTTATGAAAATTATGCACTTCTGAGTATGTACTAATTTTTTCCCCATATCTGGCAGAATTTTTCTGATTGTCTAGGGACTTTAAATTTTGTAGAACGGCAACACTGTTACCAATCGATCTTTTCTTCCGTAAATGTGGCCGCTTCGATTTATAATTAATATAAATATATTCTGTGATAGCACTTTGTGGCAAGTTTAATTTATCAAAACAAGTTTCTATAAGTTGGAATGTTTTTGATATAAACAATTTTCTACCTTTATTATGTTGGTTTCCATAGAGAGTATAACTAAAATAATAATACAGTTTAATAAGAATGCTATAACTGACGTAATACTTAAAAACAAAATTCTTGTAATAAATTTAGAGTTACCGTTCTTTGACTTATTTCTGTCTCAGTAAAACAATGAATTTAATTTAAACGGTCAGTACCCTTATTAAAGCATAGGTAGGTATATTAAAGTTTTGATAATTTCTGACAGTTATTCAAAATAGCCAGCTCTGTGGTACATTTGTTCAGCAAAAAAATAATTGATTTGCAAAAAACGTTAGTAAAGGTCAGCTCTGTAAATAATTATACTGTACAGGATTGCTTATTTATTGTAAGATGGAATTCATAAAAAAATATATATTTGTTTGCTATATTTTGATGAGATGTAATATAATGTTCTGAGGTACACAATATTTAAACATTTTGGTGGTCATTGAGAAGAGACGCTATATCTTTCCCTCGACGTTGACGACAGCCCTGTTGGTTCATTGGAAATATATAGGGTGTGGGTTCGATTCCCGCTCAGGGCAAACATTTTTAGTATAATCAAATGTTTGTTCTGTGTCTTCTGTATGTATTTACAAAGTATTCTTATCTATAAGTATTCTATCAGTTATTATCTGGCTTTCATAGTACAAACCTTGCTAAGCTTTAATTTTTTTTTACAACTTTAAATGAAATTGCATGGCTAATGAGACACACCATTGAATGTCTCAATACAAAGTACGCCAATGTAGAGATAGCCTGGACTTTTTGTGTTTCTTAGTTCTGGGCATCATCATACTGTCCGGAAAGCGTTTTGTTCGTCTCATTACTACTGGTTAAACATAATAAATCACCTTGGTTGAGAGGTCTCGGGCGCGAGCGAAGCACTCTCGGCGCTGGCTCTTGGCAGTTCAGCTCAGCGAAGCGTCCGTCCTCGTCGATGAGGCTTTCGAAGAAATCCACGCTGCTGTTCATCGATGACCGGCCGTGGAGATGGCATGCATACGAGATGAAACTGCAAATTGAAACGTTCCAGTCGAATCGCGTTGGCTATGGTTGACTTTTTAAACAGATAGGTACATAGATTTAATAGGCGTAGACACAGATGGTACACCGTATCCTATATGGGCATAGGCCATTCGCTGACATGAAATGCCATGCATTACTTACGGTAGCTTTTGATGGTCATTTGTACCATTAACTGTGGCTTTATAGAATTATTGTTAAATAGGTCGCTTTGATCTAGATACATATTTAGGTGGTGTCTTTTATGTTTTGCGTGATATATCACAGACTACTAGAAACCCCGCTTTTTATGTGTTTGTTGTTGTTAGTACCCTAAAAACTGGAATACACTTCGGTAGAATATTACGGCTGGACAATTAATTTACTTTTTTTTAATGTAAAAGTAATAAGACGAACGAGACGCTCCCCTGATGGTAAGAGATAACGTCTGGCAGCGATAATCGTGAGTAGCAAAATGCAAAACAAAGTGCATCGCTCCTTTGACGCTCATTGCTTTGAGACTTTCGATTGTTAGGTAGTCTCAACCGTCCTGTAATTTCGCTAGCTTTTAGTTGCTGTTATTTCGCTAGTTTGAATTATTGGGTCGGTTGTTTCGTTGTCGATACAGGGCTAAACAAATCAACAATCACTTTCACACCTACACTTTCTACACTAATATTATAAAGAGGAAAGATTTGTATGTTTGTAACAAATAACTCAAAAACTACTGGACCGATTTCAAAAATTCTTTCATCGTTGGGAAGGTACACTATCCCCTGGTGACATAGGCTACTCTTTATCCCTGCATTCCCATGGGAACGGGAACTACGCGGGTGAAACCGCGAGGCGTCCCCTTGTTTATAATAATATTGATTAATCATAATAGTGAGAGTTAGAGGTAGCGATTATGAAAGTTTCGCTAGATACACGTGACAAAAACAAGATGCTGCTTGATTAGCTTAGAGGTCATACGCGAACGGCATTGACCCCCTAAAACAAAATTTGGCAACATGACACATCATAGCTCAGGTAGATAATATAATTGACTCGAAATTATTTCCATGGTTATAGACACCTATTGTACGGGATTGGCTTGTGATAAAGGTCAGTCTGAATTATTATATTTTACATGACTACGATACAGCCAAAAGGGTATTTAGCAGTCAATGTAAATTTTGTATCGATAGTAGCTTAATGTAAATTGTAGTAAAGGTGGTAAATTGCATGAGGTAGCTTCATCTTCATCTATGTCACCGCGAAGTGCTGACTGCTTTTCATCATTGCTAACACTTCCATCTCACCCACTGGAGCTACTATGCCAGCGGCCCAGAGCCTCGCTTCGGTATTTCAAGGAGCTTGGTTGGCTTGGATGGAAGCTGGTTGGGGGAAATGCACAATACACCCCAAGCGGCACGTCAGTGCAGGACTTATCGCCCCCATTCCGAATAAGAATAAGCTTAGTGGTTAGCGCGGTCAGACCACACCTCAGAGTTCAAATCTCAGTATTGAGTTGAGATCTCAGAGCTCCCGAGAGAAGTGGGTGATTTCCACCAGAAAAACATTTATGTGACGATAAATGTTTGTTTCTGTATGTATTTACAACAAAAAAAATGTATACAAATATTATATCAGTTATCTGGTTCCCATACAAGGTTTGCTTAGTTTGGGCCTGTCCTGCGATATTTATAAAAAAAAACCATGTACTCGGATGGAACCGTTACCACCGTCGTACCACCCTCAAGTTGAAAATCTGTTGAGAAACCTAACGGTGTGTTCCGGTAGCCTCATTTAAGAGCCACTTCTCATACCAGGCAGTTTGTCATGGTCGCAAATGTTTACCACGATCATGCCGTCATTTAACATTTATGTTTGACAGGCTAGGTGTTTGACAACAGCTCACCTGATGTTAAGTGAAGGCGTGATCGAAGATGGTAAAGTACACCTAGCCTGGAATGGCACTGGCTCTCAAGTGAGGCTGCCGGAACACACCGTTAGATGCTTGGCGGCAGATTTTCAACTTGAGGGTGGTAGCTAGCCAGCCGAGTACTAGAAAGTACCCTACCACCACCATACTACCACCATGTTTATATTTACGTAGGTAGATATGTTCCCCGATAATAAGTTTAGGAAACTATTCAACCGATTTTGATAAATGAAGTTTGAATTGATTCGTTGTTATAATTCGGGTGACATCGATTATTTTTTACCCGGCTACATAAAATATAATGTCCCGATGAACGTTTTGAGCTTATCTCTCCATCTCGGTTCTACTATCGTACCGGCTGCTATCGCCAAAAGTGTCACCCACATAATTATATTTGCGTGGAAATCACGTACCGCTCGGTTTAATCGACTGTTTCTTCCGCGCACCTGCCTTATGTGGAATGGCTTACCACCTTCGGTTTTTCCACCGAATTTTGATGTACCTCGCTTCAAACAAAGAGTGAATAGGATCCTTAGACGTTGGCAACGCACCGATAATGCCCGGGGTCATTACCGGCAATATATTAAGTGTCTATAGGCGGCGGTCTATAGGCCTTTGCCAAATGGCATACAGACTAACAGACGGTAGGCAACAAATACGCGATCAATTAATTAACTTTTAAAAACAATGTATATCTAATTAACCATGAAAAAAAGTGTAACATAATATCTGTTATCTGAATTCAAAACATTATTATTATTATTATATATAGGCGGCGGTGACCACTTACTGTAAGATGGCCCGGCGCTTATTTATTTGCCACTTTTTCACATAAATATTTTTAAATATTAATTTTTTTATTCGACATAAAACATAGTGTACAGGTAGAGGTAGAGGTAGAGCCGCCTTATAATGTTATTAGTAGGATATAAACATCATTCTTAGTGTCATGATATTCATGACCGTTTAAAAAAAAATTACTCATAATCGGTTCTTCTCAAGTTATGTGCTCTCATTTGATTAGGTACAAGACATGTATCAAAATACAAATTTGGCCACACGCTAGAGGCAACTTACGAGTACATGTGTTTATTACAATAAGAAGGACAAAAAAAGAGGCGGTCAATGTTTGCAAGTACCTAAATATACGAGGTCGAGGTTGGTAAGTACACTCAAATAACAAAGAATATATTATTTTGCTATTGTACCCTACCTTCGATCCTATACGATGGTTTTAACAGGGCGCCGTATCCGATGGGTGTTCAATAGAACCATTTTACTAAGTCTATTCTGTTTGTCTTTATGTGTGACCTATCTTTTAGAAACGGATTAAAATTGCAAAAGAAAAATGTTGAAACTTATTTTAATTCAATGGTACCGTGTGGTTGCTGGGGCAATCTTGTTGCAGGAATGAACCCAGCTCCCTATGCATCCACGTTCACTTTTACTGATCATATAAGATATGATATTTCTAATGCTGCTTTGGTTACTCTTTCCAGCAATTAATTATGGTTATCCTTGGCAAGACATGGTCTTTTAATAGATTGTGGAGGTATTTTGCTAGTATTCTTTCAACTCTATAAAAATTTACCAAAAAAAATATAATTTATTAGTTTGCAATCTATAAATAATTAATTAGAATATTTGTTTTGTTATGACGGATTACCTAAAATAAAAAAATGTAGAGTTGGACTCGATCTCGCACTTGGTTGGACTGATGACACTTTTAGTAAAATAAAATAAGTAAAGTAATAAAAAATATTGTATAAGGCACCCACAATACATCCATAAAATCCAGAAACCGATATGTTTTTGTTTGATTTTTTTAAAAATCCGATTAAAAAAATAGGATTCTGAATAGAACCGAATTTGCACAATGTTTTTAGTGTACACAATATGAACCTTTCCCACGTCGGCATTAAGTATTTCAATTCGACATATTTTATTTGCGCGGCGAGGATGCAGAACTCTGTTGGATTCTATGATTTCCGAAAAGTAGGTACAATATGTGGTTAGAACAAGGTCCTTTTTAGGGAAGCGTTCTCCGTCCCAGACCGTATCGTTTGAAAAGAATGTGAAGTATGTGAGTGATCAGTAAATCAAACGCAATAAAAAAGAATCTTATGCTGAACTTATTTTAAAGCTTTTTCCAATAAACCGCTTAGACAAACCCCTACAAAGGGTACGTTTGGATTTTTGGACAAGAAATTTAGTACGGAATCCTCAATGCGCGAGTCTGTCTTACACATTATAGTATTTTAGTTTAATTACAACCAAACTCATTGATGCCATTCTAATTTGATACAGTGACCTCTACAAATAAAAAAAAAATCACTCTTCCTGTTGACAACATATGTTATTTTGGGCTAATTTATATTCGTGTATGGGGTTATGAGCTTAAGGTAGGTATCTTAAACCAATAGGGAGTTATCCCGTTTATCATTATGAGCAACCTTTACTTTGAGATCACAACTCTAATACATATTATTTTATTCAAATTTTTCGACGTTTTTCTGATGGTAAGAGATAACAAATTTAAATCTGCCGCCAAGCACCTAACGGTGTGTTCCGGCAGCCTCACTTGTGAGCCAGTTGCATTCCAGGCTAGGTGTGCTTTACCATCTTCGACCACACCTTCACTTAACATCAGGTGAGCTGTGGTCAAAACACCAAGCCTGTAAAACATAAAAAAAAACCTAAAAATTATCGTTGCAGCGATGCACAGAACTTTGAGTAACAAAACAAAGTCTAGGACATCGCTGCTTTAGCGCTCATTACTTTGATGGTTGATCTTAACAGCCCTGTAATTTGGCTAGCTGCAATACCCTTCAATTCGGAACACAGTAATGTTTACACACTACTGCTTGGCGGAAAAAAATCTGGTACTACGGCAGTAAATAAATAAATAAATAAATATCATAGGACATTACACACAGCGCCATCTGACCCCAAACTAAGCAGAGCTTGTGCTATGGAAGACAGGTAACTGGTAGAATACTTAAATACTTTTTAGCAGTACCTACCTATTGGCATTTTCATAGAGAGGAGTTTAGCCTTAAAACGCCACGCTGGCCGGTGCGTCTTGGCGAGTTTTCTTCCTGTCGCGTTGGCCTGTCGCAAGTGGCACTACATTCAACTCGCTAATAGTTGAATGTGATGACACTCACTACAGTTACCGGAGGGGACCACGAGGAGGTGTGACTAGGAATTGGCATTCAAAACCTATGCGAAGTGAAAAGCGAATGATAGAGCATTCCCTTTCCCAATCAGAATAAATTTTGACTACCCTTTCCAGACGAACTCCTGCTAAGGAGGTTATACTTATATTATTGTACTTTTAGTCATTTTAGCTCTAATCATAAGTATTAGATGTGACGTATAATTTTGTAATAAAATGTATGTCTATGTTATTGTTATGTGTTTCCATATATTTCTTCGTTATTGACACGCCTTCTTTTTTTATTCCTTATAATTTCCGCCCTAAGGTTGCGTGGAAGAGATCGCTCTTAGCAATAAGATCACCAAAGCTATTAGCACTTATTATTTCACCTTAATTTTCTTCTTTATGTAATCTTTGGTGTCACAAAGAAAAACCAGCTATACACTTGATAAAAAGGTTAACGCACTTTTTTAGAAAACTGTTTATTTTTTTCAAGTCAGAATTGTGCCCATTGTATTGAAAAGTGGTTCATAGAAATAAAGTAATCCCCTCTAGTACACACTAAGCTTATAAACCTGTATAATCAAAACGCTCGCTCGAGAGCGATTTTTGATTTTAAAGATTGCAATAAACTCTTGAGTCAAGACTTTATTGCGGTCTCCAATAAAGATGGGACACGTCCGAAACCAAATTGAAATACAAAATCTTAGAAAAACTATGTACATGAAAATGCAGCTTCTAGCCATTTCTGAGTCACGATTAAATAATAATTGGCTGGGAACATTAAACCGAATCGAATTTTAATTACTATGCAAATGCTTAAATACTTACAACCACAAAATTAATTAAAGACAAATTTTATTTTATGGTTAACAGGCTATTTGTTTGACCACAGCTCACCTGATGTTAAGTGACGGTGTGGTCGGAGATGGTTAACATATCTAGCCTGGAATGGAACTTGCTCTCAAGTGAGGCTATGGAACACATTGTTAGGTGCTTGACGACAGATTTTCAACTTGAGGGTGACACCTAGTCAGCTGAGTATGTATTAGAAAGTACCCTACCACCATGCTATGGTTTCCTGACAATGTTTTCCTTCACCGGCAGCTCAAGCTCATTGTTGGGGTTTGAAAATACTCTTGAATTCTTTCTTAATAAGTTAGTTAATTAACACTTAATCGTAGTTGATGTTTACTGACCGTTGCATATATAACAAGTTCCCGAATACAAGTTTTTGCATAAATATTTTAAAGCGAAAGTTTACAACCAGATTCTCAGAAGTTGCGTAACGAACTTCTTCGAGTTTTAAAATTTTATTGATGTAAAGAGAACGTGGAATTTAACTTATTTATCAATGTTTGCTTGCTATCCTTACTGATAAAAAAAAATACAATATTGTATTGTTCCTTGTTAAAAGAAATTAAATTAAAAAATACATATCGTAGGACATTTCACAGCGTCATTTAGTCCCAATGATTGTACTTTGGGAACCAGAGGTCCTAGACAAAGTAACATTCGATTAGCGATAACGCCAATAGATAAGTCCACAAATGTACGGGATTGACATAAGCTGTCCACGTGACATATTGACAGCTTATGCCAATAACATTTTGTTCGTGTTTTCAACCATGAAATATTGTTGACGTGGATTACGCGATGTTTTTAGTCGTAGTGATTTACAAACAGCGCCGAGTTTACACAAAGCAACATGAAATGAACATTTTACTTCCTAAGTCTGTTTATCTATTCTATCTATATTGATAAAAATCAAATGATGTTTGTTGGTGAGCGCGTAACTTGAAAACGATTAATCTGATTCTATTTTTTTTAATTGTCGGTTCTACCGCACCGGGTACAAATATATACAATTTAACTACATAATATTTTACGTTAATACAATATACTAAACTAGCGACCCGCCCCGATTTCGCAATAATGTAATTTATTTTGGCGGCTTGATTACGAAACATTGAATTTCACTACATATACAAAAGTTGAATTAGAATGTATTGTATCTATACTTACTGCGCCTCGTGGGTGCAATCCAGAATGTCAGCTATCTTTTAAAAAGATAATTCGCTGCCACGTACGCCACGCGATGGCAATGCGCTAAATAATTTCTAAATTGAATCAGTGCTTATAGATGACTGCTGGCTCATTAGTAAAGGTCAAAGGAAAATGATAGTTAATTGTCCATTACAAATTCTGCGAAATTATTCATTCACGATCATGATTCTGTCTTCTCTACTTGACTAGATGTGGGAGCTTACATACGTGATAGAATTGGTGTATGAGACGCAATAGAAATTGAAAAGGTTGTAAAAATCATCAAAATATTAATCCAATTCCCGTCTAGGACAAACGTTTATATGACGAACATAGATTTTGTTCTGTGCCCGAGTGTTCTAAATAGAAACACTTTTATATATGTATGGATTTAAAATGTAAATATTTTGTCAGTTGTAGTATAGCAGTACCATAGCAGTTATAACTCATAACGATTAAAAAAAATCATATAGATTTGATTTAGTTGGGTATATAAATTTAATTTGCAAATGAACACAAATGTATTGCTAAATTGAGCGTACTATGTTATTGTATATTCAAGCTTTTTTTGTATTAAAAAACGCAATATTTATCTACTGTCAATAACCTGATAAAAACTAATATTATCTTAATTTACATTTCAACGTTTCGAGCACCTTGGTTACTGCAGTCAATCATCAGTTTAATGTAGGGTATGGGACCTCTTTTAGCGGAGCAACAATATGGCGCTTACATTCGTGTCAAATTTTAATTTTTTGAGGCATTTTTCAATTTTCTCGAAATGTAATAAACTAACCCAATTCCGTTTAATAAACTTCTTAGAAATAAAAAGACTTAACTATTTCCATCACAGGTTTTTTACAAAGGAATCTCTTAGCAGGTCTAAAAAATACGTTTTTCGCTGTCATATTTTATATATCTATCTAGTTGATCATTCTTAATTAAGTTTTTGCTTTTACAAAGTTCTGATATGATATTATACATAATGAGATATTTTTATTCAAAAATTGCTAAAAGGCCGACATTATAGGTATAGTGTTCATTCACGAACAAGCGCTGTCAATACCAATAAAGGTTGTATCAACGTAAACAAGTCCATATAATATCATTCTATTAATAACTTATTGACTATATTGTACAGTTTTATCATTGATAAGAAACACAACAAACCGGTAAACGAACAGCACCAGGTCGGCTTTAGTGAAAATCCAACGTAACAGCACTTTTCCTAGTACCACAGGCAGCTTAGCTGGAGTCCGCGTTCTCCCTCCCTTCATTTCATTCCTTCAGGGCGGCTTTCGTGTCTGACATGACCACAGTTTTAGCACTATTCACTTTTTAATCACAACGAACACTGTTTGAAATTCGAGAGGCTTCAGATGCGCGCGCGCAGCTGCGTTCGTCTGATAGTCCGACTTGACTGACTTCGATCTCACGGCGCGCCACTCCGAGCCTTGCGCAAGGTCGGACGGGACGCCTTCTGTCTCCAATGCAGATCGAGAAAGTATA
The DNA here is from genome assembly GCA_905404145.2 of Biston betularia. Classification (NCBI taxonomy): domain Eukaryota; kingdom Metazoa; phylum Arthropoda; class Insecta; order Lepidoptera; family Geometridae; genus Biston; species Biston betularia. The sequence continues at coordinate 8,154,220 of FR989879.1, forward strand.
TGATGTCACTGATAATTATTAATTCGAAGCATTATATACATCGTTTACTTATTTGTTTTGTCTAGTCAGACGTCTACGGTAACTATTCTAAATTACAGTTAAACACGATTACTAAAATCGCCTTGTCGTAAATTATTTATTTTTAGGACGATATGATACCAGATTATTTAGTTTTTTATCTACAATATCTTATCGATGATTTATGGGTGTGTTATTTTTTAAATTGCCACTCGTTTTTTGTTATGTTATTTTTTGTCCCGAGTTACGACGACTCTTCCAATCCTCTTCAAGTCCGTGTCCAATAATATTATATACTTGATATTTGCATGTAATACGTACCAATTCCAATCCTCGTAAAAAGTTATAAACTTTCGCAACGACTCAGCTATGATGCTTGCACCGTAACTAAATAGATTGTCTATCGTTTTCATTGTATTCTTCTATTTCGTTTGACATTTGTTTTTATCAGACTAAACTTTTAGCTATTAGGAAATCAGTCTCCTCATTTCGGGTCACAGTAGTGTGTTCTCGTTGTCTACTTTCCAAACACAAGTAAATTTTCTTAGTGTCATCTACATATCAAAACGAAACAATGCCATTTTCAATCGATCAATTAACAAACAATGATGATTAAATTTCCTAAGAGTTCCTTGTCGTTTGGTACAATATAGCCTTGTTTGCTGTGTAGGGATTATTCCGTCAAGTGATTATGCATGCATGTGTTTTTTAAATTTCATAAAGTGACCCGAGGTCGTGCATATACGTTGATTCCGTTGTCAAGTGGATTTAATTCACACCTTATATTCATAGTGTAGTGTTGGCAATAGGTATCGAAAGGTCTGCTGGTGGTTAAAGGACATCAGTATGCTGACAACGCGTGCCCGGGACCGTAAAGAGAACATATTCACGGGCATTGATTACCATTGTTCTCTTATTGTATAGATGACCAGTCCGTCTCAGACTTTGGGCAGTTTGTGTGGTTTAACGTCTAGGATTGCCTAATCGGTGTTCTTAAAATATGTGAATCATGCGGAAAAGCCGTGTAAATAATGTGTAGTGTAGACTGTGTGACTAGGTGGCAGCTCAGTCATCATCATCAGCCTATCGAAGTCCACTGTTAGACATAGGCCTCTTCCAAGACATGCCACTTCGATTTTCGGCTTTTCGCTTTCATCCACCGCCGGCTGGCCTACGTGTATCGTCATTAAATCGCGGTCATTCAATTCGCGGTCTCCACTCTGGAATACGTCTACCCCAGCGGTTATCGGTTTTGCGACAGATATGTCCAGCCCATTTCCGCTTGCTATGTCTGTGACTTTAGTTCTCTGGTAAATTATTTCGTTCCGGAAAAGATCCCTCATAGAAATCCGAACATAGGTCTTTCCATAGCTCGCTGAGCGACTTTTAACTTACGGATCATTCCCGCTGTGGTTGCTAAGCATTCAGGTGTGATAAAAAAATATACGAGTATAATTCATAAAAATCAAAAACTCCTATAACTTTACAGCCTTTTTTATTCTTAATTACACATACTGCCTGATGTTGAGCATAGATGCCACCAATACCGTAGAAAAATAGAATCTATACCTACATGTAAAAATCGATGTGTATCCTACTAATGACTTCAAAACGGCGTGACCAATTTTTATGAAATTTTAAAGCAGCCCAGCCTAGGGTGTTGCTATGAAATTAAGTAGCGTTCGAATTAACAGAATTTTATTTTGTTTTTTTTCTGAAGTACACCCGTGCGAAGCCGGGTCGGACCGCTAGTATAGAATAATTTCTCTTGACACGCACATATCTACTTGTTTCTATTCTGCGAGATGAAAATTAAATAAGAACTGTGAGATAAAAATGAAAGAAGACAAATTGCCAAAGCAGTGATGGCTTGAACTTTGTTTTACTATAAAAGTTCTGTGTATCGCTGCAATGGTCATGAACTCAGACAGGCGTTATCTCTTACCATCGGGAGAGCGTCTCGATCGGCTCATTGCTATTACATTTAAAAAACAACAAAAAAACGGTCTAATCTAACACATTTCGTGGTTTGAGTGAATAGGTAGCTTCTAAGTCTGCGTGCTTTATCTTCGACTATATTGCGAGTTGATGGTCCAATGCGGACGTTAAAAATTCATAAATGTTAAAAAATATTGTCTTCTGTTTTTTAAAGTCATGCTGCGAACATTTTATTAGCTTGTCGTTGTGCATATTTATTCTGCTAATTGGCCAGGGTACAATGCAAATTTCCCATCATTCATTAATCACCAAATTAAATACTTTGGACAAAGCATTACAAATAAAACGGAGCCATAAGACGTTGCCTCTCCGTCACCTAACTGTATACACAATTAAACATTGTCTTTTGTTTGTATCTAACTTACGGACTCCTTGTCTCTGCCACTTAATTCTGTTTACCTATTTTTATCGATAAGTTCTGCACTGGTGAGCAATTCCCTACTCACGCTTACTATGTGCGAAACACACACATAAACAAAAAATAGACAATGGACATGCTACCTAAGAAATGACAACGTCTACTGTGATACTACGTCCAAGTTGTAGACGTTATAGGTGTCGGTTTTATCGCATCCACCGGCATATCAGTCAATATTTGCTAAAACTTTGCTTGATATTCGTTCAAGGTTGAAAGTAAAAAATAGTTAATCCCGTTAAGAGTAAACACATCTGAGAACTCACACGTCAATACTGAAGTGTGATTCAAGACAGGTAAGTTGGATAGAGAAGCTTTTTCTAATAGTTATTGTATCCCGCGGTTTTTTCCGTTATTTTTTAAGATAAGCATGTCATATTCTTGTTTTATTTCCGGTTGCAAACCAGTGCGAAGAGATATCTCCGTGCTGATGACTGACTGCCATCTTATTTGAAATAATTTTGAAAAATAATGTGACTATATCTGTTTCCTCAAATAGGTTGATTTAGCCAAGAGCATAGATTGAGTAGCATAGAGCGTATTGTATGCGCTACTTGTACAGATCATCGCTTGTGGATAAAAACACGGGACAATCCTGCAGGCTTAGCTTTTGAATAACGTTAAAATCTACGGGATTGACATAAACTGTCTACGTGACATTTCGACAGTTGTTGGTTTTTATATTAGCGTTGACTCATTCAAATGTTACTTGGCTAAGCCACCTGATGTTCTTGCGATGCTTACTGTCTTCAAGTCAAGATTTCTGTTTGATTGCGAAATGGTAGCAAACAAACAGTGAAGACAGAGTTGCATTTATAATGTTACCTTTTAGTGTGATTTGAGGTCAGTATGTCTTTAGACTGTACCGTCAGAGTCATCTTAAAGTCGACGTGATTCGATTTTCATTCTCAATAGTTCTGGACGTACATACAAATACAGTTTAATGGGAAATTGAACATCGAGGTCAGGTGATGCATGAACGATGTCGAGTCGGATCTTATTTGGATTTCTATTTTACCTTCTATTTAGTGTTTTGGATTACTTTCAAACATCTAGTATATATGTGCGTATGTTCTTATTCTTATTCAAAGTGGGGGTGATAAGTCCTGCACTGACAACCCGCTTGGGGTGTATCACCAACGTCTACCCAAGCCAACCCACCTCCTTGAAATATCGGAGCGAGGCTCTAGGCCGCTGGCATAGTGTGCGTGTTATATGATCAAGGTATTCGACCGTCGCAACAAATTATTATTAAAGAACATAAAGAAGTATACCATAAAAGTAATTAATTAAGTGTATTTCTCCAATACTGTACTAGTGTAAATGAATAAGCTCATTAGATAGTTTACTACATATTGTTTCCACCGATCCTTATCGTCAACCCCACTCCATATGAACGAGACGCTCTCCTCGTGGTAAAAGATAACGCATGCCCACGGGCATTCTATTTGTAGCCTATGTGTTCATCCAGGGTACAAGCTAACCCTGTGAAAGATTGTGAAAGCGTGCTCGCAGCCTCGAAACAAAGCGCGGAGGTTGAACACTAAAGGTTTTTAGTGGGTAGGCCGTCGCTAGGACGAAGAGTCCCACATAACCACCCTGTCCGCCCCAAGTCCATTGGAATCCACAAAAGATTTTCCCAGGAAAAAAGGGTACAAGCTATCTGCAATCAAAATTTCATTTAAATACGTTGAGCCGTTACAACGTGACAGAAGTAACAAACATACTGACAAACTTTTGCATTTATTTAGAAGTAAATATTAGCGTGTGATATAATTTACAAATATATATTTAAAAAATCTGTGCTGATAACAATTTTAAGAAATCCAAAAGTCAAACCCTATTAACATCTAAAATCAAAGATTCAGAAGTGAGAGGTGGGTTTAACGCCAATAAAGTCAAATATCATTTTTAAACGGACCTAGGCAAGCTTATATCCGGAAGTAATTCCGAAAGAACAGGCGAGTAATAAGGTCGAATTTGAGTGCTGCATACATACAACTTTTCCCAGTAACTATATCTTATGAACGTGCCCCAAATAACTTCCTTGTTTTTTACCGGTTATATTTCAAGTTGTTTTACGTGACTTGGAAGGTATAGTATCTAAAATTTTAATTGTGACTTTTGTTGACAACCTGATTTTGACCTAACCTACTCGTAATTCTATGCTCGCAGCTAAAATCTTGCTCCTATAGTTCAATGAGCTAGGTTGTAACAGGGAGAAATACATAAGACATGCCAAACATAGTTCGTCAATGCAGAACTAATCGGCCCATGTCGAATATGAACCCTTTGTCAAAATAAAGAAAAAAACCAACCACCATTATCCACTTCAGTGTTTGCTTTACTCTCATTTTGACGTGCTGTCTGTTCTATCCTTGTCCTGTGACATCTTTTATTTTTTATATATAATGTTTGACCACAGCTCCCTTAATGTTAAACGACGGTGTAATCAAACATTATGATGACATGAAGCCAAAAATGTCACTGTATTGGAATTTGTATTTGCAAGCTTTGTGCCACCTCATCATAATGATTTGTTAACATTTATAGAAAAAACATTGCTAAATCTGGCAACTGACTATTCCAAGGTTCGATGGCCACATCGACAAAGGAGGTCAACGATATCTCAGGTGGAGACGAAGACAGTGTTTTCCTTAAAAATTACTCTGCGCTCCGCACATGCACAAAATTAAATAATGTACCTACATACGCTGTTTTTAGTTGATGTCGGAAAAATAATTGGCGACCTGTAATTCTAATTTAAACAAAATACAGAAGCCCAGAACTACATACTGAAACAAATTAGCAATGCACCCTGGTTTATAAGAAACTCCGAAATACATGAACTAAGCATCCCAACCCTAGAAGAGGAAATTAAAGCGAGTGCAGATAAATATAAAATCAAACTGGAAAAGCACCATAACCAGCGACCTGCCCAGTTCACACCACCAGGCTGCCTAAATCGACTGAAAAGACTTGGAAGATCTTGGAACTTAACAGCTCTAACTATAAGCCATTCTAGCAGCTGAATTATGTTTCTGGTGGGAAATATCTGAACCCGACCATTATCTGACACCACATCTGCTCATAGCCGCGAAGGCTGATAACATGATAAAACTATAAATAGAAAAAGAAAACTTCGAATGGAGATTTAATTTCGCATTTATTAGTATTTAGTTATACTCAAGCCAACTAAGAAAGTAAAATTTATATAAAAAACTTGAAATTATCGGTTTCATCGACGATCGGTCGTTACATTTCAGATGCATCTTACGTAACATAAAAATAAATGATATCGTAGGTATCTCAAAAGATAAATAGTTATCTATCTGTTTTTGTGTATGTCTTTATTATGCACTGAAGAAATTTAAAAAAAAACGGGAATCTTATAAGCTAGTGCCACAAGTGGCGTCCCTATCGCTAATAGCGACTGTATTTACAAAAAAAAGTATATATGTATTCTATCAGTTATCTGACTTCCATCACACAAGCTCTGCTTAGTTTGGGGCCAGATGGCGCTGTGTGTAATGTCCTACGATATTTATTTTTTATTTATTTATTTTTTTAGTACTAAGCAAATTATATTTATACTGCGCAAAAGTTAAATAACATTTGACAATTCAAGAAGCGCTCTTAATTTTAACATTAAGTACAATTTACAGCCGCAGTACGTTGTATCTCTTAAACTATGTTTGACCTAGCATATTTAACCCAGACATAATTAGTACAAACTTACATCCTCCATGTTTGCATAAGCAATCATCAATTTTGTTTGGCGTTACATATTCTTAATCACCTACATTACAGGTGATTTGTGACCACAATCCTGTGTTAGTTTTTTGTAAATGTAAGAATAATTACGAACTTGGCGCAATCTCAAAGGCATTCTTATTGCAATGAAATCGTCTCGTTTTCTTCGCGGCAAAGTTCAGAATGCTTTTGTGGTTGTGGTATTATAGTACAATTCGTTCGAAAGACATACTATATGATCGATGTTTGCTAGTATTCGTTTACCCAGAGGTTATTGACTATTCTTTCCTTTCATCACCATCATCTTTGGCCTCTCGTGGTTCACTGCTGGACATAGGTCTCTCTATAAGACTCAGCCCGATCTTTGACTTTTCGCGTTTAGCCACCGCTATTTGTGTCACATTGCTAAATTTTCCCAGCTCCATTGTGTTCATTTCTTATTATCTACTCAATGATATCACACAACCGTTTGAAGAGTTTTGAATTTTGAATCACGCCGAAAAGACATTTTGAATCACGCCGACATTGAGAAATCACTAAAAAACACTGCATCCGCGGACACTATAAGGATGTGTTAAACAGCTTCTGAACATCCACATATATGTACCTATATCACAAGTGTCAGATTCTATAAGCTTCATCAAAAACTTAATGGAGCGATTCTCAAGTCGTTTTAATTAGAATGTTGTAGGCAACGCACTGGCAATTATTCTGGCATTGCAGTTGTTTAATGATGCGATAGTGACCTGTATTGACATCAGTATGATTTTCCTCTCAGCGTCTGTACTTACCTGTATCAAAAGCTGGATATTGAAATCTAACGCATGAATTTTCGTATCAAAGTCATTCGTATACGAAAACTCGTGTACGGTTCTCAAATCTGTAATCCACATCTATTTTTGAAAGATGTAATCATTTGTTTTGTTTGTCACGTCACCTTGATTTGACCTTGTAACGATAATATTGGGAACTGGGCTTACATGCCATTGCTGGCGCGTTGTATGTCCTCAATCGTCTCTTGGATCAATTTTCATTTACTTAGTGTCAAAAAAATACCTACTCAATTTTGGTGTCTAAAGTTTAATTAGCCTAAGTTTAAAAAAACTACAATCCCAGTTTGGTGACCTGCCTGAGAATGTTTGTCACATCCAAGAAATACTGAGTATTGATTATGACACCACAAACATGGGTAACTACTTAGACTAAATTGTAAACAATAATTGCATCCACGTCTTCTTACAAATTGATCGAAGTGTCGACAGTCTCCGTTCTCCAAACATTTTGAACATTGATTATGCAAGTCCGATTCCGAATGAAAGTGACGTCAAAAGAAATAAAACAGAATATGCAGAATTTTACGATATTAGGTTTAATATAAAGTTAAAACAAATTGACCAGCCAAACCACAATCTCCAAAGATGTGCTGGTTTAATAACGTTGATAAGATGAAGATGCGCAACAACAAAATTATTTTTCACAAACACAGCGTGACGGCTTCAAATTGCCTTAGTTAGATGCATCTTAGTGAATTATAGCCAATCGTCGGATATTTTTGTAAAAATAATGTTGAACAAAATTTTCTTTTGATGATAAGATATAACGCCTATCCAATATCCATGCATACCTAATACAGCGGTATCCAGTTTTGAGTAACAAAACAAAATCCAGGGTATCGCTATTTTGGCGTTTATTACTTTGAGATATTCGATGTCTATTCTGAATAACCCCGTTATTTTGCTAACGGTACGATGCAGTAATGTTTGCACATGAAAGCTTTGCTGCAGAATGTATATTGTTCTGGTACTTACACAGACGACCTCCTGTAAAGGAGATCTGACACCTAGTAAAAATTTTGAGATGATAGGATCAGATCGATCAACGGTGACCCATCATGGGATACCTACACCTAAATAAGATTAACACGAGAAAAAAAATGGCTCGAAGGATAAGAAGCTTATTCCCAGAAGTGAGCGTACAGGCTGATGATGATAATGATGATTCTTGACCTATCTAATTAATTTATTAGCAAAATCAGGTCATAACGCGTTAACATAAAAATGTAACAAATGGAAACATAAAAACTTAAAATGCCACATATTAGTTGGTAAAGAAGTTTTTGTTTTGAAATTGCCTAAATTTGTTAAATGTATATTACTTAATAATTGTTTTCAAAATAAATTAAACTATGTTCAGTTTAAAAAAATAATGTAATCGGTTATGCAGACATGAAATCCTTGATATGATTGAAATATGGTCGCAAGACAAAATAAATAATGCATGGCCAGAAAGGTTGAGTTCTCTGAAGCGATGCACAGTTATTTGGTAGGGGTTTTTTTGTGTGAAAGTAGTTACGCTGTAGCTGTTAATTAAGAATTTCCTTGTTTTGAAATGCACGTAGTGATTACGTGCTTGTTTTCTTGCTTATAACACAGCTTTCTTTAAATTTTGTAGGAATCATTAAGGGCCAAGTCCTCGACCGTGGGAACTTCTGCTTGAACACCTACATTGATATTTTCCACTCACACAGACGTACATACGTCTGACGTTAGATTTGAATACATTGACGTCACGCTAAAATAGATAAGGAGAGTTAAATTACTATAGCCACGAGCAAGAAGGAGACAGAATGTTTATTCCTATTGCCGGAAGCGGATTTTACATTGATTATCTGTTACATTATGACAGAAGTTTTTTTTTTGTTTTGGCATCGCGTTTTGAATATTTGCCAGTGTCAAGTGTCAAATACAAAACGGGCGGGAAGCATGCGCGCGGTGCTCGGTACCGCCGCCACCGCGCGCCCTCTCGTGACGTGCTATACACGACCACGAGACTCGTGACGTTAGATTGTCAGATTCAGAGATTCTCGATGGTTTGTAGCGCCTACCAAAATAAAACAGCAACAGACGTAACGCAGAAAAGAGATTTTCAGCAGGCACTATCAGAAATTTTCATCAAACTATCCGTACTTATCTGCTAATAGAATAAACAAAACGTACAATAAAAGGTCTAAGCCTTAAATGTATCTGCATCAAAGTTAGCATCTATAAAATTGCGTCTTTCCTTTCCTATTTCATAATTTCAAGAAACGAAAAGCGTTTGAAACTATTTTTTCTCCAAGCATAATAATTCAGGATATGTACTATAGTATTCATTAATTTCAAACTTCCACATGATGTATAACGGCACAAAAATGTTGACAAAAACACATCGATTGCCTTATTTCACAAGACTTGCCCGTTAAAGGATTAATTACGTTAACACCCATTTTTACAATAGATGTGGATAGTGGATGCTTTACTTAACAATCATTTAGTTTAGTTCATCATCATCATCATCCACGGCCTTCTTTATCCCACTGCTGGGTATAGGCCTCTCTCTTTACATGCCATCTGCCTCGGTCCTGTGCCAATCTGGTCCAGGTTCGACCCGCGACGGTGACAATATCGTCGACCCATCTTGCGGCTGGACGACCGACGCTCCGCTTCCCTTGCCTAGGCCACCACTTGGTGGCCTAGTTTAGTTATTAGACCCTAAACGTCTTCCGTATTTCATTATTCCTTTGAGTTGCGGTTCTCTACTGTAGGTGATTCGCGGGTTCAACTCTATTTGAATTTGACTATCTATTTGAATTTGAATTTGTATTAGAGTTTGACATGGTTTTTTAATTTAAGATTTTATTTTTAATTTGACATGATTTATCGTTATTTAGGTTTTATTTTGACGACATCATTTTTAACATTGTTTAAATGGTTGTATAATTATGTGATACAAATAAAAATGATTAACCGTTTTTACGAGTATGTCAATAAATAATTTGAAATTTTTAATTGAACAAAACGAGTCTAAATAAACTTTCTTAACGCCAGATCTGGTACAAGATGGGTGCAATGTACAACATTTCTCAATGCCAAAAATGTCATATCAGCCATCGCGGCAACCCGTTATTGTTTTAAAACTGGTTTAATTGTCTCTACAATGCTTTTGTAATTGCGCTTGCGTTCCGCAGGCTCTCGTTTTTTCCCCCGGTCGTACAATACAATTACGTAAAGAAACGAGATGTACTTGTTCTGTGTGTTTTACTCTAGATCATAGATACTATGATGAAACTGAAATAGATTTTCCTTAGTCTTGCTTTGGCGGACTAATGAAACCAAAGTTGCCGTCAATCCTGGCTTTTACTGTACCTTAGAAAAAAAATATTGATCTCTTTCGTCGTCTTGACATTTAAGCTTGATGGCTGAGACCATTTTATCAAGTTCCGTGTAAGCAAAAAGCTTTTTCCCGCCTTTAATATGATGATTTGCGGCATGTAGGTTAGGTTGGAGTACTGCTCGCACCTTTGGGATGGATCCGCTAAATACCATCTAGAGGCGTTGGAGTCTATTAACAAGCGTGCCAAGAGGCTCGTCTGCGACGATTCCATTGTGCAAGCTAAATTACAAAGCCTAGAACATTGTCGCAAAGTTGCTGGTTTATCGGTCTTTTATCAGATTCATTTCGAGAGTGTGCTTCTGAACTACATGGTCTAATACCCCCGTGCCCTTTTTTCTTTCGGACAGCCAGAAGCTCAAAAAAGCGACATCGTTTCATGGTCGACGTTCCAAAAACTCGAACGAAACGATTTCAATCTTCGTTCATTATGCGGACTGCTAGACAGTGGAATGCGCTACCTGAGTCGGTGTTCCCCGATGGATATAATCTGGGTGTCTTCAAGTCGAGAGTGAATCAATATCTTTTAGGCAAGCGTGCTCTATCTTAGACCGCATCATCACTTAACATCAAGTGAGATAGCGGTCAAACGTAACGTAAGCCTATTTGTAATAAAAAGAAAAGGTAACAGACAGTATAATTATAGTGGCACGGTAGTTTTTTGCCTTGTAAACATTTTGAGTAAACTCTTAGTTAATTATTTGACAACCAACAAATTTAAATTGATACCACTATCACATTTACGCTAACATATAGGGCGTGCGCAGTTGATTTCCTCATTCCGTGTACACACAGAGATCCATTGCAAGGCTTGAATACATTTCGAGATCATTACTGCTATTTACATGGAATACAAATTAAATGTGTGCAAATAGACACATCTACAAATATAACAATGAGTAATCTAGAAAAAAATTATGTACTCGAATTAAATCACTGTAAACGTCTCGGAATGGAATGGGAGCGATGAGTCCTGCACTGACGTCCCGCTTGGGGTGTATTGTGCATTACTGTAAACGTCTCAAAATTGCAGTCTAACTCACATTTTTAGTTGTTTGTTTTTAAATTCCCATAATTTTCAAAACTTCGCCAGTCCATACTTTTCAAGATTTAATTATGTTGATTTCACTGTTAGCTTATTCGTTTTACACGTATGTATGTTTGGGTTGACCGCAACGTGTGCTCTCTGCCACCTCTGTTTGGCATTGACCAGATTTGGCAGTTCGAGGACACAAATAAAATTTAGCTTTTATTTAAATGTGATGAGACGAACGAGACACTCTCCTGATGGTAAGAGATAACGCCTGTCCATGACCATTGTAGCGATACACAAACAATTTAGTAAGAATTTTAAAGGTTCAAAATTAAAAATTTTAGTACCTAGGTACATATTTCTTTCCATTTGTTTTTTATGTTTAATTTATAAAATACTAGCGGCCGTCTCGTAGCTTCACCCGCGTAGTCCCCGTTCCCTTGGGAATACAGGGATAAAAAGTAACCTGTCACCCGGGGATAGCGTAGCTTCCCAATGATGAAAGAAATTTTGAAATCGGTCCAGTAGTTTCTTTTGTTTGTTTGTAAAATAAGCTATTACAAACAAACAAACAATAATATCATTCCTCTTTATAATAGTATAGATGTATATGTTTTGTTTATGTTTGTTATTTCTTTTTGTATGTTTTGTGTGTAATTGTATTAAAATATGTTTTATGTTACAAATAAAGTATTGTCTAAAACAAAGTCCAGGGTATCGCTGCTGTAGCGCTCATTACTTTGAGACTTTCGGTTAGCCTTATAATTTTGCAAAGCTGCAGTAGCTATTTCACTTGTTTGATGACTAATTTTGTTGGCAGACTAAAGTCATTGTCCTAAAGCGTATTTTTTTAAATTTACCAAGCATGATTATTAACATACAATCGATCTTGCCTAGTAGGGTAGGTATTTTCTGTGCTATCAGGTCACAGGTGCCATTGTCCTGTTTTCTATTCAACTTGCGGAGAACAGCTTTCAATTTAAATTCGAATGATCTTATAGTCATAGTTTTAATGGTCTAATAGATAAATAATTAAAGACTCTATCTTATATCGTGTCGAGTACAATATCATGAGCTGTGTTAAAAGCGTATACTAAGTCTTAAGAGCGTTGTCATTAAGAACGACTTTTACTGTAGGTACAAATCTAAAATCGAGAAAAAGAAAACCAAATTCTCCATATCAACGAACTTTTTCATGGAACAGCTGTTTTTTTACAATTTCAGCGTTGTACTTGTAATAGGGAGTATGGTGACACCTGTTTGGCTAAGTTTATAAACATGTATATTATTGTATATAAGAAATTCGGAATTTTGTTATCTTTGTGATAAAAATTTGTATGCCCTTTTGTTGTTTTACAAAGTTGTTTAAAAAAATATGACGATAGGATTCACATTTTAATATATGAATTCTGGAGAAGTTTTAGACGAACTAATAGATACAATTCGTATTTTATCCTTTATGCCGATTTATATAAACCAGGTTTTTTTATAATGGTCGTCATTTAGGTTTTTCATGAGTTAAGGCATCGCCTGTGACACATTTTGTATTCTGTAAATGGCTTCCTCATTACGAGTGTGCAATATGTATAACTGTATCGGTCTTCAGTGGTAGCGATCTTCTTACTTTATAGTATTTATTTCTGCTGGTTTTGCCAAAAATTTACTTGTATTTTGAAATTAAATCCCCTGTTAACGGTCTTATATTTTAATACAAATGCACCCTTCTTGTCTATTTTTGCTCACGATATATCCCTGTTTATTCCAGTTATAATCCCATTCCATATATCTATAAACCTATATCCATAGTAAAAAAATCTACTTGTATATTTTTTGTTTATTTCTGGCATATTTTGAAGTGTGACAAAAATCAAGTCGAATAAGTCTTAGTAACATAAAATAAATCTCGGTCAAGTCCAGTCCATGCTCGAGTGAAATAGTTATAAATTAACAAAAAAATAAACCGTGTCATTTCCACGCGTGACATTTCACATCGTCGAGAAGTTGTCATTTTATTTTAAGCGTTGGTTAACTTTAAGCAACGCTTGTAACGAAGAGATTATGTATTTATTTATTATAATATGTCTTTTGCAGATCCTTGTCTCTATATCCTGCGGTTCGCATCACAGCTTCAATTCGAAGAGAAGCAGCACGAGGTGAGCATGACCGCGTTACGGTTAGTGCAGCGGATGAAGAGAGACTCCATACACTCCGGGAGGCGACCTTCAGGCATCTGTGGTGCTGGTGAGTTGTCAACATAACCTGCTGTTCTCTCCCGTCACGCATCATCATCACGAAATACGCTACCCAGAATTAGGTATAGGTATCTCACTCTCTCTCGCTCCTTCTCACTCTCCTACTATGCTATCTGTCAGCTATCAGCCTTTTTTTAATCTACTCCAGACCTCTGGAGGTGAGATATACGTATGTATGTTACAAATCTGAAAATCGCACCGTATGGTTTTGACGCTCGTTTCTTGTAGGTTGCCCGTCTCCGAATGCCTTTTTATTCTTCTAATTCAGAGTGGGGGGATAAGTCCTGCACCAACGTCCCGCTTCTGGTGTTTAGTGCATGTAATACCAGCCTCTACCAGCATCTAACCGAGCCACTCAACTCCTAGAAGTATCGGAGAGAGGCTCTGGGCCGCTATCATAGTAGCTCCAGTGAGTTAGCTGAATCTCCGAAGGCATTTAAGTAGACATGAGTTAAAACGGTATCAAGAAGACGGAGAGAAAAATACAAATTTCATTCATTCCAGCTCTCCTCATAGCGGCTCGTCTACACGATTTCAACCGCACACCGAGCGACGTCGTCCGAATAGTCAAGATCCACGAGTCTACGCTGCGGAAGAGATTACTAGAGTTTGGTGAGACTCCATCGTCTGCGCTCACAGTGGACGAGTTCATGACTGTAGACCTTGAAGAGGATCAAGACCCACCGTCTTTTAGGGCTGCCCGGAAACGGGATAAGGAACGGTTGCAAAAAGTATGTATTAGGTTCTATTTGATAATAAATTACATTAGATCACATACTAACATTTTTGCCCGAAGATATGTGGGCCAAGGCCACAACGGTGAGGACTTACAATAGCAAAAGGCCGATGCAAGCGATGACGATCCTAGCTTGACTGCCACTGCAGCGGAAGGACCATGGAAGCTCTCCACTGCAAGATGTAAAAAGTGGTAAGGGAGGCATTTGCTCTGCAGTGGAACAATCATAGCTATAAATGAATAAAATGAACCAACTTTTTAATTAGGAATTGGGATTATAAACCTACAGAAAAGCGCATCTCTTTTTTGTTTCATTCCATTCTATGGTTGCCTGGAAAACATTGTTTTTAGTGATAAGGCCGCCAAGTGTCACTAGCTCTTAAGTTTCTTGCTTGTGTTATATTTTTTAATAGTTCTGGTGTTCACAATAAACAGTTTCTATCGTTTATGTATATTAATTAATCGCTCTCAAATAAAGAATGACACAAACGGTAAAAAATCCCAGAATGTGTACCTAACGCTTTTAAGGAAAAATCTCGACACAATTGCGCTAAGTTGTGTCGAGATATTTGAAAACAAGCCCATTTATGCCAATTGACTAATTGGTTAATGGATAAATAAGGCTCTTTATGTATAATACATCGTGATTATTTTTTGCTAAGTCACGAAGTGGTGGTCTAAGTAAGGATTTTTACTGAATTCAATGATGTAACAGATCTACGATCGAGTACACTTTTAAACGGTTTTATTTAGCTTGCCCCATTTGTTGTTGTTTTTGGGTTAAATTAAGTAATTGAAATTTTCCCCTTCCTGTTGACATATTGATCTGCTATTTGGTTTAGTACTGATAACAATGCAATTTGATATATTCAGTATCTTTATAAATCCAACATGGCTGCCGCCACTAAATAGCGGATTACATGTTTTTCACAACTTCTTCAATATGGGGTCCTAAATTTCCTCTAAAAAATGCAGTGAAACTTTTTACTAGATGGAAGATCTTAGCAGGAGATCGTCTAGGTAGATATCACCACAACATTCTGCTGCCAAGCAGTGAATGTTAGCATAAATGTTACTATGTTCTTGTTTGTAGGGTATTTACCGCAGCTAGCGAAATTACTGGCCTATCGAAATTACTGAGACTAGCCATCGAATGTCTCAAATTAAATTAATGAGCGATGCTTTGGACTTTGTTTTGTTACTTAAAGTTATCTTTTACTATCTGGAGAGCGTTTCGTTGTCATAAAACTTTAACATAAAAACAATATTTTTCAGTTATTAGAAGAAGATGATGGCGAGAGGGAGTTGAGTGAGTTACAGAAAGAGATAGATGCACAGTTAGAAAAGGACAGCAAGAAACGAACGCCACGGACACCTAAAGTTTTGAGTCACAGTATAACTAACTCAGTGGGGCGTTGCGCTTCTATACCTGGACCTTCAGTTATTACCATAGGTAAAAAACTAGAATATCAGTATAATCACACTTTTCTAAGGTTAACAGGCTAGGCCGATAGACCACAGATCACCTTATGTTAAGTGAAGGTGTGGTCAAACATTGTAGATACACCAAGCCTGGAATGGAACTTCTGTCTCATTTGGTAGTAGCTCTACTTCCTAAGCTGTAAGCGTAAGTTCGATTCCCATCCAAGACAGACTTAATGTCCGGGTGCTATAAATTATTTGTATAATATTATAAGTATGTATTTAGAAGTAATTCTGTACTTTGTAAATCTAACACCACCGTTTCGATGCATTAACTTCGTGGTAGATCTCTTTAGCTGGAGATCGTCTAGGTACCACCGCAGTACTAGATATTCTGTTGCTAAGCAAAAGTGTGAAAACTGTGTTCCGGTTTGAAGAGTACTGCAGCTAGCGACATTACAGGGCTGTTGAGACTAACCATTGAAAGTCTCAAAGTAATGAGCGCCGAAGCAGCGATTTCCTGAAATTTGTTTTACTACTCAAAGTTTTGTGTATCGCTGCAATTGTCATGGACAGGCGTTATATCTAAGCAACAGGGGAGCGACCCGTTCTTCTAATTATTATTAAAAAAAAACATAAACACAAGTTTTGGAAAACAATACCTACAACGCGGCGACATAACTTTCCCGCATTACCGTCAAAAACCATTATGCGTGTTAAGACATTGACACTAAATATGTAAGACATTTATTTATTCAACTCACAGATGACTTAGAAGGGACAATGGAGACGGAGACGGCGTCACGTTTCGCGATGGAGATGACGCTCGACGAGGCCGTGGAGACGGCGCTAGACTCCTCGCTGGCACTCGAGGACGTGAATGGCAAAGCCAAGGTGGAGTTCGTGGAACCCGCTAAACCAGACAAATCTGGTAAAGTCGCTTTAAACTTGCACCACTAAAAAAAAAAAAGTTTTTAGTTTTTTTTTAGGTCATTACACACAGCGCCATCTGACCCCAAACTAAGCAGAGCTTGTGTGATGGAAGACAGATAATTGATAGAATACATGTATACTTTTTTTTTGTAAATGCATACTTATACATACAATACATACAGAACACCCACTTTTTTGAGGCATAAAATGTTTGTCCTGAGCGGGAATAGAACCCACGCCTTTCAGCTCTTAAGGCAGATATGCTACCAATAAGCCAACAGGGCTGTCAGTAATAGTAATTATATACGTACTAAATAATACATAATAGGATCATCTCTATCTATTCGCGTGATTAAAAAAAATGCGAAGTTTTTATTTATGTTTTGATAAAATGAAACGGTATTAGAAAGTCACAGAAGTGTGAAATGTGTGTGTATGTGTGTGTAAAGTGTGTCTTATATATTTGATGTAATCGAAGCTCCGAACAAAAAAGAAGAAGTCGATCAAAGATTTGTTCATAAATGCGATGCCGACATCCCTACGCGGCGCGCGCTAAACCAGCGTGAATCAACGCTAGTAGGGAAGATGTTCTACTTATTCGGGGGCGCGCACTCCAAGTACTTTGATAAAGGATAAATAGATAAGCATTATCAATGAATTTTACAGTTTCAGGCGATGTTACTTTGCGGATGATAGGGCTCGAGCGATCAGATAAATCATCGAAACCAGAGCAGGCTTACACATTTCCCAGTTTAGAAGACGTGTCTACTAAGCATAGAGTTGAAGAGGGATTGGACCGCGCCATTCTTGGGAACCACGAGGAAGGATTTAAACGAACGCTATGGCATCGGTTACATGGTACTTTTTTGAAGGAACAGAAAAGTAAGTAAATTATTTTTCATAAATATATATATATTTTTTAATATTAAGTGGCCCGTGACTAGTGCAATGTATATACTAATGTGTTGCATATGCATGTATTATACATAATAATTTCCTCTTGAATCACTCTTGTCTATTCTCCTCCGTCTTTGATTTTGGCGTCGCATTAGCCAGTATCAATTATTTTATATTTTTAAGTTTCATAAGTTAAATTAGTAGCCTCGTAGCTATAGTTGTAGTCAAAGTCCAGTCTTGGTCAAGTCCAGTCCATGTGAGTTAAGTCCAGTGATGCTTTAGTAAAGTAGTGGCGACTTTACTATAAGTTTCGATGGAGTTTTGGTAGCTCGAAACATCTTGTTTCACCACATTAATTCGGCACTTTATGAATAAAACACAACCATTTTTATGCATATATGCATAACATTAGTTTTGGAAAAAAATACAACGACTCTTTCCGCGTTCCCGCCAAAAACCCTCTCTATTTATGGCTTCAGATGCTTCTACGGCGTTACCGGACTTTTTGTATTACATTTGTTGAATACCAACAGCGAGATTGTGGCGAACGTGGCTTTAATAAAAAAATAAGATAAAAAAATTACATCTAAATCCAACTGTTATTGTAATTTTTTTTAATGCTTATTTCGCAGTAAAAGAAGAAATACGCGCCAGAGAAGCAGAAGAGAACAAAGGCAAGAAGAAGATTCGGGGCTCGTACAAAAAGAAGGTCGCTCTCAACGCTGCGACGGCGAGCGAAGCCGTCGGCAAGATGTTAGCGGAACGCAAGATCAGTACCAAGATTAATTACGATATATTGAAGAGTTTGGACGCACGTGGAGGCGTACCGGGAATCGTACCCGTTACGCCTAAACCTAATCCGACAGTCGACGAGTGAGTACCGAATATTTGATAACTAGCTAACTAACTTTATATCAAGTATGTAACTTTAAATCTGCAGCGAGAAGAGGATATAAACACTTTTGGTTATTTTATTTTAATTTGTTTTAGTTTTTAAGTTTATGTCAAATTTAAAATTTACATTTAGATTTAGTATTAATTTAAGGTTTTTTTACACACAGTGCCATCTGACCCTAAACTATGCAAAGCTTGTACTATGGAAGTCAGATAACTGATAGAATTTGTAAATACATACTTATAATAAATACAGAACACTCAGACACAGAACAAACATTTGTTTATACCACAAAATACCTTCCTATATACCTTGAATATTCAATTATATTTTTACAAATTTCCAGTAAAAAAGACGTGACACCTATTGCGGCTCAACCAGCAGAGACCCCGAAATCCCAAATCAACTACCCGCCACTTACGATACAAGATTCCCCGGTCCCGAGGAAAAAGAAAAAGAAGCCAGCTCCAAAGATGGCGGCCAAAGAGCCTCCCAAGACGCCCGTGCCTGCGCCCGCGACGCCTGCGCCCGCGACGCCTGCGCCACCTACCCCTTCCGCTGGTTAGTAAAATCTTAGAAAGACATACATACACACATGCTCACATGCACACACACGTCCTATGCTTCAGTTGGCATACGGGAATTATACACTCAAATACCTTAATATATTTGTGTGACATAAAAAGGCCTTATTAGTAAATTTAAAAAAATTACATTTTCACACAGTACCATTTAACCCCAAACTAAGCAAAGCTTGTACTATGGAAGTTAGATAACTGATAGAATAGTTAAATAAATACATACTTGTAATACACTAGCGGCCCGTCCCGGCTTCGCACGGGTGGACATTAATATATATCCTATGACACTCAAAAATAACGTGGCTTTCTATTGGTAAAATAATTTTCAAAATCGGTTCAGTAGATCCAGAGATTACAATCTCACAAACTTTACCTCTTTACATAGTACTAGCGGACTCTTGGCGGTTTCACCCGCGTAGTTCCCGTTCCCGTGGGAATACAAGGATAAAAAGTCTATGTCACCAGGGCATAGTGTAACATCCCAACGGTGAAAGAATTTTTGAAATCGGTCCAGTAGTTTTAATCGTTACAAACATACAAAAATCCAAAAATACAAATCTTTACAATATTAGTGTAGATAGATACAAAACAACCAGACAGAACTAACATTTGTTTATACCATAAAAAATTTGTCCTGGGTCAAAATTTTGTTTTATATACTGTCGTCCTACAGCTCTTAAAGCAGATATAATTATGTACTACCAATGAGCCACCAATGCTCTCAAATGGGGTTATAAGTGGTAATTGCACGTTTTAAATTGCACAATTACCAGGCTGTTGCACAAACAAAAGCTTGTTTTCAAAAATGTGTTATTAATACTAATTTATTCTTTAGAAATCACTGAAGATTTCGAAGAAGATATCGACGACCCACCGTTAGCTGAATCCGCCGACCAACTGTCCCTCGGTGCGTTACTACAAAATGGTAACGAAGACGATTATCCGTACGATTATGAGGATTATTAACACAACGTGTCCTGAGTAGCGAGGTATGTGCTCGGCGCTCCGACCAGTGAGACCAAGAACATAAGCAATAATTTGTGCCTAGACACACAATGGATTCGAAATATTTATTATAAAGTATAATAGTATAATTTTTTTCTATAAATTAATGTATACAGGTTTATTGGCTTGTGTTGAATGTAAAGGTGTCAATGCACTCGTCATTATAAACAAATCGAACGAATCGAACATGGGAACGACCGTAACATTGCGAAAGAAATCAGCTGTTTCGTACAAATTGTTGGTCATTAATTTTTTAGAAAGAAAAATAAGAGATACTAAATAGGGGCTCACTTTAGCATAGAGTAACAATAAGTAAACAAGAAGAAGAATAACGAAAGTTTTTATTCTGTAACACAAACAAACAGAGACAAATAAGGTACAGATAAAATGGGGCTCACCTTAACATAAAGTAACAGTAAGTTAACAATAAGAACGAAAGAACGAAACTTTTTATTTTGTAACGGAAACAATCAGAGACAAATAAGGTACAGATAATATGGGGTTCACCTTAGCATAAAGTAACAGTAAGTTAACAAGAAGAACGAAAGAACGAAAGTTTTTATTTTGTAACGCAAACAAACAGAGACAAATAAGGTACAGATAAAATGGGGGTCACCTTAGCATAAAGTAACAGTAAGTTAACAAGAAGAACGAAAGAACGAAAGTTTTTATTTTGTAACGGAAACAATCAGAGACAAATAAGGTACAGATAATATGGGGTTCACCTTAGCATAAAGTAACAGTAAGTTAACAAGAAGAACGAAAGAACGAAAGTTTTTATTTTGTAACGCAAACAAACAGAGACAAATAAGGTACAGATAAAATGGGGGTCACCTTAGCATAAAGTAACAGTAAGTTAACAAGAAGAACGAAAGTTTTTTTTTTGTAACGGAAACAATCAGAGACAAATCAGGTACAGATAATATGGAGAGAAGAAGAAGAACGAAAGAAAGAGAGTTCTTTTATTTACTATTTAAATGTAAAAATTAGCAGCAAGTGAACAACAACTGAACAACTGGTTTCATTTCGCAATTTCCGGGTTGGTTTCATAATAAAAGTTGCCTTTAATAACGAGTGCAAAGACCTTGGAGTGGGGCAATAATAAACGTTACTTAGCAATAATTGGTTGCCTAGTGTTTAGTATTTTATCTATTATGATACTATACTGTGTTTTATGGGAAGAGAGAGAAGCGCTATTTTGCTTCAGCGTTTTTTAAAATTTTACAATTAATATTTATAATTGTTGTGTATTATGTGCGCATTAAGTCTCAGTGATAAACATTGAAACTTTGTCAGATTTTGTAGGTGAATTCTTTTATTCTTTTCAATCACAGAAAGACGACGAAGTTCAGACGTTACGTCGACGTTAATCGTCTGAAGCCAATATTTAAAGCATGTGTGCTTGACGATTTAATGACATTCCTAAATCTTCGATTATTTTTTAAACCTGGATCCATAACTTTAAGATTGGCGCCCAGCATTTTAAAACTAGTGATGCGAAAAACTTGCATGACAATTTTACTGGGTAAGATTTTTATGACCGAGAAAGCATATTTACTTGGTGGCAGATTTCCTTAGCAGGAAGTCGTTTTGGTAGGTACCACCGCAGTACCAGATCATCTACCGCTAAGCAGTAGTGTGTAAACATTACTGTGTTCCAATTTAAAAGGTACTTACTGCAGTTAGCGATATTACTGGGCTGTTGAGACTAACCATTGAGTCTCAAAGAAACGAGCGCAAAAGCAGCGATACCCCGGTCTTTGTTTTGCAACTTAAAGTTCTGTGGCCATGGACATGCATTATCTCTTACCATCAGGAGAGCGTATCGTTCGTCACATTACATACAAAAAAAAGAGATTTATGTGTTTTTTTTTCAAACATGAGTAAATTGCCGCCTAGAACACCTACCCGAGTATTTGGCGGCGGAGCGGAGCGGAGTCTTAGTAATAGGGTCCCATTTTACCCTTTGGTTACGGAACCCTTAAAACTGGGTAAGGCTGTCGTAGTCACAGCAGTGTGTACGTAACGGGTAATATTTTCTAACACTAAGAAGTCCTTTGGATTTCCATCTTTCAAGTCATGACTCGACGTCACGAATTCTTTGATCTTTTATTGAGTGGCATAATTAAATTTTCGATGTAGATGATGGATACAATATTTAGCTGCTACATTAAACTGTATTCACCGATTTTGTTATCATCATTTTTTCTGAATTGCCTTCCACTATAGAAGCAAATTTAAAGACGCATTCACATAAAAAAATGTACAGCTTTTATGCTAAGCTCACCGCCTTTTAATGATAAGTATGTGTGTTATTTATTAATGTATCGTATTTTAATCGTTAATTATCTTGCTAGGTTAAGGTTCGATAATATGTACAAAATGGACATGGATTGGATATGGTTGTTCTATGAAAAAAAATGTGAACTTTACCTTTTCATTTCATTTTTAGCTATGATCTCGTGGCAGGACTATGAACTCCCTTCGGTCATCACGGTTGAGAGCGTTCTGCCTGTATTTTATCTATTTTATATTCTTTTAACCCTAGTACATAACTTACTTGGTGGTAGATCTCCTTAGTAGGAGGTCGCCTTGGTACCACCGCAGCTCCAGACATTCTGCCGTCAAGCAGTAGTTAACATTACTGTGTTCCGGTTTGAAGGGTGCTGCAGCTAGCGAAATTACAGGGCTGTTGAGACTAACCATTCAAAGTCTCAAAGTAATGAGCGCCAAAGCAACGATCCCCGGACTTTGTTTAGCTATTCAAATTGTATTAAAAAAAGTAAAGAATCTGTTTGTTTTTTAGACGCTTTCACACCTTATCTACGCAACTGATCATAATAAAATTTTGCATACACGTTATCAGGGGAAAAGGAAAGGAATATACATTATACATCTACTAATTAATCTTTTGTATAGCAAGTAAGTAGAGAAATTCAATGTTTTGTAAATTGGCGTGTTGCTATTCTAATCTATACTAAAGAGGAAAGATTTTAATTGTTTCTTCGTTTGTATTGAATAGACTCCGAAACTACTGGACCGATTTCAAAAATTCTTTCACTGTTGTGACGCTACACTATCTCCGGGTGACATAGGGTCTTTTTATCCCTGTATTCCCACGGGAACGGGAACTACGCGGGTGAAACCGCGAGGCGTCCGCTAGTATAAAATAAATAGGTATTGGAAGAACAGATGATGTGAAATGTCATTCAGCGCCGTCTGGCTTCAAACTTAGTGAAACTTATACAACTGATAGAATACTTTTACTATAATTTTACCTATGTTTAAGTGTTCTTCAAGAGTAACGAAACAAAGTTTTTTTTTATATGGTTGACAAGCTAGGCATTCAACCACAGCTCACCTGCTCACCTTAAGTGACGGTGTGGTCGAAGATACACACACACGCACACACACCTAGCCTGGAATAGAACTGCCTCTCAAGTGACTTAGAACTTTAAAATTAGAGAATTTTTTGAGATTATTGTAAATTTGGGTCAAGATGTGTATTACATAATAATAAGTAGTACCTACGTAATCTTCTTCGTAATTTGCGCTTAATATACATAAGAGTCTACGCATGGCAATTTGCAAAAAACTTTCGTCAAAGTTTTGGAAAATGAAAAAATAATTATTTTTTATTATTTATAATTATTTATATTTTCGTCATAATTAGCACGTAAACGAAAACTGTTGATAGATAGACAAACTCTTTATTTGTATATTTAATACAATAGAAGAAAGAATAAACTTTAAAAAACATGTTACAATTGGTCATATTGCAAAAAAAAAAGAAATCTCTTCTAAGCAATCTTAGGATGGAAAGGATGGAAACTGTAACATAAAGTGTTCATTTTTCATAATTACGTTGGTATATATTAATAACTTGACGAAGATTTTTTCGCTAATTATATGTGTTTATCATAAAAACATATACCTACCTCAAATTACTTAACCTCGCGACACAAAATTGTTATGCATCTTTAGGAACTTTTTTACACTTATAAATCGTATAAAATATTAGCAAAGTATTACAGGTTGTTTTAATTATGTACATAATTATTAATTGCTGTTAATGTATGATAAAAGAATTAAATTGAGTTTTTATACATTTCGTTGTTTTATTGATTTAATTTCTAGATGAAATTGAACTGTTTTTGGCTTATGCCGTTTTTTTTTATTATTAGCAATTTTTTTGACAGAGGTCGTCCAAGTAAGTACCACCGCAGTACCAGATATTCTGTCGCTAAGCAGTAGTGTGGAAACATTAATGTGTTCTGGTTTGAAGGGCAGCTAGCGACATTACAGGGCTGTTGAGACTAACGACTAATCATCGAAAGTCTCAAACTGATGGGGACCATAGCAGCGATGACCTGGATTTTGTTTTGTAACGCAAGGTTCTTTGTGACGCTGCAATGGTCATGGACAAGCGTTATTTCCATCAGGAGAATGTCTCGTTTCATATCTTGCTCCAAAAAAAAAATTGTGTTTGTGTGTCGAGTCATCTGATGAAAAGTGATGTTGCGGCCGAAGATGCATGCATCGTCATCATCAGCCTATATTTTTCCATTACTAGGCCTATATCAAGACACGCTACTCTGTAACTGTCAGATGTTAACTTTTTGCAACTAGTCTACGTAGATATAGCAGTGTTGCCAGACTTTTTTTGCCATATCTGGATTTTGGATCTTTTTGAGTGAAAAAAGCGGGACATAGATAAAAACGTATATATCGAATAATCAGAAGTAAAAGTACGCATCCATTGCGTGACGCACCCCTCTCTCCCACGCGCTTATCCCGCGCTTTCTCAGCACAGTTATCCCCGAAAAGCGGGACTGAGCCCGTCCCGCACGGGACCTAGCATGGTGGTAGGGTACTTTCTAGTACTCGGCTGGCTAGTTACCACCCTCAAGTTGAAAATGTGCCGTCAAGCATCTAACGGTGTGTTCCGTTCAGCCTCACTTGAGAGCCAGTTCCATTCCAGGCTAGGTGTGCTTTACCATCTTCGACCACACCTTCACTTAACATCAGCTGAGCTGTAGTCAAACAACCATTAATAAAAAACATTTAATTTTGAATTAAAAAATCGGGACGTCTGGCAACGCTGGTACCTTTTAGTCTGAATGTCTGAAGTAAACATTACCTTAGTTATACCGTTACGTTTACTTAAATCGAATTTCGTCACAATGATTATTATTTATCTACTAACACAACAAGTACTAACTTGTAGAAATCTCATGCAGTATTCGCCTACTTATTTATGGAGTTGAATAGTGGAGCCACAATCGCATGTTACTAACAAAAATAACAACCGATCGTTGAAAATGTTTAGTTCCCTTCATTACCATCAAATCATTTTTGAATGCAATACTTGTATGCAGATAGGGCGACCACAATATTTGTTACATCACCGAAAGTACGTTTGTTACATCTTCACAGTAGAACAGCTGGATTTGAAAGAAATTTTGAACGAAGATAACTTAAATTCTGTATTAATTGTTTTTTTTTTGTAAACATAGTTATAGATTACTTTTTATGCTGGAATACATGGATGAAATCGAGAGGCGCAGCAATTAAAAAAAAACCTATTACAAAGACATAGATACTATCGCATTTATAATATTAATGTGATAGTATGTATAGGTCTCAAGATGAATCATTCCTCAATTATTTTTTTGTGTTTAGGTATAAAAACCTAATTTTGCAAACAGATGAAATCACATGGGTAAGCCTTAGGGTAAGTAATCGACGTCGTATTACAATACTACAATTATCATCGCCTACCTTTAAAACTGTTAACAGGTGATTTAAATAAAACTAAGATGCCCAAAGATACTAGGTAGGTAGGTAATTAAGTTTTCAATGTGACTTTTTTTTATCTCATAACAGTGATGACTCAAGGTATGCCTAATTTTACAACCCACGGCAAGACTTGTCTGTACACGATCAGCCAGAATACAAACTTCAATAGCACGTTTTATACCTATCTACTACAGCGCAACGTGGTACCAATTACTACAGGAGTTAAAGTGGGAGAGCTACAGTTGTATTTTCTAAGTAAAGCTGATGGGTTTCAGCGAACAATTTTAGTTCCAGCTTTTACCATTTTTCGTACAGAACTTTGTTGCATTGTGTACCTACATAGCAATGCATATCGCGCCGTTGTTGATAGTATAGCTTTGCTCTGTAAGCTACCGACATTCGAATCTGTCACAGACAAATTCATTCGCTTATACAATTTAGTTGTTACCTCTTTTACAAAATATATTTTTATATTATGGGT
This sequence comes from Biston betularia, assembly GCA_905404145.2. Lineage (NCBI taxonomy): Eukaryota > Metazoa > Arthropoda > Insecta > Lepidoptera > Geometridae > Biston > Biston betularia. The sequence goes on from FR989879.1 coordinate 8,180,647, forward strand.
TTTAGTTGTAATAAGCAAGAACACGCGTCCGTGAGGCTCAGAAAACGTTTAAAAAACAATGTGATTGCTAATTTAAAAAGTAAAATAAATATAATTATTAGAAGTAATTGTGGTTCGCCGTGGTTTAAGTCTGTGGATGAAATTTTTACCCGTTTAGTGGTGAACACTGTATCAGGGATTCGCTCAATGTAAGTTTTTTTTCATACCTATCTATTATACTTTTCTGATCAGTATTTATTATTTACATTTTCTATCTATATACCTATTTAGTTATATGCATAGGTTTTAAACAGATCTATTCTAACATAATTTATCTAAATAAATGGAGTCTTTAACTAAATATTTATGAAGGACAAAAACAAGGAAGGTTATTTTATTAATTTATATACCGACCATTTTGTTTTATGATTCTCAAATATTAAAAACATACCTGGGTACTTTAAAAGAAAGCATAAAGTCTACGACGACATAGAATTGTATAACCTTACTGATACGAAAAAAAAAAATTAAGTTACACTAGAGGTCAATGAGCCATGGTCGTCCGTTAAACCTCTGGAGTCAGCTGTAATATTATAAAATTTAATTGACATTATGTTTCAATCGTCATCAAAACTGGTATTTGCAATAAAAATAACTTTTAAGGACGTATTTTTATCAGTAATCACAAGAAGTAACCCTGATACTATAACAGAAATATATAACGTATGTACGTACTACATACGTTTTACGCAAAGAATAGAAAATTGATTTTTGTGTGGCGCCAAAAATGGCTTAAACATTCCCGCCATTTTTTACAATGTCAATAATTACTTTTTTTTTCTTTTTTGGGTTCTTGACTTTTGCGACATTGGTGTTTTTGTCATTTACCTACAAGTTTTCACATGAACCCTTATTCTTGCATCTATTTTTTTTTAATTTATTGTTTATTTTCAAGAGATTTTTTAGATTTTTTTTACCTTTAAAAAAAGGAAGAGAGAGAATTACTATTATTATTATTATTTATTTATTTATTTATTTTGTGGTATTAGTAAATGTGTATTAAAACTATGCATTTACAAAAAAGTACACCTATAAGTATTTTGTCAGTTATCTAGTTTCCATAGAACAAGTTTGGGTGTAGATGGTGCTACGTGTTATATCCAACGATATTTTTTATTTTACTGATTTATTTTCCTCTACTACTCTGAGTGGCGGTTACCTTCATACATCACACATATAATTACTAATGTACGCTACCGTACTGTGCTTTTGTTGCCGCATCAACCACTAAAAGCTGTAGACAACTTTGGACAAGCCTAACTTCAATTTTAGTTGGCCACATTTTAGTCCGCTGCAGCGGAAGCACAGCTGGATTTTCCGAGTCTTTGTTTAGTCTGTGTTTGTTTGTTATGTTGGCATTTCTTATATGCTAAGGCTTATGCTACATTTATATTTTTCGTAAATTATGCTTTCTTGTTTTCTGTTACTATACCTCTCATGGTTTGTGCTACTCGTACAGCCACTGGTACGGCTTACTGGACTTAAACTTTATAGATATCGCTGTAGTATAGTGCAGTCTAGTATTATTGGCCTTTTTTCTGATTCGAGCTATTGTGCGCTCACGTGATAGACCCCGTTGAAGATAATAAGTATCTTAAATCAAACATTTTAATCTAACAGGAAACTATCATCTTGTAGCTTAGAAAAGATGGATTGCAGTAAATTTTACACACGGCTACGCAGGTTGCGGCACGCAGTCATATTTACAGACTGCATCTGTCAGTCATTTCAAAAACATTACGTGTGTTCCAAGCTTTAGCTAAATGTTTTGTAACTAAAGGTTGGTAGAACTGAAGAACTGGTAGAGTCCTTTGTTCTGTTCTAAGTTCACTTTGCTTCACAGAGGTGCTCTCTTTTCGTTGACGCGAAACGTGAAGTTAGCTAAGTTACGATTGCAATCTTTCGCTATTCGGTCGGGGCCGAACCGAACCGAAAACAGAAACATTTTGGTTTGGTTTATGTTTACGGAATTTAATGCTAGAATTAATAGCGAAAGCATAGACGAAATTGATTCCAAGGGATCTATATATTTAATTAATATCGTGTTTCCTCCGAAGTGCTACAAAAAAAATCTACGCGAAACAATATCGTTTTCATGTCCGCGACAGTGAAGTGCAAAATAAACGAGATCGGTGGAATGATGAAGATTAGTGTGTTATTCGCTTTTTAGCGATGTGTGAATTTATAAAGTTGAATTGATGGTGTTTTGGTAAAATTCATGGTGTTTCCGATATTGTTAGTGTCGTTTGTAAAATATAATTCGAATCATAGGGTCCACAAACGAGCAGACGGATTCTATCATGGTCGTAAAACGGTAAGTTTTTTTGCTACCGACGTGGGTATGTAGTCCCTAGTCTTTCTTTGGTTCATAGTTTCTTGATTCTATAGTGTTTTTAAACAAATTGGATCTCGTAACCATAACATAAAATGCAATGTATGTAATTATCATTTGAATCCTCATGTTAGGACACCGAAAGACAAGTAAACAAAAACTTGTATTTTGATAGGTACCTACATCTAACCACTGCAAATAATATTTTTCAATGATAATTATGTTTTCTTACAATCAAACTGATAAAAGTCTTTTAATTAAACTTGGTTTCCTTTGTAGTTTGATGACAAAGCATTACAGTGTTTGTTATGTTTGAACTCTTTGATTGTCTTGTTTTAATTTCTTGTGACTAAGAAAGTAATTTAGAGTAAATAACTAAAAGCTAAAATTTCCTCCAAAATAGTATTTTTAACACCCTAAGTTTGTTTTGTTAATTAACTCCTATTTTATAACTAGTTAGTTAATTTTCATAGGATAAGAGATACAAGTACTTTGTCACAGTAAGTGTTCGAGGTTTCACATTAGTTACAAATGAGTTCAGTTCACTGTTGTAGATGAAATGGCAAAAACGAGACAAAAATGTTTAGTGTTTAATCATCATACTTATGTTGGTGCCATGTTGCAATGACTGGGACCTATACAGTGCTTAAAACCTGCAACCCAGGTGTAGGTTTATGAGGCTCCTTTACATAAACATGGATCAATACTTACCTTCCATGTTCCCATCCCAGCCAAACCTAATCATTTTATATATACCTATCTAGCAATTAATTTATGGTTGGACTTGTCTTTTTAGTAAGTTATAAAGAGAAATTGAGAGTATTCCTCTTACTCCTGACTACTGCATATAAATTTACTACAAAACCAGGATTTGACAGTGTAAAATTGTCAAAAAGTCAAAACTTCACATTTAACTCTGCGTACAAAAAAATCTGTTTTTTCAAACAAATTCTATAAAAAATGCATACAATTTACAAAATGCAATAAAACATGCTAAATATTTAAGATACATCCAAACTAAATCTTGCAATTAACATAATACATTATTATGTAAGGCATTCATACAATTGTTGTTGTTGTCATTATAAATATATTATTTTATAAGCATGCCCAATTCTGTTAAGCTAGTCTAGTACTTATTGTGATAATAATATATACTACACTTCCATTAAAGCAGTCTGAACATAAGATTTTTATGTTTTCTCCAGAGTAATAAAAAAAACACCAAAATTCCCGTGCTGATATTTTTCCCCCAAAGATCCATCCAAATTAAATATCTAATGTATTGTTTCTTAACATAATGCATCATCAACCATTGTTCAGTATAATAGTAGTCATGTAGTAAGGGATTTTTGTCCTGGCAAGAAGTTCAATGGTATGTTTATATTAAATACATAAAATTATATGAAATAAGTATTTTGAAACAAAGTACATTTATTTGTGGGTAATGGGAAATACCGAATGCTCAAATTAAATGATGAGACTACTAATCTATATATACATAGGCAGATGTTTTAATAACTACTTTTAGTAACCACCCACTGTTAAGCATAAATTACAAGAAATTGTTTTTGTTTGTTGTCAAGTAATCATAGATTATTTTGGTACCGTACCAGTTTCACCACTAATAGCTTACATACCGCATACCTCCTGTCCACAAAATGTCATGGACACTAAGTTTGGAGTTCTAACAAACAAACATCTTACAAAGCTGCCCAACTGGTTACTTAGCAATGAGATTCCTTCTCAAGCAATGAAAGTGTACTTAATCAGTTCTGTCTAGTATAGTTTACTGTATCGCTTTTGTTTTATTGTTTATTCAGTAACCATGTATTATGGCGGCTGAAGTGACTAAAGGAACTAGAAATTATACATTTTTACTGCCTTACATTATTATATCAATGGGTAATAGTAGTACTTAGGGAGATGTAGGGTGTCTGTTCGATACCAGCACAAACATTTTTGACAAACATGGGATGTTTGTTGTGTCTGGGTGTTTGTGTATTATGCACTATAAGTATTAATTACAAAAGCTATAAGTATTCTATCAGTTATCTTTTAATAGCTTTACTTAGTTAGTGGCTAGATGGTGATGTTATATTATTAGCCACGATTGTATTTTTTAAATCGTATCTTTCATTTTTCATATGTGTTTGTTTCCTTCACTGGTATTATAAATAGGTATCTGTGTATTAACTAATTTCTTACTTAGTGTTGTATCAATTTAATAGTTTACAAGTAAAGGAATCCGATTGACCATTGATAAATTGGTACCATTCAGTTAAGTTTTTTCCCTGGTGTTTATTTCATTTGTTTTAATGAACTCCGATTTTTTTTACACTAATAAGTCCATGTTTGACCTTCTACTCGCCTGATGGTAAACGAAGGGGTAGCACGCATACTTAGAAGTTCCATATATCATACGGAACGAACCATGCTTTTTTAGGGTTCCGTACCCAAAGGGTAAAAACGGGACCCTATTATTGAGACTTCGCTGTCCATCCGTCCGTACGTCTGTCACCAGGCTGTATCTCAAGAACGGTGATAGCTAGACAGTTGAAACTTTCACAGATGGTGTATTTCTATTGCCGCTATAACAACAAATAGGTACTAAAAATAAAATAAATATTTAAGGGAGCTCCCATACAACAAACTTGATTTTTTTATAGTTAATGGTACGGAACCCTTCATGCGCGAGTCCGACTCGCACTTGGTCGGTGATTTTTTTAACAATATTATGTTTACCTGTCTTGTTTCGCTCTTTGGCTATTGATGCCCTTATACCTACATAAATGTACGTAAAAAAAGTCTTTGAACATTGACCTAGTTGAACTGCTATTTTTCCGGGTCTGTAATAAATCTCAGGGCACATTAGCGACATAAAAAATGAAAGAGAAGCCACACACGATATTTCGCGCAATAAGCTAAGTGAAACGGAGGTCGTAGCCCTGTCGAGATGAAACTTTAATGAGTATGCCTCGGAAGAGGCCTATATAGCGTAGCGTCCTACAGAGATATGAGAAAAACATCCCGTCGTATTTTGTAAATAAAATTTACAGCTATTCAAAAAACGTTACGTTTTTTACAAATACGTCGTCGAGTCTACAGAATACACATTATAGTATGTATCAAATAGTTTAAAAAAAAACACGCTTTACGCGCTAAAATTCGTGCTTATTTATTTAGCATCTGGTCAGTAATGAAGTTTGAGTAAAGCAACAAATAATAAAAATAGCTACGGCAACCTAGCTGGGAGACCGTCTGACAGCTAGTCAGGAGGTCTGAGGTTCAAATCCTCGGCACGCATTTTTTCTAAGTTAAATGCTTTTACCGCTAGTTTCAAATGGTGAAGGAAAATATTGTGGAGAACACCTGCATCTTCTGATAGTTTTTAACGTTCTTGAAGATGTTTGATGCCTGCTACCTCTCTAATGAGAAGTCCACGACCAGCAATGAGACAATTTATAAGAACAGACCTGAGCCAGAATGAAAATTGACCATGCAAAATTCGGACTCACGAACTAAATCCCGAACTTAATGTAAGAAAACACAATATGTACGGAACACTAAAAATGAGCAAGAAATTTACGTCGAGCTTTCTACAAAATGTTTATAAAAGTCGATAGATCAAACAATCGACGTTACATTGTACTGAAGAACGTACTTGAAACTCTTGAACTTCCTTTGTTTAAAGGATTTGAGTAGGTAGTTCGTGTGTACATGAAGTGAATACAGTGAGAATACAACATTACAAATATGTAGATTTGTCTATCTATATCGACAGTTTGTATCATTACGACGTAGTGGAATCTACGACTTAACTCCGTAATGCAAGGTCGCAATAGGACATTACATAGGTACGAGTAATATTAAGTAGTATATCCAACTATCTGTACCTAACACAAGAAATTAAAAAATATCGTGGAAACTGACGTGGTTAATTAATTAAGTCATAATGCCATTTTTTATCGTTTCTGTAAATACAAGCTGTGGCCCGCTGTTTTACCAACTGTTACCACTTGAACACTAATTTTTTTCGGGATAAAAGTAGCCTATGTGTTAATCTTGGGTGTCGGCTATCTCCATACCAAATTTCATCAAAATTGGTCCAGCTGTTTGAGCGTGAAGAAGTAACAAACATACAAACACACACACATTTTCGGCTTTATAATATTGGTGTGAAGTGTGATCTCTTATAACCGTTCTCATGATGCTAATGATTTTTTTTTAATATTTGTAACAAAACAGACTATAAAAAGAGTGGAGTAAACCAAATTTGGTGTTAAATAAATTTTTTTTTTAATGAGTTTAGACATTTTCAATGGAACAGCTGATTTTTTTTCGCGATTTCAATTCACTTTGGGTAAAAAGTTTTTGTTGTATTGATAAGTAATGAGATCTTTTTGACTAGCCATCCTAACCTGGTCTTATCTAGTAACAGTACACAGTGTACAGTTTTCCCTTATATTTATCCCGGTTTCCTTTGTTCGTTAGCAAATTATTATCCCATGCCAAATTTAGTAAAACTGGGCCCAGCAGTTTCCTCGTAAAATAGGTATCTCTTGTAGGTAGAGCTAATTTAAAATTTATAAATAATATACTTAATTAGTATCGCGATTATATACATTATATTATACAGCTTATTTCCTTATTGGCTATTTTATTGGATTTTCCCTGATAGTATCTACATTGCAGAAACTTGTTATGTAGTATTCATGTGCCTGGGAATTCAATATGTTCGCTCATTCATCACAAATATCACACTTCAATTCTGAGAAGGTATTCTCTCTACCTGCATTCCGGACCTCACAGATTTGCGGAGAATTTGGTCACGATTATCCCTAAGATGAATGATTCTGCTCTCACTTTCGCAGCCATTTTAAATTCAGCGCTTTAAAGTTGGAAAATGTCACAGCTAGAAGATCTAGTTATTTATGTCATGTAGGTACATAGAAAAAGCTTATTTATATCTATAAAATAATTGTTGTAATATAATAGGTAGTCTTTTTTTTTTTTTTGATTGGATGAAATTTGACAAAGCGATTTGTTTTGTCAGAAGGACATCAGATATGGCTGCTCTTAAAAATTTGAAAATCGCAGGTAGGTATTTTTTATTATTTAGGTAAGCCAAAAATGTGCGATAGCGAACTATTCCTACACAAATAATATGACCTAATAAAAATACTGGTTCCTCATTCTTATTTTGTTTTGTAACTTTTGTCTGTCTCTGTTTGTTTGTTTTTATTTTTGTGCTTGTGCTTGTTATAAAATAAACGTTTTTCTTTCTTTTCTTTATTTGCTGGTTTTCTCATGGGTTCTTTCTTTACAGAAAAGTTACTGTAATTATTTTTTTAAATCCTTACGTAAAAGTTTTAAAAACCCATTGCAACTAATTCCTGGCCTCACGTTTGCAAAACGCGATATCTCAATTAGATATACCACGTTTTTTTGTAAAATATTTCGGAAAATTGCATATTGCGACACCACCGATATACCGAACTGTGAAACGGTATTTGACAAAAAACTCAAAAGCACGACAAAAGCCCTCCAAACGCGGGCGTCAGACACCTGCGCCCAGTTCGTATGCCAGGCACACACCTGCGTGACAGATGTTCCGCGCTAATAGAAATAGAATACCCCTCTATTGAGTTACTAACTTATCTATTCGTGGCTAAATTACATGAAATAAAAATAAAGCATTAGAAATAATTACTAACGTCCTTCATTATCAATAAGACTGGTTAATTTGTCGGTGTTGCTGATTTCGGTAGCTTGACGACTGCCTATCTATGTATAAAAGAATTGCCAGACAGCGTTATATATCTTTAAACTAAGCAAAGCTTGTACGAAGTTGAAACTTAGATAAAAAATGGAACAGAGTACTCTGTCCTTATGGATATGGATATAGTCGTGAAAAAGTTGACCAGTCGAAAAATTAAAAAAATAGATTTAATCATTTTGTTTGGTAAATGAATTCAATTCAATTCAGAGGTCAATTGTATGGTGTATTCCGTCTCCTCTGCGCTTTTAACTCGAACCTAGAACCTTTTGGAATAGTATCCTTTACTGAACTCTATTACTCTTTCTCTTTTCCAAGAACACGTTAGAAAAACTTTACCACTAGAACATTTTGAATTAATTAAATACTCGCGTGTAGGAATTCCCCTTTAATCATGATGTAAGGATTAACGTTAAATGGGCACGTACAATGTACATCCATGTGGAAGTAAGGGTGTATTGACTTGGACGGTGTCAACGGCTCTGTTGTTTATCAACCACAAGATAAGTTATGGAATATAGAATAACTAGCTTATTAAATGGTGCGTAGCTGCCGCAAAGAGAAATTGTTCTAGGTATGTCTATATAACCTTCGTGCAAGTTCAAGCAATAAATTGACCAAGTTTTATAATCGGATAAACGGTGCAGCAGCGCATAAAACACGAATAAACAAACATTCATTCTTAAATGTATGTACAATTGTACACATTAGATATATTGTAGATTACAAGTAGGTACTAAATTTTTGATGTTTAAATATACTAAACAGTGCTGAATTTATTGACCTAGCTTTAGGTGGTGATGGATATGGTAAATATGCTGATGTCGATATCTTGTGACATCTTTAAATCTGTCCGAATGTAACGGAGTTTTATAGAAGAGGCCTCTAGCGAGTCTGATGACCCCGTCTGATTAGTCAGCAAGGTTTCATTTTGAACAAATTAAATTAGGCTTCATGATATCGTGCCGATGAACTCGACAGTTCAATGCTTCTACCAAAATTAACTGAACAGGACGAAACTGAAACAAGCGCCAGCCTAAATCCGGTATATCATGTCTAAATCCGGATTCCGGCTACAAAATGATACTTCCCCGTAATTCGGTGCGTCGCCGTAAGGTCACCTCGCCGGCCGGCAGCAGCGCTCGCGCATTCTCTCGTACGTGTGACCACAGAATACATGGTATTTATTATACGGCGGTCTGACTGCAGTTCGGTGACCCCGCTCCAACGAATCGGTTGGCCTCGATCGTGTATCAAGTAACTTGCCAAAAGTCAGCTGGTCTATTTGTACGTAAACGGTGACAAACTAGACTGAAAGGGTTGCTTTGAAAAAGTTTACTAATATTTCATCCATTGGTGAATGTAGTGTAATGATCTTATGATTTTGAGCATACCGTACGCACTTTATAACAACGTCGCTTAATGTTTTCTTGCAGCTAAGGACCCCATATGAAAATATGGCAATAATTTTGATTGTATTACCAATTTTAAAGGTTGACAGACATAAACTTATTGCGTTCTTGCCTTATAAGCTACAAAGAATAAAACAGTAACATTTTGAGAAAGTTCAGACCAGTCTTAATAATGCTATATATAAATTTAGCTTCATAGAGTTTTAATAATAAATTACATAGTTTTGCTTATTTACTAAGTTTCTATTTATTTACTACGTAGTCTATTGCTAAATTCTCCTATCCCATATTATTTTTGTATGTACATAAGTATAGTTTCAAGATCTAGATAATTTTGATTTTTTTAACACAAACTCCCAGAGTTTCAGAAAGGGTTACAATGTAACATGAATCACATGGATCGTTAGGTGATTACCGTATCACAAGCTATTGTTTTCCTTCAGCTTTGTAAGTTTATATCTTGGCACGTTCAAAACGTGCATCAAATCCGGCGAGGTGTAAGTTCTTGTTTCGCAACTTTATATGTTCGTGTTTATGGCGCCATAGAAAGCAAAATGATTTATGATAACACCGTATACAATGTCAGACATGTTGTTTTGTAAATAGCGTCTAGTGGTCCAAAAGCGGTCATTATCAAAATTGGTGCATTAGGTCAGCTCCAACAACTAACTAGCTTTAATGTTAGTTGGTTTAAAAAAAATCATCATCGCTATTTTACAGACTTTCCTCTTTCCTGTGCTAATCTGGTCTATGGTAATCGAATGTAACGATATCGTCGTCCCATCTTGCAGTTGGACGACCAACACTCCGCTCCAATTTCCTGCCCCAACACTCCGTCATTGCGGCTTGCAACGTCGGTCGCGTCCTAGTGAGCATAGTTAATTAATCTGGATCCATACATTTTGTTTTTACTTCACTGTTCAAGAGGAAGATTGTATTGACTGATTATGTACTCTGTTTTTATTGGCTTACGTTTGACCGCCAACTCGCCTGATGTTAAGCGAAGATGCGGTCTATGGTGGAGCACGCTCGCCTCGAAGAAACCGATTCAATCGCGACGTGAAGGCTCCCAATTTGTATCTATCAGGGAACACCCACTCGGGCAGCAAATTCCATTGTTTAACGTACAATGAAGGTAGACTCGAACCTTTAGTTTGAGTCTTTGGAATATCGACCATGAAGCGGTGTCGCTTCTTGGAGCTCCTGGCTGTACGTATTCCTGAAAAGATGTATTCCTATAAAACATTCTGTACCCTAAACAGGTTGACAGATTTTCGAGTCGTCATAGACTAGGTATATTTTTGTGACTTATTTTATGTTTTTCTCCTGTTCATATGCAATTATTCCTATTAATTCCAAAAACAAGTATTTCAAGACAAGCGCTAATGTCAATGATAACGAAAGTCAGACTTTGATGTTTGTTCGAATCGTTGCTGTAGATATTGATATACTAATATCGATTTTTGTCTCTAAACGAATACGAAACCTCTTAATAAATTCCTTAGTTTGAATGCCCTGTTAGCTCATTTTGTAGAATATCTGCTCCAAGAGCTGTTGGGTATGGTGTATGGGTTTATTTCCTAACAGGACAAACAATTAAGTATGTGATAATAAATGTTTGTTCTGTGTCTAGGTGTCTCTGAGATATTATAAGTAGGTACGTATTTACAAAAAAGCGTATAATATTCTATCAACTATAATAAAATTATAAGGACCAGATAATCTTCTGGTCCTTATAATTATCCTATAGTATCTACCTACAAGCTTTGCTTATTTTGGGGCTAGATGGCGCTATGTGAAATGTCCTACGATATCTATTAAACGTTTTCAATTTTAGGGTTCCAATGCTCGCAATTTGGTGCTGTTTTTCTTGTTGCTGCAGAAAATTTTGATGAGGTCGTTTGCCTCTCCCAATACGTGTACATTCATGTTTCGTATTAAGAACTACCTGTAACCAATCAGCCCAATTCCATATTGATTTGAGAGAGGTATAAGCTATCTAACATCCACTCCTCGAGAGGTGAGTTCAACGTAATTCGAGTAATCACTTCGTATCCGGATCAAGAGTCGATTCAAAGTAATTTCCGTCTACAAAAAAAGACCGTTGGACCGTCAGCGGCTCGTACTCGATTACAAACTGGAAAAGACCGGCTCTCCCTTCTACGCATTTACCTACTACAGGAGGAAATAATTTGATTTATATATTAACATATTATACCTGATTTGAATTCTGTAATATTTTGCAAATATAATAACATGACATTTCGTCCTTGTATATAGAACTGAATTTAGTGGAGATGTTTCTTAGACATTCTGGTTGTAAATCCTTTATACTTATCGTTAGTAATTATTTATTAGCCGGGGTCCGCTTTTCTTTTGTGTAACATCCACTTAGCACGGTTTTGAGTATTTTGTATTTGACAGCCTATATAGACTGTATAATATGGTCAAATACATATGTATTTGACCACAGCTCACCTGATGTTGAGTGACGGTGTGGTCGAAGATGGTAAACACACCTAGCTTAGAATGGAACTGGCTTTCAAGTGTTGATGTTTGGCGGCAGCTTTTCAACTTGTGGATGGTAGCTAGCCAGCCGAGTACTAGAAAGTACCCTACCATCATTCTATGGTTAATTTACGATGTTTCCCTTCATTGGCAGATCACGCTCATTGTTGGGGTTTGAATCCACGCGCTTCTGCGTGAGAACCGACCGTGCTAACCACTGAGCTATGATCGTTACAAACGCTACTGATTGTCGATTTATTCCGCAGGTATTCGGAGTACATGGCCCAAAAGTTGCGGAGTAGGTAAATTCTGCTTGTCTATACTAATATTATGAAGAGTAAAGCTTTGTATTTTTGTATATATATATATATATGTCACGAATAAGCTTAAAACTACTGGACCGATTCTGAATAATTGGAATCAAGTGTAATTTAAAAGGTCTGAACGCTGGTAGGATGTATTTTATTATTTTTGTAAATCACTTCCTACCCAAATTGGTTATAGATAATTTCTTTAAACATCCTTCGTATCAAATAGGTAAAAATAGGTACTTAACAAATGGTTTCCGTTCCCTAATGACTTTTCGGTTCATAAACATATTTGTTATCTGATCTTCTTTCAACGAGTATTTAATTAGAACCAACCATAAAATTATACCTATTCTTTTCGGAGTTGTTCTCATAAAAATCGTCGATTGTTTTAATTGAATCGTTCTTTTGTGAGGCTTGAAGCGCCGTAATTGATTTTGTGGTTGGCGTAATAACAATTAACATACCAGCTGAGTGTGCACAACGTGCCATACTCAAAGTACTTCTTCATTTGCCATTCAGGCACCCAACAAATGACGTTTACGAGAAAGCATCTGTACTAAGTGTTAGAAAATTATTCATTTATGAAAGTTTGCGACGATACCATAGAAAAACTGTCCCGGCCTTACTAAATGAAACCAAAAGACCCCGGCGGTGTCCTGTCCCGGGTGCTAAATTAAAATTTGCACGTAAAAGTTTTGAAGGTATTGTTCCGCGTTTATATAATAAAATAGAACTTCGTCATAAAATACGAAATTATAGTAATAATGAGATTAAAAAAACTATATTAACTTGGCTAAATACATTTGATTATGATAGATTGGAACTTATGCTTACTGACCTAGAAACATCATAAAATGTAGAATGCACAAGCATACACACACACTCACACGAACACACACGCTACATGCATACGTACACACACCCGTGTGCGCTCACACATACACACACTCACACAAACACACACACACACACACACACACACACACACACACACACAAATATATATATTTATATATAAATGCAGGTTAAATTTTTGTTTGTTTACTTTAATTTTTAATTGTTTAGTTTTTTTTGTCTGCATTTGGCCTTCTGTATAAAAATATCGGGAGAAGCCATTGGTTCCCGAAACACAGTACTATTACTAGTTCGGAGCCAATGGGTTCATTTTTATGTAACTATGAATTGTGCCAAATAAATAATTTGAATTTGAATTTTGAATTAGTTTCTTGGATGCTTTATTTAAACTTATAGTTTTATTTTATGTTTTACAGTACATTTTCTATATTATTTTTGTTGTACCTACGTCATGCTTGCAGAACCATCGGTTTAATTAAGACGTCCGATGTCAATCAATCAGTGTTAACATTTATTCCATTACGCACCGAGGAAAGTTTAGCAGTCTATGTATGTATGGTCTTTTGTTTTCTCGTATATGTATATAGGTATAACTGCTAATCGTATTTTGCCTTTTGACGCGTCTTAGCAATGTGCTTGTCTAAGGCTATATTTAAGTTTAAGATAGTGGATTTTATAACCTTAATTTATATCTCAAAAAAATAATTTGTGAAATAATAATAAGTACTTAATATACTTACCTATATTAATATTACTTTAATACCAATATTTTACTGACAAAACCAATGTTACGAGTCAAATTCCGTGATACCATTTTAAATATAATATCATTAAACTAGCTGCGCCCCGCGGTTTTACCCGCGTGGTAATGGATGATGATGATGATGAAAAGTACCCTAGGTCTTATTCTAGAGCCAAAAGTACCGACATGCAAAATTTCACCCAAATCCGTTCAGTAGTTTACGTGTGAATTAGTAAGGATATATCAAGTAAGTAAGGATATGGGCGATTCCATTATCGCGGGTGCAACGTTTAGACGCATGTTTTGGTTTCATGTAATTAAATAAAAAACATTTTTAATGAAATTAGTCTTTAAAAGACTACATTTTAATGTTTTATCTTCATATTAGTTTACAAAAATTTTAAAAGAATATTATCAAAGCCAAGAGGAAGGTTCAAAGTGTCATCGCGGGTGCAACAAATTTGGCCCAACCTTTCCAGATCATAGATAAAAAACGCAAAAATCTGTTAATTGTGCTACATTTAATATGTTATGTCATAATATTTTGTAAGATATTTAAGTAACAAAGTTCATAAAATAAAAACTCTAAGCAAAACAAAAATAAACAATGAATTATTCATTTTTAAACATATCGCGGGTGCAACATCAAATTATCGCGGGTGCAACCAGTCTAATTTAAGTGAATATAAACATCAATTTAACTTATCTAGGAACAAAATGAGAGATCAAATCATATTTATTGCTAATTATTATACTTTTGTAATCACTTATATTAATTATTTCTTTTCAAACACGTCAATATTCGCCGAAAATTCTATTAAAATATTATTTCCATCAGTCTTTTTCTCCGGCGCTTCCAACCTCGCGATAATATCATCAAATTGCACGTCTGCTATATCATTAACGATTTCTGTGAAACGTTTGCCATCAATAGTCGTCATAAATTGTACTCTGACTTCTCCATCTTCATCCATATCGCTCTGACACAACCCCACATATCGATATTGAGTAATTTTTTTGCCAGTTTTGCAGAGCAATTGTACGAGCACATACAAACCAGCACAGATATCTTTCGGTAAGACAACGGCTTGGACAGTAGCAGTTTTAGGACTTGCTTCTGGGCATGATTTTGAAACTTGAAGAGACGTTGATGGAATTTCGTCATTTACAAATTCATTGTCTGAATCAGAGTCTGAAGTACTGTAAACATCAGAAACGTGCAATCTCTTTTTAAGTGGCAATACAGATTTAATAGGTTCCAAATCGTCATCGATCCAATCACTTTCTGTATTAGTGGTGAGGTTTGGCGACTTCAAAACCAAAGTGCATTTATAATGCGACAGTGAAGTGCGCGCCACAGAAATGCTATGAGCGTCTTCAGCCTGGAAGAAATGTTTTGATTGAATGCCTGGTATATTTTTTAGCTCTATCCATTGGTCATCCAACATGGCTATCTTTTCTTTAACTTCTTCTTTTGCTACAAATTTAAAGAAGATATTCTTAGAGAGACTGCGTGCTAAATCATAGAATTCTAGGGCACTGTTGACGATGGCTTTCCGGGACTTAACCGCGATCCACACTGATCTTTTGACACTTCCACCAATTCCATCAACAGCACCTTTTCCATGTGAGGCAGCGAAAAAGTTCCATTCAAGGTGATTGAATCCATATTTTGCTTTGAGTGAATTCATACTTGCTATCACATATCGATTTTTAAATTGAGCGGCGCAATTATCGCTGAAGATATACAAAAATGTAATGTTATCAGAGACCGACTTGATGTACTCAAATATTTTTTGCAGAAAGAGATGCACAGTATATTTATTGTGACTTAGTTCATCACTTACTATGACCAATGAATGAAGTTTTTCGGTAGTCCAAATACAACACGTGAAAAGCGTGACTTGTGCATGAGACCAATGTGCCGATTGTATTTCGTCTTGGCTAATTAGCGCGTAATTCTCGGCAAAATCTATTTGTACAACAGCTTTCTCACTGGTCAGATCTTCTTTTGCGTTTTGAAAGTAATTGGACTGTACCCTTTTAACAAAAGAATGTAGCTTGAATTTACCAGTACTGTCATGTAGTTCGTCTAATGCTTCATTGAAAGGTTTGCTAATTACGATCTGTTTTGGTCTCTGATTCTGAAAGATCCAGGCCTTCCAATTAACACAGGGATTGGAATCTAGAGTAATATCCCAAATATTGGATTCTTTACATGCATCGCAATTACTGGACATGCAGTCTTCATTGTCGAGACTACAAGATACCTGTTTTAAAAGCTCTTGGTGAGTTTTGGGAAAGTCTGTCGTATGTTTCGAAATAGCGAGAAGAAGATTAATATAATTTGAGTGAGTTGTACATACGCAAACATTATGAGGAGTATCGTTAATCGGCAGAATGTGAGCTGGTCTTTCATTATAAAAAACAGTCTTGCCTACAGACATTTCAGGATGAGTTTCTTTAAAAATTTCGAAGGCTTCTCGAATGTTCATAATCATTGTTCTTTTCTGGATTCTCATTTTCGTTCCCGTATTGGACTTGACGGTTTTTACATCTTTTATGCCAGGCATTTGTCTGCTAATGTCATCCCTATTAAAAAAATCACAAATCTGTTTTTTCCCTTCATCCGTTAGCTTTCGAAGCGCTGCGTTAGGGGCGTCATTTTTGTCAAATGCAGCAATATGAAATTCAGAAGCTATTTTTTTTAAAACTTCCACCGCTTTGGTGGGACTAGCTGGTAGATTACGTTTTACTTTTGCCACGGCCTTCCCTAGTGTGCGAGGACTGATGTATTTAGTACACGTTTGTTTAACTTGTTCTTCTTTACGCCGCTTTCTAGTTGCCTGCATTCTTTCTTTGGATCTGATTCTAGCCAACACTTTTAAATCTACATCTGTCTCCATTTTCTGTTTCATTACTTCTCTCCGTTTGGTATCACGAAGCGTCTCCCGACGGAGGTGTTCAGCATGTAGCTCAGGGTTTTCTTTTAATTTCCGCCTATATTTCTGCGAAGCAGTCTCCGTGTGTTGCTCTGTTGTCATTATAACCGATATTTCTGTAAAATATACAGAATATAATATAAGAACACATATTAAACATATATCATCAATCGTATTCAGCATATATTATTAGTCAAGGCATATCAAAACAACAAAATATGTAATTAATCACACAAAAATGTTAAGTAACAAAAAGTTGCACCCGCGATCTGAAACCAAGATCGCGGGTGCAACCAATTTAAGTTATCGTTTATTTTAACCTTACAATCATTACACTCTTAAAAACGATTAATTTAAGTCTAGTTTTGTTTTTTTCTTACTTTTGCAAAGTTTCACATTGTGAGCTCTTTCTTTCTCTTAAAAAAGTAAACTTTTATATCTTTTGCATCGCGGGTGCAACAATTCAACAAGCAGTTAACTAGCAGTCAATAATATGAACAAATAACAACATATACTTACATTTTTTGGAACAGGAGGATAACTAAATACTGTCACTTCACGTTTAGCCGGTAAAACATAACCTCAAACTGTCAGCAACAGCTGTTTCGCGCCAGTGTTGCTAGGTATGATTTTCCAGTTTGCACCAACTCTTTGGATGGTAATATTTTCAAACGCGCCAAAAAAGCAAATATGGAGTAAAATCAAATAAAAACATATTAAATATTAAATTTCGACTTTCTTCTTTGCACTGATAACAAAAAAAACAAGTAATAGCGTGATTTAAAAAATAATGTCGGAAATCGTCTATAGCGGAATCGCCCATATGTAGGATATACACTGAATTTTTGTATTATATTTATTTTACGAATAATAAACAAATGTGTCAAAATAAAGTATGTCAATTTCGTTCACATGCTGAAAGGGTGTGAGTTCGAACCCCGAAAATGAGCTTGAGCTCCCGGTGAAAGAAAACCATCGTGAGGAAATTATAGCGTGGTGGTAGGGTATTTTATAGTACTAGGCTGGCTAGCTACCACAGTTGAAAATCTGCCGCTAAGCACCTAATAGTGTGTTCTAGCAGCCACACTTGAGAGTCAGTTTCATTCCAGGCTCGGTATGCGTTACAATCTTCGTCCACACCGTCACTTAACATCCGGTGAGCTGTGGTCAACTTTTTTTATTTTACTTAATATATATATCTACGTTTGACCACCAACTCGCCCGATGTAAAGCGAAGAAATCTATTCACTCTAGCCTTGTCCAAACGTCCAAATTGTAATTGACAAAATTACAAAAAAAAATAAAAAATTCGATGCTTTCATGATCGTCATCATCGTCAGTCTTCTTTATCCACTGCTGGGTATAGGCCTCTCTCTTTTCATGCCATCTGCCTCGGTCCTGTGCCAATCTGGTCCAGGTTCGATGCTTTAGCTTGTATCAGTTTTAGGGGATGCTGGGAAAAAACAATGATGACAACCCTGCTCTGTGAAAATTATAAAATCATTGGCAGAGGCCAGCTGAGTACGAAGGTAGAAAGTGGCCTTGCATACTCGTACATATAATATAGTGGAGGCCACTTCACTAACCACCGTGTGAACGGTGAAAGTAAGAACAAGGGACTGAAATAGTCACGTTACGTAATTGAGTCTACTCTGAGTGTACTATACTATAGGTACGTACGTACGTACTCTGAGTGTACTATACTATAGGTACGTAAAGAAAAAAAATAGCACGTCATATAATGCTATTAATTTTATTAATCATCTCATCTGTAATTATATTATCAAATCGTAAGACATTTCACACAGCGCCATTTAGCCCCAAACTAAGCAAAGCTCGTACTTTAGTAAATAATAAATAAATAAATATCGTAGGACATAACACACAGCGCTATCTGATCCCAAACTAAGCAAAGCTTGCACTATGGAAGTCAGATAACTGATAGATTACGTGAATCCTTTTTTTTTAATTTAAATATTTGTCTTGGGTCGGAATCGAACCGACCCCATACAGCTCTTAAAGCAGAGATACTATCCAATGAGCTAACAGGTAGGTTAGGCAGGGCATATAAGTGTATGATCTTCATCGGCATTATTAGTCTACTGGTGGCCGACCACTTCAAAGAGTTAAGTGCAATCCGTTTCGGCCGTTTGTTCAAATCCATCATTTATAGCGTTGATAGCTCAGTGGTCGGTGACACGCCGCGAAGGTCGTGGGTTCAAACTCCAATAATGAGCTCGAGCTGCCGGTGAAGGAAACCATAGCATGGTGTTAAGGTGTTTTCCAATACTCGGCTGGCTAGCTATTAACCTCAAGTTAAAAATTTGCCGCCAAGCACCGGCAGCCTCACTTGCCATTCCAGGCTAGGTGTGCTTTATCATCTTCGATCACACTGTCACTTAACATCAGGTGAGCTGTGGGTAACCTAGCTTGTCAAATATAAAAGAAATATCCTTGCTATCGTTATAGCTGCAATAGTAGACAGACGTGAAAAAATTATACATAATAAAATTATTTTGCACGATACAGCGCCTAACTTAAAATTTAGCAAATTAATTTCCCTGGAGTACCTACGTTGAGTTTTGAACGTTTCACCAGACAAAAAGGACTGCCGTCTGCCATTTCGAAGCTCTATTCACAATTAATAAACCTCGCTCTAAAACTACACCCGTTTGATAACAAAGGATGTCGAAACTGGAGCAACCTAGATTTATTCATTAATCAGGATATTCTTAAGTAGAAAATGTTTTAGTGTGGGCGTATTTCATTCCATTTAAGCCATCAAGTAGATATGTTTGGTTGATACCAAATTGGTTTTGCTTTCTATGCGAATCTTTTGTTATCGAGAAATGAGTCGCGAGAATTCTCGTCATGCAAGCAGGAGTGTAGGAGTGGTTCTCTGTAAAACTTCCGTCGTTCTCACATTCGGCCTATTTGGAGTTGCGTGGTCGTCCGAGACCGGATATAACGCAGCCTTTTATCGATGCGTGCTTGGCTTGCTGAACAGTCAGCGTGGACGGTCACCAGTAGAGCTGTGACAAGCTGACTCACATCCAGTGATTCTTAGAATTTGTACTATCGTAGTAGGTTACGGACCTTCAGGGAATTTCTAAATAGGTATCATCGATAGTCCAGCGTCGTTTTTACTAAACCTACAGGAAAACTCGTAGAAAATATTGAGAACTACTTTTTTTTTTCTTTTTTATTGAAAATGTGCGCTCCACAGACAACGGGGTCCGTGACCTTTGTCAACTTTGAATTGCAATATTTTATTTTTTTACAATATAGGAAGAGGAAGTTACTCATATTAATCTTAATCTACCGTTGAAGTACTAGTTTGTGTGTATACCGCGAGCAGACCAACGACTCGCAAGCAGGACCCGATCACGAGTATGACGCATGTGCCATAGCCCTCCTCAACCATATCTGAAGGAAGAGAGCTATCCGACAAACGACTCCGCCGCAAGGAGCCATTTTTTCTTTTTGCAAAATTCAATGACGATAACACGATCAAAAAATACTGTAAGGATATATTTCGATTCCCACTCAGGACTAACATTTGTGTGATTAAGATCGATGTTTGTCCTGTGTCTGGGTGTACTGTATGTACCTATTCATAAAAAAAAATGAATTTAAGTATTCTATCAGTTATCTGACTTCCATAGTACAAGCTTTGCTTAGTTTGGGGTCAGATGGCGCTGTGTGTAATGTACTGTGATATTTATTTATTTATTTCATGGAGTTAATCTTTCCTTTTTTGTCTTCATAGCTCAATTTTATCTCGCTACATCTAGACGGTTTACAGAATCGTAACACCTAGATAAACGTGAGACAAACGGAAGAATCATGCGGGAAAAAATCACACCTAGACATGCAAATGAACGTAATTGTTTTAGTCACGGAATTTCTACGCATATTTACGTAATAGGCAAGCAGGCAATAACGTCGTAACGATTCCAATCTAGAATTCTGATACAAAAAAGTTAAGGCGGTAACTTCGGAGTAATTTAATATCTGTTTCCGACAATGAGCTTTGTGGCTGCGTGAGTTATTATTCAAATGTAAGCTTTGGTAATTGTGGTCCAGGCCGGGCTGTCCTTAGTCATAGAATAAATGATACACGCTACGTCCTCAGGGTGAGCGGGATGGACGAGGATAGGGAGGCAGGGGCTTTGACCCCGTGCCCGCAATCAGGGCCACTCGAAGCGAGTCTCTAACCTTTCTAAAAAGAGTGCCCATTCCGAATGAAATACTACGGAGACTTCTTCAAACGTATTTTTTTTGACATTACACACAGCGCCATCTGACCCCAAACTAAGCAAAACTTGTGCTATGGAAATCAGATAACTGATAGAATACTTGTATACTTTTTTTTAAACACATCATCATCATCATCAGCCTATCGAAGTTCACCGCTGGATATAGGCCTCTCGCAAGACACGCCACTCAGCCCGATCTTTGGCTTTTCGCTTCCATGCACCGCCAGCACCTACGTATATCGTCACTTCATCGAGTCTCAGGGCGTCCTACGCTACGTTTGCCAATACTTTTGTAAATACATACTTGTAATAAATACAGAATACCCAGACAGAACAAATATTTTGTTTAGACCACAAAATGTTTATCATGGATGGGAATCAAACCCACACCCTTCAGATCTTGGAGCCGACACACTACCAATGAATCAACAGGGCTGCAATTTGATGGTAGTAGAGATTTTGTCGTTCAGACGACTGCGTGTTACTGTACCAGTGTCCATCAATTTGAAACCTAGTTACAAGTCTATTCGCCTTCGAACCAAATACGGACGAGTCCTAAATTCTTTTAAATGGAACAAACCTGACTAGGCGAAACCGGATTATAACAAAAGCGAGAGTTGCGCAATTTCAATAACTGCTATGCTTACATACATAGATAGAATGGCCTAGTTCGCAAGGCCCATAGGAACTGATAGCTTATCGTCTGTAGGATCGATAACGCACTCGAAGCATTAGTCGATGAGAGAGCTAAGTACCCTTAGCCCATATACCAGTCTCCTGTCGTTAACTAGATTTCCTCATGATACTTGAACAGAACTTTGAACCAAGCGCATTAGTGATGATTTGTTTAATAAGAGGTGATGAACATAATAACTATGAATTAGGTTTATATGACTCTTGCATAAGTGCATCAAACAAAACCGGTTACGCGCCATGGTCATAATTTACCACTAATCTTGACCCACAGTCAACCCACGACCAGTTCTCGGCGCAGATGAAGGCCTGCACGAAGAGATTTTATCAATAAAACTACTATAAAAGAAATATCCATTTTGTATACCCCGGAAGTTTTTTAAATGGGTAGCGCAACGGTTGTGATGATGTTATATGCTTATTCATCGGTGGTGTTCTGTGTATCAACTTCTTGGAATTATATTTGAGTCATTTGATGGCACATTTTAAAACAATTATGGTACCGGACCAGATGAACGAACCTAATTCTTCAAAATAATAAAACTTGTAAACGTTGTACGTTTTATAGTTGCATTATCATAAAGGCGAACCAATCACTAACACAAAACAAATGTTATTTTTTTTTTCAAAATATGACTAGGTACGAATATTCAGTTTAAGGTGGTTCGATTTCCATACAAATAATTTTTTGCCATTTATGGACAAATGGAGTATAATTTTGCAGTGAAATCACAGCTACTGGCATTTATTTTGGTCTTTATTTGCGGTAAATTACAATTGCTTAAATAAAACAGTAGATTAATAGCATAAAATCAAATTTATGAATGATTTATAAATTTATGATTTTGAATAAAACTGTTCAATTCAAGCCATTGTAATTTACCACAAATAAAGACCAAAATAAATGCTAGTAGCTGTGATTTCACTGTAAAATTATGCTCCATTTGTCTACAAATGGAAAAAAATATCTCTATGGAAATCGAATACGACTAAACTCGATTTAAACAAACAGGTTGTCTCGTATCATTTATAATTCCATTTCACACACCCATCTAATATAATCTGAATCAGGATTGTCAATTTTTATAAATATAAAAAGTTTATTCAAAAATTATTCAATTTTTGTTTACACTCGGAGCCCGGCGAACAAAGTTCCTCATAGCAGATTTACAAAAAACTGTTTTTTTTTTTGTTTTAGTGCTGCGGACAGTGCGGATTCACCAATATTGGAAGAAGCCGGCGAGAGCGGTTCAGAACAGAAACCCAAACCCTTGGTCAAATATGGAGAACTCGTCATACTCGGGTGAGTAATTAAGAACAAATCACATAGTAATTGAAATAAGATGAGCTAGCTAGTACAAAACAAACCGTTAAGGATGTTGCGGTGGATGTGGGGAAAGCCCACATGCTCTTGGCTTGTGGTCAGGTAGGTTAATTTAAGTTTAAACTATGATGGTAAACCAAGGTCGTCGACTCGGTGTCCTATCCATGTTCAAATGTAATCAAAATTATTGATGACGTAAGAGTCACGTACTATAGAAAATGATAATAAACGTAAAATTTCTAAACTTGAGTCAGACCGTACTTTGAATTCATATAGTACCATTTATAAAGTACAAATTATTCTATACAAGCTTTTAACCGCTAATTTGTCCGCGTAGAATTTAAGAAAAAGAGTGTTCAGTTTGCAGTATATAAGAAGTATCCTATATGTTAAGACTATTATTATGTTGGTTGTTGACAGCCCTGTTGGTTCATTGGTAGTATGTCTGCTTCGAGAGCTGAAGGGCGTGGGTTCGATTCCCACTCAGGACTAACATTTGTGTGACTAACATCGATGTTTGTTCTGTGTCTGGGTGTACTGTATGTAATTACAAAAAAAAAAGTATTTAAGTATTCTATCAGTTATCTGTCTTCCATAGCACAAGCTCTGCTTAGTTTGGGGTCAGATGGCGCTGTGTGTAATGTTCTATGATATTTATTGATTATTTTATGTGTGCCAAATTTCATCCAAATCCTTACAGTAGATTTTTGCATGAAATAGTAACAAACATCCATCTATCCTTACAAACTTTCACAATTTATAATATTACTAGGATATCCGTCTTCTTTATTCCTTATTATTAGAATTGTCTTTAACTCTTGACTATCATATAATTCAGGATAATTCTCTCTTCTACGTTTGCATGTTTACAGATCCACCTTGACCGTTTAAATGGACCATTCTTGCGTCTACAGTAATTTATATCTAGCTCATTTCGTATTGAAGATCCGAAACTGGATAGTGTATACATATATAATGTTCGTAGTAGATATATGTATAAGTACCTACGCGTAGATGCTACTGTGACTACAATTATAGTCTTGTCGCTTGTTATGACAGTAAGTACTTATGTATGGCTCATTAGGCTGTCTGACAATCCATGCACTATGTACTCAACTACCTAGTGTCAGTGGTCTGTCACAAGGTTAAACAAACGCATAAATATAAAAGCTACAAATATGAAAGCAGAGGTATCAATATACACTTGCTAGTTATATTAATGGCGCAGTTGTTGTAAGTGGAAGTTTGTTTTACTAATTACATACCTGATTATGGCAGCCCTAAACATATACGAGTATAACACAACTAGCGACCCGCCCCGGCTTCGCACGTGTGCAATGTAGATACTAATGTGGTGCATATGCATTATACATACAAATATTCCTCTTGAATCACTCTATCCGCGTTATAAATCCGTTGCGTAGTTTAAAATATCTAAAAGTGTACAGACGACGGGAAGTGACTTTGTTTTATACTATGTACAGATTATGTATCCGTTGAAGTTTTGTAATCGACTAAGATCAGTATTTATCTCGTTGAGATAATTAAAGGAAATTCAAAGGAAGGAATGGATTTACATGTTCTTAATATGTAAACCGCGAAGCGTCCGCTAGTATATAATAAAGAGTACAGTGGATTGAACTCCGAAGGTACCGTGTATTATGGAAATAAGAACGAGGAACTATTCTGTTACACTGCGAGGGACTATCTCGACGTACACGTTCTTATTACCATACCCGA
Organism: Biston betularia; assembly: GCA_905404145.2. Classification (NCBI taxonomy): domain Eukaryota; kingdom Metazoa; phylum Arthropoda; class Insecta; order Lepidoptera; family Geometridae; genus Biston; species Biston betularia. The sequence continues at coordinate 8,205,583 of FR989879.1, forward strand.
TGTTTTTGGAATATAGCTTGGGACAGTTCTACTTGGAAACATAGTTTCTTAATTATGCCCCTCAGGCCCACAACGGTTGCTGTAGCCTGCTGTAGGTAGACTTTTTCTAAAGAAGAAGACTACATCATCCACATCTTGGAGTCATCATTCCGGAAAACCATAAATCTGGGCATCTTTAAAGCTAGAATAAGCACCTTTTTGGTCTGTATACTTTTTCAGCCGTAAATCTTTTTTGTCAGACGAGTTTGTTGACGTAATCCTCTTCCATATCCACTCGTTATTATCCGTCATTGGGCTCATTGATGGAGCGACGACCTACGTTTGAAAGTTGCACGTACTACTAAGGACTACCTACGTACTCTATCTTTACCTACACTAAATTACTTATATGAGAAACGTATTCGTAAAGAGCTTGATTCCTATTATGCTACAAGGTATTCTGTGTCACTGAGGTATACTACCAGGTAGCTGTTAATTTCTTAGTTCTTTAATTTGTTGATTTTATATCAATTCTTTGATTTTTTGTCACGTAAGCAGTCTTCAAGTGTTTTTATAGGACGATTAGTTTAATCGATTACTTTTAATGACCATTCGACAAGTTTCGACAAGAATTATGATTATGGCGCTGATTCAAGTTTGATGACTCAAAAGTTTACTAGCAGAGTCATTATGGTGACGAAATACCATGCAACCAACTTGCACTAGCTCATAAGGTTTTTGTCTGTTTTTTTTACCTAATCTAAGAGTATCTGTATATAAATTATACCAATTTTTCTAGCCCGCGTTTGAGAATACAAACACAATCATCAAAGTAATGAGCGCCGAAGCAGTGTTTTGTTACTCAAAGTTCTGTGTATCGCTACAATGATCATGGACATTGGACAGGCGTTATCTCTTACTATCGTCTCGTTACTTTTACACAAAAAAAAGTTATGTATTTTTAGGTAAAGTTTTTTCTTCTTTGTCGATTGTTTTCATTTTCACCAAAATAACAAACTCGGAGCATAATTCTAAACAACGAATGCTATCGTTAAAGTTATTTTTAAAAGATTTTCTTTCCTGATTCTGATGTAAACCAAACATTTGATCGTGATTGATGGCATTAATGGCACATACGTGTAACGTATTTCGCGATCGGTTGCTTATACGTCACATCTACAAAGGCTATACATTTATTCGTATCTGCGTTGCTGACGTTACTTCCGGCATTTCCTAGAAACGAATACTGCAAAGAACATGATATACCATAGTCATAGTCATAGTATTTTATTGATAACATAAGTTACAAGTCAATAAAAAAAAAAAATTATTTAAAATAAGTGGATTAAATTTCAAATGTCAATTGTATATTAAAAAAATAATTACCATAAAAAATAATTCAAATTGTGTAAAATAATAACAATTAATAAATTAATTGAATACAAAATACAGTTTAAACAACAAATATACAGTTTTTTGGAACATTATACGTAGTCACATTATTTAAATAGACAGGTAAAGCGACCTTACGAAATCGTTTTTCTGGAATATACCTACCTACATACGTTGTTAACTTTTTTAAAATTTATCATAAAATTTAAAAATATTGCCAACAGGAAGATTATAATAATCTTATCTGAAAAAAAAGTCCACATGACTGACGACTAGATCAACTGTGATACATACTTCAAACACTGTTACAAGCCCATAGCACAATCTTTGCTTAGTTTAAGGCTAGATGGCGCTGTCTGTGCAAAGTGTCCATCGATATTAATTCTTTACTAGCTTCTCGTCGCGGCGTCGCTCGCGCAGTCAAGTGGATTCTTCATAGTACTATCTGGACGACACTTCTCTCTTCACAACAACAATTTTACCACATTCAATGTATAGATTGCGCTCATCACTCTCATGATATCACATCTGTATTTTAGCAACGATGATAGCTCAGTTAGTGCGCTCGGTTCTCATGCTAAAGGGCGTGGGTTCAAACCGCAACAATGAGCTTGAGCTGACCGGGAAGGAAAACATCGTGAGGAAACCATAGCATGGTGGTAGGTGGTTTGGTCTAATACTCGGCATCTATTCCAGGCTAGGTGTGTTTACCATATTCGACCACACCGTTACTTTACATCAGGTGTGCTGTGGTCAAACACTTAGCCTAAGAAAAAAATTAAACGCTATCGTCGCTCTTAGTTTCGTATACGTCCCGCTCTCACCTCGCCGATGGCCTTATACTGATTTCGTCCGCGCAGTTAGAGAGAAAACTATAGTTGTAGGAAGAACGTTATAAAGGAGTATAAATTTATTTCTATCCTCTTTGTATGTATGCCCTCCTTACTTTCGGAATATATTGTTTCAATTCCCGGAATATTCACTTGGGTTGCCTTTATGCGTCTAGACTGGCCATAAAAGCAATCGTGCGCATAGATAACTGATGCATAGAATGTCCAGATGACATCACTGGGTCTGGTCTTATATCGGATATCTTCTTGAACATTTTATCGCACACGGATGCCTTTTGTGGAATGTTTTCATTGAAACAAGCACAGCACTTTCTTTTTCTTTAGTTGGATGTTTGAAAGGAATACAGATTAGATTATATTATTACTTTAACGATAACTTACACATTACAGAAAGAAATAAGTATAAGACGTAGTACTCATTTCATACTAGTTGCGTTTCGCGGGTTTTAACGACGATTTTTTTATGGTCGACACGCTAAGGTGTTTGACCACAGCTCACCTGATGTTAAGTGATGGTGTGGTCGAAGATGGTAAAGCACACCTAGCCTGGCTCACAAGTGAGGCTGCCGGAACACATCGTTAGGTGCTTGGCGGCCAACCAGCCTCGCTAATCACTGAAAATTTGAAAGTTGAAAATCTGCCGCCAAGCACCTAACGGTGTGTTCCGGCAGCCTCACTTGAGAGCCACTTCAATTCCAGGCTAGGTGTGATTTATCATCTTCGACCACACCTTCACTTAACATCAGGTGAGCTGTGGTCAAACACGTAGCCTGTCAACTATAAAAAAAAAGCTATCATCGCTACAAATTTCTATTATTTATTTTCTATTGTTCCCGTATTTTTTAACCAAGCAGTCTAGGCTAGCTCTCGATAAAGAAAGAAGGTCGCCGACTTCTCTCGACTAAAGTTCTCAATTAGATTCATATTTATTTTTGTTTTAAAACACGAAATATTTTTTCTTTAGGTAATGTAGATTCTTCTTACTTAAGTCATTTTAATCTTCATATTGTATTTCACACGCAGTGAAAACCAATAATCTTTTTGAGTGTTCAAGGTATAATCTTTTTATTTTGAAAGCAATTTTATATATATTGTTTCGACACTGATCAAGATTGCTCCAGCCGATTAGTCGTAAAAGAAAAAGTCAGAAACAGAAACTTTCTTTTTTTTTAATGATAAAATAAGTTTCGATTAGAATGAAACATGAAAAAAGTACTTAATATCATTGTTATACTAATCATACTACGGGCTCGATTGAGCATTTATATCAGTTGTTAACCTGTGTACTATAGCAGTAGTATGTTGTTCAGAAAACCATATATCTTTTAACTTATCGAAATCACATCACGCAAAAACTCTGAACGTAGCAAATAAAACCGTTGGTAAGCATACAACTGCTTTATATTCTAAAGAATGAACTTGATGACCAATGAAGCCAAAACTAAAAAGAAAACAAAAAATCTAGGCTAAACTTATAAAGATTCGTTAAAAGCGTAAAGATAATCAAGGTCACGACACCAATAAATATTCATTATATATTTTTGCTCATTGAATACTGAGCAGCGGCCGTAACACTAGGTTTTATAAGTTTCTTGTAAAGCCCCGGACATACCTAGGCGGCTATACTGTTGCGAAAAGTGCGCGTGACACAAACTTTTACGTAAATAAAAATTGTAACACAGTTCACGCAGCGCCATCTAACCCTAAACTAAGCAACTAATACTTACGTACTTTTTATATTTTAAATACATACTTATCACGCGGTTTCACCCGCGTAGTTCCCGTTCCCGTGGGAATACAGGGATAAAAATCTCTAGCCTATGGTCACCCGGGGATAGTGTAGCTTTCCAACGGTGAAATAATTTTTGAAATCGGCCCTGTAGTTTTTAAGTTTATTCCTTACATACAAAAATACAAATATTTCCTCTTTATAATATTAGTATAAATACAGAACCAAGACACAGAACACACATTTATTGTTACATAAATGTTTGTTCTGTTAGGAATCGAACCTACGCCCTACAGGTTCACCCCGGTCTTGAAGCAAATGATTCTACCAAAGGAGCTAACAAGGCTGTCAAACTAACATACACAAAAAAATTATAATAGTCCTAACACTCTTAACCAATTAGGAAACGCGTTTCTAATAACTTTACCAATTAGGGAACGTGTAATTAATCGTAAGTACATAAAATGTATAATAATAACAATAATGTTCCAAGTAACTTACAAATATATTTAAAAAAAATCTAGTTATGGGAAAATATATAGCAAGCTTAGCCCGCTTTCGTGACAACCAAAAGTTAACCTACTTATCCTGTCACGAAAGTGAACGTTTTCGCAGTCGCTCTATTCGTTTAGCTGTGGCCTGTGTTCATCGAGTGCTTATTCCACAGAGAGTCATGAGCACGTCTTTAGCCACTACGTCATTAAAGTCACGTCCAGACCATTTGTGATCTGCTTCGAGTCACGCTTCTGATGTTTATTACTATGTTGCTGGAGATTGTACCAGGTTGATTGATTTATCAGATATCTGCTACAATGTTTCAAATGTAATATCGATTGTTGTCGAATATGTCTAAAGAATTTATCTTGTCCATAAGTTAAAGCCGGACAAGACTATTTCATTGCAACACACATTGTGTAGCGATGATAGCTCGGTGGTTGACGCTATCGGTTCACACACCGAAGGGCGTGGACTCAAATCCCAACAATTAGCTTCAACTGCTGGTGAAGGAAAACATCGTGAGGAAACCATAGCATGGTGGTAGGGTATTTTCTGGTACTCGGCTGGCTAGCTACCAATCTCAAGTTGATAATAATCTGCCGCCAAGCACCTAAAGGTGTTTCAGCAGTCTAACTTGAGAGTCAGTTTCATTCCAGGCTAGGAGTACTTTACCATCTTCGACCACACCGCCAATTAACATTAGGTTGATTGTCTTAAATATCATAATTATGTCTTATTACACATGTGTGTACAAGGGTCTATTATATTGTTTTCTATAATATATTGTTTTCTATAATATATTGTTTTCTGAAATTGGAACAGAAGTAATTCCTAAATATTTGTTATTGTGAAACAAACAATACCGAGGGAAAATACAGGCGATATTGCAATATCTGCAACAGAAAGAATTACGTGAAACTAAACGTTTAGCATAGCCAGAACAATAAACCATATACTTTGAAAGCAGTGAGAGTTATCGCTGTCAACGAAGACATCGAAATCTTTACATAGTATAACACAAATTCGCTTTCCGCCGTCTGTACGCTTAGATCTTTTAAACTACGCAACGGATTTTAATGCGGTTTCCATGAATAGACAGAGTGATTTAAGAGGAATGTATAATACATGTATATTATAGTAGAGAAATCCAAGAATTTCAAATATTTTAAATGTGATGTCGTAAAAAACATGTTTTTGTGCTTTTACATTGCTAACGCTGGCTAAACCTTACGGGATTGATCAAAGTAATGTACTACGTTAGTATCTACATTGCACCTGTGCGAAGCAGGGGCGGGTCTCTAGTGGATAATAAAGTACAATCTTATATACATATATTGTACACTATTAGCTCGCCCAGGCTTCGCACGGGTAAACAAAACTCGATTAAAACAATATAAATTTATCGATCCAGTTGTTTCGGAGCCTATTCAACACAAACAAACAAAAAATTAAAGCTTTCCTCTTTATAAAATGTAGATGACAACTGTAATAGTTAGACATATGATATTGCGGACTTATTTGTAGCTGTCAATTTGCTCTTCAGAACGTCACTTTATTCTATTGTCAATAGTTTTCTCTGCGCATGCTAAGTAAGGATTTTTTCAAATTTTTCACAGCTTGGGTTACATTATTGAATTTTCCATACGGATCCCTAAATGTTTTTTAAATAAAATATAGCCTATGCCCATCACGGATAATGTAGCATTCTAATAATGAAAGAATTATTGACATCGGTCCAGTAGTTTCGGAGCCTATTCAACACAAACAAACAATTAAGTCTTTCCTCTTTATAATAGTATAGACTACACAGCTTGCACTCAAAATTCAACTTAGCCGTGTTAACATGTAAAGCTACTTTGAGCATCCGAACAGCGAGATTATGTCAAAATGAGGATCATAATTTGACTTAATTACTGTCATGTTACAGCACACCTACATCAGTATTACAAAGAACGTACAGTTAATCTGACCTAATTCTATTTTAATAACTATTCCTTTCATGTAGAATAATGTCTGGATAGTAGTAAAACTTAATTACGTATTTAACTAATGTACCGTTTACAGCACTTTTATAACCGTTACGAAAGTTATTTGGTAGTTGGAATCGCATGCAGTCGGCGCGGAAGCGGCGCCGGCGGCGCAGTCAGAAATAGATACCAAAACAGTGCTGTAATAGTAACAGGCGATGACTGACTAGCGAATCTTCATGGGAAATGTTTAAGGACAAATGAGACGGTGTAGTGAACAAGCATTGTGAAGCATTTCTTACGAAATTACAGGGCTCGCTATCGAATGTGTCCAAGTAATGAGCGCTAACGTCCAGGGATTTGTTTTGTCATTTGTTTACTTAAACTTGAGGTTTCTGCCGCAATTAAACTTGCGCTTTTATAATACACATAGGTATGCACTTGTTTTTTTAAAATAAATAAATATCATATGACATTACACACAGCGCCATCTGACCCCAAACTAAGCAAAGCTTGTGCTATGGAAACCACATAACTGATAGAATACTTAAATAGTTTTTTTTTGTAAACACATACTTTTAATACATACAGTACACCCAGACACAAAACAAACATTCGTGTTTATATCACAAAATGCTTGTCCTGGGTAAGAATCGAACCCACGTCCTTCAGCTCATGCAGCAGACATACTACCAATGAACCAACAGGGCTGTCTAATAACAAACCAAGGTAGCGATGATAGCGCGTTAATTAGTTAACGCGATCACTTCACACGACTCGGGGCGTTGATTTAAATCCCAACAATAAATAGCCTTGAACTTTCTAGTACTCGGGTGGTTAGCTACAACCATCATGTTCAAAATCACCAAACGGTGTGGTCCGGCAGCCTCACTTGAGAGTCAGTAGTTCCTCTCTAGGCTAGGTATGGTTACTATCGCCGACCACACCGTCACTTAACATCAGTTGAGCTGTAGTCATATACCTTGCCTTAATCATAGTTTAGTTATAAGGTATAAATTAACATACTTTCATAAATTTGGGTCAGACGTTTTTTAGTTAACAAATAGACTTGCATTTGACCGCCAACTGGCCTGATTTTACACGAAGATACGGTATACGATGGAGCACGCTTGCTTAGAAGATATCGATTCATTTCTATACTTGAAGGCATCCACATTTTATATAGCACACACACTAGGCCAGCAAATTCCAGTTTCACAGTTTTTAAAAATTGTCCCATTGCTAGGCACGGGTCTTTGTTGTTATAGAACTGCTATAGCTCTTAGTCGGTGGATAAAAAGGGGTAAAGTAGTAGAGATAAAAAGTGAAAGAAACTAGAATTTTTGTACAGAGGCATAGAGACAGACAAGATCCCTCAACTGACACGCGAACCGTGATAAAAGTTTTTCCTCTCGTGAAAACGAGACAGACGTATTCACTATTCATGTCCTACCTTTCTGATGTTTCCGGACGGAAAAAGGCGAATCTTTTTTGATTTGGTGTCATAGTTAGATACTCGTAGCTAGAACTCTTTATTTCTCTTTTCCGTCATAGTAAATATTAAAGTCTTTACATAGTTTCCAATGGAGATATTTCCACGTTGTTATAATCGTTTTTCTAATGAATACCCTACCAACTGAAATTAGTTTACAAATAGAGTATTTGAAAGTTTTATGGAGACAGCTGTGGAATTGATATAATGATAATAAAAGCGTAAAATTATGTTTCCGCAGCGAAGGTAAATACTTTTTTAACTATCACTTTCTAATTGTTTCGTCGATTACTTGTAACGGGAAAATGTTCTAATTGGTACCCAGTGTCATAATTTTTTTAAGCACTTCCTGCCTCGATGTTCCTCTAAAAGTATAATTTAGGTTTCATCAAGATGAGAATGATTAGGTATCTCTTGGGCAATCTTAGACCACATCATCGGTTACTATCAGGTTCCTAATACTCTTAACTCACATGAGATTCGTTTATAACGTTATACGTATATTATATATACATATACATACATATATATTATATGCATTTAATTTATATTTCGATCTCATTTTTTATTTATCATTGTCATAGAGAGTAATAATTCCAACCAAATTTAAGTCGAGTTCCGCCGCGTTATGTAAACGCGGCGCGTTACTTTCTCAGCGAAAAACGTCCCAGATGAGTTGTGGTCAAACGCTAGTCCATTTCTTTATAAAAAGAGATATAAATATAACCGAAACATTTAGTTGAGTTTCACGTCAAGTACTTTTAGATTGATACTGAAAGAACTTTTACGTTTCCAAAAATAGATTTGTCTACTCCCCAATCTCCTCATCCAAACTTTTACTTCAGCCGACTGTTGAGAACGTCCAATTTTATTATAATCTCAATGTTGAGCCTTAACTGTTAATTTTAAGAGTCCTTTATAGAGTTTATCAAATGCAATAAAAGTACAAAGTTGAAATTTATAGTTTGCAGTAAAAATCAACAAAATTAAACTTGATGCGTATATATCTATTTTATCGCCTCGGGGTCAACTGTTTTTAATCAGCCTTACAAAGTCATAAATATTCCCATAATTTGATTTTATCTTGTTAAACGCTGGCGTTGATGCTAAAAAAATTAGACTGCCAGTATATTATCAGCAATAAGCTGACAGTTCTTACGAGTATCAAACCCCAAAACGATTAAGATGGAGGCCGCTTGACATTCAGTTGAACTCGGTACTAAATGGAAAATGTACTCTATATCTATAGGAAATAAGATATATACTTCCATATCAATGTGAAATTTTCATTCCGCCATGATAGGCGGACGCATTGAACCGAAATGAATCGCGAGGGACAAACCCTTTGCGAATATTTCGCATTTCGATTGCCAGAAAAGTACTGATAAAGCTTTTCGTATACTCGCCTGTTTATAGATGTGCATACATTGCAAATTCACATTTACCTCTAAATATATCCATCATTCGTACGATAATGTTTACATTTTATATTGACAAAATAATATACTGACACTTGCAGTAGAAAGTATATATGTATTTGTATACATCATACTAGGTATACCTAGAATGATCACTATTCCCCCCTCCCCCCTCATTCGGGCTTCTTCACACCACCACCGATTTGAGCTCATTTTGAGCTGGTGTACGCAAAGGGGCACTAAGGACTACGTTTGTTTTGTTTCAAAGCGAAAATATCAGTATTTAGAATGTTTATGAAATGGGAGTTTTATGGGTTTCCGAAGGGTAGCATAAAGCAAGTTAATATTGTTAACCTACGTAGTAATCATTTCATTCTTTAGTGTTTTTAAAAGATACAAATAGACTTGAGTTTGATTTACTCGCGACTTGTGTAGGTTTGTATCTAACGGGGAATACCCAATCGGTACTTTGGTACTTTCCTTTTGTACATACCAGTAAAAAAAAACAGCGAGCGAAACATTTATTAAAATTAAATAAGTAGGTTACTTTAATATGAGAAACTACAGTTGAAGTAAAAAAAAAATAATCGATTGTTTACCTGACAGTAGATTTTTCTTTTGCACTTGCTTGCAACTATCTCGCTCACACGCATGGCGACTTACTTGACTTTTATTGATGTTTTGACAACCTTGTCTTGTGCAGACAGTGGTCAGAGAAGAAATATTGATAGAAGTTGAAATCGTCTGTGCAAGACTTTATAAAATGTATGTAAATTATGTTTAGTTTTTAATGTTAGATTAAAGTTGCCATAATAAAATCTTTGAATTTTTTAATTTAATTTGACGACATCCAGGCAAACCGTGTTATCTGGCAACTCTATGATAATGTCACCAGCCCTTCCGTAGTGCGTGTAATCTCAGTAATCGATATCACAGAGGGCTTTTACGTGCGCTGCGTTCACCGTAGACGCTTACTAATTCAATTTAAGTGAATGAAATGCTAGCCGTATACCTCGCCGCTAATGCGGTGGAGTGGATCGCTTGAATCTAAGAAGGGGCGTCGACCGTCTTACAGAGGGTTCCGTTCATCGATTTTGTCTATGCCATTTATGATTTGAACATTTCCTTGGTTTCTGGATATTCTATTTCCGATATATATATTGGACACATTTTTCTAACATACCTACGAATAGGTATCCTACATTTCGATATCTTTTGTCGGTTCTAAAGTTACCAACATAGCCCAGCGAATTAGTAAGTTGAAGTGGCAGTGACAATATCTTTTATTATTTTTCCTAGTTCGACTTCATTAATTTGAATTTTATTTTATTACTATAAATGTGCATTTTAGTTTGATTTATTTATTTATCGGCATGCCATCGCTCATCATATTTCATCTCATCATACCTTCAGAGGAAGGCAGAACACAATCATCACAAGACATAACTGTAATTTATCCATCTACACGTTGTACCTACAATTAAACGCGTGTTTTAAACAAATAATTTTTCTTTATCTTTGGGTATAACCAAATATAAACTCCCAACTATCGCAATAATTTATTGTATATTATACCTATAATAGTATCTACATTATAGGTATATTCTTCAAAATTATCAGATTAGTTGATTCATACATCATTGGGAATCCCATGTTAAACTTATCGTATAGGCATTGAAATATCTAAACATACTCAAATTTCCTACTTCGTTTATTGCCCCTTGACCTGAACAATTTGCAACCCTCATATTTCGATCTCGATCTTTGGAACAATTACTTGGCATGTGTTTTTGTTCGGTTCACGTGTTCTAGATTGGATTTTCCCGTGACAAACGCAACGTAGCTACCTAACTACTCGTTGCTCGGGTGTGCTTGTGACAAATGCTCTATTAGACTGTTTGTGACGGTCGACCTAGTTATTTTCTGTACATTAATTTCTGAGCAGTATATTTTTTAATATTATAGCTGTTTACTTCTTAATTTATTGTGTTCGGGCAAAATTGTTTTGTCATTACGATTAAATAACTATTTATTATTTACACCAATTACATACATTGTTTTTTTGAATATTGACCAACTGGTAACACTACCTTTAGTAGAACAACTTTATCGCTACGTCCGATCTCTTTCAGGCAACCTCAATATGGAATATATTGTATAGAATCAGTTAAAAACGATGTGTACTGTCAGGGAAAATAAGACATATACGTACATATTTATATTGTATAGTACACTAATACTTAAATAAAATATTATACATGATTAAATTACTTACTTATGACGTACATATAAATATTATACACACACATTCAACAAACATGTTATAGGTAGGAGAAATTCGGTTCACAAGCTAGGTAGTTATTTCATTAGGAAGCGCAGTTTAACTTGAAAACCTCAAGTGTTTAAGCTTTTTGTATTTCTGCGAGAAGGTCATTGAGCTATGAGTAGTTTTTATTCAGCGCTAAAGATCTTTCTAAACACACTAATATTATAATGGCGAAAACTTGTGAGTGTCTTTGTTACTTTTTCACGTTCAAAGGGCGGAACCAATTTTGATTTCGTATGGAGGTAGCTGACACCCTGGATTAACACATAGGCTACTTTTTATCCCGTTCACGTGGGAACACCGCGGGGCTAGTGTTTATTTGAATATCATTTTGTAGCGATGATAGCTCAGTGGTTAGCGCGGTAGGTTCGCATGCCGAAGGGCGTGGGTTCAAACCCCAACAATGAGCTTGAGCTGCCGGTGAAGGAAAACATCGTGAGGAAAGTATAGCATGGTGGTAGGGTACTTTCTAGTACTCGGCTGGCTAGCTACCACCCTCAAGTTGAAAATCTGCCGCCAATCATCTAACGGTGTGTTCCGGCAGCCTCACTTGAGAGCCAGTTCCAGGCTAGGTGTGCTTTACCATCTTCGACCACACCTTCACTTAACATCAGGTGAGCTGTGGTCAAACAACTAGCCTGTCAACCATAAAAAAAAATATCAGAAATTTACCTATGATACTTTTCAACAGAAATGCACGGCGCCTTTATCGTGTCATTATATTACATACTTTAATAGCCAGTTATGTCAATTGTGAGATATAACGTTACGGTAACTTACATAACCTTACAAAGGTGTGCACTTGTGCGGTTTCCCATGCTTCACTCATTCGACATTGTCTATTTTCTTGCTTTACAACATTACAAAAGGCGGAATCAAGTAACTAAGTATATGAATTGGTCCGTGTAGTTATGGTTGGGAGATAAAGCCACATCATGTCTAGACAGGGCAGATGTGGTATCGACCCGTGTTTCGGGTGTCAAGGGATTATGTTCTACAAGCTGCGCCCCGCTGTTCCCACGTGAACACAAAATTTTTTTCTGGATAAAAAGTAATTAATCTAAGGTATCAGCATCATCTACCTCCAAACCAAATTTTCATCAAAATTTGTCCAGTTGTTTGACCGTGAAGGAGTAACAAACACTTACACATTCAACTTTCGCTTTTATAATATCAGTGTGATGTAAGTCCTTTAGATAGCTCTTCACATTGCAGCCAAATGACTAGTTCTTGTTCTTAAACTTTAGGCTTTACTTGTAAACGTTGCTTAAAGTAGCCTCTCGTTTTCGACATTTCACGTCAGCAATTTTTTTTTTTTAATGTAAAAAGTAATGAGACGAACGAGTCGCTCTCCTGATGGTAAGAGATAACGCCTGTCCATGACCATTGCAGCGATACACAGAACTTTGAGTAACAAAACAAAGTCCAGGGCATCACTGCTTTGGCGCTCATTACTTTGAGACTTTCGATGGTTAGTCTCAAAAGCCCAGTAATTTTGCTAGCTGCAGTACCCTTCGAACCGGAACACAGTAATGTTTACACACTACTGCTTAGCGGCAGAATATCTGGTACTGCGGTGGTACCTACCTAGACGACCTCCCGCTAAGGAGATCTACCACTAAGTAAAGCAATAAACAATTAACAATTAATTAAGCAATTAACAATTGACAACATTGAAGCATTGATTAACTTTAAGCAACGGTTGTTAGTAACACCCTTAGTGTATAAATTTTGGGCTGGTCCCAGTTTATTACATAAATTATAAGTAGGTACCAAATAAGCCTACTTAAATTTTGAGTTTGTGAGTTGGTGTAGACAAAAATGAAGTTCTTGTAATAAATTTTGTTTTAATTTAACCATTACTATGAAGCTCCTAACCAAACAGGACGAGCGGGAACAGCGGGAGCTAGGGCCTCAAATGAGTTATTAAAACTAGTGTATGTTTAATAAATTATAGTTTTTTGTATGCAAATAATTTATAAATGTAATGTATAGAATAACACAAGTTGCACATTTGTCAAAACAAATAAATACATTTATTATTAAAATAAATAAATAATAAATCGGAAGGGTGGCTTAGTAACCAACAACCCCTAACGAGGTTCACTTTTCTCACGGTAGGAGGGGGTCAGGTAGTCCTGTTCCGAAAGTCCACCCTCCTCACGTCCGTTTGTCAAAACAATTGTCCGAGAACCAATAAAATAAATAAGGCAAACTGCGAACAAACCTATAAATAAAAGTAAATGCAATAAACCCAGCACCGTTGTAATTAAAAACTCGACTATAGAAACTTTGTTTTCCCGCTTCTTTGTAATAAAACATTATTTAGAAGCGGCTATAAAAGCATGATTAAATTTTCCCGAGAAGATTGATGTTGCGTTATATACGGACACGCATAAACTTGCAGGAAGAATATTGCAGGCAATTAAACTTGTCGTACGAGAATGCAGATTTTAATCAGCTACCTCTAATTAAGTATAATAAATAGTATCTTCATACACCGTTGATGGCTTTTGCTTTCCTATGCTTATAAAACTAATACAAAACATTATTTTTTGTCTCTATATTTTTACTTGGTAATAGATTTCCTTAGCAGAAGGTCGTCTAGGATATCCTGCTGCCAAACAGTAGTGTGTAAACATTACTGTGTTCCGGTTTGAAGGGTACTGCAGCAAACGAAATTACTGGGCTGTTGAGACTATCCATCGAAAGTCTCAAAGTAATGAGCACCAAAGCATGCTATACCCTGGCCTTTGTTTTGCTGCTCATAGTTCCGTATATCGCTGCAACGGTCATGGACATGCGTTATCTTTTATGAGTTTTTTGTTTGTCTCATTACTTTTACATTAAATAAATCTAGCTGTTGTTTCCGAGTCAGCCATGTTATTTATTAACTGGCCCACTGCTGGGCGCGGGTCTCTTCTCATTGTGAAAAGTGTAAGGTTGATAGTTCACCTCACTGGCTAACTGCAGGGTGGCAGACTTCATATATCTTCGAGAACTTTTTTTAAGAACTCTCAGAAATGTAAGTTTCCTTCACCGTTTGAAGTTATCGGCAATACGCACATAAGTCAGAAAAGACAGAGGTGCGTGCCGTGGGATTCGAATCCAAGCCCTCCAGGTGGAAGTCGTACGGTCTCCCAACAAGGCTGCCGAAACTTAAGACTCGTTTAATATTATTTAACATTAAACATTAACATATCACTCACACGCTGTGAATGGAAGCTGTCAAGGCTACTAATACATAAACTACATGTTGTTTTCATTTCTCACGGAAGTGTAACCTTTCCCAGTCACGGCTTTTATAGGTACTATTTAATTACTTCCATTGTTTCTTTAGCGACAATCTGCTAGCACTGACCTAACATCATGGACATTAACTGTAGTCAAATAACTTCTTCCTGTGTTCAATCAAACATATGTGGCATGTTTAGAGTGTGAGTCATGGTGTCTCGGCCAGGGTTCCGGACATTGTATTGCTTTGCGTTTGATTACGGTTTCTACGTATCCTTAAATCTTAAGGCCTCAGTCATCTCACTTCGTACTACCTGTGATCTTTAGGGTTCCGTACGTCAAAAGAATAAAAAAAATGGAACCCTTATAGGATCACTTAAGGCAAGGCAAGGATATGTGGACTATACCGAAATTATAAGATCTGTGTGCTGTTTTGCAGAAATTTACACAAAATTTATCTTGACACTTTGTTATCCGTCTGTCTGTCTGTCTGTCAAGACCTTCTATCTCGGGAACGCGTTGGGTTGAAATTAAAATCAGATGCGCAGATCTGTATTACTATGCAGCTGTAAAAAAAACTTTGCAGTCACTACATCATAAGAAAAGTTTTGTCGCAAAAATCCGGAATCAAAACCATCCACTCACTAGGGAATCAAAACCATTTGTCTGTCTCGATGTGTCTTAGATGATACATTGCATGGAAATGACTGTAGAGATTACGTCTGATTAATCGGAGAAACAGAATTTCTGTGTCGACCCCAACTCCAATCTACTGAGATATGAACACGATGATAAATGATGATGATCTCTATTCGTTCTTTCAGATACAACGGGTATTTGCCGGCAGGCGAGCGCGGGAGGCGGCGCAGCAAGTTTGTGCTATACCGGAGGCCACAAGCGAACGGCGTACGCCGCTCCAAGCATTACGTAGTGAAGACACCGCATAGCAGCAAAGCAATCCTGGACGCCAGCCAACACTCCATTTCGTACACGCTTAGCAGAAGTCAGGCAGTCATCGTCGAATATACAGAGGACCCCGACACGGATATGTTTCAGGTTAGCTAATGCTCATTAGACCAAAAACCCGTTCAGCACCATTCCTTACCATGGAAATACTACAAGAGCAGTGGAGTATACCTAAGCCAGTTAGCAGGGCTATGTTGAGTATGTGATAGGCTGATTATGAAGCGAACGTTTTTTGTAGCAATATTACGGCGAGGTTTTAAATTAGTTGACCATCATAAAATTGCCTTGCTCGTGTACTTATGAAACTGTTCCAAATTTGCGCGATAACCTGAGCTCTCTTTTGTTAATTCATTCAAAGTCAAAGCGTGAGGTACTTGCACAGTGTTTGTAAAAGGGATTTACTATGTACAAAATGAACGACGCTTCTTTGAGGTACTTGTGTTTTTCCAACAAGCTAAACAAAGAATGCACGCCTTCATCATAAAATTTATCGGAAATATAAACACTTTACGGTTTAACTCATGCGTGTTTTAAATAACGATTCATCAATAACTTCGATTGTGTCAAGGATGCTACAACCAAAGACTTACATGACCAAACGCTTGTCGATATTGGTAAAAGGTAATATTTTTATTTTTGTATTGGGATTATAACATTCATAAATATTTATCTGGTCAGGAATTACTTTTTATTAACAACAAATGGGATTAAATATAGCCGGTCATTGAAAGTTAAGTAAAGTTTAATTCATTACACTGAAACAAGATGACAATAGGAAAGTAATGAATAGAGATTGTTTGCCCTTCGTGTTGCAACACAACGAGATAGTGTGGAGACATTCCTTGATTTCGAAATTATATCACAGCTAATTTCCTCGCATACGGGGCATATTTCCGCTTATCAGGCAGCAGACGCTCTTTGTTTGAACAACAACGCGTCTAAACAATGTTTTAACGTAAACATAGACATAATATTGCTAAATGAGAACACGCACATTATCTGTCAATCCTCAAATTAATTTCTTTTGCCTCTGCATTCAACCACTGTTCTCCCTTTTATGTTTGCGTTGAACCATCTACAACATCGATTGAAATATTCTGACTGTTTCTACTTGGTTTTGTGCCAAAAGCTCTATGATATCACGTGTCGTCTAATGGAAACGTCGACAGGTCTATGTTGAAAATATTTTCTTGTGATGCAAATGATTCTGTTTACTAAAACTCGTATAAATCGCAGCACGTGTCTTATAAAACCCTCTGAACGTGAAATAGGCGACACAAATAACACGTTTCTTATGAATTCTTAAAAGCCTTTTGCGTACAACTTTAGGCTGAAATAAGGCCCGACGTCTCCAGGGAGTTAACCAAAATTCTCAGAAGAAAAAATACCGTCTTTGGTATGTGGTACGGCCGACCAGAAACTGTCATGTTTGGTTTAAGATAATAATGTAATGTTTTGCAAGACGCTGCCAGTGTTTACATACTCGCTGCGGCGGCGTAGCCCGTATCTAATCGGCGCATGTGGGTTAGTGCCCCCCAGGAGAACAATGCGTTGGTCCCTGCGCCCTGCGCTCGGTATCGACTCATTGACCGCATGCGGAGGCACTGCGCTCAGTGCTGCCATTTTAGCTCTTCCGGAGCTAATTCTAGCACTTTTTTAGTCTGCTTAGCATCTGAGAATTTTAGCGCCTAGCCTTAAATCTAGCCCTTTTTTAATTTTAACATAGCAACGCAGTTTGTTACGTAGAGAATGTATGTTCGTCTATGGACAATTCTATGCTCTATATTCAAAGGTTTGTTTAAACTAAAGATTTAACTTTAAATTATATAAAATAATTGTATCATAATTTGATTCTAATCATACTTTGTTTGTACAGTTAATCCGTATATTTTCATTACTATATTGTCTTTTATTCCATTATATTTATGGATAAAATCTAGCCCTATTTTGAGCCGTGAATTTCTTCAAATCTAGCTCTTTTTGCATCGTACTTAGCTCCGTACCTATTTTTCTACCTGGCAGCGCAGACTGCACTCTACCCTACAAGTATACAGTACAGATGCAGTGCAGACGAGTGACGAGCTTATCGACACATCTAACTACAATAAGTAACACAGCCAACGCCCGATAATGGATTCTCGTCTCAGTTTTATGATGTTTTGGCGTTACGTAGGATGCTGAGCGTCGCCAACCAGATATAAAGCTATTTCCGTACGATTGTTGATAATCATCAATTTCACGGCATTGTTTTCATGCTAGTGCAGCGCCGGGAAATTGATTAAGAGTCCACTGGTAGGTTCCATTGTAACCTAATTAAATTTAAAGCATTTAATAAAACGATCAATTTCGATGACTTTCACTTTGCGAACGAGAGATAGGTGCGCGGCCTACCTTTAGTCTAATTGTTCTTTTTTTTTTGTACTTCCGCCGAGTTGATTTGTTAGTTACGTATGTATGTTGGTCGGTTGTTCGTGTTTACTGCGTCGTATAGGCTCGAATGTTTACTTGTTCCTAAGGGACTGAAGTTTATTGCACCGCAGTCGTCGCGCCGCTCTATATACTGTTCGAATGCAGGCTCATTCCATTGTTGCAAACTCAACATGACACTAAACACGCAGAACGCTGTTATTAACAAACAAACAAACAAACAAATAAATATTTATTTGTTCGCCTCATTGCCGGACGGAACGTTTAGCGGAAGCAACGACCCGAGCGGCAACGTTTGCACCGTCATTGTTTACCTCTAAATTGTAATGCGAAGAATATGCTAATTGTTTTGAATATATCATCATATCGTTTCTTAGACATCGTTTATTTGTGTAATACTGATATGTTTTGTAAACAAACTATCTGATATGTACTACTTGCAAAAATTGGTCGCAATAATGTACGACGCCGTTTGTTGTTATCTATTTATTGTATTAGCGTTGATTCTTAATCCTGTTATCGGCATTACTTGGTGATAATTCGGTCAATGCCGATGCGAGCCAGGCTTTGCTGCTTGGCAGATTTAAGATAGCTTTACAGGCTTTTTTACGTCATAAATTGAATAAAGCTCGAGACGATAGGCGGTAAAGTCTAATTAAAATACCAGTTTTATCTCAAAGCGCAGCGGTAAGTTCACTAACCTCAGATGTGGGTCTAGTGTTCATAAATATGTTAATGCTTCTTATTATGCAGTTCCGAGGTGAATGGGTCGGAGTCTTTCTTCCGATGAATAGTGACCCGCCTCCACAATCTTCGGTATTTACTGTCTTATTGACAACAGCTTTATTCGAAAATGCTTTCAGAGTTTTAAGTGGTTTGTAAAAATGAAAATGCTTTAAGTGGTTTGTAAATTTTCAAACAGTTTTCTTTTTTTTTAAATAAATCCAAAGTGCGACTTTCATATGACTTTGCAGGAATAAATTGTTAGTTTAATCAGAGCAGAAATAGATTAACGTGACCATCCACGTAAAGTTGCTTGTCTATCGGTATTCTAATGGACATAATTATATTTTGGAGGCGTTTCTGATTCTTCAGATTCAGGCTTCCATCCTGCTCATTTTACTATCAGACCTCCAGGAGCTCTAAAAAGCGACACCGTTTCATTGATCACGTCCCAAAAACTAACGAAAAAATCGATCCACTTTTATCGGCAGTGGAATTTGCTGTCCGAGTGGGTGTTCGCCTATAGAAACAATCTGGGTGCTTTCAAGGCAAGAGTGAATCAGTTTCTTATAGAGGCATACGTGTTCCACTGTAGACAGCATTTTTGTTTGACATCAAGCGAGATAGTGGTCAAACGCAAGCCATTAAAAAAAGAGGGCCTGAATTCGAATCTCACGAAACGCACCTCTGTGTTTTCTAAGTTATGTGCTATTATGGCTAGTGTGGCAATGACCTTACCCTTCATACACTGAAAAGAGGACCACAATTAGCAGTGGGACAGTTTATAAGTGGGATATTAATCCTATATGTATTTTTTTTGTATTTTACGCGATCATTCCGCCTATTATGAATCGATTTTGATGATTCTTTATTTGCTTCATAAATCATACTTCTGAGGTGGTCCCATAAATTTTTTAACGAAATCGATCGAGCGATTTTTTAAAAATCAACAAGAATCTAAAAATTGTATACATCGATGATATTTTCGTTTACTCCAAAACCATTTCATTGGAGCCATGCATTTAGTTGGCCTAAGGGTCATGGATTCGGTTTTTTAAGTTGTAAATTGATATATTATTGTTTGTCTATTCGAGGGAAGTTGACTAAACATTATACATAAACATATAAATGATTACTCACAATAAAGTTATTGAACTCACATTAACATCTTTAATACCGCCACCCACCGCGGAACTAGCAGTTCCGTTATATTTGACGTTTGTAACCATAGTCTACCGCTGACCACAGTTAGCTGACCAAGTACTTATCTGTTGTCAAGCGAGTCAATTGATTAGTTCTTTGTATCGCTTATCCACTACGATGCATGAATGCACGCAAGCATTGCTTTCAGACTTGAGTACAATGTCATGCCTATTCAGGAGGTTATTTAGAACTCTGAAGAAACCAGAATGGTTCAAAGTCCACATCCTTGATAGACAATCAATCTTACAAAATATAGGTTCCTTAAGCTTGCTTCATATTAGACCGCACTATTGCTTCACATCAGGCAGGGTGAAGTCAAACGCGAACCTATATAAGAAATACTGTCGCGTATTGTGTGGATTTGATCCTTGCGATACTTTTATAAGAAAGTTAGGGTTTGGAAGAGTATGCATCTTCTCTATAAATAAAAATCATGATGTTCGTTGGTAAGCACATAACTTGAGAACGGCAGTACCGCTTTAGCTGATTTTTTTTAATGTTCGTGATACTACATAATTATGACTTTCATATACATGCAAGACTGAAGACTGAGTGCTGTCGCATCAGGTGTTCAACTAGTAGAAATAATAAACTTTAAGATTCCATATTTGAATTTAATTTTGTATCTATGTTGGCGACGTCGTGTGGTTTTGTGTATTGATACAGAATCCGTTCAATCTAGCTATCTAATCTGTAAACCTATGGCACAAAAAGTTGTATTACCTTTAGTACTGATATGGTAAAAGGATAAAGAGATACACAAAATTCTCAACTCTATTTTCAGTCAGTAACTCGCTAGTGTAGCCATTTATTCGATATTTGGTAATAGAGTAATGCGTTGTAGAAAAACGTTGTTCAATAATCGAGGAATGATTGTGATTCACATATAACAACTTCATCAACAGTTGCAAGACTGCCTAAAATGAAGCTTCAAATTATGTATACATGGACGACTTGTTGAAGGTTGATAAATTTATAGAGAAATTATGTAAAAATGATGAAAAGACTGACATTTACATGTAAAGAGGCTTTTAGTTTTAAAGCTTTATGTTTTCCCGAAAAATGCTAGGTGCTATGCTTGACATATAAATTAGCTGTTCACTATAATACACAGTACTAAAGAGAAATGTGTCTGGACTTATAATCCGTAAACGAAGGTTACACCATGACGATTTGGCGAGAGATATCGCTTTCACGTCGTTTTTTCTAGCAGATATTGTAACAGTTGACGATGACCTATTTAAGTGAACAGCACAACCTCCCTTGGTTACTACGCTAGATTCAGCAGATGCTGTAATTGATATTGCACAACTTGTAACGTTGTTAATAGCCTAACGTTGCATCTTGAGTGTGACGTCACGGATGACCCGGTCTGCATGTCGATGAGGGTAAGGTGTGACGTCAGCAGGGGGGGGGGGGCGTGAGAGACGGCGTGGTGGGCCAAGGACGTCGCCGGGCCGACCGGCGCGAAACACCCGTCGCAATCGATATCATGCTCGCTTGACGACGCCGATGTCATCTGCAACCCCCCACGCACAGCTTTCTAAACTTTTCACTCTGCTAATTGAACAATGATTGATGCTGTTAATACAGTGTGCTCCACATCTTCTACATGGCACCATCTGTGTAGGTTCTCAACCGACTTCAAAACGGAGCAATCAGATTCGATACATGTTCTAGATAAGAAAGTTACAGCGGTTCTGTTCTGAGGGGTCCTATGTTCGAATACCATGGCACTGGCTGGTAACAAATAGCATGTATGTGCGTATTATACATTTTTCATTGCCGCTAACTTCTAATGGTGAAGGAAAACGTCATGAGGAAGCCTGCATGAGTTCTTAAATGTTCTCAAAAATATGTGAAGTCTGCCAACCCGCACTCGGCCGGCATGATTGACCTTATAATGCTAACAATGAAGAGAGACCCGTGTCCAACACAGGGATAATTATAAAAAATAATAGGGCTGGCAGATCTGGACGGAGTTAGATGAACATTTTTTTATTGCGTACTAAAATAATACTTATAACTCAAGTATAGTTTTATAGTAATATTTATGCATAATTAACGTTATATACTATTGTTAAAAAAAAGCTACAACACAGTCAGTTTCAGTGTAGTTTTTCTTTCCCGTACAATTAATTGAAAAGTGGTTCAATTCCACTTTGATAGTTACCTAATAATATGACTTCATTTTTTACATCAATGATGACATAATTATATCGAGCAAATAATTATTTCTTCTGCGTATATACCTTTTTAATCTATGTAACTGTCGGTGGCATCGTGGCTCCTGAACAACTGAACCGATTTAATGTTTTTTTGTTTGAAACGTGAGTTTTGATCAAGGTCTTAGGTATGATTCAAGATAATCTGAGCCGTTTAGAGGTTATCGGTATTTTTTAAATGATGAATGGATGCGAGGATCTTCCGCAGGTCTGATCATGTAGAAATTTGGTATTATATTTATTAAAGTAAT
The DNA here is from genome assembly GCA_905404145.2 of Biston betularia. Lineage (NCBI taxonomy): Eukaryota > Metazoa > Arthropoda > Insecta > Lepidoptera > Geometridae > Biston > Biston betularia. Next base: position 8,228,264 of record FR989879.1, read on the forward strand.
ATTGGCTTATTATTTTTAAAACATTATGAACATTTTTGTTTTAAAAGCGAAATGCAACCAAATGTTATTCGTGCCATCGATGTTATTCGAATTTCTTATTCGTTGTCTGCACGCAAGATTTTTCAAATCTATTTCGGTTGCAAGATTTATTCTTATGTGACAGCCATTCGATTCCGTATTTTATTGCGGTTCCCCACAGAAAGGTAAAAATATATTGTCTCATAGGCTTATCCGTCTAGCTTTCAGTGCTTCATATAAATTTGATAGATATTTCGTGCTAGTAGAACTGCTCCGGTTACTTTCACTAGTGTTTTATCTCCCAACCTTCCGAATCGCGTTGTTAAACTGGTTTGTTCTCCCGTGTCTCTGTCATTGTTATGACCTATGATTTAATAAATATGTCACGTAAATGTAACAGTGACATTTAATAAATTGACTTCGTGATTTTTTTGGTTTACTCTTGTGACACCGTGACTCCAAATGGTTTATCTTTAGTTTCGATATGATCATCGAGCTTTTAAGGAGATTAATGTTCTATTTTTATTGGACAATTGCAACACCAAAGAGACGTTATTGTGGGTACATACAGCATCAACGCTTCCACCAATTTCGATAATAAATAAATCGATATGTAATAAAAATACTTATTCGTGAATGAAGGTAAGGGTTGATGCACAATTTTTATTTGTCAAAAATTATATACACATAAACTTGTAATGTTTCATTTTTTATATATATTTTATACATACGTATATTTATTGGAATAACATTTTAATTGTTTATGCTAATATTAAAGTATCCATTTTATACTTTGATAGGAAACTAGGCTTTTCGAAGGCTATGTCAGATTGTACGTTTTCCTGTGAAAGTCTTTGGATATCAAACTAATATACATATATAAAATAATACATGTATACTCCAATAAAATTAACCACCTAATTAAAAATGCTACTTAATCAAAGGGAATTGTTCCCAAACCCTGGCCCCGTTGATACGTTGTATGGCAGTACTTAATCTTTGTGCCAAATAGGGGCCAATATAATATAATAAATGTAGTAATTTCAGCAAAATTCGTTCAATGGTTATATATCATGTAACTTGTTAACAAATATAATTATAGTTGGCGTTTGTTGTTGTTTATTTGGCTTAGCTCCAGGCGACCGACGTTTCATACTCCCCCGCGTACACCGGTGAAAGTGTTCCTTTTTAAACGGATTTCTCCAATGTACTAACTCGGCAATAGCTCATGTAATACAACAACTTTTTATTCTTTACATTAGGAACTGTAATAAATGAACTTGTATAAGAAACGTACTAGTCCATTTTTTTAAAGATTTTTAAGTGACGATGTGGTAGAAGATAGTTAACACACCTAGCTTGGACTTGAACTGGCTTTCAAGTGAGGCTGCCGGAATAAGGTAAAGTGGTGTGTGAAAATTGATCATCACTTCCAGGATATACGAATGGTTTTTTTTCTATAAATCATCTTGCGATCGGCTCTGCAAGCTCTTAACAGATTTGTTGTGAGGGTTATTGTCAGGTAAGAACTGTTCCTCCTGTGAGGAAGCTGTCTTGAACGAATGATAAAAAAAATCACAATCTATTTAGTCATGAGGTGCGTAAGATATTAAATCTATAAATAATATACTATGTATTTCGTAATTGATAATATATAAAAGCATAGTAAACACAGAAAGTATATAGTAATTATTTTATCTGGTTCCCATAGCTTAGTTTGGGGCTAGATTGCGTTGTGTGAAATATTGTTCGATATTTATTTAATGGCGTAGAGTAAACAAAACTGTAACAGATATTTAAACAAATGCGGACCAGTTTTCTCTTTCAGCATAGTCAATTGCATTAACATCGTGACAGGTACGCACTTTCACTCTATCCTCGAAAATGTTCAAAGATTAGGCTTCTATTCGAATGTTCGCTTCAATTTCAATTCAATGCAATTTCATGGGGAATCAAACACTTATTTCGATAATAATAGAGTTATTCGGTCGGTGAAGGTTGTTTTTGTACTTTATCGATTTGAAAAGAGATTGCTCGTGAATGGTACCAACCTGTTCAACATAATATCAAACTTAGTATAACGAGAAATAAAAGCTCAACTTTTTAACAATACTCCATCAGGACTTGCCAGTATCAAATAGATTGTCAGGGTATTTTAGGCATTGATTAACTTTAAGCTAAGTTTTTAGGTAATACTATTTATTTTATCCCAATTAGTAACATACATTCTACGATATGAAATGCATAACACTGTATAACGTGTTTCTGCTGTGTTATCGTTTGTGGGCACGGTTTAATCAGCGAAACTTTCCCTATCACAGTTTGGTTTAGATCAAATTGGTGCCACTAGACCGCAAATCTTTGATACCCTTAGTAACGCACTGAATCTGGATCTTGTATTGCCCGTTCACACAACAAATGCTACTTACGTTTATTTATAAAGGCGAATGTTATACATCTATATATATATCTATCTATAAAAATGAATCCATATAGAACGACTTTACCTATTTTATACATCTTTTTTTTAAAGTTCTTAATCTGTATAAGGCTCTTTTACGAAAAGAAAAAATTGGAAAATTTTCAGATTTTTTTAAAATTCCACCCAGACGAAATCGCAGGTAACAGCTAGTTAATAATATTATTCCAGGGTATCGTTGCTTTCACGCTCATTAATAATATTATTCCAGGGTATCGTTGCTTTCACGCTCATTATTTTGAGACATTTGTTAGTTAGTCTCAATAGTCCTGTCATAGTAGCAATTCTGAAGGTTTTAATTGACAGATCTAAATTAATCAAAAATATTGCACTCCTTGTCTAGTAGTCTAGACCTTGTCTGCAATGAAAAAGATAGACATTTTAGAAAGTTTACACCCTGTCAAATAAAGCGTCCAGAATTGGTCTCGACTGTTTATATATAACAAAGTATGCAGATTTTTAGTTTTCTTTTGTTTTTTAATGAAGTGCTCAGTTTCATGTACAAAAAAAAACATGTAACTATGTTTTTCATGCATCGCATAGCTTTATAAATTACGCACCTTATGTGCTTATGTCTAAGCAAAATAACTTAATCTATTCTGGTACATTAAAATAAAACATAAAAAAGATTATCGTATCTAATTAGAAGACGGTGGAAAGATGAGCTCGATGCCCACAACAAGGAGTGGACCTCAATAGCACAAAACAGAGAGGCGTGGAAGGGGGGGAGAGAGGCCTTTGCCCAGCAGTGGGACAAAGTGGCCTAAAATAATAATAATAATTTTTACATAAAATTACTAAGCGACTTGACAGTATACACACTAATTACTAAGCTAATCGATGGTATATCTTCCCATACAAAATAACTTTACATAAAAATGAAGAATGTCATTAAAAATGTAGCAATGTTTACCTCTCGTAAAAACGAAAAATCAATTGTCACAATTGTCGTCTATCTTCGACTGTTATCGCTCTTGGGCTTAGAACAGCAGTATTATGGACTTTGTTGATTTGTTCTTTGTTGTTTGTTTAATTCACAAAAATTCAGTCTAATCTTTTTTCCTTACCTTTTCACTAATGCTATCCTTGCTTTTTGTAAAAGAATTAAACAAGTTTGTTTTTGTACGAAAACCTCGCTTTATATCCACTTCCGCAAGCATCTGCAAAAAACTAAAGACGAAGTCAAACATCTTCCGAGCATCCCACGCTCAAATAGCCTTTTAAAGATGGCACCGAATCTGAATCTTTCGGAGCACTATTTTTTTTATCTATACAGTTAAGTGTCCTCTGAGACTCGAGGGGGAAAATTTTAGTGTGAGGCGAGGATGTGCGTCGGCTCATCGGGAGGGGGTGAGACAGTTCATCGGACGTCGCCGTCGGCGGGACTTGTAAGACATGGGGAGACTCAGCTCGTTATATCAAAATCCAACGTTAACCTCGTCTAGACGATGGACGTCCATTCCACTAAGTGTGTCTATTTTGTGACGTAAAATAAACCGGCATATTATAAACCTAACTATTTTCTAGCTTGCTTTTTTATTGATTTATTATTTTGTTTAATTCTTTATTGCACACTTACTAGGATGTGTACAAAAGAAGGGCTGAATGCTAAAGCATTTTCTGCGATCCCACAGCATATGCGAAATGGTCGAAGGCGCGCATGAAAATAAAAATAAAATCACTAAAGACGAATATATTTTGATTAAACTTTTTAGTATATAAAAAGTTTAATCAAAATAAAAAAAAAAACCTTAAATTATACTATTTACAAAATGTATGCAAATAACTTAGTCTAAAAATCCGTCAGAGGAGGGATATGTGGCCAGAATGCTGGCAGCATTGCCACGCTGGACGGCAATACTTAGCTTTTGACCAAAGTAGATACCAGCATTCTGGTCACCTGAAGCCTCCTCTAAACGTTTGATATTATAGGTACTTATTATAATATAATGACAGCAAACAAATAAATATGTATAAATATATATTTATTTACATACTATTTGTTTTACTTATGCTGGATTACACACGTTTCATTATGTCGGATATGGGTGTGTTTTGTCGGGTTATAATTTATGCTTACTATAGTCGGAGTATCCGACATAATTAAACATGAGTAATCTCGCATTACAAAAAACCAGCTAAGTGCGAGTCGGACTCGCGCACGTAAGGCTCCGTACCATTATCTATAAAAACGGCAAAAAAAAAACACGTTTGTTGTATAGTTTGTCCTATACAACAAACGTAAAATATTTATTAAAACCTTAAATGTTTATTTTTTTTTTTTTTTTAGTATTCGTTATAGCGGCAACAAATACATCATCTGTAAAAATTTCAACTGTCTATCACGGTTCGTGAGATACAGCCTGGTGAAAGACGGACAGACAGACAGAAAGACGGACGGACAGCGGAGTCTTAGTAATAGGGTACCGTTTTACCCTTTGGGCACGGAACCCTAAAAACGGTCATGATGAACATAATTATACTTTTAGGCTTCGCCCGAAGAGATCAGCAAATAGATTAATCTCTTCGGGCGAAGCCTTCGTATAATTATGATAGAACTTCTCTTACACGTAAGTTCATTTAATCACTAATTATCGGGCACGTTTTAATTTTTAATCTTTATTTAATTTAAAAGGGATTTTAGTCACTATGCCTCCCCCGGAACACACGAAACTATTATAATACTCGGACGTATTTCATGAGATAGGTAGGGTACTAGGCTGTAGCCTAGTGACAGACGCACAGACAGGCAGACGGGCGGACAGCGTAGACTTAGTAATAGCCTCCGCAAAGGGCGACCCTTTTCTCTGTAAACTATCCTGTCCTCCGTACCCAAAGGGTACGGAACCCTAAACAGAACTATGTATTGTCTATGTACCTATAGTTTGTAAGTACCTATTATTATTGAACTCCTGTGATGACAAAATAAGTTACATTTGATAGTGTAAGTTGATTGTAATTATCGTTATGTTGCAATTCAATATTCTCACAACTCCACGTAAGGTCCAGTTTCAAATATCTTTTTGCTGTAAGTAGATACAGTATTGGCACATACAATAGCGTAAAATAAACTCAATACGCATAACGTAATAATTGAAATAACAAACTAGAAAAACTCAAGGTCTTGGTAAACTATAATGGAATGGAATCTAAAATTAAATCAAGGTCATTAAAAGCATAATGACATTGTTTTCATAGACATCTCGTTGGCAGGTGGACGAATTTAATAAATATATAAATTGTCTAACATTTTTGGTAAGTATACATACAATTTAACTTGACTGCCCTGTTAGCTCATTGGGTAAAATATCTGCTTCATGAGCTGTAGGGCGTGGGGTCGATTCCCGCCAGGATAAACATTTATGTGACAACAAAATGTTTGTTATGTGTCAAGGTGTTTGTATGTATTTAATGTACGTATTTACAAAAAAAAAGGATTATAAGTATTTTATATCATTTGTTTGGTTCCCATAGTACTTACTAGTTTCGCTTAATTTGAGGCAAGATGGTGCTGTGTATAATGTCCTACGATATTTACGATCACATTTGTTGCGGAACTTAATACTTAATTTTGTATAAAACCTCGCCGCATTATCTAATTCCGTTTTATCTTCACGATTAATTCTATTAAAAATAATTATTTTTGTGTAGCCTATCATTCCGCGTTATTTTCGGAAAGTTCGTATAGTTTGCTTAATCTTATTAGAACAAGCTGAAAAGTTTAACAAATTTATTACCCGACTGCGAACGAAAATCCGCAATTATTTTTTTCCAAACACCTATCTAAAGACACCTATAACGATACCTTAACTTTAAAAATCCATCCAGTCGTTTGGAAGAGGTAATAAAGAAATTTACATACAAGGTACGCGCGAAAAACATAACCCTTCCTTGGCAGTCGGGTAAAAATAGAAATGTGGTAGTATACCTACCTATCAACAGCAGTGACAGCAAAAACAAAATCGCAAATAGACAAAACTCCAAGTTATGGCTTTGACATTGAAAGGAAGTTCAAAGGTTAGCGAAAAGGTCACATTTGTGTGCCCAACGAGAAATAAAGCGAAAGTGATCTGATAAAGGAGGACACTTTACGTCATAAATTGTTTTCTATGTATATACGAGTACAATGTATTATGTGACCACCAAGCCTTAGGTCATAACGTCTGACCTATATTTTTTATTATCACTCACTTAGATGTCTGTTTTCCCTAACAGCCTCAGAAGACTGAAATTTCGTGAAACAACCGCATATAAAACATAATGATACGGAAAACAAAAACGTTATACCTACTTCATTATTATATTCATTCATAACACGTTATAACCGGGACCGTTAGGGCAATGCAATTGACCTCCTTGCGTGGCACTGCCATTTAATCTATGCCTCTAGGTCGATAATGCTATGGACATCGCCGCCACATGATTCGTCCAGAAATCTGAATAATTCGATTGCATTTTATTGACTTGCTATTGAAGGAAAAAAAATTAAAACAACGTTTGTTAGTATCTTGCTATATTTTTTTAATGAACAATATTTGTCAGTCGGTGGCAAGGCTTAGTACATTTTTTTTCTTTGGTTTTGACATCGCACTTTTTGCATTCTACCAGTGTCAAGTGCATATTTCATATTTTTAATTATCTGAGATTAAAATCAAGTATATTACTTAATAAATAAATAAATAAATAAATAAATAAATATCGCAGGACATTACACACAGCGCCATCTGACCCCAAACTAAGCAGAGCTTGTGTTATGGAAGACAGATAACTGATAGAATACTTAAATACTTTTTTTTTTGTAAATACATACTTATAATACATACAGTACACCCAGACACAGAACAAACATCGATGTTAGTCACACAAATGTTAGTCCTGAGTGGGAATCGAACCCACGCCCTTCAGCTCTCGAAGCAGACACACTACCAATGAACCAACAGGGCTGTGGGCAGGGGTGTGTAATACTCTCAGTTAAAGTCACATAAAGTAAGTCATGGTCAAAGCACTACTACTTAGTAGTGGTGGCTAAAAGTACTACTTAGTAGTGGTGACTAAAAGCTTTTACAGAGTTTTAAAACAACACAGAACTACGACGAACGTAAACGACACAAATGTATTTTGATCAAAAATATATTATAATTGCTTTTTATATTGTTACAATATTTTTAAGTTTAATGTTATTAATTGTGCTGTAATATTGAATGAGCTTTATACCTATAACGAGATCCCATGGGGTACCACGTCGAGGAGTCAACTTTCGGAAGGTATGGCATTTTCCCCGGGCCCTCTGAGCGATTCTCTATACGACCCTAAATTCAGTTTTTTCCTACGACCCCTCATAACTCCTTATATGAGTTCTATTTCTCTAAGTCAATCAGTCAGTCAGTGGTAATTTAAGTTTATATAGTATGGATTGAGGCTGCGCTTGAATTTTGCCATTTTTGTAATTTATTTATGTATTACTGTGTTAGTGCTGCTTTGTTGATATGACAATAAAATAAAATATGACAAAGAGCAGTTTCCATTTACCCCTGATACGCCTATCGAGACGTTGCTGTCCCCGTATTTTTTTTAATTAATTGATTTCTATGCTAGCCCCTCTGTGTAAGTGTTCAAGCAAACGTTAATATTAATTGTAATATTTATTTTTACTCCATCAGCTAATGTGTATCACGATCAGAAAAGTGTCTGAAAAGTAATGCGGGTGCCGCCACTGTCCCGCCCACAGAACATTGGTTACGTAAACGGCTTAATTTAGCGCTTGGGATCTCTTCAAATTGGGTCATCTCGGGAATGACTGTTCCGATGCTTTTTAAAGCCTTGGAAAGGACGAACGACGGGTGGCCATCTTGGATAGGGTCTTTGTTCGACGGACAATGGCTGTGAATTGGGATAGGTTCGTCGAGAACATGCGAAGATGCACGACAATGGAAGACAATCAGCCAATAGACACGTGGGAGTATTGCTTTGACATTATTCCTCGCCAAGATAGATAGAAACTCATTATTGTGCACACAAGAAAAAAAATATATACAGAAAACAAAAGAACTTGTGCCACAAATGGAAAACACATTACTGACTAAGAACGGACGGGATGTAACACTATTCCGAATCCGCGCTGTTTTTTTTTAAACTGTCTCACTACTGGGCACGGTCCTCGTCTCATAGTTCACCATAGTTCGCTGGCCTAGTGCGGGTTGGCACACTTTATACGTAAATTACAATTGTCTTCGAGAACTTTTTTTTAATGAATTCTCGGACATGTAGGTTTCCTCACGATGTTTTCCTTCACCTTCAGAAGTCATCGGCAATACGCACACAACTAAGGAAAAACAGAGGTGCGTGCCGTTGGATTCGAACCCAGGACCTGCAGATTGGAGGTCGGATGGTCTCCCAATTTGGCTGCTGAAACTACGTAACACTATTAAGTAAGTACTTATAAGTTACTGATTCTAAGCGTCTCTTTGATAAAATGTTGTACCCTCAATTTCCTGCTTGATTTTCCTAAAAAAATATTAAATTTGTGGTCATTTATGTTTATCTGAACCTATCCTACTTTCGCCGAAACTACATAAGAATAATCGACTGTTTGGGCTTTTCCAAGTTTATAATTGTCATCGCTGAGTAACAGAGAAAGCTTGTAGTGAACGCCACTTTGTAAAATTGATTCAGTTGTCTCAATTAAACTTACACTTCCTGTTGTAATTGCTGACTAACCCTTTGTGTTGTAATTATGAATGGCTTCATAAAGTACAATGGGACAGTAAATTTTATAATAGGCTTTTAAAACATTAATAGAAAGAAACAAACATTCGACGCCGTATAGCAGCATTCGACACTTTTGTGGCGATGACAGCTCAGTGGTTAGCTCTGTTCACACTCCAAAACGACGTGGGTTCAAACCCCAACAGTGAGTTTGAGCAGCCGGATACGGAAAACATCAAGAGGAAACCGTAACATGATGGTAGGGTATTTTCTAGTACTACACGGTATAACTGATAGAATACATAAATACTTTTTTTTTTAAATCCATACTTGTAAAACTAATACATACAGAACAATCAGAGACAGAACAAACATTTGTTTATAAATACCACAAAAAAATACCATTTATGTACAATGTTATGATGACCATATACTATGCTACGAATAAAACTGAAAAAAGGGTTCGTTTAGTTAATATAAATAAATAAATATATATCGTAGGACATTTCACACAGCGCCATCTGACCCCAAACTAAGCAAAGCTAATATATGACGGATCAGTGTATACGTACTCGTGTATAGTCAATCACTACATAGTATAAAACAAAGTCGCTATTTTTGTCTGTTTGTTTGTCTGTATGCTTAAATCTTTAAAATTACGCAACGGATTTTGATGCGGTTTTTTGTAATAGGTAGAGTGATTCAAGAGGAAGGTTTTTATGTATAATAACATCTATTAAATAATGGAGAAATACTGTTATTTTCAGGGTTTCTAATGTGGTGTCGTAAATTCTTACATTTCTTGCCGCTTACATTGCGTACGCAGGCTTAACCTTACAGGATTTATAAAAATAATGTACTAAGTATTGTACACCTTGAAAAGGTCTACAGAAAAGTCCGCGATGGTATATGTCTATCTCTTATCGATATCCCACAAAACCATTTTTTGTCATTTACTTTTTACGGCAAATAATAGCTAATTTTCGAAGCGATTTTAAGCACTACAGCATTATTCCTTATTTAATTAAATACCATAAATAGATTGTTGATTTAACATAGATTTATATGGCCTTTTACAGCACATAATTTCTTTGAATATTTTCGAAGATATTACAGATTTAATAATACATTGCGTAGCGTTTGCGGCGGTACCTATCGGCCGGCAGCCGCCGACCGCAGCGCGACGCAAGCGCGATTTTTTTCGAATTTTACACCCGTGCGAAGCCGGGGCGGGTCGCTAGTAAAGAATAAAGTGCCTGCTAAAAGTTTACTTCGATAAAGCCCCAATTAGTTTTTTGGGTGAATCTAAGTTTAGCGATCTATCCAAGTCTGGGTAGGTACCGGCCACTAAAACTGAAACTTGAGAAATGACTCTCCAAAACAGTTATTTTGATAAGAGCTGATTTTGCTTAACATCAGTGACATGAGTAATTTTGCCATTAAAACGGGACTTGGTATGGTCAAATCCATCGTTTATTATGTCCTAGCAGATCATATATTGCCAGCATTAGTTTTTTTTATCTAGTGAAGTAATGACCCGCCGCGGCTTTGCACGGATGCAATGTAGATACTAACGTAGTACATTATTATGATCTACATAATTAATTATCTCATAAGATTCAGATAGCTTTTGCAATGTAAGCGCATAAAAAACATGTTTTTTACGATTTCACATTACTAATCTTTATAATTCTCGGATTTTCTCTACTATAATATGTATGTGTTATACATTTAAATCTTTCTCTTGAATCACACTTACTATTGATGGAAACTGCATTAAAATCCGTTGTGTAGTTAAAAAGATCTAAGCGTACAGACGGCGGGAACCAAGTCGGTTCCCACCGTCTGTACGCTTAGATCTTTCATACTATGTACTACATATTTCATACTATGTAAAGATAAGACCGTGTTAAACCATCAACTCGCCTGTTCAACCATACATAATTTCTCTATGAAATCGTTAATCTACACATTTATGTATTCATATACTTTGATAGATTCCAATCACCATCTATGCTGAAGCATGTATGAAGTGAAACATGAATAGAATAGAATCATTTATTGACATATACGAATACTTAAACTATGTAGTCACTACACAGAACACATGTAAAGAATGAATGAAGTGTTTTGTTAAGGACATCCTTAATTTCACTTGATTAAAGCACTTATCTCTTTGTGTATCGCTCGCTTCCTGATTCATCATAAGTATTAGTAATCATAAATCGTACTTGGATTTATAATAAGGAAATGTGATGCAAAATCATAACATTTCGAGACTTGTGTAAGAACGATTTTATTATTGTTTTATTAGTTAGTGATAATAAATTCTGTAAAATATGTTAGGACAATGAATTACTGTAATGAAATAAAGATTTGTATTGTCTTTCAATTTTTAGTTAATATTATTGGTTGTTTAGTAATGTTTCAACTCTTAGGACTGATCACTCGGCCTATACGAACTTACTTAGCGGTACATAATTATGTACTATAACATTTAAAATAAATAAATAAATATCATAGGACATTACACACAGCGCCATCTGACCCCAAACTTAGCAAAGCTTGTGCTATGGAAGACAGATAACTGATAGAATACTTAAATAGTTTTATTTTGTAAATACATACTTATAATACATACGGTACACCCAGACACAGAACTAGCATTTGTTTGTATCACAAAGTTCTTGTCCTGGGTGGGAATCGAACCCACGCCCTCCAGCTCTTGGAGCATACATACTACCAATGGACCAATAGGGCTGTCACTTGCCACATTTAGTATCGTTATTCTTGTAATCATCGTTAATTTAATAATGTAATTTGTGTTGCACTGTTGACTTGCGCAAGTACGAGGCGCATTGCACTCACGCAAGTAGAGCCAACTGAAGGATGTCCCATTTCGCGCGTGTTGCGTGGGCCGAAGAAGCCAATGCGGCCGTGGAATTCGTCCAATGTACTAATAATACACCTCGGTCGGTTATTTTTATACCAATTTGGACATGTCTGAAAGCAGTGTCTCTTTATTGATAGCTCAATTAGTTTGTTTATTTTTAGGATCCAGGAAGTTACGTCTTCCGTATGTTGTTCATGATATCTACTAAATAAAAGTTAAAGTCGTTCTGTTTTGTATTTTGATTTCTTTTATATTTTTCTACGTTGGACTACGAACTCGTTGGATGGAAAGCGAGTAAGTGCCCGAAGATGGATCTAGTCTATCTCGAATATGAATCCATTTACTCTAGCCCAGGAGTCGGCAACGTGTTGAGACAGATAAGCCAAAAAGTACAATTGAAGTACAAAATAATCCAGTTTTTAAAGACCCACTATAAATGTTTGTTTTGTTTACTGATATGACTTTTTTTATTTAACATAAACGACTTTAAATACTTTATTATTTACATTTTTGCGTATGAAACTGGAGAGCCGCAACTTTACATGGAAACAGCCGCATGCGGCGCGCGAGCCGTAGGTTTCCGACACCTGTTATAGCTTATTATAACTAATAGGAAACAAGGAGGCCTGCAATGAGTTCCATTCTTGGCCAGTATCTATGTACTTAGAAAGTAGAGCCATACCGTTGCGTATAAACTCTCTGAACGTCTACGAGGAACATATTGCAATGTGCCAAGGAAGTTATTCGGAGAAAACCGTTTTCGGAAAAAAACTGCTTACCTGCTCATTCTCGAGTGACATTTACAATTCGTGCAATCATTTTAACTGATCCTGCCGTTCGCCCCTCATTTACGACCTGCCCGCAAAAGTGGACTGACATCAAGAACGAGTTCATTTCACGTCCATCAAGCGAACCTTTTCAATGTGTCCCCGGCATTCGACGTGGGTTAATACGCCCTCCGCGAAAAGCTACTTATTGACAGTCGACAACCTGCTGGCTCGTGACACCAGGTACCACCATCGGAAGGTTTCCCCACATTCACGTTTTCATATTGTATGAAAGCTACCAATTCTGAACTCTAAGCCTTTTCTTTCAAAGCTTAAAGTTGTGCGATAAATAAAGCAATATCGAGCAGACCACAATAACACGGGCGGAAGTATCGGTACACATGTCAGCTCTCGCATCTGACACTGATATATCAAGAGGGTTGCAACAAGCTTGCGAAGTGTTTTAAATGAAATCCAGTTGTAGAATGTTGTTGGTATAATAAAAAATAATAGTACTTACATTATTGTAGCTGCCCATAAAACAGGCATTGATGAACGAACGTAAAAATGTGGGTCGAGACGACGCCGAGGCGAACATACGTGAGTCTATCAGTAAATAAATAAAGGAGAAGTATTATCGAGGTGGTAGTTCATTCGTTTTTCAAACTAAGTATTGTCTACCTAGCCATTGTTTTGGCGGCAACTAATTTTCTATTACGGCTCATGCAGCCTTTAGAGTTTCAGAAAGTAATACAATATTTTTGTCACTCAAAAAAATAAATGAAATTGGCATTTATAAATGAAGAAAAGCAATTCATTTTACTAAACTAAATGTAACGTTAAACTTTTAGCCAATTCCGAGCACCTAATACCCTTTCCTGACATTTTCAATAAAAACAATAAGTTTTATGAAGCTCGCTAACCTTAACAAAAGGCTCTTAAATTAAACTCGAATGTTTTTTCTTCATCGTTTTCAACTGTAAGTGATTGGCTTTCTGGATTAATTTGAAAGTTCATTGTTCCCTCGGTGAGATTCCGTTGTGTGATCTGGTACAATTTGGGTTTTATTCTAATGATACGCATTAGCGCCTACATTCCACCTACGGGCTCTTTGCGGGCCATCGAAAATCTACCATTTTGGGATTACAGTTTGAGATTGTACAAAATAGGATAACTATAAAATAAAACCAATTTTGAAGGATTTAATAAACAAATCTAAATTTATTAAAAATTAGCGACCCGCTCCGTCTTTGCACGGGTGAATGTAGATACTAATGTGGTGCATATTGATATACACATAAACCTTACTCTTGAATCACTGTCTTTTGATGGAAACCGCATTAAAATCTGTAGCGTAGTTTAAATTTAAAAGATCTAAACTTACAGACGGCGGAAAGCGACTTTGTTTTATAAATCAAAACTACATATAATATGTCGATATGTTGCTATCTTTTTGTTACAATCTATGTACAAAAAGACTAGAATTTTTACATGACTGCCAAAAAAGGGGTGTAATGTTTTCAGGGTTTATGTGTATGAGTTTCTTCATTCCTTCATAACTTGAAAATTCCTGAATAGATTTGGATGTATAAGTTTTTCCTTTTTTATTTTATTTTATTATATTCGACATCACATAGATAACTACATTGCTACATATGTTATAAAACTTACAATATAATATATCTAAATGTGCTATCATTTAAGGAAGTACCGCATGCTTTATTACAACATCCTTACATGCATATCCATTTGGCTGTATTTTGAGCTATATAATTCTTACTTTTTTTTTAAATATCTTGTCTTTATTATTTCGTGACACGAGCTATAACTTTTTAAAAAACAAACCCATTCTTTATTGGACATTCGTGTTTTTTTATAAATTAAACAAATATTAATTAATGCAATAAATTACATTGTATTCTAGTCTAAAAATACTATTTCTATTGCACTTACTTTTTGGTATTGAAATAGATACACTTTGTTCAAAGAATCGACAGGTTAATCATGATTTTCATATTCGTCTTTCAAAGTTTCTTCAAGCGGATATTTTGCTAAATCTACCGTTGAAGGTCGAACCATTTCTATTAGGCCGTTATTTATTATCTACATCCGATTTCGCTACGAAAATAAACTTTATTCTACTCGGTAAAAGTAATAAAATACCTTGAGTGCGTTTGTATCTTACGTCATAACATGCACGAGTACAAAGAAAGCAGATACTAAAACTTATTTTGTTTTCTAAGCCCCTTACGTAAACAGGGTGTTATAAGTGTAACGTTTCTTCTTTGGCCTCTAAACGAACCAATCCATAAAGTCCATAAGTTTTTTTATTTAAAAGGTAGAGTGCTCTTAGTTATGATTTCGAACAATACGTTACACCGTTTGAAGATTATCAGCTATTTTCTAGTTAATGGACGTTTGTGAGGATCTTCCACACATCTGATCGAGTCGAAATTTGGTGTTCTGTTACTGGTGTTACATATTATTATGTTGATAGATAGGTAGAAACTCTTTGTTGCGCACATCAAAAAGAAAGACAACCAAAGAATCTTATGAGCTAATGCCACAAGTGGCGGCCTTATCGCCAAGAGCGGTCTCTTCCAGACAACCAAGAATAGAAAACACGAAAAATTCGACTTTTCTGGTTTTTATTATTCATACATGTATAGATCTAGTTTGTTAAGCATAACAGAAATAGATTTCATGGAAACATAAAATTGTGAAATAGATCGATGCGTGCGTCCACAAACACTGCATAAACATTAGCCACTTTTCCAATTGTCGAGTATCCATCCTAAATTGACCTCACTGATTTAAGGCACACTGTTCCCACAGCACAAATGGAACAAAGGAATAAGAGAGTTCCATATACACTGGCCGTATCAGCCAGCATGCAAACTGAAACCGTTATGAACCAGAAACGTTTAGTAAAAATTCCGTCTTTGGTACAGTTTTTAATGGTGTTTGGTTTTACCTGGCGTTTTTGTGACACTGACTAACAGGAAGCAGATGAATGGCGGAGACTGGTAAACGGCGTCTGACAGATGGTAGACACGATTGAAGTTTGAAATTGTTTGTCACAATGTACAAGCCATAAAAGATTATGAGAATCCAGTTTAGCATGTTTAGTACGAAATGCTCTACATTGTTATTTTTTTCCTGTTAAGAAGTAAGCTATCGAATTCGAAGAAGACCTTCTGAAGGTTTCTTTAATATCCTCGGGACATTGTAAAGATTTTTGTCATATTTTTCGAAGTAGGTATTCGCAAATTTTTGAAATCCCACTAATATTATGAATGTGAAAGTTTAGATGGATAGATGTTTGTTACTCTTTCACGAAAAAACTACTGAACGGATTTGGATGAAATTTGGTGTGGAGGTAGCTGACACCCTGGATTAACACAACATATTCTACTTTATATCCCGAAAGCATGTAGCGGGTAACACCGCGGGGCGCAGCTAGTTGTTCGTAAACCCTTGAAATACAAAAGTATCAGCATATATAAAAATATATGCTGAACCGTTGTATAATAGACAAGACAGACGTGTTGCGACGTCTTTGTTTATTTCGCAAGCGCTGACGTCGAGAGAGATAAGGCCAGTAATGGTGTACGAGGCTTCCGCTTCCCGTTCTCAAATTAGATTGTAAAGGAAGCCAGCCGTGGTGATAGCGCCAGCATTGGCTCTCTAAGGAAATTGCCTACATCGTATGTTTTAGAGAAGACGCACTTTAGTTCGGAAACTAACTATATAAGTTACTGTTGCGATCTTCAACATGGAAAGAAAGGGGCATAAGTCTAAGTTAGTAAATATTACGCTGAAGTTATCTACAGTGAAAGATTCTTCGTAGGCTTCTAAATTAAATGAAGCCACAACAGTTAATACGGTTATTTATTCATATCACAATTTCAATTGACGCTTGCTATGTGACATGAGAATATTATTACGTTCTAAGTTACCATCGTGATCTGAAATTAGATTCGAAATTAAACTCAAACAAGGTGTCTAGTCTACGGGTATCGATCTTTGAGTAAATTGGTAGTCTGGCGACTGTGAATCCTCAGGACGTCTATTTTTTGCACCTTCATTCTCTTAGTACAAGGAAATAAGACTTTTTTTTTACTGGCCGATTTTGATTACGGAAAACTTACCGGTTTCCCGTAAGGGTATTTTCATTTGCTCTTATACATCTATTTCAACGTGAAAAATGATCAATGATCATTGGTGGAGCGCCTTTCCGCTTTAATTTGCCAGTGTAATTCGACATTCAACATTTAAATAACCCGCGTCTGAGGTGTCATTGGTGAAGAGGTGCTAGCCTGTCTGTTCTGCCTGTGATGCCGCAGATATTCGCAAATCTCTCGAGAGATGGCGTTGGTTGTCCTCAGAGGCGATGCAAACACGCTCGCTAATTGGCATAAATGTAAAGGTCACGTGATGTGACATGCACTTTTCGTCGGTCTGGACTGACGTTGCAGAGAGTGGTAGTAGAACTTTTCTCGTGTGACTATCTGAATATAATTTTACGCCTAAAAAACTATAATTTGCATATAAAAGGTTTACAATTCTCTTCCCTCACGCGAGGGGATTGTTGTGTGGTGAAGTGCACGTATTTTCAGCGATTTCAGCGAAATAGCCGGCCGGCTAACTTAGCCTTAATTGAAGGCTGCCAAGGATACGATAACCTAGGATTCCAGCCGCTTTCTGGATGACGAGTGGATGGAAGCGGTTGTTACAGGTCAGTCAGCAGGTTTATGCACTTTATTTGCCAAGACACCTCAAACTTATTGCAGTCGTTATATTTAAATTCGCTTCATCGTGAGCAATCACACCCTGGAGGGACTATTTACACGCCCCTCCATTATTTTGGTCCTTTTCGAGCCGGATAGTCCAGTGAAAGAGCAGAATCACGTAATTTTGGTGAATTCTTGCATATTATTTACTCACCTCTTCATACCTATTCACGTATTTTATTGGTGAATACGCTTCATACCCCGCTTATTTTTCACGTCATATTGGTAAATCCGATTGTCTGATAAAATCTTTTATTTACGGCTCAGATTTTACGTAACTTATTGGTAAAATTTTGAATCCGTAACGCTCCGAGTCACCTACGTAATTCATTGGTAGGCGACTTTTTACCCGCTCAATAGGTTAAATTGATAACATTTTCTTAGAAACTTACGTATTAATTGGTAAAAGTATTTCTAAGCAAACAATTTTATCCTACCTTATTTAATTACGCTGTGGCCAAATTGTATATGAAACAATATTTTTTCGCCATTTCGCCATCGCACCTACCGACATTTCGTCGTCTTTGCTACACCTACCTCCCACTATTCATTTATAAGTCGTTCTAACTGACTTAGCATTTTATATTACCTGCATACCAGCTATCAGCAGTTTGTGTTTACGTATTATTATTAATAATTTATTTTTGTAAAAATGACGGAAAAACAAGCTGATCTGGAGGTTATGTTGGTTTTAATGAATCAAAAGAAAGAATTACTGTTTCAACGTATGAATCGGTTATATACCGCGTCAAAGGGTATTATTTCTTTTGATTCATCTACGCGATTGAATGAAAACTTCCTGGCCGAGTCAGAAACTATAGATGATATACGCGATAAATTTGAATCTGTGATAGATAAATATAATAAAATTAGATTACAATTAAAATCGGACGCAATTCCCGACTACTCGTGTCTCGAATCTTTTGAAGATTTGTACGCGAGAGTGAAACGCGCGCGCAACAAATTAACCGCTCCTAAGGCATGTTCACATCGAGCGAGTAACTCGACCATGCCAGTAGTTAAATTACAACCTTTAGTGATTCCTAGCTTTGATGGACGCCCTGAAAACTGGAATTTGTTCTACCAGTCGTTCAAAGCAAATATACACTTGAACGAGCAACTGTCTGACTCGCAACGTGTGCAATACCTGATTTCGAAACTCACTCATGATGCGCTAAAGTTCACCGCGGGTATTGTTCCCACTGGTGAAACATATAATATTTTATGGGATAGTTTGGTAAAGAAATTTCAGGATAAACGCGCATTAGGTAGTTTTTATCTAAATAATATTCTCGACTTGAAAGCGAGCTCGCATAGTGCAAACAACCTCGATACATTTATTAGTAAATATTCTTCGTCGATATTGGCGCTTAAACAATTGGAGATCGAGGATCTTACTGATTTTATTTTTGTACAGTGCGCGCTTAGGAAGATGGACACAAATACCATTCAGACTTTCGAGCTGACTGTTAGAGATACCGAAATACCTACTACCAAACAGCTGATTAATTTTGTCCAAGATCAAGTGAAGATTTTGGAACGTTCGCGACCTTATACTTCGAATAAAGCGGCCGCTAATACATCGGCTCGCGATACTCGCGCTCAACATACCTACAAGTCGTTTGTCGCGACGGAGTCAAACCCACAAACATTTGTTGCTACGCCGCCCGCGCATACTTCCGCGCCCCCTATACAACGTAGTGGATGCGTTTTGTGTGGTAGTAGTGATCACGTGCAACTATATAATTGTGCACAATTTAAGAAACGTGATGCACATAGTAGGTATCAGTTTGTCAAATCAAAGCATGGATGTGTAAACTGTCTGAGCACAGTACATAATATTAATAAGTGTAATTCCAGTTCCGTTTGCGAAACCTGCGGAAAACGACATCACAGTTTGCTTTGTTTTAG
This sequence comes from Biston betularia, assembly GCA_905404145.2. Classification (NCBI taxonomy): domain Eukaryota; kingdom Metazoa; phylum Arthropoda; class Insecta; order Lepidoptera; family Geometridae; genus Biston; species Biston betularia. Next base: position 8,247,830 of record FR989879.1, read on the forward strand.
TAAAGATAAGCATGAGAGAAATAATTGTCATTCACATACCGCTATGGTACATACAGACGTGCACTTTTTGCCGTCTCCCGCCGCCGCGCCGTGCGTGGAATCGAACCCCCGCTCGACGCCGTGCATTTCCACTCCTTCACTCGCTTCCACAGCTGCGTTACATTCTCAACCTTATATGCATAGTCGTAACGACTATATTGCAACGCCTTCGACATCACACACTGATACGAGCGTTAGTCTGCCACCGCAGTCGCAGCCTTCAGCCTATAATACTGCAGTGCTACTTTCAGCTGAAACGAAATCGAAGTCTACGATCCTGTTATCGACAGCCCAAGTATATGCGTGCCCCAAAGGTAGTGTGACGTCATCAGTGGTCAGATGTTTGATCGACAACGGCTCACAGAATAACCTGATTACTACTGATTGTTGTCGAAAGTTAAATTTGCCGATAACGCCACTACATAACTCGTTCGTTAAAGGTGTTGGTGCGGCTTCACGTCCGATAATCGGATATGTGTATGTCGAAATCCAATCTCGTGTGTACCCGGAGCAGAAGTATACAATCTACGCGCTGGTGGTTGAGTGTATTGCGGAGCGGTTGCCTGCTCAGTTTGTCGAGTGTGATATAAGTATTTTCGCTGAACTTCCACTCGCTGATCTATCCTAGAATATACCTGGCGATATAGATATTATATTGGGAGCACAACTTTTTCCATATATATATTTAGGAAAGAAGGTTGAGTGTGGTCAACATGCCCCTCCTGCGCTATCTACGACGTTTGGCTGGATTTTGATGGGCGACTACCCACGTAAGGACATTAAGCCTGCTACTTCTTTCTCGGCGTTAGTATTGAACGATCTAGTTCAGAAATTTTGGGAACTCGAAGAAGTGCCTTCGAAACGATTTCTATCCCCCGAGGAGACAGCTTGTGAAAATATTTTTACGTCCAGCGTGACTCGTGATGCTGTGGGCCGCTATACAGTATCTTTGCCATTTTGCAGAGATCCTTCAGAGTTAGGCAATTCACACGCTGCCGCTTATCGCCGCTTCTTAACGCTCGAGCGTAAATTTCGTCAGTCACCAATTTTACGCGATAATTATAATAAAGTAATACAAGATTATATTGATAACGGGTACCTCAGTCCGGTTAACGAATCTGAGTTGTCTTCCGATGGTTATTACATACCACATCACGCGGTGGTTCGGCCTGACAAACCGATGCCACGGATCGTGTTAGACGCTAGCGCGAAAACACATACTGGTATTTCGCTCAATGATGTACTACACATCGGCCCCAATCTGCAAGCTGATTTGTTTTTACTATTACTAGACTTCAGATTGTTTCCGATCGCTATAAACGCTGATATAAAACAACATTATTTACGCATTGGTGTACCGGTTGACCAACGTAAATACCTACGCATTTTGTTTCGGTTTAATGAAACCGAAGAAGTTCGCACTTTCGCCTTCAATAGGCAGCCTTTCGGTCTCAAGTCTAGCCCATACATAGCTATGCGCACTGTGCGACAGCTGGCTTCAGACATGAGTCCGCGCTACCCTGAAGCCGCCAAGGTAGCCGAAAGCAGCCTGTACATGGACGACTTAGTTCATTCTGTACATAATGAACAAACTGCCATGCAGTTAGCTCATGATTTAGTTAAACTGTTCAAGGCTGGTGACTTTGACTTAGTGAAGTGGTCAAGCAATTCTCCGTCTCTTCTAGACAGCCTACCAGTCTCACACCGCAAGTCGCTAGCCTTTGAAGTTGACAATAATATCTCGAAGGTTTTAGGCCTTTCGTGGGAACCGTGTGAAGACAATTTCTTCTTCACATCGGCCGCGATAACCGAGAAGTGCACAAAGAGGAACATACTCTCTGTGGTTGCACGGTTGTTTGATGTTCTCGGATTGGTCGCGCCAGTGATACTCTACGCTAAGCTGCTCATTAAAGAACTGTGGTTAGGCAACTTTGACTGGGATGCTATCGCGCCGGAAAATATACGCGCTCGTTTTGCTGCTCTCACGCAAGAATTTCATCTGCTTGACACCTTGCGAATTCCGCGACATGTAGGTGTTGAAATCGGCTGTGAACTGCGTCTTGTAGCATTCTGCGATGCCAGCATGAACGGTTTAGGGTGCGTTGTATACGCTCACTGTACATACCCGACTGGCATTCAAACTCGCCTTCTCTGTGCCAAGTCAAAGGTTTCGCCGACCAAAATCACTACACTCGCTCGACTTGAATTATGCGCCGCTTTGCTTATGGCAAAGTTAGTAAAAACGGTGCAAGATACCTATGCACCCCGCATTCCGATCGCTGGGATATACGCCTTTTCAGACTCCACAATCGCTCTTTCGTGGATACATTCGTCGCCACATCGTTGGTCGATTTTTGTGAGCAACCGCGTCGCGCAGTGTCAGGAAAATTTGGCTGCTCAGCATTTCTATCATGTAGCTGGCGTCATCAATCCTAGTGACTGCCTATCACGAGGTATGCTTCCGTCTCAGCTTTTATCACACGATTTGTGGTGGAATGGTCCTCCTTGGATTCGCTGCTCTCCTGAGCAATGGCCGATAAAGCCTTTTTGTCCCGCTGACTGCAATGAGCTGCCTGAACACAAATCTACTGTGATGGCTGTTACTACGCACACAGAGACACCGCTGCTTTGTGAACTAGCTCAACGAATATCTTCCTGGGAAAAATTGCTTCGCATCATTGCATATGTACTGAAGTTCGCGCGACCGAAGTCTAAGATTGCACCCCGGTCTGTGTCAGGATTGGCAGCAGCAGAGATAGCTGTACTGCGTGCTGTCCAAGCTGTCCACTTTGCCCAGGACATTAAATTGTTGAGCACTGGAAAGTTACTTCCGAAGAAACTGCAAAGCCTAGCAGTTTTTCTAGATAAAGAAGGTATTCTACGAATTGGAGGAAGACTTTCGCGAGCAGACCTTCCATTTGAAGTGAAACATCCAGTTCTTCTCCCAAAACGCGATCATATTGTGGATTTAATAATACAACACCATCATGTTGTAAACTGTCATACTGGGCCTGGACTTCTCATGTCCTTAATACGACAACGCTACTGGATATTAGATGCCAGAACGGTCATCAGATCAAAATTACGGAAATGCAACATTTGTTTTAAGTCAAATCCGACGCACCCTACGCCACTGATGGCCGACCTGCCCGAGTGTCGTGTCTCTGAAAGTAGAGTCTTCTCTCATACCGGCCTAGACTACGCAGGACCGATCAGAGTAACGCTATCGCGACGTAGAGGCCAACACTCGCAGAAGGCATGGGTTGCTTTATTTGTTTGTATGCAGACACGAGCTTTACACATAGAGTTAGTCTCAGATTTGACATCTGAAACCTTCTTGGCTGCATTCAAACGGTTTATCTCCCGTCGTGGACCAGTTTCGTGCCTTTATTCGGACAACGCTACAACATACGTTGGTGCAAAAGCGCAGTTAGATGAGCTCTACAGTTTTCTGCAGAGCTCTAATTTTAAATCGACGCTCTCAAATGAGCTGTTGTCTCGACGCATCGAATGGAAGATGATACCACCCCGAGCTCCAAACTTCGGAGGTCTTTGGGAAGGGAACATAAAGAGCATGAAAACACACTTATATCGAGTGATTGGAAATCAGCTTCTTACTTATGAAGAACTTCAAACGGTTCTGACGCAGATAGAATGTATCTTGAACTCTCGCCCTTTGTGTGTGCTGTCATCAGATCCGCACCCTGATGTGTTAACTCCTGCGCATTTTCTGATGTCCACTCCGTTGCAATACTTACCCGCAGCCGATATGTCCGCACAACGTGTGACTTTGTTAGAGCGCAAAAAATTATTGGATAGTATGGTCCAATCCTTTTGGAAAAAATGGCGACTTGAGTATTTGCATACGTTGCAAGTTAGACAGAAATGGGCTACTCCAGATAAACCAGTTGAGGTAGGAACGATAGTTCTTGTGGAACAAGACAATGTAGCTCCGTTGAGTTGGCCTCTAGGAGTAATCACCGAAGTTTTCAAGGGCTCTAATAACACCGTCCGTGTGGCAACCGTGAAAACCCAATTTGGTGTTTACAAACGTGCCGTCACAAAGTTATATCCCATTCCTACGCAATAATAATTTTACTTAAATTCAATTTTATGTGTATAATTATTCCTAACGCTTTATAAATTTAATAGTAGATAATATAATTTATTCTTAATTCCGCTATGTATTCTGACCAGCTATGAAGTTTGTTCGTTTTGAAAGTCCTGACGACCTTCCAAGGTGGGGTGCATGGTGGAGCGCCTTTCCGCTTTAATTTGCCAGTGTAATTCGACATTCAACATTTAAATAACCCGCGTCTGAGGTGTCATTGGTGAAGAGGTGCTAGCCTGTCTGTTCTGCCTGTGATGCCGCAGATATTCGCAAATCTCTCGAGAGATGGCGTTGGTTGTCCTCAGAGGCGATGCAAACACGCTCGCTAATTGGCATAAATGTAAAGGTCACGTGATGTGACATGCACTTTTCGTCGGTCTGGACTGACGTTGCAGAGAGTGGTAGTAGAACTTTTCTCGTGTGACTATCTGAATATAATTTTACGCCTAAAAAACTATAATTTGCATATAAAAGGTTTACAATTCTCTTCCCTCACGCGAGGGGATTGTTGTGTGGTGAAGTGCACGTATTTTCAGCGATTTCAGCGAAATAGCCGGCCGGCTAACTTAGCCTTAATTGAAGGCTGCCAAGGATACGATAACCTAGGATTCCAGCCGCTTTCTGGATGACGAGTGGATGGAAGCGGTTGTTACAGGTCAGTCAGCAGGTTTATGCACTTTATTTGCCAAGACACCTCAAACTTATTGCAGTCGTTATATTTAAATTCGCTTCATCGTGAGCAATCACACCCTGGAGGGACTATTTACACGCCCCTCCAATCATTTTTGCAAATTGTATTGAATGATATTCTGTTGGTGAGAAAATTGCCTCGTGCTGCTTATAAACGGTTGAGACAGTCAGCTGTCCTATTAACTCACACCTGCGATCGGAGGGGAGTTGGTAGCTTTGAGTTTCTATATTTTTATCGAATTTTGGTATTACGTATGGTTTTTTTTGTAAAAGTAATGAGACGAACGAGACGCTCTCCTAATGGTAAGAGGTAACGCCTGTCCATGACCGTTGCAGCTATACACAGAACTTTTAGTAGTAAAACAAAGTCCAGGGCAGCGCTGTTTTGGCGCTCATTACTTTGAAACTGCGATTCTAGTTTTCTAGTCTAGACTGCTAGTCTAGATGCGAATTGTTTGTTATTTGATTAGATTAGATTAGTTCTGATTAAGTATTTTGAATAAATATAGTATGTGATGAATCTGACAGAAGTTAAAAAGTTTCGTTTATATGAAACTGGGCTGATAGAGACAGTTGGTAGAACAGACGATACATTTATATTTAAACTGATAAAGATGATAGAAGTTGCTTGCAAAGTAACAAGACATGATTGATGAGCGCCAATGTCTGACGATTAGTAAACAAAGTAGTACGCGTAATAAACGTCAGTGACGCCAATGCAAATGATCTTTGCGATGACCTTTGTTTTGCTTTGGTGCCGCTGCAATGGTCATCAACAGATGTCATCATTCAACATTATGAGGGCATCTAGTTCCTCTCAATAATTTTTACCATAAGACATTTCTGAAGTTTTTATTTTTCATTTTAATGCACTGCCAACAAGCCTAAATTGTCTTTTACTAAAAATTTTATTTTCAACATATTATGCAGTTTAATCTTCACACACGTCAAGAGCTTAAATTGTACATAATTTACTCGAATCGCGCGTTTTTCCATTGTCTCGTAGAAATACAACATGAGTTACGCATTAAACAGTTTTGGCAGGCAGTAAATTGGATGCCGAACCGGAATTAAGAGGTAACTCTTCATAAACAATGGTTATAGTATGGCCTTCTGCTTTATTCCGTACATTTATGTGTGTGTTTTATATGCAATGTATTCATTCTATTCTAAGTCTATGAGTGTCAATGTCGCATGGTTAACTAGTGTCGCAGATCTTTGTGGTTTGGACAAGAGAGTATGAGTTGCTTTATTAGTGTCATGATCATTTTCTATTGATTTGTGAGAAATTATGAATAGCGTACATTATTTTTTTCTATTCGTACGTATTCTCTTGTACGTGCTTAGAATCTATTTTACTCTTTCAATAACTATTACGTATACTTTTTTAAAGTATTTTTTTTTTGTCTCTTGTTAATGAAAGGTTAGTTCAATGTTGAACTAGCTATTCTATTTCTGTGCTGGTGTCGCATCATGTTGGCTATGATCTTTGTATGACGTAAACAACAAACAGCGAAATGATATTTTATTAATTACCGTTAACTTGCTCTAAGTATTGTATATAATTATGGCCTGTAATTTATTAGCAAAATGCCTGTTTTCCGTCTTGCTGTACAAAAAAATCTGATCTTAATGAACGCTATTAACGAAACAGTTTCAATGTGTTAAATGATCATAAAACATGAAGGTATAAACATGATAAAAGTGTTTTGATTTTATGCTGACCAGAAAACGCACTTTACTTGAAGTTCTGTAATGTACGTAACATTACAGAACTTCAAGTAAAGTCGCGAAAAGGGTCAAAGTATTACCTTAATCCCTACTAAACCGATGTTAAACTGGTAAACGAATTAAATTTATTTACATCACTATGTTAGCCCGATGGACGTTGCCCTGTCCTAATTGCAATGAATTTGTTTGTGATCGTTTTGTGTCTATGTAACAAATAACACTTTCATATTTTCCTATTTATCGTGCATTTTTTCAAAATTTTCGACTAATGCAAACATTAAAGAATAGTCAAATAGGTTCTAGTCCTTTTCAATTCACGTAATTACCAATTAATAAAAGAAATTGCTTAATTCGTTTTTATTTGTTTGTAAATAGATAACCTTCACCTAACGAGAATCAAATGATAAATCAGATAAATAGTCTGACATATAACATAATTAACGCGATACCTAACCATGGGGATCGTAGTCCACATGTGGTTAGGGAGTAAATTACTCGTAGAGGATACATCTATAGGCATTACCTATGGTTATATATACTCTGAGATATTACCTTTGATGGTGACATTCTATATTCACCTATAAATAATAATAGGGCGACTGCAGATAATAATTCTTAAATACTTATAACTATAATAAATTATTTATTGTAGGTAGTTAAGATGTGTCTAAAATGAAGATTTTTTTTATTTTTCAGATTGTTGTTTTGGTGTAATCAATGTCCCTTTACATGCCTGATTGTACTTGTTTGCCTTCCATAGATACATATTTTTCAGCGTGTTTTCTAAAATAATATAATTGAAAAATTAAAAAAAAAATTGACTCTGAAGGAAATTAACGTTGCTGGACATAACGGTTTGGTGATCGGACACCGTGTAATTTTCAACAACTATGTTCTCTCGTCACGCCTGATGCTCTAATTTTATAGCTCTGCCGCAGAAAAAATACAATTCGGATGAAGCGTTCTGGGTTCCAGACGCAGCTGTCGTTTCGTAATTGCACCGCGAATGCCCGCTGCTATTCAATTTGCCAGCTGGGAAGTTTGAAAAAGGCTTAATGATATTTCAATGATACGTAACTGCCATTGACCTTTTGAATGATTGCGACGCTGACATGCCATTCTGTATCATCAATCACGCAAAGGGACATTGCTAGCAAGGTCTTATTCAATTTGATGCCATTATGCGGCATAACACAAACCCTTACAAGTTTAGTATAACCGCACTGTCCAAGGCAACCTTCGCTTGAAGAATAGACATTTAATTGATTTATCATGTTATTTTTTATGAGTGCATAGTGCAGGGGTGTGTAGAAGTCAGTTACTTTATGGAGTGACGCAAGTCGCGGTGGCTTCGTTCGTTACCCAACAACGGCAATGCGACTTTGATCACGCTAATCTGCATTCTTACACTGGCCTAAATGTTACACGTAACTATACCATGACGTGCTGGAGCAAAACACAAAATACTGCGCACAAAGGAGTTCGTTCATTCATGATAATGACAGCTAGAATACTCTAATCCACGGTCTGATCAAACTCATTGCCTCAAATCTTTTTGATTAGTTATATCTATCTGGCGTAGTCAATCGGTTCGAATGACCGAGCTATCACTGCGTCTTTACAAGTTCCGAGTGTCTTATTATTGGTTAATTGAACCCGCTCGACCTCCATGGAAAATTGGGTTAAATTGGATTTGTAGTTTCTCCTAATTGGGGATTCCTCTCGCCAGATTTTCTCTCGAGAGGTCTTAAATTAATTACGGTTCATTTGAACAATTTCACTATAGACGCCGTGAATGGCTTCATGGAAAATTTTAGAGATTGTGCCCGAAAATGCTCTGGCAGTAAAAATATCTAATTGGTGTTCTCGTTAACACTTTCAGTCGTCAGTTTTATCTCGTCACTCGCCTTCGCTTAGTAACAAATTGCTTTTAAAAATGGTTCTAATATCGCGTTAGCTTTAGAAATTTAAAATCATTATGCGGTGGCGTGACTTGATTTCTGCTTAAAAAATTATGATTGAGCGATTTGGTGGTTCAAAATGGGGTTCCATCGTTTACCTTTACGGTGTTCGTGTCAAACTGCCGTCAATAGCATCCTGCGTTTTCGCAGGCTCTTTACGTTATTGGTGAATAGGGATGTGGTTTAGATTTTGAATTGTCTCCTGTACAAAAAAAAACTTTCAAAATGTACTATTCCATCGGTTCCTCTAGTCCATAGAATAATTTGTATAGTAAAATCGATTGATTTTTGAACTCTTTATTATCTACACTAAATATAAAATACACAAGAAAGTTAAACTTACACGAGTGATAAGTGTAATAACTAATAACTGACTAGTTAAATACTCTACTGTTTTACCCCAGATTTTCTAGTATTTTTTTTGCAATTACCGCGGGGAAAGTATCACATCCATGTGCTCGCGATGCACACAGTCGTCATGTCAAAACTTTGTGGCATCCAATGGTATCGCTTCGCAGGTGCCGGGCCCATCGTGCATGGCAGCGTAACTAGGACGGGAACGTACAGCTAAGGACTTATGACCCAGGCTCCTGATTCTGTAATTCAGATTCCTTGCCAAAAACGCTTACAGCTTTTATAATATACACGCGAATTTAACTAGACTGCTGCCGCGTTGAGTAAACACAGCGCGTAACGTGTTCAAGTGCTCAAAGCTAATAAGCGCCCAGGTGTAAGTTTAAGAGGTTCCTTTAAATACGTATTAACGCTCATTCATTAATTCTCTTCGTGGTAGATCTCCTTAGCAGGAGGTCGTCTAGGTAGGTACCACCGCAGTACCAGTTATTCTGCCGCTAAGCAGTAATGTGTAAACATTACTGGTTTCCGGTTTGAAGGGTACTGCAGCTAGCGAAATTATTGGGCTGTTGAGACAATTCTATCAAAAGTCTCAAAGTAATGAGTGCCAAAGCAGTGATGCCCTGGACTTTGTTTTGTTACTTAAAGTTCTGTGCATCGCTGCGATGGTCATGGACAGGCGTTATCTCTTACCATCAGGAGAGCGTCTCGTTCGTCTCATTACTTTTTAAACAAAAAATAAAATAAAAAAATATCACGCTTTATTCCTCGTGTTGACATCCATGCCTAACTTAATTTGATATGATCTTATTAACACTGCTTCTTTTTCTCTGTCCTTTCTTTTTTATTGTATGTTACGTATGTGTTGTTCTTGGCAGACCGAGGTCTTTTAATAGATTGGTTGTTAGGTACTGTTGGTCGGTATTCTCGCTTCTACTTTTCAATAATGGTTTTCCTTTTTTTTATTGTTTCCTCAGGGTTACATCGTTTAATAAACCTACGTACAGTATAGGCAAGCTGGCACTCTTCGCCATTTGTAATTAGAGCGTCGCACGCGCAGAACGGAACGAGTGATGTAACACAACCTTCACAGCCGACTACCACCCGCTCTACAACCCTGGGCTGTCCAGGGTTAAGCTCCGGATGTACAGATACATATCTAATGAGGATTGTTTAGATCAAACTAACGATTAATTAACGCAGCTAGCGTTTAATGTGATTACCAGTGATCACTTCACACTAAGATTAGTGAAACATTTTGCCAAGGTGTGGGTAGATACTCATAGTGTGCACATCTGCCCTGCCAGGTATAACTGAGCCAACCTAGAATTACTTAGCCCAATCTCTTTATGTGGCAGTCGATCATTCCACGTGACATTGGCAGAATTGTGGAGCATCTCCGCAAAGGCCGTTCATCAAGAGTTGAAGTTGAAGTTGAACCCAGAATTTCAAAGAACCTCTTTGAAACGAGACTGAGTTCACTTTGTCACTCCAGATTTTGTTTTTATTTGTCTGTTGTATTGTGTCGAATAAATGTTAATAGGATGGACAGACATTATATGTGTTACTGGTTGTACCTACTAAAAAATCCTAAAAATGTATTTTCGGCTGATTCGCCGCGCGTATTTCTATGCTTTGTTTTCTGAATGGAGATATGAGATAATCACACGCCTGATAGTAAGTGCCACACCTACCTATAAGAGGATATTTTTAAACTAACCATGCGACTGTAATTTTTTTTCGTGTGCTTGATGCTTTATCTCGATTAATTTAAAGTTAAACAATCTTGACAAAGAATCGATTATCCGTCTAATATTATTATAGATAGGGTCACATTTAGCAGTTTAAAAGTATGGCGTTTATGCAAATTTATGCGTGTCAAACTTCGACTTTTGAAGTTCACAAACGTAAAATTACTGCTTTATGAAATCCACATAAAAAACCTCACTTCTCTGTATTTAATTTTTACTTTTCTAATTTCGTGTGTACAAAATAAAGAGTTTTTATCTATTCGTATGTTTTCACAATGGAATCTTGTAGGTCAGTGTCATCTTTGATCTACATTTTTATCGAGTGATTCAAAATTACGTTTCTATTGAACATACGAACAATTTTAGTAAATTACTTTTATTTGTATTCAAAATAAACAACAAAAGTAGCTCATCGTCGAAAAATGGCATCATAAAGCCGGGAAATTGCATTAAAACTTAGTTATTAGTAAAACCTCGGCACCGGTACTCAGTTAATGCCACCTAAATTTACAGAAATATACTTCATTGCCTGAATGTTGATTATCTAAACTTTTCGCCGAGTCACCTAATGGGGCTGGTGGGTTAAGAGGATCATTTCACGCAGTGTATTTAATAACACAACCTTTGGTTAACCACATTATTAATTTGATGAGATTACATGGGTATTTTTTCGGTTCATAATAGCACTGTCGATTATTTTCCTTATTTCGACTGCCCTGTTAGTTAATTTGGGAATGGATCTGCTTCAAGTGTTGTAGGGCGTGGGCTCGATTCCCTCTCAAGATAAACGTTTGTGTGACGAGCATAGGTATAAATTATTTGTTCTGTGTCTGGGTGGGTGTTCAGTATGTATTTAACCCTCGACGGAAAAACGACGGGTTGTTAAAAGAATGACGCACGCGCGCGCGCTTGTTTGTGTGTGTCTGTCCGTGGCATCGTGACCGATTTTGTTTTTTTTTGTTTGAAACGTTATTTATTAGGGAGTGTTCTTAGCTATGTATGTTTGATGAAAATCGCGTCCAAGTCCAAGATGGCCGCCGACACAACTTTTCACAACTCCCTCATAATGGGTATCAAATGAAAGGGCTTGATGAATTAGTAGAATATTATACACCTGACGGGGATTTGCTTTACTAGAATTAAAAAATAAGTGAATTATTTATTTATATTGAGTCTCATTAACCTTTTAAATCCTGTAATAATGTAAGGTCGGCGAAGCTAAAAAGTTTCTTAGTAAATTAATATAGGAAATTTACGGGGAAACGATGGAGCACGCAATAGTCGGCCACGGGAACCGCAGAAAGTATCGGTTCCAATGCTTTCCTGAGGATGTTTTTCTATAAACATCCCACGAGACCGCTCAGTCCGGTTATATGCACTCGTGTTCATAAATAAATATTGCGAGTTTGTAGCAATAAATTACCATAATGAAAACATGAGATGTTATTGTGAGACGATGTTCTTCGAAGGGCTTTGTTAAGTTTAAAGAGATATTGATCGCAGCACTTCAGTCATCAATAAAATTAAAGAACACTTATTCAATCAGCGCTTAAGTTGTGGTTATGTAGATCAAACTCAAAGTAAAGATTCATTTACATTTTGTAATTAGTATATTATTTATATAATATCAATTAACTATTATAAAAAAATCTAATGGCCGTTGGTTCTAGATTTATTCTATTAAAGACTTTTATATTGGATGTTAGGATAAATGACGTATTTTGGGATTACTTAATAAAAAAGTAACAACTTTGACTATTAAAACATGTCAAGGGCATCGCTCCTTTGGTGTTCATTACTTAGTGACATTCGATGATTAGTCTCAGTAGCCCTGTAATAAAAAAAAATACAATTAAGAATGTTGATTCAGAAGAAAGTTTTGCTAAGAGTGATTTCTTATTGTCCGCAGATCGGTAGGTCATCGGAATCTCCAATAGACTTCGTGGTGATGGATACAGTAGCCGGTGACAAGACAAGCGAGACTAAAGTGCTGCAAAGCACGATATCGCGGTTCGCTTGTCGCATAATAGCTGACAGGAACGACGTGAATAACTGCCGAATATACGCGGCCGGCTTCGATTCCTCCAGGAATATATTTCTTGGTGTAAGTTTTTTAATTTTTTTTTATGTAATAGCAATCAGACGAATAAGACGCTGTCCTGATGGTAACACCTGCCCATGACCATTGCAGCGATACACAGAACTTTGAGTGTCAAAACAAGGTCTAAAGCATCGCTGCTTTGGCGCTCATTAGATATAAAGACATTAAGATGGTTAGATACAACAGCCCTGTGATTTCGTTAGCTGCAATACCCTTCATATCTGCAGGCAGAATATCTGGTAAAGCGGTTGTACCTAACTAGACGACCTCCTGCTAAGGTGATCTATCACCGAGTGAAAGAGTATAATCTAGAGCAGAGATTAAGGTACATAATAGACGAAGAGGTCAAACTAAACTGCGCCGTGTTAGTCTACAGCATACAATGATGCCAAATTGAACAAGTAAACCGAAACTAGCTGAGCCTGACATAATCTACCATATTCGTAGAGAGAGGCCAAACTAAGCAAGCATTTCTGCCGTATACCGAACGTAATCGGTTTTGATTCGAAAACTAAACTACTTGTCACTGTTATCTTGAACGTAGAAGACGGTGATGATGAGAGTAGACCTTTGCGATTGAGTGCAGATTATGGGTGCTGATAAATATCTTTTTCATCTTTTCTTTCTTTGTCTAGCTATTTCATGGGTGTATCCAGGTTCTGGGCCAGGGGGGCAAATCAGATATGTATTTTATAAGCACCTAGCCAAATAAATAAACATAAATTTTACTTTGATTATGTATACCTTGAAATTCAATAAATCTTAGTCTAGTTTAAAAAAAAATAGGTAATTTTTTTATATAACAACTTCATTTATACAATAACTATTTTAAAAGTAACTTTCGAGGGTCTTTTGCAAAACGGTTTATGACGTCTTCCGTGAAAGAATCGCCCATAGCGTTAACTACGCGTCTGAGTGTGCTGAATTAGCTATCAATTGTAGTAGTGGAATAAGGCATTGCTAGTAAAATTCCTAGGGATGGCTTAACCTTCGGGTAAAAAGATTCTGTTACTGCTGTATTAACTGGGTTATTCCAATACTTTCCTAGCCCTGCTGCTGCTTATTTGTCCAAAAAGAGTGCCATAGTTCGACTTCAGATGTCATCATCATCATCATCATCATTTCAGCCGTAGGACGTCCACTGCTGGACATAGGCCTCCCCCATTGACTTCCATAAAGACCGGTTGGAAGCGGCTCGCATCCAGCGCGTTCCTGCGGTCTTTACTAGGTCGTCTGTCCACCTTGTGGGTGGACGTCCTACTTCAGATGTGATCCCTTCTAATTCATAAAATTTAGAAACTTCGTCCATACAGTTTTGTAATTTTGGAACTGTAATTTTAATTATTAAGTTAATTATTATCCGAGCAGGGTGCAACAGTGAAAGAGTAAACGTTTGTATGAAGGCAAAATGTTATTTTTCTTAATTTTTATCGACGAAAGTAATAGTTAGTAGGGACGTAAACTAAATCCGGGGGTCAGCTGCCCTCCCCTGGGTACGCCCATGATCTGTTTAGTTACACGTGAATACTGAAACGGGCGTACTCGACGTAGGTATCCTGGATCGTGGGCGGGCTATACGTAGCGTTTATATGGCGGTTTAATAATACAGATTGAACGTGTTTACTCAGTAAATTCATTTGACGTAGCTCGACATTTGAAGGAGGGTTGTTGCCTTCACAAGTTTATAGCGTCTAATGAAACACTTCGAATCTTTGAAAGAGTTATTTTTGTTTATTTTGAGATAATGTATAAGATACTTTGAATGATTGTTTCTAAGGATTATGTACTAATACATTTGGCGTTTGCTTAATCCATACTTAAATGCGAAATTTATTTATTTATTATTAAATACAAATAATAAAAATTGTTCACAATTTACTTGGTGTTACTCAGAGGCGGCGTAAGACGTGGGTGACGTGGGCTACTGCCTACGGCCTAGCGGTCTGAGGGGCCTCGCGCCTCGGAGGCTTATACATTACCAAGCCGTGAATGTGACGAAAAAAATTACTCGTCATAAAACTATAAATTTTATTGATGACATGTCAAATTTTTTCTCGTAACATCTGCTTGAGTTGCGTCGCTATCACGGGGAAACCCACCGGTCAGAGCTGGAGTTTCCGTTTCTGTTTGTTTACGTTACAGTCACGTTTCTCAACGGCAACTTTTGACTATACCATTCCCTGTTCGCTGTACGTTACTTGCTCCTACTATCCCATTGTCAAAACGATTGCAACACTAAAAGCAATGAACAGCAAATAATGAATAGAATAGTAGTGTCATGTTCGAAGAAGAGAAGTCGGGGCGTCGCGAAATTTACCTTACCCAAATTAAGGTCCTGCCCCGTCACTGGTGTTACTTATTTAGTATTTACTTCTTCGGATGTAATCTGGCAAAATTCACTAAGGCGGCTCACATGATATGCGAAAATAGATAGGCAATAACGATATCATCGAATTGACACTTACTGTGTATGTATATCCTACTATTATAAATGTGAAAGTATGGATGGATGGATGTTTGTTACTCTTTTACACAAAAACTACTGAACGGATTCGGATGAAATTTGGTATGGAGGTAGCTGTGACCCTGGATTAACATATAGGCTCTTTTTATCCCGAAAACATGTAGCGGGTAACACCGCGGGGCGCAGCTAGTAATAAATAAGTTTAAACTCTACATTACAGGAGAAAGCGACAAAATGGACGGAGAATCACGAAATAGACGGACTGACGACGAATGGTGTACTGATCATGCGCCCTCGCGGGGACTTCTGTGGCGGCAGCACGGCCTACGGACCCTGGCGAGAGACATCGGTCGGCGGCGCGGTCTTTTCACTCCGGGAGAGCCGCTCTGCACAACAAAAGGTAAACTTGTAGGACAAATTTCTTTATTAAATAAAATTTAAAAAACCCCCGACACCAGTAATAAATATACCAATTTTCAATTGGATCAGTGGTAAATACTCACATACATAAGAGCTGTTTATCTTCAAACAACTGAACAGACTTTCTTGAATCATAGTTAAGATCAAGTCACATAAAAAAAAGTAGTTCGCCATTTTGTGGTGGCGGCCATCTTGGATTGCTACAACAGATATTTCCAGGCCACTGTTACTTCGGCTTATATTTTTTTCCAGTTCTACAGACACCATGGTTCTTGACATTTGTCAACATAACACTTTTTTTTAACTTTTCATAATATCTTTAATTATACGCAATACAGGGAGAGGCAAGGTAGTATATTACTAGTTTATGTGCATACCGCGTGCAGACTAGCGATCACGTGGATGGCCATAGATATTATGACTATAATTATGTTCATGGCTACATACTTACATTCAGATGTTACTGGATATATGAAGCCGCTACAACCCGCTATATGAAGTTTATTAGCTAATAAACTTTATAGCGATACAGCTATAGACTAGCTCACAAATAAAAGTTTTATGCTATCTCCAACTCTCTCCGAGAATCATGTTTGTGTATTACTAGCAATCTATCAATAAAGAGCTTCTATCCGCTTTTCCGTTAGGTATTTTAATTTATTAACAAGCTAGATGAGATTAATTAACTTAACTGAAACTTATATCACTAATAGCTGCGCCCCGCGGTGTTACCCGCTACATGTTTTTGGAATAAAAAGTAGCCCATGTTCTAATCCAGGGTCTCGGCTACCTCCATACAAAATTTCATCCGAATCCGTTCAGTAGTTTTTGCGTGAAAGAGTAACAAACATCCATCCATCCATCCAAACTTTCACATTCCTAATATTAGTGGGATTATCAATGTAGCGATATTTGCGATGATAACTCAGTTGTCATCGCGGCCGGATCATACGTAGGAGGGCGTGGGTTCTAATACAAACAATGAGCTTAATGCCAGTGAAGAAAAACATCACTAATAAACATAATAACATAGCATGTCGTGTTGGCGTACTTTTTAAAACTCGGCTGGGTAGCTTCCACCATCAAACTGAAAATTTGTTGTCATGCACATATCGGTGTGCAGCCTGCAAGCCTAGTTCTATTTATTAAAATGATTATTAAAATCGAAAAGATTATTAAATTACTAGTAAGTAATTTTTATTTCTTTTGTTGTCATTTTATTAAATTGTCTTTTTTTTCACATTGACATATTTTTATGATATTATTCTTTATATTGACACGTAATTAAATATATTTGTATGTCACTGTCACTTACTCGATTATTTTGTTTTACAGGGCGAACCTTGTCAAGAAGAGACAAACGTTTTGAGAGACGGCACAATGATAGACTTATGTGGAGCGACGTTACTATGGAGAAGCGCCGAAGGACTCAGAAATTCGCCGGTAAGTTCCACAAAAAGTATACAACTAAAGAAATCAAAGGGCTTTTGAGTCTAAACCATCGAATGTCCACAAAGCAGAGATACACTGAATTTTGTTTTCTTACTTAAAGTTCTACGTATCGGATTAATTTGACAACCCTGTTGGCTCATTGGTAGTATAATTATCTGCTTTAAGAGCTGTAGGGCGTGGGTTCTATTCCCACCCGGGACAATCATTTTGTGGGATAAACAAATGTTTGTTTTGTGTCTGTATGTATTTAAAAAAAAAGTATTTATGTATTCTATCAGCTATCTAACTTCTATATGACAAGCTTTGCTTAGTTTGAGGTCACATGGCGCTGTGTGTAATGTCCTACGATATTGATTTATTATTATTTATGTACTGCTACAATGGTTATGGGCAGACGTTTTATCTTGCTATCAGGAGAGCAAGATAAAACGTCTACAAACGTCAACGTCTACGTCTATATCATTACTTTTTTATGTTTAATACTTTTTTGAGTTTACTTGTCTCTCTCCTACTTTTTATGAACATAAATGAGGTTACCTTCACAAAATACAACAAAAAACTTTAAATTAAGGTAAATGTTTTGAAAAAGGGTATTAATGGAATAACGTATGCATGTAATTCCGCCATATTGGTTTTACTCTGACGTCATATGACCTGACACACGTAGAGAATAAATGCATTGATAGGCACCTCATTTATCGAAGTATGATTAGTCGTCTAGGATTATTTTTAAATTTGGGGTTGCTCACGACCTCTGATATTAAGCAATGATGCAATCTAGGATGGAACACAGGAGTTACGGAAGAACAAATAAATTACCATAACTTTTTAATGATCTTATCACTTGTCAAGTTCCCACAGTGCAATCTTTTCATAGTTTGAGGCAAGATTACTAATGTCCTTTAATATTAACATCTCTTTTCCCGAACGATAGGAGTACCTATAGGTATGTAGCAGTAATGGGCCGCTGTTTACATTGTTCGTTAATTTAAGAATGTGGTTATGATTTTTAGACAAAGCGCGACTTAGAAGCCTTAGTGGATGAACTGAACGCGGGCCGGCCGCAATGTCCCGTCGGACTCAACACGCTGGTGATACCTCGTAAGCTCTCCACGCAACATCAGGACCTCAATCAACCCTACGTGTACCTCAACTGTGGACATGTGCAAGGTAAGACTTTGTTGCTAGCCTATGGAATCTCTTAACTGATATACTGGGCACAAGTCTCCTACCGATTTTTTCAGTTGTAACCTTGTAACGGTTCTTTGGGGTATCATGAACTCTTAATACCATTTAAGATCATGAAAAAGTTACGCGACTGCGAACCTTATTGCGCAGGCATATGTGTGGTTGCGTATCTTTTTCGTAAACCGTAATTTGAATGGCAATAAGTGAATAGCCAAAATTTTTCGAAAAAATATTTGAAAATCACAAAAAAAAATTGGGTTCAAATGGTCAATGATATGACACATGGGCTAGTCCATTGAATGTCATGCACATTGTCTTGTTGTTGTACTGAACCTTTTAAATCGATATCTTTCGCCAAAATAGTTTTCACCAATGGCCATAGGTCAAGAAAATCGATCGCAGTGGAAGTTGTGGCACCAAGAAAGTGGACCATCGATCTTAGTAGATGGCTAAAAATTGCTTTTGAACTTATTGCAGTTTGTTTTGTAATATAGGCGAGCATTCGTGGGGCGCAGAAGTGGGCGAAGTAGGCGTGCGGCGCTGCCCCATGTGTATGACGGCGGGACCTGTGGTGCGCGTTTGTATGGGCATCGAGCCCGCATTCTACGTGGACGCGGGTCCGCCCACGTACGCGTTTAACCCCTGCGGACATATGGCCTCGGAACGCACTGTCAAGTAAGCGCGGGTTTTTTTTCTTCTTGGCAGCGCACGTTGTGCTTTTTGCCTGAATTAAATATTTCTTAAATAAAATCTAATGAAAGTCCGAGTCTTAATTAAAGTTTCACAAATTCATAATTAAGTCATAGAATTTGTATGTCAATATAAGGTATAGAAAAAATAAAATAACAATATTAATTACGCTAACAGCTCAGTAGCGCGGTCGGTTCGCATGACGAAAGGGTGTGGGTTGAAACCCCAACAATAAGCTTGAGCTGCCGGTGAAGGAAAACATCGTGAGGAAACCATAGCATGGTGGTAGGGTACTATTATTGCTCGGCTGGCTAGCTACCAACCTCAAGTTAAAAATCTGCCGCCAAGCCAGTTCTATTCCAGGCTTGGTGTACTTTACAATCTTCGACCACACCGTCACTTAGCATGAGGTAAAACAGCTAGCCTGTCAACCATAAAAAAAATTGCATTGATGTTTTCATTTGTTTGTGTTTCGATTGTTTTTTTAATGGCTATTTCTTAATTCGCTTAAGAAATAGCCATCGATGATTTTCTCTGTGACTGGTACTAACCCCAGTTGTGTTGTGCAGGTATTGGGCAGGCGTGGACATCCCTCACGGCACGAACGGCTTCCACGCGATATGTCCGTTCTGCGCCGCGCCTCTGCAGGGCACGCCGGGATACGTGCGTCTTATCTTCCAGGACAACCTCGACTGAATCTCACACGCAACGCTAAGGTAAATGGCTTGTCGTGCCTTTTTTTACGATTCCGTACCCAAAGGGTAAAACGGGATCCTATTACTAAGACTCCGCTGTCCGTCTGTCACCAGGCTGTATCTCATGAACCGTGATAGTTAGACAGTTGAAACTTTTACAAGCATCTGTGAAAATTTTAACTTACAACGTATTTCTGTTGCCGCTATAACAACAAATACTAAAAAAACGGAATAAAACAAATATTTAAGGGGGGTCCCATTCCCATACAACACACGTGATTTTTTTGTCGTTTTTATAGATAATGTGTAGAAACCTTCGTGCGCGAGTCCGACTCGCACATGACCGGTTTTTTTTTGTCTAGGGAAATCCCTAATAGATACCGCAGGTTTTGGAGGAAGCGCGATGGTTAAGTGGGACTGTCCGTCAAAGTGGCGGACAAAAAAATTCTTTGTACTTCCTGACATTTTATTTTATTGTATTAATAATGTCTAATTTTAAATTTTAGATTAACTTGCATGCCGAAAGGTAGTCTGTGGTGCTTCTTCATTAAATATTATGTTTTACATCTGTACTTACCCATAGCGCAAATAAATGGATTATGATTATGAAAAAAATCTTGGGGTGTTTCTGCATGGCGTCTTTGTACCGGGTCTACGGTTATTAATATGTTTTAGCTATCGAATAGTGTAATTAAATTTTGTATGTTGATATGAAGCTCCGACACTAAACTCTATCCCCCGATTTTGTTATCATCAGTTTCCAGAATTGCCTTCCACTATTGTAGCAAACGTAAAGACGTATTTACATCAAAAAAGTATATACCTATAAAAGAAAGCATAATCTGATATCTAATGTTTGCGATACTACATTTGGAGTATCTTTTATCTTATCATATAAGTCAATGGACTTCAATAGACTTATACAGTGTATTTATCTTTCTTTATTTAAAATTACCCACTCATCTGTCTGCGCTTCGTACTTCTTTGTTTATCATCTTGAATATATATGTTTTATTGTAGGTTAAGTGTCTTTGTGTTTAGTAAACTCATGCAGACTACAAAGGATAATTTACTTACGGCCAATTTGACTGCTTGACACTAATTTAATACGTGAACTACCCACCTTATCACAATATATTTTTCTTCCCATCTTTTAGAAATAAGTGCGACTAAAATGGGTCATTCCGGCGCATTTAATAACAGTGATGAAATGCCTTTTGAATTTAGAACACTGTTTAATTAAAAAGTTTGAACGCAATTCGCTTCGATTAAGTCCTGGCCGGTAATAAAAAAGCGCGCCTGGCGACGCGGCATTGGTTAACCAAATTAAAAATCGTTTTTTATTACTTTCTATTAAAATATATATAGACAATTTTAATTTGATTAAAAAAAAACTATTTTCTATTATTTGAGTTCTAGCAGTAAAAGTAAAATATTAACAAGCTTAGCAACAACAACAACTTTAGCTATAGGTACAACAGCTTGACAACATTCAGAGAAATACACTCATCACCATTCTTAATACAGTTTTTAAATATTAACACCAGTAAGTGTAAAATCTTCTTCTTCGTAGAGTCGATGTTTCAATTTTTTTTTATTAGATGGTTTTCTCCCAGTATTTAGCCACTGCAACACCGCGGGAGGTGGCTTCTTGGAGGTCTTCCATGGTGCATGGTGTAGAATTAAACGCAGAAACTGCCATAAATTACTACGAAACAAATCGAGAAAATGCATTTTAATTATTCGTCTAATTTTGTTGTTGTATTGGATTTCAGGTCCATTGCTGCACGTGAAACACACGAGGCAGTCCCGCGCCGGTAGCTATGCCAGCCCTCACTCGCTTGAGGACCTCGCATGGCCAGC
This sequence comes from Biston betularia, assembly GCA_905404145.2. Lineage (NCBI taxonomy): Eukaryota > Metazoa > Arthropoda > Insecta > Lepidoptera > Geometridae > Biston > Biston betularia. The sequence goes on from FR989879.1 coordinate 8,269,340, forward strand.
ACAGCGATACAGTATGCACCGAATCTCACCGCTATAGCTTACTAATACCACATAATATGTATTATATAATACTAGTACAGTACAGATATATCATCATCCCCTACAATAATCGGTACTAAGTTCAATCGGTAACCCGATTCTTCTGATAGTTTTCTAGTGTCATGCCAGCGTATAGATGACGCCACTCCTTGTACGTGTTTCGGTCTATTTTGGTTATACGTCCCATTTAAAAAATCGATTAAAAAGTTGCTTCTTTATGAGACCGTAATTAATTACGACCATTGCAGAGCGAAACAGAGAGACAGTCTTTCTCTTTCGCCCTCGTTAGTCTGACGGCGGCGGTCTACCATAGTCTGCGAATCAAATCTGTATTTCTATTAATACTTTGACATTAGAACTTTGTTAGACCAATATTCCGGCTGCAAGCAATGCGTTGAAATTTGAATTTTATTAGTTTGGTGCACGGAACAATTTCCAATTTCTCATTGTCGAAGCAAACGTTGACAACGCGTCGAACAATCGATGTGTTTTTTTTTCAGTTAAAATCATGACTTGTGTGTACTTTATGGAATTGATATTTCAATGTTTTGCATATTATAATTGGCCAGTCAGTTGACTAGACACTAGACATTATTTGTGATTTGTAGAGGCCTTTTGTTGCGTCCGTGCTTATCTCGCTCACTCTTGCGTTTTTTAAACATATACATAAAATCCTTGAGAATTCCTATTAAAAAAAAATATGGGCCTATCGTGTAATACTACAAATGAATTATGTAAAGTAATTTTCGCATTCAGGACTTTTATATTTATGGAGAAGATTGAACTTTAATTTTTATGATCTCCGTGATTAAAAGTTGTGAAAACGAAATTTTCGTGCAATTTTACTATACAAACAGAGCATGCGTTTTTTAAATTTTGTTATAACACGTGAAAATGTTCAAGATTGTTGATTATGATTCACTTAATTTGTGGCAGTTTACAGTATCTTTGCAGTCTATTTCGGTTCCATGTACACATGTTTAAGAACAAGTTGTCTATAACTTGTGTTTCTTAAAACTTTGTTCTTGGATCTTATTTTGTTCTGTAAACATTTGGGGCTTTACGTTAAAACGTTGCTTACTGTTAGTCAATGCATTGTCAAATAAATGACGTGAAATGTGCCGCGCTAGTATTCGAGACAAGCTAAGCAAAGATGAAATTTAACCAACGTTTGTAACTAAGGCCGATATTGACGCTGTTTGCATGACGATAACGAATTGCGCAGTACCTACTAATTAACGTCATTTTACTTTAAGTGCCGATTTTAAGTAAGACTCGCAAAACAATTAGTGTACCTATAGTAAACATTAATTACAAAATTAGAAATTGATATAATATGTAGGTTCGGTCATAAGTTTTTTTTTTTTAAATTTTATTCACTTCCAATAAAGTAAATAGTTAATCAAGATGCAAAATATTTATCGAGATACTTATATTATATGAACGCGTGTATGTTAACAATAAAAATAATATAACGTGTGTTTAATGCGTCTGTATGTTTTAAAATAATATTATGAAATGTTCGAATAAATAAGAAAATTTATTTTGTTAAAGTCGAAATGCAGTTTATACAATAAAATTAAAAGTAAACCTTTGCTGGTTTTTAAAAGATTGTTGTAATGAGATGAACTCTTCTTCTCAATCGGACACTCTTGGCAGAGTGGTCGTGGCTGCAGATGGACAAGGTTGCGTCCCGTCGTCCCCGTTAGTTCCCAAGGCCAAGGTAATGAGATGAACTGCGGAGCTAAAAATTAACAACTATACGACCGCATGTCGTATGCAAGCAAGATAAGGCTCGTAGTCGCGTAACTTTACCGTGCTCGCCCAATTTTAAATGGTAATAAAACCTCACTGTAACCCCTGGTAGATTTTAAATGTTTTGCCTGATAATAAAAATACGTAATTAAGTGCACGCCATACTTTTAAAAACACATGATAATCATAAACATACGAGTATATTTCTGCGATATTAAACCATTAAAAAAATACTGACATCAAATCTGCAAGTGGACGAAAATTATTGCATATAACATGGTTAAGAAAACACTAAACCAAAGTTAGTAACATAATAAACAAGAACGATTGTTAAATGACATAAAAAACTCGACTGCGTCAAAAAACACTAACTAGAAACGCAAAATAAAATAAAAATTAAAAACGATTTTTCATACTGTCCCTCTTTTTTTGCGGATGCCATACTGAAATGATATATATTGTACGTATCCATCTCACAACTGAAACGAATATAATTATAGCCCTTAAACGGTTCAGGCGGCGCGCCAAAGAATAAATAAATACGCTTGACACAAACATTATCCTCCTTCGGCAGTCGGGTAAAACAGTAGAAGCACGTAAAACAGTATAGAAATGTCGCAGTAATCTATGTACAATTGTACATACATTAATAATGCGGATCGAATTCGATCGTTCGATTTTGAAGTCGGTTAGTATAAAATTATAATAAATTCGAGAGAGATGTTTTTAACCGAAGCATTAGAATATTGTGATTTTCGCATTAATTTATTATGTTTTAAGACGGTGTACTACCGTGATAATTCGTGTTGAAGGAATGAAATGTAAATGTAAATATTCAATGTATGTTTCACTAAGTAATTTATGTTGAGTTTTTAATTTAAGTAATTTCCTAAGTGCTCTGTAGGTAATTTTAATGTGTTTTAAGTATGTGTTTGGCTAAAATAGATTGAATATGTAAGTGTGTTTGCTGATTGATTAAATTAAAATTATATAATATTATGATAATTTAAATGCACTGAAACACTGTTATAAATGTTATTTAAATTTAATCTATGCTTAAATTTGCCTTGTTTTCACGCGACAATATTTTAAGCATTGATTAAAATTAAACGACGTTTATAAGGTCCTCATTGAAAACGGTGATTTGTTGCATGAATTGTCAACTGATTTGCTGATTTGAGACGGCTGGTTATCCTACGAGAAAGAAAGGGAGGCGATATATTTGTCTTTTTGCGCTCATTGGTCTTATGTGGTTTTGTCCACACAGTTATTAATATTACATTATTGTATCTGTAAGATAGTCGGATTTATGGAGTTAGAAATATGGGCTGTATTGACTGAGGATTATGGAAACATTTTGCATCTTCTCTTGAGAGGTTGGATCTGCGGGGTTACGCGGGACGGTGTAGCTAAACGGAAACGAGCTCTACTTCGCTTATAGCAGCGGTGTACTCATCGATATGAACAATTTCTACTAAAGGACTTTTGATATCGTAAAAAAATAAACAGCTGTTCTATAAAAAAAATATGAAATTTATACGCAACGAAAAGCAACATTTGATATTTTTTGGCGATTTCAGAGCTAAGTAAAAGTTGTTCACAATGGTGAGTAGGTACAATGAACTCCTTCCTAAGTTAAAACTATCGTTCTGCGTAACCCTATACATATAATTGTTATTACATCAGGTGTCTTGAAAAAGCAATGGTATGATGTAGTATTTCCTGTATAATGTACCTACTAAGCATATTTTTTTTTACAACTGTTTAGTTTTTTCAAAAGTAGTAAGAGGTCGAATGGATTAATTTTAAGGTAGGACGTAACATAACGTAAGGAAAAGTGAAATGTATAATTTAACTAAATAATTCAATGATTACACCAATCGAATATCATGTAATCTATTTTAAGCCATGTTATTAGGCTCGATAAGTTTTAAATTTGTTTGCACATTGCTTCGTATGCATTTGTGAGTACCACTGTGGTGACCCCGACGTGATACTGTGGTATGTAGGTGCTCACAAAGTTGAAAGCGCTTTTAGAATGTTTATTTTTATTGTATAAAAATAATAACTAAACAACAATTTTCTGCGCGACAATTATGTGGGTAGGTATCACAAAAATATAACACAGCTAGCAGCGAGCGTCTGTTCGAATCGTGAGTGGCTGACTAACTACTGCGGGTACGGGCGGCCAGGGATGTTAGATGGCCACTCTGAAATCCTTGTACCAACCAAAATAGCTGGTATTAAAGACGGAAAACTGGTACCAGGGTTGCCAGATGTCGATTTTTTTTAAAAAGGTTAAAAGTCGCTTCAAAAACTTTGTTTCACACATATATTAAAACAAGTATAGGTTTGTATTTTCATTCCTTGAGGTTGGAGGTAGTTTTTTAAAAGTACTCTGTATTGGAATGTTTTTTATATGCATCTCGGTCGGTTATATTATACGTATTTTTGTCGGTCAACGGCTAATCTTGACATTTTTCGGTCTACGGAAAATCTTGGTATTTTTGCGTACCAGGACCGAGTAACCTTGGTACATGGTACTAAAACCTAGTATGAATACCAAGAAGCTGGTACGTCTAACATCACTGGCGATAACAGTAACTGTTCTTGTGGCCGCCCGGACTATTTAGTATTTTAAGTGGCACGACACGATCGGCGTCTGCTGTCCGATTTTGGTTATGTGAACCAATTCACTGATTTATGCCACGATAATTATTTATTATTGAGAGTTGTGAAGATTCAGTTATATCTATTTCTATATTGTACAAGATTTTATAACCTTAAATCTGTAGCCACTCTATTATTTTATGAATAGAAAAAAATATACAGATAATTCCTGTTAGGTTTTTTATTCGTAAATGGTACAAGCAACATATACATGAAAGCTGCTTTTATTAGGATGAAATTCACATTTGGAGAGCACGTAGATTAGATTGTTAGAATAAACCGTTTTTCGATCTCTCATATTCACATGTATGACTACATATTGAGACATAAAATTTATCATAAGAACCTCTTTCTATAAGTTCTGTGTGTTTGTAAAAATACTATAAGTTTTATAGGAATTAGAAGGAGTTAGCTTACGGAGTATGAAGAAAATAGTTTTTGTACAATTCGAAACTCACTAGTTAGTGATTACACATTGGATACGACGACCGATGAAGAAGAAAAAAAAGATCACTCATGATTGTTATGATAGCATAAAAGTGATCGCTTAACAACTTGTTTTAGGATAAGATTTTTCGGTAAATGCTTATTTAAAGTGATGTAGAAGTTTAAAACAATGTAGTTTTATTAGCACTGTAACTGTAATTGAGTTATCTTAATATGATCATTTTGTAGACATCTGAAAATTGACTAACGTTGGACCACGCTATAATTAGCAGTCATTTTTGTTTCAAGTCGCATTGTTTTTTGAATGTGAAGGAGTGTGGTTACGCTTTATAGCGCCTAAATGAAGTTGCATACGGAAATATAAAAATAAATGTAGGAAGTTGCAACAATTTCGGTGTATCGATTTCAAGTGCTTGGCCACTGAGGCAAAAATTGGCGATAAAATTTCTAATGGACTATATACCTAGATTTCAAAATATATCGTCAAGTTTTTGTCCTATGGTCTGTAGCCTTACGTGTAAATCATACTGAAGTTACGCATGTAATCTGACAAAATTCACACCTATAAGAGAATGTAATACGATTTTGGATTTGACAAACTCCAAAAACACATAACTTTAGTATGGATTGCAAATTATGTTCTAACAATTAGTGGTAATAAGAACTGAATGCTAGCCTTAATTTAATTTATAAATCCTAAGAGCTAGGTTATTAATAAATCGCTCTTTTGAGTTAGAAAAGTGATGGGTTGTTTTATTTAAAAAAAAAAACAAACATGGGCTTACAAATAATATATTTTATTGACCATATACATCATTAATGGCACTGCCGATGTAAAGGCATTCAACAATTAAACCTAAATAAATAAATACATATACTTATGCGTCAGACCAAATAGGAATCGGAACTATTTAGAATTTCAATTTGGTACATGCTTCGTTATGCAGAAAGTTTTGTTGGGATGTTACAGCTAAATTTAAATTAAATACACTGTACAGACATAGACTAATACATATTGTAAAATCGAAAGTTTATGTTCTCCGAGATATAATACACACTCATACCTCAGATAATTTCTTTATCCTGTAATAATCTATTAGTTAAAAAAACGCTGTTTAAAAACTGCTGGATTACGAACGGTCGACAAAACACATAAGCAGGAAAGTTCTATACTTTTCTGATGTAGTCGACGATTGGACATAGGCGTCTCTCAAAACGTCACTCAGCTCTTAACTTCATCCTTAAAACCACTGTCGACTGCGCGACGAATATGAATAGGTGCCTACTCCATCGTGTCACGGGGTGTCCTACGCTACAATTGCCATTCCATTAATCAAACTAATATAAGATTACTTAACAATAACTTAAGATATCTCTAATATAAGCTAGTAAGATAAGTCTTCTTTCCAAATCACTTTTAACAGCCAACTTCACTGCAAATTGACCTTAGAGACAATAATTATTCTAATCGCATCACTGCAAATTCCCATGTAAATACATGGATCGACCTCCTAGTTTGATAGATCGTATTAAGAGATATTTTTGTTCAAGGAATATCTTACTGTATTCCCGCTTAAAAAAATTATCTAACTTTTAAAATTTTTAAATATCTATCCGAAATTAAAACTACTTACGCCAAGCGCTCGAGGAGTCAACACGTCCTGCGGATACCTCGTGTACAGGCGACACACATGTCGGCAAGTGATTACTGCAGCGAGAAGATGATATAAAAGGCTTGTGGTTATTTTAGTATTTTGTAATTTATTTAGGTTTTGAGTTTTTGTTGGATTTTAGTTATTAAGGAATATAAATAAAAAATAATAATAAAATAAACATTGAAGGACATTTAACACAGCGCCATCTAGCCCCAAACTAAGCAAAGCTTGTACCTACTATAGGAACCAGACAGCTGAAAGAATACTTAATTTTTTTTTTGTTGTAAATACATACTTATAATAGATACATTACACCCAGACACAGAACAAACATCGATGTTAGTCACACAAATGTTAGTCCTGTGTGGGAATCGAACCAACGCCCGATACGAAATATCTGGGAAATTATTTAAGTAACTACTTAAAACATTTTTTGTCAGTAAACATATTATTTTTTATTCACACAGCGAAGTTATGGAACTTTGCCCGAGTCTGTGATTCCCAAAAGGTAAAATATGGGTGTCTTCAAATCCGGAGTATGAGTATGGTCAACGCGTAAGTATAATTAAAAAGTTGCTTGTTGTAGCGATGATAGCTCAGTGGTTAGCGCGGTAGGTTCGCATGCCGAAGGGCGTGGGTTCAAACCCCAACAATGAGCTTGAGCTGCCGGTGAAGGAAAACATCGTGAGGAAACCAAAGCATGGTGGTAGGGTACTTTAGTACTCGGCTGGCTAGCTACCTCCCTCAAGTTGAAAATCTGCCGCCAAGCATCTAACGGTGTGTTCCGGCAGCCTCACTTGAGAGCCAGTTGCATTCCAGGCTAGGTGTGCTTTACCATCTTCGGCCACCCCTTCACTTGACATCAGGTGAGCTGTGGTCAAACACCTAGCCTGTCAACCATTAAAAAAAAAAAAAAAATCCACTTTCAGACTCAATTTCAGATTTCGTGGTCCGATGAGACTGGACTGTGAGATGTGAGACATTATTGCAGAGAAAAAATATCTCAGTATTCAATGGATATGATAAGCTAGCGGACTACGTTTACAAGGGCGAATTTTTACAAAATTCTAATCACAAGCATAATTCATTTATTGTAATTATAGTTCCTAGTCACATCACTGCAAATTGAGCTTAGTAGTGACAATAACCCTTATGCACTGGTCGTAAGCGGTGGCTATGGCGAGCCCCGTGTGATCGCGGTTCCAGTCTAGCGCGTTGATCGGCTGCGAACTGATGACCATGCGCTGAAGACGGTTCAGTTTGCCTGCAACGCCGATCGCCACGCCATCCCCGTCTGTGCGATATCTCTGATCTGGATATTCGCTGTAAAACGGCCACATTATAATATGTGTACCACAAATTTAAAAAAAAAAGCAAAGTTGTAGGCTAGCAAATCAATTACATTGTACCTTACTACGTACGTACCTAATTCTCACAAATGAATAACTAGAGCCAACATACACAACGGACACATTGTAGTGATGATACCTTAGCGCGGTCGGTTCGCACGCCGAATGGCGTGGGTTCAAACCCCAACAATGAGCTTATTAACTATGTATTTTAATATCTTCGAACATCGTTTAAAATACATATTTTTTGCAAATTAGTAGGTATGCTAGAGTTACTGAAACAATATTGTCACGGCCCGTGTGCAAGGCTCGGATTTCTTTAAATAAACTAAACAGGTAGGTACCTAAGTTATTTTTTTTTCTTTTTGGACATTTAACACAGCGCCATCTAGCCCCAAACTAAGCAAATCTTGTACTATGGGAACCAGACTGCTGACAGAATACTTTTTTTTTGTAAATACATACATACTTATAATACATACAGTAGGTACACCCAGACACAGAACAAACATCAATGTTAGTCACACAAATGTTTGTCCTGAGTGGGAATCGGACCCACGCCCTTTAACTCTCAAAGCAGACTTACTATCAATGAACCAACCGGGCTGTCACCATTAGCATTATATAACAGCATAGTACAGTGTTGTGTACTTACTACTTCCAGAGTGTAACTTGTCCATTGCCTGCACAAGTTATAAACAAATCTCTGTTTTGCGGCACATGTCGCGCTACCCAAATGGTGCCGCTCTTTGAATTGTTATCTAACACCTGAAATATGAAAATATCTGAATTAAACTGAATCAACTACATATTTTATTAGCGTCATACTCGTGATCGGGTGCTGCTTGCGGGTCGCTGGTCTGCTCGCGGTATACACACAATCTAGTACCTACTTTAACCTTAGATTAAGATTACTATCGTAACTTTCCTCTTTTTGTAATGTAAAATTAAAAAAAAAAATCTGTAACTAAAGTTGACAAAGGTCACGGACCCCAGTGTCTGTGGAGCGTATATCTAATAAAAAAATTAAAAAAACTATTTTATTTAAAAACAAAAGTAAATGAAATAAAAATACTTATACAAATATGTTATATTTACTTGATACAAAGTTAAACTTGCAAACGAACAAAGAAAAAAAGGAAAAGGCGGAAGCTGAGTGCGTCCGTTTCGCTATGTATTGACGCCACGAAGTGATTTCGTGGCGTCAATACATAGCGAAGATCCTTTGCATTTTTAACCTTAATGTGTTAGTTTTAAAGTTTTTATTTGTTTGAATTCCTCTGTTTCTTTGATCCTTACAATGCGCTTTTATCGTAATAAACCATAGTCTCTTAAAAAAATACTAATTTATTTTTTATTTGTCTTTGTTTCGACTTGTCTGAACAAACCTTTTAAACTGGCTGTAAGTAGTTTGCTGGCGTAGCGTGGGTATCAGCCGCCCGGGGCGGAAGAAAATTTTGCCGCCCTCTTATTTAGGTATTTTAAAAGGACATAATAAACATACACGGGGGATCCCTGCAAGTCAGTACAGACGGTGTTGCCAGTCATTACAATGAACAAGATGTCATTATTAGCTATCCATTTAAAGAAAGGGGATTCCCTGATTGCGTCACAAAATAAGTAATAAAATAAAAAATGGCGTGCTCATTTCAATCGGTCCGAATCGTAGGTGCGATAAAAATATGAAATGGTTTAAATATTTACAAGATATTACCTATTGTTATTTATTGTAAAATATTGCCGATCCACGCTACGCCACTGGTGGTGTCATAAAGTTTCCATTATCTGACAAACCCTTTGGGTTGGCTATAAATAGTGATACAGTATCGACTTGCCTGTGCAAACCCTTTGGTTGGATTTTGCGTTCTGACATCAAATACATGAAATTTCCCTTCCAGAGTAGTGGCTACCAATTTATTCATAGGAATGTCTTTACGATCAAACTCCACAGAGCAGACCTGTAATAACATAGAAATTTAGAATTATTAATTTATTATTATTTATTATTTAGTGACAAAAGTCAGCAACATTTTGAATTGGGCACGATTTATAAATTAAATAAATAAATCATTTATTACAATTGAAAGATATATATCTAACTCCAATTATAATTGCAGATGATTTCAATAATATGTGTTAACATCTACAACATTCCAAAGTTTCATAATTAGAAAATCTTACAAAATTTCAGGGATTGAAAGTTGAATTTTACCCCATTTTTAAGATTGCATTCCCATCTAAGCGACATAGTTCTTAGGTCAAACATCTTCAGATCTCCATTATCATATCCGGCCGCTACAATTCTTTCCGAATCATTGAATGAATTTCCAAATGCCACAGCCCAGCAGTCTCTCTTTGTTTCTCCATGTATTGGTTGCATGTTTGCTACTGGTTTTCCTCTTTGACGAGGATCCCACACTTTTACAGTTCCTGAAAGAGGTGTAAAAGATAATCACTATTTTTCTCTTAATTCATTAATAATATTAATTACTAAGTAAGTTGGTGCATTGCCAAATTCGCATTGGTTAAACAGACTTAGATAATGTTTGCCTTAATGTCAGATAAATATAGGCTACTTAAATGTGATAGAATTTGTTGCTATAGAATAATGGACAAAACCACCAAGTTTGATTTGTTTAAAATATGATATAAAATCACAGTAATAATTGATTGATTCACAACTCACACATTGGCACATTTGGGCAAGTATTTATTGCAGCAAGAAAAGAATATAATTTAATTAGTGTTTTGTAAGCTGTTTAAAATTTAAGTAAATGTCAATTTCAGATATTATGTAGTGTTTCGGATAAGTTTTTTTAAATTGTCGTCCAGTTAGTTAATTTTATTTTTTATTTAACATTTTGTCATCTGTAAAGTTTTTTGGCTACTAAGTGTACATACAAACTTGTATGTAGAAAATTACTCTAATAATAAGATTTGTTTAGTTAAAATACAAACTTGTAGTCAGAAAAACATTGTCCCATAAGTACATTGATGTATACATCGCAGGAATATCACAAAGTAAGCAATTTTTTATTCACCATTTTATACTAACCATCTCTGCTTCCAGTAACAATCTCAGGGGCTCCACAGTTTATAGTGCTGCCACCCATTGCATCCATAGAGTTAATAATATCTGTATGCTCTTTTGTTATATACACTTGACTACTCTGTTCCAAGTCCCTGAAATTGAAAGTTGAAAATGAGATATACATATATAGTGAATCTATGTGAATACCTTTGTAGCGATGATAGCTCAGTGGTTAGCGCGGTAGGTTCGCATGCCGAAGGGTGTGGGTTCAAACCCCGACAATGAACTTGAGCTGCCGGTGAAGGAAAACATCGTGAGGAAACCATAGCATGGTGGTAGGGTACTTTCTAGTACTCGGCTGGCTAGCTACCACCCTCAAGTTGAAAATCTGCCGCCAAGCATCTAACGGTGTGTTCCGGCAGCCTCACTTGAGAGCCATTCCAGGCTTGGTGTGCTTTACCATCTTCGACCACATCTTCACTTAACATCAGGTGAGCTGTGGTCAAACACCTAGCCTGTCAATCATTAAAAAAAAAAAAAAACTTAGATAGGACTAAGCTGAGCAAAGACGAGTCAAGCACTTGGTTGCCAATCTTTGCACCTGTCAGGCATAAAAACAATGGTATTTGATCATATTGGACTTCTGAATAACTTGATACAAAAATCATAAAAGTTTAAATAAAATTGATAGATAGATTTTAGGAATGATTAGCAAGATCAGTTCCAAGGAACTGGTAAGCTTGTTGATGCACACATTTTAGAAAGAGTACTTTAATAAGTATGTATCTATCACTCTCTGCCGGAGTCAGTGTTCCCTGTTAGGTGCAATATGGGTGTCTTCAAATCTAGAGTAAATAGGTTTCTTCTAGGTAAGCATGTTCCATCTTAGACCGCACTACTGCTTAACATCAGGTAGAGTGTGGTCAAACACGAACCTATTTTGAATAAAAAAATATATGTAAAATTATGATATTTCATAACCAATTTTGTCACTGTTATTATGCTCAGTCATTAAAGTTAAAAGTTGTAAAAGTATTAACCATATTTCCAATGTTCCTTTGAAGTCGCCTGTCGCGAGTCTCCGTTCCACTTCATTGCTGGCTCCAAAAGTAGCACATTTGTATGAGTTTGGTCTTTCAATCTCCTTTAACTTTTTAGCTTCTCCTGATGTTATCTCGTAAATTTCTATAGTACCAGTGCCTTTTGGCATTGATCCGATAACAACAAACTTCGCAGAACATGGTATCCATTTACAGTCAAACAAAGAGTGATTAAGATTAGTTTCGATATGTGTAATTATTTGAGGAGTTTCGAGTTCTTCCATTTCTTAAAAGTAGTCTGAAAATGCCAGATATTGAACGAATTCAAGAGTTAACCCCAATCTCAAAAGTAAATATCGAATAAACACAATGTTTCCTGTTGCTATGGCAACAGAATGTCATTTGATACTATTGTCAATCATGTCATTACTTTTTTTTTTTCTTCGGCTATGGCACATTCGTGCATTGTGCCAATTCTCAAGTTTTGATGTTTTTAACTAACAAAAAACGGGGAAACGATACTAAATATTATAACATAAAACGAAACAAATAACAACATAAAAGGAATAAAATCGGATCAGATAAGTTTACAAGTAGGTACGAAAAGAAATGTTAATTACTAAAAATATACAAGTAGATATAATAATATCACAAAATATAATTAAGTACAGTATTCTATACCTTATGTTACAATTTTATACAATTCAAAACTAACAAGTCGGATAAAGTTTTAAATATTGCTTGACTCTCAGAGGCAAGAAGAAAAGAAATATTAATAGGAAAAGGAGTGTCTAAAGACTTAAGTGTTTCGTAAAAAGAGGAGTAATCATACAATGGACAATTTAGTAAAATATGATTGACGTCAGCAAAAGCATAACCACATTCACAAGCAGGACTCTCAACAATGTGAAACCTGGCAAGATGAGCAGGGCTACACACATGACCCAAACGTAACCTTATAAGGGTTGACGTCGCCATCTTGTCAAGTTTGGTTTTGGAAAACCATGGCTTTAGTTTTATTTTGGATTCCAATGAAAAGTAATATTTTCCTTTGAAGGAAGAAGATTTTTCCCACGCCTTATTCCAAGAGTCCAAGAGATAAAGTTTGGGTAAATTAGCTAAGTCATGACAGTAGTTCATATAAGGATGCATGTCTCCAGAAAGCACTGCTTCGTTAGCTAGTTGATCTGCCTTCTCATTTCCAACAATTCCACTGTGGCTAGTTACCCACAGAAACGTTATAGAGTAACCATTTTCATAGCACTTATTCAATTTGTGTCTGATTTCTAAAACAATCGGTATGTTTGATTTTGATTTAAGTGCAAATCTATCTAAAGCTTGAAGAGCACTTATAGAGTCCGATACGATAAGCGATTTGTTTATTTTGGCTATAAGGATGTATTCTAATGATTTAACGATAGCGAAGCATTCTCCGGTAAAAATAGATGCTTCCGGTGGTAATTTAATTTTTTGTACAATACCATATTCCTGGTGATACACTCCTACACCAACATGTTTATCGGATCCGTGTTTGGAAGCATCACAATAAATATGATGCCATCCATACCAATCATCATTTGTTAAAGACTTAAATATTGTATTGGCATTGAATTCTCCTTTCATTATGCCAAGATTTAAATTTATAATGGGAGACAATACTAATGCTTCATATGAGGTATTATAAATAGCAAGATTTTTATAACGATAAGTGGGAGCTGATATTGCTTTAAATCGACTTAAACTAATGACCAGACAAGGTTTTGTTTTATGTTTCCAATAAAAAGCGGAGCAGCAAACGTCCATCAACTCTGATAACTTTGGAATAAGAGGGTGATCCAGAAGTTGAAAAGCTCTGCAAAAGAAACGGTCTGACAAAAATTGGCGCCTAATTGATAACGGTGGTTCAGCACATTCAACCTGTAAAGCATTTAATGGGCTCGATTTCATAGCACCAGACATAATTCTGAGAGATTTGGATTGAATTGTATCTAATTTCTTAGAGACGGTAGCTCTACACGGTTCTAGTAAGAAGCTTCCGTAATCTAAAACACTTCTGATTAGGGCATTATAAGCAAGTTTTAGAGAGAAAGGATGTGCACCCCACCAAACTCCTGCAAGACATCTAAGCATGTTAATACGTTGTTCACACTTAGATGCTATGAGTTCACTGTGAGGAATACCAGTTAATTTAGAGTCAAGTACTAATCCTAAAAACTTAACTTCTTGTTGTTGTGGTATCAGTAAATTGTCATAATATATGTTAATAGCTGGAGGATTTCGCAGCCTCGAAAATAGTACCGCTGAACTCTTTTGTATGGATAATTCTAAGCCATGCTCGTCAAACCAGGTCTTGAGATGGGTTAAAGATGTAGATATTTTATCGCAAGCATTTGTTATTGATTCATCAGAACAGTAAATAAGTAAATCATCAGCATACTGCAATACTCTGACTGAGTCTCCAAGAAATAGTTCTAGATCGTAGGTGTAAACGTTATATAGCTGCGGGCTTAATACAGAACCCTGTGGAAGTCCTTTCCATAAGATCCTGTAGTCATTAGAATTATCTAATTTAACTGATCTTCCACCCAATATATTAATTATAAAATTTGAAAGTATTCTCGGAACATCTAATCTATCTAATTTTCTTTTTAGAATTGTTAGCAAGACGCTGTCATATGCAGATTTTACATCTAGAAATACACCTACGGTTGATTGGTTGTAAGATAGTGCTAAACGAATATCTGTTATAAAAATACTTATGCCATCTATGGTACTTCTACCTTTCCTAAACCCGTATTGTGAGATAGCTAGCAGATTATTTGATTCTAAATGCCATTCAAGTCTGTTTTTAACCAAATGCTCTGCAATTTTTGCGATAACATTTGAGAGGGCAATAGGGCGGTACGAACCTACATCACATGGTGGTTTATTTGGTTTTAATATAGGTAGTATAATTTGTAATTTCCATAATGTTGGTATTCGTCCTGTAACAATGATAGTGTTAATCATATCTAAGAGATAATGCATTGCATTATCCCCAAGATTCTTATAGAATGAATAGGGAAGTCCATCTTCACCTGGGGCGGAATCTTTACAATTTGATAGGACGCCTTTAAGCTCTTGAAGTGTAAATGGAGAGTTAAGGCCAGATTGATCAGTAATAGATAATCCTGATGGTGTAACTAGCTCTTCTTCGGGAACATACGGAGGTACTAAGTGATTTAAATATGGTCCACGGAGTTTGTGAGGGATAGAAAAACTTGAAATGCACAATGTTGATTTAAATTTCCTAATATTCTGCCAAACTACCGTTGCCGGGGTATGAGGAGATATTGATGCGCAATACCTTCTCCACCCTGACACTCGTTTCTCTTTGAGTAATTTTTTGGTTTCTGCAAGAATATTTTCCAAAAATTCATAATTTTCAGTAGTCATACTCTGGTTATATATTTTCTCAGCTCTTTTTCTCTTTTTTATAGCCTCAGTACATTCGCTATCCCACCAAGCTGGAGAAGGTTTTCGATTTAAGG
This sequence comes from Biston betularia, assembly GCA_905404145.2. Classification (NCBI taxonomy): domain Eukaryota; kingdom Metazoa; phylum Arthropoda; class Insecta; order Lepidoptera; family Geometridae; genus Biston; species Biston betularia. The sequence continues at coordinate 8,284,856 of FR989879.1, forward strand.
TACAATTCTTTTTCGGGAATGTTACATCTGCAACAGCTGTTATTGCGCTAATTAGTTCATCAACACAACTACTTTCATTATGAGTTGTGAGTTGCCTGAGGTTAGGAATAACATTTTCTATTTTAGATTTATAAGTTGCCCAATCAGCATTAGCTAGTCTATATTTCAAACGTGGTTCAAGCTTAGTCTGAAACGAATTCTTACCGGGAAAAGTAATGACGATTGGGAAATGATCACTACCGTGAGTATACAGGTGAATATTCCACAGTAGTTTAGCTGCAAGATTTGGGGTGCAAATTGATAAATCAACAGCGCTCAAACCTTCATCAGGCTTTGTCCTACGTGTTGGAGTCCCATTATTTAATATACACAGATTTTGATCATGTAAAATATCCATTAATAAATTACCAAAAGAATTAGTTAACGAGCTTCCCCACGACTGATGATGGCAGTTAAAATCACCTAATAAAACAAAAGGTTTAGGAACCTTAGAAAGTATGTCATTGATTTCTTGTAGAATAACTGTGGAAGGATGAGGTATGTAAATAGAAATAAAGCATATATTCTCTACTATTGCGCCAATGATGGAAAAGCCTTCACTATGTACAGGAAATGATACAGAAGTGTAAGTAAACGAAGAATTAATTAACAGTACAACACCACCGTGACTATCTTTTCTGTCTTCGATAAGACAAAAGTAATTACTAATTTTCAAGACAGAGCCAGGTTTCAGCCACGACTCTGACAATGCTACAATATATGGTTCGTATTTATAAATTAGGTAAATTAGTTCACTTTTCTTATGTTCTGCGCTGCGACAGTTCCACTGGACAATATTCATTGTCCAGTGGAATCACTCTGAAACGTATTATTTTCAGAGCGCAGACTGGGAGAATTATTTTGGAGGGCTTCAAGCAAAGGGGCAACGTTGGACGGTAACAGAACATTATTTTGTGTTAAAGTATCTATCAAAGTCATAATTATTTCTTTCAAGCTTTGTTGCGAATATTGTTCCTGGTTATGTAAACTGGGTTTAGCATAACCACAGCCATTAGAACCAGAAGGGAAATTATATTCTTTGACTAGTTCGTGATGCACTAAGCGATCATAACCCTTAGTAGTAACTCGGGTAGGGGACTTCGGTTTAGGCATAACTAGTTTATTACTGTAAAGAGAAGTGGGAGATTGCGGAAGTCGAGGTTTGAGTAAAATGGGTCTTTCTATTGCAGTTGGTTTTGATGACATTAATATATCGGCATATGATTTTCTTACATTGACGTGAAGTTTACAAGCTTCTGCATACGAAATACTATTTTCCGCCATTGACAATTTAATACTTTTCTGGCGTACAAATTCAGGGCACGACTTATTTGTCGCATAATGGGAACCAGAACAGTGACAACAGGTAGCGCCATCTTCTTCTCTATTGCACGTATCTCCTGAATGTTCCTGGCCACATTTGTAACACCTGGATTTTGACCTACATTGTGTTTTCGTGTGTCCAAAATGGCAGCAGTTATAACAAAGTATAGTTGGGAAAGTATAAAGCTCAACAGAAATGGCATTATAACATAAGTAAATTCGTTTTGGCAGTATTTTTCCATCAAAAGTCAAAACCACGGTTTGCGATGGTTTCCAAGTTGCTGATCCACCAATCATTACTTTATAATTTAAGCGACGTACTTTTAATATTTTCCCACAACCTGTAGGAACGTTAATGCTCTCTGTAATTTCATCATCAGACCATTCAGTGGGTATACCACGGATCAGTCCCATGCGCGTTATACTAAATGTTGGTATAAATGCTTTGACCTTCTCGTTTGTTAGTTTATCGTTGTCAATAAAAGCATTAGCGTCATAATAGTTGGAAAATGAGAGGCAGATCCTATTACGCCCAATACGTTTGATACTGCCATTTACAATGTTTTTAACATTATACCTTTTGAGAAATCTACCGAAGGTGATGGGGTGTAGTGTAGAACCATCGTTAGGTGTCGACTGTTCTCTTGTGACGTGAATTATGTAAGGAGCACTATCTGTAGCATCATAGTAACTTCTGCCTACCGGCCTGAAATTATTTTCGGTTTTGTTTTTAGTATCTTTTGTGACTTTGTTTTGTGAAGTGGTTATGTGAACTTCAGGCAATTCGTCTTGACCAATATCACTTACAATAGGATGTACATTTGTTTGATTTCTCCTCTTTCTTTTTGTTTGGCCGGCTAAACTTTGCGTATCATTTATACTCATCATTGCCGTATCATTTTGAGAAGTGCTAGCATTATTATCATTAGAAATAGTAATAAAGCATGCAGCTGATGGGACACGATCCTCCGGGAACACTGTTGTGCCCCCGGGGTCGGGAGGTTCCTCCATATTAAAACTACCAGAAAAAACTTACCTAGGTTTAAAATACACTTAAAACTATGTTATACACAAAATATACAAGTAATTTACAGCAAAAACACTTATCTGATCACTAATTTTATAACTAAAATCAATTTAAATTAATTTCCCAAAAAAAATCGCGCCCGCCTAGTTCAACGTTTCCCGCGCTTGATTACTTTTATTGTCTATATGTCTGCTTTTTTTTTTTTTTCTTTCTTCTTGGCATCGCACTCTGTGCATTCTGCCAGTTTCAATGTTTCTTAATGTTGTGTACAATCTTCAGCCTTCAACTTCTTTATCTTAACATCCATGTATTTCAAGACTTTGATTTCATGTAGTGAGAAAACGGGGAAACCATAGGACGCGTAAACAGAAAATACCAAATAGGTTTATGGAATAAAATTTTGAAAGGACAAGGATCAGGAAAGTAGGAATTGGAAAAAAGAAGAAAGAAAGATTATAATTTTACGTTATTAGATAAGAGGAAACAGGATATAAAATAATAAATATTTGAATCTAGGGTAGCAAGTAAGCACGGAAATATATGTCTGCTTAAAGTCTCATGGCCATAATGCCAATATACTTTACTGATATCACTGAAACTTCTTTAAACTAACTGAAACTTATTTGACTTGCATTACCAAGTTAAATTCGTTGTACGAAAGACTGCCTCATAATTATTATTGTTGTGAGTTATGATATTTTGTCTTAACTAATTTGTATACCTATCAAGTAGAGCCTTCATTCATGTACTACAAATAGATCGAGTACAAAAGCTCTAGTATTGGATGTACAATGGTGTTCAGAATCATGTCACCCCGCTGTATTTTTCCAAAACTAGTGTTGCATAAAAATGGTGTTGTTTTATTCATAGTGTGCCGAATCACAAGCACGAGAGTAAAACAATGATATAATGTGGTGAAACATGACTTTTCGTGTTGCTTGCTAAACTCCATCGAAGCTCGTAGTAAAATCGCCAATGAAAATATAAAACACTTGAAAAAATGCTTAAATTGGATCGCCAAAATCAATGAAAAAAAAAAAAAATTGGTGTTAAAAAAGTTTGACATTTATGGCATAACGTAAGCGTAACTTTCTAATGTCAAACTAAAAAAAAAAAAAAAAACTGAAAATTGCAAAATTGGAAATGTTTGGTTTGGGTGCATTCAATTAGAATTTTCCATGAATTTCTCGCTTGTGCCCCGTTTTCTATACAAATATTTTTACTAGATGTGGTGCTAATAAACTCGGTCTCAGATCTGTAATATATCGCTAAGGTCACCATGAGTGATAGGAAAAGCAAGCAAAGCGTAAGTGATCAAAATAAAAAGGATTTTGGTCGAAGGTAACCCTAGATTTACACGCTAACGCCTTCTTTATGGTCTTATCATCTTTGTTCTTTCAGAAAGCAGACATCGCCAAGCAATTCGATTTGCCCGAGAGGCAATCGAAGATCACGACACTTTTGAATCAAGCTGGACAGGCTTACTGCATATGTCGGTCTTCAGACAGTTCCCGTTTTATGATGTGAGGCCTTATATCTCTTTCGTAACTAAAATTCATATGTTATCTAAATGCATGCCATTTACCATTTATCATTAGAACCAAGATCATTATAATATTTTCATTGGACCCGTATATTATAGAGATCAAAAAAATGGGTAGTCAAAAGTACAAAGGCGACGTTATTACCTAGATATTCGCTTGAATCTTCTTATATTTTCAGAGCATGTGATTCATGTGAAGAATGGTATCATGGAGACTGTATCAATATATCGGAGAGAGAGGCTAAGTATATAAAGAACTATTTCTGTGATCGGTGTCGTGAAGAAGATCCCAGCTTAAAAACTAGATTTAGACCTCAGAAAAGAGAAAATGAAGGAGATTCAGGTATGTCGTCATTACTTTTACTATTAAGAATCATTAATCTGTTGATGAAATAATTATGAAGAATAATAGAAAAATTCATTAAAAAGAACAAACTTACTGTATTTATTTTTGTAATTTTTGCTGCTACTTTTATTGGTGAATAATATTATATTATTGGATAATTGCTAGGCAGAAGAAGATTGCTTTCATTTGGTGGATTGTGCAGGCGATAACAACTACATGTTGAGTTAGTTACTTCATGAAAAAGAACCTTTCACCTTGGGGTCTAAAAAGTGGTTGATTATGATTGTGTGGGGAGTATAGTACTGTGTTTATCATATTATGTATTGATGGTAGATTGCCGAGCAGAGTGTTGTGTGATCTACAATCTTCAATGGCATGATGAATAAAAAACAATTTTACCAAAAAAAGGCTATTAAAATTGCTGTTGGATAGTCGTGCAGTAGATTACTAAGAGAGTATTGTATGTTAATTTTCACTACTACATTTTACAACAAAAACATGTCTTTATAAAATACATGGGAGCCTGAAAATCATGAGTGACATTCTGTAATTCAAATTAAATTACTATCATTGTAGGTAGAGATGATAGGAAAAAGAAAAGAAAGGAGAAAGATCATTCGGAAAACAAATCTTCTAAAAAGGCCAGCATTAAAGATGGCTGTGGCGACTGCTCAGGGTGTTTGCAGTTAAATGATTGTGGACAGTAAGTATTTGCACCATAATATTGTATCCTACAGAAGTGGCTAGTTCTGCATTTTATATTATAGCAGAGTGTTGCTTAGAGCTTCAAATATATGAGTTATATTTCACATATATTGTGTTTTTCACTTAAATGTATGTATTTTTGACACAGTTGCGAAGCATGTGAAGAGATTTACAAATATGGAGGTGGAAGGCAACCCAAGTTGAAGTGTAAAATGAAGATATGTGTTAAAAACAAGAGCAAGACTTCTAAACAGTCCAGGTTTGTATTTTTTTTTTTATAATAAATAGGCTTGCGTTTTTTTTCTTATTTTGATTTTTAATTTAGCAATGGCTTATTTCAAAGGGCAACTAAAAAAATAAAAAAATGCTAATGTTGTATTGCTATTTTATCATAATTTTAAATTAACACAATCATAATGTGAGTTCATCATTAGAAAAGCAAAAACAAAAAAAAAGCAAGAGATGAACGAGACACTCTCCTGATGGTAAGAGATAACACCTATCTACACCCATTGCAGCGATACACAAAACTTTGAGTAACAAAACAAAGTCCAGGGCATCACTGCTTTGGCGCTCATTACTTTGAGACTTTCGATGGTTAGTCTTAACAACTCAGTAATTTTGCTAGCTGTAGTACCCTTCAAACCGGAACACATTAATGTTTACACACTACTGCTTAGCGGCAGAATAACTGGCACTGCGGTGGTACCTACCTAGACGACCTTCTGCTAACGAGATCTACCACCAAGAAAAAGCTTAGTTATTAGTAAAGCTAATATAAAATGTGTTTAATCTAATGTTATTTATTCCCTAAACCTATGCTTTTAATTATTATTATGTAAATACAGTTAATACATGTAGAATAATGCAAAATGAACATTCAATATGTTTTTTTTTTATTTTTATTTTTTATTTTTTCTATCTATTTCTTTTCTTTTTTTGGCATCCCACTTTGTGCCTTGTGGCAGTGTAGATTATTAAATTACTAGTTACTAATTCTGTTTTTTTTTAAATATTATTTTATTGAAAATATTAAAAAAAAAACAAATCATGAACATAATACAACACTGCAATATGATTTTTCTGTGTTACCGTCAAATGACTTCAATGCATTTTGACCATTACTGGCATGACAAACTTTATAACAGATCATATTAAAACCTTTAAACCTACTATGTGTACCTACTATGTTGACAGTAGCAGTAGAACCAAAAAGAAGCACCACGAGCGGGAAACTCCCGAACCAGAAGAGTCCATATCCCACCTGCAGACAACTACACCGCGGCAATGCCTGGGCCCATACTGTGTGCGCGCTGCCTTATATGGTAGCAAGTACTGCAGTGCTAAATGCGGCATCGCACTCGCGGCTATGAGGCTTAACATGGTAATAAACTACCCTTACAACATACAAATAAGACTTATTTTACCAAAACAGTAAGCTTCAATTCCAGCACCAATTGCCAATCCAATTAACAATTGAAAAAAATACACATTGTTGCATAAAAAAAATTTGGGGCTGTTTCTACATTGGGTTCTTCAATCGATCATTTGGGATCAAAATTCAGCAAATTCAGACATTTTTTACTTTTCTCGCAAAAGATCCTGCCTCAACGTATACAAGAGTGGGCCTTAACTCCCTGTGAAGCAGAAAAGAGGAATCGTAAAGCGCTTGAAGTCGTCCGCAGCGGAATAGCTAAAGCGCAGTCAGCCCTGAGAAGTCTCGATAAGCAACACTCGGAGATAGATGCGCTCGTTGCTAGAGCAAAGACGGCTAGTATAGTGCATACTGAAGAAAAGGTAAACTTTATATTAGTCATTTTTATTAGTAAATTAATACGATACAGTTCAAAAAAATTGTCCTATAGGGCATCATAACTTATAATTGTTTTTTTTTATGTAAAAGTAATTAGACGAATAAGTCTTTCTTCTAATGGTAAGAGAAAGTGCATATCCATGACCATTGCAGGCGATACACAGAATGTTGAGTAGCAAACTAATTGCTTTTTTGGCTTTGAGACTTTCGATGGTTAGTCACAACAACTCTGTAATTTCGCTACCTCCAGTACTCTTCAAGCTGGAACACAGTAATGTTTACACAGGCGGCAGAATACGTGGTACCTAAACTACTTCTTGGTAAGGAGATCTACCACCAAGTAACAATGTAACAATTATAATTCTCTTCTGAAAACTGGTTACAAGTTTTAGTTACATGATTGGTCAGAAAAGCATTATATCAATCTCAAAAAAATCCAAAAAGTTGACTTTCATATTGAACTTTAGTTGATTGCAAAATTAACACTAAATCAATTATTCTTGTAGTTCCTTGCAGAAAACTTTAATATATTAAGAATATTTTAGCTTATTTGTCTTCTTTGGTAGCAAATTGAATACAATAACTTTTTTTGCTAATTCTTTACTTGTGTAAAAGTATTACTTTTGTTTCCAGGAAGCGGACGATGAAACGTCAATGTACTGTATAACTTGTGGTCACGAAATTCACTCGCGGACCGCCGTCAAACATATGGAGAAATGTTTCGTGAAGTACGAGGCACAGGCTTCCTTCGGCAGTCGACATCGGACTAGAATTGACGGGCAGAGCATGTTCTGTGACTACTACAACCCGGGGAATGGAACCTACTGCAAACGACTTAGGGTATTGTTTACTTTGCAATTACAACTGGGAAATATCTTATAACTCAGAGATGACTTTATTTTCCTTACTGCACTCTAGTATTACACTCTGACGTAATGATTTTATCTACTATACACAATTACACACATAGTTTGCTTATTCACAAAACATACTAGTTCACACATTTATTGTTTGAGGCTTTGAGCTCATCTGTGTGTAAGCGATGATAGCTCAGTGGTTAGGTTAGGTTAGCGGTAGGGTCGCATGCCGAAGGGCGTGGGTTCAAACCCCAACAATGAGCTTGAGCTGCCGGTGAAGGAAAACATCGTGAGGAAACCATAGCATGGTGGTAGGGTACTTTCTAGTACTCGGCTGGCTAGCTACCACCCTCAAGTTGAAAATCTGCCGCCAAGCATCTAACGGTGTGTTCCGGCAGCCTCACTTGAGAGCCAGTTCCATTCCAGGTTAGGTGTGCTTTGCCATCTTCGACCACGCTTTCACTTAACATCAGGTGAGCTGTGGTCAAAGACCTAGCTTGTCAACCATAAAAAAAAAAAGCGCTGTTTACACCAGTGTTAGAAAGATAAGCGGTGAATACATAGCACTCAAACCGTTGCCCAACCAAAGTGAATATACTTATATGTGACGACACTTAGGATTTGTTTTTGTAACAAAACCCCATACATTCAAAGCTGTTGCGGAATTTATTGTATATGCAGCATTCTAATAATGAAAGAATTATTCAGATTGGATCAGTACTTTCGGAGCCTATTCAAAACAAACAAACAAAAAAATCAAAACTTTCCTCTTTATAATTAGTTTAGATGTAGACGACAACTGTAATGGTTACACATATAATATTGCGGACTTATTTGTAGCTGTCAATTTGCTCTATAAAACATGACTTTATTCTATTGTCAATAGTTTTCTCAGCGCATGCTAAGTAAGGGTTTTTCGGTAAACTTTTCACAGCTTGGCTTACATTATTGACGTTTCCATGCGGATCCCTAACTGTTTTTAAATAAAATATATCTTACGTCCATCACGGAAAATGTAGCATTCTAATAATGTAAGAATGATTAAGATCGGTCCAGTAGTTTCGGAGCCTATTCAATACAAACAAACCAAAAAATAAATCTTTAAATTTATATTAGTGTAGATGAACCCTAAAATCATTACACTCTTTTTTGGGCAGCTGTGTAAAAATTATAAATCATACTCTTTTTTTCCACCAGGTGATGTGTCCCGAGCATTTTAAAGACCCTAAAGTGAGTGACACAGACGTCTGTGGTTGTCCCCTTGTCCGAAACGTATTCGAGCCAACTGGAGAGTTCTGCCGTGCGCCCAAGAAATCCTGCCTCAAGCATTACCAGTGGGAGAAACTTCGCCGAGCGGAGATTGACATGGAGCGAGTGAGACAGTGGCTGAGGCTAGATGAGCTGGTAGAGCAAGAGAGGAGTATCAGACTTGCTATGGCGTCTAGGTAAGTTCCAATTAATTTGAAAGCAATGTGATTCTACTGAAATTTAAATAATCTTTCAACAGACTTACAACTTGGAACATTCTAAAAAGGGAGTCCATATATATTTTTTTGGGTTTGCAACGCATCGAATATATCTCGTAATGTTGCAGGTATCCATTAGAGGCGGTGAGCTCGGGACGTCATAAAGCGAACCGTCTTAATATTTGCCTATTTTTATATACAAAAAAAAAACACCGAAGTCTTAACAAACTTCCAATGGCTTTATATTGAGACATCACATCTTAGCATTCGATGGTAATGCTGTGAGTGCTCTGGGTACTTGGTCCATTGCGGGGACGGGAATCCGCATATCCGCATGCCTCTGATCTGCAACCCAAGCGTCTCGCCTTCACTATCAGTGTTTCCATCCTTTTTTTTTTTCAGGAAAAATACGAAAATAATAAAAAACTTTGTGAATACCACCGGCCCTGGTATGAAGAGAATATAGAATAGAATAGAATACAACACAACTTTATTACACACCAAACAAACATACATTGTGTGGGACTCTCCTCATCCTAGCCTAACCTAATGTAATATTAAGTAATAAATATAAGGCCGCCGTTGTATTACCGCTAACATATAATTCCATAACATTCCATTCCATTGTATTATATCCTAATATAAAAACATTTGTTCTCAGGGCGGGGGTCATGGGGTTGTTACTTCACTCCACATACAACCATGGGCTAGGGCAGCCGACCAACGATAACGGCATAGTACAGGATTCTTGACATCAACCTAGGCCACATCCGGCTTTCCTTAATCACCCACTACCGAACACAAGCACTTATCAAGCATTGAACACGAGTAACAGCCTGCAGAATATTGATACTCAGATCAAAGCAATCCTGAGGAGCATTAAAGGCCACTCGTTAAGGAAGTCTGAACAAAAGAGAACAGTTCAAAATCGTTCATCGACTTCACACGATTTGTCAAAAGCTTTAGACGAGGCTGCGAAGAGTTTCTTGGATTCGGAAAGCCACGCAAATACCGCTAAAGATATATCGGAGTATGTTCATAAAGGTGAAAAGAAGACGCGAGATTCGTCTCACAAATCACATCACTATACAAGGCGTCTTGATCATAAACAGCAGAAATCTTGTGAAGATATTTCACGAGCTTCCAAAAGGAGTCGAAAGCCGTCTCAATCCTCCCAAGATCCTAAATGGAAGCCTGAGAAAACTTCCATGGTTCTTCCTTCACTTAGAGCTAGCGACCCGTCTTGGACGCTCAATCGCTCGGGAATCATTTCTTTGGTACCATCAAAAACATCTGAATCAGCGTCACTGAACGTGACGGACTCTACCGGTCCGTCGTATGGTTCCAAAGACGGACGGACAGACGGTTTATGGGATTCTCAAGAGTCTCAAAACTCCCATTTTCCATCGAGGTCTTCCGAAGTATCTCAAACTTTTGAAAACAATCTTCAAACTGTTAAAAGTACTTCCCAAACTTTGAGAAATGATAAGGCTGGTTTTCAGGATTCCCGACGCAATTCTGAAGATCAGTCATGGACGCCCGTCGATTCCCCTCCAGTTACACAAAAATTCACGTTTACGGAAGCTGAAACTTCTAAAAATACTGCACCTAACACACATAGCCGACGACCTTCTAAAGAATCGCAATAGGAACATAGATGTGTTATTTGTATTTATCTCATTGTAAAGATGCACCTACTTATACAATTTTCAAAATTTGTGATATAATTATGTTTTTATTTGGAAATTCAGCTGTTCCACACTCCAAACATGGCTCATATTAAATTAAACCACGCACAACTTATCGTGATGTAATTTTTTTACAGGAAATTGATTAAAGTTACATAATGATGTTGTTTGCAGTGCTGCCCTGGATGTTGTTTTGTTACTCAAAGTTCTGTGTATCGCTGTAATGGTCATGGACAGGCGTTATCTCTTACCAACAGGAGAGCGTCTCGATCGTCTCATTACGTCTTACATAAAAAAAAAACTAAAAAAAAAATATCCTTGACTATTTAAAATCTTCAAAAGTGCATGGGAATCTAAACCTGGCAGCATTATCGGAAAATTTCCTATCCCAATTACCTTTTTTATTCCTTAATAGGTTAGATCTTCGTTGGTTATGTATGAATGTTAAGTTGTAAGTTACTCAATAAGATATGATGTCACTATGTTAAGAACAATGTTAAATTAAGCTATGTAGGCTGTAAGGAAAGTATTTGTAGATAAAGAAAAATAAATCTATCAGTAGCAATATTTAGTTTTATTTACCATTGAGCTATATGTGCTAGGATTTGTTATTCAGAACAGACAATATTAGTATGTTGTCCATTATCTATATTTCGAATGCTTAACTTTCAAAAGATGGGAACTATGAATTTACCTTTCAATAGGCTATTTTAGAATCATTGACCCACCTTCGAAGGTGATACTCCACCACAGAGCCCGATGAGGGCGATGTTCTCGAGATTCTTAATTTATATACGAAATATTTAGTTCGTAAACTATAGAAAAATGTATGAAAAATAAAGCTGTCCCTAATTCTGACAATTGAATAATAAATATCGTAGGACTATACACACAGCGCCATCTGGCCCCAAACTAAGCAGGGCTTGTGTGATGGAAGTCGGATAACTGATAGAATACATATATACCTACTTTTTTTTTGTAAATGCATACTTATAATACATACAGTACACCCAGACACAGAACGAACATTAAATTTGTTGATACATAAAATGTCTGTCCTGAGCGGGAATCGAACCCACGCCTTTCAGCTCTTAAGGCAGGTATGCTACAAATGAGCCAACAGGGCTGTCTGAATGAATATGTTGAATATGGCATAATATAGTGCATTGTACAATATTTTATATCACTGCTTACGCCATTGACTTTCTACTTTGAGCATAATATAGGTAAGCATAAAAGCATTGGTTTCTTTTACGGTATTTACTTCGTACAAAAGCCCGTGGTGTGAATTTTTAAATCCGTACGTAAATTTTGCGTGGTCTCAGTTTCACACGGTTCTCACCGTTCACGGTTCCGCGCATTCTTCCAATGAAAGAAAACTACTAGAAAATTGCTTGCCTCACAAAGCCCGGTTTTATTCATAATATTAAAATAGCGTACTCTTAATAGGGAGTGCCCATGCAATTGGCTCGGTTCTGTTTCATTAAAATGATATTAAATTTGATGAAAAAGAAAAGGCGATTTTACGCGCGTGTACACATCATGTTTGACTGTTTTTGTTTGGTTGTATTTGCTTGACTGATACAGGACAGTTGCTTGCTTTTCTTTCGATGTCACAGTTTTCCCCTGTTACCTACCGCAGAGTTGCGTGATGTAGGTATGCTCTGGTACGATAAATGTTGCCTAGATCTGTTTGTGTTCATAGCACAGAAATATAAAAAATACATTTTTGATTAAGTGACATCCTTTTAGTCGTGAAAAGGCAACAAATAGTTTTTTGTATTGATGTGATTATTGCATGGTTCTAAATGGTAACAAATCAGTTATGCGCAAAAGCTGCCGCTAGGGTCCGAACCTAACCGCACCCCAAAACAATTAAAAAACAATTCCATTCTCTATTAGTTATCATATCAAAACATATTCCACCCCGAGTGAAGACACGTGTGCCACTGCCACCCCTAGATTTAATTTCGCGCCCGCCCTTCGGTACGTAATTCAAGCGTGTAATCCATTTGACATGTTTTGCTAAATCACAATAATTTGACGTAGAGCCCTTTTGAAATTTTTGTCTTCTCTAAATTTTCAAGTTTAGTCCAATTCGCAAATTGTCTGACTTTCCTACACGTCCAGTTCGCGGATAGTACCTACCTACCTACAATACGTAGAGTAGTACCTACCGAACATCTACGACAATTTGAAAAAAATAGTTATGTCCGAGAAATATATAATACCTACAAATACCTTTTATGTAGATACTTTCTCTGCTACCTCACTTTACTTTGGCCATTTCGGTAAAAAGACCGGACATTATTGAGGACCTAAAGGACTAACCTACCTACGTCAAAAACGCTCGGCCACGCTTGGCGCTCGCTCGTTTGCGAAATGTAAAAAGTCTAATAAACAAAATCGTTTATTTTGGCCGGACACGCAAACAAAAAACCTCACTATGGCCGGCTTTATCCGGACGCCTAGCAATGCTTCTCGGGTCGGACAACTCCGGGCTGCCGACAACAAAATCTGGACTCGTTAATTAATCCATATCACCCCTGTCAAATCTGCTGATTTAATTTACCCCATCAGAGCAGATTTCGCGTCAAAATTGACAAATATCCCCAAATTGCGCTAATTCCATTCGGGACAAAGCCAAAGCGAGACTAAAGCCACATCTGTCCCGCGTAACTTATTTTGCAGACTGTGTAGGGTCACGCCTATCAGGCTAATGCGATAATATGATCTAAATGGATCTGATTAGCGCCGCTTAGAAGCTGAAATCACTGCAGGTGCTCCGGTTTTGTGGTCAAGTGTACCGCACTAAATCTGCCCTGTTCTTTTTTTTCATAAGCTGTCTCACTGCTGGGTCTCTTCATTGGTCACCACGCTGGCCAAGTGCGGGTTGGCAGACTTCACACAACTATTAAAAAATGAAAACTGTTTTTTAAAAGAAAGAACGAAAGAAAGAAGCAGAAAGTTAGGTCAATGTGTTTTTCATTTAAAAAAATCTACTACAATGTCCGCGAAACCTTTTCCTGAAATCTAAAAACAGGAGTCGATACGACCAGACCCGCCTCTTGCACCTGCTGCAGCCAATGAGAGCCAGCCACCCTAATTTCTCCCCTTTATAAACCAATCATAAGCGAGAAATATGGCGCTACAGTAGTTAGGGTTGCTGCAAAATTTAAGACATACCACTCTAGGCTTTGTACCTCTGAAACTGGGATGAGTTTCGCGTAGCGAGGATTTTTAATAACTTTACTTCCATATTTTGGGTGGTATAATATTTGATTTAGTTCAATTTCATATTCGGTTGGACTTAGTCGACTCTCAAGGTTCTCTGGAAGATATTCTGTTGTGGCTACTAGGTCTGGTTATCTTTTGGGTCTAGTAAGCCAGGTATCAGCCAGTGGTGGGGTGGTTTCGTTCGAGTGGTGTGTGAAAAGGAATCAAGATTCATTTCCCGCTGATGTCCTACGGCAGCGAGACGCCGCACGTCTGGTCCAGCTCTAGCGTAAGTTCAAGACACTATATTTATTTTAGCAGAAGGGTTGGACCACTATTCAATATTGTCAAAGTGACGTCGATGATGTAGAATCTATTAAGGATATGGTGTTGGGCTCGCAAGAGAGATCGATTAGTGTGAAAATTTGTGTTTCGAGTAACATTACACTTCGAACAGGGCTTAATTTCCCAATATCCACTCTTCTATCGGACAGCCAGGAGTTCAAAGAAGCGACATCGTTTTATGGTTGACGTTCCTAAAACTGTTTCTATGTGAATTGAATGGATTCCACTCTAGTAAACTTATCTCCAAACATGTCATAGGTACTTACCTGATCTGACTGATCATTGAGTAATTTGAACATCGGTACCATGTCCTAAACGCCTCGAGCTGAATTTATATGTTCTGGGAATAAAATGTTATTGATCACATTTTTTTAATGGATGTAGTGTTTCAAAGAGAATCAAAAAACTTGAAGATCAATGTCATCGACAGTATAGTAGAAGGTAGGAAAGTTACCTAGCCTAGAATTGGAATTGGTTTTCAAGTGAGGCAGGTGCACTTTGGGTGCTTGGCTACCTACTGTTTTTTGACTTGGTGTAGGTAACTAGTTAGACGGTCGATTACTAAAAGTGCTTATCATCATACTATCGAATTACCTACTAAAACAATTGAAAACAAAGTAACCGCTTCATGGTTAATATTCCAAAAGCTCGAACTAAGCGTTTGATTCCACCTTCTTCATAATTATGACCCGCTAGACATTGGAATTTGCTGCGCGACAGGGTGTTCCCCGATAAATACAATCTGGGTAAGTACCTTCATGTCGCGAGTGAATCGGTTTTTTCTAGGCAAGCGTGCTCCATCGTAGACCGCATCTTAAGATCAGGCGGGATGGCAGTCAAACGCAAGCCTAGTTATATAGAAAAATTGCTTTTTCAGGGCTGTCTGTTATTATATGAGTAGTTTTCTTATGATGCATTCCTTCATCAGCAACTCTAGCTTACTATTAAGATATGAATTTACACCCTGCGGCGCGTGAACCTAATGCGCTAACCACAGAGTTATCATAACCCAGGTCCTCTCTCGTGCAGCATGGTAGAAGAGTACATCTGTTGCAGGGCAGTGAAGTGTCTCCTTACGGGCCACTGTGGGACGCTCCTCCCGCGCCTGTGCCTTACCCCGACATCCTGGCGTTCCCGCCTGCCGATCTCGGTTAGTATTGCTACCTACCTTCTTACTACTGAACCTTTTTAATGAGGTACATCCATATATAGCTTTTTATTTTCTTCATGATGAGACTCCGCGCCATGTATACAAATTATTTGATCATCACCTGCCAGTGTGGTCGGCAGCGGGATGCGGCCGCGGCGGGCACCGCTCTACTCCGACCGGCAAGAAAGTGAGGCGTCGTGTCGCGTCTGTCGCACAACGTCGCGCCGCGAACATCAGAGAGCGTCGACGGATGTTTAACTTGAATGAGGCATTCGACAAGCTTAGGCGGAAGGTGAGTAACGATTATTTACTCTAGAATGTATTCAAAGCTTCTTTTTCGAAGTGTTTTCACATTTTTAGATAGTAATAACATACCTAGGTAATACACACATAATATATAGGTACATACGTAACATACTAATTAGTATATGTTGTAGTTTCTTAGCCACCACTTCTTTCCCTATCCGTAGGGCGGCCGACAGGCCTTTCGCACTCGAATCAGGAGCTGAGTTGAAAGACTTGGTTCTATTGACTAATATTTATTACTTCGGCGACTTGATTACGAAGCATTGAATTTCTTTGCTTCTACAAAAGTTTATTAAATTTAAGTTTTCTCGCAGGTGCCAACATTTGCTTATGAGAAGAGGCTATCCCGCATTGAGACGCTTCGGCTAGCCATCACATACATCAGCTTCATGTGTGAACTGCTGCATGGTTCCCCGCAGCCTCACCACCCGCATCCTCTCCCACCAAGACATGTATTCGACGCTGACGTGCCTTGGTGTGCCTAGACACCAAGAAACTTAGTGATATGAGAGCATATAGCTTAGTTTGTAATCTACAAGGTCTTCCAATGTATAGTCATCTAATTGATAATTTAATATTACTATATTTATTAAGTATTATAATAATTATGTGTGTAAGTTAATACAATTACCTATTAGTTTAAAAAGTCGTAGAACTCTGACGGTTATATCTTATGGAAATGTTTGGGTCATTATGGTGATAGGTAAAACTTTACCCACCAAAATCTCTATTATAGGTATGTTCGGTGATTGTTCTTCTCGATATTAAAAAAAATTAACATATTTCCTGACTTTTGCTTTCAGGATTAGAGATAAAATAACTCTAGCTACGTCCTTTGGTTTAACAGGTTTCCTGGTATAAACGCCTACGTAATAATTAAAAATATAAGCTATTTGCAAACTATATTTTCATCTAAACCCGTTTAGCCATTTCTGTAGAAAGACGTTGCATATAAACGAGTGAAAAATTTACTGAAAAAGCCTTACTTAGCATGCGCAGCGAAAACTTTTGACAATAGAATAAAGTGATGATTTATAAAGCAAATTGACAGCTGCAAAAAAGTCCGCAATATCATATTTCTAACTAGTACAGTTGTCATTTACACTAATTATAAAGAGGAAAGATTTGATTTTTGTTTGTATTGAATAGGCTCCGAAACAACTGGACCGATCTGAATGATTCTTTCATCATTAGACTGCTACATGATCACTAAGTAACATAGGCTATATTGTTAATCGAGTTTCGTTTACCCGTGCAAAGCCGGGCCGACCCGCTAGTAGACCATAAACTAATTTGTGACGGGCGTGAGTGTAAAATATTATACTTTTTTTTTCGGAATTAGTGTCCAGGCATTAACAAACAAGGGTTTGCAATAGTAAGGTAGTTAGCACACTTACCTACCTAATTAATTAATTTATGATTTTGAGTCGTACGTCAAATGTTTTCTTTTCAAACGACTTTGTTGTAAAAGATATCGATGTAGCGATGATAGCTCAGTGGTTAGCACGGTCGGTTCGCACGCCGAAGGGTGTGGTTCAAACCCCAACAATGAGCCTGAGCTGCCGGTGAAAGAAAACATCGTGGGGAAACCATTGCGTGGTGATAGGGTATTTTCTAGTACTCGAATGGCCAGCTACCACCCTCAAGTTGAAAATCTGCCGCAAAGCACCTAACGGCATGTTCCGGCTGCCTCACTTGAGAGCCAGTTCTATTCTAGGCTAGGTGAGCTGTGGTTAGCACCTGGCTTGTCAAACGTAAAAAAAATAACCAAATCATTTTCATTTCGCCTATGTCTATTGTCTATGGAAGTGAATATATCCGAGCATTTTAACGTAACTTACGGAGAAGTACTTACTTGTGTTTCAGTTGTGTTTCTATATTCTTCTTTACAAAATACGGTGGAATTTGTTCTCTGTAAGTAGTTCTAATCTTTGTTTCACTCCGATGTTCCGGATTGTGAAGTGTTTGTTTCATAGTATTTTAGGTACCTACCTACTTTATTGTTATTATGTAAATTTTTATGAATTGGCAGTTAAATAAAAATTTCAGGAGAAAATAATGATATCATAATTTTCTCTCGCTTCAAAATCAACATGTTTTTGCTTCAAAATTACAGTATTCGTGTTTGTATAATTTTATGTATGTTTTGATTATCGTGCCTTTAATTTTTTTCATAACAATTTCAGCACATATCCATCAGCTCTATTAGTTTGGTACTCGTCATACAATAACAATAAATACCTTTTGTTTAAAAATACAATAGTGCTCGATTTTAATAAATGCTATATTTTAAGACTACACTGCTTCAGTGATTTGTAAGATTTCATCGCTAAATAGACTTGCCTATTATTTTATTTACTAAAATGATTTTATTTCTATTACAGTGTATTCTGTTGGCTTCAGCGCATGATATAATATCAACAGCCCGTCCGAAGAGAGAGTTATGGTCATTCAAGAACCTAATTTCATCTAAACTTTTTAGAACCGATACGGCAGTAATCCAACTACCGAAGATCCCAAAAAATGAAACATACCAGCTCTTTAAGATAAAAGGATACGACAACATTTTCTTAAAAGTGACTCAGAAATCAAAAGAAACAGAAATAGAAAGACCAGTGAAGGCACAAGATACAGATCCTGTCATGGTGCGTCCAGAAATAGCTATAATCGATCATTACTTGGGAACTACTACACAGAAACAAACCCTACTTGCACTCGAGATTGCAAAGAACTTGCTTGATTCTGGATTAATAGAAAGTGAAAGTGAAAACATTGAACACGATGTAACAGTTATACCATTGTCTTCTCGAGATACATTAAAGGGATACGTCGTTTCGGAACCTATAAAGACAATGAATGTAATTACTGAAGAAAGAGACCCCATTTATGTCAACCCACCTGTTATAGAACCTGAAGGAATCAATATTGTGAATCGCCGACCTATCATAGCTTATCCAGATAGATATCTGCCAGTAGTTTTAGCCTCCGAATTAAAATACAGACCATTACGCACAAAGTATATATATAAGCAAGAAACCGAGGACGCTGATATTAGTTATGAATCTTACAATAATCGTAAAGTGGTATTTACAAGGACCAATAAAGTACCGATTAAACCGCACTACATTGGACTACGATTAGCAGATGTAGTCTCAATTGTTGCTAACCCATACTTGTTCAAATTTCAACAGCAAGATACGGATACGGTAGTGATTGAAGAACATTTCAAAGAGCCCGTAAAGGTAGTGCCGGTTCATTCTTACGTGATGGACAACATTCCTGACACATCTACAAACCATGCGCACACGAGCCCAAAACATACGACCCCAAATCCTACCGAGTATGTTGATTCTAGTGTATTTTATACTAGGCATTTCAGTGCTTTTGATGTAAATCACACAGAAGTATTAGATTTGCCTAAGTTTATCAAGAAATCAAAACTCCTTTTTGATATTAGAAATCACTTAAATAATGGAGTGATTGATAATTTAAACAAATACATAAACGCAAAACTTGATTCCAGTAAAAAAAATGACAATACATTTAATTCGAAACCTTGTGATGACGAAAATTATTCAGATGAGAATAATAATAAAGATCCTAAAGTAAATATTGGCGATAGCCAAATAAGTTCTGGTAAAATTGTAAATAGATATAATTATAAGCAGGTGGGTGACAAAGGCACTAATTATACTGTAATAAATACTGAAGACCCTAAACTTAATCAAAGTGAAATCAATCTGATCGCATCTGATGATATTATTCCACAAAATTTTGTTTATATGCCACCTGTAAATGTATCGATACCACGACCGATGCCAAACCGAAATATTATAATTAGTCCGACTCCAATAGTAAACACAAATAATGTTAATGATCAGAATGGTTACAATAGGTACGACGAGTATGAAATTATTAATAGTGATACTGATTTATATTCTAAAGCTTCTGTATCATTATCGTTTAGAGGTGATTTTAACCAATCAGAAGTACCAGCTGAGGAATCAGATAATGTTAAAACAAATAATCCACAGGGTTTAACAGAGAATCCTATAATTATAGTTCCTGAAACTAACCACAAGGAAAATAATCTAAGAACTTCTATTGGTGTTAATATAAGTAGTCAAATACCATTCACCGGAGGACAGCAAAAAACGACAAAACCTACCATAGTAGAACTACATACAAAAAGATCTACGTTTCGGAATCACTAAAATTGGTGTCAAATAGAAATTGTAATTTTTTGATATACTATAATTATATTCTGGTCTCTATTACTTATAAAGTGTTTTTGATGTACTTTGCATGATATTTTATTTGTTGTCAAATAAATGACTATAAAGAAAACTATAGCACATCTTCGGACTTATTTATTGTTAAATTATTTATTTATAGCTAGTTAGATAATTAAAATAAAGTTCATTTCATCTCAAACACGTTTCTTCTTCTCTTATTCAGTTCTTATTCTACATTTTATAGGACCGTTCTGATTTTTTTACTTTTATAGCTATCTATATATGCAATACTCAAGAACATTCTTAAGATATAAAATGTTAACCTACCAAGTCATTTGTTTTTATAAATGATGACATTTATGAAATATAAACTTATTTTTCGTTATAATTATATTATAACCAACTTTAAGCGATCACAATAGGTCTGTAGGTCACAAATGGCTTGGTAGACTTTTTTTTCGGTTTACCTACTAAACGAATCTATCTAAAACTTATGGTACAAGAACTTAAATTTTAACACTGATAAAAAACGGTGCAGCTCAATCTCAAGACATTTGGCATATAAGAGAAAGCTTAGGAGTAAATCCTTCACAACTTTACATTAAGATTTATATTTTACACTGTTAAAAGAACCGTCTAAAGAGTCAGATACATCCACATCCTCAAAATTGTGTAAAAGTCCGTTTTTTGTATTACCGCGAGATTGTACCGTATTTTACAAAACGTAGGTTTAGGGCAGCTTGCACAATGCAACTCATCAGTTGTGTGACATTTCCTATTCTTTCGTGGACTTATGAGATTATGTTTATCATTCCAGTCTTGATTAAAGTATCATCATAAAATAGTAATAGCAATTTTCTTACGTAAATTCAAAGTGGCATCAGACATAAAGTTCCAGACAGTGAACTTGTGTCGGTGGTCCTTTATAGAGGTAATGTAATTATGACTTCGGACATAAATGATACTCTATTTGATAGTCTGTAGTGTTGTAACTTTCCCTAAGTCAGCGTGAGAGCTTACGAACGGATACGAAACTGTTCCCATCAATCTTAGACTATGGTCTTGCGTCATTAGTTACTGTCAAGGTTGATTTCGCTTTAATGGAAATATGTCTCTACACCCGTGGAATACAGTTTCTATTTCTATGTAAAGTCAGTGTGTGTTTGATGAAATGTATCCCATCGATCTCAAAGCGCAAACTTGCATTGCCAGTCTATTGTTGAGGCTGATTTCGCTACAATGCAATTTAGATTCCGTTATATATGATTTGAGAGTTCAAACTGCACTTTCCCGATGTAAAGTCAATGTAACGTCAGGTGGGGGCTGGTCCCAGCGGTCCCAGAGCGTAGCTTTCCGTCGACGGTCTACTGTAGGGGCGGTTTCTGCTGAAGCTTCAGAGTAGCCGCTGCTGTAAGAGCGGAGACTGCTTGAACCCTGGATCTTATGTTCTGAAAAAAAAGTATTTGAGGACGTTTAAGTTCGGGGGCAGTTGATACAGAAAGCTATAGACCGAGCGTGCATTATTAGGAGTGGCCTACGTTTAGCAGTGGACAGCAAAGGGCTGGTGATGTTGAAATGATGATGTGTTTGGGGGGTAAGGGAGTGATGTGTTAATGTTTAAGTCACCCACATTTATTATTTAAGTTTTTTGCAAAATATAGAAGTCTCTTTAAAAAGAGATTCTATATAAAACTTACGTAAGTATCTAGGAAGCAGAGCTTTGTTATAGCTAGTATCTTTTGATTCTTAAAGTTATGTCTTTTATATAAAAAAAAATCTACAAGAAACCACTCTAGAGGGATGTAAACGGATAAATCCACGGAAGACGAATACCACGAGATAGGTCTTTTCAAAATAAAAATATTTTTATTAATATTTTTACTGTACCGTCTCTATTCTCTATCTACGTATATCTACCATGCAGGAAATGTTTAAATGTCGCAATTAAACATCCAGTTCACAGTATGCCCACAAAAGAGCAAGGGCCCGATTGTGCAATTCCCAAAATGTTGAATTCATAGTCATAGTCATAGTCATAGTGATTTATTGATAACATAAGTTACAAGTCAAATAATACAAATAAATTAAATTAAAATAAATAGAGTTCAATTAACATGTCAATTCGATATTTAAAAATAAAAATAAAAATTATAATAATAATAATCAAAAAATTAAATTAAATTAAAATAAAAAAAGTAAAAAGAAGTAGTAAAAAAAACCAAACAATTCAAATTATATAAAATAATAACAATTACCTGATTAATTTAATACAAAAATAAATAAATTATAATATAGTTTTTAATTCCATCATGTCATCAAACTTATAGAATGCCTGCTCGATAAGCCAAGTCTTTAATTTATGTTTATACAATTGTCTAGAGGGAGCGTTTCGGATTTTGTGCGGCAGCCTGTTGCAACCATAGAATGCGCAACTCGCAAAACATCACATTTATCCAACGTTTATGGTAAGCGAAAATATAGTTAGATTTGAGGCATGGGATACAAAGTTAATTTTACATACGGCGACTATACGTGCTGAAATACGAAGCTGATGATTTTTATATGACAATAATGAATGAATGACAATGGAGATGACGTACCGACCTCCAATATTATCCAAGTAGTTCCTGGCGACTTCGTCCAGCTGCAACACTTGGATCACGGGCTGCGTGGTCTTCGCGCGCGGTCTGCGAGCCAGTCTGATTACCAGGTACGTGGAGATCACAAACACGGCGATCAGAACGAGAGCCCCCATAGTTATACCCATCTCTCTTTCTAAAAACACTGGAAACAAAAATATGCTCACACTTTTACACGGTGGTAACATTTGCTACGTAGGTACCATCACGGGGAAATAGTGTGTAAACATTTGTGTTGTGGAATTTGACTTGGTTTTCGATACATTTTTTTTGTTTGTACGATATAACTACACGGGATAACTCACGTTTCATTAAATTTGATACTCCGACAGTCTGACTATAGTTTTGACTATATCTGGTGACCTTTTTTTTTTTTTTTAATGGTTGACAGGCTAGGTGTTGACCACAGCTCACTTGATGTTAAGTGAAGGCGTGGTCGAAGATGGTAAAGCGCACCTAGTCTGGAATGGATCGAAACTAGTCGGAGCATTCTACTTCGTTAAACTTTAGTAATCCTATATAAACAAAAGAAAAATGTGTGTCAGTTCATCATGTTAGGGTTTGATGGACACACACTCACACAAACACACACGCTACATGCATACGTAAACATACACGCGTGCGCTCACACATACACACACACAAACACACACACACACACGCACACACACACACACACACACACACAAATATATATTTATATATAAATGCAGGTTAAATTTTTTTTGTTTAGTTTAATTTTTAATTGTTTAGTTTTTTTTTGTCTGCATTTGGCATTCTGTATAAAAATATCGGGAGATGCCATTGGTTCCCGAAACACAGTAGGTACTATTACTAGTTCGGAGCCAATGGGTTCATTTTTATGTAACTATAAATTGTGCCAAATAAATAATTTGAATTTGAAAATTTGAATTTGGATGGATTATATCGCTCGTCTAAAACTGCTAAATGTTAAGTACAATAATGCTAAAGTACAATAAGTACTTTATTAAATTGCACTGTTTTCTTCTTCTTTGTAAATATCAACAGTAGTAATGCATTTTATTATTTTTCAATATGATTCATACGAATCACAACGTAAGAGTTATGCACTGCCATATTTCTACTTTGCTAAACTCGACGTTTTGTCTTCCGCTATACGTTTAATAAAATTAACTGAGCTACCAAAATATACACGTTATCGCTAGATTATAATGGGATCGCTTAGTTTTCTCGATTTAAACAGTTTATTATGTTTATCACCGGAACGTCAGCTCGTGACCGCCAGATCAAAAAGTCAATTTGAAAAAACACAACTGTAAGTATGAAGACATGAGCGTTGTATTGTTCATAATAATACTCCCTATGCTTTTGTTAGAGAATCAAGTTCGTCTTAAAGTTACTACTTACCTATTTGTGAAAAATGTAGTTTGATAAAAATCGAAAAACTAAAAAATAATCGATTTTTTTCTAACTATTCGAACAGTTGCATAATAATAAAATTACCAAGTCGATAATAACTAAAACAACAATCTATTGGCTTTAAAACTGAAAAACAAACCAAGTTTTTTTTCAACTTAAATAATGAGGAAACTGAATAAAATTATCGAATTTTAATATTTCTATACAGATGGCGCCATTTTTCGACTGACCTGACTTGTGACATTCTTTTTTTAAGTTTAGTGACCACGCGTTTTTTCATTTATCGCACAGATGGCGCTGTTTGCAAAATTCGATTAAAATGTGTGGTTTGGCTACATTGGTTTAATTCAACAATGCATATCTTATCTTTTTAATTAAAAAAAAAGAGAGTAGTTAATAGAATCGATTTATTAAAAATCAATTGTAATAAAAAAAATGGTCGATTAATCTACATTTTTTTTTCACATCCCTATATTTACTTACCATGATACCACGGCGGCGAAGCAGTTTGCAGCAGTATGTCAGTAGGCCTCAGCAGCAGGGCTCTCGAGCACCCGTATCTGTTACATGCCATGGCGCCAGCTTCGTCCCCTTCCCTCAGCTCGCCCACCCCTGCCCGGACCAGCCACGCACCCTGGGCCAGGGCGTGCCCGCTACCAAAACCCATGGACGCTCTCCGATCAAGGACCAAAGAGGTGTTGGCTGTGGACATCTTCCATACTGACACTTCGTAGTAGGTTGCGTTTTCAACTGGGGAGAGATGAAGTTCATTTATACGCCATTTTGTTTCTGTTAAAGTCACTATGCTGGGGCATCACTTCACTTTCAATTTTGCATTTTACAATGTTTTTTTACGAGACGTACGATTCCAAGTAATTAATAAACTTTGCCCGAAATGCATCCTGTACTAAAGTGGGAGACTTTACGCCCATGCGTACACAACAAACAAACAACGTACAAGCTACAAAAACTGATCAAGTCTTGGCTGCAAAGTGCTACCTTTGCTGCCAAGACTTAATCAAAGCATGTCTGCCGCTTAGCCTCTTTATTGACTCCAGTGCCTCAAACTGGTACTTGTAAAAGTCATCCTACAGGTGACAATAGCTAATATAATTCCATAGACAGATTGGCAACTAGCACATTGATCAGGATATTATATACAATATAGGAAAAAGTCTCACCTGGAATGCATCTCATCTGAAACTCTCCATACTCAAATGCGAGGTCACATTGCTGAGGCTGCTGTGGCCTGAGATGCTCAAAGCTAAATATCTTCTCACATTGCTCCTCCTGGGATGCTACTCCATTACTAGCTTCGCAACTAGCTTTCAACGTCCCTCCTAGAGGACCAGTGATCTGAGCCAGAGGGAGGACTTGCGAGCCAGTGGTTAGATGCTGGATGTCGAAGCCAGAAGGTTGTACGTGCCAGAAGTATGTGTCAGGAATTGGCAAGGCTTTCACATTGCAGCTGATGCTTTCTTTTTGGAGCGTTATCCCTCGTTCAGCACACTCGGGGGGATCTGAAATGGAGTTGAACGATAATATTTATGGGTTTTATTTATAATATTATATTATTAATCAATAGAGTATTGTTAACTTCTAGTGTTTTTATGGACGCGACACAAGGATAAAGAGGTTAAATGTATAAGCTAGTTAGATAAAACCATCAAGACATCTGATACTTATAGTGAGAAGTAATGGAGTGAACGTCTCACCTCCTACACTTTCCTGATGGTAAGATATACCGCTTGTTTATGATCGTTACAGTTCTAGCCACCATCTACGTAAATCGTCACTTCGTCGAGTCTCAAGGCGTCCTACGCACCGTTTACCGATTCGCGGTCTCTACTCTAGAAAACAATTATCTGAGCGGTTATAGGTTCTACTTCAAATATGTCCAGCCCACTGCCGCTAATACGGTGAGCTATGTCCGTGACTGTAGCTCTCTCATGAATTACTTCGATCCGGATACGATCCTTTAGAAAAATGCTCTTTCCATAGCTAGCATAATGACTTTGAACTTGTGAACTATTTCCCCCGTGAGTGTCCACGTTTCGACTCAGAAAGTAATGGCCGGTGGGACTTTCTGGTTAAGACTTAGATTGCAGCATACATTAGTAGGAACTAAAAATATACTTACAATAAACAGTAATGCTGATATGGTCGGCCCTAGTTTCGCCGACACTGTTGACAGCCGCGCAAGAGTACCGCCCCGCGTGATGTCGCGTCGCCTCGTCTATCCGGAGCCTCTGGGAGGAAACACGGTCGCCCCATATACCCCCACGTCTTATCAGACTATCCTGGAATAATGATAAATAGGCTTTAGTGCGAGTGTATCATTAGGTTAAAACTATCACAGTGCAAACAGTTCAGTTGATTCGTCCGAGCTATCACAAGCTCCGTTGGTACAAATGTTCAAATCAATTAGAAATTCAATTACAAAATCTACGTTTTAAAAGCCAAGCTATAGTGTGTAAACATTACTGTATTCCGAACCAGAATTCCGATAAAATACTCAGATCCCTAAATAGTATTCAAAATCGCTGGCTGCTTCTAAGAGAGATGCCCGAACAAATAACATGACATTTAAATCAACACATTTAAAAATAGATGTCATCAAATGTATTTAAATGGTTCATCAAGTTCTAATAACTAATTTATTTTCCACATAACGTTAAAAACTACTTTTGTGCGCAGAAATCAGAGTATAAAGAACTTTTCAAATGAAAAATCTTATTTTGCTCAACGTCTTGTGCAACAATGTTTTATTAAGTGCTTGAGTTACTGCTGATTGCAGAGTTCAAAAGGACATCAGAATACTTCGGTGAATCTTTTAGCAGGATTTCATTACGTAATTAACCATCTTAGTGCACAAGTCTATAAAATGATAGTTCAGAAAATAAGCATGAATTAATAATTTAACGTTTAATAGGAATTTGCTTTAAGTACATACAAAGTGGTGAGTACCAAGTTATGCTAACTGGCATCGCAATAAAGATCAGAGAGTTCACAACAAGTTTACGTATCTAGAAGAGAACTTCAAAACCAAGAAGTTTGTGCAATACGATCAACTAAAATCTGCGCGATGTTATTTTTTTAATGGCTAGGTTAGGTTAGGTTAGTTTGAGTACAGCCAGACGAGTACTTACTGGAGAACTTTCGATTTGAGAAAATTTAGGTTTTTTTGATAAATTCCACGTGGACGAAGTTGCGGGTAAAAGTTAAAATAAAACAAACAATGAGTTTGCACTACCGGTGAAAGAAAGACATCGTGAGGAAACCATAGCATGGTGGTAGGGTATTTTCTAGTACTCGGTTAGCTAGCTACCACCCCTAAAGTTAGAAATCTGATGCAAAACACCTAACGGTGTGTTCCGACAGCCTCACTTGAAAACCAGTTCCATCCAGGCTTTTTTTTTTTTTTTATGGTTGACAGGCTAGTTGTTTGACCACAGCTCACCTGATGTTAAGTGAAGGTGTGGTCGAAGATGGTAAAGCACACCTAGCCTGGAATGGAACTGGCTCTCAAGTGAGGCTGCCGGAACACACTGTTAGATGTATGGCGGCAGATAGGCTAGGTGTGCTTTACCATCTTCGACCATACCGTCATAACATAAGGTGAGCTGTGGTCAAATACCTAGCCTGGCAACCATAGAAAAGTCTAATACGTTGTACATTCATATCAAAGTGTATACCTACGGTATAAAATGCATTTGCACGAAGCAACATTGTCGGTATTTAACTAGGCAGCTAATCGATGTGCAATGAGGTAGTTCTATTATAGCTAGCTGCTGTCTATAAAGTGGTGGTTTAGAGGTTAACCACCTTGTTGACCTTTACCAACGTACTGGATAGCTAGCTTGTCAACCATTAAAAAAAAGATTAATGATAGCGATTTTTTTTACACCGCGGTACAGTTTTTAATTTCTAATACCAGTGCCATTCTAATAAAATAACGCATTTTTCCACAACTTAAAAAACAAGTGATAAATAAAATAAATAAATATCGTAGGACATTACACACAGCGCCATCAGACCCCAAACTAAGCATAGCTTGTACTATGGAAGTCAGATAACTGATAGAATACTTAAATAATTTTTTTTTTGTGAATACATACTTATGATACATACAGTACACCCAGACACAGGACAAACATCGATCTTAATCACACAAATGTTAGTCCTGAGTGGGAATCGAACCCACGTCCTTCGGATCTTGGAGCAGACATACTACCAATGAACCAACTGGGCTGTAATGAATGCTTTCCTTATAGTAAGAAATTTACTTTTGTTTTATTTGGTGGTTGATTTCCTTAGCAGGAGGTCGTCTAGGTAGGTACCACCGCAGTGCCATATATTGTGCTACGAAGCATTAGTGTGTAAACAATACTGTGTTGCGGTTTGAAGGGTGCTGTAGCGAAATTACTAGGCTGTTAAGACTAAACTAGGTAATACTTATCTCTGTCACACGGTGGCGAAAAATTAATTTTTGTAACATGAAACCCGTTGTATTTCTTGCATTACGTACCTTGCACCGTTTTTATTGCGATTCCTGCTATGTGCTCAGGAAAAGTTATATGTATCTTATGCATAGCTCTGGCCCTTAATGGCTGTAAAAATCTTTAGTTATTTATAACTCATCGTTTTGATAACTTACATTAAAATACCATTGGAAAGTATGGACAGGTGGGTTGGCCCTGGCTTCGCATTCCAGGTGCAGCGGGTCCAGTTCCACCACCTCGTTCAGGCTCCCTTCTCCCAGGCGTGACACCTCGATTATTGGACTATCTATAACACAGGAACATTAATTTGTGGACGGCAGATATATAAAGAAGATAATTCTAGTTGCTTAAGATACTCGAAGAATAGATTTATACAAAGGCATGGCGTGATTATACACCATGCCTTTGTATACGTATCTATATTAATTGCAAGTTCATAAATTTTTATTCACTATGAGCATAAACACAACGCGACCGCGTTGGCATAACGTGACATGACTTGAATTAATTTCTAAAGAAAAGTATATTAACTATGATAATGTTCGTAGCCATTCGTAGCAATGATACCCCAGTGGTTAGCACGGACGGTTCACACTCCAAAGGGTGTGGGTTCAAACTCCAACAATGAACTTAAGTTGAGCTACCGGTGAAGCAAAACATCGTGAGAAAACCATAGCGTGGTGGTAGGGTACTTTC
The DNA here is from genome assembly GCA_905404145.2 of Biston betularia. Taxonomy (NCBI): domain Eukaryota; kingdom Metazoa; phylum Arthropoda; class Insecta; order Lepidoptera; family Geometridae; genus Biston; species Biston betularia. Next base: position 8,314,153 of record FR989879.1, read on the forward strand.
CAGTAATCGACGGGCTAACTACCCAAGTTGACAATCTGTCGCCAAGCACCTAACGGTGTGTTCCGGCAGCTTCACTTGAAAGCCAGTTTCATTCCAGGCTAGGTGTGTTTATCATCTTCGGCACACCGTCACTTAACATCAGATGAGTTGTGGTCAAACACTTAGCCTGTCAACAATAAAAAAAGTAATCATAAAAAATTGACGAAGTGTGTCAGAGAAGTCAAGTGATGCTCAACTTGAACTGTCAAAAAAAAACTTGCTAGCGCATAACTTATATACACTATACGGGTTTTCGACATGGAATCTCAATCGAATTAGATAATCAGGGGCCTGATTAGGTTTGCACAGAAAACGGTGAACCATTGTGACCAACGAGTCAGAAATATTTAAATTATAAATAAATATTGGAAGAGATTTCTCACAGCGCCGTTTAGGCCCAAACTAAACAAAATTTGTAATATGGAAATCAGATAACTGATAGAATACTTATTTTATGTTACTTTGCAAACACACACTCGTCCAGTGTGTATTTGCAAAGTAACCAAAACACAACAAACACCGATTTTCGTTACGTATACACGTTTGGCTTGACTGACCTATGTATAGCTGATCATGCCAGAACATGATGCAGAGCTACTACCAAATAAACTAACAGAACAATCATAAAAGTAGTCATAAATTTTAACGTACGCTGATCCGCGTTGGTTATGCTCACAAGACTGTTAGATGAATTCACTCATTACATGGCACTGCTGCATAATACTTTGATTTGTCCACGGAAAAACCACTAGTATATTTTGTAAGCCCGTACATAAAATCCAAAGTGCTCATTTGTCTGGGATCAAATTCTAGTGTTTTCTCCCAATAAGTTATCACGGCTTCATATGCACCACATACAACCAACTAGCTAAAAGAATTGCAAATTGTAAGAGTAAAAGAAATTCTTACAGGTAACGTTAAGCCGAATGACATCAGCTTTGGAGCCCGGCTCTGACTCCATGACAGGATTGGAAGCCAAGCACTGCAGCGTGCCGCCATTGTCGGCTACTGTCGCGGTCAGCTCCAAAAACGAGACTGCTGTTCGTGAGGCTGCATCCCAGCTCTGGAAACAATTTGAGACATTCTGGAGATGGATCAACAATATTTCCTAATCTTTAAAAGCCCTAGATTTTTGTCGTGTTGACCTCGATAGTGAAAATGAATTATGGCGCATATTCGAGTAACTCACTATCAAAGGTAACTCTGCGTAAACCAAAATGCAATGATGGAAAGCAGTCAAAGGAGAAGCAATTAAGAAAATGTAGCAGTACGTCGGAAATGTTGTTTCCTACGTTTCCGACGATTTCCCCATCAGTCGACGCTGAGAATTTAAGTTCTCAAAGCCTTCTACTAGCTTCACGAGTTAAGACTTTAAAATGCGTAACATTTTTGTTGCAATAGCTCAGTGGTCAGTTTGTTAGGGTTGCTCGTCATATACGGTAGGTTCCAATGAAAAGAATGAGCTTGAACTACCGTTCAAGAAAAATATTAAGAAGTAACCATGATAATGGTACATTTTAGTTGTAATTAGATGGCTAGTTACTGCCTTCAATTTGAAAATGTATCACCAAACACCTTAATACATTGTGTTCAGTTAGCCTTTCTTAAAAGTCAGTTTCTATTTCAGGTTAGATGTGCTTACCACCTTCAGCTGCAACGTCGATCATATACTGTCAACCAAAAAATAAGACACAGTGTGTCCCTTGTGTGTTTCATAGACTCTTTAGTCTAGGAAACTTAATACATGTTTTATACATGTTTTTTACCTGGTTACTGTGATGCGTCAGATGGCGTTGGTCCACCATCCAGCTCAGGTCGGGTTGCGGGTAGGAGCCCCGTGCCGTGCACTTTACCACAGCTGTCCGTCCAGCCTGGATGGAGTCTCCTTCCGTGCCAGATATCCAGTATATTGATACGTTATATGCTGGTACTGAAATAACAATTTTAATGAGAGGTCAAAAGCATGACAGGTTATAAGCCCAGGGATTTGTTTTTTTACGAGACAAAAGTATGCTTAGTCTAAGCGTGAGTTAGACCATAGTTTAACCAGATGGTAAGCGATGATGTGATCGAAGACAGAAGACGCTATTACAAGAACTACGATCAGTAGATCAGTAGATCATACAGAGTTACGATCAGTAAAGTTTTAGATCACTGGAACAGGTCGTTCTTATAACAATGAAGCAAAAAATATACTCACAGTATAGTTCCACCTCCAACGTCGCGACTACAGGAGGTGCTAGCTTCGTGTTGGTGGCGCGACACGACAAGTCCGCAGCATTGTTACGCGACAGAGGCAAGTACAATTCGTTTTCTCTCACTTTAGGAATGTCGCTGTCTCCGTCTGACGCATCTACCAGCGTATCGCCAGAATACCAACTTATTCTAGGAGGTGGACGGCCTGAAATTTGAAAAAGTAATAAAAATAACATCAATATTTTTTACGTTTTTTTGTTCGCCTTATAACCATTGGAGGAGTACCCAAAACGCAGGGTAACAAAAAAAGTCCAGGACACTTTGGCTACTTGCGGCGCCCAAGTATCTGACAAAATCCAAGTTCGTTTAAATTGGATTGAAACTCTCATAATAGTTTAAAAAAATATGAAACAAAAACTCTGTGATAAATTTTCTTAGGCGCATACGTCGATAAACATAACAATATTTATTTTATTGCCGATACTCGGCATTACATGCCTACTTGCGATACAAGTTTTTAATTGAATTCCAAGTAAGCACCTACCTAATGCATTCAATTAACTTCAAAGAAACTATGTCTTGAGGGTCTCATTTTGTGAGGAAGATTAAATTACACAAACACCCGGGAGATTTTTGAAATGTCCCGGTCTAATTTATTGCCAAGTGAAGAATTCTTATGAAACTCGACGCTCACATTGCTTTGAAGGTATTTGAGAAAAATTTGATCTAATTGCTACTTATTGCCGGATACGGGACAGGTTTTGTACGTCCAACGAAATGTACTTAGCAGTAATAATTTTTCAGATATTCGAATACTTAACGTAAACTAGTTTTTTTAAGGTTCTCAACTAATATTATAAATGTGAAAGTTTGGATGGATGGATTGTTAATGGCACATACGTTCCGTACGCAATTTTCAATTATATAGCATCCCGCCTACCTACAATAATATCTCACAAAACAGCCCTCTTGCTAGGATGTGCCGCACTTACGATGGTTTAAAGGATCCCAAGGACAAGTTCTCATGTAACTTACTTGAGAGCCAGTTCCATTCCAGGCTAGGTGTGCTTTACCATCTTCGACCACACTTCACTTAACATCGGGTGAGCTGAGGTCAAACACCTAGCCTGTCATCAATAAAAAAAAAAAACTTTTATTCCTTTGAGCTTAGTGTTTGTAAACACATTTCAATAAGTTAGCTTGTATTATTACTTATTTAAGTTAAATATAACATAATGTCTGTTTATACTTATATAAGTCGTGTATAGTTGTAATTAGACCTTAAGCTCACTATGATAATAATTATGTTAATTATATAATTCACTAAACTAAGTAGCCTAAGGTCTGTAACTGTACCTATCTCAATAAAATAAAATAAATAAATCTCGTCAAAATATCTGCTTAGAACGTCTTTGAGGTAAGTATTATGGGACTCATTGTACCTGTCTATTTTAAAACCGGATTCTGTAAGTCTGTCGCAATCAGGAGACTTTATTAATTTTGCTCATTACTTCCATTACAAGGTTCTTAAATATTCCTTCAAAGACATTTTGACACAAGGACAAAAGGTGAAACGGTTCAAAGTGCTAGGAAGTCACTTTGTCGTTACTTCTCATATTTTATTCCGGCTTATTATAATTACGGCAGAACTTTAACTTGATTTCTAAGAAAGCCTTATTAAATGACTGTTTAAGACTTATATATCTATTGTATACGTAGAAATAGATAAATAAACATTTTGACAGCCTAAAACCCACGCTTTATTAAATATTGTGGTTGGTAAAATTAAAGTACGATAAAGAGAGAGAAATTGAGAAGGAGAGAGAGAGAGAGAGAAAGAAAGAAATAAGATAGAGAGGCTGCTAGGTTTGTTTTGATAGGTATGTAGTATTTTTAGTATTTTACACGAACTTTTCTCACGGGGCTTACCCACCAAAGGCATCATCGCGATCAGGACATAACTTGATTTTAATTCTCGAAGCGATCGATTACAAAATCGATGTAAAAGGAGGTTCTTTATTCAGTTGTATATACATGTGTTTTTTTTTTAACATTTCTGTTTCTTTGGAAATCCATTATTTAAACAAAATAATTGAAAGCATATTTACTTTACGAGTGGTTTAATAAAAATTGAATGAAAATCGGTTTAGTTATTTGATTTTTAAACCAAAATACCTAAAACCTGGCCAGCTTAGGAGCGTGGAGTCGGTTTTTTCGAATTGTAAATTTATACTTGTAGGTTTTTTATACAAAGATTCTATGTTGGATATAAAATGGTTTGGAGACTGGCTTAGTTGATACCGCGGGGTACAGCTAGTAATCTTATATGAATCGAAGCATTGTCGAAAAATAGGTTCAACTTACCTCCAATTACCAAACAGCGGAGAAGCAACGTATGTCCGTCGTGATACGGACCAATCTTGTTCTCGACCTTGTTGTTCAATTCATCCATGAAAAATGGCGGGCTGGGGAGAACTGAAATAAAACTTTATTAATATTTCCAGTACTCATATTCCAATATTTTTTGTTGTTGTAATATTTAAATAGTGGCATCGAAAATACCCCTTTTTGCGTTTTTCTGGCACTAGGCGCGCTCCTGGCTGCTGCACAACAGCTAAAAGCTAAAAAAATGTGTTTATATAAATTTATAAGGACACATTTTTTGTAACAATAAAATATACTGTATTTGTATCAAACACCACTATTTTATATACTTTCATTCTCATAAAGTGCCGAATTACGTGCGCGAGCGTGGGAATGTGGTGAAACACGACTTCGTATTGCTTCGAAAACTCCATCGAAGCTTGTAGTAAAGTCACCACTACTTTACTAGAGCACGAGTGGATTCGAGTTTAACTTTTATTTCGCTTTTTTGTGACTTACTCCACTGGATTAATGCACAAAGTTGGACGTCAAAAAACAAAGAAAAAGCATAATTAAAAGAAAACTTATGCTATACAGTTCTATTTGTGACATTTACTTAGTTGTTTGCCCGTAAAAGCATTAGTAATGTTTTCTTAGCGAACACATTTTTACTTTTTACGCTAATGTTCGACGATGAAACAACCATTCATCATCGTCGTAGGTGTTTTTAATCTTCAATGCGTGCGAGGTAAACATCTGTCACATTGATATATCCAATGGTTTGAACACAACGCAGCGTTCACGGTGAATGGCACGCAATCAGGCCGGGGCGGGGTTAAGCCCCCACGCTTTGCCCCTTTGATTAAGTGCTAGAAAAAGTTTCATAAAATCTTATCTAGAATTTGCAGAAGTGAATGAATATGTTAATACACGGCTATTAAAATAAATACATACGTAATTATTATCCTAAAAAGTGAAGATGTTTTTTTTAATGGGTAGTATCCTTTCCATAACTACACCACTACCCAAAAAAGAGTGCAGTGTTTTTATATGCGAGTCTATTCATTCCACCATTTTCGTTGAAATACTCAAAACAAATTGGAATGTATGGGTATGGTTAGAATATTTACATCACCTCGAGTATAGCAAATAAACAAATGAATATGAATGACATTAACATAATATTTCAGCAGTTTGGTTCCATTTTTGTGACGCAATTGTGTTCTTTATTTTATTCAATAATAATTGTTTTTGATTAATTTTTAACAATTTTTAACATTTTTATATGTATTATGCAAATCTTAGCGCATTGCGGGTGTTCTAAAGTTTTTGTATATTTGTATATTTAGAAGTCTATATTATACAGCTAGCACTAAGCAAAAAGGTCATTGTACGTCCGTATGTTATATTGCGTCCAACTTTTACTCATAGATAAGTATATAATGTAGATATAGAGATATCAGCCAGAATACCCATAAAGAGGTCAGAATAGAATACCTACGCATAAAATTGTAGCTGTTCTATATACATTTTGTTGACAGTGAATAACATTGTAATTTTTTGTGAATGACATTGTAATTTTTCAAACACCTGACTACGGTTTTTGCAACATGGTCGAAACGACGAGGTAAATAAACAAAACTAATTTCATAGTATAGAAAGGAACCCAGACGAAGACCCGGTGAATAACATTTTTCTGTGGAAGTGCTGTATTTTTTGCGATTTCATGATCGTTCTCATATTAAAAGTTGTTTTAAATGACGGTCATCTATTTCGGCTCCTTGTGCTTCGTAATCCAATATAAGTATAGAGTCAAAAGTAATATTAACCCACTTATATATACTCTTATTTTTTAATTCAATCGATAACGTAAATTTACGATTTTGATCACACCCGATTATTCTCATAAGTATTTTTACTAAGTTAAACCCGAAATTTACAACACTTTAATGGTTTGATTTTACACTAAAATTTTATTAGTATAAAAACATAAATATGTATAATAAGTTAATGGACAACAAGCAACATAATATAGGTACATCACTACATAGTATAAAACAAAGTCGCTATTTTTGTCCGTCTGTTTGTCTGTATGCTTAAATCTTTAAAATTACGCAACGGATTTTGATGCGGTTTTTTGTAATAGGTAGAGTGATTCAAGAGGAAGGTTTTTATGTATAATAACATCTATTAAATAATGGAGAAATACTGTTATTTTCAGGGTTTCTAATGTGGTGTCGTAAATTCTTACATTTCTTGCCGCTTACATTGCGTACGCAGGCTTAACCTTACAGGATTTATAAAAATAATGTACTAAGTATTGTACACCTTGAAAAGGTCTACAGAAAAGTCCGCGATGGTATATGTCTATCTCTTATCGATATCCCACAAAACCATTTTTTGTCATTTACTTTTTACGGCAAATAATAGCTAATTTTCGAAGCGATTTTAAGCACTACAGCATTATTCCTTATTTAATTAAATACCATAAATAGATTGTTGATTTAACATAGATTTATATGGCCTTTTACAGCACATAATTTCTTTGAATATTTTCGAAGATATTACAGATTTAAAAATACATTGCGTAGCGTTTGCGGCGGTACCTATCGGCCGGCAGCCGCCGACCGCAGCGCGACGCGATATGAAAAGAAGGCATACATATACAAATAGGTAAATGAGGCAGGTAAAGACTATTTAAATATTGACTATCAAAAAGTGATATGGTGCATCCTATTTTGATAAATAAACATATTGATTTTTTTCGAATTTTGCACCCGTGCGAAGCCGGGGCGGGTCGCTAGTTTATCTTAAATGTATATTACATTTAACTGAATATAGGTATTTATAAGTAAAAAACTACCACACACAATTCAAATAATTTTTTTTGTTTATAAATAAAATGAAAAATTGTTGCTTTTAGGTAGATAGATTAACTTTATAATTCATATTTCAAATATATTTACAATTTAATATCGAGTGTTACAAATCGCGGCTTTAATAATAAAATCGATCTCTTTCAGATATAAAGAATAGATAATAGACGGAGTGTGCAATTCTAACTGTGCTGTAGTACAACAGTTTAACTTGTTTTTGATACAAAAATAATGAGACGAACGAGACGATTTCCTGATGGTAAGAGATAACGCATGCCCAATGTCCATGATAATGTTAAACTTAAAATACCTCTCTGTTCTTAGGGTTAATGCACGCTTGCCTAAGAAGTTTTTTTATGTTTGACTGGCTAGATGTTTGACCACAGCTCATCTGATGTTAAGTTACAGTGTGATCAAAGATGGTAAGCATGGAATAGAACTAGGCTCTAAGTGAGGCTGCCAGAACACACCGTTAGGTGCTTCGCGGCAGATTTTCAATTTGTGGGTGTAGCTAGCCAACCGAGAAAAAAATAGTACTTCTTTACAAAGAAGCATCACGTATACATATTCACGGTTTTCCTAAACACAAAGGTAATAACATTTTGTGGGCACCTTCCCTGAGTACGCCCACATCCCACCTGTGCAGGTGTAATTACGTCAGTGGAACATTAAACTCGGCACCGGGAATAGTTCGGATATATCCCTCTGAAACCACTTCCGCAGATGACCCTATCTGTTCAGTGGTCACGACAGAATGTCCACATTATGTACCCGGATATTTAGTATTTGCGTCTTCTACTTGACATTTAATTAAAATAAGTAATTTTATTTTTGCCTTATGTTAGCTGAATCATATGGTTTGGAATAAAAAAACTCATTTTATTAAAATTTCTTATCATTTTATTCCAACAAAATCTATTTAATCTATATACGTAATACATATATTATGTAGTTCAATGAAGATCATGAACAAAACGGACAGTAACTCTTCATGATTGTATGGTAACCTGATAATATCCTTAGTTTATTTTCATACTTATTATTGGCACACTCTGTTTTTTTACATGTTCTTAAATCTTTTCCATCCTAAGGTTGCCTGGAAAATAACGTTTTTAGTGCCAGCTCATTAAGGACAAATGTTACATTAGTTTTAATTTATTTTTTTCGATTTGAGATCATATGAAATTTCTTAGTCTTGTTAAAAAAAATGGGAATTTTTGTTCGAGAACACGGAAGTGTCGTGCCGCCGCGCCGCTATAAATGATTTTGTTCAAAACTTGTGTTTTTTCGAGTGTTTATGTTTGAGAATAGTGGAGTTTTGTTTATAAGTACCGAATTATTACGCACGTAAGTGTAGGAAAGTTATATAATGTAGTGAAACTCTTGCTTCCAAAACTCCATCGAAGCTTGTAGTAAAGACATCACTACATAACTAAGACATGGCTGGACTCGACCATAACTTTGACTGTGACGTGGATTTATTTTATTTGATTTTTCATTGTATGCTCTTAAATATCGAAACACTTGAATGCGATGCCAAAATCAAACAAAAGGAAGACATAACTATTGCTCCCTTTTCAATCTGATATCAATTTCGTGTGTCATGAAATTTATCAATTTAATTATTAAATAAGTTAATGTTTTCCAGAGTATCTACTGAAAAAGGTCTGTAGAAGAAATAAAAGAAATGAGCGTTAGAATTACGTCATCTTATATTTATGTATACATATGTATATTATTATATCACTGAATTGAGTCGATAGAATTTGAATCAAAGATGAGAAAAAAAATACGTTTTATCTGCTAAGTTATTTAATAATTTTTTAGGGGGTTGAAAAAGGATAATTGGATTCATTTCTTTATTTTTCAAAAACTTCCGCAATGACCATACTTTTACTCGGCTAAATATGATTACAAGCTACACAACATTACACTGATAATTAATCGACTAAAGTAACAAACAGGGTGTAAACGCCATTCCAAATAGGGTTTCAAAACATATTTCCACATTACATCTTATACAAATCTGTTGAGACAATTATAAACAAACTTTTTACAAGTCTAAACAAAATTGTCCTTACTAACACAAACAATATTATCACCGCAGACCATCGAACAAAACTTTCTGTTAATTAGAACAGTAAAACGGTAACCACTAAAGTTTCAACAAGTTTCTACCGTGAAACCTAATTCTACTGACAATTCTTAGGTACTAGTGAAGTAGGTACGCATGAAACTAAATTACATTCCGTGAACTCACAACTTCCTGATGGTAGGGCTTTGTTACCACCATAATCATTATCACTTTATGATAATCTAGGCGCACGCGTACCTATACTTTTTATGTACTTTTTTTATTTAGTATTGCATTCACAGATAATCATAAATTTAAAAAATACGTTTGCATTGCCCACGTGTACATACATACTTTCAGTTCAGTAGAAGTCGTTGAAAAATAAGTTGAAAAATCTGTTACAAGTCAACCTAATAAATAAAAACGTGTTATAAAATGATGTAAATTGGTCTAGGTTAGGGCAGATATCGGCAACCTGTAGACGGAAGAGCCAAAAAGTATAATTTACAAAATTTCCCAGTTTTAAAAGAGCCACTAAACATTTTGTTTTAAATTTTAGTATTTGCTGATATATGCTTGATTTTTTAATACAAAAATAAATTAACATAAACGACTTTAAATACTTAAATATTTGCATAGGGAACCGGAAAGCCGCAACCTTACATGGAAAGAGCCGCATGCGGCTCGCGAACCGTAGGTTGCCGACTCGTGGGCTAGGGCAATAAAAAAAAGGAAATTGATAAGCATAGGCTAGCTACGCGATCGTCTGGAGATTAGAATACGGTAAACAAGCAAGCATTGTCTTTTTTGGAGATTGGGAAATACTAACCTTCCTTTTTAAGGCACTTCTGGGAGATTAACTTCCAAGATCCTGGTAGGCGACAATCTAAAGTCCACGCGGTAGTGGAGGCAAATAGGGCAAAGGAAGAAAAGCAATAACTTTTGTGTGAGATTGAAAAATTCTTACCGATTACAGTTAGGTTAACTCCTAAGTTCCTTGTAGGTGACAATCTGAAATCCACGCGACAGTGGTAGAGCGCCTGGTCTTCTTCACTCAGCGCTGTGATGGTGAAGGACGTGTGCAGGCTCCGGTGGTCTGCTTTCAGACGGTTGCTGGTATTGAAGAACGGCTCCGACCACTCCCTATCTGGCGCTTCCAAACTGCAATAATAATTATCTCATTAGCAGCACCTGTAAACCTGCAATTATATTCAGCCGCCAAGCAGTAGTGCTTACAACATTCTGTGTTCCGGTTTGAAGGGTACTGAAATTACTGGGATGTTGAGATTAACCATCGGAAATCTCAAAGTAATGAGCGCCAAAGCAGCGATGCCCCGGACTTTGTTCTGCAACTCAAAGTTCTGTATTGATGCAATGGTCATGGATATGCGTTATATCTTACCATCAGGAGAGCGTATCGTTCGTCTCATTACTTTTACATTAAAAAAAAAACAACTTCAATTGTACAATCAAGCAAACAAAAGTGTAAAGTTTTATTTTAAATGCATTGTGCTGTGTGTAAATGGTTAAACTTAAATAGCACTCAGTAACAAGTGAGGTCAAATTTAAATTTATATTAGCCTACATGAAGACAAATAATAATTTGCAGTTTATCTACAGAAAAGAATATACATTCTATTTTCAGATCCGTGTTCCAACCTGGTAATTTTCATTCATTATCTTGCCAGCTTGAGAACGTGCAATTAGGTATTGACCATTAAAACTACATTGTATCAGTACTTTTGCAATTGAATTTGCCTTAACATTTTTTATAAGCATGTTTTAAGAAAATGTTCCGTAACCATATTATTTTATTTACCATAACTAAATTTTTTACGGATAACAAATTTTATTTTTTGTTTATTTTATCATCCTCATTTTTGTGCAAAAAGCGGTTGCTATATTTTTTAAAGCTGTAGTTTTACACTGTGCCCCTTTTAAATTCACAGACTAATCTCTTCTATCGATGTTATTAATCTACTTTTATTATCAAGTCTAAATTTTAAAACCGAACAATAACTAATTCTTATTCTATCTATGTCACAGTGATTACATCCTTGTTTTACTACCCTAAAGCCTGTCACACCTGGTACAGATAATATATGATCTTGTCTGTATCTAAGCGCATATCTGGCAATATAGATCCTCATACAAATTAATAGAATAGCAAACTAGGCGCAGACAATATAAATTTCATAGTTCAGTATCTGCAGATACGGACCGATATGGACATAATTATATTTGTGAGATACAATATATACAATAAGCTGTACAAAGATCTATTTCTGAATGTATCGATTTTCGTATAAGTACCGCGTGTGATACTTACAGATGCTACAAGTTTTGATACGCGTAGATAAAATATTATATTATGTGGCACACTTTAAACTAATTTACCCATAAATCGATGTGTTAGTTTAAATGTTTTTTTTCTTACCTGTAAATCGGTATGTTATTTTTGTACCAGACTAGTATCATGAACTCATCGTCTGCTGAGTGTGGCGTGGTATCACAGTATAGGGTCGCGTTGCCACCTTCCAGAGCTTCGTGGTGGGATATCGGGCCTAAGATTAAAAATAAATGGAAAACATCAGATCGTATACCTAAATATAATTATTTTGAGAGCATGTAGAAGTAAAAAATTCGCATTTAAAAGACGGTATCTTGTTCGATACGGTAGGTACTGCTGTGAAGCCTGGATTCTAGCACAAAAAAAAAAAGGAAAAAAGATGTTGGTTGCTGAACGCAATCTGCGTTGCACCGTTCTCTCGCTTTTAGACATTTGTTTTTACAACGCTCAATATTAGTGATGTAATTTTTTTTTCATGTTTAACAAGCTGGGTGTTTGATCACAGCTCACCTGATGTTAAGTGACGTTAAGTCAGTCTAAGATGGTAAAGCTCGCCTAACCTGGAATGAAACTGGCTCTCAAGTGAAGCTTCCGGAACGCAAGGTTAGGTGCTTGGCGGCAGATTTTCAACTAGAGGGTGATAGCTAGCCAGCCGAGTATCTACTAAAAATATTGCTTTACCACCATGCTATGGTTTCCTCACGATGTTTTCCTTTAACGGCAGTTCAAGCTCATTTGTTAGAGCTTGAACCCATGCCCTTCAGCGTGTGAACTAACCGCGATAACCATTAAGCTATCATATCTAAAATGTTTAAAATAAAATTTCTACACAAGATGTTAGAAATACGAGTACTATATAGGTAAGTTCTTACCATCGGCTCCAGGAGTAAAAGCGTATGCACAAGCGGAGATCAGCAGAAATACGTATAAATGCGCCGGAGTGACGCGCATTCTATGGCCCATCCATGCTCTCACGCTGCTCTCTCATTGGTCGAGAGAAACGTTCACTCATTCATACTGATACTAGTTGCGAGACCAAGTTGACTTGAAGCTATTCGGCATAGTCTTCTATCATAATTGATTTAATGCCATCTGAGTATCTGCAAATAAAAAAAAACTGTTTTAATAGGTGTTTCATACTAAAATAATTACATTTAATTCCATTCAAAGTTTTTTATTGACATATTCTACAGTATCTTCCTGAAAAGAATATAAATTCAGTAAAGTCATATAGTATGTCAGTATCCTGATCCACCTTTTAATGTAATCTTGTTGGGCATCTTTTAAAAAAGGAACCATGACTACAATAAACATCTGTTTAGTGAGTTAATTAACAGTGATTTGACAGTTTAATTTTTTTTGGCGTCACACCTTGTACATTATACCGGTGTTAACTAGTTCACATTTTTAAGCGTATCAAGAAAAAAATTTAGCACAATAGTAAATCTTAGTCACGTCATTGTCATATAAAGTATCTAAGTTACGGTCAAGTACAGTCCTCGCCTTAGTCATTTAGTTGTTTTACTAGAAGTCTATGTTTATGTCTTGGTATAATTATGTTTCATATTATTATATTGCTTGCCCATATTCGGGCATATAATAATCCACGTTATAGTATAACATCACAATTTAAAAACAAAAACACTCGAAAAAACATTAGTTTGAATAAAAATTAAAGCTGAGACATGATTTTTCGTGTTCCCACTGTAACTTCAAATCAATTCTTACTTTAAACGATAGATACATTTTTTTTAACCTATTTATAGTGACGTTTGTATTTGCAATAAGTGCATATTATACGAGTCAATGGTGCATTAAATTTATATAAGCATTATGTTATTCGTATCCCGATCGATTTGGGTTTATTTTCAGTGAATTACAAACAGCTTAGCGATGGGGATGTACCAAGGGCGATAACAATGTTTACCCACGTAAGAAAATTTCGATAAGGACAGGAAATTTCTTCCTACCTACCCTTATCGCACTTGCCATGTGGTTGAATAAGCAAATATTACGTAAATCCATATGTACATACATTTCTTATTATTTAGGTGACTATTGCGTTGTACTTTTTTCAGTAACTTCAGTAAAAAAGTCGTCAAAAAGTCTTTATGGATTACTGATGTTTTTGAAGTCTGACATTCTGACTAGATCTGACTGACTGATCAGTGGGACAGGTGCAAAAGGCACGACAACTCAGGTCTTGACGATGTTTTTTCTGACATATAATTTATTCGAATATATTTTTATTCGACATAGTATTTAAACTTGACATTATATTTGGACCTGACATTATATTATCATTTGTCATTTTGTTTTGAATTTAGTTTATTTGTTGTTTTATAATTTTGTGACATAAATGTAACTGTTTAATCGTTTTTGTGTCAATAAAAATAATTTAAAAATTTGAAATTTTACTATAGTTTGGCGATCTTTTTCAAGGAGTCAAAGTAGAGTACGACGTGCGCAGTCTTCTCTTGCTTCACACGAAGGTTTTTTGTGACCAAAGTTATAGTCATTTGTTACGTTTGACCTAATCAAACGTGAGGAATCCCGTATAAGTAGAACGAAAATTTGTCAAAACACGTCAGTTTAAATACTAAAATTTGAACTTGTCTTATTTGACTGCGGGGCAAAGGTTTTCTCCAGTTCCAAGAGGACTTCACCCATTTCTGTGATCTTATGCAATTAAATAACTAATAAGTAAGTTTTTTATACCGTTGTATTTTTATAGTTCAACGCTGGTAGCAAATTTTCGTAGCGTGCGTAAAAGTGTCGTCGCTTTTACGAGTATGTTTAAAGAGTAGTTAGTTGTTGTTACTCTATCTTAAGTAGGTTGAAATCTCTCTTTGAATGACCGTAGTGGGACAAAGTAAAATTAATTTGTATTGGAATATCCGCAATTGTAGGTTGTTTCTGTGTTATAAGAGTCATAGAACAGTGATTCTATAGTTTCCAATGAACGGTATTGCGTTGACTTTATCTCTTTATGCAAATAGTCAAAAATAAAAACACACAAGCTACACTTGACATTAAAAAACATGAAATCTACCAACACGTTTTTTATTGTGTTACAGTAGCTCTGAAATTTAGTCGTAGATATCTACTGAGTCTTATTCTGTACTAGCTGCGCCCCGCGGTGTTACCCGCTACATGTTTTCGGGATAAAAAGTGTCAATCCAGGGTCTCAGCTACCTCCATACCAAATTTCATCTAAATCCGATCAGTAGTTTTTGCGTGAAAGAGTAACAAACATCCATCCAAACTTTCATATTCATAATATTAGTGGGATGGAATAGCGGGGTTTACCGAGTTTAACTATTTGGATTGTATTTATATTTTTGGTACCAGACAATTAATTTTATCGATATATGTACATGCAATGTTATTATTTCATGTGAGTTTCTTATCAATCATAAATTAAGGTAAAAGCCCTGTTATAGTAAAAGTATTTGGTAATTCAACTGTTATTGTTATGGTTCGAATATGGGGCAACGGTCAATGTAGACTGATTGGCTATAGATAAGCTTTAGTTTACTACCAAACACATAAATCTATATTGACCTACTGAATGTACGAATAATGTTATAACTAGGTGTATGTATATACTAGATTCGCCTGAATATTTGAATTATTTATAATATGACTCATTGAAGGCTGCATCAGTGGGTATAATGAGAAATTATATATTTACGTCTCCATAGACGATTTCAAATTTAAATTTCTTACGTAAGCGTCTACAACTATATTGTTGGAGTATTTTTACGTGACAATAATAGAAGCTTGTTTGACCGCTATTTTACCAGTGTTAGTGGAAATGCAGTCTGGTTCACAAGGGCGCGGCCTGCGACGGCACCTGTTGTGGCGGGAACCAAATTTACCGAATACCGCAGCCCGTGTTTGTGTAGAACAAACTTCACTTTTTTTATGGTTGACAAGCTAGATATTTGATTACAGCTCACCTTAGGTTAAGTGAAGGTGTGGTCGAAGATGGTAAAGCATACCTAGCCTAATGAAACTGGCTCTCAAGTGAGGCTGCAGGAACACAACGTTAGATGCTTGGCGGCAGATTTACAACTTGAGGGTGGTAGCTAGCCAGCCGAGTAGGTACTAGAAAGTACCCTACCACCATGCTATGGTTTTCTCACTGTTTTCCTTCACCAGCAGCTTAACCTCATTGTGTATTATTGCGCTCAAACGATGGCAGTTTTATTATCTAACTAATGGAGATGTTATCAAAGAATTAAGTCAAGTAGCGACTTCATCATATAGCGGTTAAAATCACTAAAGAACGAAAATACACTCAAAGAGATACGCCATCTATTGATTTGAAGCGACACTATTTTGAAGTGTGAAACTTAAAACCGAAATAGTACGTACAGAAAGTGACATCTGTAAGTCACTCGGCTTGAAATACAAGTATAAATTGAGAATTAAAAAAACACAATACATGTTATTATATATATAATATTACAATCTTGAAATAGGTATACCTACATATCACCGAAGTAGTTTACTTGTTGGTAGATCTCCTTAGCAGGAGGTCGTCTAGGTAGGTAGGTACCACCGCAGTACCATATATTTTGCCGCCAAGCAGTCGTGTGTAAACATTACTGTCTTCTGATTTGAAGGTGCTATTGAGACTAAACATCGAAATATACCTATAGAACTTTATAGACATACGTTTTATAACCATCAAGAGAGCGTCTCAAAAACAGTAGATATACCAAATTTCAAAATGAATCGGATCTGCGAAAGTTAGGAAGACACTTTTGTCCAGTAAGAAATGAGTCGATGAACATCAAACGCCTGAACAGATCTTAGTAAATTATAGCTTAGAACTATCTCGATCACGTCAACTTTCAAATAAAAAAACTATATTATAATCCATCAATTCGTTTAGGACCTTCGATGCTACAGACAGATACGTCAAACTTATAACACCACTCTTTTTGCGTCGGGGGTTAAAATAGTCCGAAGTATAGTTTCTTATGACGTAGTAAAGTTTATTTGTGTCGGATGATGTATCTCTACTAGTATTATAATATTATGTGTGGTATACCAGTACCAATACCTACTGGTATTACTTTAGTTGAAGCGCCCTTAATAACTAAAGTGACGTTGATTGCAAAGCATTAGGTTGGCACACTTGATTAGCGCTCATTGTGCCTCGTCAGTCTACCATCAAACACGATATTTTATTATTCACGAAGATTTGATTTAAACAGTGACTTCATACCACAAATAGTATCGTAATACATTGAAATTGCGTGGAACCCAATTAACTCTTAACGATTTTTTAATGATAGTTGTTAGAACTTGAAGGACTAGGTGGATACCATGAGCTCTTATTGCCATTCAATTTGGATACGGAAATGCTACGCGACCGTAGTGAGTTTGTGAGTACACATATGATATATGACGGGGAGTTTTATGTTTTACCATAGATAATGTAAAACTATAGTGAATACGTCATAAATCCTTCGGAAAAATATTGCTACAGCAAATTTAGCTTTCTAGTATTATATCTAGATGGCGCTACTCTATGTACGGGTTTTTTTACGTTTATAGTTAAACTGTCAGGTTTAAATTTAAAAGAATAAGGACACGTGGATGATTGGGCTGGAGGCGGCGGTACAAATCGGTACTGTACCGTCTAGCGCGATAGTCAGGTCCAAGTAATTTAGATTATTGTAACTAATTTAACGGAATAAACCTACCAACTAGTCGCGAGTGAATCGGTTTCTTCTAGGCGAGCGTGCTCCACCGTAGACCGCATCTTCGCTTAACATCAGGCGGGATGGCGGTCAAACGCAAGCCTATCTACTATAAAAAAAAAAAAAAAAATAGACATGTGGAAATTCATTTGAAGTCCAGATTTCGACATAGAGTACAATACCAACAAAGCAGCCACTAACACAGTATATAAGTACAAATGGGAGTTTTGGCGGGAACGCGGGAAGAGTCGTGTCGCTCCGTTGTATTTTTTTCCAAAACTAGTGTTTTGTCGAGTGTTTATGCATAAAAATGGTGGTGTTTTATTCATAAAGTGCCGAATTACAAGCGCGAGTGTGGGAAAATGATATAATGTGGTGAAACATGAGTTTTCGTGTTGCTTCCAAAACTCCATCGAAGCTTTGTAGTAAAGTTGCCACTACTTTACTAAAGCATGACTGGAATTAACTGACACGAACTGGACTTGACAAAGACGACTTTGACTAAAAGTAGCTACGATGGCACTTATTTAACTTGAAAATATATAATTACTTGACACTGGCAAATGCTAAAACGCGACGCCAAAACCAAAGAAAAAAAAAAAAAAAAAAAAGTACAAATGAAATACAAAGTTGTCAAAAATTAAGTGCTGCCTTAATTTTATAGATAGACCTCATTCAATTCATTAGATAAAAAAAAGTTAAACAGGAGCAATTGACAGCCCTGTTGGCTCATTGGCAGTATATCTGCTTTGAGAGCTGTAGAGCGTGGGTTCCATTCCCAATCACGACTAACATTTTATGGTATAAACAAATGTTTGTTCGATGGGTGTCTGTATGTATTATAAGTATGTAAGTATGTTTTGTATTTACAAGGAAAAAAATGTTTAAGTATTCTATCAGTTATCTGACTTTCATAGTTCCTACAAGCTTTGCTTAGTTCAAATACCGCTGTGTGTATATCTAACTTTTATAGTACCTACAAATGTTCAAATACTACTGTGTGTAATAACGTCCTACGATATAAAAAGAAAATCTGATATGTAATTTGTAAAATAGAGCAATCATATTTGTTTGCTATTGATGTAAACATGTTATTATGACCGCCTCGTAACTTTTTAAGCAGTAAAAAGCTTCTTTTTCGTACTTATGACACGTTCGAGCATCGGAAAACGTACCGGATACGCTGCAGAATTTAGGCAGTCCTAATGACACCCGAAATATATTATTCTATTAACTTTTAGGAAGCTTGAACAGCTTTATCGTGTCAGTAATCTAGTGTCTATACATAAAGGTATTTCTAATTTATTATACCCATATTTTTCCAAGTTGCCCACCTAACCTAGGTTGTAAACCATTGGTTTTTAAATCTATTCATAAAATAGCGTACACTTCTTTAAAGTACAAAAAACCTAACATAGGAAATCATTAGGAACTCTTTGGCTGTTTATTATAAAGTTCAGAATGTTTTGAGGTTTTAACATAAAATATTCATAATTGGTTTGAGTAGGTGGTAAGTGTGTTGATTGATACTTTGCTTATGTGATTTTAATATTTTATAAAGTGAGTTGAGTTTATTTTATGTTAAAATTTGTATCGTGTCCATAATGAACACAAATTACGAAACTATGGTAAGTAGTAAAACAAGGAACGATTAATTTACTATACACGTAGAATGTAGATATATACATTGCCAAGGAGAATTTTTGAAGGTAGAATACCGGGGGAAAGTTCTACTGAACGTCCCTGGAAGTGAGAGCGTGAAAAATTGTAGCAAACCTGCCAACACAGTCATATATATTATATATACATATAACTTTATAGACAATAGACAACACTTTATTTGGGACATAAAACATATTTCAACATAATTAACAATACATACATACAAAAAAATAAAACAATGAACATAATACAAATTGATGATTGAAACAATTGACTTGATCAAAAACAAAAAACAAACTTAAACAAAAAACAAAAGGGAGAAATATATTTGATTATATATTATTATAAATATATAGATGAGTGTCTTGGCAGGTTATATACTATATATATATTATAAATATTGCTGGAAAGTGTATCCAAAAGACGGAGACGGAGAGAGCACGGCCGTTGGTACGGTTGGTACTTACAGACGTAAGTTGGACGTTAATACGTACAATGACCTGTAACTTTGGTGTTATCAATAAAAGATCAGTATTTGTATCTGTTTCTGTCTCGGTGGCTGTATCTGTATCCGTATCCGTATCTGTAAAGTACACCCGGTTCG
Organism: Biston betularia; assembly: GCA_905404145.2. Classification (NCBI taxonomy): domain Eukaryota; kingdom Metazoa; phylum Arthropoda; class Insecta; order Lepidoptera; family Geometridae; genus Biston; species Biston betularia. The sequence continues at coordinate 8,334,035 of FR989879.1, forward strand.
GAAGTCCTAGGCACTGTCCGGGTTCCGTGCCTGAAACGCGATAGACCCGGCACCTGTACGACGCGGGATATATTTATTAAATGCATTCGAAGCCAAATCCTTTAGCTTAATAAGCTTTGCACTGGCTTTGAAAGCATATGACTAGATTAACTATATCGGTCTTACGAGTACGAATGTATTTCCATAAATTGATTTAAGTTTCACATAAATTGTTCTGTTTTACCTGGTGGTAAGAGGTCATTTAGGTAGATACCACCATGTACCAGATATTCTGCGGCCAAGCAGTAGTGTGTAAACATTACAGAGTTTTGAATTGGGCTTAGACTGTTGGGACTGACTATCGAATAACTCAAAGTTATGAGCGTCAAACCAGCGATGCCCAGGAAATTATTTTGAAATTTAAAGTTCTGTGCATCGTTGCAATTATCATGCGTTATCTCTTACCACCAGGACAGCGTCTCGTTCGCGTAAATAATAATTAAAAAAACCTACTAGTATTACAATATTTAGTGGGTTACACGTAATACGATTGCGCGAAATCGCTATAAAAAGTCGTATAGAAACCACAAGAGTCGCATAATTTTACATCTGATTTGGTTTTGTCTCAAAAGCAAATTGCCGATCGAGGATTCTTAAGCCCGGATAACGGATAAAGAGAAATGGTTTCATCTGGGTCCAATTTGAATAGCTATTTTGTTTTAACATAATGGATAGTCGAGTTCAAGCTCCAGATTTAAAGGCTTTTAATCTTACTAGATTGCATTAAACTACAAAAACAGTTGAACGTCTCCATTTGCTGTAAGGCAATGAATTCATGTAATAAAATCTATGCTAATCTATATAATTATATACCTACTAATATTATAAAGAGGAAAGATTTGTATTTTTGTATGTAACGAATAAACATAAAAACTACTGGACCGATTTCAAAAATTCTTTCACCGTTGGGAAACTACACTATCCCCGAGTGACATAGGCTACTTTTTATGCCTGCATTCCCACGAGAACGAGAACTACGCGGGTGAAACCGCGAGGCGTCCGCTAGTAATATATAAATTTAAAATTTAATAAAACCGACTATTTGACCCTTAGGCCAACGCACTGCTCCAATGAAACAGCGAGGTTTCGGCGTAAACGAAAATATCATCGATGCATACAATTTTTACATTTTTGTTGATTTTTTCAAAACCATTCCCTTACCTTTTTCTTCCCTTATCTATGACTAGTGTGTTATTTGTTATAAGTAAAGCACGCCGCTTTGAGCCACTTTTATCACTTTCATTAGTAACGTTGTTAGCAGTATACAGAATGGTACAAATCTGCTGAAAAATATTTTTTCGTCCGTCTTATTTTGAATTATGTGGTTGAACGTGAGATTGCCCCCGAACATCGCCGAACTAGCCATGTTTCACGCAACACTATTTCTCGCGTAGATTACACCTCGTCGCCAATCAATGTGTATTTTAATTTCTTATCAAACCATTTATTTGACAACCGACGCTCATCAAACAAAAGACCATCGGCGAACCGCACGACACAAAACGTAACAGGCCACGTAAAAAAAGTATAAAACTCCTTGGTGCTCATACACCACAAGTAGGTACTTGGAGTTTTGGCGGGAACGCGGAAAAAGTCGTGTCGCCGCGTTGTATTTTTTTCCAAAACTGGTGTTTTGTCGACTGTTTATGCATAACACACAAGCGCGAGTGTGGGAAAATGATATAATGTGGTGAAACGTGACTTTTTGTGTTGCTTCCAAAACTTCCAAAGCTTTATAGTAAAGTCACCCCTACTTTACTAAAGTACAGTACTTGACTGGACTTTGACTATAATTTTAGCTATGAGGACACTTATTTAACTTTTGAAACTTGAAAATATAAATACTTGACACTGGCAAATGCTCAAAACGCGAGGCCAAAACCAACGAAAAAAAAAGTACTAAACTTTCATTTCTAATGTTAGTGTGATTTCGGGACATGCCCAATTGATATCTTCTCAGTAGTCGCATTTCAACCATCAATTAATTTTATTTTTCCTAAAAATAAAAGTAAACGTATTATTATAAAGTTGTAAGGTTGATAACGATACTTAATAACAATACAAATCGAGTAGGTCAACCTATCTGATGTCGTTACATTAAAAATAATTACATACGTGTACCTGGCACCCTGTAAAATTTCTCACACTCATCAACGCAAATAGTAGGTTCAGTCGTGGTGTGGGGTAATTTTAAATGTCAAGTAGAAATACCCAAGAGAAATAATGAACGCTAAATTCAATTTTAGGGGTTTAACTGGATATCTGTACGGTTTAATGAACTGTCTATTGGGGCAGGTACTTACAGATATATTTACGTATATGTCTAAAAAGATAAAGGTTCTCTTTCAAATTACTGGATACCAAAACCGCGTGGAACAAAATATTTGAGATAAGGATGATCCTATAAGCTTGGGAGCTTAGAGGCGAGATTTATGAAGTTTGAAAAAAATATCTGTGTATACCTTCATGCGTGTAACTTTAATGGTATTTGAGGCCTTATTCCTTAAGATCACATTAACAGTAGCGAGCAGTCTCTATGCCTATATCAAGTTTAAAACACGATGAAGTATTTTACGCGTTTGTTTCAAGAATTCTAAAATAAACATCACAAGCCTAAAAAAGGGTTATAAAACACTTTAAACGCGCCTTCATCACGAAATCTCATGTAAGTTTGAGAACTAAGCGGCTGATATTATTTTTTTAATTTAATTTTAGCGGTCTACGATTGATCGCGCTTGCCTGAAAGAATCCGATTCACTCGCAACTTTGAAAGCACCCACATTGTACAAACTACACTTATCTATTAAAGAACACACATTTGATGTGATTTTGTAGCGATAATAGCCTAGTGGTTAGTGCGGTCGGTTCACACGCCCAAAAGGCGCGGGTGTAAAGCCTAACAAAGAGCTTGAGCTCCAGTCATCGTAAGGAAACCATAGTAAAGTGGGTATTTTTTAGTTCTTGCTAACTACCACCCTTGAAAATCTGCCGCTAAGCACCTAACGGTGTATACTGGCAGCCTCACTTAACAGCCAGCTCTATTCCAGACTTACCATCAGGCGAGTTGGTGGTCAAACGCGAACTAATTAGTATTAAAAAAAGCATTAGATGAGCTGTGACCAAACCTAGCTTGTCAAACATAAAAATGTAAAGCTAAAACACTCGCGCAGAAAATTCCATTGTCTAGCGGTCGCACAATGCAGGTGGAATCGAACCGTTTATAACTAGTTCGAGTTTTTGGAATATCAACCATGAACCGGTGTCGCCAAATTTTTTTCTATAACTTATAATTCCCTTAATATTCCATAGTTGAGTATAGGTTAGAGGCGGTAAAGCCGTGGAAGCAGCTCGAAAACTAATTAAGTGTTTTCCACGACGCTCGCAAACACCTGCTCATGAATCTTGCAATAACTTTGAGTAACAAAAAAAGTTCAGGACATCGTCGCATCGAATTTTTCGTTGAGTATGTTTTTTTTGAAAATTAAATTAGATAAATTTATTGTTCTCTCAGTCAAAATTAGTATGCCGTTATTTCTTCCTATGACAATGAAGAAGATTAGCAAAATCCAAGAAATCGTTTCGAAATCAAAGCGTTTAAATACTGCTATGGACCACCTGTTGCGATCAGTTTCTGCCATTCGAACCGACCCGCGTCTTAGTGACATTTTTTATTTTATTTGTGACTGGCTTTTCCCCGCAGCTTCACTCATGTGGTCAATTCGGAATGGTCGTTATAGGAAAAGTTTCTTTTTCATCAATGCCCAAGACATAAAATCTCCAAATTGACTGAATCTAAAATAATGCGTTAATATGTAAATCGCCTCTTTGGTAAACATAACAACAGTCAACCAAGTGAGTTGTAAAGTTGATGTAGCGATGATAGCTCAGTGGTTAGCGCGGTAGGTTCGCATGCCGAAGGGCGTGGGTTCAAACCCCAACAATGAGCTTGAGCTGCCGGTGAAGGAAAACATCGTGAGGAAACCATAGCATGGTGGTAGGGTACTTTCTAGTACTCGGCTGGCTAGCTACCACCCTCAAGTTGAAAATCTGCCGCCAAGCATCTAACGGTGTGTTCCGGCAGCCTCACTTGAGAGCCAGTTCCATTCCAGGCTAGATGTGCTTTACCATCTTCGACCACACCTTCACTTAACATCAGGTGAGCTGTGGTCAAACAACTAGCCTGTCAAAACTAAAAAAAAAAAAAATGTTAATTTTTTTTTCATTGATCAACCCATCGGTCATTAGACACAACAACAAACAAAACAAGGATGGAGTTCTACCTACATTTTATTAGATCTTTGTATACCAGTAGAGTAATTATACAGGTCAGAACTCCAGAACCAGTAGTGCTCTATTATGTCCCTATAGACTCTAGGAAGACATGAAAATGAACAAACTCTAAATTAGAAACCGTAGTGAAGTCATCTATGGCAAAGTTCGGATTCCGTCCCCGAAGATTACCAGTGTATTTCACAGAAGGGGAAGTGGTGTCACAATTTTTAATCAAGGCAATATTTCACGGATCCTAACTTCAGCCAGTGAACGCTGCCCGTTTTTTGTTACTGTTTTGTTTATTGACATTTTGATTTGTATATGTGTAAATGTTTAAACATGCGCATACTTTCGTTACAATTTCCTTATAATTTATATTCTCTGTAATTGTTAACTATTTCCATCGATTAGGTAGTTAATTTAATTGTAGTATGTACCTATGTATACTTTTAGTACTAGAGACTACTCTACCACTATGCTATGATTTCCTCACCATGTTTTTCTTCACCGGTAGCTCATGATCATTGTTGGGGGTTGAACCCATGTCCTTCAGCTTGTGAACCGACCGCGCTAACCACTGAGCTATCGTCGCTACTCAGTCTTTTTCAACTCAATTTTTACTAAAGGATCAATCTTTTACATTTAGTACAACTGATTGTTCTTGCAAAATTGTTAAAAATATGAAATCAACAGCTATCCTTTTAGGCAAAAAAAGTACGGTATATCCCAGAATCATCATTTATTATTTTGAATATGAACTTAAGAATATCCTAAAATTTAGAATATGTCGTCTAACAAAACATCCAGTAATCTAGTATGACTATTAAAATCTACTAAAATCGACTAGACTACAGTTTCTATTTTTATTTAAAAAAGTGTGTGTAGTATCTAGTAAGTATATTGCCTTTCTCTTGTAAGCCAACACTGAGAAAAATAAGATCAAATTAAAAAAAAAACACACGTGTCTGTGAATAGCTGATTTAAATAAAAAAGCCGAACATCCAGAATAATAAGGTGCACTCTCTTATTAACCATTCAGTAAGAAATGAACTTACTGACCTAACCATACTAGAATAATAACATTTTACTGTATCTTCTAACCTGTTGGAAAAATCAAATGTAAGTTCAAATTGTAATGATGGCCAAGATAAGCCGTTAATCAGCCAGCACCAAATTAGGCGGAGATCCATCATAGATTGCACGATGTAAAAGCAAACACAAGAATGTTGATGAAATTACAATCGTACAAGTTTAATGTAATAGTACTAGCGTTTACAACTCCTACATATTCGTGGAAATGCCAAGGTTGCGGGGCCAAGGATCAATGAAGCCACAAAATTAGAATCACTTCGTATAGTGATGGGAATCATTGCTATTTTAAATAACTTATTTTAGCATGTCGATTAGCGATAGCAGTATAACTGGGCATTTTTATTGATGGAATTTGTGATTTCACACACGCTTTCCGGAATAAAAAGTAATAATCCAGAGTTAATATAACCCTTCAAATTTCATCTAAATTCCTTAAACTGTTTTAGCTTTTTAAGTTGCTAACAGACATAGATATTGACATACATACAAAATTTTACACAAAGACGGCCTACTACAACCAATAAAAATAGTGGAATTCGCAAACGTACTAAACATGGGACTGTCCAGTTAGCTCATTTGTTATAATATCTGCTTCATGAGCTGTAGGGCGTGGGTTTGATTACAGGACAAACATTTGTAAGCCGAAATATGTTTGTTCTGTGTCTAGGTATTCTCTATATGTATTATAAGTATGCATTTACAAAAAAAAATCATCTCTTACCATCAGCCGAGTTGGTTTGGTGTTCAACCACGAATTTATATACACGTTAAATAAATCATAATTAACACTAATTCATAACCATGGTTTGATTGGTGTGATCAGATGTGGAAATTTACGTGGTACAAGGTGATGCAATTGATATCTGGCAGGTCTGTGAAATTGATAATCGATCCTCCGATAATTATCGACAGATCGATTATGATCCGTGCAACGTCATTTGTAGACAAGTATTCTGTTATTGTCTATTATTAGTAAACACTAATGATAGACAATAATTATTACAATGCACCTATCCATACATTTTTTAAGACATATATTTATACGAGATCAGTAATAGATTCGAAAGAGCGTGCTTGAGTATAAAAAGAGTTGTAAATTAAATTTAAATGAGAACAAAACAAAAGCTTTTGTTTTGTGCAGAAGTTATGTGAAGTTTCTACACGTCATCAATTAAAAAATAATTTCAAAGCTAAGCTAAGCATTGCCCTCCAGCGTGGCAATGTTGCCAGCATTCTGGCCACATATCCCTCCTCTGACGGTTTTTTAGACTAAGTTTTTTGTATACATTTTGTAAATAGTATAATTTAAGGTATTTTTTGTTTATTTCTATACTTATATGGATTTCAAAGCATTATAATATATTAGAAAAAAAACATGCCATAGAACATAGAACATTTCATAATTCGCCATCTAGCCCCAAACTACACAAAGTTTGTATTATAGGAACCAGACGGCTGATAGAAAACTTATATATTATGTATACACTTTATTGAAACTATATGCTCATATTATAATATATACAGAACACTTTAGGCACAAAATAAATAACAATGTTCGTGTCGTTAATGTTTGTTTTGCATGGGATGCAAGTAGAACTACCACCGAATGAGCTAACACTAACATGATAGTCAAAAGTTCCATTTAGAAGTTATTGAAGTTAGTTCCATTCCAGGCTAGGTGTGCTTTACCATCTTCGACCACGCCTTCACTTAACATCAAGTGAGCTGTGGTCAAACACCTAGCCTGTCAAACATTAAAAAAAAAGAATAAAAAAAAAGAGAAAGTACATAGGTTTAGGTCGTAGATATTAATATAAATATCTAGAAAATTCCGTATTAGTCTTCGCAAATAGACACACATAAATTAACATAGAACGTATCACAAATAGCAGATGCTAATTGTTCTGTGTAAAGTAGCTATTGCTAAATTATTTTACCACAACACTACGATATTACTTGCGGTTTCTCGGAGTGGGTACTTGTATTCTTGTGGTCATTCGGATCACCTAATCTATTACACTGATTGTATTTATACGTGATATGGCATATTGCAAACAATACTATTGTTCTTGAATATGATTGTGATTACCTAGTTCCCAATTTGCTCAACATTATTAAGTTATTTACTGATATACCTAAGTTATATAAGATGAGTACGTGCCATATTTATGATTGATAGACTAAACGTTTAGCCACAGTTCATCAAGTGATGTTATCAATTTTCAGCAGCTGTAACCACACGGTTACCTAGCACAGCTGCCAACGAGATTCCTATTAGGTTTTGTCTTAGTAATGTAATCTAATAAATTAGAGTACATGTTATTTAAGTTTTTTTTGTGACATAAATAAATTTATTACGTGTGAGCGTACCGAAGTAGCCTTTTAGGCAAGTATGCTTCATCGAATACAATTTTTTTGACATAAATATTAATTAGGTTATGCTGGTTCGGGCAGTCACTTTAAATACGGTGGACGGTACAAGTATTGAAAATGAAATAAATATTGGAGGACATTATAACACAAAGCTAGTCCCAAACTAAGCAAAGCTTGTAACAAAGATATTAAGATCCCTCAAACTTGTGTTTAATATTTAAAGCCACGGATGAAATCGCGACTCCACTTATTTCTAAAGATATCTTTTAAATTTGTTCTCAACGAATCCAAGCTGCGAGTAAAATATATCAATAACGTAGATCTCGTAAATCGCATGGTATCGCTACGTGACCCCACCAGTCGAAAGCTAAGGGAATTAAATTATATCTTGTACATAATTTATCACCGCGGTTAATCTACCGAGAAAATGTGCGGAGATTTCTTAAATTTTAAACAAATAAAATTATTTATAATTGAGAGTCTATTATCAAGATAAATTTTACTTCAATTATTTAGTCTTCTTTACATTTCTAAGTATAGATTTGGAGCAACTAAATATTTTGTTAATAAACAAAATATTGTAATATTGTTGTGTTTTGTTTTGTTAACTAATATTTTGTAAATTCTGTGGCGATGATAGCTCCTTGGTTTGTGATTCTATACCGACAATAATGGTTTCAAATCTCAAAAATGAGCTTAAAGAATTAAGAAACTATTGCGTGGAAACTACTTATAGCATGGTGTTAATGTACATTTAAGTACTGAACTGGCTAGCTACTACCACAATCATGCTGAAAATCTGCCGTTAACAATCTAACGGCGAATTTTTGTTTTATTTATACGGAATAACTCGCGTTTAATTAGGTCAGATACTCCGAATATAGTTTCAGCCACATTCGGTGATCTTTTTCAAGGAGTCTAACCAGATTACATCGCGCGCGGCTTCATCTTGCAGCGTGTTCTCAACCAAAATTCCCATTTCAGGCTAAGTGTATTTACTATCTTTGACTACCGACACTTGACATCAGCTGAGTTGTGGCTTCACAGTAGTTGATAGGATAGCATCTGTCAAGTTCTAAAAAAAAAAAAAGGCTAAGTGCGAATCCGAAATGGAAGGGTTCCGTTCCATTACCTGTAAAACGGCAAAAAAATCAGACGCACGGACAGCGGAGTCTTAGCAATAGGGTCCCGTTTTACACTTTGGGTACGGAACTCTAAAAATTAGCATTTTAGGCACGTGCCACATTGACGAGAGGCTGAGATAAGTTAATGTTAAACATGTATAAAAAGTAGCCAGGTATTTTAACTGTTATAACAGTTGAAAGTTGTTAAGAACATAAAATGTTTAGGTTGGCAAATTCCATTCTTGAATGAATTAGCCGCACTGGGGCCTAAACGTGTTTCTAAACTTTGGTCATTTAAACTAGATTCACGGTTCTAAAATTCACAGAATAAAATGAATTTTATTACTTCAATAAAGTTAATGGTGGGATTTTTTCAAATACACCTACTCCTACACAGATTGAAATTATTTTATTAGTCTGTTACAAAATATTATTTACTTCTAAAGTTAAAGTGTGTAGAAGTGAAAACTAGGTACTAACGTATTACACCACAGACATATTTCAGTCAGTTATTATTATTTGTTTTAATGAGAATTACGGCGGACACAATGTAACAGAGAATGACGCAGTGACTACAGAAAAGTGGCAAGCATGAAGAAGCGAAAAGACTTATATTCAAACCAAAGCTTGCTGTGGTTATAATTCTGAGTAAAAAAAGATATTCAAAGAGCGATAGCACGATGGTGTTAAAAATGTATCCAGCGCTATATTGAGAAGGGTAGATAGAAATAATTTACAGGTAACATGGCTCACAAAATAATATATATATAACCTTACAACATTACCCTCCAAATACTTATATCACATACAAATTCATGCCTCGGTATGTACAAGTACAAATAAAATTTTAAGGGCGCGAACAGACGTCGTCAAAACGCGTTGCGAATCCCGAGCTGAGAATGGGAGACGCTTAATGCTCTCCTTAAAGCCTCCTAACCTGTTGTTTCTCCGACCCAGACGTGGGGAGAATCTCATTATTATTTTATATTTTTATAATACAACCCCCTTCTATACGCGGGACAAGGATAAAATAACAACTTGTTATTATAAGCCTGCTATAATCCCTACTTATGTGGGGGTAGCTTAGGTATTCTACTGAAAACTGGTAATGCTCAGTGTTAATACAATTTAAATGGCACTAGAATGTGGCACGATTTAACACATGAAACATGACTTTTCGTGTTGCTTCCAAAACTCCATCGAAGCTCATCGTAAAGTCGTCACAATTTAGATAGATAGATATAACTCTTTATTGTGCACACCATAAACAGAAAAAAGTACAGAGAGCAAAAGAACATTATGAACTAATATCACAAGTGGCGGCCTTATCGCTAAAAGCATCTCTTCCAGGCAACTAACCAAGCCAAGGCTTAATTAAGGCATGACTGGACTCAAAGCAGTGTTGGCAAATTTAGTTGCGCAGGGATGGGAACACAAGCATGAAGGTAAGTGTTAATACGTAATTAAAGGGTTAAACACGTAAGGCTTACCTTCATTGCCCGTATCCCCAAACCTGCCCAATCAAACCCCTCCACCTGTGTCGCAAGTCCTAGGTTCTGTACGGGTTATTATCCCTGCAACGCGATGAACCAGGCACACTCACTGTAATACCATTGAATACTAACAAGTTTTCGTTTCGTTTTATTAAAAACAAATCAAGTTCTTAGTGTATTTATAATTCAGAACATGTTCGTAATAAAACACGTTTCTGTTAGAAGCATATCGTAAAAGGTGAAAAGGTTAATGGTAGGCAGTTCGTTCATTAAATAAAATTATCAAACATTGATATGAAGGCATCATGTAACAAGAATTACTTAACTATTTCCGGCATGATGCGAACCCGCACGTGATTGGCAGGACATGTGCCAGGCTAATATAATATTCATCACCATCATCATCATCATCCAAATCCTTCTTTACCTCTCTGCTGGATTGTACGCCCTTTTCTATTAAGGTACAACCGCCGTGCCAGATATTGTCGCCAAGCATTAGTGAGTGAAGTGGCAATGGGCTGGATATATTTGTCGCAGAACCGATAACCGCTGGGGTAGACATACATTTTGGGGAGTGCGCTTCAGATCTGCATGACCTGATTCTACCCTGCCCATTCTACTATCGGACAGGCAGGAGCTTTAAACAGCGACACCGCTTCATGGTTGATGTTCCAAAAACTCGAACTAAGCGGTTTGAGTCCACCTTCTGCATACGTACATTGGAATCTGCTGCCCGAGTGGGTGTTCCCCAATGAATATAGTCTGGGTTCCTTCAAGTCGCGAGTGAATCGGTTTCTTCTAGGCAAGCGTGCTCCACCGTAGACCTCATCTTCACTTAACATCAGGCGGGATGGCAGTCAAACGCAAGCCTATCTATTATAAAAAAAAATATGTATTCTAGAGTGGAGACCGCGAATTGGCAAACGTAGCGTAGGACGCCCTGAGACTCGATGGAGTGACGATATACGTAGGACAGCATTAGTGAGTAAATCTTACTGTTTCGGTTTGAAACGAAATTACATGGCTATTGAGACTAACCACCGAATGCTTTAAAGTAATAAGCGCTAAAGCAGCGATGCCCGGTACATCGTTTTTATTCAAAGTCCTGGACACCACTCCAGAATACCGTTGCAATGATCACGGAGAGACGTTTTCTCTTACCCTCTGGAGAACATTTCATTAACTTTACATTAAAAAATTAACCCTTTGAAAGGCAGGCTACATTTCACCACGCTAGGCACATATATACTGTATATATAAAAAATAATTTTATACGTAAAACCCATTAAAAAGTACCAAGGCAATGACATACAGATGAGTATAACACAAAATCTGTTATTCTGTAAAATGTTTCGCGCCAGTTGGAATCTCGACTTTCATCCCAAACATGTCGGCAGGTACTGTTCATAAAGGCAATAAATCAAACGAACAAATAAACTCTCGACCACACGTATGTGTTGTGATTACAAATGCGTTAAGATTATACTGAAATAAACATGTCCGTCAGTACGTCTGAAAATATGGACTATAATCAAGATGTCTCATTCAAGAATGTTAAAAAATAATTCTGGTCATCTAGGGTTAAGGTTGCTCTTTATTACATTATTTTATACAGAGATGTGGATCGTAATACAAAGTCGAAAAGAAGTAATTTTATTTAATAGCTTTAGTTTAACACTTTGAAATGGTGTGGCAGAAGAGTAAAGAGACAGCGTCAACCACTGAGCTATCATCGCTCTAATTACATCACTACTCATTATACTTACCATTATAAATAAACTAGCTGCGCCCCACGGTGTTACGCGCTACATGTTTGCGGAATAAAAAGTAGCCTATGCCCTAATCCAGGGTCTCAGCTACCTTCATACCAAATTTCATCCAAATCTGTTCCGTAGTTTTTGCGTGAAAAAGTAACAAACATCCATCCATCCAAACTTTCACATTTAAATAAAATAAATAAATAAATATCGTAGGTCATTACACACAGCGCCATCTGCCCCCAAACTAAGCAAAGCTTGTACTATGGGAGTCAGATAACTATAATAATAATTATTATAATTTAAAATAATTAATAATGACTAATTAATTAATTAATTAATTAATTTGGAGGACGTTGCACACACAGCGCCATCTAGACCTGACAGAAAATTTATAAACATTAAAAAAAATATATATTTCAAATACATAAATAAACACCTAGACAAAGAACAAACCATCTGTTTCTCAAATGTTTCTCCCAGGGTGGGAATCGATCACGCGTTATTTAGCTCTTGAAGCAGAGTGAGCTTCTATCGAAAGAACTTTCTACGTTGATAGCTTTTATGAATAGAACAATGCGAAAAAAACAGATGTCGAAAAAAAAAACATTTGCTATTTTAAGGCTTCGTCTATATTGTCGATGGAATAATCTTGAAATCATTTCATTTTAAACGACTCTACATAACACATTCCCACCATTTCTGATGCTATTGTAATCGTTTCCAAATGGTATTATTACTATGCAATAGCGTATAATTGTACGCATTAATAATTAAGTTTGTTAATAAAGGAAGGATAAAGACCCATAGGCGACCCTATCGTAATTTATTTTGCTTCATAACAGTTTGAACAGTTCAGTTCTATTGTATTTCCTAAATGAATACTATAGTTCAAGTTATTGTTAGTATGTTATGTTAGTAGAGATTTAGAATTTCACAAAATAATTGGAAATACGTGTTGCTTGATCTTTGAGATTTTTGCTTTGAATTTTCCTCGTGTGAGTCGATAAACTGGATTATCGCTTTATGCTCAACAAATCCCATAACTCCATCGATTCCGTTTTACACAATACATAGTATATAGTAATAATCTGACAGCCTTGTTGGTTCATTGGTAGAATGTCTGCTTCAAGAGCTGAGGTGCATGGGTTCGATTCCCACCCAGGACCAACTTTGTGGTATAAACAAATGTTTGTCCTGTGTCTGGGCGTACTGTATGTATTATAAGTATGTATTTAAAAAAAAACGATTTAAGTGTTCTATCGGTTATCTGACATACATTCCATAGTACAAGCTTTGCTTAGTTTGGGGTCAGATGGCGCTGTGTCTGTGATATTTGTTTTTTTTTTAGTTACAAAAATGTTTCTTGATAGGTATCGACGAAAAATAAGTCGTAGTTAGAATAAAAATCCAATATAAATGTGATAGCTACTTGTTTATAATGAAAGGGCTGGCAATAAACAAATGTAATAAAATAACATAAAAACAACTAATAAAATTCAAGGAAATCAACTGTACAACACCCTCTCTTATTGGAGGAATCATAAAACAGTTTTGATGTTGCAGTTAGTGTCAAAAATTCATGCGTTCGCACGAATAGCACGGCATCGTAAAGTTTCGAGTTGAGAACTCTTGCGGAGCTGAGAAATGGCTTACTGCGTCGGCGAACTCAGGGAGGGGGCAAGGGGAAACTACCTGTCTGGAACTTTTGATCCCGAAGTAAAACAGTGTAGTTACTAATTCAAAACTATCTCTGCTATACACGTGTATTTTACATTTAAGACTTTAACACCATCTGGACCAAAGTCCAGCGAACTAAAATAGTGCAAAATGAATGGAAAATGGTTGGCATACCAATATTAAATCTATCTTTTATGTAATTTCTATTGTCACACCAATACTAATTAATTTAAAGAAAAACTAGTTTGAGCCTTAACATTTCTTAGTGAGTGAAATGTACAAAACTTGTCGATATTATGTCTTTAAAATGGTTCGATTTTCATAGAAATAATTTTTTTACAAAACAATAGATTCTGCTAATAATCTACTGTTTTATTCAAGCAATTTTGATTCACCGCAAATAAAGACCAAAATAAATGTCAGTAGCTGTGATTTCACTGTAAAATTATGCTCTATTTGTCCATAAATGGGAAAGAATATTGGTATGGAAATCGAACCACCATAAATTAAAAATATATAAAAAGATAAAAAATTCTTCGTTAAGCCATCTTCACAACGGATGGAAACGGAGTGTATCAAAAACACTAATAATGATGTGTCGGAAAATGCAATATAAATTAAAAAGCTACTCATTATTGTAATTAACTATACGAAATTGCAAAATATCTTCATATTTTTGAATTCATTTGTTGTTAATGGGGCAATGGTGATGGTTGAATTTAAGTGCTTTATACCCTAGGAAAATTCTTGATAGATACCACTGGCCTTGAAGTGCGCAGGGTGGTTTTGTTGGACTATCCGTCTTAATCCGAAACTACATTACTACACACTAAAAATCCTAAAGTCCTCGCAGTCCCGCCTCGGGTTACCCAGGCTCGCCCCGCAACAACGACAATGTTTTAGAACACTGGATATATCATGATCCACCTTGGAGACCTAACTAGCTAATGGGCGTTAGACAGCCCCACGTCCGGGCGCTAGTCATCTCTATGCGATTGGTTAGGTGAGTGGCCCCGCCGCCTGCTACTTTGCTTTTGGGAATGGGAATCACCCGCCGCACTGACTGTCTTCTATCCCCGCTGAGATTAATCCTGCGGTGGCCCTTAGTAAAAGTCCTGATTACGTTACATTTAGCCCTGTTACAATTCTAAGCTCGGATTTTGCACACCGGCAACCCTGACGAGGAATTTATTTTACTCCCCGTTGTGTTATTTGGCGGTATTTGTATAGTCACGTTAAGAAATTCTCCGGGACGATTTTTAACTATCTAGGAGTTTTAGCTTCGAGTAGATTGTATCATTGGCCTCGGGATGGTGTTTGCGATGGTTAAGATTTTTTTGATTCCTCTTTTATTGTAATGTAAGTTGTTTTAACAACTTGGATTAATTTTTAAAAGTTAGAATAATACACCTGTGTAGTAAATTTGGCCTTGCAGTGGAACAAAATATGTTTGTAAGTATACATATAGCGCAAGGGCGAGTTTGGGTTGCACACCGAGGGTTCCATACAAACTTGTATGAAGGTAGGTCATTCATAACGGGAATTAAATCACAAAAATTGTTACTTTGAAAGTATTGCTTTAATAAAGCAAAGATAAGTTAGATTAAAGAGCTACTCCCATACAGTTGATAATGTAGTACAGTCACGGTTTTTTTTCGCTATGTAAAAAAATGTGTATTTGAATTGGTATTTTTATAATTATGATATTATGACGGGATTTTTGCCAATTAACTAGTGATCTTTAAATTTTTCTTTAATTTGTGGTCAAAAAACTTTTAGCAAATGTGATGATTCTGAACAATGCCTTATAAGTCATTATTTATTTGGTTTTAGTCAACAGACAGATGAACAACAAAGTGATATGACAAGGGTTTTATATTTCCTTTCGAGCTACATAAGTTCAAAAGTAATAACAATTTTTTTTAAAAGCTTGTGAACATGTTTCAACCACACTAATATTAAAAATGCGAAAGTTTGTATGTCTGATTTTTTAAGTTGTAACGGATTTGCTTAAAATTTTGAATGCATATAGCTTTGCTCAAGATCGTAAGTTTTTTTATGTCACTTAACGCAAGTGAACCTGCAGAGCGCAGCCAGTTGTTATTAAATTATTACCAAGTATAATTAGACAAGATCTACACCTAAACTTGTTATCGTTAAAAGGGAAAAGGCGAAAACATTTCTTTTCCCTCTGAGATCGCAGCTGTGGCTAATGAGTCCAGCCGTCTAATTGTACGAATTATGAAGACAACATTTCGGTTCGCGCTCGGAAATCCAGGGCAATCTTTACCTTCATTATTAAAGGCTTTTTCAGATTACACTTCGGGTAATGAAACCACAGTTCAAGTTACAGGAGCCTAGTTGGCAGACCGTCTGTCAATCCGGGGGTTAACAACATCATTCAAGGTTGGCATATAAATAAATAAATAAATAAATAATAAATAAATATCGCAGGACATTACACACAGCGCCATCTGACCCCAAACTAAGCAAAGCTTGTACTATGGGAGTCAGATAACTGATAGAATACTTAAATATTTTTTTTTTGTAAATACATACTTATAATACATACAGTACACCCAGACACAGAACAAACATTTGGTTTTTTTTATATCACAAAATGCTTGTCCTAGGTGGGAATCGAACCCACGCCCCACAGCTCTTGAAGCAGATATGCTACCAATGGGCCAACAGGGCTAAACAATATATTTAGTTTATTTCCAATTAACTGTCATTTCAATTACAACAGTGATGAGGATTGAAATTTAACTAGCTTGACAACAGTTTAATAATTAAAAACTTATCCGAAACTTTACTTAACTAAACGAAAATAAAAACCAACATAAATGCTAGTAGCTGTGATTTCACTGTAAAATTATGCTCCATTTGTCCATAAATGGCAAACATGTATTTGTATGGAAACCGAACCACTTTGATATCTAAAACTAAAATTTGACATAAACTTTATAACTAAAACAAATTAAACAAAAAATTAATTGAAATAACCAAAAGTTTTTATATCCTCTTCTCGCTGCAGTAACCACTTGACAACAGCTCACCTGATGTTAAATTACAGTGTAGCCGAACACATCTATTTTGAATTAGAACTGGCCATCAATGCCGGAACAAACCATTAGCTGCTTGGCGGCAAATTATCAATTTGAGGGTGGTAGCTAGCCCCTAACACTAAAAAGTACACGAGAAACTTTACCTTTCCCAGCCGTGGGGTAGATTATGAAAATAGGGCTGATCTGCAATAAATCCACACTTAGCTCTCACCGTAGTAAAGGTGTTTATTTAAAATATGTATTATACGGAATGAAATGTTACAATTTGACGATGAACTTTAAATTTTGGGAAGATAAATATTAAGCTGGAAGATTAGATTAATTGCCTAAACAAACTGGCCCACAGAACCTTTGTTCATGTTTATTTTGGAATTAGAGCTAAAACTGTGAATGAATATTTATTCTCATTTAAAATAAGCATTTTACTTTCTGACCTGCTCGGTTCTAAAATATTATTTTAATCTTGTTCATAGATTATATTAATTAACTTGTGGATTTCGGGTCAACAAAGAAAAATGTGCGTACAGATTTATAAAAACTCTTTATTTTTTACCTCAATCAGAAATTTAAAAAAATACAGATAAATTTCTAAGCTAATGTCCAAGTGGTGGCCTTATCGCAAAAAGGCGATCACTTTTAGCGTGAATCGGCTGCCTCACTTGAGAGCCAGTTATATTCCAGGCTTGGTGTGCTTTACCATCTTCAACTGCACCGTCACGTAACATCAGGTGAGTTGTGGTCAAACACTTAGCTTGTCAACAATAAAAAAAATGCTCACTCTGTCGTTGAACAATATTTGGAAACTGTGATTCTCTGTTAAGAAATTCATAATCGGATAACTTTCAGGAAAAAATAATTTAACTACATAGGTATTTAAATAATATAATTGCGCTATGTGTATATTACCCTACGATACTGATTATTTAAATATTGAAAATACGCAAATAACTCAGAAAAAACTAACGCGCGTGCCGCTGTATTCGGGCCCAGGAACTCGCAGACGATCTCGCAACTAGACTGTCGAAACATCAAACAATGAGTCAAGCTCAATGATTATGGTAAATTGTACACATACAAATCATAAAAACCATCGAAAAAAGCTATAAATTCGGTATTGAACACAATAATTCAACTTGTGTTGCGGAACCCTCGGTGTCCGAGTCCAACTCGAACCTGTCGAAAACTTGTGCCCTTCTAAATATGAGCCTCTTTGTAATAAGATACCTAGATCTATCCCCACATGCCCGAGATAGCCGCTAACCCAAGACGCGTGAAATTGCAGTGGTCAACTTGAAGTGACAGCTGCCAAATAGATCGAGCGGAGGCTTACCTCACTTAACTGTCAGCTGTCACATCTTGCGGGATAATTTGAAATATTTACTATGAAAATGTTTGTCGCTGCTTGAATTCGTATTATCACAGTCCTTGGAGACGCCTAGGACGTTCATACACGAGACTTGGCGATTTGTATTGTATATTGTGCGTTTGTGTAAAAATTGCCGATAGTCACACTTGCGATCCAGATTCCAAGCGAAATATGTTTTTTTTTTTTTTTTTTTTTTTTTTTTTTTTTTTGCCGTCCTCCTCCACCAATATACCCCTAACATAATCAGGGACCTTGTCTAGGATTTAACTTAATGTATGTTGTTTATTTTTAAAAGTGCTACAACTGTAGCTAATTGTTTTTTATTTATTGTAAAATGTATAAAATGTCAATTGTATAATAAATGAGTTAAAATATAATTAGAGTTAAAATAAAATTGGATTATTATTTGTCATAAAAATTAAAAAATGTCTTAAAATTAAATAAAATGTAACAAACATTAGTCATAAAATAAAATTTTTAAAATTGTATAATTCAGTCATTAAAATTGTAAAATAAAGTAGAGATTTCAGTTTTATAAATAGGCTTTTTGGTAATTACAACATATTTTTCTGCAACCAGCTTTCCCACGTGTGTGCATCACGTCTAATTCTGACGAATTAGATGTTGCACGCACCTTTCCTGTTTTACATCCCAATAATAACTCTTGATCACTCTCAGTGCCATCAAGCGTTATTCCAGTACTATCTTTTCGGTGCTACCGTAGTGTCGACATCGGCTAGCCGTGTCCCGAACTCTGGACCCGACCTTCATCACACAGAATGAGAGGTCAGTTTGCCTCATGCTTTCTAGGTTCAGGACACGTCTAGACGAGTCTTGTTTAGGACACTCCGGTAGCGCGCATTTTGTTGTATTGACCATGATGCTGCGCTCCTCTCGCATCCAAAGTTGTTTTGGGTGCGTGAAGAGATCAGCATGAATGGTCTTCACCATTTTCAGTTTCGGAACCCCCACGAATCCACAAGTGTTCTCAGGCGTCACCATCCCGACTCTATTGACTGAGGTGCCCAGCACGTCAGCAGTACGCCACGCTAGACCTAGCTATGGCGTCCCACCGCTTACGCACCGGGCACTCCCAGTCGAAGGCATTATGGCCGACCTCGGTGTACTTCGCAGACCTACAGTTGCGGCAAGTCGCAGTCTCAGCCGCCGCATGTGCCGGGCAGTCCGCCCGGAGGTGTGGACCGGCGCAGTAGCTGCACAGGTCGGCTGACTCTGTGCAAAGCCTGCGCCCGTGTCCATACCCCAGGCACCGCGTGCACTGGACGAGCGGCGACTGATCCTGCACAACCGCATACTGCAGATCTATGTGGACCTTTCCAGCCTCGGTCAGCCTAAGCCACAGTTTAGGTGACACCTGGAGAACGACGTGGTTCTCGTGGGGGTTCCGCGCCCGTCTTCGGTACTTCACCGAAGCCCTGAAATCGTCGTCTGTCAGGTCCCTCAGGAGGCTCTTATTTTGGGACCTGAGAGACGACACGATATCATCATCCTTGTTGAAGGTAAGGAGGTTCCGGATCATAACCAGTGGGTCCTTGTTCTTGGCCTCCTCCACTTTGAGACCCTGGGTCTTGGTTTTGATCCTCTCACTTACCTTCAACAACTCGTCTTTGCTGGCGCAGCTCAGAACCACCCTCTGGTTCTTGACCTTCTGGACCCTAGTGACCTGAAGCCCGGTAGTCTTTGCTTCGAGAGCTGTACGGACTTTACCGAGTACTTCGTCACTAGTGTCCATCAAGTCAGCTGAGGACACAATTACGGAGTGCTTTGGGTGAAGCTTTGTCGGTGTAGCCGCCTTGGTCGGTCTGGCCAGGACCTCCGCGTACGAGGGGATGGTCTCCTGCAATGAGGTGACCTTCCTCCCCGTTTCTGCAGTGGTCTGGCGCAGCTCCCGCACTTCACCCAAGAGTTCGGCACTCACGTGTTGCGCCTCGCTATGGCCCGAGAGGGTGGTGTCGAGGGTCTCACCGAGAAGCCGCATCTTCTCGGTGTTTTCTTTGAGCAGTTTCATGTGTTCGGCCAAAATTCCCTCCAGAGGATTTGGAGTGGATTTTGGCCGAACGCGTGACTCCGCTTGACCCTCAGCTGCTGCTGGACTGGGCCTTGTGGTTGCAGTTTTCGCCTTCACTGAATCTGTCTCCTTGACCAACTGGAACAGACGATCAATAGCCTGGGTAACAGCGTTCTTGATGTCGGTTTTAAGGTTCCGAGAGAAGGACAGATTCAGTTTGGCCTTACAAACACAGGCCCTTGCCTCCGCCACCCGGTCCGAGAACTTTGAGCCCGAGGTCTTCGGTGGGCTCCCCGCAGCCTCAACCGACAGCCTAAAAAATTTGCGATTTTCGAGGTTCTGAGGGTGGGAACCGACGCGGGCACACCCCCAGAGACCAGGAAAAATAAAAGAAAAAATCCAATGAAAAATTTCGAAAAGTTAAAAAATAATAAGTGAAATTTTGAAAAAATTTTGAAGAATTTTGACTAATGTGTACTTTCTTTTTCAGGTGCTGGATAGCGGACACGGAGGCGAGCTCAACGACGTATCTCTTTTGGAAATCGGATAAGTAATACTTAAGTTTTTGAGACTTGTAATTTCCGAAATTTTAGAAAATAGCACTTACCAAGTAAACTCGGTATGGTTAGAAATAAAAATTTGCGATTTTCGAGGTTCTGAGGGTGGGAACCGGTGCGGGCACACCCCCAGAGACCAGGAAAAATAAAAGAAAAAATCCAAAGAAAAATTTCGAAAAGTTAAAAAAATAATAAGTGAAATTTTGAAAAAATTTTGAAGAATTTTGACTAATGTGTACTTTCTTTTTCAGGTGCTGGATAGCGGACACGGAGGCGAGCTCAACGACGTATCTCTTTTGGAAATCGGATAAGTAATACTTAAGTTTTTGAGACTTGTAATTTCCAAGCGAAATATGTTTACTAGCTTTGACTAGTGTTAGTTAATATCACATGAATTGTGATCAAACACTTTTCCTGTAAATAAATCTCACGACGTGGTGACAACGCTAAGCCAGGTATCACATCCATTTGGTTCATAGAACTTGCGCTAAGTAAACCTTTTTGGTGGCCTCCGTGTACGAACAACCGTTTTTAGGGTCACAGCCAAACACATAACATCGCGACGTTATCATTGTGTCACGATGCGACGTCGCGCCGAGGGAAAGTCGTAAAATCTGCTATGTTTTGAAGATTCTTTGAAAGTATTAGTTTATTGGTGGCACAGAACTCAATCTATTACATAAGGTATCTACGTAACACATTCTCAATTGTGGCAATGAACTCTTTAGGCTAATAAATAGCATAACGATTAAAGTACAATCTGTTATAGAATGTTATGACACTCCAAGCTGTTCATGTGACCGTACTTTTGTAGCTCAGTTGTTTAACAAGTTGATTCAACAATACTATGTCGCGTTTAGCGGAGCAAAAATATGGCAATTGATCAGGCAGGTAATATAGATAAATAAAGTCCTCAAGCTCATGAACCCCTTATCTTAACAAGTTGATATCGCACGAACATCAAGTTATTTATCAAATTCTTCACCCAGATAAATTATAGGGGTTTCTTTAATTATGATCTGTTTGAACGTCTTTCCATAAAGATGTAGTAAAAAATGTTCCAGTGTAGTAGGAGATATTAATAATTCAACTTTCAGCCGAACATGGAAATGTGTAACGGTAGTGCTTCGCCGGGTCACCTAAAACGGAATAACGTGGACATAATTAAAAATGAATTATATATGAAACTAGGTAGCCATTCGCTAATCAAAAAAATAAAAAATAAAAAATATGCTTTCTCAATTTCAAAATAACAAGCCCGTATCTTTTATAATGATCATTTTATATCCTAGATTCGTGCGGTAGAATAAGTATCTATATTTTTTTCATTCAAAATATATTTGCGTTTTATCATATCCTGCATTAAGCTAAACAGTTTAAATTTCAATAAAAATACACATTTAACTTGTTTACATAATTATCATTATCATCATCCACAGCCTTTTTTATCCCACTATTGGGTATAGGCTTCTCTCTTGTCATGCCATCGGCCTCGGTCCTGGGCCAATCTGACGGTAACAATATCGTCGACCTATCTTGCGGCTGGATGACCAACCTAAGCCACCACTCTAATGTAACCTTACTCCACCTGTCATTACTTCGCCTAGCAACGTGTCCTGCCCAGCTCCACTTGAGGTTCATAATAGCGACACCGACGTCTCAAACTTTCGTTTGTCGCCGGATATCGGTATTACGAACTTGGAGTTTGATGGCGAGCATGGATCTCTCCATGGTTGAAAAATGTATCCTATGCCACCCGGAGCATAGTAACAAATCGATTGACACCTCATTCATCAAAATCGGATGAGTAGTTTCGGTAAAAAATACAAGCACACATACATATTTTCAAGCTTTTTTTAAGAGTACATATTTTTACAGCAATGACATGTATAGGTTATTCTGTTTGTCAACCGAACAAAGTGTAATACAGGTTTTCTCACTACGACACGATTTTCGAAGTGAAAATTTGTTTAACCTAAATACGGTCGTATTGTACAAGTAATAAGATTCCAAAATCGCACCACACTGTAGGCTAGACTGAGCGTGGTACAAAATATATTTCCTTTTATTTAATTTTTCCTTTTTGTTTGTCGTTCAATCAATCCAGTGTATGAATATAAAACAGCTGCGATATTTTTTCAGTTGGCACTCCTATTGCTTCAATCAACTCACTCCCGGCTGTGAAGAATTAATGTGGGCCGAATTACGGCTGATTCCAATCTCCTCAGTGTGAAAACTTACTAGCATTTTTATAGGGATTTGCCATTGCTATCCTGATGTTATATGACGGAGTTCTTGAAGATGGTAAACATCTTAGTCTAGAATGGAAATTGGCTCTCAAGTAAAGCTATGTAGGTGCTTGGCGGCAGATTTTCAACTTTAGGGCGGTAGCTAGCCAGAAGAGTACTAAAAAGTACCCTACCACCATACAATGGTTTCCTCACGATGTTTTCCTTCACTCAACCTCATTGTTGGGGGTTGAACCAACGCCGAAAGGCGTGCCATTGAATGAATTAATAAATAAATAAAAATGCAAATAAATTAAATAATAATTTTAATGAATATGTCTATATTCCTTCCACAAACCTTCTAACAGTATCTATTCTAGCTTTTTAAACACAAATTGCGAGGGAGTGAGGTAGGGTCATCAAAAATTGAATTGGCAGCGGCCTCCCCACGCATATTCACAGTACCTAATCCCATCGTAATAGTTATTACTGAGAACCCTGTCCTTGTAATAATATATTTCACCTTCGACAGTAAGCCCTAATTTAGCTACTCCTACGGTTTTACTCCCTGTTTCTAGTCTAGGTAAAGCATTTGATACATTAAAAAACAATATTTTTTTTACCACATTTCTCAAGTCGTTATTCATCTTTTTTCTCGGAAAAGCTATACATAGATCCTATGTAGAAATTACTTCTAAGAATAGTCACTTGAAGGGTGTGGGAATGGTAGGGATACAAAAATGAGAGTTAATCCTACAACTCTCATATGTCTCTTTGTGGCAGCCCTGTTAGCTCATTGGTCGTATATCTGCCTTAAGAACTGTAGGGCATGGGTTCGATTTCCACCTAGGACAAGCATTTTGTGGTATGAACATGTGTCTGGATGTGATTTAGGTATTATAGAATAGAATATAACTTTATTACACACCAAAACAAATTATAGCAACATAAAAAAAGAGATAATTAACATAACAAAACAATATTATACATAATTGGTGTATGAGGGCGGTCTTATCGCCTAGAGAGATTTCTTCCACACAACCTTTGGATGGAAAGAGAAACCGAAATAGATATTAGGTTGGTGTATAAAAAAAAGGACAATACAATAAACGTATATCCATATAAATATATACATGTAAAATACTAAATAAACTAAATATAAATTAGCAGATGATAAATAATGTTTATTTACTAAATTATTAAAAAAATATTAATTGACTTAGCTTGTCTAATAATGGAAGGAAGTGCATTCCAAAGTAATACAGCTATTCTAAGTATGCATTTCACATAAAAAAGTATTTAAGTATTCTACCAGTTATCTGACTTCCATCATACAAACTGCTTAGCTTGAGGTCAGATGGCGCTGTGTGTAATGTTCTTTCAGGCGAGATTAGTATGGAAAGGATTCTATAGAATAAGGTTAGGATGGCGTCTGCTGAAACAAATGCTAGTGCTAAGAAACAAATCATAATTATACGTATACAGGTTGTGTTTTTTAACGGCGTATATATTTAAGGGATTTTTTTTCACACTGATGTAAAATCGCCCCCTTAACTATATCCATCGTTCGAAAACACCCCTGTACTTAAAACATAGGTATTTCTAGACTATAAAGTAAATGTACCTAATTTAAATATAAAACACGTATTACATTTTTATTAATTGACAGACAAAATAGTATCTTTTCCCGGTTTTTGATATACATAGTTTATATAGGTACCTATTAGTTAGTTTAGTCAGGTATAATTCCGTAAAAGACCTTCCGTTTCGAATGAAATAGGTTTATGGAATTTCCTTTGCAGCCCTCGGTCAGCTTTAGTGCATAATTAAATTGAAGGCGACCGGCAAATTATCAGAACGTTCGTGCGGCCCGCTTTTGCTTCGAGTTTGTTTTTACAACCAACACTTGCTGCGGCCCGCTGTTTTATCAATGTGATAACATGGCTTCAGTATTTTAGGAACTAAAATTCTTGCGTATGCTCCGGTTCTTTCAAACAATAATAACAAATGAAAATACTTCTTCATTCTGCCACTTCAATATGCTAGTGCAACTTCTAAGCTAAAGACAGCCCCTTATATGCGTGTGTAAAGTCCACACCCACACTAAACTGTCTTTGTACTGACTTACGCCGTACATTGCTGAGTATTTCATAATTTATGTCTCAGTTTACTTTATCATCAGATATGGTAGCTGGTATGGCAAGCATTATATAATTAGTTTTCCGGACCAGCGCAGTCTTTTATAATCTATCCCACTTCTAGGCCTCATCTCATTGTGTGAAGGGTGAGGGCATAGTCAACCACGCTGGCCAACTTCAGGTTCAAGTTAGTTAGGATATGTAAAGTTTGTGGGTTGGTCAATGTCACACATCTTCAGGAACGTTAAGAACTCTCAGAGTTTTCCAAGGATGTCTATGTTTTATATACAAATATATATAGCTTTCTTATATCTATACTATATAACAAACTACACTACTATATACTATCTTTATATTGACAAATAATTGCGCTTGCATTTTGCAATAGGACCTTTAAGACATAATTTAGTTTCGCCGATCATGTTTGAGTTGAAATTTTGACAAAAGCTTGAATGGCTTCTTTGACCGTGTCTGTTGACAGACACGTCAAAAAAGAATAATATTATACATATTTTTACCTTTTTTATATCGTTGGACATTACACACAGCGCCATCTGACCTCAAACTAAGCATGCCTTGTACTTTAGAAGTCAAATAACTGATAGAACACATAGGTAGCTACTTTTTGTTGTTGTAAATACCTACTTACCTAGACATACAGAACACAGAACAAACATTTGTTTATATCATGAAATGTTTGTCCTAGGTGGGCATCGAACCCATGCCCTACAGCTCTTGAAGCAGATATACTACAAATGAATCAACAGGGCTGTCAAATGTATTACGTCAGAATATTCATGTCTTCAAAAATATACCACACACTGTTCTATTTGACTTTCAAAAATCTTTAGTACAGTTACCCTAAACTCCTTATTGTGAAAGTAGAACAAACAAAAACACACATTCAGGGTATTACTATTGATGAATAAATTGAAGGAAAAGTCATGTTATCAGAATATTCGTGCGGCCCGCTTTCGCGGGGAGTTTGTTTCTGTAACGAAAATGTACTTTGTTTCTAACATGTTACTTGTTTCCATTTGTTTGGTTGTTTTCTGTTATTTTATATATTTGTGATTACAAATATTGTCGGATATTAATAATGTTATTGGATATTATACGGATGTTCATTTAATATGACGAAGTTATTGTTTGAGTGCAAATAAAATAAAACTCTATTGAACAAATAAATACATTTTATTTTGGTGTTCACGTGATTTTGCCACAGTTTTGTTTTACTAATGCGGGATTACTCAAGTTTAATTATGTTTGGTAATAATCCGACAACAATTTCGTATGGTTTTTAGTTAATTAAACTAGAGTAATCCTGCATAAGTAAACCGTAAATAAATTTACATTTTCCAGGGTTTCTGTCTTTTTTTGACAGAATTAGGTGAATTGTAAATTATTTGTTGGTATAGGTACGTGATGTGCGTGTGTGTATATTGTCTTAATCTATGGAACTAAAGCTGGATAACTTTTTTACTGATTGTTCACTTGTTTTTATTTTGTATTTGTAGATATTCATGATAGAAGTTGTACTTACCTAATTAAAATTTGATAGTAATGTTACCATTACTTTATCAGATCATGACCTGGACTTTACCGTGACTTACTTTGTTTAAATTTACCTCCTTATCTTACTTAATTTTATCATGAGATACTTCGAACTATGAAATGCATAAACTGACACTGGCTGAATGCATAAACTGCGATGCCAATAGTGAAGGAAAAAAAAAATGTATTTAACGTAATCATATTTATTGATTACCTACTTTGACTCAGTATAACAGTTTTACATTAAAAAAACCACAGATCCTGGGGTTGATTTCCATTCGCGCAGATGTTTGAATGATAAAATTTTATTTCTGTTCTTGGTCTGGGTATTATTACCTATTACAGTGAACGTTTTTTTGTCTAGTGAAAATCAATAATGGATACCACCGGCTCCGCGGGAAGCAGGGTAATGTTAAACACTTCGTCAAAGTGGGAGTCACACTAAAAATCCTACTAAAATCCCTATAGGGTGTTCTTGCTGCCTATGTGCCGAAGGTAATCATACCAACTCAAAAAATCCTTGTAGAGAGTTTGACCGTATGGATCCGATGCTGTCATTCGTAATATTATGACCAAGCAGTTCTTTAATCGGATTAAATAACTATTACCATATCTTTGTACCTCTTTCTCAAAGATACATTTATGCAATTATGTACTTCCACTAATGGTGTATCATATTAAAATGAAAATTCACTTAAAAAAATATACGGTGATTGACGAAAATAATACAAATGAAATACAAACGAAACATTATTGTAAGATATACCTATGTGTATTTTTCTTTATGCTTGTTTGTCTATAAAGGTATACATATTCTTATTCTTAAATCATCAAAATGTAATTAAAATAACCCAAAACGTGTAAAATAATAGCTCGATTTAGTACCGTTTTTGTATGGGATCATGTATATATGTAGTATTCTATTAACGATGCTACTTCTTTATAAGAGATACTTTCTTATGTTACTAAAGTTTTCTATTTATGACACCGATACAGGAAAGAGCTTAGACTCCCTAGAGACGTAGAGATGGAAATATTAGCTTATATACTTCTTGTAAGGTAAAATGCTTTTATAACGCAGAACTAGGGTTGCTTGAAATTTTACAGATAGACAGGGTACTACTTAGCCGGTCTAAATAATCAACCAACTGCCATTTTATCAAAAACCTGTTTTCGGTAATGTGTACTTGGTACACGATTTTGAAAAACGAGCTATCACATATTTTGTTTATTCAATACTAGCGGCCGCCTCGCGGTTTCACCCGCGTAGTTCCCGTTCCCGTGGGAATACAGGGATAAAAGTAGCCTATGTCACCCGGGGATAGTGTACATTCCCAACGGTGAAAGAATTTTTGAAATCGGTCCAGTAGTTTCAGAGCCTTTTCAATACAAATAAAAAATCAAATCTTTCCTCTTTATAATAGTATGACACAAAAAATAACTGTGAGACATTATCCCAAAAGAAATAAACTGGTTATGTGTTGTTAATTACATACTCGTAGCGATATTTTTCCATTTTTGTGCCGCAAATTCCTTTATTTGCTCATCACATTGTAAGTCCTTTGTTAAATCACAATTTATGAAACGAATGTTGTCCTATATTTGTTTTACATATACGACATCCTGGAGAAAGAGCGCTCCCTTTTACAGACGGCAACGTTAAAAATATGTATTTTAAGATACAATAATTAAGGCAAACATCAGCAGATTTCTTTTCATAAATTAGCACACAAATTTCACTGCATTTTGTTTTCTATGGGGGCTGGAGGCCGTTTATATCCACGGGGCACTAGATTGCATCCCATAAAACCCTTATATAGATAGGTAAGTAACTCATTACAAGCAGTTTGTGTTTCTAGATATATAATAATTTCATCCCTTAAATGCTGCAGAATGTTATTACTGTAGATATTATAGTGCTAGATTAAATAATCTATAAAATTCGTTGCTTAATAGCAACTGCGTTGTATGTTTCAGCTGCGAATTCCCACTTCAGGTATAACTTTAATAAACTTTAATACACGATTAATTCTCCAAAATCGTTTTAAACCGAGATCATTGTATTATGAACAACTTTTACAGTAAAAATATCCCTAAAACCCCGAAAAAAAATCAAACAGTTACATGGTAGACATTTTATTGTGATTTTAGTATGGTTTCCATAATAAAAGTAGTTTACAATGATGGGTATAATAATATCCTTTCGGGTTAGTAGGTACTGCCCTTCCCGCCTAATCTCATTATAAATATCTCGCAACTTTCATGAAAATGGCTTCTTTTTTTCAAATAAGCGACTATTTCCCGTCAACATTAATATAATCAATCGTGAGTTATTATCAAACAGTTTATTTACGTCTCCCGCCTGTTCTTAGTGAGTAATCTGTTTTTGTTTCTGTTTGTGTCGAAGAGATCGCTTTTAACGGTAAGGCAGCCACTTTAGTCTAGCCCATAACTTTATTTTGTTTTCTGTATTTTTTTTCTTATATGTACTGTAAAGAGTTTCTATCTATCTATTTCGCGAGACTTCTATCAAACATTCGGCAAAAAAATGAAAATTTCAGGCTATCTTCAACATCATCATCATCAGCCTATCGAAATTCACTGCTAGGCATAGGCCTCTCCTACGACACTCCACTCAGCCCGTTCTTCGGCTTTTCGCTTCCATCCACTGCCAGCTGTCCTACGTATATCGTTACTCAAAGCATTAAAGCGTTCTACACTACATTTGCCGATTCACGGTCTCCACTATAGAACACGTCTACCCAGCGGTTATCGGTTCTGCGACAGATATGTCCAGCCCATTACCACTTCAGCATGCTAATGCGCTGAGCTATGACTAAAAACTACCTTAAGCCCTCATATACCTATATGCTATTAGGTTGAAAACTATGAATATCTTGTTGACAGCCCCGTTGGCTCATTGGTAGTATGTCTGCCTTGAGAGCTGTAGGGCGTGGGTTCAATTCCCACTCAGGGCAAACATTTTGTGAATAGACAAATGTTTGTTCTGTGTCTGGGTGTTCTGTATGTATTATAAGTATGTATTTACGTAGCGATGATAGCTCAGTGGTTAGCGCGGTAGGTTCGCATGCCGAAGGGCGTGGGTTCAAACCCCAACGATGAGCT
Organism: Biston betularia; assembly: GCA_905404145.2. Taxonomy (NCBI): domain Eukaryota; kingdom Metazoa; phylum Arthropoda; class Insecta; order Lepidoptera; family Geometridae; genus Biston; species Biston betularia. Next base: position 8,363,931 of record FR989879.1, read on the forward strand.
TGAGCTGCCGGTGAAGGAAAACATCGTGAGGAAACCATAGCATGGTGGTAGGGTACTTTCTAGTACTCGGCTGGCTAGCTACCACCCTCAAGTTGAAAATCTGCCGCCAAGCATCTAACAGTGTGTTCCGGCAGCCTCACTTGAGAGCCAGTTCCATTCCAGGCTAGGTGTGCTTTACCATCTTCGACCCCACCTTCACTTAACATCAGGTGAGCTGTGGTCAAACAACTAGCCTGTCAACCATAAAAAAAAAAAAAAAATTACAAAAAAAAAGTATTTACGTATTCTACCAGTTATCTGACTTCCATCACACAAGCTCTGCTTAGTTTGGGGGCAGATGGCGCTGTGTGTATAGTCCTACGATATTTATTTATTTATTTATTTATATACATTTGCGGCACAACATTTAAAATAGCTCCTCAATAAAGTAACCAAAATAAGGCGCTACGTAGTTCTATATTCATGAGAGTCGCGACTCCGAGACTCCGGAGAGCGCTTATGTCCGTGGAGACGAAATATTGGACACCTGGTAATGGCAGGGTAGAGCTGTTCACTGCTATTGTGTCGTAGAGGAGGAAGACGATACTATTGTTTATCTTGGCTGCTTTCACTTCAAGCCCACAGTAACAGAGGCGTCTAACAGAGTACAGATTACTATGTAGGCAGCTCTAAACTGTGCTTTAGAAAAATCCAGATATTTTTTGTGTAAATGTGTTGTTCTCTGTAAAATTAAATGGGAGAAATACGTATTATACATTCTCTGCTTTAGAATAGGAAATTTTAGATTTCTTTAACAACAACTTAGCTTACATAGTATGGAAGTTGGCGTAGTTTGACGTGACAAATTTTTTTTTACTTATGCGGGATTCACGTTGTTCTACGTCCACTGTTGGGCATAGGCCTCAAATGATTTCTATGAAGGCTGGTTGGAAGCGGCTCGCATCCAGCGTATACCTGCAGTATTTATTAGGTCATCTGTCTACCTTGTGGGTGGACGTCCTACGCTGCGCTTGCCAGTCCGTGGTCTCCACTCTAGCACTTTACAGCCCCATCGGCCATCAGTTTTGCGTGCTACACGTGCGTGAGATCATACATATATACGAGTGCATAGTTTAGAAATGTAACAAGACAAACAGATAGTGAGATGAAAGCTTACATCTCTAGTGCCGTTTTTTTTTGCCTAAACAAACAACATTTGGTAGTCTAACAACAAGGGTGGTATAATAGAAGTGGCTTTCTCAAATTTATCTCCTTTTGTCACATCTTATTGAAGTTTTTGGAAGTAAGACTTCGCCATTCTGTTTTAAAATTTGAGTTTTTACACGACTGCTCAAAAAAAGGATTGTAATGTTTTCAGGGTTCATGTATGTATTTATATTTCACCATAACATTTAAATGCATGAACATATTATTTGGATGTACAGAGTATCTTTAGAATCCTTACAACATCCCAAGTGACAATGGCTGTAACTTGAAAAAAAAGACGTGTTTTTTATTTTTTTAACTATTTATAGGTTACTTGTTTATTGTTGTATTGAATTTTGACATGATACTAATTATTTTATGTCAACTATACTCGTAATATAAAAGACTAGCGGACGCCTCACCGTTTCACCCGCGTAGTTCCCTTTCCCGTGGGAATACTGGGATAAAAAGTAACCTATGTCATGGGATAGTGTAGCTTCCCAACGATGAAAGAAATTTTGTAATCGGTACAGTAGTTTCTAAGTTTATTTGTTACATACAAAAATTCAAATCTTTCCACTTTGTAATATTAGTATAGATAAATACAGCAACGTTCACAACTGTCAACAACCTGGTGAAAAATACGTAAGTTAATGCTCGCACTCCATATCCATGCTTTAACTTTTTTCTGATAAGAAGGACGTAGATTTAATTAAAAAAAATATGGTGATGCCGTATTACGTAACACGCAAACCAAGCGGAAGAAAAATAGGGAGTGTAAAACGCAAATTTAATGTAAATATACGTATACATTTCCTGTCGTACTGTATTCTGAACGGTAGAGTAATTTCTACTACGTGACTTGACGTTCGCAACTGAAATACGATGGGAATAGATAATACAAGGAAGTAAGTACATCGAAAATTGTGACGTATGAAAAAATATAGGTAAACCCTAATCCTAATCCTATCCTAAGACCTAAAGTCTTGACCGTTTTCTGTCTTGTATAGTAAAGTACGAGTAAAACCAAGCAAAACTTGAACTATGAGAATAATATAGTTGATAGTATAGGTACTTATTCTAATTGTATACTTTTTAGGGTTCCATATCCAAATGGTAAAACGAGACGCTATTATTAAAACTCCGCTGTCCGTCTGTCACCAGGCTGTAGGTATCTCATGAACCGTGATAGTTAGACAGTTGAAATTTTTCACAGATGATGTATTTCTGTTGCCGCTATAACAAATAATACTAAAAAACAAAAGCTGCCATACAACAAACGTGACATTTTTGCCGTTTTTATAGATAACTAGCGGGCCGTCCATGCTTCGCACGGGGAAACAAAACTCGAATAAAATATGTCACTCAGTGATAATGCAGTATTCTAATGATGAAATAATTATTCAGATCGGTCCAGTAGTTTCGGAGCCTATTCAATACAAAAAATCAAATCTTTCCTTTTTATAATTAGTGTTGATGGTACGGAACCCTTCGTGCGCGAGTCCGACTCGTACTTGACCGTTTATTTTACGACCGCCAGGGTGCTGATTCATTTTTCATTCGAATTTGTTATCGAAAACTTAATGAAAGTTAAACCTTCTGTACAATGAATGGAAATTACGGTAACTCTCAGTTATAAATTACAAATACGGTTAAGATTTCAAAATATAAACATATATGTACATTACCGTACTGTTTTACGGTAGAGTAAGTTTGGCTACGTGACTTGAAACGCGCAAGGTAATGTATAAAATGGGGGATATATTGAAAAATCGTCCAAAAGGCACGAGACGATTTGGAGCATTGAATTATTCTTAGAAATATTATTTGCGTTATACCAGCTGCCTTTGGAGGGTTTATTCGTGGGTAAGTAGTTAATTTATGTTTTCATTGAACCAGAAAACAATATTTATTATAATAAATCAAAAAAAGTTTTAAATGTTTTTTTTAAATCCTCTATTGTTTGACATATGTTTTTTGAAAAAAAGGGTTTTGTTATTTTAAAGAAATCACAATAATCTCATTCAAAATCAGTAAGATTATATTAGTCATACCGTCTTTGGAAATCCAGTTTGTCATCAACTGCGCCCCCCTATCAGGTTTTACTCTTTGGATGTCTTTGTCCACTTAAATTTAAGTTTTAAAATCTGTCTTATCACGTCTTTTAGTTTTCGTTCTTTTTCTAACGAGCGTGTTCTTTACTCTGCTTTCATACATTTTTATAATTATTCCACTCTTCTTTATTTCTAACAAACAGTATGATTTATAATTGGATTGATGCCTTACCGTATAATTTTGTTATTTTTTGTGATAAAAACCATCAGAAATTTTCCTTAAACATAATTTTCTAGAGTTTATATCGGTAGAGAGGAAATATTAGACGCTTGCATAGCTAGGAGAGTTCGTGATATTACGCAGCAAATGCTGTATTTTGCTTCACATAATGTTATGTTTTGAGCTAGAGAATTACGTATTTTGCTGTAGACGTGGGTTGGGTAACGTATTTTGTTTGTGAAAATAAAACAAACTACGACGATAACGATACACGTATTTTTAGACGAGAAGTTTCTGTTTACATATACTCGTACTTTTCTAAGTATCTATTCTTTATTTATCGTAGTGCTATGTAAAGGTAAAAAAGAGAAAAGTGCTTTTCTTCAATACCCAATTGTACTTAGTGGTTTTTTAGACACAGACACTAAAACATTTCTTTGAAATCAACCCATTTTACTATTTAAAAGAATATATGAATATTTCGGAAAACACATTTTTGTACAACATGGAAACATAGTTTATTTATGTTATATTTGTTGTTAATTTTACCTGCTACTTATTTTAAATTTCCTAAAGTGTTACGTAGTTTGTTAACTTAGTTTAGTTTGTCTGAAATTCAATTTAAGACGCTTTTTATTGTTATATTGACTTGCCTGAAACAATCGTTGTTATTTATGGTCAATAAACGATTATGATTCTGATTCTTAATTACAAATCAGATTGCTTTTCATTTGACCTAGTTACAAATTCCACACTTTCAATACGAGTAATGAGTATATACATAATTTTAACTGTTTTTACGGCCGAGAATTTTCCGAAGCAGTGTGAGTAATATTTCCCAAAACCATTTCAAAGAAAATCCAAATAAACAAAAGACGAACGATACAAACCGAAACTATATAATCTGAAAAATATAAGAACATTTTTTTTATAAATTCTTCATTTATTTTCGGTCTTCAGAACAACCATAAGCTGTTTGCAGAAACACTGGAAAGAGTCTAATAATATAATAGAATTTAAAAAATGTAGATACATATGTACATAAATGTTTGTTAATTATTTATTATTTGTGTATTTCAAGTTTTTTTTCCCTAATTTATTAAAAATTTTTTTGTTATTAATATATTTATTGCAGGTTTTGTAAAAATGTCAAGTAAGTGTTTCGATCGCGCAATAACTTTCTCGTAGTCTATTATACTTCATGTTCAAAAAAATTTTTTTAGAATTCGAAATACGAAAACAAGTCTTGTCAATTATCAACTTTTCGTTATGACATAACTTCACAGTGCAAAAAATATATCAAATGACAAAAGTGTCAACAAAGTTACAAGGAGGTTGTAAGCTTGTAAGCGAGCGCTAACTTTGGACGTTCCGCCATGTTATTGTGTGTCTGACATTCCTAGTTAAGAATAACTTCTAACATCAATATCAATTTTTATACTTGACAGTTTGCTTAGAGCTTTAAAATATGTGTTTGTTAATTGATTGAATCAGACGTTACAACGGTCAATAAGTCGTTTTGGTTAGAATAAAGACGAGAGTTTAATTTAAAATGAATAATATATCATTTAAGTATTGGCATGTATTTTTATAATGATCTATGTTTTATGACTCTTGTCATTTTTCATCTAAGCACCTTATACAAATCCTTTCCATACTAAGAACAAAAAAGAAGACTATTTTGCCTGTAACAGATCGCATTTAGCTATAAGACCGCCAAACGACATCAGTGACTCCATTTAATTTTCTACACCCACTGCGAAATATGAAGAAACTTTCGAAACATAACACTTGTATTGTACCTACTCACTCATGTTTCTGAAAATAAATTTATCTTTTTTTAACTAAGTAACCAATTTGTATCAGCACATTTATTTTTATAATTTTTTTATTACGTAGTGGAATTTCCTTGGGTACGTACCAAACGTTTTGACTCTACGTTTCTCATCCGTACGGCCAAGGAATGGAACAAGCTACCGGCTTCCTTGTTTCCTGATAGATATAATCTAGATCTTTTCAAGGTCAGAATGAATAGGTATCTTCTAGGTCTGCGTGCTTCATCTTTGACCACATCGTCGCTTACAGTCGGGCGAGTTTGTGGTCAAACGCGGACTTATAAATAATTAAAAAAAAATAAACAAAAAATTCTGGTATTCATATTTAAATCTTATATTGTAGAATCCGTTTAATGTGTACAGCGTTGTTTTAATTGATTGATATAATTCAATAACACGCTAAAAATGTTATTTCAGACGAACACCAGGAAAACGCATGGCCTACTGGAAAAACATACATTTACACACCTAACGTAGGTAACACGCGTTTTGTATGGGACAGTGGGGAGTTGTGCTGATAAATATAATTACCGAGCTCCCTGGGGACATGACACAGGGCAATGAACGGTGAATTAGGCCAGATGCCCTGAATGCCAACCTATCTGAGAGACGTGTACTAATTAGTGGTCTCAAGGGATCAAGGACTTAGTGGTCTTTGGCATATGTCAACACACATGTTTAGAGTCATGTTTTAATTAAAAGCTTTACGTAGGTATATGGAAGCCGTAGCCCTTTGATTTTGAGTGTCCCGAATTCGTGTACGATCGTATAGAGACAAACAAATCGCTTTCATGATAATTAAAGTTGCGAGAGAATCGTTTTCTTCTAGTCAAGCGTACTCCATCATAGACCGCATTTTCGATTAACATCAGGCGAGATGGCGGTCACACACAGTCTTATAATTTATAATCAATAAATAAATATCGCAGGACATTACACACAGTGCTATCCGACTCTAAACTAAGCAAAGCTTGTACTGTAGAATTCAGATAACTGATAGAATGTTGGCAGCCCTGTTGGCTCATTGGTAGCATGTCTGCTTCAAGAGCTGTAGGGCGTGGGTTCGATTCCCACCCAGGACAAGCATTTTGTGATATAAAACAAATGTTTGTTCTGTGTCTGGGTGTACTGTATGTATTATAAGTATGTATTTACAAAAAAAAGAAAGTATTTAAGTATTTTATCAGTTATCTGATTCCCATAGCACAAGCTTTGCTTAGTTTGGGGTCAGATGGCGCTGTGTGTAATGTCCTACGATATTTATTTATTTATTTATTTAGAATATTTAAAAAGTTTTTGTAGTAAGTAATAGTTTTTTGTAAATACATACTTATAATACATACAGTTGAGTACACCCAGACACAGAGCAAACATTAAATTTGTTTATACCACGAAATGTTTGTCCTGTATGGAAATTGAACCCACGCACAGCTCTGGACGCAAATGAGCACTACCAATGTCAACAGGGCCGTCAAGCTTGAAAGATAAAGTTTGTATGATAATTAGTTTCAATTTTCCTAGTAGACCGGAACATATGTCATGTTATGTTTACACTCTACTGCTTGGTGGCAGAATATCTGATGCTGCTGTGGTACCTACCTAGACGACCTAAGGAAATCTCTTCTCAAAATCAGCTGCTGGGTGCGGTCCTCTTCTCATTGTAAGAAGAATACTTCACACATCGTCGATAATAATTATTAATAATAATTAATAAAAACAACTTAGAAAACATTGAGGGACGTGATGTAGCATTTGAACCCAAAACCTCGAGGCTGGCAGTCAGACGATCTCCAACTAAACTGTCACAGCTTCCTGTTAGTATCTCTTTCAACAGCATAGCAACGAGGTTTGGTTTCAAAAAGATCGTAACAGTTGTTCTTCAGTAGCCGAGAAACGCGATATGCTAATTTACCATTATAAAAGCTTCTGCACTCGTGCAGACATTATTTAATCTGTAACCAGGTATCCCGTAACATGGATGCGTGGACACAGCTAAGTTTGTTTTGGTCTTGTATCGTGTCTGGAAATTCTTTGGGTAACTGGATAGGGACTGTAGAGTTTAAAGGGCCTTTGGGTCAATGTTCGATTGTTAATTTATTATACAATAACATAGTAGTTACTTTATTTATACGACAGCTACATAGGAAAAATAAAGTTTGTGGTTAGCGTGTTCAGTTCGCAGTGCTTATACCCCAATAAGTTTTAAGTAATCAAGTTAAAGCAAACAAGAAAATATAAAGGTGTTGTAAAATTCTGTGATTTTTGTTTTTTGCTCATGTTTAATTTTACAATTGCTTTTATTCGCGATACTTCGGATACCGATCACAACTTTGCTAGTGATCTTTATCAAGGAGTGTCGTCTTGCTCCGCACTAAGTAATCGAGCTAATTTTATTATAAATGTAAAAGTTTTTATGTTTTTGTTTGTTCCTTTTTCGTTCTATAACAGCTTAACAGGTTTTAGTCATATTGGGATGGGAAGTAGCATAGTGTAAATTCAGAATTAACACATAGGCTACTTTTAATCCGAAAAAAATACGGTATAGGTACTTGTAATATCGCAAGCGAAACCATTGGTAAACCGCTGTTAGTTCTCTATAAGGAAACAAAAAAATAAGTTGCCATAAAATGAGATAAAACTCCGATAAACTTTTATAAATTAGAATAAATTGTGGTACGTAGTGCGTAATTAGTCAATTATTTCCCTTTTTCCGAATTGAATGAGGCTTGTCTAAGTTAATAAGACTTCCTCGAGGCTGAATTGAATTTAACAAAGTTTCGAAGTCTTATAAATCTTTGTAGACAGTAACACGGTAAAGTTACGATATCTACAAACGTTTGCAGAAGCGTAACTTGAGATACTTACAAACATAATTACTCAGAACACATGACAAATTAATGATTTTCAGATTTATTTATTATATAATTATTTATTGCACGCTTACCACAATATGTAGGTACAAAAGGAGGAGTTAACACTAAAACCTTTTCTACCAGTCAACCGCACAGTATGCGACGAGGTTGTAGACGCGCATCTAAATATATAAAAAAATCACTAAGACGATTATATATATATCCTACTATATGTATAAATACAGCACAACAAATAAATATGATATCTACTACTTTATATCAATAAATAAATCTGATAGCAATATCAGCAGCAGATATTGCTTTTTATCATCTTTTATAATTCTAGTTCAACGGAAATACCGTGTCTATTTATTAATGATTTGTTTGTTCTTGATGGACATATAGACGGACAATTAAGAGTTCCTGTAAGATCTCCTTTTAACCTCATTTACTCTTAATTATCCTAAAAAAATATAAACATTTAGCTAATTAGTTAACTTTTCTATTAATTACCAAATTGAGCTGTATAACTTGACGATAGTTTCGTCCAAGTTGTGTTACTGTGTTTTAATAATTTTCTAAAGTATTGCATCGCAAAAGCGCGGGCGTGATTTATACAAAGCTTATCTTATTTGAGAACTTGAGTAACTACTTATGCTTGTATATTTTAGAAAGACCTAAATATGGTAAATAAATAAAAGACATTATAGTATATGTACCTTCTATCCATCTATCTAGCGTTATTAACACAGCACTATCAGGCGAGTTGGTGGTCAAACGCGGACTTATCCGTATTAAAAAAAAAAAATCTAACCCTGACTAAACAAATTAGTAATACAAAAACTAGAATAATATATTTTTTTCTAAATAAATACTTATCATACTAATGTTATGGCAGTGAAAGTTTGTATTTATGTACACATGTATATTTTTACATCGTCAAGATAAAAAACTTGTTCTCTGGATCAACACTAAAACTAATTATTATCCCAGTAAACGCGAGTGAATTGCGAGGCACAGCTGCTAACGTATACCTACATTTAGAACACTTAGACACAAATAGACTTTTTACCTGAGTGTAGATCTCCTTAACAGGAGGTTGTCTAGGTAGGTACCACAGTAGTACTAGATATTCTGCCGCCAAGTAGTAGTGTGTAAACAATACTGTGTTCCGATTTGAAGGGTAATGTAGCTAGCGAAATTACTGGGCTGTTAGACTGATCATCGAAAGTCTCAAAGTAATGAGCACCAAAGCAGCGATGCCCTAGACTTTGTTTTGCTACTCGAAGTTCTGTATATCGCTGCAATGCATCTCTTACCATCAGGAGAGCGTCTCGACCGTCACATTATTTTTTTCATTAAAAAAACACAAACAGAGGGAGTGGTGATGTGATTAAAACCACGCACACGTCATGAAATGGAGCTACTACCACCGGGCAACAAAAAATATCTAAATAAACAAAGAAGGTTCAGTTTTGACGTATTGATGAAAACTGATTTGTCCTTTCCCATAAATAATTCAGACCTGACAAATAAAACCTGTGAGCCACGTCAATCGCAGGCAAATAAAAATTGGAGTGCGGGTACCTGCCTAGTAATTTTCAGGTAAAAGACTTGACATTGAGTTGATAGACGATACCTTATTAAATTCTATTCATAAGGTTCTTTAGTTCATTTTCGTGTTAGCTGATTGGTATCACTTAATATTTAAGACTTAAAAATGCCTACTATCAATTTAGTACGGAATTCGTCCATATTATGTGTCCACTCGTAGCTTCGTAGCGTAGCTACGTGTCTGCGAACGTAGCGCATACAGGGTGTAAGGGCAACCCGAAACGAACACAGGTATTGTGACAATACAATAAAAAAAAACGCAATCAAATTATTTTGATAATATTTTTTTTCATAAATCCAACTACGTTTATTACTATTGTTTTTTTATGGTTTGACTTTTTTTACCTAATGTTAAGTGATGATGTGATCAAAGACGGTGAACACAGCTCGCCTACAATGGAACTGACTCTCCAGTAAAGCTGTCGGAACACACAGTTTGGCGGCAGATTTGTTAATTGGTTGGTAGTGGCTAGCCAGCCGAATACTATAAAGTACCCTACCACCATGCGACTATACCACATGCAATGCATTCGTTCGTTCGTCCCTTTTATCACTTTACAAACATATTATAAAAAAATTAATGATCGCGTTGTAATAATCTGTTTTCTGTATCCTTTTCATTCAGGATGGTTCAGAAAATTCTTTACCTTAAATGTAACAATTGTAAACCAATATTTTATACAGAAATAACATATCACGACCATTATGTATTACAATAAAGAAAGTATTACGAATTTACAACACACATAAAATGCTACGTGTGAATTATGTCTACAGGGGCGGACTAAGATGTGGGCGAAATCTTAGTCTAGTCTAGAACTTTTAGTGTAAACACTATTTAAGATGCTTATTCATCAAGCTTTCTAATTTTTAAATTGTATATATTCCACGCTTTAAACATGGCAAACATTTAATGTTTACTTGGCTCGCCTAAGGGGGTTAAAAAGAGTGGATAAGATTTTAACGTGGTTCAGTTTGCGCTTTTTTTTTCTCCTCAAAAGCCGTCCGACTCTCGAAGTCTCGGAAAAAACTTGCCCACATTAAATGTTAGCCTTGCTCTACCACTGTTCGTCTTCGTATCAAAAACGGTATTGAGTCAATAGAAAATTCCTTTATATTGTCTGGGACTGTACTCTGTGTGACAGGAATATGAAATTATTGGAATTGAATATCGGCCGTACACTCTACGACATTGAGCAAGTTATCGAGTTAAGCAGTAGCTGTACTACCTACATATTCTGAATAAGGAACAAATACAAATATAAATAAATACAAATACTTTATTGATAACACCAATGTTACAAGTCACTTCTTGGCGTACTTTAATATCAGAATTGAAATGTTTTAGCCTATCTACCATCCCTCTGATTATAATAGTATCTGAGTATGTTTATTCTTCTACCAACTAACTTTACTAATGAATACATGTTTATGAGCTTAATGTGTAATTAAAGTAAAAAAAATCTGCTGTTCTATACAAAAAGTTCACCCGTATGAAGCAGTTGTTTTCCACGATGTCAGAGTTAACCTACCCATGGTAAAATTTATAATTATGAGTAGAATGATCCTCATTCGGCTTATACCCCAAGCTACATACCCTACAAATATATATTTTTTTTAAATTAAAAACTAAGGTAATGTAAACACGTGGCAGTGGAGCACAGCCCGAGCTATCTGTAGTGGTAGCAAGTGCTGGGTGAGGAAATTCCTGAAAATGTATGCTGCGTCGCGGATTACTACCATTTGTATCTGACCCTTGAGTGAATCGCCTACCGAAAGCCTCTTAAAGTGTTAGTTGAGACTTTTCGTTATAAGGTTGTTCCCCAAGACGACATACCGGGATAGGGATTGTTGAGTCAAAACATAAAACAAAACACTTTATGATCAGTAATTTCACATTGCTCTGAATCACACAACATAATCGCCCACTGACATTTAGATATTTCTCATGGATGGTCGGTGTATACAAAACATCATAATTAATCTTTTGCGTTAATAGTCAAATACAATGTTTTGTAATTTAGCTTGTATTCAATTCTATTAAAAGGTAGCCTTGTGTCTCCGTTTATAATAAAACCAATGTTTCGCAAATTGAAAATCTGAGTTTAGTAAAATTTTAACAAAACATGACCTAAATTGAAAACCTTGATCTAGTAAATTGAAATTCAGGGTCTGAAAATAGTTTTTAGATCGCTCTTGATTAATTTAAAACTTGTTATTGCCGTGGTACGTTTAAGGTAAGAACTCACTAGAAAGTAAATACATTATGAACATACTTTAGTTTTTAGGTTTTAGGGGAACATTGTAAGGTAGTGTCATAACCATATCGTCCGTTTCACTAACAAGCATTGTTTGGATATAACCTAAACAAATTCTTATTCCAAACTGCTTCCTCGCCAAATTAAAACAGATTAGATTCACCAGTTTCGTAATAAACCTGTAACATATATGTAACTGGTATTTCATATCATAACATTTTTACTTTGTATAATTACAATAAATAACCTTTCGCAAATTGAAATTCAGGGTCTGAAGATACACATTTTAAATTTTGTGTGGGTAGACCTTCCATAGAAGGTCAGACTTACGTACTTTGTCTAGCCAAATTAAATTAAATAAGGTTCACCTGTTGCGTCACGAAACTGTCCTATATGTGCAACTGTAACATAGTCTGACTTTCCATAGAAGATCAGTCTGAACTTCCATAACGTTATCTTCTATGAAAGGTCAGACTGATCTTCTATCTTTATAATTTTTTTATAATAATAATAATTTATTTCCAAAAGTTTTGGTTCACAAATTTTGTTATCTTACTTAAATTTAACTTAAAAAACTTACAATACATGACAAGTTAGACTGCTGTAAGCTCATTTGGTAGTAATACATAGGTAATTTTTTTTAACAATTTCCTAATAACACAATAACGTATACATGTATAGGTATATGTTTACAATTTACGCTACATTGCGTGCTGTTTTCATAAAGTAAAAATAATTACAATTTTTATTAGTATTTTTGCAACGAAACAACTTCATGTGGATAGGGTAAAAAAAAAATTTAATTATTAAATAATAATTTAATAAATGTGGATAGGGTTATATACGTACAGGAATCTATGGAAGGTCAGACTGATCTTTTATCGAAGGTCAGACTCGGGTGCAATATGTTACAGTTACATAATATGTATCTATGTCATCTCATTTAATTTGGCTAGGAAGCAGAAGTTTAATAAAAATAACTTTGCGTTTAATCATACCCTGCTTGATGTTAAGCGATGATAGATAGCTAGATAAAACTCTTTATTGTGCACACCATAAACAGAAAAAAGTACAGAGAACAAAATAACTATGAACTCGTATGTGGTCTATGATACTTACTAATAGGAGACATAACTTTTCTACGGAATATTATCTCTGTATTTTTTTTTCTAATCTGAGCTATGAAAATTATTTACAACCCAGAATTATAAGGGCGGTGAACCTTAAATTCGAACCTAAACAGTTTCCCTAGTTTTACGACATTGTTACGGGATTGTTTCGTTAGCCCACAAGATGCCTATTTAAAATTGTGTAGTTTGATCAAGCTTTTGATAGAGTTTGGGTTTAGTCGGGACTCTATTTAAGTATTTTATAGCTGGGTTGACATTTTGTTGGGTTATTAAAACTTAACATACTCGTTAATAAATACTGAAGTACATTTGCTTATACTTTTTTATGTCAAAGTAAAGATACGATCGAGATGCTCTCCTGATGTGACCCACAGTTCCGACAGCGCTGTTGGTTCATTGGTAGTATGTCTACTCCAAGAGCGGAAGGGCGTGGGTTCGATTCCTAACCAAGATAAACATTTTGTGGTATAAAAAAACAGGTCAAACTTTGTGGTACAAACAAATGTTTGTTTTGTGTCTGGGTGTATTATAAGTATGTGTTTACAAAAAAAAAGAAAAGTATTTAAGTATTCTATCAGTTATCTGACATCCATAGTACAAGCTTTGCTTAGTTTGGGGTCAGATGGCGCTGTGTGAAATGTCCTACGACATCTATTGATTTACTAGTTATTTTTTTCTTGTAAGTGAAACATAATCTTAAATGGTGGATAACGTTTGTGTTAACGTGGAGTTTTTTTACACCTACCTAATATCTGTTTTTGTATGTTTCTTTCCATCTAAAGGTTGGCTGGAAGAAATAGCTGTAGGCGATAAGACCGCCGTTATACACCATATATTTATTATTTTGTTTTGTTATATTCATTACCCCTTTTTTATGTTGTTGTGTTTTGTGTTTTGTTTTGGTGTGTAATAAAGTTGTATTCTATTTTGTAACGTACATCTAGTAGTGTCTCTAGTATCGTAGATATCAATAGGCGCCGATGGTAGCTCACTATCAGGCAATCCGTCTGCTTGTTTTCCATGTGTGACATAAAAAAATCTTACGCCGTATAAATGTTTCGCAATTCACCACAATGACGGACTGTTCATTATCTAAAGTTTGCATGTTTAGATAGCATTATATTCCGGTCCACATTTCTGACGATAATGTATCCAAATCTTAAAGATGTCACAGTGTAAACACTTTCAGATGGTTGTGTTTTGGGCAGTAAGAGTCCTCTTACCTTGCCGCTAAGTGTACTAGTAACATTCAAGAGGTATGTGAATGATGTTTTCAATAGTGATGAAGCAATTTATTATCACAGGTGTGAAAATAGACAATATCTAAATTATATGTAGCGATGATAGCTCAGTTGTTAGCGCGGTAGGTTCGTATGCCGAAGGGCGTCGGTTCAGACCCCAACAATGAGCTTGAGCTGCCGGTGAAGGAAAACATCGTGAGGAAACCAAAGCATGGTGGTAGGGTACTTTAGTACTCGGCTGGCTAGCTACCACCCTCAAGTTGAAAATCTGCCGCCAAGCATCTAACGGTGTGTTCCGGCAGCCTCACTTGAGAGCCAGTTGCATTCCAGGCTAGGTGTGCTTTACCATCTTCGACCACACCTTCACTTGACATCAGGTGAGCTGTGGTCAAAAACCTAGCCTGTCAACCATTAAAAAAAAAAAAATAATATCACTAACTTGGCGTACACATAAAAAAATTGGGATGTACAAAGCGGTAAGGGGATCGTTCTGCTTTTCATATATAACAAATTTCACTATATTCACTAGACCCAAAAAAAGTAAAAAATAAACAGCTGTTTTATTTTACATACACGAGTTCAGACTTGTTATTAGGTATATGGTAAAATATGTGAATCCATACAAATATTATGAAGGGAAAGATTTTTATTTTACGTATGTTTGTAACGAACAAACTCAAAACCTACTGGAAAGATTTCAAAAATTCTTTCACCATTAGAATGCTACATTCTCCCTGAGTGACATAGGCTGTATTTGTTACTAGCACCCGTGCAAAGCCGGCTCGGGCCGCTAGTTATACCTACGTAAAAAAACGATTTTATAACTTTGTATTTTTTGTTTGTTCTGTGTCTGAGTGTACTGTATGTATCTCGAGTATGTATAAAAAAAAACTATTTAAGTATTCTATCAGTTATCTAAATTCGATAGTACAAGCTTTGCTTAGTTTGGGGTCAGATGGCGCTGTGTGTAATATCCTGTGATAATTATTTTATTATTTTCAAATAAATCGGTTATACAATTTAAGACCAATTTCAAATAATGTCTTTGCCATAAAATAAATTACACATTGACATTTTTATTTCTTTTTTTCAGTGTCCCACGGCTGGGAAGAAGCCTCCCTTCTTTCCTTTTAGACTGCCTCAGCTTCGATTTTAGTAGTTCAGTGACTGTCATGGCGGTTGAACTTCGAAAAACTTTATAAAAGTTATGCCTGAAACGTAAACCCTTGGACGTATGCATTCTCCCCATCGTAATGTACACACACGATTTGTGTAGTATTTGACAAAAGATCAGAAAACTGTACTCGTGGTTTACGAGCAAGCGATGGAGCATTAAGAAGAACGATTCTGCGCTCCAAAACTGAAAGCGCTGATGTCAACAAAAACAAAATAGGACAACTGAAGTAGGACTGGGCAGGATATGTATGCCAAACGACCGCTGGGCAAAGGTTAACACAGAATGAACATTTACATTTATGTAACAAAATTATATGATATATGTTAATAGATACAAACTAAACACAGCTAAAATTGTCTAAGCATTGAATGTCAAACATGTCAGTAAAAATAATAATGCATAATATCATAAATAAGTAAAAATGAACGACAAGACCGGTTTACTATGTATACTCTGTGGGAGAGTAAATAAGCTTAAAGTCCCGGTTTCGATTACTGGACGGGCAAATATTTCGATGTTTGAACTTATCTTATGTCCTTCAACTCTGGGTTCGATTCTACTTTCATCGTACGAATCGTTAAACAATGGAATTTGCTGCCCAAGTGTGTGTTCCCTGATATACATATATAGTCCTACGATATTTATTTATTTATTTATTTTATAATCTGGGTAACTTTAAGTCGCAAGTGAAACGGTTTCTTCTAGGCAAGCGACAGGCTGCTGTTCATAGTAGGAATAAAGAGGAAGATAAATCATTCCACAATTTGCAGATTTATGGCAAAAAGGAATGCGTGAATCACACAGTGTGCGATTTCCAAGAATCATTTGGAAAACAATCTAAACAAGTGTGGTTTCACTGAGAAATGTCCTATGTAGCCCCCATCCCAGGCTTTGTTCAGTCGTGAGCGCTCGCGGCTCATTACCAGAATGTTTGTTCGTCTGACCACGGGACGCGTGTTTTGCTCGTTTGACAACCTCTCAGCTCGGATAATGGCGTTGATTAACGCAAACAATACTTGAACCGTATATATGGTTATTTGCGTTGGTGTGACTTTTATGATACAACTGGACAGACACCGAAACCGTGTCAGCTTTGTCTACGACTTTCGCGTTTTTTTTTTACATTTTTACGTGATGAAATTATGTATTCGTCTTTTTGTAATTACTATGAGCGATGTAGCGATAATATCGATCGTCTCCGAGCCTAAGAAATGAAACGAAGAAAAGTCGTTACAAAAATATTAGTAAGTGCACATGTTTTGTAAAATTTCATGAAATTCGAAATAAATTTAAGGAAACAAATATTTACTTAAATATAATTTGTATTGTGTGATACGGAACTGTGATACAGGAATCCGATAGCAACTGGACTGTTTTTGCATTTATAAGATTGCAAATTTTCATTATTGTCAATAATTCTACATTACACAAGTATAGACTTGAGCTGTTATTAGTTGACGAAAGTGAAAATTGTTTGTAATAGCTACGTTGAAAAGCTGAATACTGAAAACGCTTCCAACCTACACCGAAAACTTGAAGTATTTGAGATCTAATAGGTATTTCCAATACCTTCAAACGGTCTCCACTGCAGAGATGTAAATTTATAGAGATGTCCAAATACTCGAGGCTGGTACAGTTACAATGAAGCCACTACACGAAGTAAATTAAATTTAGCTTTCAATGTTATTAGTCGAGTAGAAAGGCCATTTATTTTCACACACGAAACAGAAGAAAGTCGGCATTTTAATAAAGTTCTTTAGATTACATGTTTATCGCAGCCTAATTAGAACTCTGGTAATTTCAATACTATATTAAAAACTACTGCATACAATGAATTCAAAGGTTGAGTTTTTGGTCCCCTCTACACACAAATCTCTGTGGTCTCCACGATGACTAAACGGTAGACTGTTTGCAATAACTTGTTCAAAAGCACTTAGTAAGTCGTAGACTCGTTTGTAGAGTGCCAAATGGGTTTGAATTGGATTTACTAAGTTTTCTTCTAGTATTGAAGATCTTTCGAACATATATATTGGTAAGTAAATGAAGCATTATGACAGAATAAACTATACTTAGATGTATATGATCTTCATTAGGTAAGTAATATGTGGTTAAACAACATGTATGTATAAATGTATGTAGTTATAAGGTCAATAAAAATATTCTATTCTGCTCTATTTTTGCGCTGTACATTTTTTAACAAAGGCAAGTTCAACGTTTTCCGAAGATAAAGATGTTGGCTGAATTTGTAGCTATATGTAAGTATAATTATATCTACTTTGTTTATATTCATCTCAAAAATGGGCTCTTAGAAAATTCATAAATTCACTTTACGCATTTTGCGATTTCAAAAACCCACGCGATAACTGCCATGTCTTGGCATCTGAATGACGTCACGCTTTGTGAAAAAAATCACATCTGTATGGCAGTTATTCTGCCTTCTCTTCGCACGGCGTGACGTAACACTCGCCAAGGAGATCTATCACCAAGTAAATGATGCTGAACGGTGCTGATATTTTTCTTCTTTTTCTCATTATTTTAAACAACTTTAAAAAAAAATCTGACAATAACGTGAAAACATTCGGCCAATTTATTTTTAGAACAAAAAGCTTCTAAATTCGTTTTGAACAGTAGGTAAGTATTTTCTGCCTGAATATCTCCTTTTTGATTCATCATTGATAGGCAAGTAAGTATCTAACAGTAATCGCAAAGTAGTACATATTTTTCAATAGTTCTTAAAGAGACACTCACTCTTTAGTGAGTCATTCTTTGAAGTGTTTTTAAAAGACCATTGAATATAATAACACAAATCAGCCTTCTATATATGTAACTATGTCCTCGTACTTTAGACTTCAGATATTATATACATATATAAACTAGCTGTGCCCCACAGTGTCACTACATGTTTTCGGGATAAAAGGTAGCCTACGTGTTAATTCAGGGTCTCAGTTACCTAAATGAAACTTATAAAAACGTATAGCAACTCTGTTTTATATTATTTAGAATTAATACATCGACTTAATTTTTCATCATTGAACTGTTAAAGTTGCATAATGTGAACGCACCTTGAACATTTTATCAATTAAGTACTTCCATGAGATTCAAACCGGAATAGCTCATCATGACTCAAATAACTTGAAATAACATACCTAGATCCGTAATGCCTTCCAAAATATAATCGTTGAATACATATTTTTTGCGAGCTTCAAGTTTCGATATTAGTCACCTTCATGTCAAACTTAATGGCTTACATAGATGTGCTTATTCATTCGTGGTAATTCCAAGTTCGCTGTAGGCAAAATACTCATCTTACCATAGACAAATGAGGTTTTAGGTAGATAAACATGGTCTACAGTTTTATTCTCTTGCAAGCAGACACAACATAGCGGACTATCCGTGGCTCCTTGTTTAAAGAGGTGAACTATTCAAGTTGCAATAACCGGTTATGAGGCCTACTATGAGACGAAGGTCCTGTCGTTGCAGCTTCAATAGATAGTTGCTTACTAACTTCTAAATCGAAGCGCTGTTATCGCCAATATGATCCGCTCTAGCGATCCTCGTAAAGCGACGAAATGTCTGTAAAAAATTAGGAAAAACCGACAAGCTAAAATTTATTCATATTTATAATATTATTAGATACAGTGAATACAATCCGGTCTAACTGGCTCAAAAGTGAAGATGCGTCGTCAAAATGCAAAACCGAAACCATAAAAATTCCATTATGCTGGACTGTTTCAGCAATGTTGTGGTTGGTTTCAGTATCGTTCAGCCCGGTTTGATTCGGGCTTAGAGCATCACTTCAATAAATCAAAGGATTCGTCTTAAGAAAGAATGTAACCGTTTTTCTTTGTTTTTGACATCGCAATTTGTGCATTAAAAGGCACACAAAGTAAGTCAAAGTCAAGTCTAGTCTAGTAAAGTAGTGGTGTGGCTTTAATACAACTTCAAGGGAGTTTTGAAAGCAACACGAAAAACTATGTTTAACCACATTATACCTATCACTTTCCTATACTCGCGCTTATACTCGTAATTCGGCACTTTATAAATAAAAAAAACACAATTTTTATGCAAATATTTAACACAACTCGAAAAAACACAAGTTTAGGAAAATAATACATTGCGGCAACACGACTCATCCGGGTTCCTGTCAAAAACTCAATGTAATCGTTCGTTATAGTTTAGATGCTGTAAGTGTCAAATCGGTTGAAATAAACGAAAAAATATATGGACAGTCTTTCAGTCCATATTGAATATCTACGGAACATTTGTAGATGTCTACTAAAACAGTACATTCTATCCTTAGAAGATCTTCACTGATTCTATCATGTCAAGAATTTGATAGAGGATGGAACGTACTGTTTTTAATTTTCATTCAAGAACAACATAAGTTTCGGTTACTATTTTAATTGTGAAATAAAAAATCAATTTGCATGATGTGACAGGAAATTTATATCCGAACAACGTTGAGATTTCTTAAATACTTAGCTAGAATGTATATTTAAGTATTACACTAAACTAAACTAAAACTATTTTATATTATGAATTACTCGTACTTACCAAACACGTGTAAAAAAGTAAAACAATTTAAAATAAGACGAAATTAGAACTTTGTGAATGAGTTCATTCTATCAAAATACGAGTTTTATCAAAAATATATAATATTTTTAGTAATAATTAATGATCTACAAAAATACTATCAATATTTTATGTGAGCAAGAAAGGCCACGGATCAAATTGCTGAATTAAGTCGGTTATTTACTTTAGCGCTTTTGATGGTCAAGGTGGACTTTAGTTCGCGTCAAATTTACATAAATATTTGAGTGGCAATTGTTTACCAGTTGAGGTATTGTTATTCGTTTTTCTGATCTTATGCTTGATTAGTAGTTTCCGTCTCATACTTATTGCATGATTATAAAACAGTAATTCTTGTAAGGTTAGGTTAACATTGTTTAGATTTTAAAAAGGTATATTCAACAATAAACATTGTTTAACATCTTGAAGGAACCTGCTGCGACAATTTTTAACGCTTTAAAATAAGGTAGAATAATCACTTATATTAGCTGCGCCCCGCTGTGTTATCTGCTACATGTTTTCGGAATAAAAAGTAGTCTATTTGTTAATTCAGGGTATCAGCTACCTCCATACCAAATTTCATCCAAATCCGTTCTGTAGTTTTTGCGTAAAAAGTTCCTAATAGTATGTTTGTTACTCACAAACTTTCGCATTTATAATAAATAAATGAATAAATATCATAGGATATTACACGTAGCGCCATCTGACCCCAAACTAAGCGAAGCTTGTGCTATGGAAGACGGATAACTCATAGAATACTTAGATAGTTTTCTTATAAAGACATACAGTGCATCCAGACACAGAACAAACATTTGTTTATATCACAAAATGCTTGTCCTGGGTGGTAATCGAACCCACGCCCTTCAGCTCTTGGAGCAGACATACTACCAATGAATAATGTTAGTAGGATATCAATAAAAAATAATAACATAATTGTGTCAACGGTTTTAGTCTAACATTTGTTACGGAGATTAAATCTTGACCCATACTCGTCTTTGTACATCTATGGCGATAACAAACAATATCTACTCATGTTTTGGTTCTAATTAATAGTTTCTGTATTAACATAAGTTTGTTATTTCAGTCAACTCGACCCAAACTCAATCCAACTATCAAGGATGGTGGATAGCATTCTAGTTTCTGTTATCAGCCCTGAAATTACAGGGAATGTTGGGTTCATCTCTAGTGTATCGTGTAGGGTTAGGGTTACCATATCGACGTTTTCAGTCATGTAAATAAAATAAGTTAGATATATACCAAAGTCAGACGTTGTGTGCGTAAGGACGACTCCAGGTTGAAGCTGATTTCTACTTATAGCTGAGGAAAGGAAATCGAGGTAATTATTTTTTCTTTCGAAGCGAACTGCACCCATTGTACGCCTTGTAAGACCTATATTTTTTTATTTTAGTTTGCATTTTTATTTACGAAAATAATTGTTGTATAAATTACATTTGATTAAAATTCAACATGTATTCGAGGAATGTGTTAAAAAACGTAGATAATCTAGAATGATCGACTCGAAAGAAATTTGAATTAAAGATGACACTGAAAAATGTGCTTCTCGAGACATGCAAGTCATTTCACGCTATTCTTGTTTTTAAGAAATTCCTAAGACATTATGGATTCAGTTCTTTTACTTCTTTTTTTTAATCGAAGTTTAACACGAGCGAATTTGTGTAACCGTCTTATTTTTGCTCTGTTAAATGAGACCTTGTTTCACACAACTTTAGACTGATGATTGGCTGCAGTAATAGGCGTGCTTGAAATGTTGAGATGCAAGGCCTTGGCTTTGGCATATTCATGCCCCTGATTGGAACTTTCAGGGCTCACCGTTGAAAAATACGGTAAGTTTATAATGGAAATCTTCTAAGAAGTCCAGACATATTAGTTCAAAAGTACTAAATATTTTTTTATATTCCTTACTAATACTTATTCCATAATATTATTTTACCGAAAATCTGAACAAATTAAAAAGCCGGATAAAATCTGGAGAAAAGGCCAATAACATGGAAACTGTCCGGACAAATACAGACGGTTGGTGTCCCTAGGCATGATGTTTTGTTACTTTGTTTATGGAATAGTTTGGGAGTGATTTACTTGTCTGGAGCTTTTTACAGTTATGTAAGTTGATGTCACTAGAATTTGGTCACTTAAGTCTCGTGAGCTTTAGTTCTTTTAGACAAATATATTGCTATATAGTTTTAGCCTTCCCTAGCCTTAATTAGATTAGTTAAGGACCAAAACAGATGACGTAACACAAATGCCTCCCTACCTAGCAGGGAGTCGAAAATCGCCTGTCGAAAATATTGTTGGTAGGTAGATAGATAGAATCTCTTTACTGTGTACATTGGCGCTCTAAAAAATAGATTTGGGTTTCACCATATTGATATAGAAATGATATTTATGTAGAGAAAAACAATACGAACTGTTTTGGGAAGTGTAATAAATAATAATATTAAATCTGTTATACCACAGAAAACTTGAAAAAAAAATTACTTGGTGGTAGATTTCCTTAGCGGCTAGGTAGGTACCACCGCAGTACCAGATATTCTGCCGCCAAGCAGTAGTATGTAAACATTACTGTGTTCCGGTTTGAAAGGTACTGCACCTAGTGAAATTACTGGGCTGTTGAGACTAACCAAAGTCTCAAAGTAATGAGCACCAAAGCAGCGATACCCTAGACTTTGTTTTGCTACTCAAAGTTCTGTGTATCGCTTATGACCATCGCGGTCATGGACAGGTGTTATCTCTTACCATCAGGAGAGCGTCGCGTACGTCTCATTACCTTTACACAAAAAAAAAGAAAACGACTTTAAATATGGAATTTACCCAGAAATCACAAAAATAATAATTCGCTGTTCCATAGTAGAACGTTGGAATAAAGTCTTCAACATAAAATTGTACGCGTTCGAAGCCGGACTTATTAGTAAGCTAGAAAAGGTTCGCTAAAGTCTTTAGTAACATTAATCAAAGAACTAAGTAATTGACTAACTTAAATTACCTTATATTGATCTCGAATTTGATACACTCTAGATTCTGAAGGCACCTGTAACAGAAACATAAAGTCATTAGAAATGTAATTACGTTATAACGAAGTCACTAGCAGGCATCTTAAAACTTTTAACTACATTTAGTGCTTATTTTTACTTAAGTAATTAATTTCAAAGGCTCGGTTTTTACGCTAGAATGCATAGAACAGATAAAAGAAAAAGAAGTACTTAATAATCAGTTTATAGTCATAGCAAAAAGCGTCACCGTTTCATTGTCGATGTTCCAGAAAGGCGAACAAAACGGTGTCATTCCACTTTCTTCATACAAACCGCTACATATAGTATATAGTGGAAATTGCTGCTGAGTGTGTGTTCCCCGATTACCCGAGTTACAATGTACTAACTACCACCGTAATACACATCATCTTCGCTTAACATCAGACGAGATGGCGGTCAAACGCAAACATATCTTCTATACTATTATAAAGAGGTAAGATTTGACTATTTGTTTGTTTGTATTGAATAGGCTCCAAAACTACTAGATTTCAAAACTTCTTTCACCGTTGGGAAGCTACACTATCCCCGGGCGACGTAGGGTACTTGACTCCTTGAGCCTACAAATTTTCTTTGTTTAGCGGTTCGTACGTTGAAAATGGAATCAAACCATTTAGTTCCAGTTTTTTAACATAAACTATAAATTGGTGTTACTTTTTAGAACTCCTGGCTGTCCGATAGTAAAATAGGAATAGTGGAATTAGATCATACACATATGAAGCGCAATCTATCTCTATCTAAAGCTGAACTTATCTCGAGCGTATACCTATATATTTAAAAAAAATATATTTTTATTTTTTAATCTTTATATCG
Organism: Biston betularia; assembly: GCA_905404145.2. Lineage (NCBI taxonomy): Eukaryota > Metazoa > Arthropoda > Insecta > Lepidoptera > Geometridae > Biston > Biston betularia. The sequence continues at coordinate 8,387,923 of FR989879.1, forward strand.
CTCGTCAGTTACATGCCTTTTCAATATTCCCACAAATGGTAATGAAGTAACTCCTAGCTATCTTCTTTTTCCATTAAACCGACCAAGTAGGAAGTTGTAAAACCCATTAAACTTATCTAATTATCCATTATCTCTTAGCGACTTCACCTTTAAGTCATCAATCTGCTTTCAATCAGAGTAATAAAAAGGAAAATATTTAATAAGCGTCAGAAATGATAGACGCACGTCAAAGTCTGTTTGAAGATCAAAATAGCATAGAAATAGCTAAGGCGCTTCGCTAAGGAGTTAGAAAAGAATAGAATAGCTTTATTATACACCAAAACAAATCACAACAACATACAAATATGAAACATAAAAAGAGCTTCGCTTAGCTTCACTCCCGCTATGCTACTCTTTATTTTCCATTTCTTACTTTACCTAATTAAAAAAACTAACCAAAGACATATTCGACAGTACTCATTTGGGTTTAAGTAGAAACAATATTTTATTTTTGTTCAAATACACATTCGTTTTTGCTATTCTATTAAGATTTTTAGTCGGAAATTAAATTACAATTACTAAAAACTTGAAATTTTCTGGTGCGCGATTAAATTAAACAGATAAAATTTGTACGAGTTCAAATTGCTTTTATATCTCCATTGACAACAGCCATCAATCATCGAAACTGGGCTCGACTCGACTGGAGATGTAGATGGATTGAAAGTAATTACTTTATATCGACTTGAAATGTCAATAGCTAACGCAAACTGCTTGTAAACTTTACTGTTTTGTCATTCGTTTCCTCTAATAATGGATATAAATACAAGCAGTATAAATTCTGTATTTTGTTTCATACCTATTAGTACCTAATAATATTTTTTACGCAAAATAACTCACTTTTTTCCACGAAACACGTTTAAGTTATATTGTTTTGTTATGGAAACCGCAAGGTATGATGCAACCTTCAGGTTTCATTATTATGTGATGATGAAGTCAGTAGTAAGTTGTTCATTGGGACTATGCTATTGATATGATAGTAAACGCCACTGATAAGTCACAAGAAAGCAAAATACGTAATTTCACATATTTTTTGCAGTTGCCTTTTTTTTTTTTTTTTAGTGTTGACATGCTAGTTGTTTGCCCACAGCTCACCTGATGTTAAGTGAAGGTGTGGTCGAAGATGGTAAAGCACATCTAGCCTGGAATGGAACTGGCTCTCAAGTGAGGCTGCCGGAACACACCGTTAGATGCTTGGCGGCAGATTTTCAACTTGAGGGTGGTAGCTAGCCAGCCGAGTAGGTACTAGAAAGTACCCGAGTACTAGTAGTAATAATTGGTTTACCGTATTCTTTCTCAATAAATAAATAAATTGACTCAAGAGAGGCTGTAGAAACACACCGTAAGATGTTTCGCAGAAGATTTTCAACTCGAGCCAACCGAATACAGGAAATTATTCTACCACCATGCTATGGTTTCCTCACGATGTTTTTCCTTCACCGGCAGCTCAAGCTCATTGTTGGGGTTTGAACCCACGCCTTTGTTTAAAAATCAAAACCATTGAATCAATTTTGATTTACGAGACTAATCTAAAAGTATGTATGTATATCTTTCCAAATGTTTGTTTTGCATGTGATGAACTCACGATTTGAAGACACGCTGTTGATATCCAACGGGGGTGGTTCCCCGGCATTCGGGCAGCGAATTACACTGTCCAGCAGTCCATACAATGAATATGGAATCAAATCGTTATTACCTGGTTTACCGTATCGTTCGGTATAACTTATGCTTTAAAAAAATATATACGACATGGAACACGTATTCGGAGATTACTCACGTGAAATTCATATTGCCGCGAGTCGAAGGCAAAGGCGCGACGGGCGGTCGTCGGTGTAAATTACAAAACAGCTCCACCGCACCAATATTCGTTGTTCTATGCTTATTTGACCCACTTACTTTATTATTTTCAGTGAGTTGGCCGTTTTTTGGGGTGTTTACTCTGTTTTAGTAGTTCTATTACAGATTTTCTAGTTCGCAGCAATAAAAAGAAAGACCAGCTTGTAACACCGTCACACCGGCTCGTCAAGTCGGAGAGGTCGGTATACATTTTGGGGCCCGCGGTCTACAACCGCGTACCCGCCTCCGTACGGGATGCAGCTTCCACCGCGTGTTTCAGAACCAAGTTAAGATCTTGGCTGCTAGAAACCTTGTTTTATGACATTGACGAGTATTTCAAACTTAAAGATTATTGAATTACTAGTAAGTAATTATGATTTTTTTGTCATGTCATTTTAATATATTGACAATATTGTTTTGGTATTGACATATTTTTATATTGACATATTTTATATTGACAGTATTTTTATATTGACAATATTTTTTATATTGACATGTTTGGATATTGACATACCTTATTTTGACATGTAATCAGTGTTTTTAAAACCCATGTAATGACATCTTTAAAATTTTGAAGTGACTTGTAACATTGGTGTTATCAATAAAGTATTTGTATTTGTAATCGGTAATGGTTATTTTGCGAAACATTTTGCTTTAAAGTGAAATTTCAATTACATGTATTACCCAATTTACTATTGGAACCCTATTACTGTACCGCTGTCCGTCTGTCTGTCTGTCCGTCAGTCACCAGGCTGTATCTCATGAACCGTGATAGTTATAGTCGAAATTTTCACAGATGATCTATTTCTGTTGCCGCTATAACAGCAGATACTAAAAAACAGTGTAAAAGAAATATTTAAGGGGGCTCCTATACAACAAACGTGTTTTTTTTTGCCGTTTTTATAGGTAATGCACGCCTTTCGTGCGCGAGCCCGACTCGCACTTGGCCGGTATTTTATTCCGTAGTTTGAATACAAGTGACACTTTTAATACAATCTTGTTTCACCGCTAAACAATGTCTCTTCCACTAAGCCATTCCAAACTTGTTTTGCGTATCGAAATAAACAGGATAACATTTTTTTAGAATGTAATAAGACTAACGAATAACTCTTATGATATGGTAAACGATAATGGCTGTCCATGACCATTACAGTACTCAAAACTTTGACTTACAAATAAAAGATATATATCATAGGACATTTAATTACATAAGCACCATCTGAGCCCAAACTAAGCAAAGCTTGTACTATGGAACTGAGATAACTGAAAGAACACTTAAATACTTTTTTTTTGTAAATACATACTTATAATAAATACAGAACACCCAGACACAGAACAAACATTTGTTTATAACACAAAGTTTGTCTTGGGTGGGAATCGAACCCACGCTCTTCAGCTCTTGAGGCAGACATTCTACCAATGAACCAACAGAGCTGTCAATTGTTATTGTTAAAATGTTATTGTTTTGATACATTGCCCTACCTGCTGTGTACACTGTACATGTACATTGTACAATCCTTCCCACCTACAACTATTAACATTTTTAATAACTGCAATTCAGAAATAACCTTACAGACCAAGGTTAACGACAACAATAACAATCACACGCTATACCCTACATCACGCAATTAACTAGTTTACAAACGTGGTAAGAAATAGTGGAACAAAAACTGTCCCAATTGTCCCTTAGATCACATATCGTTTACTGCGGTAAAGTGTTCATTTACATACATTACCATGCCAGCGTTGTTACAGAATACTGCAATTGTAAGAATCCTACTAGTATTATAAATGTGAAAGTTTGTATGTTTCATAATAATAATATCGTAGGTAAATACACACAGCGCCATCTGACCAAAGTAAGCAAAGCTTGTACTATAGAAGTCAGAAAAATGATAGAATACTTAAACGCTTGTTTTTAAAATACATACAGTACACCCAGACACAGAACAAAAATTTGTTTATATCACAAAGTTTGTTACTAAACCATGCGAAAACAGCAGAACGGATTTGGATTTAATTCGGCATACACATAGCTTATTTTACCTGGATTAAGATTAACATAGGTATGAAATACTATCTGTATTTCATACCTATGTTCAATTCAATTCAATTCTTGGTTTATGGCTTTTGTGAAAACGTTTCACAATTCCGCCACTGTCACGTAGAAAGATAGACCATCAAACGCAAGAATTTGTACGGTGTAGAGCCTCGTTGTTCGGTGAATTCGTATAGCAGAGGTTTTTGTTTGTCACCCTGAAACCAAAACATTTAACATGCTACAAGACATACACAAACATATACATACACATAAGTAGGGGACAGAGTGAATGTTAAAATCCTATACATTTATATATTTACAACCTTATTTTTTTTTTTTAATGTACTTACTTACATAAAATATATACAAAGGGAGTAAAAACTAGGGATAGGAGACATTTGAGGGAAGTAGGATGGGGAATTTCAGGAGGTATGACATCGTGCAACGAAAACTGTCTTAAGGGGCAACTGAAGAAGATATGGTCCATGTTTCCCTCATCTAAGCCGCATTCGCATAGGGAATGAATGGCCCCTAATCCTATTCATACCTATGTTAATCCAGGTAAAATAATAAATGACAGTTTGACATATTATGTCAAATTGACAGATGCCAGTTTGACAGTTTTTTTTTTTAGGTTGTCAGGCTAGGTGTTGCCCACAGCTCACCTGATGTTAAGTGACGGTGTAAACACACCTAGCCTGGAATGGAACTGGCTCGCAAGTGAGGCTGCCGGAACACGCCGTTAGGTGTTTGGCGACAGATTTTCAACTTGAGAGTGGTAGCTAGCCAGCCAAGTACTAGAAAGTACCCTGCCACCATGCTATGGTTTCCTCACGATGTTTTCCTTCACCAGCAGCTCAAGCTGATTGTTGGGGGTTGAACCCACGACTTTCGGCATACGAGTCGACCGAGCTAACCACTTAACTATCATCGCTACAAATTGACCGATGTCAGATGACTATTGATTATTTGTTACTAACATGTTTCATTTCACTACGGACCAAATTCTAAAGTAAACGCGGACGAAGTCACGGGTGTCAGATAGTACCTACGTAATAAATGTCTACACAGAAAACAGTTTACATTTATAAGTAGTACCTACTGAATAAGCACGTGTAACTACATAGTGATGCTATACTATGTGTTAGATGTGTTATGTGCGTGATAGTTCGGTGGTTAGCACGGTTGGTTCGCAATCCGAATGGCGTGGGTTCAAACCCTAACAATGAGCTTGAGCTGCCGGTGAAGGAAAACATCGTGAGGAAACCATTGCATGGTGGTAGGATAATTTCCTGTATTCGGTTGGCTCGAGTTGAAAATCTTCTGCGAAACATCTTACAGTGTGTTTCTACAGCCTCTCTTGAGTCAATTTATTTATTTATTGAGAAAGAATACGGTAAACCAATTACATTCATCTCACAAAATTTTGACATTCCACAAAAACAAAAATCTAAAATACAATTACAAGTTCCATTCAAGTCTGTTTACCATCTTCGACCACATTATCTCTTTACATTAGGTAAGCTGTGGTCAAACACTTAGCTTGTCAAACATAAAAAAAATATTATAATGGATCTTACTTAGACTGATCAATCAATTCGTTAAATTTAAAAACGAAATTGTGTTAATTATTTATTTGTCAGTTTGTCAGTACCGCGTTTTTGATACTAATCTATGTAACAAACATATTTTTTTTTACTACCCTCATTCCATTACGTCAAGGGGACATAGGAATCGAATAAAAACATGATGTTTACGGCAAATAAAATCACAGAACACAGTGTTATGGTATTCTTATGCTCTTGGGCTGTAAACACGCTTTTTCCATTGCATAACAAAATAAAAATGCTAAATAAATATCTATAAAGAATGCCACAGTTTCTTTGTAAATTTTATAAACATACATATGTTAGGGACAGCATTATTTGTGTTAAAGTTTTTAATTAAATATTGGTGATCAAGTCAGCTAAACTGGTGTATAGTAACCTATGAGGTTTATCTAGTTAAAACTGTCTGGTCGCATAATATTTCGTGTGACAACACTAAGGAAAAGCTCGTGGAGGAGACTGGACACACTCGCGGCCGAACTCGCGGTGAAGAGTAGATGGTAAAAACAAGGACTGGATTATCGGAAACTAAAACAGTAGGCATTAAGTTTTTTAAATAGAATAGTATGTTAAATAAATTAACAAATTTAACAATCGGAATATATTATTAAATAAATTCATGTGTTGTTTTAATCAAGAATCGTAACGAATCAATCAAATACAACACATATATACCTACTAGAATTATTATTATGGTAAATCTTATAGTAGGTAAATGGTTACGGTAAAATTTGGTTTATTGTATGGGTCTAATGTCTTGAGAGGGGTCTAGACGACGTCTCTTTCTGTGCGTTTTCTGTGTGTATACCCAAATTTTACTGCATGCTTTTGATATGGGAGGACTGGCTCTCAAGTGAATTTTATCAACGTATCAAAGTTTTTAGTCCACTGCTGGAAGTGCTGGGGTACATGACCTTCCAAATGCATGCCACATAAGCATGTATAGTAAAAATTACGTCGCACGTAAAAAATTGTCAAATGTATTAAAAAAGGCAGTCTTCGTTTAATCCGCTGTCACACTTTCCATACGCTATCTTTCGCTTGCGGATTTTCCTACGTCTCGCAAATTGATATGCCAATCCTTCAGATCTTCAGTTTTTCACATCTACCGTTTGCTATTTTACGTACCTATTCATCCTCAGTATTCAATCTATTGAGGCCATGGAACAAAATTGATTGAGGCTTTTTCTTTTTCTCGCTTCGACCATAGCACGGTCATAGGCAGCCCGTACACGTAGCGCGCGATCCGCGATCCGCGATCCGCGATCAATGATCGCGATCCAGACTGATCGTGTACGAAGCGGATTGACGGACTGATGCTCCGGATCGCATAATATCTAGAAATTTTGAAATCATGATCGCGGATCGCGGATCGCGGATCGTGATCATGATTGAACGTGTACGGGCTGCCATACATTGTGCAAGTTCTTCTTTGATTTTGGCGTCACATTTTGTGCATTTGCCAGTGTCAAGTGTTTTACCTTTTCAAGTTTCATAAGTCAAATAAGTTGTTTGGCTATAGTTATAGTCGAAGTCCAGTCTTGCTCAAGTCCAGCCCGTGTCAGTAAAGTCTATTCATGCTTTAGACAAGTAGTGGTGGCTTTACTATAAGCTTCGTTTAGTTTTGGAAGCAACACGAAAAATCACGTTCCATTACATTATATCATTTGCCCACACTCGCGCTTCTAATTCGGCACTTTATGAATAAAATACCACCATTTTTATGCAAACACACGAAAAACACTATTTTTGTAAAAAAATACAACGGTGCGACACGACTCTTTCCGCGTTCCCGCCAAAACTCTGCCAGTTTCCGAGTTCTCTATTGAATCTTCTGTCGCGCCATAAATTCGATTATCATAATCGAGCCATGGGTCACTATATTAATTCATTGGGCGACAAAGTACCATAAGAAGGTGAAACAAGGAGTCGACCGTTATCTTTGCAGGTTATGATTTATATTTGTAGGGTTTAAGCCCTTTTTCCAGAGGGCCTGATCAACTCAGAGTTACCCCCGCGATCGACTACGGCTCCAGTCAAAGCGCAGCGACTGCGCCCGGGTGCTCCATGCGTGGGGGGATACCTGGCCGTTTCAGTTCATCCCCCCTTTTATTGCACCCGCTGGATATGGGGCTTTGCCCCACGAGGACTTCCACCACCCCTTTAGTCCTGCTCTTTCTCCAATCTACATAGCCGATCGTCTGCTACCCAGTTATGTGTACACCCGGGTACATCTCTGGGGGTGAGCCTGCGCAACGCAAGAGCTCTTCCTGTCCAATTTACGTAACTCTAATTATATGGTACGCATTGATTGGACTTTGCTCATCCGTAATCCATACCTAGACACGGTCTCCTCATTATTTCTCTCCATGGTTGGATAATGCATAAGCACTTACCAGATCGAAACTGGTCGTTACTGTCGGTCGCCTGTACCTCCGCCGTACTTATCAGTGTGCTCTGTCTTAGTGCCAACGCGCCATCTTTTTCTATGTCGAACCTACCGACATTTTTTTATCCCGTCAAAGCATACAAGTAGCATTACTACCGTGCAAAAATTAGATTGACACTAAGATGACAGTGACACTTACTATTTTTTTTTTTTAATAATTTGCTCCTTCGGGCAGGCTAAAGCTATAAAGCCATACTGCTTTGTCTTAAGTGTTATTTCTGCTGTATCTTAGCTATAGTTATAGTCAAAGTCGTCTTTGTCAAGTCCAGTTCGTGTCAGTTAATTCCAGTCATGCTTTAGTAAAGTAGTGGCAACTTTACTATAAAGCTTCGATGGAGTTTTGGAAGCAACACAAAAACTCATGTTTCACCACATTATATCATTTTCCCACACTCGCGCTTGTAATTCGGCACTTTATGAATAAAACTCCACCATTTTTATGCATAAACACTCGAAACACTAGTTTTGGAAAAAAATACAACGGAGCGACACGACTCTTCCCGCGTTCCCGCCAAAACTCCTGACACTTACTAAATTGTTGACGGTGACTCGCGCATAGCGCGACATCTTCGTATTCTTTTTTGTTTTTGGCGTCGCACTTTGTGTATTTGCCAGTATCTAGTGTTTTGATATTTTCTGTACGATGAAAAATCAAGTATAAGTCTAAATCGCAGTCAAAGTAACGTAAAATAATAAAAAGTCCAATCGTACCCTATTATTAAAGTAGAAGCAATTTTACTAGAAGCTTCGACAAAGTTGTCAATGCAACACAATATACATGTTTCACCATATTGATATAAGATTTCATTGAAACAGGCAAAATACACAGAGCGCGATGCCAATGAAGACATGAAAAAATAAAGGTTTTATGAAAACATTTCCTACTATTTAGGTCATATTTCAAATGTATTTTCATTACATAAATTATGCTAAATAAGAACGAGTTTAATAAGAAGAATAGGCATTTGCAAGATTATGAAAAAATGTGCTTTTCTGTAAAAATTTAGTATCTAAGTAATATTAGAGCTATATTTTAAGATGTATCTTCTCATTAATTTTCGAATTACCTCACTAAATACCGCCTGCAGAAAATAATGGTTTGCCCATTACCATTAGGTAGGGAGGTCCAACTAAAATTCTGCCTACAACTTAGAACATTGTTTGCGAACATAAGTTAGAGGTCATAATTCAGACCGTACCTAAATAAATTATGCTGGTCGAGTAATGTATTCCGTAAGAGCTTTCAGACTATGCTATAAATGCTGCAAAACCTTTTCCTTTTCCTCCATAGATTCAAAGCGTTGCTTTGAAAATTTTATTTTGTAAACACTAAAAAAGTATCTACCTACCTATGCCAGAATGATTTTAGTAAAACGAACTGTTTTCAGTTTATTTATTTATTTACGAACGTGCTATGGTAAAAAAAAAGAGAAAAAAAAACTAATAAGTATTTATTAAACTTGTGCGCTTTACGTTGAAATGTTTTATTGCAAGCATGCATATCAAAGTATTATCAATCTACAAAGTACCTATAAATCTGTTTTTATTTAAGAACATTTTTTTTAAAGCTATGATACACAAAGAAATTGAAATATGATTTTTCACGTTGCTTCCAAAACACGCCACTACTTTACTAAAGCATGACTGGACTTGACTGACATGGACTGGAATTTAACTATAACTGTAGCTACAAGGCAACTTATTTAACTAATGAGACTTGACACTGGCAAATGCTCAAACTGCGACGCCAAAATCAAAGAAAAAGAAGAACTTCAAAGAATGCCTATTAGCGTAGGATTTAAAGAGTACCATTTTTACAGCCGTACCTACGCTTTTCGGGGAATTGAGACTCCAGTACAAAGTTCCAAAACCTCGCTGTGTGAATAAGAAATGAGAAATCGATATCCTTTGTACGCACGTTGAAATATCTACTAGAAATGTACCAATGCAAACCAATGTGTCGTATTAGTTGCGTTCAATTATTACCACCATGGGATTAAAGAGAAGAACCCTTTGGCCATCAGTGGGACGGGACATATAAGGCCAAAAAGAAATACCAGAAGGTAATTATGTTTTTCGTTATTAACTCGATAGTCATCATGGTAAACAGTTTTATAGCGAAGAGCCTCCACCACTAGTGGTTCTCACCAAACAGTATATTCCTAACTAGACCTTTTCATAACTGTAAACTATATTTACTTCAACTATACAAAGAAAATTACGTAACTAGAGTAAAATTAAAGTCATATTTCGACTGCACTGTATAATGTAAGTGCAACGCTTTTTAATTTGCTAGGATAGTATCATTTTGCCTGAATGTTGAAACAAAGTACCTATATCATCAGCCCAAAGTAGGTAAATAAATATATTTTTAGTCCACTGCAGTACATAGGCAGAGACAAAAATTTATCGTCGTGTCATTTAAAACAATACAACGGGGCGACATGACTCTTTCGCGTTCCCGCTAAAACCGAAATTAGGTTCAATTCAATTCTTGATGAATGGCCTTTGCGAAGGTTCTCCACAATTCCGCCAATGTCACGGGAAATTAGGTTTTTAAATGGAGAACCTCCTGTCAAAAGTAGTGTTTTTTTTTTTTTTTGTTTTGGCGTCTCGTTTTAGCATTTGCCAGTGTCAAGTATTTATATATTTTCAAGTTTCAAAAGTTCAATTAGTGTCCTCGTAGCTAAAATTATAGTCGAAGTTCAGTATTGGTCAAGTACAGCCCATGCCAGTCATTTTACTATAAAGTTTCGATGGAGTTTTGGAAGCAACACGAAAAGTTATGTTTCACCACATTATATCATTTTCCCGCACTCACGCTTGTGATTCGGCACTTTATGAATAAAACACCACCATTTTTATGCATAAACACTCGACAAAACACTACTTTTGGAAAAAAATTGAAGCTTGTAGTAAAGTCACCACAACTTTACTAAAGCATGACTAGACTTGACTTGATCAAGACTGGACTTTTTAAGTTATGAAACTTATGGACTACTTTTTAACTTATGAAACTTGAAAATATTAAAACACTTGGCACTGGCAAATGCTCAAAATGCGACGCCAAAAGCAAAGTAGAAAAAGAACCTTAATTTTAACTTGACACTGGCAAATGCACAGAAAGTGCGACGCCAAGTCGTCCTCGGAGGAATAAGAAGAAAAAAAACCCTAATTTCCAGTAGCTTGTATCCTATGCAGTAGTTGGCACCACACAAAGTATTTGTCATAACAGCGAAATGTCGGTGTAAGTACCTACATATGTTTGGTAGTTCATGCTTTGGTAGGTTTCGAATGAAACTGACAATGTAGATAGTTTATTTATGTCGAAAAACGTAGGCGAAACCGCGGGGTACAGCTAGTTTATAGTATTTTAACGTTTTGTATTAGTGTTGTAAAAAAGTAATTGCTACGAATATAATGTTTTTAGTTAAATAGCATAGTATGAAACCTTCGTTACTTGCCCAGTCCCGCCTATTATAAAAAAATACACCCAATTTGTATACATTTGTAACCCTGTCGGTGACATGCATTAGAGTCCCTTATCAAAGAGTGATTGGAGTCGTGGTCAGAAAAGTTTCCGGGTTTTATGCACTGTAATTTAAGGTGATAGAGGTCAAAGTTGAATGTAAATGCTACGTATGAAAGATATAAAGTAGCGCACATGATACGTAGCTGAAAGCAAAGGAATCAAAGTTAGCGAAGCGAAAAGTTTGTTTTCTTATTATGGTAATTTTAGTAAAGGTTGATATAGAACCTTGGAGTTTTTTTGCACATAAAAAAAACTTAGGTAGATAATTTTTTTCTCTTTCATAATGTTGTTTGATATAAATAAAGTACTTACTTGTGTCTTATATTAGAACATAAATAATAATAATTTTTTTTCATATAAACTTTATAAAGTAGACGAATAGGCAGCATTTAGCCTTTTGACGGTAGGTATTTTAAATTATATACTTTTGGCTGTGAAATAATTATAAACAAAAAAATGGATGAAAATTCATCAAAAAGATTTTTTAAATGAAAAAGTAACGAACGATACGCTCTCCTGATGGTAAGAGATAACTCAATATGTTTATGATCATTGCAGCAATACACAGAACTTTGAGTAACAGAACAAAGTCTAGCTCCTGTACCCTGAGCTTCTTATTTCGATATCTGTTAGGCGCTCACGAAAAAGCTACGCGATTGCGAACCATATTGCGCAGACATACGATTTATGGTTGCGTAGCCACTTCTTGAGTGTCTAACAGGTATCGCTATAAGTAGCTCAGAGTACGGGGGCAGGGCATCGCTTCTTTGGCGTTCTTTACTTTGATTTCGATGGTTAGTCTCAACAGCCCTGTAATTTCGGTAGCTGCTTTCTTGTGTGAATTGTAAAGCTGAACACTGTAATCCACTTAAAAAAAAGTAGGAGGTTCCCAAATCAAATCAATGTTTTTTTATGTTTGTTACATCAGAACTTCGTCAGGTTTTTTTATTTGACATAATATAATAATATTTATTTATGTATACTTGCAGATTGGTCGTTTGTCATGTTTGGGCTTAGGATATCGGTTTTTTGTCGTTAATGTATCTATATTACGAGAAACGTTTTGAAAAATCACAAGAAATACTAACAAAACATAACAAAGTTAAATAGTCTATTAGTCTGACACACAGTTGACAAGTGTACTAGTGTGAGCACGCCTTTATTCACAGACCGTGTCTTCTACCTCTATAAGTACGTAATGACGGCAATTCAATATGTTTTACGGACTTATGAAAACGAGTTGTGTATAGAATTATGGGAACGAACTTGAGAGGAGTATAATTTTGTTTCCTTTGATTGTCGGTAGAGTATACGATATAATGGCGTGGAAAAAAGGGTCTGTAAACTTGAGGAGTATAAGGTAAAAGGATTTGAATAATGATATCACAAGTACCTACCTATAATATGTGTTAAACATAATGCAAACTGGGTTTACTTGACACTTTTTAGACCGGAGGACACTTTGACTTGATTTTGATTGAGACTAATTTTATAGATAACTTATTATTACTGGGGTGTAAAGAGAAAATAGAGGAACGTTAACTCAATCGTTATATAATATTAAAAAAAAGTATTTATGTATTCTATCAGTTATCTGACTTCCATCACACAAGCTCTGCTTAGTTTGGGGCCAGATGTTGCTGTGTGTATAGTCCTACTATATCTATTTGTTTATTTATAATAATTATTACATAAAAAAATAATTGTTATATAACGATAGAGTCAATGATTTATAAAAGAGAGTCTTATAATTGACTAGCGGCCCGTCCCGGCATCGCACATGTGAACATTAATTTTTTAGTTAAATTCTAGTAATAAATATAGCCTATGTGACTCAAAGATAATGTAATATTCAAACGGTGAAAGAATTTTTGAAGTCAGTCGAGTAGTTCTTAACTTTATTTATTACAAACATACAAAAATCCAAAAATACAATTTTTTTCCTCTTTATATCAGATCACAACAGAACAGAATAGAATCCAAATACAACGAATTGTTTCCTATGTTGATACAAAAAGTTATAGTTATGATTGGATTATTACCTACAACAGTTGTAGGTAAGAATGAGATACGTAAAAATGTTATAGGACTATTATCTTTGACCGAATATTTGTAAACAGCCCTTTCACCGGCCGCAACTCCTCCACAATACTGGCTGTGCTGGCCGTTTATTACTTCTCAGACGTTTTATTTAAGTTAAAAATGTGTTAAGAGATTTACAACAGCAGTGAAATCATTAATCTCGCCATTCAACTGCGGCGCCGGCGAGATCAAAAGAAAAGGGCCAAATAAAAGATTCCTATCCCTTTTTATGACGAGCGACTCACACGGGTTTCTAATTAATTCATCAAGGTGTTAGAATCAAATAAACATTATAATACATATAGCCTTGCAATGGGTTTCAACCTTCTGATTTAATAAATATTATTACAGTTTTCAACGTTTGTAACGTGTGGAGAAATATGAACGTTCGACGACAGTACCTATGTCATAATTTTTAAGTTCTACGTACATAATTATATCTATGGTTGTTTGACCACAGCTCATCTGATGTTATGTGACATTGTGGTCGAAGATGATAAAGACATTTATTGTGGAATGAGAACTGGTTAATTAATTGATTCAGGCGTTACTTTGCGAAAGTTCATTTTGAATGTTCAAGGTATATATCTAGTTTATTTCCGCTTAACAGTCGTTCCAGTTCCAACAGTGATGAGGACTTAAATTAAACTAATTTGACACAGCTTATTAATTAAAAACCTAATCTTACTTAAAATCTAGAACTAATTTGACACAGCTTATTAATTAAAAACCTAATCTTACTTAAAATCTAGAACTAATTTGACACAGCTTATTAATTAAAAACCTAATCTTACTTAAAATCTAGAACTAATTTGACACAGCTTATTAATTAAAAACCTAATCTTACTTAAAATCTAGAACTAATTTGACACAGCTTATTAATTAAAAACCTAATCTTACTTAAAATCTAGAACTAATTTGACACAGCTTATTAATTAAAAACCTAATCTTACTTAAAATCTAGAACTAATTTGACAAAAACCTAAAAATGTAGTTTGACAAAATTTAATTAAAATAACAAAAAATCTAATAAAAATAACCATAAGTCTTAAAATCCTCCTCTCTCTGCAGTAACCACTTGCCGACACGTGTTTCGCCTCTACACGAGGCATCCTCAGGACGTGTTGACTCTTCGAGTGCTTGGTCGAGACTCTCGACCAAGACTGTCAAACCCATACCGTTCAGCTTTTGAAGCAGACTTACTACCAATGAACCATCAGGCTGTCAGTCTGTCAGTTGAGTACTAAAATGTACCCTACCATGCTATGGTTTCTTCATGATGTTTTTCTTCACTTGCAGCTAAAGCTCATTTATGGGATTTGAACCCAATGTTCATACATTGGGTTCAAATCGGCCCGCACTAATTACTGAGCTATAATCTCTAAAAACAACCACAACAATTAGTTTTTATTTCGGTTTCTTTTTGATACTACCTAGTCTTGAGTTGGAGAGAATTTAAGGTGGTTAAGTGATGATGATCCAGTTAGAAACAAACATGAAGTTTGTTAGAAATACTCGTTAAGGCTATTTCCAAATTTATTACCAGAAATTAATATAGCCGTTTGTCTAACAACTAAATCAAAATGCATTCTCAAATAGATTTAGTCAGTAGTAAAGTGTAGATTCGTCTCAATCAAGTAAGTTGGTCTAGGAATCCTACAATAGATCTCACTTAGTCTAAAGTTAAGTTTTAGGTACATTTGGTTAAGAACTTAATTTCAGTAGGCTATCATTTGTTAGATACTCAGTATAGTCTGTTTTTGTACATAATAAGTTCATCGAAATCAGTCAATACATCCTCGAGACATCGTCAGGAAAGCTGTTTCATACAAAATGTGCGATAACATGACTGTATTATAAGAAATCTCTATATCTTATATTATATATTGTTTAAGTATATAAAAAATAGTTGCACCATTTATAAAAAAGAGCACAGAAGATAAAAATAGATAAAAGAATCTTATGAGCTAGTGCATAAATGGCGGCCTTATTGTTAAGAGTGATCTCTTACAGGCAACCAAGAATGAAAAACGCAATACAGATTAAGAACGGCCGGTTTTTATATGTATATTAGCTGCGCCCCGCGGTGTTAACCGCTACATGTTTTCGTTCCTCCATGCTAAATTTCGTGCAAATCCGTTTAGTAGTTTTTGCGTGAAAAAGTAACAATCATACTCATAAACTTTCGCATTATATTAAGTTCTAACTTAATTACTCATTAGAAAAAAAACATATTTTGTTACCAATAGATCAATAGATATATAACTCTTTATTGTTCAAGATTACAGAATAAATAAAGAAAATTAGAAACATACATGTAATCTAAGATATTATTTGTAACCCATTAACATGGCAAAATAAGCAGTGGCGGCCTTAGGGGGTGGCAAACAGGGCAACCGCCCAGGGCCTAAAAAGTCTTTACCATATATGTCCCCCCACCCTAAACGCATGATTTCATTATTAGTGCAAGCATGTTACGGCCACTTGAGCACTCGAATTAGTTTTGTAAAACGGACTCAAAGGAAAATGGCCTCACAATGATCTGTCGCCCCGGGCCTCGCAACAGCTAAGGCCGCCAGTGAAAATAAGTAGGTACCATTGTCATAAAAAGGATTAATCACCTGTTAAAGCTGTGAACTTTAACAAGACACTTAACCGAGTACTTCGAGTTCTTCAGTTAATTAAACAATACTTTTTGTCGACCTCCCAATGCTGAGTTGAACGGTTTTTGTCACGGACTCTAATGAGAATTCGATCTGAGAGGTCAAGCATCCGCGGCGAAGCAGAAAAAACATGATTTCGTAAGATAGACGCAACAAACATATAGCCTTGTGGCGAACTAGTTTTGTTTTTATGTCTAAATAATACAATTTAGCAAATTCTTTTCAAATTCCTTGCCGTTTACACACCCATTCTATATTTAGCACAAGCTATACCTACGAAGGAAATAATTCTTGGCCATGGAGTCATTGTCCTTTAGCCGAATCATTTTATTTTTTTTAGACATTTTTTTATTTTTATCTAAATTAAAATTTTTATTTTTTTTATTTCAGGCAACATGACCCGTATAAAAATACAAATACAATTAAATTGACTAAAATATTAACGTAACACAATAACTAAACAAATATTTATGTAGCGATGATAGCTCAGTGGTTAGCGCGGTAGGTTCGCATGCCGAAGGGCGTGGGTTCAAACCCCAACAATGAGCTTGAGCTGCCGGTGAAGGAAAAACATCGTGAGGAAACCATAGCATGGTGGTAGGGTACTTTCTAGTATTCGGCTGGCTAGCTACCACCCTCAAGTTGAAAATCTGCCACCAAGCATCTAACGGTGTGGACCGGCAGCCTCACTTGAGAGCCAGTTCCATTCCAGGCTAGATGTGCTTTACCATCTTCGACCACACCTTCATTTAACATCAGGTGAGTTGTGGTCAAACACCTAGCCAGTCAACACAAAAAAAAAAAAATTGATAACACAAGACAAGTCAAATGAAACATTTAAATATATAGATATTTAGAATAGTTAACTTTTGTGCCGATTTCAGAATTTGTCCTGCAGCAAATTTTATTCACAAATTATACAACATCGAATTAGTAATTCAGTTCGCGTTACAGGTCAGCGTGCTTCATCTTAGACCACACTATTACTTCATATCGGGCAGGGTGTGGTCAAACGCGAACACATTTGAAATAAAAAAATTTCTGCGTAGATTTGTAGTAGGTAGAGCATAACTTATAGAACTAATAGTCTCCCAGTTTTGGCTGCCATAAGATGGCATAACTTTCATAGTATATTTTTTTTTTTTTATAATTATACGCTCCACAGACGCTGGGGTCCGTGACCTTTGTCAACTTTAGTTACAATTTTTTTTTTTTTATATTATATTAGTGTTGTGATTGTTATAAAAAAAAAACAACTAAAAAGAAACAAAGTAGATAACTTCAATCAACGAAGATTGAAGTTTTCTTTTTTTTTTTTTTTCATATTATATTAGTGTTATGTGATTGTTATAAAAAAAACAACTAAAAAGAAACAAAGTAGAAAACTTCAATCAACGAAGAAACACTCAATTTAAATTCTGACGAATGTGGAATTTGTCAATTATGGAATAATGATGTTTACAGTTTCGTCTTAAGACTAAAAAGCGGCATTTGGAATGGTTATGGAACGTGGAATGTGACGAATGTGATCTTAATCATATTGGATTCCGTTAGGACCCAAAAAAATTGTGTTAACACAAACTGGAAACTTAAGAGTTAGTGGCCACAAGTAGCGGCCTTATCGCTTAAAGTGGCCTCTTCCAGGCAACCATAGGTTGAACTAAAACAAAAGAAATCGTAAGATGTCAAATAACTCATATATATTTGTATATATACATTTTTATTTTCTGGGTGACTAGAGATGTACCAAAGGTTTTATTTTGCTATCAAGCTAAATTATGAAAGAAAGTATAATAAATATCTTCAATTAAACAAAACAAAATAACTTAAAATAATAACTACTCTAAAAGACCACTATCAATGGGAATAGTTCCCAAAACGCTGGCCCCATTGACGCGTTGTATGGCAATACTCAAACGCTGAGCAAAATAAAGGCCAGCGTTTTGTTCACGTGTGGCGTCGACCAAACGAGATGACAATTCTTTAAAATTTTTTTTTGCTTCCGGTCCCCACGGTCCCAAAGTTTCAACCCCAAAAGGCTCAAATATGTACCCACTGTCCAGGGTACTATACTTGCGCCTTTTGAGGTCTTCTGCAAATTCCGCCGCTGCGCCAGCCCTAATCTGAGTTCTTGGAAGATGTGACGGCGCAAAAGTGTCAACGCAGGTGGCGTCCCACACTAAAGGCCGTCCCATCTTCCAGGGAATCAAAGTCATTCCGTCGGGTCTCTTACCATCATCTCTTATAAGGCCGCTCGGCTCTAGGATGGCTGCGCAATTGGCGGTGGTAAGAGCCCGGCGGATAATGTCATTAAGACTGGCGTGCCGCGGAATCCTACCCGAGCTTCTTGTACAGGAAAGACCGTGGTGACCGAGCTGGTCGACAGCCACGCCACATTGGCAGCGGTGTGGAGCGCCGCACGGTGTGCCCAATCGAAGGGAAGCTGCAATTCGAAATGTGGATGAATCCAAAAGAGTACCGGTGTTAGGCGAAGGAAGGGCCTGTAGCCACAAACCCGATTCCCATTCAGCAACAGCTAATAGACGGGCACGATCTGCAGAGCTCAAGCACGTATTTAAAAGTTGCTTCCGCACTTGCTCACAGATCGGACCATCCCATTGCCGCTGCAAAGATGGAGTTTTTGGGAAATCGGTGTTTGGACATGCTACTACCCATGCGTTCCTGGCCTCGTTCATGTACGGTACGTCAATGTGAGACGTGGTAGATAAAATTTTATTTATTAAATTCATGTTACCGTGCACCGAGGACTGGAACGCAGGGAGAGCAACACCTGCTACGGAGCGAATGCCTAAGCCCCCCAAACGCACCGGTAGCGTAGCCTGCAACCACTCTCTGTTATTTAAGTTTATATTCAAAATCATGCTTAAAGTTTTTTTAATGATGTTGTCTAAATTTTGTATAAGTTGCATGTTTCCAAAGTTGACAACATCTGGCCAAATATGTGAATTTTGGGACAAAACCGCAAAAACGTAATATAAATAGGTATCGTAAATAGATATATACATAAACAAAATTATAAGATAGAAGGTCCGATGTAATTATTTTTGCTGCTGCTGAAATAAGGATAACATGGTCCTGGATTTGTTGACAAATATTAACCATGTTATTGCTATCTTCACGGATTTATTACCTTCGTTTATTAGCTATCGGGGAATCGAGCCCCATCTCTAACTATACCTACTCGTACCTACAAGGTGTACGGCAAGCGCTCCTTTAAACGTATCCAAATGCTGGAAGACAGGTGCGTTTTAATATCATTGAGGTGAATGAAATGGAATTAATGAATAAATAGAATAACTTGCTACTGTTTTATCTCGATGGAGTGACGATATGCGTAGGACAGCTGACAAGGAAAGAAACACTGAAGGTCGGACTGAGTTGCGTGTCTTGGTAGAGACTATGATAAGTTGATTATGATGATGACTTTGTGTACTCGACAGCCCTGTTGGCTCATTGGTAGTATATTTCCTTTAAGAGCTGTAGGGCGTGGATTCGATTTCCACCCAGCACAAACATTTTATGGTATAAATAAATTAATTAATTAAAGCAAAATAAATGGTGGTTAAAAAATAAAATAAAATAAAAAATCTGGTTGGTCTGCATTCATTATAAGTATTAGGTTATGTTTTATGTAAATACAAAAAAAGTATGTAAGCAGTCCATCAGCTATCTGATTCTCATAGTACATGACACTGTGTGAAATTTTCTACGATATTTATTAAATATCATAAATTTCACACAGTGTAATACGAAATAGTTGAACTAAGCTGGGAAGGGTGTCGTACCTGTCATTGTGAACAATGTGACGTCAAAGATGTGCGTGCTGGTTCTTATTAGTGTCAATGATGTCAATCGGCGTAGGTAGTAAGATTTTATTAAATTGTCAACAAAAGCAATAAACGATTTATGTTTTAGCGATTAGTGTAAATAAATCAAATTTAAGTTCACGGTCTAAGAATAAGGACGCCACACCTTAAGCTTACAACTCTATAAAACACCATAACCGAGAGATTAAGCAAATCTCTTCACCTTGAGTGTCGTAAACAACTCAAGTCAAACGTTACGGTAAGCGGGTGTTTAAATCTTAATTGGTCGTCGTGTTCTTCGTAAAAACGTACAAAATTCCGTGTTCATTTTACAAACATGTTGTTTGTAACTAATCAAAACAACAAAAAAATTAAGGTGTAATTTGTTTGTTCTGTGTCTGGGTGCTCTGTATATATAATGTATGTACATAAAAAAAAAGGTATTTATGTAATCTATCAGTTATCTGACTTCCATCACACAAGCTCCGCTTAGTTTGGGGCCAGATGGCGCTGTGTGATATTTATATTTATTTATTTATATAATAGGGGTTACAAGATTTTGGGTACGTAAACATACTTTTTGTTTTCATATAAAACTAGCTGCGCACCGCGGTTTTACCCGCTTGGTGATGGATGATGGTGATAAAAAGTATCCTATGTCTTATTCCAGGGCCTCAAGTGCATGCAAAATTTCACCCAAATCCGTTGAGTAATTTACGCGTGAAAGCGTAACAAACATACTCACATTCGCGTTCATAATACTAACTGTGTTACCCGCTACATGTTTTCAGGATGAAAAGTAGCCTATGTGGTAATCCAGCGTCTCCGCTACATCCATAGCAAATTTCATCCAAATCCGTTCAATAGTTTTTAGCGTGAAAGAGTAACAAACATCCATCCATCCAAACTTTCACAAAACGTCTCTGATTAGCAATTTACTTTTTTTTTGTTTTAAACTAACGCCTAGTTTAGCATGACAATATAATTAAACGTCGGTTTCGTGCGTAGACACTCTGCAAGCAAAATACGATAAAAGAGTAAACAAAAGAATTTCCAAATAAAAAATAGAAAAAGGCGCAATGTCACATTATTTTTTATATTTTGCCATTTGTGTAACACCATAGAAAGTGTCAAAAAATTACTTTTTTTAAACTACTTTTTATGTGTTACCTCAGAACTCCGTCATTTATTAACTGATTTAATTTTTATTTATTTAAAAGGATATATATATACTTTCAGATAACTACTTTCCTTTTCTAGGCACTTTCATACGTTGAGGAATTTCCTTGGACGTACCAAACGTTTCGACTACGTTTCTCATCCGTCACGGTCAAGGAATGGAACAAGCTACCGGCTTCCTTGTTCCCTGATTGATATAATCTGGATCTTTTCAAGGTCAGAGTGAATTGGTATCTTCTAGGTCTGCGTGCTTCATCTTCGACCACATCGTCGCTTACCATCAGGCGAGTTGGTGGTAAACGCGGACTTATTCGTATTAAAAAAAAGAAAAAACAGATAGGTTCCATAGAAATGTCATTATCATTCAATTTAATTGTTTGATTTTTAAACCAAAACACCTAAAACCTAGCAGTGTTTGGGCATAGGGGTATGGAGTCGGTAATTTTTGAATTATGAACTGCTTGGAATAAAAATCTCAGTGCTCGCAGTAAACGATTACGGGCTAAAGATGATGATGATGCTCTCAAAGTTCTAGTGCCTATTTCTGGTATTTGAGATAAAATTGCTAAAAAAATATAGTTTTTCTTTTCCTATGTACCGTCCAACGAAATAACAATAATCCCTTGCCATTATTGTCGTACAATACGAGAATAAGGTTTCAACTATTTTTAAACATAAAACAAATAAGCCCCTTCTATTTTTCTTTCAATATTATCTGCTCACATCCAAACTATTATTAACTTTGTTGAAATGAAATAGAATTAGATCTTTCTCTGATAATATTTTACCAACTCGACTATTGGAACTATATAACTCGAATGGGGTGGTTCTCCCCCTGACCTGACCTCTGCAGGTTTTCCCGAAGAATTCACTTGTTTGGCACTGAAACAACCAATAAAGCTGTCAGAGCTTAAGAATTTAACAAATAAATAAGTAATAACTAACAGAGTTCTTTTTGGTAAAATATTTTCAGGCCACAAATAAGATTTATTATGTTATAGAAATAATAAAATTCTGCGAATGGAGTTGAGAAAACCGACGATTCGATTTTTCTTATGTATTTCCTTTTTATTTTGAAATATTTTTTTTTGACATGAAGGCACCCAGGTTGTATCTATCAGTGAAAACCCACTCGGGCAACAAATTCCAATGTTTAGAGGGTCGTACAATGAAGGTAGACTCGAACCGTTAGTTCGAGTCTTTGGAATATCGAGCATGAGGCGGTGTCGCTTCTTGGAGCTCCTGGCTGTCCGATAGTAGAATGGGCAGGGGGGAATTAGGTCATGCAGATCTGAAGCACACTCACCAAAGTGTATATTATAAGTGTGTATTGTGTGTGTGTATATTGTTATATTTGTTCTACTAAAAAGTATATTACGTGACGTCATCGGATAAAGCTAATGTTGGATAAAGTTATGATTTATTATGTACAGCTAAATTTGCTCTGACAGCTGTTGCAATAAATCTCAATTTAGATTTAATGTTGTCATTCTTTAGCTTAATATGTAATTAAATAATTCCCACAGCGCCACGTGGTGTGAAATTCCGTCCTTAACAAGGTTACGCGTAACGGTAGTATTAAGCCGAAAGGAGCTCATCACTACAATAACATGACTATGAAAAGCAGCTGTTTTGTACATTTTGTTAAAAGTCAACTTATTACATATTTTTGTACGGCAATTTTTTTTTTCGTGTTTTCAGGGTTGGTCTCGCATTTTTAACGCAACTATCAAAGACTGATGCGTTTGACCCCCACACAACTCGCCTGATGGTAAGCCACGATGTGGTCGAAGATGAAGCATGCAGACAAAGAAGGCACCTATTCATTCTGATATTGTTGATACTTATTCCAAGAGATATGATGTAAAAGTATTAATAATTGTTTCTAATTAAGAGTTTAGTTAGTTTATTAATTACGTTCAATCGGGAAAAATATCAAGATTGCTGGAAGGAAGTATTCAATTCATTACAATACTTACACATTTACAAAGTTATGAGCTAAACTGAAATATATGTACGCGTATGATGCCACTTTTTACTACTTTTTTGGTTTGCGTCTGATGTTGAACGAAGATGCGGTCGGAACACGTTTGTCTAGAAAAAAACAAACGAGATTGTAACTATCGGAAACATCTACTCGGGGGCAGCGAATTTTATAGTTTAGCGGTACGTACCTACTATGAAAGTAGAATCAAACAGTTTAGTTTGATATTTGGCACTTTTGAAAGTCTATGCGGCGTATTGGGTATTTGAGTTCATTTATACGTTGCCATACTATGGGATATTACATTTAAAAAAAAATCGTTTTTTAATAACAAAAACTAGAGTTTTACTATAGTGCGTGATGATATCCTTTATTCTTTACATACTTGCCTTAAAAACTAAATTTTCTACGCGTTGGAGCCCGTCGCTCTAACTGTGTTACGTAGAAGGTACTTTAATATTGAATTGAGCAATTAAAAGTTTAGGAAGCTGGCAACCTCCTCGGTCTCGGAGGAATATGGAATTTCATTTATTTAACGCAGGTAGTGTGGAATGGCCTCGAAGCGGACTACTGTAGAGCCTAACTATTTCGAAAATGGTGCAATTTTAATTAAAAACTTAGCTATTGCTTCAAAACAAACATTGGTTTTGCAACAAAGGACATGATTTGCTTTGTATGAAAGCGTGGTACCCGATCTATAGTTACAATACTACTGAGTATACTGAGTATATATTACTATACTACTAATACTGAGTAGGTACTTTATATATATTTCTATAGCTATGCATCTGTTACATTACGTCTGTTAGCATGGTGATAAGCTAGCTACCACCCTCAAGTTGAAAATCTGTCGCTAAGCATCTAACGGTGTGTTCCGGCACCCTCACTTGAGAGCCAGTTCCATTCCAGGCTAGGTGTGCTTTACCATCTTTGACCACGTGAGCTGTGGTCAAACACCTAGCTTGTCAATCATAAAAAAAAAACATAAAAAGCTGTTACAAGTTTAAATCACACACGAAGTGTAAAGTTTGCTAACCTGAAAAATTAATAAACAAACTTTTTACCTTATTAACTGATGGCTGAAACAATTAATAAGCTCTGATCTATGTATCTACTTATAAAGTTTTTAACGATTTTTAATGCTTGGCACGTATTTTGTCTGTTACGCCCATATTTTTCATCCCTCGTTAAGAATAATACCTACTCGTTTTAAATGAAATCATGTTGCGAATCCAAACTTCTTTTTAATCAATTGAATTTATTTATTTATTACATTATATCGTGTGCATAATAGTATATTATTAAACTTAATTATCTGCGATTACGCAAGTATTTTTTTTACGAGACTGCCCAAAAAAAAGTGTAATGTTATTAGGGTTCATCTATCTATATTTATACTATTATGAAGAGGAAAGATTTGATTGTTTGTATTGAATAGGCTCCAAAACTACTGGACCGATTTCAAAAATTCTTTCACCGTTGGGAAGTTACACTATCCCCGGGTGACATAGGCTACTTTTTATCCTTGTATTCCTACGGGAATGGGAACTACGCGGATGAAACCGCGAGGCGTCCGCTAGTGTATGTATATGATACATACATACGTTGTCTACACATGTGAGTTTATTTAGTTTTATTTATTCCACCATTACTTTTAAATGCTCGAATTGATTAGGATGTGATGATATCTTTTGTATCCTTAGAATAACACCGGCTATGATTTAAAAAAAAAGTATTCGTAGGCATTGTGTTTTAATTATTTTTAGTATATTCAGACAAAAACAATTTTTGCAAAAGTGTTGTCAAAAAGAGGTTACTATGGAATTTACTTTTACCCTTGAGTACACATCGACGTCCACAAAATAAGTGCTTGAATTGAACCTTATTTCTATTCTGATTTTAAGTCAAATTATCCTTAACGTACCTATTGATTTTGTTTGTTCTTATCGATGCCCGTTGTATTTCATCCGAAGCCCAGTTTATCTGTTCCTTTTACTCTTTCGGATTCATTTTCGTAACCAATTTACGTAGGCAATAGAGGAACCCTATTGTTCTACAACGCTTTTTCTTTCCTCACCTTCATAATAAAGAAATGTCGATAAGAAGAAAGACTTAATGAATTTCGTATCGATTTCAGCGTAAGCCACATTGGCCTTGGCAGTTACGTCTTTTTTGTTAGTTACTCCCTTTTTCGTTTGAGTTTTTACGGGACCAGTAACTTCAGTATTACTGATTGTAACGAACCCTTTTGTTTCTTTTCTCATCTAATTACTTAAAAAGGAAGGGACTGGAGTAAGTACGGAATAACTTACACTTTGCTAAGTCGATACAAAAGAAACTGATGATACAAAGCAATTAAGGGTTTTGAACGGATCACGTCGCTTGATTTTCAAAGAAGTAATTTGATGTTTATTTTTTTAACACCCCGACACAAATAGACCTCTCTGTTTACGTTCTAACTTTGTTGTTTTTGTATGTATGTCTGGTTGTGGCATTGTCGCTCCCAAACAGCTAAATTGAATTCCATTTAGTTTTTATTTTGTTCGAGAGAGTGTACTAAGCTATCTTTAAAAAAATATGTTCATCTGTTTGAAGATTGTCTGCGAGTCATTTTGTTACTCGTGTTGCGGATTTTTTAAATGTATACTTGCTGTTTATCTGTACCTTTTTCAGTAGAGTAGCAATACGAAATTATTTAGCATTTCAAAATTGGTCGTGCATGTGCCGAATTCATCGCTTTGCTGGGACGCGTACGATGGCTTACGGGTACCGTACCCATAAGCTTTGCGACCCAGGTACAGAATAAAGGGCCCCTTTCCATAGGTAACGCTTACCTTCACTGTCCGTGTTCCCATCCGTACCAAACCAACATTGTTTTTTTTTTATTAATTAGACCAATACGGCAATCAACTTATAATATTGGTCTAAAAATAAATATATATGAATTGTACAGATAAAAAAAGTCTGTGTCAAAATTCAAATAGATACATAATACAAAGTCCCATTAATCATCCGTTCCTTCTTCTTTCCCGCTATCATTTTACAATATTCCAAACTCTTATTCGCGTATTTTTTTCCAAAACTTGTGTTTTGTCGAGTGTTTATGCATAAAAATGGTGGTGTTTTATTCATAAAGTGCCGAATTACAAGCGCGACTGTGGGAAAATGATATAATGTGGTGAAACATGACTTTTCGTGATTCTTCCAAAACTCCATCGAAGCTTTATAGTAAAGTCGCCACTACTTTACTAAAGCATGACTGGACTTGACTGACACAGACTGGACTTGACTAAGACTGGACTTTGACTATAACTAGCTTCGAGGACACTTATTGAACTTTTGAAACTTGAAAATATATAAATACTTGACACTGGCAAATGCTAAAACGCGACGCCAAAACCAAAGAAAAAAAAACATCGACTTATATGTGGTAGTATGACTTGCACGGGGAACTGCAAGGTTTTTCTTCTTTTACAAATTTATTGCACTCCACAAAACACTTCCCATAGCTTGTGGTTACATAGTTGCCAGTAATCCTTCTTTTATAGGGACTATAAAGAGGGAATGTCCATTATTTATAGGACATCTGGGATTTCTGAAAAGACTTTACGACCGAAGACTGATATAATGGGGAAATCAATAAATTTCGCTCGTCTTCTTATGGTCGGCATACATATTTGCGGAAAGTGTTATCTATAGATACTTATTTCGTTGAAACTGTTTCGCCCGTCTTGTTTCTTACTTGTAAAACTGCTGTGGTTTGAAAAATATGTCTTACTTACTAATTTTAGGTTTTCCTATAAAACCATTTTCTTTAGGCAGCATTAGCGGGAATAGGCTGTGTTGTCTTGACAACTTCATACCTAGCTTCAAGTTTGTCACTTAAAGTAATCAATACATATAAGTAAACTTGAACTTGGGAGACGAAACGAACTTTATGGACTCTTTAT
The DNA here is from genome assembly GCA_905404145.2 of Biston betularia. NCBI lineage: Eukaryota > Metazoa > Arthropoda > Insecta > Lepidoptera > Geometridae > Biston > Biston betularia. Next base: position 8,415,109 of record FR989879.1, read on the forward strand.
TACTTCCGTAACAAGTGAAATAATAAGGCCAATGAAGTCTAGTAAAGGGCAATTCTTGTTTTTTCAATTCAATTAATTCAATTCAATTCAATTATTGTTTGTTCACAAAAATAGAGCCATAATTATGTATAGATCTTTTACAAAATTACATACAAAAGTCCTGCCTATTTTGCCTCGCTTTTAACCAAAGATAAATAATACTAATACATAAGTGCTGTTGTATGTTAACTTGATGATATTATTAGCTTGTTTTTCATCCTTTTTATTGGCACACACCGTTTTCTACTTGTTCTTGGATCATTTCGAAATCGCTTTTACCTATAACGCAGCCAAATATTACACTTGATTTTAATTAAATAATTTTCGTTTGTATTAAACATAGAGTCTTTAGTGTAAACAATAAAGAGTATCTTTAAAAAAAAAACGGTCCTCTATACCTATATCGCATTAAAAACTAGCAAGGTCTATAAGTAGTTCATTTTGAACTGTCAATATTAACTTTAAAAGCGTATAACGTCATAAACGTAATACAGAACACGCCTTCGGCAACTAATATCATGTGGAAATTGACGTAGTCTTGACTCATTTTTGTTTGCACACTTTGCACTAATAGCGACTTCATGTGCGTGCGATGCGCGTAGCAGCCCGTGGTACGAAGCAAGACGAGGCTGCACGTGCGTTGTACTCTGCTTTGACTCCTTGAAGAAGGCCACCGGGTGTGGCCGGAACTATAGTCGAAGTATACGACATAAATGTTAGTAACAAAAATCTCATCTGAGAATTAGAGCCCAGTATTAAAGTAACATCGTCCGATCCCTTGAAAACAGTTAATTTCATGATGACTTGTACCTCTTTGCTTTCGTTTTCTCTTCTGATTGTCTAGAGAATAGCAATAACTAAAATCACATCTAGCAGCGTGTACAGAACGATACCTGTCATTGTCTGAACTTAATTAGGACCCGTGAGAATGTACTATTATCCGCTAATCGTCGTAACTACGTCGCTGCTGTAGTTACCGCACCGACACGCCCCGAGCTGGAGTCTAGACTGAATACGGTGGTGAACAAGCTCGATAGTTGGTTTCGATCAAACGGACTAGCGCTAAACAAAGACAAGACCTGTTTCCTTACCTTCAACCTCAATGGCCACGCGACAGAGACTTTTTCGGTAGCAGTCGGTAATACCGCGCTCCAACAAGTCTACTGTACGAAACTTCTAGGTTTCCATATTGACGGCGCGTTGACCTGGGAGACGCACATAGACGAGCTGTGCGGGAAGCTGAGCCGCTCGTGTTTCGCGCTCCGGCGGCTCGCGAGCACCGCTGCCCGCAGCGTAGTGCGCTCCTGCTACTTCGCGACCGTCCACAGTAACATCACGTACGGGTTGGAGCTGTGGGGCCGCGCTGCCGATCGTAATAGAGCCTTTGTTATGCAGAAGCGAGCCATTCGTGCCATATGTGGGGTTCAGGCCGATGTCTCATGCGTGGAGCTTTTTAGGGAACTGAAGATACTGCCGTTGCCGTGTGAGCTTATTTACCAAGTAGCCCTTTTCACCCATACTAACATCGATAAGTTTCAACGCAGGGGCGTACACAGTACGTTGGATCTTCGCAGCAATAAAAAGAAAGACCAGCTTGTAACACCGTCACACCGGCTCGTCAAGTCGGAGAGGTCGGTATACATTTTGGGGCCCGCGGTCTACAACCGCGTACCCGCCTCCGTACGGGATGCAGCTTCCACCGCGTGTTTCAGAACCAAGTTAAGATCTTGGCTGCTAGAAACCTTGTTTTATGACATTGACGAGTATTTCAAACTTAAAGATTATTGAATTACTAGTAAGTAATTATGATTTTTTTGTCATGTCATTTTAATATATTGACAATATTGTTTTGGTATTGACATATTTTTATATTGACATATTTTATATTGACAGTATTTTTATATTGACAATATTTTTTATATTGACATGTTTGGATATTGACATCCCTTATTTTGACATGTAATCAGTGTTTTAAAACCCATTTAATGACATCTTTAAAATTTTGAAGTGACTTGTAACATTGGTGTTATCAATAAAGTATTTGTATTTGTATTTGTATTTGTAATGTTTAGGCGCCTGAATTTCATATTACAGAGAAACCCTTCATTGTGAGTTAGGTTAAGACCTGTAAGTATAGGGGAATGAGCGTTTATTTAAATATGCTTTTACAGAAATGTTAACAAAAGACTTAGATTATTTGTCGTTTAGAATAATGGACTCAAATATATATAGTATGTATACAAAATTACAATTCCCACTAATATTGTAAATGTGAAAGTTTCGATGGATGGATGTTTGTTACTCTTTCACGCAAAAACTACTGAACGAATTTAAGTGAAATTTGGTATGGAGATAGATTCAAGCAATTGTGATTTACCCCAAATAAAGACCAGAAGAAATGTCAGTAGCTGCGATTTCACTGTAAAATTATGCTCCATTTGTCCATAAATGGCAAAAATTTATTTGTATGGAAATCGAACCACCTTAATCAAAAATAATAAAAAAATATTCGTTTGGAAGCATTATTGGCGTATTAATTAATTCAAGTTTTATATAATATCTGTTTCAGTAAAAACCGACATAATTTCCGGAGCTTTTGTTAAGGTACACTTCACTTTACATCCTGCGATTATAGATTTTAATCTCTATATGTGATTAGTTATACTGTAATATAAAGCGTTTGAATGTTAAATTACGTCTGCATACTTGTACCTACTTATAACTGTTTTTTTGCGTGGTGGTAAGATATTTTTAGTACTCGTCTGGCTAGCTAACAACCTCAAATTGAAAAGCTGTCGCCAAGCTCCTAACAATTGTGTTCCGTCAACCTTTTTTGATAGCCAGATCCATTTATAGGTTAGGTGTGTTTACTATGAGCGCCGAAGCAACGATGCCCTGCACAATGTTTTGCTACTTAGAGTTCTGTGTATTGCTGCAATGGTCATGGGCATGCGTTATCTTTTATCATCAGGAGAGCGTATAGTTCGTCTCATTAATTTTACATTAAAAAAAAATCTTCGACCACTCCGTCATTTAACTTCAGCTGAGCTATGGAAACACCCATCATGACAACTATAAAAAAACAATATTAATATTTTTTTGCAATAAAAATAAGACGAAAACTTTTACTTAAGGTTGTGTAAAAAAAACACGAGAGAGTTTATCAACGAGTCACGCGGCTTTCGCTAACCTCCACTCAAACCCCCAAATCCTTCAATATGACGAAGCGAAACGCTGAGAAAAAGGCGCCCATATAAAGACAAATGTCCCAATGAATTTCTTATTGATTCCGGCAACCGGCCTTGGACTGGACATCAGGCTTTATGGCTCACTAGAAAGCCTCGCGAGCAGTTTTCCTGATACCGTTATGTGACAATGATATTAAACCCCTTACCCAAGAATGGCAGAAGGATAATGGACGCATTCGCAATAGAATGAACAGCTAAAATAACGTAAGACGAATTTTTGGCGGGAACATAAAAAGTCATGTTTGTATTGGCATTTTATCAAATACAAATACAAATACAAATCATTTATTAATAACACCAAAGTTACAGGTCATATTTCCATTCATATTTAAAAATTATTATCAAAATCATTACATATGTTAAAACAATGAAAATGAAAATGTCAATAAAGTAATATGTCACGTATAAAATGTCAATATAATTAAATGTCCATAAAAACAAAAATATTATAATTACTTATTAGTAATCATAAAGTGTCCGGTTACTATAGTGATGTAAATGTGGTGAAACGTCTTTTCGTGTTGTATCCAAAACATCGTAGAAACTTCAAGGTAAGGTCATAACTTTATTAGGGCTTGGACTAGACTTGAACTTGACACTTAAAAATATAAAACAGGCAGAATGCACAAAGCGCGATGTCAAACATTGAGATAAAAATAAGGGCTCCAAAACGAGTTGCTTATCTAGTATTTTTATGACAGTTGTCACAAAAACACTTAGCACGGAGCTTAGAGTTAATTGCTATATGAAATTATATTATTTGAATATCACGCTAATATTATAAAGGCAAAAGTTTGTGAGTGTGTAAATGTGTTTGTTTGTTACTTCTTCACGCTCAAACGGCTGGACCAATAATGAAAACATGTAGCGGGTAACACCGCGAGGCGTAGCTAGTTTGTTAAACAGTGCTGATTTGCAACTTAAGGTGGTTCGATTTCCATAGAAATATTTTTTTCCATTTTTTTTTTTTTTTTTAAGTTTCTAGTTAATAAATTGTTGTTAAATTTAAGCCCTCATCACTGTTGCAACTGAAATGACTGTTAAGCGGAACAAACGAAATATATACCTTGAATATTTAAAATGAACTTCCGCAAAGTAAAACCTGAATCAATCAATTATGAAAATAGATTTTTGTCACACGTAGATCTGTTTTTATTGCATGAAAGCACATGTTTGGGTATGAAACACGAAAACTGGCATGTGATGCGACAGAGCAAAATGGATTTCTGTGAATTATTTATTTGGATATGTAACAGATATTCGCAGAGGAAAAACATAATTCTACCATAGAATAAAAAATATAATTTAATACAATACGGAACTTGCCTTAATGTAATTCGGAAAGACGAACATTTGGGGTAAGTAAATACACCGGTATTCAACCTTACAAATTTTGGGTCTAATGTATTTGTAACTAAATATCTACCGTTCTTTCATGAATCACGGAAGAATCCGTAATTAAGGTGTTCCTTGCTTTAAAAAAAGTCTAAATATTATTATGAACACGAAAGTTTTTAAGTATTTTTTAATGTTTGATACTATTATTACCACAGTACAAATGATTTCTAAGTACTTTATTATTTAATGATATCTCGTTGAAATTCGGATTAGAGATAACTTGTTAAAGTTTATCTGGAATACCGTTCGGTTACTTTTTATCTAGGACAAAGTTATGATTCCCGTAGAATACCGCGAAACAATACTCATCATCATCATCATCATCCACAGCCTTCTTTATCCCACTGCTGGGTATAGGCCTCTCTCTTTGCATGCGATCTGCCTCGGTCCTGTGCCAATCTGGTCCAGGTTCGACCCGCGACGGTGACGATATCGTCGACCCATCTTGCGGCTGGACGACCGACGCTCCGCTTCCCTTGCCTAGGCCACCACTCTGTTGCAACCTTACTCCACCTGTCATCACTTCGCCTAGCAACGTGTCCTGCCCAGCTCCACTTGAGGTTCATAATTGCGATACCGACGTCTCGAACTTTCGTTCGTCGCCGGATATCGGTATTACGAACTCGGTCTTGGAGTTTAATACCGAGCATGAACCTCTCCATGGCTCTCTGTGCGACTCTAATTTTGTGCACAGCCTCATGTGTGAGCGTCCACGTCTCGGCACCATATGTCATGGTGGGCAGGACGCACTGATTAAAGAGGCGAGTCTTCAGACACTGCGGAATATGGCAAACAATACTAGTTATTTGTAACTGATTTAAAAAAAGGAAGAGCTTCTCAAAACTCCGTCATCTATACTATAGGTACTGCTAGACAGTGGAATGCGCTGCCTGAGTTGGTGTTCCCCGATGGATATAATCTGGGTGTCTGCAAGTCGAGAGTAAATCGGTATCTTCTGGGCAAGCGTGCTCTATCTTAGACCGCATCATCACTTAACATCAAGTGAGATGGCGGTCAAACGTAAGCTTATTTGTTATAAAAAAAAACCGATTTCGAAAATTGAAATTTCATGTGTGGCCGAGGATGGAGCACGCTGAGCACAAACGTTGATGTGTTTGGGCTTAGTTAAATGAAGTCGGGGTTTTTATGTGTAAATTATACTTATTACATACCAAGGTTTGTGTGTTAATCTATTTCTTACCACACGGTTCTGTAATAAACGGATTTGGAATTTGTGTAAAAGGTTGTTCTTACTAGGTGGTAGATTTTCATAGAAAGACAGTCGTCTATGTAAGAGCCATCGTAGTACCCGATATTCTGCTGTTTGAAGGATTTGCTGCTAGCGAAATGACTGGGCTATCGAGACTCGAATCGAATATGAAATCATAACATAAATCGAAGAAAAAAAAATCGATATGAAATCGAATGTCTTAAAGTACTGAGCGTCAAAGCAGCGATTGCCTGGACTTGATTTTGTTAATAGAAGTTCAAAATACCACTGCAATGGTCGAATATTACCTACGTTGTTTCTTACCATCTGGAGAGCGTTTCGTTTCTTCTTATTTCAATTATATAGAAAAGGTTCATACAATATCCAAATCCGCTCTTTTTTCCATTTCTATTTCCCGGATTACGACATAGACCACTGTTTATTTTCACAAATGTGGTTACCGTAGGATAATAAGAGGGTGCGTTAATGAAAAAGTTACAAAAATTTACGAAAACTTTTTTTGCATTTTTAATTTAGAATATGTGTTTTAATTATATTTATTACATTAAATTTTATTGTAAATTACATGTGACATTTTATTTTAAAATTATAGCTAAGTACATTATAAGCAATGGATGTAAATCTGAAAAAGTAAATTATTTCAGTTTAATTTCATAATTACATAAGCCCACGCAAATAAGAAAGAGAAAAAAGGCTAGATTTGTTCCAAAACAGACGGGGGTTTCCGTCAAAGTTGTTCTGTAGAAACAATTATTTCAATGTTGTATCGAAGCCTTTGTCGTAGTTAATTAGTTAATAGGCCCGCGAGGGACGAAACGGTGAATAACTAATGGACGTCGACACTAATCAAATTGAGTGCCGACAGGAATGTTAGTGATGCAGCCCTTGTACTTCGTCTATTTGTTTTGTTTTAACAATTGAAAGTTGGGCAGAGTATTAGGTAATTTGGCTCCGGCTTTATCCGGCTTAAATGAAAAGAAGTGTAGATGTAATCGATAGAAACGAGGCATACATCGCCACATCACTATACTGCCCTCATAGGGGAAAAGACGTATCTGTAGTTTTTACCGTTTTAATAAAAAAATACTGCAAGATGCGTCTTTTTTAGGGTTCCGTACCCAAAGGGTAAAAACGGGACCCTATTACTGAGACTTCATTGTCCGTCCGTCCGTCCGTCCGTTTGTCACCAGGCTGTGTCTCAAGAACGGTGATAGCTAGACAGTTGAAATTTTCACAGGTGATGTATTTCTATTGCCGCTATAACAACAAATACTAAAAATAATATATATATATATATATATTTTTTTATGTAAAAGTAATGAGACGATCGAGGCGCTCTCCTGATGTTAAGAGATAACGCCTGTCCATGACCATTGCAGCGATACACAGAACTTTGAGTAACAAAACAACGTCCAGGGCATCGCTGCTTTGGCACTCATTACTTTGAGACTAGATGGTTAGTCTCAACAGTCCAGTAATTTCGCTAGCTGCAGTACCCTTCAAACCGGAACACAGTAATGTTTGCACACTACTGCTTGGCGGCAGAATATCTGGTACTGCGGTGGTACCTACCTAGACGACCTCCTGCTAAGGAAATCTACCACCGAGTAAAGGGGGGTATAAGGGGGGCTCCCATACAACAAAAGTGATTTTATTTTGACTTTTTAATTGATAAAAGTACCCTTCGTGCGCGAGTCCGACTCGCATTTGGCGGGTTTTTACTACTGATTTTGATGATGTATATAACTCAACTGCGGAAAAAATGTCAGATACGTCTTTTTTCCTTATGACGGCAGTACCTATAGTCTTTGTACTTAGTATGGATGTAATTGACAGAGGTGTGGCACACATCGACACAACACTATATTGTTCGTACTTGGTCTATTTCTTTTGTTTTAACAATGCAGTATGTAAAGAAAAAAATACTTTACTGATTCCAAAACCATTTCAATAGTACAATTCTGTGCAATATTTTTAATTGTAGTATTGTGTTCCTACTGAAACAAAAGTTTCAGTTAAAAAACTAGTTCATTGTCTATTTTGTTAGATTTCTTCTAGACCAGCGTGCTCCGTCCTCAGCCGCACTCTCGTCGCTTTACACCAAGGGAGTTCGTAGCAAAACATATTGAAAAAAATAATACTTATTACTTTTACTTGGTGGTAGATCTCCTTAGCAAGAGGTTGTCTAGTGAGGTACTATCACGGTACCAGATATATTGCCGCCAAGTAGTAGTAGGTAATTATTACTGTGTTTTGGTTTGAAGATTACTGCAGCAAGCAAAATTGTAGGGTTGTTAAAGACTAACCGTCTTAGTCTGAAAGTAATGAATGCTAAAGCAGCTGTGTATGCACTTTGTTTTGTCACTCAAAGTCGTGTATCACTGCAATTAGCATGGACAGGCGTTATCTCTTACCAGCAGGAGAGCGTCTGATTTATCTCATTATTTTTATATTTAAAAATATGCTAACCTTCCAGGAAGAAATTGGGGCTAGGAAATGAAATTCGAGTTTCAGCTTGCTCTCCTACGAAAGTTTTTACGTGATCGTTTATGCATGACCTAGTAAGTAACATTGTGTTGCGAATATTTTTAGTTCTAGGTGTTTGAAAAACACTAAAAATTCTAGTGTACCAAGAAAATGATCGTAGTTCACAAACACTTGAATTTGCATTCAGTGGTGCAATATGACGTGATTTACGCCGATTGTAGAGTGAAATTAGTAGAGACGAAGGTATTCTTTTTAGTATGGAACTAGACTAATTGTATTGTGGCCTGCATGTTACATGAAGAGGAAGTAAATAAATAAATATCGTAGGACTATACACACAGCGCCATCTGGCCCCAAACTAAGCAGAGCTTGTGTGATGGAAGTCAGATAACTGATAGAATACATAAATACTTTTTTTTTTAATGTTCAAGGTATATATCTAGTTTATTTCCGCTTAACAGTCGTTCCAGTTCCAACAGTGATGAGGACTTAAATTAAACTAATTTGACATTGCTTATTAAATAATAACCTAATCTTACTTAAAATCTAGAACTAATTTGACAAAAACTTACAAATATACTTAATTTGACAAAAATTTAATTTAAATAACAAAAATTCTAATTAAAATGATCCTAAAACTTAAAATCCTCCTCTCTGCAGTAACCACTTTGTCGACACGTGTTTCGCCTCTGCACGAGGCATCCTCAGGACGTGTTGACTCTTCGAGCGCTTGGTCGAGACTGAGTACTTTTTTTTGTAAATACATACTTATAATATATACATAATAAAATACAAATAAGTTTACTATATCATGTATTTGCTATATAATTATTAAGTTATTAATTATTTAGTTTTGACGTGTCAATTCTTTAGATTTGCTTTTATAGTGGAAGGTAATTCAGATGATAGCAAAATATTTTTTTTTTTCTTATGATGGCTTGCGTTTGATTGCTATCACCTGATGTTAAGTGAAGATGCGATCTACGATGGAGCACGCTTGCCTAGAAGATACTGATTCACTCTCGACTTAAAGACACCCAGATTGTATCTATTAGGACAGACACAGACTCGGGTAACGTAATCTACGCTTTAGCCGTTCGAACAATGAAAGTAGATTCAAATCGTTTCGGAACGTCAACTATGAAACGATGTCGATTTTTCGAACTTCTGGGCGTGCGATAGAAAAATGAGCAACTTTGCGAGGCACAGTTTGGTGATGCAGTGTGTTAACCATGCAAAATTTATTTACACCACTGGCTAGCTAAATGTACAAAGCATTCGTTACATCGAGTGAAGGGTTGAAACATGGAAATGTCAGGAACTTTTTGTGTTCAAAAATGTGCACGTGTTCACGTACAACAGCATGGCCGTGGTCACACAATCACGACGTTTTCTCATCGTTTTTAACATTGCTATTTATACGTAATAATATGTTCAGTTAGTGTCAACTACGTAATTCATATTCACATTCAAATTTCACATTATAAAATAACTCTTAACCACAGTCAAAGACATATATAAAGTAAATTAAAGTAAGTCCAGTTCATACCTTAGTAAAGTAGTGGTGGTTTCCTTAGAAACATTCATGACATTTGGAAATTAACACGTTTTTTCACGATTTCATAGTAAAAGTTTTGTTTATTTAACAAACATTTGGATATACAACAAAATGTTTGTTCTGGTTTGGAATCGAATCCACGCCCTACAGCTCTTAAGGCAGACATACTACTAATGAGCCAATAAGGCTGTCAATTATTAATTATATTGTTTGATTGACAGGCTAGGTGTTTGACCACAGCTCACCTGATGTTAAGTGACGGTGTGGTCGAAGATGGTAAACACACCTAGGTTTCCGCACGATGGTGGTAATAATGATGACTACTATGCTTACCTTTCCTAGTAGTCATCATTATTATGACGACCTTTCGGCTTAGCACACCCCAAGCGTACAATCCCGTAGTAGTTTTTTTTCTTAATTCCTTTATTGTATCATAAAATATATAACGAACGTGTACAACTACCAGTGTGTATTTGGTTCTGGCAATACAACCGTGTAAATATTAATATTTTGCGAGCACAATACTCAATAATCCCGTAATAGTACCTACAGGGCAGCAGATAAAGAAGAGTAGCAATATAGTATATATTTTGTTTTTAGTAAATAAAACCATAAAAGCTACGTATAATTTATCGATAAACTCAATTTGTTAAAATGTCAATCGCCGTGTAGTAAAATAATTCGAATACAAGAAACGATTACGAAGTTAATAGAGCTATTATTACAACGTACATAAAAAATTAGTAGAAGTTCAACGCTTCCAATAAAAAAATAATACTATTGTAGAAGCTTCAAGAGTGAATGAGAATAGAACGTATATTAATGAGTAATGAAATGATCGATCTAGCTAAATACCTACATGGTTGAACGTGACAAAACGTGACTAATCTATTATCACGTTCTGAGATTATGATTTGATTTTTTGAGATGTGTGTATGTGTACCGTGTACGTAAAATCACTAACAGTTGTTATAGATAGATATCTATTTTTTTTCTTCTTTTTAATATATGACATTACCCACAGCGCCATCTGATCCCAAACTAAGCAGAGCTTGTGCTATGGAAGACAGATAACTGATAGAATACTTAAATATATTTTTTTTTTGTAAATACACCGATGTTTGTTCTGTGTCTGGGTACAGAACAAACATCGGTGTTAGTCACACAAATATTAGTCCTGAGTGGGAATCGAATCCACACCCTTCAGCTTTCGAAGCAGACATACTACCAATGAACCAACAGGGCTGTCGAAATTTTGCACACCATAAGAAGAAAAAAGTACAGAGAACAAAAGAACCTACACACTACACTAGAACAACTACTATAACTACTTATACTTATAATAGAGATTGTTAATTAATTATATTTAACAGAGTTAATAAACTGCCCTGTTAGCTTATTTGGTAAAATAACTTCTCCAAGAGCTGTAGGGCGTGGGTTCGATTCCCGCCAGGACAAACATTTATGTGACGATCATTGTTTGTTCTGTGTCTGTATGTATTATTAGTATCTATTCACAAAAAAGTATATAAGTACCAGTTAATTGGTTCCCATAGTACTAGCTTTGATTAGTTTGGGGCTAAATGGCACTGTGTGAAATGTCCTATTTTTTAATTCATTTTTTTCTTTTAATAGATCCACGTTTGGCCACCAACTCGCCTAATGCAAAGCGACGGTGTGGCCGAGGATGGAGCTGATCTAGAAGAGATCTATTCACTCTAGCTTTAAAAACGTCCAAATTGTACTTTATAGGAAACAGGGAAGCCAGCAATGAGTTCCATTCATGGGCTGTACGCATCAAAAAAGTAGAGCGAAATCGCTGCGTACGAATACTGGGAACATCCACTAGGAATGGATGGTAGTGTGTCCTATGGTATTTATTTATTATTATTTTTTATAAATCAATCTTCATCGTAGACCGCATCATCGGTTAACATCAGGCGGGATGGCAGTCCAACGCAAGCTTATTTGCTCTATAAAAAACAATAACAAGAAACTATTATAGTACCTACTTTTTTATGGTTGGCTGGCTAGGTGATGATATCAGTTGAAGCTGTGGATGGTATATATACCTGTCCTGGTATGGCAACTTACTACCAAATGAGACTGCTTTCGGCCAGTATACGCTGTTAAATGCTTGGCAGCAGATTTTTATCTTGACTTTCTGTTAAAAGATTTATCAAAGTTTTGGTAGTTTGCGTAATTTAGTCTAGTGTCTACTACAGCAGAAAAGATTTCAAAATTATTTTTTGCTTTTAACATGTTAAAATTGTTCATCTATGAATATTAAACTTACGGTATCGGAAATATCAAAGGATCCACAAAATTGGCAGACACTTACAAGTCAGTTCCAAACAACAGTTCACGACACACAAACTCACTAATGATCAAAGTATTAAACAGTCAATTTAAACTAAAACGTATGTCACGGCTTCAATTTCCAATATCGAATAATTTATTGTGAGCGAAATTCACGGCGCGCTTTCGTGAAACAATTCGTTGATGGAGAGAACGGAGAGGCGTGCGTCCGACCTCGCACGAGCTTTTGGACTGACTGAGCGAATCCGGAATTCAAACATTCTAGTCTGAGCTGCGGAGATCGGAAGCTTCGGAATTTCCGTCCTGTTTTGACTGAGTCCTTACCTTGTAACGTAGACTAACAAGATTTAGATTGGAACACCAAATTAAAAAAAAGCGATATTGCCAATTTTTTTGACGTGGATACGGAGAAAACACTTTTCACGTCACGACAACGTTTTCCGAAAACTAATCAAAAGAAAATCGGAGGATACAGTGTAGCTACATATTAAGACAGCCCTGTTGGTTCATTGGTAGAATGTCTGCTTCAAGAGCTGAAGGGCGTGGGTTCGATTCCCACCCAGGACAAACAGTTTGTGATATAAACAAATGTTTGTTCTGTGTCTGGGTGTCCTGTATGTATTTTAAGTATGTATTTACAAAAAAAAAGTATTTAAGTATTCTATCAGCTATCTGACTTCCATAGTACAAGATTTGCTTAGTTTGGGGTCAGATGGCGCTGTGTGTAATGTCCTGCGATAGTTAGTAAGTTAACAACAACTGAACTGAAACAACTGAACTGGAAAATCCCAAGGACACTTCATAGTGCTCAAATATGTACAAGTATTCACGTACACACAGCCCTATCCGTGACAAAGCCACACAGGGTTTTTAATGTAACTTTTAACAAATTTTGGCTAACAAACTTCAATCATTGATATTGATTTGATTTGTATATTTTGCATTTTTGGGGTGTGTTTATTGAGTTCTTTTATTTTAGACTCGTAGCTCGCCCCGGCTTCGCACAGGAAAACAAAACTCGATTAACAATAATAAATATAGCCTATGTCACTCAGTGATAATGTAGCATTCTAATGATGAAAGAATTATTCAGATCGGTTCTGTAGTTTCGGAGCCTATTCAATACAAACCAACAAAAATCAAATCTTTCCTCTTTATTTGTAAAGAAAATAGAAGATATTAGACAGTAAATACTAAGACTGTAAGAGTTATATTGATTGGGATTTAATCAATTCTGACAGCCCTGTTGGGTCATTGGTAGTAGATATAAACTGCTTTAAGAGCTGTAGGGCGTGGGTTCGATTCCTACCCAGGACAAACATTTTGTAGCATAAACAAATGCTGGTTCCGTGTCTGGGTGTTTTGTATGTAGTTTTTTTACGGTTTACTGGGCTACTAGCTATTAGGCTAAGTGTTTGACCACAGCTCACCTGATGTTAACTGACGGTGTAGTCAAAGATGGTAAACACACCTAGCCTGTGTGTAGTGTCCTATTATTATTGTTTTTTTATTTAAAAATCCACGCCCATCGACGACAGCTCACCTAATGTAAGGTGACCGTGTAGTCGAAGATGGTAAGCACGCCTGGAATGGAACTGGCTCTAAAGTGAGGCTGGTAGCTAGCCAGTCGACTACTAGAGAGTACCCTACCACCATGATATAGGTATCAGTGATCCCGTATTGGTTTGCATTGATTTTTTTCACATCACTCGAGGCTTATCGTTTTCCGTCGGTCTCGTAGAAATACGCTGTACAGCTATTCATAAATTAATATCATAATGATAAGAGAATATTCTCCGCATAATGTCAATAAAGAAACTAATAAAACAGTGAGCGAAAACGATCCCCGCTTCAATCTTTCCACACCAAGTGGTCGTAGACGTTTGCATGGATTATGATAATTTTATTACTCTAGTATAGAAGTCCATAATGACGATTTTATACAACATGCGTACAAGATCGGATTGTGAGTAAACAACGTTTTAAAACTAATTTAGGTCTTACACAAACTTGAAGATTTTCACAGACTATTCTAAAGTTTTGGAGTGTATTTCAGCGTTATCAATTTTTTTTAATTTTCTTAATCATGCACATTATACAGGGTGAACGCTAATTATAGTATTAATTTTACACACGCTTAGAATCAGTGTATAGTAATTTAAAAACAGTGTGCAAACACTCAATAATTGTAATATCATTTTGTCGCGTGCGATTCGATATTGCGATTTGCGATTCGATTTACTTGGTGGTAGATCTCGTTAGCAGGAGGTCGTCTAGGTAGGTACCACCGAAGTACCAGTTATTCTGCCGCTAAACAGTAGTGTGTATACATTACTGTGTTCCTGTTTGAAGGGTACTGCAGCTAGCGAAATTACTGGGCTGTCGAGACTAACCATCGGAAGTCTCAAAATAGTGAACGTCAAAGCAGTGATGCGCTGGACTTTGTTTTGTTACTCAAAGTTCTGTGTATGGCTGCAGTGGTCATGGGCAGGCGTTATCTTTTACCATCAGGAGAGCGTCTCGAACGTCTCATTACTTTTTACATTGAAAAAAAAAAAATGAAACATTATACATTTTTTCATAATTTCATAACCTACTTATTGCTTAATCTACCTAAAAGTAAAAATATAATTACCAAATATAAATACCGATCTCAATGCACCTAGTAGAACGTTAAAGAAAATTTAAATGAAGAAGTGAATTTTAAATTTATTTGGACAAAACATCTGTAGTGTTTACTTGAGACAAAACGAGACTTTGCCTGCTTTGTTTATTTCTTCGTCGGCCGAAGTTGTTAAAATTGTTAAAGCTCTTATTACCGAATCTTAGATCTACTTATATATTATTTTATATACTGAGTTACTTTAAAAGTCGTATCAGTCTGTTACACACAATTCATTGCACACCTCACACAAAGACTTTGTAGCGATGATAGCTCAGTGGTTAGCGCGGTAGGTTCGCATGCCGAAGGGCGTGGGTTCAAACCCCAACAATGAGCTTGAGCTGCCGGTTAGGTGTGCTTTACCATCTTCGACCACACCTTCACTTAACATCAGGTGAGCTGTGGTCAAACAACTAGCCTGTCAATCATTAAAAAAAAAGACAAATGAAAGTGCTTTGGAATAAAAAAATCATGTCACAATCTGATCACGTCAATCATAATAAAACTATTACCGTACCGTTATCCGAATATAGTATTTAGTTAAATTCAATCCGTCTATTATTTATCTATCTATTGTAGATAATTCAGTATCGATATTTAGTCAGTTTCAGAAATTAATAGCACAGTCAAAACTATTTGACATATTTCATCAAAATGTTAGAGGCTTGCGCATGAAAAGAATATTAGTGGTAACATTATAAATGTGAAAGTTTAGATGGATGGATATTTGTTTGTTTATTTGTATTGAATAGGTTCCAAAACTATTGGACCGATTTAAAAAATTCACCGTTGGGAAGCTACACCGTCTCCGGTTGGCATAGGCTACTTTTTATCCCTGTATTCTCACGGGAACGGGAACTACGCAGGTGAAACCGTGAGGCGTCCGCTAGTTATTAATGAAAGTTATTATTTTAACTGATGATCATTTCTATTTGGTGTGCACTTAATTATTTCCTATCAAACTTTTAACGCACGACACAATGTAAAGTGTGAAGCTACCTTTTTATTTTCCAGATGAAGGCCGTATTAAGTGAGATAAGCGCACTAAATCTAAATTTTAAATTAACTTAAGTGTCGTTCGGATTAGTGGACCTGATTGAGTACTCAGAAATTGCCTAATCGGTCGTCGCAAATTATCCACAAGTATAGAGGTAGGCACCTACTTAAGTAATTTGTCTAAATATATTCAGGAAAAATGGTTTTCGGAATCATTGAACGATTTTATGAACGTTTTTGCCTTAAGCTGGCAAGTGGAATGTACTTGTAAAGATGGTTAGCTTTAGGGGGTGCGATCGTTACCCAGCAGATGTGTAAAGGGTAGGTGTGTATAATTCATACAATTTATTTCGATTGACTTTCTTTTTTTGTGTAAAAAGTAATGAGACGAACGAGACGCTCTCATATTGGTAAGAGATAACGCCTGTCCATGACTATTGCAGCGATAAACAGAACTTTGAGTAGCTTTACAAAGTCCAAAAACGTCAAAGTAAAAAAATTACAGCTGTCTGGTTCCCATAGTACAAGCTTAGTTTGGGGCTAGATGGCGCTGTGTTAAATGTCCTCCAATATTTATTTATTTATTTAAGTGAGGCTGGCGGAACAGACCGTCAGGTGCTTGGCGGAAGTTTTTCAACTTTGACAGTGGTACAGTGGTAACCAGTCAGCCGAGTATTAGAAATTGGAAAGTTACGGTTTCCTTACGATGTTTTTCTTCACGGCAGGTCAAGCTCTTGTTGAAATTTGAACGCCTTTCGACTTGTGAAGCGACCGCGGTAACCACCGAGTTATCATCGCTACAAAATATCCTTGGTATTTTAAATTACTACTACCTAATACGATCTTACACAATACAGTCCAAGGAAAACCATTTTCCAATATTTTCCAATAACAACAAAACAGAACCCTACTGAGCGCGGTATTGGTGCAAAAATATCATTGATTCACTCGACAAACAGCGAATTTATTCTCCAATCTATTTGCCATAAAGCTTATTGAATCGAGATAGAAAACAATCACCATGGTCTCTAACATTATATACGAGAATGTCTGTGTATGTTTGCTAATTATTTTATGTCATATCATATCACTCTAAAACAAAAACATGGGCAATGGGCATGTGTTCTCCCCACCCTCACATACGACACTTGAACTTGATCATTGACAAAAAATCAGAAGATCGCTCTAGCAGCCAGTGAGAAATGAAGCACAGTATCTTAGGAGTGAACTTTATAGCCAAAATGAGAAACACAATACTTCAGCACTCTGATATCTTATGTAGCGAAAGTAGCCTTCCTTAAATAGGACTGGGATGGTTATGTAAGCCGCATGTCGGGAGATCGTTAGACTAAAATCATGAGACAGCGATCTCCTCAAGATGCCAAACGACCTCCTGGACGGCCCAGATGGGAACGGTGGGACGAACTTGACTCTTGCTTTAAAGACAGGACTTAGGTTGCAAATTATACAGAAAAGTTGGAGAAGAGAAGGGCAGTACATAACAGTGGTCCAGTACAGGTTAATAATAAGTAATTAAAAAAATATTATATATATTTGTCATGTTCTCATAATTTACGATGCTTTTCCCGCTACTATCTAGTTTTTTGCAGTTCCGAGGGAAAATCTCTTATATCCGTTCTCATGCTGTACCTACACTACCGCTTATTAAAATGTTATAAAACCTACATGAAAGCCTTGTAAGTAATAAGAAAATAAGGAGAAAATCAAATATTACTTAAGCAAAACCGTAGGGTGTCGCTTGTCGTTGTAGTAATTGTTTATACACAATAAACAATTTATTCGGACCTCATTCGATTAGGGCGGCCGTGTTTATATCGAGATGTCAGGATTCCCGCTGTTCCGATAAGCGCGGGTGTGTCGATGTGTCTATTGATTCTATTGTCACCTTATTATCGATACGTTGGAAAAGAAACGAGACAAGCTTCTACTATGCTATGTTATCCTAGTACCTTTGATGTACTGGAAGTACTTGAATTTAGTTCATTCTTAACAATGTCTTAAATAAAAGCCAAAAAGTAACTATTTATTACCTACTTGCCTTTACGCAGCAAAAGCGTTGGAGCGATCTTAGTTTTTGATATGGTAACTAGTTATAGGCGTTTGACCATAGCTCACTGAACTAGCTAGCTAACTTAGCTGAGGTAAACACGTATAAATACTCTAAAAACAGAGTTGTAAATATAAGTTTTAATACGGATTTAAAAAATATTTAAACATAACAAAATACACACAGCTTAAGCCACATTTAATCTACATTTATATCAACGACAAAACCTGTTGGATTAACTTAAATGTTTGTACAGATTGTAGAGTTCTTTCACATCGTTTTATGAGTGTGCTAAAATAAAAGCATTAATTTGCATTAAGGCCTCCTAAACTTTTTTTTTTTTTTAATTAAATTTTAGGAGAGCTAGATTTTATAACATACAGGATGTGAAATACTGATTATTGTCATTAAAAAATACGCCTATTCGTAATTATTTTAATCTAGCTTTAAAATACATACCTACACTTACGAAACGAAATTTAGTATTCTGAGCTTGGTTCTAGGTATGTCATCACGACGGCGGTCAGTTGCAATTATCACTCGCGGTCACCTCAGTAGCGAAGAGTTATTAAGACTCTTATGGAGTTTTATGTAAAAGTAATGAGATGAACGGGACGCTCTCCTGACGGTAAGAGATAACGCCTTTCCATGACTATTGCAGCGATACACAGAACTCTGAGTATTAAAACAAAGTCCAGGGCATCGCTGCTTTGGCGCTTATTACTTTGAAATTTTCGATATTTAGGCTTAATACCTCTGTAATTTCACTAGCTGCAGTACCCTTCAAATCGAAACACAATAATGCCTACAATTATGGTAAATTTTCAACTTGAGGATGGTAACTAGCCTGCCGAGTACTAGAAAGTATCCTACCAACAACGCTCTAACAACATTCTCCTACACCGGCAGCTCGAGCTCCTTGTTGAGGTTTGAACCCACGCCTTTCGGCGTGTAAACCGACCGCGCTAACCACAGAGCTATCATCGCTACGAAACTTGGTAAAAGTATTGTATATTCACACTGCGCCCGAAACTAGCCCAAAAGCTTACACTATGGGAACCGGATAACTGACATGTACTTTTTTGTTTTATTTATGTGGGATTACTCACTTTGCGAAGGAAGACAAGGTCGTGCGCGCGTTATACTCAGCTTTGTCAACTTGTTTGTTTTCGGATGTGACCGAAACTATAATCGGAGTATCTGACATAATTAAACGTGAGTAAAGCCGCATAAGTAAAACGGCAATACGTCAACACGTCGAATTACTATGGAAACAAACAAAACACGTGAGTTTTCATAGGAAAATATCAAAATGAATGAATGAATGAATTAGCGTTTCATTAATTCATTCATTTTGATATTTTCTTGCCTTATTTATTATATTTATTATTTTCATTTCATAGGAAAATATCCTTTTTTTATAAATAATACCTTACTTTACATTTAGAATGAAATGAATAAAAAGAATGCAATGAAATGATCATTCATTCATTCATTCATTTTATAGGAAAGTATCCTCTTTTTTTATAAATAATACCTACTTACATTTACAACACCCTTACACAGAACAAACATAAATGTTAGTAACATGTACCTACATAATTTTTGTTCTGAGTAGAAATCAAACCCACGTATGTAGGTACGTACATTTATTTTCAAAGCAGAACTACTAAACGAGCTTAAAGGGCTGTCAGGTAATTAGAAGCTGAATAAGGGCTGTTACGAGTAAAATATAGTTTGACTGAGCGTTATATCGTTGATATGTAAATAAATAATGGATACTTACTATATGTTTTATTTATTTTTCTTATTAGTGTTACATCTCCCGTCTGTTTCTTATGTTTTCTATAGTGTTTTTTTCTCGGTTGCCTGGAAGAGATCGCTGTTAGCGATAAGGCCGCCACTTCTGCCATGAGGTTCTTTGTTCTCTGTACTTTTTTCTATTTATGGTGTGCACAATAAAGGGTTACATCTATCTATCTACTTGTACCCTTAATTTGCCCTTGGTGCCAACTCTAAAAGGATGGTTACATAAGCCACTTCCAGTTGCCCTAAATTCTTCAGAATCTCAATAAGACAAAGAAGGAGTGGTTGAACTCGGTAATGAATGAAGTGCTCCGAGAATGTTCGTTTTGGGAATACCCAGCGTATCGGGAATGTTGCCCAATTGGGAGAGATAAAGTGACGAAATGGGCCGCCGGCCGCGCCGCAGCTTTTCGGGTATTTTTTCTTTTGTTAACGTTGGATAAGTTCTTGCAAATGGGTCTTCAGATAAGTATACCTTAATGGCTTAGAAATGGTACTGTGAAGTTTGCACAGATTTTTCTTATGTTTGTATGGAAATATTTCGATGATTTGAACGCATTGTGAAAATTTCTTTTTCAATTTATGAAACGTGCCTGATCGTCTTTGCTAGGTTTTTCTTTTGAAAATGGCAAAGTTTATAATTTTTTTAAGAAGAAAGTTGACAATAGGGCTTAACAATAAAAATAAAACATATAATATAACACTTATAACTTTATTGTACACCAATAAATACAGTAAAATTCATTGTAATTTGTTTTTGTAAATATTCTATTCTATTCTAAAAAAGGTGAACATAATAATTGTTGTTTACAACATAAAAGTATAAAATTATTGTCTGTTGTTTGGTCCTGGTGGCGCCACCTAGTCGCAAACTAAGCTAGGCTTGTTTTGAGACGTATCCGTTACCAAAAATTGTTTTTAAAATACTGCCATTGTATTGATTTCAGTTTCTGTTTACGCACGGTAGGGGTGTGAACTTGACGAAAGTATTTTATTTCGAAAATTGTCATGACTAGACCCACATAATCTATTTTTACTGTTTTAGCTCAAAATGTGAGTAAGTGCGATACTTACTATCAGTGACTAACTTGCTCATATACGGGGCTAAGCGTACCGATAGTACCTACTACACCAAAAGGAGGTCACTCCTCGTTATGTATGGCTTGTAAAATGTTGAAGGTATGTATTTAGTTCATTTCCGTTTACAAGTCGTTTCGATTACAACAGTGATGATGATTAAAATTAAAATTTAACTAACTTGACGACAATTTAAAAAATCTAATGAGTGTTCAAAATTCAGTGAACTTCCACTTAGTAACGCCTGCATCAATCAATTTTATTATCCATAGTAAAAAAAACCATACTGAAAACTACCTTTACACATAGTATACAGTTCCGCATAACCCTATAATCCCCGTGTATTCATCCCTTGGCATAAAAATATTTACGTGGCTTAAAGAATAACAGAATAAGTTAAAAATAAAAACCGCTTCAAAATCTGCATTAACATAAGATAACGTGTAGTTTTAAATTAAAATAGACAATATAAAAGAGCTTTAATAAAACCGCGACAAAAGCAGAAACTCTAAATTGAAATATATAGTCGTAAAGATTTAATAATGCAAGACCAAACTAAACGAATTACGCAGTAATTTAAGTTTTATATTTTAACATAACAAAAAGTTATTTAAGGACTTACTCTGTATTTGTTGTAAATTTTAAACAGTTTATTTTAACGAAAATGTTTAGTTGCATATCAGAAATAATTAATGCACATCAAAATATAACATCCTTTGGTGGTATTCTTAGATAACTTCATTCATTTTTTTCACATTCGAACTTAAAATAAAATTTTCATATAAGTTGTGGATGCTACTCGCGGCTGCGGTGTCATCACACGGCGACGTAAGTTGAAGTTCATATCAGGGTAGTTTGTTTTCGTATAAAGGTAGCGAGAACTAGAAAAAGTTGGCTTTCTGCAAATTTAAAGGAGTGTTAGTTATTCAATACATATAATTATCTTTTCTATAGCTATAAAAAATATCAAAACTACTAACAATGTTGTAAATTTATTACGTAATAAATGACATGACCTGAACACTCACTTCAGTTTAATTGCTGCGCTTGTTCTCCACAAAATATTTTTTTGAATAAATTGATCAATACAAATCAAACAAAAATATATCCCGAAAAAATAACAGTTTTACTAATCATATATAGGTAGCAAAAGCACTATCACTACTGGATTCTTACTGCTAACATTTGCAGTTCTGTCAATAAATAGGCATGGTAAATTTATTAGCAGACTAGCTGAATGCCAGAGCGCTCGGTCTTTACCCTGAAACATATATACTTCATTTGAAGTGTCATGATCATTTTCAAAGAAGAATTAGCTCAATCGGTTTAACCGTTCTCAAGATATGCGCTTACCAACGTACATCATTTGTTTTTTATACAGTTATATATTTAGGAACCTACTTCATGTTACTACTTTCAAAAGAACAACTGTAGTGTTTATATATTTGATGTGCAATTAAATATTATTTGGTTTAACTTCTAGATAGAAACTGCCTGCATGCGACAGGTTTTATTAGATTCCTAAAATAAATAGCATTATGCTACCGAACTCACCTGCTGCTAGAATATTACATTCTATATGAAGACCTTTTGTGGATGGAACGTGAGGAGAATAGGTTATAAATACCTTTTTTAAGATAAGACCGAATGTGTCGCCGTTTTCTTCTAAGTAAAATATGGTTCAGTTAGCCCTTAGCGGTTTTATGTCCACTTTTCGGCATGTGTTGGGACGCGTATCGAATCGGGGAATGCGAACGGGTATGATAATAGGTGTTATTTGTAAGTCAAAATATACGTTACACACCAAACAGCTACTAATAGATTTTCTTTACGAATTTCCGGGGTTTTTAGATTTTTCTGTGTTAAGTACCTATTATTCCACAAACGGTTATATACCGTTTGTGGGATAATAGGTGTAGTGAAATAAGTAACAAATAAAAATTAAGTACTATTAACACTATTTAATTATTCTATCAGTTATCAGTTATTGTCTGTGTTCCGGTTTGAAGGGTACTGCAGCTAGCGAAATTACTGGACTGTTGAGACTAACCAACGAAAGTTTGTTTTTTTTGTGACTTTGTTTTGTTACTCAAAGTTTTGTGTATCGCTGCAATGATCATGGATAGGCGTTATCTATTACCATCAGGAGAGCGTCTCGTTCGTCTCATTACTTTTTACATTAAAAAAAAAAATCAGTCTTCCATAGCACACTTGTGTGTGCTTTGCTAAGTTTGGGGTCAGATAGCGCTGTGTGTAATGTCCTATGACATTTATATATTTATAAGTTAGATAAATACTGATGGATAAACAAAGTTGTAGAAGAAATGATTGAGGATAAACAAGAGAAATGTAACTGTGGTCGATCACTAAATATTTCCCATAGGAAATAATTTGTCGTGTACATTCAATTAAAGATCTATAAAATAGTTAAAACGAAAGTAGGTATATATATTTAATAATAAATAGGGCCCCATTAAATTCTCACCGCAAACAAAAACCTAAAAGATACATAAATAAAAGACTGACAGAAACAGTACAGTATAGCACAGCACAGTTCAGTACAATACTCGCGAATCCTCTTTCTATCTATTTTATCTCTCTGCCCTAGGCTTAAAACCCACCTACGTGAAGTTACGCACGATTTGACAAATGTTTATACAAATACATGTCACGTGTCACATAAGTGGGTTTTGGACCTTTTTACAAGCTTTTATTTAACTTATTCTATACCTAAATACAGAGAAAAGAAGCCCTGAAAGAGAAACTGTTAGAGATACATATAAAAACGAAGGTAAGTAAAATAAGTAATAAGTGGAATTACTTAGAATTTGTTATAACAGGGACTAGTGGTATATTTCCACGTGTCCTGTATACTTAAAGCTTTTGCCCGTCGTCTCAGGTCAAGAGGCCGCCAGGATCACGGACGGATGAAGAGAGTGCTTAATTTAAGGACGTATCTCTCTATTCTGTTCTTATTTAGAAATATTACATTTTTCCTATTGACGGATTTATCTTCAGGTACTCTGAATAAATCGAGACGAGATCGTTGGAGCCTACTATTCTAACGATCTGCTCTTGATTCAATTTTAATGCTTTCCTAAATTTGTTTCCGAAAAATGATATTCCTATGGGTTCCCAGACTTGAAATCGCACGCATGTCTTTATTTTATTTCTCGCTTAACTTTAGAGTTTATAGTATAACTAGCTGCACCCCGCGGTGTTACCCGCTAAATATTTTTGGGACAAAAAGTAGCCTATGTGTTAATCTAGGGTCTCAGCTACCTCCATACTAAATTTAATCCAAATCCGCTTAGTAGTTTTTGTGTGCAACAGTAACAAACATCCATTCATCCATCCATCCAAACTTTCACATTTATAACATTAGTGGGATAACTATTTTTGAGAGCTTCTTAGAATCACAGGTATGATGTTTGGGCAAAACCACAAAACAGAAAATAAGAACATCTACTTTTTAATATTTATTAAGAAACTAGCGGAGTTAATCGCTACATTTTATTGAGATAAAAAGGTTCGTTGTATTTTTCCAAAACATCATCAAAACTGGTTCAGCTGTGTGAGTGTAAAGAAGTAACAAATATAAAAACACACTTACAAACTTTTGTGTTTATAGTATTAGTGTGATCATGGTGAATTTTCTAAAACGTAAAAATAAAATATTATGAAATTCTAGAAAAAATCGATCAGTCAGCCACCAATCCACGATTTAATAGATACATAATTATTATAAATATGTAGATATAGAAATAGTAGTAATTATGTAAATAAAAGGCAAAAAGATAGGCAGTGAAAGAGATCGTGGCTCAGTAATGGTGATCTGCAGTAAAGGTTTGATATGTTATTTGTACTGTTTGTGGGTACAAATAAAATATCAAACTTTTAATCTATATCTCAGTCTATAAATTTTCCAAAGCGGCTTAATTTACAACTAAATTTAACAAACAGGTAATTTGCATCATAACAAACAAACCAATATTTTTATCCTGGAAAAAGCAGGAAAGCTGTAAAATTAGGGGTTAACTTAAACTTTTATATCAATTTAACAACAAAGCGGCTTAATTAACAGTTCAAATTTAACAAACACGTAATTTGCATCATGAGAAACAAAGTATATTTTTATACTGGAAAAAACAAGAAAACTGCAAAATTAGAGGTTAACTTAAACTTCTATTTCAATTTAATCCTGTTATCAACAACAGGTAATTTGCATCATGACAAACAAACCATATTTTAATCCTGAAACGCAGTATAAAAGCTGTAAAACTAAGGGTTAAATTTATATTAACCACTGGAGAGGTGACAGACACAAAATTATAGCAAACTAGAGCAAAACTATTCGAGTGATACAGAACTCTGTTAAAATATGAACACATTTTCCTCGAAGTAGGCAAGGTTCTATTTCAGACTTTACCGCAATATTCCAGACATAACACCTAATTTTGGTCCCCAGTCATAGATTAATCACGAGTTATTTACGTTACCCCTATATAGTTATGTTGGCAGGAACTTTAAGGCAATTTAGTTGAATTATATAAACTAAATCAACTGGAATTGGCTTGTACAGAATTTCTACTGTATATCTACGTAATTGATTACATTTACGCGCTAAAAGACGCCAGTGGCCGCATCCAGGCCAGGTTGTATGCTTTAGTTGATGGACCTAAACTTGTTGAAATATTACTATCCTTGTGTAAGAAAAGAGCCAGCTATACTTTTAAATAGTTTAAAACTAAGGTGTACCAGTGTATTTTACGATGATCTAGGTAGGCATCATCGCAGTAACAGAAAAATTCTGTCGATTTTTGTCGGGAACGCGGAAAGAGTCGTGACCATTGTATTTTTTCCAAAACTTGTTTTTTTCGAGTGTTTATGTATAAAAACTGGCATCGTTTTATGGTCGACGGTCCAAAAACCCGAACGAAACGATTTGATTCCACGTTCATTGTGCGGACTGCTAGACGGCGGAATGTGCTACCTGAGTGGGTGTTCCCCGTTGGATATAATAGATAGATAGATAGATGGAAACTCTTTATTGTGCACATGATCATTATCTTCTAGTCAAGAGTGAATCGGTGTCTTCTAAATCAATAATAATAATCATTATAAAAATAAAATAGAATACAAAATGGTTAAATAAAATAAAATTGAATACAACTATGGTTTCCTCACGATGTTTTCCTTCACCCGCAGCTCAAGCTCATTTATGGGGTATGAACACACCCCCTTAGGCTTGTGAACTGACCGCACTAACTAAATAGCCATCATCCCTACAACTAACAATCGAACGTCTCAAAGTAATGAGCACCACAGTAGCAATGACCTTGACATTTTGAAAAATACTCAATAAGTAATCCCAAAAGCAAATTAACCAATTTATTTTCAAAATATGGTAATTTTTTGCCGCTTTTGTTTAGTTATATTTACGATTCATATCTTGCCTCCCCAAATCCACATTTTGACTGCAAACGTTTACGGTCGTGGGCCATTCACTCCAACATTTATTTACTTTGTTAATTAGTATTTAAATATGGACGCTGCTCAATGGTTTTTGCTTTTTACGTTAATGGCTCAGTTTCCAGTGAGTTTATCTAATTGATGATACGTCATGGGGAGTCATGGAGAGTATACAAGTACAAAATCTGCTTTAATTAGGGATAAGCTGGTCCAGTGGCCACATTGATTTTCAGTTGTCTGTTCTTGTTACTAGGAAGGCAAAAAACATCCCTTACTTGAAAGTAATGCTATTTGAAGGCACTTCAAATAAACCATTTTTAGATTTTCGTTGTTTCTTCGAACGCATCTTGTTTGAATACATACATACCGAATTTAATATTGTTTGTAAGATAAAATATTAACAAGCCGCAGCATAATACCGACAACGTTATAAAAACGTTCTCAGCTAGCTGCGTGTAAAATATGCTTAATATTTAAGTAAAATTTATAATGAGCTAACAAATATTATACGATGTTTTACATGGATTATGAGGAACGAAATTAAGTTGTTTGGAATAATGAAGGCTTGATCATTAAAGAGGTACTTTACTTACCTATTTGTACTGACAAGCTATATGGGTGGATCTAGTGGAAGTTTCAAAGTTACACGTGTAATGCGGATTGTTTGAAGGTCTATGATATATATCTATATCCATAATAGCAACTATTAATTTTCATTAAGTTACTATTACACTCGTAGTATCAGCAGTGGCGGCCTAAAGGGGTGCCAAGCAGGGCAACCGCCCGGGGCCTCACTCTTGCAGGGGCCTCGCGTCCTCTTAGAAAAAAGTCTTTATCATATAAGTATGTATGTGTATCTCGCGCCTCGCACTTAACAAAATGCACGCTGAACGCACGGTTCCATTATTAGTGCAAGCATGTTACGGCCACTCGAGCACTCGAACTAATTTTTTTGTAAAACGAACTCAAAGAAAAAGGGCCTCACAATTATCTGCCGCCCCGGGCCTCGCAACAGCTAAGGCCACCGCTGATTCTGTATCCGAAAGGTGTAGAAAGGCTCCTTCATTACTGAGCCAGTGTTGTATGTCTACGACACTTTGTGAATTGTGAATTGGACATTTTGCGATAGAGACATTCTGAGAAAAACAACGTACTGTGACACCGACATTTTGAGAAAGGAATGTTTTGCAAGTAGTAAACATTTTGCGAAAGGAAATTCGGAAATAGGCTGCAACAGTTATAAAATACATAGGGTCGTTGTACTAAACCGATAGGGGGTCATTTCTATTTACCGCCATGTACCAATTTTACACTTGACACAACTTTGAAGTCGCAAAAAAAATCAACTGTTCTATATACTTCTGTTATACTTAGAGCTAAGTATATCCCAGGCTTACAACTATATATTTATAATTATATTCAACTATGGGAACAAAGGGTATATTATAAATGCATAATATATAACAGATATAACTTGTTAAATATGACTTGTAACTTGGACATAGGTATACATTTTTAAATTAATCAATAAAGCAAAAAAGTACCAAAGCAAACTATACTTTAAACTATACAAAGATTGCTTCAAGAATCTATAGATAGAGTAAGGGAACTTTAGTTTGAGGCTACGTTCCCCGCTAGATTGCGCGGCTAACTTTTTGGCCGTAATAAACGCCAGGATTTTGGTCACTCATAACTTTAGTGTCGTCAATAAATTATTTGAATTTGGATTGTTTTATACATTGTTTATCAACAAAGGAGTTTATTAGCTCTGGCGGTTTATTAAAACGTAACTGCATTTATTAAACAAAATAAAAAAAGACCTTAAATTATACTATTTACAAAATGTATACAATGGAGTTTATTAAGTATTTTTATATATTTTTGCTGTTTCTTCGGATCGCAGCTAGTAAACTATTGACATGAGTTTTGGCGGGAACGCGGCAAGAGTCGTGTCGCTCCGTTGTATTTTTTTCCAAAACTAGTGTTTTGTCGAGTGTTTATGCATAAAAATGGTGGTGTTTTATTCATAAAGTGCCGAGTTACAAGCGTGAGTGTGGAAAAATGATATAATGTGGTGAAACATGACTTTTCGTGTTGCTTCCAAAACTCCATCGAAGCTTTATAGTAAAGTCGCCACTACTTTACTAATACATGATTGGACTTGACTGACACGAACTGGACTTGACTAAAAATAGCTACGATAACACTTATTTAACTTTTGAAACTTGAAAATATATAATAATTACTCGACACTGCCAAATGCTAAAACGCGACGCCAAAACCAAAGAAAAAAAAACTATTGACATTTCAATGCCATAGTGTACGACTATTTTACGCTTTCTTTCTCAATTTATCTCATTTTAGTTTTATTTGTTCGTAACTAAATCTGGTACAATTTAGCAACATAGAGTTACTCAAGCATTAATTGCCGTTTTGGCACGCTTTTCCTATGTTTCGGTCAATTTACGTACCTTTTTTTCTGAATAGGATCGCTTTTGACCGCCAACGTTTGTTATACTCGTACCTAAAGGGTTTTCACAGTCTTTATACATATTTATTACGCTATTAAAAAAACAGCTTTACCAATGAATAAATGCGTGCTTTTAATAGAGAATACTTCACTATTATTTTAGAGGTAACTTTAAGATTAAGCATTAACCCTGACAAATAAGCATTATTCTTGGTTAGCCTTTATGCAAAAGTAATCATACAAACAAAACGCTCCCCTGATGGTAAGAGATAACGCGTGTCCATGACCATTGCAGCGGTACCTAGTACTTTAACTTACAAAACGGTACGGTGTGTAAACACCGGATGGTGTGGGTTCATACCCCAACTGCTGCCGGCGAATGAAAACATCGTGAGGAAACCATATCATGGTGGTAGGATGTTTTCTTGTACTCGACTGGTTCGTTTCACCTTCAAGTTAAAAATATGCCGCGAAGCACCTAACGGTGGGTGGGTTCCGTCAGCCTCCCTTGAAAGCCAGTTCCATTCCAGGCTAAGTGTGCTTTACCATCTTCAACCACATTGTCACTCAGGTGAGTTGTGGTCAAACAACTAGTTTGTCAACCATAAAAAAAATGTACTAAAATTGTTTTTAATACTCTTTACATATAAATTAACTACCATGCTATTTATGGTTATAATCTATTTAGTTTTACATGGATGTGAATGCGTGTTGCGTTTGTACACAGTAATTGCTCGACGGGTTTATGCGAAATAACATTAGTATTTGACTCAAGTCAATCGAGTCGTTACAGTGAGTCGATTTAATTCTGAGATTAACATACGGGTTACGTTTCATCCCGGAATACGAACGTGCAATTTCGGATCGCTGCTAGTAAGTAATAGAAAAAGGACAAGCGAAAATCCTGTCCTAGAATTTGACTCAATTGCGAAACTTTATCATCAAAGAGTGCTTAACTAGTTTTTCCTGCGTGGAAAGGGATCCTGTTGAGCCAACCACTCCTCAAATAGCTCCTCGGAGACAGGTGGGTATATTTTATGCGAAGACGAAGGTCGGAGATCGGACGACTTCTGTTCCGCATGATTGGTGACTGGATAGAAGGGTAATAAAATATGTGACGCGAGTGACATACCTACTGTGAGAGGAATTCGTTTTTAGATTTTATCGAGTAAAAAGTTGGACTATACTGGAATTACTTTTATTTTTTTTAGTAGCTCCGCCCCGCGGTGTTACCCGCATCGTGTTTTCGAGATAAAAAGTAGCATATGTGTTAATCCAGGGTCTCAGCTATCACCATACTAAATTTCATCCAAATCCGTACAGTAGTTTAAAAAGAGTAACACACATCCATCCATCCAAACTTTCACATTTATAATATTAGTGGGATGAGAGAATACAAGTATAAAGCTACAGAATGAGTTATCTGCATTTCGAACTTCATACAAATCCAAGTCCAAGGCATCGCAGCTTTGGCGCTCATTACTTTGAGACTTTAGATGCCCAACAACAGCCCTGTGATTTCGCTAGCTTTAGTACCCTTTAAACCGGAACACAGTAACGTTTAGGTACACACTACTGCTTGGCAGCAGAATATCTTTTGCTGCGGTGGTACCTACCTAGAAAACCTCCTGCTAAGAAGATCTACCACCAAGAAAAGTAAATTTATCGCATATAAGAGACACACATTTTTGTTTTTATAATATTAAATAGATGGGAACTCATTTTTGTGCAGACCAAAAGTACATAAAAAGTTCAGAAAATGTTGCACGAGTGGCGGCCTTATCGCCAGGAGCGATCTCTTCCAGGAACCAAGAATAGAAAACACGATACAGATTAAGAACAGACGGGAGATATTGTAACACAACGTTATAAAAAATTAATTAAGTAAACTAATAAAAATAATACATAATAATATATATAGTATGTAAAAATAATAATAATTTATTACTGTGATGAAATCTGTTAAAAACGGAACATTTTCTTCAGAGTTACGCGGAACAGAACAATTTAAAAATATGTTTATTTAATTTATCATGAACAATTGTAGCTTATCAGAAATGATCACATCTTTCTGAACATATTACTTTTGTTTTCTTTTTAAATATAGGTTTAATAACAATAGCAACCGCGGGGCGTTGCTAGTTTTTTGCACAAAAAATTGCCTGAAAGCTTTGTTTTCGCTGATCTTCCCAATGGGACCGTAATTTAAAAGCCGTTTTAAACGATATTGACGACAACGAGAAGGCTGTAACTTTTTTTATTTTATTGACTGTCCCAATTCTCTCTTTCGAGAGTGCTCCTTCAAATTTACTGAGCCTTTTAAGTGATTGTGATTTAAAAGAACAGACTGTTTCTACTATATTCATACAGTATAAAGATCATTATGAGTTTTGGCGGGAATGCGGAAAGAGTCATGTCGCTCCGTTGTATTTTTTTCCAAAACTAGTGTTTTATCGAGTAAAAAGAGTTTTATTTATAAAATGCCGAATCACAAGCGCGAACGGGGGGGAAATGATATAATGTGGTGAAAAATGACTTTACTATATTTAGAAACGGGGCAAGTGTTGGACTCGCGCATGAAGGGTTCCGTACCATTATATGTAAAAACGGCAAAAAGTTGTCTGTTTTTTATTATTTGTTGTTATTGCGGCAACAGAAATACATCATCTGTGAAAATTTCAACTGTCTAACTATCACGGTTCATGAGATACAGCCTGGTGACAGACGACAGACAGACAGACGGACTGACAGCGGAGTCTTGGTTTTACCATTTGGGCACAGAACCCTAAAAATGAATTAAAAACCTGGTTGCTGGGAAAGAATTTCTGCTCCTTATTTAAAAAGATTTCATTTTTAGATCCTATATTTCAATTTTCGTTTAGCTATGTGTCGGTTTTTGGTGTACGTTCTCTCTATAGTGAGTATTTTGGTCATAATTTACTTTTTTTTTCTTTACACTGAAACATTGTATGTCCCCGAGAATATGACTGTTTTGAAGTGCTTTCTAGAAAAATCGGCTAAAATTGTACACAGTTCCAGACAATAAAATGCACATTTAAAAGAATTACTAAATTAAAAAAAATATATATATTCCTTTTTAAGAGGGTTACATAGCGAAATTACAGCGCTGTTCAGGCTAATCACCGAATGTCTCAAAGTAATGAGCGCCACAGCAGCAGTTTTGTTTTTTTTTTAATTTTTTTTTAGTCATAGATCTGGATAGCGCTGCAATAGTTATGGACAGGCGTTATCTTGGACCATCAGGAGAACGTTTCGTTCATCTCATTACAATAAAAAAGCAGAATTTCACTAAAGTCTGACAAATAGTCCGAGTTATCTATCGGCATTTCAGTAGCTATAAAACAAATTTAATATTTCGGAAGTTAAAAATTAATTAACTACCCTTGGCTTGTAGCGAGGGGAGTTGCCCATCTCTATATTTGCATTATGAGAATCAATTTCATTAGTTCCACCCTCCTTTATTTAGATATTAAACCTGTCTTGTTTTTTCTAATAACTAAAATCAATCAATTTATTGTATTCCCTTCCAAACGTTTAATGAACTAGAAAAAGATTAATGTTTACCGTTTTGCTTGATTGCGTTAAAAATGAATGTCCAGAAATATATCACAGTCGTCTTTGAAGAAGTTTTATAAAAGCACACATAATTTAATAACAGGTATTACAACTCTTTTGATTGTCTAGCTACTCGTAAATAATGTCTATAGTCCGGTCAAAATTCATCAGCTTCTTTAGAATTTATGCATCAACATCCTTGCATAAATTCTAAAGAAGCTGAAAATTTATATGAACGTTAGGATATATTATAATGAAATTGTGAAAATTCCCCATCGATCCCAAGTACAATTTTTTTATCAAAGATTTTAGCGAATTGGTTAGTTTTATGAAAAAAAATGAAATTATCTACAATAATTCCCTTCACACTTTTTTCCCTAAGATTCACCATTTCAGAGAAAAAGCGATTCTAAAATGTACTGAATTTGTATTCCCCATGTTAGCTACATTAGACTGCGATTTTCTAATTTCTTCTCTTTGACATGTTTTGGAGGTCGCTACTAACTATACTATTGTGTAATCTGTGAACAAGCTCAGTCAAAAGGTAGGAAGGTAATTCGTCATCGCACTTTCGTTTCGGGAACCAGTCTACCGGAAACCGACGCTACGGTAAAGACCGCATTTTATTAGTTTTTTTAGATGACCACCTATCGAGGGAAGCGAAGCCTGTTGTTTTTTCTTAATTAATATGAGACCGGGCCTCTATAGATACTTAAGACGCTGTGAGTAGTCGAAATTGTTTAATTTTCTTTGATGGCAATAAAAAAATGATAAAGTTTAATGTTGACGTGTATTGCTGCAATATATATTGTATACATTTCACACAGCGCCATCTAGCTCCAAACTTAGAAAAACTTGCGCTATGGGAACCAGATAACTTGTAGCGTACTTACATACTTTTTTTTGTAAATATATACTTATAATACATAAATAACACCCAGACAGAACAAACATTCATCGTGACATAAATGTTTGGAAAAAACGGCAATACCCGTTTACCTTCCAATTATTTAAAATACATTAGATGTCAGATTTTAAACTATACGATATCATATGTCAGTTTTAATCAAAATGTCAAAATTTAGACAAATACAAAAAAGTATAACAGAAGAAGTGAGAAGAGAATATTAAAGACTTGTAGTTATTTTAATTTGTCTTAGATTTTAGTTTTAGAGATTAAGCGAAATTGTCATCAAGTTGGTTAAATTTTAATTTTAATCCTCATCACTGCTGGAACCGAAACGAGTGTTAAGCGGAAACAAACTAGATATATAAAAAAATAGAATTATTAAATTAAACGTCAATATGTGGAAAATAAATGAAGGTACCATCTTCATTTATTTTCCTAATTGCTTGATTGAAACGGTCGATTATTAGCATAATTTACTGTTTTATTCAAAACAGTATATATTCATAAATAATTCAGAAATTTGATTTTCTGCTAATAATCTACTGTTTTATTCAAGCAATTGTGATTTACCGGAAATAAGGGCCAAAATAAATGCCAGTAGCTATGATTTCACTGTAAAATTATGCTCCATTTGTTCATAAATGGCAAAAATATCTTTGTATGGAAATCGAACCACCTTAACAAGTGAGCTGACGGGTGGTCAATAATAAACTGAGGTACCAAAACACGCTCACATCACTGCTAGGAACGCCTTAAGTAGTTTTTTAGATGTTCGACTCATCTAATTTGAATCTTGTACCGTAACAATACGATGGTGACAAAAAAGTAATGACGGTCTGTAATTAAGATTATGCTAACGGTACTTATACTCATACTTTTTGTTTTAGACCTTCTTGAACTTTCAAGTAGATATTTTAAAACGATTTTGTTAGTTTTTCTTCTAACTATGTACAGGTTTACGAGCTTGGGGTGCACTAAGACGTTCAAGTATTACGTAATCGTTACGATTTGAGGATGTGAATGGCGATAGCGTCAGCAATGTCATATAAATTATGCTGATTGTTTATTTTCCTTATTATTGGCACACCACTACATATTGCTGAATTCTCTCAATATTTAGAGTTCCCTAGAAGAGATCGCTTTAAGTGATAATGCCGCCAGTTAATCCAATGTTTACGTAAGCATAGAAAAAAATTCGCAAGGCCGGTTTTATTGTCCGTGTCTTTCCGAAACGTATCTAAAAAT
Source organism: Biston betularia (assembly GCA_905404145.2). Lineage (NCBI taxonomy): Eukaryota > Metazoa > Arthropoda > Insecta > Lepidoptera > Geometridae > Biston > Biston betularia. The sequence goes on from FR989879.1 coordinate 8,449,671, forward strand.
AAATAAATAATTTGACGACTCTAAATTTAGTCTCGTATATTGCGTCAAAGGATCAAATAGCTATCGAAAAGCTTGACATCCTCTCTTAGGCGAGACGGTCACGGTACTTCACACCACAACAGCTGCTTAGTTTGTATAAGCGCAAGTAACTAGGTGTGTGGTTCTGTTCTCACCTATGGGACGGCCCAGCTAAGTATTAACTTGAAGCTCTGTAATCGATCGAAAGCCGCGTTAGGAGGTTAATTTGTGACGACACTTTGACCTAATTTGGGACCGCTGTAACCATTTCCGAGTGTTATTTTGCTTATATATAATTGTTTTGTGTACTGATTGTATTGAATTTGTTGTTTTATCATTATTTTTAGTTCTACTATCCACATCTTTGCCCCATCATCAGATCAGTTCAATGGTATTGACTTTTTGTATTGTAATCACACTATCATATTACAAAGGCGAAAGTTTGTGTGTGTAAGTGCGTTTGTAAGTTTGTGACTTCTTCACGCTCAAACGGCTGGACAAATTTTGATAAAATTTTGTAGCTGGCACCCTAGATTAAAATCTACTTTAATTTTTATCCCGAAAAAACACCGCAGGGCTCAGCTAGTATATAATATTATAAATGTGATAGTTTGGATATTTGTTAAATAACTACGCAAAAATGACTGAAAGCATTTAAAAGAAAATTGGTACGCGTACAGTTTATTAACCGAATTAACATATCGAGTACTTTCTTTATCAGCGAAATGTTAGGCTTATGTGAGATTACCAAAAATGATTTATACAGAAAATAAACTGGTAAAATTTTGAAACTAAAGTAAAAAAATAAAATTTTAGTATGCCCAGCCCTTATTTTGTTGCTGTCCCTGATATTTCTTTTTTCTTCTTTTTTTACATGCGGCATGCATTTGGCCACGATTCCACCTGGTGGAAAGCGACGATGTGGCCGAAGATGGAGCACGCTTGACCAGGAAATACACATTCACATTTTTCTTGAACAACGCCTAGCCTAACGCCTTTGTACCTAGTTGGAAACAGACGCTGGCAACAAGTTTACAAGACAATATACAACACTTTACATAAAACATATTTCAACATAATTAACAATACATACATACAAAAATAAACAATAAACATAAAACTTATAACACAGCAGTTCTTGCAAGGAACGTGATCTGGAAATGTTTTTTTTCTTTTATTATAAATAAAAAAATAATGTTACAAGTTTAAGTTGTAGTTAGACACTATTAAAATTCAATGTATTAAAAGCACATTAACAAATTCTAGATTCTTGTTCTAGAGTGGAGACCGCGTATTGGCAAGCGCAGCGTAGGACGCCCTGAGACTCGATGGAGTGACGATATACGTAGGACAGCTGGCGGTGGATGGAAGCGAAAAGCCGAAGATCGGGCTGAGTGGCGTGTCTTGGGAGAGGCCTATGTCCAGCAGTGGACTAATATAGTATAGGATGATGATGATGAGATAAGAACAACATCAAGAGCTAAAGCGAAATAATTAAACCGACGAGTTCCTTTGATCCGCTTTGTCTCGCCGGTTCAAAAAAATCTCAGACCGAGCCAAAGCTTAAGGGTGAAACTTAGTATCCCGAAGTCGGTCCAAAGCTGAACTTAAACCAAACTTTATTGTTTGCTGTTAACGTATTTCTCGCTTCATTTGAAGTTGCGAAATATCACCTAACTCGGTTTGCTGAATTCATAATGAAACAGTTAAACTTTGGCATCGATCGCGGACGGGTGCTAAATATTGGATTTTAGGGTTAATCAAATGCTGTGCCACCTACACGACCCGCCGTGATGTGCCTTTAATAGAGCCAATTCAGTTCAATTAACATCTAAGATATCTACAACAGCAATTCTCAAAGTATAGGTCGCGATCGCGATCCACTAGCGGGTCGCAAGAGAATACCGTGTGGACCCTGAAATATAAGATCGGCCAGGTTAGTAAGCCGTGTCAAACTCATTATGATTAAAAGTAATTTTTTTTTTTCTTTGGTTTTGGCGTCACGTTTTGCATTTGCCAGTGTAAGTGTGTCAGTGTACTATATTTTCAAGTTTCAAATGTTAAATAAGCGTCCTCGTAGCTATAATTATAGTTAAAATCCAGTCTTGGTCAAGTAGAGACCATGTCAGTCAAGTCCAGTCATGCTTTAGCAAAGTAGTGGTGACATTACTATAAAGCTTCGATGGAGTTTTGGAAGCAACACAAAAAGTCATGTTTCACCATATTATATCATTTTCCCACACTCCCGCTTATGATTCGACACTTTATGAATAAAACACCACCATTTTTATGCATCAACACGCGACAAAACACTAGTTTTGGAACAAAAATACAACGGTGCGACACGACTCTTTCCGCGTTCCCGCCAAAACTCCAAAGTAACTTAGTTTGAAGAATTATCTTACTAACTGGCGTGGTTTTGATACATTTTTTGTTTTACTCAGGTTTAATTTATCGGAAACCCCGACTATAGTTTTGGCCACATTCGCATAAGTAAAACAAAAAAATACTTTTGTTGTTGTAACATAGCCTTTCTTTGTATTCAGATCAAGTATTGAAAACATTTTTTTCAATTTAAATAGTTCTTCAGTCATATGCCCCTTTTTATGTTTGACAACCAAGCAGTGAGTCCTGAATTTGGAAGTTTTTTAGTTGGTCGCGATTCAGTCAACTTTAGGAACAACTGATCTACAATATACCATATCTATGTTGCGAATGAAATGATAATTACTTTGTCGTGAACTAGCGACCCGCCCCGGTTTCACGTTAAAGCAATTTATTTTGGGCGACTAAATTACAAAAAATTTAATTTCTGTACTTCTTTACTTATATCAAAGTTTCAATAGAGTGTGTTGAATATACAAACTATAAAAAACTAAACGCCAGTGAAACCAGTAACGAAGTCCATTACGCGGTTTAGAAAAAATAAGTTAAGCGGAGAAACAGATAGACAATTTTGTTGTATACTATTTATAGATGACGTGGTTTACTTTGACAAATTTTGAAAACCATAAGGCACTTAATGTTTAGAAATTTCCTGATTACTTATACTGTTCCAGTGCTAAGCGCGGGCATATTTTCATTATAGATGGTTAACGCTATGGTCAAATTAGCTGGCAAATGCGGGGAACTCTCAAACATGCAATCTTTTCTGCATCGTTTGAAGCTAGTTGCAATACGCACGTAAGGGCCGATTCACACTGGCATGGTAGACGTCATTGACGTGACTCAAATTATGTAGATAAAGTTGAAAATTATTTCACATTAAAAGTGCTCGCCGCGCCGCTGCCGGCCGCTGTTATCCCGGTGTGAGTTGAGCCTAACTTAGTAAACATCGTAACACCACATAAGTGCATTTCTATAGATACTTACACCGCCTACTTAGAGGATCATTTACTTTTAATTGAATATGTGGCTGAAAAGCTTTAGGTGTGAAGGTAAAAATAATTAACGCCCGTTTTTTTAGGATTTAAGAGAAAGAAACTGATTTTCACCTTTATGCATATCGTAATATTTAAATTATTTTACTTTCTATCACACTCACTATACATGTGAAAGTTTGTTTGTTACGCGTGTATGTTTGTTCAATCTTCACACTGCTTAGCGTACTTTGATAGAATTTAAATACGGTTTTTATGATTTAAATTTTTACATTAATTATCATGATGATTCAAATACGTTGATTATGAACGTTAAGAAATCAGGAACAGTCTTCATAACATAACATTGTTATGACAAGTACAAAATGTAAAATTTGGCAAAATATTTTAAATAATACATGATGACATTATTGTGTTCGGGTTTGATGGGCACTGCAGCTAGCAAAATTACACGGCTGTTGAGACTAACTCCAAATAATGATCCATGAATCCACGTCAAAGCAGCGATACCCTGGACTTTGTTTTGCTACTCAAAGTTCTGTGTATTGGTGCAATGGTAATGAACATGGGTTATCTCTTACCATCAGTAGAGCGTCTCTTTCGTCTCTTTACATATAAAAAAAAAAACATACATAAGGATGAATCACGGTAAATAATAAAGATATTACATTAACATTTTCAGTTCCAATTTTTACCTAATTTATTTCAATTTTTTACCCTATCTATCATGAATATTGTTAAGTGCCGGCGATTAAGCGCGCATTCCTGGATAGCGCTCTTATGTAGATACCAAATATGATATATGTGTCTAGCTAGTGTTAAAATTGAATAAGTAAGGGCAAAATCCGCATTAATCAATCTATCGTATTTAAGGTCACGGGTCATTCAAGGCATGAAGGTCAAGGTTAACACACTATTCCAGAACGGTATTACGTTTTTCGTCCGTGTCAAAGCTGAAAAAAAATGTTTTCTTCTTCTTGTTAAACCTGAAAGCATATTTCTTATGTATATTAGTATGACTTTCACATACTTACTTTGGAGGGCATTACAATCGAATAATGGAGGTGAAATATCATAAGTATTATGTCCCAGGTTGAAGGGTTTAGGTAGCGAACTTAGAATTGAATAGAATATAACTTTATTGTACACAAATGATCGCCATACGCCATATAACGTATCTACATAATTATGTTTAAAAAAAACAAGATTCCTTTGCGGCAATACAACAGCGGCCTTACTGCCTAAAGTTATTTCTTTAGACAACCTTTGGAAAATAGATACAGATCTTTTGACAGAAAATCTTTATGAATTTTCTTTCTTTTTTTCTGGTTTTCTTTAAAAAAAAAAAGAAAACCAGAAAAAAGTACAGATAACAAAATAATCTAATCATAATGTAAATAAAACGAAACATACTCGTATGTAAATAATAAAAATATTAGATTTCTCTAGGATTATCTATTTTTATTATTATAAAAATCTTTCAAGGTCCCTACCCACCACCAGATGTCGTCAAGTGTACTATACACAATATTCAATATGGACTTTTTTTGAATTTGAATTTTAACTTTGGCTACCTATTCACATCCCAAGTCTAAAGATTAGACATAGAGATAGAACTTTTTAGCATTCGATAGTATTATCGTGTGGGGACGGGAACTCATAAAGTGTGCAGATGTGGGTAGGTTTAAGAGACCCTTTTAAATACGAAAAAACTACACGGTGATTCTCGTCACAAACTTATATTGCCATAAAACCGTTGCTAACCCTTTTGTTTTTCATCAAAAGAGCCATAGCCTGGGGGCAGGAAACTTCGAAGGGTATATTAAAAAAATGTTTTTGCATGAAATATTGTACAGAATGATTTCCTATAAACTTTATTTTATTTTTTTATTTTTGAAAATTTAATAAATCTGTAACCCGATTGCTATCAAAAGTCATTTTTTTTCAAACGTCTTTCTTACGACATTTGGGACTTTGGGACAAGACGAATATAACGATACCTTAACATTCAAAATCCATCCAGCCGTTTGGAAGACACGAGATAATAATGAAAGATACGCGCGAAAAACATAACCCTTCCTTGTTAAAAATGATGTCAAGAAATCTATAAATACTCATAATTATGAAAACTTAATTTATACAGAAAATTCTCAATTACACCAAACACTTCAATAATAGACCGACAATAACTTTTGTCAGTTTTACTTCTGTCCTGGGTTGCGCATTATAGAAAATCACCCTGTGAAATGTCGACCTTGTGACCTCTCAGGCTTCCAGCCATTATGAGGAAACAATGGGAAATTAAATAACGTTTGTTTTATGGCCGTGGTTAAAAGAAATGTAGGTTTTGATTGATGGCATTCTTTATAAAATTCCGATGTTGATATTGTTTGCTCACGAGTGATTATGATTTGAATTTTTAATGGTTTGTTAGTATTAATATTATGTTGAGATGTTATCGATCATTGCAAACTTGAATACCGGTCATTGCAACTTGAATACCGGTCATTGCAACTTGAATACCGGTCATTGTAACTTAGATACCAGTCATTAGAACATTAATACCTGCACTTGAAGGAAAACATTGTGAGGAAACTATAGCACGGTGGTAGGGTATTTTCTAATAATAATTATTGGCTAGCTTGACCCTTAAGTTAAAAATCTACCGCCAAGCACCGCACAGTGTGTTCCGGCTTCTCACTTGAGAGCCAGTTCCATTTTAGGCTTGGTGTGATCGATCATCTTCGACCACACCGTCACTTAACATCAAATGAGCTGTGGTCAAACACCTAGCTTGCCTACCATGAAAAAAAAACATTAAGTAACCAAATACAAGTCTAGGGTTCACCGTTATTTTTATTCACCTTCTTGTGTTACAACTCATTTAAAATTAAGTTAAATTTTATTGTGTTGGGGACAACCTGTGCATTGTACGAGGTCATATCCATAGAGTCAAGTTTATAGTGTCCTCGATGATTATCTTGTATTTCTTATCAAATAGTATGTAGACAACACTAAATTTGTCGCGACTCTTACGAATAGTCTGACAAAGGTCACTAGCCAGTTCACACGAAAGGTTTAGTTCAACACCCTTACAAGGTAAAGTAATCTTAGTCAAGAGCCGACACCCCTGGCGGTTCATTTAATTACACGTAAATTAGTAACTTTAGGACGTGAAACGGATGGACATAATTTAAACTCAAGCTGCTTTTATGACTTAAAACTGGCTAATAATTTTATGTTGTAGGTATAAAGTAGCCCTAGTAAAGTAATTACATTTTATGTAAAAGTAATAAGACGAACAAAACGCTCTTGATGGCAAGAGATAATGCCTGTCAATGACTATTAAATGGAATAGAATGGAATGGAATGGAATGGAATGGAATGGAATGGAATGGAATGGAATGGAATGGAATGGAATGGAATGGAATGGAATGGAATGGAATGGAATGGAATGGAATGGAATGGAATGGAATGGAATGGAATGGAATGGAATGGAATGGATGAATGAATGAATGATGAATGAATGAATGAATGAATGCACGAACGAACGAACGAACGAACGAACGAACGAACGAACGAACGAACGAACGAATAAATGAATGAATGAATGAATGAATGAATTAACGAACGAACGAATGAATGAGTGAATGAATGAATGAACCGAACGAACGAACGATGGAACGATCGAACGAAAGAATGAATGAATGAATGAATGAATGAATGAATGAATGAATGAATGAACCGAACGAACGAACGATGGAACGATCGAACGAAAGAATGAATTAATGAATGAATGAATGAATGAATGAATGAAAGAATGAATTCATGAATGAATGGAATAAAAATCTAGACGACATCCTGCTAAAAAGATCTACCATCAAACTAGTAAATTACTAAATTAGTAACTTTAGGACGTGAAACGGATGGACATAATTTAAACTCAAGCTGCTTTTATGACTTAAAACTGGCTAATAATTTTATATTGTAGGTATAAAGTAGCCCTAGTAAAGTAATTACATTTTATGTAAAAGTAATAAGACGAACAAAACGCTCTTGATGGCAAGAGATAATGCCTGTCAATGACTATTAAATGAAATGGAACGGAACGGAACGGAACGGAACGGAACGGAACGGAACGGAACGGAACGGAACGGAACGAAATGGAATGGAATGAATGAATGAATGAATGAATGATGGTATGGAATGAATGAATGATGATATGGAATGAATGAAACAATGAATGATGGAATGGAATGAATGAATGAATGATGAATGAATGAAGGAATGAATGATGAATGAATGAATAAATGAATGAATGAATGAATGATGGATGAATGAATGAATGAATGAATGAATGAATGAATGAATGAATGAATGAATGAATTAATTAATGAATGATGGATGAATGAATGAATGAATAAATGAATGAATGAATGACTGAGTGAAAGAATGAATGAATGAATGAATGAATGAATGAATGAATGAATGAATGAATGAATGAATGAATAAATGAATGAATGAATGAATAAATGAATGAAAGAATGAACGAACGAAAAAATGAGTGAATGAATGAATGAATGAATGGATGAATGAATGAATGAATGGATGAATGAATGGATGAATGAATGAATGAATGAATGAATGAATGAATGAATGAATGAATGAATGAATGAATGAATGAATGAATGAATGAATGAATGAATGAATGAATGAATGAATGAATGAATGAATGAATGAATGAATGAATGAACGAACGAATGAATGAGTGAATTAATGAATGAATGTATGAATGAATGAACAAACGAACGAACGAACGAACGATGGAACGAACGAACGAAAGAATGAATGAATGAATGAACAAACGACCGAACGAACGAACGATGGAACGAACGAACGAAAGAATAAATGAATGAATGAATGAATGAATGAATGAATGAATGAATGAAAGAATGAATTCATGAATGAATGGAATAAAAATCTAGACGACATCCTGCTAAGAAGATCTACCACCAAATGAAAGTTAGGAGGAGATGGGATAAATATTCGTACAAATACGTTTGCGTTTGATCGCTATCGCACCTGATGTTAAGCAATATGATGAAGTAGGTATACTCGCCTCGAAGACAAGCCCCAAACTAAGCAAAGATTTTCCTGGGAGAGCCGGATAAGTTATATAATACTTACCTATATATTTTTTGTTATTACAGACTTATGATATAAGAAGACAGTAAAAAAATCTAATAATTAATTTTCGTTGTTCGTCATTTGTCCTGAGTGCCCTCACAAACTCATGCCCTTTAGCTCAAAAATAACCTATTACATACCTACATATTACATTGAACTTCTGAATTTATAACATTTATGTTTAATTACAAGTAGATCAGTACTGAAAGGATTCGAAAGAATCAACTCTTTCACTGTTTTCATTTAACTTTTTCACTGTTTGACTTTTTTTGTACGATGTACAGCTTTGTTCAGGATCGATTTAATATGAATCGATCTTAATGAATAAAAAAAATCCTTAGAATAAGAACCGAAAAAAGCTTACAATAGCTGTCAAACTAAATAATGTGGTGTATAAATTACCGACTGATATCGCGTAGGTCGTAGGTCTACGAATTGATAGTTCAACATTGGCTACATGACCTACCATATATCACTTAGTGAAGCTCGCGAGAGTGTTTTATTGGTATTTTTGAATTAAAGTATTAAAGTAAAGTTTTTAGGCATTTCACATAATTAATTATAAAGAAAAAAGATTTGATGTTTTGTTTGTTTGTTTGTATTGAAAAGGCTCCGAAACTACTGAACCGATCTTAATAATTATTAGAATGCTACATTATCCGTGATTGACATGGGCTATATTTTTTTAAAAACAGTTAGGGAACAGTTAGGTTAACAGATCCGTATGGAAAATTCAATAATGTAAGCCAAGCTGCGAAAAATTTACCGAAAAAACCTTTACTTAGTAACGAAAACTATTGACAATAGAATAAAGTGACATTTTATAGAGTAAATTGACAGCTATATTAGTCACAGTCACAGACAGGCTATATTTATATTGTTAATTGAGTTTCGTTTTCCCGTGCGAAGCCGGGGCGAGCTGCTAGTACAGCATAAAAAAGTTATTTTATGAAAAAAGAAAGATACGGTAAAAAAATATGATAAAAAGGGAAGAATGAAATTCCTTACGGTAAAAGATAACGCTTCTCGATGACCTTTTCAGCGAACCAACTTTAAGGACCTACCGAGTTCATTTCTCTAGTCGATTTTAGGTATTCTGTGCGCTCCGTGTGTGAGTGCGCAAGGCACACGAGCGAACAGCTAGTGCCGCGCGCCGCCGTCGGCGCCACGCGCGACAGGCATTGTCGATACACATACGGCGGCGAAATGAAAACCGGTTTGAGCTAAATACTTAAACTGCTAAGTAGACGAACTGGATCAACAATTTTGCCGCTTACGTTAGTAGACTGGTGGCCGAGTGGTAACAAGCTGTATGAGTACGGCCAGATAGTCACGGGATCGAAATCAACACTATATTAATACGGAATATTATTTTTGCACACAAATTTTGTTGATAGGTATTTTAAATAAATATAATACATAAATATTTCGTTTTTTTTTTAAATACATTATAATACGATTATTTTTGTATACTTATTATTTTTATAATACGTTTTATTTTTATTTTATTTTTTTCTTATTATTGTTACATCTCCCGTCTGTTTTTTATGTTCTCTATTGTATTTTTTCTTTTCTTGGTTGCTTGGAAGAGATCGCTGTTAGCGATAAGGCCGCCACTTGTGGCACTAGTTCATAAGGTTCTTTATTCTCTGTACTCTTTTCTATTTATGATGCCCACAATAAAGAGTTATATCTATCTATCTATCTTATTTTTTTTAACCGACTCGATTTTAAATGGTGGAGGTTCTCAATTCGACAATGTTTTCTTTTATTTATGTAAAAGTAATAAGACGATCGAGTCACTCTCCTGATGTTAAGAGATAACGCTTGTCCATGACCATTGCAGCGATACACAGAACATTGAGTAACAAAACAAAGTCCAGGGCATCGCTGCTTTGGCGCTCATTACTTTGAGACTAGATGGTTAGTCTCAACAGCCCAGTAATTGCGCTAGCTGCAATACCCTTCAAACCGGAACACAGTAATGTTTACACACTACTGCTTGGCGGCAGAATATCTAGTACTGCGGTGGTACCTACCTAGACGACCTCCTGCTAATTCCGCCAATTATGAATCGATTTTATGATTCTTTTTTTTACGTGGTTGATCCATACTTCAGAGATGGTCTCATATATGTTTTATCGAAATCGGTCGAGCAAGTAAAAAATAATCAACAAAAGTATTCAAAAACCTCGCTGTTTCATTGAAGCAGTGCGTTTAGTTAGCCTAAGGGTCATGGAGTAGGTTTTTTTGTTTGTAAATTTGTGTATTTCTTTTTATGTAACTGAACATTTTTAATTCCCTATTTTATCTATTGAAAATAATTAATTTATTATAACACTATTGAACCTAAGAATATGACATACCGTAAGCAACTCCTACGATACACCACACTTTTTTCCTTTCCACTGACGAATTATATGTATATACATATACATATATATATATATGGGCTAGATATATATACATATATGTGCTAGATATATATACATATACATATATATATATACATATATATGCTAGATATATATATACATATACATACATATATATGCTGGATATATACATATATATACATATATGCTAGATATATATACATATACATATACATATATATACATATACATATACATATATATGCATATATATACATATACATACATATACATATATATACATATGCATATATACATATACATATAGTATATTATTATTTTGACTACCCAGTCAGCACGTTTGCGTCATGAGTTGTATGGCATGGGTTCGATTCCCGCCGAGGGCAAATTTTGATGAGAAGAACATAGATGTTTGTTTTGTTTGGGTGTTTATGTAATATACTATTAGTATGTTCATAATTGATTGATTCAAAATAATGATGTGCATAATTATTTAAAAAAAATAGTTTATTACTTTACCCATGGCTTTACTCGCATATCCATTTTGGAGAAGTCATTTAAAAAATACTAAATTAAAATAAAATAATACTAAGTATTTCTTTTTTAGTAGAATATAGCTTTATGGCATGGGTTCAATTCCCGATTTTTTTTTGTGAAAAACATAGATGATTGTTTTAATGTTTGTTGGCGGCCATATTGGATTAACTTTAAAGTATTCTCCATTCTACTAGTCAATCCCATTCATTTAATGTTGATACCTATATTGAGGTTGTAGTGAAAAAATATGTAATCTGCCACTTTGTTGGCGGCCATATTAGCATTTGCTTTTTTTTGTTATAATCTATTCTACTAGTCAAGTCCTTTCATTTGATACCCATATTGATGGCATTGTGAAAAAATATGCAATCCGCCATTTTGTTAGCGGCCATATTGGATTTGCTTTTTTTAAAGTTTACTCTATTCTACTAGTCAACCCCTTTTATTTGATACCCATATTATAGGAGTGGTGGAAAAATATGTAATCCTCTAGTTTGATGGCGGCCATATTGGATTTGCTTTTTTTTATTATAATCTATTCTACTAGTCAAGCCCTTTCATTTGACACCCATATTGATGGTATTGTGAAAAAATATGTAATCCACCATTTTGTTAGCGGCCATATTGGATTTGCTTTTTTTAAAGTTTACTCTATTCTACTAGTCAAGCCCTTTTATTTGATACCCATATTATAGGAGTTGTGAAAAAATATGTAAGCCTCTATTTTGATGGCGGCCATATTGGATTTGCTTTTTCATTTATTTTATTTATTTATGCTCTAATGAAACAGCGAGGTTTCGGAGTAAACGAAAATGTCATCGACGTATACAATTTTTATGTTTATGTTGATTTTTTAAAATTGCTCGACCGATTTCTATAAAATTTATATGAGACCACCTCAGAAGTATGGATCTATCAAGCAAAAAAAAATTATCAAAATCGATTCATAATTAGCGGAATTATCGCGTAACAGACAGCCCCGTTGGCTCATTGGTAGTATATCTGCCTTGAGAGCTGTAAGGCGTGGGTTCGATTCCCATTCAGGGCAAACATTTTGTGAATAAACAAATGTTTGTTCTGTGTCTGGGTGTTCTGTATGTATTATAAGTATGTATTTACAAAAAAAAGTATTTATGTATTCTATCAGTTATCTGACTTCCATCACACAAGCTCTGCTTAGTTTGGGGCCAGATGGCGCTGTGTGTAATGTCCTACGATATTTATTTATTTATATTTATCTAACATACATACATTTTTGTAGCGATGATAGCTCAGTGGTTGGTGCGGTCGGTTTGCATGCCGAAGTGCGTGGGTTCAAACCTAACAATGAACTCGAGCTGCCGGTGATGGAAAACATCGTGAGGAAACCATAGCGTGGTGGTAGCGTACTCTCTAGTACTCGGCTGGCTACCTAACACACGAGGGTTGAAAATATTATGTCCCTAAGCATCTAACGATGTGTTCTGGCAGCCTCACTTGAGAGCCAGTTCCATTCCAGGTTAGGTGTGCTTTACCATCTTCGACTACGCCTTCTCCATCAGGTGAGCTGTGGTCAAACATAGCCTAGCATATCAGACCATTACAAAAAAAAATATCGAATTGAAAACCTCCTCCTTTTAAAATTGACAGCCCTGTATGCCTGCTCCAAGGCGTGGGTTCGATTCCCACCCAGGACAAGCATTTTGTGATGTAAACAAAATTTTTGTTCTGTATCTGGATATGTACTGTATGTATTTACAAAAAAAAGTATTGAAGTATTACCTATCAGTTATCTGACTTCCATAGTACAAGCTTTGCTTAGTTAGGGGTCAGAAGGCGCTGTGAGTAATGTCCTATGATAATTATATATTATTTAATTTTATTATAATTTATAAAATCGAGTCTGTTAAAAAAATAAAATAAAATACAACAAAATTTGTGTGCAAAAATAGTCTTTGAGTGTTGGTTGATTTCGATCCCGTGACTGCGGAATAGAATCGGGTACCGATACCACTCGGCCACCTGTCTATGACCACAAGTGACAAATTTGTTGATCCGGTTCGTTTACTTTGTGATCGTACGTAAAAGCAACCTCAACAGCGACACAACCTCCCCGTCCGACAGTCGAAGCGGTACTAAAGCGGATAGGGAGACAGCGTGGTAGCTCTGCTTAGAATGGACGAAACGCGCAAAAATTTAGGTATTTCCTTCGTTTGTTCAAGCAAAATCATATTTTGATAATTTTTATGTAAAAACTATGTAGAGAAAATGTAATTTTATTGTTATACAAAGCCTGATGACTTTCCGTGCAGTATTTACGCCGTATCGAGCTTTTCTATAGATTGTTTGGGGTTACTTTGGATTTTTTTTCTATCGAGGAAACTAAAAGTAATCGTGTTTGTGACTGCTATTATGTATAGAGTGGATCCTTAAATATCTTAAACATTAACCTCATAAATGATGTTTTAGTAATAACGAAAATACATCCAAACAAACAGTTCCAAATCCACTCGGTACCTTCTTAAGTAACTAAATAAAGTTCGTGGCGACGCTACATGGCGCTCATTACTAAAAACAATTTAATAGTTCTGCGACATATATTTCCAGCCCATTGCCACTTCAGCTTGCTATTATATCGATAATTAATGGATTTGTCGCTTTGCCACTAGTGACTCTGTGGTAACCGTGGTTACCAGCAGCATACCGACACGGAATAAAGTAATTTTGTTGTGAGACACGTCGTAAATAATGTAATACGACAGGTTATAGAGATGTCGCATGGTTATTGACTGTAAGCAAATGGAATGTTCATTATTTTTACTGGTAGCTTTGAACTGGCCAGTTAAAACATGTACTCATTTGTTTTTGTTTGATATGAAACAATATTTGGGATAAGTGACATTTTTTGAGAAAGTACGAGACACTCTCCATACCATCAGGTAAGAGAAAAAGCATGCCCATGACCATTGCAGCGATACATACTAGTTTTGTGTAACAAAACAAAGTCTAGGGCATCACTGCTTTGGCGCTTATTATTTCGAGAATTTCGATCGTTAGTCTCAACAACCCTGTAATTTCGCTAGCTGCAGTACTCTTCAAACTAGAACACAGTAATGTGTACAAGTACATGTTTTCTATATCTGGTATAGCGGTGGCACCTACTTGGACGACTTTCTGCTGAGGAGATCTAATAACCCTCTAACCCAAGTCATGTACTGATACCTTTTACCAAAAACTTTAGTTTTAGAATCATCGTTTTCTTATAAATGCCACTTGACAACTGTTAAAAGATTGCCTGAATCGTCCGTTGCGATCTTTAAGAAACACTCAGTGTAACTACGCCACGAATTTCCCTGTAAAACTCCAGAAGCTGCTTTTATAACACTTGATCTTAAAAAAATTGTGTGTCGCAAAGCTATGTCGTAGGACACGGCTGCATGTACTTTAAACAATAAGAATTCCTTCGGATTTCAAGTCCTCACTAAACGTAACAAACTCTTTGAACCGAGTTATCGATAAGTGGTGTAATTAAATTTTAAATGTATATAGTTATATAGATGCTACACCAAACTTGCACCAAGCAGCAGTAGTGTGTGAACATTACTGTGCTCCGGTTTGAAGGGTACTGCAGCTAGCGAAATTTCAGGGCCGTTGAGACTAACCATCTAATGTCTCGAAGTAATGAGCGTCAAAGCAGCGATGCCCTAGATCTTGATTTGTCACTCAAAGTTCTGTGTATTGCTGCAATGGTCATGGACAGGCGTTATCTCTTACCATCAGAGAGCGTCTCGTTCGTCTCATTACAATTACATAAAAAATACAGTGGATCCTGGTTAAGTGAGACCTCAAAGGACCTGTAAATTTGTCTCACTTACAGAAATATTCCACTAACCCAGTGTCTCAGATATAAATAAATATCTGTCTCATTTACAGAGAGTTCCATTAATAGAGGTTAGAATACAGGTTGTTTCAGTTAAGTAAGTAAACAAAAAACGACAGTTATAGAAGTAACTATGACGAGAAAATCGAAGAAACGAATCCCAGATATAGAGGTTTGCTTCATCCCACTAACAGAGGTAATTCAATGCCAAAGTGGCGGGACCTCAGCATCAGTTCCAGTTATGGAGGTTTCTCACTTATCCAGGTCCCACTTAACCAAGTTTCACTGTATATCCTTCGATTTTATCAGTTTTGTGAATCCACTATTAAAGAAGTACTCGCGTTAAAAAGAAAATACATAGCTCTTATCTAGTAGGTGCTTAGTACCCAGTGAAGCGTTTCTCGTCTTCGCTCCAGACAGGGTATTTTTCACTTAGAATAACGACGAGCTGAGACCACTCGACGCGATGATCATTAAAATTAATTTCACGTCGAGATGCGACGCTCGATGGCGTTCACCCGCTAATTTGTTGACAGAACACGAATATTTTCTTTTAAAAGTCTTTTATTTTAAGCAAATACTTGTCTACTTACTGGGTAGTGTGTGGGTTACCTAATTAGGCGATATTTTGTTTTTGCTGTATTTGAAAATAAGTTAACAGCTAATGAGATTAAAACATTTTTTTCTTGTTTTCTGATTGTTACCTCTCTAAAAGTGAGTAATATTTTATGTATAATCTCCTTGCTAGTTAAAAAAAAAATGATTTTGGCGTAGCAATTTGTGTATTTATTATTGTCGAGTTTCATATAAATATGTTATAAAATTAAGTCAAGTCATGGTCAAAGTCACACAAAGTAAATTATGGCTTAATGACTTCAGTTTGTATAGTAAAAAAGTGATTTATTCAGATCTATTTATTGAATTAATTTATTTTGACAATGTTATGACATTTACACATTTCAATTACTACTATTAACTATTGTAATATATATATATTGGACTATTGTAATTGTGCCGTTTTAGTCAATAAAGAATTTAAAAAAAAATGGTTGAGTTCGGTAATTCCCCAGTAAAATAAAATAGTGATAACTGTTCCTGATGTAATTTCGGATGATTTTATCCCTGTATTCCCACGGGAACGGGAACTACGCGGGTGAAACCGCGAGGCGTCCGCTAGTAATTAATAACACTGGAGCCATTGCCATTCAACGTGGCGAAGAGTGACGATACAACCAACATTCCAACTACTTTTCCCTCCATATTTTATTTTAATTTTTACAACGTATAATATTATTATAATTTATTTTCTAGTTTAGTTTGTATCTAGGTATTAGATGTTTTTTACAACAAGAATGTATAATTGAATGTAATTAAACTGACGACATTATTAAGTCTCTTAGATTTATTTGTATTTCTAGACAATTTTATTTATTAAATCCACGATTTCATTAAGGCACTAACATTTACAATTAATTATTAAAACGGCGGCTATCAGAAACAATTTAAAAGCTTTCATCGTAAATTATTAAAATGTTATTAATGGTGACCACGTATATTAATCAAGCAATGAACAATTATTGTTATTTAATTATATAACCTAAATGAATTTAGGGTTCCATTAAAAGTTAATTTTACTTCAAAACATTTCTTAAGTTAACCATCGCTTAAAATACTTGGTGGTAGATCTTCTTAGCAGGAGGTCGTCTAGGTACCACCGCAGTACCAGTGATTCTGCCGCTAAGCAGTGTGTAAACATTACTGAGTTCCGGTTTGAAGGGTACTGCAGCTAGCGAAATTACTGGGCTGTTGAGACTAACTATCGAAAGTCTCAAAGTAATGAGCGCTAAAGCAGCGATGCCCTGGACTTAGTTTTGTTACTCAAAGTTCTCTATATCGGTGCAATGGTCATGGGCAGGCGTTATCTCTTACCATCAGGAGAGCGTCTCGTTCGAAACATTACTTTTTTTAATTAAAAAAAAAATAGGGCAGCGGCGGCATTGAAAAAAATTAAGGAACTTGTAACAATTTACAATCGAAGTTATCAGATTCAACCAGTAGGTAATTTCAGTTAAATTATATGCACGTCTTTTAAATATGAGAATTTGTTGAATTGTTCGTCTCATTACTTTTTACACAATTAAAAAAAAAACCCCTTCAAGTATGTATGTATGGAATGGCTATAGAAACAAACATCTTTGTTACTATTCCTAATAACTTAAAATGTTACTTTTATTATCTGAAGTTTTTTTTAATGTAAAAGTAATGAGACGAACGAGACGGTCTCATTATGGTAAGGGACAACGCATGTCAACGGCCATTGCAGCTATACACAGAACTTTGAGTAGCAAAACAAAGTCTGAGGCAACGCTGCTTTGGCGCTTGTTACAGACATCAGATGGTTAGTGTCAATAGCCCTCTTATTTCGCTGCTGGCATACAGTAATGTTTACACTACTGTTTGATAACAAAATATGATTAGCTTATCAATTTGCCAGATTTACGTACTATACAAGCGATAGAAAAATGTATGGAAAGTGGGACAACGCCTCTGGCGAAAGTAAACAGAAACTACTTTTTTATCTAACATTTGACTATGGTTCACGTACTTACATAATTCTCGCAAGTGAATATGCTAGAGTCACTGGTTTAAAAATATATCAATACTATAGATATAGGTAGATAGTCTTTGGGATAAAAAAATGAAACCTTTTTCTTGTTTTTCCAAATAAACCGTATAGTTGTTGTTGCGTTCTTCATTGTTCACCAAAATGATGCAGCTCTATTATAGACCGAAGAATAAAAAAAGATCCATGATATTTTGAGAAGAGTTATTTGCATAGTAGTTTGTTTGTTTGAATTTTTTATATTTCGTTTTGTTATATTTGTTGTTGGTGATTTGTTATGTTTGTTTTGTTTGACCAACAAGGGCTCACCGGAAGACCAGCGCTAGTCATACTAATTAGTATGACCAGTATTATGCTGAGGTGAGCCCCTATTTTGTAACTGTTTATCTGTGTTTGTTGTTGTTTTTGTTTTATTTGTTCTGTTACAAAATAAAAATTGTTTTCTTTCTTTCTTTCTTTCCATGGGTTATTTAATCCTGGAAAAGAAATAAAGGAAGTAATTATTTTGTATCACAAAAAGCAAACAAACAGAGACAAACATACATAAATCATAGATAGAGGACAAAGATGAAACAGAAGAAGACAATGTCATCTTTTTTACTCAACGGGGGATCGAAATCATTGAAAACATGCGCCAGTAACAAGTCACAGAACACTGTTTCTTCCTGTTCAAACCACTCTTGATCATTTATAATAAACAGAATGACATATTAAGTGGGATTAGGGCTGTACCGCTAGTCATTATCGTTTGTAATCTCGATCACGACTCGAAATGACAATTGAAATGTATTCGGAATTGTTGGACCGCTTTCTAAAGGCGGTTTACAAATATTATTATCGTGAGCCGGGGTTTGGATTTTATTATGTTGCTGTTACAAATATAGCTGAGATCTAGCCACGGTAATAAACTTTTCATTGAAATGATTATTTTTTATTACATAATTTAACTTGCGTTTGACCGCCAACTCGCCTGATGTTAAGCGAAGATGCGGTCTACGGTGGAGCACACTCGCTTTGTAGAAACCGTTTTACTCTCTACTTATAGGCACCCAGATTGTATCTATCAGAGAACACCCACCCGGGCAGCAAATTCCATTGTTTAGCGGTTCGTGCAATGAAGGTAAATTCAAACCGTTTAGTTCGAGATAAGATGATAAACACACCTAGCCTGCAATGGAGCTGACTCTCAAGTTAGAATTAGATGTAGCTAGCCAGTCGAGTAGTAGAAAATACTCTACCACCGTACTATGGATTCCTCACGAAACCATAATTATATCTATATGCTTTGGTTTTCTCATAAGTAATACCTTATTTAATTACTTTAGCTGTAACATCATACCGTCACTTAACATCAGGTGAGCTGTGGTCAAACACCTAGCCTGTCCACCATAAAAAAACTTATAAGTACGAAATACACGTAAAAAGCCTCATGCAAGTGCAAAGTTACGTTGACTAGTATCTATTGAGAACACACGATAATCTTTTTTTGCAAGAAATATGATCAAAAACAGTTTCTTAAGAATTCGTCTATTTACAGAAAAGATTGAAGGAATTTTCGGTGATATTTCTCGATGTCGTCCAGGTGCGCCCAAGTATTTACCGAGGGATAAAACAGGATAGCGCTGCGGTAACTTTCTGATTTATACCGGTAATCCAATCTCGGGAAAATATTCGATAACCTTACGAAAAAGGTACCTGCTCAATTATAAGGGTTGGTATGCACTGTGGTATTTTTAGTACACGATTAAAGGTATTTAATGTAGTCTACATCAGGGCTGTGCAAACTACATACCCTTGCGGGCTAATTAAATTTACTACGAAAGCTGGAGGGCCGCAAGAAAAAAATATTTTCAGTTTTCAAGTTAACAAAAACAGGGTAATCATTTCTTTATGCGTTTGTTGGTTCTTCGTTAATTTATCTTTAGTAATAATATCGATACCAATTGTCACTATATCCAGTTTGGACACAAATGTTGATTATATGTTTTGACAAAGGATTCTATTATCCAAACTATTTATGTCCAAAACTATTTTCTGACTAAAACATGCGTCGCGAGCCGCATGAAAACAACCGGCTGGCCGTTATTTGGACAGCCCTAGTTTACATTAAAGTATTTTGCTAGGTGGTAGATCTGCTTAGCATCGTAGATCTCGTCTAGTAACTGCGTTTCGGTTTGAAGGGTACTGCAGCTAGCGAAATTACAGGGTTGTTAAGACTAACGATTGACTATCGCAAAGTACCTAATGAGCGCTACCTAACAATATTTTATAGAAGTATTTAAAAGTTTGTAGCTATTCAACAATTTTTTTATCAAGAAATATAGAAATTAAAGAACGTTATATTTAATAACATTTAAATCCCGACTCCAATAGTATATAATAGTCGAACGAAGGTTGACCTGAACTTAAATCGTGTAGTTACATTTGTGCGTACTTACTAGTTTAGTTAAAAAAGGGAAACAAAAAACTGTTTTTGATAGAGGGAAATATTAAGCTGGAGAGTAGTACCTAAGCCGAAAAGGCTCATAACACGAACCATTATGAACTTTTACAACGGAACAACTCTGAAATCGCAGAAAAAGCAGCCACACTTGAGTGTTCAGTTCTCATTTTATCATCTTCGACCACACCGTGACTTCAGATGAGCATGACGTAGTCAAACACCTAGCCCGACAGAGAAATGTTTTGATGGGCATCAACCCTAAGGACTCGATCATAAAGCCCATTTCATTTCAACCAGCAAAGCAACCGTTCTGGTGGTTCACAATTATTTTTTAATTACAATAAGCGATGACAAGTGTTGATTATTCTTCATTTAATTATAAGGGCCAGTCGGAACATAATAATTACGAGGGCTTATGGGGAAGGCTTGGAATACCGAGTCATCGACGGCCATTTTGTGAGTTTTAGTCTGAAAGCATTTGATCCAATTTGGGTTCGAAGCTGAAATATTTTTTAAATATATTACCTACATTAAATGAGATAGACGACTGTCTTCTACATCTAGTTGAAATGGTATTAAAAAAATATATATTTGTGTATGGTTTAGAATTTTTCACACTTTCTGGTATAAACAAATGTTAGTTCTGTGTCATTTACAAAAAAAAAGGAATAACGTAATCTATCAGTTATCATGCTTCCAAAGCACTAGCTTTACTTAGTTTGGGGTCAGGTGGCGCTGTGTGTGATGTCCTACGATGTTTATTATTTATAACTTTGAAAATACAGAGGTGCCTTAGGAAACGAATTGGAACCCAGACGGTCTCCCAACTACGCTGCCGAAACTTACTTGCTCTCAAGTTAATGCAGCCTTGTAAAGACATAATGCTAGATTACACGTATTTATTTGAGTGAAATTTATTTTGCTAGACGCTGTACAAAGTTATGTCGTCAACTTTGTATGAGCTGTCAAAAAGCGGTTAACATAATGGACAGAGTATAGGCTACCGTATGTAGGCCTTATAGTCAGTAAATATTAAAAAAATAATGAAAATTAATCTGCTGTTCACCTACTCAAGCTCACGATATAGAGTGCTTTTTTTTCTCTATGATAACGATTCTAATACTCAAGCGGTCTAAATTAAGTCCGTGACAAACGAATTAAGTAAGTGTCGTAATGAAACTGGAAGTAGGCTCCAAGACTATTGTGTTCCCATTTAAAACATCTGAGAGGTTCGGGGTTCATTTTGTTCAACGAATATAATTATTAAGTATAATGTAGATGTTATGCTTTATTTTATTAATTATCGAAAAGTAAATTAATTTTTCACTCAACACTGCAGGTTAGGTAGTCAACTATCGGTATTATGCTGAGGTGAACCCCTATTTTTTAACTGTCTGTCTCTGATTGTTTGTTTTTGTGCTTGTTGCAAAATTAAACTTTTTTCTTTCTTTCTTTCTTTCTTTCTTTCTTTGTATGTAGATTGTAGTTTTTCACGTCTTTCTTATGGCGTTATAGGTAGTTAAAACGCGTAAATAAAAAAAATTGGTATTGTTAAGAATTTTAAAGAAGTAATTTTTCATAGATCTTTTTAATATTTCTGAAGAGAACATTGTTCTCGAAATATAATTATGAGACATTTTCTCGATAGAAAAATATCTTAAAGACTATTACTATCTTAAATATTTGCCTGCCCTGACTGTCCTGTTGGCTCATTGGTAATATATCTGCTTTAAGAGCCGTAGGATCTGGGTTCGATTCCCACTCGGGACTAACCACAAAATGTTTTTGAAACAAACAAAATGTTTGTTCTGTATGTATTATAAATATGTATCTGAAAAAAGTATTTAAGTGTTAGACTTTTATAGTACAAACTTTGCTTAGTTTGGGTTCAGGTGACGCTGTGTGTATTGTCCTAGGACATTTATTATTATTATTATTTTTAAGCAACTTCTGAAATAGTTTTAAAGTTACGCACATTAGTTGAAAGTTACGCACAATACTTAATTTCATTTTTTTTTTTTTCTGTAAAGTAATGAGACGATCGAGGCGCTCTCCTGATGTTAAGAGACAACGCCTGTCCATGCCCATTGCAGCGATACAAAGAACCTTGAGTAACAAACAACGTCCAGGGCATCGCTGCTTTGGCACTCACTACTTTGAGACATACCTACTACTACTTTTTCATAGCACTATTATCTTCTCATTTGAATAACTCAGCTGTTTTGAAAATCAAAGGTATATATATAGATTTAGTTTATTTCCGCTTAACAGTTGTTTCAGTTACGACAGTTTTAATGCTATTAATTTATTTAACTAGTAAGATTTCATTTCTTGTTATAGCTGTCTGGCATATTTTAAATACTCTCGTTCTCAACCCGAATTTTCCACTTACCTACAGCTAAAATGTAATATTGAGACACGAACTGTCTTACTTTAACTCTACCCTATTTCTATGTGAAATTTATAACTTTTCTGATTTATTATCCTTCTCAGAAATAAGTATAATACTTTACGTTATTGCTGGAGGTTTTCACATAGACCTTATTACGATAATATTGATCGAACATATCTTTGTACGGCAAAAACTCTATGTAATAAACCATTTATGGTTAGACCGCTCAGTGTCACTGAATAATGTATGAAAAATAGTTTAATAGCTATTTGAAGTTACTGTAGCGATAAATCAAAGAGAATGTCGAAATGGCAATTAAGATAACTGGCACCTATACTGGAGTTCCCACCGATTTTACATAATGGAAGGTTTACATTATGTCACAAAATACGCCCGGGCGGCCTAGTGTCAGTGATAGAAAATTCAAGATATTGGGTGAGTTTGGTATGTGGTGATGTGAATACATCTTTAAATTTGCTTCGATAGTGATGATAACAAAATCGGGGGACACAGTTTTTTTTTTTTTTGTTTTGGCGTCCCATATTTAGTATTTGCCAGTGTCAAGTGTTTTATAATTTCAACTTACAAAAGTTAAATAAGTTTCCTCGTAGCTATAGTTATAGTCAAAGTTCAGTCTTGTTCAAGTACAGTCCGTGTCAGTCATGCTTTAGTAAAGTAGTAAATAAAGCTTCGATGGAGTTTTGGAAGCAACGCCAAGTCATGTTTCCCCACATTATATCATTTTCCCACTCACGCTTGTGATTCGGCACTTTATGAATAAAACACCACCATTTTTATGCATAAACACTCAGCAAAACACAAGCTTTGGAAAAAAATACAACGGGGCGACACGACTCTTTCCGCGTTCCCTTTAAAACTTCGGGGATACAATTTGGTGTTGTAGCTTCATATCTAAAATAAATACATCCAAAGTACTCATTATGCAAAAGGATTAAATAATTTTACATTGAGAGGGGACTCGAAACAACGAAATCCGAAAGACTTCTTAGTGTTCAAAAACGTATGCACACGTATATATTCACATACAAACGGCCGTGTCGACGACATATTCACAAACCGATGTTTTTCTTTATTGCATTTTGCTAGTCATTAATAGGTACTTTAAGGTGTCTCATGATGAACAAATAAAAATAAGTCTTTGTGTTCAAGGTATATATTTAGTTTATTTCCGCTTAACAGTCGTTTCACTTACTACAGTGATGAGGATTTAAATTTAACTAATTTTACTATTAAAAACTTATCCGAAAATTTACTTAGTTTAGACATTAAATTAAATTTGACATAAACTTAAAACTAAAACAAATTAAACCAAAAAACTAATTAAAATAACTATAAGTCTTTATATCCTCTTCTCGCTGTAGTAACCACTTGCCCTTATACTTACTAGTAATTAAATATTCTCTTATTTTTAAAACGTCCGTTAATAAATTCAGTCAACGTCGATAATCTCTTATTTTTAAATAATCGTGAATGAAATGTATGTAGAGATATCCTAATACTGGGATTAGAAAATACTGGATTTTATTTCAAAAAAATGCTTTTCGGGTAATTATCAGGAGGTAGCACCGCAAGCTGATGCTAGTATTTATCACACATAAGACCATACAATAAAATTTTCTAGCATAGATATTTTTTATCTCCATACCTATTCGTCAAAGTAACAAAACCTTTTAAAAAATTTTGTAGATTTCATTTCTTTGTCTCCGAATATCACTTTTCCGATGAACTTTGCCTCTTATGCTGAAGTTCGGATTTATTCAACTTTGTCATCGATACCGGCCCCAAAAAAGATTTAACTTTCGCAACCGCGATTCCTGTTAAGAAGTCTTTTTGGGCTGAAGATCAAAGGACTTGCGTAACAAATACCTGTGGACCTTTGGACTTTGACGGTCAAAGTCAGAGTACTTTACAGAATATAGTTTGCGTAGCTACAAGTTTTGTTAAAAGATTTTGCTCGCTCTATTGAGATTGCTGGCATTCCTTCTTTGCCTTGTAGAGAGAGAAATTAAGCAGAAATAGGCGAACAAACACGATGTTTTGATAATAGCAATCACTGCCCTTTTAGCTCATTTGGTAGAATATCTGCTTCAATAGCCGTAGGGCGTGGATTCGATTTTCACCCAGTACAAACATTTTGTGGTATAAACAAAATATTTGTTTTGTTTCTTGGTGTTATCTATCTATACTATTGTAAAGAGGAAAGATTTGATTGTTTGTTTGTTTGTATTGAATAGGCTCTGAAACTACTGGACCGATTTCAAAAATTCTTTCACCGCTTGGATGCTACACTATCCCCAGGTGACATAGGCTACTTTTTATCCCTGTATTCCCACGGGAAAGGGAACTACGCGGGTGAAACTGCGAGGCGTCCGCTAGTGTATTATAAGTATGTATTTACAAAAGAAGAAGTATTTAAGTATTCTAGGAGTGATCTGAATCAATCAATTACTAGTAAGTAATTATATTTTTTTACTAAATAAATGTCAAAATACAATTTAGTTTGAATAAAATAACACAACATTCTAGGTTTTAGATAATAAGGAATATTTCGGATAAATATTTCAAATTGTTTTCAAGTTCGATAAATATTAAAATTAAATTAAATTTTCATCACTGTTGTAACCGACACGACTTTTAACCAGAAATGCACTAAAATAGCCCTTGACAACTACAGGCACTAAGGGTGTCTGTGGTAGGTATGGATAGCACTACTATAGTGGCACTACAGATTTCTGTCCACACGATGGAACCGGTAAACTGAGACGTATGATTTCATCCTTAGTTATTAATTATCATTACGACCTAAAACGTTTGACATAGATGTTACAATTTTATGGTTTAATGACTATTATATTAAGACAAACATACTGTCTAAAAATAACAGATACATAGCTACCTCGGAAAATTTTGTATCAATAGTTACTTTCGCCATATTAACTGAAGCTTAATTGAAGTTAAACAATATGATAACGTATAGGAAGTTATTTTCATCGCGCCGTGTACTTTTGAATAAAGGGCGGCAAATTTAAGGGTTTCCGATTGTATACGCATCATCTGTCGCTAAATCGCCCGTGTCCCAAAAATGTTAGGGTTGTCCCAAAATTTTACGAACATAGAACAGATAGAGATTGGTAACTTTTAAATATTTACATCATATCTCAGGGAAAGGTTTAACCAAATTGCCTGGTTGACGCCACACATGACCAAAACGCTGGGCTCTATTTTTCCCCACGTTAGAGTATTGCCATGCAACGCGGCTATGGGGCCAGCGTTTTAGGAACTATTCCTATTGATAGCGGCCTTTTAGATTAATTTATTCAAAATGTTTTATTTTTATTTTGTTGTTTATTTTTGCTATATAGCTTTAGCAGGCTCTTACTTTTACTATTGCTACTTTTCAAAGTAGAATAATAACTATTACATAGATTCAAAGTAGATTTCTATTGACAGTTACTTACTGTGTTATCCGCATTATGAAATTGCCGGACGGAATTTTTCGATTCAAATAAACCTAAAAAGGTCCATCACTAATCCGACCGCGTGAACATATACCGCCATTAACTTTAACACGCCGTCTCAATGCGATGAGCAGATAGGTACCTACGTCGGCTGGTAGAGGGACTACCCGTTTGACCGACCGTTTGATAGGGTTGTCTCATCAGAAAAAAGTATTGATTACCGATCAACGGATATTAACTACGACACTTCAAAAAAGTCTGAAAAAACCAAGCAAGGACTTTCTTTATAGACGCAAATAATTATAATATACAAGCAGACGCCTCGCGGTTTCACCCGCGTAGTTCCCGTTCTCGTGAGAATACAGCGATAAAAAGTAGCCTATGTTACCAGGCGATAATGTACCTTCCTAACCGTGAAAGAATTTTTGAAATCGGTCCAGTAGTTTTTGAGTTTATTCGTTACAAACATACGAAAATCCAATAACATTAGTTTAGATTGAAGACCTTTCTACACTGCTGTCATGCGAATACCTTAAAAAACATATGGTTAATCGTTCTGGTTCACAGCAAATTTTGAAAGTAAGTACATACGTACATTATTAAGTAAAAACCATACGAATGCTTAAAAAAATCGCTCCAACCAACCTATTTCCCATAATATTCGCAAACAAACTGAATATGTATCAGCACGTACCTAACTATAGACAAAGAACCTTTTGGAATATGACGTAGGCAATATTTATTTCTAGAAAATTTCATGTCATCGGCGTTTCAAAATGAGCCGCCCGTGTCGTTAGTCAAGTTCAGAAATAACTCTTCAACCTATTTATAGCATTAAGCTCTGATTTTTATTCACATAATATTTAAGCCTGTTCCAGACAGACGCGGCTTTTGGTAGCAGTTAAAATGTGTCAAGTCAAAGCCGTGTCTTATGGTGTCGGCCGCAGTCGCAAACAGCGAAACCTGTCCCACACAGCCGCGGCTTCCGGCAGGCTTAAACTACGCTGCAGCAGACCATGTTAGTATAGTTACATATATTTCTCAAGCTTTACTAGAATCTTTTGGTTTTTGTTCAGATATTTAGGGTAAATGGATCAATTATTAATTTACTTGTTCACTGAATCTTGATTAGGTACTCGTTTGATGTAGTTATCATGAAATCATGAAACAGTACAATATGGTGTGTTTATTAGTAGCCAGTGGTAGCCCTAAAATATTGGGCTACTTTCTAAACACAACTATTTCGTGAAAATATTATGTATCTCAGTCAGTTGATAACGAAGCTATAAAAAAAGATATAACGGCCCATTATGAAGGAACGCTCGATCGGAATGATATTATGGCTTATATACAATATCTTATAAGAAAAACGTTTGACATAGATACGTCAGAATTTATACAATGTTTAAAAGTGTTAACTATGACTCGATAAATTTAATTAAAATTACTTTAATAAAATAGAAAGTTATTAATATACTCTACAGGAAGTAAATTAAATTTATCAATAATTTTATAGTACAGGTGATTTGAGCTAATGTCAAATGAAGATCTTGTCGCTAAATATAGATATCTCTCACAGACGATCACAAGATACCTATTTCAAGATATGTCACAATATGTGTCACAATAAGCAAATGCATATATCTACACGCTAGTGCATTTTTGTTTACCATATCATTCAAGATTTCTTCTGAAAAGCTTTTAAACCCCCGAGGATAACAGAAGGTTGTTATAAGTTTAATATGTGTCACCTTCATTATTTTATGTGTAAGTAATAAGAACGAGATGCTCTCCTGGTGGTAAGAGATAACGTCTATCTGTGACCATTGCGGCGATACACAAAACAAATCAAAGTCCAGTGCATTGCTGCTTTTTGGCGCTCATCACTTTCAGACTGGCTGTAGTACCCTTAAAAAAACATGGTAATGTTTACATACTACTGCTTGGCGGCAGAGTATATGGTACAGTGGTGGTACCTACCTGGACGACCTCCTGCTAAGGAAATCTACTACCAAGTATACGTAGATGTTTCACTAAACATATAATATGTTTAGTCATTTTAAAATTCGAAATTAGGCGTACTGCTGTGTCGGGGGATTTTTTAATGTATGTATGTATGTTTTTTTATGTCTTGTAATCTTTATTCCTGCGTTGGAGTTCTACTAAGTCCTCATCTTGTACCTACCTTTAAAATGTTCACCTCCGTATATTTCTCATATCTAAAAACCCGCAATATACGAGTATCTTTTCCGCCTACTCATGTTCCTTCCGCACTACGATGTGATATATCCTTCCAGCAATCGCAGAAAAACAACAGAGAACATTTTTAAGTGACATCTATTAATATCTGTGGATTGGCAATGCATTAATAACATCGGTATTATCAAATCGGTCTAAAAAGTAATCTTCTAGCTCTTACTTCTTTAAAACGCAAACAAGTGTAAGTCTGACCCTTGCGTTGACTGCCCTGTACAAACTTATATCCGAGATAGGTCATCCATCACGCATTTGAGTCTCAAAAATATTACCATGAAAACTGCCGATGATTGTTCAAACGTAAAGATAATTGAAAAATAATCTTAACGTTGTATCTGGAAACCAATTCTCCTTATACCTGGATATATAGATAGATACATATGTTAATTTACGTTATACGTATTCGTTTCGTCAACTATAAATGTAATGTTATACAATTTTAATAAGAGAAGTAATCCTCGTGTAATCTAGTTCAAATGTTTTAATTTATTTTTAACCCCTGACGCAAAACCGTTGGGGTGTTATAAGTTTGAGCGTTTGAGCTCCCGAACGGATGAACCGATTTTAATTTTTTGTTTGAAACTTAAATTAGTCGGGAGTGTTCTTAGCTATGTTTGATGAAAATCGGTGCAAGATGGCCGCCGTCACAAAATGGCGGATTACGTGTTTTTTCACAACTTCCTCAATATGGGTATCAAATGAAAGGGCTTGACTAGTAGAATACCATACACCTGTTAGGGGTTTTTTAAATTTCAAATTAATCTTGTGCTTTATTTGGATTTCAGAGACAGAAGAACAACGGAGGACGAAGGAGTACGGAACCCTAAAAAACGATTGAAATCCTGAAACATCCAATTTCGCCGACGCCCATGAAACTGCCGACATTTGTTGATCCGTTGGGCTTGGATCAAAACCGTCGGTAGACTTAAAAAAAGGGTTTAATCCCAGACCCCATGTTAACAGCCTCGAGGCTTGGTCATCATATAAAGTTCTAGAGGGCATTTCGTGTTATTGTCATGTTGCCACTTAATTTTGTATGTTGTTCTAAGTAACGAAAAGATAAGTGTGTGTGACACACTGTAGCTCGGCATGGTAAACAAATCAGTCTCGTGTCCCAATGCCATTCCTAATGTAGTGGGTTCAAACCCCAACAATGAGCTTGAGCTGCCGGTGATTCAAAACTTCGTGAGGAAATATACAATATCATGGTAGTAGGGTACTCTCTAGTGTTTGGCTGGCTAGCTACCAACCTTAAATTAAAAAAGTGTCTCCAACAGTACGTTCCGACAACCTCACTTAAGAGTCAGTTTCATTCCAGGCTAGGTATGTATACCATCTTAGACCACATCGTCACTTAACATCAGGCGAACTGTGTATTAGGGAATTCCTCTGAGCATACATGTTTTTGTAAATTCTGTTTTTTAATTTTGTACCTAATGTCCTTTTCTGAAGTCTTTGTATTGTAAGCATGATTCCAATTTAATTAGTTTATTAGTTTTCCACTTTCCGACAAATCTTTCGTACCTATTATCTGTATGTCTCTCTCTCTTTCTCTCTCTCTCTTTTACTTGCTTTCTGTGTCACAGCAAAACGAGAAAAAAGTTTTACAAACGTTCGAGTCCACATTCTTCTAGAATGTGGATCGCGATTTGAGCTTAATCAACCTAGTTTCCAGTAAAATAATTACAGCGTACAACACCACTTTACGTCTAAATTATCACAATTCATATCAATTACTTCCTCTCCCATGGATCCGATAACCTTTTTATTACGATATAATTGGTATCGGCACGATATATCGGGTTTATGATAGATAATGATCAACTATATGTGCCCGTGGCGGAGTAACGATTAGCACGCCTGGCTTAGTGATGGTCTTGTTAAACTCGTTGGGTGTCGGTGAAATGATGGGACATTCGAAGGGAGTAAGAAGAGGAGGAGGAGAGAGAGGGGAGGGAGGGATGGATATAGCATATCCATTTGCGAGATTTATGTACTACGTAAATGATAGACAACTGAATGTAAAGTAGGACAACGCCTCTGGCGGAAGTAAATAGAAACGGTTTTTTTTTAAATATTTGGCTATTCTTTATGTGGGTAGTAACTACGGTTTTTTTATATGAAAGCAATGAATGTACGACACGCTCTCCTGATGGTAAGAGATAACGCCTGTCCATGAACATGGCAGCGATACAAAGAATTTTTGAGTAACAAAATAAAATCCAGGGCATTGCAGCTTTGGCGCTCATTACTTTGATACTTTCGATGGTTAGTCTCAACAACCATGTAATTCAGTACCCTTATTAAATATTCTAGGACATTTCACAGAGCGTTATCAAAAAAGTAAAAATAAATAATAAATAAATGAATATTTTTTTCTTTTTTTTGTAAATACAGACAGAAAAACACAGTACACACATTAGTTTATACCAAAAAATGTTTGTACTGGGTGGAAATCGAACCCACACCCTTCGGTTCTTAAAGCAGATTTGTATTAGCAATTCACCAACTGGTCTGCCATCGCCGCAGTCATCAACGTTTTCATGTCATGTCATGTCAAATCTATACTGTTATAGAGAGGAAAGATTTTATTGTAGGTATATTTGTTTGTATTGAATATAGGCTCCGAAACTACTGGACTGATTTCAAAAATGATTTCACCGTTGGGAATCTACACTATCCCCAGATAACATAGGCTACTTATCTCTGTATTCCCACGGGAACGGGAACTACGCGGGTGAAACCTTTATCATTCCACAATGACAGAACTATTAAATATTTTCGCAAATGCCATTTATCAAGAATTGATAACAACAGAAATACACAGGTGACATAAATAGTATCGCATGTTCTAAAATATATATAATGTATGTTAATATATATAATGAAATGTGTAAATAGCACCAAAACTCCCGTTTTAAGATAGCCGTGTGTCACAATAACATAGGCCTGCCTACATTTTTAATTCCCGTAGTTTTGTGTCTAATGACATTTTAATGACTCTAAAGCTGTTTAAAGTTTTTTTGGAACGAAGCTTAAAATAGGATGAAATAGACGTAAATCGAACTTGAAAAATCGATTAACGGAAGCACTAATAAAAAATAAGTCATTTGGAAGTTCAAGGTGTTTAATTGCAATTAAAACGGATTTTTAGTAGGTACAGCATGGAATGGAAAGGCGCTGGTAAACACCGTTTTTTCATGTTGACAGGTTGAGTGTTTGACCACAGCTCACCTAATTTTAAGTGACGGTGTGGTTGAAGATAGTAAATACACTATCTGGCTCTCAAGTAAGGCTGCTGGAACACACCGTTATCTGTTTGGAGGCAGATTTTCAACTTGAGGGTGGTAGCTAGCCAACTGAGTACTAAAAAGTACTCACCACCATGCCATGGTCGACGGCAATTTTAGTTTACTGTTGGAAATTTAAACTTTCAGCGTGTGACCCGAACGCGTTACCTACTGAATAATCGTCACTTACCATACCATATACATTCTACCATTAAGCATTTGTTTATTTTTATTCTATTCGGTGAGCTGTGGTCAAACTTCTAGCTTGTTAAGCACAAAAAAAAAATTTGAAGATCATTATGCAAGCAGCGTATATGTATAAAGAACATTTACATACGAGAATATAAATATAACCAAATGTGTCAATAAACTCAATGAAAGAGACTGACAAAGAAATCAACCAATCAAATATTGTGCCTTCTCTGCTTTGTCATACTGTAATCAATTTTTATTGGTTCTAAACCTAACAATCGAAGCTATAAAATATTTCAAATGTTATTTTGTTATTAAACACCGTGATTACCAATACATTTCGATCATAATATTGCAGCATGCTGGAAGAAATAATACAGACACTATGTAGTAATCATATTTTATAAACAAAGTAGAAGAGAAGAGCTATGAAAATATATTTTCCTGTCTATTATCCCTATACACGGGGAGTATTCCCCGCGCAGATATCCACATAAACCGCTTCTATTTCATAGTTTTGATAAGCACTACTCTGTACTTATGATTCCCATCATAAGTACAAATCCAAGAGAGCTTTATATTTTATTTGTAATTTTAAACACAATTGTGTTAGCACTGAGCACATCTGTGCTTCATCTTAGACTGCATCCTGCCTAAGGTGGTTCGATTTCCATACAAACAATTTTTTTCCATTTATGAACAAATGGAGCATAATTTTACCGTGAAATCACAGCTACTGGCATTTATTTTGGTCTCTATTTGCGGTAAATCACAATTGCTTGAATAAAACAGTAGATTATTAACAAAAAAAAATAGTACCGCATGAGACGAATTACTCTAATGATACATAATATTAATCTTGTTTCGTTTAAACTATTAACTAATTATCCTATAAAATTCAAAAAAGTAAATGTTAATTAAAAGTAAAAAACAAAATGTCAATAGAGAAAAAATTAATAAAATATCAATCAAAATAATAATACAATGTCAAATACAAATTAAAAAAAAAACAAAAGATGAATGTCAATATGTAGTTACTTTTTTTTTCTTTGGTTTTGGCGGCGCGTTTTAGCATTTGCCAGTGTCAAGTATTTATATATTTTCAAGTTTCAAAAGTAAAATAAGTGTCCTCGTAGCTAGTTATAGTCAAAGTCCAGTCTTAGTCAAGTCCAGTCTGTGTCAGTCAAATCCAGTCATGCTTTAGTAAAGTAGTGGTGACTTTATTATAAAACTTCGATGGAGTTTTGGAAGCACCACGAAAAGTCATGTTTCACCACATTATATCATTTTCCCACACTCACGCATGTAATTCGGCACTTTATGAATAAAACACCACCATTTTTATGCATAAACACTCGACAAAACACAAGTTTTTGGGAAAAAATACAACGGAGCGACACGACTCTTCCCGCGTTCCCGCCAAAACTCCATGTAGTTACTTTTTTTTTTTCTTTGGTTTTGGCGTCGCGTTTAGCATTTGCCAGTGTCAAGTATTTATATATTTTCAAGTTACAAAAGTTAAATAGCTGTCCTCGTAGCTAGTTATAGTCAAAGTCCAGTCTTAGTCAAGTCCAGTCTGTGTCAGTCAAGTCCAGTCATGCTTTAGTAAAGTAGTGGCGACTTTACTATAAAGCTTCGATGGAGTTTTGGAAGCACCACGAAAAGTCATGTTTCACCACATTATATCATTTTCGCACACTCACGCATGTAATTCGGCACTT
Organism: Biston betularia; assembly: GCA_905404145.2. Lineage (NCBI taxonomy): Eukaryota > Metazoa > Arthropoda > Insecta > Lepidoptera > Geometridae > Biston > Biston betularia. The sequence continues at coordinate 8,483,444 of FR989879.1, forward strand.
TATGAATAAAAAAACCACCATTTTTATGCATAAACACTCGACAAAACACAAGTTTTGGAAAAAAATACAACGGAGCGACACGACTCTTCCCGCGTTCCCGCCAAAACTCCCATGTAGTTACTTGTAAACACTAGATTGCCTTTTTGACGTTGACTCACAGTATTTGAGGTAATCGGCCTTTATGATTCTCCACTAGCCCGCAAACAGGTCGCATTCGAGCTTAACATCGAAAAGAGAGTTCAGGGTAGCGAGGGACCGCGGAATTCGGTATGTAAAGAAAAAAAAAAACTTTATTGATTCCAAAACCATTTCGAAATAGTACATTTCTGTACAATATTTATACGTTTAAAACTCTGTAAACTATGAGGTGGGGTTTATTTTAATAAAAAACATAAATCAAACTTGACTTTCAATTGATGTCTCATGTCGTCATCTTGACGGGCAACTTTCATAGACTGGCAAATCAAAACAAAACTTGTCAATGTCAAGTCAACGGCGATCATAATAATATTTTCAATACACATACGTCGAGATGTTTTTCGGTTTATTGATACAAATATCTGGATTATTTTACTTGAAACGTTATTTAGACTGATATCGCTTTTATGACATAAGATTTCTTTACTTTATGTCATGAATTGTAAAAACCGAAGACGTGACAGAATGGCTTTACAGCTTTAGCCTGCCCGATGGGGCAAATTAAAAAAACACTTGTCAGTTCTATTGTCAAATATAATAAAATGTGTCAAATGTTTTGTATACTTTTTTGTTTCGTATGGCAAAGGCTAATTCTACATATTTAGCCGTGTTCATGACGTCATAACTATAAAAAGTTTGACAACGTAAGAGAATTAAACTACCGCATAGAAAACCAAAATATTCAAATTAGTTTCATAAAATAAAGTTTACTATCAGTAAAAATATAAAATAAATACAAAAAAAACCTTTACATACCGAATTGGCGAGCTTTTCAATGAGCCAAAAGGGCTGTCAAAGTATTAGTAGATTCATTAAATTTTTGGTGGAGAGAGTCGTGTCGCCCCATTGTGTTTTTTGAGTATATATATGTATAAAATAGTGGTATTTCATTCATAAACATCCGAATTACAAGCGCGGGAAAGTGATACAATGTGGTGAAAGATGACTTTTCGTGTTACTTCCAAAACTCCATCGGAGCTTATAGTAAAGTCGTCTCACTGTACTGGATTTGACTACACTGGTTAAGACTGGACTTTAACTGTAACTATAGAAGTAAGACATGAATTGCAGAAACCGAAGAAGGCAGTATGGCTTTATAACTTTAGCCTGCCCGATGGGGCAAATTTAATAATAAAAAAAAAATGGTTAGGCAGGGATGGGAACACGGGCAGTGGGTTTTGGCGGGAACGCGGGAAGAGTCGTGTCGCTCCGTTGTATTTTTTTCCAAAACTTGTGTTTTGTCGAGTGTTTATGCATAAAAATGGTGGTGTTTTATTCATAAAGTGCCGAATTACATGCGTGAGTGTGGGAAAATGATATAATGTGGTGAAACATGACTTTTCGTGGTGCTTCCAAAACTCCATCGAAGCTTTATAGTAAAGTCGCCACTACTTTACTAAAGCATGACTGGACTTGACTGACACAGACTGGACTTGACTTTGACTATAACTAGCTACGAGGACACTTATTTAACTTTTGTAACTTGAAAATATATAAATACTTGACACTGGCAAATGCTAAAACGCGACGCCAAAACCAAAGGAAAAAAAAAACACGGGCAGTGCAGGTAAACGTCAATATATATTTAAAGGTGCCCCTTAAACCTACACCTCGGTCGCAAGTCCTAGGCACAAGTGATGCGCGAGTGACGTAAAAATAAAACAAAAATATATCTACAAAAGTACGTCCAGTTGTTTCATCCACGCTACCAACTGGTCAAGTGATCGAAACACTTGAGCCTAACGACTCCCTATATCGGAACCCGATATCCCAGTATCTACGCAGCTATCGGATATCAATTCGATGATTCAACTACGTTACAGATTAGATATGAAACAGAAGCATAGCTCTGTGTAAACGTATACTTGTAGAGCCTTTAGCAATACACGTAATTTATATCATTCTTTGTGTTCAAACTATTTCTTATCTAAGTTTGTTATTTTGTATAATGTATGTATATATATATATATACAAACAAATATCTTTTTTCATTCATTCACTTTTATCAAAATATAGGTACAATAATGTATACTTATTTATGCCCAGACATAGAACAAACATCTGATTATACCACAAAATGTTTGTCCAGAATCGGAATCGAACCCACACCCTACAATTCTTAAAGCTATAAGCTATACTACCAATGAGCCAACCGGGCTGTCAAACTATACTCCTGTAATTTTTTTATAGTTGGCCATCTATTCGTCACTAGTTTGTAGTGTACAGGCATCAGTTTGATATTACTTTTATTCTGTGGCATCGGTGCCATACTCACAGAATAAATAACAGCACCTACTGGTAGGACGATGGCACACAGTGGGCGTGTTTGCAGTAGACAAACACCATAATATTCCGGTCTCGTGTGCGCCCGACGCTGAGCAAATAAATGCTACTCTTTTTGTAGAATTTGGTGCGGTTATGAATTGTGATGAACAGATAAACACATAATCTGCATAAATATCGTCAACTGCATCACTGAACTATTGAATTGAAGAAGAAATACATAAAACTGACGAAATGCTTAGCTGTTACACAGTTGTTTAAATAGAACTTGAATGCTTTTTAGCAAGATAATATTATGTAATACCCTACTTATGGTAAACCGCTTGGGGGACGCCAATGATAATATCATTTTTTTTTTTAAATGTAAAACGTAATGAGACGAACGAGACGCTTTCCTGATGGTAAGAGATAACGCCTGTCCATGACCATCGCGGCGATCCACAGAACTTAAAGTAACAAAACAAAGTCCAGGGCATCGCTGCTTTGGCGCTCATTACTTTGAGACTTTTGATAGAGTTAGTCTCAACAGCCCAGTAATTTTGCTAGCTGCAGTACCCTTCAAACCGGAACACAGTAATGTTTACACACTACTGCTTAGCGGCAGAATAACTGGTACTGCGGTGGTACCTACCTAGACGACCTCCTGCTAAGGAGATCTACCACCAAGTAAAAATATAATAATATAATCTAGAATAATTAAATTAATGTATTTACTACTATACTCTTAACATTTGCACGTCTGCTTGCAATCTGATGTATTGTGACTGAAGACAAAAATTGATGTAAGACCTATTATACATACCTACAATCTACATGTATTCTTGCAAATAAATTATTTGATTTGAACATTCTGAGATGTCAATACCCGTTTATTCAAATAAACATAAACACTGACTTTAGTGGTATCGCATAAGTTAGTGTTTCGGGACGTTTTTTACTTTTATCAAGCCTACCGACTCGCTTGTTAGAAATCTTTATTCTATCGCTAGGTTTAGTGCACATAAACGTCAGGTCCTTAGGCTAATACTTTCATACCACTCTCATGAAGTAGGTACATGATATTATCCATTGGTCCTTGGCTTGAGTTATTATGGGAGATATATCAGTGGGTTGAAATAAATATTGCTGCCGAGATTTATTAAAACAACTTTATTCGTATAATAAGTAGAAGAATAGCCCTTAGAACAAGCGATTACTGAACACAAGAGCACCAATATTGATTTATTGTTCTCTAACTTTCACTTACACACAGATTAACAGACATTCTTTTGTACTTCGTTATTCAGTGCGACCGGATTCACCCGTCAAGGCAAACCGGGGAACCACCATCGAATTTTTAAAGAAAAAATATCGATAGTAGAGCTTTTTGGTTGATTCTATTATTTGGTCACATGTACATTCTAACTTGGTCTTGGTTGAACTTCACTGTACATAATACATTTCCATTGGGCAAGTGTTTGTTCAGCTACCGTCAAATGTTGGACCATTGTGCATCTCTATTCGGTCTCTGGATAAGTGTTTGCGTATAGTTATGTAAGAAATCTGACATCGTAAAGTGGACTTTTGAATAGATATCGCAATCTGTACATATACATATATTATTGAATTGATTACGAAAATGTCACATTGACATCGAAAAGTTTTCGAAAGACGAATACCAAACTTGGATACCTGACCTACCTCCATGTCAATTGCCAATTATGTGTAAGGTGTCTACTAAAAGCTTGAGGCATTCTATATTCACGAATAGTCTAGCTGTGTGACTTTCACATAATTATTTAGATAATTTGATCTATTAGGGTAAAGATCGTTGGCCCCGAAGTCGGGGCAATAGGAAAATAGGAAATACTGCATCGTTATACACTGTCTGCAATAAGAGCTCGCGAAATGGAGCTCCTGCCATCCATGTGTAGATAGCACTTTTAGGCTCTGCAGGAGTGTAATGTAACCTAAGGTAGCGAGAATGAGAAAGAATGAAAGAGCAATTAATATGTTTGAAAGAGCGAAAGGATATGAAGCTATGAATGGAACGTAACGTCACTATGAAAGAGATTCCTAGATGCAAGATAATTGTAACCATGAAAGAGAAAGTTAATTTAGTTGGTGGTAGATTTCCTTAGCAGGAGGTCGTCTAGGTAGGTGCCACCGCAGTACCAGATATTCTGCCGCCAAGCAGTAGTGTGCAAACATGACTGTTTTCCGGTTTGAAGGGTACTGCAGCTAGCGAAATTACTGGGCTGTTGAGACTAACCATCTAGTCTCAAAGTAATGAGTGCCAAAACAGCGGTGCCCTGGACGTTGTTTTGTTACTCAAAGTTCTGTGTATCGCTGCAATGGTCATGGACAGGCGTTATCTCTTAACATCAGGAGAGCGCCTCGATCGTCTCACTACTTTTACATTAAAAAAAAATAAAAAAAAATTAGATAACGTGAGAAAGAGAAGGAACTCCATCTTTCTATTTACAACCCTTACACAAGTAGAGAGCTCAAAGAAGATGACAACATGTCGTATGTGGCTTTAGTTTTGAGGACAGCATGTCTTTGTCCCAGGAAGAGTGTAAACGCAGTGCTGAGAGGGCTGATGCATTCTATTTGGGATCTACGGGGGTTTTAATGGGTACAACTTCACATACTTCATCTGCGTAAACCCAGCGCAGTTGAATATCTTTTAATGATTACCCGTCGTGAACAAATGCTCGTATAATTTGAAGTAGTTCCAGTGCGTTTTCAACCCCGAAAAATAACCTTAAATTTCAAAAATCAAGAACAGAAATAAATAAAAAGGAATGTATGAACTTTCACTGCATTCAGCATTTCCTAAGAACCTACTACCAAATGAGTTCGACCCACAGAACTTATTTCTTACTTTCTTATTCCCCACAAATTGAATTAGAAGTAATGTCTTTCAAAAAACTTGCTTCAACCTAATTCCAACGGTAGCTGTACACAACTTCAATCTTGTCGTTGTTAATTGGATCTTGTTGAAGTTGTAGATTTCTACGGAACCTCATTCCTCTGTTATCTTGACATGCGTTCGTTATCTTTTCGATGCCACAGACTAGATAGGGGGGACCATTTTAATGACTGTTAATAGGTTTTAACTAATGGAGATCGTATCGAGGAATCCTAGGAAGCTGGGGTGATTAGAGACATTAGTGCGGAGACATTATGTGACGAGGGAACGTATATCTAGTATTAATATTGAGCTAACAATTAGGTAGTTCTAAGACAAATGCTGACATAGAAATGGATTAGCCGACTGTTGGATATCGGCTCTACCGTATTGTATTTTTTTACTATATCAAAGTCATGCAAAAAAACTATATGGTAAAAAATCCTCATTATGTAGAATGACCCACTTTCGACTTAGTATACCCCAAGCTTACAACAATTTAAACATATTATTTTCTTTGTTTCAAATCATGTCAGCTTTCCATAAAGAGGTTAGCATAACTTATGGCACTAGCTCTTGTTCTCTGTACTTATTTTCTGTTTTTTGGTGTGCACAAAAATAAGTGTTTCTATCTATGTATAATTGTATATATCATAACAACTAAAAAAAACTTTTATCAATGTTTTCGATACCTACGAAAATGTATTAATATGTGAAATGTAGGTATAACTGTAAATACAAACTGCATAGATTATATAGGATTACAAGCTTAAGGTGTACCTACTAAGCTAAGAGGGGTACGTACTCCTAATTTTTTTATTTATTATAGGCACAACTCTGAAATAGTAAAAAAATCCGCTGTTGTACATACATAAAAAGTTCGTTGTGCCCGTAGTAGAAGTTGTTGGTGCCCTTTCGGCTTATTACACCTGAAGTTTATAGTTAACCAAAACATTAACCAGTCTTTTCTCATTACATAAACTTTGTCCCGGAATTACAAAGTAATTAACAGATGTACAAAACGAGGTTCCCAACTGTGATTGCATCACATTTAATTATCAGTGTAATGCTTGGACAAAAATTCAGTGTATTTCGTTATGGGAACATTTGTTAGCGGAATAATTCTATTCATTTTATAATTGGCTGTTTATTATTACCGGTTGATTTTGAATAAGGAAGGCATTTTGTCTGCTTTCTTCTACCCTCATTAGCAATATAGTCATAAATAGAAGTATATTTTTTAAAAGAAGTATTGATTTTTTGTAAACTAGGGAGAGACTTGAAAGAGATAAGAAAGGAGTTGAACTTTAACTTAATTAACTTTAACCTTACTTTATTGCTGTTAAGGTTTTAAGAACGATGAAATGTTTAAATTATAGGACATATCAGTAAAAAGATCTCAATAAGATCAGATCAGATCTCTCTTTAATTTTGACTGAATATTTAATTGTAATGCATGCCGTCTTCGTCTATAATTGCTGTGACACTAATATTATCTTGACATTTGTAATTTAGTAATTTTATTTTTAATGTATTGGTGTACACTGTGATGGCGAACTTTATAAATAAATAAATAACTGTTTTTTGTGTGTTTTTAATTTAATCCATACAAAAAAAATAGATCTTGACAAATAAAGATTCGATGCGGAAATAAACTAAATATATACCTTGAACACTCAACTATATATATACTTCTGCAGAAATTATTTTACAAATGCAAATTGATTAAATTTTCATCCATTCCCTTCTTATTCTTATTCAAAGTGAGAGAGATGAGTCCTGCACTGACGTCCCGCTTGGGGTGTATTGTGCATTTCCCCCTGCCAACGTCTATCCGAGCCAACCCAGCTTCTTGAAGCACAAGCGAGGCTCTGGGCCGCTGGCATAGTAGCTCCAGTCTATTTAAAGGGATTGATGACGAGATTCTAGTACCTTCTGTGACTTTGCAGTGCAGAAGCACATGCTCCATCCCCTTATTTGTATAATAAATGATTAAATTTATATTCCCTTTTATTATAAAATGTAGGTAAGCACTACCAAATGATAAAGCTAATGAGATTCAGTAACAAATATCTCCAAGTAATGAGCGCCGAAGCAAAGGTACCCCGTACTTTATGTTATTAATCAAAGTCCCGGGTATCGCTGTAATGGATTGGCATGGTTATCTTTTACAGACCTCATTTTTCAGATACCTAAATTTGGTTTAGACACCATTTTCGTTTATTACCAACTTGAGACATTGGGATCGATTGGGAGGCACGCCAGGAGACTAATTATTATTGGCAACGACAATTTACTGGAGTCTCGGCTTCAAAGTTTTGAGTATCGTTCTAGAGTTGTCGGTTTTCTGCCGGATACATTTCGTTGAGTGTGCACTTGAACTGCACAATTTGGTTCCCTCTGCATTTTTCTAGTACCGGACGGCCAGATAAATGCCACAAAAAAGTCATCCGTGCATGGTGGATATTTCTCATGTACGCACAAAGCGTTTTGGAGGTTGTGGAACTCTTTGTCGGAGTTTGTGTTTCCCGTTAGGTACACCATGGGTCTCTTCAAATCTAGAGTAAATATGTTTCCTCTAGGTATGCGTGCTCCATCTTAGTCTGTACTACTGCTTAACATCAGGCAGGAGGTGGTAAAACGCGAGCCTGTTTAGAATAAAACATAAAAAAAAACATGAATATGTCAGATTTTTTGACATTACGAATTACGACTACGGTACGTAGATATTACGGTATATAGATATTTGATTCTTGAAGCTATTATTGGTAATGGGTACATACATCACTGAGTTTCAGTTTGAAGAGTAGGTACTGCAGCTAGAGCGAAACTACTAGGCTATTAAGATAAACCATGGATTATCTAAAAGTAATGAGCACCGAAGCAGCGACAGTCCAGAACTTTGTTTTGTTACGCAAAGTTCTAAGCTACAATAGCCGTGGTCAGGCGATATTTCTTACCACAAAGAAAGCGTTTCGTTCGTCACAGTTTTACATTTAAAAATAACGCAGGCGTATGTTTTAACAATAGAGCCCTGACTTTAAAAGATTTTACAGCATATATATACTGTAGCTGTTATGTAATATGATCACCTCAAATTACACATAACAGGTAAATGTTAAACGACAGTCACCACCTTTAAATGGCGAGTTACCACCTCGTTAAATAACAGTAGATGTCATTCCATTACGCGACAATATGTCCATTAAGCTTTTAATTCGAACGTATTAATCAAAATTAAATGCCAGGCTTTCGCAGTCACAGCTCCATTGAAAGATGGAGAGAATTAAAATTTGCATACAATCATAAATCACAGGTCATTCGATCCATGGATATACTTCAATAGACGCGTACTGAGTTACGCTGATATCGAGCTAATTACATTAGTGAATTTTCACTAATATGTTTGTAATAGGAAACAAATAAGCTACTTTTTAATGCTACTTCTTTACTCAAATTTCTTAATACTTTTTATGTTTTAACTACTACGCATAGCTATAGACGCACAAAGGCTAGTTTACCATTCGTCCATTTTCTATTCCCGATCCATCAGCAGATCTTTCTGTGGTAACATTATCATAAATTAAATTGGAACTAGTATCGTCAAACATTGTTGGACCAGTAGAAATCAATCTGAAATCATTCGCAAATTACAAATTTGTATTTTAAGTATCGGTACATAAATGGGGCGGCTTGAAAAGTATTTATCTTAGAAATTGTCACAGTCTACAAAATTAAGAATTGTATTTCTTATATTCTTTATTCAAATGTAACTAAAAATACCCATCAATTGTCTATAAGTGTACATCTAGTCAGTCAGATTGGTTTGGTGGTGGATCAACGAATTATTTAGTTCCTTAAATTCCTAGAAGTCACATAATGTTAATATAAAGTAACACCACGAAATGCGACGAATTGTGAGTAGTATGAGTAATTGAGTACTAACATAAAACTATGTTATCATTTTTATATGAATAAAACAAGATTAATGGGTCCTAGACTCTCGACTTGAACTCGATCGTAAATTACCCGTAACAATATAATCATACTACAGTTTCGTACAAAATTGCCCTCCATAGAGACGGCTTACAACTAGCTATAGAAAATCCATATTAACTGTAAGTGCTAATGTACTCATGTGACATAGCTCAACGTATTAACAAGCTGAAGTGGTATTGTGCTGGACATAATATCTATCACGGAACCAATAACCACAGAGAGACATGGTCTAGATTGGAGACCGCAAATCGACAAACATAGCGTAGGACTAGGGATTGCAATCCAGCACTGTTTTCAATCCAGCGGGATCCCGAATTCAAATTAGAAAAAAATGTAATAGAATAATTTAATGTGTATTAAAAATTATAAATTCAACAATACCTTACTACACGTAATAGACAAATTTATTTTACAGTTTGATTAACTATTTATTAAGAACAAAAATTAAAACAATAGCAAATATCTATATTTGGTAATATTGTAGTCTTTGTACTGTAATTAACTAAAAGAGTTACTTTAATCTTTATTTGAGGTAAATATGTATAACTAGTCTTCTTCATTTAGAGATTTAGATATTTTTATCAGATGAATTTAAGTTTACTCATTACATTAATTTACCTAATTATAGTAAATAAACAATCAATAAAGAAATATAACAATTTTATAAATATCAAGTGTGTGTGCGTGCCATACAAAACGACTGAACGGCAACAACTTCGCGTCAATTTACGTCACCTAAAACGCGCTGCGTAATGAATTTAGGGCGAAAAAATTGAATGAATCTGCGAGATTTGATGCAATACGAATCCGCAGCTGAATTGCGGGGTCCTACTTTGTTGGATTGCAATCCCTTCGTAGGACGTCTTGAGCGTAAGCTGGCGGTGGATGAAAGCTAAAAGCCGAAGATCGGGCTAAACAGTGTCTTCGGAGAATCCTATGTTCAAAAGTGGGCATACGCTTCGTCTCTGATCAGCGAAATCATAGTGTAGCTAGGCAACTTCAGCTCGTCCTACATAAATTCGCTCTATAGACACTGAGGTCCGTGGCCTTTGTCAAAATTTGAATTACATTTTTTTACTTTGTATGCAATACAGGTAGAGGGAAGCTAGTTTAATTAATCTTACCTTAAAATAACTTTCAAGGCGGTCACCGTACGACGATCGTGCTCCGTTTTTACGTCGAACTCGCCTGTTTTACCGATTAGCATGTTAATTATTAATTGTGCGGTCGAAATACTAAAAAAAGTGCTTGTCGCCACTGAGAAATAAAACAATAACAATGGTATAATAACTGGGTCGTGAATCAAACAATCATTGCGAAGTACAATTTTATTCAGACTGATGTTACATAGGTCTTTGACTTTCGATGCGAATCGAGTCGGTAAAATACTGCGGGCACCATACACTACAGTTAATTTATTCATGTAGTCGCACTACTAATCCAAAAGAGATAATCTTTTTAAGCTTTTTGTATTTATATAGCGACCAACTTACTAGAGAGTTAGACAAATTAGGAAACTTAAATCTTATTTGACAAATTAACAGATTTCTTCGTATAACGCAATAGTGGCTCCCTCATTTAACACAGTTAACATTGGCAGATTATACCTACCACAGCCTTGGAACTCGGTATGCGTGCAGCTGGATTTTGCAGTACTTGTATTATTACGACTATTTGTTGTGACCTACCTACTCGTATGAACAGGGTTGCTACGTTGCAAAACTAAAAAATCCCGAATTTATTTTTGTAAAATGTATACGACAAGGCAAGTATATGAAAGGACTCTGTAGTTATGTTAGGTACAAATGACAATTGTTGCGTTCATTTCCTCCACTGTGCCCTCTTTTTATCGGAGTTTTAACGCTAGCGCTCTCCATGGGACAGGTTAGATAGGTGGCGCCGCTGATTGTCACCTCAGTTGCAGAGGGTAAAGAGAACGGCGCATCGTAATGCCAACACTCCTCTTCCTCTGCAGCCTCACCGCGTCTGGCCCACTCAGCGGTGTGGCGGCCCACTGGAGGCCGCAGAAGATAGGAAACTATACAACGATAGTCGATAGTCCATAACGACAACGCAGCCCGCCTCATTTATGGTACCGCCTATATTGAGCCAACATTGGTCTTTAAACTCAGAGAAGTAGAGTTCCGGTTAGTTTCACCTTGTTAAATCAGTCGCAGCTATACAGCCCTGCAGCCACGATAAGGCGGTAACATATTGAACAAATACAAAATTTCGACGACGACATTAAAAAGTATTAAACGATTATTAAGAAAGATTTATGGTTAATTTTAGGTTCATATTCGGCAGTATGGTAACACTCGCCAAGAATATCTAGATTGTTGGCTCGTTACCCGTTATTAGTGACTGTGGCGGTGGTCGAACGCACTTGTTTATGTCAGAGCGTAATTGGCTATCTACGATGCATCTGTTTGCGCTGACTCCGACCAACTGATATGATGACCTGGATGGGGGACATTGTATTTTTTTAACTTAGCTGGAAACATTGTCGGGGAAAAATTTAATTCCATCAGTTGATTAACTATCTTGGTAAGATGGTTGATCTATACGATATGAGAGGCGGATAATTGTAATAATGTGAGACGGTTATCTTTCACTATATTTTTATGCGTTTATGTGCTTTGTACATTGGTAGAAGTTGCCTCCAAGCTTGAAATAAAATTGACGCAATTTGAGTCATATTTTTGAAAGGCGTATATTCAACAGTGAGCTATTATGGACTGAAGAAGAAGGAGATGATGATGGTGATGATAATACTTAGCTATACAGAATTATAAGCTTGGGTTATACGAATATACGTACGTAACCGAAAGGGTGTTTTGTTCCTACTCATAAATATGAATAACTTTTACTATTAACACAATTCCGATATTGAAAAAAAACTCTGTTTTCACATTGGTAATATATCTGCCTTTAGAGCTGTAGGGCGTGGGTTCGATTCCCACCCAGGACAAACATGTTGTGATATAAACTAACGTGTGTTTTATGTCTGGGTGTTCTATATGTATTTACTAAAAAAATATATATATTTAAGTTTTCTATCAGTTATTTGATTCCCATAGTACAACTTTAATTAGTTTGAGGACAGATGGCACTAAAAAAAATTGGTCCAAGTCGACAATATTTTTTTATACAACAGTCGATTATTGTGACAGATAAGTACTTCTCAAAAGATTCGGCAGCCTAGTTGGGATATTGTCTAGCTTTCAATCGGGAGATCCTTGGTTCAAATCCACGCACCCCTGCCTTTTCTAAATCACGTGTGCATTTGCTGATGACTTCAAACAGTAAAAGAAAACATCTAAGTCAGACGGCGCGGAGCGACTTTGTTTTATATTACGAGTATGTAGAGATATCCCATATGGTTTGATTAAAGAACTTTCAAACATTCTACATCCCTCATCTCCACAAATTTTCTAGTTTGTTTATTTGAACAACTTTATGAATCAGTTCGTTACTATCTGCCTAATTTCCATCACTCTGATAAATTGATAATTCGAGCGTTCGTATTAAAATAAATGCTTTTTAAATTAAATGCCTTTTAAGTGCCCAACAGGTTTTCCTGAGACCAGTCTTGACCGCGTGTGGAGTTTTAAAATGCACTTTTCCTCTAGAACGCATAAATCAATCTTTGACAGTCACAGGAAATTGTAAATTCGATGTTAACACAGTTTTAAAGAGGTATTTACAACAAGATTTAATTGGGAAACTTGGAAATTGAACCTTGATCACTTCCTTTCTTCGGTCGATTGAAATACATGATTGGAACTAAATATCTAATAACAGATAATAATATGGAAACATAGGGCTATTAGACCTAATAATGAGATTATTAATTTATTAATGAAATTGTAATTCTGAGTGCCTAGATTGCTTTTGGCGCGTCAAAATTACAATTTCAATTTGAGGTTATAAAGCCAATAAAATATGTTCTGTTCTGTTCTGTTCTGCTCTATTCTATGGAAGTTTATTCTAAAACAATAATGTGTCAAAACGACGTCAATTCTCATAGTAAAAAAACAACACAATGATAAATAATTAATGGTAGCTATTTCTTCCAAGCGACCAACAATTTATCCTTTCTGCTTAGGACCGTTCCGGATAACCCCGTATGAAGTAGTAAAATAAAGAACTCAAAGTAAATAGACAGCACTCATCAGCAAATAACGAATGGTATACCTACTGTTGATGAAGCTATAAACGTTACCGCCCGCTGTAGTCCTGTGGTGTTATGGTCGTCACAGACATTTACCCTTAATTACATATAGTTACAAACAAGGACGGAACTAAAAAATACGACGTAACTCTACAAAAGACTAACATAAAAACTAGAAGATTTTTTTTCTTATTTTTGGCATAGCACTTTGAACATTCGGCTTGTATCAAGTAGTTTATCTTAGTATAAAACAAAATTTTATCTTCGTAGTATATAGTGTGGAGTTTTGGCGAGAACGCGGAAAGAGTCGTGTCACACCGTTGTATTTTTTCCCAAAGCGAGTGTTTATGCATAAATATGGTGGTGTTTTATTCATAAAGTGCCGAATCACTAGCGCGAGTGTGGGAAGATGGTGTGATGTGGTGAAACATGACTTTTCGTGTTACTTCCAAAACGCCATCAAAGCTTTATAATAAAATCTCCACTACACTAAAGCATGACAGGACTTGACTAACATGGACTGGACTTGACCAAGACTGGGTGAGTGACTTGACTTCACTATAACTATAGCTACGAGGTAACTTATTAAACTTATGAAATTTGAAAATATAAAACACTTGACACTGGCAAATGCTAAAGATGCGATGCCAAAATCAAAGAAAGAAAAAAAATGTGTGTCAAAATTATGTCAGTTTTCATAGTAGAAGTTACGACGATACAGGGGTTGCGAGATTAACGTATGAGCCCAATGGCAATAGCAGTAGAACTCTGCGCAGTAAAGATACGGGAATACATATGAATATTAAGCTGATCGTCCGCCGTTATGCGTCAAGGGCCTTTTCAATATTACTATGTGTATGGCGATGATAGCTCAGCGGTTAGCGCGGTTGGTTCGCACACCAAAGGGTGTGGGTACAACCACCAAAATTGAGCTTAATTTTAAGTTTTTTTACATTATATACAAAAAAACAGATTTCAAACAAGGATGCCACCGTCAGCGAAACAGGGTTCAAGCTGCCGCTGGTTAGGGCTGCAAGGTGAGGAACCTCTTTACAATGCGCGCCGTGTCAAGGACCACTACTTTTTGAATTTGACACTTAACCTAACCGTCTTGCAAGTCTTGTCAAGACACTTTTCTATAATGCCATTCGCTATATTATATCCCACTAAAATTAAAAAGAAAAAAAATGTGAAAGTTTGGATGGATGGACGGATGTTTGTTACTCTTTCACGCAAAAACTGCGGAACAGATTTGGATAAAATTTGGTGTAGAGGTAGTTGGGACCCTGTATTAACACATAGGCTACTTTTTATCCCGAAAACATGCAGCGGGTAACACCGCAGGGCGCAGCTAGTATTTTTATAATTAACACTGATCAGCTCTACAAGTATGTGAAATTATTATCATAATATACCCAGCATGTATAAATACACGACCCCTTCATTATAGTTAACGGAATTCAATTCAATCTCCCCCATAAATTCCTGCTAAAATCCAACATTTTACGATTCTTTGGAACTCAAATAGTTTAATACAATCGAATTATTCCACAGCTTTGAAATGCCGCTCGTAACATTAAAAGGAATGTCGTAAAACGAAAAATTCACTTTATATGTTACGTGCTAGAGTCCGTTTAGTGTTTCGGATATTTAATCATTCGAAAGTCATCGATTAGGAAAGTTAACAAGGTGATTAAAGTACTTTTGTATCACTCCACGAGCAACAAAAGTTCCATGCGTAACTAATGGTCAGTACGCGTGTTTTAGTTTATTTTCTGTGTCGTATCATCAAATATAATAAAGGTCTTCTGTTTTAACGATGTTTTTATGTTTAATGAAAGTTTATAGTGTACGTAAACTGTAATGATCTCTAATAGAACGCTGCTCTTCGTTATTTATTTTACGATGCTAAGTATTTTGCATAATTGGCGACGCGTTTATTATGCTTGTTTATGTTGTTATGTATTTATGTAATTATAAAATAATCATCACCTGATAAATGATTTTAAATCGTCATGTTTTAAATACCTGCCTACCCGCGGTAAACATGGAAATCTTTATAATTAGTAAACGTACCTACTCAGACGTAGCGTACATACCCATTTCGGTTCAGGATGCACTTGCACATTCCAGCGCGTGCTTCAAAACCTAGCTGGGATCTTGGCTTCAGAGACCTTGTTTTTTTTACTTTGACGATGCTTTAAAAATAAGGGATTAAATATTTTTTTATTTTACAAGATAGGTGTTTGACCAGAGCTCCCTGGTCAAACAAGGTCAAGGTGTGGTCGAAAATGGTTAAGCACACTTACCCTGGAATGGGCCTGGCTCTCAAATGAGAGTGTCGGAACACACTGTTAGGTACTTGCTAGGCGGAAAATTATTCTTTTTGACTTTCATCTCTTACTATAAAATATAAGGAAAGCGTTCAGATCATTGTGCTATTTTTATATTAAAAAAAAATACAACAAAAAAATCGTTCTTCAGACTTATTGGATGTCAGAGATTGAAAAATACAGTTTTATAATTGGAAGCAAAACCAAACTGTGTTATTTGTAACATTAAATACTTTGTTACACTATAACCAAACCCTTCGCCAACCAAAATATATTTCGCATAGTTTTTTTGTGGGTTAAAATACTTTTTATGCATTGTTTGCTTGGGGATAAGCAAAACAACTGTATCCTGCATTCTTGGACGTCTATAAATATTTCTTGAAGGAATTTATTAGTTTGTATACAGTCAGCGTTACAAAGTTGATATTATTTCTGCGCCGATTGAAACAATTTTTCTGGAAAATTGACAATCGCTAGTAACCATTCCTAAACAATAAACATATTTAGCAAAAAACCTGATTGATTGAAAAGAAGAGCACCAAAACTATATCAGCGGACTTGACCATGTCTTTGTGTAACTTTTACTGTGATATAAACTTATTTTACTTGAATTTCATCAACTATTTGAAAATATTGAAAGACTGGACACTGGCAACATATAGTACAAAGTGCGTTGCCAAAAACAAAAAAAAAAATTAAATAGATAATCAATGTCGTGAAAAGATTGTTTATGTAATTTATTACTCACTTCCTCAAAATGACGACCACACACAGATGCTATAAAATGCTATCTACCGGGTACCGGCTTTTTTTTAATAGCCATTTTTCATATATTAATCTAAGGGTGACTTGATCAAATGGTAGTTTCTAATTTTCGTAAAGATTGATCGTTTTTTTCGTTTGATTGCTCACAGATTATAAAAAAGAACACATAGAATATTGCATACGAAATAAGTAGACTCTTTGGTCCTACAATTTTTGCTTGTTTGACATGAACTTACCGCACAAAAATACCTAGGTATTTTGGCTTTACCTTATTTTTCGGTTTCCTGTTACTTTTTTTGTAAATAGACTATACGAATAATAAACCTTTCTGGACACCAATTATTTTATTTCTAGTGGTTAAGGTTTAATGTATTTGCAGTTTCCTCAGAAATTCTCCAAAACCAGCCATCTGTGAATCTACGTCAAGCTATTCCACTTGACCTCTGTTGACGCAACACTTTTGCCACCTAACGTGTTCCTTTAGTAGTGTTATTTGTACTTGTGACGTGAACAATTGAACATACAGAGAATGTTCGAGAAATTTTAAGACTACCTTGTAGCTTCCAGGATCTTAAATTGGTTTCATTTGGTGTCCCTTATTTAAAAAATAAATCAATCTGCTTCTACATTTTTAGCCTTCACAGCATCACGTGAACAAAATAATTGAACGTATCTTTAATACATTTCGTAACATTGATATAATACGAAATGTATTAATTCAAAGCTGTGTTTTGGATCAAAATTAAAATCACGTATTACAAAACCATCACACAGATTGGTTGAACGTTTTGCACACACTACTACGTTGAGACATTCTACTATCGGGCAGTCATTAGCCAAACAGTGACACTGTTTCAAGATTGATGTTCCAAAAACTCGAACGGTTCGATTCCACTTTCATCGTACGAACCTCTAATCAGTGGCTGCCCGAGCGAGTGTTCCCCTATGAATGCAATTTGGGTATCTTTAGGTTGCGAGTGAATCATTTTCTTCTAGACAAACATGCTCCATCGTAGACTGCATTTTCAGTTTACATGATACAAGAAGGCATTCAAACGCAAGTTTAAAAAAAATAATATTTAAACATAGAACTATGGACAGTTTGTATTGAGTTGTGCCGAATAAATGTTAATTATGTCCTAAGAGGTAACCTCTACGGTGTTATGGATGCGATTGCCCTTCTTGATGGATCTATTCTTAGGAGTCCACCACACTCAGTACACACCATAAATAGTAGGTACCAACACCCCCTGAAAAGAAGAGTCGAGGTGCATTTTACTTGGGGCGCGTCGCCGCATTAGAGGTCGGATTACTCATCATATCACCCCGCTTGTCGCGGTAACTACCACTCTCTCCTTTATACTTATAATTTATACTTATACTTATAATTTTTAACGACAGATTAAAATAACGTAACAAACGATACATATAATGTGGCAACTGTAACACAGGGTTACCTAGTACAGCTGTCAACGAAAATCCAAACTGATATTTCTTATATCATGATATTCTTGAGCCAAAATTGTAATGTGAAAAAATCGACTAAATTATACACGCAAGTTTTAACTAATATAATTTACTTCTAATATTTTTTTTTTATTCCTTTTGGACTTTAGATTTATCAACATAATTATTGTTTAATAAAAAAAACATTTTCGTATAATTTCGTCGATACAAATTAAGTACATTATTGTTTAAACATTGGTCAATGTAGAATACTGAAAATTGGAATAAATTCATTGTGAATATGAAATATGAAATAAATAAATAAATAAAAAATACAAATGCATATTTATGTATATGTTCTTACTTCATACGCCAGAAAAATAAGCGATTCCTTGGATACATCAATGCATATATATATCTTCGTTACAATACTTAGTAAAGAACGCCTTAGAGAGATTTGAATTGCCTAACAAATACAAATAAGCCATAAAAGATTATATTCCCCAGGCGAAGTTTTTAATTTCCGGTATTTGAATATTATTATCTTTTATAAGCAAAACAGCACATTTCCGAAAATTGGATTTACTCTGTTGAAGATATTTAGTCCAACTGGGCTTAATACGCTATTAGGAAAATATATGTGACGTATTCTAAATATTTTTAAATGCAAATGAAGGTGGCTTCGACGCAATATTAAATTTAATATGTTAATCAAGTTTATCCCAATTAGATAATCCATAAATAACCTAAATTCGAATTAACATCAGTTTAAGATTGCTCTCTGGTGAGTTTTATGGGAATTAGTAATAGTAATTTGTACGAAAACAGCGTATTGAAAACGTTTCACGTGTGAGACTTTGATGTTGCTTGCTTTGACTAGCGGCAATTTGATCTTTTGAATTAAAAAAAAAAGGTGAGGATAAGTAAAAGTATTTTATTTACTTAGATACCCACATCTACACTAATGTTATAAAGAAGTAAGATTCGTATTTTAGGATTTATGTATTTTTACATTTATGGATTTTTAGATTTTCGAATTTTTGTATGTTTGTAACGAATAAACTCAAAAACTACTGGACCGATTTCACCGTTGGGAAGCTACACTATCCCCTGATAAGATAGGCTACTTTTTATCCTTGTATTCCCACGGGAACGGGAACTACGCGGGTGAAACCGCGAGGCATTCGCTAGTCAAAAAGGTTCTTAATTCGAACCGGACTTTTTATATAATTATGTATGCCGCTTACTCTGACACTTGTAGATCAATTTACGGATTTGTATGTGTTTTCTATGGTACCGTATCCACAGGACCCTAACCGTGTGTGTTCCATAAAACTCTCAAGACAAGATTACTTCAATAATTTTATTAACCGCTCTGTCATCACAGACAAGATTATCGTAGTCAATAAATCTTATAATTTTAGAGGTCAACCCCAAAGCCGAGCTGTGCTTGTCGACATCGCCATTCGCCATCTCACATGACGAGAATCTCCTACCGACAAGGACAACCTCAGTAAGTACCGTGACCTGGCTCACGAGGATGTTGATAGGATATTGACTTAACGATTATTGTCCCGATAGTGAACGGCCTTTTAGCCTCAACCAACACCTTAAGAGGGTCTCGCTATGCAGCTGGATCAAGTGTCATGATCAAAAGGCAGTGATCCTTGACCCGACATATATTGTTGGATGTTTCCTCCGCCTGCAGCGCTAACTGCGCTAAACCTTATTGTTATGTTTGTATAGATTTATAATGTAAACAAATTTAAAAACCAAAAAATAAAATAATTTTGATCAGACGACTCCCGATGTCATCCCGATCGTCACTTTTTTTTAAAAGTTAGACGGTTTTCTCGTCTGCTTCGTTTGACTTATTTTGATTTGATTTATTTTGGAAGATATTCCTTTTTCAAAATAAATCTTAAGCTTAAAATTAACTCTAGCTGAGATTTAAAACTTTAAAAATGGACTTGTATTTGGCAGAATTCGAATGTATTTGAATCACGCATCAATTTTCCTAGAGTAACAAACACAATTGACGGCGATAAAGAATTGAAAGGCGATAAGACCGTCCTTATACATCATCTATTCTATTGTTTTGTTATATTATTATGTCTTCTTTTTTTTCGTTTGTTGTTTGTGTCCTATTTGTATTAATTGTGATCTGTGTTTCAGGTGTATAATAAAGTTATATTCTATTCTAATTGTAGTCTATGTTTGTAAGTAGCACACAATAAAATACGTTGTTATTTATGAAGTGCGAGGAGGCGTTCCCTCTAAATCACGACAGCTATTTGTCCAGTAAAACGTGTATTATGTACGAAATAGCACGCAAGCCAGCGTGGCTTCAAAATGCTCACAGCGCTGTACAGAAGTTTCTTCGAAGGTGGTCATAAAAACGGTTTGTAGAAGGATTGTTAGGACTCTAGTAGCGACTTCCCACCATCTCCCGTCGCCCTCTCGGTTAGTAAAGGCGTTTTATGGGATAACAAATCATTCGCTACATGTGTGTGGATAACGCCAAAGGCGACTCATGCATAAGTAATATGCATTCTGCTATGTTGCTCGAAGAAATTTACCGCTCTCTCAGACCTTGTTCACGAAAAACCATAATTTTATGGAATATTAATGGTTGACAATTAATACATGGAAATTTAAGACTAAAACAATAAAAACAAATATTCAAATAAATAATGTTCATGTGTTGTTTTATGTCATTTTTATCGCGTAAATCTTTCTGGTGATTATCTAAATTGTAATTTATGATTAATTTTCTTTTAATTAACCGGTAGTCATTTAACGGGAATTACGAGTGTTTGGAAGAAAGTTTGATACATAGTAACAGAGTAATTAGATAAAGAGGCCGGAACGGAAACGGAAATACCCAGTAGCTCTCTATGGTGCTTCTAAGCAATTTGACACTGATTATTTATAGACGAGATTTTTATCAGATCTTATCTTAGTATGTGTGGTAACACGCCAATAAAATACCTTATGTCTTTATACGTTCTCGGGAAATATTAAATTTTTAGATAAATTTATACATTTTTTCATTAATGTTTTAATTAAGAATTATTGTTCTTAAACGTTTCATTTATTTTTTATTAGAAATTGGCCTGCGTTTGACAGCCAACTCGCCTGATGTTAAACGAAGATGCGGGCTAGGATGGAGCACGATAACGACAACAACAACAACACACTAATACACTAACGATACTCCATACATTCAAATCTGTTCAAGCATTTAAAAGTTATGGTGGAATAAATAAACTCGACTCTGAAAACATTTATTTCTATTTATTTAAGAAGCTGTGAGTGGTTCTACAGAATCTACGTCCATATTTATTTACAATGCAGCATCAAAGTTCCGAAAACAAACGATGATACTCTCCGTATCTTCTCCGATCCTTTAAGTATCGCGGGTGCTGTTTTAGATCAGTATGTAGGCCACATTAAGTACGTTTTGACTGCTATCTTATAAACAAGCATTCGAGCGTTCGTTGCAACTATCCCGTTCCCAAAGCACTTACGAAATCGCCTAGAAATGGAACAAAAGATGAACTTCAGAACGCTCTTCAGACTATGCTATACGAAACTTTAGACGCATGTCGTATTTTTCTTCTTCTTTGTCTTTGGCATCGCACTTTGTGCATCTTCCAGTGTTTTCGATATTTTACGATAAATCTAGTAAAACACAACATTGTATATAATATATACAACTATCAAGCTAAATTATCTAGTAAAATAAGTCAAGATCAAGTCTATGGCATGACTATGCCCAATTAAAGTGGTGACTTCACTACAAGTTTTAAAGGAATTTTGAAAACAACATGAAAACCTACATGTATTGCACACTTGCACTTATAAATAATTAGGTAGTTTATGAATAAAACACCGCTATTTTTATACATAAACATAGTTAAACGCTCGAAACAAACATAAGTTTTGAAAAATAACACAATGCGGCAACACGACCTTTCCGTGTTCTGTTCATGAGGTTATTTTGTTCTCTGTGCTTTTTTCTGTTTATGGTGTGCACAATTAAGAGTTTTATCTATCTATCTATCTAGATGTGAATGCTTAACGGGGCCGCGTTAACCGCGTCGAATTCGCGTGCAAATTATGTTCTCTATATCGAAAATTTCCTAATTCAGTTCCCCTAGGTCATTCAATGACGTTGAATTTGTGAACCAATCCAACTGTGAGTATCCACAAAGCGTTAATAAACAAATATGTACTTATGTGTATACACAATTGGATAGTTTATCTGTGGTAGAGATTATGTTTGTATAGGGTCAGTAGGGGTCCGATATCCGGCGACGAACGAAAGTTCGAGACGTCGGTATCGCAATTATGAACCTCAAGTGGAGCTGGGCAGGACACGTTGCTAGG
Source organism: Biston betularia (assembly GCA_905404145.2). Lineage (NCBI taxonomy): Eukaryota > Metazoa > Arthropoda > Insecta > Lepidoptera > Geometridae > Biston > Biston betularia. The sequence continues at coordinate 8,505,927 of FR989879.1, forward strand.
CGAAGTGATGACAGGTGGAGTAAGGTTGCAACAGAGTGGTGGCCTAGGCAAGGGAAGCGGAGCGTCGGTCGTCCAGCCGCAAGATGGGTCGACGATATCGTCACCGTCGCGGGTCGAACCTGGACCAGATTGGCACAGGACCGAGGCAGATGGCATGCAAAGAGAGAGGCCTATACCCAGCAGTGGGATAAAGAAGGCTGTGGATGATGATGATGAGGGTCAGTAGAGAATTAGAAGCAGTGCCAATTATTTAAATGTAACTATATATTACCATCGGTCAATCAGTGTACCCTTTTCCTACGCCAAAGAGTATTTAAATTACCACAACGTTTTATAAGTTAGCTCTTTAAAAGAAATTATTAACATACTTACGAGAAAAATCATATAATTCGAACAAATTTGAAATTGTATTACGACATTATATAGTATTTAAATGTTATTTTCGAATGTGAAAGTAATGTGACGAACGATACGCTCTCCTAATGGTAAGAGATAACGCATGTCTATGACCATTGCAGCGATACACGGAACTTTGATTTGCAAAACAAAGTCCGGGGCATCACTGCTTTGGCGCTCATTACTTTGAGACTTTCGATGGTTAGTCTCAACATCTCAGTAATTTCGCTACCTGCAGTACCCTTCAAACCGTAACACAGCAATGTTTACACACTACCGCTTAGCGGCAGAATATCTGGTACTGCGGTGGTACCTACCTAGACGACATCCTGCTAAGGAAATCTACCACCACGGTTTACGGTTTACCAGTTTACGGTCTACATATTTTGCTATGATTTTTTCCTTTACCAAGAAACTCAAATATTTGAAAAACATATTGTAACGTAGTCTGAAGAGTACTTAACTCTTTTAACTCGGCTTAAATGAAAAAGTTTTCTCTACGATAGCAGAAGTGCTTATCGAGCTACCTACGGATACAGAGGCTCTATTCTCCGCGAGATCATCTCTATTACTATATTTTAATGGATTTTTATGATAATCAAGTTAATGAAACCAAAGATGCGAAAGGGACATTCTTGTGATGCTAAGACATGCCTAATGCTTACGTTAATTTGACAATTGCTGTAGATAATATAATAAAGCAGAAACAGAAACAATGAATGAACAGAATGTAGCAGAAACTGTAATGGAAGTATTCGACCCAATTAAACGCGACGAATCCCATATAAGTAAAACAAAAATTTGTGAAACACCATATTATTACAAAATACTACAACAAATATTCCATCTCGTACAAAAACTGTACTTCGGTAATTTGAGGTTTTTGTTTTCGGGTGATTAATTTTTATTCGCTTGGTGAGGATGTGGTGTTATTTGCTCAAATTTGCTTTGTTATGGTTGGGAAACTAGGTGCTTGACCACAGCTTACCTGATGTGAGCCAGTCCAGTACTAGAAAGTAATCTACCAACATGCTATGGTTTCTTCACGATGTTTTCCTAGACCGGTTGCTCAAGGTCATAGTTGGACTTCGAACGCACACCTTCAGCGTGTAAAGCGACCATGCTAACTGAGCTATCATCGCAAAAGCTACAGAAACTACATCGGCACTCATTACATAGGTACTTTAAAATATTATTATTATTATATTAGATAATAAAATAAAATAATAATAAGAATAAGAATGTCTTCATATCTCGGGTCCTTTTAGGTATGCGTAGCCTATTCTAGACCGAATCTGGCCGGAAATGTTCGCACATTTAAAAAAAAAAAAAATGTAGGTAGGTATAATTTCGCGTTTCGCGTGCGCGGGAATAGGGTTCCAGATACGAGTTCAGTGTAATGGAACACTCGATGTGATGGAAAAATAAAACCAATTTAAGCGGACTTTACGATCCCGTCGCCGCGTTACAGATGTCCTGAAATAGTAATTGGCGGCCATCAGAAAGATTGTCTCGTTTAGTAACATTATCCACATAGGTAATGTCAAAGCAAAAGGATTTAATGACACTTTTTTCTTACTTATGGTGAAGTAAGTCGAAAATATAAAGTGGGAAAATTACCGAAAGCCCAGAGCCGTTCACGCTGAACCGTCACCCTTGCAAACCGGACCTCAGTACACACATTTCACAGTTCACACTACTGCGTGAACTAACCCAGAAAATCTGACGTTATCGTAAACATCAAATATCCATTTGCAATAAAAAAGGTATGGTCGACAGGCCAGGTGTTAGACCACAGCTCACCTGATGTTAAGTGACTGTGTGGTCTAAGATGGTAAACACTAGGTGTATTTACCATCTGGAATGGAACTAACTCTCAAGTAAGGTTGCAGAGAATACACTGTTAGGTGTTTAGCAATAGATTTTTAACTTGAGGGGGGTAGCTAGCCAGCGGGGTACTATAAAGTACCCTACCACCATGCTATGGTTTCCTCACGATGTTTTCCTTCACCGGCAGCTTTAGTTCATTGTTGGGGTTTGGTCGCTTTATCCTGAGACCGGGCTGCAGTCCTCTGCGATTTGATCACAGCCGTCTACATACATCAAAATATTGGATCAGGACCTTAATTAATACATTTATACATTATATACGTATTTATAGGCATACACGTATTAGCCTTAATCCTAATGGAAATTGATAAAAGGTCTTAAACTTCGCGGCCTTTGAAGTTTCGTGACGAAACTGGGTCATGAGTTTACGATGTTAACGCACCTGCTTTGGAGTTTGGCAGCAATTATCAAAATTGTAAACACACGTTACACATACGCGGGTATTTAGGCACTTATAAGTAAACATTTTTATTTTGATCAACCGTTCGTAATTATTTATTTTTTTGTATCAAATGTTGTTTTTATTTATAAAATAGTATCAAGCGCCAAGAGTCAAGAGAACTTAGTATTCAAGAACGAGAGTATTCAAGTTTGGACTATACTTAGCTACCAGCATAATACCTGCATATCATAATCGTGTAAAGTATTTGCGCCGTATTTTTAGGGTTCCGTACCCAAAGGGTAAAATGGGACCCTATTACTAAGACTCCGCTGTCCGTCCGTCTGTCAGTCCGTCTTTCACCAGGCTGTATGGCATGAACCGTGAAATTTTCACAGATTTCACATTTTCACAGTTGCTGATATAACAACAAATACTAAAAAACAGAATAAAATAAATATTTAAGCTCTCCCATACAACATGATTGATGAGTGATTTTTTGCCGTTTTTATAGATAATGGTACGGAACCCTTCGTGCGTGAGCCCGGCTCGCACTTAGCTGCTTTTCTTTATTGACAAGCTAGTTTTTGACCACAGCGCATCTGATGTTAAGTGAAGGTGTGGTCGAAGATGGTAAAGCATCAGTATAATGGAACTGGCTCTCATGTGAGGCTGCCGGAACACACCGTTAGAAGCTTGGCAACTGATTTTCAACTTGAGGGTTGTAGCTAGCCAGCCGAGTACTATAAAGTACGTACCCTACCACCATGCTGTGGTTTCCTCACGATGTTTTCCTTCACCATATTTGCCAGCTGACCTTACTATAAAAATGGCTCCATGGAATGATTATGTGGTATGGTCCAATGATTATAGGTAACTGGAAAGGGTCAGAATGGCAATAAATAACCTAGCAAGAACTTTGAAGTTGTTTTATACCTGAAATAGTGATACAATATAGCGTCCATTGTGAGCCATAAAATAATGCAGCGTACCAAATAAAGTAATTTCGATCGAGCGATACAATTAAGTGCACTTCGCGTATATTGCAAGCAATTTGTTCCGTTCGTGGACAGTTGCGCCAATAGATGGCGGATGTCGAGTTTTGCGACATTTTTCACGCTATTTTAAGGCAATAATGCAATTTCTTAAGTGGCACTCTGTTGTTGTTTCCACGTTCCCTTTTACTGCGCACAATGCATTTCTCCGCTTGTATTTTTCTGCAACTAATATACACACACAATATATCCTCTTACAACAAGTATAAATCCCACTAATATTATAAATGTGAAAGTTTAGATGTTTGTTTGTTAATCTTTCACGCAAAATCTACTGAACGGATTTGGATGAAATTTGACATGGCCGAGCTGAGAACCTGAATTAACACATAGGCTACTTTTCATCCCGCAAAACACGTAGCGGTTAACACCGCGGGAAGCAGCTAGTATTATTATAAATGTGAAAGTTTGGGTTTGTTACTAAATCTAGTACGAGTATATGACCAGTTTTATGCTGAAAACCAAGGGATTTTTCTGATAGGATTTTTTATTATCTGCAACAATGGCCATGGGGCCACTGACGAACCCGGCTAATGATGTCCTTGCGGATTCAACCCCTTCAATCAACCCGGGCAATTGACCGTGAGTCCGATACCAGCTGTTTTGCTGCTCATGTAAAATCTTATTATCCTACACTAAATCAGTGCCTCGTACAGCGTGACCACCAGTTCACGGAGCGGATGCTTTGACGTGAATACGTCTTACCTACGTCTTTAAATTTGCTTTCATAATGGGAGGCAATTCAGAATACAAAATCGGGGGTCACGGTTTGTTATAAAATTTCGTTTTATTTAAAGTCAAAATATTTATTGCATGCCAAATGAATGATTAAATACTATAAATAGTAAAATAACTCAACCTTCAATTTTCAATTAATTAAACTAAAATAAACCGCCCCTGACCGTTCCCGGTGCAAAGGTGGCCATCGCAGTCGCCGTCCCACGCTGAATGGCAATGGCCAACCTCTGCACCAGGAACGAAAATGTTTGCTATTGCATTTATATTTATCATCTTTATTAAACAATTTTTAATTTTCTGATGGTTGACAAGCTAGGTATTTGACCACAGCTTATCTTAAGTGACGGTATGCAGAAAATGGTAAAGCCCACCTAGCCCGAAATAGAACTGGAGTATATTTCAGGCTAGGTAGAGAACACACCGTTAATTTTTGGCGGCAAATTTTCAACTAGAATAAGCTAGCCAGCCGAGTACAAGTAAATATTGCGGCGTAACGACCTAAGTGTGTGTTCTGGTAGCCTCAATTGAAAGCCAGTTCCATTCCAGACTAGATGTGCGTTGTGCATGCATCTTCGACCCCCACCGTCACTTCAGTACCTATATCCATAATTATATCGTAGGGCATTACGCACAGCGCCATCTGACCCCAAACTAAGCAAAGCTTGTACTATGGAAATCAGATAACTCGAACAATCGAACCCACGCCCTTCAGATCTTGGAGCAGACATACTACCAATGAATCAACAGGGCTGTAAAAGACAAAAAAAAAATTGTACAAAGGCTGTATAAGATGCTTTTTTCATTGCAGTATATGTGACATCTTACAATTCACTCATCGGTGGTTCAAACAGCCGTGATAGTACGCAGCGCTCGTTACCAAGTCAGCTGAAAAATTTTGCTTTTATAAATATTATAGACGCACTATTACAAAAACAAATTAATTCATAAACTAACAACAAATTACAACCTAATTGAATTGAATGTTAAATGACTCGATCGACACCACACGTGCGAACAAAACACTGGCGTTTATTTTGCACAGCGTTTGAGTATTGCCATACAACGCGGCGATGGGGCTAACGTTTAGTAGTACTCGTGTTTCTAATATTACAGAGGAACTAATAAATAAATTAAAATAAAATAAACTAATCTAAAAGGCCGCTATCAATGGGAATAGATAGCATAAATATAGCATGAAACTAGAAAGTAGCCCGAAAAATAGCCTCATTTCCTATAGTAGGTACCAACCATTTTGATTTATTATTTGTGCTATAGTTAAAAAGCTGGTTTGAAGAGCATGACAGCGGATGGAACTCCTTGGGTGGCAGTAGGCAAGCCATGCTTAACGCGCCACACCACACGAAGGGTAACTAAATTTCCGAATGTATTCGGACAAATTCCGGACTTTGGGACTTCTGTCCGAACTTAAGTTGTTTTTTTTTTATTTATTTTTTTAAAGCATTTTCTAAATTATGGATACACCTATTCCTACGACTGCTATTTTTGGATTTTTAGAAAAATAAGTGTCGTCAACCGATACAAAAATACAGAAAACATCATAAATGTAAGTTTAACAGTCACGCATTAACGTAACCGCCAAAGATTTGCTCTTCCAAATGAGACCACATCTGACAAGACTGGACTGATCTGAAGACTGTTTTAACATAAGCTGAGATGGCAACACAACGGAAAACAATACAAGACAAGACAATTCACAAAGATGTTTATTAATATTATTATTTATCACTAAACAAAACATTTTAAAGCAAAACTGTTTTAACTTTAAGGTGGTAACCCCATGATGTAATGGGTGAACTGAAGTGGGTTTTTGACACATACCACGACTGTAGGAGGTGTTTACACATGAGTGTTTAAATCCAGTCTACCCGTACGAGCCCATGGGTGGCATCTAACGATGCAAGAGAAATGGCGATACGCCTCGACGCAACGCTGCTAGCCCGGTACTTTCACGGTCTGATGCTCACTGGTCTGCATCTATAGGCGAGTTCAGACTTTTGTAATGTAATATATTGTGTAATGTAACACAAATTCTGTATGAAGACGCCACAACGAGCATAAATTACGTCATATCTCAAGGGGGAAGAGGGTCAATAAATTGTGACATGATCATAATTGTACACACTCAAAATCCGGAGGCCTTCTTCATGGAGACAAAGCTCAGTACGACGCGCGCGTAGTTAATAAAATAAATAATAATAAATATCGTGGGACACAGCGCCATCTGACCCCAAACTAAGCAAAGCTTGTGTGATGGAAGTCAGATAACTGATAGAATACATAAATACTTTTTTTTTTTGTAAATACATACAGAACACCCAGACACAGAACAAACATGATTGTGTTTATTCACAAAATGTTTGCCCTGAGTGGGAATCGAACCCACGCCCTACAGCTCTCAAGGCAGATATACTACCAATGAGCGAACGGGGCTGTCGGCAAGTTAAGTAAAGTTAGTGTATAAGTGAAATTTTTGGCGTTATTTCGTTTTCCCACGCTTACACGCTTTTATGAATGTACCACCACCACTACACCACCACCACTATTTTTATACATAAACACTCAAAAACCCCAAATTTCGGAATACCGTGCGGTGACATGACTTTTCCGCTTTCTTGCCAAACTTCCATACATGATTCACGTAAACACCACTTCTCGGCCACCACGCGCTTTCATGCAGCAAGAGTGCTGGGCGTATATCGCGGCACGCAGCTTAAACGACGTCATCCGTCGGGCTTTTGTCAGTGCCGGCGTCCCGTCAGTTTTAGAACCAAACGGACTGATGCGTGACGACGGCAAGAGACCCGACGGGATGGCCTTGGAAGATGGGACGGCCTCTTGTATGGGACGCCACTTGTGTCGACACCTTGGCACCGTCTCATCTTCCTGTGACTTCGGGACAAGCTGGTGCTGCCGCATCTAAAGCTGAAAATCTCAAACGGCACAAATATAGTTATTTGGATAGAATGTATCTTTTTGTGCCGTTTGGGGTTGAAACTTTAGGTCCGTGGGGGCCGGCCGCTCTCGAACTGTATCGGGACCTGGCCAAACGTCTAGAGGAGGCTTCAGGTGACCAGAATGCTGGTATCTACTTTGGTCAAAAGCTAAGCATTGCCATCCAGCGTGGCAATGTTGCCAGCATTCTGGCCACATATCCCTCCTCTGACGGTTTTTTAGACTAAGTTTTTTTGTATACATTTTGTAAATAGGTAGTATAATTTAAGGCATTTTTTATTTTGTTTAATAAAACTGAATAATTCACGTAGAGTTCATATGACGTCCACACTAATCGCGTTACATTACACGTTACACAATATGTCTGTCTGGCGTCAATCCTTGTACGTCAAATTCGACAAGTCGTTAAAAGCGTTCCGGCTTTAGTTAAACACGGTACTTAGTACTAAGCTGGCGCCTGAATAAGAATACTGTTAAGTCCGGAAGCGGTCTGAGGTTTTCTTGGAAATCTATCAAAGAAGTTTTATTTCTATTTCTCTTACATTGTTTCCATACCACTACTCCTCTAAGTCCTTTTGATCATATTTTTATCTATTCTTATTTTCTTGTTAATTAGTGTTGTTATTTTCTACAGCGATATCTAGTTTAATTGTCAGGCTCTAAAGAGGACGATATTTTAGCTAGTTAGTGTATAAAAGATAAAGGGCAAAGGGCATTCTAAAAGCGAATCTTGACTTAGAATAGTATTACGATTAAAAGACGACCTTATTTTTTATTACGTTAGATTTGATTTACAGTACCTACTATCTACACTCAAAGTCTCAAACTAAAGTAATCGTTACAAAAAGACAAACAGTTTTAGAGCCCTTATTCGGATTCATGTACTTAAGTTTTCGCATATGAATAGGTTTGCTGCGGCCCAATTTTATGATTGTACATATTCATAAGAATACGGTCGACTTTTGAACTAGTTCGCACGAAATTCGTTGGAGAAAATAAAGGCGTATGATTAAAAAAATAGCTCCTCTAATCGATCAAAATAGTTTAAAAGGTCCAACCATACATGAAAAGTCTCTCGCACAATAAAAAAATGGAACCATTGGTTCTTTTTATGTACTAGAAATATATCTAGTATGTTTCGTTAGACTACAAATATTTTAGTCTAGGAAGTATTTTTTTTTTATATAAAATAACAGTGCTTTTAAGCACGTATAAATTTGCATTTAACTATAAATTATTCGTCTGACCATCAGCGTGAGTTAATGTAGATAGATGTAGGAGCTTGATTAAGTAGATAAGTTAAACGTTAAAAACTTTTAGTAACTTAATTAAACATTTGTTTTATCTAATTAAAAATCAAGTTCAATCGGTCACGGTTGAGAAAACACCTTCCTTTATAGGTAGATAAAACGCCTAAACGGTAATCGTAAAAATGTCAATCTTGTCTCTCATAAAAGTTTATTTGACGGATCTACTAAAACAACAGCTAAAGTGGTAAAATGTGTCCAAATAGATTGATTTACTTTGTTATTAGATAGCTGTTAAAAGTATGTATACTTTCCAAAATGTGAAAATCTTGTTTGACTAAACGGTCGATATAAAATGCATGCGGGTTTACTTCATATCAACCACGTCTCACGGTGTAAATTTATATTTTGTTTTTGAACACTTAAAAGTTTTTTTTCGTAATTTGTGAGTATATACAAATAATAAAATATATATTAAATAAGGTAACCATTGTGTACCGTTACAATTTGGTGCCGAGCAGTTAGGTAACCATAAAATATAAATAAAAAATAATAATATATAAATAAGGTAACCAAATTGGCAGTGTTACAATTTGGTAACGAGTAGAAGACGACTTCTACTCGTTATTCATGTTAACTAGTATACGAGTATTATTCCATCGATGCCACGGGTTTTATACGAATGTAACGAATAGAAGAATAAAAGAATGGAACAATGGACGAATAGAAGAACGGAAGAATAAAAGTATGGAGGAACGGAAGAATAGACGAATGGAAAAATGAAAAAATTATAAATTAGAAGATAAGAATAAAAAAATGTAAAAAGTATAAAGTTCCTTTACCGTTACCTAAGGCTTATTGGATTAGAAGCCGCACCTTGTGTTTTGGGATACGAACGCGCTATTCACGGGACTCTCATAGCTACAAAAACCTTATCACCTAAAATTTGCCAAGAACCAAAAAAAGCACGCAGTAACCCTGGCTTTTTCTTTTTCGACTTTATTAAATTAAAGCTCCGATAAAAAATAATAGATCACATTTTCATGTCAGTAAGTAAATCTTGAATAGGACTTGGACCTTGAGGCATTCTTGTAATCTGAGTACGATAGCATTTAAATACCAACAGAAATGCCTCTCTATCCACTTACAATAACAGTATTTTAATCTAAGGGCAGAGAGGGCTTTATTTCCCGGGGTCCGAAAATAAGACACAAAGGTAATAGAGTCACGTTTCGCCAATATATATCTCATAATGAAATGGTGGTTTGAAACATTCGCATACTACGGGATTCAGGACTCCGTTACTATAATCACATGACAAGATAATCGAGTGAATTTATCAACGAATGTACATAATAATTTATAGAATAATCTACATAACATGTGACTGCGAAGTTATTTCCGTACGTATATGTTTATAAATGTTATTGGTGTGTACTAAACCGAATGGATGTACACACGGACGCAAACATTACACTCGTCATTACTAGGCCCGGTATCTACCAAAGCGGAGAGGAGAGGAGACGAGAGACGTGCTGCGAAGCTGTCAGGTTATTTCCACCAAAGCGGAGAAGAGATTCGTAGCGGAGAGGTGTGAGCTTTGCGTAACTTTCGGGTGTGCAAGGTGCGGGTAGAGAGTAGCGGGAGCGCTCCGAAAGCGAAAGCTCTCCGCTCTGGTGCGCCGCAGCTTGATCGCTCGCGGTTTTCGTTCTAAATAAAATCAAAATTCTGTGAAAAATGAGACATGCCCCTCTCCTCTCCGTTTGATCCATTTCTACCGAAGCTAAGCAGTGAGGAGATGTGAAAACAACGAAATGTGATTGGTTTTTCAAAACACATCTCCTCTCGCCTCCTCTCTTCTCCGCTTTGGTGGAAACCGGGCCTTAAAGACGTTTAAGTATTATAGCACCTTACAAATAATATTAGCTATTTCATAAAAAAAAGTCGTTGACTTTCATGAAACAGCAGATTTTTTATCTTAGAACAATGATTTTTAATTGATGTTTAATGATTTTTACAGGTCAAACTACCGGGTCAAGACAAGAAAAAAAAGGAGAAAAAAGAAGTAAGGAAGAAAATAAAATAAGAAGAGAAGAATGGAAGAAGGGAAACAAACATTGAGTTTCTCTACTGCTACAAAACTTTAATTTTTAGGATATAAAGGATTTTGTTTAAAGGTAAACAAATCTCGTAAAAGACATCTAAATGTCAGTGAAATCCGTATCAAATAAGTGACTACGAGTATATTTAAAATTGTTATGTAGAGGCACTTGAAAAGATTTGCGAAACTAAAAAAATAAGTTCTACAAGTAAAGCTTTTCAATTAAATCTTTTCAAAGAACTCCACTTTTCCAGTCTGCTTTAGACACCTCTTCAAGAGATTTCTCGAACGCTGTTAGCGCAACTTCCGACGATGAAAACCTTATCCCTTTGAGTTGATTTTTATTTTAGGAAATATACCTAATATGTAAGGAAGTCGCACGGTACCTACTAAATCAGGGCTGTAAAGAGGGTGACCCAATTTTTTTTTAAAGGTTTGGTTGTTTGACCACGTCTCACCTGATGTTAAGTGACTTTGTGGTTGGAGATGGTAAACACACTTAACCTAAAATGGAATTGGCTCTCAAGTGAGGCGGCTGCCAGAACACACCATTAGATGCTTGGCGGACGATTTTCAACTTGAGGGCGGTAGCTAGCCAGCCGAGTACTAGACAATACCTTGCCACCATGCTATGATTGCCTCACGATGTTTTCCTTCATCGGCACTGGTGGTAATCACTGAGTTATCGTCGCTACATTCGGCATTGATGCTATTTTAATTTCGTAAAGAAACCGAATTGAATTTAAGGTAATTTAATCATAGAAAAACGAGTTCAATAATTTTCTTTTGTCCTAGTAGATACACTCCAAGCTTATAATATATCTTTTGTAGAACGAACTACTAACATTTTAACCTGTCGTTGGACTCAGTTGCAAATGCCACTCGCAATTGTCTTATGTAGATATTTTTGTCATTTTTGTCAAAAAAAATTCGTAATGTATTGTGTTACGAAATTCTTAACTTGTTCAGTAAATAAATTAATATTTTTTGTGCTGTACTAAATAACGTGTGTAACAGTATTGATCTTCCTACAGTTCAGCTGACTGTCCTACGTGGGTGAGAAACACGGCAATGCGACACGATGCGATACGACGCGAAAGTATTAAACAGCTATCGTTCTTACCATTGGCGTAGCTTACCCTTGAGAGACCCTGTATCAAAATTTGTTGGGGATGCCGACTTTCATTTCGTAGTTTTACTGGGGTGCCAAATTTCTATTTTTCTTTCATATATTTTTTCACAACGAACGAATAATCGTACAAAGTCCAATCTTGATCGCGGAAAATACGTGACGTTCATTACTTCCGCTGCCTAAAAGTGAGACTGAAATTGTGGCTAGCATTTCACAAATTTTTACTTATACACGTTGGGGCCTCTGTAGCCCAAGGACCCCGTATCACAGATACGACGGTAGTTACGCCACTGGTCCCTACACGTGGCGTACCTACGTTGTCAGAGTTATTTTACGTGATCCCGTAATGATTCACCAGTCGCATCGCGTCACGTCACACCTTGTCATAGACCGTCGCTCACGTAGGACAATTAATAAAATGATGATAAAATGATTGATGAATTAAGTATTCGAATCATGTCATCGAATATATTATGTAGTAGGTACATCACTACCTACGCTCATAAAGATTTTCCAAGCGTCTGACAGCGGCCCACGGCTACCTATTTATTACAGTGTATTTTTGAGTAACCTACGATTTATCTGTTTACAAAATTACAACCCAATGTTGATTATTGCTATTGAAAGTGATAAATGTTTTTCTCCTCAAATGTATAAAAATGATTGCCTGTTTCCCTTGGTCACTGCAACGCGCGTGAACGGCTGGACCGATTTCGCTAATTCTTTTTTTTGTCAGGAGAAGGTTCTTATTAAAGAAACAATTAAAAAAGTTGCGCGGAAAGTTAGAAAACTTAACGTCCATATTAATTACTTTTCTAATTTGCGCTTTTGACAATGTACACTTTCGAATTCAATACTCATAGTTAAGATAGGATAACGTCTGTCGGGTAAGCTATTTAAACATAAAATGAAGTTACATTCTACTCTTTTGACTCGCTAAACAATCCCTAATTACGTTTTCTTGGATTTTCCTCCTAAACATTACGTAGGTACCCACTAATGTTGGATTGCGGGAGATTTTAGGGGCGTAATATCCGACTTAGCTTTGTTAAGATATACGAGTGCTTACCACTGGGAATAGTTTTATTCCCACACGGCCACAACCCATGACGGGCCATTTCGTGCAGAATCTATTTCACATGCCCAATAACCCTTATGTCAGCCGCCTCTTTATCTACACTACAATTAATCAATCTGTTCTCAAGAGTTCAAAAAGTTTTGACTAAGCGCCATATCGTATATGACTAGTTAAATAAATAAATATCGTAAAACATTTCATACAGCACTAAGTTCTGTGTTCTGCATGGCTTTAGTAAAATACCCAGGGATATGACAACGAAAACAATATTTTTATTTTTTAAAATACGTTAAATATTTTTTTTAATTTAATTGGGTTAGGTACGACACTGTTAATATGTTTTTAAAAGATAAAACTTCTTTTTGACTATTTTCTTGTATAACTGACTTTGAAATTATTATTTTTTTATTATGGTACTTACTTCATACATTTATGAAATGATATTTAATAATGTCTGATTTAATTTATACCTTCTCTGATGGACTTTTAGATTAAGTTTTTTTGTATACATTTTGTAAATAGTATTAATTTAAGTTTTTTTATAATGTCTGATTATGAATATGTACAAAATATCATTATGTATTGGATTTGATTTGTGATTAAAATTGATGTTTTTTGGTTTGATTTTTGACATTATAATTTTTATTGTAAATAGACTGTTATTAGACGTAATTATACCATATTGAACACAGCCATGTCTGTAAACCCCTCCAGGGCAGAAGCTAGAGAACTAAGTAACTGTAAACGTTAATTTAGCACCATCATCATATTTTTAATGCAAAAGTAATGAGGCGAACAAGACGCTCTCCTGATGGTAAGAGACAACGCATGTCCATTATCCATTGCAGCGATACACAGAGCTTTCAATCACAAAAGAAGATGTCCAGGGCATCGCTACTTTGGTGCTTATTACTTTGAGACATTCGATGGTTAGCCTCAACAGCCGTGTAATTTTTTTTAAATTTTGAATTTTATACCTTTCAAACCTGAACACAGTACCTAATGTTATTACGGTTGTATATATAGGTATCCAGAAACCTCTTGTTAAGAAGATCTACAACCAAGTAAATAATTAGTATTTTTATAAATACATTTAATAACATCACAGACTTTTAGACACATTTAGACTGGTCATCTCGTCTAGTCGACGCCACACGTGAACAAAACGCTGGCCTTTATTCTGCCCAACGTTTGAGTATTATCATACAACGCGGCAATGGGGCCAATCTGGAGGTCCTGAGTTCAAATCTCGCGACACGCACCTGTCTTTTTTAAATTATGTCGCAAACTTCAAACGGGGAACGAAATTGTCGTAAGGGTACTTTCATATCTGAGAGATGTTATGTGTAAAGTTTGCTAACCCGCACTTGTCCAGCGTGGTGATCTCATAATGAGGCCCGAGTCCAGCAGAGAGGTACAGATGATAAAAATAGTGCTAATCCGGATAATATTAAGCATCTTAATATTTATCTTGGTATGTACCTTCTCACTAAGAATATTATTCCTCGTAATTATCTTACATTACCTTCTCAAGTAGATTTGTATTCTCATTATAAATTATAATCTCCAAAATGCGTGTACCTCATTAAGAACCTGAACTTTACAAACGATACATACACCTTATCCACGCCTTGTATGGATATAAATTTAGTCGACTAAATTAGAGAACTAAAAATGCTTAATAGAACTTTGTGAATTCCATATGAAAAAAGCGAATGTGGCGCCGTCACTCCACTGTATAAAGTGGGCTATAAAAGTACACCTATATGTAGGGTAACATACAGTTCAGAAATTTTATCGGGACAGTGTCGAAACTTTATTCTATTTTTTATAGCTGGGTTGAGATCTTTTCCGTTTTAAAATTCAATTTATTTTAGAAATAGGTATACATTATACGTAATTAGAACGTTTTTATCTATGTGGTAGACAAAAATAAGTAGATTTCTTTAGTTAGTAGATGTTTTCACGCATCGGGAGTTCAAGCTCATTGTTGGAATTTATACCCATACCCTTGGGCGTATCATCCGACCGTGCTAACAACTGAACTATCAACGCTACAAAAATTCACGGCCTAAATTTCCCTATAATCTTATATGTACAAAATAGGAAGCAGCCTAGGTTTTATTTGGTGGTAGATCTCGTTAGCAGGAGGTCGTCTAAGTAGGTACCACCGCCGTGACAGATATTCTGCCGCCATCGCCAAGAACGAGTAAACATTCATTTATTTACAAGAAATTTCTCTTGATTACATTTACTAAAGAATTCCCAATATAGCGATTGGTATTTTTACAGTCTACCCGTGAACATGGCTCGCAACCGTACCTACTACAACAAATACCTCATTTTGTCAACATAATCGCGATAACTACAGCTATTATAATGTCGAAAAATAAATGTCGTTGACTGTTGTTGATTTTGATGTTAAATTGCTGTTGATATTTTACTATTGTTGTTGTTGGTTGTTTATTACTATAACGTTGTCACTCTTCTGTCCGCATCTGACACAAAGTAAATTAATTGTCCGGACTTTTATTGCGAGATGGTCACCCCACTAACATGTAAACACATCAGCACCTGTCAATATAATTAAAAGAAGCATTTCACGGGCTGCGCCGGATGAAAGAGCTTGTTAACCCGTCGGCGAGGGCTCATTATCACCATATTTCATCGTAACGAGTACAAAGTACTGGGTGAGGTATCTGCTTAGCTGATAGCTTGACCACGTTGAGATCAATTGAATCAGGATGATTCAATTGATCAGTTGATTCAGGGTTCATTTCACTTCCCCCCCGTGGGTTCCCGCCTTGTCGTGGCGGGGGGGCTGAGTAACCGTGACTGGTCACCACGGTGAAACTAAGCGGAACCCGAGGTGGGGCTGCTTCTCCGGGTGTTCCCCCGGGCCTGGTAGAAGCGGCCAAGTAGGTTGCGGACTGTGTGGGCGGTATCGCAACTGAGGCGGGCTGCAGTGTCGAATGGGAGACACTGCGGCTGAGGGCTGGAGGCCGCGGCGGGAGAGGACTGTCGGTGTTTCGTTGCCGCTTTCCCTACCTTCCGCGGCCTTAACGGGGCCGCCACCGTTTGATGGCGGACGCGGTGGGGCTGCAGGGGAAGAGGAGTGTCGGTGTTGCGTTGTGCCGCTCTCCCTGTCCTCTGCAGCCGTGGTGGCAGGCGGCGGGGCCACTCACCTGACCCGTCGCATGAGGACCACTGGCGTTCAGACATGGGGTCGTCTGGCGCCAGTTGTTATTGGTCCTCGAGGTGGGTCACGACAAGCCATGTTATGGCATGTCGCGACGGCAAGAGGGGCCCGACCCCAGGAGGTGGCCTGGCGACGGGCTCTCCACGTGTCCCTCTGATGAGCTGAGGGCGCAGTGGAGGAGCCGAGTGGGAGGGGGTTGCGGAATGGGGGGAGTGCCGGTCTGGCGATCCCCATTCCAAGCAACCAAGTGGCAGGCGGCGGGGCCACTCATCTGACCCGTCGCATGGAGACCACGGGCGTGCAGACGTGGGGCCGTCTGACGTTCTTTTCGGTGGTGGTCTCCGAGGTGGATGACGATGTGTCTGGTGTTCCGACACATCGTCTTCGTGGCAAGGGAGCCTGGGCTCCGAGGTGGTGTCCGAGAGGACAAGCGCTGTCGAGGCCGCGGTAGAGTGCGAAAGCGTGCCCGCAGCCTCGACACAAAGCGCCGAGGTGGAACACTCCAGGGTTTTTAGTGGGTAGGCCGTCATTAGGACGGAGAGTCCCACATAACCACCGTGCCCGCCCCAGGGCCGGTGGTATACACAAAGTATTTTCCCTGGACAAAAAAAAAAAAAAAAAAAGGGTTCATTTCACTTGGTAAGTTGATTCAGGGTTCGACACAGCTAGGACCAAAACGTCATCCTTACATGGTGGATGTTCCCCATGTAGGCACAAAGCGTTGATTCCACATTTTTCATTCCCACAGCGAGGTTGTGGAACTATGCCGGAGTCTGTGTTCCCTGTTAGGTACAATAGGGGTGTCTTCAAATCTAGAGTAAATAGGTTTCTTTAACTGTAACTGTAACTGTAACATATGCAGTTATAAGGCCAATAAAACATTCTATTCTATTCTATTCAAAGTAAGCCTGCTCCAATTTAGACCACACTACTGCTTAACATCAGTGGTTAAACGCGAACAAAAATTTTAATAAAATAAAAAAATATCATTTTGAAAGAGCGATCTGTCGCTGTTTTAAAAAAAACGGAAGGTTTATTAGGCTTCAGCTACGCTAGTTCTATTAATTATTCTGTGGTTCCGTGTTTGCTATCATGTTCACCACTACAAGCCACGGCTAGTGTTGTATGATAATCTAACAAAAAAAACTGCAGCTCCATAAAGGTATTTGGTTAAAACTTTTTAAAAGCAAGAGCTGCTTTTATTTTCATGATGTGATAGTTGTTCCCACAGTAAGAAAATCATAATAATGAGCACAATAACCCCCTTTCGGCTAATTACATCCTAAGCTTATAACCTCGTATAAGTATGATTGAGAAAACGTGAACTTCTGAGCATTGCCATTTATTATTATGAAGTTATTGTAACTACTTATTACATTACTATGTAGGTATCTTCTATCTTGTCCTATGGCTTTAGGACCAGAATGACTGACTAAATGATTTTACTTATCGTAACTATGCTGTATTTAAGTAGAACAGATAATCTTGAAGAATACAATTACAAAGGTTCAATATTGTGATCAGTTGCATCGACCCCGAAAATTATTTTTAATGAACACCTAAACGTTCTTACAGTTTTAATAAACGCCTTTATGCTGCTTTTATGATGCTCGTAAAAAGAAACTACGAGTATGTAATTTTGATGGAAAATAACCGCTTTGAAAATTTAAAATTAACTTTATAAACTTAAGACTTTTTTAATTTTCATGAATTCATGACCTACGGGATTTTGTGCGCGGCTTTACGACGATTACATTATTTTTATGAGTAGCTAAGTACCAGAGTATGATAAGAATAAAGCAATAATAATAGGGGCTTAAATATAAAATTGCAGTTAACGCACTTTGATTAAATATTAAGGTG
Source organism: Biston betularia (assembly GCA_905404145.2). Lineage (NCBI taxonomy): Eukaryota > Metazoa > Arthropoda > Insecta > Lepidoptera > Geometridae > Biston > Biston betularia. Next base: position 8,523,978 of record FR989879.1, read on the forward strand.
GTTAGATTTCCATACAAACAAATTTTTACCATTTATGAAAAAATAGGGAAACCCTGTAAGAATGGTGTGAAATTAAGGAATAAATAAATAATAAATAAATAATTGTTCAGTGAAATCAAAGCTACTGGCATTTATTTTGGTCTTTATTTGTGGTAAATCAGAATTGTATGAGTAAAACTAGAGATTATTAGCATAATCTACTGTTTTATTCAAAAGTCATAAATTCATAAATCATTCAAAAATTTGATTTTTTGCTAATTATTTATCTACTGTTTTATTCAAGCAATTGTGATTTACCGCAAATAAAGACCAAAATAAATGCCAGTAGCTTTGATTTCACTGAAAATGTATGCTCTATTTGTTCATAAATGGTAAAAAATGATTGTTTGTATGGAAATCTAACCACCTTAAACCAGGATGGTGTCCAATTTTAGAGTGTAACCTTTTTTATTCAAAAACTATGACATCCTTAATTTTTTTTAAACTATGGCATTCATTTTTCCAGTGTTTTTACTTTTTTTTTCTTTAGTTTTGGCGTCGCGTTTTAGCATTTGCCAGTGTCAAGTATTTATATATTTTCAAATTTCAAAAGTTAAATAAGTGTCCTCGTGGCTAGTTATAGTCAAAGTCCAGTCTTAATCAAGCCCAGTCTGTGTCAGTCAAGTCCAGTCATGCTTTAGTAAAGTAGTGGCGACTTTACTATAAAGCTTCGATGGAGTTTTGGAAGCACCACGAAAGTCATGTTTCACCACATTATATCATTTTCCCACACTCACGCTTGCAATTCGGCACTTTATGAATAAAACGCCACCATTTTTATGCATACACACTCGACAAAAAACAAGTTTTGGAAAAAATACAACGGAGCGACACGACTCTTCCCTCGTTCCCGCCAAAACTCCCTGTTTTTACTTTTAACTTGTTACATGAATATGGATAGCGGGAACGCGAAAAGGTCGTGTCGCCACATAGATAATTTTCAAAACTTGTGTTTTGAGTGTCTAAGCATAAGGGTTTTAGTGCCAAAAAGTGCCGATTACACTTCAGCTCTTCCTAGAACTAAAAACGGCTGTAGATACTAAACACTACGAATTTTATGATGAGAGCACATCCAAACAAAAAAGTGCCGAAATACCTACTACTAATTTTTCCTTAGTTAATACGTGAAAATACATATACCTACTTGACCTACTCCGAAAGTTAGGATAATATAAAAAAAGGAAATTTCTTGTCAATTGAACATGACTGTTAACTTCCCACCTGTATCTGTACGCTTGGTACGCGTTACCTATTATGTAGGAGTAACATTTATATAAATCATTAATCGTACGTAGGTACCTACCTATTACGTAGATACCTTCGTACGTTGCTCATTGTGCATCACCTGTGTGGGAAGATCACTTTCACTAGTCTGGCCCTTTGGCCTAGTTTGGAAGCACAACTGACACCTTACTCGTCATAAAATGTTAAAAATGTAGGTTCGTAAAGGCTTTTTTTTTAAAGTAAGTAATGTGACGATACGCTCTCCTAACGGTCTCTAAGAGAGAACGCCTACACAATACATGATCATTGGAGCAATACGCAGAACTTTAAGTAGCAAAGCAAAGTACAGGGTATTATTGCTATTGAGCTCATTACTTTGAGACTTTCGCGGATTGGTTTTAACAGCCCTGTAATTTTTTTGCTCCAGTAACTATCTACCCTGCAAACCAAAACACAGTAGAATTGTCTAATGTTAAAATATTACTGCTTGGCGGCAGAATGTCTGGTACCTACTGCGGTGGTACCTACCTATACGACCCCCTGCTAAGAAGATCTACCACCAAGTAGGCCTCATTCTTTTTTTAATACAAAATAGGTTTGCGTTTGACCACACCCTGCATGTTGTTAAGCAGTATGCAGTCAAGATGAAGCACGCTTACCTAGAAATAAACATGTTAGATTTGAAGTCACCCAAATAGTACTTCGCGGGAAAAAAAGACGCTGGCAGAGAGTTCCACATCCTCGCTGTGCGAATGAAGAATGTGGCATCAAAGCGCTTAGTCCGTACGCGAGGAATGCCCACCTATAGATGGCGCTTAGGCCTAGTCTGCCTAGCTGTCCGGTGATAGAAAGGGGCTGGCGGAATGAGCAATTCCATGGCACACTCTTCGAAATGTATCAGATAGAAGACAGACAAACCAGCGACTTTGCGTCGGAAATACCTCTGAAATGACTTGATAGTTGTAAGGAATACAGAACAAAAAACAATCGCCACCTACGATTTATTGTAGCAATCAACGAACCACAGTATCGCTAAAAAAAAAGTGTATACTTGACTTTCGTAATAGGTACAAACTTTGTTTAGTTTGGGGGCAGATGTTCCATCCTAGACCGCGTCATTAGACGTCACTCGTTGTGGTCACTCGCGGACGTATAATGAAAACAGCAGTGCGTCCCCTCCTCCTGCCCCCGCGCGCCCGAGATAAATAAAATATTTTTAAGATTTCTACTGCAACTTCCCTACCTAAGTATTAAAAATTGTTACGATCTTTTCATAAGTAGATATTTGTAAGCACACAATAAAACAAAATATGAACTATAGATTTAACGTTGCGTAGGACATAGACAAAGATGAATTTATTTATTCAGGCGTTACTTTGCGGAAGTTCGTTATTCAAGTTACATTTTTAGTGTATATTTCTGCTTAAAAACCGTTTTGATTAATTTAATCTGAATATCATTTTATGTAGGTAAATACTTGTCTATAAATGTTGGTATTTATGTAAATGTTATGGAGCATACCCCGTCGTTTTACAAAGTCCTATCCATACCAAGTTTGTCTGAAAGAGATCGCTCTAAGCTAATCGATGATACCACCTGGACTGGTTGGACTTTATATAATTATGTAGTAGGTATATCAATATTAAATGTTTTTATTATTTCTGTGCCTTAATCTTGGTGTTAATAAAGACTTATAAATCTTGACGAAACAAAAGTTTTGGTAGTTCAATGCGAAACAAAATAAGTTTAATCTGAGCAAAATAGGTAGATAGTAGGTACATATTTCAATACAACTACAATCATGTAGGTACATGATTATTCCACGTCCCCGCCAAAACTTCTTCATACACTTTAACTTCAACTTTTTTTTTTTTTTTTTTTCCTTTGGTTTTGGCGTCGCGTTTTAGCATTTGCCAGTGTCAAGTAATTATATATTTTCAAGTTTCAAAAGTTAAATAAGTGCCATCGTAGCTAGTTTTAGTCAAAGTCGTCTTTGTCAAGTCCAGTTCGTGTCAGTTAATTCCTGTCATGCTTTAGTAAAGTAGTGGCAACTTTACTACAAAGCTTCGATGGAGTTTTGGAAGCAACACGAAAACTCATGTTTCACCACATTATATCATTTTCCCACACTCGCGCTTGTAATTCGGCACTTTATGAATAAAACACCACCATTTTTATGCATAAACACTCGACAAAACACTAGTTTTGGAAAAAATACAACGAAGCGACACGACTCTTCCCGCGTTCCCGCCAAAACTCCTCTTGATGAATGACCTTTGCGGAGATGCTCCACAATTCTGCCAATGTCACGTGGAATGATAGACTTGTGATTGTGACATTCTTCTTCATTGTTTTTGGCGTCGCATTTTGTGCATTTGCCACGGATATTAAATTAGTTCACAATGGCAGAATACACAAAATGCAATGCCAATAACTGCATCGTAGTTTTTTTGATACATTTTTTTTTTTGGGATTTTATGGTTTGGCTACAAAGGCCTTTGAACCATGTCATTATTTGCGAATAACGAATTCATGTCTTACATCTATAGTTACAGTCAAAGTCTAGTATTGGTCTAGTCCAGTCCGTGTCAGTCAAGTCCAGTCATGCTATAATAAAGTAGTGGCGACTTTACTTTAAGCTTCGATGGAGTTTTGGAAACAACACGAAAAGTCATGATTCATCACATTATATCATTTTCCCACATTCATGCTTGTAATTCGGCACTTATACACCACCATATTTATGCATAAACACTCGACAAAACACTAGTTTTGGAAAAAAATACAACGGAGCGACACGACTCTTCCCGCGTTCCCGCCAAAAGTCTTTTTTGATACAGTTTTTTTTTAATACAGAACACTTTAAAATATAGACTAAATAAAACACACCGTGCGTAATCTTTGCTGTTTTAAAATAGATAATTATTTTGTGCTGATTCTAGCGCCATCTAGCGATTTTGTGAGCAGTATTATTTTAAAGGTGAACGTACACTTAGCTGCAACGTACGCTCTAAACGAATTTCGTGTGCTAACCGTACTGGGTACAGCTGCAGTATAACTACAGTATTGATTCTCACAGAACAATCAACGAACAACATAAATCGTAGGTAACAGGATTTTTCCACAGAAAAATATTTACTCAGCCAAGATTTTATTTAAATCTGTAAATAATTAAGACAGTACTTGTATTTTGATAATTTCACAATCCAGCTAAAGATTTTTTAAATGTCAGTAAGCAATCTACAGCTTTAGCTATTCGCTTTATTTAGGCAGGACGCCCATTTTCATCACAGTGCAGTATTATTTACCCTTAAGTATTGACAATCTATGTAAATTTTGTACTTCAAGTAAATGTAATGAGACCGACGTTGACATTTTATTTTCACGTGGACGATAAGTGCTTCATCTTTTAAAAGGAAAAAATATCATTAACATTTTAATGTAAAGATGTTCAGATGCAGGATTTTATATTCATTTATATTTTGCTATTTAATGCTAAATTTCGCAAAATATGACAATAAGTAGCGTTGCGTTGCGACTTTTTATAATATAGCTGATTTAGTGTACATCAACCTTAAGGTAACAAATAATTTGGTTTTCCTGCCATCTATCGGCGATTGCGTCAGCTACTTTTGACAATAAAGTTTGTTCTCTTTGTACAGAGTTCTCATTTTCAGGATGTCAGAACATTAGAGTGTCAATAGTAGTTATTCTATTGGCTGTATTGGAATACTACCAATCGAGATATTGTCCAATATCATATTCATCCTAAATAGCGACGATAAGGCAAATGAAAACTAACTGTATATAACTTCGTTTCGTTTTCGTTTTTCGAGATCTCGTGTTTCTACTGTGCAGGTTCATGATAACAAAGTGCATTTCATGTGTTAGTGCAGTGTAAAATGACCTAAATTGTGATTATTGAAACTTAAAAGTGGTGTATGAGTAAACAAACAACTAAGAATATCGTGAAAAGCGATATGATACTCTCCTTGGCAGTGTTCTAAGATTGTGTTCATATCGTGAAGTTTCATAACAGTGGCTTGATAAAAATGTCTTCTAAACCAGCAAACCAAAAAAGGAGGTGAGTAACGATGATAGTTACGAGTTTCTCACAATATAGTGATAAGGGTTCTGTATTGCATGTGCTTGTCAGAATTGTTCAAGAGATTTTCCTGTCGGCTACTTGTGTCACCTCGAGACTGAACTTTCTCTTTGGTTAGTTGAAGAGCTAGTTTATTGTGAATTTTCCTTACTATTTAAAATCACTATTTAACAGCATAACTTTATAGAACCCACACATTAAGTTTGGTATGTACCTGACCTGACTGAATACAATTTTACAACTTATTACCTCATAATAGAATCTGTGTTTATTTGTTAGATACTCATAGTGTCATTGAAATAAATGATAAAAAGCGACATTACAGTAAACAAATGATGTCACAAAATTGGTTTCTATGTACATATATCTTATCATACCCTGGATTTGAAAACCCACCTAAAATTGTAGCAAGTTGCCAGTGACGCTTTAAATTCACATGGTATTTTTGAGTCATTGGTTAATGTAAATGTTTCTTGAAAATTAACTTGTTGAATAGTCAATTTGGGCCCATGTTGGTAATATTTTTTACCTATATTATGTACCATTTATCTAATGCTTGATGATGTGGCAAAAACTGCAAAATGAAAATAATTTAAATTGATGGTGTTACCATGTATGATGTATGTACCTACTTACTAAAGCACATGGATTGTATAATGAATATTTCAACCATTAACTGGTTAGCAAGGTGGAATTTTCCCATTTGCTCCTCCGAGGTTATATTAGTGAATTAGTGAACATTGCAGTTATTCGAAGATTGTACTTACCCTCATCCTAGTAGCCATTAAGGGTGCAAAAGCACCTAGCTCATAACTAACAGAAATAGCTATGCTTTTGTTACCATTGATGACCAATATGGCTTACATGTATTGCAATACTATTGCATTTTATTGTAATATTCTAAGCAAATTCCAATATTCATTTCTAAACTGGATCTAAACTGGATTTCAATCAAACTATGTTGCATGTCTGTATTAGAATATGTACAAATAAGCACAAGACATTCTGCCGACAAGCAGTAGTGTGGAAACATTACTGTGTTGCGGTCTGAAGGGTACTACAGCTAGGACTTACTGGGTTGTTGAGATTAACCATCGAAAGTCTCAAAGTAATGAATGCCAAAGCAGTGATGGCCTGGACTTTGTATTACAACTCAAAATTCTGTGTAGTGATGCAATAGTCATTGGCATTGGGCATGCATTATCTCTTACCATCAGAAAATGTATTGTTCATCTCATTACTTTTACATAAAAAAATAAACTTTTTGCTGTTTGCTAGTTACAGTGTTTTAGTGGTGGTTGTAAGATAGATGTCTAATATACCTATATATGTTTACTAATTTTACCAGTGATTGAAAATTAAAATACAGTTAGTATGAAACTCTTTATTGTGCACAGAAATAGAAAAAGCTGAAGAACTTAATAAATGTATAACATGTCTGCAAAGAAATTAGCTATAATTAAAGAAAAAATACTTTTTAAATCAACTTAAGTATTATGCCTAATTAAATCCCACTAATATTATAAATGTGAAAGTTTGGATGGATGTTTGTTACTCTTTCACGCAAAAACTACTGAACGGATTTAGATGAAATTTGGTATGGAGGTAGTTGAGACCCTGGATTAACACATAGGCTACTTTTTATCCAGAAAACATGCAGCAGGTAACACCACGGGGTGCAGTTATTTTAAACATATTTAACTTCGTATATTTTTGTAACTTAGTAGGGCATCTAAATACCTTTATTTGGATGCCCTACTAAATTAATGATAGGTTTGACCATTATTTTTTACTAACATATTACTATTTCATGCCAAAAATCCACCACTTGGGTTACAGAGACAAATCTAACGAATCATATTTGTTGTAATCCATTTGGCAGTTTGGAAGATGCAAGGTAATAAAGAAATTTAGATTAAGATATGCACAAGAAACTTAACCCTTCCTTGGCAGTGGGGTAAAAAGAGTACTTTACTTATACTTTTCAACAACCGACAGCCCCTTTGGCTCATTGGTAGTATATCTGCCTTGAGAGCTCTAGGGTGTGGGTTCGATTCCCACTCTGGGCAAACATTTTGTGAATAATTAAGTGTTTGTTCTGTGTCTAGGTGTTCTGTATGTATTATAAGTAAGTACCTACTTACAAAAGAAAAAAGTATTTATGCATTCTATACATATATCTGTTTATGCATAGATCTATTATTTTGAAACCCTAAAAACGTGAAATACATAATTTGTTGGGACAGATGTTTACTACAAAATGTTTACATTCCAGTGATTTGCCCTATTTTCTCACTGTTGGCAGAGCGAGACAATATTGTGCAATAGCAAGAGATGGTGCTGCCATATTTACTATTTCCTGTTACGAATAACTTCCAGGTTAAGAGTGTTGAAAAAGCATAATTTACTTTTACAATAAACAAGCAACCCATTCTGGTATTGCACTGGCACTAGTAATCTTCTAGTCAGTCATTAAGATAATATTTTTATTTTTATGTAAAAATTAATGAGACGAACGAGACACTCTCCTGATGGTAAGAGATAACGCCTGTCCATGACCATTGCAGAGATACACAGAACTGAGTAACAAAACAAAGTTCAGGGCATCGCTGCTTTGACGCTTATTACTTAAGTATACATTACTTACTTTTGTAATAGTTTAAGCTGTATCAAAATCCATAGTTTAAAAGAACTAAGTGAACCAACAGACACACATAAAAGCAAGTTAATCATACTATTAGTGATTAGCTTTATTTTTGGACTAAAAGTCTTACGTTCGTTCTCATAATGTATCTCATTCTTACTACATATGCAGATACTATACATTTAGCTAACATATAGCTGGGCAGTTTACCTGGATGTATCTATCTTTATAAGAATAGAGAATATAGTTATTAATCGTTAAACAAATCACTGGCATTTATTTTACCCAGTGTTTGAGTATTGCCATACAACGGGGCAATGGGGCCAGCATTTCGGGACTGTACCCATTGATAGCAGCCTATTAGATTAGTTTTTTTTAAATTTAATATTATAAGCTCTACAGACACTGGGGTTTGTGACCTTTGTCAACTTTAATTAAGTTTTTTTTTACAGATTAGTTTATTTTGTTTTAATTAATTTATTAGTTCCCAAAAAGATTGCTAAATAGATTAATAAAATTAGTCTAGATTATATTACATTAATATTGTTAGTCATAATATATATACACGCTGTAGTTATTAAGAGGAGGATAACATAATATTAGGCATTAAAAATTCTAAACATCATAATTATTATGTTTGGTTTTTTAGTCTCTTTCTCTACATAGTATATAAAACGAAGTCCCTTCACGCCATTTGTAGCACTATGCAACAGATTTTAATATATATATACCTACCTAATACATGCATATATAATATACCTATGCCTTTATTATGATAAAAATCCAGGAAATTTAGAAAGCAACTTCCTAGTTTTATTTTTATAGGTAAATTGATTGTAGGTATGTGAATCATACTCATTGTTTTTTTGGATCATTGAATCGTCATGGTATTATGTAACAGTAGGTAGGGCAACTAAAATTAGTAAGTATGAGGACGGATAATGTAGATGCGTAATTGCGTATGAATAAAATAAATGCCTAATTTAAAAATTACAAAACAACACATCATCATGTAAAGGTAGCATTCCGATATTAGCGATAGGCGAACGCGACAGATGAATGCAGTAGGCGGCCGGGACACAAACCTGGGGTCGTATATACGTACGAGTATATACTCATCATCATCATCATCATCATCATCATTTCAGCCGTAGGACGTCCACTGCTGGACATAGGCCTCCCCCATTGACTTCCATAAAGACCGGTTGGAAGCGCATCCAGCGCGTTCCTGCGGTCTTTACTAGGTCGTCTGTCCACCTTGCTTAGTATATAGGTACTTACTAAGTAGATTTTTTGTGTTAATTAATGACTATAAAGCACTGGTCAATAAATTTTGTGGAGAATTTCTTCCTATGTACTTTTTTTTAATTATAAATGGGCTTGCGTTTGACCGCCAACTCGCTCTACCTTACCTTAGCTTTTTACCTTATTAATTTATTGAAATCCGTCGCCGTTAGGTTTTAGTATTTCCCCGCGTTTTATTTCAAAGAAAGCTACGTTAAGTATTATACTGCCGACCGCAATTACTTCTAACCGACATAAAGAAACAATAAAATAAGCAGTAGGAAGGGGGTAAAATTTCAATTACTAAATTTGACCCAAAATCAACGATAACAACAAACACGGCAATAAGTAATGCTAAATAAAAACATAAGTCTAATAAAACCATTTAAAAAGTATTGAAGCGATATGTATACGTCTTTATTTTTAAGAATAAACAATTAATTAAAAATCTCGAAATAGACTACCTTATAAATGCACAACTTTAAGTAACAATCAGTGGATAAGATTGATAAAAAGTGATATTATTAGTAACACTTCTCTTCACCAGTTTTTGCTATCTTTGTAATAATAGAAAAAGCCAACGACAATAAAGCCTGGTTTCTACCAATTAGACGTCGTTTCACATGTTACCTCCGCGTAGTTTCGCATTTCGCTCCGATAGAGATGTGCCACTTCAATTAATACAAATACTGTAACTATGGCGAGCTATTTAATCGCTTAACTCTTAGTATTGTTTTTGAGTTAGTTCGCTGGCCACTCAAAAGTTTCATTTTTGCAGAAATGTCTTTATATTCTGAAATGATTACATCGGGATTCGAAATATAGATACAGGTATAAAGGCGCGTCCGCTGCGTGAAAACAATTGACGTAACCAGTGAAATTGATAATTTGGGTGTCAGGTGAATTCTGATATATCAGTGATTGATGTTCACAGCTTACCACCTAGTTTTAGAGCAAAATACCTACTCGTATAGCAAATGCTTTTTTACAAGAGTAGGTCTTTTTACTTCTTTATTTTTGGCATCAGACTTTGTGTGTTTGGCCAGTGTTAAATATTTCGATATTTTGTAGTACTTAGGTATAACATAAAATGTATGTTTGTAAAGTATAGTCTTACAAATAATAATCATTATTTAATAATAGGTATTTTTATTTATAAATGTCTAAGTTTTTAAAATCTACTCATTATTTTCACTATTATAATGTTAGTCAACAAATGAAAATTAAAAATAATAATATTAATAAATTACAAAATTATACTAAGTAATACACTGAAATATATTGGACAAACTTAACATTATACCTACATCATTATTATATGATGTAGTATCTACCTATACCGTTCCTTCTATATTCTAAGCCTATGCCTATAATAATAAAAAAATCTAGGTCACAGTCAAAGACAAAAATAAGTGCTATAATGCTTTAGTTTGTAGTGATGATAGCTCAATAGTGAGCGCGGTCGTTTCGTTTCACATACCGAAGGGCGTGGATTCAAACCTCAACAATTTGTCAAAGCATACCTAGCCTGGAATAGAACTGGAACAAAGCGTTGCTTGTCGACATATTTTCAACTTGAGGGTGGTAGCTAGCCAGCAGAGTAAAAGAAAATATACTACCTACCACCATGCTATGGTTTCCTCACGATGTTTTCCTTCACCGGCAGCTCAAGCTCATTGTTGGGGTTTGAACCCACGCCCTTCGGCATGCGAACCTACCGCGCTAACCACTGAGCTATCATCGCTACAAAATTGTTATCGTAATGATATACAAACAGTAGGCGCATATAAATGTATGTAGTTATAATATTTTAGTTGGAAACGCACACAGATAAAACTCGTGTGTAGAACGAGTCTTTGTTCTGTGTAGTAACTGTCGCTTTAACTGTGGTTGTCTCGGACTACCGACAAATATGAGTTGTTATTGTGTCAACGTTTAGACGTAGCTGTATTCGGTTTCATTTATTTTTTTAATGGCAAAAGTTCACGACATCGAAGCCAAGGTCGGCGTCAGGGACTCACGTTGTCGTTTGTTTGTATGGTTGTATGTTCGACGATAACGTTAATTACGGTATCGTTGTTAATTGTCCACGTTTGAGCCCTAACTTGCCTATTGGCTGGAGTCCCACCTCCAAACATCCTAAGCCTAGTCTCCTAGTAGCTGGATCTTCCAAGCAGGGGATCCCTATGCTGTGTATCCTTGCCCCGGCATCAGGGCAAAACGCTTAACTCTCCTAGTGTCCTAGAATTTTATATATTGGGGATTCTATGGGACATATACAAACGCAGACGATTTAACACCCACTTGGACCCAAATAGTTATTGCAGTGGTTAGCGTGCTTGGATTACACGCCATAGAGCGTGAGTTCAAACCCCAACATTGATCTTGACCATAGTGTGGTGGTATAGTACTTTCTAGTACTCGGCTGGCTAGGTTATACAATTAGTAAATCTGCCGCCAAGCACCTAACGGTGTGTTAAGGCATCCCTATTTGGAAGCCAGGTCCATTCCAGGCTTGGTGTTCTTATTCTCCGTCTACACCATCAGGTGAGCAGTGGTCAAACACTTAGCCTGTCACGTATGAAACGAAAGATACATTACTGGCAATGGAGCATAAACCAACACACAAAGAGACGTTGGTTTCTGCTCCACCTTATCTCTCACATATTCGGGAGTTAGACCCAAAAATAATGTCTCCTTTTATTAGTAAGAACAACAAGGATGTTACCTTGCTATTAGCTTTAGTACAAACAAGAAAACAAACGGCATTGTCGACATTGTTCGAGCCTTCGAGATACATGTATCTGCTGTTATAAGTATCTGATTCCGTTCACGGACCCTTATTCCAGCTAGTTAGAGTTCAATATAACCTAGAAGTATTCATTTTGATTGTTCGTGTAATTGACTCGAACTGGTTTCAAATCGCCTAAGGCTATCCACGTGCTGTGTTCAAATTGCCTCGCTGGTTTCGTTTCAATGTTTATTATATTATGCAGTTATATGTATTATTGTAATATAACATTTTACAATGACTGTCCGCCTACTTGATCCGATTTCTTGACGAAGTGTAGCCAAGTACCTAGTTGATTTCAATATTTTTTTCAAGTTCAATCTATTACAGGAAGGGTATCGAAACTGTTGTAATAAGTCGGAAAAAGATTATTACGAAAAAAATTACAATAAATTGTAATTGTTGTAATTGTAATTTTTTACTGAATTCCAAGGTTGGCTAACCTTGGAATTCATTTGTCAAAATGCATCATTTATGTGGGCATGTGTATATTGTTATGTCATATAGGTACATGCTGTCTACCTAGTTGCAACCATGAATAGGAATTTATTTAACCTATTGACTTTTTGTTTGTATTTCCAGAATGTTCTAATCTGGGTTAAATCCACACAAGATTATGATTCCAATGTCTCAACAGATTTTATTATTTTTATTTATGTTTGACAGGCTAGGTGTTTGAGCAACTGATGTTAAGTGACGGTGTGGTCGAAGATGATAAACACATCTAGCCTGGAATAAGGCTACCGAAACACACCGTTCGTTGCTTGGCAGCAGATTTTTAGCTTGAGGAGTTGAGTACTAGAAAGTGCCCTACCACTACGCTATGTTTTCCTTATCCATCTTGACATGTTTGGACCACGCGTTTAAAGCTGTGAATTAAAATAAAACTACTTTAGTAGTGGCTGGGATGAATATAATAAGTACCTAAATGATTCGTGCACGATAAAATTACTTGGTTTAGGTTATCTGACTGTGCAAACAACTGATAAGCCGTAATTGCGGATTGGTGATTTGGCTTCCACGTCCGCGCATGATTGGCTAAGCAGAAAACAAAACAAATTCTGTTGCAAAAAAAAATATTGATGTATGACATCTCTGACGTACCTATTACGATTAGATATTACATTCTATTTACATAAAAATCTCAATGTAATATCCCCAAATGCCCAATTATCTGCATGGATCACTTGCCAGGGTCATAAGCTCGTTATCAACTAACTTTGTATTATCAAATTTTTGCTACTATGACTTATATACTGTATAAAGATAAGAGCATCTGTTTCTTATCAGTCGGTCGATGATTTCGTACCTCGATGGACTGTTCCGCTGTATTTTCATCGGATGTGCAAATCCGAAGTCTATAATGCTCGTAAATGGGGTTAGTGAGGGTTTCGCGGGACAGTGCCCGGTGGTTGGCCAGTTTGAGGAGACAGGATGGAATATGCAGTGCCCAATGACTGGTCAGTGGTCTCGGCAGTCTAATAACGTTTGCAGTTTTGGTGTTTACAACGCGGGCTATGCAGACCGGCCGACTCAGTGTTACAGAAGCAATCCTTACGTTTCTTATGTCCCGGAGAATGTGATGCCCCGTTATTACCCTCAGCAGCAAGTGTATCATCAGCAACCAGTTTATGTGCCGCCACAGCCCCTGATCCCAAACTTGCCGTGCCATCAGAGTCCAGAATGGGATTATAATAGCATGTGCTTCAATGTAGATGGTCAACCTTGCCAGTACACGAATGTCGTCGATTTAGAAGATTTTATGTGAGTTTGTTTTACATATTTTCTTTAACCATGAGGACCAATAGGAGTCTCTAACTAACCGTTCTGTAGTCGAATTCCTGACAGAAAAACAGTACATTTTCATGATACCTATACTTACTTGATTTATGATAAAAATATATAAAATAATGCTCCCTCCTTTCTTCTTAACGTAGCTGTGCCCCCCGACAGGGTCCATATTTGACTGTGTACCTCTTACCTACTATTTTGTATTTACAATATCTTGTACTGTATGGAAGTAGTAAATATCTTGAATCTTTCTACTCTCCGAATCCGCCCCTGTTTTTTACTTATTTTTAACGGATGCTGTGCTGGGCGCTGCTCTTCTCACTGTGTGAACGTTAAGTCCAAAGAGTTCTATGCTGGCCAAGTGCAGGTTGGCAGACTCCACACATTTTCGAGAACTTTTTTTATATGAACTCTGACATAAATAAATAATAAATAAATATCATAGGACATTACACACAGCGCCATCTGACCCCCAAACTAAGCAGAGCTTGTGCTATGGAAGACAGATAACTGATAGAATACTTAAATACTTTTTTTTTTGTAAATACATACTTATAATACATACTGTACACCCAGACACAGAACAAACATCGATGTTAGTCACACAAATGTTAGTCCTGAGTGGGAATCGAACCCACGCCCTCCAGCTCTCGAAGCAGACACACTACCAATGAACCAACAGGGCTCATAGCTTTCTTCACGATGTTTTCCTTTACCGCCTAAAGTCAGCGGTAATACGCATGTATCTTAGAAAATACAGAGGTGAGAACTGTGGGATTCGAACCCACTACTTTACCCTTTATTTTTTTCTTTCTACTTTAGCGTATTTCTCATTTACCAAATGTATTATTTATATCCACTTAATTACATTACACGATTCAAACATTCGGTGATTACAAAATCCTCATTTCCATATAAACAGAACCTGTTAGGAGCGTTTTACGACAAAGAACAAACTATTTTAACCGAACAGTAAAAATTTCCTACAATTCCAACACGATTGTATAAACATTTGCTGTCAACCTGTTAAGAAATCAAACGTTTATTTTGTTTAATTATTTCTGATTCATTTGTCTCATACATCATATTTAAGCTGTGATAGCCATTATTTTTTCTTTACCTAGCGTTTTCAATCAATTTGTCCCTAGTCATTACCAAAATGATTATAATATGTCCTACATACGGCGTTAAGGTTATCTAATCGTTAAGTCTTCAGGCTATTTTGTGTCTTGTTGACATGGCAATTGAGTCGTGATTTGATGTTTAGTCTATACCTAGTCTACGTTTATCGCTGCTTCCAGTTGTCATATGCCAGGCACGTGGTTTATGCGGTTCTTTAGGTTTGTTAGAGTCTGGAAGTATGCCAAGAACTCAGGATTATCAGGTGATTAAACCCGTGATGTCAGTGATTTCATTTTTAACATTTCTCGTGACCGGTTTTATTATACTTTTACATGATGTGCTTTCGATGCAATCGCTATGAGGAAAACTATGAGAAAATCACGTACGTCTATAGATTTCGGTTCAAACCGTGATGGAACCTTGTTCTGTAATGTGTTTTGAGAAGCTTTTAAAATAGTCTTTTGATAGTTTTTTGTTTTGGACAGTTCTGAAAGAAACCATGTCGCTCTGCAGGTACGATTTTGACTTTCCTATAAGATAGGACTAATTTTCTATACCTATCACCTGATTCTTTTTTTTTATGGTGGACAGTCTAGTTGTTTTGTCACAGCTTACCTGATGTTAGCTGTGACTATCATCATTAAATAATAAATAAATAATTAAATATCGCAGGACATTACACACAGCGCCATCTGACCCCAAACTAAGCAAAGCTTGTACTATGAAAGTCAGATAACTGATAGAATATATAAATACTTTTTTGTTAATACATACTTATAATAAATACAGAATACCCAGACATAGAACACACATTTGTTTATGTCACAAAGTTTGTCCTGTGTGGGAATCGAACCCAGGCCCTTCAGCACTTGAAGCAGACATGCTACCAATGAACCAGCAGGATTATATCTACTCATGCCATTTTGAGTTAAGTAAAATCTTTGAAATTATAAAATGCCTATTCATAATAAACTACGCTATTAGCCTACCCAAGAGGATCTTTATTTTATAATTTAACGTACCTAGTTCTTATAATATTGTTTTTATACTATAATTTTTAATTTGAATATAATTTACAAGTATTATAGATACATATTGTATTTAAAAAGCATGAATGTTCTGTACACATGCATACTTGATTTGTAATTTTTAAACATATGGTCTTGCATATAGGTATATAAAGCTTGCGAGATCTCAATTAAATGAGTAAGAAATCATGAGAATACTGTGTCTAATGTTGTACAAATACATAAAACTAGAAGCAACAAGGAATAAATAAAAAAAAAGAAGTAGAAAAAAACAAGATAAACAAGACTAGAACACACAAGAAAAAAAAACAAGTTCGACGGACCTTGAACTCAAGTCATACACGGAAGATTAATAGTCTAAATAAATTGTCGTCTTGACTGTTATTGTAGTAGGTTGTGCTGTTATAATGTGACAACAGCTACCTATATTAGTTAGTAATCATGTAATTATACATGGGTACAAGTAAAGTTACCTGGCTACTCTTGTAAACAAACATCGTACGTTTTGCGTAAAAATTTTCCAAGAATTTCTTATATTCATACTCATACTCAAAACTTTATTGCAACATATGTACCTGTACATATGTTGCAATAAAGTTTTGAGTATGTAAGTAAGTTTTGAGTTTATTCCTTATGCTTATAAATTTTACAATGTTTTGTACCTAGTACATATGACCATATTAGGGTATGGCAAACAATTTTAATTAAAAGATTTAAATAATATTAACTAAGGAATTTTAAATGTGATTTACTTAAATTAAAAAAATACAAATTAAATAATAACGTAATAAAATTAGAATATTAATTAGTCATACTTAGTCATAAATATTATCATCATTAAAAAAAAAAGTCTTAAGTGTACAGAAATAAAATCAGAATTTCCTTCAGGTCATGGTTAGAACTGTTTACCTCATCGATTACAGACCCGTTTTTCTTTGACGATGGGCAATGACATGAACATAACTGTGTTCTGGTTTGAAGGGTTTGCAGCTTTTGAAATTACAAGGCTATTGAGACTAACCATCGAAAGTCTTAAAGTAATGAGCGCCAAAGCAGAGATGCCCTAGACTTTATTTTGCTACTCAAAGTTTTGTGTATCGCTGCAATGGTAGTGGACAGGCGTTATCTCTTAACATTAGGAGAGCGTCCTACCATGACGTACGGTGCCGAAACGTGGACGCTTACGGTGAACCTGGTTAACGAACTCAATGTCGCTCAGCGAGCTAAGGAAAGAGCTATGCTCGGAGTTTCTTTGCGTGACAAAATTCGAAACGAAGTCATCTAAAATAGAATTTCTTTAAATTAAATCAAATGTTTCATATTAGTATACTTATCGTAGAAAAATCGTAAATGTTTTCGATACCAAAATGTAAAACTACCAATATATCTGCAAATATTGTTTTTATGTAATAAGGTTTTAGGCTTAGGGTGTACTACGCTGAAAGGGGGTTATTGTACTCATCATTATGAACAAGTTTCGCTATGCGTATCGCTAAAATCGTGAAAAAGATTAGTTGTTCCATTGAATAAGTTCTATGACCCATGACCTATATGAAGTAGTTGAGTTTTATCCCATTGATAGCGGTCTTTTAGAGTAGTTATTATTTTAAGTTATTTTGTTTTGTTTAATTGAAGATATTTATTATACTTTTTTTCATAATTTAGCTTGATAGTCGAATTAAAGAAAGTTTTATCGTAATTTCAGAGTTTTGCTCCATGGTTGTTGTTTATAATGATGAGTACAATGCTCCCTTTCGGCGTAGTATACCCAAGCTTACAACCCTATTAAACAAAATGAAGCCATTTCCAGGATCTAGGTTAAGTAGTAGGTACACTATTATGCACTATTATGATACATGTACATAGGTAGGTATATCACGTTCTGCATTGAGCACAATTGCTTATTAATAACTTTTTAATCGTTTCCAGAGCAAAAAATTCTAACGATCAAGGAAAATGGTTAAAATTTTGGGTCCTGCTATTGGATGAATGGCCTATTGGAAGCAATCTTTAAGATTTAGGTTCTCTAATATTGTAAATGTGAAAGTTTCTAATGTATGCATATACTTAATACATACATGTATATTGTATGTATGTACGTACATCAATGTATGTACATATTTATACATTACTTCATACTGAAAACGGATAAAATGGATTAGAATTAATGATGTAGGTATTTTACTGTGGAAAAACATGTTTTTGTTCCGAAAAACGTAGGTGTTTATTCTCTATTTACAATTTCTCTAAAAAAAGTAGGTGTCTAATATTCCTCTAAAATGTTTGTACAAAATATGAATTTGAAATTGTAGTATTTGTGCACTTGAAACTACTAAGTTACTATTAAATTAGAGAAATGAAATGTTTTGTTACATAATATATAAAGTTGCCGAAAAGTGGCCAAAATAAATTGCAGCCGTGCGCAGCCGGGGCAGAACTTGATGTTAGCGAGCCATGGAATGCAGTATCTTAGGAATAAAACTGACAGACAAAATAAATAATATAATACTGCGATCCAGGACTCAGATAGCCGATGTAGCTCAGAAAGCCGCCTTCCTAAATTGGCACTGGGCCGGCTATGTTAGCCGCATGTTGCGAGATCGTTGGGCCAAAATCACGACAGTAGTTCCGTCAAGAAGACAAACGACCTCCTGGACGGCCCATACGGAGATTGAGGGACGAACTTCACTCCTGTATAAAATAACTAGCTACGCCCTGCGGTGTTACTCACTAAAAAAATCGGGATAAAAAAAGCGTATGTGTTAATCCAGGGTATCGGCTACATCCATACCCGATTTCATCAAGATTGGTCCAGCCGTTTAAGTGTCTAGAAGTAACAAACATACAAACACGCACACTCACAAACTTTAGCCTTTATAATGTTACTGTGATGGATTCAGATGGAAAGATGGAAGGAAGGGAAAGGAGGCCTTTGCCTTGCAGTGGAACAATACAGTCTGACAATAGTAATCCTTATAAAAGCGTCAAACACCAATTGCATCAAGTGACGTTGTACCAATCCTGTTCAATTTGTGGTACGAATGGTAGGTGTACAATAAATAACTGTCAAAAAAAAATGTGGTACATCTATGTCGAAATAATATTTATGCACAGTGCATCAATGTAACAAGATAAATTAAATGTAAGTACAGTTTTCCTTGTTGCGATCATCATTATTACGTTGGTAACAAATCGTCGACAAACACAGTAATAAAAGTAATTTAGCTTTTATTAAGGGGAACTCTTCATTTACGCTTGACGACAAGCGACTGGGGTTCTTTTTATTATTTTTTGTTTTTGGCATCGCACTTTGTGCAGTGCATGTCAAAAAATAAGTCTCTGTCACAGTTTGACAGCCCCGTTGGCTCATTGGTAGTAAATCTGCCTTGAGAGCTGTAGGGCGTGGGTTCGGTTCCCACTCAGGGCAAACATTTTGTGAACAAACAAAATGTTTGTTCTGGGTGTTCTGTATGTATTATAAGTATGTATTTACAAAAAAAAGTATGTAAGTATTCTATCAGTTATCTGACTTCCATCACACAAGCTCTGCTTAGTTTGGGGCCAGATGGCGCTGTGTGTATAGTCCTACGATATTTATTTATTTAGTTACTTATAGTAAGACACAATTAAGTCCAGGCTAATATTTCCAGTATAAGTAGGTGACTTAACTAAAAGTTATTACAACATCAAAATACATGTTTCATCTCGTTATTACACTTGCCTACATTGTACGTAGATATATAATGAGTGCGTTTTTACGATTAAAACACCACTATTTCTAAACAAATACACTCGAAAAATCATGTTTGGAAAATAATACAATGCATTGAAATTATTATCCCGCCAAAATTAACCTTCTCGGGTTTATTTGTATGAACAAATATGGATTCCGAACTCGGAAGGGACCTTATAATATACGCTGCTTTAAGTGTAAAGAACTGTATCTATTTTTTCAAACTTGCATAGGCAACCATACCTTACCTATGTATGTATTGATTTTTTTAAATTTTACAGAATAGCACATTCTGTAAATTTGACAACTGTGACGGTTTTTCTAGCAATTTTAGTAAACAAATAAGGATGGGCATTTGACTAGAAACATGTTATTTTACGTTTTAGAAGACTTCAAGATTGATGGGACAGAAATCTGGGTGCGGGAATCTGAATGTTTCCTGTATTAGAGTTCTGCATACATCGCAGTACTCACGTTCCATCGCCAATTGCTGAACGGGAACGCGATTATTTCTGCAATCAGAATCAATTGCTAGTGCTGACGTCCAATCTCAACCGACGAGATTCGCTCGTCTGACATTGGCCTGGAAAACGACTTCAATTTTTCTATTAAATAACAGCTCTGAGAATTTGTTTTATATACGTATATAAATGGTACCCAGGACTTTGTTTTGTTACTCAATGTCCTGGGTACTGCTGCAACGGTCATAGACGGGCGTTATCACTTACCATCAGAAAAGCGTTTCATTCGTCTTATTAATTTTATTCCAAATGACCTCAGTTGCGTAGCTGATTGAGCATAGCCTTTTAGTGGCCTAATAATAGTATGCAAAACCCCTTATAAGTTTTATTGATGCAAATGTGCTAATTTTATGGTTGGCATGCCGTAATTTATTTTCTTTCTCATTATTTCCTCTCATTTAATTACCGGTATGCTAACCGGTACAGGGGTTTTCGTAGCGCCATTATAAGTTTATTCGCGTCGTTCAAATTACTAAGAATAGCAGTTATTAATAAGCTTGTTTACGCTTGGTCGATTCGTTACTGAAGCTTCAATATTTTTCCTCAACGCGTTGCACTCCTGTCTGCATGTCTGTCCTTATCGGTCGTGGTCGAAACTTATCGCTTCTGTACATTTTGTATGAAATGTAAACATTGTAACTTAAATTAACATTTACTGCTTATTAACTAGCTTCGTAATGGTGTTATTTTTGAAAAAGCAATGAGGGATCCATCTGATTTAATACGAGAGTTAATCCTAGCTCGGCAGCAGCCACTCATTTGTATTTTTAAATTACAAAAAATTGCAATAAATCTCTTTGTAAAATTGTAATTATAATAACGTGACATTTACAATCACAAATTTAAAAAAAAAATACTACGAGATGCTCTCCTGATGGTAAAAGATAACGTCTGTAAATGACCATTGCAGCAATACACAGGACTATAAGTAGTAAAACAAAGTCCGGGGCATCGCTGCTTTGGCACTCATTACTTTGAGACGTTGTATGGTTAGTCTAAACATCCCTATAATTTCGCTAGCTGTAAGTATCCTTCAAACCGTAACATAGAAATGTGACCTCCTGCGAAAGAGATCTACCATCAAGTATTACATTTTGTAATAGATCTAAGTTGTTCTAGACTGAATCTTTTTTAAGAAACTTCAAATGAATTAATTTTCCTCTAAAATTTTACGACCCTGTTTTGTCACCTAATTTACTTGAGATATCTCGATTAACTTGGCCATTAATTTCGTATCAAACCTTCTATGTAAATATTACTTAGTTGTTATTGAAACAAATAAACAACCATTTACATTGAACTGGGCCGTGATGTTCACGAATTTGAATTAATTTAAATAAAACACAATTTTCCACCTACGAGTATTTGGAATAAAAGATTATGAACTGCATTAACTTTCATGATTTCCTCACTTTATTGCACTGTGCTGCTGATAAGCCAAACTCGTAATCTAATCGTACATCCCGGCACTGCAACTAAAATTGTATTGTAGGTACTTTGTCTGTCTATTTTGTTAACTTTATTAAATTGGTTTGCGTCTATCTAGATTTAGGTATATTATAATGTAGTGTATATAAAACATTTAGTTGTCTAAAACAAAATGATTTATTAATCGTATTTTGTGGTTAGCGCGGTCGGACGCCAAAGTTGGTTCAACCCCCAACAATGAGCTTGAGCTGCCTGCTGCTTTGGCAAAGGAAAACATCGTGAACATCGGAAACCTTAAGCATGGTGGTAGTATACTTTCTTATATCGGTTGGCCACAACTCTCATGTTGAAAATCTGCCGCTAAGAATCTAACGGCGTGTTCAGGCAGCCTCACTTGCTTCTATTCCAGGCTAGGTGTTACCGTCTTCAACCACACCGTCACTTAAAATCAGATAAGCTGAGGTCAAATGTAAAAAAACATACAAACATTATTCACGCAATGTTCAAGATACTTACATCGAGGGTGAAAGCTCTACCAGAGTCTGTGTTTTGCGAGAACATTTCATACAGTGCCATTTAGCCCCAAACTAAGCAAAACTTATACTAAGGGAACCAGATAACTGATAGAATACTTATAACACAATATACAATACAAATACAAAGTATAGTCGTATACCTATAGTTCAAATTCAAAGTAAAATAGTTTCTATCAGTTTTTGCTCCAGACCGCATAATAAACACCTAATTCTAAAAATAATTTTAAAAACATCATTTAGGTACATTCAAGTTATGCGTAGTTCCTATTAATTCCTCGTTACCACGTAAGTTCTAGAGTTCCTAGTTCCTATCAGTTCTTGTATATTCTAAACCGATTACTTTAATATTTTTCCTGTCTAAAGTCATTGTAAATAACAGGCTGGTTAGAACATGTACATAATTGACATGACGTTTATCTATCTATCGATACTATACTATTATAAAGAGAAAATGTTTGTTTGTTTGTATTGAATAGGCTCCGAAACTACTGGACCTATTTCAAAAATTCTTTCACCGTTGGGAAGCTACACTATCCCCGGCTACTTTTTATCCCTGTATTCCCACGGGAACGGGAACTACGCGGGTGAAACTGCGAGGCGTCTGCTAGTAATACATAATTGTGTGTAAGTGAACCCATGTTCGTAGGACTGATAGGAAAAATACAATTTGACAAGTTTATACATGTATTCTACATTATTCTTTGGTGTTTTTTTTATGGTTGACAAGCTATGTGCGTTTTACCGCTGACTTCAAACGGTAAAGGAAAACATCGTGCGGAAAAAACTAGAAGATGTGTGAAGTCTGTCACTTGGCCCCGTGGTTGGATATGTCTTACCCTTCTCACAATGAGAAGAAGGTTCGATTTCCATCCAAACATTTTTTCCATTCATGGAAAAATGGAACACAGTTTTACAGTGAAATCACAGCTACTGGCATTTATTTTAATATACCGTTTTATTAAAAAAACAAATTCATAATTCATTCATAAATTTGATTTTACGCTAATAATCTACTGTTTCATTCAAGTAATTGTGATTTACCGCAAATAAAGACCACATAAATGTCAGAAGCTGTGATTTCACTGTAAAATTATGCTCCATTTGTCCATAAATGGCAAAAATTTATTTGTATGGAAATCGAACCACCTTACTAAAAAAAGGGCTGATTTGGAATGTTCGGAATGAACTTATTATAATCATATAATGCAAACACTTCTATAAAACCTTTTCACACGACATCATTCATTAATTTGTATGGCATCGGCTGTGGTTGTGCCATTTAATCACAGTTCTTAATGCTGGTCACGTTTTAAGGTCCAATGTGCGTCAATTGTGTAGTCCATCCAACGCATAATGCTCAGTTTTCTTACTTACTAATGTTGTCTAGTTATTACTTATACTATTACGTTGTAAATTGTAGTCTGTTGCAGATACGATATCTTTTATGGATCATGGAAATGATCATGAGCCATGGATGTTTCCAAAAATGTGTTTTTGTAATTCGTATTAAACTAACCTCTTCATTTGCTCTCAAAATTATTTCATTGAAAGAAAGAAAGACGGAAAGAAAATAATATTTATTTTGTAACAAAGAACAAAAATAACAACAAATAGAGACAAACAGTTACAAAATAAGGGCTCGCCTCAGCATAATACTGGTGATACTAATTGGTATGACCATTGGAATCATCTTGAGAGTGAAAGAGATAAACGTAGAATTTAAACAATACGAATAGTACGGCACCCGATATTGACATCCGTGGATGACTCTTATATCCTGTTGGTAATAATAAATTAAAATTTTTAAAAACCCCCAACATGTGTATAGTATTCTACTAGGCAAGCACTTTTATTTGATACCCATATTGAGGGAGTTGTCAAAAAATATGTAATCCGCCATTTTGTAGCGGCGGCCATCTTGGACCGATTTTCATCATACATAGCTAAGAACACTCCCGACTAATTCACATTAAAAACAAAAGCAATATCGGTTCATCCGTTCGGGAGCTACGATGCTACAGACAGACACGTCATTCTTATAATACCCTGTCGTTTTTGCTTCGGGGTTAAAAAATAGACTCGCTGAGATATGTGGATGACAAAGAAAACGTGACGTAAGAAATGCAGGCAAAACGAGTCACTATTGTAAGTTCTTTCTTTGAAGCCGTTCTATAGCAAATCATAAAACGAAAGCAACGATTTTTGGTACGTTTTTATTGATATTCGTGTTCTTTTCTCGAGCGTACCTGACCAGTATCGGGTCCTTGACAACTGTCATTTAAAAATGCACCAATGACGCACTAGTTAAATTCGTTATTTAGTTCAAGCGATAAAATGATTACCACCCTAATGAGAAATTAATGGATTAGGTACATATTTTCTAATTGCATATTTATCGGTCACAACGCTTTGGGGAGTCGCGTTGAATTGTCTTGTGGTAATATTTTGTGAACAAATTTTAAGATAACTGAAGTAAAGTAAGTGAAAAATGTGCCTTACGGGGTTCCCGGGTTGCATTGCTGGAACAGAAGAAGATGCACTCTGCCCTGGGAAGAAAAGGTACTCTATTGGTATTTTATCTGGCGTAAGGTTCTACATTCCGACGTTTGGACATTCGTCAATCTATGTTACAAATGGTTTCTTTTGCAAGGCCAAATGGCGGTTTGACAATGTATTTTACGATTTGAATGAATTTACAAATAGGGCCAAGTCCAGCGAGATGGCATTGTTAAATAAACAATTTCAAATTTGATTATTATATACTATATTGAAATTTACATAATATTATTGACTTACCTGAATTAAAAGATTTTACAAAAGATTACATTCTACCAGTGTCAAATATTTCCTATTTTCTGGTATCATAATAAAATAAAGTTAAATAAGTCTTAGTTTTAGTCAATGGGACTTAATGTAAGTCATAGTCATGACTAGTCATACGAAGACATACAAAGTAGTGACGATCCAGATTGGAAGTCAGACGCTTTACAGAGGGTGTGCCCCAATATTTATATATATATACATATATTCATTTATCTTTAGGAACAATGAAAAGCGGAAGGAGAAGTCCCGCGTCGCAGCTCGGTGCCGTCGGACTAAGGAGATGCAGATATTTTCGGAGCTGACTGCGGCATTACCCGCTAAGAAAGAGGAAGTGGAACAACTCGACAAGGCGTCGGTGATGCGCCTGGCCATATCTTACTTGAAAGTCAGGGACGTCGTCTCGATGCGTAAGTCTTTATTTTTATCAGTCCTATCTTTTTATAAACTTTCTGCTAGGTCACAACCCTAGCCAAGTGCGAGTAGGTAGACATTATACATCTTCTGCCCAACGATTTGCTAATTCTTTAACAAGTTTTGCTGTTGATCATTTGTTTTTCTGGTGGGACAACACTTTTTCAAGACAATTGAAAATCAACTACCTAACATTGTATTTCGGTAGCCTCACATGAGAGCAAGTTCCATTCCTGACTGAGTGTGTTTACCATCTTCAACCACGCCGTCCTTAACATCAGTTGAGCCTGTCAACAACCTTTTATTTAAAAAATCTTTTACCCAGCTGTAGTAAAAAGCAATAATAGTTTTTAAATAAATAAATATCGTAGGACATTACACACAGCGCCATCTGCCCCCAAACTAAGCAAAGCTTGTACTATGGAAGTCAGATAACTGATAGAATACTTAAATACTTTTTTTTTGTAAATACATACTTATAATACATACAGTACACCCAGACACAGAACAAACATCGATGTTAGTCACACAAATGTTGGTCTTGAGTGGGAATCGAACACACGGCCTTCAGCTCTCGAAGCAGACATACTACCAATGAACCAACATGACTGTCTTTTGTTTTGTACAAGCTCTGATAGATATTGCTTATAAAAGCCACTCCTATCAATAAGTAATATTTACTTAATTCATATCTGACGGACGCGATAAATATTATTATTGGGTAAAACATTACGATAAGCTTTAACATACCAATATTATAACATCTATGTGTATTTAAATATATTTTTACCGTAATTTACCTTTGCACTTGGATTAGCTTTACCATAATCATCATTACAAACATTAATTACAAATAGCGATAAAATTATTTTTGTGTGAAACACGTAATTTTTTTGTAAATTTAGAGTCAGTCTCAAGGTTATTATTGGCATACACAAAGACTGACAGAACAACTTTATATTAGATTAGCGGACGCCGCGCAGTTTCACCCGCGTAGTTCCCGTTCCCGTGGGAATACAGGGTCAAAAAGTAGCCTATGTCTCCCGGGGATAGTGTAACTTCCCAACGGTGAAAGAATTTTCGAAATCGGTCTAGTAATAGGCTTTTGGTATGGAGGTAGCTGAGACCCTGGATTAGAACATAGGCTACTTTTTATCCCGAAAACATGTAGCGGGTAACACCGCGAGGCGCAGCTTGTAGAAAATAAATTTTTGTAGTAATTATTTAAAGAGAATGTAATTGTGTACAAAGTGTCATATTAATGTCTTATATTAATAATTTCCTAATAATAAACTAATTTTGTAAAGTTGTAATATAATAGGTTTATACAGATATTTTCATAGTCCGAAAGGACAAATTAATGTCTGGCCCTTTACAAAATCAATTAAATATCTAATGCAAGAATCAATAAAGAACAAAGACAATAAATTGGTAACCGACAAACACTTTATCGATGAGCTAATCATCTCTTATGAGCATTTTAATAAGAGTTATTTTAAACTTATTTGTTCGAATACGTGTTCCGCAGACGCGGTTAAACCGCAAACTTTCGACATATTGCCATTAAATTGTCTTCTATTAATATAATATTACCTAGCTTCTGATATTTTCGCAGTATCCTGCCACAATGACTTCACTGCCATTTTTAACCGACTTCCAAAAAATGAGGAAGTTTTTAATTCATCGGAAGCTTTTTCTGTCTGGACGGATTCGAGAAATTATGTTTGTTTAAAGGCGTATACTTTCCAGGGGTCCCATTGGTCTGATGATAGGATCCCAGAAAAATCGAGGGCAACTTTTAATCGGTTTTTTGCATCCAGCTTCTCTCCATCTTTATACTTGTCGATCATTCTGATAGTGAGATATACTTACGGTCTCATCACCAACAATGAATTCCATCTACCTGGAAGATAACATTAAAACAAAGAAGTGCGTGCCAAGATTGATCCTCTGTCTCCTCACTCAGGGCAATACGCAAAACGGGAGAACGTCGCGTCGTCGCCTTTTGGAGTTGTATTTTTATAATAATTATAATTATATTATTTACGTAAATGCGAATTTTAAGTAAAAAAAGAAATATCGTAAGGCAACACACAGCGCCAATAAATGCCAGTAGCTGTGATTTCACTGTAAAATTATGCTCCATTTGTACATAAATGGAAAAAATTATTTGTATGGAAATCGAACCACCTTAACGATGAACGATGAATAAAGTATGGGACACGAACATAATATACATTATTTACTCGAAAATAAGAAAGATTGATCACCGGGTACACTTTATTTACAATTCAAATGAACGTTTACCTGCACATTATTAATTTGGGCACGCTCCAGACGTTTGCAGTGTAAAAACCGCAAGACGTCACCGCTTATCGATTCGCGTTGACGCCACATCCTTATCTGTTATCCTTTTGGCTCTGAATTGATTTACAGCGGATATTGCACACCACAAAAAATCGATCGCAAGCAAAACAGTGAAGATGTACATAGAAAGAAACCAGGTCTTACTCGCAATATTGTTTGAGTATTAACAGTCTTAACGATATGCGATATGATTTGAACATCGTTTTCAATAAAACACTATACGCTGTTCATTCCGAGAAAAAAACACAATCGATATCTTTTCGATTTGATTTTTTGTTTGTTTATATTGAATAGGCTCCGAAACAACTGGACCGATCTGAATAATTCTTTCATCATTAGTATGCTACATTATCACTGAGCGATATATTTTTTATATTATATTTTTGTAGCAATGATAGCTCAGTGGTTAGCGCGGTAGGTTCGCATGCCGAAGGGCGTGGGTTCAAACCCCAACAATGAGCTTGAGCTGCCGGTGAAGGAAAACATCGTGAGTAAACCATAGCATGGTGGTAGGGTACTTTCTAGTACTCGGCTGGCTAGATACCACCCTCAAGTTGAAAATCTGCCGCCAAGCATGTAACGGTGTGTTCCGGCAGCCTCACTTGAGAACCAGTTCCATTCCAGGCTAGGTGTGCTTTACCATCTTCGACCACACCTTCACTTAACATCAGGTGAGCTGTGGTCAAACACCAGGCCTGTCAAACATTAAAAAAAAAAAAAATGTTTATATTGTTAATCGAGTTTTGTTTTCCCTTGCGATGCCGGGGCGAGCTGCTAGTATTTTATAAATCAATTGCTTAATACTGGCTGGCTCTAGAAGGAAAACATCTTGAGAAAATGTGGAGTGGTAAATTCGGATGCTGTCAAGAGAAATACGAAATATTAAATGCTGCTATAGTATTAGTTTGGGAAGGTATGACCTTATTATAAACTTAATAGTACGAATAGTTACAACTTTCTAATCTTATACATCTATACATATTATATTCTAAAGAAGAAACATTTGTAATTCTGTATTTTTGTGTAACGAATTAACTTAAAAACTACTGGACCGATTTCATAAATTCTTTCACCGTTGGGAAGCTACACTATCCCCGGGTGACATAGGCTACTTAACATCAGGTGAGCTGTAGTCAAACATCTAGAACGATTACCAAAAAAACTTTTGCTTTTAAAAAATTTTGGTGCATTGAAAACTCGTTCGCGCGATCTTTTAAACTAGTCATAAATCTCGTATCTAGATAAACTCAAGAAAATTGATTTGTGGTCCTGAGGTTAGCTCAAACTTTGCAGTAGGTACAGCACTCAGTTTTGTCTTAAAAGCTAAGACATTCTTACTGTAAAAGCGAAACAAAATGAACCTCAAACTAAGATATGATATTTCTAAGTTCACGAGTACAATTTTTTATTCATCACCCTTTGCTTTGGTATGCTTCCGATATCTGTCAATGTCAGATTATATTTTTGTATGCCCTTCGATGTGGCTCTATAAAAAAAGGTATTGGCCTATCTCATTCGAATACCTGCTAACAGTTCTCACATTGGAATGGGAAACGTGTATAAATACAAATAAAGTAGATATTTGGACTACAAGTTAATGAGACAAAGAGATTTGTGAATCCAAAAGCACGTAATCTTTTACATCTTTTTTTTCAAACCTTTTCAAAGCTGCTTAAGACAAACGTGGTCTGTGGTAGCAGCTACATATGGCATGTTTTTTTATTACTGGATAGGATTATGACCACAGCTCACCTGATGTTAAGTGACGGTGGTAGCTAGCCAGTCGAGTACCTACTAGAAAATACCCTACCGCCATTTTATGGTTTCCTCACGATGTTTTCCTTCGCTCAAGCTCATTGTTGAGGTTTGTACCCACACCCTTCGGCATGCAAACCGACCGTGCTATCCATTGAGCTATCATCGCTACAATTATACTATAGTTCTACGCTTCATTATTTTAATACAGAATAAGTAATAGTATCCATTTCATTTCACTGAACGTCATTCTTGTCTCGCTTTCCAGTGCCCGATGTCGACATGGACCAGCCGAAAGTGGAAGATCCCGAAGGTCTGGAGGAGGTGTCTTCCGAATTGTCATACATGAAAGCGTTGGACGGATTCGTGTTGGTACTCTCACAGCATGGCGACATCGTATACTGCAGCGAGAATATTGCAGATCACCTCGGAGTTTCTCAGGTAAGGAATTGCGTTTTGTCTCATTTGCGTAAGAAGGTTTAAATCGCTGTAGGTAATAAGCAAATTTATATATATTTAAGCAGATAGTTCGATATCAGAAATTTGATAGATATGAGATATAACCTGTCTAATTAAATATGTAGGTACATGTACGAAAAAAAGATCGTTATAAAAAATATGATAAATCCCTTGACCAACAAACGGTCCAATAATGTACACCCAGAATTGCATCCTAACGTTCGTCAAGGAAAATTACCACGGTAATTGGATCGGTCACTGGACTCGATTAGGACTAAGGCGCTAACTTCTGTTACCATTTATATTATTTCTGACAGTAATTTAACTAGAAATCAAGTCCAATGCCAAATGTGTTGAATCTAACACTAGCTATCTTTATATAAAGTAAAATATTACGATTCGATAGGCCCTGATCGACTGATTGTTGCGAGGGCAACGCACTCAAGGTTGAGTATTTCTGATCGCGATAATAAATATAGTAGAGGAAAAACAACACTGAAACCCCTTTTACTGTAATGGTTTTAAAAGTAAGGAAGTCACAAAAAACTTTTGTAGCGATGATAGCTCAGTGGTTAGCGCGGTAGGTTCGCATGCCGAAGGGCGTGGGTTCAAACCCCAACAATGAGCTTGAGCTGCCGGTGAAGGAAAACATCGTGAGGAAACCATAGCATGGTGGTAGGGTACTTTCTAGTACTCGGCTGGCTAGCTACCACCCTCAAGTTGAAAATCTGCCGCCAAGCATCTAACGGTGTGTTCCGGCAGCCTCACTTGAGAGCCAGTTCCATTCCAGGCTAGGTGTGCTTTACCATCTTCGACCACACCTTCACTTAACATCAGGTGAGCTGTGGTCAAACAACTAGCCTGTCAACCATAAAAAAAAAAAAAACTTCTCTCCTTCAGAATTTAACCTATCGAATTTCCGGTGTAGGCACAGATTTTTATTTTTATGTAAAAAATAATGAGACGAACGAGACGCTCTCCTGATAGTAAGAGATGACACCTGTCCATAACCATTGCAGCGATACACAGAACTTTGAGTAACAAAACAAATTCCAGGGCATCACTGCTTTGGCGTTCATTTCTTTGAGATTTTCGATGGTTAGTCTCAACAGCCCAGTAATTTTGCTAGCTGCAGTACCCTTCAAACCAAAACACAGTAATGTTTACACACTACTGCTTAGCGGCAGAATAGCTGGTACTGCGGTGGTACCTACCTAGTCGACGCCCTGCTAAGGAGATCTACCACTAAGTAGGCACCTACTTATCATAAAATTTATGTAAAAGTAAAGGGACGAAGGATGCGCTCTCCTGATGGTAAGTGATAACGCCTGTCCTGCGATGGACATTGCAACGGTAGCCAGAACATTGAGTAATTTAAAAAAGTTCAGGGCATCGCTGATTTGGCGCTCATTACTTTGAGACTTTTGGTGGTTAGTCTCAAATTCTCAATAACCCCATAGTTTGGCTGCTGCTGTTCTTGAAACCGGAACTGTAATGTTTATTAACTGCTGCTTGAAGTTTCAGCAGCCTAGTTGGGATACCTATCTGGATTTTCTAATCTGAAAATTCTTTGTTTTTTTCCCCTAAATGTCTGAGAGTTCTTACAAAAAGGTCGCGAAGATGTGTGAAATATGTTAACCTGCACTTGGCCAGCGTGGTAATGCAATAGTCCACTAATGGCCTCATAATAAGAAGTGTGACAGATTATAACAATAGAACTGATCCAGTCCGGTCTGGTATTAATACTGCTTGGTGGCAGCATATCTGATACTATGCAATGGTACCTCCCTTGATAACCTGCTATTAAAATTCACCATCAATAAGAAAAATGATGACAAATGGGATTAAAATGTACATTGCACGTATTTTTATCAAAAAAGTTTGACAACTTTATCGTGGCAAAATGGGACAGTGCACATAAAAATATTACAATGCACATTTTAACATAAATGGTACATAATATATATATATTATTTTTTTTAATGTAAAAAAGTAATGAGACGAACGAGACACTCTCCTGATGGTAAGAGATGACGCCTGTCCATGACCATTGCAGTGATACACAGAACTTTGAGTAACAAAACAAAGTCTAGGGCATCGCCGCTTTGGCGCTCATTACTTCGAGACTTTCGATGGTTAGTTTCAACAGCCCAGTAATTTCGCTAGCTGCAGTACCCTTCAAACTGGAACACAGTAATGTTTACACACTACCGCTTAGCGGCAGAATAACTGGTACTGCAGTGGTACTTACCTAGACGACCTCCTGCTAAGGAGATCGACCACCAAGTAAAATATATCGGAGTTATGATAAATTGATGTCTTTTACCTGAGAGTTAGCTCGTAATACAACTTGCAGTGTAAATCAAAGTAAACAATTCCTTGTAACAGGGCGCCCAAGATACAGGCTTTGCCTAGTTTGGGGCCCGTTGACCGTTCTTAATGAAATAATTATGTAAATTTGTAAATTTAATTAATTAAACTACAAAAAAAAATCTCTTTTAAGTGTATTAAATTCTAAATTTTAACAATTCTAAATTCTAACTAAACTATTTTAGAAATTTCGTGTATTCGATTAACAAAAAAAAAGAAAAAAAAAAGATATTAAAATTAAATTAATCTTTCGTCAGGTCGTAATCTTGCTTTGAAATGCTAACTGCCCAAATAAGTTTTGGAAATTGCTTGTAGAAGCATTGCGTAAATTAGCACTCGAAGTCATTCGAAAACTACTTACTAGTCGTATATTTTGCTAGGATCAACATCGTATGGCTTATTATTACCTAACGTTGATATCTATTGCCTACTTCAGAATGTTGGTCGGCAGTGTCTTTTTCATTTGTTAAGCAATTTTCATCCACGTGTTGTACTGCGGCCTGAGCCTAATTCAAAGTTTTTGTGTGTTTAGTTGTTTTCAATTTATTTAACGCACAAACTGTGTTGAAATCGATATTGTTGGGAAGCAGCGTCTTTATGGTTGACGTAATGATATTGTATAGAACTATTACTTTTATACCATCACAACTTTTCGACCGAATACCCGCTCTTCATTGACAAAAAAGGAATTCACATAAAAGTTTTTTATTTGGTAGAATAATAAGCAGTACGTTTTCGCAATAGCAAGGTTGTGTAGAAAAAGATGTTTATTATGATGAGTTTAATGACCTCCTTTGGGCTTGGTGCATCCTGAGCAACACTGTAGGTATATGGGTTAAACGATTTAGGTAAGGTGCCCTTAAATACTGGGCGCGTTACACCGATAGATAACGACTTCTGCTTGAAATAATAGTAAAAATGTCCTAAAATAACAATAAAAATGTTAACATAATAAAACTTGTCATAATAATAATTTATGTCGATAAGAAATAATTAGGTACTACTTTCTATTAATTCTTGAATAATATCTTAAATTTAAATAATAGTCAAAGTCATAAAACTAGAAATAAAAAGATATTGAATATCAAAGTTTATTCCTAACGCCAATGGATCTTTACTGTTATTTATTATTACCTAACATTGATATCAATGCATTATTTAAGATCACTTCGAGCATTATTGTTAATGATTTTAATTTTGGCACCTTATTCGTTAAGACGTTGGCAGGTACTTTGATATTAGTAAGTTATATACTGTGGCGCTAGCGCAAACTTCTCTTTTCTTTTTCGCTCTCTCTCTCTCTCTCTCTCTCTCTCTCCGTTCCCGCCGACTACGGTGTAGCTTGTGATATGTAAAATCTCTTTATTAAATAAATTTTTTAATTATCTTATAGTTCTGTATTGTATACATGCAGAGAGTAAGAGAGCGGGAATAGGTTCATTAGAAATAATATATTGTGTTCAACATATCAACAAGATAGTTATATAATATTTAATTACGAAAAAAAACATAAGGCACCTTGACATGCAGTTGTGTAAGTGGAAATCAGCACTTGCGTCAACAGTGGTTTTTGTCTGTGGTACTGATTTTGCATATCAGTATATAACTGAAGTGGCCTTGAGCTTTAATGCACATTCTAAATTGTAAAAGATAACGAAACTTTTAACTCGTAGTCGGGGATATACATACAAAAAAAGATTCCGACGAATTGACAACCACCAAAAACCAAAATCCAAGTCAATGCTGCTATGTTATGATGTTCATTACGATTAAAACATTACATTTCTGGAATCTCGGTAATATGACGTCAAACGCCCGGATGATGATGGACTTTGAGAGGTGACTCATCAAACTTAATGAAGTGGCCGTTTACAGGTCATGAGTCTCCTTTCGACCAATCTTACCTGTAAATGTATCGTGGGGATCATTCAAGTATTACGTAGCAGAATTTAAGTAATTATTAACCCAAACGTAAAGGGGGAGTAAGAGATTTGACTTTTTTGCTGACCAGA
This sequence comes from Biston betularia, assembly GCA_905404145.2. Classification (NCBI taxonomy): domain Eukaryota; kingdom Metazoa; phylum Arthropoda; class Insecta; order Lepidoptera; family Geometridae; genus Biston; species Biston betularia. The sequence goes on from FR989879.1 coordinate 8,558,421, forward strand.
AAAAAGACAAATCTCTTACTCCCCCTTTCTATACTAATTCAAAATTCAAAACATTTATTTTGCAAAACATGGGTTACAATTTTCATTGCTAGAATGCGTTTAGGGTAATTTTAGATCGCCAAGTTTTAACCATTATGGTATGCAACATTTACTAACTAGATGTACCTACATATAATGTAAACATTAGTCTCAGTATCGAGAGAATTCCAAGGGCAAGAAGAAAACCAGGTGTAACTAAGAAAATAAACTATTAGCATAATTTATATGGCATTGTCTTACGCGTCATCAAAAATAAGCAAAAAAATACTCTGAAGATTTTTCTAGAAAACTTGCCTCAACAATTTAAACCCGTGAATAAGCATTCTATGTAAAGCACCGTCATAAGAACTTCTAAGAAAGATCTTACTAAAAGTGTTCTTATGTAAATATAGAGAGAGCTAAGCAAATAGGTACTTGATTTTATTTAAACTATTTGTAAAAATAATAAGCACTTGGCGCTTAGGTACATTCCATTAATGACATTCTGCGAAATGCTAGGCCCGTTTTATCAATTTCGATTGACCTGATTTAGTTTATATCCTCGTCTAGTGTTACATACTTATTGGGCAAATATATGTTTAGGTATACCTATCGGCATTTGAGTAAAGTTCTAACGTTATTGAATCTTCAGCGTAGTTAGAAATTAGTCTATTGTACACCTATTTTTATGAATGGGGTATAAAACATCTGTCTAAATAAAGTACCAGATTTAGTTTTTAATTATCGTCTTTTAATTTTCAGATGGAGATAATGGGCCAGAGCGTATTTGAATTCAGCCACCCGTGTGATCATGAAGACATACGCGAGGCACTGCGTGCCAATGACAAGACTACCAGCCGTAGAGACTTGCTGTTACGTCTCAAATGCACGCTCACTAGCAAGGGACGCAACGTGCATCTGAAATCTGCGTCCTACAAGGTGAGAACACGTGGCACGAGTTGCCAAGCGTTTAGTGTCAAAGGCGAGACGATCGGCAATATTTTTTTGAATAAATAAAATAAAATGTCCATTATACAATAATTGCTTATTCCAATAAAATGAAACCCAAATTAAAATAAAACAATACTAAAATATCAAAATGTTTAGCGACATTCAGTCAAAAAATACCTCGCCCCTGACTGAACCTGGTGCAAAGGAACCTATGAGGCTAAAATAAATAAATAAATAAAAATATGAATAAATATCGTAGGACATTACACACAGCGCCATCTGACCCAAACTAAGCAGAGCTTGTGTGATGGAAGTCAGATAACTGATCGAATACATATATATACCTTTTTTGTAAATGCATACTTATAATACATACAGAAAACCCAGACACAGAACAAACATTTGTTGATACATAAAATGTAAATGAATGTATTAAATGTTACAATGTGAAATGATGCAATACAATAATGTAAATACAAATAAACAAAGAAAATGGAAACAATGTAATAATGTGTTTCATATCATGTATGTATGAAATGAAAGTGTGGAAGGCAATATTCAAGGTATATATTTATTTTATTTCCGCTTAACAGTCGTTCCAGTTACAACAATGAGTGGAGGACTTAAGTCCTCATCACTGTTGTAACTAAATATATACCTTGAATATTTGAACCTTGTTTATTTGATTTATATGAACTTCCGCAATGTAACGTCTGAATGAATCAATAATTTATCTATTGTGGAAGGCAAAACAATCAGCGGCAGGGATTTGCTATTCTCTCTTTCTCTCTAAAATGAACGCTCACGAGAAAGGGACGTATTATGCATTTGAAATCTGCGTCTTACAATGTGATGACACTTGACAAGAGTTACATGAAGTGATGCATGTAAAAAAATAGATGGCTGGCCACCGAGACTTTACTTTTCGAAATGTTGTTGAAATCGGCTTCTTACAAAATTTGGACATACTTGAAAAGTGTTACACAACGTCCAGTCAGTGTGATATGCAAATAAACAAAAATAGACCCAAATAATGTCAAGCTAATGGCTCTATCTACCGAATCATAATTACTGCGTAAAGTAGGTTTACTTAGTAAAATGTTATGCATAGTGCACTACTCACGACAGCATAAATAATGTTAGGGAAAAATAGTCTCTAGTGGTCAATAAAGTGATGTAGTAAATAGTAAGCGCCACTGGTTAGACATAACGGCGCTGTAAGCTTATCAGTTGCCCCCAACAGTAAACTATCGTTAAGATTAAAAATTAAAATGGTCACTGATCGAATGTAATTGCTAGGTACGTTATCTCCTACCTATCTAATATGTCGCATTGCAGACATAAAACTGTATTAACATATCGTATAATGCACATTTGTTTACATGTACTAACGTGAAATCTATTTCTAGACCAAATGTTCGACATAGAAATGATCGAAGGACCATGTCAATATTGATCTAGCATAATTATGTTTCTTTTCTTTATTTATTTTATTAAAGATTTGTGCAAGGATCGTTGTTAGCGAAAAGCTATAGTCTGCCTAAAGGAAAACAAGTCATTGTATGTATTTATGTGTATATTTCTTTATGCCTTATTGAAGGAAAAAAATGTGTCCAAAGACGGTTTTCACAGCAAAACATTCAAAACAAACATCTATGTTGTTTATCCTAGGTGGGAAAAAAGCTCATAAAGCAGAGCTACAACCAAATAAGCTAACAGAAATAAACCTTAATCCCACAGGTGATCCACATAACTGGTCATATGCTGACAGCAGGGAACAAAGAACGCAACAACAACACAGAAGATATAACAGAAGATAAGAAAAAGAATGGGTCGCTGGTTGCAGTGGGGAGGCCGATTCCTCACCCTTCCAATATAGAAATACCGCTGGACACCAAGACTTTCCTGTCCAAACACAGTCTTGATATGAAGTTCACTTATGTGGATGAGACGTGAGTTTGCATTTCCTATGTCATTAAATCTAAAAAAAACAATGCCCAAAAATATGAAAAAAATCTTTACGATTTTACCCGTCCACATAATTATTATAACAATGCTGAATTTTAATTAAATAGTCAAGTCCCTCTAATAGAAATATTGTACCTTTAGGAATCCCACTTTCATTTCAACTCATTAAGGTATATACTCATACAAATAATTTTTTGCCATTTATGGATAAATGGAGCATAATTTTACAGTGAAATCACAGCTACTTCTGTACCGATGATAGCTCAGTGGTTAGCGCGGTAGGTTCGCATGCCGAAGGGCGTGGGTTCAAACCCCAACAATGAGCTTGAGCTGCCGATGAAGGAAAACATCGTGAGGAAACCATAGCATGGTGGTAGGGTACTTTCTAGTACTCGGCTGGCTAGCTACCACCCTCAAGTTGAAAATCTGCCGCCAAGCATCTAACGGTGTGTTCCGGCAGCCTCACTTGAGAGCCAGTTCCATTCCAGGCTAGGTGTACTTTACCATCTTCGACCACACCTTCACTTAACATCAGGTGAGCTGTGGTCAAACAACTAGCCTGTCAACCATAAAAAAAAAAGAAAAAAAAAGCTTCTGGTATTTATTTTGGTCTTAATTTGCGGTAAATCACAATTACTTGTATAAAACAATAGATTATCACCATAAAATCAAATTTATGAATTTATAATTTTTGAATGAAACAGTAGATTATGATGTGATTTTACTTAAAATTTATGCTCCATTTGTCTATAAATGGCAAAAATTTATTTGTATGGAAATCAAACCACCTTAATAGTTATTTCCGATGCAATATTATTTAATAGTAAAGAAGATCAAACTACTAATTATTTCATGAATCGTATACTGTTTACATAGATTAAGTACGTTAAAACACATTTATTGTAGGTACACTGTCCTATTTCTAGTCAAAGGTTCTAGTTTTGAATCTAACCTAACCGTTTCTTTGTGTTTTTAAAAAACTCTAAAAGGTGGCGCTGTTTTAAAATAATGTCCTAGCCGGTATTACCTTACCAAGGAGAATACAATGTTTCGCGAGTATCGCTTAGCCTTTACAGCCGCCCACCTAAAACGGCCGAGTTATATCAACAAAAATATCACCTTCAAAAGCATTTTGTAGGTTAAACATGATGCGGTTTTGTACACAGTACGCGATACATCGGCGTTCGAGTGAAATGTTTCCTGTAATTGTTTACAGTGCTGTGAAAATGTGTGTGCTAGAAATGTGTCTTTGTGTACATAAGTGGTCACCAACTGATTGGAATTGTTCCCGAATTTTAAAACAATTGGCGGGACGTTCAAATTACCTAAGTTTTAGTAAGTTTTACAAGTTTAGCCCTCTTGAAATTCTGTAATTCCATTTCCACTATGTATTGATGATATTTATGAAGTTATCGAACATTGTAGGAAGGTAAAGTAGGTAATTTTAAAGGTAGGTCATTCAAGGTTATCTATGGGCACCGGTAAACATAACCTAGGCATGGGGTTTTAAGTCACACTGAAAACGACCTTGCGTACTTTAAGATTCTATCAAAAATTACAGAAGCATAATTAAAAATTCAGCAAAATTGTTGTAATGTACTAAAATATGATGACTTTAATTGACTTTCAGAACTATAGATTTGTATATTTCTTCTAAGTTTGATTGTTGACTTTAATTGACTTTCAGAACTATAGATTTGTATATTTTTCAAAACTTACAAATAATCTATTAAAAATACCTACCCACCTACGAAGGAAGGAGTATTTAATGTTGAACAAGAATTCTTATTTTATGATACCATAACGCAAATTAAAAAAAAAAATATCGCCGTAATGTCGTGTGATATTACAAAGTGTCATAAGAGAAAATCTAAGTCTTAATAATTTGTAAGTCACCTTGAAAATTTAAGGTGAAATTTATGAAAACATGTAGTATTGTTTTCGCTGGACTGTAACTTGTTTTACTTGAAAAATAAACAATTATAAGTGCCTTCGTAATTGTTACAGTTTGACAAACAGCCTGGGCTTCGAGTCCGACGAGCTCGTAGGTCGCTCGCTCTATGAATATCACCATGCAGCCGACAGTGCCGCCATGGCCCAGCAGTTCAAATCATGTAAGTATTTAAAACGATTTGCTATGATACCTTGGGGAAGAAACCCAAAAGAAAAAGCAGTGTTCTAGAAACCATAAATAACCTCTAATAAGGTGTAAAGGTCATCTTTGCAACATAGTGACATTTTTAGCCTTATCGCAATGTTTAGTTTTTTATTAATTTGCTACAGCGCCATCTGTTCGTTTATTTAGTACATAGTTTCATTTGTTTATTGTTTATTCCTATGGCAGCGCCATCTGTGATATTCGTGTAGATCCGATGGCGCAGCGTAAATGTAGATGGCAGCACATAGAATTTTGTGGGTGCAAATTAGAAGAATTTACTACCATTTTTTTTAAATAAATTATTAAGGGATGATTGATGATGATGAATTAAAAAGCAAAATTGCTAAAAAAACATGACGTGATTAATATTATATACTTATAAAAATAAATCTAAAAATACTCGAAATATGAATAGTTTCGGCAACCTGCCTGTTCGTGATGTTTTTTGGCACTTCCCAAACAGTTTCTTGTCACATCGAGACTTATTTTTGTGGAGAACAGCATAGTTGGCTAGCCGCCCGTACATTGACGGACGTATTCATAGTTTGGTAACATTATTACGTAGTCTGAAATATTGAAAATACTAATATTAAAAGAGAAATTTAAAAAGAAGATGAAAGAATAGTAGGTTTTTTTATAAAGACGTCGTTATTTATAAACGTTCCTTAAATTTTAGATTGAACGACTGTCTGAGCGCCATTTTGTAAATTTCTTACGTTTTTCTAGACTTCAAAAAAAGGAGGAAGGAGTCAATTGGAAGCTTCTTTTTTACGATTACCTTTTGTGAACACATTTTTGTAATAGAGAAAGATCACCATAAAGGTAGGACATATTTTTTACCATATCTGTATTTGTCCTACCATTTGTAGGTCAATTACTATGTTTAAAAAAAATATAAAATCATCAAATGTTTTTTTTTATTTGCATCGCTAGTGTCATATATATATCAATAATACCTATTGCTGTGCTTGCTTGGTTTTTTAAGGCGATTTTTTTATTACCAACTAGTTGAGTACAGTAATTGAACTGTAATTGGCAAAAAAAAAACGGTTCGGATTCACCGTAAACGTACTAACCGCTAAACAATAAAATTTGCTGCCCGAGTGGATGTTACTCGATTGATCTTGATGCTTTTAAGTCGCGAGCGGGTTCTTTTAGGCAAATATGCTCTATCGTAGACCGAGAAACGCTTCGAAACAAAAAATATTTATTTACCAAATTACATACAAAACAGCCTGTATCGTGGGAGGCTGGAACCAATTATAAGACAAAATTGTTTAAAAGAGAACTTGTACCATTTTGACTATGTAATTTAATGCAAAAATTAATAAGTCAGGAATGCAGTAAAGTACCTAGGTACATATTATTATGTGCATGAGGTGTGTGCGTAAACGGAAGCGTATTTGTAATTTAAAAAAAAATATTCGTATCAACAATACGTAACCACAATCTACATTAATCTATGCAAGGGACTGTCTCATTTCCATTTGTAATATTTCTCGTTGGCGAAAAGTTGACAAGGCATCGAAATCATTTAATATTCACCAATAAACTATTAATAAATTTAAGCAATGTTTATAAATACATAATGAATGTTTAATTTCAGAATATATAATATGCATGTATTGTGGGAATTCTCACTACGCACTTACCGCAAAAATGAGTCTTTATAAAGCGTAAGATGTCCTCGGAGAAGGTTTTGAATGTGCCACTCGTTCAAAAGTCATAAAGTTAAAATAAAAACATTTTCACATAAATCTAAACATTCAACCTAGAGTACCTACTCGCCTTTAAGAATCTAAAAGAGCTCGAATCCCGCAAACATCTTGTGGCTTCATTTTATTCAAATTTAGGTATATTTGCTCTCTGAAATAAACAAAAGAAACGCGATTTTTCGAGAAATTTCCGTCGAAATTATGTATGGGTTTTTAAACATCTCTCAGAAGCGTACTTACGCAAGCCATTCCTTCAAGCTTCGTTACTTGCCGCGCCTTAAAGCTTGCGTAACTGTTGATGGCCAATTTTTCAGTGTTATCCCTGTAAATGTCATGACAGTATTCTCTAAGGGCTTATTTGTTTTAATATTCCAGCTTTGAGATTCGTGGTCGCTTCGTATAGGTAAAGGCGACGTCTGGCTTCTAACGTTTGCTTTTCATTTAAGATGATCCTCTTACATTACGATTATAGCTACGCGGTGAATCAGGCTTAAATAGAAGATTAGACGTTTCGTCTACCTTAACGGTCTGAAGCCAGTTCTTGTGTTTGACGCCTTAAGGTGGTTTGATTTCCATACAAATAATTTTTTGCCATTTATGGACAAATGGAGCATAATTTTACAGTGAAATCACTGCTACTGGCATTTATTTTAGTTATTCACAATTTGCTTATATGCTAATAATCTACTGTTTTATTCAAAAATCATAAATTCATAAATCATTCATATTTTTATCGAAATCGATCGAATGGTTTAAAAAAATTAAAAAAAATTTAAAAATTGTACATCGATGATATTTTCGTTTACGTCGAAACCTCGTTGTTTCATTGGAGCAGTGCGTTTAAATGGCATAAGAGTCATGGAGTGGGTTTTTTTAAAATTGTAAATTTTGTATTATTCCGATCGATGACAACCTTAGTTTCGTAAAAAAATAGGCTGTCATGGGGGCTGCCGACATAAATGAAAACTTTGATAGCAGGATGTCGGTGATGCGGTCACATTAGCATGTCGATGACGCGAACCCAGTGAGCGAAAAAGTAGCGGCTGAAAAGTTTTCACTTCAGAAAAACGCGCTTTAGTCACGTTATCACTTTCTACAGAACGCATTCTTAGTGTGCTGTAAAAAATACGAGTCAACATCGAATTTTTATCCGTGGGCGTATGCACAAAATACTATCAGTTTTTCTGCGGTTATCTGCCATAGCTTTTATACAAGAATATCAAACACCGTTCGCCGTCTGAAACATTCGGTCTGAGCGTGGCGATCGCTTACTTTTAGCGTTCTGTTCAAAACTCGATTTATGCTGTAATTATCGGCCTGAAGCGCAAAACGTTGTACTGAAATGTAATATCTTCTATTTATATTACTTTATACATCTATGAGAGAAAGTTTGATTCTACTTGAAACTTGTTTTGCGCCGTGGGGCATACATAGTCCTGGCATCCGAGCCATGCATTATCGGCGTTCGGCCGTCACGAATAGCAGAATTACGCTGCACACATAATATCCACAATTGTATATTTATTCCTCAAATAGCATGATTGCTTCAACGAACTTGCTTTCTTCTATCTCCTTGTTCTAGTCTAGAATCTAGTCCCTCTTGTAAGTTCCTCTGCTCTTTAAATATTCATATTCAATCCGGAAAGCTTCTGAAAGAAACACAGCTTATTACACGCTGGCAGTTCTAGAATCAATTGCGAATGGGCTGTAACCGCATCGTACCGGTTTCAATATGGATTCACTTAGCAATCTGTTATGATTTACCGACGCAATCTGTAGATTTGGATGGAGTCAGCGTATTATTCCGTGACGGTGTTGATTAATTAAATTAGTTACGTGATAATGACTATTTTGGGTGTTGCAGTGTTATCAATGAGCAATAACTAAAGCAGCCGATTAACATTCAATAATTGCTTTTTCACGCATACGGTACGAAATACCGATTGTGGTTTGACAAGTTTTGTTTCAAGAGTGCTGCCGCTAGCGAAATTAAATAAGATGTCCTAGGACTCAGTCCCACAACACCATCTAGCACCAAACTAAGCAAAGCTTGTACTATGGGAACCGGATAACTAATATAATACTTATATACTTTTTTTTGTAAATACATACTTATAATAGATACATAACGCCCAGACACAGGACAAACATTTTGTTTATACAATGATAGCTCAGTGGTTAGCGCGGTAGGTTCGCATGCCGAAGGTCGTGGGTTCAAACCCCAACAATGAGCTTGAGCTGCCGGTGAAGGAAAACATCGTGAGGAAACCATAGCATGGTGGTAGGGTACTTTCTAGTACTCGGCTGGCTAGCTACCACCCTCAAGTTGAAAATCTGCCGCCAAGCATCTAACGGTGTGTTCCGGCAGCCTCACTTGAGAGCCAGTTCCATTCCAGGCTAGGTGTGCTTTACCATCTTCGATCACACCTTCACTTAACATCAGGTGAGCTGCGGTCAAACACCTGGCCTGTCAACCATTAAAGAAAAAAAAAAAAAAAACAACATGATAACACATTGTTTATCGACCATATGAAGGACTAATACATTCGACAGCCCCGTTGGCTCATTGGTAGTATATCTGCCTTGAGAGCTGTAGGGTGTGGGTTCGATTCCCACTCAGGGCAAACATTTTGTGAATAAACAAATGTTTGTTCTGTGTCTGGGTGTTCTGTATGTATTATAAGTATGTATTTACAAAAAAAAAAAGTATTTATGTATTCTATCAGTTATCTGACTACCATCACACAAGCTCTGCTTGCTTAGTTTGGGGTACCTACGATATTTATTATTATTTATTATTTGTTCTCCTAAAGCTAAAATATTAACCTACTGTGGTTTTCGGGGCTCTTAATATCCAGAGTAATCCAGGTTATTTCTTAATCCTGGTATATTTCAGACCGCAACATTGCTTACGCTCAACAACCAGAATAATTCAACTCAATAATTTATTAAAATCACTAACTCTCTCCTACTAGCAAGAATTTGTTGTGAAGCGACTTAACGAATGACTTGAATATTGAGCATAACACTGTTTTCCCGTATTCTCACTTGAGATCCAGTCCCATTCCAGGCTAGGCATGTTTACCATCGTCGACTACACCGTCAATTAACGTCAGTACTAATGTAACTATAATATGTACCTACTTAAAGATTTACCTTGCTTATTAAAGTCTAGCGGACGCCTCGCGGTTTCACCCGCGCAGTTCGCGTGGGAATAAAGAGATAAAAAGTAGCCTATGTCACCCGGAGATAGTGTAGCTTCGCAACGGTGAAAGAATTTTTGAAATCGGCCCAGTAGTTTCGGAGCCTATTCAATACAAACAAACAGATCTTTCCTCTTAATAAGATTAATAATTGCGTTACTTATATTATAACCATAAGACCTCATTAACAACCACAATTTAACGCGATTAAATGACTCGAACTTGGTCTTCAGGTGAGCTGTGGTCAAACATTTAGCTAGTCAACCATACGAAAAACTTTTTGTCGTATTCTTTTTTTCTAGTGTAGTATGTGTCGACTGAGAAATAAAAGCATAATCCTTAGATCCTAACAAAACCTTCAGTGCTCGAGTCCGATTTGAACTTGGCCGGGTTTTTTCTCATAAAATATCATCACTATATAAATCAAGTTGATTGCAAGAACACGATTTAACAAGATCAAATGAGAAATGTGTCTATTTGAGGCTGTTCGTTATATTTCTCTTCTACATTGATACAGTTGAGCTGTAAATTTTAACGTTTATAGACCTATAACATGTTTCCAATTTCCAATCAATGATTTCGGGAAACGGCTTTCTCGATAAAGTTTTTACTTAGGTACTTATTTTTACATTGATTGTTTGTTTCTTTACCCGGACTGACTAAGAATGAGATGTCACACTAATATTGTACGAGAAACCGCCGTTATAACGAAATTATAACATTGTGATAAGACCGCCGTTATACACCATTTATGTATTATATTGTTTTGATTTTTTTTTTTGTTTCATAGTTGTGTTTTGTTTTGTGTTTTGGTGTGTAAAAAAGTTATTCTATTCTATTCAATTTTATTATAAAGGAGAAAGTAGTGTGTTTGTATGTTTGTTACTGCTTCACGCTCAAACGGCTGGACCAATTTTGATGAAATTTGGTATAGCGGTAGCTTTTTATCCCCACAAAAAAAACGTTGGAATAGCGCGCCCCCGCGGGGCGCAGCTAGTTTTTCATACGTGTGTCATATTTTAGGAGAACTCGTACCCATCTTATGGTCATTATACTCTATTTTAGTTTACGCCAATTTCACCGCGGTCGGTTAAGCAATTTATCTATTTAAAAAAGGAAACAACCGGTTCGCACTCTTCTTTTTACAAAAAAGTGGCTAAGCGATTTCTGTTTTGTCGAATTCACGAGTAACGTTGGAGAGTAATTACCCGTTAGTGATGAACCTATGGTTGCAAATGATTTTTTTTTAACAAACTTTCTTCCTACAGTTGAAAAGTTTCGACCCATAATGTACATGCATATTGCGGGGTTGTTTTTATCGCGTCAAATGATGCGTGACTTTAGTTGGGCGTCAATATCGCTGTCGTCACCACGTGTTATTTAGACAGGCCGCTACAAGCAAAAATCACACGAGATTTGCAACCGAAGATGATTTAATAAAGTGTACGAACATTTCTAGATAAAAAATCTGATCCCAATTCTGCTGAGCATAAAGATGACATTAATATACATAAAGCCGTCGCTAAGATTACCGGATTGTCACAACAGCGTACGACGCAATGTCACTCAATTGTCAATGTAAATATCGTTAGAGAAATTTTCATTAATATTCATTACGTTTAATATCGAGACAGTTCTGTTACGACACATGCCACCCCTCCGCACCGCTCCACTACCACATCTACCTACTCAGTTAAGCGCTATGGCTAACATTTTAGCTGTAATAGCATATTATATATATATATATTGTTGTGTATTTTCTGTGTTTTTAAGTAGCCTTTTTAACAACTTCCGTACCGTAATTGGTAGCCAGTTAAAATTGACACAGTACGATATATAATATATAATGCCTAATAATAAAAATTCACATTTCAATAATTCATTTCAAAAACAAATAATTATGTCAAAATAGTAATATATTATTATTTATTTATGCCAATTTAATTATGTCAATAAAAAAATATGAGCTTTAAGATTAAGCTGCCGGTGAAAAACAACATCTTGAGGAAACCATAGGCATGGTGATAGGGTATTTTCTGGTACTCACTGGCTAGCTACAATTTGAAAATCAGCCGCCAAGCACCTAACGGTGTGTTCGAGCTGCCTCACTTGAGAGCAGGTGAGTTAACATCAGGTGAGCTGTGCCCAAACACCTAGCTTGTTTACATAAAAAAATTACAATATAAAAATATGTGCACACTCTACCCACTCCACTAGCCTACCCATTCTAAATAGTACTTCCACATGTTGATTGAGGTAAAAACTCACATGTTTTGCGTAGCACGCGTTTTCATAAGGTACCTCAAACTATTTAATAACGGTACCAGAACATTTTTGAAACAAAGTTTACGTTACATTCATTTGAAATAAAAGCGCCTTCCTCCCACTCGCGTGACATTTAATTTAATTTCGCTAACCGAGCTGATTTGAGCCCACAGATTGTATTAAAAAGTTTGCTGCGAAAGTTTGCGATAAGCCTTTAACTTGAATGTTCGTGGTACGTGTTATGTTCTTTTATGAGGGACAAGCTCACCCAAATGACGCATACAGGCTCGATTTTTAAATTGTGTGCGTTTACATTTAGTACCTACACATGATCCCATTTAATTTTTAAAGTATATATGATTATTTATACACCTTATAACAATGTTTCGTCATACTAGGTTAGTCAATTCAATACAGTCAGTTTGTAAAAAATTTAAAAATGACACTAAAAATAAAATTAAAATGTCATATTGAGTCAATTAATTAATTAAATAATAAATTTTGATATGCTTTTTTACGTAAGTCAACATCGATAATAATTATGTATATCGAGTATTTCTAAAGACATCACCAAACATGACCCTGACTTTCTTTATGTGACAACTTATATTTATTGATATTTCATCGTATATATATTTACAAATATCGATATACAGGAAACTGGCATAAAGGACACAGTGCGACACTAAAAACAAAGTCATATAAAATCAAAGACATTTAAATTTAGTAATTAGGCTGTGTATGTTTGATACGTTATCTAAGTTTCTTTTTTAAGTATTGACTTTGACATTTTTATTTCATATTGGTTATAACTTATTATGCAGTTATTTTTTTTTTTAATGTAAAACACATAAATAATATACATAACTTAAAACTAGGGTGCCACCTGCAGCGGGGCAGGGCTCAAGCTGTCGGTGTTTAGGGCTGTAGAGTGAGAAACCTTAAAATACGTGACGTGTCAAGGATTACTGCCTTTTGTATCTGACCCTTCACCCAACCGAGACAACATCTAAAGATTACACAGACAAAGACTCGTTAACTTATTATTATTGCATGTTGTCTTCGCCTGTAAGTATTGTGTCCTAAAAAGTAAGTAGATAAATTTTAGCTGCTTACTTTTTTTATAATCAGTCAGATCATGCGATACTGTACATTGTGTTGGTGCTCATAAATTATAATTAAAATAAAGTACTACAAACAAATTTCGAACAGCTTCCATGGAAAGTTCTACTTCTCAAGATATTCATTACTCGTCCTAAAAAAGTAACCGGCCGTTTCAGCGTGTACAAAACCATTAAAATGGATGACTAGTTTGCTAGCCTTGTAAGCGTGTCAAGAAAAAAATCAAATCGTGCTCCAGTAAAAATACAATTACTTCATCGAACTGAAGTAAACTATTATTTCAGCAAAATAAAAACAGTTCAGAACGTTAATAGATAGGGAATCCTTAATCTCATACGAGGAATGGCCCTGTTTAATTAGTTAAGAAATAAATCTTAGCTCGAAGGACCATCAGCCATAGATTTTTGCATGTTTGCGCTGTTGGCAGAGTGGTCATGGTTATTCGTTCCGGTGCCAGTGGTGGTTCGCCTGACAATCCCTCATTCTTCATGTATACTTAATATGTACGCCTTTCTCGTGCGTTTTTATTTACAGAACTATTCAGTGCAGCCTTTATCTCGTCGATCCAACGCAATGGGGATCTGTCGCGCGGTCATGTCCTCTCGATTTTACCTTAAACTTTTTTGCCAAGCACGCTGTCTATTTATGATTTCACATTGAAATTGAGCCACAATGATACCACATCGCACGTTAGTCACATTTCAAATAGATACACCAAATCAAAAAATATCCCTCTTCGTTGTTTCTGGAATTGCACTTTATGCATTTGCCAATGTCTGGTATTTCGATATTTTCAATTACACGATGATAAATAAATAAATATCGTAGGACATTACACACAGCTCCATCTGACGCCAAACTAAGCAAAGCTTGTACTATGGAAGTCATAACTGATAGAATACTTAAATACTTTTTTTTGTAAATACATACTTATAATAAATACAGACCACCCAGACACAGAACTAACATTAATTGTTTATACCACGAACGACGAATCAAGTGAAATAAGACTCAAGTTACAGTCACAAATATTGTGTCAAAGTCAGGTCCGGTCATGCTCTCGTGAAGTAACGGCAATACAAAAATATCACTTAAAAAAATTCTATACATAAACACTAAAGAAACGGAACTTTTTGAAAATAATATAATGCAACAATGTAATTTTTCCACGTACCTGGCGAAACTCCCAAAAATATCTTTCAACATTCAGTAATATAATGGCACAAGAACTTTGATCGAATCGTTTATTAGTTTGCATAAAATATTACTATCACCAAGTCAGTTCCGTCTTTGTGCCGGCAGCCACGTGCGTAAAAGTATTTTTGGTCGCAATCACGCGTCTGCTACTTGACATTAATGAAGGCCGTCGAATCGCTGACCCGTGAAACTATATTACGTAACTGAATAAGTGAATATTTATAGTATAGGTTTTAGTAATCGAGTGAAAAACAAGTGACGCTATGGGTAGTGACTATTATTACTTGTACTCATATGAACAACTTTTACTACGGGAACAATCCCGAAATCACGAATCTACTATTCGATACATTTGATCGATTTAGATGAAATTTAATTAAGTTTGATCAAAAGTCGTTTTTATGTAGATCTACTGTTTTTTGTATGTTCCAATGACTGAGTTGTTCCCATAAGATTAACAAGCTGCGCCCCGCAGTGTTACCCACTACATTATTTATTTATTTAATTATATTACACAAAACAGGATACAGTCACAATAATGAACAGAAGTAAACAAATTTAAGTTTCGTTCCGAACTACATTCCTTATATATATGTGTAAACACCAAGATTAATTAAAGCAGTAGTTAAGAAAAATTACATATAATCCAAAGTAATAAGATTGAAATAAGTAGCCATAAAATGACCAAAAATTCAATGAGTAATTTCAAATAAATATGCAAAATTCTAAGCCGGTTAGATACAAAAGTACTTATTATTATTATTTCGGGATAAAAAGTAGCCTATGTGTTAATCCACTGTGTCAGCTACCACCATACCAAATTTCATCCAAATTGGTCCAGCCGTAACAAACGTATAAACACACTCACAAACTTTCGCCTTTATGATATTAATGTGATTACAAGACCTTATCGTGCACAAAATACGCGTTCACTATACGTGTTCATATCGCGGAAAGTTTAAAAATTTCTTCTATCGTCGTCGGATAACGAGTTTAAAATTGACTTACGAGATTTACTTTCATGCTAACAAACCAGTAAAAGCGTGATGAAAATAGAATTCATCATCTCTCCCATAGGCTCCATGCATGTGGTAATTTTGACGTAGACGTTACGTAGACAAGTACATAACAGACCAGAATTGCGTATTTATCGCAGCGTCTATTGAAAAACAAGTGACGTCAATAGAATATTTAAAAATGTAGAAGTAGGAACTAGTGCAAAATTTATGATTATAATAAAAAGCAAAAATAAACATTTTGAAAAAACCTACAACGGTTAAAATGTAAGATAATGCACCAATCAATCTCGAACCCATAACTGAAAACTGCATCTAAATCGGACTAGTAGTTTTGGAGAAAAATGGCAACATATATTTGCACAAACAAATAAACATCCTCTCACACCAAACGCATATACCGTCTTCGTTTCGTCGTGGGTAAAAAGACAAAGGTCTAAAATACTCTTCAAATATTTTTAGGTGCAATACCCATTTTCAGAAATCGTCCGGACACACGTGTTCCTTTTTTTAAGAACGCATGATTAATTTATACTAAAATAAATTTATCATATTATAGTCTTGGAGATAAAGTTATAGTGTAAGATTAGTCATAAAGTTGTTAGGTAACTATCAACAGTCCTTTAAATGTATTATTTTATTGGTTCATTTTTATGAGTACTTTTTTTTTAAATAAGGTGAATGATTAAACATGAAATCGATGCTCATAATAAAGATTGGACCTCAATAGCACCAAACAGAGAGGCATGGAAAGGAGGAAGAGAGACCTTTGCCCAGCAGTAAAGCAAAATGGGGTGAAATAAATACTAAATACGTTGTTTTAAGATCAATTTTAAAACTTCTCACGTCACATCTTTGACAGCCCCGTTGGCTCATTGGTAGTATAACTGTCTTGAGAGCTGTAGGGCGTGGGTTCGATTCCCACTCAGGGCAAACATTTTGTGAATAAACAAATGTTTGTTCTGGGTGTTCTGTATGTATTATAAGTATGTATGTAGTCTATCAGTTATCTGACTTCCATCACACAAGCTCTGCTTAGTTTGGAGCCAGATGGCGCTGTGTGTATAGTCCTACGATATTTATTTTATTTATTTATTTTATAACTTGTACTGTAGTAAGAATGTTTACGTTCTACCTCACGACCTACCTCAAATAAAGCGTCGTAAAAGCATTTTACAACATAATTTAACACGCATTTAATATACGACAGTAATCAGGAAATAATAAATATACCACTTGCAGATTACGTTTATTGCACTAATGTTGACATAGCAACGATCTATCGGAACTTTACAACTAAAGAATCGTACGATGTTATCATGTTCTTGACACGTGCATTAACAAAGTGTCTGATAAAGATATAACCCTGAATAGGTTTCTCTTCTCATTCGCATCTGTTCGATTTATTCCATTCCGCGGTCCCATCAAACATTAAGAAAATTATAATTCCCAATTCCGAGTGGAAATATTTTTTTTTTTACACTTTTTACTCTGTGGCAGATTTCTTAACCAGGGCGTTGACGAGTTACCATCACAGTGTTAGATATTCTACTGCCGTGTAGTAGTGTGTTCTGATTTGAAGTGTTACTGCTGTTAGCGGAATAACAAGGCTGTTGAACCTAACCATCAATTGTATCTAAGTAACGAGCGCCGAAGCAGCGCTGTCCAAGTTCTGGGTACGGCTGCCATAGTCATGGACAGGCGTTATCTCTTACCATAATAGGAGCGCTTTGTTCGTCCCATTACTTTTGCGTAAAAAAATATTTTATCATAGCGTTATTTTTTTTAATTCATTGTGTTTTTTACTTATAATTAAAACGACTTGATCTTTTATGTTTGAAAAACTGATAGAGGTTTGTTTAGGTGAGTGTCAATATTAATGTATGACAAAATATGATACTGCTAGCTAAACGATTTCCTGGAAAGACTTATCGCTATATAATCTAGAATCTCATATAGGCTCTCTATAGTACTCAAAAGGCAACGCACCCTAAGGGTTAAGCAATGCTTATGGTATTGCAGTTGTCCATAAGAGGTTCAAACTTCTCAATTAAAACCATGTTTGCATTTGTTATCTGTCTTCCATAGTACAAGCTTTGTTTAGTTTGGGGTTAGATGGCGTTGTGTGTAATACTCTTCGATATTTTTTTAATATGATGAACTAATGAGACGAACGGGACGCTCTCCTGACGATAAGAGATAACGCCTGTCCATGACCATTGCAGCGATACACAGAACTTTAAGTAACAAAATCAAGTCCAGAGCATCACTGCTTTGGCGCTCATTACTTTAAGACTTGATAGAGTTAGTCTCAACAGCCCAGTAATTTCGCTAGCCTTAGCTTTTTTATTGCCTTTTTATTAAAAAAAATAAAATCTTGCTGTTTAGTAAAAGTACAAGAACATACAATTTACAATTCTTGCTTAGAATAGAAGGTACGAATTCTCAATTAGGATAATCAGGTATACAACACAGGGGTATCACGTTTTTAGCACGCATCCGTAATATGATAGATAATAAACCCCACCTACGTTACTACTGGTGATTAACATCGTATGCTAGCAATATTGTTTACAATGGTTGGTACATTATACTCAACGTGCAATAGCTTTGGATCTCTATAAAATGCTGTTAATTGAGGCGTTTTTAATTCATAACAAAAGGAAACGGCGCGAATTTGAACGGCAAGTGACCTAGAGGCCTATAGCCAGTTAATGATTTCATCATTTATGTAATGATTTCTAACTAAATAACCTATATTGTCTTTTTACCTGATAAAGAAAAGGTTATGAGTTTAGCAGTATTTATGTATGCGTAGCGCCTAAACTATATCAGATTTTAAACAACGAGGTGTCCAATTGTTCATAGCATCGTTATTATAGTCCGGTTGACATGGGCTACATTGTTCCCCTTAGATTATAGATTTGTATTAAGTTATAGTTTTAATAATTTTTTTGTTTTCATCGAGTATATGATTTATTGTTTTTATAGTGTTGTTAGTTCAGTGGTTAGTGTGGTCGCTTCACACCCCAAAGAGCTTTTACGTTTACGAATATACTAGCGACTCGCCCTGGCTTCGCACGGGTGCAATGTAGATACTAATGTGTCAAAAATAACGAAGTTTCGTTTAAATTTCCAACCCCTATTTTGCACCTTTAGGGGTGGAATTTAAAAAAATCCTTTCTCAGTGCACAACTACGTCACCTAAGGAACATTAGTGCAAAATTTCATGCTCTTAGACTCAGTGGTTTCGGTGCGTTTATCGATCAGTCAGTGAAACAGTCTGTCAGTTTCTTCTTCTATGGATAAAATATAAATATCTGATTAGCTGAGGATTGAAACTAGAAAATATTTATGTAAATTGACATTATTACTAACAATGATATGAGGCCGGCGCCCAGTATAGTATTAGTAAGTAAGTATAGTTTTTAGTTATACTTTTATCGATTACAAACAAGCGCGTATTGATCTTTCCTAGTTTTTTTTTAAATTTATTTTTGGCCATGGATTATTTATTCCTTCAAACGCTAGATCTTTCTTACACCTCATGTTACCATGATGCCACCAGCCTTATTTTTTTACTTATTTATTCAAAATCTATGAGTGCAATTTGTCAATTGACTAGTAATTTTGCAAATCTTTGAGTCGGCACCGCAGCGAGGGAACTGTATATTAGATTATAACCCCCCTCTGTAACCAATTTCGAGTCACATGATCGTTCACAGCTTGTGACGACGATTCATAGCTCTTCTGGCACTTATGCAAATATACGTCCAGTTCGTTTGTTTGTTTTTATTGAACGGATAAATATAGTTTTTAAGTAAACAGAAAAAAAAAGTCTCGAGCATCTATCCAACATCGTCGCAAAATTACTAGTTTATCGTTTTCATTTCGGGGAGTGTTCTTTAGATCTTATATCTATCGGACAGCGAGAAGCTCGTAAAAAGCGACAATGTATGTAGAAACTCGAACTTTACTTGGTGTTACATCTCCTTAGCAGGTCATCTAGGTAGGTACCACCGCACTACCAGATATTCTGCCGCCAAGCAGTAGTGATGTTTATCACTGTGTTCCGGTTTGAAGGGTACTGCAGCAAGCGAAATTACTGGGCTGTTGAGACTAACTATCGAAAGTCTCAAAGTAATGAGCACCAAAGCAGTGACGCCCTGGACTTTGTTTTGTTACTCAAAGTGTGTATCGCTGCAATGCTCATGGACAGGCGTTATTTCTTACCATCAGGAGAGCGTCTCGTTCGTCTTATTATTTTTCAAATTTAAAAAAAACTAAACGATTTGATCTTACTTTCATTTTGCGATTCGCTAAACAGTGTAAATTCGCAAATAGTAAGCGCTGCCTGTGTAGGTGTTCCTCGATCGAGACCTTGAAATATATTTTTTTTTACCTCGGACTAGGCATGCATTTGGCCACGACTTCATCTGATGGAAAGCGACAATGCGGCCGAAGATGGAGCTCGCTTGCCTAGGAAATACTTATTCACGTTTTCCGGTTTCATTATCGGTATTTTCTTAGCAAACGTGCACCATCGTAACTACTTAACATTAGATGAGATGGCGGTCAAACGCAAGCCTATTTATTATTTAAAAAAAATATTATTTTGCGCTTTAGTTATGATTTATAGTCAATTTATCTGACTCGACAGATTTACAGCTTTTTGTTGAGTTGAGCTTATTTAGTTGAATTATGAATTAATAAATTTTCATTATTACAAAATATGGTAATCTAACCACACAGGTTGAACCAAACCGTTATCGGTAAAGTTTTTGTATATCATTGAACTTGAAAATCGTAATAAATATAGATACACGCATTGAACACGAATTCTTTTAATAACCTTGAACTTGTACGAACGTTATATAAACTTACATGATTCAGAGCAGAAACATCCAACTGTGCGTTGGCAACACACGGTCACGTAGTTGTGACTTTCTCCGCAAACATATTATATTTTTACAATAAAATATAGTTTATAGCTAATTAAATGGTATACTTCTTTAGGTTAGGTATTAGTTATATAAATAGATTATCGAACGGAGATCCACATTTTTTGAACACTTGTTGACATTTTCAAGAATATCATCTTGGTTACCTACTCATGAAGGCGTGTGGCTACCTAAGGCGTGTACCTACCGTATTTGCAATGCCCCTGGTATTGGAGATATCCATAGGCGACGGTGATTGCTTACCACCAGGCAACCCGTCAGCTTGATTGCCACCTGCGGCATAATTTTTTTTTTATTAAATTTCGTCAAAATGGATCAAACTATTTCCTACTATTACATTGTATGGATGGATGTTTGTTACTCTTTCACGAAAAATCTACAGAACGGATTTGGATGAAACTTGGTATGGAGGTAACTGAGACCCAGGATTAACACATAGGCTACTTTTTATCTCGAAAAAATGTACCGGGTTCAAACCTCTTTAACATATTGTGCAAACATTCGGAAAATAAACCATATTGGATTATTACCAGTATTATGCTGAGGAGAGCCCTTATTTTGTAACTGTTTGTTCGTTTTTAGGGTTCCGTACCCAAAGGGTAAAAACGGGACCCTATTACTGAGACTTCGCTGTCCGTCCGTCCGTCCGTCTGTCACCAGGCTGTATCTCAAGAACGGTGATAGCTAGACAGTTGAAATTTTCACAGATGATGTATTTCTATTGCCGCTATAACAACAAATACTAAAAATAAAATAAAATAAATATATAAGGGGGGCTCTCATGCAACAAACTTGATTTTTTATAGATAATGGTACGGAACCCTTCGTGCCCGAGTCCGACTCGCACTTGGCCGGTTTTTGTTTTTTGTGTCTTTAAGTTACAAAATAAAATATTTTTCTTTCTTTCTTTCAAATTATGGCGAACTAAATTCCAATATTTCTCAAAAAGATATCAAGAGATAATCAAAGCGAACTTGCGATCACGATATCCAAATCGAGTTACAAGATAGCTCCGAGCCATTTTCAATGTTGATAACACGTATCCAGAATCAAATAAAAGCTGGGAGCGAAAGCAGACAATGAAATGTAGGTGTAATGTAATCCATTCTTATCCTAAATCCAATTTGTGAAACCGAACGATACGACACTCCGGAAAGCGGAGTCCCCCTTGTCTCAGTAGACCAATAATGCCCGAGGAACATTCCGTTGGCTATGAACCTGGCAAATAATACTAGAGCTGCCGAAAACATTTCTAGTATGAGACTAGTAGACCTTCAGCCGTGGAGAGGTCGCATTGTGGACCAAAATATCACGGAGACGTAACCGATGTGACTGTAAACAAATGTGATATATATATATATATATATATGTATATGTATACTGTAATATTAGGTACGGACGTAACACGTATGTGTTACGGCTTCTTTAGTCGTACCTATTTGTTATGTATCTTTTGATTACCTATCATCCTTTTTACCCACGACGGAACGGAGACGGTATATGCGTCTGTGGTGAGAGGATGTTTGTTTGTGCAAATCCATGTTGTCATTTTTCTCCAAAACTACTAGTCCGATTTTGATGCAGTTTTCAGTTATAGGTTCGGGTTTGATTGGTGCATGGTCTTAGATGGGTGTTACGGTGACAACTCACCAGGGGGCGCTGCAGCAAACATTTTTTGTGCAAATCCATGTTGCCATTTTTCTCCAAAACTACTTGTCCGATTTTGATGCAGTTTTCAGTTATAGGTTCGGGTTTGATTGGTGCATTATCTTAGATAGGTGACAATAAATTTTTAACCGTTGTGGGTTTTTCAAAATTTTTAATTGTGCTTTTTTATAACAGATGTACTAAGCAATAGTTTAATTTAGTTTAATAGTTAGACAGCTCCTTTGGCTCATTGGTAGTATATCTGCCTTGAGAGCTGTAGGGCGTGGGTTCGATGCCCACTCAGGGCAAACATTTTGTGGTATAAACAAATGTTTGTTCTGTGTCTGGGTGTTCTGTATGTATTATAGGAATGTATTTACAAAAAAAAATATTCATGTATTCTATCAGTTATCTGACTTCCATCACACAAGCTCTGCTTAGTTTGCGGTCAGATGGCGCTGTGTGTAATGTCCTATGATATTTATTTATTTAATTACAGCGCAAAGAAGTACAGACAAACTTTCACATCTATACTATTATAAAGAGGAAAGATTTGATTGTTTGTTTGTAATGAATAGGCACCGAAACTACTGGTTGGGAAGCTACACTATCCCCGGGTGTCATAGGCTACTTTTTATCCCTGTATTCCCACGGGAACGGGAACTACGCGGCTGAAACCGCGAGGCGTCCGCAAGTTTATAATATACGAGATGATAAAAAAGTGATAATTAGAAATGGTACAATCTTTGCTTAACCTGCTCAACTTTTATTAGCATAAGACATTTTGGCCTAATAGATATAGGTAATAGGTGTGTACCTATAGGTAGTATATGAAAAATTTACAACCACGGCATGTGTGTGGGAAATATCCTAACAGGTAAATAAGACCAAATAGTTGTATGAAACTATCGAGCCTTATAATATATTTAAAGTCTAAACGGGAGGTTTATTTGAATTATCCTTATATAATAAGAAGCCTCATAATTCCGCTTTGATACGACGAAGCACGCATCATATTAGATTCGGGGTTTAAGTAAATTGATAAAATATACATATTTGTTATCACGAGCTTCTTCAAGCTTCCAATAATATTCTTGAGAATTCCGCGAATAATTGAAATCACGTGCCAGATTACAGCTTCAAGTTTGAATCAGCTGAAAAAATTTGGTATTTTTTTATTTTTCTTAATGGTTGACAGGCTAGGTGTTTGACCACAGCTCACCTGATGTTAAGTGACTGTGTGATCAAGGATGGTAAACGCATCTAGTATGGAATAGAACTGACTCTCAAGTTAGGCTGCCGGAACACCTTTAGGTGCTTTGCGGCAGATTTTCAACTTGAGGGTGGTGGTAGCTAACCAACCGAGTACTAGAAAGTACGCTACCACCATGCATACTACTGGAAAGTTACATATACATATTATAAAGAGGAAAAATTTGATTTTTTGTTTGTATTGAATAGGCTCCGAAACTATTGGACCGACTTAGTAATTCTTTCATTATTAGAATGCAACATTATCCGTGATGGACATATGCTATATTTTATTTAAAAAAACAGTAAGAGATCCGTATGAAAATTTCAATAATGTAAGCCAAAGTGTGAAAAAAAAAATACTTTTTTTGTAAATACATACAGTACACCCAGACACAGAACAAACATTTATTTATATCACTAAGTTCTTGTCCTGGGTGGGAATCGAACCCACGCCCTTAGCTCTTGGCGCAGACATACTACCAATGAACCAACAGGGTCAATTTAATAACAGATTTGGATGAAAGTTGATATATGCAACATTTTATTCTGGAATACGCTGTTGAAAACGGGGTATAGCTAGTAGTTATGAACAACCCAAAAATGTAATTTTCATCGTTCACATAAATTATATACAGGCAAATGTCTACCCGGTTTTTTTTGATTTGCAAGCGAAGCTAATTTTGCCGTTCTTTGAAGGTTTTGTTGGTTTGGTGTTGGCTTCAATATCCATATTCATATTATCGTATTATTGAATTGTGGATTTGTTTTCATTACGTCTGATCATTGAAAGTAAAATGGGTAGTAACATCGAATTTACATACACGAACGCCGTCATTAACATAAGAATATATTTCGACGTGAACAAGTTTGTTGAACATTAAAATTATCGCGTTCTACTACAAGTTTTTCATTAACATTTTATTTAAGTATTTAAGCCCCAGGTAATAGGTATTCAAGAGTTATATATTTAGTATATTTCCGCTTATAATGAACATCCACAAAAACCAATCAATCCATCAGTAGGTACACATAACTGAATATATATTGTTACCTATTTGGTACGCCTCAATTAGATACGAGCTAAGCTTAATCTTTTCCCTTTAGTTATATCTTTACCCTTCTTTCCTTATCCTTATTTGAAAGTATTTCTCTCTGTTCGTTTGTTGTCTTTTCATGATCATATATCTTATTGGAAATTTTTGTCAAAAAACATTAGACTACGTAATACGTTACTTAAAAAGTACCAGAGTTACCGACATAGCCCAACGGATTGGCAAGTTGAAGTGGCAGTGGGCAGGGCACATAGCACGCAGAACTAATGGCCGATGGGGCTGCAAAGTTCTGGAGTGGAGACCACGGACCGGCAAGCGCAGCTTAGGTACATCCACCCACAAGGTGGACAGACGACCTAGTAAAGACCGCAGGAACGCGCTGGATGCGAGCCGCTTCCAACCGGTCTTGATGGAAGTCAATGGGGGAGGCCTATGTCCAGCAGCGGACGTCCTACGGCTAAAATGATGATGATGATGAATACGTTACTTAACATCAGGTAAGCTGTGGTCAAACACCTGTCATCCATAAAAAAAGAAAAAAAATTTGAAGGTCTTCGTCGACTTCACCATTCTTATTCTTATTCGGTATGGGGGCGATGAGTTCTGCACTTACGTCCCGCTTGGGGTATATTGTAAATTTCCTCCGAACAGCATCTACCCAAGCCAACCCAGCTCTTTGAAGTACCGGAGCGAGGTTCTGGGCTGCTGGTATAGTAGCTTCAGTAGGTTTTTTTTTTTTAATAATTTATTCTGGCCATGGATGTTACACAATTCCTTCAGCCGGAGTCTTGTCTTAAGTGTTATTTCTGCTGTATCTTAGCTATAGCTATCGTCAAAGTCGTCTTTGTCAAGTCCAGTTCGTGTCAGTTAATTCCAGTCATGCTTTAGTAAAGTAGTGGCAACTTTACTACAAAGCTTCGATGGAGTTTGGAACACGAAAACTCATGTTTCACCACATTATATCATTTTCCCACACTCGCGCTTGTAATTCGGCACTTTATTTAATAAAACACCACCATTTTTATGCATAAACACTCGACAAAACACTAGTTTTGCAAAAAAATACAACGGAGCGACACGACTCTTCCCGCGTTCCCGCCAAAACACCGCTCCAGTGGGTGATATGGAAGTGTTGCTAGTAATAAAAGACAGTGATGAAGATGAAACTGCCTTATGCAATCTAGTAGCAATCCTAGTTTCTACTGTGGTTTCACACATACTCTACAGTTTCGTTCTCCGGAAGGCAGCCACAGCAAAGCAGGCAACCCGTGGCTACCAGTTTATATATTGTAACTATTCAAATTACAATGACCGGTTGTAACATCATCATTTACCATCGTTACATGGGCGAAACCACGAGTCACAGTTCATAACTCTAATATGCTTTTAATACCAAAATAATATTTTCAACTAAATCTGTTTGAAGGGGCTAAATAACAACTTCTTTCAATCCTAGATAACAAGCGGCGGGTTTACGAGCGGCTGGGATTGTTGCCTCGGCAGGGAGCTTTTTATGACTTACTTTTCTACTAGATTTTTCTGTTTTGCTTTCGAACATATCTAGTTTACGACCGCAACTATCGCTTTCAGCAATCGCAGTTCTAAATTTAATGTGCTGAAATTTCCAATGTCGCGTCCTCGGTGTATCATCTGCGGATATTGACCTCGTCGATACGTGTCTGTTTAATTTTAAATTGTATTTTATTTCTATTATAGTTTGCGTTTGCTGCTTGATAATTTTAATTTATTTGAGTTTTGGATGTGGTAAAATTACTTATAATACAACTTTAATACAACTGTATTCACAACATTGTTCCCAGCGCGAGCGCTCCGGTTTCGAATTACTTGGTCGAGCATTGTTTTTTAAATGATTATTGTTATGGGTGTTGTGGCGACTGATTATACTGGCTAAAAGATTTTTTTTGTTTCTGTATTGTATTTTCTGGTTTTTGTTTCGAGTTTGTTTACAGTACGTGGATATAAACTTGTGATGTACTAAGGAGGTCATTGTTCTTATTATTATTAACAATTTTTCGAAGAGAATAAATAGATAAATATAAATAAATATCGTAGGACATTACACACAGCGTCATCTGACCCCAAACTAAGCAGAGCTTGTGTGATAGAATTCAGATAACTGATAGAATACAAGATACTTTTTTTTGTAAATGCATACTTATAATACATATAGAACATCCAGACACAGAACAAACATTTGTTGATACATAAAATGTTTATCCCGAGCGGGAATCGAATCCACGCACTTCAGCTCATAAGGCAGATGTGCTACCAATGAGCCAATAGGGCTGTCAAACAAAACAATTCAGAACTCTGAAATTTGGAAAAAAAGCAACACTAAACTCTAATATTTTCACTTGTCTACGGCAAAGCCAAAAGGAAGGGTTATATTACTAGTAGTCTATGTATGTATGTATGTATGTATTTACGTGTGTTCTCATAGCGTCAAAACAACTCATTCATGTTTGTAAGTTTGAGATCTATTGATTCGTTATTCTCGAGGTGACAGGCTATATTTCTTCCTTTAGTTTTTATCTACTTGTAAAAACACATTTTGGCAAACAATACAATGCGGCGACATAATTTTTTAGGTGACGTTTCTGTTATAGAGTTGATCTACTTCTATTCTATACTTTAAACCTTTACTTTCGTTTAGTCAACACTTTACATGAGCGTGGGGTGTTTCATTAATTCAACTATATTACCCTTTAGTTTTATTCCGCAAGCGTGCTCAACTCGGGGAGCGTAAAATTTATTTGCCTTTACATAATCTACGGAATCCTGGAAGGTCGTAAAGGTGTTGTAAATGTACTTTATGTGCCAGAGGGATTCATGTATAAACAGGTACATTTCGGCTCATCATTTAAAACGTGTGAACTGGCCGCAGACAGTCGGTAATTGGGTAGTGTATAAGAGTATTTGGAAACTGGGCACGTGGCTTAGTGCCGTACTAACATACTTGAATTTACAAGACCTAAATGTTCTTTGATCTTAGCACAATGCTGTATTGAAAACAGTTGTCGGTTCTTGTATTCTTAAACAGACTTATTTATGAGCTAAGAAGACTTTACGACAACTGAAAAATAATTTATTGTAATGAGCGCTAAAACAGCAATAACTTTGTTTGTTTGTGCCTGGGTGTACTGTATGTATTATAAGTACCATTAGACTTTCTTAGTACAAGCCTTGCTTAGTTTGGGGTCAGATGGCGCTGTGTATAATGTCCTGCGATATTTATTATGTACTTACCACTTATAGCGATTTCTGTCATGTGCTCACGAAAAAGCTACGCCACTGGGATCCTTAACTCTACGAGACACGTAACTTTTTTTGAATACATACTAATATGTTGCTTTGTTTTGAGTGACAGCTTAGGTGTTTAGACCACAGCTTACCTCATGATAAGTGACAATATGGTCAAAGATCGTAAACCCATGCAGGAAATGGGAATTGGTTTAGTAAGACTGCCGAAACACATCATTAGGTACTTGGCGACAGTTTTTTAACTTGATAGTGATAGCTAGTTGACCAAGTACTAGAAAGTACCCTACAAGCCTACCACCATACTATAGTTTCCTTCACCGGCACCTTAAGCTCGTTGCACAACCATAGCGTGTGATCCGAACGCACAAACCACTATGCCATTGTCGCTTATACCGTTTTTTGCACCCGCATCATCTTAGCTTAGCAGAGTTATTTCAAAATCTCCTTTGAGCTCAATTTTTGAATCACACGCCTCTGTTTTCGCATCAATCAACAACAGAAAATCGGTAATTTTCGTACCTACATAAAAACTCATTCGTACGATTCCAACAAATATTTTATTGTTAACCCCAAAGTTGACAAGTCGTATTTCAATATAATACAGCCTCAGTAATAATTAATTGGTGTTATTTTTATGGATTTCGTATGAGTGTCACACACATCACATTCCCGTAACACCTGCAAAGGTGACACTACAAAAAGATTACCAGATAGACCAGATCTCTGTTAAAGTGTGCATAAATTTTAGTAAGTGGCAACGTTAAGAAAGTTCTGTATTTTATCAAAATTGTGAGAATTTTCCTGTTCCATTTCGTTCACTCTTCGCAGATCGTATCAGAGTATGTATGTATAGGTCACTAAGTAAAATTAAAACATTTTACGGCTGTATTTAACCTCAATAAGTCACCACTTATTTTAAAGTAGTTGGTATCACATTTTTAACGAGGAGCACAAATTTTACAAATATATTGCAACCATTTTACTTTATTTAAGCGAGAGTACCTACTCTGAAGCAGTGTTACAAAACCAAACGTTCTGCTGTAATGACTAACGTATTAAAATTCTTGAAACGAAAAATGACGAGATGAAAAATTTTCCATTCGGAATGCATCTTCCATCGCGTGTTTTAGAAGCAAGCTAAGATCTTGGCTTCTAGAGAACTTGTTTTATGACTTTGACGATTATTTAAAAATTATTGACATTTCATTATGTTGATATGTATTATGATTTGGACATATTTAATGTTATTTTTAAATATGTATAGAAAAATTACCTGTAACTTTGGTGTTATCATTAAAATATTTGTATTTCTAATGCATAATACAGTAGGTACCTGCTTTTAAAGTGTTACATGTATTTTTGATCTGCAATTAACCCTGGAAGTTTCTTAATTTGTCATATTTTTTTAAATTTCCTGTGGTTTTGATTTCAGTATTCCAATGACGTTATTGTCATAATGTCAACGACCGAACACCTGTGCCCCGTCTTCCAATCGAACTGCGCTTTATTCGAGCAGAATAGAAATACCGATCTCGTTCTCACGGGCGAAAGATTTTCCTTCCCGTCCACTTCAGCGGATTCATTACGAAAAGTAAATTTAGATCAAAGGTCATCAGTGTGATTATTTATATTAGAATCTCCATTAAAAAGTTTGGAAATGGTTCAAGGTTGATCGAAAGTTATTTTAGGTTATGACGTCGTTTGCAGAATCTTTTAAATCAATATACTTTATTTAGGTATGTACAGTTTTTTTAACCATACGCATTCGTTAACTCGCTGAAATAAGTCCACCCTATCAAGACTTCAATAAACCTTTGAGTAATAACAGCGTAATACAAGAGTTATCGATAAATCAATACATGATAACACAGCCTTTTTTATTGCTCTCATTAATTTTACACACTCGATAAACTTCAGAAAGGAACCGCAATAAATGTTAGCTTTTTGTAGACTACTAGCGGACGCCTCGCGGTTCCACCCACGTAGTTCTCGTTCCCGTGGGAATACAGGGATAACAAGTAGCCTATATCACCCGGGGATAGTGTAGCTTCCCAACGGTGAAAGAATTTTTGAAATCGGTCCAGTAGTTTCGGAGCCTAATCAATACAAACAAACAATCAAATCTTTCCTCTTTATAATAGTATAGATAGATATAATTATTAGCGACCCGCTCCGGCTTCGCACGGGAGCAATGTAGATATTAATGTCATGCATATGCATGTAATATACATATAAACCTTCCTCTTTAATTACTCTATCTATTGATGGAAACCGCATTAAAAAGTGTTGCGTAGTTTAAGCGTTCAGATGACGGGAAGCGACTTAGCTTTGTACTATGTAGAGATTAATTGTAGTTAGTTTCATTATAAAATTAAGTCTTTATCGTTTAGTGGTTAATATGTTATGTGGTGTAGCAAAACTTCTAAAGTGTCCGTAGATCTATAATACAAACTAAATAAATATGACATTCGCAAACCGTTTCTAAATTTCCGATTATTTGAAACTATTTATTCGTTTATCATAACAAAAGTGGGCACGACACCAAATTACATAAACATCGAAAATATTTATCTGATGCTGTTTGTAAATTCTATGTATCTATTTTTGTTCTACTGTTTATGAACTTGATAACTTTATTGCCTTACATATTATCGAAATAATGTGATAACTTTAAAAGTCGTACACTATTTCACAATAAACATGCTCTGTGGATTGCGATATTAGTAATTTGATTTAAAAGGTTAACTACAGACAGTATTAATTTTTTACATCAGTAACTCTTTTTCTTTTTTTTTTAGACCTAGTATAGTATTTTCTTAATTTAGCGTTACGTCAACTAACATGACAGAACTATGCTTATAGTGCTATAAAGGTGCTGATTGCTAATTAACAACTGGGAATTGAAGATCTTTCAAATCTTATTGGACTGTTGCCGATCAGTAATTTTTTCTTGTTTGTACAGGTCAATCTTTATCTTTATTTGAGCGCCTCTGATGTCGCCGAACCATCTAAAACTGTTCTCTTACCCTATAGTCGACTTTCTTGATAACTTTACTACTCTATAAAGCTAAATTACCACTCACTGACTGACTGACTGATTTAGAGAAATAGACCTCATATAAGAAGGGGGTCATAGGAAAAAACTAATTTAGACTATAAATCAGATAGAATCCTATTCTAAAATAATTTAGTGTTGCATAGTTAAACAATCTTTCATTCCTTCTGCACTTTCTGGTCTCGTAAGTCTTTTGCGTAATCTCATATTGTTTTGGTATAATAATTATGTAGGTATGTTATGTTATCATTATTATGCAACCCATGGCGTACATTTTCGACAAAACGTGGATAGATGATAAGATAAACCTAACCTGGTCTTGACTCTGCCTTCTAAATCACGCGAAAACCGCCTTATGCTAATTCGATCCCATTTTGCTTGTCAATGTTTTTGGGCCTACTCGTAGTTCTTCGATATTATTGTTTTTAAGGTAAAAGTTACAGCAACAAGAATGCGCCGTAACATATGACATACCATGACTAGCTATATAGCACTGATTTATGTAAGTATGTAGAATTGTACATGCTTTTTTTTTTAATCTTGAATTGAATTGAAATATATTAATTGAATTATACTGCAAAGTTTGAAGTCGTATTGTTCAAACTACTAGCTTCATCATGTTCCCCTATTCAATTTGGTTCCAAGTCTTTACTAGATCATTAACTAACATTTCAAAGTTTCTGTGAATCTACATACTTGCATTTAAAGGCATCTGAATACCTAACGGAGTCATGAATATTATTCTGTACATAACTAATGCAATGAAAATGGAACTCGTAACTAACCTGTGACAGGTCAATGACTCCGCTCTGTAAATACGTCCCAGGCTTACTTATAGAACTACTTGTCTGCTGTCCTGTTTTTGTCTGGAATTAAACAAACGTTCCTATGCAAAACGAATAAAAAAAATATCTTAAGACTTATAATAATATTCGATTAAATCAAAAATTTTTAGATATCAAGTTTTAATAAATTTAGTTTTTCCAGTATCTAGAACAAATAAACTTAAAACTTAACTAAACTACTTTACTTGAGAAAAAAAATAGAATCTAATCTGATATGTCGGTCTTTTCCGAAAGGAAAATTCCTTTCGAAAAAGGCCGAAATATTAAACCCAGTTGGACATTAACTGGTGTTGGTAGGTAAACCCTTATACACTTTACCACTTAGCAAATTACTCGGCGAACTTAGTACATCGATATTGAGGTCTATAGAATTAGGCTATGTGTATATAGATTCCATTTCAATTCTACATACTATTATTATCCATCACGTATTTTTGTGGGGTGCTCATTTTATTGATTAGGATAATAAATCTATTCTACCTAATGACTTAAATTCTTCTCCCCAATCAATCGATCGTAATATTTGAGACAAAATCACTTTGTTTTTTATCTGTCACTAGAATCTTCTCTAACAATATAGGTATATAGTTGGTTGCAAATTTGCCGAGCAAAGCGAATATTTTAGAGTCTGACTAAATTAATGATAGATGCTCCTGTAACCAGAACTTGAGTAAATAGGTACTCGATTAAACATTTAAGTTCGCTTAAAAGTAAAATCCATTTCATTTTGCTAATATGGATCACGAGAGTTGTAGTTTTTATATGTTTAAGTAATGAGACAAACTATATGCATTCTTGATGGCAACAGATAAAGCACACCCATTACCAACGCAACGGTATCATAAACTTGGTGTTTCAAAACAAAGTCCAGGGCATCGCTGCTTTAACGCACATTACGAAACCTTAGATAATCAATCTCAACAGCCCTGTAATTCCCTAGTTACAGTACGTTTCAAACAACTTGGCGCTAATATTTGGTACTGCCGTGGTACATACCTAGATGACTTCCTGCCCACGAGTTCTACCACCTAGTAAAACTTAGTTCGTAGTTAGCACCGAATAAGCAATAAATTCTATAAATACTCAACGATATTATGCAAATACGTTATTTAAAACTACGGTAGAATAATATTCTCATGTTACGAGCCACACTGGTTGGCTCCTCTCCAATTGTTTTGGGTTTGTCTGAACCAGTGAAAATTGGCTCAAGTGCTTAGTTGCATCTACTCTTCCTTCTTCCGTGATATGTTTGTCAACTGCTTGTTACACAATTAACTTGTTTGTCTACACCTAATATGTTATTATTATTCATTAAACTTTATTCACTTTTTTATTTCGAGTAGAAATTAAAAATTCATCAATAATCTCATCAAAGTCTCTAATGAGTTCATTAGCGATTTCGATAAGACAATCGGACGTTGCTCCTGTCTGTCTGTTGTGTATCAGGTGACCACGACATGTTTTAACTTTTATTTTCCTTAACACAAGGCATAAATTAGCTTATGTTAACTTAAGTATCTGATTTTTCTCTATCGTACAAAAATATATTACGACTTTGCATGGCAATAACAATATGTGTTCACTTGTATTAGGAAGAACGAAGGGAAAAACCACACAGTAAATAAAAGCACTTAGCGTGTGTTCCGACAGCCTCACTTGAGAGCCAGTTCCGGTTATCACATTTCTTTACCGAGCAATAAGATTCGCAGTCATGTAACTATTTTATGATCGCTTAACTTAAATAGCCAAAAGCTCTGACAGAACAGTATTTGGAATGATTACATTTATAGACCTGCGATAGCGTTTGAAAACTCTATTTATGTTTCATGTTATCGATTGTCCTAGATATTGAACACCTAGTGAAGGGTCAGGTATCTGACATGTCATTTATTGCTTAAGTCTTTAAAATATACGGTCATTTGTTGACACAATTCATTATCACGCCACGATTGAATGACACTCCAGTGGGTCTTGTCATGTTCCTTGACAGTGAGTTCAGTTCGATTAAACGGTTTAGATTTATCTAAAGTGTTATACAAGGACTTTAGATAAACTCTTTAGTTTTATTCCGAACCTGATAAAATACACGAATTTCCCACGTGAAAGAATTAATTATAAATCATGAAGTTATCTCTGAAATACGTAAATGATAAAAACATAACATGTTGGTTTATTACTTATAATAATAAACTCTCCAAGTGCGATTCGAAGTGGAGCTCCGATCGATGGTTCCGTCTTACACATCGTCTGTTATGCATTTATTAAATGAATTAATGTTCGTTCATACATAGCTATAACTATGTATGTATAATCCGAGAATCTTAGCTTTTATTCTATGGAAACTGACGTGCGTTTAACACGTGTTTTGCGTTTTGCTATTCGAGGTTCTGTGCGTCGCTGCAATGATCATGGGCAGACGTCTCGTTCGTCTCATTAATTATACATAAGAAAAAAAATGAACGGGCGAAAAGCATAGACTTGCAAATGTGGTCTCGTGACAGTATCCTTTGGGTACTTACGGAACCTTGAAACATAATTTGATACAGTTACTGTCCTGCTCGTTCGACTGCCCTGTCAGTTTAGTTTAAAGTAGTTTAGTCTTCTTCCTGAGTTATAGGGCATGGAATCGATTCCTAACAATACATAGTCCATAAATACAAATATTTATGGACGAGCATTGATATACATTTGTTCTGTGTCTGGATGTATATAAGTATTTTAACAGTTATCTGGTTACCATAATACCAGCTTTGCCTAATATGAGGCTAGATAACGCATTCTAAAATGTTCTTAAATATATATATTTATGTTCCAAACATGATAAACGTTTACAAGTCTGAGCTCCCTACATTAGACGTATTAACTGGTCCCTCGAGCTCGGTTCTTATTACCGCGCCTGGTGTTATAGCTGTTAATCTTTATTAGTTTCTTCTCGGATTTGATATCGGACATATTTCTGTGAATTATTGTGTTCTGATATTTGGGGGTATATACTATAAACGCTTTATTCTGTTGGTATAATATAGTTGAAGGAAAGCTTCAAATATTATTTAAAAAATCTCTTTGGGGTATCTATGTATGCGGAGCAGATTCGTCTGTATGTTTGCTTACGCGCTTTGTTTGCATACGCTTTTTTCTAAACTACCCAACGGATTTTGATATACTGTCAATTACATATTTTTAACGGAAGGTTTATACATGCCAATTAAACTTTCCCATAAAAAGTTGAATTCAATATTCAACCATAGATGTTAGTTCTGTGTCAGAAAGTTCGTTGTTTGAAGGAGGTTAGTTTCTAAAAAAGTAAGTAAGCATATCTATCATCCATATACCGGAACCAAATAGCATAATTATATTCTATCAGTTGTCTGGTTCTTCTGACTTCTAATATACGTCAACGCCTGGTCTCTATATTGTAAGCTTTAATTAATTCGAAGCTAGATGGCGCTGTGTGAAATGTCCATCTTTATGTATTTATCGTAATTTCTATTCACGGTGGAATAGGTTGTAAATTTGACGACTATATAGACCTAGAATTTGAAACCAAGTCAACTATGTAGACAAATTGAGGTTGTCTATGAATTCTTAGCTATCCCCAGTAAGTTAAAGACATTTGCGAAGGAAACCCTCAAAATGCTTGTAATCTACATGCTACAAACTTTGGCACTTTTCTACCCTAATCCCGACTTAGGACCCTGTGGTCACAAGATAACAAGAATGCATTGACTTTTTTGGCGATCTAAAAATATTGCGAGTTAGGACAAGTTACCGCGTTGCTTTTTCTATTTCATTTTTTTATGTTAAGTATACATAAGTTACTGCTTCAGATATAAAGAAAGAAAGCTGAATTAAGCAACCGTTCATTCATCCTTTGGATTGATACTAAACCCAGAGCAGTTCTTACGTGTAATCCATGTATTAGTCTTGCGTCGTTATTAATTGCTTACGAGAACGCAGATAACAATATCGGGTAGTATTAAAATATCAAAACATTTTGTTTACAGTCAACGTCAAAATATCGATAGATAAAATTACATTTTGCTTTATTAGCAGTTTAACAAACTCGATCGTTAGCTTAGCTAACTACTCGCACACGAAACCCTTTTCCCTTGGAGTCAGATGGTGCAGACTAATATAATTGAAAGTAAACATTATTTAACGATTGTCTCGATTATTGCATGCATTCCATCGTTATGCTTTTAATTTTCTTGATTACCGTTTGAAGTTAGTTTCTTGACTCCGTCAGCCTAATTATTCGATTGTCTGTCTTCTTTTTGGGGAGTATACTTTTTATTGACTGTTAATAAGTCGTTAATGTCATTTAGATTAGGATGTTTTATGTTGGATACTGCGATCGTTTTTCAGGGCCAAATATTAATTCTGATTCTTAGTATCAAGTGTTGTTATTTTATCTGAGATATATATCTACATAAATAATAATCACTGTTGTAAATTTTTAATCTAATATTTTATTCTGGTATTACACTGAACTACTGTCCCCAATACGTTTATTGGAGTAATAAATTTTAATTTTACTGAAATTAATTATTTATGGGGATTGTAGCGCTCGTCTTATGATGCTTGTCTGTTATCAAACGATCAGCAATGTTAAGTCATCAGTGTTTTTAATTACTTTCTAAAACTTACTTTTTTCTAAATTTTATTTTCTCTTTTGCAGTGTTCTCCAAGGGACAATGCGAGACTGGGCAGTACCGCTTCCTCGCCAAGACCGGGGGATATGCCTGGGTACAGACCCAAGCCACTGTCATCACCGATAAGCAGCAGAAGCCCATCAGCATTGTCTGCGTCAATTACATCATCAGGTAGGACTAGATTTAAGGATTTTGCAGGAACTTTAATAACAACAATTTTATCTTTATCAGTTCTTTATTCAGCATTTGTGTTACAATAAACCATTTCAGCAATGACTACTAAATATTGTTATATGTACAAATTTAATTTGTACGGGTAAGTAAAGAATTACATTACTTTGTTTCATTTGTAAGTGTTGAATGGTCTACCGACGTAACCTACTTTTACTTGCCGCCAGACATGAAATGTAAGCTAAGCTTAGGTTGTAAACCGAGAGGGGGGGATTTATAAACATGACATAATTAATTATCATTGAAATCATGATAATTGTGAACAATATTTACAAAAGACACCACTGAAATCGTATAAAAAATCAGCTACTGCATATATAAGTATCAAAAGGTAAACATACTCTTTCTATCGAATAACTTACTGTACAATTATATTTCAAAAATTGTGCTCGTAGTAAAAGTTGTTTAAAATGATGTGTACAATAACCTCCTTTCGGTTTTCTAAGTCTTGTATAGTACTACCTCATGTGTGAAACCTATAACGTGTGACGGACCAATGGTTTCGTCTTATCTTGATCTACGTACGTGTTGTAGGTAGATACAATACCACTCCCGCTGGAGTCCCACTACAGCGCTTCCATTAAGTGTATTACGAAACAATTTGCGATTCATCACCGGAAAATTAATTAAGAGCGTAATAGACATAGTAAAAAACCCACTGCTATTGGATGACGATATATTAAACAAACATCCTTTTATAAAAATCAAACTCAAGACTTCTGGATAATTCATGCCTTACCTAGAATATGGCATTAACCTGTACGACAGCCTCCAAATTTAAAAAGAAGGAAGGAAGAAAATGTTCTTTTCCCCCCTTGCTTTCCCCAAGTAATCATTGCAGAAAATGTTTAACAATTATACACGAATTGTTTACCAGATTCTTTCGCGTATCCAGTTGGAATGTCTCTTTTTTATTAACTATTATCTGAACGCTCTGATCTTTCTTTGTTATTTAATAAATGCATTTTTTTTTAGTTAGAGAAAAATAGAATTTTTATATACGTAAAATTATTGGAGATTAAGTTGTAAAGCAAAATATCATAATCCATCTTTTAAAAATAGGTGTTTTTGAACCGACAATTAATAAATCATTAACCACGATCACGCGATTTAAAACTTAATTAAACATGGTAGGTAACACTAAAGCAGTTTGACAATGTTTGAGTCTACTAAAGCCTTCCACTTTCCACTTAAAGTCAGAAGTTTGATGGAATTGTTAAGCTCTTTCTAAAGGTCCTCTAAAGTTCATTCTAGCAAGGTATATATTTTAACAACGCCCACTTCCGGTATAAAACAAACTTTGATTCCCGGGTTAGGAGTAACACTAAAAACACTACACTTACTAAATTTGTGATACTGATTTGTGTTTTTCCTTATAGACGATTTCGTTGTTGTAGCCGTAGCATTGTAGGTATTGAAAGATAGGTCAATAGGTATTTGACATTTAACGTATTTTCAATAATTTTCTACCAGTGTTACATATCGTTTTTACTAGAACATCTTAACTGTGGTAACAAACCACTCCTATTCCAGAGTATCAAACTTAAACTCAACAAAGCGAGTGAAACAACTGTGAAAGTGAAAAGCATACTAAAAACGTAAAGCTTATTAAAACCGATATGCTATCTTCAGAATACCTCGATAGATATAATTTAACCGTTAACGAATTTGATCTACGGGATTAAATCTCGGAATTTCAATTTCACCTAAAGGTGTCCCTCAAGGTAATGATTTAGGACCAACGTAGTATTATACTTTACGTGTTATTATGAATTGTTTGTTATTGAAGCCAGCGAGTAACTTTCGCAATAAACGAACGACGTTTTCATTACAGTTTTATGACCTCTTTTCACTCCGCAATAATTTAACACTCTAGTGACGGGTATCACAAACAAAAAAATGTTTTCATCGAAAGCCAACTCGGGTTTTTTTAACAGAGTTCGTTGCACTGGATTGTTTTTCTATCGAAAGCAGAACCTGGAGATAGTAGATTTATAACGAGCATGTATTAGGTAAAACTTGGTAGTTATGAAAACCTGCTGTTTTGTTTCTAAAACAATGGAAATTGTTTTCGACTCCACCGTTCCTGTGCCTATCCCACAGAAAATTGTGAGTAATGGAAAATAACACAGGAAAAATTATAAGCTGGCAAGTTTTTTCGAAAACAATTTTGTATGATTTCTCTAACTCGTGAGTTTGTTAAAAAACTAGACCCCTTTGTATTTCAATTTAATTGTCTGAAATCTTTTCTATTGTCCCAAGTTTTTCAGCTTTTGTAACATTTTCATTTGCGAGTATTTTGTTAGGGTTCAATCACGTTTTTTACAGCCGTTTCTTCTCGGAAGCGTCTCGTCACGGAATGCCGTCTCGTCGGGAGTGTTCAGTAAATCGCCGGGTTTTTATGAGCACTTGGCCCCCGTTTGCGAAGAAGCCAACGTTTGGGGTCACGCGAAGCGCTATGGGAGCATTAGCGACAGTTTCGTGTATTTATGTCAAAGGCTCAGATGTATCTCCTAAAAAAATATGACATCTAATGAAAAATGAAATCTACAATCCGTTTGAAATGAAATAGGGTTTTATCTATTTATAACTGCTTGATATTAAATTATCGCATGATAATTATGATAAACGATGGTATTTTTAATGATATACGTATCAATATCAAACTGTAGAGTTATTTTGGTGTTTTATAAATTATTACCTTTTTTTATGTAAAAAGTAATGAAAACACACAATGAAATTCTAATATCATTATGTCGTGATCCGAGAGGATTCGGATATTTCTTACGCACACTAATGCTTCAATTTGCGTTATGTCTCTTCTCGCCTTAGACATGCGACGCGCTGTCTGGCTTCTTATTTGAAGGAGAACACCTTAAATTAATTTGTACAACTCATATTCCTATATTATCTACGCCTATCTAAGCTTGATGAAATGTATAGTAGGTAGCTATTTACAAACCTTTTCCTCTTGTTTTCCACGTATGCAATTACGTTATTTTCAAACAAACTCGAAACTGTTAGCTTTAGGCAATCTCTTATTAACTTCTTCCATTCTTAGAACAATGAGCCCGTTTATTTTAATCTCAACTTTTGTAGAGCTATATTTAGATTTGCAGCGGATGTTTTTTCAAGCAAAAATTTTTTGTTTAACCTTAAGAGCCATTAAAATAAAAATCTTAAGAATGCGAATAAAACCTAAATCCAGAGGGCCGGCGTTTTGGACGGTTTCGCCCTTTCCTGTAATTTTCTGTTTACGACTACTGAAATATTCACGAAACATGCAAACACACTTTTGTTATTATCGTGTTATGTGAGATTTGAATTTTATTGCCATGTTAGCTATCAACATTATGTGCAGTAGTTGGTTGAAAATATCTGCTTGCAATTCAAGTAATTAACAAGAATTATGTAGTTGTCATCTTTGCCTCGTTTTAAATTACCCTCGTAAAAAGTATTCTCATATAAAACTGAAGAAAAAATCTCTAGGTAATCACGGAAAATCTTAGAACAATTTGCATCTGCTTCAGTTTTAGATTAAGTAAATTCAGTTAGAGGCCTAGAAGACGGTGGAAAGATGAGCTCGATGCCCACAAGAAGTGGAGTGGGAGGGAGAGAGGCCTTTGCCCAGCAGTGGGACAAAGTGGGCTAAAATAAAGAATAATAATAATAGCAAAGTTCAGTTGCCAATACATTTTCACTTTTATTTCGGACATTGTTGTGAGCTTATCTAAAATTAGATTAAATACGTGTTACGTGCGTAAACCTTCAAGAAAAAGCGATTTGATTTTACATATGTATAATCAGATCTGTAAAGCAGTGGAATGCGCAGCCGAAGTGGGTGTTTCCCGATAAATACAATATGTGCGTCTTCAAGTCGCGAGTGAATCGGTTTTTGCTAGACAAGCGTGCTTCGTCATAGACCATACTGAAATTAAGGTAAAGCGCAAACTTATTAAATACTTTAAGAAATATAAAATGTATAGTCAAGTAGGTTCGAGTGTTAAAATATCTCTAGCTAAGAGCACACTCAGCAAACACCTGGGGGTAATATGTGGGAGAGATAATTACACTACGTTTTGCCAACATCATACACCCTTGGCACTCATTTGGATTTGCTAACGTGTCAGCGTCGTTCACCTTTATTACATTGTACTTAAAGGCTTATTGGTTCAGTCTTAGATTAGAACTTCTGGCATTGCATTATAGCTACTATAGCTTATTTTAAGTCTGTCATGTACTACGGATAATGTCCGGAACTACTGATTAGGTATTTAACCTATTTCAGACATTCTTTCACTGATAACACGAGATCTTATCATGAAGAAATAAAAATTGACTCAAAAAGATGTGTCTATTGATTCGACGCTTCGCTACTACGAAGATACGAAGTAAATCTAAAATATCCCGAACAATAGCCCGATTTACCGTTTTTTTGTATGGGATATCCTGTACTGTCAATATTATCTGTGCCGATAGAATGTACACAGTATCTCTAAGTGACAGATAATGTTTCGTTTGAAACAAAACCTTTGCAAAGGCCTAGCTTTTAATTAGGTAGTTTATAATAAAAATAAAATCATAATATAGCCTCGAAAGCTATAAATTGAATTCCACATAGTTATGTGTACATACATACATACAACACAATTGATTGTACTCATTTGAAGTTGATTAAGAGATAAGAGATTCAGTTCTGTTATTGGTTTCTCATATGATCGATGATATCGATCGATGTTACTGTAGAAAATGTCCTATTCCTATTTATAATCAACAATAACGAAGGTAAACCGAGGATATACTATTGGTTTACATGTATAATTGTACACTGCAGGCCTAAAGTTTGAGACCACTTGTAAAAAACTTTATTATTCATAAAATAAATAAAATTATACGTATATCATAATGACCAATGCATTTATTCATATATAGAAAAATGTTTAAAAATTTATCCGTATAGGTATTTTAAGTTACATAAACGAGTTGTACAAATAAATGACAAAGTGTAAGAGTGTTTTGAGTGACAAAGAGTGCCGAGCTGGAGCTAGATTAGAGAGTAGTTATAAATATAATGTATTTGTGTATGTATTTGCGGCTTATGTATAAAGCAATTACTTTTTAATTAATAAATAGTCTTGCGCTTGGCCGTCTACTTGCCCGATGTTAAGCGAAGATGCGGTCTACGATGATACATGTTTGCCTAGAAGAAACCGAATCGACCGCCATTTGAAAGCTCCTAGATTGTATCTAAAGGGGAACAAGCTCTCGGGCAGCAAATTTCACTGTATTACTTGTCCTGATGTTAGTATAAATAATATTAGAAACCTATTATTTAGCTCTATCTACATAATTTACGTAGCATATAACATACATACAGCTGTATTATCTATAAGGGTG
Source organism: Biston betularia (assembly GCA_905404145.2). Taxonomy (NCBI): domain Eukaryota; kingdom Metazoa; phylum Arthropoda; class Insecta; order Lepidoptera; family Geometridae; genus Biston; species Biston betularia. The sequence goes on from FR989879.1 coordinate 8,600,410, forward strand.
TTTCTCTGCTATTTGGAAACTCATCCATACAAGACTGTCCTAAGCAAATTTTATTAAATGTTGAGAATGTCTGTCAATACAAAGAAAGGCAATAGTATATCAAATATATATATTAAAGAAGCCTACACATTTTCCACTTGGTTTTTGAGTTATGGACAGTTTTGGGCATTATTCAGACAGGGGACTGTTGTGACCAACCAGGGTAGGTAATGATTTTAAGAACAAAAACTTGTATTTTTATTAGTTTAAATAATAAAAGCTTTATTTTTATTACCACTTACAATGTGTAATTATTACTTAAATAATCAACGAGATCATAACGAAGAACACTTATTATAAATAAAGACATTTTGATAACATTTGTGATAAACTAACTAAAATCAACTTACTTTAACAGTCTTTCTAAAATACAGATTGTATGACATAAGTCAGCTTTTAGAATGTTATTAAAAATAAACAAAATAAACATTACCTCTTTTAACTAATTATCACAATAAACATTTTGGATTACAACTAGGAAACACTTGTACTTTTCAAGTAACTTAAAGTAATCATCAATGGCACAGTATATTACTAAAAATCAATCTTACTATCCAGCGAAATATCTCTTATTTCTCAAAGACCGATACTGATTTTGGAAAACTATAAAATAATCTACTTCCTTGTACGGTTACCTTCGGATCAGGCAACTTTTCCAATATTTGGTCAAAACCGACATCAGACATATCATTCTCATCAATTCAGAACTTGTAGCCCTTGCTATCACAAATTTTCATAAAAGTCACTGTTAATTCGCCGTCCTCATTATCTACTTTATTAACAACAGCAGCATAACGATATTTCCTGTTTCTGACAATAAACTTAACTAAAACATAATCACCATTATTATAATATGATTGTTGTTGGCCACTTGTACTAGGTTCCGCAGTATTCTCAAAATCAGTCTTAGAATTTTCAAATGGTCTTGAAAGGCCAGTTTCTGTAATGCAGTCATTATTACGTGTGATATGAGCTAGCGGGATTTCGTCTTCGGAATCGGAGTCTGTGTAGAGATCCTCGACGCGAAGTTTTGCCACTTCGTAGTTCATAACTCCTAGGTTAAAATGCTGGCATTCTTCTTCACAAGGGCAGCTTAAGCTTTTCATTATAAGTTTGGCAGTGCCTTGTGGCAACCCCAAAGGGCTTCGTGATATTATCCCCTTAATCTGATGTATTTTAAGAGTCCCATTGAAACTTTTCAATGTTTTGGAGTCTTTCAGAATATTTTTAGTCATTTTTTTAATTGCATCCTCGTCAACTGTAAATAATGTGATTGAAGGACATCTTTGACTCACAGAGTCTATAAAAGATTGCAAACTATCGATATCTCCTCCTGCAGCGACAACAGCATCAGCAGATCTTTTGCACGTGGCGCCAATACCATCTGCTGCACTCTTGCCATGACCACTCTCTGAAAAGTTCCAGGAGAACTTTTCAGAGAGTGGTCTCTACATTTGGAACCTCCACATGAAGCCTCGACGCTAGAATATGGAACATCGTTTTATTCCGATACTGTGTAACGGGTCCGTCGCTCACAAAATGAATGCCGGTAATATGCATCGGTAAAGTTTTGAAAATAGGCTTCAAGTGTTCCCAAATGAGTGTGTAGTATTTTGGGAAACAGTACAATAAGATTTTATGGCATTTTTACTGTAAACAACAACAGTGTGAAGGCTCATCTGAAGTCTAGACTGACTGAATGACAGGGGACTGTTGACCAGGGAACTGTTTTTTTTGCTTGAAAACTAAATAACACAAAATCTTTAAAACATATCACATTTGTAAAACAGATGTGAAGACATACTCGTAAATAAACTATTTTAAACAAATGATATTAATTAAAACTCTTGAAATAGGAAAACAAATACTCACCAGTGGACTGTTTCTACTAACGGCCGAGACGCGGGGTTCACTACGAAACGCAGTGGTGCCAACTGAGAAAATGGCGGTTGTCTGTTACCTATACATCCGAACGAATTTCACACCGGTTGCGTTCCATTTCACGATCGTAATGTTTCGGACCAATACCGAAAGTGAATTACGTGCCGTTTTGAAATTTTACCAGGGGACTGTTATAATAATTTAAGGACAGCCTTCGTACATATTTTTTTTAATAAATTTATATTATAGACATATAATTTATAATTTTAAAAGATGCTTACAATCTTCTTAAACAATATATGATTTATTATTCAGTTATAAATGGCAAAGTATTAAATATATAGGTATCAATGCTTGTAATTCTGGAAAAGGGACATACCAGGGGACTGTGTTTTGAGGTGTTTAACGTTTTTTTTCTCGAAATCAATTATAATAAATTACTTAATGAGCTATGGTGAACCAAGAATACCACATTTTTGTCCATATTAGTCCCAAAAAAAATGGATAAGATGGAATTAATTATATAAAATTTACTTGGGACAGCGATTTTCCATTTAGTAGAGAAATGCCCATAAATAAAAACAAATATTACGCAAAGACAATGTATGATGAAAAATATGACTGGTTATATTATGCGAATGATTATCTATAAGTCCTAGAGCTAGTTCATTCATTATGCTAAAAAAAACAATCTTGTAAAGGTCCACCGGTTGGAGGTGAAGTGAATGGCTGTCATGTTAGTTTGTGATTTAATAGTATCATACAATGTGTGACCTATAAACGCTTTATTATAATCTCGTTCTAAATCTAATCTTATGACACTAACCAAACGATAGATACTTCAAGTCGCGAGTGAATCGGTGTCTTCTAGGCAAGCGTGCTCCATCGTAGACCGCATCTTCGCTTAACATCAGGCGAGATGGAGGTCAATCACAAGCCTATTTAAAAAAAAAACCAACTACTCTTACCTCACGCTTTTAATGTTTCGGTTCTTTCCTAATTTAGCATAGCAATTTAGCATTATTTGATTCACATGCACTTTGCGATTTTCCAATCATGTCCAAATAAGTTTAAAAACATATATACTGCACATCGAAAGCTTTTAGGTAGATTTCATAGTCACAAGCAAAAAAAAACAAAACAAAAAAAAAGCAGATACCTTCTAAAATAGTGTTACATGACACAATTTTTAAGACAGTCGCAAAAGAACAAAACGAAAATCAATTACCGCCGTCAGTACGCTTAGATCTTTTAAACTGCGCAACGGATTTTAAAGCGCTTTCCATCAATAAACAGAGTTATTCAAAAGGAAGGTGTATATGTATAATTTATGCATATATGTACCACATTAGTATCTACATTGCACCCGTTCAAAACCGGGGCGGGTCTCTAGTTATAGATAAAACGGTTAAGACTAAATACATGAACGCAATCGTGTCTCGTAAAGCCGTGAAATGCGTACTGTCGCCATTTATTTCAACACATGTGGGTCAATGTAAGAACCCTATACGAACTTACTAGTGTATCGTTTCATGCATATGAACAGACACGCCTCGCTTTTTCTATAATTAGACTGTAATGTCACATTATTGTATAACACTGGCATCTAGTGTTGTTCTAAAGATAAAAGTGTTTGAAATTATGAACAAAAACTTCCTTGTGCTCAACGATATTTAAAAATATTTTATACTGTATTAGCGACCAGTCCCGGCCTGAATCACTTTGTCTATTGATGGAAACTGCGTTAAAATCAGTTGCGTAGTTTAAAAGATCTTAGCGTATTGACAGCGAGAATCGACTTTGTTTTATACTATGTACAATTGTACATAGTACGATCGAGCACCCCCATAATACGTAGATACACGTATTATGGGCGTAGTACTCAATCCACAAAAATGCCCGAGAACCTATCTATAGATAGATGGAAACTTTTTATTGTGTGCAATAGAGATTAAGAAAAAATACAGACATTGACCTTATGTGCCAGTGGCACACGAAGCGGTAAGATAGCTAAAAGTGATCTCTACAGGCAACTAAAACAACGAATTAAACTGGAAGGGGGAAGCTACAAACACTGATAAAATATAAATGTAAATAAATAGTAGTAATAATTAGATATAGAGATTCTGTTTTAAATTATAAACTGCCATAATAATGCTTCTAAAAGCTCAGAATATTTCTATGTACACAGATAGGCTTGTGGTGAAAGTTTTACATACGTACGTGTGCCTACTCGATCAAAAATGTATGTCATTTGATTTTATCTTGCAACGCTCCCAGTCTGTCCAGTTAATTTTGTTGACATATCAATTCTAACTAGTAATAATGATTTCTATTTTGCAATTTCAAATACACAAATTACCTACTTAAACAGGTAGTCTTTTTCAAATTTAAACATAATAAAGGCAATAAGGTAAAAAAAACTATACAAAAAACTCAACTAAAGCACATAAGGAGAGGAAAATGTGGCCAGAATGCTAGCGGCATTGCCAACCTGGATGGCAATGCCAATATTCCGACGCCTCCTGTAACCGTTAAGCCAAATCCCTACACAGGTAGTCGCAATACTATAATTATATATATCACTGTATATAATTATACATATACTACTGATACACGTTTATTACTTACTCTCTATAGTGACGCATTAGGTGAATCCTGTAATGATAGTTGTGAGGTAAATAAATAAATGTTTTTTGTAAAAATTTAATGTAACAAAATAAACAAGTTATCATAAAGTATTATACGCTTAATTAAATTGAATTTTTTACTCGAGTACCTACAAGTTTTTCATGAACAATGAGCAAAAACGTACGCGTCCTTCATAATGATTTATATTCCTGTTGTTTTTGCGTACAATGTTTGTATTTCATTTCACAAACGTATCTAAAGAAAACACAAATTATGTCAAAATATAAGGCGATCTCTTGGTTTAGTATCATTTTAATATGGGCTGTAAAAATTCAATAAAACGATTGAATAGGCTGTGCCGCTGTGCCTCGTAAAATTAATCAAGACTATTATTCAGAACACCAGAGAATGGAATCAAGTTATTTATTAGTAATTTTATCTTGTAATTTTAGAAAAATCTGTCTTACTTTTTTTATAAGACTGCTCTGTGACCTTAAACCAGACGAACAAACAGATATATAGGAACTTAACTAATAGAGTTCAGTTAGAATTAGTGCCGTTCAGTCGCTTTTCTCGATTAATATTATTTCATAGATATCATTATTTATAAATAAGTAATTTTTGCTTCTAGTAAGTGTTGTTCCCGCGCTTCGAGTTGCGGGCCACCAACATAGTAAACTCACAGAATAAGCATTAGAAATTACAAAATCACCTCTTCACGACTCAACGTTTGAATTCATCTTGATGAGCAATTTCAATAGTTATTGTATGAAACATATAAATAGAGAAACAGAGAAACATACAATAACTATCTATTGAAATTTTCATCAAGATGAATTCAAACGTTGAGTCGTGAAGAGGTAATAAATTGAAACAGAGAGACTGAGTTACTTTAGCGTACATAATGTTCTTAAATATCAATAAAGACTACTTGTTTCAATGTATGATAACCTAACTTTATATTATCTTGTACTATTGCACTATAATGCAGCTAACATAACATCAAGCGATGAAACTAAGCATATTTGTTAATAGAAAAATATGTATGTACTACTTTACTGTCTCTATTACTATCGGAGTTCAGTATCAATGTCGTCGGTACTTGTTTTTATGTTTCAATTCATCATTTTCGGTTCCCCTTTTTTACAATAAATGTCTCTGCAAATATATTTTAGTGTCGTCACACATTTCACACGCTATTTTCTTTATGGCGTCGTTTTCCCGGATTACTCCCAATTCCTGGTCGAAATCGTTGTCAGCTCAGCAGTTTCAAAAGCTATCGAATAGACGATCATCGTGTGATTTGAAAAAAAAAGATCTCACTACATATCAAAATGTTTTGGTTTTTATGGCTGGATTGCTGGAATATTAGCTGGGTATTTCGTTGTTCCATTCGCCAACAATGACTAAATACAGAAAATACTGCGGTAGCGAATAGGTTGCTGCAGCTTGGGCAATCGCACCTCCACTTACCTCCTCCCTGGGTCGTTCACCCTACCTTCCTTCTACTTATAAGTTCTAGAACAGCGTAGCTCTGTTTCAGCTTGAATGTAACGCGTGGGTATCGGTCGGCACGTTTGTTGAACCTTGCTTGTGACATAAGTTGCAAGATGGGAACTTTTAGACATCCCAGCACATCGATTTTATTATCTACATCTCTCCGTATTTCCATTCCTGACGATAGAACATTGTTTTAAATTGCAGGTCTATTTGCTTAGTGTAATTTTAGTCGGGCGGTCATAGATGAGAAAATTGCAACGCGAGTGGGTTGAGAAGGTTCAATAGCTGTGACGTCAATGTAGCTATTGTAAATAATTGTGCTTCGCTCGCTCGTTGCCTTGAAATCTTGTTAACAATAAGCATATCCTTATCCATCAAACCCAAACTGTTTTTTATATGAACAGAAATTATTCCCAATGTCATATTTTCACAAGTTGAAGGACGTAATTGTACAGTTCTGCAATAATTATCGAGTTATTTTTAATCATTGTCACCACATATTTGAATCATTTACGTTTTCAAACAGTCGCCTATTTGCTGAAGTTCAGTTCAAGTGAACGTGGCTGTTTTCTCAGACTAGAATACTATTCAATTCACATAACTATTAAAAAGAAAAACTAAACGTCGTAAGGATAAATATTTGGCATTGTAAACATTTTTGTGATGTTTCTGAGGTTTTTTTTTGACAAGCCAGTTTTATCCTGATTATGAAAACAAGTTTCCAATATTTGTAGACATACATGATTAACAAATTTGTGTGAGTTGGTAATCTATTTGTACGTGGTCACGATAGTCACGATATAGAATAGAATCCGACTGACTTAACCGAATATTCTATAATTTAACGCAATAGTTATGCTCTGGGAAATATTTGCATGTATTTTAACTGCAGACTGACAGGTTGTCGTCTACACATGCCTTACTCTGTTGAGTCTACGGTCATCGACACTGTTTATTATCGATTCTATGCTTCTTAATGATTCAACCAAACGAAGTTCTAGAAAGCTGTCTTATTATTTTTTCACTTCGAAATACTCCACAAAGTGGTCGATGTTATCTTCAAGATTCATTTTGAGGCATTCATTTTTATTGTCTCCTCAAGCCAAACTATATCAGGCAGCTCGATGGAATCGTCTTTTTATGTTTGGGACACATGATAGAATTCGTTTTGTTTAGATATAAATAGTTCATCAATCTCTTTGCCGTAATTGATGGCAGTCTACTACGAGACATTGTCTTATTTGACTTTTCATTTATAAAGTGTCGCGTTGGTCTACCGCAGCTGCTTCTTGTCATTTATTTATATTGACACCGTCAGCTAGGCCTTGAACTTTTAAATATATGTTATTTATTGAATGTTACAGTGTTGATTGTCTTTCAGCAAACAATTCCATGTATCCTTGCTAATGCATCTATAAACTTATTTTTAATACATAACTACATATATTTAGTGATGTATGACTGTATGTATATGGTTACAAAAAGTTTATATTTCGATGTGAACCTTTCAAATAATCGCTCGTACGTATCTTGATATTTTAACTAAAATAACTTCCGAGAATTTCAATGTTGGTTTGCTTTTTGATAAAACATGCAGTTAACACTATCTCTAACCATGCGTCATTGGACAACGATGACTACTCAATAGAGCTAGCTACATTACAATCACCTCTTCGATTCTGCTTACGTGATTTTTGCAGCATAGACTGCCTTATAACAACTATAGACTACAGTTAAATCCGTAAATTAAATTAATTTAATTAATAAGACGGAACTAAGTGTCCTTTGGATGGGACGATATGATAATCCATAACCGTTGCAGTTGTACGTAGAACTTTAAACATTGCTTCTTTGGCGCTTTATACTGTGACACATTTAATGTATAGCTTCTATAGCCCTGTAATTTCGCTATAGTATACTTAAAACGAAAACACATTATACTTACATTACGAATAATAAATCATATTCTTATATCTGTACACAACTGCGCTATATTGACTTTATCGTGATGCAAGACAAAATGGCTTTTTATGCTACATATCTGGACCAGAGCAATTTGTCGAATTCTCTTCAGGATATGACGCCGATGGTTTATAACGGTGATGATGTAAATCGTACAACGATGTTGGAGTCACGTAGCCTGCCAGAAAGTGGACTAGATCGGGGGTGGGGCTCTTGGGGTCAACGACCAGCATCATCGACCTTAATTGCACAATAGCTTGCATTTCGCGAATGCACGGTGCATTCACGGAGTGCCAACTTACGACTGAAGCTGACTGACCAATTAGCACGTATACAATGTTCTCTGTACCGCTAACTGTCATAATTGCAATGATAATCGACTTGTTTATCGAGGTCGAATTAGTTTCATCTCATTTAAGAGACATAACATTAGCAGACAAACATCTGTGTATAACAATAGTAACTAAAAAATGTTAATACACTACTCGGCTCTTTGTAGCCAGACCCAAACCCATATGGATCTCCATTTACAAGTTGAACACAAAAACTAGTCTATACTTCCAGTCCTCAAAAAGTGGCAGAGCAAACACTTGTGGTTGTGTTCTCACCAAATAAAACTTAGATTCGACAAGTTTGGCTTCTACTAAATCAATATCGACAAGCGTTGTCAACGTTTACCAAGTCACGTAGTACCAAGCCACATTGCTAGTTGAGAATCAAATTCACGCATTCTTAATAGCTATGACGAATCATCAAGATGAATTGTGATTTCTAGGCTTACGAACAAAAAATGCTTAGTGATAGGAAAAATGAGGAAATCACCGGCGCCTATTGAATCACTGTGAGGAATACATTTCCTGTGAATTTATTTGTAACTAAATTACCTTCGGTTTCATCAGAGTCGACATTTAGTTGCACCATTTTATGTGTATGGAAAATGTACATATTTGTGGTATTCTAAGAGTAAAATTTTGCATTGAAAGTAAAAGTAAATATTTTATTGATTGACCGATTACAAATCTTGTTTCTAATTAATTGTTTTATCAAATTTTATCTCTAAATTGCGTCAGACAGTGATCAGCCCCTTGCGAAATTTTGTGTAATACTTTTGAGCGCGTGTCTCGCGTCTTTTCATGTCCTAGTTTAAAACGACGAGACCCATAATCTCTTCAGACTTAGCGAAGTGCACATAACATTTTGAAGTTAGTATCACATTATCAACTTTTTTAAGTGATGTGAAATTATAGATATTTCTGAAACGAGATTAATAAATTGCAGAAGAGTCGAACTGTTTATCTGCAAAATCTAGAACACTATCTTCATTACCATCAACATAGAAAGGGACAGGCTCTTCCTGTGAAGTATTCTACAAACTTTATCTTTAGTTATTATCAGCATCAGTCTACCGTTACCATTCCGAGTGCTACGGATATTTACTCCACAAATTGCAGTTCGTTTATTAACGCAGTCGATACTTGTACCGATATTGTGCAGTGGCTCACAACGGGGGCCATTAGTGGTGGAGATCAGATTACGCGGCTAAATTGTGGAACAACGTGGTTTGAGAGCCGGGACGGATCGAGTATCTTTCCGTCTTGTGATGGATTGATGAATCGAGGTACTGTATCTTTGAGAACTCACTCATTTCTATACTTATTTTACCTAGCGGCCTGGTGTTTACGCGAAAATCAATTTTTTTGCTTGCACGTTGCTGCGCTTTAGGGTTAGAGTTATCTGCTGTGAACAAGTACATAATATGTAGGTAAAATAATTATATATTTTTGATATTTCCTTCAAGTCTCATCGTTGAGGAAATCATAACTCACATAAAAATGTCGATCGCGGTTAAAAATAGATTCAGTCTAATCTAATCGGAAAATATGTAAGGTTTATCTCATAAAAGCTATTCCCATAATTATCAACTTCACTGGTGATATGTACTCGTTTGACCTAAATATAGCAGTTATACTAAGTATCTAAATCAATATTGACTGCGTTCGTTATTTATATTATTAAAAATACATTGTGCAGCGTAGGTGCTCCATTTGCTTCAATCAGTCAATCAATTCACGATGGCCGAATTCAACAGGAATGTTTTTCTATATGGATAATTATAGATATTTAAATTTTGTTAACGATAAGTAGGTCATCGCCCTTACAAATGTCTCGAACATAGCCTCTGAAATAATATGCAATGCTTGCTCGGTGCTCTCTTCGCATGATATATGCAACAAACCGTGCTCGATTGCAAGAATTTTTGCGTCGATTTTCAACGCTGTTCTATTGAATGGGTTGTTAAGCGTAGTTGCTGCCATAAACCCTCGTGTTACATGCGGGTATCACTCGATCATAAGTGATATCTCATTAACCTGGCCGTGATCGGCGCCGTCGCCGACCACTGGTGGTTCGTGAACTCGTCTATCTAGTCGCGTGGCTGTCGAATGCCGGCTATCCTCAAAAATATTATCAGCCGGTTATATCGCGCGGTGTGATGTGTGTTTAGGTTGGCCGCGTGACGAGTGCGCCGCCGCGCTCCGCTCGCATCATTCGCGCTACAGACGTCGCCGCAAGCACTCTCTTGCCACCCGCCGCTCGCCACCCCACGAGACGCGATCTCGATCAGCTGTTCCTAGTAACCGCACGCATTACTACCGACGCCCAAACTTTGTTTAACAACAACGCGGAAATTCACGCATCATGGTAAGAATTGGTGCGACAACGACTGTGTTCAGTGCATATAAGTGAACATGCCTTCCTTGCAGTGCCTGTTCGTTCTATCGTATTTCGTTTACGCTGTCGAGAGTACTAAAAATCGTTACCACGATACCGCGAGTGATATAACCACCTCGTAATTGCATTTTCAAAGCGTTCAGTGTTTATCGTATTTGCGTGTCGTTTTGCTCTAGCTACAATTTATACCTTCATATTGTTTGAGACGTTTTACTTTATCGTTGCATTCAATGTTTCTGTCACGTGGTTTGTTGTCAAACTTGTGATTAACGCGTGTGTTTTATTTGTTCGATATCTATGTTTTCGTGTCTCGCCTGTGCAGTGGGCTGTGCGTTTGCGTTGTGTGTACTAAAATAGCGGTCCTCGTCCCCCGCAGCAGCTTGGCGGGTTATATAACCGCGCCACTGCGGCCTTGACTCCCGCGCCGCGCTGCTGCCAGCCGATGCGTTGATGCTTTTCAGCTATCACTCGATTGTCAATACCATTTCTATTTCCTATACGCCGACTGTTTATGAGAATTGTCAAGATCTTAATAAGAAGCTTTTCATCGTCGCATTCTGTGATAAATCGTAAAAAAAATTAAAGCTCATAATCTTCATTGATATATTTAATGCAGTTTCATCAGTAGTTTTTTACAAAAGTGCTGTACGTAAACACTTTAATTATGAAGATTCTATCGAAGCTATCTCGGTTTTTATACACCTAGACGTTTTGACGTAATATTTGTCTACTTCTATAGACGGCTAAATAGTTTTGTTTGTCAGACGATTATATGTCTGCCTTGATAATTTTATGATTCTATCTCCGCTTATTGGTATTTTCATACGTTATGTTTCGTACTTTACTAAATGAATGACTTACAAACTAAGTCTAACACAAAGTATATAAAACTATCTTTACTATTACTCTTCCTACTTGTATTTTCAAGTGACTTGCATTTTCAGTGTCCGTTGTTATAAGCACCTACCCATCGTTGAATAAACATCAATGTATGCAGTCTACAGCGTTATGATAATGTTGGGACCCTTCCTGTGTCGACGCCTTTCATATTTATAATTTATCATGATTTATGACTTGTCTTCAGTGCTCTGTCAATTCAGCTTGTTTTCTGTTCCAAGATTAAAATTTTAATTGTCCTCATCATCTGTATTTCTAAACTCCGATAGATCTTGGTACAACGTAATTACATCGACTTATCTAATCTTAATATCAACCTTCAAGATATCGTACAAATATTTATCTAATGATATAACATCGACCGTGTCGGTCTAGCCCAGACTGCAAGCTCGCACTGACGTATCATTTTGATAAAATTCAACGATGCGTGGAATTTTTTATTATTTTCGGCAAAAAAATATCGTCTGCCTTTCATCATTACTCTTACTAATAAAACCGATAGCGCCATTGTCTTATTTTTTTTTTTTACAATTTACGATATCAGATTTATTGAGTCGAGACCGTATTACATAAAAATATAAAAAGTCGTCAACCTCTGACGCTGCACGTGTCCATAAGCTGCTTTCGCACTTGTTCACCTTCAGATTTATTTAAACTCTCATCGTAATAGTCAATAAGATGTATATGCCTGTAGTAGTGGCGTCAGCGTCACGATTTGACCTCGACCGTGACGGAATAGATGTAATTGTTGAATTGCTCGCTGAACGGTATCACGGCCAAGGTCATTTGTTTCGAACAGCTGCTCTTTGCTTCACATATTTTCCATCTAAACATTCAACTCGATCATCTCTATATTATGCAATGATTACAATTCCCATCACACTTACGCTCACGCACGAAAGAATATTTTGCATTTTAGACGCTATTCAATTTCAGCCAACCTACTTAAATTTGAATTCAGTCAATGTTAAAGGATTTAAAAAATTTGTTTTCTAATTTTGTGGTGCAGTCGCAAAGTTTTGAATAATAGGGGGCTTGTCTGAATTGTAATTTCTTCGTGCAATCGATACGGACCCTCCGCGTGGCTTAGTTGCGCGCGCAAGCACTGCACGCTGTAGACAGTGTGGCAGCTATCCACTATAGCTCGGAAAGCAAGTTTGCTTTATAACGCAAATCTTGAGTCTTTATTTATTAGAAATACTAGATTGTCAATTGTAGAAAGTAATCTGAAACTAAAAACCCCACAAAACCCCAAAATTTTTCATTCACAATTCAGCACAATGCTTTTTATTTTTAGTACCTAATTTGGTATTGCAATATTATAATAATGGTGTGTTTTAGTCAATCTTAGGACCTATAGTAAACATTTCGCCTTCATATTGAGGAACAATTTGTACTTGTTTTTTTTTGTAATTTGATGTTTACTAAATTCACTTCAAGCTACAGTACTGCCTATATTTTTACTGTCAGCTGGTAGTGAATGAGCTAGTCTACAGAAAACAGGGAGGCTGCCGCAGGGGGTGAGAGTGAAGGTCGCCGACAAGGCCGTCCTTACTATCTTGTGCACGTCTCTCTCTTGCCTGTTATATAAACATTCAGCTATCTCACTCCAACAAATTCACTTTCGATACATCGCGTAAATGCAACGACAAAAACACACCCTTTCGGGAGATTTATGTTATACGTAGGATGAATCTGCGCTTTGCTCTACGCAATGAATCATGGTTCTGTACTATTGATATACTAAAAATGCTTTTAGTTATAAAGATTACACAATTTGTTTGAATAGTTGTTTTTAATTGATTTAAGTGTCTCGTGCCTGTAGTTTAATCACGAGGACTCTACTATGTAGTTTTCCGTTTATATTACCAACAGTGGGGTAGGTAACTCTAATCTTGAGGTTAATGAAAACTTGAACCGCTTCATCAACAACATTAGCATTATCATTTGTGCGCAGCGTATCGACTTCGATTCCGATATCGATTGACGCAAGTACTAGAGGGTCAATCCTTAGGCCTTAGGTTATATGATCGTAAGATGTTTGCTTATTAATCCTATCCAATATACTTAAAGCAATAAGATAATCTAATTATAACTCTCTCCACTTATCGGGAATCACACCATTTATCAAACGATGTTCAATTATTCTTTAGCACAGACGCCTAACTCATACAAAATTAGTGCTCGTTTATTTGGTTTAAATTCTACTGTTGCAAATTCTTCGGTATCTTGTGGAATGCCTAGTGCTTTATTATTTTATTCTTCATGGTGCAAACCGTAAATAACATGTAGTATTTTCCTTCTCCTGTTGTTGTTAGTTGTTGTTGTTATTTAATATTTGATTGTTGGATCGTTTCACTCGAAGGGGCTGGCTTCAAGAATGTCTGATATCTAGACTATGATATAGCGCCTTGTGTTTATTCTATTATGTAAGTTGAAGTCATGATCGTTTTTATTATATTTTGTCGACACCTTTATAATTGCATAGCGTTACCGTGAGTTGTATTTATTACCTGAGCAGTTCTTAAGTTTTCCTCATTAGCTTATGGTGCTATATGAATTCGCAAAATAATGTGTAAACAAGTCGCTCATTCCATCACAATGTCTAGACGGACGTGGAACTAATTCGATTTTTATCTTCTTAACACCACGTCTCGTACAGCATTCTTAGTGAATCGACCTTGAAGAACTGTCTGACTGATCGCTCCTATTATGTATCTAACATCGTGTCGCCAATTTTCTAACTATGAGCTGGAATGTATTTTATAATATCTCTAAAATCTCTGTGTACTTGTTTTTACCCAATTATTGTGATATAGTCTGTTTTGCTTTTTAAACTTACAATTACTTGTAATAAGATAACCAATGATCATAAACATTGAGTGGAAAGTTTTATAAAAGTTTTTTATTCCAAGATCATTACGGTTCTAATTTGGTTAATAGTAACAGAACTGTTTTCGACACGTTACCCCTTGTCCACCTCTTTGAAAGTGTTCAAAAAAAGATCGAAGTAGGTACGTTTCATTTTATTATTAAAAACCATAGATAAGTTTCACAAAAATGACTTCGCTAAGATGTTCTGTTATATATAGCCAGAATTTTACTGTGAAGTGTGGTGCCCCCGCTTGCATTTGCTTCCTACTAACATGATGCTACAAAATACCAATGACAAATGCTTCAATCTGAGGGGAAAAAACATACTATAAATACATACACTACTGGGCACTACCGGCATTAACACTTACTGTGCTCAATTGCAAATCTTAAAAGTAAACCATACTCAATCCTAAGAACTGAGCCTCCACTGTTATGATAGACGCGTATGAAAAACACCCTTGAGGACATGTGGCCAAAATCTTCTTCTTTCGTAATCCAGGCCAGACATATAACTTTGCTCTTGAAAAATCAAACGTGCAGTACCTAGTTGTAAAACTTACTGCAACTTGGGAAATAAATGTCCCTAAATTTATTGCTGGAAAGAAAAGCCAAAGCAGCGTTGGTAGCATCCTTTGGGTCCCAAATCCTCGATATGGGATTCCTGCAACGCCCGGCACCCCCTTACATTGATACCATTGAACGCTAAAAAAATTCTCACCGTATAGTGACGCATACGAAATTTGTCTCATTTTTTTTTTGTTATGCGAGAATTATCCTTTACACGTCGTGCGAGTCCTTCAGACGTCTGTCGGTCATTAATAAACATCATGCATATCAAGAGAGGCAATACGGCCAATGATGGTCTTAATTGAAAAACACACGAATATTGCTATCTTTTTACACGACTGCCTGAAAAAAGGACTTTGTATGTATGTGAGTTTCGTTATTGCACCGTAACGTATCTTAACAGATTTGGATGTATGGGGTATTGTTAGAATCCTTAAATCATCCCGAATGACACTGCTTATACTTTAAAAACCGTTAGTAGGCATAGAATAGAATATACCTTTATTTTACACCAAAACAAAACACAACAACATACAAATATGGAACATAAAAAAAAGAAGAGACCAAGAGAGAGCATCCGTGTATTTTTTTTTCATTTTCTTAAACATATATAATTATGTACAATTGTACACGAACCCTCAGAACATGCACTCCTTATTTGGGCAATCGTGAAAAACAGGCAGTGATGAGGACTGCCGACAGAAGGGAAAACTTAAAAACGCATTTTTACATTATCATTAACGAACCCATAAGTTCTGCCTTTACCAAAAATGGCTCAACGCGACCATAAAAGTTTTCACTTCAAAGAGTGAAACAAAAATTTTATGATTTATTGGACATTGTCATTGTAGATAATTTATTTATTTATTGAAGCACCCCATCAATTCTTTCTAGAAATTTTTGAGAAATAAGGTCGCCATTTGTTACACTTATTAATTAAGTTTATTTTTTCTTGTGTGTTCTTTAGTAGGTATGGGCAATAAAGAGTTACTCAATCAATCATCCTTCCGGATCCGAATATTTTCCAACGAGACCGCCGTGTCTTATTTGGCTCTTTGCCTGTATATATATCTGTCAGGCCGACATGAACTGTATCTTCCGAACCGTATTGGGTATCCGGTTGAATTTACAGAATATATTATTATATATTTGTTACTATAGTCACAGATAATGTATTACTTACTAGTCGGAGTAGTACTACAGTAGACTAAATCGCAAATAATAAAAAAAAAACAAATAAGTTACAATCACAACCAAAGTCATAGACTCTTTATTGTTCACGCCGAAGATAGTAGGTACCAGATATCTACTACTATAAATTTAACAATTAGCGGTCTTATCGCTAAAAATGATCTCTTCCAGACAACCTTTGGGGAAAAGAACAAGTAGAAAATGGGGTCATACAAAGTAAGTCACGGTCAAGACTGTTTCATTGTTTGACTGGTCTGGAGCAAGCTTGTTTTTTTTATAAATTAGAATGTATAGCAAATGAATGAAATCCTTTGCCCTACTACATACAGAATAATCATAAATCAATATCATCCAGTGTCAAATAATTGACGACAATATTAGTGCGTTCGATAGTAGTGTTACCAATCGCGCGTTTCAAATAGGTATAGGTACATACGAGACATAAAATCTAATAAAGCGAGATAAAAAAGTAATTAGGCGAACGAGATGCTCTTCTTATGGCAAGAGACAACGTCAGCCCAACTATAGTAATCCGAAGGAAAACAGAGCATCGCCGTGACATTTTTGTCTATGATTTCGGTCGTCTAACATCTTATGTTTAGAAAACTGATGAAGCATGAGCCGTTTCGATCGTTAGTTGGCCGATATCAACGAGGTGGACAAGGGGTAACGTATCGGAAACGCTTCGTCGTCTATTAGCTAAATTGCCCCCCCTGTAAAGAAGGCATGTTTTCAAGTAGGTAGACGGTAGACCAATCTATTATTGAAGCGCTGTTGTTGGGCTATCCAACAGGCATATACACTGTCATTACCGAGTTATTTGTTCACAGCGGTATCGAGTGCAAAGATGAGGTGTTTGCCGCACACCAAATGCAGCATGCCGATCTGAAACCGGTAGTGGCATCACTAAACTCTCCTGTACAAGGGCTACCTTTGGTTCCCGTTGAACCGGCGTCCGACGGAGCTATCGTGGACATCATACCGCCCGAGGAAGAACGTCCAATACCAGTCACTGAGCTTATATTCGCACCGCGAAAGAAAGAGATGAACAAAGGCTTTCTCATGTTCTCCCAAGACGAGGGACTTACAAGTGAGTGCCTCTCGAACTACACGCGCTTAGGTACCAACTCTTGCTTTATTGCTATTCTAAGTTTTAACCTAATACTCACATTATTAATCATGGCTACTCCTTCTTTTACAGTGCTCAAAGACGAGCCGGAAGATCTTACTCATTTGGCACCCACGGCTGGTGATGCTTGTATTCCTCTCGAGAACAGTCCGTTCGATATGTTTGATGAATTTATACTCAGCGACAATTACTGCAGTCTTCTAGGCGATGATCTGGGAAGTGGTTCACCAGTTGACTCTCTTACACCGGACTCGTTATTGTTGTCTTCGCCGGAACCTCATGTAAATATGACTTAATATGATTTTGGAAATTGCATGACATGTCGTTTAAAATACCTAATTTTATCAAATATTTTTTTATGTTTAAGGAGAATGATTCGTCCTGCGAACAATCGTCGTTATTGACGGAGTTGTCATTAGACGCGTTCGATAACACAAGGTCTGATAATGACCTTGAAGATACCACCTCGCCATTCATACCTACAAGTGAGGAGCTTCCATTACTGGAGCCGGCGGTCATGTGGGGCGCTCTTCCGGACAGCGTCAGCATGGCAAGGCCACATCCCACAGAATCGCAAGTCTCGTCTGCACCTGCGCTCCAACGCTTGCTCACTGCTTCCACCACGGGCCCTCCGCCTCAGGATCTCATAACGAATATATACTCAGATTCAGGTAAACGATTCAAACGTTCTCACTGGTTGAAGCCGAAAACTTGAAAGAAGAAAACATTAAAAGTATATTCTGCTTTTAGGTCTAATACCGAGCAGAACAATTCCAACATGGGACACGGGAGTGAAGAGGGGATTAAAACAGGAGACCACCCTGCCTTGCGCGAAGCGTGCAAGGCGCAGCCCCTCGCCGGTACCGCAGAAATCAGCGGGATCATCTTCTTCAAGTGTCCTCATGAACCTTCTGGTGAGCGGATGCGACGTGGACGCAGGTTACATCTGCATGGTGCAGTGTAGACCGAGACAGAAGGCGAAGGCATGAGGCCTTCCTGCCACGGACATTAAACTGTGATAACGCGCGTCCAGTGTTCAAACTCAATGCCTCTAGCCATGTCGTGCACTCGCTCGATACGAATTAAGCTTACAGTGCCGTCGATACTTGTGATATTAACCTTTATACCAGTTTACGACTCGAAGTCGTTGGGCTTTCGTGAGGACGATTTGAACTAAGCGGGGCGACTCGGGTCGAAGTCGACGGTCGGCCGGTCCTTGGGATCCGTGCTGGATAGTGTAGTTACAGACTAAACTTGCAATCTCGTGCTTTCGCCTGAGGGCGTTAACCACAAGTAGGCGTAGGCCGCGCTGGTAAACCTACGCGTTTTATATTACCGGTGTATATTTTTGAAACAATCGATAGTAGTCGTTGTATTTTAGTTAAGGTGCGCATATCGTTGTGGTTATGTGATGGATCGTTCCTAGGTTCTAATGTAGTTACCGATGCCTCTATGATGTTGGTGGCACGCCGCACTCAGTCTTATGTTCGTAACTCGAACCGAGTCAATATTATTAGGTTAGTTCCGTTACTAGAGGTTATCATTATTGATTCATTCTAAGTTGTAGTTACTTTGTTTTCAACATCGAAATTTATAGTAATCGTTGACAACTATCATTCGATTGTTAACTATTCCGTATCACGCCTATTATATCTCGGATTTTAAATGTGGTAAACGAATATTTGGGTGCGAACGGAAACAATTTTTTATATTTTTTCACTGCCAAACGATACAAAAGTACAACTCGAACAAAGAATTTAGTTGTCCTAAACGTTTCACGTTCAATCCTCAAGTTTCGATACCTTTACAAGTTAATCGATTATTAATATAACGTATATAAATTATATATATACTATTTATAGTATATTAGATACTTATTAGATGTTGACAATTCGGAATCTGAAATCATAAAATTATAATCAAAATTATAAAAAAGACGTAAAAATTGTAGATGATATTGTTATATCTGTTATTTTTAGTAAATTTATTGTGTTGTAAGGAAATAATTGTATTGAAGAGTGATTGTATAAATTATTTTTCTTGACAGAATGTCAAATGTTGAAAGAGATTAATGTAATAAAAAAGACAAAAATAGTGCTGGTCTAATGGTGCATACTGATTTTATTACCTATACCCCATCCTTTTCCTTCAATCATAACTCGTACACTAGCTTTGACTTGGTCTAGTATTATGATTTATTCAAGAACATAAGAATATAAATTTTCTTTAGGGATAGCGACACTTAAAATACGTCTGCTACTGAATATTAGATGAAACAGTTACAAAATACTAGTAGGTATATATCGTCAGTCATTCCAACTTACCAAATATAATTTATATTTTTTTTATTAATAGGCTTGCGTTTGCCAACTTGCCTGATGTTAAGTGAAAATGCGCTCTATGATAGAGCATAAGAAACCAATTCACTTACAACTTGAAGGCACGGCAAAGCTATCAGGCTGGGGAATATTGTTTTTTTTTCCTTCTAATGATGTATCTGTTTGTTGTTAGATACTTCATTGCTATTACAATCTAGCCTAGTTGAGACTAATAAGTAATTTTAATATAACTTAAATTGCTAAGTAGAGTACAAACGAAGAATGCGTCCATCGACACTTTTCTTACTGTCTCTATTAAGGGGAAGACACTTTGTTCACGTGTTCTATAATATGTAGTACTCACTGCACTCACATTACTAAGGGAATATTGTATCTATCACTAGGCAAGCCGGCATCGAAGAAACTGGATTACTATACTTCTTACACAAGACAGTAAAACCAAAGAATAGCAAATAAAATAAACAGAAAATAAACTTAACAAATTCACATGTAGGTATGTTGATAAATAAAGTTATACACAAGTAGGTACGTATGTATTTCACTATCCCGAGTAAGTATCATTGATAAAAAATATAATATACATGAATATTTCAAAACACTTATATCTATAGTAGAATTGATAACCTCGTACTATTAGGAGAAGTGTTCACGGCAAATAATGAATTAAACGCCTATATTAGAACACGTGATATATTTAGATTTTTTTTTGCCGCAAATATCCTAATAGAAAAATTCCATTTTGATTTGATTTGAAAAACAATTATTCTTTCTTTTTTAACGTTGATAAAACAATATCGACAAACATTTTAGAAATGGTGGGCAAAAACTGGCCTTTGTGCTAGATTATGAGCATGCAAACTTTACGGAGAATCCCCGCCGGAATCAATTCTGAGTTTTTTCACTTAGTCTCCTCTGTCGTCAAGGACTTTTACGAATAATTAATTTTGAAGTGATCATTTAGAAAGAAAAGTTTAGTTATGAAATTGTTGTAGAAGCGGTACATAAATAAATTAGTACGAAAGATAGGAAATTTCGATAGACAACTTTCAGTTTTAAAAGACGGATCGTGTCTTGTTGCAGGGTTCGATAACGTAACGTACCTAAGTGTAGGGTTTAGATAACTATTACAACTACTGGCAGTAAAAAGCGCGTAAAAATGATAATTAATAATAAATCATTAGGATTTATTTTCTTAAACAAGAGTAATACACCTTATTATCGCGGCCTTAACTCGTGGAACTTTACTGGCACTTGCAGCGGACGATATCGCAAATATACGTAAACCACAATAGGACACTATCTTGACTGCAATTCCATTCTAGAGCCTCAATACATTTAAGCCAAGAAATGGGGATCTTAGAGTAATAACTAAGGCAGAATCCCTTAAATCCCTACTGTGATAAGACCCCGAAAACTGGAGATACGCCGTCGGCGACGAAACTTTCGTCCCTAGGTTATGTTCTTTCGTCTCATTTCCGAAATAGATTTTATTGTTTCTGTACGATATTTGTCACTTTTCGTCTTTTATTTTTTGTTTGTATAGTATCTGATAAGCAGAACTCTTATGATTGGCTATTTTAATACTCAAACGTTCAATGGGGGATTAAACCTAAGAACTATAAACTAGAAAAACATTATTCGCCTCGTACAATTACCTCAGTCATTGACTCTCGGCTAATGAGATCCTATAACGATTAGTCTGATGAAGTTACTTATCGGAAATCCCTAAAATCTGAGAACAATGGATCGACTCTCCAGACATAATCGTATATCGGACGCATTACGTCCAACCGTAGACTTTTATTTGTAAAGTTGTCCAAATTAATGGTCTACTGATTGTTGACCGTAATATTATAGTTTCCTCGTTGAATAGATTTAGTCGCACTCTATTATGTGTGCTTATATTATCAGTTCGTCAACCATGGATCCCGGATATGGCAATGACCCTCTGCGGGATGGTACCAATTGTCTTTATAAAACTTTTAGTTTTGGTGTTACTTCGATCGTTATTCTATTGAGTTTAGACTCCAAAGTCCTTTGAAGGTTTTCTTAAATAAATTAAAACAAGATACGGTACGCGTACATGCAATCTAACTATTAGTAAGTAGTGATATTGAATTGGTGTGTAAAGATAAGATTGAGAGCGGGCCATCAAAATAAAATACGGGGTCGCAGCATTCCCGCTATGTTTTAAAATAATACCTATCAATCGACACATCGTAAACGATTTCGCACTAAATAGCCGATACCGAAATATAGTGTAAAAACGTAGATATATATTAAAAACGTAAACGTAATTAATATATATATCTACACATCTAATAATGAGAAATGTGTATTATTTTACTTAATCTAACCAGCGCTTAGGGGGTAAAACTGTTGAGTGACGTGTTTGAAAATTACCTGGCCATGGCAGAACAAAGTTTGGGAAACACTGTCGTACGATATTACCCCACCTCTAAGTAACTTAATGGAATGAATAGCATCAAATAAATCAAGACCTTAGGGATTTCGCTACGTCTCAAGGCCAAAGCCATGGTTGCAGTAATGGAAACGAATGCTCTCTAATACGTCTTCGTTTGTCCCCTTGTTTATAGCACTAAATCTTGCATGTACTTACGAGTACCTTGAATGTCTTACCTACGTTTTGGACTATAAACATGGAGTTACCAGTTGAAATTGTGTCGGTATGTGACGAAATGGAATATTTTATGACGTAGTTGGTGAAAATAACAATGCTTTTAGCATAATCGTAACATAAAAAATACATTAAATCGTAACATATTATGTACATTATATATGTAATTGGGCGGTATAAGATATTTTGCTTGTGTAGGATTTCATAAAATATATGGTTCTATATTTTTTTATAAAAGGAATCGCTTACAAAAATTTCATACATGAAACGGTATGTAAGGAACGTTGATACCAAACTTTTTTTTTAGTACGGTGCTGGTTCGCCTTTGACCATATCCTGCCTGGTGATAAGCAACGATGTGGTCTAGGAACTTAACAAAAATGTATGATAAATTGGTACTATTAAGGTATTTAGTATTTACGTATACATTCGACGAGACGGCGCGTCTCGATTGGAGATTTCGCATGAACGTTAGCACTAAAAAAATTATGGACTGCAATGTTCAATTGTTCAACGGTTGGTCCAATAAGCGATTTTTGCAAAAAGCGTCTCAATAGCCAATCTAGGGATTTTAATCAAAAAAATAACATGTGTTAAACGGCGCCAGTGCAGTTTTTAGACCTTAGAGAGTGCCAAGATTGCACTCAAAGAAGTAGGTATTTAAAACTAATACACTATTTTCGGTCAATAGTTTTCATTGCCGTCACGCAATCGCGAGCAATTGATGTGTTTTTATTGTTAATTAGCTAGATATAAATGTATAAACTACTGCAATGCAGTAAAAACCGAGCATGCATTCTTTGAAACAAGCGAAATTCTGGCCAAGTGTGTCGGATTCACGATGCCAATCCGTCGATCACAATCCAATAATAAAGAAAATAAAAAATGTGTAAATTGTAAACATAGTATATATATAACAAAGACTTTTTGTGGCGATGATAGCTCCGTGGTTAGCGCGGTCGCTTCACACGCCTTGCGTTCGAACCCCAACAATAAGCTTGAGTTGCTGGTGAAGGAAAACATCGTAAGGAAACTATAGCATGGTGGTAGGGTATTTTCTAGTACTCGACTGGCTAGCTACTACCCTCAGGTTGAAAATCTGCCGCAAAGCACCTGTGTGTTCCGGTAGTCACAGGTGAGCTATGGTCAACCATAAAAAAAGTATTGAAAAACTAGCCTAAATAAGAAATAACTTTAGTATTGTAAAAACTAAGTGCAAACGATGTAATATGAAAAATAACCTATCTATACAACGTAGGTATTTCTTATGTTCGTCAGTCTAAGTATTACTTACACACACAGTAGCGTCGTTAACCAAATATGACCAAGCTTCACATTTGTCGTTATGTGAACTGCTCGGAATATTAATTGTTTCTGCATCTAGTCAAAGATCAAGGTCAAAGCTATTGTCTTAATGTATCCTATATCCTATAAATGCACCAGTTTTACCAGCATTGTTTTGTATTCCGCAAACGTAGATGAGGGATGAATGAATTTACGTACTGTTATGATGCGTTTTCTTTCAGTATTTTCGAGTGAGAGTTTTTCCAATAAACTAAAAGAAAACTAAAAATCGTCGCCATCTTAATCTTAATTATCATAAACACGATGCTATTAGTACAGGCTATTAAAAATAACACTGAGCACACTGAACGAGACTGCTTCTTCATGCGTAAAAGATAACAGCGAATAATGGTCGAAGTCAGAACAGTTTTTATTAGTGAAGGTGCAAGAATGACCCTAATATGTTATTACTGTGGTTTCCAGGACCTGCCGCAGTCACCCCTACCGCAGCAGAGCCAGCATGTTCGCCTGACCAGCCGTCAAATGCTCGGCTACCCGCCACAACGCTCTCACCAGACCACACTTGACAAGACAACCATACCTATGGTCCACATTATTCAAGCTGAGCCAATAGAGATGACTCCCGCTAACACTCCACTGAATCAAGTCATGCGCACAAATTTGTCGTGCCCAATGTCTCCACTAAGCCTCAACATCGGCAGCCCGATGTACTCACTGCCACCAAGCCCAAATAGCTTCTCTAGCCCCGCGATGAGCCCTGCTCAAAGAGACCGCGTCATGAGCCCGTATAACAGTCCTTACACTCCCCAATCATTGTCTCCAATCGGGAAATTCAACCAAGTTTATAGCCCCGGGAATAGGCTGTTATCCCCGGCTGGAGTTATTCACGGCAACGACCCGTATCTGACCACTAAAATGCAACCAAGCCCGAATTATATGCAAACCGAGCTAATGGACACCAACGTTCAACTTAGCCCGGTAGATTTCTGGCCGGACACCGAAATGCTGCAAGGCACCAATGATTTGCTTACAGCGTTTGATGATGTCAGGCTGTAATGTCAAATGACAAATCTTGGAGTGTATGAGGGGTGATTTCTCAGATGGAAGCGTGAAAGCATTTGAGCACTGCCAAAAACCAAAGCATTTGTTCGTTATGCTGTTTTTGTACGTAAAGTTCAGTAGTTCTCACAGGCATTCCAATAAAACTGTTATGTTGAAATCACTCGAATGAATGCAGGGTCGAAAAAGGTTGAACCAAAGGGATTCCAGCCGAGGAAAGAGTTTTAATATTGAAAACCAAAGTTTGTCTCCGTACCATAAACGAATAGTTATATTTTTCTGTTTACTTATTTACGTGTGCAATACACATTCGCCTGATAATACTTATATATGTGTGGATTTCATAAGTCAGTCATATAAAAATGTTAATTAATAATTACATAAGAGGTATTTTTTGCAAAATTGATGGTTGTACTTTAAATGGTTGCATAAATAATTATTGAATCAATTAAGAAATCCGATAAACCTCTTAAATAGGAAATGCGCTGCCCGAATGTTTTACAATAGATCAATTTACTTATGCCTCCAAGTTTTCTTAATCGATATCTCTACGTGTTTTTTTTTTTGCTTTTTCGTAAAACGATCAGGCAAGACTTTGCGGTCAATCGCAATCCTTTCCAAAAAATTATTTGTTTCGTTGCTGGAAGTAATTGAATGCTGGAAATCTCCTGACAAATTTGAACTGATGCGTAAAAAGAAACAGGTTGCTTTAAGTGTAAATTAAATTTAACCAATGCTTATAAGGCAGCCTACAAAAGTAGGGGAGACCGGGGATGGTTGACTAATTTTTTACAAAATCATACATATTTTTTGTGTTTTTGTACATACAGACAATAAAACTGCATCAATGGATAGAAGAACTCTTATACTTATAAAATAATACAAAAAGAAGTCGATTAATCAATATAATTATCATAATTTAACGCATTTTACAGAACACCAACTCTTAGTCAATTTACCCCAGTTCCGGGGTAGATTGACTATATGCCCGGGGTAAGTAGACTTACGTATCAATAAGTGACAAATTGTGAAAAGTGTCAAGTAATAAAACCTTTTTTTTTATAATTTAACAAAACTTTTTATTCAAAATCATTTTTAATCAAGTACAGACATTACAAAAAGTCTTTAACAAAACTATCAACTTCTGTTTTTTATGTAAACATATAGTTTTATTAATTAAACAGTATTAAAATAACTTTATATCTTTAAATCTTTAACAAAACTATCACCTCTTAGTTTTTATTTAAACATTTATTAGTTTTATTAATTAAACAATTTTAAATTAACTTTATATCTTTTAAGTCTTTAACAAAACTATCACCTCTTAGTTTTTATTTAAACATTTATTAGTTTTATTAATTAAACAATTTTAAATTAACTTTTCTAGAAATTAAATGCACATTTTTATTGCTCTGTTGAAATTATAGTAATTACTAAATACCTAATTTTAGTATCTAAACTTAATCATCTATATATTTGTTTTATCATAAAAAGTAATAATCATTTTGTTTGAACTAACCTCTTAATCAGTCTCATATTAATCTTTGTATTCTTTAAAAAAAGGGCAAGTTATCAATCTTCAATATCAGAATTACAATGTTTGCATTCATAAAACATTAGATTGCCTCTTGCACATTTGGAATGAGCCCACAACTTACAATTTATGCACTCAATCCATTGTTCACCTGGAACACTATCGACGTAGGATTCAGTGCACTCTATACAAATAGTATCCTCATCATCTGAATCTACAGCATTAGCGTAATTTTCATCGTCGGTGTCATCAGCAATCTCGTTAACTTTATCTGTTCCTTTTCCTTTGCCCTTTCCTTTTCCTTTACCCTTTCCTTTTCCTTTACCCTTTCCTTTTCCTTTACCCTTTCCTTTTTCTACTCTGGTCTTCGTATCTGTTTTTTTCTTCTTATAGGTTTCTCTTTTGTTTTTCATATCTAAAAGTTTTTGTTTTTCCGGGGTGTCAGTATATATGGTACTTTTACGTTTGCGAACATTTCTTTTATTTTCTAAAAGTGGCGCCGCTTTTGGATATGGTCTTAGCTCTTCAAATGGGTTTAGATTGTGTAAAGATGGCGCATTGGCTTCTGTAGAATAAACGTTTTCTGGCGTTTTGACGTTTTCTCTCAATTCCGGTTCAAATATAGAATTGAATGTTTCGTCTAAAAGAGAAGGTGACTCACATTCTGTACTCAAAAATCTTGTAGAAGAGGGTATTGTGGTAGTAATCTGATCTGTATTTGATGCCAGAGAGTGAGATTCACTTATTGTACGGTGATCAGGAATTGGAACCTCTTCGACAATAGACAACCTGTTAGATGTAGCAGAAGTAGATGGAACAGCATCTGTGCTCACATCAGATGCTGCAGGATTATCACCATCACGGGAAGTGAGCATCGGCCTATCTGTCACATAAGAACCATTAAACTCGGAGTCAGGAAAGATGTTTTCATTCAATGGCGAAATCCCGGATACTCTGAATCCTGATTGAATATTTTCAATTGTAGCAGCCAACGGTAGTGACGTTTTAAGTAGCTCCGGTATTTCATAAATTGTTATAGTTTTTCCCGGGTTACTAGCCATCCAGTTGTCACACGCTCGGTTGAAATACTTTTTCAATGGTCCATACACAGATCTGTCAAGAGGTTGTAGCTTGTGGCTACAATGCGGAGGGAATGATAGAACGGTTACTCCATTAGATTTAAAGTAGTCCAACACTTCAATGGATAAGTGAGAGTCATGGTTATCCAACAACAAAAGTACAGGTTTTTCCTTACTAGGTTTGGTATATTTCACGAAATGTTTGGCAAACTTGACAAAGTTCTCTTCCTTCATCCATCCGGAAGCATTAGCGTCACCTTCACATCCTATAGGGCCACCTCTAACAAAATGGGATTTATAATGGACGCGTGGGAATACAAAAAATGGTGGAACCATATTTCCTACAGCTGAAACAGCTACTGCAGCCGTCACCAGTGTTCCTCTCTCAGCTGATGTCATCTTGCCTAAACTTTTAACACCACGTCGTGCCATTACTCTATTCGGTACTTGTGCGGTTGTCATACCTGTTTCATCGACGTTCCAGATATCACCGGGGCTTAAATTCAAACGTTGGTAAACAGTAGTTAAGTTAGCGAAGAACATACTGACATTATGTTTGTTGAATGATGTAGCTCTTGCAAGACTTGTTGCTTCTGGTGTCCTTATGGATAAAGTAGGATGACGTTTGAGAAATGAGCCTAACCAATCTTCGCCAGCCATCATTTGTGTTCTCCAAGAGTTAGGCATAGCTTTGTTATTTTTTATGGCAAACTGATATGCCATTTTTCGTGTTTCATATGGTGTTAAACCATAATATATATCAGCAGATTTTTTTAAATAACTTTCTAAAGCTTCTTCTTCTGCATCAGTCAAAACTTGCCTATTTTTAATGTATCCCACTGAGTCCAAGGTTAATTCTGCTCTCGTCAAGTTCGGATTACGTTCCAATTTCTTCTTTAGTTTCGCCACATAACGATGTAACGTCTTGTAGGGTATGTCATATTGTTTTGAAATTGAATTAATACTTTTTTTGTCATGAATTATTAGATGACATGCTCTTTCTACAACATCTTTTGGTCTATCAGCTCGTTCAGTCTTTCTTTTATAGGTCCTCATCGTGCTGTAACAAAATAAATATTAAAATACGAATAAAAGGAAAATTTGCGAGATATTGCAAACTTCAACTTATATTGGGGTTGGTCGACTAACTATTCAACCAGCCCCGAAAGAAATTATTCTACCAACCCCAGACGCCATTTTAAGTTTCAATGGCATGGGTTACCTAAACACTGCCGTCAACTTAAGAAATAATATATGAAATATGCTTATTATGCACTCACGAAACACTCTGACTAATAAGCAAATGGTTAGCATAAAATGTGTAGGTGTCAGAAGAAAAAATATGCAATATGAAAATATTACTTACATGATACGAAAAGAAATCACGTGTCACTGCTCGAAAACGGCGTGCGCCTGCGGCGCGGCGCTCTGGACGACTGAGCGGGGAGTGGAGAGTAATGCGCGGCTGTGTCGGGATAACGTAATACTCACATCGTTAACGAGTTTTTGGCTGTTAGTCTACCTACCCCTATAGTCAACCATCCCCGGTCTCCCCTATAGTCATTATATAAAATAAATTAAATGTATAATATATATTATTTCAGGCGAGTGTACTATTTTTGCACGACAAATGTAATTTACTAACTACAAATGGATCGTGTTATATCTATTTGTTACTATATTATGCATGTAACTTAGATGCTAATTGGAATCCTAGGTTTAATTAGATGCAACGATGTGACTTAGCGAAAGATTGTAATCAATAGTATGAATGCAGGTTCAGTAGCAATACGTGTAAGAGTGGTTGTTAATTAGATTATAACGATAATAAAATAAAGTATAGATTTGAAAACCCGCGACAGATGCCGGAGACTTGCATAAAAAAATATTTAAAAAACAATGTATAGGTTTTTACCTTTTTTTATTGTATTTATACCTCTTCATCTGTCGGGTTTTTATTATGTAGATGGCATTATTATATTGAATTGGCATACTTAGGTATATGGTTAATGTTTAATTATTCTAAAGGCCTGTATACACTAATGCTGCCGGGTTTATTTTAAAACAATCATGTAATGTGTGCTATCGGACGGAAAAGCCGGATGGCTTTTTCCGACCCTGATTATCAAACGATTGACACTTCGATCAACCATTGTAGCAAAGTTCCGACGAAAATTATACAATGGCACCAAAGTAAAAACATTACATTTTTATCTTGTATCCATGTTATAATTTCAAATTAAGTCGTATTATGTAATAACTCTTGTAAAGTTGAAGAAAATACGTTCATAGTTGCAAAAACAGTTGGATAGAGTGTGCTGACTCATAAAAAAAGTATTTTTGAGATCTTTGTGATTTATCTTATCTTCAAATGCGACCGAATGCACTATTATAATAATATGTAGTTATTCAAACAGCAATGTTATCTTTAAAATAATCTCTATATTTGACAACGGTGTTTTTTAGCGGGGACGCGAAAATACATTTTCGCTACATTACTATTATATATTCAAAAAATATATACATCATCCAAATGTTTACATTTAAAAATAGTGGTGAATGAATAATAAAGTGCTGAATTATACGCACGAGTGTAGATAAGTGATGTCATGTGGTAAAGCGTTCTATTCTATTCTATTCTATTCTATTCTATTCTATTCTATTCTATTCTATTCTATTCTTTCTATTCTATTCTATTCTATTCTATTCTATTCTGTTCTGTTCTGTTCTGTTCTATTCTATTCTATTATTCTTATTCTATCTACTCTATGCTACTCTATTATTATTCTATTAGGGCATGTACTAGACCTTATCGTGCCTGATACATATTTTACTTGATTTTGTAATGAGAAACAAATATGAACTACTTGACAACGGTAGAACACATAAAGCGCGTTGCCAAAAATAAAGGAACAAGAAATGTTACTAAACCAAACCGTTGCTGTCAAAATAGCAATAATCTGTACGTTAGACCGTTAAAGAAAAGGGGGAAAACACACAACTCTGTGATCCGTAACAACCGTAAATTATATTCAACACTGAACCCAATATATTTGTGTGGCAGCCTATCATTCCACGTGGCATTGGTAGAATTGTGGAGTAATACCTTCGCAAATGCCAATCGCCATTTATTAAGAGTTGAAGTACATTTAACAGTAACGACCACGATACAATCGTCGGTGTTTGTTTTTTCATTAGTCGGCCACAGCACGTTAGTGCATTGTGCCAGATCTCAAATTTTCATCTTCGTCGTTTAATGTGAAGATTATATTGCTGTCATTTGAAAACTAGATAAATTAGGGTGCAGGTCGGTTGCTCGCCGGCTTTTATAACGTGTCCTCTCTCATACTGGCAAAGTAGTTAGGGCTTGCAACGTTCTAAAACCACCAGCTAATCCGCCGGGTTGACGGCTTTAGTGTGTAGAGGTCTTTTTATACATAGTATCATTCTAGATTCGTATTAATTGGCATGGTATTCATTTATTTTTAAATCATATAAATGTAGTTTCTCAAAAAGATCAACATTAAACTTAGTATACGAACATTTATTTAAGTTATAAATTTATATTTTATGATCAAAATTATATACTCAGATGTAGATTAAGAATCATTTATCTTTTTTAAATCTTTATTCAAATATTCTCCACAAAATGTAATGCAAGAATGATTTAATTAGTTTTTGAACGAGTCATAACTGAGTTAAGTTTACCATTGTATTGTGGTTTTACATACACGGTATATTTATGTTCAGCAGTTTTAAATATTTGCATGTCACAATTTAACAAGAGTGATCTTAAAAGCTATATAAAACCTTTTCCGCTGATCTCTATGGACAGATAATCTTGAAGAACTATACCTACTTGTATGTACTTTCGTAAAATTAAAGTGGGAAGAAAAGTTGCAACGCTAACACGTTAGAAGAGTCGAGGTAAGAGAACTCTTCCCCGTTTATCATAAGTTCTGAGATTGGTTACGAATTTCGACGAAGTAAAAGAGGCACAAATTTGAATCTACTGTTGACCTGAAAGAGTTTTTCGTGGCGCTTGTACGCTTTCTACGTCGATTCGACTCTTAGATTATGTAAGCATTGTAAAAAATTGCGAAGAAAGCCGTGTTTTATACCTAATTGCTATGGTATTTGATTAGTGAGACTTGTGCGCTGGAACTTTGATAAGCCACTTTTTAATCTGTCACGTCGGGGGCATAGAGATCGGATCTGGTTGAAAGTTAATTATCAAGGGCGTGCACCCCTTTATTGTGCCAATACTATAACAAGCTGCTATAAAATTATCATAGAGTGCGACCACACTAGGTATCATCCAAAGAATTTTCTCCTAAGGGTAAACAATGAAAAGATAATAATTATTTACACCTAAAATTGTGTTTTACGGTGGCAACGCCCAATTTTTACAAAACTTTAGCAAACCAATACTTTCCTTGTTATGAATACGTACTATCAATTCGATTTTAAAAGTTACAGGAACATTTCAAACAAAAATGTTGGAAACCGTATGTAGCGGCGGCCTTAGCTGTTGCGGGGTCCCGGGGCGACAGATCATTGTGAGGCCCTCTTTCTTTGTGTCCGTTTTAAAAAAAAAAAGTTCAAGTGCTAGAGTGGCCGTTACATGCTTGCACTAATTATGAAACCGTGCGTTCGGATGGGATTTTGCAAGGCGCGTGATACACGTACGTTTGCATATAAATGGTAAAGACTTTTCTACTTGGGTAGTTGACGCGAGGTCCTTGCCAGAGCGAGGCCCCGGGGCGGTTGCCCTGCTTGCCACCCCCTAAGGCCGCCACTGACCGGATGGTAACTGGCATAATGGAAACAAGCTGTAAAATAAAAAAAGGGTGTGCGCATTTTCTTGTAGTAAACTATTCATACACTCGAATAATCTATAAAATGTACATGTTTTGTATCCGATTTGAGTGGATATTTATGTATAGATGCGACCTTAGCCAAGTATAACACCTTATAGGTAGGTACACAATAAGTACAATCTTCTTAATTCATTTTTAATGCAATTGTTTTATTATTATTAATTAAATCTCGTTAGGTTTATTGACATGTAATCGATAAGTATGATACTGTTAAGTTAAAATTTCTATTCGATTCGGTTTCTTAAAAGAACAGAAAATGTCGCATTTTATCATATTTGAAGATATCAAATCGCTAATTAAAAAAAAAACGTGATCGGTAGTTCTCATCTAACTAGTAAGTAAAACTTTAAGTAAAAGTTAGATTTTTAATTACATTTTGAACTTTTTTTATACCAGCACAAAAATGGGCAAAACATAAACTGTTATTCTCAGCAGCTTCACTGCGTTTTTACAAAATTATTAATATTCTTAAAAATTAACCTAAAAAAAAAGATTTATTTAAAATATGCAAATGACAATGCGACGCCTTATTTTCTGAACATTTAAGTACCTACTTTTAAAATTTCAGTTTAATATGTTATGTTGATGAAAGTGGTAGTCCATAGGTATTTTTCGTTATTCTGAAATAAATTTTAATTTAAGTAAGTATATTAATTATTTAGTATTTAGCTTAAACTTAAATCTACTGCCAATTTTCAATGTTAGCATAAAAGTTAGCTAAGCACACATCAACTAATTTTTTTTTTGAAATCCGCTCTGTGCCATAGACTTTAATCTTCCGACTAATTCGTATTTGAACCCTTGAACCAACTTTGTCAATAAAGTCAAAATTTTGTAAATACATATATTGTTTTATATATTTAGAAATTAAAGTTTCTGTCATTCAAGTATGAGTGTTTTATTTCATATTGTGTTGCTAGGTGTGATACTGCGTTTATTCAAGTAGGTACCTACTATTATTGTTATTACCAGACCGAAAGTTGTAAGTCCATAATTTTTTGTATCTATCTTTTTCAACCTGGGTCCATTCTTTCAAACAGGAGTCACGTTCGTCCTTCCATCTTCGCCCGGGTACGCTATAGTCGTATAATACGAGTAATACAGTATCTAAGTACGTACCAAAACCCAATACAAAAGCACGCTTTTACTACTTGCTACTTTCTTACTATTTTATCTGTACTAGTTAGGTTCAGTATTTGTGAATCTAGGGCTAAAACCCAAGTGTTATGGTAGGCCTTGCAAAAATCCTTCGTCAAGACAAGCAATAAAAGGAATTCAGAACTTTTTTAGACTTCTATGCAGTTCTAAGACTCCGACTTAGATATAATGTGTCTTATCTATAAGTTATGTTATTTATAAAGTGATTAGCAAAACTAAACACTAAACAGAATTCAAAAATCGCCCGTTTTTTTTTTGTTGGTAACAACTATAAAGCTAAAGACAAAAGTATGAACAGGCTGAAAAAACGTAGGTCGCCATCTGTTGGTTTTCACTGGAACTTGAGCTGTGCTACGCCATCTAGCCTGTTATGAACGCAACAAAAATGTATGAGAACATTTTTTTCCTTGTTTTTGGCATCGTCTTTAACGCATTCTGTTAGTATCAAGTATTTATATATTTTAAGTGTTTGATGATAAAAAAACGTCCAGTAAGTTAGAAAGTATGAAAGTCATGGTGATGCCCTTATAAAACACTGGTGTGTTGTTTTCAAAATTCCGTGGTAGCTTCAAGTAAAGTCATCTCTATTTTACTTGGGCATCATCTCTTTTGGGCATGCTCACTTTTCGTAATACTAGATTTAATCATTTTTAACTTTTTGACACTGGAAGACTACAAAGTGTAAGTGCTTTAAAATAAAAAAAAATCTGTGACATTGATGGTTTGTTCTAATTCCACCAAACGTCAGTTATTTTTTTAGTCAGTCCGTCGGTGAAGTGAAACGAACGAATCACTGCGAAAAAATCGAAAAATTAATTATTTTATCATGGTTTCTTAGCTTTCGATTTCAGCCAGTGAAAATGTGCTAAGTTTTTACAAAAGAGAAAGTAGAACTTTGAGTGTCTTCATAACTTTTTTCCTTGAAAGTTGTCGCTTACATAAATGGCTTCAACACCAAAACAAGTGAACGTCAACGGTTCTAGTAACAACAGCTCTCCGGGAAAGCGAAAAAAATCTCACGGGAAGTCGTCGTATCTCTCTAAATGGCTAGACAAGACGATGAGCCATATACAAGACGCGACTCCTAGCATGGACACATATGACTTTGTGACACCGGGTATGAATATGAATTGGCCCGTTGGTGCTCAATTCGCGCCCGGCTACGACCCGTATCGAAATATGTATGGTACCGCAGAACCGCTGTCGCTTCCTAGTCTTCCCAGTTACCATAATCCGCCAATTATGCCTTTTTATGGGCATGACCATAGGTATGTTCAGAACGTCAATAAAAGCATACAAGTTCAGCGACCGAGAATCCGCCGAAGGGAGCAGAAAGCTGAAGAAGTTCAGTACAACAGCCAAGACTCACAAGCTAAAACTTCGACGGACAATTTAGACTACGCAAGTTTACCACCAATTATCACGTCAGTTGGCGATACCAACTCTAACAGCGACAGGCATGAAAAAGACAAAGATGATGTCAGTAATCGGAGGTACAGTGATCCTTGTGTCAGAGGGCTTCCTGATATCGCGCAGCCGGCTAATGTTGACTCTGATTCTGACACATCTTCCAACTCGTCAAATAGTCAAATGGGAAGTAAACTGCTAATCTGTCTCCTTGACCAAATATCTTCTTTGAAAAGAGTTAATGAAAGACTGAATAAAGACTTATTGGAAACCAGAGGTAAGTAAAAGCGGTAGCTTTTTATGGTATATTAAATCTCAAGCATATTGAGCGAAGCGTAGAAGATTTGGTTTTATTTGCTCATTGGTCACACTACTCGTCTATGCTATTGGATTATAAACTCAATGTGAAATGGATTTAGATCAATTTTCATTATTAATGGTGGCATCAATTAAGGTGTTATTTTTATTTGTGAATGTCCACAACCTACAGAAATCAGAAGGCCTTTTAACACCTACATTATAAGAATTCACCCACACAGACTGATCTTGCATGTAAGTCAAGGTCAGAAAACAAAAAACATGTGTTACATACTAATGTTGTAATATTGTTTTATGCAAGAATATACACATGTACATACTCTTATTGCCTTGTATTTTAAGTTACAATTTAGGTGATATTTTGAATGGCTCCTAAAAGCTAGAGCCATTTAATGACAATAATACACGCACACAGTACAAAAATCACAGCAGCTACTATAAACATTGTGTGTTAATAATGAATTATGTTATTATTTTTGATTTTGATAATTGTTTATCCTCAAATGATGTATTTGCAGCAGAATTAGATAACATGAGACATCACAATGTGTTGCTGCACAAAGGAACAAGTTCTAGTATGGGGCATACATCTAGCCATTCACTGGATAATGGTGAGTAAAATTTAATGAACTCATGAGTATTTGCATCGGTAACTTAGTGCTAAACAAGTGCATAATCTTCCAATACAATACTCTGTATCATTTATAAATTTAGTTAATGTAAATTATTCTCCTATAAAAAAACAAGACTCAATTAACAATAAATAAATATAGTCACTCAGTGACAATGTAGCATTCTAATAATGAAATAATTATTAAGATTGGTCCAGTAGTTTTGGAGACTATTCAATACAAACAAAAAATCAAATCTTCCCTCATTATAATTACCTAGTGTAGTTTTAACACACCTTTTTCCCCATTTATTATTATAAATGGGGAAAAAGGTGTGTAAGGAAGCTGTAAACAACTATGGTATTTACTTAATATGATGATAAAGCGCCATGTTCTTCCATAATTAAGGCCTTTCACCAGGAGTTTGCACATAGATTGCAGAGAAACTTTCTTAGATGACTAGTTTTTGCCGCATTTACTGTTTATTTCCACTAAAAGCTTTTTATTACATGTTAGGCATGTTCATTAAAGCTGCATTGGAAATAGGTACTTTCTCTATTGAATTATTTGAATATGTGAGTTAATGAAATAATGTCTCATACAATATCTATTTATACTATTATAAAGAGGAAAGATTTGATTGTTTGTTTGTAATGAATAGGCTTCGAAACTACTGGACCGATTTCAAAAGTTCTTTCACCGTTGGGTATCTATGCTTTCCCCAGGTGATATAGGCTACTTTTTATCCCTGTATTTCCACGGGAACAGGAACTACGCGGGTGAAACCGCGAGGCGTCCACAAGTACTATTATAAAGAGGAAAGATTTGATTGTTTGTAATGAATAGGCTCCGTAACTACTGGACCGATTTAAAAAATTCTTTCACCGTTGGGAAGCTATGCTATCCCCGGCAACATTGGCTACTTTTTATCCCTGTATTCCCATGGGAACGGGAGCTACGCGGGTCAAACCGCGAGGCGTCCGCTAGTAGTAAATAATATAATAAAATCAAGTACTTAGTATTAAAAATTAATGAGTACAAGTTTTATTTGAGTGTTTCATGTTAACACTAATAACTTTTGAACTATTTGAAAGTAGTTTTGCCATGAGGTTTTAGCCTTGCAGAGATAAAAAATAAACCTCAGATTAAATAATCTAGACGACATTCCCTGGGGGTAGTGTAGCTTCCCAACGGTGAAAGAATTTTTTAAATTGGCACAGTAGTTTCAGACCCTATTCAATACAAACCAACAATCAAATCTTTCCTCTTTATAATAGTATAGATATAGGTATTATAGATATTTCTTGATTAGTTTTTTACAAAGTCAATAAAGAGTGCTCTGAATAATTCGAACAGGAAGTGTGGTGTCCATTCCAGGATACATAAGCTTTACCATCTTCGATCACACCTTCACTTAACATCAGGTGAGCTGTGGTCTAACTAGGTGTGTCAACACCTAGTTTGTCAAACATAAAAAAGACAAAAGAAAAGAGTGGTTTATGCAAGATTTTATCTTGTTTCCCATTAGTAATATATCTGCCTAAGTTATAAACATATACCTATATATCTAATAGTAGATATAAAAACACCATGTTCAGTTCAACACAATAATTATACAATTCAAGTTAAATTTTGAAGGATGTGTCGTAATGTAATCTTGACAAAATATACATCGATGTAAAATCATCATTACTGTCTTAACACCATGTATCAATTTTCGCATTTTAAAGCTAAGCTTATTTGAAAAAATTATGTAGGTAGTATAATTTTTTGTGTTACCTATGAAGTAAAACACAGACAGGGTGGCCAGTGTGTAGTAATATTTAGTCTAATCAAATTAGTTTTAGTATTAAACAAGTCAAATGTGTAATAACATAACGAGCGACCCACCACGGCTTCGCACGTGTGTCACGTGTGTCTTGTGTCATTTGTTTTGACGACCTTTTGCTATCCGAGTGGGTGTTTCCCCGATAGATAAAATCCGGGTGTCTTCAAGTCGCGAGTGAATCGGTCTCTTCTAGTCAACCGTGCTTCATCGTAGATCGCATCTATGCTTAACATCAGGCGAGATGACAGACAAACGCAACCCTATATGTATAATGTACCTAATGTAAAAACTTTTATAATGATATTTTTACAATTCAATTGACATAATTAATTAATTAGACTAAAGTTTTCATAAATGTTTGCATGCCATGGTGCTAGAGCATGGCGATTCTATACAACCTATGACATTTATCTTTGTAACCCATGTCTCTGCAAAATAAAGAATTTGAATTTATTTGCTTAAATACAAAAATTTACAGTATGTACAACCATTCCGTAAAAAATGATTAAAATAAACAGTGAAAACCGTATGAAAATCCGTTGCGTTGTTAAGAACAAGTAAGCGGACATACAGACAGACGCGAACAATGACTTTGTTTTATACTATTTAGATATAATCACTATGCATTACGTGTTATTTGTAAGGATAGGTTTATTAAGTTAAATAAATATATAAATTATATAACATTTTCAGGATTAATCCACATAATATAGTAGAGTTGGGTTCGCAAGGTAAAAAGCGAATAACGTTACGAACATTTCTTTGTGAACATGTAATGAAAGAAAGAAGTTATTTAATTTTGTAATACACAGAAGTACACATTCAACAAACAAAATAGTCAAATCAATAGCCAGTGATTTGATGAAATACATATAAAGAGAAGTGATGGCTTCGTTTTTCGAGTCAATAGTATCTTCAATCCCCAGTCCTTGATGGATAAGCAGGATATCCTGTATACGTATTATATGTCATTAGTTGTTCTGTGTAGGGGAGTGAAACATTTGCAAGGACCTTGCGACACTTAGAATAGTACTGTTTGACTTTGATTGTTTTTATCATAATTTTGTGTATAATCTAAGATTACCTAGCTCTTACGGCATTTGCAACTAACAAAAACCTACCATCATAAGAGATTATATAGTTGTTGCTAAAACTGACTTCATATACTAGATAGATAGATACATTGTTTATAGTAATATCTATTCATTATTCTCCAACAAAGTAATTATTATATTACTTTCACACAATCAAAGTCAAGTTTTTTTTTTTTTTATGGTTGACATGCTAGTTGTTTGACCACAGGTCACCTGATGTTACAACAAAGTGTCAAGTCAAGTGTCAAGTTATAACAAAGTTACTTACTTCAATGCCAAGTAGGTACTAAGCGTTCAATTTTCCCATTATCTACATGATATTAACAAGCAGTTCAATTAAACGTTTCAATTGTGCAATCGCATGATAAACCTTCGTAAAGTAGGTACGGTAGAAGGTTTGTGTTAAAATTAAAAACGAAATTATCAAAAAGAATGCCACGATACGAAATGTCGATCATAAAAATGTAACATGCAATTTGAGTCCGTTATTTTTCGTGAACTTTGCGCTACATTTTTATAGCGTCTATTTGTGAAGTTCATTTCAAATTGTTATATAAGAATAGTTAAATCGATTCTACGTTAATGTCGGCTTAGGTATGTCAAAGTTTTGCACGCAATCACTCAAGGACATATGTATTATGTACGTATAAGTTAGCAAGAAAGGTTGCGGAGTTATGTACTACTGCTTATTACTATTTCACTGTTCTATTCTACACTGATTTAATTTAATTACAAACAAAACAAAATCGTACAAATTAATCACACTAATATTATAACTGACATAGCTCAGCGTATTAACAAGCTGAAGTGGCAATGGGCTGGACATATCTGTCGCAGAACCGATAACCGCTGGGGTAGACGTGTTCTAGAGTGGAGACCGCGTATTGGAAAGCGTAGCGTAGGACGCCCTGAGACTCGATGGAGCGACGATATACGTAGGACAGCTGGCGGTGGATGGATGCGAAAAGCCGAAGATCGGGCTGAGTGGCGTGTCTTGGGAGAGGCCTATGTCCAGCAGTGGACTAATATAGGCTGATGATGATGATGATGAATATTATAACTGTGAAAGTGGCTATGCATGTTTGTTTGATACTTCATCACGCTAAGTAATACGGTTGTATGAATTTGGATGGTTAATTTGTTTTTTTTTTTTATTAATTTCGATGTAGGTACGTATCATAGGCTGCTTTTTATCCCGAGTAAAACGCGGTGCGACTTGATCGTAAATAGTTTCGTGGTTAATGTGCAATAGAAGTGGGAGAGGCGAATACCAACAAAATCTAGGTATCCCACTAATATTATAAATGTGAAAGTTTCGATGGGTGGATGTTTGTTACTCTTTCACGCGAAAACTACTCAACTGATTTGGTGTAGTGCTAGCTGGATTAACACGGGCTACTTTTTATCCCGAAAATATGTAGCCGGTAACACCGCGGGGTGCATCTAGTATAACACCTCGTCCTGCCAAAAACAACTATGAATTAATTGCTGCAGAGCCTATCTAAACCAGCGTTGATACGATCATTTATCTAGTTAGGCAGGGATGATATGTAAAGAGGTTATAAACACTTGGTCGGCGAACCTGGGCACTATACGGGTTCCCAACCCTGCAACGAGATGGACCGGCGGCGCGGCAATACCACTGAATGTTGCGAAGCTTCGACGTATATTGTACACAATAAAGTAATTCCTGTTGCCTTCAAACAAACAGATGGTAATGAAATCGCATAAAAAAAATCGTGTGCATCATTTGCTCGTACATAAAATACTTTTTCCTGCCAGATTACCTATTGCTGAAACATTTGTAAATCATCGCTGTATAAATGGTGTAGCTAATCTAAGAATATCGATAATTTAAAATCAACCCTGGCATCACTGCAGCATATAAGTACATATCGAAACACGTTACATATTATCCTCCGTGACCTATGAGATAGCCTCGCGTAATACAAATCTCTATACGCGACGAACACACGAGTTAAGTCTATGCTAGACGGTAATATTGAAACGGTCTTTATCAGGGTGACCTTGGTATTTTACGCACATATTGGAAAAAATGCATCCTAGGCAACAACGGCTACAAGACTGTAAGGATTGGACCGAACTGAGCTAAAAGCATCTAAAAACACAGCATGAGATCACAAAACCTTTTTCCTACTGACCTCGTTATAAAGATAGTTCCTAATATAATAATAACACTCTTTACACAATTAAAAATCATCCTACTAAGGTCACCTAACTGAATACGATGTGACCTAAACGTCTAGCACAGGCTCAATGTTGTGGGAATACGCTGAGAATATCAATTTGGTCTCACAATAGAACTGCGATAAGTGAGACGTTCTTTTCAATAATAATGTACCGGTACTTCTATTATTTATTATTTGCCGTTATAATTCTGAATATAGAAGGTAAATAACGCCTTTAGTATTAGAAACTGTATTCGTTGTTGATTGTATTTTCTTACAGTAAAATTGGACTGAATTGCAGCTTAGTTTCAACCGAAAACGTATTTAACCGTTTATTCTGGCGAGGCATACGTACTGTCGAGTTAAATGTCACCTTAGGTGTCTTATCCGTCTTTATTTTATCACATACGACGAATGCTGCATTAGCCAATAAGCTTTACGAGTCTGTGCCGAGATGAGAACATCACTCCAAAAAAAAAGGGTGCGAAGCGGCCAACCAACCAGCGTTATCAACCATTTGATGAAGAGTCGGCCTTCCTGTCAAAAACAGAACCCAAGGTTAAATAAGGAGCCTCGTTTAACCTTCAGTCATAGTAATAATAATAAATTTGTCTTTTAATATTATTAAGACAAGAATGATTGTCGAATGACACAAAAAAGACGACTGCGTTAAATGGAACCATATTGCAGTCATATTCATTTTTCAAAAATATTAAAACGGTCGTTGTTACTCGGGATGATCTAATGATCCTAACGATACCCCGTACATCTTAATCTGTTCAGGCATTTAGAAGATATGGTGGAATGAAGAGACACATACATGAGCCTTGAAAACTTTGCACTCCTTTTTGGGCAGTCGTATAAAAACAAAGTCCGACCGCGTCAGTCTGTCCTATTTAATTCTTCTAAACCACAATCACGGATTTTCACTGACATTTAGATATTTTTTACGCAGTCTTTTTGTACACAATACATCCTAATTGTATAAGTTATCTTTATAAGTAGAG
The DNA here is from genome assembly GCA_905404145.2 of Biston betularia. Lineage (NCBI taxonomy): Eukaryota > Metazoa > Arthropoda > Insecta > Lepidoptera > Geometridae > Biston > Biston betularia. The sequence continues at coordinate 8,642,260 of FR989879.1, forward strand.
AAATTCAATGTTTTGCAATCAAGTCGCCAAAATACATAGGGCAGGTCGCCAATTGAATTTATAATTTGGAATGCCAAAACACAAACGTACTTATCACTTTATCACGCGGTGAATAAAAGAGAAAACAATGAAATACTCGTAGGCAAAAGAAGCATTTGTCTGTGACCATATTCTCTCCCGTTTGAGATTGTCTGTCACTAGTTAAAATAATCTATCTAGTTAAAATAAAATGTTCAATGTAGAGGGTGACCGATATAGCCTCTAGCACACGAGAATGAGGCTCTCGATGACGTGATCAGATTATGAAACGCGATAGGACGTGCTATTGTTTTATTAACGAGAGATAGTTTTAAACAATACCAGTAAATGGACGTTGCATAAATACATGCCTAATAGTTGAATAGACATACCTGGGAGGTGCAGACCATCACGTCGCTTCATAGCTCGCGTTTGACCACATCCTACTTGATGTTAAGCAGTAGAATGTGGTCAGGTCTGAGATTAAGAACGCTTACCTAGAAGGAACCAAATTTTTGCGTCGTTTTATCCCAGTAATATTATAAATGTGAAAGTTTGGATGGATGGATAGACATTTGTTACTCTTTCACGACAAAACTACGGAATGGATTTTGATGAAATTTGGTACGGAGGTAACTGACACCCCGGATAACACATAGGCTACTTTTTATCCCGAAAACATGTACTAGCAGGTAACACCGCGGGGCGCAGCTAGTTTGATATTAAAAAAGTAAATGTTGTAAAATGCGTTTGATTATTATCGCAGCAAATTGTAACCACAGATTAGATAATAGTAACTGTGTCAATAGCCATGTCGATTATAATTTATTTTTAGACGCGTAAGATGAAACAAAATCGATTGGTGTTGGAGCCACTCAAATTGGATAATGCACTGTAGTTCAAAAGACGCTACTTTTTTATAACTACACGGCTTAGAGAAAAGTAGTACAGATAAAAAGTTGCGTAGAAAATTAGTGAAGATTGGTCGTACAATTTCGTTTGATATACGGGAACAATACACACAATAATACCTTGACATATACGTCACATAATGTAATGCCTTGACGTATTTGTGTGCATGTAGTTGGCGTAAGACTAGCGAAAATTGTAGGACCAAGAAGTCTTCTTCTTTTTTACGTTGCACAATAATAAAGTATCTACACGTACAATTTTTTTTTAAAAAAGTCGGTGTGTTACTTTTAGAAATTAGCTGTTACTCGCAGTTTTAACTGCGATGACGATCCCATAGATTCCAAATTAATTTTTCAACAATATTTTTTACAAATAGTTTTGTTTGAACTACTGATATCAAAAGCAAAGAAATGGCCGCGTTGATCTTTTTATCAAGCTTGACTGGCATTCTGGGAAGATAAGATAACGGATTTGTATCTTTACGAATTGGGATAAAGTCTGACAGAGACTTAATTAAATGCCGGTTTCCCGGCGAGTACAAATAAATATGTCGCCGGCAGCTCGGGTTCCGGTTAGTTAACCGGCACCGGCATGTATTTTTACAAAATTTAACTTAACTTGCCTTGATAGCACGGGTCAAATCTTGCAAGTTAAATTAGAAACACTTTCTCTTGTCCTACAGAGTTGAAATTTGCCTCGGAAAAAAAGTGAACAAACAGTTTTTTTTTCATGTAAAAATTAGTGAGACGAACGAGACGCTCTCCTGATGGTAAGAGATGACGCGTGCCCATGAGTGCATCACTGCTTTGGCGCTCATTACTTTGAGACTTCAACCCGGAACACAGCAATCTTTACACACTACTGCTTGGCGGCAGAATATCTGGTACTGTGGTGGTACCTACCTAGACGACCTCCTGCTAAGAAGATCTACCACCAAATAAAATTAAGTACCGATGCTTATATTTCTAGTGATATAGATATTTCTATATGTCTAGTGGTAACACCGAGCATTAAAGTTCAAAATTCCATATATGTGGTAGGTATTTGCAATATCTCACACCTGATGTACTTATATCATTCATATCAATGTAATTTAAACCTTATAATCATTCAAGTTTTTTCTCATCGAATTCCAGGTATGATCGCCGGTCAGTACAGTCCAGGTTTCCTCACAGACCTAGTTCGGGAGATTCGAGACGCGGCCAGGATACGGGAGGAGGCGCTGTATACAAGGGTGCGAGCCATGGTATTAGAAAGGACTGAGGTAAACAAAAGTACAGAGGTGACCACACCATTGTAGTCATATTAGCTCAGAGGTTAGCGCGATTGGATAGCAAAAAGAATATAAGTTTAAATCTCGGCAATTAACTTGATGTGTCTGTGAAGAAAACTTGCATGGTAGGGTACTTTTGCCGATATGCTCCAGCAACCTTACTTGAGAGCCAATTCCCTTTCCTGGATAAGATGTGTTTACCATTCTCAACCACGGCCATACTTAACATCATATGAGCTGTGTTCAACCACTAATAAAACATTGTCATTGGCAAAATTAAGTTTTACTATATATCAAAAACATGAATTACTGTAAGTTGTTATCAACCTTTTCAGAGATTGCAAATGTGCATAATATTTATCACAAGTCATTGTATGTGAGGCCGAAGTGGGATTTCGAAGTCGGTGTTGCGAAGCGGTATCCGTCGTACTTGTAAAGACAATTGTTGGTAGCTTTATTAAAGTTAAATAAATTACATGTATGAAACTACTTATCATACTTAGTAACAGTAACTTACGGGTAGTTCTATCTCTGAAACAAAACACATTTTTATGGGTCAACCTAAGCGTTTAGAATGTACGACGGAGCATGGTGGTAGAGTAGGTACTTTCTGGTACTCGGCTGGTTAGCTACCACCCAACTCGAAAATAAATCAAGTCATAAATATAAATATCATAATCCTACGAAAGTTTATGAGTATGGATGTATGGATGTTTGTTACTCTTTCACGCAAAAACTACTGAACGGATTTGTATGAAATTTGGTATGGAGGTAGCTGAGACCCTGGATTAATACATAGGCTACTTTAACGGGTAACACCGCAGGGCGCAGCTAGTCTAAAATAAATATCAAATTGAAAATCTGCCACCAAGCAACTAAAGGTGTGTTTCGGCAGCCTCACTTGCCAGTCCCATTCCAGGCTGTGTTTACGATCTTCGACCACGCCGTCACTTAACATCAGGTGCGCTGTAGTACACCAAGCCTGCCAACCATAAAAAACTCGCCTGATGTTAAACAAAGATGCGTGCTGATGGAACGTGCTTGTACTTGCGACTGGAAATAGTAAAGTATTTGAGCGTTTTTTTTGTGGAAAAGCAACGAGACAAACATAACGCTCTCGTGATGGTAAGAGATGACGCCTGTCCGTGACTTTCGCAGCGATATCCAGAACATTAAGTGATAAAAAATAAACAAACATCGCCGTTCTGACGCTCATCACTTTGATATATTCAGTTATTACTTTATAATAAAATTCATAGCATATAAAGCGTAGGCGAGAATGCAGCACGATTCTTATATATCTAGACGCCAACCTTGAAGACGTTTGACTTCTAATGTTTCTTTAAAAACAATATACTCGTACATTAGTCAGATACACAATGCGGATAGCGTTCTAACTTCTAACACGATTTTATTTTCGTGTAATTTGATGTAATAATATGATTTTATTAAAGGATTGTTACACAAAGCCGCAAAGGGCAGGTGTAAATGCTACTTACGATCAGTTCTATAGCTGAGTCTCAAATGAATTGTTTTATCTTAATCGTGCTCCATTATATATTTCATCGTATAATATCAGGCGGTTAAGCAGTCCAATGCCATCCTGTTATCTCAAATTGAGTCTTAATAATAGGTAACATTACGCTTATGTGCTAACGATTTGAATGAAATAATGCGATCTAGACTGGATGTGACATTTGGAAGTCTTGGCTTGTTTCCAAACTGGAAGCCAAAGTAGTTCGTCGAACTTTAAATAAATACGTTTAAATACTTGTAGGTACCAATGATACAGGAAAAAGTATTAGAAACAAATTTTAAATGATTACGTATTAAAAGGAAAAATGCTTTGTTTAATCTACATAGACAGGTAATTAACACAAAAATAAAATTTTGTTATTTATCCTGTCTGTGGACTAAAATTACGAAGGTGCATTAGTAGATTGTGTCTCATATAATCTCAAATAATGTATTGAGGACGAGAACAATTGTTTGAAGTCTAGAGTAGAATGCCGTAGAAAAACGTAGCTAGTGATTCAAAGTACGTCGCTTGGTATTTTCATCCCTCTGAGAAAAATAAATTTTCCCGCAATTTGTGTGGTAGTAAATTGTTTATATCAGTTTCTGCGTTTACATTTTACATCAACAAATATTTCACTTTCACTGCTAGAAAGTCATCTTTTATTCAATTTTTGTGAATCAAATTAATATGGTCTGTAATATTTTGATAAAAAGTAGTAAAAAAACTAATAAGAACTTCCCGCGTATATATATTTAATTTTATTATCCAATGCCGCGTCGGTAGGTGCGATTTTTTTTAGTACCGGCCAGGACTTTATCGAAGCGAATAAGCGTTTAAGCTTTTTAATTAAATTCAAAAGTCATTTTGCAGTTTTTAAGGGCGCCGGATTTTGCCGGCCCATTTTGCTCGCATTATTGGGGTTTGAAGTCATACCCTTCGGCGTATGAACCGGCCGCGCTAACCACTGTGCTATCATCGCTACAAAAATACGTTTAATGATGGGTACAAAAATCCCTCAAGCTTAAAGTCCTGTATGATCTAAAAAACCCCAACATTTTTTAAACAATAACTACTGTCCATTTTTATGGGATAGCAAGTAAAAACAGTAGTTGGTTCAAACGAAATAACGCTTTTCGATTTCACATCGCCTACTGTCTTAATACTTAACTACCGTTCTCTTTCCATAAAAATGCGTAATAAACTATGACATGGTGCCTAATTGCTATATTAAACTAGATTGCTCTATTGTTAGCGGTGTAAATATATTTATTACATTCTGTAGATTATCAATCGGTTGATTATCTGATTGCCAACTGATAAAGATAACAGTTAAAACGTCAAAAGTGCTCGCATAGATACGCTGTGTAGTACCTGACGACCGAGGTTTGCTCAATGATATGCGTGAAAACTCGAATAAACGCGTTTTCCCAGAAATTATATTTTCTAGCTAGAAATTTCTTAGCTAGACATTTACTAGCTAGTCGATTTTCCACCCCGAAAAATTCTCATGTAGCAAATTTCATCTTCCGTCGGGTCTTATACTGTTTCGAGTTTTCCATTCTTGGTTGCCTGTATCGTTCTTAGCGATAAGGCCGCCACTTGTAACATTAGCTCATAAGATTCTTTCTGTATTTATTTTCGTAATATTTTTGGGGTGAACAATATAGACTTTCTATCTATTTCTTCGAAATCGTTAGTCGTTTTCGAGATCTCAATATACTTAAAATATAGTATACATGTATGTATGTATACTTAATTATGTATGTAGACAAAACCAATATTGCTAGTTTAATGGCTTCTGTAGTATGGTTTTAATTTTTCAAGTGTTGTCTCATTCTCATTCGGCAAAGAATTTTTCGCAAGATATGGATTTTGGAAATCTCACTAATAAAATCTTGTTTGATGACCACTTCAATTGCCCATGCTGATGATATCATGTCGCTTCCTTTTGTGAGGCAGAATGCAAATGAATGTCCTTGGTACCTTATGCGGAGGTACATCATTCGAAATTGTTAAAAAAAATATTAAAAGACTAAATTTTTGCTATACTAAGCTCTACCAATCCTACCTATTTTCGAAATGTAGCTAAATGTTTTAATATCTTACTGGAGAGCCTGTGTTTACCATCTTCGACCACACCGTAGAAAAAGATAACATTTAGAATAAAAATGTTTTGCATACCTAATACTCTACCTATATTCAAATGTTTTTTTAAAATAAACATTAACATTTTGTAGTATAAACAAAATAATGTTTGTTCTGTGTCTGGGTGTTCTGTACGTATTTACAAAAAAAAAGAGTATTTAACTTATCTGGCTTCCAAATAACAAGCTTTGCTTAGTTTGGGGTCAGATGGCGCTGTGTGTAATGTCCTACGATATTTATTTTATTATTTATTATATTTAACCGACATGTAGCATACAAGCAATCGGGTTGCCTGATTGTAAGCAATCACCGTCATCTGCAATACCAGAGGCGCTACAAATACGTTGACGGCCTTTTAAGATATATTTTGAAGAATCCAATGTTGTATAAACTCCGTGTTCAGTAATAAACTTCTAATATTCGATTACATTTAGAAATTTCGGCAGCCTAGTCTGGTTTCTGATCTAGAGGTTCTAGATTCGAATTCCACGGCAAGCACTAGTCTCTTTTACATTATGTGAAATGAAAACATAGTGAGGAAACCTACATGTCTAAGTTTAAAAAAAAAACCCGCGATAATGTGTGAAGTCTGCCAACCTGCACTTGGCCAGCGTCCAAGGACTATGGCTTTACCCTTCTCGCAAAGAGAAGAGGCCCACGCCCAGCGATGAAAAAAAGTACCTATTTAAGTATTCCACCAGCTATCTGACTTCCATAGCACAAGATTTGCTTAGTTTGGGGTCAGATGGCGCTGTGTGTAATGTCCTACGATATTTATTTATTTAATGGGGCAGTTTATAAAAACAGCGCTCATCATCATCATTTCAGCCGTAGGACGTCCACTGCTGGACATAGGCCTCCCCCATTGACTTCCATAAAGACCGGTTGGAAGCGGCTCGCATCCAGCGCGTTCCTGCGGTCTTTACTAGGTCGTCTGTCCACCTTGTGGGTGGACGTCCTACGCTGCGCTTGCCGGTCCGTGGTCTCCACTCCAACAGCGCTAACCCAGTGAAAATGAATATTATCCCTTCTCTCTAATTAAAATGGGCATAGGATAGATAGACAAAAACTCAAATAATTACGTCCATTATAATAAATGCGTCCCAGTTATGTTTTATTGGCACACTGCAAATGTCATTGACGGATAACACATTATCAACATTAATTTTTCGTTGTTTAAAGTGTACTTTTGTTCACAGAATTTGGCGTCATCTGAAGCTAAATTGACTGAAAAAACTCTTGAAGAGATCAAGGTACGACAAATTTCGTTTTAGAACGCCATCTATTGGCGTTTGTTTGTCTTAAAACAAACATTTTACAGGAACGCTTCTCCGTCGCTGCTGCGCTGTTTAGTTTCATTCCAATTAGTTCCCAAGTTATTGTTAAGATGTCGCTTTAACCAATCTCGTAAATGTAAGTTTTGTATGAGGTTATGATTAAAGGTAATGAGACGAACGAGACGCTCTCCTGATGGTAAGAGATAACACCTGTCCATGACCATTGCAGCGACACAGAACTTTGAGTAGCAAAACAACGTCTAGGGCGTCGCTGCTAATGGGCATGGCATAGGTAATAACATCATACAACTTTTAATTTAATTACAAATTACGCAAGTGTGTACGAAACATGTACGAAAATAGACCTTTAGGCAACGTCATGTACAATTGTACATATATAATATTATTTCGTTGTAAAAAATTGCATTCTGCCGCCTATCACCTGTGTGTTCCGGCAACCTCACTTGAGAACCGGTTACTATTCCGGGCTACGGGTTTTTACCATCTTCGATCACACCACGACCACACATTTAACATTAGGTGTGGTCAAACACAGCTTGTTACCCAAAAATATTAATATATCTAGATGGTGACTGTAGTAGGTATGTCATATTTTTTTTTGTAGGTGACTAGGCTAGGTGTTTGACCACAGCTCATCTAATGTTAAATGGCCGTGTGGTCGAAGACCCTAAACGCCTAGCCTAGAATCAGTACACCATCAGTTGTTCCCCAAAAAAAGTATTTTAGCCTTTTTGACCAAATGTATGCATAAAAAAGAACTGATTTGTTTTTTCGCGAATTCCTAGTTGTGCCCATAGTAAAAGTTGTTCTTAACAATGTGTACCATGATCCCCATTCAGTATAGTATACCGTAAGCTTATAAACCTTTATACATCAAACATGATGTGCCTCAACTCGTATTAGCACTAACCTTCATAATCATTTTAACGTCAATTCCAACACTACTCCGACAAAACCAAACCAAAACACACTTTTTCACTCAGTCCTGTCCTAAAAATCCTTACGTTGTGTAAACATTTTTTTCCATATTTCACAAGATGGTTATTTTTAATGTTTTTACCTCAATTCGGCGCGAGTAGGTGCGCGCGGCTTGGGTGGTCTCTGAGTGCACTCGACGGTGTCTTCGAGTGCTGTGAACGACAGTAGGGCACGTTTTGAACAAAATTATACTTAGCTTTATATGATAATTAAAGTATCTACAGAATTTTACTGTTGGAGCCTTTGATCAAAGAAAGAAGATTTTTCCAACATCTGCTTTGGTCGCGTTTGCCTATCTCAAGCATACCTATATATATATATATCTAGCATGACAATTTGCGAACTAACTTTAGTATAGAAAACTTTACGAAAGTCTTTACGTGTTACTCTTTCGAATAGTGACGAATAGTTTAACCTTTAACCTAATTAACTTAGAGTTGCAGTTTGAATAGCTGCAACACGCCACTTTTTTCTCATGCGATTATTTTTGTATTTTATTGATCGACTAGCGTTTGCCTCGCGGTATCACCCGCGTAGTTCCCGTTCCCGTGAGAATACAGGGATAAATAATATAGTTCTTTCCTAACAGTGAACGAATTTTTAAAATCTGTACAGTAGTTTCGGAGCTTATTCAATACAGACAAACAATCAAATCAATTAAATTTTTCCTCTTTATGTTAATAATAATAATAATATAACTCTTTATTGTTCACACCAATTACAAACAATTGTAACAATATAAACTTAACACTAATGCAACAATTGGCGGCCTTATCGTTAAAAGCGATATTAGTATAGATGGTGATAATTAACGTGGCATTGACACATTAACTGCTATTGTCAGAATAGATAGAAACTTTACTGTGCACACCTATAATTAATTAAACAATATTTCTGTGTTCAGATTTGAAGGGTACTACAGCTAGCGTAATTACAGAGCTATTGAGACTTACCATTGAATGTTTCATAGTAAATAGCGCCAAAGTAGCGATTCCCTCGATTTTGTTTTATTACTCAAAGTTCCAAGTACCGCTGCAATAGTCATGGACGAGTTATATCTTACTATCAGGAGAGAGGTTCGTTCATCTCATTTTACATTTTGGAAAAGAAAGAAATGAAAAAGTACATTTTTTATAAGACACTACAACGAAAGAAAACTAAAGACAACGCAAACAAATTAAAAAAATAATTATAGACAACAAATTTTAAATTAATAAGAGGATTACCGCAGCTGTGTCTAGTGCATTAAAAAGAAAATAGGCTAAATAGCAATTGAAAAAAAAAACATTCAAAAATCGCCTTTAGACAATAGACATCCCGCTGCTGAGCAACTGATGTAGTAAATTACCTGAAATGATTATTTTATTCTAGAAAAAGTTGTAGGTAGGTACCTAATTAATAATTTCGTAAGTACTTGCCGTTTGTGATATAATTATAACCGTTTGACGTCGGCTTTCTTGCGTTTTAAAATGACTTTGGCCTCTGACTATGTACTATACTGTATTGTCCTAATGTTTATTGATCTAAAACGATTGCGTTGCGAAGCGCGCCTAGCAGTTGTTAATATTATTCTTTGCTAAATGTTCATTTTCACATTTGTATTGATTGTCTTACGTGTTATTTTCAACTAGCTGCGCCCCGCGGTGTTACCCGCTACATGTTTTCGGGATAAGAAGTAGAATATGTGTTAATCCAGGGTCTCAGCGGCTTCCATACAAAATTCCGTCAAAATCCGTTCAGTAGTTTTTGCGTGAAACAGTAACAAACATACTCAAAAACTTTCACATTTATAATACATACTAGCTGCGCCCCGCGGTGTTACCCGCTACATGTTTTCGGGATAAAAACTAGCCTATGTGTTAATCCAGGGTATCAGTTACGTCCAAACCAAATTCCATCAAAATCCGATCAGTAGTATTTATAATATTAGTAGGATTAGTAGGGAGTAGGATTCTTTTCGCTTACATTTTCACAACTATAAATTACGTACAAACGATCACGCCTGTTTGGCTTGGATAGGGACAAATTATGTTTTTTTTTCTCTTCTACGTTGTTTTTGTTTATGAGTGTTTTCATAATTATAATATGTTCGTCCTCAGTTGAGGGTACTTTTGAAAAACTATATGAACTTTACCCTCTGCCTCTCAGTGTACTGTGTTGTGCTAATGTTTGTTATTGCAAAACGCCTACAGGCTGCAAGGCTAGAGGCGACAGCGCGCCACCGATGTTTTTCTTTGCTAGCTGTTCAGATTTGCATTGATTGTAGTACCTGTTGTGACGGACTTATTTCACTCTGCCATTAGGTACATCTTTGAGTTTTAAAACGCTCTTAACTTCTTGGAACAATAGCTGTCCTTGTTTTGTCGCTGATAATTTTGAGATAAAAACTGTGCTAGTCGTTTTCATAATATCCACATTAGCTTTAGAACAATCAATTTAGGAAAAATTCGGAAAGAAGGCTGAAGTTTTTTTTTTCCTTCTAATGATGTATCTGTTTGTTGTTAGATACCTCATTGTTATTACAATCTAGCTTAGTTGAGACTAATTTTAATATAACTTAAATTGCTAAGTAGAGTATAATCGAAGAATGCGTCCATCGACACTTTTCTTACTGTCTCTATTAAGGGGAAGACACATTGTTCATGTGTTCTATAATATGCACACTCACTCACAACACTGACATTACTAACATGATACATAAGGCTAAAGTAAGATGAAATAACTTTGGTAATTTTGAGAGTCATCTATTCGTTCTTTTGCGATTAATTCTTTGTTATCAAACTTATTTAAACTAAACCTAAAAGACAATTACATTTTATTATGTCATCTAGCTCCACACTAAACAAAGCTTGTACTATAGTCCATTGAAATGTTACATTTTTTAGGCCTTACCTTGCGTTTCTTAGAGGACGCAATTTTATTTTTTTGATGTGTAGGGGGGGTAAGTGTAAAGCTAAAATCAAGTTTGTGGGGTCGCCACCCTTGTCCCACGGCCGCCATCTTGAAAATAGGGGTTGAAGCGGTTTTTACGATATATCTCTTAAACTATTTATCTGATAAAAAAAAATTTTAACGTTTTTTGTTGCAAATTAAATTTTCTATAACTTTGGTTCAGTAATTTTTTGTCGTAAAACTATAAATAAAAAAGTTATAAGTGAAAATGTTCAGAAATTCGAGAAAAAAATTTATATTTTTCGATATAACTTTTTTTTTTATCATTTTACGAAAAAACGATATCAGACCATTTTTGTAGATCGGTTTTTAAGGAACAACTTTTATATGCAACATTTTTTCATTAAGTCAATAGCTAAGGTTTTACAGCGCTCCGAAGTGAGTACTATTTTTCAGTACTCTTAACTATACATATTTTATACGTGGGTACTAATAATGTGTCATCAGTTATTTATTTATTTTTTTTATTTTGTTATTATAATTCTTTTAATTAGTAATTTTGCAATGTTATTAATAATTAATTATTGACTCTTTTCCACTCCATTACAGAATTTTACAATTATTGATTTTTAAAATAATTTTACAGCCTAAGATACAAACAATTCGCCAAGGCAGTGACAAAAAGTACATTTAACTTATCTTCACTTCCTCCAACACAAGACACAGCTCGCTTTCATACTTTCCGAGTCTACCATCAGGTCCAGTCGTGGCTTGGTAATAATAATGATCCTGAAGACTGGGGCTGGAAAAAATGTGGAAAATTATTGATGCCAGTGCAGAGCTCTAAACCTGAGCTTCTAAAATTGATCTTTTGCAAATGCAAAGGAAACTGTGGAGCGATGTGTGGATGTCGAAAAGCAGGGCTAAAATGTTCCGCAGTGTGCTTCCATTGTTCTGGAGAGACTTGCAGCAACGTAATGGAACTCTCAGAATTAATAAATGAAAATGACTTTGATGATGAACCGCCGACATTGACACCCCTTCCTTCTCCAGTTCTCCCACTGATATTTGATTCAGAAAACCGATCAGATGCTGAGCCGCAGCCTGGTCCATCGAAAAGACCGAGGACGGAGTAGTTCAAATTTATAAAATCACCGTGGATTAGGCCTATTGGGGATACCACGTAAAAAAAAAACGCGCCTCCAGACTCTACCTCGTGGGTGGTGAGGAAAAGAGTCAATAATTAATTATTAATAACATTGCAAAATTACTAATTAAAAGAATTATAATAACAAAATAAAAAAATAAAAAAATAACTGATGACACATTATTAGTACCCACGTATAAAATATGTATAGTTAAGAGTACTGAAAAATAGTACTCACTTCGGAGCGCTGTAAAACCTTAGCTATTGACTTAATGAAAAAATGTTGCATATAAAAGTTGTTCCTTAAAAACCGATCTACAAAAATGGTCTGATATCGTTTTTTCGTAAAATGATAAAAAAAAAAGTTATATCGAAAAATATAAATTTTTTTCTCGAATTTCTGAACATTTTCACTTATAACTTTTTTATTTATAGTTTTACGACAAAAAAATACTGAACCAAAGTTATAGAGAATTTAATTTGCAACAAAAAACGTTAAAAAATTTTTTTATCAGATAAATAGTTTAAGAGATATATCGTAAAAACCGTTTCAACCCCTATTTTCAAGATGGCGGCCGTGGGACAAGGGTGGCGACCCCACAAACTTGATTTTAGCTTTACACTTACCCCCCCTACACATCAAAAAAATAAAATTGCGTCCTCTAAGAAACGCAACCCCAAATGTAACTTTTCAATGGACTACTAAGGGAACTGGATAACTGATAGAATACCTATAAAACTTTTTTTTTTGTAAATACATTCTTATGATACACACAGAACAAACATTTATCGTCATATAAATGTTTGTCCTAGCAGGAATCGAACCCATGCCCTACAGCTCTTGAAGCAGATATTCTACCAAATAAACTAACAGGGCAGTCACCATAAAACCATTTGGAAACTGTTCTGGCTCAATGCTAGCGTTGAGCAGTATCTCTGAATAATAGTAAAAATGGTTTGTAATGTAATTCGTTGATCAAATATAGTAATAATTTCAAACCCAAATTATTAATTTTATTTGACATACCTACGCCATGCTCGTTTTTTATTTAAAAGAATTTTTTGCAACAATCTAAAAAATTTAAAAAGTTCTTGTACTACTAGTAAGGTAAAATAAACTTCCAACTAACAAACTTAATGTTACGTTACAATAAAATTTGATCCTTTATTCATTTACATTGAGTTCTATCTCAAACGCACAATAAAAAATGCCGGAACATAAATAATCACAATTTTACACATACAAGGGGCTTGTAAAATACCAGGACATAAAGAATAACAATTTTCGCGCTCTACACATTCGGGGGATTATAAAATCGGCGTGCGTCTGAATAAAACGGAACGCATCGATTTAACTAAACGCGGGGCATTCGCACATACGATGGTTGATGCGGGATGACTGTCACACCGTAGTGTACCAAGACAAAATCTTAATCTATCACTACATAGTATAAAACAAAGTCGCATCCCTCTGCCTCTATGTATGCTTAGATATTTAAAACTACGCAATGTATTTTGATGCGGTTTTTGTTTAATAGATAGAGTGATTCAAGAGGAAGGTTTTTATATACCACAGCATTGGAAAAATACAGACGAGGATGTGAAAGACATAGTTAGATTGGTGAGAACCTACATAAATAGTACAGCACGCTATGAACATAGTTGTATGACAATGTCTATTACGTTGTACAACAAATTACCTGACATCATTAAAACATTGCCTTTAGCTGAATTTAAAAATAGGTTGCGAGCTTGGTTACAAGAAAAAACATTTTACTCTGTAAATGAATATTTAAATAACTGATAATTGTTCTGGAATGGTGCTCGGTAGTTATCTCGGTGACTTGAACTTGCCTATGTTTTCTTTAATGTGTTTTATTTAAGTAACAATCAATATTGTATGCCCGCAAGGACAAGACTGTTTTTAAGTACTGGTATATGACTAATTATGTATTTATAATCTAACATTGTTACACAGTTTTAAACAATAAACATTTCTGATTTCTGATTTCTGATATGTATAATACTTGCATATGCACCACATTAGTATGTAGGTACATTGCACCCGTGCGAAGCCGGGGCGCTAGTACTATTATAAATAGGAAAGATTTTGATTGTTTGTTTGTATTGAATAGGCTCCGAAACTACTGGACCGATTTCAAAAATTCTTTCACCGTTGGGAAGCTACACTATCCCCGGGTGGCATAGGCTACTTTTTATCCCTTTTTATTCTGTGTCTGGGTGTACTGTGTGTATTGTAAGTATGTAATCACAAAAAAAACTATTTAAGTATTCTATCAGTTATCTGACTTCCATTGTACAAGCTTTTCTTAATTTGAGGTCAGATGGCGCTGTGTGTAATGTCCTGCGATATTTATTTATTTTAAGACAAACATTTGATAGATTTGTCTTTATATTTGACAAGCTGCTACTCGAGGTGTTACCCGCTGTTTCCACGTGAACACTGCATTTTTTGGGATAAAAAGTAGCCTATGTGTTTATTCAGGGTGTTGGTAACCGCCATACCATATTTCATTAAAATTGGCCAAGCATTATAGTCCGGGTGGCAGCGTTGCAAATACAAAAGTCATAGTAAGCCGGCTGATATTGATACTGATAGTAGATCTCATATGGCTAATAAGTAAACCGAACGTCAGCTGCCCAGGTAGCGGTGGGTTTGGGAGTGGGAGGTCGTGGAAGTTGTAAAAAAAAATTAAAAAAAAAGTGATAGTACGCCGGCTGAAACCCATTTTCATGAATAGTTGACATCATACTGAGTTGAAAAATAGTCGTCAGCTGGATGGAGGAGGGTGGATTATGCGTCAGCCGATCGCATGAACTTGTAAAAATCGCGTAAAAAAAAGTCATAGTACGCCGGATGAAACTTAAACTAGCTGATAGTTTATATAATTTAAAGTACGAAAACAGCAATCAGCTGCGTGGGTAGCGGTGGAAAGACCGTCAGCCGATGCAGTAAAGGTTGAAAATATTGGAGCATTGCTACTATGCGGTTTCTTTTTAAACACGAATTTCGAGGTAGATTCTGGCCTTGCTTGAGCCCATAACACGACCTTCGGGCTACCTAAGCCTCTTTCCTTAAAATTAATTAAATTGATTATAATAAAATGTATTTATTTGTTTATGTATTTATTTGGGTATATGTGTGAGTGTGTTAGAGAGGATGTGTGGATGTGTGTGTGACTATTGACGACTAGTTGTTTTTCTAATCTTGCTTATAATATTGATCTTATCTGGCTCTCGGTGTCGTGGCAATTTAAAGTAAGAGGGTATTCTTTGAGTTTATTTTTACAATTATGTCTGTTTTTGTCTAATAGGTTAAGCAATTTATATAGTTTAGAAAGAAATGCTCCTAGGTAACTATAGCATCTCTGCCCAAGTCTCGTTTTTCTTAGAGGTAGTTCCCATCTTTGCGTGCGCGAAATGCTATCAGCCCGTTGACGTTTGATTTGTAAGGGAGCCGATTTGTGAAATCTTAAAGTACAGTACTTAATAAAAAGTTGCCGAAGCCCGAGTTCCTTGGTATCCTTTTAGACGTCATCTATAAGGTACCGGAAGGGCTTTTCGTGAGCAATTTTCAAAATGAGTCTGAGCTCTTTCAGTTTTAATGAGGTGTGTACTGCAAGCCGACCCCTATGATGTGATGCAATAAATCTGTAATGATTTACATAGTTAAATTAATTCCTCTAGGAATGCGCTAAAGTATTGTCGTTAATGAACCTTTACGATTAAGTATGACTCTTATAGAACATGAGTCTTAATAAAGATACTACTACTAGAACTGTTCCTTAAGTTTATTATTAATTCTTGTTCACAAATATTGTCGAAGTGAACATTTCGCTCCCACAGTCTTTTTTCATAATATTGTTCAGAGTGATTCACGACTTTTCTCCAGTAATCCACAGATGCAGGCAGATGCTGCTTTAAAATTTTAAGGGCAGAAGTTTAGGTAGCCCGAAGGTCGTGTTATGAGCTCAAGCAAGGCCAGAATCTACCTCGAAATTCGTGTTTAAAAGGAAACCGCATAGTAGCAATGCTCCAATATTTCCAACCTTTACTGCATCGGCTGACGGTCTTTCCACCGCTACCCACGCAGCTGATTGCTGTTTTCGTACTTTAAATTATATAAACTATCAGCTAGTTTAAGTTTCATCCGGCGTACTATGACTTTTTTTTACGCGATTTTTTACAAGTTCATGCGATCGGCTGACGCATAATCCACCCTCCTCCATGCAGCTGACGACTATTTTTCAACTCAGTATGATGTGAACTATTCATGAAAATGGGTTTCAGCCGGCGTACTATCACTTTTTTTTAAATTTTTTTTTACAACTTCCGCGACTTCCCACTCCCAAACCCACCGCTACTTGGGCAGCTGATGTTCGGTTTACTTATTAGACATATAAGATCTACTATCGGTATCAACATCAGCCGGCTTACTATAACTTTTTTAGTAGCAATGCTCCAATATTTTCAACCTTTACTGCATCGGCTGACGGTCTTTCCACCGCTACCCACGCAGCTGATTGTTGTTTTCGTACTTTAAATTATATAAACAATCAGCTAGTTTAAGTTTCATCCGGCGTACTATGACTTTTTTTTTGCGCGATTTTTTACAAGTTCATGCGATCGGCTGACGCATAACCCACCCTCCTCCATGCAGCTGACGACTATTTTTCAACTCAGTATGATGTCAACTATACATGAAAATGGGTTTCAACCGGCGTACTATTACTTTTTTTTTTAAATTTTTTTACAACTTCCCCGACCTCCCATTCCCAAACCCACCGCGGGTGCGCCAGCTGACGCTCGGTTTACTTATCAGTTATTCGAGATCTATCGAACAAGATAGCAATGGATCGGCGTAAAATCATTACCTAAAATGCAACGCTGCCACCCGGACTATTAGGCGAGTGAAAAAGTAACAAACACACTAACAAACTTATTGTAGAAATTGTGCTCATTCTTATGAGTATTCTGCAATTAAGTCTAGGCTCTGCGTTGATATCTCAATCCCTCAATATTATTATTCAGAAGGACAGCGCTGACTGGATCTATACTTTCACAAAATCACCGACCATCCGTAGCTGTAACCAAAAAATAATACACTGTTGCACTCCTGTGTAACAGGTAGCCTGTTAACTTTGTATTTTGTAGTCTTTAGTGTCTCCCCACATCGCATTTGAAATATGAACGGGTGCGTGCGGGGTGAGGGACGAGCGCGGGTGTGAAGCAAGGGTAGAGGGGCGCGGGGGGTGCTAGGTAAATATTGGCAGATGTGAGTGGATGCCTGCAGCCAGGCGCCACCCCCCGTGACGTCACGAGGGGGCTCGGGGGTTCGATTCCCGTACTTAATATTTCATTGCAATTTGGTGAGTTATAATTTTGTTATGAATTTAAATGCGCGTCGAGTTTGAATTCCGTTTGAGGGAAAAATAGAAATTCGGCAATGTTGGGCTTTGTGTTACGGCTTACGACGGGATTTGCATAAACTGCTAAAAGTGACTTAACCTAACCTACTTAGATATTGAGATCATATTTTTTGCAGTGGTAATGGGTATCAGTTATTTTGGTACAATTAAGTTAATAAGGGAGCTAATAGGGCATATGATCGAATGTCCCGGAAAACGTCATTGCTATATCGTAAACGTTGTTTTGCAAATATCGCTGTAATGGCCAAAGACAGATTCTATCTCCTAAGTATAAAAGTAATGATACCAACGAGACGCTCTCCTGGTGGTAAAAGATAACGCCTGTCCATGACCATTGCAGATTGCAATGCATTTTATTTGCATTGTAATCTTGCTAGCTGCGGTACCCATCAAACCGAAATGTTTACAAACTACTGCTTATCGGCAGAATGTCAGTTACTGCCACGCCACGGTAGGTACCAAGGTACCACACCTTCCTAGTCGACCTCCTGCTAAGGAGATTTACCACCAAGTAATGTGGAGAAACATATTTTATTGACATTTCCCACACTCCGTAGAAGCTTATAGTAAAATCACTCAATCTATTTTACATTTTTTTATTTCGTTTTTTTTTTTTAATGTAAAAAGTAATGAGACAAACGAAACGCTCTCCTGATGGTAAGAGATAACTCCTGTCCATGACCATTGTAACGATACACATAACTTTGAGTAACATAACAAAGTCCAGGGCATCGCTGCTTTGGCTCTCATTACTTTGAGACTATCGATGGTTAGTCTCAACAGCCCAGTAATTTCGCTAGCTGCAGCACCCTTCAAACCGAAACACAGTAATGTTTACACACTATTGCTACCTAGACGACCTACCACCAAGTACACCTTACTGTGACTTATCGTGCTCGATTGTATCATGACACATTTGAAAATCACAGAGTAAATATAAAAAAATTATGATATATGGTAGTGGTATATAGGTACATACCTATATGGTAGTGGTCGAATGTACACAGTCCGGTACCAAAATTAAAGTAAGAAGAAACTTCAGTACTGAATAAAATGCGTGGGCTTCATCACGGTAAACCTATAGGTATTATAACCCTACAGTTATGCCAGCGTTTGCCTTCCAAATTAACATCCGAGCGCCGCACTTAAGTCTTAATGAGTTGATTGCAGTGCAAAAACGAAACGCAACTTGCTTAGCGCTACTGGTTTAACACGCTGCCGGCGAGTAACGCATAAAACGTGTTAAACGCGTTACCTATACCGCTAAATGGGTGGGTAATGTGAAATCCGAAAGGGTTACGAAAATGTGGGATAAGGTAACTGTTTATCTGATGTATTTAGCCCTTCATCAGTCATTAACATCCCACTGCTTGGTATAGGTTTAAACTCGAATGTTGGGTTAACTTCACTACCACCGCCGCGATTTGGAGAGTTAAAATTGGTCTTAAAACTTCTTCTACGGGCCAACTAACATGCGATACTCATCATTTTACATTCATACATTTCGGAGAATGTGCCTTGGAATTGCATAATTTGGTTACACCAACCCCATTCTATTACCGTAGGTACGGCTAGACAAGGCCTAAGCGCTATCCATACCTACATGGCGGATATTCCCCACGTACGGAATAAACGCTTCGATTCTTCATTCACACAGCGAGGATGTGAAACTCTGCCGGCGTCTGTTTTTTCCGCGAAGTACAATTTTGGTGTCTTCAAATCTAGAGTTAGCAGGTTTTTTTCTACGTAAGCGTGCTTCATCTTTGATTGCATCCTGCTTAACGTCAGGCAGGGTGTGGTCAAACGCGAACCTATTGCGTAAAAAAAATACATTCACGAGCGAAAAGGAAACAGAAGTATTCTTTCTAAAAAATGTATTGTTTTTTGACAACTTTGTACACGAATCGTGTCAAGAAAGGATGCAATGCTAGGCCGTTATCCGCAATGAGCACATAACGCGCCACGTTTATGTAACGTAGCGGAATTTTAGTAAAATATTGGAATGGTAGGTACTCGTTATGCCAATGTACAGTTAAAAAGCCCGACGAGATCTACTAGTTTTGAACTATCTAAATAAACTCTAAATGTGCATAAAGTTATGAACGCTAAACGCGTTTTCGACAAGGAAACTCATGTGAATTATATAATTGTCAGGGTCTGGGTTTCTTCACTCCACATATTTGTCGTAGTGTTAGTCAAATATAATCTATAAATGTAATTTTATTTGATTAGGTTCTTGAAGTTTCAAGATGTTTGGTCCACTTTATCTAGCTTGCGTCCTTTCTGTTAGCAGAACAACTGGCAAAATAATATTACAAAAGACTTAGGTTCTTTAAATAAAAGAAGAAAGCCTGGCCATTTACGTAGCAACTACCATTTAATCTATGCTACATCCTGCACGAAACTAATCGCTCCGATCCTTGCCCCTGACATTGGAGATGTTAAGAAGAACTAAACAACTAGACATCTCTTTCAAACTTGTTATAATTCGCATTTAAATGAAAGTGACACAGCATCTGTTACGGAGGCGGTCGTAAAACATTCACCCTAAGCCCTAGAGTTCACATTCGCGTTGGAAGCACGTTATTATCTGTTGGAATTTCAGTTCACTTCAATCAATTTTAAATTCTAACGTATAAAACATAGTAATATTTTTATCTTACTTTTGCGTGGTCGTACTTTCTAGTAATCACAACGCTCAAATTAAAAACATCTATGGAGTGTTTCGTCAGACAGCCTCATTTAAAAGCCAATTCTTATTACAAGCTTGTACATGCTTACACTCTTCACAATGTCACTTAACATGAGATTAGCTCTGATAACGCCTAGACAGTCAATGTAATATCTATAAAACCATATCACAAGAGAGTTTTTGCTAACAATAGCCAATGATAGCAGTCTATCATAACCAATGTACAGGCACGTCACAAACCGGCGGAACAAACAAAATTAGCCGTCCGTCCGCCCCGACTGGCTGTTTGTCAGCGCATATAGACTCAACCATGTAATCTTACTTAACGCGACCAGAGGACCCGGCGGGAGTTACTAAAGGCAGCGGTAGCGGGCCCAATCCTTTCATGTTCGCTGTATTATACGACTAAACAAAGAGAATTTAGTTTGTGGTTCCTAGGCAATTATGGCATAATATTATGCAGTCTCGTAGCAGATATTCTGCCGTCAAGCAATAATTAACAATACAGTTTTCAGGTTTGAAGGGTACTGCTACTAGTAAAACTACAGAACTTATGAGACTCTCCGTGGAATGTTTCAAAGTGATGAGCGTCAAAAGTTTTAGCTTGCTAACAATTAAAACTTTGAAGAGTTATGTATAGTTTAGTGCCATATTTGGTTTTTAATTATAAATGATTATTCACGTTAAATTGGTGATATTTCTCGACGAATAAAAACAGAACCATCACCATAGCGAAGAGTTGCGACAAATTTACAAGTGAAGCCAGCACTAACCACGCTTTATTTCTTTAACTTGTACCATTTCAAAATAGCTTCATCGCCAGCTTTGCGTCGCCAATCTAAAATAATCTCCCACTCTCCCCTGGCAGAAATCAAACTTGATTTACAGACTGAGCAATTCCTTCGCGAACCTTCACCTGTAGATCAATAGACGTTCACAGTTTATTACACTCTTAATGATAACGACGCACTCTAACGTTAGCCAAAATGTCATTAAATATATGCATACCACTTCTCTATTTTGTCTCTTTACAATGTACAAGTGTGATAACCCGGTTCAAAAATGCGCCTCACAAATGTGAGATTGTGGCTTCGACCACTTCAGTTCGGGTTCATAATAAAGGATTCTTTAAATTAACGCATATTTTTTTAATCATAACACGGACATCGTCAAAATCTTTACCCACCATTATCCGCCAAATATAAAATGTGGCAAAACCACCCTTCGAAGGTGCCTTAGATCTATACTCAAGAACGAATGCTGTCCGAAATGATACTACTTGACCTTTACAAGCCTTTGATTGATTTACTTAATCCCTATGGGTATCCTATGGCTCAAAGATCATGGTTGGTATTGGCATACATACTTTTTTAGACATGTTCTTTCGTAGTCGAGTTGCCCAAAATACAAGACCAATTTTATCAGTCTGGTGCACAACACCCCTTCAAGTTTCCACGGTTCCTGTTACGCTGGTCGTGTGCCATGATGAATTTGCGGAGTAAATGTTGCCATTCGTGTTTGATAAAAGGTTTCTCGCCGACAAAACGTTGTTACGCACTTGTTAGCTCTGTCAACGGTCGTGTTTGGCGTGGAAGACATTTTGCTGGTTAATTATAAGTAGGTTTAGAAATGGGTAGTTTGGATATAACGTAAAGAAAGTCAACAATTTAGGCGTAGTAAACGTTTTCCGAATTGGGAGACAAAACGGTAACCAAGATCACAATTCAAACATATTTTCTAAATCCATCAAGGAACTAAGTAATGTTCGACCCATACGCTTCAAATTACATGGCCTCAATGGGCTGCAACTTAGAGCTTTACTTAGAAACTGGGTAACTTGATCCAGTCGCTGGGGAAACGGCTACTCGTCTTCGAGTGATGGTGGTCGGTGTCAGGTGACATTAGCGCCGATTGGACATGGCGCCCATCATTAGCTCAACTGTACTCGAGTATTTGAGAATGTACTTTTGTTGAAATTTGCTTAATAGTACCGTCAACCTTTCTTGGACTTCACTCTGCAATCCTACTAATCCTACTAATATTATAAATGTGTAAGATTGGATAGATGTTTGTTACTCTTTCACGCAAAAACTACTCAGCAGATTTGGATGAAATTTGGTATGGAGGTAGCCAAGACCCTGGATTAACACATAGGCTACTTTTTATCCCGAAAACATGTAGCGGGTAACACCACGGGGCAGCTAGTAGGTTTAATACTTTTATCGACGATGACGAAATTTCTTAACATTTAATAGTATCGATGTGTGAGTACCGGATTCACTTAACTTCATCAAAGCTTGTAGTAAAATCACCACTACTTTACTAGGGTATGACCGGACTCGATCATAACTTTTATGGCTTGGAAATATCTAACTTGATTTTTTTCTATAATGTACTTTAGATTTTGAAACACTTAACATTGACATGCACTAAGTACGACGTCAAAAAACTAAGAAGAAGAACGTTTTATTTCCATCAGTGCCATCATTGCAAGGTTTCTATTGCAGAGTTCTCTTCGTGCTTCGGAAGTGGAAAAGCGCCGTATGATGGATCGCATCAGCAAGTTGGAGGACGAAGTGCACTCTCTCAGAATCACCGGCGGGTATGTCACTACAAAGATTCTATTCTAGAACAAAAAATTACTATAAATACTTTGTACGTTTAAAAGATAAAACAGTTTGCAGTCACGCCCGATAGATGCGCTGCAGGCAGTACCTATTCATACATTTTTCTGTCGATTACTTACATAATAATACTAATACAATGGTGTTTTTTTGGTAATTTCTATGGTATCCTTAAAATTATCATAATCGAAATTTCTTGTCAATATCGATCTTGATCTTGTGCCTATTTAAGTAATAAGTTTACTAAGTCGAAAGAGGGTGATTACACTCATTAAAAACGACTATCCGTAGTAGGGTTATACATAGATTTTTAATATATTTTTTTACTTGTTACAAGAAAAT
The DNA here is from genome assembly GCA_905404145.2 of Biston betularia. Lineage (NCBI taxonomy): Eukaryota > Metazoa > Arthropoda > Insecta > Lepidoptera > Geometridae > Biston > Biston betularia. Next base: position 8,665,550 of record FR989879.1, read on the forward strand.
GTATGATATTACTTTAGCTTGAGCTAAAAGAAAAATTAACCATTCTATAAGTAGATATAGAATATATTGAAGTTTCGGCAGCCCAATTGAGAGACCGTCTGGCTTCCAATCTCCTCCAGATCTCCTCCTGGGTTCAAATCCCACGCCACGCATCTCCGATGCGTATTGCCGATAACTTCAAACGATGAACCGTGAAGGAAAACACGGTGAGGAAACCTTCATGTCTGATAGTTCTAAAAAAAAAGTTCTCGTAGTTGTGTGAAGTCTGCCAACCCGCACTTAGCCAGCGTGGTGGACTATGGCCTTATCCTTCTCAAAATGAGAAGAGACCTGCAGTGGGACAGTGCCTTGGAGGCAGAATACGAAACGCATACGGAATCATTTTTTTATTTGAGTATTTTATTGTACAGACTAGATCAAAACGAAAGTAAACGAACGAACGGCAATATCGAAGATTCCGAGACAGAACGCATGCGCCTGCGAAAGGAACTCGCCGACATGCGCAAGGCGAAACAAGCGGCCGAAGAAAACTCACACAAGTATGTATTTTGTTAGAAAATATACGGGGTTATGTGGTAGTACTTACTAAACTAATGGGAAGTAATTGTACTAGGTATTATTAAATTATAACTTCTACTCAAAACCAACCCTGAAATTGCGAAGAAATATCAGCTGTTCCGTACATTTCGTCGAGGGTGAATTGATTTTTTTAATACTCTGTATTATATCTGTCATAGATGTGGGATAGTAGGTCCCAAACGGCTGAACAGATTTTGATTGAGTTTTTTTTTCGTTTGATGTGACTGCATTGGGTTTAGTATTCTTAGTTATGATTGAAAAAATATCTGTTCAGTTGTTTAAAGATTATTAACAGCTATTTTAAAGTTGGTGAATGAATAACCATTTTTTTACTGTATATTTTGTTACTGGTGTCGGGTTTTCTATTTTAACTTAATTGTAGAATACTTGATATTTTATAGCCTTTTCAGACTTGGTTTAACAGTAAAAGTTACTTATGATAACTATTAGGTACAATGATGTCCTAGAATTATATTATTTTGTCTGTCATCAAACTCTTAGTATATAATTACTCACATTTCTTAAACTTGGTTTTTAGAATGAATTTATTTTAGCTGTCAAATCTTAACATAGATGGTAACGTGTGACAAATTTGACATTTTCAGAATCGTTATAAAAATCGTGTTAAATGACGTTTGTTGTCAGCAAACAAACGAAAAGTAAACTTGAGCATTCACTAGTAAAAAAAAAACTATAAAAAATTCGGCAACTATTAGCCAAATGCTTATTTGTAAGAGCTACAGACTTACAGAATAAATAAAAAAGTATATAAACACATTTGAATATATTTTTTGGTAAATTAATGATACGAACTAAATCCAGATGGTACCCAATAACCCTGTCCATGACCACACAGCGATACACGAATCTGTGTACAAAACAAAGATTACAAAACACTCATTATCTTGATTTGTTTTTTTTTACACTACTGTTTGGCGGCAGAATATACTATGATGGTACCTTTCTAGGCGACTTACTAGGGAGATCTGCTGCTTAGTAAAATTTACAAACTGGCGTTTGACTGCCATGCTCTCGATGTCTAAGCAAAGATGCTCTACGATATACTTTACATGCAAACAAAAAACTTTGCGCCAGCAAAGCAGCTGATTTATTTAAAACTTGCTTGGTTTGTTTAGTTTTGGATAAAAAAGTGTTTTGCGTAAGTATTTTGTTTCGCAACATTAGCTTTTTTGTCTTAATATTTAGTACCATTCGATAGCAATGCTCACTAGTGTATGCTCAGGTTTATAAGCATATTTCTTCATAGTTTGTAAAGCCAATTTTAGCTAAAATGCACTTTTACTACTTCTCGCCGATGGAAAATAACACGCATGAAAGAGGGGTAGAGCACATTTTTGTTAAAAAAAAATACTTTGAGACATTACCTAATTAGACCGTTGGAATTTTCGTGTAATGCAGTAGTTAGAAACACCCACTCAGCCATTCCACTTTTGTTGATCAACTTTATAAGTGTAGGAAGTCTTTTTAGTAACTTTGTAAGTTGAATTTTTCAGAGACAATAACAGTGGGGAGAGTAACGATTAAATTTGTAAGTAAGTAACGTTTTCCGACTTCGCTACTAATTTATGCTAAAGCTTACATGTCTTAATGGGGTACGAGGGTTCACTGTCACTATAATCTATAGGGTTAAACAGAAATGATATGCTAAGTCAAAATTACCATTGTGCTCAAGTTTTTTATACGCGCGGCGAAGATATGGAACTCTGCTGGAGTATTTAGTATTGACAATATGTTGGTTGTTTTAAATATTACATTTATATATTTATTAGAAAATTTATCAACTTAATTCATGAGAGAAAAAACCATTAAACTGCTCATATTTAGGTATATTTTTGTAGAGCGGCAAACAGGCAGGTTGTTCGCTTGATGGTAAGCTCACCGCTGCCTATGGATACCTGCAACATTAGGATTGTAGCCGATACATTTTCAACCAGTGAAATGTTTATAAACGACCTTTTTAAAATGATGTAACTGCAGAAAATCCGAATATACCGAACATCCGAACGACGCGGCATAATATCGTTTAGCATAACAGTTCTGTCTAACCCTGTATACTTTTTCATGTTCTATCATCGTATTGTATAGTATCGTCTGTCAAGTCCTTTTCATCCGTTGATCAACAAAAGTAGATCGGCTAGAGCTCGGCACAAACTGAACGTCGTGTTCCAGACTCGAACGTCTAGTTACCCACCTGCGTTCGAAATTCAACGGCGTCCAATTAACGAACGGGCCCGATTCGCTGCCGAGCGAGCCCGAACACGAGCCGAACGCGAACATTCGCATTCGTCGCGCGAGCGCCAACTCGTCAACGAACTCAACGGTGGTTTTCGGACCTGTAACAGATTTGTAGCGAACAATTTGCCATTTCGTCTGGCCTCTTGCCATAGAAATAATCTGGCCTCTTATTAATAAGATTGCTGGAAAGTGACTATGAGTAACTTTTGACTGTGGTGTAACCCTTTAATTTAAGCAGACTATTTATGGTGAAGAAATACAATAGTATTAATTAACTCTTGTGTGCCTAACAGCATCTGGAATAATATTTAGTAAAATATTTCTAAGGTTACATTTGTTACAAGTTTTGAAAAATAGTAAGTATATAATAACGAATGCAAAGTGGAAAACTGATACTAGTGCTAAAACTAAACGAGAATATAATCATAAAAAATCAGACGTTAAATAGAGACGATCAATGAAAACAAAAATTATTTTAAAACCGTGATAGTAGATTTACTTCGCTGGGAGACAAAGAGCGCCTTATAGGTAGAGATGGAGTCACTTATCCGTGCGCTATACAAATTCTATACTAACGCTAACTTTGTGTGAAAAGGACATCACATCTGTATCCCGTAAAACAAATACATTAATTTAATTAAATCTATCAGTGTTCCACTCTTGCATGCCTCTATATTTGAAGGATTTTCATCGCGTCTACAGTTGTCTCTCTCGCACATAATTTAAAATATCTAAGTACAAAATCACTGAATGTGGATTTCAGAACAGTGTTTATATCTGGCATATATAACTCACAGAAAACACAACAAAATAATACTCATATACCTACTACAGTAAGAATTACCTACTTAATCTAAAAGTCCGCTTTCAATGGGAATAATTATTTTCTAAATAATATTTGTCCAAAATAAAAGCCAGCATTTTGGTCACTTGTAACATCGACTATACGAGAAGACAGCTTTGTCTGGTTAGACATCTCAAGATTTGACTTTGTTAGTTTTTATCACGAATCAAATTTCAGAAAAGTAACATAGGTATAATTCAACCTAACAGTATAAGTACAAACAGAAAGTACACTGACTTGCGTAATTGACTTAACGAAGATAAGTTCATTAGACAAATATAATTTAGCCTGTACGTGAAAACTCAAAACCAAATCCAATCTTGTGCCTGAATTAGATACATCCCAAGTGAAATAATTGCATTTTGTAAATAATTGACTGTTAAAATTTAAGTATTTATATTACTTATTAAGTAGAAAATATTGTGGTGGCACTAAAAAACAAGAAATTGTAGTAAAAAATTATCTTAAAATGTATGTTCTTGAAACTAAAATTTGAGGATTGTGTACACAGAACTTGGCACGCATATAAATGTCAATTCTTTTGTCGGCGAAGTCGACAACGACACATATTCTTACTATTGAACTTGGCTCTCATTTCACATTTAAGTTTTTATAGGAATTGTATTAATATAACGTATTAATTATCACTAGATCTTAACCTTTGACATAACCTGCCAAGTTTACTGAGGCGTTCCTTTTACACCCTGTACACTACACACAGCACACATACTCGCACACACATACACATTTTGGAACTTCCTTATTCTACCTAGAAATAAGTGCAAAAGAGAGAGATGGCTGAGGCACGATTATAATGCCCTCAACATATTTTATTGTGATACACATATTCTAAATATTGTTGTGTAAAAATGCCATTCTGATTTGTTTTAGGGGATTCACATATTTGGTGTAATATATTGCTTCGGCACCACTACTATCCCACACTTTTGTTTCGTCGAATCTCAACACGATATACTGGAATTGATATACAACTTTTAAGTAAGCACTATAATATTAGCTTTTTCTGACGATATAATACGAAACATGTCTATAGACGCGGTCCGAAATAGGCCAAATGTGCCGATGACGCCAATAACTTTTTTGACAGTTTCGTGTAGAATCTGGCAGCCGTATTGGTATAATGGGCGCTATTGTTGTCTTTAGGGCTATGTCTTCAAGAATATTTAGAATTATTACGCGCTATATAATTATGGTGAGTTTGGACAATTTATTATTTACCTTTGATAATATAATTATTATGAACAACGATACATATGTACTAGATGGTGTGATCCGATCACTCACTTTGGTTAGCTTGACTGCAGAGCAGTGTATACACCTTGTTCAATACCAAAAAACAATGTAATTTACTTGACGGAAAATAATTTCGTGACAAAAATTATTTAGTAACGTATGACAAATTTATCTACAGAACTATCACGCAGATTGGTTGGCCATTTCGTACACACTTTGTTTTGAAGTTTTTTTCTAGGTACACATACGAGTAGTTTAATTGTTGATTATGACGAACAATGTTTTTTAGTAATAGGTCAACACCCAATATTTTTCCTTGCTAAAATATGCTTATCAGAACAATAATAAGCAATAAATAACTATTCAGAAATATATCCATATAATTATTATGTATATATGTAAGTATAGTTATGTACATCGATAAAGTATGTTTTTAAACGACAATCATTGTTCGCTCAACGTAGCGTTGTTCTCTTTAATTTTTGCATTCAATCATGTTTGTGTTTTTATCTGAGCATTGAAATGTTTAAATAATTTTATTATGTTTTGTGTAGTGTAGACATTTGTGATTTGTGTTTTGCTCATTTTAGTAGAGTATTAAAATTGATTTTGTCTCAAAATATTTATACTATGCAGGTGCTAGAATGTATATGGTTGCTCACATTTATATTATAATTAAATTGTATTATTGTTATAGTCACTTTATTACATTATCGCTCATTACAGTTTTCTTACAGAAGATACTTTTCCTTTACATCTTAGAATTATAGTACAACTAGTTCTAAAGGCTTATTTTTTGTAGATATCGTCATATTAAGACGGAATTACTTTTTAATAATATCACATACTGCGACTATAGTTTTAATAATATCATATACTGCGACTATAGTTGAATCGGTCATTTCAAAAACCACTTAAGTCACAAAATTATAATTTTTCAGGAATCAATAAAAACTGTATTATACACAAACAAATGAGTTTTCAAGGACTTTTTTATGTTTAATTTAGTATTTGAGTAGTAAAAAATTAAAATAGTGTATAACCTTTACAGTTTATTAATAGAAATAATGAAAAAAACCTGAAAAACAGTTCTTGACTTATGTTGTTTTAGCGAGAAATAGGGTTAGTGGTATATAATTTAACCAAAACAATCGTAGTAATCAAATTTTTTTTGGCTTATAATTAAGAATTACACTTAAAAATAATCTTATTAACATTTTACATGTATTAATTAGTCATGTTTTAATATCTTTATGGTACATAGTCATATTCTCCATCATTCATCTGCATTATCTTCAACATTTGCAGTTGACCAGCTAAAAATGTTGTTACAAAATGGCATATGCTCTTACAGAATGCTATCTTGAACTTGTTTTAAATCGTCTATTTTTTTTTTGATGGGCACTTTCAAATCATAGGTTTTGGTTGATGGAAGTGAAACAGAAGTTGTTATTTTCTTTATTAATGAGAATGAATGTTTAATCAATCCATCAATATATTCCTCGGCTATGATAGTTCTTTTTTGATCTGAATCATACTGAAAATTCATGTATGTCGAAGGTGCAAATGACTTTTTCTGGTCCTTCGGACTTGTTTTCCATAAGATTCAGTTGACAAACATGTTTTTTTGTACAAATTTGGCTACTATTTCTTAAATTCGAAAACATCTTCAGTTTTTAGCTCTATGACTGTAAATGTTGAGCTGGAGTTCGAAACCAAATCAATGTATTCTCCTGGGACGTAGATACAATCATGCTTTCGAACATTTTTTTTTATGACTCCAAAATCACGTATGGAAAAATACTGATAAACTTTTTCAAATCTTTTAGAGTCAGTCAAAGCCAACATAAATCTCAACAATGTATTATTTTTATTTAGACCGGGGCAGCCGTCGGAAAAAAGATATAAATATTTAATATTTGGCCCAATATTATTTTTTATATAATGCATCAACATTGAACAAACCTCATTGGCTCCTTTGTTAGCAAGGCCTTCATGATACATGTAAAATGTCGATTTGCCTGTTTTTAAATCCTTAATATCAAAACAGTGAACCCATAATTGTCGTAAATAAAAAATGTTTTGTATAGGTATGTGAGGCAATGGTAGATTTTGCATAAAATCGAATGTTGTCGCTGCAACATCATCTCGTTCCTTACAAAGATCTTGAATTGATGAAATTTTGTTGTAAAACTCCTTGGCACGTCCATCTAGTGGTGCATGCAAAAACCTCTTAAGTCACTGACTAATGTTGTTTATGCAATGAACGTCTTTCACGCGGTATTGTTAAAAGATGAAGGAATGTATTGACTTAAATTGTTTTTACCCAGAATACGCATCTACCTTTGAGGAACCATTTTCAGCAAAAAAAAGCATTTTGGAAAAAATGTGACTTAAGTGGTTTTTGAAATGACCGATTCAGTTTCAATCAAAGTTAAATATAGTTTATGTCTTGTTTCACACTTTTTTATGTTTAGGTAAGCTGAAATTATGAAGACGTTTCTAGTAACTTTAAAACGACTAACAGCCATTAGAATTTGCTGTATTATATCTGTTAAAATATCCCGAACTTTTATTGCACATAATTGTATCCAAATTCGTGCGTCACTATTTTATGTGTGTGTGTGTGTGTGTGTGTGTGTGTGTGTGTGTGTGTGAGTGCTCTCTAAAATTAATATAGTGTTATAGAAATATTCATCCACCAGTACATTTTTAATAATTAATTGGTTACTTATAAATTAATTATTGTATGTTTTAAATCATTATTAAACTGCGTTCACACGATTTAAGTATACCCCTAGCTAGACAAAGTAATTTTTGCTTCATTTTTTCAAACTGCTGCTTTTACAGTGTTTTGTTTTCGAATTAAAAAACAATTAGGCTTTTTGTCCTCCGTAATTAGCTGTTGTCCGTTGCGAACTTTGGTATATAGTTAATCGACGATCAAATCCATTTTGTCAAAGCATACTTACGTGATCGTTTAAACGCGGCTTAAAGGCTCATTATCTATTCTTTTAGTAATATTTGTCACGTTTGGTTGTGCATCAGTAAATTTAGAAGTTTAATCTAAACTTCAGATTTTTTTGTTTCATATTGTTAATTAATTTGAAAATAAATTATACATTATGTGATGTAGCACACGCCATTGATTAAAATTATTTTTTACCCTATGATATTATTATCTTTTCTAGTAATTTTAGTGTTTCTCTAAAATATTGTCACGGTTTGATAATTACGAGTTTGTGCAGATTTTTGTGTGCATTTTTTTTGGTATGTTTTCGAACTAGTGTATGCTCTAACATCTTGGAATCTCTAACAAGAGGCAATTTTCAATAATTGCAATTGTATTTGTCTACTTGACAGAGAAGCAACACAAAAAAAACACTTATCAAAACTAAAACTATTTTATAAATTTTCACCCCTTCATTTCTCACAATCACTAACCACCGACATATTTATCTTAGTATAGACTGATTTTTATTAATTTATTGACTTAAGATTAAGTAACATACCAAATTTAACTTAACACTAACGTTTGTAGTTAATTAAAAACATAATAATCGTGTAGTTTGTAAAGGTACATGTTCAATCAAGAGTTGTACTTAAATATTGGAATTGTTTTAATAAGTAATTTGGATTCTAGATTGTTTGTGTAGGACAATAGGTAGAGTTTAGTGTTAAACTATCTATAGTTCAAGATCCAACTTGTAGACAATAAAAATTGTGTATTTAATGTAACCAAATGTTCAACTATACAATTTAAATTGAACTGATAATTCTATCCCGTTGTAGATAAGTAATACATTTTCCATGATCTTAAGCTTAGTGAAGAAACTTTCATACATATATTAGGCTGAAATGTCCTATACCAATAATGTATTATTTGGTACATATACAGAACGTTCTGAAACTGGACGTCAAGCGAGCATGGACAGGTATGTTGAGGCTTTTGAATCAACGGCAATAATGGGTTTGTCTTACCAGTGGGATCTTGGGCTATTACCAAACTGTAGTGCTATTAGTTAGGGAATAACTCCATGGTGTTAACTTCTGGTCACAAAATATTACTGCCCAGAAAGCTATTGTTGAGCCAACGAACATATCATAATTTGTAATTACATGAAGTACAACTTTTATTATGAAGTCAAGTCTGAATTCATGACAAATATTCAAGAACGGTCCCTTAGAAAAAGTTGTTCATGTGTAACAATTTTATAACACGTTTTAAGTTTAACAATACAATATTTTCTTTTCCGTATTTTATTTTAATATTTTGTACCAGAAAAAACCTACCCAAACAAAAAAAAATCTGTTAGAAATATGAAGTATTCTGTAGAAAATGAATGAAAATGTAGCTATCGTTCAACATTTTTTTTTAAATCTAATACTTGCTACGTATTTCTAAAAGTTTTTTTTCTAGGGGCTTACTAATATTACAGTCGACTGTCATTTGATGTGGTTTGAATGTTTACGATTTTTTAAACTTCTTTAAACATTTAAATAATTTTCATCGATTTGATTTCTTCTTTTTTGCGTATGTTTTACAATAATAAACACCAGATACATCAGATGTCAGTTTTCTAAATAGTTACTTGTTTAAAAAAAGGGTGCCTTAAATGTATGTAACGTTTCCGCCCATTTGTAGAGAAAAACTGTACATAACCGCCATACTTGTTAATATTATATAACCTACTTAGGTACATTATAAGAAACATTGGATCAGTATAAAGCTGACGTTACACCAAGGCAACATTCATGTTGAGGCATGCTATATAACGTGATTTAGGTATGTCGTTTAGTAGCGTGCTACAAGTAGCAATGTAAGGTAAGGTGTAAACTTTCTTTAAGTGAACGAAAGCACTAGAAATTATATAAAACGTAGTAAATATTTCGTTTGACGACTTTATAATATATTTAATTTATTTAGCCACTTGATATAAATGTCACCGAAGTTCACGAAATATATGGGGATCGAATACTCACTGCGACGAATTGTAAGCTGACACACTGAGACGTGAGGATGATAAACGCTAGAAATTGCATGTAACAGCGTAATCATATATTGTATCTGATCTCATCGTATTTTTGTATTATGCTACAAGTGAATGTCGCCTTGGTGTTTTTCACCTTAACATTTGCTTAGGTTCAGTATAAAATAATTATCGTATTAATAACTAGGACAATCATAGACAACGCTTTTGTATTTGATATCCCTTATACCGGAGAAGAGAAAAAATAGTTATATTCTTCATTTTCACCCTAATCGCTGGTTGTCAAAAATGTTAAAATTAAGTAATAATATGTTGTAAACTTTTGAATTTGATACAACCATGTACTAAATGCCCTTTCTGAACGTTCATTCCGGACAATTAAATTGCAAGATTATCCTGTAAAATGTCAAGTGATTTTCTGGAAATCTACTGATTTTAGTTATTGTCTCCTAATAATCCGATTTAGCGACCCAATATCCCGTTTTTTTTTTAACTATACACAAAACCTTATATTATAAAACTAAAAATGACACACTAAAAAATCTGATAACACAAAAATAATGCACAGTCATGCCCATGTACTCAGCTCGATTCGGCATCAGCCGTTGATCATGGCTCTTTGCTGCCACTCCTTGATTTCATAGTCATAGTCATAGTGTTTTATTGATAACATAAGTTACAAGTCAAATAATAAAAATAAACTAAATTAAAATAAGTAGAGTTAAATTAACATGCCAATTCGATATTTAAAGAAAAAAAACAAAAATTAAATTTCAATAAAAAATAATAATTAAAAAAGTAGTAAAAAAAAAATAAAAAATAATTCGAATTATATAAATATAGCTTATTATGCCACCTCAATATTTAATATTATATTTTATGCATTCTACCAGTGTCAAGGATGCTGAATCACGCCCAATCTCCGTCTGCCAAACCTGTCAGTAGCGATGTTAATTGTTTGGTCTCTATACCTTTACCTGTATCAGATACCATAAATGATGAGATACATTAATGAACCTTGTCTTTCGTTCTTTCTTGTTTTTCATTTCTCTCCATCATCAGAGGTCTAGTACCATGGATGTCGAAGCTTACATTCTCCCATGTTAAAACGATCTATCAGAGCTCCAAATTTTGTAACTATTTTAAGCAACGTTTTACTACTTATTTTTTCTGTGGTATTAAAAAAATCTATGTAATATATTTTCTCTTCTCCGCTGTAGCGGAAACCGCGCCTTATTCTAATCAAAGAGGAATTGTAAAAAAATATTAGAAACTGAATGTTATTCATAATACATGTTTTTGAGCAATTATAATATATTTGTACGTTTAATACTAAATTCTAATTAACTTGAAGTATTAAAACTATTCTAAAGTACATAATAATATGTTATAATCCTGATAAATACCTATGTAGTAAGCTAGAGTTTGTCTATTTTGCCTAATATACTAGTTACGAAACAACGTTAAAAACTGCCTATTGTACTCAAATACTCATTATTTTGCAAGTTTTAATTACACAATAGTTACGTATAAATACATTGTTAATATGATAATTGAAGGGTTTCATAAATGCATAATCAATACATAATTATAACCAAAACATGTTTGTTTTATTATTTATTTACGAGTTACCTGCGCTAGGTTTTTTACAGATTTAGTTGGTAGTAATTTCAGATTGCGATTGAATATACTTATAAAGATATTATGTATATCTTTGCACAAATTTAACAGTTTAAGCTCATTGTTGGGGTTTGAACCCACGCTAACCATTGAGCTATCATAGCTACAAAACTATACGTTTATGTAGGTATATCAATGCATTGTAATCAAGTCGCTATAATTATTTACACCCATGTGAAATAGCGGCGGATCTCTAGTAGGTACTATTTAAAGAAGTGAACGATAAAGAAAAGTAAAGAGTTAAGTATTTTTCTAGCAAAATTAATTAGAACTATCTCCTCGGGCACGGCAGAAATAATAACATTAGATAATAACCAGTTCAATTGCGTTTTAACCCCAGCTTTCCGGAACTAATTTATTCCAGAGACAACATTGCATTGTTTTTCTTTTGTGCCGTTTTAGGGTTCCGTATTTTATAGTGAGTAATGAAAACGATTGTCGCGTGGCGTTCACGTGGCGCTGGGCCGATGGGAACTTCGACATGTCATGGGGTCAGCATGGGAAAGGTGATGGGCAGCCGATGGTCGTTAGTTTGTAATAAGGTGTTTGAATAGTACTTGTGGTAGGAAATGTGTCATAGCGTGAGAATTGGAGATTCGTTCGCTACCTCTGTCGACCTGATTCAGGTACCTATACGATTGACCACGTCAATTGGTTTTAGTCATAAAAAGTAATGAAAATAATGTACTAGGTACTACTTGGATGGACAGTATTGTGAAAGATAACCTCTGACCTACGGAGTCTTAGACGCGACTATATACCCCTCTTGTTGGATGCTGCTCCTAGGGGTCCACCACACTCGGTACACACCACAAACAGTACCAACAACCCCTGGGAAGAAGAGTCGAGGCGTATTTTACTTAGGATGCGGCGCCAAATTGGAAATCAGTGATTACCTATAATTTTAATGATTATTCTTCATACCAAGCCGCGTATTACGGCAATTTGGAGTTCCTTAGATTGGAAGCTGGTTTATATCAGACGATAATATCTGCCCCATAAGACAGTTTCGAAATCCAAAGTTTTATTCCGTTGCCTTTTGATTTGACGGAGAAAATACGGAAATTAAAGGCCACCTCATTATTTCAAAAGACCAGCTATCGAAACCACTTTCTCCCGTAATTTCTACAGTTCCATTCAGTAGTTATTGTATTAAATATTTCACCGCGGGTTTGCGCAGACATGCTAATATAATATTCATTAGACCGCAACGCGACAAATTGGGCACGGACGCACGAATCACTCTACTAGGGAGGTACACTACGCACAAAATTTATTGACCACTTGCCTCTGGAATACGTGAAATTTTTTGTCGCTGCATTGTATTATTTTATGTTGGTAGGTACCTACGTGAGTGTAGGAAAGGGATGGAAAGAATATCAGGAAGAGTATTGTTATCCAAATTCATTTAATGTTTGTAGGTACTTAGTAAAATCATCATTTTTAAGTACTTGACCCGGACTCGATTTTGACTTGTTTTGTATGAGATAGACTTATTTGAATCATAAAAGTCTCGTAATACATGGCACTGGCAAAAAGACACAGTGTGATGCCAAAAACATATAAGATTTAGAGATAGTATTATAGTCAAACATTTACTGCATTTGAAGTACGTAATAACAGCGAAAACACAGAGTCAAAACATGTTTGTTACTAAAGTATGGGTGGATTGTTGTGTAATCAAATTCAACATAGGACAAGCATGTGACGAACATGGATGTTTATTTTTGTATATGTTTTGGTATGTACGTATTCTATTTACAGAAAAAAAAGTATTTATGTATACAGCGGACGATATAACACTGCTACTTATGTACTTACCATCGAGAGCGCGTCATCATGTTATCATTGTTAAATTTGCTGTAAAAGTAAAAAGTACGTAGTTGTATAAAAATAAATTTTGAAACGTATTCGTATTTCGTACGTCTTACCGTATGAATACAGTTGTGATCCGATTCTGACAAAAAATTTGCAGCTATTAAGTTTGGCGTGCACTTTAATAATACCTACTGTCTCTTACTGGTAGGTATGAACGACCACCTCTAAAAAGCTCGACCTCATTACCGAGTATGAATTAATCACTCTTGTCGATAAAATAGGGAGGTGACTTGTCGATGTTCATTATTTTTTTAATTATGTAAAAGTAAGTTATAGTATGTGGCGGACGAAAGACCAACATTCGATCATTATGTGTCTCATAGACAAAATTAAGTTTCAAAAACTCATGTAAGTAAATACTTCGTTATGAATGTAATATTAAAAGTCAAACATCTTAAAAGAGAGCGAGCTAGATATCTTACATACACTTGAACGTTACTTATTCCTTCTAAGTTTGATTTTGGCGTTGCATTTAATAATAAAAGTCAGGTCATGTCCTAGTGGAGACCACGGGCGTCTGGACGTGGGGCCGTCCGACGCCCATTTACTGGTTAGGTCTCCGAAGTGGATCATGATGTGTCCAGTGTTCTGACACATCGTCATCGTTGCGGGGTGAACTAGGGCTCCCCGAGGCGGGGCCGCGAGAACAAACGCTGTCGAAGCCGCGGTAGAGTGCGAAAGCGTGCCCGCAGCCTTGACACAAGGCGCTGAGGTGGAACACTCCAGGGTTTAGTGGGTAGGCCGTCATTAGGACGGAGAGTCCCACATAATCACCCTGCCTGCACCAGAGCAGGGTATACACAAAGTGGTTTACCAGGAAAACAAACAAAAAAAAAGGTCATGTCCTAGTCGATAGAGATTTTGGGACAAGAAATAATCAGAAAACAGATAAATACCATAAGTAACCCACTAAGAATTCTTTAGCATTAGATAACTAAGATGGTACTTTTTCGGTAATCAATATAATTTCGATAGTTTGGTTGGACTCACTAGCTCAATGAATATTGTATGTTACAATTTGTATAATTTGATTTCGCCCCACCTGTGTCGATGCAAAGCGATGGGGCCAACGAAGCGACGCGACATCGAATTATCGATAGTTGGATGATTGTGATAAACAGACAATGCAATACAGATACCAAATGTGTGAGCGGGCAAAATCAATGTTGTATCTACCTTTTTGACGTAACCGTCTAACCGACATAAATAGTGAAGCAGTTTTGGCTTGACAAAACCAAAACTGCTCAGTAACCGAAGTGTAAGTATTTCTTTATTTCTTTTTATGTAGTTAAACTAAGCAATATAATTGTAATATATCAAAACGATCACTTGGTGGTAGATCTCCTTAGCAGGAGGTCGTCTAGGTAGGTACCACCGCAGTACCAGTTATTCTGCCGCCAACCAGTAGTGTGTAAGCATTACTTTGTTCCGGTTTGAAGGGTACTGCAGCTAGCGAAATTACTGGGCTGTTGAGACTAACTCTATCAAAAGTCTCAAAGTAATGAGCGCCAAAGCAGTGATGCCCTGGACTTTGTTTTGTTACTTAAAGTTCTGTGCATCGCTGCGATGGTCATGGACAGGCGTTATCTCTTACCATCAGGAAAGCGTCTCGTTCGTCTCATTACTTTTTAAATAAAAAAAAATAAAAAAAACGATCACCAAGATCAAATTACTATTTATTTTCCTGTCTAAGGGTTATCTTCCTTCTAGCATTCTTTTAGAAATAAGGTGAGCGGAAGTTGAACACCTTGTAAACCATTCCAAAACTACCAATAGATCTTCTTCTTAGTCGTTTGCACTCTTGGCAGAGTAGTCGTGGCTCGCTCAATCTGTCGCCATTCTTCGCGTATGGACGTTTTTCTTGGGCACTCATTCACAGGACAGTGCAGTGTAGTCTTTACCTGGTCAGTCTAGCCCAATGGGGTTCTTCCACGCGGTCTTGTTGTGTCAACTTTGCCTTGCACTACAAGGCGTCCAACGGAGGCGTCATCGCGTCGCGATATGTGCCCAACAAAAGAGTGAATGCGAGTTTGAACGATGGAGTATAGGTAGACGATGCTTGATGCCAAGTTCTTCCAGAATAGACGGATTCGTTCTGAACTCAGACCACGAGATTTTCGCATTCTTCTCCTTTCGAGAGTGGCTATCTTCTTTTTCTTACTTTCTCTTAGGGTTGGTCCTAGTAGTGTAAAGAAAAATAGGAAACACGCACGCCCTGATACTTGTCTTATTTTGGTGACCTATCTAATATTCCGGTTTGGTATGTGGAAATTGAAAATCTCATGTATTTACACTCATATACCTTCCTCTTCTTTGTTTTTGGCGTCGCATTTTGAGCATTTGTCAGTGTCAAGTGTTTTACAATAACAAGATTCTAATTTGCCTTGTAGCTTGTTTAGTTCATAGAACAATATTTTAATTTTATTTTTATGATTGACGTCAAATTACCGATGCGTGTACAGTAATTTTTATTCTAATAACAGCTTTACACCATTCATTGGATGATCAGAGCAATAGTTTTGTGTCGATAGGACGTGAGACAGCATTTTACAGCCATGCAACAACACGTGAGTTGGCGTAACTTATGCCATTTCTAGCACCTGGTGTGCTGGCGTAGTAATCATAGCTTAGTAGTTATGACATTGTAGCTATTGATATGTTTTTATATCGAGATATTATTTGACATTTGTACTTTATTTGACATTTTGTTTCTATTCATCGACATGCAATCAGTATTTTATTAACTTTTTTAATTATATCTATCTACTCATATTTTAAATGATTATTTTACGAAATTTGACTTGAAACATTGGTGATGAATAAAATATTTGTAATTGTACCTAGTTAACGCGTCTGGTTCGTATTTTGCAGGACGTCGGTTTAAATGTTTTTATTAAAACTGGTATAGAAAACGTCGCAAAGAAACCATAGCACGGTAGTGAAGTACTGTCTAATAGGTACCCGGCTATGTAACTACCTACCTTCATCTTCATGTTGGAAATCTGCCACCAAAGTCGTTATATCGGTGTACTTCCACTGTCTTATTATTTAGGAGCTAGTTCCTATTAAAAGTAGTCGTGATCATATACGATAATTCGGCTACTTTATATTAAACTAAGTAATAAGCGCCAAATCAGCGACGTCCTAGATTTTGTTTCGTGACTCAAAGTTCTATGTATTTCTGCAATTGTCATGCGTTATCTTTTACCATTAAGGCGTATCGATCGTCTCATTTTTTTATTAAATTAGTTATTTATTTAACAAAAAAATCTTTTAGTCTATTATAAAAAAATATCTTAAATAAGAATTGCTCAAGTATTCTGCCATACAAAATCATCAGTGTGGTACTTAACGATATCTACTACTATTTAATGTCATAAAATCAAAATCAAAATGTATTTATTTGCTAAGTAGGTACAGATGTCAAAATGTTGGTACATAAATTAAAACGTCGCGTAGACCATACCTAACCCAGAATTGGGTGTGCAAAAATTAGGTAAAATAGAGTTACTTATTACATAACGACAAATTTAGATATAGATAGATGTCATAATACTATAATTAATTTGTTAGTTAAAAACTCAATGTTGTAATTTCTTTGTTTTTTTACCATTCATCTTTATCATCGCGGAAGTATGTTCTGTGCATTTTTGACACGTCACCCTTATCGTTTAGATGCGTTTAACCACCGCCTATCTGCATTGTGCACGCTTATTTAATCAATCAAACACCCTCCGAGCACGCTTATCGTGATACCCATCCCGACAAATTACATATTAAGTACTGGCAACATTAAAAAAGCGCACTGTCAGTGTCAAAGTGACAGTTATCGTTCCCTCCAAAAAGATTGCAACGGAAGTTCGGACGTGCGCATATGATTATAATTGTTATTACAAGTATTTTTTAATGCGAGGGTAGCCGTGGGAGTGAAGCGTAGAGGGTGAATCCAGGTATTTGAGGGTAGTTGTAAAGGGATGAGCTCGTAATGTGCTTATTGCGAATGATTGAAGCCGCCAGGTGTGTTGACTCTGTAAAGATATAAAAGAGGTGTCCAATACAATTATCTCTTAAAGGTTTCAAAAGTCAGCACAAGTTTACAGAAAACAAATAATGATTGCCCGTAAACTTGTTTTTAATGTAATATTATAAGTATGCACTTACTTAATTGTTACCTTACTTTTGTTTAAGTATACCAAAGGTTAGAGCTTAGAGCATTTTTCGTTACTTAGTTTCTTGTACATTTAGACACAGCTCACGACAGACGGTAAATAGAAATAAAATACTGTGTTTAATTAATACCAAAAAAATAGACGTGTTAATATTTCTTCATTAAAAAAATAGCAATGCAAGTTTAAACTCGTGTCCCATCCGCAGTTTATTTTCTTACAAAGAGTTGTGGTTAAAAAATGAACTAACTAAACCCTTTTATTGCCGAGTAAAAATAGTCAGTTGCAAAAAAATAGGGTGAGTAAAAAAAATATTATTATTTTGCGCGGGAAAAACAATCCCTGTTTCGTTCAAAAATCGGTCGTCCATGTCTTCTGAAGTGGGTGCGTGGTATCGGCCACGCGTTATGTTATTTGGTTTTAATTTAATTAATTGGAGTTGTGACCAATCTGTTAACTATAGGGGCATATAATAATTATTTACACATGCTCATTTTTTTCTAAAGATTGCAAGAGATTATTGCTTTTAGACAATTGATTGTAGAGTTTTTAGATAGTATTGCCCTGATAGATACAGTCTAGGTGCCTTCAAGTCGTGAGTGAATCGGTTTCTTCTAGGCGAGCGTGCTCCACCGTAGACCGTACATCAGGCGAGTTAGCGGTCAAACGCAAGCCTGTATGTAATTTTAAAAAATCTACTAATTTAGTAGAACTACTTACAGTAAAAACTCAATTTAATATAATTAGACTTTTGCATAATCATTTACTTCGCCTATTTGATTGAGAATTTTAAAAAAGTGCCTACTGAGTTAAGCATTCCTATTAAATAGTTTTTATTTTATTTTATTAGAGTACCTACTTTAAATATATTTATATATGGGCACTTATGCAGTTTTTTTTCATCAAAACGAACGATATACGTACGTGACCATCGACTGAGTTTGTCATTTCTCGGCTCACAAAAAAATGCCACATAGTCGTTCAAAAACGCTGTGTCATGTGATTTTCGTCACTAGTGGCCAGTGAAGACCACCCACAGTATGTTTGCTCTATGCCCCCTATTTAATTGTCTATGCTAACATTGATTATAGTGCGACAATTAGCCGTAAAGTTATGTGAGGAGCCACTATTGTTTTTTCTATTAGCACTATATGAAAATTATAAGTGTCCCCGTTCAGTCGTCTCGTTGAACAACTTGGTAGGGGAGTATAGATAATTTTTAGTGTGACCGCTGTTGGACTATGTTGAGGCAGGTCTTTACAACAGCAATTAATATGACTTGTGATCTTTATTGTTTTGTTTGTTCATTTTATAATGCCCGACATGTTTTACTGAGAACTTTCGTATGAAAAAGTACTTATTCTGTAGAACATGGTTAGGTTTTGATGTATTATAATTTGCGTATACTTATCTACATTATATTACCTACTAACATGAACCAAATTATAACTTTGTTCAGGGCAACTATAGAGCTGTTAACAGTGCGCTTTCTTCAGTAGGTACCTACTTCACAAGTAACATTAGTTTATTTAGAATTAATTAACAATTTTGTGACATGAACAATTACAAGTACATTTTACATGTAGATACAAAGTGTAAGACGGTCATCATCATCAGTCTACTTTAGTCCACTGCTCTCTTATTGCCGATCTACGGCTTTTTGTAAGACTAAGTACTTACTTACCCTATTTACGAGTATGTACTTACCTAGGTACCTAGTATAACTAAATTTCAAAATAAAAGATTAAGTAAAAATTACTAGTAAGTACCTAATTATGATTTTTTTATCATGTTATTTTTTTTTCTTTGGTTTTGGCGTCGCGCTTTAGCATTTGCCAGTGTCAAGTATTTATATATTTTCAAGTTTCAAAAGTTAAATAATTGTCCTCGTAGCTAAAGTTATAGTCAAAGTCCAATCTAGGTCAAGTACAGTCCGTGTCAGTCAAGCCCAGTCATGCTTTAGTAAAGTAGTGGCGATTTTACTATGAAGCTTCGATGGAGTTTTGAAAGCAACACGAAATGTCATGTTTCTCCACATTATATCATTTTCCCACACTCGCGCTTGTGATTCGGCACTTTATGAATAAAACACCACCATTTTTATGCATAAACACTCGACAAAACACTAGTTTTGGAATAAATACAACGGGGCGACACGTTTCTTTCCGCGTTCCCGCCAAAACTCTTTGTATATTGACATACCTTATTTTGACATTTTTGTTTTTTTATTCATTGGCGTATATATCAGTGTTTTTTTTTTAGTTTCAACACTCATTTAACGATATATTTGAAATGATACTACGGAATTGACTTGTAACATTGGTGTTATCAATAAAAAAAATGCATTTGTTTAATACCGCAATTCTTGCTTCCAACATCCACCTACTCGTGTTTAAGGATCCTTTATAATTCTTGTAACTTGTAAGTTCTAAAGCCACTACCCACGCGGCTGACCATCTAAACACCTTGTTAGCACGGTTGCTGGTATAAAAACACTCCTTGCGGGGGGCTGCATCTAATTAAAGGGAGGGGGTAGGAGCGAGGTAAGAGGGGGAGGAGGGGGGGAGTTACACGGTAGCCAGGCGCTAAGTGGCACTTGCAGTAAAACCATCATAAACTTGTGTCTTCGCTATAACAGGTATAGCCGCAGGGTGTTGTAGATCGACAATATGTTATAAGCAATTAGGAACTACTTAGTAACTAGCGACGAAGAAGTGTTACAAAAAAAATAATTAAGAAAATTGGAAAATTCCAGTTTTTTGCAATAAATTCTACTCGGACGAAGTCGCAGGTAACAGCTAAGTATTTGATTTTTTTAATATATAGTTTTCCAACATTTTAATTTTTGGTATACATAATACGCAAATCTCGCCAATTGATATGCTAGCCTAGCCTATATAGTAGGGTCTAGATGCGCGCTAACCCAGAAGAAATCAACTTACTCTGATTTTTTATATGCAGTCTAGGATGGGCCACGCTTACCTAGAAGAAATCTGTTTACTATTGATTTAAAGACACCCGTAAAATTAATATGGGCTGTTGAGACTAATCATCAAAAGTCTCAAAGTACCTAATGAGCGCCAAAGCAGCGATGCCCCGGACTTTGTTTTGCTACTCAAAGTTCTATGTGTCGCTGCAATGGTCATGGACATGCGTTATCTCTTACCATCAGGAGAGCGCATCGTTCGTCTCATTACTTTTACATAAAAAAAACCTCTCGGGTATCATTAATAATAATACTTTATTTATATGACACATCAAGAAAAATTTACATTACATAAAGGGAGTTAGCACCCGAACAAAAAAATCTGAATCTCGGGCAGGTTTTTCAGGTTACAATTTTTCTAGCTAGTTTCCATTTCTGCCTGCGGCGGTGCCAGACCACCCGTATTCAAGCACTCTCGTCTAGCCGCGCCTCCCGGAACCTGGGAACCGGGAGCCTCCGCAAACAACCCGTCTACTCTAATCGAAGGATACTGTTCTGCGTTAAATATGTTTTAAGGACTACTGTCATAACATATTATTAGTGTGAGCAAGTGTGCTTACTTTGCGCAAGTTTGACTGTGACTTGAACTTTTTTTGATTTTTAAGAGAAGATTTTTATTGACTTGATTAGCACTTTATTGTACACACCAACACAGAAGAAAAATAAAACTTAATTAACAGGTGTAACAACTGGCGACCTTAAAGGCGATTTCTTCCAGGCAACCTTAGGATGGAAAGGATCAGAGGAAGAAAACGACGGGATGTGCCAATAACGAGGATATAAATATACATTTAGGGAAATACATAACTATAACATATCCTAATACATAGATTAAAGAAAAAAGAAACATTAAGACACACTTAAGTTGTCATCATCATCATCATCAGCCTATATTAGTCCACTGCTGGACATAGGCCTCTCCCAAGACACGCCACTCAGCCCGATTTTCGGCTTTTCGCTTCCATCCACCGCCAGCTGTCCTACGTATATCGTCACTCCATCGAGTCTCAGGGCGTCCTACGCTACGCTTGCCAATACGCGGTCTCCACTCTAGAACACGTCTACCCCAGCGGTAACCTAAGTTATATTCTATTCTATTCTATACAATTAGTATCATTATATAAATATAAAACTAATATTTGTATGAATAGAACATATATACAAATAAGCATCAAATAGTAATAACATCAATATAATAATTATATCTGGGAAAGATAAAATGGTTAGGTAAGATATTTTTTTTTAAATCAAATATGCATGTAAAGTTATCGAAATACTTGATATTGGCAATACGTACAAAGTGCGCTGCCAAAATTAAAGTTTTTTTTTTTCAAACTGAAATTTCGCTGATTCATATTAGTTTCCAAAAGCTTATATATTTGCGGCCTGCTTTAGAAATAAATATTAAAAAGGTGACAAGAATTTTGTGATTAGAGATACTTAGTTGTTTTATAAAGAGATGCTACTATTAAATACAATAAAAAACATCTTTTCAAACACCAAATCACCAAAAGTTTGTCTGAAAGTCTAAAAACTCATAACAACGACAAACCCCACCATTGCTACATAACAAACAAAATCATCCCATTCTTTAGTCGAAAACAATCTCAAATCCACCACAAGCGGTCCTTTAGCCACTACAACTTTTAATATACATCAGATTAGCCATGCTTCGCCCGCGGCTACCCTCGAATTAATTCCTCGTTACGGCTGGTAAACTTCAATCTGGGGTCCTACTTGCGATATTTTATCTCCTACACTCTTATGATAATATTGTAGCGGTGATAACAACCTTGTTGATGCGTTCAGATCGCAAGACGTATGCCGCGGTTTCAAATTCTAACGATGGAGTTTGGCAGCGAACGAAAACATCGCAAGGAACCCATAGCATAGCGTCTAAATTCTCTCTATAACCTCATTTCCTCGTCTCTCTTTTTTTTTGTTTTTTTTTTGTCAATGTTGTCAAGCAATGGCGTTTTCAGGTAGCCTCGATTAGTGCCGGTTTCCATTCAAGGCTTGATATGTTTATGAATCTTCGATCACACTGTCACTTATACTTACGTTGCGGTAAAATCTAGCTTTTCAATCATAAAAAATCTAATGAGTGAGATAGTGGTCGAAACAATATCAGGCGAGTATGAATAGGGTCCTTCTCTAAGCACCCTAACTTTAACATACCTAGAGATTAGAATCCCGAGTAATAAAGTTCCCAGGATGCCCGTGGGTGCCACTTGTCCGGGATTATGGGCACGGATTACGCCCGAGGCGGTTTCCCGGGATTCGCGAATTGGTGCGTAATAGGAAAAAATAGGTTTCCATGACGCCATCACTTAAATATAGGTGGTTTTATTTTGAAGAAATTTATTTTCTCTGGATTCGATGACCCATATTGTACCTTTCAAGGAACACATACTCCGGCAGCGAGTTCCACAAAATCGCGCTGCAAATAAACTATGTGGAATAGAAACGGTACTTATGACGTTTTGATCGCATTTTGATAAGTTTATTTAATTAATATAGTGAAGATATCAGGTAGGTTCCCCTCTTATGGTAAAAATACAAATACAAGAGTTTTTAATTTATTTATTTATTATTTAATACTAATTATGATAAGTGTAGGTACATATTAGTGGAATACAGCTTAAATCGCAGCTGTTATCTTTATTCAATTTTGTACAAAATATTTTGTTTTATGTGCTTTAGTAATAAAATAAATATGTAAGGTTTACTTTTTATACAACGCCGTTTCATAAATTGTTCTCGAAAAAGTTACAACATAGATTTCAGTTTAGATACTTACATGTGGTTTCAAATTTTTTAGCTCTAAAGGACTCTGAAAAACATTATAACTTTGGTATTATTTTGATAATTAGTTGTTTTATACATTAATAATATATTAAAATTATTTTGATGTCGACTTCTAAGGTTACTTCTGTCACCTATCCAAAGGGGCTAATGATTTTTGAAAAAATAATTTTATCAAGTTTTTAACTCCAAAAAAGCTAATCTGCGTAAACTGAAACTTTTTTTGAAAATGATCATGCTAGACTCAAATGTAATTTGTATTAGCGTCATGTAAGCCTATTTTACTATCGTTTTGTGGCATAACTTTAATTGTTTTTTAAGAGTACACGCATTACGGAGGGCCCGCCGTGGGACCATGGCCCGAACAATCGTGTATGGCCCTTAACTATACGCAATAGCTTCAAGTGGAGAGTGCTTTTAAATACAGCGCTACCATCTTATACGTACACTTGGGTGGAGGAGCCACTACGATAAATACTTAGGAAAACTGACAGCGACAAGTAACAAAACAATCGATTTTTTTTCAGGACGATTCTAAGTATAATTTCAAAGATATATGAGCAATTTTTTTTAGTTGTTTAAGTAACTTCATACACTTTTAAACTTTTTTGTGAGTGTAGTTCCGTTATTTAATTATTTCGAGAGTTAAGTTGGTTGTACAACATTACTGTTTACTCTGTGGTTGTACAAACAACTAGTGAATTTTTGAATGAAGATTGTTACTTGAAAATGACGACTTTATCAAACGTGTGATGTAATTCCACTTGAAATATTATGTGTTTGATAAACTTTTAGATTGCTATTGATAATGACAGTTAGTAGTCAGATACCCGTGGTCAGTTATTATGAAACTACTTAGTAGCAAAGTGTTTACAATTGTATTAAAAAAAATATTTGTAGTTTGTTTTGTTAATGTCAAGAATTCGAGATAAATACTACCTATAGGCATAATATAAAACGGACTTCAAATTAGTAGGCTAAGACAATGATGTTTGTTTGTTTGATGTGATGTTTTCTTTTATTGATCATTGACACTTTATCCGCTATCACATGATCCAAAAGTTTATTAGAAGATCCACAAATTGATTAGATACTAGCTGTGCCTGATACTTCACTTGCATTTTTTTTATGGTTGACAAGCTGGGTGTTTGACCACAGCTCATCTGATGTTAAGTAACGGTATGGTTGAAGATGGAATTGAATTGGCTCTCAAGTGAGGCTGCCGGAACACACTGTTAGATGCTTGACGACAAATTTTCAACTTGACTACTATAAAGTATACTTTCTCCACCACATAGTTTCCTCACGATGTTTTCCTTCACCGGTAACTCAAGCTCATTGTTGGGGTTGAACCCACGCCCTTCGATGTGTGAACCAACACTAAACACTGGGCTATCATCGCTACAAGAAAAAAACATTACAGTCTAAATTGTGAATACCACTACAATGATTTTAGACAGGCGTTTTACTTAATGTGTAACTTGCCATCATGACATAACAATATAGTCATCAGATAAGATATATCATAGCACTGCTTAATATTCTGTAGAGTGTCGTCAAATGCGAGCCTATTCAGGAATTAAAAAATACAGATCATCTTGTTCGTCAAAAATATCAAAGTACATGTAAAAATTTAAACACCAGCTAACTTAAACTTTACACGGGAATCTAATTCATCATTCAAGGCACATTCATCGTACAAAACCTGTATGTTTTTCCTAGAGCCCTTTGAAAAGGAACTGACGGTCACGTTTCGAGCTGTCGTCCAAAGAAAACAGGCCCTTATTGCAAGGAGTGAAGTTACCTGCGCTCGCGCAATACCTGACCTAGGAAAACAAACATTTGGTGGTAAGAAATAACGTGGATACGACAGGATGTGATTTTTATACGGAAATAATTATTTTGTACAGCAGATTTGGCACTTCTGCATCAGACTAAAACGTCCCACAGCTGGGCTTGGACTTATGCGCGAAGGACAATTGGATACGTAATTTTTTAAAACGATCAGGTGCAAGTCAGTCATACGCCTCTCAAATTTACTGACACTTCCTTCAAATAAAACACAGTGGAATAAGTAATTTGGAAATTTGGTTATTACATTAATTTATGAGTAGAGTACATTTTGTAGCGTAGTACGCTCGGTGACTCGATGGATTGAAGATATACGTAGGACAGCAGGCGGTGGATGGAAGCGAAAAGCCGAAGATCGGACTGAGTGGCGTGTCTTGGGAGAGACTTATGTCCAGCATTGGACCTCGATAGGCTGATGGCGATATTAATTTATCAATGCACCTGTGATTTCGGGGCAAGCTGGTACAGCCGCATCAAAGCCGAAAACCTCAGACGGCACAAATACAGAAAGAAGAATAGATAGTATTTAGTTAGAATGTACTTGTTTGTGCCGTTTGGGGGTTGAAACTTTAGGTCCGTGGTGGCCGCTCGCTTACGATCTATATCGAGACCTGGCCAAACGTTTAGAGGAGGCTTTAGGTGACCAGAATACTGGCATCTACTTTGGTCAAAAGCTTAGCATTGCCAGCCAGCGTTGCATTGCTGCCAGCAAGGCCAGCATTCTGGCCACATTTCCCTCCTCTAATGAACTTCTAGATTAGATTGTTTACATACATTTGTAAACAGTGTACGTAAATAGTATTAGTTTTAAGATATTTTTTAAGTGGTTATTAGTACGTATGTTTTTTTATGTAAAAAGTAATGAGACGAACGAAACGCTCTCCTGATGGTAAGAGATAACGCCTGTCCATGACCATTGCAGCGATACACAGAACTTTGAGTGACGAAACAAAGTCCAGGGCATCACTGCTTTGGCTTTTTGCTTTGTTTGTGTAAAATGTACAAAATGTAAGAGTAGGTGTCTTAAAAAGATATATTAAGTAGGTATATCAATCAATTATTATCATTAGTTTGATTTTGTTTCCACAAATGCCTAGGCTTTTGATGCCACCGCTTCCAGTCAGACAACTTTATGACGCAAACTTGGCTTGAAAAGAACTGTCATACCTACACACTTTCCCATAAGCTGCGGTATTAGTTTGAATATGATTTTCTTAGGAAACTTGTTTTTTATGCTTTGTTTTAAGAAATTAGTGCGTATTTTATGCCAGGTATCTTTTTCATGGTTAACAAGCTAGGTGTGGTGTGGTCAACCACAGCTCACCTGATGTTAAGTGACGGTGTGGTCGAAGATGGTAAAGCGTATCAAGGAATGCCTGGAATGGAACTGGCTCTTAGGTGAGGCTCCCGGAAGTCACCGTTAGGTGCTTGGCGGCAGATTTTTAACTTGAGGGTAGTAGCTAGCCAGCTGAGAAATACTCTACCACCATACTATGGTTTCTTTACGTTGTTTTTCATTACCAGCAGCTCAAGCTCATTGTTGGGGTTTGAACCCTCGCCCTTCGGCGTGTAAACCGACCTCGCTAACCATAGAGCTATCATCGCTACGAGTTCTCATTTGTTCACGAGGTACCTAAGTACGATATGATAGAAGTTTAAGATGTATTCATCTAAATTCAGCTAACAATTTTCTGAATCAGCACTGTTTTCATAAAGTTTCCTACTACTGCGCATGGGCCTCTACTCATTATAAGAAGGGTGAGGCCACCTCGATGGTCAAGTGCAGGTCTGGCAGATTTCACATATCTTCGAGAACATTAAGAACGTTCAGACATGCAGATTTTCTTATGCTATTTTTCTTCACCATTTGAAGCGATAATACGCATATAACGTGTTATGGGACTTAAGTCTAGGATTGTTCGATCGGCTGTCAGTTTCCTAACTGCACCGTAACTTTCAATGGTCATTTTTTTTTAAGAATTCTCTTTCCCGCTCTCCTTTCCTAATCTTTCTCTCAGGTTGATCCATCCCATCCTAATGCATTATGCGTCTGATATTTTCATATTTTTGGTAGTTGTTTTTTGTGTGAGATGTTAAGTGGTGTGATAGGGACCACCCACGGCGAGCCTTCAACACCTATAATAAAATCATCAGGGCCATGCTAACTAAACTTTACTGTGACGAGATTTTGAAATAGATCTAATTTTTTTTTTATATGGATAAGTCCACGTTTCACCACTAACTCACATGGCGGTAAGCAACGACGTGGTCGAAGATGAAGCACGCAGACTTAAAAGATACTATTCACTCTGAACTTAAAAAGAACTTTTTTTTGTATAAATTTTGTTAATAGTATTAATTTAAGGTTTTTTGCTTTATTTTGTTTAATAAATAAATTTCCCAGTCAAAAGAACTAGATTATATCTCTCAGGAAATAAGGAAGCCGGCCATTTTCATTGTATTGACATATGTTATGATTTTGATATTTTTAAATTTGAATGGAAAAATGACCTGTAATTTTGGAGTTATTAATAAAAGATTTGTATTTGTATGTAGGTATATGTGTAAATATCTAGGCTAATGAGATTGAGAAGACGCTCTTTGAGACATACTTTCTTACTCTTAATCATTACTAATATGTTTGTCGCTAAGCAACAGGTAAGTAAAACAACGAATGTCTTTTACTCGTTTTCTCATTTTTCTGCCGCCAAGCACCTAACTGCGTTTTCCGGCAATCTTACTTCAGAGCTAGTTCCATTCCAGGGTAGATGTGTTTACCATCTTCAACAATACCGTTACTGTAATCCGGTTTGAAGGGTACCAACTTCAGCCAGCGAAATTACGGAGCTGTTGTGACTAATCATCAAAAGTGTCAAAGTAATGAGCCCCAAAGCAGCGATGCCCTAGACTTTTTTTGTTACTCAAAGTTCTGTGTGTCGTTGCAATGGTCATGGACAGTCGTTATCTCTTACCATCAGGAGAGCGTCTCATTACTTTTACATTTACAAAAAAAACAGGTGAGCTGTGGTCAAACACCTTGCCCGTCAATTATAAAAAAAGGAAACTGACGTGGTTTTGACTCATTTTTGTTGTACTCACGCTATAAGAAACGTTTTTGTTATTGATTCTACGTTTTATTTCAGCTAATAAAAGGCTTAGAAAAAATAACATTCGATAAACTATAACGCTAATAGAGAAGTTAAAAATGTACGGTATTGACATAAACTGTCCACGTGACATATGGACCGCTTATGTCAATCTCGTAAATTTTTTGTCTAGTATAACTTGCCTAGGCTCTAAACTTTTGTACATTTGAATATACCAATATAGACTTCTAGAGGCATAAATATAAAAAAAAATGGTAATCGTATTTTTACCTATTACTTAACCTTGTTTAAAAATTAATATTCATGACGTTAAGTTGTCTTCAATGGATGTTTAAAAAAGGAATTTTATCTCAATGGCAAATGTCAAGGTAGGACGTCTTATGCAAACTAAATCAATGTAAAGTCCCTCAAATCTTGATTTTGAACATAAATATGTACTTATAAACTAAATGAGTACTCATTTGTCTAAATTTAAACATCTTACTTATTTTTTTTTATGAGCTTGAGCTGCCGGTGAAGGAAAATATCGTGAGGAAACCATAGCGTGGTGGTAAGGTTCTCTCTAGTACTCGGTGGGTAGCTACTACCCTCAAGTTGAGAATCTGTCGCCACGCATCTAACGGTATGTTCCAGCAGCCTCACATGTGAGCCAGTTCCATTCCAAGCTAGGTGTGTTTATCATATTCGACCACACCGAGTACCCTACCATCATGCTATGGTTTCATCACTGTGTTTTCCTTCACCAGTAGCTTAAGCTCATTGTTGGCGTTTGAACCCACACCGGCTGGCATGTGTGTGGCGAGTGGCTGTAAAATGCTTCTAATAAAACCATGCGTTCAGGGGTTTTGTTAAGTGCAAGACGCGAGATACACATACACATAATTATAGTAAAGACTTTTTTCTACAATGACGCGAGGCCCCTGCAAAAGCGAGGCCCCGGGCGATTGCCCTGCTTGCCTAAGGCCGCCACTGAACCAACTGATCGACCAACTGAGTTTGATAACTCAATTGGCCAATGATTTGCTACAAAACGCTACGCTTGTTCTATTAGTATTATTTGCCGTATTGGCCGTACGAAAGAGAGTTTGCGTATCTAAGGAAATTCCACGTACTTTTTTACTCTAAGTTTTTGTTTTCTTCCCCTTTAGTGCGTCCTCTAGTGGAGATGCGGCTTATAATGCGCAGATGTCGATGATAAGTCAATATAAGTAGACAAATACGCGTATGTAGCTACTGTATGACTATTGACGTAGGTTACACTTCAGGCGGGGGCGTATGACGTACCTAGTCTGAGTAGCCAAGACTCTTGTATCTGTTCAAGTAGCCGAGCCTTTCTCAGGCTCAATCAGTTCATCTTCACAGTTCAAGAGTAAAAAGAGCACAATTAGGCAGATGACTTTGATCTCGACAACAAAAGAGTATATGCAATGCAATTCCAAAAGACGTCATTTGCTATTTGCGTTAATGGTTTTGTTGGCATAATATCAACTGGAAGATAAATCTTATCATTTACTTTTTTATTAAAAACTTTTTGCGGGAAAATGTAGTTTGTGTATAACCTTCTTTTCTGACCAGGGCAAGTGCTTATCGATTGTTCTTTACCACCTTTGAACATTAACGTGGTATAGGGAGTTTTGGCGGGAACGCGGGAAGAGTCGTGTCGGCCCGTTGTATTTTTTTCTAAAACTAGTGTTTTGTTGAGTGTTTATGCATAAAAACGGTGGTGTTTTATTCATAAAGTGCCGAATCACAGGCGCGAGTGTAGGAAAATGATATAATGTGGTGAAACATGACTTTTCGTGTTGCTTCCAAAACTCCATCGAAGCTTCATAATAAAGTCACCACTAATTTACCAAAGCATGTCTGGACTTGTCTTGACTGATACGGACTGTACTTGACCAAGACTGGACTTTGACTATAACTTTAGCTACGAGGACACTTATTTAACTTTTGAAACTTGAAAATATATAAATACATGACACTGGCAAATGCTAAAACGCGACGCCAAAACCAAAGAAAAAAAAACGTGGTATAAACAAATGTGTGTTTTGTATCTAGGTGTTTTGTATGTATAAGTATGTATGTACATATTTACAAAAAAAAAAGTATTTAAGTATTCTATCAGTTTGGGGTCAGATGGCGCTGCGCGTAATGTCCTACGATAATAATTTATATACCTAAATTGTGGTAAAAATATAAATCAAAATTTCTCACGCCGTATTTAGCTCAATCTTCCAACAATACGTTGAACCTGACATTACCGACACACGATCATTATAAAAACTTTCTTTATCAGCTCCAAATTATGACGGACGAGGATTCGCTTTACTCTTTACCTACGTGATATGTGTCCAATATTGGGACTTACCTTCGCTTTACCTGTCAAAAGAGATAAGAATACGACAAAAATAACAATTGGTTTGACTACAACAATATCTGGATGCAAGCGTTTGCAAGTCGTCTTATATTTCATAATTTTGTATATAAAAAGGAAACAATTTTGTCACTGGATATATAACTATACGTTATACCTATTACTTAGGTCAAAATATAATATTTTCATACCAATAATTGGTATGAAAATATTATATTTTGACCTTTTCGAATAATTATTATTCGAAAGAGGTGCAAAGAGCAAAATTGGTCGCAAATGACTTTTGAATTTGGAACACTATTTAATTAAAAAGTTTGAACGCAATTCGCTTCGATGAAGTCCTGGCCGGTAATAAAAAAAAAGCGCGCTTGCCGACGCGGCATTGGTTAACTTAATTAGGTTATTGGTTAACCAAATTAAGCCGCGTCGTCAATAAATACGCTATATAAGTCGTAAATAAAAAAAATACGCGGCTACTTCTTATTAATTTTTTGTTACTTTTCATCAAAATATTACAGACAATTTTAATTTGATTCACATAAAAATTTAATAAAAGATGAGTTCTAGCAGTGAACGTGACATATTAACACAAGAAAATGTAAAATTAAACGCAAAAACTGTCATAAACACTTTACTACCAAACAAATCAACGGAAAATATTTTTTTTCATAGAGGGGGATGAAAATATATCGGTTTTATTTCAGGCTAGGTTTGGTGTGACATCACACATCAGGTGAGCTGTGGTCAACCAACAAGCCATTCAACCATAAACAAAAATACCGATAAAACATCTCAGAGATATTATACCAGACCATTTGCATTCCTTCTTCCATAAAAATTAAATTTTAATTAACTGGTTACTAAACATTTGTAAAGATGCTGAATACAATACAGCGCTAAACGCCATAATCTCTTTGTCCGTGGCATCCGTCTGTTTTCCCTGGACTTGATGTTTGTTGTCATTGTCCTTTAATTTTTTTGGATGATTGGTTTATTTATAGCTTTGTCGTGAGACTTTTGTAGGCTACAGAGGTGCGACCAAACGCAAACTGTTAATGAAGTGATTATATTTTTGTAAGCATAGTACAAAAAAATAAACGTTCCAATTTCATTAGATAAGTAACCAATTGTTGGCATTTCTTGTTTTGATTAAAGCTGTAAAGTTACTTAGGTGGAATCAAAGTTTCGTTGGACCGTAACTCGTGGCAACAAAAATTATGATATCGAAAAGATAATTGAAAGTTAAAATCAAAAACAAAAAAATGATTGAAACAATTTGTTGGTAAGCGATCAAACGTAATCCTTTTCAGTAATAAAAAACACTAAAATCGCAAAAAAAACGGTAGGCACGCGTAATGGTGTACCTAAGTCATTGTTAATAGTCTAAGATCCGGTATAAGAAATTATATTTGTTGATTCATCATCATCATCATCATTTCAGCCGTAGGACGTCCACTGCTGGGCATAGGCCTCCCCCATTGACTTTCATAAAGACCGGTTGGAAGCGGCTCGCATCCAGCGCGTTCCTGCGGTCTTGTTGATTAATATGTATAAATTTAAAAGTTATGTATATTCCGGCAGTCTCACTTGAAATCCAGTTCCATTCTAGGCTAGGCGTGCTTTACCATCGTAGACCACACCGTCACTTAACATCAGATGAACTGTAGTCAAACACCTAGCATCCCAACCATTAAAAAAAACGTAAATATCAAATACACAACTAGCAGTTGATGTAATTAAAAACTTGTATATAATTTAAGTTACTAGCAGTTAAAACTTAATATCCAAGTACTTCTAAGTAAATACATACCTAAATAAAATTATCGAAGATACTGTCATGTTATTAATTAATGAACTTTGTTCTTGTTTTGTTTGTTTATGATTAAAGACGGGTCTAATTGCCTATTTTCGGCCGGGGATGGTTACGCTGACGACTTGTTTACTCAATATATTGTTTATAATAATAAGCAAATGCATATAATTAAGTAAGTAGCTATCAAAGCACGCTCATGCCAGAGTAGGTACGTATTTTAGAATAACTACCTTACACCAGCGACTTTGTCCGCTTTGACTTTAGAATTAGATTCAGAGAGAAATGAAACATGTGTAGGTATCAGATAAGTAATATTCATGAAACTTGCGCTATTTTATTATTAGATTAAGATATTGGATACCTTTTATTCTGGAATAATGTTCATAAGATGTTATACCAAATTTCAAGAAATTTTTTGAAAGAAAGAAGTGTTGAATACGTCCAGCAGTTCGATTTTTTATTAATCCCACAGAAACCTAAAATTTTTCTGATATAAAAAGTACTATAGGTATATGTTAATCCAGGTAAGACTCTATATGTAAGCCAAATTTAATTCAAATCCGTTTAGCCGTTTTTGCGTGGTTGCGTAACAAACATCTTTACATCCAAACATAGGAAGTAGGATTGTCATTATTTATTAGTAGGATAAAGGCTAAGGCTAGCGACCGCCTCCAAATCTTCCGCCGCACCAAGCGGTATGTTCCAGCAACGTCACTTGAGAGAGAGAGTTCCATTCCAAGCTAGGTGTGGTATACCATCTTCGACCATACTGTCACTTAACATCAGGTGCGGTCAAAGATCTAGTTTGTCAACCATAAAATATACGGTACTATCAAAATATCGTAGGACATTACACACAGCGCCATCTGACCCCCAACTAAGCAAAGCTTGTTCTATGGAAGTCAGATAATAGAATACTTAATTTTTTTTTTAAATATATATTTATAATAAAAACAGAACACCCAGATACAGAACAAACATTTTGGGCATACCACATAATGTTTATCCTGGGTGGGAATCGAACTCGCACCTAAAGCTTGTACAATAGAAGACAGATAACTGACAGAATACTTAAATAGTTTTTTTTGTAAATACATACAGTAGGTACACCCAGACACAGAACAAACGTTTATATTACAAAATGCTTGTCCTGGGTGGGAATCAAACCCACGCCCTTCAGCTCTTGGAGCAGACATACTACCAATGAACCAACAGGGCTGTCAAAATAAAAAATAACGTACCTAAGCACAAAGATATACGCGACATACCTTATGTGTTCAAAATCAGACGCGTGTCATTTAATTTTCCATAAGTAAAAAGGCGTCCATTTTGAAAGAGGTGAACAGTTATGTGAGTACATGGGATCGGGTGTCGGGGAGTGACATGCATCCACCATTAACGGAGATCCGGTGTCAGATGTCGGCGCGTCACGCTTCGCTCTTCACTCGGCTCGCCTCGCTTGCCTTGAGTGTCACGGGAGACAGAAGCTGATGGCCATTTTTCAGTTTTACGAAATGTTTATCAATATGACGATTAAAAGAGTCTAGTGACCATAGATATGGCATCTACTCTGGTCAAACACCTTGACAGCCAGCGAGGCAATGCTGCCAGCATTTTGGTCACATGTCCCTTCTCGGGTGGACTGTTAGATTAGGTTTTGTTATTGTAAATACAGTGTAACGTTAATATAACGAACCTCAATGTAACGATTACGAATCTTGGAACAACCTAACCTCTATATAACAAACCTCATTTTAACAAA
The DNA here is from genome assembly GCA_905404145.2 of Biston betularia. Lineage (NCBI taxonomy): Eukaryota > Metazoa > Arthropoda > Insecta > Lepidoptera > Geometridae > Biston > Biston betularia. The sequence goes on from FR989879.1 coordinate 8,699,896, forward strand.
TTATTTGGTACTAGCTGCGCCCCGCGGTGTTACCCGCTACATGTTTTCGGGATAAAAAGTGCCTAGCCTATGTGCCCAGCTACCTCCATACCAATATTTTTAAACATATACATTTGTTCCGATCGCGGAAGCTAAAAGTTAAATTTCGTGTTGATTAAAATATTAACCGTTTGAATCGAAAAATTCTTTAAATATTAATTTTATTATGTAAATTCTCAGGTACCTACTTAGTAGGTACTAAATAATAATACGTAAAAAAATCTAGAGTGAAAGTAAGTCAAACTAGGCATTTATGTCGCTTTGCTGAATTGGAGTGTCATGGGAAATAGAAATTACTAGCAATTTTCCAGTTTATCGATTTTTTTCCAAAACGATTTTTTGGATAGTTTCAACAGTTTGGATCCCAGATCAATCAAAATCCATGCAAGCTTACCCTGGTTGGTTCTCCGGTCTGTTCTACTACGAGCTCAAAGTGAGAAAGGCATTTTGTAATAGGTACCTACTCAGGCGAGTTAAGCATAAGTAGGTACCATACCTGCCTAACGACATTAGGTTTTTCAAAAAGCGTATTGACAGAATTTTAAAAGGAAAGAAAGCAAATAGTTTACAACAAGCACAAAAGTTTGTTTTATGTTTATAACAGAGACAAACAGTTACAAAATAGGGGCTCACCACAGCATAATACCGGTCATACTAAGTGGTATGAACAGTCTACAAGGGTGGCTAGATACAATGTTAAAAGACATTGTAGAGAAATTTAAATACTTAAATACAAATATTTTAATGATAACACCAATGTTGTAACATTCATTCAAAATTTCAAATATATATGTCATTATATGAGTTTTAAAACACTGATGTCAATTAATAAAAAAAAATACAAAAATGACGATATAAGATATGTAAATTAATAGAGGCTACATTATTTATGTAACAGTAAGAAATAACGTCTGTCCATGACCATTGCAGCGCAACCCACAACTTTGATTAAAAAAACAAAGTCCAATCTTTCGCTGCTTTTGCGCTCAGTCCGCTGAGACATTCGTTAATTAATCTCAATAGCCCCATTCACTTTCCTTCAAACCGGAACACAGACCAATAATTGGATCTAGGCATATCTAAATACCTACCTAAGAAACTTTAACGACTTTGCCCAACTATAATGAACATCATAAATTATAAAAAAGTGGTCATTTAATGAGTTTTCGTAAGTTTACGGCCCCAGTCTGGCTATAAAGCGTCGACAAACACATTAGCTTGGCTCACGGCTGGAGAATTAACTTTATAGACTACTAGCGGACGCCTCGCGGTTTTACCCGCGCAGTTCCCTTTCCCGTGGGAATACAGGGATAAAAAAATAGCCTATGCCACCCGGGGACAGTGAAGCCTTCCAACGGTGAAAGAATTTTTGAAATCGGTCCAGTAGTTTCGGAGCCTAATAAATACAAACAAACAATCAAATTTTTCCTCTTTATAATAGTTTAGATAGACTAGCAGACGCCTCGAGGTTTCACCCGCGTAGTTCCCATTTCCGTGGGAATACAGGGATAAAAAGTCTTTGTCACCAGGGCATAGTGTACCTTCCCAAAGGTGAAAGAATTTTTGAAATCGGTCCAGTAGTTTTTGAGTTTATTCGTATACAAACATACAAAGATCCAAAAATACAAATCTTTCCTATAATATTAGTGTAGATGTAGATAAGTGATCCGCTCGACTTTGCACGTAGGTAGATTTAATCAAACTTCCCAGGTAAGGTAAACCGATTCATCTCTTTTGAATATAGCATGAAACATTTTGCGGTGTTAGCGTCAATCAACTGAGAACGTGATGACAGCAACCCTTTTCATCTCATCAAGTACTAAAAAGAAAAAACTGGCACAATAATGAAAACTCCAAAAATAAACATAATTATGTATATATACCTATGTATCTATCGTAGGATACTACACACAGCGTCATCTAACCCTAATCTAAACGAAGCTTGTATTATGACGACGCAAGTTTTTTTTCGAAGAACAAATCAGAACATTTAATTGGTCAGATGTTGTACCGACGATAGCTCAGGTAGCGACGATCTGCCAACTATAAAAATAAAATTGAAACTTAAAACCATCAATTATCTCATGTTTTCTCTTACAAGTGAATTCTTTGAGAAAATATCTTTAACTATAGCTACCTATAGGTATTATAAAAAAATGTTCTTTGATCACACGATTCTTCAAAAAGGAAGACATCGCCCCCCCAAACGAATCGTTGTTATTTTCAAAGTTTATCACTGAAACATTTGTGGCCGGGATTCGAACCCAGGACTTTCGTTTTAAGCTTTAAACCCGCTACCAGACCACTAATCTATACAAGCCGTTTTAATTGCTACTGCACTGCTGCACCATTCTGCTAATTAAGTAATGAGAAAGTATTTTTCTAATTTGTTTACGTTTATCTATTGTTTATATACCCATTAGTAAGAAATCTACTGTTTAATTTGTGTTTAGGATAAAATTTATCTTCAACCGAACGTTAGCGTCTAATTGTTATTAAGACTAAGTCGTTAGCTTGAAATTAGATGGGTCAGTGTTTTTTTTACACTATAGAGAGGCAAAATTTGATGAAGTTTTGTACCTATTTATTAGGTATCTTTGGTTTTTCTTTGTATTGAACTCATAACTGCAGAAATCATCATAAACGAGTGAATCAAAGAATCTTATAAAACAAACAAAACTAAAAATGACATAGGTACCTATAACTAGGCATGTGAAAACAGAATATATTCAATAAGCTGCCCCAAGCAGTCACCCACGTTTTCCGCGGGATATTTTTGTTAAAGTTCAAAATTTTAACCAAACCGTTAAGTACATACTGTAATACAAATTTCCGAAATGACTTTTGCAACAAATTCTTTAAAACAAATATTGTTCTGAAAAAGAAATCAGCCACATCAGTCGAGCCGTTCTTCAAGTGATGCTGCATCATAGGTACCTATAGATAGGTACATATAGCAGATGATTTTAATTTTTAGGTACATAAATATAAATTTTATTTTGTATCTATTCATAAACTACTAGAACTAGGTATAGGCACCTAGTGAGAATTTCCAACACAAATTTTATTTAAAAAAAAACTGAGATCTAAGACACTCAATAAAACCTTTTCAGATTTTCTAATTCAGTTATAGATTAAGGGATGCTGTCAGTTATTACCTACTTACTTATTTACAAAAAAAAACATTTTAAGTGTTTTATAGGTTATCAGAATTCCATAGCAGACTAGATACAAGCTTTGCATTTTTGTGTTGACATGAGTAATCAGTGTATACTTAGAGCAAAAATCAAATTGGAGAGTACTATAAAGCAAATAAAAAGGAAGATCTGATATTGACAAAACCCGTTATAAATAACTTTTTTGTTTAAAATGACATATTTAAAATTTTAAAGTGACTTGTAGCATTGGTTATCAATAAATAAATTTGTATTTGCTTAGCTTAGGGTCAAATGGCGCTCTGTGTGGCCTAAAAGTCCTACAATATTTATTTATTTAATTTAGATTTTTATATTTACTTAGACATATTTAACTTTTAATTACACTACAAGGAATTTATGAATTATTTTGTCCATTTTAGCAATGTTTACAATGCTTTTTCATTAGTTTATCTTTAATGTAATGCGCAGAACAATTTATAATATTTCATTTAACCATTTTCAAAACGTTTTCCTCTTCTCGGCCCGGAGCCGTCGCATTGGTGTTCGTCATTTAGCCCTGTATCTGTCTAGTATCTGATAAAGCGTCAAGTAATTACTTGAATTGTAAAATTATCGTTTTTTTTTCATTACGTACTACAGTTAAGTCATGTAGATACACCTAGAATATTTCAATTATTCATCGATATTTTTGTTTAAATATATTTTTATGACTCCTAAAATTATCACAATGTCAATGAGATACGCACCTAATAAAGTACCTATATCACTGTATGGGCTCGAATTTGGTATTTATAATGTAAATCCCAGTTATATTATAATTTGAACAAATAAATAGGTAGGTAGGTACTAAAAAAACACACTTTTATACTTAGGTAAATAGGTAGGTATAGTGATTTTTATTAATATTTTAACACGATTTAAAGCTCGAAGCTCGTTAAAGCTTTTAGTATGTTTTGTCTTTTAAGAAGCTTTAAAAAGCACTGTAAATTTACTTCAGTAGCAAAAGAATCAGTTTTTCATGTCGTGTCGTCGCCGTCGCCGTCGTGACGATTGTCAAAATTCACTTGTTTATCATCCTTCTGAATTAGGTACCGAACTTTGTTTTCAATTATGACACATTTCTAGACGCGTTCACATTCTCCAAGTACGGCACTCGATTCTCTCCTAACCGACAAAAATACAATAACCCCATGACGGCTACAGAACCGTACGAGGTTTTTATAACAATAGAATATCAAACTGAAACCTAATACCCCATACAAGTACACATTCCTTTAAAGCACTTATGATAATTCCATGTTTTTATCGTAGAAGCTGCGGTATTATTAGCGGGCCAGGCAGGCTGTGATGCGCGCGGCGCGGCGCGGGCGGCCCGCGCAAGGCGGGGCGAAGCGCGCTCCGCCCTGTGGCGCGCCAATCCGCCACCGAGTGGAGGGGCGCGCGAGCCCCTGGCTTCTATTTACTCTTTCAATCAGTGCGAGTGTTTGCCCCTGGCCGGCGTGCACGCGCGGGTGATGCGCTAGCCATGATCTCGCAGAAGCTGTCGTACGGCGACGTGCCGACGTCCGCGTCGCTGTCTTCGTTATCGCCGGGGCTCGCGCCGCCCTACGTGAACGGTATGGGCTGCATGCCGGCGCAGCCTTACCCCAACTTGTATTCTAACAACATGGTGGCGGGCGGCTCCTGCATGGGCTCGCCGGGCGTCGGCTACAGCCCGCCCAGCACCATGGCATCCTGCATGGGCGGCGGCGGCGGCGTCTACGGCGGCCTGCCGCGTGACCAGGAACCCGCTTCCCCGACCTCCGCACTCCAGCGCGCACGGAACGACAAGACCTACCGCCGCTCCTACACGCACGCCAAGCCGCCCTACTCCTACATCTCCCTCATCACCATGGCCATCCAGAACAACCCGTCGCGCATGCTCACGCTCTCCGAAATATACCAGTTCATCATGGACCTGTTCCCGTTCTACAGACAGAACCAGCAGCGGTGGCAGAACTCTATACGGCACTCGCTGTCATTCAACGACTGTTTTGTGAAAGTGCCGCGGACGCCCGACAAGCCGGGGAAAGGATCGTTCTGGACGCTGCATCCGGACAGTGGGAATATGTTTGAGAACGGGTGTTTTCTGCGTAGGCAGAAACGATTCAAGGACGAAAAGAAGGAGACGATCCGTCAGGCACAGAAGACTCAGCACGGGCACGGACACCACGGACACGAGAAGCGGGATCACGGTGGAGCGCACGAGAAAGCCGCTGGCGGCGCGCCTGAGGAGAAAGAAATGCGCGATGAGTTGTTGGCGCAATTACACGCAGCTCCGGAGCTGTGTCTGCCGGAGCACACGCCTCTTGCTTTGGAGCACTATGCGCAGTTGAAGCAGGAGCCGCCGGGATATGCGCCCGCGCAGCACCCATTCAGCATTACGCGGCTGCTGCCAGGCGCCGACACCAAGGCCGACCTAAAGATGTACGACGTGAACTACGGGTACGGGCACTCGCCAGCTGACAACTACTACCAGTCGCCGCTGTACCATCACCACCACGCGCACGCGCAGCCGCCCTTGTGACAGTACCCGCTGGCGTAGGCGCCGCGGCGCGCGCCAGCTTGGTGCGTGCCGCAGGGCCACGCCGCGCCCTAGCCGAGAGACGGCTAGACGCGCGAGGACTGCCGTGAACCTGTTAATCTCATGCTGATATTGGACTCCGAGTGAGCGAAGTGTTCTGGTGATATTATCGCGTCGCGCCCGCCGAGACGCTTGTACATTTGTGTATATTTCTTCGATTATTTTCGTCCGTTTTGTGTGCGTTTGTTAGTAGGTAGATGTTTAGTGCACGGACGCGAGCGGGCGGCGGCAGCGACGCTACGGTAGGCCTAAATTGTTAATGGAACTTCTGAGAAAGTGTCCTTTATAGTCATTATAATGGGCTCTTGTTTGTATACCGATGTTTTAACACTTTTATCGAATTTATATGCGATACTAACAGAAACGCTAACACTATGTACCCATTAGAGTGCATGAATGTACCTACCTAATAATCTAAAGCAAACTTTGCCCGCCTAAAACAACAATCGTGAAATAATAACGTATAATTCGATCGATACGATGTTATCGAACTTTACTATCTATTGGCATTATTCGATAGCGAGATAAACAAATATCGAGCGTTTGTTTGTTTGAGGAACGCGTTGATGTCTTTTGTGTTTATAATGTAAACAAGAGAAATTGCATTGGTTTCATGATGCCCAAAAGCTTTTTTTTTTTAGTAAAATCTTATATCATTTCTAAATGAATCAAATGACAGCATATATTCTTCAAGGTTTTAATGTCTAAGTCAGAATTTTATTATGAATTTAAAAGGTAAAGATACGTTTTTTTATTGTTTGTTATTTATTAGGTTAGGTTAGATCTATCTACACGATCTTTTATAATTATATTGATTTTGATTTGAAGAACATCACATACACTTTCGGGGTAATTTATATCATTGGTGTACAAATTAAGGGCCAAGTGACATCATATCGCGAACAATTGAACTGTGCAATGTCCTATATGTGTATCAAATGTGTATAAAATATAGATATAATTAATTATAATTAAGTAGATAGGTGAAATGGAATTTAAGTTTATCATCGACCATCGCATTTAGGAGTAAAAATAAGTATTTGTATATATAGTTTTTAAGTTGAATATATATTGACTTCTAAATAAAGGTTTTTGGTGTAAGATAGATACCTATCTTGGCTTTTGCACGTTCCATTTGAATATATATTTATATACAAGCATCAATTTAGCAAAATGGCAAGTGAGTGAAGTAGTTTTCATTAAAATAATAAAATAAAATCAACAAAATTACATCACAATAAGTACAAATATGAATGAAGTTAATTTCATTATCTCCAGATTTTATAAAGTATTAATAAAACATTTTTTTTTAATTTAGAGAATCAGATTATTACCTACAAAATTACGACGATAAAACTTAAATTGTTTTTCATGATAAAAATTACACCACTTGAAAGCTCAACATTATCTTTCAAGTTTAATAAAAATCACCTAAAGAAAATTGTATTAAATTAACAGAATATGAAACTCAAAAACATTTATTATTTATAATTACTCAGTACTTTTTAACGTGTTTAACCAACAACTTGATTACTTGTCGTAAACACTTAATTATTACTTAATTATTTTACATTTATCTACACATTGAACATTCTAAAAATCATAAGCAAATTTATTCGTAAAGATGACATAAACAAGACCATAATAATTACGTAGGTATATGCGTACTTGGTTTACCTTGAGACTCACCACGGTACTTCTAATACCTTGAAATACCTACAGGTTAACCTTAACATCGATAATAACAATTTACATTATTCTAACAGATCATAGACCATAATTTTGTAAGAATAACCATATATATTTTAGTTTTATGAATACAGAAACATACCTATAGTTTTTGGTTCAGGCGTTACCTTGCGAAAGTTCATCTTATCAAGTCTTTTGATAGGTATTATAGAGCTATATCTTTTGTGTATTTCTGCTTAGGTATAGGTTTTTTTCTTTGCAACAGAGTAGAGGATTGAATTTAAACTAAAAAAAAATAATTTAAGGTAAGTATTTACCGATAACTTTTTATCTGATTTAACTGAAAAGCTGATTATTAATTGAAAGAATTTACATATTTTTACTTTTAAGTAGAAATACACTAAAGGTAATAACTCGAGTACCTTAACTTAGATTTAAATTTAACCATATAGTTTGGAAGCTTTAGTTGGTAAATCTATAATTTCTAAAAATATTGCTGTCATTTTCAATGCTTTTTCACTTGCTATATTTTTTAGTAAATTTAGGTATGTCAACAAAGCCATCAATCAAATTTACTATATTACAAATTTATACTCATTTTTGTTTCCAGTCTCGGTTAAATGTGCATTTTTCAGTGAAGTGATATATGGTTCACAATCTTTATTTGCTTATACGACAGTGCATAAATTATAGTTAAATATGTTAGATATATTATTATTCTGTTATATAAGGTGACATAAAAACGTTTTATGCTTTTATTTCGTTTTTACACGAATAAACTTTGGCAAAAAGCAATTTGAGAATCATAAGTACCTACCTAGTAGATTACATAGGAAAATTATAATGTTAGGTACATTTTAATTTTTAAATGTGCCTTGTTTATTTTAATGAATATTTTATTTGCACATACGAATATACAATTATGCATACTATATCATTTTCATTTACAAGGTGAAATATGAATTATCATTGAAACTACATTTAAATATCTGTAACCGCATATTGTGAAATATATTATTTATATAACATTGCAAATCTATATTAATTTACAAATCTATAAGATTATAATTTATTAGTATACTTTTATTTAATAAGAAGCCGTAGATATTACATATTTTAAATAAAACTGGCAGGACCATTTTGTAAATTTTAATTTACATAAAATTACTTCATGCGCTTGCCTATATTATATTGTCGGTGTATTAAAACCGTTACTTATAAAAATTGTTATATAAAGCTAAATTCATTCTTGTAGTTATAAATACATATTTTGTGTTGTATTACTCGAATCTAGATAGGTTACTTATGTTATCTGTTAGTTTTCGAGTTAATAAAACTAAGTATTTACAAAAAAAAAACGTTTTTTTTTTCAATTTTTCTTTTATGATTATGACAGTGTCCTACCTCGGAATGGCGGGATTCTAACAATTACATCATTCGGCCCAAAATTAAATGCAGAACAATGTAAACATACACCTTGTTTACTATTTTACAATATATTATACATATTAAGAATTAAAATAAATAAATAAATTTTAATTATGATAAAACATTAAAATTATTATATTAATGTTTTTTTTTTCGTTCTTTTTAACGTCACATACAAATGTCATGTAGGTACAGAACAATTACTATTTGTTGGCCATTATGCTGAGGTAGGTATACTACATTTCTTTGTTGTCGTTTTATTTACTGGTTCACTATTGGCACAATGTCTGGGCTAATGCTGGTACAATCTGGTCAACCTTAGGCACATTACGACTTTCCACATTCATTCTTAAATTAAAAGAAACCTAATTGCTATTAAGAAAATCCGAATAAGCTACATGGTTCTATGGTAGACTAGAAGTACGTTATTCTTTTTTTGCAATAGTTGTTGTAGTAATTAAGTCACAACACCAAAATTACTTCCAAAATGTCGCTTAATCGGTTTGTTACTGGTACACCCACCCTATTTGGGCAACACTTGAAATTTGATATGGATGCGTCTTATAAAATATCATTCCGGGATAAAAGGTATCCTTTATCAAAATAGCGCAAGTTTCATCACTATTGCTTGTTTGTTACTGATTTTCAATTCTCTTTGAATCTATTTTTACAATAAATGCTGAAAAGTCGCGGGTAAGCTAATCACATATAAAGTTAGCATGATAAAACTACGCCACACGAAGTACTAAACTGAAACTATTTAAAATCTATAATTTCTTATTCTTACGGAAATGACTTCATTACACGACAACAAAAATCATAAAAATACAATAGCTTATTTTAATACGATCACAGCTTTTGTTCTCTTTAACCCTTTCGCGCCGAATAGGCCTATGCGGCGCTTGCCGTATAATAAAACAATAATACAAAAAAAAAATAACACAAAGTACTCATCAATACCGCCTTGCAACTTTTACTGCCGGATATTTTCACTTTTTTCTTTTGTGGGCTTGCGCAAGTTTATCTGAACAGGTTATCTGCCTTCACAAAGCCACCAATAAAACTATAAAGCACACAAAAAGGTTACCACGTGGACTGGTCGGGCAGTGTTAATTTGTTTAAGAAATCAGCGAAATGACCACTCCAGTGTTGGTGTTCCGATGAATATTGCACATTTTACTTACAAACATTGATTAGAGTTAATCTATGGATAAAGTAACCTATCTCATTTCTAAGCGTAACATTTAATTTCGGCTAAAAATTGCAAATTTTAAGCACTGGTCAATTTTATTTTACGTTCATAAGTAAGACACTTCATTGATTGCATGCTTTTAGTTATGCGACATGATTGTATACAAAATTACGTGAATAAGTACTAATTCAATGTAAATGAAATGAAAACGTTGTTTTAATGTAGAATTGATTACCTACATGTTTCTAAAATGTAATAGAATACTTCAAAATTGTTTTAAGGTTTGTATAATATTTGTTAAGTATTGCATTATAAAGAGAAAAAATACGGACTATAAATTTTCGAAAAATACATAACTTTTGGAATCGTTCCCAGTGTTGCAAGCCTTATCGGATTTTTTTTTAAATTAGATTTTTGAGTGTCTGTATAAAAATTGTGGTGTTTTAATCATTGTAGTGCCGAACTACACACACGTGGAAAAGTGATATAATGTAGTAACCTATAACCTTTCGAATTATTTCCAAAATTCCAAAGGTTATAGTAAAATCACTACTACTTTACTAGAGCATGTACTGGACTTAACTGTGACTTAGACTTGTAACTAAGAGTTATTTTACTGAAGTTTATCATTAGACATTTGAAAATATAATACGAGTAGGTATACGTGGCATACACATAGTACGATGCCAAAACTAAAAAAAAACAAATCTACAAACCTCTGTCTAAGATTTCATTCACAAGAACTTAATCATATTTAGACATAAAATTAGTGAATCCATTCATTTTTTACACAGTTAGCGCCCAGCCCCGGGTTTTCTCGGCGGGTGGTATATGAGGGCCGTAAAGTAACCACTCCCGCGACCCACTGTCGTTTTCTAAGAGAATGAATCCATTGTTGGACGGCACGTTTCCACAGATTTAGCTTTTGACTCAAAGTTTTGAAAATGAATAAATATGCAAAAGGTTTGAAGGAGTGAAATTTCGGTTTAAAAGAATTTAGATTGTAAATAATTATCTGTTTTTAATATTGTAAATATTATATTATATAACTATATATTATTGATAACTGCTACTGCGCTCACTATTGTTTTTTTAATCTGTTAGATGGATAACATTAACTACTTACTGAACTATTTTACGGTGAAATTCTTTTGAAGATAGATTATTAATTTTTGAAATATTACTACTTCTACGACTTCTGCTAATATTGCACTATGCACACAGATATTAGGTGTTTTCTTCGTTGTTGGCGTTGCACTTTGTGTATTGGCCAGTGTCAAGTATTTTATGTGAAAACTAGTTGAAGTCTAAATGGCAGTCACAGTCAAACAAAGTTAGTCATGGTAGAGTCCAGTCATGACCTAACAGAGTAATGGCGACTTTACTACAAGCTTCTATGGATTAAGCAACAGAAAAAGTGATAGATACATTACCACGTTTCATAAGTAATTTTTTCGCAATTGCGCGCCTTTTTCGGGACTTCGGTACTATCAAACACACCACAATTTTTACACTACAAAATAGTAGGTAGATATTATAAAAAGTATACCAAATACCTATAGGTAGCATGGATTTTTAATTAATTCAAACAGCACAAATCTAAAATATAATGTTTCCTAAGCGAATAAACATACACGCGAAATTCAAGTTCATTTTATACCATTTAGTGTTAAGTCATTTTTATCCTTTATTGTTTTATGGAAACATTCCGCTCCGTCCTGTGTGTGGGCGATCCTTTTTTCAAGCTCTTATTTAATTATTGATTCGTTTATCGATTGATTTTGTATGTCATTCTATTCTCGTTTAGTCTAGCTACCGGGCTTCGAACCACCAAAACACTTAACCTTAGAAATGTACGTAGCAAGTTGTCAACAGCAATGTAAGTCTTATGCCGTCATAATAAAGCTTCAATTTGAAACTTGGAATGGTAATGTAGTGACAACCTTAGTGATGTGTGCATATTCAGATAATATGTGAATTGATAGAGTTTATTTCAGCTATGTAAATATGTAGTAGGTAAAGTCGAATCAGATATTATAAAATAAAACAGGTTTTTTTATCAATAGGATTGCGTTTGACCGCCATCTTAGGGGTCGTCCATTAATCACGTGATGTTTTTTAGCAACATTTTAATCTTTTCGCCCATCCCTGGTGAAATGTGGTGAGATTTTTAACTTTTTTGGTACAAAGGACATGAAATTTTCAGATTCATCATCATCATCATTTCAGACGTAGGACGAAGCCGTAGCCTCCCCCATTGACTGTCACAAAGACCGGTTGGTTTCAGATTATTATCTTTAAATACTAACTATTACTTCTTTAGGTATAACTGATTAATTTCTGGAAAATTTAGCATCGTAATAAAAATCGGTCAAAATGGTTAAATATGTATTTTTAACAACCTCTCCCCCCCGCCCCCTCCTCCACTAATTATGGACAATCCCTTACCTACCTGACGTTAATGAACGATCTTAGATGGAGCACGTTTGCCTAAAAGACGCCGATTCACTCTCGACTAAAATCATTAATTTATTGGCTTCAAAAGTCATGCTTATATACCCTTGATTAATCGTCGAATACCTATAGTTGCATACATTTTATTTTCACAAAAACAAATACGTTGTTCCTAACTAATATCATTATCTAAACTTTACAACCTTGAAAGTTATTTTTTTTTTTTATGTAATAAAAAAACAATGAGACGATCGAGACGCTCTCCTGATGGTAAGAGTTATTACATCTGTCCATGACCATTGCAGCGATACACAGAACTTCTAACTCTTCTTTTCTTATATTAGAATAGTGCCTACCTAAGATAGTCGTCAAAATTCAATCCGGCTATATTTTGTCCACTCGATTAAGCACATCACTATCCTATACCGAAGGTTTGATTTGATTTATAGTGAATCACTTGAGATTCTTCGTCAGTTTTTTTTCTTATTTCGGTTTTTGTTACAACATTTTTATTTGAATACGTGTGATATTATGTCAGCGAAGTCTCGTGTCGATCTCAGTGTGTTTTGTGTGGTGATAATGAAAATAAAACGTATAAAATGTTACTTTTGTGGGACTAACGGGAGGCCTTTGGTGGTTTCTCGATTTGGGTCATTCTTGAGTTATTTTTTTACCCCTGAGGAAGATAATGAACGTCGCACATTAAGCGTTTGCCGAATATTTCTAAATTGTCAAATTATTATAGATATATTGTATTAAGGTGGTTCGATTTCCATACAAATATTTTTTTGCCATTTATGGACAAATGGAGCATAATTTTACAGTGAAATCACAACTACTGGCATTTATTTTGGTCTTTATTTGCGGTAAATCACAATTGCTTGAATAAAACAGTGGATTATTACCATAATCTACTGTTTTATTCAAAAATTTTAAATTCATAAATCATTCATAAATTTGATTTTAAGACTATTGTCTACTAGTAATAAATAGACTAATAGTCGATAAGTAGGTACTTATATTGAATTACAAACCATCGGATTCTGAACAAGGAAGCCTTTTTTGTTGCGGTTCATACAAAACTAAAACTTAAATGAAAAAAAGAATAGTAATAAATTATTACAAGAGGTTTATGTCCTGCTAAAGATGATGATGATGATGATGGTAATATCGCTGATTAGTATAACTGTCCTAGTATAGCATCCACATCTAATGATGACGTTGGTGATGACTTTTTTGTACTTTATTATCAAAGAAGTCATGAATGAATGATATTCAAGAGGAGACGCCTGTGCTCAGCAAAGGGTAATTACGGTCTGAAAATAATGATGAAATGGTTAAACTAATCAACACTAGCCAGTCATATGCGAGATTTCGGCTCATTTCATAATCATCGAGCCTTGGACTGTTTTCGAAGCTAACCACAGGTTGTTGACAATTTCACAGAATCGGTGTGACGTAATGTATTCGAAACACCTGCGTGAATTAACGCTTCTCAGTGTTCTGTCGCCGGGTACATACATTTTATTTAATTACTAGCTGTTACCCGCGACTTCGTCCGCATGGAATTTAACAAAAAGTTTGTTCAATTGAATAAATGAATGAATGGACTCATTGCCGGCTTCCGTTTCCCGAAAATTACAATTTGGACGTTTTTATGGCTAGAGTGAATAGATTTCTTCTAGATCAGCGTGCTCCATCCTCGGCCACACCGTCGCTTCGCATTAGGCGAGTTGGTGGCCAAACGTAGATCTACTTAAAGTAAAAAAAAAAACAAAAAAAATGTAGTATAAAAAGTATCCAATATGTTCATCCTGGTCATAAACTATATGTGTGCCAAATTTCATTCAAATGCGTTCAGCCGTTTTTGCGTGATTGAGTAACAAACATTCAAACGTCCAAACATACAAACTTTCACATTTATTATACACTAGCTGCGGTCCACGGTGTTATCCGCTACATGTTTTCGGGTTAAAAAGTAGCCTATGTGTTAATCCAGGGTGTCAGCTACCTCCATCTCCATACCAAATTTCACCCAAATCCGTTAAGTAGTTTTTGCGTGAAAGAGTAACAAACATACATCCATCCATGCAAACTTTCACATGCATTTATAATATTTTCAAATTTTCAATTTTTTGTATTTATATTTTCAATTGAGCTGAACGAATGGGTATTCTAATCACCTCATCTATAACATACTTACATCTATATATATGTACCTATGTAGGTACATACCTACTTGATACATGTATCACTGACACCTACTAAGTAGGTACCGAGTTCTATTTTTCAGCCAAACTTCTAACTAGGATTTATTCTCGACACCACAATACCGCCAGCAAGTTTCGCAGTATCGCTTCATCATCCTTATCACGGTGACAGATGGCTGACGTCATCAGCTTCATCACCAGCTGATTATCACGTCTCAGTCGCCTTATTACTCACCTGCCGAGTTTAGATGCCCAGTCACACACAAGACATGAATATTAATATACCTAGTTGTTACCACTTGTGTGTTTTTGGGGGTCCGTACCTGCAGGTTCCGTGTCTAAACGATATTGTTACTGTCAAATACCTAGTATACACGCGCGAACCTAACCACTGCCCATTAAGTACTGACAACAAAGCTATTAAGATGTATTTATCATAAGTATGTACTTATTTACAAAAAAAAAGTTTTGAAGTATTCTATCTGTTATCTGACTTCCACAGTAGGTACAAGCTTTAGTTTTGAGGGCATGTGGCGCTGTGTGTAATGTCCTACGATATTAATATGTTCTTTTTTTTTAAGGTGTTTAATCCACTTTTTTGCAAGATGACAGCCCCGTTGACTCATTGGTAGTATATCTGCCTCGAGAGCTGCAGGGCGTGGGTTCGATTCCCACTCAGGGTAAACATTTTGTGAATAAACAAATGTTTGTTCTGTGTCTGGGTGTTCTGTATGTATTATAAGTATGTATTTACAAAAAAACAAAGTATTTATGTATTCTATCAGTTATCTGACTTCCATCACACAAGCTCTGCTTAGCTTGGGGTCAGGTGGCGCTGGTGTGTATAGTCCTACGATATTTATTTATTGAATATATAAATAAATATCGTAGGACTTCGTTTATCGTTTATTTGATATAATAAAGATTAGCCTTATTGAACAGAAAAGCATGGATTGAAAAAAATACGGAAATAAACAATTTCGCTTGTCAAAGGCGAACTAAATGCGCACATATGTTTTTGTGTATTTGTGTGACGTAATAATATATCATGACGTATTTGCGTGTAAGTTCACCTACGTCAAGCGAAAATTGTAGGCCCAAGATGTCTTTAGCTTTCAGCAACATTGCATCTGTATAACTTTTATTGTAATCTGTGGTCAGTGGATGGTATGGAATCTGAAGTCTGTTGATAGTGTGGGCTTAGATAACAAGAAACTTGTTTAATTAAAATTTGGTTCTATATTAAAATTTTCTTGCAAGAAAGGGCAAACTTGTTTCATTAATATTGTAAGCGCGCAAGTTTTAACGCTGTAACGGATCAACAGTTTTTGGTGAAATTTGGAAGGGAATTTACACCCTGAATAGACAACACGTTATTTGTGACATGAAACAATCAAATTTCAATTACAACAATGAACAATCAACTATTGAAACAATTCAATTTCATCGAACTTTTATCCTCAAAATATATTGTTTCCATAGATATAGCGAATGAAATTACAGGCTGATGCTAGTACCTATGCCTATAAAGAAGGTTCAAGTTTGAACCTTATAACGGTGTGTCCGATTCTATCTTGGCCGGATTTTTAATGTGATAATTGTGAGAAAATATGCAGTTTTATTTGTATGATTTTTCAAATAACTAGGCATACTTAGAGTCCGCTATCGTATAACATAATGAAACTAAAAGAGCTGGAAGCAGAGTAACTCCGATACAGGAGACAAAACGGTCTTCCCTTCGCGCGGAACAACTTCAAAGCTAGAATAAGTATTCCCACCCACAGCTACAGTTGAAAATCATTTTTTTAATGGTTGTCAAGCTAGGGGTTACCTATGTTAAGTGACGGTGTGGTCAAATATAGTAAAGCCCACCTTGCCTGGAACAGAACTGGCTCTCAATTTTGCTGTCATCAGTTTCAATTATGCACTTTAAAAAAATAAAACACAAAAGTCTTCTCATTTTAAAGTAGGTAGCTGGTAGGTACAACCTCATTCGTGGCAGATAGAAATACCGCATTCATAAACTTATAGAATGATAAAAGACAGCAATCAATTCCTATTTCTTTTTATTTTATTGTTTTGTTATGTTAATTATCTCTTCTTTTTATGTTGTTGTGTTTTGTTTTGGTGTATAATAAAGTTATATTCTATTCTATCCAGCGTATTTCTATACCTAGCGATCCAGCGAGGAAATGCCGCTAGTTTGATGGGAAGGTAGATACGTTTCCGGCGGGCTCGTCCGGGGGATGTATCTACCTAGTTTTAATTAATTAGTTTTTTTGACATGTATGACCTGTATAGATAGATAGCCTATATATTGTATAATTAAATTTCATTTTACAATACTTTCAAATAGTAATATTTTTACAGTCACTTAATAATATACATACTACTTAATAATACAAACTAATTTATAATACAAGTCAAGGAAAAACAAATTTTATTAATCAAAAACTCGGTCCACCGGTCGAGCCCGCCGCAAACGTACCCATGAAACTGGCGGCATTTCCTCGCTGGATCGCTAGAGAATATATAGAGAATATAATTAAATTGTATTATAATTAAAGTATTATATTTCTCTCCTTGGAAAAATCTCAAAATAAACTGGCAAACTACAGGCAATACCGCAAAACTCAACATACTTAGAATCTCTATTCCCAATACTCTAACACCATTTCATAAACGAAATCTCCGGGCACGTCGCGGCATAAAATTGAAAACTATTTGCTGGACAAACACAATCCATCATACGACGCCACTTAGCCGTATTGCCGTCCTCTGCCGTACTGCCGTGCCGTACTCGTTTGACTGGACTTCGCTAGACGACCTGATACGATGAAGGGTCGACGGAAGGAGGGAAAGTTTGGTAATGGATCTAAATTAACTAGATGCCACGTTTATTACCGGTAGGTACAGGGTTTTTTTCTTTGGTTTTGGCGTCGCATTTTAGGCATTTGTCAGTGTCAAGTGTTTTTACATTTTCAAGTTTCATAAGTTAAATAAGTTGCCTCGTAGCTTTACTTATAGTCAAAGTCTAGTCATAGTCAAGTACAGTCCTTGTCGGTTAAGTCCAGTCATGCTTTAGTAAAGTAGTGGCGACTTTACTATAAAGCTTAGATGGAGTTTTGAAAGCAACACAGAAAGTCATGTATCACCACATTATATCATTTTCCCACACTCGCGCTTGTAATTCGGCACTTTATAAATAAAACATGGTATTATCGCTATATTTCGCTAGCTACAGTAGATGTAGGCAGTGCTTAGGTTTCCTCACGACATTTTCCCTCACCAGCATTGTTAGTGTTAAAACCCATGCCTTTCGTCGTGCAAACCGACCGCGCTAACAACTGAATCAACTATCATCGCTACAAAACATGTGAAGCCGAAATGCAGTCAAAATGTAAAAATCGACTTTAGAAAAACAGCTCTATCGTACAGCTATTCGTTTCTATCAAAAAGTTAGCTTTAGTTAACGCTTAACATTTTTTAAATATCTAGGTACCTACCTATATAGTCGTAAGACCTACCATAACAGTGTACTTTTATATTTAGTTACATGCGGCAAAATAAATGACGATCTAGTATCGTCCCTGCAATATGGCGATCAAGGGCGTTGACCCGGCGGCCATCTTGGACGATCATCTAATTATTGCATCAGAAGAGCTGCTAGCAGACGGGTTAATAGTACTAACTAATATTGCGAACAAACTGCCTACCACTATTGTAAAAACTATCGATACATATTTCAGTATATAAGTTTTACTTAATAAAATATTCTTCAGTATCTAGATATATACTTTTCTACAAAAAAAAATTGATTTTGATTAGCACAGCAGTTTCTGTAAAGACGTGTAACGATTTTTCTGTATTATTTACGTACAAATACGTAATATTATATGTATCTACATAATATAGATAACGACATAACATAAATTACGTAGGTACGTTGAGTAATATACATAGTTATAAGTACTAGTTTCAAGTAGGTATCTACCTAACATTTGTTGTAACATTGTTTTTTTATTTAATAAACCTTAGTGGGAAGACACTGTCTGCAGCAACACAGCGAAGGCTACAGCTGCAGGCAGGGTTACTATACATACCTGTACTATTTTGATGAAACATTAAATTTATTTGTATTTGTATTTGTATTACATAGTAGTAAATACTAGTAAGTACCTACCTTATGGGCAAAAGTCTCACTTGATTATTTACAATTGTAGGTACATCTTCATAAATGGCTACAACTAAGTAGTATCTAAGTAATTAATTGAACAGTACAGGAAAAAAATATTGATAAATTATGTACTAGATGTATAATATAGTTAGTTTGGGGTCAGATGGCGCTGTGTGTAATGAATGCCCTATGATATTTATTATTATTATTTATTTAATATAAAATAATATGGCTACAATAAAATGTATTTTTTTTTTCTAGATAACGTCGTTAACTATTTTTCTTTCTCCTACAGTTAATTTGTTCTTATAGCCTAAAAATGGTACAGAGCAGAACTGGAAAACATGGGAGTAGAAAACTCTTATTTATTTAGTTGTTGTCCTACTTACTATGAACAGAAATGCTTTCTTTGAATTTTAGGTATACCTAATACATTCATCAGAAATATAGGTACCTACTATGTAAAATCAATAATATATAAATATTATGACAAGTAGGTACCTATTTCTTGATATTTAGTGCCTAGTACTTATGAAAAGATTGTACCCTATACTTTCGAGCTTTTTCGATAAATTTATGTGTTTTTATTAGCTAAATGTTTTCCCATTGAATATTGATAAGAAGCATTTGAATAGTACCTATCTATTTATTTATTTTTTTTATCAAAAATAGGAAGTAAGCGATAAATATCTATTTACTTGTTAAAGAACTTCCACCTTACCGGCCCAAGTCAATGTTTGAAAACCAATATTTGTACTTTTGATTAGTGCTGATTAAACACTCAAATGTAGCGAATCATCAAAACAAAGACGTGCTCGATTGGCGGTTAAAAATCGATATTTGAATCGATAACGAATCTAAATTATCGATAGATTTATTATGCAACTTCACAGTCACTTCAATGGCATGTTTCGCGCCTTTTTCCAGGAATGGCGGGAAAATTATCTATGGAACTTATCTAGACGGTTAAGGTTGACTCACAATTTATCATTATCTGTAAGCTTGAAAAGTGTCTACTTATACAGTTATGAATGTTTATGAGTGATGTGACATAAAAATGCCTACTTACATTATGTATAGGTACACAAATATTAGTAGGTACGATATATGATTCGTTGGATATGTTTTTTATTAACATCAGGTGAGCTGTGGTATACCATTTAGCCTGTCAACAATAATTAAAAAAAAATCTCTAAAGTTTTGGTAGCCTATTTGGGAACCGTCTGGTTTCCAATCTTGGAGGCCCTTGGTTCGAATCCCAAGGCACGTACCTCTGACAACACTAAAAAAACAAACTGCAAACTCAGATCTTGGCTTCAAGAGACTTTGTTTTATGACTTTGACGTTTATTTAAAAACAAGAGCTTATTGAATTACTAGTAAGTAATTATAATATTTTTGTTTTTATTTTGTATTTGTATCTGTCTTTTCTAAAATATAGAATGCTTATTACCAACGATAGCCCACATGTCCGAGACTTCTTATATAAAAAGTTTTTAAAGATATGTGAAGTCTACCAACCGGCATTTAGTCAGGGTGGTAGAATATGGACTTACTAATCTCACAATGAGACGAGGCCCACACCCTATTTCTGATCAGTATAGAAAAGTCGCATAATTTTAAGTATGTCTATTTCTCCACTTAAAAAGAACTACCACCTTCAATTCATTCATTCTTGTACGACATATTACCCACAAAGACAATTTTTTTTTTCAGTTTAAAAAAAACATTGCTTTATCCATAGAGAATAGACAGGAGCCATTATTAAATCAGTAAGGATCATTAATGTAACGTTGCTTAAATTTAACTAATCCTTTAAATGCTCTGTCAACTTCTTGCCTACGTGAAATATCACGCGTATAAATAAAACAAATTGTTCAGCTTTTTGCAAAATTCAGGTATTATAAATAAAGCCTCAAATTTCATGATGACGTTTTAAGGCTTATATGGCTCCTGTCTGCGGATAGGAAAAATATGTGTAACAAGTTTTTATAATGTTTAGTTATTTCTTATCCATTTAAGTGGTTATCGTTGTGATATTTGCCATCATGCTATCAGTCGGTATAGGTATGGGTCACGGTATCGATTCGCGACGCGTTATCGAATAGTCGATATTACTCGATATAGTTATTTGTTTGCACAGCCCCATCAATGAGAGGTTCGAGTGTATCTTGCTTATTTGACCAATAACTTGTTTGATAATGCTTTACTGTGCTTGCACTGCGATTAGTCTCGCCTCTCTAGATTGCGTTCATTTTTGTTCTATCTATTAGGACCTGATTGTTTGTCTATGTTTATCGTATTCTGACAACTTTGTTCAATAATATAATGAAGCTTAGAAAAGGAATTCCACATACTTGACACTGGCAGAATGCACAAAAATGTTAAAAATAAAGAAAAAAACAATTACTTCGAATGGGGTCAATACATTAAATGCGTTGAGCCAAAATTTAAAAAACAAAAGTTTGACTGTTGCAAAATGGACTGTTTTGTAAACAAAACAATAAAACGAACCGCAAATCCTCCCCTGGCTTATCTCACGATCCGTCCTAATCGACCTACAATACAGTGAAATCCGAAACAAGCGTCCCCTACATAGCGGTCGCCGGTAGGGAGCCACTCAAGACCGCATTTTGGGCTCTCTATGTAATAAAATACTAACCTACGGCGATGTAATATAAAAACCGATCGCATTAGCTAAAGGAGCCATTATTAAAAAGTATCGAGTTTCGGAACGCAACGCGGCTGCGCCGTGTCCAATCGCATTCTCCCGCCAACGCAGCGGCCAATCAGCGTCAGGATTGTTTTCTTTTTTTATGTTCTGGATTGTAGTTAATGGATTGTTCTTCATTTGATTTATTTTGTTTTTTTTTTACATATTTCGAGGTTTTGTTTTTCTGTGGGAATTGTAATTGGAGTAGACTACAGTAGACGACAATATGAACTTTGTTTAATATGAAATTAATAGTAGTAGGTACCTAGGCTACCTACGTATAATTTATTATTATATCATTCCTTTTATAGAACCCGAAGGGCTAGCATAACATCAATTTGTGAGTTTGTCGTACCTACTACGTAAACGAAAAACGTATAAAAAGTGAGATAGTACGCCTGGCGGCAGTAAAATGGTACTATTTTTTTTTTTTTAATCATAATCATAATCATCTATGGGTGTCTTTGAATCCAGAGTATACTAAGTAAGCGTGCTCCATTCTAGACCACATTGTTGCTTAACTTTAGTCAGGATGTGGTCAAACGTAAAAATGTAAAGAATTATAAAAATCGCTTTGTAATTCTTACAGTAGTTTTAAAGAAGTAAAAATGTCTAAAATTCTTTTTTTTTTTGGCGTCGTAGTTTATGCATTTGCCAGTATCAAGTACCTACTTTAGCAGTTACTTCGACCTTTACAAAAATAATTTAGTTGAAAAATGTAGTAAATAGGTATCTACCACCTATTATAAATGTATCACGGTTAGTATTTAGTATTGTTAACAACGTTAAGATTTAAAAATAAACCTTTTAGTATCAGTCATTTCACATGAATGAATCTGACCCCACGAGTTACAAACGGAAGGGTAAGTTACAGTACCAAAATATTTTCATTTACTTATGTAAAGCGGTCTCCAGTTTGAAACATTGTTGTTAATTTCTAACCTAGTTAGCAGTATGTACTTCCGTGTATAGGGACAACAGGGATTGTACGTTCCTGGAATATCCATTAGAAAGGATGTATGAAAACGGATGTTATGTTTCTACCTTTGGTGTCACGATTTCGACAAATCAAACAAGGTTATAAGCTTTGGGTGTAGTAAGCCGAAAGGATGTTATTTTACTTATTAATAATAACTTTTCTTGGTGGTAGATCTCATTAGCAGGATGTCGTCTAAGTAAGTACCACCGCAGTACCAGATATTCTGCCGCTAAGCAGTAGTGTGTGAACATTACTGTGTTCCGATTCGAAGGATACTATGCAGCTAGTGAAATTACATGGCTATAAGGCTAACCATCGAATGTTTAAAAGTTATGAGCGCCAAAGCAGCAATTTTGTTGTGCTACTCGAAGTTCTGTGTATCGCTGCAATGGCCATGGACAGGCGTTATCTCTTACCATCAGGAGAGCGTCTCGTTCGTCTCATTACTTTTACATGGAAAAAAATAAAAATAAGAATCTTTTATTATGAACACATTTTTGAAATCATACAAAAAAAACTGTTCATAAATATTCATTTTTTAAACTTGCACTTGGCCAGCCTAGTTGACAAGAGGCCCGTGCCCAACAGTGGGACAGTTTATAAAAACAAGTCTAATGCGGAACACCATTTAGTCAAATACAAACTACGTAGAAAAATACGTCAAGTTGACTATTCCAAGTGATATGAAATCTTAGGAATATTCCAGAGATAGCCCATCCAGTGGTGTAGCATCGGCGCGCATGCGTCGTGCGCTCGGTCAATATCGAATGCGTGCGACGCGACGTGCCAGTTTAGCAAGATTCTGTTATTTGCTACAAATGGAAATCATATTGGGTGAGACGATTCCATTGCATGATTTCTATCGTAAATAAGGTAACATATTCTGGTTCCCTAGACCAAAGTCACACTAAGATTATGAATCCTAAAATTTATGTGTATTTTTGTTATTCTTTCACGCTGTAATTTGTTGTTTTTACTAGGTAGTTTATCTCCTTAGCAGGAATTCGCCAAACAGTAGTGTGTAAACATTACTGTGTTCCGGTTTGAAGGGTATTTAAAGGGTTGTCGATGTGCGCCAAAGCAGCGATGTCCTAGACTTTGTTTTGCTACTCAACGTTCTGTCTATCGCTGCAATGGTACGCGTTTTCTTTTGCAGTTTATCATATTATTGATTCGTTTAATTAAAGTCACATAAAAAAATGGTTCTGTGTGTTCGAAGCAAAGCATACCTAAATATCAAGCAATAGTAATTAGCCAGAAACAGGCAGGACGTGTGATAAGCAATTACTTAATTTTAAAGAGCTCATAATAATGTAAATACACTTATATTTTGTTACAAGAAAATTTGGGTAAACTGCGTACCAAAGCAATTTTCTGGTATTACTTATACCAGGCTAATTACCGTCTCTTATGAACTTACACAAGGTCCTTTATATCACAAGATAAAATCTGTGAGCGTAAGCCGACATTAAACCTGAGTTAAGCTAAGCCGGCGTACAACAATAATGAGCCAACAAGTCTTGTTGGATCAGCGATGTTCGTATAGCGTTTGCATGTCCCAAGTGTTTAAAAAAAATAAAACGCGGGAAAAATTGGCACTTCTTGTCATTGTCAATTTTGATATACCTTGAAATATTTGTTTTGGCAAATAACAGTGTTTGGTTTTGGTGTTTCAAAATTAAATCAGCTTCAACTAATAATTTGCACAATTCACTGCCAGGTTAGCTCGTTCGGTAGTAGATTTACTTGTTCAACCACAGGTTGTGGGTTCGACTCCTAGTCAGGACAAACAGTTTCAGGCTTTTAGAGTGCTCTAAGTGTACATGTATTTAAAAAAAATACTTATAACAGTCTGGTTCCTAGTAATAAAACCTCCTTGAAAGTAAGTAATCGTTAAAGCTCATTTATCAGTTTTTAAAATGCTTGAAATAAAATCTTTTTTTAAGTCGGTTACATTTTTTTCAGTCTTGTGCGGTCAAATCAATTAATTTTTTTTCTGTGATAAAGCTTGTAAATTATTGTGTTGTATTAATTTATTCATGAAATAAATTAATATTATTTCGGTATAAACACATAATTATAATATAAATAAATATATTGACTGAATTGGGTGCGGTCCAGAACACGTCGACTGTGCTGACGTTTACCTATGTAAACATAAGTTGAGTTTTGGCGGTAAAACGAAAAGCCATGTCGCCGTATTGTAGTAGTTCGAAACATGGTTTTTTTAAAACATTTGTCTAATGTGCACGTATAAAAATACTGATGATAAATGTATAAAGTGCTGAATTACGCGCGTGTGGCAAAGTTGTAAGTAATAATATATGTCGAAACATAAATTTTGTTGAAAAAACTGAATAAGCCAGTTCGAAATAAACCAACAGCGCTAGCGACGCCAAAGATGCTAATGAAAAGATGAATCTACAGAAAAAAAAATTTGAGCCATGATGGTTGTCGGTTAGAAGTTCGCCGTGTTGATTTATTTCGAACCACGCCCTTATATTGTAAGTAGGTAACTGTATAATAAGATCAAACAAAGATTACAGCCGCGCCAACGACGGGCGACGGGCAACGGGACTTTCATAAGTTCAATTGATCGGAAAAATCGAGACGGACTAATCAAGACTCGTCATGGATGGCGTTATGCAACCAACACCCTTCGTGATGTAGCTCGGAAAATATACTTTTAAATTGTTTTTGGTACCTAGCACAATATAAACTTACACGTAGGTAAAACAGGTAGGTATTCTAAACTTATTTTGTTTCTTTTTCTTTCATGGGTCTTCTGGCTTTGCGCGATAGATGCATTTGCCAGCTGCAAGTAGTTTTTTTATATTTCTTCTTGCGTTCCCTTGTAGTTGTAATTAAATTTAAATTGACTCGACATCTTTCATAGTAGGTACATGTTTTTATTAAATAATAATAAGTACTTATGAACGTTTCTCAACTTTCCCTCATAAGGCTCTTTCGCACGATATATGGCATCCTTTCATCTTTTTTATATTCATTTCTTGCAATCTCTTTCAATCGTGTAGCGTTCTTTTATCCTCTAACTTATATTATTATTATTTTTAAACGCGTAAAATTCCAAACATTTATTCATGTCCAAAATCTTTTTTTACTTTTAATAGAATTGATTATTTATTAACTTAGTTAAAGTAGAAAATTTATTTAGGATAATTTAACGTAAGTTCTGTGTCAAAGAAAGAACAAAAAGATGTATCTCTCGTGAGCAAATGTCGTAATAATAGATTCGTTTTTTCCTTTTTAGAACTTTTTAAGAGCGGTTTCGGTAAAGGAAAACATCTTAAGGAAACCATAGCAAGGAAGTAGGGTATTTCCTAGTACTCAGGTGCTTAGCTACCACTTTCTAGTTCTAAATCTATCATTGTGCACATAACAGTATGTTCCGGCCGCCTTACTTGAGAACCAGTACCATTGTAGGCTAGGTGTATTTGCCATCTTAGACCATAACGTCACTCAACTTCAGTTGAGCTGTGGTGACCTAGCTTCTCAACTATAGAAAAAAAATAAGAACTTTCAATGTTATTGTATTTAAGTTCTGTATATATCTATGTATGTATTTATACCTAATCAAAGGGCCTATGTGTATCAATTTTTTATTTCGTGAGCATAATGAACGAGCAAAATAATATTAAACAAACGTTTGTTAGCAAACATTACACATCTACGTCATATTCTCAGGAAAATGGAACGAAACGCAAACATTTTCTAACATTATAAATTATTTCTTAGAACGTACAAATTATCCTGGAAGACAAAACGGGCTTTTTATTTCGCTTCTTTTAACTCTATTACAGGAAAAAAATCGTTGCGTATTGACAATGAATTATTTATAATTTTTTTATGTCTGTTTTCCTAGTCGCCTATGACCTGATAGTAGACGATGATGTGGTCGAAAATGATTGCGTGCATGAGATATACATATATTCACTGTGACCTTAAGAAGATATACCCCTCAGGAAACAAGAAAGACGTCAGCTTGTACCATTTCTTGGTCGTACGGATGAGAAACGTAGAGTAAAGGTACGTATCCAAGGAAATTCCATTGTGTGGTAGTAGTAGACCATCTTTCTTTTTCTTAATGGTTGAAATGCTAAATGTTTGACCTAATGTTAAATGACGGTATGGTCGAAGATGGTTAACACACCTGGAATGAAATTGGCTCTCAAGTGAGACTGTTGTCGGACACACCGTCAGATGCTTGGTGGCAGATTTTCAACTTGTGGGTGGTAGCTAGCCAACCGAGTACTAGAAAATACCCTACCACCATGCTATGGTTTCCTCGCGATGTTTTCTGTCACTGGCAGCTCAACTTCATTGTTGGGGTTTGAACTCACGCCCATCGGCGTGTGAACTAAATCACTGAGCTATCATCGCCACAAAAGTTTAACGGAATACTCACCCAAAATCGTAATAAAATTACAATCAATTTCATTTAAAATATCTAATATCGATATGTCTACCGATTCTCAACTTTAAATATTTTTTATTATAGATAAATAAATAAATAAATAAATATCGCAGGACATTACACACAGCGCCATCTGAGCCCAAACTAAGCAAAGCTTGTACTATGGGAGTCAGATAACTGATAGAATACTTAAATTTTTTTTTTTTTGTAAATACATACTTATAATACGTACAGTACACCCGGACACAGAACAAACATTTGGTTTTATATCACAAAATGCTTGTCCTAGGTGGGAATCGAACCCACGCCCCACAGCTCTTGAAGCAGACATGCTACCAATGATCCAACAGGGCTGTCTGTCATATAGGTATCTAATAATGTAATATCTATAATATCTAATAAGTGCTGGGTCTTCTCTTTTGCTTTATCAATCATATCTACTTGTTATTTAGTACTTAATATTGTATATTTATATTCTTTTGCCAAAGACATCGATAGTCTGGATTATACTTTACTTTTTGAATTTTAATTTTAACTGTTATATTTTTTCTTGCCACCCTCTCGTTTACAATCAGCTAACAATTAAGGCTGAATTTAAAAAATATTCTTTATTTAAAATCAGTTTCCATTCAAAGACCGGTAATTTGTTGAAAATCTTTTAAATTTTTCCTCCAATGTCCGCTAATGGAGTGCCTTATGTTTATTCTGACTTCTTGATTCGATTGAGTTGTTAAAACTTCCGATTCGATAAAGCTTTTTTACTTCTATTTTTATCATTTTTCTTATTTCAATTACTTCTAGGCACGCCATTACGGTTTTTCGTCTAAAAATATTTTTGTAGGTTTCAACGTGTTTCTTTTGTTGTTTTCTTTCAATGTTTTTTTTTCCATTTGGCTTCGCACATTTTGTACATACAGACATAATATCTTACAGCGAATACAATTTACTTAGTATCACGAGCTTACCACATGATCGCGTCTCCGACAAGGCCCCTTGTTCAGGACTATCAGTAGATAACATGTCGACATCCCGGAACCTTGAGGCAAACAACTTTATCTCCCGTATAATTCTGTTATTAGGATATTTTGACAGGTTGCAAAATGACAAAATTTTAAACAAAAAAAACGACAATGGTTCCGCAATTTAATCAGCAAGGAGGTTTCACTTAAGAGCCTTAGTAATTATATGTTACTGTTTATTTATTTGTTACAAAAACTTCACGTATTTCGTTATACAAGGTGTAATGGAAACGTTAGTGGCAATGAAAAACCGCTGATAGTCTTGATCCGATTCGATAATTGTTTTTAATTCATTTGCAGAACCAGTCCCCCTTGTATGTAATAACTTTGCAATTAAGTATATTATAAGTTACCTTTATCTATTTGTATGTAAAATAGTGGAATTTTATTTATAAAGTGTCGAATTATGTGCGAGAGTTTGTTTTGTTATTTGTTTCTTTTTTTTTTTGATGGCAAAAATGAGGTGTACTTGACATGGCAATTTACGAAAAATTTGTTAAGTTTTCGATACCGAAATATATGAAAATAAATCAGCGTCTCGAAAATTAACGAAAACTAAGACTTACGTAAAGAACTGTAATGTATCATATTTGGTATTAAAAACTTCAACCAATTTTTTTCGTAAATTGTTATGTGAAATTCTCGATATGCACTCTACTTAAACTAAGTTTTTTCTGATTGACAAGCTAGTTATTTGATGACAGCTTACCTACCTGATATTATGTAACGGTGTGATCGAAGATGTTAAAGCACACTCAGCCTGGATAGAACTGGCAAGTGAGGCTGTTAGAATACAACTTGACAGCAGATTTTCAACTTGAGGGTGGTAGCTAGCCAGCTGAATACTAGAAAATACCTTACTACCATGCTATGGTTTCCTCACGATGTTTTTATTCACCTGCTGCATGTGAATTGATTGATTAAATTGATTTTTATTATTTGATATCATATATTGATTAAATAAATTAATTTTATTAACTACGATTTAAATAGGTACAAACGTTTTTATTTTTAACCCACCAGTACTGTGCTTATCAAACTAAATATTTTCGAAGCGCGTTCGTTTTTCCCTCCGTCTCAGTTGTTCAAATAAAAGACAAGTGTGCGCTTGAAGGAAAACGACAATACGGAATATGGGCATTTAATACAACCTCATTTATATTTTAATATTTTTTTCATTCGACATTTTGCTGATGAAAATTAAGTTCCCCGTCACATTTATGTCAAACAACTACTACCGTCTGAATCCCTGTTTTTTACCCACGATGGAACGGCGACGGTATATGGGGCGTTCTACTTTTCTACCGACAATCTGAGTGATAAATTTTTAGATTTCAAAAAAAAATAAAAGTGTAATTCTTTAAAAAAATGTATTTTTACATTATTGTCCAGTTATCGAAGATTTCAGATATGTATAGTGCATCGAAGTTTTGTTATTTACTTTTTATTTATTTTAAGTTTTATCGGAATAGTTAGAAAAAATAAACACCTCTGTCACAAACTAATATATTTATTAATTATTATGTCAAATCAAATTTACAGTTTTTTTTAACTTGGCATAACTAGAATACAAGCATTTATTATTATCGAACACGATTTATCCCAATTCTTGTTACAAATATAATATAAAAAATGACATTTAATACCACTCTGTCACATTTTTGCTCATTAAGACAACAAACTTTGAAATATTTTGCAAATAATTGAAATAAACATAGCTGAAATTCTGTTACTACCTTTTATGGTCAATATATAATAATATAATACGTTATTTTAGTGTATATGTTTTCAATAAACTGAACATATGCTGCTTTAATGCTTAATTACAAGGGGGACAAAATTGTGCTAGAGTATGACAGAATGGTAGATATTAATAGGCCAACATTTAAACTTAATCCTTTAAGGTTTTGAAAGTTTTTAAAAAGGATAACAAAACATAAGGCTTCTCTTACAATGCTACATAAGATATTATTTCTTGGTATAATCATTATTTGGTGCACGTAAAATCAGACTAATCTTTTCTTTTCTCTTATTCGACTTTTCAAATACTTCTATAACACGCCTTCCTCTTTTAACCGTAATCATTTTTATCAAGTTTTCAAACATCACATCTGATACATCTGATTTTACTAATTTAAATATTTTGTCAGTGTCAACAACAGTTTTATAAAATATCACCTGAACATCTCCATCTTCATCCACACAACTTTTTTCAACTCCTAAGTAGGTGCACACGACTTAGTTTCTACTGGGTACTTTTACTGACATAATACCATTTTTTATTAATAATGGGTCTCCAGACAGGTCACATGAAGCACCTGGTTTTATGTGCACAGGTTTTTTTCTGATTAACGAGAGGCTGAAGAGGCTGATCATCTTCTGAAGTAGTAATACTACTTCAGAAGATGAAGATGATACAATGTTATACAACAGTCTCATAAAATCTCTTTGTAGGAGCTCTAATTATTATGTTGTTTATTTATATCAGCCAATGGTTCTTTTTAATCTGAGGTTGGGCTTAACTACCTACCTAGCTTTACTTTTATAAAGAGCAACTTAATAAAAATAAAGCTAGCAAATAATATTTGTTGTGCAGCATTTTTTTATTACCAAAGTCTCTTGAAACAGTTGAAGTTTTAGTCCGGAACGGTTAATTGTTGTGTCTTGTAGGAAAGGATAGGATTGTTTTGGAGCAGTGTTTCATTTTGTTTTTGTTTTTAATGTTTTTGTAATGTTCCTTAATGGCACTTGTCAAAATACTATATGTATTTTCTTTTTTCTTCTTTATTCGGCGCTTTTAAATTTATCTTAATTTTTTGGTTTGGGTATATTATGTAATAAGCTGTCTTCTTTTATTTTTTTGGCGATGAAGTCTTTCCTTGTATTTTCGTATTTTTCTATAATTAATTTTACATGGCCTTGAAGTTTCATATTTTGCCTATAAATTTTCGATCTGTCTCGGCTAACTTTTTCTCTTCCCCTTGCTCTAGCAGCGGATGAGGTTGGAGTTAGTGAACGAGATCTAGGAATTAAAGGAACAGGTGTGGAAGTCGAGTATTCATTAGAACGTTCTGCAAAGCTTTCTGTTGTTCTCTTTTTGTTTCTAACTTGCCATTTTATTTTCATTTGTCTGTGTACTCTTGGTGTCAGATCTTTGACTAGCTTTTTGCAAGCATGGTATCTTTCTAAATCTTATCATTTCACTTCTACGACTTTTTCAGGGTCCTGTTTCCTTTTTTCACGACAACGTCACTGCTTTTCCGTCGCAAATAACGCTATTATTTAATTACCCTGATGATAATACCTTAAATGAATAAAATAATTGATAATGTAATATATAGAATACAAAAGATATCAATTAACTATTGTGAAAATCAATTACGGCAAAGTTTCTGACAAAAAATACCACTCCGTCACGAGCTATACTACTCCCGTCACAGTTATTTTGTGACAGAGGTGCCTCGTGACAGAGGTGTAAAATAACAGTGTTCGAGGATTTCAACGTTCATAAAATTACAAATTGTTCGTAAAAGTGAGTAAATATGACAGATATACTGGGAAATAATAATATTACGTAAATAAATGGGAATTACAATAATATTTTAAAGTAGTAACTTACGTGACAGAGCGGTCGCCGAATAAACACACGCACCTCTAGTTCACTACCAGCGGGCGCCTAACTCGGCTCGCTCCAGGGTGGGGTCTCAAGGCTTAAAGCCGAGAGGAGAAGGAAACCGTGCTGTTGTTTAGTGTTGAAGATCAAACAGCTAAGGCGTGTTTTTTGTTTTGCGAAATGCGTGACGGAAGATAGCAAAAAAAAACATATGCAGCCGTACCCAAGGATAAAATATTTTTTTGCTTAATAGTATGAACCTTTACGTTTATTATATTTTTATTAATCTAAAGACAATATTTCAGCATTTCAATAAATAATTTTATATTATAGGGTCCTATATGATTTTTTTAAGCGACATCATTTTGTAACATTAGGCAGCGTAAAGGGACACGCTTTATTTGTATGTAAAACACCTCTGTCACACGTTTCGAATACTATGTCACAATAATTTTGTAAAAAGCAAAAACAATAAAAACGGGATTTTAGTGTTATTATAATGACTATATGGTCCAAAAAATCTTGTGACAATAAAATTTGAGAAACTGCAATTTAGGACGGATACAGATTTTTTTTTCCTGAGGAGACACGTCATTGTCGGTAGAAAAGTAGAACGCCCCATGGGGCGTTCTACTTTTCTACCGACAATCTGAGTGATAAATTTTTAGATTTCAAAAAAAAATAAAAGTGTAATTCTTTAAAAAAATGTATTTTTACATTATTGTCCAGTTATCGAAGATTTCAGATATGTATAGTGCATCGAAGTTTTGTTATTTACTTTTTATTTATTTTAAGTTTTATCGGAATAGTTAGAAAAAATAAACACCTCTGTCACAAACTAATATATTTATTAATTATTATGTCAAATCAAATTTACAGTTTTTTTTAACTTGGCATAACTAGAATACAAGCATTTATTATTATCGAACACGATTTATCCCAATTCTTGTTACAAATATAATATAAAAAATGACATTTAATACCACTCTGTCACATTTTTGCTCATTAAGACAACAAACTTTGAAATATTTTGCAAATAATTGAAATAAACATAGCTGAAATTCTGTTACTACCTTTTATGGTCAATATATAATAATATAATACGTTATTTTAGTGTATATGTTTTCAATAAACTGAACATATGCTGCTTTAATGCTTAATTACAAGGGGGACAAAATTGTGCTAGAGTATGACAGAATGGTAGATATTAATAGGCCAACATTTAAACTTAATCCTTTAAGGTTTTGAAAGTTTTTAAAAAGGATAACAAAACATAAGGCTTCTCTTACAATGCTACATAAGATATTATTTCTTGGTATAATCATTATTTGGTGCACGTAAAATCAGACTAATCTTTTCTTTTCTCTTATTCGACTTTTCAAATACTTCTATAACACGCCTTCCTCTTTTAACCGTAATCATTTTTATCAAGTTTTCAAACATCACATCTGATACATCTGATTTTACTAATTTAAATATTTTGTCAGTGTCAACAACAGTTTTATAAAATATCACCTGAACATCTCCATCTTCATCCACACAACTTTTTTCAACTCCTAAGTAGGTGCACACGACTTAGTTTCTACTGGGTACTTTTACTGACATAATACCATTTTTTATTAATAATGGGTCTCCAGACAGGTCACATGAAGCACCTGGTTTTATGTGCACAGGTTTTTTTCTGATTAACGAGAGGCTGAAGAGGCTGATCATCTTCTGAAGTAGTAATACTACTTCAGAAGATGAAGATGATACAATGTTATACAACAGTCTCATAAAATCTCTTTGTAGGAGCTCTAATTATTATGTTGTTTATTTATATCAGCCAATGGTTCTTTTTAATCTGAGGTTGGGCTTAACTACCTACCTAGCTTTACTTTTATAAAGAGCAACTTAATAAAAATAAAGCTAGCAAATAATATTTGTTGTGCAGCATTTTTTTATTACCAAAGTCTCTTGAAACAGTTGAAGTTTTAGTCCGGAACGGTTAATTGTTGTGTCTTGTAGGAAAGGATAGGATTGTTTTGGAGCAGTGTTTCATTTTGTTTTTGTTTTTAATGTTTTTGTAATGTTCCTTAATGGCACTTGTCAAAATACTATATGTATTTTCTTTTTTCTTCTTTATTCGGCGCTTTTAAATTTATCTTAATTTTTTGGTTTGGGTATATTATGTAATAAGCTGTCTTCTTTTATTTTTTTGGCGATGAAGTCTTTCCTTGTATTTTCGTATTTTTCTATAATTAATTTTACATGGCCTTGAAGTTTCATATTTTGCCTATAAATTTTCGATCTGTCTCGGCTAACTTTTTCTCTTCCCCTTGCTCTAGCAGCGGATGAGGTTGGAGTTAGTGAACGAGATCTAGGAATTAAAGGAACAGGTGTGGAAGTCGAGTATTCATTAGAACGTTCTGCAAAGCTTTCTGTTGTTCTCTTTTTGTTTCTAACTTGCCATTTTATTTTCATTTGTCTGTGTACTCTTGGTGTCAGATCTTTGACTAGCTTTTTGCAAGCATGGTATCTTTCTAAATCTTATCATTTCACTTCTACGACTTTTTCAGGGTCCTGTTTCCTTTTTTCACGACAACGTCACTGCTTTTCCGTCGCAAATAACGCTATTATTTAATTACCCTGATGATAATACCTTAAATGAATAAAATAATTGATAATGTAATATATAGAATACAAAAGATATCAATTAACTATTGTGAAAATCAATTACGGCAAAGTTTCTGACAAAAAATACCACTCCGTCACGAGCTATACTACTCCCGTCACAGTTATTTTGTGACAGAGGTGCCTCGTGACAGAGGTGTAAAATAACAGTGTTCGAGGATTTCAACGTTCATAAAATTACAAATTGTTCGTAAAAGTGAGTAAATATGACAGATATACTGGGAAATAATAATATTACGTAAATAAATGGGAATTACAATAATATTTTAAAGTAGTAACTTACGTGACAGAGCGGTCGCCGAATAAACACACGCACCTCTAGTTCACTACCAGCGGGCGCCTAACTCGGCTCGCTCCAGGGTGGGGTCTCAAGGCTTAAAGCCGAGAGGAGAAGGAAACCGTGCTGTTGTTTAGTGTTGAAGATCAAACAGCTAAGGCGTGTTTTTTGTTTTGCGAAATGCGTGACGGAAGATAGCAAAAAAAAACATATGCAGCCGTACCCAAGGATAAAATATTTTTTTGCTTAATAGTATGAACCTTTACGTTTATTATATTTTTATTAATCTAAAGACAATATTTCAGCATTTCAATAAATAATTTTATATTATAGGGTCCTATATGATTTTTTTAAGCGACATCATTTTGTAACATTAGGCAGCGTAAAGGGACACGCTTTATTTGTATGTAAAACACCTCTGTCACACGTTTCGAATACTATGTCACAATAATTTTGTAAAAAGCAAAAACAATAAAAACGGGATTTTAGTGTTATTATAATGACTATATGGTCCAAAAAATCTTGTGACAATAAAATTTGAGAAACTGCAATTTAGGACGGATACAGATTTTTTTTTCCTGAGGAGACACGTCATTGTCGGTAGAAAAGTAGAACGCCCCATATACGTTTGAGGTGAGAAGATGTTTGTTTGTGCAAATATATGCCATTTTTCTCCAAAACTACTAGTCCGATTTTAATGCAGTTTTCAGTTATGGGTTCGGGTTTGATTGGTGCATGTTCTTAGATAGATGTTACGGTGACAATTCACCAGGGAGCGCTGCAGATGCGCTACGATATTAAAAAAAATAACATCAATGCTATGAAAAAAACGTACATCTCTCGCAAGACTCTTGAAGATATTTCGAAAAATTGTTCGATAAACAAATCCTATGTAGTAATCTGACATAATTTTGTCACATTTTTGTTTTTACGTGAGTATTTCCGTAGAAGTCAAAAACGAAGTGAAACCGTTTATTGTATGGCACGATGTATCGGTGTTTAAAATCTATACTATTACAAAGATGAAAGATTTGATTGTTTTTTTTTATGTAAGAAGTAATGAGACGAACGAGACGCTCTCCTGATGGTAAGAGATAACGCCTATCCATGACCATTACAGCGATACACAGAACTTACAGAGTAACAAAACAAAGTCCAGGGCATCACTGCTTTGGCGCTCATTACTTTGAGACATTCGATGGTTAGTCTTAACAGCCCAGTAATTTCGCTAGCTGCAGTACCCTTCGAACCGGAACACAATAATGTTTACACACTACTGCTACTACTACTACTGTTTGTTTGTTTGTACTAAATAGGCTCCGAAACTACTAGACCGATTTCAAAAATCTTTCACCGTTTGGTAGCTATACTATCCCCGGGTGACATAGGCTACTTTTTATCCCTGTATTCTCACGGGAACGTGAACTACGCGGGTGAACCCGCGAGGCGTCCGCTAGTACCATATAAATAGGTATACAACAGTAAAATCAACGTAAGTTTCAGTGTCACGCAAGCCGTTGGATCAGTATCGGGCGTCGAACCCGCAAGTTTAGTATCAAGGTGTCTCTATCAGGCTCTCGACGCTATCGGCAAAGTAGATAGGTACTTTTACTTGCTATCGCGCTTTCGATTGTGTTTACCGTTGCACACCAATAAAGAGTTTCCATAAGTGGTGAAATGCACTAGAAACGTAAACAATATTCGTTGCTTATAGACGGAATGAAATTGAGTACCTACCTACACAAGAAAGAAAAATACTTTACCAAGAAAATTACTATCCTATCATACTAAATTTATAAACATGAATGTTTGTTACTTTTTCGCGCAAAAACTACTGAATCGACTTTGATGAAATTTGGTATGGAGGTAGCTAAGACCTGGGATTAACACATAGCCTACTTTCTAACTCGAAAACATGTAGTGGGTAACACCGAGGGGCGCAGCTAGTATACCTACTTACTATGTACACGAATGACCACTGAAAAATTATTTATAGGGTTCCGTACCCAAAGGGTAAAAACGGGACCTTATTACTGAGATTTCGCTGTCCGTCCGTCCGTCCGTCTGTCACCAAATTTTTACAGATGATGTATTTCTATTGCTGCTATAACAACAAATACTAAAAATAAAATAAATATTTAATTTAAAAAACTTCAATTTCTTTTAACACTTTGTTGACAAAATTATTAGATATCAGCAAAGTAGCAATATAACTCTGTGGTTAGTGCTGTTGGTTCACAAGCCGAAGGGCGTGGGTTCAAATCCCAACAACGAACTTGAGCTACCGGTGAAGTAAAACATCATGGTGTAAGGTACCTAATACTTTTAAATAGGTACTCGCCTGGCTAGTTACCACCCTCAAATTAAAAATCTGCCGCTAAGCACTTAACGGTGCATTGCAGCAGCCTTACTTGAGAGCCATTTTCATTCCAGTTGGTTTACTATCTTCGATCACAGTGTCACGTAACATCAGGTGAGCTATGACTAGCAAAAAAGTTAATATTAGATTCATCATCATCAGCCTATCGAAGTCCACTGCTGGACATAGGCCTCTTCCAAGACACGCTACTCAGCCCGATCTTCGGCTTTTCGCTTCTATCCACCGCCTGGTGTCCTATGTATATCGCCACTACATCAAGTCTCAGGGTGTCCTACGCTACGTTTGCCAATTCGCGGTCTACACTCTAGAACACGTCTACCCCAGCGGTTATCGGTTCTGCGACAAATATGTCCAGCCCATTGCCACTTCAGCTTGCTAATACGATGATCTATGTCTATGAGTTTAGTTCTCTGGCGAATTACTTCGTTTCGGATTTGATCCCTCTGATATATTAGATTATCCGTCATGAAAAGTTATTACCTTTACAAATAGAAATAAATTCGATTTAAATTTGGTACAATGGCCATAGATAATAATAGTACATTACCTATACGTCAAAGTAATGAATGTTCTAAGGCTATAGTACCTACATTTTTTATTCTCGATGACACATCTCATGTTATTTTAATTTCCCTTAAGTGGGGGGAGGATCAAAGACGCCGCCGCGCCGCCGGAGCAAGCGGGCGCGCATTATCAAAGTACGCGTTTTGGAGCTAATTTGTTTACTTTAACTTAGTACTGGCCGTTTTCGGTATTCTCAGGTTTAGAGCCTGAGAAGTTTTTAATGCATTCCTTGGAAAGGAAATGAAAAAAAAAACGAAGAAGGCATTTTCGTAAATGTAAATGTGACATCTTAGTAACAAAGTATTTAAGCTAAGCATAGTAAGTAAGCTATTTGTATTTACTTACTGTTTAAAATAAGAACGTCTCACAAAAAATTTTTAGTCTGTTATTAAAATGATTATTGTCTATGAAACTTCTATGTTTCCGGCTTTATGGCAATTAGTTTTTTAATGTTGTAAATGAATCATTTCCTCTTTCTCAATGGTTCGTTTGAGGACGTACATTTTTTTAATGTAAAATTAATGCAACAAACAAGACGCTCTCCTGATGGTAAGAGATAACGCCTGTCTACGACCATTGCAGCGATACATAGAACTTTGAGTAGCAAAACAAAGCCCAGGGTATCTCTGCATTGGCGCTCATTACTTTAAGACATTCGATGTCTTGAAAGCCCTGTAATTTCACTAGCTGCAATATCTTTTAAACTGGAACTCAGTAATGTTTACACATTACTGCTTGGCGGTAGAATATCTGATCCTACGGTGTTATCTACCTAGACGACCTCCTGCTAAGGAGATCTACCACCAAGTAATGTAAAGTGCTTCCACGATATTTTATGCGTTTTATAGGTTATGGGCCCAGTATGGGCATTAGTTAATAAAAATAGTTTAGATAGTTCAGGTTTTCCACAAAAATGGAAAACAGTTTTGTGCAAAGTAACAGTTTTTATTCAACGTTCATGTGGTCGTGTCGAGCATAGCGGCGAGGTGGCGTCAATGAATTAAATTTGCTTTTAGCAAATGTGCCTAAGTCTCGAAGTCGAATTATTTATTTACGACGATTAAATGTTATTCGTCAATAAAATATTTTTTTAACTTTAAGTCTTAAGTGGACCTATTGTTTTTTTTGCTTTTTTTGGCTCACCTGATGTAAAGTGACGGAGTGATCGAAGATGGTAACCTGGTATGGAACTGGCTCTTAAATGCGGCTAACAAAACACACCATTAGTTGTTTGGCGGTAGGTTTTCACCTTGAGGATTCAACTCCAGGTAGTTAGACAGCCGAGTACCTACTATAAAGTATCTACCCTACCCACACTATGGCTTCCTTACAATGTTATAAGCTCTTTGTTGTGTACAATATACGATCGAACATGTGAAAATCACTAGTCGAAAAATGTGTTTTCCACGTGTGGAGAATAGCGGCCAAGAAACTTGGACCGCGCGGTGACACAAGGAATATTAGATGGCTCAATTCTCTATAATCTGAAGCCGACTGCAACTGTGCCGGAGACTGGCAATTCTAGGGTTGCCACAACCGGTTTAATTGTAACTAAACGCAAAATTCTCTATTTATGAAAAAAACTCTATTTACAACCTGAGCTTATCATGCTTAACTCCATCTCATCCACTGGAGCTACTTTGCCAGCGACCCAGAGTTTCGCTCCGATACTTCAAGGAGCTGGGTTGGTTCGGGTAGACGCTGGTAGGGGGAAATGCACAATACACCCCAAGCGGGACGTCAGTGCAGGACTTATCGCCCCCACTTCGAATAAGAATCAGAACCTGAGCCAGAAAGGTAAACAATTTGGACTGGAAAAAGATTGAGGTAGGTAAATGTCATAGCAAGATTTGATGCGATCATGCGATCGCGTAGCTTATTTCATTACATGAGTTTTAATAAGAAGTTTTTGATAATAGTAGGGTCAAACAAAAACGGTCATAGTATAAAATAGTAGGGTCAAACAAAAACGAAACAAAGTCAGTTTTAACAAAAAATGTAATACAGGAAATACATTACATGTACCTAATGTAAACTAAATTTTAAAACTACTTACAATATTCTGTTCAAATCCAAAGTGAAGTCACATAAAAGTGTTTTCGCTTTGAACATGAAACGAATGATTAAAAATCTAAACAATTTATGCAGAGCAACCCTGGCCAGTCGCCGCCCGGTCACTCTGAGGCTAAATAGGTTCTGGATTGTATCCTTGTTTGAGAAAACCTTTGATGAAGCTTGCGTTTAAAGCGGCGTTTTGCGTCAAAGCAGCCTATTAGACTGCCTTTGTTGGCTTTAAATATAGTTTTGAAACTGAAATATAACTGGGAATTTCGTTATGTTCAACGTATGTGAGGATGCATTAATGTTT
Organism: Biston betularia; assembly: GCA_905404145.2. NCBI lineage: Eukaryota > Metazoa > Arthropoda > Insecta > Lepidoptera > Geometridae > Biston > Biston betularia. The sequence continues at coordinate 8,739,886 of FR989879.1, forward strand.
TGAATTATCACAAATAATATAAATAGTAACAAATGGTAACTACAAAATGTGTAGTTACACGTATTAGGTATAAATATATATATATATATATATATATACAGCGCCATCTGACTGGCCCCAAACTAATCAAAGCTTGTACTATTTTACTACTTGAAATATCTAAGCGATCTTTCCGGCTATAGCGCTATATTATTAGTTTCTAATATGTTCTGTTTCTGATATCTAATGCTATTAATGCTGCTAGGTCTTTTGAATTGGTATTATTTTGTAGACACCTTTAGTAATTTGTACTAAAAATGTTAGTCACAGACGATTATGGCGTAGTTTAAAGCGAGTCGTTACGAAATACATACCTGGTATATGGGGTAAGTAAATAATAAGGCATACCGACCGACGTGTCATCTTATACAAATACTGCCTTCCCCGAAGAGTTAGCGACCATATGCGATCTTCGTGGAGGATTTAAAAATTACACAATGGTTTAGAGCTTAAAGGGTTTCTGGTGCTGGAAGAGATATAGAAACTTACACATTTTTTTATTTTTTAGTTTTAGTGCAGAGGTGGGATATCTTGAGAATTAGCGCAATGCACGAAAGAGTCAAAAAAGAAAAGAAAAAAGCAGAGAATTAGGAATTTTGGTTGGTTTCGATCCCAACTCGGCGGTCGTTCGGGACCAGTTCAACCTCAACTATCATGTCATAGGGGGAATTTTGTGCGATAATTTCTTAATTCAGCTTTTCTTTGTTGCGTAAGGAAACCAAAGCTGGTGGTAGGGTATTTTCTAGTAGGTCGCCTGGCTAGCTACCATCCTCAAGTTGAAAATCTGCCACAAGCACCTTACGGTGTGTTCCGGCAGCCTCACTTGAGAACCAGTTCTATTCCAGGCTAGGCGTGCTTTACCATTTTCGACCATACCGTCACATAACATAAGGAGAACTATTGTCAAGTACCTAGCTACTCGAACATAAAAAAAATACATCCCATTTACCATTTATGTTTATTTTTCGTAGATACGAAGTTTCACTTATGCGTCACTGGAACCTTACACCATCCGAAGGTCGTCTGAAAGAGACCATTGTAAGCGATAAGTTTGGCTTTATACCTATATGTAGTATATTTTTTATAATGTTCTTAATGTGGTTTCAGTAAAGTATTGTTGTTGTAATTAACACCTATTAATAATTTTTTTAACAAACAAATTTATTGACTGTATTATAATTGCTCCGATATTTCACTTATAAATCACTGAAACCTTACACCGTCCAAATGTTGTCTGACAAAGATCGCTTTTACCGATAAGATCACCTTTTACCTATAGCATATTTTTTTGTAATTTATTAATACTTTTTTCAACGAAGCATTATTTATTGTTTTACCTGCTGAACATTTCTATTTTTATAACAAATTTAAGTATAATTTAAGCCGAGTATATTTTTAATCTATTATAAAGCCCAAGTGGAAAACTTCCAGAAATTTAATATCAATCACTTGGCCACATGACTTATTGCATGGAATAAGGTAGTGGTGAAAATACAGTCATGAACAAAATAAACTGTCAATTTGCTCAATACAATTTGTTATTCTGATGATGGCAAAAAAACCAGCGCTGGTCGCTTATAAGCAGCATTATGCAACAGAAAGGTGTAAGGTGTTCAGTTTTTATTGTTTTATATAATTTGTGAACTGTTTTATTTTTGTTACAAATAAACGATTTTTGGTTTATTTATACGAGACACCTCTGATATTCTGAAGTTTCAGTCACATCCGGTGACCTTTGTCAAGAAGCCATGACAGAGTATGACCCGTCCACGGTATTGTCTTGCTTCGCACTGAAGACGATACAGAAAAAATGGTGAATAGGTCGATAGCGCACAGTCGAAAAGTCTGTAGTCAGAAAAAGAAAACAATTTTCATCAAAATGTTTTGGCGGGAACGCGGAAAAATGTCGCCGCATTGTATTATTTTCTAAAACTTATGTTTATTTCAAGTGTTTAAAATTAATAAAAATAGTTGTGTTTTATTTCTAAATCTATACACTTACATATTATGCTACTTATACATAAAAATTAAAACATGGTTTTATGAAGAGGTAGCGATTAGCGAATTGCAAGGTTATTTTAGGAAGTTCAGCTTAATTCTACTCTTGAAAACCTCGAGTGTTTGAACCCTCTGTGTTAACGATGTTCATGTTTTCCAAATTTAACCAAGTATTCCGTAAGCTTTTTCTACAAGACTGTACCTGCCAATAAACCGGCCAATGTCAATATTGGTGGTAGAGACAACGGCGATGTTTTTGAGAATTTCCAATGAAGGTCCATCGGCCATGTTTGTCTGTTTGTCTGCCTGCCGCGTATTTGTAGTGGTGTCTATTGCGGTATTAGTGTTTTGGATGTTTACTTCGAAAGGTCAGTGTTGTAATATAAACTCTCTATTTCTCACATTAAAAGTAACATTTAAAGGATTAAATACTTTGTGTAGAAAAATATGGCCTATGGCGCCATCGTTTCGAAGAAAAGCAGTTTAGCTACTATCATTAAATTGACGACAACATTTTTCTTTAAAAACAATAGGGGCTGGCGTATTGCCATTGGTAGTTCAAGATAACCTTGGTGGTAGATCTCCTTAGCAGGAGGTCGTCTAGGTAGGTACCACCGCAGTACCAGTTATTCTGCCGCTAATCAGTAGTGTGTATACATTACTGTGTTCCGGTTTGAAGGGTACTGCAACTAGCGAAATTACTAGGCTGTAGAGACTAACCATTGAAAGTCTCAAAAGTAATGAGCGCCAAAGCAGTGATGCCCTGGACTTTGTTTTGTTACTCAAAGTTCTATGTAACGCTGCTATGGTCATGAACAAACGTTATTTCTAACCATCAGGAGAGCGTCTCGTTCGTCTCATTACCTTAAACATTAAAAAAAACAGGCCCATTTAAGAGGCAGTTCCATTCCAGGCTAGGTGTGTTTACCATCTTCGGCCACACCGTCACTTAACATCAAGCGAGCTGTGGTCAAATACCTAGCCTGTCAACCATAATATATATATATATATATATATATAATAATTGTATATTAATCACAAAGGTAATGACATAATATCCCATGCCTACCCAAAACGTGTAACCCATCACGTAAGCGTACAAACAATGCTGTCAACGAATATGCAAGATGCAAGATGCGACATCAAAGCGAGTCTGCATCAAAGGCGGTATGTTTGCCTACAACCCGAGTCGAGTGACACTTCACTCAGGTTGCATCGTACACACATGGTGAATATTGATTAATATATAATACTGAGTTGTAGGTACATATACTAGGTTCTTGTAGGTTGGTACCTATGATTTAACTTGATTAGTCACGTCTTTGAGAGCTCTAGATAGGTCGGTACCCTGCCGGACATCGGGCAAGGTGTTGTCAAACGCGAACTTATTCTGAATAAAAAAATCCTGTATGGGTGTGGGCACGGCTGTCGGCATGTGTACATTTTTAAACACTAAAAATTCCTTTGGATAACTGATAGAATACTTAAATACTTTTTTTTTGTAAATACATATTTATAATAAATACAGAACACACAGACACAGAATAAACATTTTGTATACCACAAAATGTTTATCCTGGGTGGGAATCGAACCCACGCCCTTCAGCTCTTGGAGCAGACATACTACCAAAGAATGAACCAACAGGGCTGTCGACGAAGTGTGACATAAATTACGTCACACTAATTTCATGATTTTTGACCCCTCCCCCGTCCTTGTCACAGCTGGTCACATTTGTGTGAGAAATACCTGGTGTGATGCCACATATTTTACAATTTTACATTGAGAAATTTATGAAATTAGTTATCAAAAATATTATATTATGTATTTTGAAAAAATGTGATGTATCAAAATTTGGGACCCCTCCCCGCCCCTTGTCACACAAAGTAACACTTCGTCGACACCCTCCCTCCCCCTTAACGTGTGACGTAATTTATGGATGCCCCTTTACCATAAGGAGATCATCTCAGTCGTCTCATTACGTTTACATAAAGACAAAACAATAAATCAAAGTTGCAATAAACCTGCAATATTTCATCTTGCTGCAAGCTCTAATAAGCAAAGTTAGCTGTTCGCAAATTCTTTGAAGCGAGCGCTTGAATGATTAGCGTTCTCATTATGCAAAGTGGATTAGACCCTCGTTGTGACCTGGCGAGTCTTGAGTGTCTAATAACATGCAACTTCCTTAGTGGCCGTCTTCCCGTGCGATGTAAGTTCCTTCACAATGAAGTAACGAGTTGTCATATTTAGTTTTAGAAAGGGGATTCGTTAAAAATGGCTGAAGAATGCAAAAAAACCTAATACCTACAGTCTACACGTATTTCTTCTAAGCCACGCAACGATTTTTGGTGTGATTTTTCACTGTCATATAGATATTTTTATACCTTCTGTTTATCTTGGCCTGCCAAGAACATTTATAAATTAATTGCTGGAAAGAGTATCCAAAGCAGGGATGGTAGGATCATCTCAATAGTGGTATTTACATGGTGGTAGGGTACTCTCTAGTACTTGGCTAGCTAGCTATCACCCTCAACTTGAAAATCTACCGCCTAGCATCTAACGGCAGCCTTACTTGAAAGCCAGTTCCGTTCCAGGCTAGGTGTGCTTTACTATCTTCGACCACTCCGTCACTTAACATCAGGTGAGCTGTAGGCAAACACCAAGCCAGTCAACTATAAAAAAAATGTAGTTAGGCAGGGATGAAAACATGAGCAGTGAAGATGTGTGTTAATACGTATTTAAAAGGGCCCCTTAAGCTTCTTACAAGATAAAACTATTTTCTTTCTTTTCTCTTTCAACTAAGCTTTTGTAGTTTGTAGGATTGATACACAATCTAACCCAACTGCGACGTTAAGCTATGGTTAAATCATTAAAATTTTAATTTTGTTAATGGTTAAAATTGTAAGTTTTGATTTTGTTTATTTTTTTAAGTAGGTACATATTATGATGTTGAAACAAAACGTTCTGTAGTTTTTGCTGTAATGGGGTCATTTGTAATTAGGTCTAGAAATGGTATATTATATAAGTCCGCACCTGTAAATACATATTATGCTACAATAAAGTATGAGTATTGAATCGTAACCCCTAAAAAAATATGAAAAAAATTATAACTTGAATTTTTTAACAAATTACTCGAAAAATATTATCTTCGTTTTGAACAGTCTGGCATTACAAGTAATGAGACATCCACGTCGCTGGTCGTGTTCTCAGCAGTGGGTTAGCACCTCGGTCGTGAGCAGTCCATCACCTCATCCTTGGACGATCATTGCGTAAATATTTGTTCATTGTTACGACGTGCGAGGATTATTTTACTTCAAATTATTATGTACTTTATACCTTTAGAAACGCTGCTATAAGACAAAAAAGGTTTACAGATAAAATAGGCTATAGAAACTCATTAATTTAAATAAATCTAAATATCGTAGGACTATACACACAGCGTCATCTGGCCCCAAACTAAGCAGAGCTATCTAAGCACTCTTTCTGACGTAAATATCCTATGATATTTATATTTATTTATTTATTTATTTATGATACATACAGAACACCCAGACATAGAACAAACATTTGTGTATTCACAAAATGTTTGCCCTGAGTGGAAATCGAACCAACGCTCTACACTACAGCTCTTGAAGCAGATACATTACCAAATAAGCTAACAGGGCAGTTGACAGCCCCGTTGGCTCATTGGTATCTGTCTTGAGAGCTCTACGGCGTGGGTTCGATTCTCTCGCTGACGCTCAGGATTTTAATTTTTTAGAATCCTTCGCTTGCTCTGTCGTCAAAATTGAGCACGCGGTTAAAAAGCAATTTTGCACTTTTGTATAACAAATAACTATTTTGTCTCAGGCATCGTTGTTCTCAAACGCTTTCTCTTAACAATAGGAGAGAGTTTGATTCGTATCATTACTAATAAAAAAATAAATATATAAATATCATAGGACATTACACACAGCGCCATCTGACCCCAAACTAAGCAGAGCTTGTGCTATGGAAGACAGATAACTGATAGAATACTTAAATACTTTTTTTTTTGTAAATACATACTTATAATACATACAGTACACCAAAATAGAGATAGAGAGAGAACTCTATCTCCATTACTTTAATAGAGATGCGTATAAAGGACTAAATACTCTGTTATCACAGCTCTCTTGAGTCTGTTATCACAGAAGCTTAGCTGGAGAAATGCTTTCCTCTTAGTCCTTCAAGGAGGCATGACGGAACCTCCGCTGACTGAATCTCAATAATGGATGTGAAGCACTTTCTATCATCGAGCGGGTAGAGTAGCCAGCTGTAGAGGGTACATAACGCCGACTCAATTCTGTTGGTAAAGTTGGATGGGTTATCATCGGGATCAAAAAAAAAACTTGTTCACGATCATTTTTTGAATAGGAATGGGTAATTTTAATAATTATTTTTATTGATTCATCATCTGTCAAGGATGTAGGTACATATTTATTTATATTTTAGTATATTTTATAGATGTTTATTATTTACTTATACTAAGTAGTATATCATATTTATTTGTTTGCTGTATTTATTTATTTATATAGTTATGTATTTATACATGATTTGATCTATATATATATGTATATAACAAATATATGTATATACATATATTTGTTTCGATGCGTCCCTACAACCATATGTTATTTACTGAGGGGATGGCTGGCAGAAAATGCTTTAGCATTAAATCCTCCCTTTGTACATGTTTTTTTAAGTGTGCAATAAAGTATTAAATAAATATATAAATAAAGCATCGACTGTTGACCAGTGTCTGTACTTTCCGCGAAGTATTAATTGCTTCAAATCTAGAGTAAACAGGTTTAACAATTCTAGGAAAGCGTGTCTCGTCTTAAAGACGTAAACATATCTTTAGTAAGAAGAAAATATTACTGTTATTGAAATAATTATTTTAGCTTAACTATTGTAACTGGCGCATTACTTGGTGGTAGATCTCCTTAGCAGGAGGTCATCTAGGTAGGTACCACCGCAGTACCAGATATTCTGCCGCCAAGCAGTTGTGTGTAAACATTACTGTGTTCCGGTTTGAAGGGTACTGCAGCTAGCGAAATTACTGGGCTGTTAAGACTAACCATCGAAAGTCCCAAAGTAATGAGCACCAAAGCAGCGATGCCCTGTTTGTTGACAGTTGTGACTTTGTTTTGTTACTCAAAGTTCTGTGTATCGCTGTAATGGTCATGGACAGGCGTTATCCCTTACCATCAGGAGAGCGTCTCGTTCGTCTCATTACTTGTCACATAAAAAACAAAAAAACGTACTATTTTAGTTAAAAAGCAATAAAAATAGAAACTAATCAGAAAAGAAAAGTTAAAGGAAGATGCAGAAGTTTTTCATCACGGTTTCAGAACATAATAATATATTCATCTTGTAAGATTTTCAGTTCACTTACTGAAACTATGTGTATAACTAGTTTAGTTTTATATTTAATATTTATTTCTTCTGTGAGACTCTTTTGAGGAATTAAGTAATAGTATGTTAGAATCAAAATAACGCTATGAAAGTTTTATAACGTGAAATCTCTCTGTTATAGGTACGTAAAATATATCAATAGCAAATTTATTAAATTTTCCGTATTCTTGGTAGGAGATAATTCTCTGTCCCCTTCTTATCTACAACATGAGAGCCCGAGGGTTTAATATTAAAAATAAAATAGAAGAGCTACCCTGTAGTGGCCGGGCATTGTGTGCTTTTTAATAAATGCCCAAATCACCAGAGGGCGTTCTTTGCAGATATTGCACTGTATTTCGACGTTTTTTTTACTTTTGACGGAGTGCCTATTTTTAAGTAGCTTAGTACTGATTTATGAACAAATGGTAGGTTTTTATTTTTTGTTGAAGCTTATAAAAAAAAAGTAATCCTTAACTTAAATAGGCACCTGACCTTGTGACCGGGCGTTTGTTTAGAAAATAGCCTTTTTTTAACACGGATAAGTCCACGTTTGACCACCAACTCGCCTGATGGTAAGCGACGATGTGGTCGAAGATGAAGCACGCAGACCTAGAAGATACCAATTCACCCTGACCTTGAAAAGATCCAGATTATATCTATCAGGAAACAAGAAAACCGATAGCTTGTTCCATTTCTTGGCCGTACGGATGAGAAACGTAGAGTCAAAACGTTTCAATGCGGCAATGCCGCTAACATTCTGGTATTAAATTAATATTATGTTGTTATAACAGTTAAGTACAATAGTTTAGAAAAACTTCTAGTGATACTAGAAATATATCTCCAGAAGTTACAAATAGAAATGGTTACCAAAGAGATCCAGAAAACTAAATCTATATTGATCGATAGCTTGCGTTCTATCGTCATCTCAACTGATGTTAAGTAAAGATGCGATCTACGATGGAGCACGCTTGTCCCGAAGATATCTTTAGTAGTTAGTTTTTTTTATTGTTACGGCAAATCAATCATCGACCTAAAGATGTATACGATAGGGTCACATTTAACAGAGCTAATAAATGGCACCCACGATGATTGAGGTTAAAAAAATACTCGAAAAGTAAACTTAATAGGCTTGACTATATTAGAAAAAATACTGTACCTTGATATCAAATATACCTACCTCAAAAACGAGTTATTTTAAAAAATCGCAAACTTATTTTAAAAACAATTTAAATTTACTTCTAAACGGACGGCCATGACTGTCATGACGTCTGAATGACGACACCTCGTTTGAACAATTATATCCGTATCTCTATAGTCTATCTATGTATATCTAGTCTATATAATAAATAATAATAATAAATAAATAAATAAATATCGTAGTACTGTACACACAGCGCCATCTGTCTTCAACATTTGTTTATTTACAAAATGTTTGCCCTGAGTGGGAATCGAACCCACGTCCTTCAGCTCTCAAGGCATATATACTACCAATGAGCCAACGGGGCTGTCAATATAAACGGTATAATGGATACGGATGAAGCTTTGGTCACGATTGTCTGATAGTCTGGTATTAAAAAAAAGTTTGGAAAAAGTATATTTGATCCCAAAAAAACCTAGCAAATAATTGACAGTCAAAATATTAAACCCTCATAAATGGTAATAATGCAACAAAGACGTTGTGGTAGCAAACATCAATCTACATTACGTTGGTAGTTCACGGTAGTGCTAGCAGGTTGTTCATGTGTCCTGATCTTTATCACTACGATATTGCTGATCGCGTGCGTCCCGCTTAACGTGAGGTATGGTGGTCCAAGGAACAAGTAAACAGACTATCCACGACTACACACCCTATAAATTTTGATTTACGGATTATCTTCTTCCTTTTTTCTTTTCTCAATTTTTCTGTACGTGTATTTGTCATTAAATTCTTCCTAAATAGTTGAACCGGTTTTGATTTAAAAAAAGTCCTGGATAGTTTAGATTCACAATTGGCGCTGCGATCGTAGGTACACTGAGTAGGTGCGAAACAGTTTATATGTATACATAATTATATTATTTTGTTTTACTTATGCCGGATTGCTCACGTTTAATTAAATCGGATACTCTGAGGATAATTTCGGCCACACCGGTGACCTTCATCATAGAGACAAAGCTTAACCGCTGTCTTCACGTGGGAGACGTGCAGCGGCTCGCAGTGTGAAGCACGACGACGCCCCGCACGCGTTGTACCCAGTTTTATTTCCATGAAGAAGGCCACTAAATGTGCCTAAAACTATAAACTGAGTATCTGATATCATTAAATATGAGTAATCTTGCATAATTAAAACAAAAATGTGTCAAAACCACGTCTGTTTCCATAGTGGAATATATTCCCTTGTGACATTTTGAAAAAATAGAAAATAAGGAATTACATTTGCGTATGGTTCAATAACTTTTTCTACGACCTGTATTCAAAATATTAGAGACCTCTGTTATCACACTAATATTATAAACACGGAAATTAATCTGTACATTGATTGTCAATTCTTCACGCGCTATAACAGTTTAACGTATTTGGATGAAATTTCAGCAGGAATGCAGTTGGATTATACTCTAGATTAATACACGTTACTTATTAACAGCCCCGTTGGCTCATTGGTAGTATATCTGCCTTGAGAGCTGTAGGGAGTGGGTTCGATTCCCACTCAGGGCAAACATTTTCTGAATAAATAAATATTTGTTCTGTGTCTGGGTGTTCTGTATGTATTTACAAAAAAAAAGTATTTATGTATTCTATCTATAAGTTATCTGACTTCCATCACACAAGCTCTGCTTAGTTTGGGGCCAGATGGCGTTGTGTGTATAGTCCTACAATATTATTTTTTTTGTCCCAGATAATGCGGGCAAACCTACGGGTCTCAGTTTGTTACAGTAATAGTTAGGTTAGACAAATTTATTAGAAAAAATAAATTAAAAAATTGTAATAGAAAAGCTCTAGTCTCTTTTGACTTGGACAGCGTTAGTAGTCCAGTGAACAGGTAGATAGATAGGAAAGGCAATTATAGAGGTTGTGTAAAGTTTAATATAGGCTAATGTTATGCATCGCCCGCCTTCCACTGTAGGCATGTGTTTGTGTACCTATGTATAATCAGGAAAGTAGATATATACAGTGTATGTGATAGGTACATGATAAAGATGCGTCTCGTTATTTTAGCCATAATTTTTTAAGTATTCTTGATAACCTCATTGTGCACATGGCTTTTCGTGTCGCTTTCAAAACTCCATAGAAGTTTATAGTTAAGTCCCCACTACTTTATTAAGATATGATCAGACTCGACCGTGCGATTGTATTTAAACCTGACATTGTATTTGAACCTGACATTATATTTTAATTTGACATTGTTTTTGAGCTGAAATATTTTAATTTGTTTTTTTTTTTGTTTTATAATTTTGTGACATAAATGTAACTGATTCATCGTATTTGTGCCAATAAATAATTTGAATTTGAATTTTAAAAAATGACTCTTAAAATGCTTGAAAAACCAAGAAATTAATAAATTATATTATCTGTTCTAGTACAGGTAAGATATTTTTGACATCGAACTTTGTGCATTCTGTTAATATCAAATAGTTCATATTTTCAAGTATAATGTAGTGTCATGATTTTTCCACATTCTGAAATCCAAAAAATCTACCTGTACCATAATTATTATCTGTGGTATTGTTCATTAGAACAGTAGCCTATCAAAAGTCAGGAGTAATTCGAACGAGCTATGACCTAACTTTACTCGTAACTTCATCTGAAGTTATGCCCCCTACACACTGGTGAACTGTAAACATTGACAGGTGCCGAATGTACCGCGCACGGCTAATAGTTCAAAATTCAAAGTTCCACTCGAACAGCGCAAACACTACGCCATCTGCCGAGTTTACTTGCAATAGGTAACCCCCCTTAGTTGTAGGGTGACTGGTTGCTTTCTATCGCTTGCAATAAGATTTTTGTACGTATAAAAACTATAGTGCTAAAAATAGAAGTCACTTTTTAATATATGTATATAAATAACATTCAAAGATTTGAATGTTATAGAGGCAGGGAATGTACTATTGCAAAAAACTATTTATTTTTAAATAATGAAAGTTTGAGTCAACCAACAACTCAACCAACAAAAATACTTAAGCATTAAATTATAAACTAACTGAAACCGTGATAAGAAATATTCTGATGCAGTACCTATCGTAGAAAAAATGGAAACTTTTTTTATGTCGAGGAAGCTAGGCGCTTCAGTTAAATGTTTAAAAAAAAACTAACTTGTGAAATATTTATATCTCCGTTTGTATTATGCTCTTTTCGCTCTGTCTAAAGTAGTACAGTTTCACTAGTGCATGCGTGTTTCATGCGTGCTTGTCGATGGGTCGTAGTGACAGCAACTACGAGCGACCGCTGAGACAACATGGCGAGTTTTATCGCTGTCAAACCACTTGTGCAGTGTAGCCGCGGCTTTAAATTTTTGGCCATTATTGAGAATGGTAAAAATGTGTATCGTATTATTTGGCTTTAAATCGTATTTTATGATTGCAATGTGGTATGTGTAAAGTTTTATTTTTGTATTTACTTGATATTTTTTACTGACAGTAAACTTTATTATATGAAACTAATTTCGTTTATTAATTATTTTAGCTTTCTATGCGTTAGTTCATTTTTAATACGTCAAACTTTTTATAGTTTTTATTTTAACATTTTTTTAATACTGATTTACATAAAAAATAGCATCTATGGCGTTGCGATTTTATATTTCATCATCATCTTTTTAATATATACTAATCTTATAAAAAGGAAAGATTTGTATTTTTGTATTTAACGAATTAACTTAAAAACTACTGGACCATCATATTATCTTTCACCGTTGGGAAGCTACACTATCCCTGGGTTTCATAGGCTACTTTTTATTCCTGTATTCCCAAGGGAACGGGAACTGCGCGAGTGAAACTGCGAGGCGTCCGCTAGTGTTTAAGTAAAATAAAACACCGTGTGGCATCTGAGCTTATTTCAATATTATAAAAAAGAATGAACATAACAACATGTTTTCGACATGTACCTCGCCATACGGCCTCGCATACCTTCTAGCTTATTAATTGACCAATAAACACTTATCTCTAAAATAACGACTACATTTATTAACCCTGCAATATCTAGCAGGTTACCTTCAAGTGTTCCCAGCGGGGTCGCGTGTACCCCCAACCCTAGCGTGTGCCGGGTCCTCAGAGACCCGGGCGTATCAGGGGTATCCGTTTATTGCATCTCACCCCCGAGCAATGGCTTTGTCTTCAACAAAGTGAATGTTTAAACAATTTGTGCCGAAAAATGAAATACTGTTAATATTAAAACGTTTCATCGTACTTATACGTTTAATTTCATGGGTATGTTGAATTTCTGTACATACATAATTATGTACATTTTTTGGTGTTTTGCTCTTTTGCTAGTTGATTATTAAGTCGTTATATTAAATAGTAAAAATATATGCTAATGAAAATTTTTATACTTCATTTCTTTTTTGTAAATAAATTGATTAGGTTACATTATATATACAACCTATGTAGGTTAAAAGGTTAAAGTATTCAATTTAAGATTTTACCTGTAAATATAAAACTCCAATATCTATGCTAAATTAATGAAACACAAATTTTATTTGTTAGTAAATGTGTAAGACTGAGATATTGCAGATTGTCGCCCAACATGGGACAAAATATTCTCGTCCAAAATATTCTCAAGTTGAAAATTTGTCGACGTGTGGTCAAATACCTAGCCTGTAAACCATTAAAAAACATACAATATTTTAATGACCATCCGCAGGTTGTTTCTCCTTGCTCAAAATATGATTTGTCCTCGACGAATTGTGTTTTCGACGAATTTTCCGCAGACACAAAATATGTTTGAAATAGATAACGTCATACACATCATAACTAGCTAAAATAATTAAAAATATTTGTGAAATTTGCAAAAAAAAAGTGAAAGTAACTATTTACCGTACATCAATTTGCGAAAATATTTCATTAAACTTTAGACGTCAATATGACATTACGTTAGCTTCAGTTTTGGCGCCCACCGAGGGGCATCACTGTAAATCATAAATTTTGCTATCGAAAACATGTCGAAAGTCTTTCACAAAGTTCGTGTGATCAAAAATCATAACAGACATTATTATAATAAATAAAATAAGAACAAAAATAAACAATCGTACCAATTGCTCTTTATGCCGTCATTATATTATGTGGTAAACATAATTCATATTTCTCAATTTATTGTAACTTACTGATGCGTGTAAATCAAAACCGGAGAATTTTACGGGTAACTAAATCAATTATGCGTGTTTCACAACACTGGGCATGGGCGTAGATAAGTCACAGTCAGTTGTAGAACAGACGAAGAAGTGCAGATGTACAATTTAAAATTTAAAAAAAAAAAGTGTAAATAATTCAATCTTCACAATATGCCAATTAAATAATTCATTTACTTTGTAAAGTAGTCTATATGTATGTTATATTAAGCGCTAATTAATGGATCATGATTAACTTTATTGACAATCTTTATTCATGGTATTGTATAACATCAATGTCAAAGCCATCTCAGTTTTTGGGCAGTATATTAGATTTGACACTAAGATATTTAAATATTTTCATGAAGATTGTTTCCTGCTTAAAAACTAAAAAAAATAGTAAACTCTTTTGAGCGACCATTTGACTTATACTCGGCTTAAATTTATGTTAAACTTAAAGTGGTCGTACGGGAGTTAATTCTACACAAATTAAAACAATAAAAAACTTTTCTAAATAGTGATTACACAAATAAATACAATAAAAGTACTATGTTTGTTTGGAATGTGTAGGTATATAATTTAGTAAAATTTTTGGGGAAAAACATGTATGAAATATGGTAGAAAAAGATTTGAAATTTGTCAAGAAAAAACAAAAGAAAAACATACATTTATTTTCCACAAGAGAGACAAACGGACGCAACTAACAATATACAATAAATTATGCCATGAAGTATAAATAAGCGTTCCATATTCGTTGTAAGAATTCTCTGCACGAATAAATTTCACCGTATTTTCAAAATTCAAAATGCAATAATTTGAACTTCGAAAGTACGGTGACATTCATTTATTGTATATTTTAGTTGTGTCGGTCTGTCTCTATTGTGAAAAATAAATGCAGGTTTTTCTTTTGTTTTCTTTGTTGTAATTTTAGAGATTTCTCTCTGCAGTAATCTGTGATAGCGTGCTAGCTAACTTACAATAGTCAGAGCTCGCTCAACTCCCGCGCAGCGGTCGCTTGTAGGGTTGGATACAATGCTTGTCAGCTAATCGCCTGCGGTATTTTGGCTTATTACTTGGCTATAGGGGGATCGCCAGATTGATCTCTGAAACGCGCTAATAATGACAATTAATATACCATACCAATTAACTTAATGGTTATTTTTTATAAAATAGAAACATCTAATTACTGGATTATTAGTTTAGAGTAGGTATACTAAACGGAAAAGGTTCACTGTACTAATCATTATGAAGAATGTTTACTATGAAACCAACTCTGTAATCGCGAAAAAATCAGCTGCGTTTAAAAATGTAATTGCCCTTCAACAAAATCTATCGCTTACATTATAAGTATATTTTGCGATTTTAAAAAAAACTATTAAATTTTACAGCTCAAACAGCTTTATGGTGTCCGAATGACGTCACGTCGTGTCAAACAATAATATCTGTGTATAACAATTATCTGGTTTCTTGAATAAAATTTATCTTTTTGTATTAGGTACATGTTCTATAAAATGTCCCAGTGTAAAAGCAAAACTGTAAAAATGACAAATATTTAATATACTGTTTCAAACAATAAAAAGGGACTAAAATTCGCAAAGTGAGACGATGTTCATCGTTTATAAACGAAATCAAAAATGGCGTTTCGCACGGCGTGACACGCTCACGCTCTTTGGGCGGTTTTATACAATCTTTATCTTGCATAATGAATAATTTTGTTACCTAAGTAACTCTAGTTATTTCTAGTGGGCATCAGCCTATCGTCATACCAGCTCTGTAATATTCACAGTAGTGTACGTAATCATAACACCCTGTGTAGGAAAGCTAGCCCTACAGCCGCGGGCCGACATATCGCTAATTCTCCAAATTGAGTGACAGCCACAGTTAATAAAATCTGTAATGTTGGCCATATGTCGACACCCTTTGCCAGTAAAACTGATTTGACAGTTGTTATTAGGTTGCTTAAACAAATGAATTCGCAGTTTTATGCTAAAACATCTGTGAAAAAAACCTGACACAATTATTTCAAACTAAAAGAAAGTATCTCCGGGAGTTTTGGCGGGAACGCGGAAGGAGCCGTGTCACCCCGTTGAATTTTTTTCCAAAACTAGTGTTTTGTCGCGTTTTTATGCATAAAAATCGTGGTGTTTTATTCATAAAGTGTTGAATCACAAGCGCGAGTATGGGAAAATTATATAATATGATGAAACATGAATTTTTGTGTTGCTGCAATTACGTTAAAATACACGCCACATTTGCCGATACACTAAACTAATAACAGTTATTTGTTATACAAGAGTGCAAAGTTGCTAAAAAAGCGAAGGAAAATTAGAATCCTGAAAAAAGAGCACGAGGTGAAAAATCTTTGCACTCGAGTGCAACACGTAACTTCTCATCCCACCTCACCAAGAGAATGTAATCACTACGTTTAAGAGACGGGACTTCCATACTAGCCAATAGAACCAATTTACATGGCATTCCAATACCAACAGATGCCACAAAGATGACAAACAACAGGCGTACCAACCTAACGAACCAAATAGTGCTTAACAAATAGCTATTTATCGATATCGATAAAATATGCAGAGTAGAAACCGAGGTTACTACTAAATAACATTTTTTATTAATTTTAGGTAAGTATCGAATCCGTATTTATGAGTCCAATGTTGATAAGAAGACCATTGGTACTAATCAAGATTGAACTTAAATGCGGACCCGAAATAAAATAAAAAACTGTTTCTGCTAATTTAATTACTGAAATGAAATTACTTGTTTAGCGAAATGAAAATGAAACAATCAATTGTAAATAGTTGAGAATACAGATTTAAAGAGCTAAGAAATACTAATTAAAAAAAAAAGAAGTTTTCTGTTTAGTCTCTAGTGCTACAAATAACCTAAGTGACAGTAAACATTTAAATAATGGAGGCCAGTTTTTTCAACAATATGTCTTCTTCATCTTGTTCTATAGATCACTTGATAATCTTAACAATTTAACAATAAGTATTCTTCATCTTGCTCTATAGCAAAAGAAAATAAAAACTGATTTTTTTTCAATTTTTATTATTATTTTGTGATGCTCTGTTGCTGTGATCTTTTAATTATGTCAGCAGATGAATTTTCAGCTTTTTTTTTATTAAATGCTTTGTTGTGAAAGTGGTTTCCACATACATGTATTAATGTATGCAGCTTTTCAGTTGGAACATATATTAAATCTTCTTTGCCCACAAACTTGACCCAGTGTTTGCATCTGAAATGTTTTTTAAATTAAAATTAAATCAATGTTTCTTGGTTAAAACCATGAATATTGATACCGAAGATCGAAGTAGGTTAGTGCATTTAGTGGTGAGTAACATAAATATTACTATAAAACTTATAAATGTACTTTTGCCTCGCCCAAATGTTCGGATCAAACGATTTTCATGGGCTTATCATCATCACTTTGTTGGTATCAGGAGTGTTAAGCACAAACACATAATGGCCAGGATTTGCGTAGAGCTTACGAAATTTTTCTTGCGTACTCGGAACACTTAATCAATTGTGTGGTATATCAACATTGTAAAGATTATGTTGTATGTTTCAAAATCCTGCAAAATTGCACAACCTATTCCGATCCTTGTTCATTTCTGTAGGCACGCCTTTCAAATGTGTAAAATATTGTGCCCCTACTCTTTCATGCAACATTATATTTCTTTTTTTTCAATGTTAAACAATAACGCTGTTATCGATATGTTGATGTTACAGTTGCAGTACATCACTAGCACACAATTTAAATGAGATAAATTTGTTAATTTTATTTGTTCCTAGCCTGTTCTACTTACATATGGTTGACTCTAATTACAAAGTATCACATTTAAGTGCTTACCGGGCTTCATCTAAAAGAAATCTCGCTATAAATATCCTTTTTCATCATTCGAACGACTTACTTGATTTTCACAAATTTCACTAGTAATAAACCGTTTTTTCGGTGGCATTTTGATTCAAAGTACACCTCTGATCACTCGCCACTAATTTTGACGAGAAATTGCACTTTTAACAATTAAAATCCACAGTCAAACAAACATTTAAATTCAAAAGAAACTGCACGAAATAAAGTTTTGACAAACAACATAGCTGACACTTGACGGAAGTATTGCAAGAAAGAGAAACTGCACTGAGGGAGTGTGATAGCAATATCCACCATTATTTGCCACGCAAAGTACATAGAAAAATTTTTTGTCCTAGTTTCGTCAGGCTGCCACCTCAGCGAGGAAATGACTAAATGCAAGAAAACGTACGCCAAGGAGGTTCCGAGTCTGAGTTTTTAACAAATTAAAAAAAGTTGTATGATAAATTCGGCACCATGGAGGTAGAAGTAAATAGTTGTAATGATTTTTTTTTTTTTTAATAATTTGCCCCTTCGGGCAGGCTAAAGCTATAAAGTGTTATTTGTTAAAGTGTTAGCTTGTCTTAAGTGTTATTTCTGCTGTATCTTAGCTATAGCTATCGTCAAAGTCGTCTTAGTCAAGTCCAGTTCGTGTCAGTTAAGTTCAGTCATGCTTTAGTAAAGTAGTGGCGACTTTACTATAAAGCTTCGATGGAGTTTTGGAAGCAACACGAAAACTCATGTTTCACCACATTATATCATTTTCCCACACTCGCGCTTGTAATTCGGCACTTTATGAATGAAACACCACCATTTTCATGCATAAACACTCGACAAAACACTAGTTTTGGAAAAAAATACAACGGAGCGACACGACTCTTCCCGCGTTCCCGCCAAAACTCCTAGTTGTAATGATGTTTTGTATTCATAAAATTAGTGCAGACGATGTTCTAAATTCAAATTTACTTTATCCTCTAGCGGATAAAAACGACTTTTGCACTCGGATATCGAAGAGAAAAAATACTCTTTCCGAAATGGGGGGATGAAAAAATAGATTAACAAGCGGTAATTTATGAAATGGCTTTATCGCCTTAAGTTATTTCTTCTAGGTAAGCTTCTGATGGACAACATTCAAAGATCGTTCAATAGGTAGACTTACTTCCTTTCATTTTACAGTGAATCATTATTCTTACAACTAAATAAACACTTAGTTCGATTCAATCAGGAAATCAAATTAAAAATAAACACTATTACACACTCGCGTTTACACTCCCTAAATTATCCATATGGCACACTCTGCGGAAGATAATAATGTACCTATATAAAAGTCTAGCTCTAAGGAAATCAAGTCATCTTTCGTATCCACTGGGTTACGCGGAAATGTACTATGCCGAATGAAGGTCATGATACGATTACGACCAATTGCTACTATAAGATTAACACTGAAAACATCATGAAAATAAATAATTTAAAGCTATATAGGAAACCATATCATAGTGGTAGGGTATTTTCTAGTACTCGATTGGCTAGCTACCAGCTAACATAACCTAACGGTATGTTTCGGCAACCGCACTTGCGAGTCAGTTCCATTCCAGGCTAGGTGTGCTTTACCGTCTTCAACCACACCGTCACTTAATCTTAATCGTATATCGAACAGGCATTTTACAATTTTAAAGACTTTTCTAATCTCAAAATGACTCGGGTAGATATAATGATAACGATAGGTACGAGTAGACTAAAGTAATTTACGAATATATTTTACAAATATTATGGGGACATATAGTAATAAAAAATTATGCATTTTCTTGAATAGGTAAAATACATGAGTTTTTATAATCTACATTAAAGAGGAAAGATTTGATTTTTTTATTTATTTGTATTGAATAGGCACCGAAACTACTGGACCGATCTAAATAATAATTCTTTCATCATTAGAATGCTACATTATCAGTAAGTGACATAGGCTATTTTTATATTGTTAATCGAGGTTTGTTTTCCCGTGCGAAGCGGGCGCGAGCTGCTAGTTATAAATAAATAAACATAAACATTCGGTGAGCTGTGGTCAAACACCTAGCTAGTCAACGAAAAATAAAGTTACAGTCTTCCGTACTGCACGAAACCCAAGCCAATCTACGTCTTTTTTACATCATCATCATCATCATCATCAGCCCTTCGCTGTCCACTGCTGGACGTAAGCCTCTCTCAATGCACGCCACTGAGCTCGGTCGACAGCTTTTTGCGTCCATTGCTTTCCCGCCGCTTTACGCAGGTCGTCACACCGCCTGGCCGCAGGATGCCCTACACTACGCTTGCCTGTACGCGGTCTCCATTCAAGAACTAGAAGAAGAAGTCTTTTTTACAATATAGAGTATTTAGTAAGTTGCGACTCGCCCAATGCTTTTACAGAAGTGTCATAGTTATTTCCATTCAAGACTCCCGCCCCTGCGATTTTTGCTCAACAAATGTACAACCCCTAAGCCATACTGACAGACAAACGCAGCGGGGTGAAACCGAAAACAACGCGATCTGTATTTATAACTAAACCGTGCTTTGTGCGACGATTACGAGCGTATTGTACGATTGCGCGGGGCACAAGTGTGCACTGGGGCACGGAGAGTGCAGACAGAGCTTTAGTTCTGAACTGGCGGAGGATTTCATTCACGCACACAAATGTATGTTGACGTATAAAAGTAGCTATCTAAAAGCAAACGTTTAATATCTAAAGTCCTAGATTATTTTTAGACTATAAATCCATATGTGGTTTTCTGTATGTATTTACAAAAAAAAAAGTATTTAAGTATTCCATTTTTTTCTGACTTCCATAATTCAAGCTTTGCTTAGTTTGGGGTTAGATGGCGCTGTGTGTAATGCCCTACAATATTTATTTATTTACATCTTTTTGTATTTGTATTCTTAATAATTGAACATCTAATAGTTATTTCTTAATAATTATTTGTTTGCGATGGATGGTCAATTTTTTATGTGACAGCAGCGATTAAAACTTACTTTCATAAATATATACACGAGAGACATAACATGAGATTTTCTACTGAATATAGATAAAAAGATCTGGTGTTAGTTAAAGATGCACCAAATACTTTTTTTATAGTTTACAAAATAGGTGATTGACCACAATTCACAGTTAACTGACGGTGTGGTCGAAGATGGAAAAGCACACTAAGCCTGGGATGGAACTGGCTCTCAAGTAAAGCTGCCGGAACATATCGTTAGGCGCTTGGCGGCAGATTTTCAGCTTGAGGGTGGTAGCTAGCCAACCGAGTACTAGAAAGTACTCTACCACCATGCTATGGTTTCCTAACGATGTTTTCCTTCACGAACAGCTCAAGCTCATTGTTGGGGTTTGAAGCCACGACCTTCGAAGTGTGAACCGATCGCGCTAACCACTGAGCTGTCATCACTACTTACATGTCTGAAAAATGCTCAGTAACCAACAATACAAAGAAGTTTTAGGACTGTTCAGTTTTCAGTGGTAGTTTATGTACTGTTTATATTATCCACGACTTAGCACAAGTGTTCCTCAAAGCACTGAGCTTAGTGAGACTAAATGTCGGACTGGAGTGATGACGTGGGGACGTGGAAAATTGGTGTTGCCTCCCAAAATGATGATATTAATGTTACGTATTTTTGTATTCATTGAGTGAACAAATATTTCTGTAATATAAAACAAAATCTCGCGTTCGCTTCTGTTACTCCACTTGAGTAGGTACTCCTTTTAAACTACGCAATGGGTATGATATTTATTGTCGTTTCAGTATTTTTACGAAAAGTTTGTGGTGGTTTATGTGACATTAACTATGAATAAAATTGCAGGGCTGTTGAGGCTAACCATCGAAGGTTTTAAAGTAATGAGCGCCGATGCAGCGATGCCCTGAACTTTGTTTTGTTACTTGAAGTTCTGTGTATCGCTGCACCATTGCAGCCATTAGGCATATTATCATGGATAATAATATAATGGTTATCTCTTATCATCAGGAGAGCGTCTTGTTCGTCTAATAAAATAAAAAAGTTTGTAAGACCTTTATTATGACACTATAATAATGAACTACTTCATACTTGCAGAATGTACAAAATGCGATGCCAAACAAAAAATAATAATTTTAGTCTAAAATATTTAAAAAAAAATGGCACAAACGAACAAGCAATGAATTAAGTATGTTTAAGCGCGTTCTGGGCACGAAGTCTAACCTTAATTCTGGAGTTTATGGCGGGAACGCGGAAAGAGTCGTGTCGCTTTATTGTATTTTTTTCCAAAACTAATGTTTTTCGTATTTGTATGTATAAAAATTATAAATGAAACAGTGATATACCTAATGTGGTGAAACTCATGTTTCCCCAAATTAGGTATACCAATAATTAGGTAATAGTGGCGACTAGTCCTGACTGAGTCCTGGCTTAATTCTGACTGAGCCGAGTATTCGATCCAACATTCGCATCAGAAATCACAATCAGTACCCCAAAAGATTTAATTTAATAGTGCAATAAACAACAACAGTGCGATATCAGAGGGGCAGGGATTATCTTTCATTAGCGCGAGACGGGCGCGTTCGTGCGAGCCGGGGGTGACTTTATTTCGGCGCTGCGGACGTGATTTTGCGCTTTAGTTTGATTTGATATAAAACCAATTTTAAAGGTTTTTGTAGGAGTTTTGGCGGGAACGCGGAAAAATCATGCCATCACATTGTAGTACTGCCACTAATGTTTTATTATTTTTTTCTTTTTTCTTCGGTCATGGCTCATTCGTACACTGTGTCAACCACTAATATTATAAATGTGAAAGTTTGGATGGATAGATGGATATTTGTTACTCTTTCATACCAAAACTACTTGACGGATTTGGGTGAAATTTGGTATGGGATTAGCTGAGAGCCTGGACTAAGACATAGGCTATTTTTTATCCCGAAACATGTAGCGGATAATAAAAAACTGTTTTTTCTGGGCTTATTCATAAAATTTACAAAATTAAACCCGCGAGCGTAGAAAAGTCATATATTGTAGTACCTAAAACATAAGATTTCGTGTTGCTTTCAAAACTCCTTAAAAACTTGTAGTAGTGTTACTACTATTTTAGGGCATGACTGAACTCTACCATGACCAAAATGGAACCAAAGAGTATTTAGTCATTTTCTACGCCATATAGCTTCTGTTCTATTTTCTAATCTGTGCTCTATGATGAAGTTAAGTTTTTATTCCAACTCCACGTCGCAGGAACGTCTCAAGCACTGAAATTAAGTTTCAAATATTAAATTTGCTTTATGAAAAAGACACACCCTTCTTCGTTGGATATCCGCCGAGTTTAACATAGCTGCTCTACGAAACAATCTTGGATTATGATAAGTAAATGTAGGTAAGGGTCTCTACCCTTACCTACATCTAGGAAACATTTTAGAATAACGTTTTTGTCGAAGACGAAAAAAACCGAAAATCTACGGTCAGAAACTACATCGGTTATACAGCGGACTTTAAAAATGTAAAGTTTCTTAAGTCATTTTTGTTTTACTTCGACTATAGATTGGCCACATACGCTTTTTCAAGGAGTCAAAGTAAATTACTAATTGTGTTATAAAATCTAGGCCAATCAAATGCAAAAGCACGTTCACGAACTGACACTAGACTATACAATTGGCGATATATCTCTATATCGACAACAAATACGGGCGTGTGACAACAGACAAACAAGATTTAAATAAGAAACTGGACTATAATGATCGAAGCGGAGCATGTTTGTTATTTGCTCAGAACGCTCGGGCACACGCGACTTGCAAGCAAACACGGGCGCGGGCCGTTAGCTAGACATTAGAAGTTTCGTAATCAAAATAATACTTATTTGGTAGTAGATCTCCTCAGCAGCAGGCCGTCTAGATAAGTACCACCGCAGTACCAGATATTCTGCCGCCAAGCAGTAGTGTGTAAACATTACTGTGTTCTGCTTTAAAGGGTACTGCAGCTAGCGAAATTACAGGGCTCTTGAGACTACCCATCGAAAGTCTCAAAGTAATGAGCGCTAAAGCAGCGATGCTCTGGACTTTGTTTTTTGCTCATAGTATTGTGTATCGCTGCAACAGTCAGGTGTTATCTCTTACCATCAGGAGAGCATCTCGTTCGTCTCATTATTATTACATATGAAAATAAAAAAAAATAGGCTTTTCATTAAGAAAGTTGGGTGATCTGTAGTAAATATGTGAGTAGTTTCCATTATAGAACTCTCCAAAAACCCGTCAGAGACGCATTCTGGTAAAAGCGTCTGCCCAGTCGGTATTTAGGGCGGCCACACACCTGCACAAACAAGTTCTCGATGAATAATTAAAAATTTCACCGCGACGTGTGCCTGGCTTAAACACGTAGACATGTGTCAGACTTGCGGTTATGACGGATGAAAAAAATGTGAAATTATAGTGTAGTCACTTATTTATCAATTCATTGAGAAATAGTTAACGTAACTTTA
The DNA here is from genome assembly GCA_905404145.2 of Biston betularia. Taxonomy (NCBI): domain Eukaryota; kingdom Metazoa; phylum Arthropoda; class Insecta; order Lepidoptera; family Geometridae; genus Biston; species Biston betularia. The sequence goes on from FR989879.1 coordinate 8,763,951, forward strand.
AGATATGCGTATAAGAATAGAAGGTACATATTTTGAACAAGGAGGTTTAAGGTGGTTCGATTTCCATACAAATATTTTTCTGCCATTTATGGACAAATGGAGCATAATTTTACAGTGAAATCATAGCTACTGGCATTCATTTTGGTCTTTATTTGCGGTAAATCACAATAGCTTGAATAGAACAGTAGATTAATTCAAAAATCATGAATTTGGTTTCATACTAAATAATCTACTGTTTTAATCAAGCAATTGTGATTACCGCAAACAAAGACCAAAACAAATGCCAGTAGCTGTGATTTCACTGTAAAATTATGCTCTATTTGTCCATAAATGGCAAACATTTATTTGTATGGAAAACGAACCACCTTAAAAACAAATATTCTGAGAGTCCGTACTTCCTCTAAACGTAACTGTAAGTATAAAATAATGTATACATAATATGTAGGCCTGTTTACAAATTGCGAGTGAATCGGTCTCGTCTAGGCAAATGTGCTCTACTGAAGACCGTATCTTCATTTATTATCAAGTGTCATGGAGGTCAAACGCAAGCCTTTTCCAGTATAAAAATGTCATACTAACTATTTCCTACGATTTTTAGTAATAGTAAATCAAATACCTAAATAAATAACAATTATGGGATAACCAACAATCGAGGATCAAAAAGAGTGCGGGTAAAAGATTTAAGGGGAGGGCGTACCCTCCAAGGAATAGTGCGTATGTTTGCATCGCATCTCATTAAAGGAACGCCGCGCGATCATTCGCCGATTTGTTCGACCGTGACGGATAAGCGAAACGACCCTTTAGTTTTGGTTCGGTTTTCTGCATTAAAATTTAGTTTTCGAACGAATGTATTTTTTACTGTACTGTACTATTTTTGTTGTTTTTGAGATTATGACTTGAATACGTTTTACTTATTCGCGCAGTGCGAAGTACGTGCGTTGTACTCTGCTTTGACAGCCCCGTTGGCTCAGTGGTAGTATATCTGCCTTGAAAGCTGTAGGGCGTGGGTTCGATTCCCACTCAGGGCAAACATTTTGTGATTAAACAAATGTTTGTTCTGTGTCTGGGTGTTCTGTATGTATTATAAGTATGTATTTACAAAAAAAAAAGTATTTATGTATTCTATCAGTTATCTGACTTCCATCACACAAGCTCTGCTTAGTTTGGGGCCAGATTGCGCTGTGTGTATAGTCCTACGATATTTATTTATTTTATTTGACTCCTTGAAAAAGACCACCGGATGTGGCTGAAACTGTAGTCAGAGAATTAAAACATCACTTTAAATATTTTTTTAACGATAAATATTTTTTTACTTCTGAAATATTTGCATTGTTGCGCAGTATTATAAAATAATTATGTAGTATTTTTTGTGTTAACGTACGTTCGTAACAGTTTCTGTGTAATATGTTTCAAATAACAGCATCAATTAGACTATTATAGCACTAATAGGCGTACAAATTCATCGGCTATAAACGTGACCTTACAATACCTTAACATAAATCTCCACTAAAGTCCCGCGCGAATCTGTCACCATCAACAAATCCACATTACAATTCCCCTTATAAAAGATTCAAACGCGGGGGTGATCCCTTAACATACGCAGTAACTATTCAATTATCTGTGCCTTCATTATCACGAGCTTAGAAGAAAAAGGCTGTAACTTCAAGTCAGCTTGTTGCTTAGATGTTTTGATTTCAAAGTATTGTCGAGTCGCTTTAATTTTAAAACAGCTTATGTCTATTGATGTTTAAGTCGGTTATAACTTTTTAGTTTTAAGCGTCGGTGGTGTAAAATTTACAGTGCTAATTTTGTGATTGCAACAATTTATACGTGTATGTCGTGGGGCTTGGTAGGCTTATTTAAAGCTATTTTCAGTGCAAATGTTCGTGTTAACAGCAATGAAACATTATTAGGGTAGTTTTAATAAATGTCTATCAATTTAATCATTGCGTCAAAATAGTTTAAATTAAATACACTTCAAAGTAAACTATTTATTAAATACGTGAGACTAAATGATTTTCTTAACAGCTGCTCATGTAGTATCATTTAGGGCGTGGGTTCAAACTCCAACAATTAGCTTGAGCTGCCGGTGAAGGGAAACATCGTGAGGAAACCATATCATGGTGGTAGGGTACTTTCTAATACTCGGCTGGCTAGCTACCACCCTCAAGTTGAAAATCTGCCGCCAAGCATCTAATGGTGTGTTGCGGCAGCCTCACTTAAGAACCAGTTCCATTCCAGCCCAGGTGTGTTTTACCATCTTTGACCACACCTTCACTTAACATCAGGTGAGCTGTGGTCAAACACCTAGCCTGTCAACTATAATAAAAATGAAAAAATCAGGTATTTTTCCGCCAAGCAGTAGTGTATACTTAATTTTTAGTGTGTAAAGTGTATGTGTATATGTGTATTAAACGTAATTAATCTCACATAAGGAAAACAAATTACGTACATAACGCATGACTGGCGGAGACACCCACGATACTCGAGGACGTGATATTTGACGATCATATACCAACGAACAAAAAAAATAATATTAAACATAAATATTAACTGACTACTAGGGAAACTTAACCGAAAGTAATGTAATCAATTACGCAACGCATGGACACCGCGCGGACGCAGCTGGATGTTGTGAGGACGCTCGCGCCGACGACGGGCGGGCGGGACAAGCGTGTACTTGTCGCGTAATCAAAACATCGTTATCAGCGTCGGGAGTTATTATCCACGTTTCCTTTATTGATAGGGAAATTTGGCTAAAAATTAAGTACCTAACTTTATTACAAAATTATAACTAGAATCGAGTACCGAGTACTCTCCTTCAGTATCGTAGGTGTCTCACCATTCATGCTGTATAAGTCATAGACACATAGACACAGAAAAAAACATTAATGACCGTTTATATTCGATCTTCGATAGGAAACAACCATTGAGAAACATGCTAAGAGGCTCATAAGCAACGATTCGCTTGTTCAGAAAAGACTCCAAAGCTTTGAACATCGACGGAAAGTTGCTTGTCTGTCGGTTTTCTACCGGATACATTTTGGAGAGTGCGCTTCAGATCTGCATGACCTAATTCCACCTTGCCCATTCTACTATCGGACAGCCAGGAGCTTTTAAAAAGCGTCACCGCTTCATGGTTGATGATCCAAAAGCTCGAACTAAGCGGTTTGATTCCACCTTTTTCATGCGTACCGCTAGACATTGGAATCAGCTGCCAGAGTGGGTGTTCCCCAATGAATATAGTCTGGGTACCTTCAAGTCGCGAGTGAATCGGTTTCCTTCTAGGCGAGATCCGTAGACCGCATCTTCGCTTAACATCATGCGGGATGGCGGTCAGCAGCGATTTATTTATTAAAAAAAAAAAAATCGAACCCACGCCCCACAGCTCAAAACGCAGAGCTACTACTAAATAAGCTAACAGGATCGACGAAAACAGCACTGCAGTAAATAACATCACGTTTTGGTATGGTATACCATATTTGGTATACCAAATCCACCCCACTAAATACACGCCAATCTCACCTATAGTGTTGCTATGACGTCAACAAAAAAACCCCTAGTCCTTTCACTATCATCACAAGAAATACCTACTATAACTATTTACCAAACGTCCTGTTTATTTACTCCAGCCTCATCCATTGCGAGGGTGCGCTAGGGCGGGTCGCCCAGTCCCGCCCGCCTAATTACTTATGTATCGCCTCTGGCCCACTAAAAACGGGTTAATTTCTATAATAAAACACCCCTGGTGAAATTAAATGCCATCTTCAACCCTGAATGTCGTGAAACGTAGATCCATCCCGCAAAAATATGCAACCACTGTAAAACTATGTCAAAGTAAATATTCCTTCTCTTTTATTTGATCGTTACCTACATTAGGGTTCGCATTTGTTATTGTGACAAAGTGTTTCAGAATTAAGTTACTTTGGTAGACGATGCCAGTTTCATAATTGCGAAACGTTCTGTAAATACTAGAGTGCTAATTAATTTTTTACAAGCGTTATTTCAGTTTTCAAGACAAATTTAAAAGAGATAATTAACCCTGGAGAACAAAACGTTAATTATCTATAATTAATTAATTAATGATTAATTAATTTAATTGATTGCTATGTTAGCTCATTTGATAGAGTACCTGCTTCAAGAGCTGTAGGGCGTAGGTTCCATTCCCACAAGAACAAACATATAAGTGACGATTAATGTTTGATATAAATATATAAAATAAAAGTACATAAGTATTCTATCACTTATCTGGTTCCCGTAGTACAAGCTTTGCTTCGTTTGGGCTAGATGGCGCTAAGTTAAATATCCTACGATTGTTTTATTTACTTATTTAATATTAATTGTTTAATTTTTTATCTCAAAGTAATAATTTAATAAGCTGTTAGGCATTTTTACTACCTAAATAGGTACTAAAAGCCAATTTTGAAAGATCTAAGCTTACTAAAAATGTGGCTGCATTTAATTCTACAAGGACATTACTATAATATAACTTTGACTGTGACTCAGCCTATTTGGTTGGATATTAAAATCAAAAATATTAGTAATCATTCTAATGTAAACGCTGACAGAATTTCAAAAGAGCGATAACGAAGCTAAAAAAAACTTACCGATTTTTTTTTTTTTATACATAATAGGTTCGCGTTTGACTACACCCTGCCTGATGTTAAGCAGGATGCAGTCCAAGATGAAGCACGCTTACCTAGAAAAAAACCTGTTTACTCTAGATTTGAAGACACCCAAATTGTACTTCACGGGAAAAACAGACGCCGGCAGAGAGTTCCACATCCTCGCTGTGCGTATGAAGAATGTGGAATCGAAGCGCTTAGTCCGTACGTGGGGAATGTCCACCATGTATGGATGGCGCTTAGGCCTAGTCTGCCTTGCCGTCTGGTAATAGAAAGGGGCTGGCGGAACCAAATTGTGCAATTCCGTGGCACACTCCCCGAAATGTATCCGATAGAAGACAGACAAGCAAGCGACTTTACGTCGGTGCTCAAGGCTTTGTAACTGAGACGTGGCCAGAGCGTCGTCGCCAATTAGTCTCCTAGCGCGCCTCTCGATCGACTCCAGAGCCTCGAGCTGATACTTGGCAGAGCCGTCCCATAGGTGAGAGCAGTACTCCATACACGACCTTACTTGCGCTTTATAAACTAAGCAGCTGTTCTGGTGTGAAGTACCGCCTCACTCTAGACAGGATGCCAAGCTTTAAACAAAACAAGATTAAACAAAAGAGACTATAAAGAAATCAATCAGTTTTTAAAATGGATCAATTCGTAACTAAAACTAAAAACATGATGGATAAACGTAGAAAATTGGTAAAAGGGAAAGAAAGCCTTTGTGCTGCAGTAAGTTATACTAAAAATGTAATTGTCGAATTATCAACGAAGGCTAATGACATAATATCTCCCCTCAAAGCACTGAAGTAATTGTAAATTCCATCAGTTTTACGGTCAATTCTTGCTTTGTCGCCAATTTCCAAGCCATATCAAACAACTAATTTTCTTGACAAACAATCACAACAAACAATTCCATTCGCGATGCATGCAATGTGATACTTCTTTCTACCTTGTATTGGTATGGACACAATGAATGAAAATAAAAGCTTTTTGGTTGACAAGCTAGGTTTTTGACCTCAGATCACCTAATGTTAAGTGACGATGTGGTCAAAGATGGTAAAGCGCACCTAGACTGGAATGTAACTTTTAAGTGAGGCGGCATTAGTGCTGCCGGTTTCTCAGCAGCGCTGGTTTTCAGAACTAACCTTTTGGGACACACAAATAAAAAATACATAAATGAATACCTACGTATATAACTATACCCTTTAAACCCGTTTTCGAATCCATTTCAAGTATCCGTTCTTGTAAAAGTTGGGCCATGATATCTTCCCTCCGCAGAACTTGGCATCTAATCCGGAGAGAACAGGCGAGGTCACGGGCGCGCTATCGCGTTTCGGCACACTCCTTGGGTTTGTTCTACCCTTACGAGGTGCAAATGACATATAACTTTGGGAATCATCGAATTGATGTTTTTTGAATGAGCAATAAAGTGTTTGTTAGTAGCTAAGACAGCCGAGTACTATTAGTAGCCGAGTAAACGAGCCGTTACCTGAGTGGGTGTTTCCTGATAGATAGAATCTGGGTGTGTTTAAGTCGAGAATGAATCAGTATCTTCTAGGCAAGCGTGCTCCATCGTAGATCGCATCTTCAATGAACATAAAAAAAATACAACTAGAAAGTATCCTTCTTCATAGTCTTTACCGAAAGCTCAAGCTCATTGTTGTGGGATATGCGACACCACACTTTTTAACATGTGATCCGACCGCACTAACCTTAGTATATTTTAGATATTTTTAGGGTGCCGTATCCAAAGGAGTCTTAGTAAAACGGGACCGTATTACTAAGACTCCGCTGTCCGTCCGTCTGTCCATCTGTCACCTGGCTATATATAGACATCTCATGATCCGTGATAGTTAGATAGTTGAAATTTTCACAGATAATCAGTTTAAAGACATTTATTTTTCTCAAAAGAATTACAATTTAATTCGCTTATTTGAGAATTAAGTACGTTATAGTATTTTGTTGCTTTGACATTAATAAATAAATACATCATTTATAATTGTTGAATTATAAATGATGCACTTAATCATATTACACATGTAATTATCTAACTATAGACTAACTAATTACTATTAGCATTAATTTAGCATTTAAGAATAGAATAGAATATAACTAAGACGACCAATAACATCACATAAACACATAACAACTGACGGATAATGTGTTTCTGTTGAATAAAAGAAATATTTAAGGGGGATCCCATACAACAAACGTGATTTTTTTGCCTTTTTTATAGATAATGGTACAGAACCCAGAAAAGCGCAAGTCCAACTCGCACTTGGCTGCTTTTTTATATTGTGCAATTTACAGTTTAACCAAAGATATACAACTAAGTTGTGTATTAATAATAGATCTTTCACTAGCAGACAATCTGCAGCCGTTACAAAAGTAATCTTAAAAGTACTCGAGAATTTGTTACAATACGCTAAAAAAACATAGGGTTGCCATGTATCGGTGACGTTGAGTGTTTCAATCTCGCGCCAACAACAATGCGGCACGAATTTGTCGCATGCAGCGACCAGTTGGTACAGGATGATGGCTTAATGAGTGGACAATAAATTCTTTCTGATACTAAAGACCTTATCAAATTCCCATAAAATGAATATATATCCTAAAACTAACGTGTTTCATTTTCGCGGTTGACAATTTACTTCAGTGAGAAGTTGAACTCAACTCACTCACTCACTCTTTCTCTTTCAAATTCTTATGAATTAACTATAAGTGTGGCTTTCGATTAGCAACATTTTTGCGTCCTTTAAAAATATTACTAGTAACCTACTTAGAATAACTATAATTAGGAATATGAAGTAACTTAACTCTACAACAATACCTCGTTCTCTTTCTTCTCTTCTCGATCTTTTTTCACTAAACAATTATATTATCTTCCCTTCTCGATCTTTTTTCACTAAACAATTTTATACATGGAAACCATTATGGTACCTCCAAAATGCTGTGTAGGAAAGTTTGCTAGGCCAGGCAGCAGTTTAAGTGACATTTGAAGAATATAAACACTCTTTTTTTTCTTTTGTTTTGGCGTCGCGTTTTGAGCATTTGCCAGTGTCAATATCTATGTATTTTATATCTTCAAGTTTCAAAAGTTCAACAAGTTGCCTCGTAGCTATAGTTATAGTCAAAGTCTAGTCTTGGTCAAATACAGTCCGTGTCAGTCAAGTCCAGTTATGCTTTATAGTAAAGTCGCCACTACTTCAGTAGTGGTGACTTCGATGGAGTTTTTGAAGCAACACGAAAAGTCATGCTGAAACATGACTTTATATCATTTTTCCACACTCGCGCTTGTATTATCGGCACTTTATGAATAAAACACCACCTTTTTAATGCATAAACACTAGTTTTGGAAAAAATCAACAGGGCGACACGACTTTTTCCGCTTTCCCGCCAAAAATCATAAACACACGTAGTACCAACATACAGACAAAAAACTTATAATCGACCAAAACAAAAAGCATCACTTTTAAAGTGTGATGTCATTTTAATTTTGGTCGAATTATTTTATAATCCTATTATGATAGTTACATAAAAAGAGCATATTCATAGAATGTATTGTTTACAACCTCTATACGCTGGACTAGCATTTGGGTGATCTGAACTTTCAACGTTTAATACACAATACAATGTATTTGTTTTTTAACTGTTCATTAAAACGTTTACGTACCTACATGTATTGTATTGTTAGTAAATAATGAAGATACTTGCCAGGAAAAAAAGTAAAGTAAGAAAAGAGAAGTTAAAGAAAGCGAGAGAAAGAGAAGAGTAAGTACCTAACTTCTTGTTCCACATTTTCCTTATCCTGTTTTCCAATTTCAACGCCCAAAAATTAGCATCACCTCTTCTAGTCGCTCTCACATTAACATATTCCTTTAATATAGCTGCGTGTTGCGGACACACGCGCCCATGTTTGCGACACGTGATGTCACGTGGCGAGTGGAGTACCACCTACCATCACTAATGTCCTGATCGCTGTCTCACTACATCCGCGGTATAATGAGGGTAGAAACTAACCAACTTATCCGTGCTGTCGAATACGGAAATTGTCATTATATGTTCGACGAACAAATGACGGACGATTTTAGTTCTCTCACTTGGATAACTGGAAATGTAAGTTGGTTTTGGAAACGTATGTGGAAATGAGCAATGGCTTATGATTTGCGATGGTTTTATTGTTGTGTTATTGGAAAATTGGGTGTGATTGAGTTGTTTTATCTGTTACATTCGAGTTATAGAGTAAATGGTAATAATTTACCGGCTAAAACTTTAAATTGAATATTGTAGAAAGAATCTACATCACTTTTTTTTATTACTGGGCTGTTGAGACTAACCTTCGAAAGTCTCAAAGTAATGAGCGCCAAAGCAGCGATGCCTTGGACTTTGTTTTTTTACTCAAAGTTCTGCGTATCGCTGCAATGGTCATGGACAGGCTTTATCTCTTAACCATAAATGTGAAAGTTTGGATGGATAGATGGATGTTTGTTAATCTTTCGCGCAAAAACTACTGAACGGATTTAAATGAAATTTGGTATGGAGGTAGCTAACACCTTGGATTAACACATAGATTATTTTTTATTCCGAAAACATGTACCGTGGAACACCGCGGGGCACAACTCATTTATATATACTGCTCGGTAGGAGAATATTTGATACGGCAGTGATACTTGCTAGACGATTTTCTGCTAAGGAGATCTACCGCCAAGTAAAACTTAACTAGTAATTACTACGGTCGGCAAAAGCATATCTAACAGAAGTGTCACAGAGCTAATGGCGCCTTGCTGGAAGGGCCTCGGTCCCTCTGTCCTGTAATTGAAAGCAAACATGCATTGTTGCGGCCCGTATCAATCAGTCGGTGACGTGGCGAACAAACACAGGGGACGGACGCTAAGACTGTCCCCTTGCTATAGACAGAGCACTATTGCGAGGTACGATTTAGAAAATCCTTTATGATTTCAAAATGTGTAGTGTAGCATTTTGCAGCGATAATAACTCAGAGGTTAACGCGGTCGGTTCACACGCCAGAAGGCTTAGATTAAAATCCCGTCAATGAAATTGAGCTACCGGTGAAAGAAAACATATTGTAGCAACCATAGCACGGTGGTAGGGTATTTTCTAGTATTCGGTTGGCTAGCTACCACCCTCAAGTTGAAAGTCTTCCGAGCAGCTAACAGCGTGCTTCGGCTCCCTTGAAAGACAGTTCCATTTTGAGCTAGGTTTGTTGACTAATCTTCAAGCACAACGTCACTTAACATCAGGTGAGGTGAGGTCTAACATCTAACCTGTCATGTTTTGTAAAGATGGCCAAGAAAGAAGCACGCTTTTGTTCCACAGCTTTTTATATAATACTTTTACGTCTCATTAGGTACAATCGTCGCCTATTTACTGCTTCAACAATCCAGAAAGATCCTTTAAGTGAATAGATACCCTTTTTAGAACATTCCGTTTTGTATCTTTGCGAAAAGACATATGTTCGTACAGAGAACAATTTATCAATGAAGTTCTACACGTATGTATACTAATTATACACTCTGTATACACTCTGTAGCGATGATAGCTCAGTGGTTAGCGCGGTAGGTTCGCATGCCGAAGGGCGTGGGTTCAAACCCCAACAATGAGCTTGAGCTGCCGGTGAAGGAAAACATCGTGAGGAAACCAAAGCATGGTGGTAGGGTACTTTAGTACTCGGCTGGCTAGCTACCACCCTCAAGTTGAAAATCTGCCGCCAAGCATCTAACGGTGTGTTCCGGCAGCCTCACTTGAGAGCCAGTTGCATTCCAGGCTAGGTGTGCTTTACCATCTTCGGCCACACCTTCACTTGACATCAGGTGAGCTGTGGTCAAACACCTAGCCTGTCAACCATTAAAAAAAAAAAAAATATATATATATATTTTACGAGTGCGTGAAAACAATGAGCGTTGTGAGATTTTCAGATTTGTTAAACGTAGTGAGCGTTTTAATTGTATGTTTGTTCTAAGATAAATTTACAAACCGATGAACGAAACACTCTCCTGATGGTAAGAGATAATGCCTGTCTATGACTATTGCACTAATACCCAGAAATTTCAGTAACAAAATAGCTTTTTTTTTTTTTTATGGTTGACAGGCTAGTTGTTTGACCACAGCTCACCTGATGTTAAGTGAAGGTGTGGTCGAAGATGGTAAAGCACACCTAGCCTGGAATGGAACTGGCTCTCAAGTGAGGCTGCCGGAACACACCGTTAGATGCTTGGCGGCAGATTTTCAACTTGAGGGTGGTAGCTAGCCAGCCGAGTACTAGAAAGTACCCTACCACCATGCAAAATTTAGTTCGTTCTAGCTGCAGTACCCTCTCAACCGTGCCATAATAATCTGAAACTGCAGTGGTAGGTAACTGGACGACTTCCTGCTAAGGGGATCTACCTAATAATTTTAAATTACTTCCTTCATCACGACAAAGATTTTTAAGTAACAACAAGCTATGTAGAAGCAGGTTAAACAGTTAGTGGTGTGAGTCAGCCTAACCCTATCGTATCGCTCGCTCCTTATTTGAAACACAAATATTTGGCGGCCGGAACTTTTCCGTCTACCCGCCTTTATTAATATTTTATTATTTTGTCTTGTAACTCCGTTTCGGAAATTCGCAAACTTCCCTTGTTAGCGACTCGGGCTGTAAAGCGATTATATTTTAAATTATTTTAATTAAAACGCTGTGCAAACGTATAAGTACGAGCCGGAACTGAAAATTCCGGTGTGTTTTGTGAAATTTTATAATGCGCTTTAAAATAGGTTGGTTGGTACTTATCTTCAAACAAGGGAATTAAGGACCTTTAAGACGTTTATTTCATTCGATCTAGGTACATTATCAGCATCGGAGGCGTATGCTGCGAATTCTATGGACCGCACGTCGAACCAACGTGTCTATTCTTCAAGAGATCGGAATAACCACAAGGTTGTCGACTATTTGCTTCCAGCGAATACTCGGATACTTCGGACACGTTGCTCGCAGAAACCGTGATAGTCTGAGACCGCTGAGGACAGAAACACGTGGAGGAGCATGCTAAGCCGAGTGCAATAAACACTAGACACGACCTTCAGCAATGAAGATGACGACTAAGAAGAAGGTACATTATGACAAATATTTTTTTGTATATGTATTATAATAAAACTAGCTGTGCCCCGCCGTGTTACCCACTACATGTTTTGGGATAAAAAGTAATTAATCCAGGGCCTCAGTTACCTCCATACCAAATTTCATCCAAATCCGTTCAGTAGTTTTTGCGTGAAAGAGTAACAAACATCCACCCATACATCTATCCTAACTTTTACATTTATAATATTAGTGGTAATTTATTGCTCTTTTTGTTCTGAACTATTTATGCCCAGCGTGTTTACCTGCGTTTTAGCAGGTTTTCAATACAAAATACATCTATGGACTGTCATGACATTAACGATTACAATGAAAATTAATTCGTTCAAATCGGTTGAGCCGTTTTCGTTTTTCCGTTTTTATTTAATTTTTATTAACTTGTTACTTAGTGTTATTAAATATTTGTTTTGTTTTGCAGTGTCGTATTATTATAGTTGTATTTTTTTACAAGGGTCATGTTGCCTGAATTAAATGAATTTTATTTATTGTCCCAAAACAGCAATGCCGCGAATTTAAGTAACAAAACAAATCCCAATAACGGAACATTAAAATAAAATAAGGCTAACAAATAACTGCCACTAAATATTTTGTGGGCAATTATTTACCAGACAGTTTATGTACCTACCAGTCATTCAACCATTACTTACAAATTTCCTTTTTTCTGTCAATTACGCCGAGTGTAACTCACACCGTTAGCAGTCGATTAAAAACATTGTTTACATCCGAGTTTCCCCGATAAACAAGGTCGGTGTTGCCAGACGGAAAATATCGCAAATATTTACCCCTCAGTTCCTTGCTTACGATTTCTTGAAATGAACTATGTTATTTTTAAGAAAACGGACCACGTGCGATTCGTAGTCCAGAACTAAATATTATTTGTAGTATCAAATGAATTTTATGAAATGTGAAAAAATATATTTTCATTAATTCACCGTGTACGGTTTTTTTCTTTTAGCTTCAGAATTTTTACTTTTATATCAAATTAGATAGTTTTTTTTATGTTTGACCACAGATCACCCGATGTTAAGTGACGGTGTGGTCGAAGATAGTCAAGCACACCTAGCCTGGAAAAGTTAAATCTTTGTATTGTCATAAAGTGTATTATTTAAAAAAAAGATATTGAATTACGTGTAAGTCATTTTTTTTTTGTTTTTATTGACATTCAATCATATTGACATATTTTATACATGACACAATATTATTTCATTGACATTTTCGTTGTATTGATATGTAATAAAAATAATAATAAAATCTTTCATATTAATTACACAATAAAAATTAAAACAAAGTAGGTATAAATATAAAATAAATTAAATCAAATCGTGTTATGATTTTGATATTTTTAAATATGAATGGAAAAAATTACCTGTAACTGGTGTTATTAATAAAAGATTTGTAACCAAATTTGATATAATCGGATACTATCTACATATTCCTGAAAAGATACTTATTTTCGATGAATTTGTGCGTTTTTTTTCATACATTTGTACTACGTACTAACAAGCTAATAGATGCGCTATAGCCAAAAGCTTGTCCCTTTTAGCGACGTAGGACATAGGACATACACATTATCATGATAAGAATATAATGTTTCCTATGTTTACACTTCAATATGTACCTAATATAAATCAAGTAACACACACCAGTGGAAATGTTAGTATGGTTAAGTTAAGTTCTAAGGACAAAGCAGAGGTCATGGAACTAATTTTCTCAAGAAAACTTAAATATTCAAAGTTTAAACCCATTACAAGTTCGCTACTCAAACTAGTGTAAAGTTTTTGTGAATTTTCCGCTGGCAGCAAGATTAACAGAACTCCCGGAAGGACGATAGAAGTTACGCTTGCTTCCGTTAATTAATTAAATTATGAAAGGAACTTGCTGCGATTTAGACGGGCTCGGTTTTAGAAACAAAATTTCACAAGTGAGTGGATTGATTTGTTAGTAGCTCTGTTTTATGAGCTAGGAGTGGATTCAATTCCTACCCAGGATAAACATTTACACGCCCATCCAAAGGCTGGCCGTATCGTCCGTTGCTTAACATCGTTGATCGTTTATTATTACTTAGTCGAGCTATGCAACGAACGTTAATTTTAATAAAGGGTTCATTTGACCTCTATTCACTCTTGCTCACTTTAACATATATAAAATGTGTGACCAGACGTGATCTTCAAGGAAAATTGCAATACGCAAATATTGACACAAAGCAAATGCGTTTCATTATTTTAAAGAAAATTATCGGAAGAAAATTACTCTTCTGATACTAAAAATAGAATCCGTTTTAATTTGGCAGCTAACTGTTAGTTTACGCGCCTATTTCAAAGGCCCTTCATGTTGGCAACACTTGATAAGTAAAGATACGTCGAGTGATTCCTTAGAATTTTAAAAACATGCTTTTGTATCTGTATCGCGAGCTTTAATATCGATACAAATACATTTTCTCTCCTTTGCTATCGTAGTTTGAATGTAGAAGAAAGAGATGGGTAGAAAATTTGACAGCTGATACCACAAAAAGCGAATCGAGTGTATTTTTATAGGATTTTGTTTCTGACACTTCCTTTTTGTGAAACTTGGAGCCTACAATAAATAAATATGGTGCTTAACTATTCATGAGTAAGTGCAAATAATTTTGCAACGTTTATCAACACAATTTCGAAACGGTTCGAGATTTGTTTATTTTGTTGTAAACTCTTGATTGTTGGACTTAATCAGTCATTCATGTGTCCCGGAGAAGGACACACTGTCGAGATAAAGCCTTGATAAAATAAACTTATTTTTGTCAGAATTCTGACTTCATTTTATTTTTTTAACACAAGACTTCTTGTCGTTTATACATCTTTAAATTTGCTTCTATACCTATAATGGTAGGCAATTCAGAAAATGATGATAACGAATACGTTTTGGAATTTTTGTGGGCAGGCTAGGTGTGACAAAAAGTTCGCCTGATGGTAAGCAACGTTGTGGTCGAAGAGTAAGTACACCTAGCCTGGAATCGGAAATGGATCTTAAGTAAGGCTACAGGAATTCACCTAACGGTTCTTGGCGAAGGATTTTCAGCTTGAGAGTGGTAAATACCCAGCCGGGTACCTATTAGACAGTACCCTACCACCAAGCTATGGTTTCCTCGCGAATCCTTTGCAGGCAGTTCAAGCTCATTGTAGGTTCGAACCTACACCTGGCATGAGAGGCAAATGTGTTACAAACTGAGCTATCAACGCTACAGCTAAATCTACATCTACCTACATCCAAAAATGTATTACACCAATCGATAGCTTCAGGATCAAAGAATTCGTTACGTTCGATAAAGATTTGAAACATGAAAATCTAAAGGACTTCTTAGTGTTCGATAATGTACACGTGTTCACGTACACATTACATGGGCGTGTTTGCGACACTGCTACACGCCGATTTTTTTATGCACAAAACTTGTAAAAATGTATTTAAGAAAATTGAAAACTAAGAAATCTGCTAACCTGACACTGCGCTCCGTTATAAATAAAACGACGACAGATTTTACTAAGTATTGATTAACTTTAAGCTTTCTTTGTAAGTAAGGCCCTCTGTATGAAATTCTTGAATATATGATTAATTTTAATAAATGAATTTAATCTGTTTAAAAATTTCATTTTAGTCAATTTTTCGTTTTTACCCTAATTAAAATTGGTAAATTGAAAAATTTTACCTTTAGCAAAAAGCACAGCAAAGATAGCAATAAGAAGATAACTACTCTAAATATAATATATATTTATAGGTACTTATCTTTCATAATATCGCTTACATACCTACTCGTATGCGCCGTAGACTTAGCATTTAATAGACTGAAATAATAATAGATATTTGTGAGCGAGAATAATTTATGCACCATAAACTGAAAGTAAGTGAAGAAGAAATAGATGTCGTTGCATATTATAATGAAACGATTATTTTGCGTCAAACTTTCGTCAAGACAGACAATCATATTATGAGCTTTTTATCGTCGATTTTATTTTTGATTCTAGCGTTTGCTTTAAATTCATTATATATAATATCTATAATACTAAACTGTTACACTCTAATAAATTTTGCAATTAAGCTCTAAAACCGCTTGGACCTACAGAAACGAACTTTTTGTTTTTCTTTGGTTTTTGGTATACCTAACACTTTAATTATGCATTTTGCCAGTGGCATATTTCGATATTTTCAAGTATAGGAATCAGAGTCGTTATCAAGATTACGAAAAGTTTGCCAGTGTCAAGTCTCATCTACAGTTTTACACAGTCGTGCATAAATTCAGTACTTCATGAAAAAAAAGTTTTGGAAAATATTGCAATGAGGAGCGACATGATTTTCAGCGTTCCCGTCATAACCTGAAAGAGACTTTTATCCATCCCTTTCTAGAATACCTACGCATCCCAGTTATCTATGTGTCACTTTCTCTATGGTCTATGCCAACGTCGGCATAGGTATATAGGTAGGTACTAACTGATAACGCCCACTAATCTTCATATAAATCACGGGCTTGTAAATTTATGAGCCCACTGAGCACTTACGTACATAAATACGTAAATTATCATGACATATGCGCTTAAAAACCAAGCACGCACGCCCCTTAAATGGCGTGGGTGATAAAACGATTTTATGAAAATTGTTACGCAATAATTTTGTTCAATTTCATTTATGAGGAACCTCTGTTTCCATTAAAAAAACAACCCTGTTAATGTTTTTTTTTGGCATCGCACTTTCTGCTCTCTGCCGGTGACAAGTATTTCACATATATTTTATATAATAACTGAAAGTTTGTTACGGAAACGTAATATTAACTTTTGTAACGTAAATAAGTGGAGAAAAAAAGTCATGTTCTAGCACTATCACATCCCCATACCCGTGCCCATAATTGCGCACTTTATGAATTAAACACCCAAATGTTCTTATTCTTATTCTTATTCGAAGTGGGGGCGATGAGTCCTGCACTGACGTCCCGCTTGGGGTGTATTGTGCATTTCCCCCTGCCAGCGTCTACCCGAGCCAACCCAGCTCCTTGAAATATCGGAGCGAGGCTCTGGGCCGCTGGCATAGCACACCCAAATGTTGTTTATAATAGTGTTTTTTTAAATAGTTCAATACAGCGACATGATTTTACCCAAAAACCATAAATTAAAAACTGACAACGGGGCCAGTGTTTTGGGAACTATTCTCATTGATAGCCTCTCAACTCATTTTGTTATTATTTTATCATCTAGTGACCCACTCACACTGCTGAGCAAAAGCCTCTCTTTCTTCCTTCTAGACTCTAGTCTCTAGGTCTTAAGTTTTGGTGATCCAGTTACTTTCTGACAGTTCAATTCATCACACAACCTTCGTATGCGTCTACCTTCAATGCTGTGGTTGCTTAAATTTTGAGGTCCAATATGTATTGGTTTTTCGTAGAGGGCATTCGGCATGCGACTAACGTATCTCGCCCACATTAGATTACCTTTTTTATGCATCCAATATTTTAGTTATAACCTACGATTAAATTTAAGAATAAGACTTTTTTTACATTGAAATAAGACAGAACTTTTAGACGCTGATTAAAAATATAGTCTACCCCAAGCGGTAGTGCATAAACATTACTGTGTTCAGTTCGGTATGGTTTTGCAACTAGTGAAAGAAACCATCAAAAGTCTCAAAGCAGCGAAGCCCTGGCCTTTGTTTTGCTACCTAGTTACTACTTGCTACTCTAAGTTATATGAGTTATATCGCTGCAATGGTCATGGATAGGCGTTATCTCTTACAATCAGGAGAGCGACCCCTTTCTTCTCATTACTTTTACATAAAAAAAAACATTAAACGGTTCCATTTCCAAATTCCATTGTCCTGGCAACACGTGGCGGTGTTGTCATATCTCGTATGTTACCTTTTAAAATATTCCTTGCTACCGACCAGACGCTTTATTATTATTCAGTTCCTCATTCACCTTTCTTCGGTCTGACAATAGGAGCTACGGAACTATGGACCTAACATAATACGAGACATTATGTCCAAAGAATAAAGGCCTCTAGAATGTTGGGTGAAATATGTTCCGCGTTCATTCAATATGTTTTGGATGTAAAACAAACTGACATCAAATGTAAATACTATTGTTAAGTGTTGTCATCCGAAAAATAACAGTCATAATGGATATTTAATGGGTTTTTTTGATGAATGGAACGTCTTAGCTTCCGTGACTTGACCAATCGCTTGGTTTTAAGTAAATTTTGATGATCCAAGAGTTTGATCGCTATCGTTATTGAGGTATTAGTTATTATTCACTAGCGACCCGCCCCGGCATCGCACGGGAGCAATGTAGATACTTATATGGTGCATGTGCATTGTGCATGTAATAAACATAAACCTTCCTCTTGACTCATTCAATCTATTGATTTAAACCGCATCAAATTCCGTTGAGTAGTTTAAAAGATTTAAGCGTACAGACGACGGGAAGCGACTATGTTTTATACTATGTAGAGATATGCTTATTTTTCTACTTGACTTGATAGCTTAAAAAAGTGAAGCGAGTGTTAGTTAATAATAGACTTTAATGAATACTTGGAGGGTAGATCTCCTTAGCAAGAGGTTGTCTAGTTAGGTACCACCGCGGTATCCGATTTTTGCCGCCAAACATTATGTAAACTGTACCAGAACAGTTACAGTATTCCGGTGCGCAGCTAGCGAAATTACAGGACTATTGAGTCTAATTATCGAATTTCTTTGTTACTCAAAGTTCGTGATACCGCTGTAATAGCCATGGACAACCGTTATCTCTTATCAGAAGAACGTTTCACTCGTGTCAATAATAAAAAATAAATAATATAATTATGTATAAGGGAGGCTATTTCAAACAACGTCATCTAGCCCCAAAATAAGAAAACTTGTACTACACGAACCAGATAACTTATAGTATAGGTACTTATGTACCTTTTTTTTATAAATACTTATTTATAATTACAGAACACACCATAATACAGAACCAACACTTCAAGCAGATGACAAATTAGCCAACAGGACCGTCGCAAGATGTCGTAAGCTGTTACAGCGCGAAGTGACGAACATGATGACGATCAACCCCATCAACATCATGAAAAAGCACAAGAAAAATGGGTAATTGTGAACAAAATTTACAATAGGCGTA
The DNA here is from genome assembly GCA_905404145.2 of Biston betularia. Lineage (NCBI taxonomy): Eukaryota > Metazoa > Arthropoda > Insecta > Lepidoptera > Geometridae > Biston > Biston betularia. The sequence continues at coordinate 8,782,825 of FR989879.1, forward strand.
ACTCTGAAATCGCCAATAAAACCTGAAACTGCTGATCTCATAATCATAAAATTCATTCCATTTTTTTTTTCATAATAGGTATAATGCGGCGCTACGACCTTTCCGCGTTCTGGCCAAAAATCTACGTGAATCTCGCAATTTGATGATTGATGATCCGCAATTGACTGACTCCAGATTACAGAATTACAACATAAAATGCACAGTTCGTAATTATAGACTTTCTGTTCGATTGTGTATTTTATAGATGCATATTCAAACTGTCTGTCTGTCTGTTTATGCACGGTGTCAGAAACACGACACGGTCCTACCAACAACACTAACATTTCTGGGCTTTTACACTCTAACACACTACGAAATTAATCTTAAACAAATCGGAATAAGAGCTATAGACGCGGCACTGCAGTTCAGAATTGTGTTGGCCAAGTCTCTAGGACGGATCTCCAGTATCGTTGCCTAATAGGGAGACCCTGCGCGTGAGTTGAAAACGTCTCCTTTGTTCTGTAACAGTTTATGATAATACGCATTGTCGTATTTAAATAATATTAAACACACATTTTTATTGGAAAACCACGTTGAGTCAGATATTCGGTCATTTGGAACAAGGTTTTCCGTATTTCAGGGTGCCATTTTTTTGTATTTTTTAAGCTGTAGTGCGGTCTAAAAGACAACACGGTTAAACAAACACATTTACCCTGAATTAAAATAAATTTTGGAATGAAAACTCTTTAGGACTTACTAATCAAAGTTGTTTCAGTACCTACCTACCTAGAGTATCTACCTTCTTGGCTGGCTAGTTATCACCCTCAAGTTGATAATCTGTTTTTTGGCGGGAACGCGGAAAGAGTCGTGTTACCCCTTTGTATTATTTTCCAAAACTAGTGTTTTTTCGAGTGTTTATACATAAAAATGGTAGTATTTTATTCATAAAGTGCCGAATCACTATCGCGAGTGTAGGAAAATGATGTGGTGAGATATGCCTTTTCGTGTTGCTTCCAAAACTCCTTCAAAGCTTTATAGTAAAGTCGCCATTACTTTACTAAACCATGACTGGACTTGACTATAACTATAGCTACGAGGCAACTTATTTAACTTGTGAAACTTGAAAATATGAAACACTTGACATAGGCAAAAGAACCAAATGCGACACCAATATCAAAGAAAAACAGAGTTGAACATCTCTCGCCAAGCATGACGTTTAATTATATCATTTTATGGAAATGTAATTAATATTTTGTCATTTGTAATGTATGACCTATGATTTTGTTTGCTATCAACAAAACATTTATAGATATTGTATTGGATTATGATAAAAAATATTAAATCTTTCACATTCAATAATTAATTTCGGACATAAATGAACCAATAACCTACCTACAAATAATAGATGCTGTAAGCACGTATCCAAATAATTTTCTTACCAAATGCTACTCATATTATCAATTTCAAGGTAGCATTATTAATGCCATTATTTGTGATGTACTTACTCGTATTTCTATTTCCAAAGTTAAACAGTATTTCTGTATTGTCGGAAATGTCCGCCTCTTTACTCTGAATTGAAACTCTAACATCCGTAACGCAAACACAAGTGTACTAACTCTATACCAACAAAACAACTAAAATGTACCTGTTATGCAGGATTCAACATTTCCTTCAACTTCCTGTACCGACAAAGCTACGCCATTCGACACGCCCAAATCAAAATATATTATCGACCTATAAATTCAGGCAAAAAAATAAAGATAAACTGGCAACTAAGAAAAAAGAAAAAAAATTGCATCGGTATTCGCACAATCAATCAAGCGATAAGCCAATAAACCTCAACGATGCGCTTTTGAATTGAGAATTCGATTTTTGAATCGGGTATTGTTCAAAATGGCCAGCGGCGGCGCGAAGCTGCCCTGCCGAATTGCACAATGAAAGGGCAACCGGAAGTGCTGGTGTCTGTCTCCGCTCAATGCAGGAACCATTGAGGTTGCATTGGAAACGTCAATGTTGTCGCGTACGGTCCGCAAAAAGAGGTTTTCGTTTTAAGCTCTACACTGTGTTTGTATAAGACTTGGATGAATTGTGGAATGTTTTTGGTGGTGACTGAGATGAAACTTTTTAGTATTTAATGGTATCGTGCGTATATCACTGCTTATGTGATCTTTGCTCAAGCAAATTTGACACGATCCTACCAACGCTACTTAAGATGCTTTAACTCTTAAGTTTAGATATTAAATCTAATAAACCACACCGATTATCAATTATCAGGTAAGCTGTGGTCAAACACCTAGAATGTCAACCATAAAAATAAATCTATCATTTCATAGGACAGTTTTAAGAACTTATTTAGTTACTAAACATAATTTACAAGAAAAAGAAAAACATGTTTACAAAAAAAAAACACATAAAACCGTCAAGAACTCGATTAATAAAGGCGTTTGTTCCAAAATTTTGTTGAATTTTTCTAAAAGTCAACACTACTTTACTAGAGCAGTAACGGACTCAATAATCACTGCAATAACTACGTGTGTGACTTTGACTGAAACTTAGACTTATTTAATTTCAGTTTACATAAAATACATTATCTATATTGAAACACTTGACACTGTCAAATGTACAATGTGCTATGCCAAAAACAAAGACGGAGAAGTATAATATTATGAATATGCCAACCTTACAAATCTGATATCTATTCACCTAGATACAATATAAAAAAAATATTGTACAACAATACAACGCCCCTTATTCATCTTTGAGTCTGGCATTGTGCCATGACGTAGCGTAGCCGAAAAAAAAAGAAAAAAATTCGGGGTTGCTATAAAATTAAACATGCCATAAAGGTGGAAAGTAATAATGAAATATGTATTACACGGGTATAATGTTGTTAGCCCTGTTTAGGCTGAATGGCCTTTTCGATCGTCCATTTGACTTGGTGCTTTGTGTGGAATTGTGCGTAAAATTGGTAGAGATGTGAGATTTATTATGGGAAGGTTAATGTTGATGGTTTTACTAATTATTGGGGATGGTAAACGACATGAGAGGTTTCTAGAATCTTAATAGATACTTAGTTAGATTATGATTTGGTTTTCCTATCACTCTGAATTTTATAAAAAGATATTTTTTATTACAGTGCTATTGAGTCTACTATTACTATATTATTTCAGACCATGCCCATAGAATTACATTAAAATGACTAAATGAATCAAAACAAATGTCAAAATTAAAAATAATTATACCAAAATTAAACGAAAACGAAAAAAAGAAAGAAGAAAAATGGTTTTTGGCGGGAACGCGGAAAGAGTCGTGTCGCCCCGTTGTATTTTTTTCCAAAACTTGTGTTTCGTCGAGTGTTTATGCATAAAATTCCGAATGGCAAGCGCGAGTGTGGGAAAATAATATAATGTGGTGAAACATGATTTTTCGTGTTGCTTCCAAAACTCCATCGAAGCTTTATAGTAATGTCGCCACTACTTTACTAAAGCATGACTGGACTTGACTGACACGGACTGTAATAGACCGAAAAAAAAGGAAGAAAAATAGTTTTATATTAACCTAAACTTCGGCTTGGATCCGGACTGCTCAATATGCATCTTTGTCCAGTATTACAAGTGTCCAGTAGACTATCATAAAATATATTTATTTTGATGAATTGAATGTTCAAAGTATTTTGTTTACTCGAAGTTCTTGATACAACTGCAACGGTTATAGACATGTGTTATCTCTTACCATCAGGAGACTGTTTGATCGATCGATCGTCTCATTACATTTAGATTTAAAAATCTTTTGATAAAGAAGCTTTCTGCAGCCTACAACTTAAACAGCAAACTTTGGCTAAACAAAAGAAAATGTTTACTTTCACAATCTTACCAGAAATTAGGATTAACCCATTAATGCCGTTCAAAAAGATATTTCATTCAATAATGGACACAATGCTCTACACAACAAAAGTCATGATATTTGATACAACTTCGTAACTTAAAATTAATATTCACAGAACATTTTTGTACTTTTGCTAAGTATATATCGAATAATTTCACTCAAATATCCATCTGTATATCATACTTCTTACTGCGAAAAGGTACAAAGGTATGCATGACTATGTAACTGACTCTGCTTTCTTGACACCGTCGGATGAAGCAAAGCCGGTTCATAATTAGTGTTAATCAAATAACGTCCTCTTTCCCGCCAAAACTGGCTGTTTCTCTCGTTAATGATGGATGGAGACGGGCACACTGACTACATAATATTTTTCATTACTCATACTCGGAAAATAGATCTGAAGTTGCCTCAGGAGCGGGTTGAGAGTAATACTTTTCAGCCCTAAAAAGAATAGTTTTCAACTGACAGCCGACAAATTATTTAAAAAAACTAATTCTATTTTCACATTTCTATTGAATTATGTTCCAACTTTCTAAACAGCCACTCAATTACAGCTCGATTTAAAATTGAAATAACATATAGTTAGTTAATTTTTTTTAATGACTATTATTTACAAATTTAATTTAAACGTAAAATTAAACTAAACCACAATGTAAATCACACGTGGTAAGTTAGGGACAAGTCCGCGGTCTTGCCGTAGTGAAGAAGTAGCAACTTTGCTAGAATCTAGTTGGTTTTTACTGAATACATTTTGTAGAATGGTGCCCTAGACTTGCAAGTATTTGATACCACCTGCCCCTTTCTACTACCGGACAGCCAGACAAACGTGACCAAAACAACATCCGTACACGATTTCATTTCACAATTTCCCATGTACGCACAAAGCGTTTCCGAATTGGAGATCGTGTCTTTGTGGATCTCGTGAGAGTGGTCGCGTATCTAAAGACGTCGCGGTGAGCTCTGTGTGCTGAAATGTTCCGGACATAAGTTCCATTTCAGGCTAGGTACACTTTTCGACTACACCGTCACTTAAGATTAGGTGTGCTGCGGTCAAACACCTTGATTTATTTATTTAAAAATAAATCAAATAAATCAAGCAAATCAAACACCTAGCCTGACAATCATAAAAAGATAGACTATTGATCACACCAAAATTACAAAATTAATAAATAGGTAAATTAATATCGTAGGACATTACACACAGCGCCATCTGACCCCAAACTAATAAAAGCTGGGCTAGGCAAACGTGGTATTGTAATGAAACATCATTTATTTCTGTAAGTATGATTTGATGTTTTATTCTATTATGCTCTAGCTCTACTAAAATGTAACCCCTTCAAAACCTAGATATAAAGCTAAGATTACACGAATTTACAGGCGTAACATATAAGAACATATCGTCCTAAACCAACATCGATGTAGGAGTAAGGTCTTAAATAGATGTGCTTTAGATCCACGTCGGTAAATACAATTTTGATGTTACCTAACGGCTACCGGAAAATCTTACGGCCATCATAAGATAGGTAAACTGGCGTAGACAAGAGCTGCTAGAAACTAAAATTTCTCTAGTTTGCCAAATTGTCTTTTGTTTTTTTATGTAATATACTTGAGTTGCATGCTGGCCTACTTGTAGAAGAAACCGATGCACTCGCTTGAAGCCACTCAGATTTTTTTCTTCATATAATTAAAAATTAAAAATCCCCTGACAGATGTATTTTATTTTACTAGTCAAGCCCTTTCATTTGATACCCATATTGAGGGAGTTGTGAAAAATATGTAATCCGCCATTTTGTGGCGACTGCCATCTTGGACTGATATCATCAAACATAGATAAGAACACTCCCGACTAGTTCACCTTTCAAACAAAAAAAAAACAGTATCAAAATCGTTCGGGAGTTACGATGCCACAGACAGACAGACACACACGTGTCAAACTTATAACACCTGTCGTTTCGGGAGTTAAAAAGTAAGGTCAAGGTAGGTAAGTAAAAGAAAGAATAATTAAATACAATACTAAAATTCGAGTACTTTTTGAGGAGATAGGTACAATTTTCAGTTTTTACGTGTACCTAATACCTATCCACGTAACATTTTCGTCAGTCACAAAAACCTTCACAAACAGGAAACCCCCTTATCACTTATCATTAATTTATACTTAAAGCTTTCAACAGAAGAGAATTACTCTCGTCAAGATAGACACTATCTTCTGCCTGGGTTTCTGTGGAAAATTACTGGCTTAGATCATTTCTTAGCTGACAACGTACAATATAAAATATGATGCCATTTACACAGTTAATTTATACAATGTCACAAAGTACGAGAGAGCGTGTAGTATTTTTTTTTTTATTATAGATAAGCGACTTCAACTGATAACGTGGTAACGCTGTCAGACATTCTTACTAAAGACATTCTTACTAAAGACATGGTGATGACACGTTTTAAGACAATTTATAGAAGTTAAAAATATAACCCTGCTTCATGGAAACTTGGATATAGCGGAAAAAATTCAATTGTTCCATACATTTGGTTAAGGATCAACAAACCTTTTTTATGGATAGTTATTTTAATAACTTAATTGTGGTCAAAGTACAACAACTTAAAATACACACACACACACACACACTATACCACAAAATAGCCGTTAAGTTATAGTACCAAACAAAATATTATTGCAATTCTCATGATACATTTATCCGAACCAAATATCAAATATTTGCCGCAATAAACGTGGAAGCAGTGTTTACTGTCACAATAATTTCTAAGACTCGACAAATTAATTTAGTACGATGCTTCAATAGGTTTGATAAGTACTATCAATAACGTCGACATGATAATATTGGACTGCACAAATATGCCTAGGCCTATTTAACTTGTCTACAACTCTCGCCTGAAGTTATCAAACTCACGTAGAATTTTTGGCCTTTGGTATATTGTCATATTTATGCCGAATAAGCGCCACTCACCGTCGCCTATGGATACCTGCGACATAAGGATTTATCATCATCATTTCAGCCGTAGGACGTCCACTGGTGGACATAGGCATACCCCATTGACTTCCACAAAGACCGGTTGGAAGCAGCTCGCATCCAGCGCGTTCCTATGGTCTTCATTAGGTCGTCTGTCCACCTTGTGGGCGGACGTCCTACGCTGCGCTTGCCGGTTCGTGGTCTCCACTCCAGAACTTTGCAGGCCCATCAGCCATCAGTTTGTACAGCGTGCGTTCTGCGTACATAAGGAATATTGACGATGTATTGCTTTTTCAGGACTTTTCAGGCTCTTACTTCGAATAAGATTTTAACAACTCACAATTTGTTATCTTTCCAAGGTTATCCCAGCTTCATTCTCAATCACGACGTCGCTTACATTCAGGGTCATCGTGAATAAATTCCAAATGAGCTAACAGGACAGCTCATTTGGAATTAGCTCTGCGCCCTGAGCTATGAGGTGCAGGATTGATTCCCATCCACAATAAACATATATGTGACGAAACATGTTTGTTCTGTGTCTGGGTGTTCCGTATATATTTACAATGAAAACGAATATATATTATGTATTCTACTTATTAGTCACCCGGTTCCTATAGTAGAAGATTTACTTAGATCGGGGCTAGAGCTGCGTGAAATCGCTTTCGATATTTATTTAGTTAAGACAAAAACAATTGAATTATAAACAACTGTAATGTTGTCAAATTCGTGACGCTCTATTCATAATAAAATCACTTCAAGTATTGCCATAATACATGGAATTTACCTCTCTACATGCTATTATATACGGGCTAAACTGGTCAGCTACGTGACTGGAATATAAAATTATCAAAATGTTCATGGCACGCCTCATCCATGTAGTCCCTATTTGTTTTCCGTGATTTTCCACGACCGTGGCCGCATATCCAACATGGCGGACTTACTAACGTTTTTAGCAAACATAATTATTGAAAGTCACACGTCTGTCTGTTGGCACAGCTCATTGCCTTCCAATAGTATACACCTACTATTGTCACACTTAGAGTATAATAAAATGTACATTTTTATTATTTTCCTTAGCTTAGTATTGGTACACATGTCGTAATTTTTGTTGGGCCAATGAGTAATGGTAAATATTTTCCGACGCAATATTATCTTGGTACACCAGTACCTCTGTTAGTTCTCTATGTGATAAGTACGTCAATATTTTTGAGATATAGTCGCCTTCTGGGTTAAATGAATATTTAAGTAGGTAGGTACACGCTTATACCTCATTTATTTGGTATACATAAGTAGATGCTCGACTGCGTTGGTGCAGTGAGGTGTGCTGGATTGTCCACTAACCACCTCCAGGGTGACCTTCCTTGATGATTGACGCAGGTCACCGACGTATCCAGTGGAATACTCCGACGCCCTTAGCATTATACGCTTCTACTGCTCCCAAACAGCGTCACGCTAAGCCCAATTATATATATTTTTTTTTTATATATATTGACGTAATTATGTATGTACCTTTTTTGGCACGGATAAGGCTGCGTTTGCCATCCAACTTGCCTGATGGTAAGCGTGTGGTTTTTAATGTGGTCGAAAATGAAGCACGTAGACTTAGAAGATACCTATTCATTACTTCACGGTACGGATGGGAAACGTAAAGTCAAAGCGATCGGTACGTACCCAGGGAATTTCTACTAGGTATGCAAGGGTGGTAGCGGGCCGTCTTTCTACTTGTAATGTAGTAAAAAGGGTATGGAAGTAAAAGGTAGCGATTATAGCGCGTAGGGATGATAGCTCAGTAGTTAGCGCGGTAGGTTCACATGCCGAAGGGCGTGGGTTCAAACCCCAACAATGAGCTTGAGCTGCCGGTGAAGGAAAACATCGCGAGGAAACCATAGCATGGTGGTAGGGTACTTTCTAGTACTCGGCTGGCTAGCTACCACCCACAAGTTGAAAATCTGCCGCCAAGCATCTAACGTTGTGTTCCGGCAGCCTCACTTGAGAGCCAGTTCCATTCCAGGCAAGGTGTGCTTTACCACATTCGACCACGCCTTCACTTAACATCAGGTGAGCTGTGGTCAAACACCTGTCAACCATAAAAAAAAAAGGTCGTACAGCTCAGTAGCACATTTTCCGAAATGAATCCCGTAGAAAATTGTCAGGTTTAGGTACTACCTTCCCGCAGTTTACAAGGCTTATTTTTTTCTACTTATATTTGTGCCTTACCTGATACAAAAACGTGGGCCAGCCAAAGTTGCCCTCCACTCCAGTCTATTTAGTTTTAGGCCGATGGTCGAAACACTATTATCGATGATAGCTCAGTGATCAGGAAAGGTGAAGGAAACCATAACACGGTAGTAAGGTACTCGGTAGTACTTTTTCTAGTACTCGGTTGGCTATCTAACACTGAAGTTGAAAATCTACTACCAAGTACCTATCGAGGTGTTTCGGCAGCGTCATTCCAGAGCCAGTTCCATTCAAGGATTACAATCTTCGAACAAACCGTCACTTGCCACTTTGCCACACACAACATCATACTGTGAGCTGTGGTCAAACTTGTCAACCATTAAAAAAACAACTTAAGTCTAGACCAGGCTCTTTCTTACTGCAGTCATACCAATGCCATATTCTATTACCTTGATATAGATAGATAGATAGATATAACTCTTTACTGTGCACATCAAAAATAGAAAAGAGTACAGAGAACAAAAAACCTTATTAACTAGTGCCACAAGTGGCGGCCTTATCGCTAACAGCGATCTCTTCCAGGCAACCAAGAAAAGAAAAATACGACACATAACTAGACATATAACTAGATGATGTTCCTATGAAATCTTCCTGGTTGCCCTGGTTTGGTACTATAGCTGGAAGGCGTGGATCGGCATCGACGGCGTGGGCGTCGATTCCCACAAGGAACAAACATTTTTATGATAATAAATTCTGTGCGCATATAAGTACTTATGTATGTCAGTATAAGTACTTATGTATTTACAAAAAGTACATAAGTATTCTATCAGTTATTTGGTTTCCAAAGTACAAACGTTGCATTGTTTAGTGCTAGATGGCAGAAGCATTTTGTTTGTCTCTTTACTGGTTACTGTTTTTTCTCCAATGACTCGTCCTAAGGCAGTCAACGTTTCATCCTTTTACACTGCCAAACTGCTGGCAGAAGTTTGAAAGTATCAAGTGCTTCATTATTGATGGCTTTGTATGTGTTATTCAACAGTGACCTACAACGACATGTTTTCCAACCGGACCTGACGATAACAATGACTGAGGCCCAGACTGCACAAATTATCAGCTCCGTTGTAAGTGACCCTCTGTACCCTTTTACGTGGCAGCCTCGTTTGGATTTTCCAGCTCTCTGTGGAGGCTCGTTTGGACGTACCAGCGTTGACTGTTGATGTTTCGATTAAGGGGGTTTTAAACGTTCCAGTAATACGCTATTTCAGATGTTAAAAGCGATTCGAGACAGTTAATTGTATTTTTTATGTAAATCTTACAAACGAGATAGGTCTGAATCTGAGTCTGAAAAATGAATGGACGAATCTCACAATTAGGTGTGTCAATTGTTATCTTTGGGTAGGTATCGCTGTAGTATATTTACATCCATTGCAGCAGTTTCCAGGACTTCGAGAAACAACATAAAAGCATCACTGCTTTGGCGTTCATTACTTTGTGACAAATTCGCTAGCTACAGTAACTTTTAAACAAACATGGATAATTTTATTATGTATTTACAAACTACACCTTGGTGGCAGAATATCTGGTATAGCGGTGGTATCTACCTACACGATCTTCTGATGAGGAGATCTACCACCTGGTTTATCTTTATTTATATTACCTACCCTATCCTTCTGACCAGACCTGGTCTTCTTTCTGATCATTTTTTTTCTGTGGAGGTTTAGAATCAAAACAGATATTAATACTAGTCCCACGTACCAACTCTGTGCCAGTCCCACTTGTTCCAGCCCAGCTCCGTCCGAACGCAGCACCAAGAACCAAAAACGCAAGTCCTCTGTTTGAGTAACCAATTTGTCCGAATCGTCCATCGGCTAAGTTGTTTGTTTAGCGATACACATGTAATTGATATACTGTCAGAACATTGCATTAGCCGTGTTATGTGTTTCAATTTGCACTTGTGTGTGTAAGTATCCTGTTCGTAATTTGCGTGCGTCCGTGGATTTGATTTGGACAATACTTTGAAAATAGTATCAAAATATCTTTTAAGCTTTTGTACCATGCCCTCGCCTTTGTCGACCACGGTCTTAAAATTTGTTTATTTTTAACTAAATATATTTCAAATATAAAATCAGTACGATTGTAGATTATTCCTCCTAACCAATAAAGACATAAAATTCTATTATTTTAAAATTATCTTCATTATTTATAATATCTCCCTATCTTCCAAAACTCATCCAGAACGGTTCAGCCATGTAACCATTAAAAATAACAACAGACATTTATTTTCGGTTTGTATAAAAAATACATCCTAAAAAACATCCGTATAAGTAGAAACGTACAATAGTTTTTGAAATCAAATCGCTAAAACAAAATCGCATCTGTGTGAAGCCGGAGCGGATCGCTAGTTACTTACTGAAGACTTGGTTATCTTTTAATGATTTATTCCCCCAAAAACAGCCGGTAGCTAACCGCGTCAATTGCACTGCAAACCACAAACCCTATCAGCACTACCACTACAGCTAATTTTCTAAATATTGACAGTGTAAATGCAAACTATGCGACCTTGACATAGACCTTGGGGTGAATTTGAGTTCACTAGATCTGATAACCAGAGTTAATATTGAATCTAGCTGTTTGACATACGCTTCACTTCTATCAATATATAAACACAATATTTGAGCCTCTTTCGGTTTGCGGACACTTGTAGTGAAACGTTACTGAAACTTATTATCTCTATGACTACTTACGTGACGTGCAGTATTTTTTTTATGTTACTAAAAGTTATCAACTTGCTTTGGTGGGAATACGGAGAAATCGTGTCGCCGCATAATTGAAAAACATTCAAAATTTGTATTGTTAGTGTCTATTTATAAAAAATGTGATATTTTATTCATAACTAGCTGCGCCCCGCGGTGTTACCCGCTACATGTTTTTGGGATAAAACGTAGCCTATGTTCTAATCCAGGGTCTCAGATACCAAATTTCATCCTAATCCGTTTAGTAGTTTTTGCGTGAAAGAGTAACAATCATCCATCCATCCATTCAAACTTTCACATTTATAATATTAGTGGGATGTGCCGAATTACGCACGTAAGTGTTTTTTTTTTGTATTGTTGACAGGCGAGGTATTTGACCACAGCTCACCTGATGTTAAGTGAAGGCGTGGTCGAAGATGGTAAAGCACACCTAGCCTGGAATGGAACTGGCTCTCAAGTGAGGCTGCCGGAACACACCGTTAGATGCTTGGCGGCAGATTTTCAACTTGAGGGTGGTAGCTAGCCAGCCGAGTACTAGAAAGTAGGAAGGAAAAGGAAAGGAGTAGGTGAAGGAAAACATCGTGAGGAAACCATAGCATGGTGATAGGGTACTTTCTAGTACTCGGCTGGCTAGCTACCACCCTCAAGTTGAAAATCTGCCGCCAAGCATCTAACGGTGTGTTCCGGCAGCCTCACTTGAGAGCCAGTTCTATTCCAGGCTAGGTGTGCTTTACCATCTTCGACCACACCTTCACTTAACATCAAGTGAGCTGTGGTCAAACAACTAGCCTGTCAATCATTAAAAAAAAAAGTACCCTACCACCATGCTATGGAAAAGTGTGGGAAAGTGATTAATGTTTTTTTTTTTAAATTAATGAGATGTTTTCCTGATAGTAAGAGATAATGTAAGGATGTCCATGATCATTGCAATGATACACAGAACTCTGAGTAGCAAAACAAATTCCAGGGAATCGCTGCTTTGGCGCTCATTGCTTTGAAGCTTTCGAGGTTAGTTTCAACAGCCCTGTAATTTCGCTAACTGCTGTACGCTTCAAAACGGAACATAGAAATGTATACACGTGGTATGCACACAAAACTAGTATTAGATTACCTTACCTCTCCCTGTATAGCGTAGGTACCTATAGTTTAAGTTTGTTTAAAGTTGAAAAAAGTATGTTAAGTTGACAATGATCATGGACCCTGGTCTGTAGAACCGAAATAAAAAAAATTACCTTTAGCCTATACCTCCTATTTCTTGGCGGTATATTATGTGGTAGAGCGGTGGCGACCTCCTACTTAGGAGATATACCATCAAGTAAGTAATCTAATAATCATATATTCCGTTAAGAAAGAAAATAAATCTTGTTATTAAAAATAAATACATATATATCACTGGATTCTTCATATTAAAAAACTAATAACATCACAGATAATCTCAGAAAAAGAAATTCCGCTATGACGCAACTATTATTTGCTATTGTATACCTACGCGTAGATATTGTAGCAACAAATAAAGTTTCTTAGATCTAATCTCTTTCTGAAATACCTACTTCAATACTTCGAAAACAAAGGGACAAGCATATTATCAATTTGCTAAATTTACGTAGGTTCCTACATAACTGTTAGAACAATGTATGATTAGTGATAAAGCGCCCCTGGCGAGAATAAATGGGAACTGCCCTTTTTCGTAGGTACATTTAAAACTCTCCCAAATTAATAGAGCCACAGTTAAGCACTATGTCTAGACGATTATCTTTCCAAAAGGCATCTAGCTAGGCACACTTAACTGATAGTTCCATCGTTATTTACTACGTTATATGTACTTTAAACGTTAAATACAGATTACATCGACATAAAAGTATCATTGCTGTTCAAACATTCACCACATCTTTTCAACGAGAACAACTTATACCTAACACCTAGTTATGTACCTACCTACATATAATACACTATTTACAAAACCTGTTTCTTCAGAACAAACAACTGAACACCATCTTCGCGTTCACACCCGTCTAAGAGCAAACGAAATCGCGATTAGCTAAAGCGAAAACAATTTAAGCCCATTTTAATTCCCCTGTGTTGCCATACGATCGACATTATCTGTATATTTAATTTATCAAGGCAAACTCCTTGGATTACATTGGCTGTGTTACCAAATATTTTGTGTGCAAGCGTTCGTGTGTGTTCTGTACATATTATGTGTTGTTCTGTGTGTAGAGCACATATTTAGACGGCCTGTGAAGCGGCCCCTTGGCCTTTGGTAGTCATGGGCTTTTTATGTCATTTTACTTGATTGCGTAGTAACAACAGATATATTATAGGTTTTGTGTTAGTGGGTTAACAGGTTGGTAAAAAGAGTTTTTAACTTAATAGGTCCATTTAAATATATGTTTTAATAAATCAGAGTATATTACAAAGTAAGTTTTATATTTAGCATTACAAGCCACTGGAGATAATATATTCAAATTTTTATCGAAAATCAAACAAAGTTAACCTTCTTGGTAAAAAAATCAATTAAAATTCATTCCACCGCCCCATTTTATTTGTCTTCGAACTTAACGCCTCTCCAAAGCAAATCAAATGATAGATATAGGTACCTACCGCTCGTAACAAATATTGAACTGTGCAAACAGAATCGTCCTAATGTCCTCATTAATTCCAAATCTATTTTAAAAGAGACCTTTGTAAAACGGGTCTCTGGAAAACAAACTCTTGCGCAGCGCAAAACAAATATGGCCGGTGATAAAACCGCCGCCATCTTGTAAGATTGAGGTTACCTACACGCTTCGAAATTCAAATTATGATTTTATTGCTATCATTTAGAAGGCGGTTGGAATTTTTTACGATCTGAGAATGTGTATTTAGTGGATGATTTTTCTTAAAAATGCAGACTAATGTCTGATAATGCTAAGCACCTATTGTATTTTATCATTTTTTTTTAATGTAGGTATATAGCTAATTGTAACGAGACGATCGAGACGCTGTCATGATGGTAAGAGATAACGCGTGCCCATGACCATTGCAGTGATGCACGGATATTTGAGTAGGTAGTAAAACCAAGTCCAGGGCATCGCTGCTTTGGTGCTCATTACTTTAAGAGTTTTGATGGTTGGTCTCAATACCTACCCCTGTAATTTCGTTAGCTGCAGTACCCGTCAGACAAGAACAGAGTAATGTTTACACACTACTGCTTGGCAGCAGTATATCTGGTACTGCGCTAGTAATATAGTAACCAAGACGAACTCCTGCTAAAAGGACCAAGTAAATCATAATTATGTATATATTTGGATAACTCTGTTACTAGGTATAGCACGCTTTACTTTAATTATTTACTGAAAATAGTTTTCTTTGGCCTTTTGTGTAAGAAATAGCTGAATACACGGTACGTTGTACCTACCCAGTGTGGTAGCGCTCTGTCTTTGGCCTCGTAGATATCTATACAAACTTCATACGAAGTCGAACGGACTCGGCTGCCTAGCGACCACCCTCAAGTTGAAAATCTGCCGCCAAACACCTATCGGTGTACTGCGGCAGCCTCACTTGAGAGCCAGTTCCATTCCAGGCTAGGTGTGCTTTACCATCTTCGAACACACCGTCACTTAACATCAGGGGAGCTGTGGTCAAACTGTGGTTTTAGGGTACTTTCTAGTACTCGGCTGGCTAGCTACCACCCTCAAGTTGAAAAATCTGCCGCCAAGCATCTAACGGTGTGTTCCGGCAGCCTCACTTGAGAGCCAGTTCCATTCCAGGCTAGGTGTGCTTTACCATCTTCGACCACGCCTTCACTTAACATCAGGTGAGCTGTGGTCAAACACCTAGCCTGTCAAAACATTAAAAAAAAAAAAAAAAAAAAAAAAAACACCTAGCTTGTCAACCTTTAAAAAAAATGTGTAAAAAAAAATTTATTTTTTAAAAGTGCTTTAGATGATGAATAGAATTAGGATGATAGTAATACGAAAAACGTATTTAAGTTTTTTTTTTATTTTCTTCTAAACGTACGCCTAAAGATTTGACAACCACCATTCCACCTGATCTTAAGCGCAGATGCGATCTACGATGAAGCACCCCTGCCGAAAAGCAACGTATATTTTTATGAAAATTCTGCAAATTGGAAAACGTGCAATACGAGTAGCATAGTCTGTAGTATATAGATAGTATAATTCTGACTTTACCCTTAGCACATATTTATAACGTGTTAGCAGGAACTAAAGCCTGTGTACACTAGGATAGTTTAAGTTAGAGTTGAGCGGCCCGGTATCTTTGTTGAAATATTTGCAGTGTAAGCGACGCGATGGCTGCTATGTCGCGAGCACACTGGGTTAGTAGGAGCTTGCTTTAATGCTAGGTACAGACCGGGTCAACTAACGTAAACGAATGTGGTGTATCTCGTTTTGTTTTAATGAAAAACTGATACTAGGCCAAAGAGCGTAAATGTCATTATTACGTTTGCTGGCCTAACCAGGCCTTAAACCCTAAACCTTATAGATCTACCTAATAGCGTAATTTTTACCAAAAAAAGAACGTTGTTCGTTAGGAAATGACAAGGGTAGTTTTTAGTACTCAGCTGGCTAACTACCACCTTCAAGTTGAAAATCTGTCGACTAGTAAATACCTAATGGTGTGTTCCGACAGTCTTACTTGAGAGCCAGTTTCAATTTAAGGTAGTGTGTGTGTTGAAGACGGTAAGCCATCTTCGATCACACCGTCACTCAACACCAGGTCAGCTGTGGTCAATCACCAAGCCTGTCAATCTTAAAAAAAAGAAATATGTTTGACATGTATGTATGTCTGTCCTCATGTTCCCTTGTTATTACTAAACGACTTTATCGCGCGAGTGTCACAAGGTTTATAAAAAAATTCAATCAATTTTTTGGCGCCAAAATTTAGTTACGTTTTTTCCGTAGACGAATCATAGTTTTTTAAACTTACTATAGCGAATATAGTAAATAATTACATTGTTTGACTCTCGTCGTTACTCGTTATTTCGTAAAATTAGATGACAACCGCTGACCACGTACTTATTAGTTTAGTTTAGCTTTTTTTTTGCTTGAACATCACAGAACCAGACAGTGTCACCAGATACACAGTAATTACAGGAGATCTGCCGTATTTTCACGCCATCTCTACCGTATTTTAATATGTAAATACAGTATACATATTTTTGTTTTTTTTTTGACACATTATTTTTATTTTGGCAACAATAAACAATATTTCGTGAACGCTGCATATGAAATATATCGTAAATTTATGAATGCGACCGACCACAGAGCAGAGACTCTATTCCCCATTAGACATACGTCGTTTAATTGCACTGTATTTTGTTCCATCGCATTTTAACGTGGAAAACACAGTATTTTTTTAAATATGATCTGGTAACACTGGTACCAGTAACACTATCTATTAGACTAAGATTATTTATAATTATATAAAGGTTCCCAATCTGTTTTAGTACAGTTACTGGAGCCATTACTGTCCCAGTGAATACTACACATAATACACGAGTAGACGCTAGGTGCTGGCCGATTGTTGATATAGCAAATTTGCTCTCTGTCTCACTCCACTGGCGGGATTAGCCTGTTTTTGTTCCAAACAACACTTTTATAACAGAGTAGTAATTGTACAGAAATAAAGTGACAGCCCTGTTGGTTCATTGCTAGAATGTCTGCTTCAAGAGCTGAAGGGTGTGGGTTCGAGTCCCATCCATGACAAACTTTGTGATACAAACAGATGTTTGTTCTGTGTCTGGGTGTACACTGTATGTATCATAAGTGTGTATTTACAAAAAAAACTATTTAAGTATTCTATCAGTTATCTGTGTTTAATAGCACAAGTTTTGCTTAGTTTGGGGTCAGATGGCGCTGTGTGTAATGTCCTGCGATATTTATTATTTATTATTAGTGAAGTTGTTCAAACACAAAATCTGGGAAATAGTAAATAGAGATAATTATGTGTAACAATATCTTCACAATTACTTCCATCATTTGAAACTCCTTCGAATAAAACACTAAATAGGATTATTATAAGATTAATTATGTATATTTTTTTAATTAAAACAAAAGCAAAGCCATTCTGTCTAGTGTTTTTTTTTACCATTTCAAAGGTTGGCATATAATTGTTTTTTTTCAATTGGTAGTTTATATCATACCTAGGTCATATTACACATTTTAATTTTGTACAAGTTAGAAATTTAGGTCATACCTGCTGCGCCCCGCGGTGTTACCCGCTACATGTTTTCGGGATAAAAAGTAGCTTATCTGTTAATCCAGGGTCTCGACTACCTCCATACCAAATTTCATCCAAATATGTTCATAAGTTTTTTCGTGAAAGAGTAACAAACATCCATCCATCCATCCAAACTTTCACGTTTTTAATATCAGTGGGATTAGGTCTATGGCGCTTCATGATTCTATTGATTGATTAATTGATTAACTCTTTATTGGTCACGTTAAAATGTATACAATACAAAAGAACTAAACTTAATTAACAGGTGTAACAACTGACGACCTTGTCGTTTAAAGCGATTTCTCCCAAGCAACCCTAGAATGCCTACCTTACTTTTTATTCGCGTTTTACTGAATACAAATAGACGATGGTGTATAAAATGAGACAAAACTCTTCAGTGTTACAGTTTTTGCTTGTCTTACCCCAAACTACACACACACATAAGGCCATGGCGTATGTATGTGTGATATATACAAACAATAATCATACGTCTTCTTACCATCACTATAGTTGGAGTACCTACGAGATAACAGACAGCCCCGTTGGCTTGAGAGCTGTAGCGCGTGGGTTCGATTCCCACTCAGGGCAAACATTTTGTGAATAAACAAATTAATGTTTGTTCTGTGTCTGGGTGTAAAAAAAAGTATTTATGTATTCTATCAGTTATCTGACTTCCATCACACAAGCTCTGCTTAGTTTGGGGCCAGATGGCGCTGTGTGTATAGTCCTACGATATTTATATTTATTATTATTTATATTTATATAATTAAACGTGAGTACTTCTACATAAGTAAAACAAAATCATTACATCTTTTCTTGTTCCTTATGTTAATCGAAATTGCCAATTAAGTCGTTTTGAGTTGTTACTTTGCATATTTTCTACTCGTTTTCTACCAGTTTTATCGCTTTAAATACATGTTTAACTTAACTGGCATTGTTGCAATGCGCTTGACTAATAAGCTTTGCTAATAAATGAGGAATTTCGCAACCTGGTGTGGAACGAAGACGCGGGTTTGTATATAAGTACCTACCTGATTTAATCATAACTAGCAGAAGCCTCGCGGTTTTACCCACGTAGTTCCCGTTCCCTTGAGAATACAGGGATAAAAAGTAGCTTATGTCACCCAGGGATAGTGTAGCTTCCCAACGGTGAAAGAGTTTTTGAAATCGGTCCAGTAGTTTCGGAGTCTATTACTACTATACAAGCCTCAAGTTAAACAACTGCCACCAAGCACCTATCGATATGTTCCGGCAGCCTCACTGAGAGCAAGTTTCATTCCAGGCTAGGTGTGCTTTACCGTCTTACCATGCCGTCACTTAACATCAGGTGAGCTGTGGTCAAACCCCTAGCTAGTCAATGATTTTAAAAAAACCCTGTCGGCTTGGTACACACGAAACTTATAACGTTTCGTGTAGTACCTACGGCATGCTTTAGTTAAGTGTAGGTATGGTACGAGTAACGTTTCGTTAATTACAATAGCCATAATTTACACTTGAGTGTGTTAGGCAGTATTTACACACGTGTTCCGAGCGGATGGCATATTGAAAAATAATGCACGTAACTGGTGCAAGTTACGGATGGAAGAACACTCTAGAATAAATACACTTTAATCAAAATATTCTACAATACCTACTCTAAGCAGGGCTCTTGCAGGGGCCTCGCGTCCTCGTAGAAAACTACCATATAAGTACCTTCGTGTATCTCGCGCCTTGCACTTATCAATTAACGACCCCCCCCCCCCCCCCCCCCAAGTTCGAACAAAGTTCGAACAAAGCGGTTTGATTACACCTTCTTCATACGTACCGCTAGACATTGGAATCTGCTGCCCGAGTGGGTGTTCCCCGATGAATACAGTCTGGGTACCTGCAAGTCGTGAGTGAATCGGTTTCTTCTAGACAAGCTTGCTCCAACGTAGACCGCATCGTCGCTTAACATCAGGCGGGGTGGCGGTCAAACGCAAGCCTATCCATTATAAAAAAAACTTATAGGGTCATGTAGCTAGCAAAATTACAGGGCTGTTGAGACTAACCGTCCAAAGTCTCAAAGTAATGAGCGCCAAAGCAGCGATATCCTAGACTTTGTTTTGCTGCTCAGGGTTATCTGTATCGCTGCAATGGTCATGCATTGTATCTTATGAGTGTGTCTCGGTTGTTTCATAAATTTTACTTCAGTAGAATAATATGCAAAAAATCAGATATCTATACATTTTGTTGAGTGTGGATTAGTAAAATGTATATATGTATATAAATGTATATATAGAACAGCTGTATTGCATACATTTTTCTTCTTGGTATTACTAGCCACTAGCCTTATACACGTATGCAAAATGAATCGTATTATATTTTATAGGAATAGAGTAAATACAAAGCATTGTACAGTAAACCTTTTTACTTACAACCGATAAAGTTTACAAAAAGCAAAAACGAGTGTCATCAACATGAAACCATGGAACAAGTAATCGTTTGGCTATCAAATCTATCAAATATTATCAAATATTGGTGTTTGGCAATGAAATGTACCGGAGGTGGCGCTTGACTGGGGCGATATACAGACCGACTAGGTATACATAAAGTACTACAGGGGCACTGGGTGAGTGGGGCTTACTTCAGACTGTAGGTACCTATTGTAAGTATTATAGGTTACAATACAGTCTGAAGAAAACTTTCAGAATGTACATAGTGCAATGCCAAAAAAAAAAGAAACAAAATTCAGTCTTGAAAAAACAACATCATTCATTCAAATTCGCTACATAGACTTAATTAAAACACAATTCGAACGCTTCTTCCTTAACTTTTTAATCTCACTCAATAAAAAATTGAAATTAGAACACTTAGTGATGTTCTAGGAAAGGGAGAGTTACAACACGATCGAAATCGGAAGAATTGGTTTTATTTTTAAAATTTGTGGTGACTTCCGTGCTGGCTCGTAGCTTGTGCAGATGCCCATTGATATCCAGCGTAGTAATGCGGCCAGGGTGATGGGGACCTTTGCACCGGGTACAGTTAGTGGCGGTTAGTTTGTTTTTTTACATCTGATTCAACAATAAAATTTTCATTATTTCTAGCATATAAGTATATGTAATATGTATACTGTACGAAGATAGTAGTAAAATACATCTAAAAGTACCTAAGCTTCTTGTAAAGATACTAAGGCGATACCGGACTTGACCCTGACTCACTTCGTATAAGTTAAACTTACTTAACTTATTTTATCTTATAATACTTGCAAATACCAAAATACTTGACACAGGAAAAATGCACAGAACGCGATGACAAAAAAAAAAGAAAAACAAACATGATTTTCGTCTTAGGTTGATTTCATAGTTATGAAAAATGCCTGCCATTATCGTTAGCGATCGGATTATATTAAAAAAAATTATGACTTTTGACACGAAGTTACGTGTGACAATTAGGCAAATGCACAGAAAGTGCGACGCCAATTCCTCCTCGGAGGAATAAGAAAAAAAAAGTTACGTGTGTATATGACGTGTTTTGTACCTTCTTTTCGATACCGATTAATCCGTTTAGTTTTGAGTTAAAAATCATTCTGCGTACCTGAGCCGAGCGAGCGCCAATTGAATTATTAATGCAGCCTCCACAAACGGAGCAAGTACATATTTACTCGTCACGTAAATAGATGCGCACACAACGAACACGCGTTTTGAACAGTACATGGAAAAAAATCAGATACGTGAAAATTATAGACTGAAAATATAGCGTAATTTTTAACTGACTGACGTTTTGTTTATAGCCAAAACATCAATTACAAAACAAAAGGATTGCATTTGTATTATTTTATTGTTGATGGGCTAGGCGTTTTATAAAACGTGGTTTTAAGAGACGATGTGGTAGGAAATGGTAAACCTAGCCGACAATGATAAATTTCTTAGACATCTTTTTTGATTTCTTTCTTAGATAGATTTTAGAAATAGGTTCACCATTTTTTTTTTGTACTCTAGAGTTTATAACTTGGGTGGGAACAATAAAAAGTTGTCTTTTTTGGGCAGTACAGTAGTCTCTAGAACAATATTCAAATGATCTCTTTTCATAACTCCTACGCCACTCTTTTATTACTGTACAAGTGTACAGACTAGAAAAGTGTATCAAGTTGTGTCGAAATTTTGTAAAAACTCTTCTATCCACAATTTACTTGATATACGGAAACTACAAACACAAAAATCTTAATGTAATTGTTTGATGCTTACTGACTTTGTGTACGTGTAATTAATGTTTGACAAGCGAAAATTGTACGACAAAAAGGTCTTCACCTACATACTTCTCCACACAACATATTCGTACATATCCGGACTACTTTTTACTAATCTGTGCTCCCACGACAAATTACTGTCAAAAAACAAATGTTAGTTATGCAGTCAGTTTTCTATTATGGCGTCTGAAATTTTTTCTTGCTCTACATTCGTGTTGTTGTACACAATTGTACGCAAAAGCCGTAGTTTTCCCGGTTGCGCGCGCTACTTCCGTCTGTGTGCGTGACTGCGCCTGTGTGCGGGGTTGGCCTTTTGCGATAGCTGTGGGAGGGAGGTAGTTAGGGTTGCTCGTTGAAAAATTAACTTTGCCCTGGGACAACAAAAAAATTATGTTAAGTTATTTTCTAGTTAAACAGTTTAGGGGAATTAATAAGACTTTCTAACGGCATTTCTTGAAACTTTTCTAAGAACCTTTAGGACTTAGGTGTTTATGTAGGCTTTAATTTTATGGATCAAACGTTTTTCTTTCAAACACATTCGCTTGTTCGTTTGTCGTTTGTTTTCCTTTCGAAGTATAAAGAAGTATTCCTTTGTTGTTTGTATGTTTGTCCGTTGGATAAGCATGTGTCTAGTTTAGTATTTATAATTTAAACAAGAATTTTCAAACGTGGTATTTTTGCCAGTTAAACACTACTAATTTAAAGCGACGGCTTTGTAAGGAATATTAAACTTCGCTTTTTTTTAACAGCTTATGTTCGTAAAATTTAACTACTATGCTTTACAAAAAGTGCAAGGGTATTTAAAAACTTTCTAACATGTAGTAGTTATTAAATTTGACATGTTGAATAATTATGAGGTAATTGTAATTGGGTGTATTCGTTTTTTCCTCAATAATAAATAAATAGATAACAGAGAAAATGCGAAGTGACATCTGTTGGTTTGCCGCTTTACTACTATGAACAGGGTTACGTAAAGTCAAAGTAGCGGGATGCATGCACAGAACGTAGCGCCATCTACATGTCGCGTATGACACTACAAAACAGCCCGTATTTATTTGTGAGATTTATTTTCCTAGACGCTGTACAAAGTTATGTCGTCAACTTTGTATGAGCTGTCAAAAAGAAGTTAACATAATGGACAGAGTATAATATTATATTACCTGTGATTTTGTCTTTCTGGTGGCAGCCCTAGAGAGGGGCCTGCGCAGATCTCGGGGGGGTTCCAAGAACTCTCTCCTGGTATTTGCCGACTTGAGCAATTAACAGCTCTTTATGAATATTCAACGAGATGCCAGTTTTTATATTAATTGATGTGTAACTTACGCGAAAATGCCTTTTGTAAGCCACTCGTGAGTTTGGCTTTTTAATGTGGTTGCTGTGTATGATAAGATACCAATGTGTGTTCAGGATTAAAAATTTCTGATCGGCCATTTTTCATTCTTAAAACTATACTTTTAAAACTTACATATAGTTTAGTATAAAGTACAGAATTCAGTAATTTTATTTCATACTAGCTGCACCCTGCGGTTTTACCCGCGTGTTTAAGTATCCTATGTCTTATTCCAGGACCCAAAGTAGCTACATGCATTTCACCCAAATCCGAAATTAGCAATTTTATTTCTATGATTGTAATATTAAATGAACTGATATAAAGAATGTGATTTTGCGACAACGCGTTAAAAATGTCTCAGATTTGCTTATTTTTTAAAACTTGCGGTATTTCGTTTGTTTCAATCTACTTGACACAGGCAGAATGCACAAGCACGATGCCAAAAATAAAGAAAAAAAAACAAATATAATTTCTGAGCTGTCAGATTGCAAAATTATTTACCAGCGTCAAATCAACGAAAAATTAAATCGCACTTTCGTTCCCTGGTAACAAAGCGAGTCCGATGAATCATTATCACAATTCATTAGTAAACGATCCAATTACATTAAATTTAAAGTCAATAACATTATCTAAATGACCCAACGAACATGCGTGGGTGGGTGACAACTACCCTCACCAACATAATACAACCTACCTCATGTCTAAAATACTTTTACAAATGGATAATTCACTTGTAAAATAGTTCATCATTAATTATTATATAGGTAGGACAGAGAAATAGAGATTAGACATGATAGACTGATTATAAACGAGGCTACCTTTTTTGAAGTTGGAAGTTTCCATTGTTGTTACGAAAATAATTATGTCGTGAGCGTTTCTTACTAGAAGAAGCACTAGTTTTATCGAGCTAGATATAATATCTATGTACTTTCGATTACTGTTTGTTAACTAGAGTCAATTGACAAACAAACATATGCAATTAAATCCTACTTCTATATAAATTAATGAATGCTTTTTTTAATGGTTGACAGGCTAGTTGATTGACCACAGCTCACCTGATGTTAAGTGAAGGTGTGGTTGAAGATGGTAAAGCACACCTAGTCTGGAATGGAACTAGCTTTCAAGTGAGGCTGCCGGAACACACCGTTAGATGCTTGGCGGCAGATTTTCAACTTGAGGGTGGTAGCTAGCCAGCAGAGTACTAGAAAGTACCCTACCACCATGCTATGGTTTCCTCAAGATGTTTTCCTTCACCGGCAGCTCGAGCTCATTGTTGGGGTTTGAACGCACGCCCTTCGGCATGCGAACCTACCGCGCTAACCACTGAGCTTTCATCGCTACAAAATATATCAGTAATATAAAAGAGCCTTAGATTTGGTACTTGGAAGACTAAGTGTTGCAAATTACATACAATGTACTCTAACTTAGTGTTTTTGGTGCAGCCATTGTAGATTGTAAATAGCGTATAGCGTGAAAACAATTATGGCTTTTCTATGGTCAAAACTTTCTTGATGTGAAATTTCGTTTAGCTATATACGCGTACTTTTACAGCAATGGTTGCACGGTGTTTGGTAGAACAACCCAATGATTTGATCTTATTTGGAAAACATGCACAAATACTATATAGCGGAATCCGCGGAAAACTGTTAGAGTGAGACGACATCACGCTTATAGAGACGGAGCGATGGGGATGAGACCTCACCTTTCAAATTTAAAACAGCGTAAGCGCTCAAAATGCAGCGACCAAAATCGGCATCAATTTCATTTGACATGAGGTTGAAATTTGTAGTCAGGAGCAAGTGTGTGAGTAATGTGCGTGTTGTATTAAGGCAGAAGAGTGCGGACAACAAATATTGATTCGGTAGAGGGTGTGAGCGGGGGTGAGGGGCGCTTGGGAGGGGGAGGGCTAGGCGCACATAATTTGGACTAATTCTTGGTATGTTTGCACAGGCTTGTCTGGTCGTTCGACCGCTGAGGACGATCAACTTGTATTTTGGAACTTTTTGGAGGTTTTCTTTGCTGATGGTAATGAATTATGCACTCTATTTTTAGGGCCTAGTAACACGAGGAGAAAAATATTGCCTGAGGAATGGGCATGAACATACACAATGAATCTCATTTTGCCATCGTCCATAGACTCTACGAGACTCTACAATGTATAAGTGTGTTTCTCCTGAGCTTTAGTGAGAACATTTGCCATATGTACAGTTGTACATAGCCCTAAGAGAAATTTTCAAATTGGTAGGTACCTATATGTTGTATAGTAGGCAAGACGTTGTATGACTTTAGTCATTTTCATCAGCGTATCAAAATCACGTTTCACTTTTAAAATCCGTGTGTCATGTCGAAAATAAAACTTTCTGACAAATTTTGTATCCAAACATGCATGAAATACATTTTGTTTTACAAATAAATAAATATCGTAGGACCATACACACAGCGCCATCTGGCCCCAAACTAAGCAGAGCTTGTGTGATGGAAGTCAGATAACTGATAGAGTACATAAATACTTTTTTTTTTGTAAATACATACTTATAATACATACAGAACACCCAGACACAGAACAAACATTTGTTTATTCACAAAATGTTTGCCCTGAGTGGGAATCGAACCCACGCCCTACAGCTCTCAAGGCAGATATACTACCAATGAGCCAACGGGGCTGTCGAATAAAATGAAAGTATCTGAAAGTACCACAGTATGCCCACCATGACATATAGTGCCGAGACGTGGACGCTCACACATGAGGCTGTGCACAAAATTAGAGCCGCACAGAGAGCCATGGAGAGGTCCATACTCGGCATTAAACTCCAAGACCGAGTTCGTAATACAGATATCCGGCGACGAACGAAAGTTCGAGACGTCGGTATCGCAATTATGAACCTCAAGTGGAGCTGGGCAGGACACGTTGCTAGGCGAAGTGATGACAGGTGGAGTAAGGTTGCAACAGAGTGGTGGCCTAGGCAAGGGAAGCGGAGCGTCGGTCGTCCAGCCGCAAGATGGGTCGACGATATCGTCACCGTCGCGGGTCGAACCTGGACCAGATTGGCACAGGACCGAGGCAGATGGCATGCAAAGAGAGAGGCCTATACCCAGCAGAAGGCTGTGGATGATGATGATGATGATCTGAAAGTAAAAACGTTGATGTCTGATAACAGGTTTTTCATGGATTTCAGGCTTAAACCACATCTCACCTGATGTTAAGTGTGATCGAAGATGGTAAACACATCTAGCCCGGAATGGTAACTGATTCTCATCTCAAGTAAGGCAGCCGGAACACACCGATCGCATCAAGAAGATCGTAGCTAATCAGTAGAGTACTAGAAAGTACCCTACCACCATGCTATAGTTTCTTTACAGCGATAACTCAGCCATATTTTTTTTATGTATTTTTTTATTTATGCAACACACAAAACAAATTACAATCAACAAAAACTAATCTAGAGATTTGCTGGTTTAGCGTTCTATACAAACTTTTAATATATAATTATCTAGTCTTACAGTTTATAAAATAGTGTAACATTGTTCAGATTCGCCTCCACACTCTAAGCGTGAAATACAAATCAAAATCATCACATAACAAAAATCACAAATCACAAAAAAAAACACATCACACATTGATCATTAATCAACTCACAACTCACTTTGACACACATTGACTAACTCTTCTCTCTTGACTCATTGATCACTTGTGATCACATTACAAATTGTTTATTTTTTCATGCCTACAGTTGATTTCTACATCAAGACTCAGTAGCCTTGCCGAAGACCATCAAGGAGTAGATACAACCTGCAGATGGCCATCAAAGATCGGAACGCAGTGGTGATGGAGACCCTAGGTCGAGAGGAAGCGACTGAAATGCAAAAAGTCGACGTGAAAGCGATCACTGATATAGCTGAAACTACTAAGGAACACACCACCTCAGTATGACAGAAATCTGCCAGCGATTGCTGTCACAGAAAAGATATTTTTTTACCTCATTATATTGTGTAATAGTTCAGAAATAAGGGTTGTGTGTATGCCTCGAGCATACATGTTCAATATCGAAGGCTCCTTGTTGCGGTGCCGTCGTTTCAGGTCGCTCTTAGGTATGGTTGAGGAAGGCGATGCCTGGCACATGCGTCATACTCGTGATCGGGTGGTGCTTGCGGGTCGCTGGTCTGCTCGCGTTATAAACATAAATTAGTAATAGATTGCCTTACCTCTCTATATTACGTTTAGTTTAAGATATTCAAAATTAAAAAAAATTACTTAGTAAGAAGAACATCAGCCACATGTGTACCAATTTATGAAAAATGAAGCTAAGTCTAAGAAAGAACATTATAACGACGTCTATGCCTATACCGAGTAGAGCTCTTGACATTTATTTTTAAAGTACGTAGATACACTTATTTACCATACTTATCTTGACATTAAACTGTCCGCCCCGTTTAACCTTTATGTATTTTGAACGCGTTAGTACTTAGATTATAACTCCTGATTAACCAATAATTTCCATACAAGGTTACTAGTGAGAATGCGATGCCAAGAAAAAAAAAGGTAATTAATGCTTTTTTTTTACTTTAGTTTTGGCGTCGCATTTTTCGAATTTGTCAGTGTTGACACTGGCAAATACTATGTTTTATATTTCAAGTTTTAAAAGTTAAATAAGTTGCCTCGAAACTAAAGTTATAGTCAAGTCCAGTCATGCTTTCGTGAAGTAGTGGCGACTTTATTATATTCGATGGAGTTTTGAAAGCAACACGAAAAGTCATTTTGCCCCACATTATATCATTTTCCCACACTCGCGCTTGTAATTCGATACTTTATGAATAAAACACCACTATTTCTATGCATAAACACTTGAAAAAAACACTAGTTTTAGAAAAAATACAATGGGGCGACACGACTCTTTCCGCGTTCCCGCCAAAACTCCCGAAACATCTATAAAAGTTTTTTTTTCTTCCGTGATCAAACATCTATTATTTGGCCATTGTTAAAAATATTCAGTTAAATCATTCTTAAGTTTTTTTAAAATAAATTTCCCGCTTACAGTTTCCCGTTAACTTTTTAATCGCACCGTAACTGGCTTTGCTAATGTCAGCCATTTAGCCAATCGTCTGCAGTGCTGCCACGCCTACTTATGGAAAACAGTCGGTAGCACTTCGTGTGTGTTCACGAATTATAAATAATTCATGTTTGTATCGCAATCACTCGCGATAAGGTTTCTTTGTTAGCTGAGTCGGTACCTCCTTATTTTTTTGAGGGAGTTCCTGTTTTAGCATTCTATAAAACAAACTGGCGACGTGTCTCGACTTTGCACACGTGCAATTTAATATAATGATTGATTTCAAACACTTAGTATAACTTTGACTTGTAATTTTGGTATTGTCAATAAAATATTTGTATTTGTATACAAGAGTTCAATATGGATGAAATACAAAATCTTCCTTAAAAATATCTATAAGACTGAAAAATCTTATCAAAATTCGTTGCGTAGTTTAGAAGAATTAGGTAAACGAAGAGACAGTCAGACGCGGATAATGACTTTGTTTTGTACTATTTTAAGATATTTTTATATTGTTATTTTTGGTTCTAGCATATTAATTTGTCAGAATTGCGTCAGTACGTAAACAAAGGCTAACTGTATGAAAAAAAAGTAGTTTCCATTTACACCAACTTTTCATACAATTATCTTTGGTTTACGCTGTACGTATATCTCACAAATGACTATGCTAGCGCCTTTAAACCTGTGGTATTGTGCCTAACTTAAGTAACGTAATTTATCTACGTAACTGAATGCTATTTTATCAAAACTAATTTTAATTATTAAGCCATATTCGTTTACTTCGACAGCGACTTTGATTTTCCCCTAGGTATATTTTTTTTTCACATCACAGTTTTAAGCCGCCCCGGCTTCGTACAGACATAACATTAAAAATAATTATAAAGTATAAACGCACACAATTATAAAATAATTACTGAACTGCACGCAGTTCAGTAGGTACTTTGTAAATAAGACAACTACTTTTATACATAAACACTTAAATACACACCAATTTTTACAAAAGAATTTGTAAAACTTGTTTGGAAAGAAGACGCCAAAAAAAATTTTTTTTCAAAGTCAATGTCAAAGTATAGTTTACAAGATTATCTTAAAATTATGGTAGGTATTTAACTATGTACTTATGTTAACTAAATGGTGTCTGGAAAATGAGTGCAATCGAATAAAATAATTGTCAAAAAAGTGACAGTTTATCATTTAAATGTATCGTCAATAAAACCATTTATTTTATAAGTAACCTTTATCTATAATAAAATTAAACAATTTGCATTTAAATATAGAAACACTTGATTCCAGTATTGATATTGGCATATGATTGTATATCAAAGGATTTATACCACTATTTTGTAATTATTTCTACTTTTATAAATGCTTTTTTTTCTCTATCTGTACTCGTTTAACCTACCTATAGCACCTACCTACGTAGCACGTATCTACATACGTAAACACCGGCATCCGCTACATCGCTTATCTCAAAGTAAACTTACCCGCTATATCTTAGAATATTTCCTTCCACAGACGCAAGAAATTCTAAGAAAACGAGCGTTAAAAACATGTTCTGGTACTTTTTTGATGGAATTTCGAGCCTTAGCAACAGCGGCCTTCACAGAATGCATGAGTTTTCCGAACATTTGATATTGCTAGGCTTTGGCACTTACCTGCTTTCTGAGAATAAAGGCTCATTTTAAATTTACCTACTAAAGTAGATATTCTTTTCACATTTACAGAATCACACAGATAACATCATACAGGCTTACGCGTAGGAAAGTATTGTAGTAAGTAGATAAGTAAGTATAGGCCTACTGGAAAAACTGACATCAAAAATTAAAAAATAAATTAACAACTATTCTATTAGTGTAATAAGTGGCGGCCTTATGGCTAAAAGTAATCTCTTCCTAACGTAAACTTTCAAATACCTACATATTTTTTTTTTTTAATTTTATTGAAAATGAAAAATGATAATGAAAATTATTTATTTCTGTTACCAGTTTTTCTTAAAAAATAGTAGGTTGGGACCTTCAGGTAAGTATAAAGTATACCTGTGGCAGAAGATCCCCCTCTTCTATATATGTGTTTATCAATAAATTAAATAAGCATGTAAAATTACAATTACAATGTTTTACAAAATACAATTACAAATTACAATCATTGTTATAATAATTACAACACACACCATTAAACCTCGTCGAGGTTTGGTTTATTACAATAGATATGGGACACCCGGACGCATAACAAACCTCTATGTTTATATACCACATTTTTTTATGGTTGACAGGCTAGTTGTTTGACCACAGCTCACCTGATGTTAAGTATCGGTGTGATCGAAGATGGTTAACACATCTAGCTTGGAAGGGAACTAGCTCTCAAGTGAGGCTGTCGGAACAGCATGTTCCGACGACGTATTGTCTCACTGATATATATTTAAATGGTCTTCTTCGTTTTTGGCGTCGCACTCTATGAATTTGCCAGTATCAAGTATTTCGATATTTTCTAGTAGTATTCTAAGATATATCAAGTTAAATAAGTGTAAGCCAAGTGAGTTAAAGTTACACAAGGTAACTCAAAGTCGACTCTGATCATGCTGTAGTAAAATAGTGGTGACTTTACTACAAGCTTCGACGATGTTTTAGAGGCAACACGAAAAGTCAACTTTCACCTCATTGTATCACTTTCCTACACTCGCATACATAATTAGGTACTACTTTTGAAATAAAATACCACTATTTTTATACGTACCTACTCGAAAACACATGTTTTGAAAACAAAATACAATGTGTTAAATATATTTCTTTCTACGTTTCCACCAAAACCTTCACGTAAATAATTATCTTGGATGGGAATCGAACCCATGCCACAAAGCAGTAGATAGTACTACTACTAATAAATGAGCTAACACGGCAGTCATAGATACATTTATATTTTGAAAATATCATAAATTATTTTGTATCCTCCATTATTATCCATCCAATCAAATAAATCCTAACAATTGGTGACAATCCGAGCGTTACACGATAAACGTAAAATGAATTCATGAGTTGGTGCATAAACACGTCGCTCCCGGCGATACCAGCCTTGTCCACAGATAATGTAATACTTTTAGTATTTTCTATACTACGACACAGGTTATAATGTACATAAATAAAGCATGACATGTACTATACTTCACTAAGACTGGACTTTGACTATAACTATAGCTACGAGGCAACTTATGAAGCTTGAATATATAAAACACTTGACACTGGCAAATGCTCAACATGCGACGCCAAAACCAAAGAAAAAAAAGAACAGCCTTGAAATTTTTGGCGGGACGTAGAAAAATCATATCGCCACATTGTATTATTTCCAAAACTTGTGTTTTCCCAGTGTTGATTCATAAAAATGGTGGTGTTTTATTAAATACATAATAGATTACGTGCACGCACGTGGAAAAAGAGAAAATTAGTAAAACATGTCTTTTCGTATTACCTACTTTTAAATCTCCAACGAGGTTACAGTACCTAAAGTTGACACTGCATACAGGATGTAACTTTGACTTATTTTGTGTGACTCAAATTATTTCCCTTGGTTTAGCATCACAAACTGCGACGCTAATAGCATAGAAAAAATAGAGCAGCCTCAGCTATCAAATACAAACTTTTTATTTTTTCAAACTTATCGTTTTTATTTAGAAAATGTGAAAAACCTGAAAAGTTTTATGACGCGCGCAATGTGTAGTCCAGTGCCATATTATTTACTCTACTAAATGCGATCAAAAAATAACTTTTACTGCGACTTCAAACATGCTGGCATCGCTTTGTAACGCAACCTTAGTTTTATTTTCTCTGAAATGTTGAAAGAGATAAAAGTAACAGCGCTACTTCAGTATAAGTCCAGTAAAAGTCATGTCGCACTGTAGGTACTCTTTACCCCTATGGCACAGATTATTCAACAGTACAAAGGATCATCCGAGTCTTACCCGATATTAACGCTTTGGGCTATAAAGTCCCATAAATAAAAAAAATACTTATTACTACCCATGGGGCGGAGCCATGTTTTTTTGGCATCGAGAGGTTAGATTTATTGCTATCGAAAACGCAGTGAGAATTTTTATGTTTATTTTCTTTTACGTTTCCCTTTAAGTAAAACAAAAATTCTTGTTCAAAGCTATCCTCCTTTCCTATCTTAAATTTCAGTTGTTTTTTTTTTACTTTTTATTTAGGGTAAGTATATCTACGTACTACTCACACGTCATACTACAGATTTTGTGATGTTTTACATAGTAAAAATTATTGAAAACGCAGTGAAAAATTTTAGAACGTTACTTTTGGAAGAAAAAAATCTCGTATCAATCGTATCGTATCGTATCAATATTCTTAATCTGGTGTGAAATGTCCTCTTATATTTATTTATTAGTACAAAAGAAAATGCGGGTAAAACCACGGAACGCAGCTGGTTCGCTTATAAGTAATTGTATTAGAACATATCCAAGCTCCATACAAAATATGAATGGATTCTAAATCGCTCATCCATTCGATCGCGGCAGCGGCACTCGTCGATATTTTTTCTATTTACTTTTAACTATTTCGAGTCCAAACAACACGCCCGGGGATATGCGCTATATCCGAACCTTTCTATCGATTTAGATTTTTATATTTTTGCTTTATGTACACAAATGCGATACCTACGTAACTAATTCCGCACAGTTTGGGGTCAGATGGCGCTGTGTGTAATGCCCTAAGATATTTATTTATTTCAAATTCATATTATTTATTTGGATTTATGACCACAATTTATGGTTACATTAAAATAAACCCATTGGCTCCGAACTAGTAATAGTACCTACTGTGTTTCGGGAACCAATGGCTTCTTCCGATATTTTGATGCAAAATGCCAAATGCAGACTAAAAAAACTAAACAATTAAAAATTAAACTAAACGAATAAAATTAACTGGCATTTATATATAAATATATATTTGCCTGTGTGTGTGTGTGTGTGTGTGTTTATTTATTACCTGGATTAACATGTTGGATAGTTTTTATCTCAGGAGAAAATGTTAGGTTCGGTTCCTGTGTAGGTAATTATAAAAACTAACTACAGGACATAGGTATCCACTTGAAATTTGGTACAGATGTGTCTTACGAAACATTATTCCGGAATAAAAGGTGCTTTATATTAATCAAAGTAATTAAGTGTTGCAAGTTTCATAATAAATTGCTTTTTTTGTTACAAATGTTTCTTTTCTCTCTGAACACAATTCATAACTCAAAGCGGACGAAGACGCGGCCGGAAGCTAGGATGTTCATAATATTAATCCGAATACGCATCCAGCGATCGCGAGGTCACAATACGGAGCGAAGAACTAGTGTATAACCTCTACGATACTCCTACAAGCAAGAATATAAATATTCAAACTTTACGGGTTCATAAGGAGGTGCTTATTCTCTCAAATAAGAACTTAATGTTTTCCAATCGAAACTAAGTTTCAGAGGCTTTCGCACCATCTGAGCCTCCCTAATTTACGCCCATACTTAAGTACACGCTAACTTAGCCAGTACTTAACTACACAGGCGCACGAATCTACAATTTATGTAGAAGCCGAGCCGTATGCAAACACTAGTCTGTCGGTAACTTGCGGCGCTAAGAAGATTAAGTACAAAGTACCTACCTTGTATTACGTCCGCGGTATTAATTATGTGAACTCAAAGTTTCCAATAAAATCTCAAGTGAACTGATGTCAACCTTTTTTTACTTTTTTGTGTCATATGTGGCAAATTAGCTGACGAGTTACCTTAAAGTAAGAGATCTTCATCGCCTCTAGATATATGCAATACCCGAGGGACTATAAACACGTTGACGGCCTTTTAAAATTTTATTAACACGCCTTTTGACAGTGGCGGATTTACCAGCAGGCTGAGTAGGCTTGAGCCTAGGGCGGCAGATTTTTGGGGCGGCAAATTTGGGGACCGAATTTTTTTTGCCACCTCATAGAAATCAAAAAGATTTTTGCATGACGGTTTTCTGATATCTCACAGATAGAAGTCTGCAACAAATTTTGCTAATGACTTTCCTCTCTCACTTGTCATTTCCGAGAGTAGAAAAATTTTTGTATTGTAAAAATAATGTAGGAGATGACAATTGTAGAGGCAAGGGCGGCAAAAACTGTATAGCCTATGCCTTGAAAATTTGTAAATCCGCCACTGCCTTTTGAAGAACCCAATGTTCGACGGGCAAAAAGACCACTAAAGGGTTTCTGTAGAGGCAATCCTGCAAATCCTGGCTGTAGACTAGCTGGCTGGTTTTGTGACTTTAGAAGATTTACCAAAAAGTTCTTGATGTTGCATAGCACAATTTTTATTTTGACAGTATTACATATTTCGTACAAAAATTCTCGAAATACTCGGGAAACTCGAAAAACTCTAGTCAAAAATTGTCTTGCTTCGAGAAGTAAAATTGACCGAGAAACCAGAAACCCTATTCCCGACAGACAGACTGTCCTAGAGCTAAAGAATCAATGTCGGTAAATACGGTGCATAACAAAATAAATTATTTGTAACATCATCAACTTGTTGTTGTTCTAACCATGTCCATGAACTACGCATAATGCATATGCTACACGCTTATACTGCTACCGACTTTACTAAGATTGATGACTCCTTATCATAACGTGAGCTTAACATATCTAATGTAGACAGCGAGAAATCACCAAAGCCATCCTGGTAAAGATCTTAGATATCAAGCTGACCGTAGGTATACCTATGTAGTTTGCACATGCTTTACAAGAAGAGCTAGAATAGAAATAGAAAAAGTAAAAAAAAATTGAAAATAAAACAACTCAAATTAGCACAAAAATACAGTGCCTACCTACCTATCTACTCGTGCGCACCTTCTACAAGCAATTTCTTTACTATTCAATATAATCTTGCACACTTACTCAATTTAGCCGTACCAGATCTCAGAGTACAAATAGTAGCCATAACTAATAAAAAACGATACAATAAAAAACTAAATTCTAAAAGGATTTTAATATTGTATCCAAAAATTGCGTCTAATACCCGCCTAGAGCACACAAGCGAATTAATTCGCTTCCCACCGGCTATAAATAAAGGCCTCGCTTGCGCAAACACACGGAAAGTACGCAAACAACATAAAACACGGAATGATTGCAATTAAAAACGCATTGGAGGGTCACGTGGCGCCGCTGCCGCCGCCGCCATCTTGGATCACTGGCCGTTACGTATGAATTTACTGTTGTTATTTATTGGCTATTGTTATTGTGTGTACTTACTTAATTAATAATCTAACAACTTCTATAACAGCCAAGACTGCTACTTACCTTTAACTGTCTAACTGTTGTTAAATTCTTTGTAGATTGGTTAAATGTCAAAATGTAATGAATGCTTACTCGTACGAGTACGGATCAATTACAGAGGGTACAGGATGGCAATTTGCGAAAAACCTTTTGCCAAAATCGGCAAGATAGAGACTCTTACATCTTTTATATATTATTGCAAAATGTATAGAAAAAAACAGTTTCAATGTAGGTATTTAGATAACTATACTGCGCTGTCTCAATATGCACATATTTTCCCCCCGTTTGAGCTAGGTGCTTATTACGTAAGTACCTACCTATATTTTGATAATTTCTATACCTACTAGATGTTTAAGGTAGGTACAGCTGTATCCACAGTAAAGTACAAGTACAGACACAAACAGGTCTCCGTTGAAGACGCACAACACTAAGATTTTTATTAAATAAATGAAAACTATCCTTCAAGCTAAATTTTATTATCATTTTGATAATTTTTTGATCTTTAATTATTATATAGAATAGAACATCCATTATTTTTGGCATACCCTAATAAAAAAAAAAATATTTCAGGCCATTTAACCTATTATATCCACGCACAGTAGGTACATAGAAAAGAAACAAAATTATAAAAGGTCACCAATAACATACTCACAATTCAAATTCCATGTCAATCAAATAAGGTATTATACCTAATATTATTAAGGTTATTTGTATTAACCCGACAAAATGATAGGTATATAAGACCTGCAAGACCTGTATCTTCTATATAGTATATAAAAAAATCGACGTGTAGGTATGTAATTTCCCTATAGACTCCTAAACAGCGTGACCAATTTTGATGATATTTTCAAGCAATCATCAGATTAGCCCTAAGGGAGATCCTGTAGCTTTTTGCTTAGAATTTGGTAGCGATCGGATAATCAGATTTTTGTTTCAATATTTTTATTAGTTTGTTTGTTTTTAGTGCATCCTTGCGAAGCGGGGAGGGTCGCTAGTATTGCAATAAAATTTTCAGTATTAATGACAGTTCGTTTGTTTTTCATGTAGGGTTTTAAATCTATCTAACCTACTATGTAGTAAGTTTAAAGATTTACTTACCTAATAAGCACCTAGTAAATAGAGAGTTCAAGCCAAGTGTTGATTTAAAACTAATATTTTCCACGAAACTCAATCCGAAAAATACTATCAGTTACGCGAGTCCATCAATATCTTGGGCAAACTCCGTGCTCCATTCAATTATTCTGTCAAGCGAGCTCCAGACATGCATGCGCGCGATAAAGCGGGCCCGGCCCAAGCCCGGCCTAAGTAAATAACAAATTCTAACGCATCTGCCTTCTATACAGAATGGGGGTCGTAATCATTTGAGTACAGTCAGCAAATAGATAGGCGCTTTTGAACTTTGCGCCCGGTGTGCCGTGTTAAGGTTTTTAATAGATAGGTATATTTTCTCTAAATTTTAACAATATATAATAATAAGCATTAGATTATCACCTTTTTATTTATATTTAAATAGGTATCTAAGTCGTAAAGATTAATTGTTGTGTCATTGCATGATTTCCTTCATTAATTTCAATTTTTTTTAGCTACCTCTAATACCTTTATGAATAGGTATAATGATTTTTTATTTATCAATACTTATGAAAACCATCAATTAAAATAAACAATCACATGTGGGCTTGCGATCCCACTCCTTAAATGTCAAATAAATAAGCACGCTATTTAAAACTGTACTTAAAACGATTGCGTACTTAATTGTTCTTATCACAAAGACTGCTACGCAAGCATGTAACCGTTTCCGCTGCAAAACATAGGACGTAGATATACGAAACGAGATATGGCCTTCCCTTCGCCGAGTTAGCCAATCTACGGATTATCTTCCTCGAGCGCGGGAGCCCCGGTAATAGCGGGAAATATGGCGGTTGGCGGGAAATCCGAGACAAGATGGCCGCCTCCGGGACCCGTTATAAGATATTGCTTTCATTAATACGCTTTAAGAGCTTTAACAGCCTTTAATTAAGTATCTTGAAGTTACTGCTGGGATATTGTTAACGTGGGCTTGCGAATAAAGGATGTCTGTTCTATTGTTTAAATAGCATCCATAGTTCATTTTAAAGTCATTTATACACCACAAGTACCTACACGTGTATAAAATGTAAATCCTTCGCAAAAATAAAATTAATGGTTATCTTACAATAGGTATGCAACGATGGTAAGAAATTTAAATTGGTTTATGTTAGGTAATAATTAAAACCATCTGTGTAAAGTCAGTTTTGTATTTAATATCGTCCAACAAATAAAATATCCTAGGTACACTTAAACTTTATAAAAAGTGTATATGGTCAAAACAAAAACAGACATCTAGCGCCATCTCTTGTAGACTAGAGTAAATAGATGCTGAAGTACCGACTGAAGTAAATAAGTACACTCAAGCGCAGAAGTTTGTTGTACAAACATAAACAGATCTTAATTCTTAGCTATCTCCTTTCACTTTCGTTTTGTTAACAATCAATAAAACAAACTTATTATAATTTAGACATACATAATAGCTACTTAATCACAAAAATCTGCGTTGACAGACGTTTGGTTGAATTGACATAGCAAATGGTCGAGTGACGACCCAAAAAAAGTTGCGCACACATCGACGCCGGGCTCTTGTCCACAATTCTATTTGCGGAAGCAATTTCGCGAAATGCCACAATTTATTTAAAAATTACGCCCTTGTTTGTGTGGGTAAATATTGACGTGTTTGGTTTATGATAATGGCAACATTGCGCGGCAGGTACGGCCCGACGCTAGGCGACAGTATTGTACACATATTATTTAATATTTACCATCGCAATGTAAAGTTTACAATATAATATTTGTTAAGTATGCTCCTCTTTTGAAAGTTAGTGTTTACTCCTTACATGTGGTTTTTAATCATAGGTAAATTTGACGACTAAACATGGTCGAGATTGAGCTGTTGATTCGATTCCGAGCGGGTGTTTGTTTAATTAACAAGCTTCTTGTTTAGCCGTTTCGATCGCAGTTTTGTTGGAACAGCGAATCGGTCAATTATGCACTTTTATTTACGCAAACACATTAATTACATGTTGTTAAGTAACTGGCAAGCTATGCATTTTGTTACGACCTATTGTTAGCATTAAGTTAAACATCTATTAATCAAAAAAAGCGACACTATCTACCTAATGCGCTAATTAACTTTGTGTTGCCATATTTTGTCCTCATTAAAATCTGGTATTTTTATTACGTACTTAGTCAATTTTTCTGCGAATTATCTAAGTATTCTTTCGGAACGTTCCAAAACTTAATAAATATGTATTGTAACTGTGTCTGTAATGTGTGATCAACAATTAATTTACGAGGTTGCGTTAAAACAACTCTAGCGTACTTTACTAACAAACTCCTCGATCAGATGCAAAGTCTTACTGCAAACAGTATCATCATACCTAGTATTTGTACTGAAACAACAAATTTGTAGCCAGCTTTAAATGCAAGCCCAACACGACACACACTCAGAGTGTGTACAAAGACAATATGTAGGAGACTCAACTATGGTCTTAAGCAACGCGACAAAATGAATCTCCGCCAGCGACTGATACGGCCCAATTCAAACACAGTCAGCGCCATTTTGTTTTGACAACCGGCTATCTCGCCCGCACTCCTACAACCCAAAAACAACCTTAACCATACCCGTTTAACTCTACTTTTCAGCAGTAGGCGGACCTTGTAGAAACATCGGAAATTAAGGGAGGACCAGACACGATTCTGTTTGCCGTCTAACGTCCCAGGACGAAGTTACAAATATTTGACGTGTCAATTTTGTGAATGTTGACCGAGAATTGTGGTTAATATTCCCGACCCGAACAACCTGGACACCCTTTAATTAAATGTCTGAAATAGTCCAATTGGTAATTTATAATGTCGACTCCTGGGACGTTAGTACTAGCACCTATTCAGTATTCAATTACGAACGACGTCTATGCTACTCTCCGGCAAGACAGGTATAACACTGAGCAAATAGAGCTATTTCAATTAACCCATTGCCTGAGCCATTCGTCGGGAACTGATTAGCGAGATTAAATCGATTGGACAACAAACAATTGCGTCCGCTTTCCATCCGTCTGACCCAGCTTAGACAAGCAAAATTCAGTTGCGAGATGAAACAATAACCAAACAAAGCGGATCGATTGTGAAGACAAAACATTGTTACAGCTATATTGCTTGTTACCGCGCTTATTTTCGAGTGGTAACACCGAAGAGTCTATAAACAAAAAAACACTTGGACGACTGTTTTCATTGACAACAATGGGTCGAAGTGTTCGGAGTAGCACTCACTTTTCGCGAGGTATATCGGAGTAGGGCCACTCGGTTCAGTGTTTTCATTGTATGCTTTTAATTTTGAGTGCGCGAACTAGCTCGCTGCTCTCTCTCTCGGGACGTGTGTTTGCGAGGGTAATATTTGCTTCCGCTGTATAATTCAGCGGCCGACATATTTGCCAAAGAGCAATCATTTTAATATCGTCAGCCATCACATTAGGGCCAAGTGGGATACTTTGCTGGATGGATTAATTTTTCAATTTTAATCATACTTTCGGACGGTATAATGGAATTAGATGAATGAGTTTGTTTGATCGTAGGTTTAGACATAGGTACTTGTGCTTCTGCTGTAGGTACTGTGTTAACACAGGTTTTTAATCAAAGTTATAGTTAGGTTACTTTTTAAAATTATGCTTGGTATATATTCCATTACATTCAAACATTTATTGTCCGTTCGGTAATTGCTAACAGCGAATGAAAACGTTTGATTTTATTTGGCGCCCAACACGGGGCTTTACTTAAGCAGAGATTATACGCTTTCTATAAGTACGTACAGTTTCTAAAGTACTCATTGCTTCGGCTTCGTAAAACCGTCAGTCATCCTTTTCAAATAAACGTGCAAGGGAAATAATTATTTAACGTACTAATTACTATGTGA
Organism: Biston betularia; assembly: GCA_905404145.2. NCBI lineage: Eukaryota > Metazoa > Arthropoda > Insecta > Lepidoptera > Geometridae > Biston > Biston betularia. The sequence continues at coordinate 8,823,657 of FR989879.1, forward strand.
CTCATTAAATTCACTTCACTCACTCTTTGTTATGAATCATAAATCGTTTGCCTAAGTTTTAGTTTTTTTATTTACAACTTTTTTCATTACAACCCTGATTGTAACTATCGTTTTATAAGATTTTGCTTTTTATTAATGTAATTTGTATTGTGTCATATAGTAAAAAAATAATAATAATAATAGAGCTCTATGAGCATTTAGTATCTAAATATTACTTACTTTTATTGTATAATATTTGTCCATTTTGTTGATCGATCACCAAACTTATTTTGTCGGGGCTAAAACTATTGGTAGGTATATTTATCTCAGATATTGAAATAGATGCAAATAATGTTATTTCTGACAAATTTATTCAGTAACTGGCACAACAAAATCGGTGTACACCATTGGCGATTAAAAAACATTTACCTTAGGACAAAAAATATTGGGAGTTTCCGCGGGAACTCCGAAAAGTCGTGTCGCCGCATTATATTATTTTTCAAACTTTTGTTATCGAGTCTATGCATAAAAATAATGATGTTTTATTCATAAACTGCTTCGTGCGTGAGTATGGAAAAGTGATATAATGTGGTGAAACATGATTTTTCGTGATCTTCTAAATCTCCGTAATCTACTAGGGCATGATCAGATTTTACCTTGACTTACTGTAATTTTGACTTAATTAACTTGATTATTCATAAAATATTGATACACTTGACACTGGCAAATACACTAAGTGCGACGTCAAAAAACAATTTTATTTATATTAAAAAAATAATAAGATTCCCAAAATAATCCGCGGCAGCATAGATCGGGTAACGTAAGTTTCGCTCAAAAGCAAAGTGTAACTAACAGTACCATCTACCGTGAAACCATAGAACTATACAAAATCAGATACACTAACGCCATCTATCTCACAAGTTCACAAGTTGGCCACGTTGTTTTTTTGTTGGCTAGGCAACTTAGTGGTAAAATCAGTCTGTTTACGAATTCTTCGTTTCGATACAATATAAAAGTAATCCTAATGGTAGATAACCTGTCCATAGCCATTGTATTCTCCCACCTTTTACCATTTTAGGGTTCAGTACCCAAAGGGTAAAAACGGGACCCTATTACTGCGACTTCGCTGTCCGTCCGTCCGTCTGTCACCAGGCTGTATCTCAAGAACGGTGATAGCTAGACAGTTGAAATTTTCACAGATGATGTATTTCTATTGCCGCTATAGCAACAAATACTAAAAATAAAATAAAAAAAATATTTAAGCGGGGGCTCCCATACAATACAACTTGATTTATTTGCCGTTTTAGAGACTATTTTTAATTGTTCCAGCAAAATGATTTGCCATGGCCATTATGATGATTTGTAATCGGTGCATCCAATTAAAAGCAAATATTTATCATATAAGAAATAGTTTAATTTACTTCAAAAATTACAGATTAGCTTACAATAGCGATGAATCAACATCCAGTGTTCGACATCACACGATAATAAGTCAAACTTTATGGCGACGCAATGGCTGCTTAAGTTTGTACTGGATCTAGCAAACAGAATAATTCTTAAAGGTTTAGAAGACTATTTAGGTGTAATGCTTAGCATATTGTTTAGGAATGTTAAGTAGTATCATATACCATGTATATTATATTGAGGTCTGTAAATTTGCTCTCCCACTCCGAGGAAGCAATTCAAAAAAGCGATGGTAATAAAGTGTTGTAGCTATAAATCTATCATCTAGGTACAACCAAAAATTTAAATACGCCACTCGATAGCTAAACGATCAAAGAATTTGGTTTGAAAGAGTTGAAACATGGAAATCCAAAGAACATATATTACATATTCAAGTACACACGGCCTCAGTCCATTTTTTTCTTCTATTTTTGCATATATCTAGAAGACTTTTGCGATTGTATATTTTTAAAGCGCGCCTACAACTCCATCTCTACTACCATGGGTATAACTGGGAAAGAAATATTTACTAATAAGTCCTCTTAATGTACATATAATGGAATTCGGTATGTAAAGTTTTTTTTTTGTATTTATTTTATATTTTTTACTGATACTACCAGTAAAAAACTTTATTTTATGAAACTCATTTGAATATTTTGGCTTTCTATGCAGTAGTTTATTTTTAATACGTTTTCAAACTTTTTATAGTTATGACGTCATGAGGTTGGCTGAATATGTAAAACATGTAATAAAAACAACTCGACGTAGATAAGTATGGAGGTTACAAGTATAACGGCAACCGTTGACTTGACATTGACAGATTTTGTTGAGGTATGCCATTGTTATTATAGGCACTCAAAGAATCCTTATATAGCCGACGACGTGACATCATTAGAGGTAAATTGAAAGTAAAGTTTATTTTATGTTTTTTATTAAAATAAACCCCGTCTCATAGTTTAAAGAGTTTTAAACGTGAAAATCATGTCCAGGAATGTAATATTTCGAAATGGTTTTGGAATCAGCAAAGTATTTTTTTTCTTTACATACCGAATTGTAAGTGTACAATAAAGAATTAAAAAAAAAAACAAATCAAGCTAAGACTGCCACTAAGATATTTAAAAAAATATCAGTGCCTGATCGGCGCGACGCGCAATTAAAATCAAAATGCGTTAATTTAGTCCAAAGTATAGATATAGCCTTTTCCTAAGTAAACGTAAATTAAATTCTTGGTTATTGTATAAATGTTACTACACAATTTTAGAATACATTAATGATAAAAACATGTAATAAAATATAACTTACATTATTGTACACCTCTAAAAGAGGTAATTTGTATGGAACTGTATTAATTATTACATAAGATCTTTACTACCTACATTTGACAATAAAATCTTTGAATCTTTGAATCTTAAGTTTCGAGCACATTTTTTATTGCAGTCAATGTTACCAGTCTAATGTTGCGTTACATAAGACATCATTTAGCAAAGCAAAAATATGACATTTACTTATTTAATGATATTATGTTTTTACAATGGTATCTTCTGGCAGTTATCATAAAACACATTTTTCAATGTCATCTTCGATTTTAATTTCTATCGAGTCGATCATGTCAAATTCTGCTTTTATTAAAAATCAAACAAACGCTGTCATATATATGTCTATGGCCCTAACAACGGATTAAAAACTAAGTACTGAGCCCTTTTTAAACTACAATGAAAAGAACAAATCACATAAGTATTTATACTTAAACTTAAATTACTCGAAGTAATTTAAATATATACCAATGTGCTATGTCATGAAATTGTAAAACGGATCTTAATCATTGCAACTATAGTGTGTTTCACTAAAGAGTTCCCTTCGTCGTCATGTTGGTAGTTACGAAACCAGTGTTGCTACTTTTTCAGAAAGATGTTTACTCGAAATTAAGGAAATTTTAATGTCACTAACGTAGATACTATTTTTTAACATCTGGTCCGAAGTATCGGCGGGAATCCAGCCGGATTGAAAATGACACCAGACCAGATTGCGGTCCCTAGTCCTATAGTTTTAATACAACTATGTATTTTACCTATATTGATATAATTGACAAGGTTGAAAAATAAAACAAATGTTTATGGTTATTTTTTATAATAATTGTGTTCATCTAATGGGCCAACACCCGAGATGTCGCTACCACCTGTATCATCATCAGAAGAAGTATCGTCACTATCGTTTCCTACTTCAATTATGAATCGGTCAATTTCTGCGTCTGCACGTACTCCATCATTGTAGTATTTGTCTTCAATATTCTTGACATGATCACATTCTTTTTTCCAATCTTCTGCAGATATGCTTAAAAATGCTTCTTCTGTTATTTTAACAATTTGACTTGCTTCCTGTCCAACATTTTTTTCTGCAATTCTTCTTTTCAAAAGACTCCATATGAGCTCAATTGGGTTTAAATCACAGTGATAAGGCGGGAGCCTTACCACTTTATGACCATGTTTCTCCAGTAACGTGTCTGCTTCGTAAACAGGCGGTTCTTTATGGTCTTTAATTATTTCATAAAGCTCAGCTTTTACCATCGTTGGTAAATAAGCGAGACCTTTACTAACAATCCAGTTTTGCATCTGAGACTTCGTACTGTTCATTGTTGGTGCTTTGTTGAGTGCCACTGTATGGTAGGGAGCATTATCCATAATCACAAGCGACTGAGGAGGTAGATTCGGTAAAAGCTTTTCTTGAATCCATTTCATAAAATTTTCTCGATTCATATCATCGTGATAGTCTCCGGATTTAGACTGTGATTTAAAAATCAGCTGAGCGTTGGGTACAAAACCGGTTTCACTCCCTGCATGGACTATAATCCATCGTGGTCCTTTTGAGTCCGAAGACAAAACGCCTGCTTCTGTGTCACTCTGCCAACATTTACCTGCACAGTAAGTTGAATGAACGTAAGTTTCATCTAAATAAATGACTGGACGCTGGTCTCCTTCACGATTTCCTCGTAACTGCTTCAAATATCGACTACGCCAAGCCACAATATCGTACCTTTCCATCATAACTTTTCTTTTTGATTTACATTTTTGGAAATAAAATCCTATCTTCTTCATTATTCGCCATAAAGTAGTGCGACTTCCCTTGAAATCGATATCATTTCGCATTTCATGCAGTAATTTGGTCAGCGTAGGTAATTCTTTTCTCACAGCATAGAATTCATGTATTTTATGTCGTAATGCACAAATTTCAAAATCATCCAGCTTAATTTGTTTATCGCGCGGCCGACTCTTACCAGGCGTCGAAATTCTTGTTGAAGTACTAGCAGCTGCTTCACCTTCTTTATAAATTTGTGTGACTGTGTTTTCTGATATACCTGAAAAAATAGTTTTTATAAAAAAACTCCATAAATGTTAAAATTAACTTAATAACAAATCCACATTGTTTTATTTATGTTGTAACACAATTGTTGGAGACACATTTTAAATTCAAAAACAATATAAATAAATAAGTACAATTGCTAGTTTTATATTTGAATTCTTTCTACATATCTAAAAGTTTATGTAGTTACTATATAAAATTATAATTATTATATACATTAAGAAAAACGAGGAATAGTGATTTGACCTGCCTGGTATCCCTATTTTACTAACCTGTCATGGCGGCGACACGGCTACGAACACATTCCAAAGGGATTATTGGCGCTTTGTTCCGTTTTTCACGTTCACAAAAACTTTTGACTTTTAACACCATCTGTCTTTCACCACTTTTTAGTGTTTTGGGCATGTTTAGAAATTTTTTACTAATTAAAAACTTGAAAACAATTAGAGCAATGAACAATGAAACTATCTGTTTGACGTTTCGACGAACAGGGCTGCCAACATGACGACGAAGGGAACTCTTTAGTGAAACGCACTATACCTTCATTGCTAAAAGAAGCTACATGTCAAACACAGAAATGTGACAACACAAAATTCGTAGCTACATCCAGTACCAACCTTAAACATTAATTAAAAGTACAATGAACAATTTGAAATTCAATATAAATTATTTACATAATATTTTAATTCTTAAGTTAAATACCTACCCAAACTGTATGCAAATCCTTATTGTTAAAAAATTCAATTAAATTCTATTATAAATTATAAATAATAAACCTTTCAATAATTCCTTAAACTTTGAGATAAAACTATGTTCAATATCAACTCGTTATTTCATAATAATTTTAATTTAAGAGATACATCTGTCATGGTATGCTTGAGACATTGTTTTCTTAGTGACAAAAATATACAATTTAGTTGTATTTATAATTATTTCCACAGTCTTGCTCCAAAAGAAACAAATTTGTAACTAAAAATCTTACTGTGTTTAGCATGATGTTTTAGCTCTTACTGTTTATTTTTTTCTAAAACATTTCCATGAATTAAAATCTTAATTTCTATCATTAAAAACTTACAAATACCACTTTTACATGGAAAACTTAATTTCGACTTAATAACACAATTTCTTGAATGCTTGTCAGAATTAATAGTCCTAAAAACAATTAAAATTCAGTCCATTTTTAAACCTACAGGTTGTGACTACAGGTTTTGAAATGTGAAAGTAAATTTATAATATAATTATTATGTATAGTCATAATATAATTATCATAATTATATGTGTACTATGATTAAATAAACAATATTTTTCACCAATGACAGTTTACCATTGGTTTCTATTCCGCCATACATGTTTACACAGACAGCATTGACATAAATATTACGGCAATGTAATATTTCTTTATTAAAAAGCAACACCGTTTTGACTTGTGTTTTTTAGTGTTAATATATTAAAATTTATTCATAAAGTGCTCAATTACAAGCGCGAGTATGGGAAAGTGATATAACGTGGTGAAACATGATTTTTGGTTTTGCTTCCAAAGCTTATAGTAAAGTCGGCACACGTCGACAGCCCTGTTGGCTCATCGGTAGCATATCTACCTTATGAGCTGAAGGGCGTGGATTCGATTCCCGCTCAGGACAAATATTGTATGTATCAACAAAATGTTTGTTTTGTGTTTGGATGTTCTGTATGTATTATAAGTATGCATTTACAAAAAAAAGTATTTATCTATTCTATCTGACTTCCATCACACAAGCTCTGCTTAGTTTGGGGTCAGATGGCGCTGTGTGTAATGTCCTACGATATTTATTTTTATTTTTACTGAGGCATGACCGGACTCAACCGGCACTGACTGAACTTTGACTTTAACTTATGTTTGGCAAAAACCGAAATATATATGAAGAGTAGGCATCAAAGAATTTGCATCAATTTGCCGATAAATTGAATAAAAACATGAACTTTGCTCATGGGATGTGGGGTGTAACTTTCTATGTATAACTTTGACTGTGAGTTAGGCTCCTTTAACTTGGATATGTCGTGAAATACTTAAAAGTATCGAAAATACTTGACACTGGCAAAGGTTAAAAGCATGATACCAAATACAAAAATAAAAAATGAAGATTTTCTTTTGGTACATTCCAAAATTCTAAAACTGTACGCCACATACTGTAGACTTAAACATGATTTTAACAAAAATATGTGTTATTTTGATCGCTTTGCATCTGCATATTATATTATTAAGAAAACGAGGCATGATAAAATTATAATGATAATTTCTTCACTTACATATTAATTGTAGAACATACAATAGGTTAACTTATTCTACCAGTAAGGGGAATTCGTCAATGTCTTCGCACATTGAGTTGAAGCCAGCAGCCCATTCTTCTGCCTCTTTCTCCTGTAAATATGAAAAATTGTAATGATTAATAAAGATCAAGTCGGACTAAACTACAAAGGTATAGGAACCATGTATTTACTAAAAATATATCCTACAAGTTTTACTTAAAGTTTTAAGTTGTCTTCCTTCTGGATTTCAATCAAATGAGTGGTGTCATTACAACCTGATGTCACATACATATCCATGGACAGAAATGCTTTACAATATCAGATGTGATTTTACTGGAAGATAAGACAGTAAGCACAGAAAGTGGCGGCAAAACTTGCATCTACTAAAGTGAAAGGGATAATTGTTATGAACAACTTTAATGAGCATTTATACTTATATGATATAGTGAAAAAGAAAAGCTGCTCCAATTGGTCAGGAGCTTTTTGAATGGAACAGTTTCATTCCAGGCTGTGTGCTTTACCATCTTCGACCACACCGTCACTTAACATCAGGTGAGCTTTGGTCAAACACCTAGCCTGTCAACCATTAAAAAAAATGTTTTTTTTCCATTATGACCCCCTTTCAGCTTAATTAGAATCAGGTTAACCTTAAGAACAGTAAGTCACTTTCTCTTGCAATCATCACTCAGGCTACACTGATTGTTTAATAATCATTAAGTAAAAACAAAATCATTACAAGTGAATCAGCTTGTCTTTGAACAGGAATGGCAATCTTACCTCTTTCTTCGTCAACTGCTTTTTAGGTTTTGCCTTTTTTGTTCTCTTGTTTGTCTGCTTGACATTAGGCAAGTGGAAGCTCAAATCAGCAAGGTCATCCTCATTACTGGACTCTGCATCTGGTCTGATTGGTTGGCTGTCACTGTCCATAGAGGTTGCAGATCGTTGGAATGCGACCTTCTTTGCTTTCCCGTAGCTTTTGCGATGGGGCTGGAATAGGAAAGATAGAATTTTAAAATTAAAGGCATCATTGCACTTATATACATGGCTTAATTTATTTCAAAAAATAATTGTGTGTCTAATTTGTAATGCAGATTTCTCTCTCTCTTTTACTTTTTATTTATTTCTCATTCTTATTATGGATTTAAGGGTAACTTTAAACATCAATTTAATCCGAGAAAACACAAGATGCAGCTAGTGTTGTGTTGACTGAAGTGTTTTCTGGCTTTTAATGACACTGTTTGATACAAGTTTCATTGAATTTCTTCTCAAATATAGGCAAATGATTTGTATACATGTATGTGTGCTTGTGTGAGTCTATGGAATTATAGATAGAAAAAAAACATGCTTATGATGCTCCCAGTAGCTAATGTAAGCATGTTTTGGTTGTTCTGTTAATTAGTAAAGCTCAATAATACAAGTGTATTTAGCAAGGCAAAAATATAGCAGCTACATATTAACATTGTAATTTGTATGATTAAAATATTAGAAAATAATTAATACCATTAAAACGGTATTGTTATTAAAAACCATTAAAGTACATTGCATAACCTTTAATAATTTAAATAATGTTTTAGTATAAAATTTACAGACAAAACATACTTTCGTATTATTGTAGAGGTTGCTTTAAATTTTATTTTATTAGATAAATATATATCATAATCATGTTTCGGGAACTATGGTCCCCCTTAAAAATACCAAAAGGATTAATTCAATTTCAACTGCTTTAAAAAAATGAGTATTTTGCTGAAAGCTTATATTGTTAAAGCATTATGCAAAAGCATTACACTCTTCTAAGTAGCATGCATATAAATGTAGGTATATTCACCTTCAAATGATGGACAACTGCAATATCTTCAAACAAGTGAACAGATTGTGAGTCTTCATTATCGTCACACCACAAAGAGTCGTCTTCATTTCTAGTCACTGTATCAGCAGGCTCTTTTGCAATCTCTGTCTCAGGAAACTGGGCATCTTCTGCAGATTTTAGCTGATCATAAAGCTGTTCCACTACTTCTGAGCTGGTTAATTTTGTCTTACCACTTACAGGCATTGCAGCTCTTGTAGGCACAGATTGAGTATTTAACTGTTGAAGAACATTTCTAGACCTCAGCTTTCTTTTTGGATTTGGATTAACTTTTATTGGAGACACATTTTCTTGGTCTACATTTTCACTCTCATCAAAGCCAAAGTATGTACAGTCTTTGTCTTTTTTCTTCTTTTCTGGAGACAGAGATTTGTTACTCGAGTTAGTTGAGTTTTCTTTAGTTGTATTGTCTGAGGTATTTGGAGTGGATTCCTTACTGATTTTAGCTTTCTTCGGACTTTTAGAAGGTATATTTGCAGTGGCAGTGGAACTTTCAGAAATAATCTTTGTAGGTGTTTGTAACAACCTTTTTTTCTTTTTATTTGCATTTCTTTCAGCTACTTCTTTGATGAATGATATAATGCTTGTCTGTTTCAAAGCTGGTGCTGAATTTTCAAATATTTCAGGCAAAGGTTCTTCAGATACAATATTGGTGTAGATGTGTTTTGTTTTAGCCGCTTCAGAGTTCACAAAAGAACTTTCTACAGCAGGAGTCATGTTCGGTTTTACATAAGTGTTGTTATGCCATTTCATTGGCAAAGATCCAAATTCTACTCTCCAAGGGCTAGCAAGAGGATGGCGAACTGAAATGTTCATACTACTGCTTGCTACGGGAGGCTCTTCGAAAAAGCTGGCATCATCTTGTAGATTTAATGGATCTTTATTGATTACAGGGTCCTTGTTGGGTTCTGGCACTTCTGGAACTTCGGGCATTGTATCATGATCAGGATTTGGCTGAGGGTGGGGTGAATTTACAGGAGAGTAGTTTATGTCATCATGATTTTCACTGAATTCAAAATCAGCTGCTATATCTTCAACTCTCATTGAGGCATAGTTTGATGCATGAATTGAGTTTATAGATTCATTCATTGCAGGTTTTGTGATGCTAGTACTATAATTATTTTGGGATATGTTAACATTTATGGTCGGTTTGGCAATAGGCAGAGCATTGTGCTCTTCAGCAGCTAAGATGTTAGCATTCTGTATAGATTTCATACAGTTTTGAGATGTCATGACTTGATTTTCAGTTGACTTTGCTTGACTTTCTGCTGATTTTGCCATCAACTTAATATTACATTGTGTATTGTTTGTAGTTTGTGATGGCTTAACTTTACTTTTAAGATTTTCTAAAGCTTTTGAGACATTGTTATCATAGTTACTTTGAAATATTACTGTTTTAGGTTTTGCTGGCCTCTTTTTTGCAGGCTTCTTTCGCTTTTTCTTTGGTGGAGGTTCTTCATTAGGGTCAAATGTGAATTCATACACATCTAGTCTTTTTGCATTAGGGTGTCTATCTTCTAATACCTTGAAAGAAACACTTTTCTCTAGAAGCCTTCCTGCAAAAGGCTTAATCTTGTTTTTAGGAATTGCTTGTATTGTTTCAGGCTTAGGTTTGTTTGCCTCTTTTTTAGGTCTTAAAACTTTTTTCTTTCCATTGTTGTTTGTGTCGGAGCTTTTGCTAGTATTACCCTTGATTGGATTTTCAGACAGTTTTGAATATGCTGGCTTTCTAATTGGGTGATTTATAATTTTCTGTTTTTTTTGTTTATCATCTTTACTCTTGTCAACACAGACATTTGAAGCATTTTTTTTTACTATTTTGATGGTTTTATGAAGTATTGGAGTGCTAGCATGGCATGGTTGTACGGGGATGAACTTACTTGGACTGATAGAATGATCTTCAAACCTTGATGGCAATCTACATATTCTTTTAGGTCTATTTGCAATTAAACTGTCATCTGCTTTTGGTGGAGTTTTAAATGGAGAGAGTACTTTTGGACCCTTATTAGTGTTTTCTTCTTCAGATTGTACATGGCAGGACCCTTTCGGAACTGTTTCGTCTTTAGTTAAGAATTTGGTAATTGGGACTTGTTCATCAACTTTTGTAGATGATACCTTGTTTCTTTGTATCTTTTGTAAAGATGATGGTAAATTTTCTTTACGCTTGGTCGAGCTGTTAATGTCCTGTACAGTTTTTAAGGAAAGATCATTTATAGGAAGCTTTTTTAATGCTGTTTCCATTTTGACAGTCAGAGAGTTCTGTTTCGATGAATTATTCTTGTTATGAGATAATTCTTTTAACATTTGGTTCTCAAGATAACGCGGAGGCAACCTCCTTTCGCGCCTTGGTCTTGCTTCAACATTTTCCTTGGATGCCGTAATTTTGTTCAATGCTTTCTTTGAATTTTTTATAGGAATATCTATCGAATCATTGTCGTCTGAAAGTGAATTCGTTTTATCTGCTAGAGCCTTCCGTGAAGATTTAGTTACCCTTCCAGTTGATATAACATTACTTTTCTTCACAATATCAACGTTTTCTTTTAGAATCTTCGTGGCTCTTGTAGTTCGAGGTGGCATGATGCTACCAAAATCGAAGCAGCTATTGAGTAAAACATCAAACAAAACAGTACAAGAGATCGGAATAAATCGTAAAACAGTTTTAGCATACAACGATAACTAAAGTTGGATGACAAATTATATCTTTGTTATTTTCCAAGTTCACAATATAAAACAAAAGTTTTCGTTCTCGCACTTTTCGCTCGCTTTTTCACTTTAAATGTTGACGTTGACATTCGTTTATTTGAAAACGTGACACTAACAGTCAATTATTTTTGTTTTTTGTACCAACTTGTTTTTCTCTGATTTTAGTTTCGCATTTTGAGTTTTTGCCAGTTTCATGTTTTATATTTTAAAGTTTCATGAGTAAAATAAGTTGCCTCATAGTTGTAGTCAAAGCCCAGTTTTAGTCAAGTTCAGTCCGTGTCAATCAAGTCCAGTCATAATTTAGGAAAGTAGTGGTGACTTTACTATAAAACTTTAATGTAGTTTTGGAAGCAACACGAAAAATTATATTTTAAAAGTCTTTAAATACAATAACAGTGAAATATTCTAATCCTTTTAGCATTTACATTATGAAAATAGACAATTATATGTACAGAATACAACATTATAATAATTCGTAACGACGACCGCCATTATGATGTCGAAGCTTTTCAAGATGAATTAAGCACATTTATCATTTTAGAACTTTTTTTATCGTATATTTTCGAAAAGTCTAAATCGTTATCTTTGATTTGATATCTAATATTTGTAGTAATAAGTAGTAAATACAGCGTACTGACGAGAACACGGAGCACCAAATTCCTTGGTAAACAAAGTGAAAGTAGTGTTGCCATTTGTTTGCCTATGCAATTTTTAGACGGCCGTGTGCATTAGGTAAAAAAGTCGTTATACAGAAAAAAAAGAGACCGCCGTGTCACTGCTTAAAAAAGAAAACACTTTTCAACATTAAGCAAATGGCGCTGTTTTTCAGTTTTAACATTAATTAAATGTTTTTAAATTTTCTCTACTTACTTATTTGTATGAAAAAAATAACTACAATTCATTATTTTTAATAGATTAAAATTTTATTCACTACTTAGCAATGTTAGCAGTCGGATTCGGAATAGGATACACAGTCAGACCATACACTTATAATAGTTGAATACTCTAAAAGTGAATTTGTTATAGATGAATGAATTAATTACTTACTATAGAATTTGCAAAAACCCGTAGTACTTACTACGGCCACAGGGTCGCACACTTGGACCCCTTACCAATTCTGAGATTTGTAATATAAAACAAACACAAACAAAAGAAAAAAGTAAATAAAAGTAATAATAACTGAAAACACTTTCAAAGATTGGGCATCAAGGAACCTATCCATTTGCCGATGAATTATAAAAAAAAATATCGTAAATTCGTTCGTAAAGTTGATTGTTTCGTTCGTTTGTTCATTCACATTTGATTTTCCAATTATCCCAAACCGCAAACCGTTGAAATTGAAAACTTAAAATTAAAAACATTTTTCCGCTTTAATTTACTGAATTACTGATAGAGGTTCTACCTAGAGGTCTGCTGATTGTGAACGTGAAGTTTTTGTTAAATAAGAATCTGTTGAGACTGCTGGGTAAGTAGATGTGCTCTATTAATTTATTTTAGTTTACAAAATAGAAGGGCTTCATCAGTTATTCAAATGCTCTGCTGTTGGTAAGTATGTACGTCGATTTAAATATTTTCAGTAAAGCTCTCAGAATTTAAATCATAACTCCTTTTCCAGACCTTTTCGAGCTAAAGACAGTTCATCTATAGACGTTTTATGTGAAGAAAAATAAACTTTGACAACTCTTTATGTCCCCAAAATATCGGGCGTAAAAATTAACGCGAGGACATGAAAAAGTAGAATTATTTTTAGTAGAAGAAGGAGTGGTGTGTATTTCTAGAAAAAAACCCGTAAATTTTGACAATGGTTCAAGGAGAGGATAAAGGAACGTTAGATACAGTCCAGGTGGCACTGAGGATCAGACCGTTGATGCAGCAGGAGACTGAAAGAGGCTGCGATGAATGCATAGATGCTGTGCCAGGGGAGCCCCAAGTTCAGATAAAAGACTTAGCCTTTACATACAACTATGTTTTTCCTCAACACATCACTCAACAGGAGTTTTATGATACAGCTGTGAAAGGACTGATCGGGAAGCTTTTTCAAGGTTTATATTTTCTAATTTATTTAGTTTTTTTTTATCCACCTAGATCGTAATGACATGATATTCTTCCTGTATCCCACATGCAGTACTGTACACTAAAAATATAGAACAATTATTTTAAATTGAACTATAAATGACATTGCAAGTTACTAATTTTAAGCGTTTCACTTATTTGAATCAATGGTTCAGAGTGATGCAACCAATTTTTCATTGTTATCATCTGCTTTCAGGCTACAATGTGACTATTCTAGCATATGGCCAAACTGGGTCTGGTAAGACTTACACAATGGGTACTAATTATTCAGGATCTGATGGGGACACATCTAAACTTGGTAAGTTATGAACTTTTTAAGTTCGGCAAGATTTGTACCTACATTTCAAGCACATCGGCAAAAAATGAAATGAGACTTCATTGCAATAGTCATTAAAAAGGGCTCTGTTAATTTATAACTCTTGATAGCAGCATTGCCTGTGTGACAGCACAGTGTTTGCTACTACAGAATTAGATATAATAATTGTACATTGTCCAGGTTAAAAAAATAATCAGTAAATGTTTTCATGGTACTTGGGCAGATCTTATCAGCACGCTAGGCCAACAATAGACCCCTGTAGATTTAGCATGGCTAGTCCAGCCATTCATTGTTCTAGAATCTATATCCAGGGTCTGCAAGCTGTATCCAAATTTCATACAAATCCATTAAGCAGTTTCTGCATTAAGAAGTAACAATTTTTTTTTTTTATGTTTGACAAGCTAGGATTTTTGACCACAGCTCACCTGATGTTAAGTGAAGGTGGAAGATGGTAAAGCACACCTAGCCTGGAATGGAACTGGCTCTCAAGTGAGGCTACTAGAACACACCATTAGATGCTTGGCGGCAGATTTTCAACTTGAGGGGAGTAGCTAGCCAGCCAAGTACTAGAAAGTACCTACCACCTAAGGTTTCCTCATGATGTTTTCATTTACAAGCAGCTCAAGCTTATTGTTGGGGTTTGAACCCACACCCTTCAGCATGCGAACCTACCGCGCTAACCACTGAGTTATCATCGCTGCAATACAATATGCTATATATACATAATACATGCATGCATACATACAAACAGACAAAGTTTTACATTATATTAACATCTATGCTATCTACATACTGTAATCTTATCTAATGCTGATGGTATGGTATGATATTATTTAAAATGTAATTAAATTTCCAGGTGTGATTCCCCAAGCCGTAGCAGACATATATGACTTCATAGAAACAAATGAAGACAAGTTTGATTTCAAGGTGAATGTGTCGTTCATGGAATTGTACCAGGAGCAATGCTTCGACTTACTCTCTGGCAAAGAGAGGGGACACAGTATTATAGAAATTAGGGAGGACATTAACAAGGGAGTTATTTTACCAGGTAAGAAAAACATCCACATAGATCATCTCATGCTCTAATAAGTTTACAGAATTTAGTTTTTAAAAACCCAACCATAGATAAATTGTTATACGTTTTGCTGAATTATACTTGCATCTGTACACAGTTAATGTGTATTTTAATTAAAACAACACAGGGAATTGCATTTATTATTAAACCATTAATTTGACAAACCGACAAACAAAAAAAAGACGATAGCTAACCGCATGAAATAAAATGTAACAGGCCACTTATAAAAAGAATAAAAACTCTTTGGTGTACATACACCACAATAGTGTAAAACAAAGTCGCATGTCTGTCTAGGTCTATGCAACGTCTATGCATAGTCATAAAGTCTATGCAACAGATTTTGATGCAGTTTCATTCAATAGATAGAATAGTGAATCAAGACGAAGGTTTATATGTGAAATTCATGCATATGCACCACAGTAGAATCTACATTACACCCATGCGAAGCCGAGGCGGGTCGCTAGTGTAATTATAATTCTCGAACAGTTGTCATTAAAAGTTATGGTCTAAATTAAACAGCTCAGAATATTATAATATTTAAAGTCCTGGAAGTCTAGTACTTTAAAAACGCGTGTACTAAGCCGAAAAGGGTCATTGTATGTACCTACACATCATATTGAACTACATACTTGCACTTGTCTTAAAAATATAAATCACCACAAAAATAAAACAATAAGCTTTTATTATCCTCTGCTGGATACAGACCTTTCTCTAGTTAATCGAGTTCATAATCGATTGGCAATGTTGACAATATCGTTGATCCAAGCAGCTGGCGAAAACAATGATGTTGCTCAACCATTCTTGTTAAATTTCCAGGTTTAACAGAACTGCCAGTGTCGTCCATCATGGAGACAATGATGGCACTCGCGCGCGGCTCCACAGGCCGCGTGACGGGCTCGACCGCCATGAACCAAGCCTCCAGCCGCAGCCACGCCGTCTTCACCATTATCATTGCCAAGGAAAGCCGCTCTGACAAGTAAGCACAAACATTACCCGCCTGGCCAAAACTGGCCTGGTGTTCTCGCTTGAGTTTGTGGGCTAAGTGACAGGATTCACGGCTAGTTTTGTTTAGTTGGTCATGCTAGGCGTTTCTGAACGATTGTTTCCGAAACAAATTAAATTGTCAAAGGTCACTATAGAAATATTTCATAGATCGTCAACAAAATGTATCAGTAATATATTTCTCTATTTCTAGGTTTGTTTCATAGTTAAAGTCGTTTCTAATAATTAGAACATGACAAGGGTCATTGTTCTTATCAAAGGGGTTTCGTCTTAGATGTCTTAGTACATTCTAAAATTCATATACCTATGCCATATTTGCTGAAGTGGCAGTAGGACGGTCGCATCTGTACAGAACCGATAATAGAAGTAATCAGCAACCAGCACGGCGTGAGACTCTAGTCTCGAGAAACGTTAATACAGCCTACCAGTGAATTAAAGAGCTGGAAATCAAAATAAATATCGGGCATTGAACGAACAGTTTAGTGGACGTAATTTATATAGCGCTACTAACTTGAGGTCTACTGGAAAAGGAAAAAGGATCATTGTGATCATCATCATCTAAGCCGTAGTACGTCTACAGGACTTAAGACTTCCCTCAATAATTTTCAAGAAGACCGCTTGCATCCAGCGTGTTTCCGCGGTCTTTGTTGGGTCGTCTGGCCACCTTGTGAGCGGACGTCCTACGCTGCGCTTGCCAATCCGTGGTCTCCACTCCAGAACTTTGCAATCCCATCGGCCTTCTGCGTGCTATATGCCCTGCCCACTGCCACTTCAACTTGCTAGATCGCTGGGCTATGTCGGTAACTTTAGTTTGACTACAGATCTCCTCATTTCTGATTCGATCTCGTGGCAAAACCCCGAGCATAGCCCTCTCTATAGCTTGTTGTGCTATTTTGAGCATACTACTAAGACCCATATGGACCACGTTTCAGAGCCATTGTATTCATCATTATCTATAGTGCTTACAATGGCACCACTCAAATTACGAAATTAAAAAACATTTGGACAAGGATTAACAAACTTTTTCTTTATAACAGTTGTTTTTTCTTGAGTTGTGCCCATAGTAGGTAAAAGTTGTTCATAATGATAACCTTTCGGTTTAGTACACCCTAAGCTTATATCCCTGTAGTCCCTAGCTTTAACCGTGATTGTCCTACTGCAGAGTGTCCTTACTATCTCTATAATCTCATAATTTCTTTTTTCCAGAAACCTAGCTACGACTTCTAAATTCCACCTGGTGGACTTAGCCGGTTCAGAGCGCATCAAAAAGACAAAGGCTAGCGGAGAACGGCTTAAAGAAGGCGTGAAGATCAATCAGGGTTTATTGGCACTCGGAAATGTAATTTCTGCACTCGGTGATGGGACCACAAGGGCATTTATTAGCTACAGGGATAGCAAGCTCACAAGGTTACTGCAGGGTAAGTCTTTCTCCAAACTATGGTAGCCCAGCCCATTCAGACAATATGGGTGTTACAGTCATTAGTTGTTTTGAGAAGTCCTGTACTAGTCAATGTTCGGATTTTATACATATTTATACTTTTTGATTATGCAGGGGAGTGAATGTGTGTATGAGAGAGTGAGTATATGTTTGTGTGGTGTGTAAATAATTTTTTTATTTGAGTTGTGTTTTATGTTTGTGTTTTACATGTAAGAAAATACGATGGGACTGCCATGTGGCTACCACAAAAGTCCCCTAAATATAAGAGAATAAAAAAAAAAACTAAGTGGTGTGACCAGCACTGGTCTTCTTAAGGTGGTTCGATTTCCATACAAATAATTTTTTGCCATTTATTTTTGACAAATGGAACATCATTTTATAGTGAAATCACAGCCACTTGCATTGTGTTCATTTGCGGTAAATTACATTTGCTTGAATGAACAATAGACTATTAGCATAGTCGATTGTTTTATTAAAAAATAATAAAAAAATACATATTGTGTGTATATACATACAGTGTGTTCTGGCAGCCTCATTTGAAAACCTATTTCTATTCTAAGCTTTGTTTACAATCTTCGACCATATCGTCACTTAACACCGTCCACTGTGGTCCAACACCTAGCCTGTCACCAGTAGCTACTGCCAACTAAGCTACTGGGCAGTCAGAATAACCGAATGTTTGTTATCTGTTCTCGATTAGACAGTCTGGGTGGCAACTCCCTCACGCTGATGATCGCCTGCGTGAGTCCCGCGGACTACAATCTGGACGAAACTGTGTCGACGCTGAGATACGCCGACCGCGCACGTCGGATCCGCAACAAGCCCATCATCAACCAGGATGCTAAGGCCGCTGAGATCATCAGGCAAGAAATCTTACGATGCCCCGGACTTTGTTCTGATACTCAAAGTTCTGTGTATTGCTGCTTATAGTTTTTTTCAACTAATTAACTTGTTACCTCCAACCTTTTTAAACAATCTCCACCTTCCAGGTTGAACAACTTAGTAAACGAATTACGTCTTCAAATGATCGGCAAACTGCCCACAGTCAGTGAGCAAAACTATGAGCAACTTCAAGAGGAACTTGACAAGGAACGCGCCAAATATGCAGAACTATTAAAAAAACACAAACTAGTCACGGAGCATTTAGGAAATATGCTCATAGAAAACACTAACTTATGCGAGAAAGCTCTCCTAGCCGAAGCGGCTAAAGATAAAATCGAACGTAAACTGAACGAGCTTACAGAACAATGCAACCAGACAATAGAAAATCTAAACATGTCTGAAAAATCTGATGACGACTTACAAAAGACTTCCGTTGTCGATTATTTGAAAGAAATTAAATCCAAACTCGAAGATCTGCAATCGGTTAACTTGAAGACTGATGAAGAATTGATAGATCATGAAATAAAACTTTCGTTTGTGAATGAAGAGTGTGATGGGGATAAAGTTGATGATGATGCCGTGTTGACTGAGGATCATGCTGTTCTGGAGGAAGAGAACAAGAGAGCTATGGGACAGGTAATTAGATCCATTTTTGTACTTTGTTTCATTACTCAAATTTCTGAGTACCACTGCAATGGTCATGTACGTAATATCTCTTTCTATTACGGAAGCGTGTGTGTCTTTGTCTAGTCTAGCTCTTCAGTGTTTAAAAACTATTTTTACGCTATTTTTATCTTTTCATGTTTTAGCGAATAGAAATATAAACAAAAAGGTTGCCAAAGTTATCAATATTGAAATTAATCGATAGTCGCTGATGAATTAAAAAAAAATAGATTTGATGCTTTGTTTAAACACTAGCTGTGCCCCGCGGTGTTACCCGCTACATGTTTTCGGGATAAATAGTTGCCTATGGGTTAATTCAGGTTGTAGGCTACCTCCATATCAAATTTCATGCAAATCCGTTCAGTAGTTTTTGCATGAAAACGTAACAAACATCCATCCATCCAAACTTTCACATTTATATTAGTGGGATTACCTGACATAATATTGTCTTTATTATATTTGGCAGATTATTTTCATAATTAGTATAGCTAAGTATTTTGCCACCAAAAAATAGTCGCATCCC
Source organism: Biston betularia (assembly GCA_905404145.2). NCBI lineage: Eukaryota > Metazoa > Arthropoda > Insecta > Lepidoptera > Geometridae > Biston > Biston betularia. The sequence continues at coordinate 8,843,261 of FR989879.1, forward strand.
TGGTGGGGATCGAACCCACGACCTTTGGATTAGAAGTCCAACGCGCTATCCTCTGCGCCACAGGGACGATTGTATGAACACGCTATAAATCCATACATGCGTACATATGTGTGACGACATCCGTAATCCATACAATACATTAAATTAAACATGTAATATTCGACGCGATTAAATCGGTGTTTACGTTCACAAATAGATTTTGTATTTTCTTACTTAATTGGTTTTCGTAAAACAGATGTTTCTGAAATGTAGATAAAAACGACGTACGCTTGCTATGAATGGCTTTTTTTTTTTTATGGTTGACAGGCTAGTTGTTTGACCACAGCTCACCTGATGTTAAGTGAAGGTGTGGTCGAAGATGGTAAACCACACCTAGCCTGGAATGGAACTGGCTCTCAAGTGAGGCTGCCGGAACACACCGTTAGATGCTTGGCGGCAGATTTTCAACTTAAGGATGGTAGCTAGCCAGCCGAGTACTAGAAAGTACCCTACCACCATGCTATGGTTTCCTCACGATGTTTTCCTTCACCGGCAGCTCAAGCTCATTGTTGGGGTTTGAACCCACGCCCTTCGGCATGCGAACGTACCGCGCTAACCACTGAGCTATCATCGCTACAAAATTATTAAGATGCTATCATTTTTTTTTTTTCTTTTAATGATGTATCTGTTTTTTGTTAGATACCTCATTGTTATTACAATGTAGCCTAGTTGAGACTAATAAGTAATTTTAATGTAACTTAAATTGCTAAGTAGAGTATAATCGAAGAATGTGTCCATCGACACTTTTCTTACTAGATAGCTATCATTAGTACAAGCTCTGCTTAGTTTGTGGTCAAAATGCGCTGTGTGACACTATCCCCGCATGACATAGGCTACTTTTTATCCCTGTATTCCCACGGGAAGGGGAACGACGCAGGTGAAACCGCGAGGCGTCCGCTAGTTAGTAGATATATGAATAACTAAATTTAAGTATAACAACTAGCGACCTTATCTCTTCTAGGGAAGGCAATCTTAGGATGTAAAGGATTCAAAGATGGAGTGTGTATAGCAAGTCACAGTACGCGTATAGTCGTACTTCCTAGTTATTAAAAAGGCTCTTTTATCTTTCATAACTATAACATAGACATAAAGTTATTTACGATTCTATTTACCCAGGTGGCTCTAAACCAAGAATTGCAAGAGCTCAACCGCGCAATGGCGATCAAGGCGTCTGTCGTCCAAGCTATACTGGCGGACAATAGAGAAATCATCAACAGTCACAACAATCTGCGAGAGAACGAGGAGAAGATCGCGCATCTAGAGAAAGAACGGGATGAACTACTGCAACAGCTGAAGCAGAATAAGGTGAGTAGGACATCGGCTTGATAGTAAGACAAGGGAATGATACTAACTTATGTATCGACATTTTATAGAGCACTATCTAATCCCAAACTCAGCCTGTATCGTAAGAGTCCTTTTAGTATGGAATTAAAGACGGTGTTTACCTTTACATTAGTCTAATTTATAGATAGATATATAGATATAACTCTTTATTGTGCACATCATAAATATAAAAGAGTACAGAGAACAAAAATACCTTATTAACTAGTGCCACAAGTGGCGGCCTTATCGCTAACAGCGATCTCTTCCAGGCAACCAAGAAAATAAAAATACGATAGAAAACATAAGAAACAGACGGGAGATGTAACACTAATAAGAAAAAAATAAAATAAAAATTAAACATATAGTAAGTATAGAAAATGTTTGAAAAAGTCATGTCGAACGTTTCTGGGACCTCAATCCCAATCATGATTGGAAGTGAGAGCCTAGAAACGGTTGACAGATACGTGTACCTTGGCCATACTCTATCTTTTGACATAGAGCATCAAAAGACGGAGATCACCAGGCGCATACAGCTTGGATGGGCGGCATTCAAAAAGCTCGACGACATCCTCAAGCCACGCCATATTCCGCAGTGTCTGAAGACTCGCCTCTTTAATCAGTGCGTCCTGCCCACCATGACATATGGTGCCGAGACGTGGACGCTCACACATGAGGCTGTGCACAAAATTAGAGTCGCACAGAGAGCCATGGAGAGGTCCATGCTCGGCATTAAACTCCAAGACCGAGTTCGTAATACCGATATCCGGCGACGAACGAAAGTTCGAGACGTCGGTATCGCAATTATGAACCTCAAGTGGAGCTGGGCAGGACACGTTGCTAGGCGAAGTGATGACAGGTGGAGTAAGGTTGCAACAGAGTGGTGGCCTAGGCAAGGGAAGCGGAGCATCGGTCGTCCAGCCGCAAGATGGGTCGACGATATCGTCACCGTCGCGGGTCGAACCTGGACCAGATTGGCACAGGACCGAGGCAGATGGCATGCAAAGAGAGAGGCCTATACCCAGCAGTGGGATAAAGAAGGCTGTGGATGATGATGATGAAGTATAGAAAATAAAAAAAATAAAAAAAATGAAAAGAAGAAAAAAAAAATATAAATAAATAATAAATACATAGACAAAGAACAGAACAAAGGTTCTGGTGAGACACGAATTAACGTCTTACAGCTCTTGAAGATATTCTAACAAATGAGCCGCGGCAGCCGTTAAAAACTTGTGCTTGAAGTTATTATCACACTTTAAAACTTGTATTATAAATTAGTTGGTAGTATTAAGTAGTATGTATATTATTAAGTGACAAAACTTGTAATAAAACTTATTTATAATAAAATAGTGAAACTTTAAAATTATTTTTTTTTCAACATCTGTCATTCAAGTAAAATGGGTGTACCGAGTTTGGCTTGGCTTTATACTATACTCTGTTCATTATGTTAACCAATTTTTACAAAGTTGACAACATAACTTTGTACAGCGTCTAGCAAAATAAATTTCACACAAATAAATACGTTTAATCTGGCATTACATCTTTACAAGGTTTAATAAAAACTGTCCTCAAGTTAACGCAGCCTATATGCCATTTAATTTAAATAAATAAATATTGTATAGTAGGACTATACACACAGCGCCATCTGGCCCCAAACTAAGCAGAGCTTGTGTGATGGAAGTCAGATAACTGATAGAATACATACATACTTTTTTTTTTGCAAATACATACTTATACATATATAAATATATATAAATACAGAACACCCAGACACAGAACAAACATTTGTTTATTCACAAAATGTTTGCCCTGAGTGGGAATCGAACCCACGCCCTACAGCTCTCAAGGCAGATATATTACCAATGAGCCAACAGGGCTGTCAGTGCGTGATATATAATTTGTTTATACTTTTTTCAAATTGTGTTTATAATTTAATTTATACTTTATGTAATGTCAACAGACCAAGGACCCGTCTCATGAAGAGAGACGCACAAAAGTATCAACTCTGGAGACGGAGATATCGGAGCTGAAGAAGCGCTGCCAGCAGCAAGCGAACATCATCAGGATGAAGGAGAAGAACGAGGCCAAGATAGCCTCACTGAACGCTGAACTGCAAGCCATGAAAGTCACTAAGGTTCGTTGGTTTTCCTTTTTTTTAAATCTAAAAGTAATGAGACGTACAAAATTCTCCTGGTGGTAAGTGATAACTCCTGTCCATGATCATTGCAGTGATACACAGAACTTTGTGTTGTAAAATAAAGTCTAGGGCATCGCTGTTTGGCCATAAATTACGTCACACGAATTTCATGATTTTTTTAACCTTCCTTGTCAAAGCTGGTCACATTTGTGAGAACCCCCCCTAGTGTGATGTCACAAATTTAGAAATTTTACATTTAGAAATTTATGACATTAGATAGGTATAAAATATTATAAGTATTTTGAAAGAATTTGATATCACAAAATTTAGTACCCCTTCCCGCCCCTTGTCACACAATTCACACTTCGTCAAACCCTCCTTTTTACTTTGGATGACCCATACATTGGTACTTTCGATGGTTAGTTTCAAAACAGACCTGTAATTTTGACAGCTGATTTCGAAGAATTTCTTAAATCGAGTTTACACTGTATTATTATTTTAATTTCAGGTCAAGATAATAAAGCAGATGCGTGAGGAGAGCGAAAAGTTCCGTAAATGGAAGGCGGACAACGAGCGGGCGATGCTGCGACTCAAAAACGAGGACCGGAAGCGAGCCACTGCCATGGCCAAGATGGAGTCCCTTCACGCTAAACAACAAAACGTGCTTAAGAGGAAAATGGAAGAAGCTGTGGCCGTCAACAAGAGACTAAAGGTATCACATACGAATCAAGTTTTTTTTTTTTAATTTTATCTTGCTATCAGCTCTGTTGGCTATAAGTAGATGTGATGGTGGTGGTCTTTGAGTAGGTTGCTACTACCAGTAGAGTAGTATGTCAGTCTATGTGCTGACTATCCTGGTCAAAGATGTCTCATCTTTTTTTTAGTCTACTAATAGTTTCTGGGATTGTTAATTGCCCCGCAAGTTGGTTTGGATGCTTTTGCAGTCAAATGGATAGTTTTTTTTTCTTTGGTTTTGGCGTCGCGTTTTGGCATTTGACAGTGTCAAGTATTTATATATTTTCAAGTTTCAAAAGTTAAATAAGTGTCCTTGTAGCTAGTTATAGTCAAAGTCCAGTCTTAGTCAAGTCCAGTCATGCTTTAGTAAAGTAGTGGCGACTTTACTATAAAGCTTCGATGGAGTATTGGAAGCAACACGAAAACTCATGTTTCACCACATTATATCATTTTCCCACGCTCGCGCTTGTAATTCGGCACTTTATGAATAAAACACCACCATTTTTATGCATAAACACTCGACAAAACACAAGTTTTGGAAAAAAATACAACGGAGCGACACGACTCTTCCCGCGTTCCCGCCAAAAAAAAACTAAATGGATAGTTTATAAATAAATGTTTCTTTGTTAAAGGAGGCGCTAGATCGACAGAAACTTTCTCAAATGAAACGCAGCGCTAAAGGCAACGTCAAGGCTAACGTCGTCCAGCAATATATAGAACAAGAGCTAGAAGTGCATCTCAGCATCGTTGAAGCAGAGAAATCTCTAGAAGAACTCATGGAGTACAGGTAAATAGGGAAATGATGAGTTTGTAGCGATGATAGCTCAGTGGTTAGCGCGGTAGGTGCGCATGCCGAAGGTTCAAACCCCAACAATGAGCTTGAGCTGCCGGTGAAGGAAAACATCGTGAGGAAACCATAGCATGGTGGTAGGGTACTTTCTAGTACTCGGCTGGCTAGCTACCACCCTCAAGTTGAAAATCTGCCGCCAAGCATCTAACGGTGTGTTCCGGCAGCCTCACTTGAGAGCCAGTTCCATTCCAGGCTAGGTGTGCTTTACCATCTTCGACCACACCTTAACTTAACATCAGGTGAGCTGTGGTCAAACAACTAGCCTGTCAAACGTAAAAAAAAATAAAAAATTATTCACTAAAAATAGGGTTTACATTTTACATTGATGTTATTATTAAATTAGTTCTCCTATTTCACCGTTACACTACGTTTGTTCTGGATAAAAATGACGTTTGAGTTAATCCAGAGAGTCTGCTACCTCCATACCAAATTTCATCAAAATTGGTCCAGCCGTTTGAGCGTGAAGAAGTAACAAACATGCAAATACACTCACACTTTCGCCTTTTTAGGATTTCATAGCCAAAGGGTAAAACTGTACCCTGTTACTAAGACTCTGCTGTCTGTCTGTCTGTTTGTCTGTGACCAAGCTGTATCTCATGAACCGTGATAGTTAGACAGTTGAAATTTTCACAGATAATGTATTTCTGTTGCGGCTATAAAAACAAATACTAAAAACACAATACAATAAATATGTAAGGGGATTAAGGAGGCTCCCATACAACAAACGTGATTTTTTTGCCGTTTTTGTATATAATGGTACGGGACCCTTCGTGTGCGAGTCCGACTCGCACTTGGCCGGTTTTTTTAATAATTGATTGATTCAGGCGTTACATACAGGCGTATTGCAGCTAGCGAAATTACTGGGCTGTTGAGACTAACGATCTAGTCTCAAAGTAATGAGTGCCAAAGCAGCGATGGCCCTGGACGTAGAGCGCCTCGATCGTCTCATTACTTTTACATAAAAAAAAAAAACTTTGCGGAAGTTCATTTTGAATATTCAATATTAAATTTTTACATATTAGTAAACTTTGATTTACAGAGCACTCCTAAAAGATCAAATAGAGAGCCTCCGTAACGTCTCCGACAACCCAGAGAACAGGAAGAAAATCACAGAGTTGGAAAACGATTTGGCATTCAGGAAAGCGCAAATATCAGACCTCCAGCAGAAAATACTAACTGCGGACCAAGGTGGGACCCATACCACATTTTACAATCCTAGCATGCAACAGAATTTTATCCCAATTGTTACAGTGTGTAATAGAAATGCTTCTTAAAACAGATAAATGACGGTACTGTTCATTATAAGCAAAATAAAGCTAAATTTGCTTATCGACTTTTTTTTTTTTTTTTTTTGTGTTGACAGGCTCGGTGTTTTGACCACAGCTCACCTGATGTTAAGTGAAGGTGTGGTCGAAGGTGGAACTGGCTCGCAAGTGAGGCTGCCGGAACACACAGTTAGATGCTTGGCGGCAGATTTTCAACTTGAGGGTGGTAGCTAGCCAGCCGAGTACTAGAAAGTACCCTGCCACCGTGCTATGGTTTCCTCACGATGTTTTCCTTCACCGGCAGCTCAAGCTCATTGTTGGGGTTCGAACCCACGCCCTTCGGCATGCGAACCTACCGCGCTAACCACTGAGCTATCATCGCTACAAGTAACAAACGTAAAACAATTTTTATAAGAAAGAAAGAAAATAATTTTTTATTTTCTAACACAGAACACACAACACTGACAACAAACAGAGACAAACAGTTACAAAATAGGGGCTTACCTCAGCATAAAACTGGTCATACTAAGTGGTATAACCAGCGCTGGTCTTCTGGCGAACCCTTGAGATAAGATAAGATACAAGACATTCCAATTTTACATATTCAAGTCAACATTAGTTAATCCGAGAGATTTCTGCGGTCACACATAGCTCAAGGCCTGTTTTGTGTATGTATGCCACAGACATTATAGAAAACATACTTCTTTAGAGATATCAATATCCTCCTAATTCTATAGTTTCTTCTCTACATAGTATAAAACTAGCTTCCCGCCGTCTTTACGCTTTAAAACTACGTAACGGATTTTAATGTAGTTTTTCAACAATAGACAGTGATTCGAGAGGAAAGTTTGTATGTATAATACATGCATATGCACCACAGTAGCATATTATGTTATGCATATGCTATATTGCACCCATGCGAAGCCGAGGCGAGTCGCTGCTAGTAAATAATGTAGTCCTACATTATTTACTAGCTATAAAAATAAAAGATTGATACAGTATAATAAATAATGAACGAGAGTCGTCCGTTGAAATCATTAGCTAACTTTTTAAACTTTTTTTTTTATGGTCGACAGGCTAGGTGTTTGACCACAGCTCACCTGATGTCAAGTGAAGGTGTGGTCGAAGATGGTAAAGCACACCTAGCCTGGAATGCAACTGGCTCTCAAGTGAGGCTGCCGCAACACACCGTTAGATGCTTGGCGGCAGATTTTTCCACTTGAGGGTGGTAGCTAGCCAGCCGAGTACTAAAGTACCCTACCACCATGCTATGGTTTCCTCACGATGTTTTCCTTCACCGGCAGCTCGAGCTCATTGTTGGTGTTTGAACCTACGCCCTTCGGCATGCGAACCTACCGCGCTAACCATTGAGCTATCATCGCTTAAAATTTATGTAATAAAATTTAATTTTAAAATAAAAACTGAATTAACCTAAAAGAAATTAACTTCAGTCACTTCTTATTGTGTTGGCGGTCATACTCAATCCTATTTTTTTTTTCTATGTATCATCTTGCGATCGGCTTTACAAGCCCTTAGCAGATCTGTTGTGACCTTAAGCTTCCTCACAGGAGGAACAAACAGTTCTTACCCGACAATAATCCTCACAACAAATCCTATTTTTTATTTAAAGAACTGGTGTTTTAAATAAAATTATTTGTATTATTCTTTTACAGAGAACAAATCCCACACACAATGGGACAACATCCAATCGATGCTTGAAGCTAAAGTCGCTTTAAAATGTTTGTTTGAATTACTGGTCGACTCTAAGCGAGAACTCCAGAGTCAGTCCGAAAAGGGCTACCAAGCTCGATATGAGGAGATCAAAGAAGCTCATGATAGACTGGCTGTTGAATTCGAAAACGCTAGGTCCGAGTTCGAACAGCAAGTCGCTACGGTCAAAATGCAGAGTGAACAAAAGGTAAAATTTAACTACTTTAAGGACTAACATCGATTTGTGTGTATTATAAGTATATATTTACAAAAAAAGTATTTAAGTATTCTGTCAGCTAATTGATTGATTCAGGCGTTACTTTGCGGAAGTTCATTTTGAATGTTCAATGTTTATATTTAGTTTATTTCCGCTTAACAGTCGTTCCAGTTCCAACAGTGACGAGGAGACTTAAATTAAACTAATTTTACACTGCTTATTAATTAAAAACCCTAATCTTACTTAAAATCTAGAACTCATAAACTTAGAAATATTGTTAATTTGACAAAAATTAAATTAAAATTACAAAAAATCTTATTAAAATAATCAAGAATCCTCCTCTCTGCAGCAACCACTTTGTCGACACGTCGTCAGTCTCGACCAAGCGCTCGAAGAGTCAACACGTCGTGAGGATGCCTCGTGTAGAGGTGAAACACGTGTCGACAAAGTGGTTGCTGCAGAGAGGAGGATTCTTGATTATTTTAATTAGATTTTTTGTAATTTTAATTTAATTTTTGTCAAATTAAGAATATTTCTAAGTTTATGAGTTCTAGATTTAAAGTAAGATTAGGGTTTTTAATTAATAAGCAGTGTAAAATTAGTTTAATTTAAGTCTCCTCGTCACTGTTGGAACTGGAACGACTGTTAAGCGGAAATAAACTAAATATAAACATTGAACATTCATTCTGTCAGCTGTCTGGGTCCCATAGTACAGGCTTTTTTTTTTTCTTTGGTTTTGGCGTCGCGTTTTAGCATTTGCCAGTGTCAAGTAATTATATATTTTCTAGTTTCAAAAGTTAAGTAAGTGTCATCGTAGCTAGTTTTAGTCAAAGTCCAGTCTTAGTCAAGTCCAGTTCGTGTCAGTCAAGTACAGTCATACTTTAGTAAAGTAGTGGCGACTTTACTATAAAGCTTCGATGGAGTTTTGGAAGCAACACGAAAAGTCATGTTTCACCACATTATATCATTTTCCCACACTCGCGCTTGTAATTCGGCACTTTATGAATAAAACACCACCATTTTTATGCATAAACACTCGACAAAACACTAGTTTTGGAAAAAAATACAACGGAGCGACACGACTCTTCTCGCGTTCCCGCCAAAACTCCTAGTACAGGCTTTGCTTAGTTAGGTTTAGGTTTAAAGAAACTTTATTATCAGTAAGACATTACTGTCACTTATGTGATAACATGATTGGACTTAAAAAAAAATATAATTACATTCAGTCTTAAACAATCCTTTTGGATTTAATGAAAACAATATAAACAAATAAACTATCATGGCTTTACAAAATTTGAGGCAAAAGATTAAATAAATAAGGCCCGTTCCACGCACTTATATCACCACCACCATATTACCAACGAAAAGCAGATAATTTTATTTTATTTATTCATGGTTGACAGGCTAGGTGTTTGACCACAGCTCACCTGATGTCAAGTGAAGGTGTGGTCGAAGATGGTAAAGCACACCTAGCCTGGAATGCAACTGGCTCTCAAGTGAGGCTGCCGGAACACACCGTTAGATGCTTGGCGGCAGATTTTCAACTCAAGGGTGGTAGCTAGCCAGCCGAGTACTAGAAAGTACCCTACCACCATGCTATGGTTTCCTCACGATGTTTTCCTTCACCGGCAGCTCAAGCTCATTGTTGGGGTTTGAACCCACGCCCTTCGGCATGCGAACCTACCGCGCTAACCACTGAGCTATCATCGCTACATCGTAATTAACTTGGTTTTAATAATTAACTAAGTTTGGGGTTAGATGGTGATGTGTTAAATGTCCTCCGATATTTATTTATTTATACGTATATATTTATTATGTATCTAAAGATGTATTGTACGTGTCCAGTTGACGGCGCTAGTGGCGCTGCAGCGCGGCGTGGTCGGTCGCGGCGACAGGAACGAGGCGTGCAAGCAACTGCAGAACGTCATACAGACACAGCAAGAGCGGCTCAAGCAGGTCGAGGAGGAGAACGTATGTTCCGTGTTCGATTGCATACTTTATTTGTAACGTTTCTGACAGATCTCATATAAATTAAATGTTCATTTAAATGTCAGACGGTTTCATATGTTGGATAGCTAGTAACTAATAAGGGGTTGAATGTTTTTAAAGGTTTTGTTTTATGGTTTGATAAGTTAGATTTTTTTTAAGCCACAAGCGGTAATCGAGCTGGCGGGTTGCCTGGTGGTAAACAATCACCGTCGAGATATCTGCAATACCAGGGGTGCAAATACGTTGCCGACCTTTTAAGACTATTAACATGCCTTTTGAAGAACCTAAAGCTGTTTTAGATGTTTGTTTTTAGCCCATCTGATGTTAAGTGACGGTGTGGTTGCGGATGGTTTAGCACACCTTGCCTGGTTTTTTTTTTTTTTTTTTTTAATTTAAAAAGTAATGAAACGAACGAGACGCTCTCCTGATGGCAAGAGATAACGCCTGCCCATGACCATCGCAGCGATACACAGAACTTTAAGTAACAAAACAAAGTCCAGGGCATCACTGTTTTGGCACTCATTACTTTGAGACTTTTGATAGAGTTAGTCTCAACAGCCCAGTAATTTCGCTAGCTGCAGTACCCTTCAAACCGGAACACAGTAATGCTTACACACTACTGCTTAGCGGCAGAATAACTGGTACTGCGGTGGTACCTACCTAGACGACCTCCTGCTAAGGAGATCTACCACCAAGTAAAACTGAAACTAGCTCTTAGGTGAGGCTGCCGGAGCACACCTGTTTGGTCCTTACCAACAGGTCGAAAAATTGGCTTCTTCTCCTTACTTGCAAGTAGATTTTAGTATACAAATCTGAGGGGCGGAAGCAGTGTGTTGCCACTGTTATATTTAGATGCTTGGTGAAAGAGTACAGGCGGAGGTTACGGGGGACTTGCTAGGTGTTTGACTACAACTCATCTAATAAATAAAATAAATAAATATCGTAGGACTATACACACAGCACCATCTGGCCCCAAACTAAGCAGAGCTTGTGTGATGGAAGTCAGATAACTGATAGAATACATAAATACTTTTTTTTTTTTCTTGTAAATACATACTTATAATACATACAGAACACCCAGACACAGAACAAACATTTGTTTATTCACAAAATGTTTGCACTGAGTGGGAATCGAACCCACACCCTACAGCTCTCAAGGCAGATATAATACCAATGAGCCAATGGGGCTGTCTAATGTTAAGCAATGGTGTTTTTTTTTTTTTTTTTTTAATGGTTGACAGGCCAGGTGTTTGACCACAGCTCACCTGATGTTAAGTGAAGGTGTGGTCGAAGATGGTAAAGCACACCTAGCCTGGAATGGAACTGGCTCTCAAGTGAGGCTGCCGGAACACACCGTTAGATGCTTGGCGGCAGATTTTCAACTTGAGGGTAGTAGCTAGCCAGTCGAGTACTAGTAAGTACCCTACCACCATGCTATGGTTTCCTCACGATGTTTTCCTTCACCCGCAGCTCAAGCTCATTGTTGGGGTTTGAACCCACGCCCTTCGGCACGCGAACCTACCGCGCTAACCACTGAGCTATCATTGCTACAAAAAAATCATTCAAAAATCAATGGTGTGGTTGAAGTTCGAAACATGTAGTTTGTAATGGTTAGATATCGTTAGAATTCTTACATCATCCAAAGTGACGCTGTCTGTAATTTTTTTTTGGGAAAATGACATTATATTTCCGAGGGAATACAAAAGGACACGCATTCGTGTTTTTTTAATTTTCTTAATTAAACTTGGTTATTTATGAAAACATAGTATATTCCCGAACATAGTATATTTTCGCTTTTGGACTGGGTAAGGTTTTTTCTTATTTTTTTTTGTGCGTAGTTGGGTCTTTAGATTTGTAGTGATGATTTTTGATGATAATAAAGTTTGTGTTTGATTTATTAAGGCTCTATATGGTGACGATTCGTGTACGTTTCTTAATGCAGTATATCGTCAGTCTAATGCTGTGTCATTGCTTCAAATTAGAATGACTCGATACCAATTTAAAATCAAAAATGAAACTAAAAAAGTATTCTTTCGTTATTAAGAAATTACATTGTAAAAAATGCGAATTTTATAGCAAGAGATGATTTTTTTAGGACTCGTTAAGTTTTATTCCTTTTGTGTAATATGACAAAAATCTCAAAAAATTTAGTTTGGAAGTCGTATCAGCCATATTTTTGCTCAACTAAATGAGATCTTATTTGACACAGCGTAAGGTTGATGATGGACAAACAGATGTCGAAATATAAAGCCTAAATAAATTTTCAATCGCTAACAACCACCTGGTGTTTGCAGAAGAAGCTTGTAGACGAGTTGGAGCAGATCCGTTCAGCATCGAAAAACAAACGTAAGAAGAACTCTGGAGACGGCGTTCGAAGGTTTGACTACAAAGAGCTCACTGACGAGGAGGACGAGTTCGACGAAGACAACGAGAAGGATCCAGATTGGAGGGCCACGCCGCTGTTTAAACGTATACAGGTAATAATACTTACCCGATCTAAAAATCTACTACTGCAGCTTGATTGATAACACCGATGTTACAAAACATGGGTGTTTTATAATAACATTTTTTTTTTTTTTAATGTAAGTAGTAATGAGACGAACGAGACGCTCTTCTGATGGTAAGAGACTACGCCTATCCATGGCCATTACAGCGATACACAGAACTTTGAGTAACAAAACAAAGCCCAGGGCATCACTGCTTTGACGCTCATTAGTTTGAGACTTTCGATGGTTAGTCTTAACAGCCCAGTAATTTCGCTAGCTGCAGTACCCTTCGAACCGGAACACAGTAATGTTTACACACTACTGCTTAGCGGCAGAATAACTGGTACTGCGGTGCTACCTACCTAGACGACCTCCTGCTAAGGAGTTCTACCACCAAGTAGATTTTATACTAGCTGCGCCCCGCGGTGTTACCGCTACATGTTTTCGGGATAAAAGTAGCCTATGTGTTAATCCAGGGTCTCGGCTACCTCTATACCAAATTTCATCCAAATTCATTCAATAGTTTTTGCGCGAGTTGGTGGCCAAACGTAGATCTATTAAAAGTAAAAAAAATAACATCCATCCATCCATCCATCCATCCATCCATTCATTCATCCATCAATTACCAATGTACGATGTACATTGTACGTAAATAAGCCATTTTTTCTCGTAAAATGTAAAGGATAAAAAACGGTTATTGTGGGTTATCCTTAAGAGATAGACATATACCATAGCGGTTTTTATTGTTGACCTTTTTAAGGTGTACAATACTGTAGTACATTATTTTGATTTAAGTCGTGGGGTTCAGCCAGCGTTTGCAATGTAAGCGCAAAAAAATGTGTTTATTTACGACATCACATTATAAATCTCTAAATTTATCAGTGTTTCTCTACAATATTATGCATGTATTACACATATAAACCTTCCTCTTGAATCACTCTATCTATTAAAAAAATCGCTTCAAAATCCGTTGCGTTGTTTTATAGATTTAAGCATACATAGGGACGGACAGACAGCGACAGCGACTTTGTTTTATATACTATGTAACGATAATAACCTATTTTTTTTTTTAATTACAGGCACAACGTTCGCGACTAACAATGAATTTCGATGCCACCTCCTCCCACGATTCGTCCCACACGGTAAACCACGACACGACCCGCTCCAATCCTGACACGTCCCGCGCTGTAAAGCGCACCTCAGACGGGTGCACGTGTCGCGGCGCGTGCGCAAACAAGCTGTGTGGCTGTGTGAAAACAGATAAGGGATGCGGGACCTCATGCCGCTGTGTGCGCCATCTCTGCAGGAACAGACGTAGCGGCTCCGACTCTGAAGACAAGGAAAACAATGTATGTTACTCAGTTATTTCTCTTAAAAACGAGCTATGAAAAGAATTGTGACAGATGTGATGAGAACTATGACAGTGAGTTTCGATACCACAACGTGGCACTACTTTACCCACGTGGTGTACCATGACTCGTCCTATGTGGAGAACCATGATTGGTCGCACGCGGTGTACCATGACTCGTCCCACGCGATGTACCATGACTCGTCCCACGCTTGCTGTGTGTCATGGCGCGTCCCACGCGGTGAACCGTGATTCGTCCCATGCGGTGTACCATGACTCGACCCATGCGGAGAACCACGATTCATGACTCGACTTGCACTTGAACCACTGTACTACGTAACTTAGTGGAGCTTCGAAAAAAACTTTTTTTTGTTAATTAATTTTGCTAAACCTTTTGTCAACACATAAATAAATATGTATATTATGTTTTATTTCACAGCCATCGAGTACAGAAATTTCACTCAACACTACGCCGACGTCCTTCTTTGACCAACGGTAAGCCTTCCAATATTTATTTTACATTCCTTGCCAACCTAAAAGTTGTCGCATACGACGAGCCGTTGTAGCAAAAAATTAGAAGAGCGAGATGGACGAGAAAAAAAATCGAGTGACTCGATTTAATTCGTCGTATGCGGCGATTCTTATTCACCAAGCTTCTGTTTAGATTCGAAACTGTAGAAGAACTGACCGCTAACTGTGATAATCCAACGAAGACTGCGAAGCCCGGGCCAATAGTCCGTAAGCCGATGAGTGATAAAAAACTTCAAGATAAAACTCAAAAATGGATGTTTGCGCTACTTCTGTACAACACTTGCGTTGCTCCGATGTCAACTTACTGCGCAAATAGTCTGATCGAGTACGGGATGGATGTCGCCAAATACAATGTTGTTGCGCATGTCATGAAATTTATAATGAAACAGGTTAATTTTCGTATTTCGTAACGCTTGCGGACTATGCTCTTACTTTTACGTCGAAGAAAACTTTATTATTCTATTTGAAAGGTAAAAACAAAACGTACGCATAATCAAATACTGGCTTAACTCAAAAAAGTCAGTTTTTGGGAAATCACGAAAAACCTCCGTGCAATCACGACCTCGTCGGCTTTTTTTTAAATAGAATAAAAATTAATTAAGTAAATGAATATATTAATTTTTTTTCGTGTAGTCCATAAACTTATCAATAGTTATATGTTATTTACTTTGTTCAAATTAAATAATAATAAATGTTTTTTTATGTTTAAAAATTAACTTCTTGAGTAAAGTCTGTCTACTTTTAAAACTAAAGCAAAGAAACTTTATTATTGGTGGCATATTCAACTATAAGTCTGTCTTGTTTAAACTAATTTCTTTATTTCAAGGATTCTATATGTTTTTAGTCTGTTTATTAGTAATTAACTTATAAAACTTACTATTTATTTTTGTAGAAAATACACTCAACTCGGATTCGGTCTAGGTTCAATTAAACAACAGCAACTTCACATTAACAGCGTCCGACACAAACTGACATCAGTCGGTGTTTGAACAAAGACTGTGTGAGAAACACATAAAAATGAAAAAGACCGATATTGTGTAAAGGTGGTCTATTGACGCAATTTTGATGTTTGTCCAAATTCATATCATAGATGGCATTAAAAGAAGCCTGCGTCTATACGTAACTCATTTTTGACCTAACTCCTAATCGGTCAGTTTTTGATTATGCGTGCGAAAAGTTTGAGACACTTTTGGGGGTTTTTCTTTGATTTTGGCGTCGCATCGTGTGCATTTTCGTGTGCATAATCAAGTATTTTGATATTTTCAAGTTAAAAAGTAGTCAAAGTCCAGTCTTGGGCACGTTCAGTCTGTGTCAGTCAAATCCAGTCATGCTTTAGGAAAGTAGTGGCGACTTTAATATAAGCTTCGATGGATTTTTGAAAGCAACACAAAAAGTCACCACATTATATCACTTTCCTACACTCGCCATTGTAATTCGGTACTTTATGGATAAAACGCAATTTTATCTATACATAAATACTCGAAAAAACACTAGTTTTGGAAAAAAATACAATGGGAAGACACGACTATTTACGCGTTCTCGCCAAAAACCCCACCTTTTGGGTTGATTTCTTAGTTCAATTTTTAAGCCCTAAACACACAAACCGTTCTTATAATGGAGGAGACGTAGACTCCACGAGCTATGTGAAGGCATACAGCTTCCAGAGAAAAATGGTAGCCGGTTCTGCAGATCTTCTAGCGTTAATGCTGCTCATTGCAATCATGAGGCACCCATATTTGACTTAAAAATCAGACATAATGCAGGTTTAATTTAAAAAATGTATTACTTGTGCTTGAAAACGGCAATTTCATATTAAACCCCTTATTATTAAAAAAATTGTACCTGCCAGTGTAAAATACTCAATTTAAAAAAAATGTGTAATTAATGAGATGGGACGAAACGTATACGATTTTTTTTTATTTATACTTGTTTAATGTAAAAGTTATGAGACGAACGAGACACTCTCCTGATTGTAAGAGATAACTTATGTCCATGACCATTGCAGCGATACACAGAAATTTGATTAGCAAAACAAAGTCATCAGGGCATCGCTGCTTTGAAACTCATTACTTTGAGACTCTCGATGGTTAGTCTTAACAGTTTTATCGTTTACACACTGCATTAATTGGCGGCAGAATATCTAATACTGCATTCTGTATGAAAAAGATATATTTAGAGAATAAAAATTTATTCCTTTTTTTGACCCCATTTCGGGTTAGTGCACCCTAAGCTAATATCCCTGTATCGTATGAACATACTGTCCATATCAATTAATCGGGAAAAATGTCTAAATTTAAATAATTTTTAAATTCCTGAACATTATTGAAACGCCTGAGAAATCATATGTTAATGGTTGGTTGTAGATTTAATAAGTATTCTTTTCTCGTTTTCCTAAGGCGTCACGAGAAATATTCGTTCTATAAAAATCTATCCGGAATTTGGCATATTTTTAAGCGGAAGGATGCCATTACTAGACCTCACTCAATGACGCCCTGTAAGTGCATAGTTCTGCAAAGCAGTTGTAGATTTAAAGTAGCAAGTTGCTCGTAGAACTTGTAATTTGAAAGTTGTTTGCGATAACCTAAGGTAGTCCATTGTGTCGTAGTTAGGACATTTAAAAAGTAACATAATTGCCTTGCAGAACTATGGCTCGAGAATAAATATCCATTGGAACTGCCAGGCAAATTAAATATATTTTTTTGTGTCATGATACTTTTAATGATCGAAGTAGTTCTTAGTTTTGGATGTAACCGGACATGTTCTTATTCCTCTAGTCACAACCCATTGAGTATTCATAATTCATTTATTCCTTGCAAAATAGGTAAACAAAAAATTGTGGTCTTAAGTCTAGATAGTCAGTACTCTATTTTTGCTTTGAAAAGCATGCAAGTATTTTTTAAAATCTAAAAAAACAAAGGAGAACAATTATAAATCTACTTTTGTCAGGGCATATAAAATAATAATAATAATAAACTACACGATAAGCTTTTTTTTTTTTTTTTCATTTAGAAAATCGTCAATGCTATAACACTTTTTCAATTATTTTAAATAATTTGTAATGTCAATTATTTCATTATATCGAAAAGTAGTCGATTCTTCGGCTTAAAATTAAATACCTTATCCTCTTTTTTTTCTTTTTTTGGTGTGCACAATTTTCTATCTGTTTTATCCCTTGAATTAAAAAAAATAAAAATAAAATATTTTTCTTCCATGCCAACTAAAAAGCCTCATACTGCAGATTTTAGATAAATTTTGATGTTTGTTTTCAGAAATCACCTTGACGCAACATACATAAAGAAAAAGAAGAGTTACTTCTTCCCAAATGAACAGGGAGATAGCGTTGACGCCTAGAAATATTTTTGGGTAATTATGTTTTTTTTTTACTTACTTTTTGTAGGTACAATTGTACATTATGACTGAAAAATATTTCCTTAGCGTAATTTTTTACATGATTAGTACATGTTGGTGGTTCATATCTAAATGAATACATATATCGTAAAAAAGTAGCTTTAGTTTCGTACATACAAACTAGAAAACGTACGTTTTGAAAAGTGCCCGTTTTAAGTGCCTGTTGTAAGAAATATGCACATTAATGTGCGCCAACTGATTGATAACATTTGTTAATTTTTTGCCTATTTACACTAAATTTATAACAATAATGTTTATACCGTCAATCGGGAAAAATTAGTAGAGCCTAGAAATAATAGAATTGCCTTGCCTGACAAAGTAATGAGCACCAAAGCAGCGATGCCCTGGACTTTGTTTTGTTACTCAAAGTTCTGTGTATCGCTGTAATGGTCATGGACAGGCGTTATCTCTTACCATCAGGAGAGCGTCTCGTTCGTCTCATTATTTGTCACATAAAAAAAAAAAAAAAAAAAATAGATTTTGCTATTACGACTTTATTCCCCGGGGCAAGCGCTATTACATGGTGGCAGGATGTTGGCTTGGTGGCAGGGCATAGCGACCTAGATGTACATAGATTTACGGTTGACAGGCTAGGTGTTTGACCACAGCTCACCTGGTGTTAAGTGAAGGTGTGGTCGAAGATGGTAAAGCACACCTAGCCTGGGATGGAACTGGCTCTCAAGTGAGGCAGCCGGAACACATCTTTAGATGCTTGGGACAGATTTTCAATTTGAGGGTGGTAGCTAGCCAGCCGAGTACTAGAACGTACCCTACCACCTTGCTATGGTTTCCTCACGATGTTTTCAATCACCGGCAGCTCAAGCTCATTGTTGGGGTTTGAATCCACACCCTTGGGCATGCGAACCGACTGCGCTAACCACTCGGTTATTAGTCAATAAAGATTTATTATTATTATCATCGCTACGAACTTCACTACTGTTCTGTTTTGTTTAAATAAATGTTTTTT
Source organism: Biston betularia (assembly GCA_905404145.2). NCBI lineage: Eukaryota > Metazoa > Arthropoda > Insecta > Lepidoptera > Geometridae > Biston > Biston betularia. Next base: position 8,862,263 of record FR989879.1, read on the forward strand.
TTTTCTTACAGACTGAAAAAAATCGCCGTTGACATGGTCTCGTGTACTACTATGGACTAGATTAAAATATTGTATTATTAGTCAAATATTATGTAACAAGAAAATGTTGGACCAATATTGTAATTTTAATTATTATTATTTACTAATTATGTATGTACCTAAATTACGTTTTTGATTATTTTCATGTACTTAGTTGTTTGCCCAAATTAGTTTGATATTAATTATCGATATAAACTGAAGCTGTTACACCATGCCGTTATAGTGTTTTTTTTTACTTTTATAAATTTGGAGAGTATACCTCTGAGTAAAGTAATATTTTATGATAAAACGTGTTTTATTTATTTATTTGGTCACCATAATATAGTAGAGCATATCGCACCGATAGCCCAGTGGTTAGCGCGGTTGGTTCGCATGCCGAAGGGCGTGGGTTCAAACCCCAACAATGAGCTTGAGCTGCCGGTGAAGAAAAACATCGTGAGGAAACCATAGCATGGTGGTAGGGTACTTTCTAGTACTCGGCTGGCTAGCTACCACCCTCAAGTTGAAAATCTGCCGCCAAGCATCTAACGGTGTGTTCCGGCAGCCTCACTTGAGAGCCAGTTCCATTCCAGACTAGGTGTGTTTTACCATCTTCGACCACACCTTCACTTAACATCAGGTGAGCTGTGGTCAAACACCTAGACTGTCAACCATTAAAAAAAAAAACCTAGATGAAATCGATTGACGCGCAACTTGAATGCACCTAGATTATAACTGATTCTAAAATAATTTTGACAGCCCTGTTGGTTCATTGGTAGTATGTCTGCTTCAAGAGCTGAAGGGCGTGGGTTCGATTCCCACCCAGGACAAACATTTTATGGTATAAACAAATGTTTGTTCTGTGTCTGGATGTTCTTTATTCTATATGTATATAAGTATGTATTTACAAAAAAGAAGCATTTAATATTCTATCAGTTATCTGACTTCCATAGTGCGAGCTTGTTTGGGGTCAGATGGCGCTGTGTGTACGATATCCTACGATATTTATTTATTTGTGTATTTCGTTTTTAAGGCTAGAGTGAATAGATTTCTTCTGGATCAGTGTGCTCCATCCTCGGCCACACCGTCGCTTTGCATTAGGCGAGTTGGTGGCCAAACGTAGATCTATTAAAAGTAAAAAAAAAAAAAATCTGACAGTCTCAATTGATATCCAGTTCAATTTTAGGCTAGGTGTGCTTACCATCTTAGACCACACACATCAGGTGGGCTGTAGTCAAACGTAAGCCTGTTTCTAAGAATATAGGTCTCACTAGCTAATATTTATACTTGGTGCATTTGGCAGATCGAAAATGTTTTAACAGAAGACACGACGTCAGGCAATGTAAATACGACTTAGGATAATGAACATTATCAGCGAAACACATCGGGAAACACGCTCTGTCAGCAAATTCATTGTTTAGCGGGTTTTGTGATAAAGCCTCCCTATTCAGGTTGATCTCACGCCGCCAGCTGTCCTAAGTAGGTACATATAATTATATTAATCCATCTCAAGGGAATTCCGTAATTTCATTTTAAATATATCATTAAAAGAGTTTTAAAGCACTGTGTTACATGTCAATAAATAAAAAACAAAATGCCAAAATTTTTTTTTTTTTTTTTAATGTTAAGGTAATAAGACGTTCGAGGCGCTCTCCTGATGTTAAGAGATAACGCCTGTCCATGACCATTGCAGCGATACACAGAACTTTGAGTAACAAAACAACGTCCAGGGCATCGCTGCTTTGGCAGTCATTACTTTGAGACTACATGGTTAGTCTCAACAGCCCAGTAATTTCGCTAGCTGCAGTACCCTTCAAACCGGAACACAGTAATATTTGCACACTACTGCTTGGCGGCAGAATATCTGATACTGCGGTGGTACCTACCTAGACGACCTCCTGCTAAGGAAATCTACCACCAAGTAATTAAATTATCTATTTATATCGATATAAAAACATGCTAATATAAAAATATGTCCATACAATAAAATGTCAAAAAAATCTAGTAATTTTAGTTCGAAGGACTCGTCAATGTCATAAAATATGGTCTCTTAGCAGCTAGCAGCCAAGATCTTAACTTGGTTCTGAAGCACGCGGTGGAAGGTGCATTCCGGACAGAAGCTAGGTAGGTAAAAATAGTAATGACATCAATATAATTATCATAACTGCGAAAGATAAAAAGGTTTGACGTATTCTTTTAAGACGGCGACGTGCTCTAACGCACGTCTAAAAGCAACTTCCACAGTTGGAGTGCCTTTATGGGTGCCATGGGTAAACGACTAGAGTGACGGTTAACTTCTCGGCGTTCCAAGAATCTACAATCCCCATTGACTGAAGCATCAATTCAAGAGGTTGTTTACAAGCAAAGCTGTTCAGATTAGGTAACTATTACGCATTTTTTGCAGTATCCGCTCATTGTATTATGTATGGAATTTCGGAGATGAAGTTTACAAAACAACTAGCTAAACTGTTTGCCAATCAAAACACGCCATTGTATACAATTTCAACTGTTGCACTGTGATGTTATCCATCTGCTTACGATATACTAGGCTATACGATTATGATGTAGTAGGTACGATGAACGGGATCATTTATTTATTTAGACATAAGTACAATTCCATGGGTGAGCACTGAGCATTACAGGTTCCCTCAATTCTCCCACCGTGGCAACAAATATCTGTAATATAGACAATACTGTATAGTAAAACGCTACAAATACAAATCTTTTATTGATTTTAAAAATATCAAAATCATAACACATATGTTGTACAACACACTGTAATGAAAATGTCAATGAAATAATGAACAACTAGCGGACGCCTAGCGGTTTCACCCGTGTAGTTCCCGTTCCCGAGGAATACAGAGATAAAAAGTAGCCTATGTCATCCGGGGATAGTCCAGTCGTTTTTAAGTTTATTCGTTACGTACAAATGTTTCCTCTAATATTAGTATAATTGATTGATTCAGGCGTTACTTTGCGGAAGTTCATTTTGAATGTTCAAGGTAGGTATATATCTAGTTTATTTCCGCTTAACAGTCGTTCCAGTTCCAACAGTAATGAGGACTTAAATTAAACTAATTTGACACTGCTTATTAATTAAAAATCTAATCTTACTTAAAATCTAGAACTAATTTGACATGAACTTAAAAATATAATTTGATAAAAATTTAATTAAAATAACAAAAAATCTAGTTAAAATAACCATAAATTTTAAAATCCTCCTCTCTCTGCAGTAACCACTTGTCGACACGTGTTTCGTTCCTCTACACGAGGCATCCTCAGGACGTGTTGACTCTTCGAGCGCTTGGTCAAGTCTGAGTGAGACTCAGTCTCGACCAAGCCTACCTACCATACTTATAGTTATTTTAGTTAGATTTTTAAAACAGGCATTATTAATATACCTTCGAGTTTATTGACTGAGCAAATCACTATTTACTTTTATTTATCATAATTATAATATATTTAAATTTAATTATAGATTTCAAGTTTGTTTCGGATGAATAGGTATATATTTTTTTCAATTTACATGAAATCTTTATCATTGCTAAGCAGAAATAGGTTAGGTAAATATTTAACTGCAGAATACCTTAAAATGAATTTCGCAACGTATCAATCAATCGCTGATCGCTGTTAGCGATAAGGCCGCCACTTGTGGCACTAGTTAATAAGGTTTTTTGTTCTCTGTACTCTTTACTATATATGATGTGCACAATAAAGAGTTATATCTATCTATCTATCTATCTATCAATCAATTATTTATCATTAATTTTTATTTTATTTAAATATCAGAGCATGTGTATTAATTAACATATTAATCGACGAAACATTGACATTCGCAAAGTGATTGAAGATACGGTTACATATACGTAGGTATGTTTCATAGGCACTGTAACACCGCTGCAACATTGCTCTCCACAACATCATAATGTATTTCTATTCACCGCTCGTCTAACAGGATTGCTAACTGACCATTGCCAAACTTCCTAAAGCGAAGTATGTCAGAACCGTGGTCGAAGAGTTCGCATATCTTGACTCATGTGTCACACACACACCTTGACCGATTCTACATCCTACTGCGCGTCATCGGATCAGTGAGACTAATGAAAGCCTTGTCGGCTCTTACTTTTTGCTACTCGTAAAGTATTTTTTTGAATAAAAAAAAGGACGACATTTTACATAGCACTACCTATATAACTCCAAAATAACCTGGGTAACGGATAGAATACTTCTATACTCGTTCGTCGCCATATCATATAGGTAGGTACCAGATATTTTCCTGCCAAGAAGTAGCGTGTAATGTAAACATTATTGTGTTCCGGTTATTGAGACTAGCCAAATGTCTCAAAGTAATGAGCGCCAAAGCAGCGACGCTCTGAACTTGGTTTTGTTACTCAAAGATCTGAGTATAGGTGCAATGTCAATGCGTTGTATCCTACCATCCATACAAAGACCATCCACCATAAGAGAAGAAGAAGAAGAGAGAAGAGTGTTTGTTTCGATACTAAATTAATTGTTATAATCATACTTATTTATAACACATTCATATAGTGTTTTGTAAGTAGGTATAGGACATAACAAATATCTAATATCGTCACATAAGCTAATACGCTAATACTATTTTGTAGCGATGATAGCTCAGTGGTTAGCGCGGTAGGTTCGCATGCCGAAAGGCGTGGGTTCAAACCCCAACAATGAGCTTGAGCTGCCGGTGAAGGAAAACATCGTGAGGAAACCATAGCATGGTGGTAGGGCACTTTCTAGTACTCGGCTGGCTAGCTACCACCCTCAAGTTGAAAATCTGCCGCCAAGCATCTAACGGTGTGTTCCGGCAGCCTCACTGTCTAGCCTGTCAACCATAAAAAAAAAAAAAAAAAAACCAAAAACACTAGAAGAGCGGTTGTAAAAAGTAGTAGTTAGGACTTTATAGCAGCTTAGCGTAATAATTTACACGGCAATTTTAAGATTAAGGCTTTTCAATAACTACTACTTTTTAGGCTAGCTTTCAAAGCCGCCAAGCTGAAATGGGACTGGCCCAGCTATATCAGCCGCATGCTTGAGGAACTCTATGCAAAAATAGTAAGTAGGTACCAAGTAGAGTCCAGACTCGATGAGATCACTTTTTAACATAAACTGCGTTACTGAAAGAAAGAAAGAAAGAAAGAAAATAATTTTATTTTGCAACAAGAACTTACTGCAGAATAAGACCGTCAAAACAGGAAAAACTCTGACCTTTGCCTCTCTGTGGTATCTATATAATGCTATAAATTTTATGTACCTAGAAGATAACTCCCGAACAAAGAGTGCAAAACCGCCAAACAATTTGCGTGATTGTTTTGTTAATGCCACTCGTGACTTTTTCATGATTGAAAAAAAATATTTTGACTAATTCAATTTACTATTGAGTCACGTTACGATTAAAAAAAATATTATAAACGTATTATTATTTGTGGAATACTTAACAAGGTAAATACACTGCTCTGCAGTTTAATATTAAAACGAAGAAGTTTAATACTAAATGATGTTTATCTATGTACAAAGTTTTACGAAAGCTTGAAGGTCCAAGTTTTTATTGCTTTGCTGTAGACAGTTCCGAAATATGATCGAGAACATTTAGTAAGGCTCTCACGTTTCGCCACGATACGAAGAAAGGCCCGAAGGCTCGCTTTCGTTGTTTACGGGGAGAAATCTCAAACCAGTCCTCAAATCGAGCATCCAGCCAGGCGAACCAGTCAGCAGTACCGCGCGACACGCCATCGACGTCGTACGTTTCCACGTCGCTCGCACTTCTGAATAAGTTTTCCGTGTCAAAACGCTACATTTAACGCTAACTGAAATATAAAATAAAACTTTGACATTTACTTATTTTTAGTAATCGCGTGTGTTGTGCTATAACAGTGAATGTGTGAGTCGGTCTCGATTTTTTGATAGAAAGTGCATCTAACTGCTCGGAGTATTGGAGTGTTTTTCTACCACCGGTATGTTTGGAAGCGTATTAATAGCGGTATATTTTAGGGACGCATTTGTGGCTTAGAATCCGCCGACAGTACCTACTTTGAAGAATTTCTTACCGTTGTGTGATGTATCTTCGAATATATCTTTGATAACTGATCAACCATGTAGTTTCAGTACGCGCGTACGTCGATGGTCGCTTTCTATAGAGATTGTTGTCAAACTAGAGAATTGCCCATCGCTCATTAGACCTACATAACTCACGGCTTAAAGCAAGGAGCTAGAGATATGTAGTGTCGCATACTGTTGGGTTTTCGGGTTCGATTCCTGTATTGTCCAACGAGGATCCTGTACCAACTAGGCCTACATAATCTGTTTTGTCTTTCTTTTGATTTCTGCTTATGACAGGTACCTTTAAATAATATTAAAGTAATCATTTTGTATTATTATCATACAATAAATTAATTTTAAACTTTTTTGTAATTGCTTTAGCCTAAACACGTGACTAATTCTCCAAGTGTGTAAACTAACACTTTACAGTAAACATTCCGAATTGAACCATAGTTATTTTAATAAACAGGAAACCATAATTATTTTAATAAACAGAACGTTAATAGAACCTTATGTTTTATTTATGTAAAAGTAATGAGACAATCGAAACGCTCTCCTAATCGTAAGAGATAACGCTTCTCCACGACTATAATACCAGCGATACTTAGAACTATGAGAAACATAACAAAGTATAAGGGATGCTTTGTCGTTAATTACTTTGAAAAATTTGATGGCTCTCTCTCATTAGACACAATAGCTCTTTTATGTGATGAAGATTGAGTATTCACTGATTAGTCTATTGACATGCAGTAATATGGAGTGCATTTTTTGCGGTACAAAATATTTAAAGTGCTGACTTTATTGTTTTAGAGTTCTCTAGTACTGTTTACTATGGATTCCAGTGGAAATCTATTTATCTATAACAGTTTACAATGCTTTGGTTTTGGCTTTGCTACTTAAATACTGGTTTACAAAAAACGTTCTGAGGCTATCTCTTAATAAAAATTTTTACTTTAGCAGGTGGCTGTTTTGTAATGCCTACTTGTGATAGAATGAAAAGAATATACGACATTTGACGTATCGTTAGCAGCAATTTAAGTCAATAGCTGAAAAAAGTGTTTAAAACAGCTTTGTTGGGATCATATCTATTGGTTTGGAAGGGATGAGAATACGAGCAGTGAAGTAAGCGTTGGAGCGTATCAAAAGGGTTCCTTAAATGTTTTTTAACACTCTTTGGACTTTTAAGCTTTTAGCAGATGGCTTCATTCGTTTGGTAAAGAATATTTGTGAAAAACACTACATCCCATGCAACGTTATTAACCAAATTCTCCTCAGACAACCATGTATGTAGAACAAATATTTCAAAGATGATGTTCTAAATGGATTGCAGTAGAGAATTTACTCAAGCTAATGGCCGCAATATATCTATTTAGTAAACAGTATACAAGTATATATGTGCGCGCGTAAACTTTCCACTGAGAGATTGGACAGTCAATCATCGCTAATCTATCGGTACCTATTATATAAATTACTTTTTCCTGGTTGAAAGATAATTAGAAATTATTATTTTTTAATCGACTTAATAATTTCGTAAAGTATTTTAAGAAGAAAAAAATTTAATGCAAGAAACGGACTGACTTTTTTCGCGATTTCAAACTTGCGCCCATAGTAGGTACCTAAAATTTGCTCATAATGATGAATATAAATATCCTTTATCGACTTTGGCTTGTAACCCTGTATGTTGTATGTTGCCCCAAGTACCCAAGTAGTAGTAAGTAAGTAAGTATATATATAACTAACTCTTTATAAAAATTCAAAGTAAACAAATCTCTTAATAACACCTCCTTTTTAGGGTTTCGTACCCAAAGGGTAAAACGGAACCATATTACTAGGATTCCGCTGTCCATCCGCCTGTCTGTCTGTTCGTCTGTCACCAAGCTGTATCTCATGAACTGTGATAGTTAGACAGTTGAAATTTTCACAGATGATGTATTTCTGTTGCCGATATAACAGTAAATACTAATAAACCGAATAAAATAAATATTTAAGGTGCCTCCCATACATCAAACGTAATTTTTTGCCGTTTTAATGGACAATGGTACGGAACCATTCGTGCGCGAGTCCGACTGGCACTTGGCACCGGTTTTATTTTGCTATACTTAGGAGTTATTGTAGTGTAATGATAAGAATTTTAAAGCACATAGATTATTTATCATTAGTTTGTTATTCCCACATTGTAACGAGATGTTTATAAACTAATTAGGATACTTTTTCCCCGGAATAATGTTCCACAAATCGCATCTATGCCCAATTTCAAGTGGATACGTCAAGTAGTTAGATTTTTAATAATCCCACAGGAAGCAAACCTTTTTATGATATAAAAAGTATCCTATACTCGTATGCTAATCCAGGTAAGAATCTATATGTGTGCCAAATTTCATTCCAATCCATTTAGCTGTTTTTGTGTGATTGAGTAAGAAACATACAAACATAGAAACTTTCACATTTAAATTATTATATATTTTTTAACGGAGTTTAACGGACGAAGTCGCGGGCGTAAGCTAGTATTAGAAAAATTGCTCTTGCCCTTAAGTAATTGGTGCTCGTAATTCGTTCGTAATTCAATTACACAGATGAGATTATTCTAAAAACTTAATTGATAGTACATTCACGACTGCTTCAAAGTGTATGTTACATTTGCTTCAAGTAATTAAAATTTGTTTACAATAACGATCTACTTAAACAATCTTAGCCTAGTCTATCTAAACAGTTAGCCTATATTGTTTCAGACAATACCCTGCTTATGTAATAACAGCAATTTCTAAGACGTTTTATTCTAAAGACGCTTCGTAGAGCGTCTACAATGGTCTCTCTGCATACAATAGAGTTAAACGGGGGCGGAATGAAATATGGACAGTAAACGCTCTACTTGGTAATAATGCTTACAAGTACTATTGGTATTTTAATATTTCTTGGTATTGTGTAAATAATTAATGTAACTAAGATTTTATTTGAAATTTAAATAAAACTTGACTTTTATTTGATTTTACTTCTCGATTTTTCGATAGAAATTAAACCTATCTACTAGGCTCTACTTGGTAAAAATGCTGTTAAGTATTGTTGGTATTTTTATAATTTTTGGTATTGTGTGTGTCTATGTACTTATATAATTATAAAGCTTTATAACAAAGTAAATGTAAAATTTTAATTTGTTTAAGTTTTTTGTAATGTTACGAAATAAAGACAATATTACTCATGGAATACTCGTAAATTAATAATTATGTCTTCATTTAAAGTTGTAAAAAGTTTTTTTTATTAATAAAAGTGTAGATAGTTAGTGTATCTTCTAAATAGTTAATTTCTAAAATATCGAAAACGGACCAAACATACTGATTTATGGAATAAAATAAAATTATAATATGATCCATCAGCACGATTACTGTTGCTATCAAATACGATCGCAATTAAGTCACTCGTTCAGTTTTCTTCGTGGCATGCGTGTGAGTGGAATATCAAAATTTCGATAGCAAGTGGCAATTCATGCAATCGGAAACTAAAGAATAATTCAGCTAATTAATCGTAAAAAGATATCGTATCGTATCGTATTTTCGTATTTTTAATATGACTTACTTGCAAAATAAGATGGATATTCTGTGAAAAAGTGGTCCAATCACAACTTGTTATGTACATATTTCTCCACATTCTAGCTTTTCAAAGCGGATGTCTAGACATGAGTAAGGCTAATTTATTTAAATGTACGTATGTGACTGTCACAATAGTAAGTAATTTAGTTGCAAATGATGGTAATAGAAACTAGCGTTAAGCTTTCTGTTTAAATTTAATTATTTTTTTATTGCTTCTCACTTTCATATGATGATAACTTAAATTTTCAACATTTGGTGTAAATATTTTGCTAGGTTACACAGGGTCATAAACTTGGGATGTACTTAGCTTAATTACACTCATTATTATTGGCAACTTAAATAAACTATGAAAGCAAATATAAAAATTGTGAAAAAAATAGCCGTTCTATAAAAAGTCCATTGACCATTGGCGAAATGTACCTAATAGAATGAATAGCAGCTGATATTTTTACTACAGTAAAAGTTATTTTTAATGATTAGAAAAATGAAACCCTTTTGGTTTTATATACCCCAAACTTATAACCCTGTATACATGTGCCGTTTTGGAAAGAACCAAGACCATTGGGGCCAGGTGTTTTAGATATTGCCAAACATTTGTAGGAAAGACTTCTTGCTAAATATTGACATTTATTTAACAAAAAGGTTAGCTTTGTAATTCACAAGAACACCGCGGTCAGCCTTTTGGATACGTTGCTCGAGATCAGAGATCGTTTAAAAAAAAAACTATCTATAAATATAAATTATTTTTCACGGAATGGGCGTTTTGTCTACACGATCGAATCAATATGAGTGAAGATGTGAATTTAATGAGAGATGTATGTTCAAATCCCAAAAATGAGCTTGAAATGTCGGTAAAATAAATCATGGCAATGAAAACTCGGCTGGCTAGCTACTGCTACCAAGCTCAACATTACGAGCTCCTATTCTAGGCTAGGTGTTTTGATCATTTTTAACCACGACGACATTTAACATGCTGTGCATATGCGTGCTATCAAACAAAAAAAACTTTTTGAACTCTATGGGCAGTCGACATGTTGTTCCATCCGTTGGTAACATGACTTTAACGTTTTGGCTAAGGGAAAGATTTGTTGAACTAAAAAGGGACGAACAGCTAGATGACTCAAGTTTGTCTACTTTTCTTCACGTGTAAGTAGCGAATTTACATGCAAATTTCAAAAGGTTGGCGCGTAAGTAACACATCCCATCAGACAAGTAATAAGCGACGTTCTGTCTTTGATTTAAAGTCAAATGTTCAGTCTAATCGACGAAGATGTTAAGCCGTGAAATATTTTTTTCTTGTCACATCCTCATCTTTCTGTCCGTGACATAAAGTCTAAAGTTCAGGTGCAAATATAATCTAAGTAGATACAAAAATGGAGACTGGTTAGGCCATATAGGGAAACGCAGTCTGTATGATAGGAACATTTACATATACAGAAGAAAGACTAAACAGTTTGGCAAGAATGACATCATGCTTTGACTGTTTTTTGCAAGTAGAATATATCTGCGGCTTACGGACCAGAATAAAAAAAGAAAATGAAAATAAATAAAGTTGAATTATTAATTTCTTAGTCCATTGACTTAAAACAGACATGTCTTGTTGATCCCGATAAGGAAGCGGTCTTTCCGTCATTTCATTTTTTTTTGATAATCGGCATGTGTTTACCCCTATTTTACCTGATTTTAGGAGAGAATGCGGTCTACGATGGAGCATGCTTGCCTATAATATACATATTAACTCTCGACTTAAAGACACCATCGGGAAACAACGATAAAAGAATGAGTTTTAACTACATGATAACTCATTTGTAGCATAGACAATTTAGTGCTTAGCGTGAGCGGTTCATTTTTTTTTTTATGGTTGACAAGCTAGGTGTTTGACCACAGCTCACCTGATGTTAAGTGAAGGCGTGGCCGAAGATGGTAAAGCACACCTAGCCTGGAATGGAGCCATGGAGAATGGACAAGCCAGTGGGCATGGGTTCAAATCCCAACAATAAGCTTAAGCTGCCGGCAAACAAACATCGTGAAGAAACCGTAATTGTAGGTAACTTTCGATAAAATATACTCAGTTGTTTTAACCTAAAAATCGCAAGTTAAAAATCTTCCGCCAAGCACCTAACAGTGTGTTCCAGAAGCCTCATTTGAGATCCAGTTCCAGTCCAAGTTAAATGTGTTTTCTTCGACCACACCGCAACTTAACATCCGGTGAGCTGTGGATGTGGTCTAACACCTAGATTGTCAACCATAAAAAAGTTAGTAATGGCGAGAGAAATCAACTCCATATCAACTACGGTGAGAATGAGCCAGTTTCAACACGATTCTAATGATAAACTGCTGCGAAACTTGTTTTTCCCATAATGTATGCAATGACGTACGTTTGATATGTTATTGCAACTGCAGAGAAAATGTAGGTACATAACTATTGCTTATATGAAACTAGCGACCCGCCCCGGCTTCGCACGGGTGCAATGTAGATACTAATGTGGTGCATATGCATGTATTGTACATCACTCTGTATATTGATGGAAACTGAATTAAAATCCGTTGCGTAGTTTAAAAGATCTAAGCGTACAGACAATAACATAATATAGGTACCTATGTATGTAATGTACTTAAAAAATAAAGTTTTTTTCCTGAATGTACGAAAAAAATATAAATCTGAGAATAGTTGCATAATTATGTCTTAATTATACAATCTTAGAAAAGGTTAGGTTAGATTATCTTATTCTTAAATGGTCAGAGAATTAATTATACAGGGTGGGCCAGAAAGAATTGCGAATTTGAAAAAAATCATTAAAAAAAACTATGTACAATTCACATACAAATTTTTATTTCTACAAAAATTTACATCTGGGAAATTCATTTCTTAAAAATAACATCATCCAGATGTGCACCATCGCGCTGCAAACATTCTTCGAATCTGAACCTCAAATTGGTAAAAACTCACTGGCACATTGCACGGGGAATATCTGCCATTTCTTTCCGGATATTGGTCTTCAACTGGTCAATTGTGGCTGGGTTATTGGAGTCGACTCTACTTTTTAGGTATCCCCACAAAAAAAAGTCCAGTGGTGTAAGATCCGGACTTCTAGGAGGCCATTCAATGTCACCTCGGCGCGATATCAGTTTCTTAGCAAACATCTCGTTTACGGCCGCCAAAGAGGCATTAGCTGTGTGGCATGTCGCGCCATCTTGTTGAAACCATGTCGCACGATTTCAGATCTTTCAACAAAATGCGACGCAAAGATGTTCTGGGCACCACAAGTTCGGCTGAACGCTTTCGAGTCGATAGAGCAGGATTACGTTGAACTGAAGCTCTAACTTGTTCAATTGTGTCTTCCGTTCTTGTTGACCTTGGGCGTCCCGCAGGCTTCTGTTTGAGAGTCGAACCAGTAGCTTCGAACTTTCTGACCCACGATCAAATCACGCTTTCCTTCGGACACTGATTTAGGTCATGTTATCCAAACTCACGTCGAAATAAACGCCGAACAATAGCGCACGAATCGTGATTTTTATATATGCATCAAATTACCTAAGTACTTAGATTTTTCTTTCATACGCAAACCTAAGTATTTAAAGCTTAAAAAGTTTTATTCAATTCTTTGAAAGGCTTCTAACAAAACCGAACAATTAGTCTTCTAAAATTAAATTCACTTCATAATGTGATAAAGGCCTGTTTAGAGTCAAAACCCTTTCAAGAGCCAGTCATATAAGGCCGCGTCGTGTTTTATAATACAAATTCCTCTACCATTGAAGGTTTAACCCTGGAGTGACCCTAACGTTTTTGAGCACTATAACGAACAATTTTTTATGAATGGACGAATTTGATAAGCACTGAGAATTCATTGCGCTGGCTGTGGAGATTTTAGACCCGTGGTCGTCTGAAACAAAAAAAGGCGAAGGTTTGGAAAATGATTAGTTCTTGAAAGATCCTGGAGCACTACATAATTATGACTATAATGACATTATCCAATTATCAATTTTTTATTATTTCTCTTTGACATCGGTATTTTCTTTTTTGACATTTAATTTTAATTTTTGACATTTGATTTTAATTTTTAAGCAAACAAATTTTTTGACTTGCAACATTTGTACAAAAAAGAAATTTATTAACTAAAAATATTCAACGTGTGGTTTTCAGTAAAGTTGTGATCAAAAATTCCACGTTGGCTCTTTTATTATATCGCACACGACACGTAAGTTGGTCCATTCATCAGCTAATTAAAAACTATTATTTAATCTGTGCAAGGTCATATTATGCAAGAATGATGAGAAGTTTTTGAACGCACTCTTGTGCCCACATGAATGGGCATACAAATATCACATCGTGGGTAGGCACAATAGTTCAAGGAAAAATTGTGCCTCTCTCTATGTTGTGTGTATTTTTGGCCCGCGTAGCTCGTTTGTTTTTATCCACACATAGGAGAAGATGCTTTAAGCATACACTTACTTACTTTACGTATTTCTTGGCAGAGTTGAATCACAGATTACAAAAAAGTAGTACGTTTGCCCCGAAGATGTGTATTCATTCAATCTTGCAGTTAAAGTTATATATGTCAGCAGTGCGGATGATAAATGTATTAACTGGTCAAGCATTGATCAGTTCAGTTTTAAACCAGAGCTTCAGTTCTTTTCATATTAACATTTTATTGGGCTAAACATCTGCTGAAGCCATAGTAACATATATCCAGACTCAGCCAGCGCTTATAATGACCATCATTAATTACATTGCCTGATGTCATGTCTTCTGTTAAAACATTTCAGTGTCTGCCAAATGCACTAAGTTTAAATATTAGCTAGTGAGACCTGTTTTCTTATTTTATTTAATTAGAAACAGGCTTACGTTTGACCACAGCTCACCTGATGTGTGTGGCCTAAGATAGTAAACATAAATTATCTAACTTGAAATAGAATCAATATAGAATAGATGATATAGAATCTAGGTCTCAAGTGAGGCTGTCAAAATACACAGGTGCTTTGGCGATGGATTTTAAACTTTAAGCTAGCCAGTCGAGTACTAGAAAATACCTTACGCTATTATGTTTTACTTTTACTCAAGCTCATTGTTAGGACTCAAAGTTAAACTAAAACTAAAAAAAAAAAACTAAACTAAAGTTTTTACGCACGGTGAACAGATGTTATTTTACGAGAAGGTATTAATTGCCAGAGGTTCAATACAAGCTATATCCAAACCGGTTAGTTCACCTCTAGCCTCTTACTACGAAAATACTAATATATACCGCAAACACGTGAAACAGGTTACGGGTCTGATGGTACCACCCGACGCTGATTAGAATCTTGATATGACAGAGTACTGGCCATACTTCGACCAACTCATATCAGAGAAATGGCTTAATAATAACACACATTTTAATGAATTAAAAAAACTGTTATTTTAAGATGTATATAATTTGCGGTAGAATATCTTATACTTTGCAGTAGAATATCTTATACTGCGGTGGTACCTACTTACACGACCTCCTGCTAAAGAGATCTACTACAAAGTAAAATGAGTGCTACGCTCACAGTTGCCTATTCACACGTCATGCAGCATTAGGGACATTGTCGATGCGTCGCCAACCCAAATGTTTATAAATAGACGTCCTTTTGAAAACGCCACAAATTATAACTCCTTGCAAGTGCGCGGAAAGAAAGAGCGTCAAAACCGTGCGGTACCCGATTTGAAAATGACATGAGCAATTAAACATTATGACAGTCATTTAAAAAATGTTGTGGTTATCTAGACTTATGTTGCTATAGCATTCACATGTTTTTTACAATGGAATCTCTTAGCAGGTCTCGTTTTGCAGCGAAGACTTCTTTAGCAGTGTTGAGCGATTTTTGGTAGGGGCAAAACTTCCTCACTTCTGTCCCAATGACTGGCAATTTTTTTTGTATAATTTTAATCGAACCAATCATTATAAATTACATTTCTACTTTCACGAAGTGAAATATATATAGATCAATTTGAATAAATAACAATATTTTATTGAAATGTAATTTAGTATGTAAAAAGAAAATAAAATTGTTAAAAGTCGGACAATATCGCCTTATATCCGAACAATACATGCGCTTAACTTGCATACAAAGTTACGAAACCTTATGGTAAGACTGTGTTGGCGACATATTATTTATGGGTAAGTGTATGTATAGTGTATGTATAGCTGCCAACTAGCAATTGTTCTTGTGGGAACCGGGACGGAAGCTACCTAGACAAATTGGGGTGATTAGTTAGTTTTCATACAACTTATTTCAATAGGGGTTACAACATTCCATGAACATTCTAGGATATCCAATGTAATCCTTTGTATTTTATAAAATTATTTTAGGCAACTTTTTTAAACTAACCCCATGATCTTTATATCCTGAATCCGAACAGCTCTGTTTTTATAAACTGTCCCACTGCTGGGGTTGGCAGAGTTCACACATCTTTGATAACTTTTTTTTAGTAAATCTCACATTTCCTCATGATTCAAATTCAAATTCAAATTAACTTATTGGCATAAAAACGATACACATTTACATTTATGTCACAAAAAAAAGCAAAAGATATCTTACGTTAAAAAAAAAGAAAAAAAATAATGTTTTATTTTACCGTACATTAGTTAAGAGCGCGCCTAATGCCAGAAAAAAAAACAGCTTCCACCCGCTCTTGTGCGAAAAAACAACATTAACAATTACTATATATATATGTATTATGAGAGTATACATAATTATTTATATATGTAAATATTTCGTTTTATTTAAATACATTATTATATGATTATTTTTATATACTTACTATATGTTTCATTTTTATTTTATTTTTTTCTTATTAGTGTTACATCTCCCGTCTGTTTCTTATGTTTTCTATCGTATTTTTCTTTTCTTGGTTGCCTGGAAGAGATCGCTGTTAGCGATAAGGCCGCCACTTGTGGCACTAGTTAATAAGGTTTGTGGTTCTCTGTACTCTTTTCTATTTATGATGTGCACAATAAAGAGTTATATCTATCTATCTATCTAACAATTGAATTACCTATTTGAAATCCGAGGTCTATTTTTGACCGAATTTTATTTAATTACTCAAAAATGTTACATCTAATTAAAAAAAGTAATTGTTGACTTTACTAAAACATGAGTGTTGATATTTTATTCATAAAAAATAATGTGTTGTCATCGCTGACACTTTCGAGTATTTGAATTAGAGATAAAAAAAAGTCTACGGCATTTGTAGTATTTTTTGTTTTTGTGGAAAACTCCGACCTATTTTCAAGATTCTATCCGGCTATTATACTTCTCCAAGATTATACCCATACGCCAATATTTTTTTGTTGTAATATTTATGTTTTTTAATATCAAAGAGTGCCATCGAAAATACCCCTTTTTCCGTTTTTCTGGCTTTAGACACGCTCCTAAGATACATGTCTACTAACAATCGTGTACCTACTTCTGATTATGTAGGTACCGCTGTGATTTACGATTTAGTTTACAGCCTCGCAAGGCCGCGACATTAAATCGTTGGACCTAGATTCATAACGACCTTATTAGCAACAGGTTCCTAGAAATCACTACTAATGGTACTAGATTTCAACAGGTGTTAACATACCAAAACAAAACAGAATAGTTTAAAAAGAAAAAGTGTAAAGCGATGATAGCTCAGTGGTTAACTCGGTCGGTTCATACGCCGAAGGGCGTGGGTTCAAACCCCAACAATGAGCTTGAGCTGCCGGTGAAGGAAAACATCGTGAGGAAACCATAGCATGGTGGTAGGGTACTTTCTAGTACTCGACTGGCTAGCTACCACCCTCAAGTTGAAAATCTGCCGCCAAGCATCTAACGGTGTGTTCCGGCAGCCTCACTTGAGAGCCAGTTCCATTCCAGGCTAGGTGTGCTTTACCATCTTCGACCACACCTTCACTTAACATCAGGTGAGCTGTGGTAAAACACCTAGCCTGTCAACTATAAAAAAAAAAACCATCTTCGACCACAGCTGTGGTCAAACAAGCTTGCCAAATATTTAAAAAAAACTATGATATGACCGAATTCGACCTTGACTTACTTCGTGTAACTTAGACTAATTTAAATTGACTTTTCATAAAATACTTCGAAATACTCGATACTGGCAAATGCACAGAGTGCAACGTCAAAAACATAGAAAAAGAAGAAGTATTTAGTATTGAAGTATTTAATTAACAAGAATGATAGGTAGTTAGCATAGATCTCATACACGCTACACTAAGTACATATGACGCGACAATGGGAAAATGTTGCGAGGAAATCAGGTCGATATTGATAGTATTCTTTTCTTTTATAAACTGTCATCTTCACGTACGGTCACGGTATACACACAATCTAGTACCTACTTTAACCTTAGATTAAGATCCTACGAACCTCTCCTCTTTTTGTAACGTAAAATTGTAACTAAAGTTGACAAAGGTCACGGACCACAGCGTCTGTGGAGCGTATAATAATAAAAAAAAAAAACTGTCATCTTCAGATTGGCTCAAACTGTTATTTATTCTATGACATTAAATAGATCCCTCTTTTCTTCTAAATGTTGTTGTGCCTGACTGGGCCCATATGTGACTGTGTACCATTTACTTGTATTTACCACATCTTGTAATGTATGGAAGAAATATATACATATCGATGGGTCCTATGTATAAGGGCCAATGTGCAAATTGACAACTTTTCAATAGAGGCTCTCAAAGTTTCAATTTGATATATCTTTTACATGCTTCAACTGAAGTTTGTGAAACTTTGCATAGTTACTATGACACATATGCTCGTTATTCTAGCTGCATTGATTTATTTATAAATATATTTGTTTTTTAATTAATGTAGATATGCCTATATACGTGATTTATTTCATTATAATTATACTGAAAAAAACCAGTAAAAAGGCCGAAGTGTCACTTTGGACGATTTACTTGGTATAAGCTAATTTTGAAAAGACGTGTATTTAATCATTTTTGACTAATCCATATTTAAAGAAAATATTTAAAATAAATAAATAACTAAAACGTACAATAATAATCGAATTATTTTATGAAATAATTCACATTGGCCAATATTCGTTCCTTTACTTGGTGACATAATATTTTCAACCCGCAGTTAGGCCACAAAAACCAAAAATAAATAAAACAATTTGACTTTTTTTTTTTCTTCTAAAGAATCATCGAAGTTTTATGTAATGGAAAGGCAATCAAATAATCAATACTTAATGTTAAACACCTCCCAAAATCATATTGGACTTAAGATTAATCAGTTTGTTTATTGTAGATACCTCGACCTAGGTTGATAATTAAAGTTTAAAATAATATTTGAAAGAAATAAATAGTACTTTTTTATACAAAATCAAAACTAATTTAAAATTCTTAGAAAAATCTTAGGTGTTACCAAATTTTCGTAATACTCATGATAAACTGGTAGAATAATATTTTTACGACATAAACTAGTAAAGTCTTTTTTTTTTTATGGATATGTTGGTATCAACTGATTGTAACACAGTTTTAAGGGTATTTCCGTAGTTCTATCCACTCATTTGTCTTCTTGTTCTAATAGAAAGATCAGAAATGGTAATGTGGTGTTCGAAAACATTTTCAGATAGATTCAATATATTGTAGAACAGAATGTTTTGTTCATGTTTACTGACACGAACTTGTTTGATTTAAGACCAAGGCACTCTTTGTTTATCTGAAGTTTTAGTCCGGTTAAAACAAGCACTTGCGCATCTTTTTGAAGTCAGGGACCATGTTTTGAGTTACATCTATAACATTATAAGGAGCTCCTTTTATTTAAACCCATCTTATTAATGAACTCCGCTCAGGCGGTGTATAAATGTTCTCTTGAAGCTTTCTCAACTGTTGCATGTATGGAATCACCTTCATTTTATGTATGTCCTTTTTCAAGGAAAGTATGTTTAGTATTAATACTAAGTTATTTAGCTGCATACATATATATACATAAAAACATTATTCTTTTTCTATTTTGGCTAGTACCAACAATTACCACACAACACAATACAACACAGAACAATTATCTAACCAAAGTCTAAAGTCATCGTAGCCTTCCTTAGTCTTAAGTTTAATAATATCGTAAACACAGCTAGCTATGCCGTTTGAGCCCTTCTTAGCTAATTGTTAATTCCACAAGTAGTAGATATCAACCTAATTTCCAATATCAAGGTCTAATTTCCAAAAAAAAACGGATAAATTATTAACTTAATCGCTTACAGTAATAAAATAAACTAATTTCACAACTAGGAGCCAGCAATACCTTTTGTAAATCAAGTGTAGCACATGTTTATGAGTCATGTTTATCGTTCTGTTTTAAAGATCTAGACAAATTTGTACTATTTATGTGATTTTTAAATATGTTTTTTTTTTATTTCCGGCGTTATGGGACTGTGTTTATAAGAATGACAGAGGTGAGATTGATCCTTTTTGGGTTTGTGAAATGATAAAATGTTATTTTTATTCACTACATCTCTATATTGCCTTAATAACTCGCATTTGATACCATACTTAGAAGTGCTGAACTGACAGATTGGCCGTTGACGTAAACAAAGACGCGGGGTCTCCCCGCGTACAAAGTCTCAAATAACCGTTTGCCCTTTATACGTTTAAAATTGTACCACATAGGCCCTTTTACTGCAGCCAAAAAACCTGTTTTCACTTATAAATGTGTATTTTTTTTAGTGCACTTTGTTAACTAGTGTAAAAGGAAGCATTTAAAACAAAAAAGTGAAAATGCTCAATTTGTTGCATTGGCCCATATACATAGGACCCATCGATATATCTTGAATCTGTGTCGATTTCTGATGTAGAAATTAAACTAGCTGCGCCCCGCGGTGTCACCCGTTACACACGTATTCGGGATAGAAAGTAGCCTATGTATAATTGTATATACATCAAAGTTAGTATCTATAAAAATACGGATTTCCTATAATTATTTTGATGTCAAGATTACGGGTTGAAAATAATTTGGCCATATTTCATTTCATAATTTCAAGAGACGAGAACCATTTGAAACTATTTTTTTACTTCACATAGCTGAAATACTATGTGAAGTAAAAAAATATAAAATAAATAAAATAAATAAATAAATATCGTAGGACTATACACACAGCGCCATCTGGCCCCAAACTAAGCAGAGCTTGTGTGATGGAAGTCAGATAACTGATATGTATTTATAGTATTTATTAATTTCAAAGTTCCACATATTGTATAACGACAGATAAAGTAATGACAAAACACATTGATTGCCTTATTTCAACAGACTAGTCTCCTAATCCAGGGTGTCAGCTACGCCCAGTATTTTTTTTTATCAGTAGTTTTTGCGTGGAAGAGTACCAATCTTCCATCCATCCATCCATCATCATCAGCGTTTTGTAGTCCCAAGACACGCCACTCAGCCCGATCTTCGGCTTTTCGCTTCTATCCACCGCCAGCTGTCCTACGTATATCGTCACTCCATCGAGTGTCAGGTCGTCCTTCGCCACGTTTGCCAATTCGCGGTCTCCACTCTAGAACACGTCAATCGTTGTCTCGACCAAGCGCTCGAAGAGTCAACACGTCCTGAGGATGCCTCGTGTAGAGGTGAAACACGTGTCGACAAAGTGGTTGCTGCAGAGAGGAGGGTTCATGATTATTTTAATTAGATTTTTTGTGGTTTTAATTTAATTTTTGTCAAATTAAGAATATTTCTAAGTTTATGAGTTCTAGATTTTAAGTAAGATTAGGGTTTTTAATTAATAAGCAGTGTAAAATTAGTTTAATTTAAGTCTCCTCGTCACTGTTGGAACTGGAACGACTGTTAAGCGGAAATAAACTAAATATAGACATTGAACATTTAAAAATGAACTTCCGCAAAGTAACGCCTGAATCAATCAATTAATCGTTATCAGTCTACACCATCCATCCATCCAATATGATATCCATATAATATTAGTGGGATTAGTAGGATACATTCCTTTCATAGCTACACATGAGAAATCTAGATCCCACCAAGATTGCAGCGCTAAGTGATGCATACACGCAATCTCGTGTAACAACGTTGTGCAATACAATCTCACGTTGCGAGATTGGCTCTGCCATTAGGTGCACCTTACAAACATGAAATCAATTTTAGCCTATCTAATCAGTCGATTAATTAGTGGTAGGTCTTCTTAGCAGGTCGTCCAGGTAATGAGACGAACGAGACACTCTCCTGATGCTAAGAGATAAATGAAGTAAATATCGGAGGACATTACACACAGCGCCATCTGACCCCAAACTAAGCATATCGTGTACTATGGAAGTTAGATTACTGGGCTGTTGAGACTAACCATCGAAAGTCTCAAAGTAATGAGCGCCAAAGCAGCGATGCCCTGCCCTATCCATTGCAGCGATACACAGAACCTCGAGTAATAAAACAAAGTCTAGGGCATAGGTCTAGGGTTCATTACTTTGGGACTTTCGATGTCTATTCTATTCACTTACAAACAAAAAAAAAATCGGTTCATCGGTTCGGGAGCTACGATGCCACAGACAGACACACATATACAGACACGTCAAACTTATAACACCACATCGTTTTTGCGTCGGGGATTAAAAAGGATTGCTTTCAAAGTAATTTTCAATGGCTTTTTAAATTCGGTATGATTTAATTCTGTGGCTCTCCCACGTAGAAAGTTATATTACATACAAGTACATATTTTATATATACCATTTGACAGAAATTAAAAGCTTAGCAGTCATCGTAAATTGGTTTAACAGTAAATTCACGTAACACGCTACTTGTGCCTACAAAGTGTTCGCGGTTCACTGACCCGCAGCCATCAAACTGCGGATTGAGCTGTCCAAACACAAAGCCAATTATATCACGAAGCCTTTCACGAACATTTATCTATTCAGCATTCGCTAATCTACCTTTCGGATGTTTAGTTTCAACTTTTTGTGCCTTAAAAAATATATCTTCTTTCACAATTATACGAAGTTTTGACAGCCTAGTTGACTTCCAAATCCAAGATCTATGTACTTCAAATCTCACGGGATGCACTATCATGACTGTCCGCACGCTCTGTCTTTTCTTGTGCGTATTGACGATAACTTCAAAGGGTGATGGCTAACATCGTGAGGAAACCTACATTGTCGAGTTTAAAAGTCAAAGATATGTGAAGTCTGTCAACCCGCACTTGGCCGGCGTGGAGGACTACAATCTACGCCTAGCAGTTTATAAAAACAACGCCGATCCTTACAATAGCTAATAAAGGATTGCATATCCTTAGACTGGTAAATAAATAATGCATTGTAGGAAGAATATAATAGAATGGAATGGAATGTAACTTTGATAATACTTTATTTGACAAACCAAGAAATGTACAATACATAAAGGGAGAACAAGAAAAACTGAATCTCGGGCACTGACTCCTTCCTGCGTTAGGAGATTAATATACTTTTTTTTGTGGTTGACAGGCTAGGTGTTTGTCCACAGCTCACCTGATGTTAAATGAAGGTGTGGTCGAAGATGGTAAAGCACGCCTAGCCTGGGATGGAACTGGCTACGTTTTTAGTAATAAAGATACACTCATCATAACATACTGTATATGTGTATATACATAATATATATGTAACAGTAATTAATTAGCCAATTACATGACTTAACTATCAGCATTTACATTAGAGTATGAACTCACTTGTTTGTCTTCGTAATTTTAATAACAATCGCGCACCTCCAACGCATTGTAACTATTAGTCAATCTAATCCCACGTTAAAACAATTAGACGGCAAAACCCCAACAAAGTATCCCACTAATATTATAAAAGTAAAAGTGGATGGATGGATGTTTGTTATTCTGTCACGCAAAAACTACTGAACGGATTTGGATGAAATTTGGTACGGAGGTAGCTGGATTAACTACTTTTTATTCCAAAAACATGTAGCGTGTAGCACCGCGGCGCGTAGCGAGTTGGAAATAAATATTAGGTACTTTCGTACGAGGCCAAACGTGTGAAATTTACTAGAAATACATATCTAGACTTACTATAGCGATTCTAGACTGTATTCGAAACTGTTCAGTATTGATCGCTGTTAGCTCGGTAGAATATCTGCTTCAAGAGCGCATGAGAGGGCGTGGGTTAGATTCCGACCAAGACAAACTTTTATGTGACGATAAAAGTTTGTTCTGTGTCTGGGTGTTTTGTATGTATTATAAGTATGTATTTGCAAAAAATAATAATCTAAGTATTCAGTTATCTAGTTCCGATACTACAAGCTTTGCTTAAATTGGGGCTTGATGTTGTTTTTTCTGGCTCCTCAAAAACTCAGAATAAAACATTATTTTTAGTTCCTTTGTTTACTATAAATTGTGGAAAAATAAAATTATAGTTTAAATTTTTTTTTAAACTTAAAATCAAGTAAGTTTATTCCCTTAAAACTGCAAGCAAAATGTTTATCAAACTGTGTATGCCTATAACTGGCGCATATATAGGAACATATCTTTTTGCAATGTGTTTGTAAATTTAGCAATATGTGTACGGTTGGCGTACCTTAAGAAATAATTTAAAAAAAAAGATGACACCGTGTAAAATGTTCTACGATATATAATGTTAGACTACATAACGATATGTCATTGAAATCTTATAGCCTACTTTGCAATATTCGTGATTTTAGTAATCGATAAATATGTAAAATGTATATGTTTAATATGAAGTCACATAAATATTTGAGTATCACAGGATTAAACTTAATAAGTACGGTTTTTGTACACTGAGCGTGATGGAAACTGCTCTGATTGGCGGTTCAGGCCCCACCACTGACACGAAAGAAGAGAGGCCATGGTGGGCGCCCGGGAACGACAATCATTGTGGACGACCGACACAAGTCACGACGCCTGATAAAGATATATAATGGGTACTTAATGTATAAATACTGTCATGTGTAATACCGAGAAGATGTTGAAATACAAGGAGGTATGAATTATCCAGAAGTCTTAAGTTTGATTTTAATAATAAATATACAAAATACTTCTTCACGACCAATTCTTGAATGGTACATCAGTTACACCTAGAAGTACCGTTAAGAATTTGCATTTACATTCTCTAAAATAGACATTGAAGAAAGAATGAGCCATAAATCTGCTATTAAAGTGAAAGAAAGTAACTTGCGAGTCGGGGCCTTAGAGTAATGGCTACTTTTTACAGCACGTATCCATCATCATCAATCGAATCATAAATTATTTTTTAGTTTGTATACACTACTATGGAAACTAACGCGGTTTTGATACATGCTTGTTTTACCGGTTAATTTCTTCGTGGTACTCACCTAATAGTTGATCTTCTTAGCAGGAGGTCGCAAGTAGGTACCACAGTACCAAATATTCTGTAGTAAAGCAGTAGGATGTAAACATTACTGTTTAGGTTTGAAGGATAGGTAGCTAGCGAAATTAAAGGTTTTTTTTTTATGGTTGACAGGCCAGGTGTTAGACCACAGCTCACCTGATGTTAAGTGAAGGCGTGGTCGAAGATGGTAAAGCACAGCTAGCCTGGGATGGAACTGGCTCTCAAGTGAGGCTGCCGGAACACACCGTTAGATGCTTGGCGGCAGATTTTCAACTTGAGGGTGGTAGCTAGCCAGCCGAGTACTAGAAAGTACCCTACCACCATGCTATGGTTTCCTCACGATGTTTTCCTTCACCGGCAGCTCAAGCTCATTTTTGGGGTTTGAACCCACGCTCTTCGGCATGCGAATCTACCGCGCTAACCACTGAGCTGTCATCGCTACATCGCTATAACAGGTCTGTTAAGAGCTAAGAATAACCATCGATGAGCGCTAAAGCAGCGATGCCCTGGTTGGTTTTGCTATTCAAAGTTCTGTGTGTGTTTTGCAATGGTCATGGACAGGCGTTATCTCTTACCATCAGAGCGTAATCGCACGTCTCATTACTTTCACATGGTACAAAAAATTTTTTTGCAAAAGACAAGACATGAGCGTGCCAAGCAAGGTGAGGCCGCACGCGCGTTGTAATCAGTTTTGTCTCCATGAAAAAGGCCACCGGATGTGACTGAAGCTATACTTTACATTATATTACTTGCCGACGCAGCATATAATTCAGCAGTTTATGATAAAAACACCACTATTTTTAATAATAAACACTCGATAAATACAAATTTCCGCTGACTTTTTAATTTTCTATCAACAGATGGCGCCACGGCGATGAAGATGAGCGCCCGCGCAGTGGCGCTATTCTGCGCCGTGTTGGCGGCAGTTGGCGCCACCACCGCCTACACGGTTGACTGTAACCACGAGTACACTGACTGCGATACTGAACTTAGTAAGTTTTTGTTATAATTGACAGACATAGGTTTTACTACAACTCATCTGATGTTAAGAGACGGCAAGGTACATAATTATGTTGTTGTAAAAGGCAAATACAGATTATTTAATGACAATGACCTACGTTATACTTTCGACTCTTAGAGAATACAATTTTTGTCGCTTGACACTCTGTATAATACATACAAAATGGAACAGTGCCGGTTTGAGGATATACACATATTTTTTTTTACATTATCATCACTCCACCTTTTCTCATGGCGTCTTGCGACATTTGCCGATTCACGGTCTAATATGAAAATCTACCATCTAGTATTTTAGAGGACTGAACACAAGTGTCCATACCAATTATCAGACATCAACGCGCTCTTCCTTTTTTTAAACATTTTTTTTTTTTCATTTTTAATGCCACATTGTTATATGGCATTAAAAATAAAAAAGAATCTGTTTTCACAAAGATCGAGCTATTGTATTTTTCCATTCCCAGTTTAGAAATGGAGCCACAATAAATCAAAACGGCTTAGCTACGCCAATAATAGTAAACCAATTAGTTTTTGTCTGATCACTAACGAAGTCTCGGTTAGTGATTTCATATTTTAAATTCAGTTATAGCATATAGTTAGCAAATCTTCATGATAGAAATAGCGTATTTGTCCTAGTTCTTACTAAAATTATGGTATTTCGGATACTTTTACTCTTTATAATGGGAATTTCTTTCGGCTTGTGGTTTCAATTTAACTGAGCGAATTATGTATGATGCCTCTTAGGGTATAATCATGTAAACCATGTCAGACTAATGTCTTTTTTGTTGGTACATTAATTATGTTTTTACTCATTTGTAATTTCAATTTTTTTCAAGAAAAAGGTTTGATTTAAGTTGCCGCGTCTTGCGATTTGCGTGATTTTCTAGTTTTCAGTTTTATTCTAAGCATCCCATGGAAAAACTACCTTCGTAGATCACACTTTTTTTCTTCCTCTGATCCGTTCCATCCTATGGTTGCTGGAAGAGACCTCTTTTAGTGATAAGGTCGCCAGTTGTTACACCAGTTAATTAAATTTATTTCTTATAAATAATTTAATAATTTTAATTTCTTTCTTTCTTAATTTTAGTGTGTACAATGAAGAATTAGTCAATCAATCAATCAATATATGGATTAATCCTAAGTGTGTATTTTTAACAAACTCAAGAAAGGAGGAGGTTCTGAATTCAACTGTATGTTTTGTTACGTGATAATTCCGCCAATTATAAATCGATTTTGATAATTCTTTTTTTGCTTGGTAGATCATACTTCAGAGGTGAATATAAATTTTATAGAAATCGATCGAGCGGTTTTTAAATAATACACACATTTACAATTAAAAATAACCGACTCTATGACCCTACGACCAACTAAACGCACTGCTCCAATGAAACAGCGAGATTCCGCAGTAAACGAAAATATCATCGATGTATACAGTTTTTGATATTTGTTGATAACGCCAGTACACTGGCCGACATCTGACGGTGCCAGAGTATCCACGCAAGTAACATCCCAGACCAAGGCTTATAAGCCTGTGTTTACATCTTCTACATCTACAAAGGATGTCGAAAAAATGTGCGTTATACTGATGCTATCGCTAATTCTTGATTCAAGTACGTAACCAACTTGCTGCGTAATATTTAATTGCATTTTTGATATTTACAGACGAATGTTACACTAGATTTTTATTGCTAGTAAAGATCCCACAGCCTCAATGAAAATGCATAATAACTATTGATTATCACGGCAACTGTCGATTTGTTAAAGTTTGTGTTACGGGCTGTGACCAATATAATGGTATGGAAGTTTTGAGAAATTATTCATCTATGAAGACCCCAGGATTACTTTGATATATTTTTTCAATGAACCTAATATTAATAAACAATAATACCTATCATAATACCAACATAGAAGACGTCTTCGTTACGAGCTAAGATAACTGTCTGCCATAATGTACAACTACATTACGAGTTAAGATAGCTGTCTAATATTTAGTAGATATAGTTTACCTAAATACCTTTTAGGATAAATACATACACAATTTGCGCAAGAAGTTTATGACACATTCAAAGCATTTTAGACTAGAGCCATGTGAGACCAGTTCTAGCCCATCGTTGCTCAACGACCAGCAATCATCGTGCCAGCCTAATCATCAACCATTTAAACAAAAAGACGAAGCGAGCGTGGAATCCCAAACACTTTCCGAAAAAGGCGTCGGTGAAGTCACGATTTTGCCTCATCGAGGGGCCTATTTTACGACCAATATTAACTTCTGTGGCCGGTACGCCTTGGGTAATCCCAAATTTACGTATTTATTTAAATATAAGTGATAATTTTAAATGTTCATTCGACAAAAACTCATTTTTACTTATTTGACTGTTTTGGTTTTTTTTGTACTATATTTTTGTAAGGGATCAACGTCCTTCATACGTAGAGCAGCTGATTTTTGTCACGATTTGATAGTTGTAGCTATTGTAAAAGTTGTTCATTTATGTAATGATGAGCACAATGACCTTTTCCTTTTGGGTTCGTACATACACATGTACAAATAGCCTTGTATGGTAAGAATAAGGATGAATATGTTTCATTTGAATGATTTATTTTCTTTTGATGACACACACTGACTTTTTACCTTCTCAGTGAATTTTATCCATAACAAGGCTGCGTGGATGAAATCGTCCTATATCAAGAAAAGTTATATATCTTTCTATTTGCAAGTAGAAGAAAAGTTTTAACCAAGCCATGCGTTTCTAGAAAATTTTAAAAGTTTTGACATTCTTTTTAAATTAATGGTCTGTTAGATATGGAGGAATCCTACCCCTTTTTTCCTTTTTGGCTTATGCTCCATTTTGATTAGGCACTATTATGGTAAATAAATAAACTCTTTAATGTTAACACCAAAGATTGTATATTACATAAACTAAAAAATAATGTAACAACCGGATTGGATTGTACACTCTTTGGTTCTATTTAAGGAATCACAGAAGAAAGACGAATAGGCGTTGCAAGCCCGTCTCGTACGAAACTCTAAAAGAGTAAAAAAGTTTTTGTCCTTAGGCGAGTTTACCATGAAGAATTGAAGACGGTATACAAAAACTTATACAAAAAAAAATAACACGTTTTTACCGTGCAAGTTTTTACATTAATATATCAAAGCATCGTCCACGATTTATGAATAGACTTCCAAGTAAGCGTCGTGTTTCCTTACTAAGGAATAATATTACACGTTCATGATAAATGCTATGTGTTGCTTTAGTACGTGAGTCACCTAACGTGGCACTTTTAGCCAACTTAAAGCTTATTCTATGTTTACGGCCTGCGATAGCGTCTAAAACATGCGGCAGGCTAAAACCGCGGTAAAGTCTGTTGCGGTACATGCAAAAGCAAACAATACATCACGATGAAACAAAAATTCATTAAAAGGGAAGCGACATCTATTGTTTTTGTATCTGTATTATACTGTCTATGCTTACACTGGAACGGTAGGTGGCACTGATTCACGTGTCATAGGGCAGACTTTATTTTCGTTTAGTATTAAAGCTTGCCGTGATATTCTATAAATTTTTATTGCTGCTTCACCTCGTTAAATGATGATTGGATGTATTTGGCTCTACAGTACTAAATATTGGCTTGACCAACTTAAAGCTCTGAAATTTATTAAGAGGCTAGGTCATGTCTCAGCAGTAAATAGGTCGTCTAGGTATGTAGTAGATCTCCTTAGCTAGAGGTCGTCTAGTTCAGAATCGCAGCAGTACCAGATATTCTGCCGCCAAACAGTAGTATGTAAACATTACTGTGTTCCGGTTTGAAGGATACTGAAGCTAGCGAAATTACAGGGCTGTTGAGACTAACTATCGAAAGTCTTAAAGTAATGATCGCCAAAGCAGCAATGCCCTGGATTTTGATCTGCTATTCAAAGTTCTGTGTATCGCTGCAATGGTCATGAACATGCGTTATTTCTTACTATCAGGAGATCGTCACCGACGTAAAGTCGGTTTTAAATTGCTTTCGGAGATTGTGCGTTGGAATTGCACAATTGATTCCACCTGCCCCTTTCTACTACCGGACGTGACAGCTAGACGGACGCGATCATAACGCTATCCGTACACGGTGGACGTAGATATCTAAGATAGATATTAGCTCATATCACTACTTAACATTAGATAGGATGTTGTCAAAATGCAAACTTACTTTGAATAAAAAAGATGTAAAAAGCTTGAGAATTGACATAACTATATATATATATACCGACGTAGATACTCGAATCTTAAAAAAAATCTATAAACAAATTATCAAATAATACGTTATGTAGAGGGAGGACTTTTTTAAATTTATTTAAAACATTATTTAAAAACAGTATATATATATATACAATAGTTTAGTACCGTAATATATTTTGGTTTGACTCGGTACAAAACACTTACATTGTACCATTTTACTAAAAACTACCTGCTTACAACATTCTACATAAAATCCAAAGTGAGGCAACAAAATACAAAACTCCAAACGACTTCTTAGTGTTCAAATATGTACACTTTCACTTGTCTTACACGG
Organism: Biston betularia; assembly: GCA_905404145.2. NCBI lineage: Eukaryota > Metazoa > Arthropoda > Insecta > Lepidoptera > Geometridae > Biston > Biston betularia. The sequence continues at coordinate 8,892,798 of FR989879.1, forward strand.
CCATATCCTAAAAGTATGGTTATCTTTCGATTTCTAGCATAAGTTTTTCAAACTATCCATAGACAATCATAACATGTTTTTTTGCTTTAAATCTAACGTAAAATTTTGTTAAAAATGAACTGGCCATGATATTCAACCAAGGTTACTAAAAGTAAATCTTCGGTCGTATGAGGAAGTGTGCAAAGGAAACGGATACCAAACCTGTATATATATATTTAGATTAATGTGTAACCAACTTACTGACTCGGTTCGTAGCGTTCGTACGTCCAATTAGACGCACTTTGATTTAGTCGCATCACTGGCTTCCGAATAAAAAAAGCTGAATCTTGATTCGTCATAAGACAACAGTTACATCATAAGAAGAATGGATGCAATTCAGTTTTAGTTAACAAAATATGACTAAAATGAAACTCAAATCTATGAACTCTTTGCTGGAGTCTGTTTCCCGGAAAGTACAATATGGGTGTTTTCTAATCAGGAGTACCTAAACTTGTTCCCTCTAGGTAAGCGTGTTCCATCTTAGATAATATCGTTGCTTAACATCAGGCAGGATGTAGTCAAACGCAAACCTATTCCGTATTAAAAATGAAATAAATAAAAGACTCCGAGAATAGTCATCGCTGCGCTGTCATGTTTTTTTTTGTTACTTTTTTCTCCTTTTTCTTGGAGTCGCACTCTGTGCATTCTGCCAGTTTCGATGTCACTGTATTTTGTGTGCAGTCTGCAGTCTTCAGCTTCATTCTCTTTGTGGCCCTGTCTTCGGGTTTTGCAAGTGATATCAAACATCTATAGTTACAGTCAAAGTTCAGTCTTGGTCAAGTCTAGTCAAGTCCAGTCATGCCTTAGTGAAGTAGTGGCGATGTTAGTATAAGCTTCCATGAAGTTTTGGAAGTAACACGAAAAGTCTTGTTTCACCACATTGTATCACTTTCCTACACTCGCGCTTGTAAGTCGGCACTTTATTAATAAAACACCACTATTTTTATACATAAACACTCGAAAAAACACTAGTTTTGTAATAAAATACAATGGGGCGACATGACTCTTTCCACGTTCCTGCCAAATTTCTTTTTTCTTATTATGAGCTTATGGTGTACTAAACCTTAATGTACTTATTGTATTGTATTATAATTACAAGCAATTTTAAACAACATTGGCGTCTATTATTCTGAATATGCATATAAACCCTCGACGTGTATTGAGTACATTATAAAAGTTATTATATTTTTGGCTTTGCCCTTCTGAATTAGCGCTAATATTAACAACCTTTGGGCGCGTTCAACTTAAAATTTCCGAATATGTATTGCGAAATCATCTTCCCATTTATACTTTGTACATTTGACCGGTCAGCGGCCTTGCCAAAGCCTTAAAATGTACCTTTTTCACTCCACAACCATCTCCAATTCCTTTCAAATGTCTAAAACGGCACTGGCTTAACTTTTGTACGATTTTGGATTTTTTTCGTTTTCTTTTTCACTGGGATCGATCATTAGCATACATTATGATAACACGAAGTTCAATAAAACTTGAAACTTGTACCTGAATTCTGTTAAAGCATACACAATATACATGCATAAAAGTAAGCTCGCATATCTACTTCGTAATATGTTTATGTGACAGTTGGCGACATATCCCATATCTGGTTTTAACCGGATATTTTTAAACATTTTATTACCATTATCAGGAACTCAAAACTCTACCTGGCCATAATAAAAAAAAAAAGTAAACGAACGCCTCACCTCCCGACACCATGGAGCCGTTTTATTTTTTTGTTGAATTTAAAACACGAGCATATTTCGGTTTTGTTTTTTACAAAAAGCTAATTCATATTCTTTGTAGTCAATGAGTCATGTTACGGATTAGATGCCAATTACATAGTTAAGCTCTCAAGAAGCCTATGTTCAACATAATTGAGCCAAAACAGACACGGCAGGTACCGCTCAATAGTACCACCAATTAGCCACAGAAGGTCAAAAATAATTGAAATAGTACGAAAACAATTGAACATATTTATTCAATTGTTTAAAACGTTTTGGGTAAAATTCTATGAGAAATAATAATGAATGTCACCTGATGTTAAGTGAAGGTGTGGTCGAAGATGGTAAACACACTTAGCTTGGAATGGAACTGGTTCTCAAGTGAGGCTGCGGGAACACACCCGTTTGATGGCGGCAGATTATCAACTTGAAAGTGGTAGCTAGCTAGTTGAGTACTAGATAATATATTACAAATTTCCAGTTTAAAAAACCGACTCCATGACCCATGGCTAACCAAACGCACTGCCCCAATGAAACAGCGAGGTTTTCGGAGTAAACGAAAATATGATCGATATATTTTAAGATTTTTGTTCATTTTTAAAAACCGCTAGATCGATTTCGATAAAATGTATATAGGACCACCTCTGAAGTATAATCTACGAAGTAAAAAAAGGATCATCAAAATCGATTAATAATTAGCGGAATGATCGCGTAACATACATACATACATACAAAAAAAAAACATACAGACGAATTGAGAACCTCCTCCTTTTTTGAGTCGGTTAAAAATACCCTACCACCATACTTACACCATACCAGTCCAGTATACCTAGTCTTGCCATAAATATTGTAACAAAGAAAATTTATTTTTTTCTTTTGCAAATAACATTTATTACTTTTACAGTGTGTTAGTTTAATACATAAATATAAAACAATTTAAAATATAAAAAGCTTATTCGAAGTGGTCTCCATTGGCTACAATACAGTCCTTTAAGCGTTGAAGCCAGTTATCAATAGAAGTACGCACTCTTTCTATGGGCAAATTCTTCACTGCCAATCGTATGGATTGTTTTAGGGACTCCAAATTATCATGGCGTTTAGAGCAAGCCGTACTCTCTAAAACTGACCATAAATCATAATCCAGCGGATTAAGATCGGGACTAGACGACGGCCAGTCTTTAGCTCTGATGAAGTCCGAAACGTTCGCTTCCAAACAAGACTGCGTGGACCGAGCATTATGACCGGCGCCGAGTCTTGCTGGAAGGACCATACTTGGTTATTGAAGATGGTGTTGTTAACTACTTAACTACCTTCTCAAGAATGGTATCTTGATACACTTGTGCCGATGTTTTGATACCTTTTGAGACCTTTTTCACAAAAATATGGCTCAGTCACTCCTTCATAGCCAACACCCCACCAAACAGATATGAGTAGGGCGGATCTTGTAACGGCCATGAGGCTTCGGTCCGGTCACATTCCGCTCAACAGATTCCTTTACCTGATGGGCAAGTCCGATACGCCAAACTGCACGGAGTGCGGGGTGGTCGAAGACGCATTTCATATCATAGCGGAGTGTGTCCGGACCGAGGCTGAGCGATATGATTTTTTGGCAAAAGCTAATATTAACCTGAAGAATGTAGGGTGGTGTAGCAGTGTGCTGGCTGATCCCTTATCGGAAGAAGCCAGAATACTGTTCCGCATCACCAGTATTTATAATAAGCGTAGGAAATAAGAAAATTTTGCTATAGACCAATGAGGGTGGCATAGTCATGTTTGACTAAACCCTCTATAAAAAAAAATAAAGATTAAAAAAAAAAAAAAAAAACCCACCAAACCATCACTGAAGTCGGATAATGCCCACGTTGCACTCTGTCGACTAATTGGGAAGCTTCCTTAGAGCTTTGAGCATAAATACGGTCATTTTGTTTGTTAAAATGTTGCTCAATTGTAAAAAATTTCTTATCCGTAAACAAAAATTTTCTGTGACCTCCTTTTGCGTACCGCTTCAGTAGTTGTTTCGATTTTACCACCCTATTCTTTTTTAAATTATCATTTAAGAAGTGACCAGTGCGTCTCTTATAGGCTGCAAGTCCTAAGTAATCTTTTAAAATACGCGACATGGTTCTAGGTGCCATCTTCATCTCCCAAAATAAAATCTTTTGCTTTCGGACAGGATTTCTTCGAATTCTACCCCTTACTGCTTTGACCACCTTTTTCGTACGAACACTACGTGGACGGCCAGATCTCTTTCTGTTACAAACAGAGGAGGTCTCATTGTACCTATTAATAGCCCGGTACACAAACATTTGACTAATACCAAGCGTATGGAGAGTTTTAAAAATTGCATTTGGCTCCATACCTACTTTGCGTAGTGCAATCACAGCGATTCGGTTCTCTTTGTCACCCCACTCCATTTTAATATCGCAAAATAATGTACAATTTATTGGCGCCAAAATGAAAAAACACAATGAACAATCATATAAAAATTACAGATTCCAAATTCAAATGTAATATTTTGTTTATTTTTAGTTTTAACAGTATTTATGGCCAGACTAAGTATATGGTTTATATAAATGTACTTATTTAGTACCATCATATATGTATCCTTAAGCACATGGTGTAACATTTCTTATTCATAAAATTAGTAGAGCTAAAAAATCTACATTTGTTTGTATGAATTAATTAAATGCAACAGAGATGGCCTTATTCTGATCATCAGAGTCGTGAATCGTGAGTCTCTTTGATATCGCAACGATGTCGTAATCTCTTCTGTTTCAATAAATAATGTAAACAGATCGTGAGATCACAATGCCTGATGATTGGTAGTTTATTAAGGTAAATAAATTATCATGTGAACTATAAACCCGGTGGTAAGGTATGACAAACAGATATTTGATCATTGCTCATGTTAAATGACATGTTAAGTGTTGGTGAAGGTAAACACGCCTAGTCAACGGTATGGTCGATGATGGTAACACATACATAATGGTTTTTTTTTTATGGATGACAGGCTAGGTGTTTGACCTCAGCTCAGCTGATGTTAAGTGAAGGTGTGGTCGAAGATGGTAAAGCACACCTAACCTGGAATGGAACTGGCTCTCAAGTAAGGCTGCCGGAACACACTGTTAGGTGCTTGGCGGCAGATTTTCAACTTGAGGGGGGTAGTTAGCCAGCCGAGTACTAGAAAATACCCTACCACCATGCTATGGTTTCCTCACGATGTTTTCCTTCACCGGCAGCTCAAGCTCATTGTTGGGGTTTGAACCCACGCCCTTCGGCATGCGAACTTACCGCGCTAACCACTGAGCTATCATCGCTACAAAATGTTATATCTAGCCTAGAATGAGGCTTTATTTTTTAATCGCACGAATGAGTTTTTGTAACGAATTTTGCAGGCGTTTGAATGTTTTCTTTTTTTTAATGTTTGACAAGCTAGGTGTTTGATCACAGCTCAATCAAGCAGCATAATTATTTTATATGTGACATATTATTTCTTTGACATTTTCATTGTATTGACATTATGTTATGATTTTGATATTTTTAAATATGAATGGAATAATGATCTGTAATTTTGGTGTTATTAATAAAGTATTTATTTGTATTTGCATCTAAGTGACGGTGTGGTCGAAGATGGTAAAGCACACCTAGCCTTAAATAGATTATGATACATCCTATCCTTCAGATAAATAATCAAATGTATTTTCGCATACATTAACGGGAACATTTGATTTAAAAATTAGGGTCTCTATGAAGTAGAGAGATGGCCCACTACCACCCATACATAGTGGAATTTCCTTGGGTATGTACCAAACATTTTGATGCTACGTTTCTCATCCTTATGGCCAGGGAATGGAACAAGCTGCCGGCTTCCTTGATTCCTGATAGATATAATCCAGATCTTTTCATGGTCAGAGTGATCTAAGTCTGTGCTTCATATTCGACAACATCATCGCTTACCATCAAGCAAAATGGTGGCCTAACGCAGACTTATTCGTTTAAGAAAAAATCATATCGTTAGATTATTATTGACGGCAGATTTTCAACTTGAGAATGGTAGTTAGATAGCCGCGTACTAGAAAGTACTAGTACACTACCACCGAGCTATGGTTTTCTCACGATGTTTTCCTTTACCGGCTGCTCAAGCTTATTATTGGGATGTAAACCAACTAACCAGTTATTTTTGCTTCAATCAGCAGAGAAAATGTCAATACCATAACATGGCAATTAGTTATAACCATTATATATAACCGGTATTCCGCTAATTATTATCTACTAGCTGCGGCCCGCGGTGTTACCCACTACATGTTTTCGGGTAGCAAGTAGCTGTGCTAATCCAGGGTCTTAGCTACCTCCATACCAAATTTCATCCAAATCCGTTGAGTAGTTTTTGCCTGAAAGAGTAACAACTAACAAACATCCATCCATACTCACAAACTTTCACATTAATAATATAAGTAGGATATGATAGAATTATAAATTTTGTAAACTATTATATAAGTAGATGTGACATTCAAAGACTAACTAAATCAAATTGAAGTAAATCATTGAATCGAATGTTGATTTGCAAACGAATTTTAAATTGTACCTACCGAATTCTTTAAAGCGTAATTTCGTATTTTATACTGACGCTAAAGCCCCCAAAAAAGTAAATACAGTTAGATAGCAACTAAAAATACACAGTGAAATCAGGAAGAGGTTATCTCATAACCTGCTGGCATAACTGACGGTTGTGAAGCGCGACCGACGCACGCATTGCACGATGACGAGCGACTGCTGTCATCTGTCAACAAAATCTTCATGTTATGTAACATTTTACTGAGTTTTACAAACCAACTGTAATTGCTGTGAAGTCGCGAGTGCATCGGTTTCTTCTAGGCAAACGTGCTCCACCGTGGACCGCATCTTCGCTAGACATCGGGCGGGATGACGGTCAGACGCAAGCCTACATATTATTTTAAAAAAATATTGTTGTTCAATGTTCTACAACTAAAAATGTTTCAAACCAAAAACAGAGGCACGTATCTCAGCTGTTTAAACAACATCCTAATTTTAAGGTATTATTGACCAACCCGCCTACTCGTGGCACACATTTTACAGAAAAATCTAACATCTTCAGATGTCAAAAACTCGGTCTCTATGAGTCTAGAAGTTATTCGAAGTCTTTGCATTTAGCAGAACGCATTGCGTCATGAAAATTAGCACATAATACGAAACCTAACGGAACTCTTCGCTTTCGTTCGTTCGTAATAAAGCATAATTTATGAGTCAAATACCTATTGATCGATTTTCGCATGATTGCATTGTGTTTACAGAAGAGTGTTATGTATGAAGCGATTTCCTGTACTTTTTTACTATGCCTTTGCCCAGCAGTGGGACAAAGTGGGCTAAAATAATAATAATAAATTTAAAATGTACGATCTACAGACACCGGGGTCCGTGACCATTGTCAATTTTGAATACCTTTTTTACTATACAGGGAGAGTGTTAAATTAATCTTAATCTAGGGTTAAAGTAGGTTCTAGTTTGCGTGTATACCACCAGCAGTGCAGCGGCCCGCAAGCAGCACCCGATCACGATTATAATACACAAGCAGCTGGCACCGGCTTCGCGCGGGAAAACAAAACTCGATTAACAGTGTAAATATAGACTATGTTACTCGGTGATAATGAAAACAATTATTCAGATTGGTCCAGTAGTTTCGGAGCCTTAACAATACAAGCTAATAAAAAATCAAATCTTACCTCTTCATAAAATTAGTGTAGGTGACAACTGTAATAGTTAGACATATGATATTGCGGACTTATTTGTAGCTGTCAATTTGCTCTATAAAACGTCACGTCGTAAAAAAAAGTAGTTTTCGCAGTGCATGCTAAGTAAGCGTATTTTCGGTAAACTTTTCACTTGGCTTACATTATTGAAGTTTCCATACCGATCCCTAACTGTTTTTTTTAAATATAGCCTATGCCCATCATACTCGTAGATAATGTAGCATTCTAATAATGAAAGAATTATTAAGATCGGTCCAGTAGTTTCGGAGCCTATTCAATACAAACAAACAAACAAAAAATCAAATCTTTCCTCTTTATATGTAGTGTAGATGTAGATGTGCCAGCTACATCACCTAGTACCGTATACAAATACAAATCTTTTATTAATAACAGCAAAGTTACAGATCATTTTTCCATTCATATTTAAAAATATCAAAATCATAACATATGTATATACAATGAAAATGTCAATGAAATAATATGTCACATATAAAATAATTATGCCAATATAATTAAATGTCAATAAAAACAAAAATATTATAATTACTTCTAGTAAGTAATTCAATAATATCTTATTTTTAAATAATCGTCAAAGTCATAAAACAAGGTATCTTGCAGCCTAGATCTTAGTTTGCTTCTAAAGCACGCGATGGAAGGTGCATCCCGAATGAAGCGGGTTATGAGTAAAAAGTGCAATTTTATAAAGCATCTCTTTTAATGATATAAGTACCTTAAACACAGTTCAGTTGAGCAACTGTACCTAATGAATCGTCCATATGATTCATCGTTAGAGACCTGTACTATTGTGTACCGACCTTGTGCTAGTTAGATGGTTCATCTGAGACACCACTGGCAGTAGGTAAGTAGTGAAAGTGGATGACCGTGGGACCTCCATGGTTTGCTCTAGTCAAAGTCACGGTGGGGATTTTCCAATTTGATTGATCGGTTACGATAGCTTGATTCGTGCTCAGAATCAGAATATGTTTTATCCTATCACTGTGTACAAAGATGTTACAAAAATATAAGTATCAACAGCGATATCCATCACGGACATACAATATTATAAAACACTATTTTAATGAAATTTATACATACAATAAATATTTTATGAACTATACTACCCTAAAATAATTATCTAGCTGTGGTGTGTTTTACGTGACAAATATACTAAAAATTATAATATTTACTACGAGATCGAATCAGAAATGAGGAGATCCGTAGACGAACCTAAGTTCTCGAAACCACTCAAAACAACTTTCAAACTCGAGACCATCGAAAGTCTCCAAGTAATGAGCGCCAAAACAGTGATGCCCTAGACTTCGTGGTCTCCACTCCAGAACTTTGCAGCCCCATCGGCCATCAGTTCTGCGTGCTATGTGCCATGCCCACTGCCACTTGCTAAAACGTTGGGTTATATCGGTAACTTTTTTTTTAATGTTCAAAGTAATGAGACGAACGAGACGCTCTCTTGATGGTAGAGATAACGCCTGTCCATGACCATTGCAGCGATACACAGAACTTTGAGTAACAAAACAAAGTCCAGAGCATCACTGCTTTGGTGCTCATTATTTTCGAGATATTCGATGATTAGTTTCAGCAGCCCAGTAACAAACACACTTTTATAATATTAGTGTGATAAATAGCGCTGCAAATGGCGGTATTAGGTATTGCTAATATAATCTGGGCAATCTTAGATTTTTTTAAGGTTGACAGGATAAGTGTTTGGCCATAGCTGATCTGATGTTAAGTAACGGTATGGTCGAAGATGGCCAGTTCCATTTCAGGCTAGATGTGTGACCACACCGTCACTTAACATCAGGTGAGCTGTGCTCAAACACCTAGCTTATCAAATATAAAAAAAACTACCAATTGAGCGGTTAGCATTTGGTAGTAGGGCAGGGTAATTTAATAATTTATTATACAGTTTAATAATAATTATTGTAAAACTTAAATCACATAAAATTAATAAGTAGCCTATACCTACTTGTAAAAAGACACGAGTGTGAAGGATTTTAAATATTGATTTAAGTGCATTACATTTTTTTAATTAACACTTACGTACCAACTTTAATGTGCGTCCTCAATTAAAAAATAATTTGGCAAAGCCATATTTGTCATATAAATTTTGATATCTTAACCTTGTGATATTATAAAGTACTATATTTGGCAGTTTACTATATTTGGTACTTATTAGTAGGTTTGCCAATGACAACTTTTGTGATAGCGACGGCTAAAACCTTGCGCGATTGTGATACAGTATTTTTTTAATCCTGGAGGTATCGTTTTCATGACCAATATAAATTTACAATCAAATGTAACCGATTCCATGCCACTAAACCTAAACACGGCCAAGTTCTAGGTTCTCTGGTTTAGAAATCAAACTACTTAACCGACTTTCTTTTTTTTTTAGGGAAAAATCATTTCAAACTAAAAAATATTTTTCAAATCGGTTCCTAAATGACGTTGTTCTGAGGTAACAAACAAAAATAAAATCATACTCTGTAGCGATGATAGCTCAGTGGTTAGCACGTTAGTTGACGCACCAAAGGGCGTGGGTTCAGTTCATGGTGGTGGTAGAGGATTTTCTAGTACTCGGCTACCCTTTAAATTGAAAATCTAACGGTGTGTTCAAGCTCACTGTTCACTTGCGAGCCAGTTCCATTTCAGCGTAGGTGTGCTTTACCATCTTCGACCACACCGTCACGTAACATCAGATAAGCTGTGGTCAAACATCTTGTAAAACATTAATATACGTATTCTATCAGTTATCTGACTTCCATAGTACAAGCTTTGCTTAGTTTGGGGTCAGATGGCGCTGTGTGTAATGTCCTACGATATTTATACATTTTGTTTTTAATATAAAATAAAGAAATCTAAGAGGCCACTGGTAATAAATAGTTCCCAAGACGCTGTCCCCATTATCGCGTTGTATGACGGAATTGACTTGTAACATTGGTGGTATAATATTGGTTGTGACCTGGTAAAGACCGCAGGAACGCGCTGGATGCGAGCCGCTTCCAACCGGTCTTTATGGAAGTCAATGGGGGAGGCCTATGTCCAGCAGTGGAAGTCCTACGGCTGTAATGATGATGATGATGATGATTGGTGTTATGAATAAAATATTTATATTTGTATGGCAACACTCAAACGTAGATTAAAAATCAGATAAAAAATAATGTATATAACGACCAAGTAGACAAAAATCTCCTAGCTCGGTCAACAAGAATCCGGCCGAATGTCAGTTCAGCTTGCTAACATAATTTTATACTTCCTTGTTTGCTATAGAAATCTCAGTCACACATAATAATATCTGTTCAAGTGCAAAGATCTCTCAAAACATACGCAAAGCAGATCGAATTCCCACACATAGGTCGCCAAATAAGCGCTGTTTAGTATTCTAAGACAAAACAAATTTGTCGTGTTTTATCTCTACGTGAACTGAGTAGGTATCTGTTTAAAACAAAAAAAATCTTAACAACAATTTGTTTTCATAGTTACCATTGTTTCTTCTTCTTCTTTGATTTTGGCGTCGCATTTTAAGCATTTGCCAATGTCAAGTGTTTTGATATTTTCAAGTTTCATAAGTTAAAAAGTAGTCAAAGTCCAGTCCAGTCAGTGGAGACTTTGTGGCTTCGATGGAGTTAAGGAAGCAACTCGAAAATTAATGTTTCACTACATTATATAATTTTCCCACACTTGCGCTTGTGATTTGGTACTTTATGAATAAAACACCATCATTTTTATGCATAAATACTTAAAAATACACTTGTTTTGGGAAAAAATACAACGGTGCGACATGCTTTCACGCTTTCCGCGTTCCGAAAAAAACTACCATTGATTTTGGAATTGTCATCGAAATTTTGACATTTAATATTTACTTTGGAATAAAGTTCCAACTACTAAATTGTTAATTTAATTTGCTACATATATTACTAATTTAATTAAATATGATTTATTTTATTTACTTAGATATTTATTGAACATGACATATAAAAAAGATGAAATAAAGAATTTGAATTTGAACACCGAGACACAGAACAAATATCTTTCTTCAGCATATTTTATTCATGTTTGGAATCGAACTCACGCTATACAACCATCAGCTAATGTCTCAAAGTAATGAGCGCCAAAGCAGCGATGCCCTGGCAGTACTATGTTTTGTTACTCAAAGTTCTGTGAAATGATCATGAATAGGCATTATCTCTTACCATCAGGAGAGCATCTCGTTCGTCTCGTTCCTTTTACATTAAAAAGAAACAACTTATGAAGCAGATCTACCGTATAAGTCACAAGGCCAGTCAACTAAAACGATTGTTTCTAGTCACGCCAGTTTATAGCTATGCTTATTATATACGTCGTGCCAAATAAGTAGCAGCTTTCATGCTTACATCAGTCACGGTCAAACTTATATAAAATAAGTGTCATCTGTGTGGCAACACCTGCCAGTTCCCAATGTATATTGTCCATTCGTGTGACGTCATCTTCCTTGAAGTGCGGATGAACGCGCGTATTGACGCGTGAATACTCTCCAAGCGGATGCCAGACATACCAATCTGTTGTTTAAAGGACATACTTTTTTTTTTTTTTTTTTGATAATTTGCCCCTTCGGGCAGGCTAAAGCTATAAAGCCATACTGCCTTGTCTTAAGTGTTATTTCTGCTGTATCTTAGCTATAATTAAAGTCGAAGTCGTCTTTGTCAAGTCCAGTTCGTGTCAGTTAATTCCAGTCATGCTTTAGTAAAGTAGTGGCAACTTTATTATAAAGCTTCGATGGAGTTTTGGAAGCAACACGAAAAGTCATGTTTCACCACATTATATCATTTTCCCACACTCGCGCTTGTAATTCGGTACTTTATGTTTAAAACACCACCATTTTCATACATAAACACTCGACAAAACACTAGTTTTGGAAAAAAATACAACGGAGCGACACGACTCTTCCCGCGTTCCCGCCAAAACTTCTTAAAGGACATACTAACGTGCGATCATCTTTTTTTCGATATTTTTGGCATAGCATTTTGTCGGTGTCATTCATATTCAAGTGTATGAAAGGTGAAGAGTTTTTTTAATGATTGATAGGCTTGGTGTTTAACCACAGCTCATAAGATATTAATTGGCTGTGTGGTCGCAGATGGTAAACACACCTACGAAAGGTTCACAAGTGAGGCTGCGGGAACACATCGTTGATGGATGGATGTTGTCAAATTTAGCACGACGTCAAATTTTTGCGCTGGTGAAAAAACCTACCAAGCGGATACAACCCAGTATTCAGGAAAACAAAACAAAAATACACCAAAAACTTAAACATAAATCATACAAAACCAACATGAACCTTAAACCAAACAAACAAAACCAATTCAATCAATTTTGTTTTATGTATTTATTGAAGCTAGTAGTAGCTTTATTAAGTCTAATTGATCTAAATGGCTACAGCTAAAGTCAGATACAGTTAATACGGTCAATTTTGTTTTTAATCATAAACCTAAACATCATCTGTACATGAAATAGGTACCTGTGCAAAAAATAACACATTTTTTTATTACTGTGGTAGTTGTCAGAGCGAACGGGTAGTACAGTTACGTATTTAGCAGTGGCACCGTAGTACGACTGACAGGTTAGGTAACAGTTACTGCATAGTTTTGGTATGCAGGGACCAACCGGCAACCTCGATATTTATAACTGTACAACTGTACTAACGGTCTGGTAATTTGTTAAAATGATTGATAACATATTAAATATATTTTTAGAAAATAAGACGATCTCAATAATATGATGGATTTCTGCGTCCAGATTTTAGCAAACATTTTTAGGGTTTCGTACTGGAAAGGTGTACATCGGAACCTTATTATTAAGACAATCCTGTCCGTCTGTTTCTCCGTCCGACCCATTCCGACGAAAAGCTAAATAATAATCCTATGTAAAGTTAATTTTCAATCTTTTTTAACCTAGTAAATATACATAAAACTAAAAAACCAACCTATATTAACATAAATGAAATAGAGATTCCTTAAAATATTTATAAGCAAAATTGCTTATTGTACGAGTCTCTTATTTTAGGCAATGTGCCCAAAATGTTGGCGTTTTGTTCGTCCTGTCCTGTCACGTTCTCCATTTCACTCAGTTATTCAGCAAAGGCTTGGTTTCTTTAACTTTCCCCGACAAGTCATAGAAAATATTCAAAGAACAAGTGATAAATAAATTTGCTAATGTAGTTTGTGAATTTTTTCAACTTTTAGCAAACTAACGACTTGCTCTAACTTTGCACGGGTGTGATTTCTTTTGGAGAGTTAATTACAAAACATTGAATCTCTCTAAATATACAAAAAAATCTAAATGGCAGTAAAGCCAGTATCAAAATTCGTTGCGTTACTTAGAACTAAGTTAACATACAGACAAACGCACACAGTCCCATTATTGTATACTAGTGGATGCCTCGCGGTATCATCCGCGTAGTTCCCGTTCCTATGGAAATACATGAATGAAAAGTAGCGTCTGTCTAGGCCTGGGATAGTGTAGCTTCCCAACGGTGAAAGAACTTTGAAATCGGTCCAGTCGTTTTAAATTTATTCGTTACATACAATAATACAAATCTTTCTCCTTTATAATATTAGTATAGACTATCTAGAGAAGTGACATTGCTTAAATAAAATTAATTATGCTTTATGTACACTATCTCCTTTTAAGCAACGTTTCTAAATATACATTTTGTGTGGTGGTACGGAACCCTCAGAGCGCAAGTCCAATTCTCACTAGACTGAATTTAAAACATGAAGTACCTACCTAATTATTGTTATTTAGATCCGTTAGCTAATTTTACTCGGAGGTTCGTTGTAATGTAGCGTGAAAAGAATACTAATTATCTAAAAACATCAATCCCGGATCACATGCTGGGGAACTGACTTAAGGACATCTGCCTTGCAGTGAATACTAAACACGTAGACATTCCTAGAATACTACGATGGATAAATAAAAAGTCGTAAATGAAATTGTAAATATAACGATGCCTTTTTGCGGTGATTAGATTGTGTAGTCGAGGATGGTAAAGCACACCTAGCCTGTAATAGAACTAGCTATCAAGTGAGGCTGCTGGAACACACCATTAGGTACTTGGCGGCAGATTCTCAACGTTAAGGTGGTAGATAGCCATCCAATATTCAATCAATTGTGATTTACCGCAAATAAAGACCAAAATAAATGCCAGTAACTGTGATTTCACTGTAAAATTATGCTCCATATGTTCATAAATGGCAAAAAATTGTTTGTATGGAAATCGAACCACCTTAAAAACCTATATTCTATTCCCATCTACCGAGGTAACTACGTGGTGTCAGCAAAGTTCAAATAAACGCAATAACTCTACCAATCAAATCTATATCTTCGTATAATGACATAAAACACAAGTTACACTTTACTAGATACTTTGCAAATGGTCAATGAATGTTTTATCAATTTGATCGATACTTCGCTGACAGTTAGATTGATTTCGCCAGTCAAAGTAATTTCTAATTCTAGTCATTCGACATTGGATCTTATTATTATAAAATAATAAAGTTTCTATCGTGTATGACCAGTTAATCTTACCCACTGACCGTGCTCTACTTATATACCGGTTAATAGGTATGATAACGTTTTTGCTTAGAGTTAATATAATATTTTTCTTGATGAGAAAACGTTAAGAACTTACTCAGTTGCTTTTATCTGGGGATGGGATGCTCAGTGGGGGGTTCAAGTTATCAATTCTGTTAGGAGCTTTATTTTTAATCTAGTATTAAGTATATTATCTGTGATACTTTATTTATTGTAACAATAACGGGAAGTCGAAGAAGCTTTTCTGATTGTAAAAGATAACGCAGTGACTAACACAAACGCACGAAACGCAGTGCATAATATGACTAATGCAGTGGTTTCTCATACGGGAACTCTTGCCAAAATTACAGTAATTAAAATCTATGTGATCAAAATGCTGGCCTTTAAGAAGTTAGCCTTGCAATCTACCAGGGCCGCATCTTCACTTAACATCAGACAAGACGGCGGTCAAAAGCAAAAGGCGGCAAAATTGTGATTCAATTAACTTTTCTCTTGTTCCAGGTAAAATGACAGATGAAGAAGAACTACCAGTATTGAAGACGTCACCACCAATTATCACCGAAACGACGTCAACTACGCTACCACCAAAAACAATGACAACACCAGAACCACCATTAATTACCACAGAAAGCACGACAGAAACATATACTGAGAGAATAGAAGAAACGAAGCCTCAGCCACGATTACTAAATCTAAATGTAGACGAATTACAAAACTTTGCTAACGCATTACATAATCAAACTGAAAAAACTAGCAAGAAGCTGACAGATCTCAGTGATGTGACGTTAGATGACGATGATGAAGAGACTCCAAGTACAAATGAAAACCAGCACCGGAATAAAGATATATCGGATAAGTTTTACTCTAATCTGCAAGCGCCGTTCAATGCTCTAATATCGGGTAAAAGTGAATCCAGTGAAATCGAAGTATGCAAGGAAAATGAAATTGGATATAAGGTGAGTAACAAACCAATTTTTGATGATTTCATTGATAAACGTTGACATGGTGAAAGTGGTTATCGGTTTCAGTTTATTTATTCAGTTACAAAAAACGATTAAGTTTTAGAAAATGCATGAAATAATATATCGTAAGACATTTCACACGGCGCCATCTAGCCCCAAACTAAGCAAAGTTTGTACTATGGGAACCAGAATAACTGTTAGAATACTTGTTTTTATTATACATATAAACACTCAGACAGAACAAACATTTTTCATAATCAATTAATGTTGGAATGTGACATTGATGATGGTTGTTTTTCACGTTAACACCCAAAACTATCCAACAGCTTTAAATGTTCTTCCCTAAATTTCAGGTTGGCGAAAAGGTAGACCGAGGATGCGAAGAATCTTGTGAGTGCACAGTGGGAGGGCTCTTCGAGTGCTCCCCTCGCTGCAAGCATCCATACATCCGCCGTGGGAGAAGACTGAATGATCCTTTGTGCTTTGAGTCTCCTGTCGACGCTTGCTGCTCGATCATTGCTTGTGCTACTGCCAATGGAGGTAAGAATATGAGAAGCACAACTAAGCCTGCCACATAACGAAAAAAAAAGACAAAAATGTACTGTAAATGTCTACCACATTTACCACCGGGCACTAAGCCCGGTGGTACTAAGCCTGGTGGTAATAACCACTCCACTTTTTTTATACGCATGGCGCGAATATTTTGTGGAACTCGATGCCGTTGCATTTGAGTGTGCATTTCCTAATAAACAAGCGAGTAGGTACAATATCTTCAAATCCAGAGTGTTCACTGTTCATAAATGAGCGTACGCCATCTTAGTCCGCATCGATGCTTAATTGCTTGATGAGACTATGAGATGCTTTGGCAAAGTGTGAGTTTGTATGGTACTATGTGGTAGATCATCATAACAGCTTAGTATCAGATATTCTAACGCTAAACAGTATGTAAATATTAATGTAGCCGTTTATTTTATTTTCAATTTTTTAGAGAATCTAACACCTTTACACATCAGTTTATGTAACTTTTCTTATTAATAAACAAACTCAGAACAAACATTTATTCTACATAAGCTACATACTACAAAAGAAATAATTAATGAATTTAAATATACTTAAACTAATCTAAAAGGACGTTGGTAACACTCCCCGAAATGCTGGAGACTAAAATGTGACAAGACCAGACTGGATCCTTAAAACCAAGGTATCATGCCTCCGAAATACTGCAGTCTCATGCCCTGAGCATATAGAGCTCTTTACTTTTATAGTATAGCTTTGTAACTAATTCACAACAATGTTCCTCAAATTTGAAGGTTTTTAAAACAATAAAACGAATTATGGTATTCGCGTAACGGACTCTACCATCGCATTCAGCCATAAATTGCTTACAAAACTTTGTGAGAAACGCATATTGCCTTGCTTTGTGCAGCTATCGGGAAAAACATCAGGCCAATCAATGTTAATTATGCGGCTCTATCAAGTTTCACAATGACTGAGAATATTTCATTTATTTACTCAAAAGGCTAGGTAATTTTTACTAACACAGCACGGAGGCAAGGGCCTTGCATTGTTTTCTCCGGTTTGAAAGGTACTGTACCTGGTAAAATTACAGACTATTGTAAGTACCCATCGAACGTAAGCTATGTATGCAGTACCTACTCCAGAGTATAAGCTTATTAATTCCAAATTTGATCTAAATCCGTTACAACGTGGAAAAGTAACAAACAGACAAACTTTGGCATTCCTAGATATGGTATATGGCGAACAATAGTAATAAGAAACGGCTTGCCGATCACTTCAAAACGGTGAAAATATTATGAGATCTATAAAAAGAAAAACGAAAGTCCTCGAAGATGTGTGTAGTCTTCCAATCCGCACTTCGCCAGCGTGGTCAACTACGTCTTTACTCTTTTTACCATGAAAAGAGGCCCAGCTGTGGGACTGTTTTTAAAAACAGGGCTGATTCAGAACGGCTGCCCATGACCACTACTATTACCATCATTACTTTCTTTTCCAGATGCCAAAATTGCAAGAGTAGAGGTGTGTAAATACAACAATGAGACTTACACGGTGGGCACAAGGTGGTATATTGGCTGTGAATCCACTTGCACCTGCGAAACGAACTCCGTCGTCACTTGCAAGCCGAGGTACAAACATTTTATTTATTTTATGAGCTAGATAATGCACAGCTCTGTAGCGATGATAGCTCAGTGGTTAGCGCGGTAGGTTCGCATGCCGAAGGGCGTGGGTTCAAACCCCAACAATGAGCTTGAGCTGCCGGTGAAGAAAAACATCGTGAGGAAACCATAGCATGGTGGTAGGGTACTTTCTAGTACTCGGCTGGCTAGCTACCACCCTCAAGTTGAAAATCTGCCGCCAAGCATCTAACGGTGTGTTCCGGCAGCCTCACTTGAGAGCCAGTTCCATTCCAGGCTAGGTGTGCTTTACCATCTTCGACCACACCTTCAGTTAACATCACTAACCTGTCAAACATTAAAAAAAAAAAAAAAAGTTCACCAAACCTCCTGCGAAGAATATCTATCATCGTAACTAGGTGGTAGATCTCAGTAGCAGGTGGTGGTCTACCTTCCTCTCTTTTCTTTTTGGCATGGTACCACCGCAGTATCAGATATTGTACCACCCAACAGTAGTGTGTTAACACTACTGTATTTCAGTTTGTTTGTATGGTACAGCTGTTAGAGAAATTACAGAGATATGGACTGTCGAATGTCTTAAAGTAAGTTATATTTTTATTTTTTTTAAAACTGATTTTAAATGACGGTGTGAAACTTATTTATAATGTTCGATTTATTCCACCATTTTTATATTTCAACTAAAATATTGTCTTGTTTCATAATACAACTAAAACAATTTTTTTAGATAACATAATGTTCACGAATTACGTGCGGAAATGTACCTAATACTGTGTGTAAATCAAATACTCAAAAATATTGAATAGCAATACCCGTCTATCTATTCAACCTACGATAGCCTAAATAGAGAACCATTTCTACTAGACTAGGTGTGTCGATCAATTGAGCTATGGCCCGTTGAAAAAAGTTGTCCGTGACAAAATGCAGTGCGTTGCCAAAAATAAAGAAAAAAGTTAATCACATTTCTTTTAATGAACAGATGCAAGCGGCTGTCTCCGTCTGAGAAATGCATTAACGTGCAAGACCCGAACGACGCGTGTTGCGAGGTACAAGTTTGCGACGTGTCGCAAGATGTTCACGAGCTCACCGACAATGTCACCACTTCTACCACTACCACTGGCAAGGTACTGCTTTTACCATATTGTATTACAGTCAAGGGACACTCCAAATTTCATGCACTTAGGACAAGTGGGTTCTGCAGAGTTTTTGTGTTTTAGCGTTAAGAGCGTTAACTCTTTATAATAGCGCCATCTGTTAACTTAACACTTCACTACTAAGTAGTGTTTGTAACGTAAAATATGTCATCAAATCCAGAGGAGATAGATTTCTTTTAGGTAGCGTGCTCCATCTTAGATCGCATCGCTGCTTTAACATCAAGCAGGGCGACGGTCAGACGCAAGCCCATTTTGAATAAAATAAGAAAAAAGTGGGTAACAAAACAATTCCAAAACGCGCAAAGAGAGTGGCGCCATCTAACTTGACACATGAAAATAGCCCGAAGAATAACTCTACTTCTTCTTTGATTTTGGCGTCGCATTTTGAGCATTTGCCAGTGTCAGGTCTTTTATATTTTTAAGTTTCATAAGTTGCCTTGTCATAGTTATAGTCGAAGTCCAGTCTTGGTCAAGTCCAGTCCATGTCAGTCGAGTCCAGTCATGCTTTAGTAAAGCAGTGGCGACTTTACTATAAGCTTCGATGGAGTTTTAGAAGCTACACGAAAAGTCTTGTTCCACCACATTATATCAATTTCCCACACTCGCGCTTCTAAATCAGCACTTTATGAATAAAACACCACCATTTTTATGCAATAACACTCGTTTTGGAAAAAAATGTTTGCATTATTGCATAAGCTAATTTTACGGTACTTTTTTTAATTTATTTTGTTTTGTCACCTTTTCTGGGCTAAAATTTGCCGGGTCCACGTAATTATTTTGCATTTCCATTTATTCACTTCCAGACGTTGCAATCAAATCCCGTTGAAGGCAGAATTTTGTGGGTTTGTATCAAAATTTCCCAAGCTTTAAATTTTGCAATGGAATTTTAACAAAACCTGTAATGCAGTAGGTATTATTAGACGTAAACTAAACACTTTTATAAAGTTTTATCTTCGGACTACCTAGCAAGCGTAATAGGTAGGTAAATAATTAATCAGTAATCACGGCTTGCGCGTTTATTACTAATATTTTTTTTTTTTTTTTTTTTTTTTTTTTTTTACATTACACACAGCGCCATCTGACCCCAAACTAAGCAGAGCTTGTGCTATGGAAGACAGATAACTGATAGAATACTTAAATACTTTTTTTTTTTTTTGTAAATACATACTTATAATACATACAGTACACCCAGACACAGAACAAACATCGATGTTAGTCACACAAATGTTGGTCCTGAGTGGGAATCGAACCCACGCCCTTCAGCTCTCGAAGCAGACATACTACCAATTAACCAACAGGGCTGTCAATATGTAACACAATATGTATAACAGATATATAGCAGACTTCGCTTAGGAAAATCCTTAAAATGCCTATTTAGCTAAATAAAACCTTTGATAACTCAGTACCTAATTAGCGCGGTCGGGTTACACTCTTGCTTGATACAAATCCTAACAATGAGCTTGAGCTGGCGGTGAAGGAATTATCTTGATAAAACCATAACACTATAACTATAAATTACGTTTTTTTTAGTTATTGAATTTTTTTTATGTCATGCGATAATGTACATAACGTTGGTATTCATAAAATAAATAAATAAAGTAATGGGACGAACGAGATGCTCTCCTGAGAGTAAGAGAAAAAGCAGACAATCTATTACCACTGCAGCGATAAACAGAATTTTGAGTTTGTCAAACAAAGTCCAGAGTATTGCTGCTTTCGCGCTCATTTATTTGAGATATTAGATAGTTTAGTCTCAACGAACCTGTAATTTCTCTAGCTGTCTCTAGTACCCATCAAACCGGAACATAGTAAAGTTTACACACATCCTGTAATAGTAGATAAATTACGAATACTTCAAGAATATTATGACTAAGTCTATAAATTCTTTCCACAGCCACACGCTATAGCAAATAATGAAGAAGAGCGAGTAAGCATCAAAAGACCTCTCGTGCTTGCTGAACCAATAGGTTCCATCAAAGTTCTCCAGAACAACTCCGTGCAAGTGAACCTCATGCATCCAAATAACAGCGTAGATCCAATCCACCTTCTTCTAAGTGATGATGGAGGAAAGAACTTTCAAGATGTAGAACTGAAGTACTCTAATTTGATTTTAAATCTTGAAGGTGGTAAGAATTACATTTTGAAAACTAAGGAGACTGGTACCAAATTTAACTTTACCATCACAACTTCTAATGTTCAATCTGCGGAAATAAATGCGATGGAAGAGCATAGAAATGATTCGAAAGCTGGTTGCTGGGAAGATGGAAAGTTTTACGAAGTTGGTTAGTACCTATTTTATTTTAATTTGTTAATACATTCTTGGCTTAATCATTGCATTAGATAGAGTCTCAAATAAATGATCAAGTTTGGGGAGGATACGAAACGTAACGTAGAGATGAGGAATGATAGAGTGCAGTGGAAAAAGGAAACCGGCCCCACCTAGTAGGATAAGGGCATTGGACAGAAAGATAAAGATAATTTTATATTTTACGATTGCGATTGGATTGTATGTAATTACTTGAGTTAAGTAGCATAGAGGTTTAAAGTTTTACATTAATTTATACAGAAATGTCATATTGATTTCATATTAACGAAATTAAAAGTTTTCATATGGTAACACAACAAAACCTGACTGATTAGTGATCTGTTAGACTCCGGCTGAAGGAGTTATGTAACATCCATGGCCAGAATAAATGATTTAAAAAAAAATGACTGATTAGTAATATTTATGAAGATGTGAGCTAGGTAGATATTTTAAGAAACAATCACCAGAATAAATTTGTGAAATCGTTGGCTCATCAGCGTGTCTAATATTACGGAACAGCTGAGTTATCAGTGTTTGCCGTATTGAAAAAAAAATGGTATTTCCTATTCGTCATTTGGAAATGTATGCCTATTGTTATAGCATCTTGCTTTTGAAAGCGTTTGTGTGGATTTTGATTTAATTATGTTCCTTTTGCAACGCAATATTCGGTGTAACTCACCTGCTTATAGGTATTAAAAGATAAATGCTACTGTACGAAGTCAGGAGAAACCGAAGAAAATTTTCATTAGTTATTTACATACTTTTCTCTACCGGCTAAAAAGACCGCGACTAGCCACAATCTAGAGTAACATAATATGAGATGACACATCGCAGGATGTGCATATCCCAAAACCAATAAGAAATTAAACTCAAAACATCTGATTATGGCTTTCGGCTGATTGCAGATAGATAGACAGAAAAAAAAAGAAAAAAAAAGTTATTTACATACGAGTGCACATTCACATTCTCACTACGAGTTTCAGGACTTCAGATTCTTGTCTTGGATGTAGAATCTAGTTATATATTTTTTTCTTCTTTCCAAATCGCACGCACTTAGTTTTTTTTTTTTAATAGATAGGCTTGCGTCTGAACGATATTGCGCCAGATGTTAAGCGAAAATGGGGACTACGCACGCTTGCCTAGAAGAAACCGATTCACTCGCTCACTTAGATTCACTTAGTTTATTATATCATTATTATCGGCATACACAGTCTTATTTTTCCAATTCTAGGTGTAAGCATCTACCTATATATTTAATTTTTGTATAAATTCGTCCTCTATATGGATTTCGCTGCAAAGAATGTTATCTACATTTCAATTTATCTATTATCCCACGTGTTTATCTTTGGCGTGTTTATTTTATAGTAGTATAGTTTATTTATGATTTTTTTTTTTTTGTAAATAGTATAATTTAAGGTCTTTTTTATTTTGATTAAATGTTTAATAAGTTAGATTAAAATTTATGTAGGACATAATACGTCAAATGTAAAATGTTTACTGTTATTATTTATAATCTAATAATTATTGTCTTATCCCACTAGTATTATAAATGTGAAAGTTTGGATGGATGGATGTTTGTTACTCTTTCACTTAAAAACTGCTGAACGAATTTGGATGAAATTTGGTATGGTAGGTGAGAGGTAGCTGAGACTCTGGGTGAACACATAGACTACTTTTTATCCCGAAAACATGTAGCGGGTAACACCGCGGAGCGCGACTCGTAATCAATAAATGAAATATCTTCTTCTAATGTTTTCCCCAGGTGAAGAATTTAGAGTCGGATGCACAAAGCTATGTGAGTGTGTTGGGCCCAATATGCCTGAGTGTGTAGCCCTCGTGTGCCCCAACCACGTGGGTCTGGAGATCATGTCCAAGGGCTGCGTGAAGTGGGCCCCAAGTCCCCCCGCACAGCCCCCTAACTGCTGCCCTCGCTCTGCCCGGTGCCTTAGTGATGGCACTTGTCATTATAAAGGAGTTCCGTGAGTACTAATACACTACCATTTTTTAATTATCATAAATGTGCAATCAAAATTTGTGTTTACTACTTCATAATTCCAAAATAGTAAACATTTTCGAAAATCCTGCCTAAAATTATGGACATATCACTTATTTACTTTTTTTTTTTTTTTAATGGTTGACAGGCTAGTTGTTTGACCACAGCTCACCTGATGTTAAGTGAAGGTGTGGTCGAAGATGGTAAAGCACACCTAGCCTGGAATGGAACTGGCTCTCAAGTGAGGCTGCCGGAACACACCGTTAGATGCTTGGCGGTAGATTTTCAACTTGAGGGTGGTAGCTAGCCAGCCGAGTTGCTAAAGCTTATTGTTGCTACCTAATTTTTTATATTGTTGAATCTTGTCATTGGCTTAGTTTGTAAACTAAACTTATTTACTAGTGTAAATAGGCTTTGAATTTTCCTATAAAAGTGAAAATTTTTGTCAATGGTCTCCATTTATTCAATCACGAGATCCCAAAAACTTCACTAAAACACTCCACTGCAGT
Organism: Biston betularia; assembly: GCA_905404145.2. Lineage (NCBI taxonomy): Eukaryota > Metazoa > Arthropoda > Insecta > Lepidoptera > Geometridae > Biston > Biston betularia. The sequence continues at coordinate 8,916,983 of FR989879.1, forward strand.
AGTTTGCATTCATTTTGTCCACTTTCAACTGTCATTTGTCATATCGTACCTACTGTTAGCCTTAACTACTCAAGTTAGCGTTGATATTGGTATGAAAATTTTAAATGTGTCACAACTTTCGCAGTGCCTGTGCGATTATCCTTATTTCATTAATTGATGAAGTAGAGTAACATTTTTTAATAGAAAATTATTCTAGGGTGCCAAACTGGAGCGAAGTACCCATATCTTTAACTGGGTGCGAACAGCGCTGCTTCTGCGAGAATGGAGACCTGGACTGTCAGGAGGTATGCAGCCCTCTGCCCCCCGTGCCCCCGCAGACCCTGCGCTGTCCTCCCTTGCACCGGCCCGCAGCCCTCAATATATCTGACGAGGACTGCTGTAAGCAATGGAGCTGTGTACCTATCGGTAAGACATGTTAATTTTTTTTCATAGCGTATGTGTGTAGGAAAATTGCAAACAATTTTTTTACAGCTCTAATATCACTTGTGCAATCACAATACAATATTATCAATAATAAATTTAAAAACATTTAATGTCATTCATCAAAACACACTATACCTAGAAACATTATAAAGCATTGGACATAAAATACAAGTTCATTATTTTCATATACTTATTTAAGTAGTTAACACTGGCCAATTTATTTGTAGATTTATTCATAAGATGGAATCAAACCTTTTTTTAAGCAAATGTAAAATTTCTTGTAGTTTAAAAATTACAATGGTGAGTCCTTTTTTAGAATCTACGGATAAATCGCATTGCATGTTCATTCATTTTCATTTGCATGTTCATTTATTGCTTCAGCAGGACGGAACGGATCTCAGTCTTACAGCCAGCCGGTGTTTGGTGAAGCCACTAATTACGTCACACCGATACCCTCCATCTTTCCGCTATTACCTGCACAAGTACTGCCTCAGCCATCAAATACCACTGATTCCATGATGAAATTCTACAAATACCGGAACCCCATTATATCCCAACTCATGTTCATAAAAACCATGACCCCAGCTCCTGATGTTTCTTTTATTGAACTAATTAAAAATAATCACAATATTAGTCTATTTCCTGGTAGTGATGAATCATCTAAAACTAGTCTAACAGAGGATCCTGTAGTCACCAATAATGATAACTGGCCACACATTTTTGTTCCTACAAAACAAGTGGATCCATATACAAAAATACACAACACAAAAATTCACACATTTAATTCATCAGTTCATCCTAATGATCGCACTGAAAGCTCTCATACTGAGAGTAATGTTACAGTTTTCACTTTGGGTGACACTGGATCTTCGTTCAATACAATTCAAGCAAAGTCACCTACAGTTACAGGGGACGATTACTGGCTATCTCCTGAAAATCTAACAGAAGTAGGCCACTATACAAAAACTCCAACAATCGAGACCCCATTTAATAACCGCAATATAACGGTTTCTTCAATGGATGATAGTAGGTCACATCTTAAAAACACCCAAAAAGAATTCCCCAACTTTTCAAAAACCAATTTTTGGTCATACCCTCTCAATTTAAAGAAACAATCAAATGCATCCACATATACACACTCTTACACAACCAAGCCCTCTGTGACTTCTTACGGGCGAACTGAAAGTTATTCGTATAATCCTGGCGGTAATATTACGATTTTTTCTGTAGGTGATATTATTTCTCCGTTAAAAACCATCCACGCAGAACCTCCCATGGTTACAAGTAACAGTTTATGGGGAAATATTCTTAGTAACAAAACACAACAGTATGCAGATTCGATTCCTAAAACTCATACAAGTATAAGTCAAACAGTACACTCACATCCGGAAAGACGAGTCAACTTCGTTATGACGGGCGATAAAGTGCGTGATATTCTACATCCATCTCATGTCTCACAAGATCAAGTTTCCGACTATCGAGATCACAACAAACCTATATTTACCTCACATGAGATGACTAAAAAAATTCCTTTTACTCCATCTGTAAGCGACTTCAATTATTTTATGCCCACGCATCAAAAAAAATTACCAGCACCACTGTCTACAAGCGTAAATTATCAGCTTAAAGTGATACCCGACACGCTTGTAAAACCAACGAGTAATTTTTTTTTCAAACCTATCATTACTAGCAGATCAGATTACGTTTTGTTAAAATCGGAGCAGGTTCCTTCTAATCCCTTTCCAAATGTCAGTCCGAGTGGATTTGTGTCGAATAATCCTACTGGGAAACACGTAACTGTCCTTAAAACAAAAAACCTGAAGCTTACAAAGCCGAGCAATAGTTATGATGGCTTTCGGACTCAGGATACAAATACACACGTGCTGACTAAACAGCCCAATCCTTATGAAACAGTTCGGCTAAAAGCCATCCAAAGTCGCACCTCTCCAAAAACTTCAATGTCCAGCCAGAAATTGAACAGCTTACAATTTCCAAGTAAAACATACTCTTCTGCAATAGACCTAGAACATTTGCTAAATCATATGGAAGATCAATCAGAAGTGAATAGAAACCTTGGAAGGTCTGCAGATAAGAGCCAAGGACCTGCGGCAGGTCAGTGACCTAGCCCGATGTGATCTTCTTTCATGTGTCAACTTGTCTTAAACTTTAGTAGACAGAATATATCTCTTGACTGACTAAACATCATCCACTCATCATACTAACAAACTAAAACTGCTTATATACTCATGTTTACTGTGGGAAAATAATGGTTTCCCAAAATTTGATTCATACTTCATATTTTTCAGGTCACACTCCTCAAATGCTCCCAGACTTCCCATCTCACAAACCCCAACCCCCCTCATTCTTATCAACCGTTTCTCCGGAATCCCACTATTCTCACGAGGAAGATTACGATCAGAACAATATTCACCATCCTACGCCACCTGAACAGCCGGGATTGCCAGGCTTTGTTCCAGGATTGTCAGGACTGCCTGTGCCAACGAGTTTTGGAGATATGAATAAAAAACTATCGGTCATCTCGATAGAATCTGATTCAACGACAAGCATCAAAATGCTGCTTGGCTTACCCACAGTATTGGTCGGATTGAGAGGCAGCGTGGATTTGAGATACACAGACAAAGCGTAAGTTAATCAATTTTATTCATGTTTTAAGGTACTAATTAACATATACCTATGTACTCTAAGGTGACTCTCAATACCTTTTTCTTTTTAATTTCTAGGGATGAAGACGTGTCCCATTGGTATTCGCAAGTGTTCGCACCTGCAGACGAGGTTCTCACGACTCCTCGCTTGGAGTTCCGTCTAACTGGTCTGAAGCCCAGTACTACATATAAAGTACGAGGGAAGCTGTTTCTTCATAATTTACCGGTTTCTCCTGAGAGCGACACTTATAACGTGAGGACTCAGGACCTTCCAGTGGTAAGATATAAGTACAACATTTTGTAATAACTTTGTGTGGTTTGTTTCCAAACATTACAAACACATTTATATTGACCATGCCAATTAAGTATATGTATTGTATTTCATTATAATTTAGACTGAAGAGAAACGCAAAGAAATCAACAGTGGACTGACGGTGGTAGACGTGAATGACACCACAGCCCATGTAAGCTGGAAGCACTTCAGCGAAGATGAATTGCAGTTTATCGATGGTATCCAAGTCAGGTACGTAGCAGGTCTCTATTTTCCTATGGCCTTTTCTAAGCGCATGTCAACAATCAAAAACTGTCAGTTGGCGCAACAATGAATGCTTAGAAGTTAGACCAAAGTGACCAGTGTGAACTATTGGAGTACACACATGGAATTTTCAAAAAAACTTTTGTTAAAAATTTGTTACCAAAATATACCAGCAGGTAGGCATAAAGGGAGATTATACCCAGTGTAAATGATACCCAGTTTTCAAATCTTGACTAAAATCTTTTCGCTGAACTCTCTGCCTACAACTAATATATGGATAACATTGCGTTGCTTATTGTTTTCCTGGACATGAAACAAAATATTATACATATAATAAATAAATAAATATCGTAGGACATTACACACAGCGCCATCTGACCCCAAACTAAGCAAAGCTTGTACTATAGGAGTCAGATAACTGATAAAATACTTAACTACTTTTTTTTTGTAAATACATACTTATAATACATGCAGTACACCCAGACACAGAACAAACATTTGTTTTATATCACAAAATGCTTGTCCTGGGTGGTAATCGAACCCACGCCCCCCAGCTCTTGAAGCAGACATGCTACCAACGAGCCAACAGGGCTATACAGGCCATCAACTGAAACTACCAAGGTTAGAAACTGCACTTGCCATCTGATGAATGCAATGTAATTCAACAAAGGGATTCTAAATAACACTGCATAGTTATGATACATTTTGTAGCGGTGATAGCTCAATGGTTAGCGCTGGCGTTTCACACGCCGAAAGGCGTGGGTTCAAACCCCAATACTGAGCATGTGTTGCCGGAGAAGGAAAACATCGCAAGGAAAATCATAGCGTAGTTACAACTACGCTATGATTTTCCTTGCGATGGGTATAGTACCTACTCGACTGGATAACCACCCTTAAGTTGAAATTCTATCGGCAAGCACATAGCGGTGTGTTCCGACAGCTTCACTTGAAAGCCAGTTCCATTCCAGGCTAAGTGTGTTTACCATCTTCGACCATACCATCAGTTAACATCAGGTGAGCTGTAGTCAAACACGTAGTCTTTCTACAAAAAATCATTTCACACATCAAATAGTCGCAAAGAAACGCGTTTTTACTGGACTATTCTTTCATTCTCCAATAACTTCATTTGTTCTCTTCAACTTTGCAGATATCGTCCAGTTGGTACTCCAATATACAGCATGACTGAGTTACTCCACCACAGCCGATCGGCAGCAGACTTGCATGACCTTCGTCCTGGAAGCGAGTACGAAGCTTCGATGGTGCTGATCCCACCACCTCGAAGCAACACTGAACTGCATGACCCTGCCAGGGTTGAATTCACCACGGCACCTTACATTGGTGAGTGGGTTTGTAAGAGCAATGTTTTATGTTAATTATAAATTCACCTAAATACCTTGGAATTTCTAAACTTCTTTAATTTAATAACTAACTATGTTGACTTATTTGGCTTAAAAGCTCTGAAGAACATTTAGTTTTTTAGTTGTAGGGTGTTGATTAAATTCTCACCAATGACTAGCTTTTAATTGATTGAATTTAAATATCTGAGCTCTATTAAATTTTATGTATATATTTATAAAATATATATGTATGCATAAATATTCTAGCACTGTGGGAAATACCAAAAAGAAAAACTAGATCAATCTATTCGACTCCAAATTCGATTCTAACGCAGAATCGAATAGCATTATTCTACATTAAAATCGAAAAACGAAAGCATTGATTAACTACAATATACAAATTACCGAACAAATATGTACAAACTCTCGATCCGAACTAATCTACTATACAAAATTAAATTGAAAAGTATCATCTGACAGAACTTAAAGAGCCTCTTATACTATACTGTATACTATACTCGTAATACTAATATTTATGCAAATTACAAATTTAAGTTCAACAAAAACCTTACTAAACTTCATACTTACTTTTATTTTTATCAGATCCATACAACTGGACGGTGATGATAGAAGTTCGTTCAGTGGGCGCTGAGGCGGCTGAGCTGGTCTGGCACGGAGTCCCCTCGCCTGCGGAGAGATGGGTGCGCGTGTATCGCGCTGCGCACGCGTGCGGGGACCAGACGGCCGGGAAGGAACACGACGAGTTCAAACTGGCAGCTAGAGACCAGCCACCTTCAGTCACGCTTAGTGGACTTATACCTGATTCTAGGTAACTTTTTTATGCATTATAATACGGAACTTGTCGATACTAAGCAATAAAGTTACCAATTGGAGCACACTTAATCATTTCTACCGGATACATTTCGGAGAGTGTGCACTTGAACTGCACAATTTGGTTCCCCAGCACCTTTCTTTTACCGGACGGCCAGACAAACGCGACCAAAACGTCATCCGTACATGGTGAATGTTGCCCATGTACGCACAAAGCGTTTTGATTCCACATTTTTCATTCGCACAGCGAGATTGTGGAACTCTCTGCCGGAGTCTGTGTTCCCTGTTAGGTACAATATGGGTGTCTTCAAATCTAGAGTAAATAGGTTTCTTCTAGGTAAGTGTGCTCCATCTTAGACCACACTACTGTTTAACATCAGGCAGAGTGTGGTCAAACGCGAACCTATTTTGAATAAAAAAGACTATACATTCTCATAGTAAATAATATGTTATGATGAGCTGGCAATAACGTTTAGTTATTTTATGTTACAGATGTAGAGTCTGGCTTGAGTTGTTCCTTACAAATGGAAAAGTGAAGACAAGCAACGTGTTGGAGATCGACACGAAACCCCTGGACACGGACAATGCTATTGACAGTAAGTCACCAGCTTTTAATCATGTTTTTGCTGTTGGCAAATTCAAGGGTGAAATTTCGAACTTTCCAGAAATATAGAGCTACGCGATATATTTCTCGATAGTAAAGGATTTTGGTATAATACTACCGACACGTGTAACCTTGTATATAGGATCCTTTTTAGAATAGATAAACAAAAGACTTGTCATTTTTAGATGAGATTGAAGCTTCGGGTCAGTCAGGCAGCGCGCGCGGGCGTCCACGTGGAGACTACTACACTGCCCTGGTTGGTGTCGGCGTGGTGGCGGCGCTTGGAGCGCTCACCTCGCTACTACTCCTACTGGTAGTAGTACGCAGACACCGTCCGCGATCCGTGTCTATCACGCGTAAGTGCTAATACACTTTTGTTACTTAATTGTTATCTACAAAGTACCTGAAAATTTTCTACTGATATTTTACTCAAAAATTTTTGCCTGCCTCAAAATGCTTCGAAGTCATGGACGCCAAAATTGCTAAGCAGTTTTTTTTGTAACTTAAAGTTACTGGCTACTGCTGTATTGGCTATGGACTTGCGTCGTCTTTTACAATCAGGAGAGCATTTCGTTCGCCTCATAAACAAGAATGCACTGTAACAAAATGAAATGAGCTTCGACTGTGGTTTCAGCCGTGCCTTCAGCTCCCCGTGAATCTTCGCTCCCGCCTTACGACAACCCAGCGTACAAACTAGAACTACAACAGGAAACTATGGGTAAGTTTTGAAGTTGATATGTCTTTAAATTTGCTACCATAGCGGGGGAAACCTTTTATTTTTGCCATCGCACTTTGTGCGTTCTACCAGTTTCTTTATGTAATTGATAAATCTCGCAAATTGATATGCAAGCCGTGCGCAAGTATCTAAAAGTATGGAGTTTCTTTTAGGCTAGCGGACTCCATTGTATCAGGCCAGATAGTGGTCAAACAAACAGCTATTTTTAAATATAACTCGTGCCTTGCATGTCTGGATGTTTGGAGTTCAGTTTAAGTATTCTTATTTTATCATTTCATTGTTTGCAGACCTCTGACAGTTAAGTTCCCGTGGCCCCAACGGCCTCAACGGGATTTCTGAACGAGGCGTCGACGTCGGCACACCTAACGGCAGGAGTCGCAACGAAATGGGCGTATAGAGGGTGCTGCCCCAACGCAAGTGTTCTTGGCATTTCAGTATCACTAGTGTTCTGTACTTGACATCAAAATAGCGCTAGTGTACGATACTTAACGTTGGAATAGCGCTTGTGTTATCTACATGAAGTAGGAATAGCGCTATCGTTTTGTACTAGACGTCTATATGGCACTAGTGTTCTGTTTTTGGTGTCGAAATAGTGCTAGTGTTATGCTTCAACAGAGACTGTACACTGGATTATATTATAATATTTGTGCCTGACTTTTTAATATCAATTAAAGTACCGCGTTTGACGTCGAAATAACGTTAACTTTATATTTTTGAAGTTTAAGCTTGTGTTCTGTTTATGACGTTCAGGAGAATACTAGCTGTTAAGAATAAGGTGTTTTTAAATAGCGCCAGTGTTCATGTGATGTATATAGATATCTTGAATTAATAACATAAGTAATTTAATTAAGTAAATAGGTAAACTAAGAGCCAATAAAAAATTTTATCATTCTTAATTTCAACTTGAGGATAAACAGTTGTTATTTTAATTGAGACAAAACATTTGAACAACGTTTTTTTCTGCCTAAACTTTCAGTCCAGGAACTTGTTAAGTTTATTTATTTATTTCATAACATACAAAACAATGCAATAATATTTTAAATTTATAGTATATTTATTAATTTGTTCTTTTTTAATATTTTTTAAACAAGCTTAACATAAATTTTGCAATCGGTAGAAGTTTTAAATATTAATAAATTGGTAATCTATAATTCTCAATATCAGTGGCATAATTAGTAAAATTAGCAAAACAGTCCTCACTAGGAATATATGTCTAAATTAAATATTTAAATAATGAACTAGTATATCTATAAATACCTAAGATTCATGTTCAAACTGTAGGTATCTCTTAGCTTTATTTAAAATGTACATAGTTAAGAACTTACTTGAGGTCAATAGTTAAAGTAACTTAAAATACCTATGTATATAAAGTATTTGTATTTAGACATATTATTTGTAATAAACCTGCAAAAATGTTTTCTTTTTATTAACCAGATGTTTTATTTTTACCTCAAGGTAAGGCATAAATATAACTAAATATCATTAAAGGGAAAGGATCACCAATTATAAAAAAACGTTTTTTAATTCAAATACAACACCAAATCACATTATATTTCTATAATATTAGTACATAATATAGTTTCTTTATATGATTTTTCTTAATAACTACTCTATAGATTTTTAGGAAACTTAGGTTCGACATCCACCCGACTATATTAATATAACATTTTATACATAAATCTAATATTGGATATATTGAGATTAAAAACACTTTTATATATTTTAGTATTGTATTTAATAATATTAATAATAATCGTTTTCTTTAAGAAAATACTTGTATAGTGCCTGTTGTTAACGCAACAACTGCTGGGCCCCAAAGGAAGTTAACAAATCATGTCATAGTTTCATCCACTCTTATTTGGTAGCGATATTTTTTAATTTATATTCTTTGTAAATATTCTAATATATGCATCGGTGTAATTAGATACTTACAGCGATGTTTTTACACTAATAAACATAAATGATGTCTAAATGAGCTTCATTTAGCTGGGATAAATGAAGTCCATTTAAAAACCTTAAAACAACAATAATCTACTTCATCAACTCCTAATAAACCCCACTAACACAAATAAAAACAATATAATAACCCAAAATTGTATTATTAAATTAAAACTCACGAAAATAAAATAAACAGCAGCATTATTTCAATTTAAAAGCATAATATACGAAACTAATACAAAAAAAAAGGATAAACCTAACAAATTTTAAAAGCAACACAAATGTTAAAATTAAATCTATAAATGTTTATTGATTATATAATTAATATTCCGATTATGAACTCTCTATCATAGTTAATAATATAATCAGTATAAATACATATAAAATCTATGCATGGAGACAATTCAAAATAAATTCTTCACTGTTACATATATTGGTAATGACAAGATAGTTTTAGCAGCTCCTATGCTAAATGCGCATTTTCGTACTGATATGTAATCCGTCTTCAAAAATTGTTAGTTTATGATGTCATGAGTCAAGAAATAGTAAATAACAAAGTTATTCTAGATAGTATATTTAATGAGAATATAGGAATTATGAATACAAAAATATTATCTGAACGTCTCTTTATAACTATCATGGTCTGTTATTAGGTAGGCGAATTTAAAGCTTTATACTATTAAAATAACGACTTGAATTCTATTTAATAAGGAAGCAATGCTAGAAGACATATTTATATAGATGTTGGTTACAAATTGAATAATAATTATAAATGCAATTTTTGACTAGAATCTATGTCAGATCACGAATTTGTAATGAGTATAATTATTGATTTGAATACAAGAATTCACATGTAGAATAAGAAACATTATTCCATCTCTTATAATCATTTTACTAATAATTTATCGGCAAAATTTCTCTAGATTAATGTTTAATGTCATCGTAAATCTCAACGCTAGGAATTAGCCCAACCAATTAATCCCTATTCGAAAAAAAATAATGATGTGAGGGCTTTCAATGACCGTACTAGAAAAATGAAAACATCAGTTAAACTGAAGGAAGCTGGATGAAGACAGCAATTATATTTGGTTTGAATTAATTCTGTCCTTTTAAAAAAGAAACACCTATAGTAAACATTTTATTACACTAAACTAAAGTCAAATACTAAACAGAAATCTAAATCGAAGCCATCTCCTCTTCTAAATTCTACCAGGTGGCGTGAGCTACTTCGGACCGGAGTTGATGGAGGCAGATTGACCGTCAAAGAGGTACCAGTGACCACGATCCTTAGAAATGAGAGACCGATCGAAGAAGAAGAAACAAATTATTGCAAGTGACTGAATAAAATATTTATTTAAGACATTAAAAAAATAGCGAGATTAGTCCCTCGAATAGATTCGAAGATTAGAGTTAGGTAGGTGTTTTGCTCTCTTAGGGTACAGAATACAGGTGCAGGTTAATCTCAGAGCATATCCCAACATACATAATTATGTAATTAGTATCTCTAATGTACCCAACACAAACTCTGCCGTGGCCATATTTAGCGAAATTGCTTGCAAGTTGCTTGTCTGTCGGTTTTCTACCGCATACATTTTGGAGAGTGCACTTCAGATCTGCATGACCTAATTCCACCTTGCCCATTCTACTATCGGACAGCCAGGAGCTTTAAAAAGCGTCACCGCTTCATGGTTGATGTTCCAAAAGCTCGAACTAAGCGGTTTGATTCCACCTTTTTCATGCGTACCGCTAGACATTGGAATCAGCTGCCCGAGTGGGTGTTCCCCAATGAATATAGTCTGGGTACCTTCAAGTCGCGAGTGAATCGGTTTCTTCTAGGCGAGCATGCTCCACCGTAGACCGCATCTTCGCTTAACATCAGGCGGGATGGCGGTCAAACGCAAGCCTATCTACTATAATAAAAAAAAAAAAATTACGTACTTAGCCAGATAATTAAATTACACGCGGTTGGAGTCTAACCAAAATTCAAGTGTAGAGTCGGTCGCATTTAGTGATTACAATGTGATATTTTGTTCACTGTAGTACTACTATAAGTGTAGTAGTAAGAACAATTGAAGTTACTAGCACGTACGTTTACCGTAAAATGTTAATGGAACGAAACTTTTGTTGTTTTAGTATAACACCGTTTGGAAGAGAGATAGAGACTGGTCTAGAAAATGCTTTGTTTAAATGATTTTTGTACCCGCATTCATTTTAAAATGACTGATGAACCAAAACCAAAATTATACAATATAACAACTAATTAAATTGTGCGAATGAAACATTTGACTACAACTCACGTACAGTTCTAGAAGTAGGTAAGTATTTACTCTGCGCTCTTACAGCCGTCTTTTAAGTTTCTATAATAAAGTCAAAAAGTCAAAATCCAAAGACCAACAAGATTTTAACTGAAAACAAAAACTAGAGGTGGTGCCAGTAGCGATGAGATTGATTTAAGCATTTCAGGATAGAAAGAGAGTCGATTTTAATTCAAACAAATAAATAAATATCGTTGGACTCAGCATCACCTAGCCACAAACTAAATATTGTACTCGAACTGTTAGTATATTATATATCGATATATAACTGATATGAGTAATTGTATATTTAGTACAATGCATACCATGAACCGTTACAAATGTTCAAATATGTATACCGGTCGTTGATTTTTTAAGACGTCTAGGATACGCACGTTTTTTCGAAGAACGTCGTCGTATTTTATGCAGATAAATAATACATCATATATGTATGTTTTTACAACAAAATTTACATTTAGTATAATTATTTATTAGATCAATGAAAATCGTGGTTCTTGTAAAACTTTTCAATTTGCTACTCAACAATAAGATTTAAGTTCATCAGTCCTTCAATGAACATTGCTCTTACTAAAGATTCTGTTGATGTGGAACTATCCATACATTCCTCATAATTATCAAGCTAAATTCTTGTCGGCTAAAAGAGGAAGAAACTAATTTATAAATAACACTGCGAATGTAAACTCTATTACATTTCCTTTTCAAGTACGAGTTGTTTGTTGGTCTCGATTTGTTGTTGTAGGTTTGGTTGGATTTTAAAGTTCCAGAACAACAAATTTACTGTCAGAAAAATCATGTTTTAGAAGTCTTCAGTTTGTTCAGAAGGTCATTTCGTTACACTAAAAATATATAACTATAAAATAATTCGGAAGACGTTGAAGTTTCATTCATCACACTAGTACAATAAAAACAAAAGTAACTTTGACTATAGCGTGTATTTCAAGGAAGAACATTTTATAATTTTATTTCTGCAAAAAATGTGGGAATACTAAATAATCGCGGGTAAAACGAACGCAGCTATTTTGTATAGTTTTTATGTACGTACGTCACCGCCAAAAATCAGATAGTTCCACATCAACAAAATCTTTAATCACAGCACCAACTCGTGTTTTACATTTCCATCGCCGCGTTGTCTTCGTGCGCCTTCTTCACCACGGCTAACTTGGAATGTGGGTCGTTAGCTTGGAGCCCTGCGTAGGGCGGCACCCTGGTCCCGTGAAGCACAAGTGACCAGCCTCGGACGAAACCCGACCAGCTGGGTGGTGACTGGCCGCCGTTGTAACGTGCCTAAAATAGGATAAATAGTACTAAATTTGTGAACTTTTTATACAAGCAAACACTTTCTATATGCGTCACGACGTCTACAAATATCGATAAAGAGAAATCAAGAAATGTTAAGATACGCCATACGTCCCACAATGCTTAACACTTTGCCAGCGAGTATTATTTTCGCTGAGTATTATATTGCGATGAACCGAAAAAAATATGCGGACTAACTAAAGGACAATCTCGCACTGAGTTGCGTGCGTCAACATGTCGATAGAATCAATATCTAAATGGCGTCCATTTCTATGTGTGCGTGTCCAATACTAGTATTAAATGTTTAATTTGTCAGTGTATCATGAATCTGTAATGTGGTTTTCATTCAATTATTGTATAATAAGTAACGTTACAGGACGCGACAAAACCACGTAATTTTCCATAATAAAATGTAACTACAGTAATTTATTGGTACTTTGTAAGCCACCATGAAGTCTGTATCGAAACGCACAACAAACACATACCTCCAAAGACCAGGTGCCCTGTGGGTTTTCGCCCCAGGTGTGGGTGGTCATGAAAGGCCACTTGGTGAAGCCGTCTCGTGAATCATCATCATTAGCCCGCCTGCTCAGAATCATTGATCTGAAAGTGCACAATTTTCACATTTCATATGTTAAAAAACAAATAGTAAGACATGCATACCTATCCATTTTCATTAACGTTTAGCAACAGAAAGTAAACCAGTCTCTATATCATTATAAACTTAGGGGAAACACCCGCACGGAATTCCAGCCTGCCATCTGACTGGGTGGAATTGCCGGGTCGCGTTGCAGGAACAAATACCCGTACAGTTCCTAGAAATAACGACCCAGATGAAGAGGCACCTTTAGATTCACATCAACGGTTACCTTCACTGCCCGTGTTCCCATCCCTACCTAATCAAATTAAATATGATCCTACCAATCACGATACTCTTTCCAGCAATTAATTTTTAATTAACCCTCGACGCAAAAACGACGGGGTGCTATAAGCTTGAAGTGTATGTGTGTGTCTGTGGCATCATATCTCCCGAACGGATGACCCGATTTTGATTTTGTTTTTTTTTTGTTTAAAACGTGAAGTTGGGAGTTTTCTTAGCTGTGTTTGATGAAAATCGGTCAAAGATGGCCGCCGCCACAAACATACAATGGGTTATCACAGCTATTTATGTAACTTTATGATAGTAATAAAGTTGAAGCCAAAAAACAGTCCACAAAACACCACTCAACCATAAAAAGTGAGACTTACTTGGTGCCCCTGGGGCTAGTAAGGAAAAACTCTAGATCTCCTCGACGCGAAGCGTTAGCACTGACCACAGCTTGCACGTGCTCCAAGTAGCGCACCTCGCTCGGCGAACCGGCGCACGCATTTGTGTCGATTGTCAACTTGATACTCCCTTCTGATGGAATCTCACTGCAACAGGACAATAAAAGTTTATGCTATTTGACCATTTTAATCCTACTTTCCTTCCTAGACCGCTCATCCTACTTCCTAAGCTAATTCCCATGCTACTGCTACTTCCTAGACTACGTCTCGTCCTACTTCCTAAGCTACTTCCGATTTTACTTCCTATCTTAATTATAAATAAAAATAAATAAATATCATAGTACATTACACACAGCGCCATCTGACCCCAAACTAAGCAGAGCTTGTGCTATGGAAGACAGATAACTGATAGAATACTTAAATACTTTTTTTTTGTAAATACATACTTATAATACATACAGTACACCCAGACACAGAACAAACATCGATGTTAGTCACACAAATGTTAGTCCTGAGTGGGAATCGAACCCACGCCCTTCAGCTCTCGAAGCAGACACACTACCAATGAACCAACAGGGCTGTCAAATTATAAATTCAATTCTTACTAAATTATAAATATGAAAATGTGTTAATTTGTTTGATCGTCTTTTTTTCGCAATAGAACAATGGGTAAACCTGACCTTTAGCATGAATATAGAGTTGGATTGGCGAGTGACTTAAGCTACTTTTATCCGTAAAATAGTAATGGTTCTGTAGAAAAAATCTCAGAATTTTATGAGTCTAAATAATATACTGATTGAATGGAGAATATAGAATTTCAACCATAAAAGTGAGTCAAGTTAAATTATAACTTGTAACTGAATATTCAACATTGATCTTTTTCTCATAACAGAAATTATCTGAGAATACAGAGTCATTGACATTTATGTCATCTTAAATGTCACATTAAAATTATGTAGAGTTTTAGGTTATTCAAATGTTTCATTTGCACAATGCTTATAATATTTCAAATGTCCAGTACATTGTACACAATAAATCTTGCTTCGTAATTAATTAAATCTGCTATCCACAGATGATAGATGAACGGTCAAAGGCGTTCGTTACCTCCAAAGCTTTGTTTACCGAAATCGTTGGCAGAGAAAATCGGCGAAGGTACTTACCCTCGCCAATTCTCGCAAATTATTTATAACCGGCTTATGATTTCTTAAACGTTGTAGTCGGAAATTGTTCTCTTTATCTAGATTGCTAAATAAAACGACAATTTTAGCCTCCACACAACAGGACATCTATTAAAAATCCTGTAAAAAAAAATCCGTTTATAAATTAATTGTTATTTATCCTGAGTTCATCGTATAGAATCCAGAGTAATCGCAGGAATCTAAATTGAAACTACGACCGAAGCGACAAGTATTATTTTTTTAATTGGCGTTCTCGAATCTTACTGTAATTTTTTATATGTGAAATGAATTAAATACAAAAATAAAACCACCAGATACCATAATTTAGGGCACTGAAAAAAATCTTCGCGTAACTAAATAACCTTGATAAATTTTTTTTAGACAACGAAGTACCCACCTTTAAAAAAATATAATAATTTTTAATAGTTACATAAATCTAACCTAATAAAAAATAAGTTAAATTGAAGATAATTTCACACCGAAGAACTAAGTGTGAAACGGCCATCTAATAAAATAAATAATAACTAATCAATTGTTTTACAGGTGGCTTTGTCATTCGTGACGTTTTGTTTTACTAACAAAAAAAAAGTTCTGTTAAAAAATCTCAATTTTAAATAAACGAACATTTTTGTCAAGTATTGAACTGAACTGCTCTGCAGTTGGGCAGAACGAAGTAATTGTTCAGATCGCGTATTTAGTATATTTTAAATCACTGTTTCTAGTTGTTTATCTTGCATGATTATATTCTTCTTGGTAAAGAGAAATGTTGTGTTTTTTTCTAATTTAGAATCATGTGTTTCATTTATATTCAATATCGCGATAAATAACATCGTAAGCATAATGTTTGAAGAAAGTATGTATATAATTCCGCTTCTGAAGCAGTATAATTATACGATATTCAACCTAAAATATGTACACTTACGTATGAGTATTGACTGCGCCAGCTTCGCAATGATATCGCGGCGGCACGGAGCGCCACTTAGCCGCCAGAGCCGTCATGGCGCCAGCGTCCAGCACTCCAAAGCCAAACAGGTGGTTAAACTCCAGACCCACGCCGTTCATCGTCCAGTGGAACCGGCCCTGAAACGAGATCACTTCGTGACAACGTACGTATTGTAGTGAAATCTACTAAGATATAATAAACATAGAAAAAGTTTCCGGCGAGAACCCGGAAAACAACGTTTATTTTTTTGCAAAACTTGTGGTTTTTCAAGTTGTATATAAATAGTGGTGTTGTATTCTTAAAGTGCCAAATCACAGATAACTACATAGATTCTTTCTAGGCTCTTCATATGTGCTTTTTAGCGTGCTCCATCAATGTAAAACGTATCGTTACTCCATGGAGTCTCAGTGCGACATACTCTACGTCGTACGCTAATGCTTGGTATTTCAAATCAAAGAAAAATCAAAAGTCGAGAATGTCTCAAAGTAATAAGCGCCAAAGCAGCGATACCTTGGACTTTGTTTTATTACTCAAAGTTCAGTGTATCGTTGCAATGATCATGGAAAGGAAAGGCGTTATCTGTTAACATCAGGAAAGCGTCTCGTACTTCTTATTACTTTTACATAAAAAAAACTAACATTTAACACTATTTACTGAAATCGGAGACTACTATGTACTGAGAAGACTATGTATTGTATATGTATGTATAGACTATGTACATGTTAGCTTGTAAGCTAAACTAATATTGTTAAGATCAAAGGAATTTATCAATTACAATCGTGCACATCCTTAAGAATAATACAATTTATATGTCGTGTTATACCTACTCAAAATTCAGAGCAACCAGATTACGTAAGCTTAGTTAGGTGTATAAATTGTAGGGAGGTTTCTAATTTAATGAATGACCTAAACTTGCTTTGGGCCTAGGTTTTGGTATACGTAATCTTATAATACCCTAGACATTCGTAATTAGGGAGATACCTAGTAACTTCAAGCCGGGAATTAAGCATCCCTACTTCAGAGTAGAACCTTCAAACCCTTTGTCGAAACTAACGCAAAACACGGAATACGTGTTAGCAACTCATTGGAGTATTTCCACACACTCCACGGACAAAGTTAAAAAGGGTCAAAAGTCCTTCATCCTTTTCAAACAAAAAACATGTACAAAATTAAATGCTTAGAGGACATGGGTGCTGGACGATGAGGGATACAATTTTTATGTTCATGAATTATCCTTTTTTTAACTTTTTTTCCTAGTCACCAGTCAATTTTTTTTAACTATCTTCTTTTATCTGAACTGGAATGGAATAAACATGTACTACTTAGAAAATACCTCTTCATTCTGACTGTGTTAAAAAAATAAGGATAAATTAATTACTGTTATGGTTAAATAAGTGCGTTGAACGGGCCTTGTTCATTTTAATATTTAGCTTCAACTATTGTATGTAAGGTTATTTTATATTCTTTTCGTATTTAAATGCACAGTTAAGACGGTAAACATCCAATTTTTATAGTCCAACCATGTTATCACATAAGTGACAGTAATGTCTTTGATGATAATAAAGTTCTTTAAACCTAAGCAAAATGTGATGACACTTGGTAGTAGATAGATCTCCTTAGCACGAGGTCGTCTAGGTAGGTACCACCGCGGTACCAGATATTCTTCCGCCAAGCAGTAGTGTGTAAATATTACTGTGTTCCAGTTTGCAGGGTACTGCAGCTAGCTAAATTACAGAGTTGTTGAGACTAACCACTAACGTCTCAAAGTAATGAGTGCCAAAGCAGCGTTGCCCTAGACCTTGTTACTCAAAGTTCTGCGTATCGCTGCAATCATGGGCAGGCTTATTTCTTACCATCAGGGGCGTCTCGTTCGTCTCATTACTATTGCATAAAAAACATTGAGATCGATTTATCTGTCAACCAGCTACCAGACAAGACATAGGCAGCCCGTACACGTAGCGCGCGATCCGCGATCCGCGATCCGCGATCAATGATCGCGATCCAGACTGATCGTGTACGAAGTGGATTGACGGACTGATGCTCCGGATCGCATAATATCTAGAAATTTTGAAATCATGATCGCGGATCGCGGATCGCGGATCGTGATCATGATTGAACGTGTACGGCGGCCCATAGACATCGAATTTATAGCAGCCGAAGTTATTTTTAATGTCAATCAAGAATTCAGAACATGCCTTTGCCGATCTACATTAAGAACTAGCAAGATGAGCTAAGCTAAGAGGTGAGAGAGAGATGATGAGATGAGCTATAATGATGATGATAAGTATTCTTTATTCTGTGAACCTGTCCTGTTCAAACTTTATCGAGAAGTTCGTTTTTGCGATCTATCAACTTGAATCCAACTAAATAAATTGAGTCGGAAGACTCGAGGATAGAAAAGACTTTGCTTTGAACAAGTCTACGCGATTGGAACGACTGCGAAATAAAATATTCCTATGGCAATCGGATTTAGAACACAGATGATATGTAAGTATAAAAAAATTGCCATTACCTTACATCTTACAAATGTATTGAGATATTTGTGTGAGAATAGTTTTTGTAACACAAGCAATAGTGTAGAGACCAAAGACCAAAGAGACTTCACCTATTTTTTACGCTACATCGTATCAGTCTTTTTTTATCTGTTAGTTTTCAGTGCTATTGTTACATCTTAATTTGTTAAATTTCTATTGAATACAACAGAGCGTTTAGAGCTATAAACGTAGTTTTGTCGAGGTTTTCAAGAGTAGAATTAAACTGCATTTCCTAAAATAACTTTGCAATTCACTAATCGCTATATCTTGTTATATGTTGAATGTTTATGTATAGTAGCGTATGTAAAAGTATATCTTTAGGTATATATGTATGTTTATAAGTATACACTTAATAATATACCAACTAATTTATAATACAAGTCAAAGACAAAAACAAATTAAAAACAAATTTTATGAATTAAAAACTCGGTCCACCGGTCGAGCCCGCCGCAAACGTACCCATGAAACTGGCGGCATTTCCTCGCTGGATAGTATAAGTATACATATATTCTGTAAGGTATATTTAAGTATTGACATTTTATAATATATAGCTTTGTACCTATATCTTTTATATATTATGTTTAGAATGTGTTTTTTTATTTTCTTGTCAAAACACCCCGTCCTTAACTTAGTAGAATCCTTTCCATAGAAGATTGCTTGGAAGAGATCGCTTTTAGCGATAAGGCCGCTAATTGTTCCACTAGTGTTAAGTTTATGTTGTTATAATTAATTTAAAAAAAATCGTAGGACATTACACACACCGTCATTTGACCCCAAACTAAGCAGAGCTTGTGTGATGGAAGTCAGTTAACTGATAAAATACATATATACTTTTTTTTTTAATTGTTTGTATTTGATGTAAATGTAAATGTTTGTAAAGAATTATGTATATTATTATAATTTTGTTATTCGTAGATACCTACCTAATAATAAAATAAGTGGCATTTTATTCGTGGTCGCATCGCGTGTATGTATATGCGAAACTTTAACAGTAATAAGATAGGGGAAAAAGGTAGGTAGGTCCTCGTTACTTCTAATAGTTGAAAGGAAACTTCTAACAAAGGAAAACTTACCTTTGCATCGTAGAGTGAATTCCTCTTTGAAGTGAGGACGGTCAAGTGTTGAATGTCTCGCCAGGTTAGACTCGGACTGGAAAAAGATAATTCTTTTAAAATGAATGAATGAATGGAGCCAGTTTATTGTTTTAGTCGGTTGTATATTCTAGCTTCGACAGCTAGGTAGTTAAAGCGTTGTTAGCGCGCCGCGATAAGTAATCTGAGATGGTTGAGCTTCTTGTGAAGGTTTCTAGTAATCAGCTACGGAATAGAATAATGACGCTAAATACCTAACGCTAAGTTCCGACAACCGCGTTTGAGGTAATATATATTAAAAATAATAGTTGCTACCATCTTCGGTTAAGATGTGACTTTACATCATTATTACATTGTTTATGGACATGCTAATTTGTACTCACGTATCTATATATATTTTTTTTTTGTAAAAAGTAATGCGACGACCGAGACGCCCTCCTGATGGTAAGAGATAACGCCTGTCCATGACTATCGCAGCGATACACAGAACTTATTTATTTTATTTATAAAAGTCCAGGGCATCGCTGCTTTGGCGCTCATTACTTTGAGACTTTTGATAGAGTTAGTCTCATCAGCCCAGTAACGTATGTTTGTATTTTTTTTTTAGTTTTAGCTATACTTATTTACTGTAGATATGTATTTTTAATTGTATGTATGTTTTTTCTTATCATGTATGCTATTTTATTCACATTATTTCGTATATTTTTTTTGTTTTTTTTTTTTATGCCAATATTACCTAATAGAAAGAAAGAAAGAAAATAATTTTTATTTTGTAACACAAGCACTAAAACAAACAAATAGATACAGATACACAGCTGTTAATAGCTGTGCCATTTTAAGGCTGTGTCTCTGTTTCTGTGACAATAGACAACACTTTATTTGGGACATAAAACACATTTCAACATAATTAACAATAACAAAAAAATAAACATAAAACAAAGAAAAAAACTTATAGGTATATAGTATAGTATATATAAATAAAAATTAAACAAAATAACAAAAAATAAAAAGTTTGAAATATTTTTTTTTTTTACTATCCATCCAAAGGTGGTCTGGAATAAATCGCTCTAGGCGATAAAGCCGCCGTTGTACTACCTTATATGTATTAGCCTATATTTTTTTGTTTTGTTATTGTCTTTTTCTTTATCTCTTAAAGTTTTGTATGTTATAATACTATGTTTGGTGTACAATAAAGTTATATTCTATTCTATTATATTCTAACATCAGCCTGAATGCGGTGCCGGAGCGATAACATCGACCCTACATTGTGGAACTCGCATTCCCGGATTGCATGCCAGTAGATACATTTCTCATGGAGGCCCGATCGTAGAATTCTGTGCTCCAATCCCGTGCTCTTTTACTGAATGTGCTTACCAACGTCAAGGAGCACCACTCGTCGGGTGCAATATTAGATAGATAGATAGATATAACTCTTTATTGTGCACATCATAAATAGAAAATAGTACAAAGATTCATCGTAGGGTGTTTTTTTTTTGCTTGAACTGTAATTTCATTAGACACTTACTTCGCATGCAATGCCAAAGCGAATACGCCCGCGGCCTCCGGTGCGGCGGCGGAAGTTCCAGAATGCGTGGCCGTGCATTTCCCGTACAGGTCAGTTGTGGCGACTCCCGTGCTGGGGTCCCGTGCTCCGTTACTGAACGTGCTGGCGAGAGTAGATGAGCACGACTCATCGTAGTGTGCGTTCTGACCGTCATTTATTGCGCTGAAAGTGATGTATTATTTAATTTGTGTACTATCTTTAGCACCCAATTTCATTTGAACCCCTTTTAGACCCCTTTTTTTTTAAAACACTAAAGTCAAATACATAACACATTTAAAGAGTTATCCATTTATCACATACGAATAATATACACATGTTGGACTTTATACGAACTTTTTTCTATCAAAATAATAATATAATAATAATATTTCTAGCGATTATAATATAAATAGGTATTAATAGAAGAGTACTAGTCATCGCAACACATGGAATCCTACGGCGATGACTGGTGACTAAAAATTTAAGACTTTGATAGGAAACAAATGTAAAAAGAAAATATTAGCAAAGGATTAACGTTAAACTTTTGTGAGGCTAATATTGTGTTTATTTATTTTTCAGTTTTTTAATTTAAAATTTTCTTGAATGAAAATCTTGAATATAACTAAATGTGTATAATTATGTGCTATTCGCGTGTGTCTTGTTGCGTCGCGTCGGTGTGGACATGGAGCACTTAAATTTAATCTAGTTTGCGTAAGTGAAAACTTTCTGACTTTTGTGTTATCACTTGTTTTCTATTTATTTTATTGATTATATTATCAGCTATTCGTTTTCCATGTAATAATATTTTACGATGTGCGTGGTTTTTTTTATTGTAAATAGGCTTGAATACGCTCTGTCTGATGTTAAGCAGGATGCACTGTAACATGAAACACGCATACCTAGAAAAAACCTGTTTACTCTAGATTTGAAGACTTGTACTTCGCGGGAAAAACAAACGCTGGCAGAGAGTTTCACACCCTCACTGTACGTATGAAGAATCGAAGTGTTTAGTCCGTACGTGGGGAATATCAACTATGTACGGATAGCGCTTTGGCCGTGGCTGCCTAGCCGTCCGGTATTAAAAAGCGGTTGGCGGAACATGCAATTCCAAGGCGCACTCTGACGTCAAGGTATTATCGTTTTTTGATAAAAAGAATCTAGTACCTGTTGATAGAAACAGTCCACATGGAGGCTGCATATCCATCACAGTTGCAGTCATCATCTTCGCCACCGTCACCGCTTGCCCACACGTAGATATTTCCGAGCCCATTGCGGCCCTATGAACAATTATAATACAAATACAAGTCATCGCCCAAAAAGGAACGTAGAAATTTAGCGTGCATGATTATTTCACACAATACTAATATTTTACTAAGTGGTAGATCTCCATAGCATTTAGGTCGTCTAGATAAGTACTGGCGCAGTGGCCGATATGCTGCTGCCAAGAAATAGTGAGTAAACATTACAGTGTTCTGCTTTGAAGTGTAAGGCAGTTAGCGAAATTTATTTAACAGGGCTAATTTCTCAAAGTAATGATCGCCAAAACAGCGATGTCCTAAGCTTTGTTTTGTAGCTCTACAGTGATCGTAGATGGGCGTTGTCTCTTACCATCAGGAAAGTATTTAATTTGTTTATCAGACCTGTGGAAGATGTAGACATCCATTCAACTAAAAAAGATTTTCCTGAGTCATAGCTAAGAACATTGATCAAATCACTTTAAGTACAAAAAAAACTGAATCCAAATTGGTGCGGTCACTTGAGAGCTACGACGCCATAGAGAAAACATACCACAGACAAACATACGTTAAACTTATAACACCCTCTTTTTGTGTAGAAGAATAAAAAGGCTTTGAAAGCATACTCAAGTTTCAAATGCGCCGGTAATGACTCCGCGCCCCGAACGGATATGAAACAGTCGAACGGTACGTAGACGTTATGTGGGGAAAAAGGACTTTTCAGATATAGCGATCGGAAATATCGTCTACATTTACCTTTTTTTTATAACTTTCACAATATCAAACAAAAATCAAAAAAGTTTGATCTATTTCGATTTGACGTCGATTGTTAGATCCATCCGATGAAATAAATTCGAATCGATAAATTCAATTTATCGAATCGAATCAGCATTTAATACCGAATCAGCCTTGTTTTTATAAACGGTCCCAATGCTGGGCGCGTGTCTCTTGTCACTGTGGAAAGGCCATTGTCCACCACGCTGGTCAAGTGCAGGCAGACTTCACCCACAAGACGCACATATTTACTAATTGGAATAAACAATCCTTTACATGTGATGTTGAATAATGTGTTGACTAATTGACAGCCCTCTTGGTTCATTAAGAATCTCTGCTTCAAGAGCTAAAGGGCGTGGGTTTGATTCTTACCCAGTAGTTGTGGCATAAACAAATGTTTGTTCTGTGTCTGGGTGTTCTGTATTTATTATAAGTAAGTATTTACAAAAAAAAAAGTATTTATGTATTCTATCAGTTATCTGACTTCCATAGTACAAGCTTTGCTTAGTTTGGGGTCAGATGGCACTGTGTGTAATGTCCTGCGATATATACATATACATTTTTTATGAAATCACAGGCATAGGTTTCTTCACGAAATTTTTCTTTACTGTAAGAAATCATCGGCAGTACGCACGTAACTTGGACAAATTTAATTAGGAAATTATAAAACACGAATACCCTCTAAAGAAAATATGTTTTCCAAAAAATTATGCCTAGTCAGTGTCATGGGATGATGTAAAGATTTTAAAATCATCCGAATCTCTTCAGACATGCAAAAGTTATGGTGTAACAAAGAAACTCTCATACATGCATCCTGAAAACATTACACTCTGTTTTTGGGCAGTCGTGTAAAAAGACAGAGGTGTGTGGGATCCAAACCCAAGACCTTCAGATGAAAAAAAAAAGTCAGACGATTTCCAGACCGCCCTGCCGTAACTTCAAGCATCACTAAGTTACAGAAATACATTTAATATCAAACAGAATGTATAATTAATTATCTTCCAAGAAACCGTTAATAACATTGTAAACATTACGTTCCACCTCTATTGTTCTAAGCCTCGAGGCGGATATGCCTCGTGTTCTCATGTAATTTGGTACGAGATATTGTCTTCCCTTATTTATAACGCCTTTGAAGATTATTTTGCTTCGACGCTGTAAAGGTTTCTATTCCGACTTTTCAAGCACGTTTCTTACTGCAGTCTGTGTATCACTCAGGTTAGACTTATTACTCGTGTAGAATACAGACAAATAGAAAATACAGAGAAATACTGATAGAAATACAGAGGGCTGAAACCCTCGAGGTTTTCAAAAGCAAAGTTAAGCTGCACTTTATAAAATAACCTTTCGATTTGCTATATCTTCTTATACGTTTAATGTTTATATATAGTAGCATTATGTGCTACATGTTTTCAGGAAAAAAGCCTAGCCTATCGTTAATCCAGGGTCTCGGCTACCTCCATACCAAATTTCATCTAAATCCGTTCAATAGTTTCGTCTTTATGTACATATAAATTATTATAGCCTACATAAATCTATACTATTATAAAGAGGAAAGATTTAATTGTTTGTTTGTATTGAATAGGCTCCGAAACTACAGGACCGATTTCAAAAATTATTTTACCGTTGGGAAGCTGCTCTATTCCTGGGTGACATAGACCACTTTTTATCCCTGTATTCCCACGGGAACGGGAACTACGCAGGTGAAACCGCGAGGTGTCCCCTAGTTTATAGATATATTTATATATTATATGCTTAGTTTTATTTAAGTACATTATTTTTATTTTTACATACTTACTTTATCCATTTTTTTTAAATGTCGTTTGTTTAAAAAAAAAATATTGGTTGGTTGCCTGGTTGAGTTCGCTCTTAGCGATAAGGCCGCCACTTGTGGCACTAGCTCATAAGATTGTTTTGTTATACATATATACTTATTTTCTGTATCTGGTGTGCTCAATAAAAAGTTTCTATCTATCTATCTATACATATGTCTAGCTATCGATAGTCCGCCATGAAAATAAATGTACCGTTAAAGTATCAGGTATCTTGAGGTCGTATCAAAGAAAATAAACTGGCTAGGTACACAGAGGTGGCACGTGCAGGCTCACTTACAAAACAGAGCCTTTTCTACAAAGGCTCTTTGGAATTCCTGAGCGGATGCGAATTCTCGAGGAAGTAGATTACGAAAGGTATTAAGGTTAGAAGGCTTTCCTTACAAAGGTGACGGTATAAACAGTATTATGCAACTCTTTAACTATTTCTTTGCCGGATTCATTCTGGTTTTTTGTACGCCTGTGGCTTGTGTAAAAAGAACAAATCAACAGCAGCCATGAAACTTGCGCTACAGTATCTGTTTGTTTGTAACGGCTCCGAAAAAACTGGACCGATTGCAAAAATTATTTCCCCGTTGGTAAGCTACACTATCTCCGGGTGACATAGGCTACTTTTTATCCCTGTATTCCCATGGGAACAGGAACTATGCGGGTGAAACCGCGCGGCGTCCACTAGTTATTAAATAAAATATAAAGGTTACCTTTTATCCCTGAATAATGTTGTAATTAGGTTGTCTGGAAGAAATCGCTCTAGGCGATAAGACCGCCCTTATCTATTCTATTGTTTTGTTATATTATTATAACTCCTTTTTTATGTTTGTTTCCTATTTGTATTAATTGTGTTCTGTGTTTCTGGCGTATAATAAAGTTATATTCTATTCTATTCTATTCTAATGTTCCGTAAGTCGCATTTATACCAAATTTCAAGTGGACACGTCCACTAGTTCGTTTTTTCATAATCTAACAGAAACCTAACATTTTTCTGATATGAAAAGCATTCTATATGTAAATCCATGTAGTAAACTATATGTGTGCCAAATTTCATCCAAATCCGTTCAGCCGAACATACGACTTCGTCCGCATGGAATTTAGCAACATGTTTGTTGTATAAAAAGTATCCTATAGGTATAGGTTAATCCAGGCCTTACATGTACATATGTGTGCCAAATTTTATCCAAATCCGTGCAGCAGTTTTTGCGTGAAAGAGTAACAAAAACATCCATCCATACAACTTTTCACATTTAGTAGGATAGGATTACTGTTCCAGTAAAAAATTGTGGTGTTGACTTAGCTTAGAAAAAAGCCGCGAGGCGTAGAAAAGTAGGTCGGGTTCTAGATTTCTAGCCTATCTTGTTGTCACAAAAGGCCGTCCCGTATAGAACACGTGATTAGTGTGCATATGACACAAGTTATTTCTGTCTAACTTATACCCGTAACGTACGTAACCAATTGCATTTACCTGACCCACTTGAAAAACACACTAATGTGATAATGTGTCGTCTAGGTAGGTACCACTGCAGTACCAGTTATTCTGCCGCTAAGCAGTAGTGTGTAAACATTACTGTGTTTCAGTTTCGAAGGGTACTGCAGCTAGCGAAATTACTGGGCTATTGAGACTAACCATCGAAAGTCTCAAAGTAATGAGCGCTAAAGCAGCGATACCCTGGACTTTGTTTTGTTACTCAAAGTTCTGTGTATTGCTGCAATGATCATGGACAGGCGTTATCTCTTACCACCAGGAGAGAGTCTCGTTCGTATCATTACTTTTTACTAAAAAAAAAGATAAAAACGAAAAGTTTGGGAGTTTGTGTATGTTTGTTACTTCTTTACGCTCAAACAGCTGGACCAATTTTGATGTACGTAATGCGGCGGAATTTGAGATAAATTCGCGTGGTACGGTATTGTCTATGCTAATGTTAAATAAAAAATGTGCGTCACATTTTTTTTAATTCACAGTCACGTCAGGTTTTAAACAAAAACTGCATCAAAATCGGTCCATTAATTTAGGAACTACAACGTCACGAAAATGTTTTTGTCCCGAGTTCGTAATTGCATCCAATCTCAGAACTTTGGGTTCCTAAACTAAGCCGTATAATTTAACACAAAGTAATATTAACTTGGGTGAAGTTTCGAATTTAAATACATAACGTGTTGAGAATTTATAATAGCACGACTGCATGAAGTCCGACTAAAATTGGAAGGGAGATCGGTTTGGCTGTCCTTTTAGGTCTTTTGGTAGTTTATTGTTCATTGTTTATAGACTAAAACGGCACAATATGCCAATTAAAATAGTCCTTAAGAATAAAAAGGTAATTGTATATACAAAGTCAAAATGAAAATGTGTAAATGTCAAAACATTATCAAAATAAATTAATTGAATAAATAGCTAATTAAAATCAGATTAATACTATTTAAACTCAAGTCATTAAAAAAAACTAAGAGTTAACATAAATGAAATTCTTTTAAGGTAGCTCGATTTCCATACAAATAAACTTTTTCATTTATGGACAAATGGAGCATAATTTTACAGTGAAATCACAACTACTGGCATTTATTTTGGTCTTTATTTGCGGTAAATCACAATTGCTTGAATAAAACAGTAGATTATTATCCCCGGGTAACATAAACTACTTTTTATCTCTGTATTCCCATGGGAACAGGAATTACGCGGGTGAAACCGCGAGACGTCCGCTAGTAATAAATAAATAAATTAAAAATGACATTGAATTAAGCTCTTGGTGGTAGATCTCCTTAGCAGGAGGTCGCCTAGGTAAGTACCACCGCAGTACCAGTTATTCTGCCGCTAAGCAGTAGTGTGTAAGCATTACTGTGTTCCGGTTTGAAGGGTACTGCAGCTAGCGAAATTACTGGGCTGTTGAGACTAACTCTATCAAAAGTCTCAAAGTAATGAGCGTCAAAGCAGTGATGCCCTGGACTTTGTTTTGTTACTTAAAGTTCTGTTTATCGCTGCGATGGTCATGGACAGGCGTTATCTCTTACCATCAGGAGAGCGTCTCGTTCGTCTCATTACATTTTACATTTAAAAAAAAAAGTCCCTCGTTCATTTTATGTCCACAATATAACACAGGGATAGAATCTGATAGTAAACCCAGAGATAACTCAGTTCATTTCAGCGGAATTGAAAATGCAAATCAAATAGCTGTTTAAATTGGATCTCCCACACATGTACCTAACGCATAATACATGGCCGTACTTATTTACATTTTAAATAAGAATTACAGGCATGAAAACCATATTTTCTCTTTTAATGGTTACTCTTAATGAATGTGTTAATGTTCTTTTTCTCGTTTACACACTGCATAATACAGTCTTAAACTTAAAACAAAATTAAACTACGCTTCAATTTATATTATAATCGTACTTACTTTGTACTTATAGTGTTTTTTACTTGTCAGCATGTACTTAAAGTGAAAGTAAGTTTAGTAAAACTAAAAAAAATAAGCCTTTTTTTATGGTTGACTGGCTAGATGTTTGACCACAGCTCACCTGATGTTAAGTGAAGGCGTGGTCGAAGATGGTAAAGCACACCTAGCCTGTAATGGAACTGGCTCTCAAGTGAGGCTGCCGGAACACATCGTTAGATGCATACTAGTCAACCATAAAAAAATGGATGTCAATGATCTATGTCCAACAGTGGACATCCTACAGCTAAAATGATGATGATGAATCAAGGATCATTAGCATTCGATCTGTTCTATCAAGAATCACATGGAAACCTTAATTAAAACCACGATTTGAATTAATATATGAAATAATAGAACTTGTATGCAATATATTATGTTTCCTACTTTACTACACGGACAATTCGCGGAAAATCATATTTTGGTGTAAACTATACTGTACGCTACAAAACATCATAGGTAAGTTTGGGAGAAAAGGTCATAAATAAAAAATGAAGCACTCTGGGATGGGACAGGCAATCCGCTTTACACTAAGTGGAGTCACTTAAATATACTCTACATTTTGGATAAAAAAATAGGGTTTTCGAGTGGTCATTATTTACGATTTTTAGGGTTTCCTAGACCGTACAAAGCCAAAACATGTAAAGTTATCGCTGGACTTTTTTTTATCTGACAACTTAAAAAGAGGGATGTACATAAATAAGAGATTAATACTAAGAGATTACACATAGCGCCATCTGACCCCAAACTAAGCAAATCTTTTGCTATGGAAGTCAGATAACTGATAGAGTACCTACTTAAATACTTTTTTTTTATGTTTATCAATTTTCTACATTTTAGAAATAAACTCATTGGTACTAGTAGCAATAGCTCATAAGATTATTTACAGAACACAATAATGTTTACTCATCTTTCTATCTATCATTGGACATTTTCTTTTTTTAATTGTTAACCTAGTCTGTGTTTGACCACAGCTCACCACACTACACTATGTTAAGTGATAGTGTGGTCGAAGATAGTAAAGCACACCTAGCCTGGAATGGAACTAACTCTTATGTGAGGCCATAACACACCTTAACCTTTTTCAACTTAGGATGGTAGCTAGCCAGCCGGGTGCTAGAAAATACCTTACCGCCAATCACCATATGTTTATGGAAATCTCGATGAAAAAATGTTTGTGGTAGTAGTCCTCCAAAACGACTCAACTGATTTTTATTATTTTTTTATGTATATTTGTTAGGTGTGAGAATAGGTGGTAAAGTACATTTCATTCCACTAACGGATTATGGATAATTCTTGACTCGACGCGGATGAATTCGCGGGCGTAAGCAAGTAATAAATAAATTATACAAACTGAAGCAAGATACATTTTTAAAACGAAAGACGTAAGAAACTTTTGTGTCGGCTCAATTCGGATTAGTACAAGTAGTCTGTAGCGATGATGGCTCAGTGGTTAATGCATCTATGAATTATTTGTAACATTTTAGAACTCTCTGTCGATTTATAGCATACCATAAATCTACAAAAGGGTGCCAAAATAACCTCGATGAATAAATAAAATACGGCTTCACATTAACGTGATCCTTTCGAAGCATTCCCCGTAGAATTCCGAAATAAATATACGAGAGGCGACGAAATAATTTTTCCATTACCGTGGTCGGGAAATGCTTCCAGAAATACCTATTACGGTTATATTACATACATAGCGCTTATTTGGAATTATTTTGTCAGGGAAAAAGCCCAAGATTAGAATAAATATTAGGTGTTATTACATTGGCAACACCAGCCATGGGATCTGTAAGGTTTGTGCCACTCACTTGTGTAATATACATCCACCCGGTACATGCTTTGAAATGCAATTTGCTTCTAATAGCCCTAGGGATCCATGATAAAAGTTTTTTTTTACCTCGTAGAGCGAGACAGACGTATAGTCTAGCTTTGTGCCGTTTCAGCGAAAGAAAAGAGAGAAAAAGGTTGCGTACAAGATAACTGGCAAGGTAGTCATCTTCGCACAGAAAAAAATATCAATACAATAAATACTTCTTAGGTCTTAGATTTTTTTTAATTGTTACTTCTCTCTTGAAGCATATATATAACTTAACAGTAATCTGCTATCAAGGATAAAAGATTAGGTACTGAAGTTATAGAAAAAGTAAAGTCATCTTAAATATAAACTTTGAATAAAAATATATCTTTTTTAATACGATTTTAGCGTTTATTCTTCGCGTTAATGATTCCAACCCGGACATAAATGGACCCCTTAAAATATTGTTGGCCCTTTCAGCCGCACCCTGTATAATATAAAGTATATAATATAGGTTCATAATATAAAGTATATAATATAGGCATATAATATAAAGTATATAATATAGGTTTATAATATAAAGTATATAATATACGTATATAATATGAAGTATATAATATGAAGTATATAATATGAAGTAAATAATAAAAATTATATAATATAAAGTATATAATATACGTAAATAATATAAAGTTATTGACTCGATGGAAAATTAAATCAAAGACACAAAAACTGTGTTTTTCAAGACTTGCTAAGAAATGCCTTTGTAAAAACATAATAGTATATCAAAAGAAAAGTTTACTATTTTTTTGTAATTATTTAAGAGGTCGACGCCACACGTGAACAAAACGCTGGCCTTTATTTTGCTCAGCGTTTGAGTATTGCCATACAACGCGGCAATGGGGCCAGCGTTTTGGGAACTATTCCCATTGATAGCGGCCTTTTAGATTAGTTATTATTTTAAATGTTACATTTGTCTTAGTTACTTTACTTATTTATACCTGTAAAGAGTATTTATTTAAGATATTTTAATTTATAATAAAATTTCATTAATCTTAAGAGGTTCAGTTTTTTACACAAAACCGCAAAAAAAAAACAATATGAGACTGATGATTGACGTGCTCGAAACTTTGAAATATAGGACCTTCAATAACTAATGTTAAAACGCAATTTCATAGTACATATTTTATGCGCGATTAAGTGCCGATGATAAACATTAATTATGGGTTAAAATCGCGAAAGTTTAAACATTCGGGGGCCATTAATATCGATCCGGGTTGCTTGCCGCATAACAGCAACCATTACGCATTCAAAATGCCCTCGGGCGGCATATTGACTCTGACATTAGGGCAAGCGACTCAGCCTATACAAACACTCATATTAACTTTATGGTGAAACTGACCTTGAGTTGATACAACAAACATATGAAGAGAAATTACTCTGAAATTTTCCTTTTCATACATATTCCTGAATATAATTATTGTACGTACGGAGCAGATTCATAATTTGGCTTTCAAAAGAGCGAGGATTAATATCATTAGCAAGCTAAGAAGGTGATTATCTTGACTTGAATAATATTGTGTAAAATTTTTGGAGCACAAGGCTTCTTAATCATGGCAATAGGCAGCCCGTACACGTAGCGCGCGATCCGCGATC
Source organism: Biston betularia (assembly GCA_905404145.2). NCBI lineage: Eukaryota > Metazoa > Arthropoda > Insecta > Lepidoptera > Geometridae > Biston > Biston betularia. The sequence goes on from FR989879.1 coordinate 8,948,936, forward strand.
CGCGATCCGCGATCAATGATCGCGATCCAGAGTGATCGTGTACGAAGCGGATTGACGGACTGATGCTCCGGATCGCATAATATCTAGAAATTTTGAAATCATGATCGCGGATCGCGGATCGCGGATCGTGATCATGATTGAACGTGTAAGGCGGCCCATAGGATTAAATAAGAACAAGGTAATAACAACAAGGATTACAAAAAAGATAGAAAGTTGCGAATAAAATATGTGAAGACTACTTGGCCCTACAGTTTTTACACTTTTGACAGCCCTGTTGGTTCATGACAACCCTGTTGGTTCATTGGTAGTACGTCTGCTTCAAAATCTGAAGGGCGTGGGTTCGATTCCCACCAGGATAAACATTTTGTGGCATAAACAAAATGTTTGTTCTGTGTTTGGGTAGTATGTATTTAAAAAAAAAAATTAATTATTCTATCGGTTATCTAATTTCCGTACCACAAGCTTTGCTTAGTTTGGAGTCAGATGGCGTTGTGTGTAATGTCCTACGAAATTTTACAAGTTGATGTATGAGTTTTTTTTAAAACTACCATAACTTTTAAATTTCTAAATAGATTTAGATATCTATGGCGGCAATAAGGATTCTTTTTGAATGTAAATTTTTTTTAGTTTGTTTCTTGGCATGTCGTGTTTTTTTTTTATTATACTTGTAACTTGTTTTACACGAACTATACGCACACAAAATTGTGTGTGTAATAAAATAACGAAAACTGTAGGACTTATTTTTAAGAAGATAGGAATAGGAAGACTTATTTTTACGCAATATTCATCTGTTTTTCTTTTCCAATCTGTGAGTTTAGTTTCTAAGCTCGATTTCAGGAGCATAAATAACTGTATCAAACAGCCTTTCAATAGTTAACGGTAGTTTGCAGTGAATATTAAAAAAAACTCGATTTATTAGTATCATTGCACCGAATAACTAACAATAATTTAGATTATTGGGTCACTTAATTCGTATCAGTTACTATCAATACCATTTACTTAGTTTGCAAACATAATATTTACGAAAGTTAGATATCAAAACTAATAGATCAGAAACATACAAAACGTGACATAAATGAGTCATGACTCAGGACATAAATACGATATAATATTTTATTGAAAACAAATCACCATTATATTTTTCTAGTCTTTTACTAAGAGTAGCAAATTGTGGACAGACTTCAATGGCAGCTGATTTTAATATTTCTAGCATGTCAAATTTAAAAAAAAATACAATTACCTCGTTTACACCGCGTACGATGGCTCTCATAGTAGCATTTCGAGGCCCATCAACAGTGCGGCCATCGTCAGTGGGCCCCCACGAAGCGCTGTAAATGTGTATCTTATGGGGTTCATGCCCCATAGAGTTTGCTTCAATCAGGTCTGTCATGTACGGCTGGTCCAGCATCCTGATACCTGTGAAAAATATGGGAGTTAGATAAGCTTTTTTTACGGTTAACGAGCTAGTTGTTTGATCACAGCTCATCTGATGTTAAGTGATGGTGTGGTCGAAGATGGTAATCACATCTGGCCTGAAATAGAACTGGCTCTCAAGCGAGGCAGGCGGAACACACCGTTAGGTGTTTGGCGGCAAGTTTTCAACTTGAAGGTGGTAGCTAGCCAGCCGAGTACTGGTTTCCTCACGATGATTTCCTTCACTGGCCGTGCTAACTACAAAAGTTTGGACGTCAACAACTTCGATGTTGGCAGCCCTGTTAGCTCATCTTTAGTATATCTGTTTTAAGAGCTATAGGGCGTAAATTAGACACCACCAATCCCACCAATGACAAAATATTTATGTGACATGCAATCAATGTTTGTTCTGTGTCTGGGTGTTCTGTATTTATTATAAGTATGAATGTAGAAAAAAAAGTTTTGTCAGTCAAAAAGTCATGGAGGAAATTTTCCGCTGAGCACATAGAGTCGTTTTTTGGCAACCTCACTTGAGAGCCAATGCCCATTCCAGGTTAGGTGTGTTTACCATCTTAACACCGTCACTTATCATTAACCAGCCTGCACCAGTAAAAAATAACTTGAGCTTTTCAGTTGAATGGCAATAAAAAATCGAGAAACGAATATCTTTTGCCATAATAATGTCCTGCTTACTGAAAAAAAAGTAATAAAACTAACGTGAAGGGATTTCTCCGGGATAAACATATCAAAATAAATCTGGTATTCAATGCTGACTTTAAGACAGTCTGAATTAAGACAGTCTACATCCCTTTATCTTTATACACCTAAACACTCAACTTCTTTTTATAGTGGTGCCTTTACTGTAAAGGTATAATAAGGTATAATTAGAAACACACCACAATTGAGAAAAGTTGATAATAGATATCCCGTATGGTTTAGTTCTGCCCTGAGACGTTGCTTAAAGATCAAGCATAAACACCATAAACTTTTTAAAAAATACCGTAACCCTCTTGATTACGATAAATTCTCCCATTATAGAACCAAATGTAAGCACATGATAAATTCTTGCTACACAAGTTACATCACATCGATAGAAGACTCATTGGACAATAATGTAAAGGCTTTTTGGAGATTCGTCAATGGCAGAAAGGCTGTCGGCTCGGTCCCTCTAACCATGTCTTATGAACATAGAACAACTTCTAGTCCTTCTGAAGTATGTGAGCTTTTTTCCAAATACTTCAGCTCGGTGTTTGAGGATTCTATTGATACTCCCGAGTCTAATGGCGTTTCATGCAACATTCATAATAATGTCTTATGTCAAATAATGGTAACTAAATCCAGTATTTTAGACAAAATTCGGAATTTAGACAGCAATAAGGGCCCTGGCCCTGACGAAATACCGGTCAAATTGGTGAAATCTTGTGCTGCTGAATTGTGTCTCCCGTTAGTTATACTGTTCAATAAATCGATTGATTCCTGTAATTTTCCCACCATTTGGAAGACAGCTCACGTCATACCTATATATAAATCAGGTAATAAAAATCTATGTGATAATTATAGACCCATTAGCATATTGTCATGTTTTGCAAAACTGTTTGAAAGTTTAGTTTATGATGTAATATACAGCCATGTTAAGACGCTACTGCGTCCACAGCAACATGGATTCGTGGCTAATCGATCAACAACCTCTAATCTTTTAGAATATAAAAATTATATATGTAATGCTTTCGCAAAGCGTCTACAAGTGGACGCTATTTATACAGACTTTTCAAAAGCGTTTGATAAAGTTAATCATTCTATACTTTGTAAAAAATTAGCAGAATTTGGAATCCATGGTAGCTTATTTCGCTGGGTCCAATCGTATTTGAATCGTAGGAGTCAACTTGTTGCAGTAAAAGGTTACTTATCTAAACCAGTAATCGTTACATCTGGGGTACCACAGGGTAGCCATTTGGGGCCCTTGTTTTTCGTCATTTTTATAAACGACTTAGTTGATTCAATTTCTTGCCCATGCCTTCTGTATGCTGATGATCTGAAGATATTTAATGTCATTAAAGACTTTAAAGATGCTTCCAATCTACAAAATGATCTCAGCACCCTCTCCACCTGGTGTAGTCAAAACAAAATGCAGCTCAACGTCAGTAAGTGCCATGCCATTAGCTTCACGAGGAAAGTGGATAGGCTTATTGTTGACTACTCACTTGCGGGAACCGTTTTGAATAGAAAATCTGTTGTTAAGGATTTAGGCGTTTTCTTCGATGAAAAACTCACATTTCACAGTCACTATGATTACATTGTGGAACGTGGTTCTCGATTACTCGGTTTCATAGCAAGAACCACGAAAACGTTCCGCCGACCGGGGAGTTTTCTGTATCTTTACTACACTCTTATTCGTAGCGTACTGGAGTATAACTCATCAATTTGGTCGCCTTTCTACAGTGTGCACAGTGACAGGATTGAGCGCATTCAAAAACAAACCTTGAAAATCTTGAGCTACAGGTGTGGCATGGGCCGTAAACTTTCATCTTATAACGAGCGTTTAAAATATTTTCATGTAACCTCTCTAGACATCCGCCGCAAATACATTGACCTTACCTTGCTTTACAAAATCATTCACTCGAATATTGACTCCCCATCCCTTCTCTCGTTATTGAATTTTAACACTCGTTTTAGGTCTCGTAACCGCAATTATAATATCTTTAGTTTACAGGTATTTTCCAACAACACATCTTATTATAACCCTATTGTCAGAATGAGTCGCCAATGCAATGAAATCCTCGTCTCCAGCAGACACATCGATATTTTTCATGCAAGCCTATACCAATTTCAAAGACAGATTAAAATTATTTTAGATTTTAATACAATTTAGTTTTGACATTCTATATATTTTTTGACTAAACAATTGACTAATTAATTATTATTACTTTATTTAATTTAATTTATAATTATAATTATCATCTAACGACTTTTTTAAATGTAATTGTAATGCTCCTAGACATGCATAGTCTTGGAATGCAATACAGATCAAAATTGTGTAAGTATTTGAATTGTTGTAAATGTTATTGCATTCTGTTTTGTATGTTATGTAATAAATAAATAAATATAAAAAAAAAGGCCATTAGGTTATGGAATGCTTTGCCTGTCTCTATCAGACAGTCACAGTCTTTAAACATTTTTAAAGACAGAGTAAAGTCGCATTACTTGTCACAATACTGAGTCGTCATTGCTGTAAGTCGGATTACTTGTGTGCATGTACGTCGCTGCTGATGTTGGTTTTTATTTTACTTTTGATTTTATCTTAATGTATATATGTATATGTATGTGTATATTATAGCCTATATATATTGTATATTGTATATGTATTATGAGTGTATACATGTTTATATATGTAGATATTTCGTTTTAATCAAATGATTATTTTTTATATACTTACTATATTATGTTTAATTTTTATTTTATTTTTATTTCTTATTAGTGTTACATCTCCCGTCTGTTTCTTAAGCTTTCTATCGTATTTTTCTTTTCTTGGTTGCCTGGAAGAGATCGCTGTTAGCGATAAGGCCGCCACTTGTGTCACTAGATAATAAGGTTTTTTGTTCTCTGTACTATTTACTGTATAATGATGTGCACAATAAAGAGTTATATCTATCTATCTATCTATCTATGCTGCCAACATTGTGGGTGTACTGACTGACAGAAAAATTCAATTTTTGTTCTTAGGTATTTATTTGTTTTAAGTATTCATGTCTAGTATGACGAAAACGATCAATACGTCTTGCTTCAATATTATTAGCTATTTCAAGGAAAAAGATCAAGGGCAATTCCTCAGACGTTTATGAAAATATGAACGAAAATTATAATATTTTATCTAAAAGCAGACGTTATTTAGTATAACGTAGACGGCATTTGAATTTCAAAAAAGGAACTTGGTGACGTCAGACGTTCAAATCAAAAGCGCCAATCACGCGGTTCGCTGGAGCGAGAGAACACACGGACAAAGCACTTGATTCTAAGAGTAGACTTTCATGTCTACCTACAAAAATAAAATTTGTATTTTTTTTCGTTGAGAGAAAAATTGACGCTGGGATAAAATTCAACGTTCATTCGTTGATTGTTATCTCAAACTATGTAGTTATTAACGTCAACTAGATTTAGATTTCAACTCGTTTTATACTGTAGCGATGATAACTCAGTGGTTAACGCGTTTCGATCATACACCGCAGGGCGTGTGTTCAAATCTCAACAATGAACTTTGAGACGCTGTTGAAGAAAAACATGTTGACGAAACCATAACCAGAAAGAAACCGATTTTATACTACTTAGCGAGGCAAACTAACTTGAAGCCGAAATTCAAGCACGTAAGAGCGTGATCTTTAAAATTTTATATGAAATTGCCAGTCCCGACTACTTTCAATAGCTGCATGCTGCCTCATGCATAACCATTTTATTCATTCCGAGCGGTTGTGTGAAATCTATTACATTTAAAATCGTTTATCGTCAATTTTAAGTCATACGAAGTTCACCTAGCAATTTAGTCTTTACATACTCGTAGTATAAAACGAAGTCGTTTCCCGCCGTCTGTACGCTTACAACGGATTTTAATGCGGTTTTCATCAATAGACAGAGTGATTCAAGAGGAAGGTTTATATGTATAATACATACATATATATGCACCACATTAGTAGCTACATTGCACCCGTGCGAAGCCGGGGCCGGACGCTAGTGTATTATATATCTACATAGTATAAAACAAAGTCGCTTCCCGCCATTTGTACGCTTAATTTTTTAAACTACGCAACGGATTTTAATGTGATTTCCATCAATAGACTGAGTGATTAAAGAGGAAGGTTTGTATAATTATACATATATGATGTATTAATTAGTATCTACATTGCACCTCTGCCTAGCTAGTACGTACATGCGTACTACCACTAGTTTAGCTGGGTCGCTAGTTTAGAATAAGAAATAAAGTATTATCTACGATAGTTAGCCAACTCGGTTCATACAATGATAATTTCCCTACTGAACTCCGCACGCAGCCGATCTCTACGTATTTTTACAATCAACGGACGAAATTACCCTAGTTTTCAGGCAAATTGCCCCTTATTTGCCTCTCAGTTTTCAACTTGATTCCCCATCTAATTCCCCGCGGAGCCAATTTCATCCTTTAATCATTATACGCAATCTGTCCGAGCAGCGGGTACAGAATACATATCAGTACAGGCACTGAGAGCTAATTTCATCTGAGGCTGACAAATGTGCGGTCGGACGGACAGTTTGAGAAACATTGAACGTGACATGCATTGTGGTCTTGCGGTGATGGGGTTTGAACACCAGTCTGTGGCTATATTAAACCCAAAACTAGAAATCATCGTGTTCATTATTGATTTATATCTCATGAATTATTGATAGGAGCTATATGTTTTCATTAATGTTATATTAGTGAAGCAGTAGATATATCTTGATTGATTACTAAGTAACGATAATCTATTAATAATAGTTAATGAACTCATTTCCAACTTGGACATTGTTTTATTGTAAGTACTTTGCTTGGTGGTAGTTTTAGAATGTATTCCACCAAGCAGTAGTGTGTAAATATTACTGTGTTCAGTTTATACGGTACTAGGTAGGTACGTATAGTAAAATTAAAGGGGCTATTGACAGACCATCGAATGTCTCAAAGAGATGAGCGTCAAAAGTAACTCCCAGTTTTCTCTAACATAAAAAAAAAATATGATACTAAGTATCATAATGTTTTTGTTCGTAGGGTTTAGCTAAGTAAAATTATACCGTAATAAGTCAAAGGATTATATTATACTTATTATAATTAAAACATATTTCCCTAAGATAATGAGTTGGCTGATGACTGAATGAGGGCAATTATCTATTTCGCTTAAGACTCTTTGATGTCTACTACTAATAGAAATTTTGGGACAATTCATGTCACCGTGTTATTGATTTAAAAACGTGTGTTTTTAATGTTTATGTATTAAAATAGTTGTGTTTTATTCATACAGAGCCGCATTATGTGTATTTTTGTACTGATTGTGTTAGGACATGACTGGACTTGACCCAGACTTACTTTTTTTGACTTTCACTATTACTCAAGATTTAGATATTTATCTTGTAATACGTAAATATTGGCGTCTTCAAATCTAGAGTAAATAGGTTTCTTCTAGGTAACTAGGTAAGCGTGCTCCATCTTAGACCACACTACTGTTTAACATCAGGCAGAGTGTGGTCAAACGCGAATCTATTTTGAACAAAAAAAAATAAAAAAATACAGAAATAATTTACACTTGTAAAATCGCGAAGTGCGTTGCCAAAAAAAGACTTCTCATGACACTAAAGCATCTCACCGGCAACTTTCGAGTGGTACGCAACGCCGACGCCGCAAACGCCATTGTCGCGTGCTGCGGCAACTTCCCCCGCACATCTCGTCCCGTGACTGAAACAAAATTACATTCACAAGTTTTTGCGTAAATTAGCTTAATATTACTAAATTAATTTGACCATGGAGTCTCATAGTAAAGAAATGAAAATTCACTCAACAAGAGGCGCCATCTGTGAATTTAACACTTTAATCCTAAAAAGTTTAACTTAAAGAAAACAAACTTAAAACACGAGTTATTAGCGGGAACGCGGAAAAAGTCGTATCGCCCCGTTGTATTTTTCCAACACTAGTGTTTTGTCGAGTGTTTATGCATAAAAATGGTGGTGTTTTAATCAAAAAGAGCCGAATCACAAGCGCGAGTGTGGGAAAATTATATAATGTGGTGAAACATGACTTTTCGTGTTGCTTCCAAAACTCCATTGAAGCTTTATAGTAAAGTCGTCATTACTTCAATCCTTTTTACAAATTAAGTGAATATATGTCAATGAGGTTCTCGGAATCCTCATTTATGTGTAGAACATAAACGGAGCCTCCGCTGTAGTATGTTCGTTGTTAATTACTCGTACAGGTATAGCTTCATTCATTAAAGTGTAATCGTAAGGTTTTTTTTTGTACATGTGACTTGCCTTTAACATTATTGTTATTTATGGCCAATAAATATTACTGATTTACTGAAAGCATGACTGAGACTGGACTGACACGGACTGTACTTGACCAAGACTGGACTTTGACTATAACTATAGCTACGAGGCAACTTATTAAACATTTGAAATTATACAAGACTTGACACTGACAAGTGCTCAAAATGTGACACCAAATCCAAAGAAAAAAGACATTTTATTTTTATTTTATTTTTTTTATTTTTTTTTTATAATCAAAGGAAAACTTACAGCTAGGTACATAGACAATTACAATGAATAAGAAAAGAAGGCCAATTAAAAGTTTCCACAAGTAGAAAAGAAGAAATATGTAAATAGACGGATTCACACAATAATACACATCAAGAGTAACACAAACAAATAACAAGTAACAAGTTGAGTAAAGCCGTTAAAAATAATTGCTAAAAACAAGCCTCTTTAAATTTATAGAACTGGTATTAAATAAATCTATATCCAGTTCCCCATCAAGGGAATTGTAGCATCTGCATGCCCTAATTAAGTAGCTGTTTCGCCTGTAACTACTGTCTACGGACGGAACATAGAGAAGACTAGGTTTTCTCAGGGAAGCGGTGGGTGTGCGCAGCCCCAGCTGACCGAGTAACTCCGGACAATCGATCGTGCCATTTGCTATGTTGAGGAGAAAAGCTATATCCGCTACACGTCTTCTTTCCTGTAACGGCAGTATGTGGAACTTTTTGCAACGAGCAGGATAGTTTGGTAAAGATAGTTGAGCGCGAAATTGCAGATAACGTAGAAAACGCTTTTGAATGCCTTCAATACGAGATATATACACACCATAGTGTGGGTTCCACACCTGAGAAGCATACTCAAGGTGGCTCCTCACGTATGCACAATATAATATTAAAAATGTCTTATGAGATGAGAAGTCTGCGGACATTCTCAAAACAAATCCTAGAGACTTAGAGGCTTTTTTTACTATACTGCTGATGTGCTCATCAAACAGTAATTTAGAGTCAAAAATCACCCCCAAGTCTTTAATTGTAGATATCCTGGATATAGGAGAGTTTTGTAAACTGTACTCGATGCAAATAGGCTTTGGTTTGCGCGTAAATGAACAAACAAAGCATTTGGATACGTTTAAGTCCAATTTATTTAGAAGGCAGTAGTTCTGAAACCTATCTAAGTCCTCTTGGAGACGTGAAGCGTCCATAGCAGTACGTATAGGATGCAGCACTTTCATATCGTCGGCATAAAGAAGTATCTTAGAGGAGTGAAAACAGGAAGATATGTCAAATATAAATAAAATAAAAAGGAGGGGCCCGAGCAACGATCCTTGGGGAATTCCTGAAGGGATGCTCATCGTTGCAGAAGTATACCCGTTGAGCACTACGGTTTGACATCTGTTTTGTACGTATGAAGAAAACCATCTGAATAAATTTCCTCGGATACCGACCGCTTGCAGTTTGCGCAACAAGATAACGTGATCTATTCTATCAAATGCTTTGCTGTAATCAGTGTAGATAACATCTACTTGAGCTGGTTCTGACATGTATTTTGACAGATATTCGCTACATAATAGAAGATTTGACGTCGTAGACCTACCCTTAAGAAACCCGTGTTGGTGCTCGCATAGCGTATGCTTAAGAGATGAATATAGCTGTCGATAAACAATTTTTTCTAAGACCTTGGAAAATATACAAAGTTTAGATATGGGCCTGTAATTTTCAATGCAATCTTTTGGACCTTTTTTATGTATGGGTGTTATAAATGCAGTTTTCCACAACTTGGGCACTAACCCATCATTTAAGAATACCTCCGCCTCAAGTACTTCAACAGTTCCAATATCAGTGGTAGGTTCAAAAAGATAAAAGTCATGTGCAGTGCATCCACATTAACCGCATTAACCACAGAAGAAACGAGAAAATTCGAATGAAAGCACTCACCGAACATATTACAGATCTCAACACCTTGATCAGAAGAGCGTTGACCAAATTTAAGTACATCCCTAAATTTATATCGGGAGCTAAAAATAAACTGAAGAATATCCCGATTCGCTGGGGCGCAGATGCTGGGGAATTGGTGCGTGATTTAGGGCATCTCATAAGATATCATTGTGATGATCCCCGTTCCGGCTCTTTGCACCTGGTACAGTCAGGGGCATGGTTTTTTACTGCTCTGTTGCTGAATTTTTGGTTAGACTTTTCTATTTTTATTTTGGCATATAGTTAGACTGTACTGTTTATTATAGATAGAAATAAAGTAAATCAGGATTAAGGAGTAGAAATGAAGTAGCAGAGTTTGTGTCAGTAGAGTTCTGCCTTGCTGCAAATTGAAGATCCCACTCCATGTTAATGTATCTACAGTTAATTAACATCCCTTATTAACTCCTTGCCCTTGTCGCTTGCCCTTGGCCGTTGTAGTCATGGGCACAGAATGGAGCATTATATTAGAACGCAGTTATATATACCTACCTATATACCTATGCCCACATCCTTCCACTTGGCGCTCATCATCATCATCATCATCATTTCAGCCGTAGGACGTCCACTGCTGGACATAGGCCTCCCCCATTGACTTCCATAAAGACCGGTTGGAAGCGGCTCGCATCCAGCGCGTTCCTGCGGTCTTTACTAGGTCGTCTGTCCACCTTGTGGGTGGACGTCCTACGCTGCGCTTGCCGGTCCGTGGTCTCCACTCCAGAACTTTGCAGCCCCATCGGCCATCAGTTCTGCGTGCTATGTGCCCTGCCCATTGCCACTTCAACTTGCTAATCCGTTGGGCTATGTCGGTAACTTTGGTTCGTCTACGGATCTCCTCATTCCTGATTCGATCTCGTAGGGAAACTCCGAGCATAGCCCTCTCCATAGCGCGTTGTGCTACTTTGAGCTTACCACTTGGTGCTAATACACACAAATTCTAGGCTTTGGAAATACACGATTAAGCACGACATAGCTCTGAGAAAATGTTAATATTTTTGACAGCCCTGTTGGCTCATTGGTAGCATATCTGTCTTAAGAGCTGAAGGGCGTGGGTTCGATTCCCGCTCAGGACAAACATTTTATGTATCAACAAATGTTTGTTCTGTGTCTGGATGTTCTTTATTCTATTTATTATAAGTATGTATTTACAAAAAAGAAGCATTTAATATTCTATCAGTAAGTGCAAAATTGCTTTTTAACCGCGTGCTCAATTTTGACGACAGAGCAAGCGAAGGATTCTAAAAAATTAGAATCCTGAGCGTCAGCGAGAGAATCGAACCCACGCCCTAGAGCTCTCAAGACAGATAACCAATGAGCCAACGGGGCTGTCAACTGCCCTGTTAGCTTATTTGGTAATGTATCTGCTTCAAGAGCTGTAGTGTAGGGTGTGGGTTCGATTCCCACTCAGGGCAAACATTTTGTGAATAAACAAATGTTTGTTCTGTGTCTGGGTGTTCTGTATGTATTATAAGTATACATTTACAAAAAAAAGTATATATGTATACTATTGTATACTATCAGTTATCTGACTTCCATCACACAAGCTCTGCTTAGTTTGGGGTCAGATGGCGCTGTGTGTCATGTCCTACGATATTTGTTTATTTATATTTTATTATTTATTTTACAAATGCATCCCTGCTACCTGCAATGTTTTATGCACGTGAATGACTAGACAATAAAGTTACCCTAGAACCCTACTAGGAGCCCTGGAGCACCTCAACAGTTTTGTCTAGTCCGGTTATGTCCTAGTATAGAAGTGGCGAATATATAACAAGCCTCGGCGGAGTTTTAGAAAAAAACGGGAAAGGTCATGTTTCATCATATACCCAGACCCACATTCACGCGCGTCATTCAACACTTTATGAATAAAACCCCAATATTTTTTTCCATAAACACTCGAAAAACAAGTTTTAAAAATAAAACAATACGGCGACATGATTTTTCCGTATTCCCGCCAAAACTTCATCCAATATTGCGAATAATTCGAGTATTCAACAATATTCTATTACGACAGTTTAAAAAAAACTTTCATTGTATTTTTTTTTATGGTTGACAGGCTAGGTGTTTGACCACAGCTCACCTGATGTTAAGTGACGGTGTGGTCGATGATGGTAAAGCACACCAAGCCTGGAATGGAACTGGCTCTAAAGTGAGGCTGCCGGAACATACCGTTAGTTCCTTGGCGGCAGACTTTCAGCTTGTGGTAGCCAGCCAACCGAGTACTGAAGTACCCTCCCACCATGCTATGGTTTCCTTACGATGTTTTACTTCACCGGCAGCTCAAGCTCATTGTTGAGGGTTGAACCCACGCCCTTCGGCATGCGAACCGACCGCGCTAACCACTGAGCTATAATCGCTACAAAAAAAATTTGTAAGAATTTAAACATGAGATATTGCAACTTTACGAGATTAAAGTACCTAAAAGTTTTTTTTTATTATGACTGTTAAATAAACGCTGGTATTAAACCCAGTAAAATAACTCGCAAGTAAAAATCTTTTGTATGATGTTTAATTGGATTGCCGAAATTTCTCGAAGCTTTCAAGAGTAGAAAATATTAAATGAAAGTGAAAACTTGGGTTGAACATTCTTAAACATGCTAACTGAGGCACAAAGAAGAAATAATTACAAGTTTTTGAAAATTAAATTGCACAATTTATTTCGTTCACTTGGTGGTAGATCTCTTTAGCAGAAGGTCGCCTAGGTAGGTACCACCGCAGTACCAGATATTCTGCCGCCAAGCAGTAGTATGTAAAAATTACTGTGTTCTGGCAGCTAGTGAAATTACAGAGCTGTTGCATCTAACCAATGAAAGTCTCAAAGTAATGAGCGCCTAATCAGCCATACCCTGGACTTTGTTTAACTTTTTTTTTTGTAACAAATAGGCTTACGTTTGACCGCCATCTCACTTGATGTTAAGTGATGTTGCGGTCTAAGATAGAGCACGCTTGCCCAGAAGATACCGATTCACTCTCGCCTTGAAGACACACAGAATATATACATCGGGGAACACGCACTCAGGTAGCGCATTCCAATGTCTAGCAGTCCGCACAATTAACGAAGATTTAAATCGTTTCAAAGTTTTGTGTATCGCTGCAATGGTCATGGGCAGGCGTTATCTCTTACCCCCAGGAGAGCGTCTTGTTCGTCTCATTACATTTACACTAAAAAAAACATAAAGCCCGCTACAAAACAATCACTCAAATTAGTTTATTATGGATTCTCTTCTTTATTTTGAAATTCTCTTCAAGGTTTTTTTTTTAATTTATGGCTATGGATACTAGTCCTGCAGCCATCTCTTCTAGGTACATAGACGTTGTTGCCATATAACTTTGTTATTTAATTACCCAAACCCTCACAGTCAAACAAAGTTCTACTTACATTGAACAAAACAAAGCAACGAGGAGAAAAATTGTAAACCATTGAAATTGATTAGAAGCCGTTGTAATATTTATTTGCTTTGAGAGTTCCGTAAAATATGGAAGCGAAAGAAATTTTCGAGTGTGGCTGTCAGACTAGAAAGTCCTTCGGATTTCTATGTGTTCTATCGTGTTTTCTCTCGAGGTCATATACCTAATCTTATTTAAATATTACCTACTTGTTGAAGGCCCGCTATAAATGAACCACTCTTCAAGGGAGCTCATTCTTTTGTATGTTTTGTTCACGGTTCCTGAACAACTTGATTACGTTCTAAGATGTTCTGTTGTATTATTTATTTTAGCGAATTATCAATGTTTTGTTTCAAGTTCGGGGATAATCATAATTTTACACCACTTTTTTCCGCCAATAAATAAGAGATCGGAAGTAAAAGTTTATTGATAACACTAAGAAATGTACAACGTCACCTGTGACATCATATCTGATAGAATATAATGAAGTTAGTACAATGTGGGTGTGTGAGTGTATTCGTGTAACGCAAACAAACGAAAGTATAACGCGTATTATTTTAATTAGCATCACTTTTTTGTTTGTTAACCGATATAAATAAAACATTTAAAACGGGAATTACGGCAAACTTGCTACAATACATCAGTGAGAACCGTATTCAAATTGGTTAAGCCGTTTCTGAGATTAGCGCGCACAAACGCACAGACAAACAGACAAAAATTCTTAAAAAAAGGTAACTTAAGTTCAACGTATTTCATTGTTTTTAGGGTTCCATATCCAAAGGCTAAAACGTTAGACAGTTGAAATCTTTACAAATGACGTAGTTCTGTTGCCGCTATAAAAACAAATACTAAAAAACAGAATAAAATAAATATTTAGGGGCTATACAACAAACGTGATTTTTTGCCGTTTTTATAGACAGCGGACGCTTCGCGGTTTCACCCGCATAGTTCCCGTTCCCGTGAGAATGCATGAATAAAAAGTAGCCTATGTCACCCGGAGATAGAATAGCTTCCCAACGGTGAAAGTTTTGAAATCGGTCCAGTAGTGTCGGAGCTTATTCATTACAAACTAGCAATCAAATCTTAATATAGTATACATATAGATAGATGGTACGGAAACCATCGTACGCGAGTCCGCCTCGCACTTGGCCGGGTTTTTTCTATTTTTCTAATCTAGGCTCTATTTATACCAAACTATAACTATAATACAGCAATGATGGATATTTACCTGTTAAACCAATCGTCCGTATACCTCGGGTAGGGGAAAGGATCGTTGCTACTGAAGTCGTATGAGGCTTCTGCGTTCTGTAACAATGGAAGACATGATGAGAAAATGATGTCATGGTGGCTAAATACAGCAATGAGACGAACGAACACTCTCGCTCTGACAAGAAATATGATCATTGCAGAGGTATCGAGAATTTTGAACCGCAAAATAATTATAATCTAAAATATAATTGACACAGTGTCACGTTCAGTAAGTCTTCTCGTAAAAAAGTTGCAGAGAAAATAAAACTCACAATAAATGTTATGTAAATATTTGACAGCCCTGTTGGCTTAATGGTAGAATATGCTTCAAGAGCTGTTGTAGGTCGTGGGTTCGATTCCCACCAGAACAAACATTTATGTGACGATAAAAAAATGTTTGTTCTGTGTCTGGGTGTTCTGTATGCATTATAAGTATGTATTTACAAAGATACTACCAGTTACCTAGTTCCCATAGTACAAGCTTTGCTTAGTTTGAGGCTAGGTGGCACTGTGTGAAATATCCTACGATATTTATTTCATTTATTTATATCCTCTCGAAATATACTTCATAATTAATTAAAAATATTCTACCTCTTCCGCATAGACCGCATTGACTATTGCGCTGTGGCCCGCACTGCGAAAGCGAACCGCGCGTTGTTTCAACTCCGTAAAAAAGATCACCGGTGTATGTATGGTTAATTGGGTTGTCATCTGATAATTCTTTTTTTTTTTTATGTTTAACAGGCCAGGTGTTTTGACCACACCTGATGTTAAGTGAAGGTGTGGTCGAAGATGGTAAAGCACACCTAGCCTGGAATGGAACTGGCTCTCAAGTGAGGCTGCCGGAACACACCGTTAGATGCTTGGCGGCAGATTTTCAACTTGAGGGTGGTAGCTAGCCAGCCGAGTACTAGAAAGTACCCTACCACCATGCTATGGTTTCCTCACGATGTCTTCCTTCACCGGCAGCTCAAGCTCATTGTTGGGGTTTGAACCCACGCCCTTCGGCATGCGAACCTACCGCGCTAACCACTGAGCTATCATCGCTACATATTCAATATAATTCATTATCAGTACCTTCGAGTTATTTAAATGAAATCATTTATTTATTTTATATAAAAAAGAAACGCTTTGAAAAACAGCCTAAAACATTAGTACTTTTATATTTCCTTTAAATCATAATTATAACTTTATATTATACATAAGAATAAATATTTAGTGCCTATTCATTACGAGTGAAACCAAACAATATATTGTATTGAAACGCATCTTTTTTTGATGTTTTTAAAACTTTACTTTTTTAACTAAATTTTTGTTTCAGTTTTGGTGTCTTTCTGTCGAGTGGAAGCTTGAGACGGACTCTATAACACTTTAATGTTCACGTGAATGTAAATGATGCAAATACTATAGTAAATCAATAAACAAACTTAACTAATAGTTAATTAAATAATTGCGGGCATACCCTGCAATCATACATATTTATAAAATAATGTATTTAAATTTAAAATCAATACCTAAGTACCATCGTCAACTTCCATTTTAAAATATGCCGTCAGCACTAATTAAAACATCAGATGTCTTTACAGGTTATATCTAAAACGAAACAGACTGTAGGTAGACACCCATTTCACTTAAATACTAATTTAAATAAACATTACTCAAAACACTACTCCTGGTATTTACGTCTAAGTTAAAGCGCTAAACGCCTCCAAGTGCTTAAGCGCGGTTGTTTAGCCCTGTCGAAATGTAAACCGAATTAGCATTTATACCAAGTGCTTTTTCAGTAAAAAGTCCATTACTTTTAGGCAATTCTAATTCGACGCACGATCCCGGCGAAAAGGTTAATGTTAGTAGTATACTGAACAATAAACGGCAAAATTATTCCGCTGGGCATGGATGAAATATGATAACATTATTGTCGTATGAGTTTGGGCATTTGCTGATACTAGAACTTGATATATTCGAATGGACTGGGTTTGTTTGGAAAGGGCATGTTGAACAAAAACAGATTCTAAAGGGCTACGTACAATTAAACCATGTTTACATATCGCACACTGACACAACCCACTTGGTGGCAGATCTCCTTAACAGGAGGTCGTCAGGGTAGGTACTACCGCAGTACCAGATATTATATACAGCCATAATATATACAGCCGCCAAGCAGAAGTAATAGTTTGTAGCTATGATAGCTCAGTGGTTAGCAAAGTGGTTAGCGGTTGGTTCACACGCTGAAAGGCGTAGACTCAAATCCCAAACAATGAGCTTGAGCTGCCGGTGAAGGAAAACATCGTGAGGAAACCATAGCGTGGTGGTAGGGTACTTTCTAGCTACCACGTTGAAAATATTCCACCAAGCACCTAACAGTGTGTTCCAGCTAGGTGTGTTGTACCATCTTTATCCATGTTTATTTTACCATCAGGTGAGCTGTGTGGATGTGGGCCAGCCTTGAAAAGCTGGTCATTGTTGTCAATACCGAAGGAAAGAGAACACGAGGCCGATCGCCAACACGATGGTCTGACCAAGTAAAAGAAGCCACCTCCTCTTCTAAATTGTACCAGGCGGTGAGGGCTACTTCGGACCGGAGTCGATGGAAGCAGATTGTCCATCTAAGAGGTTCCAGTGACCACGATCCTCAGAAATGAGGGACCGATTGAGAACAAGAAGAAAAAGAAGAGCTGTGGTCAAATAACTTATAAATTACAAAAATTAAGCGATTAGCGAGCGATGGAGCGTAGTATCTTTTAGTAGCGAGCGAGCGTAGTACTTCGTAGTAGGGAGTAAATTAAATTAACAGATCGTATAAGGAACACGATACTACGTTTCAAAATTAAAATCGCTTATGTCCGGCCACAAAGCCGGACGACTAAAGTTGAACCGGGCGGACCACGTTTGTCGCATGCCAAACGACCGCTAGGCAAAGGTCACCACAGTTTGGACGCCAAAATTTAAGCCAGGGTCAGGGTCGACCCAGATGAAGGTGAAGTGAGGAACTAAATCGTCACGATAGTCACTGGACCACCAAAGCCGGGCAGTCTGGAAGGAGGAAAGGCCTTTGCCCAGCAGTGGGACAATAGAGGCTAAGAAAAAAAATAGATCTTTCATTCAAATCCTGATATAACATTAATTTTATATAAATCCCTTAGGATTGGTTAAAGTTCTCTACTAACGAATCTCGTGGATAAGTAATTTGAATGTTTGTAATTTAACGAAGCAATTATTTGGACTGTTATTCTAGAACATTCATTTATCTTCATTCGCAGCCAGCGATAATAAATCATGCAAATCTTGTACCCAATGAGTGAAAGCTACTTTGTGTTGATAAGCAACTTTGATAGGGGGTTAATGAAATTTTCCTACAACTTTGTTCATAAAAGCGCTCGGGTTTCTCTTAACAAGCTATTACACTATCAACATAATAGCACTTTTTTGAACGATTATTACTTTTTGTTGAAAAAAATAACTTGATTTTGCCACTTGCGTAAAAGTATCAACTTTGGCACCCGTTTCATTTTCCCAGAACTTAGACTAACCATGGCACGGCTCCAGAATTTGTATAAGAGCTCAAAAGGCGCAAGTGGTACGCTGGATAGTCGGTATATCTTTGAGTCTTTGGAGTTGAAACTTCCCGACCATGGGGACCGGGAAAAGTCATTCAAAGACTTGTCATCTCGTCTGGTCGACGCCAGACGTGACTAAAACGCTGGGCAAAATAGAAGCCAACGTTTTGGTCACGTGTCACGCGTCACGTTTGAAAATTGCCAAACAACGCGGCATTGAGGCCAGCGTTTTAGAAACTATTCCTATTGATAGCTACCAAAGTTCCAGTTACCTACCTACCTATACCTATACCTATACCACCTTACCTACCTATATGAATTGCCCGTGGTAATGCTGATATTCAAGGGTGACTATGATTGTCACAGATGGCAAACAATGTGTTTGTTTACCATCTGTGTCATTTTCTTAATTAGATCCAACAATATCATGAGTAGATAGATAATCCTAACTATTTTGTGTTCGCTAATTAATAGAAAAAGACGGCAGTGGTGCTGGAGGTGAATGCTACGAATATCATGGACGGTCAAACACAAATGTATCTATTATGTCCTAACTCGGTATTGAGACACGACTGTCTACCATACGTCTGCAGCGATTACTATTTCGGCCATATGACAGCCTTGAAAAGCTGGTCATTGTTGGCGATACCGAATGAAAAAGAACACGAGGACGGTCGCCAACACGATGGTCTGACCAAGTGAAAGAAGCCACCTCCTCTTCTAAATTCTAGCAGGTGGTGAGGGATCGGACCAGAATCGATGGAGGCAGATTGTCCATCCAAGAGGTACCAGAGGTACCATGATCCTCTGAAATGAGGGACTGATTGAAGAGAGAGAATAAATAGAAAAACGCATTTAATACGAGCAGTCTTAAAATACTTGTATACCATGACGTAAGTTTACACACATACTTACCCATTTGTAATAAGAAAAGGAAAAATTGTAAAAGAAATAGGTCAATTGCAAGGCGCAATAAAAGCCAATACAAGACTTTATTGCCACTCGCAACGACTGTATAGTTAATGAATCGGCTACAATTGTCAATTGTACCATTAATTAACTTGACAATAAGTTAACAATAGACAAGCCAACGTTATCGTTAAATTTTATAAACGGATTTATTGCTTACTACTATTTTATACTCCGCGGTTTCCAGGGAAATTCTAAATTTCATCCGTCAGTGATAATACATTTAAAATAAAATTTTGTATAATATTTCTGTATATATTATAAATATGTAATTACATTTTTACAAAAGTATTTGAGTATTCTGTCAGCTGTCTAATTAATAGTACAAGCTTTGCTTAGTTTGGGACTAGAAGGCGCTGTGTGAAATGTCCACAAAAATTAAGTGTTAAAATTGTTTTATTTAAAATTGCCTAATAAATCAAAATCGGTCACGCCGTTTTGGACTCTATAGGAAACATACATACATCGATTTTTATACATGTATATAGAAGATAATATTAAAAATACTGGGAATATATTACATACATACATTTAACATACATTATTTGTTTGACTTATAATTTGGTCAACAAAATTGCCATTCAAATTCAACAGCAGCAAAAAGTAACAAACATGTGTATATATACATATAAATAGACACATACTTATATTTGATGTTACTATCTGCTACAAAATAGAAATTAATGGTAATTCACACATGGTGTAAGCTATCTGCGTTCTGAATTTCATCCAAATCCATGAAGCTGTTAAGGCGTAAAAAAGTAACAAACATACAAAATGGCGATAAAAAAGATAAGACTTGCTAACAACCTTGTCTTATTTATCTAGCCTCTTATAAATCTCTAAACCTCAATTTTAAGATCAATCTTTTCTGTTCTTTCCAATTTTCGCATGAAATTAGAGATTGTTCAAGCTATCTATAGAAATTTAAAATGATCTTTTTTCAGTTTAAATTGGTTTAATTTTATTCAGGTTTTTTGTTTTCGACGATTTTTTATGATTGACTGGCTAGGTATTTGAACACAGCTTACCTGATGTTAAGTGACGATGGAATGGAACTAACTCTCAAGTGAGGCTATCAGTGCATACTAGCATTATTACTTTTTATTTAACACTAGCTTTAGTAATAGCTAAAGAACATTTTCAAAAAATCCGTTCTTTCTGTTCGGCCGTCCTCAAGTTATGCGCTAACCAACGAATATCATTGGATTTTAATTTATACAGATTAACATCTTTTAGATGTAATTAATTAATAATTACTTTTTTCTTTCTTTTTTTTATGTAAAAAGTAATGAGACGAACGAGACGCTCTCCTGATAGTAAGAGATAACGCCTGTCCATGACCATTGCAGCGATACACAGAACATTGAATAACAAAACAAAGTCCAGGGCATCACTGCATTGGCGCTCATTACTTTAAGACTTTCGATGATCATCGAAAGTCTTAAAGTAATGAGTACTTTAAGGCTTTCGATGATAAGTCTCAACAGCCCAGTAATTTCGCTAGCTGCAGTACCCTTCAAACCGGATGTTTACACACTTTTGCTTAGCGGCAGAATAACTGGTACTGCGGTACATTCATCACTCTCATCATCATCATCATCATCAGCCTATCGAAGTCCACTGGCGAACGTAGGCCTCTCCTAACACACGCCATTCGAACGCAATGATTGAAGATTTATTACTCCAAGAAATGTATATACATTTATCATTTTACCAAGAGCATTTTCTGGGGCATTCATATAACAAATTTTCTTAATTTCTCATCCTAAACGACACCTGTTCTCAGAAATTTAAAGGTTATGAACAGTTTTAGCGCCTCGAAAGTTAAGAAAATGTTAAGATTTCGACGGCAGGTGTAAGACAAAACTTTGCCGGTAAAGTTTTAATATTCCTCCGGTAACTCGATTTCAGCCGAATTCCGTAACACCACACCTAATTGCAAATAGTCTTGCCTTTTAACTTTTAACCTTTAGAGGCTGTGAATAAAGAATTTTCATTTAAAATTCGGTGGAGAAACAAATCCCAACGAAATGAGGTGATAAAACAAGGGGCATTTGTGTTGGCTTTATTCTGATCACGTAGAGGCCTTTTTTAATTTTCTACAGGGTTCTTTGAAATTATGAGAGGAATTATAAAGCATTTTCATGGCTTGGTTGGTCTTTAAAGCACCCTTGGACCGGCGGATTGTGAAAAGTGTAGAATAACAAGTATAAATTAGAGTTTTGATTACTCGGAACAGAGCAGCAGATTGATACGTTTCTATTTATCATCGCCACAGAATTGACTACCCAGCTGGTTCATTGGTAGTATGTCTATTTGTAGGGCGTGGGTTCGATTCCCACCCAGGAAAAGCGTTCTGTGATAAACAAATGCTTGTTCTGTGTCTGGGTGTACTGTATGTATCATAAGTATGTATTCACAAAAAAAAACTATCTATCAGTTAGCTGACTTCTTGACACTTAACTGACATTTAATATTCACAAACTAAAACTCAATTAAAAATAGTAAAATAAAAATTAAGGAACTTTACAAAAACGACTTCTAAATAAATAAATATCGTAGGACACAGCGTCATCTGACCCCAAACTAAACAAAGCTTGTAGTATGGGAACCAGATAACTGATAGAATACTACTTTATTTTGTAAAAACATACACCAGGCAGAACAAACATTTATCATCACATAAATGTTTACTTGACAACACGGATATAGTAAGAAGACTAAAAAGGACAAAACCTTTTGAATTAGTGTATTAAGTTAGTAATGTCAGTGCAGTGAGTACTACATATTATAGAACACAAGAACAAAGTGTCGTCCCCTTAATAGAGACAGCAAGAAAAGTGTCGATGGACGCATTCTTCGTTTATACTCTACTTAGCAATTTAAGTTATATTCAAATTACTTATTAGCCTCAACTAGGCTAGATTGTAATAACAATGAGGTATCTAACAACAAACGGATACATATTAGAAGGAAAAAAAAACTTAAATGTTTGTTCTGGTAGGAATCGAACACACACCCTACAGCTCTTAAAGCAGATATACCTACTACCAAATGAGCTACCATAGAAATCAATATACAAACGAGTATTTCTATTTTGTGTTCACAACAAAGAGTCAAACTAAAAGTCTAAAGTAAATAAATAAATATCATAGGACATTACACACAGCGCCATCTGACCCCAAACTAAGCAGAGCTTGTGCTATGGAAGACAGATAACTGATAGAATACTTAAATACTTTTTTTTTTTGTAAATACATACTTATAATACATACAGTACACCCAGACACAGGACAAACATCGATGTTAGTCACACAAATGTTAGCCCTGAGTGGGAATCGAACCCACGCCCTTCAGCTCTCGAAGCAAACATACTACCAATGAACCAACAGGGCTGTCAAAAAAAAAAAAAAAGTATAAGTATATAAAAATAAATTGTTATCATTTACAGTATGTATCTGAAAGAAAAAGAACTAATTATATATTTTATTTTTGACCATGTAATCATGAATTCGTATTTGTAGCTTTTGACTTAGTATTAACAAATTTTTTGACTAAATATTATTGTTTTTGACTGAAAATTTAATTGTAACGCATGCCGTCTTCGCCTATAATAATTGCTGTGACACTTATCATTGTTATTTAGTAATTTTTTTTACTAATAGGCTAAAATTTATTAAACAAAATAAAAAAAGACCTTAAATTATACTATTTACAAAATTTATACAAAAAACTTAGTCTATAAATCCGACTTAAATTAAGTAATTTAATATTTAATGTATTGGTGTACACTGTATTGGCGGACTTTATTAATAAATAAATAAACAAATTAAATATAGTTCAAACGAATTTTCTCTATTCAAATAGGTACATACGCGTTTCAAGAGTTTTTACGTAAATTTATAGCAAAGATTCTAGGGCTTTTGTCAGCGATAAAGTTTTTAACTTCGAGCATCTTTATTCCTTTCTTTTAAGGTATTCCATTTGTGCGATATACCAGCTTTTATATAAGTGCGTTGAAGCTTGTAGGAAAGTTTATTCAAACCGTACCAACAAAAAATATACTATTTTATAAATAGTAAAATAAATAATATTGTAAGGGTCTCGACACACCGAAACCAACAAAACTTGGCGATATGGTCACCGTTACTGATGTTCATGATGACATAAACCACTTCTTTCTTTTTGTCTCACAACCCAAAAAGGCCGATAGCAAATAAATAAATATTGTAGGGCATTGCAAATGGCGAGTTTTTTTTTAATTTTGACAGGCTAAGTATTTACCTGATGTTAAGTGGTGAGACGTGGTAAGCGCACCTAGCATGGAATGAAACTGGCTCTCGAGTGAGGCCGCTGGATCACACCGTAAGTTACTTAGCGACAGATTTTCAACTTGAGGATGATTGATTGATTAACTCTTTATTGTACACGATAAAAATAATACAAATAGTATAATTTAAGATATTTTTTATTTTGTTTAATTTGACTGTACGGTAATAAAGTCATTCCATAATACAATACAGAAGAAATAAACTTAATTAACAGGTGTAACAACTGGCGACCTTATCGCTAAAAGCGATCTCTTTCAGGCAACTTTAGTCGTAGGTGGTAGCTAGCCAGCAGAGTACTAGAAAATACCCTGCCACCATGCTATGTTTATCTTCACCGGCAGCTCAAGCTCATTATTGGGGTTTGAACCCACGCCCTTCGACGTGTGAACTGACCTCGCTAACCACTGGGCTATCATAGCTACAAAACTACATTTAACTTCAAACTACAAATAATGTAACAGTAACTACATAGTGCTATTTTCTAGTGTAATGGGGTCTAGATGGCACAAATCTATGTAATTCTTTTGACATATTTTGGCTTTACGTCGTAAACGAGAAGCATCAACTAACTAACGGTCGTTTTTTAGAGTTTATTTTCGTTATTTAACAGGTCATGAACACAACGCTTGCCATCAGGAAAATGCCTTATTCGTCTCATTGTAAATAAAAAATGAATGGATAAAAAAAAAGTTTTATGTATTCTATCAGTTATCTGACTTCCATCACACAAGCTCTGCTTAGTTTGGGGCCAGATGGCGCTGTGTGTATAGTCCTACGATATTTATTTATTTTTATTTTATTTTTTTGTTAAATAGACATCTTAGAGAGAGCCGGGACACGTTGCTAGGCAAAATGATGACAGGTGGAGTAAGGTTGCAACAGAGTGGTGGCCTAGGCCAGGTAAGCGGAACGTTGGTCGTAAGATGGGTCGACGATATCGTCACCGTTGCGGGTAGAACCTGGACCAGATTGATACAGGACCGAGGCAGATAGAATGAATGAATGAATAATAATTGAATGAATCAATTAATTAAAAAATAAAAGAATGAATGAATGATTGATTGAATGAATGAAT
Organism: Biston betularia; assembly: GCA_905404145.2. NCBI lineage: Eukaryota > Metazoa > Arthropoda > Insecta > Lepidoptera > Geometridae > Biston > Biston betularia. Next base: position 8,973,912 of record FR989879.1, read on the forward strand.
AAGTGTATGAATAATTTGTCTAACAAGATGATAGCATAACATGAGAGTGTCCTATACCCAGCAGTGCGATAAAGAAGGTGAATGTTGATGTTGAATAAAGAAGACAATTGATAATATACTTACATAATTGTACTTTAAATCAGGATGCATGTAGTCCACACCTGTGAGAAACAAAAATAGGTTAGTGAAGCATATAATAGATAGCGCTTCTCTTTGACTGAGTTTTCATTTCTGCGTGACGAGCACCACTTTTAAGCAACAGAGGATTGAGTCAGTTTTCGGATAGGTGAATAATATCGCTATTTACAGCTGAGCGCTACACTGGTTGGGATGGCAAGTTAAACTGTTGGTCCCGGTTGTTGGTTCTATAACTTTTAAGCCTTGAACACCGCTGAAAGGTAGCAAGTCTTTCAATTTTCTACAGGATTCATTACGGACTCAAAAAAGGAAGAGGTTCGCAATTCGACTGTATGTTTTTCCTTTTATGCGACTATTCCGTCAATTATGAATCGATTTTGGTAATTCTTTTTTTACTAGGTAGATCATACTTCAGAGGTCCCATATAAACTTTATCGAAATCGATCGAGTAGTTTTTAAAAAAATCTAAAAATTGTTAGATCGATGATATGTTCATTTACTTCGAAACCTCGGTATTTCATTGGATCAGTGCGTTTAGTTGGCCTATAGGTCATGGAGTCGATTTTTTTAATTGTAAATTTATATATTATTACTAGCGGACGCCTCGCAGTTTCACCCGCGTAGTTCCCGTTCCCGTGGGAATACAGGGATTAAAAGTAGCCTATGTCATCCGGGGATAGTGCAGCTTCCCAACGGTGAAAGAATTTTTGAAATTGGTCCAGTAAGTTTTTTCGTTTCGTTTTGAGTTTATTCGTTACAAACACACATAAATCCAAAAATACAAAAATTCAAATCTTTCCTCTTCATAATATTTTTTCTAGCGGTCCGCCCCGGCTTCGCACGTGTAGACATTTATTTTTGCTTAAATTCTAGTTGTAAATATTCAGGGAGAATGTAGCATTCTAATGGTGAAAGATTTTTTGAAATAGGTCCAATAGTTTTTGAGTTTATTCGTTACAAACATACAAAACTACAAAAATACAAATCTTTACTCTTTATAATATTAGTGCAGATTTAATCTACCTACCATCATCCATTATCGCAGTGGTAACGTTTACTCCAGTATATCCCTGCGCCCACGCCGCTTCGACATTCAAGTCCAATTTGGGTTTCCCTCCGTTCTGCCCGGTGTTCTTCAGATACCACTGTAGGGGGAAGTACGGATCCCGCGGTTCAGATGGGGTCTGGATGATCTCCGGCAGTCGCAACGGGGCGAAGCCTCGCTTTACTCGCTTGAAGCCGGTCTGTTGGACTGCTGTGTGGACCTGGGAACAAAAACGGAGTAACTATACCAAATGCTACGAAACGAATGTCTGCTACTATCGCAGTACCAGATATTCTAACGCCAAGCAGTAGTGTGTAATTGTTTTTTATTAGTTTGTTAACTTAGCTGAAATTGTTGTTATTTATGGTCAATAAATAATTCTGATTCTGATTCTTAATATAAAGTATATGTTATAGATTAATGAAGTCAAGTTTATCATTTCGCTACCAAAATAAAACATCAAAGAGCATCTTTGAAATGGTAATATTGAGATTATTTTATAAAGAGATAAAAAAGGAGGTTAGTAATTATACTGTCAAAGGCTGTTTCTGATTTTGATAAAAAGAGAGAAATTTGGTTTTTCTTAGGCCATATCAAAGAATAATGTCAAGTTTGATTTTTAAGATTATCGCTTTTTTATGCGTTTCACATTCTTTTGACTCCCCAACTCCCCTTTTAGTGACCTCTGCTTCAAGAGATGTAGAGCGTGGGTTCGATTCCCACCTAGGACAAATATTTATCTAACGAACATAGATAGTCGTTCTGTGCCTGGGTGTTATGTATGTATTTACAAAGAAAAAGATCTGTTTCCCATAGTATAAGCTTCGTATAGTTTGGGGATAGATGGCGTTGTATGAAATGTCCTATGATATTTATTCATTAATTTATTACTTTTTATGGTGTTTTTCTTTTAATAGCTTTGCTTTGCGTTTGATCATATCCTACCTGATGCTAAGCAGTGATGAGGTCTAGGATAGAGCACGTTATTTTAGTTTTGAAGAAACCTAAATTGTGCCCAACGGATTCCAACAGACAGTTCCACATTTTATATGTGTAGTCTGTAGCTAGCGAAATTACAGGGCTGTTGAGAACGATACGCTCTCCTGGTGGTAAGAGATATCACATTTCCATGAGCATTGCATCAATACACAAAACTTTGAGTACCAAAACAAGATCCGGGCATCGCTGCTTTAGCGTTCATTACTTTGAGACTTTCGATGGTTAGTCTCAACAGTCCTGTAATTCCGCTAGCTGGAGTACCCTTCAAACCAGAACACAGTAATGTTTACACACTACTGCTTGGCGGCAAAAGATCTGGTACTGTGGTGGTACCTACCAAGACGACTTCCTGCTAAGAAAATCTACCACCAAATATCTAAATACATTTTGGTATCGAGAACATAACTAAATTTTTCTTGCAATTACTCTTTTGTTTATGCAATTTTTTACAATATATATGTAAATTAGAATTAACGCATGTCCGTGTCCATGACCATAAACACAGAACTTTCAGTAACAATACGAAGTCCAGTACATCACATCTTCAGCTTATTAATTTGAGAAATTCTATAGTTAGTCTCAAAAGCCTTGCTATTTTACTAGCTTCAGTACCTTTACCTACCCTCTAGGAAATTGTTCCTAAACAATTGAACAAGACCAAGAAAGGGTTTCAATAACTACCCGAACGCTAGTTAGCGTTGCAGTTTCCCGCCATGATTCCTCACCACATTTTCTCACCTCATTTTCTTGCCAAATACATGCTCATGGTTTTTGTTTTTTTTTAATTGCACGACATCTATGGAGCCATAGTCATAAATCAGGTTTTTAATCTGCGCCACAATAAATTACAGCTGTCACCATCTGAGGGGACGTAAAATCGAGGATTACTGATGATGGATGCGACTCGCGACCTCCAGCAATCTGGGCATTATGAACGCAAGTTAATCTTTGCCAAACTGTCGATAAATATCTATTTCCAGCTTTATCATAATCCTATCCTACTCCTACGAATATTATAAACGCGAAAGTTTGTATGTACTATATGGATGGATGGCAGAATATCTGATACTTTGGTACCGACCTAAACGACCTCCAGTTAAGGCGATCTACCTAGTATTTATGAACAAAATAAACTTGCTACCTATTAAGACCTCCAGTTAAGGCGATCTACCTAGTGTTATGAACAGAATAAACTTGGGTAAGTAAATGCATTATGCATGCTAACAATGTTGTACAGCTTCTCGCTCGAACAAAAAGTTGTTGAATATTTAAAATGTAAATCACTTTTATATTTTTTAAAGTGAAAGCAACAAAACAGAAAATTAAACTGGGTTAAACAATTTAATATTTTAAAAGTAGGTTTTACATGAGTTTAAATTTTACTATTATTTTATTTTATTTATTGGGGTTTCATATTAGCAACTATATTAAACAATACACCAAATTATGTATTCTAAATTAAAATAAAAAGCGTTTCTTTCTGAAGGAAGCACTTCTTTCTTTAATCAAAACTGTTAATTACATTTATAAAAAACAACTTAAATTTGTCACGTAGAATACAAATACCTAATCTAGCCCTATTGGTGGAGAGAAAAATTGTCAAAATGTTAGCAATGTTTCCTCGTTCGATAGCAGTGCAAAATTTTTGACCAGATTAGCGATAAAGCTATGATGGCTCATTGGTTAAAGCGATCCATGGTGGTACTTGACAACCCTGTTGGTTTATTGGTAGTATGTTTGCTCAAAGAGCTAAAGGGCGTGTGTTCGATTCCCACCCAGGATAAACAAAATGTTTGTTCTGTGTCTGAGTGTTCTGTATTTATTATAAGTATGTATTTACAAAAAAAAAGTATTTAAGTATTCTATCAGTTATCTGACTTCCATAGCACAAGCGTTGCTTAGTTTGGTGTCAGATGGCGTTGTGTGTAATTTTCTACGATATTTATTTACATTCATTATTTACTTTATCTCCCGCCAAGCACCAAACGACGTGTTCCAGCAGTCTCACTTGATAGGCAGTTCCCATTCCAGACTAAATGTATTTACTACACCTTCACTTAACATCAGGTGAGCTATGGTCAAACACCTAGCATGTTATCAGTACACAAATGTAGGTACGATATACATAGATATATATGAAGATACTTGACAAAGGTACAATGTTCTGAATTCGGTATGTAAAGTTTTTTTTTTGTATTTATTTTATATTTTTACTGATAGTACACTTTATTTTATGAAACTAATTTGAATATTTTGGCTTTCTATGCGGTAGTTTAATTCTAATACATTTTCAAACTTTTTATAGTTATGACGTCATAACATTGGCTGAATATGTAAAATATGTACCTTTTTTAGGCACTGAAAGAATCCTTATACAGCCAAGGACATGACGTCATTAGAAGTTAATTGAAAGTCAAATTTATTTTATGTATTTTATTAAAATAAACCCCGTCTCATAGTTTAAAGAGTTTTAAACGGAAAAATCATGTACAGGAATGTAATATTTCGAAATGGTTTTGGAATCAGCAAAGTATTTTTTTTCTTTACATACCGAATTGACTTTCTACTCTATAAACCAAGTGTAAGTAAAAATAGCATGTTGAAATCTTCGACAAACTCGTATTTGCACTTTGCAAAAGTTTTCTTACATCGATATTCAATCTCCTATGTTACAAGATGCTTTCTATTTGTATTCCTTTGAAACCCTTATTTGTCGAAGAGATAACATTTGTAAATAATACTAGCGCTGTATGACAAAGTGTGTGTTTTTGCTTTGACACTGGGTGCTGCGATCCCATTTAAACGGATGTCTAAGAACCTTGTGTAAGTTTTACTTAATATTATTTTAGTTTTTTTTTTCTGAAATAAACGATTATTTTTTAATGTTTGACAGGTTAGGTCTTTGACCACAGTTCACCTGATGTTAATGACGATGTTGTTGAAGATGGTAAACACACATAGCCAGGAATGAAACTGCGAAGCAGCCGGAACACAGTTAAGTCCTTAGCGGCAGATTTTCAACTTAAGGGTGGTAGTACTCTACCACCATGCTATGGTTTCCTCACTATGTTTTACTAAACCGGCAGCTCAAGCTCATTGTCGAGGTTTAATCCCACACTCTTCAGCGTGCGAACTGCCTAACCACTAAGCTGTCATGCACTTATATAGTGTAATACATCGGGCCCCAAACTCGGCGTAACCTGTATCTTAGAGACCCAAGTTCACAATGTTGCCAGTTTCAATTTCGCGTGCACAACGTTTTTGGAGTGCAAAATAAAGAGTGATATCTATCTATCTATCTATATATTCTATCTAGCTTTGTTTAGTTTGGGGTCAGATGACGCTGTGTGTAATGTCCTACCATATTTATTAATTTATTTTTATTTATCTATCTATTTACAGAATAAGATTTCTTTAGATGTCCATAGAATATGACTGTCAATTGATTTTCTTTGGACTGACTTGTGTCTAGGAATGAACTCGCGTTTGAGTCGTGTCACATGAAAGGGTAAATAGCCCAAGGATTTATGTATTCGTACTGAAGATAACACTCACAAGAGGATGCTGCTTGAGGAGGCGCGTGTGAGAGATGGAGCGCCTTGGCCGAGCATGCGGCAGCCCGCGGTGAGCGAAATGCCATTCTGTGTCAGAACCCAGCACCTGAGAAAGATAAAGATAAATATAATTTATTTGTATTATAACACGAGACATTTTATACAACGTGGGCATAAAATATGTTCCAGTGATCATTTTAATGTGGCGGATTCATGTTGTACAGATAATAATTGTAGCGATGATAGCTTAGTGGTTGGCGCGGTCGGTTCACACGCTGAAGAGCGTGGGTTCAACCCCCAACAATGAGTTTTAGCTGTCGATGAAGAAAAACATCGTTAGGAAACCATAGCATGGTGGTAGGGTATTTTCTAGTACTCGGCTAGCTAGCTATCACTCCCAAGTTAAAAATCTGCCGCCAAGCACTTAACGGTTTGTTCCGGAAGCCCCACTTGAGAGCCAGTTTCATTCCAAGCTAGGTGTACTCTACCATCTTCACCTACACCGTTACTTAACATCAAGTGAGCTGTGGTAAAACACCAAGCTTGTCAATAATAACAAAACACAAATTGTTGGATGTAAATTAAACATATTTAAGTGCTAGAAAATAGGGATGCCAATATCAAGTTTTTACCCTGGTTTCGAAAATTGTAGAGTAGTAGCCTAACCTAAATAGTAATTAAGATAGTGGTTAAGGAGTGACCCGATCAAGAGTACTCTTAGCTATGGTTCAAGAAAAGCTGTTTAGTTCTTTGAAGAATTATAGCACTTTATGGTTGACTAGCTGCGCCCTGCGGTGTTACCTGCTACATGTTTTAGGGATAAAAAGTAGCCTGTGTTAATCCAGGGTCTCAGCTACCATCATAGCAAATTTCATCAAAATCCATTCAGTAACTTATGCGTGAAAGAGAAACAAACATTCATCCATCCATACTCACAAACTTTCGCGTTTATAATATTAGTAGGATAAATGGATCTTCTACAAGTCTAAATCTAGCCGCGGAGTTTTGGCGGGAACGCGAAAAGAGTCGCGTCGCTCCGTTGTATTTTTTTCCAAAACTTGTGTTTTGTCGAGTGTTTAAATGCATAAAAATCGTGGTGTTTTATTTCATAAAGTGACAAATCACAAGCGCGAGTGTGGGAAAATGATACAATGAGGTGAAACATGACTTTTTGTGTTGCTTCTAAAACTCCATCGAAGCTTTTAAAGTCTACTTTACTAAAGCATGACTGGGCTTGACTGACACGAATTGTTCTTGACAAAAACTGGACTTTGACTATAACTTTAGCTACGAGGACACTTATTTAAATTTTGAAACTTGAAAATATGTAAATACTTGACACGGGCAAATGCTCAAAACGCGACGCCAAAACCAAAGAAAAAAAACCAAGCCGCGATTTTAGCTGACCGTAACTCCGCTACCTTTCCCCTACGTTATTTACGTTATTTTTCCGCAAGCAAAAACTATTATAAACTGACAGCAAAACAACTACTGGCAAGCTAGAAAAAACACCCTAAAGTAAAATTCGCAGACAAGAAAATACTTGAGAAACCCTAATCTCCAAAGTAAAGAACATTTCCTTGTAACAAAGAACCTTGGAACTTGTATTGGTGCAAATTTCTTAAAATACAAACCCGGATAACGCTAAGTCTCTTATACACTTTTAAACTTACTAATATGTTTATCGCTAGCTGCGCCTCGCTGTGTTACCCGCTACATGTTTTCGGAATAAAAAGTGTTAATCCACGGTCTCAGCTACGTCCATACCAAATTTCATCTAAAACCGTTCAGTATTTTTTTGCGTGAAAGAGTAACAAACATTCATCCAAACTTTCACATTTATAATACTAGCGAACGCCTCGCGGTTTCATCCGCGCAGTACCCGTTCCCGTGGGAATCCAGGGATAAAAAGTAGTCTGTGTCTCCTGGGGATAGTGTAGCTTCCCAACGCTGAGAGAATTTTTGAAATCGGCCCAGTAATTTTGGAGCCTATTCAATACAAACAATAAAATCTTTCCTCTTTATAATAGGCATCATTTCGATGGTTAGTCTCAACAGCCCATTAATTTCACTAGCTGCAGTACCTTTCAAAACGGAACACAGTAATGTTTACACACTACTGCTTGGCAGCAGAATATCTGATACTGTGGTGGTACTTACCTAGACGACTTCCTGCTAAGGAAATCGACGACCAAGTGGTACATTTGATAACGCGAGTGTGGGAAAATGATAAAACATGACTTTTTGTGTTGCTTCTAAAACTCCATCGAAGCTTTATAGTAAAGTCACCACTACTTTACGAAAGCATGACTGGACTTGACTGACACGAATTGTTCTTGACAAAGACTGGACTTTGACTATAACTTTAGCTAGGAGGACACTTATTTAACTTTTGAAACTTGAAAATATGTAAATACTTGACACGGGCAAATGCTCAAAACGCGACGCCAAAACCAAAGAAAAAAAACGAAGCCGCGATTTTAGCTGACCGTAACTCCGCTACCTTTCCCCTACGTTATTTACGTTATTTTTCCGCAAGCAAAAACTATTATAAACTGACAGCAAAACAACTACTGGCAAGCTAGAAAAAACACCCTAAAGTAAAATTCGCAGACAAGAAAATACTTGAGAAACCCTAATCTCCAAAGTAAAGAACATTTCCTTGTAACAAAGAACATACAAACCCGGATAACGCTAAGTCTCTTATATACTTTTAAACTTACTAATATGTTTATCTCTAGCTGCGCCTCGCTGTGTTACCCGCTACATGTTTTCGGGATAAAAAGTGTTAATCCACGGTCTCAGCTACGTCCATACCAAATTTCATCTAAAACCGTTCAGTATTTTTTGCGTGAAAGAGTAACAAACATTCATCCAAACTTTCACATTTATAATACTAGCGAACGCCTCGCGGTTTCATCCGCGCAGTACCCGTTCCCGTGGGAATCCAGGGATAAAAAGTAGTCTGTGTCTCCTGGGGATAGTGTATTTGGAATCGGTCCAGTAGTTTCAGAGCCTATTTAATACAAACAAACAAACGATCAAATCTTTCCTCTTTACTTTCCTGTGTAGATAGATATAGATAGATAGGTGGTACGGAACCTTTCGTGTGCGAGTCTGACTTGCACTTGAACGGTTTTTTTTATTTTGACAAACTAATAGCTGTGCTATAGATATATCTACCATGTGAGATTTTCAGAACATTTCAGAATCCTTGTAATAAAAACACTTGAGGCAGATACTTTCCGTACGATAAAGCAATATTTGGAAGGTCAATTAGCCGGGGCCGTTGAACGTTTAAAAATGCTTTGCCTTTCTGAGAAAATTTTACGTAAAACGTTAAAAAAATCTGTTAATTTATAAGCACGTGGAACAAAGTTGGCCAACGTGCCTATTTAAATAAGGATAAATAAACTTGGCTTCTTTTGATTAAAAATTACTTTGGGTCATTTTCATACAATCGCACAAGGTTCTTTTTACGGTTATCAAATGTACTACTTGGTGGTCGATTTCCTTAGCAGGAAGTCGTCTAGGTAAGTACCACCACAGTATCAGATATTCTGCTGCCAAGCAGTAGTGTGTAAACATTACTGTGTTCCGTTTTGAAAGGTACTGCAGCTAGTGAAATTAATGGGCTGTTGAGACTAACCATCGAAATGATGCCTATTATAAAGAGGAAAGATTTTATTGTTTGTATTGAATAGGCTCCAAAATTACTGGGCCGATTTCAAAAATTCTCTCAGCGTTGGGAAGCTACACTATCTCCAGGTGACATAGACTACTTTTTATCTCTGTATTTCCACGGGAACGGAAACTACGCGGGTGAAACCGCGAGGCGTTCGCTAGTACTATTTTATAAAGAGGAAAGATTTGATTGTTTGTTTGTTGTATGGTCGAAGATGGTAAAGCACACCTAGCCTGGAATGCAACTGGCTCTCAAGTGAGGCTGCCGGAACACACCGTTAGATGCTTGGCGGCAGATTTTCAACTTGAGGGTGGTAGCTAGCCAGCCGAGTACTAAAGTACCCTACCATCATGCTATAGTTTCCGCACGATGTTTTCCTTCACCGGCAGCTCAAGCTCATTGTTGGGGTTTGAACCCACGCCCTTCGGCATGCGAACCTACCGCGCTAACCCAGTGGTTAGCTCAGTAGCTATCATCGATACGATATACCTGATATTGTTGCAGCAAAAGTGTTCTATAACGTTGAGTACAATTACCTTTCAGGTTAGTACTACCGTTTCGCGTAGCCCTAAGCTTTTCTTACATTCTTCTCGTAAATCTTAACCAACGTACGCAGCCGTAACCTTTATAGCTATTCTGCAATAAAATAAACTGGCTGTAACATCGTACATTCAAGCCGCTCAAACGGCTTTACTGCCTATACTGCGTTTGCTGAGAAAATGTTGGCTATTGTTGAAATATATTGTTATGTTTTCGGGCTTAGCTGTATGTGCTTCCCAGAGAATGCGAGCCGTGATTTGAGTTATTAATTCTACGGGGTAATGTAAGAGTTTAAGAACTAGGTATTCTACTATCCTATCCTACGTATGTATGTATTGTATGTTTTTACAAAAAAAATAGTATTTATGTATTCTATCAGTTATCTAACTTCCATAGTACATGCTTTGTTTAGTTTGGAGTCAGATGGCGCTGTGTGTAATGTCCTACGATATTTATTTATTTGTTTACTTTCTATCCTTCCTACATCCTACTAATATAATAAACGCGAAAGTTTGTAAGAATGTATGAAAACAATGGATATATGAATGTATGTATGTATGGATGTGTGGATGTGTGGATATGTGGGTGTGTGGATGTGTGGATGAGTGGATGTGTGGATGTGTGGATGTGTGGATGTGTGGATGTGTGGATGTGTGGATGTGTGGATGTGTGGATGTGTGGATGTGTGGATGTGTGGATGTGTGGATGTGTGGATGTGTGGATGTGTGGATGTGTGGATGTGTGGATGTGTGGATGTGTGGATGTGTGGATGTGTGGATGTGTGGATGTGTGGATGTGTGGATGTGTGGATGTGTGGATGTGTGGATGTGTGGATGTGTGGATGTGTGGATGTGTGGATGTGTGGATGTGTGGATGTGTGGATGTGTGGATGTGTGGATGTGTGGATGTGTGGATGTGTGGATGTGTGGATGTGTGGATGTGTGGATGTGTGGATGTGTGGATGTGTGGATGTGTGGATGTGTGGATGTGTGGATGCGTGGATGTGTGGATGCGTGGATGTATGTTTGTTACTCTTTCACGCAAAAACTACTTAACGGATTTGGATGAAATTTGGTATGGAGATAGCTGAGACCCTGGATTAACACATAGGCTACTTTTTATCCCGAAAACATGTAACGGGCAACACCGCGGGACGCAGCTAGTACAGCTGTTAATTTATAGGGACGTGCATATGACTTGTTTCTTTTGTTTGTCGGAGAGTATTGTTATGACATAACACGGGTTCATTCCTAGCATGGGTAGCGATGATCTAGAGTTCAAATCCCACAGAATACAAACATGTCTGAAAGTTCTTAAAAAAAAGTACGCGAAAATGTGTAAAGTCTGCCAACCCGCATTGGGCCAGCGTGGTCGACTATGACCTTAGATGAGAAGAGAGGACGCCTCACATTCTCTGGTCTACTCGTGTTAAAAGCAGGATGTTCATAAAACATCCTTTCTAATTTCACTTAATTTGAGTTGTACCTACACTTTAGCGAGCACTCAGTGCTCACTGGTTACTTAGAGCACTCTAAGTTAGATGAGGACATCAGCACCTAATGGATATGGGAGGTACCAACTGCATTTCGGGGAGAGATAGTGTGTGAAATATGAACATTGCCACGTTTTATAAAAGTTGAAGCATTTTTTTTATGTAAACGTAATCAGACGTACAAAACTCAATTTTGATAAGAGATAATGCCCATTCAGGACTATTGCAACGATACCCAGAACTTTAAGTAATAAAACAGCCATCGCATCGCATCGCTAGTTTATGACTCATTACTTTGCGACTTACGACATTTGATGGTTAGTCCCTTGCTCTACAATTTCACTAGCTGCAGTTCCAAACTGGAGCACTTAGCGTGCAGCGATGATAGATCAGTGGTTAGCTCGGGCAGTTTCCATGCCAAAGGGTTTGAACCCCTACGATGAGCTTGAGCTGCCGGTGAAGGAAAACATCGATAGCATACTGGTAGGGTACTTTTTAGTACTTAGCTGGCTAGCTACCAAAACTTTTCTACTCAAGTAGAAAAACTACCGCCAAGCACCTAACAGTATGTCCCGGCAGCCTCACTTGTAAGCCAGATCCATTCCGGGCTAGGTGTGTTTATCATCTTCGAACGCACCTTCACTTAACATCAGGTGAGCTGTAGTTAAACACCTAGCCTGTCAACAATTAAAAAACGATAACGTTTGAAAACTGCTGCTTGGCTGCAGAATACTGCTGCGGTGGTACCTACCTTTTCTTATTTATTACACCCATATTGTACCTTTCAGGGAATACAGACTCGGGCATCCACAACCTCGCTGTGCGAATAAAAAATGACTCAGACGACCTCCTGCTAAGGAGATTCATCACTTAGTGAGACATACTGTCAAGAGTTACTTTTATACTAGATACAATACAATCAGATATTTATTTATATATTTAAGTATTCTATCAGTTATCTGACTCCCATAGTACAAGCTTTGCTTAGTTTGGGGTCAGATGGCGCTGTGTGTAATGTCCTGCGATATTTATTTATTTATTTATTTATTAGATATATAATGTAATTATTAATAATTATGCCACCGGAGACTTGATCGCGCACGATATACTATAAATCATTTTTTTTATTTAACTCTACGTGTTAGTTATGTTAAAATACACGAGACAAAAAAACGAATAAAAAATTACGATGTCCATAAAAATTTTCAAAAACCATCAAATCCAAGAAATCTTTACTTGTATAACAATACTTAGGTATAAACAAATAGTTGTTCTGTGTCTGGGTGTACTTACTGTATGTATAATAAGTATGTATTTACAAAAAAAAACTATATAAGTATTCCGACTTCCATAGTACAGGCTTCGATTAGTTTGGGGTCAGATGGCGCTGTGTGTAATGTCCTACGATATTTATTATAATTATTTATTATTTTACAAAAAACTACTGTTTAGATAAAACATTACACTTTCTATTAGATCCGGCGGCAATAACATAAATAACATAAACAGAAATTATAATTTCTTTTACACAGCACAACTCTATTTTAATTAATCATTAAAGTAATTTAAACTGAACTTGCGAGATAAACACCATTAGGTAATGAATGAAGGGGTGGGTGGACATGAGGGGGCACAGTAAGCTATCCTCGCACACCTTCCTTTGTCTACTTGTGTTAGGTCACTCATATGGTACGTAGTTATATTAATTATATTAAGTAACTACTTTGAACCTACCCCTATAAATGGGATAGCGCAATCTTCTGTTGAGGTTATGTTAGGCATCTGATAATACCACAGTGGGCTTAAATTGAGCTTCGCATCGATACAGCGGTCAATTTAGGCCTTTACTGAGTTATTGGGATCAAATTTGCGTAGATATAATAGTTTACCTACTAGACCTTAGAATATTAGGTTAGCCAATATCGAAACGGCGAAGGTTGATTCGTTATACTGGCGCAACTATTTTCTTATATACTTATACCATGAAACATTCGACATCAAATCCATTTATTATTGTTATCCTAAAGAAACAGGCACGAGTGAAAAAAGTGTTTATAAATATAAAAACCTAGAAGGCTTTTTGCATAAAGGCCTTTGCTTGTGAAGAGAAATGTCAAACCCATTACTCGTAGAAGAAAAAAAGGATACATTGAACAACGAGAAGGCGAGCATTTTCAAAGAAAAGTTTCTTTGCCTTTGCATCGAACTCTTTCCAGATCAGATAACAGTTTAAATATACAGTAATTATAACTCATACAGTCGGGGATTATACGAAACATAAATTGAAAAAACTGGCGCCCAAATTGGGACTTAAAAAATACACAACGAAACCCGTTACCCGTTTTAACATACACAACGACACGCAAGCATAAATAAAGATACAAATATTGTAAAAAAAATATCGTAATTTTTTTTAGTAAAAGCTGATAAATTGATGATAATAGCAAAATTGGCGCCCAAACAGGAACTTAGTCAAAAATAACAAATCGGCTTTTCACATGTATCAAAAAGAACCTACCATGAAACATAATAAGATAATTTGTTAGAAAAAATACAAGAGAGACATCCCTGATCCATATAAAAAGGTCACATTCATTTCCATATTTGTTTTGTAGCAACAGACGTCTCGAATTGAAAATATAGAACTTACTAATATTTACATAGCCACGGCTTTGTCTCAATGCCTCAAGGGAACACCGTTCTTTCATAACTCTTGTATTTGCTAAGATGTTTTATGCCGAGACACGGCGTTTTTGTTTGTTTGATTAAACAATGACAGATTGTAAATTGAATTTCTTTGTAGGACTGATAACAAACTTATTTTTTCGCAATCTAGACTTACGCATTACATTTTTTAATTCATTTTATTCTCGTGAAAGTTAAATTAAACGTTAATTTCGCATCAGAATTACAAGCACGATGTTGCTTCAACACGTGACTCTGAAAAATCAATTCCAAACACAGCCAAAGTAGGTACTATCATCCTAGTTAGTACTCACATGGAATCTTGATAGCCTCGTTAACTTAGAGATAACTTAACGTAAAAATAAAAAAAAAGACGTGTGGCTCTCGGGGACTGCCGCGGTAAAGCTATTGCATTAAAAGTTCTGCTATTCATCGATAGATGGCAAAACTAAAAGTATCACCGCTGTGCCGGTGGGAGTGGGGGGTGTTAGGTTATTTTCGTTACGGAATTTCGGTCTCCACGCTCAAGGCCCGCGATAGAAGCCATGTAATAGCTTAATAATCAAATCGGATAACCCAAGTAAGCAGATATCTACGCTCTCCTAAATCACACATAAACCTACGCCCTTGTGCGCCTGGACACTTTATTTATCTTCTTGGACCACATATTCAAGTTGAACCTTTTCCTGACAGTACCCCATATACTAAATTCTGTTGACATAAGAAAGGAGCAGCAATTCCCCTTTCCCGGTTAGCTTAGCAATGGAACTTTAATTGGATTTCGTTCTCATCCGTGTAACTTTCTCTGTGAAACATTAGCACTCACGGTAATTAAACTTACCATACTAAACATTTCTCTCCACAAATTAAAATTAAAATTAAAAAAATTACAATGTCTTAAAATTTAAGCTAGTATTTACCAAACATATCGAAATCTTAATACATTTTTTTTTGTAAAAGGAGTGAGACGAACGAGTCGTTCACCTGATGGTAAGAGATAACGCCTGTCCATAATCATTACAGCGAAACACAGAACTTTGAGTAACAAACATTTTGCTTAACATCAGGCAGGGCGTAGTCAAACACAAACCTATTTCGTATAAACAAACTAAGTCCAAGGCATATCACTGCTTTGGCGCTCATTACTTTGATACTTTCGATGGTTAGTCTCAACAGCCCTCTTATTTTGCTAGCTGCAATACCCTTCAAACCGGAACACAATAATGTTTACATACTACTACTTGGCAACAGAATATCTGGTATTGCAGTGGTACCTACCAGGACGACCTCCTGCTAAGCAGGCCAACCACCAAGCAACAAACTTTTTTTAAACGGTTAGGAACTTTCGTTAATTCTAAGAAAACGGATTCCAATTTTACTTTGAAGTTAGAGAAACTTGGATTGAGAGAGTGGATTCTATATTGAGTAGGTAGTCTGCCAAAGTGTATTTAAGTTACAATGAAGCTCTAAAAGAAAAACCGTATCAACCTATCGTACACCTACATCATACTTATCAACAAACAGATAATAACTAAATCATTCTAGTATTTTTCTTTGTCACAATAACAATGGCTAAAACTCACAACAGGCTAAAAAACCTCACCTCTAAGAGTAATGTCAAGATGCTCATTATCCATTATTATTTGGCGGAAAATAAAGGAAAGAAAAGAAAACCCTCCATCCATCGTCCATTGATGTCAAGTTCAGGGTCGGGTGTCACAATAATGTGACAAGAGGCGAGCGCACGCGGTTGCCGTCCTGTCTTCTTGGCGGAAAATAACATATGATGCTCAAAGCCCGGAATAATGTTGTTGGGAAAGGGAAAAAGAAAATACTTTATATTATTACTGCTTATTTGTCAACAAACATTGGAAAGTTTTTGTTTCCATAAAATTTTCCGATACTGTATAAAAGTTTATCCATCCATCAACTTGAGATGACAACAAAAAATATATTTTCAGGGCAATTTTGTTTGTAGGTAATAAAGATTTTATTCAGGTATCAAACGAACGCCGAAGAGAGAAAAGAGTTGAAGACTTGACAATGTATATTGCAAAAGTTGTCGCACTGACATTTTTTTTCTCAGACAGGTTTTCTCATCTTATCTCTATTTTCGAACAATCGCGTTAACTAAAAGCTCTTTAGAAATATAAAAGGCTTGCCACCTCAAACAAACAATGAATAATCCAGCGCCATATAAATACTTATCAGCAATTCACTCCTACTGCTCCTTCAATATTCTACATACAATAATAAACCAATGAATAAAAGAACTATGGTCCATTATCTAAGCTCTTTCATCTCCATTCATGGAAGCTTCATAATAAAGGCGTATAACACAAGAGAATATCACATTCAATACGTTTTCAAGTCGACATTGGAAAATTAAACGGAGATAGGTGAAATACAATATGAAAGGAAAATTGTGAGTGTTTTAGCTAAGTATACATTTTAAAAATAGAACCTTGAAATACGTTGCTATTGACTATGTTTTATATCATCACATAGGAATGAAGATAGTACGAATTTTACTTTGTTGTGTTAGGATTAATAGATGTATGAAATTAGTTCAGGCAAACCACAACGAACTGCAGAAACTAACGATGTAGAACGAAATAAAATATTTTAAGATGAGCCTCGTTTGCCTTGAAAACCCCGATTCTATGGTAACTTGAAGGCAGTAGATTGTAACTTTCGGGGATTACTCGAACACTGTAATTCTCAGGCAGCAAATATTTGATTGCATTAAAAATATTGCGTTAAATAAAAAAAGAATAGTACCATTAATTAGGTATACATAGGTATGTAGGTACATATTATTATATAATTGTGCCTACCCTTTGCTAATTTCATTTATAGGTTGAATGACTATTTTTGAGATTCGTGTAAGTTTCTTTTCTATGGAGAAAATTTATCGAAATCATGTTTTGTAAACATCAGCCTCTCAGAAACACGATCAAAAGTTAATGCATAGTTTCCAGAAGTCTCACACTTTTCTAAGAAAATAAATTGCAAAACTATCTTGAATAACCAATACTAATAAACTATCTTCGGTCTATCTTTGAAGATGTTTTGAGTAAGTTAGTTTAAAAGATAAAATTAAGCTAAACACAAAAATGTTATTTCTGAGCTTTGTCAGTAAGTAACTAGTTATAACTTTGTAACGTGGCTCTAATTAATTTCGAACCAGCTGATATCCAACTTCATGTAAGTTACCTCGACGTAGATAGGGATAGTTTCTACTCGAACAATATCTAAGGGGTTTTCCGGAAAGTTACGCGAAGTTTCCTTATCGCTAAGGACTTACCGCTAAGCACGTAGTTCGTAATTCGTGTGGTATTTGGGAAACTAAAGATACCTTAAGCCTACTCCACATATAGATCTGCTAAAGCCGCGGCTAGATCTGCTGAAACTGGCGCGAATATAGGAAGCCACAACACGACCAGAGTTAGTACCTGAACTAGCGGATCCCAAAATAGCCGGCAAGGCGGTACCGCAGTTCGCAGTGGTGTGAAGCAGGTTTAATGATCATAACAGGGGATGTCAAATTCTAGGGTTGCTTGATACTCGTATACTATGCACTAAATCTCATAATACAATTTTTGATAAAGGAAAACATAGTATAGAAATCTGCATGTAAATAACTTTTAAACTTTTGCGATTTGAACACAAAAATATTGGCAGTATTGTTCCATCGTAGACTGCATTCTTACTAATATAGCGGTCAAACACAAGTATATTTATTGTTGAAAAAGAAATTACTGGAAAAATGATCTGCAACTTTGTCAATAAAATATTTGTATTGGAGAGGGTTTCGTTCGTTTTTGTTTACCTTTACCCAAAAAAAGTTAGTTGAAGCACACGAAAACTGAAAAGGTCCAGCAGTGGGACTCCTATAACAAGCAATACTCATTATCACGATTTATCGCCTCTATTTGGTCAACAAATACGATCCACACTATCTGTTCTAGATTAAAACCACTGCGTCATACGGCACACGTCACCAAGAAGCTGTGTGACATAAAGTGGAACAAATAAGTCTACTAAGTTTGTTGCCTACCTAGCTAGGTACTACAAAAAACAAATTGTGGTACCCACCAGATGTCTCGTTCGTCTCACTATTTTTACACTATTTTTTTTTTAAATTTGATATGTATTATGTTCATGGGAAGGCAGGGAAAGGCAGCTGCCCCCCTCCCCCCGGATTTTATTACGTAAATAAAATCTACTAACAATTACTTTTGTAAATAAATGATAAGAAAAATAACACTTAACACCTTTAAGAACACTTAACACCTTTAAGAACGCTATTTCAAGGTAATTTTTTGAACTCACTAAAGTTAAATACGACAATACTAAAAATTTGATCGCAAAAAAATCCATAAAGAAAAAGTTGTGTAAGAAAACTGTAAAACTTGTATGAGGCTCGCACGTACCTAGAGTCAATCTATTTATTTATTTGTTTTTAGTTTATTATTATTTTGTCTAAATTTTGAAATTGTATTTATTGTATTTGTTGTACCTATATATTATAATTCTTGCATCAGTCCCCGGCCGGTGTGGGCTCGGGGCACTTTAACTTTATTTAACATAAAACTTTTAAGGCTTTTTGTATGTTAATTTAACTTCTATTTATTTATTAATTTAGCAGCTGTTTGTTTTCCATGTAAAATAAAAATAAAATAAAATAAAATAACTTTTTGCTATTTGCAATACCATGTCTATGTCCAGCAGTGGACTAATATAGGCTGATGATGATGATGATGATGATACTTATAATACATACAGAACACCCAGACACAGAACAAACATTTGTTTATTCACAAAATGTTTGCCCTGAGTGGGAATCGAACCCACGCCTTAAAGCTCTCAAGGCAGATATACTACCAATGAGCCAACGGGGCTGTGTATAATAATATTATTAAAGAGTTTTATAAAAATTGCCAATTTTAATTTATATGTATTTATTTGACTAGGTGCTTATAAAATAACTGA
Organism: Biston betularia; assembly: GCA_905404145.2. Taxonomy (NCBI): domain Eukaryota; kingdom Metazoa; phylum Arthropoda; class Insecta; order Lepidoptera; family Geometridae; genus Biston; species Biston betularia. Next base: position 8,993,045 of record FR989879.1, read on the forward strand.
TTTGCCCCCCCTGACCTAGAAACTGAGTACATGATTATGAATATTATTTTTCTCAGCTTAGTACTACCGTTCCGTGTAGCCTCGTGTATATAGTATACGTTTGTGTAAACAAACTTTTAATGACTACGCTTGTAAGTGAGCTTATCCTTTTATGTTGGCAATAAAACTTGCTATCCCTACGTCACCATAAAGCTTTTACGCCCACATTGCATTTTCAATCCATCAACTCATACATGAAAGTAAAGATGCAGATAAATTTAGATTGCGTATGTAACTCGCAAAGGTCGTAAAGGGTCACCAAATGCACTTTACGCGGAAAGGAAAAAAAGTTTTTAATAATTTTACATGATTATTTATTTAGAGTAAATGATATGGCCTTATACATCGGGCCCCAAACTAGGCTTAGCCTGTATTTTGGTGACCCAAGTTCACGATGTTGCCAGCTTTAGTTTTGCACAGTATAGTACTAGTAATATAGTATAGTATTAATAGTAATTTTATTTGAGAAATAGTATCATTTTTCTTTACAAACTGACTGTATTGAATTGACTCGTACCTAGTATAACAAAACTCTGTTATTAGGTGACTAAGTAAAAACTGAATCTTTTTTTTTTTTTATGCCACAGGTGGCAATCAAGCTGACGGGTTGCCTGATGTTAAGCAATCACCGTCGCCTAGAGATATCTGCAATACCAGGGGTACTACAAATACGTTGCCGACCTTTTAAAATTCTGGACAAAAAAAGACCAAGAAAGATTAACAAATAGAGAAAGTTAGGTGAGAAAAAATATTCTATAATTTTATTATAATTATAATGTGTAGATGAATAAGCAAAGCTAAGCAGATAACTAATAGAATACTTAAATAGTTTTTTTTTGTAAATACATATATTATGAATTTATAATACACGCAGAACAAACATCTATGTTCGTCACTCAAATGTTAGTTCTATATAGGAATTGAACCTACACCCTTCAGCTCTCGAAGTAAAACTTTACCAAATGAGCTAATAGGACACTCAAATGCAAAAATGTACATAAATAGTGAATATAACATCCAATTATAACGACAAATGGACAGCCCTGTTGGTTCATTGGTAGTATGACTGCTCCAAGAGCTGAAGGGCGTGGGTTGGATTCCCACCCAGGACAAGCATTTTGTGGTATAAACTATTTAAGTATTCTATCAGTTATCTGTCTTTCATAGCACAAACTTTGCTTAGTTTGGGGTCAGATGGCGCTGTGTGTAATGTATTTATTTATTGAAAACACGGCAACGATTTCGTTCCACATTCTCTGAAAAAGTATTAATTGGATTCTTCGGAAACGCGCTGTTAGTTGATTGTTAACTATTGGACTACTTGACAATTTCTTTTTTGATAAAGAAGTGTGTAATGTTTATTTATTTATTTACACATATGTTCTGCATAACTAACTATATCGTAGATGTTGTACCTATACAAAGACGTTATTATCACTTATGCACAATTGCACATACTCTAGAGCAAATCAACAGAAACGCAGACAAACAGCCTCGTTTGGTTGTTAGCTGACAACGGTTGAATGAATTACAATTAATATTCATCAAGGGGGCATTCAGACTGCGAAACGCTGTACGATTTCATGAGTTTTAAAAGGTCAGTTTATATAATCGCATGCACAGAATAAATGATAAATACTATGGCATGTTTCTATGTTGCGTGTAAAGGCATCGCCACAAGGACAGAGCCATTAGAATAATTAAATAAAACAAACTTTGGTATTTCAACATTATAAAGGCAACAGTTTTAACAGCGTGGTAGCGATGATAGCTCAGTGGTTAGCGCGGTAGGTTCGCATGCCGAAGGGCGTGGGTTCAAACCCCAACAATGAGCTTGAGCTGCCGGTGAAGGAAAACATCGTGAGGAAACCAAAGCGTGGTGGTAGGGTACTTTAGTACTCGGCTGGCTAGCTACCAAGCTAATCAAGTTGAAAATCTGCCGCCAAGCATCTAACGGTGTGTTCCGGCAGCCTCACTTGAGAGCCAGTTGCATTCCAGGCTAGGTGTGCTTTACCATTTTCGGCCACACCTTCACTTGACATCAGGTGAGCTGTGGTCAAACACCTAGCCTGTCAACCATTAAAAAAAAAAAAAAAAGACTTCAGAAAATGTGACAAATTTCTTCCAAATCCGTTCAGCTGTTTTTACATGATTGAGTAATAAACATGCAAACAGACAAACTTTCACATTTATAATATTACTAGTTGCACCCCGCGGCGTTACCCACTACATGTTTTGAGGATAAAAACCTAACCTATGTGTTAATCCAGGGTATCAGCTATCTCCATACCAAATTTCATTAGAATCTGTTCAGTAGTTTTTGCGTGAGAGAGTAACAAAGATCCATCCATCCATCCATTTATCCGTCCATCCGTCCATCCGTCCAAACTTTCACATCCCACTAATATTATTAACTAGCTGCGCCCCGAGGTGTTACCCGCTAAATGTTTTGAGGATAAAAAGTAACCTATATGGATATAATCCAGGGTATCAGCTACCTTCATACCAAATTTCATCCAAATCCGTTGAGTAGAATAGAATAGAATAGAATAGAATAGAATAGAATAGAATAGAATAGAATAGAATAGAATATAACTAGTGTTTGCGTAAAAGAGTTACAAAAATCCATCCATCCAAACTTTCACATTTATGATTATTAGCGGGATTAGTGTTGGATTATGGTAGGATTAATATCGTTTATACAACAAATCATAGAAAACGTGACCGTGGTCAGAATACGTGCTTTCTAACTATCGAGCTATTTATATAGTGCGCTATACGTTTTGTCACGTTTTCACTGATCGGTGTTTGTTATGGAGCTAGGCAGTGGCGGCCTTAGGGGGTGGCAAGCAGCGCAACCGCCCGGGGCCTCACTCTGGCAGAGGCCTCGCGTCCTCAACTATCCAAGTAGAAAAAAGTCGATGTATACATACGTACGTGTATCTCGCGCCTTTACAAAATCCCAACCGAACGCACGGTTTCATAATTAGTGCAAGCATATGTAACGGCCACTCGAGCACTCGAACTAAAGAATTTTGTTAATTTTCACATTTATTATTGATTTAGACATTGTGGCATATGTTTTTTTTATAATTTTTAATACTTTTACTGACATTTTTTATTTTTGTTTATGATTATTATTGAAAATTGACCTGTAACACCTCGTTATCAACAAATATGATTATGATTTTTTTTTTAATCGTGTTTTTCTTTTCTTGGTTGCCTGGAAGAGATCGCTGTTAGCGATAAGGCCGCCACTTGTGGCACTAGTTCTTTTGTTCTCTGTACTTTTTTCTGTTTATGGTGTTCATAATAAAGAGTTATCTATCTATCTTGCACACTTGCAAATTGTGGAATGATTCTTCTTCCGTATTCCCGCGGAGTTACAACATTGGGTTCTTCAAAAGGCATGTTAATAGAATCTCGTATTTGTAGTACCCCCGGCATTGACTTGAGCATTGACAAAAAAACTATTTTTTTATTAAAACAGGCACAATGAAAGAGGGTCTCACAATGATCTGTTGCCCCGGGGCCTCGCAACAGCTAAGGCCGCCGCTGGAGCTAAGATAGGCAACAGTGGATCTATTGTTCTGCGGAAAATAGACTGAAATGTTGAAACACTATGAAAGCCCTATTGTGGTCGCTTTGTATTATTTATAGCCAGGGGCGTAGCTCCCACCGTATCAGCCATTTCAATGATACGGGCCCCTCGAGTTACAGTGACCCCAACGTATGAAGGCAAAAATTTATAAAACTTTACCTAGTCATAATCTTAGACCGCGACAACAATGGACATCTCACAGTAGTATGTATGTTCCAAGAGATTTTTTTGTATGTAAAAAGTAATGCGGCGAACGAGACGCTCTCCTGATGGTAAGAGATGACGCCTGTCCATGACCATTGCAGCAATACGCAGAACTTTGAGTAACAAAACAAAGTCTAGGGCATCACTGCTTTGGCGCTCATTACTTTGAGACTTTCGAAGGAGGAAGGACTTTCTGAAGGGCGTGGGTTCTATTCCCACCCAGGACAAGCATTTTGTAATATAAACAAATGTTTGTTCTGTGTCTGGGTCTACTGTATGTATTTACAAAAAAAAACTATTTAAGTATTCTATCAGTTATCTGTCTTCCATAGCTATAGCACAAGCTTTGCTTAGTTTGAGGTCAGATGGCGATGTGTGTAATGTCCTATGATATTTATTTATATTCTCCGCAAACAGGGTTAGACTTTGTATAAGTAAAAGTAAACCGACCAAGTGCGATTCGAACTCGTATCATTAAAAATATATTATAATTATTTCATAAAAGACGATGATATTATAGGAATATATATGACAAACTTTAACCTAACCTATAAATTCTAGATACTAGAATTTTCAACCAGAAATTACAGAAGGAACCATAGCATTGTGGTACGGTACTCTCTAGTAGTCAGCTGGATAGCCACAAGCAAAAACCTTCCGCCAAATACCTAAAGGTGTGTTTTGGTACCTTCACTTGAGAGTCAATTCTTATTCCAGGTTGGGTGTGTTAGCTTCGACCACACTGTTACTTAACTCCTGTGATCCTTGCAATAAGTTCTTTCTGTTTTTTTTTTATTTCTGTGTTCGTATTGTTTTGAATAAATGTTTTTCTTTCTTTCAAACACCTTCTCTATCACCGGTAAAATATCGCCTTTTATCAATTAGTTAGTATAGCACAAAATGTTTGAAAGTTTTATTTTAGTACTTTTATTATATCGAAAATAGCATTAAAGTCAATAAGAAAATTTGTAAGTTTAGCACAGCCTTTATTATTTTAATAACAAAGTTAAGCAGAAATGTTAATTTTAGCAACTCGTTTAAAGTTAAATATTGAGTGAGTGTGAAGTAATCGAGTTTCCAACTCGTGTTCAAGTATCACTTGATAAGAACAGGGCTACGTAATATAAAATTCATTTTATATTTCAATAATTAAATATCATATCTCTCGAAATTTCTACGTTAAACTTATAGGCGCTCGAAAGAAGTAATACTGTTGCAGACAACGAAATTTTTTAAAGAAACACTTACAACAGAACTTACAATAAGCATAGTAGAGTGTTTCATAAAAAAGAAAAACGTAAATGTTTCACTGTTAATATCTACATAAAAAACACAAAAAAGTTGTTGGCCTTTTTCCGTTCTAAAATAATTTCTAGTTCCGAGACTGAGCTGAGAAATACAAATTAAAAAAAACATATGACAGCCCTGTTGGTTCATTGGTAGTATGTCTGCTCCAAGAGCTGAAGAGCGTGGGTTCGATTCCCACCCAGGACAAGTATTTTGTGATATAAATAAATGTTTGTTCTGTACTTAGGTGTACTGTATGTATTGCAAGAATGTATTTACAAAAAATCTATTAAAGTATTCTATCAGTTATCTGTCTTTCATAGCACATTGCGCATTGTCCTATGATGTTTATTTATATGCAAAACCAATATTAATCAACATTAATATACATCTCCTACATCAATTTATGTAAATTTGGAAAAACATTTCCTTTCATTTTATTTACACAGCGCCATCCAAACAAAGCTTGTCCCATGGGAACCGGTATAAAATAACTGATATAATATTTAAACATGTTTGGTTTTTGTGAAAGCAGATGTATAACGACAATACATACAATACAAACGAAACATATCCAGATACAGAATAAAGATTTATGTTCGTCCCAAATGAGTTTGTTCTGGATGGAAATCGAACTGACACCACACCACAGCTCAAGAAGCAGCGAACTATCACAACTACTACCAAACTCAACCAATTTCAGTTGTCATACGCCTACGTCTGTTCAATTGTACATGACTGCTATTATTTCAAATTAAATTGAAAATTAAACTTTTAGACATGTTAAAAGAAGGCAAAATTAATTTAGAACCAAAATATCTCCAAACAGTACAAAACAAAGTCACTGTTCGCGTCTATTTGTGTTTCTCCTTATTTTTTCTAAACAGTCTTAACCGTCTAACTTCTTTTTGTAGCAATGATAGCTCAATGGTTAGCACGATTGGTTCGGCCGAAGGGTGTGGGTGAACAACATCGTGAGGACACCATAGCATCTTTCTATCTTGTCTTTTATTTTTTCTTTTTTGGCACATGTATTTTTTATTTGTCCAATCATTGACCTTTTATTACTAGAATTATTCTTTTTAATCGATTTTGGTATAATTATATAACTGTTTTTTTGTTTTTGAAATTTTTAAATTGTTCATTGTACTGTGATACCTTCATTTTTCTTTTTTTTTCTTTTTATATTTTTGTCTCATTTCGTTAGTTGCGTGTACATGAGAAATGTGAATTTGTCTTCTGGTCTACCTATAATTATGTAATTATTTTGTTTATTTATTTATTTTTTACTATTGGCAGTTTAGTATGTTTAAGGACTCATATTAACTTAGTTTTGATCTTATTTATTATTCTTTTTACGTTTTTTATATTATTTGTTTATATATTTTTATTTAAGTACTGTTATTTATTCCGACATTAAGCGATGTTTAACGTATTCGATAACAGTGATGACTCGGATTGTGATAACTATTTGTCTTTGCCTTCCAACTCTTCATGTAGTAGTAGTAACGATAGTTTTGTTAGCATGCCTTCGCTCTCTGACACGCTTGCAGCACAGTTTTCCGATATTCCAAATAACTTAAATGTGGTCCACATAAACGCACAAAGTATTCCTAGTCATTTTAATGACATGCTGGTATCATTTAGTGAAAATGATATTCACGCAATAATCATATCTGAAACTTGGTTAAAACCTAGTTTACCATCTGTGGCTTATACCATTCCAGGGTTTCACCTTATTCGTAATGATCGTACTCACAGTCGTGGTGGCGGAGTTGCTATATACCTTAGATCTCACATTCCTTTTACTATAATCAGCACCTCTGCCCAACCTCCTCCCTCTGATGCTGGTGAACACCTGTTTGTGGAAATTATTTTGTCTCATACTAAAATTTTACTTGGTGCTTATTATTGCCACTCTTTAAACGTAAATTACTTTTCATCTTTTCAAAAGCTCTTAGAAAATTTTATCCCTCTATACAAGCATTCTATTATTATGGGCGATTTTAATACATGTCTTATGAAAAAAGATCACCGTACTTCCTCTCTTCAATCTATTATTAAATCTTGCAATATGCAAATACTTCCTCTTAATGCTACACATCACTTTCCTAATTGCAATCCATCACTGCTAGATTTAATTATGGTATCTTCCTCTCAGCACGTTGTGAAGCACGGGCAATGTCCAGCTGGCTTTTCTTATCACGATTTGATATTTATGTCTTATAAAGTTCGCCCCCCTAAAGCTAAACCCAAAGTTATTCTTCAGCGAAATTTTAGTAAAATGGACAAAGAAACTTTTATGGCCGACGCTTGCGGTATTGATTGGACGCCAGTTTTTGATGCAGAGTCAGTGAATGATAAAGTAATTATCTTCAACTCAATTTTATTACAGTTGTACGATAAGCATGCCCCCTTACGTCCAATGAAAATTAAGCACCTTCCAGCTCCTTGGCTCACAAATGATATCAAGCAACTGATGCATAGAAGGGACGTAGCTAAATACAGATTCAAACGTCGTCCTTCCGATTATTCTAAAGCGGCCTACGTTAATGCCCGAAATCGATGTAATACAGCCTGTAGGGATGCTCTTCGCCGTCATGTCCATGAATCTGTTGATAAAGAGGATTCCGCTCAAGTTTGGAAATTTTTGAGGTCTATTGGGATTGGCAAGTCACGTGTAGATTCCATCCCGATTGACCTAAACATAGATGTGCTTAACCATCACTTCTCTTCATCTTCGAACATTAATACTCTTTCAAAAAGCTCAACTTTACTCTCTCTTTCTAATTTGCCAATTCCTGACTTTTCTCCTTTCAATTTTGACCCAGTGTCAACAGGTGATGTTAAAAAATGCGTATTGTCTATAACATCTAATGCTGTGGGTAATGATGGCATTAGTCGTAACATGCTGGTCCCAATTCTTGACTTTGTCCTTCCTGTACTGTGTGATATTTTTAATAATTCTGTGTCTTCAGGAGTTTTTCCTGTGCCTTGGAAAGATGCCCAAATTATTCCTTTGCCCAAAAAACCTAACCCAAAGTCCTTCTCTGAATTTCGTCCTATCTCTATTTTACCTTCCCTATCTAAAGTCTTGGAACGTCTTGTTCACACTCAGTTTTGTAGATACCTTTCCTGTCACAACCTCATCAACCCTTTCCAATCTGGCTTCCGCCCTGGTCATAGCACTGTTAGCGCTCTTGTTAGGATTACTGATGACATTCGTTTGGCTATGGAGAATCGTAATCTTACTGTACTTGCTCTATTAGATTTCAGCAATGCGTTTAATACAGTTGATTACGACATTCTACTTGCTCTATTGCGCTCTTCTAACGTTTCTCCTTTGGCAGTAGAGTGGTTTAGCAGTTATCTCCATGGTCGCAGGCAGCGGGTTCGCCTTGATGAGAAATTCTCAACTTGGTGTTCCACGTCAGCTGGTGTCCCACAAGGTGGAGTGTTGTCCCCTCCTCTTTTCTCTTTCTTTATTAACACGATTACGCATAACCTTTCTTCCTCATACCATTTGTATGCCGATGATCTACAAGTATACTCCCATGCGCTGCTTGACAACCTTCCAGCAGCAATTAGCGCTATAAATAACGACCTTGCACGTGTTCTGGAATGGAGTCAGGCGTACGGCCTAAAAGTAAACCGCTCCAAAACTCAGGTTATTATTATCGGTAGTTCTCGGCAGCTTTCTAAAATAGATTGGTCAACGGTTCCTCAAGTGGTATTTGATGGTCTTAATATACCTTATAGCGACACGGTTAAAAATTTAGGCATTACTATGGATCGCTGTTTGAGCTGGGCACCGCAGCTACAAGCTACCAGTAGGAAACTGTATGCTGCGGCTGGATCATTGAGAAGGTTGCGCAATTTCCTCCCTACTTCCACTAAAATCGCATTAGCCCAGTCATTACTCCTCCCTATTCTAGATTATGCAGATGTCTGTTACTTGGACCTCACTGAGGACCAACTTAACAAGCTTGAGCGCCTTCAAAATTTCTGTATAAGGTTTATATTTGGCTTGCGCAAGTATGACCATGTCTCCCAGTTTCGCACTAAGCTCAAGTGGCTCCCTATTCGCCTTCGTAGAAATGCTCATATCCTCTCACTTCTTTACAACGTTCTGTTCAACCCTATCACTCCTGGCTATCTCAAAGAACACTTTAAATTTTTTCATGAATCTTCTCAGCCTCGTTCTTTAAGACAGTCTACATCCCTTTATCTTTATACACCTAAACACTCAACTTCTTTTTATAGTGGTGCCTTTACTGTAAAGGCCATTAGGTTATGGAATGCTTTGCCTATCTCTATCAGACAGTCACAGTCTTTAAACATTTTTAAAGACAGAGTAAAGTCGCATTACTTGTCACAATGCTGAGTCGTCATTGCTGTAAGTCGGATTACTTGTGTGCATGTACGTCGCTGCTGATGTTGGTTTTTATTTTACTTTTGATTTTATCTTAATGTATATATGTATATGTATGTGTATATTATAGCCTATATATATTGTATATTGTATATGTATTATGAGTGTATACATGTTTATATATGTAGATATTTCGTTTTAATCAAATGATTATTTTTTATATACTTACTATATTATGTTTAATTTTTATTTTATTCTTATTTCTTATTAGTGTTACATCTCCCGTCTGTTTCTTAAGCTTTCTATCGTATTTTTCTTTTCTTGGTTGCCTGGAAGAGATCGCTGTTAGCGATAAGGCCGCCACTTGTGTCACTAGATAATAAGGTTTTTTGTTCTCTGTACTATTTACTGTATAATGATGTGCACAATAAAGAGTTATATCTATCATAGCATGGTGGTAGGGTATTTTCTAGTACTCGGCTGGCTAGCTACCATCCTCAAGTTGAAAATCTGTCGCCAACAGTGTATTCCAACAGCTTCTTAAGAGAAAGTTCCATTCCAGGTTTTGATGCTTGCTTTACCATCTTCGGCCGCACCATCACGTAATATCAGATGCGCTGTGGTCAAATACCTAGCTTCAAACATCAAACATAAAAAAAAAACACGCAAAAGATTTTGATACGGCTTACACTGTCATTCAAATATTTTTAAGAAAAATTTTGATATACAAAACATCCTTCATATAAGTAGAGGAATCCAATGTTTTGTAATCAAGCCACCAAAATAATTCTATATTTGGGTCGCTGGTTTATTATATTTTATTGTTTTTCTAGCGTTTCGACTAATAGTAGCAAAATGTGAACACCTACACAGACTTCAATGACAGAGCTGATTTGAATATTTCAATCACTTAACCAGGATCGATTATGCAGCTCTATAAATACAAAGGCTTATCCGTGCCAGTTCACCTGATTGCTTCCGAACCTATCCACAATCCCGTGGGTGAGAGTGGCGTCACCCCCACCCCACATGAACTCATTCATATCAAACGTGTTTACAATACTTATTTTGACGGATCCGTCTACTGCCCACTTATTTATCACCTAAAGTGTCAAAATAGGTCGAACAAAGATGTCTTGACGTATGTGTGACAGCTACTTACGTCAATGGGTAGGACTAACCGAAAATACAGCTGACTTAGAATATAGAGGGAACACAGCTGAGATTGAATTTTCCTTTTTTTCAGAGGCTCGGGTAGATGCTGGCAGGGGGAAATGCACAATACACCCCATGCGGGACATCAGTGTAGGACTTATCACCCCCACTTTAAATAAGAATAAGGCGCAGTAAAGAATCAAAATAATTTCGTAATAAAAATATGTGAGCAAAATTTTTACATTTTAGGAGCAAACCATCTGAGGGGACCACAGATAGTTCTTAAAACACGATTTCGATAAATTTTTCTAAAAGTTTATTTTATGAATCACATTTCCTTTTTTTATGTTTGGCATGCTAGTTAATTGACCACAGAGCTCACCTGATGTTAAATGACAATATGATCGAATATGGTAAACACGTTTGGCCTAGAATTGGAACTTGCTCTTAAGAAAGGCTGCCGGAACACACCGTTAGGCGCTTAGCGGCAGATTTTCAACTTGATGGGGGTAGCTAAAGCCAGCTGATTACCAGAAAGTACCCTACCACTACGCTATGTTTTTTTGCGATGTTGTTCTTCTCCGGCAGCTCTAGCTCATTCTTAGGGTTCGAACCCGTTTGGAGTGTAAACCAACCAACTACTGAGCTTTCATCACTAAAACTATTTAAAGTTAAACTAGTCAATATATACATATGTGTAAACTATTAAAAGTAACGCACAACACTTTATTTAAGGGTACTGTTATATAATTTTTCAAATAACACAACAGTTTTAATTAGATTAAATAATTAATATTTTTCAATATATTAATGGTACGACTTACATACCGACTCTGAGTGTTGGTAAATAAGTTTGAAATTAAAATGAGCTTCTACAACACGCATATCAATATCTATTGGGAGCGCCTTAAGAGTCACTGAGACGGCATTTAATTATGACGTCATCCCACGCGCAAGTTCATTCAATAAACGTATTTAAAACAATTGATTTGATCTTGCTTTCTTCACCCCACACTCTTAACACCTCAATAGCAGTCATTTTTATTACGAGATGTCTCAACGTCTTCCATATAGGTATATGTATACACATTCGGTTTCCTAAGTACACTTACTTGAATTACAATTTAAAACATCTTATAAATTTAATACTTACATTTGTTACATTACACAATACACATATTATAGACTTATAAATTTCATTTTCTCAAACCTACTCGTTTGAACGTTCAGATGTTTTATTCCAACATTTGATCTTGACGTACATTTATTCAAAATTCAAAAATATTTGAAATGGTATGTATATAAAAGTAATAATTAATATTTTTAAATGGAATAATTAATCGATAACATAATTATGTATATTTAATTTTTTTGTTTAGCATTTTTTTTTTTTTTTTTTTATGTGAAAAATAATGAGACGAACGAGACGCTCTCCTGATGGTAAGAGATAACGCCAGTCCATGACCATTGCAGCGATACACAGAACTTTGAGTAATAAAACAAAGTCTCGGGCATCGCTGCTTTGGTGCTCATTACTTTGAGATTTTCGATGGTTAGTCTCAACAGCCCAGTAATTTCGCTAGCTGCAGTACCCTTCAAACCAGAACACAGAAATGTTTACACACTACTGCTTGGCGGCAGAATATGTGGTACTGCGGTGATACCTACCTAGACGACCTCCTGCTAAGGAGATCTACCACCAAGTAAATAATAATAATTATTATCAATTCGGTATGTAAAGAAAAAAATACTTTGCTGATTCCAAAACCATTTCGAAATATTACATTCCTGTACATGATTTTTCCGTTTAAAACTCTTTAAACTATGAGACGGGCTTTATTTTAATAAAATACATAAAATAAATTTGACTTTCAATTAACCTCTAATGACGTCATGTCCTTGGTTGTATAAGGATTCTTTCAGTGCCTAAAAAAGTACATATTTTACATATTCAGCCAATGTTATGGCGTCATAACTATAAAAAGTTTGAAAATGTATTAGAATTAAACTACCGCATAGAAAGCCAAAATATTCAAATTAGTTTCATAAAATAAAGTTTACTATCAGTAAAAAATATAAAATAAATACAAAAAAAAAACTTTACATACCGAATTCAAATTCACCGTGATGTGAGGCAATGGACGAAAATAATTACATTTTTAAGACCTTGTACACGTGTTGTCATTCAAATAAAGCTTATGACTTTGACTTTACAATCTATGCAGTCCTTGTCTAATAGACTGCTATGAAAGAAACAGTAACATTACTAGTATGTTAAGATCTGTTAACCTTTGTGGGATCTACAGCAACAAAACCTACGAATGTTCTACCAAAATAAATTCTTTAATTATTCAAGAAAAGAATAATCAAAGTCCGTGCCAAATTTCGTTTACAAAAGTAATTTTACGCACCGAATCCCTTTACAAAAGTAAAGTAGGTATTTCTGATTGAAAACCGAGCTTAAGAACTGGACGACGCGACGAGCAAGATCTCAAATAAGAAAGGAAAATGTTCAATTTTCTTTTACGCCTCCAGTTTTTGGCGGCGAAATCTGTAAAGCTTTGGTGTTACAAAACGGATGGTAATTTTCCCATACCGTTGGTTTGTTTGAGTTTTCGATTTAACTGGATAGTCCGAGTGTCCTTCATATTAAAATAGAATATGCTTTAATATTGTTTAAATATAATTTAATTCATTTAGGGACTGAAGTGTATTAAGTCCCTAAAAATAAAATAATATCTGAGCACCTTGTCAACGTGATGTACAAACATTGCCATTCAACGTGGTCCAACGCAAAAGCATTGCCATTCCACGTGACCCGAAAAATCATTTGCCGCCAAGCATTTAACAGTGCGTTTCGGTAGCCTCACTCAAGAGCCAGTTCCATTCCAAGCTAGGTGTGCTTTACCATCTTCGACCACACCGTCACTTAACATCAGGTGAGCTGTGATCAAACATCTAGCCTATCAACCATAGAAAAAAACCAAACGCAAAAGCGATTCCATTTGACGTGGCCTAACGTACATGCATTGCCATTCAACGTAGCCCAACTCAAATATGTTGCTATTCAGCGTGGTCTAACGCTCAAGTATTTCCATTTAACGTGGCCGAATGCAAAAGTTTTGCCATTCGACGTGACAATGCCGCCAGCAAGCTGGCTATGCTGCCAACTTACCATAGGCTTGAACATTTATGATATTCCTAGTCTTTTATCGGTCTATAGGTAATAGTTTTTACTAAATTTAGTTGTTCGTTTATCATACTCCAGTATAGTAGACTGTCTATAAGATTTTGAAGTAATGAACATTATTTAAAAAAACCCTTAACATCAATTTTCTAAAATACTTTATTCATAGCTCGCATGTTATATTAATTCGTGATTTAGATATTGCGACTGATCTTACCTCAAAGGCATTATATGTAAGAGACAATATCTTGTGGAAAATTACAAAGGACCTATCTGCCCCCAGGTATAAGACAATAGATCTTGTATTCTTGTATATAATAGAACACTAACAAAACATTTCTGATAGGTTTCTTGGAAGTTCTTTAATTAGAATGGTAGGTGTGTTAGATCTTAGTTTATGCTTAGATGAATAGGTATATGATCTTACAGGCGTATACTCGCTAACATATTAATTACGTTGTCCTCTGACATAAACTTGGGTTAGTACCGTAAAGATATGGGGCATAAAAAATCTATGGAAGCTTTATCAGTTTAAAAGTTAGAAAAGTGATAGGTTTTAGAAACTACTTGAACAGTGGATTGAACATCCCATTAATATTTATAAATGTGAAAGTTTGGATGGATGGATGCATGGATGTTTGTTACTCTTTCACGCAAAAACTACTTAATGGATTTGGATGAAATTTGGTATGGAGGTAGCTGACACCCTGGATTAGCACATAGGCTACTTTTTATCCCGAAAACATGTAGCGGGTAACATCGCGGGGCGCAGCTAGTTATAAATAACGAGGCTACGCGGAAGCCAGTTTAAAACCGAAAGGCGGTTATTGTGCTATATTATGAATAACTTTTACTATGGGCCCGAACTAGACTTTTGGTAGATTTCCTTAGCAGGAGGTCGTCTAGGTAGGTACCACCGCAGTACCAGTTGTTCTACCGCTAAGCAGTAGTGTGTAAACATTACTGTGTTCCGGTTTGAAGGGTACTGCAGCTAGTGAAATTACTGGGCTGTTGAGACTAACCATCGAAAGTCTCCAAGTAATAAGCGCCAAAGCAGTGATAACCTCGACTTTTGTTTTGTTACTCAAAGTTCTGTGTATCGCTGTAATGGTCATGGACAGGCGTTATCTCTTACCATCAGGAGAGCGTCTCGTTCGTCTCATTACTTTTTGCATTAAAAAAAAAACTCTAAAATGTTAATTATAAAAAAATAGTATGTAGTTCCACACATTGTCGAATTCAATTAACATAAGGATGAGAGGAATGCGACAAGTGTGGCGTCTTTAAGATGATGATAGCAAATGTTTTCCAAAAATTCCAGGTTGGGCGTGTTTTCCATTTTCGACCACATCGTCACTTAACATCAGGTGAGCTGTGTCAAACTCTTAGCCTGTCAATCATAAAACAGGAACAGTATTGAGACAGTGTAAAAAATAGGGCTGATGTAGGTACAAATACATATTTCAGTCATAATGTTTTCCAATATCCATGTAGTCGATAAGTTTCCAGACATGTTAGGTATTATGCAGCCAATTTTAGTAAGCCCCGTATAACAAGCGCGGTGCTTTTTTGACACACCCACCGCATCCTGTCGGCTAATTGGCCTTACTATATCCTAATTACGTGTATGAAGATAACAGTATTGCTGATTATAGGTATATAGTGAATTATAAGTGTTTAATAAGGATATATGGGGCTTCGAAAAGTGATTAAGTATTAAGGGTTTTCCCCGTTAAACTTCCCTGTAAGTATGCGACACATTATGACATTTATACACAACTCATAATATGCGCCGATATCATAAGTTACTTCGATTTTTTTTTAAATTTACTTTTCACAATCGCAATCGGAATGAAGTTTCGGCAGCTATATTTTATATACATAAGTAAAAAATTAAATAATGTGTATTAGTGATTAATATTTATTTTAAAATGGGCATGATACTTCGAATGCAGTTTATATAATGTTGTTATGATGTTAAGTGACGGTGTGGTCGAAGATGGTAAACACGCCTAGCCTGAAATGGAACTGGCTCTCAAATGAGGCTGCCGGAACACACTGTTAGATGCTTGGCGGCAGATTTTCATCTTGAGGGTGGTAGCTAGCCAGCCGAGTACTAGAAAGTACCCTACCACCAAGCTATGGTTTCCTCACGATGTTTTCTTACACCGGCTGCTCAAGCTCATTGTTTAAATAAGTAAATATCATAGGACATTACACACAGCGCCATCTGACCCCAAACTAAGCAGACAGACAGATAACTGATAGAATACTTAAATACTTTTTTTTTTTTGTAAATACATACTTATAATACATACAGTACACCCAGACACAGGACAAACATCAATGTTAGTCACACAAATGTTAGTCCTGAGTGGGAATCGAACCCACGCCCTTCAGTTCTCGAAGCAGACACACTACCAATGAACCAACAGGGCTGTTGAGGTTTGAACCTACGCCCTTCGGCATGCGAACCGACCGCGCTAACCACTCAGCTATCATCGCTACAAAAATGTATTGTATAATGTAAAATGTATTTGTATATGCAAGCATAAAGGCCAGGCTCTACCGCACCAGGCACGAAGTACATTCGCCAAGTTCTAAATGAATCTGTGAATATAACCGAATCAGGAAACTGAACGAATTTTCTCGTAAGTTGTGTTTAGAAAATGCGATGGTGACTCTCTCACTCGTACGAATAAGCTGATCTCGCAGTGCGCGCTCTTTTATAGAGAAAATCTTTTATTGTCTAAGGTATCGTAAACTTACTTTGAAGTGCCTTAGAATTCTTTATAACGTTGCACAACTACAGACCAAACGATAGCCGCTCTTCTCTTCTTCAACATAAGAGTCAATTGTGTAACACTTTTCTGGACTTCCTATTCGTAATTTGCCTTTTCAGTATTATTTTTTTAGGTCGACGTTTGTGGAGATTATTATAATCGTATTTGATCAACGCTGCTTTGATAGGGGCCTTTTGTTATGAAAATAAATGATGACGTCATAACGTAGGATTAGAATAGAATCATGCCCCTATATGTACATGTAATTTTTTTTATAAAAGCTAAAAATAATAATACATGATTACTAAATAATACAATTGTTCGCAATATATGCATTTATTCGTTGTATCTTAATAATCCTAATTCTAAGGTTTTTTGGAAGAAATTACATTTAACAATAAGGCCGCTTCTTGTCGCACAAATTTGTTGAGTTAATTAATTATTTATGTATAAGAGTTGTAGTGAATAATAGAGTTATTCTATAAATTCTTATTCTACTAACAGATGTTACGTGTAATGTTTCACAAAATAAAATTGTCTTTGCGAAATGGGAAACCTTGTAGTTAAACCAATTAGAGCTCCCAGATGAATGGATACCTAACTAGAGCTGACGTCATGTGAACAGCCTTCTCATTCGATACCTATTAGAGTTCTAGTGGATAGTGGAGACACGGCTTCTAAGGCTGAACTTATGTCATACAAACAAGTCATGTCATGCGTCTTCAGCCGCCATTTAATTTTATTGCATTTTTTTAAACAGATACACAAAACAAAATCAAATTTATATAACTGTTAAAATCTTAAATATATCATACACATCATGATTATTTAAATATCATTTTTTTATTTTAATGCCCATGTCAACATACCTTGCCTTTAACTTAGGATTAGTAGAATCCTTTCCATACTATGGTTGCCTGGAAGAGATTGCTTTTAGCGATAAGGTCGCCAGTTGTATAAGTTTTTTTTTCCATGTACTATTTAATTTTTGGTGTGGATTACAGTTAACTAATCAAAACGGAATGTAAAATGTCATAGAGTTGTTACAGCATAAAGAAGTAACAAAATGATAAGTAAAATGTCATAGAGTTGTTACAGCATAAAAAAGTAACAAAATGATAAGTAAAATGTCATAGAGTTGTTACAGCATAAAAAAGTAACAAAATGAAAAGTAAAATGTCACAGAGTTGTTACAGCATAAAAAAGTAACAAAATGATAAGTAAAATGTCATAGAGTTGTTACAGCATAAAAAAGTAACAAAATGATAAGTAAAATGTCATAGAGTTGTTACAGCATAAAAAAGTAATAAAATATCACAGACTTGTTACATCATAAAAAAGTAACAAAATGAAAAGTCAACTATCATAGAGTTTGTACAGCATAAAGAAGTAACAAAATGAAGAGTAAAATTCACAGAATCGTTAAGAGCATAAAGAAAAGTTTATGCCTTAGATTAAAAGGTCGGCTACTTTCTGTTTTATAAATATTTAGTTACCCGAAGTATAGTAAATGAAATTTCAGTACTGTACTAGATAGATAGATAGAAACTCTTTGTTGTGTACACTAGAAATTAAAAAGAAAACGAAGAAGAAGAAAGACCTTAGTTTCACTGTTACATTTATCTTTTACAGGCACGACTGCTCAATACAAAAGTTATCGGAAAAATGCACATAACAAATGAATATTTCAGCAAGGTCACGTTTTCTCGTCAAAGAAAAATAGTATTTCATATTAACATATTCGTTCGAGTGTGCTTTTCTATTCGGTAAGCAAGATATATTCATAGCATTGGCATATTCCTATAATATGAAACATAATATTAGAGCTACGGCGTAGTACTCGTAGCCGAAGCAACTGACTACGAAACTACGGCCAATGCTACGATTTCTTTGATGGAAAAATTATATTGCACATTTCTTTATACAAGACACTAGACTACCATTCATAGTGGGCCACTAACTTATTTTCATTCATACCCGTAGCTTTCTGTAGACCGCACGTAGCATGAACTACGAATGATTCGCCAGTTTTCATACAAGACAGATTATTAAAAAAAATATTATAATTATAAATTTATTTTGCATAGGCGTTAATTCGAGAGTGTTTTAGTAGCTTAGATTTCCAAATTTACTTAACAATGTAAGCGTATACTGGTGCAAAAATATGGCAGTTATGCGTCGATGTTGTGATTTGTCCAATTTTTTTTTTTGAATTGTTAATTACATGAAAACATTTTTAATGTTAGACAAGCTAGGTGTTTGACCATAGATCACCTGATGTTAAGTGAAGGCGTGATCGCTGACCAACGCTCCGTCAACGCCATAGTCCACCTGCCATCACCCTGCCTGGCGACATGTCCTACCCAACTTCATTTAAGTTTCGTGATTGCCGATCCGCTATCGTCGGATCTCGACATTTCTTACTCGGTCTTGTAGTTTGATGCCGAGCATGGAGCGCTCCTTCTGCGAACACGTTGTGTTGCAGAAAGAGACAGCGGAAAGAGAGCGCGAGATCACCACTGATCTCCCAATACGGTGCCGAAGAATCGGACGTCGGAGGAGAAATTACGCTCTCATCAAACCCCCATAATAGGGATCTCAGGGTTACAAGTTCGGGGGAACCTGTCGCCCATGAATGAGTTTCCCGAAGATGAACAATGTGTGTGGTGTTCCCATACATCGTCATCAGGCCGTGTGGAGCAGTTCCTCGAGAAGGAGTCTAGTTGGGACTAGCGCTGTCGAGGTAGCGGACAAATGCGCAAGCGTGCCCGATACACCGACTAAAAGTGCTGAGATGGAACACCCCAGGCTTTTTAGTGGGTAGGCCGTCATATTGACGGAGAGTCCCACATAACCACCTTGTCACCCCCGTGGCGCGTGGTATCCTGGGAAAAAAGGCAAGACATCCTATATACATAGCAGAAATATTTTCTACAATTTACACAGCACGTTACGAAACAGTAATATCTTGTTTTATTATTTTTTTAATTATAATTTGTTACAACAGTTCAATTAAAGATATTTACACAGATTTGGTACGGTAAACTAAACTTCTCAATAGAGTATGCTGGGCGTAACTCAGATGTTGTTATTGTTGTTTTGTTTCACAATAACCCCTTAAGCTGGTTTTGTTTTGAAAACAAATTTCATAACGGGTTTCATTAACTAAAACATTTGTTTTCAGATGTGTCGAAATAATTATTGCCAAGAGCATATTTGTATAAGTAATTTGGTCGTTATTACGAGCGCAATCATACTAATAATTTTATTATAAAGTATACAAAGAATACAAAAGAATTTATTTCATAAAATTAGTTATTTATAGATGTCATCGTTGCTTGTAGTCCCTGCACTAGGCGAAAAAGGCATATAAAGGCGAAAGTTTGTGTGTTTGTTTGTTACTTCTTCACGCTCGCGGGTCCTGTTTTACCCTTTGGGTACGGAACCCTTAAACAGGATTCATTTTGCGGACATTTGATTATATCTCTCTACAAAGTGCGTCGAACCAGCCCGCATTGTATTTTGCCCAAAATAAACACAGTATTCATTATCATCCGAATAGATAATGTGGTAGGTACGTGATATTGTATTGGTACTGTTACAAGTATGATGTGGTCGAACGCAAACTTATTTTAACTAAAACTGAACAACAACAGACGTACTAGTTACAGTTTAATTCCGCTTTCATTATAACTGCTAATCATTAGAATTTGATGCCTGAGTGGGTTTCCGAGAAATACAATCTGGGTGCCCAAGTCGCGAGTGAATCAGTTTCTACTAGACAAGCGCGCTGCAACATAGACCGCATCTCCGCTTAACATCAGGTGAATTGACGGTCAAACCCAGATGTACGATCATTTTTTTTACTATTGGTAGGTTAGGTGTTGACCACAGCTCACCTACGGCGATCTACAGTGATGCCCCTGACTTTGTTTTTCAACTCAAAGTTCTGTGTATTGATGCAATGGTCATGGGCATGCGTTATCTCTTACCATCAGGAGAGCGTACCCATCGTCTCATTAAAAAATGGCTGGCTTTTTTTTCAAGAGATATATATTAACATATATACAAACGTAGAATCCTATAATGAGCTATTGGCAAGTAGATAGATGCTATCAGCCCATTCAAAAGCACTTAACGCAGTAGATATACAATCACCGTATCAGTCATGTCCACGTTGTCAATCGATTGTATTTAACTATTACAAACATACTTTCATTGCATGTTAGCAGCGCCTTACAACTTTACTCGTGGTAATTTGCCACAAACGGTTAATCGTAGACTAGATACTATATGGAACTGATGTACTGTCCCATTCTCACGCAATGAGTTGCATTTTTTTTAAATGTAATAGTAATGAGACGATCTCCTAAACGTAAAAGATAACGCCCGTCCATGACCTTTTCAGCAAAACACAGAACTTTGAGTAGCAAAACAAAGTCCAGGGCATCGCTGCTTTGGCGCTCATTACTTTGTGACTTTCGATAGTTAGTCTCAACAGCCCTGTAATTTCGCTAGCAGTACCCTTCAAACCGAAACACAGTCATGTTTACACACTACTGCTTGGCGGCAGAATATCTGGTGCTGCGGTGGTACCTACCTAGACGACCTCCTGCTAAGGTGATCTACCACCTAGTAAACTTTATGTGTTTAAACACCAAGTAAATTCGAGTAGTGAAACAAAGTCCAGGGTACCGCTGCTTTGGCGCTCATTACTTTGAGACATAAGCTGGTAAGTCTCAACCGAGTAATTTTGCTAACTATAGTAGGTACCCTTCCAACCAGAACACAATAATGTTAACATGCTACTGCTTGGCGGCAGAATAAATGAACTACGGAGTTATTAATAAATTATTGTATTGTAATGAATAGGTACCTAGTACTACAGCGGTAATGGAATAAGGTTGATCTGCTGGAGCATGGAGCAAAATTCAAAATTGTTGCAATTGTTGAGATAATAGATAAGCTATTTCAATAACTATCATATGGTCATTGGTTTAACTACAATGACAGACTTTCATTTTGCTTTTTTTGGTTTGGCACCAATCCATAATACAGACATTCGCGTCAATTTTTTGGTTCGGTTTATCGTGAATCGTGTAGGAACCTGCGATTAGAAATTAAACTGCAATTGGCAAAAAAAAACGAAAAAAAAACGAATTTTGGGGGACGATCAACCTTAAATCATTAATTCTATAGTTATGCTAGTGTATTTTAGTCTTTCTAGCTAATCTTGGATTAGGATATATGTTATTATTGAAATGGAATACATAACTATTACATAAATATAATTATCTATGTTATAGTTATATACTCCCCTAAATGCGTATCCTCGTTATTGATACACCCCGTCAATTTTTTCCTGTAATCTTTTCCATCCTACTAAGGTTTGCTGAAAAAGATCGCTTTCAGCGATAAGGTCGTCAATGATTACGCCTTTCAATTAAGTTTAATTTCTTTTTCTTCTGTATTGTATAATTTTTTCAATCAAATCAATCTTTATGTCACTCTCTCCGTAACTCTTTCTTTCTTTCTCTGTCTCAGTCTCGCTTTTTCACCTCGTGATTTATTGGTTATAAAGGGGCATTGAAAAATGTCAAGATGGTCCATGTTATGTTACGCAACCTATCAGAATAAAGTAACATTGAAAGCACCCAGCTTGTTGAAAAACATCCTTTCAAAACGTTTACAGGATTTCCCTTCCGTACCCCACCTGCAAAAATCATAAGCCCTTAGCTAAATAAAACAAGTAATTAATTCAAACAACCTGAACAACTGTGACCTTTTGAACGGACAAAATATTTATAGTAACTCCTCTCGTAAACAGTAAACAAAACGACGCTTAAACATTCTGCGAGTAGAGGAATAATTTCACAAATTTAATTTGTTTGCAATTAATAAAGTTTCTAAAGTTTAACGCAATTTAAAGGGTTTTATTGATATCTCTGCATAGTAAAAACGAAGTCGCTTCCTGCCGTCTGTACGCTTAGATCTTTTAAACTACGCAACGGATTTTAATGCGATTTCCATCAATAAACAGAGTGATTCAAGAGAAATGTCTATATGTAGGTATAATTCATGCATATATGTACACCACATTAGTAGCTACATTGCATCCGTGCGAAGCCGAAGCAGACCGCTAGTAAACGATAAAACCCGTAAAAATTTCAATTCTACCAAATAAAACGACGAGGTTAAACGAAGATTAGACAGTAAAGTTTATGCGATGCCAATAGAGCTTAGCATCGTAGGTACCAATAAAATTGTTACGATTGATTCGTGGGCGCGAGTAGGTGCGATAACATATCAACAAAATCTCGAATGCCCGCACCCACGTCGTCGGAAACACGACAGTTATGGCGCCAACATCAACTTGGTAAGTACATCATCCAAAAACACCCCCCGTACGTTAAAATTGCTTATGACGCGTAATGGAAACCCATTCCACATAACAACCTACGTTACGTTCCTCGAAATTACCATTATCGTAAAGTTTGCCTTTGGGTGGCGTAATTAACAATCAACAAAACACATAGGTAGGTACATATAGGGTTTGGTCGCATATATTATTATTATACGAAGAATGTAATTAATCTCTAGACTAGCCTGTTCCGGCAAAGTTAAATATCGTGTAGACGAAGGACCTATATAGTCGCAAACACGATCGGCGTCTATGGGTATGTTTACATATATCACGTGGTCTTCGGCGGCACTTACCGGGCCCAGGTTGTCGAAACCGTGGCGCTGCGCCAGCTGATGCGCCTCGTCGTGAGCCACGGACCGCTTGAACCGGACCAGGAACGAGTTGGTGAAGACCTCGCGGGACGCGGCCGCGGATATCAGCACAGTCGCAGCCAAGCATTGTAACCACATGTTCGCACGATGGCCGACGGCGGCTGACTGAGGCTCAAGTCTCACTGACGTCACTAATATCGACCCGTGACGCGCGCATGCGTCGCTACACCATTCAACACAACCTCCTCGCCAAAGACTCAGCCGCGTGGACGTGGATTCAGTCGCCACACGCACCATCTTCAAGACCTTGTTAATAAAGCTTCAACGCTGAAATCGCAGCCCATCACAGCTTGCGCTAAGTGCTGAGACAAGTAAAAGCATCGCTCGGAACGGGGAAATTGCTATAGCTGAAACGGAGCAATTACATTTTACGACATTTTTGCTAGCGATCTAATCCTGTCGACTTCACGACTGGGGTCGGCTATTTGATCTTGCGCGATTAGGTAATAGAGTAGGGTCGACAGTTAATTATAATGATAGTGACAATCGAATACGAATCCCTTGAGCATTATGAATCTCTCAAAATTACCTAACGTAACGTTACGTCTCATCAAATTTGTAACATTCTAAAGTTTAAGCAAATGTTTCAAATTGCTTTGAACTCCCCAATTTCAAAAGTACTGAGTAGGTACTTTATGTAATGTTGCTATGATTTGGAATGTTCCATGCACAAAGACACATGAGAAACCAAAAAGAAACTACATACTACGACCGCTATCTACGTCATAACAATTTCATTAGAATATTGTTATGATGCCCCTGACTGTGACGGCATAAAATTGGGGGCATGTCACGTCATGCCCCACATCTTGTAGCACGACCCTGTCCCTTAATATGCTAGTAACTGGTACTAGTCTACTCCTTAGTTAAGGCCAACTGTGCAATGTTTTGTGTTTGTTTTATGCTTTGTTCTGGCTTAGTGGTTAACGCGATCGGTTCACATGCTGAAGGGCGTGGGTTCAAACCCCAACAATGAGCTAGACCTGCCGGTGAAGGAAAACATCGTGAGGAAACTATAGCGTGGTGGTAAGGTACTTTCTAGTACTCGACTGGCTAGCCATCCCCCTCGAGTTGAAAATCTGCCGCCAAGCACCTAACAGTGTGTTCCGGCAGCCTCACTTGAGAGCCAGTTTCATTCCAGGCCCGGTGTGCTTATTTCGACCACACTGTCACTTTTAATTCATCTTATTACTTTTACACAAAAAATGATGGATGGTAGTTATAGAAGTACATATATAGAAGGTTACGTAGATTTATATCTATTACTAGCGGACGCCTCGCGGTTTCACCAGCGTAGTTCCTGTTTCCGTGGGAGTACAGGGATAAAAAGTAGCCTATTTTACCAGGGGATAATGAACCTTCCCAACAGTGAAAGAATTTTTGAAATCAGTCCAGTAGTTTTTAAATTTATTCGTTTTTTTTTTTTCTTATTCCTCCGAGGAGGACTTGGCGTCGCACTTTCTGTGCATTTGCCAGTGTCAAGTTTTCTGCACTTTCTGTGCATTTGCCAGTGTCAAGTTTCTGTTTGGGTTTTCTCTGGAAACTTCATTTTCTGCTTCTTTGTTGAGTGAGGTTAGGGAATGTAATGAGGAGGAGAAGGAGTATTGGGAGTAGGAGGAGGCAGATTTCTTTCTTTTTTTTTTTTTTAAAACGGGGAAACGTAAGGATCGTTAAAAAAATAATATTTAAAGGATGAAGGGGAGAGTAAGGAGTAAGGTCAGAGGGGAAGGATAAAATATTGAAATATTTACATGAAAGGAAAAAATAAAATTATTTACAGTAACTATAACTACTATTCTAAATCTACTACTATTTACATATTTTACAGTTTTACATCGTTAGCTTCAATAAATAAAGCTAGTATCTTATAAATATGAATAGAATGAGTAAGAAGCAAGCATTTTACACTAGTGGGGAATGGAATTTCTAGAACTGATAAACTATTATATAATGGAGTATGAATTTATTCGTTACAAACATACAAAAATTCAAAAATACAGTAGGTCCTATCCTACCGCCATGCTATGGTTTCTCCGTAATGTTTTTCTCACCGTTTCATTGCATTTCACAGGTCGAGTATGCTTCTATATAGTATATAACTTATTACCTACGTTATTAATACAGATGTATTTGAAAAATTTAATTATGTTGTTTTAAATTTACCTAGTTGTATCCAGCACGGTTGTTTATGGATATCAGGACGGGTCATATCTTTTCCTTTTCTCTAGTTCGATTACTATCAATATTTTTTCTACAAATGTGCATAAAATTTCTACTAAATCTACGTCTACTAAAAACGTAATCTTAGTCAATAAAACGTGATATCCAATTATCCCAATAACGAACCAACTTTAATTTCCTAATTAGCAAGAATGCAATTGACTATGACTTAATGGAACAGTAAACCGTTTCATGGAGAAATCATGTTATTTTTACAATATGAGAACGTAATAAATATGAAGACATGAAAAATATTTAGGTTCTACTACTTCTTGTTCTTGTAAGCGTTTATGTGCTAAATAATTTTCTTTGCTGTTGAATATCGACAACATTACTGTTTTTTTTAATCTCATTTCTAGGATAGAGATAAACAGTTTATGCGGATTCACAAATAAATAAAAATTAATGGTGTTAGAGTATTTTCTAGTAGGTACTCGGCTGGCTCACCCTCAAGCTGAAACTTTACCGCCAAGCTCCTAACGATATGTTCCTGCCGTCTCACTAAAAAGCCAGTACCTTTCCCAGGGTAGATGTGTCTACCTTTTTCGACCACACCGTCACGTGCCATCAGTTGAGATGCAATCAAACACCTAGCCTGTACACGGCAAGCGGTAATTATAAAGGAATTTTGTTATCAGCATGTCGTTTTTATGCAATAAAACCTGGCCAATTTGTGTTTTTCGCTTGACATATTGAACTATGACTTTGGTTATAATGTCGAGAATAGCGATACGTTTTATTACCTTCGCTCTAACCCAGATTTCCGTGTATGCCGTTGCGGTGCGGCGGGTAGTTGGCGGAGAATACGCTGTAATCAACGAGTTCCCTCACTTAGGTTTGCTTACTGGAAAGTGCAATAAGAACGAACAATGGACATGTGGAGCGTCTATACTGAATCAAAGAATATTGCTGACAGCTGCACATTGTTTCCAGGATTGCGATTTGAAACCACGGAGACAAAATAGAATTATGGTATTTTTCGGTAGCACATACACGTCAGATGTAAGTTGGAATATAGGTGATTTTTGATGTCGACTAAGTAATGAATATTTTAATTGGGAAGCTTTTGTTACAAATTTGTTCTGGAACACCAATTCTCATCTCGTATCTATACCTACCTATATTACGGTATAAGAGTATCGTCTACACTATTATAAAGAGGAAAGATTTGATTTTTTGTTTATTTGTTTGTTTGTATTGAATAGGATCCGAAACTACTGGACCGATCTGAATAATTCTTTCATCATTAGAATGCTACATTATCAAATAGGTATATCTAAAGATAGGTACTATTGACAACAAACAACACCTGCCCATGACCATTGCAGCGGTACCCAACAATTTAAATAACATAACAAATTCCAGATCTATGGTTTGCCGCATTAGTCTTGTAATTTCAATAAATTCAGTAGATATCTTTTATATTTGAACACATCAATTTACACACAACTGCTTGACGGCAGTGCATCTGATACTTCCTACTAAAGATATCTACCACAGACCAAAGTAACAGTCTATTTGACATATTTATTTCTCAGATGCAGATTCAAAGGAGAGTCTCCCAGATAGCAACCCACGCTAGATGGGATGAAATAACTGGGAAAAATGACATCGCTTTAGCCTTCGTCAGAAGGGACATTCCTTTCGGGAGGAGAGTGAAACGCGTAATAATCTCTCGACAGTTTCCAACGGTTACTAGACTTTTTGAGGCTTTTGTAGCGGGATGGGGAGACGATGTGAGTTTGAATAAGATATCTGCACAGATGAGAAAAAGTAGTTAAAATGTTTTTTTTGACCGACTCAAAAAAGTAGGAGGATCTCAATTCGACGGTTTTTTTTGTATGTAAGTTATGCGATCATTTCGCCAATTATGAATCGATTATAATTATTCTTTTTGCTTGATAGATCATACTTCAGAGGTCCCATAAAAGATTTTCGAGCGGTTTACAAAAATCTAAAAATTGTATACATCGATGATATCTTCAAAAAAAACTTTCGTTTACTCCGAAACGCACTGAAACAACGAAGTTTCGGATTAAACGAAAGTTTTTTTGTGTTACAGCAAGAACCCCTGAATTATGCGTTAACAGACCATTTAAGAAAAAGTTATGAAAAAATTAGGTCGTCAGAGTCATGTTCTAGGTATGGGAAAATGTATGAGGGCATGTTCTGTGCAGGGAAAATGCAAAAGGATGGAGATTTTCCATCGATGTACGTGAGTCACTCATTTAAAAAAAATTACCTACCAATAAATGTGTATGTCGTAGACGAATAATACGTATAATATGGAATAATAGTTAGCCATTAAAAAAAAACAAAACACATAATTTATTAATGTTGAGTTAGATTATATCATTTCTAAACAACCTTCCACTGCCAATTATTACGTGCGTTCTTTTTTTTATTTATTTATTAAATAATATACCTAATCGTTCTTCTATCTATACCTACCTACTATTATAAAGAGGAAAGATTTGATTGTTTGTTTGTATTGAATAGACTCCGAAACAACTAGATCTTAATCATTCTTTCATTATTAGACTTTCTTGTATGCTACATTATCCGTGATAATGATGCTACATGATCTATTTATAATAAATTAATGAAAATTAAAACCATATTATGTACACACTGTGTAACTTGGTCTTGGTTGTCAATCAATTTTTTTTTTTTATGGTTGACAGGCTAGTTGTTTGACCACAGCTCACCTGATGTTAAGTGAAGGTGTGGTCGAAGATGGTAAAGCACACGTAGCCTGGAATGGAACTGGCTCTCAAGTGAGGCTGCCGGAACACACCGGCAATTCCCACCGGATTGCCGGATCAATTCCCACTTTTGTAGTGAAAAAAAAAACTTTTGAGCCACGACTTATATTTACATTCAATTTAGGTATTATAAATTTGAATAATTATGTAGAACTGAATATCAGCTGTGATCACAAAATATTTTTTTATTTTTCAGTGGAGACTCGGGTAGTGCTCTCGTCACCAGAAAGCGATATTACCAGATTGGAATAGTCTCTTTTGGGTGGGTTTTATACCCAGCAATGACAGTATACACAAATGTTTCTTATTACCATGGCTGGATTACCCACAATGCAAGACAATTATTTTGTGACATGTTTGTTTTGATGCGGGCCTACAACCGCATGGCGCCGCTGGCAGAAAATGATTGCAATTTTACATTTCGAAATTTATGATATTAGATATAAAATATTAGGTATATTATGTACTTTAAAAAAATGTGATGTCACAAAATTTGGAACCCCTCCCCGCCCCTTGTCGATACGCTCCAGCCCTCCCCCTTAACGTGTGACGTAATTTATGGATAGCCCCTAAAGTTTTCACAAATTAACCATCAAGCACTACTAAGGTCCTTAACATAAGAGACACCCTGAATTAATTAGGGTTACTTAAGTTAATTTTCACAAATATAACAGCAACAAAATAAGCTGTGACACGGCACTAAATTGCTGAATATTGGGTATTTATATAGAAGAGCAGCTTTCACAGTTTTTTCATGAAGTAGTAAAGACAGAACTAGCACTTTATTCTTAAGTGTCTTCAACTCAAGGGCCAATGGTGAAAACAAGCATTAGACGTCAGAGATATGATTGTCTATATGCCTATAGCATATTCATTGTCCTAACCATAAGGTTTATTGTAAAAAAGCCCAATACACTTATCAGCTGATTAGTTGGTTTTTTCTGTAATTAGGACTCAATGATAAAAGTATATAAGATTTGTAAGTAATTATAATAATGATTACATTAAGCAGTTATTCTAGACTGTATGCAGGTGTATGCTTTTTAGTATGTAGGGATGATACTCCCAACAGAGCCATATCTTAAGAGAGAATATCTTACCATTTCTTGACTTTGTAAAAATAGAAAAACAGTAATATACCCTCATTTGGGGTCCAGTACTGCTGTTACATGTAACCCAGACTAAAAATATACTAAAGAATACTGATTATTACGGTAAGCAATGCTAATGATGAACTTTGTTATTAAAATACAGTATTTGAAAATATACAATTTATTGCCTATAAATAACAATGAACAATAAAATTACACATTAAAATTTACTACCACAATAAGATCAAGTACTTGAGCTTGCCCCTCCACCTTGACCCTCTTTTTCCATTGCATGTGAAGGAGGATGTTCTAACACATTGTCAATCAGTCCAAAAGTCTTCGCCTCAGGCGGAGACATGAAACAATCCCTTTCCATAGATCCTTGGACTCTATCAATTGGTAATCCAGTATGCCGCACATATAAATTGTTGATTTGAGATTTCAGCTTCAAAATTTCTTCAGCCTGGATTTGTATGTCAGTTGCTTGTCCTCGAACTCCACCAGACGGCTGGTGTATCATGATACGTGAGTTAGGCAATGCATGTCTCATACCCGGAGCCCCCGCTGCTAGCAGCAGTGATGCCATACTACAAGCTTGACCGACACACCATGTAGCAACAGGAGGTGTAATGTACTGCATTGTATCGTAAATTCCTAATCCAGCAGTTACGTTGCCGCCCGGCGAGTTGATGTACAAATGTACCGGCTTTTTACTTGATTCGGACTGGAGAAACAGCAATTGAGCGACGACTAATGAGCTTAGGTCGTCGTTGATAGGACCCATCAAGCAAATAATTCGTTCTCGAAGTAATCTAGAGTAGATATCATACGCCCGCTCACCTCGGCCGGTTTGTTCCACCACGATAGGTATCATACCGAGACGATGAGGTTCGCTGATACATAATTTCCTTTGGAATACTTGAGACCTCTGGGCGCCGATTGCGCTGGTTGCACGGGCGACTTGACGAACGTAGTTCAGTGCCATTTTGATAAAATTTCGTAAGGAATTATAATGGTTTATTTATAGAAGGCACATTTATCTTCGAGAAAGCATTAATAATATTGGATAAATTTGTTTTTAGGCTTTGTATTTCTTATTGTTCAAAACTTAGTACTTTACACTTGTCATTTTTGTGTTTTGACAGTGACAGTGAAAGCTTCCTATTAGCCTATTACCTCCCTTGTAGAAGTAGTAGACAGCATTGTGTTTTATCCAATTTTGGCTTTACAACATGGTTTTAGCTAGATCAGTTCAAATAACACGTGGCTGCTTCACATTCACAGGTATCCTCACCGGCTACAGCGTGCTCTGGCACAGCACGATTGATGTAAATTGTACTTTACGCTGGCTGCAATTCGGCTCTAAATAAAAATGCTGACAAATTTTCGCAATAAGCACGAACCGGAATCACTTATCTTCTCTATTAATGTGTACTATTACGGAAATCAAATGCTTACGCCGGCTCCACACGTTAGTCCCAACATAGGCCACAACGCCACTCGTCCAACGTGTGGAACTAGTAAATGGCATTGGGGCGAGCGTTGGTAGTTGGCCAGCTCGGTCGGTTTTATCAAAAGTATCTGCGCCAATCTCGCGATCTGTCCACACGTTGGCGGTAATATTTACAGACTAACAGCTCGCTTCGCACGGGAAAACAAACTCAATTAACAATATAATGTAATTGTGAAAGAATTATTCAGATCAGTCCAGTAGTTTCAGGACCTATTCAATACAAACAAAAAATCAAATCTTTCCTCTTTATTAGTATAGCTAAAATGATCGGTGAAAGATTTTCTTGATTTAAATTTTTCGCGTGTGCCCTTCCACGAGAACATGCAACTTACTGGCCATGGGTCAAGCCATCCTTAAAAAATCTATGCCTATGCTCAACGATTGTCTTAGTAATTTTTTGAGTGTTATACTTTTTCTTTTTTCTGAATAACAAATATACTCAGCACTATGAAAGCGGATAGAGCAATTTCGATTTCTGTATCGCACATCTTCACATCGGCCCTGACGGGACAGAACTGATATAATTGCCAATGTGTGTATGCCTCACCAAATTTACAGTCCAACGTTGGTACCACCGTGAGGAGCCGGCGTTATATGAAATAACTGAAATAAGCCTAAATAAGTAAATACCCTGTTGGGATCAAGAGGTTGCAAGTTTCCGCCAAAAGAAATCTATTATATACATACATAACAGGCACATTGTAGGCGTACCTAGTAAAATAGTCCGATATAACTCGCACGCATCAGTGACTGTTTATTACATTTTCTAAAGACAACACAAATCAACTGAACAAGTGCATTTATCAATACAAAACATAATTTTACAGTACCTATAAAATAAATAAAAAAAACTTGCGTATAATTAACTCATATATAACTTTACTACCCTCAATTTGATCCAAAAATATACTAAGCAAGCAATTTACAGAAAATTATTTTCCGGTTATGACATTGAAGGGCTGAACAGCTTTTTGCTGACAATCTGCTTCCAGTCTAGAAATCTTAGTACAAAAACCAAATAGTATGTACATCAACATCAAAAATATGTACTACATTATTCAATATAAAATGTATGAAAAAGTAGTTTTGTTTACACCCGATATAGGCACTGTCTCCATCAATGTCCATACATTTTTCTATTGAACATATACTACTTACTGCAATTTTTTTGCTTTATACTTGGCATCACATATTATGTGTTCTACCAATGTGAAGTACAGAATATTTTCAAGTAGGTATCTTTAGATAAAATCAAGCAAAATACATGTCAGTCACAGTTTGACAAGAAGACTGATTCAGGATTACTTTTTTATGTTTAGGTACAAGGTGTACTATGTACATTTCTTAGAATTACCTGGACCAACATTTTAAAATTACATAGGAAAGTAATAAATAGAACAGCAGATTCACTTTGGACCGTAAGATTAAAAACAATTCAGACTCCCTTGTAAGATATAAGCAGGTACAAAATTGATTACTAAAACAGTACAATAACTCGAAACTATTTATTTGGTGGTTGTCGCCGCCTTAACTTTAATAGGGCTTCTTGTCTCTTCTTTTCAATCAACTGTTTCAAATCTATTGACTTAGCACCTTTGGGAACATTTACATCATTTGTGGGTACATGATTATTTTGTAACTTAGTAAAAGTAGCAGTTTTAGGTTGAAACTGAGGTTTGGGAACTTTCACATCATCATTTCTTAAGTTAGACGTGGCAGTGGCAGCCTGAAACTGTGGCTGTTTGGCAACATTCAACTTATTAACTGACATACTATTATTTCTTAAATTAATGGTGGAACTGGCAGTCACATTATTACTGTCAGTTATATTTTGTACTGTGGAAATGGCAGCTTTAGGACGAAACTGAGTTTTTTTTATGACTGGTTGAGTTAGCTGAGAAGGAAGTGACTGGGGCTGCTGTGTTGTAAAGGGCAATAATCTCTTAGCCATTAGTTTTTCTCTTGCAAGTTGATGTTTCTTTTTTATTTCATCTGGTGTGCACCTTAGCGGAGAATCTCCTAGTGCTGTAATTAGAAATAATAGATTAAAAAATAGAATAGACATAGACTATTATCTTTGTCTATTGACAAAAGTTTAGAATTTTTTGGTCTTAAACATAATTGGTATTTTAAGATAGTATCACTATGTACTGTTAGATGTTATAAGAATGACGATGTTATTATATTATAACTAAGCCAATTGAACATACAAGACAATCAATCAGCTAAACAGGAGCTTAAATTATTAACAAAGCTTACTCTGTAGGAGTGGATTCAAATCCTAACAATGAATTGCTGGTCAAGGAAATCTTCTCAAGAAAATCAAAGCGTAGTAGCAGACTAGTTGAGTTCTTTCTATTACTTGGTTGTGCAACTACTACCCTCAAGTTGAAAATCTGCCATCAACTAATGGTGTGTTCTAGCAGT
The DNA here is from genome assembly GCA_905404145.2 of Biston betularia. Classification (NCBI taxonomy): domain Eukaryota; kingdom Metazoa; phylum Arthropoda; class Insecta; order Lepidoptera; family Geometridae; genus Biston; species Biston betularia. Next base: position 9,026,484 of record FR989879.1, read on the forward strand.
CTTACTTGAGAGCTAGTTCCCATTCCAGGCTAGATGTGTTTATCATCTTCGGCCATACCATCACTTAAGATCAGGTGAGTTGCAGTCAAACACCGAGCTTCTCACGAGTAAAAAATAATCTCCAAAAGTTTTGACAAGCCTGACATTATTAACATGAAAAGTATTTCTCTTGCCTTCTGTGGTTTTGCAATGAAAAAGCACAAGCTCTACAGTTTTATTCTCTTGCAAGCAGCCACAGCATAGCGGCCTATCCATGGCTCCTAGTGACTATAGACGTGACTAAACAAGTTGCAATGACTGGTTATGAGGCCTACTAAGAGACAAATGTCCTGTTGTTGCAGCTTCAATAGATTGTTAGTGAATAGATTACAAGTTAAAGCATATAACAGAAAAATTAATACCTGTAGATTTATCATCATTGTTAAATGGCATTGAACTAAACCTTCCAAAAGCCATTCCACTTGTAGAAGGCTTATTTAAGTCTTGTAAAGATGGAGATGCTGGCATAGAATTATGTCGACTAAGAAATGATTTTGATAATGGACTGCTATCATGCACCACCAGTTCTTTTATTGTCCAATCTTTAGTCCTTAAAGTGCTATTAGATAAATCTTCCTTAATAGGCATCTGAGTTAACTGCTCTAATGCACTATCATTTAAATTCCCAACAAAACTGTCAAATGAATCATTATGTATACTAAGTGATCCACACTTGACTTTATTTATAATTGGGGAATGCATTTTTGTACCAATGTTAATTAGAGCATTTATAGAGTTCACATTTAATTTTTTGTTAGAATCTGCACTAGAAGATGGTAGACCGTTTTCATACTTCATTCTTTTAGAAGATACAGTTTCACTACACAGTATTTTTTCCTCTACAATTTGACTGGCTTTCAGTAAGCATTCATTCATTGAATCATCAGATTCTATAGCAGCATCAGGGTCTGGTTTTCCAAAATTAGAACTCAGTACATTTTTTCTCAAGCAATGTGAACTAGGCCTAGGAACGCATTTTGGAGAATGATCTTGTGATTTAAATATATCATCATCACTACCAGATTCAATTTTTTCTGGTACGGTATGTTTTTTTGCCATTAGTTCATGCAAATTTTGGTTTAACTCATAGAGTTCTTGGAACAGTTGAGTCTTTTTCTGTGATTGCCTGACTGATCTTCGTTTCGGTATGTGTTTTTCAATAGTTTTAGGTCGTAAGCATTTTTTCGATCTCCTGCTAAGAGGGGTGGAATTTTTGTCCCGTGCAGAGGCTGTGTTTCCTGATTTCGGAGTGTAGAAGTTCCAAACGACATCTGTTTCTCCCTCGCCTCCATCTTGTGTGCATAAAAAGGGTACTGGACTCGCACATTCCGAATCACATATTGTGGAATCGCTATCCCTTGATGGTGAGTCTCCGCGATGTTCTGGTGTAGAGCACGATATCACTGAAAGTGAATTACGATTAGGTTTTATTCTACGTTGATAGACGGTTTCGTTTTGCAGGAAAGTCCGAATGCACCTTCAAACTTAAATGCCTACCTACCTTTGCTTTTATTTGTTGTCGCCACCATATCCTTAGAAGTACTGCGTTTGTTCATGGGTATTTAAATAAGGGTGACTATTATAATACATTGAAATCCATGCGAAAGTAGGAAAAGACAATAATATTATTTACGAAAGCACATTAATGTAAAAAGACTTGAGAGACTTGATAAAAGTTTTTGTTGATTTGCTAGACATTCGAGAATCGTGAGTGATAATGACAGTCATATGATATTTGACGTTAATTTTTTTTCTTTATTTTGACATTATACTGTGAATTTTACAGAGTTAAATTTATTTTTTATATGTTTCAAAGTAAAATCAAGAAATAATACCTATCACAGACCACATTTAATACCTCATGAAGTAAGTCACAGTTGAAGCAGGTTTATACTCTACTAAAATCAACACTTTTCGTGTTGCTTCCAAAACTCCATCGAAGCTTATAGTAAAATCGCCACTACTTTACTAAAGCATGACTGGACTTGAGTAACACGGATTAGACTTGACCAAGACTGGACTATAGCTATGACTACAAGGCAACTTATTTAACTTGTGAAACTTGAAAATTTAAAACGCTTGACACTGGTAAATGCTCAAAATGCGACGCCAAAATCAAAGAAGAAAAAAAATACACTACAATCTCAGACTCTGAGCACGATTGCTGTTTTTGTTATTATTATCATTTAATATCTAATTAACACTTAAGACAAGGCAGTATGGCTTTACAGCTTTAGCGTGCCCGATGGGGCAAATAAATAAAAAAAATAAAAAATTAATAATTTAATATCTAATTTCATTCTTGCTAATAGAAATTAGGTTTTGGCGGGAACGCGGGAAGAGTCGTGTCGCTCCGTTGTATTTTTTTCCAAAACTAGTGTTTTGTCGAGTGTTTATGCATAAAAATGGTGGTGTTTTATTCATAAAGTGTCGAATTACAAGCGCGAGTGTGGGAAAATTATATAATGTGGTGAAACATGAGTTTTCGTGTTGCTTCCAAAACTCCATCGAAGCTTTGTAGTAAAGTTGCCACTACTTTACTAAAGCATGACTGGAATTAACTGACATGAACTGGACTTGACAAAGACGACTTTGACTAAAACTAGCTACGATGGCACTTATTTAACTTTTGAAACTTGAAAATATATAATTACTTGACACTGGCAAATGCTAAAACGCGACGCCAAAACCAAAGAAAAAAAAAAAAAAAAATAGAAATTAGAAAACAGAAATTCATTTGCCATTTTAGAAATTAGGATTACATACGCTACGTTTTCTAGAAATATATAATTCCAAGCGAAGTCATGTAAAATGGAACTTTTTTCACATTCAAATTCAATTCAATAAGTCATAAGTACGTAGCATAGCGCTTGTAGTTTTCCAAATTTTCTGCTTAATACTGCTTCAAGGTTTAACTCCCGCGCCAAATACTTGTTAAGCAATAAGTACTCACTTGTGTATCGCTCCCTCCGGCCCACTGCAGCGGCCGGCCTCCGAGTTTCCGCCAGGGTTGGATTTCGTACTATAATTATAGTATTTGTACTACTATTTCATGCTCCGTACTAGATAATATCCATACCTAAGGATAGTACGGAAAAATACTACAATTTCGTTACTTCACTTAGAAAAGACCAAAATAGGTAAATATGACACCCGTTTATAGCCAAACCATCTGTAAAAAAAATGTATTAGGTATTGTTTGGCAGCTTACCACAGCACATTGTGGTAAGCTGTCAAACAATACTTCTTCTTCATCTTTTTTGATTTTGGCTGGCAAATATTTGGGGTGCGACGCCAAAATCTAAGAAAAAAAAAATGCAGCAAAAGTGGCAACTGTACCGATTTTATTCTTTCGTATACTCGCAGTTTAGATTAGAAGAGATGTTTTTATGATTACATGCTAAGGCTGAAGAAAATAATAGTCAAAAACTTACATAATTTAGAATAGGAGTAAATTTTGTATAAACATGTTGATTCTAACTATCTATTTTATTGATTAATAGCTTTTTTTTTAAACAATGTAAGATTTTAAAAAAAGTGTACTATCGGCGTACTACTATTTTGATGGTCTTGTACTATATTTTTGAACGTACCCGAATCCAACCCTGGTTTCCGCTCATCCGCTGCCCGCCCGCCAGTTGTCTAACAGTGTTCACGTTAAACGCACGCACGTCGAATATTATCTTGTTACAACGCGATGCTCCTACGGAAGTGACTTTTTAGTGTGAAGTGAACTATTATCGTGCAAAATGCTAGCTGACGGAGAAGTGGTCGGTGATGGGTCGTGGAACCTCACGATCTACGTGACCGACCTGAATGAGAGACGGACCATGGTCGTAAAAGGCGACATGCACATTGGCGGGGTTATGCTCAAGTTGACAGAGAGCTTCGGTGAGTACATACTACTATTTTATCACAGTTGACACTGGAAGACAATATATTTTCATAAACTTGAAAGTTTGTAAGTAAACCTGCATGCATGATTGTGCCTGTTACTTCTTCACACTGTGACAACACAATTAATTTGGAGATATCTTATCACATAAGATGCTGTAAAAAATCTTTCTAGTTGTTTGTCTAGCTAAGGTCAACTTGTATTAAAAACACTATTCTAATATGAAGTTTATGAAGCATAACTGTTTTTATGTATATTTCTGTAGTAAACTTATTCTGATACTGACTAGTATTTGCTTACATTGCTATCACTAAAACACCAGACTACTGATTAAACTTAAAAACTTTTAACTTTTACCCAGAATATACTTAAGGTTATATTATATTCGATTAACAATCAATGTGGCTGTTGTGCTACCTTTGTGAATCAGGGATAAGATAATTATGGCTTTGATGAACTACATTGCGTTCCATCATTCATTAAAGTTAGCAAGCAATGAAAGTTATAAATATTTATATTTGCCTAAGAATAATGGTAAGTAATGGTTTTTAAACAAAATAACAACTATTTGTTCGAATGTCACTTGAAATTGCATAATTATAATTATGTTCCCCCAATGAATATTCAAGAATGTTTTATGACATGGTTAAAATGAGAAATATTGCATTTTCCACGATATGGATTTAGATTATTCATTTTAAAATTTCATTACATTGTCAGTCAATTAATGAATACCCTAAACTATTTTATTAAAAAACAAACATTTCAGGGGCACGGCATAATAAAATGATATAAATTTGGTTTAAAACAGTCTAATCAACCGAATATTTAAATGCTTACCTCAATTCTTGTAAAAAATTTGACCTAGAACACAATTACCTACTGTATTAGTCACTGTCAAAAGCAGTATAATTCAAGGTTTGGTTAGTTTATTTATTTACAGACACTACCTAATCTGGTTAAAACTACTACTATTCCTCAGTAATGGTTTAAACCTACAGATGTATCATATCTTTAATGTATTTCTGCATAAGGTATTTCGTCCTATCTATAGGGCCGCCTTACACGTTCAATCATGATCACGAAGCGCGATCCGCGATCATGATTTCAAAATTTCTAGATATTATGCGATCCGGAGTATCAGTCCGTCAATCCGCTTCGTACACGATCAGTCTGGATCGCGATCATTGATCGCGGATCGCGGATCGCGGATCGCGCGCTACGTGTACGGGCTGCCGTAGACATCTTTTGTTTTTCGCATTACCTTCATCTCATCTGGGCACTTTACTCGACGATTACTCTGTGTGTGTGGCAGTGGCTTTTCACTTTTTGTTGACGATATTGTCACCGCCACGGGTCGTACCTGGACCTGATTGGCACAGGACCGAGGCATGACAAGAGAGAGGCCTATACCCTATAGGTATATTTTACAGACAATACATTTACAGATTTTTATTTTACAAGTTTTTTTGTAAATGATATGGCATTATACATCGGGCCCCAAACTAGGCTTAGCCTGTATCTTGGTGACCCAAGTTCAAGATGTTGCCAGCTTTGGATTTGCGCATCTACATGCATTTTGTGAGAAAAAAAAAACAAAAAGATTTATGAATATAATTATAAACAAACTATATGTCTCGCTCAGTGTATTGTGTGAGTGTGTGTGTGTGTGTGTGTGTGTTATCTAACTTTTTATCCAATAAAGATACAGCAAATCCTTTTCAATATCAACTTTTGCTAATTAACCTTGTGCCTTATTAAAAATACCACTTTAATTAGTAGCCAAACAAGCATAATATTTTTTTTAAATACCCTAAAAGGATATTGATTAAAAATAACTTAAAGATCAGACAAAGATTTGCTTGCGGTCTCATTATTATTCAAAATATTCATCATACATACTTCAGAAGCCAGTTTCGCCTTTAACTGGTTCTGGAATAAAGCAATACCTGCTTGATTAAAGATCGAATAGAGCGAGACAGAGGTATTAGTGAGAAAGTGATGTCAGATGTGCGTACGCAGCCGCCAAAGCATGCGTCCTTTGCAGACCGATTATGCGAAATGGGCCAGATTTTTACACACAATTCACATATATTTTTCGATTCGACTATTTAAGTGAACCACCAACATCAACAGATTTTAAAAACAGATAAAGTAGACTATAATCGCGACTTAGAATGTTATGTGTATGCAAATCTGTCAGTGTCAAATAATGTTATTACAGTGTCAAATAGTATTATTAGTCGATGTTGTTTTGTTATTATTTTGGTTTTTTTTATATTCTTTTTTTCAAGTTTTTGATGTTTATTTATGTTTATTTATAAAGTCCGCCAACATAGTGTACACACACCAAAACATAAAAAATAAATTATGAAATTACAAAATGTTGAGTTTACAATTTTATAAGCGAAGACGTCATGCATTATAATTGAAAATTATGTCAAAAACAACTAAAAGTTATTTTTGGCTTTTGGGTAACCCAGTAGAATTGTAAATATTTTATTAAGCTTCTTAGGTATTTCACGCAAGGACCCGCTGTTTTATGCGCGAATCAATGCTTCCTTTAGGTCCATCATTTAAATTGGGCTCCCAAAATATCTATCTAATAAATGTCACATTCCGTTCTTTTGTAGTTATGTGAAAGACGAACAAACAAGAAACTAGAGAAATTTGACCAACTGAAGTATTTTAAAGTTGGTCACAAAATACCTAGCTATGTATGTATGTATGTTCCCTACTTGGCGCAGAGAATCGATTTTACTATTTTGCAAACAGCATAGCACGTAAACAATTTGAAGTACTCACCTACGCGTATGAATCTATAACTTTCAAAATGGCCGCCAATATTCGCCCACTTACACCCAAAACTTGTCTCAATACTTAATTTGTAGATATAGGTACCTACATGTATTTATTCTTCAGAGCGTTGCCATGCTCCTGGTTCATTACCAAATGTAAACATACATTAAAAACATTAGCGTACATTATTTTATACTGTTCTAGAACTACGTAATCAGGCTTCAATATAAACATGATAGGTAATCACTTAATTTTTTTTTTTACATTACACACAGCGCCATCTGACCCCTAACTAAGCAAAGCTTGTGCTATGGTAGACATAACAGTATTCTATACATAAATAGTTAAGTCAAAATAAAAAGAACTTCAGAAGTGTGAACACCTGAAGTTACCATTAAATAAATCTATGTACCTGAGGAATGAGATAATGGTTTGGCCAAATCTCGAAATACGTCAGAAATTGACAAAGAACAAGATAATGATATCGCTGTTGTAATATCACGACAAAAGTAGTTAACAATAATTGTATACTTTCAAATATTTCATCGTCCTTTTTATCGCCTGCTTGATGTATTTTACCATTACTTAATGTGTTTTGAACTTGATGTCATATACTTTCAAGCCCTGTTGGCTCATTTGTAGTATATCTGGTTTAAGGGCTGTAGGGCGTGGGTTCGATTCCCACACAGGACAAACATGTTGTGGTATAAACAAATGTTTGTTCTTTCTACGTGTTCTATCTATAGATATATTTACAACAACAAAAAAGTATTTAAGTATTCTATTAGTTATCAGACTTCATTTTTGTGCATTATATTTACATATACGTATATACACATAGTATAGTACAAGTTTTGCTTAGTTTTGCGTCAGATGGCGTTGTGTGTAAATAAATGACCTACGATATTTATTTATTTAAATTTATTTTCTTGCAATCGTTTGCTTTTTTCGCCCTAAAAGTCATCTAGCACGAAAAATCTGGCTGAATTTCTTTTTTACTTATTATACACATTCATATTAATTTAAAATTGATCATTAACCTTGATTTTACCCATAAATTTAATAAAATATAGCATAATTAATTATTCTGCCCTAAACATACCCCAATTAGAGTTAAAATGTCTGTGTTTGTATGTATCACATGTGTTGCTCAATGCTAAATGTGTCATTGTCATTCATTAGACCAGCTATCTGTTCCACAATCTGCTGTTTGTAAGAAACGTGGCATAATCGTGAGCTGGATATTAATTCCCAAGTTCTAAGATTATCATCGATAACGAGCTACGTAAATAAAACAGCTACAAAGTGATATTGGCTTACATAATCCTTTATACCCAAAGATAAGATACTTAACAGCAATTACATAAATATTAGAAATTCTTTAGATAGTGTAAGCGAGGCTTCTGTGGAATTGTATTACACTCGTTCTAATTTAGCAATCGCATGGTGTACCAGATTCTCAGAACTTAAAGATCTGAAATTCTGAACATACATTGATTTTAGCCGCCTAATACTAAGCGTTATCAAGGCAGTTATGTTAGACGTACCAGATTCTTGGTATTCATACTAGGTTTAGCATCGCGTACCATTTTTGCGTACCAGGACCGAGTAACCTTGGTAAAGGTTACTCGGTCCTCGGTACGCAAAAATACCAAGATTTGCCGTAGACCGAAAAATGTCAAGATTAGCCGTTAAATTTTTGAGATGCATATAAAAAAACATTCCAATCCAGAGTACTTTTAAAAAACTAGCTCCAACCCCAAGGAATAAAAATACCAACGTATTTTAATGTGTGTGAAACAAAGTTTTTAAGCGATTTTAAACCTTTTTTTTAAATTTAGACATCTGGAAACTTTGGTACCAGTTTTCGGTCTTTAATACCAGCTTTTTAGCCAGCTGGTACAAGGATTTCAGAGCGGCCATCTAACATCCCTGTATCAAGGAAGGGTTGAACTTTTTGGATACTAATTTGGCTTTCAAGGCATAACCAAACAAGAAGTAGTCTATACTTCTTTTGTTTATGTTATTTTCTCAGTGTCTGCGACGGATGCGAGTACGCACGTTCCGAGAAGCTGCCATGTCGTCCCGTTTCCGGTGCCCTCCTCTCTTCCCCACTCCCCACTAACGCAGAGATAACGCCTTATCATCCGCTCATTGTTCCCTATGCTCATGAGGTACTTGACCAATCGCACAGTAGCTAAGGGCGTTGACTTTCTTGATTATTTTTAGCGTGCCATGTAAACATTTCGAGACGCTTCATTTGCTATATTATATCTATAAAGTCTAGCTCCAAACATGGATTTAGTAAATGATGCAAATAAATCCTTTCCAGATGAAACAGAAACGTTTATATAGAGCTCTTTGTGGCCACTAGCCGCTTTATCCTTATGGTTAAAACACCTCATTATATCGTCAGCGCATTAATTATGTCCCTTGATGCTTGTAGTTACCGTTAAAAGGAAATACCGTCTATTGTATCGGTTACCTACCTATACTGGAAATTAGTTGTTTTATGAGCGGTTCCTAATATAGCTTTCCTGGGTAAATTCCATGTGGCTTCCTTATCCTAGGGCATTTTATAGTTATCAGAACATGTCGGTTCAAAGAGGGTGTTCGTTATCAGGCTCGATAAAATGGAATCCTAGCTATTAACAATAAAGCCCTTGTGACAACATGTCCTGTGGCCTGATATGCCCGTATCACGACCTGTTTAACAGACTCAAAAGCATTTCATCAGTGAAACTTAAGTTTGACATCAAACAGTTTATCAAATAGAAACTAAGAGCCTCTCGTTTCTATTACATCTGCAACCCATAATCTTGCTAATAAACCTCCTTAGCTTCATCTCGGACGTAAGATCTGTAAATAAACTCTATACTCCACATTCCTATCTGTTTATCCTATTAAACGCTTAGCAACATAGTACCAAGGCACTGAACTCGTCAAATCATACCCGATCTAAATGTCATCAAAGCACATAAAAGTTGCCGATGCCAAGAGTGTGGAAGGAGTGGCACCAACTATGGTTCGCCGAGCCGGACGCTAACGGTCGCGCGCATTCCACCCCTGGACAACTCATTGGCTAATTGAGGTATTGCTGGGACACTTGCATCTACGCTGCTTCATTAAATGCCGAACGAAAGAGCTTTAAATTAAAAAAACTTCACAGTCCTCTTAGTCAGTTGACGAGCTCCATTAACATACATAAATAAAATAAATAAATAAATATCGTAGGACTATACACACAGCGCCATCTGGCCCCAAACTAAGCAGAGCTTGTGTGATGGAAGTCAGATAACTGATAGAATACATAAATACTTTTTTTTTGTAAATACATACTTATAATACATACAGAACACCCAGACACAGAACAAACATTTGTTTATACCACACTGTTTGTCCTGGGTGGGAATCGAACCCACGCCCTACAGCTCTCAAGGCAGACATACTACCATTGAGCCAACAGGGCTGTCAAATATTTTAACATATTTTAAAGTTATCGCAAAAGGTTGATGTCTTTAAAATATTCTAGCATGAGTAGCTTGGAGCTGTTGCATATGGATATGGCATCCTTGTTGAGCGTGTCCTAAATAACCGAACCATAGTCTCCGTATGTCTTGTCTAATTGTCACGTTCGCAGGTCCACTAACCACTTGCAACACCACAAACACATGCTCATTTGCAATTTAAACAAGGGGCATTTACAATAACTCACCGTGTGTTATCATAATTATTCTCCGCTGATTTATCCATTCAGTCGACACAGCCTCTTGTGTCATAATCGAATGGTATTAATGAAGTACAGCCTCCATCACGTAATCTGTGTCGAAACGTCCAATTAGTAAACACCAGACTTGATCATATGGTCAGTAATGGTTAACTGCGGGCAGAAATAATCGTAAATTATAGCTAGTGAAATATTTAAAGCCTTAAGACTCCACAAATGATGACCGTGTAACCAGCGACAGATCGCAATGGAAGAAACAAAAACAGGATAAACTAATTACACGATACGGATATTTGTAAATAGATAATAAAAATGCTATGGGAAGGAAAGCAAAAGCTAAATGTCACGTTTAATAAATGTCAAATCCACAATGTTTTCCGTCAAAAGCGTCGGTAGAACGGAACAGTGGACGCATTGTTCTGCATTGTTATGCAAAACTGACACGCGCTCTGTAGTTTACTCGTCAATCTAATATGACACATAATATAAACTACTAGTACTACCGAGACGCATTCGGAATCACAAATAGTTATGATAGACAAAGAAAACGTTACTTAAAATATTTACAAACATTATGTGAGTAAGTTTTTGGAGGAACGTAAAAAATCAAGGAATGCGTTTCAGTACTCACAAATATTAAAATTGCAATGACATCAACAACTGTTGCGAATAAGCTTCGATGAATCTATTACCTGAATCAAAATGAATATGGCATACTATTTAAAACAGAACGTAGCCAACGTGATTCAAGATAGCGGATGACTCTACAGCGGTCATACATGAATCCGACCGGTTTTTCTGCGGATCGGAACGTGACGTCACCGCAAGAAATCGAGAAAACAAGAACCAATACTTATAAGGTAATAATGTTGAAACTGTTTAATTTCTGTGTCATAAATAGTTTCATAGAATATTAAGTTAAAGTGCGTGCAAAATGAAGAACTTCTTGACACGAGAACATCGATGAAAATAAATATGAAGGTCTATAACATACATATAGGCATATGTTTACTTACACTTGAAGTATTGCTTAACTAACAAAGTATACAGATATATTTCTTTTGCGTGATTATCAGCAATTAATTTTACTTCCTCCCTTCTCAGATTGTTAGCTCAAGTTTTACAATCCAGGCGAAACATAAACTATTTTATTTAAAGGCGCATTGAGGCAATAAATCTCAAATCGGGTTGTAAAAATTAAACACCAATAGGTACTCGTTTTGTGTCGGATTTCTATTTATAATCGTCTGACTTCATTCTCAACGTGTATGTTAGGCACACGTAGTGTTTTCATCTCATTGATGTTTTGCCAAAAAATATGGTTTACTGGGTTATTTTATAGAAAACGTTTTAATATACATAATTATATATGGCTCTATTTCTATTAAATGTAATTTGGAATGTTAAATAAAAATGACAGACACTTGAAATGTCATGTTGATATTCTAAAATATTGGCCGTCATTGTTTATGTACTTTTTAGTATATCACAGAATTCTTAAAGTTTAATTTTGTTTGTAATATTACTGTTACGACTGGCAAGTGAGGTGAGTGTTAATTTAGGTCGTACATGATATATATCGCGATTCTATGAAAAGTTAACCTTGTAAATACTGTAAAGTGGTTACTTAAAAAACTTAAAATAAATAAATATCGTTGGACTATACACACAGCGCTATCTGGCCCCAAACTAAGCAGAGCTTGTGTGATGGAAGTATTTATGTATTCTATCAGATAACTGATAGAATACATAAATACTATTTTTTTTTGTAAATACATACTTATAATACATACAGAACACCCAGACACAGAACAAACATTTTGTTTATTCACAAAATGTTTGCCCTGAGTGGGAATCGAACCCACGCCCTACAGCTCTCAAGGCAGATATATTACCAATGAGCCAACGGGGCTGTAAATATGTAGAACATATCGTGATTACTCAATACACTTATGTATGGTCCAATGAAGATTAGTCTTGGTAAAAGACACAGCGTTATGAATTGCTACGTTTGGTCCACGTTCTTGAATTAATACGAAACGTAGGTAAAAATACAGGCATTTTAACATGTGGACTCATGTGTAAGATGTTCAAGATTCTTTGGACCAGTTTCACCGCAAATACAAAAGTTCTAGAGATGCCGAAAAAAAGAGCTGATGCATCCTATCACATAATGAAGAAGATTTCTATATGACTTTCCAAGGTTGGTCATCAAAGGTAGAAACCCAAGGTTGCGAACTCGAGGACGTCCCAGAAGGAAATGGCTAGACGACGTCAAGGAAAACACTAGACTGAGCTACCAGTATCTAAAAAAATACCGCGTAGGATAGCAAGAAGTCTACTGATTTGCCTACTGATCTCTAAATTTCAGTATATAAATGGTACCTAATGATAAACCCATGTTACTGCAAAGTTGAGGATAAAATATATAAGAGCAGTGGAGGTACAACAGGAAATTCATTTAAGCACCGTCATATCTAAAAGCAACGCCATTTATACCCATTATAAGTCCATTAGAACAAATTGCTTGATAAATGTCCGCAGTTCCAACATAAGCAACTTAGAAACTAACTCTGTTCATGCTTTCAAGGCTTTCTTATTTCTTTGCATTATGACCTTATCGCCCTTAACCTTTGTTCCTCTGTTGACGTTCTCTAATGTCTTAACACATGTATTTGTTTTTCAAGCAATTAGCTTGTTATAATTTAGTTGCTGCGTCAAAGCGGTGATGTTGCCTTTATTCAAGAGGTCAAGGACTCACCATGGGTTGGTCTCTGTCGACACTCCTATGTTTGCTATTCCATTAAATACTAACTTGATATTTTATACCGTTGTTTCGTAGTAAGTTGTTTTTGCTTTAAGTGCAAAATCGCTCGGATAATTTCTTCGTTTTAACATATTTTTATTACTAGTTTCGCCAGTTCGTTGTAGTGCATCACTACTTGTTTAATGTTTAGTTGTCCTTAGGCGATGATCTCACTATTAGGCGAACCATCTGCTTGGTAATCTCTTTCTATCATCTTTATTTTCTATCTATCGGTACCAAATATTCTGCCACCAATCAGTAGCATTACTGTGTACTGGTTTGAAGGTTACTGTAGCTAACGACAAAAGAGCTATTGCGACTAGTGTGTCTTAGTGATGATCAGTGACGGGCTTTATCTCTTACCATCGGAAAAGCATTTCGTTCGTCTCATTATGTAAATTTAAAAAAGTTTTGGTACAAGACGTGTTTTTAATATTTCGAAACAGTTTTGGGAATCAGTAAAGTATTTTTTTTCATTACACACCGAATTACCTTTATTATGTGGTTGGATAGAATACATTATTGATTATTTTAATCTTTTATGTACATTAACCGTTTAATTAGTGTTATCAGCTCCGGAACGTTGACTTTCCTCATTAACCATGGTTAGTTTGTCCACTATCGAAACATTTATGGTACGGTAGACGTCAAAATGACGTCTGTTATATTTTGTACCGTTCACTTTAATAAATATGACATCATTTTTTTGTGTTTGTACATTGTTCCAGGACAAGAATAATTGTTTGTGAATATTTTTACTGAAATAACCTCAAACATTTTGTAAATTTTACCTTTTTTGTCCTAAAGTTGTTTGTTTTATCATTGTATCTAGGTAAGTTTTTTGTAGGGTGATAGCTCAATGGTTGGCGCGATCGGTTCACACTCTGAAGGGCGTGAGTTCAAACCCCAATAATGAGCTTGAGCTGCCGGTGAAGGAAAACATCGTGAGGAAACCATAGTATGGTGGCAGGATATTTTCTAGTACTCGGCTTGCTAGCTACCACCCTCGAGTTGAAAATTTGCCGCCTCGCATCTAACGGTGTCCTTGTGTATCGGCAGCCTTACTTTAAGGCCAGTTCCACTCCAGGTTAGGTGTGCTTACTATCTTCGACAACACCGTCACCAACATCAGGTGAGCTGTAGCCTAGCACCAAGCTTGTCAAGCATTACAAAAAAGTCAATGTACGGCTAGGTTCACTAATTTGCTATTCTAAATAATCAATCATTCTACTTTTTCTGTAGTTGGAGAAGCAAATGGAAATTACATGTTACTTGGTTTTGCCTAAGCTAAGGTCATAAAGTAATTTACATATGATAACAATACAATGGTATGACGTAAGAGTACGTATAGCTATAAGTAATAATTCTATATAGTATTAGAGATTTCTTATAACTCGTCGCTTCCCGCCGTCTGTACGCTTAGATCTTTTAAACTACGTAACGGATTTTAATGTGGCTTCCACCAATAGACAGAGTGATTCAAGAGGAAGGTTTAAATGTGCAAAATACACCACATTAGTATCTACATTGCACCCGTGAAAAGCCGAGGCGGTCACTGGTAATATATGCATATTTGTCATCGTAGTGACTGAAATATTCGCGAAATCTTGTATTGCGAAACATGACCTCAACCTTATTATTTTCAGTATCCTGAACAACGTAAATTTCCTTACAGGAAATAATTATATGTTGGTATACAGTTATGCATATTTAAAGACCTGAACACAATAAAGTTCAAGGAAAATTGTAATAAATTAATTTTAAACTGTTAATGTAAACAAACATGTTTTACGTACGTAGTGTACTTACATCAATATTTTATACATTTACCAAATATGTCTGAAAGCGTAGGTTTCGAATCTTTCGGATAACCTAGCGAATCCATTTATGTAATTATGGTCATTGAAATATCCGTTTTTAGAAGTTTAAAAGGGCGTAAATATATAAATAAATGCAGTTGAATTGTACCTTTTAGTCCGAAAGTTACGAGTAGGTACTGTATATTAACATATCCTTAGTAAAAAATTATTATATTATAAGCCATATAGGAAGCCTTCCGTTGCGGCACATTTACTTACTCTAGGTCTGGCGACTCAGCCTATACGAACTTATTTATCTACTTGAATAAATGCGAATATTTTATGGATATTTATTAAGATTTGTTACCAATGAAAATCACGTTTCTAACTCGTTCGGAGTCAATATTCTTCAATGGCTTTTGCAGTCAGTCCAATTATTCCACCACCTTCTTTGCCATGGCGTGGTGAGATTTGGCCTCGGGGATTTCTCCTCTTTGCTGGCGCCAGAGGTCACGACCCCTGGGAAATTTGCTCAAAAGTGGCAGTTCTTTAACAGTTGCCTCTTAGCGACATTTAAATGACCGTTTTACTTTACAGGCATTTTTTTGTGACTTTTGCAATTTTGTTTTTTTCTATTCAAATGCAAATTTTAACGGATTACAAACAGCTAAGTCAGTACTCATTAACCGCGTAGTCATTGCTATTCCCAATATAAGGAAAACTAAATCACTTGCCATTTGGCTAGGTCCATTAGGTCTCGTAAACTGCTTCCACAACGCTTTTTAGTTCCAACTCCAGAACCATAGCTGATCGAATTATGGCAGGCGAACGAGGCATGGTCGTACTCAGACTAAAGGGGGCAAGCCAGCACAAATTAAAATCATCACAATTCTATTTGGTTCACTGATATTGACGAGGATATTAAACGTAAATATTATCAAATTACTAGTGAGTAGGTTATGATTTTTTGACATTTAATTACATTGACAATATGTTTTATATCGACATATTTTTGTAAATTGACATAATTATTGTTTTATAATTGATTGATTCAGGCGTTACTTTGAGGAAGTTCATTTTGAGCGTTCAAGGTATATATTTAGTTTATTTCCGCTTAACAGTCGTTTCAGTTACAACAGTGGTAAGGATTTTTTGGACAATAATAGTAAATTCAATATGGCTGATTTTATAACCTAAATTCGCACTTTGAGTATTTTTTTCTTGCTATAAACATGTCTATCCTATCAAATAAAACGGCGGAATGAGTACATTCTAAATATATACACGTATAGTTAATATCAAAGCTATTACTTATTTGTTTATTTATGTACATTTATATTACATTATCAAGAATGTCTAAAACACGCAAGTTTCGAGACAAAACATATTTTTACATAGTAGCATCATTTGGGAACTTCGAACATTTAACATGTGGATGAAAACAGATATTATACCTAGACTAGGTATAATATCTTAATCATATCCTAATATCCTCATCTACACGTTTCTGCCTTCATTTCCTATAACTAAGTTCTGTTTACTTCTTTCCAATATTACCCCTGCACAAGACCCTAGTTACGTTCACGACGTTGTGCAACTGCCACTAGCTTCCAGATGGTGGGTGATGGAATTAGACTGCGGTAACTGAAATGTTTACGATACCTGATCAGGTTACGAACCTATCTTTGGCATGCGTTAATTCTAAAGAGGTCTTTTGTTTTTATTTAAAACCCTCGGGAAATCAGTCCCACACATTCAAACCGTGAGAAATCACTTATAAATGAACCAGGCGACAAATGGGTCAATGACATTAGATACCATTGAAAAGGTCTGCTTGAAAGAAAGATGAATGAAAGTAAAGATGGTGTAAAGTTGGGAAATCTGACACCCAGACTGCTAGACTTTTGAATGAATAGCATTCGGTAGAATCAATTATAATCTACTATCACCCGCTGACGAGAAGGGGAACTGTCACGCGAGACGCAGTGCACATTTTATCTTTTAGATTAAAACTGTTTCTTTGATCGATGTATTAAAATATTTTTTAAGACCATCTAGCTATTAACGGAAAGCTGCATACGGCTTTACGTAATTCCAATCGTAGCATATGTTAATAATATCATCATAGGAAACGTGATTCAACGCGATGCAGCAGTATCGGTTGATTTCATGTTTTTGCTCTGTTTTTCATTTCCTGTTACAGAATGTTTATCCGATACACAATGTGCGCTGTGTTTTGTGCAAACGCTCGTACGGTTGTAAAATACCAAGCTCAAATTACCAAACCAATAATAATGGTATAATTATAAATGTTAATTTTGTCTAGAAAGTTCAGTGATAAATGATTATATTTAGGGTTTCGTACATACACCTATACAATCACGCCTTTTTCATGTAAAGTTACCATTTGCTTCGATATAGGTAGAATGTTGCTACGACTTGATTAGGTATCCTTAGCAGGAGGTCGTCTAGGTAGGTAACACTTTAGTACCAGATATTCTGCCGCCAAGCAGTAGTGTGTAAACATTACTGTGTTCCGGTTTGAAAGGTATTGTAGCTAGTGAAATTACAGCGCTGTTGAGACTAACCATTGAATGTCTCAAAGTAATGAGCGCCAAAGCAGCAATACCTTGAAATTTGTTTTGCTATTAAAAATTCTGTGTACCGCTACAATGATTATAGACATGCGTTATCTCTTACCATCAGGAGAGGGCCACGTTTGTCTCATTACTTTTACATAAGTCCTTACATTAATCACATTCTTCGTATCCAAAGGATATCCAATTGATAAGTTTTCATCGCCTATCTGTTCGTTACTTATACATATTTGAACTTTTACATTGTTTCTAATCAGACATAGCACTGAAACAATTATTATTCCAAGGCCTCGATTTCTTATGGCATTCTTCATACAACACACTTCTATAAAATCCTAAAGAATATCCAAGAAATCTACAGCTGGCCCTCAGTATAAAAGGCTTAAAGGCCATTGGCACTGAAGGACGATCAAAGTCGCCACCCGCCCTTTCCAGACGCACCCAAACACAGCGAAACAGTCGTTTAGTTAGGCAATAAATTCATTGGTATTATACCAACGTTGTTCAATGTTTTCTATAAGTAGTAAGTATTAATAAATCTTAATAGGAACGGGACTTATGTATGATTTTTTATAAACGACAAGTGTTGGTTTAATCATTAACAAATATCTCCGGTATGACCTTTCCTTAAGTACACGGGAATGATAGTAACAGGTCAACGATCCAGAAGAATCCTTACAAGCGATGTTGTAAACGATTCTTAACATGCTGCTTTTAAAATATTCTTTGCATTACTTATTAACTCAAAAAAAAAAAACTCAAGATAAACGACTTCAGAATTATGAGACATTAAACTGCAAATAAATGTTACAAACTTGCGTGTGAAATGTTACCTGAGTCATTTGATGGATTGTTTGGTTCAGTTACTTCATCTTTGCTAATATAAATACGTATACGCGTTCATTATGCCTGTACGCTAGTCTTATTCAAGTATCAAAATTGAAAAAGTTTAAAACAGTTAAAAAGCCCTCGATTCTAGTAACAGAAGACTAAATTGCGATTCGACCAGACCTGTGGCAGACGCTCTCATTCATTTATCAACTACAAAACAATTAATGAGCTACAAACGGCCGAATATATCTTTTTGAACCATGCCTATCAACACTTGGTCAAGTCAAATTTCAAACAAAAAATAACTAAATCATAATTGGTGTAGCTCTTCGTAAGCTACGATGCCACAAACTGGCATACACGTTAAACTTAATACACCCCTCTGTGTACGTCGGAGGTAAACAATTATCAAGGTCATCTCATTTTGTAATGATGATGGCCCAATGGTTAGCGTGGTCGATTCACACGCTGAAAGGCGTGTGTTCAAACCCCAACAATAAGCTTGAGCTGCCGGTAAAGGAAAACATAACGTGGTCGTAGGTTACTTTCTAGTAATTGACTGGCTAGCTACCACCCTCGTATCCTCGTTATTGACACACCCCGTATTTTTCTTCCTCTGATCCTGTCCGTCCTACGGCTGCCTGGAAGAGATCGCTTTTAGCGATAAGGTCGCCAGTTGTTACACCAATTAATTAATTTTATTTCTTCTGTATTGTTTTTTTAGTGTGTGCAATAAAGAGTTAATCAATCAATCAATCACCCTCAAGTTGAAAATTTGCCGCCTAGCATCTAACGGTATGTTCCGTCAGTCTCACTTGTGAGCCAGTTCCATCCGAGGTATGTTTGACATATTCAACCATACCGTCACTTAACATCAGGTGAGCTCTGGTCAAACACCTAGCTTGTCAACTGTAAAAAAACGCCAAAGCAGCGGTGCCCTGGACTTTGGTATGTTATTGAAAGTTCTGTGTATCGCTGCAATGGTCATGCTTAATCTCTTACCATCAGGAGAGAGCGTCTCGTCCGCCTCATTACTACTATTACATAAAAAAAGGTATCTCAAAACTCGTATGTACATTTGTATCATTAAACTTCATTAATAGGCTTAGATATAATGAAAGGACGAAGCGCAAGTCATGCCTGCATTTTATGATCTTACGACAAAGAGGTTTATTGTTGAAATCGAATCGAGTTTAACCCTATCGGGGACCACCCGCATGCAAGCATCATTGTTACATTCATAATCGACTTAGTGACCGGCCATGACTTTTACCTTCCATAATAACCCAATTTCCATGCTAATTACCCCTATCGACTGCATTCATCCTAATCAAATATTGAATTATGGTAAGCAGAGTTGCCTACTGTACCAACTTTAATATTTACTCGCTATGGGTGGTCTTAACGGCCATTAAAATATAGCTTATCCACATGATACTCAAAGATTTCAAAGCAACATCGTGTTCTTGTGTATTCTTCTCATATTTACCGCAAACAGATTCGTCGAGACCGAAAGTTGTTAACCGGTGACAGCAGACGTGCTAAAATAAATCTCTGGGAAACAGTCGCCGTCGACTCTGAAACTTCATCAAATGAATGCGTTTGTGCATCTCTAGCTGTCGAAATGTGATCTCTGCGCTCTTAGTCATAAAGGTTTATAATGATTTGTAGTAATACGTTGTCCATCATTTCTGGTAGTCATAATATATGTTCCCACGCGAAAAGTACTCACTGGTGGCAAGTGGAGAGATAAATATTTGTAAACTCTCCGAGCGTGAGTCCCTGACCTTGCCACGGCACTCAGACTATGTTTACTTCTATTTTACCATTGCTAATTTTATTGTAATATCTGAATATCGTCAACGCTGTCAGTCGCTAAGTATTTTCATCAGACAGTAGCCTGGTGCGAAATGATTTAAAACTTCAAGAATCGAAATCTTTGCCCAGTGTATTCTTATTTATTTACTTAATTTCACATGTATCCAGTGTATATTTATTTATTTACTTAATTTCACACCATTCTTACAGGGTTTATCTAATGCGTTGGTGCTAGTCTACATACAATTATTGTAAAAAAAATGTCACAAAATTATAAATAAAAATGTCATAAAATTAAATTCGTATGTCAAACAATAAAATTCATAAATCAAAACCTTAAATTATTATGACAAATCAAAACCTTAAATTATTATGTCTTGTAAGTACGTAAAAACAATTATTATCATCCCCAGACGTAATCAGAGGAATGTTAAATAAGTTTTACGTGTGTGTGTATCTGTTTGTGGCATTTTCCAAACGGCTGAACTGATTTTGATTAAGTTTGTTTTTGTTTGTGAAAGGTGACTTTATCGGGAATGTTCTTAGCTGTGAGTCAAGATTATCAACTCTTTTCTGGTTATTAGAACTAGTAATTTCTCAAATAGGCGAATTTTGTAATTCTTTTGAGGCACGATGAATGATTACAAGTCCAAAAGCGTAAGGAATAGATTTAAGACAAATCTATTCCTTACGCTTTTGGACTTATAAGACGTTCTAGTAAACTTTGTTTAATTTTTCAAGCGATAAATTGGTGTCACATATTGTTGTCCTATGAGTCAACGCTTTCTTCGTCACTTAAGTGAGTCACGTGTACCTTCAGCATCAAATATGTGTACGCGGCCCTTTAATACATGACTCGATATGCGAAGAATTTAATTAGTTTAAACTAGCAAGAGTTCTAAACGGTGTAGGGCACATGGCGGGCGCCTCGGTGCTGCCGGTCGACCGAAATAGATAATCTATTTGTATAGAATGCGTATCCGCTCCGCGCACGCGCGACGCTCGACTTGCGCCGGCGCAATGGAAACTCGACGGAATATGGCGCCAATCCTTTCAAGGATCATAGGACTCGATACACGTACTATGTCGCATCGATCTAAAATATACTGCAAATAATTTTAAGCCTTATGACTTGTGTTTTAAGAGCGATTAATATAGATAATAATGTTTAATGTTGATAGTAATGTTGATGTTTCTCTATTCGTTTTCTAGTAATTTAAGCAGCGTCAGGAGATAGCCTCACTTCCGCTCTTGGTAACTAAATAAGTCAATACGGTTCCTTTTCCAGTCACCTTTGATATTAATATTCTTGTCCATATTTCCTGGAAATGTGGCTTCAGATCGTAATGTTATGACCATAATTTAGCTGGCCGAAGAAGTGAAATCTAATTAAAACTAAATTAATAACCATTTTGGAAAGAAAGGAGTATTATTACTGCCCAATGTTAGTAAAGAAACGTTGCGGATAAGTTATTTTTTAAAATGTGAATGTAATGAGACGAACAGGACGCTCTCCTGATGGCAATAGATAACGCATGTCTATGACAATTTCAGCGATACATAGTACTTTTGTGATTTCTATTCGTTATTCGTGGCGATTGTCGAGGGAAGAACACTTATTCTAAACTAAGCTTAGCTGAAGCCTAGTTAGCTGTCCTATGTCTGTTTATCCTTACGGAACAAAGAAAACGTCACAGAACAAAGTCTTATGCAAAAAACCAAAAAAAAATCCTTAAAATATACCTTTAAAACTAGTAATTAATAGTGATTTCTAGCTATTATCATGGATACTTTTTAGTCAGTTAAAAATATACATGTATACAAAAAAACATTTGCCTAAGAAAAGCTAGGGCTTTCAAAAGAACCGGTAATCGTTCATCAATCATTATTGAGCTAAAGCGTCGAAGGAAAGGGGTGCGACTTGCCCCTAAGCTGTTAATAAAAACAGTGGCCGATCGATAACGAGCTCTTATATCTTATGATATATCGCGTTACCATGATATAATGCTTATGCGGGTACCTAACACATCTACTTTGTAACAAATAGTACAATATAAATACATTCATATTGGAGAACATTTCACACAGCGCCATCTATCTATAATCATCATCTTTTAAGAGCTATAACACCACTCTTTTTTTGCGTCGGAGGTTATAAAGTGAGACATAGATATTTGTTCGTCACATAAATGCCTTGACGTTTCATATGACGTCATGATTTTTTCAGAGTGTTGGTACAACCAACCGTACCCCCTTATCCCTTCTATCCCGGGCTATAATGCTTTTCACACTACTAAGATAATTAATAAATGTGGTGGGGTGACCATTTACATCAAAGACTGCTGGTCGGTAAAGGCCCATGAACCCGTTTTCGACGATGCGAACTGTCTGGTAGTCAACATAGTAAACCAAATCAGCATTATTGGTATATATCGCTCACCCACCTTTGTCAATACTAATAACTTCTTTGAATCACTTGAGCGATTGCTTGAACCTATGAAAGACCACAAGAACCTAATTGTAGCTGGTGATACAAACATAAACTTAATAGTAGACAAACCAGATAGTAGCAGCACAAAATATCAATGCCTCATGATGGAATACGGTCTCCTTCCAGCCATTACACAACCAACGAGGTGCCGCTCATGTCTTGATCATATTTTCATTAACAACAATGTCAACGTCCTGGGTTTGGTTTGTAACTGCTCCTTAACAGATGACCTAACCATGTTAGGGCTTAATCTAACAAAAAATAAAAGCGGGAAAAAATCTATAAGTAGAAACAAACTAAGGACAGACTACAAAGCTATTGTAAGTGACCTAAATACGGTAGATTGGAATAAATTTTCGGAAGTGGTAAATGTAAACGACGCCGTTAATTTACTAAACCACACTATTACCGAAATCGTAAATAAACACTCTCACAAGATCGTAGTGAGCCGCACAAAGCACCAACTAAAGCCATGGATTACTCCAGGGCTCATACGTTGTATGAGACACCGAGACAATCTACACCTCAAACTACGAAAACAACCCGATACCTCTAGCCTAAAAACGACATACCACAGATACAAAAATTTCTGTAACAATTTGCTGCGTAAAATAAAATCCACCTACGAAAATGCCCAAATATCAAAACATCACAAAAACCCAAAACAGTTGTGGAAAACTATAAAAGAGGTCTGTGACTTCCCTCGACACAAAAATGAATCCGACGATCTCTTGGAGAGTCACAGTTCCCCACAAAACGCAGTAAATATATGTAACCAACACTTCGCGACATTAGGCTCTAAGCTCGCTGCGGACATTTTAAATAGACTCTCAGTAACACAGGAAGCTTTGTGTAGCAGTTTAAAGATGGAATCGTATGGGCCAGACTCTTTGTTTTTGTATGCAACTGACCAGCAGGAAGTCAACATGCTTATTTCAAACCTTAAGATCGATAGTGCTCCTGGAATTGACTCTTTTACACCTGTTCTCCTCAAACACATAAAATACGCCATTATCGATCCACTAACATACATCTGTAACCTTAGCATGACTTCCGGCATTTTCCCAGACAGCTGGAAAACGGCAATTGTGTGTCCCATATACAAAGCTGGGCCTAAGCATAGAGTGGAAAACTACCGTCCAATCTCTCTTCTCCCTATTTTATCCAAAATATTGGAAAAAATAATAAATGTACGCCTAGTCAAATATCTGGACAAACACAATTTGCTATCGGATAGACAGTTTGGATTTAGGCGTGGAAAGTCAACAGAAGATGCTGTCGAACTATTGACGTCCAAGTTATCGGGGCACTTGGACGAGGGAAACAGATGTATGGGTATATTCCTCGACCTTGCAAAGGCATTACACAGTTTCAGTTCCTATTCTGCTAAAGAAACTGGAATGTCTTGGAATACGAGGAAATGCTCTCGCATGGTTCTCCAGTTATCTCTGCAATAGACGACAACGATTAAAAATAGGCGGCTACATGAGTGAGGAGTGTAACGTCTCCTTTGGAGTCCCACAAGGCAGCATCCTCTCCCCCACTCTATTTACCATTTATATGAATGATATCTTAAAATTAGAAATACACAACTCTGATCTTATTTGTTACGCAGATGATACAGTTGCGATATTCCATGGTAAAACCTGGCAAAGCACGGTTTCTGCAGCAGAAAAAGGCATGTCGCTTATAGCCAAATGGCTAGACTATAATCTGCTAACGCTAAATATTCAAAAAACTTGTTTAATCGGGTTCCATATAAATCGAGCTACTGAACCCAAAATGCAACACATCAAACTCCACAACAAAGATTGCCTTATGCTTTCACCCACGTCTAATCCCGACTTTAACTGCTGGTGCCAAAACATAAACATAGTACCATCGGTCAAATATCTAGGAGTGATCATAGATCAAAACCTTAACTTTGAAAATCACATAATCGCCATGTCAAAGAGAGCCCGGAAACACATATTTCTTATGAAGACCCTCAGAGCCGCAACGGATTTAAACGTACGGAAACTAGTTTACACCTCTATATGCCAATCTCAACTCCAATATTGTATATCAGTGTGGGGGGGCGCGGCCAAATCATATATGATTGACCTGGAAAGAGCGCAACGTGCTGTCTTGAAAGTTATGATCGGTAAACCACGACGCTACCCAACACACCAACTCTATCTAGACACAGGAGTTCTCAGCGTTAGGAAATTGTTTGTCATGCGGGCGGTGGAGAAAGCTCAGGCAGTTGCACGAGCACCAATTAAAAAAAGAAAGAGAAAGGTTCGCCCAGATTCAGCACAACTGCCAAAAGTTAAAACTACTTTTGCCTCCCGCCTTCCACCATACATACATATCTTTGCCTTCAACAAGGTATGTAAAAAGTGTGATATCAAGGAATGCACACATAGAAAAGCTCGGGCGAAAGTGAAGAACTGGCTGATGACCAAGCATTACGAGGAAACCGAAGAACTGGTCAAAGTATATGACTGTTAGGCTGCTCAAATTACCATATTATATGTTTCCTTCCAGCACACTCCCAACATTTTTGCCACACACGTACACAAATACACAACTCACACTCATATTACTCACACAATTTCAAACAAACACACACACACACACACACACACACAATACACTGAGAGAGACATATAGTTGTTTATAATTACATTCATAAATCTTTTTTGCTTTTTAATCTTTTTCTCACAAAATGCATGTAGATGCGCAAATCCAAAGCTGGCAACATCTTAAACTTGGGTCACCAAGATACAGGCTAAGCCTAGTTTGGGGCCCGATGTATAACGCCATGTCATTTGCAAAAAATTGTAAAAGTATAAATCTGTAAATGTAATGTATTGTCTGTAAAATATTATTATGTAAAAATATATTGTCTGTAATGAAATCAATGTCTGTTGTCAAATAAAGATTTATTATTATTATTATTATGTTTTTCCTGAGTGAATATCGAACCGAAAAAATAATCGGTGCTCACGTAACTGAATGAGTTAACAAGCCAGTCAAAAGTAATAAGTATCAAAATGTTACTTTTTTGCAATTAATTATAATTGCAAAAAAGTAACATTAAATAAAAAATGTGCGTACCTTTTAGAGAAAACATACTTCAGTTCGATTTTAGAGGTAACTAAGATATATTTGCATTAAAAAAAAATACCGAAAACGTGTTTCGAAAACAACAGTCCCTTCAAAAATGTTATCAGGACGAATACATATTTTTTGGCTGTTTTTAAATAAGTACACACATTTTGCAAAAAATAATAATTAAGAAACCATTTCCAAACCTACAGCGTCTTAAGTAGATGTTAAATATGTTACAAACTCTACGAAAAACTAAGGCTACAGAACTAGCAAGAAATCTATGTCCTTGATTATACAATGATCTTGAATGAACTCAACAATATAAACACAAATATAGTCTTGGCTGTATACAACTCTTATTGCAGATCTAAAGCAAATAAAGTCGCACCCAGATATGATGTAATAACCGAGGTGACGCTATCTGTCCCAACTATTTATAAATATATGAATTCGAACCATAATGATTTGTGATGACATTGAGGATACACGATAAGCTTATCGATTTTAGTTTAAGCTTATCTCTGATTATGATTTTAGTCTCCATAACTGACGATGCAGCATAATTCAGACTAAAAACTAAACTTCAAAGTTTGTTGTTACTCATCTATGGAAATGTAAGCTCATACTCATACGAGATTTTGAAGTAAATACTTCAAAATCTCGTATGAAACAGATTATAAAATCATCTTTAAAAAAAAAAGAATTGTAGATTCAAAAATAACTTTCTAGTTCTACAGCTTGTTAAATTGTATATCAAAATACGCAATATTATAACATAAATTATAGGTATATCTGTAAAATACATAAGATGAGACGAGCGCTTGATATAAAATATAACATTGATGTAAAAAAAAAATGCATAGGAGAGTACAATTTGCATGAAATCTGCGTGAATGTTGTGCTCGATCATGCCTCCAATAATAAAACGTATGTGGGTCACGGCACTCGAGAAGGTTGGATGACTTCAATCGCCGTACTCAGAAAAACATTCAGTTGTAATATTTTCCTTATTATATCAAAATTACACTACTATTTTACAGTGACTATATACCTTGTTGATGTCTCCAACATAAACTGTACAGTATCTCTGACGCCTATTTCGGAGATAGATAACACATGTGCAATAAACTCACGGCAAACAGTAACGTTGGTAGTAAATATCTTAGTGAAGATAAAGCTAAGTGGGACGATAGTTGTCGTAAATGAAACTACTTGAGAGAAACGGGATGAGCGCAAATTATGGCGTCTTTGTAGCTATGGTTAACGTGACCAGTCTTATGTCATGTAGACCTTTAATTCTGTTTGGAACACTAATCAATTTATTATACATACGGCGTGCTCACGATGTCTACGGAATGACAATACAATCGTCACGCTCCAGTTGTATTCTTGTTTAGACTCTAATTGCTTTTAGTTAAGTATTGTCAGTTATATTGTCTATTTCCTAAGTTCGTTTGTTGGAAAAAGAACACAGAGAAACGGCACCGATGCACGATGATGTGCTAAATGAACTTTAAGTGTCTTTCAATAGATTTCTAAAATACCAAGTACTTGTTGAGAGACATTAAGTTTCTCTCGTGTCGGCGAAGGTTTAAGTCATGTATAGTAATTCGTCTTCCTTTTTAGTATTAAGTGGTCTGAGATATTTTCACTATTTGGTCCAACTCAGAAAGTTGCTAGTGCTAATTGCTGAACTGTTGGTTCTCTGCAATTTCTCCTGTTGCCTGTAATGGCATTAACGTCACGTCTCCGCAAACCACACTGCCAATCTGTCACCATAAATCAACGTTCACAGACAGTTGATGGCAACAAATGATGGCTCGATAAAGTACAACATCGTAAGACTCATTCAGCCGGCGCCTGCATAGCTAGAATAATTAATTAACGTTACCGCAGGGAATCACAATAGCAGATGGCTAAACAGCTGGCGGCCATGTTGGATCCAGAATTGTAAAGACGTCAGAGCTTTTGTACGTAAGTGCATCAGATAATGCGACATGCACGAAGTAGTGACACATGTTAAGAATAACTAAGGCAATGCACCCTCCAACGGGAAAGATGTGTCCAATCAAGTCAAAAGTTAATGACGCGTGGAACATGAAAGGATCGTCTGTTTGCTTTTGCATTTTGATTCTCCAGTTTCGTGTTCACAGTTTCCTATACTCACAAGTGTCCAGTCAGAGGTTAACGACTTGATTGGCCAAGATGGCGATTCGCGAACGTGCTAAGTGGATGATGACGGCTGGTTAAACCCCCGTCTATTTTAGTAGCCCGCCGACAAATAGCTACACCCACCTATCGAAGGGGACGAAAGAAAAAGCTATGCTTCAACTATTGTCCCATAATCTAAGGCGTGAGAAGACTGTCGAACAGCAATAGGAAGGAGCAGATAAGATAGACAAGCTTTATCGTCAACGAGACTCTGTGCTGCTTTCTACCCACGCCCGTGCTAAGCGTTTTATCATCTGTCAAACATTTACTTAGCCGAGATTTCATCTGGTATTGCATTAATACATTGGGCAAACGAATGTGGCATCTAATCAACAGTTTCAGAGGTCATTGTTCTCAGACTCCTTAAAAGAATGCTGTGTCTGTGCTTGGGGGCGTTCTAGATCATTGTTTAGACATTGTTCGCTAATAGCTTTCTTGGTATAATTGTTTCGTTAATTGCACCCCACTAGTCCGTCTGATTCATGCCATAGTCTGAGTTGACTAGGCGCGCAAATGGGAAAATTTATAACAACAAACCGGGTTACGGTAGCTACTATCAAGAATGTAGAACAAATAATGATAGGCTATCTGTATTGACAGATTGGTCTTAATGCTTGCAAGCGGGTCCAATTAAGGCACAATAATTTCATATCATGGTTTCAGAAACTAGCTTGGAACTTGAAACGTTATAAGTCATTGGACTATGTGGTTATACTTTGTAGAATAATTTTATACATACCTTAAATTAATACATCATCATCATCATTATCTCTTAAGTTAAAGTACTTGTACCATCCGTTGGTTACATGCGGCTTCAACCCTAGTTTTGCACTCAATAATAATATTATTCATTCTGTTTAAATTCAGTTAGATTGTTAAAGAAGCATTTGTATCAATAAATTGTATGCATTGATTTCTTTTATTTGTCTTGAGGACCACTTTCACTATTCATTCGACCACAAATTATTCCATAGTGGGCGAGAGGGAAAGTTTATGTTAATGCTATTACGGATAATTGTCTAGCAAAAATAAGATTATTTCCTGTTTTCATACCATAAACTGACGAAGCATTCTATCTATCAAATGTGTTCTAATGATGCTTTCTTTTTTTACAGGTAAAGGTGAGTGTTGGGGCTTTGCATCAGAATGGACTAGTTATACGTATTCGGTTTGAATAAATATCTGGACTAAATTCTCAAAACTAAAATAAGGTAAAGAAGTACCTATATAAACTTTTACATACCTTACACAGATCGGTCTCTAAATGTTCAAAAATGTTTAATAGTACCTAATTATAATTCACGTAAACCCTTCTAGGTTCCACCACTAAGAAAAAAGAATTTAAGTAGTAGTACTGTAGTGTTTTATATTGCTACAATTAGTATTTTTAAAATTCCTATTAACAGTAATTGTACCTAGTTTTGTATCAAGGACGTCAGAAATAGTTAAAACATTTATCAAGTACCGTCACAGCTATAATTAGTAATTTCACAATATACATAATTGTAAAATGAAAGATTTTCTTTTAATTTTTAGTATATTTCAAATTAAAAATCGAAATACTTTAAATAGATCCAATTTTAACCGTTTGTAATTGTTTGTAACATATGTTATGTAAATGTTTGTAATTGTTTGTAACATATGTAATTGTTTTAAAATACAAAAAAACTATAACCGACAAACTATGCTTGTATCTGTATTTTGTTTCGTTAAAACTCAATGTATCATATATCTGTTGGCTAGTTAATTTGATATCTTATTTCATAAAGATTACTAATGTAGCTTTTATCTCGAGTTGTATTTTACTGTGTTATATGCTTTTACTGATACGGCTTCCGCATCCCACATAATGTATTTCAATATAAATTTTTGCTGACGGCTTTGCTTATTTATTTAGTTTTAATGATCAATTAAATCATTTATGTAATGAAATTACTCTTGTAATTGTTTGGCAGATTCTAAGATATTAGATTGAAAGGTATAGATAAAAATAACTAATAGAGTATTGTACATTGTACTACAACCTACAGGTAACGCCTATGAGTAATAATTAATGGTGTAGTCGAAGCAATAATGAGTAGATGAATATCAAATCGTAGCGTAAAATACAAAAAAAAGCCTAGAATGGAACGTCCAAGGTAAATAAAGCAATAAGACTATTCTTATCTAATCTGGTATAGTACGACTTGAACGGTACGCATACTACTCCTACAAACAGCTGTGATTTGTCAATGAATAACGTTCAATGAATGGCCCTTCTATTCGGCCCTAGTGATATTTCACACCGCGTGGGTGCTTCCAACCTTTATACGGTTACTTCTCTTTATATCGACCACGCAATCCATGATAGTATCAACTTTAACAGCACATTTTCAATCGTCATCATTCTCAATTGTTCCAAACGTTTGTTGGTTCATAAATATTAACTTTAATGACATGTTCAGGTATTATTATCTCTTGATGTTGACATGTCGTGTCATGCTAGAGTTACACTCCCTTAGGTAGCGTTGCATGTTATATTTCAACATTCCCTGGGTAGATAGATGTAAGCTGATCACGCAAAGTTTTAATAACCCGCAGTATCCCGTTATTTCAGATGACTTTACGGCTTGTTATAATGACTCGGTAGGCTAAACTGTTTGTTTTTCAATTTCATCACACGCTTTTATTTTTTACACGTTTCTATTGTTCTCTTGCCTTCGCATGATTTCGTAATCTATGATAATATTTCAACTTTTCCTTTGTTTCCTTGTGATTTATATTCACCATAGTTGATTTCATTTTAACTGACTTATTACTAAAGTCTCTCTCATTAATAAGCCTGTGGTGACTTTAATTAGATTAATTATCGTGACTGTAACTCAAGTTTGCATACTAGTTGTAGAAGTAGCTCATATCTGACCAAATAAATTAACGATTAAAATTGACTCTATATTAAGAGACTAACCTTTTTCAGCCGTCGAGGCTTTCATTATAATAAAAGTTGTAAGTTCTTATTGTTCGTGTGTTTTCTTATTTTCATCAAGAAAGCCGACATCATACGTGCACCTTTATACGTGTCCAAAATTTGTATTCCAACGCACAGCGATAAGATCTTTTCTCACGTTGCTTCACGCGGGATATCTTTATGGATAAAATAATTTTTATTAACGGTACGATTATATTGTTCGATTGTAGACCGGTTTAATAGAATCTGGTTGTTGTGGATATGGCGTTTCACGTACTTTTTTTTCAATATAGTAAGAGTATATATCGGTTGTAGTCTATTTTATATAACAAAATATCAAAATCGATCCAAATGCTTAGTCGTGAAACTTTAGAAAAGTAGTCAATCAGAGCTAAGGGGTTATTTTTCCAACTATAGATTGTATATATATCTATCTTTGTTTAATTACCTCCTTCCACTTTATTACTAAAAAGAGACTATTTCATATTTAATAAATCTATCATCTTTATTAATTCAAACGAGAACCTCCATAGAGTTAGAGATTTAAGCATGTCTTGCGCCCCAGATTTCAGCCTTTGATCTCGAATTGTTGGAAATTAGCACCAATGAGTTATCCACAGTGGAATTCAAACACCGTCATTTCTTTGACTATGTCGTTCTACAACAGTGAACATCATCATAATACAATCCAATTTGAAAGGTTTTTTTTAAAATGTTTCTTCAATATGATATTTTTTTCGACGAAAACCTACCGATTCGGATGTACCGTCCAAGCTTATGAAACCATGAAATGCAATTAGCACCATCTATTTCATATTCCAATGTTATAAAAATACCATTACTAGGAAAAATACTAAACGTTCTGCATCGTTGTAAATTAATTAATAAAATAGTTAGATATGACGCTGACTAAGCTCACTTTATCTAATAGTCACAATGAGTAATCTAAATAAACGTATGTGGTATGCACTATTATGTGCGATGGCCACTGACGCAAAGCGGTTACTACGGCCGCAGACTTATTGCGTCAAAGCCTTAACAGAGTTAACTTTAATAGAGGGCGTTAAAAGAATCGCGATGTCACGATTTTGTAGCGATGATAGCTCAGTGGTTAGCGCGGTAGGTTCGCATGCCGAAGGGCGTGGGTTCAAACCCCAACAATGAGCTTGAGCTGCCGGTGAAGGAAAACATCGTGAGGAAACCATAGCATGGTGGTAGGGTACTTTCTAGTACTCGGCTGGCTAGCTACCACCCTCAAGTTTAAAAACTGCCGCCAAGCATCTAACGGTGTGTTCCGGCAGCCTCACTTGAGAGCCAGGTCCATTCCAGGCTAGGTGTGCTTTACCATCTTCGACCACACCTTCACTTAACATCAGGTGAGCTGTGGTCAAACAACTAGCCTGTCAACCATAAAAAAAATAAAAAAATCTTACGTGTCTTTGTATTTCTCTTATCATTTTTAATTTCTCTTTAGAGTTTCGTAGCAAACTATAAAACCCACACGCTGTGTTTGCCCATATTTATGGCTGTATTCTGAAACTAAAAATTATTACATTATTTCTTATTTAATATGTTGTTTGAAATATTTCATTTATATATTTATTTATAATTATGGTTGTTTTAAAAATATTACACTTCATCATTCATTGAGCATATTATCTAAATAGCTACAGAATCACAATTGATTGTTTTAAAGGAAATGTTACCCTTTCAATAAAGGTAATACATCAGAGGCTAGTCTCTCCCGGTTGGCAACATCACAAGTTCTTTCTCACCTTGTTGATCTTATTATTTCCATCGACGCTTAATCAAGCCCTTATTGAGCTGCTCTCAATTCCGTCATGTGTTGCAATACCTTCCGTTACAGTAAAAATAGAACTAGCTACATGCTCTCATTGTGAACGTTGTTCACCCACATGGAGTTTATTCATCAATCAATCACGATGCAATCAACGTCTGTATCAATTGCATTGAGCAAGTGTGCTACTGCTGCCTCTAACACGACACTTGACACGTAGTACTACTTAGTATACTATATAGTACTCTTTACTCTAATCTTGTGACATAAAGGTCTTTGTACTCTGATCACTATTATGTCTGCCAGTGGCGAAACGCGAAAATATTGCCATTATAATCGTTTGAACATATAATCTCAGTCTATTGCCTCACAATGATCAGGTGCTGTAACGCCGCCTCCGCGACGGAAGCGGTGGGCGGCGACCTGGGGCGTCGCCTACGCACCCACGATTATGTCACCTATCTATACTTCTTCATCAAATAAGGATCGCCATGCGGAATCCTAACTACGCACCATTATAGCAACGGACTTCATTCCATTCAGTTTCCTCATAATCTCCAGCTAATGCCATCTTCTCGGAAGGCAGACATAAACTACATAACTGTATTTACGATCTAACATTGTAATCAGTTCCTAGAATAACCGAAACTATTCTTAATGGGAGCCAATTAACTCGTTTTTAGGCCACAATGATTAACGGCGCAATAAGTAATCGTTGAAAGGAATCTGAATTTCTTCACCTGCTGACACTCAGGACACGTGTTTTTCATGGGGGGACCACAAGAATATCTATTTATATACTTCAGCCGAATGGCTGCGTATCATCCATTAACCAACAGTAGCGGTGTAGTAAACAAATAACGAAAATTTTGTACCTATCGTAAGCTTTCGATGGTGTTGATCGGTTGATTGCAACACTTTACTTGAGGCCATATGGTTTACCAACTTTCCAGCTACCGAATCTTTTACCACAGCGATAGAACAAATTGTGCCTACCTGCCGTCTTAATCTCAAAGTAAATCTCACGTAAAACTTCAAAAGGATTACCGCAAGGAGTGCCCTAGTTCCACAATTCTCTTTTGTTACTCGACCACCTTGACCGGTAGATTGTATCTCATAGATACAGTTAATTACACGCACAGAGTTTAAACTATAATGACCGAATGACTATCCAGAAGTTTCTTCGTTAAATCAAATATTAAACATTTGTCTAGTGACCACATTACGGATTCCATCGGTGATATTATCGGCCACGGCAAAAGTAAATCATTCAATATAAACAGAGACGTAATCCACGTGTGTGCGTTACGTACTGTATTTGCCCGTGTGTTTTACTCTTCTTTGAGATGTATTGAGCTTGGTAACGGTAATTTTAATTGCCTTCGTGGTTTTATGTTTGTTCGTTTTTAAGTATATGAATTAATATCTCTCACGTATAAAAGCAGTATACTGCAGTAAACGATGACCTGCTTCGATGCGCCACTTTTTATTAAGCTGCAGTCTTAGGGGCGGCTCGGTACATTATCTCTAAATAGGTCAGCCCACATGCATTTATCGATTGACATTACGGAATTTGCGCAGTTACTTTAACCAATTGCCTCCGTTCCGAACCGATTGCAATCTTAATAGGCATTCCATCGAAGTAGTAGAATGCTTTTAGTATCTATCCTATAGTTATTATGATTTACACTCCAACATAGTAATCTAATAAATGGTCATGCGCTGTCAGCATTCGTAAATCTGAAATTTAATATGTTGTGATACGAAACTATAGATATATCAATAATATAATTTAAAGACGAAAATGCATTTCGAGTGTTTTATTTGTCCAATCATTCCGATAACTTATCAGAACACTACATCACTTGTTAAACATTTTCTGCGAATATCGGGTCAAGCAAAATATACAGGCTATGATAATATGTAATTCTGTTTCGCTCAAATAACTGATATATATATTATGAAAGGCTATATAAAAACTACTGTAATAAATTTGACGACTGGTCCGACATTCATAAATTATAATTTAGGAGTAGCTCCAGATACAAAACTGGACATTAACCTATTTATTAAAGTTACATTACCACAACAGTTTGTTGTAAAGTTGCTTGCAATACTGGACACTTTAATTTGCGGCATGGTAATAATTTCAAATTAGTAAAACATTTCCACTTCCATATCTTCTTCATTCGTGCGTACTGAGACTCATTTATTATCTCCGTGCAAGTAAATAAATAAAGCAGAGCTGTCAGCACATTACACTGTCTCGCCGGTATCGCAGGAGCTGTCTGCCGCCAGAAATAAACAATTTTGTCCCACATAACTGTCGATAACAGAGAATATTTCTATGTCCACAATTAGGAGGAGGAGCGTACGAAACTTCGTCGCCTTGAATAACGAACTCACGTTGAAAGATATTGCGACATACATCACCTTAGTATTTGTATATCATACTTGTTTTGCTGTGTACTATCGAACATCGAGTCGAGATTCCTCAGACATAAAGTTCCAGACACAATCCATGCTAGCTCCTCGGTATAACATTTTCTCAGAACATGTCGTCTTATCGTCTTCACCATAGCATAGAATCAATTTACAATCGTCATAAGCGTTAAGATCTAAATCATGTATGGTAGGTACTGCTATATAAGTATCAGCACCTCGACATTGTCCACAATCCACCATGTAGGGAGTAGCGTTGGTGACTGTTAGAATAAATAAATCTCCAACGTCCTCCAAGACCGAATACGATTGAAAAAGTGATCATTAAAATATCTTGAAAAAGTTATAAGACATGATCTGTGTACTTTACTGTAGCATACTATTATTCGATTTACCTTTTTTCTTGTTCGCTTTCGAACTTATCGTGCGTTTAGTTTACCTTAATACGGTCTGGTATAATAAAGGCCATTTGCAAACGAGACGCTTATGTCCTTAGGTAATTTTAATGTGATTTTGGCGTAGTGTTGGTTAACAAGAGGATGTACGTTTCCAACAATGGTATTTTAGAATCTCGAGGTATTTCTCTGACGAGAAATCGCTATACGTGATGTGGTTGGTAAAGTCGCGAAAGCAGCGGATACCAAACGCGTCTATTCAAGTTATTCGGTGCGAATATGGGCATAGACACTGCGGGAACAAGTACCGGTCGCCAATACATCGCCTGCATTGTCCTTCGCAGTTTGTACCTATTGCAAATCTGAGATAATGATCATCATAAGTTATGAACATTATAACTCGATTTGAAATAGTAATTATATACCTACTGAGATACAGGTAGGAATGGTAATTATTGAGATCGAGTATAATAGGATAAATAATTTCGTTACCTGTATTTTAGTCGTGGTTCCAGTTCATTGGTAGGTCGTTGTCATATTCTTATTCAAAGTGGGAGCGATAGATCCTGCACCTACGTCCCGCTTGGGGTGTTTTGTGCATTTCCCTCTACCAGCATCTACTCGAGCCAACCCAGCTCTTTGAAGTATCGGAGCGAGTTTCTAGGTAGCTGGGATAGTATCTCCAGTGAGTTGAATGAAATGTTTAATGACATTGAAGACGACAAGCATTTAAGGTATTTCGGCGACATGGATGTCACTGAAACAGCTTCATGCTACCTAGTGGCAATTCTAGTACCTTCTGTGGCTTTGTAATGCAAATGCACGTGGTCTACAGTTTCATTCTCTTGCAAGCAGCCACGGCAAAGCGAGCTATTCGTGACTTCTAATTTAAATAGGGTGACTATTCAAGTTCCAACGTGGTCAATCTTCGATTTATGATAATTTTTTCACAATTTACGATTGAATTTTATGCTATTTACTGGTTTTCCGTGCTACGTTATGTGCTACATATAATTATGTATGTCGAAAAAAACCATAGTAGGTAGGTATACATGAATTCATGTGTGTTAAAATACCTTGGGACACGACGCTTTTTTTTTAAATGTATTTCAAACAATGTGATGCCAAGCTGATCTTAAAAGTTGAGTGATCTTTGACTTCTTATATTAACCATTATCTATATATGTTATTTCCCAGTTGCGAATGCGAAAGCAATAATTTTATCACATTAGTGATGTCAGCGTCAGAATTATTCACGCAATATAGAGGATTGTTTATCAAATAGTCTCAAAACTTCGCATTAACCTTGAGCATACATTTTTGAAACAGCTGCCAGTGTAGTGTTGACCTTTGAATATATTTTTACAGATGTAGAGATGCAGTGTTAGTATTGAATTGTTTGTAAGGTTATGACTCATACAACCGCTGAAAGTAATGCATATGAGATCGATAAAAGGACGTCACTCTTGAACCCCAAGAATGGATTTTAAGTGCAACTTCGCGTATGCTTTAATGTTCACGTCTGGTTATATTGTACGTGTTTCATTTTTTCATAATAAAACCTTTACTTGTTTTGCAGTACCTGATTAAAAGAAGAAAAATAAAGTAACAATCGATACCATCTATAACCAACTAGAACGCATTTTTAATTCTAAATTATTGAATTTATTGAGGGCCGACTCAGTGCAGATAATCTATAAATAAATATCGTAGAATATAACACAGCGTCATCTGACCCCAAACTAAGCAAAGCTTGGCAGATTTTCATCTTGATATAGCTAGCCAGCTGAGTACCTACTAGAAAATACCCTACCACCATGTTATGGTTACCTAACGATGTTTTCGAGCCTGTTGTTGCGGTTTGAACTCACGCCCTTCGGCGTGTGAACCGAAATCGCTAACCACTGAGTTATCATCGCAACAAACTTTTTTATCATCAATAATTCAATAACCCTCAGCCTTCTATCCATATACTACCTATATGTATGAAATCTCGTGTCACGGTGTTTGTGGTCGCACTCCTCCGAAACGGCTCGACCGATTTTTATGAAATTCTTTACCTATATTTGGTAGGTATGAGAATAAGTCGTAAAGTATATTTCATACAGCTAGGTGATTAGGGACAATTCTTAACTCAACGCTTGTCGTATTATAATGTACAAGCTGATGTTACCACTAAATATTTTTATTATATAGGAAACATAAATTCACCTTCGACATTCGGTGTCCAATAATTCCAGCCTAATTTCGGATACAGTGATCAGTAATCTCAAGAAATATAACTAAGAATTTATATTTCATACGTTTTACCAGAATGAACTGATCTTAATAACAATAGATTGAAAATGCAACTCTTAAATTGGACTCTATACTACGCCTACTCGAGTACAAGATTTACTCGTCACTTTTATGATATGTAAGTATTAACGAATCCTAAAGGAATAAGATAGATAGAAACTCTTTATTGACCAAAAATAGAAAAGAAGTACAAAAAATAAATGAGCTTGTGTCATAAGTGGCGGCATTGTCGCTAAGATCGATCTCATCCAGGCAACCAAGAATAGAAAACGCGATACAGCTAATAAGATAATATTTATTTGATAGACACAGTTAAAACAATAATACGAAAAGTTGTAGATATTATAATGAACATACTGTTTCGGTTGTTACAATTTGTATAGAGTGATACATCGGGCCCCAAACTAGGCGTAGCCTGTATATTGGTGATCCAAGTTCACAATGTTGCCAGTTTCAATTTAGCGCATCTACATGTCTACCATACAGATTACTTTACATAATTATGTATTATCTATACTAATAATATTATAAAGAGATAAGATTTGTATTTTTGTGTGTAACGAATAAACATAAAAACTACTGGACCGATTTCTAAAATTCTTTCACCGTTGGGAAGCGACACTATCCCCGGGTGACATAGGCTACTTTCTATCCCTGTATTCCCACGGGAACGGGAACTATGCAGGTGAAACCGCGAGGCGTCCGCTAGGATATATAACAAGGAAAACACAAACACCTCAAACACCTTGTGTTTGTGTGTGTGTGTGTGGTGGTTAGGCCGTGAATCAGCGTATTTGTTCGCATGTTGACTAATATACATAGGTATGTTTGTAGTTTGGGATTTACCAAAAAGTAGGTAGGTATATGTTGTAGCTATCATAATTATATTATTACAATTTTCCCATTTCTGTAATGAGATCAGAAAATGTTAAATTTAAAGTTCTTTGTTATTTCAATATTATTTCGATATCACTAAAGAACGGGATCTATCCCGTAGAAACAAAAGTTCCATTAAAAAAGGAACGCCATCTATCGATTCGAGACGTCACCACTACGAAGTAGCTAACGTAAAGCCGATATAGCTCTAAACATGCACAACGAGTGGCTCCATCTAGAATCGTTTATGACACTAATAAATAGTCTGATTTAACGTTCTACCGTTTTTGAATGTTATAGATTTATCTGAATTAATATTATAATATTATCTGAGGTTACATGCAGCGAGACCGTGAATACGATGAAGCCCTCAGAAACTGAGATTTCAAGTACATATACCAGAATACGATTCCATTTATTTACGAGACGTAGATAAGATACTAAAAACGTCTCATTAAAAGAGCTGTCTCGGCCGTGGGTGACGAGTGTAGAGTTCAACATTCTTCGCGTTGGTGGTCGGTCACCAATCTATTGTTTATTTATTGTTTGTGAAAGTGCTGTCTAGACGCGTACGCTCCTATCTGTTTCCAATGTGTGGCGTTCTTAATTTTCACCGTCAGCAGAATTTAATATTTGTAGAGGTGGCAAAGTACATATTAGTTCCAGTTTTTATAGATACATCATAGCAAAAACATGAGTTGCTATTCATAAGTTTATCAATACGTGGAAGTCGGCTCCAGTATGAGTACATCAGGGTTGAAAAAATACACTTTTATTTTTATTTTTATAAAACAATCTGTTCTAAATGTTTTTTTTTGTAGGTATATTATATTATTAATTTGTAATTGCAAAATTTTGTATAATTATTTATTACCCATTACATACTTTCACCCTATAGGTACGTTCCGATGTTCTTTCTTAGGCGAGGAAACCTCGAAGCGTATTCAAATACTTATTTAAATTATTAAAAGATTATTTTTTTTAAATACTCATTTAAATAATTACGTGCTATATGTTATTTTTCTATTAAGTAAGATTAGGATTTTAATCAATAAGCTGTGACAAATTTAGTTTATTTTAGTCCTCATCACTGCTGGAACTGGAACGACTGTCAAGCGGAAATAAACTAGATATATACTTTGAACATTCATATTATTTTTCGTTTATTTTCAGTTCATTCGCAATCAAAATTGGATTTAAATTGTGTTTCTAAAAGAACATTGTTTTATTTCAAACTAGTTTCTAAAACACGTGTTCTAAAACGTCTTGTTTTTTACCACATTTCAAATTGGTGTTCATTGATATAGTAGCTAAAAATCTTTTTGATTTGTCTCGATACCAATCGCACTGCCCTGGTAAAATATACATATAAATACATACGTACATTAATTTAATAACACATTTGAATCATGGCAACCCTGTAGTGCACAGAGATGATACCCAAAAACTCAACTGTATGCCCTTTTGGTCATACAACCGTGAAATACCAACAGTCCCAATTTGCTGCAATAATCTTTACTTTTAACTTTGTTCGATAGTTATATGTAAAAGACAATGTGTGTTTTGTATTTGGCAGTTGTTTGTTTCTACATTGGCACAAAACAAACGCGTCATAAAACCGTATCTCTGTTATGTGGTTATTACATCACAACATGCTTTTAAAGAAGGAAGGAAAGAATTTGTTCATATTCAATCATCCCAACTTTTTTTATTACTAATTCGTAATAAACGGGAATACCTGGTTAGAAGCATTGCTCATTCATGACCGCCGATCACAAATTAAACATCCTGCTAGTGTAGTATATATTTTACATTTACCTTGAAGTAGAATAGGTAAAAAAGGTTATAACCATGATTATTTTTCCGACCCAAATATCGACCAATAGAATTGCACCATTCGACGTCACGTGGTACAACCTACATGGTATTATACTGATAATTTTTTGAAAATTTTCTCTGGTAGTCACGTCAAACTGACAGGTTGAATTCAATTGTGAAAATTGGAGGTTTTGCATGAAAATGAGTCGATTTGGAGTTTGTTCTCTGTCCACCATCGATAAAAAAGTCAAAGGAAATGTTTATTTGTTAACTGTACATTTCGTCTCATGGTGCAATTCTATTGGCCGACATTTGGGACGGAAAAATAATCCCCCGAATACCACACGAGCTTCAAAATTATCTGGCATTTCCCTCAAGGTTCCCTGCAAACAAATAAAGTCGTCAAGTTTTTCAAGAAAAACTTGACTCCTTCATTTGTTTGCAACGAACCTATCGGGAAATACCCGATAATTTTGAAGCTCTTGTGGTATTATAAGTGAACATATTTGCGGGCTGGTAACACTTCGAACGACATCACTAATCTAGCCATCTGCCAAAGTTTCCAATTTTTTTTTTTACATCTGCATATCCTCCGAGTACATTCTTACATTGCATACATTTTCAGGCTTATAAAATATACTCATATGTAATGGCATCATGTCTCGTATTGCGTAAAGCTACTAATAAGCTTTTTGTCTGCAGACAAGGTGTGACTCACAAACTCAATTAGATATACTTACACTTCGTATGAACCTGTAATATACCTCAAAACCCGCTTCGCAAGTGACTCACGTCTCGGAAGCAAAACAAATGATCACGACTCCAGATAACCAAACAAACTTGACCTCCCATTCCCTCGTATAACTCCTGAACAAGTGAAAGGGTAAAATGTTTATTCCAGGGCTCTGCGTAGATTGTCTGTAGTAGTGACGTCAGACTTAGGTACTTTTGGAAGCAATGATGCAGGGTAGTAACTGTCTAAAATTCGTCGATCGGGGTTTATTTTATCGATACACATTATCAAATATTTGTGGGCATGGAAAAAATATCGTACGGAATTATTTAGAAATCTAAATTATACAGTGTTATAAGCTTAAATAGTACAAAGCCGAAAAGGGAGGATCGTACTCATCGTTGTGAACGTTTACAATGCAGAAAACGTGAAAAAATATGTTTGACAAAAAAAACCCTATGTCAACAAGATTTTTGTTTATAAAAATTAGAAGTTACTCGCAATGGCAAGTATCAGCTTAGCACATCCAAGCTTGTAGCCCTGTATGTGCTCAATCTACTTCAAGTAGGTCATCAAAATCTTTCAAGGCAAACAACGTTTGCAGTTTGCCTCAGAAGATTTGGTACGCTGTTTTTTCGAGATTGAAAGTGCCATTGAAATAAGTATTCTACAGAATGGACGATAAAAAAACTCTTCGATGCACCAAACTTAAATTTTTAATGCTGGTGAGTCATCATTTCGATAGTCGTCATGCCATTGAGAGAATGATGACTTTTTAAGTCACATTGCCTAATATAGGTGGTCATCACACCGTGACGACGCGACTAGGGAGGGTGATAGAGCGCAGGTTGAGCCTTCAACTGTTTCATTCACACGATAAAAAAATTGTCTTTATACGGAAAACACTAAAACTAAACGAGTGAAATGCCAAACCTGAAAATTTTAAGAAAAAAAATAAAAATAAAAAGATTATAAACTTTTCGATTTAAAAAGAGCACAGATCACGTAGCCCTTAGAGTGTAGCTTTATTAAACAAACAAAAAACTTTAACTGCTCAAAATGAATATCCGAAATCCATTTACAACATCGCCGTCAATTGGCTATAATTGCTCCGGCCTTGCATATCTCACGTAATGAAGCCCAAAAATATCTATGCCAGACACTGTTAGGTCAGGCAGAATATAATGAAAAAAATATTATCTAAGCAAATACCTACAAGGGGTATGTAATGAAATTCTCAAGTATTGTGTACTCGATGTTTAAAGATTATGTTGTAACTGTAGGTACTGTGTAATCTTTTATAGGGATTCGAGTTTAAATCTTGACATCTTTGAAATCGTGAAGAACCAGTTTAACACTAGTCCTTGTATCAATGTAAAGGTATTTCCTTTGCTTAGTCTTAGTGATTCTCCATCGGGGTTTTCACTATATTTACTAAGAAACAAACATTTCTTGATTCCTAATCCTAAACATCCATAGCATAACTCTCATGGGCGGTACCTCAAAAACTTGCCTCGTTCTTTGTGGCAATAGAAAAAAACGGGATAGTTTGCTAAGTTACATTGAATTAGAAGTTTTTAACTCACATCATTACTTTTATTTATTCGATTCATTAATCTTTCCAGAGTTCAAAAAAGACTGGTCAGACCACGCGCTCTGGTGGCCGACCCGCAATAAATGGCTCGCCCGCCCGAAGCACACTCTAGACCAGTATGGAGTCCACGCGGATGCTGCTCTCCACTTCACGCCGATGCACAAACCACTTAGGATCCAGCTGCCTGACTTGAGATACGTCGACTGCAAGATCGACTTCTCCATTGACACATTCGGCGCCGTCGTTCAGCTTTGTAAAAGTCTTGGTAAGTGTTGATATGGGGTAAAATGGGTGGTATCTTCAACTACAACATTATTTAACAATA
Source organism: Biston betularia (assembly GCA_905404145.2). Classification (NCBI taxonomy): domain Eukaryota; kingdom Metazoa; phylum Arthropoda; class Insecta; order Lepidoptera; family Geometridae; genus Biston; species Biston betularia. The sequence goes on from FR989879.1 coordinate 9,069,819, forward strand.
AGTGACATTTTAGCAATATCTAGCCTGTCAACTTTGAATAAGTATTTTCTCGATATAGATTCATAGATCACATCAACAAGCCATTAAACATCAAATGACTGAGCAAAATGGCGGCGTGCATCTTTGTCAACGGGCTGAGTACTATTTTATCTCACTACTTGTCTATTTTATGTGATACGACTCATTTTACGTGTTTTACAAAACCTTCCCACTGCTCGTCACTCCTACTCGTATCGGTTTTATTACAAACTTTACTAAACTAAACGTCACAATCATAAAGTTGGAACAAGAGCTGTAAACGTTTAAGTGCCCTCTTTAATGTTATCTTACAAGAACACACTTATTATTTCATAAACATTGGTTTATTTTAGTTAGAATATCCATTTTACTATCCACATCTAAATTTGCTCTGATTGACGATCCTCATCGGTAAAAAGATTAAATAAAATACCTAAATAAATATGGCGTTAAACGGTAATTGAAGCAAACTTTGCTTCAGATTTTAAACCATTCATCAACTGCTAATTTACACTTTATTTTATGTCCATAACTATCGCCTGCTAACGAATCTTACTACTGAATATCTCGAAGTAATGGGGGCCATAGCAGCGATGCCTTCTTGTTTTGTTACTCAAGGCTCTGAGTACCATTACCGTTACCATTGGACAGATGTTATGCGAGTAATCTTTAACCATTATGAGAACATCTTTGTTATTTACTACAAAAAAAAAACACTCGTACATCAGCAGCGTGTTTTTTTCAGGTATCAGACATCCAGAAGAACTATCCCTCTGTTATCCTCTGGAGCCTTCCCACCTGAAGCAGAACTACCAGAATTTGAAAGAAGCGAAGCGGATAAAGTCCACGCACCCGGCCGACACAAATACATTCATAGCTGCTACCAGAGGGTCTTCGAACAGTCTGGACAGATCGAACGGACAGTGTCCTGCGACACCGCCGCCGCCTCGTTCTGCCTCGGCTACACCGGTCGCTTCCCAACAGGTAAGGTCCAATATACATTACCGTTGTAAGGTAATTTTGACAAGGAACCACGGGCAGGCTGGTAAGGCTATCGGCATAGAAATATGGCTGTCATCAAGATAGAACTCTTATTCTCACTCTCTCATAAAATATGCCCTACAAGTGCTACACGTTTGAGTTTTTAAAATAAGTAATATATCTGGCCCAGAGGACGAAAAAGCCAAATTCTCGGAGATCATTTAGTAGTGTTTCACATACTTCTCCGCCATAAGTACCTAAAATTGTGTGAGAATATAATATAATCCTGTGCGTCTACAGAGGTTATTGCTGATAATAATCAGCGTTACAAAAAAATATAGCTGACCACTGGCTTTTTAGTTGCACTGAATAGTGGACACTGCAGCAATAACCCTACCTACATATATATTTGTAGGCCTGTTTACTTATAGTTACAGTCTCTTACCTGTATGTGTTGTTTGTAGTTTTATTTATTGTAGTATCTAAGTGGATTTCTTAAACAAATGTTTACTTTCTCAGCATTCAATTATAGTCTTCTAAAGAATATATATATGTTACGATTTCTGTATGTTTTATCAATCTCGCGCTTTATGCTATGACTGCGATATAATTTCTACAGTTCATGTTAGGGCATCTGCTTTATGTCTGTCTTCTTCTGTTTATGTTATTTTCATAATTTGTTTGTTTAGTCTGCTTTAAAATATTATTTTCATCGAATAAGCCGTGATACATGTAGCTACAGCTATTTAGTATTGTAAAAGATGTAAACCATAAAAACGTTGTTTACTTTTAAAGTTGCTTCGATAAGCAAAATCTAAAAACGAAAGATACAAAAAATGTTGTTAGTGGTGAAAAATATCGATAATATAATTTACATGGGAATTATCCAATTTATAAATAGAAAAACGAGCTCCTTCGTGACAGCTAAGCCATATTTAATAGTCATCGGTACAACTGTTAAAAAAGAAAAGACAACAAACAATGCTGGTTCCTTTTTCATTTAAACGGGTAATTTTTGACAATGAGGATGTTAGAAGCACTTCATCGTCATTTATTTACAACTAAAGTTCCGTTAATCTAGATACCAATCGAATTCAATCATACAAAAGATATTTAAAAAAAAAATGAATCCGTTCGTTAACCCCCGAATCTGCCGCGGCATCCGCTCGCCAAGCCTCAATCATTATAAAAAGCGTGCACGTGCTCATAAAACGGCACTTGACTGATAATATCTATAAATAACAATTTATGTTGGACAAAGTGAAAGATTTTAATCAGTTACGCTCCATGCGTGAATTTTATACTCGTTGCGGACAAATGTACGCTACATCCCACGTGCAAAGTATACATGATTATAAGCACTTTTAACATCCAGTAAGAAGCAATACCGTACGTTATGGGCCAAACATCCTCTTCCTGGGTTCACTCCCCGATGAGCACTGCGGCAGACCTGTGAATCTGCTTCTTTGATAATCACCAGCCAAGAGATGTTCGTGTCCTTTCGAAACTTTTCCGATCCTTCTTGTTGGCTTTTTACTTGTAATCTATAACAATATCTGCAAAACACTTGGTAAAACTGAAATGTGTTCAATATTGGTCTTCAGAATGGCACACTTCGTCGCTATGGTGCTCACATCTACAACAGCAATCAGAGCGACGGCTCCAGCGATGGCGGGTACTGCGGCACTCCGCCCCGCGCTGCCTCCATGGACGCTTTAGACTCCCTGGCAGAGCTGTCTTTGGCAGACTCTCCCCTGGAGCCAGACAGCCAGTCCAGAGAGTCCCTGCTCACGCCCAAATCTCTGATGGAACGAGCCAGAATGAACGTCGGGTAAGATTACTGTTATTATACTAATGTTTGTACAACAACTAAAATGTAGCGATGATAGCTCAGTGGTTAGCGCGGTAGGTTCGCATGCCGAAGGGCGTGGGTTCAAACCCCAACAATGAGCTTAAGCTGCCGGTGAAGGAAAACATAGCATGGTGGTAGGGTACTTTCTAGTACTCGGCTGGCTAGCTACCACCCTCAAGTTGAAAATCTGCCGCCAAGCATCTAACGGTGTGTTCCGGCAGCCTCACTTGAGAGCCAGTTCCATTCCAGGCTAGGTGTGCTTTACCATCTTCGACCACACCTTCACTTAACATCAGGTGAGCTGTGGTCAAACAACTAGCCTGTCAAAAAAAAAAAAAACAACTCTTTTTCAGCTTACTACTCCCCACGTTTATATTATAAGTATTTACAAAAAAGTACCTATACAAGTATTCTATCGGTTTTCTAGTTTTACTTAAATTCATACTAGATGTCGCTGTGTAATTTCGTTATTTCTTAACATCACGACAGGTCTCTCTTAGTATGTTCACATTATACAGTGTCTCTCACTACTTCTAACCAGAAAAAAAAACTTATTACAGATGGCTTGACTCGTCTCTATCCATAATGGAGCAGTGGGTCAGGGAATGGGACACTCTGCAACTCCGCTTCAAGTTCTATTCGTTCTTCGACCTGAGTCCCCGAGCGAGCGATGCTGCCCGCCTGAATCAACTTTACCAGCAAGCGCGCTGGCAGATACTCAACCAGGAGTTGCACTGCACTGAGGAGGAAATGTTGTTATTTGCAGCTCTGCAGGTAACTGACACTCCTATTAGGGTCAGATGGCGCTGTGTGTCTATCTACAATATAATGTCCTACAATATTTATTTATTCTACCATTCCACGATAGAACAGCCAGGAACTCAAAAAGCGTCACAGCTTCATGGTTCATATTCCTATAAAGTCGATCAAATAATCTCAATGAAAGTCAAGTAATTGCTTACTCACTTCATACCAAACAGCTAATTTTATGTTAATATTTAATAATGTCAAAGTATAAATTATTTTCAACTCCCGACACAAAAACGATGGGGTGTTATAAGTTTGACGTTTCTGTGTGTCTGTCTGTGGCATCGTAGCTCCCGAACGGATAAACCGATTTTTGTTTTGTTTGAAAGGTGCATTAGTCGGAATGGTTCTTAGCTATGTTTGATGAAAATCGGTCCAAGATGGCCGCGGGTACAAAATGGCGGATTACATTTTTTTCCACCACTCCTTCAATATGGGTATCAAATGAAAGACCTTGACAACTAGAATACTATACACTATCATACATTTCAAATCCAATATGGCCGCCACCATAAAATGGCGAATTACATTTTTTTATGTAACTTCGTCGAAAGTGTTCTTGACTATGATTCAAGAAAGTCTGTTCAGCTGTTTGAAGATAAACAGCTCTTATGTATGTCAGTATTTACCACGGATCGATTCCAAATTTGGTATTATGTCTATTACTGGTGTCGAAGGTTTTTAAATGTATATTTGTGATTTATTTGTCCACCAAACGAATGAGCATTGTTTCTACTCCAGCTTCAAATCGAGCTGCAAACCCTGGCTGGCGGCAGCGTGGACGCGGCAGACGGTTCTACTGTGAGCCCCAACACGACGGCACCAGAAGACGACATCGACGCAGCACTGAGCGAACTGCAAGCCCAGTTAGAAGGCGGTCCGCCTGCCCGGCCAGATATAACACACGTGCCCGAATTGGCCGGATACCTGAAGTACTTGAGGTGAGGATCTAACTATAGATTTTTAAAGTTACATTTTTGTTTAAAATGACTTTGTATTCAATTTACATATAAAACGTTCCTTCATATTATTTTAAATTTTTTTTTATCGAAAAAATTTACTGTAAACGTGTTTCGAAAACAATGCCTTCCTCAGAGATATCATCAAAATTGATTTTTACCATATATACATATTTAAATTATTTATTTATTGCTAAGTCATTTTGACTACCATATAGTTCCTTAAGTATATTAATTTACTTATACATACATATAATATTTTTATATCATTTATTCATGTATTATTTCTTCTTTCATCGCCGACGGCCGACCAGCAAATGTAACAACGAATACTGCTCAATTGCGTAAGACATTCTAAATACCCCCATTTCGGCACTTGTAGACTTTGCCTTCATTAACATTCTTAATCAAAAAAAATATACACTAAGTATAAAAAAATATTAATAAATAACGATAATTAATTCACTCTAAAACGTATTAACACTCACAGTTTTAGTTTCTATAATATATAACTTTAGCTGCCATACTGTGAGCTTCTTATTGCGATTCCTATAAGGCGCTCATGACAAAGCTGTACGACCGCATTTATCGCGGACGGCTTCCATGGTGGTAGGGTACTTTCTAGTACTCGGCTGGCTAGCTACCACCCTCAAATTGAAAATCTGCCGCTAAGTAACTAACGGCCGTGTTCCGGTAGCCTCACTTGTGAGCCCAGTTCCATTCCAGGCTAAAGTGTGTTTACCATCTTCGACTACACCGTCACTTAACATCAGGTGAGCTGTGGTAAAACACCTAGCCTGTCAACTATTTAAAAAATGTGTTCATGCAAAAAGGTTCGTAGTCCCGTAGCATTTCGTGAGCGCTTAATAGAAATCACAATAAGAAGCTCGCTGTACGGCGGCAGGGTTACAAGGAACATGAGTAAAACTCCTTTCAGATTAGTACCAGCGTTCCGTATAGCCCTATAATATAATTTTCCTTTTATTTTTCCATTTTGTATTTGTATTGATTTTGTACCCTTTAAATAAAAATTTACTGCTAGTCTAATATAAGTAGTTTTAGTTGGAAAGTCACAATTTAAATCTTATTAAATTAATTTCATAACATATTCTTCATGATCATAGAGTATATCAATTACGAGTACGTAGTAGGTACATTTATATCACTGTTCATAACAGTAACGCTCTGCATAAAGAATACGTCGAGAAGGATGGTGTTAAAAAGATATTCCTTGATTTCTAAGTGTTTTAAAGCGGAAACTCGCGTGGTTTTAAAAAAAGTTGCTTACTAGCGACCCGCCCCGACTTTGCACGTTTCTGGTATTTTAACGATATGATTACAAAATATTGAATTTCTCTACTTTACACCAAAGTCACTAAGACGTCTTACAAACCTTCCGTAAAAAATATCTAATTGTTAGGACTGTTTAAAAATCAGTTGCGTATGGTTTAGAAGAAGTGGAGAAAAAGACAGACGCGGACAGTGGCGGCTCTCAAACTTTTTGGCGTCGGAGCCCTTTCTGTGGGCGAAATATTTGACGGAGCCCTAATGTGTATTTTTTTATTGTCAGTCGAAACAGTGTTGAACTGTTGTCTATGCTCCTGAAATATCTTATTAAGCATTCCGCTATACTCTTTTAGTTATTTTTTTAACTTTATGTTGGAATGTTTATTTGTATAGTAACTCTTGTCTTTTTCATTTTGACGAGTATTTTCGCGGAGCCCTTACAGAAGCTTTGCGACCCCTAGGGTTCCTCGGCACTTTTAATATCGTGTACTTTTTTTAACTTTTTATTTTAATTATTTAGTTATATTTTGCCCAGCAGTGGGACAAACTGAGCTGAAATAATAAAAAATAATAATTTAATTTTATGTTAATCATCACTGACATCTATGTATGTTATATATATTTTTTTAATAATTGTTGTTTGATGTGTTGTGAGTGTTTGACATAAATACCTAAGTGTACATTATTGTACCTATATTTGAATAAATGAATTGAATTGTCTCTTCTCTCTTCACACTTTTAAATCTTTAAAAAATCGCGAAGGGCGATAAAATTATTTATGTACCAAAAATATTTATGTTTATTTATATGGCTTTCGTTTTCAGGCCGAAACGCTTCACACTGAAAGCTTACAAGCGTGGATGGATCTCTTGTCGCGACGGCGTTCTGCGTATACACTCATCGCGAGACGCGGCCGCTAAAGGGGATCCCCCCTCTTACTCCGTCGAGCTCAGAGGCGCTGAGGTAAATTATACTATGGTGTATAGAAATAAGGATTGTGTGCATGCCTCGAGCATTCATGCTCACCATCGAAGGCTCCTTTTTGCGGCGGCGTCGTGTGTCGGGTCGCTCTCTTCCCTCAGATATGGTTGAGGAGAGCGATGGCGTCACATGCGTCATACTCGTGATCAGGTGCTGCTTGCGGGTCGCTGGTCTGCTCGCAATAGACACACAAACTAGTATTTTAACCTTAGATTAATTAAACTTACTCCCTTCTCCCTGTATTGTATTAAAAGATAAAAAAATGTGTAGTTGATAAGATGACGAAGATCGTGGACCCGGTGTCTGTGGAGCCAAAATAATAAATAAATGAAACTAATGCCTATCAAAAACAAATTTATTTTGTCTCATTTATAATTTTTTAAGTTAACCTATACTTAAAATACTTAACTTCAAAGTTATACCTGTAGATTACATATAAACCTGTATAAAAGCGATTTAATTAGACGATTTGTGAAATTTCAGGTTACCCCGGACGCGCATCCCGCGTCGGGCCGCTACAGCATCAAGCTGGAAGTACCGGCAGATGACGCCATGCACGAGATGTGGCTTAAGTGCGAAAACGTAAGTGGACTCTTTTTAAATTATACACAATCACATTTTCAACATTTTTAAAATTTTTATAGCTGCTCACGTGATATAGTCAAGCTATGTCAATTATTATTTGTACAATAATTAATTACTTTTCTATTAGCGTTATTGCTAATCGAATGTTACTTTGGTAGACAAAGGTATTCACAAAGTGGTCGATATCATTTTCCCAGAAGTCGATATATACGTAAACTGATTTTGGGGGTCGACGAGGTCGTAAAATCGACCCCTATTAATTAACATAAGTTCTTATTTGATACAGTTTATAGTTTATAGTTTAGGTAGCTTGGCTGAAAGTCACCAGGTTCATCTATCACACTGATTTTTTTCTGGGGTCATTTTTCATTTTAAAAAATGAGATGTGTGGTTCTTTAGGAGGACCAGTACGCGGAGTGGGTTGCAGCGTGCCGGCTGGGGTCGCGCGGGCGGTCGCTGGCGGACGGCGCGTTCGCGTCGGAGGCGGGCGCCGTGCGCACCCTGCTCGCGCTGCAGCGGCCGCAGCCCGCCGCCGCGCTGCACCAACGCAGCGTGCCGCACCTCGACCATCTGCACCCCGAGAACTACCTCGCGTCGAGGTTCCTCAGGAAACTCAAGGGGAAGGTAAGTCCACACCGCGCTACAAGACAACCATAGCGAATATTTGTTGTAACATCTGTCTGCTCCGAGAGCTGAAGGGCGTGGGTTCGATTCCCACCCAGGATAAACATTTTGTGGTATAAACAAATGTTTGTTCTGTGTCTGGGTGTTCTGTAATCTGTATTTTTTATTGTGAGGAAATGTTTACGCGAAAGAATTGGCGGAAAGATTGCGTAAATAAAAAAAAAGAAAAGTCGAACATGGAAACAGTCGAATTGAGAACCTCCTTTTTTGAGTCAGTTAAAACACCTTTTAAGCTATTGCATAGCTTCTATCGCGGGCCTTGAGCGTGGAGACCGAATCCAGAAATTCCGTAACGAAAATAACCTAACACCCCCCCATTCCCACCGGCACAGCGGTGATACTTTATAGTTTTGCCATTTATCGATGAATAGCAGAACTTTTAATGACTTTTTTGAAATATCACGCTTGTCTCTTTAGTTCAGCAACTCGCCTCTAGGTGGCATTGGTTGTATCGGCGTAAAAATGCTATGCAATAGCTTTACCGCGGCAGTCCCCGAGTGCCACTCGTCTTTTTTTTGATGTCTGATGGTCAGATGTTAATTTAGCATTAATATTGATGTTAACCAATAAATACTTCGTCCGCAGTTCACACAGCGAGTGCTCGAAAGCCACGCAAACGTAAAAGACCTGCCTTTGCTGGAAGCGAAACTCCAGTACATAAAGACCTGGCAGAACCTTCCCGACTACGGCCAGACGCTGTTCGTAGTCCGCTTCATGGGGCACAGGAAGGACGAGCTGATCAGCATCGCCAACAATCGCATCATGAGGCTCGATCCCAACACTGGTGACCATATCAAGACTTGGAGGTTTAGCACTATGAAAGTGAGTAAGAGTTTCTTATCAAAAAAAAAAACAGTCCTAACAAAAGACTGATTTTTTGTAGCGATGATAGCTCAGTGATTAGCGCGGTCGGTTCCCAACCTTAATAATGAGCTTGAGCTGCTGGTGAAGGGAAACATCGTGAGGACACCATAGCATGTTGGTAGGGTATATTCTAGTATGCGGCTGGCAAGATACATAGCTTGGTTGAAAATCTGCCGCTAAGCATCTAACGGTATGTTTCGGCAGCCTCACCTGAGATCCAGTTCTATTCCAGGCTAGGTGTGATTTACCATCTTCGACCACACCGTCACTTAACATCAGGTGAGCTGTGGTCAAACACATAGCTTGTCAACCAATTTATTCGCTCCGAATTATGACGTATCCTTTTTTTATCTTTATAATTCCTTGATCGATTTTAAACATATTCGAACTTGAAAATTGTACTTTCAAGCACTATTTGCTTATAAAATAGGATTCGCTGATTCAGGTTATGTGTAAAAATGAAAGTACAAAATATATTGATTAAGTATGCAACGCTGACATAGATCTCGATTATTGTGATTGATTTCAGTGCTCGGTTGTACATAGGCCGTTCTGTAATAATAATAATAATATAACTCTTTATTGTATACACCAAATTACAAAAAAAATATATATATATATATAAAAATAAAGACTTAAAACTAATGTAACAATTGGCGGCCTTATCGCTAAAAGCGATCTCTTCCAGGCAACCATAACACGGAAAAATATTCTAAACTAAGGACGGGGTGTGTCGATAAGTTAAAAAAAGAGTTAATAAGAAAAATAGAAGAAGCCTAATAGAATAGAATACAACTTTATTACACACCAAACATACATACAAAAATGAAACTTAGAAAAGAGAAATATAAAAAATAAAAAACAATAATAATGTGGGAATAGAGAAACGAGTTAGTATATCGTAGAATATATCGAGACTACAACTAATATCGCGGTCAAAGGATTACGTTAAATTATTAAAACTCGTTCTGATTAGTAGCTACAGCAACCAATGAAAAGCAGATTGTAATTTTACGGAAACGACTTCGTGACATAATAAACTATAAAAAATTCTTATTCATAAAATGGCGAGAGTGGTTTTTGTTCGTATATTAGCTATAATTGTAATTTCACGGTGATTGGTTACTGATTTTTTAAAACGAATTACTGTAATTTCCAGGCTTGGAACGTCAACTGGGAAATAAAACACATGATGGTCCAATTCGAAGAAGGCAACATCATATTCTCCGTTCAATCGGCCGACTGCAAAGTCGTACACGAATTCATAGGAGGTTACATTTTCCTGTCGATGCGATCCAAAGACGCCAACCAGAATTTGGATGAAGAAATGTTCCACAAACTCACCGGTGGTTGGACGTAAGAACTTTCGTTAGTTAGTTTGAAACAGGATATTATTTACATGCCGTGCGTAACATCGAAAGAAGACGATTATATAGTCGATCTGTGGTAGACTGCTTTTTAAGTTACGCACGGCAGAAATGGTACCACGAAATAGCGTTTTATTTGTACAACAGACATACAGTTCGATCAACTTATTTGTAGTGACTATATACCTTCATACCTTTGTTCAAATAATGTTTCTTTTTTAAATATGATTTTATAATGACCTTGATTTTAGTACACGATAATGTAAGAATGATTTTTATTTAGAATTAACTTTAGCTATGAATTGGGCCTTTCATAAACGTGCCTTGCATATTTTCGACACCAATTTACAGTATTTTTATATGTTGGACGCAAAAATTTGATTTAAAAAAATATGAATATGGGGTTAAATCAAATTCCTTACTAATACTTATATTTAGTGCTTCCAGTTTGCTATTCTATTTATTTTGTAAATGCCAAATAATCATGATTTTCTTATTGCTTCTTTACATCACTAGAGTTATTTTAAGGTCGCAGCACACATATCAACTCTACACCGAATCCTTCATCATCATCAGCCATAGGACGTCCACTGCTGGACATAGGCCTCCCCCATTGACTTCCTTAAAGACCGGTTGGAAGCGGCTCGCATCCAGCGCGTTCCTGCTGTCTTTACTAGGTCGTCTGTCCACCTTGTGGGTGGACGTCCTACGCTGCGCTTACCGAATCCTTATTGGCGCGTCAATTAATGTTGTTAAGATTTTTTTTGCCGTAGTTTCTCGGTGCTATTTAAGCGACAGACGTTCCGATCAGCCTTTGTATATGTGATTACGCGTGGCATTTACAACTAGGTAGGAAGGAGGCCATCTTAAATTATCAATTTGTTTTATAACAGCGGCAAACCGAATGAGAAACATTAATTCGCTTATAAAACCCTTTTTTTTCTAAACATTCATAGAAATAATACTACGAACGTTGTGAGTTGATGCGATGCTGAGATTATAATTTCATTATCGCTAACTCTCAGTTGCAAAGCCTTGAGCACCGACGTAAAGTAGTTTGTTTGTCTGTCTTCTATCGGATACATTTTGTGTGCCTTAAAACAGCGTGATTTAGTTCTACCTGCCCCTTTTTATGACCGGACGGCTAGGCAGACACGGCCAAAGCGCCATCCATACATGGTGGATATTCCGCACGTACGGACTAAACGCTTCCATTCCACATCCTTTATACGTACATCAAGAATGTGGAACTCTGCCGGCGTCTGTTTTTCTCGCGAAGTACAATCGTGGGGTGTCTTTCAATTCAGAGTAAACAGGTTTTTTCTAGGTAAGCGTGTTTCATCTTAGACTACATTCTGCTTAACATCAGGCAGGGCGTGGTCAAACGCAAACCTATTAAAAAAAAATCGTGTGCTTCGACCTTAAATTACTGATGGATACGAACTTTTAAATAGTTTTAATTTTTAGTGTTGTAATACACGTAACAAGATCCAAAGTGCCATTACACTTAATGGTGCTATAATTAAAATGTAGGTAACAGTAGAGACAGTGGCCTTAACCTTTATTTTAAAACCCCCCTTAACTTGACAAACGTAATTTTACGCAATACGAAAATTGAAATGCGCAATTTAACAAACAATCGCTTAACTTGAAGGGGAGTTTTGAAGTAATATATATTTTTAATACTTTTTATTCATTGTAAATAACATTTCTATAGTTAATATTTAATTTTAATTCACCAGTGTCAATGCTTTCAAACATTGTACTATATCTAAAATTGTATTTTTACTATCGTTGACTCCTAGTCTAATTTAGACTGCATATAATGCTGTCTTGTTAAGTATGATTTAGTTACGAGTATTAACAATTGCCTTGTGTTACTTGATTTATTGTACAAATTGTATGTACACAATAATTTAGTATGTTTGTAAATGGATGTTTAAATAAATGTAAATTGATAACTACAAGGGAGAATTTTATTCATTATAACTACTTACAGCTTCTTACCCTAGTTTTTGTCGCCGGTACACCCACATTTGACCGCCAACTCGCACGTTTGTAAGTGGCGATGTGAATTAACATGAAGTGGGTAAGCTTTTAAAATTGACAAAACGATTGGACATTAGCATAGTTAGAGTGTAGGTACCTACCACTCGAATACGCTTTACATGTTCATTTGTTCAGTCGATTTCTGTATTATATTATTACGTAAATTTTGTCGCATAGGTTCTTCCAACGATCAACTGCCATACCCCAAAAACAACGTGTATTTGCCGGGAGAATGTAAAAGCTAGAATTCCTTTGCTGATCAACGTGTTTTTTTCAATTGTACCCTCTTTTTTAAAGTTGGTTAAAAAACACCGTAGTAAGTGCTTCTACTCGTTTTTTTTTAAGGTTAACAGACTAGGTATTTGACCACAGCTCAACTGATGTTAAGTGTGGCCGAAGATGGTAAACACACCTAGCCTGGAATGGCTCGAAATAACAAGCTATCGTCCTGAGAAAGACAATTTTGTCTCTGGCGCATCCTAAAAAGAAAGTGGTTAAATAGGTCCTAAACTTCTGGGATGTGACTAACATGATTGAGGGGTTAGTTGCAAAATAAAATCCAGAACTAAACTTGATCATCTTTTTAATTATCATTGTTAGTATCACTATACCGAGCGATATATTTTTGATGGTAACTGGTTGGCTCATTATTAATTTTAGGCATAGACATGACGAGAGAACAAGCGCCGGCCACGTCGTTCACAGTGATATAAGATTTGAGATCTGACCATAAGATTTCAGGACAAATACTTGGCTCGGTGAATTTTTCTACTTTTAATTCTTCTGCTTGCCCACACACTGATCGAGTGAACACTAGCAGCCGATTGTCTGGAAAATAGACATCAAACAGTTAAGTCATGACTCTTGCAGAGCCTGCTTTTTTTTTTTCAAGTACATACAACTGTATGGTACCGAAAAACCATTTTTCATTCTATTAGTTGATTACCCTTTTAGTTCATTTAGTAGTAAAATAAATATTTGAGGTATGTATGTAGTATACTAACAGGTTTATTAGTACAAGTTTTGCTTGGTTTGTTATTATATGTCACTGTTTGAAATGTTAAAATGTATTTCGTAAAGGAAACCTTATAGAGAATAGAATGCGCAGTGGTCCCTTGCTTTAGTAATATCATTACGTCTTCTATGGTTTAGTGCAGTATCCAGTCTTCTATTTAATGCGACGATAAGAAGAAAGGCTTGCGTTTGGCCGGCCTTGCGCCCGATAATTATAGTCTGGTTTCCTTCAAGTCGCGAGTGAATCGGTTTCTTCTAGGCAAGCGTGCTCCACCGTAGACTGTATCTTCGCTTAACATCAGGCGGGATGGCGGTCAAACGCAAGCCTATGAATAAATTAAAAAAAAATAATGTTGGAGCACAGTTGCTTAGAAATATATCACATATTCTTCGTTTTTGGCATCACACTTTGTGCATTTACCAGTGTCGAGTATGTAATATAATAAATTAAAGTGAAAGTGATCATCCCTATATCATAGTGGTGACTTTACTACAAGCTCAGCAGAGTTTTTGGAAGAAACAAAAAAAAATCATGCATTTACCAGTTTACCACATTATTACTAGAGACCATTATTTTTACACAGTTCGGCAAAACATGATTTTTCCGCATTCCCACCAAATACCCCAAAAATACCCAAATACCCACATTCACGTTTTTATAAATCAGTCTGAATTTTTTAAAACTGTATGTATAAGTTTCAAAACATGTTACAAAATATTAAAAAAAAAGCAAGTACATAGTTAAAAAAATCTGAATCTTTTTTCAATTTTCACTTTTCACTATAAACTACATAAAGTAGACATAAACATAGTCTTAGCTGTTCGCAATGGTTACCAAGGAGGTTTTGGCGGGAACGCGGGAAGAGTCGTGTCGCTCCGTTATATTTTTTTCCAAATCTAGTGTTTTGTCGAGTGTTTATGCATAAAAATGGTGGTGTTTTATTCATAAAGTGCCGAATTACAAGCGCGAGTGTGGGAAAATGATATAATGTGGTGAAACATGAGTTTTCGTGTTGCTTCCAAAACTTCATCGAAGCTTTGTAGTAAAGTTGCCACTACTTTACTAAAGCATGACTGGAATTAACTGACACGAACTGGACTTGACAAAGACGACTTTGACTAAAACTAGCTACGATGGCACTTATTTAACTTTTGAAACTTGAAAATATATAATTACTTGACACTGGCAAATGGTAAAACGCGACGCCAAAACCAAAGAAAAAAAAAAAAAAAATGCTTACCAAGTTTACAGAATGCAACAGGGGGAGCACTAAAGTGAGTAACCATCTCCAGATTCTTATCAATGCCTGGCTTGAATCTGTACAAAATGCTAAAGTAGTTCTGCGAGCAATATATGTATTCTTTGTATGATATCATCTTGACAGCTCTTATATCTGTCTCTAATACTGATATCCAAGTATCATAGTCATCCTTGTCATATTTATAGATGTTCTTGTGACCCGCAGCGTATATGGAGCCATGGTGCAAACAAATTGCTGGACTCTGGATTGCTTCAGGAAATTTTTGAACTTTTCTATAAGTTCTCTTACTTAAATCATATACAATAGTTGAATCTTCAATTACCCTGCAATGGCAAAGTGATTGATGTCAGTAACCAGTACAACCACTCTCTATATAAACCTCTGCTATAAGAATTTACCGAACAACGACACTCAGCACCATACAAATTCTTGCGCTTGATGGTCTATCTTTCTACATGACATTGGCGGAGTTGTGAAACATTTTCACAAAAGCCATAAACCAAGAATTAAATTGAATTGGATTGAATGTATGAATTAGTCTATTACTTGTTCTGCTATAGTGGAATTAAATGAAATTTGAAATACAAATAATATAGCTCGAACTTAACTCAAAGGGTCCTTGGTCCTTAAAAATGCAAGTAAACCATAGAGTATGTTAAATAAAATGTTTGTAACAATATTGAAGCAGGCTATTTTTCAGCTTTTAAGATTTAATGCCTTAATGCCGGCATTAAATCTTAACAATTATAAAAAAAAACAACAAATTTTCAGAAAATGATAGTGATAAATATTAATTTTTAAAGACACCAACCTAAATGCTCCTACACCTCCAACAATAAATAATGAATCTCCAATAACAGTGACACCAGCATGCCTTCTAGATGGCAGGTTCACCCCATGCTGAATCCATTCTTCTCTCGATGTATCATATACTCGTACATCTCTCATAAACCTTCCAGTCCCTCTGCCATGCTCACCACAAACCTGCACAAGTTTATTTGCACCCCACACTGCCATGTTCCAACCCCACATATTTTTATCTGCTATTTCTAGCCATCTTTCAAAACCATTTTCTTCAGTGAAAGTATATAAATCATGTGGAGCAAAGTCCAGTTTACCATACTTGACCACCCAAGTTGCTGTAACTGCTATGTAATGTAATTTTCGTTGTTTGCTATGCCTTATTATGTTAACAGCTTCATTGTAAACACTTTTGGTGATTGTCTCACATATTTTTTTCTCAAGTGCAACTAAATTTGGTAGGCAAATTTCTAATTTACTATTAAGGAGCATCTTAAAGCATTCTATAACTCTAGCCGCTAAACTATTCTCATAATATGCAATTAACGAGGACATCTGTTCTAAATCTTGTACTGTAATTTTTTTCACATCCAAGCACCCTAGAATTATTAATAAATTATCAGCTGTACTAGTTTCAGATTGACACATCCAGTTGTATCCAAATTTAAAGACATTGAATTCACTTTCGGTGTCCAAGTATGGGTGGGACAAATACCAAAATAATTTTAGTATGTTTGGTATGTACTCTGACTTCATATTCTTGAAGGAAAGTAGTCCAAAGGATCCTGCAAGTTGTTCTAGTTTCATGTATGAAGCTTTTTCTGCTATCAACATGATCTCAACCCAATTTGAGATAGAGAGTCGAGTGTCTAGCCAGTATTCTATCTGTTTAATAAGCTCCAAGATTTGTAGAAAATTTGCAGCCAAAGCCAGAGTTCCAATAGTATCTAAGGAAAATTCTGATAGATCTATTAAACCTATATTCATGTATCTTAGTATTATATCCATAGAATTTGCATCCACAACCTGCAAAATACAGAGTTTAAGTAAGCTCTAAGTCAAATGTCACAATAATAATTAAGGGTAGAATCAAGAAAAAAAAATTTTTATTCACCGTATTTTACTTACATCGATAGTAATATCTTTCTTTTCCTGTTCCACATAATTTCCACTGAACATAGCAGAAAAATAGTCACTGTGTTCGCAAAGAACATTTTTAATTGCTTTAAAAACTTGACCATCAACATGTAGATTTATATCTTGATTGTCTGGTGCTGCTGCCATTATTTATGTACCTAGTACCTACAAAATGCAGTTAATTTACACTAGATGAGATTAGAATGTTTCAATAAAACAGAAAGTTTTTTTTTTTTTCCTTTAGTTTTGACGTCGCGTTTTAGCATTTACCAGTGTCAAGTATTTATATATTTTCAAGTTTCAAAAGATAAATAAGTGTCCTCGTAGCTAGTTATACTCAAAGTCCAGTCTAGTCAAGTCCAGTCTATGTCAGTCAAGTCCAGTCATGCTTTAGTAAAGTAGTGACGACTTTACTATAAAGCTTCGATGGAGATTTGGAAGCAACACGAAAAGTCATGTTTCACCAAATTTTATCATTTTCCCACACTCGCGCTTGTAATTCGGCACTTTATGAATAAAACACCACCATTTTGCATAAACACTCGACAAAACACTAGTTTTGGAAAAAAATACAACGGAGCGACACGACTATTCCCGCGTTCTCGCCAAAAACCTGAAAAGTTTTAAATTTGTAACAGCTGTTTTTGGGGTTTTTGGCGGGAACGCGGGAAGAGTCGTGTCGCTCCGTTGTATTTTTTTTCAAAACTAGTGTTTTGTCGAGTGTTTATGCATAAAAATGGTGGTGTTTTATTCATAAAGTGCCGAATTACAAGCGCGAGTGTGGGAAAATGATATAATGTGGTGAAACATGAGTTTTCGTGTTGCTTCCAAAACTCCATCGAAGCTTTGTAGTAAAGTTGCCACTACTTTACTAAAGCATGACTGGAATTAACTGACACGAACTGGACTTGACAAAGACGACTTTGACTAAAACTAGCTACGATGGCACTTATTTAACTTTTGAAACTTGAAAATATATAATTACTTGACACTGGCAAATGCTAAAACGTGACGCCAAAACCAAAGAAAAAAAAAACAGCTGTTTTGATTCAAAATCAGTATGTGGCTTGAAACATACAAACAGCATCTATGACATAAATGATGCTTATAAAAACCAACAAATTGTTAAAAAAAAACTATTGAAATCATGTTTAAATGTATTAGCACCGTTGGCGTGATGAGTGCTAAACTTCTTTCTTTCTTTCTTTGGTTTTGGCGTCGCGTTTTAGCATTTGCCAGTGTCAAGTAATTATATATTTTCAAGTTTCAAAAGTTAAATAAGTGCCATCGTAGCTAGTTTTAGTCAAAGTCGTCTTTGTCAAGTCCAGTTCGTGTCAGTTAATTCCAGTCATGCTTTAGTAAAGTAGTGGCAACTTTACTACAAAGCTTCGATGGAGTTTTGGAAGCAACACGAAAACTCATGTTTCACCACATTATATCATTTTCCCATACTCGCGCTTGTAATTCGGCACTTTATGAATAAAACACCACCATTTTTATGCATAAACACTCGACAAAACACTAGTTTTGGAAAAAAATACAACGGAGCGACACGACTCTTCCCGCGTTCCCGCCAAAAACCGTGCTAAACTTATCTACTTTCATGTTTGACTTGACATTGACATTTACGTTTTTTAATTTTTTTGGTTTTGGCGTCGCATCTTGAGCATTTATCAGTGTCAAGTGTTTCATATTTTCAAGTTTCTTGCCTCGTAGCTATAGTTATAGTCAAAGTCCAGTCTTAGTCAAGTACAATCTATGTCAGTCAACTCCAGTCATGCTTTAGTAAAGTAGTGGCCACTTCATTACAAAGCTTGGATGGAGTTTTGGAAGCAACATTAAAAGTCATGTTTCACTACATTCTATCATTTTCCCACACTCGCGATTTGTGATCCGGCACTTTATGAATAAAACACCACCACTTTTATGCATAAACATTCGAGAAAACACTAGTATTTGGAAAAAAATACAACAAGGTGACACGACTCTTTCCGTGTTCCCGCTAAAACTAACAAACGTATGCTAACTCAGAAAACAGAAAAGTAAAGTGTTCTTGGTTCTTCCATTTGTATAATCTCTTTGTTAGGTCTCTCCACAATTTTATTAGTTCTATGTAATGCTTGTTTTTTACTGCTTGCTTGTTGTACGCAATGGCTCAAAAAAATTGTAATAGCCCAATGCAAGAATAGTTAATTTAAAAAAAAAAACAAAAGTGACGGCCAAATCGGAGGGAAATGATTTCAAAGGCCATTCAAGATTTTGAGTTAAAGTTGTTTTTTTTTTCATACAAGTTGTCCTTAATTAATATTGACATTTGATTGACGGAGCTCTGGCTTAAACGACTGTACTATTTAATAGTGACTCAAAATTAAAACAAGTGGGAACGAAGATAGTTGATGTAAATTTATTTAAATCAATATGTATAATAGAGTAGTATACCAACTATCAGTTAATCGTGCCTTTGCTTGGCCTGTAGTGGTATTTTGCTAAGACTGAGTGAAAATTGAAAAACAACATACCTATCTCGTCTACGCAAGTTTTGTATTTCCAGCCTCCCCTCTATTTTGCCTAATACTGCGTATTATGACTACACTCCATGCTATATTTTTTACTTTTGTAACTTTCATAGATTCTAACGTCCAAGTCTCAAGCTCGGTCATCTCTAATAATCTGATGCATCGGTGATATTTCATGAGCTCAAGATGACGGCCACTGCATCAGCAGCAACTGCTTCAGCAGCTACTGCTTCCATTGAAGAAGATTTGGACGAGTGTGGACCTCAGCTCATTAGTAAGCTTGAGGTAAGGCTAACTTGTTAAAACATGTTAAAGAGCCTAAGGCCTATCTCAGACCACTCAAAAGTGGAATACTGTTCTTGTATCATGGAGAATATAGTGGACAAGCCATGCACAACTACTGTTTAATATAAATAGGCTTTTGCCATTATACATTCCACTGTTTAAATTTTTAATGGTATACTTAACAGTTGTTTTACTACACTGATACTCAATTTTATTCAGTGAGTGATATGTGTTAGGTCTGGAAGACATTATTAATACCTACACGTCTGTATTAGAATAAACTAAAATTGCTGGTGTAGCAATAGATACCCAAAATATTTCTTGGTCTTCAGTACTTTAAAGCACCATACTTCTCCATTTTGAACCAATTCATGCAGAGTAGACTCAAGTTCTCTCTCTAGGTTAAACATTACACTGTTACAATAACTTCCTTGTCTTGGATACTTTACTTTTATTCAGGTTCATCATATTTTTAAATTTCTTGAAACATTTTGTCAAACTTTTAATAATTATTAAGTTATAGTCTTTTGTTGGCTATAGGGCAATGGAATAACATCAGGTGATATTAAAAAGCTGGAAGAAGCAGGTTACCACACAGTGGAATCTGTTGCATATGCCCCTAAGAAATGGCTTATCACTATAAAGGGTATATCTGAACAAAAGGCAGACAAAATACTGGCTGAAGCTTCCAAATTAGTGCCGATGGGTTTTACGACAGCTACTGAGTTTCATCAGAAAAGGCAAGTTAAAAATGTTGATTGTATTAATAATAAATTGTTTGTACTATATTACTATTACTTTTTTTTATGCTGCCTTTCTTTAAAAGGGATCCTTGAGCATTGGTGAGTTGTCATGTTTTACTCCAATTTGTGTATGAATAGTAGTTTATATGATTCTATTGAAACTTGTATCTAATGTATTTCTTAAGCATGCTACTCAGCTGGTTATATGTATTTGTATCAGTCCAACTGCATTCATTTATACCTTATTGCTCAATTGCTCCTATTTCAGAGCGGAAATAATCCAATTGACTACAGGCTCTAAGGAACTGGACCGTCTGCTTGGTGGTGGAATAGAGACAGGCTCCATTACGGAGATATTTGGAGAGTTCCGCACAGGAAAGACACAGCTATGTCACACATTGGCTGTCACTTGTCAGGTTGGTTCCGATTAAGACTGCCCAAGAGCAATTAGAGTTTGAACAGAGATAGTTGCATCACAATGACATAATGGCAGCAGATTAATGATTCTAAGTCATCGTGAAAAACTATGGTTAATTTTTGATTTATTTGGTACTGACAGAGTGACAATGAAGTGATTTTATGACACATAGAAACCTAAAAGAGATAACTGTATTCAATTCTATTTTCAGCTGCCTATAGAACAGTCGGGTGGGGAAGGTAAATGCATGTACATTGACACAGAAGGCACATTTCGGCCAGAGCGTCTGCTGGCGGTGGCGCAACGCTACGGCATGGAAGGCTCCGCAGTGTTGGACAACGTGGCCTACGCCAGAGCTTATAACACCGACCATCAGACACAGCTGCTGGTCCATGCTTGTGCCATGATGGCAGAGTCTAGGTAAGTAGTCTGACTCTCACTTGGGGTCCATTCAAGTATAACGTGAGCAGAATTTATGTAATTATTAACCCCTCCCCCCCTTGTCTGCATAAGTAACATTACATTAGTAGTATTTTACCTCCCCCCCTCTCTATGCTTAACTAAACATTGGTTTAACTAGCGACATTATTGCCAAAAGCGATCTCTTCAAGGCAAACTAAGTATCAAGAGGATTTAAGAAAATGTGTGCCAATAATAAGGGAAAAACAAGCAAAGCAAAGATTAAGAAAAGAGTATTACATAAACATGGTGGTGGGGGAGTGCCCCACCACCATGCTTATGTAATACTTGAACGGCCCCTTTTAATTAGTTTTTTATATTTATTTATCAGAAATAAATACACAAAACATACAAACATAGTAAACACATGCAAAGAAAGTTTAAAATTCGCATGTAACAATTACATGTTATGGTGTTATGGCTACCACCAGCTCCGAGGAAAGCAAGGTCTCTCTAGGTTGACCAGTGAGATGCCTACGGAAAAGCTTCAGCACTTGTCTGCAGGTAGACACTGACTCCTACCTTAACGTTTTACATGTTTCTAGATACTCCCTAATAATAGTAGACAGTGCAACAGCTCTGTATCGGACTGATTATTCTGGTCGTGGGGAATTAAACTCGAGGCAGCTGCACCTCGGCAGGTTTATGAGAATGCTGCTCAGGTTGGCAGATGAGGTTAGTATATATATGTGTACATCATTTAAAAATCAGTTATTTTACTCTCTATGAAACAAGAAACATGGAGTATGTCCGTGATGATCAGCCATAAGGCTAAACTAAACTTATAATAAATAAACAACTTAAACTCATTCCCTGGTGTAAACAATATACTTACTTAGTATCGAATAATTTTACCACATAATTGACACGGTTTCATTTAAAAGTTCTTCGAAATGAGTACATAAATGATGGCTCATTTTCGATTCGTTTTATCTTGATAATTTTATAAACTATTTTTCAATTCCAGTTTGGCGTAGCAGTAGTAATAACTAATCAGGTGGTGGCACAAGTTGACTCGGTGGGGGTTTTCAATGCTGACACCAAGAAACCTATTGGTGGACATATCATAGCTCATGCTTCAACCACTAGGCTTTATCTGCGGAAAGGAAGAGGTGATAATAGGTATAATTGTGTTTGAGAATTACTACCAATTTATGGACTTGATAGTTGTATACTACAAGCTTGCGGTGTACTAAGCCGAAAAGTGGTTTTTTACTTTATTTTTGGCGTCGCACTTTGTGCATTGACTAATGTCGTATTTCGGTATTTTCAACTATATTAAGAAAAATGTCAAGTTAAATAAGTCGTAAGTCACACAAAGTCTTGGTCGAGTCCGGTCATGCCTTAGTAAAGTACTGGTAACTTAAAGCTTTGACGACTTCGTAATTTTGGAAGCAATACAAATTCTGTTTCGCTACATTACATCACATTCCCACACTTGTGCACTTTTTAAACCTATATTTTCACAAAACTCGCAAAACAATTTTTGGAAAATAATATAATGCGGCAACACGATTTTTCCACGTTCCCGCCAAAAAGGAACATTTTTTTTGTAGCTGACAGGCTAGGTGTTTGACCACAGCTCCCCTGATTAAGTTATGGTGTGGTCGATGATGGTAAAGCACACCTGGAGCCTGGAATGAATGAACATGAATATAATAATTTATACTCCAGGGAGCCTCAACACAAAAGTTGGGAAACCTTGTTTTAGAGCCAATTTCCATACCAGGCTAGGGGGATGTTTTGCTACGTTACTTAATAGCAGTTGAGCTACAGTCAAACACTTAACTTACCAATCATAAAACTTATCATTATCATATTTTTAATAAAAATGTCTTACTTTCAGAGTTTGCAAGATCTATGATAGCCCGTGTTTGCCAGAAACAGAAGCCATGTTTGCTATCAGCACTGAAGGCATTACAGATGCTAAAGAATAAAATGTACATTTATATTTTTAGTAACTGAATCTTTAATTTTGCTTTGTCTCTAATAGATCCAGTGAAAAAGATAAGTCCTTTAACTAAAGCCCCCTTTATGACATGTAAAAATCTTTGTTTTTTTATTTAAATTGAATCTTCATCTTCTTGAATTTGTTTAAATATAAGGAATATTTACCATTTAACATAGCCTGCATTGTAAATAAGCTTGATCATAAATAACATAGGATTTGAAATAAAAATGCATTCAATTATAGATAACTTTTATTTACTCCCAACAATAGGAATTCGGGTACAATTTTAAAACTTTTCATTACATATCAACTGCAAACTGGTAACACGAATAAATGAGATCTATTGTTAATAATAAATGTATTGCTTCGTTTGACTTTTCGAGTGGTTGAAATCTCTCTCACAAATTGTGGAAATATTATGCAAGGGAGAAGTCGTGAGAAAGATGACAACAACTCTTCGAGTGTCACACATACTGGCTTACTGTCTAACATAGATCAAAACTGCTGGTACCAATTTATACACAAAAATGAATTAGATTTTTTTTGGCTGCCGCTAGAGCGATTAGGCGCAGAATGGCAAATTCGAGTCTCAAAAAGACTAATTCTCCAAATGGCAAGCTCTAAACTACTGATCGTAATCAAATTAGATTCTACAGAAAATCTAGAATTCTATAATTGAGAAAACAGTGCGGTTTCGTTCACGTTAATTGACGAAAAACCTTATTTTTAGCATTGCACGTGATGCATTCTAGCAGTGTTTAAGTAATTCACAAATTTTCAGGAGGATCTTCTCTGTAGAGAAGAAAACACGACAGATTTGAGATCTAAAAAAATTGTGGTCGACTTTACTACAAGTTTCTACGAAATTTTAGTGAAATTCGGCACTACCTAATTTTAAATATTAATTTAAAAAACACAAGTTTAGAATAATAAATTAATAATACAATGCAGCAACATGATTTTCCTGCGGTTCCGCCAAAGCTCGAGTGTGTGTGCGCGTGTTTTCCGTTCGTAAATTGACACAAGATTTCAGTTTTAATTGAAAAGTGTACCTACCTATAGTATATATCTTAAAATACTTGCAAATATTGAATTATTTGACATTGGCATATGTACAAAATGTAAAGTCAAAACCAGAGAAGTAGATAGCGTGACAGTTTCCTCATATTACAATATACATACCCTTCCCGGACGGACATATAATTATTTATTACCGTTGAACCCTTCACAGGTAGGCACCAGACCTGTAGATATTGGTACAGATAAAAAATCTATTGACTTGTTTTGCGGTAGTAAGCCAGTATGAGCGACAGTTACGTTAATTTGCAAGGCATTTGCGGTGCTCGGAAACTATACTAAGTAAATCAAGATTATACCTACTACTTACTAGAGTATTTTTTGACTCGTTCGAAATTGAAAACAAACATGGCCGACTATCATGGATGTGATTCAAAAGGCCATATTTTTTACACTTTTGTACAACAAAATATTAAAGAAATTAAAATAAATATAGTGAAATATCGCTTAGGATTAAATAAATTAGCATTACTTATGTATAATGTTTGAAGAAGCTTATATTTTACGTTTTTTATAACAGAATTTTATCTACTACGAAACGGGGGTGATTTCGGGGTGAAAAGCTGTTTCTGTGCAATCTCTTGTCATTTATCTATTAAGCGGCTGGACCAATTAATGGGGCTTTTTAGTTTAAAATAAAATTTTATTGTGATGTCTCTAGACTATTCAATGAAAAATCTGTCAAGGAGTTTGAATGTTATGAGCTTTTTTTGTAATCATCTATAATTTATTTATAATATTTATATGCACAGCCAACTAAATAAATAATTTCTTAGATTGTGTGTAAAAAGTATGTATATGTAAATTCAAAATTCGCAAAATGTAGGAAGACTTGTTGAATTTATTAGTTCATTTGTACAAAAATTACTCTTGAAAGTAAATGAATTGATTTGAACTGTCAACCGCCATCTTAGATTTTCTCTCATACACTCGTTTCGCCTCTGTGCTAGGAATCAGTCGCATTGCTTCCAAATCAAATAATAAGGATAATATAGTGCTACCATATTAATTGAAATCCTTAAATAATAGTTTTATTTCGTATCGAACCTCATATAACCTACAGGTTATGGAGCCCAGATTACGCGAGTGAAAATTAGTGACCGCGGTTCGACGATCTAAAAATAGATTAGTTACGTGTAATTTTTCGTTATGGAAAATACGAAGATAAAACGAAATATCAAACCCTTCGATGGCGAAAGGTACAGTATCTGGAAATTTCGAATACGTGCTTTGTTGAGTGAATTGGACATCATTAAGGTGATCGACGATGATCCGTTATTTCGCGACGAAGCATGGGAGAAAAACAATCGGATGGCCAAGAATGTGATCATTGAATATCTATCCGATTCGTACCTCAGTTTCGCGAAAGACGGTAGTTCAGCAAAAGATATTTTAAGAAGATTAGATACGCTGTACGAACGAAAAAGTGTTGCTACGCAGTTGGCGTTACGTAAAAAGTTATTAGCGTTAAAACTACTTGGTGATGTACCGCTTATAAAATATTTTGCTACTTTTGATGACCTCATAACTGAGCTGATTGCTGCTGGTGCAAAGTTAGAGGAAACTGACAAAGTGGCACATTTGTTGCTCACACTACCCTCAATTTACGATGGAGTCATTACTGCAATTGAAACATTATCGGAAGATAATTTGACATTAGCTTTCGTAAAAACACGATTATTAGATCATGAAGTGAAGTTGAAAAATGAATCTAGTGATACAAGCGCGAAAGTGTTACAAGTAGAAGCGAAGAATAATACGTGGAAGAAAAGAAAATTTGATAGTTTTCAGCAGTCAGATAAAAATAATAAGCAGAAGAAAAATAATTTACAATTCATGAAATGTTACCATTGTGGACGAAAAGGACATAAGAAAAATGATTGTTACTATTTCAAGAGAATCAATCAGAGGCATTTTGATAACAAAGAAAGAACAAGGACAGTACAAGCAGTTGAGATAAATGAAAATCAACCTTCAACATCGAATGATTTTTCAGGTTTTGCTTTTATGACCGGCGATTACCAAGAAGATAACCAAGGAAATAAAATTACATTTCTATTGGACTCGGGTGCATCAAACCACATCATAAACAGAGAAGATTTGTTTCTAAATTATGAAAATTTATCTACCCCACTAAAAATTTCAGTTGCTAAAAATAATGAATTTATTTCAGCTACTAAAAAAGGTATTTTGCAGGTTACAAGCAATATGGGAGTTACAGGTATTCTGAAGGATGTGTTATTTTGCCGTGAGGTTCCATACAACCTTCTATCGGTATCAAAGATGCAGCGAGCCGGGTATACAGTTATTTTTGACCAGGACGGCGCCCAAATATGTAAAAATGGTAAAACTGTTATGCGAGGTAAGTCAACTAACAATTTGATTGCTATAGATTTTGTTACGTCTGTAAACGTGTGTCACCCTGTTTCCCAAGCATGTGCTAGTGACAAGAAAAGCTACAAATTGTGGCATCAACGTTTAGGGCACTTGAGTAAAATGAAATTCTTAGAAATAAAACAGAATAAATTATTCGAGGATATGAATCAAATTGATTCAGTAGTGCCAGATAATGATTTATGTGAAGCTTGCATAAAAGGGAAACAGAGTCGACTACCGTTTAGTCAGGCTAAAGACAAAAGTCATATAAACAGACCATTATTTGTTGTGCATTCTGATGTTTGTGGCCCTATCACTCCAACGACTACAGATAATAAAAATTATTTCGTGATTTTTATTGATCAGTATACTCATTATTGTGTTACATACTTACTAACGTACAAATCTGACGTATTAGCTGCGTTTAAAGATTTTGTTGCAAAAAGTAAAGCAAAATTCAATTTGAAGGTAGTTAATTTATATTGCGATAACGGTGGCAAGGTAAAAAGCCTCGAGTAAAATATTTAAAGGTTTTTGGTTCTACGGTTTATGTACATAACAAAACTACTAAAGCTAAATTTGACGATAAATCATGGAAAGGTATTTTGATGGGTTATGAACCGAACGGTTATAAAGTTTGGAACCCTGATTGCGAAAAGTACATGGTAGTCAGAGATGTTATTGTGGGCGAGACTAATTTCCTTGAGTCCAGGCCTTCATGGAGGTCTGAAGAGAATGTTCAAAATTCTCATGACAAAACTGATAATAACAATGGTTCGAAATCAGTGTCAACCAAGTCTCGGAACTCTGGCAGTACTGGCAGTAAATCAGATAGCTTTAAATCTGATGGACTTAGTGAAAGTCCGACTAAAATTCGCAAAGTAAACCATGATAGTATAGGTCAAATGCAATCTGAAATTGATAAAGTTCGTTTTGATGAGTCATTACGGGAAAATAAAAACACAAAACAAAAGACTGAACTTAGAAGGAGTGATAGGTTCAAAAATCATCCCCCTGTGTCATATAAAGAAATTGATGATGATGATGATGATTGTTTGATGTGTGTTCGGTCAATTTTAAATGATGTACCAAAGTCATTTGATGAAGTCAAACATCGCCATGATCGAAGTCAATGGGAATGCGCGATTAGGGATGAGCTAAATTCATTACGTAAGAACAAAACATGGACGCTAGTACCACGACCCCCAAATAAAAACATTGTAGATTGTAAATGGATTTTTACAGTTAAAAACGACGAATTTGGAAATCCTCAACGATTTAAGGCGCGATTAGTTGCCAGAGGGTTTAGCCAAGAGTATCTTATGGACTTCAATGAAACGTTCGCACCTGTAGCAAGGATAGCTAGTTTTAGATTTATAATTAGCTTCGCGAATCAATTTAATTTGTTGGTTCATCATCTGGACGTTAAGACGGCCTTTTTAAATGGAAATCTGAAGGAAGAAATCTACATGAGAATTCCTGAAGGTATATTAAGTAAAGAAGGCTATGTTTGTAGATTGCAAAAGGCATTGTACGGACTAAAACAAGCAGCTAGGTGCTGGTTCGAACTATTTGAACAATCTTTGAAAGAAGAAGGATTTCAAAATTCTTCAGTAGATAGATGTATTTACATACTAGATAATGGGGACGTACGTAAAAATATATACGTGGTACTATATGTCGATGATTTGGTAGTAGTGTGCGCTGATATTGTTATGATGAATAATTTCAAAAGGTATTTGATGAGTAAATTTGAAATGACAGATTTAAATGAAATTAAATTGTTTCTCGGTATTAAAATCACTAGGGAAGGTGATCAAATTACTTTAGATCAAAGTGCATACATCAAAACAATCTTGACTAAATTTAATATGCATGACTGTAAACCTGTATCTACCCCCTTAGAAAATAAATTAAACTATGACGCATTGAACTCTGAAGAGAAATATAACGCTCCGTGCCGAAACGTTATAGGGTGCCTGATGTATGTTATGTTATGTACTCGGCCCGATCTAAGCGTCAGTATAAGTATACTGAGTAGGTACACACACAAAAATAATACAGAATTATGGCAATGTCTTAAACGGGTACTCAGGTACTTAAAAGGCACCATTGATTTGAAATTGTGTTACAAGCGGTGTAAATACAATGAGATTTTGTGTGGGTACGTAGACTCAGATTGGGGAGGTAATGATACAAGGGATAGAAAAAGTACAACTGGGTATTTATTTAAACTCTTTGACCAATGTACTATAACTTGGAGTACGAGAAAGCAGGCGTCAGTCGCAGCCTCCTCCACTGAAAGTGAATATATGGCATTGTTTGAGGCAGTAAAGGAAGCATTATGGCTTAAATCTTTAGCAGCCAGTGTGAAGATCAGCATTAATGATCCTATTACCCTATATGAGGACAACAATGGCTGTATAAGTATCGCTAACAATCCGACTAGTCACAAGCGATCAAAGCATATTGATATCAAATATCACTTCTCTCGAGAACAAGTAGAGAAAAATGTAATTAAATTAAAATACATTCCCACAGGTGATCAGCTGGCAGACACCCTGACGAAACCATTACCAGGAATAACTTTTCAAAGACTAAGAAGTAAAATGGGTTTACAGTAACTATTATATTATAAAACTTATATACAATATATGTAAAATTTAACTGTGTATAAATGTGATTAAAACTTGTATAATTGTAAAACATCATGATATTTAAGTTCATTGATAAATGAAATGGTCTGATTAGGTTTTACTGGGTTTCCCTAATCCTAGCAACAAATGTTGGACCATATTGTATTACCCCAGCAGATATTTGGAAGTATATGTGTGCTATTTAGTTAGTCAATTGAAATTGATTTTATGTTTGTTTACCGATTAATTTTTGAGGGGGCGTGTTGAATTTATTAGTTCATTTGTACAAAAATTACTCTTGAAAGTAAATGAATTGATTTGAACTGTCAACCGCCATCTTAGATTTTCTCTCATACACTCGTTTCGCCTCTGTGCTAGGAATCAGTCGCATTGCTTCCAAATCAAATAATAAGGATAATATAGTGCTACCATATTAATTGAAATCCTTAAATAATAGTTTTATTTCGTATCGAACCTCATATAACCTACAAGACTCAGTGGATAGACAACAGGGGTAGCCGGATTGTTCGAATATTGTTATATATAAATATTATGTATTAATTATTGTAAATATTAAGTTATAAATTTTAACAGCCCAGCTTAACGCCATTTTTTCTCACATATTGGTATAAACAGAAACAGACAAGTTTATTTCCTAACAGATTATCCATATAACAATGTTATGCGATTTTAATATACACAAAAACCTCTAGCCAATAAAAATATTAAGTTATCATTACAAAACATAAATTACTATCTAGATCTACCCACGAAACTAATTAAGTAAATCCTACAGTAGCAGCAACCGAAATCATTACTAAACCCAAAATCTAAATCAAATAAATTAACGTATAAATTACTAATAAATAAATAATTATTGTCTCGGTATTCAAGATA
The DNA here is from genome assembly GCA_905404145.2 of Biston betularia. Taxonomy (NCBI): domain Eukaryota; kingdom Metazoa; phylum Arthropoda; class Insecta; order Lepidoptera; family Geometridae; genus Biston; species Biston betularia. The sequence continues at coordinate 9,099,825 of FR989879.1, forward strand.
TTGATTTGATTTCATTATAGATAAAACAACATAAATTATTATTTATTAGTAGGTATTCAATATTATTTAAAAATCACGTAGGTAAATATTACAAAAAAATATATAAAATTACATGTACTTATTAATTTTTTTTACTACATTTTAAGGACATTTTCATCTAAATTAAGAAATCACTAAACTATAATTTTGGAAACTTGCCTCGTTCTTTTTTCAGCCACATACTTTAGGGTCATATAAAACGTAACGCTACCATATATTAGCGTAAAATTCTTTACGCCAAAATCAAAACAAACATTTAACCGAATTGCTCGTTTTGAACGGTCAAAATGAAATTTATGAGCGTTTTACTTTGAAAACGCGTTTACGGCAAGTTTTCTCGTGTAAATTAAAGAATAATGCCTCCGGTATACATAAATCACTAAAAGATAATATTATAATCTGACATTGAAATAAATGCTTCACACAACTTTTAATTATTTCTACGTTACGTGAGAAACTTTTTATTTGCGTTTCTAGTTATTGGCATATCTTTGTTTATGTCAAATGAAGTTTAATTTAAAAAAAAAAACATAGTTTTATAAAAAAATTGTACGACCCGATTTTCATAAAAAGTTTAACTGTAAATAAAAGCAGAAAAGAAAATGCGATTGTTTTAATGTCATTATTCGGATCTTAAGTTGTTTTTTTTCACACTTCCAACAATAAGATAAATAAAAAACGCAATTAAAATACATATTATCTCGCATTCGAAATATCTAGCGATCTATACATAATCCCTTGTTATCCGACTATATGTGTTTTGTTATAGTTTTTTATTGCATTCAGAAGTCTTCACTTAACTACAGCGTTTTTGTAATTTTTTTTTACAAATGTTTAAATCTATAGATATTATGCAAACCACAATCCGTAGTGGTATTCACATACTTTATGACTAATAGTTGATATTATTTTCAAAGCGCCAAGCTCCTTCGATTTCATACAGGAAGTTCTAGAGCGATATCAGGCTCAATTTGGAAAAGATTGCCAAAGTAATAAAAAAAAAACATTTATAACTAGGATTAGGTAATGGTTTGTTTTTGTGTCGTGTAAACAAATACATTTTTTTATTTTTTTTATGCTTGACAGGCTAGGTGTTTGACCACAGCTCACCTGATGTTAAGTGAAGGTGTGGTCGAAGATAACAAAGCACACCTAGCCTGGAATGGAACTGGCTCTCAAGTGAGGGTGCCGGAACACACCGTTAGGTGCTTGGCGGCAGATTTTCAACTTGAGGGAACGGCTCACAGTGAGCGGCTGACTGAGCAGCGTATCAGTCGCTAACTCAATATAGAGCGAGCGGCGAAACGTAGCCGTAGCCGTGTAGCTGCGTAGCGCTTGCGAACTCTTGGGCGGGAAGGTACGGTTAGTATATACCTATCAGCGTTCTGAAAGGAGTGGTTGTGTTTGTCGCCATGGATATTCTCGAAGTGATAGCTGTTTTGGAAGCTTTAAGCGCTTCGGTAGTCCAGCTCCAACTGATCGCTAGCACTGAGCCGCCGACTGTGAGCATCGTTCGCTGCGACTTAGCCGCTCATTGAATGAGCCGGCAAGCGAAATGCCGCAAATTGCGCACGCTATCCGGACACAGCCATTTAAAACAGAGGGGAGCGAACTAGAAGCAATCAGTGAGCCGCTCACTGTGAGCCTAATAGGGACGCGGCTTTATTTCCATGGCGTGGATTGTCATCGGTTGCCAATACGTCATATATTTTTTAACTTATACGGGATTGATTACGCTTAATGACTTCTAATACTCCGACTATACTTTGGATCACATTCGGAGACCGATTTACTTAGTAGCACGTTTCGAAAAATCAGTTATAAGACATTTTAATCAGACCAATTTGAACTTGATTTCCTTCTATCAACTCTATAAATGCTAAAGGCACAACATAATGGAACCCAAAGCTTCACCACATATTAAGGCTTGATTAAACTATCTCATTTTTTTTAAAACAAGAAACTGAAAACGTACGTATCAAAACCTATTGAGTACAAATATTACTACTATGTACTTTTATCTGCATAGGCATTTGTCACATGAAAATACAGTGAAAATTTCAACTCGTTTAACATGTAGTACCTAGCGGATCAAAAGTTCGTACGAACGATACGATGCGATTATTTAGGTTTAAAGAATTTATTCTCAATAAGACACATTGTCACCTGTAGTATTAATATTTTTAGTAATAACGAAAATACCACGGAACAAACAGTTCCAAAATTTCCTCGGTGGAGGCTTAAGAACACTAGATTTTTTAATAATATTTTACAAACTTTCGTCGGTCATAAACAAATTTATATCCTACCCATATAACGCGTTCATTTGTTCAAAATCGAATGATTTGATAATATGTATAGAGCTAATTGAGACTTTAACGTTTGATAATGCGACAAATGCCTATGATCTAACATTTGCAGATATACCGAGAGATAGAGAGATGGATATGTTATTCTCCATTTGGCTCTTATTAGTCAGGTAGACTTGACCAAATTTTCTCGTCCGTTTGCATACCGCAGTTCAGTCGAACCAAGTGTTTTTAGATGTGGTCATCTGTAAAAGTATAAAAAATAACAATAGTGTAATCAAACCTTTATGCCAGTGACGTTAAGGTATATACTCATAGTTTGGTGTCTGAAGGCACTCCGCTGATTCCGGCGACATCTGGTACGAGCGGGACAGGTATAACGGGCGAGGATAAAGCACACTCTCGCGCTAGCCTCGCGTGTTCTGTAGCTACTAGAGCTCGGAGTTCGTCCTGTAAAACGTAGTTTATTAAATTAAATAATTTGCTAAGAAATTACGATCCATCATAGTTTTTTTTATGGACAAGCTAAGGTGTTTGATCACACCTCACCTGATATTAAGTGACGGTGTGGTCGAAGATGGTAAATCATACCTAGCCTGGAATAGGTTTTTCACTTATACTGGATGTTTAGTCAATGGGAATTATACTACAATATGAGAAATTACCTGTGGTTGTTTTTGAGGGCAAGGGCCCTTAGTCACGCCATAACTTGAGAACAATTTTACAGGAATTATTCGTATTTTTTTAGAATTTCTAGTATTAAGTAAAAAAATTAACAGACACAACTAATCGAACTGCCAATAGGTAATGTAAAAAATTAGACATTAACTGAAATGGAGAAATGGAAAAAAATGGAATGGAGAATGGAATGGAATTGACTTGAACAGCGTACACTGAATAATGATCTTAATATCAGTGAAGTTAGTGACACAGAAAAAGTTACGCTTCTGTGAACCTTATTGCGGAAGCATACGACATGCGGTCGCGTAGCTTTTTGGTGATAGCCTAAGTTAAATGGCAATAACAGCTCACTTTACTGAGCTGACCTTACACTTAGACAGGAATGGGATGGGATTTGATTTGGATAGGACTTGGATTTGGCGAGCTCTCCAGTCTGCCATGTGTGACCGAACAGATATGAAGAGAGACTCACCCCCCAGCCGAGGCTGTCGGCGAGCAGCTGGCAGCCCGAATCGCAGTCGCCGAGCTGCGCTACGTCCCGCGTGCCTCCCTCCAGCTGCAGCCCACCTCCCATGCCGAGCATTCGCATGATGGGTGAACGCACGCCTGCTTTCTCGCGGTTTATCAGCAGCCGCGGACACCAGTCCGGAACCCTGCACACAAATGAACACCCTGATTCTACTACCGTACAAACTCAACGCGACAAAGCGACACCAAACCAGTGCAATTACAAAAACGGTATGATTCCACTTTTACCGGCCAGCTCGAAACGAAGCAATGCTTGTACTTTTGGAACTATGTAGGTCACTGATAGAATACTTTTATACTGTTTTTTTTGGAAATTAAATTATGTAATATACATCATTTTTATAGAAGTTGAAGTCTCTCTTATCCAGGTCCAACTATAGCAAGGTTTACTGTACATACATTTAGAACAACCTCTTATAGAACAAACTATGTTTGGCACATATTTATTGTAGATAGGAATCAAATCCTTACCACAGTAAATACGTAACAGTAGGTTATCTAAGGCCGCCCGCCGAGTTATTAGCCTACTCTTGCGTTGATCCCCAGGGTTGTCACTTTTACTTTTAGTTAATATTTTCGAACAAGCAGCACTTGATCTAAATTTATGCAACAAAAAGCATATTATGTATGATTGAATATTTTACCAATTTATAAATTTAGTAAAAATAAAAAGCCTTTATTCACATAACATTTATTATATTATTGAGGCACCCGAAAACACTACAATATTTTTTCCCCTTTTTTGAAGTCATGATACTCGTAATAATTAATATTATGGTAAGTGGCCGGCGAGAGTTGACGAACGCGAGCGGTCATGTAACGTACGCACGTGCCCACAGTCGCGCTGCACAGCCCGTTCTGCCGCCACCTTATTCCTCCATATATTATGCTAGCGTGTGCGTGAAATCGCGTGCCGACACGGCGCGCGGCGCGCACGCACACATTCAAACCGAGAGCGGCACGTTTGTATGAAGATATTTTACTGTATGTTTACTGTGTCCTTACCCTCCAGTTTGAGAAGTAGAACTACTAGCAAGTAATCAGTATACTAGGCAAGGAATTAATAACTCACATATCAATAAGAGAAGCGAAGGGCTGCACTTCAAGCGAGGAACCCATGATAATAAGCATGTCACAATGCTGGAAGTCCTCCGACAAGCACTGCTGGAACCGCTCCGGGAGACTCTCCCCAAAGAACACAATGTCTGGCTTCACTACTCCTGGGCATTCTGTGCATATTGGGATCTGGTCAGCAAATATTCTTTCTGAAATAAAAATGAAGGATTTAGACCAGCGCAGCTGCAGAAAAAACAAGATGCTATTTACTATATATAGTATTTGTGGGAGGAATTTTATTATCTGATTTATACAAATACAGAGTACATAGGATATTTTTAAATCTTTAACAGGTTTGTCCTTGACCACAGCTTAAGTGACAATGTCGCCGAAGATGGTAAACACACCTAGCCTGGAATGGAACTGGCTCTCAAGTGAGGCTGCCGGAACACAACATTAGACTCTTGGCAGCAGATTTTCAACTTGAAGGTGATAGCTAGCCAGCCGAGTACTAGAAAGTAGAAAAACCCTACCACCATGCTATGGTTTCCTCACAATGTTTTTCCTTCACCAACAGCTCAAGCTCATTGTTGGGGTTTTTTATTTATTTATTTATTTATTTATCATCGCTACAAATGCGCTACGCTTAGGACACGATCGGGATGTACTAAACTGAACGGCAGTATTTACTATTATCGATGTGATTTCTTGAAATTGTTAAAAAAATATAGCTACCCTATACATTTGGTTCAGTAATTAATTTTGCTGATTCATAACAATACCTTTAACAAACTCAAGACAGTATTCCTTGCGACATTCCAGACAGTGAGATGTGTAGAATGTGCCATGGGCTTCCACTATCTTGTTGTCGGGGATTTCTGCACATCGCTCGAGAGTGTCTATGTTCTGTGTGTAGTGACGGAGGAGTAGCCCTGAAATTTTATGTAAAAGTCATAAGACGAACAATACACTCTCCTGATGGTAAGAGATAACGCATGTCCATGACCATTGCATCGATACACAGAAGTTTTAGTTGCAGCTGGAGCTGTGGACCTAACAAGTGACGTTATGTACAATCATTACTATGTGGAAATTGGTGCAAAGTTTATTAATAGCAACAAGATAAAACTGAGAAAAGTTGAAATAATAATTGTGTAAATGATAAATTGTATTTGACACACCTTCAATCAAATTAAAGATATATTTGATGATATATTTGACATTGGAATCAGCTGCCCGAGTGGGTGTTCCCCAATGAATATAGTCTGGGTACCTTCAAGTCGCGAGTGAATCGGTTTCTTCTAGGCGAGCGTGCTCCACCGTAGACCGCATCTTCGCTTAACATCAGGCGGGATGGCGGTCAAACGCAAGCCTATCTACTATTAAAAAAAAAAAAAAAAAATATTTTCATTTCATTTTTACAAATGTACTTAGTTAAAATTTTGCTAAAATTTGACTTGTAACATCGGTGTTATCAATAAAATATTTGTATTTGTAATGTAGCAAAACAAAAAATACGTTCAATCACTTTTTTAACTCGATTTCTTACCTTTTTCATTTAATAACCTTATGAAATAATGTGAAATAGTTGGTTTAAAGTTCCCTGGATACAATTCTTTGGCTAACATGAAGAATGGTTTAGGATTTTGTCTGAAGAAATTGATTTCGAATATTGCCTGTGGTTCGGGGAGATTGTATTTCTGTAAATTGTGATATAGGCCAGTCTCTGGGCTGCGAAAATCTGGTATACCAGCCGCTGAAATAAAGAAAAACATTTACCTAAGTGCACATTTTATACTTAAGTACAAAGTTAACATTACAAAAATAAAGTACCTAAGTAATTTTGGGCTATGTTTCTAGGCTATATTCAATATTTTTTAAAGTTGTCAAAATGTCTAAGCAAAGTTTTAGAAAGATTACAAATTAGAGTAAATGTGTAAGTAGATGCTGTATATCAACATACAAAATATTCCATAAACATTAGCCAAATGACCTTGTGATAAACAGAATTTTCCATTATAAACAACACTAATAGCTGTCACATTGGTGATAACTATGAAAATTAGTGAAAATTCATGTCCCTGCTAAGAGACTTTCGGTGATTAAATTAATACAACTAAGTTTTACTTTCTTTATAAGTTTCATATCAATAAGAGATCAAATTTCTAGACATTTTAGTACCTGTGAATTTTCTTTGTAATTTTTTATAAAACAATAATCATACTTACATGTCGATATACCGGCTCCAGATAATGTTATCACTTTCTTACATCTCTCACTTTTCATCCATTTCACTATACCGTCTAAGTTAACTTCATCTAAAACTTTTTCCACTGGCGACGGTGGCTTAGGAGGCTCATAGAAACCCAGTTTTGTGGCCAGGTACCTTCGCACGGAGTCCACATCCCAGTCTCTTACCCTGGAGCTGAGAGTCTCACTATCAGAATCAGTTGGCGGGACATCTTCCGAATGCCTATCGATGGGATCATCACCTATAAGAACAGCATGACCATTATAAATGCTCCGCATAGTTAATTAATCATAAAAGCATTGAGAACTTACCGTCGCTTTTTCCCGGTGGCGAATTTGCAGACATTTTTCTTATATTTATTAAACTGCGACTTGAAATCTTTGTCCAGATTTGACACTGCCTTTTTGACAGATAAAAATACAAGATTTGCATTCTCGGAAATAGCTACATACAATAACATATTTCATGGCATTGGTACAAAGTTCACGTTTGATAAAATTCTGTTTTTTTTTTCTAAAGTGCAAGATTAATTGTCTTTAGGCTTTTTCTTAATTGCAAAATAAGATGTTATAGATATTGACACTGTTCCAAAAAGTAAATAATAGGTCTAAAGGCCGTAATATTACAAAAAAGTATATTTTTGTACTGTTTGTATAAAACGACTTATTCGTAACAGTCTTCGTAAACGATGTTTTTTTTTTGGCTTAGCACGGTCACGGCTCGCGTGTTGCATTACTTATTCCTACGTACCTGATCAACATTATGTTGCTCGCCGAGAGAATGAGACTAGAAAAATGGGATGATTTATAGTTCTTTAGTTTTAATGATATTTTACATAATTATATCGCAAAATTGAAATAAATCGAAGTAGTAGAAAATATACAATTTCCACAAAACTGCAGACAGACAACCCAAGGATTATTCCGCAATATCCGCCTACGTTACCTGTAAATTAAAAGACAAAAATGATTTAGTGGCTCTTGCATATTAATTTATGACAATTAAATACTTAGTACGTGACCATTATTTATGTAAGTATAAAAAAAGTTTAGGTACTTAAACTCCCACCAAGGGTAAGTACAAGCCCCACTTTCCATAACTAAGTTTAACTAAGTACTTATTACTTAAATCACATAAATTGCGCCTCTGATTTTAGAAATCAATAACGGTAACAACTGTGGATAAGCTTCACTTAAAAAAGTTGATTGCGTCTAATGTTTGGTCTGTGTCTGATTTTCACGTGTTATAAATACCTATTTTAGGTTTTCGAGTTGACAGAATATTTAAATCTGATTAAGTTTAAACAACGTTTAAAATTAAAAGTATGATTAAAAAGGTCATAGAAACATCTTACTCACTTAAAACTTCAAACCAGTAAGAAACAACGTCAAGCCGATCGAACAGACCATCTGAACTAGGGTAGTAAACGCTCAAAAATATTTTATTCGTCGTGTTTATGTTTTGTCTGAAAATATGAAAAGGTATAATGAATCAACACTAACAGTAAGGCCCGTGCGTGTGGATTCACCATTTGAGGTAAGACGAGGAGGACAAGTGCCCGCCTGTCGTACCTACTCTGATATGACTCTTTGACCTGGATGTGATTGACGCACTAATCTACAGTGGCGGCCTTAGGGGGTGGCAAGCAGGGCAACCGCCCGGGGCCTCGCTCTTGCAGGGGCCTCTCGTCCTCGTAGAAAAAAGTCTTTACCATAATAATTATGGTAAAGACTTATTATGTGTAATTGTGTATCTCGCGCCTCGCACTTAACAAAACCCCCCCTGAACGCACGGTTTCATTATTAGTGCAAGCATGTTACGGTCACTCGAGCACTCGGAACTATTTTTTTAGTAAAACGGACTGAAAAAAAAGGGCCTCACAATGATCTGTCGCCCCGGGCCTCGCAACAGCTAAGGCCGCCGCTGATAATCGGAGTATCCGAGCTAATCAAACGTCGTAAGTCCCTTTTAAGTAAAACAAAAATATGACTAACAGACTCATAAACCAACAATATAAAAAAATATGTAGGTACCTACTTAATTTAATAATTAGAAGAAATGTTGAAAAATAAAATGTGGTTTGGTTATTAGAAGGATTACAATATTGTTGGAAAATCTTACAAAAATTTATCCATATAATATGCCCTCTGTGTGAGCAATTTCATAGGCGTTTTGTAAGACTTGGTGAAGTGCTGCGTCAATTCGCAGTCGGGCAAGCAGTCGGGGCAGAACAGGGAATCCTCCATTTCTACCTCCAGGCCTTCGGTCTTCTCTGCGTCTATTGGGTATAGGTATAGAAGCTTTTCTGTAACAATCGAAGTTTTAATAAAATATTGTTGGTATATCACACAAATAAATGCAAAAGCTGGTCTGTCTGTTTGTTTGTATGTTTATTAGTTCTTATACATAGTAATCTGTAAAGGTTTAATGATTTCGGACGCAACTTTTCGTGAATGAAGCTTAAACTCGAGATATTTTTTTTAAAAGACCATTTTCATAAATATTTAGATAGCTAAAGTTCCTGGTCGAATAATATTTCTAATAGTTTCAATTAAAACTATAAATGGTATTAATACAGCAGGAGTTCCTTGTGGGATTATATGAGAGAATATATGTTGGTAATTATTAATTCATCCATATAGTATAAATCTTAATCATAAAGGTAATGAAATTGAAAGAGATAAAGTTAAATGGCTTGTACTTGTAAAAATATAAGGAAATAACCCTAAAAAATTATTAAATAAGATAAATGAAAATAAGGAAATAAAAATAAATGTTGATCCTTGAAAATAATTATTTTTTAATAAGGTTTTAAATTCATTGTGTAATTACAGCTCACCAAACAGAACCACTAACAACTCCGCTTGGCGATCAAGTACCTACCTACTAGTCAAGAGTATATTTTAATTGAATTGTGACTTTATGAATAGGTATTTCCTGGGGAAGCGCCCTCCATTTTCGGCCATAGCAGCTCTTCGCATCAGGTGAGACCATGGCCAAAATCATGCCTAGTCTATTGTAAAAAAACGGTGAAAAAGTTTTTTTCTATTTGCGCAGTAAGGATATAAAACTCTTTGCAGGAGTCTTGTTTCCCGAACACAACAAAATGGGTGTCAATTTTTTAAACACTAGTCAGGTTCCTAGATTAGAGAAAGAGTGTTTAGAGTTTTGGCGGGGACGCGGAAATAGTTGTGTCGCCCCGTTGTATTTTTTTCCAAAACTAGTGATTTTTCGAGTGTTTATACATAAAAATGGTGGTGTTTTATTTATAAAGTGCCGAATCACAAGCGTGAGTGTGGGAAAATAATATAATGTGGTGAAACATGACTTTTCGTGTTGCTTCCGAAACTCCATCGAAGCTTTATAGTAAAATCGCCACTTCTTCACTAAATGACTGGACTTAACTGACACGGACTGTAGGTACTTGACCAAGACTGGACTTTGACTATAACTATAGCTTCGAGGCAACTTATTTAACTTTTGAAAATTGAAAATATAAAACACTTGACACTGGCAAATGCTCAAAATGCGACGCCAAAACCAAAGAAAAAAAAGGTTCCTAGAGTAGAGTAAGGGACTAAGACTAAGGGTTCTTTATCTGCATCATGGTTTAACATCAGGCAGGATGTGATTAAACGCGAACCTATTAAGAATAAATAAAAAATGAAGCCCTGTTTGGTATGACTTTTAAAAATGTTGTCTACCTTTGTACTTATTGAGGCACATCAAATCATCCATGGTGCAGATGGGTCCCTCAGTTTTTTTCGCAGGTAGAAAGTAAGGAATGCACTTGCACAAAGACTGGATAGCTCTGATACGGCAGCGAACGATACAAGCGCTATACGAATACATGTGGTTGAATTCGTGCGCGAGCTCTTCTTTGAAAAGGCATTTGCGCTGGGAAAAGAAGGTTGAGGTTTTATGTACCTAAATGCCAAGTCAAATTATTTACTTGAAGGCATATCTCCCTAAAACAGGAAGTACACAACACATAACAACACACACACACACACATAACATTAGGTGAGCTGTGGTCAAACAACTAGCCTGTCAACCATTAAAAAAAAAGAAAAAGAAAGTACAGTACAGTCGTAATTACAGGTGCTATCCCGTTTTAAAGAGAACTGTAGCTAGCGAAATGATAGCCCTAATGATAATAATCGAATGTCTGAATGTCATGATCGCTAATGCGGCAATGACTTGGACTTTGTTTACTTAGGATCTATAAAGGATTGGTTACCTCTCAAGGTTTTGAGTAGACGTTGTCTTTTAGGTAGGTAGGTACCTACTATTAGCGTCCCGTTCATCTTTCGTTTAAAAAAGTTTTATCGTTTACAAGTAAAATTTGAATTTAAAATCATGCTATGTGATTTACTTTGGCTATCATAAGGTTACGCGAAACGGTTGTGAAAAGTCATTGTAGGTACTCAACATTATGAGTATGACCTAATTTTTCTACCGAGCAAACCCTGAAACCGCGAAAAAATTTAGTTGTTCTATAGTAAAATATCATTCGCCCTCGACAAAATGTATAGAGTGAAATAGCTTACTTTTCCGCTTTTTCACTGTAACTTCGCTAGTAAAAAAACGTTCACAATGACTTTTTCAAATTTGTTTATTGAATTTTCATATAAAAAGCAATTAAACTAACTTGTATGCCTATCTACTGTTATAAGAAGCATAATATTCAATTTACAACATTAGACAACTAAATGCAGAATTTGTTTAAAAAAATGATAGGTAATTATGTCCTAATGATGAGCACAATGACGCCCTATCGACTTTGTGCTTCCGTTCGCCGTAACCCTGCATAATCTGTTCAGTGACGATGCGGGTATTAGACTAACCCGATAGCCCGATACAGGGCCTAAAAAATCTAAGCTTGTGATGATACAATGATAATGCTCACAATTTTCAGCGGGTACTTCCTAACTTCAGGCGAGGCGACCTGCTTTATAGACTTGAGCTGCAGGAACTCGGCGTGGTCGGGCTCCGCGATGCGATGGGTCAGCCGGCCGGCGCTCAGATCAGCGAAGTGGGTTGGGTCGTATAACAATATCTGGTGGAAACATGCGCCGGAAACAATTTAACACTACGTAGGGTTATTTGCAATTTGTGCGTATTTTCGACGGAATCAAATCGATGCCCGTTATACATATTATCAGTCCGATATTAAAAGTGAAAAAAGCTATAACTAAATTTGATTTTACAATATCTTAATTGGATTACGATTCAAAAATATTTTGATTAAATAGTAAAGAAAGATACAACAAGGGCGCCAAGCCTGGCTTGAGGCATGGAAAAATATGTAAAGTTATCTTAGTAGGTACCTAATTTAATGTATTTTATGCATTTTATATTTCATTATGTTTAATTAATAAAATGTCTACTGAATTTCCTGCACCAATGTATACCTAGTGAAATAATAGTGAAACACGTATTTTCGTGATGTAGGTACTTATTTAAAACCCCGTTGAATGTTCTAGTAAAGTCACCATTCACTAGATAATGAACTAGACTTGACCGTAACTTAATTTACTACGGTTTAACTTTTTTCATTTGAATTTAGCATCTAAATATCGCAATAAGTAGATACTTGAAGTTGGCAATATCCACAAAGTGCGATGTCAATACTGAAAAAAAAGAAATGATCGATTCGTGATGTTTGTACTTATATTTAATGAACAACCATCAAACCATGTTAGAGGCCTTGGGCGGACCAATTGGTATAATTTCGAAGCTCTAAGTTTTGACTTTTTTGACCAATTAGGCGTTTAAAAAACGATATCTGTCGATTTCATTTCAGTTAGTTTTACTACCATACAGTGGGCGACATAAAGGCAAAATAGTCTATAAGACGCAAAGAAAGCATCGCCAACTAGAATCCTCGTATGACACTAAAAATAGCCTGAAGACCCGATTTATCGTTGTACCGTTTTTACATCTATAATAATAATCATGACTATGCGACCAACTTTAACATCACGAAAAAAAACAGCCAATCCCACAGAATTTTATAAGGTATTTACATATAATAGTGTCTGAGGCTGTTCCATAAATGTCATTAGCATTGGCAACTTTGCATCAAAATGTATTGAATAGCTGAGTTGGTCCCAATGTCTAATACCTACTAAATGTTCTTTTTTACTTCAGCTCTACAGACACCACCGTGTTCTCTGTAAACTTAAAACAGTTTTTTACTAAATAGAATGAGCTCTATTTTTTTGTTTCGAATACTATGAGGTTAAAAATTTTGGTAAAGCTGGTTTTTGGTACTACTTTTCCGTGCTACCCTGTAGAGATCGCGCCGTCACAGTTCGGTGCAAATAACTAATATCTGTTTCGATAATGATCGACATTACAAAGTAAACACAAACACACCGCAGTCCACTATTGACTTAAAAATTCGATATGCCCTAGACCCCTTCGTAACCTCGACCCTTCAAAGCTTATAAATAAATCTAGCGCTCCGACGACAGCACAACAACGAGTTCGGTCACGCTAAGCCCGGTTTTCATCAAACAGATGCCACATTTCCAATTTCTGTGACTTACCAAAGACAGGTCGAGTGTATTGTTATCAAAGTGCACGTAACCAATTTATTGCAAATCAAACTTGATTTTTTTCGACTTAGGCTTCTTCATAGTCAGCCTATTATAGTCCACTGCAGAACATAACAAAGTCAAAGTCAAGTCTGCAAAGTCTTTCCGATGTCACGCCAATCAGCTTTTTGCTTCTAACTACTACCTCGTAATCGTATAACGTCACTCTACCCAGTATCAGAGTGTTCTACTCATTTACCAGTTCAGGGTCTTCAGTATAGACGAAGTCCACCGTTAGGGTGGGTTATGATTTATCGATTTTTACTTTGACACCTCGATATTAATGATTTGGTCTACTTTTATGGTGCTGGTTCGCACTCTTTTTACATAGATTTCATCTTTCTTTTGTCTGAGGCCATAGATACTGTAAAACTACTATTTTGGCATAAACATTGCATAGAAAAAAATCTTTTACCAACTCACATCAAACCCCCTAAAGTTGGTTATGGGGTAAGCATAGTCTTCAAGCATGGGATCTAAAATAACATTCAGGCCTTTCTGAAATCCAGGCAGATGCTGTCGCTTCCGCCTTGCTATGGTTACGTTCGACCTGTAAGCAATAAAAAAAATAGGACAGCTGTGACGTTTTTAAGCACTTTCAGCGCATACTTCTTTGTAAGGTACGGGTTGCATCCATATGGGATACAACTCTCATCTCTAGAGCGGCCCAGTGAGGTACCACTTTGCTTCACTTGACTTCCTACAGAGGAGTTGTTAGACTCGTTGACGACCCAAAACTTGCTGGTATACTGATAGGCTACCGCTGAGCCTGCTTTGTACATTAGGCTTGTTTAGCTTATTTTAAAATTGTTTCAATGGCTAATGCTATGAAGAGTTTCAAAATTTTTAACCTCATAGTATTCGAAACAAAAATAAATGGTCGTCGTATGGTCGTGAGAAAGCTCTCCCGCATATTGTAGATACGTGGAAGGCTCGGACAATTTGCTTTTACAGTTTGTTTCTGCCACGTAGGTACCTATGACGTAGAGAACGCTCTTCCACGGGAGGCCTTTTCGCAGAGCTTTAAAATGGAGCGCGGTAAGCCAATACTCCTAACCTAAGAGAAGGCATTGGCAACGTTTCTGTTTTTGCAAATGTTCATAGGCGACGGTGACCACTTGTTAAAAACTATGACGTTCAGGGATTTTGTATCTAACTGATATAACAACTGGGCTTAAATAATTGGTGATATCGACGGTTATCGACTTCAGCCTTAAAAAGTACGTCACGACTGATAATAGCATTGGCAGCAACGATTCACCTAAATTTTCTCCGTTAGCAAGTCCTAGATCCTTATAGACTACGCCAAGTAGGTACTTACGATGGAGTGAAATCGTAGTCGCTAATGTAGTTAAAAATGCAGCAATGGCCGCGTGCTGTTCTGTGGACCGCGAACAGACTGCCACAGGGTACTATATTCCCTTCCCACGAGCACCTCAACAGCATTTCGTCACAGGATGGAGCCAACTGGAGACAATACCATGGTCAATATCCTCAGTAAGAAGAAGGTATTGGAATTCTCCGGGATTCCAGAACATATTTGCGTTTGACCACACCTTCCCTGATGTTAAGCAGCAGTAGTACTTTAGACCGATCCGAAGCCGACCACGTGTGAATCGCTTTCATGGTTTTTTTGACAGGCTAGGTTATACCTCAGCTCACCTGATGTTAAGTGACGGTATGGTCGAAAATGGTAAACACACCTAGCCTGGAATGGAATTGGCTCTTGTGAGGCTTTCGGAAGACATTGTTAGTTTCCCACTAAGGATTCTGAAAGGTAGACAAATTCTATCTTGGAAAACACAGGTGCTACAGCTAGTATCAAGTAATAAATAATAGTAGATAAATCGCCTTCAGTGCACGAGTCCGTCAGTTACCATTTTCATAGTTTCCACAATTTTCATCGAATTGTATTTATTTTTAGACACCACGTCAAGGAACGTATGTCCTGTCCATCTGTCTTCAAAACTGAAGTCTAAAAGCCGACCGGCTTGCAAGGCAAAATGCTCCACATATTCTACGGTCTCATTACGGAATTCTGGCCTTGAAGCTTGCCTGAAAACCAAGAATTATGTTATAATTCAGACCTATCTTTATAACCTGTTAAAACTATTTTGGTAAATGAAAGGATTTTTAAAAATACGTAGGGTATTTACAAAAAGTAACTTAAAAATAAGATCTATAGTAATTAGACAGAGAGATCATTTTTAAGTAAATATTTTCAAAGCACTCTCCGCCAGCGTCTATACAATGTTTCATGCGTCTGAGCCAATTTTTGGAACGCTTTTTCCATATCTTCTACAGCCATATCGAAAGCTGTTAGTGCATCCTCAAGCGATGAAAATTGTATACCTTTTAGTTGATTTTTTATTGCAGGGAATAAAAAGTCGGTGCTAAATCAAGGCAGTAAGGAGGGTGGATTAAAAAGTTTAATCTGTGTTCAGTTCAATGAATTCAGGAAGTCTCGCATTTTGAGCGCTGAGTACGCAGGCCGCGTTGTTGTCGAGGTGAAGTTGAACCCCGTGAAGCCCCGTGTTGGTCGTAGTCGTGGTTTACTCACAACAATAAATACTTCTGGCTACTATAATACCATACGACTTTGAAATTGACACCAAATACTCAGTCAAAGAGATAAGACTGAGAGAACAGTTCGACCGGTTTTTTATTTTAACGTTAAAATTACTCTACTTATTAGTTGACCAATTTCGGTGATTCACAAAATGTTTAATTATACAAAATGTGAAAATTGCGTACAATTAGTACATACAAATAAATAAATGAATTTTGAAGTTCATTTCACACAGATTCATCTAGCCCTAAACTAAGCAAACTTTGTAGTACCTACTATAGGAACTAGATAATTGAAGAATACTTATTAACTTTTTCTTTGTTTGTAAATACATAATTTTATGATAGACACATGTTTTACACAAGTTTTAGGTGGTAGTCGAACTTTTGCTCAACAGCCAGAATTTAAACCAAATGAGTTAACGAGGCAGGCAGGCATTGATGGATGTTTCGCTGTCGCCCATGTCAACGCAACCCCTTGAATGCTTCTCGTCATCACTGTCTCAACACACATACATAAAATATTTCACCCAACTCACTGGAGCTTCTATGCTACCGGCCCAGAGCTTCGCTCCGATACTTCTACTTCCAGCATCTATCCGAGCCAAAAGCATCTACCTATCAGTGAATTGTTCGCACTGACTGATCATTTGGAGTTGTTCGATCGTCTTGTTCCACTGGAATTTGCTAGGATGCTAGCTATGGAACCGGGTTGGCTCGAATAGATGCTGGTGGGGGAAATGCACAAAATACCCCAATCTGTGCAGGATCTATCGCGTCGATGTTGAATAAGAGAAAGAAGGCAGTTGAATAACAAATGAAATACTAACAACTTAACAGCAAAAATGTGCAGTGCCTTCTTGCTAATCCTGTTGATATTGCACAGCGCTACAGCGGGGAAATCGATCTTCCCTATGGGGTACGTGGCGGACTCTGTCGATACTATCAGTGTGTTGACCAAGGCATTGGACCAGATGCAGTACAGCAAATACCAGAGTAAGCTCACTAGTAAGCCGAACAAGCATATGCGGACCATTCTGAAAATTAATCAGGTATTTGTAACTACACGCAACTCAGCGTTAAATCACCAACTCTCCTGTAAGTAAGCGACACGCGACGATATGGTCAGAGATGAAGAATACAATTAGAAGTGCCTATTCACTCTAACCTTGACAAGCCCTAGATTAGAAACAAGGAAACCAGCAATTTATTTTATTCCTTGACCTTTGTAATTGAAACATAGAGTCAGAGCGTTTGGCACATATTCAAAGTAAAATCTGTAGAAGGTACATTAATAACGTCGGGTCTTCGTTTTTCTATCTATCTATATGTAATTTATATTTTAATTACACAGCTTTTAATCTACCTTTCTAGCAAGCGCCAGGTAAATCATGCTCTGCACATTTCAACAAGTGAGAGTGAGAAAGTCGAGATTGATCGTGGACAATTATGACATCTCATGTAACAATGTTAGTTTCTTCTTTAAAAAAATATAGCTCGGTGGTTTCAGAACTCACACCACAAGGCGTAGATTCCAAAATTAACTATGACATTGAATTTTTTTTCATTAGATCTCTATCTTATGAAATGAATTATGGGGCAAAGCAAGCAAGGCAAAGGTAAGCGTACCTCTTGATGGTGAGAAGTCTCCACCACTAAAAGACATCTGGAACCACCAGACGCTGAGAAGGCGGGTTGTCTACCTTTTAAGGGCAAGTATACTTTTAATCCATAAATAAATAAAAAATATTGGTATTATACTCGTATATTTATCCATGGAAAAGCGAAACATCGTAAGGAGACCCCCCACACTCAGAGAATAAATTTATTTAATGGCTTATATGAAGCCCATAACCTGAATGATGTTCTCTCAACTGGACGATCCAAAATCGGGGACATAAAGAAAAATATACCTACCCGTAAGCTTACCTTTGCAACCAGCTAATTTTCGGATCACATATCTGCTTGACCCCGCTAATGGAACAGCTTCTAGAATATTCTATTAGAGTTTCAAGGAAGCTCCTTCTTATTATCATCTCTACAGACATGACCTTTCGAGTCCTGTATTCTTTCCACCAGGGGTCTTTGGCTGGTTCCATTTTGGTATACTACCGCTAGAGATGACCTTGAATAGAGATTTGTATTCTGAATATTTTAAAAGCAAGGATGCCTAATTTTATTTTTTCATATTAGTTACTTGTGATGGTTTGTTTCATTTGTAAACGACCTATTGTTTACGTAAATGGAATTGAATTTAGATATTAGGGCGATTTTATCTGTTGGGAATTAATGTTTTTAGATAAAGTATTCTATGTTAATCCGGGTGGTAATAAACTATGTGTAATTGTGTATGCCAAATTTCACGTTCAGCCGTTTTTGCGCGTTTGAGTAACAAACTTACAAACTTTCACATTTTCAATATTATTAGGAATGTATGTTTGGAATTCAAATGAATTATGTTCATACCAATAAATAAAGAGGGAGTTTTGGCG
The DNA here is from genome assembly GCA_905404145.2 of Biston betularia. Classification (NCBI taxonomy): domain Eukaryota; kingdom Metazoa; phylum Arthropoda; class Insecta; order Lepidoptera; family Geometridae; genus Biston; species Biston betularia. The sequence goes on from FR989879.1 coordinate 9,118,351, forward strand.
GGAACGCGGGAAGAGTCGTGTCGCTCCGTTGTATTTTTTTCCAAAACTAGTGTTTTGTCGAGTGTTTATGCATAAAAATGGTGGTGTTTTATTCATAAAGTGCCGAATTACCTTATGAATGATGACAGATATTATGGTCACAATTGTTTTCTGATGAGTGTGCATGTGTTTGTTATTGCTTGGATAGAGTCACATTAAGTAAACTTTGTTCACCTTTAAAAGCAAGTAGTCAGGCAGATACAAGTTTTTCAAAACCAACGATTGTTTGACAACATTGATGTAAATGTACTACGTACTAGATGACAAGTTTCGGACACTCACTCCGGTCCGGACAACTTAAATGCAGGATCATCCCGCAATACGTATCTACTCAAGCAGTCAATCTGAACGTAAAACGTACCGTCTAGTTTTGTTGTCAGTCAGTAAGGACGCGGTATCGTGATCGCCTCAATTTGTGCTATAAATTAAGTACATGTGAGTTGGTATTAATTGAAACGTACAAGGTTAACATTTTGTATATACTACGTATATAGAAATGTATAAAAGTCAGCCGAATAGGTAAATATTTGTTGAATACAATGGTTCTGTCGAGAAATCTTCTTTTTGAGGAATCGCTGGTTCCAATGAGACTTCACATAACAAGGGTGCTGCAGTAATTACGTGGAAAGAAAGGAACTTATTATGATGACATTATTTTACCTTCAATAGGAGACCAACAGTCAAATGACACAAAACTTTTCTATTTTAAACACAATCTATATACTAGGCGATTATTGTTGTTGTTTTTTTTTGGCATCGAACTTTGCAATGCCTGTATCCAAAATAGTTTTTCGTAACTTTAACATTTAAATTATATTTTAAAATGAAATATATATTTTATATATATATATTTTTTTATTGATTGATGAAAATTCAAGTGTAATATGTCTAAGCTACAGTCGTAAAAAGTAAGTCAGGCTCAAGTCCGGTCATGCTATCAAATAAAGACGATGATCACCCACTAAAAGTTTGAAAGCAACACAAAAAGTCATTTTCATTCATGGGACATGATTTTTCCAGCTAGAACGCTGGTTTTAGCTTTCTTGGACTATTTTATGATTTTGACTATAAGGAAAGTAGAGCTTCTAGCCGCAGTTTATGTAATGTAGCACTGATCTAAAATTTGCTAGAATTTCATAAATAATAAAAAAATCTTCGAAAAAGCTAGTTTCTAAAGGCGGGAACGGAGAAAACTAACCTCATTGGTTACGATATTGCAAAGTTAAGAGTACACATGAGTACTTTGAAAGATTCACTTTTCAATTATACTTACATTTTACGATTAACAAAAAGTAAAAACAAAAACGTAGATCTCTATTTAAACGCATATCGTGTCGCATGACATGGCGCCATTAAAAAAACAATATTTGAACACTAGGTTAATTAGCAGGAATTTCACACACGACAAATAAATTAATGAAAGAATTGTAAATATGGCTGTTTCCGTCTGTATGTGTCGAGTTATTAGGTTTTCTTATTATTGGAGACTTAAAAGTAACTAGTAGTTCCATTCCAGGCTAGGTGGGCTTTACCATCTTCGACCACACCTTCACTTAACATCAGGTGAGCTGTGGTCAAACACCAAGCCTGTCAACCGTAAAAAAAAACTTTAATTTAAATATCAAAAAATGTACCTTATATTTTTTGATAGCCTAGTTGAAGATGAGGTTGAAAATATATACCTAGTTACCTAATGCTTATACGTACAATAAGTATAATTATTTGTATATATGTAATTATAATTACATAAATGTATTCAGAATTATAAATTTATAATTGTGTGAGTACTAAGCATAAATGGCTTTATTGTACCAGTATTAACAACTTTTACAATGGAATGTATTTAGATAATTTCCTAACAAATCTCACAATTTTGCAGTTCGCACAATGAATGTTAAGTTAAATTTTATTTGTCTACACTAATATATAAAGTAAAAAACGTATAAAGAGAAAAGTTTTGTATTTTTGTTATGTTTGTAACGAATAAACTCAAAAACTACTAGACCGATTTCAAAAAATATTTCACCAATGTTATATTCTCCCTGAGTAATATAGGCTATATTGATTAGACTAGAATTTAACTAAAAAACAAATGTCCACCCGTGCGAAGCCGGGATAAGCCGCTAGTACTCACACGAACCCTTAAAAGTAGCTACATAAATCCTTAAGCTTGCGTAGTACATTGATTCCGAAACTTACTGCAAGTAAATACTTTCATCAGCTTTTTCACAACACTTGTTTTTCCAAAAATGACACAAAAGCGACTAAATTGCCTTTAGAGGTGGACAAATCCGAAAACTATATTTTTAACGATAAAAAGTTCAGTTATGTCCCAATAGCGATAGTGACTCCGCCGTTCTATTACAGATACAATTGGTCAGACAGCTGGACATTACCATCGTAAACAATCGATTCTTGTAAAAACCATCGACAATTTTGCACAAGAGCCTGTCAAAGGAGGCCGGCTTTTCTTGTCAGATTCGATTTACAGAACTCAAAGATTTTGTATAATATTCAGTCACCCTATTAACAAATTAAGAAAGATAAGCTACGTCCTCGGTTTAAGGTTGAATTTAGTAAAAAAATTCGGTAGAAATAAAGTTTATATCTGTAGGAAATTACCAAAACAGAAGCAGAAGGCGCGTTGTTCGCATTGTGATTGTGACGAAAAACTGGCATTACTAAAGTTAAAAGAAAATTTCAGATTGTTTATGGTGACCACACATTGAACATTCTTAGATTTTTTAATGGTACTTTTAATAATAAATAATTGTAGTTTGCTTAGAGGAATACATATAATTTATCAAAGGTAGTTTGTATTTTTTATTGAATGTACAATTGATTTTATCCGAGTTATTTGCTTTGTTTTGATGCTTAAGTCAGGTCACAGATAAAAAATACTAGCGCAGATACATCATCCCATACAAGAGTTTTGGCGGGAACGCGGGAAGAGTCGTGTCGCTTCGTTGTATTTTTTTCCAAAACTAGTGTTTTGTCGAGTGTTTATGCATAAAAATGGTGGTGTTTTATTCATAAAGTGCCGAATTACAAGCGCGAGTGTGGGAAAATGATATAATGTGGTGAAACATGAGTTTTCGTGTTGCTTCCAAAACTCCATCGAAGCTTTATATTAAAGTTGCCACTACTTTACTAAAGCATGACTGGCACGAACTGACACGAACTGGACTTGACTAAGACGACTTTGACGATAACTATACTGCCGTGATATGGAAAAAGGCGGCTGTACGACATTTTCACGAAAATGAGTTATTGACACCAGCATACTAAGTAAACGATTGCGCATTTTCCCATCTTGGAATTACATTTCTAAGTTTATTCGTTCCCGAGATATCGTAAGCTATTTAGCGGCTAAATGCACATTTTTTAGGGTGGCCATAAGAAGAAAAGTAGTTACAGGCTAATTATAGGTTAAATATACTTTAAAGTATCTTAACGTCTGTTTTACTTACATTGTCTTCTAAAATATTGAAGTGCAATCCTACGTTACACAGCGGCAAAATACTTCAAACTAGATACTTATGCGGTTATGTGCTAAATACTGCGAATTTCCGTATTAACCCCTAATCATTTTGAAGAATATTTGATAAGTAAAAAGGCAGCTAGCAGATATTCATAAGTTAAAAGTTCGGTCAAGATATGCACTTAGGACAGAACGTACGCCAGGCGCACTCGCCACTTTTGCGCCAAATGTGATATCGGTAAGTTTTGATTATATTTATGTGATTATATTTAGGTTTTTTTATGTTACGAATTTGTGTTGGTACACTTGCACGCTTTTTTTTTCTTTTTGGTCGATGTCGTTAGACAGGAACAAAAATAGAGAAAGTTGCAATGATGAACAGGATATCATTTATCAAAACTTTTCAGAACAGGTATTACCGCTAAAGTCACTGTGTCGGAATATTTTAAATAATACATATAATTAACTTTGAAAATACTGAAATTGATCCAGTTACATTGTGTTTGGATGGGCAAAACAAAATATAATTAATAAGATGAAATTTCTGTGGTTATTGGTCAAAACGAAACAAATATCATCCGCACAGAAGACAACAGAGTTAGTTCAACACAAAGCTACAGAAGAAATATTTAGTAAGTAGGATTGATAGAAAATGAAGATATGTGTGAACCTTGGAACGAAGAAAATTTTATAGAAGAAGCAAACAAAGAAAACAAGTTTCATGAAGAAATAGAAGAACAATGCGATGAAAAAAGTACAGAAAAAGCGAAACCGGTGGTGCGAACTCTGGTAAAGTAACGGTAAAAAAAATAGAGCAACTTGTTTTCTAAAAAACTCATAATTGAAGTTTAAGTTAATATTTTGATTATTTTTGAAATTTGATGAAAATGAATAGTCTAGTTGATCTCAACATAATTATCTTAGAAATTAGTTAATAATAATTAAAGAACTGGATGAATAAGTATAATAAATAATATTCACAAACTTAGAATATTTTTTGTTTATTTGTTAAAAATTTTAAGAATATTAGTTTTTCTGGCATAATGTTACAACTTTACTGTCATAACTGATTACCTAGTCTATTTAATGATAAAGAGTAAATAAGATATGTTATAGGGATAGTTTTATTTGTTTTTTAAAGCTTTTAAGATTAATAAATAATTTAGAGATGTTATTTTGAATAACTGCTGAACTATGAACCTGTGAGTTGATTTCAAATAAATAGCAAAGTAAGTTTTAATATGATAATAAAAAGCAATTCTCATTTTTTTCTTTTCACTATTTTGATTTGATTAAATAATAATTATGAATACTTAATACTTTTTATTTCTCACCGATTCTATACATTTAATGTTCTCAAAAGTTACTTTTAACCGTCTTTACAGTAAATAATTAGGGGTTTTCATACTATGATTACTACATATAAAAGGCGGTCTTATTAAAACATACGAAACTAAAACTTCTTACTTAGTTTTGGCCATGTTAAATAGTTTAAAATCTATCTGATACTTCCAAAAAAGGCGACCAATAGGGTTTAACGGCTTTATTTACACGTTATCGTTCTTAATTTGATATGATTTCGGAAGTTTAAAAGCAGCTAAAGAACATAACTGCTATTTGTCGTATCATTAACAAAATAAATAAAATTTGTAAAGAAATTCATACGCAAGAAGGAGGTTAAGGTACTTGTAGCGGCCTTTATATCTATTATTATTATTACCAAAAGAAAAAAATACTAAGATAAACGAGAAAAATACATTTTAAATTGTCATGAAACATGTTGTTTAACGTAATCTAATGAAAATAAATACTAGATTTTTTCCTCTACTAAACTCAAAAGACCGATTCGCGCTATCTGTCACACAGGTCAAGAAATCACGTTTGCCACCTTTTTGCGTTTTTCTCGAAATCAACTTTCTGCACGTAGCCGCCTTTTGCCATATCAGGGCAGTATAGCTAAGATACAGCAGAAATATCACTGAAGACGAGGCAGTATGGCTTTATAGCTTTAGCCTGCCCGAAAGGGCAAATTAACGAAAAAAAAATAAAAAAATCATCCCATACAAAAAAACCGGCCAAGTGCGAGTCGGACAATTCGGTCAATAAATTGGGCTATTTTCGAATATCACTGTGTTTAGATGAAGCCAGTTTTTGATATGATTTAGTCTAGATTATTTTGGTTTTATGATGGTCGTAGTATAAAACGGCCCTACTTGTCGAGTCAAGTTTCATTACTTCTTATTGAGATCCCGTTAATCTGTTTGTAGAGATGATAGCTCAGTGGTTAATGCGGTCGGTTCACATGCCGAAGGGTCTGGGTTCAATCCTCAACAAAAGCTTGAGCTGCCAGTTAAGGAAAAACATCGTGAGGAAACCATAACATGGTGGTAGGGTATTTTCTAGTACTCGGCTGGCTAGCTGCCACCCTCAAGTTGAAAATCTGCTGTCAAGCACCTAACAATGTGTTACGGCAGCCTCACTTAAGAACCAGTTCTTTTTTAGTCTAGGCTAAGCTATTCTGTGTTTTACCATTTTCGACCACACCGACACTTAACATCAAATAAGCTGTGGTCAAACACCTAGCTTGTCAACCATGATAAAAAATGTATTTAAATAACTAAATTTGTAATAGAAGAGAATTAATTACAAAATTTGTATTTTGCGTTATAAATAATTTGCACGTTTTTAAAACGAAGGCAAGAACAAAACAAAGATAATTTTTGAGAAAATACCTAGTTTAAAAAATTAAGATCAAATATAGTTAAAATTGTAATATAGCTACTGAAGCACAATTTCTCAAGAGGTAACGTACAGTCGTACAAAAGTCGAATCGAAAAACGTAAACTATAATACAATTTCAACGAATAATTTTTAAAACCGTACATATACATATTTACATGCATCTACATTTATTTTCCTAAGTTGTGGTCACATTAAATTTAAAAAAAATCATAAAAATATGAACTTTGAATTGCCCATTGACAAATTGACTTGTGGACATGCGATGTTGACATCCGAATAAAAGCAAAAAACGTACAGCGAGTGAATTTCGTCAAGAATAAATTTATATGACGCTTTTTCTTCAAATAGCAGAACCCAAAGATGTTAGAAAAAAAGAATATTTTTTTTTACATCTATCTTTATAAAATCTTAGCTTACTACCCCCACCTCCTTTTGGTGCTTATGTAGGTAATATTTGATTTAAGTATATCGACACTCCATCGAGATACTTTACTTTTTGTACCTCATTTGCGTAGTAGATAACTGCAATTATTTAACCTGCTTTACGGCTATAACGTAACGCTTTTTATAACGGCTATTTGCAATCATCGCGTCTCAATACGGGTTCTACTTTTGAATCGTGCGAATCAGTTTTCGTATGATACGATCATGGCCAATTTTCGAACGATTTTGCACGGATATGGATTATATTTCTGAATCGTTCGTTTCGTTATTTGGCGTACGAATGTGACCTCTCTGTGAAACTGACATCTGACAAGCTGGCATCTGTAAACCTGCCATCTGACATCTGTCAAATTGACAGCTGACAATCTGACATCTGTCAAACTGACATCTGTCAAACTGACATCTGTCAATCTGGCATCTGTCAAATAGACATCTGACAAACTGGCATCTGATAATCTGATATCTGTCAATCTGTCATCTGTCAATCTGCCATCTGCCGTCTGTCAATCTGTCAATCTGCCATCTGTCAATCTGTCAATCTGACACCTGTCAATCTGTCAATCTGACATCTGTCAATCTGTCAATATGGCATCTGTCAATCTGACATCTGTCAAACTGACATCTGACAAACTGGCATCTGTCAAATTGACATCTGACAAACTGACATCTGACAAACTGGCATCTGAAATCTGTCAAACTGGCATCTGTCAATCTGACATCTGACAATCTGACATCTGACAAACTGGCATCTGACAATCTGACATTTGTCAAACCGACATCTGACAATCTGATAGCTGTCAATCTGACAATCTGTCAATCCGAAGTAAATGATAAACAAACTTTCAAATGAAATAATTTGTTTTAAAAGTATTCTATACCTGTGTTAATCCAGGTAATAAGCTGTGTAGTTATGTCAAATTTCACCCAAATCCGTTAAGTAGTTTTTGCGTGAAAGAGTAACAAACATACTCACAAACTTTCACATTTATAATACATACTAGCTGCGCCCCGCGGTTTCACCTGCGTGTTGATGGATACAAAGTATCCTATGTCTTATTACAGGGTCTAAAGTACCTACCTACATGCAAAACATCCAAATCCGTTCCGTAGTTTTTCGTGAAGGAGTAACAAACATCCATCCATTCATCCAAACTTTCACATTTAATATTATAGTGGGATAGTGGAATTATTAGTAGGATATACATATATTTAATATACATAATAGTAAATAAAATAAATAAATATCATAGGACATTTACACAGCGCCATCTGACCCCAAACTATGCAAAGCTAACTATGGAAGACAGATAACTGAATGAATACCTACTTAATTTTTTTTTGTAATTTTATACTTATAATACATACAGGACACCCAGACACAGAACAAACATTTGTGTATGTCACAAAAAGCTTGTTGTAGGATATTATAGGTAAAAATGATAAAAAGGTAGGTACTTAGGGTATAGGTAGGTATAATAAACATCGTGAGGAAACCTTAGCATGGTGGACGGTGGTAGGGTACTTACCACCGTCCACCATGCTAGAGTACTCGGCTGGCTAGCTACCACCCTCAAGTTGAAAATCTTTTGCTTTACCATCTTCGACCACACCGTCACATAACATCAGGTGAGCTGTGGTCAAACACCTAGCCTGTTAACCATTGAAAAAACAAAAAAAATATGATAAATGACCATACATACATAATTATACACATTTGAGGCAGGTGTACCTACTTATATGTAGACTGAGAGTAGTAGGTATTCTCCATACCGATGATCCACTTCTGTCGTTGATTGCTCTACATTCGCGTGCAAAAATCGCATGCTAAGTACACACACAAACACCACAGATTGCAAAACAGTTTGTACCAAACGGAGATCGCTTCACTCACACAAAGACACTCCAAGATTACAAGAAAAGTTTGCACGTGTGTTGTCGTCGCACGCGATCAAAAGTGCACCACACGCAGAAACGGGCATTTCTTACTGTGTACTCCACCATACCAGACGGTTTTTTTAAACTTACCATCAATACTTTTTTAGTCTGTCGTGTTTGACAATCATAACATAAAAAATGTTTGCGTTCGCTCATCATCATCAGCCTATCGAAGTCCATTGCTGGACATAGGCCTCTCCCAAGACACGCCACTCAGCCCGATCTTCGGCTTTTCGCTTCCATCCACCGCCAGCTGTCTTACGTATATCGTCACTCCACCGAGTCTCAGGGCGTCCTACGCTATGTTTTTCAATACGCAATTCGTAATGACTATTGTACCTAATATATCACATAAATGATATAGGTGTTGTTAATAAAATTATACAAGGATTGTTTATACGTCGAATCAAAATGCGATTGGTAGCCTGTTTACAAGATTTTTTTTTTTATTGTTAAAAGGCTAGTTGTTTGACCACAGCTCACCTGATGTTAAGTGAAGGTGTGGTCGAAGATGGTAAAGCACACCTAGCCTGGAATGGAACTGGCTCTCAAGTGAGGCTGCCGGAACACACCGTTAGATGCTTGGCGGCAGATTTTCAACTTGAGGGTGGTAGCTAGCCAGCCGAGTACTAGAAAGTACCCTACCACCATGCTATGGTTTCCTCTGGATGTTTTCCTTCACCGGCAGCTCAAGCTCATTGTTGGGGTTTGAACCCACGCCCTTCGGCATGCGATCCTACCGCGCTAACCACTGAGCTATCATCGCTACAAAACACATACAACACTTCTGAAACACATAAACATTGTAAATAGTTAATTCTCTATTGCTAAATATTGTACTACAATATAAACCTTTGCGTTACAATCAATAATAAATATTAACGTATTATCATTAAGCCTTGTATCGCTGTAAAATTATTCTATAAATGTTTTTATCTGTTTTCTTTTTTAATAAAAATTCTCATATGAATCTGTAAATGGTATGTATTCATGATATTCGTATCAGACTCTTATTAGAATTTAGTGTAGACTTTACCATTGGTAACTTATTAATTATTTATGTTTACTTTTTATACTTACACTTGTCACGATTGTATCGCCGGATATTCGCTATTGCTAAATTTTACCATAGATTTATTATCAGACTACTTTATGGCTAGAAAGAAAAATCAACTTGTGATTCAAATCTTCAAGCATTTCACATGGTGAATTCTCAAAGATTTCAACTTTCTCAAAGATTTCTATTTGATTGAAATGAAAATGAATATAATATTTAAAAAGATGAAGAATGTCGTAAAAAGAATGGTCGTGCCCATTAAGATTAGATTATAACACAACTGTTGTTTCGAGAGAAGCTTGGATTAAAAAAAAAAACTAAAATTTAAGACGGTTATAATACTGGTAACACATAAACCTGCTGCAAAGTTTCATGAACGTGTATTACGTTCATGAAACTTAATTTGCAGCAGAGCATGACATTTTAACCAGCATATTTAGATTAATAAGAAAATCACAAGCATCTTCTTTCTTTGGTTTTGGCGTCGCGTTTTAGCATTTGCCAGTGTCAAGTAATTATATATTTTCAAGTTTCAAAAGTTAAATAAGTGCCATCGTAGCTAGTTTTAGTCAAAGTCGTCTTTGTCAAGTCCAGTTCGTGTCAGTTAATTCCAGTCATGCTTTAGTAAAGTAGTGGCAACTTTACTACAAAGCTTCGATGGAGTTTTGGAAGCAACACGAAAACTCATGTTTCACCACATTATATCATTTTCCCACACTCGCGCTTGTAATTCGGCACTTTATGAATAAAACACCACCATTTTTATGCATAAACACTCGACAAAACACTAGTTTTGGAAAAAAATACAACGAAGCGACACGACTCTTCCCGCGTTCCCGCCAAAACTCTAACACAACTGTTGTTTCGAGAGAAGCTTGGATTAAAAAAAAAAACTAAAATTTAAGACGGTTATAATACTGGTAACACATAAACCTGCTGCAAAGTTTCATGAGCGTGTACCTATTGCGTTCATGAAACTTAATTTGCAGCAGAGCATGAAATTTTAACCAGCACATTTAGATTAATAAGAAAATCACAAGCATCATCAACAAGTAACGTAAGTTCGTATCGTTTTAGTTTTTATTAAATATCCAAAATTAGCAATTTTGTGGTATCTAAATAGTCAGTATTAAATCCATAGTGTTGATTACACATACATTCGAAAACTCAAGAAATGAATGATTGGAAATATCACATCTCAGTCGAGACCTCACGCGTGCCAGACTAATGTTAATATGTATGCCTATTTGTTATGAAACCTGCAAGAATTAACGTGAACCAGTAAAACTAAAGCAAGAGTTTTGGCGGGAACGCGGAAAGAGTCGTGTAGCCCCATTGCATTTTTTTCCAAAACTAGTGTTTTTCGAGTGTTTATGTATAGAAATAGTGATGTTTTATTTATAAAGTACCGAATTAGAAGCTTGAGTGTAGGAAAGTGATATAATGTGGTGAAACACGACTTTTCGTGTTGCTTCAAAAACTCCATCGAAGCTCTAGTAAAGTCACCACTACTTTACTACAGCATGGCTAGACTTGACTGATACGGACTGGACTTGATACGTTAGTTACATAATCTATATTGCACCCGTGCGAAGCTGGGGCGTGTCGCTAGTCGATGTAAATGTAAATATAGTTGATATACATAGATGTAGAGTTTTCAGTCAATATAATCAAAAAGTGAAAATCCTCGAAAAGATTCTAGAACTCGAAGAAAAATACGGTTTCAGTCAACGACATCTATAGTACTATAAAAACTGGCATCACTTTCATTCACACGGTTTTTTGAATTGGTTTATTGTCTGACTTTGAAAAAAAATACAAATATCGCCTTTGTGCTATTATAACCGTTAATACTGCGATAACGAATATATGTATATTTTATATTTTAAATTGCATAATTGAGATAAGTTCGTGTTAAGATAAGGAATCGCACTGAACAACCTGCCATATTTTATGTAAGAGTAGCCGTCTCGGATGGTCTTGGCTTATCTGTTTACTTAATTTTTATTATAGTTTTAGTTAAATCAGAAGTCTTTCTTGTGGCTCGGTCAAGATTATCTATCTCACTGTTATACCTAAAATTTTTAATACGAGAGATAGTATCCGATAGATATTCAAGTGCGCAAGAATATGTATACATTTATATGTAGATGTTTATTTTAATATGTAGAGTATCACTGGTCCAACACGAGGCAAGTCGATTTCGCAAGTCAGAATGTTATTGTTCGAAACTGCAGTTGCATCGGTGCACGGCAACAAATGCAGTAGGTGTGCGGGGTGGAGAAGCAAGACGGGGGGCGGGGCAGCGTGCGCTGGGCGCGGGGGGAGCCAGTCGCATCGTGACCGCGCGCCGCACCGTGCGTGCGCTCGTCCCGCGCGTCGTTTCCCGCGAACACGGCCGACCCCGAAGGCCTCGATATGGTGTCCGTGGGCGCGTGGAGGCGCCGGACCCCCGACGATTGCGAAGAGCGTTCGGAGCCTGGAGCTTCCAGCTCGGGGGTGCCGCGCGCGCCGCCCAACTGCGCGCGCTGCCGCAACCACCGGCTCAAGGTCGAGCTGAAGGGGCACAAGCGGTACTGCAAGTACCGGTATTGTAACTGCGAAAAGTGTCGGTTGACGGCAGATCGGCAGAGGGTGATGGCGTTGCAGACGGCGTTGCGGCGGGCACAGGCTCAGGACGAGGCGCGAGCGCGGGCTCACGAGTCGGGGTTGCCGCCGCCGGGGGTAGAACTGGAGCGCCCGGAGCCGCCGGTGGTAAAAGCGCCGCGCAGTCCCGTGGTGCCGCCGCCGCGCTCGCTTGGCTCTCCCAGCCTGGACTCCGTGCCGGAGTCCCCGGGAGTGTCGCCCTTCGCTCAGGGACCGCCGTCTGCGCCGCTGCCGCCGCCAATGCCACCCTTGCTGCCGCCGCAGCAACCAGGTCAGTCAAACTACATCATCAAACACGATTGTTTACTCGCACACATTGTAAACTTGTACAAACAAACAGTGGTCTCTGTAATAGCTCAGTTTGGAGCCAGTTCAGTTTAAAGCGCAATCATGCACCTATCAACTTTTACTTTTTTTTTAATTTCATGGCAAAGAAACTACGTCTATTTACACGATTGCCAAGGGTTTATGTTTTTCGCGGCCAACTTCTAAACGGCCTAATGGATTATGACAATGAATGTATCGTTAGATTCGTCTCAATAACCCAAATGTCCTAAGATAGGTGTTTGAAAAAAAATCGAGATGGTGGATTTTTGGCGCGAAATAGTAGTATTATGTTTAAAAAAAATCAAACCTAATAAGTATCTAAATTAAATAAAATTAAGAGGGAATTACAAATATATTGAATTTAAAGGTTTAAAAACTGTTTTTTCCTTTAATTACAGTTATTTTATATTTTATTCACAATCGGGTATCTATAGATTTTTTAAATTAATTATTCAGTATGTTTTAATAATTTTCTCAACAGTCCTGCTTCCGCCTGTTTTGATACTCGTAAAACCGAAACATCTTTTACGGTAGGCAGAAGTGGAGTATAGATTTCACACTAAAAAGTTATGGTAGAGCGAATTAAAATACGTTTTCGTTTTTACAATTTCAAAAATGCTTTTAAACGAACATAACGTGTCGAGATTTGGTTTACATACCTACCTACTTATTTTAAGGTGGTATGATTTCCATACAAATAAATCTTTGCCATTTATGGACAAATAATAACCGCAAATAAAGACCAAAATAAACGCCAGTAGCTGTGATTTCACTGTAAAATTATGCTCCATTTGTCCATAAATGGCAAAAATTGATTTGTACGGAAATCGAACCACCTTAAAAAACTTTAAAACCCTTGTTTTTAATTTTAAATGAACAACAAATATACTATCTACTAAGTCTGTATAGACTATCTGCTGTTCAAATTCCAAATATACCTATGTACTGTACATATAGGTATTTATGTACTCGTATATATATTACAAATATCGTCATTATATAGTTACCTAGGTAGGTAAATATACACAGAATTTCTGACAACGTTACGAAAAATCTGGAAGTTTATTAGCCAAATATCGTGATCATTGAAAATCTTGTTACTGTCATAGGAGATAGGTGTATAAAATCAATACCTAGGTATCTACTTAAAATAAACTTATAGGTACCTACTAAATAATTATTTTCATTAATTTTATTGAAATACTGCACTTAGCGTGCCGACTAACATGTAAATAGGTTCAAGTAGGCTCACTAAGTAGGTACTACTAGACTAAATAGAGATTTATATTTTATTCTTATCATTGCAAGGCTAGACAAACCTTCACCATCAGTAAGTACCTCCTTATGTTATATCTGTATTTGTAATTGAATCTAAATTGAATAGTCAACAAGTCGATACAATGTAACTCGAGTGAGACACAGATTGCGATGTATCGCGTCGCGTACGCATTTTGCGCTTCCCGATTCCGAAACTGACCGCGACGGCTCGCCCGTTCCAAATATAATTGCATCACATTTCATTGATATCATAGGGTTGCCTGCTTATTCTAGAAACATATCATCTATGCGGTTACCTGCCATTCTGCGAGTGGTACGGCTAACATGTATAAGGAGTACGGTTGTTTGTTACATTTCACTCGAGTAGTAAAAGTAAAGATTTTTGCTGTTCACACAAAAAATAATTTACCTACACCACATTGATTTAAAATATGCAAAAAAAATTTTTTTTTTTTGAGAAAACTTGTTTTTTTTTTATTGTTATTGGCATTGCGCTTTGTGTATTCTACCACTTATGTTAGTAGTTTATATTTTCAAGATAAATTCTAATTTATCATTCATCACCGTACCCGATTTCCCGATTTCTTTGTGTGACGGAGATCTTCTTTCTATTTAACATTGACTAATTTTGGAGTTGGAGGAGCTACTTTCACGGAGGCTATTAATATTTTGCATTTTTATGATGTACACAAAATGAATTTAAAAAAAATCAATACCTATGTAAGTTATTTTACAAGGAAATTAAGTGGGACATTCCATGGGGAGTGTTAGCACCCAAACAAAAAATTCTGAATTTTGGGACTAACTCCTTCTTGCGGTAGGTACTTCACTATATTTTTTTTTTTTTTTATAATTTGCCCTTTCGGGCAGGCTAAAGCTATAGAGCCATACTGCCTTGTCTTAAGTGTTATTTCTGCTGTATCTTAGCTATAGTTATCGTCAAAGTCGTCTTTGTCAAGTCCAGTTCGTGTCAGTTAATTCCAGTCATGCTTTAGTAAAGTAGTGGCAACTTTACTACAAAGCTTCGATGGAGTTTTGGAAGCAACACGAAAAGTCATGTTTCACCACATTATATCATTTTCCCACACTCGTGCTTGTAATTCGGCACTTTATGAATAAAACACCACCATTTTTATGCATAAACACTCGACAAAACACTAGTTTTGGAAAAAAATACAACGGAGCGACACGACTCTTCCCGCGTTCCCGCCAAAACTCCTACTTCACTATAATATAAAGTTAAATAACCACTGACTGACTGACTGACTCACTTAGAGAAATACAACTGATAATAATAAAATGAGAATAGTAAAGAGTTAAAATTAATAAATTTTAGTAAAATATTAGTCACATTTAAAATCACAAAGTTACAATAAATATTTTCCCATATTTTCGTCTATTGCAATGTAGTTAGAATAAAATAAAATGTTACAAAAATAATAAATAATCAAAATAAATGTCAAAACCCAAAATTAAAAAAAGTAATTTAGGTACCTACCTACCGACTACTGGCATGAATGGCAAAAACTAGTGATTTTATTAAGTAGAAGCTTTTACGGGAGTTTTAAAATCAACACGATAGTTATAATGCATTTCACAACATTACATATTATTGCAATGGCCTAGTAATCTCGTATAATTATATATTTTTTTTATTGTTTCAAATAAGTACCTACCTACTATTTTTTTTAACTTTAATAAAATACTGCCGTTTTAAGGTGGTTCGATTTCTATACAAATAAATTTTTGCCATTTATGGACAAATGGAGCATAATTTTACAGGGAAATCACAGCTACTAGCATTTATTTTGGTCTTTATTTGCGGTAAATCACAATTGCTTGAATAAAACCTGCCTAACATTATAAAGAAGAAAGATTTGTATTTTTGTATGTAGCGAATAAACTTAAAACTACTTGGATCGATTTCAAAAATTCTTTCACCGTTGGGAAGTTTCATTATCCCCGGGTGACGTAGGCTACTTTTTATCCCTGTATTCCTACGGGAACGGGGACTACGCGGGTGAAACTGCGAGGCGTTCGCTAGTTGCTTATACATAGGAACATTATCTTTCAATTTTCTTTGAACCCGATTCTAAAATACAAATACAAATACAAATAAATTTAATGGTTCAACAAAATAGTACAGGTATGTATAGTAACCCTGCCTGCAGCTGTAGCCTTCGCTGTGTTGCTGCAGACAGTGTCTTCCCACTAAGGTTTAAAAAATAAAAAAAACATTGAACACATTAACTTAAAAAAAACATAAATGATTTTCAACTTGGTGAAGCTAGTATTAAATAAAGCTCTTTAGAAAACTCAAATCCCTATAGCTATAATGTATTTGTCGTCGCAAGTAGGTAGGTAACTAAATGTAAACAGGATTATGATAGCAGATATGAGTGCCAAATGACCCAAATGACCAGGATCTCCTTAAATCTCGGATAACTGGCCAGAAATATAAATTACGTGAAAAAAAAACTTATGAATGTCATTGTCAACTCAGAGCGCGGTAACACCTAATTAAATCTGGCAGCTACAAATTTGTTGCCATCTTTATATTACACGAGGTTTTGCTTGAGTGTTCGCACGTGTTGTGAATTAAGCCTGGCGAGATACTCCGGGGTAGTATAAAAGTAGGCTAATATCAGAATAAGTTTTGTAGTGCCAGAGATTAGTAAAATTTGACAGGATATTAGGTAGGTACATCATACATCATTCTACAATCTAAGTAATGTGTATTTTAATTAAAATAACACAGCGAAATGCTTTTCTAATCAAACCATTTATTTGACAAAACCACGCTGCCGAAACAAAATACTATCGGCCAAGCGCACGACACAAAAGTAACAGGCCACTTATAAAAAGTATAAAAACTCCTTGGTAAAAAGTACATACACCACACTAAAAGACACATTTTGTCTCTTAATAATTAAAAAAAAGCTAACTAAATAGTATTTATCGTATAATATCTCAACATTACAATAACTCAACATTAGGCTAAATTCTATAGTAGGATAGTTTACTTGTTTGTTTATTTAAATAATTATGTTTCCATATTATAAAATTAATTATTAAAACAGATCGAATTGGACTTATTAACGAACCGGAACGCGTTTCTCTTCAAATCTTCCGATAGATATTTTAATTAGGTTAATACTTACATATGCATGAAATAAATTAAAACTCTCGGCTTTTATTTAAACACTAGCGGACGCCTCGCGTTTTCATCCGCATAGTTCCCGTTCCCGTGGGAATACGGGGATAAAAAGTAGCCTAGATCACCGGGGGATAGTGTAGCTTCCCAACGGTGAAAGAGTTTTTAAAATCGGTCCAGTAGTTTCGGAGCCTATTCAAACAAATCTTCCCTCTTTATAGGTAATTGTATAGATAGATATATTTGTGGGTAGAACAAAGATACTGTGAGTGCTCTAATTTGAAGAGTGTTTGACATTGAACTGCATACTGTAGAACTGTATTTTCCAGTTTTTCTTGTATAAATCTGCTACATATTTATGGATACAATTAATCCTAATTACCTATCTCTATCATTAAACTCGTTCTATTGTATTATGAGGAATAGGCTGCATTATTCTTTATTTTATTATTATCTACTTTAATCGCAACAGAAAGCTTTGTTGTTATAGCAAAAAATTTTATCGTGGAAAAATTAGCGGAGAAATATTTTTGCTAAATGAACTAATTTTGTATTGTAGGAAGACGTTTTTAATTTAAGATACATTATTTTTATCGTAAATCACCTTAAGTTGAAAATCTGTCGCCAAGCACGTAACAGAGTGTTTCGATAGCCTCACTTAACATCAGATGAGCTGTGGCCAAACACTTAGCCTGCCGTAACATTTAAAACAACTTATACCTACCTAGTTGAAAAAAAATAGTGAAAGATTAGAGATCAGCAATAATTTTACAGAGCATTTTAAGAATCGACTAATTAATTATTTAAATTATTTATTTATTTATTTCAAGTAACACATGGACTCATTAAAATACAATTAATTATGCAACGTTTTAGGTTTATGGAGGTTCCGTACCTGAACTGAACAGAATTATTCGTCTAGCCATCTGTCATAACTAGTGTTGCCCAAATGCAAGAACAAGACGAGACTTAGCCAGTCTTGGTCTTGGTCTTGCGCCAATACACCTGGTCTTGGTCTTGGTCTTGGTCTTGCGCTCCCAGTCTTGGTCTTGGTCTTGGTCTTGCAGCAAGAGTCTTGCAAGTCTTGCAATTAACACAATCAAAAAACACAGATTATTACCTACTTGTACAGACGCGACGCGTGAATAAAATATATGTAAAGAATTAGTGCCAATCACTATTCTTTACATATAAGTGAATGTTTTGGCGTACATCTATACTTATCTATACTAATATTATAAAGCTGAAGAGTTTGTTTGTATGTTTGATGACAGAAGTTTTAAAATAAATAAATAAATCCTGAACGTCACTATACCTCCAAAGTTACTATTCCTCGTGGACGAAGTCGCGGGCACTGCTAGTAAATACTTACTCTCATCATCTCTCTCAGAGATATTCGGGCTGGTAAGCAATACAAAACTCTTATCGCAGGCTTTTTATTTTATTAGTAGGTAAGTACCTACGCTTTTTATATTATTTTATTAGTTTTGTAGAATTTTTTTACACGTTTCAAGTATATTTAAAAGTGGCTACAATATTTATCAAACGGGTGATATTTGAACACTTTTTTGCTATTTTTTCTTGTAAAAACTTAAGAAATATAATGACTAAATGTACAATAATAGTACCTAAGTAATTAGTTTAAAACCATATAATCAATATTATAATATATACTTACTAGAATAAATTATTATGACATCTACTACCTATCCTTAACATTTTTTCCTATCATAATACTACTTGCGTGATCAGTATAATGTATTCATTTTCATTCTAAGCACTCTGAAACTTATTTATTCTTTGGAACACCTGTAGGTACTCTTAAAATTCGAAATTATTTTGCATGAGTATACCTACGCCCTGTGGCGGCAATCAAATAGTGTCAAATGTTGTGATTTCGGCGCGGCGGCGACGATTGTTGTATATGATTTCAAAAGAAGCCGCCGGCGCGTGTATCATAACCATGTACTTCCGAAAAGCGGCAAATTTCTTTGAGAAGTAAGTACAAAACCTTTGATGCCGCATTATCAAAGTGCCGATGGTTAAAACATAACTATGCATGCACTCAGTTTGATTTTAATGGATATTTTTTTATTCGCTATGTAGGTATGTTTATGGTATTAGTCGTAATGCGCATAGGTCCAGTTTTTCATATTCTTTGATACAGTTTTTTGCGTCTCATAGAATTCCTAAGCGTACCTATACACCGAACTGTTACACCTAACTACTCCGTGAAATAGCGCTAAGTCCTAGCTGCAAGACGCAAGAGTCTTGCAGGCTTAGTCTTGTTCTTGCTCAAGTCTTGCACGGTCAGTCTTGGTCTTGGTCTTGCTAAAAATACGCGGTCTTGTTCTTGGTCTTGGTCTTGCAAAAACGCAAGAACAAGACCAAGACTGCAAGACCAAGACTGAATTTGGGCAACACTAGTCATAACTCGGCGTAGTTTTTTGGTGAGGAGAGTGGTTCCAGGAGCCCATATAAAAAACGACTTTTTTCTTTTTGGACTATACTTACCTAATTATCATAATAAACCTCCTTTAGTCAAATTGTTTGTTATGTTTATCAAACAAAACAAAAAAAAAATCGTATTAAGTACTACAACAATTATAATTAGTCGGTGGTAAAATGAATAAATATCGTGGGATATTACACACAGCGCCATCTGACCCCAAACTAAGCAAAGCTTGTGCTATGGAAGTCAGATAACTGATAGAATACTTTTGTTTCGTAAATACATACTTATAATAAATACAGAATACCCAGCCACAGAACAAACATTTTGTTTATACTACTAAATGTTTGTCCCTATCAACGTAGTCACCTGCAAAAATGTGTGACCCTAAAAACCAGATAACAGTCAAACAATCACATTCTCGCGTGCATAATATAGCGAGCACCGACAACAGTGTGACAATCTCATTTCAGAGGTAAACGCGAGAACACATAATTGTTTCTCATCATTCTTAAATCTTCATTAGCATTTTTAACAGACGAACCTCGTGTAAAATTTACGTGTCACGTATACTACTTTGGACGCCTTTTCACTGTGCCAAACCACACTTTTTTTTTTCAAAAACAGGTTAAGTGACAAAGTAAGGCATCGGGACGGCCATAGTAACTAATATGTATTCTGCTTGGCTGTGATCCGGTTTCATAATAAAAGAGCGATTGTTTTTACTTGAAAGACATCATCTGTTTTATTATTAATCAGTGAGAATCGTGTTGCTAGGAAACCGCTCGCCAGGATTTTTTTTCTTTGGTTTTAGCGTCGCATTTTGAGCATTTGCCAGTGTCAAGTGTTTGATATTTTCAAGTTTCATAAGTTAAATTAGTTGCCTCGTAGCTATGCATATTGCATAATCTACTGTTTATTTCAAAAATCATAAATTCATAAATTTAATTTTTATGCTAATAAATAATCTACTATTTTATTCAAGCAATTGTGATTTACCGCAAATAAACACCAAAATAAATGCCAGTAGCTGTGATTTTACTGTAAAATTATGCTCCATTATTTATTTGTATGGAAATCGAATCACCTTAACTCTATCTCTATCAAATAATAACACAGCCAAGGCAAAGAATAAAATAATAATATTTTTTGCGCAGACGTCTCATATGCACCCCTACTAAAGTTCTTATAGCGCCTAGTCCCGTGTTAGCTGCTACTTCTATAAGGCACAGATTAAAGCATTAGTTATTGCGCAGAGGTCCCAAACGCACCCGCACCCCTACAACCAAGTAGGTACATAGTCCCGCCCCGTAGGCTTATGTTTTTATTGCACCCCGACCGCCTCCCCAGTCGACACACCCCAAGGAATAAGCGAGATGGTAGTATAAATCGTTACGCTTTATGGATTCTCCTATCTATTATCATTTTTGTTAGTCTTTGCTCTTAGTTATACATATAGGTATACAGTAATCTTTAAATAGGTTTTAATAAGTTGTTTGCCTATCATCAAAATTAAAAATAAAATTATGTCGCATTTCGCGCGTGTTTTTTTTGTGGCACACAATACAATTTTATCAATTTGTATCTAAATTGACATCTTGACTGACCCTGATAAAATTAAAAACAAACACATAAATAGTAACGAGCACCTAAGTATCGTAACACATTCAATAAACTAAATTTGTGATATAAACTTGATACAATATAAAATAATCTTAACCTAAATTATTGATCGTTTAATTCTTGCAAATTGACAATATCTAGAGCAAAAGATGTAACCTCGATGCGTACTTGAAATAATTTAGTAAATAACACTGCAATTGGATAAATATAAACACGCTAAACTAAATGTTATCGTATCACCTCGTTGACACGCGGTTATCAGTTGCAACTTTGATTACCTACACATGCAAGTCTGTGCTAGTATCAAGATAATTGAGTGTTTGAGTTTCTCTCCTATTGTATGTTTACGATTCTACACGTGTCGTTATCCACGAGTAAGAAACTGTGTTTTAACCTTAAATTGTTACACACATTGACAATGTCACCCCCGTAATAAAGAAATCTACCTATATTATAATTTTTTTTTTAATAATTTGCCCTTTCGGGCAGGCTAAAGCTATAGAGCCATACTGCCTTGTCTTAAGTGTTATTTCTGCTGTATCTTAGCTATAGTTATCGTCAAAGTCGTCTTTGTCAAGTCCAGTTCGTGTCAGTTAATTCCAGTCATGCTTTAGTAAAGTAGTGGCAACTTTACTACAAAGCTTCGATGGAGTTTTGGAAGCAACACCAAAACTCATGTTTCACCACATTATATCATTTTCCCACACTCGCGCTTGTAATTCGGCACTTTATGAATAAAACACCACCATTTTTATGCATAAACACTCGACAAAACACTAGTTTTGGAAAAAAATACAACGGAGCGACACGACTCTTCCCGCGTTCCTGCCAAAACTCCCTATATTATAATAATGAGATGACCGAAACGTGCTGATGGTACAGACGAAAACAGATTTCATTTCGATGAATGTTCACTGGAGTGAATGCTTCATTTTCCTTAAAAATGAACGAATGATTAATTGAATCATTCATTCATTTTCATTAAAAATGAATGAACGATAAAATTAAACATCTGATATCAGCTTAATAGATAAAGCCCGTCCATAACCATTGTAGCGATAAATACTTAAACCTTTGAGTAACAAGACAAAGTCCAGGGCATCTTTGGTTATTCTAAATATTGTAAGTAATTTTAGGTAGAGCTATAAGTACCCTTCAAACCGGTACCTAGTAATGTTTATATGTTACTGCTTGGCGGCAGAATATTTGATACCGCATATACTTATATATACTTATGCAATGTACAGATATTCATAAACGCAGTTGCATCTTCTCTACGTAGGATAAAACAAAGTCGCTTTCCGCCGTCTGTACATTTGGATCTTTTAAACTACGCAACGGATTTTAATGCGGTTTCCAATAGACAGAGAAAATAACGAGGAAGGATTATAAATATGTATAATAAATGCATATGCACCACATTAGTACTAACATTGCACGCGTGCAAAGCCGGGGCGGGTCGCTAGTTTCACATTATTAACTTTTAAAATCAATAAATTTAAAAAATGATATCAGTCTTAAGGGTTATTTTTAACTATAAGTAGTTTTAATATACGATACAAATAGTTACGTCATACTGTACCTACTATAATTTTTCACAAAAACCTAAAAAGTATGAAAGATTTTTTTTTTTTTTTAATGTAAAAGTAATGATACGACCGAGACGCTCTCCTGATGTTAAGAGATAACGCCTGTCCATGACCATTGCAGCGATAAACAGAACTTTGAGTAACAAAACAACGTCCAGGGCACCGCTGTTTTGGCACTCATTACTTAGAGACTAGATGGTTAGTCTCAACAGCCCAGTAATTTCGCTAGCTGCAGTACCCTTCAAACCGGAACACAGTCATGTTTGCACACTACTGCTTGGCGGCAGAATATCTGGTACTGCGGTGGTACCTACCTAGACGACCTCCTGCTAAGGAAATCTACCACCAAGTAAAGTTTGTGTACCTAATTTTGTTTCTTGTATACCTAGTAGGTACGCAAAAGTCGACTTTAACGCATTAAAGACGCAAAGGTCGACTTTTTTCATTAAAGAGTTAATCAATCAATCAATCTTCTGGACACTGCGCGTTTCTCCTTGTTTGGGAACATAATTTGTAATTTAAAAGTCCTGATAAAAGATAAATAAATTATGAATTATTAAATATTATAGTACTAGAGCTGGTTATTAAGATAACAGTATGTACACTTTATGAATTAATAGTTGCTCAGATGATGTTAAACCTGTGTATTTATAAAAATTTTATCATGAAACTGGTTCTTATTCTATTGTCCCATAGACCATAATAGCGTACATCCGTTCAAAACTATCTTAAACAAACCAATGATCTAAAATCTTCCTGAGATGAAATCGGACGAAACTTCTGCAGTTGGATTCTGATAAATCTCGCAGACGTGATTTTGATCCTATAGATTGGTGTAGTTTTCCAAACTGTAAAATAGAACTTGTGAGTAACCAAGCGGAAAACAAGGTTGCGCTTCCAAGTTGGTTTGGAATGTTTTCCTGTCTTGAATATTACGGCAAATTGAGTAAAATAAAGGAAAACTTGAATCCGTATCATGAGGGATAAACAATGGTCCGTTGCTGCAGTTGCCCATAGTTGTTGAAACCAATGACAGTGATCTGTTTCCATTAGGGGACAGCCTGCTTATCACTCTTTTTTAAAATCATATACCTATTATGCTCGTATTTTGTAGCGATGATAGCTCAGTGGTTAGCGCGGTCAGTTCGCATGCCGAAGGGCGTGGGTTCAAACCCGAACAATGAGCTTGAGCTGCCGGTGAAGGAAAACGTCGTGAGGAAACCATAGCATGGTGGTAGGGTACTTCATAGTACTCGGCTGGCTAGCTACCACCCTCTAGTTGAAAATCTGTCGCCAAGCATCTAATGTGTGTTCCGGCAGCCTCACTTGAGAGCCAGTTCCATTCCAGGCTAGGTGTGCTATACCATCTTCGACCACACCTTCACTTAACATCAGGTGAGCTGTGGTCAAACAACTAGCCTGTCAACCATAAAAAAAAAACTTACTTATCAACTTTACTTTTTTTATGGTTGCCCGGCTAGCCGTTTGACCACAGCTCACCTGATAATAATAATAAATAATAATAATGTACTTTTCATTTCTTCAACAACAGAGTATTAGGTACAATTTAGATTAACAATTACAATAAACATAAGTGAGTATTACAATCAATAGGTACATTTCCAACTCAATACCTAGTGTTGTGTACCTACCTGGGTGGAAGCTCTGTTCCTCAGACTAGGAGTACCTGTGTTCTGAGGTCACAGTGGTTCATTCCTGGGCTTGTTAGTTAATAATAATTTTTATTTGAGCAAAATATATATAAACGAACAAGTGATACAAACTGAGCATGTATGTGTGTGTGTGTGTGTGTGTGTGTGTGTGGTGTGTGTATGTGTGGTGTGTGTGTGTGTGATATGTATGTATGTAACTGTGAGATGAAAATAATGTTTCCTGGTATCCCCGGAAAAAAAAGAAAATAAATAAATAAATGATGGTTATAGTTATATATATCTATTGTATAATTGAATTGAATTTGAATTAGTTGAATCTACTGTTGTTACGTGTGTGTGTGTGTGTGTGTTCGCGTGTGTTTGATGTTAAGTGAAGGTGTGGTCGAAGATGGTAAATCACACCTAGCCTGGAATGGAACTCGCAAGTGAGGCTGCCGGAACACATCATTAGACGCTTGGCGACAAATTTTCGAAGTGTAACGAACGTAATTTTGTATAATTAGGTAACTGAATATTCTAGAGCCCTAGCATGTGAACCATGTTATGTCCTTATTGCGTAAACGAGACAAACGTCTTCATATTCTGTTTCCGCGTGAAGCAAGATAATTTTATCCCCTCTGCATGCTAGGGGGACAGGACCTGTGATACTATTTCCATTGTCATAAGAATAACGGGGGCAGAAACAAGATATCTTGTGCTCTAGAATACGGGGCGATGTTTACAAACGTGAAATCTTTTTCTTCCTTATTTGCTAAAGTTTAGCACGGTTCCTCTGTAAATTGTAGGGGTAGTATACATGTATAGGTAGTACAAAAGTCTAGATCCGATGTTTTGTTCCGGGCCACGGGGTGTGTGGGTCGCTTTAAGGTTGTCACCAAAATAAATTAAAACTAGAGACATAAACTGTTAGTACTATTTTGATCTGAAGGTAATGGCAATTTGAGGACTTGTTTTCACATTTTTTGAGATTAAAAAAAAAAATGTGTAAGTTTTAAAACATGTATATAGGTACCTAATGTAGAACTGTAGATATTTTATTTCATCTCTCCTACTAAAGTTTCTTTATACATAAGAAAGCTCTTATTTTTTATATAATAAGTACCATTTCTATATTTTATACAGATATTATTACCACCACGTTAAAAATTCACTATGTTTTATTACTAATTACTCTAAGTAAGTTTATTGCCCAGTCACGAATGCAGATTCCCAAATGCACCATCAAACACAATTTGCTCTAACTACGTAAATTGAATAAAATATTTAATTTAGGAAGTCGACAGCCCTGACGTCGGAACGTTTGATGTTTTACGAGCGCCGCGCTCGTCATTAAACTTCCCTATTTCGGACTGGGGGTAGGGTTGCTTCGTTCCAGTTTCTGTCTGAAGATTTTTTATCTTAGAGTTGTAAACAAGCACAACCTACGGAAGTAACATACATTTTACTATTCCGTTTAATTATGTCGGATACTCCGACTATAGTTTCGGTCAGATCTGGTGGCTTTCTTCAAGGAGTTAAAGCATAGTACAACGCCGCGCGTGGCCTCGTTTTGCTTCGCATTGCGGGCCGCTGTACGCCTCGCGCGTGAAGACTGCGGTTAAAGCGCGGGCGCGTGGGTGGGAGCGAGTAGAGTGCCGAGAGATGTGCCGATGCCAGACACAGAACTCACCGCGACGTCTTCAGATATGAACCACCTTCACGAGTTTTATGAACGTGAGTAATCCCGTAGCAGTATTAAAAACAAATACTGTATTGAGTATGACGAATTTCGATGTTTGTTCTCTTGAATTTGTTTTTTTTTTTACTTCGTTTACACGTTGTTTGCTTTTGACTATACCCTGCCTGATGTTAGGCAGTAGTGCAGCCTAAAATAAAGAAGGAAGAAAGTGGCAGCCCTACACTAGGGTTAACATTTTACGTCCTGTGCAATTCGGGCAGTAGTTCGCGCGGGCAAGGTCGCAAAACTGAGCTTATAGTCGCGCCTTCCGTCTCCAACGTTTGACGATCCAACATATTTCATTTACATATTCTATCAGGGCAGAAGGAAGCTTACAGCTTTGCACTAAGTCTAGTAGCGGAACTAATATAATTTTTTACAGAAATAAGTTTAGTCTGAAAAAGATCGTCCGTTCTTTCCATAAAATCACTGTTATATCGTATGATGATTGAGTTTGATGATTTTTTTTATAGTAAGAAGTGATGACGTGCCCCTGTCCTGTGGACTTATTCTCTAAGACCACGGAACACGTAACGCGGCAGAATTCGCGTTGAATGGTATTCTTTACGTCAATGTCAAATATAAAAACGTACCGAAAACGCGAACGCATGAATAATGATTATTTTGTATAAATTATTCATAATCGTGTTTATGATACAAAATATAGATTTCCGCATTTTCATAAAAAAGTCCGTGGTAGAAGTTTCTATATTCCTATGTACATTCTAAAGAACTTATGGGGACGGGCTGGGATTGAAGACTCGCGTCTCTTTTTAATGGCTACCGTAGCTTTTAAAACGTAATACATTATGTTTAATTTTTAAATTAGTATTTTTCACTTCCTACTATTTCTTACTGTGAGTGACTGACATGTGACGTATTTTTTAATGAAATAATATAATAAATAAATAAATATCGTGGGACTATACACACAGCGCCATCTGACCCCAAACTAAGCAGAGCTTGTGTGATGGAAGTCAGATAACTGATAGAATACATAAATACTTTTTTTTTGTAAATACATACTTATAATACATACAGAACAAACATGATTGTGTTTATTCACAAAATGTTTGCCCTGAGTGGGATCGAATCCACGCCCTACAGCTCTCAAGGCAGATATACTACCAATGACCCAACGGGGCTGTCAATAACATTATTCTTAATTTAGATACAAAATGGAAATATAACCATTCAACATTTAACAATAGTGCAACAACGGCTTTATCGCTTAGAGCGCTCTCTTCTATCCAACTTTGGTATGGGTAGGACACGTTGATGAGGTACACGGGATGTGATAAATGGAAAACACGAATTAACTACATGGTTTAATAGTTTTTTTTTTAATGTAAAAAGTAATGAGACGAACGAGACGCTCTCCTGATGGTAAGAGATAACGCCTGTCCACGGCCATTGCAGCGATACACAGAACTTTGACAAACAAAACAAAGTCCAGGGCATCACTGCTTTGGCGCTCTTTACTTTCAGACTTTCGATGGTTAGTCTCAACAGCCCTGTAACTTTACTAGCTGCAGTACCCTTCGAACCGGAACACAGTAATGGTTACACACTACTGCTTAGCGGCAGAATAACTGATACTGCAGTGGTACGTACCTAGACGACCCCCTGCTAAGGAGATGTACCACCAAGTAGATAGTGATAGACGATAGTGAGTGACGATGGAATGGTCATGGGCAGGCGTTGTCTCTTAACATCAAGAGAGCGTATCGTTCGTCTCATTACTTTTACATAGACGTCTTTTTGAAAATTCAATCGGATAATATCAATGATTATTCGACCTTCTAGACATTATAACACAAGCACACTAGGGGAGACTGGGGCTGGTTGTGACATTTTTTTTACAAACCGTCATAATTTTTTATTTGTTTGATTGTTTTACCTGAATATAAATCTGTTTGGTTAAAGAACTATTCAGGCTTCAAATTCAAAAACAATTTTAAGTACCAGACTATTAGAAATGACATAAATAAATGAATTCTGGAAAAAACGGGGTGTAACTTTTAACCCCGTGTCAGGGGTTGGTTGTTACACTACAAGGGGCAAAATGTTACAACAAAAAACAAATGTAATCAAAGACTGTTTATTGAGAATCAGTTTATTTTCTTAATTTAAGTAAAAATAAAATATTATTATGTCTACATTTTGCCTCATTAAAACAAAAAAAATAGTCAGTTCTAACTTAAAGCGAAATTATAATCTTATTTTTAATTTCATGTAACAGTATGTTTCATGTAACAGTAATATTTCCTGTTTACTTGGCTATTTTTCTTCCTTTACTTGAATTTTCTTGTTTATTTAGCTTAGTTGACTTTCCTTTCTTAGTTGCATTTTCCTTTTTCTTGTTCTGTTCCAGTGCCAATGCATTTTTCTCCGGAGTATCTGTTAAAACAGCTGCTTTGTGGGTTTTACGTGATTCTTGTTTGTTCTCGCATCAGCTTTTGAATAAGGCCGAATGTTCTCGCTAGTAATCTTTCATCCTACAAAATACAAGAAATTATGTAGTTCAAATTATATCAGTGGGCAAAAAACACTACGGGGCAAGTAGTGACAAGTCACAACCTGCCCCGAGCAAATGTCACTTTTAGCCCCAACGCCAAAACTGACCTTTTAAAGTTAAATAGTAAAAACTCGAATAAGTAAATCTTTATAAACGTAGATTCATTACAAAAAGAAACCATTAGGGCATAAATATCACAACACACACATCTCTGCTTTTAGGGAAAACAGGGTTTATACCAATATTGCTAAAAAATGAAAATGTTACAAACCTGCTGTTTTGACGGCAGCATGCTCGGGCTCCTTTCACAAATGCGCTAGCGCCACAAGCTCGCGCGGCGTGCTGCCCGATGGTGGCGTGATCATTTGTCTCTTTCTAACGTCAATATAGCGTTCTTTGTTTAGCCACTATTGCCGCTGTAACTACTTACCCCTGTCACAACCAGCCCCAGTCTCCCCTATTCCGATAAAATGCATCGCTTATCAGTTGCATGTAATTATCACTAGGAAGAAATAAGCTAAACAAACTCGATGAGATGCCCTTGCAACTGACGCACTTATATTTATCTAAGTATTGTCGCTACGTACTAATCCTACTCAATGAGATTATGCAAGACAAGTGTTTCTTTGTACACAACTGGCTCCTTAAACTTGCATGTCACGACCCTGACAACCCTTCGAACCGTAACACAATGTTTGAAAACAATATCTGATAGTTTACGCGGTGGTACCTAGGCGACCTCCAGCTAAGGAGATCACACTAAATAATAATAATCATATTTTTTTATTTTGTAGGTACAAATACCTTTACCATAGGCTCCTGAACTAGGCAAAGACTGTGTGTCAGGAGCCAGTGGCTTCTCTTATTACGTACATGATACAAAGGAATAAATATTTTTTTTAAATCTAAGATTATTTTTTCTGTATCTATATACATATATGTAAAAGTTACAGTAATTACCTACTGTAACTTTTAAATAAATCAAAATAATCTTAGATTTAAAAAAATATTTATTCTGTGTTTGCGTGTTCTGTCCAAAATATATTTTCAAAAAAAAAAGTATTTTATCAGTTATCTGGTTTCCATAGCTTTGCTTTGTTTGGGGCTAGATGGCGCTGTATGAAATGTTCTACGATATTTGTTGTTCTAGCCTTTTCCTTTTTTTTTCTTTAATATTTATTTTCGGCAACACTTTTGAAACTTTATATAAATTTAAAATTAATTAACTCATAGCGTATTGGTTTGTATCATGTACCTAATAGGAGAAGCCACTGGCGCGTAGGTATTGATAATTTTTTTATCAATACCTACGCACCGACTTTTTGCGTTAAAACCTAGATGAAGCTCATCCGAAACTATTAGCCACACAAACTTTCTCTCTAAGTTTCCAAAAATTCAATCCTGTCACGGAAAGAGCCGTGATAGCTACAAAAGATTTGCATGTGAACATTGCAGACCGTAAGTGATATTCAAAGATTTCTGAGGTTGTCCGCCTTGGCCCGACACGACGTCTGGTAGACGGCAGGAAAACTTAAAACTAAATACCTAGGTCATATCTAATTAATGAATTTTAGACAGAAAGACAAAAAGGGATTGTTTATCTAAATAGACCTCACGCGAGTGGGCTGATTTTCAGTTCAAAACTAAGCCGCCGGCTTGTTTTGTTATAAATACGGTAGGTATAATAAAATGCTACCCGACTGAAACATTGATCGTTTCAGCGAACTGAAAGGCAGCGTTTTAAATTCTTGCCAAGATATCTACGATCAATGATTTTTCACAAAATATTTGAACGGGTCAGCTAAATTCCCTCTCTGAATTAGAATAAAAAGGCAGCGGATCTATAACTTACACATTTTATTTCCAGCTCTAAATGTAACCGGATTCCACGATTCAACCTAACTCTCCCCGAGACAAACAAACAAATAAAGAAATGTCTTCGCCTCTCAAAGCAACGTGTTTATTATAGAGGATTAAGACTTTGTTAGTATTTTTTTCATCATCGTTATAAAGCGATATTACACGATAGACGTTCTTTCTTTATGACTGAAAAAGCCAAAATGCATGAAGTCAATGTAATTAAGAACTGAGAGCCATGCCCATTTTTCTGTCGGACGGCCAGATGCTCGAAAAACCGACATCGTTTCATGGTTGACGTTCCAAAAACCCGTAGGAAACAATTGGGAACATGGGAACCAGATAATTGATACAATAGTTATTTAATTGTTATTTTGTAAATAATAGAACACCCAGACAACACACATTTACGCTCGTCACACCAATATGGTGGCCCTGAAAGTGAGAGTTGAACTCACACCTTAGAGCTCTTGAAGCTAACACATTACCAAACGAGCGTAGATAGCAGTCACTGATTCATATAAGTACCTACTTATTTAACCACGGTTTTGCTTAATTGACACTGAATATGCCGTAACGTGAGATAAGAGTTTTGTACCATTACGCAGGGTTGCCATGTCATATTTCTGGAATTTTCCCCAATATTTACTTAAATTTTTTCCCAAAAGATACTTTTTGCAAAAAAGACCTCCAAATTGATTTTGTTCGGTATAATGGCCTGGTCTGAACGTTAGGTTATTCTTTTAGCAATCAGTGCGAGAGTACATGAAGTTAAGTTAAAAATCGCTAATATATGACAAATTTCAAACTGATAATAATTCGGTATGTAAATTTTTTTTTTTGTATTTATTTTATATTTTTTACTGATAGTAAACTTTATTTTATGAAACTAATTTGAATATTTTGGCTTTCTATGCGGTAGTTTAATTCTAATACATTTTCAAACTTTTTATAGTTATGACGTCATAACATTGGCTGAATATGTAAAATATGTACTTTTTTTAGGCACTGAAAGAATCCTTATCCAAGGACATGACGTCATTAGAGGTTAATTGAAAGTCAAATTTATTTTATGTATTTTATTAAAATAAACCCCGTCTCATAGTTTAAAGAGTTTTAAACGGAAAAATCATGTACAGGAATGTAATATTTCGAAATGGTTTTGGAATCAGCAAAGTATTTTTTTTTCTTTACATACCGAATTGTGTATACCTACCTCAACAATATCGATTCTCCAATTTTATGTCGGGGATCACATTATTCTCTGATATTGTAAACGATTTTCCCATTCTAGCAACCCTGTCATTATGTCGCGGAAGTTGTGAGTTCGTGACTAAAGAGGCTATTAGCATATAGCAATAGAAGATGCGCCTAACCAGTAGGCCGCCACGCGCAAAGATCTAAGTACCATTTCTCTACTAAGCTACGTCACCATGCTACAATACCTTCAATTCAATTCTTGGTTTATGGCTTTTGTGAAAACGTTTCACAATTCCGCCACTGTCACGTAGAAAGATAGACCATCAAACGCAAGAATTTGTACGGTGTAGAGCCTCGTTGTTCGGTGAATTCGTATAGCAGAGGTTTTTGTTTGTCACTACAATACCTTCGTCGATTAAACTGTGAGACAAGACAATTAAAACTGACAACGGAGTTAAAAAAAAATGTGGCATCAAAACCTAAAATAAATCACACTAAAGACCGTAAAATCGTAAAAGTAATTATTCTGTCTACTTCTTGCTGATATAATAGTATGACGCATGGAAACGCAACAGGCTACTTCTTCTTTTTTATTTTTGGCGTCACACTATGTGCATTTTTCAGTGTCAAATGTTTCGATACTAGAAAGTGTTTTATGAAAAATCATGCTATGACCTTTGCAGCGGTAAACAGAATCGTTCATAACTTTGTGGCATTCACTGACTCTCCCAAGATCCGATTTTCGGCTTTTCGTTACCAGCCGCTACCAGTTGTCCTATGTATATCATCATTCTATCGATGATGTCCTAAACTACAACACGTCTATCCCAGTGGTTATCGGTTAGCATAAGTACGGCTAGAAATATTGTAAGTGCAATTATAAAAAATCTTGTGGTAAAAATGACCACTTTGGCGTTTTGTTTTTTTTGACACAGGTTTTCACAAAATGTCATCGTCAAAAATATACACTCGTTTTCAGAGGTTCAATTTGCTGATTTGAGGTACCCGAGGAAATAGAGAAGCTATGGTGAAAAAGTTATGCGACAGTGACAGTCCGAATCCTATGATGCTTTATTTGTTATCGGACGAATAAAAGTGTGATCTTCAAGCAGAAATGAATTATTGGCACATTACGAAATAATGTTACAAATATTCCCAAATACAAATGAGGATACTTTTATTTGAGGTTTACATTTAACTGCCAACTTGCTTGATTTCTTATGCGGTGAACGAACATTGGCTTGCAATAATGCAGTACGCTTGCTAGTGAGTCGGTTTCTTTTGCAAGCGTTCTTCATCTTAGACCGTATAATCACTTCACATCAGATGACATGTTGGCAAACAACCATATAGTTCATTTATCTAAAAAACATTGGCGTTTTTTTTTGAGCAGTCGAATAACAACAAAGATGTATTTTTAGCAAAAAACGACAATTTCAATTAATCAATATAAAAATCTTAAAAAAACAGAAATTAGCCCGATCTTGGGCCAGAGTCGTAACCGTAACACAGTTATTACCAAACTGGAATAAGAATTCGCCCACTCAGCTAGCTAATAAAAACGAACCGAACGAAATCATACTCTGAATATGTATAAAACTTGTTACCAAACTTTAGGAAGCATATTTGCAGTTATGGTTACCAACCGTCCATTTTTGTGCGGATTTTAATCATTCTGTCCTGACTTTGACTGGCTTATAATATTTCTTTATATTACTTTTGTTTATGCCAAGAATAATACTTAGGATATCGTTTCATGGTTGACGTTCCAAAAACTCGAAAGGAACAATTTAAATAATGGAGGACATTTCACACTGCGCTATCTAGCTCCAAACTAAGCAAAGCTTGTACCTACTATGTGAACCAAACAACTAAAAAAAATTTTTTTTGTCAATAATAATAATAATATAACTCTTTATTGTTTACACCAAATTCCAAAAAAAATTAACAATTGAAAAATGCAACAATTGGCGGCCTTATCACTAAAAGCGATCTCTTCCAGGCAACCTTGATACGGAAAGGATTTTAAACTAAAGACGGGGTGTGTCGATAAGAGAGTTAAAAAATAAATAAAATGAAAAAAGATTAAATAAAATAAAAAACATTTTAAACATAATACATAAACATATACATATATATACCTAACTATAATATAAAATAGCAATACTTAAATATCTTATATAATATACCTACACTTATATACATATATATAATACATACCACATAAATACTTATAATATTTATGATTCCACTTTTCACTGGTAACAAATAAGTACACTTTTTGTGAATCCTAATTTTTAAAACTTGTCAGGTTTTTTAATTGCACTCGAGATGGTAACCCTATTCACAGTGAAGGAAAGCTTGGCTCTAATCCAACAGCCATACAAAAGATACCAGAGCAACCTATACGACCCTTTTTAACGCAAACCATTTCGAGCTTTAAGTCTTTGTAACTAAGTCTTAATGTTAATCACGTTATAATCATCAGCTGTCCCTTGTCTTATGTTACGCGTGAAATAATATGAAATAATCTCAAACCATTTGTTAAGCGTCTAATTATCAGCAGTTAAAATAACTCATCACTTCGCGAAGAATTTGATTTGCGACTCTGTAGCTTTGTTTTGATGTCTGATATAAATTCGGGTTTTCTTTACTTATCAGGATGAAAACATTTTAATTTTATTGTTAAAGTATATGAAATTTTATTTGTATAATTACAGAAGTTTTATTAAAAAAAAATTTCAAAGGAACTGCATGTCAGAAAAGATGCAGTTTCAACATAACCATCATCAACTGATCATAGTCCACTGCTGGATAAAAGACACTAGACACGCCAGTCTTACCCTCATTGAGTCGATGTTTTGTTAGGGTTCCGTACCCAAAGGGTAAAACGGGACCCTATTACTAAGACGACTCCGCTGTCCGTCTGTCACGAGGCTGTATATTCTAATGAACCGTGATAGTTACAGTTGAAAGTTTCACAGATGATGTATTTCTGTTGCCGCTAAAACAACAAATACCTACTAAAAAACAAATATTTAAAGGGGCTCCATACAACAAACTTGATTTTTTGCCGTTTTATAGATAATGATAGATACGTAACCCTTCGTGCGCGAGTCCGGCTCACATTTGGCAGGTTTTTTTTTTTTTTTTTTTTTTATGTAAAAAAGTAATGAGACGAACTAGACGCTCTCCTGATGTTAAGAGACAACGCCTGTCCATGACCATTGCAGCGATACACAGAACTTTGAGTAACAAAACAACGTCCAGGGCATCGCTGCTTTGGCTCTCATTTCTTTGAGACTAGATGGTTAGTCTCAACAGCCCAGTAATTTCGCTAGCTGCAGTACCCTTCAAACCGGAACACAGTAATGTTTGCACACTACTGCTTGGCGGCAGAATATCTGGTACTGCGGTGGTACCTACCTAGACGACCTCCTGCTAAGGAAATCTACCACCAAGTGAAGGTTTTTTTTATAATCTTTTTTATGTTATATGTTTGGTGTAGGTACTATAAAGTTCTGTTCTATTCTATTGTTATTCCATCTAATCTCAGGGTGTCTTGTACTACGATTACTGATTCGCGATCTCCACTCCAGATTTCTCTCCACCCCAGCCGTTGTCTGTTCTACGGCAAATTTGGCCAGCCCACTGTTATTTCAACTTACTAATACAGCTCAGCGTACTGTCGGTTACTTCAGTTCCCCGGCGAATAACTTCGTGCCGGATAATGCATATATAAGTCCGGAAAGAGTGCATCAATTGGCGGCCTTATCGCTTAAAGCGATATCTTCCAGGCAACTTGGTTATTAATTGCGACTCTTCGCCGTTTTCCAAATAAAAAGGAAATGCATTATTTAAAATTTGAACACTGTAATGTTTTTATTTATTAATTTATTTACAGTGTGTGCCACAGTCAGAAATTATAAAATACTAGCGGGCCATCATGGCTTCGCACGGGTTTACATTAATTTTTTTATTAAATTCTATTGACAAATATAGCCTATGTTACTCATGAAGAATGTAGCATTCTAATGGTGAAAGAATTTTTGAATTTGGCCCTGTAGTTTTTGAGTGTATTCGTTACAAACATACAAAAATCCAAAAACACAAATCTTTCCTCTTTATTACATAAGTGTAGATTTGAAATATACATTACAATAATACAATATGTATACCAATACTCACATATATTATATATTTATGTGAGTATGTATGTACATATTTCTTTGTACCCAAGTATTTATGATTATTAAACGACTAACCCAACTGTTTTGAAACGGGTATTGATGATATACCTAGATAACATTAACTATAAACATTAGAAAAAAAAACCAACATGATAGTGGAAAAGATCCAATTAAACAATAAAGACTGGAAAATGCGATTTCACTGTGTACTGTACAGTGATTAGTGATAATCACCGGTGAGGTCCCTTTTTCTGTTCCCTCACTTTTCTGTCTGCAATAAAAAAAAATACACCATATACAAGTTTCACCCCACAACAAATAACTCCTACCTTCCGATATTTACTCGCCCCCTTCCTTTTGTTCACAACTTATGATTATCTTATAACAAACTCTATACATACATACACTTTGTCCATTGTCTCATGCATTCATAATGATTAAATAACTGGCTAAGTGCGTGCATGACTCGCATATAGGGTTCCGTTGTTTCTGTTAATAAGAAAAAGACACAAGGGTTATTTTGTTATCACCTTTTTTCTGATATTCTAAACTATATATCAAAACAAATCAGTTACAACATAAAAATTAATATCATTAACATACTCCGTAAATACATACCTACCTAATATAAATCTCAATCTTTGTCAATCAATCTTTAATCTCAAATTCTATCTTTCAATTTTCATAAAAAAATTACAGCTGCGCCTCGTGGTAACACTCGCTACATGTTTACGGGATAAAAAGTAGTCTATCTTCTAATCCAGGGTATTAGCTACCTCCATACCAAATTTCATTCAAATACGTTCAGGAGTTTTTGCGTCAAAGAGTAACAAACATCCATCCATTCAAACTTTCACATTTATAATTAGTGAGATTTCTATAAACTACTACACATATCATATACCTACAAAACATACATTACAATAATTATTACTATTATACTATATAAATAAATTAATTTTAATGTTAAAATCATGGCACGAACGGGACGCTCTCCTAATGGTTAGAGATACTGCATGCCCTTGCATGTATTGCAGCGATACACAGAAACTTAAACTTTAAAAACCAAAACAAAATCAAGAGCATCGCCCATTACCTTCAGACTTGCGATGGTTAGTCTCCAAAGTCCTGTAATTTCGCTAGCGGGTTCTTTCTTTCTACCCTCCAAACCAGAACACATGTTACAAATTACTAATAACTAGCGGGCCGTCCCGGCTTCGCAGGGGAAAACAAAACTCGATTAACAGTATAAATAAAGCATATGTCACTCAGTGTTTATGTAGCATTCTAATCATGAAAGAGTTATTCAGATCGGCCCAGTAGTTTCGGAGCCTATTCAATACAAACAAACAAAAATCAAAGCGTTCCTCTTTATAATAGTAGGTATAGATAGATAAAAGATTAAAATCTCTATTCTGATGTTTTCATGAAGACCATTTTTATTTTTTGCAAATTAAAAATGAATGATTTTTTTAACCTTTTAAATATAGAAAAAGTTATAAATAAAAAAAACTAAATACTACTTACTTACTTTTATTATACTTTATTTTTTAAATTATTTTCTTTCTTTCTTCCTTTAGATCAGTAGGCGAGTTTTCGCACACGGAACCCTAATTAACCCGACGCGTCCAATCGTCAGTCCTATATCATTGTGAAAGCTACAATTGTGTCCATTCATTACCTTCACAAAGAACGACCCCTTCCGTGATTAATAGTAGTATAATAATGGCGGATCATTTTAATTAGGCAATTGTTTTAAATTGGCCGGTTAATGCTGCGGTGCGGTTAGGGCGACTGTTGGACTCCTGCCTTGTCCATTCCTTATACAATAAATTGCTCACTAGTTTTTATTTCTTTAAATGTTAAAATCAACTACTCTTGCAAAAACTTGAAAATGGCTTCACCGGTTACAATTTTTATTTTGTTGGTTTAGGAAAAACACAAGGCAAACAGAAAAACAGCTGAAAATCGAAATTGTAATTTTGTATGAAAATTGCCAGTTCGGATTACTTTCAGTAGATGGCGTTCGTAGCGGATCTATCGTTTGACAGCTGCGTCATGCGTAACTTCATTTTGACTTCATTGTGATATTTTTTAAAAAATTAGATTTGAAACCGTTTTTTTCGTTTTTGTTTTGTGTATAAAATAGTGGTGTTTTATTCATAAAGTGCCGAATTATAAATGCGAGTTCGAGAAAGAGCTTTAATGTGGTGAAACATGATATATCTACACTCGGAAGAAGTTGCCGAGTTGCATATTGTTTAAATAGGTACTAGACAGTATAGAAAACTAACACCCTTCCGCCTACATTTTCCGTTTTCAGTCATGAATAACTTGAGTGCCATTAATATGGGTAAACCTTTCGAGAGGAGGTATTATGTATGTATTTTTATTTATAGAGTGCCATATCACTAATACGGAATCTGTGGATTTAGTTTAGGTTTATGTGTGAATTTGCTGTTTTTATCGTATATGAAGTGTATTTACATAATTATGATAATTCTACCATTGGATGTTTTGTATTCGCGAGTGATGTTGTTTGGCTGGTCTTCTTTTCTTTGTGTTTTTACATTATGTGAATCTGAGACATTTTAATGGTCGTGCCGTGATTTTTCCTGCCGTAAGTTTAAATGGGTATACAGTTAAAGAAAGAAAGAAATAACATATATCCGACACAATACAGACAATCACCCAGTTAACACAAGAAAATGAGCCTTAAGCATATCTATACAATATCATCTCTGTTAAATATGTATATCATAACTAGCTGCGCCCCGCAGTGTTACCCGTTACATGTGTTCGGGATAAAAAGTAGCATATCTCTTAATCCAGGGTGTCAGCTACCTCCATACCAAATTTTATTCAAATCCGTTCAGTAGTTTTTGCGTGAAAGATTAACAAACATCCATCCATCCAAACTTTCACATTTATAATATTAGTGGGATTTTTCAATGCACTTCCAAGCAAGAGAGATTTCACATTTCCATCTTGATTATTCTTCTCCGAACCCTAAAATCCCTTTAGAAACCTTAATGCTCGCGTAAATCAATAATAACTTTACCCAAGCAATATTAAGCTAATAAAATGAACCTCAGAGCATAACAGCGAAATAGAGTAAAAAGTTCCATTTCGCTACGTCCAGAAGTTG
This sequence comes from Biston betularia, assembly GCA_905404145.2. NCBI lineage: Eukaryota > Metazoa > Arthropoda > Insecta > Lepidoptera > Geometridae > Biston > Biston betularia. The sequence goes on from FR989879.1 coordinate 9,157,421, forward strand.
CAAATCAAACCAAAATATATTGGTTAATAAAAGTGCAACAAGTAATGCGAAATGCATACAGGCTGTGTGTATCTCCACTTGGCTTTATGGACTATAAACCGAGTTTTACGACACCCTGTGTAATGCCCATCCGGCTAAAAGGGTTCGGACTGGATGCCCTACGGAAAGATAATTAAAAATGTCTGCGTTGAGCAAATGTATAAACACGTTTCATGATCAAATTGTAAGGGATTGGTGCTGATTTGAAAGCTGGAAAGAACTAAAACATGAATCACACTGTACACACTTTGAACAGCGTGTGTGTACTGTGTGTGCATGTGTGCATGTGTGCATTAAGGGCGAGATGAGTTGTGGTTGAAAGCCGAATCTATGAAACAAGCTAAGATAAAATGTATATTGTTTGTTGGTTGTGATTTCTGGAACTTTGAAAGGTCAAAGCTAAGGCTGCCTAGTTGGAAGACCGTATAACTTCCAACCTGGAGGTCGTCGGTTCAAAACCCACGGCACGCACATCTTTTCTAAGTCATGTGCGTATGACTGATGGCTTCAAATGGTGAGGGAAACTATACATGTAGGTTTATGAACGAGAGTTCTTTATAAAAATGGTCTCGAAGATGTGTTAAGTCTGCCAACCCGCTCTTAGCCAGCGTTCTAGACTATGGCCTTCTCACAATGAGAAGAGGCCTGCGCCCAGCAGTGGGACAGCCTTATGAAAAAACTGGGTTAATTGTTTGGTAATTTAAAAAAAAATCATCTACATCTATAATTTATAAAATTAGTAGACTTTCAAAATTTCACGAATTTAAATATTTCGGGAAACTTCTACAACTCCTTTTTTTATAAAAAACCTTATTCAGACGTATTAATACGAAGCTTAATTTCGAAAATTAAAAAAAAAAACATGAATGCCCACTAACAATTGAGTTTCCAAAAAAATCATAGCCTATACTTACTTGGGATGATGCATCCTAGATACATCCAAATCTAAAGGTATTAAATAGTTGGAATGGAATGTAGAAAGTCACATACATACATATTACAATTACATGAATCCTGAAAACATTACACTCCTTTTTTTGGGGAGTCGTGTAAAAAAAAAGGTAAACATCAATAAATCGGTTCAGATCTAAAGTGATGCGTTTACCAACGAACTCGATTTTACTTTTATTTATATAGATAGATATAATAAAGCAAAACATCCAAGTAAATGTAAAAAATTAACTATAGCAAAAAAACGTTTTTTCAAATAAAACGCATGCACTTCGCGCCTCAATTTAACGAAGCCATCCTTGCTGCGGTTTAATTTGTTTTCCCAGCCACAACAATGGGCCATTTGAGTGTGTAATTACATGGCTTTCCATAGCATTTATGAATGTCGCTCTTAAATGAGACTTATCTCTAGCAAATAGTTCCTATTTTAACACCGATGTTCAATTATGTCGCAAAACAGAACGCGGATAAGGGATTTTCAGCTAGAATTTTCGGTAAGAAAACTTTTAGTGTTCAAATAAAAAATGCCAAAGTAAAATAGAATGATTAAATACTGCTGGTCATATCTCTTAAGAGCGATATCTTCTTACAACCTTAATCTTTTTTGTATAACTTCGTTACTTTTTATCTCTTGGATATAATTGTTAGATTCTAATGTCAATCGTTCGCTAAAAAATGTTAAGAGTTGTCTTAAAAGCGACTTGGTCCAAGTTGTTTTTGTAATACTATTCACTCCTTGTGCCTGTGTAGTCTTAAATTTCGGGGTTTTTTTTTTCACTAAGAAAGAACGCTGATTTTTCTCTATTGGAAATACATTGTCTTTGCCCTGAAAATGTTATTTATGTTATTTCAAAATCTCACTTTTGTCGTGTTTTCCTTGGTTTTCTGATGGCAATTTTTTCTAAATTGTTAGCTTCTAAGGCACCGGCGTTAGAAGCTAATAATTAATAAGATTTAAATAATGTTTTCATTCCATTCCAATACTTATTTTGGCTCATTTCCTATATTTTACTGCCAATAATTACTATAACCACCGTTACTTATTCGTTTCAAAACGTTACTTTTGACTAACGAGCTCTGGCAGCACTAGCTGGTATCCCTCCATTAAATTCATCGCCGCCACTCGTTGCAGCTATAAACGTTGGCGGGGAACTTGCGAAGTCTTCAGTGAAGTTGTGCCCCTGGCTTAACTTTAACTTCGTCTTCCTTAATAAACCTGCGGGAACTAGGAAAGTCGTCCTCGACCATCAAAGTCTGTGGGATAGTTAAATCTATGAATACGCGACACCTTCCTTCTAAATCCGTAAACGTGCCTTGGCACAATGATTTTTTTGTTGGTGGCGAGAGGACAATCTTCTAACAATACCTACGTGTTTTGGAGAAGTTACATGGATAATGCATTAAAAAGAAAGAAAGAAAATGATTACATATAGGTAGGGTATCAAAATAAAGGAAATTTAAAGGTGATTACAAAAATATACATAGTTATATGTTTAAATTTAATTAGGAACAATAAATGGGTTTAAATTTTTTCCTTTAATTATAGCTATTTAATTTGCAGTAATTTTTTAAACTTTTCAGTTTTTTTTGTAAGAAATTATAGGACTATTAATGGTCTCAAGATGGCAAATGCAACGCGTTGCCGCGCTATTTGCTTTTTTTTGTTATTTTATCTTGCAATTATTTTTCAGATTCGACATCAGATACGGTGCTTGTTTGTGCTAGCCCTTTCTTTTCCAAGATCAAAATTTCAGACCCTCTGCAAAATATTTTCGCGTTTGATTGAATTTTTAATTTTTCTTTGGGACCGTAAGCATACGAAAAGGGTGGGAGCTTTGGTTACTTTCGTTTAACGGTGGTGTTGAAAATTAATAACGGCTCTTTAAACTCTTACATTAAACGATAATAAGAGCTCACGGTATGGTCTCTACCCGCAGTTTAAGCCGCTTGCGTGGACAATAACTAGAAACGAATATTCTAAGATTATGAGAGGCCTATGCCCAGCTATGGGCGATGATGATGATGATTCAAAACATGTGAATTTTAAATGCATAAAAGAACTTTATAGTGACCAAGTTGTATCTGAAAAAATGTAAAACAAACAGGTCATATAATTGCGAAGGATATAAAACGCGTTTATTGCTGTGTGGTTTATTCGTTTTATGACCTCCCAGGATCGCATTGGATAGACGTCAGTTGGAAGCCTAGACGTCGTAAATAAGTATGAAATATGATAATTGCGAAATTCTTCAATATATTACGATTTAAACATTGATGATTCGCCTGACGTTTTGTAGGCCATAACTCTGCGTTCCCAGAATGACCTGGCCTGTTACACAAAGCCTTGGGTTATACGTATTATGTTTCGCGTGCTCCCATGTTTTGTTGCCTCCTTTAATTGGACGGATTATGTGTCATTTACAGACTGTTGCATCTGGAAGTGCATGCGATGCGGTCGATATCAACGTATCGTCCGTAGCATAGTGTTAGAATACTTTCTAGTTATTCGGTTCGCTAACTACAACCCCAGTTCTCATTTCTGGCGAAGATATGTTAGGATACTATCTAGTTATTTGGTGGGCTAACTACTACCCCAGTTCTCATTTCTATGTTAGAATACTATCTAGGTATTCGGTTGGCTAACTACCACCCCGGTTCTCATTTCTGGCGATGATATGTTTACCTCATCGACATTTAACAGTGCGATGTAGTCGAAGATTAGGTGAGCTGTGGTTAAACACCTATCCTGTTAGCCATAAAGATGCAACATTTCTTAGAACTGAGTTTTATTGCGAGATCAGCAATCGATTTAATATCTTATGATTGAGTAAATACTTCTGCTGAAGTCGTTGAACACGTTAGGAAAATACGCACTTTACAATCGTAAAGTGTAGATTCAACACAGTAACGTTTTTACAATACTTTGATTGAGAATATTTGATACAGCGGTGGTATCTATGTATACGCTATATATTAAAAAAAGTAAGTATAGTATACCTTCTGTACATGATATATAAATTTACCATTAAAAAAACGACTCCATGACACTTAGGCCAACTAAACGCACTGCTCAAATGAAACAGCGAAGTTTTGGAGTAAACGAAAATATCATCAACCAAACTGTGTTCCGGCAGTCTCACTTGAGAGCCAGTTCCATTCGAGGCTAGGTATACTTTACCATCTTCGACCGCACCATCACTTAACATCAGGTGAGCTTTGGTCCAACACTTAGCCTGTAAACCATTTAAAAAAAAAATCAATCAAATACAAATCTTTCACGGTAACAACTTTTAATCAAGCAATGTGATAGATTAGCTACATTATTTCATTTACGATAACTCGTAATTAGTTTTTTACAGCCTGTTCTCAATTAGGTCGGGATACGGCCAGATGAAGTGTGCCTAATTAAATCTACCTCGGTTATTGTATTGATTAATAACACTTTTTATCGTACTATGTACCCTATTTAAACTAGAAACGTACCTACAAATTTCTAACATCTCTACATAGTACAAAACAAAGTCTGTACTACTAGATGTATATATGTATGATGGATGTTGAGATGAATATACTACACCGAAGGTACTAGATATAGTCTGTAATACTTAGATCTTGTAAACTACGCAACGGATTTTAATGCGGTTTCCATCAATGGACAGAGTGATTCAAGAGGAAGGTTTACATGCATAAATGCATCTGCACAACTTACGTTTTTTTTATTTAAATTTATACGCTCCACAGACACCGGGTTCCGTGACTTTTGTCAACTTGAAATACATTTTTTTTTACATTACTACAATTTAGTACCACATAAGTATCTTTCATTGCATCCGTGCGGACCCGGGCCGGGTTGCTAGTTGAAAATGATGTGTCCTAATTGAAAAAGGCACGTTGTGTGCAAGTGCTCAAACTGAGAAATGCTTATTTTGGCCATTGCACAATTTAGATAGATAGAAATTATTTATTGTGCACACCATAAACAGAAAAAAGAACAAATTAAAAAATTTTTTTTTTTTTTTAATTAATTTGCCCCTTCGGGCAGGCTAAAGCTGTAAAGCCATACTGCCTTGTCTTAAGTGTTATTTCTGCTGTATCTTAGCTATAGTAATCGTCAAAGTCGTCTTAGTCAAGTCCAGTTCGTGTCAGTTAATTCCAGTCATGCTTTAGTAAAGTAGTGGCGACTTTACTATAAAGCTTCGATGGAGTTTTGGAAGCAACACGAAAACTCATGTTTCACCACATTATATCATTTTCCTACACTCGCGCTTGTAATTCGGCACTTTATGAATAAAACACCACCATTTTTATGCATAAACACTCGACAAAACACTAGTTTTGGAAAAAAATACAACGGAGCGACACGACTCTTCCCGCGTTCCCGCCAAAACCTTCTTAAAAAATAATAAACAAATCGAAAACAATTAAATTGTTTTTTTTTTTTACTAAATGTTTAAACCTTTTTTTACGTGATTATCCAAGAAGGTGTAATGTCTTTCCCTCTTGTAAGTTGCATTCACTATTTTATTTAAATTAGTAAACAGCACTTACATAGGTAAGTCAAAAAGAAAGTGTAAGTACATGCCCACCGAATTTAAACCAATAAGATCTCAATAATTGTCATTGTACAATTGTACCTACCTGTCCTATCGCATTTCTTGACCTATAGATAAAAGAAACAAAGTGAGTGAGGTACGAGTATCTTATCGCTGTTACGTCAGAAAGGAAATATAAATTATATGCACTGTAATGTCAAACCAGAATACATTTTTTTCCATTGTATTGGCATCACACTTTAATTCACCTGCACAAAGTCATTCGAGGGTCTAGTTAGGTTATGCTCTAGTAAAATAGTGGCAACTTTACTAGAAGCTTCGATTTAGTGTGATAAGCAACACCAAAAGACAGGTTTTGGAAAATTATACAACGCTGCGACCTGATTTAAAAAAAAATGCAATCACGATCGTTCTGACATTACACTTTGTGCATACTGCCAGTCGCAAATAGTATCAAATTTTCCGGTGTTCCAAGATAAAATGAAAAATGTAGCTTAATATTAACTTGGACATATTCCAGAAATATATAATCACCTGCCGAAAGGTATAGCAAAAATTGAACAAATTTCTATTTTTAAAAATAAATTAAAATATTTTCTACTGGAAAAGGCATATTACACTGTAAATGAGTACTTGACAGATAAATTTTAAATGTGTGTGATTGGTCTCATCAAATTAGTAGGGTAAAAGTATGACAAAACTTTCCAAAATTAATAATATTGTAATTCAATTTGACATTAATTAATTTAGATTTTAATATTTTTTATTTTATTTTATTATTATTTTTTTATTTTTTTATGCTCGGACGAAATTGTATTTAATTTAATTGTATTTTATTGCTTGACATTTTTGTTTTATTTTATTTTTGCTTTTTATTTGACTAATCACTGACTGTAGTTATTATTATATTTTTTTTTTTTATTAATGTTTAGTTTTAAGTTTTGCATGCCGCAAGGCGGAATATGGCGCTCGTTATCTTTTTTTAAATATCTATTGTACCCATATACGCAATAAATGAATTATGAATTATGAAATTGTGTGATTCAGTTACATTTTTTTGCATAAATGATATAATAGACGCCATAAGGTATGTAGTAAAGCTTTCATAACGGTGTTTTTTTACTCTAAAAGTAATGAGATGAATTATATGCTCTCCTAAAGGTAAGAGATAACGCTTGTGCGTGACCATACCAGCAATACACATAAATTTGAGTAGCAAAACAAAGTCTAGGGCGTCGCTGCTTTAGCGCTCATTTCTTTAAGACTTTCCTTGATTAGTCTTAACAGCCCTGTAATTTCGCTAGCTGCAGTACCTTTCAAACCAGAACCCAGTAATGTTTACACACTACTGTTTTTAGAAAGCTTCGCTCACGAAAGGTATTGTAATGATAGTTTGTCTTTACTCGCCAAAATTCCATCTATATGTGTTCATCTACATAATTATACCAGTATACCTATTTTTTTAACATTTAGGATGGGTGTTTTTACAGTGATTGAGCAGTGAAGAGAGTATACCTATTTAGATTTGTTATAATTGTTTATTAAAAAAAAACTTTATTAGTAGTGTAAAGAGACATTCGGGAAACTCTCCAGCTGTGAAATGTGTAAAAATATATAAATTTTTAATACCTCTTCTGAAATTATTAGGGAATGAATATTTTTTAAGTTGATAAGTTACAATGTTGCAGGACATTGCTCTATGGGTCTTAGTTTGTAAATAATAAATTGATTTTATTCATTGGTTTATACCTAGCTGCACCGCGCGGTGTTACCCGCTACATATTTTCGGGATAAAAAGTAGTCTATGTTCTAATCCAAGGTCTGAAGGTCTCAGCTACGTCCATACCAAATTTCATCTAAATCCGTTCTGTAGTTTTAGCTTGAAAGAGTAACAAACATCCATCCATCCAAACTTTCATATTTATAACATTAGTGGGATGGTTTCTATTCAATCAGAGAACTGCCCTAACCCGAGATAAAGGCAGTTATTTTTAGGGTTCCGTACCCAAAGGGTAAAACGGTTAGTAGGTACTTACTTGATCAGGATTCTGCACTATTAAAGAAATTATTATTCTTATTCGTAGGGCATTGAAATTGATACGTGATTATAATGGTAAGTTCTGCTAACTGCAAATAGCAACAGTCGTACTGAATTAACCGTTGTGATATGAACCTTAACCTGAGTTATCAACTCAACTTAATAATATATCGTAACTGCTCCCGGACCTCGGCCATTTCAATACAAACTTAACACACTATTGCTAAGATGGCGAGTTTGTGTTTACTTCTTTCTAGAAGTAATGGCTGCACGGATTTGAGAGAAATTTGTTATAGAGATAATATGTAACATGTTTTTTTACGGTTGACGAATACAACTACAGTAGAGTCTCACTAAAAAACCTAAAGTAACCGACACAGCCCGGAGAATCAGCTAGTTAAAGTGGCAGTGGGCAGGGCACATAGCACGCAGAACTGATGGCCGATGGGGCTGCAAAGTTCTGGAGTGGAGACCACGAACCGGCAAGCGCAGCGTAGGACGTCCACCCATAAGGTGGACAGACGTACCAATAAAGCCCGCAGGAACGCGCTGGATGCGAGCCGCTTCCAACCGGTCTTTGTGAAGTCAATGTGTGGACAAATTGAGCACAATTTTACTGTGAAATCACAGCTACTGGCATTTATTTTGGTCTTTATTTGCGGTAAATCACAATTGTTTGAATAAAACAGTAGATTATTGGCATAAAATCAAATTTATAAAAAATTTATGAATTTATGATTTTTTAAAAAAACAGTAGATTATGCTAATATTCTACTGTTTTATTCAAGCAATTGTGATTTACCGAAAAAAAGACCAAAATAAATTCCAGTAGCTGTGATTTCACTGTAAAATTATGCTCCATTTGTCCATATATGGAAAAAAAATATTTGTATGGTCGAAAATTGTAAACAGTTCCATTCCATGGTGGAATTCCATGACGATGTGGTCGAAGGTAGTAAAGTTCACCTAGCCTACAATGAAACTTGCTCTCAAAGCAAAGCTGCCGAAATATACCATTGATGGTTGTGATAATAATATTACCTATTTATTGACCATTATGTGTATCTAAATAAATAAAACCGCGTGATGCAACTAGTCATAACTGTAGGCAAATATATTTGTTTATATTCTATAAAACTCTGTAAATTAGGTTATCAACATTGTGGGACCTAGGTACAAAACTAGAATCTGATCTCTGGTCGGTTTATTATGCTAATTATAATAAATTACATGTTATTTACTAGCAACGCTCCGCGGCTTTACCGGCTATCTTAAATAGTATAAATTTTCCGGTATAAGTAGACTGTAAATAGATAGAAACTCCTTATTGTGCACGCCAGAAATAGAATAAAACCGGCCAAGTGCGAGTCGGACTCGCGCACGAAGTGTTCCGTACCATTATCTATAAAAAATCAAGTTTGTTGTATGGGAGCCCCCCCTTAAATATTTATTTTATTTAATTTTTAGTATTTGTTGTTATAGCGGCAATAGAAATACATCATCTGTGAAAATTTCAACTGTCTAGCTATCACTGTTCTTGAGATACAGCCTGGTGACAGATGGACGAACGGACGGCGAAGTCTCAGTAATAGGGTCCCGTTTTTACCCTTTGGGTACAGAACCCTAAAAATGTACAGAAAACAAAAGAATCTAGCCATAACTTTGTGACTGCATACTCGTATTAACCTTATACTTGGAAGTGGTTATTTATTGGGCTTTTTTTTCACCGCAGCACCAGAATATATTCTGCCGCCTAGCAGTAGTGTATAAACATTACTGTGTTGCGGTTTGAAGGGTACTGCAGCTACCGAAATTACAGGGCTGTTGATACTAACCATCGAATCTCAAAGTAATGAGCCAAAGCTGTGATGCCCTGGACTTTGTTTTGCTACTCAAAGTTCTGTGTAACGCTGCAATGATCTTGGACATGCGTTATCTCTTACCATCAGGAGACCGTCTCGTTCGTCTCATTAATTTTCCAAAAAAAAGGCACTTTGCTTAGCAATTGAAAGTCATTTACCCAACGAATAAGGTTGTGGATGATGTCGATGGAAATCTCACAGTGTGAGTCACGCGATCTTTTTCTACACCTAAAAAGTATTTACTAATTTATTGAATGAAAACTTTCATGACGTAAGTCGTTGCATCGTTAAAGGAGACGTGAAACAAAATATACTATAAATAAACTTAAAGGTTCAAACGTCGCAAAAATGCGGAAAAACTGTCTTTCTAAGGTTTTCTGAATAGCTACAATGATGCGTTTTCAAAAATGGTATTTTCTTAGGGTCGTGCGTTTAGTATTGAAAGTTTAGTAGGTATTTAGTAGGCGACGGCAATTCTATTAACAACCCATTAGCGAATGGTTCTGGCAAATCGACTGTTAGTTTGCTTTTTCAGACATATTTATAGATAAGTAGAGACTCTTTGTTGTTGCACATATAATAGAAAAGAAAAAAAAAATAGGGTAGAGACATAGGTAGAGTTGTATCGTGGACAAGACCGTGTGTATGTGAGTACGTGTAGGTACCTACATTTTTTAAAGCACTAAAAAATTCCATGGATTTCTATGTTTATACATATAACGTAACGAATTCTTTGATCCTTGGGTGTAAATGATGGATATGCAGCTAACAACACCAAACTATATCTATATGTATCCCTGATTTTGTTATCTTCAGTTTTCTAAACTGCCACCCACTATGGAAGCAAATTCAAAAAAGTATTCATGTCAAAACTTGAAAAAAAAACATCTTGTGTAACTATATTTTTTATTGTTTTTGCCTAATCTTAAGGATGAAAAGAATTCAATAACAAGTAAAAAACGTAAGAAAGAAATAAATAAGATCGTAAAGGTCCTTTAAGATTCCATAACAATTTCAGATCATTAGCTTTTTAGTCAACTCATTCCGCAGAAGTAGTTGATATAATGCTATTGAAAATATTTTGAATTAGTCGACTGGACCCGTCACAAACTTTTAAATTGTATAGAGACCAATAAAAACATTAAAAATCTTCGTATGACACACAAGCTCAATTAAAATTATTCGTTTTATTGCTAATAAAAAATAACTATTTAAGTTTTTTTTGAGACCACCTCGAGAGCTTACTTTGTATAAAATAAACTATAAATACTTAAATCGGGTAATATATATATCGGATCCGAATTGAGTACCACAATTTTTGAAGTCTGTTAAAATAACTTGTTATTTTGAAGGGGGCTAAATCGAAAATGTGCACAAGGTGAAACAACTGAAAAAACTCTTAGTTTTTCACTTACTAAAACGTGCATTTCTCACAATGAGCACTTCTCAAAATTTATGGTAAAATATTACCGTCCCAAAGTTTCTTATTACAGACAAACTTTGCATTTATAATTACAATGAATTGTAATAATGTGATTGTTTTGCAAGTAGTTAATTTATTGATGCTATTATTCTACTGACCCTTGCTATTCTAAAACACAAATTAACTGCTAAGTGGTAATTGATCGGATTGCCTTGTGAATAGGTTGCTATGCGATAACTTTTATCAGTCCTATAAATATTGTATTTATAATTAATTCTGAGCGCGATATTGGAAAAAAATAACCATGATAAGGTGGGCATGAAGGCCTAGAGCAAAGTGACATTTGATTAGCGATAACGCTTATAGAAAAGTCAAAAATGTATGGGATTGACAGAACCCTCAAAGAACTGTTTTAGTTTTCTTTTGCTTATAACTATGTTATTTTTATACGACAAAAAGATTCAACAAAACTTATCGTACTTAGACTTGCTGGCATTGACATTAGTTACTCAGAGAGCTGAAACGAAAACGGACTTTTTAAAATTTCTGTCACCATAACACTTCTAACTCAATATTTTGTCTATCTACTATATTTGGAGTTGTAACGAGAACAGAGAACATGCAATAGTCAGGTTTTATTATGAGAATCGCAACCGAAAACCGTGTAGATCGTAGATGTAGCGCGTTTCTTGCAAGTCGAGAATACGCGTTAAATATGTGACGTATGCGCCAGTTTTTGGTATATTATTTATTCTACTTTTTCGATATGGGGCTCTTTGGCAGATACAATAGACCGTTGTCCGAGCCCTGTTCTGACGCAGCCAGGGAGCTGTTTAGTGGTATGGAGTAGTCTCAAGTGACGTTATTTATAATTAGTGTGTATGAGGTGAAACTAGGATTGCTACTAGATTGCATGAGGCAGCTTCATCTTCATCCATGTCACCGCAAAGTCTTTCATAATTATCAACACTTCCATCACATCCACTGGAGCTACAATGCCAGCAGCCCAGTGCCTCTGTCCGGTCCTTCAAGGAGCTGCGTTGGCTGGTGTAGATGACTAGGGGAAAATGCACAATACACCCCAAGCAGCGCAGAGTCGTCATCGCCCCCATTTCGAATAAGAATAAGGAACGGTATGGAACAACCTGAACAATTGACTATCCCTGGGGGCATAGCGAACGTTATTTCGAAACTTCTTTACACAATGTAGTTTCGGCCAAACCGCGCACATTATCTTGGAAATGTAATAAAAATAAATTGATTTTTTTCGGTGATTTCATGCAGTTGCCATACACGGGCAGTTAATGTAATAATTGAGAGAGGAACACGCAGAGTTGATTTTCATAATTTCAATGCTTTTACCATTCACAAAGCACCTCCTCGACATGACAATAACAGAGCTTAAAATAAAATAAGGAGAAAATTTATTACACAAGTACCCTTTGTTATAAAGGGGTGAGCCAACGAGTTTGACGTCTCATTTGGTATTGTTGGGGAAACCACAATGATAAAGTTAATCATTTATTAACATCTGGTATTTTGGCTCTATGGTGTACCTACTTTAGAGCAAACTTTCTCCTCGTGTCTCCCATGACTATCGATTAGGTTATCGTCGTCTTTCGGGTGTTATGGCGTCTGTTTTAGTTCAGCTCTTCAGGTTCAGCTTTTTGTGGAACCGGTCCTGTCTTTCAAGAAATGTAGAAGAAATGAAACTAGTTGAGGTTCATGCTGTGTTCCGGTTTGAAGGGTGCTGCAGCTACAGAAATTACTGGGCTGTTGAGACTAACCATCGAAAGTCTCAAAGTAATGAGCGCCAAAGCAGTGATGCCCTGGACTTTGTTTTGTTACTCAAAGTTTTGTATATCGCTGCAATGGTTATGGACAGGCGTTATCTCTTACCATCAGGAGAGCGTCTCGTTCGTCTCATTACTTTTTACATTAAAAAAAAACAAGTTGAAAAAAAAGACTCAAGTTCGTGAAAATTAGACTGGATGTAATGAGGATAAGACTTAGATTCACGAAAGTTTCCTAGGAAGTGCAGCTCCGACATGGAATCCAATATGGTTAGACATAAAGGCAGCTGAGTTATTAAGATCAACAATTCTTTCATTTGAATTTTTTCTGCACAATCTTTTGTAGTTTCCTGGAGGGGTTTTAAACTAAAAAATCATTCTAAGGACGTTTATCGCTTTTTGAAGTGAAGACTTCTTTAGCCGCGTAGCGATTTTTGTTAGATGTAAAACATTTTTTTGGAATCTATGTACCTATCAATAATACAAAATTAACAATTAAAAAAAAACGACCCCTTAAGCCAACTAAACGCACTGCTCTAATGAAACAACGAGGTTTCGGAGTAAACGAAAATATTATCAATGTATACAATTTTTTTTATTTTTGTCGATTTTTAAATACCGATCGATCGATTTCGATAAAAATTATATGGGACCTCTGAAATATGATCTACCAAAATCATTAAAATCGGTTCGTAATATCGCGTAACAAACATAATAAAAAAAACAGTCGAATTGAGAACCTTTGAAACCTTAAGAATCTTTTGAGTCCGTTAAAAAAGGAAGAAGAATGTATCACAAACTTAGATCAAACATCCAAAACATATCTCAGGAAGTTCGCGATCAAATCAAAACACACTAGACGATACTTATATCCACCTGCTTTACAATGCAAGAGTGAACATCGAATTTTGATGGAATTGGCCAAACTCAATTTCCTTGGAAATGGGTTACTGGCAACATTGGGTCAGCGGCTCGAGATAATTGTGTGGGGACCGCCTATGCTACGCTGATGATATTTATAGCCAGGACTAGTCTTTAAATCTTGTAGGATAAAGCTGAATTTTGTTTAACATTGATGGCCAAAAATTTGTGGCTTACGATAACTTTTGAGTTATTGTTATAAAGTATAAGAATCAATGTGGTTTGGCATTGATAGATATTTTTGGTCATATTGAAGCTGTCACAAAAAAAAACAAACCGTTTATGGCGTCAACAGTTACGATGGTAAATATATTCTATATCTCTGGCATCTAAAGAAATATTCTCAGAAATAAAATTATAATTCCAGTAATTCAGACGAGTTTATCCAAATATACTCACAGCGTCTCTTCTTTACAAAAGTGAGTTATTCTAGCTTTTTGGCGTTGACATCTGTAAACTTTGTAATGTATTGCCATTCCAACAAAATAAGTAATCAAATCGATGAAATGTATAGTCGTTAGTCTAACACATTGAACTTTGTGTATTCTACTTCTTTTTGAATATTGTCAAAAGTATATCAAGTCTTAATCACAGTCAAAGTCACGGGCGACTAGTTCTTGCCCTAAAGTAGTAGAAGCTTTTGTAGAGTTAAAGAAATGATGGTATGTAGGCATGTTAGCGTTATTTTTGCAGTATTAAAAAATTGTAACAGATGTATACAATATTTATTATGCAATATTTCTAAGAAAACCACTAATAATAAGAAATATACGGGGTATAATCTCTTTCATGAATAATTTGTGAACATATGAAAAATCCGTTGTCCAATTTCATGTTGTTTTAAAAAAATATGTTAAATCGTTATTGCAATCGTCTCATAAAACATTTAAGTGCCAAGACAAGAGAACACGTTTTCCTTACCTACATACGTAATATCTCTGCAAATATGAAAACCTTTTATTTTCAGCTTCTTTTGTTTGTACCGCACCCGGTATATTCGGGTTGCGTCAAGATTTCAACCGTCATTTTTACATTCATTAATATTTAAAAGAATCTGGGCTGCCTTGTGTGAGGAAATTTCGCTTCGAAGTTGTTTCCATAATATTTTTCAAGAAAAAGGGTTTTACTTTGATACGAAAAAAACTACAAAAACAAATCTGTTACGTTCTCATAATAGAACATACGTCTGTCACCAAGCTGTATCTCATGAACCGTGATAGTTAGGCAGTTGAAATTTTCACAGATTATGTATTTCTGTTGCTACAACAAATACTAAAACACAGAATAAAATAATTTTTCTCCCATACAAATTTTTAATAATTTTTTTTGAGCTTTTTAAAGATAATGGTACGGAATCCTTCGTGCGCGAGTCCGACTCGCACTTGGCCTGTTTTTGGTACTTAGTGGGCCGTAGGTTCGATTCCCTATAATTTCGTGGGACGTAGAGTGGTACCTACTTAGTATAACGAAAATAAAAATAACCAACACAATACATGTTCACCTATAGATGGGAGACGGTTCGACGTTGAGTGTTCCTTCGTAGACAGCATTTTCGCTGAGCAAGTTTAGCATCATACGACATGACGGTCAAACGCAAGCCTATTTGTAACAAACAAGAAACACGTTCGTTATTTTATGTTTTTATGGTAAACAAGTTTGATGTTTGACCACAGCTCACCTGATGTTAAGTGACGGTGTGGACAAAAATGGTAAAACACACCTAGCCTGGAATGGAACTGGCTCTCGAGTGAGGCTGCCGGAACACACCGTTAGATGCTTGGCGGCAGATTTTCAACTTGAGGGTGGTAGCTAGTCAGCCGAGTACTCGAAAGTACCTTACCACCATGCTGTGGTTTCCTCACGATGTTTTCCTTCACCGGCAGCTCAAGCTCATTATTTTAATTACTTTTACAAATTAAGTTATTTTTGTAACAACCATGCACTTGCGGGTAGGTCCTGTTGCAGATACCATAAAAAAATTATCACCTGTTACGATTTAAGATAACCTTGTTAAATAAAATTTTATGACACTAAAACCACGATTAATTTCAATATCGTTAATTCTTTAATTATTGTAGCCGTTATCTTTTTTAGTTATTAAATCCCGACAAATGTGTTTATTTAAAATGAAAACCTACTGAAACCACTAAATTGAAATGATAAACTTTTTTTCATTTTTATATTTATTTATTATTTTATTTGTTTTTCCATCTGCAGGGTTAAAAGCTAAGGTGTACTAACCAGAAAGAGTATCATTTTACTTTTCATTATTAACCACTGAACATAAATCTGAAATATTTAGATCATCATACATTGGTATACCTACGTACTTGGTCAAGGATCAATACAACAAGGTTGAAAATAAAGAAATCTTACGATCTTTTGCTACAAGTGGCGACTTTATCGCTGAGAGCGGTCTCTTCTTGGCAACCAAGAAAGAAAACACGCAGATTAGGAACGAAAATGTAACACTAAAACGTTGATATAAAAAAAAAACTAGTAAAAATAATCCTTTTATAGTAGGCATGTATGTAAAAATAATAATGATAATGTATTTAAATGAAACGAAATATACATATATTTATACATAAAGAGTAATCAGGTTCCATCTAGGAAAAAAATAAATAAAAATGGTACTCGTAAAAATGAAAGTGTTTCCAGCCCTAATTTTCAAACTAACAATTTTATAAAACTACAGAAGCATTCGCGCAAAAGTATTCTAATAAAACTTTTAAAACACCCGCAAAGAAGTAATATTTAACTCAATGGTTTAAATCAACGCTTTTATTACGAAGTCATTCAATCGTATTGCCCCTTGCTTCCACTCGAGATAGATCTGTATCCCCTGCGATCAAAATAAATCATCAACTCATTAAAGACACCCCAACATTTTTGGCGCTAGAATTAGCATAACATTTCTCTTGACTACAATATTGTAGTCGTGCCATCTCACTGTCCTGAGACTATCTTGGAAGCTCTGCTTTCTGAGCTGTGGGGTGTAGGTATTTTTTAAAGTAAAAAGTAATGAGACGAACGGGACGCTCTCCTGATGGTAAGAGAGAGTTTTACTTGGTGGTAGAT
The DNA here is from genome assembly GCA_905404145.2 of Biston betularia. Taxonomy (NCBI): domain Eukaryota; kingdom Metazoa; phylum Arthropoda; class Insecta; order Lepidoptera; family Geometridae; genus Biston; species Biston betularia. The sequence goes on from FR989879.1 coordinate 9,174,082, forward strand.
CTCCTTAGCAGGAGGTCGTCAAGGTAGGTACCACCGCAGTACCAGTTATTCTGCCGCTAAGCAGTAGTGTGTAAGCATTACTGTGATCCGGTTTGAAGGGTACTACAGCTAGCGAAATTACTGGGCTGTTGAGACTAACTCTATCAAAAGTCTCAAAGTAATGAGTGCCAAAAGCAGTGATGCCCTGGACTTTGTTTTGTTACTTAAAGTTCTGTGTATCGCTGCGATGATAATGGACAGGCGTTATGTCTTTTTGATATACAAAACTTTGAGTAGGAAAACAAAGCCCAGGGCAGCGCTAGTTCCTGTACCTTCAAACCGGAACACATGCTTGACGGAATATGCTAGTTTTTTTATTACTATTTACCTACTACTATTTTTTTTATTTTATCCCGGAAAACTCGGGCAAATCCGCAGCTAGTAAGAAATACAAGTATGATGGGATCAGGAAAACATACATTTTGACTGCCCTGTTTTTTTATGGCTAAAAAAACGGCGCGGGTTCGATTCCCACCCAGGACAAGCATTTTTTGATATTATAAACAAATGTTTGTTCTGTTTCTGGGTGTACCGTATGTATTTACAAAAAAAAACTATTTAAGTATTCTATCAGTTATCTGTTATCCATAGCAAAAGCTTTGCTTAGTTTGGGGTCAGATGGCGCTGAGTGTAATGTCCTATGATACTTATTTATTTTATACATACATAGCTGAAATCGTTATCCTCCGTTTTGCGTAGCCGGGTAAACCCTCTTTTTTACTGGGCCTGGTGTAGTGTACACTACCGATACTGTAGATACTTAATGGACCGGCAACTTTTTGCTCGAACAGTTTTTATTTCACGCGAGCTTTACGATCGACATCGCTACAATATTTTACGACTCATGACTGTATCGCAATGAGTTGCATCGGTTTTATAATACTTTAATTTCACCGCCAGAAAACCATAAAAATATGCAAATGGCGTATAAAAGTCGCTCGCTAGCGATAATAAAACGCGGTTATCCGAGAGTTAGCGGCGATTGATAAATGTGCCTCGAATGGATGGGCCCTCCTAAACGGAAAATGTTTCTTCTAACTTGAATAATGGCTTGTCATTAAGTACTATGGAAACACACAAACACATGTTGTGACACATTTTTGTTTTACTTATAAGGAATTAGCTGCGCCCCGCGGTGTTACCCGCTTAATGTTTTCGAGATAAAAAGTAGTTTTTGTGTTAAGGTGGTTCGATTTCCATACAAATATTTTTTTTCCCATTTATGGAGCATAATTTTACAGTGAAATCACTTTTAGTGGCATTTATTTTGGTCTTTATTTGCGGCAAATCACAATTGCTTGCATAAAACAGTAGACAATTAGCGTAATCTACCGTTTTATTAAAAAATCATAAATTCATAAATCATTTATAAACTTGATTTTATGCTAATAAAATCTACTGTTTTATTCAAGCAATTGTGATTTACCGCAAAAAAAGACCAAAATAAATGCTTGTAGCTGTGATTTCAATGTAAAATTATGCTCCATTTGTCCATAAATGGCAAAAAATTGTTTGTATGGAAATCGAACCACCAAGAATTAGAAGCGCGAGTGTGAGAAAATGATATAATGTGCAAAAACATTATTTTACGTGTACTTCCAAAACTCTATCGATGCTTATAGTAAAAAGTCGCTACTACTTTACTAAAGCGTTACTTGACTCGACTGACACGGACTGCACTTCGACTGTAACTATAGCTACATGGCAACTTATTTAACTTATGAAACTTGAAAATATAAAAAAATGGACACTGGCAAATGCTCAAAATGCGATGCCAAAATCAAAGAAAAAGAATTAACATTTGATTAGCGTTAACGCTAATAGAAAAGCCAAAAATGTACGGGATTGACAAATGCTGTCGACATGTCACGTGGACAGCTTATGTCAATTCCATACATTTGGGATTTGGCTTTTCTATTAGCGTTAACGCTATTCAAATGTCATTTAACTGAACGCAATGGTCTCTCTTCTCCGCAAATTAGATCTTAAGGCATTCGTCGTATTACCACACCATTGTGCATTGTGGGACAGCCCTGTTGGCTCATTCGTAGCAATCTGCCTTAAGATCTGAAGGGCGTGGGGTTCGATTCCCGCTCAAGACAAACATTTTATGTATCAACAAATGTTTGTTCTGTGTCTGGGTGTTCTGTATGTATTATAAGCATGCATTTACAAAAAAAAAAGTAAATATGTATTCTGTCAGTTGTCTGACTCCCATCACACAAGCTCTGCTTAGTTTGGGGTCAGATGGCGCTGTGTGTAATGTCCTACGATATTTATTATTACTATTGTAACAACTACCTATTTTAAACACATGGCTAGCCGTTTAACTCTTAACACACAATACAAAGCAAATCCGTCTAGAAACATGCGCATAAACATAATTAGCGACCTGACCTCAAGTAATTCCGGAACAAATTACGGCGACTCCAGATACAATTTCAAGATGGAGTCATGACGATAAACTCGCCACTAGCCAGTATCACTCACATTCTAAGACAGCTCAATGTACCTGAGCGATGAGCTCGTAAACTTTGTAATTAGTTTGAGGGCTTAATCTGAGGTGGACTTACGGATCAACCGTCCAGCCAGCTAGGACATGTACGTTGGTAAAAAACTTGGTCGATTACCAATTGTTTGGTAAAACTAAAACGCTCGGCCACATCACTTTTTGTTTGGTATTCGTAATTATAGACTAATCTTAATCACTATTTATCAGGCTGCTAATCTATATTTAGTTTATTTCGTATTTTATATAGATATACGTTTATTGTATTGTTCTTTTTTTCTTTTTTATACACCAACCCAATTTTTATTTGTTTTTCTTTCCATCCAAAGGTTGTCTGGAAGAAATCGCTCTAGGCGATAAGACCGCCCTTATACGCCAAATATCTATTATGTTGTTTTGTTATGTTAATTATCTTTTCTTCTTTTTTATTTAAATGTTTCATATTTGTGTTGTTTTTTTTTTTTTTTATGGTTGACAGGCTAGTTGTTTGACCACAGCTCACCTGATGTTAAGTGAAGGTGTGGTCGAAGATGGTAAAGCACACCTAGCCTGGAATGGAACTGGCTCTCAAGTGAGGCTGCCGGAACACACCGTTAGATGCTTGGCGGCAGATTTTCAACTTGAGGGTGGTAACTAGCCAGCCGAGTACTAGAAATTACCCTACCACCATGCTATGGTTTCCTCACGATGTTTTCCTTCACCGGCAGCTCAAGCTCATTGTTGGGGTTTGAACCCACGCCCTTCGGCATGCGAACCTACCGCGCTAACCACTGAGCTATCATCGCTACAGAATGTTGATTGTTGACCTGTTGATTTGTTTTCATGTATAATAAAGTTATATTCGATTCTACCTTAAATTCTAGTTAATTTTGTAATTTGTGTGTTCAAGTTGGGTTGGTTTTACGAGTTATTTGTACAGAAAACGACGATTAACTTTTTGGTCGTTGGTCGTTTACCAAGAATTGAATGCTTATAGTAAATAAAACTGCGTTTACGAGTATATAGACCATTCTAATACTAGATATGAAACAGTTTTGGTATTTAATAGTCGCATGTATTTTAATTTATTACGTAGGGATCTTTCGGTGCGCATGTCTAATGCGCACTTGACTGGATTTATTCTATCATACTCTGACCGTTTACCTCGTCTTGCAGTAGAATACTTTTTTACATTACACTAAAGAATAGATTAAAAGTTAATTACCAAAATCTAGAGATGACCAACAAACCATATTAGCTTGCCATTTGGCTGTGCAGTATGTAGCATAATAATCTTTGCGGCCATTCCATATAAATAAGCTGTGGAAATGCATTAAACAAGGACGTAGGAATTTCCTCCCCACCGTGAGCTATTTCACTTGACTAACCTAATGAAGCCATCGGTTTAGATAGACCGATTTATGTAATGACTGTAAAGGGTTCTGAACAATTTTGCCTATCACGTTTGTATTGTAAAGTTACTACTTAAGTAAACTTTACTTCACTTGAGTAAGTTATAAGTGAAAACCGATCAAGTGCGAGTTGGACTCGCGCACGAAGGGTTCGAGGGGTTTTAGGTTAAAAACTGCAAAAAAATCACGTTTGTTGTACGGTATGGGAGCACCCTTAAATATTTATTTTATTATGTTTTTTAGTATGTGTTGTTATAACGGCAACATAAATCTGTGAAAATCGTCTGTGAAAATTTCAACTGTCTAATTTGCACGATTTATGAGATACAGCCTGGTGACAGACGGACGGACAACGGAGTCTTAGTAATAGGGTCCCGTTTTACCCTTTGGGTATGGAACCCTAAGAAGGGCATTGTTTTCGGATGGATAACAAATGTCCTTGTCTCCAACACTGATTTTGACATTTTATTTGACAACTGGAAAAACATCTTAGCATATTTTTTGACTTATTGTGAAAATTTTACCGATCAATGGTATAAGTGTAACAGTTCTATTACTCTTGACGATGTTTTTTACTGATGAAATGATTTTTTATTATTGTTATTATAATTTTTTTTTTCTAACATTTTTTTTATGTATGTTTTTTTTGCTTTTTTTTGTGTGACATAATTGTAAATGTACTTCTAACGTTTTTATGTCAATAAAATAAATTGAATTTGAATTTTTTGAATGCGAAGAATTTCCTGTCAAGGTAAGCGATACGCAAAATAAATTTTCAAATCATTATAAAGGCTTTACGCTACATGGTTTTCACGGATCCAAATCCAGGAGACAGGATATGCCAATACCGACATCCGCTAACACTGCTCGCACAAAACTTCCTGCTACGATTTGGCCATGTCAAACTTGCCTTCCTGCCAAGTTGGTCCAGACTCCACGTCTCCAGTATCCTCCATTAAGCCACGTCAATTGTTACCTATAAACACGGCTATAAGGGCTTGCGCATTTCAAGGGCGGATGTGGCTGAGGATATGGGAGTCTCAGCTCTTGCTAGAATATACTTGGTCGTTATTGATGCATTGTTTTGTCTCTAATTGTGCTGTAATATACGTGTAATGGGCCCGTCCGTTCGTTTGTCTACAAGGCATCCGGTGTCGAATTCGAGATATAGTTTCGTAGAAGTATTGAAGTGTAACATGTAAGATTGAAGTGTTTTGAATATGAATAAGCCGTTCTTTGAAGTGATAAATAAACATTTTAGTTCTAATGAAGTTGTGAATTTAACATAAATATTGTATTTATAAGCGTATGGGATAGTTATTGCCCTAAATAAGGATGTTGGGGCTCGATTTTTGTATTGTTCGTAAAGGTACGTTTTCGCATAAGTTGTCGTTCGAATGTCGGCCAAACTTAGTGCAACACGTGCGTATGAATGGTTTTTTTTTATGTTTGACAGGCTAGGTGTTTGACCACAGCTCACCTGATGTTAAGTGAAGGAGTGGTCGAAGATGGTAAAGCACACTCAGCCTGTAAGGGAACTGGCTCTCAAGTGAGGCTGCCGGAACACACCGTTAGGTGCTTGGCGACAGATTTTCAACTTGAGAGTGGTAGCTAGCCAGCCGGTGCCACCGTTGGTCATAGAGTTATCTCTTGCTATACCATCTCCCTCGGCCCTTTGCTGGACGGCCATAACTCTACTTAAGCGGAACGTACTACCTAATTATTGGAAATGAATATGCTAGAGTCATAGATACCTTGTAGAGATGATAGCTCAGTGGTTAGCGCGGTCGGTTTACACGTCGAAGAGCATGGGTTTACAACCCAACAATGAGCTTGAGCTGCCGGTGAAGGAAAACATCGTGAGGAAACCATAGCGTGGTGGTAAGGTGGTAGCCACGCTCGAGTTAAAAATCTGCCGTCAAGCACCTATCGGTGTGTTCTGGCAGCCTCACTTAAGAGCCAGTTCCATTTCAGGTTAGGTGTGGTACTAGTAATTCTATAATAATCTGTTGTTTTTAAATAATTGTCAAAGTCATAAAACAAGGTCTTGAAGCCATGATTAATTCTGCTTGCTTCTGAAGCATGTGATGCAAGATGGATCCCGAAAAGATGCAAGATTGATCAAAGTTTTGGGTACCGCTGCAATGGTTACATGCGTTATCTATTACCATGAGGAGAGCGTTTCATCCGTCTTAAAAAAAAACACATCTAACTAGCAACAACAGATGATGAGCGAAAATGTTCCTAGAATCGTTTTGACTCGATAAATATGCTAATGGAGCCGTCACCACGCATATACAAACCGCGTTGATGGTCACCGAGCGCGAATAATATTTAGCAGGAATTTATATGGCGTCGATGCGGTAGGCCATGACAATGCTCTGACGCGATGAAAAGAACTATAGTCTGAACGAGAGACGTGAAGAGCATGTGAAGTGTGTTATCTATAACAGGAGTATCCCATCTACGTAGTGCGAGACAGTTGAAGTCCGCCTTTGGGGGCGTAGCGATTATAGAAGTTGGTACAACACTAACGTGACCATAAGTCCCGATGTCCCCAAAGAAAACTTCTGGGACACCAAGTTTTTTTTAATGGTTGACATGAGTTGTTTTGACTACAGCTCACCTGATGTTAAGTGACGGTGTGGTCGAAGATGGTAAAGCACACCATGCTTGGAATGGAACTGGCTCTCAAGTGAGCTTGCCGGAACACACCATCAGATGCTTGGAAGATTTTCAACTTGAGGGTGGTAGCTAGCCAGCCACCATGCTATTGTTTTGAATGCTATTCATTTGTACAGGCAAAAAAAGTTAGTTAAGCATTAGTGCTGCCGATTTCTTAGCAGTGCTGGTTTTCAGAACAAACCTTTTGGAACAAATGCGTTCCGTTGGGAAGCTACACTATCCCCGGGTGACATAGGCTACTTTTTATCCCTCTATTCCCACGGGAACGTGAACTACGCGGGTGAAACCGCGAGGCGTCCGCTAGTATAAAATAAAGAGACATACGCAATTATACATACATTTGATAGAGCAAAAAATAATAGAATAAGGAAATTATAAACTTACACATTTAAACTTACAGTCCTGTTGGCTCATTGATAGTATATCTGCTGTAGGACGTGGGTTCGATTCCCACCCAGGACAAACACTTTGTGGGACAAACAAAATAAATGTTTATTCTGTGTCTGTGTTCTGTATGTATTAAAAAGAAAATATTTGACTTCCATCGATGAGCTTTGCTTAGTTTAGGGTCAGATGGCGCCGTGTCCTACTATGTATATATTTTATTGATTGAATTGAACTTTTATAAATAACGGTCTGTTAATTCTTCTATAAGTCCTCTGTCTTTTACTCGATTTCTGTATTTCTTGTTTATTTAATACCTTATTATTAGCGTAAGTCGTATATAACGGTAAACAAAATACAATACAAATGAAGTATTCTTGAGTGATTCTCAATGTAATGAGGGTTATATCTACTGACTGGTAGATCAGTCAGGTTGAATGCCCTCTTAGTTTATTTGATATTGTATCTACTTCGTGAGCTGTAGGGTATGGGTTTGATTCCCACTCAGGGCAAGATAAGTGTGGATTTACAAAAATAGAAATTCTCATAGTACAAGCTTTACTTAGTTTGAGGCTAGATGGCGCTGTGTGAAATGTCCTAGGATATATATATTTTTTAAATAAATAAATTGTTATACGAATGAACACAGAATGCGTGTTTGATAAGCCAAGTCTACAATTTCTGTTTTTTTTTATGGTTGACAGGCTAGGTTTTTGACCACAGCTCACCTGATGTTAAGTGAAGGTGTGGTCGAAGATGGTAAAGCACGCCTAGCCTGGAATGGAACTGGCTCTTAAGTGAAGCTGCCGGAACACACCGTTAGATGCTTGGCGACAGATTTTCAACTTGAGGGTGGTAGCTAGCCAGCCGAGTACTAGAAAGTAACCCTACCACCATGCTTTTACACGATTGTCTAGTCTAGAGGGATATACACACATTATACATGGGAGGGTTCGAGGAATTTTTTTATTTATATGTACAGAAACGTCAAGTGTGCAAGAGACAAGTGAAGTAGGTACATAGATTTTGTATAGAGCAAGAACTAAAGCACGAAAGTATAATTATATATTATAACCTCAGATAACAAGAACTCGTTCACTATCTAAAATGGGGTCACGTTTGTCTTTCCCTTATCTAAGTCAAAAGTGCATACATAATAAGATTGCAAAGGCTTGCCCACCAACATCCATAGTAATTTTGTAGCGATGATCGCTGAGTGGTTAGCGCTGTCAGTTCACATGCGAAGGGCATGGGTTCAAACTCTAACAATGAGCTTGAGCTGCCGGTGAAGGAAAATATCGTGAGGAAACCATAGCATCATGGTAGGGTAGTCAAGTACTTTCTAGTACTCGGCTGGCTAGCTACCAAGTAAAAAATCTCTGCCGGCAACCACCTAACGGTGTGTTATGGCAGTCTCACAAGTTAATGCTAATAAATCATCTACACTAATTATTATAAAGAGGTAAGATTTTTTTTTTTTTGTTTGTTTGTATTGAATAGACTCCGAAACTACTGGACCTATCTGAATAATTCTTTCATCATTCGAATGCTACATTATCACTGAGTGACATAGGCTATATTTATATTGTTAATCGTGTTTTGTTTTCCCGTGCGAAGCCGGGGCGAGCTAGTCTATACTATTATAAAGAGGAAAGATTTGATTGTTTGTATTGAATAGGCACCGAAACTACAAGACCGATTACAAAAATTCTTTTACCGTTGGGAAGCTACACTATCCCCGGGTGACATAGGCTACTTTGTATCCTTGTGTTCCCACGAACGGGAACTACGCGGCTGAAACAGCGAGGCGTCCGCTAGTAATAAATAAAACAGTCTAATGATGTATGCCTTCACCGGCAGCTCGAGCTCATTATTGAGGTAGGAACCGTTCAGCGTGCGAACCGACCGTGCTAACACTGACCTATCACCGCTACAAACGCTAAAATTATACAATATAATTTATTTCATAAAGTGTGTTACGTACAGATTTCATCGTTGCTTGTAGTCCCTGCACTAGGCGAGGACCTGTTTCGCAGTTAGGTACTACCTACACTTGCGATTACAATCTAGATTGGTGTGTGTGTGTGTGTGTGTGTGTGTATGAGAGAGAGAGAGAGAGAGAGAGAGAGTGTGTATCTGCGCTCGGAGCTAATTTTAAATTATTTTGAGTAAATTTTCTGTATCTTATTGTGTTAGTGTTTGCAAATATTTGAAGACTATTAAATTTACATTCTCTTGCGGATTTGGACCGTATGTCACATAATTTACTAATTTTATTGTAAATGAATGGGAACCTGATGTTTGAGACGTTGAACGAAAGTTTTTGTTAGGGGCTCAGTGGCACGCGGCGGTCTTCTCACATCTTTCCATTTCCTGTCGCTCAGCGACAAGTGCTCCGCGACGATTCAATCTTAATTTAAAAAATCATTTAATGTGACAGTCGTAAATTTTTACTACTAGTTGTTAGCACTGCTCGCCATTTGTTACACTAGTATTAGGTAACCGTTTACATCACTTGATTGTCCCAAAACAAAACATTTGTAAAACAATACGGGTTGTCACATCGTCTTGTGCGTATTTGTAAACATAGGGATTATATCCTACTAGAATAGTAGTTGTAGGCAAACCCAAGAAATTGTAATAATGGGTGAGTACAAAGGAAATATCTTTAGGTTGACATCACTTTAAATTTTCTCACGTTGTATTGTTTCATTCAATTCAATGAAGGTAAGGTAAAGTGTTTTCTAATAACACGAGCGAGGCCCTTTAAGGGGAGATTTTTGCTGTCACATGTCTGAATTGACGATAATTATGTGAAAAACATTATACGCAGTTGGTACTTAGTGGTAGATCTCTTTAACAGGAGGTCGTCTAGATATGTACCACCGCAGTACCAGATATTCTGCCGCTAAGCAGTAGTTTGTTTGAAGGGTAGGTAGATACTGCAGCTAGCGAAATTACAGGGCTGAAATTATATGGCTACGAGGCAACTTATTTAACTTTTGAAACTTGAAAATGTAAAAAATTTGACACTGGCAAATGCTCAAAATGCGACGCCAAAACCAAAGAAAAAAATAATACACATGACCTTTTTGCGTCAAAAGTATTCTATTTTACGTGCATATAAATATCGAAAACAATTAGTAGGTATCCTCTAGCTACCGTGCCAAGCTCCCACATCATTGTGGTTAACCGTATGCATAGAGTCTGAGATTGTGTTAGTTTTCCACGAGTAACCATGGCAACGGAGCTTTAACTATAATTTATTCTGTGGCTCACATCTCTGTTAGACTACGCCACTTGAACTTGCTGTGGTCGAGTTATTGTTTGTGTATGTTTACAGGTAAAGTCGCTCATTGATTCCACAGGAATATCGGCCTTATAGGCAATCTGACTTCATAATGAACTTAAATGATTCCTTTATAGTTGTAACAAAATAAGTGACATACATAAAACTAGCAGCGCTTTGAGCCGCTGCGCTGTTCTAACCAAAACACAGGGTATATATCGGCTTCAAAATAAATTGTCGTGGCAATTTATTGTGAATAAATAAATTAAGTATTTAAAATTTCGGCAGTCTGGTTGGGAGACCGTCTGGCTTCCAATCTGTAAGTCCAAATCGGAAAGTAATTAAAAAAAAAATGCAAATATGCTATTTTTTCTTATTAGTGTTACAACATCTCCAGTCTGTTCTTAATCTGTATCGTATTCTTGGTTGCCTGGAAGACATTGCTCTTAGCGATAAGGCCGCCACTTGTGGCCACTAGCTCATAAGATTCTTTTGTTTTCTGTACTCTTGTCTATTTTTGGTTTATAAAGTGTTTTTATCTATCTAATGTATACCTAACTTTATAACTGATTCCTTATTACATAATTTAAAGATAAGAAGAGAAAAAAGTTACAACAGAGACTTGAGTACTTAGCTGCCATAGTAGGGATGCCATTCGTTTGTGAATATTGACTATTACAATATTTTTTTCTTAGACGGAAATAGAACCCACTCAAAAAAATCATACTAAAACTTAAAACACGTGACTAATTAGCAAGTCGGTGAACCCATAAGATTAGTACGCGGTTACTAGGCGGTACTACGGATACCATTACTACGCGGCTAAAGCAGATTTCACTTTTAAAAATGTATATGTATAAATAAGTACTTTTTTTTAATGTAATTGTAATGAGCCAAACGAGACGCTCTCCTGATGGTAAGAGATAACGCCTGTCCTAACCATTGCAGCGGTACACAGATCTTTGATCATAAGATAAAAGATAGCCTTTATTGCTTCAAGCTGTGTTGGTAGGTACATGATATCTATTACGAATAAATTAATATACTTACTTCAAAAGTAATAAGAACACAGCTCACCTGATTTTAAGTGACGGTGTGGCCGAAGATGGTATACACTCCTGGCCTGGAATGGAACTGGCTCTCAAGTGAGGCTGCCGGAACACACCGTTAGATGCTTGGCGGCAGATTTTCAACTTGAGGGTGGTAGCTAGCCAGCTTGAGTACTAGAAAGTATCCTACCACCATGCTATGGACCCCTCACGATGTATTCCTTCACCGGCAGTTCAAGCTCATTGTTGGGATTTGAACCCACGCCCTTCGGCATGCGAACCGACCTCACTAACCACAGCTATCATCGCTACAAAATATGACTTACTTTTAAAGTCATCTTTTATAACATTTCATCCATATCTCGTCACCAAATCTTTTGATTTATTTAAAAAAGTAAACAGTAATAAACCCACTTTTATGGACACAATGAAAAGTTTCACGATATCCGTCAACTGCGAGCACAGTTTCGACAGTAGCTGCTACGCTCACGAGAAATATAGCAGTTACTATAAATGGTAGTTTCTGTATTCTAGTAAAGTCACAGGTTAAACAGCAGTCATAATGAAACTGTATGCTCTGTGGAAGGTATAACTTTAGAAGAGGTTAAAGTTAAGTTTATACCTATTTTATGGCTCGAAGCGGTGAGCTTCAGTGTGAACTATGCAAATGTAGATGCTATCTAGAATTGAAATAGAAATTAAATTGGTAAATCAATGAATTTACGAAGGTATTATATTTAGTTTATTTCCGCTTAACAGTCGTTTTGGTTACAACAGTGAGGATGTAGATTAAAATTTAACTAACAATTTAAAAAAAAAACCTGTGGCATAAAAAAAAAAAGAGTGGGCGCGTACATTTGCCAGCTTATCACCTCTTTCGTTTAATACCTGTTTCAGGACTGTAAATATCGCGCAGTCTCTTAATAAAACTTCGTAAATGCTTAGTAGGCCCCTTCAAAAGATACTTCGATACAGCGAGCGGCAGGCAAAAGTTTTCATTGGTGTTGTCGACTTTAGCGCAAGTTTATCTTTGTTTTACTGGAAAATAGTAAAACTAAACTTAATATACCTACTTATAATACTTGGCCGCCCTGTTGGTTCATTGGTAGTATGTAAAGAGCGTGGGGTCGATTCCCACCAGGACAAATATTTATGTGACGATAAATTATAGTTGTAAAAAAAATATTCTTGGCATTTATTATCTACTTCGGTCAAAAGCTTAGCATTGTTTTGCTACTCAACGTTTTGCTGCAGAGGTCATGGACATGCGTGATCTCTTACCATCAGGAGAGCGTCGTAGTTCGTCTCATTACTTTTACATAAAAAAAAATGTTACCTAGAAAATGAAACTGAAGTAGCATATGAATTAGTTAGTGCCAAAAGTGCACTTGGGCAAGTGGTTACTGCAGCGAGAAGTTATTAAGACTTGTGGTTATTTTAATTACATTTTTGTTTAACAATTTTTTAAGTTTAGATGTTAAGTAAAATTACGATTAAGTTTTTAATAAATAAATTGTTGTCAAATTTGCTAAATTTAAGTCCTCATTACTGTTGTAACTGAAACGACTGTTAAGCGGAAGTAAACTTTTAACTTTAAAGTCAAAATAACTATAATTTTCAGCAATCTCGCTATTTTCGCACTATTTACGACAGTAACAATATGCAAATCACGCAATCAAAGTAAAACCTTTACGCAGAATTTCATAGCGCCAATAAAAACTTTTCATTGAATCGTAAAATATACCGCAGGTTAGGTAGCAGTCAGTATTAGCTTTGGTTTGGTTTTCTTATCATCTTGTTTCTAGGTACGTCTTCTTTTTTTTTTATCGCAGGACATTACACAGCGTCATCTGACCCCAAACTAAGCAAAGCTTGTACTATGGAAGTCAGAAAACTGATAGAACACTTAAATACTTTTTTTTTGTAAATACCAATTTTGGCGTCGCATTTTGAGCATTTGCCAGTGTCAAGTGTTTTATATTTTCAAGTTTGCAAATGCTGCAGTAACCACTTGCCAAAAGTGCACTTGGGCAAGTGGTTACTGCAGCGAGAAGAAGATATTAAGACTTGTGGTTATTTTAATTACATTTTTGTTTAACAATTTTTTAAGTTTAGATGTTATGTAAATTTCCGATTAAGTTTTTAATAAATAAATTGTTGTCAAATTTGCTAAATTTAAGTCCTCATTACTGTTGTAACTGAAACGACTGTTAAGCGGAAGTAAATTAAATATAGGTATATACCTACTTATTTGAATAAATATTATTTTAAAAATAGATAAAAAAATGTCTTATCTCGATTAGGTATTGTCTGCCACCAAGAATCAGCAGCAGCAGCAGCTGTTCCAGCAGTTCTACTTGAGAGCTAGTTCCATTCCAGGCTAGATGTGTTTACAATCTTCGAACACACCATCACCTAATGTTATATAATTATTTAGGTGTCCCGTAGTCAAACACCTAGCCTGTTAACAGTAAAATAGTACAAGTACACCATCGTAAATCGTGTCTTCGCTTAACGTTAGGTGTAATAGATAGGTTACTACTCTTATTTAACCTACTCTTTATTGTACACACCAAAAATATAAAAAAAGTCATACATACAAAATACAAACGAAAAAAGTCATAGATACAAAAATATGACAGGTAAAATTTTAATGAAAATAAAAAACTAAAATGTCAGTATTATGTAGTAGGTATGTCAATAAAAATATTGTCGTAATAATAAAATGTCAAAAAAAAAATTACTTAGGTACCTACCTACCTACACCTTACAAAAAAAAAAACGATTATAAAACTACGTAGCCCTACTATCCTGTAGTGTTATTCTACCATTACCATTCCATATTACCAGGTATAGGAAGGTACCAGGTACCTACATGTGTGAGTTGAACCAAACCTACTATAAAAAGGTTCCTTACGTACCATTCGGTATAATGACATAAAATATGTTTAGATTGTTGAACTATTAGAAGATTCATCTAAGGTAAACAAAAAATCCAATACATTTTAATTCACTTACACATTTTATCTTTCTAATAAAGTAGGTACCTACCAAAACATTCTGATTAACCCATCTACAGTTCATAAAAAATAACAAAAGTAGGCTACCATTGATAACAACTATAGCAAGGACCTACCTATAAAGTATTCCTCTTCACCAACAAATTGTTATAACTAATATCTAGCATTCGCAATTTGAGCCAATATATTCCATAGCTAATCAACTACATTACCAGTCTATAATAGATCAAACTGTTTATTTTCTTTTTGACAGCACCAATAGAACGTAACTGCGTCATGTTACGCAAAAGTTCACTTTTAAATGCGAGGTTTTAAAAATATGACAACTGCCTAAGTTTGCTCCTTGATCCCGTATAATAATCATCTTTGACAAATTGAGTCCATTAGTGCAGTAGTTTTTTTATAAATTACATAAAATAACAAACGTTTTTAAAAATTTACGTTCTATGGCTATCAACATAGTGATGTTACGATTGAGATATCGATATTGTTTATTAACTATTTTTACACGGGTATAATGTAACATTCTAATCTAGTATAAATATAGATTGGTATGAAATGATATGAAACAATTATTGTGACTTTTATTTTTATTTATTTATTAATCAAAATCAGATTCATCGTCGCTGTCACTCGAGCTATCGCCGACATTTATACTTAATTGTTGATTCATATTATCTATCGCCACGTGTTTATTCCAATCTGCCATTATAGTTTCTTGTGTTTTTTGAATTACATTTTGCCAGTTTTCCGCAGTTACTTCCACACATGCATTTTTTAATAAATCAAGCATTTTGTTTGCCGTGAATGGGGGGTTTTGTGTTATTTCGAGCGGACTCGATAGAAAAATGAATCGATATCGTGTCCACTATAATCACTTGGTCACAACACTATAACTGTCAAATTAGATCTGTCAAATAGAAAATAAACGGTTGGATCAATTTTTTTTTTCTTTGGTTTTGGCGTCGCGTTTTAGCATTTTCCAGTGTCAAGCAATTATATATTTTCAAGTTTCAAAAGTTAAATAAGTGTCATCGTAGCTAGTTTTAGTCAAAGTCCAGTCTTAGTCAAGTCCAGTTCGTGTCAGTCAAGTCCAGTCATGCTTTAGTAAAGTAGTGGCGACTTTACTATAAAGCTTCGATGGAGTTTTGGAAGCAACACGAAAAGTCATGTTTCACCACATTATATCATTTTCTCACACTCGTGCTTGTAATTCGGCACTTTATGAATAAAACACCACCATTTTTATGCATAAACACTCGACAAAACACTAGTTTTGGAAAAAAATACAACGGAGCGACACGACTCTTCCTGCGTTCCCGCCAAAACTCGGATCTATTATAATCGTTCGTATCGTTTCCGACTCCATCTGAGAAAGTAACAAAATTAAAGATTATAAACGGTAACTATTGGTAACTACAATAAAGCATAAGGATCATAATATGATCCGCTCGCATATTATGCGAGCCAACATATCCAATATCATTCCAAATACAATTATAACACCGCTATATGTTCACGTTTTATCGTTTCGTAAACCACCTCCACATCAGAAAGTAACAAAAAAGTACCGTTTGTCATCGTTAGAAGGCGGATCGTCACGGGCCATTGCTTTTAACACCTACCGAATGTACCTAAATTCAAACCTTATGCTAACTGGTATAAGGTTAAATATAAGTGGAAGATTTCCACCAGCTAGCATAATGTAACTGCGCAAATGGGAGGAGCTTGCCTTGACAAGTATTAATGACTTGGAACTTCGTACTTACATAGAATGGCCAGACAAACACGATTGTAACATCTGAGTAATATATACGGTGGTGATTGCTACTAATTGTAATTGCATATGTGATAGATAAAAGTAGGTTTATTAAATATGTCTAAGTAGAAATCTTTATTCTTGTCATGTATCAAGTTATTTATAGAGAAGTATTATTTATCTAAGGCAGTGTTTTTAAATATTTTTGAATACGCGACCCCTTTGTTGTTTGTTTAATGTTTGTTCTGTGTCTGGGTGTTCTGTATGTAGGTATATACAAAAAAAAAGTATTTATCAATTCTATCAGTTATCTGACTTCCATAGCACAAGCTCTGCTTAGTTTGGGGTCAGATGGCGCTGTGTGTATAGTCCTACAATATTTATTTATTTTACTTTAAAGCAATGATAGCTCAGTGGTTAGCGCGGTAGGTTCGCATGGCGAAGGGCGTGGGTTCAAACCCCAACAATGAGCTTGAGCTGCCGGTGAAGGAAAACATCGTGAGGAAACCATAGCATGGTGGTAGGGTACTTTCTAGTACTCGGCTGGCTAGCTACCACCCTCAAGTTGAAAATCTGCCGCCAAGCATCTAACGGTGTGTTCCGGCAGCCTCACTTGAGAGACAGTTCCATTCCAGGCTAGGTGTGCTTTACCATCTTCGACCACACCTTCACTTAACATCAGGTGAGCTGTGGTCAAACACCTGGCCTGTCAACCATTAAAAAAAAAAATACTTTATAGGTAAAAAAAATGTCACGACCCCCTTGGGCCGTAGACAGTAAAAAGTTAGTAATTTAAAACACTATACGTTCTATTTTCTCTATTTTGGTACCTATATTCATTACTAGCGGACGCCTCGCGGTTTCCCCCGCGTAGTTTCCGTTCCCGTGGGAATACAGGGATAAAAGTAGCCTATGTCACCCGGGGATAGTGTAGCTTTCCAACGGTGAAAGAATTTTTAAAATCGGTCGTGTAGTTTCGGAGCCTATTCAATACAAACAAACAATCAAATCTTTCCTCTTTATAATAGTAGGTATAGATAACAGTTCTTAGCAATAAATACAAAGATGTTATCGAGTAAACAACTGAATTAGGTACACTGCACCCTCGCGTGACTGAATTTGTTGATGATAGATAGGTATACAACAGTAGAAAAATATACTGGAAACAGAAAGGAGCAAAAGTTTGTGTTATTGGTTCTAATGTAGTTCAACATTGTATGTGCTATAAATTAGATTAGGCTGACAATGCCCCGGGTATGATAGGTGGCGGTGACATTTACCATCAGGTAGCTCGTCGTTTGTTTGCTATGTACTTTTTACCATGAAAAAAAAATGGTCAACTAAGATTTCCAAAGAATCCAATTAATCCAATTAATTTACAGAAAATGTGGAGCGAAATCGTTGCCGTATTTTCAATAAATAAATGAATATCTTAGGACATTACACACAGCGCCATCTGACCTCAAACTAAGCAAAGCTTGTACTATGGAAATCAAATAACTGATGGAATAATTAAATACTTTTTTTATAAATACATAGGTATCTACTTATAATAAATACAGAACACCCAGACACAGAACATACATTTGTTTATACCACAAAATATTTATCCTGGGTGGGAATCGAACCCACACCCTTCAGCTCTTGGAGCAGACATACCTACTACCAATGAACCAACAGGGCTGTCACCAATGTTTCAAAGAAATTATACATATGACATAGGTAGGTAGGAACGTTTTCTGTCGAATGACTTGAAGTCTTTACAAATTGATTCTGTTGCAATTATCGTAAAACCGAAGTAAAACAGCACTTGACCGCCAAAGTGTTAACAAACTCAATAGCTCTATACAAACAAATTGAATGTGTTGCCAGTGCAGTTTTACTGCAAAATGAATGGCAGCTGTGCAACTTCTAAGGAAATAAATCGACCCTAATAAGACACTGTTCGCATCTTTACAGCTACAATAATAAAATTTTATTACACACGAACGTATATAAAATATTGTAAAAATACGCGAATCATGGAGGTAGGTCGAAACTCATTATGCATTTTTATGGCAACACTAACGGCCCTCGTGACGGTATTAACGTTAAATTTATTATTTTTTTAATTACCCAACGCCGCCATCTTGAATTCTGTGCAGTCACGCCTCATAGTTAGGTACACCAATTGTTTACACGTAAATATTTATATAATATACTAGCAGCTCGCCCCGGCTTCACACGGGAATACAAAACTCGAGTAACAATATAAATATAGTCTATGACACTCAGTGATAATGTAGCATTCTAATGATGGAAGAATTCTTCAGATCGGTCCAGTAGTTTCGGAGCATATTCATTATAAGCAAACAAACAACAATCAAATCTATCCTTAGTAGGTATATAGTGTAGAAGAAATGAAAAAAAAAACAAATGATATTGCGGACTTATTTGTAACTATCAATTTGCTCTATAAAACGTCACTTTATTCTATTGTCAATAGTTTTCGCAGCGCATGCTAAGTAAAGGTCTTTTCTGTAAATTTTTCACAGCTTGGCTTACATTATTGAAGTTTTCATACGGATCCCTAACTGTTTTTTAAATAAAATATAGCCTATGTCCGTCACGGATAATGTAGCATTCTAATGGTGAAAGTATTATTAAGATCGGTCCAGTAGTTGCCAATTCAATACAAACAAACGAACAAAAAATCAATTCTTTCCTCTTTATAATTAGTGTGGATTATGTAGTTATTTTAGTATTGAAATAATTGTTGGTAGCTACATATTAATTTTCTAAGTGGAATTTTAATAATGACTTATTAGCACGCTAGTAACTAGCGTTGAAATAAAACATCATACAGAACACATGGTGTAACTAAACACACTTAGTTACTTATAATGCTTAGGTATTTAACATCTTAGCGATGTCCCAACGTTACATTAAGGTGGTTCGATTTCCATACAAAGAAATTTTTGCCATTTATGGACAAATGGGGCATAATTTTACAGTGAAATCATAGCTACTGGCATTTATTTTGGTCCTTATTTGCGGTAAATCACAATTGCTTGAATGAAACAGTAGATTATTAGCAGAAAATCAAATTTCTGAGTTATGTATGAGTTTATGATTTTTGAATAAAACAGTAAATTATGCTAAAAATCTACTGTTTTAATCAAACAATTGTAATTTACCGCAAATAAAGACCAAAATAAATCCCAGTAGCTGTGATTTCACTGTAAAATTATCCAAAAATGGCAAAAATTTGTTTGTATGGAAATCGAACCACCTTAATACCTATAGATCTTACTGGAGCTAGAGATATCAATCAAGAATTTTGCTTGGATAACAGTAAAAGTTTGGGTTATGTCAGAAAAATGATTCCTTATGTAAGAGTACGGTTAACCTAGAAATAAAATATATTTATACGGTGGATATTTTACACAGCACTAGACTAAGCAAGGCTTGTATTATGGCTACCAGATAACAGATATAAACTTTTTTTAATACATAGGTACACATATAAACATCTATGTTTGTCGTGGATGGGAATCGAAACTATTTTTTTTTGTTATGATTGACAGGCTAGTTGTTTGACCACAGCTCACCTGATGATGAACTATATCAAATAAAGTAATAAAAAACTGTATTTCTTCTTTTTACAGTTTTCTACTTGGTAAGCACCTAGATCGCATCACTGCTTAACATCAGGTGGTCAAACGCTAACCTAATTAAAAAATTGTCTTGCGTTTGACTGCCATTTTTTTCATTTTATTTTTCCATACAAAGATAACAAAATCATAACATAATTATGTCAAATTAAGTTAATTGTAGGTATTTTATGTCAAATGTAAAATATGCTATGAGCCAGTTCCATTCCAGACTTGGTGTGCTTTACCATCTTCGACCACACCGTCACTTAACATCAGCTGTGCTCTGGTCTAACACTTAGCCTGATAACCATAAAAAAAAATTACCATATGATTAAATGTGTAAAAAAAACCTGACGAGCACTTACTGTAATTCAATAATCTCTTATTTTTGATGCATGAAATGAGACAAACGAAACGTTCTCCTAATGGTAAGAGATAACGCCTGTCCATGACCATTTCAGCGATACACAGAACTGTGAGTAGCAAAACAAAGTCCGGGGCATCGCTGCTTCCGCGCTCATTACTTTGAGACTTTCGATGGTAATAAACAATAATAAGTAGGTACATGTTTATTTATTAACAAAAAAGCGAGCTCCATCTTAGACCACACAAATGCTTAACATCAGGCAGAGTGTGGACAAACGCGAACCTATTTAGAAAAAAAAAAAGTAGACGCAATCAAAAGTCATAAAGCAATCGCCGAAAAATGATCGTCAAAGTCATGAAACACCCAGATTGTATCTGTCGGGAAACACCCTCCTATAGTTAATCCCACTGCTTAGCAATTAAGTTATCGTATTACGACATAAATTAGGCATTTCAAACGATTAAAAGACCAAATCTGTACTCATACATGACCCGCCGTATCCAACGCCCTCGATAAAGTAGACGCAATAATAAAGCTAATGCGGCGTCCGGTGCGATACTAACACAACGGGCCATTGAGAACAAACGCTTTACATTGTCCAAGCTCTCAATACTTTACCTACTTTATATGTATGCAGTCCTGGTGGACGTGACTTAGCTCAGACTTTCGCAGGAAGTACTCGAGCCAGCCGTCGATAAGGATAGTATAAACAAAGCCTAATTACGTACAGGGGCTTTGTGAAGCTGCTACGATAAGTTCAGACAGCTTGGAACCTTCAATTCATCGCGTTCGCAGTCTGTACATTATGTTTGCTAGCTAAGTCTGGATTGTAAAACATTTGTAATATTCAATGTATATATTTAGTTTATTTCCGCTTAACAGTCCTTTGTGTTACAACAGTGACGAGGACTTAAATTTGACAACAATTTATTAATTAGAAACTGAATCGTAACTTTACTTAATATCTAGAACAAATTTTGAACAAAAAAATAAATAATTCAAAATTAGTTCTAGTAAAGTTACGATTAAGTTAAGTTATTAAATTATTGTCAAATTAGTTAAATTTAAGTCCTCATCATTGTTGTAACTGAAACGACTGTTAGATAAGCAGAAATAAACTAAATATATAAATCAGTCAATTACATTAATTTGTGATTAGAAACGATTGCAATTTCAACATTTTTATTTTTTTTATGGTTGTCGGTGTGGTCGAAGATGGTAAAGTACACCTAGCTTGGAATGGAATTGGCTCTCAATTGTGGCTGCCGGAACACACCGTTAGATGCTTGGCGGCAGATTTCCACCTTACTTATAAGTAGGTATGTATTTACAATAAAAAAAGAATGTACCTAAGTACCTACTCTATCAGTTATCTGACGTCCATAGTACAAGCTTTGCTTAGTTCAGGGTCAGATGGCGCTGTGTGTAATATTGTACGATATTTCTTTATTTATAGAAATTTCATAGTACCTACATCGTTTTTTTTGTGGCAGCAACGCGTCTATTACCAGTCTACACAAATTATAGAAAGAGGAAACATTTGCGTAT
The DNA here is from genome assembly GCA_905404145.2 of Biston betularia. NCBI lineage: Eukaryota > Metazoa > Arthropoda > Insecta > Lepidoptera > Geometridae > Biston > Biston betularia. The sequence continues at coordinate 9,195,757 of FR989879.1, forward strand.
TTTTGGATTTATATAATAATTATGTTTGTAACGAATAAACTCAAAAACTACCACCGATTTCAAAATTTCTTACACCATTAGAATGTTACACTCTCCCTAAGTAGCATAGGCTATATAATTATTACAAGAATTTAATTAAAAATAAATGTCCACCCGTTCGAAGCCGGGACAAGCCGCTAGTATTAAATAAAAATGTACACGGTCGTGCTGAGCTATCGAGCGTGAGGCTCGTAGGCGAGTATTATAACTTTTCTAAACTTTCTAGATAACGGAATACGTGCCCGGAGGAGCCATAACGTTACAATGTACACATAATTAACTGAGTGCATTATGTAAGCCATGAAAACGCCATAAACTGGCTGTAACGTCGTCGGCTATGTCGGCCACAAGGACATTGGTGACGACCACCCGCTAAACTGTGTTTATTAGACCATTACTTGGACAATAGGCGACGAAAATAGTTTGAGCACAACATTCTTGGTTAGTGATATGTATTATGAAAAACTTAGACATGTTTCTGATTTAAGTGTTCAATAAATCCTACTAATATAAATAAATATAAATATCGTAGGACATTACACACATCGCCATCTGACCCCAAACTAAGTAGAGCTTGTGTGATGGAAGCCAGATAACTGATAAAATACATATATGCTTTTTTTTTGTAAATTCATACTTATAGGGTAAAACCGGGATAGATGCCGCAGTGGGATAGATGCCTCACTTTCAAAAAACCTAACTTCCCAAACTCGCGAGTTAGAATTAGTAGTTTAGGTAGGAGCCGCATACACCCTGGACCTCGGTCACCTACGGGCTGTCGTCTGGTGAGGATGTGTTTTGCTCGTGTGTGCAATTATCTCCGCGGCGAACTTTACGAACACGTCAAAGTTTTAAAGGTTTGTGTTTGCCGTTGTATAACTTTATAAGTAGTAATAAATTCCGTTTTATTTTTGATTATGTTAATATACTACTTCATTAAGTGTGCATTAAGATGTAAATAGTTGCTCTTGTGTTTTTAATTTATTTAAAAAATACTTGGGCATCTATCCCTAACAAAAAGGATAGTTGCCCTGATTTTACGAGGGATAGGTGCCCTTAGGGGCATCTATTCCTCCATACACATTTACTTACAGTTCAAACAGCGAAGATGAAGATAATCCACCTAAATATAAAATTAAAGGAAAGAAAAAGGTTTGCCCGTAAATAATACTAAGAGAGATGGCCTAAATATAAATAAATAAAGATAGCATATAATGTTTTGAAAACTATAAAAAAAGGAAGTCTAAATCCGACTGGATTCAATGTGTAACGTGTCAGAACTGGCTACATGAAACCGGTACACTTTTCAGAAATTATTAAAAAAGGATTAAAAAATGATCTCTTTACAGTTTTTTTTTTTTTTTAAGTATCATTATGCATGTTGAATTGTTGATAGGTACTTAATTAAATTTATATTTTATAATAACAATTTAAGAATTAATGTTTTCCTTGATCAAATGCTTTTAAAATTGAATTATGGTTATTTGCATCATATTATAATTATCTTAGAACGATAACAACAATTAAAACATTTAAAAATTGCAAAATCTTTTTCGTCATTCGATCCATGTTTCTTGGAGACAATTGCTGTTTTAGGGAGTAGAACGACCTAATAAAATTTGGTTGGATTTCTCGTTTACACAGCATAAAAGGCGTCTATCCCGCAATGCAGGCATCTATCCTTCTTAGTATTTTCATGATGGGGCAACTATCCATACAGGTAGGCATCTATCCTCAAAAAAAGTGTTCCACAAAAAGCTAAATTCTGCAAAATTTGTAATTAATAGGTAAAAAAAAACAAGTAATACTTTAACATAAATGATGAGGCTAGATATATTTATGGATATTATTTATATAATATTAGTATTTTTTAAATTAGGAGGCTGTTTCAAAAAGTGGGGCATCTATCCCGGTTTTACCCTATAACATACAGAACACCCAGACACAGAACAAACATTTGTTGATACATAAAATGTTTGTCCTGAGCGGGAATCGAACCCACGCCCTTCAGCTCTTAAGGCAGATATGCTACCAATGAGCCAACAGGGCTGTCAATATATATGTAGCAGCCAATTAGCTTAATTAGCCGTTCAATCAACAGCCTTGTCTCTTTACTAAACAGCGCCGTTCAACTAGCGGCCTGAATGATATTTAGCCATTAAGTACATGTGTACTTAGTAATTAAGTTACGACATCTGATCTCAGGATTTCCTAACAACAATACCTAATATGTTTAATAAATAATTTCTTGTGTCAGATGTTTCATCTTTTATTTTTGTCACATGGTCACCATGGTCTAAGTATACTCTTTCTTGCAAAAACTACTAAACGGATTTGTATGAAATTTGGTATGGAGGTAGCTGAGACCCTGGATTAACACATAGGCTACTTTTCATCCCGATAACGTGTAGCGGGTAACACCGCAGGGCAGCTAGAACATATCAAACTAAGCAAAGCTTTTAGGTAGGATGGAAATGATATGCGAACACTGACGCGTATGATTCTGTTTTTTTTTTGACCACAGCTCACCTGATGTTAAGTGACGGTGTGGTCTAAGATGGTAAAGCACACCTAGCCTGGAATAAAACTGGCTCTCAAGTAAGGCCGCCGGAACACACCGTTAGATGCTTGGCGGCAGATTTTCAACTTGAGAGTGGTAGCTAGCCAGCCGAGTACTAAAGTACCCTTCCACCATGCTATGGTTTCCTTACGATGTTTTCCTTCACCGGCAGCTCAAGCTGATTGTTGAGGTTTGAACCCACGCCCTTCGGCATGCGAATCGACCGCGCTAACAACTCAGCTATCATCGCTACAAACGATTCAGAGTCTCGAACACTTTTTCTTCCCAATCATTATAGCAATTAGATTCTGAAGTTATCGCTACGGCCGTACTGCTCAGAGTATGCAATCATGCTATAAACTTAGTTACATTTTATTACTATGGGATGGGAGCCGTGTTACATTCAATACATGCCACAGTGGTCATAAAATTCCAATTGGCTTGCAGAATTTATTATCTAAGTAGAATAATTGTATTAGATGGAATTCGATTGCCGCAGCACGAGACCGTACCAGCTATAAAAATATTACACTTTTTGGGGTTCTGTACGCGATGGATGTTTCACTACAGCCCTGTTGGCTCATTGGTAGCATGTCTGCTTCAAGAGCTGTGGGGCGTGGGTTCGATTCCCACCCAGGACAAGCATTTTGTGATAAAAAAACAAATGTTTGCTCTGTGTCTGGTACTGTATGTATTTACAAAAAAAAAAGTATTTAAGTATTCTATCAGTTATCTGACTTCCATAGTAGGTACAAGCTTTGCTTAGTTTGGGGTCAGATGGCGCTGTGTGTAATGTCCTACGATATTTATTTATTTACTAAGGTTTTTGGTTTTGCCGTCGACCTGTCTAGTTAGCTAGCCAGTTGAGTACCTACCTACCTACTAGAAAGTGTACCTACCACCACCTTGCTATGGTTTCCTGACGATGAAAGTTCTACCACCATGCTATGGTTTCCTCACGATGTTTTCCTTCACCGGCAACTCAAGCTCATTGTTGGGGTTTGAACCCACGCCCTTCGGCATGCGAACCGACCGCGCTAACCGCTGTGCTATCATCGTTTTTGTATCCCGCTTGTAATTTAGTCGTCAGTACAACTTGCAACGGACAACACGTAGGTAACTTTATTTTTATTTAAACCTGTAAGCTAAAGTCACCCTTCAGTCCTAGCTATAAGGGTGACTTTAGTTCGCCTCTAACACACCACTATTTTTTAAAAACTAGAAAAAAATGGCGTTATATACTGCTATTAGTAACTGAACCCATATTTAAAAAAAAACTTGAAAAATCGATTTCGAAAATGTTATCCACAAAAAAGGTGATTCCTCGATATTATTCTACCCGTAGGCATTTACCTAAACCTAGTCCGTCGCAATTTCATTCATAAATCATGTGGCAAGCTCGTGCAACTGGATCGGGAGGCCTCGGTCGCGATAGTGCGATAGAAAGTACCTACCTAAATGTTTTTGCAATATTTCAAGGAAAGCCGCCATTGGTTACCGCCAGCTGGTCCGGTGATAGTATTCTTTTGTAGTAAATGAGTGCTATGCCCATAATTTTAGAATAAACTTTGGCACTATGAAGTAAACAAAAATTCTGATTGCACATTTACGATGTCTTACTCGATCTGTATTACCCATTAAATTTTTTCTAGTAATTAAACACTAGTGGTGTATATATTGTGACGTATTCATTATGTGACTCTTATATGTTTCCCGTAATTCCTAAGCTCCTTTATAAATTATATTCATTACCATTATCAGTTCTTAGTGTCTATAAAGTTGTATGCGGTTTTCCGGATTATTTATGGCGAAATATAAACTTTAACTTGAACACCTACTTCTCGCAAACTATTAAACTCCAGTTATTCGCGATAAATTTGATAGGTAGGTAGTAACACATACTAATATGTTAAACATTTTTTTTTCTATAAACCTAGTATAGGTAAGCTACCTACGGGTAGTTTTACAGAAATGGGGCAACTCGTACCGTTCTCTTGATAGGTGTAGGTAGGTAGGTACCTACCTAAATACTTATTAATTACATATTAAAATGTGCTTTATTAATTGCCCAAACTTTGTTTAGAATAATAATATTGAGTACCTACCTACATAAGTACTTACCTACTTAGTTCTGGAATCCTTTCTGAAGACCTCAAATGTAATGTCCAATAGGCATGTCCACGCATAATTTTTTTTTGTTTCGGCATTGAAAATATGTAGGTAGGTACCTATCTACGGATGTTCAATATTATAGTAAGTACCTACCTACAACAGATTTGATCAATTTACTGTGATTAAAAAAATAAATTGTTAAGTAGGTAGGTACATTATTTATAGTCAAACTAATGTCCACGACAATTTATCATCAGACCTTAGTTTTGTACCTACTTCATAAACTTAACAAAAGTTAAAATGACAAAAAAAAGTAACATTGAGGTAAACAATTAAAACTAATTTTTATGTACGTATGTAATATTTTATGCGAAATCGAGCCCCAGTGATAAACATAATTAACTCAAAAAAACTAAACAAAAGTTGCAACAAAAAATATGCTTGCTTTTTTTATAGCATCTTGAATTCTTGACCACAAAAACTGCGCCCTACAGCAGTTGATAAATAATATTTATCAACTTGTCAGTCGTATGCGGTACAAAAATCATTACATGAAGCTCGCAAGCTTACGTAGGCGTTAGAGAGAAAAAAAAAGTGGTTCTATATTCAAAGTTGGTTCGTCGACCAATCGCGAGCGCGGTAGGCGTGGCGGCGCTTGTCGATTGGTCCGTTGCCCACGCCGACTGATGAATAGCGCGATTATAACGTGTTATTGCGAGGTAACGGTTTAACGCTTTTCTTGTAACGTCACGCGGCAGTAGAAGTGTTGGAATGGAATGATAATGGTTCTGATGACGCTATGGTGGCGCTATATCCTGAAGTGGTCCAATAAGGAACTAATCTGAAGGCACAGTTTAATTAGGTATCATATTTTTTTAACGGTTGAGAAACTTAGTGATTGACTACCAGCCTACAGCTCACCTGATGTTAAATAAGGGCTGGATTGAAGATGGTAAATAATACCTAGCCTGGAATGGAATTGGCTCTCAGGTAGCTAAGGCTGCCGAAACACACTGTTAGGTGCTTGGCAGCATATTTTCAACTTGGTGACTGGTAGCTAGCCAGTCGAGTAGGTACCTACTAGTACCTATGTAGGGTCTCAGCTACATACCAAATTTCATCCAAATCCGTTCAGTAGTTGCAGTCAACAAACATCCATCCATTTATCCAAACTTTCACATTTAGGTACATTATTTCATTCGTAGACAATGCGATAAGACCTTATGGTCGATCTAATGCGCGCGAAGACCATAAACCTGAAAGTTTCAACTAAGTAACTATTTTCTAAACAGCCTATCGATGTCTCACAATAGGGGCCTCGAAACAGACCCCCATGTCTAAAGAACCATAAAACTCGAGTCCCATTGTTTTTGCGTAACACAGGAAAGTGTAGAACATTAAAATTGTAAACATATTTACTTTGTAGCACTGGGAAAGTGGGACGGTGTTAAACGGCTGAAAGCATTGTACCTACTTATATTTGGCCACCTGCCCTTTGAAATAAATAAATATCATAGGACATTACACACAGCGCCATCTGACCCCAAACTAAGCAAAGCTTATAGATACTATGGACGTCAGATATCTAATAGAATACTTAAATACTTTTTTATGTAAAACACACACAGGTAGGTACCTACACCCAGACACAGAACAAACATTTGTTTATATCACAAAATGCTTGTCCTGGGGGGGAATCGAACCCGCGCTCTTCAGCTCTTGGAGCAGAAATACTACCAATGAACCAACAGGGCTTGAACTCACACCGTTATGCGTGTGATCCAACTACGCTATCCACTGTGTCACCATCATCATACGTTACAACATCACACTTTCATACGTGTTCGTTGATTGCAGGTAGTTTCGATCTGGCGTCTGGCCATTCTTTAAAAAAATAAAGTAAAAAAGCCTTTTATTTCCTACTAATTACAAATTAACTACTTTACAACGTTTTTGAGTTACGTACTTATCTAATTTAATTAATTAACTTTACACAACTAAGTAGTTATTATTTATTTATTGTTTTACTTTTTTCCATTCTTTAATTAGACAATAATGCGGACAGCATATAAGCTATTTTTATGTAAAAGTCTTGAGGCGAACGAAACGCTATCTTAATGGTAAGTGGTAACAGCTGTCTACGACCATTGCAGAAGTACGAAGACAAAACTTATTATTAACAAAACAAAGTCGAAAGTCGTCGCTATGGCGTTCATCATTTTTCGACATTCGAGGGTTAGGGTCAATAACCCTGTAATTTACCAAAAACCAATACATAAAAGCCAACCTAGTTAGTAAGCACATAAACACCAAAAGGTCACCAGCACTGAATTTTCGTCAAAAGGTGTTGTGCCGCAGTGCGCCAGTCGGAACGTTTTATTGCCGGTTTACGACTATAGCTTTCCAATGCGCCCCCGACAAAGAAGGAGATTGCTTCATTAGCTTCTAGAACATTCGTATAAGACTCCAATACACCAGCAAGTTGTTGTCTTTAGCCTTTAATCCATATACAGGGGGTACTTGGTCGAAGTAGGCTTAATATTATTATGAATAACTTTTATACTACGACAATAACTCAGAAATCGCGAAAATAAAATCAGCTGCACCATAAGTTCATTTGGTTAAGAGTCAAGGAGTTTTTATATATAGGTACATAGATACTTATTTATAAACATAAATATATATTATATATCCACAATGTATGGTGTACCTACTGGGGTCATTGTACTTACCTACTCCATAACTTTTACTATTTTGTCTTAGCTCTGGAATCCAAAAAAAAAGTTATTTTGTTTTTTTTTTTTAATTTAGATTTTGGTTACAATTAACCACAGTCTGATGTAATGCGGTCTGGAATTTTTTGCAATATTTTTTTAGTACAGAGTATATAATTTTAATTATATTTAAGAACTAACACAATTATATGCACGATAACATGTATATAGTTAAGAAACTACCCGTTCGTAAAATATTGTTAATTAATTGGAGACAAAAGTATTACCTAACTGGCATTAACGGGTAACCTCTTGTGACCCAGGGGATTCAATTGCCTGCCCTACTAAAAAAGAAAAATTAATAATAAATGCAAGGTCGAAGTCATACTAAAAACGAAGTTACATAAAAAATCCGATCCATGTTAAAACTTTCAAAAAACAATAGGTAGGTGGGGCGTTCTACTTTTCTACCGACAATGACGTGTCTCCTCAGGAAAAAAAAATCTGTATCCGTCCTAAATTGCAGTTTCTCAAATTTTATTGTCACAAGATTTTTTGGACCATATAGTCATTATAATAACACTAAAATCCCGTTTTTATTGTTTTTGCTTTTTACAAAATTATTGTGACATAGTATTCGAAACGTGTGACAGAGGTGTTTTACATACAAATAAAGCGTGTCCCTTTACGCTGCCTAATGTTACAAAATGATGTCGCTTAAAAAAATCATATAGGACCCTATAATATAAAATTATTTATTGAAATGCTGAAATATTGTCTTTAGATTAATAAAAATATAATAAACGTAAAGGTTCATACTATTAAGCAAAAAAATATTTTATCCTTGGGTACGGCTGCATATGTTTTTTCTTGCTATCTTCCGTCACGCATTTCGCAAAACAAAAAACACGCCTTAGCTGTTTGATCTTCAACACTAAACAACAGCACGGTTTCCTTCTCCTCTCGGCTTTAAGCCTTGAGACCCCACCCTGGAGCGAGCCGAGTTAGGCGCCCGCTGGTAGTGAACTAGAGGTGCGTGTGTTTATTCGGCGACCGCTCTGTCACGTAAGTTACTACTTTAAAATATTATTGTAATTCCCATTTATTTACGTAATATTATTATTTCCCAGTATATCTGTCATATTTACTCACTTTTACGAACAATTTGTAATTTTATGAACGTTGAAATCCTCGAACACTGTTATTTTACACCTCTGTCACGAGGCACCTCTGTCACAAAATAGCTGTGACGGGAGTAGTATAGCTCGTGACGGAGTGGTATTTTTTGTCAGAAACTTTGCCGTAATTGATTTTCACAATAGTTAATTGATATCTTTTGTATTCTATATATTACATTATCAATTATTTTATTCATTTAAGGTATTATCATCAGGGTAATTAAATAATAGCGTTATCTGCGACGGAAAAGCAGTGACGTTGTCGTGAAAAAAGGAAACAGGACCCTGAAAAAGTCGTAGAAGTGAAATGATAAGACTTAGAAAGATACCATGCTTGCAAAAAGCTAGTCAAAGATCTGACACCAAGAGTACACAGACAAATGAAAATAAAATGGCAAGTTAGAAACAAAAAGAGAACAACAGAAAGCTTTGCAGAACGTTCTAATGAATACTCGACTTCCACACCTGTTCCTTCAAACCCCAGGTTACTCCTTTAATTCCTAGATCTCGTTCACTAACTCCAACCTCATCCGCTGCTAGAGCAAGGGGAAGAGAAAGAGTTAGCCGAGACAGATCGAAAATTTATAGGCAAAATATGAAACTTCAAGGCCATGTAAAATTAATTATAGAAAAATACGAAAATACAAGGAAAGACTTCATCGCCAAAAAAATTAAAGAAGACAGCTTATTACATAATATACCCAAACCAAAAAATTAAGATAAATTTAAAAGCGCCGAATAAAGAAGAAAAAAGAAAATACATATAGTATTTTGACAAATGCCATTAAGGAACATTACAAAAACATTAAAAACAAAAACAAAATGAAACACTGCTCCAAAACAATCCTATCCTTTCCTACAAGACACAACAATTAACCGTTCGGGACTAAAACTTCAACTGTTTCAAGAGACTTTGGTAATAAAAAAATGCTGCACAACAAATATTATTTGCTAGCTTTATTTTTATTAAGTTGCTCTTTATAAAAGTAAAGCTAGGTAGGTAGTTAAGCCCAACCTCAGATTAAAAAGAACCATTGGCTGATATAAATAAACAACATAATAATTAGAGCTCCTACAAAGAGATTTTATGAGACTGTTGTATAACATTGTATCATCTTCATCTTCTGAAGTAGTATTACTACTTCAGAAGATGATCAGCCTCTTCAGCCTCTCGTTAATCAGAAAAAACCTGTGCACATAAAACCAGGTGCTTCATGTGACCTATCTGGAGACCCATTATTAATAAAAAATGGTATTATGTCAGTAAAAGTACCCAGTAGAAACTAAGTGGAGTACACCTACTTAGGAGTTGAAAAAAGTTGTGTGGATGCAGATGGAGATGTTCAGGTGATATTTTATAAAACTGTTGTTGACACTGACAAAATATTTAAATTAGTAAAATCAGATGTATCAGATGTGATGTTTGAAAACTTGATAAAAATGATTACGGTTAAAAGAGGAAGGCGTGTTATAGAAGTATTTGAAAAGTCGAATAAGAGAAAAGAAAAGATTAGTCTGATTTTACGTGCACCAAATAATGATTATACCAAGAAATAATATCTTATGTAGCATTGTAAGAGAAGCCTTATGTTTTGTTATCCTTTTTAAAAACTTTCAAAACCTTAAAGGATTAAGTTTAAATGTTGGCCTATTAATATCTACCATTCTGTCATACTCTAGCACAATTTTGTCCCCCTTGTAATTAAGCATTAAAGCAGCATATGTTCAGTTTATTGAAAACATATACACTAAAATAACGTATTATATTATTATATATTGACCATAAAAGGTAGTAACAGAATTTCAGCTATGTTTATTTCAATTATTTGCAAAATATTTCAAAGTTTGTTGTCTTAATGAGCAAAAATGTGACAGAGTGGTATTAAATGTCATTTTTTATATTATATTTGTAACAAGAATTGGGATAAATCGTGTTCGATAATAATAAATGCTTGTATTCTAGTTATGCCAAGTTAAAAAAACTGTAAATTTGATTTGACATAATAATTAATAAATATATTAGTTTGTGACAGAGGTGTTTATTTTTTCCAACTATTCCGATAAAACTTAAAATAAATAAAAAGTAAATAACAAAACTTCGATGCACTATACATATCTGAAATCTTCGATAACTGGACAATAATGTAAAAATACATTTTTTTGAAGAATTACACTTTTATTTTTTTTTGAAATCTAAAAATTTATCACTCAGATTGTCGGTAGAAAAGTAGAACGCCCCAGGTACTGCCGTGCCAAAAAATATTATTTATTCATTTTTGAAAATGGAGCTTACTGCCGCCAAAATTACTTTTTTTTTATTTTACTTGGTGGTAGATCTAGGCAGGATGTTGTCTAGGTAGGTACCGCTGCATAGGTAGGTAGGTACTTATAGCATATTCTGCCAAGCAGTAATGTGTACACATTACTGTGTTCCGGTTTGAAGGGTGCGCAGCTAGCAAATTACAGAGCTGTTGAGACTAACTATCGAAAGTCTCAAAGTAATGAGCACCAAAGCAGCGATGCCCTGGACTTTGTTTTGTTACTCAAAGCTTTGTGTATCGCTACGTAATCTCTTTCCATTAAACGCTCTCCGCGTTTCGTTCGTCTCACTACTTTTACATAAAAACAAACAATTGATTTTTTTTATACGATGGCTAACTGTAAATATTATCGTTATCCCACTAATATTATAAATGTGAATGTTAAGATGGATGGATGGATGTTTGTTACTCTTTCACGCAAAAACTACTGAACGGATTTGGATGAAATTTGGTGTGCAGGTAGCTAAGACCCTGGATTGACACATAGACTAGGTACTTTTTATACCGAAAATATGTAGCGAGTAACACCGCGGGGTGCAGCTAGTATATTATAATAAATCAGTAATTTATTTTATATATAGGTTTATTTTAATTTTGACATAATTGTAATTTATTTACCATAGACAATAATTTATAAATGTACCTATAATAGTTTTTATTTAATCTAAATTTTAATAAATTTTAATTGATTATTAAATATGAAGTACTACAATTAATTGTAATTTAATTTAAAAATCTAGAATACATATATACATAGAATACAGGGACAGATTAAGTAGGTAATAGTGTAAATAGCGATGATAGCTCAGTGGTTAGCGCGGTAGGTTCGCAAGCCGAAGGGCGTGGGTTCAAACCCCAACAATGAGCTTGAGCTGCCGGTGAAGGAAAACATCGTGAGGAAACCATAGCATGGTGGTAGGGTACTTTCTAGTACTCGGCTGGCTAGTTACCACCCTCAAGTTGAAAATCTGCCGCCAAGCATCTAACGGTGTGTTCCGGCAGCCTCACTTGAGAGCCAGTTCCATTCCAGGCTAGGTGTGCTTTACCATCTTCGACCACACCTTCACTTAACATCAGGTGAGCTGTGGTCAAAAACCTAGCCTGTCAACAATAAAAAAAAAAGGTAAAATGAGGAATATTTAGTCTTGTGTTTTTGAAGTTACACTATTGAAACATTTTATTTGATGGGTTAAAAGTTTCTAACAATATAACCACTTAACAATATTTTAGATAAAAAGCATATTTATTTAAATTATACTGTTTATTCAATTACCAACCTCCATTGTCATTTGCTATATAAATAAGTTACATACAGATTTATTTCGAGACGTACTCGTGCAGAGCTCTCAGTGTCTGTCCTTCGACAAACCTAAGCTCGACTATTCGCTTCTTTTATAGTCCTCACATCATCTAGTACAAGTATGTGCGAATGGGTGACCACTCCACACACTTTCTCGACAAAGGCGTGACGAACCCTGAAGCTCCAAGCCTTCAAGTCTTCAAATGGATTTTACGTTGTCTTCGAGTCTTTATGGGTACCTCACAAAGGGACGACCCCTCGTAAACTGTAAGTGGGCTATGCTCGCCTTCTGGCTCCAGCTTTACGGTGCTTTATGGTTTGGTGCCGTCTGTGCTAATCCTTGTTTATGGTTACTGTCAATTGTTGTGTAGACGATTCTTTTCATTGTCATGGCTCTAGGTTCTTGTTGGTTTTGGTGGCATTTTAGGAAATGTGTTTTCGCTTCTGGTAGGTTAGTGCTCACTTACGGTTGCTTGTCTTCCTCATTCCGTTATTATTATGACAACCCTTAAGATAAGAATTATATACTGTACTAGCGACCCGGCCCGGCTTCGCACGGTTGCTATGTAGGTCTATTGACAGCCCTGTTAACTCATTTGGCAAAATATCTGTTTTAAGAGCTGTAGGATGTGGGTTCGATTCTCACCAGGACAAGAATTTATGTGACGAAGAATGTTCGTTCTGTGTTCTGTATGTATTTACAATAAAAAGGTGTGTATTTATTCTATCAGCTATCTGGTTTCCATAGTACAAGCTTTACTTGGTTTAGGGCTAGATGACGCTGTCTGAAAATGTCCCGAGATATTTGTTTATTTATTATACATATAAGCCTGCCTCTTGAATCACTCTGTCTATTGATGGAAACCGTATTAAAATCCGTTGCGTAGGTAGTTTAAAAGATCTAAGCGTACAGGCGGTGGGAAGCGACTATGTTTTATACTAGGTAGAGATAAATAGCAATAAATATTAGCGACCTGCCCTGACTTTTGACATAAACATCGAGGAAGAAATTCTCTAAATGTCCGTTAAAGAAAAAATCCGTTAAATAGTTTTTAGAACTAAGCGATGACACACGATAAATGCGACTTTATTTTATACTAGCAGACACCTCGCAGTTTCACCCGCATAGTTCCCGTTCCCGTGGGAATACAGGGATAAAAAGTAGCCTATGTCACCTATGATAGTGTGTACCTTCACAACAGTGAAAGAATTTTTGAAATAGGTTTAGTAGTTTTTGAGTTTCTTCGTTACAAACATACAAAAATACAAATCTTGCCTCTTTATAATATTTGTTAGTGAATGGTAACAATTAATTAAAACTATATATACTTTTATCTCAATTTAACGGTGGGTAAGTGATTAAACTACTATATGATTAAACTACAAAATTAAAATGTCAATCCGAACAACCAAAAGAACATAATAGAGTGGACGTCGACGATATCATTCATTTGTCAACTCGACTCCAATTTATCTGTCATCGCCGAGAGCCGAAGACACCGCGTCTAGTGCTTTTTTTAATTAGTCCGCAACGACATTTAACACCTAGTCCTTGTTTATACTTACATTTACATTGTCAGCTGTCTGGTTTCCATAGTACAAGCTTTGCTTAGTTTGGGGCTAGATGGCGCTGTGTTAAATGTCCTCCAACTTTTTTTAAGCTAAAAAAATTTTGGTAAAATGTTTTTCTTTTAGGAACCATTAATAGATTTATCTGTTACTAGCGACCCGCCCCGGCTTCGCACGGGTGCAATGTACATACTAATAAATAAATAAAATAAATATCGTTGGACTATACACACAGCGCCATCTGGCCCCAAACTAAGCAGAGCTTGTGTGATTGAAGTCAGATAACGGATAGAATACATAAATACTTTTTTTTTTTTTTGTAAATACATACTTATAATACATACAGAACACCCAGACACAGAACAAACATTTTTGTTTATTCACAAAATGTTTGCCCTGAGTGGGAATCGAACCCACGCCCTACAGCTCTCAAGGCAGATATATTACCAATGAGCCAACGGGGCTGTCACTACTGGACTACTGGACTAATGTAGTGCATATGCAAGTATTATACATATAAATCTTCCTCTTGAATCCTATCCATCATTCCTATTCATCATTCTTCCTATCTATCAGAAAAAACCGCATCAAAATCCGTTGCGTAGTTTTAAATATCTAAGCATACATACGGACCGAGGAAAGCGACTTTGATTTATACTATGTAGTGACAGTAATTTGCTAGAAGACTCGTTTACAATAACTCCGTAGTATTGGTGGTGGCCTAGGCAAGGGAAGCGGAGCGTCGGTCGTCCAGCCGCAAGATGGGTCGACGATATCGTCACCGTCGCGGGTCGAACCTGGACCAGATTGGCACAGGACCGAGGCAGATGGCATGCAAAGAGAGAGGCCTTTACCCAGCAGTGGGATAAAGAAGGCTGTGGATGATGATGATGAACTCCAACTTCGTAAAAAAAACATTCTACTCATTACGGGTCATAAGATATAGACATAACCAGCAAATAGATGACATAGCAAAACCACCCTTATCATATTGTGTGTGGAACGCTGTAAACTAATAGCTTATGTACGTCTACATACATCGTAATATACTACTTCACGCTATTAATCAAGACGTGGTCAGGATAAGATCCAATGATAAGGAAACGTTTAGCTAATTAATGTTAATTGGGCCCATTTTACCATAATTTATTGGCGATAAATAGTAAGTGTTATATCAATCGACATCCAGTTTTACTCTGTTATGGTGAAATTGATATTCTTCTTGCATATTAATGCTATTGCGGAAACGAGGGCATTGTGGTCATTAAAAAAAATGTTACAAATGCCTCAGGGTTTGCGAGCTTGTGGGTAATGTAGAATCGGGGTCGGTCGATAACTTTTTTTATGTTTGACAGGTTAAATGTTCGATTTCAACTCACTTGTTTTTTTTAAATCTTTATTTTTATAGAGGGTTTAGTCACAGATGACTATGCCACCCTCATTGGTCTATAACAAAATGTTCTTATGTCCTACGCTTATTGTAAATACTGGTGATGAACTCACTTGATGTTAGGTGGTGGTGTGGTCGATAATAGTCACACCTAGCCTGGGAAGAAACTTACTCTCAAACGAGGCTGCCGGAACACACCGTTAGATGCTTGGCGGCAGATCTTTAATTTGAGGGTGCTAGTCAGCACAGTTCTATCACCATATTATTTAAAAAAAATGGTTTACCTACTTAATTAGCACCTCAAGCTCATTGTTGAGATTTAAATTCACGCTTCGGCGTATGTGAGCCGACCGTGCTAATTATATCTACTGAGCTATCATCACTACAAAATCGGTAATCTAACGATTGTTCTCCTTCTTTCCAGCGGTTTCCCTCGAAACGCTTGTGGAAAACTGCCACAAGCTGCTCGAGAAGTTCCACTACTCCTGGGAGATGATGCCGCTAGTGCTGGTCATCCTCAACTACGCCGGGAGCGACCTCGACGAGGCGTCGCGGAAGATTGATGAAGGTACGAACATTGCCCTCTGCGAACATCTGAATCATTGTGTTAAGGATGAAAGGAAATCAAACTACATTATCAGCAACACAATGTCGTTTTTTCCTTGGCACAATGGATTTTTTAGCGAATTCTGTGATTTACTTTTGTTTTTTAAATTTTCTTCAATGTTTGTCCCTCAGGAAAAAGGTACCTACTACCTACCTTTGCTCTGAGGGACCTTCATTTCCTTTTACATTACACTACATTTATTCAGGGTGGTCTTTGCCAGTAGGTACTAGCTCTAGTTTAGTTATTTATTATACATACCTCCCTGAATACGCTATTTAGGAAGCCTTATCGTAAAGAAGGGTTTCCTAAATAAATTGTGTAGTGCAATAGGACTTTTTAATTTGGTAAAGTTTAAGAGGTGTTCCGAGGCAGATGAGTTTGTTAATGGGATTTACGGTTTTGATATTTTATAAATATATTGTATGGTTATATTAGTAAATATAGATAGATGTACAATCTTTTGTTTAAACGTATTCATTCCTCAGAGGTTTAAGAACTTAGCTACATGTCGTATGGATAAGCTTACAGATTTCTGGTGAATTTGATTCTAGTAGATAAGTTGCTTGATTTCTGCTAGTTTTTATGCATCCGATTGTTTGTCGTATAACCGTCAAGCCACAATTAGGTCAGCCCGTCAGCTTTAAGATCTTACTTAATTATTTACAGCGTGCTTATTAAAAACTTGCAGCAAAATGTTTTCAATCAGCTTATGATACTTATAGTATTAGTAGGTACACGAGTCTCGATGTAGTTTTGTTCCGAGAACACAAAACAGACAGACAGACGAATCTAATAGTCTAATGCAGGGGTCGGCAACTTACGGCTCGCGAGCCGCATGCGGCTCTTTCCATGTAAGGTGCGGCTATCCCGTTCCATACGCAAAAATTAAAATGGTTAAGTATTTAAAGTTGTTTATGCCAAATAAAAAAAATGAAGTCTATATATTAACAAATAATATACCTACCTCACAAAAAAAATTGTGGCTCTTTAAAAACGGTAATTTTGTAAATTGTACTTTTTGGCTCTTCCGTTTTAACAAGTTGTCGACTCCTGGCCTAATGAATTCAATGTACATAGGCAGTTTTGATACATATGAGGAATTGAAAAAAAACATCTAAGTAATACTCTAATAAATTAACTTTCGACTCTATTTCGGAACATCACTTCTTTAATAAAGAAATAACATTTTGAATAATGGTAAAAAGTGTATCTACACAAAATATCTGAAACTATTTAACTTTGTAAAACAACGCGGTTGTCGCACATTTTTGTTTTACTTATATTTGATTACCCATTTTTAAATTAGGTTGGATACTCCGGCTATAGTTTCGGCCACATACCATGGACTTACTGGCTAGCGAAATTACTGGGCTGTTGAGACTAACTATCGAAAGTCTCCAAAGTAATGAGCGCCAAAGCAGCGATGCCCTGTACTTTGTTTTGTTACTCAGAGTTCTGTGTATCGCTGCAATGGTCATGGACAGGCGATATCTCTTACCATCAGGAGAGCGTTTCGTTCGTCTCATTATTTTTCACATAAAAAAAGAAAAACTTTTTCTAGAAGTCGAACCAAAAGTTTTGGGTAGGAAGACTCCTTGAAAACTACAGTTGAACTGTCTTATTAAACGTTGGTAATCTAGTATAATTTAACCAAAAATATGTCTAAAACTGATTGTATTATTTGAACAGTTATTTCATTATTGTTTTTTTATTCTGGCGTCTTTCTATGTTTACGCATGCAATCGCAAACGTAAGCAAAGAAGACAAAAAAAATAGTAGAAAACAACGTTGATACCAAATCCAAAAAAAAAACTGATCAATAACAGAGGCTGTATTCTATTTAACTCTTTAAATAAAATACAGCTTCTTGTTGAAGTCAGTTGGAAAGAGTAAAGTTTTTCTTTATGCCAATTTGTCTGCTTTTTTTGCAGTAGCTTTTTGGACGTGTTTGATCCAACAGAGTGGACGTTTTGGACGTCACTGACCCAATTAACTGTCACTTTATACGAGGAATTCTACTTATTATAAAAAAAAAATAAAACGTTTCATACGGTGGTCCATAACTGGTTATTATTTTGAAGTATAAGACATAATATCATTATATTATAATTAATATTGTTATTTATGGGAATTTCCCCATAATTATTTTGATCGAGCTCCCGATGTCAAATTAAAAGTGATTTATGAAATGGTTATAATAATTGAACTTGACTTAATGCATTAAATGAACCAAAATAAATTTCGAGGTAAAGCAAACTCTTCTGCATTGACTTAACAGCCTTGTTAGCACTTTTAGAGCGTGGGTTCGATTCCCACACAGGAAACGCATTTATACGAACTTAAATGTTTATTCTGTGTCTGGTGTTACCAAAAGTATGTATTTAAAAATATCTACAGGATTATAAGTTTGGTGTGTAATAAGCCGAAAGGAGTAAGCATTAGCATAATTATTATAACATGGCTAAGGTAAATAAACAACATTATTTTTTGTAGTATTTTGTACTAAGCCCCGCGATAAACATCATTAAATATTGGAGGGCATTTTCATACAGCGCTACCTAGCCCAAACTAAGCAAAGCTTGTACTATGGGAACCAGACAGATGACAGAATACTTATTTTTTTGTAAATAAATACTTATAATACATACAGAACACCCAGACACAGAACAAACGTCTATGTTAATCGCACAAATGTTAGTCCTGAGTGGGAATCGAACCCACACCCTTCAGCTCTCGAAGCGGAACGAAATGAGCTAACAGGGCAGTAAATTATTGAGGCGAAAGCTCAAACAGCTGCAAAAAAGCTAGGCATCCTCGCCAAGGTAAGACGGTACTTCACACTAGAACAGTTGCTTTGTTTATACAAAGCACAGGTTAGGTCGTGTATGGAGTACTGTTCACACCTGTGGGACGGCTCTGCCAAGTTTCAGCTTGAGGCTCTGGAGTCAGTCGAGAGGCGCGCTAAGAGGTTGATAGGCAATGACACTTTGGTCAAGTCTCGGCTGCAAAGCCTCGAGCATCGACGTAAGGTCGCCTGTCTATCGGCTTTCTACCGGATACATTTCGGAGATTGTGCCTTGGAGTTGCACGACTTGGTTCCCCCTGCCCCTTTTTACTACCGGACGGCCAGACAAACGCGACCGAGGCGACACCCGTACATGGTGGATGTTCCCCATGTGCGCACTAAACGCTTTGAGTCCACATTCTTTATTCGCACAGCGAGGATGTGGAACTCTTTGCCGGAGTCTGTGTTTCCCGAAAGGTACAATATGAGTGTCTTCAAGTCAAGAGTAAACAGGTTCCTTCTAGGTAAGCGTGTTCCATCTTAGACCGCATCGATGCTTCACATCAGGCAGGATGTGGTCAAGCGCGAACCTATTCAATGTAAAAAAAAAAAAAAAAAAAATTAAGCGTTCAAATCGCGTAAGTTTCAAAATAAATAGAGTTAAATAGAGTTTCTACCGCGCTTGCATGAATTCCCTAGTTATTGTTATCTTTTATTGCCCGATCAATTAAGATAAGTCCTATACCTATAGCTTCTGTAGCAGTTTTACGGCAAAAATGCCTAGTATGTATCGCGTCAACTATCACACAGGCGAAATTTCGACGAAATGGGCCAGGCTTACAATGTAACACACAAGTTTCGAGTTCCTCGATCTCGATCTCTCGTGAGCAGTGCTGGGTCTAGCCTTTCTTGGATACGGCGATCGCTAGGATTCCATAAACTCTACTGACTACCAATATTTTAATGAAATTTTATATGTATATTTTAAGTTATGTGTAAAATATAATTTCCAATGGATATGGTATCAACGTGTTTTTGTGCAGTTGCTAATTGAATTAAAAATCTTTTGCTAGTGCTGAAAATGGTTAAGTATTTTGACTTCCATAGACAGAACAACTTACAGAAAACTCAAGGAAGCACTTCTGGTAAGTGTGTCACAGGCAAAATCCAAGTCCAAGAACACAAAATAAAGAAAATGTAAAAGATCAGAAGAATTAAGGATGAGGATTGCATTGCATATTTCATTTTCCGGTTATAATGATTAACATGATATTAATTTTATGTAATATTTAACTTTAGTCAAACTAGCAAAAGATTTTCAACTTTCACAGGTGTAGAAAAAATTACATGGGTAGATGTTTTATTCATGGTTTTGTATACAACATATCGACATCGATATTCGGCCACAATATAAGTGGATCTGCAGCGCAGGCCATAACGTGGGCTAAGTTATCTTAGCTAAACTTGGCCAATGTCCTACATGAACAACGGAAAGCAACTAGTTGCTAAAGTCGCGATCGAAACACAAGATCCCATAAACGAGTAAGTAAACGACAACGTATACTTCAATTTTTTAATATTTTCGCAATACTTATGTTGAGCA
Source organism: Biston betularia (assembly GCA_905404145.2). Lineage (NCBI taxonomy): Eukaryota > Metazoa > Arthropoda > Insecta > Lepidoptera > Geometridae > Biston > Biston betularia. Next base: position 9,215,935 of record FR989879.1, read on the forward strand.
ACGTCGCGTGCAATGCCGTATTTATCATACACGTGGGACAATGCCTTTGCTGACCTGACATCTGCTGCGGCCTTATATAATTTGCCACCCATAAATAACGACAAACAAATTTTCATATATTTTGTAAAATTGTTAAGTTAAATATTCAAATTCAAAACATTTATTTTGCAAAACATGGGTTACAATTTTCATTGCTGGAATGTGTTGAGGATAATTTTAGATCGCCAAGTTTTAACCATTATGGTATGCAATATTTACAAGCTAGATAATTATATTATTATTACAGTCATGTCAATTGCTTACCGCATACTGCTCAAAAAAGTATTCACAATACTTTTTGCGGAATGATAGCCTCGTGCCACAGCTAAAAGTATTGACAGCCTAGATGGGAAACCGTTCCAATTTGGACGTCCATGGTTCGGATCCCACGGCGCGCTGCTTTCTTTTCTAAGTTGTGTGCGTATTGCCAATGAGTTCAAACGGTGAAGGAAAACATAGATGTTCCACATGGCCGAGTTCTTAAAAAAAGTTCTCGAAGATGTATAAAGTTGGCACGTGGCGAGCTTTGTGGCCTTACTCTTCTCTCAATGAGAAGAGACTCGCGCCCAGCATTGAGACAGTTACTAAAAACAGGGCTAATCCACAAGCCACATCCAAGTCAAAAAAACAATAGATGAAAATGGGAAATCAAGTAAAAAATTAAATTTCATTTTTTTAAAACATCTCCAAGGTTTATAAATGTGATGTCATAAATCCTATGACACGGTGTCACTCTTTGTTCACTCCCTCTTTAATATGTGACGTTATTTATGGATGTGTCATCGATGCAAATTGCATTCTTTTATTTCGTGACACAGATCATTAATGAAACTCGTGTCATGAAATTTTCAAATGTACCTACAAGTGTCAAGTACCTACATGATGAAGAGTCATCATAAATAAGTAAACTAAGTGCGCAATTAACTGTTAACGTAAATATCACGAGCCCGTCGTTCAATTACCCGATTTATGTGATCCTGTGTTGAATCGCAACTCGTCGCTTTCCATCGCTGGTGTAGGACAAGGGGTAAGTTAACTCGCGATGTGTCCAGCGCTTCTGAATCGTCACGATTTGTCGAAAGTATTTGTAAAACTGTTCATAGAAACTCGCCACACTTATAAGTTTTGTGTCTCCTGCTTCTGTAATTATTTCTACACCAATTTACCAAGTGCCTATGCGAGTGTTCTAGTGCGCGTTATATTGTTCACAGGGAAGATGATCATCAACGAGTACGCGCGGAAACACAATCTAAACATCTTCGACGGTCTCGAGCTAAGGAACTCGACACGCCAGTACGGACTTTAATAGTAATAATAGTTTTTCCAAACACAACAATTGGCCCAGATAGGTACACGAAGTCACTTCACAAAATCAAAGTCTAAATTTTTCGAAAACAAATGCCATCCAGTCCTTCTATTCGAATTAAAAAAAAAGACTGATAAATGTCAAAAAAAAATGTCGGATAACATTAACCGTTTTTCAATGAATGAAACCACACGGTAGCTAGACTACAATACACTCAAATACATGTCTATACACACTAAATTTAAACATAACTCACATCGCGTCAAAAATTTCTTAAACGTGTCGCGCAATAAATCGATTCTTTGTTGGTCACCAATAAATTACACTCCACAATTTAAGATACGCTTTTGGAAAAAGTGAATTCAATTAATAGTGCGTGAAATTCAGTTGTCGATACAATATTATCGACTGCCATTTTCTTTGAAAGAAAGAAAGAAAAAACAAAAAAAAAATATTTTGTAACATAGAACAAAAATAACAAATAGAGACAAACAGTTACAAAATAGTTACAGTCTTTGATTGAACTTCTTTCCTAAATTAAGTTTTTGTTGTAACATCGAATAGTAAAACCGTTGATTGTGTTTGAATTCACATTTCTCCAATGTTTACATACTTTATAAAAATTACGACATTCTGCATTAAGATTTTTTTAAATATCAAACTGATATAAAAAACGTAAATAAAAAACACAGTCTCCGTTAATTTAGCCATTAGCACGACTCACAATCTCGCTATTCGCGATATCGATGAAATATGTAAACGATTATCTCAATACCATTATGTTAAGCGCAACCATGTCGAAAGGCATTTCTTGGGCGCCAATTTGTCTGTCACGATCTCATGCTGACGGCGCGTACCGTAGTCACAATAGAGTCCAATAAGGTAGCTTTTCGTGTTAATGAATCGATGCGATCGACTTTATTTCTATGTCAATATTTATCTGACCTAAATCGATTTGATTCACTACGCTACGATCGAAAAAAAAAAAATAATTAAAAAATTACAATAAAATAAATGAAAAATAGGGCTTTGTATTTCAATATAAAAAAAAAATGTTTATTACTTAAATGAATAAATGAAGTCAGTTTGATAAAAAGCTACAAAACACACTTCATGAAACTTATCATGAACGAAATTAAAATTCTCCAAATTCGTAACCATAGCAAATAAAATTTGTGCTTTACCATTCAATAAAAATATCGCTAATTTTAACATACGCATGAATCAATATATTTTATAGACCTTTTCATAGAAATTGATGTAAACGGTTAGGTATAATTTGTGTGGTGTTGAGAGGTAAACAGAATTTGCAATTTAAAAAAAAACACTAAAGTTTCAGTGTTCAAATATGTGTCAAATAAAAAAAGTAGTACCAAGCATCAAATCGTCGTCCGTATCTACATATATTCATAAATATGTATTTGTTCAACTATAACGTTTTTTTTTATTTCAATAAAAGAATTTAATTTAATTACTTGCGAAATGTTCGTTCAAAAACCGTTGTTCAAGTTCAAATATGAGCCAACACAGTAAAAGGGTTACATCAGTCTAGCTAAGTTTATATCAGTTGGTAAATAGCAGTCCGGGTCGAAAAACTATTAGAGTCAATGTCAAACGAAAACTTTCATCCTTTGCGTTGCTCAATTACACATGGATTGCATTACATAAATGACTTGTAATTTACTTTAGCGATAACCGTCAGGTTATAAAGAGCGCTTAATTAATTAATTGCTATATTTATGAATTAAATTACAATTAAAACATCTGTTTAAAGTTACGAGCGCCAAATTGTTCGCTAATTGCGTTTATATTTATTATTTGCAGGCGCAAATAATGCTGGTACTTAATACCTTTTTTTTTACCCAGGGAAATCCTTAATGGATACCACCCGCCACGGGGGTGGCAGGGTGGCTATGTGGGACTCTCCGTCAATATGACGGCCTACCCACTAAAAACCCTGGGGTGTTGCATCTCAACACTTTTAGTCGAGGTATCGGGCACGCTTGCGCATTCGTCCGCTACCTCGACATGTTACTTATACCTAGGTACATATAATTTAAAAAAAAAACTTAGGTATTGGTGGATAGTGGATAGACACAGTCCGTAAAATAAATTAGTACTTTATGTAACCATATTTATTTGATTACAAGAATTTATAAATGCCTTACCAGTTTTGTTGTGATGTTATTTGCAAAAGATTATAAATAAATAAAACCGGCCAAGTGCGAGTAGGACTCACGCACGAAGGGTTCCTTACCATTATGTGAAAAACCGGCAAAAAAATCACGTTATACAGTACACAGTATTCTGTTTCTTAGTATTCGTTGTTATAGCGGCAACAGAAATACATCATCTGTGATGAATTTTCAATTGTCTAACTATTACAGTTCATGAGATACAGCCTGGTAACAGTCGGACAGACAGACAGACGGACGGATAGCGGAGTCTTAGTAATAAGGTCCCGTTTTACCCTTTGGGTACGGAACCCTAAAAACTGCATCATCGTTTTTAGCACAACCCAAACTTTAAGCGGTTTTCATAAAACGAAGAGTTTTGCCAACGGTACGTTAAATATCCATTCATATCGTATGAAATATAAATACAGCTCTAGCCCAAACACTTTCGGAATATGCGTTGTTTGTAGGCACGTATCCGATACGTTATAAATATAAAGCTTGCGTTTGACGTTGTCTCGCCTGATGCTAAACGAAGCTATGCGGTTTCCGGTGGAGAACGTTTCGTTTTTTTCAATGGTTTTTAATTTTGACATAATTAAAGCAGTGGTCCGATTGGCAAGTATGCAACATGTTGTTACACTGTTGCAAATTCAGTTTACCACCAACCAACACTGTTTTCACTTTTTCACACACACATACAAATTACAACAAAATTGACATAAACCTATAAGTGACCAAGTCAAAGGAGTCGTTCAAATCCAAACTAACCAGTCGTGATTTCAACTTTGCAGTGACCGGACGAAGGTGGCCAATCTCGAATCATAGTAAAGTGACCTTCAATTTTCGAATCTCGATTCGCTCGCTAGTGTTGTGCCAGTGTGTGTTTATCGGTAATCGGTATATGTTATTTTATTTTCTTTTTCTTTTTTCGTAGGAAAATGCTGGAAATTAATAATATTAGTGGTGTACTATCATCGTCGATGAAGTTGTTTTGCGAATGATACATTGTTTTACAAGTGACGTGTGTTGTGTGGACGCTTGCTGTGCGCTGTAGTGTGTTGCGAATGCCGACGGACTATCGCGTGTTTCTCCTACATTGGATATTGGACTATCGGTAAGTTTTACACGAGTAGTTAAACAATCAGAACTCAACAAGTGAGCTGTACCTAGAACAGAGATTATTTAAAACACGTAGTATCTATTCGATGAGTTTTTTTATGCTCGTTGCCAAGGTTGCTGTCTCAATATTCGTACGTTTTTTTATGAATGACCTTTACACGAAGGCTACTTTAAACATTTTATTTATTGAGTTTTGATTATTTAAAAAACGTGAATTATTGTTTTAGTTATGAATTCAGTTACAAAATTAAAAGACTAGTTCTAGCGGACATCTCATTTTTTTTTTTTTTTTTAATCTTTATTTTTTTATAGAGGGTTTAGTCAAACATGACTATGCCACCCTCATTGGTCTATAACAAAATTTTCTTATTTCCTACGCTTATTATAAATACTGGTGATGCGGAACAGTATTCTGGCCTCTTCCGATAAGGGATTAGCCAGCACACTGCTACACCACCCTACATCCTTCAGGTTAATATTAGTTTTTGCCAAAAAATCATATCGCTCAGCCTCGGTCCGGACACACTCCGCTATGACATGAAATGCGTCTTCGACCACCCCGCACTCCGTGCAGTTTGGCGTATCGGACTTGCCCATCAGGTAAAGGAATCTATTGACATCTCAAGTTGTAAAGACTATAATTTCGCTAATTTATGCAAACTTTGCGTACTGTACATGAAGAATCGTAAAGATATCGTTTCGATTGCAATGTGTTCGACGTTTCACCCCACCTTCTCACATGTTTACTACTCACATAAATGGGATTTTATGTTACTGTCCACACATAAAATAAAACGCTACTTATGAAATAACACAATTTGCGGTGCGATGGTACCATTTTACGACTTTAACTAAATAGTGGAATGTACCTGATTACGACCTCCTATATACACTATTATGGTACCTTTAAGTTAGGTATAAAACTTACAAGCTTATACTCGTATAGTATATACGTCCTCGTAATATATACAAGTTTTATTTATGCCTTTAACAGATATTGGTTATAGTTTTATGAGACGAGAAAACCAATTAGCGTTTGATATTAAATTGATTGTGTTTTATTACTTGTGCGGAATATGTTTGGGTTAGGATCCTGTTTTCTCATATACTTTTAATATTTTCAATTTCGTATTAGTCTGAGAATTATTGACGAGGACGTTAAACGGGTTTACAAATAACTAAGACACCATAATTATTTTTCTTTATTACCTACGCTGAGCTTTTAAATATTTTTTAAACTAAACAGCGCTTTTTACATTATGTACGTACATAATATCGTCTGTTTACAGATCCTTAACCATTTCCTGAAATTCCTGATCCTCTCGAAAAGCCCTTTGGTCCTGTTTGAGGCTTCTTCTTTGACTGAGCTACGGAGTTGGAGCATCATTAAAACAATCTGAAATAAATATTTCCTTTCACCAAATTATTTATCCTCCATATTACCCTTTCCTTCCCCCTCCAAAATGATTTATTTTTTTACTAAAATATATTTGACAAGAAATCTTGTCAAATATATTTTTATCGATATCAAATAAATAAACTTTCCCATCACTATTATATAATAATCATGCGCGTACTTAGATGTTTTAATATAAGTAAATTTAAAACGAAAACGATCGAGAAAGAATCATTACAATACACAATCACTTATTTTACGCAATTTTTTAAATACATTTTTCAGAATAAAGTCACATTATGACCGTTTAGCGTAGAATACCGAAGCGAGTGAGTCTTGCTCAGTGTATGCAAACTTAAAATTCGGTAAAACGAGTTTCCCCAATGATCAGACTTATCTAGATCGATTATTAATCTATCGATCGATACTTTTAAGTGTTTAAGTCATATTTTTAGTGTATTTCAGCTTAAAAGTAGTTTTGGTTACAACAATGGCGAGGTTTTGATTTAATTTGAATATAATTTTAAATATGTACATATGTATAATTGTATATGTCGGCGCAACAGCCAACATAAATATTATTAAGTACAAGTAATCAATAGAATGTGTTTACGGATGATTAGAATAGGTAAAGGCATGATACTTGTGGTTAAGATACTTAAATTCACACTAAAATGTAGAGTTCAGTTTGCTGTCATTATGACTGCAAATAAAGACTGTGCCTCAAGCTTCTATCTTTGAACTCCTATTTAATGTCATGTAATTGTTAGATAGCAGATTTAATGTTAACAAAAAGGGCTTAAAATAAGTTTAAGAAATTTAGACTTAGATATGGTTCCATGTGTATTCACTTGTTATTATTTAGTTGTTAATAAAGTGTAAAATGACTTCACAACGAGTACGCTAGGTTAGGTGGTAGGGGCGGCCGTTGTGAAGGCACATTCGGCATCGAGCTGCGGCGTAGAACGGAGCTCCTGTGAGTATTTTGTACCAAGTTTATGTTTAAATCTTAAATCACTAATACATTATTTGAATTGTTGTTTCTGTATTTGATGAGTGAAACAGGGGTTGAAGATGGTGACGTCAGCTGTGCTGACGTCACCGTTTCTAAAACGTCTGTGCCTGCTGGGTCGCCGTTATAAATAACTTAAAGATAGTTTTAAATGTTTATCCGAAATATCTTAAATATCTATAGATATGTAGGTATATCTATAGATTCTTTTAATTAAAAAAAAAGACCAAAACCAAACCGTCGCGTCGGTTGCAACCAAAACTACTTTTAAGCGGAAATACACTAAAAATTAAACAAAAAAAATTACAAAAATAAAGGTTACATGCTAAAATTTTAACTATGTAGTTTAGCGTACCTTTGTAAAATATAATCTTAAAGTAAACTTCGCGAACGCCTGAATCAATTATCATTACTTTTACCTTAAAAAAGTAACACTGCTATACGTTCAGCAATTACGAGTCGGCTAATTCGTTATTCAAGCCACTACGCATTGTAACAGCGGCTCCACTGGCCCGTTTATAACATTTCATTGGCAGAGACCTACGCCATAACTTCTGCTTGCCAAGTTTTATAATCCACAATTAGGGATTGTAAAAATGTTAAATGAAATCCTGTAATAGCTGACGTTGTAAAAACCTTTTTTAATGAGACTACACTGCTTACCTACACATACACACAACTATTAATATACACAGCTATATGTAGGTATAACAGTGTCGTTTCAAGAACTATATTAACTCGTATGTGTTTTCAATTTAACAACGCCTGTTCACTTACTAAACATATTGTTTTTAGGTTATTCGATGTATTTTAACGTAAATTTACGAATATTATGCTAAATTGATAACAATTAGGTCATATGAAAAGCAGTTTGTAGATAAAATATTATATCGGTTCTAATTGACTTGTAACATTGGTGTTATTAATCAAATATTTGAATTAGCAATTGTAGTAAAGTGATACTCGGAAATTAAGGGTTAACATTTGCGTTTTGTTTTTACGAACAATATAATTTTGAAAAAATATGTGTCATTTTAGAAGAACAGTGCGTACGTCTCCACATAAATGTGTTTTTATACCATTTTAGTCACATTTAGCTACATTATTATTACAGATTATTTATATTCACAATTCAATCAAAGAAATGTTAAGTGTTAAGTCGATTTAAAGCACAAGCACTGAAAAATCGATGATGATTGTCTGCTTCAAATAAAATGTGTAATAAGGCAAATTAACGTTTCATTATACGCAATGAGGGATAAAAAACATGCATAATCTTTCGTTTACTTTTAGCTAGTGGAAAGTATGTTTTGTCCACTTCCACGCGTAGCCAATACACGGAGCCGATTTATATACAAGTAGGTATATTCTTAATCTACTTAATGTCTGCAATCTCGATGTCTTCAAGTTGCGAGAATTGCAAGTTAATCGCTTTTTCCTTGGCGTGGTCCATCGAAGACCAATCGTAGTTTAATGTCAGGCACCGAGATCGAGATTTACCTCAGGTTAGTTTTTTTTAATTAATAAAAAGGCTTGCGTTTGTCCGTTAAATTGCCTGATGTTAGGCAAAAATTCCATCTACGCTTGCCTAGAATAAACAAATTCACTCGCATTCGGGCAGCAAATTTCACTGTTTAGCGGTTCGTATAATGTAAGTAAGGAATCAAAGTTTTTGGCGGTTTTTAGTAGTGGCAGGTTGGAATTAGGTCATGCAAATCTAAAGCGTATACTCTCCCTTATGCTTCCGATAGTCGAGCAACATTTTGTTCAATGGTAGTAAGTAGTTTTTTAGTGGTACCATAAAATAACTGTCACATGGCTTTCAATCGTAACTCAGAATCGTAACAACAAAAAAAAAATGACAGAAACATTTTTTTAAGTAGGTACGGACAATGAGATGAATGAAATACTCTCCGGATGGTAAGAGATAAAGCCTGCCCATGACCATTGTAGCGTTTGAGAAAAATAAAAACTGGGCAAGTAAGTCCTGGATGTCGCTTTGCACTTTGGCGCTCATTATTTTGAGTCCTGTCTTTCACGTTATCGTACTTCGTATGGACCGACGCTACATGTATCGTTTGTAAGCCTATTAACGAATCCTATTACGTATAATTTGATCGAGATCTTAGCCTGTTGTAACTATAAATTCACATTTTATTGCCTATACGACGTTTCAGTGATCCGAATATTTAGGTACCTACACTATCAAATGAGACTGCGCTCCAAAAGGTTAAAACGAAGGAAAGTTGTAATTAGGTAACAATTGTTTGGCTTACACACTATGACGGTTACGGTCCGAATTTATCGCAGCTTATTACACTATGGTGGGAAGTTACTTTCTACTCGGCTGGCTAGCTATCTCTCGTAAGTTTAAAATCTGCCGTCAAGCACCTTACGGTAAAAAAAACCTGGCCAACTGCGAGTCGGACTCGCGCACGAAGGTACCATTATCTATAAAAACGGCAAAAAAATCTCGTTTGTCGATGGGAGCCGCCTTAAATATTTGTTTTATTTTTTAGTGTTTGTTGTTTTACCCTTTGGGTACGGAACCCTAAAAACGTACCTCTATCACACCGCATAACACTAGTCCAATTTATCTGTACCTATTAACTGTGATATTATAAAAATGAACCTTCGAGCTTGACGACTAAGCAAATACATCGTCGTTAGTCCACCGGCGGGCATTCTAAATCTTACACTTGCAAAGTATAAATAAAATAGAGTCATAAACTCTCCCATTCATGCATCATGCAAAAACCAACTTAGCACTGGCCGCCAATAAAGTTCTTCCATTGAGTGAGACCCACCGCAGTGTTGCTAGCATAAAAACTAAAAAATGTCCACTGCACGTCTAGGTGTAACATTTCTAACGCATACGGGATACGGGTAATTTCTTTTGCGGTCATAAAAATACTACACTTTTTGCCCACACGCATTGGTTGTCATATCACTAAGAGTAGTATAATATTGATGGCAGTCTCTAAGCCCATAGGCCCATTAAAATACAATTATGAAGTTATAGGTTAGGTCAGGTCAGTATATAAATAAATAAACAAAATAAATGTAAATGTCTTAGGACATTACACAGCGCCAGCTGACCCCAAACTAAGCAAAGCTTGTATGCCTTGCATGGAAGTCAGACAACTGATAGGGCCGCCTTACACGTTTAATCATGATCACGATCCGCGATCCGCGATCCGCGATCATGATTTCAAAATTTCTAGATATTATGCGATCCGGAGCATCAGTCCGTCAATCCGCTTCGTACACGATCAGTCTGGATCGCGATCATTGATCGCGGATCGCGCGGAACGTGTACGGGCTGCCATAGAATACTTAAATACTTTTTTTTTTGTAAAACTTATAATAAATACAGAACAACCAGACACAGAACAAACATTTATTTATACCACAAAATGTTTATCCTGGATGGGAATCGAACCTTCAGCTTTTGGAGCAGACATAATTCCAATGGTAATACATATGGTTTCCTCGTGATGTTATCCTTCACCGGCAGCTCAAGTTGGGGTTCGAACCCACGCCTTTCGGCATGTGAAGCGACCGCGCTAACCACTGAGCTATCACAAATCCGATTTTGCCATACGGATGAAAAATATACTGCTAAGTACGCTTGTACGGGTGAGAGTGAACCGGCTTTGGATGAAAGTTTAAGATCGTATCCATAGCTCAGTAGTAAATGAATCCTGTAGAAAATTGACTTGGTACTACCGTTCCGGCGATGTTCAAGGCTGAAAAGTTTTGTTTTAAATTTTCATCAATCTTCCCATTCTCTCAACATGCCTAAACGATAGAGATACGTAGATTAGATATCTTTCTCAAAAATGAAAAGAGATATTAATCCTACAGTGGAATCGTTTTAAAAACAGAGCTCATACAAGCAATAATTCTAGTTGGCGTTGATGATTAGTTCTCGGTGCACTAAGCTATTATGACTTTGTTCCGTGACCCTAGACTTGCTATAACCTGATCCCACTACACGTGTATACATTTTACTTCATTTTATCAGCGTGTTATTATATACATATCTTAACAGCAAGTACATGCATTTGAAGCAATTAGAAAGATAACTAGCTCCACAAACTCTGGGCATCTCTACTGTGGGAGCTAAGGAGTCAAGTCTCTGTGTTGTATCTTTTTTTTCTACTTCTTCTTTTCATTCTATTACCTATGAGTTAATAGCTGATAATTTTTTGTTATATTTATGCGGGATTACTCACGTTTATTTATATCGGAAAATCCTTATCCGGTGACCTTCATTATGGAGACAAAGCCGAGTAGGTACAACGCGCACGCGTTCTCGTCTTACTCGTTTGCTTGCTTCCCATGCGAAGAAAGACGAGGCCACGTGCGAGTTCTACTCGGCTTTGTCTCCATGATGTACTAAGGCATGACCGGACTCGACCATAACTTACTTGGTATAAGTTAGATTTATTTAGTTTGATTTTTCGTAAAATACTTGAAAATATTGAAACACATTGACAAATATACAAAGTGCGACGCCAAAATCAAAGAAGAATAAGAAGTCAAATGATTTTTTTTTCTATGGTTTTGGCGTCGCATTTTGAGCATTTGCCAGTGTCAAGTGTTTTAACATTCAAATTTCAAAAGTAAAATATGTTGCCTCATAGCTATAGTTATAGTAAAAGTCCTGTCTTGGACAAGTTCAGTCATGCTTTAGTAAAGTAGTGGTGAATCTACTATAAAGCTTCGATGGACTTTTGGAAGTAACACAAAAAGTCATGTTTCATCACATTACATCATTTTCCCACACTCACACTTGTGATTCGACACTTTATGAATGAAACACCACCATTTTAATGCATAAACACTCGACAAAACACTAGTAGTCAAATGATTAGGACTGTAAGACTGTTTTGGCATCACAGCACAAAAAGCACTCACTGAATATTCTATATCTACGCTGTAACAAGTTTTCTCGGCCAGTCATAGTCGTAAAAATTCAACATTTTTGCTATTCCACTTTATTATAATCCATAATTAAAAGGTAACTGCACCATTAATGTTATAGTACGCGTTATAGCCATTGCTTATTCCGGTATCGACATATGCAACAATGTTGCAAACTTTCCTCCCGTTCCCACTTAACTTTAGACGGGTATAGCAGAAAGGGACGGGAATACAATTTTACGACTAGATCGCGAATAGCTTCAAGGGCTTGAATTTCATTGCTTATTTTGCTGTGACTAATTTTATGCCAACAGTGGAGCATAAGTTCGGAGAATAATTTAAAAATGGCAATGTTTTACTGCACTTATGCCAGTATTATGGTAATAAGATTTCTTTAGTTTCATGATTTATTTTTCTTTCTTCACACAACGGTGTACAAGAAAACGATTTTACGCAAACGTAACTTTTTAATATTTGGTATTTGTACGGTTTTACTTATAAGTTAATAAATGCTTAAAATACTAAGTCGATTTCGCGCTGATGACTCGTCACACGAGAAAATGTGCCAACTAGTGACAAGTCACATCAGTCAATGAGTTGTATAAACTAAGCAGCCCAATAAATTCTGTGACGACACTCGTGACTGCAATGCCGAGATTCTTTGATTCTTCTTCTAGGTTTAAGAATCAGGGGTCTTATTCTCACAATAGCTAATAATTCGATCGATACTCTATTGACCTCCTGTAGCAATGTCGGGCGCCTTAGGAACTTCAGCAGTCTATAATTAATATTACATTGTAAGGGGTCACGGAGTATGACCATGACTATAGATACGGATTTTAAATTCTTGTAATTTTCAAGAGGAGTAGTCAGTTTAGGAAGATCTTGTAGTACCTATATCTGTGGTAGTTATAAATGTTTCTCTTTGTTTTTGGCATCGTACTTTGTGCATAAAGAGAAAACAAACTGAATAATTTAAAAAGTCTATAACCCGACTGCGAATAAAATAGCTATAATTAGAGGAAAAAAAAAACTTTTTGAATCATCTTCAAATTTTAATACTTTAATATTTTTGTAATCTGCTTTTAATTTCCTTTACTTAGATACCCTACTTGATAGGTTTGTTTTTTTTTTATTAACGTATTTCGCGCCAAAAATACACTGTCTTGATTTTTTTAGAGACAAATCTAACGATACCTTAATAATTATTGTAATCCATTCGGCCCTTTGGAAGATTACGCGCGATAATTACGATAATATGCGCGAAAAACTTAATTACTAGCAAGCTTTAGTATGAAAACTTTCCTGTTAATTCATTTAAAAGTTAATTTGTGAACTTTCTGTGGATTATTAGAATAGTGACAGATTGTTATCTTGAAAAAACAACAATTAAATTTAGCCAATATTAACTTTAACATTTGTGACTATTGCAACTTTTCCTCTTGTCGTATAACTGTTAATAAAGGTACAAATTTCCATGTTCTGTTCGGGAAAGTTGGGAAAGTGTCCGACCGCAGCCGCGGTTTCATTCAGTAACAATTGATGAACAAACTGACTGACCGCGGACTAGTAAAGTTTTGGACGGGACATACAAGAGCGACTGCGGAAAACAGACAACCTTCATGACCAATAAAAATCTTTATTGTAATTAAGATATAGTTTCAGAAAAGTCTACTGATACAATTAATGTGCCGTGTTGACAATCTTACGTTTTAATAAGACCTTTATGCGGATACGAGATTAAATCACGAAGTCTATGTACCTTGAAGATTACTTTTTTTTTCTTTTTTTTCTTTGGTTTTGTCGTCGCATTTTAGCATTTGCCAGTGTCAAGTATTTATCTATTTTCAAGTTAAATAAGTATCCTCGTAGCTCTAACACCACCATTTTTATGCATAAACACTCGACAAAACACTAGTTTTGGAAAAAAATACAACGGAGCGACACGATTCTTCCTGCGTTCCCGCCAAAAAAACTCCGAAGATTACTTCCTCATTCGTTCTTATTTTATAGTAAGAACGAATGAGGAAGTAATTTATAGTAAGTACTCAGTTGGTTTACCAAAACATAATAATACACAAGTACATAATTATGTATGTACTTAATTTATTTACTAATAAATTAGTAGGTACCTACTAAACTTTTTTACAAAGTTTTGGGGTTCTAAATATGGTTTATACTCTGCTCTACATAATTACACTTGGGCTGAAAGAATTAAGTATTCAGATCGATTCATACAAATGTTTATCACTATTCTTAAAGAAATCGATGGTCTTGAAAACAATCCCAAAAACTGTAATCGGGTTTTCCCAAACTTCATCTTTTCCGGGCGTACATTCACTAATATTCTGTGAAGTGGATCTTGATCCTGCCTTTGTAGATACAAAATGATTGTACGTTCGTTATTTTATTCGGCACTGACTGCTGCGCTACACCTGTATGCTAAAGACGCAGACAAGATAACCGGGATTCTCCATTGACAATTGACATTAGTAAAATCAGTTCGATTCTTATAGTGTCTTGTTTTTGTTGTCATATTTACCTCTTCCCACTGTCCGAGAGGGAAATATTAGTGTTGTCAATATCCAACATAAATAAATTAAAAAATATTAGCAGGCGTTTTCCACAGCTCCATTTTAACCCCAAGCTATACAAAGCTACTATGGGATCCAAATGACTGATAGAATACTTAACAACTTTTTAAAATGCATTTTTACAACATTTACACGCCCTAGAACTCATTGAGCAAAGCTACTACCAAATGAGCTAACATGGCAGTCATAGCCTCAGTTTGCAGTCGCGCAATTCGAGCAGATGTAGTCGGAACTTCATTGCGTTTTGTGTGCGACAAGTTTACCTGTCTTGTTTCTGTTTTGGAAAGGTTAATTGTTATTTAAGTTGGTGTAATTGTTTTTGGTCACGGGGTCCGAAAACCGAGGGGACGCAGACGTATTAGTGCAAGTGGATGAACAAATTACAAATCTGGATATAAAAAACTGCGTGGAAGTGTATTTGATGCCCTTGATGTAATTTTCGTTATTAATAAATGAGTATGATGCCCTTGCTATTTATAGAAATTTTTTGACCACTTGCCGCTTTAAATTGCTGTAAATTTTATCAATTTCTGCATATTTTTATTGTAGTAGGTAACTAGGCATTATTTTAACATCGTGAGGAAACCATAGCATGGTGGTAGGGTATTTTCTAGTAATCGGCTGGATAGCTACTCTCAAGTTGGCAATCTGCCACCACGTACGTAACAGTGTGTTCCGGCAGCCGCAATTAAGACCCAATTCTATTCCAGGCTACCATCTTCGACTACATCGTCACTTTAAATCCGGTGAGCTGGGGTCAAACACCTGCTTTGTCAACGAAATTGCTGAAATTTAGGATATTAAAAATACTACTGGAGACTAGACAGGGTTGTTAAAATATTTTTTCTTACTGCATTTAACTTTTAAAATTATGTAACATCTTTATTAAACAAAATTTGTAAATATAGTAAAATAAAGAAATCTTATTTTAACTAAATATTATGAGATAGGTACTTTACCGTCCGAACTTGAGATACTTTTTGATTGTTAACAACTTTAAGACCACGTTTGCAGCAACAAAAAAAATATTTTTATTTAAATTTCTCTAAGTTCTTTTTTGTAATTAAACTAAAATTTTATATTTTATGTAAATAGATTTGTAATACCATATTTTATGTTTACGAGTTAGATAACAAATCGTATTACGTTTGTTTACATTTAGCAGTTATTGAGCTGGACGTCTGACCCCCACTTTGGGGATAAAGGGGTTATAATAAAAATCTGTAAAAATTTTAAAACGTCCCCCATAAAGTTAAGACGATACACGGGCCGGATAGTAAAACCGGTATACCGGTTCTGCTGAGTAAAAAATTGGTTAGAGATGTAACTCCATGGCAGTTTTGTGGGGCAAACTAAATATAATAGTTGGAAAAAAACTGTGGAGTCGTTCGGAAAGAAAATAGGCTCTTCACAACAGGAAAAATCCTTCCGGTAAAATTTTGAAAGCTATTGTCAAGATTACTTGTTGCCCTGTTTTTTGAACTGCAA
This sequence comes from Biston betularia, assembly GCA_905404145.2. Lineage (NCBI taxonomy): Eukaryota > Metazoa > Arthropoda > Insecta > Lepidoptera > Geometridae > Biston > Biston betularia. The sequence goes on from FR989879.1 coordinate 9,231,995, forward strand.
TGAGAGAACTTTCCTCCCATAAATGTAAATGTTTGTAAATATGTATCTACTAGCTGCGCCCCGCGGTGTCACCTGCTACATCAATTCGGGATTTCAGGGTCTTAGCTACCTCCGTACTATATTTCATCCAAATCCGTTCGGTAGTTTTGGCGTGAAGAGAGTAACAAACGTCCATCAATCCATCCAAACTTTCACATTTATAATATTAGTGGGATTGGTTTTTATCTACACAATTTTTTTTTGGAAAACAAAACATTTTTTTTAAATTATTTTAAACTGTCCCATTGCTGAGCACGGTCCTCTTCTTATTGTAAAAAGGGTAAGGTTAGGTTAGGTAAGGTTTGAATAACCAAGTAAATATTTTTTCATATTATTGTTATTATTTTTTTGTAATGAAAATGTAACCTATTTCTCTGTTATTATTCTACTCGGTAGCGCTATGTCCGATACCGTGGATGCTGGGATTCCGGAATCCTATCAAAAGTTTTATTGCCACGGATCTTTTGTCCCGCTCGCGCTAACTCGGGCATAAAGAGATGACGCGAGCGCAGCATTATCTTTTTCAGGAATTCATTGTCGTTGGGAGTTTTACGAGTTGCAGAGCATCGCATATTTTTATTGCGTCTCCGGAATTGAAAAGCTCTTGTGAGCCTCGACGTTTCAGATCTCGGTTCTATCTATATTTCGGATATGATTTTTGTTTTTAAAATTTATTTATCCGAATATGTAATCTGGCACTGGCTAGAATACGGCATTGGCTTGGCACTCATATTCGTAAGACAGTCCTGTTTGTCCATTTGGTAAAATATCTACTTCTAGAGCTGTAGAACGTGGGTTCGATTCCCACTTGGACAAACATTTATGTGACGATAAATGTTTGTACACAGTGTGTTTAAAACACTAGTTTTGGAAAAAAATACAACGGAGCGACACGACTCTTCCCGCGTTCCCGCCAAAACTCTCTCATTTCTTCTTGTCGATGCCTGTCTAAAAATTAATTAAAACATCAAAAACCAAGACTTTTTACTAAAATTGAGTTTAATTTTACGTAAATGACTTCAAACATTAAAATTTAACAGTAGAAGAGTTTCGTAATGAAAAATGCTTCTTTACGTGCAATTCGTGAAAACGAACTGCCGTAAAATATTCCGGGACATAAAACCGGAAGTAGTTGCCGTACTTCCGGTTACAGTTTTACACAAGCAGACGTGGTTCTCAACTTATACAGATAGACTTTTTGCCCGTAAAATTAGCCGGATGCAGAGTAAAGCAGCTTTTTTATATACTTTTTTATTCCGAAGACGAATAGTAAGTAGAAATAGGAGTAAGATGTGGATAATGAATTTCTGGTTTTCCGTGGTATAAAACTAAAGAGTGTGCGGGAAAATTTTGCAGTCCTTCCGGCTGAGCTTCATTTCCTTTCCAAGCTAGGTGTCCATCTTAAATCACACCGTAACGCACTTAACATTTGAGCCTCGATCACGATCGACTTGCGAAAAAGTATTCGTATCAACATCAACAAAAATTTGTATGAGGTTTGTACAGCTTTGTATGCTATCGAGGACTCGATACCTTTACGATACGAATTCCATAAATTTTCGTGATCGAGGCTCAGATGAGTTGTAAAAACCTTGCTTCTCAACCATAAAAAGTTAAGAAAATTATAACACGTACCTACCTAGTTCGTTTCGAATATTGATTGGTAATTCGTAGTATATTTTATTTGTTTACTATTTTATATACTTAACAAAATCTACAGGCCTTAAAAAATATGAAATATTAAATACTTACAAAAGCAGACACATAACAAAATTTTGAGTGGAAAAAAATTGGGTGTGTGCGCGCGCGTAAGTATTGAGTTAGAGTCCGTCTCATAGGAGAAGCCCCGCGGCAAAAAGTGGAACTAATGATGACTGAGGTTAGCAGCATTCCGTCTGACTGTAGCGTCGCGTCTGCGAGACTTCTTTCGTGAATTTTGGCGGGAACGCGGAAAGTCTTGTCACCCCATTGTATTTTTTCCCAAAACTTGTGCTTTTTCGAGTGTTTATGTATAAAAATGGTGGTTTTTTATTCTCCAAGTGCCGAATTAGAAGCGCGAGTGTGGGAAAATGATAATGTGGTAAAACAAGATTTTTCGTGTTGCTTACAAAACTCCAGTAGGTACTACAGTCCAGTACTTCCCAAGCTTATAGTAAAGTCGCCACCACTTTACTAAAGCAAGATAGGACTTGACTGACATGGGCTGGACTTTGACTATAACTATAGGTACAAAGCAACTTATTTAACTTACGAAACTTGAAAATATAAAACACTTGACACTGGCAAATGCTCAAAATGCGACGCCAAAATCAAAGAAGAAGACTTCTTTCGTGAGACGGACTTTAAGCATGTTCATTACATCTCTTTTAATGTTTTCTTACTATAAAAAAAGGATGTCAACCGACTTCCTAAATCTAGTATTATAGGTTATTTGTAGTCGATATCATTATTAACATGTATTCCGGTCGTTTCGTGACTACCATAGTTGTACGTAAGATTAAAAAATAAGTTTAATGGAGCAGAAGTAATGCCAGATAACGTGGCACTCATAAATGTAAGTCAACTCCTGCATTAAAGTAGGTGCACCCAAAACTCGTCTCAGCCACTTTAATTAAACTAAGGTGTACGTCACGAACGTTAAATGTACGGAGCCATTGTAAATTCCGCAGACGTTTCAGTTTCATAGCTTTAGTTAGAAAACGCTGTTGGACTTTTATGGGCAATTTCGGTTCAGACGCTTTGTTATATTACCAATGCTTTTAAGGTACTGCGCCTGTACGCCTGCACGGTACACATGCGATTTTACGATGCTTTAGTTTATGGAGAATGTTTAGCAATGTGCGGTAGACGTGTATATGCTATTTATCATCTGTACGCAGGTGCGAGGGAAATGTTTTGATGGACAGATGTGTTTATGTCTCAAGTTCTTGTGGAAAGTTAAGAGTTAAGGGAATTAGTTGGGGGATTTCTCAGGTATGGCTTGAGATACATGTTAAAATTTGCGCTCAAGGATGGAGTTTGGAAAACTTGCTTTTTCTAGCTTTTGGTGTGCACAATAAAGAGTTCTATCTATCCATCTTTTGCATGCGGCTTCACTTACTGTAGATTTTTTTCTATACTTCGGGAACAGTAAGTTTTTCCCTGATGAAAAAACCCTATCCTACATAGACGACCTCCCGCAAAGGCGTTTTACCACTTGATATACATATATTTAACTATCTAATTAGTAACTGTACCAATGTTCTCAGCTGACGTTGATATCGAAATCGATTAAGATGTTTCGGAGTCCGTATTGTTAACACAACTCGTTCGATAGTTAAAGATAGTTATAATTCATGCTCAATTTTATTTTTTGCGATGAGCTCCATACATTGCCACTTGTACAAAATGAATCACCAGGCCCCAATTAGTATTTGAAATAACAAGATGCAGCGTGAACGTCATAAACTGAATTTTACAGCCCCGGATGGTGTAATAAAGCCCACAGTTACTGGTGACTTAGCACGTTAAGCCAGTCCACGTCTTAGCCGTTTCACACCTTTGCAGAACCCTAATGAGTTATAGATTCACCATCTAATCTTTAACTACGCTATAATATCGTACCGTATCTTCATTTCATCTTATGTAAAGGGCCCGTTCATGTATTACGCCACCAGGGGACCACCACCATTTGCTTTGCTTAATTTTAATGAAATGGTGTACGGGGGGAGGATTCTTAATGGTAATAACGTCAGCAATTTCGTATATTTTTTTTTCCTTATTGGCTCACCTCATTTTCTATTTGTTCTTAAATCCTCTCAGTACTTAGGTTGCCTAGAAAAATAAATCGTTTTTAGAGATATGTAAGTCTGCTAATGAAACCAATGTTATCGTAACCATAGGAGGGGGGAGTAAGAGCTTTCGATTTGGGGGGTTACTTACGTAGCCAGAGAAAAAGATCAACCAACCAACCAAAGACCTCGGTTTTTATTTTTAGAGAGTAATTTTTAACTTAGGTACATGGTAATCGAAAACTTCTTTATTATTCATCATAATATATTAGGTACAATAAACATTAAAAAAATAGAGGTGGAAAAAAGAGTCATTAAAAATCAAAACTGTCCGATGCAATGGGGCAAATTAATAAAAAAAAAAATTAAAAATCAAAATGTCAAAAGTAACATAAAAATATTAAATGTCAAAATTATTCTAAAACTAAATTTAAAATGTGGAAATTAAAAAAGAAATAACAATCGCCTTATCGTAGTCGTATAAGTTTGGACCGAGAGGGCATAATATGCAGCCTGTTTCAGTGCATTACGGGGCACTCTAGATCCATCTTCGTAGGAAGCCATTGGAACTGCCCCTCACGCTACGCACTAACTATTGCAATGTCACCGTAGTGTGCAGTGGGTACTGAATAGGTAAAACAAAAAATTAAAAAAAAAGAACGCCGTTTTTTTTACACAAAGAACTTTTGGCATACAAACGCTCAGCTTTCACTTCTCTACAAATTAATTAAAAAACATACAATACCATTGAAACACTTTTAATAAAAAATTACCTTACAAATAATATTCAATATTGCAAGATCGTTTATGTTCGTACCTACTTGTTCAAAAAAGTACAAAATAAAAAGTCAAAAATATTTAAAATGATATCTTCAAAAAATATTTAAAAGGTCAATGTTCATGTGATTTTCTTACATAAATACAATTCAATAAAATTACCTAGATTAAAAATTTGTCTGTTAAAGATTTTCGTGTATGTATAAAAATAATAGTGCTTAGTTTGTTTTGTTTTTCATAATGGTTTATATCTTTAAAACAATGCAAAAGTCGCAATATGAATGTCTAAAAAAAAACTCTGCTCAGTCTAAAATCAACTGCAAGGGCTGAGAAATACCCCAGGTAGCCTAGAGTGAGACCCGTATCATATGAACAAAATTTAAATACCAAACCACGTTACCTGTATTTTGTACAAAAGCCACAGGGGATAAAGAAGTACATTAACATAAGCTTCTGTAAACAAACGCGGTGGCAAGCATTGTCACCAAATGCAAATAAAAAAGGCGTAACTTTGCTATAACAAAACGACGCGTCTCGCAAGTGCTTAAAGGAATATTGTCTACCTTAATAAGCTGACGCTTTATGACACCATCAGACCCGCTAGGGTTGCCACATTTGCAATATTAACGTTTTAATATGAGTAGGTATACGTAGGCGTTTGACTTTATGAAATTATAATAAATTTGACAGCCCTGTTGATTCATTGATAGTAAGTAGTAGAGATTCACCGGTTCTGCCTCACGGCAAAATCCGTTCTGCCTCACCCCTAAAATCGAGACCCGGCAAACTTCGCCGCCTAAAAAAAAAAAAAAAAAAAAAAAAAGTTTGGTGTCTTTTTAGGGGTTTTCGGGGATGCCCGATCGTTTGCCGCCATCAGTTTTCTTATATCTCTTCAGGATCGCGAGATAGGTTTCAGGATCTAGGACCTCATTATCGCACGCTTCCTTATCTACTCGTATTGTTACGTTCGTCTATTGTTATTAATCACCTGCTACGAATGAGGGGGGTATTGTTCTTGACGTTCATGTTATCGGGGTCAATAACAATAACAACACGATCTTTATTCTGTATACAGCTTTATTTAAAATTGTATTGGAACATTGCGTTAACCATTACATCATTCAAGATACTACTACTACTCTCCAATGCATCCGTGAAATCTTGCATACTCTTCCCATGATATTTGTACCATAAATACAACACACAGTACTCGCCACATACTGAAGTCCACTCGTTTTGTAGTCTCTTACTATTGAAGCTCCATTGCCTACTATTCCTGTTCAGAAAACTCTTGTGAAACCCCGTCGGTGCTCGACCGAACGAATCAAAATACTGTCCCATGCCGCCTTTCTCTATGTGTATGGCTACCCAATGAGAACCTGGCCGTGTATCTGGATCCAGATTGCTAACTAAAAACGTGGGTGCTTCAACACGCACTGGTAATCTGTTAGCTGCATACACGTTATTGTATAAGGATGGGTGAATTTTTTTTAAACATTCCTGGATCTTGATCGTGTTCATATTCTATGTAAGGTATACCTACTCGTGCAAATCACTATTGTGAATGTGCCACTTGGCAGCATGAGCTAGCTATTTAAAGGTGGTACATAAAAAAATCAAAAAAATGTTTCATGTTATGTTTAAACTTTTATTGATCACAAATTCTTAAAAATAAACGTTATTATAATATACATACAATCATTTTGTCTTAGCTACTATAGTCTACGATAACATTGCGATTCTTGTCTATTTCGATTACATTATCAAACTCAGCATAAACAATACAATTTATAGTTTGGGAAAGAGAAGATTCAAAACGAACTTCTAATCTTACGCTACCATTCCTTATCAAATTCCAATGGCTCGATGAGTTGGCTGATAAGTCGGGGGTTAAATCAAAAGCTAATAAACAATATCCATTAGAATACTGATCCCTAGATATTCCATTGCCTTCGTTAAGAAAATGTATGCCTGTTCCAGAAAATAAGGTGTGATAGGCTGCTGTGAAAATATTACTCTTAAATGATGGTTGTAACGCTTTAGAAGGTATTTGCTGACCATCGATATATAAGCAAAATGAACTCATATCGTAGTTCTCAAAGTTGAACGGATTTTTAGTGAGACTACCGTTAAACGCCATGTTATTAACAAACCCGACTATGCATCTTTTAGGTATTTGCCCAAGGAAAATGTTATCAAGAGTTTTTCCTTGAATCCCTGCTGGTATTGTTAAAACTTTAACTTCAGCTCTAGTAATAGGATACTTTGCCGTAGTAGTGGCTAACACTTTTTGATGTGCAAGTAAAACTGTTGGGTTTATTCGAGCTCTACGCACAATGAGAGTTGCGTCTACAATGCATGCTTTTATCTTTAAATCATTAGAAGAAGCCATCAAGTTAAACGTTTCTCTAGATCGTACTAATTTTACAGACATATCAACACCATTGATTAAAAATTTTTCTTGATTGAAAAGATCACCATGCAAGTGTCCAATCATTTCTATTTCCTTACTTTCACCTGCAAATTCTTGTCGCTTTGTGAACCCTTTATTACTCTCATCAACTGAATCCATCTTTCCATGGGTGTCTTCATACCAAAGTCCACATGTTAGGTGAGAGTCTTTAGCTGCTGGTGCATAATTCAACAGAGTTTCAATGTATGCACGATAAGCGTATGTATTGTTTGGTGGTGAAATAAGTTTTTGATTCAAATAAACATCAAGTTGGTTGAAAAGGGAATGTAGCCAGTTATTAACAGGGGCAACTACTGCCGATGTAGCTAGTTTTGTTGAGTCTTGATTCAGTACTTTCGCTTTTATATGTAGCAACGTATTAGATAAATCAACGTAGTCATCGCCTGCTCCTGGCACTTGGAATTCTATAGGTCCATCATCAGCGAGAGATGAAATTGGCTTGTAATGTATCCACGTTCCGTTTTCTATACTAGTTTGTGTAGAAGGTAAAGCAAATAAATCTAATTCGGACTTGATGCACTCACATGAATGACTATGTAAAAAAGACATTTTTAAAAAATATTTTAAGAAAATATGTCCTTAATTTTTTTCTTGTCAAGTTTTATTTTTTTTGTTGCTTTCACCTTCGCAGTTGATGGTAAAATGAATGAAGACTGACGTTTTCTCTTTGTTATATATCCTGAACCGAACATGTTAATTCGATCAATTTTGGCATCTGCTTTTCTTTTCAAGTTTGAGCTTGCCTCTTTAAGCCGGGATTTAACTGACTCTTCCATAGGACGTGAACTAACCATATCAGATAAGAGACCCACACCAGCATTTAAAGCCTCTTTACCAATTACTCGAGCTCCACTAGAAAGTAACGGTAAAACTGATCTAAACAATCCTCCCAAAAAGCTACCAATTCCATGCCCACGCTGATATGGGACTCCTTTGTAAATTACTCCAATGCCGGATCCAGCTTGATGTGAATAGTAATGTTCATAGGGACAACTTATTTTATCAGTTTGAGAATACATTATTGTAATTTTCTAAAATGAAGTTTAATACACACCGTTCCAAACTGGAATGGTATTTTTTGTCCAGTGCTTGTTCTTATATCTATTTCAATAGTATCGAATTCCCTCCGCATTACTGGCAAGTAGTGAGGTGGTGAAAATACATGCATTTTATTAGCTCCATAAATGTACTTGGACGGATCTAATGGTATTATTCTCAGTAACGGAGTCATAACATCTCCGACAATTTGTGGTTCAATTATATCACAGTATACAAATAATTGCGGTGGCAATCCTAAATGTAAATTAGCCGGACATTTTCCAAATCCTTTTTCAATTAGATTTCTATTTGGTTCGAAACCAAGTTGTAGTGATAATTGAGGTGATAACGAAATTGACTTTATATTTTCATCCATTACAGTCACATTAACAAATTTCGATAGTTCATCATAGCGAAATCTCACTTTTTCTCTTATATTATTTAGTGCAGTTAATATATGATTAATATTATCATAATTTGTCGCTGGAATATGAGTCTTGTAGTAAACTGTAGAATGTTTATCTTCATGAGGCATTCTCATTATTTTAGTTACATAAACAATGTTTTCGTGTTCTTGAACAGTAAACATTGTACATGGATACTGAAACTCTACTACACCGACGTGCCATGTTCCTTCAAGTATTATAGGCTTTGGAAGTTTAGTTGAAAATCGGGTTGTTTTATTGTCAGGAAAATATTCCATTGAACTATTGCTGAGCAATGTTAAATAAAAACTTTCTTTTATCATATTTGATTTAAATTAGACGCTAACACCCAACTGTTAAACTTATTTGGGTAACCTTTCCACTTGACTAATACTTCTTTTCTGTCACCTTTCCCGCGAGAGCGAATGATTTTATCTATTTTATAACTAGAAGTGGGGTCGTAAGTTACTTTCTGTAGTTCTCTTTCATAAAATGTTCCTATGATTGGTTCATTTTTTAGATCTACTAATGTATAAACTACCCATGGAGATCTGTCTATTACTGATGATACAATGAATATCTCATCACTCCAGTTAGATTCATATCCTTTTTGAAATATATGCTTGAATTTCGTTATTCTTACATGATCCCCTACATTAAATTTTGGTAATAAAGTTTCTGAACCTTTTTTGGTAGTCTTTTTATCATATAAATTTTCCCATACAGTCATTATATTACTAGATTTGACATCACTTGGACACATTTTTATACTAGAGTGATAGCCATGGTTATACGCATACATCAAATCTTGAAGAATATCTATGTATTTATAAGTGTTTCTGTGGGTAAAGTATCGCCACATTTTCATTTTTAATGTTCTTTGAAATCTTTCCACAATACTTGCTTTAATATCCGGATTATTTGTCGTATAGTAATTGATACCTTTACCTTTAAAATATTTTTGTACATCTTTTGAAACAAACTCTGTGCCTTTATCAGATTGTATGTGAGTAGGGGTTGCATTAGCTTCACTAAATATACTTTCAAAACATTGTTTGATTGTTTCCGAATTTTTATGTTTCATTGGTCTAGCATATGCATACTTAGAAAACACATCAATTACGCAAAGTATATAGTTATAACCATCATTAAATTTGGAATAAGTCCTCATGTCGCTTAAATCAGCTTGCCAAAGTTCGTTAAAATTAGATAAAATATATTTATTTCTAGGGAATCTCTTACGCACAGGTTTATGAAGTGTGTAAGTTTCTTGCAACTGTAACCATTTTTTAACATCATCTTTGTTCATTTCGCCTTTCATTGCTTTAGTTAATTTGTCTATGCTACTGTAACCAGCAGGATTAGAAACATCATAATATATTTCATTAATTCGTTCTAATGGATTCATAACATTATCAGTATTTAGTAAGGAGTCCATTTCTCCCAATCCAGCTTCTTACGAATCTTATTTTTGTGTATTATGATGGAAGGAGTAGAAAATTCTTCATCTGATGTAGTATCACCAAGGTTTTGCCGTGTTAATTTTTGTATATACTTGACTCGTTTTGGATTGCCTAGGTAAGTGAGTGGTATTTTAATATCTTTTAATGCCTTAGCAAAACTCTCCCAACCAATGGGGTCATCTCTTTTTAGAGGTCTAAGTAAATCATTAATCAAATCCACTATGTTGCTTCCTGGCACTTTGTCATTGTCTATGAGTACTGTGCCGTCATCGCTCCATGAAATTTTGTTTTTACTTAAAGAAATCGAGTTTAATAATGATTCACCTTTCTTAACGTATGTTTTAGGTATCAAACTTAGTATGTGACTCGTTGTGTATAGAGTATTACTATCACTAGCGGCGGTGACTTGCCTTTCTTCTCCAGTCAATTTCTGAGTTGAGACTGAATCTGAAGCTTGAGATTCATTTTTTATATTTGTTTCAATGGAATCAGTCTGTTGCGATATAATGGGTAGTTCAATAGGGCGTCGATTTTCTTCATTGAAATGTAAATATCGTTGTAAAACTTGTAAATATAAAATACTTTTTTTTCTGTCATCCATTTTGCTGTTTAAGATATTTTTCATTTCATTGTCTAATCTAGATGTTGGATTATCAGAATTGTTGTGTTGATTTATTTTTTCTATCAGACTAGGTTCAATGAGTAACATCTTTTTAGCATGTTCCATTGTGATTAATTATTATGTTAGAGATCCAAGTAATGTACTCAATAATGAACCTAATATTAAAGGTAAAAATGCACCGCCAGTTTGTATGATAATATTTTTTCTCACTTTATCACTCCCTTTTCGTACTAACTTACGAAGAACCGATTTATATTTCTTCAATTTTTTCTTATTATTCTCTTCAATTGGAATTTTACCTTGCAGAACGTTGTGAATGCATTCACAAATACAATCAATTTCTTCCTTATCACAAGATTTTAATAGGGCTTTTCTATATTTTGGTTTAAGTTTGTGAAGCGCTGACAGTAAGTCTATATGCGTGCTAAGACTTCGCGACATTATTTATAAATGATGGAAATTTGCTGGTTCTTGCCATATTTAAACCCCTTTGTTGGTACATACACAGTGCAATATCCATTTGAAGGAAAAACATTTGTTTTAATGCGACACATGTCATCGGTATTTTGTTTTAGATCGATCATTAAGTACCCATGTGCATCCTTAGTCGCATCTCGGTAAGCATCTTCAATAAATTTTGGATTTTCTGGTGATACTTGACGTGCCAAGTATCTAATTTGTGTTTTATCTCGAGGGTTTTTGAAATATACAATATAGCTTGTATTTAAGGAAATATCTCTTTGTCCTTTACCCTGATGGAATAAATTTTGTGTAATATAGAATACACTTAAATTTCGATGATGACTACCTTTTGTAAAAATATCAACGATTCGACCATCAGATTCTCTCATAAGATCATCAATAATTATAAGGTTTGCATCCTTTCCATCAAACATGTTAACATCTGGTAAACCTTGATAGTAGTTTACATTTGCTAAGTTGTATAAGGGTTGCATTTCATCAAAGCACCAAATAATTTGACTAATATTTTTAGAGCATACCTCTTTTATGTATTTAATAAAGTTTGTAACGAATATGGATTTTCCACAACCACTTGGTCCCGCAACTATAGCGGTGAAAGGATGAATAAATTGAAACATTTTTATTTACGTGTAGATGCTTGAAAGGTTTAGAAAGGAATAAAACATGTAGTTGGCAAAATACGTTTTTATTTGGTACACACTAAGTAAAACATTGCACAGAAATGAAATCATTTACAATAAATCTTACATACATCAATAAGTTCCTAAACAAAAATACATCAGTTCTTAATTTAATAAGCACAAACACAACTTTTAAACATTATTATAATATTCATAGATTTTAAACATGGTAAACGATAATTAAGAGTAACTAAATTTAATTCTATACCTACTTTACAACTTAAAAGTATTTATTATCTTAATTTATAATGTCCCCACGCTAATGTATCAATTTGATTTGATAGGATAAATCGTTTTGTGTCGTTATATGACAAGCAGGTTTTATTAATTTTCTGTGTAAATATTGTATGTTTAATCGATTTAAATCTGTACATACTACTAAATAGTATGTTTTTATTGAAGAGACATGACTTGTAATTTTCCATATTCATTTTTTTTGTTACACTTTTGTTTACACCTTTTGCCTTTGCGATAAATTTATCTTCAATTTTAAATGCATACATTTTGGAACGAAGACCTACGAATTCTTTTAAAATTTTGCCATTATTTTCATCTTTAAAGAAACCTATTTTCTTTTTGTTTATTTTCGGATAGCCAAATAAGTTATCAGAAGGGTAATCAGATGTATCGAATCGAGTAGCAAGATCAGGTTTAATGTCTTCATAAAAATTGTTGGTGAAAATTTGATAGATTAAACTATCAGTATCAGTGTATAATAATTTTACTTTACTATCGAATTTGTTTAACATGTAGTTGTAATGAAAATCATACATAAGAGTCTTTGATATGTCTAATATACAAAATCCTAAATAAATAGGTTTGTCATAAATCAATTTCGTTTTTCGTAACTGTATCGCTACTAAGTTCTCAGCAAAAATTGATAAACTATGAAATTCGGGTCTAGCAATTAAATCTTGAGCACCTAAAGTCTTACCCCGATTTTCCCAGTGTGTTAGTAATTTTACATTAACTCGTTTTTCGATGTTTTCCATTGTTTTTCCGAATACTGAGTTGTTCATTAGTTTAAAAAAATCTTTATCAAAATCTGATGTGGCTTGCGTTCTTAATTTGGTATTTAGGTCTATGTATCTTTCTAACCAAGGACTTTGACGAAACTTTAAAATCCTATGAATTTTTGTAATTTTGAGACCCATTTTAAGACACTGTTTGAGATTTCTGTAGTGAATTTTGTATTTGATTTTATTGTTAAGATTTGGGATTAGTTTTGTTTCTTTGGAAACACCTATACATATATTTTCTGGACATAGTGGTAAATCCGAATGTAAATCGTGGAGTTCATCGGGATACTCTAAATCAACTTCTAAAATAAAGCCATATTCAGATGTATCAGATACATTGAAATTTGTATCCGGACTCACCCATTCAAAACTTCCTTCTGGAAGATATTGAGACATAGCCCAACCGTAAAGATTGTTAGCATCAAAATACGCTAAATATGATTTAGGTTTATCCCTATCAAAATCTTCTAAAAACTCATTATTTGCTTTTGCGTACCGATTGCTACATTGTGATACGCCTCCTCGTATTCCTGCCTTGATGAAAGCGACTTTATCATAGTCCGTTAATAACTCTAATTCAATTTTTGTATATTTTAACATAGCGTCCCAACTCAGTCCTGGTGCTGTGTAATAGTGAGCCGGATCTAAATCGTACGTTGAAATGCAAAGATTTCTAAAATTCTCAAACACATCAGTCAACAACAAAACGTCTGTTTTTAGGTATAAGTTGGAGTAATCCAACATATTTTGACAGTTAAAATGGTGCCACACGTCTTGAGCACGATTATAATCGTCATCAGATATATTAGAATCCGAAAGTGAGTTGTAAAACTGATCCTGGCTGGGGAGAGTTGTTAATTTTAATTTTTCATATGATGTCATAAATTCGTAAGGGTATATACCTTTTTTTCTAAGAAGGCTAACGTCTTCATTATTTGGGTAATGTCTTTTAAGCGTGTGGAATTGTCCATCTTTAAGATTTTTAGCTAACTGATCAAGGCTGCATGATAAAAATTTAAAGGAGTCTACGAATCTTAGACTGATTTTTTGGTTGTTTATAGTAAGTATCTTTGAAAAAGATATATATTTCTCTTTGTTTTGAGGAATGACTTCAACTCCCCCTTCAACGAAGTTTAATGCATGCACAATAAAATGTGCATCATAGTGACTGAGGTTATGAAAGAAAACCGGGATGTGACGGGGAGTTCGATACTTTGCTACACATACTTCATGTGCAACACCTCTAAACATTCCCGTGTGCCAATCATAATCCAAAATCTTTTCTCCGTTTAAATTGATGTCACAAATGTAACATTTATCCGAACCGGCAATTTTATTTTCATCTTCGGTTGATAGTTTTTTAGGACATTTCTGAAAACTATTTATTCTACAAATCGTTTTTAAGTCATCGTACAAACGTTTCATGAATTCTTGTGCACAGTTGGGTCCACTGTATGTTTCATACTTTGACAAGTTTTGATCGTAGGAACATTTTATATAATACCCGAAACTATAAACTTCATGTTTATGAACGTTGTTAGTATACGACTTAGACGGATCATTAGAACATGATTTTATCGGGTTCAAAAATGCTTCAAAATCAGCGTACGCTACAAATGGCATTTTTATTTTTTTATGAAATTTGTCAAACTTTAATTTGTCGTTAGAAACAGGCTGTCCGAACCAATTTTTTGATGTTTTTTCATTACTTGGTAGATGTATGCAAATATGAGAACAATCATGTTGCTGATGGTTAGTTAATCTCTCTTCTGTGGGAAATTGAAGTAAACATCCATTACAGATATAAACTGCATGCTCTTGATTTGAAATCTGTTTGCTGACTAACCGTGACAAGTTTTTTATATAACAATAGTGATTTTTTGATCCGTTACTTATGTACAATAAATTAACATGACGATTTTTATGAGATTTTGTAAAGAACAGTGGACCTACTACACTATGTTTTTTTGTTTCTTTATTATATTCCAAACCAAAAACATTTATACTAATGTCGTTCAATTTTTCAACTTTAGGTATGTCAGTCAATTTAACTGGGAAAGATACACCATCAAATTTAAGTTTATTGGAGTGCATGCTGTAAGATGTTACGCGATCTGAGTTTTTAGCTATGGGATACAACGCCGAGAGTAATGCCCATTTAAAACATAAATTATCAGCGTTTTTCACATTAATTACAGCTTTTTTAGTTTTAACATCATGAGGTAAGTCAATATAAGAAGTTCCCCGAAGAGGATTGAATTTGTTTATATTCACATCAAGACATTTAACTTGTTTGAGACTCCATCCACTATCTTTTTTCTCAAAAGCGCTTATTTTATTTGTAATAGTGTCCAACAAAGATGAATAGAATAAATTAAAGTCATCTCCTTGAAAAACAATGTAGTTACAGGTTTGGAAATCAAATGAATTTGAAATATTTTTGCTTTGTTGTACAAAATCAGCATGCAAAACAAAATTAACTTTGAAAATTGTTTGTTTTTGAATAGAATCTTCAATCAAAAATAAAATGTCATCTTTTATTGAATTCAAAAACAACTCTGGAGTTTCGAATTCCGTGTCGGATGAAAGATTTCTTTTACTTTTAATTTTATACGTTATAAGTCTTTGTCCAAAAGCAGATTCAACCACAGAAACATTTGGTAAAGTGTTATGTGATTTAAATAGATTACCTTTATGTAAATTACTATTTAAATGATTCGTTAAATACCTTCTGCTAACTAAAACTTGACAAGTACTGCAAGTTACTTTATCAACGTAGTCAACTTGTGGTCTGGATGTTGAAGCTTCTTCTACCGTAATTATTGGCCTCTTTACTTCTATATCATATTGTTCTATTCTCCGCCTTTTCGAAGTCATTATTTGTGGTGCTTCTTGAGTACTCAGAGTTCTTTTGACACCTCCCCCAATTTGTTGATTACTGCAAATAGAAAAATACATTGTTTTTAAAAATAAATTTCATAGAGTTGAATATTTTCAATCAAAGCTTTAATGTAGATAATAACTTACTTTAAGGTTTTCTCAATCGTACAGCAGATGTTGTTTAACTCGTTATCGTAAAATGAATCATTCAGTTCAGATTTTTCCATCTCTTCACAGAGTTCATATAAATCCACATCTTGAAATATTTCATCGAGTTCCGAGTCATGTAAATCCACATTTCCACTGATTTCACAACAAATTTCATTACTTTCTTCCATTTGCATTGTTAAATATTTTAAAATTATTGTAACAGGCAGACTCAACGTTGCAAAATGATGCTTCTTAAGGGTTTGCGATTACTATTTATACAACTATTATCTAGGTGCTATCTAATTGTTTTCAATTGTACCAGTAAACATAATACTAGTATTGAACTAAGGAACACTAATTAACTAAATACTATTACTCATAAAATTGCGATAAGAGGTATTTAACAATAGGTAAGTCATAACATACAAAGGATGCAACTAATCAACTTGGTTAGGCATTATTAAAAAAATATTGTTTACAACTGTCTTTCTTTGATATTTCTTTGGTTATTTGATAAATTAGATTTTTACTGTCAACAAATTTGTTATTTTTAGAGTCTGTATAGTATTTCATTCGAATATCAGCATTCTTCCAATGTTGTGTTGGCGGTAATGTCGATAGCTTCTTCATGTCATAGATTTCTATTTTTATTAGATGAGTTGCATTCGTACTATCGTCAGCGTTTGTTGTCATATAAGCAACACCTTCTCCACGAGCCCTTGAAACTGAAGAAGAAAGTTTTTTCTTCTTAATTTGAGGCACCTCAAACAACTCATCCAAACTCTCAAGTGATGTTTGGTTTTGCTTTCTTTTGGTTTGTTTATTTGAATTTTTATTGTTTAGGTCGTCACTTCCATCATCTGATAGAGCATAATAATACTGTTTGTATGTATTTTCTTCATTATTGAAAGCGTTCTGTAACAGTATTTTAAAATCGTAAGAAAAAAAAATTAAATTGATTTTATTTTCAAATGTAATAAACTTACTTACCTCCATTGCAGAATCGTGAATAGAGCACAATAATATTTTAATAGCACGTCACTAAAAGTAGTAACACTAACAAGGGCCTCACTGCTCACTTAACTCTAACCATACTCAGCAGAATTTCAAGCTTAAATACTTACTGAGAACAATTAAACAAACCATCACCATTAACGTAATCACATACATTAGGATATGAAAAGAAGAAAGGACACATTCCAAAACATTGATAAGATTGACAAATAACTAGAAACTAAGGATGTAATTATCATTAAAATATTTTTACTAATGGTGTTTTGCAACGAGTCATTCCATATCGTATACATTCCATAATACATACGCACATCGTGTATACGAATAAACCCAACAGTTTTACTTGCACATCAAAAAGTGTTAGCCACTACTACGGCAAAGTATCCTATTACTAGAGCTGAAGTTAAAGTTTTAACAATACCAGCAGGGATTCAAGGAAAAACTCTTGATAACATTTTCCTTGGGCAAATACCTAAAAGATGCATAGTCGGGTTTGTTAATAACATGGCGTTTAACGGTAGTCTCACTAAAAATCCGTTCAACTTTGAGAACTACGATATGAGTTCATTTTGCTTATATATCGATGGTCAGCAAATACCTTCTAAAGCGTTACAACCATCATTTAAGAGTAATATTTTCACAGCAGCCTATCACACCTTATTTTCTGGAACAGGCATACATTTTCTTAACGAAGGCAATGGAATATCTAGGGATCAGTATTCTAATGGATATTGTTTATTAGCTTTTGATTTAACCCCCGACTTATCAGCCAACTCATCGAGCCATTGGAATTTGATAAGGAATGGTAGCGTAAGATTAGAAGTTCGTTTTGAATCTTCTCTTTCCCAAACTATAAATTGTATTGTTTATGCTGAGTTTGATAATGTAATCGAAATAGACAAGAATCGCAATGTTATCGTAGACTATAGTAGCTAAGACAAAATGATTGTATGTATATTATAATAACGTTTATTTTTAAGAATTTGTGATCAATAAAAGTTTAAACATAACATGAAACATTTTTTTGATTTTTTTATGTACCACCTTTAAATAGCTAGCTCATGCTGCCAAGTGGCACATTCACAATAGTGATTTGCACGAGTAGGTATACCTTACATAGAATATGAACACGATCAAGATCCAGGAATGTTTAAAAAAAATTCACCCATCCTTATACAATAACGTGTATGCAGCTAACAGATTACCAGTGCGTGTTGAAGCACCCACGTTTTTAGTTAGCAATCTGGATCCAGATACACGGCCAGGTTCTCATTGGGTAGCCATACACATAGAGAAAGGCGGCATGGGACAGTATTTTGATTCGTTCGGTCGAGCACCGACGGGGTTTCACAAGAGTTTTCTGAACAGGAATAGTAGGCAATGGAGCTTCAATAGTAAGAGACTACAAAACGAGTGGACTTCAGTATGTGGCGAGTACTGTGTGTTGTATTTATGGTACAAATATCATGGGAAGAGTATGCAAGATTTCACGGATGCATTGGAGAGTAGTAGTAGTATCTTGAATGATGTAATGGTTAACGCAATGTTCCAATACAATTTTAAATAAAGCTGTATACAGAATAAAGATCGTGTTGTTATTGTTATTGACCCCGATAACATGAACGTCAAGAACAATACCCCCCTCATTCGTAGCAGGTGATTAATAACAATAGACGAACGTAACAATACGAGTAGATAAGGAAGCGTGCGATAATGAGGTCCTAGATCCTGAAACCTATCTCGCGATCCTGAAGAGATATAAGAAAACTGATGGCGGCAAACGATCGGGCATCCCCGAAAACCCCTAAAAAGACACCAAACTTTTTTTTTTTTTTTTTTTTTTTTTAGGCGGCGAAGTTTGCCGGGTCTCGATTTTAGGGGTGAGGCAGAACGGATTTTGCCGTGAGGCAGAACCGGTGAATCTCTACTACTATAGTATGTCTGCTCCAAGAGCTAAAAGGCGTGGGTTCGATTCCTACCCAGAACAAGCATTTTGTGATAAACAAATGTTTGTTCTGTGTCTGTGTGTATTGTATGTATTTACAAAAAAAAAAAGTATTTGAGTATTCTATCAGTTATCTGACATCCATAGTACAAGCTTTGCTTAGTTTGGGGTGAGATGGCGCTGTGAAAAAAAAAAACATTTTTGGTAAATTTCCGCTTATAAGTCGTTTCGATAACAACATTGACAAAGATTTAATTTAATTTGGATATTTTTTTAAATATTTATCTAACCTGAAGAGTTTCAAATATTTATACGAAATACTACTTTATCTCTAAAACTAATTTGCAACATTAACTTGGAATCAAAATAAATTAAAATATCTAATTAAAATAACAAGTACTTAAGTATTTATACTTTCTTCTTGCTGCAGTAACCAGTTGCCAACAATTGTTTCGATTCTACACGAGGCATCCTCAGGACATGTTGACTTTTTGAGCTATTGCCCGAAAATTAATAATCGTCTTTTTTTCACTGCAGCAATGGCGGAATGAATCATCTATGTTTCCTTCTAAATTTCTAATTGTTCCAATACGCAAATAATTGTAGTAAAAATGTTTTATTGCCAGAGAAAAATAATACTAACTACAGAAGTTTTAGCGGGAACGTTTAT
Organism: Biston betularia; assembly: GCA_905404145.2. Lineage (NCBI taxonomy): Eukaryota > Metazoa > Arthropoda > Insecta > Lepidoptera > Geometridae > Biston > Biston betularia. Next base: position 9,251,443 of record FR989879.1, read on the forward strand.
TAGTACTATTATTTCACAGTCATTAAACGCCAATCAAATGTGGTGGAATTGTCATTTTGTGTTGTTACCAAAACTTGGTAGAAGGTAATAATAGTAAAGTCAACACAATTTTACAAGAGCATGGACTAGAGTTGATCGTAATTTAAAAGTTGTATCACGGACAAAGATATATTAATTTGTTAACTTTTAAATATATAAACGACCTAATGAAGACCACAGGAACGCGCTTGATGCGAGCCGCTTTCAACCGGTCTTCATAGAAATCATTGGGGGAGGCCTATGTCCAGCAGTGGACGTCCTACGGCTAAGATGACGATAATGTTACGCGTAAATGAAATTTGTGATACTATGCAAATCATATCTAAGGCGTATTACAATATTTTTTTAGAAGAAAGTAAAATATTTTCACATATAATTAAATGCGCCCCGCGATGTTACCCGCTACATGTTTTTGTGATAAAAAGTAGCCTATATGCTAATCCAGGGTCTCAGCTACCTCCGCACCAAATTTCATCCAAATCCGTTCAGTAGTTTTAGCGTGAAGGAGTAACAAACATCCATCCATCCATTCAAACTTTCACATTTATAATATTAGTGGGATTTTGAAAAATAGCAATTGGCAAAATTGCTGAAACCATAAAATTAAACAAAAAATATGATTTTGATTCAAATGAGTTTTCATGTCCAAAATTTGATGACACTTTCGTGGTCTAAATCATAATTATTATATATTGTACGACGTTAAAGGTTTTTTTTTTTACCACAGATCTAGGTACCGTATATGCACCGTCAATCGTTTCGTACGTTACGGCACGCGGTAAAATATTTATTGTTTTAATAAAACTTGGAACGCGGCAATATCTACACTTTTTATACTTTTCATTCATGGTAAAAATTCTGCGAAATACGTGCTCATATCACTTGTTTACAGAAATACTCGTAAATCAAATTAATTAAAAGTAGCGATATATTAAACCAATGGTTTAGAGGGCTGAAGATTTGGTTTGTACTTCATAAATGTAATATGAATTCACCGCTATTTGTGTTAAATAGTAATGGTTGATTGATTGATTGATAATTTAAAATACCTAGTTACTATTTATTTATTTATTTATTAAGGTACGCCAACAGCACACATATTGTTAAATTTACAAAAACACATTGCGTAAAGTTATGTTCGGACACATGCGCCAGTTATAGGCATTCACAGCTTGATTAACATATTGCTTTTATGGAAATAAACCTACTCTTAAAGAGATTCTACACAGTTTTTTTTTTTTAACTATTAAACAGTACTAAACAGTACTGTAGTGTTTATTACTAAACAGTAAGGGGCCATAAATATTCTTAAACACTTAATGTACGGTTACAAACATTTTATAGATACATCGTAGCCTTATACGAAATCTGTATACCTACCCGTTTTATTAATAAGGTGCTATTATTTAATTTAAAAAATAGCAGCTATTTTCCAACGCAAATAGAGAGAAATATTACAAGTTTAACGTTTGTATCTGTCAGTCAGTGGCATTGTAGTTCCCAAACGGCTAAACCGATTCTGATTTAGTTTTTTTTTATAGGTTACTTATACTAAGGTTACGAAGATTTTTTCTTGAAAAGTGTGAAGCAATCGATCGCAGAACTTCGTACAATAGCGGAGCAGTCCGACGGATAACTAATTAAAACTTATTAATTACCTCGCCACTCTCGCTCGTTAAATTGCGCATTACTATCCTTTACTGCGCGAACTGAGATGGTGATAAAAATAACTTTAACGCTAAGAATCCCTTAAAAACCTGATAGTTTTGGACCTGAGCGCTTATCGCGACTGCAGTTTGCGCGACGAAACCTTGTTATAAATAAAATAAATATTGGAGGGCATTTAACGCAGCGCCATCTAACCCCAAACTAAGCAAAGCTTGTACTATGGAAACCAGCCAGCTGACAGAATACTTACATACTTTTTTTTTTTGTAAATATCATACTTATAACACATACAGTACACCCAGACACAGAACAAAACTCAATGTTAGTCACACAAATGTTAGTCCTGAGTGGGAGTCGAATCCACGCCCTTCAGCTCTCTAAGCAGACATACTACCAATGAACCAACAGGGCTGTCAGGCAAAGCATTAAAATAGTTACATAATTATTATTGCGTTTATCACCGGGACTTAATCGCGCACATTTTTTTTTTAATTTGCTCCATCGGGTAGGCTAAAGCTGTAAAGCCATACTGCCTTGTCGCAAGTGTTATTTCTGCTGTCTCTTAGCTATAGTTATGGTCAAAGTCCAGTCTTAATCAAGTCCAATCCGTGTCAGTCAAGTCCAGTCATGCTTTAGTAAAGTAGTGGCGACTTTACTATAAAGCTTCGATGGAGTTTTGGAAGCACCACGAAAAGTCATGTTTCACCACATTATATCATTTTCCCACACTAACGATTGTAATTCGGCACTTTATGGTTAACACACCACCATTTTTATGCATAAACACTCGACAAAACACTAGTTTTGGAAAAAAATACAACGGAGCGACACGACTCTTCCCGCGTTCCCGCCATAACTAATCGCGCACAAAATACGACGAAATTTGTTTCGTTTATTTACCACGACGTCTCGCCCACGTTGCATTAGCCGTGGTAACGTGATTCGATAATTTAATTAATTTCGTGCGCGATTAAAGACTTGGTGAACATAATAATGATTATGTTTATAATAATTGTATTTGTTCAAGTGTGGAAAGTTTAAAAATAAAAAAAAATGCAAGTAACTATTTTAATAAGGTATTTTATATGTAAAAGTAATGAGACGAACAAAACGCTCTCCCAATGGTAAGAACTAACGCCTGTCCATGACCATTACAACAATACGCAGAACTTTGAGAAACAAAAAAAGTCAGGGCATCACCGTTTTGGTGCTGTTTACTTTAAGAATCTTGAGGTTAGTCTCAATAGACCAGTAATTTACCAGCTACAATATTCTTGAATCCCATGTAATTTGTACACATCACTTCAAACGCCACAAACAAAGAATCATCTTAAATATCTGACCATGTGACCGTTTCGCGCCCGTAGTAGGTACGATAATCTCGTAAATTTTCGCAGCACTGCATTCGCTGTAGGCGTTTCAGTATGTACAAAACTCTAAAACGTGAGCTATGTTCCGAACGAATCGATGGCAGTAAACTTAGTCCCATTTTATGTCTTTGCTTGAAACCTAAGCGTGACTTTTTGCCCAACAGCCAGCTCTCTTTGCGCCTTCGAATGTTCTAGAAGTGATTCTAAGTACGTAAAAGTTTCTTACGTGAAGTTGTATTGTCGAAAACATATATACTCTAATAAACCAAGTTAAGATCTTGGCTACTAGAGACCTTGTTTTATGACATTGACGAGTATTTTAAACTTAAAAATTGTCGAATTACTAGTAAGTAATTATGATTTTTTTGTCATGTCATCACTATAATTTTAATATATTGACAATATTTTTTTGGTATTGACATATTTTTATGTTGACATATTTAATATTGACATACCTTATTTTGACATGTAATCAGTGTTTTTAAACTCATTTAATGACATGTTTAAAATTTTAAAGTGACTTGTAACATTGGTGTTATCAATAAAATATTTGTATTTGTAAAAGCTTTTTGCCCGTTAATGTAATTTACTGTTTTGTTTTTTCTGTAATACACACGCTTTCTTCATAATGCGTGAACTTTAAATTTTAATGACAACCCTTTCCTAATTAATGGAATTCTTAACCAAATATGTTCTTTCTAGAGTTCCCATCTCATAAAGGCACATAAAGAGCGTATTTTCGCTCGAGCCTTAAGGCGACCACTAACCAAAGGGCAGGTGATTTAACCGTCGATTTAAGGCATAAAGACTTGCAATGAAACTAAACTGCAGAGATAATTAAACTCACGACTCTACAATTTATAAAGAAAATAAGCTCAAAATTCTCATACAGTCAAAATTGCAAAAGAAACTGTTAAAATTGACAGCTGAGGCTTACATAACTTGTCGATAATGAGTAGCGAAGGTTTCTAGATATTAAAATAAGATCCCTGGCGGTCGACTTTTCATACAGTAAGAATTATGAGCGTACTTTGTACATTCAGACAACAGTATAATCTACCAAAACATTAACATAAAATAAAACGGATGGTTAGGATGTGGTGACTATGAATGAAGTGTTGATATCCTTTCTATTATCCAGTGTACATGAAAGAAGGCAATTTTAATTTTTGTCACAATTCAAAATAACTTTTTTTTTTGGACAGATGAAAATTTTGTTTTCATCAATAATATTTAACGCCATTTTAACAAATGATTATGTTTATGAGCAGGACTTATTCGCATACAAAGTACTATGAATTATTTCTTCTCTCGACGTCATGTTACAGCAGCTGTGGTCACAAGCTGAGAAATTTATAGTATTTTGTATGCGATTATGCCCCGATGATAAACATAATCATCCATCAAAACTAGTTTTTATGTTACATTGCTGAACTTTATAAAGATCCAGAAGCTTAAAAACATTATCTCGACAGTCAAAGCGAGCCCAAACAGATTTATTTAGCAGTGTCCTGCAATTTTGCGCCCGCGCTGCTGTAGGCGGCAAATAGGGTTACCAGCTGTCAAAATTTTTTGGACTTGAACATATACAAAATAAAAAAATATTGTACAATTCTTTTTTTTACCGTAATGTAAGCAACATTATGTCAACAAGGCAATTTGGTGGTATTTTTCATTATTTTTATTTCAGTATTTATGAGTAGGTATAGTACAGGAAAATAAAAATACGTTAGATGTTAGTTCTGTGTATCGCTGCAATGGTCATGGACAAGCGGACTCCTACCATCAGGAGAGCGTCTAATTCGTCTCATTACTTTTTACATTTAAAAAAAAAATGTCTTTTTTGTCAAAACTTGAGAACTAACACACGGCACGCACATGCACGGGCATGCATTAGTCGACCTTTCGACGATGGTCGAAAAAAGAATGAGTTTTTGCTATAACGCGATAAAATTATGTCGCTTCGTTGTATTATTGTATCTAGAATATTTTTTTAGTGTTTATAATAATATGTAAAATAGTGTGGTAGTATGAGGTATTCATGAAGTAAAAACAGTGCCGAATTACGTGCATTAATGTGCAAGTGATATAATGTGGTGAAATATAACTTTTCATGTTGCTTACAAAACTTTTTTTTTTTTTTTTTATATGGAATTTTCGTTTAATTCGGCTATCAAGCTAAATTATGAAAAAAAGTCTAAAAAATATCTTCAATTAAACAAAACAGAATAACTGTAATAATAACAAAACTATTGTAGTAAAATCTCCTATTTCACGTTATTAACGGTGACTCTACTTACTTCATGATTGATACTTCACTTGATTTAGAATACAATATATCAATATGCGCGATGCCAAAAATAAGGAAGAAGACAAAAAAGAATAGGTATGACGTCAGTTGACAATGACATAAAAACTATTTATTTTTTTATTAATTTGCCCCATCGGGCAGGCTAAAGCTTTAAAGCTGCCTATAAAAACTAGATTATTTTAATGAAAGTTTTTTCTTAACTTTGGCAACCTTAGCCAAGTAAAGTTATCACTATCATGATACCATCTGTGATGACGAATGATGTATTGATACGGTCACGCCCTCCGGCTTTTGATTAAATATTTTCGATACGGTCTTTCATTATCTCCCGCGTTTTGCATAAACGACTGGAAGCCTTTAGTAAAAGTGAAGGCTTATTAAAGAAAAATAAGAAGAACTTTATCGACTAAAAAGAAACGATTACAATCAAATCATACACATCTTAAGTTTATTCTTCAATAAATAATAATTATTAAACATTGTAGCGGGTTCGTATTTTGATTTACTTGGTGCTTCTTAGCGAGAAGTCATCTAGGTAGGTACCGCCGAAGTACCAGATATTCTGCCACCAAGTAGTAGTGTAAACATTACTGTGATTAGGTTTGAAGGGTAGCTGTACCTACTGCATATACTGCTACTGTTAGCGAAAATACTAACCACCGACTAACCATCGAAAGTCTCTAAAGTAATGATCCGAGTTCGATTCAGACCATTTTGTGTACCTACAACTACATACACAAATGAGAGTTCTGTGTCTGGATGTTCTGTATGTAATATAAGTATGTTTTTACAAAAAAAAAAGTATTCTATAAAAAGAAATTGTGCATATAAATATTCTGTCAGTTATCTGATGCTCATAGTACAAGCTTTGCTTAGTTTGGGCAGTCAGTCAGATGGCGCTGTGTGTAATGTGTAAAAATCTTACGATATTTACTTTATTTATATCACTGTCGATCATTAATCAAGTTATCAACGTTTTTAGAGTATGGAATGAAGATCTACAAATTAAACTTTTTTAAGCTGAGAAAATACGGAAAGCAAGATAATTTAACGCTGTATTTTACAACTGCAATCCGTCTCGAAACTTGCATCCTTATTTCTTCGTCTAAAAGTTACGACACTTTTCTATATTGAGAAAAGGACTATAAACCGCTGGGCTGACGGTGACGCAGTCTGCTTCAATCGATACCTGTTTCGTTAGCTAACTAGCATTGGCAACTCTGTTACACGTTTTATGGTTGATTAATAAATATGCACAGAAAAAGTGCAGTAATCACAGAAGGAAAAGTGTCTTAAAACGATCCATGGCCAAGAATAAATTAAAAAAATAAAAGTCAAGCTAGATGTGTTTACCATTTGCGACCACACCGTCACTTAACATTAGGTGAGCTGTGGTCAAACAAGTCTGTCAAGCATTAGAGTTACTCGTAGTCACTTTAGTGATTTAGCCATTCTGGTTGCATATACACTGTAGTAAACCTTGGCTAACGGTTGGTATCCTACAATATATCGTAAAAATAAAGCATTTACGATGTAAATTTTATTTCACTACTGCACCGAGGCAGTCGTTGCGTACTAAGTTTGCCCATTGGTGCTAAAATTCCATAACAAATGAGAATTTTTGTACTACTTTCCACCGCTATAACATATTACAGCTTTTAATTTCTGCAATATAAACTTCTGCCTACTTACATATATTATTACTAGCTGCGCTCCGCGGTGTTACCCGCTAAATGTTTTCGGGATAAAAAGTAGCCTATGTTTTAATCCAGGGTCTCGGCTACTTCCATACCAAATTTCATCCAAATCTGTTCTGTACTTTTTGCGTGAAGGAGTAACAAACATCCATACAAACTTTTACATTTATAATATTAGTGAGATTATTTATTTGTGCCCATCGCTGTGGAGGCTATCGGTTGTTGGGGGACAAAGGCCAAGGGCCTGATATTTGAGGTAGGCAGAATAAGGGACAAGTTATTAAATTAAATTATAATTATTATTACAAAATAATGATAAATTATATTTTTTTAATTGATCGTTAATCCTAAATACAGTACGGGGTTATTTCGATGGACCCGGCTTCTACACGGTGGTAAAATTTCATCCCGTCTACCATACAAACTCTTTTGTACATTGTGTATATTGGTTACTTGTTGAACTGTAAAATCAAACTTGAGAATTGGCACAATACGCGAATGTGCTATGGCCGAAGAAGAAAAAAAAAAGAACTAAAAAAAAAATTTGAAATGTCACACCGCTTACACCGATTGACACAGGATTTTTATTCTGAAAACGTAGGGCACAGCTAATAAAATAAAGTAAAAACATCGACAAGAAAGCAGAATTACTTTATCGTGATATTATGATACAAAAAGATAGTGGAATTGACTTATCAAAGTTAACTAGTTGTCAGCTAAAGTAGCCTTATCTGACAGCTCTATACTGGTAGAATGTAAGAAAATGTTCATATGTGCGGTGCAGCTTGAAATTGCCCTGACAACACCTTGAATACATTGTCGTACGACAAACAGTGACTGACCATGCTACAATACATTTACCGTGATATCCTAATAAATAGAACGTATAGTTATTGCACTGATTAAATAACAACTGATGATAGTTAAGGTCGTAGGAATTGTTTATTATTTAACTAGCGGTTCGTCCCCGCTTTGCACGTGTGCGATTTATTGGCGACTTGATTACAAAACTTTGTGTTGGATGTATTGTGTACACAAACTTTCTGTAACATATTTAAGTGACAGGGAAAACCGTATCAAAATCCGTGTGATTTAGTAGAAGTAAGCGGAGAAACAGACGGACGCGAACAGCAATTTTGTTTTATACTATTCATATAAGTATGTTTAAAGTTTCGGCAGCCTATTTGGGAGATCGTTTGGCTTTCAATCTGAAGGTCTTGAGTTCGAATCCCACGATATGCACCAGTTTTTTTTAAGTGCGTATTGCCGATAACTTCAAACGGTGAAGTAAAACATCGTGAGGAAAACTTCATGCTCTTAAAAATGTTGCGGCCATAATTATGTGAAATCTGTCAACTCGCACTTTGCCAGCGTGGCGGACTAGCCTCACCCTTCTCGCAATGAGAAAGAAGAAGCTTGTGCCCAGCAGTGGGACAGTTTATACAAACAGGGCTGACTCGGAGATATGTTTGGTTAAGATTTTGGTTTTGTCTTTTCAATATCTACTTTCCATGTGTTATCGTAATAAATAGAGCCTAAATAATCGTCGAAAATGATTTATAAAACTTTAAAATGTTGTCTTATTTTTTTTGTTTATTTATCTAATAAGTTTGTTAAAAATATTTTACTAAAGTAGGTAGTAAATAAAGTAAATTTAACAGCTTACCATATCTCGCAACTGGGCATAGGCTTTTCCTAACACAACACTGCATTTTAGGGTCTTTCGTTTATCGTTACTCCGTCAAGAAATCATATGTTGTTACCATGGGCACTGAAATAGTTTTCCATTTTTTATTTATTGAAAAAGTCCGCCAACACAGTTTTCACCAATACATTAAAAATTAAATTCCCAAACTACAAAATGTCAAGATAAGTGTTACAGCAATTTATAGGCGAAGACGGCATACATTAAAATCAAATATTCAGTCAAAAACAATAAAATAGTAGTCAACATTTCAGTTTTATACGTAATTAGGAAAACTACGTCAAGTCTTCTCGTCACCCTTCCTACAAAGACTCAAGACAAGTCTTTTACCATGTGTGTGTGTCATGATCTATGGAGCTAAAAACAGTGGGAATGTTTCACAAGTTTAAAGTCAGTGAGAGAGCTATAGAATGCTTGCAATTTCTCTGAGAGATCGTATACAAAACGAAGTAAATCGACTGAGAACTAAAGTCACAGACATGGCTCACCGTATTAGCAAGCTGAAGTGGCAGTGGGCTCGATTTCAAACCGATACCCGCTGGTGTAGACGTGTTGTAAAGTAGAGACCGTGAATGCAGTGTAGAAGCTCTAAGACTTGATGGAGTGACGATGTATAAAACAAACAACATTAGCTGGCGGTAGATGGAAGCGAAAAGTTGATGAATGGGCAGAGCAGCGTGCCTTCGGAGAGGCTTATATACAGCAGTGTATGATAAGCAGATGATGATGATCAATCTGCCCCGGCTTCGCATAGAAATATAAAAAAATCTAAATCATTGTAAGAACCGTATCAAAACCAGTTGCTTTATTTTAGAATAACCAAGCAAACAGACAGACAAAACAGGATTACGTTTTATTTTATTTATAATTATGTATTATACATATTTTATATTTTACATAAAATGTTCAATTTAGGCACAATCTGAGTGTCTTTAGAGTCGGCAGTCGTGGTCTAGGCAAGCATGCTGCATCGTAGACCGGATCTTAGCTTAATAACCAGGCAAGATACACATAACAGTTAAACGCAAATTATTTGAAAAAAAATTATGTAGATTTCTATATATAGTTATAACTGCAAAATCAGATTTTTTTTTATGAATATAAATTTGATTTATTCAGAAATGTCCTTTTATTTAAATTTTATTTGGTCAATAATGTTCCTTTCTTTTGCTACGGAACCAAACTTTACAATACGGAACCGATAAACTACAAACTCCGTGTTCTAAAGACGGCTGAGCTCTGTCAAGCAGCATCAGATATGTTTGTACGGAAGTCAAGGAGATAAATACTTGCTCAGCTAATGCATTGTGTAGCAAAAGGGTCGTGACTTGCAGCTAGCGCCATAGATCGAGCAATAGTTACTATGTAACTAGGGTCACCATAAGATAAGTATATTTTATAACGCAATTTTAATTAAATTTTCGATCGCACTCAAAGTGAGCATACGATGCGTAGCGGTATAACTTTATGGTAATAAGATCGCTTTAAATTATATCTATATCACATAACTACAGCTAATAGCTATAATAAGCTGGTAGTTATCAATTTACTTTGGCATTTAATCGGCATCAATTTAAAATTGTTGTTGAATCTCGATAATTTTTCGATACTCGAAAAAATCCGGTAAATAAATAAATATCATAGGACATTACACACAGCGCCATCTGACCTCAAACTACGCAAAGCTTGTGCTATGGATGATAGATAACTGATAGAATACTTATATGTTTTTTTTTGTAAATACATACTTATAATAAATACAGAAGGTACACCCAGACACAGAACAAACATTTGTTTAAATATCACAAAATGCTTGTCCTGGGTGGGAATCGAACCCACACCCTTCGGCTCTTGGAGCAGACATACTACCAATGAACCAACAGGGCAACTGATTTTGAATTGAAAGAAAAAAAGAAAGTGAAAGTATGGTGTGTGTGAAAGTACCACGACATGTTCTAAAATAGACTCGACATGTAGCTAAAAGCGTAGCGTCTCTCTCTCTCTCTCTCTCTCTAGCTCTATCTCTCTATATTCTATTGTATATAATCATTCCAAAAAAATACTTATGAAAGCAAAACCCACCTTCCAAAACAATTACAATCTAATATTTAATTACCCAACTAGCTGAATGCCCGTTACTTTTCACCCCGTGCAGTAGCGCTCGGCTTTTACCATCGTATCACGAAGAATTAAAAACAAAGAATCAGCTAAATCGAATCAGCCGTTCTCAAGTTATGCGCTTACCAACGAACATCGATTCATTTTTATTTATTGTGTAAAACCTTCAAAACAGAAAGCAATTAAAAATGATCTCTTAAAAATAGACTAGAAAATTTACCATAAAATTTGCAATCTACTGGAGAGGTACCTACTACCGTTGGCTACATTGTAAAAGCTTGTGGGTGATCAGGGATCGCTTTCGTAATTTTATTGCAAATTATTTTTGAATGGGAATTATCCCATTTGTACATAAATTGTGGTTATCTTTCCGTTTATTTAAATTTTATGAGACATACAGAATTGGGTTGCGAAAATAGGGCGTGAAATAGAAAATTATATCGTTTTAATATGTTTATTATGTGTTTTAAGTAAGAATAAAGATTTTAATTAATGTAAATCCAAAATAAGACATAGGTTTATCCACCAAGCTAGCCAAGCGAAGGTTGACAGACAACAACTCTTTTAAAGTAATATCGTGTGTCATAATGCTTTATAATGACTAAATACGTAACCAATTAATTATTCCTATTTTATTCTGTATTATTTATTTTGTAATTTAATTTAAATTTATAATGTACTACTGTAGTTCAAATTAATTGATGTAAATTGTTTGACATACCCTAATGGGGTCATATGTCCTAGGTAATTAGCATTGTAAAAATTTTTATAAGTTGCAGGACCTGTACATATGTTGCAATAAAGTATTGAGTATCCCATCGTAGGACCGGTGATAAAGAGTGCAAAGTTGCTTTTTAACCGCGTGCTCAATTTTGATGACCGAGCGCAGCGAGTGATTCAAAATTTAGAATCCTGAGCGAGGGAATCAAAAGAGCACGATGTGAAAAATCTTTGCACTCGAGTGCAACACGTAACTTTTCATCCCACCTCAGCGAGGGAATCAAAACAGCACGAGGTGAAAAATCTTTGCACTCGAGTGCAACACGTAACTTTTCATCCCACCTCAGCGAGGAAATGACCCAAGAGAATGTAATCACTACGGAAATGACTAAGAACAAAAAAAACGTACACCAAGGAGGTTCCGAGTCTGAGTTTTTAACAAATTAAAAAAAGTTGTATAATAAATTCGGCACCATGGAGGTAGAAGTATATAGGCTTAATGATGTTTTGAATTCACAAACTTAGTGCACAAGATGTTCTAAATTCAAATTTACTTTATCTTCTAGCGGATAAAAACGACTTTTGTACTCAGATATCGAAGAGCAAAAATACTCTTTCCGAGATGAGGGGATGAAAACATAATTATGTGTTCAAATCGAGGTTTGAAAAGTTATATCGCTAACAAATATTGATCCTTCCAACACTTGTTGTTTAGCAGGTATATAATATGTAATGCATACATTTACAGCAAATTAATACAGTAGGTATAGTTTATGCGGCTTTGCAGCATTGTCATGTTTAATGCACCCACCCTGATCTTTCACCTTCTCAACCTTGAAAAAGTAATACGATAGATTGTATAATAAACAGTCATTTGCAACGTTCCGGAGTTCCATACACAAGAGTATTTGGGTGCTAGGATTTTGTCAAGCTGTTCAGAAAACTGATGATAACAAAATCGAGGGATACAGTTTGGGCTTGCAGCAACATGTAGGCATATATTCAAATTTAAACAAAAAAAAAACATTTTTTTTATTTATTTTTTATTTTTTATCTGTCTGCAATCAGCCCGGAAGCCATAATCAAATTTTTGAGTTTAATCTTAAACTATAACTTTAAACCATTTAGCTGCATCACTACTGGACACCAGTGATTACCTCTTTCGGCTTAAAAGTCCGCGACTAGCCACAATCTAGTTGCTGAGTAACATAATATGAGATGACACATCACAGGATATGCGTATCCCAAAACCAATTAAGATTAAACTCAAAATTATTTTATTGACATAAAAAAGAAAAAATACATAATCATAAGTACAATAATGATTTCATCAGTAAAAACATCGTCAAGAGTAATAGAGATGTTACGCTCTTTCTCTTTCTTTCTTCTTGTTTTGTTTCGCTTTTTCTACTCATTGTATATCTCTATCTACACCTAAACTTTAATTACATTACTCGATAGCTAAAGGATAAAAAAGTTCGTTTTGAGTGAGAACTTGAAACTAGGAAATCAGAAGATCATCTTTGACCACACCTTCACTTAACATCAGGTGAGCTGTGGTCAACCACCTAGCCTATCAACCATAAAAAAAAAGAAGAAGGAGTTTTGTGTTAAAAAACATTCACGTATCCATGGCACATACTTTATACCTTTTTGTTTTGTTTAGGCGCGATTGCACGCCTTTCTAAATGTGCCCTATCATTTCTTTCATTTTCTACCGACTTACATGAGAAAAATCATGCAGAGCCATAGTAATAATATTAACACTGGCGTCTTATTCCAGAAATAAAAACCAGTATAATCGCTTTGCGTATAGAAAAAGCAGATATTCGCGGTGTCGTGTCGTTTTCAAGGTGGGGTTACATTGTAAGGGTGCGATGAACCCGCGCTGCATCGGCTGGCGACACAACCTTCTTTACACGGAGCGATTCCAGTTGATTCGATTATGTATTCGACAGGTCAAGTATCAATTACATATTATGCAGAAACAATGCTACGAGACGGCTGCAGCATACAAACTTGTAATCTGCAAGTCATGGGAGCAGATGAAATTAAAAAATAAGTGTTTTCTTATATTTTAGAACAAGTTCTTAACCAAAACTATATTATTCAATTCAATTCAATTCTTGGTTTATGGCTTTTGTGAAAACGTTTCACAATTCCGCCACTGTCACGTAGAAAGATAGACCATCAAACGCAAGAATTTGTACGGTGTTGAGCCTCGTTGTTCGGTGAATTCGTATAGCAGAGGTTTTTGTTTGTCACCCTGAAACCAAAACATTTAACATGCTACAAGACATACACAAACATATATATATATACATAAGTAGGGGACAGAGTGACTGTTAAAATCCTATACATTTATATATTTACAACCTTATTTTTTTTTTTTTTTAATGTACTTACATAAAATATATACAAAGGGAGTAAAAACTAGGGATAGGAGACATTTGAGGGAAGTAGGATGGGGATTGATATTATTAAAAAATTATCAGGAAATATCGAAGTACTTGACAGTGGCAAATGTGTACATTGCGACGCCAGAAACAAAGAAGAAAAATAACCATCTCTGAAGTTTTGGCGGGAACGTATGTTGTCACATCGTATTATTTTTTTAAAACATAACGTACATAAAAGTTGTGTTTTAATTGTAGTGCAGAATTACGTGCATAAGTACCTATAGGCAAAGGACATTATGTAATCAAATAATGACTAGACTTGACTGCGACTTAATTTTATTTATAAAAAGATACCTACATCTTAGTAAAAAAAAATTATAATAGACAAAAGTCGCCAAATTAAATTGAACCCTTTGCTAGTACATTATAAGTACCTATAAATTTACAAAAAAGGATACCTATATGCTGTATCAGTTGTCTGGTTCCCAATTTCCTACATTCAAAACAAAAAGTTGTCTGGTACAAGCTTTGCTTAGTTTAGGACTACATGACGCTGTGTGAATGTTCAACGATATTTATTCTATTTCATTTATATACTAGCTATCCGCCCCGGCTTCGCACGGGTGCAGTGTAGATACTAATATGGTGCATATGCATGTATACATAATTATATATCTTCTTCTTGAATCAGTCAGTGTATTAATGGAAAACGCATTGAAAACCGTTGCCTAGTTTAAAAGAACTAAGCGTACAGACTGCGGGAAGCGACTTTGTTTTATACTATGTAGAGATTTGTAAATTGTATATTTTTTTATGATAATGAATAATCGAAACGGAAAAGCAATCCACAGAATCGTGTCATGCGCTTTAAAGTTCCCGCACGCAATTCAAACGCAACCGCGACAATCCGACTCGTTTTCGCCCGGAATTCTTCAAATTAAATCGCGCTAACATTGTTGCCTTCAGTGTCAAGGCTTGCGCCTGGCCCACTGAACTGATGCGTCGCATTCTGTTACGTATCAGATATATTGTTGCAATATGCTGTAATGAATCGAGCGGGTCGCGGGTCACTGGGTTAGTGAGTGTACTTTTGAAAAGGGCAAAGACCGCACACTTTTTACCGTCTAAGGAGGGGTTTTTTTTTTTCGCCGGAATAATATCGAATTTGCCGCCATTTGGAAAACCTAAAAAGTGCAAAGCAGCGATGGCCAACCACTTGTTTTGGTACTTAAAGTTCTGGATGCCACTGCCATGTTCATGGATCAGCGTTATCTCTTACACACAGGAGAGGATTTCATTCGTATTTTAGCCAATATAAGACACTTGACTTGACACTTATTGTTGTCATTTTAGTAGAAGAGGACTGTGCGTTTTACTTAATATTTCATTTAGGTAGATGGGTCGACGATATCGTCACCGTCGCGGGTCGAACCTGGACCAGATTGGCACAGGACCGAGGCAGATGGCATGCAAAGAGAGAGGCCTATACCCAGCAGTGGGATAAAGAAGGCTGTGGATGATGACGATGATGATGATTTGACTACACTATTAGTAAGAGTGAAACAGATTGATTTTAGCAAAAGCTAATCTCATTCAAAGTCAAAAATTTGACGTCAAATCGTTTGCTTTTGCTTGTTCAATATCAGAATCTAACACCACAACATAACGGCTTAAAAATACATATATCTCATCTTATAACGACTTTAGATTGCGTTTTAACTTCGTAGAAACCTAATTTAGAATTATGGACGCGATAGAAAATGAAATCAAATATGACTGAAAGACGTAATTTATGAGAGTTACTAAGAAATTCCATTCTTAAAACATGCGAATATTGTAGCCAATAGCCTTACTTTTGCTTTGTTAAATGACACCCTATCAAAGGTATCATTAGTTCGTTTATCGACTGCAGTATTAAACGTGCAAAAGTAAAACATCAGAATAAAGAAAGCACTTTAACACACCGTGACTCTATTTTCGCGAGAACACCAAGCTCCAATTAAAGCCGCCAACATTGTCGGTTATACTATGCTAGCTTCAATGTCAAGGTTCTGGCCTACTGAACGCGGTGTAACCGTTGAATGACGTCACTGATATATTGTTGCTTCGTTGCTCGTTTTTGTATCGTTTGCAATGTTGCCGGTCGTTGATACGGTTCGCGACGAGTCGTGTTTGTTTTTAAGATTGTACCCAGCTAGGCAAAATGAGGGTTACGATTTTGCCATCTAAGTATATGTCTCATAACTAATTTAGTTCAAGGCGTATTTTAATTTGCGTATGAAAAGTAAGCGATGATAGATTTTGATTTGATAAATCAGTGTTATAGGGCCGAAGGTGCTGCATAGAGGGCGCAAGCTTCAAACGTACATGCCAAGTGTAACAATAAAATGAATCGTGACACATTTTTGCGAAGCAAGACGAGGCCGTGCGCGTTTTGTACTCTGCATTGACTCCTTGAATAAGGTCATTGGTTGTGGTCGACACTATAACCGGAGTATCCTAATTTCCGAAATCTAATTATATCAAATGAGAGTAACCCTGTACAAGGGCAAGTGGTTACTTTAATTTGGTTATTTTAATCAGTTTTTTATCTAAGTTTATGGCAAATTTTAGATATTAAGTAATGTTTCGGATAAGTTTTTTAAATTTTTGTCTAGTCAGTTTAATTTTAATCATCGCTATTGTAACGGAAACTGTTAAGCGGAAATAAACTAAGTAATACTCAAAATGAAAGTAACGCTTGAAACAATTAATTAACCCCGTACAAGTGAAAACAAACAAAAAAAGTAGCAAGAACGGCACGAAAAAGTAGTTATTTGTCGTTCATCAATATACTTTTGGAACTATATAATATAAGTTCTTTGGGCATATCTCCAGGAATGAGGACTAAATCGAGAGACTTGTATTGCAAGGCCGCTTGGACGGCAGGAGACATCGTGGTCGGTCTCCGACTCGTTGGGTTGACTTTGATAAGTAGACTACGCAACCCACCGCAGTACAGTGTGCTCGCAATGCGGAAAATCGTCACAATTGGAGAAACATCGCGCGACGTGCGGCAGCCCTGGGAACCAGCGGTAACGACGGGAAGCAATCCTGCTCATCTACAACCACGACACCTGCCAAGAGTGTCCGATTAAGAAGAAGAATGTACTTTAACGTGGTTCGATTTCCATACAAATATTTTTTTCCATTTGTGGACAAATGGAGCATAATTTTACAGTGAAATCACAGCTACTGGCATTTGTTTTGGTCTTTATTTGCGGTAAATCACAATTGCTTGAATAAAACAGTAGCCACCACCACCACCACCTTAAACGGATAAACGAATGCATCAATCTAAAAATGAAAGATTTTGAGCATTATTATAAGGATTCAAAAAAAGGCGCAATGAGAGCATATTTCAATTATGTATAATACAAAACATAGGTTCTATACACATAGCGCAGCGCGACGCGGCGCCAACGTACAAAAGGGTATTTTTTTATGCCACAGGTGGCATCGAAGTAGACGACTGGCCTGATGTTCTTTTATTATTATTAAATAGGTTTGCCTTTTACCGCCATCTCGCCTGATGTTCAGCGAAGATGGTAAGCAATCACCGTTGCCCATAAATCTGCAATACCAGGGGCACTGCAAATATGTTACCGACCTTTTTAACATTCTGTTGACGCGCCTTTTGAAGAGGTTTGAAGGTTTTGGTTTTTTCTACTTAAATCTTTATAATAACCTGCGTTAAAATCACACGGCACGCACTTCATTTTTAAGTCAATTCAAGAACTGACGTTAAAAAGAGTTTCTTTATTTGTTCCTATAATTTTATTATCAGCATTCTAATTAATCACATTGGTGGTTCGATTTCCATACAAATATTTTTTTGCCATTTATGGACAAATGGAGAATAATTTTACAGTGAAACCACAGTTACTGACATTTATTATAGAGAGAGCTAGAGATTTACTACGCTAACATGGCTCGCCCCTCCAAATTACTGTTTTAATGTCTGTTAGTCACATCCTTAAAGAAAGAGTTTGTATGTAGCTGTAATTATTTATTCGTCTTCAGTAGCACCAGAGTTTTTTGGCTGGAACGCGGGAAGAGTCGTGTCGCTCCGTTGTATTTTTTTCCAAAACTAGTGTTTTGTCGAGTGTTTATGCATAAAAATGGTAGTGTTTTATTCATAAAGTGCCGAATTACAAGCGCGAGTGTGGGAAAATGATATAATGTGGTGAAACATGAGTTTTCGTGTTGCTTCCAAAACTCCATCGAAGCTTTGTAGTAAAGTTGCCACTACTTTACTAAAGCATGACTGGAATTAACTGACACGAACTGGACTTGACAAAGACGACTTTGACGATAACTATAGTTAAGATACAGCAGAAATAACACTTAAGACAAGGCAGTATGGCTCTATAGCTTTAGCCTGCCCGAAGGGGCAAATTAATAAAAAAAAAAATCAGTAGCACCAGATTTGTTTGTCAACTTACCATAACTAGTTGGCCGCGGAAGACAACGCACCTGTCGAGTTTTGGCGGGAACGCGGGAAGAGTCGTGTCGCTTCGTTGTATTTTTTTCCAAAACTAGTGTTTTGTCGAGTGTTTATGCATAAAAATGGTGGTGTTTTATTCATAAAGTGCCGAATTACAAGCGCGAGTGTGGGAAAATGATATAATGTGGTGAAACATGAGTTTTCGTGTTGCTTCCAAAACTCCATCGAAGCTTTGTAGTAAAGTTGCCACTACTTTACTAAAGCATGACTGGAATTAACTGACACGAACTGGACTTGACAAAGACGACTTTGACTAAAACTAGCTACGATGGCACTTATTTAACTTTTGAAACTTGAAAATATATAATTACTTGACACTGGCAAATGCTAAAATGCGACGCCAAAACAAAAGGAAAAAAAAAAAAAACGCACCTGTCATTTTCATAGAGTACGTCAGTGCAGCGTTATACTAATAAACTCAGCTAATAAATAATAAAGAGTGATTAATGAACATCACTAGTCGACACACAAATTCATGGATTTGCTAGGTCGACTAGGTGTTTGACGGCAGTAGGTACCAGTAAGCGCACATGTGTGGTGGTGCGTTGTAAATACTTTCAAATGTTTTGAGTTTTGGAGGGGCGGGTCATGTAATCGTAGTAAATCTCTACATATCATCTAGTACGAAGTAGGTATATATACGTGTAGACTAATGTTGATAGCTTACATTTATAGATTGAGCGTGGCGAAGTAGGTGCCAACGCAAATACATATTTGGAAAATAAGCTCGATTTGATATCAACTAAAATATCATAGGTATCTTGTGTCTCTATTTCAATACCACATCTTATGTGGTTAGTACCTACCATAGTTTATGTCAACAGTTAATACAGGATTCGTCACGGTTTCAATTACAGTTATTATTGGTAAGCAATCGTATTGTTTTGACTGACTTTCGGAATATTTGCAAGTTCAAGTTTGATTTGACCCAAAGCGGAGTGTTTGATATATCGGTTCTTGGCCTCACTTAAGCATTTTAAAAATACTTCTCTGCAAGTCAGGCACGTATTGTCGAATGAACGTTAAAATATAATGAAGTAAAGCTTGTAATTTTTTTTGTAAAAGTAATGAGACGAACGATACGCTCTCCTAATGGTAAAAGATAACTACAGTCCATGACCATTGATACACATAACTTTGAGTAGCTAAACAAATTCCTATTTACCAAAACTTTTTTTTTTGTTTTTTTTTTATAAATGTGTAAAAAAGTCTGGTGTTGTGTTGTACGCGTGTGTGCGTGTGGAAAGCTATATAATGTAGTAAACATAATTTTGCATAAAGTCACCACTAAAAGAAAGAAAAAACCTTTAATTCTGTAACAAGCACAAAAACAAACAAACAGAGACAGACGAAAGTTACAAAATAGGGGCTCACCTCAGCATAATGCTAGACATCACTGGACTCGATCATGAGTTACTTGTGACTTTGACCGTGATTTATTTAACCTCATTTTGTAAATAATAATCTTCAAAATATCTACACACTTGACATAGACAAAGAAGTATGTTTTGTACAACTTCTACCGGTTATACCTATATGTACATACTTTTATTTATGTAAGTAAAAGTTGTTTATGGTTCATTTTTTTTTTCTCATACTGTATTACTATACTTGCAAATTGCTTGAGTGCTGGTTACCCTTTACGTAGTCACTACTATTTAATTTGTGACTGTATGTATTTCTGAAATGTATATTTTGTATACCGTATAAACAGTGAAGGAATATAACAATTGTTTCCTGGCAGATTTAATCATTGTTCTACTATATGCACTACCTATATAGTTATGTACTAAATGACACGTTCCGAACGCTTACTTCGGGCAACTCTTTTTAGAATTATCCTACGACATGTCAAGTGATGCCCGATGTTTTGGGAGATCTACGGATTTTAGCTATTGTCTCCTGATTTAAACAAATATATACAGACTTATATTTTACAAATGTTTTCCAGTTTTAGCCGACTCAAAAAAAACCTTTTAAGTTAGTTAAAACAGTTCCAGTGTTTTGATTATAACTTTTACTGACTGCGCCCCGCGGTGTTACCCGCTACATGTTTACGAGATAAAAAGTAGCCTATCTTCCAATCCAGGGTCTTAGCTACCTCCATACCAAATTTCATTCAAATCCGTTTAGTAATTTTTGCGTGAAAGAGTAACAAACATCCTTTCATCTAAACTTTCACATTTATAATATTGGTGGGATTGATATTTTTCCAAGGTGACTAGTTCAGTATTAAACAGTTTCGTAATTTTTAATCTGGTCACCCTTCCACGACACGGTCTTCAACATTTCAGAAGTTATTTTCAAGGTACATAGAATCCATTGGACATAATCTATATCTTATCTCCATGATAAAGGCTACCGGATGTAACCGAAACTATTTTTTGTTTATAGTTATCAGGCTAGGTGTTTGACCACAGTTCACCTGATGTTAGGTGACGAGGACGAGGAACTGGCTCTCAAGTGAGGCTGCCGGAACACACCGTTAGTTGCTTGGCGGCAGATTTTCAACTAGAGGGTGGTAGCTAGCCAGCCGAGTACTCGAAAGTACCCTACCACCATACTAAGTTTCCTCACGATGTTTTCCTTCACCGGCAGCTCAAGCTCATTGTTGGGGTTTGAACCCACGCCCTTCGGCATGCGAACCGACCGCGCTAACCACTGAGCTATCCTCGCTACAATCTTATCAGATTCAAGGTCTGAAAGAATATGTACCTTATTTGTGGGCTTCATGTTCGACCACAACATCGTTTACCAACAGATGAAATGGTAACACTTGTTAAAAAACATTCCTTTGAGCTTAATTTCTTTTCTGTGCATTTTATTATTGATTGAAAGACTTAACACAGTCAATGCGAGTATTTCATGTACACTACTTCCTTCGGTATTGGAGATGCATTCTTACCGTATAATTTACTTACTAAATACATGGCGCATGCTATGTCGGTCACATGATTGACGTGTAGCCATGTGCAGGCCGGATTCGTTCACCAAGGGTTCCGTACCAATATTATTTTACTTGTTAAAACAGTGTTAGCGAGTTTTTTATTGTACTGTGAAAATCTGACTGATCGCTGGGACTGGTGCAAGAGGCACGACAACTCAGGTCTTGTCGATGTTCTTTCTGACATATAACTTATTAGAATATGTGTATTTGACATTTTATTTGTATTTTGACATTGCATTTAAAATGGATTGGATTTAAATTCAAATACAACGTCATTACTAGTACGTAAATTAATTAATCGAATAGTTACAAAAGAAAAGTACATTCAGGTTAAGGTTTTGTGAAAGGTTCCCTTCCGCCACTTTTCAAGTTCGAAACCCTAACAATTAACGTGTCAGAAATCTGCCCCTATGGGTGTGGACAGCTAGTAGTTATGGGCAGACTAAATGAAACGACTTCCGTTCTTTTGTCAAAGAAGTTAAATTATTTAATAGTTTTGCACGGGTCTTGCATATTCGTAGCTCTATTTATCATTATGAATAGTTATTGCTTTTTTATGTAAAGTAATGAGACGAACGAGACGCTCTCCTGATGGTAAGATATAACGTCTGTCAATAACCATCACAGCGATACACAGAATTGTTCTACCTTTTATTCTACCCGTAGGCATTTACCTAAAGTCTAAACCTAGTCCGTCGCAATTTCATTCATAAATCACGTGTCAAGCTCGTGCAACTGGATCGGGAGGCCTCGGTCGCGATAGTGCGACAGAGAAAGAAAATGTTTTTGAAAAATTTCAGTGAAAGCCGCCATTGGTTACCGCCAGCTGGTCCGGTGATAGTATTCTTTTGAAGTAAATGAGTGCTATGTCCATAATTTTAGGCAAGATTTCCGAAAATTTTGACTAGTAGTAACTTTGGCACTATGAAGTAAAACGAAAATTCTGATTGGAATTAAAAAATTGTGCTGCTGATAATAAATACCTAAATAAATAAATATCGTAGGACATTACACACAGCGCCATCTGACCCCAAACTAAGCAAAGCTTGTACTATGGAAGACAGATGACTGATAGGATACTTAAATAGTTTTTTTTGTAAGTACATTAATACATACATGATGAAGTTAATATTGACGTTCCAATGACTTTATTCTAAGACATTATCGGAGCAGCATCCTGTTTATAAGAATAGTGCATTAGTAATAATTTGTACTCTCAATAACACGTTCAAAACAGAACAGCAGCTGTCGAAATACAGTTGCTCTTACACAATTTATAACATGAGCAAGTTCAGTGTCAAGGTGTTTGCTACAATGTTGCAGGTCGTTGCTTGGACGATGCATGGTAGCTATTTGTTGCGTGAGACTTGTAGCGGTAAAGGTCATGCCACTTAGCTTAGTTTATTTATAATTAATATATCATCATCATCAACTTATTGTAGTCTACTGCTGGAGATTGGCCTCTCCCAAGGAACGCCACTAAGCCCGATCTTCCGCTTTTCGTTTTCATCTACCGTCAGCTGTCCCATGTACTTAGAAAGCTATGGAAAGAGCTGTGCTTGGAATTCTTCTTCTTTGATTTTGGCGTCGCATTTTGTGTATTTGCCAACGTCTGTTTTGATTATATCAAGAAAAAGTAGTCAAAGTCCAGTCTTGGTCAAATCCAGTGCATGTCAGTCCAATCCAGCTATGCTTTAGTAAAGTAGTGGCGACTTTACTATAAGCTTCGATGGAGTTTTGGAAGCAACACGAAAAGTCATGTTTCACTTTCCAACTCTAGCGCTTATAATTCGGTACTTTATGAAATAGATGCAATCTGGGTGCTCTCTCGTCAAGCATTTAACAGTAAGTTCCCTAACTTGAGATCCAGTTCCATTCCAGGTTAGGCGTGTTTACCATCACTTATCATCAGGTAAGCTGTGGTCAACACCTAGCTAGTCAACTATAAAAAAACAGGGGGAGTTTTGGTAATTTTTTTTTTGGTTAGTTTTTAATAACTTTTTCAAGTTATGTTATAGCAACAATGTTAATTTTACACATCGTTTTGTTGTAACGATTATGTCAATGCTTATAAAAAGCAATTATTTAAATAAAGCGGCCTTGCCACGACTGAAGGTTCTATAAATACGATTAATACAATTTACGTCACGTGTAGAGATCGGAGAGGTTAAATGCATCATCTACAATGGAGGGAAAATTATTAGAAACATGCACTGAAATAGTTATCAGTCAGACATACATCTATTTAAATGACAATAATTTACATTAGAACCAAATTTCTATAAATACATTATTGAGTGCATTCAAAACAAATACAGACCAGAATTTTATAAGCTAGTGCCGGAAGTAGTGATCTCTTCAAAACAACCATAGAATAAAAGGAAATTAATTAGTTTTATTTATTTTAGGTACCTAGATGTTGTTATATAATATCGCATGATTGTACTCGGCTTTGATTTTCTTTTTATGACTTTAAACAATCAAAGTCATAAAATTTAACAAAACTTACGACTCTTATTTCACTTGCTTTATAATACGTAAAAATATTAAAATACTTGACGCTGGCGAATGCACAAAAAGCGACGCCAAAATAAAAAAAAGAACTTTCAACTGCTGTACTGTGCTGAAATCTTTGAACTGGCACAATGCACGAACGTGCTACGTTCAAAGAAATAAAAAACAGTTAGTTCTATGAAAAGTAGAGTCACGTGACAATTTAAAATAAGTTAACTATTCATTATTTTTTTTGTGATAAATGATGAAAAATGGTAAAAAAAAGGATACTTCCGTTGCTATTGATATTGTTACCTGTTTGATGCTTGGAATTTTGATGTTTTTATCAATACGCAAAGCTACTTCTCGGGTTCCGTCAATAAATGGAAGCATCAGCTGCTAATTGCATTTTTTAAGACCATATATGCTACGAAACTCGAGGTCTGTACTGTGGTTATAGAATTACGTAAAAAACAATAGCCAAATGCTTAAAAAATGAGTTTTTGTTATGGTGACAAGCTAGGTTCGACCACAGCTCATTTGATGTTATTGACGGTGTCGTCGAAGGTCAAGCACACCTAGCCTGGAATAGAATTGACTGTCAAGTGAGGCTGACGGAACACACTGTTAGATGCTTGAAGGCAGACTTTCAACTGGAGTGTGGTAGCTAGCCAGCCGATTACTAGAAAATACCCTACCACCATGCTGTGGTTTCCTCACGATGTTTTCTTTCACCAGCAGCTCAAACTTCTATGTAATCCCACGAGACTCTGGGGCTGTACTTAATATATCTCTACCTAGTATAAAACAAAGTCGCTTCCCACCGTCTGTACGCTTAGATCTTTTAAACTACGCAACGGATTTTGATGCGGTTTCCATCAATAGACAGAGTGATTCCAGAGAAAGTTTTAGAATATAATGCATGCATATGCACATATTAGTATCTAGATTGCACCCGTGCGAAGCCGGGGGAGTTGCTAGTTGCTATACGATATGTAAACAAAGTGCGTGACACTTTATTTAGTTTGTACCTACAGTTTGAATTTGCCGCGTAATAACTTCGAAGTATATTCATTTATCTGTGAACTTGTTTGATTCTGTGGAGCGGTCTGTCATATTGACAGCACGGTAAATGTAGAGATTATGTCCGGTTAAACAGATGAGAATTATATGGTAATTTAAATAATAACGATTTATAAGAACTGTTGAAATGTTGTTTCTCTTTTCAGAGCAACTCAATTTTGGTTATAGTTTTACTGTTCACCATAATATCCAAGGATAACTATTAATAACACATTATAGATAATGGCTAACGCTAAAGATTTCTTTTTATAAAGGCTGAAAAAATAGCTTTGTAACACAAAAATGCTTTGTGAATATTCAAATGTACTTAAGGTATTTTTCCATTGGACGGGTGGACGGCATACATCGTAAGATTCTTTCAAATTGACGACAATTAAATTAAAGTTCATACAACGTATTGATTACACGAATACAAACCCCCGTTCATCCTTTCGATAACTTTGTATCAGTTTTGAACGAATAAATTATAAATTTAACTTATCATTTAACCTCACACAAGGGGGTAATTGTTTAAAACAATTAATATTGTTTTATTATTACTGATAACACACAATGAATGTTTTGTTTTACTTTGTGTCACCGTCGCATAAGATACGTTAACCTATGTTATCTTTGTAAAAATGCATGAATTATCAATTACTGGCTATTGCCCGCGACTTCGGTCGCGCTACTGTAGTTAATTATTACTTAGTCTACTTGGTGGTGGTGGCAGTGCCAGTGACGGCCGTTGAAGAATTCTAGTGATTCTTCGACAGCCGTCACTGGCCGATTTGCATGCGCGTCGATGTTCTGTAGTTATTTTCTGAATACATAACTTTCTTCATTTATCAATTTCAATCCAGAGAGTGGTGTTCTTGTATTTTATCAAAGACCAAGTTTGTGCGCCGTACCTACGTGAGAATGGACACATCTTGTGTTTGTTTGTTTGTTTTCCATAAATCATTCATTCTCTTCATTATTCCATTCTCATCATAGAATTCAAAGTTAGCGGGTGCTTGGTTAGTTTTATTTGAGTCACAGTCCCGGTTGGCAGGCTGCCAAGCGTTAGTTAGATCACAGCCAGCCAGATGTCCAGACGTCCTCATGTCCTGGTTTGTCAACTGCTTTCCTTATTTGTTGCTCCTAGAAAATATACAAGGGGCTGAAATAGATGACATGGATCGGTAGTACTGAAAGTATTTTATTAAAGGATATAAATGCAATTAAATATTCTATCATGTGTAACTTTATTTCTTATTCGGAGCTAAATCATCCCATTACCTATTAAACCGAAAGATTTATTCCGACTCAGCCCTGTTTTTATAATCTGTCCCGTGGCCAAGTGATCGAGTCATCGTCTAGTTTATCGTAATGAGTCCAATAAATAGTGGTTTAAAGTAATAATAACAATGTCTTCCTAACTGGCAATTTTTACTGAACTAATTTTAATGGGCTACTTGCAATCCTTAGGTACCATTCGTTTTTGTCTGTGCTAAGATGACTTCGTAATTGGCGGTTCAAGCTGTCAAATTTGTATATATCCAGTATGTAGAAAATATTGACATATAAAAGGTGTGAAACGAGGTGTGATTAAGAAATCTATCTATCTGTGTACCTAATTATAACAACGATTTTATTTGACGGATAAAGTTGTGAATTCTTTATTGGCTTATTAAAAATTTAAATGTGTGATATAATTGTCGTTCTTATTTTAATTGGAAAAAAATACTCATAGGCAGCCCGTACACGTAGCGCGCGATCCGCGATCCGCGATCCGCGATCAATGATCGCGATCCAGACTGATCGTGTACGAAGCGGATTGACGGACTGATGCTCCGGATCGCATAATATCTAGAAATTTTGAAATCATGATCGCGGATCGTGATCATGATTGAACGTGTAAGGCGGCCCATATTATTGCTAACATATATTTCAGTGTTACAATTTTCGGACAAAAAGACGTGGACTTGGACTTCTCATTAAAAACGTAACATACAGTAAAAAAACGCCAGCTATCGAGTTAACGCGTGATTACTACTAAGTGGCCAAGCCGCTGCCGCCTGAAACACGCACAGTGGCGCTATCTATGTAGACTCCCTGTATGATACAAAAATGAATAGTTTACCATTGCACCGTCTTTAAAGGTGATAATAATGTAGTGTAAAACTAAAAAAAAATAACCGAGATAATTTTCATTAAAAAAACGCGCCTCTCAATTCTGAACAAGCTACTTAAATAAAATCGCAGGATATTATAAAGCCGTATTTCAAACCGATCATTGTAATTGCGCAAGTTTGTACACCACAGGCATTACCGCCGGCAAATTACAGGGTATCATGAACGCATGTGACGCGTGATAAGGGCCGCTCCACATCAAAACTTAATCGCGGCTTGCGGTAACGTCGGTGTGGAAGCAACGCATCTTCTGAGTTGATGCCTGAATCACTGACTGAGGTCTCACAATCACTATGTAATCAAGATTAAATATTCATTTATTTGTCAGATCTTGGCTTACTAGCTAGTACATACATATACAAACCAACAGATAGATCTTAAATTATAATATTATTTAGAACACAAATCCTTGCCCACTGGGCCATGCAAATAATCAGTCGAAGAATTAAATGTCAATCAAAATTTAATCATCTATAATTAATTAAAGGAATATCAATAAAAGGGTTAATAGAATTATACAAACAAAAATGTATGCAACATATCAAACAAAATGTTGTTTTAACCGCTAAAAATCATTAGGTAGCGTTTCATTCAAACGTGTATTTTGGAACCAATGAAAAGTTTTTAACTGAAACCAGATACAATGAAATTTCAGTGCTTCAAACTGTCCTTTGCTAGTTTGGCGACTAAGTTAAGCCACGGGTGCAAAGTAGATACTAATGTGGTGCATATGCATGCATTGTACATATAAACCTTCCGCTTAAATCATTCTGTCTATTGATGGAAACCACAATAAAAGTCGTTGCGTAATTTAAAAGATCTAAGCGTAAAGACGGCGGGAAGCGACTTTGTTTTATACTATGTAGAGATGAATGAATCACGAAAAAACTAAATCTCAAATAATTACAATTAATTTAAATTCGTTGCGTTGTCGTAAACATTTATTTAATTTGTACTTTTCACCGCGGATCTCGCCGCATAGCTTTGATGTGACTCGGCCGCAATCGGTCCATATGGATGATTGACTTGCCAAGTGCTTGCCATACTACATTTGGTGCTAGTAGGTGTTGACCTGGGACTTAAGCAAGTTTTGTAAAGTCTCGATGCCTTGCCTGGCGTTGGCAATTAATTTAATAAACGGTTTAGGTTAAAATATAAATAATATTAATTTTTAAGTAATTTAATTGGATGATTGTAAGGTTTACTAATAAAGAAGCCTGTTACACACCTTTTTTGTCTCAGCTCGTGAAACTGGCAGGAATTGCCGAAAGCTTCATTTGCTTCTCAGTGTTTTTTTTTCTTTGGTTTTGGCGTTGCATTTTGAACATATGCCATTGTTAAATGTCTTATACATAATTTCTAAGTTTCAAAAGTTAAATAAGTTGCCTCGTAGCTATAGTGGTCAAAGTCCAGTACAGTCCGTGTCAGTCAAGTCCAATCATGCTTTAGTAAAGTAGTGACGACATTACTATAAAGATTCGATGGAGTTTTGGAAGCAACACGAAAAGTCATATTTCACCCCATTATATCATTTGGCCGAATTACACGCTTGTAATTCGGCACTTTATGAATAAAACACCACCATTTTTATGCATAAACACTCGACAAAACACTAGTTTTGGAAAAAAATACAACGGAGCGACACAACTCCCGCCAAAACTCCGCATACGAATAAAGTAAATATTATACTTTTTGTTTTATACGGCAAAGGCACATACATATTCAGCCTAAGTCATGACGTCATCACTTTAAAAAGTTTGAAAACGTATTAAAAATAAAGTACCTCATAGAAAGCCATAAAGTATACCTACTATCAGTAAAAGAAAAATTAAAAAAAAACTTTACATACCGAATTCAATTTCACTTCTACGCGTAAGAAAGTGTTGGAAAGTAAGTTTTGTGAAAGTCCATCAAGATTGTATATATTAGCTTCAGCTCGTTATTCCGATAATAATTTATTTTACAGCGTCTATATGTTGTTGTCTAATGAGGAGATAGTCTCTCTTCCTATGTGGAAAATACGAAGTTTTGACACATTTTTGTTTTGGCACCAACTGCTGTCTTCACGCGGGAAGCACACAGTGGCCCGTAGTATAAAGCAAGATGTTGTCACGCGGCGTCGTACACGTCTTTGACTCCTTGAAAAAGGCCATCGGATGTGGCAGAAACTAGTTGGAGTATCCGTATATAACATAATTAAACGTGAGAAATCTCGCATAAGTAAAACATAACATCTTTTTTCCTTAGGCATGGTTTCTATGCTATAGTATTCACCTCTAGTATAGAAACTATATTATGTATAAAACAATTAAGGATCCGCATTGCTTGGTTGGTAGTACCTATATATTATCTGTAAAAAAATAATTAAAAAGTACTTTATGGAACTCAGTTAGCTAGTTTACCACCTTCAAGTTGAAAATTTAACAACCAAGCACCTAACGCTATGTTCCAATAGCTTCACTTGAGAGCCAGTTCCATTTCAAGCTAGGTGTACCTATTTACCTTTTACCGCAACGTCGCCATCACTTGAGCTGTGGTCAAACATCTAGTCTGTCAACTATAAAAAACTAAGCCACAGGTAATATTCATAACTAGTTGCGCCCCGTGGTGATACCCGCTACATGTTTTCGAGATAAAAATTAGCCTATCTATGTGTTAATCCAGGGTATCAGCTACCTCCATACCAAATTTTATACAAATCCATTGAGTAGTTTTTGCGTGAAAGAGTAACAAACTTTCGCATTTATAATACTATAAGTAGGATTTTATTGCCTTAGTTCAAAAGGTTGCCCATAGAGGGAAACGTCTAGAACTTGTCTAGTTCAAGGTGATGACCCAGGAAAATATGTACATCGTTTGCGGCATCAGAACGGTATGTAATTACTAATTCTTCATGCGTCGATCTTGTTGATTTTACAACGCATAATTTGTAAATAATCACAAAGTAACATTGAACTCACTACGACAATAAAGTAAAGTTGGTAACGACAGATTTTACATAAAGATAAACTTATTTTTTTTATTGTACACACCTAAAATCAGTGGCTTCCTTAGGGGGTGGCAAGCAGGGCAACCGCCCGGGGCCTCGCTCTTGCAGGGGCCTCGCGTCTTCGTAGGAAAAAGTCTTTACTACCTATGTATGTATGTATATCTCGCGCCTCTCACTTAACAAACCCCCCCCTGAACGCACGGTTTCATTATTAGTGCAAGCATGTTACGGTCACTCGAGCACTCGCATTATTTTTTTATTAAAACGGACTCAAAGAAAAAGGGCCTCACAATGATCTGTCTCCCGGGCAACAGCTAAGGCCGCCGCTGCCTAAAATAAGCAAAAAAAAAATTTTTTTTAATCACTAGACACTACTACGAACAAAACTACAAACAACACAAAATCTTAACCTGTATGAAAATATAATCACAACTTAAATAGATACCATTGTGGTGGTACCCAGATCTGTTTTACTGTTGTTAGTTGCCTGGAAGAGATCGCTCTTAGCGATAAGGCCGCCACTTGGGGCCCATCCATAAATTACGTCATGAATTTCGTGATTTTTTTTAAAACTCTCCCATCCTTTTAACTTTTGAAACTTGAAAATATATAACTATACTTGACACTGGCAAATGCTAAAACGCGACGCCAAAACCAAAGAAAAACAACATACTTAGAAAACATTAATTTAAATTTTTTTGGCGAGAAATTCTCTCCATCTCCCTGTCAGTTCCTTCAAGTCTCATAAAATACATCTAAGTACTAGTACTCTCACATAAAGTACAGAAAATTACTACACACAAATACATTAGGTTATCAATTCATAAATAAGACAATTCTAACACATTTGTCGCTAAGTGAGATCTAGCGGAAATAAGCAATTAATCATCTTACAATAAAACTGTATCGGGAATTCATGCAGCGTTTTCTATCTTTGTGTTGAAAAGTGGCCAATTTAACTAGATCCCCCGCGCCTCCCGGCTCTAATGTAACACGGATGTTATAGTGACGAGGTTGGTAGTAATCAGGCGTGTCCGATTAGACTGGATTGCATCCAATACAACATAAATATAACTATGACACGTGGTTGGTTCGCACACTGCTTACGACTTGGCAGTTGTATCATTGAAACGATATACACATATGTCATGATTATCGCTTTGAAACAAAACAGCTTAAAAGCCATTGTGTTGCAAATGAAAATACATTCTATATATTGGTAGGAGGATCTCCAATTGCAAGGTCAGGGTTCGTGATTGTGTGCGTGTTATAAAAATAGATATAGTTGGATAGATACGTTGGAGATTTAAATATGCATCGTTGGCGACATTGTTGCAATCATGTTGCTATTCATTCGATCATTTACGATCTTTTACTTCCTTATTTTGAAGATAATATGGCTGAGTTTATTTTTGGCTCGGAAATAGTTTTATCTAGTGACGCGATGGGACGTAAACAGACTTGATTTAATCATTAACTTAAATGTTGTTATTGAATTTGATATTCTATTTCGAATTCCGATACTAGGGATGCCAAAAGCCAAACGAAGTAACTTAAAATTTAGTTTTAAAATTTTTATCGACTTTTTTTCTCGGCCATGGCTTTATGATTGTCATCATACTTCAGAGTTGGTCTCATATAAATTTTATCGAAATCGATGGAGTGGTTTTTAAAAAATCAACAAAAATTGTATACATTGGAGCAGTGCGTTTAGTTCGCCTAAGAGTTATGGAGTCGGTTTTTTTATTTGGTATTAAGTTCATTTACCATGTTCGATAGTACATGTTTGATTATTTCATTCACCGTCCATGCTATTTGAGGCAAAAATATGTTTTATTCAAATTTTTTGCACTTCTTGTTTGATCGTGTAAGTTTTATTTAAAATGATTAATGTGTAATTTATGTTCATTTTGCATACCAAGAAGCAGGTTTGTTTCTAGTAGGGTAACCATTTCGCTATTTCATATCCCGATTCTGGGGATAAGCAAAAATGTCCTGACTTTACAGACATGTGTGGAGGGGGGGGCTCATTAATTGTCTTGTCTTAAATACTATGTAGTGTCTACGCATTTTTTTTATCTATGTTATTTATGCTAAGGTTTTCAATTGTGAGTGTTCATTTTTCCCCATTCATTTATCCTACTAATATTACAAACGTGAAAGTTTGCATGTATGTTTATTACTCTTTCATGTTAAAAGGTTTAGGTATTTGACCACAGCTCTGCTGATGTTAAATGATTAAATGACACTTGATTTTTCATGAAAATACCAAAATATGTGACACTAGAAAGTGCGATGTAACAAAGAAAGATATCCCGTCAAACATGAGTAGATGCCCACCCTAACCTGAGCTACAAAGTGCGGTCCTTATTTATAGTATTATTATGATGAGTTTGACATTCTTTACGCTAATTATCTTTTAGAATCAACAGCTGTAGGGATGTGACCATATCAGACTTTGGTTTAGAACCTGTCATACACCACCAGTAGGCATAAAACCTATAATAGTACCTTCGGACTCGCTCGCGTGGATAGGTAATTCGAGAGTCTTGTTATGACATGGTGTATACCTACTGTATTGGCATATTTTTTATTTGACAGTATTTTTATAAATAAATAAATAATAAATAGGACATTACACACAGCGCCATCTGACCCCAAACTAAGCAAAGCTTGTGCTATGGAAGACAGATAACTGATAGAATACTTAAATAGTTCTTTTTTGTAAATACATACTTAAAATACACACAGGACGCCTAGGCACAGACATATTGACATCTTTTTATATGTTTTTATGTACTTTATTAGTAATTTCGTTTTTATTCATTGACATGTAATAAGTGTTTTATAACTTTTTTAATGATACACATATTTGAAAAGATTTTACAAAATTTGACGGGTAACATTTGTGTTATCCATAAAACATTTGTACACAGATGAGGACAGAAAACAGTTGCGTTCTCTGGCTAATATTATCTCAGTAATCATGCAGAAGTCTATGCTTCTAGTAAGAATCTTTCCCCAGCTTTAGATCGCACGCCACGCCCGTCGTTTTCATAAGACTTTGTTCTGTGACTTTAGATCGGACGTACAGATAGAAACAGGGAAGCTTACTTAACTAACAAGGCTCAGCTTGGATTAGTTCTATCCCGTTGCTCTCCTCGACTGATAGTAATCAGTAATCTATTAGATGCGCCCGCGTCCGTCTGCGATACACCTTCCATCGCGTATTTCAGAACCAAGCTAAGATCTTGGCTGCTAGAGACTTTGTTTTATGAACTAAAGATCATTGATCATTAAGAGAATTGCTTGTAAATAGTTATTAATTATTTTATTGACATTTTATTAAATTCACAATATTTTTATATTGACATACTTTACATTTTTTTTGCTTTATGGCGTTGTAGTGTTTGTTGGCATATTTAATGATATTACGGAATTTAGAAAAACACCATAAGCATTTAATTTTTTTTATAAAATCTATTCACCCGTTTACTTGTGAAAACATTAAAAAACAGACAAAGACAAAAAGAGAGTCACTTTCTATAACATTGGGTAATATCAGGTGGACTAAACAAAGTAACATTTGATTAGCGATAACGAAACGATAGCGATAGCGAATCGTAATTACTAGTAAGTAATTACGATTTTTTATGTCTTTTTATTATATTGACATGTTTTACAGCGACATATTATGTACTTTATTTGACATTTTGTTTTTATTTATTGATATTTGAAATGATTTTAACATTGGTGTTATCAATAAAATATTTATGTTTGTAACGCTAATAGAAAAGCCAAAAATGTACAGGATTGTCATAAACTGTCTACAGAGCGCCTAGACAGAGTAACATTCGATTAGCGATAACGCTAATAGAAAAGCCAAAAATGTACGGGATTGAAATTTGCTTTCCACGTGACATACACTTACGTATGTCAATCCCGTATATTTTTTACTTATAGGAATATTGAATGTTAAGTACTATGCGTAGGACCTTTGAAAGTCGTCGCTAGTTATACCAGAATACTAAATCTTACAAAATAACAACAATGACAGCGTTCAGTACGTAGCTGTATGTGCTTTGCGTCAAAAAGTGAACGCTAAAATAGGTCCGATAAGTTCGATTGGAATTTCCATTACTTTGATGCATCGCAAATGTGATTTATAGATTTTCCTGCCAATTTCACGCTTTTAGTGAGTCTAGTGTTTAAAAATAAACTAAAACGTGATCAAGTACGTATTGTTAGTACGCAGTACAATTGCGTACTATCGATTATTGTATTTTAATTGTATTCGCCTTGATAATTAGATACTATCGTTCTATCTAATAACATTTTAAATGCGCGTTTCATTTAAATACATTATGATAAAGCGAACAGTTAGCTTTGGAAATGGTCTCATTGGGTAATTGAAACGTGACTTCGTATGAATTTATAGATGTCAAAATAAGCGTGTGTTTTAGAACGGTTTGCTGCAGCTGTAACGTTGCGATACTTAATGTTCAGTGACATCAGTATCGCGTACATCGCTATTGTATTTGGCAGAACTGAAATGTTTTTATAATTTACTAGATGCACCCCGCTTTATTACCCGCTATATGCCTTCGGGATAAAAAGTAGCCTATGTGTTAATCCAGCGTGTCAACTACCTCTATACCAAATTTCATCCAAATCCGTTCCGTACTTTTTGCGTGAAACAATGACAAACATCCAAACTTTCGCATGTATAGTATTAGTAGGATATATAACCTTTTTGAGTTTTACCTAGATAGGCTAGCAAATCATTTAAGAGGTTTACGTACCTACTAAGTAAATGCACAAAGTGCGACGCACAAAAACGTAGAAAATAAGACTATCGATTTGTGTGACGAGCATAAAAGGATATTCTGTATGTAATATAAGTGTGTCTTTACAAAAAAACGTGTCTAATTATTCCAACAGTCATAGTACAAGCTTTGCTTTGGGGCTAGATTTAGCTGTCGTAGGGCATTAATGTCCTGCGACATAAATATTTTATTTATTTATTACGTACTTCTCGTAAATTAAAATCTTATTTATAGCTTTCAAGGCATTACGCTTCAGCTCCCTAACACGTAACGGATACAAAATGGCTTCGAGTGGAACGGTCTTCCCACGCGCAGACACGTGATAAAGCCAATATAGCACTGACCTCTAAAGAATTAATACGCTGGGCATGATGTGCCATTCAACGGTCTGTGCTGATTTGAAACGCCCTTACGTTTATCTCTGAAACTATTTGCCTTTCACTACATATCAAAAAGTAAGGTAGAAACTCTTTTCTAAATATGGTTTATTTATTTTTGTTATTAAAAAAAAAGATCGCTATTTTAGTGCAGTGAGTACTACATACTACTACTACTTACTTGGTGGTAGATCTCCTTAGCAGGAGGTCGTCTAGGTAGGTACCACCGCAGTACCAGTTATTCTGCCGCTAAGCATTAGTGTGTAAACATTACTGTGTTCCTGTTCGAAGGGTACTGCAGCTAGCGAAATTACTGGGCTGTTAAGACTTTCGATGGTTACATCGAAAGTCTCAAAGTAATGAGCGCCAAAGCAGTGATGCCCTGGACTTTGTTTTGTTACTTAAAGTTCTGTGTATCGCTGCTATGGTCATGGGCAGGCGTTATCTCTTACCATCAGGAGAGCGTCTCGTTCGTCTCATTACTTTTTACTTAAAAAAAATATATATTATAGAACATTTTTTCCATTTATTCAGAGTATTAAACGTTTTTTCCGTAGTTTGTTTAATATTAAAAATTTTAAACGTCTCCATTTTTTGTGCCCCGTAGGTCTAGTACGACAACTTGCGAAAACATTTTCGTCAATTCTCGATATGAAAAAGTATGACGCGTTACTTTCTTCGTGATTTGAAAAGTAAAGGAAAATAATAGTATTTTGTGCGCGATTCAATCCCGTTGATAAACATGATAACGTAACGTAACGTAACGTAACGTGTTAGTTTCAGTTTTAAGTGTACGCCCGCCCGGGGCCCATTTTCGTATCGAAAACAGGACGATTTTTTTTTCCATTTCATCATGGGAGATTCTCAGGTAACATATTTTATTAAACTTCGACATGTCGCAATAAGTTCAATTGTGGCGTCGCATTTAGTGCATTTGCCAGTGTCAAGTATTTTGATATTTTCATGTTTCATAAGTTATAAAGTAGTCAAAAGTCCAAAAATCCAGTCATGCCATGTCTTTAGTAAGTAAAGTAGTGGCGACTTTACTATAAGCTTCGATGGAGTTTTGAAAGCAACACGAAAAATCATGTTTCACCACATTATTCAGTTTCCCACACTCGTGATTGTAATTCGGTACTTTATAAATAAAACACCACTATTTCTATACATTAAAACTTGGAAAAAGACTGATTTGGGAAAGTCGGAAGGGTATTTTTTTTATTCTTCCGAGAATAAATTGGCGTCGCACTTTTCTGTGCATTTGCCAGTGTCAAGTTTACATTGTACAATTTTTTTTAAACGTGTTTTTTCGAATATTTATGGATAAAAATAGTGTACAAAGTGCCGAATTATAGGCGAGAATGTAGAAAAGTCATATAGTAAGGTCAAATTTGATTTTGTGTTGTTTCTAAAACTCCCTTAAAGATTTGTAAAGCCGCCAATACTTTACTAGGGCATGACGAGATTCGATCTTGACTTACTTTGTGTGATTTAGATGAATTATTTTACTAGATTTATCTCATAATATTTGAAATTATCGTAATACTTGACAACGTTGCCGCCAAAAAATTCCAAACGTATACCTTCTTATTTTATACAAACTCTTTGACAGCAACATGATATAAATTTAGTTCCGTGAACGCACGCAGCTGAGCGCATCTACCAGCGCCAATATGGCGAAAATCAAGTGAAAATCAATCATTACGATTAATGTTCAGTCCAGCGTTAAATGTCAGGGAACGTACAGGGTTATAAACATGTGGGTAATTGTACTAATCATTGTGAACAACTTTTACTAAAGACTCAACTTTAAAATCACAAAAAAACAGCTGTTAAAAACATTTGGTCTAGGGTCAATGTACATACTTTTTCTATGGAGCAGAATTTTTTTCTCGATTTCAAAGTAGCCCATAGTAAAAGTTGTTCACAATGATAAGCACAACTATCTACTTTCAGCATAGTACACAGCAAGCTTATAACCCTGTGAACGTGTATGGCGGGCTGTAGTGCGATACTAGGCTAGGTGCCAGTGTAAACAGCTCTGTTTGATTGTTTTCCAGCGCACTGGGTGGTACACCAGTGGCGGCTGTACGAACGTTCGCTGTGCTCGCTGCTGGAGCTGCAAGCTCGCAAGGGCACGTACTCCATGTGCTGCAGCCCGCGGTACGTGCTGGCGCCGGAATACCCCCACCTGCTTCCTCTGCCGTTGACGACGCAGCGCGCCTCGCCGCCGCCTGCCCACTTGTAGCATCAACACGCGCCGCGACAGGTTTGTACCTCATAACGCTAATAATAGCATTAAATCACTCTTCAACGAAAGTAGCAACAGGGATAATTATCCCTGTTGTTGAATAATAGAAAAGTTTCAAATTCAAATTATTTTTATGAACACTCGCGCACGAAGGGTTTCGTACCGTACCGTACTTTAGATGGTTAGTCTTAACATCCCGACCCAACTGATAAAATTAAACATGAGTAATCCAGCAAAAGTAAAACAAAATGGCCTTCTTTCTTATTTATTTTAACTATCTGTGTTCCTAGCTGTAAGTTTTCCTATGATATAAAAAATAAAATTGGAATGAAATGAAAACCTAAACATGATCATATAATTGTAGCGCATTTATAGCGATGATAGCTTAGCGGTTAGCGCGGTCGATTCACACGCCGAAGGGCCTGGGTTCAAACCTTAACTTCAGCTCGAGCAACTCAATTTTCAGTTTGGTGAACGAAAACATCGTGAGGAAACCATAGCATGGTGGTAGGGTACTTTCTAGTACTCGGCTGGCTAGCTACCACCCTAAAGTTGAAAATCTATCGCCAAGCAACTAACGGTGTGTTTAGCCCCACTTGAGAGCAAGTTGCATTCCAATCTTCGATCACACCGTCAATTAACATCAGGTGAGATGTGGTCAAGTACCTAGCCAGTCAAAAATAACAAATGCAGGGTTTTATTATCTTATCGTAAATAATAACTATATTTATATCAAGGCACATTGCAAAACGTTCCGGTTAGCACTGGTTTTAAGATTACTTCCTTATAATTGCTACAAATACAGATAACGTATCAGAAGTATGTTAATTCAAGTAATTGAATGCAACTATTTATTCACTAGTTTTGCATTTGACTTTACCTTAGCGATTCATTTGTGAAGCTATCAACTTTATGTACTTATGGTGTCTGTTTTCTTTCTGCCATTTTAGGAGTTAATATAAATATTTATAATAGTCGTGGGTTCAACCCCCAACCCCCAAAACCATAGCATAGGGTACTTCTAGTACCTCCTGGCGGAAAATCTGTCGCCAAGCATCTAACGGTGTTCCGGCAGTCACACTTGCGAGCCAGTTCCATTCCAGGCTAGGTGAGCTGTAGTCAAACACCTAGCCTGTCAACAATAAAAAAAAACCACGGCGCTGATCATATGCTACTAACATAACACATCGTAATTTATTCGGCATCAAACAAACAAATCAAATCTTCAAAACAAGTGTTCAAACTAAACTTCTGCAGTATAAACTGTCGCTTGTATTATTTTAGTGGCAGTAACATTGCGTGGCCTTAGACATATATTGTTGACAACAATATTTAACTGCCTATTATTCTTTACAACTTCACTCCTAACGCTGTTGGAGTTTCAGTGGGTTTTGTCATGTGTAAATCATTATTTAGAAGTGACAGATAAAGTAGAGTTGTAACTTTTCTAGGTTAGACAGTTTATATGTCGCAGGCAATTTGTATGATTCCACTTTTTACAGTCGGCGTCGTATGTTTGAAAACCGGCCAAGTGCGAGTCGGACTCGCGCACGTACCATTATCTATAGAAACGGTAAAAAAGTTCACGTTTGTAGTTAAACTTCTTAAACCCCTTAAATATTTATTTTATTGTTTTTTTTTTGGATTTGTTGTTATAGCGGCAACGGAAATACGTCATCTGTGAAAATTTCAACTGTCTAACTATCTCGGTTCATGAGATACGGCCTGGTGACAGACGGATGGACAGCGGAGTCTTAGTAATAGGGACCTGTTTTACCCTTTGGGTATAGAACCTTAAAAACACTCGCAGTTTTGAAATATACATGTAATGTAATGAATATTGTAAATTGCCTTGTCACTTTATAAAATGCCACAACATTTATTGGACAAAACAGACTCTGCTCACAAAATGTCGAATTGAAGTATTCATACTTATCTATCTATCTATATCTACTATTAAAAGGGGGAAGTTTTAACTGTTTGTTTGTATCGAATGGGCTCCGAAACTACTGGATTGATTTCAAAAATTTATTCACCGTTGGGAAGCTACACTATCCCCGGGTGACATAGGCTACTTTTTATCCCTGTATTCCCACGGGAACAGGAACTATACGGGTAAAACCGCGAGGCATCCGCTTGTATATTATAAAGAGGAAAGATTTGTTTGTTTATATTGAATAGGCTCCGAAACTACTAGACCGATTTCAAAAATTCTTTCACCGTTGGGAAGCTACGTTATCCCCGGGTGATATAAGCTACTTTTTATACCTGTATGCCAACGTGGATTGGAACTACGCGGGTCAAACCACGAGGCGTCCGCTAATAATAAATATACAGAACTCGCAGATTAAGCATTTAGTTACATTATGTGTTTGTCTTGAGTGGAAATCGAACCTACACCTTACAAGTCTTGAACGAGATATGCTACCAAATGAGCTAACAGGGC
The DNA here is from genome assembly GCA_905404145.2 of Biston betularia. NCBI lineage: Eukaryota > Metazoa > Arthropoda > Insecta > Lepidoptera > Geometridae > Biston > Biston betularia. The sequence goes on from FR989879.1 coordinate 9,291,582, forward strand.
AGTCGAATATATTTGCGCACATTATAATATTTCCATATTTTATACCTAGCTACGGAACTCATGTAGGTATTAACTATTCATATACCTAAAACTGTTTGCACAAAATAATAGCCATTAGTTACAGAGCCACGCCCTCTGACATAATAATGCTTATTTTCACCAATAAATACGTTCAAAATGAGTAAAAACAAGAATATAACCAATCACAGCTCAAGTTTCGCATTTTAAGTTCAAATTACATTAATTAACAATTAGTACTCAACGATAAGTATAGTCGACGTCATTAGCATCTTAAACATACTTAAGCCATGTACAATCGGCTTGTTATGGAACTAAATAGTTTAACTTCTTGTTTTTTACTCACAGTGGCTGGTAGATACGGATACGGAGAAAAGGCATTTTTCTCTTTAGATTTCTTTTTTTTTGTTTTGGCGTCGTATTTTGAGCATTTGCCAGTGTCAAGTGTTTTATATTTTCAAGTTTCAAAGGATAAATAAGTTGCCTCGTAGCTATAGATATAGTCCAAAGGCCAGTTTTGGTCAAGTACAGTCCGTGTCAGTCAAGTCCAGTCATGTTTTAGTAAAGTAGTGGCGACTTTACTATAAAGCTTCGATGGAGTTTTGGAAGCAACACGAAAAGTCATGTTTCACCACATTATATCATTTTTCCACACTCACGCTTGTGATTCGGCACTTTATGAATAAAACACCACCATTTTTATACATATAAACACTCGACAAAACTCCAGTTTTGGAAAAAAATACAACGGGACGACACGACTCGTTCCGCGTTCCCTTTTTGACCCTCTTTAAATTTGTTTAAGTAGGAAATTTTATTAGAAGTTAGTAGACCTCGCCAGTGTAAGTAATTACTTAAATTATTATCTTTCACAGATGTAATATGTATCATAAAATGCAGAATGCAAAAGTATACACACGCATACGCACATACACACACACCAATAGATATTTATATATACATACAGGTTAGTTACCTAATAGCTGTTTAGATTTTTAATCTGCCTTTGGCCTTTTGTGATTTATTAAGATATCGGGAGAAACAATTGGTTCCCAAAATACAGTTATTACTAGTTCGGAGCCAAGGGATTCTTTTTAATCTGTCCAAAACTTATTTAGATTTGTAAGGGTTCCATTTTTTTCCTTTTGAGGTAAGGAACCATATAAAAAGAGTGTAAAATTCCATGTTATGTAAAGTACATTTCAGTGGAACGTTGTGTTGACAAGTGAGTCTAATTTTCACATTGCTCATAATTCCGGCTACAATATCGCATAAACAGTTCCGTTGTTTGACATATTGACGTGGTTAGAAGCAATTTTAATTCGGTACGATATAAACACGATCATGATGCGATGCTTGTACCATAAATGCAAAGTGGGCGAATAATACTTCCTTATCGTCAAAAACTTCAAATGTACAAGACTGTAAGCTTACTAAGTGGAAAGGGTATTATCGTATCGACTAATCATAAAGTAAATAAATATTGTAGGACATTACACGCAGCGCTATCAGACCCTAAACTACAAGCCAGTAATTTAAACTAACTGAGACCTGTGGAAGATTTACACGTTCATTAATTAGCTATAAAAATAATCAGAGCTGGTAATCGTTATACAGCTGAATAAAGTTTATTTAATCAAAACAATGGAAAAATAATAATTAAAAATAAATTCGAATAGGTGTATAGTATTCTACTAGTCAAGCCCTTTAATTTGATTTCCATATTGAGGGAGTTGTGAAAAAATATGTAATCCGCCATTTTGTGGTGGCGGCCATCTTGGATCGATTTTCATCAAACATAGCTAAGAAGAAAACTCCCGACTAATTCACCATTCATTAAAATAAAAAAAAAACGGTTCATCCGTTCGAGAGCTACGATGCCACAGACAGACAGACACACACAGACACGTCAAACTTATAACACCCCGTCGTTTTTGCGTCAGGGTTAAAAAAAAAGAAACCAATTACTATAAAAATCAGCTGTCCTTATGAATTTACAGTACCACAGACTAACACAGATGCTACACGTTATACTAATAGCACTCCTCGTGTTGAGTTGCGAGGTTAAAATTTGTTTGAAAAGTAGGATAGAACCAGTGATATAAATGTACTACATTCTAGATAACCTGTTTCGATCACAACACTACATTTCGTTCAGCTTAACTGCAGAGCAGCGTTGTTCAGTGTACAAAATAATAATATTAATTTAGTATTTTTCTGCAGTTTTTTTTTGTTGATTTTGGCTTTGCACGTGCTTTTTACCATCTAGCAGTGTCAATAACTTTTATTTTTAAGTGTTTTATGGCAAATGAAGTCACAGTAGAGTTCAAGCCAAGTCATGCCCTAGTAAAGTAGTGACGACTAGAAAAAGCTTTGATAAAGTTTAACAAAAAACAAAAAGACATATTGGATCGCTTTATGTCACTTCACACTCATGATAGTGTCGGCGAGATGACATAAGTATGTACTTCAGCACTTAATGATAAACATAAAAATGTAGTTTTGGAAAATTACAAGCATACGATGTTGTGACATGATTTTTTAGTTTTCCCGCCAAAATTTCTTTTTATTGTTTACGTACTAGAAATTTACGAGAATCACTTAGTAAATAGTACTAAGTGATTCTCGTAAATTTCTAGCTTAGAGCTACTAGTTGTTTGTGAAATATCCATATCGGACATTCATGCGTTTCCAAATATAGCATTGCAATTAAGTTTAATTTTAGTTACACTTGTAGTCTGATGATAAATAGCGACCGCGACATTTAAATTGTCACGCATTTTTACTATTTGTCAATATCATCTATCTATTTTATTATCTTCTTTGTTTTTGGCGTCGCCCTTTATGCATATGGCACTATTAAGTGTTTCGATATTTTCAAGTATTTCATGAATAGTCAATTTAAATAATGTTACACTAAGTAAGTTTTGGTCGAGTTTGGTTATGTCCTAGAAAAATAAAGGCAAATTTACATGTTTCGATGGAGTTTTGGAGCAAAAAGTACATTTATCCATGTAATTAGGCACTTTTCGAATACAATAACACAATTTTTTTCAAAAAAATTATGTAGGTTAATTAAAAAAAAACATGGTTTGGAAAATAGTTACAGATTAATAATATTCCTTCTAGGTAAGCATGTTTCATTTAGACTATACTAGTGCCTAACGTCAGTCTGGGTGTGATAAAAGGCGGACCCTATTCTGAGTAAAAAAAAAGTGTGAAAAAAACGTGAGTGTGTCATGATTATTTCTCTGGCATAATCACGAACGTGCTGTGGTCGAAGTTAGACAAATTAATAGTTTTTTTAGTTCCCGCCAGAACTCTAGCTTTTTTTTTCTCTTCGGCTACTGCCTCTTTGACATAAGAACTCGTTACATGTAGGTAATTATGTTCGAAGCAAAAAGTTCCTACAACTACAAAGGTTTTATTTGTCGCCACCTTTTAACGTATAAAAACTTCTTAATAACTTGTCAAAATAATAAATTGCGTGGATTGCTTGCTTGTTTTTTCGCTTCGCGCGATATGTCTTGGAAACGTATAAAAATGTCAATAAAATTATAAAGTGCCAGCTCTGTAAAACGTTTACTTTATTTGTTAACAGTAATAGCAAAGATAGAACAGAATGTAACTTTATTATACACAAAAACAAAACACAACAACATACAAATATGAAACATAAAAAAGAAGTAATTAACAATAATTAACTAACAAAACAAAATGATACATATTTGGTGATATTGTATGTTGTTTGACATTTAGTTAAAAGTTAAATACGATTCTAGCATTAGGTTGTTAGAAAAGAGACTAGGCTAGATTGACCGTGACTAACTTTAAGTAGCTTTGACAACTAATTTTTTTTTTATCATGACACTTGAAGATATGAAGTACTTGACATTTTTAGAAAACACAAAGTGCGATGCCTAAAAAAAGAAAAAAAGGATGGGATTGGGTTTGCAAACTGCTCAGGCTGTATTTTTTTCTTGTAGAGTTAGTGCAGTGGTATCGCCTGCCAATGCCTAGTAAAGTTAGCTACCAGCGCATACTCTCACATCACTTGCTCTGTAATAAAACTACCGGTGCGATATACACCTATCTCGCATTTTCCTGCTCGTAAACTCGCGCTAGAAAGAGACAGAGCACTTTATAGTTCGCCGCTTTTCGCAACAAAAACTTTTATTACTGGCCACTCGTAAATTATACGTCTTAGCGTCCTCGGCGAAAAAAGTTAAAACATTTTTTTTAATTTGATTACACTATTACAAAGTGCATAAATTTGTACTAAACATGAATGATTTTATAATAAAAATGACATTCACATATTTAAGGTAAGAAGTGTCGACTCGAACCGGTTATAATTATTTATCCAATGACCTACCACAAGCGCAGACCCATTTTAATATGGAACACGGGAACGAGACGGTCGTAAAAGGAACCCTTGAGTGATGTGCCTCTCATGAATAATTTATCGATAAAAAATATGAGAGTGCCGAAAAACGACACATAATTTATTTAACGAATTCACACAATTTGAAAAATGAAAAATATCTCTAACGTTATAAATAAGTGAAAGTTACAGCGTGAATGTATGTTTGTTACTTATTCGCAAATGTATACTTAAAAAATATACAGTGCTCGAGCATTTTCTATTTATGATGTGCACAATAAAGAGTTATATCTATCTATCATAGCGGGTGAAACTGTAACATGATAAGTTATAAAAATATTTAGACATAATTATCATTCTATAATAAGTTAACGCACTACTCTGTAACTTATCACTTAATTTACGTGATCGGAACAGTATCCGAAAAAGAAAACGTATTCTCTAAAAACGCAAATCTACATTATTATACATGGGGCTACATTTAGCCCCATTAATTTTAAATTTTATTACACTTTATCAGCATAAATATGCGTTAAAATTGCTAATTCTTAAGCGGTACGAATCAGAAATATCGAGAGAGACATCATGTGTCACGAGTAATTTGTTGCTTTAATCGCCGTGTCTCTACAAATTACTTGTTTAATAAATAGTAATGCAACACTAGCGCTAATGTGACAACCAATGAAAACTGCAACGAGTAATTGAATTAAAATTTTTAAATACCTACATATTAAAAACAACAATTCTTAATATACGGTTGTGGATATACAGTCTAATTTGTTCTAACAAAATATTGAATTACCGCTCACACGTGACTTTTCGCATCGTTAAGTTGGCCACTTTGTAACATAGCCTATTAAGCGTGTATGCATATAATTAAATAAGTTACAAGATTAAGCATACGTGGTAATTTACGCTGTTCAGGAATCAACGAAAACATCGATAAATTCAACAATGCGACAAGTTGCGTCACTATTCCTTGACGCGTCGTCTGTGGATCGTAAAACTTTTCGCGCGTAAACGTCACAGTTGACATTGGCTAGCAGATGCAGCGCTTCGCAGCACTCCTTTATGCCGACACCGTCTAGTAACAGTATTGATTTACGGTATTTTACAGCGCTTTTACTGCTTACGGAACGCGTGCAGAAAAATTGTGATGCGTGTTTTGGTGTAGGTCGATGAACTGAGAAAATAAATCTGTGGTGTTTGTTGATTTGAAATAGATTTGGATGTCTTGATTAAACTTTCAAAAACTATAATCCGAGTAATGGCAAAACTTTTTTTTAATATTCAAGGTATTTATTTAGTTTATTTCCGCTTAACAGTCTTTTCAGTTACAACAGTGATGAAGACTTAAATTTAACTAAATTGACAACAATTTAATAATTAAAAACTTAATCTAAAATTTTGACAAAAACTTAAAAAATAATAATTATACAAAACAAAAAAAAAGAACTTTTTTATTCAAGGGAATTATTATATTCTTTATTACTCTAAGAATACCTCAAAAAAAAAAGGTCCAAAATCAAAAAAAAAATTTAAAATTTAGGGCGAAATAAATAAACAGACATAAATGTACGTACAGACATGAACCTGGGCAGTTGTGTAATAAGTCACGGCCAAGTCCTGTACATGTCCTAGTGAAGTACTGAAGAAGTAGACTTCAGTAGAAGGTGTAATGGGGTTTTGGTAACAAGACGAAGTACCTAAACCATATTTCTATACATTTTAATGCAAGATCGCACTCGAGCGCATAATTCGCTGTATTATGTAATATCACTATAAATAATTGACTTTCTGGAAAATTGTACACATATACATGATATTTCCGCTTTCTCACTGAAACTCTCTTCATCATATGTCTGCTAAAAGTCTGACAGACGTCGACACGTCGCATATGTCTTTACAGAAATATCCGAATACTCAATTCACACTCAACGAAGGAAAATTGGATGGGATCGTAACGGCGAGTAGAACTCAAGAATAGTTTGTTAACGTAGACAGGCTAAGTGTTTAACCGCAGCTCACTTGTTGTTTGACGGTGTGGTTGAAGATGGTAAATACACTTGGCCTCGAATGGGGCTGGCTCTCAAATGAGGCTGCCGGAACACACTGTTAGGTGCTTGGCGGCAGATTTTCAACTTGAAACGACGACGATCGGTGCGTGGCGATTGGGTTCTAAGTTCATTGTCCATGAAAGATAAAGACTAATTTTATTTTTGGAAAATAAAATCTAAATAATTAAATTTACCCGCTGGACAATGGAATGCGCTGCCTGAGTGGGTTCTTTGACATACACAATCTGGGTATCTTCAAGTCGAGAGTGAATCGGTGAATTTTTTGATACTAAATAGGTTTGTATTTCACCACGCCGACCCAGGATGTAGTCTAAGATGAAGCACGCTTATCTAGAATAAACCTTTAACTCCGGATTTAAAGACACCTAAGCTGTACTTTGCGGGGAAAACAGACGCCGGCAGAGAGTTCCACATCCTCGCTGTACGTATGAAGAATGTGGAATCGAAGCGTTTAAACAAGCTTATCTTCTAGACAAGCGTGCTTCATCTTAGACCGCATCATCACTTAACATCAGGTGAGATGGCGGTCAAACGCAAGCCTATCAATTATTTAAAATATAAGTAACTTTAATATTAAACCTTTTTTGAAATTCTTTTTGAATCAAATCGTTTTCAGCAGCGTTTCATGACAGCTGGCTAGTTGTCACTGCTTTCTAGCACGCTTCTAAAACATGTCATTGCTTTGTTAGATTGGTGAAGGTGCAGTAGACACGTCGCGAGCTATCTTACTTTAGTATACTAACAACTTTAGGTTTGATAGGCAACAATTTACATTAGGCTATTACAATACGAAGATTAGTCGTAGTGGCCGTTTTCCTGTGCGATCGTGGTTGTGCGCGCGTCTTCTAACACTGAAATGTGAATTGACCCTTTCGGTTAATGGTTTATCTTTTGTTTTTGGAAAAAAGTATAGTGTGGGTAGAATAATATTCGCTTACAATTACAAAGTACAGTATTGTATAATAAATACCACAGTGTCACCACTACATGCAATGATTCGATGACATCATCTACTACGTATGTATGAGAATGGCTAGTTTAGTAAATTTGATAAAAACTATACATTAGTATGTAGTTTATGTTTAAAAAAAATAAAAAAATTGCATTATTTATTTTGGAATTTTGAAAACTATTTAATATTAGCTACGCCCCGCGGTATTACCCGGAACATATTTTCGTGTACCGTGTATTTCGTGTACCTCCATACCAAATTTCATCAAAATCCATTCAGTAGTTTTTGCGTGAACAGCCCCGTTGGCTCATTGGTATATATCTGCCTTGAGAGCTGTAGGGCGTGGGTTCGATTCCCACTCAAGGCAAACATTTTGTCAATAAAGAAATGTTTGTTCTGTGTCTGGGTGTTCTGTATGTACCTATTATAAGTATTTATTTACAAAAAAAGTATTTATGTATTCTATTAGTTATCTGACTTCCATCACACAAGCTCTGCTTAGTTTGGGGCCAGATGGCGCTGTGTGTATAGTCCTACGATACTTGTTTATTTATTAAACTACCATACATACTACATACCAAATTTCATCCAAATCCGTTCAGTAGTTTTTTCGTGAAAGAGTATCCATCCATCCAAACTTTCACATTTATAATATTAGTGGGTTTAGTGGGATGATTAATCATTACAAAAATGTATAATTCATTCGTTTTATTCTATGTGGACAGACGTCTATTGTTGTCAAGTACCTCAAAGCTCAATAAAGCTAAATAAACGCGTCATCGAATCGCCCCTTCTAGATCGCTGGAACATTCTTGAATAACCTAGCTACCATAAAATCTAGACAGACATCCAGCGGGCCCGTCTTGGGTCGTAAAACGTACCTAAAATAAGCCATAAAATATTGTCTGTGTATTTAAATTTATCTATATGGCAACCAGGTTAAATAGAAACTTTAAGATGAAGCACGATACGACTTAAAAGCTAAAATATTGTTTGCATTGGTAATCTTAGCGACGTGTGATTATATGATGTTGAAGTGTGTTATCCATCTTTATAAGTTTGTCATGATCACCATCAGCCTTTTGGTGTCCACTGGTGAACGCCTCTCCTAATGAGAAGCTCATAAGCAACGATTCGCTTATTCAGAAAAGGACTCAAAGCCTTGAACATCGACACAAAGTTGCTTGTCTGTCGATTTTCTACCAAATACACTTTGTGGAGTGCGTTTCAGATCTGCATGACCTAATTCCACCCTGCCCATGTAGACTGCGTCTTCGCGAGATGGCGGTCAAACGCAAGTTATAAAAAAAATATATGTGGAAGTAATGAGACGAACGTTACGATGGTAAAAATGATAAAAACAATACATTAGTATGTACTTTATACTAGCTGCGCCCCGCGGTGTTATCCGCTACATGTTTTGGGGATAAAAACTCATCCATACCAAATTTCATCCAAATCCATTCAATAGTGTTTGCGTGAAAGAGTAACAAACGTACTTACAAACTTTCGCATTTATAACATTATATCATATTGACATATACTAACATTTAATCATATAGACATATTTTATATTTGGCATTTCATTATATTGACTTGTGTTATGATTTTGACATTTTTAATGTTATTTTTAAATAGATACAACTTCTTTATTGTGCACACCATAAACAGAAAAAAAAAGTACAGAGAATCATATCTGCTAGTGCCACAAGTGGCGGCCTTGTCCCTAAGAGCGATGAAATGTGAATGGAAAATGACCTGTAACTCGATTAAATATTTTTATTTGTAATATACGCCCCTGAGCTCGGTCGACAGCTTGCTGTATCCAGTTTTTGCTCGCCGCACTTGCGCAGGTCGTCACATCACCTGGCCGCTGTGTCCTTCACTACGCTTGCCTACACGTGGTCTCCTCTAGAAAACGAAGTTCTAGAGGTGAACCCTCCACTATACAAAGATCTGGACTTCAAATGAAACTCAAAGAAAAACAAAGTCGCCCTGGACAAAGTCCAGGGTATCACTACTTTGGCGCTCATTACTTTATGACTTTCGATGGTTAGTCTCAACAGCCCAGTAGTTTCGCTAGTGCAGTACCCTTCAAACCGGAACACAGTAATGTTTACACACTACTGCTTGGTGGCAGAATATCTGGTACTGCGGTGGTACCTACCTAGATGATCTCCTGCTAATGAGATCTACCACCAAGTTTACGACTTATAGGTTTGCGTTTGACCGCCAACTCGCCTGATGTAAAGCGAAGATGCGGTCTACGGTGGAGCACGCTCGCCTAGAAGCAACCGATTCACTCGCGACTTGAAGGCACCCAGATTGTATCTATTAGGGAACACCCACTCGGGCAGCAAATTCCATTGTTTAGCGGTTCGTACAATGAACATAGACTCGAACGGTTTAGTTCGAGTCTTTGGAATATCGACCATGAAGCGGTGTCGCTTCTTGGAGCTCCTGGCTGTCCGATAGTAGAATGGGCAGGGTGGAATTGGGTCATAGGGTTGGTAGGTTCATTCCGTTAAATTAGTTACAAAAGCTGTACAGTACCGACTGTCCCGCCGCCTCCAGCCCAATCATTTACGTGTATTTGAAATTAAAACGTATGTAAAGATTTCATTGAAATTTAAAACCTAACAGTAGATTCTCTGAGAAATGTGACCTGCCACTCCAGCTTACTAATTCTTTAAACTATGTCGGATGACTCCGTTTCGAATTTTGTCCCATAGAGAAACTGAGCATAGATAGCTATGTTGGTTCATTGGTTGTATGTCTGCTTCGAGCGCTGAGCTTTGTGTGTGAGTTCGATTGCCATCCAGGACAAACAATAAACATTGTGTGGTATAAACAAAATATGTTTGTTCTGTGTCTGTGTGTATGCATTTAAAAAAAAAACTATTTAAGTATTCTATCAGTTATCTGACTTCCATAGTACAAGCTGCTTAGTTTGGGGTCAGATAGCGCTGTGTGTAATGTCCTGCGATATTTATTTATAGCTCTCTCCTTAGCTCGCTGGGCGACTTACAGTTTACGAACCAGGGTCACCGTAAGCGTCCACGTTATGGTACGGTTCAGATGTATTTGAATGTTATCAATAAATAATACAAGCGGTGTTACCCGCTACATTTTTTCGGGGTAAAATGTAGCCTGTGTTTGTTTGTTTTTGTTGTTTGTTTGCCTTGTGTAACCAAATTTCATTCAAATACGTTCGGTAGTTTTTGTGTGAAATAGTAACAAACATCCATCTAAACATTCACATTTATAATGTTAGTGGGATTAGTGTAGATAGGTGTGAACAATAAATAGTTTATCTATGTAACCCACTCGCATATTACTTGTCACACTAGTCATTTTCTCAAGACAAACGGCAGTCTCCGCTCTAAGTACGCCACTTGAGAGCAAGTTTAATTACCCACTAAAACGGGCAAAATTAACTTGGCGACGTCTTTTGACGTATTATTCTTAGCCGTATCTCGCTCGCTTTGTTCTGTCATACTGTTTGTATTTCATAGACTTGTAAACTTTATACTGTTTCTTTTTACCCACAACGGAATTGAGACGGTATATGCGTTTGGGGTGAGAGGATGTTTGTTTGTTTGTTTGTGCAAATGTGTTGCCATTTTTCTCCAACACTACTAGTCCTATTTTGCTGCAATTTTCAGTTATGGGTTCGGGTTTGATTGGTGCATGTTCTTAGATAGGTGTTACGGTGACAACTCGCCAGGGGGCGCGGCAGCAAACATTTTTTTATGCAAATCCATGTTGCCGTTTTTCTCCAAAACTAGTCCTATTTTTATGCAGTTTTCAGTTATGGGTTCTGGTTTCATTAGTGCATTATAGATAGATAGGTGACAATTACTTTTTAACCGTTGTGGGTTTTTTTTTAATTTTTAATTTTGCTTTTTATTAGTAACATGATTTATTTTTCTGGTTACGAGATATTTTATATACCTAAGAAAATTATGATTTATAATGTATTTTTATTTTATTTTTAACCGAACCGAACTCAATTTCACTGTACTATGTTTTTTTTAACCAACTCAAAAAGTTCTGTTTGTTACGCATGTAATTCCGCCAATTATGAATCGATTCGCATCTCGTTCGTCTCATAATTTTTTACATATTAAAAAAAAAATCGCAATTATAATGTTTGATCAGGATTGGGCATACTGAGATAATTCAAAATGTTTTTGAATAATAGACAGGCTTGCGTTTGACCGCCGTCCCGCCTGATGTTAAGCGAAGATGCGGTCTACGGTGGAGCACGCTCGCCTAGAAGAAACCGATTCACTCGCGACTTGAAGGCACCCAGATTGTATCTATCAGGGAACACCCACTCGGGCAGCAAATTCCAATGTCTAGCAGTACAAATGAAAAAGGTGGAATCAAACCGCTTACTTCGAGCTTTTGGAACATCAACCATAAAGCGGTGTCGCTTTTTAAAGCTCCTGGCTGTCCGATAGTAGAATGGGCAGGATGGAATTAGGTCATGCAGATCCGAAGCGCACTCCGCAAAATGTATCCGGTAGAAAACCGACAGACAAGCAACTAATACCATGTTAATCAATTTTAACTTTTATACCATCGAGAACATCAAAGTCGATGCAAAACATTAGTGTTGCATCTCACTTACAGCGTGAAAGGTACAAGTTTGAGAGCCTGTAATCTTGCTGAAATGAATCTTAGGTCTCGTGAATCACTGTTCGACGTCAGTCAGACATTTGGCGGCGTTCTGATTGATTGTGATGCAACCTAAACTTTATCGAGTTGGCTTGTATTTGTGTGAGAAAGCGTCTTATCGGTAGTATGATTTAATTTGTTTGTTTTCGTATTTATAGTCGTACAGTCTTGTTTGTTTTGTCTAATATGTGTGTGTTTTATTGTAATCATCTTTATTGAAACTGTTTTATTTAGCTTGCCCAATTTGTTGATAAAAATATCAACAAATTGGGTCAAATTGAAATTTTACGCCCTTGTTGACAGATTTATCTGATACTCGCGGACGCCTCGCGGTTTCACCCGCGTAGTTCCTGTTCCCAGGAATTACAGGGATAAGAAGTGGCCTATGTCACCCGGAGATAGTGTAGCTTCCCAACGGTGAAGATTGCATCCGCGAATAATGAATTTTTTAGCCGCGAATAGGAACAGGGTTCCAATTTCTTCACCCGCGAATAATGAAATACTTATAATACATACAGAACACCCAGACACAGAACAAACATTTGTTTATACACAAAATGTTTGTCGTGGGTGGGAATCGAACCCACGCCCTATTTCTCTTAAGGCGGATATACCTACTACCAATAAGCCAACAGGACCGTCATAAATTTAATCAGAGTTCTTCAGCAGCTTAACCTAATTAAATTTATAAAGTATTTTTCTTATGTTGATCGTTTGAAATAAGTTTCGCTGATCAAATTAAATCGATTCAGTACCTACGTTGTTGTGTTATATATTTCTATGGAAACCTTTATAAGTCCATGTGAGCTACGACTTCGTTATAAGCTATTTTTAAAGCTGTCAATCACGCCTTGTACAATTATGCTAATTTACTTTCCATATAACTAAATAGTAAGTGTCTAAATTGCGCAAATGGCAAGCCATATCGTCAGTAAGACGAGTCCCCTCACTCGCCGGCGGCAAAGCGTGATCGAGTAGTATCGAGAGAGACGAGTATCGAGTGAGACGAGTATCGATTAAAAATAATCGTCCGAATCGTGCTGCCGTCGCATTCCGCTCGCCGTATTAGTCCACTGATGTCTCGTACGCAACAATGTTGCAGTTATTGGAACAAATCGTAAGCGACCAGCGAATTGGTTTTTTTTGTAATCTATTATAAATATCATATATTTATATATTTTTAGGGTTTTGTATATTTCATAGATGTTTTTTATTTGATAAAAAGTGCAAGTTATATGTGAACATTAGATAATTTTATACATTGTATTTAAATTAATAATAATACAATTTAATTTAATAAAATAATTTTAACAAAATTTAAATCATAATTAAAATAAAATAAACAATAGATTTAAAAAAAATGATTATAATTAAATAATCAAATTAAAATAAAATTGTTAATTGATTGATTCAGGCGTTACTTTGCGGAAGTTCATTTTGAATGTTCAAGGTATATAAATATCTAGTTTATTTCCGCCAAGTTTGTTTGTCAGTCTCGACCAAGCGCTCGAAGAGTCAACACGTCCTGCCTCGGATGCCTCGTGTAGAGGCGACACACGTGTCGACAAGTGGTTACTGCGGAGAGAGGAGGATTTTAAGACTTGTGGTTATTTTAATTAGATTTTTTGTTATTTTAATTAAATTTTTGTCAAATTAGTTCTAGATTTTAAGTAAGATTAGGTTTTTAATTAATAAGCTGTGTCAAATTAGTTTAATTTAAGTCCTCATCACTGTTGTAACTGGAACGACTGTTAAGCGGAAATAAACTAGATATATACCTTGAACATTCAAATAATAACTTGCAAAAATTTCCTGCCTTACTCCAAACGTGACAGTGAATCCAGCGGCAAAACCGCGTCCTTAACAACAGGTGCCTTGCCATACCGGCCCGATTGTGCTCGAATGCACTTGTACCAAGATTATTAACTCAATGCCAATTAAATGTAACTCTATCTGTTTCAAACTGTATCAGTGCATCTAGCGAAAATGTGAAGCATATAACTAGTTTGACGCTTTCATTTGAATACATTTGACCACCCACTTGGATTAACAATTTGGGTCCACATTCTTTATTCGCACAGCGAGGATGTGGAACTCTTTGCCGGAGTCTGTGTTTCCCGAAAAGTACAATATGAAAGTCTTCAAATCAGGAGTAAACAAGTTCCTTCTAGGTAAGCGTGTTCCATCCTAGACCGCATCGTTGCTTCACATCAGGCAGGATGTGGATAAACGCGAACCTATTAAAAAAAAAATGTAGTGTACCAACCCAAATTTTTCTTGGTGTGTCAAATAAAGTATTATTTAATAAAATGCAATTTACAAAGTTATCTGGCAAGTTATCAAAGCAGGGCGCGGTCGAACGCGAACCTACTTAGTATAAAATATTAAATATGTGATTAATAAAATATTAAATTGCAACTGAACAAGCTAACTGACACCCAATTTATAAACAGAAAACGAGAGATAATTTGCTTTGCTTGTTGGTCGTAATGGCAGACTCTTCGCTCGTAGCATTTAACGACTACGATTATAAGTTACCTACCTTAATAAATAACCTCTTTTTTCACTTCTTTATGTGCGCCATTTTATATTTTAACTCGTTAATTATCGGTTTAATAGCCGCTAGTATTCATTCTGAGTTTTTGGCGGGAACGCGGAAAGTGTCGCCCCGTTGTATTTTTTTCCAAAACTAGTGTTTTGTCGAGTGTTTTATGTAAAAATGGTGATGCAATTCATACCGTGCCGAATCAACGCAAGTGTAGGAAAATCATATAATGTGGTGAAACATGACTTTTAAAACTTGAAAATATAAAACACGACACTGGCAAATGCTCAAAATGCGACGCCGAAACCAAAGAAAAAAAATTTTAAGTCTGACTTTTTGTCAATGAATTTTCATTAAATTGGAAGTTTACTGGTTTTTATTTAATCGTATCTGATTTTAAATTGTTAAGAAAAAAAGTACTTTACTGATTCTGACCAAAACCATTACGAAATTTTATATTCTTATACATTATTATTACTTTTAAAACTCTTTAAACTACAAGACGGGGTTTATTTTAATAAAATACCTAAAATAATATTGACTTTCAATTGACCTCTAATAACGCTACATAGGCTATATAGGGTTACTTTCAGTGCCTAAAAAAACAATGGCAGACCAAAACAAAATCCGTCAATGTCAATTCAACGTCATCAATAATAACCTCTTCCATACACGTACGTCGAGTTATTTTTCGCTTTATTGATACAAATATCTGGGTTATTTTACTTTAAACGTTTTTTTATGTCTCTTTTAATAAGGCTATGATATAAGATTTGTTTACTTTATGTCTATTGTCATCAATTAATCAAATTTGTCAATATAACTATGTATAGTTTGTTTTGTATGGCAACGGCATACATGAATGTATGTATAAAATAAACTACCGCATAGAAAGCCAAAATATTCAAATTAGTTTCATAAAATAAAGTTTACTATCAGTAAAAAATACAAAAAATTACTTTATATTATGTACCTTATAAATATACTTTATAAAATGTATTTTTTTAGCACAATGTTAATTGTGCTAAAAACACAATTAACATTTTCTAATTATTTATTACTTGTTTATTCGAGTATATACACAAAAAGGCGTTGTAATTTTGACATTATTTTAGATTACGGCAACAAACCATTAGTTACCTTTAAAAACCTAGATGGCGCTAGTAATCGAGCGCCACATTTTCTATATTGCGATGACGAGATTCCCAGCGACTTCATGAACGATTTCGGCGTCCATTTCTAATTTATCGCTTCTCGGCCTTTTGGCTAAGATCAAAGTGTAGTATCTGTTCTTTTCAGCTTAATATCTGAAAGTTCCCTCATTGAGGGACCAGTATATTAAACTGATTTTTTTAATTCGACGGGATGTTCGGGGCTCGCTCCACTCCCGTCACGGGTCGGCCCGGCATTGCAGTGCCGCCGGGATCGGCCCAACATAAATACTGAATATTGTTTATAATTATAGGTAAATTATTTCCATAATTTATTTATAATTAAGTTTACTATAAAAAAAATTAAATCACGGGTCGGCCCGACACTCGATTGCCGTCGGGATCGGGTTAATGTAAATACACAATCTGATTTAGGATTAAAATATTATTAATTTTAATTAATAATTAAATTAAAATATTATTAATTTTAATTAATAATATTTTATTATAGGCTTTTATTTAATAATTTACGTTAGCAGTAAAAGTTTTCCAATGAAATGCCCACTTTCGACGTGTTATAACCTGAAACCTATAGCTAACTATAATAATTTAAAACAGAACGCCGATAGTTAAACCCTTATTACACTTTTTCGAATAATTTACTTTAATTTCAGATTTATTTAAGTCGATATATACTTTCTTGTATTACAAACGTCCAATTATTTAGCAACACATACAGCGTTTCCTTAATAAACCACGCCAAGGTACTAATGAACGGACAGTAGATAAGGGCAAATCTTTACATCGCTCGATACTTGAGATAAATTAGTGGCTGATAAAATGGTTGTCCTCCGCAGCTTCATTCATATAATCACTCTTTTACAGATATCGACTAAGATTTGAAAGTGTTTTAGTAAGAATTACAAAATATAATCTGACATTAGTTTCGAATTTTTTTTTTCTTTTAGAAGATATTCTCAAAAGGAATTTACTATATAGATCTTGAGCTATCATAAAATATTATCGAGTTTTAATAAATCCATAATAAAAAAAATCGTCTTACCTTTTCACATTTTTACTGTAGATACACGTAAATACCTCTCAAATGTGTATTAATTAGTTAAAAAGTCATACTTAATGTACCTAGGGTTAAGATCATATTTGTATAATTGTATTTGTTTGATTTTACTCGTACTAGATTAATTTCTAGTTCTATGATTATTAATTTAGATGAACTCTGTGGCTCTACCTTCGTTTTTCAGGATACTAGCCTATGTATTAATATTGTATAAGCTATCTGCATTTCCAATTTCATCCAAATCATTGAACCGTTACAGCTTGAAATGAGAAATCTATCGGATATTTTTAGCTGTGCCACAAGCATGACAAATGGTTCCACGAATGACATTTAACACTTTCAGTGCCATCAAAATTTTCGAGTAGTTCCCAGCGCTGCCGGCGTATATAAAACGCGAGCCAAGAGACACACACTCAGGCAGCGCATTCTAATGTCTTGCGACTTTATAGTAGCGTTCCATAATGACAGTGAAATCAAAAGCTTAGTTTAGTTTTAACACATTCAGTGCCGCTGACACGCCTAGCGTTTCGTTTCCTCACGAATCCCTATCGCGATGAGGCGAGTACGCCAGACGTGCTCTCGATTTTTCATGGATTTGGGCATAGTAATGTCAAAATTAGCTATTTCCCGTGTAAGCAGTAATAATGTTCCGGTTACGTATGAAACCATAGGAAAAACTAGTTCCATTCATACAACGTCAGTTGATTATCAACGCCTATAAAACTTTGTCATATCTTACAATTCTATACAGGATTGCCTCAGCTGTAAGTAGGGCTACCATCACGCCGTAACAAAACCGGATATGTTTCAGCCATAGGACGTCCACTGCTGGACATAGGCCTCCCCCATTGACTTCCATAAAGATCAGAAGGATACGGCTCGCATCCAGTGCGTTCCTGCGGTCTTTATTAGGTCGACTGTCCACCTTGTGGGTGGACGTCCTACGCTGCGCTTGCCGGTCCGTGGTCTCTACTCCAGAACTTTGCAGCCCCATCGGCCATCCGTTCTGCGTGCATGTCCAGGTCCACTGCCACTTCAACTTGCTGATTCTCTGGACTATGTCGGTTACATTAGTTCGTCTACGGATCTCCTCATTTCTGATTCGATCTCGTAGGGAAACTTCGAGCATAGCCCTCTCCATAGCTTGTTTTGCTACTTTGGCTTACCAAAAAGTCTCAGTAACTACTTTAAAATAGTTTTAGTTAATTGATTGATTCAGGCGTTACTTTGCGGAAGTTCATTTTGAATAATCAAGGTCATATATTTAGTTTATTTCCGCTTAACAGTCGCTTAAGTTACAGCAGATGAGGACTTGAATTTAACATCAATTTAGCAATTAAAAACTTAATCGTAACTTTACTTAATATCTAAAACTAACTTTGACATAAACTGAAAAACTAATTAAAATAACCATAAGTCTTAATATCCTCTTCTTGCTGCAGTAATCATTTGCCGACACGTGTTTCGCCTCTACACGAGGCATCCTCAGGACATGTTGACTCATAGAGCGCTTAATCGTTCGATTTTAATGCAGTTTCAATCAGTACACAGAGTGATACAAGAGGAAGGTTTATATGTATTTATTATACCCGTGCGAAGCCGGAGCGTGTTGCTAGTTGTACGAGTATGTTGTTATAATAATTGTATCTGGACATTATCGATCGAAAGGATGGTAACCCTACCAAGAGCTGTAAGACTAACACCCGTGTCGATTCAATGCCGATTCGAACTAGAATCGCGTTAAAAATATATAAAACTTACACATTATACTATTTAACTGCTTATGAATCAGGCGATAAGCTGTTATGCTACACTGTGCTCTTTTGAAACGTGCTTAAAAAGATTGACAGATGTGAATAGGTACTTAAACGCTAGTTGTTATAAGTTACTGTTTTATGGTCTGTGGTAATTGTGTTCTAAGAGGTACGTGAGAAATACAGTTTTTTTAAAGGTTTAGTTATTACTTTGCTGTGTTTGTTGTGTCACCCGGGGTGATCATTTCCGGGATGAAAAGTCATCTCATTTAAAAGCTTAACCCTGCCTGGGATTGCCCTGTTAACTCAATAGGTAGGCTTTGCTTTAACAGCTATAGAGTGTGCGTTCGATTCCCACCTAAGACAAACATTTGGTGACGAATAGCCGAATAGTGACAGCCCTGTTGGTTCATTGGTAGTATGTCTGCTCAAAGAGCTGAAGAGCGTGGGTTCGATTCCCATTCAGGATATATATTTTGTGGTATAAACAAATGTTTGTTCTGTGCCTGGGTGTCCAGTATTTGTTATAAGTACCTAAAAACTATTTCAGTATTCTATCTTCATCTGACTTACCATACTGACCATAGTACAAGCTTTGCTTAGTTTGGAGGCAGATGGCGCTGTGTGTAATGGTACTACGATATTTGTATTTATTATAATATTTCAGAAAATATTTATTTATATTTAATAAATATGGTAAAACATCCATCTGAACCCAAACTAAGCAAAGCTTGTACTATGTAAGTCAGATAACTGTCTGTACGAGACTTTTAATCATAGAACAAAAAAGTATTATATAAAGACCTAATTGTCTAAAACGACTCCCTTCCGAAAGTCTAGTGTGAATAAAATTTCCGTCGACAAATACAACGTATACGTACTCTCTTATTCAGTCTGTCAATACAAGTTACCTTTGTAACATAAACTGAGAATAATAACCACTTCAACAATTCCAGTCAATAAACGTCGCGGCGTCCTATTCACAAAGCGTACGTAATTAAGTCGCTCACTCGTTTTATGATTTACAACCGAGGGGACAAATTTTGTCTTAAAACGTCGTATATATTCATGTGTGTCCGGTCGTAAACGAGCCTGTCAAACGTTTTAAATAAAGAATTAAAAATTTAAAAAGTTTTTGTTAACACCGCGGGTGGCAAGCATGCATGCGTGAAATCGCGCGGTTACCGAGCTACGAAAATCGATCGACAGGCAAGGGTACGAAATTTTGGGTGAAACCGCAAGGCGTCCACTAGTAAGTACAATAATTTAAACAACAATACAAACATAATATATACCAATCTTCCTTGATTCTTCATTGATTCATTGGTAGTATGTCTGCTTCAAGAGCTGTAAGGCGTGGGTTCCATTCCCACCCATGACATTTGTTAAAATACATCTATCTTGCAGTAAACTTCGGGCCCCATGGCGACGGGCTCTTATGCAAGCGCCTCAAAACAATAAAGTTTTTTTTACGTAAAGGTAATGAGACAATCGAGACGCTCTCCTCACGGTAATAGATAACGCCTGTCCATGACCATTGCAGCGATACACAGAACTGAACTTTGAGTAACAAATCAAAGTCCAGGGCGTCGCTGATTTGGCGCTCATTACTTTTAAGGCTAGATGGTTAGTCTCAACAGCCCAGTAATTTCGGTAGCTGCAGTACCCTTCAAACCGGAACACAGTAATGTTTACACACTTATGCTTGGTGGCAGAATATCTGGTACTGCGGTGGTACCTACCTAGACGACCTCGATATCGTCCTAAATACAATTTTATCCATGCAAATGTTATTGAGGTTACCAGCGATGAAAAATGCATGTAAAAAATAAAAGTCTGAACGTATTAAAGGCAAAAAAAGAAAAAGTATATACATGCCGACTTTTAAAGTACCATCAGAGATAAATCTCTAACTTTTGGCTGATTAACTAGCGCTGATAGTGTTTTGATCTTGATTTCGGCCGTGTACCTTTTAAGTAGTAACATTGTGTCAAAGATTTTTGTACTACGGGTTATTTTACTGCTTCTGAGATGAAAGCATATAATTATATTTATGTACTACTTAATTCAATTAGTTAAGATTATAATAATGATAATTTTTATTTGAGCAAAATTTATACAATGAAGTTAGTATTTCTTATAACTTGAAGTAAAATATTTACTTGGTGGTAGAACTTCTTAACAGGAGGTCGTCTAGATAGGTACCACCGCAGTACCAGTTATTCTGCCGCTAAGCAGTAGTGTGTAAACATTACTGTGTTCCAGTTCGAAGGGTACTGCAGCTAGCGAAATTACTGGGTTGTTAAGACTAACCATCGAAAGTCTCAAAGTAATGAGCGCCAAAGCAGTGATGCCCTGGACTTTGTTTTGTTACTCAAAGTTCTGTGTATCGCTGTAATGGTCATGGATAGGCGTTATCTCTTACCATCAGAAGAGCGTCTCGTTCGTCTCATTACTTCTTACATAAAAAAAAACACTAATATCTTGATTATCGCGCTTGTTTTTTTATTTGAAAGTTCTGTGGCTTTAATGGCTATCACTAGCGACCCGGCCCAACTTTGCACGGGTGCAATCTGATTTGGTTTAAATCTGTTTAAGTCTGTTTATGTTTAAATTTTTTTTTTTAGTTAGCTTTAATGGTAGGAACTACTATATGTTTAGAATTAGTTATAATCCAGATAGGTATGTAATATCATCTTCAATCACACCGTCACTTAAAAAATATAAATTGTGGTCAGAAAACAAGCTTGTCAACCATTTTTATTTATTTAAAGTTAGCCCTGCGTAATAAAGTGGCAGTGGACCATTCCATTCCGCCATATATTGTAAAATCATAAAGCAGTTACTGCAAGTTTGTGATTACTGCAATAACCCCTCATTCCGCTGATGAATCATTAAAAGTTTTCTTATTTTATGTTTCAGACCTCGCAAGCAGTGGCTTTAAGAGATACTATCTAAATTACGTGATATTTTTTACGAGTTTTATCGATATAGCATAATTTTTCGAACGATTCTAAGAATAGCCGCGTTTGACCCGTATCATGATTCGTGCGATTGATGGGTCATTGCATAGCACTTAGGGAAGCCCTGAAGCTTACGTCACTGTTGCTCTATTTTAGATTCAACGAGATACTGTTACTAAGGGATCATTAATCAAGTGTGCCAAAAACAAGGAAAATAAAAAATAACACAATTTACATGACGTTGCTGACGATATCCTCGTTCAGATTTCTCTATACCCCATGTCATGTAAAATAAGCAAAGCAAAGATCCCCCCACACCTTTTTTGGTGCTTACGTAATATTTGAACGGCCCCTAAGGCTGACTTTGTTTGAAGCATATCGGATGCGTTTTCGAGAATAAATTTCAGATTGGCATGATTGATTAACTCTTCATTGTACACACTAAAAAAATACAATACAGAAGAAAAAAACCGGCGTGCTTAACCTTCGACCACATCATCGCTTACCATCAGGAGAGTTGACAGTCAAAGGCGGACATACTTTTTAGATTTTTTTGTATATTTATAATGACAAGTAGGTATTTTACAATGTCCTTCCTCTCGCCTCAACTTTGCAGCACTTCTCCGCCTCCGCACTGAGCAGAGTGCTTGTATAACGTGGCTGGAGTGTTACCACAAAGAAATCGTGCCAAACGAAAACAGGGCTCAACAATACGCTGATAAATGATCAGTATGTTGTATTTACTTGGGTTCCTCCGTAACTCCAAAGTTGTTCATCCTATTTTGATGACTGAGGTGTCAATCGACTTGTTCGTATGCTCCTGGAGACATTTTAATCTTCTTTTATTGTACTTGTTTTCCCCCTAGTCGGGTTCTAATTTTTTTAAATTCTAGCTTGTTTAAAATATGAAAGTTTTAACCAACGAGTGAAATAGTGACTGTTTCAGTTTACAATTACACTCATATTTTAAATTACTTTTATATTATAACTAGTGGACGCCTCGCGGTGTACCCGCGTAGATCCCATTCCCGTGGGAACACAGGGATACAAAGTAGCCTATGTCACTCGAGGATAGTGTAGGTATCGATGATAGCTCAGTGGTTAGCGCGGTAGGTTCGCATGCCGGAGGACGTGGGTTCAAACCCCAACAATGAGCTTGAACTGCCGGTGAAGGAAACCATAGCATGGTGGTAGGGAACTTTAGTACTCGGCTGGCTAGCTACCACTCTCAAGTTGAAAATCTGCCGCCAAGCACCTGACGGTGTGTTCCGGTAGCCTCAATTGAGAGCCAGTTCCATTCCAGGCGTGCTTTACCATCTTCGACCACACCGCCATTGTCAACCATTAAAAAAAAAGGTTCCCAACGGTGAAATATTTTTTTAAATCTATCCAGTAGTAAGTTACAAGTCGTTACATACAAAAATACAAATCTTTCCTCTTTTTGTATTGGTATAGATTAGTATAAATCTACGTGCATTTATAAAGGGGAGCTCACAATGTTCGCGAATGTTTTTTACGTGTCTCGACAAAGGCTTGTACAAGGTAACTCGCAATAAAAATGATCGGTCGTTAAGTTTTATAGGCTACTCACCTAAAAAAGATGGACACCCTTTCTTAAATCAACACGGCTCAATAAATCCAAAACAATTTTGCTTACAACACGGTCAATGACGTAAAGCTTAACAATGTGTCAAGTGCCGGGTTGGTTGTCAGAGTCTAGGGTCCGGTATTTAAAATTACAGTTATAAATAAATAAAATAAATATCGTAGGACTATACACACAGCGCCATCTGGCCCCAAACTAAGCAGAGCTTGTGTGATGGAAGTCAGATAACTGATAGAATACATAAATACTTTTTTTTTTGTAAATACATACTTATAATACATACAGAATACCCAGACACAGAACAAACATTTGTTTATTCACAAAATGTCAAATGGGAATCGAACCCACGCCCAAGGCAGATATACTACCAATGAACCAACGGGCTGTCAGTTATGTGGGCATTTACATTTTTTTTAATTTTTGTGTTTTATTGAGATAGCATTACCTAGTTGAATTTAAATCATCATCACTGTTATAACTGAAACGACTGTTAAGCTGAAATAAAGTAAACAAAGTAACGTTTGAATCAATCAATTTTTAACTGAGAATACGTCTTTAAGTTTGCTTCCTTAGTGGGAGCAAACAACAACAACAACAACAACAACATTCATAAAACCAATGGTACCAAAATATAATCGGAAATACAGTTTGGTGTTGCAGTTACATACACATTTATTATTTTTTATTCAAAATAGGTTCGCGTTTGACTACACTGCCCGATGTTAAGCAGTAGTGTTTTTTTTTTTTTTTTATTGTTGACAGGTTAGGTGTTTGACTAGGTACAGCTCACCTGATGTTAAGTGAAGGTGCGGTCGAAGATGGTAAAGCAGACCTAGCCTGGAATGGAACTGGCTTTCAAGTGAGGCTGCCGGAACACACCGTTCGATGCTTGGCGGCAGATTTACAACTTGAGGGTGGTAGCTAACCAGCCGAGTACCAGAAAGTACCCTACCACCATGCTATGGTTTCCTCACGATGTTTTCCTTCACCGGCGGCTCAAGCTCATTGTTGGGGTTTGAACCCACGCCCTTCGGCATGCGAACCTACCGCACTAACCGCTGAGCTATCATCGCTACTACTAGTGTGATCTAAGATGGACGCTTACCTAGAAGACACCTATTTACTCTAGATTTGAATACACCCATACATACATACCATATTGTACATAGTAGGGAACACGATTTTGAAGATCGGAGACTCCAGTTTGTTCATGACCTGTTGAACACGGAACCCTAACGACGTTTCATTATTCATGTTACATATAGTTGACACCGATGTTTGTTCATGAATGATAAAGTCTATTTTCATTTGGCTGACCCATTTCGTTTAAGCTCATAATAAAACGTATTACTCAAACGGTCCTTTACAATTTCTTACGACGAATTAAAATTATTTTCAGACTGGCTGCGCCACGTGGTTACCCGCTACATTTTTTTCGTGATAAAAAGTAGCCCGTGTTAATCCAGGGTGTCAGCTACCTACATACCAAATTAAATCGAAATTGGTCAAGCCGTTTGAGTGTCAAGAAGTAACAAACATTCAAATACACACAAACTTTCGCCTTCATAATATTAGTTTGATTGTTTTACATTTGGATATTAATAGAATAGAATACAACTTTAGTACCTACACACCTAATCTCGATAGAGAATATAACAAAACAAAACAATAATGACGGTCTTATCGCCTAGAGCGATTTCTTCCAGGCAACCTTGGGACGGAAAGAAACATACAGAAACAAATTAATCAGTCGCCAAACACCTCAATTGAGAGCCAGTTCCCATTCCAGGCTAGATGTGTTTACCATCTTCGTCTGCGTCTTTTGACATCAGATTAGCTAAGGTCAGACACCTAGCCTGTCAACATAAAATTAAAATATATTATAGTAACTCTTTATCGTGCAGAGAAATAAAAATGTACAGAAAACAAAACAGCCGTATGACTTTGTGTTTCACTAATAGCGACCTTATCGCTAAAGGTGATCTTTGATATGTTTCTGAAAAGGTTAATGAGAGTTATTTTTAGTAGCACGAACAGACTTTCTTGCTTTCGCTCTGATACCTAAACATTGCTGCTAAAGTCTAGGTTATCAACAAGGCTAGGAATTGTGTGCCAATTTACTATAGCAACTGAAATAAATAAGATATTTGTCAGTCTTAATTTTTTAATATCGATTTTTTTATTTGTATCTATGATAGCTCAGTGTTTAGCGCTGTTGGTTCGCATGCCGAAGGACGTGAGTTCAAACCCCAACAATGAGTTTGAGCTGCCGGTGATGGAAAACATCGTGAGGAAATCATAGCATGGGGGTAGGGTACTTTCTGGTACTCGGCTGGCTAGCTACCACCCTCAAGTTGAAAATCTGCCGCCAAGGTTCCGGCAGCCTCACTTGAGAGCCGAACACACCGTCACTTTACATCAGGTGAGCTGTGGTCAAACACCTATCTTCTCACCCATAAAATTATTTTTTTCGAAAACTTTTGTTAACAAATTTAAGCTTTATAAAAATGTTCCTGTCTTGTACATTACAGTCAAACAATTATAATTTAATTATATTGAATTTAAGTCTCATATTTGTACGCCTTAACGGGCAAGTCTTGTGAAATAAGGCAATCGATGTGTTTTTGTCAACATTTTTGTGCCGTTATAAATCATGTGGAAGTTTGAAATTAATGAATACTATAGTACATATCCTGAATTATTATGCTTGGAGAAAAAATAGTTTCAAACGCTTTTCGTTTCTTGAAATTATGAAATAGAATATGGCCAAATTATTTTTAATCCGTAATCTTGACATCAAAATAATTATAGGAAAGGCGCAATTTTATAGATGCTAACTTTGATGCAGATACATTTAAGGCTTAGACCTTTTATTGTACGTTTTGTTTATTCTATTAGCAGATAAGTACTGATAGTGCCTGCTGAAAATCTCTTTTCTGCGTTACGTCTGTTGCTGTTTTATTTTGGTAGGCGCTACAAACCATCGAGAATCTCTGAATCTGACAATCTAACGTCACGAGTCTCGTGGTCGTGTATAGCACGTCACGAGAGGCCGCAAGAGGTGGGCGCGCGGTGGCGGCGGTACCGAGCACCGCGCGCATGCTTCCCGCCCGTTTTGTATTTGACACTTGACACTGGCAAATATTCAAAACGCGATGCCAAAACAAAAAAAAAACTTCTATCATAATGTAACAGATAATCGATGTAAAATCCGCTTCCGGCAATAGGAATAAACATTCTGTCTCCTTCTTGCTCGTGGCTATAGTAATTTAACTCTCCTTATCTATTTTAGCGTGACGTCAATGTATTCAAATCTAACGTCAGACGTATGTACGTCTGTGTGAGTGGAAAATATCAATGTAGGTGTTCAAGCAGAAGTTCCCACGGTCGAGGACTTGGCCCTTAAGGGCAAAACACGATCACAGGACAAAATTAAATCTGGCTATGTATATTGTACCAATTTATATTACTCGTGTTTTATCAAATAAGTTATCCTTATCTTTAAGAGGTAAGTAACATCTTTTTATTATAATTTATTATAATTATAAGTCCAATAAAACATTCAACATTGGCCTTATGGTATTGGAAGTAATTTCCAAACATTGTCGTATTTATAAAGGCGGTGTTACATTGAAATCGTAAATACGGTTTGTGCGGTCGGTCACCGGATGCTAGGCAGCAAACATGACTTTAAATCAACGACTGGAGAGCAGAATTAGGGCTTGGCCACATGTGTTGGCATTGTTGTAAAATTAGCACTAATACCATGTAAAGTATACACCACATTTATCATGTAAACCGTGCTTGAATAATCCGAATTTATAAATAAACTTGCGGACGCCTCGCGGTTTCACCCACGTCGTTAAATTTCTTACTATAATACAGGGATATAAGTAGCCTATGTCACCCGGGGATAGTGTAGCTTCCCAACGGTGAAATAATTTTTGAAATCGGTCCTGTAGTTTCGGAGCCTATTCAATACAAACAAACAATCAAATCTTTATAATAGTATAGACAAGCTGCGCTCCGCAGTGTTACCCGCCA
Source organism: Biston betularia (assembly GCA_905404145.2). Classification (NCBI taxonomy): domain Eukaryota; kingdom Metazoa; phylum Arthropoda; class Insecta; order Lepidoptera; family Geometridae; genus Biston; species Biston betularia. The sequence continues at coordinate 9,318,838 of FR989879.1, forward strand.
CATGTTATCGGGATAAAAAGTAGCCTATGTGTTAATACAGGTGATTAACTATCTGTGTTTCGAATTTCATCAAAATGCGTTCTGTAGTTTTTGCGTTAAAGAGTAACAAACGTACATCCATACTCACAAACTTTCGTATTTATAATATTAGTGGGACCAAGCGACCTGGAATTATTTGAACAAAAAGTTTCTTACTATAATACTAAGTCATTGGTAAGTAAGCTTAAAGTTCAAGTTGTCAAATTATGAATGAACAATGTGCTCAACGCGCGACTCGACTCGTCGAATCGTGTGTGATTGGTTAAACACGAACGACAGTACAAATCCAGTAAAGAATGTTCAACGTAGACTAGATTTATACCTAGACAAACACAAAAAAAAAAACGGCTATTCATTACCATTACAGCAGTACATACAAGTTTGAGTAACAAAACAAACAATAGTGTCACTGCTTTGGCGCTCATTACTTTTCAGACATTTTGACAATAATTTTGTCGCATGTCGAACGGCAGCACATAGGAAGTTTATTTTTTTCGAAAGTCTCAGAGTAATGTGCCAAGCAGCGATACCCCAGACTTTGTTTTACTACTTAAAGTTCTGTGTATTGCTGCAATGGTCACATGCGTTATCTCTTACCATCAGTAGAGCGCATCGTTCGTCTCAATACTTTTACATAAAAAAAAAAGTATATACACGTATAAACTGGAATATGACAAGGCTAATTTCTGCGCGAAATAAATGCCAGCATTTTGGTCACGTCGAATTCATTTTATAAACAGTGTTTTAGGCAGTCGTTGTTGGTTGTTCTTGTTTTCGTTTGTTGTTAGCTGTTACATGTAATTGAAGTTTATAGATAGTTGAGACACTGTTTTCTTTTGTGTCTGTTTTGGAAACGAACCCACTAGTGCGGTCATGCGCGCGTGATTTTAACGTAAACACCCAGAGCCTGCGGGCGCGCAGTATGTCGTCAAACTCCTGCTCATTGTTCTGTCCCCAGAATGCTTTGCAACGTTTAAAAGCGTCAAGTAACAAGCTTAAAGGCTTTTTTAATTTTATTTTAATTGCGACCATTTTTTTTAAACCCAAAATAGGTTTGCTTTTATCCACGCCCTGCCTGATGACAAGCAGTCTTAAGATGAAGCTCGCTTGCCTAGAAAATACATATTTATTCTGGATTTGAAGACAAATTTTATTGTATTTTGCGTGAAATACAGACGCCCGCGTTTATTCCGTACGTGGGGAATGTCCACCATGTACGAATGGCGCTTTAGCCGTGTCTGCCTAGCCATTCGGTAATAAAAAAAAGCAAATGGAATCAAATTATGCAATTCCAAACTCCGAAATGTATCCCATAGAAGGCAGATAAGCAAGCGACTTCAAAACTTGCAAAATCTTGATTATGCAAATAATCTACTGTTTTATTCAAGTGTAGTTGTGATTTACCGCAAATAAAGACCAAAATAAATGCCAGTAGCTGAGATTTCACTGTAAAATTATGCTCCATTTGTCCATAAATGGAAAAAAAAATATTTGTTTGGAAATCAAACCACCTTAACGTCGCTCATCGTGGCAGATCTCCTTAGTAAGAAGTAGTCTAGGTAGGTACCACCGCAGTACCAAATATTTTGCCGCCAAGCAGCAGTGTGTAAACATTACTGTGTTCTGGTTTGAAAGGTAATGTAGCTAGCAAAATTACAGAGCTGTTGAAACTAAGAGAGTCTCAAAGTAATGAGCGCCAAAGCATCGCTGCTTTTTCGCTTGCAGCAGTTAACTACACAGACCTTTGAATAACAAAACAAAATCCAGGGCATCGCTGCTTTGGCGCTAATTACTTTGAGACATTCGACCATATGGGTAGTCCCGACAGCCCTGTTATTTCGCTATGGCTTCCGTACAACTTCGAACCGCAACAGTAATTGCCGCTAGCAGTAGTGTGTAACTATTACAATATTCCAGTTTGAAGAATACCTACTGCATACTGCTTGTGAAATTATAGGCTTTTGATTCGAAACATCGAATTTCTTAAAGTACGAAAGTAGTAGTAGTAAGTTAGTAATAGATTTTTTTTGAGACTTTCTTAGTTTCAACAGTCCTGTAATTTCGCTAGTTTTGGGTACCGCTGCAATGCTATGGACAAGCGTTAACTTTTACCAACAAAACGCTATCCTATTTCGTTGGTATAAGACCAACGTTAACGATAAAAAAACATATTTTTCTGATAATGAGTATCATTGGGTAAGATTCTTCTCTTGGCGTGTTTTATGCCAAATAAGTCAAATGATAACTTGTGTACCTCATTAACCTATACGAAATAAAATATACATAAAAATTACGTTCACAAATCTAGAAATCCAGTGTTAATTGACAAGGGACAAGGGTCCTTACAATAAAGTATTTAAAAACTATAATATTTGTCTTGATATTGGACCCGAGTTTCAATAAAGATGTCATAAACATAAGTACCTTGCTGTAACTTCCCATGTATTAATAAATAAAAAAATAAAGTAACCTTTTTTTTTCTTTGGTTTTGGTGTCGCGTTTTGAGCATTTGCCAGTGTCAAGTATTTTATATTTTTAAGCTTCGAAAGTTAAATAAGTGTCGTCGTAGCTATAGCTATAGTCTTAGTCAAGTACAGTCCGTGTCGGTCAAGTCCAGTCGTGCTTTAGTAAAGTAGTGGTGACTTTACTATAAAGCTTCGATGGAGTTTTGAGAGCAACACAAAAAGTCATGTTTCACCACATTATATCAATATCCCACACTCGCGCTTGTGATTCGACACTTTATGTATAAAATGCCACCACTTTTATGCATAAACGCACGCGACAAAACACTAGTTTTGGAAAAAAATACAACGAGACGACACGACTCTTTCCGCGTTCGCGCCAGAACTCTTAACTACTTATTTTTAAGATAAATGTGTGTTTATTTTTTTAGTACAATTTAGCTACGCATATATACGTTCAAATGACCAATTAAAACATTTCCACAATCAATTAAAACTACCTTCCTACCTAATTACTTAATTCTTACTCCTCATAATGGTAGAAAAACGCGTAAGCAATTACACCAATGTTTAACTTTATTTCATTTGCCTTTCCAGAAAGTTCTGTCTTTAGCTCATCGGTGATGCTACAATAAATAATTATCGTAACACAAATCATGTCATAACACAGAAAGGCACATTATTTTTGTAGAATATTTCACATAAACTTTATTTTAAAACGAATGCGCGCATTCAATGAGCCATTCTACAATTTTTATTATCGTACTATAAGTTGCATATCGAAGCACTTTCAGACGATTTGTTATTGTTTATTGAGATAGCCTTATCTTCAGTATATGAGTCCTGTTATGAACTGTTAACCGTTTGTTGCTATTATGATAATTTCTATTTTTTTTCTAATTATTAGTAGATTTTTTTAAAAATTATAATTAAAAAAAATAATTCAACTAATAAAATTTTTAAAATTTATTTTTATACCAATAATCAATTTTTTTTTTTTCATAAATTGGCATGTTTGATAGCTTTTGATTGAAAACTTGTTGATTCGAAAATTATTTTATTTATTATTAAAATAACATAAAAACCGACCAAGTGCGAGTCGGACTCGCGCACGAAGGGTTCCGTATCTATAAAAATGGCAATAAAATCACGTTTTTTGTATGGGAGTCCCGTTAAATATTTATTTTATTTTGTTTTTTTGGTATTTGTTGTTATAGCGGCAACAGAAATACATCATCTGTGAAAATTTCAACTGTCATAGTTACAGCTTGGTGACAGACCTCCTTTCAATTTTGTACACCCAAGCATGTTACCCTGTTTAATTAAATAAAATAAATAAATATCGCAGGACATTACACACAGCGCCATCTGACCCCAAACTAAGCAAAGCTTGTACTATGGGAGTCAGATAACTGATAGAATACTTAAATTTTGATTTTTTTGTAAATACATACTTATAATACATACAGTACACCCAGACACAGAACAAACATTTGGTTTTATATCACAAAATGCTTGTCCTAGGTGGGAATCGAACCCACGCCCCACAGCCACAATCAATTCAAGCCTTAGCGCTTTTAATAAATAGGTACATAGTATATCATCCTAGACGTTTGACTGTTACAAAACGTTTTACCTACCGTAATGATGAAGTGACAGAAAAGACATTAAATGAAATTAGGTTAACTATTACTCGGGTGACCAGACTGGCCAAATCTACAATCCTAAATTTGTAGCGTCACAAAATGCTATTTGTATGCGTGTGTTTGCACAATCGTATAAATAAAATAAATAAATAAATATCGTAGGACTATACACACAGCGCCATCTGGCCCCAAACTAAGCAGAGCTTGTGTGATGGAATTCAGATAACTGATAGAATACATAAATACTTTTTTTTGTAAATACATACTTATAATACATACAGAACACCCAGACACAGAACAGACATTTGTTTATTCACAAAATGTTTGCCCTGAGTGGGAATCGAACCCACGCCCTACAGCTCTCAAGGCAGATATACTACCAACGAGCCAACGAGGCTGTCATAATTACTATCATGTATAATTCATCATGTATAATTATTATAGAGTTATTATAGAGTTCTACTATCATGTATAATTACTATAGAGTTCTTGAAACACTAAGTATTGAGTGGCAACAAAGTATGCGAAAGAACAACTGCGTCAATTTTTTTTTGTTACCATTCATGGTTGATTACTCGTTACAGAAGCGTTAGGTAATTACAGAAAGTTTTACTTCGAAATCAATCATTAAAAATTATAACTGTTCAATCTATTAGCCAATTTTATTATTGCGATTTGTTGATTTAGTTGGAGCGATGGATAGATAGATAGATAAAATTCTTTATTGTGCACACAGAACAATACAGAGAACACAATAACCTTATGAACTAGTGCCACAAGTAGCGACCACCTTATCGCTGACAGCTGTATGGTCAAGATCTCCATGGTTGTTTCAAGAAATAGTATCCCACTAATATTATAAATGTGAAAGTTTGGTTGGACAGATGTTTGTTACTCTTTCACGCAAAAACTACTGAACGGATTTAAATGAAATTTAGTATGGAGGTAGCTGACATGAAAAATCTAGTTGCCAATCTTTTATATAAGTTTTCATTTAAAATTTAGTCACTTTTTTTAGATATTTCTCATAATTAAACTTATTATAAAATATTGGTGTCATATGGTTTATACCCTTAAAAAGTTACCCTAACCCATAGTTACCCTAACGCTGTGATTAGCACAAAGTGTACAATATAAAACGCGGTACAAACAATTTACGCAACACATCGGACGCGCTCGTAAAATCTTACCAGCACATGATTTAAATCGGGACCGTGTACCGTTTGCTATAAATTAGGGAATTAGTACTGAGTAGTACAGAACACATGAACACATGCAAATAATGTTAGATGAACTCACTGCCTGTTGAGATTAGTTAAGCTCTAGAACGATACGCTCTCCTGATGGATAACTGATAACGCTTTTCCATAGCCATTGTAGCAATACCCAGAAATTAACCAAAACAGATGAATCATCATCATCATCATCATCATTTCAGCCGTAGGACGTCCACTGCTGGACATAGGCCTCCCCCATTGACTTCCATAAAGACCGGTTGGAAGCGGCCCGCATCCAGCGCGTTCCTGCGGTCTTTACTAGGTCGTCTGTCCACCTTGTGGGTGGACGTCCTACGCTGCGCTTGCCGGTCCGTGGTCTCCACTCCAGAACTTAACAATTGAATAATAAATCGAATAAAGAACAGATGAATAATTGTAACTAAATAATTGTGAGGTAATTGTTATTGGGTGTACCTGTTTTTTCCTCAGTAATAAATAAATCAATAAAATTTTGAGTAGCAGAACAAAGTCCGGGGCATCGCTGCTTTAGCGCTCATTACTTTGAGACTTTCGATGGTTAGTCTCAACAGCCCAGTAATTTCGCTAGCTGCAGTACCTTTCAAACCGGAACACAGTAGTGTTTACTCACTAATGCTTCGCGGCAGAATATCTGGTACTGCGGTGTGGTACCTACATAGACGACCTCCGGCTCAGGAAATCTACTGGTTGGTAAGAGATAACGCATTTCCATGACCATTGCAGCAATACAGAGAACATTGAGTAGCAAAACAAAGCTCCAAATAACTAAACTTCTGTATTTTAACAGAAACTGTACATTAAACTTCAACTCTTTCCAAAGCTATAATTTAACGTATAGTTTCCGTGGCATTGAGTTATAATGGATACGATTTTCGACGAAACATGCAGTTAGTAATAAAAGTAAGTGGATATAGCGTTTATGGTCAGTTTTATGCGAGTTCTTGTAACTCACACCGTCTAGTTTTCATGATTGAACTAGCCAACACGGGCAACTCGGTACTTATTCAGTTTTTAACTTTTTTAAATTCATGTACAGTAATAATAATAGAAACTATTTGCTTCTATTCATAACATAAAGTTCTCGCCTCTTAATTATTATAAAATATAAAAAGAAATGTTAAATACATAACTAAATTATTTTATGTTACGAAAGAAAACTTATTTGATTTTTTTTATGGTTGACATGCTAGGTGATTGACCACAGCTCACCTAATGTTAAAAGTGTGGTCGAAAATGGTAAAACGCACAGGCTACCTAAGAAATGAACAAGCTCTCAAGTGAGGCTGCCGAAACACATTGTCAGATGATTGGCGGCAGATTTTAAATTACAATGTCAGATTATTTTTCGTAATCTAATAAAATACCTATTAAAAAGCGGTACGTACACATCGGAACTTTGGAAAAGTAATACTTACCGTTTTTTATCGGTCAACCCGTCCATGTCATAACTTTTTCTTCCTTTGTTTGGTTTTGGCGTCGCGTTTTAGCATTTGCCAGTGTCAAGTAATTATATATTTTCAAGTTTCAAAAGTTAAATAAGTGCCATCGTAGCTAGTTTTAGTCAAAGTCGTCTTTGTCAAGTCCAGTTCGAGTCAGTTAATTCCAGTCATGCTTTAGTAAAGTAGTGGCAACTTTACTACAAAGCTTCGATGGAGTTTTGGAAGCAACACGAAAACTCATGTTTCACCACATTATATCATTTTCCCACACTCGCGCTTGTAATTCGGCACTTTATGAATAAAACACCACCATTTTTATGCATAAACACTCGACAAAACACTAGTTTTGGAAAAAAAATACAACGGAGCGACACGACTCTTCCCGCGTTCCCGCCAAAACCTGTCATAACTTTATACGACTATTTAATTTTTCTTCTTATCTGCTTTTGGCGTCACACTTTGTGCGTTAGCCAGCGTTTTTGTATTTTCAAATGTTTTATGATGAATGAAGTGAATCATAATAACTATGTTAGTCAAAATCAAAACAAACTTAAAGTCATATCATGTCTTGGTTAGTGGTGGCAACTTTGATACAAGTTCCAATGAAGTTTTGGGACTCTATTTTAGTTTGGTCCATAAACAATCGGACATCGGGAAGTGGGTCTAATTTATCTTGCAAGATTTGGTTACAGACCACCAGACAGGTGAAACTAAATAAAATCTTGTAAAATACAAGTAATTTGGATAGTAACACCATGGAGAGACATGGTTCCCGCCAAAACTCTCATGGCTGTAATTCCGTACACGGCGTGAATAACTTGACAAGTCGTTTATAAGTCATTTTTTTGTTGATTAAAACGTTAATTTTACACTATACGTATTTATAATACAAGTCAAGGGAAAACAAATTAATTAATTAAAAACTCGGTCCACCGGTCGAGCCCGCCGCAAACGTAAAACGTAAAACGTTAATTTATTATTATACCTACATTATCTGAAAATTCCGATTAAATTACTAAGATACGTATAAAAATTATATAAAAGGATAAAAAAATAGATTTACAAAAAAAAAAACTAGTGAAATATGCGTTCAAAAACTAAGTTCCTTAATTTGACGTTAGCACAAAATACGTAAAAATGTAGCTATAATCGCAGACACGGTCGCTCGTTAAACCGTCTTCAATATTATAATTTAAGTCATTTAAACTCGTAAACTTTATGTTCCGTAATGACATTTACTTCGTCTGCCAGTTTTGGTTCTTGGAAGCCGATGAAAAATGCTTTTGCTTTATACAGGAATTATGTAGTATGGTGACTCTGTAAAATTTGTGAATAATGTTAAGAATTAGCTATGCCGTAATTATTAAAAACAAAAAATAGGCGTGAAAAACTTCTATTGACAGATTGACCAAAGTACAGAACCAGGGGATTTACAATAAGATGTTTATTTAACTGCCAAATTGCAAACATACATCCCGACGAATTCAAAAGAATGAGTCCAATTCGAGTCATTCCTTTTACACATGGAACGAGTAGCAATTGACTTCATTCTAGTGTAAATAACAAGTTGGTGAAATGTAATTTACATTTACAGTATTTTGACATCCAATATTTTGTATTATTTAGACATTAGCTATTGTTGTTAATTTGACATACAATTTATAATTTATGTTTATGCATTTATCTTCCTTAATCGTATTATGTTTAAATTATTTTCTAACTTTTGCTCTAGATTTTATGTGAACAACTGAACATTATTGTAAATTAACGATTTTTGTTAAAAGACCAACAAATCCTTCTATTCTATTCTATCGTTAAGGCCGTGACAAATTCATCCAATGGGGGCTTCTCACAATGTAAAGAAGCCCAAGTCATAGTCAAAGTAAGTCAAAGTCACGGCTTAATAAAGAAGGAGACTACAAATTTCAGTAGAGTTTTGGAAGCAACACTCACGCACGTAATTCGGCACAAACACTCGAAAAAATACTCTAATGAAAAAAACAACAATGCGTCGACATGATTTTTCCCGCGTACCTGTCAAAACCAGGGTTGGATTCGGGTACGTTGAAAAATATAGTACAAGACTATCAAAATAGTAGTACGCCGATAGTACACTTTTTTTTTAAATCTTACATTGTTTAAAAAAAAGCTATTAATCAATAAAATAGATAGTTAGAATCAACATGTTTATACAAAATTTACTTTTGTTCTAAATTATGTAAGTTCTTGGCTATTATTCTCTTCAGCCTTAGCAAGTAATCATAAAAACATCTCTTCTAAACTGCGAGTATACGAAATAATAAAATCGGTACTGTTGTTTTTTTTTTTAATGACTTGTGCTGTTGGCCGCAGTTGGCCTCTACAGCGTCACCGGACTGTGAACCGGTACTGTTGCCACTTTTGCTGCATTTTATTTTCTTAGATTTTGGCGTCGCACTCCAAGCATTTGCCAGTGTCAAGTTACAATTTTAAGTTTCATAATTTAAATACACAAAATGCGAAGCCAAAATCAAAAAAGATGAAGAGGAAGTATTGTTCACATTGTGGTAAGCTGTCAAACAAAACTCAATGATTTTTTTTTACAGATGGTTTGGCTATAAACGGGTGTCATATTTACCTATTTTTGTCTTTTCTAAGTGAAGTAACGAAATTGTAGTATTTTTCCGTACTATCCTTAGGTATGGATATTATCTAGTACGGAGCATGAAATAGTAGTACAAATACTATAATTATAGTACGAAATCCAACGCTGGTCAAAACTGATACTAAACTCTAACGAGGTTTTGGCGGGAACGCGGAAAGTTCGCGTCGCCGCCGCTTTATAGTTTTTTCTAAAAGTCGTGTTTCTTCGAGTGTTTATGTATAAAATAGTGGTGTTTTATTCATAAAGTGCCAATTACGAGCGCGAGTGTGGGTAGCGATATAATGTGGCGAAACATGAGTTTTCGTGTTGCTATCAAAACTCCATTAAGGCTTGTAATAAAGGCACAACTACTTTACTAGAGCATGACCGGACTCGACCAAGACTTACTTTGTGTGACTTAGACTTATTTCATTTATGATATCTACTTGAAAACATGGATATACTAAACATAACAAAAAAATAGAAGAAGTTTCGGGTTCTACAGTATTTATTGAATACCAAATTTCAATGTCCGAAGCGAGTGGGGCTGGATCAGTCTAAAATCAAAGTCAATTCTATTGGTTTTGTAATTTAACTTTTAAGTGAGTTGAGTTTCTGGCATTAGGTAGGTATTACTGCAAATTGTAGCGCGAGATTTCGGCTCCTCCTCAAAAGATGACCTTGGTTTTAATTGAGTCAGTTATGGCTTTTTAATCAGTTTTTCAATGTTATTGTCATTTTGCGACGATAATCTTAGTTTATTTCGGCCCCACAAGAAATTAGGACATTAAATGTGAAATACGCAAGAGTTTTGGAAGTTAATTAGTTTTTATATCATTTAAATAGCCCATTTTTAAGTAGGGTTTAGGTTCAATTTCCACTCGGGACAAATATGTGACAAACAGATGTTTCTTGCGTTTGGATGTTTATTTTTTATGACAAATGAGTTCGGTGTTTGAGCACAGCTCACTTGATGTGAAGTGACGGTGTAGTCGAAGTATAAACAGAAATTGTTAATGGTACTTATTGAAAAAATGAGTTATACATTCATAATAAATTTATAAAATATAAATAAAAAGCGTACAGCCCACTGCCACTTCTGCTTACTAATATGATGCTGAGCTATCGTCTGTAATTTTATTAGAAGTACGTAAATCTCGCAGATTGATATGCTAGTTTAGTGCTTCACAAAAGAATTGCTTTTACTTGGTGGTAGATCTTCTTAGCAGGAGGTTGTCTAGGTAGGTCCACCGCAGTACCAGTTATTCTGCCGCTAAGCAGTAGTGTGTAAACATTACTGTGTTCCGGTTTGAAGGGTACTGCAGCTAGCGAAATTACTGGGCTGTTGAGACTAACCATCGAAAGTCTCAAAGTAGTGAGTGCCAAATTTTTTGGATGCTACATGTTGCTGCTAGAATACTTCACTGTCTAGTACTTTATGCCTCCAAGACGCAAGGAAAAGACATTAAATATTAATACTTTCTGTTACTGACGTTTGTACCCTTTGAAGAGTTTGTTACGGAACTATTCCCATGTCTTTGATCAAACACCATTCTCAAGAAAACGTGCCATGTTGTATCATTACATCGGCGACATAAACAAACCGTCGTATTCTCAACCGTCTTTACGGACTAATAAGGAACAGAAGGTAAGCTAGAGCAGCCACAACTACAGATTAGGATAAGTAGTGTAGTAGTACAGAATTATCGTACTAAATCCGAGCATATCAGGACCTGGCCAAACGTTTAGAGGAGGCTTCAGGTGACCAGAATGCTGGTCAAAAGCTTAGCATTGCCATCCAGCGTGGCAATGCTGCCAGCATTCTGGCCACATATCCCTCCTCTGACGGACTTTTAGATTAAGCTTTTTGCATACATTTTGTGAATAGTATTAATTTAAGATTTTTTAAATAAATCGCAATTTTATTTTGTTACATAATATTTCATTACTAACACCAAAGTTAGTCACATATCTGAATTAATAGATTCAGGTGTTACTTTGCGGAAGTTCATTTTAAGGTATAGTGGAGTAATACTTTAAGTGAAAAAAAAATAGTTTGAACTTGGTTTTGTAGGTTATAATTGTTTTAGGTTTAATAGGATACTCGTCCTTGTTGTAGGCAAAACGACTTATAAGCGGAAATATACTAAAGGTATAACTCCAGTGCTTCAAATTTCGTAATTAAGTATATAAATAACAATAAATTAACAAAGTATTAATTACATGTCAATATATTAAAATTAATTAATAAATAGAACAAATCTTGAAGGTTTCAAGTCACAAAAATACATCAATATGAGTATAAAAACATGAGAATTGGCACAATGCACCAGCAGGCCATGGCCGAAAAATAACAAAGAAAAAAACTCAATATGGGTCTGTGAGTCGAAGGACATTGTAAAACTAAGAAATTTTCACCAAATTTCTATGTCACGTTATATCCGTAGGTACTACTTTTTTAAATCTCTGAGTCTGTAGTCTCTAACCGACCGGAAAAAATGATGTCGCCACGTGTTGTCTTATTTGCTAAAACTTGTGCTTTATAAGTGTTTTAAAAATGATGACATTCTATAGTGTCAAATTATGCACAAACATAATATATTTTCGTTTGTTTCCGCCAAAAACCTTCTAATTGGTATTTTTATGTATTCTTAGTCATGGATACTACAAAAAACGCTTAATTGTTCTCAGTGTTACCAGTCTGTCTTTAATTTATTCACGACCGTGTTTACAGTAGCGCTCGAACATTAACTTGGTTTAATGTAAATCGAGCTTACTATTATTATTAAACATAACATGTTATTTGAAACATCGTCTAACATTTGCGAGAACTGGAAACAGTGCGAGTCGCTATCTAAATTATTATTGTTTAATCAAACTTTGTTAAACAATCTAGACACTAATAACTTCACACTGACAAATGTTCAGAAAATACGACGCCAATCTAAGAAAAAAAGAAAGAATTTGACTTTACGTCGATGTCAAATGTTACGGTTCTTGTATTTTTTTAATAATTTTTTTGGCGTCCCGAGGACGGATTATTTTCTACCTATTACAATACGTGGTTTTGATACTTTGCTTACACTCAACGTTGTACCGTGGCAGAAATTGAAGGTTTGGAGTATGAAAAGGAATTCCCCATACACCAAATGGTATGCTAGTTAAAAATACTAAAAGCATAGTTACGACAAAAATTAATAGCCAAATTCACTAAATCATCGTAGTACCAAAAGTGCTTAATGGCAGCACTGTTTCCGAAATAACATTACCTCAACTTTAAAAAAAAAACTGTATGTAAATGAATCACAAAGTCGAAAGGTCCGATAAAGCAATACTGTGTATTGCTGATAACTTTTAGTACGCAACTAAAGTACCAAAACACGCAATACTTTAACTACTTAGAGCCCAATGATCGAGTTATACAATCGGATAGAGGAATAACAGTTTAAAAATACTTTTAAATGTGAAATGTCTTTAAATCCGGTTAAAAACTTGAAGACACCATGGTGGAATTGTAAAATTGCAAATGAGATTTGATACCGTTAGGAAAGTTTTGTTTCAAACCAACTTAATACTCAAGAACTTGTATAAAAATTGCTCTATTTTAAAACTGCAAGTTTTAAAAGAATTTCCGACGGTGTTTCATCACTCAACTTGGCTACTTCACAATGTTTTACACCCCTTGTCGAAAAAACTTGATTTTTCGATATCGTGGAATCGTACATCTTAAATAATAGAAACTGTCAGATATTCCATTACAATAAAAAGGAAAGGGGCCATCATTTTTAATATGTTTTAGGTGTTAAGGCCACAGATGTTATCTAAATAAATCGAATAAGCCCCGTTTTTCTAAACTGCCCCAATGCAGGGCGCGAGCGTCTTCTCATTGTGAGAAAGGTAAGGCCCATTGTCAACCACTCTGGCCAACTTTTTTTATGAACTCTCGGCCATGTAACCTACATATCCGAGAGTTCATAAAAAATCCTCGAGATTGGAATCCAGATAGTCTCCCAACTATTACATCACGATAATTTCGCCAACTCTAGATGTGATTTTCAGGAATTTCTTGTTGTTATGTCAAAAAGAAATACACTAGAATATAGGTTCTGTTTTTTGGCCATGACTAACTGACAACGTAGTGATCCAATAAGGATTGCTTTCTTTCCCAAAAATATCCAGTATAAATAATAATCGTCGTACCAACTGTGACCCACACAGTTGTTACGAGTGGTATTGGTATATACTTTGAGTGTACGTATATGTACCAAGTCGAAAGGGGATTATTGTACTTATCACTATAAACAATTTAACTCTGGGCACAACTTTGAAATCGCGAAAAAAATTAGCAGTTGCATAACTGCTGTTGCTGTTCTATGATTATGAATTTTAATTTAATTTTGTATATTTACATGTCCTGTACTATAGACATGTTTCTGAATTAAATGGATATACTAATAATAGAAAAAAAGTATGTAATATATTCATAAAATGAAACATAAAACTCAAGCTTAGAAACCTGTTTATGGATTACACATGAAGTACATGGCTCGGTATAAATCCATATTGTGCCTGCGAACTCTTTCCAAAGAAAACTAATTCGAAAGAGCTTGAAAGTCACGTTTTAATGCATCTCATCGAATAACCAATAATTCGTTCGGAGTACGCTCGTAAACGGTAAAAAGTTTAGCACTCAATGTCAGGGAGAAACTCGTAAATAAATCTAACGCCATTTTTATTACTTTTTGGTATTGGATCTGGTATTTGTTATACCTGGTAAGTACATTTGTTTTTGGGGACTGAGAGCAAAAAAACTCGAAGGGCTGGCATTTCGACTGGTCGATGCCATTCTTGATCAAAACGCTGGCCTCTTATTTTGCACAAAGGCTAAGTATTGCCAAACAACGCGGCTGTGGGGACAGCGTTTTAGTAACTATTTCCATTGATGATAGCTAGCCCAGCTTCACCACATTCATACAATGAAAACAACTCTAGTGCTCGAAAGTACCCCTTTGTTGAAGCTGTTCTGAACTTGACCAAGACTGGACTTTGACTATAACTATAGCTTCGAGGCAACTTATTTAACTTTTGAAACTTGAAAATATAAAATACCTACTTGTGTGGTGTATGTTTTTAAGTGGCCTGTTGTGTCGTGCGCTTGGCCGATAGTCTTTTGTTTCGGCAGCGTGGTTTTGTCAAATAAATGGTTTGATTCGAAAAGCATTTCACTGTGTTGTTTTAGTTAAAATACACATTAACTTGACACTGGCAAATGCTCAAAACGCGACGCCAAAACAAAAACGGACGATTTAAAAATTGGCCTGGCCTTTTAGGAACAAACGTTCAAGATCGTCTGCTTTAAACAAAGAGTAGGAGGCACATATAAACTGAAGTGGCTATGACATTCTGTAGATGAGGCACGAACTGAGAGGATACACATAAAACCAAGTTATGACTGTGCCGTCTATTAGTCACTGACGTTTTACTGTACAGGTTCTTCCGGTAAGTATATGACACAGCTTGGTGTTATAATTTATCGCAATGCATAAAAATTGATCAATAAGGATCATTTTGCATGCATAGTCGTCTATTACAGTAAAAGTTTATTTTTTGTCCGTCTGTCTGTATCTTGAAATAGCATCAGACCAAAATCACTCAAGGTATTTGAGTCTCAGCTCTTTATCTAACTATCTTATATAACTAAACTTATCTAACTCTTTATATAGTCTCAGCTACCTACACACCAAATTTCATCCAAAGCCAATACAATTTCAATAGTTTTTGCGTGAAAGAGTAACAAACATCCATCCATACTTTCATATTTATAATATTAGTGGGATACCTATGTATTTACAAAAAGTATATAGACATAACTCAAGCGGAATTTAAAAGTAAAAGTATAATAATACGTGTGCCAAGTCGAATCAGTAAAAAATAAAAAATGCATTGTTTGAATGCAAAAACACAATCGCGTGCGACCGAGCTATTAATAAAATCACTAGTAATTAGTAATGCTTACAAACGCAATAAGAGCTGAAATCTATCAGAGGTTGCTAAACTAAATGTATTTTTAATTTGTTGGAACTTTTCGTAAGTGAACGTAGCTAAACAAATACAATTTTGTATTTGTTTAGCAAAATTTTTTTAAGTTTTTAATTTTAATAGTATAGATAGATATATTATACTGCTAAAAATGAGTTTCAAAATCAAAACGCAACGTCAGCTTTCTTAGGGAAGGGGGTTAACCTCGACCAGATCCTTTAAATAGCCTCGCAATTGTATGTGTTATGTGTATGTGTTAAACAGTAGAGACATGACATATCCCTGCCGAACACCGGACTCAGTTATGACTCTCAGTATCAAAGAGGGCGTCATCTACATACACCGCTGCTGTGCTATATCTGTACAAATAGGACTAATCTCATTAAATACAAATACTAAAGCGTAAATGGTCCACAAAGTCATACCAGTTTCTGCGGACGTGAAAATTTGCCATAATTTTTTGCCGCTCAGTGGCATTTATTAAGTCAATTATTGTGTAGGCTGTGTATTATTACAGTGCCGGCTAAACTCCTTATTCGACAAAAAGTTTCATAAATAAATTAAACGTAAAAGAGAATCCTAGTGTTTACAGTTAAACGATCCAGGGACGGGCTTAGGATGTGTATGTTTTTACTTGCATAAATTATCACTAAACAGTATAAAACAAGAGTTAATTGAAAAATTAAAAAAAAAATAAGAATGCTAATCAATAAATATTAAATGACATTTAAAAAAAACGACACTATGATGTAAGGATTCTAACGATATCTCATACATCCAAATCTGTTAAGGTATTTAAAAGTTAAGTTGGAATGAATAAACTTACACATTACTCCATATTTGGACAGTCATGTAATAAAGCCGCGTTTCGCGTGTCTGTTTATTTCCTCATTAAACAAAATTTCAGTACAGATTAAAAAAAATTGAGCACTAAAAAAAAAGGTCTGCTTTTGACAGTCATCTCTTTTGATGTTAAGAGAAGGTAGAGCTAGCTTGCCTTGAAAAAAATTTGCTCGATTTACTCTTACTCGATTACTTTACTCCATTTACTCGCTACTTTAAGGCACCCGAGTTGAACTGAAAAACTCAATCGAGCAGCACATTCCACTGTTTGGCTGTTCCCAGAATGAATGAAAGATTAAACCATGCGTGTTTTCCAGTGACTACACCGTCGCTTACCATCAGGCGTGTTGTGGTCAGATAAGTGTTTCACTCAATGGTATATAATAATAAATAATAAATAAATAAATATCGCAGGACATTACACACAGCGCCATCTGACCCCAAACTAAGCAAAGCTTGTACTATGGGAGTCAGATAACTGATAGAATACTTAAATATTTTTTTTTTGTTGTAAATACATACTTATAATACATACAGTACACCCAGACACAGACACACACTATGTATGTATTAAAATGAATAAAAAAATCATGACAATTCAAAAAATTTGACAGCCCTGTTAGTTCATTGGTAGTATGTCTGCTCCAAGAGCCGAAGGGCGTGGCTTCGATTCCCACCCAGTACAAGCATTTTGTGATATAAACAAATGTTTGTTCTGTGTCTGGGTGTACTGTATGTATTATAAGTATGTATTTACAAAAAAAAAAGACTATTTAAGTATTTTATCAGTTATCTGTCTTCCTTAGCACAAGCTTTGCTTAGTTTGGGGTCAGATGGCGCTGTGTGTAATGTCCTATGATATTTAAATTTATTTATTTATTTATTTACCAAGTAAGTCTTTTATGGGCTATTGACAAAAATGGTCCTAAAAACTAGAAAATGTATAAATTTAATTTGTTTACTTCCTAATTTTTAGAATACCCATGAACAAAGACTGCGTATACGAAAACTGTGCCAAGTTTTATCATTTAACGACCTGGTATATCATGATTTATTGACACTTCATTATTATGAAAATGACTGCGTCTTTAGCGACAACTTTACTAAAATGACCTATTTAAGTCCAGCAGTGGACTTTGATAGGCTGATCAAGAATCCTCACGAATCATAGTAAAAAAAACGGCCAAGTGCGAGTCGGACTCGCGCACGAAGAGTACCGTACCATTATCTATAAAAACGGCAAAAAAATCACGTTTATTGTATGGGAGCCCCTTTAAATATTTATTTTATTCTGTTTTTTAGTATTTGTTGTTATAGCGGCAACAGAAATACATCATCTGTGGAAATTTCAACTGTTTAACTATCACGGCCATGAGATACCCACAGCCTGGTGACAGACAGATAGACAGACGATCGGACAGCAGAGGCTTAGTAATAGGGCCCCGTTTTACCCTTTAAGTACGGAACCCTAAAAAGGTGATGTTATTCTAAGTCTAAACAATAAAAATAATTATTAGTGTTTTACCTATTATTTTATATGTATTTCATCTCAAATTCAGGTTTATTCTAAAATAGTCAAACAGAACAAATTAGTTGGAGAACTGAGTAAGTATAAATAAACTATAATAAACTATTTGACGTTTATCGTTGCAAAGCACAATTCCGATCGTTTAGGCGTAAAACACGGCAATTTGGCATCAACACGCGGAAAATATTTAGTTGCATCGTCTTCGCTACGATTTCATATCGCATTTTCATCAGTATAGGGTTGAATTAAGATTGTGTCTGAAATTATGGTAACACAAATCTTCAGTTACCGTTCGGTGTGAGAGACGACAGCGTTCGTTGAGTGTTTTATTGTTAAAAACTTTGATACTATGGAATTGAGTTTTGGTGGGCGAGCGGAAACATTCACTATATTTTTATCGAAAACTTATGTTTTTCGAATTTTTGTGTGTAAAAATTGTGATGTTTATATTTATAAATTGTCGAATTACGTGCCTGATTGTGGGAAAGTGATTTATTGTATTGAAACATAACTTTTCGTATTGCTTCGAAGAGCTTTACGTTTTTGTGTCCTATACGGGCGTCTCGTTGCATAACTTGATATATCTCAATTGCTCTATCGTTATGCCAAGTATAAAAGTGACAACATAATTCACAATTGTCATCAATTTGTTGACAAAAACGTAATTTCTATTTGCAAGCTTTTGCAACTTTTGTCCACAACGAATGTCAATTATCCATCTCTATATATTATATTAAGTTTATATTATAGTAATAAATAAAACGAAGTCGCTTCCCGCCGTCTGTACCTTCACTTAGATCTTTCAAACTATGCAACAGATTTTAAAGGGGGTTCCATCCCCTCAGAGTGATTCAAGAGGAAAGTTTATATGTATAATATGTGCATATAAAATGTAAATGAATATAAAAAATCCGAGAATTTCAAAGACTTGTGCGCTTACATTGCAAACGTTGGCTAAACCTTATGAGATAAATCAAAATAATGTACTACGTTAGTATCTACATTGCATCCGTGCGAAGCTAGGGCTAGTTGCTAGTAATGGATAAAATGGGTTAAATGTTAGAATGATTTTCTTTTGTAGCGAATTCGAGATAAATAAAAATATTGATGTTTTTATTGACGTTCCTGATTCTGGGAAAGTGATTTATTGCAGTAAGACAAAAATATAGACAAGTAACGCTTTAGGAGAATTTATTAGCTATTTATTACGGACATAAACACGCAATTTGTTAGGAAACCGCTTGTATTGCATGTAAAGTTAACAACGATGCGGTATAAACAATACATAGACAGCTAGTTTTAATGATCACTCGATGATCTATAATTATTCCACTCGAATGACTTGGGTTAATAATTCCGCCTAATTGAAATTTGTATCTGGGGAACGAATCAGAATATTGTAACAAAATATAGTTTAAAAAATTAAACAGATTACTTTTTTTTTCTTTAGTTTTGGCGTCGCATCTTGAGGATTTGCCAGTGTCAAGTGTTTCATATACTTTTTTTTTTCTCTTTTTTGTCATTGTGCCAATTCTCAAGTTTTAATTGTTTTTTACTAATAAAAAACGGGGAAACACAATGTAAAATGTTACATAAAACGAAACATACAACAACATAAAAGGACTAAAATCAGATCAGATAAGTTTACAAGTAGGTACGAAAAGAAATGTTAATAACTGAAAAGTGAACTGACCGCGCTAACCACAGCTATCATCGCTGTAAAATTGTCACATGTAATTAATTAATAACGAATATTATTGGATTTGTATTTAAATAAATAAATATCGTAGGACATTACACACGGCGCCATCTGACCCCAAACCAAGCTTGTGATGGAAGCCAGATAACTGAGACATATGTACTTTTTTTTTGTAAATGCATACTTATAATACAAACAGAACACCCAAACAAAACAAACATTTGTTGATACATAAAATGTTTGTCCTGAGCGGGAATCGAACCCACTCCCTTCAGCTCTTAAGGCAGATATGCTACCAATGAGCCAACCAAAATACAGCCCGTATTTGTATAGAAACTTCAGAATATTGTTATAGCTTTTGTAGTGATTCGATAAATAAATTTCATTACATCACTACGGTATAACTGGATTATGCTGGATTTATCGAAAACAAATTTAATTATACAGTCCTAGTGTTCGATTTAAATTTCAATGTCCTCCAACATTATGCATTCATCGTGCAAAAATAGTATTAAGTGCCGGCAGTAATGTTAATACCTACTAGTGAGAAGGTATTAGAATGCTATCAGAATATTATTGGGATTCTACGATAACGAATGTGAAATAGTAATATTTCAATTTTTTTTTAAGTTTAGTTTTTTTTATTCTGTTTTTTTTTTCTTTTGTTTTGGCGTCGCAGCTTGAGCATTTGCCAGTGTCAAGTGTTTCATATTTTCAAGTTTCAAAAGTTAAATACGTTGTCTCGTAGCTATAGTTATAGTCAAAGTCCAGTCTTGGTTAAGTACAGTCCATGTCAGTCAAGTCCAGTCAGGCTTTAGTAAAGTAGTGGCCACTTTACTATGAAGCTTCGATGGAGTTTTGGAAGCAACACGAAAAGTCATGTTTCACCACGTTATATCATTTTACCACACTCGCGCTTGTAATTCGGCACTTTATGAATAAAACACCACCATTTTTATGCATGAACACGCGACAAAACACTAGTTTAAAAAAAAATACAACGGGGCGACACGACTCTTTCCGCGTTCCCGCCATAACTCTTTTATTCTGTTCCTCTCGTCTCATTTTCGTTTACTTTTTTGTTTTTGGCGTAACACTTTATGCATTTGCCAGTGTCAAGTGTTACCATATTTTCAAGTACTTAGGTACAAAGTATGTTTAGTCATGCCCTAAAACGTAATAATGACTTTTAGCATTGATGGTGTTCTGGAAGCAACATGAAAAGTTATGTTACACCATATAGGTACACTTTGTAAATATAATACACCACTATTTTATACGTAAATACTCAAAAAAAAAACACAAGTTTTGAAACAATTTAATCTATGACAAGAGCTTTTCGCGTTCCCACCAAAATCCCCGTTTTTTTTAATTTTCGTTTTGTATGATGAATTTTTTTTTCTTTATCCTTTGGCTATAATTATCATAATTGCGCATACCATAAGTCTTTAATTGAAAGAAAAAAGTAAAAATAATAAATTAAATACCGCAAAATACATTGCAGGCTCGATATAGGTAAATAATAAAAAACCCGGAAAAAATATTTCACCGCATCGCATTATTTTCCAAAACTTTCAAATTGTGCTGTTTTATAAAATTCCGAATTAAACGCACGAGTGATAGAGAAAAATAAATGTAAATATTTAATGTTGTCAAATATTTCTTTTGTGTTATTCCAGAACTTCATCAAAGCCACTACTTTACTGAATTTAATCGTAATTTACTATTTCACTTTGACTAAGACTTATTTTACTTAATTTTATCGTGACAAATTTGAAAATATGAATCGCTGGCAAATTTCACGAAGTGCGATGCCAAAGAAAGTGTTAGAGAATAAAAAGTAAACAGGCAGTAAACGCTTCAAAACTGAGAGGAGTTTTGGCGGGAACGCGGGAACAGTCGTGTCGCTTCGTTCTATTTTTTTCCAAAACTAGTGTTTTGTCGAGTGTTTATGCATAAAAATGGTGGTGTTTTATTCATAAAGTGCCGAGTTACAAGCGCGAGTGTAGGAAGGTGATATAATGTGGTGAAACATGAGTTTTCGTGTTGCTTCCAAAACTCCATCGAAGCTTTATAGTAAAGTTGCCACTACTTTACTAAAGCATGACTGGCACGAACTGACACGAACTGGACTTGACTAAGACGACTTTGACGATAACCATAGTTAAGATACAGCAGAAATAACACTGAAGACGAGGCAGTATGGCTTTATAGCTTTAGCCTGCCCGAAAGGGCAAATTAACGAAAAAAAAAAAAAAAAGCTTCAAAACTGAAGCTCAGAATAAATAGTAATATTGTACAGAAGGACCATGAGAACTGGGCAATTAAATAATAGACGACCGTTTATTTGTGAGTTAGTAAAATCAATGAGCGCCTACACGTTAGAAAAAAGAACAGAAATAATCTTGAGTAGGAATGACTCCTTGGTTTAGTTTTTGCTCGGCTTACATGCAGACAAAAAACTTGATGCATTGGTGTGACTTAAAATCTTGGTGTACTTTTTGCTATACTGATTCTGCTAATTCTGCTGTCCATAATTACATACATACTCTATGTTTTTTTTGCTTCAACCAATGTCAGGAGTTTTGGCGGGAACGCGGGAAGAGTCGTGTCGCCCCGTTGTTTTTTTTTCCAAAACTTGTGTTTTGTCATAAAAATGGTGGTGTTTTATGCATAAAGTGCCGAATTACAAGCGTGAGTGTGGGAAAATGATATAATGTGGTGAAACATGATTTTTCGTGGTGCTTCCAAAACTCCATCGAAGCTTTATAGTAAAGTCGCCACTACGTTACTAAAACATGACTGGACTTAACTGACACGGACTGTACTTGACCAAGACTGGACTTTGACTATAACTAAAACTACAAGGTAACTTATTTAACTTATGAAACTTGAAAATTTAAAACACTGGCAAGTGCTCAAAATGCGACGCCAAAACCAAAGAAAAAAAAATGTCTCTTGACTGTCTCAACTGAATTGTCATTTAATGAATAATTATATCATTTTGATCTCAAATTAAAATCTGAGATTTTGATATTACATTCATATAAATCCTCATAAATAATACGAAATTGTTTGTTAGTGCATAGATTTAAATTCATTATATTATTAAATCTATAATAGTGACACGCCAATCAGCCCTATATTCGACTCTTCGCTTCCATCCACTGCCAGTTGTTCTACGTATATCGTCACTCCGTTGAGTCTCAGGGCGTCCGTTTGCCAAATCGTGGACTCCGCTCTAGAATGCGTCTACCTCAACAGTTTATCGGTTTAACGACAGATATCGCTAGCCTACTTGAACTTCTACGCCACCCATACGTTGAGCCATCTCGTTGACTTTGTTGTCTGGCGAATACTTCGTTCCGAATATATAAATACCGAGCATAACTCGTTCCATAACTCGCTGCATGACTTCGAACTTGTGAACCGCTCCAATTGTGGCATTTCGGCATTGTAAGTCAAAACATATGGACACCACTGATTAAAGATTTTTGTCTTGAGACTTTGCGGAATGGGCGACGAGAAGACTCGTCGACGTTTTTCGAAAGCTGCCTATTCCAGTAGTAACTTCTCTTGGCCTCACTTTCAAAGCTGTGTTTATCTATTCCAAGCGTCTACTTTTGGTAAATATATTTCTAAACAATCTCTATTTAAAGCCAGGCTATTTGAATTGTTACGTAAAAATATCATGAAAATGTAACATTCGCTGTTACAAATGCCCAGTGATCGTCTGAATATTTTCAACGCAGTCCGGCCCTGGTGCGGAACCGGTTCGCAACTTTGTTGCAGCGTACTCATAATTGTTTTATTAGTTTTTTATCCGGCCAACTGTCCGCTGCAGTGCAAACGAATGCATTGGCCTATCGATCAATATAATTTAATTACAAATAAATTTTGAAGAGCAATTCACACAGCGCCATATAGCTTTAAACTAAACAAAGCTTGGACTATGGGAATCTTATACAATAATTATGTATAATAAATGAATATTTATAACGATATATCCCTCCTGTGACTTCGGAACAAGCTGGTGCTGCCGCATCTAAAGCTAAAAACCTCAAATGGCATATATATAGTTATTTGGATAGAATGTATCTTTTTGTGCCGTTTGGGGTTGAAACTTTAGGTCCGTGGGGGCCGACCACTCTCGAACTGTATCTGGACCTGGCCAAACGTTTAGAGGAGGCTTCAGGTGACAAGAATGCTGGTATCTACTTTGGTCAAAAGCTAAGCATTGCCATCCAGCGTGGCAATGTTGCTTGCATTCTGGCCACATATCCCTCCTCTGACGGATTTTTAGACTAAGTTTTTTGTATGTTTTTGTAGTAGTTTTTTTTTGTAGTAGTAGGTCTTTTTTATTTAGTTTAATAAATTTTAATTTAATATAAATCCGCAAAGACCAATTCTCATAAATCCACATTTGACATTGTGCAACCAAGTAATTGACGTCGCACGCTTGTTTGCGTTTGCGCACACAAGTAAACAGGCTCAGTACTGGGAAGTTAGGAACTAGCTGGGACAGTGACCTAGGTCTTGCCAGTGACCTACTAAACAACCTGGGCAGACCGTAGTGTCGCTATGTGGACAGGAATCTGACGATCACGGAATTGAACGCAAGGCATTCCGGTTATTGGCAAAATGGGTGGAACAAGATTTTTTCGTTTGCAATTTCGTATTTAGGACCTTAAGTTCTTCATATCTTCCAGGTATATCTTATATCTTACAGGTTTTTTGACTGTCTCGGTGTTTTACCACAACTCATCTGATATTATGTGACGGTGTGGTCAAAGATGGGAAACATACTTAGCCAGGAATGGAACTGACTCTCAAAAGTGAGGCTGCTGGAATTCACTGTTAGATGGATGGTAGCTAGCAAGTACCCTACCACCATATTATGATTTCCTCGCGATGTTTTCCTTCACCGGTAGCTCAAGTTCATTATTGGGGTTGAACCCACACTCTTCGGCGTACGAACCGACTGCGTTAACCACTGAGCTATCATCGCTACAAAAATTTACGGAGAACGGTACTAGTTGAATGGATACTCATAATTTTGAGCAACTTAAAGTTATACAAAAAATCGGCAATTCTATAAATATTTTGTTAGGTGTGAATTAAGTGCGTTTTTTATGGAACAGTTGAATTTTTTGTTTCATGGTTTCAAGGTTGTTAAAGTACAAACACCCACAGTAAAAGTTGTTCTTTCGCAGTCTCCACTCTAGTACAAGTCTACCCCAACATTTTTTCAATTCTGCAGACAGTTATACACAGCCACGAGCGCTACTGAATAGCTCACGTGACATGTCGTTTTTATGGGTATACAATTATGTTCACGAACTTTGCAAAGTAGTTTTTTTAACTTGTTAAAAACTAGTTCACTTCGATGAATGAAAAAACCGGGGTGTTGTTGTGTCGTTAACACAGTCCAGTCTAGTGTGTGTAAATACGTGTTCAGATGCCCCTGTTTCTAGGCTTCACTCGACGTACCAAATTCCTTGATTCTTTAACTGTAAGTGATGTAATTAAATTTTGATATAAATTTTTACATACGAGATCCAATCAGTAATGAGGAGATCTGTAGACGAACTAAAGTAACCGACATAGCCCAAAGAATTAGCAAATTGAAGTGGCAATGGGCAGGGCACATTACACGCAGAACTGATGGCCGATGGGGCTGCAAAGTTCTGGAGTGGATACCACGGACCGCAGCGTAGGACGTCCACCCACAAGGTGGACAGACGACCTAATAAAGACTACAGGAACGCGCTGGATGCGAGCGTTTGTCCAGCAGAGGACGTTCTACGGCTGAAATGATGATGATGTGGCTTCAATACCCCCGATTTTGTTATCCTTGCCTTATCCACAATGAATGCAAATTTAAAGAATTATTCACGTTGAACAGTTTCTTTTAGATTTTTAAATGTATTCAATAACGAATTGAAACAGATAAAGATTTCTTGAGACACGACGCCCGCGCTCATTTTTCTTACAAAACATGTCAAGGATTCGACCATGTCTTATGCCTCATTACTTATCTTTTTTTTTTATTGACCGTTTTTGGATGATCATCTGACAAGTGGCATGCTGCAGAGGCGCTTTCACAAGTTCTGGGATGCAAACCGAAATAAATGTGTTTTTTAAAATACAATTTTGTTCATGTACTTATAGTTCACGAGGTACCTTACGTTTTCTTTTTTTTCTTCGCCAAAAGCAAGAAAAAAATATTTGTTTATATTTTTATTTTACATCGAAAAGAAACAGCTGCTAATTGAGAAAATAAATAGGAAATAAGTGATCACACAAACGCCTAAAAAGTTTTCACTTGTGCTATCTGGAATATAATGCCCCGAGCCCACCGGCGTGGGAACAGATGTAAGAATTACACATAATAATATTATACATAATTATTTTATTGTATACTATTCTCGGCATAAGAATAAATACGTAACGTAATTATATCTAAATAGTATAAAACAAAGTCGCTTCCCGCCGTCTGTACGCTTAGATCTTTCAATGGATTTTGATGCGGTTTCCATCAATAGACAGAGTGATTCAAGAGGCATCACACTCGCGGTTTCAGCCGCGTAATTCCCGTTTCCGTTGGGAATACTGGGATAAAAAGTACACGGGTGACATAGGTCGGAATAGTGTAGCTTCCCAACGGTGAAAGAATTTTTGAAATCGGTCCAGTAGTTTAGGAGCCTATTCAATACAAACAATCAATCAAATCTTTCCTCTTTATAATAGTATAGATACATGCATATGCACCACATTGGTATCTACATTGCGTGCGAAGCCGGGGCGGATCGCTAGTTATCAACAAACAATTTATCAATTGTATCAATCCCGTAACTTTACTTTGGTGTAAATGGTGTATGTCAAGCGAAAATTATACGAACAAGAAGTCTCCCCCATTTTCAACGCATCATTATATATCTGTAACTTTTTTTGTAATCCGTAATCCCGGCTTTCGAATGTGGTGTATAGTTAACGAATGTTTTTTGAATAATTTCCGTTCGCCAAACAAAATAAAAAAAATTGTTTTGAAATTAGACAATCGCACACAAACCGGTTTACAAAGAGGTAATGCCGAAGCAGGTGTACTTAACTTAATAACCTGCCTAATTTGTGAGAAGCAGTGGACGATTAGGCATTCAGGCCGGCTAAACAGTTCGCCACACACTATCTGTTAAATAACTATTATTAAATTTGAAGTGTAAAGCGCCATATTTTTACACGACTGCTCAAAAAGGAGTGTAACGTTCAATTTCAAGTTCATTTATTGTATGAAAGTGGGATTAATTAAAAAAAAAGCCTTAACCGACTTTGATGTGAGTAGTATTACAATTTTTGCATACACAAAAACAGAAAAACAATAATTAAAATTTTAACTACCATGTCTAAAAAGACTAAAAAGGACAAAACCTTTTGAGTTAGAGTATTAAGTTAGTAATGTGAGTGCAGTGAGTACTACATATTATAGAACACAGTCGTGAACAAAGTGTCTTCCCCTTAATAGAGACCGTAAGAAAAGTGTCGATGGACGCATTCTTCGATTATACTCTACTTAGCAATTTAAGTTATATTAAAATTACTTATTAGTCTCAACTAGGCTAGATTGTAATAACAATGAGGTATCTAACAAAACAGATATCTACATCATTAGAAGGAAAACAAAAAAATAACTTCCATGTCTAATGAATCTCGGTGAAACTTAATGGTAGATCTCCATAGCAGGAGATTTTATTCTGCTGCCAAACAGTAGTGTGTAAACATTACTGTGTTCCGGTTTGAAGAGTACTGCAGCTATAAAATAAATAATGGTGTTTTATTTATAAAAAGTCGGATTACAAACGCGAGTGGGAGAAATATATATATATATGTAGTGAAACATGACTTTTCGTATTGCTTCCAAATTTCCATCGAAGCCTGTTTTAAAATTTACCGTTTACTTTATTAGTGCATGGCTGGACTCGATAAAACTTACTTTGTATGACTTCGGCTGTGATTTATTAACTCACTAGCCAGCCGCACTCCGCAGTGTTACCCGCTACATTTTTTCGGGACAAAAAGTAGCCTATGTGTCAATTCAACTATCATACCAACATCAACTTTACTTGGTGGTAGATCTCCTTAGCAGGAGGTCGCCTAGGTAGGTACCACCACAGTACCAGTTATTCTGCCGCTAAGTAGTGTGTAAACATTACTGTGTTCCGGTTTGAAGGGTACTGCAGCTAGCGAAATTACTGAGCTGTTGAGACTAACCATCGAAAGTCTCAAAGTAATGAGCACCAAAGCAGCGATGCCCTGGACTTTGTTTTGTTACTCAAAGTTCTGTGTATCGCTGCAATGGTCATGGACAGGCGTTATCTCTTACCATCAGCAGAGCGTCTAGTTCGTCTCAATACTTTTTCACATAAAAAAAAACATTAAAATTGGTCCAGCTGTGTCTAGAAGTAACAAATATACAAACATAGTTTTTTTATAGTATTAGGTACTTGAAAATATCAAAACCCTTGGCAAATATATAAAGTGCGATGCCGAAAATAAAAAAGAAAAAGATAAATCCGTCGGGTCCGTGTCAGTCCTCAAATAGGAATGTGCTTGTGTAATCAATATTAATGGTTACGCATATTATATTGCAGAGTTATACCGGTTGTAAAATCAATCTCAATAACCGGTATGAAGTCTCCTGGCGGCTTTTAAAACTTATTAGATACTGCGCATTGATACATAAATTGAGATATTTTGTCTGTCTACACTCGTGACGAGAAGGCTCGTGAAAATTCTAAAAGGATCGGTGTGTCTGCTTCACGTTCGTTGGTTGGTACACTCTTGGAGACAGATACACAATTTCGCGCACGATTTCATAACACTCCAATTTGAAAAAAAAACGATACGAATTTGTAATACACTTGTTAGGGTTCCGTACCCAAGGGCTAAAACGGAACCCAATTACTAAGACTCCGTCCGTCTGTATGTCTGTCCGTCTGTCACCAGGCTGTATCTTAAAAACCGTGATAGTTAGGCAGTTGAAATTTTCTCAGATGATGTATTATGTAAAAAATAGAATAAAATAAATATTTAAGGGAGCTCCCATGCAACAAACGTGATTTTTTTTGCCGTTTTTATAGATAATTGGTCGGAACCCTTCGTGCGCGAGTCCGGCACGCACTTGGCCGGTTTTTTTAATACAAGAATCATGAGATGAACATCATGAACATCATGAATTGTTCTTCCGATGGCAAGGGGCAACGCCTGCCCTTGACTTTTGCAGCGGTACCCGAAACTTTAATTAACAAAACAAATTGCAGGGCATCACCGGCCGTCACTACTTTGATACATTACATGGTTAGTTTCATCAATCCTGTCATCTCATTAGCTTCATTGATTTATAGACCGAAACAGCTGTGTTTACTTAATACTGCTAGACGGCAGAATATCTTATACTGCGGTGGTAGGCACCTACGTAGACGACCTCATTGCTAAAGGTCTGCCAACTAGTAAATTATTTTTTTAAAGACCTGTAAAGTAGGATTTATGCATTTCTATTCTATAGTCTCCTTCTAGCTTGCTCTCAGACGAATAAATGGTCCAAGAGTTTGCCTTATTGTTATTGTTTTTTGGGGCAAATTTAGTAATTATTGATTTTTTTTTCACAGAAATGGGCTAAAACAAAAAGTTGTTTTAGCCCATTGTGCGAACTATTCTCAAGAACGTTGAAACTTTAAAACTTATAGTACTTGTTTCTCATTTTCAGTCGGCGCATGAACCCACCGAGTCCCCGAGCACGTCGACAGCGGGGCGAAGCGCCGGCGACTGAGAAGCCTGGCCGAGTGGGTGACACCCAAGTGTGTAGGACACCACGTAGTGATAGATCTGTAAAGTGCATGGACGGTATTTGACAGGCGACTCTAACTGTAAGAGCCTATTTACGAGAATCTGACACAATAGAAACATTAGTGGCCAAAGCGTATTTCAATTTTTTTAAACTTTATAATTTAACAACCACTTTTTCGCGCGAAAGTTTAAGCAAGTTTTTTCTTCATGTTATTTTTTGGTTGTAGTTATTAGAACAAACAAAACCTTACAAGTTCTTAAACAAAACTTTATAAAGTTTTGTTCAAGAACAATGCTAAAATTATCTTGTTTGTTATCATTATGCAACTTTTAAAAATGCCGGCCATACATGTAACCAGTGTATGTCCGGCACATATTTTTAACAAGCGGATCTGTCACATTTATAAAGATGCTAATGTCACTGTCAATAACGAAAATAGTCTCTTACAGAAAGAACGCCCTGGGCGTTACGCGGAAAGCTATTGAACCATTTTGGACGTAATTTTTTTGTGGTGAATAGAGGTTTTTTGCAAGATATGCTGGTCCATTTTGCATAAATTGTGCATGTTATTAAACTTATAGTTTTATTGAGGCTTATGTATTAAATACTGGCCTGGTAATGTCGGGCTACGCTAAGGTAACAAAATACGTTTTTGTCACAATTAATTTTAGCTTGGAAATATGTGATCAGATTTATTGACTGAAAACGAAAGCTAAAGGAAGAGACTATAGGGGAGGCAATTAAGTGCATAGAATATTTAAGTCCTTATTATAAATGTTTTTAACAACGCAACTGGTCAGCGGCACACATCACATTCTTAGTTAAATATAAGATAATAATGAAACTAACCAAAATCGTTTACTTGCTAAGTAGTAAGTAACTGAATATCAATGTAAGTTTTTGAAAGTTATTTAAATGAAATATTAAATTCTAAATTCCAAAGTTATCCCATCCATCGAAATCCATCCATAACTTTTGAAATCGGATTTGAAATATCTACTTAATATTTTACGACTTTCGTCTTTATAATGTGTTCTAATTCTAACTTGTATTGAAAAGGGTAGAATTTTTATTGGTTCGTCTTTATTCACTCCTGTAACGTGACGTCGTGGTAACAGGGGGTGGGAAGAACGCAGGCGTCGGGCGGGGCGCAAGTCGCGCCGCCCCTCTAGCAACCCCCTCAGAAATTATTGCCATCCTGGAATACCTATTATCATCTGTTTGAGTTGGTAGATAGGTGGTAACGTAGAAACTCGCTCCAACTATAATTTGTTATCAATAACTGGCAAACACGAAACGTGCGATGCCAATGTGCGATGTCATTTTACTCATTATAATTAAAAACTTTATCTATGGGCTCAAATCTGAAATCTTGAAAAAAATAGGTGTTCTATGGAAGAAGTACCGTGAACCCTTAACACCTGTTTTATTCACGATTTCGTAGATGAGCAAGCTCATAACGTTGTAGGTATATGTTATTATTCATGGTCTTTGCGCTATTGATACTTAAAAAAAACTGCAAGTCCAATCTTCAGTGAAAACCTAAATTAAATGTTTCAAACACAAATAAGCAATGAACAACTAAAAAGTCACAGCAATAGTATTTTAATAACGGCACAACACAGCGCGAGCGCAACTTGTCACAAACGTCAAATTAATCTGGGGGTCAATTTTTCATAAATTTTGGTAACATGCGAAAGTTTTTTTTTCGTAAATTGCCATAATAGCTATACTGTCAGTATTGTCACAGAATAAGTAATAGAAAGATCACTCAGAATAAAATAAGAGTTTAGGTAAATAAAACATTACTTACCTACTAAGGCTGTCACCAGCTCATACAGAAAACGAAATCGTAAAGCTCGTGCAACATGCCTTCAATTTGGTTTGGCAAGTGTTTAGCTGCGAGAATCGGGTCGACGAAGTGTGACATTGTGTGACATTGTGTGACAAGGGGCGGGGAGGGGTCCCAAAATTTTGTGACATCACATTTTTTCTCAATTCATATATTTTACTTTATATATATATATATTTTTTAATTTTATTCATAAATTTCTAAACGTAAAATTTTTTATTGGTTCCATTTTTTCAAAATAAATAAATATCGTTGGACTATACACACAGCGCCATCTGGCCCCAAACTAAGCAGAGCTTGTGAGATGGAAGTCAGATAACTGATAGAATACATAAATACTTTTTTTTTGTTGTAAATACATACTTATAATAGGTACATACAGAACACCCAGACACAGAACAAACATTTTTTGTTTATTCACAAAATGTTTGCCCTGAGTGGGAATCGAACCCACGCCCTACAGCTCTCAAGGCAGTTATATTACCATTGAGTCAACGGGACTGTCAAAATTCATATAATATTTTACTTTATATTTTTTATTTTATTTTATTCATAAATTTCTAAACGTACAATTTAAAAATATGTGACATCACACTAGGTAGGGGGGAAGGGTCTCACAAATGTGACCAGCCGTGACAAGGACGAGCCCCTTATTACTAGTGCTGTGACGTTTAAGTAGCTAGTTGGTTTTTAAAATTAATCCGGAGATTTTTTCCGCGCATCTACCTATCCTTAATGTATCTAGTATAGTTACTAAATTTCATTATTCTAGGGCATCTAGCCGACTTCCATTTGGCATTTGTGTTTCTTAATTTTTTCTGTCTTATCAAAAATGACAAATCATTCCATCCTTATTCCATTCTTAAATTCTACATGTAAAATTAGTCGTAGTTTCAAAATTTGTGATATCGACTGAATTTCATTTTAATTGGCTTGATCTCAATTTGATATTCTATTAATTGGCTTAAGTAAATTATTTGTGATAATGAAGAAACTAAAAATAACTTACAGAAAACTCAATTTTTGTGATTGTTCTAATGTAACTAACATTGCGAATAAAAGTTAATAACATGAGTCATTGCACATCTTTTTAGAAGGATTATAATCGTCAGAAATCATGACTACCAGTGATAATACTAAAAAACATCAAAAGAGTTTACACTTCTTTAAAAAGTGTAATATTTATTAAGAATAAGAGGTTACGTATCGAGTTTTGGCGGGAACGCAGATTTACTTAAAAATTGTGTTGTTTCGAGTGTTAAAAATAGTGGTCATAAAGTGTCAAATTATACAAGTTTTCTTTTTTTTCAGAACTTCATAGAAGCTTTTAGCAAAGTTGTGACATTTCTAGAAGTTTCTACGGGGTTACTTTACTGAGTCGAACTGGACTGGACGTGAATGTGGCTTTGACTGTAACTATGACTTATTTTTTATTATGAAAGACTTAAAATATTAAAGTATGGCAAAATGCACAAAGTGCGATGCCAAAAAAGATAAAAGTTACGTTCTTAACTATCAAAAAACACGGTATTTGACGAAAAAACCTGTTAGTTGAAGTTTTAGCGGGAACGCGAAAAATCATATCGCTGCATTGTATTTATATCCAAAATTTGTGTTTCTCGATAATTTTTGTAAAAAAGTAGTGTTATGTATTTTATTCATAAAGTGCCGAATTGCGTGCAATAGTCTGGGAACGTGATATAATGTGGTGAAACATGATTTTTCCTTTTACTTACAAAAAAGCTTGTAGTCAGTCTACTACTATAGTATGAAAATGGTTTATTTAAATTGATTTTTTATAAAATACATAATATTTTATCGCAACACTCGACACTGGCAAATGGACAAAGTGCGCCGCCAATAACAAAAAAGAAGAACGTAGAGTTTTCGTTTATCTCGGGGCGTTCTAAGGCGATATACATTTTTGTTTTGGTATCTTACTATGTATATTTTTCCATGCTTTTGTATTAGCACTGGTTTTTATTCAAAAATACCTGCGAAACGTTTCTAGGGATGCGTTCAACCATATCCTTAGTTAAAACCATTACAGATAAGTTGTTTGTAGATACTGCACCGCAAGTATGGTATTTTACCAATCGGCAAATATAAAAAAATACCTAGTGTTTGTAAGTCGATCTGTGAAAAATCGTACTTGCCACGCAGTTTAGGTATCGAGCTTTATTTTTGGCCATATTATCGTGAAAAGGTGTTATAGTTGTTTTGTTAAATGGCTTGATATTAGCAGTGTATCTTGTGTGGTGGAAATTGTTGGTAATTTAGTAATGTTTCAATAATCGTCCAGTAATCACAGTGTGACAATTTTATGTTGGCAGTTATAACAATAAAGTTGAACTATGTTTAGAGTCATCATGAGGTTAGAATGGTATTTTGCGAAATAAACTTGCATCAAGTTTTGTCAAGTGACAGTGACAGTTATTTTTAAACTGTCACTGTCGTTTTGAAGCGATGTAATTTTTCATGCGTTTTGGTCTCTTGAAAAACCAGACACTGGCAAAATTGTGGCAACACCGCAGAAGCCAAGAAGAAAAAGTTGAAGTTGAAGTCTCTTGAAAACATGTCAAAATAAATCCGCAAAAGACTATCTTGTCACTTATCAAAAGACTATCCGTATCCCTAATATAATATAACCTTCGTTGCAGTTGCGGTTTTGGTAAAATGTAAACAACATATAGGTAACAAATAATCACATCCAATATTTTCGACAATATTAATGAGAGGGACGCTAAAATGACCTCCTTTGAGTTAATCATAAGAGTTTTGTGTAACCTGCACTTGCCAAGTTAAAATCGTCACAATGTAATGTATTTCAATTTAAAATACAAACAAACAAATGATGCCCATTCATTATTACGTCCTTGTACCTAAGGCCGTCTGAATTTTATTAACTAAATCTATGTATAAATTTCAGCGACGTCATGTATCACCTACCTATTGAATGATGGTTCTCCAAAAAGGTTGTAATATGAGCTGCAGTTGCTGATGCTACTTATTACTAATGGCAGCTTCGCCAGATGGCGCTTTACACGGTCATGAACATACTTTTCAGGAACCAGAATTTATAGCCATGTTACATGGTACCTAATTTCGTATTGTAGTATTTTTGATATGAATACGTCTTTAAATAAACTTTCAGACAGTTAAAAAACTGATGATAACAAAAGTTAGGTACTTAGGGGGTTAGGTACAGTTGGGTGTTGCATCTATCTATCATACTTGCGACGCCTCGCGGTTTCACCCGTGTAGTTCCTGTTCCCATGGGAATACAGGGATAGAAAGTTGCCTATGTCACCTGGGGATAGTGTAGCTTCCCAACGGTGAAAGAATTTTTGAAATCGGTCCGGTAACTTTTAAGTTTATTCGTTACATACAAAATACAAATCTTTCCACTTTATAATAATAATATAAGTATAGATACTTAATATATAAAATTAAATGACACCACTCGATTGGATCGAAGAGTTCGTTACTTGAAACATGGAAATCCGAAGGATTTCTTAGTGTTCAAAAATGTTCACGTACAGTAGCGGATCCAAAGGGCTAAGAGGGCTCATTTGATTACTTGCATGAAAAATAAAAATCTATATACAAATCTTGGGTAGTCATTGAGGAACTCCTGAAAGTTATCCGTGGAGACTTGTTATGCGTTCAGCAAAATAAAATTTGTGGTGCATTTTTAGTGTTTACTTTGCTAAAACCTACCCTCAGCGGGGTCAACCCAGTCCTAAATGACAAACCTGGGCATATTGTACACGTACACAGCTGTGTCCAGGAAAGTTACAATTATTTAATTACCTACATAGGTATATCGCCGCTAGCTTCAAACGGTAAATGAACACCATAGCGATGAAATATGCAATATGCATGTCTGCATAGCCTTACCCTTATCAAAATACGGAGAAGTCCACGAGTTTGTGACAGTATGGCGACCATAAAAAAACATTAATAAATAATTTCTCATTAGACTTATAACGTACATAACTAAATAACCATCTGTACGATATGTAAAAGTCCATATCATATGTGCCTACATAGATGAATAAATATCCTAGGACATTCAGACAGCGACAGCATTGTACTATGCGATAAGCATTTTATTTGGTGTAGGTAATTACTGAAGTTATGCACAATGGAACTCGAGTTATTCAGTTAGTTGGACAATATTTTACTAAAACAAAACACATCTGGCCCTTGACTTGACTGGAATAAAAGGCTTCGAGTTCCATTTTGCAAATTTGCACTGATTTATTCAGTTTATCAACCTGTGTAAAAATGAGTAGGGGAATGTGAATAGAGAAATTGCCATAACCAGAGATTGTTGTTTAGCGCCATCTAGCGAAGTCCCAGCACATAATACGTAGCTCACCTCACAAAATAAGTGAAATGTAAATATTTTGTACATAAGACCCAGTAGACGATCAACATGTTTTGACAGTAGGTTATAAATAATTCTTTAGGTACGGAAATCTCCAATCGGAGTAGTTACCTATATCGTTACAAATCCTTAATCAGTTTTTGTTATTATTTGACATTTTAAATATTAGTTTGATTAATCTAAAATTAAAATGTCAAATTTTGTTATTAGCGTAATAAGAACTCAATTTAATTTTAATCAATCTATTTCCTAATTAATATTTTTAGTTGTAAATTGTGAATGGATCCTAATAATTCATAAGATCTTGTAACTTAGTTAGGTATAAGTTAGAAATAAATTCATCGACATCACCTATTTATGATTATTGTTATAATCTAGTTATAAACTAAAGTGTAAACCGCCCAGCGATCACATTTCTTGTGATAATTAATTATTAAAAATTTGAATGTAAAATAAATTGTAATTTTCTTGTCCAACTTGTAAGTCCAGTAGAAACAAATTTAAGAGTAGATTTTTTAAACATTAATCGCGTTCATGTAAAAAGCCAAAGTTTTTAATATCTAGCTTTCGTTTAAATATAAGAATCGTATTTCCTGTGAGGTGTCTCATGTTTTCTGGTGCTTTGGTCCCAATTTATAAAAATAAAAGGAAAATATTACATATTTCTCTTTCATAAGTGTTAAGGAGTCAGTAATAACACGATTTTAAAATAAGTGACCAGTCCATCACACTAGATGTATTTAAATTTAATAAATAACATAATTTTAAGTATACCTTTAAGGCAACTTTTGATCTTTATGAACTGGTTAAAGCGACAGTAGCGACATCTATTTTAACTTTCACACAACTTTAAAAACATGCCAAGGAGAAACAATAATTATTATTTCCAAAGTTATTTTTAAACCTAAGCCAAAAAGTAGGTGTTTATTGGAATAAGTGTTTTGGCTGCAAAAGTGCCGTTAAGTCAAGCTATATAGGTACAATATGCTGAAAAAGTTCTATATTGTAATGATTTGAGTGCAATGTATGTGATAAAATTTTAAGCTATAGTCACAAGGGTACCCTTAGCTGCCGTCCTGTAATTCGAAAACCATTACTGAAGAATGTTTCGTCCCAAAATAGCAGAATTTTTATTTCACTGAATGTAAAGTTGTAGCAAATCATACTTATAATATATAAAAACTAAAAAGAGCTTGTTTTGAACTGTCTCATTGCACAAAACTTCCGAAAAATATGTAAGTGTCGAAAAGAAATGTAGCTTTTTCTTACGTTCGATAGATGGCACTGTTTCATAAAACGTACCTTTTTTTAATCAATTCGTTACTAACGTACTTTTCGAAAGTTTTTATGCTCGATATACTTTACGAATTTCATATAGATGTCATATCTAAATTAGTTTGTCTAAATAACTTTATCTAATCTACGAACACCAAAACTATCAGGTATACCTACTTAATTTTGAATAAATATGAAATTTCTGCAGTTTTTGTATAAATCTTGGACTATTTTTTTTAATTATTGTAAATCTCAATAATGGCATCGGTCGTGTATAAATAGAAATAAATTTTGAAATAATTAAGATGTTTGATGGTTTCATTGAAATGTAAAAGTGATATTTAAACTATTTCTTGTCAAATAAACGACTTAATTTATCGTTTAATGTGTTGTTTCTTTTAAAAGTTTTTTTTAAATGTAAAAGTGATGATCCTGATCTCCTGATGGTACCTACGATATAACGCCTGCGCATCAATAATTTAATAATTATGTTTTAAGAGATCTTTAAAAAGTCCAGGACATAGCTGCTTCATTACTTTGATACTTTCGGAGGTAAATTCTCAACAGCCCGGTAATTCGCTAGCTGCAGTAGGTACCTACCTACCCTTCAAATCGAAACACAATCAAGTTTACCTACTACTGTTTGGCGGCAGAATATCCAGGTTCCTTGCATTTACAGGGTTACATGGTTAGCACAGACTAAATCGAAAGGAGTTTACTGTACCTACCTACTCATAAATGTAAACAACTTTTACTACCACGGGGCCTAACCCCGAAATCGCGAAAAAGAATCGAGTTTTGTTACAAAAATATTATTTATTTCAAAACTTTTTTCGTGATTTTGATTTATTCCTTTATTAAATGTTGTTTATAGATAACGTTGACTATATTAGACTCTTTTCATCTTCTAAG
The DNA here is from genome assembly GCA_905404145.2 of Biston betularia. Taxonomy (NCBI): domain Eukaryota; kingdom Metazoa; phylum Arthropoda; class Insecta; order Lepidoptera; family Geometridae; genus Biston; species Biston betularia. The sequence continues at coordinate 9,356,691 of FR989879.1, forward strand.
CACATTAACTAGCGAGAATTACGTTAGTACATAAAGGGTAGTCTAACTCTAATGAATGAAAAAAAGCAGTTTCTATTTTTCTTTTTTACTCGCACTAGAAACTAGCGTTTCTTGTAGTCCCGGTTTCCATACTTCCTCTGTTAGGTATTTTCCGGTAAACCATAAAAATCCTTATTTTTCTTTATATAGGTGATAAGCTATATGATAATATGATTATGTTCACAATTAACTGTACGTCAATTTCAGAGAATAATTTGTTCTAGCTCGATATCAAACCATAACAATTTACAAATCAAATTTTAAATCGTAATAATGAGAAAGAAAAAGCGACATCTCTGTGCAATGTCTGGAATAAAAACGAACGAGGTTTCCTTGTTTCAAGCTTTTTATACACTAAGAGGTGAGCTTTGTTATCACTTAGTAGTACTTTAAAAGATACATAGATGGCATGTTTGGCATTTAAGGTTCATTATGGAGTTTTGGCGGGAACGCGGAAAGAGTCGCGTCGCGCCGTTGTATTTTTTTCAAAACTAGTGTTGCAACATGAGTTTTCGTGTTGCTTCCAATACTCCATCGAAGCTTTATAGTAAAGTGAATAAAATAAATAAATAAATCGCCAAATAAAAGTCACCACTACTTTACTAAAGCATGGCTGGACTTGACTGACACGGACTGTGCTCGACTAAGACTGGACTTTGACTATAATTACAACTTCGAGTCCAATTATTTCATTTTTGAAACTTGTAAATATATAATTACTAGACACTGGCAAATCCACAAAATGCGTCGCCAAAACCAAAGAAGAAAAAATACCTGAACCTAACCTTAATTTTGTTTTTGTAATTAAATTTGTATTTGATTATACGCCTTTGTGCTTCATATTGCTGTTGTCATTTTTATTGTCTTTAGATAGATTTGTACTCAGAAATTTATTGTATGAACTAAAACGGCAAAGATTTAGTCCTTAGAGGCAAAACGAAGTCAACAAGTAGGAGGAAAAGGACGGTAAGAAAAAATATTTTTAGAGAGCCCCATGTTTTGTACCAGTACGCTTATAAAAAAGAATGTACTAATCAGTTTATTATTTACTTCAAATATGTAGTCATTTTACTACTTATGTTACTTTAAGAGTCAAGGTAATATACATAATTATCTATACTATGAAATAACGAATTCTGTGTATGTATTACAGGCCGATGAACGGTTAAAGTGTTATAATAATTTACTAAAAATAATCAACAACATCTATCCTTTTCAGATGCTTTAAATCTATTAGAGTGACAATTCAAATAAGTATCTGATCCACAATGACCAAGTCTAGTATGGACGAAACCATTCTAAAATATCAAAACTTTATCAACGATGTCTTAAAAGAAGACTTGAAGGTGTTGGAAGGACGATTAACACAAGTGAACATTCAATTATCGGATTTAATTCAACAACAACACACACTAAAAGTGGTTACGGACAAGAAAACTCATCCCGATGGATTCAAAACACAAGTCAATTTAGGAAGTAATTTTTTTATGGAAGCTTCTGTGCCCGACACATCCACAATGTTAATAAATATAGGATTAAATTGTTATGTAGAATTCTCAGAACCTGAAGCAAATAAATATTTGAATGCTCTCATAAAAGCTTTTGAGGAGAAAGCTGCAGAGTTAAGAAGCAAAGCAGCCGAAACAAAGGCACACATAAAACTTATGCTGATAGGACTGGATGAGTTAGTCAATGAAAATAAAAAAGGGTGATTAGATTCTCAAATGAGTATTGAATAGAGACTTACCTCTTCTGATGGACAATAAACAGACTGGTTACTTTATGTTAGCATTATTTGTTTATCTTACCATCAGTTGAGCCATATAAATGGAATGCAATGAACCGTCAAACTGATAATAATTTAAATTCAAATTTGATGTTTTATTTTAATTTTTTGTTACCTGGCCTTGTGTACAATTTAGCATGAATGAAAGTAGTAGGGTATTAGGGTTGTATTTCTATGATTTTAGCTTAGTCTATGATTAAACTATAAAAAGAATATAATTTCTACTATTACAATATTGCACTCTATACTGAACAACAATAAAGATAGGAAGAACTAACAATAGTGTGAAACTGATAGTGGTACACTATGCCATTCTCAGTTTTGAACTGGCAGACCCGAATTGACCTGATACGAGTCTCATTCCATGGAAAATTAATTAAAGGAAATTGGAACTAGATATTGTTATTGTATGTAGATAGTATATGTTTTAGTTGTATTTGTTTATTGTAATTAAGTAAATAAAATCTGTAAACATCAAAATTGCAAATATTGTAAAACAAATTGAAAGTTAATTCATTCATTGATATTCTTTGTAACAGCTAAAGGGAGTTGAGTTGATTGAGGCTTGTATTATTATTAACAAATAGGTTTGTTTTCATTCTAGAAAGCACTTAAAACACCTTGTGGCAGACCTACTAGTACCAAATAAATAATAGGCCTTAAACTATTTTTTTTTTTTATTAAACCAAATGAAAGTGCACATAAGATTTTCATACACTATTAAATGCGTTTTTAATTACAATGTCTTCCTTTACTGAAATGCCATTAGGTTTTCAACTCGTACAAACCCCTGACCTGTATGTCTTCCTTTACTGAAATGCCATTAGGTTTTCAACTCGTACAAACCCCTGACCTGTACCTAAGCTCATTTGATAGTAGCTACAAGACAAACATTTATGTATTCTAATATGTGTATTATACATATTGACAAAAAAGAAAAGAATTCCCCTGGGTCGCTAGTACTAGGCACTGCAGTTTACCATTCCTACAACTCGATGAACGATGCACTTGCACGACGTTACAAATTTTCATACGACGCAAAAAATAATACAGTAATACACTTATATTAAAATACAGGAAACACATGGCACGCAAGTCTTACTGAAGATTCTGGTAGGAAGCAGAAGTCCCAATTTACCAAGTTTTTATTTTTAAATGTGGACTAGCTTCGTGTTTGACCACATCCTTCCTGATGTTACGATGCGGTCTAGGATGGAACACTTACCTAGAAAATATCTGTTCACTCTTGACACATGACAGCCCTGTTGGTTCATTGGTAGTATGTCTGCTCCAAGAGCTTGGGCTTGGGTTCGATTCTCATACAGGATAAACATTTTGTGGTATAAATAGGGGCAGGGGGAACCAAGTAGTGCAATTCCAAGGCACAATCCCCGAAATGTATCCATCTTAGAAAGCCGATAGACAGGTGACCTTACGTCGATGATCATGGCTTATCAGATGAGTGCTATAAATTAACCGTGGTATCAACATATTCAAACATCAAGCATTAATTGAGAATCCAATTGGCTGCACCCTATAGGGGGCCTACCGCGATTTCTTTGCTTCTCAGGATTCTTCTTTACACTGACAGGTTTTCTACATTCTTTTTTATGGCTGACAGGCTAGGTGTTTGACCACAGCCACACTAGATAGGTATCCTCTCAGGCAGTGGTGGTCTTAGGGGGTGGCAAGCAAGACAACCGCCCGGGGCCTCGCATCATCAACTACCCAAGTATAAAAAAGTCTTTACCATAATATATACGTATACAAACGTACGTGTATCTCGCGCCTAGCACTTCACAAAACCCCATCTGAACGCATGGTTTCATAACAATTAGTGCAAGCGCCGGTGAAGGAAAACATCGTGAGGAAACCATAGCATGGTGGTAGGGTACTTTCTAGTAGGTACTCGGCTGGGTAGCTACCACCCTCAAGTTGGAAATCTGCCGCCAAGCATCTAACGGTGTGTTCCGGCAGCCTCACTTGAGAGCCAGTTCCATTCCAGGCTAGGTGTGCTTTACCATCTTCGACCACGCCGTCACTTAACATCAGGTGAGCTGTGATCAAACAGCTAGCCTGTCAAGCATAAAAAAAAAAAAAAAAAAAGCGTGTAACGGCCACTAGCACTCTAATTTTTTTATCCGTTTTAATAGAAAAATTACACAAACAAAAAGGGCCTCACAATGATGTGTCGGCCCGGGGCCTCGCAATAGCTAAGGCCACCACTGCTCTCAGGGTATTCCTACTTATGCTTATGTTGCCTGAATCCTGATAAATTGACCTATGCGTGACATTTCCCGTCAACGTGAAGTTGACAACGTTTTAGTTATTGGTTAACATTTAAGCAATGTTTCTAACTACTCAAACTTTTAACAACAATCGGAAGCTTTATGGTAACCCCCAGGTCTTGAAGAACCATAATCAGCTCAAATTCAGCTACCCTAAGGGCTTGATAGAGGTAATTTGAATATTTGACGGTCTCAAGATGTAAGGGTAGTTATCTATCCATTTGATTGGAAAGGACTTGAATGCGATTAGCAACTTGAGAGGGTTGTTACTGGAGGTGCAAATTCAGCTTTATTTTAAGTGTTGGTAAGTAGGTAAGTATTCAGCCTTTTTATCAAAATACTTAGGTTTCATACAAGGCTGTACCTACCTACCTACATAATTATACAAATAAATAATTTTTATCTTTAATACGGTCAAAACCTAGCAATGTAGGTAGGTATCTTTTTATGCAATAGTAAGTACATAACGTGATGAAGGAGATGCTCTCCTGATGATAAGAGATAACGCCTGTCCATGACCATTGCAGCGATACACATTTAATAACTTTGACTAGCAAAACAAAGTCCAAAGCAGCAAAGCATGCTTTGGCGCTCATTACTTTCAAGACTTTCGATGATATATTATCGAAGGATACCTATGGCAGCCCGTACACGTTCCGCGCGATCCGCGATCAATGATCGCGATCCAGACTGATCGTGTACGAAGCGGATTGGCAGCCCGTAGGTACACGTTCCGCGCGATCCGCGATCATGATCGCGATCCAAATTGAACGTGTACGGGCTGCCTATAAGTAGGTATCTACTTAGACGACTTATTCCTCCTAAGGAGATCTGTCTTGCGAGAAATATGTGAAAATAAATAATATATTCGTATCTATAAATTAATATAAACAATGAACGCTAAATTTAGGAAAAAAAAAATACCTACCCGCTTGAAATATGTTATGTAGGTAGAACCTACTAGGTACATATTTCTGGCATTTTTTTAGGCTAGCCAAGGTGACGGCATGCGGCGTGACAATGATATCTATTTCTTTTCGATGTTACAAAAAACTTTTAAATCGAAGATGGATGGAACTCAAAAACAAGGTGCTACTTGTTCTAAATTTTAAACTAGGTACTAAACTTTTAATCCTACTATAGTTCTAGGTAACATTGGTTCACTTTAATACCTAGGTACCTATCGCTTACTTGCCTACTACGTAATTAATTATTGCAAATTAATATGCTAGCCCATCTGAAGAACACTTTACCTTTTTCTTAATTTTTTTAGAAAATTTCATCGTGATTCTACTCATAAGAAATACGCCTAGATGTTTACGTAACATGCTTTGCTATAAGCAATTAATAAGGCGCCTCAAAAAGATTGCGATTTTTCTTTTTAATTTTTCTTTCCTTTTGTTCCAACTACGAGAAATTTTAGTTAAGATTTGGACTAAATTTTTAGTAAGTTTATGCTTGTATTAACCTACATAAAATCTGAGTTTGTCTTGAACTTCCATGAAACGTCGTCAGTTCAAAAATCAAGTAAGTTTTACCCTGTAGTTTATTTACTACGGTATAGATTGGACTTGACTGTTACTTTGTATAACTTTGACTGTATTAGGTAAGTATAATTTTTCTTGACAAAGTGTGATGTCAAAAGGAAAGAAAAAGTCAAGCCTATGGCTCTCAAACTTTGTTGTTGGGCCGCATTTTTCCGTTACTGTTAATCTATGATAACAACTTAGTGTTAAGCTGGTAGGTTAAGTTAGGGTTTATGGGCGACTGGGATTGAATAAATAAAAGACCAAATGTCAAATAAAAGCTTAGCTTTATTACTCGTTATATTCACGAAGAAACATTCCTCACCGGTAGATATCAACGAGTCTCCATGCTGACTTGTGAGTAGAGATACAATTCTTTTACCGTACTTCGGATAATTTTGAATAATTTCGATCAACAAATTTTAGAACCGCCAATTTTATTAAACGAATTTGTAACAATCTTTCGAACCGAGGGCACGGAACGTTCGACTTAAATTTAGATACAATTTTTTATCATTTTTTTTCCACAAGTCCACTTTATGTCTAAATACACCGAACAGTGGTTTATCTCCTAAACATTCACGGACAAAGACACACGCTCGTAAACAATAAGCATTATGACAATGTGATATTATTATTTAATGTATAGGTATTGTTGTATTAAGAACAGTAATAATTAACGCGTAGTTAGGTTAGGTTAGTGTGGTGAATTTGTCTGAGGCCCACAAATTACAATAGCGCTCGTTTGCGACAAATACCGAGAACACCTTTAATTTTTCGTCGTTTTTTCCCCATCCTTAAATTGCTTTTTTAAATTTTAATCTTTACATCCAGAACCATATAAACATCTTTCGTGTCATTATAATATTTTTACCTATATAAAAAGGTGGCCACACCACCGCACCGGACTCTATTTTTTTTTATTTACAAACGGCAATGCTCTCCTAAACGTTTAATATCCGACGCTATTCTTAAAATTAAATACAAAAAACGTATGACATTCTAAAATTACCTAATGACCCATTTTTGTCAACGCTATAATTTATGAAATTTTGATCTTTACATCCAACTTTAGAAATATTCGATACAAAAATACTTTTTTTTTTGAATAAAATTTTATACACGACGCATTTATATCGTCGGTGCGGAGCGGAGCGGGAGTATAGCCACCAGAAAAGAAAAGCTTTGAGCCTCGTAATCTTAACATCATGAAATTTGTACTAAATATATCAATGCTAGCGGATGCGGCGCCATATCACTTAGCCGAAATGCGAGGATACCGAAACATGCCTAAACACTAGTCAAATTGCGCGATGCCGGGTTGTGTCCAGCGGGCCACTGAGCAGTGCGCACAGAGGTCGCGGCTGTGCTTCCAGCTGGACAAAAACCGTCGCTTTACTAAAATAATTTCGATTTTTAATTTTTTGATTCTAATTTTATCACCGGCATCCGCATCCGCTCGCTGTAGTTTACAAATATATCATACCAAAACGCTGCCACAATTATGGACTGCGACTCGCTATAACACAAATTAAACATAATAACATTGTTTAGAAGAACATAATTATACGTAATGTATCGCTGTTACTTATGAAGACCACAAGGATATTGAAAATAGTTTTTGAATACCTACAGGTTTACTTCGAATACAAAATTATGAACTTTATTCCGACGATTTAGGATACCAATATTGTATGATCTATCATTACATAGAGAGGCGTTCGAGCTTACCTTACTTAATTTATCATTGATAAGCATCGGCAGTATTTTGTTTCGAGCCTTCCTAATAGTATATCCGTGCTCAATTTTGACCATTTTCATATCAGATATATATGTATAAGAATGATACTTATTTCATAACTACGTACCTAATATGTCAGCAATTTCCTTATTGAATTTTCACATTATAGAAAAGTTGATACAGCTATTTTGGTAACCCTAAATGTTTCTAATTTCCAAAAATGAAATGCTACATACAATAGAGTCTATTACAATTTCGAAAATTTAGGAACCATAATACCCAAACGTGGAACCAAACACATTCTACATACACATATCATTGTTGTATAATTAATTTTGAAAATAAATACATAATTTATTTAACTTTAGAGGCTCACCCAAACATTTGTAGACGGATTCGAAAACATGAAATAAAATACTCTTTTTGAAACGTAAGTAAACTACACCTTAATTTACGACATATAAACGATAAGAAGAAGTACGCCGAAAAAGGGCAATTTCAACTACATACATAGATATATTTATAGATACAAACATGAGCTTTAATCAACACCGAATTTTGTACTTTCTCTGGGGGTTATCCCCATGATTACTGTGGACTAATTATTTCGATGTTTCTATAATGAGTCTTTTTTTTATTAATTTAGAAAAATTGTCAACCGATAACATATAAAATCGAAACGTCAAACAATCGGCTCGATTGTTTTTATATCCATTGTGGTCTCGTAGCTGCTCGCACAGTGAGTACTCAAGTATTAAAACCGGACAAATCAGAAACTAAGAACTGTGTGTTCATTTCGCCAGGAAATACGAGTATATTCTATAAAACATTGAACGGCTCCAAGTTCTGCAAATCACGGCATATCGGTCGAATGTTGTCGGGAAATCAATACATTTCTATTGTAATATGTGTTATAAAAGCCTGCATTAACTATTTATTTATTGAAGAAATCTATGAAGAGATCGGATTAACGAATTACTTACTAATATAAGAAAACACACGATTGTGATTGTCAGTTTAGAGCTAAAAAGTTGGCTAAATATAGGATGTACTGATGAAGTTAACTAGAGAGGTTATTGTGACTAATTTATTAAAACTACTTGTGTATCTTCAGCGCCATCTATAATAGGCAGGAAAGGGGGTCAATTCCAGCGTTCAATTCATGTATTTGGGCGATCGGAGACACTGCAATTATTTATGTACAGTAAAGTCTTCTCAGCTCTAAATTGCCATTGCTTATGGCCACGGAAGAAACAAACAACATCAACGGAATAAGGGTAACGTAACATGGAAAGATGCTCGATCTCGAATAGCCCCAGCGGCGACTGCGCACGATCTAGCAAACCGACGCTAACACAAGAAACTAAATCCGGGCTATTTCTGTGTAGGGTTGGCTGTAAGGGGATAGGCTACCAACGAAACAATCTAATTTAAATTTCAAATCGATATCGCATACGATTGCAAAATTGAAATCGGACTGTCGAAGGCTACCGGGATAATTTAAAACATAAAACTGGTGATCTATACAAGAGGCTGCGTGTATATTCTATGTGTCGATGTCTGAAAAACTTCCGTATCTCTCTGATTCTTACCTAACCTGCTACTCTAAGTAGGTACACCAGTCGACGCCTGGTCCATCCTAAACTGAGATACCCCTTAATTATCGTAATAGTTCAAACGGTTATAAAGGAAACGATAACAAACGTGTAATACAAATGAAAAATGCTTACACTTGCTTAGCTAGGGCCAGCCGTCTCGCCAGCGCGGTTACTGACTAAAAACTCAGGATGGTATAATCTTCTGTACAATTCCGCAAATCAATTCGCAATTTTCCCGTTCTACTATTGTTTCTTACATAAAATATGGTTAACGCTAAGACAGTTAATCGTAACATCTTTTCTGTATTAAAACTAGGTATAGTTTTATGTACACGTGACTATACATCTCTGTACAATCTATCTTATCGTTTAGTATCTATTGTAAAAAGCTTCAAAGAAAATAGTTATCTATGTCCTGTTTAACTAAGGATGTGAACTGAAAGTGTTTCCGCGTGGCTGGAAAGACGGTTGGCAACTACATGATATAACAAATACATCGAGATAGACCGAGACCCCAAGCTCACTGCTTGGCGTGTCTGCTGACTTCTACACTCCCGTGAGTCCTTGTTGCTTGGATCTTAGACATGATGATCGGCCAAGCAGGGAGTTTCGGTCTCGTCGCGCTACGTATAACTACGAATCAAACTAATTATTCTTCTATAGTATATAGTACGTGTTGTATTATGTATACTGGTAGTTCGTATATACGAACGGCATGCGTGTGCGCGGGCGGGGCGCGGGCGCTGCGCGGGGACTGCGGTTGGGCGACAGATTCTATTGAGGGCCCTTTTGTATTAATTTTTTATTTATTTTTCATGTAAAAAATCAACATTTTTTGAAGGCACTTCTGATCGGACGAGGTGGCCCAGTGCTTTAGTGTGCGTCTAAACGGATGTCAAAGTGTGGAACTGCATTTTTAGAGTTTGGTATATTTTTGAGTGTAATTTCGGTCTATTGGAGTGTGCTGCCTTCAATACTATTGCGAACTGTTTGGATGTGGGTCAAAATGGCTATGAGTTTAAGAATCCCCGCGGAGCGCCCGCGTGCGGAGCGCGGAGTCACCAGTGTTGTACTAATCATCGAAACTTGTGGCCAGAGTCTAATATAAACACAAAACCGCTTTCGGAAACTCAACGAACTCAAAGATTAAATTGTTCTACTGACTGTTTTTCACTGTATTGTTCATAAAATTGTGGTGAACGTAAAAATAAAAATTGAATTACCGATTCTATGGCGTGGCGCTCCGCACTCGCGCGTTGTTTTCATCATACTGATAGGCCCACGCAAAATTTTTGAAAGTAGTATTTTATCTAACAAATTGAAACTTAACCCTAATCCGGGTGTACTACCGGAATAACTGAAGATCCGATCTGAACACTGCCGAAATATTCTCAAATACAACCAAGGATGTTTACCTTAATATTTAATCAGGATGTGTAATATTTTCGAATTTTGTATCTGTTTATCTTATTCTATTGAAAAACTTTCTGCACGAACATAAAACCGGTTGTCTGTATAAAAATAATCTTTTAATTAGTATTTGTCTGTGGATCGAAAAATAACCCTGCTCTATTGTACTACTGGCTATGGTTAACTTTAATTAATTATTCCTAAAATAAGTAAAGACGAGGTAAAGGTTGACAATTTTCGGCCGCTCGAGGCAAACCTTCAAACATAATCACTACTGGAAACAACTAGCGGAAACATGCTTCAAAAGGATAAAGGAAAAGAGGACAAACAAAAATAAAAACAACATAAAATTCAAAACTTAAGCAGTTAATATATTAATCGTTTTTTTCCTTAAAGAATAAAAATCAATAAATGATTTTAAGATATACACAACTATAAAAATCATTTTAAGATAATACTTAATAATAATATAATAATAATTATATATAGCGAAATATATTATGTGCAGAAATAAAATTCTAGGTGACTTAAATTTTCTCTTAATCGTTATAACCTAAAGAATTTCCTAGCAGAGCGCAGGGCGCGGCGGTTAGGTACCGCCGCGCCTCTCGACGTCCAACGTACGAATCCCAAAATTTAATAATTTAATTAATCTTTTTTATCAATAATTTTGAATCTGAAGGCCTAAATGCGAGTGTCGTATAATTTTGGTGTGCGAAACAATCGTCCAATGATTTGTTTAATTAATTTAGTTATGCCGAAAGGTTGTGTGCGTTGCGTGGACGCGGCGCCTACTCCAGCTGTTCGAGAAAGTTCGGCGATTTGAAGTACTCGGGCACCGGGTCGTCGAGCCGCGAGATCACCTTATAGATAGACTTCTTCCAACTCTGCTCGCCGTCTTTGCCGCCCTGGATGGCGCGGAAAAACTCACGCAGAGTCTGCTCTACCACATATCTGAAGTTTGGTGGAACCTGAAAGACAGAAAAAGTCTAATTAAAAAAAAGTTCGCAGAAATACAAGAACAAAATCCCAGTTACAATCAGCGATTATAAAACTATAGTTTTAGTTACAGAGATCTTTTTTCAGAAGTGTGTTCCGGCAGCCGCACTTGAGAGCCAGTTTGATTCCAGGCTAGGTGTTTACCGTCTTCGACCACACCTTCTCTTAACATGCGTAAGGTACTCGATCATGTATTACCTAATATTATAGATGCTATTATTAAAATTCCATTTTGCAACCATTTGCGAGGCGTATTTTATAATCTATCTATAGCTTCCCAACGGTGAAAGAATTTTTGAAATCGGTCCAGTAGTTTCGGAGCCTATTTATTACAAACAAACAATCAAATCTTTCCTTTTTATAATAGTATAAATAGATTACTTATTATAACTTTGTTTGTTGTTTTGTTAATTGTTATTACTTGAAATGAGTTTGTTTTAGTCCCGAATGGTTATTGGATTATAATTATAGTAATATGATATTTTTATTGACACAGACAAAACGCTCTCCTGATTGATAGAGTTTTTTTTAATGGTTGACAGGCGTGACATGTCTTTGACCACGGGTCACCAGATGTTAAGTCATGGTGTGGTCGAAGATGGTAAAGCATACTTAGCCTGAAATGAAAAAAAGGAAATGGAGATAACAATAGTTCAAGACCATTGCAGCGATATATACCTACAGAACGAGTGATAAAACAGTCACAAAATCCACGCTACTTACTGATTACTTAGAGAAATTAGATAGTTACTTTTAATAGCTCTGTAATTTCACTAGCTGTCAGAATACAGCAATGTCTACGCACCACTGGCGGCAAAATATCTGATATTATTTATGTAGACCACCTCCAACAAGATCTACTTTAGTCATCTTCAGAGACGAGATGCTCACCTCAATGTGGTTATTCCTGTTGTAGTGAAGGTTTAGCACCCTGTACAGTTCTGAATCTCCTGCAACATGGATGTCCTCCGCTGCCTTCAAGCCTTCACTGATGGCCTGTCGGGCGTATTTTTCCATCTGGATGTAGTAGAACTCCCTGCAATGAAGAAAGATATAACATTATTACGTGTTTAGATACTAGATACATATGATATGATACGTGACTCGAAAACATCAAAGAGTAGACAAGAATATAGATGATGGAACAGTTGTTCAAATTTATCTGAATACGGACTTTTTTTAATTGAATGCAGGATTTCAGTCATTGCAGAGCATCTACACAAAACGTGGCAAGGCATAATAATTGATTGATTTCTTGCAAATTATGAAAAGCAAACAATCATAAATGTCTTGGTAAAGTATGCTATTTTTATAATGTACTAGCTGCGTCTGCTACGTTTTCGGAATAAAAAGTAGCCTATGTGTTAATCCGGGGTCTCAGCTACCTCCATACCAAATTTCATCCAAATCCGTTAAGTAGTTTTTGCGTGAAAGTGTAACAAACATACTCACAAACTGTCGCAATTATAATATTTTATAAGTATAATTTGAAAGAACTGAACAATCCAAGAATGAAAGGTTTACATAAATTTATTTTTCAAAAAGAACTAATGTGACTTTTATAATAAAATAGCATAAGTATGTATAGTATTTAAGTGTTGTATTAAGTAAAATGTCGAATAGTTTAATATTTCTAACACAAACTAAACAAAAAAAAAATTGAAACAAAAAAAAATATATTCATCTCGTTTTCAGCTGCAGCGTGTTTAGTAATCAGTCTGGCGGCACCTGCCTATACACACATATATGTACATAGCTGTGTGAGTAACAGTATAGGTTATCGTATCTGCGTATTCGCCTGCCTACAGTGTGACACTTCACAGCACAATGAAAATAAAAAAGTCTCTTCAATACCGTCGAGAGCGGGAAAGGATTTGATTAGCCATTTTCGCTCCCGGTCGCGTCGCATCGCGTCGCTATCTTCTCTCGGCTTCGCTACGCTTCGCTTACGAGAGCGAACCGAGCGGTTCGAGAGTCTCGCGAGGCTAATTACTTACGAGTTTGCATTCAGACGGGCTAATTCGGTTTTTCACGTTCCTGCAAGTGACGCCACGTTCGGCTGTTGCCGTTTGCAGTGCCTCTTAATAAGAATAAAAGCTTAATTGTGTGTTTGTTACTTTTCCATATTCAATTGTTTATTTGCGTTGAAACGACTGATTTTACATATGAACTGTTTGTATAGAAACTTTATTGTACACGCTAGAAATTAACATGAGCATACAATTAAGAACCTTAGGAGCCAATACAAAACATCAATGAAAATAATGTAGAACTGTATGTACAGACAGTATTACCTATTTAGAGTCGTGTCTAAAACTCTCGTTACAAATAGTCACTCAGTCCTCGCGAACTCTGGTGATTCTATTATTTTTTAATTGGCCACTCGACGGGAGATTGCAGCCTTGCTAATTGAATAAGTAAATGAAGTGTCTAAATAATTAGATGTCTTTTTGAGTTGCGAGTGAGGTGGCGCTACCAACTATGCAAGTGTGCACAGCAGTGACTGGATATGGGGTTTAGCAAATAGTTTGAGAAACTCTGTTTATTGTGACACGTTCTTTAATTTTGATTCACTATTTTTTAGAATGCGGAAATATCACGTCGCTACGTTGTATTATTTTTCAAAATTATGTCGCGTTTTTATTTAATAAATAATAATAATAAATATCATAGGACATTACACACAGCGCCATCTGACCCCAAACTAAGCAGAGCTTGTGCTATGGAAGACAGATAACTGATAGAATACTTAAATACTTTTTTAAGTATTTATATGGTAAAGTGTCGAAATAGGTAATACGTTCGAGTGTTAAAATGTATCTAGGTACATTACTTTCGGTGTTGTTTCCAAAAATACGTAGAAGCTTATACTAAAGTCACCATTATTTTTAGTAGGAATTGAATTTGACTATAATTTTTGGACTCTTTTTGTATAATTTTATAATGAGACATAAAATGTGATGCCAAATATAAACGAGTATTATTTATTATGTTACTTACTTAGGTTAAACTATATGGAATATGCTTTTATTGTAAAACAATGAACGATAAAGGATTTTTTTGTACAATTAATTTTAATTAGTGTTTTCTTTTACTTTGTAGTTACACTTTTGATTGTTTTGCAATCATATTGTTAACATTAACTAGTTCTAGGTTTCGTTAGTTTACAATAAAATTGTTATTAATATTCTAATTATGTCTATGAATTTGCGGTTTTATATCAATGTTTTCCTATGTACTTATACGTAATTCAGTAGATTGTTTCGTAAATAAATTATATGAATAATTAAATTTTTATGTTTGTATTTTGTTTTTTTTTTGCGTTTGACTACAGGTCACCTAATGTTAAATGACGGTGTAGTCGAAGAGTTCACACCTACCTTGAACAGAACTAGCTCTCAAGGGAAATTGCTGGAATATTCCATTAGGTGCTTGGCGGTAGATTTTCAACTTGAGGGTAGCCGAATACTAAATAACGCCCTATGACCATGCTACGGTTTCCTCACGATGTCTTCCTTTACCAACAGCCCAATCTTATTGTTGGGCCCTTCGGCGTGTGAACTGACCGTGCTAATAAATTGGTTTTGGACTAATAATACCTTTAAAACAATTTTGAGGTTTTGTTTTGAAACAGCTGTGTATAGATTGCTTCCAGGGTTTTGTGAGGGGTCATATATTTTAATGAGATCGTTACCTACCATACTCGCCATATGGTTTGTCGATCTACGAGTGGTTAGGTTAAGTAAGCTTAACCGAGTGGTAAGACGAAAGCCGTTAAGTGCCTATAACGATAACTATTCAAATTAAACATATCTTTATGATGAATGGAAGTATGTCAACATGATGTCAATGCACTTTCAGTCGTGAAAGGAGATCGGATAATGAATTTGTTGAATCTAAGAAATTGAATGTTTGCTATAAATATTTTTTTTTTATGGCCGGCAGGCTAAATGTTTGACCACAGTTCAACTGATGTTAAGTGACAAAGAGATCGAAGATGGTAAACACACCATGGCGACAGATTTTCAACTTGGAGGTGGTAGCTAGCCAGCCGAGTACTATACCCGACCACCTACAACGTAACTGTTGGAATTATTTCAACCTTAAGAATTGTAAAAAAAAAAGGATTTTCATCATCATCATTTCAGCCGTAGGACGTCCACTGCTGGACATAGGTCTCCCCCATTGACTTCCATAAAGACCGGTTGAAAGCGGCTCGCATCCAGCGCGTTCCTGCGGTCCTTACTAGGTCGTCTGTCCACCTTGTGGGTGGACGTCCTACGCTTCGCTTGCCGGTCCGTGGTCTCCACTCCAGAACTTTGCAGCCCCATCGGCCATCAGTTCTGCGTGCTATGCGCCCTGCCCACTGCCACTCCAACTTAGTATTGTGAGATGAAAGCGTGCAAGGATAAAGAGATTGGTAATAGTGAACCTGAATACCTATTTTAATATTATCTTAAGGACTATTGTAATTGGCATACTGTGCCGTTTTAGTCTAGAAACAATAAAACAATATATATATAAAACAATATATAAACTTGCTAATCCAAAAATGCTAAAAAAAAATGGATTTTACAGTCGCAAAAATTAGTTCCTTTGTTCAGTCCCACGCGCCCCTCTTCATTTCAGAAAGCATAAAAGTTCTAATAACCAAATTTTTAAAGGTTTACTTAGGTACGTCCACGTTCAAATTTAAATGATTTCTTTATAGTGAAAACCACCGCCAACCGCGTGGGGTCTCACGGGCACCCATCCGAAAATTGACCGAACCGTTCGTTGTCATCTGGAAATTACCTACGAGCCCAGATAAAGCGAGATGACGAAGTGAGATATCTAGTGAGGTGAAGTAACGTTATAGTAAGCAATTGGCACAAATATGCTAATCTCAATGCGGGTAGGTACATGAAAGAAAAGTAGGCGCTTTGTGTTTATAGTATTTAGAGGTTTTGAGGTAAACCTTCTATATAATACTCATAGAGTACAGATACTGATCGATTTACTTGGTAATCTTCTTTTATAGGAGGTCGCATAGATAAGCTTCTTTTTATTTGATTGAAACAAAACGACATTCGTTGGCATACGTTGGCGCGTTATCCACCATTAAACCAGTTCTTTCTTATATCGGTCAAAAACCGTTACTGTGGGAATCAGCTGTGCCTTAACAATTTCATTGTCAACACCCTTAGCATATTTTGGCAAATTTCTTGTAAGCCAAATTACGACTCTATACTTTCTGAAATTGAACTCAAAGTCGACAGTTCAAGTTATTAAAGAAGACGACAAAGAAAGCTTAGGGGTGAATTTTTGTAAAAAATTTAACTTTAATGCCTTGTAATAAGGTATGAGATGTCAGTTATATTTTTTGTCCATTTCTTAAGATTTCGCATCTTGCTTACCTGGACGTCTTAAGTTTATTGTTTGAGATCAGTTATATGTGCTTTTGCAAAGATTTTTTTTCACTCATCTTTGATAGTAAGTTTGTAAGCAAGATACGATGTCTTGTCACATATTTTTAAATTTAACGTACAACGATTAAAAGCATTTTTGCTACAATCATATTTACTACAAAAGTTACTAAAGCTACGCAGACATATTATGGGTATGTAGGTGATCATACCAAACCAGGTATCCAAACGCAAATCCAATGATGTAATTTATTCGGACCGATTTCTTGATATATACTTATTCATCCAAGATTTGTCTGGAGGAGATCGCTCTTAGCGATAAAACACCCTTTAAGCTTAATTTTTACCCGACTACGATAAAAACAAAAGAAAGGTTTTCGCTTCTAGTCTACGTATTTATGTATTACCACTGTAGCACCAAAACTACTTATCCGATTTTGATAAATAAGGTCTCAAACGATTTGTTATTTAAGATTATCCTGATTATGCGTCAGGTGATGTAGGGTTTATTTTTTCCTTTGATTAGTTATTTTGTCAACAAGGAGTTTATTGTATTGTGCCTACTATTGTAAAGAACCTACTAACTTTAAGACGGTATAAGTAGGTGCCTAACATTCAGAATCATAACTCTAGATAGAGAAGTGTATCTAGTGTGTCTTTAATCTGTCTTTAGAAACAAATGTATTTATTTCTTTATGTTATATTTATGTAAATTTCAACTAGTCAAACTTTAGTCAGATTTGTCAGATATAGGTACTTACATATTTGAATGAATCCAACAGAATTGGATTAAAATTCAATAAAAATAAACTTGATTAAATAAACAAATTAAGCCTTGATGAACGTTAAAACTTCATAGACGTTTTCTTCAAAGGGGTCGAAAGAAATCACAGTGAATCTTAGCGGTTAGCCCCCTCAAGAAGTGCTCGGTTCCCGTGTGAACGCTTAAACGATTACATAGATACAATACGCGTAGAAGAGGCACTATAATAATAAACAAGACTTATTTTGGACAATTCATCTGTTATCTATAGGTTATATATATCATCGGTTCACTATAGGTATACATTACAATAGCTTAGTAAATAACCGATTTACTTGCGAATTGAAGACACCCAGACCCCCAAATATTTATTGTTGATAACATTGTAAGACATAAAAGTGTCTGTTCAGATAATCTGCATACAAATTTAGCAATTATAGCTCGATGGTTATCATGGTCGGTTCACACACCCAAGGGCATGGGTTCAAACCCCAACAATAAGCTTAAGCCGCCGGTGAAGGAAAACATTGTGAGGAAACCATAGATAATTTTCTCTTACTCGGCCGAGTAGCTACCCTTAAGTTGAAAATTTACCGCCAAACACCTAAAGGTGTGTTAAAAAAAGGCGAACTATGGTCAAACGCCTTAACTGTCAATTATAAAAAAAAACATTTTTGACTATTCATTTTACAGTCGACAAAAATGTATTTTGGTCAAAGTTACTCTCATGTCAAACATACTTTAAAGTTTGAACTGATTGAATTGATTTTGTCCAGGGAAAATATTATTTTTTGATAGTTTAATCAGTGCTGTTTATGGAAAAAAATTAAAACGATTAATTATCTTTTTGATTTGATTACAATGGTTTTTCATTTTTTTTTGTCATATTGTTCATGTTTATATTCTCATTCGAATAGGAGACATTTGTCTCCAGTACCTACATTACATTTTTATCTGGAAGATCTACCATTCCTAACTCTATGGCAGTCTTGGTGCCAAGACGTTGCTTTCGAGGGGTCGCATCATTGTTATTTTTTTACCTTTTCTGGTCTTTTTTGCCTTATTGTTTGATACAAATGTCTACGTTCGTGCTAAAAAAATAAGTTTTGCAATTTGCCCTGTTAGCTCATTTGGTGGTAGCTCATGTTCACGACCGTGGTCGTGGACGTGGGTTCGATGTTCATTCAAAGTTCAGGACATCACTGCTTTGAAGCTTTTAACTTTGAGACATTAGATGGTTAGTCTCAATAGCTTTGTAAGTTCAATAGCTGCATGATTACACGTTACGGCAGTATCTGATACTTTGATAGTACCCACCACCTTCAGCTAAGAAGACCTACCACTTGGTTACGAAGGTTAAACTGACTGAAACTTATTTCAGCAAGTTTCTAATGGTTGGAGTTTGACCACAGCTCAACTGTGAATGTGTAGTAAAGGATAGAAAACATTTCTAGCTTGGAATGATGGAATGGAACTCGCGTTAAAGTGAGGTTTCCGGAACACACGGTTAAATTGTAGGCGGCAGATTTTCAACTTCAAGTTTTACCAGATTTTTTTTATATGAAAAAGAAACGGTGTGTTCCGGCTGCTTCGCTTGAGAGCCAGTTCTGTTTCTAGCTGTGCTTTATTATCTTCGACCACACCGTCACTTAACAACATCATTGGAAAATTCATCATTGGATCGTCATTGGAATCTGCTGCCCGAGTGGGTGTTCCCCGATGAATATAGTCTGGATACCTTCAAGTCGCGAGTAAATCGGTTCTTCTAGGCAAGCGTGCTCCATCGTAGACCGCATCTTCGCTTAACATCAGACGGGATGGCGGTCAAACGCAAGCATCTCTATTATTAAAAAAAAAACAGTTTGTAGTCCATAAAAAAATAAAATAATTTGGTCACCAATTCGCCTAATGGAAAGCCATGGTACAGCTCAGGATGGAGTATCCTCATGTTTCTTCATCGAGCCGCAAGCTCGATGGAATTTGAACCGACGGGGTGTGAACTGACCCACCGAGCTGTCTTCGCAAGAAAGTTCTACTTCAGAAAACGTATTGAGGTGAAATGAAGCGTTATCTTGGCAAATGATAATGGATTTCTCTTGCGAGCCGTATTGAGGGCACGGTGCCGATGGTGAATCTTCATTAGCATGTATGCGGGTCCCGCTACCAGATAACAGGGGGTTAAAAACCTCCAGTACCTACGATATTCTGTAGCGAGTCTCGGTGAAAAGTGTTGTCCGATGGCCGCAGGGCGTAAGTTCATATTCCAACAATCCCACTAATATTATAAATGTGAAAGTTTAATGTTTTTTTTTTATGGTTGACAGCCTAGGTGTTTGACCACAGCTCACTTGATTTTAAGTAAAAGGTGTGGTCGAAGATGGTAAAGCACAACTAGCCTGGAATGGAACTGGCTCTCAAGTGAGGCTGCCGGAACACACCGTTGGATGCTTGGCGACAGATTTTCAACTTGAGGGTGGTAAGCTAGCCAGCCGAGTACTATAAAGTACCCTACCACCATGCTATGGTTTCCTCACGATGTTTTCTTTCACCGGCAGCGGATGCGAACCGACCGCCCTAGCCACTGAGCTATTTCGAGACGCTCTCCTGATGGTAAGAGATAACGCCTGTCCATGACCATAGCAGCGATACACATAACTTTGAGTAGCAAAACAAAGTCCGGGGCATCGCTGCTTTGGCACTCATTACTATGAGACTAGATGATTTTGGTTAGTCTCGACAGCCCTGTAATTTTGCTAGCTGCAGTACCCTTCAACCCGAAACACAGTAATGTTTGCACACTACTGCTTGGCGGCAGAATATCTGGTACTGCGATGGTACCTACCTAGACGACCTCCTGCTAAGGAAATCTATCACCAAGTAAATCCTTACAAGGAAGTTGACCATAAATGGTTACGGTGGTTTTGTTGACCACGAATGGTGGTCATATTAAATGCAGTACAAATGGGTACGATGCGTAATTCGTAGCGATGATAGCTCAGTGGTTAGCAAGATTGGCTCGCGTGCCGAAGGGCGAGGGTTCAAACCCTAACAATGAGCTTGAGCTGCCGGTGAAGCAAAACATCGTAAGGAAACCATAGCATGGTGGTAGGGTACTTTCTAGTACTTGCCTGGCTAGCTACTACCCTCAAGTTGAAAATCTTCCGCCAAGCATCTAATGGCGTGTTCCAGTAGCCTTGTTTGAGAACCAGTTCCATACCAGGCTAGGTGTGTTTACTATCTGCGACCACACCGTCACTCAACTTCAGGTGAGCTGTAGTTAAACACCTAGCCTTAAAATATAAATTGGTTTTCGTACGTGCCGTGCTCTGTTTTCGATCCTTGAAAAAGGTCACCAGATGCAATCGAAACTATAAACGGAGTATTGGGATTGGCCGCGTAAAATGCATAAAATTGTTGTAAACATTTTAAAGAAAACAAAGCATTATTATTATAATACATAATTTTATATTACGATATTGTTTGTTTTCTTAAAGTTGCTTATGCAAAATGGCCCGATAAACAACATACTTATAAAGGCATGTTTATATTAATTAAAGTGTTTTTCCTTTGCTTTGTTGCGCAGAAAGAGTTTTAATTAGGAGGATATCACTCCCTACCTAAAGATTACAGTTTCCGTAAGGTAAAGATATATAAAATCATGGTTTTAGTCACATAGGTATGTACTTATTAGCCTTTAGCATTTTAGGTATGCATAAAGCAGATGCTCATTTATGGGCATGAATCTGGTAAATTCCATTTTCTATGTCACCACAGGTTTGCCATTCGGAGAACTTATATGGAGCGAAATGCATTTAGCGTTAGTGTACTTATCATATTTATATAGTGTTTCATAAGGTAATATTATATAGATAGCTTAAGAGTTTAAAAAATCTATAACCCGACTGCGAATAAAATAGCTATAACTAGAGAAAAAAAACGTTTTTAAATCAATTTATATTTTCAGGCTAGATGTTTAACTACAGCTTACCTGAAGTTGAGTGACGGTGTGGTCGAAGATAGTAAACACACCTAGACTGGGATGGAACTGGTTCTCAAGCTAGGCTACCGGAACACACCATTAGATGCTTGGCGGAAGATTTTCAATTTGAGGGTGGTAGCTAGCCAGGCAAGTACTAGAAAGTACCCTACCACCATGCTATGGTTTCCTTACGATGTTTTGCTTCACCGGCAGCTCAAGCTCATTGTTAGGGTTTGAACCCACGCCCTTCAGCGCGCGAACCGACCTGCTAACTACTGAGCTATCATCGCTATGAATTACGCATCGTGCCCATTTGTACTGCATTTAATATGACCACCATTTGTGGTCAACAAAACCACCGTAACCATTTATGGTCAACTCCCTTGTAAGGATTTACTTGGTGATAGATTTCCTTAGCAGGAGGTCGTCTAGATAGGTACCACCACAGTATCAGATACTCTGCAACCAAGCAGTAGTGTGTAAACATTACTGTATTCCGGTTTAAAGGGTACTGCAGCTAGCGAAATTACAGGGCTGTTGAAACTTCAGAAGTCTCAAAGCAATAATGCCCTGGACCTTGTTTTGCCACTCAAAGTTCTGTGTACTCATAACTTTCTCATAAAAAAAATACAAGGTCATGATAGCTATAGCTGTTCGCTATACATTTATCTTAAAATAAAAAAATTACAACTAAATAACTTTGCGAATCTTTATAATATAGCTACCTATATTTATATATAGCTATATATATATAGCTACCTACTCACGAAAATCCCGTGAATTCTGTTGTTCGAATAACTATTAATCTTTTTTTTGTGCTATTGGGTTCTATTGTGAGTTATTTTTTTATAACTCACAATATCTAAATTTTAATAATGACCTTTATTTTATGCTTAAGTAACGAAAGAAAACAATCTTCGAGCATCTAATGACTGAAGACAATAACGAAATGTAACTATCTCTACATAGTTAGTATAATTTTTATATAAATTATAATCAAAGCACAGTATTGGAATCATTTCCATTTTTATATTTTTCTACAAGTTCCTAAAACGCGATCGAAAATAAAATAGTTACCAGACATATTTTCCCACTTTGCAGAACACTTATTTCGATCGCTGCCAAATACAATGGTTATTAAAAACGTGATGTCTGTCCGTAAATGAATGTATAAGTATAATGTTGCTTGTGCCTTATGCGAAACGCGTAAGGTTTAAAATTATGAGTTGAAAGGCTTATTTCGTCGAGTTATGTTTGTGTGTGTATGTATGAGAGTGGACCGAGTCCAGCTTTCGAGAAGTACGCGAGAATGAGCTCGTAGACTGAATTTTTGTAGAGTAACTCGATATAGAGGGGACGCGTCAATAAATTCGTTTTGTTTCTTTTTTTTTAGTTAACGCTTATCTGAAATGAAAACTGGCTTAGCACAAATTCCATATAATTCCACATGATATTATTTTTTTCAAAATTAGATGAGACTTTTTTTTTCCAATCAGCAAATTAGATTTTGACAAACATTTCCGAACTGAATACAGATTCCATCGTAAAGACTTTATTTCTAAGAAATACTTATTTATTTTAATGATGTTGGTTTAGGTTTCAATAAATTTAATTATCAACAAAGGCTTAGTCACTTACGTAATAATATATTTACAACAAAATTATAGTATTTAAAGTCGTATTAACGGAAAAATACTGAAAAAATCCAGTCGTTTTTTACAAAAGTGAAGGGTGTGAAATATTACGTTAAATTCCTGTATAATATAATTTACCAAATGAGAGCATAAAACATTTTAGCCTAGGAGGTAACGATGATAGCTCAGTGGTTAATCGTAGTCTGTTCACTCTTTGTGGCGTGGGTTCAAACCTCAACAATGATCTTGAGCTGCCGGTGAAGAAAAAAATATCGCGAAGAAACCATAGCATGGTGGTAGGGTATTTTCTAGTACTCGGCTGGCTAGCTATCAGCCAGTTGAAAATCTGCCGCCAAGCACTTAAACATTGTGATCCAGCAGTCTCACTTGAAAGCTAGTTCTATTCCAGGGTTGCTGTGCTTCACCATCTTCGACCACACCGTCACTTAACTGTGAGCTGTGGTCAAACATCTAGGTATACAATAAGTACTTATGTGAAAGTTTCACTGCTACACTAACGTGCTTTATAGGATAGGTATGTGCTAAGTTTTTAAGGATTTATATTCCAATATTGGCGTTTGACCTTTCTCTGCTGATCTTTGAAATATGGTCAGCTCATGATTTCACCGTGCCAGCCTGGTAGGTTATGTTAAAGAAAAATTAGAATGAATGCGCCCTCTGTATTTCTCTTTGGCTATGTAAAAAGTTGCGCGGCATACCGCACACATGGCCAGTTACACACACAGGCGTGGGTAAAAGCGGGTAAACTAATACCAGGCCGGATTAATGCTTCAGTTAGTGAAAAAAACTTTTTTCAGACTACGCCGTCCGAACCAGGGGCGGACTAAGCAATTTAAATTAGCTAATTTGACGTGACCGTATCATTTTTGACAGTTTGACAAGTTTTTGTCATGTTTTGTAAGTAACACTGATGATTTCACGCAAAGTTTTAGTCATGGAGCATTATTTTAGCTAACTGTTTACGAGTGATTTTCAAAGTTTGACTTTAACGTTAAATGCGGAGTTGGTGTGGTATTTTATTTTTCAGTTACAGTAGAAGCTGTGTCTCTAGCATAGTACGAGAAATATGTTTATAAATTTAGAAGTGTTAGTTACTGTGAGACATAATTATAAAATGATTTAATCTACATACCTATTTAGGCGTATGACGTTAGAGCATTGTTCATTTAATTAACAATATCAGGTAAAACATTCCTGAATTTGCAGTTATCGAAGGAAAATTTAATTATCACATTTATTAACCTTCCTGTATAATAAATATATACTAAGAACTTTGAGTCATTTGAGAATAAGACGTTTTGCGAATGCATAGTTCTTTTGTCTACTAAGATCTTAGTTATGACGTCACAAAACACGTTATGACGTAAACTAAAATTAAAAAGAAAACCTTACAACAGTTAGGTAAGAATAACAGTTAAAATACTAAACTTAGGTATGTTAAACTTTGCAATGCGGGTGGAGGCGATAATTTTAACTTACTTATGCTATGACGTTTGTGGCAACTTTCTCGCTTTTGTTATCTTGGCAAAAATTGATAGAAAAAAATGTAGCAATAAATTAAACTTGCGGTGTTGAAAAATCTTTCAAAAGATAAATACATTATATCGTAATAGTGTTTTTATACGTACAAGTTAATGGTAAGTGGTATAATGTGGTGATAACATCTCGTTTCTTGATGTTTTTAAAACTCCATATCTTCTATTCGTCACCACAACTTTACGAGAGCATAGACTGGACTTGACCCTGATTAAATTCCCGTGATTATGACTCTAAGTTCTTTATAACAACTTGGTTATACCCACAATTTCCCGGTTTTGAATGATAAAGATATCCTCTAATATATGAACACATTCTTAAATGAAATGTAGTAGATCTATTCGATGATTAACAATGAAAAACTATACATACTTTTATTTTTTATATCTAGCTACTTTCTTGATATTGGCAAATGCACGAAGTGCAATGCCAAAAACTAAAAAGATGTAATTATGACAGTTATTGTTTTATTTGAAATTAATAGTTTCCTGATTCATCCCTGTATAATGACTCCCTCCGCACTGACCCGCCTGTCTTGTACCCCAGGCTTCAAAAGTTCAGCTCATTTGAGTGCTTGCCGAGATTTCATTACCCCTTACCCCCTAACTACTCAGTTTGGTATTAAATTTTTTTTTCGAAAAAGGATTAAATGCATGCTTTATTTTTCAATTTTTCGCCAAAGGGCTTCCGCTGACCGTTCACGGTTACTTGATCTCAGAATTACTTCGTTAATTACTGAGAGACAGTTTGCAGTTTCGAGTGTTCCGTCTTTATTCGCATCCGTACCATGAGCCTTTGATAAAAATTCCCGGTGCAGTCCAAAAAGCTTTAGAGTTGGCGTAGAAAACAAACGTCACATTTGAAATTAGAATGCATAATTTTTCACATGTTGCTGTTGTATCTTTTGTTGTATTCGACTAGTGTTGTGTTACATTTATTTTTGGAAGGTTGACGTCTAACAAATGGTCGACACATCGAGCGACGAGATTTGAGAAAGACTATCTTGTTTTGTACCAACATTTAGACTAAACACATACTATCCGACCAAAATAAAAAGCATTACATTTACAGATTTCTTTGTAAGTTTGGCAAAATTGCATTCATAGGTAGGTACTACGAAACGATTAGTTATGAAGTGATGATTTTTAAAACGTTGTGTTTATATCCTCGTTGAAAAATGTCTATGAGGTATAATTTAAGTTTTTCGAGCCAACAGGACGCATGGGTTCCCAATTTTGAATCTACGACTGCAGTTTCAAGCGCAAAAGAACAATTTTCGATTTTTTTAAACTTAGATCTAGTTTGACTTATGATGTTGTGTTTTCATTATGACTTCTACTTTGCATGTTTTTTTTTTAATTTTAAAACATGTTGATATTTGTCGATGACTTTTTGACATAATTTTTTATTATGATTTTCATCTAAATAAGAATTTAAGGGGAATTGAATAAATATCGAATTTTGATATATATTCAAAGATTTTAACTGTAATATGTATTAAGTTATAATTTATTCATGCCATCATAGAGTCTAACGATAATAAAATTAAAATCACTTTGAAGCCTAGACATCATTATTATGAAATGCTGCCTTACTTGGGTTTATTTCCCGAGAGTGTTCCCTATTTATAAGATTTTTAGATGAGATTTAATAAAAGTTTTACTCTCGTTGTGTTTACGGATATGTGGGAAGTGAATTATATTTATTTATCAGGTCTTAACTTTCATACTTTGATATTGATATAGGGGAGGAATATGTAGTTAACTAAGGAAATAAGTAGATATAAGTTTATTTTTAAACTAAGCCTTATAACTGATAAAATAAAGGAAATAGAAAGGCACGGGTATGTGACAAAACGTATGTCGTTAAAATGGACATCGTTATAAGAAAAAAAAGACTAATTAACCTATAAAATTACATTACCTACCCTAATTTGTCTTTTTATTCTTTTTACTGTGTTTTTGGCAACGCACTAATAGTGTTTTGGAAGCAAACCGCAAAAGTCATATTACACCGCATTTTTATCAATTTTACACATTTACACTCGTAATTAGGCATTTTATAGACAAATATTTTTTTATACATAAACACTTGCAAAATTATAAGTTGTGGAAAATAATTCAATGCATCAATATTGACTTTTTTTCGTTCCCGCCAAAACTGCTAAAGACAACTCTATTTATGTTAAAAAAAAACAAAAGTAAAGTGGAATCTATATTCTATATAAATCAAGTATCTATATATTCTCTAGTTGTGGTAGAGTAATCGATAAGAGCCCAGCGATAAACAAAGCCAAAACAATACAGATAATAATACAAAGGATACCAAAACTACAATATTTTTCCGTAACGACAAGTAAGGTAGGTAACACATTAATTAATTACGTCTTAGGGTGTGTCCCGACGACTTGTAGTTGTCGCACTTGAGTAATTTCCCATGTGTATACAGCCTACGCCGCACCTTTTCACCTTGGCGTGTCGTGTGTATCATTCCTTATATAAGCACACTTTTTGACACGCGATTTTTTTAAAATTATTATTGTAACTAATAAATAAGTATTGTGATTTAGAAAGGGCCTTATTCTCGGTTTTGAGTTTGAGTGTGAACGTTTATGTTCCTGTTTAATTGAATATTCACTTGATTCAACCCAAAATACTTGAAAGTATCGAAATACTAACACTGGCACATGCACAAAGTGTGATCCCAAAAACAAAGAAAAAAATCTTTCTTTCATTGGTTCATCCTGGCTGAATACGCTTATCACGTGTAGTCAAATACGAATAAAAAAAATATCGTGGTTAACCTATTACTAAAATAGTAATATCTAAACTAATTATTGCGCTGAAAAAAGGTGTATACAATTTTTTAATCAACGAGAGGTTATTAACGCTTATTTATTAAAATTAATGAACCGTACTTCCTTGAAAAGGATTTCATTAAAATTAATAAAACACTTTATCAGTCATCAAGCAACTAAGTACCTATATTGTTACATGGTCTTTTAAGTACAAGAACAGCTAGACCAGTGTATAATGAACTTTTGATGCTTTAGTAAACAAACCATAATGCCAAGAACGTTGGACGGTTAGGGATCTTGAAGACCTGGCCGGGTGGCCGGTAGCCGCTTCAGCAGCAGATAAGGTTCTGGACGCTGGACTTCCGTTGGCACTGATAATGGTTAGTAGAAACGACAACACATTTAATTGAACTACGTTTTATTTTGCTTGGTATTCTTAAAACTTCTAGAAGCGATTCTAGTTTTGGCGGGAACGCGGGAAGAGTCGTGTCGCTCCGTTGTATTTTTTTCCAAAACTAGTGTTTTGTCGAGTGTTTATGCATAAAAATGGTGGTGTTTTATTCATAAAGTGCCGAATTACAAGCGCGAGTGTGGGAAAATCATATAATGTGGTGAAACATGAGTTTTCGTGTTGCTTCCAAAACTCCATCGAAGCTTTATAGTAAAGTTGCCACTACTTTACTAAAGCATGACTGGAATTAACTGACACGAACTGGACTTGACAAAGACGACTTTGACGATAGCTATAGTTAAGATACAGCAGAAATAACACTTAAGACAAGGCAGTATGGCTCTATAGCTTTAGCCTGCCCGAAGGGGCAAATTAATAAATAAATAAAAATAATTGTTTTTGACATCGCACTTTGTGCATTTGCCAGTGTCAAGTGTTTCGATATTTTTAAATATGTATTTATGAAAAGAAATCTCAAATAATAGTCAGTCACACAAAATAAGGTTATAAACTTCAACGGACTTTTGGAATTTGGAAGCAACACGAAAAGTCATGTTTCACAACATATATCTACATATCACTTTGTCACACTCATACACATCATTTGTTACTTTCACCACTATTTTTAATAAAACACGAAATTATGTGTACGATTGTAAGAAAGTGATGGGTGAAACGCTTTTTTTTTATGCTGCTCTTTTTCCTATTAATCATAAAATGCCGCTTTATCTGAATAAAGCGGCATTTTATGATTATAACAGAACTATTTCTAAACATAATTGCACGAAAAAAACATTAGTTTTGGTATTATAATACATAGATTTTTCTGCGTTTCCACGAAAACTTCCTGTATCTTTAGTAAAATTTAAAAATAGGCAGAAAACTTATAGCGTGTAACACCTAGCCGAAACAAAACAAAATCGCGTGACTTTCCCGCCCAAACGCATGTGTAATTAGAACTGTCATAAGGTTTTTTAAGGTGGAGACTGAACTAATGAAAGAACGCCCGCTCCTTCGAGACCAGTCGAGTCGCGACCTCGCATGTCTGCGACAACATGGCCATTTCTTTATGGATTTAAAAAACATTACAAAAATGTACAGTTGTTGATTTATATATTTATGTTACTTTGATCACACACTGAAAGGCGTAGATCGCATCGTGAGGAATATTGCGTTATGGTACTTTCTAGAAGGTACTCAGCTGGCTAGCTACATAAAAGGTCAAATCTCGTAATATGTATTTTTTTTTTTCTTTGGTTTTGGCGTCGCGTTTTAGCATTTGCCAGTGTCAAGTATTTATATATTTTCAAGTTTCAACATTTAAATAAGTGTCCTCGTAGCTAGTTATAGTCAAAGTCCGGTCTTAGTTAAGTCCAGTCTGTTTCAGTCAAGTCCAGTCATGCTTTAGTAAAGTAGTGGCGAATTTACTGTAAAGCTTCGATGGAGTTTTGGAAGCACCACGAAAAGACATGTTTCACCACATTATATCATTTTCCCACACTCACGCTTGTAATTCGGCACTTTATGAATAAAACACCTCCATTTTTATGCATAAACACTCGACAAAACACTAGTTTTGGAAAAAAATACAACGGAGCGACACGACTCTTCCCGCGTTCCCGCCAAAACTCCTAATATGTATTTCGATACTTTGAAAAAAAAAACCAGTGATGATTGTGTGATATTTTTTACAACATCCGTCTGTTATTAAGATGTATCGTGTTTACATTTTTTTTTATGTATCGTTTTTTCATTGTCTGGAAAAAAATCGCTCTTAGCGATAAGGCCGCCACTTGTTAAGACAATCATAACTTGAAAACTTTTAATAAATATTAACACTTAATTCGATGTGTCATAGTAGCGTCATTATGGATGTATAATATTATGTATTACTTGTATATTTATATATATACAGGACTGAATGCAACAGTTAGTCCGTTCCTATCTAACATTATTTTACAATGATTCATTGAAAACTTTAATACAATGTGACCTTAATATAACGATTTCCTCGATTTAACAAATTCTTCGAAATTCTCTAGAACTGCTCGTACCTTACCTACCTTACATTACAAATACTTCTTATCAAAAACCGCATTATAACGAATATTCGATCATTGCAGAATTAAAATAATAAGCATAATTAATCTCTATTTAATGATTATTGTTGGGTTATAAACTTTACATATCGTATCCTTTCACTAAAAATTGTTCATTATAACAGGGTATATAAAAGAGTATGTAATGTTGAGGATATATTAGATTTTTTACGTAAAAAATGATAACAGCCAGGAATAGGGTGGAGTAATTAAAAAGATACTACCCCACCGAAGAAAAGATAACGCTACCGGAGGAAGAAACCACCACTTTTCTAATTACCATTTTCATTAGCTGATGGCTCATACGTGCCTATAGGGTTAGCCACAGAAAGCGTTACTCACTTGTGTCATTTTATGTTTGGCATGCCGATTTATCGCTGATACAAGTAAAGAGACACATGTAAATAGAAAATTTGAAAACTCTTTAGTTCTAAAAATTTTATGTATGTTGCTAGCGGTAACACAATAGGTACTAAATTGTGACTTAATCGGCCCTGTGGATGATGCTTCATCGACTAGAAAATTAATTAGTCTTTGAACGGTTAAACAGAATTTCTAGAATTATTGCTAAGAAAATACTGGGGCCAGCGTTTTGGGAACTATTCCCATTGATAGCGGTCTTTTAGAGTAGTTATTATTTTAAGTTATTTTGTTTTGTTTAATTGAAGTTATTTATTATACTTTTTTTCATAATTTAGCTTGATAGTCGAATTAAAATAATAATAAATATCAAAAAAAAAAAAAACAAGTCACTGTTCACAAAAAACAATCTAAACCAGTTTAGCCGTTTGGGAGCTAATGATGCCACAGACAAATCAAACACATACCTCCGTTTGTGACGGAAGTAAAAAGCATGGTATGCACGAAAGCCGAATCAGGTATTAAGTACATACCTATATAAAAAAAATACAAATTTCATATAAAGTAACAAAAGTACAACCTTTCGTTAAAAAGAAATACGCTCTATAAAATCAAAAGTTGTAAGAGAAAGTCAAGTAGTACACAGAGTTATATAACCGTCCGTATTTATCATATAACCATTTTATCTGCATTTTAATTTCATCCAAATCCTATAAAACCGTTTGATTAAAACATATTCACAGTTCTTGTGAATAAATCAGCACTAGACAGAGTGTGACGTCACGCAATAATCATTGTTGTTGTTGACATTTTGATAGATAACTGCTATACAGAAACTGTAACCGTAATTGTTTTACACGACATGACGTCATTCAGACGCCAGACAGTCCTTGCCGTCATCGTGATTTATAAAAATTATTAACCATTTTTTTAATTAGCGTTTTAAAATTTTCAAAGTAACCATTTCATTAATACAAGTAGGTAGTTGTATTAATGAAATGGTTAAATTCATTTGCTAAGTACATAATATATATGTATGTATTTACCTTATTACGGAACTAATAATATTTTGCGGTTTCATGACTAAATTGAAGGACTTTTATGGAATTTCCTGACTGGTAAATTATTAGCGGTAATAACTGAAAAAATTTCTTTGATTTTGTCATAATTATTACAAAACAAGAAAATTATAAGTTATTTTTAAGGTAGTAAATAAATGTAGGTTGAATTTAAACATTTTTTACGCAATGACGGCACGGTATAGTTATTTTAGAAATTCTTATAAGAGTCTGCGTTACCTGAAAAGTACAATATGCGTCTTCAATCAATGTTACAATTTATTTAAAATACTGCCTTCTTTCAGTCCTAGCGTGCCAGGCTTTGACTATATGATCAATTTTACTAAGTTGAAGTCTATAAGCATGAGCTATTTATAGTTTAAGAAATGAACAACGCCAAGCATGACAATAAGCCTCTTGATCGTGGCGATAAGCCCGACCGTGCCTTGTTTTTTTAATTATGTTATTAACGACGATGGCTGGCGAAAGGCTAATATTTTATAATGACCAGCGTATCGCAATGATATGTAAATATTCGGCCGCGCCCGCTCCTATTACCTACACTGTCGCGTGCGTGTGAACTCTAATTCGGATGTAAAGACACGTTACGTAAAATTTAGTATTGAGGCGTGACGTTCTTTTTCGGTGCTTACGGCCATACGGATTCTTATGGTAAATAAACAGGCGTGCTAATGGGATTGGCGTCGAGGCCGCTCCTACCGACTTCTGTGACGTGTAATTAGCAGTTTTTGAAGGAAAACTACTCATAAGCTTTCTCGAGAGGCCCATATTAATTACCGGAGGTGCTTGTGTGAGCGTTGCGTGGTTTAAATGGCCGGCCACTTGGCGCCCTAGCTCGCCAGGCCTTATTAAAAATGTTAACACGTAAATTAGACTGCAGCGCACAGTGTATTAGCCAACCAATTAAATTTTACAGTCTCCGCGTACAATGCGCAGCTAGCTGACGTCACAAGTCGCGAGATGAATGTCACTAAAGCTGGTATAGACTACCCCTTACAACTGGCGGGAAATTTGCGTCTAGTCATTTCGTTGCTCTTTATACTTTGATGTAGTTATAAATCTATTTAACATAAATGCGAATGGGTTATTTAACTACGGAAATTTTATTGGACTAAATATGTGGCCAGGCGGTTAACGCGATAAGTTAAAAAGGCATGTGAGAATTGCGACGTAAGGTTGGCATTTCCCTAAGAGTCCTTATAAATGAGAGATTTCAATCTCCGTTGGAAATGTGGTACGCCGTTTTTATTTGGTGGTTTTAAACTGTTCGAAACGGAAACAGCGATTTCTTGAAGTGGTTTGACTATGTTTGCAGTAAAAACAGTTTGGTGTGGGTATTTTTAGCAAAAAAATTTATAGTGGTATACATATTTTAAGGCAACGATCATTAACTGGCGATTAAATGAGTTTATATTTGCTTTTTTTTTATTTTGCAATGGTATTCGTTTGGAAGCATCAATTAAAAGTGTTTATTAAGTTAGTAAACATTTTGTTTTGCCCGCTTTACCCAAAAATATGGGAAATTTTAAAAACTGTCAACCACGTAACCTGTTCGTGTGTAAACGCTTAAAAGGTTTTTACCTCTGGTCTAAGTGCGCCCCTCGTGCCTAGTGTGTAAAAAGATTAATTGGAGTGTTGCCCGTGTTTCTAACAATTTACCACAGAATTTACGGCGCCTTCTCTGACGGGCCAGCCGCAGACCACTTCTGCGCAACTTAATTAAGCGAAATAACTTAAACGAGTCAAGCTAAGTTACTAATTAGTCCTATCGCAGGCTAATTCGCTGAGTGACTCTTTGTTTGCGCGTTTCTTTGAGTTCGCGCGCCAAAAGAATTTGTCTTTCAGAGTTTCCATCGACTAAGGATGTTTGTTTTGCCTCAGGGAGTTTCAGGGAAGACTTTTGTTTGTGGTCTGTTTTATGAAGACGCTACGACTTTTCGAAACTTTTTAGACGGAAAATTGGCATTTCATTTTTCACTCCGCAGACGTGATTCCAAACTCCCAATGTAAGGAAAATAAATAAGAAAAAAGTTTGTTTGGCCTTAAGCTAATTCGTGGTGGCTCTCCTTAGCAGGAAGTTATCTAGGTAGGTACCATCGCAGTATCAGGTATTCTGGCGTCAAGAGATAGTGAGTACTAATATTACTGTATTTAAGAGTTTTTGAGACTAACCATCAAAGCAACGATGCCCAGGACTTTGTTTTGTTACTCAAAGTTCTGAGTACCGCTGCAATGATCATGGACAAGCTTAACCTCTTACTATCAGAAGAGCGTTTCCTTCGTCTCATTACTACATAACATTAAAAACATATAATTAAATTAAATAACAGTGGAGATAAGCTCTAACATTTTAGAAAAAAGGTGTTTTAAAGTAGGTACTTTCTTATTTTTAAAGTTTGTATTTAAAACAAAAAAAGGATTTATTTAGTATGAAGGTGACGTATTTTTAATGGATAGGTTTTTCAATCTTTTTACTATGTATAGAAAGTTAACGCCACGATAAGAGAACACAGTTACTTTGTTAAAAGATGCAAAGAGCTCAAGGTCTTTTATAGGAACTTTTTAAAGCCAAAATAACTAAAAAATAAAACCGAGATTGGAGGCGTCGGGCGTTCCAGAAAAGACACAATAACGTGAAGGAGGCTCAGTAACAGTGCTCTCGAGATGTCCCACACGACACATAACGCCAACAAGTGGATGTTCGTGTTACTTTACAAGCCAATCAAAACGTTCGATTAAAAAATACGCACTATTTTTTTTTATTCTAAAGAACATAGGGCTAAAATTGCATTGTGATTATCCTATTTTAGACATGTTGATCTGATTTTTTATATTACTATTATGCAAATGCTTTGTAGTTATACAATTAGGAATAGTGTGTCAAGGGGTTTTTGAATTTTTACTTGTAAAATTTCTTCACTTCTTTACGTTAGCCACTTTCCTATAACAATCTGTTAATCGATCTTTTTCTCTTTTATACCAACACAGGTTAAAATATATGGCATCATTACAAGCTCTTGACTCATCATATTTTTTTTTTTTTAAAGTCACTCTTTACAACATATTGCCTTGCACACACTCTGCTTTTATAAGATGAAAAATACACCATATTAATAACATTATTATAAAAGTTTTTATGCCATCATTAAAAAGTTACATTAACAGTTCTTATCGCTATTTCAGTTAACGATCACAGAAAGGCTATCGTTTGACTTTGTTAATGCTAACTGATTAGTTTTAATTTGTTTACTTGATAATCAGCTTAATGAGGGTGTTATGGGTATATAGCTACATACGTAAAAGGAAAATGGATTTAGATATAGTGTTTCAATCTGATTTAAACAATTTTGCAATAATATTGCTCTATATTGTTGTAGTGAAAAGGTAAAAAAATAATAGACAGAAACATAAAGTTGCCATAGCATTTTTATAAGCGTTAAGTGTGTTTAGCAGTATACTATCCTCTACTATGTATATGTATAATTATATTGTAGGTATAGTCAAAATTGTTGTGTAATCAAAAAAAAATCAATGCGCATTTTAAAGAAGTAACAAACATCCTCTCACCCCAAACGCATATACCGTTACCGTTCCGTCGTGAGTAAAAAAGATACCGATTCTAACTCTGGAGGTCCTGGGTTCGAATGCCGTGGTACGCACATCTTTTTATTCATAAAAAAAGTTCTCGAAGATATGTGAAGTCTGTCAAGCTGCAGTTGGCCAGTGTGGTGGCGGACCTTCTCATAATTAGACGAAGCACACGCCCAGCAATGGGACAGTTTAAAAAAAAGCAAAGGCTGATTTGAAAAAACATATTATTCTAGGTGATATTACTGATTGTTCTCGAAATACAATAATGATAAAGTTTGTCGATAGAAAAAAATCTTAAAGTAATCTCTAAAATTAAGTACGATTTCTGGATAAATTTTATATCAAGACATATTCATTAAACTACTTAAGATTACACATAATACTTTATCGAATGGCACTGTTGTCTTTATTGTTAAATAGCACAACAATTTTAATGCATTTAATTATATTCCATTAAATGATTCGCACCAATCACAACGTCGACCCGCAACTTGCTATATTTTCGCTCCGCATAGAGCGACACAGTGTTTTGTTAAATAAATTAAATTTGGTAACCAAGCTGTGAAAACACGTTCACATTATCTACTGACAGTAACTACCGTATGAATCACGTATTAAAAAAAATCGGGGTTGGATAACGTACAGACTGACACAAGTCTAGAAACGTAAAGTATAATAAATTCCTTTCAAAGTATATTTATATGAAACACCGTGTAATAAAGTCGCGTGGCAACTAATCGACAATTTCCTTAGAATTTTAAAACGACATCCATTATTAAAGTTCGCGGCGGACACCTTTGGTCCAACTACCCTCTAATTGTGTTTAGGGTCGCCAACCGATTGGATTTGTCCGGACAATGTTCGGATTTTAAATGTATCGAAACTATGTTAACTTTTGCTAAAGCTGGTGCTGCCGCATCTAAAGCTGAAAACCTCAAACGGCACAAATACAGTTATTTGGATAGAATGTATCTTTTTGTGCCGTTTGGGGTTGAAACTTTAGGTCCGTGGGGGCCGGCCGCTCTCGAACTGTATCGGGACCTGTCCAAACGTTTAGAGGAGGCTTTAGGTGACCAGAATGCTGGTATCTACTTTGGTCAAAAGCTAAGCATTGCCATCCAGCGTGGCAATGTTGCCAGCATTCTGGCCACATATCCCTCCTCTGACGGTTTTTTAGACTAAGGTTTTTGGATACATTTTGTAAATTGTATAATTTAAGGTCTTTTTTATTTTGTTTAATAAATCAATCCCAGATATTAACTTTAATAGAATTTTAGATGAAATCAATAAGAGAAAAAGAAAGAAAATTAAAAAAAATATTGTATAGATTTAATGAATATGTGAAGTTATTATAATCAAATAATATAAATCTATCAACAGAATTGCATTTTTTTTTCAATTCTTAGTCATTACTAGTTGCGCCCCGTGGTGTTACCCGCTACATGTTTTCGGAATAAAAAGTAGCCTATATATGTTCAAGGTCTACATCTAGTTTATTTCCGCTTAACATTCAAAATGAACTTCCGCAAAGTAATGCCTGAATCAATCAATTAGTAGCGCCTATGTTTTAGTCCAGGGGTCAGCTACCTCCATATCAAATTTTATCCAAATCCGTTCCGCAGTTCTTGCGTGAAAGGGTAACAAACATCCATCCATCCATTAATCCAAACTTTCACATTTATAATATTAGTGGTACTCGTATTAATTTAGAAACTGATTGAACTAAAATCTACAAACGAGTTTGTAGTTACATTTTAACATTTTAAAAGTGTTTGAACTTTTTTAGTTAAGTCTAGTTTATTGTGAGAACTTTTAAAATTTCAAGATGGTAACCCTGGTTGCGTTTTATGCGATTGTGGCTCCCTCACCCTTTCAGGGGCCTTTCAGAGATGTTTATCGGTAGGAAATGGCCGTTTCCGCTGTCCACAACACCCATTAGACGACAATTGTAATGGACTAAGTTGTGTTTGTCGTTGAAGAATGTTTTGATTTGTTAAGTTGGTACGACTGTCTCTGAAGAACTCTTTATCCCAGTGAACTTAAAATTTGTCGGATCTTTTTCGTTTTTGAATTCTATACTCGACACAAAGGGCAAGATCAAGAAAGTATATGTAGGTAAACAGTTAAAAAGTTAATGTGTAGTATAATTTTAATTTTCTTAAAGTTTTTGTTTTTGTATCACACTATCCCACTAATATTATAATTATGTGAAAGTTTGGATGGATGGATTTTTTTTTTTGTAGTTTTGGCGTCGCGTTTTAGCATTTGCCAGTGTCAAGTATTTATATATTTTCAAGTTTCAAAAATTAAACAAGCGTCCTCGTAGCTAGTTATAGTTAAAGCCCAGTCTTAGTCAAGTCCAGTCTGTGTCAGTCAAGTCCAGTCATGCTTTAGTAAAGTAGTGGCGACTTTACTATAAAGCTTCGATGGAGTTTTGGAAGCAACACGAAAAGTCATGTTTCACCCCATTATATCATTTTCCCACACTCGCGCTTGTAATTCGGCACTTTATGAATAAAACACCACCATTTTTATGCATAAACACTCGACAAAACACAAGTTTTGGAAAAAAATACAACGGAGCGACACGACTCTTCCCGCGTTCCCGCCAAAACTCCAAGGATGGATGTTTGTTACTCTTTCACGCAAAAACTACTAAACGGATTTGGATGAAATTTGTTATGGAAGTAGCTGAGACCCTGTATTAACACAGGCTACTTTTTATTCCGAAAACATGTTAGGGTAACACCGCGTGGCGCAGCTAGTTCTACAATGAAAATAACATCATCGTTTCATTTCTTCCTTTTTTCATTGCCTTTTTCAAATGGTTCAATGTTTTTTTAAAGGTTACTAATACGTAAGTTTGCATGCCCAATTAATGTCTAGATTTAATTTTAGTACGGTATAATAAAAACTAAAACGTCATATAATTATGAATACCTAAAGTGTTACTTTGTTATCAGGTTAAAAAACTACAACAAAAGTACAAAGCTATGTTACGCAAAAGCATTATTATCAAAGCTTTTACTTCCCCTTTATCTAAGTAAGATAACAGCTTAGATAATGATAATACAAGCTTGAGATATCTATAGATATCAGTAGAAAGCTTTAATATAAAGTCGATATATCAGAACGTTAAGTGTTTGCATTATATTGCCACGTGGCAACCCTATTCTGTAAACCTTTGCTGATCGATAATAAAATTAAAAAGTTGACAAAACACCTAAAGAGATACAATCTAGATACACCTTCCCAAAGTCAGGCTATAGTCATGGCCGTCATGAGGAATGTTCTGAAACGAAGTTTTTTGTCAGAGGTCTACAAACTATTATTTATTGTATTGTAAGATGTATCTTATTAATATATGGTCGGAACATTGTTTTTTATTACTAAACTTAAGTAGGTACATATTTTTTCTGTTTGGTAACATTTGGAAATTTTCAGTTACTGATATCATTGTTTGTATGTGATATGAATACGGTATTGTAAATGTCGCATATCCAGAATAGCCCTACCCTACAAAGAATGGGGAAGGCGTTTATCGCAGAACCTCGATTATGATAGGTGCCCCTTTATCGTTGGACTTAGATAACGAAAAATTAGTCAAGTAGAAATCAATACTTGGCGGGATTTTTCCGCTAACCAAAGTATGCAGTCAGTGCTAGTGTTATCTTATTAAATTAATATTAATAAGATGTTAATATAGGAATTTAACTAGCCAACATTTTTAACATCCAGAATTTCTTTTTACTGCCTGACATTTTAATATTCATTTGATATTTTAGATTATTCACTGGACCTTCATCATCATCCACAGCCACTTTATCTCTTTCTTTATTTCTTTATCCCACTGCTGGGTATAGGCCTCTCTCTTTACATGCCATCTGTCTCGATCCTGTGCCAATCTGGTCCAGGTTCGACCCGCGACGGTGACGATATCGTCGACACATCTTGCGGCTGGACGACCGACGCTCCGCTTCCCTTGCCTAGGCCACCACTCTCACACTCACACTGGACCTTATAGTTTTTTAATGCCTTTTTAATTTTACGTAATTTTATTAATGAATTTGTAATTTTGACGTGACGTGTAACAAAGTATGTATATATAGGACCCATATGAATATTTTATTCTATTCTACTGTCCAACAGTGGACATGAAATGATGGTGATGTTGTTCGATTAATAACTCTCTGCATTCAAATTTTCTTTTGCAATTGCATCAACCAATTCTACCTGGAGTCTATGGTCCTCATAGGAGGCCATGCTGGGGATAATTTTTTTTCGACCCGCACGGGACAAAGCTTGAATATGGATCCAAGTCGTTTTCGCGAAATGATAATAATGAATTAATTTTACCGGTCCCTAGGCCTTAAAGTGTCCTTTAAAAGTGAGCGGCCTAGGTCGGTAGGTGTCCTTCAGAGTGTAGGAGTTTTAAGGCAAAAGATGTCCTTTTAGGCTAGGCTTAGATCTGTATGTTAAGGATGATTAGACTATATTCTACCACAATGGCTCGGTACAGATTGGTAAATACACATAATGTAAAAACATACCGATAAACTTAATAATAGGCCTTGTTCATCATATTATGGAATATGTAGGTAATGACATAAGTTATTGCAATCGTAGGTAGCTGTTAGGCATTATTGAATTGATTTTCTCTAAATTAATAAATAATCGAATACGTAAGTATTTATTAAATAAGAAATGAGGTGAACAAATTCCCCATGACAGGACGTTATTGTATTATTAATATAATGTATGTACCTATGTGTAATATATTAATCATACTAAGTATTTACATTTTAGGAACACAATAGCTTATTTATCTATATCAGACGTTACAAAGAGGTATAATAATAATTCTTTGTGAAAGCTTTCTGATTACAGAGCAAGGTTATGTTCTAATATTTATACAGTAAGTATGATACATTTAGTCTAGTATAAACTAGTGCTTACTAGAATGGAAATGGTCGAGAGGAGGGCGCGCTATAACATTGCCCTAGACTTAGTAATTTAAAAATATATACTTTATTGCATTTCTACTATGATTAAAAAAAAAAAATTAGTAATAATAATAATAATAAATGATAAATATCGTAGGACGTTACACATAGCGCCATCTGACCCCAAGCTAAGCAAAGCTTGTACTATGGAAGTCACATAACTGATAGAATACTTAAATCCTTTTTTTTTGTAAATACACACTTATGATAAATACAGACCACCCGGACACAGAACAAACCACAAAGTTTGTCCTGGGTAGGAATCGAACCCATATCCCATTCCCACCCCATGAACGAATTTACTGTATATAATAATTGTATCTGGTTTTTTAAATTAAGTATTTGAAGGAAATATAAAGGATTATCTACGGATAATTTATCTAATATGTGAGGAAACTATAGCACGGTGGTAGGGTGCTTTTTTTGTAATATTGGTTACCTACCACCCAAGTTAAACCTGTGCCGCCAAGCATTGTATTCTGGAAACATGATTTGCGAGCCAATCCGCATAACGTAGGGTGTGTTTAGCATCTTCGACTACACGTCACTAAGCTTCAGCTGAAACACCTTGCTTGACAATCATAACAAAAAAAATTAGTAAAGATAATAATGCGAGTAAAAATGATTCCTAATGATTTAAAAAAAAGACCCAAAAACCTAATAATCATTAGATCAACTTAAATTACATGTATCTTTTAATTTTATTTAGTCATACTCGTTCGGATTTAATTAGTCTTTACTGTAAGGGTGAGACCCCACAGAAATTGAAAATCAGGAAATAGTGTACAAAACCATTTAACATTCGGAAGATGTCAATATTATTGCCAATAGGTAATCGGTTTTCCCTATTTGATTGGAAAATACCGACAAGGATATTGATAATTGATATTAATCCAATAAATGATGACTAGTGGTTACATATTCTATAGTTTAAAAAAGCGCTAAAATAAATTAAGTTTCACACTTGTTCGAGACAATACAAAAGAACAATAAAAAAAAATAGGCAGTCATGTGGACTGCCTACAGAAGTGAAAACTTAAAATATTTGTGTCAACAACTGTACAGCACGTCACACCACGTTATATAACATTAGCATGTCTATGACGCGGAACCGTGCACGGTTGAAAGCTTTGCACCTACCGAAAATCGCTCTACGCAGCCAAAAAGTTATCACTCCAAGAAAAACTTTCGTTATGTGGGCCCATGTCAGCATGACTGTCGACAAAAGGCGATTGCTTTCAAATTACATAGGTACTAATAAATAATTCATATTAATAGTGCTGAAGTGGCAATAGGCTGGACATATCTGTCGCAGAACCGATAACCGCTGGGGTATACTCTAGAGTGGAGACCGCGTATTGGCAAACGTAGCGTAGGACGCCCTAAGACTCGATGGAGTGACGATATACGTAGGACAGGTGGCGGTGGATGGAAGCGAAATGCCGAAGATCGGGCTGAGTGGCGTGTCTTGGGAGAGGCCTATGTCCAGCAGTAGACTAATAGAGGCTGATGATGATCATTAATAGTGCCGTTAGGGACGATCTTAATAGAAGAAAAAAAATAGGTCTTGATCAAAATTATTGCAAAACATTAATCTATACCTCGAGAAATTAAACCAATGTTTTAAATTTTTAGCTTATTTCATTAAATTTTAATCTGAGTTATTTCTTAACTCGTAATGTATTTTTAACGTACAACGCACCAGTGTGCTGGATAGACCCAAGGTGCCCACTTGTGGACTAAACTTTCATCGATCTTTAGGTACTTAGAATTTTGTCAGAAACGTGGATAAATGTCACAGAAAAGTATTTTTTTAAGTTTATAAATAGTGGCGTTTTAATCATCTTAAGCTTGCCTGGAAGAAATCGCTCTAGACGATAAGGCCGCCCTTGTACTACAATATTATTGTATTAGTCAACTTAAGAATGACTAAGTTATTAAGATTTGATTTACTTAATTATGGGAGAAAACATTATTTTATATTTCTGTCTAACTTAGCTGTCAATTTACAAGTGAAATATTTTATACGGGATTTCCTATATTGCTGCCTTAGTGTTGTAGATTGTGACTAATCTTGACAATAAACCTACTTGCAGCATACCGATAAAGTATTCCAATGAAAGCAAGTCGACATTATTCATTATTCATCATGAGGCAAAGTTCGAGTATTATAATGTAAGTGAGTATAACTTATAATAATAATAACAATTAAATATCGTAAGGCATTACATACAGCGCCATCTGACCCTAAACTAAGCAAAGCTTGTACTGTGGAAGTCAGATAACTGATAGAATGCTTACACATACTTTTTTTTTCTAAATACATACTTTTATACAAAACACCCAGACACAGAACAAACATTTGTTTATACCACAAAATGTTTTGTCTTCGATGGGAATCGAACCCACGCCCTACACTGCCTATTGTTAACATGTTTCAAAATATAACTGGTAATCCAATGATAACAAACTAGCGATGATAGCTCAGTGGTTAGCGCGGTAGGTTCGCATGCCGAAGGGCGTGGGTTCAAACCCCAACAATGAGCTTGAGCTGCCGGTGAAGGAAAACATCGTGAGGAAACCATAGCATGTTGGTAGGGTACTTACTAGTACTCGACTGGCTAGCTACTACCCTCAAGTTGAAAACCTGCCGCCAAGCATCTAACGGTGTGTTCCGGCAGCCTCACTTGAGAGCCAGTTCCATTCCAGGCTAGGTGTGCTATACTATCTTTGACATCAGATGAGCTGTGGTCAAACAACTAGCTTGTCAACCATTAAAAAAAAACTAATAACTGAAAATACTAAAAATAAATTTAGTATTTCCAGTTATTTGCATCTAAATTAAAAATAAAGTTTTTTAATTCTTATGTTCTTTATGTAATTGTGTACACAGGTAATTTATGAACTTGTTTTATCACTCACACGAAAACACACAAATCACACGGAAGTCCCAAATATAATTCCTAATTAGTAAAAGGGAGTTTTCCTTTAATCATTATTATTATTAAATTGCAAAATATATTATTTCGCAAATTGAACCTGCCTACCTACCTACAAACAGAAAGTACAAAGTTATTTGGAAACCGGAAACTTTAGACTAAATATATACCTATTGATCTAACTACCAATAAATTAGCAGCTGCAATCGGCAATTTCCCCTATTCATTTCCAAATAATAAGGAAAAAAAGGAGATCTGGCAAACAAAGTTTTTTGTGTAAAAACCCAATACCTACCATTTTGTTTAATTCCAATTTTAAATAACCAAAATTTACATAACTCTAATTAGTAAGATGTCCACTTTCGTTAGTGTATGAAATTAAATTTATATTTTTTATAGTAAGTAACTATCTGTAAAAAAAACAACTAAAGGTGGACTAAGCAAATTTGAAATTAACAGTTCTAGATTCTTTTCAATAAAAAAAAAAAATTGTTCAGATAATTTTTTCGCGATTTCAAAATCAATCTTCGAGTAAAGTTGTTCACAGGTTATTAAACTCTTTTTAGTTGAGTACCCATCCGTGTACATGTATAAAAGTATCAAATAATAAAAAAAAAAACTTACCGGAAGTTTGAGAACCACTTGACGAGCTGTGCAGTGTTGTTCTTGTTGAA
The DNA here is from genome assembly GCA_905404145.2 of Biston betularia. Classification (NCBI taxonomy): domain Eukaryota; kingdom Metazoa; phylum Arthropoda; class Insecta; order Lepidoptera; family Geometridae; genus Biston; species Biston betularia. Next base: position 9,400,409 of record FR989879.1, read on the forward strand.
TTTGATGTCTGGGAAGTACATCTTGAGCACCGCTGAGCTAGGGTACCGAACCCAGAAGAACATCAGTTTGGCCTTCCGTAGATGCATCGGCGTCAGGGTTGAGGAGTGCAGTGGAATTAAGGATCATATTGCACAAAAACAATATCACGACGCATGAACAAAAAAAGAAACATATTTAAAGATATTTTAAGCTACCACACAGCAACAGTTACACAAATTATTTCTTTTCACATTGTTACTTTCAACACAGAAGGAGTGATAAACAACAGGAAAAAAAGAAGAAGGAGGAATAATCATAGACAATTATGACGCGTATACTAGAAAGAGACGGATCGAAACCACCTTGCTTTTGTTCTATGCGGTTTTCTGTGTTTTTCATATGACACTATTTCTTGACAGATATTAAAATAATGCTGGCAGTCTAATGATAGTAATAGTAAATTTTGGTTATTGGTGGTTTACATAGGTGCAGGTAAATTTATTAAACAAAATAAAATATCTTAAATTAATACTATTTAATTTAAGATATTAATGATTTACTAATTAATGGTCAGCTGGATATGGGGCCTTTTTTGATAAAAAAATAACGTTTTTTTTTTTAATTTTACTTGTTTGTTTTAGATTTATTGCGGTAATTTTGATTTTACAAAAAGGTTGGGAAAAAGGTTTTTTGTTTTTATATTTTACCAGACCCCCTTATTCTCTATAAGTAACGCGACATTTCCATAACCCGGAGTGATTCAAGTTGAATTTTCGTTAAATAGCAATAGTAAATTTAAAAACGAGAACTACATTTTGAAAGAAATTTTGATCTGTTGAATTAAAATTTATAACGTTATAAACGCAATACGTGTTATCGACAAGGAATCTCAAGTGAGTTAGAGAATCCATTAATGATGTAATATGACCACAATGGTATAAGAAAAGTGCTTTTAAATCTGATTAAGTAGGTACGATGGCTCATTGAAGCACCACAAATACTTTATCCGTTTGCATTCTAATCTTATAAAGTGCCTTAACTAATATCTGCAGTCTCTTCATATAAGTTTATTTTACAAAACATGCAGTTTACAAAGTTTTTTTTTTTACTTTAGATAAGGCACTATTTATTAATTTTTTCTAAAACAGAGGAATGCAATGAACTCCGATATTTTTCGTATTACGACGCCGTTCACTGTGAATATTGCATTTTGAATAAATATAGTATAACAGACTTTAAATTGAAACATTAAAATAAGTATGAACTCGTTGGAATTTCGAAAATAGAACGAGCATATTTTATTGGCGATCTGAATTCATAGAAATTTATTAAATTGATAATGTAGGTATGGTTAGTTTATTTTTTATTATCGATAGGTATTTTTCGACGATCAATTATTAGAATACTGTCCAGTCCAATATGTATCATATTTTCATGATGAATTTAAAAATCGATGTTTGTAGTAAATTCCGTGTATTGTTTTACGTTCAAAAATATAAAATATCTGCGTTTGATCCCAGATTTCGAGGAAACTGTTGTAGGAATTTTTACAACGTTCGACTGCAAGGGATACGATGTTTTTATAATGTTGTAATTAAGTTCAAGCCATCCATCTGGTAGGTTGTGGAAAGTAGAGAAACCGCAGCCCTTGTGAGGTTTCCACAGTCGTAATGACTGTAAGTAGGAAGCAGTCATAAGGTTAAACGGAATAAGATATCTGGGGGCTGTTTGTGGCGATTTAAGTCGCAGCTTAGATTAGGTTACAAATATATACTTGTAGTTATTTGTAGAGGTTTGGTTAACGCTTGTGTGCGTGTGTACTGTCTGGCTCTTAACTCAAATGAAATTACTTATTCAATGCTGCAAAGTGCTTTTATCATCAGGTAAATGAGCCGCTCGTTGATACACTCGATGTTACCTAAAATATTTGTCAGACATGTGGAAATTAAAGCGGTTATTACTATTGAAAAGGATATGGTAGGCGGCATTCCGTCGTAGGGTAGGTCGGTGGAATTGCAGTCCGAATGCGGGTCCTGGTGGTCCATGAGCTGCGCGTGCGGGTGTGGGTGATGCGGATAGGCGGCATGGTGCGGCGCGTGCGCGTGGTGGTGCCGCCATCCGTCCGGCGACGCGTGAGCAGCCGCCAGCAACGCGGGGTGCAGCAGCGCCGGCGGTTGCGGCAGCGGCGGAGACTCCCGCTCTGGGGCCGCGGGTGGCGACCGCGCCAACCCACCTCCGCCGAAAAACGGAGAGTATGGCGAAAACACTTGACTCTCGTGCAGCGACGGGTTTGGAATTGCCACCGATGTCGGCAGCGCAATGCCACCCGGATATGCCGGCCGTGGCGAGGGAGACTCTGGAAACTTGCTCTCGGGGGAATGCCCCACGCCTTCACCCAGGATGCGGCTGACGGTGCGTGGTGTGATTCGAGTATCAGTCACCTTGTGTCGCTTTTTCTTCGGCGTCACGACCAAGCTCAGTGCCTCGTTTTGCTCGGGGTTCGGCTCGCGCTCGAAGTGACCGTTCATGTGCGGGTAGAGCTGGGCAAGCGGCTTCGACGGCGTCTGGAACATGCCTGTCGGGGGTCGGATGTGAGTCGCATGTCCGGGCCCGGCCTCGCCGTGCGGAAATGCCGCGCCGACCGGCCGGGGGCCGTTCATCTGTCCGATGAGCAGCGGGTTTTGCATAAACACGGGGACGCCGTTCGGCGCACCCCCGTGGTGGACGGGAAGGTTACCTGACATCTGCAGCGAGGGCCTTTCTGGCTTCACTGGCGATTTCCGGCCGTCGACCAATCGCTTCGCGCGCATCAGGTCCTTGTTGAGATGCTCGGCCGCTACCGCCGCCGCTTCCGACTGCTTGCCGAGATTCCGCCGCTGGTGCACGAAGCGTGACACGATGGAATCGATCAGACTCGCCAGCGAAGATGTTATCTCGTTCTTAAGCAACTCTGCTAACCCTTCGAGGTCTGCTCCGGGTACCGGTCCCACCGAGCCCGCATTGCTTCTTAGCGCATCAAGCCTTTCGGCCAGTTCTGACGATAGCGGAGGGTTTTGAGGCTGTCCGCCAATTCTTTGCTGTGGTGAGTGCTGATTGGACTGTGGCCTCTGTTGTTGCATATTCTGTTGCTGTTGTTGCTGATGCTGATGGTGTTGTTGCTGATGCTGATGGTGTTGGTGCTCACGCTCGGCCGCCTCTTTCATTCGAGCCTCTTGCTGCTCTAGGAACAATTTTTGACTTACATTCAGGTACATAGCAGCGGCGCTGTTGAGGTGGTGGTGTGGATGCGGTGGATGCATATGGTCACCAGGTGGGAGGTGCGGAAGCAGCGGCAGCGCGCCGTTGAATCCACCAGGGAGGTGCGGGTGTGCCGCCGCGTGCATCTTCGCACTCATCATTTTAGTCATCACCTGTGACAAAGCGTTCGGTATCTGCGGCGGTATCTCTTTCGCCGGAGACGCCGGCTCAGATTTAGGCACGGGGTCTTCCGTTTGTTCCACGTCACTCGAGGCGTCGTTGTCCATCGTTTCTGACTCTTGTCCCATTCGATTGCACAGTTGTATATATTTTTCCTGCATTTCAGCGAGTTGCTCTTGCATCGTCCTTAATTGGGACTTGAGAGCGTTCTTTTCGACTAGTTTCCGTTGTATGGGCGGTCGCTCACCGTCGTCCTCGGAGTCCTCTGAAACAGTATGTGCACTACTGCCGTGGCTAGTTCCGTACCGTTCTGCAGCTCCGTCGTGCTGCTGTGGATGATACAGTTTTCGCTTCTTGCAACCGTTCACTTGAGGCACCTGAGGCACAGGACTCGATCGCATCGTAGACACAATGTTTTCAACACGAGCACGTTTCACATCGAGAGTCGGTCGCGGGGAAGAACGTTGAGCGTCACTGTCGCGGTCCTCGGGCTCTGACTTAGGAGCAAGTAAGGAATCTGTCAGCGGAAGCGTGGGTGGCGGCGAAGCTCGCGATTCAGTGGCGCCGTCAAACACTAGTAGAGCTTTATCTAGGTCGGGACGGGAGTCACGCGAGGCGGGCCGCTCAGGGGAGCGCTTCTCTTTGGGCTCGTCGTTGTTATTGTTTTGAAGCACATTGTTGTTGTCGGGCGAGAGTCGCAGCAGCTCCTTCTTGCGGCTCTGTAATATATCGCGCAGCACGCGGTGCGCGATGTCTCCACTAGCGGCGTCGTCGTCCGGCTCCTCTTGCTTGGGCGTACGCCCCAGTAGCTCGTTGAGCATTTCCGCGGGCGCGTACCCGGGCGCGAACAGGCCGAAGTGTTGGCGGCCCTCGAAGATGGCGCCGTATAATCCGCCACTCATGTGTACGGTGCGCGCGGGCGCCGGTCCGTTCGTCGCGAGAGTCGAGTAAGAATTGCGCGGCTCGCCGGCGTCCACGCGCTGTCTGGCGCGTTTCTGTTTCTTTAGGAGACTATCCGAGCAGGGCGCGTGTGAGTCGGCCTCCTCCTCCGATGACATCATAGGCGAGACGGGCCGGGATTGGCCGGGCGGGCGGCGGGCAGGGCCCCGCACTACTCTGGCTCCATCGCCCGCTCTGCAACAAACGGAGGGGGAACTAAGCACACCTGCCGTGCGCGCGCGGCGCCCGTCTTGCCTTGTGCACTGCACGTCGGGTCGTCGCCTCGCGCGCCCGGCGCACATCTTAAGGGATGCATTATACGACGATGTATATCTTAGAGTAGCAAAACCATTATTTTAAGAAACAATCCAATAACAACTTTCCTTACAGAATAGTTTATTAATACTTATTTTAGTGAAGTTAGGTAAACGTTCTATAAGCACTCAGTATGTCATTGATATCAATTAAGTAATTCAGCACATTACCTTCAAACTAGTCGGACGTAATTCACCTTCATTTCCATAGCTTTTTTTATCGTAAAGCGATCGGTAAGCATCTAAAATCTATGGAAATTAGAATAATTTCACATGATGGCTGGAAAACAATGACATACGTCACGACATTGGGTGGCTCAAGGAATAGCGATTGAAGGTAGAGATAACAGAAGTCGTCAATCCACTAATCGATAAGTTGGTATCTCTGTGTGTGACACACACACTAATAAGATACCATATGCGTCGTACACGAAATCCATAGATAATGAAGCACAGATAGGCATGTAACGCTAGATAGAGCGGCGACAAAAGGAGTATGTTGTAGTACCTAACAACTCATTAATTCGTTTTGGAGCGTGACACTGTTCAGAGAGGACAATGAAGCTAAAAATGTCAGAAATAATTCTGTGAGACACGCGGATTGACGCGAGTCCATTGTCCACTACAATACGGTGAGAAGATGAAATGGGATACAGAAACATAGAAACAGAAGTAACCCTTCATCAATGTAGAATATAATATAAACATTTCTTGTTATTTAATTATTTATCTAGGCAGAGTCTTTGTTTCCCGAAAAGTACTACAATATTTAGTAGTTATATATTTAGTGGTCTCAATGTTTTACAATACATAGATTCTATAACATAGAATCTTTCTAGGTAAGCTTGCTCCATCCTAGGCCGCGTTGTTGCTTAACATCAGGTAGGATGTGGTCAAAAGCAAACATATGATAAAAAAATGGATGTCTAATGTCTAATCATTGAACTATGTAAAATAAAATCTACGTACCTAGTTAGCGATTTTCTTTAATTTTTTTGTGTGCTCTTGCGATTTTCCTATCATTTCTTGAGAGTGTTATCAAGTGAATTTAACGCCAAAGATTAGCAGTGTATTTTATAGAGCTTTCGGCTGGCTGCTGATTTTAGTAGGAGTAACTCTACAAAGCCTCTGCCCCAATAATAAATCATTAGGCGTTTACTACAGTGAATATACAAATGGGTAGCGCACACCAGTACCTAAACTTTGGTGGGCTGGGTGGTGAAGATATTAAATCGGATATAAGATATCAGTCAATGAGTCCACTGCCTCTTACATTCTAGTGTCGTCGCACAAGTTTTCACGTATTGGAAACGCGCTGATCTCGAGCTCAACATCCGGTCGTGGCAGTACAATGAGATGGTATCAATGGCGATTACTTCCGATGGCGGAATGCGTGACCACTTGCGACAACCGTCACGGACTGTGACTTGTGTTAGGTATGCTTGTGTGCTGTTCAGGGTGCTTCATATATTGTTCACGAATTGCTCCGGAATTGTCTAAATTATTCAGTTTTTGTTAGGTAGGTTATTAATAGGCCGTAAATAGGGCTAAACTATTAGTTTTATTTCCAGACGAGCTGCGCCTCGCGGTGTTACCCGCTACATGTTTTCAGCATAAAAAGTAGCGTATGTGTTAATTCAGGGTCTCAGCTATATCCATATCAAATTTCATCCAAACCCGTTAAGTAGCTTTTGCGTGAAAGAGTAACAAACATCCATCCATCAGTTAAGGCTTATTCTAATTGGAACATAAAGAAAGAAGATGGATGTATAGAAACTCTTTGTTATAAGTGCACGAAGTAGAAAAAAATAGAAAAAAAAAAGTATATTATGAGCCTAGTATAGTATATAGTACCTACCACAAGAGGCTGCCTTGAACCGCCAGGGATAAATCTTATTAGAATTAGAAATTTTCTTAGCTAAATTATAGCACAATTTTATGAATGTTAACAAGGTTAAATGCTTAGGATGTGCTAAACGAAATGGGGGGGTCAGTATACTCATCATAAACCTCTATCCATTGTTTTCAGTTTCGATTTTAGGATCATCCCGTAGATCTGTCATCATTGTATGAGGCTTACAAGCCTTGCCTACTCTTTGCTCGTTATGTATTGTGATTTGATGACTTTACATGACATTTCATGAGTACAACCTATTGATAATGAGATCCCGAGATGCAGTGACATCTACAGATTTGAAACTGAATTGGGTTTTATTGTCTAAAGCTTAAAGTTCAAAATATTTGCGCGATATCAATGTGCTTTGTAATTTTTGTGGGTATTGTACAGAACAGAATGTGAGTCGCTCGACCGTCTCAAAATTGTTCCGGTACTTCCGCTATTGTCGGTCAAATTTGTAGAAATTCTGTGAAAAACTGTTTTTTGTAGAATTAACTCAGCTTGATTGAAATATGGATTAGTTGTCAACTTGGGGTATTGGATTGATATATGTAATACTAGCGAACGCCTCGCGGTTTCACCCGCGTAGTTCCCGTTTCCGCGGGAATACAGGGATAAAAAGTTACCCGGGGATAGTGTAGCTTCCCAACGGTGAAAGAATTTTTGAAACCGGTCCAGTAGTCTTTTAAGTTTATTTAAAAATGAGCTTGAGCTATCGATGGAGGAAAACATCGTGAGAAAATTGTAGCATGGTGGTAGGGTACTTTCTAGTACTCGGCTGGTTAGCCCTCAATCAAGTTGAAAATCTGCCGCGAAGCCCCTAACGGTGTGTTTCGGCTGCCTCACTTGAGAGCCAGTTCTATTCCAGGCTAGGTGTGCTTCACCATCTTCGACCACACCGTCACTTACCATCAGATGAGCAATGGCAATCACCTAGCTTGTCAACCATAAAAATTGACATGTAGTTAAAAGTACATTTTTTTCTCGTTTCATAGAAACTCGGGATTATCTCCGGTTTATCTATATAAAACTATTCTTGGTTGTAAATGTACTAAAATTAGTTGACCGTTACTGTCGCTGAACTAAAAACGATTAATTTATCCGTAATAATAAGAATTTCCGATTACAATCGCCATATGGCACCGGACATTTAAGAGTCTTGGAAGTTTTAGGGTTCAGAGCCATAAAAATGAGAACAAAATTAATTCTAATTTATATGTACAATATATATTTAGTGTATTTCGCTTAGTCGGTTACAACACTGAAGAGGAAATTAAAAATGAAAAATAAAAATGAAAACGATTTTTTTTAATGTTTGACCACAACTCACCTGATGTTAAGTGAAGGTGTGGTCGAAGATGGTAAAGCACACCTAGCCTGGAATGGAACTGGCACTCAAAAAAAACTATACGCACGCATGGTAAGAGATAACGCATGACCGTTACATCAATATACAGAACTTTGAGTGGCAAAACAAAGCCCGAGGCATCGCTGCTTTGGCGCTCATTACTTTGAGACTTACGACGTTAGTCTCAACATCCCAGTAATTTCGCTAGCTGCAGTATCATTCGAACCGGAATACAGTAATGTTTAAACACTACTGCTTGGTGGTAGAATATCTGGTACTGCAGTGGTAGGTACTATACGACTTCCCGCTAAGGAAACCTATCCTAAACATTACTTAATATCTGAAACTAAAATCCGAAAATCTTTAATTAAAAAAACCCAAGTCTTTAAGTTAAAATGAGCTTCCGCAAAATACCGCTTAAATCAATCAATTGTTTTAACTATGTATATTTTATTTAAAAATTCAATAATAGACGAATGAGAAATTACGAATGATATCGCACGATTTTTGTTTTACTTATGCGGGATTTCTTACGTTTAATTACGTCGAATATTCAGACTATAATTCGGTATGTAAAGAAAAAAAATACTTTGCTGATTCCAAAACCATTTCGAAATATTACATTCCTGTACATGATTTTTCCGTTTAAAACTCTTTAAACTATGAGACGGGGTTTATTTTAATAAAATACATAAAATAAATTTGACTTTCAACTAACTTCTAATGACGTCATGTCCTTGGCTGTATAAGGATTCTTTCAGTGCCTAAAAAAGGTGCACATATTTTACATATTCAGCCAATGTTATGACGTCATAACTATAAAAAGTTTGAAAATGTATTAGAATTAAACTACCGCATAGAAAGCCAAAATATTCAAATTAGTTTCATAAAATAAAGTTTACTATCAGTAAAAAATATAAAATAAATACAAAAAAAAACTTTACATACCGAATTTCGGCCTCATCCGGTGGCCTTCTTCAAGGAGCCTATGAAATGAAATAAGTCAATTTTTTTTATATAATTTGCCCCTTCGGGCAGGCTAAAGCTATGAAGCCATACTGCCTTGTCTTAAGTGTTATTTCTGCTGTACCTACCTTAGCTATGGTTATCGTCAAAGTCGTCTTAGTCAAGTCCAGTTCGTGTCAGTTCGTGCCAGTCATGCTTTAGTAAAGTAGTGGCGACTTTACTATAAAGGTTCGATGGAGTTTTGGAAGCAACACGAAAACTCATGTTTCACCACATTATATCATTTTCCCACACCCGCGCTTGTAATTCGGCACTTTATGAATAAAACACCACCATTTTTATGCATAAACACTCGACAAAACACTAGTTTTGGAAAAAAATACAACGGAGCGACACGGCTCTTCCCGCGTTCTCGTCAAAAACCTCCTGAAATAAGTCAACATTAATAGTGACAATAATTCTTTAAAACTTTCAAATATGTGCTTGCAAAATACAAAAAGTGCGATGCCAAAAAAAGTAAAAAATATTTTAGGTTAGGTTTTAAAAAAAATTGTGATTAAGGTCTGATTTGAGATAGTTTCATTTATTTATACGGAACCTATGCCCCGAACTAGCATTATCTTGACCACAGTCCACCCTCCCCGGGAAAGTGCATAGTTATGCGTGGGAACTTTGTACCCTACCACCCCGTAATTGTTGCATTTTGTTTATCTGCATTGTTCTACTTATTATGGCGGTGACTTATGGTGTAGCTGCTGTGCCATATGGCGTCACGGTAAGGTGAGTATCGAAGAATAAGTTCAGAAATGTTTTTACTGTTAGATACAAGTATGAGATGAACAGAGTTTCCGACTGCCCATAGTTTTTTCAGCGGTACCCAGAACTTGAGTTTTTTTTATGTACCTAATAATAATGAGACGAACTAGACGCTTTCCTGATTGTAAGAGATAACGGCTGTCCAAAACCATTGCAGCGATACACATAACTTTGAGTAGCATAATAAAGTCTAGGGCATCGCTGCTTTGGCACTCATTACTTCGAGACTTTCGCTGGTTAGTTTCAACTGCCCTGTAATTTCGCTAGCTGCTACCCTTTAAATCGGAACACGCAGTAATGTTTACACACTACTGCTTAGCGGCAGAATGTTTGGCACTGCGGTGGTACCTACCGTACCCTCAAGTTGAAAATCTGCCGCCAACCACCTAACAGTATGTTCCAGCTGCCTCACTTGAGAACCAGTTATATTTCAGGCTATGTTTGCTTTGCCATCTCCGACAACACCTTCACTTAACATCTAGTGAGCTGTGGCCAAACACCTAGCCTGTCAACCATAAAAAAACCGTTAATGAGCATGACCTCGGGTTCTATTAAATCTTTATATAAACATGTGCAATAATATCTCATCAGTTACATGACACCAAATACATCATTAGACTGGAATTACAGACTTGCCTTACAATCCACCAGTAAAGGGTGAAGTCCAATCACATGCATAAATGATGAAGCTTGGGTAGCGTGCCTCCTGAGCCATTACCGGGCTTCTATGAAAAGGACATTTCACCCTTATCGGTGGATATCACGAGAATAAAAACTGGTGATAAGATCGCGCCGCGCTGGGACACGACCGAGTATTATCGATGTCGATAATCACGTGTAAATAAGACTGTTTTACTATCGATAATCACGCTTAGATCAATACTATTGTTTTATTTCTTTTTACTATGTATGTACAAAAAAAAAAGGATTTAAGTTTTTATTCTATCAGTTATCTGAGTTCCATAGTATAAGGTTTGCTTAGTTTGGGGTTAGATGGTGCTGTGTGTAATGTCCTACGATATTTATATATTTGTTATTATATTTTGTATAAGTTATTTTTTTTATGTAAAAGTAAGGAGACGTACGAGACGCTCTTCTGTTGATAAGAGATAACGCCTGTCCATTACCATTGCAGGGATACACAGCATTTTGAGTAACAAAACAAATTCTAGAGCATCGCAGCTTTGGCGTTCATTACTTCGAGACTTTCACTGGTTACTCTTTACAGTCCTGTAATTTCACTAGCTGCAGAATATTATATATAGTAGGTACTGCGGTGATACCTACGTAGATGAGCTCCTGCAAAGGAGATCTACCATAAAGTCTTACTTATTTTATTATAATATAAATTAATTAGAATGAATTATTCAATGACTTATCATCTCGTTTGGCGGTAAACACAGGCCTCTATTATGCACAATTTTTCAGAATAGCCATATAACGTAGCAATGCTTATAAGAAAGCCATGTAAGGCTACGTGCTGGGAACGATAAGTATAAATAGATAAATAAATATCGTTTGTAGTGATGATAGCTCAGTGGTTAGCGCGGTAGGTTCGCATGCCGAAGGGCGTGGGTTCAAACCCCAACAATGAGCTTGAGCTGCCGGTGAAGGAAAACATCGTGAGGAAACCATAGCATGGTGGTAGGGTACTTTCTAGTACTCGGCTGGCTAGCTACCACCCTCAAGTTGAAAATCTGTCGCCAAGCACCTAACGGTGTGTTCCGGCAGCCTCACTTGAGAGCCAGTTCCATTCCAGGCTAGGTGTGCTTTACCATCTTCGACCACACCTTCACTTAACATCAGGTGAGCTGTGGTCAAACACCAAGCCTGTCAACCATTAAAAAAAAAAAAAAAAAAGAATATTTCACACAATGCCATCCAAACTAAGCAAAGCTGTACTAGCTTTGGAAACCAGATAACTGATAGAATACTTATATACTTTTCTTTTGTAAATATATACAGAATACCCAAACACAGAAACAACATTAATGGTTACATAAATGATTGTTTTGGTGGGAATCGGACCCACGGCCTACAGCTCTTAAAGATATTCTACGAAATGAGCTAACAGCGCAACTAAATCAGAAATTACTCGACAGATCAAATACAAATACAAATAATTTATTAATAACACCCTAGTTACAAGTCGAATCATTATTTACTTATTTAAAAGTAATCATTTATATTCTTTACGACTAAATGTATAATTAAATTAATTTAAAAAAATCGTTAAGCTTTAAAAAGTCCCCTAAATCATAAAATTGTTCCGGCATTAGCCAAGATTTCAATTTATTTTTGAAGGTGATATCGTATTCTTTATCGATATCCTAATCTATTAGCATGCTGTTCCCATCTCTACCACGGCGTGTTGGAAGACAGGCACTTATTAGTCATTATCTGGCACAGTATCGCAGTGACATATGGCCAATATTGTCATATCTGCATGGACATGCAAGACAGGGCCACGCTAGCCCTTCGTGTCTACACTTTAATTACTCCGCGGTATGAAACATCCGCGTGGAATATTAAAAATAAATGGCCAATGGTTCTTGGGCCGCTGGTCTTTTTTCCTCGCGACATTTTTTTAAAATGAAATGAGTAAGTAATTGTAGGAAAAGATTTTTATTCTATGGTTGACAGGCTAGGCATTTGACACACACCACACATATTACTCGATCTCGAAAATGGTAGATAAACTCAACTAAGTGAGGCTGCCGGAACACACCTTTTAGTGCTTGACGGCAGATTTTCAATTTGATAGCCTGGTCAGCCGAGTGCTAAAAAGTACCCTACTACCATGCTATGGTTTCCTCATGATGTTTTCTTTCGCCGGCAGCTCAGGCTCATTGTTGTCAGTTGCTGGGTAAAGGAAAGCCAGTCGTGGAGAGTATTTATAGGCTTTTTTTTTTTTTTTTTTTTTTAATGTAAAAGTAATGAGACGATCGAGGCGCTCTCCTGATGTTAAGAGATAACGCCTGTCCATGACCATCGCAGCGATACACAGAACTTTGAGTAACAAAACAACGTCCAGGGCATCGCTACTTTGGCACTCACTACTTTGAGACTGGATGGATGGTGGTTATAGTTATTATTTAATAATAATACATTTTACAACCTCGTATTGGACAAGAAACAATAAACAACAAACAAACATCGAACTAGTTACTAACTTTTGCAGTAGCTCTTCTTGAGTTGTATGGTGTGGGTTCGATTCTCAGCCCCCGTACTCGGAGTTAATTATTACCGATTTTTGTTAGGCAATTAAGCAATAGCTGTGTAACCATATATCGCAATGAGGTTTACAGTCGCATAGCTTTTTATTGAAGTCCTAACTAATATATATCGCTACAGGAAGCTCAGAATAAGGTGCAGATTTTTTTTATTGATTATTTGATTACAACTTTGTTGTTATACTTCGAAAAGTTTAAAAATACATTGAAACCTGGTTAAGTGAGACCTCAAAAGACCTGCAAATTTGTCTCACTTGTAGAGGTATTCCACTAACCCAGTCTCTCAGATATACAGGTATAAATAAATATCTGTCTCATTTACAGAGGGTTCCATTAATCGAGGTCAGAATACAGGTTATTTCAGTAAGTAAACAAAAAAACGACAGTTATAGAGGTAACTACGACGAGAAAATCGAAAAAACGAATCCCAGATATAGAGGTTTGCTTTGTCCCACTAACAGAGGTAAGGTCAGTGCCAAAGTGGTGGGACCTCGGCATTAGTTCCAGTTATGGAGGTTTCTCACTTATCCCACTTAACCAAGTTTCACTGTATTACATAACTTTGGTAACAAAACTAAACTAATCCAAATCAATAATTTGAATTGAGTTTTCAAAATTAATCTCGATTTTCACTTTATTCTTTTCAAACTAAACTTCTTTTATTTAATCATGGCAGGCCATGTCTTAAAAGACCATAAAGGTCTGTGGTAAGCGTCAACCTGCGTAGGTTATTTCATAAGCCATTCGTTATTTGAATCCCTGTACGACATTTCAAAGAGCTGCTCAGCCGCAAAGCTTCATTCTCTTGTAAACAAACACCAAGAATTGAAAGAAAACGTCTTGCGCATTTTCCTTTCACACTTTCTCCCCTAATCGAGCTAACGTAGCTTTGAGAAACGCTGTGAATATCTAAAACTTTTGATTGAAACAAAAACGTGACACTATCTTTTTAAATACCAACCATGGTTTTAATAAAAACCATATGAATATGTTTTAGATTTTTGAAGAGAAAACTTATTTTTTTTAATGCCACTACCACTTTTCTGTACCCAGGGGTACAGAAAAGTGGTAGTGGCATTACACACACGTCTATGCAAATAATTAATGATGATTGGTTTAGTAGTCTAAAGGCGTGCATGTCTATCAAACAAAGTTTAGTAGCGATGATAGCTCAGTGGTTAGCGCGGTAGGTTCGCATGCCGAAGGGCGTGGGTTCAAACCCCAACAATGAGCTTAAGCTGCCGGTGAAGAAAAACATCGTGAGGAAACCATAGCATGGTGGTAGGGTACTTTCTAGTACTCGGCTGGCTAGCTACCACCCTCAAGTTGAAAATCTGCCGCCAAGCATCTAACGGTGTGTTCCGGCAGCCTCACTTGAGAGCCAGTTCCATTCCAGGCTAGGTGTGCTTTACCATCTTCGACCACACCTTCACTTAACATCAGGTGAGCTGTGGTCAAAACAACTAGCCTGTCAACCATTAAAAAAAAAAAAGAAAAAAAAGTCACATTCGCATTTTAACCGACTCAAAAAGGAGGTTCTCAATTCGACTGTATGTTTTTTTTCATGTATGTTACGCGATCATTCTGCATTTTTAAAAATTCCACCCCTAATGGTGCAAATTAGCGGTCGGACATTTATATGAATCTTCGTTATTTTTGACACATTAATATCTATGTTGCACCCATGCGAAGCTGGGGCGGATCGCTAGTAAATAATAATTTATTCATGACTAAAAGTAGAAATAAATAAATATCGTAGAACATTAACATTACACACAGCGCCATCGGACCCCAAACTAAGCAAAGCGTGTACTATGTAAATATACACATTTATAATACATACAGTACAATACAGAACAAACTCTTTTTTTTTAAATAATAGATGGGCTTGCGTTAGACCGCCATCCCGCCTGATGTCAAGCGAAGATGCGGTCTACGGTGAAGCACGCTTGCCTAGAAGAAACCGATTAACTCGTGACTTAAAGGTACCCAGACTATATTCATCGGGGAACATCCACTCGGGCAGCAGATTGCAATGTCTAGCGGTACGTATGAAGAAGGTGGAATCAAAGCGCATAGTTCGAGCTTTTGAAACATCAACCATAAAGCGGTGTCGTTTTTTAGAGTTTCTGGCTGTCCGATAGTAAAATGGGCAGGGTGGAATTATTAATTTTATACCACAAAATGTTTATCGTGGGTGGGAAACGAACCCACGCCCTTAGAATTGGAGCAGACATACTACCAATGAACCAACAGGGCTGTCAATACACATATTAAGTAAAATTACAAGAGCAAACGAAAAAGAGAGATGTCATACTGTCGCTTGCCAACAGGCGGATTCATAATGAACGCTTGTTCACGATAAAAAAGCTAAAACATCGTTAAATTTCGAGGAATCATGGACAAACGTTTCTGTACCTTATTTATGTGATTCACATTTTACAATAACTATAGAACACGTGGTCGCAATAACGAACAAGTGTCAAATGACACGATAAAAGCACAAGTGACATTCTGAAATCATCGCTCGACACTTCGGTATTGAGTCAGATGACACTTGCTTTATCGTAAGCGATAAGGGGTCCGCCCAATGTAATTATTTGTTTCAAATGTATTGCGAAACGTCATTTGACGAATCGAAAACACTCTGTCTTATCGTCCAGTCCGTCTGTCCACAGAAAACTGATAAAATATATCTGGTTACATTATTTTTTCAAATTAGGTTCAAGTTGCAAGAGACATGCGATTAATATTTAATTTGAGTTAGATTTACTTTTAAGTAATGAGACGAATGAGACGCTCTTCTGATGGTAAGAGATAACGACTATTGACCATTGCAGCAATATACAGAACAAAACAAAGTCAAGTCAAGAACAAAAGGAAGTCGCTGCTTTGGCGTTTGTTACTTTGAGGCTTTAGATGATTCTTGAAACCGGTAATGTTTACACACTACTGCTTGGCGGCAGGATATCTGGTACTGCGGTGCGATAGCTCAACAGTAAAAAAGACAACAGCAATACTTCTGATGGAAAGTGCGTCGTCGCGTTACCTATGGATATCTGCAACATTATCGGGGTAGATTAGTATGTATTCCTTAAAAGCTTAAAAAAAAATATTGTTAAAAAAAAATTCATATTTACTTATTGAAATGGGAAAGCGGTTAGTAGTAAATTATTTGTGGCAAAGGGCAGAGAAGAAGGGACGGGTATTGGTATCGCAGGGCAATTTGCGATTAAAAAAAATTTTGACACTAAGCTAATGTGTAAAATATCGATTAGCGCCCCTGGCGGGCACTAAAAGAGTCTGCAACTAACTTTAAAAACTTTCATTTTTGAGTCAAGACGTCACTTATCCTATTATACGTCGTTAAAAAAACAAATTTTCCATATAAGTTATATAAAAAAAATTGATGAAAATTCGTAAGTAATCATTAATAAAACCGCCTAAGTGCGAGTCGGACTAGCGCACGAAGGGTTCCGTACTATTACATATAAAAAAAAAAACAAGTTTGTTTCCTTTAAATATTTATTTTATTTTATTTTTAGTATTTGTTGTTATAGCGGCAGTAGAAATACGTCATCTGTGAAAATTTCAACTGTCTAGCTATCACCGTTCTTGAGATACAGCCTGGTGACGGACGGACGGACAGCGAAGTCTCAGTAATAGGGTCCCGTTTTTACCCATTGATGCCACTAGTAACTTGGCACAATATTTGAACGTGGTATCAAATGCAACAAAAAATAAAGTTTTTTTACATTTAAATGTAAAAAAAACTTCGTTCAAAGTAAAGGCAGATTTCTTATTGAATTTAAAGTATTTCGTGAAATTATATTTATTAAGTACCACCAATCGCTCATCTCCTATTACCTATCCAGTTCTAAATCAGTCACATCTGTTAGGATCCTTATCACCCAGAGCTGGTTATTGTACTGCAAGGAAAACACTGGCCTTATCACGCGCCATACAGACATCCGTTCTTAGGTTTTATTGTCTTCATTAATGAATTAATTTACATTTATACTAGAATTATTCGCGTGACTTTGACAGTCACGTTAGAAACATTGTTAAAAAATAATTACTAAAACACACACAGACTTATTATAGAAATGATTAGACAGAAGCATTTTTCAGTACGCACAAAAAGTCACGAAAAACAGCTAGTAAATAATTTTTTTTTTAAACTACAACGTAAATTTGATGCCCACCGAAAAAAACTTTTTCTACAATTACATCAGGAGCTGTTTACTTATGGTATATTGCCGATAAAAAAAATTAACACTTTTAAGTCAGCTAAACATAATGTATGATAATGTACATATTGATTTTTATCGATTAGTAAGCAGAAATGGAATTGGGTATATTATTACGTTGGAGCTATGTTTTTATTAGGCTCGATGTAAGTTGTGGTCGAACACCTAGCGTGTGTTCTGTTAAGTGACAGTGAGGTCGAAGATGTATATTTCCATTTGTATCAGATTTATATAAAACTAGAAATAGATTTTAAATAGAACTGCTGAAATCGTTTACGTTCCTTTTTTTGTGTAAGTTGAATTTGAACTGATGTAGTTCTTAGAACGAGTCATTCCATTTCTATTAATAAGTAACAATATCTGTGTTTATTACTCCGCTGTCCGTCCGTCATGAACCGTGATTGAAAATTGAAATTTTCACAGATGATGTATTTCTGTTGCCGCTATAACAACAAATACTAAAAAAACAGAATAAAATAACGGGGGCTCCCATAAAACAAATATGTATATATTTTTTTGCCGTTTTTACAGATAACTAGCAGCACCCCGTGGTGTTACTTGCTACATGTTTTCGGGATAAAAGTAGCCTATGTGTTAATCCAGGGTCTCAGCTACATCCATACCAAATTTCATCAAAATCCATTCAATAGTTTTTTCGTGAAAGTGTACCAAACATCCATCCATCCAAACTTTCACATTTATAATACTTTCACATTTATTTATTTATAATTTTTTTTCTTATTATTGTGCACACCATAAGAAGAAAAAAAAATACAGAGAACAAAAGAACCTTATGAACTAGTGCCACAAGTGGCGGCCTTATCGCTAACAGCGATCTCTTCCAGGCAACCAAGCAAAGAAAAACATAATCATATTATAATAATATTAGTGGGATAGTACGGAACCATTAGTGCGCGAGTCCGACTCGCACTTGACCGGTTATTATTTTATGCGCGACGCCTTGTAAGTAATTAAAAACAAATAAATCCTGTTTCCTCCCGATAAGAAGCTGTTATAGGTACTTTTTTTATATCCCTTGGGACAGCTTGGGTAGGCTCGTGTCATTCGATCCCATGTTGGCAAAACATGTGTTTTTTGCAAATGTCTGACCGACATGATCGGACGCTTTTGTAAAAGATAAAGTTTTTCGACAGCTCTGATGAGGTTGGTTTAAGATGATAAAAACACAAAACAAAGTATTTAACACGCAGTGTCTAACATAGAAAGAAAAAATGTCGGGATAGATATGAGACGTGCTTAATGGTTTATTTTTTTCACGTCGCCCAGCGTCAGCAGTGAGACTTCTTATAAAAACATGGGGTAAACCCCAAGGGCATAACAATTTAATAAACTCATGTATGGTAATCTATGGTAACCGCTGGGGTAGACGTGTTCTAGAGTGGAGACCGCGTATAGGCAAACGTAGCGTAGGACGCCCTGAGACTCGATGGAGTGACGATATACGTAGGACAGTTGGCGGTGGATGGAAGCGAAAAGCCGAAGATCGGGCTGAGTGGCGTGTCTTGGGAGAGGCCTATGTCCAGCTGTGGACTAATATAGGCTGATGATGATGATGATGATGATGATGATGATGGTAATCTACAATTGATCCAACTTTGATTCTTTTGTATGTCAAGATTTAATTATTGTCTTTGACTAAGGAGTGCATGTACTTAGGGTACTTGTGTTTACATGATTTATAGTTAAGTCCCTTATGTCTTTGTGAGCAACAAGGAAAAGGTTAGATTTTTTTAAAGTATGCGTATTTATATTATATGTTTAATGATAGAAAAAGAATGCGGAAATAAATACGGAATTACATGTTTTTACAATTTGTAAGTATTAAATGGGTGATATTGTGGTGAAATTTCGTCAACTTCTTAGACTCATTAAAAAAGTGTCGTTTCTTTGATTTTGGTAGTCGTAGGTAATAATAATATAAATCTTTACTGTTCACACCAATTACAAACAATTGTAACAATATAAACTTAACACTAGCGGAACAATTGGCGGCCTTATCGCTAAGAGCGATCTCTTCCAGGCAACCTTAGTATGTATGTATGTAGGTACTTTGTGCATTTAAATATTTTGAAATAGGTGTTTGTTGCAAAATTAAGTGAAACAAACTTAAGTTACAGTCAAAGTCGGACAGGCTCAAAAGTTAGGGTACCTAAATGAAACAAAACATTATCTACTAGTATTTTGTGCGCGATCAAGTCCCGATGAGAAATGTACTTATGTATTCAAATCGCGAAAGTTAAAAAAATATATCTACCGTTCCGCGTAACCTCATACAATATATTTACCAAGTGAAAGAGTTACATTAAAGTGCTCTCTTGAGTGCTCCAATTGGTTTAATAGAGACATCCTAGCGATGTCCCGTCACAACACGCATTACCTTACTTACTGCACTATTCTACTTCCAGCTTTATTGTCTCTTCCTTTTACATGATTTTAAGCTTAGTTTAGACTTTAATTTTTAGATACCGGTGGACAAATTAACAAAACGCCATCTAGTCTCAAACTAATCATAGCTATGGGAACCAGTGGGTCTTCTATAGTTGGTGGGAGATCTCCTTAGCAGGAATTCGTCTACGTAGATACCACCGCAGTATTATATATTCTGCCGCAAAGCAGTAGTGTGTAAAAATAACCGTGTTCCGGTTTGAAGGGTAAACTGCAGCTAGCGAAATTACAGGGCTGTTGAGACTAACCATCGAAAATCTCAAAGCGTAAGTTGCAAAGCAGCGACGCCCTACAATTCAAAGTTCTTTGTATCGCTGAAATTATCATGACATGCTTTGTATCTTACTATCAGGGGAGCGTTACGTTCGTCTTATTGTTTTCAGTTAAAAAAAAATCTAGTATAGGTATTAATTAATTTATCGATTCAGGTGCTACTTTGCGGAAGTTCATTTTGAATATTCATGGTATATATTTAGTTTATTTCCGCTTAACAGTCGTTTCAGTTACAACATTGATGAGGATATAAATTTAACTAATTGGACAACGATTTATTAATTAAAAACTTAATCGTAATTTTACTAAATATGTAGAACTAATTATGACATAAACTTAAAAAATAATGAACCAAAAATCAAAATAACCACAAGTCTTAATATCCTCTTCTCGCTGCAGTAACCACTTGCCACTTGTAGGTATAAATTTGCAAAAAGTTACTTAGTACATAAACGATTAAAATGCAGAAAAATAGTACCAATTTACTACCGCCAGAGACGCTGTTCCAGTTTCTGCACTTTAATTTACTATTCTGATAACTAATAAAACGTTAAAAGTAAATACTTGCAATGGACAAGTAAGTAAGGCAATGGACTTGGAAAGGGGGTTTATTTTAGATGTAAAAGTAACGAAACGAACAAAACGCTTTTCTTCTGGTTTCCTGACTATTGCAGCGAGCTGTTACTTAGAGTTCATTACACACTACTGCTTGACGGCAGAATATCTGATACGGCGGTGGGACGTTTCTAGATGACTTCAAGTTAAAGATTTGAAGGCATTTCGTTTGTAACTTTAACATAAAAATGCCCCCTGTTCCCATAATAATGTGCTCTGCACCTAACCACAGCTTGCTGCCTAGTTGTGCGCCGAGATTGACTAGAGTTCCGTCCCGATCGGTCCGCGTACAAGATTGTTTCCTATTTAGCGAGACCAATTTACTGTTCCGTTCTTGCGCGGAACCCTACAGGATGGGTTGCTCAAGTACCCAGTACCACAGATTGGTTGCTAGTGTGCTACACGTATCGGTAGTTTAGGTTGATCAATTAAAATTTATAACTCCATAGAGTCACAGAGTAAATAGTAGTATGTACGTATCTCTAGCCAAGGAACAGTTAGTAATGGTTATTTTCCCAAAAACACTATAGTTTTACTTGGTGGTGGATTTTCATCCCTCTCTCTCTCCCTGGAGGTCATCTAGCATACTAGCGTCCGCAGCACTGTAAATTCTACCGCCAAGCAGTATTGTGTACCTAAACATTATTGTGTTCCGGTTTGAAGGGTACTGCAGCTAGCGAAATTACAGGGCTGTCAAGACTAACCTTCGAAAGTATTAAAGTAATGTGCACCAAAGCAGCGATGCCCTGGATTTTGTTCTATTATTCAATGTTCTGTGTATCGCTGCATTAGTTATAGACATGCATTAACTCTTACGATCAGGTAAGTGACTCGTTCGTCTCATTACTTTTTAAATATTTCACTAAAAAAAACAGTAAAATAATTTCTAGTACTCGGCTGGTTAGATACTACCAAGTTGAAAACCCGTCTTTAAAAACCTTACAGTATATTCAGTTACTGTTTAATTTTTTTTACTGATGACAGGTTAGGTACTTGACCACAGGTCACCTGATGTTAAGTGATAGTGTGACGAAGATGGCTAACACACCTAGCCTGTATATCGAACTGGCTCTCAAGTGAGGTTGACAAAACATACCGTCAAGTACTACCGTGTTTACCATTCCCAATGTTGCAGGTGTCTATAAGCAACAGTGAGCTTACTATCAGGCGAAGCGTAGGTAAGTTTGTTAGCTGCTCCATCTATAAAAAAAATCATCATCATCACATTGCTACTTAATATCAGGTTAGCTGTGAAAAATTACTACCTTATAATTATTTGGCCTGGAAACCAAAGTCTATTTTGTAGTCCAGCTTGATTAAGTTATTTAAAGGTCTAAATTTGTATTACGAGAGTTTCCAAAACCAAAGCAAACATTTTAATTATACATACTAATATCTACTGTTATTTCCTACTTCAAAACTCATACGAACACACAGCCAAAGCGATTAACCAACAATTCCAAATAGAAATATCTTTCGTAATGTCACAGAAGTTGGTGCAAACGACATCTTGAAGCCAAAAAGACTGCTGGCCGCCGTCCAAAGTACGCTAAAGTCTCAATTTGATTGCAGTTACCTATGTGACACACGGACATAGAAAATTGACAATTAGTTTAAGACTTTGCGGAAATATGTTATTATTAGGTATATCATTTGGTTTTACCACTAAGTATGATAGATAGATAGATAGATAGATATAACTCTTTATTGTGCACATTATAAATAAAAAGAGTACAGAGAACAAAAAACCTTATTAACTAGTGCCACAAGGGGCGGCCTTATCGCCAGTATGGCCAGTTTTTTGCTGAAGTGAGCCCTTATTTTGTAACTGTTTGTCTCTGTTTGTTGTTATTTTTGTGTGTTCTGTGTTACAAAGCAAAAAAACATTTTCTTTCTTTCAAATGAAAGATTTAAAGAAGATAAATGAATTACAAATTTAATTCATTTATCTTCAAGATAGTATGTGAAATAGTGAATTAATTGATATGTATAAATGTAGGAATATGTATATGTCTAATTAGGTATCAACCTTAGGTAACTTTGAATATTTATTTTAGAAGCTGACAGCAAAAAAGTTCAAGGTATTCAATTTTATCCTTTTAATCAAATTTTATTTTGATTTTTTGTTATAATAGTAATCCTACTTACATGAATTGAGCACATTAACGCTGTCTTCTCTATCTGAGGTTGTGAATTTGTCAAACTACAGTTTCTAATCCATTCTCTCTCAACTTGTAATTGGGTTAGCTTCACAAACTTACAAGTAAAGCTCGCTTGTCTGTTAACTGCCACATCTGTCCGTATGTCCCGCCTTTGGTTACGAATGACAGTGCTACATCTATGTACAAAAAGACAGTGTCTAAAATTTGTATTTATATTATACTAGCGGACACCTCGCGGTTTCACCCGCGTTGTTCCCGTTCCCGTAAGAATACAGGGATGAAAAGTAGCCTATGTCACCCGGGGATAGTGTAACTTCCCAACGGTGAAAGAATTTTTGAAAATGGGCCAGTAGTATCGGAGCATATTCAATACAAATAGATAGATAGGTAAGTGTTTTAAATACGACCTCTTTATTCTTGGAATTTTTTTTAAAATCTTTAACTAAGGATTCTGGCGTTACATATTTACAGTTCAAGGTATTCAATTTTATCCTTTTAATCAAATTTTATTTTGATTAAAAGGATAAAATTGTCAGTGGTAAGTGTTTTAAAACTATGGTGTAGGTAAAGGGTCTTATAGGGAATCGTAGCAATACTCAAGGGTGCTAATCTATTTATATCAATGTGATTAAAACATAAAAATACAGAAACAGCTGATGACAGTGCCTTTGTGTATCAGTTAAGATTATTAGGTTCATGTGAATAACTCACAGTTATAGTCAAAGTTAATCAAAGCAACTCACAATCAAGTCACATACAACTAGCAAAGACTGCAATGTGTTATACCTAATGTCCAAGTGCAATCAAGTACAAGTCACAGATAAATAGTAGAGACTGGAAGGTGTTCTACTGTTCAAGTGAAATCAAATCCAAGTCACATAAGTAGGAGAGACTGCAACGTGTTATACTGTCCTTTTCCATATTGTCACATGAAGTAGAAACTGCATGCATATGTAACAGACTAAGTTCCTTGCAGTTATAGCGTTTGTTCATAAGTGTAATATCGGTTA
This sequence comes from Biston betularia, assembly GCA_905404145.2. NCBI lineage: Eukaryota > Metazoa > Arthropoda > Insecta > Lepidoptera > Geometridae > Biston > Biston betularia. Next base: position 9,424,095 of record FR989879.1, read on the forward strand.
ATAACTGGGGCTCAAATGTTGCTGCGGTAGAAAGTTCCTCGGAAATGTTGGCTGTGTTGGTACTCGGGGAAATTTTAAGTATGTAAGTTCTGATAGGCTGAGAGGCTAGCCCTACTTTAGTGTTTTTTCAAAGCTTCCAATTGATAAAGTTTGGAATTAAATTCTAGACGCGTTTTCTTTTAACTGAAACTGACACCGTCTCTTAACGTCAGGTGATATGTGGTCAAACACCTAGCTTGTCAAACATAAAAAACACAAAACACACTGTAAGCAAATGAGATGAAATAACCAGGAAAATCTTAAATTACAAACAAAACAAACGATAATGACGACAGTATTTTAAAACTTGACTATTATATTTTATCAAAGAAGTCAAAGTTAAACGAAATCAAGTCATCAAAGTTGCATTATTAGTTACCATATTGTTTCTTGTTTTGGAAATGTTTTTCAAGATTTTACATTCTTACTCTCCACCAAAATAATTTCCTGTTATCGTCATTGACCGAAATAGGTAAGTCGGTGGCATTGTATAGTTTAAATAGCTTCAATTAAGCTAAATGTACGAATTGGTCGTCTTTTGTACTGAAAAACATGTTAATTCATGCACCTCGTCGGCGGAACTTGTACCAATTAACTGATCTAGTAACCTCAATTAGAGTATTTAATACAGAAATAGATCATGCGACTGTCTCTGATCATACCATCTATCATCTAATAAAACCGGTCATTTATAAATCACTAACTATTCTGACAAACATTTTTACAATATCTTTATATGTATAGTGTTTTATGAAGATATTATAGCGCCTTGTTCCAGCTTTGCACGTATCGACATTGAGTTTTAAATTAAATTCTAGTAATAAATATAATCTATGTTGCCCAGGGATAATGTGGCATTCTATTGGTTCAAGAATTTTTGAAATCGGTCCAGTAGTTTTTGAGTTTATTCGTTATAAACAATTAAACATACAACAATCCCAATAAAAAAAATCCTTTCCCTTTATAATATTAGTGTACATTGGAATTTAATCGTGCAAAAATTGTAATTGGGCAATTTCCACGTGTGTCATTGCCCTCGACCAGCGTATTCTTATAGTTAATTAACAGATTAAAAAAATTGTACACATATTTATCTATAACGTACAAGACAATGTTAACCTTATGCGATATGAATTTGAACGAAACTTACAAACTTAAAAGCAATCTTAAGGTATCAAATAACTACAAAACTTAACCCGAAACACTAATAAAACCGACATTAAGCAACTGAACTTTAACTTAGTTCCCGACAAAGATCTCCCGTCTTAATCTCGACAGCAACTTGACTATAGCCAAGTTATAACTTAACCTGACTTCCGGACAGTTAAGTGCGCTAACTTGACTGGACAACTCGTGTTAAGATAAGCCGTTGCTTAGTTAGAACTTAAGTTGTTAAAGAGATAGAGTTGTAAAATTAAGTGTCTGTCTGCTGTAGGATTTATTAATTCATAATATGAACGTTCTTAAATGAACACAAAATTGTATTTTTTATTTCAAAAAACGTAGGGTTTCTAAAATCTAGTTAGTGAGGTAAGTTACCTCATAAACACTATCAGTGATCAACTACTTGAAACGTTACAAGCACGGTCGAAGATAAGCACCCTTTAAACACGCGAAAATAATTTATTTGGGAAAATGTGTTTTGCTATAGCAACAACTTCTCTTATCATACTTCCACACCCGAAGGATGGTGGCAGGCCGTTTTAGCAGTAGGTTTTCTAGGTACCATTATCCGATTACGGAACCCAAAAACCTTATTTTAGGAAATTTGTTTTGCACCCCAAAAATCACTTCGTCGCATCGGAAATTTTTCAAAACTTGTGTTAACATACATTGTACTAGCTGCGCTCCGCTGCGTGTTTTCGGGATAAAAAGTAGCCTCTGTGTTAGATAGATACTTTATTGATAATTACGAATTACATGCCAGCTTCTTATATCCAGGTATACCTACATATGAATTTCATAAATTTTTTAAAACTGTCGATCTTTAAAGTGGTCATTGTATTAATTAAGAAATAATAACAGTAAACGTTAATAACAGTAATCCAGGGTCTCAGCTACCTCCATACCAAGTTTCATTCAAATCCGTTCAGTAGTTTTTGCGTGAAAGGTTAACAAACATCCATCCGTCTATTCAAACTTTCACATTGATTATATTAGTGGGATTATACAGTGTTTATATATAAATACTATATATTATGATTACACGATTAATTTTTTTGGACTGTTGGATGATACTGTGGTGCCAGCGTTACCAATAGGAGAGCGTTTCGATCATCTCATTACTTCTACTTTTGAAGGGGGGTTTCTAAATATTAAAAATATAAGTTTTTTTTTAATGTAAAAAGTAATGAGACGAACGAAATGCTCTCCTGATGGTAAGAATAGCGCGTGTCCACGCCCATTGCAGCGATACACAGAACTTTGAGTAACAAAACAAAGCCCAGGGCATCACTGCTTTGGCGCTCATTACTTTGAGACTTTCGATGGTTAGTCTCAACAGCCCAGTAATTTCGCTAGCTGCAATACCCTTCGAACCGGAACACAGTAATGTTTACACACTACAGCTTAGCGGCTGAATAACTGGTGCTGCGGTGGTACCTACCTTGATGACCTCCTACTAGGGAGATCTACCACCAAGTAAAGTATTATGTTAACAATGGTCGACAAATAGAAATATAAGGCCTTTACTCTACGGCCGTAGGTTAAATGTACCTACCTACAACTACATATATCTCTATACCTACAACTTCATCACATGTAAATACTTAGTTATAAATAAATAAGACAACTGCGTATTTCCCAGGTCGTTTGTGAATGTAATTACTTGCATACAGAACAGTTGAATGCAGTCTTAATGACCCATTAAGGATATATCCTTTTTAAGAATTAGTATGCGCGCACTCAATTCGTGCTCTATTTAGCGCGTGTGTACTTGAATTAGTGTCGAAATTATGATTAAAATAACTGAAAAATAGATTTTATTATTTTGTTTTTTTTTTCTTCTGAATGGTGGCATACGTTGTGTATTTGTCATTGAACAATATTTAAAAACTGTAGAATACCTATAATGTGATTATTGCTGAACATGAGACAGTGAAAGGCAAACAAAGCTAAAGCCAGTCCAGCGTCGCTAATAATAAAATTTGCGAAAATTAAAAAAAAAAACTAAATCACGCGTACTATTATACGTTACGATATATTTTCGATTTCAACTTTGAAGAAGCTTTGTTTCACAAATTGTAATTTTTTTATTGGTTGACACGCTAGGTGTTTGGCCACAGCTCACCGATGTTAAGTGTAGGTGTGGTCGAAGATGGTATAGCACATCTAGCCTGGAATAGAACTAGTTCACAAGTGACGCGGTCGGAACACACCGTTATATAGGTGCTTGGCGGCATATTTTCAACTTGAGGTTGGTAGCTAGCCAGCCGGGTACTAGAAATTTCCGTACCACTATGCTATGGTTTCCTCCATCGGTAGCTCAAGCTCATTGTTAGGGTTTGAACCCACGCCCTTCGGCATGTGATCCAACCGCGTTAACCACTGAGCTATCAACGCTGCTGAAACTGCCGGAGTACATATTTTAGTACATAATTATATTAATTTCTATTATTTAACACAAAACAACAGAGTATTACTTTTACTGTAACGTCATGTAAGTGCCCTTTAACACGAGTAAAGGTCATTTCCTAAATTGTGATAAGCAGTTTAAGAAATACTAAGCGGGATCAAATGAACATACAATTATACGTAGGTACATATATAAACACTATTTTAGTGTGTACAGTACTAAAGAGTTAATCAATTAATAACCCTATTTTTACGTTATCGGAAAAAGTTGTAAGCTTTACTTAGAATTCTAATTAGGTACATGATATGCAAATTGGAATGGTCTTCTAAAATAAAACTAAATCAAGATATATTATGTCACAGACAGACGGATAGATCGAAAGTACATACTTTATAACACACCTCTTTTAGCGTCGGATCGTAAAAAGTATCTATTGATTTGACTTTAACACAGATAAAACAAACACCACAAAAAAGTAGATAAAAATCATCCAACGCCTACCAATTGTGCAATATAAAGACAATTAGACAGTGTATCTCGCAAATTAAACACATCCAAGCGGACAATTAACAGAGCACTTTAAGCAGGAAGCGCGCGAGGATGTGACGATATGGATTTAACCTTTGCCACATCCTATGTCTTAGTTTTGACGCAATACCATAATTAGTACAAGGATTAAGGACTGACTCATTGATCTTAATAAGTAATGTTATAGGCGCTAGCGGTCTCTTGTAAATTTGACTTTTCGTTGAGTCACGAGAATCGTGAAATCTAGACGATGTAAATAAAATAATTGAAATGGTGACTAACATTATCAACGTTTAGTTTATTATGCCTAATGTCTGATGATATAATATCTAAAGATGAGTAATCATTATGCTGGTGTATAAGTTGGCGGTGTGTGTTTTATTTGGTGGTAGATCTCCTTAGCAGGAGGTCGTCTAGGTAGGTACCACCGCAGTACCAGTTATTCTGCCGCTAAGCAGTAGTGTGTAAACATTACTGTGTTCTGGTTTGAAGGGTACTGCAGCTAGCGAAATGACTGGGCTGTTGGGACTAACCATCGAAAGTCTCAAAGTAATGAGCGCCAAAGCAGTGATGCCCTGGACTTTGTTTCGTCACTCAAAGTTCTGTGTATCGCTGCAATGGTCATGGACAGGCATTATCTCTTACCATCAGGAGAGCGTCTAGTTCGTATCATTACTTTTAACATTAAAAAAAAAAAAAAAAAAAGTCTATATGCAAAAGATTTTTCACATTTTTTTTGGCGTGAATACGTTTTTAAATTTGCTTGTATAATATTCTATATGGGCATACAGTTTGGTGTTGCAGCTTACATGCAAAATTTAATTCAATCACTCGAGAGCTAAAGAACAAAATAATTCGTTACTTTTTCAAAACTGTTCATTTACACATGGCCATATTTATTTTAATTAATATTAGATTTGTGATTGTTTTGGTTTGATCTGATTTAATATTTCATTTATTTTACATATGGAGCTAGTTACGAAATCAATGATTTTAAATTTAATTTTGTTGATAGAAGTTTTATCTACTTCTTCTATATTTTTGATATCGTTCTTTCTTTGGCATTGTGCTAGTGTCACGTATTTGATTATTTTTACTTTTAAAGATTTTATTTCTTATTTCTTTAGACTATAACGTCCTCTCGTTTTTCAAGGAAGCTTTATTTTACAAGTTTTCTTTAGTCAATACTTTTTTGTGATCCACCATTTTAGTAACCTTTCTACAAGCTGTATAATTTAAAGATATCAAAATGTTTTGAAAACTAATTTTAAAACTAGTAATTCGGACTTTACCTTTTTCATATTAAGAACTCAACAACCCAAGAAACACATCTCGCCACCTTCTCATAAGCGACGAAAAATCTCGAGATAAGTACGAGAATTCTTATGAGTGCTGCAACTCAAAGAGAAAGAGGAAATTCACTTCATTACCGTCTTGCATCTCTTACTTGATAGTAAGGGGAACGTGTCGATGAATTTTTATCGATATCATAAAAATATGGTAAAATACGTCGTTGTAAAATATGCTAAAATACTTTTATTTCTAGCAATAAATTAAAAAAAAAAATTGTACCTCTCTTATTTTTAATGTTACATAAACATACATATTATGTACCTACATGTTTTTCTGGTTTGTCAATTAACTAACTACGTGATATAAATGTTAGTATTATGTATTGTTATCAATAACTATTCCAAAATATATCACATTTGATTTCTGAAATAAGAAGAATGAGATGCTTTCGTGATGGGAATAGATGAAGCGTGTCCATGACCATTGCAGTGATACCCAGAGCTATGAGTAACAAAACAAAGTTCAGAGCCTCCCGTATTGGTTCCTCACAATGTTAAATTCTGTGAAAATTGAGTAAAAAATATGATATTTTAATAAAATACAACACTGAATCAACTCCGTCGAACTATCATCATGAAGCGGAACAAACTACAGCAAGTGTGTCGATTTCACCGTCGAGAGTCTAGAAAAAATATTCTCGAGGTGGGGGAAAGGGGGAACTCCCTACAGAGAGCGGACCTCCTTAACTGTTGGCAGCGGACAAAAAGAATGAATAGATCCGCCCCTTAACGAATACACCGACCGGCATAATTCATACTTAGGAAACTGTAAGGAGTTGACATAGACTTTTTATAATTATGATAGGAGCGCCAATGAACCTCAAGTTCTATTTTTAAATATTTTTTGTTTTCTTTATGAAACAGTGCGATAAGATTTTATTTTCTTAGCAAAACTAAATATTGCGACCGTAGCGTTAAATAAATAGGCTTATAAAAATAGAAACGTAAATTGGTGACATCATAAACAACTAGCTAATGCTAATTAAAATTTTAAAATGTTTTATTTTATTTAGAAAAATATTCTTAAGAAAAAAACTATTGTGGTTTTTTATTCACATTAAAGTCATAACACAGTCATGTATCGTGACAACAAATAAACATTGTTGGATACTTTACAGTCCAACAAAAACAAAATAGTCCACTGCCTACTCTATTCTTCTGTTTGGCTAGATGTAATGATTCCTTTCAGTAGAACTGACTCTTCCAGACAACAATTAATTACACTAGGTTCCTGAAACTAGCCAGGAGCTTCGTTCGGATTAAGCGACTGCCCTTGAAATATGTATGGGATAGTCCAGTATATTTCTTGTTAATTTTGATATTATAAAAAACTTCTCCGTAGAAGGAATCCGTTTACCAGTGAAGGGTTTTTTGTGCAATACGTCCAATTTAAAGGTGAAACATTTTCAATTTATCGTTGATGGGCGACCTACTTCCAGGAAAACAGAATAAGGTAACCGGAATGCACATTTTTATTACTAACAGTTAACAGTAGATATAAGTTTTTAATAATTGAAAATTGAAATAAAAAGGAAAAATTATCGTATTTTTGAGAAATATATCAAGTTTGTGTCTCAAATTTTGTTATTTCTACAATGTTTTCATTTGTATGACAAAATTTTGGTCATGCTATAATTATGGATGTTTTCCACTACAAATGCAAGTGTAAACATAAAAAGCAGCCGTCAAGAATCACAGTTGAGAGCTAGGTGTATTTACCATTTTTGACCCTTAACATCAGGTGATATGGGGTCAAAAATTTAGCTTGTCAAAAAAAAAAATCTAACTTAGGTTAGAATTTTTTTTTGTAAAAAAAATAAAAAGAATTGCCATGAATGTTAATAACAAATGTTTTGTTTGTTTTAAATCAAAAGTTTTTCAAATGTGACAGTAATTGTATAGTGTGTGTAAAGGCCAGTATGTTATTCCAGTGCACTTTCTTGCGTAAACGCAGCACCGAAGGCCTCGGAAGTTAAGATGCGTCAGTCGCCACGTATAATTTTTCCACTCTCTTTCAATTCACCCCCTGCCTTCTCCACCCCCAACCCTTCCGTCTGTCAATCTTAGGGAAGGCCTGTGGATTTTTTTATTTTCCATCGTCAGTTTTAATAGGGCTCCCGGTACTACGGAGCATCGATGATTCGAGCTCTGGATAGTTTTCAAGAGTTCAGTTCTTAATTATAACTCTTTGTGGATTAATTTTCCAAGTTTTTGGTTAGTTTTGATTTTCTGTTAGTTTCTTTTTATAGTGATATTTGGTGACTTTATGTTGATTATTTAATTTTTTCCATGTGTGAGGTAAATGTAACTGATGCTATAGATTTCAATAAAGGATTTTATGATCGCGGATTTGAAACACCCTTTCCAGTGATTAATTTAAAAGATTTATGTTCACTACGAATAAAACAGATGCGTTACAGTTTCTATAATGATAAGATACGTGATATGTACCTTTGTACCTATCTAACAAAAAACATAATTATTTAAAAGATTATGATTATTTTTAGGAAACAAATTTGGCAAATTATTCGTGGTCGTGAAAACCGAGCTTACCATAGCATAGCAAGCACAAGGTCACGCCGTGCAAAACGTCGCTGTTGTTGTTGTTGACATTTTCTTCGAATTGCCATAATATACGAGTAATACCTACTTAGATACAAGTATGATCGTTTCACATGGCGTGTCGCATTCAGACGCCATGGTAGTCTTAACCGTTTTTGTGGTAATATTTAAAAATCCCATAATACATCACTGTATGTATATATATGTTTGTTTGCAATTTTGGGTATTTTTAAAATACAATTTATTTTAAGTAAATTTGATATTGAGGTTATAACCAGTAAGTGTTAAACAGTTTTTCAAATTTAGTCAACTATTTATGTGTATAAATACACATGCATATGAAGGTTACCAATAATGTCGCAGAAGTGAAATGCCAGTGGGAATCCTCGTTGTGAAAAAAAAGATTAACGACAGGTCACTGGCTGTTATTTATGACTTATCATCAACGCGTTTATTTCATTACTACTTAAAAAGTTAATACATTTTTTTTTGTTTTAATCACAGTTTTTTTTTTTTTTAATAATAGATAGGCTTGCGTTTGACCGTCATCCCGCCTGATGTTACGTGAAGATGCGGTCTACGGTGGAGCACGCTTGCCTAGAAGAAACCGATTCACACGCGACCTGAAGGAACCCAGACAATATTAAAAAAAATTATCAAAAAAATGTAATAGTAATAATTTAAATATTTTTAATCATATAGGGCTTTACTTATAAACAATTGCTTAAACTTATCCAATTCTTGAAATGCTCTGTCAACTTTTCGAAAAGTAAAATGTGAAAAAGAAGACGCCAAAACAACAACGCTTACTTTAAGTATAGATTAATTTAAACCACGTTTAAGTAGGTAAATGTAAGGTTTAATATGTATAAAATAATCCATGATTTGTGAAGTAGTGTCGAAGACGCAGCTCGGTGCAAACAAATAGTTCAAATATAATCTAGACATCGTGCTTGCAGTGTCAGCAAAAATTAAAGACCAGACGTCCGAGGGGAGAAGAAAATAAAAAAAATACACTACCCTTCATCTTGCTCTTTCATATACGCGTAGGCTTCAATGTTGCGAGTAGAGTAGCGAAATGAGAAAAAACACAAGAACTTTTTAAAAAGGGCCGGAATCAGTTGTCAAAATTTTTGCAAATTGTATCATTTGATTTTTTTAAAGTAGCCACAACACGTGTGGCTTGCTAAGAAAATTATTTAAATGTTCTTATCTCCGCTAAACAAACAGATGCACCACCTTAGTTCTACAATTTTCGTATGCCATTCGCTTTACCCACACAAAGTCAAAGCCAAGAAATACAATCCTTAAAAACTCTTCTTTTTTAAGCTGTAGTCTTTAAGGTGGTTCGATTTCCATACAAATATTTTTTTCCATTTATGGACAAATGGAGCATAATTGTACAGTGAAATCACAGCTACTGGCATTTATTTTGGTCTTTAATTGCGGTAAATCACAATTGCTTGAATGAAACAGTAGATTATTACCATAAATATCTGTTTTATTAAAAAATCATGAATTCTTAAATTCGATTTTGTGCTAATAATCTACTGTTTTATTCAAGCAATTGTGATTTACCGCAAACAAAGACCAAAATAAATGCCAGTAGCTGTGATTTCACTGTAAAATTATGCTCCATTTGTCTATAAATAGAAAAAAATATGTTTGTATGGAAATCGTACCACCTTAAAAATATAATTTTCTAACATTAGATAATTACCTATGTCATAGACATAGATATAATTTATTGATGATTATAAAATTACAAACCAAGTATATTTTTGTTGCGATTTGGACAAATATTTCACATTCTTTTCATCCTGCACCGCGACATAAAACTCAAGAATCACTAAAGAGTTTCCCCTACGATCCACTACACTGTACAAACTTACAGATAAGGGGCCCCGAGTACCCCCAAAAGGGGTAAGACGGGGTTCCAAGTCTAGACCTAGTAAAAGAAAAAATATGGATGTAAGAGAGACGATTTCCGCATAGTACCTACTAGGCTGATTGTTTTATGTCTAAAGATTTTTGAAGAGGATTAGATGGGTTTAAAATAGAGTCTTTCTGTTTTGAATTTTTTTTAAATGCCTATTTTTTTTAATGTAAAAAGTAATGAGACGATCGAAACGTTCTCCTGATGGTAAGAGATAACGCCTGTCCATGACCATTGCAGCGATACACAGAACTTTGAGTAACAAAACAAAGTCCAGGGCATCGCTGCTTTGGTGCTCATTACTTTGAGACTTTCGATGGTTAGTCTCAACAGCTCAGTAATTTCGCTAGCTGCAGTACCCTTCGAACCGGAACACAGTAATGTTTACACACTACTGCTTAGCGGCAGAATAACTGGTACTGCGGTGGTAGGTACCTACCTAAACAACCTCCTGCTAAGGAGATCATCCAACAAGTAAAGCCTATTAAGCCTATTTATTAGGCTTATCACCGGGTCAATCGGTAAGGAATCTTACGTGAGTAAGAGTATCAGGGCCTTGTTTTTAGCTGGTTCCTTCTTATTCTTTAATACCTACGCATTATTTTTTAATTAGATTTTTTGACCACACAATGGGAAAATTAACCTCCCTTTCAAGGAATAATCGCAACCTTTGTCCTAAGCCTCAAGGTAAACAAAAAAACAAAAGATGTAAAAAAATAAAGCGAGACAAAGAGGTACATCTAACCATAGAAATGTATTGTCCCTGGCCACCTAACCACAGCATAAGTAACAGTCACTCCAACTTCATGGGTTTGAATAAGCTTGGCCTGAGAAAGTGACTGCGATGCTCTAGTTGTCTTCCACAGTCGTGTTAATATCGAATTACTTGCGTATTGTCTGTTTTTCATTGTAGTGTTTCTGAATCTTAGTAAAGAAGGAATCGCTTTCATGTACAGTCAAAGGAAAATACAACTAAATGATCTAAGCTTAAAAGCGTGCCAGTCTGAGAGAGATATAAGTAGCTAAAGAATAGCCGTCTCTTTCGCGCATGAAGTATACTTACAAGAAATTACATGTCTAAATGATAGCTGATTGGCCGATAGCTGTGTTAAAATCCGCTTCTTAATTTAGAAAAGACAAACAAACAGACACGAATCGAAATACGGCTCATTTCATACTTTTTTTTTTTAATGTAAAAAGTAATGAGACGATCGAGACGCTCTCCTGATGGTATCAGATAACGCCTGTCCATGACCATTGCAGCGATACACAGAACTTTGAGTAACAAAGCAAAGTCCGGGGTATCGCTGCTTACTCATTACTTTGAGACTTTGGATGGTTGGTCTCAACAGCCCAGTAATTTCGCTAGCTGCAGTACCCTTCGAACCGGAACACAGTAATGTTTACACACTACTGCTTAGCGGCAGAATAACTGGTACAGCGGTGGTACCACTTATTTAATGTTTTTAAATCGTAATTATGATTTATTTATTTATATTAATCAACTGTAATCCCATTAGTATTTTCAAACAGTCACTCCGTATTTATATTTACGTACTTGTTACTTTAAAGAAGTAACGATTTTGAACTGCCAGGAATACATCATGAGGAAACCATAGTAAAGCGGCAGAGTTATTTCTAGTATGCAACTGCCTAACTACCTTATTTGAAGTTGAAAAAAGCCTCAATTGATAACCAGTTTTCATTACAGGCTAGGCGTGTTTGCCATCTTCGACCACAGCGTCATTTAACATTTATTTATTTAGAAGGACCAACAGTACACACGTATTATAATACACTCTTTTATACGTGCATAATATACCTACATATATTTCTGATAATTATGTGCGCCCTTAACAGGTGTTTATAACAATCATAGGGCGACGACTCTAAAACAGGAAAAATATTATAACTAGTGACAGCAGTAAGTCACATACTATTTTCTGATAAATTTCAATGAAATAATTATGCTATTCATCGAATATGTAGGCATCAAACTTTTACGCTGAATACGATATAGTATTAACCCCTAAAGTTTTTTTTATAGTTAAGTATTTGGTAACATCAGGTGAGCTGTTGTAAAACACCTAGTTTTTTAATCATAACAAAACATTTATAAGAGTTGTGGTCAAAATATAGCCCTTTTTTACATAAAAAAAATAATAAAATGCGTTCTATATATGTCCATCTATTTCAGCTGACTGTACCTCTTCGCTCGGATGCCCCTGGCTCTGTGAACTTGATACATGACATTGTCTGCCCTTTACGCACCTTGCTGGTACTCCTTTTGTACAGAAAGCTTTCTTGGTGCCTCTTTGTGATGTTTTTACGACGACGTAGTAGTACGTAACATGCTATTATGTAACTCACTACTGTTGCATAAGTTTAAGCTAAATGTGCGACATGCAAAAGCCAAATAGTAAAAAAACATATATTATGTCACATTGATAATGACAGTAATAATGCTATTTTTTTTCTTTTTAATTTTGGCGTTGTAATGTCATTGAATTGAATAACGATCAACATTTTTTTTCTTCTATATATGTACTTATATTCTTGCATAAATGTTGAGGGAGCTGTGAAAAATATCAAGATCTCTCAACCAAATTAATTTTTTGTACAACAATGGCAAGGAACGTATGAGAACATTCTTCACAATGTGTTTCCGTCAAAGAAAATCAAGTTGGTTAATTTAAAAAAAATCACTTGACTAATGAGCGACATGAAAACAACGAACAAACCACAAGACTTATTGATTGAATACCTATCGATAAGGCAAAGTATAATATCGCAATTAAAAAAAGAAAAAGTGGGCCTGTTTATTAGAAAAACAGTGGGCCTCTCGTTGGGTTAACTAGCGTTTCTCAAGTCGCAAATGAGGGGTTAGGCGTGCAGTTAATGAATAATTAATGCTGTACACGCCAATTATAATTACGTAAGAAGCAATTAGGGTCGATTATAAGTGTGCAAATTTAGTTAGTGTTGAGATAAATAAATATCATAGGACATTACACACAGCGCCATCTGACCCCAAACTAAGCAAAGCTTATGCTATGGATGACAGATAACTGACAGAAAACTTGAATAGTTTTTTTTTAATGGTTTAGGTACAGGCTAGTTGTTTGATCACAGAGAGCTGATGTGCTAAGTAACGGTGTGGTCGAAGATGGTAAAATATACCTAGTCTGGAATGGAACTGGCTCTGAAGTGAGACTGCCGGAACACGCTGCTAGATGCTTGGCGGCAGATTTCAGAGATCTCTTAGGTTTATTTTTCGGCGTGTTTTTTTTTTTTGGTGTTACGTCTTGTTTTTTAATGCCTTTTGGACAGTTAGTTTGATCTATACTACCATGTCAAGTTCCGGATAAACTTGAAATTCTATTTTTTTTTTAATTATAACAATGACTAAATGCCCGGTAATTCGTATCAACGCTCGGCCTCTGTTCTCGCTTTGTCCCGCTGTCTCTACGCTTAGATCTTTTAAACTACGCAACGGATTTTAATGCGTAATGTTTGCATCAATAGTTAGGCTGATTCAAGAGGAAGGTTTATATGTATAATACATGCATATGCACCACATTAGCATCTACATTGCACCCATGCGAAGTCAGAGCGGATCGCAAGTACATATTATATACGAGTAAACCTCATTAGAAGTACGAACATTTAAAAAAAAAGAATCAGTGCAAACGATTCAGCCTTTTTTTTATTTTTGACAGACCAGGTGTTTTGACCACAGCTCACCTGATCAGCCTTTCTCAAGTGATATCGAACTTAAAAAATACAAACTGAAAAGATGGAACAAATTCATTGCTATTATTAAAGACTGCGATTAAAAAAAAATATTCTTCTTATGTGTTGCTATATACCAAAACAAACCACTATCCTCATTTGCATTTTAAAATTCTCGCCAAGTTCGTTCTATTCGCGAGACGGCATTTAAAATACCGATGTTGTTCTTGAGGCGATGAAGGGTTGCTTGGGGTGGTCAAGTACCACCACCCACCCCTTGCGTAGCTCAGAAAATGTTAAATTACGGGGAAAATAAAAGAAGACAAACTCGACTTTGAAAGCATTTCGACTGGCAACACAGAGGTACCTACGAACTGAAAGTACGTTGCCAAATGTAGGTACAAAAAAAAACTATTTTTTTTGTTTTATTTGTCATTGTTATAAGTCAAAAAAGGGCCTCTGTTTTATGTAATTTTTATTGAAATGTGAAGATATAATGTTTTTGATTAGCATGTGTAAAATGTTCATAGATTGAGTTATTGTTTTTTTTAAGATTTTTATTATGATTAGATGAAACAATCACTATGATCCATTACTCTATTGTAGTGTTACAGACAAACAAACACACATTTCACGCTATACTCGTAATATTAGTGTAGTAAGATTTTTGTGTAAATAAAAATAGCCTAAAAGTGACAAAAAGATAGAAATACATTACAGAACTTTTAAACTAAAGTCTTCAAGATTAGGTTCATTTTATCTATTAGCATCACAACGAAATCAAAGTGTTTGTGTTTCAAATCTACCCGCAGTTTAGTGTAAGTATTCCCGTTTAATATAACTAATGTAGACACATTTCGCGGGTGCCTGTTTATTTTTTACGTAGGTTCCTTTTTACTAACGGAATTTTTAATTTATTTTTTATTATAAATTTATCCTTTTTTATTTATTATAATTATCGTACCGCTAAAGAATCTTTATCAATGCCGTTATCTATGTTTTCTGTATGAATAATTTTGTCATTTTTGATTTTTTTTTCACCGACGCGTGCTCGTATGATTTTCCGTTTGTAGGGTTCTGTACCTAAAGGGTAAAACGAGACCCTGTTACTAAGACTCTGCTGTCCGTCCGTCCGTCTGTAACCAGGCTGTATCTCATGAACCGTAATAGTTAGACAGTTGAAATTTTCACACATAATGTACCTATTTCTGTTGCTGCTATAACAACAAACGCTAAAAAACAGAGTAAAATAAATATTTAAGGTGGCTCCCAGAATAAATGTGTTTTTTTTGCTGTTTTATAGATAATGGTACGAAACCCATCGTGCGCGAGGCAGACTCGCGCTTGGCCGGTTTTTTATACGTATAACATTTGCATTTAGATCTATCATGGCATCATTTGCTTACCACCTGGTGAATTGGAGAACAAACGTAAATTTATTTCTTTAAAAAGAAGTACAGTTTTGTATGTCAATGCGAAGCCGGGGCAAGCCGCTTGTTTGTTAGACAAAGAAGGGCTGATGAAAGTCTAATGATGCGGTTGAAAGAATGGATCCGTGCAAAGTTACTGGATACTTAAAGAGTATTCGTTGAGCTTAAAAAGTCGTGAAGACGCATTTAAAAGGAGCTTTCGCGGTTGAACTTTGATAAAAGTTTTGTAGATTAAATTTTAATATTCTTCATGTATAAACTGGGCTTCTCTGAATAAGTTTATTTGACAGATTTCAAAAGGCAGGAGTTCCATTGGATACCTACTTCAAATTAATTTAGTGTAGTTAAATGAAATTAATTTTAATTGTGTAATATTTTGTGCGAGTTGCAAGTAGATGCTCTAAAATAAATCATTCGACGACGTGAAAATATACATATAATTTTACATACAAAAATTTTCAGATTTTTCTAAATTTCTTTCCGATTCATTCGTTAACCCAAAAGATTAAAGTATGTTTTTTTTAAATTTTATTTATAACTAGCGGACGCCTCGCGGTTTCACCCGTGTATTTCCTGTTCCCGTAGGAATACAGGGATAAAAAGCGGTGAAAGAATTTTTGAAAGCGGTCCAGCTGTTTTTGTGTTTATTCGTTGCAAACACACAAAAATCCAAAAATACAAATCTTTCCTGTTTATAATATTAGTATAGATATATGCTCCACAGACACTGGGGTCCGTAACAATATAGGAAGAGGAAATTTAGTTAAATATTTTTTTACTTCTTTTTTATGTAAGAAGTAATGAGACGAACGAGACGCTCTCCTGTTGGTAAGAGATAACGCATATCCATGACCATTACAGCGATACACATAACTTTGAGTAACAAAACAAAGTCCAGGGCATCACTGCTTTGGCGCTCATTACTATGAGACTTTCGATGGTTAGTCATAACAGCCCAGTAATTTCGCTAGCTGCAGTACCCTTCGAACCGGAACACAGTAATGTTTACACACTACTGCTTAGTGGCAGAATAACTGGTACTGCGGTGGTACTATCTTAATCTAAGGTTAAAGTACTAGTTTGTGTGTATATCGCCAGCAGAGCAGCAACCCGCAAGCAGCACCCGATCACGAGTATGACGCATGTGCCAGCCATTGCCCTCTTTAACCATATCTGAGGGAAGAGAGCGACCCGACACACGACGCCGCCGCAAGAAGGAGCCTTCGATGGTGAGCATGAAAGCTCGAAGCATATTTTTTTTTTCTCGCCTCAGATTTGCACGTGTGTGTAATTTTAGCGATTTGTTACCATTCATATTTCCCGTGATTTTTCCAACAATGTTCTTTCATACAAATCTTATCTTATTATTTTGTAGCGATGATAGCTCAGTGGTTAGCACGGTAGATTCACATGCCGAAGGGCGTGGGTTCAGCTTGAGTTGCCGGTGAAGGAAAACATCGTGAGGAAACCTTAGCATGGTGGTAGGGTACTTTCTAGTACTCGGCTGGCTAGCTACCTCAAGTTGAAAATCTGCCGCCAAGCATCTAACGGTGTGTTCCGGCAGCCTCACTTGAGAGCCAGTCCCATTCCAGACTAGGTGTGCTTTACCATCTTCGACCACAAATCACCTCAACCAATAAAAAAAATAATTAACGAGATAATTACGAACACAGCGGAAAATAAATAAACCAAATCGATCACCGTGTTTTCAAGGGATACTCTGTCATACATAAGGCAAACAAATACAATGTAGAAAAATTTACTTATGTCTTGGTACCTACATGGTACCTCTATTATACACTTACATCGATCTGTACATACTTACGTACATACTTATTTTAAAACTTAAGTACTCCATTGTTAACAATCTATTTATAATTAGCTCCCGCAGTTTTCCCTAACTGAGCCAAGTGGGAGAAGGTTATAAATAAAAATATAACTCAGCTATATCTTGGGGTTTTACCTGTTTTACTAAGTATACTGATTTGGTTTCAACACATTTTTGTGGTATTATACTTATACTCACGTTTAAATATATCGCATACTTTAACTATAGTTACTATTCTTCTTGCTTCGCACATGCTAAGTACCTATCCGATATACTTAGATACTTCGCATATGCGAAGCAAGATGAGGCCGCACGCGCGTTGTACTCAGCTTTGTCCCCATGATGAAAACCATATATAACTATAGTCCGCTATAGTAATCCCGCATAAGTAAAACATCTATGTTTTACTTATGATGCGGGATTATTCACGTTTAATTATATCGCATACTCCAACTATAGAACACGCGCGCGGCCTCATCTTGCTTCGCATATGCGAAGTATCTATGTATATCGGATACTTTGCATGTGCGAAGCAAGACGAAGTTAAGGCCATGGTAACTATAGTCTATAGTCAGTATTTACTTATACCTGATATGTTTTAGTATTTTTGAAAAAATTTAATGGTTTATGTGTGCGTGAATATTTGTCCTAATTAATTTTGTCGTTTAAATATATTCGTGTAAAATCAATTTTGTAAAATTAACACAGTTTTTATTAAAATTGTTTGAATTCGTTTAGTATCTAGACTGTCTAGACACAGAGTTAACAGTGCAGTAATTTTTTAAATAATAAATAGTAAAAAGTATCGCTAAGTATGTCATTGAGTCTGTAACTTTTTAACTTGTCAGAAAACGGCTGTGTAAATCATGACGATACTTTGAGTACGGAAACACAGTCTACGATATTTATTTTTACATTCGTATTGATTTTTACTCGCCTTGTAACTTTTTCTTCCATTTTTTTAATAGGCGGCCGTAAACTATTAAATGGAATAACATTTGAGATAGGTATATCAATAAAACGTTTTCATAAAAATCCTGTCTGGATTCTGAGCTAAGATGGGATGAGGATTCCCTTTTTTTAACTCTATGAATACTATTGTAGGTACCTACTATGTATGTACTTGGTTCTCGATGACTGCGTATTTTATCATTTAATCATAAACCGGTGACAGACGGACAAGAAGACCGAGTTAAATATAGCAGTAATATAATATGAAGTGGGATATTTTTGAGATGTGTGTGGGTTCGTATTAAGATGCAGATGTTTATAAAAGGGCAACGCATTCAATATACCTTCACTGTGTGTTCAGATTTCAATAGTTATGGTGTAGATTTCATTTTGGAAACTGCAGAAAGACTGTATCTTAAATAATAATTGTTTGATTCAGGCTTTACTTTGCGGAAGTTCATTTTGAATTTTCAAGGTATATATTTAGTTGATTTCCGCTTAACAATCGTTTCAGTTACAACAGTGCTCAGGATTTAAATTTAATTAATTTGACAATAGTTTAATACTATTTAAAAATTTAACCGAAAGTTTACTTAATTTCTTATACTAAAATTTTACATACATTTAAAAACTTAAAACTAATTAAAATAACCAAAAGTATTTATATCCTCTTCTCGCTGCAAGGGGTTCACTATATGCCAATAACAAGTAGCCTGGACTTTGTTTTGCTACTCAAAGTTTTATGTATCGCAGCATTGGTCTTGGACAGGCGTTATCTCTTACCATCAGTAGAGCACCTCGTTCGTCTCATTACTTTCTACATTTAAAAAAAATACGAATCGCTCATAGTAGGGTTTAAGGTACAAACGCTAAACTGTTAATGAAATGTAAAATTTTATTCAATAAACACGAAAGCGTGAAATTAAAAATATAATATGTTAAATCAAATTCAACAATAATATGTCTATGTGTTCATACCATATCGCACCGGAAAAGGCGGAAGACACAATCCGCTTCTCCATAAAGGTAAAAAATCGCTGCACCTATCTAATTAGAGTTATTAAGTACAATGGCGGCGCGTGCGCAGGTCACGGTGCGTCGTCACGAGCGGAAGCGGACGCGGAGATTGGACCCCAGCCCTGATTCCTTCCGGTGGCGCCGGCGCAAGATGCGAGGGTCTAGCGAGGAAGGTGGGGAGTTCAAGAAGAATGACTTTTCCTGTAAGTATATTTTGGTAAAAAACATTACGCATGTTTTGCAAAGTGAAACGTTATTTAGTTAGCTACAAAATCTGTTTTTACCTGCCAGGTACTATCATTTTTGTTGCAATAAGGTTGCATGCTACAATAATTAACAGTTATTAGATAATGTAGGTAACACAAACTATCTCAAATATGTGTCAGAAAAAAAAACATTTAATATCAGAGCAGTTTCGCAAATACTATTATGAGGCAAGGCTTCATAAAATAGTCTTTGACTTTAAACGCTTTTGCTTTTGACTAAAGCCACAATATAAGGTCGTCGCTCCCAGATCTTTAGCACGGAACGATTGGCGTTGATCTTTTTTTATTGAGCTCATACCACAGACCACACGCACTTGTCACCTTTGTACCTTATCGTGTGGTGTTACGGGCCATTTTGAAACAGATGTCGTGAGTCACTACTTGTGATGATTGAGTTGCAAACGAGATGATCTCTTCAGGAAAAGGTCGATTAAGACGACCTTATTGTGTGCTGTTAGGTCATTTAGATTGTAAACAGTGTTAATATAGGTTGTATATATAGCTACGAACCTACGTAGCGACAGACGTAGAATGTCGTAGACATAAGTTAGGCTCTACATCTTATCCGTAGGTCTACGATTTCTCTTCGATAAATACTTGAAGCAATTGTTTATTTTTTTATTAACGTCAGCATAAATATATTGTTTCGCTGAAAAAGTATCACTTGCTGAACATAAAACAAATATTCGGTAATGACCACACAACAATACTAGATATTATGACCTTAGAAATTAAATATACTAAAATTATTTTATGGTTAATTTATATGCCGTGGAAGTATATCAAGAGGTATATCATCATCATCATCATCATCTCTCTATAACCATTTAAAAAAAATGAACAACCAGCAATTAGTTGTAAGAGAAAGTTTCCAAAGCAGCGTTGGTAGAACTATACCAAATATGGTTAGGTAGGGATGGTAACAGGGGTAATAGGTAATACGTATCACCTAAGTTGCAAGTCCTAGGAACTGTATAGGTTAACATCCCTACAAAACGATGGACTAAGGACCCGCAAAAAGAAATGAATTGAATATTAAAAAGTTTTGTCTTAGTGATTGAAATAAAAACAACTTTTTTGATTTAAATATTTATTGAAACTATTTTATTGATATGATCGTTTTAACAAACGTTTGAACGAACACAGAGAATCTAAAATTTGAAATAATCAAAATGTTCAAACCTTTTTTTTTACCGGTAGATACAATTCGGGTGCCTTTAATTCGCTAGTTAATCGATTTCTTCTAGGCAAGCGTGCTCTATCTTAGACATCTGACGAAATGGTAGTCAAACGTAAGCCTAACTAAAAAAAATGAATTTCAAGAAGTTTTGTCTTAATGAGTGAAAAAAAAACAACTTTTTATAATACTACTAGAATAGAATAGAATAGATAGAATAGAATATAACTTTATTATACACCAAAAATGAAACACAGATCACAATTAATACAAATAGGAAACAAACAAAAAAAGAAGATATATAACAAAACAATAGAATAGATACATAATGTATAAGGGCGATCTTATCGCCTAGAGCGATTTCTTTTACTAGGTACTTTTTTTTTTTTTTTTTAATATTAATTGATTCTACTTTGCTAATAATAATATGACAAACGTTTGAACGAATACAAAGAATCTGAAATATTAAATCTTAAATATCTTCAAAACTTTATGTCTACTTACTGATGGATACAACAAGGTGTCTTTAACTCGCGAATGAATCGGTGTCTTTTCAAGCCTATTTGTAATTAAAAAAAACTTCTTGACCCTGGCCATGGGTACGTCTGTCCGGTCACCTGTTACAAAGCCGGGTTCTCACGACTCGATCACGCTTCACACGCGGTCCTTTTACACTTCCTTCCTGTGGGTTGCGATCGGACAGTGGGCGGGCATCGTCTACAGCTTTTGTCATACGATATGTTATTTATCATTTGAATATGGAACGCTTTTTAATATTTGTAGTCTTTAGTATATATACTTTTTTTTTTGTTACTTGGTGGTAGAACTCTTTAGCAGGAGGTCGTCTAGGTAGGTACCACCGCAGTACCAGTTATTCTGCCGCTAAGCAGTAGTGTGTAAACATTACTGTGTTCCTGTTCGAAGGGTACTGCAGCTAGCGAAATTACTGGGCTGTTAAGACTAACCATCGAAAGTCTCAAAGTAATGAGCGCCAAAGCAGTGATGCCCTGGACTTTGTTTTGTTACTCAAAGTTCTGTGTATCGCTGTAATGGTCATGGACAGGCGTTATCTCTTACCATCAGGAGAGTGTCTCGTTCGTCTCATTGCTTCTTACATAAAAAAAAAATTAAGGGAGAAGTGTTCGTGTTTTTTTTTTAATTTTAAAAATAATGAGACGAACAAGGTGCTCTCCTGATGGTAAGAGATAACGCCTGTCCATGACCATTGTAGCGATACACAGAACTTTGAGTAACAAAACAAAGTCCAGGGCATCGCTGCTTTGGTGCTCATTACTCGTGTTTAATAAGTGTGTAGGTACTTATATGGAGTCTTTGTTGGCGGGGCACACGAAAGAATCATCTAACCGTATTGTGTTGTTTTTCAAAAGTTATGTTATTCAACTGTTTAAAATAATGTAGTCACGAGCCTGGGCGAGTAATATGACGCAGTGGAATTTGTTTACTGGTATTGTTGTTTTTATAAAACCCCGTCGTAGCTTCTAGTAAAGCCACCACTATTTTACTAAGGCATGTAGGTACTTGATTTTACTATTACGTAATACTGGCATATTGCACAAAGTGCTATGCCTAAAACGTCAAAAATACCTCGCTTGACTTCGATGAAACAATGATTTTTTTAATCAATTTGTGAGATTCGTGATTGTAGGGTATTTCCTGGCACCTACTCAGCTGGTTACCTACCACCCTCAAGTTGAGGATTTGCCGCTAAGCACTTAATGGTGTGTTCCAGCAGCCTCACTTGAGAGCCAGTTCCATTCCAAGTTAGGTATGATTTACCATCTTCAATCACACCGTCACTTAACATCAGGTGTGCTATAAATACTTAGTTTGTCAACCATAAAAAAAAACACGTTAAAAAAATAAAAAAGCACGTTGTATGAGCATATTAATTTTATTACATCTATATATATTTACAATTATTGTCTGTATTGCCTAAGTATATAACTTGAAAAAATCTGACTTGAAATGTCGCTACTTTTTATGTACATTTCAAACTTTTTATGTCTCGTGTTCTTTTATAAAAAGTACTAGCTGTGCTCCGCGGTATTACCCGTTACATGCTTTCGGGATAAAAAGTAGCCTAAATGTTAATCCAGGGTCTCAGCTACCTCCATATCAAATTTCATCCAAATCCGTTCAGTGCTTTATGCGTGAAAGAGTAACAAACATCCATCCATCCAAACTTACACATTTCTAATATTAGTGGAATGGTTCGAATTGTACGTACGGTTGTGAGAAAATATTATAATATGGTAACTAATGTATTTTAATGTTTTGTATTGTGATTGTATTTTGATGTTCACAAAACTTCCACGCGGGTTTTTTTTTAAAGTGAACACTACGTTTTTACGACATGATCGAACACTATTAAATTTTCACCCTGATTAATTTTGTTATGAAATGTTTGAAAATATTGAAATACTTGAAACTGGCAAAATGAACAAAGCACGATGCTAAAAACAAAGAAGAAGGTCACAAGTTGACCGCAGTAAGTGATTGCGCGATAATCGTTAGTCGGCCAATTGCCTGGGAACCCGGCCTTCCGGCCAACCCCGCGGTGACAAATCTTTTTTTGATTGTGAGAACGCGCCTTTAGGAAGTCTATCCGGCTCTTAAGTAAGGAAGAACTAAAGAATGATACTTATTGAAGAATTTTCGTTTTTTTTAACATTTTTAGAATTGGAAGATCATATTTTAGTTGGGTAGGGATGGGAAAACGGGCAATGAAACTGAGCGTTGAGATCTAATCTTGGTCAAGTTCAGTCATGCCTTAGTAAAGTAGTTGCGACTTTACTATAGGTAAAGCTTCGATAGAGTTTTGGAAGCAACACGAAAAGTCATGTTTCACCACAATTTATCATTTTCCCACACTTGCGTTTGTGATTCGGCACTTTATGGAATAAAACCCCATCATTTTTATGCATAAATACTCGACAAAACACAAACTCCTACGATATTTATTTATTTTATTTATTTATTTATTAAATCCTAGGTCGGTACTGTACAGTTTCCCGATCTTTTAACCCAATGGATCCGCTATCCGTATAATACGATTAATACGAATACCATTCGATGCTAAGAAGTCGTATCGTATTTTTTTTTTATGTGACAAATAATGAGACGAACGAGACGCTCTCCTGATGGTAAGAGATAACGCCTGTTCATGACCATTACAGCGATACACAGAACTTTGAGTAACAAAACAAAGTCCAGGGCATTGCTGCTTTGGTGCTCATTACTTTGAGACTTTCGATGGTTAGTCTCAACAGCCCAGTAATTTCGCTAGCTGCAAGTACCCTTCAAACCGGAACACAGTAATGTTTACACACTATTGCTTGGATTGCTTTATTGGAGTAGTATTTTTATTGAACTAGTACCTTTTTTGGTTTCCCTCGAATATTATTTAATTTAAGTTGTGTCAATTGTATTGTGCAACCTCATTTTGTCAATTATTTTTTGGGTGTATTCCATATATATTCATTAGAAATAGTCTTCCTCTCTGAAACAAGTTTGCTTAAGAAAATCAGAAAAACATATCGTTGGAAATTTTGCACAGCGCCATCTAGCCCTAAACTAAGCAAAGCTTGTACTATGGGAACCTAATAACTGACAGAATACATACTTATGTACTTTTTTTTTGTAATTATATACGTATATCTACATAGTATAAAACATAGTTGCTATCTGTACGCTTAGATCTTTTACACTACGCAACGAATTTTAATGCGGTTTCCATCAATAGACAGAGTGATGAGTGATTCAATAGGTAGGTTTATATGTACATTGCACCCGTGCAAAGCCGGAGTGGGTCGCTAGCATCCTATAAAATAGTACGCACAGCAAGATATTGAGATAAATTTTGTTTGACATTAGTTTTCAATCTTGTAGGTACTTCCTGACATGTTATTTTATTGTATTAATGTCTAATTTAAATTAACTTGCATGCCGAAAGGTAGTCTGCGGTGCTTCTCGACTAATTCTTTGTTTTACATCTGTCCTTACCCATAGCGGAAATAAATGGATTATGATTAAAAAAATATTTTAAATAGGTAAACGTTATAATGCGAAGGGACAAAGTTTATTATTTTATCACGATTTTCTTGCATGTATATATGTATAACTAGCTATGTATATAATAGTAAAGAAAACGACGAAGACACCAGAAGGTAGAACTAACAAAGTCGCTAAATCGCTGCTTTGGCGTTTATTCTTTTGTTTCGATTGTTAGTCTCAGTAGCCCTCAAACCGAATGTTTACAGACAACTGCTCGGGTACTCGTAAAAATTCTTGTTTGATTGCTCGATGATTCATATTGTAGTATCTGTTGGTTCGTCATCACTAGGGTTCCCCCCAAGCGTCTCCAAGTGTGAGAACCGCGTTGTTTCCGGCCACAATCACTACAATGTAAATGATACTGTATCATAATCTGTGGTAAAGGATACGGAGGAAGTGTCTCCATTGTTTTACAATTAGGTCCTCCACGGAAGTTCTTGTGGACGGAATTGCTCCTGCGGGAAAATTGAAGTGCCTAGTTTAAACAGAAGAGATATTGTACTGTTGATGAGACTTCGGTCCGGACACATTCTTTCAAACAAGTTTAAATATCTGATGGGAATGACCGATTCACCGAACTGCACAGCATGTGAGATCGTGGAAGACGCGCATCATGTGCTGATGGAATGTGTTCGGAACGAGGCGCAAAGGCGAGATTTATTTAGTTGTGTCAACAGTATTTTGTTTATGTTGTGTATGAGCGCCAGAGCAGTGATGCCCTGGGCTTTGTTTTGTTACTCAAAGTTCTGTGTACCGCTGCAATGATCGTGGACAGGCGTTATCTCTTACCATCAGGAGAGCGTCTTGTTCGTCTCATTAAATTTCACATAAAAAAAAAAATGTAGGGTGTTGTAACAGCATTTTGGCTTCACCAGCTTCAGAGGAAGCCAAAATGCTGTTAAAAGTATGTAAAAGTAGTATATAAGTATATGTTAAAAAAAATATATATTGTAGTTTAGTGTATTACGGGGGTGACATAGTCACTGCGTGACTCAACTCCTTTAAATTAAATAAATATTTGAAAAAAAATTAAAAAAAAGTTAGATCCTTCTATGATAAACGTTTTTGTTACAAATTAGGTAGGTACATAAGTTAGACACATTTTAAGTGGAAGCAGCTATTAGGTTAAAATGAATACACCACTGATAGTTTAGTGGTTAAATTGGTAGGTTCACACGGAAAGGGGCGGAGATTCAAACCCCAATACTGAGCTTGAGCTGCCGGTAAAGGAAAACATCGTGAAGAAACCATAGTGTTCAACTTTGTAGTACTTGGCTGGCTAGCTACCACTTTTAATTTGAAAATCTCTCATCAAGCACCTAACGGTGTGTTACGGCAGCCTCACTTGAAAGCCAGTTCCATTCCAGGCTATATAGGTGTGCTTTACCATCTTCGACCATACCTTTACTTAACATCAGGTGAGCTGTGGTCAAAAACCTAGCCTGTAAACCATAAAAAAAATAAGAAAATCGTTAAAATGTAATTTCGTATTTTTTCCACTGTTTCAAAGCTTACAGTAAACTAATCACTACTTTAACTGGCGTTGACCTTGACTAATTTTTGTAACGGCGTGCGTCTCAGATTTATTTTTCTTGATTTGCCATCGAATACTTAAAACTATTGTAATACTTAAAACTGGCAAAATTACAAAGTGTGATGCCAAAGCCGAAAGAAAGAACACTCTTAAAGTATGTATATACCCTTAGACATTAAACTCTTGAAGGAGGCCATTGTATGGAGGTCCCACGGCATGGCAAACAGTCCATTGGACACCTTTTGTTTCAATCTCAGAACACTTTGTTTAAACTGCTCGTTCCCAAGGGAAACTGGGGTAAGATTTTGTGGCAACATTGAGACATAAGATAGAAAAAAAAAACGTATTCAATTGGTTGTAACAGATAAAGACGGCTTTGAAATCATAGTTATTTTAATCTCGTATTTATTTTGCCCCCTACAGTGTGAATTGTTTTAAGGAAAAAAAAAACATTATAAAAAAACTGCATTTTTGGCATCGCACTTTCAGCGTCGTCGACGTCGCCGTCGTCGTCCAGAGTTTCATAGTTTTAAGTGTATCGTAATAAATTAAATAAAATACGTTTTAGTTACAATCAAAGCCATATGAAGCGATCCACTGTCAAGTCCAGTCCATGCCTTAATAAACTACTGGAGACATTGCTATAAGCTTCTACGGAGATTGAAAAGCCACACGAAAATATATGTTTTAAGTTCTATTTTAACACCACTGTTTTTATACGTGAACACACAAGTTTTAGATAAACAAAATTTCCGCCAAAGCTTACATTAAATTGAAGACAAATAATAAAAAGTGTAGAAAGACTTTGGAAACATATTTTATGTGCGTGAACTTTCACATTATCTACCAGAACTATTATTCTATCATTATATACCTACCTACCAGATCAAAATATCCTATGTTTTAAGGTGACCTAAAGACCTTATAGTTTGATTGCTTTTGTATGCTTACCCTATTGTTTGTCCTTTTACGACCTCCGTAGATGGGCGACAAAAACTTTACGGTTAATTTTTTTTTTCATAATTTAAAAAGTTATTATAAAGAGGCGAACAGATCAGTAAGATAAGATCGCGTGCTGTCATGTCATTAGGGCGCGTCCACACTGGCCCGGCATATTGCACGACGACCGCTTGCTTAGGGTAGAGCTAGAATTATATAGATACGCTTAATATTTTTAATGCCGTCTGTTGAAATGATAAATATAAATACCCTATTAAACCTTTATCATTAATAATTCAGAGTAGATAAAGGTCAAATAATTCAATTACTTTTTTTCAACGAATATCACCGGAACAATGATTTTTACAATTTTTTTTATCCTTACAAGTGATATAACTATTATATATATATATATAGTTTTATGGTTTATTTATATGTAATAGAAGTGGAAGCGAGAAGAATACTTGCAAGCATAATCTGTTTATAATAAACACGCTTAACTTGGAATGGGAACTGTCTCTCAAATGAGGATACCGAAACATACTGTTAGGAGCTTTGGGGGCAGATTTTCAATTTGCGGTGGTAACTAACTAGCTAGCTTTACTGGCAGCTCAAGCTTATTGTTTGGATTTGAACTCACACCTCTTATCATACGGTTAGACCTATTAACCACTTACCTATGATTACTTCGTTTATGTTATGTTCTGTTTCAAAAGTGTATTTCTAATGACATTTCTACGAGTTCACGTCCCCTTGCATTCTCGCCTTCAGTTTTAGCAGTAATGACGTGTACAACGGTCCCTCGGTCTGTCGTGTGTTCTCCGAAGTACTGTACCGGTCACGGCGCATCTGTCACGCGGTCGCTAGTCTGCACTCGCCCTTATGATGTCTTATGTTTTAATTGTTTTTTTGGCTTGTAGCTAGTTTTAGGGAGTTTTGGTGAGATCGTACGAACGTAACGTTCCATTGTATTACTTTTTGAATTGTATATTTGATGCATAAAAATAGTGTTTTTTTTTAATTCATAAAGCGCCGAATTACGTACGTGACTGTTGGAAGGTGTTATTATGTAATAAAATTATTATGACCTTTGTGTTGCTTCCAAAACTTCGTCGAAGGTTGTAGTAAAATCATTCCTACATTACTATGGCATAGCTGGACTCGGTTCTGGCTTACTTCGTGTTATAAAAAACTTGAATTATTGCATTGGCAAATGTAGAAAGTGAAATGCCAAAAACTAAGAAGAGGAAAGACTTTGAAATACAAGCATTGCATGGTGGTAGGGCATTTTCTTGTACTAGACTGGCTGAGTTCCCTCTATCTCTAGGGTAGTACCTACCTCTACTACTACCCTCAAGTTGAAAATCTGCCGCCAAGCACCTAACGGTGTGTTCCGGCTGCCTCGCTTGAGAGCCAGTTCTATTACAGGCTAGGTGTGCTTTTTTTTTACGGTTGACAGGCTAGTTGTTTTGACCATAGCTCACCTGATGTTAAGTGAAGGTGTGGTCGAAGATGGTAAAGCACACCTAGCCTGGAATGGAACTGGCTCTCAAGTGAGGCTGCCGGAACACACCGTTAGATGCTTGGCGGCAGATTTTCAACTTGAGGGTGGTAGCTAGCCAGCCGAGTACTAGAAAGTACCCTACCACCATGCTATGGTTTCCTCACGATGTTTTCCTTCACCGGCAGCTCAAGCTCATTGTTGGGGTTTGAACCCACGCCCTTCGGCATGCGAACCTACCGCGCTAATCACTGAGCTATCATCGCAACTAAAGCTTTACCATTTTCGATCACACATCAAATGAGTTGTGGTCAACTGTGGAACACTAAGAACTGCTTCGGATATCTAGTTTTCAAGTTCTTATTTAACTGAACGATTTTTTTAATCCTTTACCTAACGCATTATTTCATATTTACTTAGTACGTAAGTAATAAAATTATCGGATGTAGATGATAAGTACGTAACTGCAAAACCAAATTGTATCCAATTATGTTGTCATCTGTTCTCTGAATTGCTTCCCATCATGAAAACAAATTTGAATACTTATTCAATAAAGACGTGAAAAAGATATCTAACTCATGGCGACAAATTAAAATAAGACTACATTTTCGATTAGAATAGTTTCTTTAGACCAAACAAGAATGGCATCTGTGCAATGACTGCGCTATTTTCTTAACTTCTATTCTCTCTTGTCTTCTAGCTCTTAATTATACAACGATAAAGTTTAGATTTGTTTATTCTTCAAACATATTGCAATTACGATACATTTCTATCACCCCTTCTAATTAAACAATGCAGTCTTAAAGGAAACCACGAATAGTTACAGGCCACCCTAGAAACGTCGATGATGTGTGAATCCACCTCCAAGTTTCAATTTGTAAACGTCATGCTGTCGAAAAAGGAACTGTGAGTGACTGATTAAACAAAAAAAAAGTTTAAATTTGAACTTCGAATGAAGTTATAAGAAAAAAAGTTCGAATTCAGAAGTCTCGGGTTGATTGGTTCGAAAAAAAGTGGCGCACTTCCTGCTTGTCGCGTTCTTTCTTCGAATTTTTGATATGTTGCGCTCGAACGGACAATCGAAATTGATATTTGGAATCTTAGACGGTTATTAGACCGCCTGTCTTCCGGTTGTCTATGACAAGAATGGGGCGCGTGCCCTTAATTGCTTCATTTGGAGCGATAATGCGTCATCAATTTCGTTTTTGTGAGACGTTCTGCTCAAATGACGGAACTAAAAACTACCAAAATTCATTATCTGGCACTAAATTATATCGTACAAGCTAATAAAGCGATAAACAAACAATCATCTCGTCAAATAAACAACGAGACCAGTACATATTACAAACTAAAACAAAATTGGATAAAACTCATCATTTTGCTAAACAAATTATCTCTAGGTGAATTTTAAGCTCGTTCAAACAAAATGGCAGCCAATCACGAATTTGTGAATTTGAAATTTGTTAAAGCCCGACAGAAAACCAATACAGAGTACATAGGCTGGTAAAACTATACGCACCGCCACAGAATATCTAATAGTCGGCAAAGTAAACGTGTGTGCCACCCCGCGCATGTAGGTACATTCACACACACAATGCGATATTGCAAATGGGCTAGTCGATTCGCCTGCTGGGCTTTAGGGAGGGGGTGGGCGAATCTAGGGGGGTAAAAGATGCGTTTTTGTGCACCTCCACTGTACGTTTATGAGTAAATATAAGTGCGTAACCGATACCCTCAATACATCGCCAGGGCGTGCCCCCCCCGGTCCCGGTTTTAAGCACAATTTGGCTGTTTCGGTCTGTGTTAGTGAAATACAAACTTTCTTTACAATAGAGCTGCAACTGAAACTGGCGCCGTCCACCGGCCCTCTGTTTAACAAATTTGAATAGCTATGTAGTTTAGGACCGAATTCGAAAAACGTCATCCTGTGAGGTTGATTGGTTGGTCTAAACAATTCAACATACCTACATTCATGCATATAAGTATAATTAAATTATTGTTTCTCTATTTCTTTTTCAACGAAAAATGAACAGTACCTACCCGTAGCATATAAATTATTATCAAAGTATTTAAAACGAGAAATGTTTGTACTGTATCTGGGTTCTGTATTATAACCACGTACCTATTTACAAAATATTATCTGGTTCCCCATAGTACAAGCTTAATTTTGGGCTAAATGGCGCTGTGTGATCAATCAAACAATATCAAATCAATCCAACAATATTTATTTATTAAGGTTAAAAAGTTACTTATTCTATTCAATTCAATTTATTTGTGAAAATAACAATGAAATTTTAAAGTTATACATATGTAATCTATCGAAAACTACAATGGTATTATCTTGCAAAAGTTGCATCAAATTGCGGGTAGTTGTGCACCTTAAAAAACAAAAGCGCATAATACGAATTCAAATTAGGAATCCATGTTCTAATTTCGAATGCACTATTTACAATCAAAAGCTGATCAACGAAGAGCAAACATGACAAATACCATAGGCCTAATTGGTCGGCGTATCTGATATTTTATTCAGGGAACCACAAACGTTTTGCTTCCGTCTGTCCGTACGAATGATTTCGGAAAATGATCATGAATTCTTCAATAATCCGGGCTCTTGGCTAGATGATCTAGACTTGTAATTTTAGCAGTATCTGTTAAAATTTTTGTCGCTAGTTAAGCTTTACCTAGAATTTTTTAAGTTAATCTTTTGGTTTCAATAAAAAAAAAATAAGTGAACAGCATGTAGGTTGCATTCAATATCTAAAAAGTGCTTTTAACAAGTTACTTTCAGATATTCCAATCTACCTTCATTGTACGAACCGCTAAACAATGGAATTTGCTGCCCGAGTGGGTGTTCCCTGATAGATAAAATCTGGGTGCCTTCAAGTCGCGAGTGAATCGGTTTCTTCTAGGCGAGCGTGCTCCACCGTAGACCGCATCTTCGCTTAACATCAGGCTAGTTGGCGGTCAAACGCAAGCCTATATGTAAAAAAAACCAAAAGTTTTATGTAGAACATGCATACTACAGCGGTATTTTTTTATTTGGAATAGGTTTCCTCGCTAAGTAGTGGAGTGGTAGACCAAACTACTACTTAATAGGAAGTACAGAATACGCTTACCTACCTAGAAAGAACTGTTTACTCGGGTAATTTTTAATGACATTTTTCAAATATATCTTGACGAAAAATACTACCTACTATGGCGAAGAATTTATCGAAAAATTTTTTTTTTATACTTTTTTATTAAAATTTTACATTTAATTTCGCTGTCTATCCAAATTTGTGGAATTGCACAGGATGTTGACAGACGTGAACGATGCTGTCATTTTTATCCTCCGTTCGTATTAAAAGAGCTGCTAATCAGATTGACCATTAATATCTACAAGGCGGAAACCTTACAGCGACATTAATTCCACATAGGTAGGTACGTGACAGTTAGTTGTCAATAATGAAGAAAAAAATAAATTAAAAGTTTTTCATAATTGGTACTTTGCTGTTCCATGCATACGTTGATTGGTGCCCCGTGTAAAACAAAAAAAAAAACATTTACATTATCTTTTTACAAAGTTTCTTGTTTGTTCGTTGGTTCGTTCAAATATTGCAAGCTGTATCACTTCCTCTTATTCTACCAAGTTGAAATTTGACACACGGTTCACGGTTGGTACACTTTTATAGTACATGACCTGATACCACACCAAGGATGGGCTCTAGATGAATGAACCCCTCAACAGTCAACGGTATAAACACAAAACGTTAAATATAATTCTGATAGTAATGTTGTATTAGTTTAATGTTGTATTAGTTTGTATTAGTTACTCACTTGGTGGTAGATCACCTTAGCAGGAGGTCGTCTAGGTAGGTACCACCGCAGTACCAGCTATTCTGCCGCTAAGCAGTAGTGTGTAAACATTACTGTGTTCCGGTTCGAAGGGTACTGCAGCTAGCGAAATTACTGGGCTGTTGAGACTAACCATCAAAGTCTCAAAGTAATGAGCGCCAAAGCAGTGATGCCCTGGACGTTGTTTTATTGACAGGCATTATCTCATACCATCAGGAGAGCGTCCCGTTCGTCTCATTACATTTTACATAAAAAAAAAAAAAGTTTAACTGTGAAATATAGAACATTTTATAGACAACTAGCTGCGCCCCGCGGTGTTACCCGCTTCATGTTTTCGGGATCAAAAGTAGCCTATGTGTTAATTCAATGTATCCGTTACCTCCATGCCAAATTTCATACAAATCCGTTCAGTGGTTTTGGCGTAAAAGACAAACATCCATCCGTCCGTCAATCCATCCATCTACTTGTATATTATTAGTGGGATATACAGTCTCCGTTCCATCGTGAATAAAAATAACCAACTTTAAGCTTTTGCATCATTTCAGAAACAAATAAAAAAAAATATTGATACAATACGGGGATTTTCAGGAAAACTGAACGGGGTAACTTCTGGAAAAGCGTGTTTCACGTCAGACCCTGTGGATGTTTCAGTTTGACAGGGTAAACCACACACCTAAACATTCTACAAAAACAAGTCAACTCCATAAAATATACTAATTTATGTAGTTTAACATATTTTAGATTTTTTTAACAAAGTGGCTTAGTGAGATTATTTCTAAGTTGGCATAAGAAAAAAAACTCAAATATAAAATATATAAAATATGTATATTCGGCAGCCCTGTTCAGTGGTAGTATATCTGCTTCGAGAGCTGAAGGGCGTGGCTTCGATTCTTTCTCGGGACTAACATCGATGTTTGTTCGGTGTCTGGATGTACAGTATATACATGTAAAAAAAAAAGTATTTAAGTATTCTGTCAGCTGTCTGGTTCCCATAGTACAAGCTTTGCTTAGTTTAGGGCTAGATGGCGCTGTGTTAAATGTCCTCCAATTAATATACGAAAAAAGTGTTGAAACCATCATCATCTCTCAGGTGAAATATCCCATTATTCAACGCTGGATCATTCGCATGTGAAATGTAGATAATTTAGAACAAAACAATTTCCTAGAAATTATAACTGGCGATGGAAGAACCAAGTCTTCACAGTTTGCCACCTGATTGACTCTCTCGAGTCAATTCACACTTCTTGCAGCTGACCGGCCGCTCGGAAACCCACAGACTAGACATGAAAGGCTTATTTTACCAAGAAAAAAGAAGAAAAACGCGGGAAAATGTCCGCTAGCAATTTGGTTACCGACCCAGTATGACATTGAACGTTTTCGCGCTCATCAGGTTTTGCAAATGAGTGTAGGTACTTTTAAAAAAATGATATATACGTATTTTGTAAAATGTAAAGAGTTCTTGTTTTTTGTTGTTAAATGTGATTTGTTTAGTTTTTTTTCATGTTCTTTATGTTTCTCACCAATTTAAATATAGTTACTGTTTTTCTTTACTCCCACCAGAAGTACTTAGTTTCCATATATTTTTCTATCGTTTGCGTAGATCTCAAAAATTAATATATCAACCCCTCTATTGTATAAATTTATGGTAATAAAAATAACTTTTTAGGGGTTCGCAATAAATTTACTAAAAACAGATTATAAGAACAAAACGGCTTTCGGTCTAATATCTACTATTTTCTCTTAATTATCAACTGCTACAAAATTTATTTTGATTAATCTGCGTCAATGCTTCCGACTACTAGGCTCGTGCATGCATAGATTAACCAATAGTTACTACAGAACACAAAGCAATACCAGACTCTGTCCTCACGAAACACGAATTTTCACACACATACACATCCCTAGTTCAGTTTTACCGCACACTCGTGCTTGCATAAAATTTATGGTGCACACTTTTGCACAGACTATAGCAACATAGATTTGTGAGGGGGGCGGTACTGGTCAGCCATTTCGTGTCGACGAGATTTATAACCTCTCTGCGCCTCAGGAAGAAACGTTTGCGCCGGACGGTCGGTGTGACTGTATATGTTAAGGCTTTATTAATTTCAAAGCTGGCTGGTGACAACCGAACAGAATGATTTGGTTGTCACTAAAAACTTAAACTTCAAGAATGAACAAATACAGTTTTTTATGGCATAGCACTTTTGTGCATTCTGCCAGTGTCAAGCGGTTCATATTTTCTTGTGCCTCAAGTTAAAATCAAGAAAAATAAGTAAGTCGCGTTTAAGTCCAGTCATGCCTTAGTAGGACTAGTACTTCCGACAGATTTTTGGAAGCAATACGAGTTATATTTTCCCACTCTTTTCACACAATTTATTACTTTCGAACTCACGTACCGCACGTTTAACACTTCATTAAAAACCACAATTTTTTTAAAATATGTCTAATATGCACAAGTTATGAAAAATAATAATAGGTACAACGCAGCGACTTGAAGTTTTTCAAGTTTCCG
Source organism: Biston betularia (assembly GCA_905404145.2). Lineage (NCBI taxonomy): Eukaryota > Metazoa > Arthropoda > Insecta > Lepidoptera > Geometridae > Biston > Biston betularia. The sequence goes on from FR989879.1 coordinate 9,458,881, forward strand.
TCAAAACTACTAAGAAATAAATAATTATTTCTATGCTGGCTGGTGACAAAACAAACAAAATACCATATAAAAATTCACTGTTGAAATTCGAAATCCATCTTTAGTATTTAATTCCAAGATTAAAATGCTGGCTGATAAGAAAAAAAATAACAATCGATCTCTTTTAAAAGTCCAAATCTTATTTGAACTCATTAAGCACCCACCGAACCTTTTTATAATTAAGAATGGAATGTGAAAAATTAAAATGATACGAATTTAAAAATGACATGTCCATAGTTCGGGGTATTATTTCAAAATGCACGGTTAGGTTGGGGAGGGTGGGGGCAGTCGGGTCAGCCGTGTTTGTCTATCGCCGCGCTTTCCATTCACCGGGTGAATTTTCCGAAGCCCACTGCGCTTCCGACCTCCCTCCTCCCATCCTACCTCTGTATTTTTATTAACAGAATTATGGCATCTACATAAGTGTCTACTTACATTGATTAGACCTCGGGCTAAATACGAGTATTGATTTGTGAAACTTGAGATGCCCCAGACGAATGCAATGAATATTGGCTTTTTTCGTTTCTAATTGATCCGTTTAAAAAGTAATTGACTTTTCGTTTGGCGATTTCAGCATCCCAACTAAATGAACTGAAAATCACCGAGTTGTTTGTAGGTACTTACGTAGACGAGGCAAACGTTTTCTGTACCTACTATTTTCCACGTGAATGTTTTCAATGATTGGAAAAAAGCTAAATTAATTTCATGTTTCGGCATGTAACGAAATTCTTAATTAACTCACCAAATAAATTTAGGATTATTTTGTCCACTGGAAAAGGTGTAAACACACCTCAATGAAGTGAGTGTTCGTTTCTAAAATAACTATTTCTGCGGGAAATAATAAACATGTTTGTTACACCAAATATAAATTAGGTACACCGGAAAAAAACAAACTTAATCTTAATACCTACTGTAGGTAAAACTGTTTATTGAAATACACTACCTACGCGAGAATTGGGGTGTAAATGATTTATTCGGATCGAAGATAAACTATTTATCTGATTTCATTAAGCAATTTTTATTTATTTTAAGTTTTGTTTGTGACGTTATACAATCTTGTTTTTCGTCAACCAACTGTTATTTCTTGATTAAAGACAAAATAAGATCAACAATTAAAACTATAAGTGCGTAAATGAAATTTAGTGCTAGGAGCTCAATTTCAATTTAAAAAAAATATGCAGTCAATGTTGCATGACTTTGACTTTACAGACACAATTATATAAAAAAATTAAGGTTTATTTACACACAAGATCGATCAAACGAGGTTTGCTATCGGAATTCGAAAACATCAAACGTTTGAATTTGGAATGATGCACGAATTCACAACGTTGTCTGTGGGCGTTACTGACAGAAGGTTGTGATCAGAAACTCATAACAGTCACGTCATGTCTTATCGGAGGCGAAAGATTGGGGCCATAAAATTACAGTTTACATTATTTTATTTTTTAAGTAAGAAATTATCCAGAAATAAAAAATACCTATAGTAAAATCATAAGTTAATTCATATTAGGAATTATAATTAATTATATCCAATGGCTAGACCAGTTCCGTAAAGCCAAAACGAGTTACTATTGGTGTACGAATTGTATGGCAGATGTATAATTTAGACAAATTTGTGTCTTGAGTGGCTTAGTTTTCTTAAAAAAAGGCTGTTTCAAAGAAAACAACTCACTTTTAGAATTTGCTGGCAGGGTGGCGGTTGAGAAAATAAAGAATTAAGAACAGTTTTAAAAACCATAACTTAATGCAAGTTATTTTACGACCTTCTCGGTTATTATTTTAAAAGTCATGTAATTTTTGCAATGAAAAAGGAACATAGCTACGGAACCAACACCGGCTTTTGCATGTACGAGTATTTACGTATCCCTACAATAGAAATTAAATAGGATCGTTTAAATCGGATATTTAAAATGGATTTTATATTGATTAAGGTAAAATTGAAGCATAATTAAAAGACTTTATATTCAAAATAGCTTTTTAATTGTTACAGCAGGTACTTTATTTTATTATTTATAAATACCTAGAAATGGAACAATACAATGAAATACACAAACAACAACTCTAATTACCTGCTTTAAATTTTAGGATCCATGTAGGTATAATTGTTTAAATAAAATTTACCTAATGTAATTTTAGTGATTAATTGAATTATGTTCGAGTGCCATATATTTTAGTATCCAAAATAGAACTATAAAAGTGCCACAAAATCTAAAAAATTATGGCCCTACTTTGCACCTCGAATTCGCATTGTTAGCAACACCGCATTCGGAATTCGATATTCAAACCCCTATTTGACTAACGCTAGGGCACAAAAAGGATTGACCATTAGCAATATACACGTCAATTAATTACATTTAAAAATCCCTGAGGACTTTGCTCTTTCGTTATCCAGGCAAGGCATATCACAAATATCCCAAAAGACTATACGATAAAACTAAAAAGATTTTATGACCTTAAAAATGAAATGACTAAGTAGGGCAATGTATATGCCGTAGAGGTGGGAGAGAGAGATGTAGGGTATTGGTATAAACTATCTACTAAAAGATATCGTCCTACTAAGAACATCTTTACATCCATTGTTGGAAAGAATATCCAAAGGAGCGCTGATAGGATCATATCAAATTTGTTTTCGTTTGTTACTTGAAACAAAAGTTGAATTTTTTTAATTATTTTTGGCGTCTCAATTTATCACAAAATTTTAAAACTTGTCGTAACAGGTAAACGCACAAAGTGCAATGCCAAAAACGAAGATGTACATAAGCAAATTTTTTTTACGTGTAAAAGTAAGTGAGACGAACCGAACGCTATCCTAATGGTAAGAGATAATATCTGTGCAAGAATAATGTTGCGGTGTTGTTGATTAAGTCTTGACAACCTAAACATACCTTATTAATTTTACATTGAATCTATGTCCAGTCTAGTCATCATTTAAAAATAACCTTAATAATGTTAAAATGAATACCTACCTACTGAATGTATCGTAAAGTCATACCATCGAGTATTGCCACTTTAAAATGCACTCATTTCCCTTACCTACCAGATAGTCCATACATAGAACCACATACAAGTCCGGCCGCCTGTCGCACCGGAAAATTTCCCCTATTGAAATATTCAGAACTTTTCCAAACTGAGGGTAGTCGTGGAAACTGGCCGTTGGAATTCGGTTACATAGCTTTGTAAAGCACTAGATAATACGATTAGTGTGGTCAGACCTTTATTATGCTTTTAATGTAATGAGTTTTTGTTGCATTATTTCTTTAGATTGCCTTTTTAATTAATAGTATAAAAAAGAAAGGTACACTAAGATAGATTTATCAGAATTTATTTAATAAATATTATATTAGGAACCTACTTTGGCAAAATTAACGTCGTCAATTTGTAATTTTTCATTTATATACTTGTGTGAGGAAAAGCGTTTATCCTGCTAAAATACAGTACCTGAATACTTAAGGCGGCGGCACACGACCCCCTGATTATTTGAAAATTCAAGCCCGCCTGTCACTGAGCAAAATAGCCTATGTGCGGATTTCGCCGGGCTTACCCCGTCCGGTCGCTGGGCTGTCTTTTCCTTTACATAGGGATGCGTTATTATGCAGTTTTATTTGGAAAAGTTTGTGATCGGGCAATTCGTTGGGAAAATATACTTAAGGTGGTTCGATTTCCATACAAATAAATTTTTGCTATTTATGGACAAATGGAGCATAATTTAACAGTGAAATCACAGCTACTGGCATTTATTTTGGCCATTATTTGCGGTTTACATTATTTTGGTATTGACATCTGATGAAATTTTCGCAAATTGTTTTTTTTTACAGATTCCGCTGGGGGTTTCATGTTGAAATAATTGAAACTACGTCTCCAATTTAGTTGAGATGATATAAATACAAATGGCTAAATTATGATACCATTTCAAATTATTTTTTTTTTACACTTAATTTATGTTGGATTAATAATGTTTTAGTAATAATATTCTTTGGAAAGTTGCTAGTGGAATATCCTTAAATCTTAAAAATTACTTTAACTAAGTATGACTACAGTTACCTTAATTACTTTAATTAAGCACTTACCATTAATATTGATTTTAACTCTTATCCCGTGTGCGAAAAATGGCCGTAGCCTAGGATTGATCTGAAACAAAACAATAAAAAATTAATAACGAAGCGGCATTTTGACAGTTATGAACCTATTGAACGAACATAAGAACGAATGAAGTGCTATCTCGTTCTATTTCAATGAATTAATAAGAGACAGCACAACAAATCGTTGGCGTTCGTTCGGCTAGTTTGTAAAGCAGCGTCAATAATTTTTCAAACGCATAATTTTAGCAGTGCAGAAAAATAAGTGTAAAAGAGATATCTATATACATTTTCTCTCCGAATTCATGCATCTGTTAGAAGTACTACGTATGTGATTTGATTGGTAAGTTAATACATAGGTTTACCTATGTATCAATTTTTTTTCCACGATAAAACACTTACCGTTTACACTATTCTGTGTATGAAGAATTTTTAGTAAGATTTTTTTTTTAAATGTAAAAGTATTGAGACAAACGATGCGCTCTCCCGATGGTAAGAGATAACGCATGCCCATGACCATTGCAGTAATACACAGAACTTTGAGTAGCAAAACAAAGTCCGGGGTATCGCTGCTTTGGCAGTCACTACTTTCGAGACTTTCGATGGTTAGTCTCAATAGCTCAGTTATTTCGCTAGCTGCAATTCTCTTCAAACTGGAACACAGTAGTGTTTACACACTACTGCTTGGTGGCAGCATATCTGGTAGGTACTGCGGTGGTACCTACCTAGACGACGGAATTACTCCTGCTATAAGGAAATCTACCACCAAGTAAGTTTTTTGCCTCGTGCCAAAACAAAAAAGTTATCCATTGGTATATCTCTGATTACCTTATCCCTACCCTTTATTTGCCTACAATAGCATAGAGTGGTGACGATCGATACAAGTAATCGACGCGACAATCGAAGAGTTTCATCGACACGGTGTTTTATCGATATCGATCTATACGGGTGGCACGTGCGCCTACGAACCAGAGACCACCCGGCGTCGTTTGCGTTTTTTGTATCCTTAGATTTTGTGATAACACGTGTCTTGGGATGGACGCAAAAATGATGTAGTATAGAAATAATTATGATATCCTAAGATTTTAAGATATTATCTTTGACAATAAAATGATACAGACAACACTAGTTGTGCCCTGCAGTGTTACCCGCAACGTTTTTTCACGATAAAATGTAGCCTGTATTAATCCAGGGTTTCAGCTACCTCCATACGAAGTTTTATCAAAATTGCTCTAACCATTTTAGCATGAAAACGTAACAAACATACAAACACGATTACACATTCACAAGCTTTCGCCTTTATAATATTACAGTGTGATAATAAATTCTAAGTTTTGATTATTTTATTTTTCGTAACATTTGCTAGACTAATTGATTGATACTGAAGCCATTGAACCCACGCAGTCCAAGGACAAGTTCGTGAGCATATTGACCATAATTAATGTAAATACGGTTTATGTTAAAATAAATCATTACGATAAACATCTATGGACATTTTACACAGCGCCATCTAGTTGCAAACTAACGTATATACAGGCACAAACATTTATCGTCACATAATCGTCACGTCGTTTTTGTTTGTGGAAATTTTTAATTGGCCTTAAATATTTTCATAGGTAACCAAGCAAAAACTAGCTGTTAATTTCCCTAATATCAATAAAATAAAATAAAATAAAATAAATGTATGACTTGGTGGGAATTAAATATATAAAATTAAAAAAAAAACACTACATTATGGGCACGAAAACATCAAACGACTAAAACAAAATTTATACCTACAATTAAATATCAAGTCTACTCTCTGCCAGCGTCTGTATTTCCCGTGAAGTATACAATTTGAGTTCAAATTCACTTCAAATCTAGAGTAAAGTCATCTTGGGCTGCATCCTGCTTAACATCAGGCAGGGTTGGTCAAACGCGAACCTATTCTGTATAAAAAAAAAAAAACTTGTTGTATACAAAATAATAACAGTGCTAACTCGACTAAAACGCAGATAGCTATATAGCTACGTTTGTAGATACCAAATAGATATCAAGTAGACCCCATCAGGCCATCATGTATACCGTTATGCGCGGGAATAGAAAACCGGAAGTGGCGATGAACTCGCATCCATTATTTTTACGGAAACAGTGGTCATTGCGTTTTATACTGTAAAGAGTGACACGAACAATTTAATTTTTGTGTTATTACATTTCGCAATAAATGGACAGAGCCTCGATCACGAAATTTTTTTTTTTTTTTTATTTTTTTTTACAAATTTTGGTCGATGTCGATACGAATACTTTTTCGCAAGTCGTTCGTGATCGATGCTCTGAGTGTTCTCGCAGTCTTCACTTGTATTAGGTAGGTGACTGTGGCAACAATGTTCTGTTAGCTCAGGCCTTTTAAATCTCTATCTCACTTGATTCATTGTCGATAATGCGTATGGTACCTATACATTTACATATACATTTTTGGAACTAGCGACCTACTCGTTTTGTTTATGCAAAATGTAATAAATAATAAATAAATAAATATCGTGGGACACACAGCGCCATCTGACCCCAAGCCACGCAAAGCTTGTACTATGGAAGTCAGATAACTTATAGAATACTTAAATACTTTTTTTTTGTAAATACATACTTATAATACATACAGCACATAGAACAAACATTTGTTTATACCATAAACTGTTTGCCCTCGGTGGGAATCACACCCACGCCCTTCGGCTCTTGAAGCAAACATTCTACCAATGAACCAATAGGGCTGTCAAAGTAATCTACATAGTCTTGCTTGTTTTCATACTGCGGTTTTGTTCGCAATGCAATCGAACTGCGCCACCAATCAAGTTCCTAACCATTAATTAGAGGCCGGTTCCGTAATCAAGCATAAAATTAAAACTTGGCACACGCCGTGGCTAGGGTGTGTCCACACAGACCGTATGGCACGGCAATTTGTTCAAGACATCTGGCGAGTGCTCACACCTGCCTGTGCCGTACATTCCCTCACATTATATAATGGCCTTATTATTTCCGCATAAGGTATATTTTGAGTTCTTTTTTGGCGGGGTCCAATGCCCCCGTCAGCTTCACTCATCGTTACATATTAGTACCGTTTCGGAAATGACTAACAGTTTTTCGAGTCCAATTGTTCTAAGCGCGGTCGAGTGCGACTTTATGGCGTGGCATATATTCACTCTTTACTAATTTTATAGTGACGTTTTAAATGTAGCGAATTACCGACTACATAGATTACGGGCTACGTGGCGTGGTTCAGTGGCAGTTCGTGATGACAAATGGGGAAGCGAGAAACAGATATAAACTACTTCAACCTAGTCTAGGAGATCGTCTAGCTACTAATCTAGTAATACTTACTTGGTTCAAACCCCAAGGCATGTCTATAATTTCCCAGTTTTTTTATATATAAGCTAGCTGCTCCTCGTGGTGTTACCCACTGTTTCCACGTGAACGCTACATTTTTGGGATAAAAAGTAGCCTCAAGTAAAGTTAATTCAGTGTCAGCTACCTCCATACCAAACTTCATCAAAATTGGTCCAACTGTTTGAACATGGAGAGAAGTAACAAACATACGCTTACAAATTTTCGCTTTTATAATATTCGTGTCCATGACCATTGGAACGACACCCAATACTTAGTAATAAAACAAAGTATAGATGACCTCATAAGGAAATCGAGAAAAGAAGGTTATATGCGTTTTGTTTCTAGATTCAAATAGCGAAGCGAAATATTGTGAGGAAACCTACACCTAAGAGTTTTTAATGCAATCGATAATGAGTACTGAAATTATGAAGAACTACACTGTATGAAAGTATTTGCAAAACAATTTGTTGAGGTAAACAAAAAATAGCACTCATTTCATAGCAGTAACCGCAATCGAATCGGCTAAAGTTCTCGTAGTGTTTAGTACTTAAATCGCCGGAACTGTAACCGACGTCTTTCAATTAAATGTATGTCGTATATCAGGCAATGTTTGTCCGACGTCGGCCAAGCCGTCAATCTCAATAGTCTGGTGCAATCTCGACGTAAACACGTGTACTACGTTCATTCACAAACACACGCAAGACGCTCGTGTGCGTGCCATTCAAGACGCGTCACTTCCTGCGACGTCACAGTCTTACAAGTGGGCGTGTGAACGCGCCCTAATGACATGATACGTCCCGTGTTTTGACAGAAAGAAACAAGTTTTTTTTTCAATTATGGCTTTACATTGTGCCTATTTAGCCAGTATTCAGTTTTAAAGGGTTGATTTGTATTCGAATGATATCATATTTTAACCATGATCATGGGTCTTATAAATTGTTTTGGTTAAAGATTTCCGGTGACTCTTTGCGAAAAAAATAGAGTTAATTTGTGAGTCGACAGGGGTCCGTGAGGATGCGGGACGTGATATACTGGTAATTTGGGTGAGTAGACCAATTTTAGTGGTCTATTGTGAGTTCAAGGGGCCCAAGAATAGTTCCTTTAATTTGGTGAACCCGCATGGTGCGAATACGAATACGTTGTTTGAGAGCTTGTGATTACCATATACGTACTCTTGTGTATATGAAAGAATCTACGCTAATTTTTTTCATGTTCATTGTCATCAAAACTTAGACAAAACATTGCAAGTAGAAACCATTTTCTTCCCTTTTGGTGTCGTATTTTGTGCATTTACCACGCGTGTAATTCGGCACTTAATAAAAGAAACACCACAAATTTTATACGTAAGCGCACGAAAAATATGCGTTTTGGATAAATCAAGTAAAATAAGTTGGTAAATTTAAAAATACAGAAATACTCGACACTGGTACAAAAATAATTATCCTACTAATATCATAATTGCGAAAGTTTGTGAGTCTGGATGTTTGTTACTCTGTCAAGCACAAACTACAAAACGGATTTAGATGAAATTTAGTATGAAGGTAGCTGAGACCCTGAATTAACACGTAGGTTACTTTTTATCCCGAAAACATGTAGCGGATAACACGGCGGGGCGCAGCTAGTATAACCATAAAAGCGCAATGCCAAATTTTTTTGTAATCGCTCGCACCTTGAACATACCCGCATCAAATCAATCGGATCAAAGAATCAATAAATTATATAATATTTAAGAATACAGAAGTCAGAGTGATAAAGAAAACGAAATCAAACATCTGTAGAGCAAAAAATCCCTGGTTTTTTTTTGTTGCGCAAAATGATCTGTGAAGCGGCTAATGTGGGCACGTACGAGTAGACTCAGCACCTATGTTCGAATATTGTACGTGTAACCAACTTATCTGTAAAATTGAATGAGGCCGCCACCAATGTATTTCCTAAACAAAAATGACATTCAGTTGTTGACTGAAATTACTTATCTCAATTAAACACTTCTGTAGACAATTTTGTTGGATTTTATTGCTTTTGTCATGTTTGAGTGTCAATAAAGCGGTCAAAAGGTGTTCATTCAATTAGAAAAACAGAATCAGAATCTAGAGTAAATAGGTTTCTTCTAGGTAAGCGTGCTCCATCTTAGACCAGACTATTGCTTGACATGAGGCAGAAAAAAAACCGCGAATCAATTTTGAATTAAAAAAAATCCTTTAAACTTCCGAAAAGTTGAAAACTGTAGCGATGATAGCTCAGTGGCTTGCGCGGTCGGTTCACACGTCAAAGGGTGTGAGTTCAAACTCCAACAATGACTTTGAGCTGCCGGTGAAGGAACACCTCGTGAGACCATAGCATGGTGGTAGGGTATTTTCTAACTAGCTAGCTACCACCCTTAAGTTGAAAATCTGCCGCCAAGCATCTAACGCTAGTTCCGGCAGCTTCACTTGAGAGCTAGATCTATTCCTGAGCTGTGGTCAAGCATCTGGCATGTCAGCCATATAAAAAATTGCACAATTATGGGCTAGTGACAATTACCATTGTGGTAGTGACTTACTCGCCTCAACAGCTGAATGAAAAAAACTGCTTCAATATGCTTTCACCCCTGTGCTTACAAATTACTTCCTGTGCTTGATGTTTTCCTTTGTACCTGACAATTAGGCCCTCGAACTATCAGTAGTATCCATAAATGGTACGAAAAAAAAACAATGTACAGCACGCCCAAAAAACACCTGGTTTATGTAGTAAAAATAAATGAACATTGTAGGTCTTTTGTTATTTCAATCGTAAGTGTTTGACACACACACAATTCACGTAATGTCAAGTGTCAGTATGGTCGAAGATGGTAAAGCACGCATAGCCTGGCAAGTAACTCATTTAGAATAATTGATTGATTCAGGCGTTACTTTGCGGAAGTTCATTTTGAATATTCAAGGTATATATTTAGTTTATTTCCGCTTAACAGTCATTTCAGTTAGTTAAATTTTAATCTTCATCACTGTTGTAATTGAAACGGCTGTTAAGCGGAAATAAACTAAGTATATACCTTAAATATGTAGTTAATTTGTCACATTATAATAAAATTCATGTCAATCTAAAAGTAATTTATTTACCTTTTCCGGTAGGTTTGTGTATACCAATTACCACCTAAACCAATTATCTACCAATTTAACTTTTGTATAAATAGAAAAACAATGTTTTTTAATCAACTCGCTAAGATAAAACACTTTCAAGCGAAGCTGGCTGGTCGCTAGTAGGTACATTGTAGAGACTAGTTTGACCCGCTGACTGAAATGAAAAAAGAATCCCAAAGTTTGGATGGATGGATGGATGTTTGTAACTCTTTCACGCAAAAACTACTAAACGGATTTGGATGAAATTTGGTATGGAAGTAGCTGAGACCCTGGATTAACACATAGGCTACTTTTTTTATCCCGAACACATGTAGCGGGTAACACCGCGGGGCGCAGCTAGTAATAAATATACCCCATATTCAAAGCTGCCAAACTTAGATGTACGGTCAATTGTTCATTGTTAAGACCCCTACAACCGTAGCAACTTATAATAATAAAATGGAGAAAGGGGTGTAATGCACCTTTAGGACAAAATGTCGCGTGTCAAATATCACCTTGCTGCTTAGTTGCTGCCTATAATTCTTGTCATGGGTAACTCAAATATAATTTAGTATCAGAACTGCACATCAGTCAAATTTTTAGATGATGTGTATCGCGTGATGTGTTTTAGCGATGATCATTTTGAATATTCATGGTATATATTTAGTTTATTTCCGCTTAACAGTCGTTTCAGTTACAACATTGATGAGGATATAAATTTAACTAATTGGACAACGATTTATTAATTAAAAACTTAATCGTAATTTTACTAAATATGTAGAACTAATTATGACATAAACTTAAAAAATAATGAACCAAAAATCAAAATAACCACAAGTCTTAATATCCTCTTCTCGCTGCAGTAACCACTTGCCACTTGTAGGTATAAATTTGCAAAAAGTTACTTAGTACATAAACGATTAAAATGCAGAAAAATAGTACCAATTTACTACCGCCAGAGACGCTGTTCCAGTTTCTACACTTTAATTTACTATTCTGATAACTAGCGCGCTTCTGATAACTTTTTAGTAGCGATGATAGCTCAGTGGTTAGCGCGGTAGGTTCGCATGCCGAAGGGCGTGGGTTCAAACCCCAACAATGAGCTTGAGCTGCCGGTGAAGGAAAACATCGTGAGGAAACCAAAGCATGGTGGTAGGGTACTTTACTACTCGGCTGGCTAGCTACCACCCTCAAGTTGATAATCTGCCGCCAAGCATCTAACAGTGTTTTCCGGCTGCCTCACTTGCGAGCCAATCCCATTCCAGGCTAGGTGTGCTTTACCATCTTCGACCACACCGTCACATAACATCAGTTGAGCTGTCGTCAAACAGCTAGCCTGTCAACCATTAAAAAAAGCATACGATATGAGATAGCATAGCTTTTTTGTAAGCGACTAACTTAAATAGCATAAAAACTCGAAGTTCGCAGTATTAATTTTTTTTCTTAAATTTCTGGGCAAACGTCATCTTTGCTTACAGCGAGAGCATCTTGTTTGTTGTTGTTTTTATTCTGTTAAAAAAAGTTAATGTATTTATTTTTGTTGGCATTAATTTCGCTACTAGGACGGTAAGCTGCATACCACACCTGGGGCGCGTGCGCTCGCCAAAATGAAAGATGTAATTTTATTTAGGCGTAAGTACCGATGTAGGTATCTATTTATTATTTGGTATTAGGTACGCATTTTAGTTTTGAATTTTCGAGTTTTTTTTAATGTAATACATAGTAACGAGATGGTGCTTTTTTTTCTTCCAGGCAACCGAGCAACTTTCATTTTGAGCAGGCAATCTTAATTTAACTCTTCATTTCATTTGTGAATTTCGCTACCAGCTTGTCAATCCTAGTTTAGAACTTATAAAGTTATTTATTTTATACAAAGTAGGTACCTTTTTTTCAAAATAATAAAATTAAAAAAAGAACCACAAGCAAACCTAACCGCAAAAACGAAATTGACCGAAAACATTTCATAGAAAAAACAAACAAGATTCAAAATTCGAACCCGAATCAAAAGACGATCGGAAACCCATTCCAAATTCGAACTGTGCCACAGAATAGCCAGTAGCACCATATCGGTATCGATCGCGATGCACCCCTGCCATCTTCACGCAGCTGCTCAGGCGCAGGGTCAAAGGTAGCGTGGGGTAAGTACGGCAAGTATTGTACATTGTACTTGGAGGCACTGTTACTTATTCTGGGGTTAGAGTGACGGATCACGTACGGCGGCCATTTTGTATGTACACAGCAAGTTATGCATCACATACAATTCCATACTTACGAAAATATATTCTACCCACTAGTTTTTTAGAGGCTGAATTTTCAGTCAAGACGAAGAAGATGTTAACAACACTAAAAACCACAAAAGTATACTAGTAAGATTTTTTTGTTTTTATTATGAGCCAATTTAGTTGTTTATTGTGACTTTTTCCGTCATTTCCGCAACAAAAGACACCTGGTAGGTCTAAGTTTGTCTTAGGCGCCACATCGTCAAACAAAGTCATTTGATACGCCCACAAAATACCGCAAACCGTATCAAAGCATGTGCACCGATCTTATCTCCAACACACGTGTCATCTTTAAAAACATCCAACTATACCCTGAGGCTTCGACAATAGAATTTAAAATTGCCTGTCTTATTTCAATCGAATTTCCAACTTAAGACATGAATGTGATGCAGCGTCTTGTAGAATTCAAAGTTTTATTTCTTGCAACTTAAGATTTATATTTGTTTGAAAAATATTTACTACGGTTGTAAGGTAAGGTGTACAACGTAAGATCAGCTGTTCCAGTGAAGGTTTGACAAATTTATAAGAATCTTTTTGTAGTGAGATTGATTGACTAAACTCTGCTTTATGACGTCCACCTTAAGGAAGTTAAAAGAACAGACCGAATTATTGAACTATACGAAATTACCGTCACTTTTGTCGAATACAAAAACTCGTATTTCTAAAGAATTGGTTCTTTACAAGATAGCGAGATTGGTATTGAAAGGTCATACTTGGGACTATAAGTGACGTATCATTTCGCATGGTACGTTATCACCAGATTTAATAACATATTTTTGTGTTATTAATAGTGAAAAATAATAATATCGTAAGCCACTAATGTAGCCTCTCGTAATCCGCTAACAATACGGAAAAAATACAAAACTAAGAGCTTTACTCCTCTTATATTGGGGTGGCATGCAGACATGTGCGCACGCGCTCGCAATCATAGTAATAATAACGTAAAAAATAATAATAAATCGGGCGAAGAATAAAAGAATAAAGAAATCTCCCCCTGGCCTTTATCTTGCAAACAGACTTTGAAATGTTAAAGATAATAGGGGTGGTGGACCCCAATGCGCGCGCGCACCTTTCGCGGGGGTTGGGAAGGGCGATATGACGCCGCACGCGTCAGCTTTGGCGGTTTAGTTTGAATTTGAAATGGTGTTCCACTTTTCGAAATGCGAAACGTTGTGAATTAAGCGGAAGTCATCGTGGCATTTATAATATTTATGCTAACGACCTGCCATGGTTACACTTGTTCATAATTATATTCTAAAATTGAATATTATGATTTGTTCTGTTGTTTCTCAAATTTTAATATTTTAAGCGTTTCGTCGAAGTGTTGCAAAACTCAAAGTAAAATACTTCACCGTACTTGTTTTTACTTAGTGGTAGGTCTTATTAGGTACCACCGCAGTACCAGATATCGTGCTGCCGTGCAGTAGTGACTGCAGCTAGTGAAATTACTGGGCTGTTGAGACTAACCATCGAAAGTCTCAAAGTAGTGAGTGCCAAAGCAGCGATGTCCCGGACTTTGTTTGCTACTCAAAGTTCTGTGTATCGCTGCAATGGTCATGAACATGCGTTATCTTTTACTATCAGGAGACCGCATCGTTCGTCTCATTACTTTTACAATAAAAAAAAAATTATGCTCACGCAAAAATTATTGAACGGATTTGGATAAAATTTGGTGTGGAGGTAGCTGAGACCCTGGCTACTTTTTATCCCGAAAACATGTAGCGGGTAACACCGCGGGGCGCAGCTCATATAACCAATACTATGTACATAAGCACTTTCCTCATCTCTATTAGCAAACAAGCTTAGAATAAATGTGCGAAAAATGTTAAAAGGTGTAATTAGGATTTTTTATCACTGTATGTTTTCCAAATTAAATAAAATAAACTTAACAAGAGAATACAGATATTATGAGTTATCTATTATTATTATGGTTCATGTCAGGAATTTTACGTTTATTTTTTTATTTTATGTTACGTTAAAAATCTTGCCATTCTAGGCCTCTTATTTCTTCGGTAATTCCTTCTATAATACAAAAGTAATTCCACTATAATTTCTTGTCGCAAAAAACGACCTACAACGCTTAGGTTTATATGCAAATAATAAATAAATCAAATAGCAATGGTTTCGATTTATTTACTTGAAATAAATCTCACATGACAAGACACATCTCCGTTGGTGAAAAGCAACTAGAACGGAGTCAGAGGTTACAAACATTTTAATCAGTCGGCCAGTGAAGGCAGGTTTCATACATTGTCTTCGACCGTCTGGTAATCAAAGCACTGACAACAAAGGCCATCTCGTTTGGAAAGCGCTCGTTTTGTTCCAGTCCTCGTAATTGGCTTTCGATTTATATTGCAATTTTTTTTGGAGTATTTTTATCGTTGGTGAAAGGATTTAGTCTGAAGCAGAGAAAAGGGTTAATTTACTAACAAATAAAATATATAAATAAATAGAAAAAATAAACTAATGAAGATACTAAAGTTGCAGTAGTTTTCATATCAACTCCAACTGCTCCACTTCTTAACCAAGTTCAATACGAAATTACTATCATTTATTCTGTGGTTCAATCAAGAATGGCACAGCAAAAAATCTCATTGGAAGACATGCGGGCCGCCACATGTTAGCAAGGTGTTCTTACAATAGATATAAATATTAAGAACTCTTCCACGGAAAGGTGCAAATTGTGAAGTAGGTCATCTTGAACTTTTTTGGACCTTTCTTTTGGCATCTTATATTACCTGAGAGTTAACATGCCTTCTGGTGGCTTAAGGCTAAATTAAATAGGTTCATGGGCTGTTTTCTATATCTATTTAACCGAATTCTCAAGTCGTCAGATTCGCAGAATGTTTATTTTCAGAATGTGTAGGTATCATATTGTCTCACTCCCAACATATATATATATATATATGTATTTGAAAAAAAATGTTGCTAAAACATAGAAATAATTGAAATCACACTAACATTGAATGCGTTGTTGAATGTATATAATACTAGCTGCGTCCCACGGTGTTACCCACTACATTTTTTCGGTATAAAAAGTAGCTTATGTGCTATCCTCCTTACCAAATTTCATCAAAATTGGTCCAGCCGTTTGAGCGTGAAAAAGTAACAAACATATAGCGCAAAACATGTAGCGGGTAACACCGCGGGGCGCAGCTAGTTATCTATAAAAATGGCAAAAAAAAAACACGTTTGTTGTATGGGAGCTCCCTTAAACATTTACACGGTTCATGAGATACAGCCTGGTGACAGACGGACAGACGGACGGACAGCGGAGTCTTAGTAATAGAGTCCCGTTTTACCCTTTGGATACGGAACCCTAAAAAGTGGGAAACTATGCGCTTCAAGTAATGGAACTCTGAGCTCCAGGATCGCAACGATTTTCCCATGATTAAACGTCTTTTTCATATTTTTAATAGGTATTAATTTTAGTCAAAACCAGGGGTGCATTTTGCTCGCGTGACACATACGATATCGATCAGAATGCAGATTGTGGCACACTGACACACATCATTACTGGCAACCTTGAATGAAGAGTCATAAATCAATTAGATTGTGTTGCCAGCTTATAAATAGTATACCTTTTTTAGCTTAACTGTCCAGAATATTGCACCTAAAAGGTATTTTTTAATGTAAAATAATTAAAGATGATGGTAAGAGATAACGCCTGTGCGAGTTTTGGCGGGAACGCGGAAAGAGTCGTGTCGCTCCGTTGTATTTTTTCAAAAACTAGTGTTTTGTCGAGTGTTTATGCATAAAATTGCGGTGTTTTATTCATAAAGTGCCGAATCACAAGCGCGAGTATGGGAAAATTATATATAATGAGGTGAAACGTGACTTTACGTATTGCTTCCAAAACTCCATCAAAGCCGACTTTACTAAAGCATGACTGGACTTGACATTGACTATACTTGACCATGACTGAACTTTGACTATAACTATAGCTCCGAGGCAAATTATTTTTAACTTTTGACACTTGAAAATGTAAAACCCTTGACAAATTCTCAAAATGCGATGCCAAAACCAAAGAAAATAAAAACACCTGTCCATGACCATTACAGCGATACACAGAAGCTGTTCCAAGCGAACGAAGTCGCGCATAACAGCTAGTAAATAATAATCGGCATTTTAAAATTCGGTGGAAAAACCCGAAGGTGGTATAAACTAACATAATTATTATACTGCAAACTGAACAAAATTTTTGTTTTTTCACGCGTACGAAGTCGCGGGTAACAGCTAGTAAATAATAATCGGCATTTCTTTTTGTATGGAAGTACTTACAGTATCTAATAAAACATCTGCTGAAGGGTGGATAAAAAGCATGACATTTGGTGTAACCCTTAAATTGTTATTGAACGGGCTATAATCGGGCAGTTTTGTTGGTTGTTCATATTATTATATCAATTGATGCATTAATTTTCTTTAAAGTTTTTGATTGACCTAGCTGTCTTGTAACATTTAAATACCTACGTATAAAAATATAAAAAGATACCTACCATTAGTACATTTACAACTAAGTAGTGCAAAATGTATAATCCCACTAATATTATAAATATGAAAGTTTGGATTGATGGATCTTTGTTACTCTTTCACGCAAAAACTACAGAACGGATTTTGATGAAATTTGAAGGTAGCCGAGACCCTGGAATAAGATATAGGATACTTTTCAACATCATCATCATCATCCATCACCATGCGGGTGAAACCGCGGGGTAGTTAAACAGCTAGTTGTATATATTTGATTTTAGTTATTGATGTTTTTATGTCCATAATTTATAGTGTTTTTATACATATTTAATAATTTTTTATTTACTGAACTTGACAGATTTGTTAGATTATTATTAGTATTAGATTATATCTGCTTCAAGGGCGTCGGTTCAATTCCCACCAGGACAAACATGTATGTGTCGTTAAAGGTTTTTACAAAAAAATAAGTTTAAAAGTAATCTATCAGCTATCTGGTTCTCATAGTACATGCTATGCTTAGTTTGGGACTAGATGGCGCTGTGTATAAAAGTCATACGAATAAAAATATTAATGAGATTAACTTACCTAGACTTACCTAGAGTATAAAGAGTAACCCGTTTAGGGTTACTTTTGGTTTGAAGACACTCATTTGTACTTTTTGGGGAAAAATAGACGCCGGCAGAGAGTTCCACATCCTCGCTGTACGTATGAAGAATGTGGAATCGAAGCGTCAGTACGTGGGGAATGTCCACCATGTACGAATGGCGCTTCGGCTGTGTTGATTGGTTTTTTTTTACTCGCCCGATATTAAGCTAAGATGCGGTCTACGGTGGAGCACGCTCGCCTAGAAAAAACCGACTCACCCGCGACTTGAAAGCATCCAGATTGTACCTTTTTAGGTAACACAGGTAGTTAGGTAACACTAACTCAGCCAGCGAATTTAATTGTTTAGCGGTTTGTACAATGAAGGTGAACAATATTACTTTGTTGCCAGTTTTTACGTATTATGTAATCAAGTAAACACGTGTCTTCAAGGTCGTGATATTTGCGACGGAAGCTTAAAGCTCGGAACTAGCAGTTTCCGGCTACCGTCACGCATTGCAGGGCATGTACTGACCGCAACAACATTTTAATTTTTTTATTTCAACTCCTCAGACATCAGGTTCCATGATATTTGCTAACTTAACACTTTTTTTTTCTAACTTAAGTAAGAGTGTGACGGCGAGTGTGATGGGCACCTTTGCACCGTGAACGCTCAGGGGCGGGATGTTTTAGTTTAATAAGAGATCGTATTTGACATAATTATTGATAATTTAATTGAATGTATGACTATTAATTATGGTAATATACATTTTTTTTAATTAAAATAGTATTAAACTTAAACTATACGTAATGCACGAGAGTAAGGTATTAGATATAAATAAATAAATAAAATAAATATTGTAGGACTATACACACAGCGCCACCTGGCTCCAAACTAAGCAGAGCTTGTGCGATGGAAGCCAGATAACTGATAGAATACATATATACTTTTTTTTTTGTAAATACATACTTATAATAAATACAGAACACCCAGACACAGAACAAACATTTGTTTATTCACAAAATGTTTGCCCTGAGTGGGAATCGAACCCACGCCGTACAGCTCTCAAGGCAGATATACTACCAATGAGCCAACGGGGCTGTCATTATGTGTGGGGCAAGGCATGAGCGTCGCCATTAAATAAATGAATGATAGTACATTGTTACCCAAGGGCTGAAAGTAACTCATTTAGTCACGAGACGGGGTTAAAATAGTTTAGGTAGATATATTAATAGTGTGTGTGTATACCGCAAGCAGAGCAGCGACTCGCAAGCAGCACCCGATCACGAGTATGACGCATGTGCCAGCCATCGACCTCCTCAACCATATCTGAGGGAAGAGAGCGACCCGACACACGACGCCGCCGCAAGAAGGAGCCTTCGATGGTAAGCATGAATGCTCGAGGCATACATATAATCCTATAAATAATAACTACACAAACGTAAACATTTTTTAGTTAAAAATACTCAAAGTAATATCATAAAATATCAATTAGTCACGAATAAATTGGTAATATATGGCAGCATAGTTGATAGGATGTTTGACGACCAATCTGGCGGTTTGAGTTCAAATCCCTTTGCACGTAGCTTGTATTTTTTCTAAGTGAATAGAAAAACAGATGAAATCTATGGCAGCAGCGGCGGAACACTTTTTTGCGATTACAGAATTGTGCTTACAGTAAAAATTGTTGATAACAATGTACTTTTGGGATGGTTTATAACCATGTTTAAATAAAATAAATATCGTAGGACTATACACACAGCGCCATCTGACTCCAAACTAAGCACAGCTTGTGTGATGGAAGTCAGATAACTGATAGAATACATGTATACTTTTTTTTTGTAAATGTATACCTACATACAATACACCCTGACACAGAACAAACATTTGTTGATACATAAAATGTCTGTCCTGAGCGGGAATCGAACCCACGCCCTTTAGCTCTTAAGGTAGATAT
Source organism: Biston betularia (assembly GCA_905404145.2). Taxonomy (NCBI): domain Eukaryota; kingdom Metazoa; phylum Arthropoda; class Insecta; order Lepidoptera; family Geometridae; genus Biston; species Biston betularia. The sequence goes on from FR989879.1 coordinate 9,478,737, forward strand.
GCTACCAATGAGCCAACAGGGCTGTCGATCAATCACTTGGCAGATCAGTTTATACTGAAAACTAATTTTCGCTAAGTTATTTTCTATCTGTACCGCTAGCTACAGGTGTAATAAAATCATTGTAAGGGGAAATGTGGGAAATTATAAAGGGGAACGCACGCCGGAAATGAATCCGTCCACAGTAATGCACTGTAGGTGCACACGCTTTTATTTTACTAGTGCATGCCTATACAAAAATTTACATTTTAAACAGATTTTTTATGAGAACTTCTCATGGGGAAATTCGACTAAGTATATTTATTACGCTTAGAGTTCTGATTGGCGATTGTTTTTTAGTGTAAAATACAATAGTTTTACTACTAACACCAAAATGTTTTAATAATAATCTATTTGTTTTACATAATCGTTAAAGTTGCTGAACAAAGTCTCTTGTGGTTGGTTCTAAAGCACGCGGTCTGGACGCCCGCGCGCACCTGATTTGTAATCTCATATAGACCATAGAGCCATAGGACTCCCTAAGACTCCCTAAGACTCGGTGGAGTGACGACATAAATAGAAAAATATTTTAAAGTTTTATTTATTTTAAATATTTGTCAGGCCACAGCTCACCTGATGTTAAGTAACGGTGTGGTCGAAGATGGAGTTGGAACACCAACCCTGGAATGGAACTGGCTCTCAAGTGAGGCTGAACATAGAACACGGAACACACCGTTATGTTCTTGGCGGCAGATTTCCAATTTATGGGTGTTAGCTAACCAGCCGAGTACAAGAAAATACCCTACCATCACGCTAAGCTAAGGTTTCCTCACGATGTTTTTCCTGCACCAGTAGCTCAAGTTTATTCTTGGGGTTTGAATTCGCCTTTCGGCGTGTGAACCGACAGCGCTAACTACTGAGCTATCATCGCTACAAAATAATTAAAGTAGTAAAAGTAATGAGACGAACGAAACGCTTTCTTGATTCAAAAAAAAGCTGAGTCCTCTTTTATAATACGTTTTTTAGCAATTTAGAGCGGATATCCAAACTGGTTTTGATTTAATACAAAAATCCGTACCTGTGTCTATTTATTTTCTGAGGAAACAACAAGTGATACACTTGTGTCATTTCTCCTGGTTCCGTTATGCGATATCGTAATTATACGTTTCCGTGCATCTCTTTTGTGGCTTGGGCGACGTTTCCTGTCATTACGTGTGGGGCAAGGCATGAGCGTCGCCATTAAATAAATGAATGATAGTACATTGTTACCCAAGGGCTGAAAGTAACTTATTTAGTCACGAGACGGGGTTAAAATAGTTTAGGTAATTGGTTTTTCAATAGTTCGAGTGACTAAATAAATCTTTTACCCGAGGTAAACACTGTGCTTTTTATTACGAATACAAGATAAGTAAATATAAAAACATGAATTAATTAAAGAAGAAAATTGTGAATTTTACATAAATCAACAAAAGAAATGAAGATCGGGTGGCTGCTTTCCTGCCAAATTTTTTTTTGTGGCCGGCCAGCGCTTCAGCTGTTTTTCTTCTTTCTAGTTTTTTTATAATTTGACAGTTGTCATTTGTCAGTAAAAAGTGAATCTCCTTAGGGCGGAAAATATTACTTTCAGCCCGCTCATCAGGCAACTTCAGATCTGTAGCGATGATAGCTCAGTGGTTAGCGCGATAGGTTCGCATGCCGAAAGGCGTGGGTTCAAACCCCAACAATGAGCTTGAGCTGCCGGTGAAGGAACACATCGTGAGGAAACCATAGCATGGTGGTAGGGTACTTTCTAGTACTCGGCTGGCTAGCTACCACCCTCAAGTTGAAAATCTGCCGCCATGCATGTAACGGTGTGTTCCGGCAGCCTCACTTGTGAGCCAGTTCCATTCCAGGCTAGGTGTACTTTACCATCTTCGATCACACCTTCACTTAACATCAGGTGAGCTGTGGTCAAACATCTAGCCTGTCAACCATAAAAAAAAAAAAACTTCCCGAGTATGAGTAATGAAAAATTCTTTATTTTGTTTACGTTGAACGAGAATCTTGCAAATTGAAATGCCTTTCTAAGTTTTTTAACAAGTTTTTGCCAGTTTATGTATATTTTTTGGTCCTCACAATAATTAGTTTCTTTCTATATACGCGTATTTACAATTTTTGATATTAGCAATAGTTATCTTGTTTTATTTCCTTTTGTGGTGGTAGGTTAGAGTTAAGATCTTCTTTCTTTTCATACTCCAGGCTAATGCTCTTAGCAAGTAAGCATGTGAACCACTTACACAGTAATCGATCACAGATATCTATTCTTATCGGCACTTACTTAGAAAAAGCAAAAAAAAAGTAAAAAAGAGTAAATAAAACGTGTAAAGCTATCAAACGATCATACGGACATAATATGTCACGTTATCTTTAAAAAAATGTTTTAGGTTTGTTTTTATTTCATTTGTGATGTCTCTGTAAATAGTTCATAAAAACTTCTAAAAATTAGACTGCTGATTTTTAAAATCATGATTTTAGTAATACCATTATGTGAGCTTACATTATAGGGCACTATGACATACAACATATAAACATATTACATATAATATTTCATTGGACATAGAACAAATTGGACTAAATAATTGAAATTTCACAACTAGAATATACACGTGGAATTTTTTTCTAGTACGCTTGTAGCTAAATATAGCGGCAACAGAAATAAATCATCTGTAAAAATTTCAACTGTCTAACTGTCACGGTTCATGAGATTCATCCTGGTGGGTCCCATTTTACCCTTTGGGCACGGAACCCTACAAAGTAGAAGGCGTGTAAGCTACACGCCTTTCGCTTGTAGGTTGGACTGCCAGTACCATTGTAAAATGCGTGCTATATAGACGGCTTTTTAATTGTAAAGGGTGAGGCGATGTAAATTATTTTATTGCCGTGAAATTTTGATTTAAGTATTAAATATTAAAAACGTTTATAACCAATTGTTTTATAAGTAAAACATCCTACGTATACATACGTATCAATTTGTGTGAATCAGTTTCTTCTAGGCAAGCGTGCTACATCGTAGACCGCTTCTACGCTTAACATCAGGCGAGATGGCAATCAAACGCAAGCCTATATTTTATTTAAAAAAAATGTAGCGTTCGACCCAACTTTTTAATATTTTGGTGGCACATCAAAAATGATTTTACGAAATGCTTTTGTAGCAAAACGAAACATGAACTATTGCAATTTTGAATGTTTGAATTTTCAGTCATTTTTTATCGAGTAATAATGCATATATAGCAACGAGAGCTGACACTCCATTTTAGGATGCTGTATCATTCAATGAAGATCTATTTTACACATATACATGATATGTGCATAGATACGCTATGCTTTTTTTTTAAATTGCAGCCTCTAGTGTCCCACAGCTGGACAAAGCCCTCCCTCTTTCAAGACTGTCCAGTTTTCGATATTGTTGACCTACTAACTGTCGTGACGGTTTAGCTTGTCAGACCACTTTTGTCTGGGTCGAAATATGCTAACTACAACATACCATGACCATTGAAAGTACTGGTAGCTTTACTAGAAGCTTCGACGGAATCGGGGTTCTCGGGTTCGATTTCAGGTCAGGCAGACGTTCCAATAAGTGATTATCTACTCATCTGAATGCTATTATTCTGTGTAGAGAGCAGTGTGTGCAAACCGAAATGTATTAATTACTCGCTGCAACTCGCAGATTTACCTGCATTTTCTCCGATTCAAAAAAAGTTCCGTATTCCATCCAAATCATTACATCAAATTTGCAAATTTTCCCTTGAATGTTCCAAAAAACTTCTTTCAAACAACCCTTCTGCCAATGACAAACACAACGAAAAAGAAATCAGCGAAATCGGTCGAGTCCCTTTAAAGTGATATTCCGTAATAATTGTTTTTTTTTCTGTATAAGTATAGATAAAACATACCAACAAGTATGTTCCCTTCAAACGCACAAAACGTTTCCAGACCACGTAAAATAGAAAAACTGCTGAAGTGTGGAACTCGTAGCGTCTGTTTCTAACTACAGTATAACCCGGAGTTGTTCAAGAAAAATGTGAATAGGTATTTCCTAAGCAAGCGTGCTCCATCTTCGGCCACATCGTCGCTTTTCATCAGGTGAGATCGTAAAAAAAAAGTAATTTCTACCAACTGAGCTACTCCAACTGCTAGCTAAGAAAAAATAACTCTTATGAAAAAAAATAACTATAATTAACAAACACATCTAATTAATTAAGCTCTCATCATAGTAAAAGCGTAATCTAAACCGAAATAGGTTAAACAAAGGCAGCCAGTATCTGTTTTAAAGTCGGCTTGGCTCAACCAGGCTCGGTTAAAGGTGAGCCCACACCGCAAGCTAAGCTAAGTAACTGTAGCTGAACTCGTGATACCTTATAGATCTTAATCCTGGCTTCCTAACCACGAGTAATATTACTATTTGTTAACTGTCTTGTCTAAGCGGCTGCACGGATCGAGATAAAAATTGAAATGGGTATAGAATGCTTATGGAATGTATTGGCAAAAACACGGTAGTCGTTGTCGGGTCGCCAGATTATTTATTCGCATAGCGAGGTTGTGGAACTCTCTGCCGGAGTCTGTGTTCCCTGTTAGGTACAATAACTTCAAATCTGGAGTAAATAGGTTTCTTCTAGGTAAGCGTGCTCCATCTTAGATCACACTACCGTTTAACATCAGGCAGAGTGTGGTCAAACACGAACCAATTTGAATAAAAAATAAAGATAAACGTTATCTATTGCTATTGATTTAAAGCTTACACTGTCTACGTATACGTTTAATATCATTAATGTGAAAGTTTGGATGAATGGATGGGTGTTTGTTACTCTTTCACGCTAAAACAACTGAACGGTTTTGGATGAAATTTGGTATGGAGGTGAGACCCTGGATTAACACATAGGCTATTTTTTATACCGAAAACATGCCGCGGGTAACACCGCGGGGCGCAGCTAGTAATATTATACACAAGAAATATTTGTATTTTTGTATGTAACGAATAAACTTCAAAAACCACCAGCCATCTTCGACCACACCGTCACTTAACATCAGGCGAGCTGTTGTCAAACACCTAGCCTGTCTACCATAAAAATAAAATGATAGTTTTTAAATGTGCCTATAATTTTTTTAAGAAAATTGAATTCCGTAAGCGCAGCGAAAGTTAGCCTCGCTTCGCTCTTGGTGCGGCTTACTCTCAGACTGGCTGGGCCCAGCGAGGCATGGCTCAGCTCAAGCGGCTCGGTTCAAACGAGCCATCCGGCTAATACTGCCGCATCTACGGCATAATGAGCCTCTCAAGTGCGCCGTAACTTGTTTACATTGTTACTTTATTGTGTTTTTTGCTCGGCGCTTTCTTTCCTATGTGACGTAATGATTTTTTTGCCACTCCCGCGTTCCGCAATAAAACCAAAGGCGGTCTTTGTTTAAAGATTTAGTCTTTAATCAGAATGTTTGCTGTTAATTAGCTTACTTAGGAATAATAACTTGCAAGCAAAGCTTTTACATGTAAAGGGTATTTTTACTAAGATAAGATACGCTTAATGTTTAGGTACGCGTAGAGCATTTCAGGTTCAGGTTTCTAGATCTTTTCAAGGTCAGAGTGAATAGGTATCTTCTAGGTCTGCGTGTTTTATCTTCGACCACATCGTCGCTTACCATCAGGCGAGTTGGTGGTTAAACGTGGACTTATCAGTATTAAAAAAAAAGTTTTTTACGGTAAATAGTTTATTTAATATCTTTCTTCGTATATTTATGATTAGGGGGCAGAATGTTTTCTAGCATTGTTCGTTTTCTTTTTTGTTGATATAGTCTATACTATTATAAAGAGGAAAGATTTGATTGTTTGTTAATTTGTTTGTATTGAATAGGCTCCGAAATTACTGGACCGATTTCAAAAATTCTTCCACCGTTGGGAAGCTACACTATTTTGAGGTGACATAGGCTACTTTTTATCCCTGTATTCCCACGGCAACGGGAACTACGCGGGTGAAACCGCGAGGCATCCGCTAGTGTCTAGTAAATATATTTCTTTTTTTCTTCATTGTTTTCAGCATCGCGCATAGCTGCAATTGCCGGTGTTATTTCAATATTTTCAGGTATTTCAAGATAAATAAAGTGAATAATTCTAAGTCACAGTCAAAATCATACAAAGTAAGTCAAGGACGAGTCCGGTCATGCCTTAACGGTGGCTTTTCTACCACATTTAATCCACACCTAACAGCTAAGAAACAAGAGCTATTTCCGGTTGAACTAACAGTATAGGCGAAGCCAATCGCTTTACACGTGCGCAGTATACACACCAGCTACCGAGTAAAGACACGTTTTAATATCGTAGGCACGATGGAGACAATCCTCTTAATCAGCAGACATTGTTGGAAACCAGGGCACGCACGCATATGCAGAATGATTAGTCTCTTTGTGCGACCACCGCACTTTTGTTCAGCGCGCCAACTTTGGCCGATTGTTCTGTTATGAACAATTTTGCTGCAATTTTTTGCTTTCGGCTCTAAACTTTAGTGATGCAACAGCTGTTTAGCGATTTGAGATGCGTTAATTTTCAAATATCAAAATTAAAAAAAAACTACATTAATAAAAACCGGCCATCTGCAAGTCGGACTCGCGCACGAAGGGTTCCGTACCATTGTCAATAAAGACGGCAAAAAAATAATCACGTTTGTTGTATGAGAGCTTAAATATTTATTTTATTCTGTTTTTCAGTATGTGTTGTTATAGCGGCAACAGACATACATTATCTGTGAAAATTTCAACTGTCTATCACGGTTCATGAGATACAGCCTGGTGACAAACGGTTAGACAGACAGACGGACGGACAGCGGAGTCGTGTCCCGTTTTACCCTTTGGGTACGGAACCCTAAAAAGATTAAGTATTAAAAAAACTAATGTGTCAAATAAAATGTTTTCTATTGTCTTTTGTCTAAAATAAAACATTACCTATACTGGAATGTTTTCTTTTCAAAAGTATATATTAGGTACGTAAATATTAATTTATAGATGGAAGATTGATAAGTAAAGAAAGTTAAAATGAGGGAGGGAGGTATCCGAGAGGGCTCTCGGAGGGATAGAAAGTTAACAGGAAATTAACTCTTAACAAATAAATAGATCAATTACAATACTTTCACCGGAAGGAATAGATTGGAATCAATTAATTAATAACTGTACTTAATAAAAAAAGTCTATGAAGATTCTTACATGGAGTTATACATTTTTAAAGTGATTTACGTTTTATCAAACAGTAGGTACTCAAACCTAATTGTTTTCTAAGGATTTTATTTATTTTTACTTCAGATTATGGTACAACTCTTTACAATATTGACTCGATCTCTATGATAGATATGCGCAATTTATCAAGGCTAGGTGTTTGACCACAGCTCACCTGATGTCAAGTGAAGGTTAACCTAGCTTGGAATGGAACTGGTTCTCAAGTGAGGCTGCCGGAAGACACCGTTAGATACTTGGCGGCAGTTTTTCAACTCAAGGGCGGTAGCTAGCCAGCCGAGTACCTACTAGAAAGTACCCTACCACCATGCTATGGTTTCCTCGCGATGTTTTCCTTCACCAGTAGCTCAAGCTCATTGTTGGGGTTTGAACCCACGCTCTTCGGCATGCGAACCTATCGCGCTAACCACTGAGCTATCATCGCTACATAACATAACATTACATTAACTACATATCATTAACTGTATTTCCCGGGTACTTGACTGCCCTGTTGACTCCTTTGGTAGAATATTTGCGTCAAGAGCTGTAGGGCGTGGGTTCGATTCGCGCCAGGACAAACATAATTTTTTTTAAGAACTGTCATATTGTATGTATTTTTCTTCATAATTTTTTCCTTGTCGCTTATGACTTAGAAAAGACAGAGGTGCGTGCCATCGGATTCGAACCCTGTGCCTCAAGATCGGATAGTATACTTTTAACAGGATTTTGGCTTCCTCTGGAGCTGGTGAAGCCAAAATGCTCTTATCCTAGTACTTACATCATAAAGAACACTATTATTATAAAAACTAAAAAAATCTCTCCTTTGCGCCTCGTTCCGGACATTAAAACAATGTCTCTAGCAGCCAAGATCCTAACTTGGTTCTGGAGCACCTTGTTGCCATCCTTGTTTCTTTACTTGTACGTAATCTGTGGCTTGTACTAGATAAATAACATCGCCGCCCAAATCTATTAGCCCATAAAAACATGGAAGTTCATCGTCCTTTGAAGTGCCTTATGTTCAACGCAATGTGTTTCTGTTAGCCGTATGTCAACAAATATTACTTTCCAACTGGCAGTATCCAGTTTCCACATAGGGCCTTTGGATAAATTTAATTTGAAAATGATGCATTAAGATATAATCTAGGTGCCTTTAAGTTGCGAGTGAATCGGTTTCTTTTATCGCGTTCCGTCGTAGCGGCCAAAACACAAGTATTCTTATCGGCCTCTAATGTCCCACTGTTGGGAAAGGCGTCCCTGTCCTCCTTTCAGACTGCCCGTTCTTCAGCTTTGGTGGTCCAGTAACTATAGTTCATCACACCACCTTCGTCTGGGTCGACCGTGAGGCCGTTTAAATTTTGGCGTCCAAACTGTGGTGACCTTTGCCCAGCGGTCATTTGACATGCGACAAACGTGTCCCACTTCAGTCATCCGGTTTTGTGGCTTTGCGGCATATAGGTAGGTATAGGAATATTATTAAAAAAATTAAGATGATATTTTATATAGATAATGGTTAAGTTCATATACGCTAAGAGCTAACCGTCGCATCAGTTAATAATCCCCCCGAAGAAGGCTGTTATAGAGATACAAAACAAACAACTGATAAAAAGAAAGTTAAGAAAAACCACGCGTGAAAAAATATTAATTGCTTATGTTTTGTTGGGCTCTACTAAACATATGAATACTCTTTCCATAGCTAATTCACAACTGATCCCGATTCATTCATCTCGCAAATGTGGGCAAAAGGTGTTTTGCGCACGCGCATCCTCAAACCAGATGCTATTTACAAACAAAATATCTGTGAAGCTATGCGAGGGAGCCACAATCACAGTATCTTAACAAAGCTTACGGTCTCTTAATAAAAGTTTTGGTTCCTTTCTTCAATCATTTTTTTAGAAATTTGTATTTTTTTTTCTCTGCTGTAAGTTGCCAGTATTTTAGCTAACATTCGCAAAAAACATAGTACAAGGTGTTTATCTGTTTTTGCTTGACTTTGAACTTAAACATCTTTTTGTGATTTTTTGCTATTGATTTGTTTGTTTTGATAATTTTTTAATCTGCTTTTTGGCATTTGTAATTTTAACTTGATTTACTTATGATAGCTAATTTATTTAACTATACGAATGTATAACGTTTATTTTTTATATTTTCAACTGATATATACGATAAAAGGCCATGACACGACTGCACAAAAAAGAGGTGTAATGTTTTCAGGGTTGTATGTACATCTATAACTCTTAAATGCATGAATAGATTACGATGTCTGAAGTATCGTTAAAATCCCTATATCACCCCGAGTGATACTGATTATTTTTTCAACGCACTCGTGTTTTTAATTTCATTTAATTAACTCTCGTTTTACTAAGCCATTTGTTTTGAGTTAAAGAACTTTTTTACCTTTTTCTTGCACAGTTAATTATGTTTATTAAATTTTTTTTTTTTTTGTTATTATATGTATAGTATCTCTTTTTGTTTTTCTCCAAATTTTTGTGTACCTGTTTTTTGAACAAAATAAATTTCATTTCATTAAAAAAAGGTAATAATGAGTACAATGACCCCCTTACGTTATACAGTGTACCCTGAATGTGGTGTCATACGCTTAATCTAAAACAAATCAAACCGTGAAGAAAGCTACAATAAAAGTCTTAAGGCGCACATGTTGCGCTCTACGGAGCGGAAAACACCCACTTAAGTGTTAAGGGCGGGTTAGAGTGTTAGCGGAGCAATGGAACACAAAACAGAGAGCGAGTTTTATGCTTTTGCAAGGAATTTAAATTGAATTTAATCAAGACTTCGTAATAGATATCATGATATTATTTTTTTTACAAAAATCAGTAGTACCTACGGGGACATACATTGTTAAAAATGTTTGATTTTGTTAAAAAGCAAAATATTGTATTGTTTTTCAATAATCGCTATCATAAATCGTGTGTTGAAAATCAAACGAAATCCAATGAAATCCTTTTTTTATTGAGATAAGTACCTACAGTTACATACCTTAGGCTACTTAGTAAAGTGTATTATGTAATTAACTTATCATAGTGAGCCTAAGGTCCAATTACAACTATACACAATTTATTTTCGTTTCATCTACTTTTTTTGCATTATAGAACACATGAACAAAGTGTCTTCCCCTTAATAGAGACAGTAAGAAAAGTGTTAATGGACGCATTCTTTGTTTATACTCTACTTTGCAATTCAAGTTATATTAAAATTACTTTTTAGCCTCAAGTAAGCTAGATTGTAATAACAATGAGGTATCTAACATCATTAAAAGGGGAAAAAACTACTTTTTTGCGAGTGAATCGAACCTACGCCCTACAGCTCTTAAGGCAGATATGCTACCAATAAACCAACGTGTCTGTTGAATAGATAATATCATAATTTCTATAATAAGCCGTTAACGATAAAAATACAAATCGCTGTCACTCGTACCACAACTTTTGGTGTAAGCGACTTGTTTACACCGTCTTGCAAGGAGCAGGGGTTAAGAAGGGGAGTTAGGGCAGTCACGCAATTGTGGCATGCCCGTTTTGTTAACACGTCTGTTTACCTTAGAATTCGATACCTTTCCTGTACACGCAATGTTGGTTGGGGGTGTAGATTAAGTACTTATTTGTGCGGCAATTTTCTTCTTTATAGATATAAGTAAACCTCATTAACTGAAGCGTATCTACTCGCACTACGCTTTATTGTGTATTAGCTGTCACCGGCGACTTTGCCCGCGTGGAGTTAAACAAAAACACATTTGTTCAGTTCGTAGAATTTACGAAAAGGTAATCATTGTCTCGTAAAGAAATACCTTTGGTAATTTAACATTTTCCTGGACATATCGTATATGTTCATCCAGGTAATAAAACTAGCTAATATAGGAAACTAACTGTGCCTTGCGGTGTTACCCGTTACATGTTTTCAAGATAAAAAGTAGCCTACGTGTTACAGGTCTCAGCTACCTCCATACTAAATTTCATCTAAATCCGTTCAGTAGTTTTTGCATGAAAGCGTAACAAACATCCATCCAAACTTTCACATTTATAACATTAGTGGGATTGTCCTCCATATGTTAATACAAGTAATAAACTACATATATGTGTGCCAAATTTCATCCAAATCCATTCAGCCGTTTTTGCGTGGCTTTTTAGTCTTTATTAACGCATAGGATACTTTTTATACTGCAAACTGAACAAACTTTTTGTTCAATCTAAATAGTTCTGCAATAAGATTAAGGTATACATTTTATTCTAAAATTTTGACAACCCTATAAAGTCAATTGTAAACGTTTATCTTAACATCCCTCTTAGAGACTGGTATCAATAAACCTCGGTGGTCTTAAGAACTCTCAATATTTCCCACCCTCTTTATATTCAATTGGTATTTTAAAGTAACAGATGTTAATATGGTAATGATCATGGGAGTGTAAATAGTATTCAAAAAAGAGTCTTGTTGCTAAGTACATAACATCTATTTTATTTATTACTGTCTTTTAGACTATGATTTAGAGTATTCTAAATCCTAAACCTGCTCGTAAGTGCCGGCGTGATCAAAGATGGTAGAGTCACCTAGCTTGGAATGGAACTTTTTTTCAAGTGTCGCTGCAGGAACAAACTGTTAAGTGTTTGGTTTGGTTTTTTGATTTGCGTATAGTAACTAACCAGCCTAGTATTAGAAAGTACCTCACCACTATGCTATGGTTTCCTCGCGATGTTTTCCTACACCGCAGCAACTCAAGCTCATTGTTGGGATTTTAACCAAAAATATAAATAACTAGCTGCGGCCCGCGGTGTTACCCGCTACATGTTTTCGGAATAAAAAATTACTTATGTATTAATTCAGGGTGTCAGCTATCATCATACCAAATTTCATCAAAATCCATTCAATAGTTTTTGCGTGAAAGCGTAACAAACATCCATCCAAACTTTCACATTTATAATATTAGTGGGATTTATATCGGTGACTATTAACAGAACATATCCTTTTAGACTGAGCATCACAGATCCACAAATGTAGTGTAGGACGCCCTATGACTCAATAGAGTGACGATATACTTGTGACAGCTAGCAGTGGCTGTAAGTGAAAAGCCAAAGGTCGAGGCTTCTTTCAGATTACAATTAGGGTGCCTTAAAGTCGTGAGTAAATCGGTTTGTTTTAGGCCAGCGTCTTCCATGTTAGCATCTTCGTTTACCATCAGGCGTGGTAGCGGTCAAACGCAAGCCAATTAGCAATAAAAAATAATAATTAAATTAACTTAAAACTATCTAAATGAGATTTTAAACGACCAAACTCAGATTACTTTCTCGCCTCGTATTTACCGAAACAGACGAAAAGAATTACACATAAAAAAAAAATATTAAAATCTTGCAGACTGAGGCACGCGTCTGCATTAAAACGTATTTCGAACAATAACAGCCATTAAACGAACAAAAGGAGTAAAAGGCAAGTAAGGGCACAATTAAAACAAGAAATAATAAGGAGTAATAATAAGTTTTATTATGAGATGACAGAGGGGACGTCACACCTGGCGTAGCGCAGGCACGCGCCCCACTCCCTTCTCCCGATTATTATTTTTACTAGAACTTTAACTTTACTAACTTTTTTTTATTTTATTTTTAGTTTTTTTCTATTTATTATTATTACTATTTTTTTTTGTAGAACACTTTAAAAGGAGGTCGTCTAGCTAATTATCACCGTCAATATTTTAAATTTAAATTTTTTATTTAATTCAAAATATCAATGAAATTACATAAATTATACAATACATGCAATCTTTTTTTTTTAAATGTAAATGTATTGAGACGAGCGATGCGCTCTCCTAATGCAAACGCATGTCCATGACCATTGCAGCAATACACAGAACATTGAGTAAGCGAAACAAAGTCCGGGGTATCGCTGCTTTGGCACTCACTACTTTGAGACTTTCGATGGTTAGTCTCAACAGCCCAGTAATTTCGCTAGCTGCAATACCCTTCAAACCGGAACACAGTAATGTTTACACACTACTGCTTGGTGGCAGAATATCTGGTACTGCGGTGGTACCTTCCTAGACGATTTCCTGCTATAGAAATCTACCACCAAGTAGACGTCAGAGTCCGGACAAGGAATTCTGTTTCCCGGAGCCGACCTCTTCTTTAATACACAATATATTTTACAAAACAAAATATTTAACTAAATATATTCCGGCGCCAAGCAGTAGTGTGCAAACGTTACTCTGTTCCGGTTTGTAGTAAATAAAGAAATATCATAGGACATATACACACAGCGCCATCTGACCCCAAACTAAGCAAAGCTTGTGCTATGGAAGACAGATAACTAATAGAATACTTGTTTGTTGTAAATACATAATTATAATACATACAGTACACCCAGACACAGAACAAACGTTTTTTTACATCACAAAATGCTTGTCCTGGGTGGGAATCGAACCGACGCCGTTCAGCTCTTGGAACAGACATACTACCAATGAACCAACAGGGCTGTCAACGCCTGTCAACGGCTGTCAATCAACATCAACGGCTGGCTTTTTTAAATAATAATAAAAAAAAAAACGTCTGGCTGTCAATGCCGTAACAGCTTATGCAGTATAACCGAAGAATTTTGTAGCGATGATAGCTCAGTGGTTAGCGCGGTCGGTTCACACACCGAAGAGCGTGTGTTCAAATATCAACAATGTTCATGAGCTGCCGGTGAAGGAAAACAAAGTGAGGAATCCATAACGTTATGGTAGGGCACATTCTAGTACTCGGCTGGCTAGCTACCACCCTCAAGTTGAAAATCTGCCGCCAAACACTTATCTACCAATTTGTTTCTGCCGCCAAGCACTTAAAAATGTAGTGTTCACGTGGAAACAGCGGGTAACACTGCGGGGCGCAGCTAGTTAATATTAGTATGTGAGAATGGATGGAAGTCTGCTACTTTTTAACGAAAAATGTATGAAATAAACGTGAGTGAGCGAGTGTTGAGTCGAGTTTGTGAGTTTACTTTAGTGTTTTTCTAAAGAATTTAGTTTGTAAACTTTCTACTTTCCAATACTGAATCAATCATCAAGCGTATTCAATTAAAATACAATTACAACTAATGCGACGCTTATCCGTGACAGACATTAGAATAAAACTATTCCAGCCAGCTGATCATTTTGATTGTCTCAATCTACAATACAACAGATGTTGCGGTGTGGGGTTACCTTTATTTGGTATCTCTAATTACAAATGTGGTCAAACAAAGACTGGATTTAAAAGTTTGTAAGATACGGGTAATACTTATTTAACTTAGTTTAATTTTTATACTTTAGTTATTAGCGACTTCGTCAGCGTGGAATTTAACAAAAAGTTTGTTCAGTTTGCAGTGTAAAAGGTATCATATTTTATGTATGTGTTAATCCAGGTATTAACATTAAAAAAATCAAATTCAAATTACAATTATTTTTTTCAAATTCAAATCAATTTCAATTTTTCAAATTTTATCCAAATCCCTTCGACCGTTTTTACATGATTGAGTAACAAACATTTGTACATCCAAACGTACAGACTTTCACATCTAGAACATTAAAGCAGGATATTAATTTAGGATATACCTATCTATGCGTTCTAAGTTTCATCAAAATCCGTCCAGCAGTTAAAACGTTACTAATACATCTATTTTTTTTTATTTATTTTTTTTAATGTAAAAAGTTATGAGACGAACGAAACGCTCTCCTGATGGTAAGAGATAACGCCTGTCCATGACCATTGCAGCGATACACAGAACTTTGAGCAACAAAACAACGTCCAGGGCATCGCTGCTTTGACGCTCATTACTTTGAGACTTTAGATGGTTAGTCTCAACAGTCCAGTAATTTTGCTGCAGTACCCTTCACAGTAATGTTACACACTACTGCTTAGCGGCAGAATAACTGGTACTGCGGTGGTACCTACCTAGACGACCTCCTGCTAAGGAGATCTACCACCAAGTAAATCTATATATCTTTAATATTATAAAGAGGAAAGCTTTGATTGTATGTTTGTATTGAATAGGCTCCGAAACTACTTACTGGACCGATTTCAAAAATTCTTTCCCCGTTGGGAAGCTACACTATCCCCGGGTAACATAGGTTACTTTTTATCTCTCTACTTCTACGGGAACGGGAACGAAGCGTTTGAAACCGCGAGGCGTCCGCTAGTATAATAATAAAAACATCCTTAAAAAACTTGCAGTACTAATATTAGTGTGATAATTTTATTGTTGTCCTAAAACATGTTGCTATTATTTACTAATATCATTCGAAAATATCACTTAGAACCACAAAATGCCAAGTCAATAACCCGCAAGTTAGGGTGCTGACTTCTGGCCAGGTGCAGGTTGGCGACAGATGGCGATTATGTGCCTTACGCGGTCGGTAAAGCTATTGTATTATTTTGTAGGGGCTACTTAAGAATCATGGTTATGACATCCATTCCAATTCCATCCAACTTGCACGTCTTGTGTGCTAATTTTGTAATATGACCAATTTGCCAATTGTTACATAAAAATGTCAGTATTCTTCTAAAATGGTTATATTTCTTCTTCTTTAAGTTCTTAGTAATCTGTACTATTATAGAGAGGAAAGATTTGATTGTTTGTAATGAATAGGCTCCGAAATTACTGGACCGATTTCAAAAATTATTTCACCGTTGGGAAGCTACTCTATCTCCGGGTGACATAGGCTACTGTACTCCCACGGGAACAGGAACTACGCGGATGAAACCGCGAGGCGTCCGCTAGTCGGTTATAAAAATAGCATACTTAAACCGCCGGAACATAAAGGATGCCATTACGACTACAGTGTGTCAATAAAAACAAAGTTGCCATTTTAAATTACTATCTGAAAATTAACACCAATAAAGAAAAAAGCTAAAAAAATAATTGAGTACCGATGTTCTTAATCTTTTATTTTTAATTTCTGGCGGCGAACAAAACTTCGAGGCGTCAGTATCGCAGTTATGGATCTAAAGTAGAGCTGGGGAGCACACGTCGCTACGAGAAGTGTTGTCAAGTGGGGCAAGGTTGTAACAGACTGGTGACATAGACAAGGGAAGCGGAGCGTTGGTCGTCCAGCCGCAAGATGGGGCGACGATATTGTCACCGTCGCGGGTCGAACCTGGACCAGATTGTCACTGGACCGAGGCAGATGGCATGACAAGAGAGAAACATATACCCAGCAGTGGGACTGTGGGATAAAGAAGGCTGTGGATGATAATGATGATGGCGCTGAATTTTATTTACTAAAAATGTCGGTGGTGGTAATATAAGTACGGGCCTAGTTCATTTTAATATTTTGCCTCAAATTTTGTAAAGTTATGTTAGTTTATTTATTTATATTGTTTTCGTTAAATTTAAATTGTTAAGACTGAATATAGTTAATTAATATTTTTGTAAGTCCAACCATGTTATCACATAAGTGACAGTAGGTAATGTATTCGCTGATAATAAAGTTTCTTTAAACCTAAACAAAAACAGAAACAAATAACAATATTGAGTGAAATAAACATTTAATAACATTCAACAACAATAAATAAACAACTAAGGTGTATGTGTGTATGTAAACCGTTTTCGAAAAAAAAATTATGGAACCGATCTGAAAGTATATGCTCTCAAATAAATAAATAGTTTTTCAAATCGGTTTCAAAGGAAATCTGAGATATAACAAGCGTAAAACGTGTCCATGACCCTAAGGTCAACTAAACGCACTGATCTAATGAAACAGCGAGGTTTCCGAGTAAACGAAAATATCATCGATGTGTAGATTTTTGTTGATTTTTTAAAAACCGCTTTGTCGATATAATAAATACGGGATCACCTCTGAAATATGATCTACCAAGCAAAAAAATAGTTACCAAAATCGATTCGTAATTGGCGGAATTATGGCATGACACACATACAAAAAAAAATAATTATAAATTGATTATTGTTATTACTGCATGCCGTCTTCATCTGTAGGTAACTGTTGTGACATTAATCTGTAGGTATAAGTACCATTTTTTAATTCTTAATGTTGAGTCATGTGATAATGTACACAAAGTTCTAAGCTCTTAACAAACGACAACCTGAACGCTAGTCTAAAAATAAATATTCATTATCGAACGTCTATCTAAGATCTCGATAAGTTAAATTAACAAATTCCTTCCCGACCGCGTATGTGATTGCGTTTGGGGCAAGTACGAGTAAGTTCCGAAACTATTTCTAAGTCAGTCATGTATTTTGTGGTGTTCGAGTAATTGATTTTAAGATTCAAGGACGATTCATCTTCTTCTAAGAAAAGTAAAACCTCTATCTAGGTACCTATAGTAATGATAGCTCAATGGTTGAGAGTAGGTATGGGCTTCCTTTAGAAAACATCTTCTAGTACGCGGCTAGCTAACTTCAAGTTGAAAATCTGCCACTAAGCATCTAGCAGTATGTTCTAACCAGTGGCGTAGCGCGCCTTGGAGGGGCCCTGTATCATAATTAGTTGGGGGCCCAAATGAGAGGTAAAGATTTCTCACAAAAGAAACAAAAAATGTTTGCATTAAATTAAAATAAATATTTATTGATTATATGGACAGTTGATCGTATGATAGTTTTTTTAAAGTCATAATGTTTTATTGATAACATAAGTTGCAAGTCAAATAATAAAAAAAAATAAGTAGGTAAAATTTCACATGTCAAATCGATATTTTAAAAAAATAATCTAAAATTAAATTAAATTACTTTATAATTTCCCGGGAAGCACGAGATTGAGTGACATTGTGGATGACATTTTACTATTTTTTGCTCACACACGTTAGGGGCCTCTGTAGCCCGGGGGCCCAATATCATTGATACGGCTGATATGGCGGTAGCTACGCCCCTGGTTCTAACAGCCTTTTTAGAGAGCCAGTTCTATAAATAAATAAATATCGTAGGACTATACACACAGCGCCATCTGACCTCAAATTAAGCAGAGCTTGTGTGATGGAAGTCAGATAACTGATAGAATACAGAAATAGATACTTTTTTTTGGTAAATACATACTTATAATACATTCAGAACACCCAGACACAGAACAAACATTTGTTGATTCACAAAATACCAGCCAGTACCATACCCAATTACCCATACCATCTTCGGCCATACCGTCCCTTAACATCAGGCGAGTGATGAAATACCTACCTGACTTAAAAACCTGTCCAACATTAAAAAAGTGTAGGTAGTAGTAAACTACACCAAGTGTAGTTTGTACGCTTTCTGTATTCAGTTTTTGGCCGCCACTTTACGCAGGTCGTTACGCCACCTGGCCGCAGGGCGTCCTACACGTGGCTCAGATGATACATTTACTAAAACTCAAAATAATATAAACCACATACGTAATCTAAATGTAATCTTTTGTAATCGTAACGCTTATTTACGTCGCATTGTTTAGCACACAATCATACTGATCAAACCCAGCGATTCCCACACCCAAGCACTATAATTAACTTCAACCTTTTCAAATTCAATTCAGCCTTATGTACTACAGGTGTACCTTAATGACTTAATTGTCGTTGACTTCAGGAAACGGAAACAGTAGCCAATGGGCGAGCGTCACGGTGACTGCACACATGTTTAAGTAACAATGTGCGAGTAAGACGAGATTCCGGATACAGAATGTTGTAAGGATAATGGTCAGATCGGCCTGTATTGGGATTTGAAATGGTTAAAGCCATTTAGAGAAGGAATCACACACACTCGGCTAACGTCACATCCGATCCTACTACTATATACTCTTACTGCATAATATAGTATTACTAGCGGACGCCTCGCGGTTTCACCCGCGTAGTACCCGTTTCAGTGAGAATCTAGGGATAAAAAGTAGCCTATGTCACCCGGAGATAGTGTAGCTTCCCAACGGTGAAAGAGTTTTTGAAATCAGTCCAGTAGTTTCGGAGCCTATTCAATACAAACAAACAATAAAATCTTTCCTCTTTATACCTAATAGTATAGATAGATACATTTATAATTGATTGATTCAGGCGTTACTTTGCGATTATATCTTAAACATTCAGATAGAATTATGAATTTTGATGCTGTATCCAGTCAAAATTGTTTCGCAATACAATTTAAGGCTGTAAAAAAACATGTTTTAATTAATCTCAATGATATTTCTGAAGGGTTCATCGTATTTAAAACAAATCCGAATAAAACCGCTAAAATAATACGATTAATGGTTTTATTAAAGTTTTAAAGTAGTCCTATTCATGACCAAGGAAGCCCTTATAACTTTCACATAATGACATGTAGTGCAAAACGCGAGAGAGCTAAAGACGCCGTAATCACTTCAGCAGTGTTAATGCGAAAACTTTAAAATTCTTCACGTTTCACGATGCGTAGTAGGTAAGTTGCCGTGTAACATGCGGGGATATAAGGGATAGTTTTGTGTTTTTAAACGTGGCGTTAGAAGCAGGAAAAATATATTCAATTTTATTTACTTTAACGTCTAAATATTTTCTGAAATCTTTACCAACTTTAGAACTACGTTGTGATTTTTTTCTTAACTTTGGCATCGCACTTTGTGCATTTGCCAGTGGCAAGCGGTTAGATATATACCTTAGCTAATTACAATACTCGACGGTGTTTTGAGAACAAAAGGTATATAAGAAAATACATATTAGTACATAAACATTACAAAAAAACGCAATGCGGTTATATGATTTGAACCGCGTTCCCACCAAAACTCTTCGTTTACCTTATTATATTATCTTGCCTGTTCTTTTTCCGGGAATAATTTCGGTTATACAGTTTCCAAAATGTACTACAAAGTGCTTTCATAAAAGACTTTCTATGTCAAATCCTCTATGTTCAATTTATGTCACCGTATGTTTTCACTCACACCTCGGGCATTCAATTTGCACGCCGCCTCGGGAGTAATTTACGCCTTGCGCGAACTTAGCTCATTGTGAGAGCGCTTCTTTGTGAAAGAAACCGCAAGTCAGTGTGTTTTGTGCATTAGTGCGAAAGGAGTGGAAAGGTTACAGTAAAGTGTACATCTAGAGATAGTTCTATATTGGCGAATACGTACGAAATTCAAGAGTTAAAAATGAACCTTACTACCACCTATGAACAATTTTTATATTACCATCCTATGAACAATTTTTATTTGCAGACTCTGAAAAAGTGATTTTTTATTTTTATTTTTATGGAACAGCTGATATTATATCATGAATTCAAGAATTGTGCCCATAGTAGGTACAAAATTGGTAGTAGCTTTGTAGTTTCAGTAGCGTGCAATTATTGTATGTCATATTTGTTAATCTGTGACATAATTAAGTAGGTACATAATAAATAATAGATACATAAGTATTTACAATGCACGAATGTGCCTTGACCGAAGAAAAAAAGAAAAAAAAACATAAGTTGTTTGTATTGTTCTCTGAATATTTAACTGTCTTTGATATTTACCAAAAATTAATAAATGAATAAAATATAGACAACATAAGATAAAGAAATCTTCAAATAGGTACAATATTTTTAGTGGACAACAAAATACCGACGCCATAACTGTGAAGCTGAGTTGAATTATATTGAATATTTATCAGATTTTTTTTGTAAAATTTCCTCAATACTGTAAATATGCCGTAAAACCTGAAAGCTCTAGAAAGACAGTCTCGGAGGCTCTCCATTAGCGGAGCAACTCGAGAGATGCGACGATTAAAGACTCGACTGAAGGCACCGGAGTCTTTCAACCACTAACAACTTTAGAGCGGTGAAAAATGTAAAGCTAAATAAATCAATAGTTGTTTTGTTTTTAGTTTCCATATTTTTTTACTACAAACTTTTATGTAGCTTGCAAGGTCTTTAGAACCATTTTAGGCCTTTTTATCTTGCCCCTTTGCTCTATCTTAGACCACACTACTGCTTAACACCAGGCAGAGTATGGTGAAACGCGAAACTATTTTCAATAAAAAAAAAAACAATTTGACACTTGACAAGCTTGACCTGATTGTAGGTACCTTCGGGAGTTTTGGCGGGAACAATACCTTTTTTCTCTAAACTTCTTTTTATAAAACATTCAAAAGCTTTATCCAGACTTCATTGTAGTACCTACAAAACACTTTTTATCAGACAACTAAAGCCATTATGGTCTTTCAAAACTTTATGTAGGTATACTTATTATATTTTAAAATAGGTACCTACATCGAAACATACAAAGTTATTTGTCATAAAATGTTCTAGTAAACTTTACATGGCTTCCGTAAAATGACATTAGAAAGCGAAAGGTGTCACGTACGACCGTCCTATTTCAAAGAAAATCTATGCTCAACTAAAAAACATGAAAAGCAATGACACCACCGTCCCGTTTCACGTAATGATCGCTAAGACTGCGCTCCATCGGGCTCGTTCTTAATTCGAACGTTCTCTTAATGAGATCCACCTTCAACGTGTCTGTGTACAATGGAACGTGCGTGAGTTTTCTTTTTTTTCGTATTTTTCTAAACCGCTTGAAGAGTAGTTTCTATTCAGCCACCACCAGGTAACGCTTAAAAAGATTTAACTTAAGTAATGACGCGCTGGGTGTCTATTTTTGTTAGGAGGTATATATTTTCAGTTTCGTTTGCACAGGGAAATTTTGACGACATTTCTAAAGAAAGTCGAGTAAGAATGGACCAGCGAATTTTAAATGGATATGGGAAGGTATACATGCTATAGTCACAGAATAGAAAACTGAACAGCTAGAGGAGTTTTGGCGGGAACGCGGGAAGAGTCGTGTCGCTCCGTTGTATTTTTTCCAAAACTAGTGTTTTGTCGAGTGTTTATGCATAAAAATGGTAGTATTTTATTCATAAAGTGCCGAATTACAAGCACGAGTGTGGGAAAATGATATAATGTGGTGAAACATGACTTTTCGTGTTGCTTCCAAAACTCCATCGAAGCTTAAAGTAAAGTCGCCACTACTTTACTAAAGCATGACTGGCATGGACTGGACTTGACCAATACAATTATCGCAAAAACCGAAGACGAAGCTCTATGGCTTTATAGCTTTAGCCTGCCCGATAGGGCAAATTAAATTTAAAAAAAAATGAACAGATAGAATGTTACGAAGAAAATGCAATCTTAAATTTTTTGTTTGTCTTACATGAACTACATACATAGCGAAGCCACTCCGCATAATGCATAAAGGTACCAATTTGGTGAAAACATTACACAATTTCTTTAGGCAGTCGTTTAAAAATACAATATTACGTTCCTACTCAATACAAACACTGCGCTTTATACCTATATCTTTGCTGCCCATTAGGTACTCGCACTGGTAAGAGATTAGACATGACCATTGTAGACCATACATATAAATTAGAGTAATAAAACAAAGTCCAGGGACATTTGATGGTTCGTCTCTATCGCCTTGATATTTTTCTAGCTGCTCCATATATCTATAGCTGAACGAAGTAACAGTTTTTTTGTCATGTCATCTTGTTACAGTGACAATGTTTTTTGGTATTGACATAGTTTTATATTGACATGTAGGTATATTGTATATCTATTGACATTTTTGTGTTGACATGTAATCAGTGTTTTAAAACTCATTTAATGACATTTTTAATAATTTTGAAGTGACTTGTAACATTGGTGTTATCAATAAAATATTTGTATTTCTATTTGTAATGTTACGTTTGACTCGCTGGTAGAATAATTTTTTTATTACTTATAGGCTTGCGTTTGACCGCCAACTCGCCTGATGTTGAGCGAAGATGCGGTCTACGGTGGAGCACGCTCGCCTAGAAGCAACCGATTCACTCGCGACTTGAAGGTACCCAGATTGTATCTATCAGGGAACACCCACTCGGGCAGCAAATTCCATTGTTTAGCGGTTCGTACAATGGAGGTTGATTCTGAGGGGGCTATCTATACCTACCTATAGATAGCTACCTGATGACTTCTTGCTAAGGAGTTTCCCCACTCAGTAGTTTCGCCCTTAGTATCCATACTTATATCATAATCTCTTTTTATTATCCACTTAATTATCTGTGGTACGCGTAGGTGGTTGTAGGTTGAAAACTTAGTCTCCAAGAGCTAGAGGTCGCGCATATCGGCGGAAGCGGTTATCGACCGGAAGTCGGTCGGTAGATGATATGACCGAGCGTCTATTTTATCTGTTGTACTTCAAGTCAACTTATTTACATTGTTTTAATTTATTTTTGTATTTTTTTTCCCCAGCAGGAAGTCATTTAGGTAGGTAGGTACCACCGCAGTACCTACCAGCATATTCTGCGTCTAAGCAGTAGAAATTACTAGGCTCTTGAGACTAACCATCGAAAGTCTCAAAGTACCTAATGAGCGCCAAAGCATCGATGCCCCGGACTTTGTTTTGCTACTCAAAGTTCTGTGTATTGATGTAATGGTCATGGGCATGCGTTATTTCTTACCATTAGCAGAGCGTCTCGTTCGTGTACTTAATTACTTTTCCATAAAAAAAATGACGATGCCATTGTAATAAAATGTAGGTTAATAAATAAATAATTTAATTTAGTATTTTTACCTTAAAATCCTGATGTCACGTCAAAGTTTCACCAATCGCTGGCGTCTCCCAACGCAGTTATCGATAGAATGTCTGAAAAATATTAAAACAAATTAAATATAAATAAATAGATAAAATCTATATATATATATATATTTTCTTTGGTTTTGGCGTCAATACAATAGGTAGAAAAATATAAACCCAAAGTGACGGTCTTACCGCTAAAAGTGATCTCTTCTAGGCAACATTAGAGTGAAAAGAATTCAAGAATACTAAGTAAAAAACTGGGCGCATGCTGCATGGCTGCATGCATGTGTTTATCAGGATAAAAATTAACTAAGTAGGTGCCTACCTATGTTTGTATATAATCAGATAATAACATGTATTTTATCAATACCTAAGTATAATTATTATGTCAGTAGGTAGGTAGATATAGAGTAGGACATAATAGTATCTATTAATAAAAGCAATTTATTTCAGAATCAGGATATAAAGATTAGTAAACATTTTTTTTTCCTTCTAATGATGTATCTGTTTGTTGTTAGATAACTCATTGTTATTACAATCTAGCTTAGTTGAGACTAATAAGTAATTTTAATACAACTTAAATTGCTAAGTAGAGTATAAATGAAGAATGCGTCCATCGACACTTTTCTTACTGTCTCTATTAAGAGGAAGACACTTTGTTCATGTGTTCTATAATATGTACCTAGTACTTACTCACTGCACTGACATTACTAACTCAAAAGGTTTTGTCCTTTTTAGTCTTCTTACTATATCCGTGTTGTAGTAAATAAATGCTATTCAAATATTAACTAAATAGGTATAAGTATTTATACATTAGGCTTTAAGTAAAAAAATAAATTACAGTAGACAAACTCCATGCAAAAATTTAAAGTCTAGTAATAAAAATGTCAAATAATAATTGAAGGTGTACAAAAATGTCAAACCATCTTAATGTAATAATGCGTCTACAAAACGGTTTCACAAAAAGTGATCGTTAACTTAGCCAAGTTACTCCAAACTTATGCCCCGCCTATGTCCTTGCGCAACTAAACAAGCCGCCCATTGTCTTGTGCGCATCGTCTCAAAGCCCGCCCAGCGACTCGACTCCCGTCTTAACTTAGATCTTGGACACACCCACCGAATAATGTACACCGTATAATGTTCGATACACCCACCTGTCATCAGTTTTATTCTTGTTATATAGAATAATAATTATGTTCTTGTTTGTCGTTTCCTGGGGTGTACCTACCTACTTATGTCAAACAGGGATTTTTGGTTATTGATATATTAAAGGAAAATAAAACTTGTAGGTAGGTATAGGGACCTACCTAAGTAGTGGACGAAACTATTATGTGACCTCATTAAGTGAGGAAACCATAGCGCGGTGGTACTTAGCGTAATTTTTATTAGGTAGGTAGGTACTCGGCTGGCTTGTTACTTGAGGGTTCAAGTTGTAAAATCAGCCGCCAACCATTTCATACCTACTTCTAAAGCTGTTGTCAACCTAGCTTGTCAACAAAAAAAACGCTCGAAAACACAAGTTTTGGAAAGTAGGTATTGTAACGAAACGTCAAGAGTCTATAGCGTAGGTACTTCTCATAACTACTGACAAGGCATCGTTCATAGGGCGATCAGTATTTCGATCTAATAGACTGATATCTTGATATTAAAATAGCATCCAGTAACAAATAAATAATCAAATTCACCAACCAATAAATTACGTTAGTACGTAATGACTTAAGTCGCCCTAAGTTACCGCGGCCAATCAGAAAGCAGGACACCTACGTCTTGCCACGCCCACTTTCTTACGAGTTTCTAAGTTATCGCCACCCACTTAAGTGAGACGCCTACGTGATGTTAGAAGACTTGAGAGGCCACTTCCTTTTTAAATTATAAATCTTTTATGAAGCTTCGTAATAGCAAATTTCGATTAAATTATTTTTAAATAGTATAATCTACAACCTGATAAAATTTTATTTACCGATGTTCGCGTATTCAAATTATATTTTTACTTAGTAAACTATTAGTGTCATCTATGTAAATATCTATGAACTTAATTTATTGATAATATCTAATAACACCAGAAGATGGCGCTGCTTGCCGTTGAGCTTTTAAGGCAGTCCACAAATAAAAAAATAAAAAAATTTTGCTCGAAAAGATGCGTAAAAGCTAGAAACGAACCCTCTAGCCGTTACTGCGATTATGACCTGTGGGACCTGCCATTGCATTCATACAAATTTGATGAAATTTGCTAAAAAAAATGTTTCGACAAGTTTTTTATACCTACTCGTAGGTAGGTAGGCAAAATGTATGAAAGTCTCTATCACTTTACGTTACTTTCTGTTTCTATCTCCGCCCGCCATACTGGTTCATTTTTCATTGTTTTGGTATCGTAACGAATTTTTTTCGTAAATCGATATGCTAGATCCTCTGGTATAAATTTATAAATACAGTGATGTAATTTAGGGTAAATAAGGGAAGTAATTAAAGGCGCCATCTATACAATAGATAAAACACTACGTGTACTCGAGATGCGCGTGCGCCCTTTCAAATAGCGACATCTAACGGATTTAAGGTGAACTAGATAGAAAATAAAACCCAACCGTGTGGGGTGGAAAATCATATCACTAATGATGGTTCGTAAAGGGTGGCTTTTATTTACCAATAATTGTATGATTAGCTTTTGTGGTTATTTGTAAGATGGCGCCACATGAATTTATAGAAATCTGAAACCTGTAGGTACCTACTTAGGTGTTTTGAAATCATATCTTCATTGAGACATTGAGAGTACCTATGCTTCAGAACTACGTGGTCTGATTCCCCCATACCCATTTTTCTGTCTTGAAACTTGAAAAAGCGACATGGAATGCGCTGCCTGAGTGAGTGTTTCCTGATAGATACAATCTGGGTGTCTTCAAGTCGAGAGTGAATCGGTATCTAGGCAAATCTTAGACCGCATCATCACTTAACATGAGGTGAGATGGCGGTCAAACGTAAGCCTATCTACTTATTATATAAAAAAAAGTAGAGCAGTAAACAGGTTTCTTCAAGGTAAGCGTGTTTCACCCCGGGCTACATTGTTGCTAACGTCAGGTACTATATAGTCAAACGCGAACCTGTATCGTACCTATTTGTAGCGATGATAGCTCAGTGGTTAGCGCGGTAGGTTCGCATGCCGAAGGGCGTGGGTTCAAACCCCAACAATGAGCTTAAGCTGCCGGTGAAGGAAAACATCGTGAGGAAACCATAGCATGGTGGTAGGGTACTTTCTAGTACTCGGCTGGCTAGCTACCACCCTCAAGTTGAAAATCTGCCGCCAAGCATCTAACGGTGTGTTCCGGCAGCCTCACTTGAGAGCCAGTTCCATTCCAGGCTAGGTGTGCTTTACCATCTTCGACCACACCTTCACTGAACATCAGGTGAGCTGTGGTCAAACAACTAGCCTGTCAACCATAAAAAAAAAAAACTTTACGAAAAATAAAGGAATATTTATCTTTTCATACACTATAGATACATCAATAAAAAGAACACACTAAGGTAGGTATATACCTAAGTAACTACATATTAGTAGGTACGTAGTGAAAGAAAACAAAAATCCCACTTCCCACAAATATTATTTATAAATGTGAAAGTTTGGACGGATGGATGGATGTTTGTTACTCTTTCACGCGAAAACTACTGAACGGATTTGGATGAAATTTAGTATGGAGGTAGCCGAGACCCTAAATTAACACGTAGGCTACTTTTTATCCCAAAAACATGTAGCGGGTAATACCGCGGCGCGCAGTTAGTAATAGATAAGAATTAAAATTAAAAATGTCGAATAAAATGGTAAATAATTTTAATGATTTCAAGTTCTCGTAGCTCAATTCAGCATCTGTCCGTTACAACTTCTTCTTACGTAAGTAGCTACGTACTTCTAAACTCACTTTTTTTTTCAAAACCGGTTTAGTCATATTATGTCCTGCAGATAAACAAAGATTTATGGTTTGGGGTAAGGCGATATAATGCAAAGCATTCAACAAACCTATACTTACTATACTTTGATGGGGTATGGAAAACTGGTTTTAGAAGAGGTCGAGTTGTCGGTAAGGTAGAAGGAACATCTGTCACAAATCATGTGATATTAGTGAACAATTCTCCTTAGAAGGACGACGTATTGGCAGATAACTCCATCAGAGATTGTATTATAACCACTTCATGGCATGACAAGAACTAAGATTTTTAAAATATTAATTTGATTACGTTTGGCAACCAATTCGCCTAATGGAACGCGACAGCGTGCCGAGGATGAAGCACGTTGGTCTAGAAGAAATCTATTCACTCTTGCTTTATAAACGCCCAAATTGTAGTTTATAGGAAACAGAAGCCCGCAATGAGTTCTATTCGTGGGCTGTACGCATTAAGAAAGTAGAGCAGAATAGCTGCGTACGAACTGGGAATGTACACGATGACAGTGTGCTGTTCTTCTGCTTGCCTTGTGCTAGAACGGAGTTGTGTGTGCCTTTAACTGTGGCTCAGACAAATTTAGTTTGATGTTTCATAAAAATATCGAAACTACCTTAAGCTAGAGCTAAGCTATTATTGGGCTTTGAATCGACGCTTTTTCGTCGTGTGAACCGACCGCGCTAACCACTGAACTATCATCGCTACAAAATCGTTTTATCTGTCTGTTTGTATTGTTAAATAAATAGTTTATTTCCCAAAAAATTTATGTAAATTCAGGCTCGATCTAGTTTGGAACCCTCTGGTAGGAGGTACATATTGTTATCTACCTATTAGCTAAATGCCTGAGACTTTGTACCCGATGCGGTAAAATCCGACTTTTGTCCTTGCATATAGTAGGTAGGTACATAAACCACATTTCCAAGTACCGTGCCTATTTTAAAAAAGAATCAGGTAACTAAATCGGTTCAGCCGTTTTCAAGTTATGTGCTTAACAATGGGCTTCATTTGTTTTTTATTTATACTTATACTAGCTGTTACCCGCGACTTAGTCCGCGTGGAATTACCAAAAATAAATCTAAAATTTTCTATTTATCTGCGCAATTTTCTTTCCGTGAGAACCTTCTTAGTACAAAGTAACTAAAAAAAAGATGTATTTTGCAATGAATTTGCAAAATACTTACGTTAAGACGTGTTTATAGTATCGTAAGTTTGAGACTAATTTGATAGAAATTCTTAAAAGAGCACACAAAAAAAATTGAAAAAAAAAACAGAAAACAAAAGAATCTTATGAGATAGTGCCGTGCTTATCGCTGGGGCGGGCTTATCGCTAAAAGCGATCACTTTCAAGCTATTAAGATTGAAAAAAGAAGTAGAAGTTAGATGAGATCTAGATTAGGAACTGGAAAACAAAAATAAAAAAAATACCTATACCTATATCATTCGAAGTCGCGCGGGTGGGTACAAATGAAACTTCGTATATAATAACAAAACCCAACACTATACTACTATAGGTACCTAATGAGATATAAAAAAACTTGTAGTTTACCGTTTTATTTTAGCATAACGAAAAAAAATATTGTTTTTATGGGAAACAGAGTTAGAATTTGTCTCGAGAGTGAGATTAAAAATTATAACATGGAATTTTATTTTTTTTTGTTTTAATGTGCGGCTTGTAAATACCTACCTATTATCATGATTTTTTGTGTTTGATCTTCACTCATTAATAGAGCTGTGATAAAACATCTAGGTATCTTACCTTTAAAAAACCTTACAAGCTACCACTCTATCATAAAGAATCATTTTAATCAATTTGATATTTTGAAAATATGAGGACCTTTTCTTATCAAACTTGGCTACTTATATATAGCGTGCAAAATGAAGCCAAATAATAAAAAAAATAAAACAAAAACAAAAAAATTAAAGTATATTTATTTAGGTACGTCACACAAAAATTTCTTACAACTAAAATTAAATTACAAAACTGAAAAGAAAAAAATACTTCAGCACTATTTATGTAGTTTGCGCTAAAATGAACAACGAAAATAACATAAAAGTAACACTAACACAAAAGATTTTATAAAATAAATCTGTTATTAAAAAAATATGTTGAAAATCAAAAACAAAATCTAGCCGTCGGCAAACTAAAGTCGCGGAAAAAAGATAACAAAAGTAAAATCTTTTCGAAAACAAACAAAGTAAATATTAATGCATCATTGTTTTATTTAAAACAAACAAATGTGTTGTAACAAAATTAAAGTAAAAAAAAATAGCTTTAAAATAAAATACCTACTACACAAAAATAGCAAAACTGACTGTCTACAAAAATCTAGAGCGACTCTACTATAGTTTTGTTAAATTTTAACCTTGGTCCAGGTGGGGTGTCTCTTGTTTGCACAAAAAACTAAGTCACGTCCGATATAGTTCACACAGTCCAGTCACTTGACTAACCTATGTCCATCAATTTATTTCTAAAATTATCAGTAGTTCAACGCTTATGCTATCTCTACATTCCCTCACACGCTTTAGATAAAAAAATTCAAACAAAAATATTTCAACGGCCAAAACGTTAATCTCTTAAACGGTAACCGACGTAAATATTAAAAATTTTGCACAAAACTTTTCTCCACTGCCAACGGTGTAGATCGAAAAAGTGCGGATCGAAGGGGTTTATAGCCTAAAAATATCGATTACGCGGTTAGAATCTTTTTAAAATTTTGAATTATTAAAATTTATAATCACAAGTGCACGAGGAACGTGTATTTCCGCCGCGCGGCCCGTCCGGCCGCGACGACTCCAGACGGACGACTGAGACGGATTCGCGGCCCGCCACACCACCCTACACACCCCCCTCCCCTACATCCCTCCCTCACCCCACCCCCGGCCCGACTTCGTTACGAGCCACTTGTAATCGCCGCGCGATTTTTCCGCCTAAGACAAATTAGGCGGCCCGCCCGCGCCCGACTCGGTCTTACCGTTGGACGAATTCTTTCTAAGACGATTTGCGCACGCCTTGTGTGGTTTTCTTTCAACGAATCCACGGAAAATTACTTTCGTTCTATGCATGCATCATAATATTAAAATCGTTCGTGCTCAATACTCAGATACAACGATGAATCGCTTATACTTCTTTTTCTATTTAAAAGTGATGAGACGAACGAACGTTCCCACAGTTATGAGGGGAGTAGCTGCGCCCCGCGGTGTTAGCCGCTGTTTCCACCTGAACATTACAATGTTTCGGGATAAAAAAACAAGTGTTAATCCAGGGTGACAGTTACCTCCATACCAAATGTCATCAAAATGAGTCCAACCGTTTGAGCGTGAAGAAGTTACAAACATACACACTTACAAACTTTCGCCTTTATAGTACTACTGTGATAACTCCTGTCCATGACCATTCAAGCGGTACCCTAAACTTTGAGTAACAAAGCAAAGCCCAGCGCATCGCTGCTTTAACGCTCATTACTTTAAGATAATGTCATAGTAACTTTTTGGCCGAAGAATATCTGACACTAAGCAAATTTAGCATCATCATAAATCTCTGACCATTTTGTCTATTTCAAGTAGGAACAAAACGATTAATAATAAGTTGACGCATTCTCTATTAGCCAGCATTGTATAAAAATTATCATCATGCCAATTTTAAACTGACACGAAGTGCTTTATTTTTAAATGGCATTTAATAGTCACTCTCGCTTTCCCCGTCGAGCTGTGTTAATTGTTTGTAAATACAATTCGATCATTCGAAAAAAATCCGGTAATCGGTCGCTGGACAATATCAATGAGAGATATGCGCGCCCATAGTAGCTATGTTAATTTATTACTGGGACAGGGTGACGTCACTTGTGATACTTTATTAGTATTTAAGTATTCTATCAGTTATCTGTCTTCCATAGCACAAGCTCTGCTTAGTTTGGGGTCAGATGGCGCTGTGTGTAATGTCCTATGATATTTATTTATTTATTATTTTTGCTCGTCTGTCATATTTGTCCGACTACCGAAACAGAGAGTTTTTGGAGTACGTATATTTTTTGTAAAAGTGATATAGGGCATATTAATTTAAAATAGTTTCCCGTAAAAGAAATACATAGGCTTGGGTTTTGTGTTTAATTTAAGAAATGATCGTTCTTGTTGATAATTTTTTTTTGGTTATCGCCTATTGGGGCACCTAACGACATTTATTTTTTAATTTTGGAGGTTTTCCCACTAACGTTATAAATGTGAAAGTTTGGATGGATGTTTGTTACTCTTTCACGCAAAAACTACCAAACGGATTTAGATGAAATTTGGTATGGAGGTAGCCGAAACCCTGGCTTAGAACATAGGTTACTTTTTATCCCGAAAACATGTAGTGGGTAACACCGCGGGGCGCAGCTAATAGTTTATAAAACTTAATTTATTACAAATATTGCTGTCATTTTCATATCAGTGTACAAGGCAAGGACAAAATGCTTTTCAATAAAACTGGCTTTTGATAAAATAACTTGAAATATAACCATTTAAGGTATTTTAACGAGCTCCTTGAGTAGCTTTTATTAATTTATAATGCAATTAAGTACCAACCAATTCTAATTTACTAAACCCAAATAACTTAGCAAAAATAAAAATTATGTTTCTAGTTTGACTGAAAAACGAAAGATTAATATTATGTGCTAAAGGGGTACCGAATAAATACTCCTAATAACTATTAAAAAAATATCAACGTATGATAGATATATTCATCTATGTTTTTTTGCGATTTTGCAGAATACCTATACATTTTTTTAATTATACTTTGTGTCTGTAGTTTTGGAGATGAACACGAAAGGTAAAATTTTAGATATGATTTATTGTATTTTTTTTATTGTTGGTACATCAATAGAGATGGCGGTCAAACACACACCTATATCTACACTATAAAGAGGAAAGATTTGTACCTATTTTTGTATGTTTGTAACGATTAAACTCATGTTTCTTTGTCTGTATTGAATAGGCTCCGAAACTACGGGACCGATTTCAAAAATTCTTTCACCGTTGGGAAGCTACACTATCCCCGGATGAAAAAGGGTACTTTCTATCCCTGTATTTCCACGGGAACGGGAACTACGCGGATGAAACCGCGAGTCGTCCGCTAGTACAATTATAAAAAGGAATGATTTGATTGTTTGTATTGAATGGGCACCGAAACTACAAAACCGATTTCAAAAATTCTTTTACCGTTGGGAAGCTGCACAATCCCAGGATGACAAAGGCTACTTTCTATCCCTGTATTCCCACGGGAACGGGAACTACGCGGGTGAAACCGCAAGGCGTCCGCTGGTTTCTAATAAAAGTTATCGCTACTCATAATTTCATATTCCAAGAACGATTTTTTGTTATGTAAGACTTTTTTTAATATTAAAGGAATGAGACATACGTACGAAACATTCTTCTTATAGTAAGGAATAACGCCTGTCTAAAAAAAATTAATGTTGGTTTTATTAATGTTAATATTGACACATTCTGGACACTTACCAAAATATGGCGACGCACACACTCATAATTCATACAAACTACACACTACTTCATCACACTCTATTAGACAAAGATTTTTGTACTAGTAAGCTAAAATCTGAGACAGGGTTCGAAAATCGCTGATAGCATGTCTAGTTTTTACTGATTGCAAATCTGTTCCAGTATGAACGAAAAAAGGTAAAAGTAGACAAAATTTAAATGGGTACGTTAACCTATATTCGAATCTAGTAGCTAGTAACTAGTAGCTAGTAACTAGTAGCTAGTAACTAGTAGCTAGTAACTAGTAGCTAGTAACTAGTAGCTAGTAACTAGTAGCTAGTAGCTAAGTACCTACTACGTTAAAATCTGTAAATCCCTATAAGCCCCAATTATTCTTAATTTAAAAGAATCTGTAACCAATCATTTAGTTTGATCCAGTAACAAATTAACTTTAACCAATTTTTCTTTCTAAAGTTAGCAATTAAGTACATAGGTACATAATAATATGACGCTCAAAATTTAATTTTACATTTTTATGATTAATTTTATAAAAATTAGAATTATACACTAAACATCACATTAACTAGAGTAGTTATTATATTGACAATTATTTTATAATTTTGATATTTTAAAATATGAATGGAAAAATTATCTATAAAATGTATGTTTTTGTATTTGTTAACATTAAACATACTTACTTCAAAGTACAGACTGCGCAGAGTTTTGGCCGTCCGCATCATGTATCTCGTTATTCGAAAAAGAATTTCAATGTAAAAGATATGAATGCCACAAATATGAAATGTGAAAGTTTAGATGGAAAAACTACTGAACGGATTTGGATGAAATTTAGTATGGAGGTAGCGGAGGCCCTGAATTAACACATAGGCTACTTTTAATCCCGAAAACATGTAGCGGGGCGCAGCTGGTACATTCATAAGAAGAAATTGGGAAATAATTGAAATATCCTTTTTCCATCTGACTATGTAGGTTTCAAGACAGTTTTAAAATCTTTACAAAGCTTTGCTGTCTTAATTCTAGTAACAGTAAAAGCGACCTTATTTCGAGAGTTACAGTTGAAAAATTGCGTAAATTCCAGCAGCATTATTATGATTCTTTTATCAGAGCCGAGCCAGGAGAGGTCGTCGAACTCGCAACGATTTTTGCCGGGACCAATTTTATTGACTGTGAACTTTATTCGGAGCTGATTTTATTAATGCTGATACGTTTTTAAATAAAAAGTAAAAATGCGTGAATGAAAGTGTTCACGGACGCTTCGACGCTCATTTCGTGTTTTTACACACATTTTTGGAGCGTGAAAGCGTAAGGCTTTTTTAATAGGACATATAAGTTATTTAGTCTCATTTTATCTACTTTTCAAGTAGCAAGAGCAAATTGATTTATAAATAGTTACTGAAATAGCTTTTTTTGTTATTGCACTTTTTCGATGGTAAAAAAACCTAAACTTGACAACATTTGTAGATTGTCGTATTGTGTGTACTTGAAGAGCGTAGAGATTGCTTTTTTGATAGCAGATTTTTTTTAAACTGATTTCGTATTACATTTACTAAAATAATATTAAAAAATAATATTTATTGGAATATCTATTATTTTGATGGAAATCAAACACTTTCAAAAATAAAAATACTACTTTGTACAATATCTAATAAAACTTAGTACAAAAACACAGCAAAAGATAAATTAAGCTTCACAATTTAAAATTTAAACATAACGTTAACTACCTACATTACACAAAATGTTACCTCAATCTGAAGAATTTAGCACTATATAAAATAACGTCACAGTTTATAAAAATCCAATCCCGCACCACAAACAAAATCGCTTTTCAAATATAATTAACACTAATAAAATTTAGTCTTCTAAAAACCCGTTGCACTAAAACACTGAAACTAAAAACTCTTCGCCGTGAAGTCAGAGTTAATTAGCGTAAAAAAAAAATAAGAACGCGAGAGGAACTTAATACCACTTACAGACTATGCGACAGCAGCCGAATATTTACATTGGAGAAAAAAAAATCAGGTCATTCGGAGGTTATGGGCAAACAGCCACTCGACGCGGGTCGCCACGGGATATGACGCTCTCCCGCTAGTTCCCGGCGGCTACAACTGGAAACCACGTGCGCGGACTCCCGACAGAGACAGAAAAACCACCACCCGTCACGCTAGAACGGGACGGAAGTGTACTTTTTTCAATTTACTATATTTGCTGATTTTTATTATTTTTTCGCATTTCGATATTTTATTTTTTAGTTGATGCGCTCCGCAACTCACCTGTTGTGCCTTGACCCGGTTCGATCCGCCGATCATGTGATCGACGTTTTGATTTGAACTTTTTAACTAGTGCGACTAATTTTTGCCCTCCAGTACGAGCTGGGGTGTAATTTCATAACGTTTGCGTGTAGGTAACACGATTGTGGTAGTTTTTAGCGAGAGTAAGGAACAATGCTGAAACCTTTACAAAGCCTGCGACAAAAAAACAAAAGTAGACTATTATTTTTAAAAAGTTTTCTTATGCTTTCACAAAAAAATCATACGAGATTATGAGCAGACCATGGTGCTGCTAGTAAAATGCAGTGTCGGGTAGCGGAACTAATTCGCTGAATAAAGGCTGGCGCGGCACTAGCGCCACGGTTACTTCATCGGTTTTAATGTGTACTATCGGATGGTTCTGAACGCTTAGTTTATTTTCAAATTTTTTTATTCGTGAAAGTGCAATGTTCACTTCGTTGGCCATTTTCGTTTGCAGTATCTTTTTAGTTTTCTATTGGTTTTATGCAAACGTTTCGATGTCGTCGGTATCGTCACAATGTAAATTTAATCGGAATGAGTTTTTGTAAGGACTTGAACATTAACTACTTTTGCACGTGTTGTGTGTGTATCCTTTATTCTTAGAATAACATGCGCATGTTATTCTAAGAATAATGTATAATTATGTATACATAATTATAACTATTAAATTAACATTATCCTACAACTAAATAATCTTGCCTAGTCCTCATAATAATTAGTTTACATACTAATTACGATAGATGGCAGTAATGGTTTTAAATTACAAACTTATTTTCAGAACAATAGTATTATAACGATATTTTCGTACATAATATCATAATGAACAAAAAATTTTTATCATAAATAATTTAAATAAACGTACTGAGTTCGTTAATTTTTGCACGGGGTTTTTATACTCCGTAATTACTTACGAGTTTTTAATAGAAAATATTAATTTTAATTTATAGATTGTGATATATAACTTCCCAAAAAAGTAAACCAATCATTTTAAATACATTTTTTTTTGTTATTACAATATAAAAGGACAAATACACTTTAAATATTAATATTAAGTTGGATTTGAACCTACTAACCACTGCTTCTCCGTTACAGCTTTTATGATTCTCTCCACAAAATACGCACAGGGATTCGGTGATGTTGATTGTCACTTTTGGATGTGTAAATATTAATTTGCATGTACGCATTTAATTGTAATTTTTTGTGCTTCATTAGGACTGAACTACACTTGCCCTCTGAGAAATCCGAGTAGAGAAGTACTAACAGAGGTCATTTTTACGGAGGTGCTGCCGCGGAGGTTAACGGCGAAAGTGAGAAAAATAGTACTAAGTACCAAGTACCCAAGGGGTAAAAGTAACTTATTTAGCCCCGAGACGGGGTTTGCCAATAGTTCGCGGGACTAAACAAGTTACTTTACTAAATAAACCGAGATTTTTTAATAATTTGACAGTTAAAGTGAGTAAAATAAATAAAATAGTACTAAGTACCTACATTGTTACCCAAGGGGTGAAAGTAACTTATTTAGCCCCGAGACGGGGTTTGCCAATAGTTCGAGGGACTAAACAAGTTACTTTACTAAATAAAACGAGTTTTTTAATAATTTCACAGTTGTCAGTTGAAGACGATTCTTCCTAGGGTTAAAAAGTATTACTTTCAACCCGCTTCTCAGGCAACTTCAGACCTACTTTCCGAGTATGAGTAATGAAATATATTTATTTTCAACAGGTTCAAGTTTGACCAACTCGCCCCAGCCTGATATCAGGAAACGATCAAGTCTAGGATGGAGCACGCTTAAGTAGAAGGAACCTGTTTACTTTGTATTTGAAAACATCCATATTGAAACACCTGAAAGAGTTCGAAGTATTACCAGACCTATGCAGGCGATTTATTACAGGTTTAATTTTCGTACCAATCTACGGAACCCTATTTTATTCCACCTTCATCTACTTTCGACGACACTTAGTCGCTATAACCTTTCGTGGTAAAGTTTTACAACGTCTACCGCATATTATTCTCGTAAAGACGACACACTCGTAAATTGTCACCCCTGTAATGGCATCAGGAAAATAGCTAATAGTATTGCATGAACTGGCTCGTAAACTTGTTGTCAATTCACGGCTTCACTTGAGATTGACTGAGGGGAGTCTTAGAATTGTAAAGTTGACGTAGTATAAAAATAATTACAAATACGCATTCGTGGTTGATTTTTTTTTTGCTTTGTTTTGGCATTTCACTTTGTGCATTCTTTCAGTGTCATGTATTTTGATACTTTCAAATGTTTCATCGAACTGAAATGATTCGAAATCACACAATGTAAGTCACAGCCAAGTCCGGTCATGCAAATACAAATATTCAGTCCAATTCAAGTCCAATTCCATAATATCACCACTTTTTTTTTTAATGTCAATATAATATATATTTTTTAAATGCAATAGTAATGAGACGAACGATACGCTCTCTTAATGGTAAGAGTATCCATGAGCATTAACGCATACCTAGAGGTATTGCTGCAATGCTCATGCTCTATCTGGTTCCCATAGCATAAGTTTTGCTTAGATTGGGGCTAGATGGCGCTGTGTGAAATGTCCTACGCTATTTATTTTTCTACGCACACATAATTAAGAAAATGATTAAGTTTAATTGAACCCACGCCCTTTGACGAGCGAACCGACCGCGTAACCACTGAGCTATCAACATTACAAAATCGTGTTTGCATAACTTAACCACAAATATTAAGTACTTTCTATAAATTTAAATTCAACCCAGTTCTCTTTAAATTTTAACGAAATCGATCGACAAGTTTAAAAAAAATCAACAAAAATCGAAAAATTGTACACATCGATGATAATTTCGTTTAATCCGAAACCTCACTGTTTCATTGGAGCATTGCGTTTAGTTGGCCTAAGGGTCATGGAGCCGGTTTTTTAATTGTAAGTTAATACATTATCTTGTACCGTTTTGCTTTACCCTAAACGTTGTTCTAATAAAAATAAATTTACTTGGTGGTAGATCTCCTTAGCAGGAGGTCGTCAGGAGGTAGGTACCACCGCAGTACCAGTTATTCTGCCGCTAAGCAGTAGTCTGTAAACATTAGATACTGTGTTCCGGTTTGAAGGGTACTGCAGCTAGCGAAATTACTAGGCTGTTGAGACTAACCATCGAAAGTCTCGAAAGTAATGAGCGTCAAAGCAATCATGTGTTTTGTTACTCAAAGTTCTGTGTATCACTCCAATGGACAGGCGTTATCTCTTACCATCAGGAGAGCGTTTCGTTGGTCTCATTACTTTTTACATTAAAAAAAAAAACCAAGATTTTATGCACGCACCATTAAATAAATATCCGATACGACCCAGATCAATATGTTCTAGTGTACAAACGTAAAGCCGTCTTTAAAAACAGTCGCCTCAGGACTAATCCCGCATCCCACCTTATATAGCCGTAGAAGAAGCTAACTTCTTTTTTATTATCACACCTTTAACGTTTTCGAATAAGTTTGAATTCCGAACGATTTATTATCTGTTAAATAAGTTTTTAAAATTCAAATCTATATCACCAACATCTAGAGTTCTTTTTTCTTTGCAATCGAAACGAAATGAACTGGCCAGGAGGAATAACAAACTTTTCGGTGTGTTTCTCGCGTTTATCCTAAATCGCTTGAAAGAGTTTTCTAAAGTGAGCCTTATGGCGATACCATAAGTTTTGAATTTGATTTGAAAACTACTTGTGTGTTGTGTTAAAATGACTGCGAAGATTCGCAAGTCTCACATTTTGTTTCAGAATATTGTCATCCTTTTTTTGATGGTGACGAGTTGTGACGGAACATTGTGCTCTTAACGTTCCAGCGTCCAACTTATCCGGCGATTTGAATAGGGGAGCTACCATCGTATTTTTTGAACAAAACACCATGGAAAATTTTAGTTCCTATAACCGTCCAGAAGTTTGTTTATCCGCAAACCTAAAGTCCGTTTATGACTTTCCTATGAGACCTCTTTACATGAAAACGAATCGAAGTTTTTATTTCGCAGCTTTATTTAAAACTGACATAAAAAGGTAGGATAACAAGATTCTGCTGTCGTTAACAGGAATAATGGTAAAATCGTTACGTTTTATTATCACACCTCTGAAACTTAAGACTAGGGACTCCATTCTCGAACGATCCAGATACGAAACCATATTTTTTTATATAATTTACAAAGGCTTATACAAAAGTAGCAGAATAAAAGCCGTAACTTTTTTCAATGTAAGGATAACCCATTGTTTCAATTGTTTCAACGTGTTGAAAATTTCAAAACGTTAAACATACTTTAACAAACACTGAAATAACTGTATTTTTCCACAATTGCTTTTTGCAAACTTTGTAAAGAGAAGAAAAGGAACCGGGTGTAAGCCTTAGAAATGTTTTTTCAAGACTTTTTTGAACAATGTCACGTTGCGTGGATAAAACATTTCAACAAAAGTTAAGTAGGTAGGTACCGAAATCATTGGCAATGTAGAATGAATTGGTTACGGAATCACGTGGCGAGGTTTCTGCACTTCTAGGTATAAGTGGTATAACTCACTTGGTGGTAGATCTCCTTAGCAGGAGGTAGTCTAGGTAGGTACCACTGCAGTACCAGTTATTCTGCCGCTAAGCAGTAGTGTGTCAACATTACTGTGTTCCGGTTTGAAGGTAGGTAGGTACTGCAGCTAGCGAAATTACTGGGCTGTTGAGACTAACCATCGAAAGTCGCAAAGTAATGAGCGCCACAGCAGTGATGCCCTGGACTTTCTTTTGTTACTCAAAGTTCTGTGTATCGCTGTAATGGTCATGGACAGGCGTTATCTCTTACCATCAGGAGAGCGTCTCGTTCGTCGCATAACTTTTTAATAATGAAAAAAAGGTTTTTAAGCTTGCATTTACTTAGGTCGTTAAGTATCTAAAAAAACACGGGCGAGTGCGAGTCAGACTCGCCCATCCAGGATTCCGTACAAACTACATAAAAAAAAAACTACCTACATTTGATAAATTCTTTTTCTCATTTCTTGCATAAGGAAGACTGCGCTGTAATACCATTGATTTGTCGATGTTGTTTTCATTTAGTTATTAGGTATCTTCTTATAAACTTTTTTGTTATAATGTATATATTTATTATTAAATTTCTTTATCTATCTACCTATACTATTTTAAAGAGGAAAGATTTAATTGTTTGTTTGTTTGTTTTGAATAGGCTCCGAAACTACTGGACCGATTTCAAAAATTCTTTCATCGTTGGGAAGCTACACTGTGTCTAGGTGACATAGGCTACTTTTTATACCTTTATTCCCACGGGAATGGGAACTACGCGGGTGAAACAGCAAAGCGTCCGCTAGTGTACACTAAAATTGTATTCTATTCTATATTTAAATCTACGCCGTACAAATTAGAAAGCAGAGCTATTACCAATTAAGATATCATGGTAGTCAGTTAATAAGAAGCCGGTCTTTCTAACGAAACTTGCCCTAGAAAAGACGAGTAAATCACTTTGCAATTTACATTACTAGTCATTGTGTGCAGAACGGTCAGGCCCGGTTAATTTATCGTCAACTTTCAATTTGGCGAACACGGCCCGGGCCGTAAATCTCGGCGACAATTAAACGGCTTCTTGCGGCCCTGCGGTTGGTCACCCCTGGATACTTAGATCGAATTTTATTATAGCACGCAATTGTATCCAAAATAAATGTTGACCGTTCTAGTGGTCACTTGTCAAAACATTAATTTTATTTTAGTAATGCATGAAAGATACCATTTATGTAGGTACTATCGCTACTTTTTGTAGTGGTTAGCGCGGTCGGTTTGCACGTCGAAAGGCGTGGATTCAAACCCCAACAATGAGCTTGAGCTGTTGCCGATGAAGGACACCATCGTGAGAAAACCATAGCATGGTGGTAGGGTACTTTAGTACTCGGTTGGCTAGCTACCACCCTCGAATTGAATATCTGTCGCTAAGCATTTAACGGTGTTCCGGCAGCCTCACTTCAGAGCCAGTTCCATTCCAGGTTAGATGTGTTTACCATCTTTGACCACACCGTCACTTAACATCAGGATAGCTGTGGTCAAACACCTAGCTTGTCAACCATAAAAAAACAACAGTTAAGTTGCCATAACTAATTGCACATTAAAATTTACTATGGCAACTTAATTACAAAAAAATGTTTATTAATTCAGAAAGAAAGAAAAAACGAAATATAGGGTCGTATAGAGAAATTGTTCAGAGGGCCCGGGAAAAATGCCTTCCGAAATATTATGCCAAAAATGTTTTTTTGTAATAGACAATAACAATTATGAAGTTTTAGAATTAGGCACTATTTAGTGATGCAGCCTGGAGACCATAGACTATCAGGTGATTTGTGTTTCTGTACTCTAGCAAGTGCCTTCTGTACTTAGTCTTAAAACTAATTTCAGATTGCGTAAATAAATAAATATCATAGGACATTACACACAGCGCCATCTGACCCCAAACTAAGCAGAGCTTGTGCTATGAAAGACAGATAACTGATAGAATACTTAAATACTTTTTTTGTAAATACATACAGTACACCCAGACACAGAACAAACATCGATGTCAGTCACACATGTTAGTCCTGAGTGGGAATCGAACCCACGCCTGAGTCGTATAATAAACTCTGTCCACGACACGTGTCAGCAGACACGTAAACAAAAATGTCCTTGACACAGGAAGGTCAGTGGAATGACCTCGGGAATCAATAACTCATTACTTTTTTATTTCGTTTTAAACGGTTAAAAATACTGTGTTTTTTGCGCGACCAATTACGCCGGGCGAAAGTTGCTGACACAATTATGACGTCAAACCGGAGCGGGCACAAGCTATTGATGAAAATTTGTATGAATTGAACTGTTTAATACAACACGGGAACAATTGACCACCGTTGGGGGTTTAATTAGTAAAATTTTTTTTTGGACATAATGAAGTAACAATTTACCTACATATAGTTCTTTATCTATTTTTTTCAGTCCTCTCCACCTTAAGGTTGTCTGGAATAGATTGGTTTTAGGAGTAAGGCCGGCATTCTGTACGATAATTGCAGAGCTTATTAAATACTTCGCCCCGCGGTGTTACCCGTTACATGTTTTCGAGATAAAACGCAGCCTTTGTGTTAATCCTGGGCCTCAGTTATCTCCATACCAAGTTTATCGAAATCCGTTCAATAGTTTTTGCGTCAAAAGAGTAACAAACATCCATCAAAACTTTCACATTTATAATGTTAGGAGGATTTTAGTGTAACTTTTTGTGTGAACAATAAAGAGTAAATCTATCTATCTATCAAACATCCTAACGTAATATACAATTGATATAGTTTTAGAAAAATATAGATAATAATTATAATTTCGGACTTTCAACTTGAGGGTGGTAGCCAGTCGAGTACTAGATAGTACATTACCACCATGCTATGGTTTCCTCACGATGTTTTCCATCACTGGCAGCTCAAGCTCATTGTTGGGGTTTGAACCCACGACCTTCAGCATGCGAACCGACCGCGCTAACCACTGAGCTATCATCGGTACCTTTGAATAGATTGATATACAATCATACTCTGTACTTGACGTTCAAGGACCATGAAAATACTTTTGACTTGGTCGAACCTTGGGGTGTCCTGGAGACCTAGCAGCGATGCTAAGAATATTGGTGAACATCGAGGTGTTCAGATGTCTGTAATAGTCTGTATGATTAAGCAATTGACCATTCCACTCCAAAACCAGAAGATGGTACATATACACCAACTTGATCATTACTTGATATAATGTATCATACAACTTCGAAGCGTGTGACAAGTGGAAGTTATCTCCTCAAAACTGTTCACGAACACAACGGAGGATATGTTTCAGTCGCTGGACTGGAACATCAATACCAATGTCAAGTAGACATGTGTAGCTCTCACCAACGGTTTACTGACAACATCAGCAGCCGGATCTTCTCAACGCATTAGTCACCAGAAGGACTTTGATAAAATCAAGGTCATGCCCAACTTCTTTAGGGATCGGCGGTTCATGGCTTCACTCTATATATCACTTAAAAGTATATTGGTCTGGGGTATGAGTAGACGCGCCAATCAGGTGGGGAAGTCAAAAGAGCATAGGTATAGTTAGGCTGGGCAGATTTCAG
Organism: Biston betularia; assembly: GCA_905404145.2. Classification (NCBI taxonomy): domain Eukaryota; kingdom Metazoa; phylum Arthropoda; class Insecta; order Lepidoptera; family Geometridae; genus Biston; species Biston betularia. The sequence continues at coordinate 9,522,266 of FR989879.1, forward strand.
CAAACTACGGAGAGTCTTTTCACCACCTACACCACAATGTTTTCAATCAGTACGGTCTACCCCTGTGCCAAAACGTGGAAACTCACAATAGGATCGGTTCATAAATATAAAGTCAGTCATCAAAACGCTATGCTTGGTGTTTCTGTAACGTATCGTAGGTATCCGGAACGATGGAATTGACTAAAGAACTAAAGTCATCAACATACATTTTGTAGCGATGATAGCTCAGTGGTTAGCGCAGTAGGTTCGCACGCCGAAGGGCGTGGGTTCAAACCCCAACAATGAGCTTGAGCTGCCGGTGAAGGAAAACATCGTGAGGAAACCATAGCATGGTGGTAGGGTACTTTAGTCTTTACTCGACTGGCTAGCTACCACCCTCAAGTTGAAAATCTGCCGCCAAGCATCTAACGGTGTGTTCCGGCAGCCTCACTTGAGAGCCAGTTCCATTCTAGGCTAGGCGTGCTTTACCATCTTCGACCACACCTTCACTTAACATCAGCTGAGCTGTGGTAAAAAAAAACACTCAGCGTAGAACTGACAACCGCTGTGGTAAGTACGAGTAGATGGGAGCTCTAGAGTGGAGACCGAGAATTGGCAAACATAGCGTGCATGTAACACAGTTGGCAGTGACTGGAAGTGGTTGTTTTTGACATCGCACTTTGTGCTATTTGCCAGTGTCAATTATGTCAATATTTTGATGTAATTGATGAAAAATCGAGTATATTTTACAAAATGTAAAAAACTAAATAAAGTAAAACTTATGGAATATAAAATATGTTACTTACCAACGCAGGAGCGGCAAAGCCAATAGAAAATCCTTATGAATATATAACTGCACTAGCACCTTATTAAACTGTAATAATTTGTATAACAATACCCTATTATTACGTTATTGCACAATTAAAAAAAATAGAACAATAAATCAAAACGAAACTTTGTTGGCTACATTGCTCAAAAAAGTTTTTATGTAAAATATTTTTTATGATAAGTGATACGACCTTCTCTTTAAAGTAACAGTTTTATTTATGACTAATAAGTAAAAGTTAAAAAAAAAAAGGTGTTTAACCGTTGGACGTATTTGTAATTTGTAATTTGAATAAGAAACAATACGATCTTCGTGTATAAGTTACGTGAAAATTGGATTTATGAAAAAGTTATACGTCAGATTTCGGCGGGAACGGGAGCTCGGCCCGCTCGTGCCGCGGTCTACAAGGAACTCATAGCGTCTTGGAAGGGCGAAAAGACGTTGGACCCTTGGCAAAGTAACTCTCATTTATTCTACGTCCACGGATCCCCTTCGTTTGTTTTGTTCGAGGTAGGGAGACAGTGGAGTCGTTTTATTGTATGAAAATTTAAAAAAAAACAGCTCCGTCTACGCTTTTAGTAAAGTCACTGATTGGGTCCGCTTGGAATTTGACTTATATAGTATTGTCTGACTTTGACTGTGACTCGATTTGTCATAAAATAGTTTGAAAGTAAACCATAGTCTTTTATGCTGACTAAATGCGGGTTGTTAGACTACACACATGAAAATATCATAAACGGCAGTGGTGTTTTGCGTAGCGTCACACTCTACTCTACAAATTTATCCAAATGAATTTTCGGAAAATAATTTAAATTTTTGTCTTTAATAACAATAATTGATTTTTTAACCTGCGTATCATGCCAATCATTAGAAACTCTTATTTATCAATTTCATTCCTAGTGTGCAGAAGCTTAGTTCGCTAGCTTCAAACGATAACAAAAATATAGTAAGAAAACTTACTTTTCTTCACACCAGAGTCACAACAGAGAGTATGACGTCACGCCATGCAAAACACCATTACCGTTGGTGATATTTTCTTAGACCAATTACCATACAGATAAGTTTGTTTCAAACGGCGTGACCTTCTTTAATCAATTTTTAAATCGCAAAATACTTAAGCTAAGTTTGCGAGTTTAAACAATTAAAAATTCCACCCCATTTTTGAAGGAAACTAAATCTCAAGATATTAATATATTATATAATATTTTTTAAATTGACTACATTTGCCTATCAGCTAATTAATTAAATTGCCCTCAACCTCTAGTTTGTCAAGAGACCTACCTATTATCTATAGAGAATACCTATTAAAAAAGTATCAGAAAAATTTAGGCTAATGCGTCTCTAAAGATTTTAACGAGTAAAGTACGGTTTCAACCAAATGTTCATTCTTGCTAATGTAAAAATAAATTTATTGTTATAAGCATAAGGTTTATGAGTATTCAAGCCAGGTGACTTGTAAAGGTTCAGTATGAAGGGTGCTTTCTTGACGATTTTTTCTCTTGTTATTGTGAGCATAAAAAGCGAAAACACCAGGGCTGAATTTTAAAAACCTTACTTAGAAATAATTATTCTTTTTTTACAGTGAAAATGGTATGGGACAACTGTCGAGAGGCGATCCAGCTATGAAACGCGCCACTGCCAGCAAAGGCACTGTGCCCCTATATATGCTTAACGTAACTGTATAAAAACTATTATAAAGTATTTCTTAAGCTTTTTTACCCGACTGCCAAGAAAGGGTCATGTTTTTCAAGCGTATCTTGCCCGTATGTGTGTAAATTTCTCTATTAGGTAGGTACTTCGTTTCTTCCAAACGGCCGAATGGATTACGACAATTAAAGTTTCGTTAGATTCGTGTTAATAACCTCAAGTGTCTTTAAATAAGTGTTAAAAAAACAAAGTGGCGGATTTTTGGCGCGAAATAGTGTAAGGTATTCTTAACAATGTGAACTTCAGAGATAGAATCAATATATATATTCCAACTAGTATTATAACGCTTTGTATGGGTTATTCCCTTCACTGCTGGCAGAAAAGTGAATTCGCTGCCGTAGTACCCTCTCCCAGCTCACTTCGGTTGGGTGATGATGCTACGCCAGCGCCCTCTAAGCTAACTTTAGTCTTACTACTTTCTAGTCAATGCACTGCTTATTAAATTATACATTTTAAACAATACATCTACACCAATTATACATTGTATACATAATTTAGTTTTTATTTAAGTATTCGACAGAGGCGACAACATCAGTAGAGTTTTTTGGCGGGACCGCGGGAAGAGTCGTGTCGATCCGTTGTATTTTTTTCCAAAACTTGTGTTTTGTCGAGTGTTTATGCATAAAAATGGTGGTGTTTTATTCATAAAGTGCCGAATTACATGCGTGAATGTGGGAAAATGATATAATGTGGTGAAACATGACTTTTCGTGGTGCTTCCAAAACTCCATCTATGGAACCGTGCTATGGAAGACAGATAACTAATAAATAAATAAATATCGTAGGACTATACACACAGCGCCATCTGGCCCCAAACTAAGCAGAGCTTGTGTGATGAACAAACATTTGTTTATTCATAAAATGTTTGCCCTGAGTGGAAATCGAACCCACGGCCTACAGCTCTCAAGGCAGATATACTACCAATGAGCCAACGGGGCTGTCCTAACGGATAGAATACCTAAATACTTTTTGCAAAGAGATGATTATTTTTTTAAGTAAAAAAATTAGTTAGCTAGATGCCATGTACAATTTAAAATACTTGTCTAGACATAAAGAAGAACCTCCTAAGTTTGACCCTGCCGTAGGAAGTAATGCACTGTGGGTTATTTTTAACGGTCATATTGTCGCGAGCCCTTATGAAGTGTTGCTAAACTGAGGGCCGTAACTAAATATTGACCACGTAACTTATTCAGTACTAGCTGTGTTCCACGGTTTCACTCATGTAGTGCTTGTAAATTATGATTATGACAATTAAATTAACGTGCCCTATGTTCTTTTTATATTACTGTAAACTGTTTTTACCGCGTATATATTTTTTTCATTACAGGAAATTTACACACAGCGCCATCTGACCCCAAACTAAGCAAAGCTTGTGCTATGGAAGACAGATAACTGATAGAATACTTTAAATACCTTTTTTTTTGTAAATAAATGCTTATAATACATACAGGACACCCAGACACACAAGAAACATTTGTTTTATTTGTCACAAAACGCTTGTCCTGGGTGGGAATCGAACCCACGCCATTCAGATCTTGGAGCAGACATACTACCAATGAACCAACAGGGCTGCCAATCTTGTATGAATTTATATCTGTACTTTATGCATTTGCCAGCATCAAGTAATTCAACATAAATGATTCGATTCGAGCTAGACAACCGAGTACCTACTAGAAACGCTATGGGTTCCTCACGAAGTTTTTCTTCACGGGGGCTCAATCTCAATCTCAATCTCCAGAACCTACGATACAAGTGTTAGCTTAGTGTAGGTTCTGTGTACCATTATTATTATTATCTGTAATGTGAATAAAGATTATTATTATTATTGTCTAAACTGAAAGTCTTACTTTTGGTTTATATGTGCTTTAGTTTTAGTTAGTGCTTAAAAAGATTCTAGATGGCGCTGTTCAACCCTAACACGCGCAAGCGTTTCGTTGCCGGGATTGTGAGCACCTTTGTAGGTTTGTTAAAAATAAAGTTTTTTCTTCTAACGCAAAATAGGTGTTTTCATAGCGATTGTAAACCCTATCCTGACTACTAAAGACTCCTGCTTAAGGCCTAAATTTTATTCAATTACTATTATTTTATTATTGTTGGGGGTTGATTTTACACTTTTTTGTTCTTTCTGTTCCTGTCAGACATTAAGTAGATTATTATGGTCTAGCTGCAGTGACGACATTTGCAGTTCAGTTTCTCCAGTCTTTTATTGGTTCCTCGTAGGATGATTGATTGATTGATTAAATGTTTCTTTACACACCAATACAGAAGAAAAAAATAATTAATTAACAGATTTAACAACTGGCGACCTTTTCACTGAAAGTGATCTCTTCCAGGCAACCTTAGGATGGAAAGAATCAGAGGAAGAAAAGAAGAAAAAAAACGGCGTGTGTCAATAACGAGGATATACATAACAACATAGAGAAATACATAACTATATCTACATTCCGATATAATATATCCTAATACATAAATTAATTAGAATAACTAAAAATACACTAATATATATAAAATTAATATTACATGAATATTAAATACATAATTGTATTTTTCACTATTTGTTTTTTTTTTAAATAGTCAGTTTCAAACTCTGTCTATCAGTACTCCGAGCGAAAATACTGCGCATTTACCTTGATGGAAAATTTTGAGACTGGCATCCCCCCATTATACGTAAACATCACTTGGTAAATTCTTGTTGTTGTTTTAAAAAGAAAAAGAAAGTAGCACTTTTTTACTTACAGGTAAAGGAATTTGTGATATTTAAAAATAAATCCGTTGCTTTGTATCTGAAAATTTATTTGGGGGTATATATCCTTAGCATAAAATCATCTAGGTAAGCACAACTGCAGAGTCAGATATTCTGCGGCCAAGTAGTTGTGTAGCTAAATCTTGCTGTATGGGATACTGCAGCTAGCAAAATTGCAGGGCTATTAAGACTAACCATCAAATGTCTCAAAGCAATAAGCGCCAAAGCAGCGATGGCTTTAGTTTTGTTACTCAAAGTTCTGGGCACCGATGATAGAACACTTACCACTAAAAAAAGAGTTTGTTTGTCTCATTTTTTTTACATAAACTTTCAGCATTTACATGGGCTCTTTCAATGCAGAGTGATTTTAAATAAAGTTGTGGCTATGCGACCCCTAAGTTGAGCGTCGTTTTTAAAATGCTTGTACATCTTACACAGCCAAGGCCAACTTAATGTGTGTTGGTTCCAGACCAAACGTCAACGTTTATTTAAAACGCGCAGGTTTTGAAATTGCTTTAACTTTCACGTACTCGTTTTTTTCTCGGTCGCCTCTGGTACCCCCTAGACGGGATGCTAGCAGCAATTACTTAAATAGCTTATAGGCTAATCCCGGACTGCCTCGGGCATGTGAACCGACCGCGCTAACCACTGAGCTAGCATCGCTACAACAGCTGAATGTGACGATAAAGTTGATATTTGTTTAGAATATGATGTCTTTTCTGAGATTCTCCATATACAGTGGGTTGTTGACATAATAATACACTTTTCTATTTCCAAAAGTAACCAGTTTTATTCATTGCGTTTGTTGATACAACTGGTTCTTATAACTACGTGACAAGCCCCAAACAATGACGCTCATATGAATACCGAATTAACGAGTATAGGTACATAATAGTTTGCTATGTACCTGTATGTATCAATACTAAGACTTTTGTTATTTTTCATTCATTAAATTGTATTATATATATTTTTTCTTTTTGATGTATTTTGAGGTGATATTTGTTATTTCATTTAAATAATACCTAGAGAGGTTATTTCTTCTTGTATATTGATTAGTGAAATATAAAATTACGTTATACGTTTTCTTTAAAATACAAATACAAATACAAATACAAATACTTTATTGATAACACCAATGTTACAAGTCACTTCAAAATTTTAAAGAAGTCATTAAATGGGTTTTAAAACACTGATTACATGTCAAAATAAGGCATGTCAATATCCAAACATGTCAATATAAAAATACTATCAATACAAAATATGTCAATATAACAATATGTCAATACCAAAACAATATATAAAATGTCATAGCTTAGATTTATTTTTAATTTAGCTGAAGTGCTTTTGTAGTTATCTTCGTGTTTTCAAGATACTTTCTAGATATATTTTTAATTAATTCAATGATTGGTGTTTTAGTTTTTATTGATAGCCTATTTGTTTTTTTTTTTAACTAATTTTTCAGTTTGTTGATCAACGGGTAAACTAGAACGATGCGTTATTGATATCATACTTTTGAGAAATCACTTGAATCAATTTGTGTTCGACATCTTAAAAAATCTTAAAAATGAATCCGTTGCTTTGTATCTGAAAATTTATTTGGGGGTATATATCCTTAGCATAAAATCATCTAGGTAAGCACAACTGCAGAGTCAGATATTCTGCGGCCAAGTAGTTGTGTAGCTAAATCTTGCTGTATGGGATACTGCAGCTAGCAAAATTGCAGGGCTATTAAGACTAACCATCAAATGTCTCAAAGCAATAAGCGCCAAAGCAGCGATGGCTTTAGTTTTGTTACTCAAAGTTCTGGGCACCGATGATAGAACACTTACCACTAAAAAAAGAGTTTGTTTGTCTCATTTTTTTTACATAAACTTTCAGCATTTACATGGGCTCTTTCAATGCAGAGTGATTTTAAATAAAGTTGTGGCTATGCGACCCCTAAGTTGAGCGTCGTTTTTAAAATGCTTGTACGTTATGCGCTTTCGTTTGAAATTAAACTGGTGAGCGAAACGTGACAGGACCTTCCTTTTTAGTTAATAAATTTTACTTAATAATATATTGAGAAGGTAAGTAACAATTATTTTTTAATTTATACTATTGTATTGTATTCTATTATCTCTATATGTTTTATTTTTATTTATTTTTCTTATTAGTGTTACATCTCCCGTCTGTTTCTTATATTTTCTTTTCTTGGTTGCCTGGAAAAGATCGCTGTTAGCGATAAGACCGCCACTGGTGACACTAGTTCATAAGGTTCCTTTGTTCTCTGTACTTTTTTCTTCTTATGGTTTTTTTTTTTTTATGTAAAAAGTAATGAGACGAAAGAGAAAGAGTGAAGATAAAAGAGGTGTGCACAATAAAGAGTTATACCTATCTATTATAAAGAAGAAAGATTTGATTGTTTGTTTGTTTGCATTGAATAGTCTCCGAAACTAATTGACCGATTCCGTAAATTCTTTCACCGTTAGGAAGCTACACTATCTCCGGGGGGCTTAGGCTACTTTTTATCTCTATACTCCCACGGGAACGGGAACTACGCGGGTGAAATCACGAGGCGTCCGCTAGTGTGAAATAAATCTACGTTTTGCCACCAACTCGTCTGATGGAAAGCAACGGTGCAGCCGAGGATGGGATGGAACACGTTGGTCTAGAAGAAATGCATTCACTCTTGTCTTAAAAACGCCCAAATTATAGTTCATAGGAAACATGAAAACATTGCATGGTGGTAGGGAACTTTCTAGGTCTCGGCTGGCTAGCTACCACCCTCAAGTTGAAAATCTGCTGCCAAGCATCTAACGGTGTGTTCCGGCAACCTCACTTGAAAGCCAGTTCCATTCCAGGTTTGGTATGCTTTACCATCTTTGACCACAGCGTCACTTAACATCAGGTGAGCTGTGGTCAAACACCTAGCCTGTCAACCATAAAAAAAGACCTGAAACTCGTCGTACATTTAAAACTCTTTGAAGAACCTTTATGGTTCTTTCAGTAAAAAAGGTGATATGAAACAGTTCTTGGTTTTCTTCTGGAGTACCACCAGAGCGTGAGCTATGGTCAACGCCTGTCAACCATAAAAAACAAAGAAGCCGGCAATGAGTTTCAGACTAAACTAAACTAAGATTTATAAACTATTCGCCTAGAGTCGTCGCTGCCTTATTATTTTTGTGTCCTGTATTGGGTTCAAACGGACACCTGGCTACTGATTATGCACTCGCGCACCATAAAACACGGCACGCGCGTGGCACAAGAACGGATGTCTCCAATTTTAAACGTGCCAGCCCTAATACCTGCCATATCTAAATGAACTTTGCCACAGATACTTAAGGTCTAGTTTCGTACACGATTTGGGCCCAGACACGCGTCGTCACAGTTTTAGATTCAAGAATACAGGATGTGTGGGAGTTCAAGGGTGACAACCCTATTTCTTAAGACGTTCAACAATATTGCTCGCGTGCCAGATGGTAAGAAATGTCCGTTATAAAGGAAAAAAATACCAGTGTTGAATGTTGATAATGTATTTTTATAATTACAGTGTAAACTCTATATAGCGACGCTGAGGGGACTGCGTAATGCGTATGTTCTGGCGTTATAGAGAGTTGTCGTTGTATGGAGAAGAAAGTTTGTGAGTAACTTCACTCTCACTCGGACGGTACTAGTGATCGGACGCATCTATGTACGTCTACCAACCATTTAAAATTTATACTCTTAACTTCTCTGTTATTCTTTGATATTAAGTTGTATTCTACATATGTGAGCAAAATTATTGTGACGTGCTGAATTGATTTAAATACCAATCGCGTATCGGTGCCACTTGGAATTGATATCACAGTGATAATACTATTATACTCAGTTAATCACAACCATTGGCAACTGACACTTAACCGCTGCACTTCTCGAACTACCCGCCCAAGATATGTTTAGAGATGTTGGAAAAATCACCCGTACACCGCCAGACGATAAAAATTCGGGTACCGACACTGACTTTAGCACAAAAACATCCACCGACGATACGAAAACTAATAATACCCGTAAGCGTACAAAGCGCGTCGCCGGTGAAAGCCACAGCGATGCATTGTCATGTTTCCAGGCCGAGATCAAGGACATGTTTACAGCGTTTACGTCTAGTTATAGTGCTCGACTCGACAAGATAGAGGAAAGCATCTCATCAAAAATACTTAATCAGACTGAAGACCTGCGGGGTACGTATCTCGACATCGAAAAATCTATGGACCATATGTCCGGTCAATTGGTTAGTCTGGAGTCAAAAATTCTGGTTTTTGAAGAACAGCGAAAGGACATGGTTACCTCGATTATACGAATAGACGACAAAATTGAGTCGGTGCAACGCGAAATCACAAAAACTTGCATCGAGATCAGAGGTGTCCCGAAAAAACCGCGCGAATCAAAACATGACCTGTACGAACTGATTCGTAATGCGTTTAAATTAGCTCAACAGGAGTTTACTCCTATGACAATAAGAGACGTTTTTCGTCTCCCTAGCAAACAAGAACACACCGTATCAACAGTGGTCGCCGAATTGTCAAACACTCTCGTCAAAGCCGACTTTCTGGAAAACATTAAAAAATACAACAAACTGCATCCACGCGAACCGCTACAATCACACGTACTCGGCCTTACAGATTCAAAGAACAACATCTATATATCTGACCACTTAACTCCAAAAATGAGACACCTGCATTACTTAGCTAGGGAATTTGTTAAAACTGAAGGCTATGCATTCTGTTGGACTGTCAACGGACGTGTTTTTATTAGAAGGCAGGAAGGCCATCCGTACATAAACATCAAATCGGAGGACCAGCTTGTTACGCTAAGAAGCCCGAAATGACTTCACTCGGAACTCCAATTCTATTGCTTCACATTGTATACTACCCATACTTTTATTTATACTCTGGCCATTAATCAGATTCGAAGTGTACTTTTTCTAACAGCTAAATACTTACGACCTGCCTGTATAACGTTATCTTACCTTGTCATACTTTACCAGCACTGGCATGTAGTTACTAAACGGCACTTACTAGTACTTATCCGACGGCTATGCTCACTTGCCTGCAATTATTGTATAACGATATCATACACATACCCCCAACTATTCCTCGTCTACCTACGCTGCTATATATATAACTTTAGCACAACTACTGACAACAATACTTCGACAATTACACGACACTTAAAACTACTCAATAACTTCTTACAACTTCATAAACATAACTCTGCGATAAATCATAATTACATGCTCATGACTGCTCGATACTTACTTACTGTACTTCTATGTAAATTCACTAAAATGTCAAAATGCTATCTACTTCCACAACTAATCTACCTCAACCTGCTTCCTTACAAATTCATTTTTAAAATAATAATGTGTTCATTGGTGCTTATAGGTTTACTCTTGCAGTTACCCGTTAACTACTCGTATCACATTCAAATGAACTTTTTTATACCAACAAAATATCATAAAATATATCCACAGCTACCTAATATCTACTATACAATTCCATCCTCACTTCCCCTATTCTGCATAACAATATCCTTACATACCTCTTTTGTAACAATATCAATAAACTATAGACATACAACTACACTTTACATAATAAACATATTATGCGTCTACATGCAGCTCCTTGTTCACATACAATTGTTATTGGTCAGTGGCTATTTTCCAAAAATAATTCGAAGCCGGGCTATTTCTCGAAACAGCCAACTACACAAATGTAGCATTATATACGACCTACCGGAATTAAAAACCTTTACCGGAACTATGTACTATACGAATGAAGTTAGTTATAATTCTCAACAATCCATATCGATACAGCTATCTAATCGCTTGTCAAAGTCCTGGTCTTTTGTTTTTCTTATTATATCAATGAAAGATCGTATTCATGATTATATTCACCTTATACTGGGTTTACTATTTTTAATTCAATTTAATTCGATACTAAGCTATGCTCATGACTATGTAAGCGGCAAACTATCTATCGAAACTATGATGAATAGTTCACTGCCTCAAATAAACAGCACGCTATTAATCACGATTCTTGCACACGGTATAATACCAAGTTCCACTAACAAGGTGCCTTGTTTATTATCTCAACTCGTGACCTATATTTTTGTCAACATTAGGGTCACCGAAAGCTCACTATTGCTAAATCAATTTTATAAAAACGGCGTAAGGCTTCTTGCTTCTAATAATAGCCACGATCATAATACGAAAGGATCGCTACTATACGCATCGCCTGGACTCGCTCAGCCGCCTAATACACCTAAACTCAAAGGTGTATTAAAACGGTTTACCTTTTTTCAAGCTCTCGCTCTGGTTATGGTAATGATCTGTTACCATTTTGCTAAACAATTGTTAATTGATTTAGCAAGAATTATGATTGAAAATATTAATATTTTTATCTCGACTAATTTAATGACCTCAATTCACACTGATGTCTGTAAAAATATATGTTATATATGTTCTACTTTTTTATACAATCATGGCCCTAAATAAATTAAATGAAGAACTGGATGACATATGTCTTAACCCCAGTTACCAAGTAATTAGTGCGGAGTTATGTATACAACACTTAGGAAATGTGAATAATAATTTAACAATTGTTTCACAGAATATACGAAGCGTTCGTCATAACCTAGACAAGTTTTTAATTTTTGTAAAGAGACTGAATTTTACACCTGACATTATTATTTTGACCGAATGTTGGTTAAACAATAGTTTTAGTGAAACCAACATTGATAACTACAAGTGTCATTACTCTAAGATTTACATAAACCAAAATGATGGCATTATTATATACCATAAAAGCAATCTTAAAGTTAATATCAAGGAGCCATCTTTTAGAGACGGAAGCTGTCTTATTATTGACGTAAATAGTATTTTTAGAATAATAGCTATTTACAGGTCGCCATCGTTTTCAAACATAGGAAACTTTCTTACCTCTTTGGAAACGATAATGACAGAGTGCAATAGAGAATGTAACATTATTACAGGAGACATTAATATAAATATAAAAGACGAATTAATTGACGAAAACGCTGAAAGTTACTTAAGTGTCACTGCAAAATACGGGTTTATTCCAGGCCATACATTACCAACTAGACTAAATAACTGTCTTGATCATTTCCTTATGAAATCTAAAATGAAATGTACAGTTGTTGTTTGCAAAGCTGATATTACCGACCACGATACTATTATAGCTTCAATTAATAAAAAACCTACTAGGGCCACACTTGCAAGCAAAATGATTCAGAAAATTGATTATGTAGGATTACTTAACGACATTAAGAACATTTTCTGGGACAAATTTTATTTACATGTCGACATTAATGACGCAACAAATGAATTCATAAAAACTATCCAAGATCTCATAAATAAACACAAAAGTAAACCTCGAAAATTTAAAAAACAAACCGACTGCCTTCTACCTTGGTTTACACCTTCACTATTAAGATGTACACAACGTCGAGACCACATGCATTTATTAGTCAGAAATAGCCCTAATAACGATACTCTAGCAAAAAAATATAAACACTACCGTAACATTTGTAATAACCTTATTAAAAATGTTAAAAACGATTATGAGCGGAACGAGCTATTGAATTGCAAAGGGGATAGTAAAAAAACATGGTCTACGCTCAAGAAAATATGCGGTATGAGCATTAAGAAATCACCTAGTACTGATCTGTTCCAAGCCAACATAAATCCAATTGAGTCACTTAATGCAGTAAATGGTTACTTTAGCTCAGTCGGCGAAAACCTTGCGAATATTATTTTACATAATATCAATAAAACTGAAACTCAGCTCGCCTCTGACATTAAAGAGCCCCATTTCTCTAACAAAAATCCTGAATCTTTTTTCTTTATCCCTACTTATGAAAAAGAAATCTGCAAAATTATCGGTAGCCTGAAACTCAAATCAGCAGCTGGTCATGACGGGATTAGTAATGAAGTTTTTATTAAAGCAAAGGAATTCTTAGCTGGCCCCATCGCATTCTTATGCAATCTGAGTCTGACTAATGGCAAGGTGCCTGATTGCTTCAAACGAGCCAATGTGACACCAATCTTTAAGGATGGCAACAAAAGCGTTGTGTCAAACTACAGACCTATCTCTCTTCTAAGCTGTCTATCCAAGATCATCGAGAAAGTTGTTAACTCGAGAATTCTTAGGTTTCTAGAATCACAGAACCTGCTATCAGAACAACAGTTTGGTTTCCGCTCCAATAGATCTACTGAAGATGCAGTGACCTCATTAAGCGACTTTGTGGCTGGCAAGATCGATGAAGGCTTTAGCTGTGCTGGAGTCTTTCTCGATCTTGCTAAAGCCTTCGATACGGTGTCACGAGTAATTTTATTAAAAAAGCTGGAACTGTCAGGCATACGTGGAATACCACTCCAGTGGTTCAAGTCCTATCTAGAAAACAGAATTCAAAAAGTGTGCATAGATGACCTGAGCAGTGACTCCAATACTGTCAACTTCGGTGTCCCCCAAGGAAGTGTCCTTGGTCCAACCCTTTTTTTGGTGTATATAAACGACCTATGCTCGTTAAACCTCCGTCAAGGTAGCTTCTTCACTTTTGCTGATGACACTGCGCTTGTGTTCTATGGAGAATCATGGACATCTGTTCAAGCTATAGCTCAAGAGGGTCTAAATCGTGTTGGTACTTGGTTACAAAATAATCTCCTGACACTAAATGCCACTAAAACTAAAACTATTGCTTTTAGCATCTCAAATCGTTCTGCGCCAATAAGTCCGCTAGACCTAAAATTTCATAGATGCCAATCTGACAGATTTGACAATTGTGATTGCACCAAACTTGAGCAAGTTTCTCTTCTCAAATATCTAGGCGTTGTGTTGGATGAACATCTTACTTGGGAATCACATATTATAACCCTTGCCGGCAGAGTTAGGAAGTTAATGTATATTTTCAAGCAACTTAGAGCTTCAGCCTCTTTAGAGGTTATTAATTTGGTTTACAACTCTCTCTGTAAATCTATTCTAAGCTATTGTGCAGTGGTGTGGGGAGGTGCAGCTAAAACACATATCATTAAACTTGAGCGAGCACAAAGGGCGGTGCTAAAAGTAGCGTTTAGGAAACCTTTTCTTTATCCCACCGAAGCTCTTTATAAAGAATGTGGACATTTACAAGTTCGCCAGCTTTATATAGTTAGTGTCATATTGAGATTTCATAAAATAGCACCAACCACTCTTGAAATACCTTACCGTCACATACGTTGGAAACTCCCCCCCAGAAAAACAGAATTCTTCAAAAGGACCTTCACATGGGCCGGGCCCTATATTTATAGTAAAGTAAATAAAATTCTTAACGTTTTACCCCTTATTAGGCACCGCTGTAAAACGATACTCCACAAATGGCTGCTCGGTATGACTAACGCTGAGACAGAAAAATTCCTTCTTATTGTTAACTAGCAGGATTTGCCCTTAAGTAAATTGCTGCACAGCAATTTACTTGAAAGCTGAATGCCTTTATTATTTTCTAGTGGACGCCTCGCGGTATCACCCGCATAGTTGTCGTTCCCGTGGGAATACAGGGATAAAAAGTAGCCTATGTCACCCGGAGATAGTGTAAGTTCCCAACGGTAATAGAATTCTTGAAATCGGTCCTGTAGTTTTGGAGTCAATTCAAAACACACAAACAACCATATCTTTCCTCTTTATAACAGTATAGAAAATAGATAGATAGATGGATAGACACAGACGCATACTCTCACGCTCTCTCTTTTACACACACTCTAATACACACACACGTGAATATATATAACACTTATATTGCTTGTTTTTATTTATTTAATTTTATGTGGGTAAGTATCTAAGTATATATTACATTTTCCGATCACAGTACCTTTATGTAACACTTAACCATCAATGCTGCTGATCTCCACAACACAGGGAATCCTAGTGTGGAGATCAACGTCCGTCATAACTCCCCATTCCATTACCTAATTATCTAATTACAGTACCTGCCCATCTTTAGGAAATGTATCTATATACAATTAATTTACTAAGATAAATATCATGTGATGTAGGTACTCATGATGTTCGTCGCATAAGTACTGTATTTTTTTAGTCTTGTTTATACAAACTGCTGCCTTGTGATATTACAAATGTATTTCAAATTATAATTTTACATGTATCATACTAATAGGCAGGTATCTATTAATGCGCAAGATATTTGTATATTATGTTTCTAGTATCTGCTATAACCCTGTACCTACTGAAATGTCTTGTAAAATTCATCTGTAAAAATTCAAATAAAGTTATTATTATTCCAGTTATTATTATTATTATTATTATTAACTAAGAATATGATAATGTGTTGAAAATGCATAATAATAACCTAACAACAGTCTAGCAACTGAGGCAAACACGTGCAAAGTAATTACAACAAACAAAAGAACGAATTTTTTAGAATCTCTGGTTCGTATGATGCCGACAGTCGAGGTGAATAAGAGCCAGACAATAAAACAACAAAATGACAAACAAAAGAACGTACACGACTGCTGTTCTTATCAATTTCGGCAACTTAGAAACAAACAAACAGTAGGCGCTTTATTAGTTCCCGAAATGACTTGCTTTATAACGACATATTGTAGTCGTTATGTAGAGTATGTGTGATGATACATAGAGTGTATCATTGTATGGACAACAAGGCAAACCAACCAAAGTCGAGTAATTTTGACGTTTTAGGGAGTTTGACGTTAAGTCGAGTGACGTTACATGGAGTTTAACTGTATGTTTTTGTTTCAAGGCATTCCTAGGAACGTATGCGTGTCTTACAGCTTTAGTCAGAGACCTTAATTAAATAATGATAAATGGCTCAGTTGATAACTAAAATTATTTAGCAATACACAGCGTCACATTTAGCGGAGCAAATATATGACAGTTAAAAGTCGATGTTATGATTCGTACGATTCATTTATCTATCTATACTACTATAAAGTAAATAAATAAATAAATGTCACAGGACATTACACACAGCGCCATCTGACCTCAAACTAAGCAAAGCTTGTATGTATTATGAAAGTCAGATAACTGATAGAATACTTTTTTTTTTGTAAATACATACCTGCTTATAATACATATAGTATACACCCAGACACAGAACAAACATTTTTTTATACCACAAAGTTTGTCCTGGGTCGGAATCGAACCTACACCCTTCAGCTCTTGAAGCAGACTTACTACCAACGAACCAACAGGGATGTCGAAGAGGAAAGATTTGATTGTTTGTTTGTTTGTATTGAATAGACTCCGAAACTACTGGACCGATTTCAAAAATTCTGTTGGGGTTTCTTGGGATTTCAAAAATTCTGTTGGGGCCACATCATGACTTACCATCAGGTTAGTTGGTGGTCAAACGTACTTGTATTAAAAAAATGGCATCATCATTATCATCAGCCTATCGAAGTCATAGGCCTCTCCCAAGACACGTCACTCAGTCCGATCTTCGGCTTTTCGCCATCCACCACCAGCTACGTATATCGTCACTCCATCGAGTCTCAGGGCGTCCTACGCTACGTTTGCCAATACGCGGTTTCCACTCTAGAACACGTCTACCCCAGCGGTTATCGGTTCTGCGACAGATATGTCCAGCCCATTGCCACTTCAGCTTACTAATACGCTGAGCTATGTCAATGACTTTCGTTCTCTGGCGAATTATTTCGTTTCGGATACGATCCCTCAGAGAAATGGCAAGCATAGCTCTTTCCATAGCTCGCTGAGCGACTTTGAGCTTACGGACCATTCCCGCTGTAAGTGTCCACGTTTCGGCTCCGTAGCTCATCAGGTACCTACTTAAACGTTTAAAAAAAAGTTATTTTTGTGTAAGTACAAATTTCAAAGGCTTCCACATACTCACTGTGCTTATGAAGTATGTGGAATCGAAGCGTTTAGTATGTACGTGGGGAATGCCTACCGACGCAAAGCAAACATAATAATAATTTGGTACCCAGGAAATAAAACAGGCTGCTATGTTATTGTCTTTTTTTTCGTAGTCGGATAAAAAGAAATTAACTCGTGTTCGTTGAAAACTTCGTCCGTTACTTTTGGTCGGTTAAAAGGTTAAATAACGTGGCTGGGTAAAGCGACCTTTGCTTGCGGACCCGTAATAAAGTTGATCAAACATTGTCCTGGGCCGGTATAGTTCTCCAAGAGTTTGTTTGGAAAGTCCCACAAACATCGTAACTCTGTTCTTCCATCGTAAAACTTATTACTTTCCCTCCTTAGCTAACTTTCATTACTGATATAGAATAGATAAAGTGCAAGATATCTTTTTACAGTCATGATATAAGTGGAAATATCAAAAAGCTGCTAACTAATTGGATTAGTTTTAAAACATATGAAGAAACAGAAGCACTGCTAGAAAAACCAATATAATGTGCCTAAGCTACCTATAATGTAAACCTATATTATTTTAGCAATGTCGTAACAAAATTAAATGTTTAAGTAAACATACCAATACACCTCCAAATACACTCTCTTCCACTCTTGCATACATACAATCACGCACACACATACACACACACACACACACACAGTCACACACACCCTACATGCTTATTTAATTTATCGATATACATAGATATAGAAGAGCGGGATCTTCTGCCACAGGTATTCTTTATACTTACCAGAAGGTACTATTTTGTAAGAGAAACTGGTAACCGAAATAAATAATTATTATTTTCATTTTCAAGATAGATATTTTTTGCTCACTTACTAGCATTTGCCCGCAGCTTTGCTTACGTTTGGTTATTTTACAAAATAATTTCATAAATTCGTTTTTTAATTTAATTTGTATCCTCTTGTAAGTCGTTTTTTTAATGGTAATATTCTAGATGTTTGACCACACGACACATGATGTTTTAGTGACGGTGTGGTCGAAGATGGTAAGCACACCTAGCTTGGAATGGAGCTGCCTCTCAAGTGAGGCTGCCGGAACACACAGATGATTAGCGGTAACTTTACAACTTGAGGG
The DNA here is from genome assembly GCA_905404145.2 of Biston betularia. Taxonomy (NCBI): domain Eukaryota; kingdom Metazoa; phylum Arthropoda; class Insecta; order Lepidoptera; family Geometridae; genus Biston; species Biston betularia. Next base: position 9,540,531 of record FR989879.1, read on the forward strand.
TGATAGCTACCACCACGCTATTGTTTCCTTATGATATTTTCATTCACCAGCATCTCAAGCTCATTGTTGGGGTTTGAACCCACGCCTTTCGCCGACGTGCGAACTGACCTCGCTAACCGCTGAGCTATTATCCCTAAACCTGGCACCTATTGCGCTTAGCTTAAGTTATATTCATTAGAGGTAAAATTGTGTTAAGTTGACAAAGGTCACGGACCCCATCTGTGTCTGTGAAACGAATTAAAAACAAAAGAAAAATAGTAGTTACCATTAGAAAAACTAATCAAATTTACAGCCCTATTGGTTCACTGGTAGTATGTGTTCTTCGAGAGCTGAAAGGCGTGGGTTCGATTCCTACTCAGGACTAACATTTGTGTGACCGATGTTTGTACTGTGTCTAGGTGCGATGTACGTATTATAAGTATGTATTTACAAAAAAAGTATTCTATCAGTTATCTGTCTTCCATAGTACAAGCTCTGCTTAGTTTGGTGTCAGATGGCGCTGTGTGTAATGTCCTATAATATATTTTTTTAAATACTTAAGAAACGGTAACTGTACATCTTTTACGGTTAAAAAACATAATATACGTCCAGTATTTATTTCACATATTTTTTATATTATATCCTTGATAGTAAATTGTAGGCTGGGCGTACCAATGAGTTTTAAAACTATTCTAACAGTTAAAAAAGTATTCTATCAGTTACCCGAATTCCATAGTACCTAACTTTGCTTAGTTCAGGGTCAGATGGCGCTGTGTGTAACGTCCTACTATATTTATTAATAGATAACAGTTTGTTTTTGTAAATACATACATAACACCCATGCATAGAATAAACATTTATCGTCACATAAATATTTTTCCTAGTGGGAATTGAACCCACATCCTAAGATAAGGTCCGAAGGTCTTGAAGCAGACATTCTACCAAATTAGTAGGTAGTAGGTAGTAGTCACTGTAGGTATTTGTATACAGCGCGTGCCTATCGCTACGAACACAGTAAGTACACTGCCATAGAATAAGCAACAGAAATTGTTTATTACCCAATCCAACGTTTAGACGTGAAAAGTTAACAAACAGACAATATTCAAGGTAAATGTATATTTAGTTTCTTTCCGCTTAACAGTCGTTTCAGTTACAACAGTGATGAGCATTTAAATTTAACAATAATTTAATAATTAAAAACTTATCCGAAACTTTGCTTAGTAGGTATCTAAAATCACAAGTCTTCTCATCTTCGTCTTCGTCTTCGCATTTTCCCGCTGCAGTAATCATTTGTTTCACGACACGTTTATAAATTCAATAATATATAGAAACATCTGACTATATAATTGATTGATTCAGGCGTTACTTTGCGGAAGTTTATTTTGAACATTCAAGGTGAATATATAATTAGTTTATTTCCGCTTAACAGTCGTTTCAGTTACAACAGTGAAGAGGACTTAAATTTAACAACCATTTTGTTAATTAAAACACTTAATCGTTGTTTTACTTAATATCTAGAACTAATTTTGACCATAAACTAAAACTAAACTAACTTAGATTTTTGTTTAAAAACTTATTAAACAAAAATCTAATTCAAATAATCACAATTCTAAATATCCTCTTCTCGCTGCAGTAACCACTTGCCGACACGTGTTTCACCTCTACACGAGACATGCTCAGGACGTGTTGACTCTTCGAGCCCCTGGTCGAGACTGAGTAATCTGGCATCTACAGCGTCACCGGACTGTGGCGAGCGCCAAGGGCGCTGAGCCTAAAGGTTAAAAGCGACTAGCGCAAGGGCACCAGAGCGGTACGAACCTCGGCTTGGGCTGTCGCCAGACGAAGGGGGCCTGTCTTGCCCTGAGTGGGCCCTACAATAGGTTGAAATCTAAGCAAGTGAGTGAGTATTTTATCTACACTAAGCTGATTGATCTTTAGACAGATCTATATAGAGAGAGTGCGACCTCGCCGGCGAGGTCGACGTATGCTGGCGCCAATACCAAAAACGGAATACCTCCTGTTGCTAGGGACGGGTCGGGAGTCCCCAATGCCGCCGAGGTGACGACGTCGATGGGGTCCTCTGGGTCTTCTAGGACGTGTCTGGGACGACGTCGGAAGTCGGGTGGGTTTGTCGCGTCTGTCGCGTAGTTCGAGGCTTGGACTACTAAGGGGCGTGATAGTAATTCGAAGTAATGACGAATAGAGAGGAACTCGAGATCGCAATGCAGGTCAGCGTTTTGCACCAACTAGCGAGCGCCGACTGCATTGCGTATGTAATGGTTCTGGATAACTTGGAGTTTATCCAGATCTAAGTTGGACGTGTGGGCGAACACAACTGATGCGTATGACATGGCGGGGCGGATACAGGTAGAAGGTAGGTGTAGATTGTCACCTTATTTGTAAGGGACAATTTACTGTGCCTGTTGAGGAGGGGGAAGACACGGCCTGAAAAGAAGGCCGCTGGGTTGCGGACTGTTTGAATGTGCTTCGAGAAGGAGAGTCGACAATCAAAGGTTACACCGAGATACTTGGTAGCGAAGGTCCAGAGGATGGGCTGACCGTGAAGCGTGAGGTGATTGGGGTAAAAAGGTAGGTTTTTAGAAGGATGATAGTACATTGCTGCACTTTTATCGGGATTGACTTTTTGTCGGATGAAACTTTGCGATGTCACCTGGTTTGGATGGTAATTTGTGAATAGTGTCATTACAAAGAAACGTTATAGAAAGTAGTATTATAATTTCTTATCAATATCAGCTTTACTATAACAATCAATAAGTCACAAAGACAACATTGAACATAGTTGGTATGGGTAACCCAAGTGGCACCCATACCATTGGTGAAAACTTGGTCTACTATCCTAATCAGCGTACCCCACTACACTCCTAATTAGCGGTAGCTGTATTTTCGTTTCCAAACGCTGGCAGCAGTTTAAATTTAAGGACCCATCATTGAGTTACAGTTATGTGCTATGTTTGCTGATTCTTCGTCGCTGTTCTAGAACTCTACATCATTTGAATCTTTGGAACCGCAAAAACTTTGAACTCTTGTACTTCCATCTATGACTGTTTTGTTATATTTCAAGCCATAATATAAAATGTACAATAAAGATCATACTTGAAACAATAGCTTAAATTACTTGTATTGTTCTCATTTTAACATTTGATTGAGACATTGTTTAAAATGTGTAAAAGTTGTTTCATTTACGATAACTTATTGATTTAAGTAGACACAATTGTTAAATTAACGCATTTTACGTCAATAAATATTGAAAATTTTGGTATAAAAAGGGGGCGAAATAAGAAATTGGCATCAGTCCGATCCCAAGCTCTCAAAATGAGAGTCACCGCGTTCGTGATCCTGTTCTGCGTTGTGCAGGTGAGTCCTTAATCTTCATTGCTTTTCTTTTTGCTGACCCTTAATTTAATATAAGTATGATTTTAAAGCAACTTTGGCTGCTTGTTACGTAGTCATGATAACGGTCCCTCCAATCTGAATATTTTGTATAGAGATACGAAACAATTCAGAAAAAAACAAGAAATCGAAAATCAAACACACAAGAAAAATTCAAAAAAATAATACCTAAATCATTTTTATCTGAAATTGTAAACAAGAATTGGGCTGCATTTTATTTTCATTCTTGTCTACTTGCATTTTTATCACCAAAACAAGAAAATTTTAATGTGTTAATGGGTTAGTTACGCTTTTTAAAACTTCAATGTACCTACTGTCGTTTATACTGAAACAGAAATGAAAAAATGCATCGTAGGACAGCTGTGAAAAGGTTTTTCTATACTTAACACATAACTAGGTGATTACCGCGGCGTCTTTTGCGTAGTCGAGCTATTTCCGATGCAAAGAAATCCCAACAAAAATACAAATACATTTACATTTTTTTAATGTAATATTTATGAGACGAATTGCTCTCCTGGTGGTAAGAGACAACGCATGACCATTACTCCGATACACATAACTTTAAATAATAAAACAAAGTGGAACAAACTGGACGTTATTGTAAACATCAAGGCAGGCAAACATTTGTTTTTTTTTTATATTTTTTTTTTCCTTTTATAATTTTACGTAATTTTATTAATAATATTGTATTTTTTTTTAATGTAAAAAAAGTAATGAGACGAACGTGACGCTCTCCTGATGGTAAGAGATAACGCCTGTCCACGATCATTGCAGCGATACACAGAGACTTTGAGTAACAAAACAAAAGTCGAGGGTATCACTGCTTTGGCGCTCATTACTTGGAGACTTTCGATGGTTAGTCTCAACAGCCCAGTAATTTCACTAGCTGCAGTACCCTTCAAACCGGAACACAGTAATGTTTACACACTACTACTAAGCGGCAGAACAACTGGTACTGCGGTGGTACCTACCTAGACGACCACCTGCTAAGAAAATCTACCACCAAGTAAACTATACTTACTTAAAATTTAATATCTTTTGAGTTTGCAGTACTTTGATTTTGGATTTTATTTATGACTTTTGCGCGAACCCGACAAAAAACACTGTTTTGGGTATCTAGGTATATTCGATAGTATAGTTCTGCAGGTTAAACATTTTCCAAAAAAATTAATGTACTGGGTTAGTTGTTCAGTTTTATTATATGTATAGGTACGTATATATTTGACGGTATCGAATATTTAACTCGATTAGAATAACACGCTGTCTCTACAAGCTTAGTTTAAAAATACAAATGAAATTTTATTGCCATTTCTCAATTTTTCTTTACGAGAGTGTACATTTTATAAAGTAGAAAAATTTGCGGGAAATTACAAATAAAAGTTTTACTGACCTATGCTGTAAATACAAATGTGTGTTTGTTGGTATGTCAGTTTTTCTTTCACATTTTCACTTGGTGGTCCACCTCATTAGTAGGAGGTCGTCTAGGTAGGTACCAACGCAGTGGTGCATGTTTTGCCATCAAGCAGTAGTGTGTGAACATTGCTGTGTTCAGGTTTGAAGGATAATTCATCTAACGAAATTATAGAGGTTTAGAGACCAATGATCACACGTCTCAAAGTAATAAGCGCCAAACTAGCGATACTCGAGAGTGTATCGTTCATATCGTTATTTTTACCTAAATAATGTATCGGGTTGATTTTGGGTATGTTTAGTGCAGTTTAAAAATTTGAAACTGACATACTAACTTTATATCTCGAAAAAAAAACTACAATTTCCGAAAGGAGATGAAACCACGGTGTATTACTAGTATGATGTAATTAAATCTTATGAAAATACGTGGATATAGTTAAAACCTGCAAAACTTGATGAAAGAGAGAGAGAGTACACTTAAGGCGCTTACGAAAATTTATCATGAAAAAAGATTTTTTTTTGTTTCAGTATGTATCTGCCGATTTTTTAGATATGGAGTCTGATATACGAAAAAATGCTATATTAGACAATAAAAATTTCACAGAAGAAATAACAATTGGCCGTGATGGCAAAAAACATCTCAGTACGGTAAAAACTACGACACTACATGCAATGTCCAAACAGAAAGCCCACCATGGCCAAAAGATAGTTAAAACTTTCACAATCGAGGTAGACGAATTTGGCCATGAAAAAATTATGGAAAAAGAAATGGTAGTTGATACAGATGACACCACACCTTCATCTTCATCATCCAGTTCATCGAGTAGTTCTGCATCTTCTTCGAGCGCTAGTAGTGCCTCAGCTGGTGTTGGACAATCTGGCGGATATGGCAGGCAAGGACCATCAACTGCGACATCCGGACAAAACAGAGCCGATATTATAAATATTAAAGGAGTTTCAGATGGCTCTGCTTCATCTAGTTCATCTAGTTCTTCATCAAGCTCGTCCAGTGCAGGAGGATATAGAGCAGGAGGATATGGAGCAGGAGGTTATGGAAGTTTTGGTACTGGAGCTGGGGCACAAGGTTACGGATTTGGTGCTGGAGCAGGAGCTGGTGCTGGAGCAGGTAACGGGGCAGGAGGATACGGGGCAGGAGGATACGGGGCAGGAGAAAACGGGGCAGGAGGATACGGGGCAGGAGGGTACGGAAGAGATGGTTTAGGCTCAGGGGCAGGTGGTGCATCAGCTTCTGCAGCAGCAGCAAGTAGGTCATCGGCTGCCTTCAACCGATTAGGTGGCCAAGGAGGCTATGGAGGGGATAGTTACGGGATCGGTGCTGGAGCAGGTGCTGGAGCAGGAAGATTCGGAGAACGTGGTGTAGGCTCAGCGGCAGGTAGTGCATCAGCTTCCGCATCAGCAAGCGCAAGTGGATACGATAGCGAAGGCATCTTTGGACCATACGGACAAAGATTCGGCGCAGGAATTAACGGTGCTGGTTCTTCATCGTCTAATTCAGTCTCGTCCAGCACAACAACATCATCAAACGGATCAGACGGACTAGACGTCATTATAATTGGAAACCTAAATGGTGATGGCTCATCTTCGTCTAGCTCGAGCAGTGCATCAGCTGCCTCGTCAAGCGCAGGTGGTTCCGGAGGTTATGGATCTAGCGGATACGGATTTGGTGCTGGAGCAGGAGCTGGTGCTGGAGCAGGTAACGGGGCAGGAGGATACGGGGCAGGAGGATACGGGGCAGGAGGGTACGGAAGAGATGGTTTAGGCTCAGGGGCAGGTGGCGCATCAGCTTCTGCAGCAGCAGCAAGTAGGTCATCGGCTGCCTTCAACCAATTAGGTGGCCTAGGAGGCTATGGAGGTGACGGTTACGGGCTCGGTGCTGGAGCAGGCGCTGGAGCCGGTGCTGGAGCAGGTGCTGGAGCTGGTGCTGGAGCGGGTAACGGGGCAGGAGGATACGGGGCAGGAGGATACGGGGCAGGAGGATACGGAGCAGGAGGATACGGGGCAGAAGGATACGGGGCAGGAGGATACGGGGCAGGTGGATATGGAAGAGATGGTTTAAGCTCAGGGGCAGGTGGTGCATCAGCTTCTGCAGCAGCAGCAAGTAGCTCATCGGCTGCCTTCAACCAATTAGGTGGCCTAGGAGGCTTTGGAGGTGACGGTTACGGGCTCGGTGCTGGAGCAGGCGCTGGAGCCGGTGCTGGAGCAGGTGCTGGAGCAGGAAGATTCGGAGAACGTGGTTTTGGAGACGATAGCGAAGGTTACTTTGGACAAAACGGACAAAGGTTCGGCGCAGGAATTAACGGTGCTGGTTCTTCATCTTCTGCTTCAACCTCGTCCAGCTCAACGTCATCATCGAACAGATCAAATGGGCCAGCCCTTATTGTAATTGGAGGCCTAAATGGTGATGGCTCATCTTCGTCCAGCTCAAGCAGTGCATCATCTGCCTCGTCTAGCGCAGGTGGTTCCGGAGGTTATGGATCTAACGGGGCAGGAGGATACGGGGCAGAAGGATACGGGGCAGGAGGATACGGGGCAGGTGAATATGGAAGAGATGGTTTAAGCTCAGGGGCAGGTGGTGCATCAGCTTCTGCAGCAGCAGCAAGTAGCTCATCGGCTGCCTTCAACCAATTAGGTGGCCTAGGAGGCTATGGAGGTGACGGTTACGGGCTCGGTGCTGGAGCAGGCGCTGGAGCCGGTGCTGGAGCAGGTGCTGGAGCAGGAAGATTCGGAGAACGTGGTTTCGGAGACGATAGCGAAGGTTACTTTGGACAAAACGGACAAAGGTTCGGCGCAGGAATTAACGGTGCTGGTTCTTCATCTTCTACTTCAACCTCGTCCAGCTCAACGTCATCATCGAACGGATCAGACGGACCAGCTCTTATTATAATTGGAGGCCTAAATGGTGATGGCTCATCTTCGTCCAGCTCGAGCAGCGCATCATCTGCCTCGTCTAGCACAGGTGGTTCCGGAGGTTATGGATCTAACGGGGCAGGAGGATACGGGGCAGGTGGATATGGAAGAGATGGTTTAAGCTCAGGGGCAGGTGGTGCATCAGCTTCTGCAGCAGCAGCAAGTAGCTCATCGGCTGCCTTCAACCAATTAGGTGGCCTAGGAGGCTATGGAGGTGATGGTTACGGGCTCGGTGCTGGAGCAGGCGCTGGAGCCGGTGCTGGAGCAGGTGCTGGAGCTGGTGCTGGAGCGGGTTACGGGGCAGGAGGATACGGGGCAGGAGGATACGGGGCAGGAGGATACGGAGCAGGAGGATACGGGGCAGAAGGATACGGGGCAGGAGGATACGGGGCAGGTGGATATGGAAGTGATGGTTTAAGCTCAGGGGCAGGTGGTGCATCAGCTTCTGCAGCAGCAGCAAGTAGCTCATCGGCTGCCTTCAACCAATTAGGTGGCCTAGGAGGCTTTGGAGGTGACGGTTACGGGCTCGGTGCTGGAGCAGGCGCTGGAGCCGGTGCTGGAGCAGGTGCTGGAGCAGGAAGATTCGGAGAACGTGGTTTCGGAGACGACAGCGAAGGCTATTTTGGACGAAACGGACAAAGATTCGGCGCAGGAATTAACGGTGCTAGTTCTTCATCTTCTACTTCAACCTCGTCCAGCTCAACGTCATCATCGAACGGATCAGACGGACCAGCTCTTATTATAATTGGAGGCCTAAATGGTGATGGCTCATCTTCGTCCAGCTCGAGCAGCGCATCATCTGCCTCGTCTAGCACAGGTGGTTCCGGAGGTTATGGATCTAACGGGGCAGGAGGATACGGGGCAGGTGGATATGGAAGAGATGGTTTAAGCTCAGGGGCAGGTGGTGCATCAGCTTCTGCAGCAGCGGCAAGTAGCTCATCGGCTGCCTTCAACCGATTAGGTGGCCTAGGAGGCTATGGAGATGACGGTTACGGGCTCGGTGCTGGAGCAGGCGCTGGAGCCAGTGCTGGAGCAGGTGTTGGAGCTGGTGCTGGAGCGGGTTACGGGGCAGGAGGATACGGGGCAGGAGGATACGGAGCAGGAGGATACGGGGCAGAAGGATACGGGGCAGGAGGATACGGGGCAGGTGGATATGGAAGTGATGGTTTAAGCTCAGGGGCAGGTGGTGCATCAGCTTCTGCAGCAGCAGCAAGTAGCTCATCGGCTGCTTTCAACCAATTAGGTGGCCTAGGAGGCTATGGAGGTGCCGGTTACGGGCTCGGTGCTGGAGCAGGCGCTGGAGCTAGTGCTGGAGCAGGTGCTGGAGCTGGTGCTGGAGCGGGTAACGGGGCAGGAGGATACGGGGCAGGAGGATACGGAGCAGAAGGATACGGGGCAGGTGGATACGGGGCAAGAGGATACGGAAGAGATGGTTTAAGCTCAGGGGCAGCTAGTGCATCAGCGTCCTCATCAGCAGGCGCAGAAGGATACGATAACGCAGGCATCTTTGGACCATACGGACAAAGATTCGGCGCGGGAATTAACGGTGCTGATTCTTCATCTTCTGCTTCAACCTCGTCTAGCTCAACGTCATCATCGAACGGATCAGACGGACCAGCTCTTATTATAATTGGAGGCCTAAATGGTGATGGCTCATCTTCGTCCAGCTCGAGCAGCGCATCATCTGCCTCGTCTAGCACAGGTGGTTCCGGAGGTTATGGATCTAACGGGGCAGGAGGATACGGGGCAGGTGGATATGGAAGAGATGGTTTAAGCTCAGGGGCAGGTGGTGCATCAGCTTCTGCAGCAGCGGCAAGTAGCTCATCGGCTGCCTTCAACCGATTAGGTGGCCTAGGAGGCTATGGAGATGACGGTTACGGGCTCGGTGCTGGAGCAGGCGCTGGAGCCGGTGCTGGAGCAGGTGCTGGAGCTGGTGCTGGAGCGGGTAACGGGGCAGGAGGATACGGGGCAGGAGGATACGGGGCAGGAGGATACGGAGCAGGAGGATACGGGGCAGAAGGATACGGGGCAGGAGGATACGGGGCAGTTGGATATGGAAGTGATGGTTTAAGCTCAGGGGCAGGTGGTGCATCAGCTTCTGCAGCAGCAGCAAGTAGCTCATCGGCTGCCTTCAACCAATTAGGTGGCCTAGGAGGCTTTGGAGGTGACGGTTACGGGCTCGGTGCTGGAGCAGGCGCTGGAGCCGGTGCTGGAGCAGGTGCTGGAGCAGGAAGATTCGGAGAACGTGGTTTCGGAGACGACAGCGAAGGCTATTTTGGACGAAACGGACAAAGATTCGGCGCAGGAATTAACGGTGCTAGTTCTTCATCTTCTACTTCAACCTCGTCCAGCTCAACGTCATCATCGAACGGATCAGACGGACCAGCTCTTATTATAATTGGAGGTCTAAATGGTGATGGCTCATCTTCGTCCAGCTCGAGCAGCGCATCATCTGCCTCGTCTAGCACAGGTGGTTCCGGAGGTTATGGATCTAACGGGGCAGGAGGATACGGGGCAGGTGGATATGGAAGAGATGGTTTAAGCTCAGGGGCAGGTGGTGCATCAGCTTCTGCAGCAGCGGCAAGTAGCTCATCGGCTGCCTTCAACCGATTAGGTGGCCTAGGAGGCTATGGAGATGACGGTTACGGGCTCGGTGCTGGAGCCGGTGCTGGAGCAGGTGCTGGAGCTGGTGCTGGAGCGGGTAACGGGGCAGGAGGATACGGGGCAGGAGGATACGGGGCAGGAGGATACGGAGCAGGAGGATACGGGGCAGAAGGATACGGGGCAGGAGGATACGGGGCAGGTGGATATGGAAGTGATGGTTTAAGCTCAGGGGCAGGTGGTGCATCAGCTTCTGCAGCAGCAGCAAGTAGCTCATCGGCTGCTTTCAACCAATTAGGTGGCCTAGGAGGCTATGGAGGTGCCGGTTACGGGCTCGGTGCTGGAGCAGGCGCTGGAGCTAGTGCTGGAGCAGGTGCTGGAGCTGGTGCTGGAGCGGGTAACGGGGCAGGAGGATACGGGACAGGAGGATACGGAAGAGATGGTTTAAGCTCAGGGGCAGCTAGTGCATCAGCGTCCTCATCAGCAGGCGCAGAAGGATACGATAACGCAGGCATCTTTGGACCATACGGACAAAGATTCGGCGCGGGAATTAACGGTGCTGATTCTTCATCTTCTGCTTCAACCTCGTCTAGCTCAACGTCATCATCGAACGGATCAGACGGACCAGCTCTTATTATAATTGGAGGCCTAAATGGTGATGGCTCATCTTCGTCCAGCTCGAGCAGCGCATCATCTGCCTCGTCTAGCACAGGTGGTTCCGGAGGTTATGGATCTAACGGGGCAGGAGGATACGGGGCAGGTGGATATGGAAGAGATGGTTTAAGCTCAGGGGCAGGTGGTGCATCAGCTTCTGCAGCAGCAGCAAGTAGCTCATCGGCTGCCTTCAACCGATTAGGTGGCCTAGGAGGCTATGGAGATGACGGTTACGGGCTCGGTGCTGGAGCAGGCGCTGGAGCCGGTGCTGGAGCAGGTGCTGGAGCTGGTGCTGGAGCGGGTAACGGGGCAGGAGGATACGGGGCAGGAGGATACGGGGCAGGAGGATACGGAGCAGGAGGATACGGGGCAGAAGGATACGGGGCAGGAGGATACGGGGCAGGTGGATATGGAAGAGATGGTTTAAACTCAGGGGCAGGTGGTGCATCAGCTTCTGCAGCAGCAGCAAGTAGCTCATCGGCTGCCTTCAACCAATTAGGTGGCCTCGGAGGCTATGGAGGTGACGGTTACGGGCTCGGTGCTGGACCAGGCGCTGGAGCCGGTGCTGGAGCAGGTGCTGGAGCTGGTGCTGGAGCGGGTAACGGGGCAGGAGGATACGGGGCAGGAGGATACGGGGCAGGAGGATACGGAGCAGGAGGATACGGGGCAGAAGGATACGGGGCAGGAGGATACGGGGCAGGTGGATATGGAAGAGATGGTTTAAGCTCAGGGGCAGGTGGTGCATCAGCTTCTGCAGCAGCGGCAAGTAGCTCATCGGCTGCCTTCAACCAATTAGGTGGCCTAGGAGGCTTTGGAGGTGACGGTTACGGGCTCGGTGCTGGAGCAGGCGCTGGAGCCGGTGCTGGAGCAGGTGCTGGAGCAGGAAGATTCGGAGAACGTGGTTTCGGAGACGACAGCGAAGGCTATTTTGGACGAAACGGACAAAGATTCGGCGCAGGAATTAACGGTGCTAGTTCTTCATCTTCTACTTCAACCTCGTCCAGCTCAACGTCATCATCGAACGGATCAGACGGACCAGCTATTATTATAATTGGAGGCCTAAATGGTGATGGCTCATCTTCGTCCAGCTCGAGCAGCGCATCATCTGCCTCGTCTAGCACAGGTGGTTCCGGAGGTTATGGATCTAACGGGGCAGGAGGATACGGGGCAGGTGGATATGGAAGAGATGGTTTAAGCTCAGGGGCAGGTGGTGCATCAGCTTCTGCAGCAGCAGCAAGTAGCTCATCGGCTGCCTTCAACCGATTAGGTGGCCTAGGAGGCTATGGAGATGACGGTTACGGGCTCGGTGCTGGAGCAGGCGCTGGAGCCGGTGCTGGAGCAGGTGCTGGAGCTGGTGCTGGAGCGGGTAACGGGGCAGGAGGATACGGGGCAGGAGGATACGGGGCAGGAGGATACGGAGCAGGAGGATACGGGGCAGAAGGATACGGGGCAGGAGGATACGGGGCAGTTGGATATGGAAGTGATGGTTTAAGCTCAGGGGCAGGTGGTGCATCAGCTTCTGCAGCAGCAGCAAGTAGCTCATCGGCTGCTTTCAACCAATTAGGTGGCCTAGGAGGCTATGGAGGTGCCGGTTACGGGCTCGGTGCTGGAGCAGGCGCTGGAGCTAGTGCTGGAGCAGGTGCTGGAGCTGGTGCTGGAGCGGGTAACGGGGCAGGAGGATACGGAAGAGATGGTTTAAGCTCAGGGGCAGCTAGTGCATCAGCGTCCTCATCAGCAGGCGCAGAAGGATACGATAACGCAGGCATCTTTGGACCATACGGACAAAGATTCGGCGCGGGAATTAACGGTGCTGATTCTTCATCTTCTGCTTCAACCTCGTCTAGCTCAACGTCATCATCGAACGGATCAGACGGACCAGCTCTTATTATAATTGGAGGCCTAAATGGTGATGGCTCATCTTCGTCCAGCTCAAGCAGCGCATCATCTGCCTCGTCTAGCACAGGTGGTTCCGGAGGTTATGGATCTAACGGGGCAGGAGGATACGGGGCAGGTGGATATGGAAGAGATGGTTTAAGCTCAGGGGCAGGTGGTGCATCAGCTTCTGCAGCAGCAGCAAGTAGCTCATCGGCTGCCTTCAACCGATTAGGTGGCCTAGGAGGCTATGGAGATGACGGTTACGGGCTCGGTGCTGGAGCAGGCGCTGGAGCCGGTGCTGGAGCAGGAGCTGGTGCTAGTGCATCAGCTTCTGCAACAGCAGCAGCTGCAGGCAAGGGAGGATACTGGGGCCTTAATGGTGAATGGATTAGGGGAGGAATTGGTGCACTAGGAGGCGTAGATGGCTACTATGACGAATCATCATCATCAAGTTCGTCAAGCTCGAGCTCTTCTGCAGCGGGTGTCGGTGAATCGACTCTCTTAGTAATTGGGGATGAGGGCTACGGTTCGTCTTCCAGTTCCAGCTCAAGCTCAGTGGCTTCTAGCACATTGTCATCTAGGTCTGCAGCTGCTTCGGCAGCAGCCCTTGGTCGCGGTAGACGTCCCAAGATTTGCCAACTACGTGAGACCTTGATCGCAAGAATCAATGAATGCCCTAGTTGTTAAGATTATTCTGTGTAATGTGTGTTATGTCTAATAAACGGTTGATACATCTTTAATTATTTGTAATAAATTTTGGCATTGTAAGAATTGTGTTTAATTTTCATGTTAAATTATGTAGGGTTAGAAGTTTGTATTGTACTAAGAACTGCCATCTTGTATCAAACTACACTTGAAGTTTTAACTCAATCAAAACCTTCGAAGACAGGGCATAAATATTTTGATGTTCATACAAAATGTTAGCTTTCATTTTGATTCTGCGGGCGAATAAAATACTATACTTAGTCTATGAATTACTACCGGAGCGTCATGATAGGTTGTGCCAGGGGCATGTGAGGGTAAACTGTAAAAAAAGTGTGTCAACAGGTGGACTGTTACAGGAAAACAAGGGTAGATAGCAAGGATTAATAGTGTGTTAATAGTTTAGCTGAAGTGGGATCTAACAAACTGAACAATCGGCTGCATACATTGCAGCATCAAATGAGCTATTTAATAGATTCAGATAAAACTGTGTGAATGTTCGTACAAAACGTATGATAGATAGATAGATATAGATAGATATTCTTTATTTACACAAAAATAAATCTATTATTATGGAATGGGTATAATAATGATTTTCTTCATGTACTCGTCCAGGTTTTACATGGATATTTCTTAACGCAGAAATGCAGTGTTGATTATATTATTTCATAGAATTTGAAAGATAAGAGCTGTATAGAGGCTAAACTAAACAAATTTCAGCTGTAAATGGGCTTCGTCAAAAGTTATTCCAAAAAATAAAATAATATAAGAAATAATAATTAGCAAAAAATAGTAATAAATTATATACTCATCAAAATATTAATAAATAATGTTTATTTGTATTCAATTTTTACGTGTAATTCATTAGTTTAGTCAAGATTTTAATTTATAGTCACGATAATCATTTTTAATATACTCGTCTACTTTGTATAAAGTCTTAGACAGCAACAGATTTTTTACATTGGAACAAAATATACTGTACTTTGTAGAAGCTTTAATGCATTTAGGCAGTTTGTTGTAAAGTTACTGGCCAATTACTACCGGATTTTTTGTAGGCTTGTGTAACCTATGCTTTACAGATAGAAGACTATTTTTGTCTCGAAAATTGAAGTCACTACGTTCTCCGCGACATTGATACATATGGAGATTTGTTCTTACAAATTTTACAATTTCAAAAATGTATTCTGATATTGATGTAAGAATACCTAAATTCTTAAAAAGATCTTTGCCCGATTATCTGTGTTTGGCACTTACTAAGACCCTAATAGCACGTTTCTGCATTTTTAATATACGGCCATTGTCTGTGGAATTGCCCCACAGAATAATACCATATGACATTATTGAGTGGACATAGGCGTAATAAACCTCTTTGAGATAGCATTCTGTAGCAATTGGTCGCAATTGTATTAATGCGTATATTCCTCTAGACATTTTATCACAGGTGGTATTTATGTGAGCCTTCCAAGTAAGAGCAGGATCAATCTCAAATCCAAGTAATTTCACTAAGTTTGTAGTTTCTATATAATTTGTATCTTTGATTACAATAGCTGGTTGTTTTGGGGAGACTGCATTAAAAATAATGACATTGGTTTTGGTCGAATTCAATTTCAGACCATTCATCTCAAACCATTCACGTAGAGTTTCCATGTCAAGAGCTATATTTTGTTTCAATTCATCGATATTTTTACCGGAGACAATAACTGTAGTGTCATCGGCATATTGAATGAGGTCTCCTTTTAATTTTAAATGTGCCATGTCATTTAAAAACACGATAAACATTGTGTTTCCTAGTGAAGATCCTTGGGGTATACCGATATTAAGTTTCTGTGGATTAGATCGATGTAATTTTCCGTCTATTTTTATCTCAACTACTTGTTGTCGATCAGTCAAAAATGATTTTACTAACTTCTCACTTTTACCCCTGATTCCATATACTTGAAGCTTATCGACTAGTAATTCATGATCTACAGAGTCGAACGCCTTTGATAAATCAATGAATATTGCAGCAACCTTTAGCTTCTTATCCATACAGGTAATAACTTTGTCTACAAAATCATGTGCTGCCGTTGTAGTAGATCGTCCTTTTCTATAGGCGTATTGACTTTCCGATAGAATTTTATGTTTTTCTAAATGTGTCATTATTTCCCTTGAAGTTAAGGACTCCATAAATTTCGAAACAGTGGGGACAATAGTTATGGGTCTGTAATTCTGCACATTTGTTTTATCTCCTTTTCCCTTGTATAAGGGCGTGAGGTGACACATTTTCAAATCATTTGGATACGATTCTGATAATAAAATATTATTAACTAGATAGACTATGTGATTAGATAAAGGTTGCATGATTTGGTAAAAGAAGTTTCCTGATATATCAAAAATGTCTTTTGTATCAGAATTTTTGATTTTCTCTTTAGCTAGTTTTAATAATTCACTATGGGAAAACTCCTTAAACACATATTCCGGCAGTTCAATTACAGTTTGTTTCAAAAAATTTAAAGCTTTAAATCTATCAGGAGCATAATTTAATTTTAAATCATTACCAATTGAAATGAAATAGTTATTAATATAATCAGGCATTTTGTCATCTGTTATTCGCGATTTATTATTTAATATTGATTTGATTTGAATAACTACTCCCAACTCCATTCTTTTATATCATTGTTAGTATCTTCTTTAATCACTTTCCATACTTCTTTTTTCTTATTTTTAGCAGTCTTGACGCGGTGTTCTACGTATGTCTTTTTTCCTTCTGTTAAACATTTGTCTCTTTGTTTAATTTTTATATTAATTATATTCTGATCTACAATATTAGGATATTGTCTCTTAAACTCGTATAAGTCATTAATTTCTCTCTGTATCTTAATGTAGTCATCCGATATCCATGGCACCCTGTTGTGCAATTTTCGTTTGGTTTTAGTCATTGAAAAAAATAAATTGATATTCCATTTTATCTTGGACATGAAATTATCAAAAGTGCAGTGATCATATTTGGCAAATATATTGCCCCAATCATATGACAACATAGCATCACAGAAATCTATAATATTTTCTGAGTGAAATGAGCGTTTTTCTATACTCTTCGACGATTTTATAGCAAGGGTTTTTGTGTTTACTCTAGCCAACTGTGCATCATGGTCAATACGATCCATATCAGCTGGTATTCCTTCTATACTAATACTACTTTCAAGTATATTTGTTACTATACAATCTATAGACGTTTGAGCGGACTCGTTGATTCTTGTCGGAAAGTTTACTATATTTCTAAAATTGTACACCTGCAATATATCCAATATTGCTCTTCTCTGCGGAGAATTGTGCAAAAAGTCAATGTTCCAATCTCCTGATAAAATTACTTTTTCATATGATTTTTCTCTTAGTAACGCAAACAACTTTTCCATAACACGTTCAAAAATATTAAAATTGCCTTTACCCGTCCGGTAAATGCCAACTACGACTAGTCTTTCACCACTCTTAGCGATTTTTATCTCCACAGCGGCTAACTCACAGTGATACTCAATTGTTAAATTATCTATCTCTTGTACAATTTTAAATTGATGGGCAGAAAAACACAAATGCTGAGTAGGTACTCAACTAAATGAGTGAGTGAGAAATGAGTATGAGTATAAAAGAAGAGTTAATAAACTAAGAAACGTAAATTTCAGTATAAACATGGAGATATCTTGCGATTTATAATGTGTTTGTGATAAATGTGTTTTCATTAAACAACTAAACAAACTTTCTTGAATCAATAGTTAAGATCTTCGATAAGATCCACTTTCGATCAATTCACATAAAAAAAACGTAATTCACCAAATTGTAATGGCGGCCATCTTGGATTTGAAATGTATCATAGTGTATAGTATTCTACTAGTCAAGCACTATCATTTGATACCTGTATTATAATTAAGAGAGAGGTGAAAAAAAATGTAATTCGCCATTTTGAGGCGGCTGCTATCTTGGACCAAATTTTATCAAACACAGTTAAAAACATTCCCGACTAATTTACCTTTCAAACAAAATGAAAAACGGTTCACCCGTTCGGGAGCTACGAAGCCACAGACAAACAGACACGTCAAAGTTATAACACCTCGTCGCTTTTGCGTCGGGACTAAAAACAAAGTACAGGGCATCGCTGGTTTGGCGCTCTTTCTTTTTTTTTTTAAATGTAAAAGTGATGAGACGACAAAAAAAGTGATGTCATTACTCTTTATTATTACTCTCTCACACTCATACATACACCTCAACATGCACACACTCACACCCACACACACACACACACACACACACAATCATTCAGATAATACTAACACTAAGCTAATAGAAGCACCACAGAAGAGACCTAGCTCCTACAAACTCAGGGTATCCTATTGCGGGAGCTAGGGCCTCCAATAAGTTATGAAATAAGTGTATTTTTAATAAACTATACTTAAGTGAATTATATTTAAGTGTATTATATTTATTTATATATAAGTGTATTTTTTAATAATTATTAAGAAATGTTCTCTTTTTTTGTATACAAATATTAAATAATTATAAATCTAGTGAATCTAATGTAACTATAAATGGAATAACGCATGCACATTAGTAGAAACAAATAAATAAATTTTATTATTATTATTATATTACTTTGAGACATAACATGGTTAGTCTCAACAGTACTGTAATTGCGCTAGCATAGCCTACCCTTCAAACCGGAACACAGTAATGTTTACACACTACTATTTGAAGGTTGAATATCTGCTAAGGAGATCTACCCAAGTAAAGCCACCTAGAATGTCAACCATACCAAAATAATTATTATGACAATGCGAGTTGTGCCAAAGATCACTTTGATCAAGGACCTTTTGAATCTGCCCTTGACCCAACAGTCTAGCCGCTGTTCACCATGACAACCATCGAGACAGTGATCGTCGAAACAATTTCAAATGTTGGTTCTCTTGTTATCGTAGCGTTTTAAGCCTGCCTTGTCCTTTAAAATATCTTAAGTCAAAAAAAATCTACCTGAAGTTTATTTTGGGTTTAGATACTTGTGTCACTAGTTAATAAGGTTTTTTGTTATCTGTACTCTTCTCCATTTATGATGTGCACAATAAAGAGTTATCTATCTATCTTTGGCTTTTGACTTAAATCGTTAAAATACGAGTATCATATCAATTCTACTAATATTTTAAAGTTTGTGAGCATTTATGAATATTGGCGGAGAGAAAGGCTTTATATCTAGATTCCTCAACACCGGCGGGGTGCGGTGCTTCCCGGATATTTTCTTGTATTTTCATATGTGCGGGGGCGGATATGATTCGGCGGGTGCGAGGGAAGACGGAGAGAATCTGAAGGCCAGGTTTATAGAACCAAATGTATTTGTTCCTTTTCACGCAAAAACTTCTGAACGGATATGGATAACATTTGGCATACATGTACAATTTTACGTATTTTATGGCTTGGATTAACATATAGATGCGTAAAATACTTTTTATACTGCTACTACCTGAACAAACTTTTTGTTAAATTCCACACGGACGAAGTCGCGGGTAACAGCTAGTATTATAAATGTGAATGTTTATTTTGTTACTCAATCACGCAAAAACGGCTCAACGGAATTGGATGTAATTTGGCACACATGTAATATTTTACCGGGATTCGCATGTAGGATACTTTGCTAAAAAAAATGTTAGGTTCCTGTGGGATTGTTAAAAGACGTATCAACTTGTAATTTGGACAGATGTGTCTTATGGAACAATTGTTATAAGGTATCCTTTATCTTAATCTAGATAATAAAACAAGGCTAGTTTCATGACGGTAGAAACTATTGCTTTTGTATTAGGTACCTACTCACAAATTAAGACAGCCCTGTTGGTTCTTTGGTAGTATGCCTGCTCCAAGATCTGCAGGGCGTGGGTTCGATTCCCACCCAGGATAAACATTTTGTGGTACAACCAAATGTTTGTTCTGTGTCTGGGTGTTCTGTATTTATTATAAATAAGTATGTATTTACAAAAAAAAAGTATTGAAGTAACCTAACAGTTATCAGACTTCCATAGCACAAGCTATGCTTAGTTTGGTGTCAGATGGTGCTGTGTGTAATGTCCTACGATATTTATTATTATTTATAGATGTTGAATTTCTCTCTGAACCCAATCCTGAAGTTAACGTGGACGAAATCGCGGATGCAAGCTAGTAGGTACTTAATAATGACACACAACTAAAACAAAAGTAGCTCCAAATCCCATCTCAAAAATCCTTTGTAGCGTTAGATAACATTCTAAGCTAAAGATGTACGCAATAATTTGGCTGCCCAATTAGAATTCACCCTCGCCACCCCAAAACTACATCGGACCAAGCGTCCCTTATTATTTCACAACGCTTTCTAAGCGTCACCAGAGAATTTGGCTTTCATTTCGCACACATTTGCAGGGAACCATATCTTGTATATCTAAGTGTTGGGGGCTTCGGTCAGTTTCTCCTTATCCTTTCCCCCTTCGGCACTATAAGCCCCCCCTGCTCCCCCCTTGTGGCCCTCATAAACAGCGCTAAACACAGGCGTGCAAAATTGTAAAATTCAGAATTGCCTGTTTTGTCTCGCTCTAATTTAG
Organism: Biston betularia; assembly: GCA_905404145.2. Classification (NCBI taxonomy): domain Eukaryota; kingdom Metazoa; phylum Arthropoda; class Insecta; order Lepidoptera; family Geometridae; genus Biston; species Biston betularia. The sequence continues at coordinate 9,560,678 of FR989879.1, forward strand.
AGAAAGCTATTTTTGTCTCGTTCTAACTGGGTGGTGTCAATTTGTTAAGATAACGTTATTTGGACTCCGGTCAGGGTGCAATTTATCTGGAAATTAATTTATAACATTATTTAATTCAGACGGGTTTTGAAATGGAATAAATTGTAATAATTTATACAATTCAAATTAATATTTCATTGCTTTTTTGGATACAATTGATTGATTCGAGCGTTACTTTGCGGAAGTTCATTTTAAATATTCAAGGTATCATCATCATCCACAGCCTTCTTTATCCCACTGCTGGCTATAGGCCTCTCTCTTTACATGCCATCTGCCTCGGTCCTGTGCCAATCTGGTCCAGGTTCGACCCGCGACGGTGACAATATCGTCGACCCATCTTGCGGCTGGACGACCGATGCTCCGCTTCCCTTGCCTAGGCCACCACTCTGTTGCAACTTTACTCCACCTGTCATCACTTCGCCTAGCAAAGTGTCCTGCCCAGCTTGAGGTTGATAATTGCGATACCGACGTCTAGAACTTTCGTTCGTCGCCGGATATCGGTAATATAGGTTAAGGTAACATTCAAGGTATATATTTTGTTTATTTCCGCTTAACAGTCGTTCCAGTTACAATAGTGATGATGACTTAAATTTAACTAATTTGAAAACCTAATCTTACTTAATATCTAGAACTAATTTGACATCAACATAAAAATTATAATTTAATAAAAAATCACTAAAAGTAAGAGATAACGCATGCCCATGACCATTGCAGCGATACACAGAACTTTGAATAACAAAACAAAGTCCAGGGCATCGCTGCTTTGGCACGTTACTTTGTGACTAGACGATTTAATTTTATTAATAATACCAAAGTCATATGTTACTTTTTAGTACTCGTTTTATATCGGAACAAAAGCTAAACTGTACAACTGTACAACGGCTGATAACATAAAAGTGAAAGGTACTTATAAATAATAACATCAGCTCAAATCAAACATAACAAAACCATAAGGTGCTTCATCGATGTACAAGTAGGTTATTTTAAAATTCTATATGTCCATTATGGCTCCCTTCGGTTTTCAGGACTCCTAAGCACAAAGATTTATGTGACTATAAATGTTTGTTCTGTCTAGGTTTTATGTATGAATTATAAATTATGTATGTATTTACAAGAAAAAAGAATACAAGTGCTATATCAGTTATCTGGTATGGGAACCAAGTATGGTACACGTTTTGATTTGTTTGGGACTAGAGAGCGTTTTGCGATATATCTATTTATATACTTACACTTTTATCTGGTCGCCCGTTCTTATCCTTTAAAATGTACTTTCTAACTTTTCCGCCAAAAAGAAAATAAACTACTCTGTTGCGCCTCGTCCTTAAATTTTATTCTTATAGGAATAGATACCTACCTATTACTGCCCATAAAAAAATATTAAATACGTTTTTTGTAATCTTTGTTTAAAAGCTAGGTGTTTGACCACAGCTCGTCTGTTGTTAAGTGATGGTGTGATGGAAGATGGTATCGCACACCTAGCTTGAATCAAAACTAGCTCTCAAGTAAGGCTGCCGGAACACACCGTTAGGTGATCGGTGGCAGAAAATAATGAAAATTATTATTGCGAGTGATTTTGAGAGATAACTAGCATCACTCATTTCATTGATTGCCTCGCGATACGAGATGTGAAAAACAGCTGAAGAAAATGATGGTTTCGTAATTAGATATTTATTTCGTAAGAAAAAAATGAATTTTAAATTTTAAAGATTAGAAACTTGGTGACATAACTATTTTTGAATAATTTCCGGACTTTTAGTTTTCCTCACAATGCTTTCTATCACTCCTGGCTATCTCAAAGAACACTTTAAATTTTTTCATGAATCTTCTCAGCCTCGTTCTTTAAGACAGTCTACATCCCTTTTTCTTTATACACCTAAACACTCAACTTCTTTTTATAGTGGTGCCTTTACTGTAAAGGCCATTAGGTTATGGAATGCTTTGCCTGTCTCTATCAGACAGTCACAGTCTTTAAACATTTTTAAGGACAGAGTAAAGTCGCATTACTTGTCACAATGCTGAGTGGTCATTGCTGTAAGTCGGATTACTTGTGTTTATGTACGTCGCTGCTGATGTTGGTTTTTATTTTACTTTTGATTTTATCTTAATGTATATATATATAATATGTATAATTGTATATATATGTATGTGTATGTGTATAATTATTATAGCCTATAGGTATATATTGTATACTATATATGTATTATGAGTGTATCCATATTTATATATGTAAATATTTTGTTTTAATTAAATTATTATTTTTATATACTTACCTACTATATTATGTTTAATTTTTATTTTATTTTTATTTCTTATTAGTGTTACATCTCCCGTCTGTTTCTTAAGCTTTCTATCGTATTTTTCTTTTCTTGGTTGCCTGGAAGAGATCGCTGTTAGCGATAAGGCCGCCACTTGTGGCACTAGTTAATAAGGTTTTTGTTCTCTGTACTCTTTACTATATATTATATGATGTGCACAATAAAGAGTTATATCTATCTATCTATCTTTCCTTCACCGTTTGAAGTCTGCGGTGATACGCACATAACTTAGACCAGATAGCGGTGAGTGTCATGGGATTCAAACTCGGGACATATTGGAACTAGGCTGCCGTAACTTCTTATAAGAATATTAATTCTAACTACTGCCCGGGACGTTGTATCTTTTATGTGGCCCGGGGCTTCGCTCACGTCAGCTTCAGTGTAAGGTAAGCTTTGTGCACTGTGAATGCCGCTACATTTCGGGGTTACCATTATAATGAATATGGCGCAAGCAATTTGTATGATTCCGCTTTTTAACCGACTCAAAAAGGTTCTCAATGCGACTACATGTTTTTTTTTGTCTGTATGTTACGCGATCGTTCCGCCAATTATTTGTTATTAATCGAGTTTGATGATTATTTTTGTGTTTGATAGATCATACTTCAGAAGTGGTCCAATAAATTTTTTATCGATATCGATCGAGCGGTTTTTAAAAAATCAACAAAAATCTAAAAATTGTATACATCGATGATATTTTCGTTTACTCCGAAACCTTGCTGTTTTATTGGAGCATTGCGTTTAGTAGGTCTAAGGGTCATGGAGTCGGTTTTTAAATTGCAAAATTTATATATTATTATTACAAACGGTATCGTCCGTTTAAAAACACTCAGTTTTAAATTGGCAACTGGTTCAATGTTATGATTTCAACATAGATTTTTATTGTACGATGACCTTAATAAAACACAGGTTGAACTAATGTGACTTTATTAATAAAAAATAATAAGGAATACATGTACATCTAAAGTATTTAAAATATTAAAGCACTGAAGAAAAACAGCATTTGATAATAACATTAATATTCATTTAAAACTTTTATAATATTTAAGGCTAAACAACTATCCGACGTCTCGCGGTTTTACCCGCATAGTTCCCGTTCCCGTGAAAATGCATGAATAAAAAGTAGCCTTTGTCACTTGGGGATAATGTATATAGCTTGCCAATGGTGAAAGAATTTTTGAAATCGGTTCAGTAGTTTTTGAGTTTATCCGTTATAAACATACAAAAATCCAAACATACAAATCTTTCATTATTAAAATATGATAACTGAGGATGCCGGATTCCAACACAAAGCGAGAGGTTATAAATGGCGGCGACGCGTGGTAGTACGGTGTAGCCGGTTTAGTTTTCACGGTAAATATCGCTGCAAGCGTTATATATAAACAACAAATTGTTTTACAGGCGTGTACTGAGCCCATAACCTGATAACTGAAACGCTTTTGAGCTTTAATATTTATTTAATTAGAGAATTTATCTTGAGTTACACCTACACCGTAGTCGGCAGGAACGGAGAGAGAGAGAGAGCGAAATATGAAAGAGAAGGTTGCGCTTGCGCCACAGTATATAACTTACTAATGTCTCTGTCAAAGTACCTGTCAACGTCTTCACAAATAAGGCGCCAAATTAAACATTGTTAACAAAATACCTCTATATTTTGGGAATATTTCCCAAAATAGATATAGCTATGTTACTTTTCTAGTTAGACTGTTGGTATATGAATGCGGCACATAAAGCCCTTGTTTAGTACGGTCAGCACTCGTCGGGTGGACAATTTAATATTCTATTTTATTCCGGCGATAAGACTAAAGTATGTAATTTCTTCTGCCCCGAATTCGGACGAGCTTTATGGTGTGGAAGCTACAGGGTTGCGTCTATTCTAGGAATATTACTATTTACCATCATCAATAAATTCAATACTTATTTCACATTTCGCAATTTATTTTGGCGCCAATTCTGGTGAAAAGATAAAATCGTGCACAAAATTAGTTTTGTTTAATTATCTTTTTTCCTGTGTTGACGACGAGCTCGATTTATATATATTTATCTAAATATTTATTTATCTATATAGATAGATACTTTATTGGAAGTTACGAATTACACGTCAGGTTCATCTCATTCATCAGTATCTTATCTATCTATATATCTCTACTATTATAAAGAGGAAAGGTTTGATTGTTTGTTCGTTTGTTCGCACGTTCGTTCGTTTGTTTGTTTGTAATGAATAGGATCTGAAACTACTGAACCGATTTCAGAAACTCTTTCACCGTTGGGAAGCTACACTATCCCCGGCTGAGATAGGCTACATTTTATCCCTGTATTCCCACGGGAACGAGAACTACGCGGGTGAAACCGCGAGACGTCCGCTAGTACTTAAACGTAAAATTCATAATTATGATCATTATTCCTTTTCTCATCACTGTTGTAACCAAAACGACTGTTAAGCGGAAATAAACTAAATACATATGTATATTTATTTAATTTCCTTGAACACTTTTATTTATCATTCAACAAGACTAGTTTCCAAAATAGCAACCCTACAGTCAATTCCTGTAAGAAGTGCCCCTCCCCGGCACCCGATAATAAAAGCCTTCTCCCTGGTAGGGTGGGTACACCCACACTAAGATGATGTGGGTATATTGAACAAATTTTCGTGCGAACAAAACTCGTGACTCGCTTGCTGATTTTCATATCTATCATAAAGGTTTTATTTATGTTTGTAAAATGAAACTATACAAGGTTACGCGTAGCGGTCATAATACTCATCGAATGTTATACTGGAAAAATGTTAAGAAACATGCCGATTTAAATAAATAAAATTTGCCGATTTCTTAGACGGCAACATATGACATAGACACAAGGTGTATTTGACCAAGTTTATATAACTCTCCGTTTGTTTGCTGTGTGTGGTTTTTATGTATTTTTTTTCTAACATTCCATTACAAATCATTATATCATTATATTTTTAGTCATTTTAGCAAATCTACACATGTATTAGGATATGTTATTATTGCAAAACATATCCACCTTCGTCGAGGCGTGAGACAAGGGGGCATTATCTCCCCGAAATTGTTCGCAAACGTACTGGAGGATATGTTCAATACGCTGGACTGGGCAGGTCCAGGCATCAACGTTAATGGCGAATACATCTCTCACCTTCGCTTTGCAGACGACATCGTCATAATGGCTGAATCGCTGGAGGACATAAAATTAACTAGCCTTACTGATTCTTCTCAACGCATCGGTCTCCGGATGAACTTGGATAAAACCAAGGTCATTTTCAAGGAGTACGTTGTTCCGGGACCGGTTGCCAAAAATGGTTTTACTTTAGACATTGTTCATAAATACATTTACCTAGGGCAGACGCTCGAACTAGGTAAAAACAACATCGGAAGTGAAGCCAATAGAAGAACACAGTTGGGCTGGGCAGCATTCGGAAAACTACCTCGAGTCTTCCAATCATCCGTCCCACAAAGTATCAAGACAAAAGTCTTCAACCAGTGAATCAGTGAATTGAAGTGAATCAGTCACTAATATTATAAATGTGAAAGTTTAGATGGATAGATGAATGGATGAATGTTGGAATTGACTTATAGCATTGGTGTTATCAATAAAATATTTGTATTTCAACTCTTTCCCGCGAAAACTACTGAACGGGTTTGGATGAAATTTGGTGTGGAGGTAACTGAGACCCTGGATGAACATAGGCTACTTTTTATCCTGAAAACATGTAGGGGGTAACACCGCAGCTAGTTTGTTTGTACTAAAAAATGTTTGCTCTGGGTGGGAATTAACAATTAAAAAATCCACGCTCAACAGCTCTTGAAGCAAATATACTACTAATGCGCAAAAAGTGCTGTCAAGAAATTAATAAAACTGAGGTATCAAAACACGCTCTCATTCCTCACTGAGAGCGTCGAGTAATTCCCATGACCAAACGCTTGATTCCTATAATCATCAGAAGGTATATACACATATTCTAAATGTAGAGTATTATTTTAATTCAATTCAATATTATTCTGTTTCTTTTGGAATCTGGACATCTGAGGTCATTGTTATTCTAATAAGAACTCGTGGGAACTAATATAATGTATGCAAGTTTATCTCTTACGGTGAGAAAGGGGGGCCACTGTTAAGGCTACCAGTAAAGATATTCTTGCGTTTCGAATCAGTCAGTGATGAAATAAGAGCGAGTCAGTTAACACTTTTCAAAAAGCTTGTAATTTTTCATTGCCTTAAACAACGAATTTTATATACCTACCTATAAAACTTTACAACGTTGAATTTAAGCAAATCGGCCATCTTAATTATCAACCGCTTCATGGTAAATATTCCAAAAATTCGAACTAATCAGTTTTGATTCCACCTTCATCGTAAGAACCGCTAAACAATGAAATTTACTACCTAAGTAAGTAGGTAAGTGTTCTCCGAACGATTTAATGTAGGGTACTTTAAAGTCGGTTTCTTCAGGGCAGGCGTGCTCCATCGTAGACCGAATTTTCACTAAATATGTGGCGAGATGGCGATCAAACGCGAGTCAATTTGAAATAAAAAAATACGAATAACTTTATCGTATTGTAAAAGTCGTTCCTAACGATCAGTAATCCATTGCTATAAGTAATCACTTGCGCGCTCGTGTGTTTGTGTGTGCGTAGATGTGTAAGTGAGAGAGTGAGTGTGTGTGTGTGTGTGTATAGGTGTGGGTGTGAGTGTGTGTGCGCGTGCTTGTTTGTGCGCGTGCTTGTGTATGTGTACCTAACTGTGTACGTCGTGTGTGTAACTTTCGGCTTAGTACCTACTACCGATACGCGTAACTCTAATTTGAGAACATCCTCCAAAATAAATTTCATCTTCCGAAATCCTTTTACACCCCAAAAAGATCGAAAGCGTGACGCGACAAAACTAACCCTTACAGCCCTTACCACCCCTAATCCCTTTCCACCCTCGCGATTTTCTTTCATCCCTCCCCGGGATGGGTCAAGTCACCCTACTTAAGATCGATGGTGGGGGTGCAGATTAGACTTTGCGATAAGGGTGGAAGGGCGAAAACCCGAATTAGAGGCCCTTTGTGTTTCTCAGATGGGTCGCCCGAACTTTGGGCGTTGTTTTGACGTGTTTTATAATTAATTTGCTAGTTTCGAACCGTACAGTGTGGGTGAAATTAATTTTGATCCAACCACGTTTATGTAATAGGTACGGGTAGTGTTTATAGCTAGCGTAGTTTATATAACGAAAAATTATTGAAACCAGTGTTAGAATCACGTTACTTTGCAAAATCTTTTTTTTTTAACAAATGTATGAAGCCATGACATGTTTTTATTTTATTCAAAGTAAAGTTGCTAATGTTTGAAATAACACAGTTATGGGCTATTTAGTTAAGAGCATGATATGTTTTTGTCTTTTTTTTTATGACAAATAGTAATAATGTAAAAATTTTAAAAATAAGAAAGAAATAAATAATGATGGGGTATAAATAAAAACACAAAAATAATAATGTGTTTCATAATAGAAATACGATGAAAGTAAATAAAAAAAGAATATATTATGTTATTTTTTTCAATTTAATTTGCTCCGTTGGGCAGGCTAAAGCTATAAAACCATACTGCCATTAATTTTTGCAACTTATGTCTGACATTTACAGCCACAATCAAAGTCCTGCCTTGGTCAAGTCTTGTCAAATCTGTCTGTCAAGTCTTTCCTTCGGCACGCCTGTAATAGGTATCTACCAGTGCCGGTGCCGATGAGAAAGAGCTAAAAATACATTATTGCTACTTCTATTTATTTATTTCTACTCATATTATTATTTTATTATCTATATGTTTAAATGTTTTATTTGACTTGTAACATGTGTTATCAAATATTAGTTTTTGTTATGTTAAAATTTTAGTTTTTATTTTAGGCAATTGAATGATATTTATATTTGTATTTGTATTTTTTTTTATATGGGTCTTGTTGCCTGAAATAAATTTATTTTATTTTATTTAAATCCAGTCATGCCTTTGTAAAGTAAGACTTTACTATTAGCTTCGATGGAGTTTTGGAAGCAACACGAAAAGTTATGTTTTACCAAATTGTAGACATCACTTTCCCACACTTGCGCTTGTTTCGGTAGTTTATGAATAAAACACCACTACTTTTACACATAAACACTCGAAAAAACACTGGTGTTGGTAATATAATATTATCTTCACACATAAAACGTTAGTAGGTACCTACATATGGCTGAGTTTCGTCGTGAGTCGTGTCGCTCCGTTGTGTTTTGACAGCCCCGTTGGCTCATTGGTAGTGTATCTGCCTTGAGAGCTGTAGGGCGTGGGTTCGATTCCCACTCAGGGCAAACATTTTGTGAATAAAGAAATGTTTGTTCTGTGTCTGGGTGTTCTATATGTATTATAAGTATGTATTTACAAAAAAAAAGTATTTATGTATTCTATCAGTTATCTGACTTCCATCACACAAGCTCTGCTTAGTTTGGGGCCAGATGGCGCTGTGTGTATAGTCCTACGATATTTATATTTATGTTTTATATTTATATTCTTTTCCAAAAGTAGTGTTTTGTCGAGTGTTTATGCATAAAAATGGTGGTGTTTTATTCATAAAGTGCTGAATTACAAGCGCGAGTGTGGTAAAATGATAGGTATAATGTGGGGATTTACCATATACATGACTTTTCGTGTTGCTTCCAAAACTCCAGCAAAGCTTGAAGTAAAGTCGCCACTACTTTACTAAAGCATGACTGGACTTGACTGACACGGACTGGACTTGACCAATACTAGACTTTGACTGTAACTATAGATGTACGACATGAATTCGTTCTTCGCTAATAATGACATGGTTCAAAGGCCTTTGCAGCCAAACCATAAAATCCCAAAAAAAAGAAGTACATATGACTTGTGTCTGTCATTAAAACTTTATTTTGCTGTGTAGGTACTCGAGCGCCAAGGGACCATTTCGTAGCAGTTAACTGTAAATAAGTTAATATTAAAACCAGGTTTTGTATAAATATTAATGCTTTATTAAGTTGTTTATCCAGGCTACTGTTTGTCCAGGAATAATTTAATGTTCTACATTCCTACTTTACCTGTTAGTTTCATGGGTGAAAGATTTCTACATTTAATAAAGTTTGCTAAACAAAAACATGTATGTATTTAATTTTCGACTACTATTGGCCGACGAAACACCTTAATTGAAATGAAATTAAATGTAATTTTATTTGGGAATTACATACATCGTGTATCAAGAAGTTTAACATAAGTGTTGTTCAAAAATATCACTCATAGAGAAGCATTGTTACCCATGATAGGAATTATCCTGTGTTACGGCATAACAATACCCTCCGCCGGACAAGAAAACCAATACAAGTACGTCCTAGACAATAATAGATTAAAGGAAAGAAAAACGATATTTGGGGATGTAGTAAATGTGTGTGTTTTTTTTTCTCCAGAGGTTTGGAAAATACTCTTACGTATCATCAGGCCTAGCCTGGGTATGTCGGACTCGATTATTGCTAACATCCATACCGACCAAAAACCTCCTCTGGCATCAACCTCTTTTTCCTCCGTGTAACCGCCGTTAGGCATTACTTCGCGGAGGGAGGCTCTAGCTACTGCTTTCTACTTCAAGGTTCATGTGTCATGTGTGTGTGTTGTGTGTGTGGGTTTGTGTGTATTTGTGGTATGTAATTAACCGTGCGAAGCGAGCACTTTATAATCATTTATTCATCAGTTTTAGGTAGGTATATAAGATAGTTCAAATCGACATTAACTATTGGCAAAAATTGCTATCACTACACTATTCTTGTGTATACTTAAACGGGATTACTCGCGTTTAATATTATATAGAATACTTCGACTATACATCCGTTTCGGTTACATCCGGTGGCCTTCTTCATGGAGACAAAGCTGAGTACGACGCGCGCGCGGCCTCGTCTGCATATCACTGCGGGCCGCTGCGCGCGGTCGTGGTAGTATTTTTGTCAAATCAAACTTTTTCTTCCTTGAATCATTTCAATCCCTTTCAAACTCACCTAGAAGAGATAGCTTTTACCGATAAGGTCATCAGTCACATTTATCTAGCTTTCATCCTCCTTAGATAGGTTTTTCGTACCTATTAGTTAATGAAAAGAGCAGCGGGCCGGGGCAAAGACTACATAAAGACTATTTTAATTACAGTAGCCATTCATACCATCTCCCTTCTGTTCCAAGCAGCTATTGGCCCACTATTGTCTTAGGAGAACACTGGGTTGTCGCAAACCTGAAGCGAGGCGCTGATGCTTAGGTACCATTTACCTGTCCACTGAAGAGTAAGATCATAGTAACACATTTTGGAAGGGTTTCCGATTATACTAGACAGCTAAATTATAAAGTACTAGCGGACGCCTCGCGGTTTCACCCGCGTAGTTCCTGTTCCCGTTGGAATACAGGTATAAAAAGTAGCCTATGTCACCAGGGGATAGTGTAGCTTCCCAACGGTAGCTTGAAATCGATCCAGTAGTTTTTGAGTTTATTCGTTACAAACATACAAATCTTTCCTCTTTATAATATTTGTGTTAATTTTAGTTTTAGTATTAGTCCATGTGTGTAATTGGAAATTTAAAGGGTCCGAAGCCTGTAGAGTATAAAAAAATAAAAAATTACGCCTATTGTATTTTAATCGGCAGCCATGCTGAATTTCCATTCGGTCAATGAAGGAAAAATAATTACATTTGTTAAAGAGAATCGAGAAGAAAATATCATCATAGAAAAGACACAGAAATCCACATCACAGATTTTATTCTCGAATTTACAAATTTGTGACGAGTTTGGTTTGAATCTACTTTCATTGTACGAACCTAACCTAACCCAAACATTGGAATTTGCTATCCGAGTGAGTGTTCCCTGATAGATCTGGGTGACTTCAAGTCGCAAGTGAATCGGTTTCTTCTAGACAAGCGTGCTATAGACTACCCTGATGGCGGTCAAACGTAAGACTATCCAGAGTATTCCAGAGTAAAAAAATCTATTTTGGTCAAAAACATAGCATTCCCATCCAGGCTGATGGACTTTTAGATAAGTAGTATTGATTTTAAGGTATTTTTACAAGTTCTAAGATATATTTTTAATTAAGTAGTTTTTGTAAATAAAACTTTATAAATTAACAAATAAACTGATTTGACGATCTTTTCGTCTTTTTTTTTATGTTTCATATTTGTATGTTGTTGTGATTTATGTTAAAAATTATTATATATGTATATACGAGCATATATAACGACAGACACTAGACTTCACGACACAGGTTTTCCTAGTGTGAAGTCTAGGGTACTTACTCAATTACCTAATTGTTATACTTTATATACCAAGATAAGTTTTTTAATGTACTATAGGTGTTAAGGGTCACACGTAATAATATTAAATAAATAAGTAAATAAATTTGTTTTGGTGTAGGTATGTATAATAAAGCTAAATTCTATTCTATTCTATAATGACAACGTCGTAAGGTAACGACTTAAAATATGCTAGTACACAAAAAGATCCTGGTACACAAATAAGTAGTTCGAAGTATGCGACAGAATAAAGTTTGCTTTTAATGTATGAATGCCACTCCCACTATCTGTAAGGTATTGTCTTGCATTCATGTTATATTGGATAAACAATCGTTATTGTTTGGAATAGTCTATGATATTCGTTGTCTTTGTTACTTAAGTAGGTGTTTATTTCATGTTTTTTGTACTATCTAGCGTTTGATCACAGCTCACCTGATGTTAAGGTGGTTTGATTTCCATACAAATATTTTTTTCCTATTTATGGACAAATGGGATGCCCCAATTTTACAGTGAAAACACAGCTACTGGCATTTATTTGCGTTAAATCACAATTACTTGAATAAAACAGCAGATTATTAGCATCTATGGTTTTATATTTATTTTATATTCCGCAAATAAAGACCAAAATAAACGCTAGTAGCTGTGATTTTACTGTAAAATTATGCTCCATTTGTCCATAAATGGAAAAAAATATTTTTATGGAAATCGAATCGCCTTAAGTGATGGTGTGATCGAAGATGGCTGGACTGGCTCTCAAGTGGAATACCGGAAAACACCGTTAGGTGGTTAGCGGCAGATTTTCATCTCGAGGGGGACTACAAAAAAGTTTACATTTTTTTTATCAGAACCTCTGTCGTGTTATCTATTAACTAGTAACAGATTTGTAACAGAAAATAATATTCTAAACTTAACACTTATCAGAACGTACTTAAAACCTATATACGTAGGTGTAGATATGTTTTTCAACAATAGGTAGTGAAATTGCATCCTATCCCTTCCCAGATCGCCAGACTTCTGTTATCATTAAAAAATACCTTTTTGAATCCATTTCACACTAAAACTTTTCGATAACTTATTTACTACTGAGGATAGGACCAAATTTTCTTATTATGACATGGTCACATAGAGTTTTCATATTTAAAAGCTAGACGGTGGCATCCAACTATTGGGATGTTTGCTTGTAACTAAAATTAGTTTCCGACCCTCCGCAATGCAATTAGATCTCCCCTGGTACCAGTGTTTGGAAAAGGGTCCATTTTAATTTTGAAACTTTTGTTTTATAGTAAGATAAATACTTACCTAAAGCAGGTAACGACGCTTTATTTAAAAACTTTAAGAGGTAAGCAGTATTTTTAAATTAGGTATATTATCATTTAACCTAACTGCATTTTTATCATTGTTTATTACAAAATTGTTGTATGTAGTACGTACCTAGTGTTTAAGGTAGGTATATATATTTAGTTTATTTCCGCTTAACAGTCGTTTCAGTTACAACAGTGATGAGGATTTAAATTTAATTAACTTGACAATAAAACTAAAATTTGACATAAACTTAAAAACTAAAATAAAATAATCACAAGTTTCTTTATCCTCTTCTCGCTGTAGTAACCTCTTGCCAATACGTGTTTCGCCTCTACTCAGGACGTGTTGACTCTTCGACTCAAGATTTTCGGCCAATAGCGCTCGAAGAGTCGCATGCAGTTGTATCGTAGTCTAGTTATTTATGGTTATTTATAGTTGACAGGCTAGATGTTTGACCACAGCTCACCTGATGTTAAGTGGCGGTGTGGTCGAAGATGGTAAAGCCTGGCCTGGAATGAAACTGGCTCTCAAGTGAGGCTGCCGAAACACACCTTTAGATGTTTCAGCTTAAGGGTGGAAGCTAGCCAGCTGAGTACTATAAAGTACCCTACCACCATGCTATAGTTTCCTCACTATGTATTCCTTCACCGGCAGTCAAGCTCATTGTTGGGATTTGAACCCACGCCCATCGGCGTGCGAACCGACCACATTAACCACTCAGCTATCATTGCTGTAACTTCCAGTTAAATTCATATACTCAGCACTGTTGTAATTGAAACGACTGAAATATATACCTTGAATATTCAAAATGAACTTGCTCAAAGTAACGCCTGAATCAACCAAGTGTTGTACGTAGATCTTTGTAGGTTCACTCAAATGATTGTTCAGGGTGAGAGTCGAACCCACGCTCTACAGTCCTTGAAGCTGAGATACTACCAGATGAGCTAACTGGGCAGTTGGGGCATATCAATTTATTTTCATATTCTTGTCTATGTAAAAGTAATGTGACGAACGATACGCTTTCCTGATGGTAAGTGATAACTCATGTCCATGACCATTGCATCAATACACGGAAGTTTGAGTTGCAAAACAAAATCCAAGCGATCGCTGCTTTGGCGCTCATTACTTTGAGACATTCGATGGTTAATCTCAAAAGCCTTATAATTTCGCTTGCTGCAACACCCTGCATACCGGAAAACAGTAATATTCGAAATTACCGCAGTTTAACTTCAAACTATTTGATGGCCAAAGCTTCCAAAATTCAAATTTTAACATATAAATACATAAACTCCGAACCCGGAATGTACTCGTAGATACATAAAGCTACAATTGTCTAATCTACGTCAAAATCTCGAATGTTCGACGGCACTATTCGAATAACTTCAAATAGTGCAGTTGATTACTAACTTCAAAGCAAGCAATTAAAACTTCTTTGTGCGGTCCCTCCCAGGGGGGAGGGGCTTGCGGCCAAGGGGGGAGGGGTAGGTCACTTGACTCAGCATAATTGGAAAACTTTCCCTGTGGACGGCCGGAGCCGTGATGAAGGTTACTTGTGTCGTTTGAATGACGGCTTTGTTAAATCTTTGAGGTGACTGGAGGGTGGAGGCCTAGATTATAAGAAAATTTGAGGTTTATTGTTTTGTAGGTATAAAAAAAAATTTGCGAAAATTTTTGTAGCGGGAAATGTTTCTATTACTATGAGTGAATGAAAAACAGTACAGTTACAGTTCTGTATATCGCTGCAATGGTCATGGGCAGGCGTTATCTCTTACCATCAGGAGAGCGTCTCGTTCGTCTTATTACTTTTTACATAAAAAAAAAGTTTCTACTAAATTGTTTTCTGCTGTGCCGTTTTAATTGTTTTTTCTAATAGTTTAGTAATAATATGTACGGATAAGCACACACATTTTTTTTTTTTATTGTAATTGTAATGAACCGAACGGGCGCTCTCCTGATGGTAAGAGATAACGCCTGCCCATGACCAATGCAGCGATACGCAGAATTTCGAGTAGCAAAACAAAAGCCAGAGTATCGCTGCATTTATTTCACTGTGAGAGGGGTTGGAGGTGCTAGCTTTACACATCTTTAAGAACATTAAATTATCTCAAATATGCAGGTTTACTTTGCCATGTGTAGTCCTAACTCAATGGCTGTAAAAATTTTCAACAAGCTAGCAACTCAGTAAGACATACAAGATGAAGATTTTTTTGAAGCTGTTGATATCTATCTTTGAAACCTATTCTTCGCCACAGAAACTGGTTATTAGTTTTGGAAATGCCGATTTCAAGTGCATTCTTCTAGCACGTCAAATAACATATACTAAAAGTTGTTAACATTTACAATTAGTTATATTTGGTGGTAGATTTTCATAGCAGAAACTCGTCTAGATTCAAAATATTTATTGTTTCCATACAGTACAAGATGTTAAAAATACAATGTAAATTAGTGTACCTACACAGTCAAATATGGACCATGTCGGGCACAGCAACGCAAGTTGTAAAAGTCAATTTTTTAAATGTCATAGGTATTTTTAAATGTCACATTTTTATCATAAATTAACTATATTTCTGTCAGGAATTCATCGATTGTGTAACATGCTGTTTTTTTTTTTTGTGGAAATTTTCTTCATTTTTTTATTCTGACGGCAATTTATTATAGATGTCTAGATAGGCAACACCGATGTACATAATATTCTGCCGCCAAGCAGTAGTGTTTATAATACTGCTGTGTTCCGGTTTGAAGGGTAGGTAGGTACTGCAGCTAGTGAAATTACTGGGCTATTGAGACCAACCACCGAAAGTCTCAAAGTTATGTGCGCCAAAGCAGCGCCGATGCTCCGGACTTAGTCCTGCAACTCTTAGTAAAATAAGCATTAGGTACTATTAATTAAAAAATTTCTTATTTATTTTTGCTCCGCTAAATACGACCATCCGTCGTATAGTATAAGTTTGTAATACAGTAATCTAAAACATTAATAAGCGAGCTCGCATCGGTTGGGTTAGTGTGTGTAACCTCTTAAAATAACAATAGGCGAACTTTCAACCATTTGCAAAATACCAACCCTATCGAGGGGGTCACAGATGGTAGCTAGGGGTCGTCTTAATTTCGCCGTTGGAGCCCCTTGGAGCCCGTGGACATTAATCTGAAGGGGCCGGGGTCACTGACATCGAATTAAGATGGGAAGAAGGGTCAGTCGATCTTTGCTACGGGTTTTCCTGTAGGTACAATTGAAACGAAATAAAATATTGTGAAATTATTTTTGGAAAGAATCTAAATAAATTTATATGAGACTACCTCTGAAGTGTGTCCTACCAAGCAAAAACAGAGTCATTAAAATTGATTTATAATTAGCGGAATGATTGCGTACATACAAAAAAAACATACAGTTGAATTGAGAACCTCCTCCTTTTTAAGTCGGTAAATACAAGTTATATGAGCATTTTTACTCAGATAATTAGTATTAATGATGCCACGGTGTCTGTCGAGCGTAAGTCAAACCCCACACTTTTATATACCGCAAATAAAGGCCAAAATAAATGCCAGTACCTGTGATTTCACTGTAAAATTATGCTCCATTTGTCCTTATATGGCAAAAATTTATTTGTATAGAAATCGTACCACCTTAAGTAACAAACATCCAAACATACAAACTTTCACATTTATAATGTTAATAAGATATAATAGGATATAAGAGATAAGAGATGAAACAAAGTGAGTGTAAAAAGGTTAAACAGTGTACGAGATTTTTGCTTTGCTGAAATACAATCTATAGGAATGATATGAACACTGTAGAAAGGCGTCAGCGTAGGCGGTACCATAAATGTAAAATGGAACTATCGCGAACTTTATGTACCGACTACCGCCCCACGCTGGCCGCCTCGCATCCTAGGCACTATAATATACCGCTTCTACGCTGCAATAAACGTAAATCAATGTGTATCATGATATTATACATACATCCATCCAAAGGTTGTCTGGAAGAAATCGCTCTATGCGATAAGGCCGCCGTTGTACTACCATACATAATTACATGTAATATTATGACATGACACAGTTAGTCTATGTTATTTCTGTTTTGCTATTATCTATTTTTTTAAGTTATACGTATGTTATTATGAATATATTGTCTGTCTGTGTATGTGTGTATGTATATGTCTATTCTGAAATGTAGGACAGTAAAAATTAAGATCTGAGCCTCGATCACGAAAATTTATGGAATTCGTATCGTAAAGGTATCGAGTCCTCGATAGCATACAAAGCTGTACAAATCTCATACAAATTTTTGTCGATGTCGATACGAATACTTTTTCGCAAGTCGTTCGTAATCGAGGCTCTGTCAATTTCTCGCTTACTACAATATTTAGAAGAAAAAAAAAAACAATCTGTCATAAGAAATTGCTTTTAGTTTTTTTTAACAACGCTTTTAAGTCTCATTCTGTTTAATTTTTATAGACTCTTGTAACTTCAGGACTATTGAAAATTGACTATTGGATTCAATGCAAAGTTGTGGTCATTGGGTACACGGCCCAAGGGCAATACTTTCACACCTTTTCGTTATACAATACTAGACCAATTGCATCTTTAATTACATAATCGTGGCATGGCCAACACAGCATGGATTTCCTGGACGCTGCAGCATTTTACCGGCGCACCCGCAACCCTCTAGTTTTCTTACACCATCAGAGTTTTCCAACTCATTTGCATTGAAAGCAGATAGTGTTGATTCGCTGATACGCTCGCTACCTTTGTGGGTTCTACGTAGTCTAGAAAGTTCCTCTTCCGCTGATGCAGTTCCGCCTGCTGCCACAGCCTGGCAACTTTCGAATAAACTGGCAACTTTATAAAGTTGGCGTAATGTTGTGGCAAAAAGCGCTCTCGGTAAGTTGAACAATTACCTAAGCAGTGCAGTGTTGCCTCGCTTTGGAGTTCAGTATAGTGTTTGAATTATGTTTTGTATGTAGTTTAGCAGCTGTTAGTTGTTAGAATTAGTTGCGCAGTTGAATCTAAAGGGAGATAGATGACAAGAGATGAGTTCGTGATAGAACTGTGACTGGGTTGTGCGGGATTATAGGATTATTATTTTGTATAAGAATTGCAAACTACTAACTAATATTTTAGCTATGATTGCCCATATACTACTTGAAAGCCCCCCCCACCTAGTGTGATGCCACATATTTTGCAATTTTACATTAAGAAGTTTATGAAATTAGGTATAAAAAAATTTGGGTCCCTCCCCGCCCCTTGTCACACTTTGTGGACCCCCTCCCTCCCCTTTAACGGGTGACGTAATTTCTGAATGGTCCCTCACCAAAATTACGAGGCTAATGAGACATCACTCCAGTGCAGATTCCAAAAAAATTGGCATCAAACGTACCGATTCCCTGAACTTTTTTGTTACTCTCTAATAACAAGCTTCTTGAAATTCTAATTACTAAATTTGTATGCTTACAGTATAAGCGTTTTGACCGCAGCTCACCAGATGTTAATTGACGGTGTGGTTGAAGATGGTACATAAACTTAGCCTGGAATGGAACTGGCTCTTATGTGAAGTCGTAGGAACACACTGTTAGATGCTTGGCGACAGGTTCTCAACTTAATCTCGGCTGAGTAATAGAAGCTACCATGCTTTGATCTCCTCACGATGTTTTCCTTCAGCGGCAGCTCAAGATCATTATCAGGGTTTGAATCTACGTCCTTCGGCTTGTGAACCGACCACAATGACCACTGAGCTATCATCGCTACAGAGAATAAAAGAACGATAACCTAACTAGATATAGAAATGAGATCAGATAATCTATCGGTCGTCTTGCGCAGACACGAAAGGTGGGAAATGCGGTGCCAATGGTAGATTGCACGAATGGCGCGATGTTGGAATGTCGACCCAGGCATGCGAGCTCTCGTAGGGTTGCCACCTAATGTATTGTGTACCATGTACCTGGAAGAGGACTATGAAATGTGTGGGAAACAGTCAACTAAACGTGGTTGTTCTGTAGATGACTTTGATGACTTGACGTGGCAATTTGACGGCCGATACAAAACAATTTGGTATTGTGTCATGTCACAATATTAGATATAAATTTATTGATCACGTAAGTAAATATATTAGTTGGCAACAATTTTATGCTTCTGAAATTGGAGGAATAAAATAATCACAAGTCTGTATATCCTCTTCTCGCTGCAGTAACCACTTGCCAACACGTGTTTCGCCTCTACATGAAGCATCCTCAGAGCGTGTTGACTCTTCGACTCATGAGGTCTCAGCCTAGCGCTCGAAGAGACGCGGTAGTATCGTAGTCTAGTTAAATTAAAATCCTCATCGCTGTTGTAACTGAAACGACTGTTAAGCGGAAATAAATTAAATAAACCTTTAACACTCAAAATGAACTTCCGCAAAGTATTTACGAATGCAATTTATTTTTTATGATCTAGTTCGTTTTTTGGCCGTCAATTTTTCTTTCTTAAACAGAGATGCTCTGCAATCTTTCCGTAAATAGTGAGCCTATGTTATTTTTTGTGTAAATTATAACAACTTTTGTTGTTAGTGACAACCCTACACGTTACAAATATCTCGCGAGCCTCTCGTAATTGAAAACATAGTGTGTGCGACAGTTTTAATGGCCCTCACCTAATGTTACAACGTTAGACGCCTGTGACAATTATGCACTAGTGTGAATGCGTCCTAACGGCATTGAATTTTCAACTAAAAAGACGAGATTGAACAAAAAACAGACGCACGAGCCGCTCTCCTGATGGTAAGATACAACACATGACCATTGCAGCGATACACAGAACTTTGAGTAACAAAACAAAGTCCGGGGCGTCGCTGCTCTGACACTCATTACTTTGAGACATTCGATGGTTCGTTTTAACAGCCTGGTAAAATTGCTAGCTGCAGTAGGTACCCTTCAAAACGGAACACAGTACCTAATGCTTACACACTACTGCTTGGCGGAAAAATATCTGTTGTCGGTAGTTTTCTTTTTTAATAGTTGACAGGCTAGATTTTTGACCACAGCTCACTTGATGTTTAGTGACAGTGTAGTCGAAGATAGTAAACACACTTAGTCTGGAATGGAACTGGTTATCAAGTGAGGCTGATACAATACAGAAATATGTTATAAAATTACTTTCCTACGGTTTAATTTCAGGATAAATATATTTTAATGATCTTCGTTCATTCGTTTCACGTCGTAAACTACACACATACATCACGACCCTCATTTCTATTCCGTACGAACGGCTGACTTGTGGTATTCATTAGCTCCCTAATACGTGTTACTTTGTCCTAATCTTCGCTCAAAAACCACTCTCTTAACCGCTATAACCATCTCTAATACCCTTAGTATAGAGTAGAATTTGGAACGTGCGCAAATAATAATTTTAAGTCGATTTGACATACCAGTGCAAGTATTTCGCAACATTGTTTCGTATTCAGTATTATAAAGGGAATTTGTTAATTTCGGATATAGCCATGTAGTGGTTAAGTTTACCCTGCGTGGGGAAAATTACTCTCTGGATATAGTTTAGAATATATAGTTATATTGCAACGTAATATATGACCAAGTTATACGGCACATAAAAAAAACAATTTAACATTACAACACACAATATTTTCTTCTTTTTTCATGGTTGACCAAAATAAACTTAACTTGATAAACTTAGCCTGAGTTTTGACCTCAGCTCACCTACTGTTAAGGGACGGTCTGGTTGAAGATGGTAAACATACTTAGCCTGCTTGTACCTACTATGGAAGACATAGTAGTAGTCTCTGCTTAGTTTGGGGCCAGATGGCGCTGCGTGTATAGTCCTACGATATTTATTTTATTTATTTAATTTACATAACTGATAGAATAGAAAAAAAAGTAAGAACTTAAATAGTTTTTTTTTGTAAATACATACTTATAATACATACAGTATACCCAGACACAGAACATACATTTGTTTATATCACAAAATGCTTTGTCAAAATACTTGAAGATATAAGTTTTGTATTCTACGCGTAGACGTGGAAAGTCTCAAGTTTCCCAGTAAAAAAAACATAGCTAACGTTCATGTCGAAATCAGATTTGGTCTTTTATACAAAATGCATCCTAGTCAAATTTATTTTTGAAATTAATCAAGACAAATTGGTTTCTATACAAAAGACATCAACGAGACTTATATTCTACGACATAAAATATAATTTCTAGCTTGTGTGGTATATATGTTACTGTAAAAGCCCAACTATGGTAAATCCTAAAATTTTCCAGTAAAACCTAAGATTGACCAACTCTTATTGGTAAAAGTTGGAACTGTTCTAGTATCATCGTTTATTTCGAACTTTACTTTACGACACGGTAAATGTTGAAATAAACATGTCAGAATACTGAAAGAAAGAATGACGTTTAATTTTGTAACAAGCATAAAAACAAACAGATACACACAATGGTTACAAAATAGGGGCTCACCTCAGCATAATGCTGGTCATTCTAAGTGGTATGACCAGCGCTGGTCTTCCGGTGAGCCCTTGTAGTTTAAACAACCAAAAAAACTAATAAAATAAATAAATATGTACTGATAGTTAATTGAAATAAATGATTAAGATGTACTCATTGTTTTATTCCCAAAACCAACATTTACCAACCTTCACTGAAAAAAAAACCAAGTATGTACTAAATTCTAATAGTAAAAGCCAGAAAACTCATTCCTTTTTTCTAAATTCTTACATGTACCGTGATCTCGTGTTGGTAAATCCTAAGATTTACTGGTAAAACCTGAGATAAACCACTGAATCCGCCTCTTGTGGCACTAGTTCATAAGGTTCTTTTGTTCTCTGTACTTTTTTCTGCTAAAGAGTTCTATATATTAACCAATATTCGGGCTTTTACAGTAACATACCTACACCATTTCATCGGTAACAAAAGCTATGCCCATAAAGTTACCCAACAAAGGCAATTCACGTTACAACTTCAGTTATAACAATAACAAAGATATAAACGTCCTACCTTCAGATGTCGTATAAACAAAAGAGATATAACGCTCTACGTACCTTCAGATGTATAAAAGACATATAACGTTATATGCCTTCAGATGTCGTATAATACAGATATAAAGCGCAAAGATAAGCCCGAAGCGGGTCGGGAAGGATCCGTAATGAGTGTCGTCACAATAATAGCGGGGAGACGATCTTGGACCTATTTGGGGTTCGTTTCGTGGTTGTACATACTAGGTTGTTTTATATTGAAACATAATTTGTTAGGAGAAAAAAAAGAAAAAAAATCTGATTCATTTATCATGTAAAAATATTCATTTTAGTTTCTTCTAGGTAATTGTGGTCTATCTTAGACCGTGTTACTGCTTAACATCAGGCAGGGTGTGGTCAAACGCGCACATATTTTGAATTAAAAAAATTATTAAATTTTTTTGTTTGTACCAATAACAGCCTTAAGGTGGTTCGATTTTCATGCAAATAATTGTTTGCCATTTATGGACAAATTGAGCACAATTTTACAGTGAAATCACAGCTACAGGCATTTATTTTGGTTTTTATTTGCGGTAAATCACAATTGCTTAAAATATTTATTATTAACATGATAAACTGTTTTATTAAAAAATCATAAATTCATAAATCATCCATAAATTTGATTTTATGTAAATAATCTACTGTTTTATTCAAGCAATTGTGATTGTGATCCATTTGCCCATAAATTGCAAAAAATTATTTGTATGGAAATCGAACCCCCTTAAAGTTATAGTTACAGTGATAGAATCGCACACTGGACATAGAGGATTCACAAAATGACAACAATGAGCTTGAGCCATTCAAGTAAAATATATCGCGGAAACCACAGGTATTTCATAGGGCAGATAGGTTGATGACATGATAAGGGACGGTAAGCACACGTAGCCTGGACTGAACTGGCTCTCATGTGAGGCTGCTAGAACTGCAATAAACCGATATTAAAAGAGCATGTAAAACATAACATAATGATTGAGATTAAAAAACTTTTGGAAAAAAATAGTATCCAAATGTGGAAGCGACTTGGGGTGGCAGCATCGAAGGGCTGACAGCTAGATAAAGCGTTATACCAACCCGGAGGATGGCAATTTCTTGAATGGCCCGGGATTTCCAAGTCGAGGGTAGCCCCCCCCCTTGTCTTGTTTTCGCGAATTAATTTCGCCGTTTGCAAGGGTTAGTGTTTCATCCCTTTCTGTCGAGGATTTAGGGTATCCTCTAAGGCGTAATGATATTGCGTTGAACGTTTTCAACAAATACGTGCGTGGTTTATAAAAACTTATATTCAGTAAGTGCTCTGTTGCTTAATTTAGTAGGATGATTTCTGTGTATCCCTGCAATGGTCATGGAAATGCGTTATCTCTTGCCATCAGGAGAGTGTCTCGTTCGTCTTATTACTTTAACCTACCTACAGCTTGAAAAAGTATAACCTACATACAAACATACATCTAAATATATGGAAATCGAACCACCTTAAAGTTAGAGTTACAGTGATAGAATCGCACACTGGACATAGAGGGTTCACAAAATGACAACAATGAGCTTGAGCCATTCAAGTAAAATATATCGCGGAAACCACAGCATGATGGTAAACCTATATACAAACATACATCTAAATGTATGTTTGTATATAGGTATCTATATACCGTACTATTTTTTTTATATAATTTTTTACATTGTGTATCTATCTATACGTACATTCATTTTAATTGTTTGACTGTTGACATATTTATATTAATCCGTAAATATTGTTAGTTATGTGACAAAAATTTATGTATCATAATATTTCTGTATTATTACGTTAGCTAATAATGTAATTGGTTGTAATTATGTAACTGTTAGAGGTAGTTATTTTTATTTATTTTATTTTTTGCCCACTTTGTCCCACTGCTGGGCAAAGACCACTCTCCCTCCCTTCCACGCCTCTCTGTTTGGTGCTATTGAGGTCCACTCCTTGTCGTGAGCATCGAGCTCATCTTTCTACCGTCTTCTGGGCCGGCCTGTTATTAAACAATGAAAAAAGCAAACTTCTTATAATTTATTTAGTAACTTTTCCTTTGATTTTATATGTTTCAACTTGCCACCGCATGTAGTTAAAATTGCAAATAGGGAAGTATGCTTGAACGTGTTTATGTACAGGGCTGTAGGCGACAAAACAGTGCATCTTTTGATCTCAGATTGGCTCGGCTCAGTGGTCTGTCTCCAATGAACCGAGGGGATGCGCTGATCTCGTCTCTGTCCACTGTCAATCACAGCTGGTTATATGCACCCGACTACTTAAAAACGAGGGGTATGTATAATTTTACCTCGGAAATTATGTTTATTCTTTCCCTAATTCATTTACAACATGATTTGTGTAAACTATATCGACGTCAATGGTATGACGGATTAAATAAATCAATTTGCAAAATGTAGTAGATAATCGGTATTTAAGGTCATTATGATGAGCTATATATGTATAATTATATATATTGTTTGGTGGAAGAGTAAAATAAATAATTAATTAGATCGATTTTACTATGGAAAAGTGAGTAATTCCGCATAAGTAAATAAAAACTAGATTGTTGCTAGAAAAATTACATAAATCTAAAGAGGCGTAAAGTAGAATAAACTTAAATAAATTAACACGGAGATCACTTAAAGTACGTATCTATAAGCGAAAAGAGTACTTTATTAGCTCGCATAAAATTTGAAGTCCTATTTTATATTGGCATACCGTTATTTGACCTACGCATAACAATAGTGCTCATAACTTTGTAAACAAAACATTTTTCTCAAAACCAATAGGTAGTATAACGATAAAGAGGCCTATATTAATAAATATGTATACATGTTAAACGCATATTGGTAATCCTTAGATAAATAATAAGTAAAGCCTGAAAAAAAGTAAAATATTGTAAATACAAAAAACATGCTTCCGACTAAGCCACTAATGCTAATAATGTGATCAATAAAACAGTAATATCATAAGTAGTAGTAGTAGTAGTAAGTTCATAATTACATAACTATGCGAAGTTAAGAATTATGCAAAATTATATTATACCAAACAGTTTCGACCAAATGAAACTAGGAACACAGACATTTTCTCATAGTGACGAATTTAGTGATGTGCGTGCAGGATGATAAGCTAAAATTGGATGACCAAGAAGTCTTCACCAATTTTCTATGTAACATTATATCTGTAGGGGAGAATGGATTCAATTGAAAACATTTTTGATTTTAGTTTGTTAAGATTTGATTTCACGTTCATTGCACGAACCGCTAAATAATGAAATTTGCTGCCCGTGTGGGTATTCCTTGATAGATACAACCTGGGTGCCTTCAAGTCGCGAGTAAATCGGTTTCTTATAGATAAGCGTGCTCCATCGTAGACTGCATCTTAAAAAAAATTGCGTCAATAAAAAATTTTGTTGAAAGTTGGCACAATTATTTTCGTGAAAGATTTAACTAAATCTTTTTGTGAAAGATTTACCTTTTAGTACCTACCTAGTAGATTTACAAGTGGTATATTTGAAATGGCAGTATGCAGAGAACTCTACATTAAAACTTTTTTTAAATCTGTAGTGATGAAAATCTGCTGTAAAATATCAAGGTAAAGACAGTAAACACCAACTAACTACAGAAATGCCTTCAATACGGCAGCCTCTAGGCAGAATACTAATTGATTCCATATTGCTTCTGTCCTTTTGCGTCATTTCCTCTTCGCTGAGATCCAATCAGTTTTATCTAATACGTGCTAGGGTTCTGTACTGAATGAATATTTATGCGGTTTATGCAATTACAGCGTTTGATGTTTGGGGGGCCCACATCAACGTTTAACGTACATATAAGATTAAGTATGATTTCATATGATTAAGAAGAATTTTGGAGGTACCTAACGCGAAATAATCATGTATCTATGCAATGTAGGTATTATATATTCCAAAACTTGTGTTTTTATGTGAAAAGCGGAAAACAAGCGACGTGGTAGTCTGAATCTGAAAAGTAGTAATCTGATGGTAAGTGTTCACCGCCTCATTTGGACACATACAATACCCAGGGCATTGTCAGTGCATTGCCTACCTTTAACAACCTATTCGTAGTGCTTCGTGTTTTTTTCTTGAGTGTTTGTCTAAAATAATGGTGTTTTATTCACGCGCGTGAGTGTAAGGAAAGCGTTGTTATGGTGAAACGTAAGTTTTTATTTTACGTCCAAAACTCCATCGAAGATTGTAGTAAAGTCACCACTATGGCATGTCCGAACCATGTTTTGCTTTGTATGACTTTGTGACTTACACTTTTTATATATTATAATAAATAGACTTACATTTGACCATCATCTCACCTGATGTGAAGTGATGATGCGGTCTAAGATGGAGCACGCTAGCCTCACTCACTCTCGACTTGAAGAAACCCAGATTGTATCCATCGGGGAACACCCACTCAGGCAGCGCTAGCGGTCCGCATGATTAACGTGGAACCAAATCGTTCGAGTGTTTTAACACTTGATTTTTTATAAAATACTTGAAAATATCTAAACACTTACCGCTGGCAAATTCGCAAAGTGCGATGGCGAAAACAAAGAAAATGAGGAAGGGATAGTTTAAAATAGAGCTAATTCTAATATAGGTGCATATTTGTAGCATAAACAAATGTTTGTACTGTGTCTGGGTGTTCTGTATTTATTATAAGTATGTATTTACAAAAAAATAGTATTTAAGTATTCCATCAGTTATCTGACTTCCATAGTACAATTGTGATTTACCGCAAGTAAAGACCAAAATAAATGCCAGTAGCTGTGATTCCACTGTAAAATTATGCTCCATTTGTCCATGAATGTAAAAAAAAATATTTGTATGGAAATCGAACCGCATTAATCGAATTTTAATTCATTTTTAAAATTATTAATTAAAAAAACTATTTGTTTTCTAGCCATTTTTAATTCAAAATAGGTTCGCGTTTGACCACACTCTGCTTGCAAGCAGTAGTGTGGTCTAAGATGGAGCACGCTTACCTAAAAGAAACCTACTTACTCTAGACTTGAAGACCCATATTGTACCTAACAGGGAACACAGACCCCGGCATAAAGTTTTCCACTACCTCTCTGTGCGAATGAAAAATGTGGAATCAAAAGGCTTTGTGCGTGAAGAAGATCCACCATGTACGGATTATTTTTATTTATAACATTGAATTGCATAGCAATGGGCAATGCAAATGCAGTTAGATGCTTAGCGGCAGATTTTTAACCTACCACCAAACTATGGTTTCCTTAGGATGTTTTTCTTTCCCGGCAGCTCTTTGTTGGGATCGGAACGTGTGATCCCACTGCTCTGACTACTTAGGTATCAAAACGACAACCAATTTAATTTTATCTGAATTTAGAAGTGTAGATAATACAAAATTCGCCAACACATCACTCCTACTACCGAAAACGTTGGATCAATATATGGCACGAAACTTAAATTTCATCCCCCCAAGAAACTCGAGGCGGACGGGTCCAAATTCGTATGTTAATGTTACCCCCACCCCCGGTCTTGCACCCTCGGGGTGGCCGAACTATTATAAAGGGTAGAACGAAAGTTAGATTAATGATGTTAGAAGCTGACCAGAGCAAAGCCTCAGGAGAGGATGGATTTTTCCAGCTCACAGTAACATTATAAATGCTAACGTTTATATAAATATGCTAACGTTTATATAAACGTTAGCATTTATATAAATATTGCTTGACTTATATTTATGACCTATATAGTAAAGAAAAAACTACATTTAAGGTGGCATTGTCCACTGTTTATGAACCGTCTACATCGTTGGGCTTTATTTCACTACTAGCTGCGCCCCACGGTGTTACCCACTACATATTTTCGGGATAAAAAGTAGCCTATATGTTAATCCAGGGTCTCAGCTACCTTCATACGAAATTTCATCCAAATCCGTTCAGTAGTTTTTTTGTGAAAGAGTAATAACCATCCATCCATTCATCCATCCAAACTTTCACATTTATAATGTTAGTGGGATGTCCACGCAAGCCCGCGGGCAGCAGCTAGTTTATTATAAAAAACGCTTATTTTTCCATTTCTTTGTTAGCTGCACTATAAATTGAAAACAACATAGACCAGTTTGCCCTGCGCCTCTACTCCTATCGAGGTCCGCGGTAAAGTGTGGACGATCTAACTTCGCCTTGCACACACACACTTCCACACATAATATAACGGCAGTGTAACGCCGCGGGCGCTACGTTGCCTCACCCGAGATTAGATTCGTGAAGTTGGCACACTGTTTTCCATTTGCTGCACTGTGGCTAAATCCCGGACCACACCTCTGGTAAGAAGCAAGCTGACGTCAGTGAACATGTTTTATAGGTTAGGTACTTAAAAGTGACTCTTAAAAATCATATTACGTCCCCATGTTTATATAGCACAGAAATTGCTATTTAATAAGGTTGCTTTTGTCACATAAGAACTCCTTAAAGATTTGTCATCTAAAGAGGTTGTATATGCTGCGTATTTCGCTTTCGGTATGTCCCAGACTTTACACTCCTTTAACACACACAGAAACACAGTATCAGATAGGTGTAAAGTTGGAGTAGTGCAGATATTTTCGGTATTAGTTTTGTGGTTTTAGATAAATTCGGTCTCTACAGAGCATTTTGTTATGAAGGAATTTAGTGAATTAATGCGGTTACCTGATAATGGAGAATTCTTGTCTGAAAGCGTATAAAAGCTAGTTAAAATTAATCTTTGTTTCAGATGCGATTAATTTGTTTTACGACTTTGTGTTACAAAATAAAGTACGTATGCTGCATTGGGCGCTCATTACTTTGAGACATCATTTGGTGAGTAAACATAAATTTACACATGTAGATACTAAATATATAGATTCTAAATATTTATTAGTAAGTGCCTTAATTAAAAAAATGTTTTTTTTTAATTCAAAAGTAATGAGACGAATGATACGCTCTCCTGATTTTAAAAGATAACGCATGACCATGATCATTGCAGCGATACACAGAACTTTGAGTAACAAAACAAAGTCCAGGGCATCGCTGCTTTGGCGCTCATTAGTTTAAGACTTTCGATAGTTAGTTTCAACAGTCCTGTAATTTCGCTACCTGTACAGTACCCTTCAATCTGGAATACAGTAATGTATACTGCTACCTACCTAATCGACCTCCTGCTGAATAAATCTATCACCAAGTAAAAATTATATATACGCACAAAATAAATGATATATAGTCGCTCGTATTTCACTAAGCGATCTTTTGAAAACAACTACTTGTTATATATTTTATAATCTTAAAAGAGTAATTCGTACTTGAGTTTCTAATTTTATCAAAATGTCCGATCTAATCTGTGGCAGTGTGTGTAACGCACACAGACACACGTCCTCAAGTGATCCGCCTTCACTGCCACCATGATGTGAATTCAAGCAATGTTGCACAGTATATGCAAATATTATATTTCATTCGGCACATTATATTTTTTGAAAATATTTCTTATCAAAATTATCTCACACGAATTTAATTAAAATATCTGGTGGGTTACGTATTCAGTACTCTTGAATAAGGACCCTACAATTAAAGGAGTAAGTAATAGATATATGATCGAAATCAAAATATCAATCATACATTAGAAATATCAACGCTTGATCAAACTTAATTTACAACACCACACAAAATAAACAAAACTTATTTGACCAAAAAACAACAGACATATAAATATCATACGAGACTTAGAAGTATATTCCTCAAACGACATAACATACTTACAAAAAGCATTTAACATACTATACATATACTAATATTGTAATCGAGTCTCGGTACATACCATACTCAGTGCATCATCAGTACATAACTATAAACCAAAATCTATTAATAAAATATCAAATAAATCTAACCTTTTTTGCTAGGAATAATCCTTTAGGGAGATCACTGGATTTGGGGGAAGCTGGAAGAAGATTTTGGGTGGTCATGTGAGATGCTCCATCAGTGCGGCGGCCTACCCATTAAAAACACTTGGATGTTTCTTCCTGACGTCTATGTGCCGGGGCTACGGAAATGCTTTCGCATTCAACTCTTCCACTCCTCTTTTCTTGAGAGGCGCCATCTCAGGGGCTTCTCTTGTCAGGCAAAGGACTCTCCCGAGTCCGCAGCCCAAGGCCCCTAAACAGTCTCATCCTAACCTAACCTATCCATTTGCGTTACAAACTTTTAGTTTCTCCACACTACATTTCATTTAAATTCTACGCGACATTCAAATTAGACTCGGCTCAAACACTCACGTATTTTTCACTTCACGCACAAGCCTTTGTAAAATTTATGTCATATCTCACCAAAGCTTTACTCATTAATGCCTCTCAAAATTTTGATCTCCCAAATCTTCTTTACTATGGTCAAACTAGTTTCTTAGATCAACGGTCAATCTAAAGGCGCCCCTTTGACCCAAGGCCGGCGCATGCGTAATTGTGGGAACCCTTTTAAGTATGATCTTTGACCATCTCACGGTGACCGGTTATAGTTCAAATGTTGCATTAATTTATTCTTTTTTTATTAAAATTTTTAGTTAAATGTGTGGAAACTAATGGAGATTCTTTGTTGTTTGATATCGAGTTTATTTGTAGAGATTCTCACGGATTCAATCTGGGGTCGCTTTTCTATCGGTCTGTCTTCAGTTATGCAAGTGCTCTAAGTTGAGTATGGTGGTTTATTTTTTATTAACTTGTGTAATATTAAGCTAAGGAAAACGTAAAAAGTTTAACTTCGTTTGAGTGACAAGTTTTCTTAATACGTCAAATAGTTGAAAGGAGTTTGGAGTTGGAAAATTATTTAATTGATTGTGAAATTGTTGATGTAAAGAGTGAGTACTAGTAGAATTTGTTAAATTGATACACGTTCAAAAGAAAATAGAATATTTATATATAAACTAGTTATTCACGTTTACAAACGTTTAGAGGAGGCTTCAAGTGACCAGAATGCTGGAATCTACTTTGGTCAAAAGCTAAGCATTGCCATCCAGCGTGGCAATGCTGCCAGCATTCTGGCCACATGTCCCTCCTCTGGCGGATTTTTACACTAAGTATTTTGTATACATTTTGTAAATAGTATAATTTAAGGTATTTTTTCTTTTGATTAAACGTTATTATGTTATTCATCCCAAAATGTGACCTTGCGACTGTTACCTAAATCGGTTTTAAACATACCTATTGTAAGCGATGATTTGGTCGACGATGAAGCACGCAAGCGTAAGAGATACCTATTCTGTCTGACCTTGAGAGATCCCAAATTGTATCCCTCAAGATAAAAATAAGGCGGCAGCTTGCTCAATTCCTTGGCCGAGCTACTCCCATATGAGCTAACATATGAGTCAAATATGCAGCAGGGCGGGCATGCAGTATGTTTATGCGAAATTCGCATATACTGCATTCCCGCCCACATTCTCGCGCGATTTCGGTCCGCTGACACCCCAATATTTACGCTTTATCCAACTTGTCGCCCTGCAGTCGTCTACTACCCCTTCCGCTTCACCCTCTATGTAAGATGTCCGCATCCCCCTTGGTATAAAGTTTTCGGTCTTGTTTATTTCCTCGTAATTTTGATCAAGTTTTTAGATCTTAAAACTTTAGGTTAAGCTTCGGACACCACATTATCTATTACTGGATGGCAGCGGCCCATATCAGAATGTCATCTAGGTAGACACCACAAAAGTAATTAGATATTTTGTCGTCAAGTACTCGTTGTAGTGGGAAAATATTATTGTATTTCGGTTTGAAGGGTATTTCAACTAAACATTGAACGTCTTAAAGTAATGAGCGTCAAAACATAACGCCCTGGATTTAGTTTTGTTACTCAAAGTTCTGAGTACCGCTGCAATGGTCATGAACAGGCGTAAATATCTTACCATAAGAAAAATGCCGAAACGAATGATTATCTCTACTTATCATTAAAAATATTATTTTGAATGAAACTGTCCCAGTATAAAATCATGAGGCGATACGAACTTTCCGTTTTTAAAAAAAGAAAAAGGTATTGTAAAATTTTTACTCTTAAATCTTAAAATCATCTCCCACTGATCTAATCGAGTCGATATTTGACATTAAGTTACGTGCAAGTTTTTTTTTTTAAATTTATCCTTGTACAAAATCAAATTAGCTTAGAACGATGAGAGGCGGATTTTTCCAGACCGATCCTTGTTAGATGCTAATCAATTTGGGGTATATCGGTTGACGTGACATGATGGCGCTAGGGTACCTAATTTTATTAGATACCTACCCTCGTCTAGACGATGACATGCTAAAGTTAGGCATACCTAATTATTAAATACTCTTTACTAATTATTCGCATCGGTTTTACGATAAGGATTGGAAAAATTATGCATTATACGTGTTTAGTTATATGATTTCATAGCTGTGATCATTCAATTTCTTTAACACGTCTTATAATTGCGTGGTTGTGGGTTCAAAAGCTGAACCACCAGGCTGTTGTTTACGATTTCCATACAATTTTTTTTTCCATTTATGGACAAATGGAGCATAATTTTTCAGTGAAATCACAGTTACTGGCATTTATTTTGGTCTTTATTTGCGGTAAATCACAATTGCTTGAATAAAACGGTAGATTATTAGCATTATCTACTGTTTTATTAAAAAAATATAAATTCATAAATTAGATTTTATGCTAAAATTATGCTCCATTTGTCCATAAATGGAAAAAAAATATTTGTATGGAAATCGAACCACCTTAAGTAAAGTTTTGCTTGAGCAGCGGACCATCTGGTCATTCTTCAGATGGGTGACCGTATTGATGTTTTTTTTCTGATAGCTACCGCGGTTCGGGTGGCACATTATGCAATATGCATGGTACAAAAAGTCTTTAGGTACCTACTCATGTTCTACGCAACGCTACGTTTATTCTCTATCTACCTACTGTCTACACATCTGTCGGAACATCAAATTTTTTGAGTGTACCAAGGTGTGTATTTATTGTATTTCCGCTTCGGTTTTATTTTACCGGCAACCTCACTTGAAAGCCAGTTCCATTCAAGGCTAGGTGTGTTTACTATCTTCGGCCAAACTGTCACTGATCAGGTGAGCTGTAGTCAAACACCTATATTGTCAATCATTCATTGAAAAAAAATTGGATTGGTACTGATTTCTGATCTTGATTAAATTTTGTTATCTACACTAATTACCTATAAAGAAAGATTTGTTTTTGTTGTTTGTTTGTTTGTTTGTTTATTTATTGAATAGGGTCCGAAACTACTGGACCGATCTGAATAATTCTTTCATCATTAGAATGCTACATTATCACTGAGTGGCATACGCTATATTTATATTGTTAATCGAGTTTTGTTTTCCCATGCAAATCCGGGGCGGCCCGCTAGCTTTTAATAACTTGAGTTTGTATAACTTTGTTGATCATTC
Source organism: Biston betularia (assembly GCA_905404145.2). NCBI lineage: Eukaryota > Metazoa > Arthropoda > Insecta > Lepidoptera > Geometridae > Biston > Biston betularia. Next base: position 9,594,018 of record FR989879.1, read on the forward strand.
AATTATTCATTAAATTATTTATTTTAACATTTGAATCAATGAATTAAAAAGAAAATTGTCTGTCATGGATGACGAAAGGGCCAAGCCTTTAGGGATTTAATAATGGTTTTCATTCGTGCCCATCAAAAAAGTCCAGTCGGGGCAGTACTTATAAGATTGAGTAGGGCATGTTGTTATTATTTATTTATCCCACTAATATTATAAATGTGAAAATTTGGATGGATGGATGGATGTTTGTTACTCTTTCACGCAAAAACTACTGAACGAATTTGAATGAAATTTGGTATAGAGGTAGCTGAGAACCTGGATTACCACATAAGCTACTTTTTATTCCGAAAACATGTAGCGGGTAACACCGCGGGGCGCAGCTAGTATTAAAGTACGAGATGTATTTTATCTATAATTTTCAAACGTTGTGGATAATTCTAAAAGTTGCCGTACATAACATCCACAGAGAGCAATTAATATGTTTATATCTGACAAACTTATCGTTAAAGCCTGTAGTTCGTTTCGTGAGTAATGTTTTCTGTTTATGCTTTTATGGCAGGGGTGGTGATGCATTTAGGTACTAATGTGTTTAGAAGTTTTTAATTTTTATCTACGAGATGTTATTCAGCATGAAATTAGAGAAATAACAAATGTAATAATAGACTATTAATGATATTTAAACTTGGTTAATATTTTATTATAATGGGAATCTTTGGACTACTTCCGAATAATAGTAGCGGCTCAGTAGTTAGCGCGGGCGGTTCACATGCAGAAGGGTGAGAGTGAAAGAAAACATCATGAGGAAACCATAGCATGGTGATAGGCTATTTTCTAGTAATCGGCTGGCTAGCTACCACCCTCAAGTTAAAAATCTGCAACAAAGCACCTAACTGTATGCTCCGGCAACCTCACTCGAGAGCCAGTTCCATTTCAGTGACTATGTGTGCTTTACCATCTTCGACCACACATAACATCAACATCAAACACCGCATCATAAAAAACAAAAAATCCATATATATACCTAATAGCCATACAGCCAATATGATAGCCCCGTTGGCTCAATGGTAGTATATCTGTCTTACGAGCTGAAGGGCGTGGGTTCGATTCCCACAACATTTTGTGAATATAAACAAATGTTTGTTCTGTGTCTGGGTGTTCTGTATGTATTTTAAGTAGGCATGTATTTACAACAAAAAAAGTATGAATGTATTCTATTAGTTATCTGGCTTCCATCACACAAGCTCTGCTTAGTTTGCGGTCAGATGGCGCTGTGTGTATACTTGTATAGTCCTACGATATTTAAAAAAATAATAATTAATTAATAACATTTTATATGTTACAGATATTCATATTGTGTATACCTACATACATAATTATATATCTACCTATAGCTAGAGCGCTATTCTAGTGATGGGGAAAGCTGAACATAATTTGATATGCATAACAGAAAACAACATCTGCCGCTGATCCGCACGGAGTCCTTACAATCATTATCTACTAAAGCTAAACAAGGTAATACTGGCTAAATATTTACTAAGCCGAACGGTGGTGGTAGACACTGAGCCGAAAGGAGGTGAGTACGTGCACTCACCTTTGTAACCGATTCAAGGCAGATATACTACCAATGAGCCAACGGGGCTGTCAAAAAATCTAAAGCCTATATGTAATTTAAAAAACATTTTGACATGTCTTTATGTACGTAGGGACCGTCGACATATAGGTAGTTAAAAATCTTTTGCCAAACAATGTGTCCCGGTGATCGTAGGTTCTCGAAAGTCAGTTGTACCTAATAAAGAAGAAAGAAATAAACACATCGATACAAACAGACAAATAAGAACAAAATCACCAAGAACTTATCCCGATAGGGTCTATCTCAGCATGATTGACGATTGTCAGGGTTGGTTTTCAGATGGACTTTTCAATTATTCTATTGTATCAAAGTACAATCATATACGTTTCTCATCCGTACGGCCAAGGAATGGAACAAGCTCCCGGCTTCCTAGTTTCCTGATAGATATAATCTAGAACTTTTCAAGGTCAGAGTGAATAGGCATCTTCTAGGTCTGCGTGCTTCATCTTCGACCACATCGTCGCTTACCATCAGGCGAGTTGGTCAAACGTGGAATTATCCGTGTTAATAAAATAACAACTAGCTACGAGTATGTTACGAGTTACGAGCATGTTTTACTTGGTAGTAAATCTCCTAGGTAGATCGATGATAGCTCAGTGGTTAGCGCGGTAGGTTTGCATGCCGAAGGGCGTGGGTTCAAACCCCAACAATGAGCTTGAGCTGCCGGTGAAGGAAAACATAGTGAGGAAACCATAGCATGGTGGTAGGGTACTTTCTACTACTCGGCTGGCTAGCTACCACCCTCAAGTTGAAAATCTGTCGCCAAGCACCTAACGGTGTGTTCCGGCAGCCTCACTTGAGAGCCAGTTCCATTCCAGGCTAGGTGTGTTTACCATCTTCGACCACACCGTCACTTAACATCACGTGAGCTGTGGTCAAACACCTAGCCTGTCAACCATGACAAAAATAAACGTAAAATAGTTGTATAACATCATTGATGTAACTTAAAAAAAACAATGTCTGAATTTTCAGGGCAGCAAGCGGTACAATATCGGCACAAGTATTAAGACATAAACAAGCATGGAGAAACTGGTCAAAGAGATCTCATGGTACTAAAATTAGGTAAGGAGAGACTTTTTCATTTATTAAATACTAGAGACCCGTCCCCGCTTCGCACGGGTGGACATTTATTTGTTAACTAAATTTTAGTAATAAATATAGCCTATGTTACTCAGGGAGAATGTAGCATTGTAATGGTGAAAGAATTTTTGAAATCGGTCCAGTAGTTTTTGAGTTTATTCGTTATAAACATACAAATATTTCCTCTTTATATAATATTAGTACCTATAGTTTTTTTTTTTACTATACACACAGCGCCATCTGGCCCCAAACTAAGCAGAGCTTGTGATGGAAGTCAGATGACTGATAAAATACATTAATACTTTTTTTTTTGTAAATATATACTTATAATACTTACAGAACACCCAGACACAGAACAAACATTTGTTTATTCACAAAATGTTTGCCCTAAGTGGGAATCGAACTCACACTCTACAGCTCTCAAGGCATATATTATATGCCAAGGATATATTACCAATGAGCCAACCGGACTGTCAATTTATTTAAAATGCCATTAAACCTCGCCGAGGTTTGTCTCGATGTCGAGACCTCTTTAGAAGCTTTTTAACGTTAAATTAAGAATAACCAGGAATCACACTAACAATACAATGACAATAACAAGTCACTAAGCTATCATCGCTACAAATATGTACGTACTTACACTAATCATAGACATTCTAGTGGCTTAAGCTAGTTCATATTGGATTCAGTGTTTGTAGACACACTAGACAGACACCGACTATCAAATCCAAAACCAAAACTCCGTGCAGCCACTGGGTGATAAAGCTCCAAAACTTTCAGCCCGGCGGTAGATATAAGCTCGGGTGTCACATTATAGTGAAGTTTATAACGTGACATCTATGTGGTCTCACTAAATATTTTCTAACTTCCAGGGATCCTTTCATCAGCAGAGAGAAGTTTGGCCGAGCTATGCGTCATCAGAATCTGTAAGACCTCACCAGATGTCTGCTTCGCCGGTGCTTAGCGATGCTTCGCCAATGCTTGCGCACCTAAATATGGATTTTTGTTGTATCTACTGGAGTTTCTGTAGAATTGCTAACTGTTTTTTCCACCCTGCCCATTCCACTATCGGACAGTCAGGAGCTCCAAGAAGCAACACCGCTTCATGGTTGATGATATTCCAAATACTCGGAACTAAACGGTTCGAATCTACAACACTACTAACAATAGAATTAGCTGCAAGAGTGGGTGTTCCCTAATTGATACAATCTGGGTGCATTCAAGTCGCGAGTGAATCGGTTTCTTCTAGGCGATCGTGCTTCACCGTAGACTGCATCTTTGCTTAACATCAGGCGAGTTGGCGGTCAAACGCAAGCTGTAATAAAAAAAATTAAAAATCTGAATTTTTTATTTTAACATATTTTTTTCATTTTCAACAGTACCTATCAAATACTAATCAGTAGGCTATCCGGTTTGCGTACTTTAGTTTAAAATTGCGACTCACCACCCAAGTTCTCAAAATGCTTTAACCAGGCCTCAGAAAACTACTGCATTAACAATGTTTTTAATGGAATCGTATACTTATAAAGAACTTATTTAAAAATGTATTACCCGCCTAGAGATTGACATCAACTACATCATCATCATCATCATCCACAGCCTTCTTTATCCCACTGCTGGGTATAGGCCTCTCTCTTTGCATGCCATCTGCCTCGGTCCTGTGCCAATCTGGTCCAGGTTCGACCCGCGACGGTGACGATATCGTCGACCCATCTTGCGGCTGGACGACCGACGCTCCGCTTCCCTTGCCTAGGCCACCACTCTGTTGCAACCTTACTCCACCTGTCATCACTTCGCCTAGCAACGTGTCCTGCCCAGCTCCACTTGAGGTTCATAATTGCGATACCGACGTCTCGAACTTTCGTTCGTCGCCGGATATCGGTATTACGAACTCGGTCTTGGAGTTTAATGCCGAGCATGGACCTCTCCATGGCTCTCTGTGCGACTCTAATTTTGTGCACAGCCTCATGTGTGAGCGTCCACGTCTCGGCACCATATGTCATGGTGGGCAGGACGCACTGATTAAAGAGGCGAGTCTTCAGACACTGCGGAATATGGCGTGGCTTGAGGATGTCGTCGAGCTTTTTGAATGCCGCCCATCCAAGCTGTATGCGCCTGGTGATCTCCGTCTTTTGATGCTCTATGCCAAAAGATAGAGTATGGCCAAGGTACACGTATCTGTCAACCGTTTCTAGGCTCTCACTTCCAATCATGATTGGGATTGAGGTCCCAGAAACGTTCGACATGACTTTGGTCTTGGTCATATTCATCTTTAGTCCTACTGTCAAAGAGGCATCCGATAGGTCTTTTAACATTGTTTGAAGATCATCCAGGTTTTCGGCAAACAGTACAAGGTCATCTGCAAACCTGAGGTGAGACAGGTATACACCGTTGATTTTTATTCCCGTAGAATCCCATGCAAGCAACTTTTCAACTACATAAACCTATATTATTGTACTAGCGAACGCCTCGCGGTTTCACCCGCGTAGTGCCCGTTCCCGTGGGAATACAGGGATTAAAAGTAGCCTATGTCACCCGAGGATAGTGTAGCTTCCCAACGGTAAAATAATTTTTTAAATCGGTCCAGTAGTTTCGGAGCCTATTTAATACAAACAATCAAATCTTTCCTCTTTATAATAGTATAGATAGATAAATTATGAAACATGAAATGAAAACGGTAATATTCGTAGCTAGTGAAGAAATAAACACTTCTAATTAATCAGTCTATCAGGCAGCTTTCACATAATTAACAGTGCTACCTGTTAGCACTGTTAATGTCAAAGGGCAGTTCTCCACTTTTTAAAATTGGTTACATCTGGAGTTTTGTTAAAATTTATTCAATAATCATTAGAATAACCCAAAAACTACAACATATCAAACAATTTTACAACTTTCTTTTGATGTTTGTGACCATAGATAATATTAGTTTGTGGGCGGTAGGTACCTATATCGCCTAAACCTGTCAAAAGCATCGAAAATACCATGTTGGACGCATGTTTCCTTTAACTTGGTTAAGGGTAAAGGTAATTTCAAAGATCTTGTTTGTAAATGCACTGTAAGGTAACGAGTAGGTAAGTAGGTCCTTTATATGAAAGAAGATAAATTAATTTTTGAACTGAATAATTGTTTTATTTCAAACATCGTTCTTAATGGGCAACTGTCAGCTTACAAACGCTTATGCAAGCTTTTTCTAAAACTTTTTTGTGACAATTTTTTTATGCTTGACATAGTATCAGTATTTATTTGTTTATTTTAACCCCAGATCACCTGATCTTAAGTACCGGTGTAGCCGAAGATGATAAGCATACCAAGCCAGGAATTGAACTGGCTCTCAAGTAAGGCAGCCGTAACACACCGTTAGGTGTTTGACGGCAGATTTTCAATTTGAAGGAAAGCCGAGTACCTACCTACCTACTAGAAAGCACTCTACCATCATGCTATACCTACGTTATTCTCCACCGGTAGCTCAAGTTGGTATTTGAACCTACGTTTCTCGGTAACCATTGAGCTATCATCGCTACAAAACATAACAAAGTAAATATTTGTAAGTATCATCATCATCATCATCATCATTTCAGCCGTAGGACGTCCACTGCTGGACATAGGCCTCCCCCATTGACTTCCATAAAGACCGGTTGGAAGCGGCTCGCATCCAGCGCGTTCCTGCGGTCTTTAAGTACCTACTAGGTCGTCTGTCCACCTTGTGGGTAGACGTCCTAAGTATACTTATAACTAACTCCAATTAAGTTCTTCTAGCTAAAACCAATATTTTGGCACACAACTAAGTGTTTCAGATATGTTTTGTAATGTGCTTCATAAATACGAAAACATTACCTAATGCTTATTTCAGCCTTAAGAACCTACATAAGTAGGTAGGTACATGATGATTTAACCCGATGACTTAACTTGTCTTGTCTTAACATTATTTGAAAAAAAACCTGATATCTCGCACCTACCTGTCGAGATTAGGTTCTACTAAGTATAAAACCATGGGGAACAAAAAAACCTTTAAAATTACAGGATAAATTAAATATAAAATTATGATAACCTTACAAATGAATTGAACGATTTTCTGGTTACCTAATTAGATATCTATACCTAGGTATGTGGTGTAGTATAAACGGAAGAGATAGAATTGCCAACAAAACGCTCTATATTTACCTATTTGCTTACTTAATCTAACAAATTAAGAACTGGCAAGAACTGAGTAGGTAGGTACGTACCTACCTACCATAAGTTAATTGACGGAAAAGTAGGTACCTACATATTTAAAGCAGCGTTAGTAATTTCTTAGTAAATATAAACTTAATACAGTAGGTACCTAACTAAATACAAACACCTTATCAAAACGATACAATAAGTAGTTATGCATCCCGGTATTCGGTCCGATATGCATCCCGGTATTCGGTCCGAGACCATTCAAATATGTACGTAGGCAAAACTGCTGAATTACGTCTGCTCCGCACGGCGACCGCCCGGAAAGCATAACTGATAAGGAGACCTCTTGCGACATTTTGATCTAGGTTTTAAGTTAGTTATAATTCAACTCCCATTTGTATCGGACAATTAAATCATTAATCAATTAATTTTGTCTTTTTGAAAATATAATCCCGCGGCTCCCAATCTTGACTGGCGCAGCCGGTAGGATTGCTGAGTTACGTTCGCGAAAGCCGTTTTCGGAGTAAAAAGTGCGATTCGTGCGTAACAAAGTAGCCACAGTGTTTCTCAACCTCAGAGACTGTGTCTCGCGGCAATCCATACGAACAAAGAAATAAGTCACTATTGCGCGTGGAAAGTGTCACGAAGATAAAACCAGATAAAACCTACAGCAGAAGGATGCGGACGAGCGTATTGTGAGTAAACTTTTTCGCAATTCCATTCCCGTTCCCATCTATTTTTGTTGGGTAGTACAAATAATCGTTATTTGATTCTCTTTAACGTACCAATATTGTCATTATTAATTTTATTGTTAATTAAGTGTATCGATATTATTTTAAAATAAAACGTAATTTTAAATTTGCCTAAAATGGAACAAAGCATAAGAATAGTACCTAAAGACCTCTTGTGCCTCATACCTAAGTTCGAAGGGGAAGAAAACTTATTGAACTTATTTATTAAAAAAGCTCAGTACATATATGGCGGATATGCAACTCCTAATAATGCGGCACAACATGCATATGTTTTCCATGCTATAACCAGCAGGCTTTACGGTAGAGCCGCAGCTCTCTTGAGCGAAAGGGACGATATTAATTCATGGGCAGCTCTTAGAGATGTCCTAGTTCAACATTTCGGCGACCCACGATCCGAGGACTGCATAGCAATAGAGCTTGAACAAATGAAAATTAACTCAAGCGAATCGTACATCGATTTTTGCCATCGCATTAAACACATGCGTAGTACTTTATTTGCAAAAGTTAACTTGCTCACCGACGAGGGAGTAAAAGCCGCAAAAATGATTGTATATAACAACATGGCACTAAATGTATTTTTATATAATCTGACTGAGGACTTGATTCGTATCGTGCGTCTTAAAGGCTGTACCAATTTGGAAATTGCGCTAAGTATAGTAACCGAAGAGGTAAATTTCATGACACAATTTAATGCAAAACAAAAGCAACGTCAGGTTTCGGCACCTGTAAAGTCACCGCTGATGCCTAATGCACCTCCTAGTAATTTTAAGTTTGAAATTCCTCCTGCTAATCCCCAAAATAAATTGGTAATGCCAAACCAAAACTTTAGATTTGGTATACCACAACCACAAGCGCAACAACCACAAGGTTATAGGTTCGGTGCACAGCCGTTCGGTGCACAGCCTCAGAACCCAGGATCTAGATTTAATCAACCTGGGCCTCAAAACTTTAAAATCGGAATACCGCGACCGGGATTCAATTTTGGGATTCCCCAAGGTCAAGGCTATAGGCCGCCGACTAATCCTAATTTTAATAGGACGCAACAGCAATTTGGACAACCCCAAAATAACTTCAAATTCGGCATTCCAAATCAAAATATTAATTCGCAACGTCCAAAACCAGTTGACTCCGGGGATATCTCCATGCGCACCGCGCGCCCGTTCCGACAAAATACGTTAAATGCTGACAACGAAAACTTATTCTATACCAACGAGCTTGTAGAGACATCACCTGAACAATGCTACGATGAAAATGCTGCGTATTACGACAAGCATTACACATACAATCTGGGAATGCCTGAATCCCAAATTAATGACGCGGCGATGGAAACTTGTAATTACCAAGAGCCAAATGGCATCGAAAATTTTCAGTTACGAAGCCTCGAGTATCCAACCGATATAATAGAACTGAATTGTGACTCTCTGTTAAAACTTCCGCACATTAAGATTCCCGAAATTAAATCAAAATTCATGATCGACACCGGAAGTACGCGATCATTTATAAGCCCGGCAAAGGCAAACGAATACTTCTCTGCTTTCAAATATCATGAACCTTTTGAGGTAATTAGTACCCATGCTCGTAGTCGACACAGTGAAGCCATCTGCATACCACTGTTAAAAACTTTTAACTGTCCAGGGAAAACTACGTTTTATGTGTACGACGTTGATAGTCGTTACGATGGCCTGATAGGTAGCGACCTCTTAACACAACTGGAAGCTAAAATCGATATGAAAAATCAGATTTTACAGACGCCTTACACAGATATACCGATTTTGTATAAGGAGGAACGCGAGTGTATAGAAAAATTGTGCTACGAAAATCGAGACATTTTTCATTGCGACGACATTCCACTATCCTTCTCAAACAGTGTGAAACAAGAAATTAGGACAAACAATGAAGATCCTATATTTATTCGACCATACAGACAACCGCCGGTTTACAACGAAGAAATCCAAGAGCAAGTCACTACACTTCTCGAAAATAACGTTATAAGGGAATCGCACTCACCATGGAGTGCGCCGGTACATCTTGTACCTAAGAAGGCCGATGCCTCGGGCGAAAAGAAATACAGTATGGTAATAGACTATAGGCGCCTTGCTGAATTTGACTATGACATTACATATAAAAATGGAAAACAAAATTGTGTAGCAGATGCCTTGTCTCGAATTAAAGTCAATGCAGTAGATAAGGATGACGTATCAATGAAAGTTAACGTAGACAAAAAGGATAAATTAGAAAGGCACATAGAAGAAGTAGGACTATCGTCCGATTCAGAAAGAACGCTGTCTATTAAATCGCATGGTCCTAGGTCACCATACTCCATTCCGTCTCTAACAAGCGGAACTATCACGGCATCTGAAATGTCCGACACGGAGCACTCAGTTTACGAAACAGACTCATCTGGAATCCCAATTTTAAACGAGGCCATTGACACTAAACCCAACCAGATACTAATACACACATGGTTTAAAGAAGAATTATCAGTGAAGGATTTATCAAGACCCAAACAAAAGATTTTGGAAGTCCATTTACCACTTAATAGACCAGATTTAGTAAAACAATTTTTAAAAGAGTTCCTCAGCCCAAATGTAAAACATTTTATCTACTTCGAACATGAAACACACAGAAAGCAGTTCGCGGCAGCAACAATTGCACTTTTTAAGAAAGATACTGTGAAAGTTTTAGAATGTACGGAAAGAGTAGTAGTTATTGAAGATGAAAATGAACAGAGAGAGATAGTAATGAAGTACCACATTGGAAAAACTTGCCACCGGGGAATAAAAGAAACATTAATGCACCTGAAACGAACTTATTACTGGAATAATATGGACTTAACGGTAGCAACTACGATAAACTCTTGTGACGGTTGTAAAACTATGAAATACGACAGAAAACCACTGAAACCCGAACTACAATTAACGCAAACTCAAACAAAACCTTTTCAGGAGATCTTTATTGATGTGTTTAGTATGGAAGGAAAGTCATATCTCACAATAGTGGACGCGTTTAGCAAACTTGGTCAAGCTATAGAAATAAATAATAAAACCACACCTGAAATAATTAGAGCTCTTGTCAAGTACTTTTCTATGTACGGAATCCCAAATAAAGTTAGCGCTGATTCCGGCTCTGAGTTTAACAACGTACTCTTGAAAGAAACCTTAAATTTCTACAAGGTAGACCTTCACATAGGAACCCCACATAACCCAAACTCTATGGGACTCGTTGAGCAGTTCCACTCTACCATCATCGAAATATACAGACTGGCTCAATATGAACATAAATTCACAGACGCGGCATCGGTAATGACTTACTCACTCATGTGTTATAACCAAACGATACATTCAACCACTGGTTTAACACCTTTTGAGATTGTGTTTGGGCACACAGACTCATCAAGCACCTTCAACGTAGAATTTAACAAAGAATATACTCAAAAACTAGTTCAAGATCATAAAAAACGGATAAAATTTCTTTACGAATATTTAAGTCCTAGATTTAAGTTTAATTAGGGATGACTTAGATTATAATTTGAATAGATACATAAGTTTAAATAAGCATTTAACAAATAATGGTCAGAAATCAATTAGCCCAGCCATCAATGATATAAAGACTCAGACAGATTTCATTAAAAATATAACAGTACAAAAGTTACAGCAACTATTGCCAGCAAAAAGAAATAAAAGAGGCATCTTAAACCCTCTAGGTTCTCTTATCAAGTTAATTTCAGGAAATTTAGATAACGACGACGCAATTAGGTATGATGCGTTAATACATGATGCAAAGTCTATTCAGAACAAGGTAAATAAAAAAATAACAGTGGTCACCGAAATGATGAAATCATTAATTAATATTACAAATGATGTAAAACACAATTTCATCCAATTAGATGAAGCGATTTGGGAAATCAGAATACAATTAAATGACACAAATAGCGCTCAAGATACTTTTAAGATTACTAATGCTTACCATTTATTTCTACATAATTTTCAAACTCTTTATTTTATATTGGACGAAATTGAAACAGTAGTAGCGTTTAGCAAGCTGGGAATGTTACACCAAGCGATTGTGGACTCCAACGAATTGTTACTAATACTTAAGGAAATTGAGCAACAAAATAAACTATTTTTCCGGTAAATGCAGAAAATTTACTAAGGCTAGAGCAGTGTATAAACTTAAAAGCTTACGCAAAGGAAAATCAAATAACTTTTATTATGGATGTACCTCTTGTCGATGATGATGTATATACATATTACAGAATCCTTCCCTTGCCTATGATGAATACCCTTAACCAAACTCACATAATTTTACCTAAATTTCCCTACCTGTTAGTGAAAAGGTTGAAAACGGTATAGTTGTCACGCCCCTGCAAGGAAATTGAAGAATCCTTATTCTTTTGTGAAGAAGATTACTCACCCGCGCTGGTTAAAGACACCTGCGTTGCCAACCTGATCAGCTTTGCTGCAGATACAACACAGTGCCACCCCATCTCAGTAGAGTTCGAAGATGTAAAAATAGAAAAGATACAGCGCAACAGATGGATGCTTTTCACCAAACCCATCCATGTAATCACTCAAAGCTGCAAAGATGACATCACTTACCACAACGTCCAAGGAACGTACTTTGTAACAACTGATGATGATTGTGAAGCCGAAATCAATGGAATGATTATGAAAAACCATCAAAAAAATATGGGAAACATTAACTTGTCCGCAATGCCAATAATAAACCTTCCGTCTGTAACTCAACCGTTGGTGTCACCCTCTCCAGAACCTGTGAACCTGAAAGGGATAGATCTGACAGATCTCCAACACCTGTCTACCGCATTAGTGAAAAGTGAAAGTGTTATGGGCCAATATAGTGAAAACGAAAGTGCGCTAGATGTAAAAACCATAAGCATCGGAACATTGGTTTTATATATAATGTTAGCTTTAGTCTTTGTGTATTCAATGTTAAAATGTGTTTATCGAAATTATCGGAATAAGGTAAACCCCTCCGATAATTTCGAACTTAAAGAGGGAGGAGTTATGCATCCCGGTATTCGGTCCGATATGCATCCCGGTATTCGGTCCGAGACCATTCAAATATGTACGTAGGCAAAACTGCTGAATTACGTCTGCTCCGCACGGCGACCGCCCGGAAAGCATAACTGATAAGGAGACCTCTTGCGACATTTTGATCTAGGTTTTAAGTTAGTTATAATTCAACTCCCATTTGTATCGGACAATTAAATCATTAATCAATTAATTTTGTCTTTTTGAAAATATAATCCCGCGGCTCCCAATCTTGACTAAGTAGAAAACAATATTTTGTTGACAACACCAAAGTTCAAGTCATAGGTATTTTCATACCCTCATGTCTAAGTATAAATAAATAAAAAATTTGATATGATGGCAATATTAAAATAAAAAATATAACTATTAGTTGGAATATCGTCGCCAAAACAACACTGCTAACTAAGTTAAACAAGAAAACTTAATCTGACTTAGTCGTATTTCAAATTATGAAAGGCATAGTAAAAGCTAGCAATTCTCCGTATCAACGACAGAAGCGCCACCGCGTCATTTTTTCCGCAACAAAATGCGCGCGGAAAAAAATCGCGCTAGTAACGTCATCTCTTAGCCGCCGCCAGAATTTTTCCAAGCTCCGGTCATAACACTCGACCACGTGCATTTGTTTTGGTTGGATTTTTTCTGAAAAAAGATCGCTTACATACCCACTCACCTCGCCCGTAGGTGCGTCAAGCAAAATGGTCGTCATTTTTTTCTTCTCTTTTCAGCCATCTGTCTGTCCTTTTCGGACAAAAATGCGATCGTTATTTCTGTTCCGGCGTTGTTGTGTGCGTCTAGCGGCCCGTGTGTAAGATATAAACCAAAACTTTGACGCTCTAAACTCAATTCTATGGTATATATTATTAGAGCCATTTTTCTTTGTGCCTGCAATAGTCTTATGTCTAATGGCAGACGGAGAAAAAATAGAAATATAGGAGGCACGGCGTGTACGATAAAGAGAGCGGGAGTCGTTAACGATTCTGCGCCGGGAAGTTGCGCAGATTGCGTTTTTGGTGCTTTTTTTGGGGGCATCGCCTCACACCCGCGGGTGATTTTTACGGCTGTCTTTTTCTAGCGTGTGTTCTCGCTCCTTGACGGCCGTGTGCGGACAGGGGCCGATGTTTGCCTGTGTGCGCGGCGCCGTCGGGGGCAAGCACCTAGTGCTAGATTTTTGCGTTTTCCTACTCCTAGATAGTTTGTATGTATGCGTGGTACATAATGAGATGTCACAGCTCTGGTAAATAGAGGAAGCCTATGTATGTGTGTTGACGCTGATTAATCATGGGTCTTTCATAATTCTGCTCGCGTCCAGCCTACAATGCTGTTATAACTTTTAACTAGATGGGAAAGCTATTTTGTTTGCCGCCTTTTATGTTAGCGAATTTGGGTTCGTTTGATAGATTCTGAAATCATGGTTAGAAGCGTTACTGTTGCATAAATGGATATCTGTACGCTTTTCTATAGCTTCATATACAGTGTACCTACTAAGTAGGTATAATGAAAAGTACCTACTTATTATCTATTACCTATGAACAACTTTTTTATTACGGGCATTACTCGATATACCTAGGTAGATACAGGAAACAGCTGTTTCGCAAAAGAGTTCATTGATTCTTGACCTAATGCACGAAGTAGCTGATTTTTCACCATATTTCAGAGTTGTGTCCTTACTAAAGTTCTTCTTAATGATGAGTTCAATGACCCCTCATACCCAATGACCTCTGTCTTTTACAATAAAAAAATGTAATCCTGTATAAATACGTAGATAGGTTATAAAAAATGTATCTGCTTATAAGACATGGAAAGTCTTAAGAATTCCAGATTCACGTCATGCAAAAGTTTCATATTGGGCGTCATTTCCCATCAGGTGAGCTGTACTAAAAGATACGCTAGCACTGAAACGCATGATTCGTATGAGTGTGTAGGTACATAGAGGCAGCCATGTTGAAACACCGTCTAACTGTAATATAGAGGCACCGGGTTCAAATCCCACGGCATGCACGCAAGACTGTCTTTTTTAAGTTACGTGAGTACCTATTACCTCTTCAAATGGTAAAGGAAAACATCATGAGGAATCTTGTGTGTTTGACATTTCTTAAATCTTGAAGTGAGATGTAGGTAGGTATGCTAACCCACACTTGCCCAGCACGGTGGACTATAGCCTCACTCTTCTCACAATAAGAAAAGTAGTGGTCGACTTTTTGGTTTAGGTACTATACCTACCTAAGCTTCGATCGAGTTTTGGAAGCAACATAAAAAGTTATGTTTCACCACATTACCCAAGTAAGTAAGTATATAACTTTGCCACATTTGTGCTTGTGTGTGTTTTTTTACTCGAAAAATCACAAATTATGGAATAAAACCCAATGTGGCGACCCGACTCTTCGCGTTCCCGGCAAAACTCTTCAGAGTTCCTTTTTTTAATTTATTCTTGGCCATGGGCTTCTGAGTTTCTCCTGCAAAGTGTGCCCAGTTGCATAAAATAAATTTTTACGACTTTGCCCTCATCAAACAGTTTAGCATCATGAATACAACATAGTTTGCTAAACACACCAACAAAGGATTCAATTTTATTGTATTGAAATACCTAATTCTGTATCTAGAAATACTTACGTGAGTTATGAGTACGTAAAACGCCGCGTTTACGTAAGTATAACGTGTCGAAATTCTAGTTAAATTTGCATTGAAAGGTACGCTCTATGCTCTGTCAAACTTAAAACATTCACTAAGTAGGTACATAGGTTTAAAAATTGTCCACCTCCTTCTATTCTATGCCCTTCAAGAAAATCAATTTATTCAAAATGTTTACAATTTACCAATAAAAATATTATTTAAAATACGTTACAATTTTTCCGTAGCTTAATAAAATCTATGAACGCCTGAGAAAGCGTAGTCTTCTTTCAAGCGGTTTGTAATAGCGCCATCTAGCGCAGTACGCATAAACTATGTAAAATATGTTTAAAGTATATAATGTAATAATGTAGGGGCATTATTAAAAATGCCATTAATAATTAAATTATTGAACGAACTTTTTAAAATATTTTGTTTACTAAATTTAATTAAAAAATTAAACATAAATAAAATAAGTAAACAGCGCCATCTCCCAGTGAGTAGCAAAAACACTAGATGTAAGTAGGTTTATAAATTAAACCATGGACACAGAACAGATAATAATAGGTACTACGTCCATGGACGCGGAGTTTAAGCGGGAACGCGGAAAAATCTAGATTGGAAACATTTTTTTTTCTAAAACTTGTTTCTTTAATGTTTGTTTGTAAAAAGTAATGTTTTATTTTTCAAAAAATCCGAACAAATTTATAATAGAGCCACTAAGTAGGTACCAACTTTATTAGAGAATGACTTTACGTTAACTGATATTGTGTGACTTTGTCTGTGATTCAAACTTATTTCAAGCTTGCTTTGGCATCAAATACAATTATACATTTGATAATGACAAAATGCGCAATGTGCAAAAAAAAAGTTACCTACCCTTCACACCTTTGACAACTTAATATCAAATTGCAAAATTCTCTTATTACGTAAATGATAGAAACAGCGCCCCAAGCGGGGAAAAAATGTACTACTGCTATTTTTTATACCTACATTTTGACTAGCGTAGTGTAGAATGTGCCTTCACAACAATTTTATTTTATTAACAGGTAGCCACATTATCCCGGAATATCTCCTGAGCTCCATGAGTAGCTAATAAAATTTATGCGCTTAATAACAAAATAGAAAAAAAAACTGTCGCTTTTACCCTTTTATGACAATTTCGATTTGGATAACCAGTTTTATGTAGGTACTTAAATAAATATTAGATACCTACCTATAGGTATACCACAGATTAGTAAAGAATCGGGATGTGTCAGTGTGGTGAATCTTAGAAGATCTACTTACACTGTGGTGAATTCTTTAATCCTTTTCACTTGATCGAAAGTAGGTAATTGAGTTTTGGCGGGAACGCGGGAAGAGTCGTGTCGCTCCGTTGTATTTTTTTCCAAAACTTGTGTTTTGTCGAGTGTTTATGCATAAAAATGGTGGTGTTTTATTCATAAAGTGCCGAATTACAAGCGCGAGTGTGGGAAAATGATATAATGTGGTGAAACATGAGTTTTCGTGTTGCTTCCAAAACTCCATCGAAGCTTTATAGTAAAGTCGCCACTACTTTATTAAAGCATGACTGAACTTAACTGACACGAACTGGACTTGACTAAGACGACTTTGACGATAGCTATAGCTAAGATACAGCAGAAATAACACTTAAGACAAGGCAGTATGGCTTTATAGCTATAGCCTGCCCGAAGGGGCAAATTATTAAAAAAAAAAAATCTATTTGTTGACAGATAGTAGCTGCAAAACCAAACTATTTCCACCGATTAGATATGTTATCATTAGTTTTCTGTATTATCTCTCATTATGGAAGCATTCATATAACATTTTGTGAAACATAACATCAGTCAAAAATCTCAAAATTGATTGGGATACGGAAACTATACGCACAAAAATGCCCCTTAGTACCTATCTGTTTGACGTAGGTAAGAAACTACACGTAGGTACCTACCTATTTGTGTGCGCGTAGTTACCGTAGGTATGACAGGTGCAAATTGTAGGACCACGGAGTCTTCACCCATTTTCTATGCAAAATTACATCTGTATGTACCTACTAGGTACTTTTTTATAATCTTTGGTACTTTTCTATCGAGTCAGGACCAATCAGAGAAAAATGTTACAACTATTTAAAAAATATGTAAATAATATACATACGATGATTTGCATATTTATAAATAAATGTATTTATTTGTGATAATATATGTAGGTATGTTATAGTGTTCAAAAAGCAAATCTAATTCCTCAGAATAAGTTTCGAAATTCTAATGCATTGCATCATAGACACCCTCGTCTATTCATAGATAAATAGGGTTAGATACTATTATAGAAAGGGGAATAGCATGTCAAATAATGCATACATTATTAT
Source organism: Biston betularia (assembly GCA_905404145.2). NCBI lineage: Eukaryota > Metazoa > Arthropoda > Insecta > Lepidoptera > Geometridae > Biston > Biston betularia. The sequence goes on from FR989879.1 coordinate 9,611,649, forward strand.
TTTTATGTAAGTAGGTAGGTATAGTAAATACGCAAATTGTTACAAAAGATACCAAAGGGGATCATAGGGTATTCGCGGACACTTAAAAAAGAAATGTCATAGACAATAATTATTAGATATTTTGATCTAAGAAAAAAATAGTAGGTACAGTTTACCTAAGCCGTGTTCTATAATATAATAAATGGGTGAATACTCGTTTGTTACGCTACTCACACGCACACTAATACGTTAAGGCTTTCATCTATTTCTTTTTTGTGTTTGGCGTCGCATTATGTGCATTAGCCAGTGTCAAGTGTTTTGATATTTTCTAGTACCATAAAGTTAAATAAGACTAAGTCATAGTCAAATTCACTCAAATTAAATATTGATCGAGTGCGGTCATAAGTAGTAATCTTAAATAATAATAATAAATCATTTATTCCAAGTATCTTAGGCGATGACGACGACGTAGTGGCGACTTTACTACAAGCTTCTATAAAATTATTTAATGTTGTTTTATTTAATTTGCCCTATTGAGGCTAAAGCTGTTAAACAATAAGTACTGCCTGGTCGTCGGTTTTTGCAATTCAGTCATGTCTAACATCTATAATAGTTACAGTCAAAGTCCAGTCTTGGCGAAGTCCAGTCCCTGCCTGTCAAATCCAAGTAAAGTAGTTGCCACTTTACTATAAGCTTCGGAGTTTAGGAATCAACACAAAAAAACATGTTTCACCACATGACACTTTCGTACAATAACACACGTAATTCAGCACTTTATGAATAAAACAACACTATTTTTAAACATTGTCACACAAATTAAGCAGGTAAGGATTTTTTTATTTTATTGGCATTGACACTGGTAAAATGAACAACGATAGTGACAGTGACAGTGTGGGTAGTTCACATTCCTTGATGATTGAATTTTGACAAGTAAAACAAGTTTTAAACTTATCACAGTCAAAGTGTGCGTATGATTTAGTACTTTAGAATTACAACATCACTATTTTTATACATAAATAACTTTATATTACAGTAATATAAAGAATACTACCTACAAGAAAAAACTACCTATACGATGCAATGTCATTTTTTAAATAATTTTTAACTATCATAAAAAAATCTATTTGCACTGCAGGTAATATAACAATTCCAACCTACCCTCTTCCTCCATTTCCGATATACCTACACTGTAGGTATCGTACTTAATCACTGCCATTACGCGCCACCAACCCTCAACATAAAGTACACGATTTCCCTTCCAAAGCGTGCCATTTTTCTCTACTCTACCCTGGGGATATAAATAATATATCACCCTGTAAGAAATCTCACATAAACGAGGGTTGCTGAATGTGCCTCGAACCCTACGCGGTAAAACAAAAAAAAACGAATACCAATTCATTTTTAACTGTATGTTCAGGGGTACAAGGTGGAGATTCATCTGCATGTTTATCAGTATTTAGTCAGCACCGTCTCCAACGTAATACGTTTATGTATGCTTAGATGAAGGTACTTAGGCCTTTTTGCAAAACAGTAACACTACGCGATCCAAGATGGCGGCGTTGCTTTTTTTTTTTTTTTTTCGTTAATTTGCCCTTTCGGGTAGGCTAAAGCTATAAAGCCATACTGCCTCGTCTTCAGTGATATTTCTGCTGTATCTTAACTATGGTTATCGTCAAAGTCGTCTTAGTCAAGTCCAGTTCGTGTCAGTTCGTGCCAGTCATGCTTTAGTAAAGTAGTGGCAACTTTACTATAAAGCTCCGATGGAGTTTTGGAAGCAACACGAAAACTCATGTTTCACCACATTATATCATTTTCCCACACTCGCGCTTGTAATTCGGCACTTTATGAATAAAACACCACCATTTTTATGCATAAACACTCGACAAAACACTAGTTTTGGAAAAAAATACAACGAAGCGACACGACTCTTCCCGCGTTCCCGCCAAAACCCGGCGGCGTTGCTCTCTGCGACTTTTGCGTATGATTTTTTTTTTGTTTTGGCGTCGTATTTGGAGTATTTGCCAGTGTCAAGTGTTTTATATTTTCAAGTTTCATATTACGTTAAATAAGTTGCCTCGTAGCTATAGTTATAGTCAAAGTCCAGTCTTGGCCAAGTACAGTCCATGTCAGTCAAATTACTATGTTAAGCTTCGATGGAGTTTTAGAAGCAAAACGAAAAGTCATGTTTTATCACATTATATCATGTTCCCACACTCGCGCTTGTAATTCGGCACTTACTCGATCTGAAATCCGGGAAGTGAAATAAATAATCAATTAAAATCTAATATTTTTATTTAAAATTGTTTTTTTTTACACCGCGAGCAGCTTGTAACGCCGTTTGATTAGATACAATAAAATCATAGAATTCTTTACAGGTATATTTGAAGTTTGTGCACACCTGCATTTTGTTTTAATGATAAATAAATAGGTATCACAGGACATTACACACAGCACCATCTGCCTCCAAACTAAGCAACGCTTGTACTATGAAAGTCAAACAACTGATAGAATACTCTTTTTTTTGTAAATACATACATATATGTTACTGTATCTACGTATTACCTATAAGTAATACGTAGATACAGTAACATCCAGTAGGTATTGCAGATTTCACGTGAGTTTCATTCAGACGATTACGACTATTCGACCACAGTTCGTTTACTACATTGAAGATACGTTCAGCAGTGGCGTCTTTAATAGGGATCGATAGATTGAATGTAACCAGTTTTTTTTAACCAAATTCATCCTTGCATTTTTCAAAATAATACATACATCCAGGCTAGGTGTGCTTTACCATCTTCGACCACACCGTCACTTAACTTCAGGTGAGCTGTGGTCAAACAACTAGCCTGTCAACAATTAAAAAAAACATACAGTTTAAATACGGGAGAATCCCGGAATTCCGGGAGAGTTGGTATCCCTAGTAGGAGAGCATATTATGCCAACATGTTTTGTCTTTCGTGGTATCGCATTAGCTTGATACATCGAATAGGTATGTGGGTTACATTTAAACAAAATAAAGTATCTGACACTAGGTAGGTACTAAAGTATTTTAATGTATTTTATTATATAGATATTATAAAAATATCATAATGTACCTATTCGTCTAAATAGCTGTCCAATTAACTTATTTTTGTATAAATCTATAAAAGAGGAATTCCTACCATGCATTGTTTTAGGGATTAGACAACGGTTTCGATGAAAGCTCCTAGGTGGCTTAACTTTTTCCGACACTTCCAATAATTATCATCATATTTCAGTCAACTTACACAAAACCTTGACAAAATGATACCTATACCTAAACCTTTCCCTTCAATCACTCTATCTGATATAGGTGATACTCGCATGCTAATCCCTTCAGTGGTTTAAAAGTTTTTTTTTTCTATAGTTGACAGGCTAGATGTTTGACCACAGCTCATCTGATGTTAAGTGAAAGTGTGGTCGGAGATGGTAAAGCACACCTAGCCTGGAATGGAAGTGGCTCTCAAGTGAGGCTGCCGGGACACACCGCTAGATGCTTGGCGGCAATTTTTCAACTTGAACTTTCAAGTTTATCGCGAACAGGCAGACAGACGCGGTGGACGACTTATTTTGTTGATTGGTTGTTTTCGGTTTGCTTTGATGTTGTTAAGAGATGAAGCTGAGTTCCGTTCAAGACTAGGTGTATTTACCATCTTCGACCACATCGTCATTTAACATCAAGTGAGCTGTGGTCAAACACATTGCTTGCCAACCATTTAAAAAAAACAATTCTTTCAGATGAATGTGCTACACCCACATATCTACTAACCTAAGCCAATAACTTTACTGTTTTACTTACCTATTTTGGTTTTAATTAAGTATACCGCTGTCATTATTTATGAACACAGCTGTCTGTGTGCTCTATTGACAAATCAATAGACTGACCACTGAATTGATTTTGTATCGATTCTGTAATCGATATTGTGTACCTACCTAGAATCGATATTTTCAAACAGCTGTATCCTGTTTGCTTCCTAAATTTAACTATCCCATGAAAATAATGTTGTAAATCCTTATTAATATCTAACCGCAAGGGATTTTTTGGCAGCCTGAGATGTATCTACTTAAGATTCAAGATTCAAGGTATTTATTGCTTCCACAAGATCTTTTAAATACAAAGTAACATATTGACAGCCCTGTTGATTCATCGGTAGTATGTCTAGTCCAAGAGCTGAAGGGCGTGGGTTCGATTCCCACAAGGACAAGCATTTTGTGATATAAAGAAATGTTTGTTCTGTGCCTGGGTGTATGTATTATAAGTACATGTGTATTTACAAAAAAAAACTATTTAAGTAGGTATTCTATTAGTTATCTGTGTGCCATAGCACAATCTATTTTTAAAAATTCCATTGTTTTACTTTTTTATTGACACAAAACGTTATCGACAATAAAAACCCTAAAGTAACTCGGTATAATTTATACCTACCTAGTCGATAGTATGTTCCGATTAATCGATATCTCACTCGCATCGATAAAAGGATTTCGGCTGAAGTGTCGGCACGATCGAGAGTAAATATTGGTTCTCTTTTTTCGGATCTGCGTCCGTGGCCGAGTTAGAGGTGACTGTTCCATTTTTGAAATTCGCGCCAACAATGTTTTTATCTTTTTAATCGTGTAATGCCAGTGTTGTTCTGACACATCACCTGTGGTGCTGAGTGGAAATGTTCAATGTTTCAAAAATTCAACTGGTTATCGATTACTTTTTGTACAGAGTAGTAAAGATTCTTAAGGTGGTTCGATTTCCATACAAATAAATTTTTGCCATTTACGGACAAATGGAGCAAAATTTTATGGGGAAATTACAGCTACTGTCATTTATTTGGGTCTTTATTTGCGGTAAATCACAATTGCTTAAATAAAACAGTAGATTGTTAGCATAATCTACTGTTTTATTCAAAAATAATAAATTCATAAACGTCGTCGTCGGTGTCCTACGCTACGTTTGCCAATTCGCGGTCTCTACTCCAGAACACAGAGAAGAAGAGAAAAATGAGCTGGGGGAAATAAGACAATAAATATATCAATAGGAGTTAATAATTATAAAAAAATACAAAATTAAATAAAAATTAAGGTTTAGCACACCTCTTGACGCGGTCTGTTTTCGCCGTAAGGCAGATCAAGTTAGATGGGTACAAGGGAATGTAGAGCAATTTTTAATTTTTTGTCAACACGCGTTGTAATTTTTTTGTCGTACTATATAAAATACAACTCAGTGGATAAATACATAGTAGGTTAATGCCAAAAAAAAGTTGAAGTATTTAGCTTAGCCCATAATTAGAACGCTTTACGCTTTTTGATATGTTTCATTATCATGACTTATTTAACACATATTAATGTTTATTACCACGTCTTAATCGCACACAAAAACATCAACACATGGCTGAAACGTTGTGGTAAACAAAACTAATTTCATAGTTTTGTGCGGGAAAAACAAATATGATAAACATATTTCACTATCCGTAATTTTTACCAGAAACCATTCTCTATCACTGACGTGGCACTTCTCATTTCGTTGCTCACGAATTTTTTTTCTGTGACTCAAATACCTATATTCCCGCTGTCACATTTTCCATTATTTTTCTACAGCATCTAACGGTGAGTTCCGGCAACCTCACTTCAAAGCCAGTTCCATTCCAGGCTAGGTGTGCTTTACCATCTGCGACCACATCTTCACTTAACATCAGGCGAGATGTGGTCAAAACAACTGGCCTGTCAACCATAAAAAAAAAAAACACCGTTTGTTCAATATCGAATAAAATTGATAATATGCTAACCCCCAGAGGATCTAAGACATATAGATCTTTGATATGATATGACGTCTGAATACACAGCTCACTAACCAAATCTACAAAAAATCAACGAGCTCCGAGTCGCATTGTCGCAAAACTCCAAAAACGCAAAAAGTGAGCCCTCGCCTTGAATACACAACAATTGTTGGCGGCAACAAAAAATTTCTTCAACAATAGTCCGATGACAACAGTCGTCATTTTGCGTACGTCGCGTATATGCCACATGCCGTGCGTCTGGTTGAAGCAAACAGAAACAATTTTACTTTGTGGCTTTTATCTTCGTTCCATTTACGAATAGGTAATTTGCTGTAACACTTGATTAAATACAATGAGTGTTTATACGGAGAAATAACGTGTACCTACCTACCTATACGTATGTATGTAGGCACCTACTGCGTGCTAGATGCCGTTAACTGAACAACATTTATCTACGTATTGCCGATAACTTCAAACGGTGAAGGAAAACATCGTGAGCAAACCTACATGACGGTGTAAAAAAAAGTTCTCAAAGATGTGTGAAGTCTGCCTAACAGCACTTCGTCAGCGTGGTGTAAGTTTTTTTTTTTTTATTTATGTAAAAAGTAATGAGACGAACGAAACGCGCTCCTGATGGTAAGAGGTAGCACCTGTCCACGACCATTGCAGCGATACACAGAACTTTGAGTAGCAAAACAAAGTCCAGGGCAGCACTGCTTTGGTGCTCATTACTTTGAGACTTTCGATGGTTAGTCTCAACAGCCCAGTAATTTCGCTAGCTGCAATACCCTTCGACCCGGAACACAGTAATGTTTATACACTACTGCTTAGCGGCAGGATAACTGGTACCTACTGCGGTGGTACCTACCTAGACCTTCTGCTAGGAAGATCTAGGGAGATCTAAGTACTATGGTCTTATCCTTCTTACAATGAGAGCCGCGCCCAGTACCTTGGGCCAGTTTATAAAAACGGGGCTGACTCGGAAGTCATGTCTCAGTCAAAGTAACAGAAATTAGGTCAAAGTCAAGTCCGATCCTACTCTAGTAAAGTAGTGGCAGCTTGACTGGGAAACTTCGATGGAGATTTGAAAGAATACACGAAGACGTGTTTCACCACATTCAATTTGGCACTTTATGAAACAAAAACATCGCTATTATTAAACAATAAATCGGAAAATAATACAATGCAGCGACATGATTCCAAAACTCCAAAAAATCACTGAAGTCTATGGTACTTACCCAATTGCCAGAACGCGACGCCAAAACAAAAAAAAAGAAAAAAGTCGTTTAACTTATTGGCAGCCCGTACACGTAGCGCGCGATCCGCGATCCGCGATCCGCGATCAATGATCGCGATCCAGACTGATCGTGTACGAAGCGGATTGACGGACTGATGCTCCGGATCGCATAATAAAAATTTTGAAATCATGATCGCGGATCGCGGATCGTGATCATGATTGAACGTGTAAGGCGGCCCATAGAAACAGACTCCCAGATAACAGTCTTGTCTTTCCATTCTTAAAAACATTTTTATTTGAGCGGTCGACATAGCGTTATTACGAACTTTTTGTTTAAAGACTGTAGAAAACAGGTTTTTTGCAAGCGAGACTAAATGCAAGCGAGTTTACATAAGTTTAGGTAAATAGCTGCAATGGTGTCTGCAGAATCGAGCTCGATGCGAAGGGTGCAACCCTTTCTGAGCTCTATATACTATATGAATTTATTTGTGTATCTGTGAGGTAGATCTTTGGGGAGCTAACGTTGGAAATGGGCTATATAGCTAGTTTGTTTTGGTGGTTTACATCGATTGGTGGTCAATATTTCATCGCTCACGAGGAGCAAAATAAATTTCAGGTTAGTTCCTTTTCTACGCTTCCTATTTCTATTTATTTTAAGCTGTTTTAATTATATTTGTAATCGGAACTTAACCGCGCACAAAATACTTTTTTTAAGTAAGATATTAAACCCTGCTATGACCTTGGAAGTGGTTTTGAGTGGACCCAGAATTTTGAATTCCAGGTAAAGTTCAGGGCATCGCTGCTTTGGCACTCATTACTTTGAGACATTCAATGTTAAGCTCAATAGACTTGTAATTTCGGTAGCTATATTCCATTCAAATTGAATCACAGTACAACTCAATACTGTATGGTGGCGTAACAAAATACTATAGATTAGTTTGATTTATATGTATGTACTTGTACCTAGATGTTAACTGAACACCCAGACTAAACATTTAAGCTCACATAAATGTTTATCCTGATGGGAATTGAACCTACAGCTCTCGAAGCAGATATACCTACTACCAAATGAGAAAAACAAGGCAAAGTCAACGTAACTTATAAATTATAAATTTATGTCAAACCAATGGCTAAAGACAATGTTTATAGTGCTCTAAGATTTTTCCATACGCGAATTATACAAACATTATTATTTGCAAACACGAAAATTCAAACGGTACATTTCCTAATCTAAATGCAAATGAAGCATTCGTATTACCGGGACTAAATTGAACCTCATTGGTTTATCCTTCTTTTGTATTGCGCATCTGCTCGCAGCCATTTTCAGTATTAAAAAAAAAGTTAAAAACAGAACGAGGGAAAGTTAGGTGAGACAAGTGAAAGATTTTTCAGAGATAAATATTTATTTACGCCCCTTGATCTCTCTCGTAGATTTTTTACATAACATAGGTCATTAAATAGTATGAATTTCTAATAAATATTTATGCTGAGTTCCTCATAAAATATCAAAATTGTGCATTTCAAATATTTCGTAAGGTTGATATTTCGTATCGATTACATAATGCGATTCTTTTAATTTCACACAAAAAAATGACAACTTTGTATTTTAATTGTTTTTTTTTTATTAAAAGATTGGAATAAGTAAGGCATGACTTGACTAAGACTTAAACTTTTTGACTTGATCTTCGATATTTAATTCGGTCGAAGGGATCAATATCGTAACATGTAACATGGCTATATGGTCATGATAATTTTAGACTCATGTTTGTCTTGTTTGTCTACATAATTAAAAAAATATAGACAATAGACAGCAACGATAACGTCTAATTATGGCAAAAAGACGCGTTGACGCGAAAAGGTAATGTCGCCTTTTGTAAGTTTTCCAAAACTTAAGCTTTTTTGAGCGTTTATACATTAAAAAAAGGCTGTTTTTAAATTGTTGAATTACGTTCGTGACTGAGGGAATGTGACAATTCGGTATTTTCGCATTACTTCCAAAACTCCACCGAAGCTTGCAGTAAAATCACAATTACTTTACTAGAGCATGACCGAACTCGACCAAGACTTTGGTGCTTTATGTGACCATGACTGTGACTTAACTTACTAGATTTTTAATAAAATATTTCAAAATATAGATACGTGCAAATGCATAAAATGCGATGCCAAAAACAAAGAAAATATTTTTTCGTCACAAGCCGGTCCCAACTTAACATAACAAAAAAATACGTCACCTTTTAACGAGCTCTTACCTACCTATATGTGTAAAACGGCCAATTAATTTGTGTTTAAATAACTTTTTCTTTTTTTTTTATGTAAAAAGTAATGAGACGAACGAGACGCTCTCCTGATGGTAAGAGATAACGCCTGTCCATGACCATCACAGCGATAAACAGAACTTTAAGTAACATAACAAAGTCAAGGGCATCACTGCTTTGGCGCTCATTACTTTGAGACTTTTAGTTGAGTTAGCCTCAACAGCCCAGTAATTTCGCTAGCTGCAGCACCCTTCAAACCGGAACACAGTAATGGTTACACACTACTGCTTAGCGGCAGAATAACTGGTACTGCGGTGGTACCTACCTAGACGACCTCCTGCTAAGGATATCTACCACCAAGTAAAAAAAACTGTTTCGTCATAGATCTGTTTCGTGTTTTTTTACGAAAGACAACATCGATTTTGATTTAATATTTTGTATTTATTGTGCCATGTTACAAAACTCTTTTCGATCACTACATTATTATACATTTTTTTTGAAGATTGTATTATTTATTTTTTACTGAATTGGGTGTATCTTCAGTTAATTTCAAAATTTCCAGATAAACTGAATAAAGAGAGTATTTGTATCATGTCGTACAGTACGTTAATATCAATATCATAACCTTTCTGATATACCTTGTTAGTTAAATAATAAACTTAACCACCTTAATCGAGCTCTGTGCAAAACGCACTCAGTAGCTGCAAGATCAGCAAAACCTGTTTAATTCAATTACATTCTTACAACTGGTTGTCATATTAAAACTAGTTTCCGAAAGGGTGTTTGCAGCCACAGGTATGCGGAATGCAAAGCTAGGGCTGCAAATTTTATGAACGTTTCAAAACACGATTTTGACAAACCATTGTGTAGTTCTTAAATTTTTTGTATTTTAAAACTTGTTTCTTGCATGTTTAATTTTGATTCGATTCCCATCCAGGGTAAACATTTTGTGGGGTAAATAAATAATAAAAAATAAATAAATGTTCCGGGTCTGGGTGTTCTGTATTTATTATACCTACTTAGTATGTTGGTATTTACAAAAAAAAAGAAAGTTTTTTATCAGTTATCTAACTTCCATAGTACAAGCTTTGCTTAGTTTGGGGTCAGATGGCGCTGTGTGTAATGTCCAACGATAGTTATTTATTTATTATTATCTCTTACCATCAGGAGAGCGTTTCGTTCGTCTCACAACTTTTACAAAAAAAGTAAAAAAGTGTGCCCTAAGATTTGAACTCAAGACCTCCAGGTTGGCAGTCAGACGATTTCCCAATTATAGGCCATCGTACCTTGACTGTAAGTTTAATTTGCGAAATTTAAATTAAGAATGTACATCGAACAGCTTTTTAAAAATCGTTTGCGTTGTTTCAAAAGCTTCAACTGCCAAGAAAAGGAAATGAGAAACATTAAAAGCAAAAAAGCGTAGGTAACATTTTTGAAAGAGTAATATTCACATTTCCTACTAAGATAACGCTTCGCCGAGCGAAATATGAAAGAAGTTATCAAAACGATCTCGCGCGCACTAAATCACTGGTATATAAGGGGAAGAGGAGTCCTATTTACTCGGAAACGTACAAAATAAATGTTTTTATTACATAATGCGAATTTTCTGTCTTATTTTGGACACAAACACTTTTAAAACACAACCTTAGTATCCAAATAACATGGTTGAAAATCATTAGAAGAAGATCTGTAAATTTAGACATAGATTCGCCAGCGTATATTAAGCTTTCTAAGTTAGGATTTAGAGTGTATATCTGTGTGAGGGATGAAGGCAAGGTTTATACAAAAAGGTATGGTGCAAAATGTTAAGCACAGGGATTTGGTCGCCGGCCGGGCGTAGCTTTCGTTGCCTTTCTACAATTACCCTTTACACTATATACCTACCTTTATACTAGCTAGATACCAAGCTGGTATAAAGGTAGATATAAAAATTTCTATCTAGCACATCTAAACACCATACCAGTACAAAATTAGGCTGAAATTACAATAAGTTCTGTGTGATCTTTGCATCCAGTCTTGATTGGGCCTTAATTTGGACATGAGCGTGGTTTTTTTTTTTAATACGGATAAGTCCGCGTTTGGCCACCAACTCGCCCGATGGTAAGCGACGATGTGGTCGAAGATGAAGCACGCAGACATAGAAAAGTTCTTTGCGTGCTTCTTTGTAAATACTATGTCATTACATTTGCTAACTTCCAACAAAATAGGTACATCTATCAATATTATTATAAAGAGGAAAGATTTGATTGTTTGTTTGTATTGAAAAGGCTCCGAAGCTACTGGACCGATTTCAAAAATTCTTTCAGCGCTGGGAAGCTACACTATCCTATATAGCTACTTATTATCCCTGTATTCTCACGGGAACGGGAACTACGCGGCTGAAACCACGAGGCGTCTGCTTGTACAAAATATAAGTTTATTTTTTTATTCTTGTAGTTTAAATTTTTTTTTTCATTGTTTGCGTCTATTTTGTGTTTGATAAGTCAATGTTAATTGAATAGTGTGGTTTGATTTATTAAAATTTATTGTATTGTATACATTGATTAATGAAGAACATATTTATAATATATATATATTGCGGCAAAGCAGCGATTGTTTATACGTTCAAGATAAATATTTACATAAATAGATATACATCGTTGGTTATTTGACACAGCGTTGCCCGAAACTACTGAACTGAAAATTAGGAAATCAGTTCCCTGATTTTCAGTTATATTTTTATACTTTTTTGTAGTTTATAATTAGATGTTTGTAATCTATTATGCTGTTACGAAACAAACCTTTGTTAATAGATTTTTTGTAAATTTAAATTTTATATTTAGAACACTCAAACACATAATAAACATATACATACATACATACATACAAGTTCATCACATGTCTTCAAATCCAGAGTAAACAGGTTTTTTCTAGGTGCTTCTTCTTAGACTGCATCCTGTCCAATTTCGAATTTAAAAAAAGTTTGCTTTGAGTATCGGAATCGAACCCACTCCCTAAAGCTAATGAAGCAAATCAAACAAATGGGCACAGCGTTCCACATTCTCACAACAACCTCTCTCAGAAAAAGCTCAAGCCTACTTTGAAAATAATTGCCTTTATATAAATTTTAATAGCAAAGTCCTGCGCGTAATTGCTGCCATTAAGATTCTCTCTAATGCTGGCCTTAAGCTCACTCGGACTGTAATTGGAGGCCTCATAAAGGGGACGGAGGGACCGGAAAAGGGGCCAAAAGGGGGGCCGGGAAATGTTATGGAAATGACGCACCGCCATTTCCCCGTTTTTGTATTTGATTATCCTTTCAAGACAATATTTTGCAGGGTCCGGAAATTAATGAAGGCAATTTATGCGACACAGAACGCTGGCGCGGGGTTTTTATTTAAATAACTTTTTTGTTTTTTTTTTAAGCTTTCGGGTGTGCCTTTTGTAATTGGAGCGTTGTCTGTGGAGGTTTTGTTTCGGGCTTACGAAGAGTTATGTTGCGGTTATATCCGTACCTTTGAACATATACATTATATATATGTATGTAAGTACCTATATACAGAGATACAGTGTCGCACGGTATAGGGATGTATCCAACCTATTGGTTATGTTGAACGATTGGCGTGAAGGTGACCTTTTAGTTGAATTTTTGAACGAATGAATGAATGAAGAAATATATATTAATTTTTTGCATGCCGAAAGGCGGCATATGGCATGCTATGTTTTTAATTTCCACTATTCTACCCATATTCGCAAACAAATAAATGATTATGATTATGATTATGAATGATTTATTTGTCTGTGGAACTAGTAATAAAAAAAAAGTATTTAAGTATTCTATCAGTTATCTGTCTTCCATAGCACAAGCTTTGCTTAGTTTGGGGTCAGATGGCGCTGTGTGTAATGTCCTGTGATATTTATTTATTTAAATCTTATCACAGTTAATTATTTCGCTAGATTCTACCCTGGAGGGGTTTATATATAGACATAATTGTGTAACTACGTCCCAAAACAGTCTATTTACAATAAAATAATATAGACAAAATAATGATTGTTATTAATAATAAGTAACTTTTTTTCGAACGAGAAAAAATTATTGATAGCTTACCTAAGTTAAATTTATTTAAGATTTGTTTGTAGGTGGATGGCTATTTGTTTGTACACAGCACACCTGATGTAAAGCGATGTAGCCAAAGATGATAACACGTCTAGCCTGGAACGGAACTGGCCTCAGGTGAGGCTGCCAAAACGCACCGTTTCGTAATTGGCAGCAGATTTTCAACTTGAGAGTGGTGGCTGGCCAGCCGAGTACCTATCTAACTACTAGAAAGTACCTGATAGTAGGGATACAGTTTTCCTTCACCGGTAACTCAAGCTCATTGTGGAACGTTCCCACAAAAACTGCACCTATATTTGCTGTATAAACATTCTGAATTAAATTACGTATAAGTATATATACTAATACAGGCAGGTAGGTATATAGGCACAAACCAAACAGCAATGGGGAATCTTACAAAAACAATAGGGTTACGTAACGGGACCTAAATAAACAAGTCACTCTGTTTGTCTCTGGTTAATTAATTTTCTCATATCCTATCAGAAGGCGCGTTCCGTTGATTTTATTGGGGTGCTAAAAATATAGGATTTTGATTTTGATATACTTTTTTGGATGTTTGCGTGTATTATCTATCTAATATTTCATCGTCATCGTCATCATCATCATAGTTCATTTATTTATTTATTTATTTAATTATATTACACAAAACAGGATACAGTCTCAATAATTAACAGAGGTGAATAAATTTTGGTTTCGATCCGAACTACATCCCTTACATATGTGTAAACAACAAGACTAATTCAAGCAGTAGTTAAAAATTAATAAAATAAAGTAAAGTAATATGATTGAAATAAGTGGCCATAAAATGACCAACAATGCAGTGAGTGGCAATTTCAAATAAATTTGCAAAATTCAAGCTGGTTAGGTACAAATGTCATACGCAGTAAACAATTTTTCTGACATTAGTTTTAAATGTACACAATTTCAAGTTGAAAATGTCAATAGATTCCTTGTGATCTTTAGCAATTTCGTTGTATTGGCGACACATCCTTACAACAGGATTAAAATATGAAATATTATTCTGATAAACATGCAACATAAAAGTTTTAGGATAACGAGTCTTATGTTGAGTGTTAATGTTAATAATCGAGAGAAGTGAATTGGAATCAATGATGGAGTGAACAATTTTGAAAAGAGTAACCATATCCGTATAAATACGCCGAGATTTTAATGTTTGTAATTTAAATTTTGCCAACTTGTCATCGTACGATTTTAATTGACGTCTTAATCCTAATCTACCACATAATATGCTTAAGCACTTACTTTGTATGCGTTCAATTCTATTTTCATGAACTTTGTAGAAGGGTGACCATATAACAGAATTGTATTCGAGTCCACTACGGATTAACGAGAAGTAAAGGTTTAAGAAACTATACGGATTTTTAAAATCTTTAGTGATTCGAGCTATGAAACCCAAAAGTTTATTACATTTATTTATAATGTGGTCATAGTGGTCACGGAAAGTAAACTTCTCATCAAGCAAGACCCCTAGGTCTTTTATGACAGCCTTTCTTTCCAGCCGATGATCTTTCAGCTTGTAATCATAAATAAGTTTGTTAGTTTTCATAGTAAATGTAACTACAAAACATTTTTTGACATTCAATATCATGTTATTGTCATGGCACCATTTGTCGAGAGCATGTATGTCAGACTGAAGCACTTCTGCATCAACAATACCACGAACATTAGAATAAAGTTTAAGATCGTCAGCGTATAGTAGACAAGGGCTATTGAATTTGTCGATGAGATCATTAATAAAGGCGATAAAAAGCAGAGGTCCTAGATGTGAGCCTTGAGGAACCCCAGAGGTGATTTGAGCAGGAGAAGAAAGGAAGCCCTTTATAGCTACTCATTGGCTACGTTTTGCAAGATAAGATTCAATCCATCTGAGTAAGCTGCCATGCACACCAAAATACAAAGCTAGTTTCGAAATTAAAATCCTGTGGCTAACTTTATCAAAGGCTTTTGCAAAATCAGTGTATACACAGTCCACTTGTACTCTTTTAGCGAAGGCGTTACATATGTAGTTTTTGTACTCAAGTAAATTTGATGTTGTGGAGCGATTACGAACAAATCCATGCTGTTTAGGTGATAAGAGCGGGTAAAAGTGATGATAAAGAACATCGTAGACTATTGACTCAAAAAGTTTGGCAATGCAAGATAATATACTAATTGGTCGATAGTTACTGCAGCAAGATCTATCACCTGACTTGAAAATAGGTACGATATGGGCCGTTTTCCATAATGACGGGAAGACCCCTGATTGTAAAGATGTATTAAATAAAATTGCAAGAGGCAAAGATAACTCCATACCGCATTTTTTAATAACTAGAGGTGATATCCCATCTGGTCCAGGGCCTTTATTGGGATCAAGCTTGACAATTTTACAGAGAATATCTTCATGCGTGACAACTAAATTACAAATAGTATTAGTTGTGTTACCAGTAGAGCAAGATCTATTCCATGACAAAGTAGGGGGTTCAAAAACTGAGCTGAAGTAATTCGAAAATAGTTCAGAAATTTCTCGCTGGTCAGTAGATACTTGATCACCATATTTCATTGAATGTGGTATCGTAGGGGATGCCTTTTTGCTTTTAACGTAATTCCAAAAATGTTTCATATTGTTTTTCTGTAATGATAACTCTACTGAAGTAGTGTAGGCCCTATAATCCCGCTTAATAAGATTTTTACATCTAAGACGCAGCATGGAGAATGTGTCGTAATCACGTGGGTTTTTGAACTTACGAAAACGGCGATGAATTTTCAACTTTTCTTTGAGGGCATGTATTAAGGAGGGTGAAAACCATGGGGGGTGTTTGTTACCAATATTTTTAATCACAGGGTATATTTCGATAGTATATCATTGAACTTCTTGTAAAAATTGTCGACCAAAACATCAGCGTCATGAGAATCAAGAATTTCACTCCAGTTAACCAAATTAAGTTCTTTGTTAATGCTGGTGAAATCACTCTTTCTGAAATTTAATCGTTTTTCATTGTGTGGCCTAAAGCACTTAGAGTCATTTCTCGGAAGTTTTACTTCATTTATATCTATCATGAGGGGTGGGTGATATCTATCTTGCCTGCTGACCGCATCAGAATCTTGTACATGAATAGTTGTCAAATTCGAAAATACTAAGTCTAAAAACTTTCCATATTTGTTAGGTATGCTATTGTGCTGGTTAAATTTGCATAAAATTGAATTTTCTAAAAGGAGATCAGCTCTAATGCCATTAGGATTACTGGGTATCATTATGCTTGTATTATCAGACTTAGTCCATTTAACATGGGTGTTGAAATCGCCAATACAAAGAAAGTATGCATTTACATGAGATCGTACAATGTTCTGACAATTAGTATAGAATTCATCTAAGTTACTTGATGAAAGGTATGAAGGGAGATAACATAAACAAATATTAAATATCTTAAAAGATTTGTCTTTAGGGATTACGCTAACCCAAATATCCTCGAATACAGATTCCCAAGATGATTGACGGACAAAACTTATATTTTTTTTGATAGCCATCAAAACCCCGCCACCTTCGTATTTAGGCACTTTAGTAGTGTATCTGTCCCGTCTGACAACTATATATCGTTCATCAAACACCTCAGAATCGGATATTCCATCGTTGAAATTAGTCTCAGTCAGACAAATAATGTCGTAGTTACTATTGAGAACACTGAGAAAAACATCTATAGTCTTAGTTCTAATTCGATTTACATTCTGGTAAAAGATTAACATCACAAAAAATTAAAGTGATAACCAAAAATCAAAACTGAAAAAATTATTAAATTTAAGATAATTAGGCACGTGCTTAATTTAACTTATCTAAATCTCCAGAGTTTTTAATCAAAATGCAACCCGCGCCATCGTCTTTCCGTACGTAAACTCGACCGTATTTAACCCACACGTACTTGTATCCTTTATCTTTGGCCATCTTCCTAGAGGCAGCATGAAGAGATTTGCATTCAGGTGAAAGGTGCTCTGTGACGTAAATTCTTTGTTTTTCACACAAGAGACCGAGGTGTAACGTGTTAAGAGTATCATCTTTGTGGGTCTTATTATGACGATAGCAGGCAGACAATATAGTATCTCTGATGCGTGGGTTGGAGAGAGTCACGAGCAGGTTACGCGGCCTGGTCGAAGAGATATTCAGCTTGGCCACTCTGCGACACGAGTGTATCTGATCTTGGGTGATTTCCAGCTTCAAAGACTTGCATAGGTTGTTGAATATAGCGACAGGATTCTCATTTTTACTTTCAGGTACCGCCTGAATTTCAAGATTTTGTCCGCGCGTCATACGTTCCATGGAGGATATGCGTGCATTCAGGGTGCTTTGATCACGTCGCAAGCCCTCAATCTCACGTTCCAGATTCTTTATGGCGTGACCCTTATCTTTAATAAATTGTCTTATCTTAAGTAACATCGAAGATTGCTCATCACAAATGAAGTTTGTTGTCATTGCTGAACATAGGTTCTAAGACACGCCACACTGTATCTAACATTTAAGGTTGCCGATTTACCTGTTTAAATGGACAACTTATGAGACGAACGATACGCTCTCTTGATGGTAAGATATTTTATGACGCATGTCCATGACCATTGCAGCAATACACAGAACTTTGAGTAGCAAAACAAAGCCCGAGGCATCGCTGCTTTGGCGCTCATTAATTTAATTATTTATCAGAGGATTCTTTACTTTTTTATTACATTATATGGCTATAAAATTGCCCAGTTTTATTACCCCACATAAAACTACACTTAAAACTCAAACTCGTAAAATTACCAACTATCGCTACATTTCATATTTCAACATAACCCGACGCACGTTTGTAGATAGGTACGTAAAAGCACCAATTTAGGCGCACGCACTTTTGGGGTAATTTGTCACAAAAAGTTGGCAACTTTGCCCCAGGGGTGGACAGCGTCATTTGTTATGCCCCCCTCCCCCTCAAGGGCCAGTAATTTTGCCTTCAAAGCCTTCGCGGGAATGCGTAATGAGTAACGACGCGACGTAAATCGCCGGATTTGCCCTACGTCTGTTTACCCTCAGCTACATATTTTATGCTGTTGTTTTTGTTTTATATAAGCTTACCTAAAGGCAGAAAAGATGTCCGAGGGGAAACCTGGTATTCATTATATGCAGAGAGTGTTTTGGTATGTCTCGGCGGTGTATTCAGTTATAGAAAGTGGCAGATGAAATTAATTCATTTATGCAATAAAAAAAAATGTGATATTTCGCAATTAGACGGTTTATTATGCTTACGATTCGTTTGTTTTTTTAAGTGATAACTATAAAATATAGGAGAGTACCTGTGATACATGGTAAATAATTAAGGTAGTTAGGAATCTACAAACTTGTGTTAACCTACATCCAATATTGACAGCCCTGTTGGTTCATTGGCAGTGTGTCTGCTTCGAGAGCTGAAGGGCGTGGGTTCGATTCCCACTCAGGACTAACATTTGTGTGACTAACATCGATGTTTGTTCTGTGTCTGGGTGTACTGTATGTATTATAAGTATGTATTTACAAAAAAAAAAAGTATTTAAGTATTCTATCAGTTATCTGTCTTCCATAGCACAAGCTCTGCTTAGTTTGGGGTCAGATGGCGCTGTGTGTAATGTCCTATGATATTTATTATTTATTATTATTATTTATATATAAATAAATCAGTCATGTATTCGATGCAATGGTGGTTTCACTTATATTTTACATTGGCGCAGTCGGTCGGTCCTACCTACTTACCTCAATATATATAGTGTTGTTTTATACGTTGGTATACCTACCTATATAGCGGGTTAGTGACGATAATAAAAATATACGAATGTAAAGTAATTTACTTAGTTCTAAAATGTTCATTTTTATTAATTAAATTATTTCTGATTGATACACAACCTGCAACATACTTTTAAACATGTTTTTAAACAAAAACGTTTTGGCCTACGGCAGTTTTTATTTTATCCAAATGGTGTCCAAATACTTTTGAATTTACCGAACACAATTCTAAATCGACTCACATTAAATGGGGAAAAAAATCGTAAAAGATAAAAGGAAAAGCTCGAACACCTACTCTTTTATATAATCCGGATAGGCTGAATAAAATTTTAGCACGTAGTAGCCAGAAAAATTGGAGACCCAAACAACCCTTCGCGTGTAAAAAATTGAATATTTCTTTTTGATTACAACAATATAAATTCGTACCTTCAGTTATGACTCAAATTAAGGACGTAAGCGACTTACGTCCTTAATTTGAGTCATAGAATAAATGAAGTGCAATAATACTCTAAATGAATTAATAATCAAAAAAATTTATATGTCTAACTGCAGTTATATATATGAAACGGCATGTCATTATTTGTTTTTTGCACAAAACATACTTATAATAAGGAAGGTTAATCTGTATGTTTGTGACTTCTTCAGACTTTACTTAGTGTCTAGGTAGGTACCATTTCAGTACTAGATATTCTACATATCCAAACAGTAGTGTGTAAACGTCACTGCTGCGTTCCGATTTGTAGGGTAGGTACTGCATCTAGCGAAATTACAGAGCTGTTGAGACTAACCATCAAATTCTCAAAGCAATGAGCACCAAACCAACGATGCCCTGGACTTTGTTTTGCTATTCAAAGTTCTGTGTATCGCTGCAATGGTCATGGGCATGCGTTACCTCTTACCATCAGGAAAACGGTCGTCCGTCTCATTAATTTCACATAAAGACAAACTGTTTTAGATGATATTGCTACCGAAACGCAAATAGCTTAGTTTATCTACGAAAACGCTGTCGAAACCACTAGATACTCTATGATACTACAAATACGGAACGTGTACCTATTGTATTAAATATAATGGCATACAATAAAAGTTGATTTTTAAAATGTTCATCCTCGAGCTCCTTAAACATTTTCGCTACATCTTTCACTTTAGGCCGACCAGCACAACCCTTTTTCGAGTCCGGCAAATTAAGCATGGCCGCCCTTTGCGGCTCCAGGCAAAAATTCAATTACAAACTTCTGCCCATCCCAAGAGGAGGCCTAAAGGGTGTTCGTTTTTTGCCTCTAAATTTTTATGTGGCCCTTTACAAGGTCGTAAAGGGTGGTTTTATGAATATTCCATTTACGAACCTCCAATAGGGTCACCATTATGAAATTTGGAAATTCCTCTGAATAAGACAATTATACTTGCGATAATTACAAATATAATTGTATCTTCAGATTTGTTCGAAACTTTATAGTTCTGAACTTAAAAAATGCCCTAAGAATAAGTTGAGCTTAGTTAAACTAAATGAATGAATGAATTAGTTAATTCATTTATGTTCTTTAAAATCAAATTGATATAAATAAATGTATAAAAGCATTTTAAAATTGCTATTTTTAAAATATCCGGACATTTCAGCTTCAAACGACGAAACAAATCTTCTTAATATTGTCTAGAACTTGCAACCCAATAGTAGGTTTACAACATCTATACTTTAGCGTTCACTTTTACTGGCTTTGTTTTCATCCCTTCCTTTCCAACTCACTCATTCTTACCAAAGATTCTTTGCATACTCTTTTCAGCAATGAACTTTTGATAATTCTTGGCTTAAAAAAAAGTGACTAAGAGATATTATTGCTGTTATTCCTACGCTCCCACTTCTATTTACACTAATATTATAAAGAGGAATGTGTTTTTGTATGTTTGTAAAGAATAAACTGAAGAACTACTGAATCGATGTCAAAAATTCTTTCACCGTTGAGAAGATACACTATCTCCGGGTGTCATAGGCTACTTTTTACCCCTGTATTTCCACGGGAACGGGAACTACGCGGGTGAAACCACGAGGCTTCTGCTAGTTTCATACAAATTAATCACAACACATTTATGATCAATTTCTAATATCTATTTATTTAAATAATACAATGAATAAAAAAGGTTTTTACGCTTCGTGCAATTTTTTATAAATATGTCAAGTTTATTTAAATTATTTAATTTTATTTCAACAATTTTATGTTCATATAAAAATATTAATAACACAATATTAATAAAAAAACAAGTAGCTTTTTCTAGAAAAGTTCTGTACCCAAAGAGTTAAACGGGACCCTATTACTAAGACTCCGCTGTCCGCCTGTGAGAGGGCTCCCATACAACAAATGTGATTTTTTTGCCGTTTTTATAGATATTGGCACGGAACCCTTTGTGTGCGAGCCCGACTCGCACTTGACCGGTTTTTTAATCTCTTCGATTTCATCAAAGATTTGAACAAGTCCGGGCAGTCGAGTTAAACTCCAGTCATGTCCTGAAAACCCCGGACGTATGGTGAGCTTACCTCTGGAGGATTATGTATTGGAAGTTTGAGGGAGGAGACCAGCCATCTGGGGTAAGTACATAGCCAGTAATGAGGATCTGGTGATTTATAATGTTTTGGTTTCGGGGACGAGGGTCTCTGTGTTTCCTTTCAAACAAGCTTTTGGAGCGTTGGCAATTAAGAATGTTGATTAAAATTTGAAAATTGTTTGGTAAGCAGAATTTTCTATACGTATAATTATTTAAACGAAAAATGTTCGGGCTTAGATTTAATTACGTTGATGTTATTGTTACTGAGTACCTAATAATTATATAACTTGGTCATATTTCTACATGCATTTGAAATATATAACGATATATCTTTACGAGTATACAGGCTAATTACCTTTACTAATTCAATTTTAGTTAAACCATTTTCGTTTGTTGAAAATAATAAAAAATAATACAACTCTCCTTGGTAGAAATTAGACCACTTTTCAGCGGTCATTACAGCGTTCCAAATTAAAATTCCATCCCCGAAAACAAAATAAAGTCATTATGTAAATACGTTGTCATTCCCGGGCAAGTTTAGGTAATTACGGAGCGAGTTTAATACAAAAGTTAGATATTTATGTGGGGTTGTATCATTAAAGCTTTTAATTGCTCATGGTGCGCTGGTTTCAGGAGCGAGGCGATAAAATGCGGTCTGGAATGGGTGTTTTTTCAGCGGTTCGCGGGCCTAAGTATCAGTGGTTTTGTATCTGTTTTTTCTGTTGCAATCGTAGGCTTTAGCTAAAGGCTTCCGCGCCCTCATTAGGAAAAAGGTAGCGTCATTAATTTTAAAAACTGTAGCTGAGACCAGTTGTTCCTACTAACGGTGGTCAGAAGAGAAACATAGATAGATGTTGTAAATGTAGAAATGTTACGTTCAGTTAAGTAGGGTGGATTTAAGTTATAATAAATAAATCTCTTACTTCATTTCACACACCGCCAACTAGCCCCAAACTAAGCAATGTTTGTGGTATGGGAACCAGGTCACTGATAGAATACTTTTTTTTTTTTTTGTAAATACATACTTGTAATACAAAAAGAATACCCAAACAGAACAAAAACTTATGAGTTGAATAGCAGTAAAATAAATTTGAATTTAGGTGGATTACTTTACATCAAATCTATAAACAGGCTCCATAGATAGAAACAGAAGAGAGTAAGCTTTCGTTCGCACCTTTTTTTGCTTCATGGTTAGCTATGAAAACTGACGTAGTTAGGTTGCATTGTTGTTTTACTTATGCGAGATTAAAATGCCTGTTTACGTCGAATGCTCCAACATAGATTCCTCCACTTAGTTCGGTCATTTAGTAATAAAAGGAGAGTAGGTACCTACAACTCGCGCCTTTTTCCACATTGAAGCGAGAAGAGGCAGCGCGCGCGTTTTACTTTGCTTTGACTCTTTAAAAAACCTACCGAATGCGGCTGAAACTATACTTAGCTTGCTTGATTGATTAATTAACTCTTTATTGTACACACTAAAAATAATACAATACAACAGAAATAAACTTAATTAATAGGGTTTTTATAAACTATATTTAATAAACTGTTTGTATATTGACATAGCTTATTTTGACATTACCGTAATCAATGTATTAAAACTAATTTAATGACAAAATTAAAATTTTGAAGTGACTTTTAACATTGGTATTATCAATAAAATATTTGTATTTGTACAATGTATTGTAATCGACCGATAACAATTTTATACTGTTTTTACTTGGACAGCTAAATCCTTTATAAGGCGAGAATCAAATTTACATGGGACTTTGGTAAGGCCGTTCTAATCTGCTTCTCTCTAATACAGGCACGCCTCTACGAGAGCAGTTAACCAATGAATAAGAACAGTCGTTTGCTAGAAAACCGCCTTTGCCGAGTTGCAATAAGAGTGTATTTTTAGCACAAATCGCACTCTATCGGGACCTTATTACTACGGTTGATGTTAGCACATCAACCGTAGTTAGATTTAATTATGGTGAGCTACTTATGATTTTAAGGTGGTACGATTTTCATACAAATATTTTTTTGCCGTTTATGGACAAATGGAGCATAATTTTACAGTGAAATCACAGCTATTGGCATTAATTATAGTCTTTATTTGCGGTAAATAACAATTGAATAAAACAGTAGATAGTTAACATAATCTATTCACTATTTAAATCTATTTCACTGTAAAATTATGCTCCATTTGTTCATAAATGGCAAAAATGTATTTGTATGGGAATCGAACCACCTTAACACGCTTTTCTGTTAATGTAGAGCTTGTGAGCTACAAATATTTTTAGGAAGCTATCTATACTATTATAAGGAGGAAAGATTCGATTGTTTGTTTCTAATGAATAGGCTTCGAAACTAATGGACTGATTTCAAAAATTCTTTCACCATTAAAATATATAAAATAAAATAAATACCGTAGGGCACACAGCACAATCTGACCCTAAACTAAGCAAAGCTTGTACTATGGAAGTCAGATAACTGATAAAATACTTAAATACTTTTTTATTTAAATACATTGGTACATACTTATAATAAATACAGAACACCCAGACACAGAACAAACATTTGTTTATGCCACAAAGTTTGTCCTGGGTGGGAACTGCACCCACGCCCTTCAGATCTTGAAGCAGACATTCTACCAATGAACCAACTGGGCTGTCATTGGGAAGCTACACTATCACCGGGTCACATAGGCTACTTTTTATCCCGAATGTAGCGGGTATCACCGCGGGACGCAGCTAGTTATTTATTCGTAGAAAAAGCTACCAGGGTCTCAGCTACCTCCATACCAAATTTCATCCAAATCCGTTCAGTAGTTTTTGCGTAAAAGAGTAACAAACATCCATCCAAACTTTCACATTTGTATTATTAGTGGAATAGGATTAGTGGGATAACCCAATTCCTTTGATTCATTCTCGAATTCTAATTACTAATTTAAAATGGAAAAGAGAACGTTTAAACAATGAGTATCATTAATTTATTATCTGTTCGCCGTCAGGCCTCCAAAAACGTCAGTCACAATCTTTACGCACATACAGGCAATGGAAAACCCGTCCCCACACTTCGCTTTGCCATTTTCATCTACCACCATAACTTGAGCCCCGCACCACAGGTTAGACAATATCTACTATCCAGTCTTAAACAGAGTTTTTCAAATGTGTTTCGAAAGTAAGAGGAACCGTACAAAAGTAAGAGGTCAAATTATAATGGTGTGTTGACCAGTCGTATCGCATGATAGATGATTATCTACGGTCTACGTCAAAGTGAATAATTGGGCTTTAGAATAGGGTTTGGAAGTTTTAGTTGCCCATTTGTCTAATTTATTGGAACCATGTTGTTTAGTCTGAGTGCTAGAACATTAAACTAATTATAAGTATGGAAAGACCTATTTTTAACGGTTCTCTAGTGTTTCTCTTCTTCGTATCCGAAACCGACATAGTTATAGTAAGCTGAAGAGGCAGTGAGCTAGTCATATCTGTTGTATTATCTATACCTACTTGAAAACTAAGTGCGACGCCAAACGTAATTCAGCGCTTTATGAACGATTCATACAATACTAAACACTAAAAAAAACAATAAAACAATGTGGCAACATGATCAAGACTGGTATTTAACTACTTATTTTACTTATGAAACTTGAAAATATCAAACGCTTGACACTGGCAAATGCATAAAATGCGGCGCCAAAATCATAGAGGAAGAACACCACCTTTCCACGTTCCCGCCAAAACTCCTTGTGCTCATGTGCTCCGTCGTGAAACCCATATTCGCTGACAGGCGCGATGACAATCAAACCCGAGACTACTTTCTTCGGTAAAAAAAAAGGTTAAATAGGTACCTTCATAAAACCCTTTCGCTATCTACCATCAAACATCTACCAACAAAAAAAATGCACATCACCACATAAAAGCGCCCTCAAATTAATTCTACAAGCCATGACTCCCTTGTTAAGCGAAAATTCGAAATTATTCAAAGGGAAATGCTCAAGGAAGATTGTGAAAAAAATACGGTGCCAAAAGCCCTCCCCCTAGGAGGATTTACGTGCTTTACGTACAAACTGGGGGTATTTACGCACATGCGTGCTAGCCACCCCAAAAGGACTTCCATTTTGTTTTTGCCCGTTTTATTTTTCCACGTATTTCTGTTGGCGATTTTTAGTTTACCTTCGTTAGATAACTATTTATTCAGGTTTTTAATGGATGAGACTTTTTTATGTACACTGATCCGTGGTATTTAGGATATAAGTTATGGAAGTAAATATGTACCTACTAAGTTGTTCGTCGTGAACGGTGACCTCGCGATCGTAACATTTTGATCGAAATGTTTCTTTTGACCAATATGTTCGAACTTGAAAACGATACTAAATAAATAATAAATAAATAACGTAAGACATTACACACAGCGCCGTCTGACCCCAAACTAAGCAAAGCTTGTGCTATGGAAATCAGATAACTGATAGAATACTTAAATAGTTTTTTTTTTTTGTAAATAAATACTTATAAGTAATAAATACAGAACACCCAGACACAGAAAATACGTTTTGTTTTTTGCTTTGAATTTGCGCAAACTTCTAAAAAAAAAAAATTACTGTTATGTACCTAGTTTGAGGAATTAAATTTCATTCATCCCATCATAATATAGGTATACAAATTCAATTATTCAGTACTTTAGCTTTATACGTTAATTAAAATTTGGTTTCCAATCAATGTACCTACTTTTGTTGCAAAAAGGATATCCAGAATGCAACTATAATATTTTTTTATCATAAAATTCAGGACGTATTTCAATTTGCAGAACACCCTGAAATTCTGTGTAGACGTAAGACAATAGGTACTAGACAATAGCTGAAAACAAAAAGTCAAAGATAAGAGGGCCTAGACAAAGTAATATCCTAGCAGGGAACTTCCAAAGGCTGATGATGAAACGACTCTTACCTCATAGGTATGGTATAAAATTGACAGAAAAAATCAATATTTATAACCGATCCTAAATTAACCGTATAATTCAATACCCGTGCAGCCTACAATTGTATTCTCAAGCCAATTCAAACCCTTTATTTTCCTTACACACATAGATACCTACATACGCAGACTTCTGAAACTCGAGTAGGTACAGAACAATGATTAACGCTACTTTAACACCATTATCAACCTTATTTCCGTTTGAATAAGGTTGTGTTAAAGGTTGTGGATAGTAATTGGCTATGGTAAAAGCTTGGGGTGGTAATCCATCATAGTGACATTTCTATTTATCTTAATGAGTGTACTTCCGTTGCTAATGGTTTGTTTTTAATGCTTACGGCGATGAAAGGTGGAGTATTTTAATCTTTGCGGTGTTTGTGCTATCGTTATCTCTGTTACTCTTTTATTATAGAAACCGACGTGGTTTGGACATGTTTTTGTTTTACTAATGCAGGATTACGCAGGTAGGTACGTAGGATTACCTACTTAAGTTTGGTCACGTGGTTTTGTCTCCATCATAAAGGACACCGTGTGTGGCTGAAACTATGTTCGGAATTTGTTTGACTTTAGAATAGAATATAACTTTAGGTATTGTACACCAAACGTACATAGGTAGGTACTTCATAAAAACAAAAAACTTTAATGAAAATCGGTCAAGTGCGAGTCGGACTCACGCACGAAGGGTTCCGTACCGTTATCTATAAAAAAATCTAGTTTGTTGTATGGGAGCCCCCCTTTAATATTTATTTTATTTTAAGTATTTCTTTGTTATAGCGGCAATAGAAATACATCATATGTGAAAATTTCAACTGTTTAGCTATCACCGTTCTTCAGATACAGCCTGGTGACAGACGGACGGACGGACGGATAGAGGGACAGCGAAGTCTCAGTAATAGGGTCCTGTTTTTACCCTTTGGGTACGGAACCCTAAAAAGTGATAATAAGAAAAATAACAGCGACTTAATATATGGCAGTACAGCGGCGACCTTATCGTTTAGAGTGATTTCTTCCAGACAACCTTTGGACAGGTAGACTGAGTGTGACTTAGGCTTATTTTTCTTAAACTTTTATCAAATTGGTTTTTGAAAATGTCGGAATGTTTGACGCTGGCAATTGCACAAAATGCTATGCTAAAAATATTACTGGGTTCCGATTTCAAGGATTCTGTAGCCGGCGAAATTACAGGGCTAATAAAATGTTTCAAAGTAATGAGCGGCAATGCAGTAATGCTCTGGATTTTGCTTTGCTACTCAAATTTCTGTGTACGGCTGCAATTCACCAATATAGCTGGAATAGTCATTTGATCGCCACGTATTATTTTTTTCCGTTATGACAGTTTTTCTGTCTCAACACTTTTTTTTTCTTTTTTTTCGGTATCGCACCTACCATACTTTGTCTTACATTTAGCCAGTGTCAAGTAAGTATTTTGACATTTTTATATATCTAAAAATAAATCAAATCACATAGGTAAAGGAAGTCGAGGTCAAGAAGCTTATGCCTTGGTAAATTAGTATCAAATTTACGAGACGTTTTAACGGGAAGTAATAATAAAATAAATGTGCCCCACTGCTGGGCAAAGGCCTTCCTTTCCTCCTTCCAGACTGTCCGGTCTTCGATATTGGTGGTCCAGTAACTGTCGTGACGATTTAGTTCCTCCCCCTACCTTCGTCGAGGTCGCTTAAATGTTGGAGTCCAAAAGGTGACCAGAGGTTGCCCAGAGGTCGTTCCAACGACCAACATGTCCCACCGAGTTCCAATTTAGTAGTCCGGCTTTGCGGCTGACATCAACGATTCTCCGCATTACACTTTGCGAATAAAATACATTTTTATTAAAGAACACACAAAAGTTTTGGAAAATAATTGGTCCGATGCGATCA
Source organism: Biston betularia (assembly GCA_905404145.2). Classification (NCBI taxonomy): domain Eukaryota; kingdom Metazoa; phylum Arthropoda; class Insecta; order Lepidoptera; family Geometridae; genus Biston; species Biston betularia. Next base: position 9,640,148 of record FR989879.1, read on the forward strand.
GCGATGACATTATTTTTCCACTATCCCGCCTAAAATCCTCTGTCAATACTTGTTACTACGAAAACCCATCTACTTAATACCTAATCATCCATCTGTGTATCTTATCTTCATATCTCTATTTCTTCTTCTTTAAATAGTGTAAGTAGATAAAACAAAGTCGCGTCCGTGTCTATCTGGGTATATATTATATATGTACCTACATACTTACCTCTTCTAAGCCACGCAACAAATTTTGAGACGCTTTTTAATGTTATTGGTATATATATATTTTAAGGAAGGTTTATTAGTTTACATAATACATGGTAATTAAAGACCTTGTCTTCATGGAGCTCGCCAGAGTAGTCGCGGATCTGAGGACGTTGCGGTGAGCGCCGTGTGCTGAAATATTCTTGGCACCGTAGAGTAGGACTCCGGGAAACCCTTGTTCTCTCGATTTTGACTCCATGAAAGCCACCGGATGTGGTAGAACCTACTGCCGTCATAAGGAAAAAGACGTATCTACAGTAGACAGTGGCGGCCTTAGGGGGTGGCAAGCAGGGCAACCGCCCGGGGCCTCGCTCTGGCAGGGGCCTCGCGTCCTCAACTACCCAAGAAGAAAAATTCTTTACCATATTATGTATACATACGTACATGTATCTCGCGCCTTGCATTTCACAAAATCCCACCCGAACCCACGGTTTTATAATTAGTGCAAACATGTAACGGCCACTCGAGCACTTAAACTATTTTTTTATTAAAACGGGCACAAAGAAAACAATTATCTATCGCCCCGGGGCCTCGCAACAGCTAAGGCCGCCGCTGGTAGTACTTATATAGTCTTTTTTCCTTTTATAGGTTGGTATATTAAATAGATAAAACCCCCAAAAAATGATGCCAAATTCAAAGTAAAATGTCTATAGATAAATAAATATCGCTAATCAAATGCTAATTTATCTAAGCCCTCTGATTTCATGGCACCTACTCTAAAACCCCAAACGAAAAGCATTGATTCCATTTTCATTGTGTGAACCTCTAAACAAAAGGATGCACATCCCGAGCGGATGCTTTTCGATATAATCCAGGTGTCTTCAAGTCATGAGTGGATCGATTTCTTTTAGGTCAACACAACCCACATGGTAAATTGCATCTTTGTATAAGTTTTTTTTTTATGGTTGACAGGCTAAGTGTTTGACCATAGCTCACCTGATGTTGTGAAGTTGACCATTAAATGCATGTAGCGGTTTTTATTAAATACATAAAAACTGCTTTGGATACGGACATACGGACATAATAAAAACAAAAACTAATCCATTATTCCATTTTATTCGAAACACTTTGGCTACTCGCAAATCGAATTCGATTTACCATTTTGCAATATTCTCTAGGCCAAGTTATCTTTCCAACGGACCGATACCCCCTGCAGTGGCAAATGCGCTTACAGAGATAATTCCAAGCTTAATCAAAGCCTTTTGTATAATCCCTTTGTTAAAACCACACGTCCTTGTGGACCTTTCACGAGCATTGGGCATCAGAACAATAGATTTTATTACCGCACTATCACCAAGACAAATGAGATATATACCTAAAGCTAGGTAAATAGCGTAGCTTTGTCTCTCTCCTACCCGCAAAATACCACCTTCTTTTATACAAACAAAAACGAACAAAAATCACTCTTAACTAGTGAGAAATAAGGCAAATTATTGAAGTGAATGAAAGGAGGATTCAAAACTCCCAGGCATTTTCTTTTACATAGACTATGTTCCCAAATGTAAAGTTTTGAAGAGTAGGTATTGTGACTCGGTATTAGAGTTTGAATTTGGATGGCAAATGGCAGAGCATTGACGCCATTTTGAATGGACGTTGGCGGTCAAAATTTATTGTGCATAAATGTACCTCTGGCTAACCCGGGAGTTAGGGGGTGGAAGGAGTAGGCTTAAAAATCAGGGTGAGGGGTAAAGGGGTGCATTTTTAGCGTCCGCGCGTCGGCCTATTTGGGGTGTTGATGGGACCCAGGGCCGGACTACGGGGGGGGGGGGGGATGACGGATGATGATAGCTTAATAGAAGGCTTAGATTGAAAATGTTGGTTTTGGTTGACGTTTATTTTTATCTTTTACATTTTCAATTTTTTTTTTCAAATAAGTCAAAAGAGTCTACAGTAGGTAACATAATCATACATATTCAAATTTAAGCTTGTCTGCGTCCTCACACTTAGGAGCCTCTCGGTCCTTGACCACCAAGAAAGCCGAGCTTGCTATAACTAGATATATATGCGTTACAATCATTGTATAGTAAATAGCTGTTATACATAATGACTGGTTATTATGTATAATTTTCTTTTTTTAGCCCCTTTGTCCCACTGCTGGGCAAAGGCCTCACACATTTCCACGCCTCTCTGTTTGGTGCTATTGAGGTCCACTCCTTGTCGTGAGCATCGAACTCATCTTTCCACCGCCTTCTAGGCCGGCCTAGTGGCCGTTTAACCTCCGGGACCCAGTCGGTGGTGGTTTTCGCCCATAGCTCCGCTGGCATTCGGCAGACGAGTCCAGCCCAGTCCCACTTTAGCATGTCAGCTTTTTGAGTCACGTCAATGATCTGACGTATTTGTATAATTAAGGGCGTGAATATGTATCATTTACTTTATGAATAATTTTACTAATTTTGGTTATTCTACGTAAATAATTATAGTACTTCTAGATTTATTACAGTTTTAGTTGTTACGTCATCAAAAATCGTTGCCAATCATCACTCACTCGCCATTTTTAACTTGGCCCATAAAGCCCCTAATGCCACCCCTGGCTCCGCCCCTGCAACGCGTTTAACCCGCACCGCACCCTCTCGACCTCTACGCATGTCTCACTCGCACAAATACCAAAAAGAACGCTCCGTCGCTTTCCACCCTTTGCTTAAATTATTGCGCCTCTACTTCTATAGTACAAAACAGTACTTAACGTTAGCATAATTTAACTTTAAACGGTGTTTTAAGTAAAGCCTTTAGATATTAATATAGTGATATTTATGTAGAGTCGTCAGAATACACAGATTTTTACCTTATTAAAATTACCTTAAATTGACAGCCCTGTTAGCGTATCTGGTAGTATATCTGCTCCAAAAGCTGTAGAGCGTGGGTTCGATTCCCACCCAGGACAAATATTTTTTAATATAAAAGAATGTTTGTCCTGTGTCTGGGTGTTCTGTATTAATACTAATAAGTATGTATTAAAAAAAACATTATTTTATCAGTTATCTGGTTTCCATAGTACAAGCTTTGCTTGGTTTGAGGCTAGATGGCACTGGGAATCGAACCCACGCCCTACAGCTCTTAGAGAAGATATTCTACTACCAAAGAACCAACAGAGATGTCTATGTGGTATGTAGATATGTTATTGTTTTTACTTTTATAATTACAAAAATTCCTATTAAGGACATTAATAAAAAAAAATAACTTTCTTATTTACTAAAAAAAGTTTAAAAATCAAGAATTTAATATCGTGACACAATTGACTTAGATTGTTTTTTAAACTTTACCAATAGCAAAGTCATCCAAAGAGTAACAAAGCAGATTGGTTGGCTTTTTCTTTTTAAAATTCTCTAGAACGTTCTTTCTCTATCAACGATTTGATTAGAGCTGTAGTACTGTATCGTACAAATTATTCTACTCTAGAGAATTGGCTATACTTCTAACTAATTCACACATTACAAAACACCGCTCTAAAATAAACTACATAAGGACTGAAATTGCATAGCACGTTGTCTTGTAGGGACAATTTTCTCCAAAGAACGTGTATTCAGAATGGTCGGTTGAAGTTAACTGACGTCACTTCAATCTTCGAACGCAAATTGTGTCTTTATTAGCGTGAGGTTGGGTAGATAATTGTGTACGTTTTTTTTCTTAAAGATTATAGATAAATAGGTATTTTACACGAGGTAAGTTTTCGTTCTAAGTTTTTAGTCATTGTATTTTTTTTTAATGTTCATGTTTCAAGATGAAACCATGATGAATTACTGAAAAGTATACAAGTTTTTCATTATAAACATACCTAAACTATGTAAGTAACTAGGTAGGTACGTATATTAGACTAATAGATGGATTAACGGTTTATTATTGTTCACACCGAAATTAAATAATTGAAATAAAAACATTTGAAACAATTGGCGGCCTTATCGCTTAGTGCGATCTCTTCCAGGCAACCTTAGTATGGATAGGGCTCGCTGAGGAGTTAAAAAGACAATAAAGAAAATGACATAATTATTTAAAATTTACATTTACAAACATCAAAACTATAGGTACCTATACAAAGATTTATGTAATTAATAAAAATATTTACACAAAATAAAAACAGATAAATGAATAATGAATATACAATAACAACAACAACAAATACTTACAGTTTCACACCGGTGGCCTTCATCATGGAGGCAAAGCTGAGAACGACGCGCGCGCGGCCTCGTCTTACTTCGCGCGCGTTGTACCTGCGTTCAACCCCCAACAATGAGCTTGAGGAAAAGAAAACATCGAGAGAAGTAGCGTGTTGGTAGGGTAATTTCTTGTAGGTACTCGGCTGGCTAGCTACCACAATCTAATAGTGTGTTTCAGCAGCAGCGGCAGCCCCGCTTGGAGACCCAGTTCTATTCCAATATGGGTGCGCTTTACCATCTTCGATCACACCGTTACTTAACAACAAGCGAGATGTGGTCAAACACCTAGCTTTTCAGCTTGCTATAATGTGGTGAAACATGACCTTTCGTATTGCTACCAAAATTCCAAGTCACACTCCATCAAGACTCAGGGCGGCTTTCTCTAAATTTGCCAAATTATTGTTTTTTTTTCACATTTAGAACACGTCCAGCGGTCATCGGTTCTCCGACAGATATGACCAGCTAACTGCCAATTTAGTTTACCATTAACTGAGATAAATGTCTGTGATTTTAGTTCTCTAGCGAATTACTTCGTTCCAGGTACGATCCCTTAGAGAAATCCCGAGTACCTATAGCCCTTTTCACAGCTCGCCGATCAACTTTGAACACCTAGGAATAATGATTTTTTGTATGAACTGATTCTTAATAAAGAAGTAGTCAAGAACAAAAGAGAGCTATAGACGTGGCATGGGAGATGGCATTCATCATCACATTACTACGGGATGGCGTGGGGTGTAAAGATAAAAACATCCCTCGGCCGGTACCAAGTTTCAACGATACGTATCATGTTTTTTTTAAAGATAGTTCAACGTCATTCGATTTTTTTTGTTTGTATAAATCATTAGGTTTGATAACGGAAAAGAGTACCTAGTTAATATCATAAATATTTAGTTAAATTAGTTATACACGTACCTATACCCCGAGGTGAATTAATCAAACGTGCGGACCACTGAATTGTCAGCGCCACAAAATTAATTCAAACTTATGTAAATTTTAATACCTATTTAGTTTTCAGATTAAATCTATACCTAATAGTAAGTTTACCTACGCAGAACTTAAATCATAGACATAGCTCAGCGTATTATTAAGTTGAAGTGGTAAATGTGGAATGGGCTGGGCATATCTATCGCAGAACCGCGTATTGGTAAACGAAGCAAAGGACGCCCTGAGACTCTATGGAGTGACGATATACGTAGGCAGCAGCAGCTGGCGGGGGATAGAAACGAAATGCCGCGAAGATTGGGCTGAGTGGCGTGTCTTGGGAGAGGCATATGTCCAGCAGTAGACTTCCGATAGGCTGATGATGATAATGATGATGATGATCTACATACAAATCACGAAGATCATCATCATCAATCATCGATTCATAACTTACTATATACTTGCCATGTTGTGAGTTATTGTTCTTTTATTATAACGATAAGAAAACCTTAGATCTTCGCACTGTTTCGCCGTTTTTTTTAAATTGATTTAAATTATTTATAAATGCTTGCCGCACTAACGTACAAGAACGTTATAGTGTGTGTGTGATAAGCCAGCACTTAAAATATTAATTTAATTTATAATAGTAATATAAATGGGTACCTAACATAAATAAAAACAAAACATAAGCCAATAAAAATTAAAAAAAAAATTGATTAAAAGGAATATTAAAATGTGAGTGTATTACAAAAAAAGAACAAACAAATTCATTACGATACCCTATCGCTCCGTTTATCGTGGTACAGGGTGGCGGCGAAAATGTACGGATCCCTTAGGAAATTAATAGCTTAGTCGCCATCGCCGAGACCCCAGCTTGCGTTGAACAAAGTCGCTACCACGGAGTTCGGGGGTAAGCCACTAGGTGGCGGTAGGTGTAGCTAAAAATACACATTTTATTTTTCTTTTTATTTTGTGGACTTATGTTTTACATCGTTTTATTGTTTGACACTCAGAAACAGAAAAAAAATAACAACGTGAAGAAGATAAATAGGTACCTGAACATCACAAACTTACGTATGTCGAATTACCATTGTAATTTATTCATAAGAATAAGAAATAAAAAGCAAAATTAAAAATATTGAAAAAACCCACAACGGTTAAAATTTTATTGAAAAAAGATAAAATAATGTAGCACCTATCTAAGATAATGCACCAATCAAACCCGAACCCATAACTGAAAACTGTATCAAAATCGGACAAGTAGTTTTGGAGAAAAATGCCAACATGGATTTGCACAAACAATGTTTGCTGCAGCGCCTCCTGGTGATTTGTTACTACAAAACCCATGTAAGAACATGCACCAGTCAAACCCAAACCCATAACTGAAAACTGCATCAAAATCGGACTAGTCGTTTTGGAGAAAAATGGCAGCATAGACTTGCACAAACAATGTTTGCTGCAGCGCCCCCTGGTGAGTTGTTACTATAACACCTATCTAAGAATATGCACACCAATCAAACCCGAACCCATAACTGAAAACTGCATCAAAATCGGACTAGTCGTTTTGGAGAACAATGGCAATGGATTTGCACAAACAAACAACCTCTCACCCCAAACGCATATCGTCTCCGTTCCGTCGCGGGTAAAAATAGATAAAACAACTTTATATTCACACAAAAAAAACTTTTTAAAAAAAAAATCAGTGATAAATAAATACTTTTAGCTTACACAATATTTTATTTTTTATTTTTTTATTTTATTGATATTAATATATATTGATATTATTTTCAAATGTTAAACATTTAATATCTACTATTAGGTAATACCTAAGTTATAATCCCAGTTCATAATTTGGAACTAAAGCAGCCAGGTTCACTTTAAATTAATATTAAATCCTATTCAAAACCTCTTAATTAAAGACGGCTGAAGCTCGTGGCTAAAACGAAACTTGCTTACATCGAAATATTTAACGAAACATTTTCAAACTAAAGCTGGTGTGCTCACAATGTGTTAACATCGCTGCAACTTACTGTCAACTAGCAGTAACTCAATTCTAATCAAATACATTCGTAACCAACAAGCAGGTTTTCGTAACCGGCGCCAAGCAGCGATGATTGATGATTTTGTAGCGATGATGGCTCAGTGGTTACCGCGGTCGGTTCGCATGCCGAAGGGCGTGGGTTCAAACCCCAACAATGAGCTTGAGCTGCCGGTGAAGGAAAACATCGTGAGGAAACCATAGCATGGGTTTAGGGTACTTTCTAGTACTTACTACCAGCTACCACTACCAATGAAGTTGAAAATCTGTCGCCAAGCATCTAACGGTGTGTTCCGGCAGCCTCACTTGAGAGCTAGTTCCATTCCAGGGTAGGTGTGCTTTAACCATCTTCGACCACACTATTACTAACCATCAGGTGAGCTGTGGTCAAACACCGAGCCTAGTCAACAATAAAAAAAGCAGTGTCTAAGCATTATTCTGATTACAAGTATTACAGCAGCTAGTGAAATTACAGGGCTTTTGAGACTAAACATCGAATGTCTCAAACTAATCAGCGCCTAAGCAGCAACGCCCTGGATTTTGTTTTGTTACATAAGTTTATGCGCATCGCTATATTCATCCTGAACAGGCGTTATCTCTTACGCTGCGCTGTCCAGATAACATACTTTCGTTCGTCTCATTAATTTAACATTAAAAAATTGCTACCATCAAAATTACCAGTTGCGTACCTACACGTAAAGAAAATGTTTTTGTTGAAACCAGTTATGAAGCTTTAGTTACATAGACGGTCGAAGGAACAATATGAGACAGATATAACCAAAACAAGTATTTTAGTAGCAGTATCAGTAATCTCACAAACGGTCTAGCATTTTTATGGGTATCTAGTTGTTAAATTATTTTTTTATAATATTTAGTGACATCGTTACAGATTACAGGAAAAGAAAAAAGGAAGGAAGTGCTCCAAGGGCACCGGCGCATTTCGGCACACTACACGCTCCCGCCCCCGCGCCCGCGCACCAACCGCTGTGTTCACGTACGAGGCGCACTTCGGCCTGTAGTGCGAAGCAAGACGAGACCGCGCGCGCGTTGTACTCACCTTTGTCTCCTTGAAGAAGGCCACTTGTGGCTGAAACAATAGTCAAAGTATATCATATTAAGGTGGTTCGTTTTCCATACAAATGTTTTTTTTCCATTCATGGACAAATGGAGCACAATTTATCAAAAGCACAATTTATCCAAAAATCATAAATTCATAAATTTGATTCATGCTAATAAATAATCTACTATTTTATTCAAGCAATTGTGATTTACCGCAATTAAAGACCAAAGTAAATGCCAGTAGCTGTGATTTCACTGTAAAATTATGCTCCATTTGTCCATAAATGGCAAAAGCTGATTTGTATGGAAATCGTCCCGCCTTAAGAGATAACGCCTGTCCATGACTGTGAACTTATACTACTTTATTTGCAGTTAAAAAACATTTGCAATTGTACATAGTGTTGAATTTTGTAGAGACCTGATCTACTGCTTATACTTATATCATTATGAGGGGGATATTAAGTGGAATAGTATATTAGTTTTCGAATTTTGAGGTAGAGATGAGTTTACGCTGAAATATGAATTATGTAAGTACGACATGGAAACAATGGATTTGTGAAGAAAACTTGGTATTTTTTTTTTTATGGTTGACAGGCTAGTTGTTTGACCACAGCTCACCTGATGTTAAGTGAAAGTGTGGTCGAAGATGGTAAAGCACACCTAGCCTGGAATGGAACTATTTGTCCAAAATGTTAAAAATTATGGTGCTAGACGGTCTGCAAATCAAAAACGTAGTATTAGGTACATACATGAATCTATTATAACTTGGATATTGAACAAGTGCGGATACGTAACGATACGCTCACGCGCAGTACTTACACCTACTTATGTCAATACCTATATTACTGGATTTTTTTTTATGTGAAAAATAATGAGACGAACGATTCGCTCTCCTGATGGTAAGAGATAACGCCTGTCCTTGACCATTGCAGCGGTACACAGAACTTTGAGTAACAAATAAAGTCCAGGGCATCACTGCTTTGGTGCTCATTACTTTGAGACTTTCGATGGTTAGTCTCAACAGCCCAGTAATTTCGCTAGCTGCAGTAAGTACCCTTCAACCCGGAACACAGTAATGTTTACACACTACTGCTTGGCGGCAGATTATCTGGTACTGCGGTGGTACCTACCTAGATGACCTCCTGCTAAGGAGATCTACCACCAAGTACATAGATAGTAAAAGTGTTTAGTGGTGCTACTTCGAACAAAATAAACTAATGGACTGGCCCTACTCGTTGAATTTGGTCTCTAGTACCTAAAGAGTCAAAGATCATAAGATAACTTACTTATATGTTTCGATATCTATTTTTTAAATATGAATTAAAAACCTAACCTAACTTACTCGTAATATCTAGAACGAATCAACGACAGATTTAGATTACTAACGTCACTTTCCTCTTTTTGTATTGTAAAATTGTAAAAAAATTAATGTAATTTAAGTTGCCAAAGATCACGGACCCCAGTGTCTGTGGAGTGTATAATTATAAATAAAAAAAATATCTAGAACTAATTTGAAATAAACTTTAAAAAAAAAATCAAAAAAATAGTTAATCAAATTAGTTCTACATATTAAGTAAGATTAGGTTTTTAATTAATAAGTTGTTGTCAAATTAGTTAACTCTAAGTCATTAGTTGTTACTGGAACAACTGTTAAGCGGAAATAAACGAAATATATAACTTGAATATTTAACTAGTACCTAGTAAATAAGTGTCAACCTACCAACGGAACTGTTACCACCATTAGATATTCTAGTAACGCACTCTCAATTAACAAGTTGAAGCAGAAAGTTTCCACCGCCCGTATATATCCATTTGGTATAAAATACGAGTAAAGTGCAGAGTTAGACAGTGCTATCCTTTGGCGGCTATAATTCATGTGCGCAACTTCTAGACGTAGGGGCAGCAGAAAAATGGTACCCTTAATTTAATTATTTAAATTACTCACTAACTTTTGCACATACCAAATCCGTAGCGATGACAGCTCAGTCTGTGGTTTGCTTAGGTCATACGCCAAGGAGTTCAGATTTCAACAATAAGTTTGAGCTACCATCCTGTAAAAGAGATATTGTTGTAACTTTCTAGTGCTCGGCTGTCCAATTCTATCAGCATAATTTGATACACATTATAAGCATGCAGTGGCGGCCTTAGCGGGTGGCGAGCAGGGTAACCGCCCGGGACCTCGCGTCCTCGTAGAAAAAAATCTTTACCATATTATATGTATGTGTATCTCGCGCCTCGCACTTAACAAACCCCCCTGAACCCATAGTTTCATTATCAGTGCAAGCATGTTACGGCCACTCGAGCACACGAACAAATTTTTTAGTAAAACGGACTCAAAGAAAAAGGGCCTCACAATGATCTGTCGCTTCGGACCTTGCAACAGCTAAGGCTGCCGCTGCAAGCTTGGTACCTTTTCTTTTATTGCTGACAGGCTAGTTGTTTGACCACAGCACACTTGATTTTAAGTGACCATGTGGATGAATGATGATGACTGGTTCTCAATTGAAGCTGCCCAAATACTTTGTTAGGTGATTGGCAACAGATTTTTAACTAGAGGGTAGCTAGCCAATGGATGGTAGGAACCCTTAGCTCTACGCAGGGTACTGCCACTTTGTTTAGTTTTTTTGGCATCTCAAATTCACTGTCGATTTGACGCGTTTACCACTAAATTATTATCATAGCTACAAAAGAGGGTTAAAAATATGTATCACTATCTGCGCCCCGCGATGTTACCCGCTATATGTTTTCGGGATAAAAAGTAGCCTATGTGTCAATCCAGGGTGTCAGCTACCTCCTACCAAATTTCATCAAAATCCGTTTAGTAGTTTTTGCTTGAAAGAGTAACAAACATCCATCCAAACTTTCACATTTATAATATTAGTGGGATTGTCGACAACATAAAAAGCAGTGGGCACAACATGTTAATTTAAAAAATAATTAATTAAAAAAAATCTTGAACATTAAATAGGTTTGCGTTTAACCGTTATATCACTTGCTGCTATATCACTGTTAAACAAAGATGCAATCTACGATGGACCATGCTTTCATAGAAAAGAAAAAGTACGGGTAAATTAAAACACTCGACTGTTTTTGTGGACGGTGGGTCCGGCGCTAGGCGGGCGGCGGAGCTGTGGCCTCGCGGTAATTGTACAAAAGTTCCCATCCTCAGCGTGGCTCCGGCATTTGTTCCCGTTTCCTTACTCGGCAGTACGACGTGGACTTGCGGGTGAAACGTTGCGGTAACCAAATAAAACGTTATTCAAAAGAAAGAAAGATTTTTTTTATAACACCACAGAACACAAAAACAACAAACAGAAATAAACAGTTATAAAATAGGTGCTTCAAATGTAGGATGGGAAACAGATCTTTTTACAAAACGTAATTTTATTATTAAATTTTGTATGTAGGTACCTACGTAAGTAAATGTAAGTACTTATGTAAGTATTTGTTTCATAAGTTGGCATCTGATTTTTTTTAAATATAATTTAACACATTAAAAAGGTATTATTTCTATTATGTCATTTACGCCACATGTGACCGAAACGCTGGCCTCTATTTTGCCCAACGTTTGTGTATGGCCATACACAATAGGGCATACAACGCGGCGATAGGGCCAGCATTCTGGGGACTATACCCATTGATAGCAGTATTTTAGATTAGTTCATTTAAAATTCGGTTTATCTGTAGTTTGTAACGTTATCTATAATTTGTATCTATACCGTTTTATTTTCTTTCGTAGTTGTAATTGATTTACAAAAGTTTTATTTGAATGACAATGACAATGAGGTCAGATGGCGCTGTGTGTAATGGTCCAACAATATTTTTTATTTATTTAAATATATTATTTTGTAAATTTATACAATTATTATTATAGCTAAAATATTGTATTACATTGTAAGTAATCGCTTGTTACACGCCCCGGCGTGGCATGCATAGTTATATAAATACAATAAATTAAATGAACAAGAAAATTTACAAGTTTGCTTAGTAGGTACGTAGTTTGCTTGGTATGAAACTAGATGGCGCTGCATGGAATATCCTTCCATATTTATATTTATTTATTTTATTTTATCCTGTAATGTCTCCATGCAATTAATTAATACCTAGTACTTCCATAACCCTTTGAGCCACAAAACAACTCACATAATTAATATACGCATCACCAATCTCAAATAAAGCGGGCTGTATTTACCCAGGCCTGGTCAAATAAAACGGATAAATAAGACCCTGGCCTCATTAACAGGAGTTCTTTGCAGGTAATAGGGGGGTTGACGAAATATGAGAGCGGTGGTAAACAAATGGGCATGATCGTGGGTAATGAATTACGAATCGTGTGCAGGGGCCCTTATTTGCGAGTATTTACTTACCAATCACTTTTTAAATACTTTATATCATACTAGCAGACGCCTCGCGGTTTCGCCCGCGTAGTTCCGCTAGCTGTAGTACCCTTCAAACCGGAACACAGTAATGTAGACACACTACTAAACCCATAGATAAAAAAACTTAATAGTAGGTAGGTACATATCAATTATAGTATTTCACATGAAAACCTAAGCAATAATTGAGACAATCGATGGCTAGTCTCAATATCCCAGTAATTTCGCTAGCTGCAGTATGCACCTACCTTTCAAACGGGAACACAGTATCTAATGTTTACACACCACTGCTTGGCGGCAGAATATCTTGTACTGCGGCGGTACCTACCTAGATGACGCCTCTGGTATGTAACAGACAATGAAGTCATTTACGACTAAATTAAACAGAAACAAGCAAAACAAAGCGGTCCTTATAGCCGACACTTGAAACAACAAAAACAATTCGTGCACGAAAAAAATGGGGAAAAAAACAAAAGGTTAAAAGTTGTCCTTATTTGAATTTTCATTAAAACTTTCTCCCGTCAGGAACAAAGAACATTTATATTAAAAAAGTCCGGCCACCGCCAGATAAATATCTCTAGTCTCGGAGCGGACCCGAATTTCAACTTTCGGAAGCAGAGTAGGAAGAAAGGCCCAGAGACAACACTCTGAACGCGCCGTTATGTCAATCGCTTTTTCACAACTCATTGGTAGCTTTGCTTCTTGTGCTGAAGAGCGTGGGTTTGATTCCCACCCAGGACAAACACATATGAGACGAACGTTAATCTTTATTGTCTAAGTTTTTTTTAAATGTAAAAGTAATGATATGAACTATACGCTGTCGTGATGGCAATAGATAACGGATCTCCATGATCATTGCAGCGATACACAGAACTTTGAATAGCAAAACAAAGTCCGGGGCATCGCTAGGTACTTTGGCGCTCATTACTTTGCGATTTTCGATGGTTAGTCTCAACAGTCCAGTAATTTCGCTAGCTGCAGTACCTTTCAAACCGGAACACAGTAATGTTTATACATTACTAAGTAGGTACTCGTCGGCAAAATACCAAGTGTTTAAATGTATGTAACACTAGCTGCGCCCCGCGGTGTTACCCGCTACATGTTTTCGGGATAAAAAGTAGCCTATGTATTAATCCAGGGTCTCAGCTACCTTCATACCAAATTTCATCCAAATCCGTTCAGCAGTTTTTGCGTGAAAGCGTAACAAATGTCCATCCATCCATCCATCCATCCAAACTTTCACATTTATAATATTAGTGGGATATGACCTATTTATAGACTTTGTACAATCTATATCTACCTATCTATTATAAAGAGGAAAGATTTGATTGCTTGTTTGTTTGTTTGTATTGAATAGGCTCCAAAACTACTGGACCGTTTTCAAAAATTCTTTCCCCGTTGGGAAGCTACACTATCTCCGGGTGGCATAGGCTACTTTTTATCGCTGCGTGTTCCCACGGGGACGGGAACTACGCGGGTGAAACCGCGAGGCGTCCGCTAGTAAAGTATAAAAGTATTCTGTCAGTTATCTATATATCTCATAGCAACTAAGTTTAAGCTATAGCTTTGCTTAATTTAAGTCTAGTTGGTGTTGTGTTAAATATAATATAAATGTAATACTTATAACAATTTGCGTACATTTTAATGTTTAAATTAGTTTCTCACTGATTGTACGCTAAATTGGACCGCTGTTAATAAACTATTAAGCTTAGAGCATGTTCTATTCTCAACAGTTAAGTAAATAGTTTCCACTAAACGATCCTAGAACTTTCCATCAACTACCCTTAGTTAGCGAACTTCACCTAGCCATTTGAAAGTTGGCGCGTAGTTGGGTATCTGTTAGATTCCTGCCCAGCTCATTACCGCCCGTGCCGCAAGACCCGCCCAACCTACCGCTTGCCTAACTTCCACTCCGAGGCGTAGGGCTGCGACTCACTTCATGAGACACAAATATTTCTGCAAAACTAGGTTACTGAATATATTATGTATAAACAGAACGAAACATGTTGATTTTACTTCCATGACATTGACGGCTTTATTGAATCATTTGAAGTATGTGTGTGAAGGGCGTGGGTTCGATTCCCACTTAAGACAAACATTTTGTGGTATAAATAAATGTTTGTTCTGTGTCTGGGTGTACCTACCGTTTATATGATAAGTATGTAAGTATGTAGTTACAAAAAAAAGTATTTAAGTATTCTATCAGTTAACTGATTTCCATAATACAAGCTTTGCTTAATTTGAGGTCAGATGGCGATGTGTAAAGTAAACAAATAATTATACGAAAATGCTATTATGCTGCTTATATAGCATATATAATGCTATATATGCTATATATTATGCTAAATAATGGAATTTACTGCTCGAGTAGGTACAAGAGATAGGTTCGATTTCTTCAAACCGCGAGTGATCGGTTTCTTTCAGGCAAGTATGCTCCATCGCAGTTTTTGTTAGAGGTCCAACGCAAACTTGCTTACACAAAATTGTTGCTTTGTTCGGAAATCGAACCCACACCCTAACAGCTCATGAACTCAGGGCTACTACAAAATATGCTAACAGAACATTATTATAACGTGCATGTGTCTCAAAAATATGATACAAGTTTTGCCTAATTTGAGGCTAAATGGCGCTATGTGATATGTCCGTACATTTCTCTAATGTTATAGTTGTCACTTTAGATCTCCTTGACAGGAGGTTGTCTATGTAGGTACCACTACAGTAACAGATATTCTGCCACCAAGCAGTAGAGTGTAAACATTACTGTGTTCCGGTTTAAAGGGTGCTGCAGCCAGCGAAATTACTGGGTTGTTGAGACTAACCATTGAAAGCGTTAAAGCAGTGATGCCCTGGACTTTGTTTTGTTACTCAAAGTCATGTTTATTACTGCACTAGTCGTAGACATACGTTATCTCTTACCTACAGGAGCGTGTCTAGTTCATCTCATTACTTTTACAATTAATAAAAAAACAGCAGTTCATAGCGCTACACTTCTACAGCTAAATAAGTTACATGACTTTTCTTTGTAAATCCTTGCTGTTTTATTTAGTTTTATAGCTTTACCATGTTTTCGAGAATTATTAAGCACAGCCCTGATTGGCGATAGCAATTTGTAAGGCCGGTAATGAGATTTTGGGCTCAAATGGGCGTTAGGCGTCACTTATTAAAGAAAAGTTGCGATTTTCGACGCCTGCTGGAAAGGAAATGGAACCATAGGGGAAACCATTTCGGTCCTGCGTTGTGCAAGTAATTTATCTAGATGATAATTAAAACTGGGAAGAGTTTGAGCGTCGTATGTTTTGACTGATTAATTTATGCACCGTAATAGGTATATTGAGTAACTAGCAGCTCGCCCCGGCGCGGCGTCGCACGGGAAAGTTATACTCGATTAACATTGTAAATATAGCCTATCTCACTCAGCGATAATGTAGCATAACTCGATCCTACATGATATGTGTCCTTTTATGAAGTACCTTGTTATAATATATTTATAATAATAATAATACCCGAAATATGAGTAATAGTTATGTGTTTTATTTCATACCTACTTAAAAAATGCAAAGTATCTACTAAGACTTTTCCCTACATACGTAATTTACTTTGCTTCATGCAATAAAAGCAACAAAATAACTTTCAACAAT
Organism: Biston betularia; assembly: GCA_905404145.2. Taxonomy (NCBI): domain Eukaryota; kingdom Metazoa; phylum Arthropoda; class Insecta; order Lepidoptera; family Geometridae; genus Biston; species Biston betularia. Next base: position 9,656,577 of record FR989879.1, read on the forward strand.
AAAAAAGTAAAAGCTCTAGCGATTGTAGCGATGATAGCTCAGTGGTTTTAGCGGTCGGTTCGCATGCCGAAGGGCGTGGGTTCAAACCCCAACAATGAGCTTGAGCTACCGGTGAAACAAAAACATCGTGAGGAAACCATATCATGATGGTAGGGTACTTTCTAGTACTCGGCTGGCTATCTACCACCCCCAAGTTGAAAATGTGCCGCCAAGCATCTAACGGTGTGTTTCGGCAGCCTCACTTGAGAGCCAGTACCATTCCAGGCTAGGTATGCTTTACCATCCGAAGATGGTAAAGCACAAGTTACAACATCAGGTGAGCTGTGGTCAAACACCTGGCCTTTCAACCAGAAAAAGAAAATCAAATTCATGTTTACATTTGTCATCATTCAGAAATTGATTTATTTAGGTACCTAATATGTATGTACCTATATTTTACAGGTGTATACCTACACTCGTAGCTAAACCTACTTATACCAAATAGGTACCCCCGCAATAAAACACCATGTTCGCTCCGACCTTTTCCCGGGTAAAATTAAAATTCTCAAACAATCCGCACTTTGAAAAAGATATATGAGGGTGTTCTTTCATCTTGCCCGGACTGGAGATGGCTGATAACGATAAACGCGACCGCAATTGCGATCGTAAACGTAACATAGGTATAAAAAGATTGTCTCAAATTAATGAGCAAAAAAGCGACGCCCTGGACTTTCTTTTGCTGCTCAAAGTTCCGGGTATCGCTGCAATGATCATGGACAAGCGTGGACTTGCTATCAGGAGAGCGTCTCGTTCGTCTCATTACTTTTACATTAGAAAAAATATTAAACTACTATTTTTTTGTGCAAGTTACTAGATTTGAAACCAACCTTTGGCATTTGCTAGTAATTATATGTTGAATTCTAGTATTTTCTCCACAAATTCGTTAAAAACTCGCTGAGAGCAAACTGTTTTTGTCATAGATATCATTTTATCTTTATCAGAATACTAGTAAGATTAAGATAAATTACAAGGTATTTGAATATTATTATTTCATTTTATTTCAATAGTAGGTATAATATTTATATTTACAATGACATGTATGATATAATGAAGAATTCTAAATTTAATTAATTTTTTATTGTTTTATTTTTTCTTGACACTAAATTTGACACTGAATTTTGTATTTAGTTACATATGGTTCATTATAATTAATACATATACCTATAGTATCTTATAAACTGTGTAGATTTATTCTACGTAAATACAATGTAATACAAACATTTTTAATACGATAGCAATTGATGTTTAGCGTAATCAGGATCCAAAGTAACCTTAGTCGTTTGCGGGTTCGCCTGAGGGGGAGGAGGTACCTAAAGGGGTCGGTTGGGGTTCCAGTTAAACTTGGGAGGTTCGAGCCAAAGTTGCGAGTTCGGGGTAATGTTGGTCATCCACTGTGATAAGGTAATGAGCGGAATATAGCAGGCAGTATTTTAATTTCACTTACTCTACGAGTATTCTTTTTAGGGGTGATAAATCATTTAAATCTGCCTCGCGCTCAGTGCACCCCTGAAGCTATTTTAGTCAGGATGGCTAAAAAAAGTTTAAGGATATTACTCGTATATTTTTTATATACGGTGACATTGATAATTAAATTAGAATTTGTAGCACTGCACTTAGTTACTCTCTCAGAGTTACAACCTTTTAATAGATCTATAAAACTTGAATCTGTAAAATCATGTTTGTATATTAGCGACTAATTTTGGAGCTATATAACACTTCCTGAAATGTTTTACTTTATTTGTGTATGTTCTTTGATTTTTCTTAATATAGGTAGGTACAATTATTTGCCAACCCGCGCCTGGCCAGCGTTATGGAATTATGACGTAGTCACTTTTGTAGAATTTTGATGCAATCCCCTTTGTGGAATTGTGATCAAAATACTTTTGTGGAATTATGAACCATGGTTTATAATTATTGATAAAAATATTGTTGAACAATATTTTTTGTGGAATTGTGACCCAATCACTTTTTTGGAATTGGGACCTAATCGCTTTTGAGGAATTATAACCTAATCACCTTTGTGTAATTATGCCCGGCAGTAATTTAGTATGGAATTGTATCATGGTTTCCAGTTAATGGCCTTTTTTTGGGGATTGTCCATTTTTGTATTATTATTTTTCTTATTATTATAAACTCTACTCGTAGGTACTCGTGCCACAAATCAAATAATAAGTATTTCATTTAAATAATAAAAAGAATCTTAATCAAGTAATTTTGCCAGATGTTTTCAAAGAAAAAAGTGTTTTTGCAAAAAAACCTGTTTCAATTAAAAAAACGCTTACATTGGCTATGGGAAACGAAAGTTCAAATATCTATGAAGAGTCCCTATTGATAGATCATGCGATTTTATTCAGGACACATCTGCAACTATCCAAATGTTTGTGATCGAGTCGATATCGCATAAAAGAGTACATGGTCTTATACAGACGTTTCGTAAAAATAAACTCACAGTGGAAGACTGGTTTAAGTTGCGAGTCCGGGGTAAAAGTTGGAGCCCCAGACCTCTGCGGCAGTTATTTATGGCTCTCTCGGGGCCGGTGAAGTACCCGCCGAATATAAATCCTGGAAAAGACTTAAAATAAGGGTTTAAAGCTCTCCTGTGAAATAGGTCGGTCGGTAGTGGTGTGCGGTTTGGATGGGTCGAGTTTTTTTTATTTGGATGGATAAGTTATATTTCGACAGCCCTGTTGGTTCATTTCACTTGCTCATTTAAAAGTTTAAAAGCTTTTATCTGTTAAATTTTGGGTTTTGAGATGTCACACTATCGTCGCAAGTGTACGATATTTATATATGGACGAACACATCCACACACAAACATCCATTCCATTTAATGACCGTAAAAAATAATTAGACACTTTTCCACCATATAGCCTTATTGGTTCATTGGAAGAATGTCTGCTTCGGGAGCTGAAGGGCGTGGGTTCGATGCCCACTCAGGACTAACATTTGTGTGACTAACATCGATGTTTGTTCTGTATCTGGGTGTACTGTATGTATTATAAGTAGATATGTATTTACAAAAAAATAGTATTTAAGTATTCTTTCAGCTGTCTGGTTCATATAGTAAAATCTTAGCTTAGTTTGGTGATAGATGACGCTGTGTTAATTGTCCTCCAATATTTATTTATTTCTCTTACATTTCTATTAGGCAACCAGCAGCTCACCCCGGCTTCGCACGGGAAAACAAAACTTCGTTAACAATATAAACATAGCTTATGTCACTAAGTGATAATGTAGCATTTTAATGATGAATGAATTATTCAGATCGGTCCAGTAGTTTCGGAGCCTATTCAATACAAAAAAAACAAACAAAAAATCAAACCTTTCCTCTTTATAATGGTGTAGTATAGACTATTAAAAACCACCTCGGTTTTTTTGAGAAGAAAATATCTCAATTTTATTACAAGTATTTTTACAGAAATAGTTTTCTAATGTACATATGAAGATCACAAACGTATTTTTTTTACTGATGACAGAATAGGTATTTGACGATAGCTCACCTGATAAAAGTGACGGTGTGGTCGAAGATGGTAAAGCACACCTAGCCTGAAATGTAACTGACTCTCAAGTGAGGCTGCCAGAACACACCGTTAGATGCTTGGCGGCAGATTTCCAACTTGAGGGTGGTAGCTAGCCAGCCGAGTACTAGAAAATACTCTACCACCATGCTATGGTTTCGTCACGATGTATTTGATGAAGATAAAACACAGAACGAGAGCACGAAACCAGCTTTGGTAATAATTTGACACGTGTAACTTTAAATTAGTAATTCAGTCGAGTTTCAGCAAATTTAATATTTATTTAGGCACAACTCTCAGGCAGTCAGCACAGAACATAAACAAGGGACACCTAAGCTAATTTTGCCCTACGTGCCAAGTCCCCAAAGTGTTTGAAGTGAAATTTATTCATATTCGAGGACAATCTGCGAAAAACAGACATAGCTGGCTATTTGTAGCTTCGAGCGGTAAAGTGCGCGCACTTCATGAACATGGGGGTGGGGCCCAATTACAAGCGACGTGCGACTTTCTGTCGCGTACTCCAAACTCGTATACAGCGTTACAAACTTGAGATTAGAGTCGCTTACTCCACAGACGTATAGCCGAAACACTATATTCTTATATTTATATAACAATAGCGGACGCCTCGCGGTTTCACCCGCGTAGCTCCCGTTCCCGTGGAAACACAGGTATAAAAAGTAGCCTATATCACCCGGGGATAGTGTAGCTTCCCAACGGTGAAAGAATTTTTGAAATCAGTCCAGTAGTTACTGAGCCTATACATTACAAACAAACAAAGAAACAATTACAGCTTTCCTCTTTATAATAGTATAGATAGATGTACCTATGTGTATATTCTATTCTGTCTATCTTTTGATGAAAAATCTGTTTTTAGGGCACGGATTCCAGTTTCTATCTCACTTCCACATTTTTATCATAAGCTTCCTAAAACATTGATTGATTGATTGATTGATTAACTCTTTATTGCACACACATAAACATTCCTATTTCATTGTCGTTATCTCTTATAACTTGTAGCACAGAACACCGCGTGATGTCGCACACAATTCCTCATTAAACTGACATGGGCGCTTACATATTACCGTACATTCTATACTCTCAATGTGCCCGTGATATACTAGAACAAGGATACAAGGGGGACTATCCTGAGAGGACGAAAGAAATATCTCTTTACTTATTTACAAACAGAAGACAGCCAGACAAACTTTCGCTTTTACAATAATTTAGTTTTTTTAAATTAAGTACTTGGTGGTAGGTTTCCTTAACAGGAAAGGAATTTCGTCTAGGTAGGTACCACCGCAGTACCAGACATTCTGCTGCCAAACAGTAAACATTATTGTGTTCCAGTTTGAAGTGTACTGCAGCTAGTAAAATTACTGGCCTATTGAGACTAACCATCGAAAGTCTCAAATTGATGAGCGCCAAAGCAGCGATGTCACGGGTTTTGTTTTGCTACTCTCTTTAAGTTCTGTATATTGCTGCAATTCTCATAGACATGCGTTATCTCTAACCATTAGGAAAGCGTATCGTTCGTCTCATTAATTTTACATTAAAAAAAAAAATCACAAACAAATTTAACATGCCATTCAATCCATGGTGATGCTTAGATTTAGCACTTCTTTTATATCTAAGCATATATTGCCATCTGGAAAACTTTGGCAATAAGCGGGTGCTCTATTTTTTTTAACATTGTTTGGCACAATATATCGCAGGACCGTTGCTAGCCCTACCTAATCGAAAATTAGCAAAATAATGTAGCTAAGGAGAAAAAACTTATTTTTCCCTACAAAACACTAGACACAACAACAGATAAGTACAGACAACACATACAAATAAAAAGATATAGATTAACATTAACATAAAATAACATTAAGTACATGTAGTTTTTATCTATATCTATAGTAACTATCGCGTATAGATCCCATAGATAGATAAAATCACCACGATAGCAGAGTCATAATTAAATTCTGAACTGTCTCGTGCATTAAAACGCCTTCATAAAAATATTAAATTTCTTTACATAATTAATACGTTCTGAAGCCCGGCTTGAAAGCCTCCGTGACGTCATCATAATTTTCATCCTGACAACGTGAATCCCAAATATATCTTATGAAAGAATTCATAATGAGAGCGGTGAAAAGGGATTGATATGAATTTACCGAGCCTTGCTGGCAGGGACGTAGCAAGGACCTTATCAAGGTGTTGAATCTTCTTTATATGTTATTAAACTCTTTTCTATTCTTGGTTTGGCTTTTATGAAAACGTTTCACAATTCTGCCACTGTCACGCCAAGTTGTTACACCTATTAATTAAGTTTTTTTTTCTTCTATATTGTATATTTTTTTATGTGGACAATAAAAAGTTAATTAATCAATCAATCACGTAGAAAGATAGATCATCAAACGCAGAGAATTGGTAAGGTGATTGCCTCGGTTTTTGAGATTTTTTTAAGAATAGCAGAGATCTTTAGATTTGTCACCCTAAAATCTAAACATTTAAACTAACTAGAAAACAACTGAAACATAGTATATTTATAAGTAGGGGCTATTTACAGTCTGCTTTTTTAAATATTTGTAAAAAAAAAAATCACAAAAGGATTAAAAATAAGAGATAGCAGACATTTAAAGAAGGCAAGATGAGAAATTGAAGGTTATGGCGGGAACGCGGGAAGAGTCGTGTCGCTCCGTTGTATTTTTTTTTCAAAACTAGTGTTTTGTCGAGTGTTTATGCATAAAAACGGTGATGTTTTATTCATAAAGTGCCGAATTACAAGCGCGGGTGTGGGAAAATGATATAATGTGGTGAAACACGACTTTTCGTGTTGCTTCCAAAACTCCATCGAAGCTTAAAGTAATGTCGCCACTACTTTACTAAAGCATGACTGGACTTAACTGACACGGACTGGACTTGACTAAGACTGGACTTTGACTATAACTAGCTACGAGGACACTTATTTAACTTGAAAATAGATAAATACTTGACACTGGCAAATGCTAAAATGCGACGCCAAAACCAAAGAAAAAAAAAAAAGATGAGAAATTTTAGGAGATATGACGTAACTGCATCTAAAAACTCAAAATCACACTTTTTTTTAAACAATACAATGGGACATAATTTCGTTGCATTCCAGCCAAAACTTCACCTTTGATCAAATTTTTTATTAGGTAACTTAAATAAAACTTCTATCTATTTAACCGAAAAATAGTTATCATTGTCCAGTGTTTAGAAATAAAATTAAATGATTTAGTCAAATAGGTTTATTGGATGTTTGTAAAGTATTTTGTTGTTACATAAGTCATCACCATTCAATGACTTCTGCTGTATAATTAGATAGTATGATGGATTATATTATTGATGCTTATTTTGTAGGTATTCTCTCGTAAACAACGAATGGAAAGGAGCATAGGCACCGTGCCCCCACGCCTACGAGTAGCAGTCATAAATGAAAAGTTTGGAGGGCGCGAACGCCCTATTTTCTTCTTGATTACATCCCTGCTCACCGCCTTTGTGATGAGACAAAAGGAATTATAAACAAGTGGCTTCGTAAAACGAGGGTTGGAGGACGGTTGGGTGGGACGTGCTGTCACGGGGCCTGAGAGTGCTCGCTTTATTTAAAAGCATTAATTTCTGTCAAAAATCCAAGAACACTTCCTTACCGCTAAACAAACTAAATAGGTACCTCATCACTTGTTAGTTATTTGCTTAGGTGTAAAAAATTACAAAATATCTACAGAGCTGATAAAAGCAGTTACGTTCTATAAAACCGCACGTAGGTAATTTACAAAATTGCATTTACAAAAGGATTTCTAGAATAGATTAATGCACTTACAATGGAACCGTATTACGAAGACTCGCTGATGCAATATCCTGCAGATCTAGTTAGCTTCAATTGTATCAGCTTATTCCCTTTTACGACTTTCTCTTTATCGCGAGAAACCGACGCTGAAAACCTTTTACTCGGTAAATTGTTTTTAATCAGGCAAGAAAGGTGACGAAGCGAAAAGAGAGAAAACAGCGCCACGATCGGCGGATTAGGGAACTAATTTTGACAGAACAATTTTAATATTTAGGCTTGTGTCGTGTTCGATTCAAATCGATTAAACGATTTTTTAAAAATCAGCAAAAATCTAAAAATTGTATACATCGATGATATTTTCGTTTACTTCGAAACCTCGCTGTTTCATTAGAGCAGTGCGTTTAGCTGGCCTAAGGGTCATGGAGTCGGTTTTTTTATTTTAAATTTGTCTATAAACTTTAACAACACATTCTAATTTAATTTAACGTAACATGTATGTAGTAACTATGTAAGTATGTATAGGTAATACAGCCACAAAGCCGTGTTCTTTTTGCGCGTCTGTCTTGCTCGGGAGTGAGCCCCAGCTGCAGTTAGCTGCTAGACTAAATGAGAGGATTTAATTGGAAGCCCCGCTTGCCAACAAATAGTACGCAATTTGTTTTCGTCTTGCCACTGTTTTGTTGTACTGTAATCTATAAGTTTAAGAGAAATTGAAACGCTTTTATATGGCAAAGAATTTATTTGACTTGGCATCTGGTATGGAAAACTCGCATATACAAATTCTAAGCTTTTTTTTAAAATTCAAAATAGGTTCGCGTTTGACGACACTCTGCCTGATGTTAAGTAGTAGTGTGGTCTAAGATGGAGCACGCTTACCTAGACGAAACCTAGCTTTGAAGACATCCATATTGTACCTAACAGGGAACACAGACTCCGGTAGAGAGTTCCACAACCTCGCTGTGCGAATGAAAAATGTGGAATCAAAACGCTTTGTGCGTACATGGGGAACATCCACCATGTACGGATGACGTTTTGGCTGCGTTTGTCTGACCGTCCGGTAAAAGAAAGGTGCAAGGGGAACCAGATTGTGCAGTTCAAGTGCACACTCTCCGAAATGTATACGGTAGCTGACAAGCTGGCAACACTACGATGCTCAAGGCTTTGAAGGCTTTGGCTTTCTAAGCTGCTTGTTTTAGCTTATCAAAGAATAGATATTTTCGTAGAATCAAGCGAGTGGAGCTGAAAAATGCTGCAAGTTTAGAGATCAATATAAAATATGCATTCGGTAGAAATCCAAGACCTGCCCATCCAACTTCCAACCTGTCAAATATAAGCTTGCCACAGTCTATATTAGCCTGTCACGTAGCAGACCGTCTATGAATAATTTCAGTAGATCATATCCAGGCTTGAAATAGGCATCAAACAAAATGGAAGCTCATACTTGTACTTATAACTTAGATTTCAGATTAATAATTGATAAGGATTGTCTAGGTCTAAAACTGACTGTTACGAATTTGAAAAGTATTGATGAATCAATTTTTATATCACACCGTACTAGGTAAAGCAAGTAACGGATGAATCGGTTAATCTTTCGATGGGTGACCGAGTGTGGCATTTACAACTGAGCTCTATCGTTGATCGGGTTAAAAACCGGCACATACAATTTCACGTGTCACCCACACGTGAAATTGAATTGTATGTGCCGATTTTTTGTCATGTTATAGTACCTACGTAGATTGTAATAGTTGCAGGATTTCAATAGAAGGGCATGTCAAAGAATTTTGACATTTATTTTATAATAAACCTAACAACCTAACTTTATAATTGACCTGTAACCTCGTTATTAATAAATATGCTTATGATTATAAGTAAAATAAAACCTGATTTTATCATATAATTAGTACTTAAAAATATCGTATATTTTGAGCAGCTGCACGTGTTTACTTGGCATTAACAAATGCACAAAGTGCAACGCCAAATACAAGGAAGGAGAATAACACATAAGTGCCGTAAGTTTACGTATACTTAGTAGTTAAAACAAACAAATGTTTTCATTGCAAAACTCGCATAAATCATCTAATCCTCTTATCTTTTCCTCTTACTCACCAGCTCTAAAGCCCCAACTAATCTTGCAACGTATGTTTTTATTAAAATCTCAAGTTAAAATAAATGTACTTTTAAATCCGTGCACATCCTTATTTTTGGCTGAAAAATAGTTTACCGTTACCTTTAAAAACTATGTGTGAAACGTATCAAGGTTTAAAACGGTTAATTATATATAGGTACACATGTTTTACGGTAGGTACTTGTGTATAAAATTATTTATAGATTTGTCTATACTTTGTTCACAACTCTGTTTTCCCCAAAAGTTTTTGTTTTTCATGCATCGCACATTGCGTATTTTGCCAAAGTTAACTAAGATTCATATTATTTTCTTCTTCTGTTTGTCATTTTTTATTTTGTATCCTTTTTGACAATTTAATAATTAATCATGACATATTAATTATTGTAGGTACTACTAATTAATCTGATTGACATTTTTCTATAATTCTAATTTAATATGCAAATGTATTTAGTCTTGCTTATTGTTAGTAATAGTTTTAGTTCTTTTGCATGCCGTAAGGTAAAATATGGAGGTCTTTTTTATTTTTCTTTTCCATCTATTTATTTGTATACGTACCCATATTTATGCAATAAATGAATTATGAATTATGAAGAATTTGATTAGATTTTAAGTGATAGTAAAATCAAAAGTCAATCTATTTATATTATTATAAAGAGGCAAGATTTGATTGTTTGTTTGTATTGAATAGGTTCCGAAACTACTGGACCGATTTTAAAAATTCTTTCACCGTTGGGAAGCTACACTACTCCCGGGTGACATTGGCTACTTTTTATCCCTGTATTCCCACGGGAACGGGAACTAGAACTACGTGGGTGAAACCGCGAGGCGTCTGCTTATATCTCATAAAGTAAATTAAGGTTTAACTTTAGTCCAGTCATACTCTAGTAAATTACTAATAATTGTATTAAAAACTTCGACGGTGTTTTTAAAGCATATTTCACCGCATTAAATCACTTTCTCACACACATATAAAAAGTCACAATATTTATGACTAAAAGTTATTCGTATTAACGACTTCAGAAACCTTTGGGTTTAATATTACCGTCACGGTTGGCCCCGTTGATATTTTAGTTATTAATAAATCGGCTTGTCTATGACCACCATTTCAATAGATGTTAAGTGAAGATGTGGGCTACGATGGAGCACGCTTGTCCAAAAAAATCAAATTACTCGCAATTTGAAGTCGCCCTGATTGTACCTAACGCGGAATACCCACTCGGACAGCAAATTCCACTGCTTAGAACTTCGTGATATAAAAGTGCTTTCGTCCAAATTTGACGAATTTGAAATGATGTCGCTTTTAAGTTAAATTAATTCAACGCCCTCTAAATTAATTACTTGCGAGAAACTGAGCATTTGAACGTTGCAATTCTAATCTAAACCAAAAACAATACATCCTCAGTGGTATCCGTATTTAACCTGAGGCAACTGAAGGCGGGTAGTAAATAATTAACTGAAACTCTCGGCTATTTCCCCGCGGAACAAAAGCTCGGCTTAGAATTATATATGAGTGCAGCTTAAAGTTTAGAAGCCGTGGTGCAAGTCTAAAAGCTTAGGTTGTGTAGAGATAGGAATGTTTAGACAGGACAGTAGATTTTTTTTTTCTATACTTCTATCATGTGATTAGCCTTTTCAGCTATGAGCAGATGTGGTGTAAGATAATGAAGATTGGAAAAATAATGTTGTTTATCAGCGGGACTTAATCGCACACAAAATATATATAATGTAGGTATATGCGTATTCGAATCGCAAAACTCTAAAAATCATAAAAAAAAACTTTTAAAGAGATATTGTATTTCTGTTGAAGAGTAAATTATTAAAAAAGACCAGAATAGCTTAAAATTGGCAAGATTTACGTACTACAGAAACAAAAGAAAAATGTATGAAAAAGGTGCAGCGCCGCTGGTACCACAATTCTTAAATCATAAAAAAAAATCCGCAAAAAAAAAAGTTTGTTGACAGTTGACTAAATGAAGAGTAGCTGATGTTTTCGCAATTTTAGAGTTGTGCTAATAGTTAAATAAATAAATATCGTAGGACATTACACACAGCACCATCTGACCCCAAACTAAACAACGCTTGTACTATGGAATTTTTATGCAAACACATACTTATAATAGGTACAGAACACCCAGATACAGAGCAAACATTTGTTTATACCACAAAATGTTTATCCTGGGTAGGAATCAAACTCACACCCTTCAGCTCTTGGAGCAGACATGCTACCAACGAACCAACAGGGCTGTCAATTGATATTATTCTTATAAATCCTGTGTTCCGGTTTGAAGGGTACTGCAGCTAGCGAAATTACTGGGCTGTTGAGACTAACCATCGAGGGACTCAAGGTAATGAGCGCCAAAACAGCGATGCCCTGGACTTTGTTATACTACTCAAAGTTCTGTGTATTGCTGCAATGATCATACACGGGCGTCATCTCTTACCATCAGGAGATTGTCTCGTTCGTCTAATTTTTTACATTAAAAAAAAATCTTCAGTCCAATACGTTTCTTATTCTTATTCTTATTCGAAGTGGGGGCGATAAGTCCTGCACTGACGTCCCGCTTGGGGTGTATTGTGCATTTCCCCCTACCAGCGTTTACCCGAGCCAACCCAGCTCCTTGAAGTATCGGAGCGAGGCTCTGGGCCGCTGGCATAGTAGCTCCAGTGATTTAGGTGACAAGTTCAATGATGATGACATGAATGATAGCGAAGCAGTTTCATGCAGCTTAGTATCAACTCTAGTACCTTCTGTGGCTTTGCAATGCAAAAGCACATGCTCTACAGTTTCATTTTCTTGCAAGCAGCCACGACATAGCGGACTATCCGTGGCTCCTAGTTTAAAGAGGTGACTATTCAAGTTGCAATGACCGGTTATGAGGCCTACTAAGAGACGAAGGTCCTGTCGTTGCAGCTTCAATAGATTGTTAGTGATCTTCCTGTTAAGAATTGGAAAGGCGGTCTTACCATGTTTACAGTCGGTTTTCTTATCCCACAGGTTTTGTTGTTCTTTCTCGGTGTGACGGCGCAGTAGCTCTCGCACTTCCATCGCTGATGGTTTGCATAGAGCCACCACGTCGTCACTTACCTGCTTTTTTGCACCCTCTTTTGCAAGAGAGTCTGCCACATTGTTACCCGAACATGATCCGTGGCTTTTCGTCCACTTGATTATGGTTCTGTACCTGCTGGAGAGTGTTTGTAGTATGGTATGACACTCTGCAATAACTCTGGACCTTGTTACAGGTCTCCTAAGTGCGTAAATGGTGGCCGCACTGTCTGTGATGAACATGAGAATATCTTTGTCCTTCCGATCCCCGGGGACAAGAAAATCATTAAGTGGCACGACTGCCCTTGCAGCCAGTAGTAAGCCCATGGCTTCCGCTTGCAGTGTTGTCGTGGTCTTGTTAAGAGCCATAGCTTCTCTAAGTCCAAGTTCCGGGGAGTAATAGCCGCAACCAGCTCCCGCCTTGTTTTTTGCACCGTCTATGTAGATGCTCCATTCTGGTTGGACACCTTCTAAGACGTTGTCTTCCGTGATCAGCTCATACTTTTTGCTATCTAGGTGTGTGCTGGCTATTTTGTCAGTGCCTTCATTTGCTTCGGGGATTATTCTCGTCGCCCGGTCAATTATTCTACAGTGGTTAGTAATCGGACCCGTACTTTTCCACTGGTTTGTAGACTTTATCCTTAGTGCTGAAGCCATCGCTTCCTGTTGAATGTGCAGGTGCAGTGGAGTCAGACCTAGTATGATTTCAAGAGCGGCTGATGGTGTTTTTTTCATACAACTGCTAATTAAAGAACATGCAAGTCTCTGTGTCTTCTGCAATTTTAGGATTACAGTCGCTAAATTAGTGCGAGTCCACCACACTACGCAACCGTAGGTGAGAACAGGCCGCACTATCACAGTGTATAGCCAGTGGCAGAGCTTCGGTTTAAGGCCCCAGTCCTTTCCTACTGCTTTCGTACATTGCCATAAAATATTTGTCGCCTTTGTGGTGATGTAATCCAGTTGCTTTCCCCACAATAGTTTACTGTCTAGCCAAATGCCTAGATATTTTACTTCCTTGCTGAGTCTTAGTTTTGTATCAAACAATGAAGGAGTATTTATATTCATTATTTTAGTTTTTCGCGTGAACAGAATCAATTCAGTTTTTTGCGGATTTACAGATAGGTTGTGGCGTTCACACCATTTCTCAAGGACCTTAAGCGCTTTTTGCATTTTTTCAAACAAGATTGTTTCAAAAAGTCCAGAGATCATAATTGTCAGATCATCGGCATATCCTACGGTGACGATGCCTTCTTTATTTAGGAGTTCAATGAGTTCGTTTACGACGACCACCCAGAGTAGTGGAGACATGACACCTCCTTGTGGGCAGCCTCTCGTAACTCGGCATCGCGTCGTTCCAGCTGTCTCTATGCTGGCCGCTCTGTTTGAGAGCATTGTTGTGACCCAAGCACACATTCTGTTGTCTACTCCCTTAGTTTTTAGACCTTTTTCTATACTAGGGAATGTAGTTTTGTCAAACGCTCCTTCTATATCAATGAAGGTGGCCAGACACGACTGCTTGCTTTCTAGTGCCGATTCAATCTTGTACACCACCTGATGGAGCGCAGTCTCTGTTGATTTACCGGATTGGTATGCATGTTGATTTTTGTGGATTGGGTTAGCTGCTAACGGTCCACCTTTTATATATTTGTCGCAGAGTCTTTCCAGCGTTTTTAGTAAGAAAGAGCTGAGACTTATCGGTCTGAAGGACTTTGGGTTTGTGTAGTCAGCCTTTCCTGGTTTAGGTAGGAAGACCACTCTTACTTCTCTCCAAGTTCTCGGAATATATTTCCACGCCAGGCTGGATTTAAATACCACCATAAGATGTGTTTTTATTTTGTTTAGGCCCCATTGGAGAAGAGCTGGAAATATTTCATCAATTCCAGGTGCCTTATGCGGTTGAAAGGTGCTAATGGCCCACAGAAGGGCTTCTTCCGTGACAATGTTATCTGCAAACTTCCAGTCTTCATTGTTTGGTTCATGGGGGGTGTGCGGTTCCCACCCTCCATTGTCATCTAGTTGGCAGTCTGGAAAATGTGTTTGAAGAAGCAGTTCAAACTGTTCCTGCTCCGAGGTTGTATAAGTACCATCGGCCTTCTTGAGAGTCCCAAGCTTTACTTGTTTGTCGCCAGTTATAACTTTTCTGAGCCGAGCAGTCTCGCTCTCAGATTGGATGGAGCTACTGTATTTTTTCCACGAGTTGTTTTGGCTCTTTTTGACTTCTACCTTAAATTTGTGTCGTATTTGTTTATATTCCTGCCAGTCCACCATCGAGTTAGTGTTCATAGCTCTGTTGAAATGATGTCTGACTTTTTTCCTAAGCTTAGTTAGTTCTTTGTTCCACCACCTATCTTTCTTAGGGATAGAGTTATAGTTTTCCGTTTTTATTGGGCAAGCTTTTTCATAACGTTCTTTTAAAGCGCGTACTATGTTATTGGTCATAGTTTCTATTTCTTGTGGTGACAATTTCACTGTTGGTTCCATTAGTGGTATCTCTAACATAGCCATCTCGAGCGCTTCGCTGAAGAGTGACTTGTCAGTTTTCTTTGGGTTCCTGTAGGTACGTGGTTGGCATCCAAACACAGTTAGGCTATACCTGACCCATCTATGATCTGAGCCGGAGTACTCCTTTGTTGCTACACGCCAATCGTTGATCGTGTTTGAGATTTCGTCAGTGGCCATTGTGATATCAATGATAGTCCTAGCCCAAGACGTAACAAATGTTGGTTCCGAGCCTCTATTTAGCAAGTTGAGGTTGTGCCTTAAGATGAAGTCTAGCATGTCACTCCCTCTCTCGTTGGTGTCTGGGCTACCCCAGACGGTGCAGTGAGCATTGGAGTCACAGCCCACTACACATTCTAGTTTCTTGGTAGAGCAGAATTGCATTAACTCTTCAAGTGCTGGGTGCGGCGCTTCTTCCGTGATGTCCAAATACGCCGATGCCAGGATTACCGTGCTAAGATTGCCTTGGAGGCCCGTCTCTAATTGTACTACAGTGAGATCATCAGTGCATAAGTGTGTTACCAAAGACGCTTTGTACGGTTGCGGGATGTATATAAAAGTACGAGTTTTATTTAACACGGGTGGAGTGAAAATATTGCCTCTAAGACCATTAAAACCACTCACCTTGCAGCGTGTTAAGTGTGGTTCCTGGACCAGTGCTATTGTGTTATGTCGTTTTTCCAAAGCTTCTCGCAGGGCGGCGGAGCCTGAGACGCTATGGTGTATATTGGCCTGTATGATGTCAAGTGTGGTGTTGACGTCTAGTGTAGTGCCAGCTGCCGAGGCAGTTGGAGTGTATGTGTTTTTGTGACTGTTATTTTTTGTTGACAATCCATTTTTATTTGGGTTTTTTATTGCCCCTCACTTAGGCAAGATTTACGTACTACAGAAACAAAAGAAAAATGTATGAAAAAGGTGCAGCGCCGCTGGTACCACAATTCTTAAATCATAAAAAAAAATCCGCAAAAAAAAAAGTTTGTTGACAGTTGACTAAATGAAGAGTAGCTGATGTTTTCGCAATTTTAGAGTTGTGCTAATAGTTAAATAAATAAATATCGTAGGACATTACACACAGCACCATCTGACCCCAAACTAAACAACGCTTGTACTATGGAATTTTTATGCAAACACATACTTATAATAGGTACAGAACACCCAGATACAGAGCAAACATTTGTTTATACCACAAAATGTTTATCCTGGGTAGGAATCAAACTCACACCCTTCAGCTCTTGGAGCAGACATGCTACCAACGAACCAACAGGGCTGTCAATTGATATTATTCTTATAAATCCTGTGTTCCGGTTTGAAGGGTACTGCAGCTAGCGAAATTACTGGGCTGTTGAGACTAACCATCGAGGGACTCAAGGTAATGAGCGCCAAAACAGCGATGCCCTGGACTTTGTTATACTACTCAAAGTTCTGTGTATTGCTGCAATGATCATACACGGGCGTCATCTCTTACCATCAGGAGATTGTCTCGTTCGTCTAATTTTTTACATAAAAAAAAAATCTTCAGTCCAATACGTTTATCCGTACCTACTTTTTCGTGGTTTGCATACTGGTAGCATTGAATGTATGTGTATAATGCATTGAGACAAACAAACGCTACAACAGGCATATTTTAACCTACCATCTATAAATGACTAAAATAACATTTCTCGTAGGATTTTGAGCTCTATATCAATGTAGAGTCAGCAACACATTAGCGAGAGGCCGCACCTGTCACAACTCTTGGAGCTAAATATGAATGACTGCACACTGATTGTGGTCTGAACATGATTTGATAATGCAGAGATATCTAACAAACTTTAAGAATAATTAAAAAAAAACGAAAGTTTTTTCTCATGTTAGAAACTGGCATGGTTTTGTTTTTACTTCATCATCATCATTTCCGCTGTAGGACGTCCACTGCTGGACATAATCCTCCCCCATTGACTTCCATAAAGGCCGGTTGGAAGCGGCCCGCATCCAGTGCGTTTCTGCGGTCTTTACTAGGTCGTCTGTCCACCTTGTGGACGTCCTACGCTGCGCTTGCCGGTCCGTGGTCTCCACTCCAGAACTTTGCAGCCCCATCGGCCATCAGTTCTTCGTGCCTTATGTCCAGGTGGGAATTGAACCTATGTCCTACAACATTGAGGCTACGATGAGGCCGAAATATGTTTTTGAAACAATTTGTAAGTGTTTCTCTTGATATTATTTTTATTGCATATAAATTACATAGCTATTTATTTTTAGGTCATTATAATTATCTATATAGTTATGGATTTAAATCTTTGTTTTATGGGACAATTTCAAACAGCAATCTGCTACGGTTACGAACGTGTAAAGAAATGTTTGACAGACAGACAAATAAATTTCAGCATCTCAGATCGAATAAAATCTAATTATAGTATAGTTACAATAAATCAGTTTTCTCAGTCTTGCATATTTTTTTACTGTTGATTCAAACGGATTCTTTGAATCTTTAGTTAAAATATTTGACTGATTGTCAAAGGGTTTTTGGAAGTCAAACGTATTTACTGACCTTACCAACCAGTTTCGGGTAAAATTCCCCACAGATGGGCACCGCTAGCGACGGCTGGTGACTGATAACACTATCAATATTATATCAACTTCGATTGGATCGAGCTTCGTAAAATCTAGACTGGACGGGAAACTTAAAGTACGATATATACCTCGATATATATTGGTGCATATCACATGCTCATTTAAATTTTTGGTTTTTGAGATGTCACATTATCGTCGCAAGCGTACGATATATATATGGACAAACACCAAAGTCAATAAAACAAAAGTATGTATCCATTCCATTTAATGACCATAAAAAATAATTAGATTCTTTTCCACCATATAGCCCTATTGGTTCATTAGTAGAATGTCTGCTTCAAGAGCTGTAGGGTGTAGGTTCGATTCCCACCCGGGACGAACATTGACAACAAATATTTGTTCTGTGGCTGGGTGTACTGTATGTATTATAAGTATGAATTTACAAAAAAAAAGTATTTAAGTATTCTATCAGTTATCTGACTTCCATAGTACAAGCTTTGCTTAGTTTGAGGTTAGATGGCGCTGTATGTAATGTCCTACGATGTATATAAAACCATATCTAACAAAGCAACCAAATTATGAAGAGAACCGAATAGAGGAGCCACTATTGCATTTCATGAGAAAACTTGAGAATCGCTCTAACAATAATGTTAGTTTTCTAACTTGGTTGCCTTTGCCGATAAGTTGGTCATGTTTTACAGTGATGGATGACTTGCACCAGCTGCGCGCTTTCTAATTGTCTAATATTGTAAGTGCGCCTTTCCTCGTATTAGGTATTGTTGTTCTATCACTTATTTGGGGTAAGATAGCGATGTGGGTAATGTATTTTTTTTTATACTAACAATAAATAAATATATTAAGACCTTATTCTTATTCTTACTCAAAGTGGGGGCGATAGGTCCTGCACTGACGCCCCGCTTGAGGTGTATTGTGCATTTCCCCCTGGCAGCGTCTACCCAAGCCAACCCAGCTCCTTGAAATATCGGAGCGAGGCTCTGGGCCGCTGGCATAGTAGCTCCAGTGAGTTGGGTGGAAAGTTCAATGACGATGACATGAATGATGGCGAAGCAGCTTCATATTAAGAACTTCTTATAACAAAATATAATTTCGTTTTTCTACTAATCGACTAAAGTGAGAAAACGCTTAAAATTTCACGAATTTCCGACCGCTATACTTGTGCTCCGCTAAATGAGACTCTATCTAACACAACATACGATTATATAATACATTAACAAACGTGGTCGTAACATTTTGGCTTTAACTTTGAACTAGATTTTGCTGCTCAGACAATACTTACGAACTGACTTTAGTCAATAAAGATATATTGTGAAAACGCAGCGTCCATCTAAACTCTAAACCAACGCGATGTCGAACCGTTCCTAATTAATTCCTTGTTCCAATAAAAAACGATCTAAAGCTGATCGTAAAAAGAAAACAAAAAAAGTCTAAAAATCGGTGAAAAAACTCGATTCTCTCGCGTGTAACATCACGACTCGATTGATTCAATTTAAGCCCGAACCAAAATCTCATCTAGAGGAGGGATACATCCCTAATTATGCCTACGAAAGGACGCAGAAGAGACAAACTTACGCATGTAGTTACGAAAATTGGATCTCAAATTGTGTTGTTCGATTTCCGCAACAAACCCAATTCCATAATGGCAGATATATTTTGCGCAGCAGAAAAACATAACTTTGCAAATTTGTAATCGTCTGCTCCATGCATAGGGTGGGATAAGGGTAGGTATACAAAATGGCGGCCGTAAGATTTTGTTCGGCAATATTAATTCAATCTTCGTAATTTATGGGCGGTTGAGTGTAGCATGTGTACGTGATTTATCGTTTTTGGCGTATTAAATTTGGATTAAGTAGGGATAAATAGTGTGGTAGGTATATTTGTATGGTTGACATGCTGGGTGTTTGACCCCGCTCACCTGATGTTAAGTGATGGAAATAATTAAAATATATATCGTAGGACAATACACACAGCGTCATCTGACCCCAAACTAAGCAAAGCTTACAGCTTAGCAAAACTTTTATTTTTATTTTTATGTAAGTGTAATTGGACGCTCTCCTGGTGGTAAGAGATAACGCTTGTCCATGACCATTGCAGCAATACACAAAACTTTGAGTAGCAGAACAAAGTCCGGGGCATCGCTGCTAGCAAGCAATGGAACGGAAAAGTGAATGGAACTACATAGGTATTAGGTAGGTATACACATAGTATATACATAATATGGTATATACAATTTTACATAGTTATATATTATGTTGACAGACCTGTTAGCTTGTTAGCAGTAGGTATACCTATCTTCTTTAAGAGCAGTAGGGCGTAGGTTCGATTCCCACCCAGGACAATAATTTTATGGTTTATTCTGACTGGGTGTTCTGTATGTACCCACATATTAAAAGTAGTATGTATTTACAAAAAAAAAATGTGTACTCTATCAGTTATTTAATTTTCATAGTACAAACTTTGCTTAGTTTAGGGTCAGATGGCGCTGTGTGTAATGTCAAAGAAGTAACATACACACTCGCGTTTACAATAAGTCGGTGGGATTAGTGTGATTTGAAAAGTTGGTATAATTATAACATAGAATAAAAATTGCAGTTTGCATCAGCTAAGCTAGGTGTTTGAAACCTTTTCTTTTTACATATTTTTGCTTTAATATGTTTGTTCTCGTTAGTTTTTTTTCTAGTATTTGAGAGCACACTTTAAGCATGGCGAGTATAGAGTTTCTTGAATTTTAATAAATAAATTGATTATTTTCTTTTCTTTCTTTCTTTCGAATAACATTAGTAGTTTTTACGTTGCGACTACGAATGTATACTACATTGAACACTAAGCATTAAAATTATCCTCATATTTATACCAAACAATATAGATATCGTCAACCGCTACCTCCGTAATTTCCCGATGAGCAACCTCACGTTCCCATCCGCAGTAGCAATGTCAGTTACAAAAAGAATTCATTATTCAAAATGAAACTCTCTTTTTAAATTTCTCTTTTTGCCGCTCAAGATCGTCAACGCAGATAATACCGTCACGGCCCTCCTACCCAGCCTCTTTTGCCTAACCTCAGAGGGTAGGATCCACGTGAAAAATTAGGGCAACCCTCCCTAACTCACCCCCGGTCGGTTACCCCCGCGATAATTCACCCGCCGCGCGCGGCCCTTGAGAAAAATAGCTCGAAAAACAGAGAAGATTTAACTCGGCCCAGTTTTTGTGGGCTTATTCCGTAGAATCAGGGTGTAGATATTTTTACTTTTTATATTTTTTTGGCGAGCATTTGCCAGTATCAATTGTTACGATATTTTGTAATCTATCTATACTATTATAAAGAGGAAAGATTTGATTGTTGGTTTGTTTGTATTGAATAGGCTCCGAAACTACTGGACCGATCTTAATAATTCTTTTATTATCAGAATGCTACATTATCCATGATGGACATAGGCTATATTTTATTTAAAAAACAATTAGGGATCCGTATGGAAAATTCAATAAGCCCAAGCTGTGATTTTTTTGAAATCCTTACTTAGCATGCGCAGCGAAAACTGTTGACATTAGAATAAAGTGTCATTTTATAGAGCAAATTGACAGCTACAAATAAGTTCGCAATATCATATTATGTCAATTTTTTGTTTGTTTGTATTGAATGGGCTCCGAAACTACTGGATCGATACATTTATATTGTTAATCGAGTTTTGTTTTCCCGTGCGAAGCCAGGGCGAGCTGCTGGTATTCTATATGTAAGTGTGGTGGACTATGATCTTATCCTTCTCACAATGAGAAGAGACCCGCGCCCAGCTGTGGGCCAGTTTATAATAAAAACAGGGCTGACTCGGGCGGGAGAATTAGACCAACGTTCTTCTTCCCTCTTACCATCAAAGGTCTCTTACCATCAACGTTCTCTTGATAGTAAGAGATAACGCCTGTCACAATGTCGTGCAAACGTTAAAAGTAGATAAAATAATGTAATTAGTCTAGATGATAATAATATTATACCTACGTCATTATTTATAAGAAAAATAATAATCTTTTAGTTTGAAATATTCCAGTCATGTTAATACGCCAGCATTCTGGTCAGTCGATTTGGTGTTACTGCTTTAATATTTCTTCCCTCGTAACTCAGAATAGGCTCTAAAAGGCCGGGCCCTTGGCGTGCCTTTAATCAAGGCAAATGTAGCGATTCAGCCGCACCCGCCCCGCCTAAGCTGTTTGATGTTTTAACTCACAGGATTTTGGGAAAACTTTGTTTATTTAATCCAGGGCTCTGCCTACAAACATATATGTAGATGTAGGCGAGCCGACCTTTCCAAGTAGGCTGAAACTCGTTTAATACAGAGAACTTGGGATGTACTTCCGATAGCAGATCATTGCACTCATCATTGCGCATAACTTTTACTCTTGGCACAACTCTGATATTGCGAAAAAAAATGATGTTTCATTTTAAAAAAAGTTCACCTATCTAACACTATGTAGGCGAGCCGACCTTTCCAAGTAGGCTGAAACTCGTTTAATACAGAGAACTTGGGATGTACTTCCGATAGCAGATCATTGCACTCATCATTGCGAATAACTTTTACTATTGGCACAACTCTGATATTGCGAAAAAAATGATGTTTCATTTAAAAAAAAGTTCGCCTATCTAACACTATGTAGGCGAGCCGACCTTTCCAAGTAGGCTGAAACTCAATAATACAGAGAACTTGGGATGTACTTCCGATAGCAGATCATTGCACTCATCATTGCGAATAACTTTTACTATTGGCACAACTCTGATATTGTGAAAAAAATGATGTTTCATTAAAAAAAAGTTTGACAATTTTCACATTGTTGTTACACTACATAGATTTTAAGTCTATATTTTTTAATTTTTTTTTAATTTAATCAAAATCCGTTAAGCCATTACATCGGGGAAAAGTGACAAATAAACATATAAAACTGTGCCGGTTTAATGGGTTCTGTTTTTACAGGGAAAACTTAATACAATGAGAAATATACCTAAACACGGAAAATCAAACCATTGAAGATGGATTTGTAAAACAGTTTTTCCGAGCATAATCTTCATAATCTGACTCATGTAGGTACCTTATACCTTCGGCAGGTGATTGTCAGGGCTTCACAAGGTGAGTGTTGTCGAAGATGTCAGGTGTCTCACGCACGCGACAACCCTCCTCAGCCGAATCGAGTGACCAACGATTAATTAATCTCGTTTCGCACCTGTGTGCGTACATAACGGTTTGACGGGACGTAGGGCTGTCGCCGGCCGATGGCCTCGACTTAATTTTTAGACAACTTAGGTTTATTTTTCAATTATAAGACTCAAAGAATATGTTTTTTATGTATCTACTATTTACTTACTGTAGCAGTACCTACCCAGGACTTTGAGTAAGAAAACAACGTCTCGGGTGTCTCTATTTGGCGCTCATTACATTGAAACATACCCAGAATAAACATTTAGTAGAATAAAAAAAAATTTGTTCTGTCTGGATGTTCTGTATTTATTATAAGTAGGTATGTATTTACAAAAAAAAAGTATTGAAGTATTCTATCAGTTATCTGACATCCATAGTACAAGCTTAGTTTAGTACTTGGCTGACAAGCTTTTCTTTTTTACGTAAATGCAATAAGATGTACGATACGCTCTCCTGATGGTAAGAGATAACCCATGCCCATGAACATTGCAGTGATACACAGAACTTTGAGTTGCAAAACAAAGTCCGGGGCATCGCTGCTTTGGCGCTCATTACTATGAGACTTTCGATGGTTAGTCTCAACAGCCCAGTAATTTCGCTAGCTGCAGTAGGTACCCTTCGAACCGGAACACAAGTAATGTTTACACACTATTGCTTTGCGGTAGAGTATCTGGTACTGGGGTGGTACCTACCTAGACCACTTCCTGCTAAGGAAATCTACCACGAAGTAAACATAATTACTGACTATAATGACTGTCATACGAACATTGCGAGTTAAATAAAAAGTAACAAAGAAGTTTCAATCGTAAAAACTCCAACACTAAGCCTACCCACTGGGTTTTAACAAGACCTCAAAAACCATCTATCAATCAATAGGCATCGACATCTACCAAGCACGTTGAATAAACGGTTACCAAATAGAAACTCACGCTTGCCGTATGAAAAAGAAGTGGCGTATCGACTGATACGCAAAACGAGGAGCATATCTATAGTACGCAAAAGAAAGACCGCAATTGGTGTAGTGTAGTTTATAGACAGTACGCAATGTCTAATCGAGTGATGGGCCAATACTGTCTAATGACGTCCCGCTTGGAATATTTTGTTGCACTACTTTTTACCAGCTTAATTAAATCAATCGAGCTTTTTGAAGGAATGGATTTTTGCTGGCAGTATTGTTACAAAGTATCCTTGAAAAGTAACTTTAACCTTACTCATAATAATTATGGGTTTTGTGGCCTTACAGTGCAGCGGCACATACTCCACGGTCTCGTACAAAAGATTTTCTGTAACTCTGTTTTTGTCGAAATTTATTTGTAGTTGTCAGGT
Organism: Biston betularia; assembly: GCA_905404145.2. Lineage (NCBI taxonomy): Eukaryota > Metazoa > Arthropoda > Insecta > Lepidoptera > Geometridae > Biston > Biston betularia. The sequence goes on from FR989879.1 coordinate 9,680,674, forward strand.
TGGGTGTTTGACCGAGCACACCTGATGTTAACTGATGATGAAGTCAAGATGAAACCGGCTCGCAAGTGCCGAATATACATTTTGGTGCTTGATGGCAGATTTACAACTTGAGGGTGGTAGCTAACCATTCGAGTACTTAAATGGTTAGCTATTGTTGTCGTATACCTATTTTATTCGTTAGCATTATGCTGAGGTGAGCTCCTATTTTGTTAGTAGTATTGTCCCTGATTTGTCTTTGCGTAATTGTTTAGTGTTTCGTTTATATCATAGATTTCAATATTTTTTTCTTGCTTTCTTTATAATTATTAATTATTTTCTAACAGTAAACTTTATTTTTACAATAAAGTACTCAAGTACGCAGTTTTTATTTTTCTTTAATGATCATAATTACAAACCAAGATTTTTTATTCGGCTTATATTCGCATTTGACTACATCCTACTGGATAGATAATTCTGTAGGTATAGGAGAAAGCACGCTTACGTTTAATAGATAAAATGTGTTTTGAAAAGTATAATGCGGCAAAAAAAACTGTTTCGGAGAGAACTCTAAAACAACCTGTTAAATAAAACTGATTTTTTTTTTCTAAATCAAGGGATAGAAGATTGATCTGATATCTGCATTACCTATGTAATAAAAAATACATTTTGTAAACGTAATAAGTCTACTGTTACACTGCGAGATGAATCTGTATAGATGAATCTCTATTGTTATGTTTTCAAGTGCATTAAAATCGGGAAAAAAATTGTTCATAAATGTATGCCCAACTCATGCTAAGTCTTCTGTACTGATTACCAAGTACACTGCGCAAATGGATCGCACTCAGAGAGCGGGCTATCGCACGAGTACTGAAACCGATCGAGCTGGGTCAGGGTGTGCTCTTGAACCCGGCAAGCTTGCGTTCACGAGAAGGAAAACGACATCAAAAAGTTAATACACATTGAAAATTCCGTACTACCACAAAAACTAATATCTATTATTAATACTGTAAGAACATCCACAAAGTAATGACTGCAAGAGAAAATAATAATTTAAAAAAAAAACAACCATACCAAAAAGTATTTATTTCAAGTTTGGATCTTGTTTATTTTATGATTGTCAAACTTTAGAATGCATAAGAAGTTTGGTAAGATTTTTTGGCGGGAACGCAAAATCATGTTTTCGCGTTACTTATATTATTTTGCAACGCTTGTAAAGTCATCGGTAATTTAGGTACTAGGGCATGACTGTTTGACTGTTCGACTGTTTTGACTGACTGCTTTTGACTGCGACTTTTTTTAAATAAAATATTTGAAGACCTATTATTGACAATGGAAAATGCATAAAGTTCGATGTCAAAAACAAAGAAAAAGATCGTATTACATAATATCTCGAAAGACCAGGAGTTTTGGCGGGAACGCGGGAAGAGTCGTGTCGCTCCGTTGTATTTTTTTCCAAAACTAGTGTTTTGTCGAGTGTTTATGCATAAAAATGGTGGTGTTTTATTCATAAAGTGTCGAATTACAAGCGCGAATGTGGGAAAATGATATAATGTGGTGAAACATGAGTTTTCGTGTTGCTTCCAAAACTCCATCGAAGCTTTATAGTAAAGTTGCCACTACTTTACTAAAGCATGACTGGAATTAACTGACACGAACTGGACTTGACAAAGACGACTTTGACTATAACTATAGCTAAGATACAGCAGAAATAACACTTAAGACAAGGCAGTATGGCTTTATAGCTTTAGCCTGCCCGAAGGGGCAAATTATTAATAAAAAAAAAAAAAAATCTCGAAAGACCATCAACAAACTCAGGTTTTTTGGCGGGAACCACGAAAAAGAAAAGGCGCGTTTTTCAATTGGTGATCAAATAAATTTCAATTTTATTGAGGTTTTCTTCATATTTTCTTGGAAAAAGCGATGGCCCGCAAGAAAAGAAAAAGAAAGGAAGATTCCCTGCTGGCGGATCTTCCGACTTCGCGTTCTGAGGAGTCTTCGGACACGGATTCAATAGCGTCGGTTTCGGCAAGACCTCAAAAGAACAAATATGAGATATTTAAGGTACCGGGGTATTCACGTAAGTACCCAGAAGGATCAAAACGAGCAGAATTCATTGTATTTTTACAAAATACAACTGAAAATGTCATATTTAACGATCGTGACCGCATGAGTCTCTCTAAAGGACTTCGGGAGCATGGCGTCTCTGGTGTTATGCACCTAAAAACGATTAATAAATATAAAGTGGGTATAACATTTGATCTTCCCAATAACGCGAACATGTTCTTAAAGAATAAAAAGCTGCTAGATCAGTTGTGCCTCAGGGCAACCATTCCTGCACGTGACACAGAGATTACAGGCGTTCTCTCGTCTGTGCCCACAGATATGTCAAACAAACAAATCTTCTCCTTGATAGGGAGTTCCAAGCACGTCATTCAAGTAAGAAGATTCATGCGTAAAGTGAGAAGTGATGATGGTGTAAGTTTTGTTCCCACGCAAACGGTTGCTGTTACATTTGCAGCAACCACTTTACCCGACTATGTCTACTTGGACTCTTGGCGCCATGAAGTTCGCATGTACACACCTGCAATAAAACAATGTTTGAAATGTATGCGCTTCGGTCACATTGCCAAATTTTGTCGCAATGCAGAAACATGTTCAGTGTGTTCAGGCAATCACAATTTTAAAAGCTGCACTGTTGACTCCAATAACGCCAAATGTGCAAACTGCAAAGGGAATCATATAGCAATCTCATTGTCATGTCCTATTAAAAAACAAAAAACTGAAGAAAATAAGTTAAAGTCTCATACAGCCTCCTATTCAGACTTGTTTGATGCTAAAGCTTTCCCAGCTCTGTCTGCACGGACACTAGATATTCAGGTCAATAATTTGATGAAGTCTGATACATTTATTAACATATTAATTGAAACTATCACAAAAATTATCAGCAATAAAGATGTACCCATCAATTCGGGGTCTATTAAAGAGGCACTCAAAAATACTTTGAGTCTTAAGCTACCTGGTACATAATGGATCACTTGAATATAATTCAATGGAATGCACAAAGTTTAAACAGTAATAAGCATATATTTACTAACTTCCTCTACACCCATAATATTCATATTGCAATAATATCTGAAACTTGGTTTAAAAGTCATCAAAATTTCACAATAAAACATTACAATATTGAACGTAATGATTGTGGAAATAATCACAATGGTGTGGCTATTATAATCCACAAAAGCATTATTTATTCTAATATAAACACATACTTTGATGATTCCTTACAAAATATTTGCATTAAAATTACAGTGAATAACAGAGATATCAATATTTGCAGTTTTTACTGTCCCAAAAATTCAGATCCTGTATTTTGTAAAGACAAACTTGATACTTTGGTAAAGTCTCTTTCTCATCCATGTCTTTTGGCTGGGGATTTTAACGCTCATCATACTTCTTGGGGTTGTGGCAATGATTCACCTCGAGGAAGAGATGTATTGGAAGTCATTGATAACAACAATCTAGTTCTTCTTAATGATGGTCAACCAACAACATTGGGGACACTAACCTGGCGTCCAAATGGTCTAGATTTATCTTTCGCTTCACCGTCTTTAGCATTGCAATGTGAATGGTCAGTTCTTGATTTTCCTCTTGGTACCAGTTATCATCTTCCAGTAATCATTAAAGTATTACTTGGGAATGATAGCAACAATTTAATCGGCAGTTGTAATGGTCAACATTTGCCTGTCCACATCAACTACAGATGTGTGGATTGGAAAATGTATGGTGACCATGTAGATACTTTGTTGAAGGGCTTCAAGCCGAACCGCTCTGACCCTTTGGTCTCTTATCTGAATTTTTGCAATATTTTAAAAAAAGCAGCTTCCAATTCCATTCCGAGTCACTCTGCTTCTAGTAGCTCTGCAAATAACAATCAGTTGTGCCATCATTTGAAACATCGCAAACATCAACTGCCTTGGTGGAATTCCAAGTGCTCTGAAGCAGTTTCAAATTTTAAAAATGCATATTTTAATTTTAAACATGATCCAACAGAAGAAAATTTTTTGAAGTTTAAAAAAATTCGAGCTATTAAAAAGCTCACTTTAAGGATAGAGAGGCAAAATAGTTGGATATCTCTTTGTGAAACATTTAACAGATGTACACCCATGTCTTTAATTTGGAAACACATGCGCAAATTCAACAAAACTTATAGCGCTCATACTTATGAAAATGATTACTGGGTTTCACAGTTTTTAAGTAATTTTACACCAGACTATGTGTCAAATAATGTCAATAGTGTTTGTAATGAAAGTTTCAATAGTAATTCTACTAATAACTATCTACTTGGTTCCTTCTCATTAAATGAATTATCATCAGCAATTTCTAGCAGAAGAGATACAGCATTTGGTCTCGATGGTATGCCATACAAACTTTTTAAAAATCTAAATAGGAAATTCTTGGAAATATTCTTAGAGATCTTAAATTTACTCTGGAAATCTAATGAAATTCCACAAGACTGGAAGATAGACTGTTTAGTACCTGTTCTTAAACCCAACAAAGCAAAGTTGGACCCCGATTCCTATCGTCCTATCGCGCTAACTTCTTGTGTAGGCAAGATATTTGAACAATTGTTAAAACAGCGGTTGGAGTTTTACATCGAGCAAAATGGTATTTTACCCTCAAATCAATTCGGTTTTCGTAGAAATCGCTCAGCTCGGGAATCTATTTGTCAGCTGAATCTTGATATTCATAATGCTATTGTCGCTAATCAACATTTAGTGGCGGTTTTTTTCGATATTTCTGGTGCATTTAACAACGTAAATATTGATATTCTCTGTCATGAACTGATGTTGATTGGAATTCCTGGCAAAATTATATTTTGGGTTAGAAACTTCTTGAGCAATAGATCTGTCAATGTCAAGTTTAACGGTCATGTCTATGGTCCGAGACGTTCGTTTAGAGGAGTATGCCAGGGCGGAATTCTATCCCCGCTGCTTTTTGTACTGTATATACGACGACTGAATATGATTTTAGGTACAAAAGTTAAAAATTTACAGTTCGCTGATGACTTAGTTGTCTACGCATCGGGGAAAAATATTTATCAAGTAGAGACCATTATTAACGATGCGTTAACAAAGTTAAATAATTATTACTCTTATCTTGATCTCGATGTTAATCCTTCAAAGTCTAAAGTTATTGTATTTGGAAAAAGGCATCTTAGCACATTCCAAATACACTACAATAATATATCTATTGATGTTGTTCAAGAAGTAAAGTTTTTGGGTGTATTATTTTCGCACAACTTGTCCTGGAATAATTATGTGAAACAAATTACTAACAAAGCTAATAAAGCTTTTAACGTCTTAAAATCTTTATCTGGAACCTATTGGGGTGCAGATCCCAAAATTTTGTTAATACTGTATAAATCTTTAGTACGTAGTCATTTCGAATATGGTTTTTATTGTTACGCTGCTGATGTTAAATTTGTAAATAGAGTAAATGTATTCCAAAACAAATGTTTACGACTAATTACAGGGGCGTTCATGAGCACTCCTATTGTTGCAATGCAAATCGAATGTAATCTTCCGCCTATCAGCATCAGATTTCAGTACCTAAAAGAAAGATTTCTTCTAAAGCTCTTCAGCGTCTCTAAGAATAGTCTTTTAGCAAACTTATCCAGTGTTCAATATATATCAGCATCCAAGCCATTTTACATGCTTCAAGGAATACAAGAGTTTAAGAGTTATCTTGAAAAATTAAACATTTTTCAATCAGATGATGTTCTTCCTTGTTATGAAGGTTCTTTCATTAGCAAATTTCCACCAATGAATATAGTTATTGACAAAACTTTATCTAGTAAAGAAGACGCTTATATTATGTTGGCGGAGTGGACAGATCACAAATTTGTTTACACGGATGGATCCAAAAGTGATAGCGCTGTTTCTTTTGCTATATATGAACCATCTTTGAACATAGGGGTTGGTTACAAAATTAATAAACAAGCTAGCATTTTTACGGCTGAAGCTGCTGCAATACTGTATGCTTTAAAACACATTCAAAATCAAAACAGAGGTTACCCCAATTGGGTCATAGTTAGTGATAGTATGAGTGTTTTAGAAAATCTTGCGAATCATAAACTGCGCGCAAACACTAACTATCTAATCTATCATATTAAACAGTTGTGGGAGAAATTAAAAATGGCAAACATAAACGTTGTTTTTACATGGGTACCCTCTCATAAAGGTGTGGAAAGTAATGAAAAAGTAGATTATCTGGCCAATGCTATTGTCAAGTTCGGAGATGTTATTCCTAGTCATGGTATTGGTGCCAGTATATTGATACCTTACTCTGACGTCGGCTCCATGCTTAAGAAACGTTTATGTCATGCATGGGGAAGGCATACATATGATCAAACAGAGGTGTTTATTAAAGGTTCTTGGTATGCCACACTTGATGTTCAAATTAACTCCAAACCTTGGTTTTGCAAAAATAAATTCTTTTTCAACAGAAAGTTCTATTCTACAATTTGCCGTATGCGTTTTGGTCATTGTCGATTAAATTATCATCTTTTCCGCCTCAGGATGTCTAACTCTCCTCATTGTAAATATTGTTTAGCGCAAGAGGTCGAATCTCTTGATCATGTCCTTTTTGATTGTCCGTCGTTTGGCATTCAGCGCCTTATGCTCATAGACGGACTACTTGAAATATTTAAAAACTCTGAATCGGTCCCGCATTGCATCAAGGAGTTGCTTATAAATACCTCAACGTATAAACATTTATATACTTATATAAATAATACTGTTGGTGAAATATAGTGTAATAATGTGTGTAGTATAGCATGTGTGTAATGTACCTAATATAAATAACGTATGACATTGTTTAGAAATTTCCATTGATGAATGTTAATAACACTTAAGACAAGGCAGTATGGCTTTACAGCTTTAGCCTGCCCGATGGGGCAAATAAATAAAAAAAAAAAAAAAAAAAATCAACAAACTCATAGAGTTTTGGCGGGAACGCGGAAAGAGTCGTGTCGCCCCGTTTTATTTTTTTCCAAAACTAGTGTTTTTTCGAGTGTTTATGTATAAAAAAGGTGATGTTTTGTTCATAAAGTGCCGAATCACAAGCGCGAGTGTGGGAAAGTGATATAATATGGTGAAACATGACTTTTCGTGTTGCTTCCAAAACTCCATCGAAGCTTTATATTAAAGTCACCACAACTTTACTAAAGGTATGACTGGACTTGACTGACATGAACTGTACTTGACCAAGACTAAATAAATAAATAAATAAATAAATATCGTAGGACATTACACACAGCGCCACCTGACCCCAAACTAAGCAAAGCAATGTACTATGGAAGTCAGATAACTGATAGAATACATAAATACTTTTTTTTTTGTAAATACATACTTATAATACATACAGTACACCCAGACATAGAACAAACATTTGGTTTTATATCACAAAATGCTTGTCCTGGGTGGGAATCGAACCCACGCCCCACAGCTCTTGAAGCAGACATGCTACCAATGAGCCAACAGGGCTGTCAGACTGGACTTTGAGTAAAACTATTTTGGCTACTAACTACTTTGGCAACTTATTTAACTTGTAAAGCTTGAAAATATAAAACACTTGACACTGACAAATGCTCAAAATGCGACGCCAAAACCAAAGAAAATAAAACACATAATATGCTGAGTATTATGGCGTGGTGTACCATTGAGCAGCGTTTCCGTGGGTACTGCACTCTACTCGCTCCGCTTGCATTCGTTTCTTGTTTTTCAGTATCGCTGGATTGCATTGCCCACCTATTTGAAGCGAAAGTCACTTTCGTTCAAAACCATTTTGTTGTCCTATGACTCTATTCTGCGATTAACTGTACACTTTATTTCCTATTATAGCTTCCAATTTTTCAAGATCAAAAGTCGAATTAATTTTGTTTTACGAATGGGTATGCATTCTATTTAGAAGGCACTTTTTAAAACATTAATTTATGAATAAATAAATAAATAAATAAATAAATATCGTAGGACATTACACACAGCGCCATCTGACCCCAAACTAAGCAAAGCTTGTACTATGGAAGTCAGATAACTGATAGAATACTTAAATATTTATTTTTTGTAAATACATACTTATAATACATACAGTACACCCAGACACAGATCAAACATTTGAACAAACATGAACATTGATTGATTGATTTGACACTCTTCTATTGGTGTGTCGATAAAGTTTTGAATTTGTACATTTTTATGTATTACTAATACGTAATTCTTACAAATAATTTTTTTTAAATTTATGAGATTTGAAGCAATTTTCTATAAAAAATTGTACCTAAATAATGGAAGGAGCGAGTCTTTTCACACATTAAATATGAAACAAACAAGATTAAATATCTTGCATTTTTCGTTGTTATGTGTTTAAAAAATTACCTACTCATAAAATAACCTAACTAGAGAATTTACAGGATTAATGAGACTTACCATCAAATCATTCAAAGTTGTCTTATTTCCAATCAAACTAGACGATCACAAAATATTATGCGACTGCGAACCTTATTGGGCTGGCTTACAATACGCGGTAGATAGCTTTTCGCAGCCGCCCAAAATAAATGACAATAAGAAGCTCACAGTACGGACCCTAGACGTTGTTTTGTTACTAAACGTTTTGGATACCGCTGGTCAAGTGTTGTCGTTTATAATAACTAGCGGACGCCTCGCGGTTTCACCCGCGTAGTTCCCATTCTCGTGACGATACAGGGATAAAAAGTAGCCTGTCACCTGAAGATAGCGTAGCTTCCCAGCGGTTAAAGAATTTTTGAAATCGGTCCAGTAGTTTCGTAGCCTATTCATTACAAACAAACAATCAAATCTTTCCTCTTTATAATAGTGTAAATGAGAGCATCTCTTTTGTCTCACTTCTTGTATAAAATACTTAAATGTATTTTCTTTTTCACCAAAATTAGGCCTACATTGTAATCCAACCAACAGTTCGCAAATAACAAACAAAACCCCGAATATAAGAACAAAGAGCTGATTATCATCGCAATACTCAAAGCGGAAGGCCCTTTTGTTATTGTCAAATTAGGCAATCCTCAAGATAACAAAAACATCCCTTTGGGGGACAAAAGCCCTTTTTATTGACGAGCGAAATTTATACGGGGCGGGTTTTAACTATCTTCTATATAATCCGGGGAGAAAGGGAGGGAGGGGGAGAAAAAGGGTCTGCGGTCTCCCTTTGGGGAGACTTGACTCACAGATATAAAAACGATAGACTACAAACTCTAAAACAGTAAAACGTAAATATAATTTGACATATTACTATGTATACATTTGTACGAATAATCGCTTATGGCTCAGAGTGGTCGTTGGCGTGGGTTCCAATCTCAACAATGAGCTTGAGCTGCCGGTGAAGGGAAATATCGCGAGGAAACCATATCATTGTGGTACCTTTTAGTACTTGGCTGACAAGCTTTTTTTTTGAATGAGACGAACGATACGCTCTCCTCATGGTAAAAGATAACGCATGTCCATGAACATTGCAGCGATATTTCGAGTAGCAAAACAAAGTCCTGGGCATCGGTGTTTTGGCGCTCATTACTTTGAGACTTTCGATGGTTAGTCTCAACAGCCCAGTAATTTGAAGGTTTGAAGGGTACTGCAGCTCGCTAGCTGCAGTACCCTTCAAACCGGAACACAGTAATGTTTACACACTACTGCTTGGCGACAGAATATCTAGTACTGCAGTGGTACCTACTTAAACGACATCCTGCTAAGGAAATCTACCACCAAGTGCTACAACCCTCAAGTTGATGAGTTGATTCAATCTGCGGCCAAGTACTTGATGATGTGTTCCGGTAGCCTTACTTGAGAGCCAGTTTCATTCTAGGCTAAGTGTGTTGACTATTTTCATCAATCAATCAATCACTTTCGACATCTTAGGTAGGGAGTTGCAGCTAACTTATCATGGGAGTTGCAGCTGTGGTCAAAAAGACCAAACCTGACCAACAAAAAAATATATATCCTTGTGTAAATTTTCATTCATTTGATCTATCTAGTCTCAAAGTAGTGAGTGCCAAAGCAGCGATGCCCTGGACGTTGTTTTGTTACTCAAAGTTCTGTGTATCGCTGCAATAGTCATGGACAGGCGTTATCTCTTAACATCAGGAGAGCGCCTCGATAGTCTCATCACTTTTACATTAAAAAAAAAAAACTTGACTTTGCATCGTAGAGTAATGTCTCTGTATTCTTCTTAGTCTGTACCTGTATTCTCCCATCAGGGCGACTTATCGTGGAAATTAGAGCATGCCAGGGAAAAGTTATTAAAATTTCTCTTTTTTGAAAAGTTTTAATTGTATGGCGAATTGGGCTTAGAACCTCGTTTGTTTACAGGAATCGTAGGTAGCTATGAATAGGTACATCAGCATCATCACTTTTTCTGCAAGATGTTTTTGACCTGGGTGGAAATCAAATCCACACCCTACAGCTCTTAAAGCAGATATACCATTGAGTCCAAAGGACTGTCGTGTATTAAGTAGCATTAATTCCAATTCCAGGCTAGGTGTGTTACCTAAATTCAACCACAACGTTAATTTTTTTGAAAATCAGATACACAGCACCATCTAGCCCCAAACTAAGCAAAGCTTATTCTATGGAACCCAGATAACTGATACAATACTCATATACTCTTTTTGTAAATACATACTTATAATACATACGTAACACCCAAACACTGAATAAACATTTATAGTCGCATGAATGTTTGTTCTGGTGGGAATCGAACCTACGCCTTAACTTCAGGTGAGCTGTAGTCAAATACCAACCTGTAAAAAACAAGAGGCACAAATTTTATAGCTAATGCATAAATTAAAACAAAACACAAATAATTTGAACTCTCATTTCTGCGACTCACGTAGGTATCTATGCGCTGAATACCATTTTCACCCTGCCCTTACAAAAGACATAAAAGCCGGGGGAGCCTGGGGTAATAACTATCGCTGTATGTAATGAGTCCGGGGCGAGGGGGTGGGATTAGAAGGGTGCGTCTTGCAAACGGTATTGCGTGCCGGCCCGCGGCCGCCGGCGATTTGTCCCTACATCCCCTGCCATAGCGGTACTCAAAGTTTTTAAATAAACTAGCATAAACACAACACAACTTACTTTATAACTAACTAGCGACCCGCCCCGGCTTCGTACGGTCGCAATTTATTTTGGCATCTTGATTACAAAACATTGAATTTCTCTACCTGTACAAAAGTTTTATAAGTTGTAAATATTTGTGACAAGTATGTAAAAAAACCGTTGTGTGTAATAATTAATCAAACAACTTTGCTTAGTTTATAATTGTCACTGCAATTTTATTGTCATGGACATATTTTTTTATTGTTCTATTCCAGTTCTGTTCAAGACTAAGTGTGCTTTACCATCTTCGACCACGCCGTTTGTTGACATCAGGTGAGCTGTTTCTACCTCGCTGGTCAACCATAAAAAAAAGTTTCGATAATCTCATCCCACTAATAATTATAAATGTGAAAGTTTGAATAGATGGACGGATGGATGTTTGTCACTATTTCACGCAAAAACTACTGAACGGATTTGTATGAAATTTGGTATGATAGTAGCTGACACCCTGGATTAACACATCGGTTACTTTTTATCCTGAAAATATGTAGCGGTTAACACCGCGGGGCGCAGCTAGTTATTTTTAAGAAAGATATACGTTTGTATCATTTGTCACTGATTATAATATACGTTACTCACTAAGACATCATTTTTCGTACGAAGCAAAGTCCCAGATTCTATTAAGAAAAATTGAAATTTGTCTTTTTTTTGTAAACATACCTACTTATTCGAGAATAACTTGCAAATTCCTGATCCCACCTTTAAAAAGCTTCGTGTTTTTAAAATAATAAATTTAACTTTGACAACCACACGTGCGGTCGGCCAGACCCGACGTCGTAAAAGGTGGTCGATACGAAACAGTCCTTTCTAGTGGACAAATTGTGGAAAACGGTACGGAAACTAGGCTGTATCCAAACTATGGGTACATATTACATAATATAATCTGGTTCTTACTATTAATCTATATATACTATTATAAAGAGGAAAGATTTGATTGTTTGTTTGTTTGTATTGAATAGGTTCCAAAACTAATGGACCGATTTCAAAAATTCTTCATCGTTGGGAAGCTACACTATCTCCGGGTGACATAGGCTACTTTTTATCCCTGAATTCCCACGGGAACGGGAACTACGCGGGTCAAACCTCGAGGCGTCCGCTAGTGTGTTTATAAAAAGATATCAAATACTCATAAACATATTAGGGACTTTGACTATAACTTTAGCTACGAGGACACTTATTTAATTTTTGAAACTTGAAAATATATAAATACTTGACACGGGCAAATGCTCAAAACGCGACGCCAAAACCAAAGAAAAAAAAAGGACTAGGCGAGTTTTGGCGGGAACGCGGGAAGAGTCGTGTCGCTCCGTTGTATTTTTTTCCAAAACTTGTGTTTTGTCGAGTGTTTATGCATAAAAATGGTGGTGTTTTATTCATAAAGTGCTGAATTATATGCGTGAGTGTGGGAAAATGATATAATGTGGTGAAACATGACTTTTCGTGGTGCTTCCAAAACTCCATCGAAGCTTTATAGTAAAGTTGCCACTACTTTACTAAAGCATGACTGGACTTGACTGACACAGGACTGGACTTGACTAAGACTGGACTTTGACTATAACTAGCTACAAGGACACTTATTTAACTTTTGTAACTTGAAAATATATCAATACTTGACACTGGCAAATGCTAAAACGCGACGCCAAAACCAAAGAAAAAAAAAAAAAAAAAAGGACTAGGCTAAGGCTTGTCGCGTCATTGTCAAGATCACTGTCATTTTAGAAATATAAAAATGTCAAACTATTTTTTTTTCTTTATTGTTCTTCGGCCATGGCATGCTCGTGCATTGTGCCAATTCTCATGTTTTTAAACTGGTATAATTATAACATTAGTAGGTAGGTACATAGGCAGCCCGTACACGTAGCGCGCGATCCGCGATCCGCGATCCGCGATCAATGATCGTGATCCAGACTGATCGTGTACGAAGCGGATTGACGGACTAATGCTCCGGATCGCATAATATCTAGAAATTTTGAAATCATGATCGCGGATCGCGGATCGCGGATCGTGATCATGATTGAACGTGTAAGGCGGCCCATAGTTTTACGTTCATCTTCTTCTAACTGAAAATAAACTTGAACAACACTATGAATCTACAGCACAGAATAAATAGAGCCAAAAGTTACGACAAAGCCGAAGGCGTCAAACTAGGAGCAAAATAATTTCAGTTCAGCCTATTAATACGCCGGCTGAAATATTCCGCTATTTTGGGAACTAGTTCTAATAATAGGTTAACCGTTGAATACTTTCGCACGTCACAAACCACTGCGCGGGTTAGCAGACCCTTGCCTGAGCGCAAACATCAAAGGTTAACCGTTTGACCTCTTTGTCATGTGCCTTTTGACCCCGAGCTACCCTCTTGTTAGTGACAAGATACGGGTTTTGTTAATAAAGATCCACGCTGCATCTTTAAACGAATTTTGTCATTCATCTTTACTTTAGAATAAATTGCTTTTGAAGTTTTGGCGGAAACATTAAAATATCATGTTGCCGCGTTGTTATTTTTTGGAGTGCTTATGTATTCAAATAATAGTGTTTTACTCTTAAGGTGCTAAATTATGTGCGTGAGTGTAAAATTATATGATGACATGAAACATGACTTTTCGTTACTTCCAAGACTCCGTCGAAGCTTATAATAGTCACTAAAACTTTAGTACTTAGTTCATGACCGGACTCGACTGAGACTTATTTTGTGTGACTTTAACGTAATAAAAAATGTGGAGCTGGTCATGAGGTAAAAGAATTTACAGATTAATGATCAACAGCTGCTATGAAAGTTTGTATGTTATTAAAAAGATGATAAGACTTATTTGACTTCATTTTATACAAAATACTTGAAAATCAAAACACTTGACAGTGGCAAATGAACAAAGTGCGACACCAAAAACAAAGGAAAACAAACTACTGTTGTAAAACAACGCATTCAAAATTACGCTAAAACAATAAACAAGAGCGAAAAAACGTTTCGCATTTAAAATACTCATTGTGAAAGTGATAATGACATTGAAAATTAAAATCCGATGAAATCGCCCCATTGACCGGCGCGCGTAAATGAAAAAAAAAGAATCAACAACACAGCCCCAATAAACACGTGAAATTGCTGACTGACATTATACTATTACGTCATCATTTCATTCATGAAAACGTGGAGAAAAAACAATCGCATCGAACGTGTTAAACGGCCATTAAATGCCTGTCAAAAAATATTAATTATTAATTAGCACGCGTGGTGAATTAAAATATTTTTATTGGTGCCAAAAGGCAAAAAGTCGGGAGTTAATTTTGCGGCCGCAGTGGCATTGTTTGCGGGCCGCGTGCATAAAAAACCGAAACGGAAAAAAATGCGGACGAAAACGGCGGGAAATAAAAAACAAGACCGCGTGGAGTACAGCCGTGATTTAAAAATAAAAAACGTCGGACGTCCGTAATGAAATCGAAAGGCGGTTCGTCGATAGCCATTGGAAAAAGGTAAAAGAAGAACGCCACTTTCACGCGTGAGAATTTCGGCTTTTTGCCATTGTACGCGGTTTTCGTGCCAACACTCTGCGATATACGTAAACCACAAGACAGATACTAGACAAATAGAATATTGTTGTAGAAAAATAAGTCTATATTTACAAAGTAGCTGCTCATCTTTAATAAATAGTAAGAAACAAGTTGCTGCCAGCGTCTCTCTATTTCTCCGTTTACTTCGTCTAAAAAACAACAACAGATTTTGATACGCGTTTCATTGTCATTCTGACTGCCCTATTCAAAATATCTATTCTCAGCCATCTCAATATCAAGTCGGAGCTATCAAAGAGTTTTGAAACAAAAAAAGAATTTCCCAAATCGGTTCAGGCGTCTTCGAGTAAACATACACAAAAAAGAAAGATTCTGACAAATTGAGAACCTCCTCCTGTTTTAAAATCGGTTAAACATGAGGAAGAATTATCACGCAAACAATATAAAGCATTATTTTTTATTTAATCTTTAATTTTTTATTTCTACGTAAACAGAAAATCTCTGCGGCCTACAAAAATTTTATCTCCTTGAAAATTATTCGAATAATCGCCTATTAATTTTAATTAAAATACTAATTAACAGCTCCGGTGCGACAGGCTAAATTGCCCGCTTTGCCCGCTTTCGGACGGTTTTGCCCCAGCTTAGGCTCGGCCGTCGCGCCAAAAAATATTCTTTGCACCGACACTCAATTAATTATAATTTTCATAACAACTCCTGCCGCTTAATTTTTGCTGAAATCCTCTAAACCGTAGTTGATTAAGTAAATAGTTAATCTTTATTAATGTGCTGAAACATTTGTACGTGATGGATTGGATGGTCAAAGTTAGGTATATTGGACTGTCTTGGGCAGGGTTAGATACTGGAAGTTTATATCGAAAGGGGGGTATTGTTATTATCATCATATATCAGATAACCATGGACATTACGCAACACATACCTATTGACAGCCCATTTCCATTTTAGTTTAATGATACGCTGAGCTATATCGGTTACTATAGTTCGCTGTCAAATCACAAACAAACGGATTAAAAAAGATGGCTAAAATAACAGAATTTATTTAAAAAAAACACAGTTCCTTTGAGGTTGAAACCATTATTACATTGATAAAATTTTATTAATTAAATTAAATTTACCATTGAACATACAAAAACTCGTATAAAAACAAAAAAGAAAATTCCATCCTTAAAATTTACGACATCTACAAAAATTTGCTTATCAACGGACTTGCGGACGAAAATGTGATTAAAAATATAAAAAGGAACTCATTATACTTCAGCACCGTCAGCTACCTAACCCTTCAAACCCTCCCTTAATATAATAGACCCTCCCACACCTCCCTGGGTCATAAAGGGCCGTCCCTTCGAAATATTCTTTCAAATTTTTGAAAAAAGAAAACGCTGCATCACGGTCGTTTTTAATTTTAACCCTAACGACGCCATTCGAGGCATTTACCGAGGACCATTACCGGCTTACTATCGGTGCGTGCATCTTCAGCGCTAAATGGCCGGAAGGGTGCGGTATGAGTCGCAAAACGTCCGGCTGAATGTAGGCGTAAATACACTTTTAGGTGATGAAAAACTTTTTTAATGTAAGTTACATCATCACTGCAGTATCATATTGACAGCCCCGTTGGCTCATTGGTAGTATATCTGCCTTAAGAGCTATAGGGCGTTGGTTCCATTCCCACTCAGGACAAACATTTTGTGGTATCAACAAATGTTTGATCTGTGTCTGGGTGTTCTGTATGTATCATAAGTATGCATTTAAAAAAAAAAAAAGTTTTGATGTATTCTATCAGTTATCTGACTTCCATCACACAAGCTTTGCTCAGTTTGGGGCCGGATGGTGCTGTGTGTATAGTCCTATGATATTTATTTTATTTATTTATCGTATCATCTTTTCGTTTAGTAATCACTTTAAATATTCCTTATTAAGCAGTGGCACCATTTTTCACAATGTATTTACAAAAAAAAGTATATTAGTATTCTATCAGCTATCTGGTCCTCTTAATACAAGCTATGCTTAGTTTAGGTTTGGGGTTAGATGGCGCTGTGTGTGATGTGTGTATGTATGTGTATGAAATGTGAAAATTTGGATGGATGTATGTTTGTTACCTACTCTGTCACGTAAAAACCATTGAATTGATTTTGATGAAATTTGATGTACTAGGCATACCTACATATACAAATACATAGGCTAATTTTATCCCGAAAATATGTAGTGGGTAACACCGCGGGGTGTAGGTAGTTTAATAATATAATCTAAACTTTAAAAAATACTAAAGCACGCGGTGGAAGGAGCATCCCCAACGGACGCGGGTAGCTCTCACATACAAACAAAGATATTAAACTTTACAATTCCCATAAAGCCTAAAGAAGTCATGCATAAATTTTTAGTCTGCTTATACATCTGCATATAAATATTTATACATCGCTTCGTGATTTGCATTTTAGCACTTGGCACCCCTTTTGCGAGTACGGAAAATATCTCAAAAATGACGAACGCTGGAGTAAATGGTGTGAAAAAAATTATGCCTGTCGCGTACAGCCGCGGAAATTAAGGCTGGGAGGTTTAAGTGGGGTGTACTCTACCCCACGTTTGAACATTTTCAGATAAGCATTCTTGGCTTATTATGTTAAGTTTTTTTAGATAATTTAATGTAGTTTTGTTAGATGTAAGTAGCGAAATTACAGGGATATTGAGACCATCCTATTTCCTACTAATATTAAGTATAAATGTGAAAGTTTGTTACTCTTTCACGCAAAAACTACTGAAAGGATTTGGATGAAATTTGGTGTGGATAGATATGCTACTCTTTATCCCAAAAACATATAGCTTTTAATTAAAAGTGCAAAAATGAAAGAAAAAATATTTTAGTGATAAATGAAAAACAAATGAAGTTAAGTGAAACTGAAAATCTCTTTTAGCCTGTCCATGGCCATTACTAAGGTACCCAGAACTTTGAGTAACTAAATAGAATCCACAGAATCGCTGATTTGGCTCTCATAGCTTTGAGACGATCTTTGACAGCCCTGTTGGTTCATTGGTAGTATGTCTGAGTCAAGAGCTGAAGGGCGTGGGTTCGATTCCCACCCACGACAAAACATTTTGTGGTATAAACAAATGTTTGTTCTGTGTCTGTGTTCTGCATTTATTATAAGTATGTATTTACAACAACAAAAAATAGTATTCTATCAGTTATCAGTCTTCCATAGCACAAGTTTTGCTTAGTTTGGGGTCAGATGGCGCTGTGTGTAATGTCCTACGATATTTATTAGGTATTTATTTATCATCGCTGCAAGTAAAATTTAAGTCGTAAAAACACATACATAAATAACGAAACAAGAAATAGGGTGATAACTTTCATAGAATTTATGTGTAGCTTTTTATCAGCGTTTGCGTCTGATTGCCAACTCGACTGATGGAAAGCGAAGTGTAGTATATAAATTTGTTGGAATTCACCATTCTCGTGCAGTTACAACGATCGTTTTAAAATACATAGATACTGTTAGTCTACTTGCCTATACGAACTAACTAGCGACTCACCCCTGCTTTACATGGACATAAAAACCTTCCGGAGAAAAAATCTATAAATAATAGAGAAACAGACTTGTAATTGCAACTTCATTTTACACTGCTTAAATGAGTTTTAAAAACGCGATAAAAAAAAAAGTAAAAGAGCCTATTTTTTTTTATAAATGTTTTCAGTAATTCTGTTTCCCAACCAAACAACAAACAACAAAACAATCATTATTGTAATATTATAACTAAAAGTTTTTAACTATTATTGTAAACCTATACTGTCCCACTGCAGGGCAAAGGCCTCCCTTCCAATTTCCATTTTCTCCATATTTTTCAACCTGAGTCTAGTATAGTATTTCAAGCAGGAGTCAAGTTCGTCCCTTCATCTCCGTTTGGGCCGTCTAGGAGGTCATTTGCCTCTTTGGTAATCCTGACGGAACAACTGTGTCGTTATTATGGTCCAACACTCTCTCAATTATAATACGGTAAACATGATCGGCCCAGCCCTACTTTAGAAAGGCGGATTTCTGAGCTACATTGGCTATTTGAGTCCTAGAGCGCAGTAACTATTTTGGGTATAAGTTTTACTTCTTACAACACTTGCTGGCATTCCTCTATAGCGATCTTCTAATTTTTTAACTCACAGTAGGTACTAGGTATATATTGATGTATACTAGCAACTTTTAATAAAATAATACTATGCTTCCTATAATGCTACTATTTTAGACTACTTCCTACTCAGGAGATCTACCACAGTAGCGTGCCTGTATCAAAATTAGTTGGAGCGCCCAAACGAAGGGCGATAAATCTTTTTCTCACAAAAGCAACAAAAATACTTGCACTCAATTAAAATAAATAGTCATTGATATGAACAGTTGATCCTATGACAGGTTTTTTCCCCGGGAAGCACGAGATTAAGTGTCATTGTGGATAACATTTTACTAATTTTTGTTTACACACGTTAGGGGCCTCTGTAGCCCGGGGGCCCGTATCATTGATACGGCTGATATGATGTTAGCTACGCCCCTGTCTACCACTAAGTAGTTGTGTCCAATGGTACAAAAAAGGTAAGTTCTCATCATTAATGCTGCCAATTTCTTAGCAGCGCTGGTTTTCAGAATTCAAATGTATTTTTATTGAACGTCGTTTCAGAAATGTTATTCCGTTGCCAAACAGGCATACTATGTAGCGAAGCGGTCGGCTATTTGTTTGATGATGCTTGCTTAATTTCAGCGTTCTTCCTGCCTAATGACTAGTAAACACGGGAGAGGGGAGACCCACGTAAATGAGGCGCCGATTATTTGCCCCTAAAACCGGCCTGTTACAGTATTGAAGTAAACAGTGTCTTAACGCATATTTAATACACTTCATATATTATCTCTGCAATTATTTTATGGTATTCCCTTTGGAAAAGCGAATAAATAACTACATTACGCTTCTTCTAAATGAGGTTTATGTTTGGGCTAGTTAATAGGTCTAAACAAACTATACTTTTTCATTGCAATTTATTAGCAAAAATACTGCATCGTTAATGAGACTAAAAGCAATCGCCACATGCATGACGCATCACTTAAGAACGGCTCCACTGATTTGGCTGTTTTTTTGTTGATGAAACTCACGGAAAATGTAAAAAAAATCTATGATTTATTATATTAAGAAAAATTAGCAAAAAAGCGGGTGAACACGAGACGTAGCTAGTTTTCGATAAATTTAGAGTTATCAAGCAAAACCATTCAAAACTGATCTGGACTATTGTGGATACTTAGATTATTACTATTGGACATAAAGTTTATATATTTTAGAAACTAATTCAAAACAGTAGCTATATAAAATAAGCATACATTTTTTTCCATAACAAATGAGAATCGACAAATAGCCATTAAAAATAAGATTTTAAGAATAAGAAATTTTGTAGCGATGATAGCTCAGTGGTTGTAGCGATGATAGCTCAGTGGTTAGCGCGGTAGGTTCGCATGCCGAAGGGCGTGGGTTCAAACCCCAACAATGAGCTTGAGCTGCCGGTGAAGGAACACATCGTGAGGAAACCATAGCATGGTGGTAGGGTACTTTCTAGTACTCGGCTGGCTAGCTACCACCCTCAAGTTGAAAATCTGCCGCCAAGCATCTAACGGTGTGTTCCGGCAGCCTCACTTGAGAGCCAGTTCCATTCCAGGCTAGGTGTGCTTTACCATCTTCGACCACACCTTCACTTAACATCAGGTGAGCTGTGGTCAAACAACTAGCCTGTCAACCATAAAAAAAAATAAAAAAATAAGAAGAATACAATGCAATAAAAAAATATATATGAATGATAAATTGTTTCTGCTTTCTTTGGTTATTATAACTAATTAACAAGTCACACTTAACCCGTTAAAACTTATGCATTCAATGTTTTTACTAAATCACAAATGCGGCAGATATTAGACGTAGATTCGAGAATAAATGGCAAAAATCAAACAAAGTCCGCCAAGAATTTTCGTCAAATTTAGCGCTCTATGCTAGAAAAAAACTTACTTTTTCTATAGAATTTTTCATACGTAAATTTTTCATTATTCTAAGATTCTTCGAAAGCGAAACACCATTGTAATACGCTACTGAACGCAATAGTATATTGTACATATTTACCCGCACCTCCTCCACTAATTGATGCCCGGGCCTTTTTACCCAAGACCGATGTAATGGTCCCTTTCCAGTGAAATATCTTTTTCGGTTTTTGTTACAAACGGACCCTGAAGGGTTACTGTTTGCAGAAACTGTGTGTAGTCGTCCATGAAAAGGTTTCCAAGGGCTTTGGGCTCTGGTATTTCCATATTAGCATAGGGGTCTCGAGTTGAATATTACGAAAGATTTATATTATGTTTGCTCATTATTTATGTGTTTTACCAACTGGAAATGAAAACCTTTAAGGTACAGCGAGGTATCTGGTTTAAGTAATTCTTTTTTATCTCTAGGAAAGACTGTAAGAAAAAGTAAATTTCCTTCCGAAGGATGAATAGAGTCTCGTTCTTCTTTTGTTCCGTTCGTTTGATTCATCGTATTACAATACATATTTTATTTATAACTCCAAAGTTACCTCCTACTTATAGACATGAAATAGAATAAGACTTGTAAGTCTTATTCTATTTCAAGTAGGTCATGTCAAAAATAACATTGAAAATGTCAAAAACGAATAACATGTCAATAATATGCCAATTGATAAATACAACAACAACATTACATACTATTAACATTACTGTGTTCCGGTTCAAAGGGTAGGTACTGCAGCTAGTGAAATTACAGCCCAGGCTGTTGAGACTAACCATCGAAAGTCTCAAAGTAATGAGCGCCAAAGCAGCGATGCCCTGGACTTTGTTTTGTTACTCAAAGATCTGTCGCTGCAATGGTTATGGGCTGGCTTTATCTCTTGCTATCAGGAGAGCGTCTCGTTCATCTCATTACTTTTTTACATTAAAAAAAAACATATTATGTAATTGTAATTTTAATAGTAATGAAATGGAATATGACATGCAACTGTGGGGTTATCAATAAAGTATACAAAGAAGTTTCTACAAAAAGCCGACATAAGGCTAATAAAATATAATCATTGATTAAATAGTTTGCTAAACGGTAGCTAGGTACATTAAATTTATATATTCATAGCTATAGGAGAAGCAATCATTGTTTTGGTTTGCCATTGCTTCTTTAATCTATGAAAGTTGCCCGACGAGGTGATGTCATGAGACATCAATTGAAAGTCAAGTTTGATTTATGTTTTTTATTAAAATAAGCTCCCCCTCATAGTTTACAGAGTTTTAAACGCAAAAATATTGTACAGAAATGTACTATTTCGAAATGGTTTTGGAATCAGTAAAGTTTTTTTTTCTTTACATACCGAATTCTGTAGCGGTATCTACCTACATAGAACTTTTAAAAAGTTTGAAACGGCCTATTCATCTGTTTATTAAGATTTACATAATATATCTTTATGTTTCCTGACGTTAGGATCAACAAAAATAATTTTGTCGAAATCAATTTCATAATGTGGCATGTTACTTATTAGTAAATTAATATTTTTTATAAAGTATTCAACAACGTGTATACACTGCTCTGCAGTTACGTTACTAGAAGTGAATGTTCGGATTAGGCACATCATATTGTCATTATAAAGCATAATTTAATAATAAATGATTATACCTACCACTGCAATCCAACTTCTTTCATAATGTAACGGTAGATACAAATAAATATCTACTTACTTATATATTGGTTTTGATACTTATGCAGCCCTCAAACCTTTTTGGGAGTTTTAAAACAACAAATTTGTTTGGAGAAAGGGGCTTCGGTAGGTATGACGTTACCATACAAGTATTAACAGTAAGGATTCTTTTTAACTGTGTTGTTAAAAATTTTAAAAAACCGTTTGTTTCAAGCAAAAACACTTATTAATTTATACAGAAAGAAATAAGAAAAAAAAACAAAAAAATTAAATTTAAAAAAAGTGAATAAAATAAAAATCTCATATCAAAACGTCGTACCGTTTTTTATATGAAAGGATGTAGATGTAAAATATACCTAAATATGTGGTACATAGTTGTATATTATTGATAAGGTAAAGGGTCAAATTTTTATACGGTACTTTCGTGTTGCCCTCAGAACTCCGTCAAAGCTTGTTTGACTCAACTTTACCAGGGCATAATCGGACTTGACCTTGTTTTATGTGACTGTAACTTAAACTAATTTCACTTGATTTATTAGCAGATACTCAATATCAAAATGCTTTGACACTGGAAAAATGCACACAAACTGTTATGTCAAAAACAAATAAAAATTATTTAAAAAAAGGTACGATTTTTAATTTTTTAACTGTTCTACTGATTATATTCATGTAAAGCTACGTCACCGGCGTATAATTTAGGTGCGCAATTTACATGTGTCGACTTAGCTGAGGAGTGATTGATGACATCGGGAGGCATGGATCCCTTTCAGCCCTAGGTGTGTAAGGTAACGTATAGCAAGTACCCATTTATATGTATAGGTAAGTTTGCAGTCATTAAGGAATATGTAAGAGAGATTAGCCAGTTAGGTTGTTGGAGGTTACACGTAACGAGATACAATCTAGAGCCTTATATCCTACAGGCACCACGTACTTAACGCAATCGCGTTTAAATAACGCGTCATGATTCGAGTTTAATTCGAATGGAATGTCAGTTTATGTCAACTCTATATCGAAAATTGATAAGCGAAATACACATAAAAACGCTATTATCCGTAGCTTAAAAGCTCAGATTAAAAACTACCTTAAAAGTCAGTAACTAAACGCACAAAAAGACGAACGAAATGTGACTTCGTTTTATACTATTTAATTAATTAAAAGTGAAAGTGATGTATGCATTTCATTCATATCTAATAGGTGCGTGTTTGACATCATCCTACCTGATGGAATTGTGCACTCTAGTGTGCAATCTAGAAGGGAGCTTTTTGCTCTATTTAATGATATTTATATTGTATCTGGAAAACGCAGACTCCAGCGAAGAGTTGCATATCCTCGCCATGAAAATAAAAAGTTTGGAACTAAAGCGCAAGCAAAGATCCAATAACCCACTAGGCCAGTTGGGGAATGTCCATCAGCTTCAATATGTCTGGTTATTCGGTAAAAGAAAATAGCACGGGAACCAAGTCGTGTTGCTCCAACATAAATCCAATAGGAAACTGATGAACAAGAAATCTTATGTCGGAGCTCTATGCATAGCAGCCGAAACTTGACCAACGCGTCATTGCCTATCAATAAAATATAAAAAAATAAATAGAAAATACGTTCAACGTGTTCACACATGAACTAAATTTCATGCATTTAAAATTCTATTCTGTGCATTTATAGTTCTATTCTCATTAGCGCCACTGCATACTGTACCTAATAACCACTGCAAACATAGAATGATATTGTTTACCAACATCGATGACCTTTTTACTACAATACTCTAATGTAAATTAGTATGAACGTGACACAAATTAGTACACAAACACATTCCGTTAAATTTAGTTATGTAATGCCACAGATCAGAATATTAGCACAGATTAGCTTTGATTAGACAATGATTAACAACTCCTTGGTTCTACAATTCCCGCTTGTCACATGCTATAATGCAGAACTACACGCACACAATTTTTTAAACATCACACAAGAGTTTTTTTGGCGGGAACGCGGAAAGAGTAGTGTCGCCCCGTTGTATTTTTTTCCAAAACTTATGTTTTGTCGAGTGGTTATACATAAAAATGGTGGTGTTTTATTCATAAAGTGCCGAATCACAAACGCGAGTGTGGGAAAATGATATAATGTGGTGAAACATGGCTTTACGTGTTGCTTCCAAAACTCCATCGAAGGTTTATAGTAAAGTCACCACTACTTTACTAAAGCATGACTGGGCTTGACTGACAAGGACTGTACTTGACCAAGACTGGACTGACTTTGACTATAACTAAAGCTATGAGGCAACTTATTGAACTAATGAAACTTGAAAATGTGAAACACTTGGCACTGGCAAATGCTCAAAATGCGACGCCAAAACTAAATGTAAAAAAAAACTTCAGACAAGTAATTAAATGTAACGTATGGCAAACGAAATTGTAGGACCAATATACCTTACCCATTTCTTACGCATCGGTATATCTGGTCTACTTGTTTATAGTCTGAATGTATTAAGTAACTATATACAAATGATTGAAACCCTTACAACGCAATAGAATAGTAATAGAATACCGCAAATGATTATTTTAACCACTGGCATCACGTCCAATACACAACCACATTCTATTGAATTGCAGTGTGTAGTACCGGTAATTGGTATATTGGCGATTGGCGAGGGTATCGACACATATGACCACCGCTCAGGACGGTCTTGAATGAACTACCGTCAGCAGAAATGTTATACATTTTTCTTGTCTAGTTCACTAAATCCCACTTATATTATAAATGTGAAAGTTTGGATGGATGGATGGATGTTTGTTACTTTTTCGCGCAAAAACTACTAAACGGATTTGGATGAAATTTGGTATGGAGGTAGCTGAGACCTTGGATTAACACATAGGCTATTTTATCCCGAAAACATGTAGCGGGTAACACCGCGGGGCGCAGCTAATTTGTACATATATTAGTTTTTTTTTATTCAGACCATAACTACGTTGTTGATATAATAAAATAATTTAGTTATAAAAATACATTATTTTATTTAGATATACTATGAGGAATATTACTGAAAAATGTTCCTAGCTTTCGTGGCGTAAATTGAATAAACGTTTTAAGCGGTTATTAATTTTAATTAAGCAATATACGATCCGATTTGTCTTTGGATGTGTGACTGTGAGTGGCATTTCTTACTTGAGGCTACCATGTAGGACATATGACACGGTTAATTATAGATTCCCATTGTTTGTTATATATTTTTTTGACAACAATTTTCAAACAAAGTGCTTTCGGAGGCATTTGAGCAGCATGTTAACTCTGCCTCAGCATACTAATTTATTTGCTTTTCACATTAAAGGGTGACATAAAAACGATTAAACGGTGGACTTTAATTTTGAATCTTAGCTAAGTGACAGTTTATAATAGAAATAGAAAGTAGCACAACCGATTTTCATTGACGTTATTCCTTCGGTTTGTTTAGCTGCGGACCGTACCGTCTAACGGGGCGGTTACACTAATGTTCTAATCGCCGACATATCGTGACGTCACACGTTAACACTTTCACTGCCACAATATATCGGTATTAAGTAAATACCGGTATTAGATCCCAGTTTGTGTACAATTTTCCAATTTGTATCGGTTCTAATTGCGAGTGTTTGATTTAATCGTGGTTTTGTTGTGGTTTACGAGTATCCAGATAGTATTTTGCAGTAGTATTGTGAATAATTTATCAGGCTAATTTTAGTGATAGTGGATTAAATTGTTGTTTCAATGGATGGAACGTTTCAAGTTCAGCAAGTCGAAATATAGTGACTAAAATTATTGTTTTCCTTACATACATGTAACTTGTTTAGTAAATTACACGCTAGTTTTACTCGTGAAATCTGGGATAAATTATATATTCTTCAGGATACCTGAATTTCGAAATTAATTTTTAGCCATCTTTTTTTTACGTGTAACAAAAGTTAATGTAAATATTATTAGGACTCTCTATGACAGTAAATGTAGACCCTTTCATAGGTATCCCAATAAAACTTAAGTGTTTATGAAAGTTTTAAGCCTATAAAAAACATCAATTTTTTTTTTAATTTTTTTTCAAATTCCAGTTATTAGTATAGTTGTTATACCAAATTCTCCAAAATTTCCCAAGCAGCGCTGGTGGGGCAAAACAGAATACCTACAATTTTTTAAATGAAAATTGCCCACTTGACACTTTTCTGATTCCTAGCTCAATAGGTAGGGATAGCACATTAGAAATAATGTACGTATGCTTGCTATAATGAATCTAACTATTTTGGATAGCTTATAAAACATTATCTCGTACAAACACGTAATAAAATTAGGTATTACTATAGTGGATTGTGTAACATGCGATATATTCCACACCAGAGAGATGAGCCCGTGGCCCTCACATCAAAGACAGTGAAAGCCTTGCCTTGACCTGCAATGACCTACTACAAATACATTCATACTAGGTATGTGTAAAGCTGGTTCTCAAACTTTTACCATTCTCCCTTCTTGGGGATCCGTTTCCATTTCGTGTTCAACGATTTTATATTTGATAGAAAATCAGAAGACGAACTAAACTATCTCCTGATGAGACATATAAGAGAACATATTTCGACGTCCACTGTAGCGTTACTTCCAGAACTGCGAGAAACAAAATAAAATCCAGGTCTTCGCTCGTACTATTAGAATCAAGTTATTCATCTATCCAACAACTACTTTTCCTTTTAAAAGGTAGCCAGTTGATATGTAGGTACACATAGGTAATATGCGTGTCTAAAAAACAAACAAACAAAATAATTAACAAAAAATAGATTAAAGAAGCCTACAATATGAATAAAAAAAAGATGAATAGCCGTTTTAGTACAAAATATAATTGATTGTGTCGTGACACGGAACACTCGATACGCGAGTTCGACTTACTTTTGACCAGTTTTGTAAAATAATTTAACCTCTGCCGTGTAGGTATTAATTGTCATTTTCATTTTCACCATATGAAAACAATAGTAAAGGAAAATTAATTAAAAAAAGAGATGTCAAAGAAATTACTTATTGAGGGTGAAATACTCAGTTTGAGAACCGCTGTCTACTACAGTGCATAGAGAGTGAGAGTGGTTGTTAGACTGGCGTTAGGGTACCTATAACGTAGGTAGGTAGGTACTATACTCATGAACATATTCTATAACTACACTTGAAGTACAGCTTGCATATATTGTAGGGAGTATCAATCATTATGATGAGACAACGGAAATGAGTCTTTTGTAAGTGAGAGAAATTGTTTTAGCTTTCAAGTTAATTTTTAGATATTAAGTAAAGTTGCGGATAAGTTTTTAATTATTAAATCGTTGTCAAGTAAGTTAAATTTAAACCCTCAACACTGTTGTAACTGAAACGACTGTTAAGCGGAAATAAACTAAATATGTACTTATACTTATACTTTGAACACTCAAAATGAACTTCCGCAAAGTAACGCCTGGAACAATTGACTGAGAGCAACATTAAAAATTAAAAAAAATTACTATGACTCATAATAATTTTTTTTTCTAAACCAAATAACTGAAACAACTTAGTTATTTATGTTCTTAGACTGACAATCAACTCCGACTTACCGACATAGATAAATCTTGATGTATATTTAATACTTTAGAAAAATTGTACTAGTAATATGTACAAATATAATTCTTCTGTATGTGTGTTTGTCACTGAACTCCTAAACTCCTAAACAGCTAGACAATTTTTTTTTTGTGTTTGAGTGAATGGTATTTTTAGGTATATAGATTCACAATTGAACTGGGCGGAAAAAAAATAGGCGGCGCGGCGCTGTAATCATACACCAGCTAAGAATTTCCCGGTCATTCAACTAGTCATTTATGAAAACCCTAACAACGGTCGATTCGCGTATTACTAAATTTCCCAAATACCAGTAAAATAAAAATCATGGGACACTACACACAGCGCCATCTGACCCCAAACTAAGCAAAGCTTGAAAAAATCAAAAACAAATAAATATCATAGGACATTACACACAGCGCCATCTGACCCCAAACTAAGCAGTGCTATGTTCAGTTCAGAATAATTTTTAGATGAAATTTCGAGATTAGAAATTATTCTAGCAGCGTCTCCTTGTAAATAAGACGTCAAATAGTGAAATTTATTTATATCAGAAATACGATCATTTTTGTGGATTAAATTTTCAAAAGTGTCTCAAAATTCTAACCAGCGGAAATATTCGCCTCCAAATTTAGCTATCTGAATTTGCGGAAGTTTTAGACCTACTCCGTTATTATGCGAATCGTCGGCGCAACACGTCGAGTTATGAATGGAGTGATGACGATCGCACTCATGTTTTTTAGAAAAAATCTAGACTACATTTTTGGCGGTAGCTATGCTCAGTATTATATCTTGTTCCATAGAATCGCGCTCCTCAATCCTCCTCTCCTCTCATCTTCAATATTTTCAGGATACAAAATCTCTAACTCAGTTTGCAAGTCATCAATCTTGACCGATAATGCCTCAAACTTAGCGAGCTTTAAAGTTAACTCAGTCAGTTGAACGTTGGTCAGTCCGTCCTGCTGAGATATATTATTCAAATAAATTTTAAATTTAGTTATTTGTCCTTTGGCGGACGTTCTTTTAGTTGCTAATTCTTTGTAAAGTCGCTTAGTTTCTGACATTATTGCGGACTAAAAAATTACTGAATTGAAATTAAATTGAAATTAGAATGCAAAATGCTCAAAAAAAAGAAACTAAATTGGCTCACGCTCCTCGTTTCGTTGTCACCTTCTGAGAAGTCGGTCGTTCTCGGCGCGCCGGTTAGCCGGTTGTTCCCGGCCGGTTTGCCAGTCGCCCGGAGAATACACGACGCGTACCGATATGAACGCCTGGAATAGTCGGCAAGTATGGTAAATATTGGATACCAATGAGATTTTATTGCGCAGAAAAAAACCACCCGTGGCAAACACTTTTGGCAAGTTTTTGGCAAAATATGCAAACTCAATTAAATGAACACCAATGATTAATAATTGTATAATTAGTTACGATTTCTACGTATATTTAGTGTAAATAGTTCGAAAATGGATTAATTTTATTTATAATGTAGGTACATAGAAAATTACGTGGATGCAGTTTGCCACTTTTCACAACGATTTTAGCAAAAATATGGGCAAAATACTTACGATTTGCACAAATGGAACAATATTTGAATAGCTGAAAAGGATTAATAGGTATTATTAATGGAATTAATGTGGAAATGGGTATAGAAACTTATCTTGTCGGGCGTGCTGACGATGTTCGTTTGACGCTTGATGTTCGATTTCAAATATCTGGCTGCTTTGTGTTGTCCAGATATCAGTTCCCCTCATGGGCCACCATGTCACGTCTTTGGAGTTCGTGATGATGGAGGCGAAGTTTGATGAAAACCACAGTTTATAATTTAGGTGCATGTGTATATTTCAACTACTTAGTAGATAGATGTTTTCACTTTGAAGGTCGGTTCGTGAATGAATGATAGCTTCTTTTATTCCCGGTCAGGCGTTGGTCCGCCTGGCAGACGTTGCGTGGAAATTACATTGCTGCACCTTGCAAGCCTATTTAGGAAGGCGTTAAGCCTAGACACTATGGAAGACAGATAACTGATAGAATACTTAAATACTTTTTTTTTGTAAATACATACAGTACCTACACCCAGACACAGAACAAACATCGATGTTAGTGACACAAATGTTAGTCCTGAGTGGGAATCGAACCCACGCCCTTCAGCTCTCGAAGCAGACACACTACCAATGAACCAACAGGGCTGTCTCCCTGTTTCAACGTAACGTAATAAATTCTTTGATTTTTTAGCTATCAAGTGGTGTCAATAAATTTTGGATGCAGATGATAAATATGTATCTACGTGCAACTCCAAATTGTCTCCCCGGGTTTCATTATCCTAATGCAAATAAAATGCTTCTGAACCGTTATGAAAGCAAAATTTTCTTTTTATATAAAAGAAATGAGATGAACGAGACGCTCTCCTGATGGTAAGAAATAACGCATATCTATGACCATTGACCATTGCAACGAAACACAGAACTTGAAGCAACAAAGGAAAGAAAAAAGAAAAAAAAAGTTTAAAGAAAGGCATTGCTGCTGACTACTTTCAAACATCCGACGGTTAGTCTCAATAGCTCTGTAATTTTGCTAGTTTCCGTATCCTTCAAACCGGAACACAGCTTACGCACTACTGCTTAGTGGCAATATAGATTTAAAGACGTATTCCATTCAAAAATATTAATAGATATTTCTTCATAAATTAAAATTGAATCAGCCCCTGCCCCCCACACTGGAGTCTAACCCTGGATGATAGGGAAAGTGGTTAGTAGATCGTCGTTAGAACGAGCCTGCGGTGGGCTGCTAATTCTGTTTACCTATTCATTACGTCATTACACGAGGTAGGTAATAGAAATTGGGTTGTTTTCACCGTAGATATGCTGTACTTAGAATTTAGGGGCTATCTATAAATTACGTCACCAGTTAAGGAGCAGGGAGGGATCATCAGTGACACCGTGTGACAAAGATGGGGATGAGTAATGAACTTCGTGATATCACAGACAAGCCTTGAAACTATTATATTTACTTTTATATTGCTGGTTCGATATTTTAAAAAAGATCTACTTTTGGCACCAACTCGCCTGGTGGAAAGCGACAGTGCGGCCAAGAATGGAAGACGTTGATTTAGAAGAAATCTATTCACTCTAGGCCTAAAAATACCTAAATTGTAATTGATTGATTCAGGCGTTAGGTATTTTGCGGAAATTCATTTTGAATATTCAACGTAGGTAAATATATAGTAAAAAATAGTAAAAATATATGTATTTAGTTTATTTCCGCTTAACAGTCATTTCAGTTGCAACAGCGATAAGTATTTAAAATTTTATTTATTTTAACTAAACAAGCGCTCGCAGAGTCAACACGTCCTGAGGATGCCTCGTTTAGAGGTGAAACACGTGTCGGCGTCAAGTGGTCACTGCAGCGAGAAGAGGATATAAAAACGTGTGATTTTATTTTAGTTTTCAAGTGTATCTCAAATTTTAGTTTTAGACGTAAATTTATAAAGTTTCGTAAAGTTACGGATAAGTTTTTAATTTTTTTACCTCATCACTATTGTAACTGAAACAACTGTTAAGCGGAAATAAACTAAATATAGGTATACATTGAATACCTAAATTGTAGTTCATAGGAAACAAAGATGCCGTACAAACTTCTTGCGTTATTTTTTAATTATAGTTCATACACTCATGGCAGGCCAAAAATAGAGCGGTTATAAAAAAAGTTTAGTGGGATAAATGCGTTAATACAGGATGTAAGCTGTTTGCGTTCTTAATTTCAACAAATCTGTAATGTCATTACAGCGTAAAGTAGTAACTAATATATGTACTTACATACAAACTTTCGCTTTTATTAATTATTTTTTAACACATTTTACAAAAATAATTTCATTAGCTTCACTTGTATAAATAGCTAAAAAAATTTGGAAGGCATTTTTACCAACTTCTAATTGCCGTAACGAACTTAAACCTTGTTTTACAACAAACTGATATGGGTGACAATACTATAATTTGATGTGTTGGAGCTGATCCAGTGATGAAGTGAGACGGTAGATAGATGGTGGAGCTTTTAAGTGGCTACTAGTAAATCCCTCAAATTTGGGCTTACATGATACATTTATCTTAAACTTTTAATTCAGGCGTTACTATGCGGAAGTTTATTTTGAGTGTTCAAAGTATATATGTTTAGTGTGTTCTACAGACAAAGTTAATTGACTCTTGATCAAATGTATAGAGCAGCAAGTTTTTTTCCCATTAGGTATATAAAAGTTTTTTTTATACGAAATATGTTCGAGTTTGAGCACGTACAGCCTGATGTTAAGCAAGATTCAGTCTAAGATGAAGCACGCTTACCTAGAAAAAAACCTCTTTGCTCTAGATTTGAAGACACCCAAATTGTACTTCGTGGGAAAAACAGACGCCCGCAGAGAGTTCCACATCCTCGCTGTGCGTATGAAGAATGTGGAATCGAAGCGTTCAGTCCGTACGTATGAATATCTACTAAAAGTTTACTTTAATGATGCTCCTACTTACAAAGACCCCCTGTCGGCTAAGTACACCCTGTACATTTTTTTTATTTTTTATTTATATTTTATTTATTTATTTCAAGTAACACATGGACTCATTAAAATACAATAATAATAAAACAGAATAAACATGTCAAAAAAATACAATAAAATAAAAAGCTTATAATCTTGTATATATTTTTATAGCATTAAGCCCCATTTCCCTGAAACATAAAAGCCAAAAGACAATTTTAAACCTACATTAACTTTAAAAGGGTTCGATCGACGTAAAAGCGTATCTCAAATATCCAATTACCCAAAAGCAATTCAGAGTCCATAACAAAGATATCTAAAACAGAATCGGGTGCTTAAGACCCTCCCCCTCCCCCCTTAAACCATATCCCCCGCGACTGAGATTAAAGAAAATTATGACGCGAAATATCGACCGGGGCCGAAAGCGAAGGCGCCGGTTGCATAGCAACCAGGGCCACGCGGGCCTATCCCTTCAGAAGCCTTACTTACCGAGGGCTGCCCCCGTCGGGTGGATACTACTAGGTACCCCCGTTTTTCGGCATTGATCGTGACGCCACCGCGCCTGCGTGCTAAACGAAAAACGAACCGAGGAAACGCAAGGTCACATCACTAAAACTTCTTTTTTCAAATTCGTGTATTGAATGGAGAATTATTGCGAAATGTTGCATCGTACGCTGAATGGCACAGTGTGATTTGCGCGCCTGTGATAGGCGCACGTCTTGGGTTGTACAGGATTTTAGCAGAAACATTTTTCTTGGGTAGTCAAGTCATGTCAAGTGACGGTTTGGTCCAACATGGATGCTAGTCTGGAATAGAACTGGCTCTCAGGTGAAGCTGCCGGAACACGCCGTTAGATCCTTGGAAAAAGTACTCTACCACCATGTTATGGTTCGTCATGATGTTTTCCTTCGCCGGCAGCTCAAGCTCATTGCTAGAGTTTGAACAAATGCCCTTTGGCATGCGAATCGACCGCGCTAACCACTGAGCTTTTTACATGTTTGATTTCTTGAAACGACACTTTCAGAAACATGAAAAATCTACAAATACACTGTCTATAAATCGTCGAGTTAAAATCGAATAAAAATCAATTTACTCGATAATTAAACTCAGCTATTGTAAAATCTAATTACTGACGACGCGCAAATCAATTGAATATGAAATTGTCTAATAAATTAGACCGATTCCATTGTATAACTCGATTATGCAACGAGCGATCGGAAGAATTGTGTAATAGTTCGAATGGATACCTACTAAGCAGGACAATATATTTTCTTACTTGACAAAGGTAAACCTACATAATATTTTTAAGATTTAATCCCTTTCAAAAATGTATTCTTAATAACTTTTCGGCACAAGTTATACTATAACTGCGCAGAGCTTGGATCGACAAGGATTCTAATTAAATTTTAAAACTGAATTAAGATAAAGTAGTTTCAAAAAAAATCATAGGCATCGAATTAACGATCCTCAAGTTGTAGTCCAAAAACATGCGTAGGTACATGAGAGAGCAGCCAATTTGTTCTAGCATTTTTATAATAAGAAAAACGGAATAAAATGTATATACATATCCCTATATACATATAGGTACATTGAACACATATATGTTTAATGTATAAACGGAAACACTTGTGTTGTCCTTATTATTTCTTTTAACTTTTTTACCTACTAAAAGTTCTGTGTATCGCTGCAATGATCATGGATATGCGTTATATCTTAACATCACAGGAGCGATTCGTTTTACACATAAAAAATATTAACTTTATTGCATAAAGTAGTATAAAGAACTTCAACAATATTCTTACCTGTGATATAAAAACAGATAGCAAAATATTGTTCCTAATCAATCACATCACTTCTTAGATCATTAAATAACTTGACTCTCGCATTAAACACCAACACTTCAGAAGACACGACACGACTTACTCTGTTACGCGAACTACTATTCTAAAAAGCTAATATTAATTACTCTACCCTTTTCACAACTTAAAAAAATCGTTAAATTTACATTTTGCTTAAACGACGAGATGTCCGAAGCAAAAATTTAGAAAAGACTGCATTATAATGTTAATCATCTAGTTGTTCGTGAGAAAAAGTTGCAGCTTTCTTAGGGATCCGTAGGTTATGATGGGAGAAACGAAACGAAAAAGATGATATACTTATTTAGCAAATAATGGGGCTAGCATATACTAGAGATTTACGTACTATAAACTTATGTACCCGGGCGGAAGGAAATGGGTACCTACTATACATTAATTCATATATTTTACTATCGTTGAACTTTCGCAAGTTTAGTATGTGAAAGTCATAACAAATTAGTAACTATAGGTTAAGCCGCAACCTTTAAATGTCGGAGTTAACCAAGATCAGCCGTGTCAATAGTCCCACTGACGCTGGACTTCTTCTCTTTATGAGAAAGGGGCAGACTTCCTATATCTTTGAGAACATTAAGCACACACAGACGTGCAATATTCCTCACGATGTTTTCCTCTTTTCCTTCTTAATTCATCTGCAAATGGACACGGATTCCGTAATGACAAAACTTCATAAATATTAGTGTTTGCAATTTTATTTATGTCTAACGTCTTTAGTTACAGTCAAATTCCAGTCTAGAACAAGCCCTGTTCGTGCCGGTCGAGTCCAGTCATGTCTTAGTAAAGTAGTGGAACCTTTACTATAAGCTTTATTAGAGTTTTGGAAGTAACATTATTATACCTTGTATGTTTAACCACATTATACCACTTTCCCACTCTCGCGCATATAACTCGGAACTTTATAAACAAAACACTACCATTTTTATACAGGTATAGATAAAGACTCGAAAAGTTGTGGAAAAATATACAATGAAGCGACACAACTCTTTTTGCGTTGCTGCCAAAACTGCGTTGTTTTCCGACATCGGATAAAGTTGTCAGCAATAATACCTACGCACAAGAAACGACATTGTCATGTAGCTAGAGAAGAAAATAAAATAACATTAAAATATATGTATAGGTAAGGAACCCTCAACCAAGTTTTAATAGTTTTTTACGGCTTTCGTTTACCAACTTGTCACGTTTTTTATGGTAATTAAAAATGTTGGTACAGGTGGGGTCAGTTAAAGGGGTCATCTTAAAGAATGCGGTGTTTTTGCCATTACTTTGAAATCATTATACTTGCAGATTTGAAGTTGGTTCTCACGGTTTAAAGTGATTTAGTAAATATTTTCGGGAGATGTACGATTTGCTTTTAAATATTACCTACCTGTTGTAAATAGCTGTTTTTGTTCTATTATTTTCTTAAAAAAGTGTTGAATTAGATATGTATTTACTATTCATTTTATTGGTTTATTATAAAAATTACATTCTATTCTACATATCTAGAAATAGAAATTGAACACTAAATAGTGATAAATTTTATTACGGCAAGTGCTGGTTACTCGCATAGCGACAATAGAATAAAAACACTGGTACTTAGTTACTTTAGTTTATTTAGATTTTAGTATAGGTAAAGTAATAGGTATTTCGGATGTAGGTAGGTACCTATTTAAAAAAAACAGGTTGATCAATTGAATCGGTTTCTTCTAGCCAAACGTGCTTCATCGTAGACCAAATATTTGCTTAGCATCAGGCGAGATAACGGCTAGGGCAAATCTAAAAAAAAAGTAAAAATGTGTATCAATTCCCATTTCATTAAACTCATATTTTTAACTAAAAATAAATTGTACCTCCATATACTTAACTATTTTACAAACCGCACAGCAAGGTCTCCGTGACTAAGCATAGATTAATGTCCCAACAATTCTCACATTTCTTTGCATATTTTCGTACCATAATCTCACATAAATTAACAACACATCTAACTGTCCGGTACATATTAATCATCTTTGCATAAAGCCCTGCAGAATCCGCCGTATAAAATTTCGCTTTATGCAAATTATCAAAAACAGAGTAAATCTACGAACAAATGATAAGTTACATTTATTATGCGAAGGATCATCATTATTATGCAAGAGGTCATCGTTATTATTCAAGAAGTAATAATTATTATGCAAAGGCCATTGTAATGGTAAGTGCCACACGTAGGGTCAGAGGTCTTGACCTCGTCTTGAGATGAACAGGTTTTATGACCCCATGAATTCTCACGGTTTTTTTCGTTCTTTTAACCTTTTAACTGGAGCGAAGGGAAATATTGGGATGATGTAATCTAAAACTTTTTATTGGTTTGTTTTCTGTACTTTTTTATATTTTTGGAGTGCATAATAAAGAGTTTCTATCTATCCATCAAAATACAGATAACGAAGTTATTATGGAAACTAAAATTTAATCCAAAATAATGCAACTAACTACTTAATAGAAGTAAGCTTCCATATAACACGGAAAATTCATCAGCGTAATCGAAAATCATTTTAAAATTGACGGTAGTCAGCCTATATTTCTATAGCGGCTAAGTAGGCACTCCAAAAACCGTGATTAAGCATTCTACGCCACTATTCATTATCTATAGGCGTTATACACGTGTGTAACCCCCCTAATGCACGCAACTACGCGGTTTCCCCCTTTCACCCCCACGCACCATTTTTCACCCACAAGATAAAGACCGTACAAAAAAAAGAAAACGCGAAAAATCCCCCTATCTCTTTCTAACAAACGCGAATTGCATTGGTGCGAGTAGTGCGACATCTAAGCTATGAACGACTCACGAAAACTTCCGCCCCGCCCGAGACGCCGCCTCTATCCATCTCTCTCACTTTTTCACACTTTTCATACTAAGCGCACGCAGGGATAGGGTTGTAACGTTAGGCGGTAGCTTAAACAATATTTGACTCTATATTGTTGTGACATAGAGTAGATATTAGAACGTTGGTTTTGGTAGCTTTGAAAATATTTTAGATTGCAAAATGCTAGGGAGTGGAAGGTCTCTCTCGCTCGCAAAAAAGCAAACCCTGGTGGGGTGGGGGGGTTTAGATGGGTTCACACGTGAGGGGGGGATAGAGGCTGCCATGATGCTGTCCGACGGCGAACCAAGATTGCGTATTAATTTTGACATAATTCGCACGTTGATTTCGAACGTTTTGTTGCTTTGAAATAGAACTTGCCAAATTTTCCAAAATTTAGTTCTATTTCAAAGCAAAGCAGTTTTATTCTGTTGACATTCTAACATGAACTTCATTAAATTTATAAATAGAGTGTTTTTACTAGTGTATTAGGCGCTATTAAACTAATAATATGAATGCGAAATATTGTCTGTTTGTTTGTATGTGTGTTAACTCTTCGTGTTTAACAAATTTGAAAGAAATTTGAAATACTGTTAGCTAAGTAAGTACCTAGATATATCCAGGACAACATGCATAAATATAAAAATAAATACTTAGGTAGGCAGGTCAGTTAGATGAATCTTGAAATAAGTTACATTCTTTATATTACCTATATATGCTTTTAAAGATTAACTAAGTATAGTACCCGTTTTAAGCATCATCATGTGTACCGACAGCCTCACTTGAGAACCAGTTCCATTCCAGGCTAGGTGTGCTTTACCATCTAATATCACACCATCACTAAACATCAGGTGAGATGTGGTCAAACACCTAGCCTGTAAACCATAAAAAAGATATAGGTACCTAGGTGTCCTTCACCGTTTAAAGTCAGCGGTAAAAAGAAATAATTTTGCAGAGGTGCAATGCGTGCCGTGGTATTCGAACACAGGGCCTCCAAATTGGTTTTAATAATAATTTATGTAGGTAAGTTATAAAATTGCAAGACAATTAAAGTTTATAAACTTTAATTGAAAATACACATTGTTTCTAGTTTTTACGTATTTTTTCAGCTAAGAAGTTAACCGGTGTTGTTGATACCTATAATACTTCTAACTTTATAGGTAAGTACAAATTTATCGACAAGAAATATTTTTTTAATTAATTTATGTGTAGTACAAATATAATCTATTATGTATAAGAATACTTAACAGTAAAGTGTTCTTATGGTCCATTAAAAGACCTCGACATACAAATTCAAATCTTTTATTGATAACACCAAAGTTTCAGGTAATTTTTCCATTCATATTTAAAAATATCAAAATCATAACATACCTATGTCAATACAATGAAAATGTTAATGAAATAATAATTATGTCAAATTATACAATCATAGTGAGGTACCTATATAAGTAGGTACATTATACATATATACCTACCTACCTAGTATTTTTTATTTTACATTAATTTCAGTTCTATTTTTTTTGTATACATCTAACCTGTCGGGTTAGATGTTTGACCACAACTCACCTGATATTAAGTGACGGTGTGGTATGAAATGGTAAACATAGTTACTTAGGACTGGAACTGGCCCCCTGGCTGGCTGGCTCTATTTCCCGGAGGTCGTTTTATTCGACTATTTTTATAAGAAACGAATAAAACGACCGAAAGCAGCTTAATTAAATAATAAAATAATAATTAGGTACTTGGTGGTAGATCTCCTTAGCAGGAAGTCGTCTAGGTAATACCACCGCAGTACCAGTTATTCTGCCGCTAAGTTGTAGTGTGTAAACATTACTGTGTTCCGGTTAGGAGGGTACTGCAGCTAGCGAAATTACTGGGCTGTTGAGACTAACCATCGAAAGTCTCAATGTAATAAGCGCCAAAGCAGCGATGCCCCGAACTTTGTTTTGCTACTCAAAGTTCTGTGTATCGCTGCAATGGTCATGGACAGGCGTTATCTCTTACCATCAGGAGAGCGTCTCGTTCGTCTCATTACTTTTTACATAAAGAAAAAAAAAAGGTACATTACCATATTATCTAGTAATAATTATTTTTAACCGACTCAGAAAAAGGAGGAGATTCTCAATTCGACTCTATGTTTTTTAATGTACCTATTACACGATCATTCCGCCAATTATGAATCTATTTCGATAATTATTTTTTTGCTTGGTAGATCATACTTCAGAGGTGGTTCCATATAAATTTTATAGAAATCGATAGAGCGGTTTTAAAAAAATCAACAAAAATCTAAAATTATATACATACATGATTGTTTAGTTTATTTACTCCGAAACCTCGCTGTTTCATTGGAGCAGTGCGTTTAATTGCGGTGCGTTTAAGTGCGGGTAATAGAGTTGATTTATTAAATTGTAAATTTATATATTATCTAGGTATATAGGTATATAAAATAAAAAGAAATAAATAAATATCGTAGGACTATACACACAGCGCCATCTGGCCCCAAACTAAGCAGATCTTGTGTGATGGAAGTCAGATAACTGATAGAATACATAAATACTTTTTTTTTTGTAAATACATACTTATAATACATACTGATATATGTGAATGTATGAACTGAAGATGATAGTGCTGATACATGATACTGTTCAATGCCATAGAAGCTATACGAATAAGGACAAAACTACTTAAAAAAACTCTAGGTACATAAGTAGGTACCTATGTATAATATTTTATATGCAAACTAACCAATGCATATGTGGCTCTAACATACTTACCTATTTATGAAAATTACGGAGTACGTAAACGATCCTCAAATCAATGTAAAATGCCGAGTAGGTACATTTATTCCCGCCAGAGGTGCTGTCTTCATACATTTTTTATCGCTTAAATTAAGATTTATTCAATTACTAGTTACGTTACCGCGCTGTTCCAATGAGTACCTACTCTACATTTTTCCCGGATAAAAAGCCTATGTGTTAATCCAGTGTGTCAACTATCTCCATACCAAATCTCATCAAAATCTGTCCAGACGTTTGAGCGTGAAGAAGTAACTACAGAACAACCATACACAGAACAAACATCGTTACATAAATGTGTGGGTGAACTGTATATATGCATTATAAGTACCTACCTAAGTATTTACAAACAAAAGAAGTAAGTTAGTTTAAGTATTTTTTTATTTTTATTTTTTTTAATGGTTGACAGGCTAGGTGTTTGACCACAGCTCACCTGATGTCAAGTGAAGGTGTGGCCGAAGATAGTAAAGCACACCTAGCCTGGAATGCAACTGTAGTAAGTATTCTATCAGTTATCTGTTTTCCATAGCAAGCTTTGATTAGTTTGGGGTCAGGTGGCGCTGTGTGAAATGTCCTACGATATTTATTATTATTATAATAGTGACCCCAAGCGTTGTACAAGATAACTTTTGGTTGGTGGTAATTAATACTCGGCTGGCTAGCTACCACCCTCATGTTGAAAATCTGTCGCCAAGTACCTAAAGTTAGTTAGTTAACACGACCGAGGCGACACCCGTACATGGTGGATGTTCTCCATGATGAATCTCCATGATGATGATAGCTCAGTGGTTAGCGTGGTAGGTTCGCATGCCGAAGGGCGTGGGTTCAAACCCCAACAATGAGCTTGAGCTGCCGGTGAAGGAAAACATCGTGAGGAAACCATAGCATGGCGGTAGGGTACTTTCTAGTACTCGGCTGGCTAGCTACCACCCTCAAGTTGAAAATCTGCCGCCAAGCATCTAACGGTGTGTTCCGGCAGCCTCACTTGGGAGCCAGTTCCATTCCAGGCTAGGTGTGCTTTACCATCTTCGACCACACCTTCAGTTAACATCAGGTGAGCTGTGGTCAAACAACTAGCCTGTCAAGAATAAAAAAAAAAAAAAAAAAATGTGCGCACTAAGCTCTTTGAGTCCACATTCTTTATTCGCACAGCTAGGATGTGGAACTCTTTGACGGAGTCTGTGTTTCCCGAAAAGTCCAATATGAGTGTACTCAAACTAAACAGGTTTCTTCTAGGTAAGCGTGTTCAATCTTAGACCGCACCGATGCTTCACATCAGGCGGGATGTGGTCAAACACGAACCTATCCAGGATTTAAAAAAAAAAATGTTCCGGCAGTCTCACTTGAGAGCCAGTTCCATTCCAGGCTTGGTGTGCTTTATCATCGTCAACCACACCGTCACTTAACATGAGGTGAGCTATGGTCAAACACCTAGCATGTCAGCAAAAAAAACAAGCAGGTAACTGCACACGCACTAAGTACACGCTAGTAATTAGGCACTTACAGCCCTGTTGGTTCATTGGTAGTGTGTCTGCTTCGAGAGCTGAAGGGCGTGGGTTCGATTCCCACTCAGGACTAACATTTGTGTGACTAACATCGATGTTTGTTCTGTGTCTGAGTGTACTGTATGTATTATAAGTATGTATTTACAAAAAAAAAAGTATTTAAGTATTCTATCAGTTATCAGTCTTCCATAGCACAAGCTCTGCTTAGTTTGGGGTCAGATGGCGCTGTGTGTAATGTCCTGTGATATGTTTACTTAAACATTTTTAAACAATATTAGTACCTATTGTTAAATTAAAAATATGAAAGTTGGTAGTTTGTATAATTGATTGTTTTAATGTCAATTTTGATCATTATTTAATTGCCATAGACATCTTTCCTTACTTCACTGTCGGTTCTAGTCTATACCTAATGTCTATACGATCTTTAGGACTGTTTGTTGCGATGCCATCCTACTTTATCTTGTACCAAATAGGTCAATATAAAAAGTAGGTACATACTTAGACGCTCAGTGAAGAGGGATTCGATACATAAAATTAATATAAGATTAATTATACTTAGCAATCTTAATTCCAAGAAACTTTTCGAACTTTGCATCGTGCTAAATTAATACCTAACTACTATAATAAGTTTTTTTTCTTCTAAAATATAGTGGCGGCTTTTAAGAAATTAAATTTAGGACTACAATTTTTACATCGCGTCTTGCTTTTCAGGCCGCTTGTTCGAACGTACAACGCCATCTACTGTTGAGTAGCGCTTTCAGTGTTTCAGTTTCGTTTCTTTTGTTTACTTTTTTATTTTTGACATAAAATTGCCTATTGTCACACTACAGTAAATAACACTTTTTACAAGCACACAGATAGTTCAAAAGTATTTTATTGTTATTGTTTTGATAATTTTCATAGTATTAGTGGCATCCACCAGAGGTCGCTTCTTACATGTTAAAATGAAGTGTTCTATTAGCTATTTTAAAAACAAACAGTTGCAATATACATTTTTTCTTTCTCTTAGAGTTATGTTTCTTCTTGCAGTTGTTTTTTAATGTAGATAAGTTTTAAAACAGGTTTCCTCTAAAATTCTACTTCCCTTAGTTGGTAATGCTACTCCGCCATAGATGGCAGCACACACTTTATTTATTCTAAGCTACAATATTATCAACTTATCAACGATGAATAACTTGAAACTAATAAATATTGTCATACATAGCTCACAAATTTTATGGATAGGCTCACCGTTTGACAGAGATTTAAAACTGACATCATTGTCGCTAAAAATAAACTTTCTGGCTATATACCTTAAGCTACTTACATTGAACCTCCTAACGTTAACTATTACCAAAAGTATTAAACGCAGTAAAGTGGATGTTAAATATAATTGATTATATTAAGCAAAGAAAAAAAAATGTTTAGATTAATAAAAAAAATTGCTGTAGTAGTAGGTAGTAAATGTCACACACATTTTTCACATTGAAACATTTTTCTTTTTTTTAAATTGCAAAACCATTTTGATTACCTACAACGCCTTAATTCTGACACCACTCAGCCAATAGATAGGTATAAACTTATCCAAGTAATGAAAAATATCATTTTAACACATTTGCGATGGTAACGGTTAAAATTCTTTGCATTTTTTTCATTCATAACAGCTCAAGTCCTTTATTGAAGATATAACCGACACCTACTGTAAAGCGTAGGTACAGACCACTTAGGACACACACAGACAAAAACAACTAAAACAGTATCAAGTCAGCGAGTTCGTGTGACCAGCTCTAGACGAATAAAAAGCCTCAAAAATGGCTTGACTGTTATTGTTATAGAAATATTGAACAACTAGGACCTACAATAATTAAACAACATGTCATTCGACTCACGGTAGAAAGAAAAGAAAGATCATTTGTTCGACACAGTACAAACAGACAAAGAAAGCACGATAGTAGATAGTAGCGTGTAGCGATGATAGCTAGTAGTTAGCGCGGTCGGATCTCACGTGTGTGGGTTGAAACCCCAACAATAAGTTTGAGCTGCTGGTGAAAGGAAAACATCG
Source organism: Biston betularia (assembly GCA_905404145.2). Classification (NCBI taxonomy): domain Eukaryota; kingdom Metazoa; phylum Arthropoda; class Insecta; order Lepidoptera; family Geometridae; genus Biston; species Biston betularia. The sequence goes on from FR989879.1 coordinate 9,724,184, forward strand.
TGAGGAAACCATAGCATGATGGTAGGGTACTTTCTAGTACTCGGCTCGTACAACACTCAAGTTGAAAATCTACCACTAAACACCAAACGGTGCGTTCTGGTTGCCTCACTTGGGAGCCTGTTCCATTCCAGGCTAGGTGTGTTAACCATCTTTGACCACACCGTCAATTAGCATCAGGTGCGCTGTGGTCAAACACAACTATAAAAAAAACCTCAAAAAGAAATACCACTACGGTCCCCCATTCGAAGAATGACCGTATCATCCGTTATCATCGCTAATAGTAATTTAAGATCAAGTCAAGTCACGCCTCTAGGACTACAAAACTGAAGCGTTGATTATATTTCGCGTGATAAAACCGCTTAGATATAGTCTTACCTCTTACATCAATTTCCATTTCAATAAATTACGCAAACGTATCTAATCCAGAGATCCGTATAACCAGCCAGCTATAGCCGAATCCAGCCAGCTAACAAATTGTATTATTGCCCAAACGTGGGCACAAAGTAGGAATTATACGGAGACCCAATCGAATTATCCCTGAACGTCACAAAAGTATGAAGACACGCGCTCTCTTGAAGCAATTATACCCGTAAGGGTGGGCGCACACAATTCGTGTCTACACACATTTGTTTTTTAAACCAAGCTTTTATATATGCAATAGGCAAGTAACAGTGAATTTTAAAACGGATAATGAAAATTAAATGTGATGTGACCCTGTGATGTGAACCGATTGATTGATTGATTGATTGATTGTATCAAACCCATTCAGGCAAACAATTATTACAATGACAGCCGATAATTGACAGCCCTGTTGGTTCATTGGTAGTGTGTCTGCTTCGAGAGCTGAAGGGCGTGGGTTCGATTCCCACTCAGGACTAACATTTGTGTGACTAACATCGATGTTTGTTCTGTGTCTGGGTGTACTGTATGTATTATAAGTATGTATTTACAAAAAAAAAAAGTATTTAAGTATTCTATCAGTTATCTGTCTTCCATAGCACAAGCTCTGCTTAGTTTGGGGTCAGATGGCGCTGTGTGTAATGTCCTATGATATTTATTTATTTATTTATTTAATAGGTGCCTTCAAGATGCGAGTTCATGGGTTACTTCTGTGTACCTAAGCGTGTCCCATCGTAGACCGCATCTTCGCATTTTGTAGCGATGATAGCTCAGTGGTTAGCGTGGTCGGATTGTACGCTGAAGGATCACATCACATTTAATTTTCATTATCCGTTTTAACATTAATATTTATTATCCGTTTTAAAATTCAGGCAGCAAATTCCATTGTTTAGCGGTTTGCTCGAAGGAGATAGAATCGAAAAATCACTTCTCAAAATTCTGTTTGATTTATTTTCATACCGTGTGCACCTGCTTTATCCCGCCTCCCCGGACGGGTCAGCCCGCACATCCCGTCGAATCATCTTCACCCCGCCTGATGAAGATATGCAAAGTCCCGGACTCCGAGGTGTCGTCGACAAGGGACAGCCCTTTCAGTTACAAACCGAACCGTTACTTGCCTACTGCTATGTTTTATACTATGTTGGTATGAGTGTTCAAGGTACTTACATATTTAGTTTATTTCCGCTTAACAGTCGTTTCAGTTACAACAGCGATGAAGATTTAAATTTAACTAACTTGATAACAATTTAAAAAACTTATCCGAAACTTTACTACAATTTGACATTAACTTACACACTAAAACAAAAAAGTGATCAAAATTACCACAAGTCTTTATAGGTATCTATGCTCTTCCCGTTGCAGTTAGTACTAGCTAGTGTGGTCGAAGATGGTAAACACACTTAGCCCAAAATGGGAACTGCTAGAACACGCTGTTAGGTGCTTGGTGGCAAATTTATAAATTAAGTGTGGTAGCTAGGCAGACGAGTACTGAAAACCGGTCAGGTGCAAGTAGGACTCGCGCAGGAAAGGTTCCGTACCATTATCTTTAAAAACAGCAAAAAATCACGTTGTATGGGAGCCCCTAAAATATTTATTCTGATTTTTAGTATTTGTTGTTATAGCGGTAACAGAAATATATCATCTGTGAAAATTTCAACTGACTAACTACCACGGTTCATGAGATACAGCCTGCTGACAGACGGACAGCGGAGTCTTAGTAATAGGGTCCCATTTTACCCTTTGGGTACGAAACCCTAAAAAGTACTAGATTTCTAAATCATTGTTGGGATTTAAACCCACGCCCTTCATCATACAATTCGACTACGCTAGAGACTGAAAAATGATCACTTCACTTTTTTAATAAATATTCGAGCGTTGAAAAAGCTACGTTTAACGCTGCCGACCGCCATCAGCCAGCACCCACGAAGTGAAGATCATTATCTGCTACGAGAAAGTTACGAGGACTCTAGTTAAACCCCTCCCCCTTTATCCTTCTCTACCCCCCGGCCCCGTTAACTTGTTATAACCAGTTTAAGCCAGTTCGGTTTAGTTCACCTGCGATACAAGGAAACTTTGGTTTGTCTTGTAGGTACTGGCAGATGAGTTTGATTGTCTTCTTGTACGTGGGATGAATTTATGTTAATAGTCCGTCGTATTAATCAACCTTAGGTGCCATCACTGCGAAAGTTCCAAAATAAAGGAAAACTATGTATGTATTTGAGAAAACAAAATAAAATTGTATTCAAAAGTTTAACGAAATTGGAGTCTCTACATTTTATCAGAACATAATTTTTTACGACGTATAAGTAGGTACCTATATATTTATTACAACCATCCAAAAATTATTTGGTAGAACACTTTATGTTACTATTGTACCCACTACCGATTTGTTTGTACTAATGTTGATTGCATTTTGGTTTTACAATAAAAATTATATTGTTTTAGCTGGATTCCGATGTTTCATCCGCATTTTCCTGGATAAAAGTCCTATTATCTTATTCATAAGGTTCTTTTGTTTTCTGTATTATTCTGATACTAAGAAACAATAGTAATATAAAACACATACCTTTATACTTTTACCTTTTATTTATTTATTTACTATATTTATCAGACAACATCGCTGTGTTCCTTTTTGAAAGTTACTGCAACGAAATTATAAGTCTACTGAGTCGTACCATCAAATACCTCAAAGTTTTTTTTTTATTTTTTTATTCAAAATAGGTTCCCGTTTGACCACACAAAGTTGCACCAAAATAATCTTCTTAGTCAAAGTTGTGGGTATCGCTGCAATTTTTTACCTATGTGGTTTATGGCGTTTTATGGTTGATGTTCCTAAAGCTCGAAATAAGCGGTTTGATTCCACTTTCTTCATGCGTACCGTTAGACATTGGAATCTGCTGCCCGAGTGGGTGTTCTCGATGAATACAGTCTGGGTACTTCAAGTCGGGAGTGAATCGGTTTCTTCTAGGCAAGCGTGCCGTACCGTAGACCGCATCTTCGCTTAAAATCAGGCGGGATGGTGGTCAAACGCAAGCCTAGCTATTAAAAAAAAATGGTCGTGGGCAGGCGATAGGTATCTCTTACCATCGCGGGAACGTTTTGTTCGTCTCATTACTTTTACTTTAAAATAATCTTTGTTCCTAGAGCTCCATGATAACTACTTTTAATTTTACCACGAGTTACCAGACGAGATCACATCATGGATTGTGAGAGCGTGGAAACAGTGACTTAGGCCCACATATAGTTTAATCTGCCCTCATCACTTACCACTATCTGCTAAGACCACGTCCATGTCCTAAGTACGTCTGGACTATAAACTCTTATATTAGCAAAATCCGTCTGGCCTTATTTAAGGGTATATACAGACTATATAGTTTTGCTATAAAAATGTTAAGATTAAGTAATTTAAAATTACACATTTTTGGTGTTTTGGTTATGGCGATTTTACTCAGGAAAGCGTAGTTTTTTGATTATTACCTGACGTGATGATCAAAGATTTAAGTACATTTAACCAGGAAAAATAACTATTAACCCTAGACAGGTCGCGTGGACTACATTATATCACCCAGACATTGAAAAAACTATCCTGGTACTTTAAGATGGATAGATATCAGATGCACTTGGTTCTGCGCAAGTGCCGGATGTGTAATTGTGTCGCAGAAGTCCTGACCTGACCTGAGTCACTGACTCGTGTAAATTTTTAAGACGTGCCCACTGTAGGGTTAAGATTCGTGATTTGGTTTGCATCCTGATTTCCCAAATTTTAAATGCAGCGATTGTAAAATCATCACTGTCAAAAAAGCAATCGTCACTGTCAATTGTATTGATATTTTGACAGCTGCAATTATTTATTATTGTACAATCTGACAACTGAAACAAACTGCATTGGTTGTGAAAAATTACATTATCGAGAAACTGTGTTGACTAAGCACAATTATTGTCAACTTTTCATCCATTAATCTACTTTCTTTTATTCTAAGTAAGATAATACTTCCAACTGGTCTTTATGGAAGTCAATGGAGGAAGCCCATCTCCAGCAGTGGGCATCCTATGGCTGAGATGATGATGATGATAAAGCGAATACTTCCTCATAGTTCTACTATCTCTCTGAATAAGAAATATGTGTGTAAGTAACTGAACTGACGTTAGAATTTTTTTTATTTTTTTTCACTACAGGTTACTTCATCGCTTACCATCAGGCGAGTTGGTGGTCATACGTTTACTGATACGTATTAAAGAACATCCGTAATTGGATGTTCTTTAAGTACTTAATCTATCTCAAACACTGGAAGAGAAAAGGTGCAATAGTCAAATTTCTACCCCAAGTCTGAATAATCACCTCTTAAAATAGTTTCTCGTCTAAAAACACCCTTACTAAGGATTAGGTAGATATTTTAGAGTCTGCTTAAATAATTTTCATAATCCTGTTTGGCAGCGCAGTTATCTTTACGTCTCTACCAAAGAGGGTGCTATGTTTGAAGGTCAGGGTAAAATGGTTGAATATGAATTTTTAAGTTTGATAAGTATTAATTTGTTGATGTACAGGTCGATCACTAATAATTCCTATCCCGAAAATTCCGAACTATTTAAGCAAGGAATACTACGTAGTTAAACGATGTATAAATGTATGAACCATACAGTATAACTACCTACCTATTTAGTGTTTTGCCAGAAATGAGGAAAATCCATCTCGTTGCATTTTATTATTCTCCAAAGCTTAGCTTGAAGTCACATAATTATGTGACTTCAAGTACGTTTAAAATTGTGAAGAGTATTTTGACCATTTATTCTTATTGTGTCAAATTATAGGTAGGTACGAATATGGGCGGTACATTATAAAAAATATAAAATGTAATGTTTGTGTTTTGTTTTAATGTAAAAATAAAAACATAAACATATAATGTTTTTATATACAAACATGTATATAGTGTATTTTTATGTTGTTTCCAAAATTTTGTAGACGCTTCTGATAAAGTTAACTACTACCTTATTAAGGTATAGGCTTAACTTAACCGTGATTTAAATTATATATGACTTTATGACTTGTTTTTAACGTAAGACACTTAACTTGTTTGATCTGTTAGGTCATTCTTTTGTTTTGTTTTTTTTTCTATGTCTTGGTGTGCACAATAAAGAGTTTCTATCGATATTTTTTTTATTGACAGGCTTGGTGTTTGCCATACAGCTCACCTAATGTTAAGTGACAATGTGGTCGAAGATGGTAAACACTATCTATCTTAATCAGCCAATTGAGGGATAAGGCCGCCAATTGTTTCACTATACTTTGAATGTCAAATGTTTACATTTTTGTAATTATATGTGAAAAATAAAAAGTCTATTGAAAAAAAAAACATTAAAAAGATTAGATTGAATAATTGCCAGAGGCAAAAATATAAATAATTTTTCAAAAAGACCGCGTACACAACACCCCACGCATATGCGTAGCCTACTTGACCAACACGCGTAAACTCTTACCTATTTTAGCCGCGTTAAAAATACAGTAAGAAACCTTTGACTACCCTAGGTTTACACGGTAGAGCTAGTATCGAGGTCGGTGCAGCCAGCCGTACGCACGCATGCGACAACCCTAGCCATCACTTGAGATTGTTATTTTTACGCACCCTGTAGCAATGTAGATAAATACTGCAAATAACTATTATTATTTTTATTATGTAAATGAAAAAGACGAACGGATCGCTTTCTTTATGGTTAGAGATAACACTTGTCCATGACCATTGCAGCGGTATCCAGAATTTTGAACAACACAATATCTAATGAATTGCTGCTTTAGCGCTCATTACTTTGAGACAATCGATAAATAATTACCCACAATATCCCCGTAATACAGCAATACATAAAAGAGGTAACACGTTAGAGATTTATATATAAATCTCTAACGTGGCGTCCGCTAGTCTGTATATACACAGACTAGCGGACGCCTCGCGGTTTCACCCGCATAGTTCCCGTTCCCGTGGGAATACAGGGATAAAAAGTAGCTTATGTCACCCGGAGATAATGTAGCTTCCCAACAGTGAAAGAATTTAAATCGGTCATCGGTCGGTCGGTCGGTAGTTTCGAAGCCTATTCAATACAAACAATCAAATGTTTCCTCTTTATAATAGTATGGATTAGAACCGTAGGAGAGCTATCACAAAGTAACCTTTAAGCAATAAAATAAAGCGCTATCTCCTACGATCAGATAGTCAAACTACGCGCATAAAGGACCAACACGCACATAAACTGGTTATCTCCACGCCTTGGGCTAAAGGCTGGTGTGGAGCCCAACACATTAAAGGGAGCGGGAGCGGATATCGACGCAAATCTGCTAATCAATGAACTTAAGGTGGTTCGATTTCCATACAATTTTTTTTTTCATTTATGGAGAAATGGAGCATAATTTTACAGTGAAATCTTTTTTTTTTTTTTTTTAATGGTTGACAGGCTAGGTGTTTGACCACAGCTCACCTGATGTCAAGTGAAGGTGTGGCCGAAGATGGTAAAGCACACCTAGCCTGGAATGCAACTGGCTCTCAAGTGAGGCTGCCGGAACACACCGTTAGATGCTTGGCGGCAGATTTTGAACTTGAGGGTGGTAGCTAGCCAGCCGAGTACTAAAGTACCCTACCACCATGCTTTGGTTTCCTCACGATGTTTTCCTTCACCGGCAGCTCAAGCTCATTGTTGGGGTTTGAACCCACGCCCTTCGGCATGCGAACCTACCGCGCTAACCACTCATCATCATCGCGCTATCATCGCTACGAAATCACAGCTAATGGCATTTATTTTGGTCTTTATTTGCGGTAAATCACAATTATTGTGACATGGGTCACTATAATGGTACTACAATGCACTACACTTAAATTAACTTTCACAATTATATTATAAATGTGAAAGTTTGTATTTTTTTTAAATTAAATTTTCAATGCACAATTGCACATAGCTCATGCTCTGGATTAATTCTTTTATCTCGAAAATACGAGTTAACTTGTGCAGCTTTTTTATTATTCTAACTTGAATAAACAACCAAAGGAAACTATTCAACGTTGAAGTACAATTTGCACCTTGTGGTCACACTTATTAATTTTTAAGGAATATATGTTTAAACTATACAAACAAATGTGCGTGTCTTTTGAAGATTAAAATTAAATAAGAAAACGTTACATAGGCACTTTTTTTAACCGCCATCAGCTTATGACTCACTCCACCTCAAGAAGTAATTTGCACGCGCAATACTAAAGTATTGTTATGGTGATTACATTGTAGTCTGTAATTAGTCGGGAGTCACATTCTATCGCCTCGTCTTGCCTCGCCTCGCCTTACCTCCCGATAGAATTATCTCGCTTTCTCCCTCTGTTCGCCTCGGGTGAGTATAAACAAGACAATGTCCTTACATGGGATCTACATTATTGTTTATATCAGGGATTCTCAAAGTAGAGTACGCCTGCATTAGCATATCTTCTTTTAACTGAATATTGTGCTACGTTAATGTTACACAAAGCCACATAACGAAAAACAGTTCCTTCTACCTAAACCTCAAGAAGTTTTTTTTTTAATTAGAGCCATTTATGCCTCGTCTTTGGTTCTTGCAATTAATGTCTAATGCTACAGTCAGTCTATAAATATCTATAAAATCAATTATTAACTAATTTAGAACTATAAGCTTCGAAGGAGTTTTGGAAGCAACACGAAAAGTCATGTTTCACACCATTATATCACTTTCCCACACTCGCGTTTGTAATTTGGAAATAAATAAAACACCACTATTTTTATACATAAATATTCGAAAAATCACTGCAATGGGGCGACACGAATCTTTTCGCGTTCCTGCCAAAACTCCCACTTGTGTTGTGTTGTGTGTTCAAAAGTCATTGTATACAAATACAAATACAAATATTGTTGTGTGTATGTACCTAGTTCTTGAATGAAAAATAAAAGTGTTAAGACCAAGGAGTATTCAAGGTAATTTAGTAAAAGATTACTTTACATTAAGAGATGATTGTCTCACGCTCTTGTACCTACTGTTGCCAAACGTGAGTCTTACTTTAAAAAAATTGTGAGCGAATACAGGCATTTGAGATGTAGATTCTACGGAAGATGTTATAAATTCCTTGGACCAGTTTTAGATTCTAGAAATGGCCAACCGCAAAAGAGAGCCGATGTTCATAGTCATAAAAAGGCCGCCCTTTTCAGGCACTTATACAAATAGTATCCCTGTATAACTTTCCAAGGTAATATTAAACGAGAAATATTTGTGTTTCAGAAAGGGTTTTTACATTTTACATATTTTGAGATCTCCAAAACGGCGCTAAAGATTTCGATGAAATTTTATATACGAGTGCTGGTAATATTGCTATTTATGGGGCGATAAGTTCTCTAGCTACGTTTCCAAATACTTTTCCTTAACCACGTCACCAGGCCAAATCTTATACTAGAATTATTTCTTTCAGCTTTTTACATTTCGCTTTTGCAGAAAATGGTTTCAACAAAATATTATCTAGGATTAAATGGGCTGTAAGTATATTTGAGAATCTTTGACTTACAACATTAACTATGGAAATCGACGGGCTTTGTAGATAAATTGATTAAAGTGATGTTTGGTGTAAATTCGACTGAATGAGCACTTGGCCAGATGATGTAGATATAGAAAGATATAGAAGTCAGCATTTCAAAAAAAAAAAGAAAAAAAAAAATCGTAAAAAAAAAGTAGTCAGGTCGGGTGACGTGCGGGTCGATGATGGTCGGGTGGGTTGAGATCATATCCAACGGTATAGAAAAAAAATCAGCAGCTCTATACACATGTTGTATGTAACAGGTGATCTTTTTCACAATTTTAGAGGTATACGTATGATAACCCCCTTTCGCGTTAGTATAACCTAAGCTTATAACCCTCTCTACATGTATTGGCTGCGCCACTCCTACCTCTGTTCAAGTTCATTTCCGTTCTGGAAATCGTCTTACGTCCGCTAGTTATCTAACAGCTAATATAAGCTAGTCTGATAAATCCTGCATATTCCTAGACATAGAATCAGAATCATTTATAGGCCATAAATAACTGTTTCCTATAAGGCTAGAGTGAATAGATTTCTTCTAGATCAGTGTGTTCCATCCTCGGCCACGCCGTCGCTTTACATTAAGCGAGTTGGTGGCCAAACGTAGATCTATTTAAAGAAAGAAAAAAATTAATCGTTTTCTAGCTAGGAACGATTTTATCCACCGGAACAAACACCCAAACATTAAACAAAAAAAACACCCAAACATTTAAAAAATAAAAGAACAAAAAATGAATCAACAAAATCTCTGAGAATAGAACATGTAATTGCTTTAGTAAAAATTCTTGCTTAAAAAAAAAGCAATAACACATCGCATGTCCAAGATTCCCACAGAATCCCATCCCAGCTTCAATCCCACGACATCAGCAGCCAAACTAAACAGCTGAGGGTCAAAGTGCTCATAGTTCAACTGACCAGACAACGGATGCTGCAATACCTATCTTACTCATTTCATATGCACACACCTTTTTAATCATATAACCGAGTTGAAAGAATGATAGTTCAACTGTCTACCTTAAAACTGTCAGCATAAAGTTGTAGTGACGAGACACGATAGCAAAATCCGGTTGGGCGCTTACCCAGCACCCTTAATTTTGTCGAGACCTAACCGGTTCAATATACAATAGTTAGGCCTATTAACATAACTCCTTGACCGGACACTCATTAATATTTATGAAAAAAAAACCGATATTTTTTGATTTAACAGTTCAGTATTTGACGTGATTCTGTGAAGGTGACACACATGTTAGTTGTGATCGCAAGATGTAGTCTCATGGTAAGTGGTTTTATCTTTCTATTAAATCAAATTGATCTTAATTGAATTGAAAACTAATTTCAATTAAAAATAAATTGACAGAAAAAAATATTATCTACAATGATGTGCTGTACTATCGATTTTATTTATGTTTGCACAGGCCATCTTTAGTGTAAATTATTTCAAAGATATTTTTGTTTTTGTTTAATAATATCGATTGAACACGAATCTATAATTGAATTTTCTCTTAGATGTGAAGTGCTCACAAATGTGACATACCGTAGTAGGTTCGGTTCCCACCTAAGACAAACATAATATGTTCATTCTGTGGCTATTTGTCTTAAAAGGTTTATATGATAATGATGAGTATGTATTAACAAAAACCATGTGTATGTACAATGTACATAAATGTTTTAAATTAAGCTTTTGCTAATTTAAAATGTTCGTTTATCACATTGCTAATTATTTTACATATAAAAATATGCTTCTTTTGGGGCTGCATGACGCTGTGTAAAATGTATTTAAATCTATTTGTAATGGAATAATTTAAATGCAATTTATAAATCACTATCTTTCTTTAACTAAGCTACAATACTTGTAATTAAGTACATTACATTAACTTAAATGTGTAAATAAATAGGTTTCAATAATCCCACCTACTCATATGTCGGTTTTCTACCGGATACATTTTGGAGAGTGCGCGTCAGATCTGCATGACCTAATTCCACCTTGCCCATTCTACTATCGGACAGCCAGGAGCTTTAAAAAGCGTCACCGCTTCATGGTTGATGTTCCAAAAGCTCGAACTAAGCGGTTTGATTCCACCTTTTTCGTGCGTACCGCTAGACATTGGAATCAGCTGCCCGAGTGGGTGTTCCCCAATGAATATAGTCTGGGTACCTTCAAGTCGCGAGTGAATCGGTTTCTTCTAGGCGAGCGTGCTCCACCGTAGACCGCATCTTCGCTCAACATCAGGCGGGATGGCGGTCAAACGCAAGCCTATCTACTATAAAAAAAAAATACACAAAAGTTAATTAAAAAAATACATTACAAATTGTGTCGTATCTATGTACGTCGCCATATTGTTTTCTTCATAACTCGCAATTTGTCAAATCAACTCAATAAGTCCAACACTAGAACTATCAATAAATCGATATAGCGCGGGCGGGTTCATCACTAATTTACAATTTTATGGGCCGTGGGATCCAGGGGAGGGGGGGGGGGGACTCCATTAGTGGACTGAAGTCCACCCTCCGCACGGTTAACCCTGGAGGTTGGACGGTCCGCAAAGTAAGATATTTTTGGATCAGTTCAAGGACTTTGTCACATACCGATAGTTTGTTTTCAACGATTACAATTGGTTGTTGAAACAAATATTAGTATTATATAGCAATTGCATTAATAGTTTTTTCTTCTAATGGATTTAGTGACCTAATCAATTTATTCATCAAAAATTTGACAACTTTGAAACATTCTTACTAAGTATAATTATGTATTTTCTATTTGTTTATATTTTTTACTTAATGGTGTAACAACATCGCCCGGCTGTTCTTAAGATGTACCTATCGTATTATCCATACTTGGTTGCCTGGAAGATATCGCTTTTAGCGATAAGGCTGCCACTTGTGGCACTAGCTCATAAGCTTACTTTCTGATTTAGATTGTTTTCTGCGACAAAAGTTAATACATAAATAGGTATACTTAGATACTTTTATCGAAAACTCGTAAATACTTTGACATTCGAATGTTTACTTTGATGACGTATATTGTCGTTGCGATCGCAACGCCGTTATTCTGAGCCTTATTTATTTATCTCACTTTCGTCTATCTGTTGGGAATATGCTTCTCTCTTGCTATGACAACGCTATCATGCTATTGAATGCTCAACTATCTTTTATCATACTGTGGTTTTGTTGTGAGTTAACACCATCAACGTGTCAACTCGTGGCACATAGTATATATTAATTATATTATTATTAAAGTTTTGTACGAAGCCTGCATACACTGACAAAGTATCCGGTAACGAGCAAGCAAGCAGATAACATCCGCGGCTTGTTTTGTAAATTCTACCGTTTTCGATGACGATTAACAAATCGTCTGCTTCACACAAGCACGCGAATTTATATAGGCCTATAGAAGTGACAGTGACGGCCGCAAATTTAGGCGCTAACGTAGGCTAGCGCTTAAATTCGCAGCCGTCACTACCACATCTATAGGCCTCAACAATTATTACTCAACAGCAGCGTGCCTCCCTCATTTACGAATAAACATTTTTAATACTATATGCTTAAAACCACTTGTGACTAATATTCACGTATTTTGTTTTTGTAAAATATGTTCCTACTTGTAAATTTTAGTATAATTATAATCTGCCAACGGTACTATTTCACGCCTCCCGACAAGAAACGCGTGCAAAGGAGAAAGGAGAAAACTGAGACGGCACGGGGGGAGAGATCTTTAAGATACGTCGCCATGGCAACCGCAACCCACTCACACACGCAAAGCCATCTCTAGTTTAATGATAGTTGACTAGTGATGTGCACGGGGAAATAGAAAATGAGATAACGATACACAATTTTTGAGAGAGGTGGATTTATTTATTTCATAACATGCAATAAAGAATGCAATAATATTCACAACAATACAAATACCTAAATAGCCTAAATTACCTGATTAGCTAAAAATATTGAGATAAATAAAATAAAAAAATAAATATCGTAGGACTATACACAACAGCGCCATCTGGCCCCAACTGAGCAGAGCTTGTGTGATGGAAGTCAGATAGCTGATAGAATACATAAATACTTTTTTTTTTTGTAAATACATACTTATATTTATAATACATACAGAACATCCAGACACAGAACAAACATTTGTTTATATCACAAAATGCTTGTCCTGTGTGGGAATCGAATCCACGCCCTTCTACTCTTGGAGCAGACATACTACCAATGAACCAACTGGGCTGTCGATCGATTGTTTACCATCAGGCAACCCATCAGCTTGATTGCCAGCTGTGACATTAAAAAAATACCTACGTATCATAACATTTTACGATCCAATACCACTGACATGAAACATAAATTTTCAAGCAAACAAAGCCTCATTCAGAAGTTTTCAGCACTTTTGCTAGAATCTGTAAATATCAGACCTACTTTTGGTATTGTCGATTTATTTCTTTTCCCATCCCTACAGCACCCACACTGCGGCACAAACAACACTAGTATTAGGAGAATTCGACCCGACCCCCGAAGTTTTAGTTATTAAGCAAATGCTTTGTAAACAGTTCGGGTGGCCACCTTTAGTAGCGCCCTCTATAAATAGGGCTGCGTTAAGCTTCAATTACGTAAATGCTGTCTTTAGATATAGCTAACTTTATTTATCTATACATACAATAATGAATCTATATATCACCTAGAAAAATAAATAAATATCGTAGGACATGACACACAGCGCCATCTGGCACCAAACTAAGCAGAGCTTGTGTGAGGAAGTCAGATAACTGATAGAATACATAAATACTTTTTTTTTGTAAATACATACTTATGATACATACTGAACACCCAGACAGAACTAGCAACAACATCTTTTTGTAAGATTCCTATGCCACTCATTTCCGGCAAAATACTTTTAATGATAGTGAAAATCGATCCATAGCTTAGAAGAACTAAGCACACAACAGACATAACAAGCGAAATGCAACTTTATTGTTAACTTTATTTTTCTACTTAATTGACAGAATTTGCTGGTGAAAAATTCCTTTTCGATTTATTTACAAAATTCCGTCGAAGCTTCTAGCGAAGTTGCCACTACTTTACTAAGTCATGATTGGACTTGTTTGACTTCATGTGACTTGGACTTCGTATAAATAAGTCAAAGTCAAAGTATAATTTACTGCTATGCTGTGTTACATAAGGGCTTAATATTTAAGTAAAGCAACATCTTACGTTCAGTACGAACATGCAATATTACAGGATTAACTCAAAATTATGGTATTTAATTATGTAAAATATTAACGAAATGAAATCTGGAAAATTAAATTGCATAATATAATTGTTCAAAAACAATGTCACAGTTTATCATTTAAATTTATAGTCAAGAAAATCATTTATTTTATAGTATCCCTTAGTAATCATTTATTTTATACTTTAAAATATCGAAATAGCTGTATTTATATAGCAATGCTATCTTAGTTAAAAGCGAGGCTGAATTGTACGCCGGAGGGCGTGGGACGAATGCGCTTGTGCTGCTGGCGGAAATAAAAAAATATCGTGAGGAAACCATAGCATGGCTACTTCCTAGTACTCGGCTGGCTAATTATCACACTCAAGTTTCATAATCTGCCATCAAGCACTTAACGGTGTGTTCCTGTGCCAGATTGTGCACAAAGTGCAGTGCTATAAAAAAATCTGTTGTCGCTGCATAATCATGACATATATAATCTTGGAGCCATGGTGCCTTACTTATTTTAACTGTTAACCATTTACAACAAACATATTGTCAAATGTCGAGATCCATTCCTTAACTGTATTAAGAACAGTTTGTCCAATGTACATAATTTCATAAACTATGTAAATACTTTTGGTAACAACATAAATGTGAACGTAAACAACCAAACAAGTGTGATTATAATATCTAGAAATCTAATATTAGCACAGAGAAGAGACGAAGTAAAACTCATTTACGCCCCTTTCAACGATCAAAATAATTTTACCGAAGACCACGTTAACTCTGCATTAGACCCTTCCCGACCGTCCTTAAGTTCTTATCGACCCGTACATTAGGGGCTTAAGGCTGTGTCCTTAATACGTCCCCCACGGGGGGTCCCCCCTACCCCAAGACATATTTCATCGAGAACTCCTCCTTAACTACCGCCCCGGGCTGGCAACTTCAAGCAATATTTCACTTGTAAATAATATACAAACGCGAGAGCACTGGTTTTACTTAAATAGTAGGTTTTGTGTTTGGGGTCTGCTTAATTTGGAGTATCAGGGACGGTCCCATATATTGTATTAATTTGGGTTTGGTTCTCAAAATTTCAATCTTAAAGTGAGCCTTATGTCTCAGGCTATTCAGTCCCAAAGTTTATTCGGCTATGAGACTACAGTACTTTTAAATAAAAAGTGTTTGTATGTATACCCGTGTGTATTTGGAGCAACCATAAAATTGTGACAGCTGCCAAATCACTTTCTTCCGTCTATTTATCTTCTATCTATATACTATTATAAAGAGGAATGATTTGTTTGTTTGTATTGAATAGGCTCCAAAAACACTGGACCGATTTCAAAGATTCTTTCTTCGTTGGGAAGCTACACTATCTCCGGGTGACATATTATGCTACTTTTTATCACTATATTCCCTCGGGAACGGGAACTACGCGGGTGCGTGGTGAGGCGTCTGCTAGTAATAAATATATTCGTGCAATTTGTTACAAAGTTTCCATTCATTTACAAAGAACCAAAATTACCACGCTTCGACGCTTGATAATCTGTAAGGTCTTAAAATATTACTGCGGTAAATCGGAGAGATGCATCTAGCGTGAAATAAGATAGTTCTGCTACCAAGTAGTAGTGTATAAATATTATTATTACTGTGTTCCGATTTGAAATGTACCTACTGCAGCTAACGAAATTACAGGCCTGTTTAGACTAACCAAAGTCACAAAATAATGAGCGTCAAAGCAGCACACTGAACTTAGTTTTGTAATTCAAAGTTCTATGTATCGATACAATCGTCATGGCCATGCGTCATATCTTACCATCATGAAAGCGTCTCATCACTATTATATTAAATGAAAAGAATTATATGTAGCATGTAAAGTCGTACAGTTCAGTATAGACATACTTAAATAAGAAAGAAAGAAACGTTTCATTCTGAAACCACAGAGACAAATAATGAACACAATGACTTATCACGAGCAGTTAGAAAATAGGGGCTCATCTCAGCATTATGCTGATGTAACCTGATAGTTAGCATATTGATCCAGAAAAGACGTTTAAAGTCTAAATTTTAGTACCTAATAGTAATACAGACCTCGTTTTCCTCAATCACAACAATACCTAGATATATTTTAACAGCAAAACTATACGTGTTCAGCATCCCGAAACCTGACAACCTATCTACAAACACATACATACTCTGATGATATCTACACAAAACTTGCGACCGCGTAGTATCGCCGAAACCATGCAAGTTTTAATGAAAACGGCTCCTCTACAAACACACCGGCATTATACATGTTCTACGTGACGAGGACCGAGTAAACGACTTCAATAGATAATGTGCGAAATGTTATTTATTCCGTCTCTTTTAGCAAAACAGACGGAGTAAATTCTGTCTATTTCTGTCTACATAAAATCTTTTCTTTTTTTAAAAATGTAAAATGTAATGAGACGAACGAGACGCTCTCCTGATGGTAAGAGATAACGCCTGTCCATGACCATTGCAGCGATACACAGAACTTTGAGTAGCAACCCAAAGTCCAGGGCATCACTGCTTTGGCGCTCATTACTTTGAAACTTTCGATGGTTAGTGTCTTCAAACCGGAACACAGTAATGTTTACACACTACTGCTTAGCGGCAGAATAACTGGTACTGCGGTGGTACCTACCTAGACGACCTCCTGCTAAGGAGATCTACCACCAAGTTAACTCTTTCTACAACATAACTTATGGCGAAAGTTTTGGCGAGACCGCTGAAAAATCATATTACCGCGTTATACTATTTTCCAAAACTTTTAATGTTTGCGTATAAAAACATAGTAGTGCCTAATTACGCACGTGATGTTACGAAACATGACTTTTCAAGTTGTTTCAAAAACGTCATCGAAGCTTGTATAGTAAAGTCAACACTACTTACTTTTTACCAGACTCGACTATGGCTTACTTTTTGTTGAATTGATTGATTTTTCGTAAAATACCTACTCTAAAATATAAAACGTCAAGTGTTAAATGTACAAAGTGCGATGCCAAACATAAAGAAAAAAAACTTGCGACAAAATGATATCCATAGTTTTAAATGCCGTATTTAGTGACAATCAAAACATAGAACAAAGGAACTGGTATCAATATCATAACTAAGTAGGTATATAACATTTGTAGAGACTTTTTTTAAACAATTAGAGATTTTAATAATAGAGGTTTCGTTCTTAATTCTAGGAAAATAATATCAATAAAATTTAGATCATCTAACATGTTACCATTGAATGTATAAATACTGGTTTTACCGATACTGCATATCTGTACCGTTTTCAGTCCTCAGTATGTAGGTGATAGTTTGCTGGGAGAGGGTAGAATTACCGCAAGATTGCTGCCATTCTTTAGGGCTCGTCCCTTGACCCTTGAGGGTAGGCAGAAGCCCTGCGTGAGAAAATTATATTATCACCGACCGGTAGGTAATGGACTGAAATTTCGATATGGCGGAGTTTTAAGCTTTCACGTGATATCTCTTGAACAATAAATACGTTGATTTATATGGAACAAGAAGGGTTAGATATACTATGTACTATTGTCAAGGATATATAAAACAAATACCTACAAAAAATAAGTTTATATAAAAATATCGTGTTTGATTAATTGGCTATCGATGGTAGAATAACGATTTATATAAAGATTTTTGTATCACAAAATGCTTATCCTGGGTGGGAATCGAACCCATGCCCTTCAGCTCTTGGAGTAGACATACTACCAATGAACCAACAGGGCTGTTATCATGACTCATACTGTAATAACTCATCCCACTGGATCAAATCATCAAAGAACAGAAATTCACTAAACTAGAAGTGCCATCTATTTATTTGATGCTACACTACCACAAAATGGCCAATGTAAAGCCTGAAACACCTACAGACAGTGACGCCATCTAGACCATCGCAATAGAAATAAGCCTGATTTTCGCTGAATCGTGTTTTGTTATTGCATGATTTATCTCTGCTAATACTATATTATATACTGCGCTCTGCCGCAGGAAATAACAAAATATAAAATCCGAATTGATTTAAAGATCTAACTATAAGCTGCTGATGGTGATGATGATAAGCAGTAGTAACTAAAACACGATTTACAAATATTAACGTGGGGTAGGGTTATCGATTCAAAATACTTTCACTTGTCTTAACATTTAGGTGACCGTTCTTCAAAGCAAATAGGTTACTGTACCAGTTCAAAAGAACTATAATTATACAAAGGATAACAACCTTCATTTTTAAACAGTAGCTCTTGAGTTTAGGGTTGAAAAGTTGTAAAAAAGAGAGGCAATCATCCGTATGCGCTTCTTAAAAAGATTATTCTGCGTTATTTCACAACTAGGTCAAATAATGGTAACAAAATTCATTACTAACTCACTTTTCATGGTGTGTTTGTTTAGTTTCAGAAAGATTTAGTGATGTGCCAAGGGAGAGACGATCTAATGGAGAGAAACAGTTCCTGAATTAGAAAACTTACAAGTTAACATTGCGCAACGGCTAAATATTCTTTTCGACATTATTCTTTTTTGATGAAATGATCTCAATTTTTAGAAATTATTTTCCACAAAATCATTGTCTGAAGAACTCTACAAAAAGCAGGTTAAAATAAAGTAATTGGTACATATAGGTATTATTTATTGACCCAAGTAAATACTTAGTCTAGTTTAACAAATCTTACAACTACGTATGTATACAAGTATATTGCAGTATAACAATAACTAAAATTATTCCCGCCAGAGGAATAATTTTATTTTAAGTACGATGGGGCAGCATTTTAATTTGTAAGATTACTACGTAAAAAAATGGGACAACGTCCTACTGGCGGGAATCGCCACATTGGCACGGTTCCTGCTTTTTTCACAAATTTACTTTTTTTTTTTAATCGTTGACAAGCTAGGTGTTTTTATTGATGTATGACGCCATTCTCACAAATGAATATGATAGAGTCCCTAAACTTTATTTATAGAAAAAAACTATAAATTTACATACTTACCTATACAACCAGAATTACATATACATATCTCTAATGTCTCTTTCCCATCTCTTCTTCAACTCCCTGATTCAGTCCCTTTACGCGCCAGTGAAGGTTAGTGAAGGGTCGCACAGCGGGCCGGGAAATTGGGTCATTTGTCCTCGCTGCCGCAATCGCTCCTCTTTATGCTGGATTGGTTTTTTGTTTCATTCTAAAAGTTCTTTAGAAGTTGTATAACTTACAATAATATTGGTTTTAGGTTATGATTTTTGTTAATTGTCTATACTTACTTACTATTATTGTATACTTACACATATAGAAGAAATCACGTATTTATCAAGTCGGATTTTCACAGTTTCGTCCTCATACAAGTATAGTGATCTTTTTCAAAACTAAAATAATTATGTCGTAGCCGCATCAGTGTCGGTTATTTATTAACTTCTTTATGATTGACCGGATGGTTGTTGACCACATCTCGATGTTGTGTCGATATGAAGCGATAGTGTGACGGTATAGTGAAATATAGTTAAGCTTGCTTGTTGTTATAGTCAATGAGCTTGAGCTGCCGGTGAAGGAAAACATCGTGAGGAAACCATAGCATGGTGGTAGGGTACTTTCTAGTACTCGGCTGGCTAGCTACTACCCTCAAGTTGAAAATCTGCCGCCAAGCATCTAACGGTGTGTTCCGGCAGCCTCACTTGAGAGCCAGTTCCATTCCAGGCTAGGTGTGCTTTACCATCTTCGACCACACTTTCACTTAACATCAGGTGAGCTGTGGTCAAACAACTAGCCTGTCAACCATATAAAAAAAAAAAAAGTTAACAAACCTTGCTTGAAACAGAGCTGGCTCCCATTGAGGCACACTTAAGGGTGATAGCTGGTCGAATACTAGAGAATATTTTTTTCTACCAATCTATGGTTTTTCTTTCACTGGCTTTCACTTCAAGATAAGTTTCCGTTTTGTAAAATCACTTGATTATTACTTTGCAGCCGAGCAAGGTTTTTCTTGAGATTTCATTCTGAAAAGGGCCAAAGAATAAAAACTAATTTACATTTTAAATTTAATTTATTCTAAGTTCAATTTACCCACAAAGTAAATAGGTTTGTTTTCACTGAAATTAAACCTCGCTTCAATCGAAAAGGTTTTAGATGAGGCTTTAAAAGTTTCTCTATGTTTTGAATAGGTATATAGTTTAATATTAGTCTTAGGGGGCCAAGTTTCTGCCCCCTTCTTAGCACCCCCCTTCTTGCCCCCGGGGTTAACACCCACGGTTGAAAAGCTGCGCCTCTTACCCGCACCGCCTTAATATTGGGGTGGCAAGGGGATGCCACCCTCCGATTATTAGATCGCTTCGTCAATCTTTGCCTACCGCGTCTGTTTCGTTGAGTTTAGAATATTCGTAACATTCAGTGGTTTCGTTGTTAGTTATCATTTGATAGGTCACTTTTACCTTTGTTTTTGTAACAAAAAACAAAGGTAAACATTTGAAAACAGTTTAAAATTTTTTTTTTTTTTCAAAAAATTATGCTGTTTACCTGGTAGTCAGTCACAGACACGTGCTATCTAAGTTATCTCTCACCATCAGGCGAGCGCTCTATTTACTATTACCTACTTTTACAAAAAAGGGCAAAATTCGTCGAAACATTGACGCATGTATTTTCACAAATTATCATGCTTGACCTTGAGAATATCTCTTTTTTTAATGTTAATATAATGAGGTGAACGGTAAACTAACCTGATGGATTTTTTTTATAATAGATAGGCTTGCATTTGACCGCCATCCCACCTTACATGACCATTGCAACATTACTCAGAACTTTAAATAGCAAACCAAAGTCCAGGGAATCGCTCCTTCGGCTCATAACTTTAAGACATCATCATCACTATCTTCTGGTACTTAGAATTAATATGTAATTCCACTATATTTAAAAGAACACTTGAAATAAAACGCTCGACACTGGTAAAATACACAAAATGCGATGCCATAAAATAAGAAGAAGTTGATAAATTTAAAAAGTGCAGCTGTAATATATTCCATGTTGTAAACTGGACATTATTACAAGGGGAGCGGTAAACGGACTATAGCTTCGCAACTCGCACAAGGTTTAGTTCTTAAAGCAGGAACGGCTCCTGAATTGCTTATCAGCTAAGTTACGCAACACTTACTCCAGTAAAGTTGGACTTATGTGAACACGTCCTTATGATACACGTCTATTGCCACTCTATGTGTCTTTTGGTAGAAAATTGTAAACTTTGATAACAGAACTCTAGTCTTACAATATGCAAAAAAGCTTTCTTAAGCAAATTGTTTGAAAAATTTAAACACTTTATGTTAGTTTCATACTTCGTTTACCAGGCATTATTTATCGCATTATTTATAATTATATTGGTATTTAAGATTTGACGAATTTTTTCTCAAATTGCAATTGATGGTGCTCACTTGCTGGTAGATCTCCTTTGCAGGAGATCGTCTAGGTAGGTACCACCGCAGTACCAGTTATTCTGCCGCTAAGCAGAAGTGTGTAGACATTACTGTGTTCCGGTTTGAAGGGTATTGCAGCTAGCGAAATACTGGGCTGTTGTGACTAACCATCGAAAGTCTCAAAGTTATTTATTTATTATTTATTAATGATCGCCGCGAGCAAGCAGCAAGCAGCGATGCCCCGGACTTTGTTTTGTTACTCAAAGTTCTGTGTATCGCTGTAATGGTTATGGACAGGCGTTATCTCTTACCATCAGCAGAGCGTCTCATACGTCTCATTACTTTAAGAAAATCTAAAATTACTGAAAGTTGGACAATAAGGCTTTTATATAGTATGTACTAGGTGACAATGCCATGACCATTGGCATTGGTACTCAGAATTTTGAGTAACAAAACAAAGTCCAGGGTATCGCTGCCTTAATGATCATTAAGGCAAAAAACACAAAACATATTATTGTAAACTTTATATTACAAGTTGGTGTCATCAATTGGGTATCAACAGCTACCCTTAATATTATAACTTATGTAATTTTGCTAGTGGCAGTACCTTTCAAACAGAAAAAAGCAGTTTAACACACTACTGCTTCGCAGCAGAATATATTAAAATGCAACTACAAAGATGACAAACTACAAAGGAAATCGACCATCGAAATAAACACGGAAATCATTTTTCTTAAAATTGTCTTAATTACATTGTTTTTCTCGAATTTTCTATTCAAAAACTTCCGCTGGCAAATTAGGTGAAGCTATACAAAGTGCGAGAATACAAAAGGGCTCAATTTAAAGTTCTCAAAGAGGCCTCATAACTAAGGAACAACAAAGAGAGTGCGAAATTTAAATACCGCACATGCGGAACCTTACGGACAAACAATTCTAGAGATGGGCATTCAAAATGTGAGAACTAGAATCGAATTACGATGAATTTAAATTGTGTATATTCTTCGAGTTTATTTTAATAAACTCTCATAAGATTTTTGCAGGAACGCGACAAAATTGTGTCGCTCTATTACGTTATTTTGAAAAGCTTGTGTTTTTTTTTTTAATGTTTGCGTTTATATTTTTACCGTCATAAAATGCAGAATGCAACACACAACGCACACAATTGCACACCAATATTACTTCAAAAATTTTAAATATGTCATTAAATGTGTTTTAAAATACTGATTACATGTCAACACAAAATGTTTTGTATTTGTATTTGTTTTGTACATTTGTAGATGTGCGGAGCGCAAGTTATAGGTATAATGTAGTGAACATGTAGAAGCTTCTAGAAAATTCATCACATGCACGGACTTGGCCGTGTCTCACTTTATCTGAATTTGATTCTGAAAAAATCTAGAAAAGAGTATCCCAAAAGATGAAATGGAATTACGGTGAATTCTAGTTATTCGACTTGTTTGCGGAAAATTTAGAAAACAGTTTTCAATATGTTATATTTAAATGGACTTTCCTATGGCGGGTAATTACCGAAATATTTCAATGTATTTTACTGAAGAAATGATTCTAATTGAATTACCAAATGATAAAAAAACACTTTCTGTTTTTCTGGTATTTTTATAGTGGCTTCAATATAACTATAAAGATTTGTCATTTAATTAGCTGAATACCGCTAACACAATTATTCAATTTTAATTTTTACAACAACAAAGTAAAAATTTAACTTTTCTTCAGAAAATAAGTATATTATTTCTTAATTTCTCAATTAAGCAATTTTTAAGAGATTTGTATTTTTGATTAATTACTAAAGTAATTCGAATAACTAATTAAAATACATTCGAATGACCCGATCATATTACTAACGTTTCTAGCTCTACTAATCTCAGATCCCCGCCCGCGCCCCGTTTTATCTCCTGGGCTCAGGGGGTAAGGTTGCCTTGTCCGACCACATCTTACAGGCCCCAATTCCTACTTCCTTTCCATTACACAGGCGGCGCTGACTAAACATAATCGGCCAACTTCCTTACGAGTCTACCCTTCCGCCGAATTGCCGACATAAAACAACAACCGATATTAAACTCTACCTCCATACAAACAACAGTGAAAATCTACTTCCATGATAATCGAATCAACTATCAATATCTAACAATCAACAAACAACTCTACATACTAAAATTAAAGTAGCTTTTCGTGTGATTCGCAAACATTTTCCAATTTTCCTCCAACGACCGCTGAAGCACCCAAGTTAAGAACATGCACGAACAAGTTGTGCTGTTACGAGCGAACGTTTGAATAGTTTTCGCCGACAAAACTTATTCGACGGGGTGTTTCGGGTGTTTTCTTATACAAAAGACGGGAGAAGGGGAGGGTCATGATAAATAGCATAGTATTAATACAGGGGCCGCGTGTATAGTTTTATGATCTTAGTTTGGTAGTAATATAAATCTGCTTTTCCGTACTTGTACCGTTATTTAGTTTAGTGCCCATAGAGTAGAATATCTCAGCAGTAAAATAGTAATGGCTGTGTAAACGAGTGTGTGATAGCGCTTCAGTGTGACGGTGAGTTTTTTTTATAGTTAACAAGCTAGTTGTTTGACCACAGCTCACCTGATGTTTAAATGACGGTGTGGTTGAAAATAAAGTATAAGTATCTAGCCTGGAATAGAAGTGGCTCTCAAGTGAGGCAGCCGTTTGGTGCTTGATGGCAAATTTTCAACTTGAAGGTAGCTAGCCAGTGGTGTACCTACTAGAAAGTACCCTACCACCATGCTATGGTTTGGTTTCCACACGATGTTTTCTTTCAAAGGCAGTTCAATTCAATTGTTAGGGTTTGAACCCACGTGCGAACCGATCGCGGTAACCACTAAGCTATCATCGCTACAAAATCTGTAATCTGTGAATCTTTAATGTCCTTTTCACATAAGCATGTCACCACCATCAAAGATGATAAACTGAAAATTTATCGGTAACAATCTATGTATAAATACTTTATATACAAATCAGGCGAGATGGTGGTCAAACGTAAGCCTATTTATAATTTAAAAAAAAGAATCGTAGCAAGATCTAAGATATTCTGATATCCTCATCCTCTTAACATTTTAGGATGTAATTTTATATATGTATAACTTACTAACCGAGGTTAAAAACTAGAAGGTTTAACAAGTTCATAACTTTAAAATGTTTTCGAAGGTAATACACTAATTGATTTATTTATAAGCATTTGTTTATTTCCCATAGATAAATTCGTTTTTTTAATTTCTCCAAACGAGCCCAGCACTGTGGTACGTGAGGAGTGCTGTTTACTGTGGCCCCAAGTGTAGTACTTGGCCTTATCTCAACAATATTCATAAAGCGACGCAACGTTTTACTGCAAGTGTAGAGAAAGCTCGTAAACTCTGTAATGCAGTGCTATAATACAAATGCACTGTTTGTTTACTTTGATACATTTTGTGGTACTTTGAAATTTGGTCGTTAGAACAAAATATGAAGCTAAAACATAATTTTACTCGATGGTAAAAAGAAAGAAACAAAAAATATTTTTTCTATAGTACCTATCTAAGATATATATATATATAGCATAGTAGCCGTCTATACTTTGCTATAATATAGTATAATAATAATAATAATAAAGCTTTATTTAATTCAATAAAATAATAGTAATTTCATAGTTTCCTTCTAATTTCGATTAGTTTCATTCCAATTTACAAATAATTTTGTAATTTATACTAATTTGGTAAAAATTAACTTATTTGTAATTATGTATAAAAGCCTCGGGGTTTTTTGCTATAATATAGCACAGTATATTAATATATACTTAAATATGAACACATAATAATTTTCCATCTGTGACGGACTTAAAAGTCAGTATCATTTTCTTCTCAAATGTTATTAGATGGATGTATACTATTAGATGTAGTCCATTAAAGTAATTCCCAAATCCTTAAACTGTAACAAAGTGCACGTCTTTTTGTTTCACTTATGCGGGATTAATTGTTTAATTTTATCGGAAACTCCGACTATAGTTTCGGCCACATGCGGTGGCCTTTTTCATGGAGACAAAGCTGAGTACAACGCGCGCGGCCTCGACTTGCTTCGCACTGCAGAAAATAGCGGTTTCAGTGCGAAACAAGAAGAGTCCGCGCGCGCGTTTTATAGTGAACCATTAAAAAAAATCTGCCATATTGTAGCGCTTATTGAAAAATTGCAAATGCCCATATCAAGGCAATTATTTTCAAAATAGTTTTCTCACCAGCCAATATTATAGATAAAATTTAAACTACGTGTCGTAGCAAATTGCTACGCGTCGTAGCGCCGTAGCCGACCGTAGCAAGATTTCAAATGGTAATTTCTAATCGTTTGAATTCTGAAACGAGATTTCTGCAGAACTAGCAAATTGAAACCATCAGAAAGATTAGGGTTAACGTTCACATAATTATTGGCCTGAATTACGTTGACGTGATTATGTTTTTTAGATCACTCTAATTTAAATCTAGGTAATTTTGTATTATATTGTATATACTGAAATTGCTGTTTGTACAGTTAGTTGTGTTATTTTTGTCTAATTCAACATCTATTAAATATTAGCTGATAAAGCACACCTAGCCTGGAACAAAACTGGCTCTCAAGTGAGGCAGCCGTTAGGTAGCCAGCCAGCCGGTTTTATTTAGCTTGCCCTGTTTGTTGTTGTTAATGTTTTTGGGTCAAATTTAGTCATTGAAATTTTACCCTAAATATCAGATAAATCTGTCAACTCTGGAGTTGATAGACATTTGGGAGTGATTAGTTATTTATGTATATTATTACTAGTTCTGATGGCAATACATAATTTTCAATAAAACCGTTCAAATTAAAATTTTTACTCAATTATTAATAAATACTAAACACAAAATTGTATAACAGGTGGTTATCGCATGTTTACGGATTTCATATAGTAGTACGTATTTTTCCCACGTTCATAGTAATATCACCCTTTTTTAACCCCAACAACCCGTTGCCGGTCTCTGTGACCCGGCGATCGCGGCTGTGACCTTCTAACTTGTATTCGACTTCGGGACAATTCTCAGATGTCACTGCCAGTATTAATAATTTTGTTTTTTTTATATAAAAGTAATGACAAACGAGACGCTCTCTTGATGGTAAAAGATAACGCCATACCATGACCAATGCATCGATACATAGAACTATGAGTTTCAGAACAAAGTCTGGGGCATCGCTGCTTTAACGCTCATTACTTTGAGACATTCGATTGTTAGTCGTAACGGCCCTGTAATTTCGCTAGCCGTAATGTTTACACACTACTGCTGGGCGGCAGAATATCTGGTACTGCGATAATACCTACCTAGATGACCTCAATTACTTGGACGACTTATATACTTACCTACTTGGTGGTAGATCTCCTGCTAAGGAGATCTACCACCAAGTAGGTAAGTAAGTAGTATTTTAAATTTTTGTTTTAAGAATATGACCCTAAAATCCAACCCTGTGTCCCACACACACACACACTGACACGCTTAGATTTTGAGGCATCAGATAATTATTACTTCATGCTGTAACGGCTTAACGAATTTGGATAACATTTGAAAGCAGATGTCCGAAAACGAATGTGAAATCAAAGCTAAAAATGATATCGATAGCTTTTATGTAGCTTCGGTTTCTGTAATCAAATGTAATTTTATCTCAGAGCGACCAGCAATGACCTCGGGGTCAGATGAACCCCTATCTTTCGAGTTCTCACGAGAAACGCAGCTTCTTTAAAGGGTTGAACTAAACGGGATCGCTCTCAATGTAAGGATGACCTTAGTTCACCGTTACCGTAGGAAAGAAGTATATGCAATATTCTCACAGTAAAAAGATTGTAATTTAGTCTCCATCTTCTATGAAATTGTTTATAATGTACTTACTTAAGTGAATTCCATATTGATATCAAGTTTTTTAGATTATACAATCATTGTGCTTATCTTTAGCTTTAATGCCTCACTTAAATGCCTCTACTTAAATGCCTCAGATAACTTTAGAAGGTCTAAGTACATTTTGTGTTGTTTTATACCTACATTTATAGGGAAGAAACTTAAATGATAAAGATGGAATTAGATCTTGAAATAAAAAAAACCTTGAACTAAGCAAATTATTCGTATTTGGTCATGAAAATATGCGATATCAGTGACACACTGATATCTCATATTTTCATGACCAGCAGTTATTATAACCGCAGTTTGGCTTAGCTAAATTAATAATATCATCGAAATTGGCAGAATGCACAGAGTACCATAAAAGAAAGGAAGAAGAAAAAAGACATCTGTTTGTTTGCCATCTATAGCACAATAATCATGTTAATTAGCAAAAAAATACTGTTTAATTTTTCGAGTTTCGGATTCGAAATTAACGCAATCATTAC
The DNA here is from genome assembly GCA_905404145.2 of Biston betularia. Classification (NCBI taxonomy): domain Eukaryota; kingdom Metazoa; phylum Arthropoda; class Insecta; order Lepidoptera; family Geometridae; genus Biston; species Biston betularia. Next base: position 9,752,137 of record FR989879.1, read on the forward strand.
TTTAATGGCTCGCTATTCATTTAAATTGGAATTTACGATAAATTCCTCTACAGGACGTGATGAAAAGGGGTGATATGCTGTAATATGAATTCATACTCAATATTTTTTTTTTAATGTAAAAAAGCAATGTGACGAACGAGACGCTCTCCTGATGGTAAGAGATAACGCCTGCCCATGACCACTAAAACCAACCTTGTTCGTACTTAGCATGGTCGGATACAACAAATTGGAAGTAAGACGTGTATTCCGGGGATTTCTGTCAAATCCGGACATACTATCGATGATGGGACTGAGCGTGCCGAACGGGTACGTGACGCGCCGCCGGCGGCCGCAGCAGTTCTCGGTGCCTCATACTAGGACCAACTTATTGGCTAAGACGCCGTTGGTTCGGTCGTTGCATGCACTGAATCGGGTTGCCCAGAAAATAGATACTTGTGTATGTTCGGTACCAGAATTTAGAATGGCTGTTAATCATGACGTATGCTATAATTTGACATAACAATTTAAGGTGTTAATGTATGAGTTTTATTGTTTGACAAACGAATTTAATTTTGTGACATTTTTAATTTTTATAATAAATGTATGTTGACTAGCACCATCGCTTTAGAGAAACCCTGCAAGGATGGTGTGAAATGATGTAAATAAATAATAAAAATACTACAGAATCAAATATAAAATGCTATACCAATAGGTAACAATCGCAAAATCCACGCAAATACATGTAATTACCAAAATTCAATGTTAATTAAAGCAATTAAATTACTCGTATAATGTTAAGTAGCGTTACATAAGTACAATTGGTCCGTGTATGTATATAGTGGGTCCGATAAGACCGGGTGGGGGTAGAAACAAAATGTAGGGGGTTTGTACGTGAAGACGAGGCGGCGAAGATATGCTATCTCTATAGAGTTGTTGATGCCACTGAAGATTTTTTGAAGTACAATATAGCTTTTTAAAAATCATGAAGAAAGGAGGGAGTCAAGTGTGCCTTCGTATGAGCTTGTACACATCACAATTTATGTTTTTTTTAAATATGTTTTGTAGTTATATGCCCATATACACCTTTAATAACAAATAAATATCATAGGACACATAGGACAGGGTACACACAGCGCCATCTGACCCCAAACTAAGCAAAGCTTGTTGTGCTATGGAAGATAGATAACTGATAGAATACTCACATATTTTTTTTTTTGTACATATGTACTTATAATACATACAGTACACCTTGACACAGAATAAACATTTTTATTTATTTATTTATTTTATTAACAAAATTAAATGGTTACAAGTCAAAAATTTTATACACAAATCAAGCATTTATTACCCGCTGCGTGTAATAAATGCTTGATTTTTACGTAGCCTATGGGTTACTCCAGGGTGTCAGCTACCTCTATATCAAATTTCATTAAAATTGTTCCCGCCGTTTAAGCGTGAAAAAGTAATAAACATACAAACACACTCGCAAACTTTTGCCTTTACAATATTAGTGTGATTTTGTTTTTGTTGGTTTCATCCGCTCTATACAAATCCCGGGCAGTCCACACGGGTAGAGTCCGAGCGACTTTCGTGAGGGTGAAAGCAGTTTGAAAGTCGGGCTGGTATTGATCGAGTGTCTTGCTACCCCTCCCCCCTACCCCGCGGCGCAAGGAGCGCCTAATTCTGAGGAGGACGCCTTTCAATGTAAGAACGTTTTAATGTAGATAGCTGACATAATAATTTTAGGGTCAAATATTTAATATACGTTTCAAATATTTCGTTTCGTTTCCACGCTTGATATTTTGAAACCGCATTGATTAACTTAAGCAACGTTTTTAGTGAAGTTCAAAATTGCTAACAATCATATTTTTTATTGTATCTACTTCTTTTTACGGAACTGTAGTTTGTAATAATGACTACTATTTGAGATGTTTTAATTTAAACTGTGACCCATTTAAATACTGTAAATAATATTAAAACGGTATGAATTTTAGTTTGCGTTTTTATCTGCTAAAAATGACTATTGAATAAAATTTATATTCAAGAACTTTACATAAGTAGAAACTTAATTTTAAATTAGCGACTCTCGAAATTTGAATTACAAATGACACAAAAGAAAGAAGTTTTTCGATACATGGTACAGTCTAAAAACATGAAAGTCATAGCAACAAATAGTGTTTTAATATTTATGAATTATGTAAGAAAGACATTACAAACTTTTAAAGAGAAAAAATAGTTTTTAATTTTTGTAAGCAGTTTGACAAACCCCTAAAAAATTGAAGTAGGTACGCACAAATTTGCTTAATCGCCATATTTTTTTCCGCTAAATAAGATCCTATCAAACCCACCATAAGATTGACAATTGAGTGCGGTAACAGACGAGCTTGAATCGATGGGTTGTAGGATCTCTCAAAATATCACATTACAACTTCAACTCCAGAGAAAAAAATCCCTGCTAGAGTGCTAGATAAGCGCGCTCTATCTTAAACCGCACTACTGCTTACCATTTGGCAACAGGATAGTCAAACGCCAGCCAATTCTGAGAAAAAAACCTTAAGGAATAAAAATAGGATTACGATTTCTTCAAATTTAGAGTAAACAGGTTTATTCTAGGTAAGCAAGAACACCGGCGGCCTTAGCTGTTGCGAGGCCCGGGGCGACAGATCATTGTGAGGCCCTTTTTCTTTGAGTCCGGTTTACTAAAAAATTCGTTCGAGTGCTCGAGTGGCCGTAACATGCTTGCACTAATAATGAAACCGTGCGTTCAGGCGGGATTTTGTTAAGTGCAAGGCGCAAGATACACATACATTCTACGAGGACGCGAGGTCCCTGCAAGAGCGAGGCCCCGGGCGGTTGCCCTGCTTGCCACCCTCTAAGGCCACCACTGAGCAAGAATTGTAGATAACATCACAAACATCATAAACAGAAAAAGTACAGAGAACAAAAGAACCTTACGAAAAAGTGACACAAGTGGCTGTCTTATCGCTAAGAGCGATCTCTTCCAGGCAACCAAGAAAAGAAAAACACGATAGATGACATAAGAAACAGACGGGAGATGTAACACTAATAAGAAAAAAAACGTGTATATAGTAAGTATATAAAAATAATAATAATAAAAGCAAAGAAAAAAAAGAGTACTTTTATTTCGGTTTACAAATACAAATATTTTATTGATAACACCAATGTTAAAAGTCACTTCAAAATTGTAAACATGTCATTAAATAAGTTTTAAAACACTGATTACATGTCAAAATAAGGTATGTCAATATTAAAAAAAATTGACAATTTAAAATATGTCAATACCAAAAATATAGTGTCAATATAATAAAATGACATGACAAAAAAAAACATTTTTTTTGAAATACCGCAAACTTGCATGGTGCGGTAGGTTGCTAGTAGGTATATAATATACACTAACATAGCACCTTGGTTGTCTACAGTAACAAATTAGTACACTTACCTAATCACCAAAGCAAACCCTTAGTGGGTACGCGACCATTAATAATTCACTCTTCATTAAAACTTTCTTTAATACGGTAACTTTAACGGCCTTAGCCAGCAACTTGTACATAACTCAACATGTAATGGAATTTTGCCAGCCCTATTAGCTACGTGATACTTGAGGCAGCCCTTGAGATATTAGAGGCGACAACGTGACCTTATTCTGGTACAATTTCGACATATTTTGGGCTTTAGTTCGGCTATAAACTAAGCCCTTTCGACGTTAAACGGAGTTTGAATTTTGCAAAGAATATTGTTTTCCTAGCGATTTGTTTTTTATGCTTGACAAACTAGGTGTTTGGCCACAGCTCGCCTGGTGTTAAGTGACGGTGTGTTCGAAGATGGTAAACACACTTAGACTGGAATGGATGTTGCCGGAACACAATGTTAGAAGCTTGGCGGTTGATTTTCAATTTGAAGGTGGTAGCTAGCCAGCCGAGTACTAGAAAGTACCCTACCACCATGCTATGGTTTCCTCGCAATGTTTTTCTTCACCGGCAGCTAAAATTTATTGTTGCTGTTTAAATCCACGCCGTTCAGTGTACGAAGCGACCGCGCTAACCATAGAGCTATCATCGCTACGAAGTTCTCTTTAATACTGTTTATGTAACATGCTTGCACTAATAATTTACTTGGTGGTAGATCTCCTTAGCAGGAGGTCACCTAGGTAGGTACCACCGCAGTACCAGTTATTCTGCCGCTAAGCAGTAGTGTGTAAATATCACTGTGTTCCGGTTTGAAGGGTACTGCAGCTAGCGAAATTACTGGGCTGTTGAGACTTACCATCGAAAGTCTCAAAGTAATGAGCGCCAAAGCAGTGATGCCCTGGACTTTGTTTCGTCACTCAAAGTTCTGTGTATCACTGCAATGGTCATGTACAATGATTATTTCTTGCCATCAGGAGAGCGTCTCGTTTGTCTTATTACTTTTTACATAAATAAATAAAAATAATGTATACTTAGAGACTATTTGTGCTCGAGAAACACACAGCAGAAAAAAAAGTGAAAATACATTGTTACGTAGAAAATGAGTGAAGGCGTCTTAGCCCTACATTTTGTTCTTGTTTAGTACTCGAAATTTACGCACATAAATACCTACGTCAAGACATTACGTTTTTTTACGTTTTACGTAAGACATTACGACGTACAAATTCATCAGGGTTTTAATGGCAATAAAAAATAATCATTATGTGAACAATTAAAAGCAAATGAATCTAATTTTTTCATAAATATTCTATAAGTTATCTAGTACAAGCTTTGCGTAGCTTGAGGCTAGATGATGCTGTGAAAAATGACCCATTTTTTTCCTTCTTCTAATGTAAATTATTTTTTACTAGCTGCGCCCCGCGGTGTTACCCGCTACATGTTTTCGGGATAGTAGCCTATGTTCTAATCCAGGGTCTCAGCTATCTCCGTACCAAATCGCATCCAATTCCGTTCAGCAATTTTGCGTAAAAGATTAACAAACATCCATCCAAACTTTCACATTTATAATATTAGTGGGATTTATGTTTGTTGTTTCTTTTTGTATGTATTATAATGTTGAATGTAATACAAATTTGTTTTATGTCTCAAATAAAGTGTTGTGTGTTGTTGACAGCCCTGTTGGTTCATTGGTATTGTCTGCTTCGAGAGCTGAAAAGCGTGGGTTCGATTCCCACTCAGGACTAACATTTGTGTGACTAACATCGATGTTTGTTCTGTGCCTGGTACTGTATGTATTAAAAGTATGTATTTACAAAAAAAAAGTATTTAAGGATTCTGTCAGCTGTCTGGTTCCCATAATACAAGCTTTGCTTAGTTTTTTTTTGTAAATACATACTTATAATACATACAACCAGACACATAACAAAAATTTGTTTTCATATCACAAAAATGCTTATCCTGGGTGGGAATCGAACCCACGCCCTTCAGCTCTTGGAGCAGACACACTACCAATGAACCAACAGAGCTGTCAATTTATTATGTATTATTAATATTTATTCATGCATTTTATCCATCTGTTTTGGAAACCCGATATAAATTACTAGAATAACTTGATCTTAGCAATGTTTTCAGAATACTAACCCCTGATCGCAACCGAATACTTTCTACCGTTCTCGTCTTACACACTCCACTTGATTAATGTGTGTGTTGTTGCCTTAATCACCCACTCGAGATGGCCGTGTGGTGATCCTTTGACCCTCACAGCCGCAGCGATAGCTGTAAAGTACTTTGTTTTCTGCTGAGGGAAGATTTAAAGCAATTTCATTGAATACATTTCTTCGTTTCATCTAGGTTCAATTTAGCTAAACTTATCTAGTTATAACTCCGATCTGCTTGACCTAATTCCACACTGCCCATTCTTCTATCGCACAGCTAGGATATTAAAAAGCCACACTGCTTCATTCTAAAAACCTGAACTAAACCATCACTTACCTTCCACCTATCACCTTCATTGTAAGAACCCCGTAAACAACGGAATTTGTTCTTCTAGGCACGCGTGGAACCAACTTAAGCCCCATCATCACTAAGATGGTATGAGCAAACGCAAGCGTAACTATTTTTTTTTTAATGTTTGGTTACGTACTAACGTTTTGACTCGACGTTTCTCTTCCGTACGGACAAGGAATGGCACAAGCTAACGGCTTCCTGAGAGATTTGTAATCTAATTTTTTTTTATAATTGACAGGCTAGGTGTTTTGACCAAAGCTTACCTGATGTTAAGTGACGGTGTGGTCGAAGATCGTAAACACACCTGGCCGAGAATGGAACAGGCTCTCATCTCAAGTGAGGCTACCGGAACACAGCGTTAGGTGCTTGGCAGCAGATTTTCAACTCGAAGGCGGTAGCTAGCCAGCCGAGTACTAGAAAGTTGCAGATCTTTTCAAGGTCAGAGTGAATAGGTATTTCTCCGTACTTCATTTTTGACCACAAAATCACTTACAAACTTTTACATTAATAATGAGAGTAATATGATATTTATTGTAATTAGTATTGTATAGGAAAATTCTAACATTAAATCACGAAATTCGCCTACAAATGTCAAGCTCAAACCTATGCCGAAATCAAATAAAGGCCATCCAGAATCTCATTCTATTTCTACGAAACAACGGTTCCAAACGCTCCAAATTCCGTCCCTTTTTGCAATTTCACCAAATACACCCGATCGTCTCGACACGGTCGCTTGCCATAATTAATGGACCTCCTACAAAGTGGGCATTAAGAAGGGGAGGAGGGGGTAAAAGGGGCCACACTTTAAGGCGGCCGGTCCCGGTTTGCTCCCGGGTGTATTTCTTCTTGCGCTCGGCGCTCCTTAGGTAGTCGACCCCACAAACAGCGACCAATTTAACTTAAGCTGTTAAATTTTACAGTATCCGTTTGGCAGTGGAATGGATAAAGATGTTTGGAGGGTCTTTTTAGGCTGGTGCAGTTATCTTCGAACATTCCTTGGTGGGTTGGGTAAGGGGCAGTGTGGTTGTGTGCGTGTTCCTCAACTTTAAGACCAGTGTTGCCTGATATCTATCTATTAATTTTAATAAAATTGTTTTTTTTTTCTTTATGTGCTATAAATTGCGAATCCACAGACATCAACAGGGCATAAAACTTATTTTACACTAAATTTAAATAATATTTTTTATAAAGTTTGGTTGCTATGAGGATTGCAATTTTTTTATTGATTGTGTGTATAAAGTTATCGAAAATGATGTCAAAGGTATAAAATGAGGATAAAACTAATTAACTAATTAAAGAAGTTAGACTTTACTGCCATATCGAATGAAAATTTAAGAGAGACTAAAAATTGCTATACCATGAAAAAGTAATTTGACAATATCCGTTGTATGCCAATAGTGAAACGAGTAGGTACCATTTTAGTAGGAGATTTCGAGACATGGCAATACAATTGAAGACTGTTAGCGGGTCGCAATCAGAACGGGAGCTTTTCATTGCTCTGTTATCTACGAGTTGTTTGTTTCGTTTGTTTAGTACAATGTTTGATTGTTAGAGGACTAATTTGAATCGATTGTTGTGGCATTATATTGGTAATACCTACTGTTGCCTTGCTTCATGATCAGTGTCAGTTTCCAGGCAGCTCGAAAGTCTTTCAAATTCAATTAAAACGTTATTTTCATGGCACTAAAATACATAATATGTATACATTTGTAGTGATGATAGCTCAGTGGTTAGCGCGGTTGTTTTACATGTCAAAGAACGTGAGTTCAAATCCCAACTTTAAGTTTGAGCTGTCGGGGTGGAAAAACAACGTGAGGAAACCATAGCATTGTGGTAGAGTACTTTATAGTGGGTACTCAGCTGCCAAGTTAAAAATAATCCGCTAAGCACCTAATGGTGTGTTTTGGTAGCCTCACTTGAGAACCAATTCCATGTAAGGCTAGGTGTGTTTACTATCTTCAACCATACCGTCACTTAACATTAGATGAGCTGCGGCCAAATACCATAACTGTCAATCTGAAAAATAAAAATAAACTATTTCTCAGAGTATTGAGTGCCAATGTAGAGACGCCTTGGACTTTGTTCTGGTTTTCTTTATCATAATTTTTTCATAACGTTTTACATATTTTGCGAATTACTGGAGCACAGAATATAAGTATACATTGTTTTACATAGATACAGGTTTTATAATACCAAAAGTGACGAATATACATATTATATACATACATTCATAACATTTTACTTTAAAGACATTAAAAGTCTGGGATTCCGGTAAAATATATCAGCTCATTTGTAATTTAGGGTTGCCTCACGTTTTTATTGAATAAAAATAATCACAGAATTACTAAAACTTATTAATTAAAAAATAGACTGATTGACCATCCGAGAAATGAGAGAGGCAGATAAAATTATGGCAGTATTTCAAAACCTAACCTAAAACATAAACATCAGTAGGTAAACAACAGTGCCTCATGTTTATTGAAGCTAAAAAAAGACTTAGCTAATCACTCTTTAGATATTTTTTTACTCTGAATAGCCTACACCCTGCTTAATGTAAAGCTATAAATAAAAAATATGTTTGTGTATTCTATCAACTATCTGACTGCCATGGTACAAGCTTTGCGTTAGTTTGGGGTCAGATGGCACTGTGTGTAACGTCATACGATATTTTTTTTAGAGTGTAAGTATTGTAAAATGAAGACTTTTGGCCTAGATACTAGCTATTTAACCTACCGTTTATCCTATTTACTCTCGATTTGAACTCACCCATATTGTATCTTTCGAGGAATACAGACTCCGATCCATAATCTCGCCGTGAAAAATTAAAAAACATCTCTTTATGTTACACATTTTTTTTCTACTGAACATTTATTTTAAATGGTTGACAGGATAGGTTTTTTATCACAACTCATCTGATGTTAAGTGACCATGTGGTCGACGGTGGCAGACACACCTATCTTGAAATGACACTAACTCGCAAGTGAGGCTGCCGGAACACACTGTTAGGTGATTCATGACAAAAGAAACATTGTAAAGAAACTTTCCCGATCATATCAATTCTCATTTTGAGATATAAAAGAAATCAAAGCAACCCTAGTCCTCACCACGTCTGTTACTCGAATGCTAAAGTGGCGGAAAAAGATTAGCATAAAATTGTCTTCTTGTAAGGTCCAGCCGCGCTTAATGCTCCTCTGAACATATTTCTATCTCTTTTTTTATCTTTCTCTTATTTTATCCATTTGACTTTCAAATTAGACCTATTTGTGGGAGTGGATTTCTTTGTAAAGGCTAATGTTGTCTTGAAAAGAAAACCTGCTGGGTAAATATTTTTATAATAGGTAGATAATTATTTTATGGTTAGCGACAGAAGTTGAGGCGATTCAAATTTTGTCAAAGACTTGTCAAAAAATGTTTATCTTTTTAACCGACTCAAAAAAGAAGGTTTTTATATGTATGGTCCACGATTATTCCGCTAATTATGAACCATATAAATTTTATCTTTTAGAAATCTTTCAAGTGGTCAAAAAATTACAAAAATCTTAAAATTGTATGTGTTGATGATATATTCGTTTATTTCGAAACCTTGCTGTTTTTTATAGTTGTCGGGCTAGTTGTTTTACCACAGCTCACCTGATGTTAAGTAACGGTGTGGTAAAGCACACCTAGCCTGGAATGGAACTGTTCCATTGAAACAGTGTGTTTAGTTGGACTAGGTCATAGAGTCCATTTTTTTAAATTGTCATTGTCATTGTTTGTCATCATTTAGGCCGCTATCAATGGGCATAGTGAATAAGTATCTACTTATATACATAATTAGTATTATGGTTTATTGTAATTTCTATTCGGTTTCGACATAAATGTGCCGTGTAAGAATTTTATGAGCAAAGCAGTACAAAATACACACACGTTCGCTTTTAAAAATACCATCAGCAATACAGAAAACAATACAGAATGTAAATGGACAGAGCGATCGACATTCCAAACGCGGTACGAACCACTCGCTTAATAAAGAAATTCTGAATTGTCGCCGCCGCAACATCGAGCAATAGAAATCTCCAAGTGTCCCGCGCGAAATCGTAAACGGACAAGCGGCCAGCGGGCAGAATACAAAACAGCCCGACCCACCCCACCCTCCCCTCGCACCCGTTCCATACCCTTCTTCCTTAATGTAACAAAGACACCCCTCTTACGCTTCGATGTATTTGTGTAGTTTTATTGTAGGTGTGTGTGTAAGGTTTGGTGTATGTGTGCGTCCGGTAGTGTGAGTGTAGTTTGAAATATTTCATATTAAATTTCAGGCCTCCATCAATAATGCTCGGGTTATCTTTTGTTGGGAGTTCGGTCGGGTTAGTAGGAAAGGTTCGAAATTTTGGCTAGTTTGAGAAAACTATTGAAATATCGACCAAGTAAATATCGTATTGTTTGAGAGTACCTACACTACTTCCAACAAATCACGTTATACTTATATAATACTAGCCGCGCCCCGCGGTGATGCCCGCTACATGTTTTCGGGATAAAAAGTAGCCTATGTTCTAATCCAGGGTCTCAGCTACCTCCATCCAAACTTCATCCAAATCCGTTCAGTAGTTTTTGCGTGAAAGAGTAACAAACATCCATCCATCCGTCGATTCATCCAAACTTTCAGATTTATAATATTATTTCGAACATATCTCGTGTATACAAAAAATGTTATGATTTATTTTTTTATGAATAAATTTACCATCAATAATGAATTATTAAATATAACAAAATAAATGATATACCAATAAGAATAATTTAAAATTCTTGTTAAATACATATAGCACCAATTCCGTAATGCACACGAAGGTTTCTAATTAGTTAAAAAGTGCCAATAAGAAAACCTTTCACGCAAATTGCCTGAACGCTTAAGGTTAAAGAAAAACCGTCCCGACGCCGCAGCGCCACTTTGTGGGATGAAAATAAAATAGAATGGAGAATAAAAGTTGTTGGCAAAGTGTGAAAACTTCGCGGTGATACCACTTTGCCCCGTCCTCCTCGCGTTATTTAGAAAAGTGTGATTTTGTTTTCATTCTTTTCGTAATTTGGCTTTATTTTGGTTTAGAAGTAATTTTTACTACTTTATATCAGAACGTTTCTCATATTTTTTTTATAACTAATGGATGGATAGCCTGGTAGATAAATTGCAAACTTAGAAGCTTATACGTAAACGCTCAGAAAAACACAATGAAAATTTCTGGTCGCATTCAAGCCTTTCTTCTAAACTTGTTCCACGATAGACCGCATCTTCGTTTAACCGCAGATGAGACGACGGTCAAACGCAAGCCTAGTTATTAGCAAAAAAATAATTTTGCAACGTAGCTACATGATTTTTCTGTGTTTCTCCAAAACTCGACCTAACTTATTACTTATAGCATGCGACGCGCTAATACATAGGTACCAACATAACGAAGTCCCTTCTCAGCGTATCATTAGCATAATGACGACCGGAACACGCGGAAATAAATCTCGGGGAAGGTCTCACGTAAACAAACCTACACACTTGTATTAAGACCTCCTCACGGATTTACTTGCTATCCTACACGAAAAAGTAGTAGGTAGGTAGGTACCCACAAATGTTTCAGCACGGTAATTTGCCAAAAAAATTGTCGTCAAGATTTCGGTACTAATAACATGTTTAAAAATGACCGCAATACGTTTTAGTTTCCATTTACGCCCGCCGTAATATTACTGTATCCATTTACATACTTTTCAATATTATAAATGTGAATGTTTGTATGGATGGATGGATGTTTGTTACTCTTTCACGCGAAAACTACTGAACGGATTTGGATACAATTTGGTATGGAGGTAGCCGAGACCCTGGATTAACACATAGGCTACTTTTTATCCCGAAAACATGCAGCGGGTAACACCGCCAGTTGACAATAGTTGGTATTCTAATCTTCAGATATAACTTTGCATAGAATATAGGTGGAGACAAATTTACTTATTGGACGCAACTACACCTACGAGTAATTGGCAGTGCAGTAAAATCAGTTTAACGTATTGTATTTTTTTCCAAAAGTTGTGTTTTGTTTCGAGTGTTTATTTGTAAAAATAGTGATGAGCTTATCATAAAGCGCTGAATTACGTGCGTGAGTGTGGGGAAGTTGTAAGTGAGATGTGGTAATTTATTTATATTTTTGATTGTTATTTATTTTTGTATGTTTTGTAATACAATTTAAATGTAATGGAAACTTGTTTTACGTCTCAAATAAAGTGTTATCTATTGTTAAACATATGTTTTCATGTTGCTTTCAAAACTCCGTCTAAACTTCCATCAATAAAGTTGTCATTACTTTACTAGGACATAACTCTTGACCCTATAACTTACTAACCACTAACATTGTGACTATGATTGTAACTTAAATTTGCTTAACTTGATGTTTTATTAGATAAATGATTAAAAGAATCGGAATAAGTACTTGACACTATCAAAATGCAACGCCAATTATAAAATAAAAAAGTATGTCAATGAACATTGTAGGACCATGGAGTCTTCCCTCATATTTGCTGCGAAACATTATATTAATACCTACTACTTTTTCTGATCTGTGTTAGTTTTTACCTTTTAAAAAATGTAAATAGGATTGCGTTCGACCGCCATATCACCTGATGTTAAATGAAGATGCGGTCTACGATGAAGCATGCTTGCATAGAAAATATCGATTTACTCTCGAAGAGACCCAGATTTATTTATCAGTTTAGTGTATACCTTGTAGTTGTTTAGTTACAAGGGAACACATATAGAAACTGCTGAAATAATTTTAATTTTTATCGTAGTCGGATAAATAGAACTTCAGAGCGCTGACCAATCTTAGCCAAAGGTTATGGAATATCTTTAAGTTTTTATTAACTTCCCGTTAACGTGAGTGAACACCACTACCCACTAAAAACCCTGGAGTGGTCCACCTCGGCGCTTTGTGTCGAGGCTGCGGGCACGCTTTCGCACTCTACCGCGGCCTCGACAGCGCTTGTCCTCGCGGACCCGCCTCGGGGAGCCTAAGCTCACCCCGCAACAATGACGATGTGTCCGAAGACCAGACACATCGTCATCCACCTCGGAGACCAAACCAGCAAATGGGCGTCGGACAGGAACATCATCCCCTAATAAAGGCACCCTAACCGCTTAGTGTTTTTGGTCACGTAAGCTAGATGAGGCCTAACATTCTATGTGAAAGCTAAAACTTAGTATAAACTCTAATTCCATAGCGTTTAGACTTAAAATCTGATAAAAAGATTGGTAAAAATATGTTTGCCGATTTAGGACTGACCGATAATTTTCTTTGGAACGCTCCGATGGCGCGAATAATTGTGTTTTTCAAGTTGGCAGCGCCGGAATGTGGAAGATTGAGTGCGAGGCTTGAAATAGCCTTTGAACATCTAATGCGTTCAAAAAATTATATAAAGCACTTAGGTACCTACTTATGTACATATTTAGATATATATTATGTGTTATATTTCTGTAACAAAATATTTTAGATTTGCAGAAATCAAAAGATAAATAGATAAGTATGTAGAAAGAAATCTATTCAAAATTTTCACGTAGAAATAACAACTGTCTTTTTACTATTTTTTAAAGTCACATAAACTCCGATCAAATTTTTCCCAAGGGCTAATTGAGGCTATCGAAAATAATATTAAGTAAATTAAACTCCCCTGTCCCTGTTTAAGATTATAAGATATTTGTCAAAAATAATACTACTCTCAGTAGTCCGTTAAAACACAATTTAAAAAACAATAATCTTGAGCAAAGACAAAAACTGTTTTTTTTTTTTTGCTGAAGTAGGTATGACATCTATTTCGCAGTAGCTGACACTTTCTAGTACAACTACTCATCAAAAGATGTCGCACCGTAATATTGTAGTGTGTGTGATCGCCACTATGAGCGCTGCGGTCACTGCTCCTATTAGCGACATCCAGTGTCGAGTAGAACTACTATTATTTTTACAGTCCCACTGCAAAGGCCTTTACTTTCCTACGTTCAGTCTATTTTTCTTCGAACATCGAATTATCTCTTAGGCTTAATTTTATTTGAAAATAGATTTATTTGAAAAAAATGACAATAACTATAGGGAGTTTTGGCGGGAACGCGGGAAAGTCTCATCGCCGCATTACATCTATTATTATTTTCAAATTTATTTTACTTGTGTTTGTTCGAGAGTTTATGTACAAAAATAGTAGTGTTTTATTCATAACATTCCGAGTTACATGAATGCGTGAAAGTGATACCTAGATAATTATAATGTAGTGAAAGTTCACTTTTCGTGTTGCTTCCAAAACTCAATCGAAAATAATACCTAATTGTTGTAAAGTCATTATCTACTACTTTACTAGGATATGACCGGACTCGACCAAGACTTACTTTTTGACTTAATTTTTCACCAAATATTTGAAGATATCGAAACACTTAGCACTGGGTAGGTACCTAATGTACTAAGTGTATAACGCCAAAAACAAAAGAAAAAAAATCTAAACTTAAATTTTTAAGTTACACTTAGGTAACTATGTACCTACCTACTTAAAAGATAAACTCGTAACAAAGAATTGTGTGCAAAAAGGCCAACCTGCGTACTTCTTTGTTCTCTAGATGACTTTGTAACTCTTGACATATTTTTTTTTTTTTTAAATATTGGATATCTTGTTTTGACCAAATCAAGTTCCTATTACGCCATCTTATGAAATTTTAGTTTCATTCTCTAAATAAATAACAAGGAGTGCTGAATAAGGTGTAGGTATACTCTACTCTGCAGTTGAACTATGATTCTAGAATTTTAATTTGTGTGAAATACGTATACCGTAAGTTGAAGTATGAAAATACTCAGTACATATTTACTATCGCCAGGGGGCACTGCCCTACTTTCTAATTTTTTATTTACCTAGTGCCAAATCAATTACCAAATTGATATTGCTCTACTTGCGACAATTGCCGTCCTCGTTTTTAACTCCAAAACGATAAAATATCTCGTATTTTAAATATGAAGTAAAACACGTTAAGCAGTTGGACGACTCTCCAGGGATACCGGTCCAGCAGCTGTGGACAACACAAAGAACACCAGGCCCTGCGGATGACCATTGTCTGCAGATTAGAGGTCAACTTGGGGCGACGAGTCTGGGATGACGATGATTCTAATTTTTTAAATTGTTAACGCAGCAAGCAAATTCGATCAAGCCATTTTGAAAAAAAAAACAGATATTTTTGTTATATTCTGTGTACGTTTGTAAAAAGTAATGACATATGTACTTAACGCCACCTTTCTCTTCGTGATTTTGACTTTATGTAAATTTGATTCTACTGCAATATACTTCTAACTTAAATTTTGCTAATTTAACAACGATCAAGAAAAACGTTATTTCAAACTGAAAACTAAAGAAACGTGCGATCTCTTAACAGAAATTTTCTAACTATAATGTAAGTAATTTCAATAATATACTTAGATAGTATCTGTCATTTCCCTCACTATAAGTAGGTACCTATACCTACACACTTGCTTAGCTTAAAGTCGTCATTTAGAGACAAAATTTACAAAGGTTTAAAAATGGATATGGTAGGTATAGATAAGATGACACTTTATTGTTCACACAATATAATATTTATTTGTCTTTTAACAAGTTAGGTGTTTTACTACAGCTCACCTGATGTTAAATGACGGGGTAGTCGAAGATGGTAGCACACCTAGCCTTGCATGGAGCTGGTTCTCAAGTGAGACTTAACACTATTGGAACAACAAGCGGTCTTATCCCTAAGAGTGACCTATTCCTGGCAACCTCAAATTGTTTACAAGTTGCTACTGAAAATATAAAAAGCCTTTTTGGTTTTAGTAAAGTATAAAAGTATTTTTTTTTTACTAGGATAGGTTCGTTTTTTAAAACAAAAATCTATAGATACGTTAATCCAGTTTATCTGTGCTTATTAGAAATTTATCCAAATCCGTTAAGCCGTTAGAACGAAAAAGTAACAAGTAGACTAAGTTTTTTTAACATTAGTGTAATTATTTTATTTTCTTATAACCCCTTTAATACCCCTTTTTTGTTTAGACTTAAGTAGAAACTTGCATTTAGTTAGATATTTGCTGCACATGACAAACCTTATTTGGTTTGGTTTTATTTTGTGCAGTACATTCCAAAGCTAGAAAAATGATCTTATAACTTCTATCTAAAACTGATATAAAAATAGAATACATCCAAAAACTTTTTCGCATACAAGAAGCGTAAAAAGTCTTAAAAATTTTGAATTAGCTTTTCAAATGTGTATAAAAACTAAAACCTCTTTTACAAATTGATACGTCATACAGGTCACAAAGAAACAAAAATATCTATCTAAGTATTTAAAAGTAAAATACTATTAAAAAAAGAAACATAAACCCGCAACAAACATGGTGTTAGCGTTAAAATATTTATTCATTCGTGACATCGTGTGGCGAATATTGAGACCGACATCCAAGGAAATAGTAAAAATCGTGCGCCAACACAGTCGTACACAAAAGTGCTTCCAAAGTTAAAAAAAACCCCCCTTTATCATTTCTGTCAACAACAATACAGTTTCGGCACCTAACGTATAACTAACTTTCTAGTAGTATACTATAATATCAGTATATCATTTAATTTTTAAAGACATTTTTACGTAAATAAGTCCACCCGTTGCGTAAAAAAATGGTTAACAAGCTAAGTGTAAGACCACAGTCTTATTTTAAATAACGGTATAGTCGAAGACGGAAAACACACCTTGCCTAGAATAGAACTAAACATCAAATGAGGCTGGAGTAGGTACTAGAAAGAACCACCGTACAAAACACCATACTGACAGAAAGAGAGGGGGAGAGAGCAGTCGATAGTTAGATTAATAAACTTTTTGTCACTAACACCATAATTATATTGTATATACAATCAGATAAATTTAACTGAACGAAATATTTTTGTAAGATAACTAAAGCATATTTTTTTATTTTTTTTAATTTAACCGCATTTCAAATTATGTAATTAATAATATTTAAATAT
The DNA here is from genome assembly GCA_905404145.2 of Biston betularia. NCBI lineage: Eukaryota > Metazoa > Arthropoda > Insecta > Lepidoptera > Geometridae > Biston > Biston betularia. The sequence continues at coordinate 9,769,068 of FR989879.1, forward strand.
TTTGACCAAAATTGTTTGCCATACCCTAATGGGGTCATATGTACTAGGGGCAACATTGTTAAATTGATAAGCATAAGAACCTGTACATATGTTGCAATAAAGTATTGAGTATTGAGTATTGAGTATTACCTAGTGTATTCGACGTGCACACAAATAAAAAAAAATAGTACAGGTTGTTCTGTAGAAAATTGACAAACGCTCTTTAGCCCTATAACTTCACTCGATATACGAGAACTATAGGTATACGCACATAAGTATTTTGTGGTACCAGGGTTTCCGCTACCTCCATAACAGCCTTTTGAGCGCAAAAAAGTAACAAAGATACAAACACACTTACTCCCACAAACTTTCGTCTTAATAATATTTTTGTGATTATAAGCTACAAATTAAACATTATTATGAAATTAATAAAATACTTTGACATATTTAATTTTTAACCTGAATACCTGTTTTTTTTTAATTTAATTTTGAACAATTTCAATTTAAGCGACACATTAAAGAAATCCATAACACTTTTTTGCTGAACGGTACCTGTTGAACGCGCCTCATCTTTTTGTTTCCCATACGCGATCCGTGTTTAAAAATCGAATAAATCAAAATAACCGATCACAGGACAAAAGCTCATTCACAATTTAAAAATAAAACCAGTTTTTTTTTCTTTATTATTTTTTTGATGGCATACAGCATCCGCGGAGTCTGATCTTTTGTAAGGATATCAAAAGACAAAGTGGCTTCGATGAACCGGTTTTGATTTTATTATATTTTTTTTTCTTTTTGTGTCGTTATTTGGGTCAGCAACGGCTAGTTCGCGCGTTCTAAACTTGAATCAGTTTAAACTGAATCTCGATAAGAGAAGCTGTTTTTTGTGTAATACGCAGGTACTTTGGAGTAGTTGTGACAATATTATTTTAACACTAGGTATACATATAAACTGTATACCTACTGTACATATGAAATGTATAGTCATGATAGACGTTTAGTCGCGGATATCTTTTTCATACCAAATGTTAGTAAAACATTTAATTTGTGCTACGAGTATATCCTTTCGTGAAACTTTCAATTAGCAGAATACCAACATTTATGGTAAGTGAAAAAAATCTTCTATTTAAAGAATTTTTTTTTTTAAATAAGTACATATGTACGTAACTTGATGATGTAATTTTTTGATCCAATTCGCGGAGGTGCTCAGAATTTTTTTTTGCTATGCATACGGCATTTTCGTTATTGTTAAATGAATTGATTTTTGTCTAAATTAATGGACGCCCATATAAAAATTTCGCTGATCGTGAAAAAAAAACAATCATAGAGAAAAAACTTGTAGGTACCTGACCTATTTACTCGGGTACCTATAGTGAAAATGGTTAACAAAGTAACTGCAAAAAAAAAGTCAATACAATCGAACATGTAGAATAGGGTACGTACCATTCGGGTATTGATTTTGCATCCCCTTTCTGCAATTTTTTCTACATAACAATGAAGAAAGTAAAGGAGGAGTTTGAGGGCCCGCACCCCTGCCTGTGACTGTGTGCGTGTAGTGGCGCGTGTGTGTGTGCGTGCTGAGACGATCGCGATTCAAGCGAGGGGAGGCGTTTGGAGAGGTGAATGATTTTGATACTTTCGAATCCAAAATATTTTGCCGATAACGGACGTATTTATTTATTTATTCAGATCACAAACACTATATACATTACAATATTCATAACGATACAATAACAAAACAAAAACTAAATGTACAGTAAGTATAGGTGACGACGACATGCATACAAATATGAGGTTAACAATTAAAAGTTTAGAAATATCAAATACTAGCGGACGCCCGCGGTTTCACCCACGTAGTTCCCGTTCCTGTGGGAATACAGGGATAAAAAGTAGCCTATGTCAGCCGGGGATAGTGTAGCTTCCCAACGATGAAAGAAATTTGGATTCTTCACTCCAAGAAGTAGTCGAACTATCAGATAAATTTAAACGTTTGACGTTCAGTTTTTATGAAAACGTCAAACGTTTGACGTAGTCAAACGTTTAACATTTTTGACGTCAAACGTCAAACGTTTGACGTGGTCATAAAGACTGAAGCTGAGTACAAGGCGCGCACGGTACCCCTCGTCTTGCTTCACTCCAAGAAGTAGTTGAACTATCCGATAGAATTAAAGGTTTGATTACTAATTTTGATTTAATTACGTTTTTTTTTTTAAATAGCTGACAGGTTTGGTATTTGACCACAGCTCACTTGATCTTAAGTGATGGTGTGGTCGATGATGGTAAAGCACACCTAGCCTGGAATGGAACTGGCTCTCAAGTGAGGCTGCCGGAACACACCGTTAGATGCTTGGCGGCAGATTTTCTACTTGAGGGTGGTAGCTAGCCAGCCGAGTACTAGAAAGTACTCTACCACCATGCTATGGTTTCCTCACGATGTTTTCCTTCACCGGCAGCTCAAGCTCATTGTTGGGGTTTGAACCCACGCCCTTCGGCATGCGAACCGACCGCGCTAACCACTGAGCTATCATCGCTACATCACATCTACGACTACATCTACGATCACGTTTAACCACGTCAAACGTTTAACCACGTCAGCTTCCATAGTAAGTCCCAAACCCTCTCATTCCTCCTATAAGAAATGAGGGGTCGAAGAAAGCATCTCTTAGCGCCCCTCCTTGCACTCACACAAGCAAAGCCGTTTGCGTATCTAAAAAAATACTCAAAACACACACATAACCTGAGCTATCAATAGAATCATTAGAAGCATTTCTTTGATGCAGCCTGCTTTTAGAGGACCACGGTACCACTTTACGATTGCGAAAATGGTACACCATTTTCAACCTTATAGCTATAAAAACATGATCATAAAATGTAGATAGAACTGATATGAAATATGTTGGTGAAGGCGTAATTGCGTCTTCGCCTGGCGATTTTTTCTTTTACTTTGGAAAGGGGCTAGGGAGCTACCCTCGCGTAGATTTCGTTTGAAGTAAGCCACGTCTTGTAAGATGGATGAATGGTGTTTTAAATTTTGACAGTTTTTCCATATTTTTTTTAAATAATAGAACGTATTTTTTTTCTCACTTTGGTTTGGTTACTTTGGAAATTCCTGATACTATGACTTATTTTCAACAGTCTCAACAGCCACTTCTCTAGCTGCAGCACACAGTAAAGTTTACACACTACTGCAAGTCTGTAATTTTTCTACAGGATTCATTTCGGAGAATGTGCTACTGAGCAGTACGGCATTTTTTTTAAATTACTTATAGGCTTGCGTTTGACCCCCAACTTGCCTGATGTAAAGCGAAGATGCGGCCCACGGTGGAGCACGCTCGCCTAGAATAAACCGATTCACTCGCGACTTGAAGGCACCCAGATTGTTTCTATCAGGGAACACCCACTCGGGCAGCAAATTCCATTGCTTAGCGGTTCGTACAATGAAGGTAGACTCGAACCATTTAGTTCGAGTCTACCTTCATTGTATTCCAAATATCGACAATGAAGCGATGTCGCTTCTTGGTGACCTTGTACTTCCATCCCCTTTTTACTACAGGACAAGTAGTGCCAATAACACCCATATGTAGAGGAATTTCCTTGGGTACGTACCAAACGATTTGACTCTACGTTTCTCATCCGTGCGGCCAAGGAACAAGCTGCCGGCTACCTTATTTCCTGACAGATATAATCTAGAACTTTTCAAGGTCAGAGTGAATAGGTATCTTCTAGGTATGCGTGCTTCATCTTCGACAACATCGTCGCTCCGAAACGCTAAAAAAACTACAGCTTGGTGTCAGAATATCTGGTGCTGCGGTATCTGACATTAACTTTTATATACTTATAAGACCTATGTAAATTTCCTACATGCAATAAAGTATTGGTAAAGACGTGTTTTAGAGTGGAGACCGCGAATTGGCAAACGTAGCGTAGGACGCCCTGAGACTCGATGGAGTGACGATATACGTAGGACAGCTGGCGGTGAATGGAAGCGAAAAGCCAAAGATCGGGCTGAGTGTCTTGGGAGAGGCCTGTGTCCAGCAGTGGACTACAAAAGGCTGATGATGATGATGATGATGAATAAAATATTGAGTATTTACTCATAACTTATCAAATTATTGTAAAGGGTGCAACGCGACCGTGACTGATCGATTTTAATATTAACATTAGAGACGACCGCAAACCAATGCGAAAGGGGGATGTATACATGATGATATATTGAGCTAGATAAATCTTAATAATAACTACAGATTTATAGCTTTTACATGTATAGTAAAAATTTTAGATAGATGTTAGTTCAGTAAAAAAAACGAGTCGATCTTCCATTTAAAAGTTTTTCTTTTTATTATAGAAGTATTGGAATGAACTAAACGCTCTCCTGAATTTTAAGAGATAACGCTTGTCCATGACCATTGTAGCGGTACTTAAGTAAGTAGTTTCTTGATCGATCGCGATCTTTGACAAGTTAGGTGTTTGACCACAGCTCACCTGATGTCAAGTGCTCGGACTAATCGCTTCGATTCCACATTCTTCATACGCACAGTGAGGATGTGCCAGCCTGTGCTCTGCCAGCGTCTGTTTTTCCCGTGAAGTACAATTTGGGTGTCTTCAAATCTAGAGTAAACAGGTTTATTCTGTATAAAAAAAAAAGTTTTATTTTATGATTTAGGTCGAAGATGGTAAACACACCTAGCCTGGAATTAATTCATTCTATTATTACACACTATTATTTTACGGTAGCATATATATATATGTATGTACATAAATATATCTGATACCACGGCGGTACCTACACGGTACCTCCTGCTAAAGAATTCTACCACCTAGTGAATAAATGAATAAATATCGTAGGACATTACACACAGCGCCATCTGACCCTAAACTAAGCAAAGCTTGTACTATGAAAGTCAGATAACTGATAGAATACTTAAATACTTTTTTTTTGTGAATACATACAGGACACCCAGACACAGAACATTATTTTGCTTATACCACAAACTATTTGTCCTGGGTGGGAATCGAACCCACGCCCTTCGGCTCTGGAAACAAACATACTACCAATGAACCAACAGGGCTGTCAATAGATGATGATTTAATACAAGTTACTTTTCTATTAATAAGAAATACCATTAAAACACAGTAATAAACGCGTTGTCTCAATGTTAATTTTTGTGCTTTTACAAATTATTATTAGTACTTTTAAATTAAAACTTACGTAAATCTTAAAACATTACGTATATTGCAAAACGAGATACATGAAATAAACGTATTGTTATTATATGAAAGTAGGATTAATATTCCAATAACAGATCCAAGAAACCAAGCCATAAGCCCTCGACAGCCATGTAGCGATGCGTGTAATGAGAACGGATGGCGCGGGGTCGACTGCTTCTGAAGTTATACAACCCTGGTACTGAAGCGACCTGCTGAGACGGACTACTTACTGGACACCGGGTTCTGGGGTACAAGTTACAAGAACTAGCAGTCATTATTTTATGGCGTGAATTAACCTTTTTTTTGTGTCCATACTGGGAAACAATTCCAAAATAAACAGAGTACAGATGATAATAAAATCGGGGGTTTCGATTCGGTATTGCGGCTATAACTATATAATATCATCTACATACATCCCAAATTTACAGCACTCGATCACTAATGAATCAAAGAATCCAAAAGAAAATACGTTGTGCAAAATTTCACGATGATCGGTTTAGTAGTTAAGACGTAAAAGCAACAAACTTACAATCGTATCTATAATAATATACAACATTTATGTAAAAATAAATTTCATTTTTATTGTTAGCTAAGTGTTTGACCACAGCTCATCGAATGTTAAGTGACGGTATGGTCGAAAATGTTTAACGCACTACCCTCAACCAAGCAAAGCTTGTACTATCGAAGTCAGATAACTGATAGAATACTTAAATACTTCTTTTTGTAAATACATACTTATAATAAATACAGGACACCCAGACACAAAACAAACATTTGCTTATACCACAAAGTATTTGTTCTGGGTGGGAATCGAACCCACACCCTACAGCTCTTGAACTAGACATACTACCAATGAATCAACAGGGTGTCGAAATTAGTATCGACATTGTTAGGTGCTTAGTAACAGATTTTTAACTTGAGTACTAGAAAGTGCTCTACCACCGTGATAATATGGTTTCCTCACGATGTTATCCTTCACCGGCAGCTCAAACTCATCTACGTTTATGTTTAAATCCATTGTTTGTATCTATTTGTAGCATTTTGTGATATAAACAAATGTTTGTTCTGCGTCTGGGTGTACTGTATTTTTTTTTTTTTTTTTTTTTTTTTATGGTTGACAGGCTAGTTGTTTGACCACAGCTCATTTGATGTTAAGTGAAGGTGTGGTCGAAGATGGTAAAGCACACCTAGCCTGGAATGGAACTGGCTCTCAAGTGAGGCTGCCGGAACACACTGTTAGATGCTTGGCGGCAGATTTTCAACTTGAGGGTGGTAGCTAGCCAGCCGAGTACTAGAAAGTACCCTACCACCATGCTATGGTTTCCTCACGATGTTTTCCTTCACCGGCAGCTTAAGCTCATTGTTGGGGTTTGAACCCACGCCCTTCGGCATGCGAACCTACCGCGCTAACCACTGAGCTATCATCGCTACAAAATGTATTATAAGTATGTATTTACAAAAAATAAAACTATTTAAGTATTCTATCAGTTATCTGTCTTCCATAGCACAAGCTTTGCTTAGTTTGGGGTCAGATGGCGCTGCGAGTAAAATGTCCTATGAAATTTATTTATTTATCTTATTGTCCCCGCTAAAAGCTTTTTCATTATCGATTGCTCCGCTTCGTCACATAAAGCGCTTCTGTGCTCTCTGTCGCGTTTCTTTTTACATTTGTACCATAGCTTGAAATATTATTATCTAGCACACCTACTTGGCAGCTGATAAGTGGAAATCTCGTGTGCTCAGGAACGTGAGCGGGTGGGTGTATCCGTGCAACTGTGTATGTTTGCTTTACAACTTTAATCATTTTATAGTTCTGTAACAATTTAGAAGTCCTCATTATTCTATTAAGGCTGTCATTCAAGGCCGTCCATATCGTCAATTCTCTGAGATAAAATGGCTGCTGCAATTAGATTTGACACTTATGAAAACAACTTTGCACAGTAGTAGGGCACTTTCTAGTACTCGGCTGGCTAGTTACCACACTGGAGTTGAAAATCTACCGCCAAGCATCTAACGGTGTGTTCCGGTAGCCTCACTTGGGAGCCAGTTCTATTCCAGGCTAGGTGTGCTTTACCATCTTTGATCACACAATCACTTAAGGTGGCTGTAGTAAACACCTAGACTGAAAACCATAAAAAAAATATCTACTTAATTTGTCTTGTATGGTTAAAGAAAGCACGTTCATATTCACGAAAACTACTATACACTTGAACTATCAAGTGTCGAATCCTAAAGTGTAGTGTTTATATCCTTAATTAGTTATGGTATAAATCATAGCCGAAATTAAGAAATGTGATTTAGTCTGTAGATTTGCAGTTACCGTCGCTAATAACGCATCCGGCGGAAGTGCCGCCTCCCAGCCGCACCTGCCCGCCCTACCGGGAGATAGGCCGCCCTTCGATGAGTAAAGTAAATCAAATTTTCGAATATATCCTACACGGTACAAAATAGATTTTTGTGACATTACTGGTAACCCGGTTTCGCAAAGATTCTTCAACATCAAAAAGGAGTACTAAGGTTATCAGTTCGCTCCTACGTTTTTAATGTACTCGCTCATTCTTGGACCTTAATTCTTTGATTCTTCTTTATTATATAAAGCTTTTTCTTTATTTCAGTTGACAGGATGTGCGTGTGGTAAACACACCTAGCCTGACATGGAAGTGGCTCCCAAGTGAGGCTGTCTGAATCAATCGTAAGGTGATTGGCGGCAAATTTTCAACTAGTGGATTGTAGCAAGAAACCATCGTTTTATATAATATTTCGATTTCGAATGAGTCAGCTTGTTGGAAGAATGCTCACCGTAACATAAATTAAAAAATTTATTACACTTTTCTGTGAAAGTTTCTTAAGTTGGAAGAAATATTCAATAGTGTATGTAAAATTGTAAATTTGCTGACAGGTTGACAGTATACTCCTAACTGTGGAAGGTACAGGCCCAGTGTTATAAAAAATCTCTCAATAACTGCTTGAGACATAGGTTTAGCCCATTGTAATGTTTCAAATTGTGAGTTAATCAAGACAAGGTCTTCGGACCCATTTTCTTATGCTAATGTAATGTGCGGCCGCTACTAGAGCAGAAGGCAAACACAAGTAGAGCATACGCCACCCTTGTAAGGCAAATTATTTCGTGTTCGAATTGATTGGCATTTGGATAAAGATTTCTGTTGTGAAACGTTAAAAAAGGCTGAACTTTAAATGAAAAAACATAATGTACTAGTAACAAATATGTATGTGTGTAGTAATATTTAAGTAGTTATTATTTGTGTAATATTTTTTTTTTTTTTTTTAATGGTTGACAGGCTAGTTGTTTGACCACAGCTCACCTGATGTTAAGTGAAGGTGTGGTCGAAGATGGTAAAGCACACCTAGCCTGGAATGAATATATTTTATCCATATATCTATTGTTTTATATTAGTGTTATATTTGTTTGGCTCAAATACGTTTTGATGTTACACTGTAAGTTTTTGAGCTTTTGCAGAAAGTGAAATAAAATAAATAAATGGATATTTGTTATGTGTCTGGATGTCACCGTCACTTAACTCAGGTGTGAGCACACCTGAGTTAAGTGACGGTGACATCCGAAACATTACATTCGAAACATTTTACAATGTTATGATAATATTGTTGAAATTATACTTTAATTTTGTAAACATGTAAGTATTTGTAATAAATACGGAACATTTTTTTTTAAGTTTGACAGGCTAGGTGTTTGACCACAGCTCACCTGATGTCAAGTGAAGGTGTGGTCGAAGATGGTAAAGCACACCTAGCCTGGAATGCAACTGGCTCTCAAGTGAGGCTGCCGGAACACACCGTTAGATGCTTGGCGGCAGATTTTCAACTTGAGGGTGGTAGCTAGCCAGCCGAGTACTAAAGTACCCTACCACCATGCTTTGGTTTCCTCACGATGTTTTCCTTCACCGGCAGCTCAAGTTCATTGTTGGGGTTTGAACCCACGCCCTTCGGCATGCGAACCTACCGCGCTAACCACTGAGCTATCATCGCTACAAAGTGTGGGATCCAAGGCGTATCGATATCATATTATATGTATTGTATTTCATTTTATGTTTCACCGTATTTTATTTTATTCGGATATAATTATGTTAGTGTACTGTTTTCTGAACAATAAATTCTGTCCTTCTTGTTATACACACACTGCTTTTCAATTAAGAACACACCTAGTTTACAACCCTGTAGATACACTAGATTATATTTCAAACTACGACGTCTAATATGCTTATAAAAAAAGCAAGTAGATGGGATAAATATCTTAATCATACCATAGGTATTCTATTCAAGTAACCTCAAAGCAGTTAGTTGTATAAGCATGAATGCACGTTGGCAAATAAGACCAAGGAAACACACACTGTACTATCTAATTCTATAGGATGCACAGTGTATATAAAGTCAGTACACAAACTTCTAACCTACCTACTAAAAAGATTTTTTGTTTAAATAACAAAGTTAACAGACCTAAATATTCTGAGGTTTTGGTTTCTGGTCGCGGCAGACAAAGAAAAGAAAAAGAGAAAAAATATTACCTCGCTCTATTTCTCGTTGGTTAGATCGCGTATCAGAAATCCCGCTAATATTATTAATGTGTAAGTTTGGATGGATGGATGTTTGTTACTCTTTCACGTAAAAACTACAGAACGGATTTGGATGATTTTTGGTAGGTATGGAGGTAGCTGAGACCCTGGATTAACACATTTTTATCCCGACATCATGTAACACAGCGGGGCGTAGCTAGTATCAAACTAAAACAAAACGGAAATTCTAATTCCTTTAATTGTCGGAAGCTCAAGTACTGCAATCTAGTGGCCTAATGCCAAGTGCTCAGGAAACGGATCTATGAGCCATTGTGAGTATTCGTGAGACGGGAAGCAAGACTTCCCTTTGGTGATAAATCGCAAGTTTTGGCACAGCCTTTGATTATGTTACACTGGTAACTTGTGTGGATAGGGGATAAGATTTCTTACCTTCGTTACTTCTATTTCCTTTGATTAGATCGTTAGTACTATCACAGGAAAAAATGGTTGAAAAGCATTGCTATTAACTTAAACGATAAAACTAAATACAATTATAGATGGTTTTATATATTATATTCAGAAGAAGTAGGGTCAAAAAGAAAAAGAAATATAACTTTAAAAAGTTAAACTTAATAGTGTTACAACATCTCTTGTCTGCTGTATCGTGTTTTCTATTCTTAGTTGCCTGAAAGAGGTCGCTCTTTAAGATAAGGCCGCCACTTAAGGCACTAGCTCATAAGACTCTTTTATTTTCTGCACGTACTTTTTCTGTGCACAATAAAGAGTTTCTATGTATCTATTTTAATTTAACTGTAATAAGATACATAGAGCAATAAATGTACTACTATACATGTCAAATTTAGTATGTGTCGGGAACACGGGCAATGAAGGTGAGCGTTGAGACGTATGTAAAGGAGCCCCTTAAACCTACACCTGAATCTGAACTCTCGGGTACTTATTGCAATTCCCGTTAGGTACTCACGATAAAGCTACGCGACTGCGAACCTTGATGCGCGGGTATACGATATGCGGTCGTGTGTGTTTTTAGTAGTTACTAAAAACATAAAAATACACGCGACTAACTAGTTACCACCCTCACGTTGAAAATCTGCCGCCAAACACCTAAAGGTGTATCTTATACTGAACTGGAATCTACTTAGACGACCTCCAGCTTGTTTTTATGTAATAAGTAATGAGACGAACGACACGCTCTCCTGATGGTAAGAGATAACGCCTGTCCATGACCATCGCAGCGATACACAGAACTTTGAGTAACAAAACAAAGTCTAGGGCATCACTGTTTTGGCGCTCATTACTTTGAGGCTTTCAATGGTTAGTCTCCAGTATTTTCGCTAATAAGAGAATCTTAAATTAAATGTTTAAAAATCTTACGACACATTTTGTTTTTCTTAAATGTATTAAGTATTGTAACAAAGTCGTACAACAAAAGCAGTCGTGTGTAATGTCATATAGGTGCTTTTGAGGTGGTTGTAAAGTTAAAAATATAATTTTGCATTTAAAAGAAGAATAAAAGTCTCCTCTTGACCGCTCTATACCACAAATGATTTCCATAAAACAGTCAAACAAAACAAACTTGCCAGTGTCGAAAATAATTTTCTTTTTTTCTCAAAAACAAGGAAATGGCGGGAGGCTAACGAGCGTCCCGAGGGCGCCACTGCCGTCGGAAAAGTTCTTAGCCTCATTAAATCCAATAACTTACCACATTTACATGAGGAAAAGATAAAGACGAAATACAAGAAGCTCCCTCGTCGGCCGCCATTTTACTTTTTTGAATTTCAAAGGGGAGCCAAGAATAGGGGTGTGCTTCGTATCGAAACTTGCGAATTTATTGCGCTCGCTCAGCATACGACTCATTGCGTAATTTCGAATGCTGGGGCATTTTTTTCCTGGTTTTTCTCCCCTTCAAAATTCATTGGGCGAGGTTGGTTGTTATTTAATGATATGGAACGATGATTTTGATGTTATTGCTTTTTCTGCATAAGTATTATTTTTGGATTTCTTGCGAAATTATATGAGAAATTAATTTGACAGCCCCGTTGGCTCATTGGTAGTATATCTGCCTTGAGAGCTGTAGGGCGTGGATTCGATTCCCACTCAGGGCAAACATTTTGTGAATAAACAAACGTTTGTTTTGTGTCTGGGTGTTCTGAATGTATTTACAAAAAAAAAGTATTTATGTATTCCATCAGTTATCTGACTTCCATCACACAAGCTCTGCTTAGTTTGGGGCCAGATGGCACTGTGTGTATAGTCCTACGATGTTAATTTATTTATTTAAATTAATAAAAATTGTGTCATATTTTGTTTTCAGCGCTGCGTTACACAACCCTTATGATACTTTTTTCTCTAACCTTGGCAACGGTCATAATCATATTCATCCGTAACTGGAAAAAATAATGTTTTAACCTGTTAATTTTTAAATTTGTATTTTATATTTTCAACCCTGTCACATTGTTAACTAAAATGATAAAATCTGCATATGACATATTTATATAAACCTTCCTATGAATACCGATTAATAAAAGGTTCAGTCACGGGATCACTTCTTCCGCCCAGTTGGTTTGTTTCGTTACGGAATTAATTTAATGATGTGATTAGGTAGGTACCTACCTACATTAATTTTATAGGTGAATCCTATCCGTAAATACGAATATTTTAAAGTAAGAATCCATCAAATCCCTTATAGAGTAAGTTGAATTGAATTTTTTGACAAATTTGGCTATGCCTTTTTTCTATTTTTCTTTGGCATCGCACTACTTTGTGCATTTTCTCTGTATTAATGCTTAAGCTGACGTTGACCTGTTGAAAAACAATGGCAATTTGACAGATCACAAATAAATTTAAATTTTGTTGGGATTTTAACCCAACAATGAGTTTGAGGTGTCGGTATAGTAAAACATCGAAAGAGAAGCATAGCATGGTGGTAAGGTACTTTCTCGTACTCGGTTACCGCCTACAAGTTGAAAATCTGCCGCCAAGCACCTGTGATGTATTCCGGCAGTCTCAGTTGAGAGCCAGATCCAGTTACCGACTAGCGGTATTTATGCGATTACACCGTCACTTAACATCAAGTGAGCTGTGAACTGACAATTTCGCAGAGAAAAAAAATTGCTAACTTAGTGACTAGCACTACAGTAAGTAATATACTTATGACTATGTATATTTACCTGTCATATTTTCTCACCAAAACTTTTAGGCTTACTTTTTTAACTTTTTTTATGTATTTTTTAAGTTATTACACATACCTAGATACGGTACCGTATTGGTTTAAGTTATTACTAAACACCAGAATACCGTACAGGTAAGTACTGAGCAAAATTACGGCAAAACAATAGCCGGCTAAGTTGCAAAGTCTTAAAGTTATTAATACTTCGTTGTTTGGAACAGCCAACCGGGCCTGGTTTATTACGTACTCGTATGTGCCGTACGAAAAAGGTGGTATATGACACCTGACGTATTAAAAACAAGTTTAAATAATAAAAACAAAGTTATCAAGATATCAAGTCAATACTGAAATGAGTATTTTAAAATATTATGTACCTAAGTCAATGATGACGATGATTTTTTTCGAGGCTTGCAGATTAACACATAAAAAATGGCAAAATGCATAAAGTGTGATGCCAAAGAGGAACAGAAAAAAGTCATAAAATTTTTGGTGGAATGGCGGAAAATGATGTATAAAAATAATAGTGTTTTACTCATAGAGTACCGAATAATGTCAATGAATACATAGTGACATGGACTGGTGCAACATCTTTTAGTTTTCTTTCCAGTTGAGTCATTATTACCTACTAAGTATATACACTAAAGCATGGACTAAACTAGACTTTGCCGTGATTTACTTTGTAACACTGACTATTCACGAAATATTATAATGAAACACTTAATAATATGCAACACTTGACACTGACAGAACGCACAAAGCGCGATGCCAAAATGTATGCCAAAAAAATAGAAAAAAATGTTTTTTGAATAAAATGACTAACGTTTGTCCTATCAAAATAACCAAACAAATAAAAAATTTTTGGTATGTACTGTGATTCCTTGTACGTACACCAAGGTTTCTTATAAAATAATGTATTGTCACTTGCGACGTTCTGATCGTGGAGCGTAGTAGAGCAAAGTTGTGCCATCTCAGGTAATAAGTAAGCTACTGTTTCAGCTTAAAGCTCGGACTTGCCTCCCGCAAACACCGCATTGTTGAATTAGTGATGTGCTTGTGTACCTCCCTTCAATTTTATCGTTAACTATAATGTGATAAAAACTAGTGTTGTTTTTTTTTATATAATGGACTGGACACCTGAACTTATACCTACAGTACTTTTTCAAATAATTCCTTACATAAGTTACGTGGAACGACTTTACTAAGCCGAAAGAATATATAAACTTTTCATTGTTCACGCCAGAAATTGCTCATTATTTAATTGTAGGTGCCTAAACATCAAAGTAAACAACTTACTATTTCTGAAATTAGAAACAAATCAGTTATTTTAAATTTTCAATTTAGAATAAATGATGTTTTTATCTGAAACAACTTTTCGCGATTTCACGTCTCATAGGAAAAGTTCTTCATAATGATAAAATTACCTCCGTTCGGCTTAGTAGGTACTATAAATACGCGTAACCCTGTATACAACAGGCATTGAACAGGTGTTGGAAGCATCACCTTGATCTCTTTTTTGGTTGATACAGTCTTCTATTACATAACCCTTTATATCGATATCAAAGCATCGACAACGGTCAGTGGCCTCTATTCCCATCACTACCGATCCCAGTCGGTCTGCTGTAGGTATGCTTTCTTCGTCCGTAAGTCCGGCAAACTTCCAAACTTGTCGATTTATTGAGATCTATAGTTTATAACTTACAGCGGAATTTATAGTTTGTCTTGCTACAATGCGATGGAGCGTATTGTCTGAATTTCAGATATAAATCTCTGAGTTGAGGCCCTCGAAGTATTTGACTTAGTCGTGACTTGGAAGTGATCTGGTCGTTTGTCGGCGTTAACTGATTCAAGGTTTGTGAATATTTAGTTTAATGTCTAGGTTTGTATAATATTGTATGGTGATGGTTTTTATAATAAATAAGTATCAAATATTCTGCCGCCAAGTAGTAAGTGTGTAAAGTGTGTAGTATTCCGGTTTCAGGGTTGTTGAGACTAACCATCGAATGTTTCAAAGTAATGAGCGCTAAAACAGCGATGGCCTGGACATTTTATTCAAATTTCTGAATACCTTTTCAATGGTTATGGACAAACGTTATGTTTTGCCAACAGACGAGCGCTTCGTTCATCTCCAATCCCACTAGTTTATTATAAATGTGAAAGTTTGGATGGGTGCATATTTGTTACTCTTTCACGCAAAAACTAATTAACGGATTTGGACGAAATTTGGTATGGAGGTAGCTGAGACTCTGGATTAACACATAGGCTTTTTATCCTGAAAACATGTAGCGGGCAACACCGCGGGGCGCAGCTAGTTTTACATAAAAAGGATGATTGGAAGTTACATAGGTAGATATTCTGTATGTATTACAAGTTTTTTTTATCCGTCTCCTCCACCAACATACCCCTAACATGATCAGGTTTTCTTCTCCTTGTCTAGGTTTTCCTGATGTATACATACTATTACTTTATTAGCAAATAGTTATCTAAGTACTTATTTAAATAAATCTATGAATCAACAACTCGTCTAAGTGGATAAATGGGCAGTCGATGGGTCGAGGAACGTCGCGACTAATCAAAGATGCGGGCTGAATCTTAGCAAATTAGTGGGGGACTTCCCCTGCAGACTAGGGGTGCGGATGGCAACATCCTTATTTTATCTAATAAATTCAGAAATGTAACTAATACAAATAGGTATAAAATCATTGATTTAATCGTTTTTTATTTTTGTCCTTGTGTTGGTTGAATGTTTCATTATCGTGTTTCAAAATTATTCTTTTTCGTCCTTTCTTTAATTCTAAAAGTCGATTGGAAAACTTTTAGTAGGATTAAAAATATTTATATGTTTGTTGCGCCCCGCAGTGTTACCCGCTGTTTTCACGTGAACACAAATTTTTTTGGTATAAAAAATAATCTAAGTGTTAATCCAAGGTGTCAGCAACATCCATGTCAAATTTCATCAAAATTGATCTAGCTGTTTTAGGGTGAAAAAGTTATTATTGTCACTAAAAAATGTGATTTCAACGCAAAATTAACAAATATCGTAAGACACACAACGCCATCTGACCCCAAACTAAGCAAAACTTGTACTATGGAAGACAGATAACTGATAGAATACTTAAATCCTTTTTTTTTGTAAATACATACTTATAATAAAATTAAATACAGAACACCCAGACACAGAACAAACATTTTTATCACAAAATGTAAATAATAAGTAAACATAAAATAATGTGTAATATAACACACATGTGTACAATATCTGTACCTGAGTACACATTTTATACCTACATATTATAAAAAATTTTAGTAACTCATTACTTTTGCCAACCCTAGTTGTCCAAGAAAGGGTAACTTGAGTGGCCCCGCTAATGTCTTGTCTCAAAGCTATGATATACCTATCGTATATCAAGGCACTATAAGTACGACGAACTGGACAGACGAAGCTTGCAGTCACGGCCCCTTCTAATAAATTGATATTGCGGCTCCTTTGATAGGGAATTGATTAAAATTCCTTCAACGCCATTGATTTAAACAATTTAAGGCATGATTGAGGTTTTAGCGGCAATGAGAAAAAAATTGCGTGTAATATCTATGTGTATATTGTCTATAATTTTTTTTTTATATTTGCCATTGCACTTTCTGCATTCTGCCGTCAGTAAATTAGTGTCAAGCCCAACCCATGCCCTGGTACCGAAATTAGTCGTGATTTGCTTCTAGTGAAGCTCAATTCGCATGTTTTATAAAATCATGTAATGGCAGTGTAATTTTTCCTCGTTCCCGCCAAAACTCGATGATACGTCAAAACGTAACAAACAAACAAACAAACAAACAGAACAAATTCTGACCTAAATCTTGTTACAATGGTAAGAAGGTAGCTGGTAAGTAGGTCTAGGTTTAGGTAGGTATTTACTGAAAACTGAACTGTGGAACTGGCGTACCTCTGTAGAAAGTAAACAATTACATTGATTAAGTTAAGTTTGAGGTGTAAGTACATAACAGTGTGTTTGTGCACTTAAAGGTCATTATACTCATAATGATGAACAACTTTTACTATGGTTACAACTGTGAAATGATAAAAAAGAAAATAAAAAGCGGGTAGGAGGTCCGCAAATGAAGATTTAACCTCCGTATTTATTTTGAGTAAACATAATTTTTCTGGTGATTTTTAGTTATTAGCGGTATTATTTTGGCTCAGTATACTCCAATTGTCCTGTGTGAGAGTTATCTTTAACCCCTACCTGGGAATGGAAACGTGGAACGGAATAAACTAGTTTGTCATCTGCCGCGGTCTCATCGACGCTCGCAGCTTGACCTACGAATGGATGAGTGATCTGTTATTGCGCCAAAAGGGTTCAGGGAAGGATATGAGTGCTGTGTTGGAAAGTGCCACAGGAAGAATTTGAAGATTTTCTTTCAAAATATCATCTGGTTGTGCACTAGTAAAAAGCGCCATCTAGCGGTACCTCACGGTACTACGTTTACACGGCACTTCGCAGCCCGATAGATCAAACAATTAAATTATGAGCGCAGTTACAGTCAGCAAAGATTACAACAAGTTGCAAGCATTCGTTAAAGCACGCAGCACAGATGGCGCGACCAGTCCCGGACGTCGAGTTTATTAGCGTATTTTAGTGTACCAATAATATCCTTAGACGGAAAAAAACCGTTGTCGCACGTAATTATTTTGACAGAATTATTATTATTATATTTTTTTTTTTTTTATTGGCTTTTGACACTGAAGTTTGTATTTGTTTTCCCGTGAACAATTTTATTTTGTGATATACCTACATTAGTATGGATGTTAAATTTTGACTGACTCTTAAGGTTTTTGTTAGCTTTATCCCATTCATAAATTTATTTTTTGACTTCTAACACTGAAATTTGTATTTGTTTTTTCTTGAACGATTTTATTTCAAGACAATTGTTTGTAAGAAGTACGATTGTAATAATTTTAAATAATTCATACTTAACTTATAATATTCCTCAGTAACGTAGACTAAGTATTACCTATTATTTTTAATGGGGTTTAATATATGATTTAACAATTAACAATACCTGAACTGTGACATTTATGTTGGTAATTATATTATTGTAAGTAGGTTAACCACGTACTTTTTGTATAAATTAGTGCATATTATTTTGAGTTGTCACGATGACTAGTCTCTCACGTGCATCTTGCCCTCACTGCCCCGACTCGAGTAAATTATACAGTTTGCCGCACGGGCTCCGTGTTCATATCGGGCGCATGCACAAGCAGGTGGCCTTACAAAATCATGCGTTATGTTCTCCGTCGAGCCACCCCATCGCAGTCACGGCGTCATGTCCGGCCGTTCCCGCTCATTCTCCGGAGGTTACAATGGGCCCTGGGATTTCGGCGGGCATAAGTCTTAAAGACTTCCCCTCCCTTAAGGGTAAAATAAAGGTTATTAAACACGTACCTAAGGGAGCTAGATGTTTGGCAGCGGGGAAGCTGGCTTCAATCATGGATCGGTGTGTTACTTCAAATGGTGAGGAGGACTGGTTGGCTTTGCTCACTTTTTCTTTTATTGCCTTGCGTATGCCGGACCAAAGTGAAAAAAAAACGTCCCTTACCGCAAAGGTTAAGGCTAATATCGAGAATGGCCAGCTGGATCTTTTGACTGAATGTGGACCACGAAAGCCTCCGTCCCTTTATAAGGCGGTGGCTACAAAGGTTTATGACGGCGACGTAAAGGGTGCGGCACGTTTACTGACATCTGATTGTACCTTTGCTCCTTCGAATCAGGATACGTTCGCCGCCCTTAAAGATAAACATCCCGCTCCGTCCCATCCACCATATATTCCTCCAGCCCCTGACCCTTCGATCTCTCACTTGTTGGCGAGTGAGGAGGACGTCGCAGGAGCACTCCAGTCGTTTTACAGGGGTTCAGCACCTGGCCCGGATGGGCTCCGCCCGGAACATTTGCAGGAATTGGTGTCGTCCTCAGCCGGCGACAATGGACCTAGATTGTTGGAGGCACTGACACGGCTATGTAACTTTCTTTTGAAAGGGCACCTCAATCCAGTGATATGCCCTTTTTTATATGGCGGTTCACTATGTGCCCTTCAAAAGAGTGATGGAGGTGTCAGGCCTATAGCCGTGGGTAATACCCTTCGTCGCCTCGTTGCTAAAGTCTGTTGTCGCTCTGTGAAGAATTCTATGGCTGCATATTTACAGCCTCACCAATTGGGGTTCGGTACCCCGCTCGGCTGTGAGGCGGCCATTCATGCCACTCGTGCTTTCGCTATGCGCGAAGGCTCCGACGACGTGCTCTTAAAGCTCGACATCCGAAATGCGTTCAATAGCGTGGAGAGAAATAGCTTTATGTCGGAGATTAAAGCGTTGACGCCGTCTATATACCCCTTCATTCGGCAGTGTTACTCAACACCGAGTAACCTTTACTACAACAACTGTTGCATACTCTCTCAGGAGGGAGCACAGCAGGGAGATCCCCTTGGGCCGTTGGCCTTCTGTTTGGCCATCCATAGGGCAATTAAATCCCTGGAAGCTCCACTCAATATCTGGTACTTAGATGATGGTACCATCGGGGGTAGCCCAGATACAATAGAGAGAGATGTTAAGGTTCTATTTCCAGCATTAAAAGAACTAGGTTTAGAAGTGAATACTGCCAAATGCGAGCTGTTTTCGTGCAATCCAATAGCCTCGGGGGCTAGCGGGGGCTTGCGGTCCCTTATACCTGGACTCAGGATCATGAACCGGGGATCCTTAAGTCTCTTAGGAGCTCCCATTTTCCCTGAGGGTGTTGGTGACTGCTTGCGGGCGAAAACCGAAGCCGTGGCTTCACTTGCCGTTCATCTCGCGCGCCTTCCGGCACATGTTTCTGTGGCGCTTCTAAGGAACTGCTTTGCTATGCCAAAGATAACATACGTTATCAGGACGGCTCCTTGTTGGAAATTTCCTGAGGAAGTGCTACAGTTTGACAGTGCCCTTAGGAGTGTGCTGGAGGAGACGCTTAACGTCCAGCTTAATGAGCGGCAGTGGTGTCAAGCCAGCTTGCCTATCCGGCACGGTGGTCTGGGAGTGCGTCGACTGCAAGAAACAGGACCTATTGCTTTCCTGGCTTCATCGCATGGGGTCGCGGAGCTTGTTACTAGGATTTTACCCAGTGATGGTAGCTTGATCCGTGTCCCTTATGCCGAGGAAGCCTTCAACATTTGGTCCTCCCTTTGTCCGCAAGCTGATCCACCGAATACGCCTAAATGGCAAAGAAGTTGGGACGACGTGGCATGTGTGCAACTCATCTCGAAATTCCGAAGTGAAAGTTCGGGGCCTGAGCTAGCCAGAATCAACGCATCTGTAAGGCCCGAGTCCGGCGCCTGGCTCCATGCATTGCCCTCTCCGCACTTGGGCACGCTGCTGGATGATGATTCGTTGAGAGTGGCGGTGGCACTTCGGCTCGGTTGTGCGGTCTGCGAACCACACATCTGCATTTGCGGGGCGCAAGTTGAGGCGAACGGTCATCATGGCCTCGGCTGCACTCGTTGCGCCGGCCGAAGACCCCGACATCACGCCATCAATGACATCTTAAAGCGTGCGCTTGTGTCTGCGGAGGTGCCGAGTGTCTTGGAGCCCCCGGGTTTGTCGCGGTCGGACGGCAAGCGACCTGATGGCCTTACGCTGGTCCCATGGCGGAGAGGCCGCTGCCTGGTGTGGGATGCAACGTGCGTTAGTACGTTCGCATCCTGCCATCTCCCCGCCACCCAGCAGTCTGCTGGTGCGGGAGCGGAAGCGGCTGCCAGAGGCAAGCACCTCAAATATGCTTGTTTGGGGGCAGCGTACGAATTTGTCCCGTTTGCCGTTGAGACTGCGGGTCCGTGGTGTGCCGAGGCTCGGAGGCTCGTGCATGATTTGGGGATTCGCCTTAGGGAGAAGGGGCGGGATCCCCGTTCGGGCTGGTTTCTGGCCCAACGGATCTCCCTGGCGATCCAACGGGGAAACGCGGCCAGTATTGCAGGAACGTTCGGCCGGGGCTCGATGCGCGGGGAGACTTAAAATAGTTTTAAAATAGTTTTAAGTGACATCTAGTGTAAGTGTTTGTATAATATGATTTTAACATTATTACAAATGTTTCTTTATTAAAAACGTTTCCTCTGATAAAAAGTTGTTTTCATATTCGCTTACCATCAGGTGATTTGATGCTCAAACACAGATTTAAAGTTAAAAAAATAGAAAATAAGAATATGAAAACTTATAACCGGGTGGACCGATTTAACTTTTTTTTTTAATTAAGAATAAAGTTCTAAGTAGGAAATGTGGAAAAGAATAATTGCCCAATAAAACTGAAACTTCTTGTATGTTTATTTCTATAATTATATGGATTTCTGTTTTAGTAATGAATAAAAAATTATTGACCTTTTTAGAGGACATCTGCCGAATTTTTTTAAATGAAATGGACTGAAAATGATTATGAAAGAAACAAACCTCTAGTGGCCTCTACTTGCAAGTAGCTAAACTACAATTCATGACAGTGACATCTATCATGAAGTAGAAGTATAAATACTGCCATCTAGCGATGACTAGCAGAACTAAATTTTCTGCTGACATCTATTGATGAGTAGTGACGCTAACTTTTCTTTAGTTACGATAGAGGGCACTGTTCATTGAAAACTTAAGCCGAAAAAAAAACAAAAAAGAAGCACTTTTACATCCGCTTTTCTCTTACTCTACGGCTACTCCTCTACGAGCTAACCTACTTTCTAGCAAAAGTCTACAGAACTTGTACTACAAACTGATCAACATACTGTCAGATCTCAAAAAACGGGAGGCCTTCAAAGAAACTTCAGAATTTTCTGTTTTCTATGGTTTATTTTAATGTCTTCATATTATAATTACGATTTGTATAGTATAAGGTTTAGTTATATAACATGTTTATAAGGAAATTAATGCAATTTGTAAGTATATGTTTGAGGACTTTAAAAAGAAAGCCTCGGTGCTTTGTCCAAATAGTTGACTGGTCCAACTGTCAAAAGGCTACAACAAAATCTAAAGTTGGCTTACAGTGCACTTATTCAAATTTCATCCAAGCCTATGGACGGGTGCTAAACTCACCTACTTTTCAAATCTTTTGAATATTCCAAAAATTGATACGGTCGACACCGTTGAAGATGTTTCAAAAAAAGTAGTTAGTGTAGTTAGGTACGCTACATCAAACGGAACTTAGTGATTTATATTTTCGTAATTCATCGAATTATTTCAGATAAAAGTAGGAAATGCCTTTCCAAACCTTTACAAATACAGCACTGGCATTGTTCTGCGAAATCGTCAAAAGTCCTCAGTATACAACGATCGTTACAGAGCCTTTGTAGCCTGCACTACATCGTAAGTCTGATTTCTATTATGATTTACCAGCGTATCACTATTTATAATCTTATTTATAAATGTACATTGAGTTTTTAACACCAAATCGTTGTCACTCACTGTGTAACTCTATCGAAGTTTGTAGTAAAGTCACCTCTACATATTAGGTCATGACCTGACTAGATCTTGAATTATTTAGACTATGACTTATTTTCATTAGATTTAACATGAAATACTTGAAAACAACTTTTCTTCTATGTTTTTAACATCGTATTTTGTGGATTTGCTTGCGTAAAGTAGGTATTTCAATATTTTCATAGTCTAAATCACAGTCTAAGTCGCAGTTAAAGTCACACAAAGTTAGAGTCAAATCCGATCTTGACTTAGTAACGTTGTAGCAACATTAACACAATCTTCGATGAAGTTTTGGAAGCACCTTGAAAAGAAATGCTTTACCATTTATTATAATTTTCCTACACTCGTTCATATAATTTGGTAGTCTATAAAAATAAAAGATTGCTATTTTCATACATACCTAAACACTGGAGAAATTCAAGTTTTGGGGAGGGGCAAAAATTTGGAGAAATGCAGCGGCATTTTTCCGTTTTCCCGCCAATTATTTTTTTTTACTACTCTTCATTTATACTATGGCTGTAGCATTTATAAAATTTGCGAAAGTTACGTAGGTAGTCCGTAAATAATAAAAAATTTAGTATCCATTAATTCCCGCCAGGGCGTCCCACTTTTCATATTATCATAGAACCGTCTCTCCGTATCACAAGACATTTTGGCCATTCCGGTTTGTCCAACGGCACGTACACACAAATCTACAGCTGCGAGCCATCGAAGAAGTAAAAGCACCGAACTTTCCAGACTCTGTGTCCACCGGAGATGTTAAGTGAGTAATTTTTTTTTATAATCTAAGCTAGCGTTTGACCACCATCCCACCTGATGTCACGCTTACCTAGAAGAAACCTCAGTCCTCATGCCAATATGGACTTATGGTATTCAACTATAGGGCTGTACCAAACAAAGCAATGCACAGATGATACAAAGATTTCAGAACAAAGTACCTACTCAGGGGCATATCGAACGCACCTTGGTACATAAGAAACGACGACCTCCATCGGTACCTCAAAGTGGACATGGTCGCAACCATCATTAAAAAATACGCTGAAGCTCATGAAAATAGACTTCATCAGCATGTGAATGTCCAGGCTATCCAGCTCCTCGACAACACGGATATAGTAAGAAGACTAAAAAAAACAAAACCTTTTGAGTTAGTGTATTAAGTTAGTAATGTCAGTGCAGTGAGTACTACATATTATAGAACACATGAACAAAGTGTCTTCCCCTTAATAGAGACCGAAAGAAAAGTGTCGATGGACGCATTCTTCGATTATACTCTACTTAGCAATTTAAGTTATATTAAAATTACTTATTAGTCTCAACTAGGCTAGATTGTAATAACAATGAGGTATCTAACAACAAACAGATACATCATTAGAAGGGAAAAAAAAATTATGTGCATCTACTCCAGATACGTGAAGAAGGAAGGTGAAGCGGTAGCGATGGACGAGATTGTTATGGAAATTGAAACAGATAAGACCGCGCTACCAGTGATGTCTCCAGGCAACGGGACCGTCGTCAAGTATCTCGTGAAGGAAGGCGAGGCGGTTAAGAGTCAACAGCCACTATTTACGGTGAAATAAATCTCTTTAACTGGAAAGTGAATGTCTGAAAGATTAGGGGGCTGTTCAAATATTTCGTAAGCATCAAAGGGAGGGAGGGGTCTTTGCTTGGCTTATTATTGATGACATGGGGGGGGTCTGAATGGTTTTGTAGCGATGGTAGCTCAGTGGTTAGTTCGTCGCTTCACACGCCGAAGGGCGTGGGTTCCAACCCTAACAACGAGCTTGAGCTGCCGGTGAAGGAAAACATCGTGAGGAAACCATAGCATGGTGATAGGGTTAGGGTTTTTAGTAGGTACTCGGCTGGCTAGCTACCACCCTCAAGTTGAAAATTTGCCATCAGCAATATCATGTAAATTATGCTAATTTTTTATTTTCCTTGTTATTGACACACATTCTTCTGAACTTGTGTGCCTCTTCATTGTGAGAGCTATAAGGCCGTAGTCATGCTCGCCAAGTGCGTTTGCCAAGTTTCCTCAGGATGTTTTTATTCACCTTTTGATACGTAAGTATACCTTCGAAAAGACAGATGGCATGGGAAGGGATTTGAATCCAGGATCTCCAGATTGGCAGTCAGTCAATGACTTTCCCAACGAGAATACTGTAACCTCGATGTGCTGTTAAAAAGAGTATTTTTTTTTTTATGTTTGTATCAATCGTTGTGGTAGGTGGACGTGACTGGCGTGGCGCCTGCGGCGAAGTCCGCCGCGGCACCTGCAGCTCCGGCGGCCGCGCCCGCACCGGCACCGGCGCCTGCAATCGTCGCGGCCAAGCCAGCCGCTGCCGCTCCCAAGTCCGCTATAGCAAAACCCGTTTTAGCCAAGAAACCAGTCGCAGCTAAAGCGGTTTCTACTGTAAGTACTTACTGTTAAAATTCAAGTCAATTGCACTTTGCTTCTTGACAGAATCTTTCAAACTACAAATATAATTTTATTGATAACATCATAGTTAAAAGTCATATTCCAATATATTGTGTCAAAATACGAGTAGATATTACCAGCACCGTCAAAATAATAATGTGAAATATAACATACTAGTGAATTAAAATCATTCAACAGCTCCGCTTGGTTTTGAAACACGTGGTGCATCCCAAATGGAAGCGAGTACGCGGTTGTAGAGCACGAGTAGAATATATACCCTAGAATGTATACCGATTTCTCCGACGAAGTTCTGATAAGATATCATTATCTTATTGGAAACTTATAAAGTTTGGAGCTGACGGACACGTCAAGGAGTACTTATTACTATTTTTGGAAGCTGATATTTTATGGCGATCATCTACCAGTAATAGAATAAAAGTGGCGTCATGAACCATACAAAGAAATATCTAGGAAAATAAGATCTTTCAAGCAAAAATTACGCACCACTAATGCAAAAGCGATAACTTTGTAGACATAGCAGTTATATCCATAAAGGGCAGCGCATCTATGCTCCCAATCTAACTTGATAATCAAAAATACTTTTCAGCCAGCAGCGATGAAGATGCTAGATCCCACAAAGACAATATCGGGTACTCGCACCGAACATCCAGTTCCTATGAACAGGATGCGGAAGCGTATCGCGGAGCGTCTCAAAGAAGCTCAGAATACCACCGCCATGCTAACTACTTTCAACGAATGTGATATGAGGTACTTATCCTGTTGACTTGAAACCACATTGGCACTGAAACGTACCGAGCCTAAACTGACCCTAGACACTTGAAACAAAATTGTTCTCAAATCCTTGGTATCGATCTACATTTTAAATAATATTCCCTCTACTGTAGCTCAGCAAAGTCCTTCCTACCTTGTGTCAAGTGGAACAGCTATTCAATGTTAGCTGTTCCTGCCCATTCTCTGATCTTCTTCTCCTGTCGATGTTTCTTTTAATGCCCACCAATGGCAATCTCTATTTAAACCGTGAAACGGGCAAGTTGTTATTATGCATGGTGCTGCACAGTCTGACAGATATGACGTTGTCTGCTTACGCATCAATGTTTCTTATGTACCCCTATCTTGCCAAAAGGGGTGCCTTTTCCAGATTTTGTCATAATTATATAGCCTCTTCCTTTTCCAGTGCGTCATTATTTGCCTTCACCTTGAACCATCATTAACTGGGGAAACTGAAACCGACGAATGTGTGTTTTTCGACCCGCTAGTTAACTCTGTAATATTTTTGGCTCCATATCCGATTAACTAGTAACTAGATAACTGAAAGCTAAGGTACTTTGCTAGATACCGGTGCGATTTCAATAGGTAGGTAGATAGACTGACGCTGCAACTTTGAAAGTTATTTTATTTCAATGCATGAGGCAAAGATATCAGCAGCTTTAAAAGGGAAAATCTTACAAAGAATCGTTACCGTTGATATTAGTGTCGAATCTAAATAACCACATAAACGCTATTCCAGGATGACTTTCAAAAATAGTTTGCTAATTTAAATATCCTGCCCAAAAAACCTGTCAAACCTATCTGTTTTAAACTCTGTAAAGTTTACCAAAAAATCAAGAATGGATGCTGTAGTTTTAAAAAAAAAAATTACACTTTGGACTCCTTGAAAGAAAGATTTAAATCGTAGATATGCCGCTCTGTTGAGCCCAGAACATGCTGTCGCTGGATATCTGCAATGTTGTTACAAACTCAAGTTTTTCCTTTTTTAACACTATTTGTAGTTTTGAGCCACCCTCTTAACCTAATTCGAAATCCAGTTTCCTAATCCAATACAAACTCTCGAGTGCATATATTATAACGATTTAAATCTTTGCTTTCAGCAAACTCATGTCGTATCGTAAGGCAAACCTTCCGAGTTTCCTTAAGAAGTGGGGTATGAAGCTTTCATTCATGTCGCCATTCCTGAAGGCATCCGCCAACGCGCTCTTGGACCAGCCAGTCATGAACGCTGTCATTATTGGAGAGGATATTATATATAAGTAGGTACTTGTTTCAGTCAAATCATGAATTTTCGAAAGGTGAATATGAAGGCGTTCCAAACGAAGCACAAGGTTAAACTTTCTCTGATGTCTCCGTTTTTGAAGGCAACTGCCAACGCCTTAATAGATCAACCGGTCGTTAACTCGGTAATTGAAGGGGACGATATTATTTACAGGTAATTCCTTGCTAAAGTATATGAATGTTTTTTATATAGGTAAAAGTAATGAGCACTGCAAAACGTTATCGATGGTCAAAAATAATATAGTGCCTAAAACGTTAGGTAACAAGAAAGTCCAGTCCAGAAACTTTGGCGCTTTTTGCTTTGAGGCATTCGATGGTCAGACAATAGCCCTGTAATTTCGCTAGCTGCAGTACCTTTGAAACCGCAAATCGTTATGTTTAACACGTAAACGGGGTTTTTATTATCCTGAGATATGATGATGAGATACTTCTATTTCTATATAGTAGTGGGACTTTGTGTACATTGAGAAGTTTAATAACAGCGAAGGAAGTACGTCGATACGATGGTTTCTGGTAATATTATAAATGTTGCTTGAAATAAGTAGGTATGTTACAACATAGTTTTTACACGTAATTTTTTGGCCAATCTATTACTCGGGCAGTCAACGTAAATGAGCCCAAAGCTATTGCAAAATTTACTACCATAAAACGTTTACCTCCAGAATCCATCATTAAACTCAGGATCGAAGCTGACACAATAGAAGATGATGTTATATATTTTTACTGATCGTGTTATAAAAAACTTAATAAATGTTTTAGTAATTATTGAACTGACTTTTGAATCAGCTTATCAACGCCCTGGTAAGGATTAAAAATTAACGTTTTCTAGACTGACTCTACTTTATAAATAGATACAATGGTTATGTCCAGGGATTATGTGGACATTTCGGTAGCAGTGGCGACGCCACGCGGGCTCGTGGTGCCCGTGCTACGAAACGTGGATTCAATGGACTATCCGCAAATTGAGCTCGGTATGGGTGGTCTCGCGGAGAAAGCGAGGAATGGTAAGGACTTATATTCTTCAATCAATACTCATATATTAATTACTCGTTATATAAACCATATGCCAGCCTGATAGCCCTGTTGGCTCTTTGGTAGTATATCTGCTATAAGAACTTTAGGGCGTGGTTTCGATTCCCACTCAGGACAAACATTGTGTGGTATTCTTAAAAAGGGCTTAATAAGAAATATCGACTCTTAAAACGTAGTGTTTATACACACTTTTTATTGTGGGTATCTAGGTAATATATTGTCTGTTGCAGGTAAACTAACCCAAGCGGACATGCAAGGCGGTACATTCACAATCAGCAACGGCGGCGTGTTTGGCTCACTTATGTCGATGCCGATCATCAACCTACCCCAGTCGGCCATACTCGGCATGCATGCCATATTCCAACGACCCGTCGCTATTGATGGCAAAGTACTTATGCTTCTATTTTTTAATTACTTTGTAAATATTAAAAACTTATCTATAAATTACAGCAGTTTCAAGAGATGAGCACATAACACAGAACTCGCCCGTTTTTACGTAATATATCACAATTTGGTTGTATTCCAAATCAAAAAATCAATGTCAAATTTAAAAAAGCAACGATATAAATCACTTTCGCACTTTTTTGGACTAAACTTTTTAAGCACATGAAATTGTAGACGCTATACACGTTTTCGCAAAATTTAAGTTTAGAAATCGGGGCCCTGGTCTATCCGTGAGTTTAGTCGGACGCATCTTAAGTTGCACCCTAGGATGTATGTGGCATGCCCCTTGACGGTCACGCGGCATGAAATTCGTTTACGAGAATTATCATGCTGCATGATCGACTAAAAAAATCAAATTATTCATTTTTATCGCACTACCAGTCCAGCCTGAGTATAGTGCAGTGTTCAGTAAACAGCGCCTCGCTACTTCGACATGCCTCGATCTAAACGATCATGCGTGCATGTCAGTCATAAGTTGCAGGATAGAAAATAACAAGACATATCAATCGGCTACCAGCACGTAGTTTGCATGTCATTCACATACAATACAATACAATTAAACGGTCATGCGTGCATGACAGCACGTAACGTAGGTATGTCATGCCGCATGACCGTCTAAACCAGCTTAAGAATGTGTAGGCAGGCAGAATATATTGGCGTCACCAGACTCTTTTGCTTTGCTATTATTTTTGTCGAACCTGGCATAAGAAACTTCCATAAGTATGAAATAAGATTTTTTGTTCATTTCAGGTGGAAATCAGACCCATGATGTACTTAGCACTGTCATATGATCACAGATTGATAGACGGACGTGAAGCTGTGCTATTCTTACGTAAAATTAAAGCGGGAGTGGAAGATCCCACATCCATCTTAGCAGGAATTTAAGCCAACACCTATCTTTAAACTTGACTTAGAACATTAAGCTACGTTCTGAATGGCACGTTGGCGTTACGTTATGTGTTGTAGAAACGCTTTGTAATGACTTTAAAGAAATATAAAACGGCATTGTACAGTAATGTACAGGGACCCTTGTTCTTTAACTATACTCCGGTTTTTTAATTCACGAAAAAATATAGGTCAGCACAGGTTAAGGAAAAAATTAGCCAGGTGATAGTAAATTTCATAATTATGTGAAAAACAATACATTTTTGCTTATTAAACAAAGTCTTATGTAGCATTTACACGATATATCTATTATTGGTTTTAATGAATTTTTATTTTTAACTGGTAGGTCGCGTTGCTTGGTTCGATAACTTTTTCGACATTTTCTGTTTCATTTCTTAGACTCAAATGTGCCTCTCCGTTTCTTGATGTTTTTGTAATTAGTATTTATTATCTAGTTGCTATCCATCGTTGTTGTGATTAAGAGTTTTATTTTCAGTTTCCTATTGTTATATTCTGTTAACTTTGCTAACATAATAGATAACTTTGTGTGTTGGTCCAAGTATGCTTTTCAAATAGTTATGTACGAAGGGTAATACAATTATCCCTTTGTGTAGTAAAACGTAAATGATTGAAAAACAAAATTATAGGTTAAAAATGTTTATTACGCCTGAACTGTCACATTAACATAAAGTGACATTTCTATTTTTTTTCTTTATTTTTGCCGTTGCATTTGAGTATTTGCTAGTATCAAGTATTTTATGTTTACAAGTTTCATAAATTTAATAAGTTGCCTCGTAGCACAATAATTATAGTCAAAGTCCAGTCTTGGTAAAGTACAGTCCGTATCAGTCAAGTCTAGTCATGCTTTAATAAAGTAGTGGCAACTTTACTATGAAGCTTCGATGGAGTTTTGGAAGCAACACGAAAAGTCTTGTTTCACCACATTTTATCATTTTCCTACACTCGCGCTTGTAATTCGGCACTTTATGAATAAAAGACCACCATTTTTATGCATAAACACTCGACAAAACAATAGTTTTGGAAAAAAATACAACGGAGCGACACGACTCTTCTCGCGTTACCGCCAAAACTCCTCCATTTCTTTTACATTTTTATGTAAATTAAAAAACAGAATATAGTATAAAATTCTTTACCAGGTAGGTATCTATCCGTACAGCCTCTATAACGTTTAATGCATAATAAGTTTATTTTAATAGTTCAGAATGAGCGCATGACACACCACGTTCTGTAAAATAGACACTACCATTTGGAATGCCGTTGTACGCGAATTCAACACGAATTCTAACGCGTTAAGTAAACGTGGATGTGATGAAAGTTGTATCATCAATATTGATTATAAGGAATAAGGCTCCTAGTGTAACGACATCTGTATATTATATAAAAGCATTATTTTGTATCATGTAGCATCTGATATCATGTGAAAACCGTGGGCACGTGTTTTGTTTCTTTTAAAATATATGCTGTTAACATTAATATTGTATTTTTATTGACACAACGCA
The DNA here is from genome assembly GCA_905404145.2 of Biston betularia. NCBI lineage: Eukaryota > Metazoa > Arthropoda > Insecta > Lepidoptera > Geometridae > Biston > Biston betularia. The sequence goes on from FR989879.1 coordinate 9,799,807, forward strand.
CACGCTATAACAACCAATTAAATTAAATTAAAAAAAGTAAATTTGTTTATAAAGTAAAAACGGATACACAGTTACCTCACAATATGCATGGGTATTTCCAAAAATACAAATGTTATGGTTCGTATTTTTTACCAACGCAATCAGAATAAGATTCGATCCCAACTAGATAAGTACCTACTTAGATAACGTAACATTTACGAGTACATTTCAGTCAGCACAAAAAATGTAGGTAGGACGCGTATGATTTCCTTTTTATTTCGAATTATTTGTTGTTTAGTATGTTAAAATAAAATATATTACCATAAGTAGCTACTATTTTACATTCATCAAACTCTTCTCGCTAGTCTAATTTTTTCATTGATTGCTTATCTTATACCAAAGTAGTGTTTAATCCTTGGACCCTTCATCAAACACTGATTATTCGTTTGAGGTTTAATCTGAGAAAATGCATATAAAGTGATTGCTCCATAATAGATCTTCCATCTAAGCATCTATCTAACCACATCCACAAGTCCACAACCAGGGACAAGACAAGATCTTTACGCGTTTCCGCCAAAAACTTTAAGTTTTGGCGACGCACTTTATGCGTTTGCCTGTGTTAAGTATTTCGATATTTTCAAGTATTAATTTTTAAAATACAAGTAATAACTTAAAGTCGTAGTCCAAGTCATACCAAGTGAATTATAGTTGGCTTAGCCAACTTTACTACAAAAGTATCGATGGAGTTTTGGACGACGTGAAAAGTCATTTTTTATCATAATAATTCTCTTTTCTAGACTTGCGCACGTAATTCAGTACTTTACGAATAAAACACCACTATTTTTTATATGAACATTCGAAAAAACAAGTTTTAGAAAGTAGTAAAAGTATAACTATTACCAGTTACCATAGTACCATATCGCGTTAATATGAACGCATCTCTCAATTGTCGGCCATGTTGGTAACATTTTTCATCGCAGCAACACCAAGCGTCAAATCAAATGTCAGTAACTAAAATCAAATGGATTCCGAAATATTTTTATTTATTCGGCGCGACATTGATCAAATTTATTTCTCAAAAAAAACTGTATTTTATACGTGAATACTTGCCGATATCTAATATAGTGGTGAAAACTATAACAGTGCCTTTTGTTCAGTTAACTAATATGCAATAATAGTGGCAAAATGAGGCGAGGTCATCCTGGTGCTGGTGGTTGGCGAGGTGATAATAATCTGAGACCCTATAGACCTAGAGGAAGCCCAAATTTCAGGCAATCTAGACCCTTCGGACGCTTGGATACATCAAGGTGAGCATTTAATTACAACAAAAGTATTACAATTGTTTGTGTTGCGTCAGTATTATCGCGCCATCACTTACTTGCCTAGTTCTAGCCAAAACCAATGCAAAAAATTAATGAAAGATTCTATATCAGCATGTTTGTAAGTACCAGAATTAACAAATTTACATTTCTGTAGTTTGTCTCTGTAATGTACTAATGTTATCACTGTATTGTTTATTTTAGATTCCCGCCACCAGGCCCTCGGCAATATAGAGGCCCTAGGCCATATTCTCAACATCCAGGACGGCAAGATAATGTTCTACAGTTAGAACATCATGATAGAAATAAGTATAGATTAAATAATTTGACCAGACCCCAAGGCAGAGGGTATCAGAACCGTGGGCAAATGTCCTCTTTTCACCATCAATCCAGACAAAATGATGATCATGGAGATTCTTATAATGAATCAAATTATTATCAAAACTCAAACCAGTGTCATGTTAATAAAATGGGTGATATTGATCATCGTCATCAATCACCTATACCAGTATGGGCCCACCCTCCACAGGGCTTTGAAAACAATAGACAATACTATGATGACCATCAAAGTCCACATAAAACCCCTAGACAATACAATATTGAGGATGAGTTGCCAGATTACACAGGCCATAGACCACCTGCATCTGATCATTATAGCTCCACTTCAGGGCCAAATAATAATAATTCCCAATACTCGCATTCTGTTGATGATACAGTGGATATTATCAGAAAAAGATTACAGAATCGGGATAAGCAGCAAAACTTTGACTCCTCCTTGGATCATCAAACCAATGTAGATGAAGATTTGAGGAAAAAGCCTAATGAAATTTATCAAAATGTGCCCGAAGAACAACCCGTAAGAAAGAGGACTCCAAAGCACAAACAAAATATCAAATCAAATTGTGATAAAATGAAAAATAATATTGTCCATCAGCTGTTTAAAATGGATAAAACTAAAATTCATAAATTGATGGATGATCCTAGTTCATCAACCAAGTTTGAATATGCTATTAGTAGTTTGATAACGGAAGGACAAAATAGTTTGAATAGGCACTTGAGATCTGCTGCTGAAAAATCTCTTTGTAGCTCGAGTACAGACTTTATCCAAGGTGACACCAATACCATATATGAAGATACCTTCATGAAACAAATGCAAGGTATCTTAGATCCACAAGATACTGTATTACTTGAAGATATAAAGCCTTTAGTTATGGCTGAACTTAGTAGAGTGCTTCAGCTTAATGATTATCAATTTGAACTGATGCAAGACCAAGAATTTCAAAATCAACAAATGACAGACCAAGGAATACAAAACTTTACAAATGAACAAGAAATATACCCTAAAAATGAACCTTCAAATTATGACTATTATGATGAAGAGCAAAACACTGAGCAGTGTGCACAAGACATGTTTAATGATCAGAATCATGTTCTGGCAGGCATGAGTAATAATAACACAGAAATAATAACTGGTGATGTAGATGACAGATTGTATGAATATCCACAGGAGTCAAGTTTCGAGTCCAAACCACTTTTTGAAAGACGAAAACCCTACAAAGATGATAATGAAAAAAGGAAAAGCTTAGAGAGTAGGCAGTCTAGAAGCAGCATTGATAAAGGCTTTGGTTATCTGCAGGAAGACCTAAATACAGGTAGCTCTAAAGAGCAACCACAACCAATACCTTTGTTTGATCCAAATATTGACCAGTTGTCAGATGATGAGGATCCATTTGCTGAGTTTGACAAACAGTATCATGTTGCTGTTGATCATAATTTTATTGAATATTCTTCTCGACCTCCTAGCCCGGAACTTTTTACTCCAAGCAACATTGAATCACCAAGTGAAAATCTTGCGACACATAACCTTGAAATACCGAGCACCTCTATTTCCAGAGATGTCAGTAAAGAATTTGATATACAGCTGCAGAATATTGCACAATCACCTGTAAATTTGCTAACTAGCACTGCTAACACAAATAAACCAGAAATTGAATTTAAAAAAAAAACTGACCATATTTTAGAGAAAGAAAATGTATCCACAACTCCATCTCACGATGAATCAAGTAGAAAACAAGAAATAAAAAAAGAGCCAGAGAAATATGAAAGTTCTGCTTGCACAAAATCTGTACTTCAGTCAAACACGCGAAAAAGATCGACTGAACAAAAACCCAGTCACCGTAAAGAAAAACGTAAAAGAAGTTCGCAATCTGAATCTCTAGAAGCAGCTAAATCCATCATAAATATGTTTTACACACATGATACCAGTAGTGAGACATCTAAAACTAGTAAGAAACCTGATTCTTCTTCAAAAACCTATTCTGATAAGTATGTGAAACGAAAAGACACTCACAAAATGGCAAAGGAGAAAGGTGTTGATGCTTCAAAGACTGATGAAGCAAAAAAACATGATAGCAATACACACAGTCATTCCAATATAAGTCCCAAAGACAATCTCATTAATGTGACACTGCCTAAAATAGACCCTAAAACAAAACTTAAACCCATAGACATTTTTGGTGCACAACCAGCTAAGAAAGTGACAGCACATCAGGCACACAGAAATACTGCCACAACACCGCAAATTACTATTAAGCCAGATGATATTAAACCTAAGCCCATAGTACCCATAGGAACATCTTTTGCTCGTAAACTATTAAAAAGGCATATCAGTACACAAGTCATCCTAAAAGTAAGAACTAAAGAATGCCAGACAGATAACCCAAAAACTCTTTTCAAGCTCACTCAAACAGATCCTGTTTTAATTAATATACCAAAAAATGAATCTAGTAACCCTCTTGAAAGAATGAAGGAAATTGATATGGAAATTCAGTTATTACTTCAAGAGAAGTTTAAGTTGTACAACTCTTTAGAAACTAAGGCAGCAGCAGTACCAATGGATACCATACCAAGTTTAAGTATGAGAGTATTCAAAGTTAATACAGAACAGACAGAGGAGAAATTCAATGATCATGAAGATACTATAGTCAATGAATTTGCAAATATACCTACTGAAGAGTTAGAACTGATAGCAATGGAAACCATTGAAGATGAAAAATCTCCACACATTACCACGAAGAAAAGTCGCCGTCAAAGAATCACAGAGCTAAAGCGAAATAACTCCGCTAGCCCGACGACAAAGCGTAACAAAAAGGCTAAGTCGCCGAACATCTCTCTAATAGAGCAAATTATCACTGATGACAGGCCAATTGAAGACATAATTTCCCTGGATGACTTAGAAAGCACACCAATGAAAGGCAAAAAGAAACTGCAAAAAGTATCAAAAAAGAAAACCTTAAAGAAACCAAAATCTTCAAAGAATTCTCTCAATACAATAGCAAGTCATAATTTAAAGGAATGCCATATTATTCTAGAAAGGATTGATACTAGCTACTATTTAAGACATAAGAAAGAGCCACCTCCCGATGATTTTAAGTTTTCTTTCGAAGTACCTATTGTAACAATGCCACCTGAAGGCAGCATAAAAGTTGAAGAAGACACATATGATTCTGAAACTATTAGCATACCAAATGAAATAGGGCCAGTTGAGCCAAGTATAGTTCAAGTGGTTGAAGATGTAGTCAATGATTTGCAATTTGACATGTTAGATGTATCTGAAGATATAGTGATTGGGGACAATTGTGAGGTCAAAACCATAGACAAGATCAAGGAGACTGTAAGTGAGGAAATAATTCTTGATAACAGTCAATCTTCAATAGATGATGGAGTACCAGAAACTACTGGGACCGAAAATGAATGTAAAATGTATGATTATTCCAATGAAAACTTACGTCGCGATGCAATAACAGTAACGGGAAATGCTGACGCTGTGTTAGCGATAGAAGTAAGTCAAAATTTCCTTAGCTAACTAGGCTGGTGCAGTGACCCTAAATCATGTCCTGGACTCCAGTACTAAACAGCTCCCATCTTTTTCAATCTTGAACTATACTAAACTATTTATGTATTATATAAATTATCTGTCTTCCATAGTACAAGCTTTGCTTAGTTTGGGGTCAGGTGGTGATGTGTGTAATATCCTACAATATTTATTTTATGTACCCTAAGAATTGATATACAGCTCTTGGGGGACAATATTTATATTTTTTTTATGCTTGACAGGCTAGGTGTTTGACCACAGTTCAGTTCTGATGTTAAGTGACGGTGTGGTCGAAGATGATAAAACACACCTAGCCTGGAATAGAACTGGCTGTCAAGTCTCTCAAGTGAGGCTGCTGGAACACACTGTTAGATGCTTGGCGGCAGATCTTCAACTTGAGAGGGCGGTAGCTAGGCAGCCGAGTACTAGAAAGTGCCCTACCAGTATGCATTGGTATGTATGTGCAGTATGTGCTCCTTCACCGGCAGCTCAAGCTGGGGTTTGAACCCACGCCCTTCAGCGTGCGAACCGTCCGCGCTAACCACTGAGTTATCATTGCTACAAAAAGAGAAAATAAAAATCATTCAATATATTTTTAATTATAGCTTATCCTCAATCTTTTTTTCTTATGTAATTCTTTCTTTACTTTATTCTTAATTTATTTATTTTTCTCACTATTTAATTTTCTTAAATTTCTGGAACTCTTAACTTAGTTATTAGTTAGAAAAAACGTGTAAACTTAGTATAGTATTTGACTCATTCCAGGATATGACTCTATTATAAATTCTAATTTACGATATTGTGCTTTTTCCAGTGTATAGACAATGACTTCATAGCTGCGTGTCTCGATGGGAACGTGTACCATTTCAGTGCTGATGGACAACTTTTGAATACTCTTCGGGGTACCAATCAGGCAGTGACATGTTTGACTATAGTCAAGGAAAAATATGGGACCACAATCTACACGGGATCTTTGGACTCTAGGATGCGTTACTATGACTTAGAAGTAAGTAATTATTTCGAAAATTGTATAGTTTTATATGGTATATAAATAAATAAATATCGTAGGACTATACACACAGCGCCATCTGGCCCCAAACTAAGCAGAGCTTGTGCGATGGAAGTCAGATAACTGATAGAATACATAAATACTTTTTTTTTTTGTAAATACATACTTATAATACATACAGAACACCCAGACACAGAACAAACATTTGTTTTATTCACAAAATGTTTGGCCTGAGTGGGAATCGAACCCACGCCCTACAGCTCTCAAGGCAGATGTATTACCAATGAGCCAACGGGGCTGTCTTTAGTAGGGGCTGTAGTTAGTATATGGGCTATGCTCGGAGTTTATGTAACCAACAGCCCAGAGAATCAGCAAGTTGAAGTGGCAGTGGGTAGGGCAGAACTGATGGCTGATGGGACTGCAAAGTTCTGGAATGGAGACCACGAACTGGCAAGCACAGCGTAGGACTTCCACCCACAAGGTGGACAGACGACCGCAGGAACGCGTTGGATGCGAGCCGCTTCCAACCGGTCTTTGTAGAAGTCAAGGGGGGCAGCCGGAACACACCGTTAGATGCTTGGCGGCAGATTTTCAACTTGAGGGTGGTAGATAGCTAGCCGAGTACTAGAAAGTACCCTACCACCGTGCTATGGTTTCCTGATTAATAGTACAGGTTGTATTTACAACAGTAAATATTTCTAGTGTTATACAGGGAGTGTAGGTAGCTACATTCTCTGTAAGTGTTTCTGACTATTATACCTGCGCCCACTTTGTAAAAGTGAAGTGTCAAATAGATAGACTTTATCACTCCTTTTTGAGTGAATTTTAGTATCTTCGTCATGTTGTGTTGTGCTTTAGGAAATAATATTCCAGGTTAACCAAACTACAAAAAAAAAGTTACTTTTGATAGCTAACTACCTGATTACATATTATATTTCCAGACTGGAATGGAAAAGGGCCCAGAATGTAATGTACTAAGCCCGATACAAACGATGGATCGAGCTTGGGACACGATTTTCGTCGGGACCAGAACTGGGTTTGTGCTGCAATTTGAATGCAAGGTTTGTTTATTATTAGACTAGTACACATTAAAAATACACCAACACATAATATTTAAATTTCGAATCAATCAGTTCTGTGGAAGATCCTCCTATCGATTAATTAACTAGAAATTAGCTGTTAAACAGATTTTCTTGCTAAGAACACTCGATTAAGTAAATAAATATCGTAGGACTATACACACAGCGCCATCTGGCCCCAAACTAAGCAGAGCTTGTGTGATGGAAATCAGCTGATAGAATACATAATTATTTTTTTTGTAAATACATACTTATAATACATACAGAACACCCAGACACAGAACAAACATTTGTTTATACACAAAATGTTTGCCCTGAGTGGGAATCGAACCCACGCCCTACAGCTCTCAAGGCAGATATACTACCAATGAGCCAACGGGGCTGTCAATTATGTTTTTTATTAATTATTTATATTATAGGTATAAAAGTCCTAAAATCACAGTAATGCTTAATAAATTCTCACATATTTTTTAGAACAACATGGTTATTCCTGTGAGCACGGTGAAATTCTCTGAACAATCAATCTTAGCTCTCCGAGCGATGAAGGAAGGTCCCCGGAAGGTGCTCCTCGTTGCAGCCAGATCCGAAAACGTGGTGACCGTGAAGGACGCCCAAACGGGTTTGCTGCTACGGACCCTGCAAGGGCCCAAGATGACAGTGTACACACTACTTTATGAAGACGGAAAAGTTTACTGCGGGACAAGCAGTCATAACATACATGTATTTGATTATACTGTGAGTATTCTTTCATTTTGGGTGCATGTATGGAATGATGCATCATTTTTAAGTCGAATTTATATTGAATATTGCAACTCTATAAAGCTAAATTATCACTCACTGACTAACTGACTGGTTGACTGACTGACTTAGAGAAATAGTTCAAGGTATATGTTTAGTTTCAAAATACAAATAATCTTTATTTATGCATATTGTTTTAAAACATGGGTTTGGCCTCTCCTTTTAAGTTTACATAAACCTGTATTAGGAGAGACCGCTCTTTTTGATATATTTACAAACATAATAACAATATTTATTTAGTTTATTTCCGCTTTACAGTCTTTTCAGTTACCAACAGTGATGAGGACTTAAATTTAACTAATTTGGCAATAATTTATTAATTAAAAACTTAATCTAATCTTACTTGTCTATAACTAATTTGACATAACTTTAAAAATAAATAATTATAATTTAACGCACAGTTAGATGCTGCATGCAACATTCTTAGTTTCGGCGTTTTTTTCTTTGTTGATATTGTGGGTGTTCTGCATAAAATAAATAAATGATAAATATCGCAGGACATTACACACAGCGCCATCTGACCCCAAACTAAGCAAAGCTTGTGCTATGAAAGACAGATAACTGATAGAATACTTAAATACATACTTATAATAAATACAGAACAAACATTTGTTTATAACACAAAATGTTTATCCTCGGTGGGAATCGAACCCACGCCCTTCAGCTCCTGGAGCAAACTACCAATGAAGCAACAAGGCTGTCTGTATATTATTTACTAGTGGACGCCTCGCTGTTTCACCCGCGTAGTTCCCGTTCCCGTGGGAATACAGGGATAAAAAGTAGCCTATCTCACCCGGGGATAGTGTAGCTTCCCAACGGGGAAATATTTTTTTAAATCGGTCCAATAGTTTCGGAGCCTATTTAATACATAGAATCAAATCTTTCCTCTTTATAATAGTATAGATTTAGAAATTGCATTGGAATTGAAAGTATATCAGATTGCTAAAGTACCTACTACAGTGGTACGTAGAAGACTTTCTGCTAATTTGGTCTATACCACATAGTGTAAAATTCGTGATTGTATTTCAGACGGGCAGTCACGTGGGCTCCCACGAGGGCGGCAAAGGTGCGGTGTGCCTGCGAGCGAGCGGCGGGCTCGTGTTCGCGGGCTGCTACGACGGCTGCGTGTACGTGTACCGCGAGGGGGAACCGCGCCCGCGGGCACAGCTGCGCGGCCCTTCGCTCATGCTGCTCTCACTTGCCATACAGGGCACCAAGGTAACAAGCCACGTACAAACTTGCAACTTTATAAGGTTCAGGTGTATTAAACTGAAAGGGGGTCATTCTACTCGAGGTATGTATGTATGTATGTTCTGTAGCGATGATAGCTAACATGCAAAATGCGAAACGACCGCGCTAACCACTGTGTTAGTGCGGTCGTTTCGCATGCCGCACGCCCTTCGGTTCAAACCCCAACAATGAGCTTGAGCTGCCGGTGAAGGAAAACATCGTGAGGAAACCATAGCATGGTGGTAGGGTACTTTCTAGTACTCGGCTGGCTAGCTACCACCTTCAAGTTGAAAATCTGCCGCCAAGCACTTAACGGTGTGTTCCGGCAGCCTAACTTGAGAGCCAGTTACATTCCAGGCTTGGTGTGCTTTACCCTCTTCGATCACACCGTCACTTAACATCAGGTGAGTTGTGGTCAAACACCTAGCCTGTTAACCATAAAAAAAGGTATATATATTTCACAAAATAAGTACTAAAAATCGAGAGAGAGGAGAGTTGATGGCCAAAAGTAAAAAAAAAAAAAAACGCCTGAATCAATCGAATGTCATGTTACTAATCATTATGAATAATTTTTTTTATCAATTGAGGCTTCACATTAGCAACAATACACCAAATTATATTTTAATTTAAAGCTAAATGCATTGCTTTTTGAAGGAAGTATTGAAAATTCTGTAAATTTCATCAAAAAACCATCAATATTCGAAATTTGTGGAAAAATGTTTATTACTTGAACCATAAAATTTTCATATCTATTTTTTGCAATTGTTAACTCAAATATGTTATTTTCATATCTATGTTTTTATGTTCCAGATAATAGCAGGATATAAAGATAGAGGACTGTACATATGGAAGATGCCCATGGCAATAGTGCAAGAAATGATTTTGTAAACCAAGTGTTGTAGATACAATCTCATATTAGCCTTTGTTGAGTATTTAACTCTATTTTTTGTCTTGTTTTTAGTATATCAGTGTAAATAATGAAATAAAATAAACACAAATGATTTATTGAAACATTTCTTTTACTACTAAGCAATATATTATGTACTTACTTATATTAAATATATTTTGTAATTATCTGAACTAATGAAGCGTGAGTTATGCCATTTATGTGAAAAAATGTGTACAAAAATGTGTAAAAACCATGGCTGTTTCCATAATAAACTCGTGTTACTATTGTAAATGAAAAAGCTGTCTTGTCACACACCTTGGTCTTGCTGTGTAGCAAGCATTTGTAAAAAAAATAAATGAAATTAAAAGGCATTTCACGTGGCGCCATCTAGCCCCAAACAAAGCAAAACTTGTACTATGGGAAATATATTACTGAAAGTATACATATATATGTATATAATGTTTTTAGTAAATATACATATGTTTTTATAATAGGTACTTATATTATTTACATTTAAAATACCCTTGGACAGAAAAACACCCATGTTGGTCACAACATGTAATAAACTGCCGATTTCCTTGTTTCCTAAGGGAAATAAAATCTAGGTATTTTCAAGTTCAGAGTGAATAGGTATCGTCTAAGTCGACTTGCTTCATCTTCGACCACATCATCGCTTACTATCAAGTGAATTGGGGGCTTAATGCAGACTTATATAAGTTAAAAAAAAATGTTGCGATGAAGGGAAACAGAAAAATGCATGTACACAGAAGAACTATACATTTTATGTAATCAAATAATCTTCCCAATGAAGTTTCTATCACAGAGGACATTAGATATAGGGTATCTTTGTTCTTTGGATTTTATCAGATTTGGGCATGACTTTTTTTAGTTAGAATTTAAATAACTTACATAATTTTTCTTAAACTTATGAATAATTAAATATTTAACACAAATTGCGGCTAGGCTTGTTGCAACTGCCGCGGTTTGAGGTGACCGATAAGGCAATAAATAAAATACCTCTAACAAATAATTAAAATATTTGACTGATTTTCTATCATAATATAAAATAAACTTAGAACATATGAAGTCTAAACTAGATTGAATCAAATAAAATTAGCAGTCACAGAGAGAGTATAAGTAGTTGAGTACGGCTTAGTAGTGTATATAGGGCCTGTTAATTTACCATAGATAAACAACAAGTTTGGGAGTTTTGGCGGGAACGCGGAAAGAGTCGTGTCGCTCCGTTGTATTTTTTTCTAAAACTAGTGTTTTGTCGAGTGTTTATGCATAAAAATGGTGGTGTTTTATTCATAAAGTGCTGAATTACAAGCGCGAGTGTGGGAAAATGATATAATGTGGTGAAACATGAGTTTTCGTGTTGCTTCCAAAACTCCATCGAAGCTTTGTAGTAAAGTTGCCACTACTTTACTAAAGCATGACTGGAATTAACTGACACAAACTTGGACTTGACAAAGACGACTTTGACTATAAAACTAGCTACGATGGCACTTATTTAACTTTTGAAACTTGAAAATACATATATAATTACTTGACACTGGCAAATGCTAAAACGCGACGCCAAAACCAAAGAAAAAAAAAAAAAAAAACAACAAGTCGAAGTAATAAATATGAACGCAGTTTTAGTTCTGCCAAGTGGCACTCCTGTTTTCTGACTTACGTCAGTGGGTGTTTCAGAGCGGCGGCCATTGTTCTACGTATTAAAATTAATAATTTTTCACTAGTTCGTGCTAGAAATAAAGGATTCAACTGTTTTCGACGTGTTCTACTACAATATAATTTTGGAAATAATACATTTACAATACAAATATGAATCCAGAATAGTGAGTATTTAACCTACGTTGATGGCGAATAGATACAAGGATGGAACAAGAAATTTTTTTTTGCGTGTTCATTGTCTTAACTAGTATTATGAGTGCAAAGAATTACTTCGTCCTTAGGGCTAACTTTATATTACTTTCCGGATAAACTTCCCTTATAACAAATCAGGTGACTCATTCGTCGTTTAGATGTACGAAGTATTGGCGAAAACGTAATTGTGTGGTAGTTGAATGGCGTATTAGTGAACTGCGATTGAATCACTACTTCCTTGTTGAATTCTAAACATGTTAAAAGTAGAACCTCCTAATAATTGCGTATGGCGTGCTGTTTTCTTTGTTTGTCGAAGATACGCCTCCTTTTATGTTTTCTTTTTATCTCTGTATTTTTTTAGGCAAACACTAGTCTTTGTTGCCCATTGATATTACAATATCTAATGTCTTTGTTGTAATGTTTTCAGCGATTACTTGTTCAAATTGCTCCTGATCGGTGATTCAGGCGTAGGCAAGTCATGTTTGCTGCTAAGATTCGCTGATGACACTTACACAGAGAGCTACATCAGTACTATTGGTGTGGACTTTAAAATTAGGACTGTAGAATTAGATGGAAAGACAATAAAGTTACAAATATGGGACACAGCGGGACAAGAAAGGTTCAGAACCATAACTTCATCATACTACAGAGGTGCACATGGAATCATCATTGTTTATGACTGCACAGACCAGGTAAGTTATATTCTAATATTTATATCTTTAGCAAAATTGAAAGTGTAACACAAATAGAATATTCCATTGAATGGGCTTTTTTCCAGTCAATTTTGAAAGAGTGAGATTTGTGTTATGCATGTTTTTGTAAAAAAAGACTACTATATGAAGTGTTATCCTACATGATAACCTCTGACTAGTATTGTATGGTCCTTTTTTACAAGGGTATCGTTGAAAAAAAGACCATACAGTACTCTACTTCATGTAGAATTCTCGCATGGTATTATTTCCAAGGTTCTTTTGCAAAAAGGACATGTAGTACTACTTCAAGATTAATTCTTGGATAAAATACCATGCCGTAGAGTGTTGCCATGGTCTATTTTACAACATGACCATGCACAGTAAAATCCCACTCCTACAAAATTATCTAAATACTCAAATCACCACTTTCTACTATCTCCTTCACCACTTCACCTCTGCATGTTTATTCAACATTGATAAAAGTACAATAATTTGTTATTTAAAGCCCCATAATAAATAAACCATAGATATATTTACAAGATCACCAATTTTTTGTGACATGCTAAAAGTGTAAAGTACATATTCTGTATTTATCAAATGAATGAGTCAGTAAACATCTGTGTGGCGTTTAGACAGTAAAATTTTATCTTGGACTTCAAACAAGCAAAAAATGTCATTGTTCTCGCAAGGCAAATGAATTAGTTTCAATATATTTATTATTTAAAATATGTCTAAACAGATTTTAAACTAAACTTACTCCAAGGTCATGTTGGTTTTACAAATCATATTTTAATGTTTTCTGTCTGGTCTAAGTAACCAGAGTCATGCTAAGGAGTTCTCTAACTTGACCTGAAACAATTGATAGATATGATACAACTTTTAATAATTTCTGACAGAAATACTAAATACTTTTATATAACTAAACTTATGTATAAGACATGTTATAGATGACAAAGCAAGAAGTCTATGCCCACCTGTGGGATAAGGGAGACCTTGGATAATGATAATCAACAGTAAATAAATGAATGAATATATATTGTAGGGCATTACACACAGCGCCATCTGACCCCAAACTTTGCTTAGTTTGGGGTCAGATGGCACCGTTACTTAACAGCTTGTACTGTGAAATTTAGATAACTATAGGACAAGTTTAGTCCTATAGTAAATCAATCAATGTCAAGTTCAATATTACAATGGCATGTTGACCTCACGCATACACTATAAAATCAATATCTTCCGCAATCACTCCTCAAGGCATAAAAATTATGGGTCATTAAAATTCTTAGAGTTCAGTGCTGTATTTTGGAGAACTTGGCATCATGCCAACTAATGCCAAGCAGTGTAAATATTTATGAGTCAAATGGAGCAGGCAAAGTATGAGTAAATGAATCATACTAACAATTTTTTTGGATTATTTACTAAGGAACATCTTTTAGTTTGACTTTTTTGATAATTCTGCTAAAGCCTCTTTATCATCACTACTTAGAAGCACTGGTAGCTCTATGGTATATGTAAACAATCCTCACTTATAAAAAATTATATCAACACCTAAGCAACAGTGTCTCTTTCCACAAAACACACAACTGAAAAACGTAACATTCACATAAAGTAACATTTATATGTATACTAGCTGTTTCGTACGCGTGGAATTTACCAAAATAAATCACAAATATTCTGCACAATTTCCTTAATTTTATTTTCCGTGAGAATCTTCTACAAAGTATTAGGAAACTTAATAAAAAGGTAAATGAAATTGGTAAATTCTCAAGATGACCAAGGTATTTATTTTTATGTATGTAGATAAACTGGAATTGATATAAAATTATGCTTTACTTAAAAACCTGCTTTCAAAAAATTATGTTAAATGATGGGAGTCACAAATATTAGTGTAGTTTCCAAACAAAATAGCTTTTTATAGAAAATTTTTGTTTTATACACTTGGTCAACACTACATGACTTTATTGAGATATTGATGATGATGGTAATTCATTGCTGTCAGTCTGCAGCCATTTGTCGGAACCATGGTTTTATGATGATCCTAATCCTGATGGTGAATGTCGATTAAGTAAATAGATATTTAAATATACATGATTCATCTTCAACCACATTTACCTACAGGGATACTGATGATCAAATTTTAATCATACATACCTAAGTCTATATTTGGTCATGGTATACCTAGTGAAAAAAGGGGTTCATTTTAAATTGTATAAATTTTTTTAGGTCACAATTCTTTACCAATACGATCAGAAAATGTAAACAAGACTGGCAGATTGAATATTAATTAGTTTATGTAGAATTAATTTAATACCTGTATAACTTGAATGAAGCTGTTGAAATTAGTTAAAGTAGATACTTTTAGTATAGTGAAACTCTATTAGATAAAAAAATATTTTTTTATAGTCGACAGGCTAAGTGTATATAGTATAGTGATACATATATTGTGTAGGTTTAAAAAATGGCTAGCTCAAATACATATCTTAGGCTATAAGGTGGGTGTAAAATCTATTAACATTAACGGAATCGGATTGAATGAGCTATAGTATCATTATTTTATTAAATACCTTCCATTAAAACTGATAAAAATAAATTATTATGAATCATCTGTGGCTTGATAATAATTTCAATATCTATTGATTTACATATGTTTTTAAACTAGCAATTTAATTATGTTTATCACTGGGCCAATCTGGTGCTAGGTTCTGAGTTTCTCTGTCTTTTCTAAGTTATGCGTATCCCCTGACTTCTAAGGAAAACGTTGTGAGGTAATTTACATGTCCTAGAATGCTTAAAAGAAGTTCTAGAAATTTAATGAGGTCTGCAGACACCCGATTTAGAGATCAGAGTCCCATCTGATAAACAAGACTTATACAGATTATCTGGGATGTATCACTCACAAAATACTAGAAATGAATCTTGTTTATTTACCTCATCATTTCGGCCATGTTGAAATAGTCGAGTCCACTGGTAATAATCAGTTTGGCACCAGCGTTATTTCCTGCCATCTTGCAATTTTATCTCACTATAATTGCTCAGCCAAAAAATGTAAAAACTGTGCAACTTTTGTTCCGTTTGGGCTAGATAGTGGTAAAGTACTTTCTAGTAATCGGCTGGCACCTAACAGTGTGTTCCGGCTGCCACACTTGAGAGCCAGTTCTATTCCAGGCTAGGTGTGCTCTACCATCTTCAACGACACTGTTACTTAACATCAGCTGAGCTGTGGTCAAACACCTAGACTATTAACAATAAAAAAAAAATGGTTTCTAAAAATGCCCACCAATATTAATTGTATGAATTTGGTTCCAGGACTCGTTCAGCAATGTAAAGCAATGGCTGGAGGAGATCGACCGCTACGCGTGCGACAACGTGAACAAGCTTCTTGTTGGTAACAAGTGCGATCTCACCACTAAGAAGGTGGTCGACTACACCACCGCCAATGTGAGTACTAATACTTCATACATTACATACAGTATCCTAAATCCCACAGTCTAGATCAGAAGCATCAGTCAGTGTTGACTATGCTCCTGGCCGAAATGTTGCGCTCGCATGTTATGTATGCCGCTACAACTATTTTACACCTTTACTTTTTTTTTAATTTTATGTTGGAATATTTGGATAGATAACTCTTTAGTTTTTTTTTTTTAATATGAACAATATTTTTATGGAAGCCTCGCAGAGGCTTTGCTGACTGAGAGAGGCTGGACCCCTATAGTTTCGCGGAGCACACTTTGAGTATGTCTATGATTCGACATTTAGTAGAAAGTAGAACTCCTTCAGGAAGGCTGTCTAGGGAGGTATAAATCTGGGTGCCTTCAAGTCGCTAACGAATCAATTTCTTCAAACGTAAACGTAAGACAACTGTACTCTATACCAAATCGTAACTTTGCATGACTTAAGATGGGTAACGACCCGGGTTAAACCCATTTCATTCCACCCATTTATAGAAAATATCGTAACCATTACAATATTTGTAAACGGGAGGTCACGAGATCTCAGTTCAAAAGAGACCTACTAGAACTCGTACTATGCCACGATATTAAGTTATTTCAGAATTTTATTACGTTATTCCTCGTCACCAAGTGAAAAAAGCAAAATTAAAAATTTTGAAAATACCCTCGACGTGCGACGGTTAAAAAATAATTGAAAAGGATAAAATAATGTAACAGCTATCTAATATAATGCACCAATCAAACCCGAACCCATAAAAATCGGACTAGTAGTTAAAGAGAAAAATAGCAACATGGATTTGCACAAACAAACATCCTCTCACCACAAACGCATATCTATACCGTCTCCATTCCGTCGTGGGTAAAAAGGTAAAAATGATTTTGGATCTGGCTTAAACCCAATTCACCGGGGTTTTTATAGAAAAGCGTAGAAAGACTTTACATCTTCGGGCTAGATAGCGGTCCAACTTAAAAATCGTGATCTTTCTTTGTACTTAGTTCTTTTGTCTACTGGCATGGAAATAATTTACGTCACAGTTCAATGCACAACTGTGTGTTTTTTTCTGTTTACTCTTTGAATGTTACTCGGAAACAGCTTCGGTGTATTATTGATATTGTTAGGCTTGTCTGGGCTTGAGCCACTGAATAAAAAATATTAGGTACTTTTTTTTGCTCCTTATGTTTTTTCGCCGCGTACAAAGAACTTATCGCTCAAACATATGCGCAATATAATTTCGAAAAATGCCAGTACGAAAAAAATTGAAAACCATTGAAGTATCGATACTTAATCAAGTAGTAATCGGATTAAATAAATATCACAGGACATTACACACAGCGCTATCTGATCCCAAACTAAGCAAAGCTTGTAGGTACTATGGAAGTCAGATAACTAATAGAATACTTAAATACTTTTTTTTTATAAATACATACAGTACACCCAGACAGAACAAACATTTGTTTATACTACAAAGTTTGTCCTGGGTGGGAATCGAACCCACGCCCTTCAGCTTTTGAAGCAGACATTCTACCAATGAACCAACAGGGCTGTCGATTGTCTTTTGATAGTACTCGATAAAGTATGATTACCTATTCATAATGATAGGTACATTTATTTTCTTAAAAACGTAATTTAGGCAAAAAAAAACAGTTGTACGTGGGGCGTTCTACTTTTCTACCGACAATCTGAGTGATAAATTTTTAGATTTCAAAAAAAAATAAAAGTGTAATTCTTCAAAAAAATGTATTTTTACATTATTGTCCAGTTATCGAAGATTTCAGATATGTATAGTGCATCGAAGTTTTGTTATTTACTTTTTATTTATTTTAAGTTTTATCGGAATAGTTGGAAAAAATAAACACCTCTGTCACAAACTAATATATTTATTAATTATTATGTCAAATCAAATTTACAGTTTTTTTAACTTGGCATAACTAGAATACAAGCATTTATTATTATCGAACACGATTTATCCCAATTCTTGTTACAAATATAATATAAAAAATGACATTTAATACCACTCTGTCACATTTTTGCTCATTAAGACAACAAACTTTGAAATATTTTGCAAATAATTGAAATAAACATAGCTGAAATTCTGTTACTACCTTTTATGGTCAATATATAATAATATAATACGTTATTTTAGTGTATATGTTTTCAATAAACTGAACATATGCTGCTTTAATGCTTAATTACAAGGGGGACAAAATTGTGCTAGAGTATGACAGAATGGTAGATATTAATAGGCCAACATTTAAACTTAATCCTTTAAGGTTTTGAAAGTTTTTAAAAAGGATAACAAAACATAAGGCTTCTCTTACAATGCTACATAAGATATTATTTCTTGGTATAATCATTATTTGGTGCACGTAAAATCAGACTAATCTTTTCTTTTCTCTTATTCGACTTTTCAAATACTTCTATAACACGCCTTCCTCTTTTAACCGTAATCATTTTTATCAAGTTTTCAAACATCACATCTGATACATCTGATTTTACTAATTTAAATATTTTGTCAGTGTCAACAACAGTTTTATAAAATATCACCTGAACATCTCCATCTGCATCCACACAACTTTTTTCAACTCCTAAGTAGGTGTACTCCACTTAGTTTCTACTGGGTACTTTTACTGACATAATACCATTTTTTATTAATAATGGGTCTCCAGATAGGTCACATGAAGCACCTGGTTTTATGTGCACAGGTTTTTTCTGATTAACGAGAGGCTGAAGAGGCTGATCATCTTCTGAAGTAGTAATACTACTTCAGAAGATGAAGATGATACAATGTTATACAACAGTCTCATAAAATCTCTTTGTAGGAGCTCTAATTATTATGTTGTTTATTTATATCAGCCAATGGTTCTTTTTAATCTGAGGTTGGGCTTAACTACCTACCTAGCTTTACTTTTATAAAGAGCAACTTAATAAAAATAAAGCTAGCAAATAATATTTGTTGTGCAGCATTTTTTTATTACCAAAGTCTCTTGAAACAGTTGAAGTTTTAGTCCCGAACGGTTAATTGTTGTGTCTTGTAGGAAAGGATAGGATTGTTTTGGAGCAGTGTTTCATTTTGTTTTTGTTTTTAATGTTTTTGTAATGTTCCTTAATGGCATTTGTCAAAATACTATATGTATTTTCTTTTTTCTTCTTTATTCGGCGCTTTTAAATTTATCTTAATTTTTTGGTTTGGGTATATTATGTAATAAGCTGTCTTCTTTAATTTTTTTGGCGATGAAGTCTTTCCTTGTATTTTCGTATTTTTCTATAATTAATTTTACATGGCCTTGAAGTTTCATATTTTGCCTATAAATTTTCGATCTGTCTCGGCTAACTCTTTCTCTTCCCCTTGCTCTAGCAGCGGATGAGGTTGGAGTTAGTGAACGAGATCTAGGAATTAAAGGAGTAACCTGGGGTTTGAAGGAACAGGTGTGGAAGTCGAGTATTCATTAGAACGTTCTGCAAAGCTTTCTGTTGTTCTCTTTTTGTTTCTAACTTGCCATTTTATTTTCATTTGTCTGTGTACTCTTGGTGTCAGATCTTTGACTAGCTTTTTGCAAGCATGGTATCTTTCTAAGTCTTATCATTTCACTTCTACGACTTTTTCAGGGTCCTGTTTCCTTTTTTCACGACAACGTCACTGCTTTTCCGTCGCAGATAACGCTATTATTTAATTACCCTGATGATAATACCTTAAATGAATAAAATAATTGATAATGTAATATATAGAATACAAAAGATATCAATTAACTATTGTGAAAATCAATTACGGCAAAGTTTCTGACAAAAAATACCACTCCGTCACGAGCTATACTACTCCCGTCACAGCTATTTTGTGACAGAGGTGCCTCGTGACAGAGGTGTAAAATAACAGTGTTCGAGGATTTCAACGTTCATAAAATTACAAATTGTTCGTAAAAGTGAGTAAATATGACAGATATACTGGGAAATAATAATATTACGTAAATAAATGGGAATTACAATAATATTTTAAAGTAGTAACTTACGTGACAGAGCGGTCGCCGAATAAACACACGCACCTCTAGTTCACTACCAGCGGGCGCCTAACTCGGCTCGCTCCAGGGTGGGGTCTCAAGGCTTAAAGCCGAGAGGAGAAGGAAACCGTGCTGTTGTTTAGTGTTGAAGATCAAACAGCTAAGGCGTGTTTTTTGTTTTGCGAAATGCGTGACGGAAGATAGCAAGAAAAAACATATGCAGCCGTACCCAAGGATAAAATATTTTTTTGCTTAATAGTATGAACCTTTACGTTTATTATATTTTTATTAATCTAAAGACAATATTTCAGCATTTCAATAAATAATTTTATATTATAGGGTCCTATATGATTTTTTTAAGCGACATCATTTTGTAACATTAGGCAGCGTAAAGGGACACGCTTTATTTGTATGTAAAACACCTCTGTCACACGTTTCGAATACTATGTCACAATAATTTTGTAAAAAGCAAAAACAATAAAAACGGGATTTTAGTGTTATTATAATGACTATATGGTCCAAAAAATCTTGTGACAATAAAATTTGAGAAACTGCAATTTAGGACGGATACAGATTTTTTTTTCCTGAGGAGACACGTCATTGTCGGTAGAAAAGTAGAACGCCCCACGTACAGTTTTCTACAGTTTTTTTTTTCTAATAAAGAGCTGTTAACACCTCTTTACATAAGTACTCGATGGTATTTTAGCCTATGTATTCAGGGTAAACTCTGTGCGATCAACACTTTACACGTATGTAACACCCATTAACATAAAGGACCTCACGAATGCGAAACGCGTCTTTCAACAGTTCTACCACGGCAATCGTTGCACTGATCACGAAACCTGTAAAATTTTAAACTAAACTTTTCCCACAGATAACACAATTAGGTATTCAATTTTCGCACCGCAGTAACCGATTGTAATATCATATCAGCAATGTTTACATACCACAGAATTAATAATAGTAGGTATTTAATAATTACGTATAAAGGCGATTACTCACGCTCGACTCGTGTCCCACTTCATTCGATGAAAGTATGAGTTAATCTATGGAGATACGTGCCGTGCCGTGGTAGATATAATTGGCCACCTGACCTGCCCCGTTTAGTGTAATTCTAATTGTTTATCGTATTAGGGCAACGATAGCATGGTCGATCTTTGTTCTATTGAACTAGTAGATACGATCTATCGTGCAGTCGTGAAAAGAAATAAAAATGAAAAGCATTTCTTTGACACAAAATAAAAAGGCAAAAAAATTAATACAAAAAAAACCGGCCAAGTGCGAGTCGGACTCACACACGTAGGGCTCCGTACCAGTATCTATACTAAAACTAAATATTCTGTGAATAGTTAAAGCGTCTACCTGTCACCGTTATTAGTATCGAGCAAGAAACGGTAAAAAATCAAGTTTGTTGTATGGGAGCCTACCTTAAATATTTGTTTTATTTTATTTTTAGTATTTGTTGTTATAGCGGCAATAGAAATACATCATCTGTGCAAATTTAAACTGTCTAGCTATCACCGTTCTTGAGATACAGCCTGGTGTCAGACGGACGGACGGACAGCGAAGTCTCAGTAATAGGGTCCCGTTTTTACCCTTTGGGTACGGAACCCTAAAAAAGACCTTATGCCGATTGGACCCATCTCGGCATGGCTACCGATTGTCACAAACAAAAATGGCCGTATGTTTCAAATAAACCTTTACATAATTATTTTCTTTACTTCAAAGAACAATCAATAACTTGTGTTAAATGGTACTTTAAAAAAAAAATTTATGTAAAGAGACGAACGAGAGCTCTCCTAATTGTAAGATACAACGCCTGTCGATGACCATTGCAGCGATACACAGAACTTCAAAAGTATTTTATCGACTATCTGGCTCTTTGCCTTTTTGGGGTCTAGATTGTACCTACTGTGTGAAATGTCAGCCAGTATTTATATTTTTATTTTTTATTTTTTTAATGGTTGACAGGCTAGGTGTTTGACTACAGCTCACCTGATGTCAAGTGAAGGTGTGGCCGAAGATGGTAAAGCACACCTAGCCTGGAATGCAACTGGCTCTCAAGTGAGGCTGCCGGAACACACCGTTAGATGCTTGGCGGCAGATTTTCAACTTGAGGGTGGTAGCTAGCCAGCCGAGTACTATAAAGTACCCTACCACCATGCTTTGGTTTCCTCACGATGTTTTCCTTCACCGGCAGCTCAAGCTCATTGTTGGGGTTTGAACCCACGCCCTTCGGCATGCGAACCTACCGCGCTAACCACTGAGCTATCATCGCTACATATATGTATGTATCGCATCGCTATATATGTATATATATTTATTTTAATTTTACTAGAACATTTTTTTAAGGGGCCAAGAGAAAAATCTACCTCTGCATACAATTATTCTGATCTGCAGGTTAATTTTGTATAGATAGATATAACTTTGTTTTTCTGATCAAATCATTGGTTGTATTGAAAAAAGTTCAAAAACCATATAGTTTATTGGCCAAGATTATAAATAGACAATATGTGTGTACATATTTATGGATAAAAACATTCTTATCTGTCGTTCAATAAACCATCTGTACAAGTATGTTTGTTTTGTTTTTTTTTCTCAAGAACAGACAACTGGCGGTCATTGGATTAAACCTACAGTATATTACTGTGTTTAACATAGATTGGTGCAGTCATGCAAAAATAACAAATAAAATTGTTTTTGTTAGGTTTTTAATTTCAGAATAATCGGCTTGTTGCTGTTTAATGAATTAAGGTTAAAAAATAATGGATGTTATTTTTGTACAGCGCCATCTAGCCTGGAACTAAGCCAAGCTAGACATATTTTTATTAACACTTATGACTGCCCGGTCTGCTCATGGTAGTGTATCTATTTCAAGAACTGTGGGGTGTGGGTTAGATTCCTACTCAGAACAAACATTTATTTGTCTCATAATTGTTTGTTCCGTGTTTGTGTAAATAAAATGTAAATAAGTATTCTTTAAGTTTTATATGATTCCCCATAGTACAAAGCTTTACTTCGGAGATTCGTAGCGATGATAGCTCAGTGGTAAGCGCGGTCGGTTCGCATGCCGAAGGGCGGTGGTTCAAACCCCAACAATGAGCTTGAGCTGCCGGTGAAGGAAAACATCGCGAGGAAACCATAGCTTGGTGGTAGGGTACTTTCTAGTACTCAGCTGGCTAGTACCACCCTCAAGTTGAAAGTCTGTCGCCAAGCATCTAACGATGTGTTCCGGCAGCCTCATTTGAGAGCCAGGCTTCTATTCCAGGCTTGGTGTGCTTTACCATTTTCGACCATGCCGTCAAACTTAAAAAAAAAAGATAAATGGTGCAGAATTAAACATCCTACGATATTTTATTTTTCAACAGCAATATGCCGAGCAACTAGGCATCCCGTTCCTGGAGACATCGGCCAAGAATTCGACGAACGTAGAGCAAGCGTTCATGACAATGGCTGCGGAGATCAAGGCGCGCGTCGGTCCGCCGTCGACCGGCGGCGCGGCCGCGCCCGGCCCTGTCAAGATCGATCACGGCAACCCCATCGACACTGGCAACAAGTCCTCCTGTTGCTGAACTCCCGCCCGCGGTGAGTTCTCTCCCTCTAGTGACACAGCAACTCGAGTCGACTCTGTGCTATAAAGCCGAACGGACTTGATCCTAAACATCAAAACCTCATAACACTTCATATGAGGCTTTGATGTTTAGGAGATATGATGATGATGTTTAGGCTTGAGACAAAATTCAGCGTGGTAATTCAATTCATGTTATTGAATTACAAAGGTCTTTGTGTAAAGTAAATTACGATTCCAATAACTTCCTTACTATTAGGAATGTGAAATTTTTGTTTTATAAATTGTGAAATTTAGTGAGAACATAAAATTAAAAACTCAATATTTTTCATGAGTATAAATGCGACACCGTGTTTCATCTAAGAATTATTTTATTTATTGAGTAGAAACACGCTTACTTGTAATTTTTTTCAATTCCGCGCAAAATGTATGTATTGTAAATGGATGTATGTGTTGTTGTAAGTCTACTAAACTATTAGGTAACGAATTGAAAATGACCAGGTGCTATGTAAATAATCCCTGAATAGTTCTAATCTCTTACATTAGGAATATTGAGTCAGAGTTCGTTTCAGTTTGTTCTTTTGTTAAGATTATCATAAGCAGTGAACAATGATGAGTGGGCATTTTACAAATTTTGCCATTTCATAGATGTACACAGTGGGCACTGATAGAAAGCTTTGTAAAATAGGTTTACAGGAGTCTGTTCAATGCATACTAAATATAGCATGTATGCACTTTTTTATGCCCTAAAAACTTTCTTTGCAAGATAGTCGCTTACGTTATCCTAAATTATGATCCCATAGCGAAACACAGCATCTATATGCATGATAAATAAATGATAAACCATCACTGTTTTCAAAGGACAGGGATATGGGAGGAAAGGCAAGGTAACTTGTCAAGTTTCCTTCATCAGATTGATCATAATGTGATATCGACCAGCTTCCCATGAAGGATCTTCTACTGGGCCCGTAAGTGTGCCAGGTTCTGGTTATTGGCTCGGCTGTGACTTCTTTAATATTGTTCTTAACCGAAAAGAATGCTGCATAAGTATTTTTTTTTTTATCTGAACATAATTTTCGAAAAACTACGGTGATAGATCTCCTTAGTAGATCACCTAGGTAGTTACCACCACAGTACCAGATATCCTACCTCCAAGTAGTAGTGTACATGTCAACCTTAAGTCATAAGTAAAAAATCTAAGTACCTAATGATTTTTATTTTGGTCGGATATTTGATTTTATTTATTGTTTGAAAGTTGGCACTAAGTACGTTCATAATCCTAAAATCGACCGCCTGTAAGAACTCATTGGTATTGATGGTGATTGCGCATTCACCATTATTTACACTATTCAACGTAAAAGTTTTCTTTTTTTTTTGCAGGCTGGTGGCAAGACGCAGAAAAAGCGCGAGCGGCGTTCCACCGCCACGTCCGATACTAAAAAATGCAATTACCATAACTCTCATCGCATCGTAAATACATAAAAAAATGAACACACAACGGCACGTCGCGTCGGCTGCTTCGACTTTAGTGGCAACATTGTCCGGAGAAATTATTTTAAAATAATGGTGAAATGTACGGCGTATGTTTATACAATGTTTATATATGAGTATCGTAGGTTAATTTCGTGCTGTTTCCAAAACGATTGTCTTAACGGTGATTGCGCGATCTGTGACACAATGAAGATTATGGGTTATTTTGTAAAAAAAAAAATCTTAAGTCTGTGGTAATGCTAAAAATTAAAAAAAAATTAAATTGTCTACGCTTCTTTTCATTTTAGTATACGAGAAACGGATAACAGCAATTTTGGTGCTGTTGTACATA
Source organism: Biston betularia (assembly GCA_905404145.2). Taxonomy (NCBI): domain Eukaryota; kingdom Metazoa; phylum Arthropoda; class Insecta; order Lepidoptera; family Geometridae; genus Biston; species Biston betularia. Next base: position 9,825,377 of record FR989879.1, read on the forward strand.
GTTGGGAATATTAAACAGAATTCCAGATACATATTGACTTTGAGCCATTCGGCAATATGCTTGAGTAAAAAAATGTTGATATACAGGGTTACGCGGAAAGGTAATACTAAGCATTGCATTCATCGTTATGAATAACTTTTATATTGGGACGAAGAATCGGGTGTTTTATATACTTTGTTAAGTGTCAACGACATTTTATCTACGGAACAGCTGATTTTTCTCGATTTCAGGGTTAGCCCCATTGTAAAAGTTGTTCAAATTAAAGAGTGCCTTTCGATTTAGTACTGCCAATACGTGCAACACCATATATCTGATATAGTTAATGTTAGTGAAAATTAAAATCATTATGCGTAAATAACTAGCAGTTGTAGCAACTATTTAGTAAAGTGGTGCATCCTACTTGTTCAAAATGTGTTTTGTAATAATTTTCTGTTTAGATTCTAACCATCTGTGATCACACCGTCAGGTTCGTATTGGTCAACAGTACATGTCAAATATATGTGATTTATCAGAGGGAATACTGCACTTTCGTGTATTGTACACTGAACGTATTGTAATTTTACGATTATATATGGAATACAGCTACTTAAGCTGTCATGAGATCGATATTAGCAGGATTGTTACACCAGTCGGAGATGCCTAAGATATTAAAAAATTATGTCACATGTTTAGGGTTATCCCTGCCCCTTAACATGTGACATCATGTGTGACAGTCAATAAAGTGTCATATCACATGATTTTTAACTGAAATTTTAGGAAATATGTAACATTACACCAGTGGGGGTCGATGTAGGGGTTGTCACAAATGTGACCGCTTGTGACAAGGACCAGAGACCCCCCCCCCCCCCCCTCTGGACCTTGTCACAGGTCTGAAATCACCTAAAAAAATTGTGTGACGTGATTTATATAGCCCCCCCTTACCTTAGAAATGAATGTAAGATGTAACGACACGTCGTTCTTATCTCTTTATCCTGAGAGATTGCATAATCACAATAGCTTCTTTTTCCCCATTGTGTCACAGACCGCTTCCTATTAGCACAGATTATTAGAAAGCCACATTTAGTTGTATGCGTGGTAAATTCACAAGCGTTTTTGTATGGTATGGTCAGGAATGAGCCTTGTAAATGTATCATACTTGTCAGGGTTCGTAGTGTAATGAGGGTAAATTTCACTGAGACGTTGAATGAAATGCGTCTTTAGAATTATGTAGCTGCTAATGTGGCTTGAAATTAATAATATTTCAGTAGTAATGTGACCCATTCCATTGTCTGCAAGTCGGTGCCAATTCAGTGTTGCCTTTGGCCGTACCGTAAACTCTTTTTGTCGTTCAAATTTGGGGATTTCATAAAAGTTACACTACTGCAAAATTTATAACTTAGGCATTTGATACGTAAACACTTGGATTATATTTCATGAACGCTGAACTTCAATGGCAATAGAGCTCGTGGTACTGTGTCTTGTTTCTCAAAGTTCAGGATATCGCTGCAATGGCCATATTTATAGGACGTTATATCTTTAGCTTAGGCCAGAAATTACCGCCAATTATTGCACTTGTAGCAAGCGAGTTTTGAAAGTGTAACGTGGAAGAAAAAATGATGTTTTTGCTATAAATTATTTGCAGTTTATTGTCAATTTTTAAATTGCTTAAACTACGATATTGAATTTGAAAATATTAAAAAAAAATGTCTCACCAACTTCTCTACATCATTGTATTTCTTATGTTCTGTGACTTTTCATCAAACTTTCCAAAAATGTGTACAAGTTGTAACTTTTTTAAGTTTTGTATTTTGTAGCTATAGAAAATTATTACACGGCTCATAAGCTTCGCCAGGGCCACACTTCCAAGGTTCCCTCTTTGAAAACTACTAGTTATTGACAGTTATAATTTACATTTAAGTATTTTATTTTTTTTGTATTGAGAAAAAAAACACGAATTACTATAAGTCTTTGAACTGAACTGCTTTGTCATGATGAGTAGATGTCGCTTTTAAATAGGCGATGGCTAATTTGCAATAAACCATGTATAAAAATTAGGTACAAGTGTCTATGGATTCTGAATGCGTAGTTTCAATCGATGTGTCAGTGCGTTGCCCCGTACCGTGGCGTGTGGCACGCTGAGGCGGGAAGTGATAGCATTTATTGTCCGTTATATTTGTCTTTGCGCGTGCGTCAGAGTTCCGCACGCCTCGCTAACTAATTTACAATTTTACAAGGATTTAAATGAACATGGCTACGAAGTAAACTGGAAATCTAACGCCAAACACAAGCGTGTCCTTACGTGATGAGTATGAGATATATATGAGAGCCAGCTCCCGTTCCATCTGGCATGGACGGTCAAGGTCAACCCTCAATTTGACGCGAATCACATAAGAGCGATAGTGGCGTATTTAGCTATTCAAACAAATTGCAACACTAAATTAGTAAGTTAAGCCAAATGCAAAGCGACGACCCGAATGATAGCCGTACGCAAACTACTGCACTACTGTTTCAACAGAGTTTAACTTAAAATCTCAATCAAACTAATTATGCGTATCTGTTTTAAATACGTAAGTATTAATCGTACTTTTGTCTCTTTGACTCTAAAGACAAAGTAGTACGGTATACCTTGAAGCCATGATCATTTAAAACCTCGTCTAGGTATAAAATACATTTTTATTCTCTAAACGCTGTCCATTATTAAAAGTAGGCTATTTTTTTTTCTTTTATATTCCAGCTTGTGTTATTATAATTTACGACACATGTGGTACTAATTAAAATACTTCGTATGCACTGGGTGTTTATATTATTCAATATGTATATGTATACACAATATAATATATTGTCCTTCGATCTTACTCGATCCGGATATGTTATATATTCTGGGGTTGTGCTATGTTCGACGTTTTGTGTTATAAGATATACTAACACAAAATTGTAGATATAGCGTAGGCCTTAGTTACAGATAAATAAATATAGTGAAACATATATAGCGGGATCATAGTATTAATGGAAAGACATTCATTACTATATCGCAATCACGCTGCTGTTGTGATAATTTTTAAAATTGAACTGTTGCAATATCTCATATTGTGATGCGTTAATTTGCCCCTCTTTTTCCTCCCTATAAGGTAAATAAGTATATAATGATTGGGTTAAATGTGTACTGTTTGTGAAATATTGCAACGTTTTAAATAATTGATGGTCATTCGATCTTGTATGTTTACCGTTATTTTTGTACTATTTCGTCAAAGTTAAGTTTACTTAAATCAAGTCCGCTAACCCCCTGTTCTGTATCGAGGGTTTCTTAGAAATTAAAACAGTATGCTATAGGAAAGATGTTTTATTTGAACGGTCCCCTCTCCTCTTCAATAGTTGTAAGATGATTGGGTAAGAAATACTTTACTATTTGATTCATTGAATAACAAATCTTTGTCTCAGCGCAGACTCCTTACTAATGAAATCTTATTTAACAGCAACACCTCATCATGTATTCGTAGTCGTGACACAGTCCGTGCAAGTTGAGTGGGCACTGCAGGAACTCTGGACACTTCACTGGCAACCGATCTAATAAATTAAAAAAAAACACGAGTAACCAATTTTACTATAAAAACATGAGAATTGGCACAATGCACGAACGTGCCATGGCAGAAGAAAAAAATCATCAAAAATAGCTGAACAGATTTTCTTTGCTCATAACTAAGAATATTCTCGATCAAGTTAACTTCCAAAAATAATAATAAGAAAATCGATTGAGCCGTTTGGGAGTTACGACCCCACAGACAGATACACCTATAAAACAATTAGGTATATTTGTAGCAAGAGTTAAAAACAATTGATGAGCACTCTTCAGTAGGTATATTTACACTACTACGAGATACTACCCATAATGCATTTTAAAAATATCGACGGGTTTGGCTTCGGCTTTGCGCGTAGGTATAAGGAACGTGACTGGATTTGAATAAAATTCATGTGGAATGGTACTCTCTAGTCTGCCAATTAATTCAGAGCCCAGGGTCCTAATAAGTAGGTAGGATACGTTACGCGGTGAAAGTTTAGGTAGTTTTTTTCTTTATTTATTTGCCTACGACGTTTTAAAATGTTATTTTAATCGTGTAGGTAACTATATTTAAAAAAAAATGGTTTGGCTGGGTACCTACCACACCCGTGGAATATTATATAGCTAGAGAACATCATTCACGTTGCAAATGACAAAATTAAAAATACATCAAGATATAAACTTTATAAGTAACGTTACAATATTTTCGGCAAGGAATCTCATGTGAATTACAGAATCAGCTTTTACGGTAAAAAAGTCAGTAGTATCCATAAAGGTAGTTTAAACAGATTAACAATATGTACTTAGTTTTACCTACCAAAATGGTATGCGCAGCCGCAGCAGTAGCCGTGTATGATGGCTTCATCGTCCTCGCAGCCTCGCGCCGGGCAGCCGTTACAGAACATGCCTATCCACAGCCACGGCACGTTCCCTGAACACAAATACAGGGTTATAAAGACACGTTCCCTAAACACAATATAATATATTTCAATAATAACAAGTATCGTAGGACATTCACAACGCTACCTGACCCCAAACTAAACATAGCTTGTAGGTAGGTAGGTACTATGGGAACCAGATAACAGATAAAATATCTACTTAGATACAATAAATCCATTCAGCGTATTATCTACACCCCAAATTTACCATAACCCAGTTATTTGACAACCCTGTTGGCTTACTGGTAGTAGGTACATGGTGGCTGTTCTCCATGTAGGTACCTACGCACAAAGCGTTCTGATTCCACATTTTTTGTTCGCACAGCGAGATTGTGGAACTCTGCCGGAGTCCGTGTTCCCTGTTACAATACGGTTGTCTTCAAATCTAGTAAATAGGTTTCTTCTAGGTAAGCGTGCTACATCTTAGACCACACTACTGCTTAACGTTAGGCAGAGTGGTCAAACGCGAACCTATTTTGGTTAAAACAAGATAAATGTTTGTTCTGTGGCTGGGTGTTCTGTATATATTTACAGCAAAAAAAAGTAGTTAGGTTTAGGTATAAGCTAGCTTAGTGTGGGTGCTTTCAATCGCGAGTGCATCGGTTTCTTTTAGACGAATAACAGGCATTCGCTGGCGGCGATTTGCTGATACCAACAGAGGAAAGGATTGTACATGAAATATTAAAAAGAAATTGGTACTTACACCGAGGAGCCTTTCTTACAGCTTCTATGCCTGTTTCACTAGATGGAATAAAAAACACTCCTTCAGTGGTTTTTATAAAAATCACAGCCAGAAAGCCGAGCGACAATGTTATCTTGTTCGAATGCATTTTAAGAAATAACAAGGAGTAGAGACAAGAGGTATATTTATGGAGTTACTAATTAAGTAAACATTTATAATAATTAGTATATTAGTCATAAGGTCAGTGTCACTATTAGGGAAGATAACTAAATTAGAAGGTTTATCCTGTTACCATAAGTGAAAGAGATTAAAATACTACGACCTGACTAGAGACAAAATAACTTTAGGTATGTATATAAAGGAAAAAATAGTCTATGTCACCCGCAACACAATAATGAATCGATTGACACCACGTTTATTAAAATTGGATATCAACCCAGGACCAATTGAATGTTTGCTACAAAAAATAAGCACCTTGATAGATAAATCTGTATGGTTAAAAAAAAACTTAGGTATACCTAATAAATGGCAATTTTATTGTAAACAACACTGTGTTCCCGTTTGTAGGGTACTACAGATAGCGAAATTACAGGGCTTTTATGACTAACCATCGAAAGTCTCAATGTAACAAGCGCCAAACCAGTGATGCCCTGTACTTTGTTATCCTACACAAAGTTCTGTGTATCGCTGCAATGATCATGAACAGGCACTATTAGAATTTCGTGTTCGTCTCAATACTTTTACATTAAAACAAATGTAAATTTTTAATATAAGGGTTGTAGTTGAATTATTATTTATAGGTACCTAGGTAAGTTTGTACATATTATGTACTTACTTAATCTCTTTTTATTCGTCGTTTAAATGCATAATTATTAGTAAGTACATATTATATTAACATGACGTCTTGTGTCTATCTATGCAAGTATGATGTAGGTATACTTTGGTAAATAAAACTTTCATTAGGTTTTGTCAATCATTTTATTTATCTAGGTATAATTAAGTACCTATAAGTCTACGTGTTATTTCAATAATAATCATTGAAATATAGGTAGGTATATGTATGTTATAAAATTATAATTTATTTTATGGCACATGACATTTTTTGGCATTTCGAGACTACTACTTACACAACTTATAAAAACCGACTTCAATTCGGGAGTATTTTCAACAAAACAAATAAATGAATACTTCTGAACACATCTAGATATACACGTAATATAAAAATTAGTGTCCGTTTCCCTTGGTCAGGGCATTACCTACTTCAGAACTACTACACTGATAGACTTGCATCTTTTTTAAAAGTTTTCTAATACTTTGTAAAAAGTTCTTAGAAAATTGAGCAGGAAATTTTAAATTTTTTTTTTATTTCACACAGACGAAATCGTGATTAACTGCTAGTTACTCATAAATTTACTTTTAAAAGCTCCCTAATATGAAAACACGTAAATTAGTTCCAAAGTAACGGAGTAATAGCGTACAAACAAAACGTACGCATCGAGTTTGTAAATCCTCCTCCTTTCTAAAGTCGGTTAGACGAAAACAGTAAATTACATGCCGAGGATTACTAAACTATTTAAAACAGAATTATAGGCAACTAGAACACAAGCTTGAGATCAACAAAACATCACACAGACAAAAAAGTTAAAGCTTAAAATTATTCTCGAAAAAACTAAAACTTATATCCGAATTAACATCATAAATGTATTTTTTTTTTTTATGTTTGACAGGCTAGGTGTTTGACCACAGCTCACCTGATGTTAAGTGAAGGTGTGGTCGAAGATGGTAAAGCACACCTAGCCTGGAATGGAACTGGCTCTCAAGTGAGGCTGCCGGAACACATCGTTAGATGCTTGGCGGCAGATTTTCAACTTGAGGGTGGTAGCTGTGGTAGGTAGGTGGTAGGGTAGTAGTCGAGTACTAGGAAGTACCCTACCACCATGCAAACCACCATGTATCTTTAAAACTGATTATAATTATGTGTTTTTGTACTTACCATAAATAAATAATAGTAATAAAAATATTGAAGGACATTTTAAACAGCGCCATCTAGCCCCAAACTAAGCAAAGCTTGTACTATGGGAACGAGACAGCTGACAGAATACTTAAATACTTTTTTTTTTGTTGTAAATACTTACTTATAATACATATAGAACACCCAGACACAGAACAAACATAGATGTTAGTCACACTAATGTTAGTCCTGAGTGGGAATCGAACCCACGCCTTTCAGCTCTTGAAACAGACACACTACCAATGAACCAACAGGGCTGAAAAAAATAAATAATCAAAAAATTGTTATAATAATACTGTCTTAGTACAAAAGTTAAAATAATAACAACAATCTCAACATTACATGTAATAAGATTATACAATATCTCTTTTTTTACCTAACAGCTAAACAAATAACCCACCCCTGATTATTCCTAGTGCAAAGGTGGTCATGTCCATGACAGGTTGCATTTGCCCACTGGAAAGCCATGGTCAACCTTTGCACCAGAAACAGACAGCTGTGGATGGAAGCGAAACGTCGAAGATCGGGCTGTGTAGCGTGTCTGGATATATCTAGCAGTGGACTACAAAAGGCTGATGATGATGATGATGATGATGATTATAATTTAATCACAAATAGTAACATATTTTTTTTCAATAGTTCATTATACAGAGGCTCGCTCGATGAGGTCATGGTCGAAACTAGCACTCCGATGCATGGAGAGTATGCGAGGCTCCGGGGGCAGTAGGGCTCCGTTCTCGCCCTGTTTGTTACCCAGGCAGTTGCATGAACACACCTGGAAATAGTTATTCATCATCACGAACACCTTTCGCCTTCGTTATACCGAGCCAAGTAACCAAGTATATGTCATTTAATGTAGCTCATGTTAGGTATCAACCGACCTTGAATCTATGAACGAACTAGCTGCGCCCCGCGGTGTTTCCCGCTACAAAAGTAACCTATGTATTAACCCAGGGTCTCAGCTACCTCCATACCAAATGTCATCAAAATCCATGCAGTAGTTTTTGCGTGAAAGAGTAACAATCATCCATCTATCCACCCATCCAAACTTTCACATCCTACTAATATTATATACTAGCTTCGCCCCGCAGTGTTACCCGCTATATGTTTTCGGGATAAACAGTAGCCTATGTTCTAATCCTGGGTCTCAACTACCTCCATACCAAATTTCATGAAAATCCATGCAGTAGTTTTTGCGTGAAAGAGTAACAAACATCCATCTATCCACCCATCCAAACTTTCACATCCTACTAATATTATATACTAGCTACGCCCCGCGGTGTTTCCCGCTACATTTTTTCGGGATAAACAGTAGCCTATGTTCTAATCCTGTGTCTCAGATACCTCCATACCAACTTTCATCCAAATCCGTTCAGTATTTTTTGCGTGAATGTGTAACAAACATCCATCCAAACTTTCTTATTCATGATATTAGAGGGATGTGAAAATTGGATTGGATATTTTAAATTTAGCATTATGAAGTACCTAAAAAAAACCTGATTGCACATTTACGATGTCTTCTTACTCGGTCTGAAATGTTTCTAGTAATCAAAACCTAAAAATGTTTCTTAAACTTGGTGGTAATCTCCTTAGCAGGGGGTCGTCTAGGTAGGTACCACCGCAAAACCAGATATTCTGTCGCAAAGCAGTAGTGTGTAAACACAACTATGCTCCGGTTCGAAGGGTACTGCTGCTAGCGAAATTACAGGGCTGTTGAGACTAACCATCGAAAGTCTCAAAGTTAATGAGCACCAAACCAGTGATGCCTTGAACTTTGTTTTACTACTCAAAGTTCTGTGTATCGCTGCAATGATCATGGACAGGCGTTATCTCTTACCATCAGGAGAGCGTCTCGTTCGGCTCATTACTATTGCAAAAAAAAACATTATAAAACTAAAAAAAGAAATTTTTCGAAAAAAAAAACCACTCTATTACCAAATTTCATCCAAATCCGTTCAGTAGTTTTTGCGTGAAAGAGTAACAAACATCCATCCATCCTTCACATCAACTTTCACATTTATAATATATAACAAAAATTCTGATTGGGCATTTACGATGTCTTACTCGGTCTGAAATGGTTCTAGTAATCAAAACCCAAAAAGGTTTCTAGTGATTGGAAAAACCAGTAGTAAATAATTTAAAGAAACTTCTCGAAAAAAAAACACACTGTTACGTTGAATAATTGTTTTTGCGTCTGTTAATGACGCGTATTCACTTAGTTATTTTCTAAAAATTTTGTTATATAATAAGTGGAAGACATTATAATATAATGCTATCGTACCACCACGAGGTAAGAAGGTACTAACCGATGCTTGGTCGTCGTGTAACTTCTGTCGTATCCCGAATCTCTCCTCTGTGAGTAAACTCGTCAAGCCGTCTCTTTCTTCTTCTTCGCGCGCGTTCTCTTCCGCTTGCCTAGAAAAAATATCAATAGGTACGTGTGAACGTTTTTAAATACAAAAAAAAAGCACGGACAAGTGCGAATCCTACTCGCCCACAGAGGGTTCCGTACGAACTAGTAGGTAAATAAAATTAATAAATATCGTAGGACTATACACACAGCGCCATCTGGCTCCAAACTAAGCAGAGCTTGTGTGATGGAAGTCAGATAACTGATAGAATACATATATATATATATATATATATCCTTTTTTTGTAAATACATACTTATAATACATACAGAACACCCAGACACAGAACAAACATTTGTTTATTCACAAATTGTTTGCCCTAAGGGGGAATCGAACCCACGCCCTACAGCTCTCAAGCCAGATATACTACCAATGAGCCAACGGGGCTGTCCAAGGTATGATAAATAGTAGCATAAAGACTCAATTTCATTAAATTAAAAATATACACTTTTCGGTTTTTTTAAGTACTATAAAACAATGGTTCTTGCAAAATTTCATAGTTCTAGGACATCGGGAAGTACCCGGGAAGGGTTTCGATTCCCTAGCGAGTGTCGAAATATGTAGTTTTTGGCAACATAAACGGCTGTAACTTTTTTATGATAACAGAAAGTGATTTTTTCACAGCTGCAAGGGACTACAGATCTGCGTATATAGTTCTAATTTCAAGTCAGTACCTCCACGCGTCTCCGAGATAGAAGGTCTCGACAGTAAGAAAACAAAGTGATCCGTTTTTTCCTTTTGAGGTACGGAACCCTAAAATAAAATTCGGTCAAACTTTACACTACATAAGAATCCTACAATAGTCATCAATTATTCTTATCGTGTAAATGTTTGTTTAAGTGACGAATTGACTGCCCCCCTCGTCACGCTGCTTAGATTAAGTAAAGTAAAAGTAATACACGTTTATTTATTTTTATAAATTTTAACAATATATTTCGGTATCGGCTATTTAGTGCGAAATCGTTTACGATGCGTCGATCGAGAAGTATTATTTTAAAGCAAGGCAGGAATGCTGCGACCTGGTACTTTATTTTGATGGCCCGGTACCGGGTCGCGACCTTCCAAATGGGAAACGCTGATCTAGATTATATCTATTAGGAAACAAGGAAGTCGGCAGCGTGTTCCATTCTACTGAACGCCATAGGCATTACAAAGGTTTCATTTGTAAAACTTACATGGTCATGAACCTCAATACGAGCAAGTTGATGCTAGCTGCGACGACTGCAAGGCCGAACAGGATGAAGACCAAGCTCAGCGCTACATAGCCAGGTTTGCTGGTCAGCGCCTGGTCGTTCTGCAATGGTCACACCACAACGATACAACCCTTTAGCACATCCTTTACCTTTTCTACAAACCTCTATCTCAACTTTACTAACACGACAAAATTTTTGTGGTTTTTTTTTTATGGTTGACAGGCTAGTTGTTTGACCACGACTCACCTGATTTTAAGTGACGGTGTGGTCGAAGATGATAAACACACAACGGTAAAGAAACAACAATAATGGTAACCCTGCTTCTAAATTATAGTCATGTTGTATATACACTTGTTTAAGCATATAGTCTGGCTCGAAACTTTACCTAGTAAATAATGTATCTATTTTGACTATGTTCTGTTTTGTGTATCAATAAATGAAATTTAATAAAACAATTCTGGAATGGAACTGGCTCACAAGTAAGCAAAGTTCACACCCCTTCCTTAAGCTTTTTTTTTACCAATTTGCATTAAAATTGAGCCGTTTGAGTGTGAAGCTACAAACATGCAAACACGCTTACAAACTTTCGGCTTCATAATATTAGCATGATTTTATCTTTCGGAGAAATCATCGCGTTGTTTAACTAGGGTAATAATTCTAACAAGGCAGTCTTTTTATGCTTTTATCTAGGTACTTACTTGTAAAGCCACATAATCACCAAATCCAATTGTGGTTAAAGTGACAAAGCAGTAGTAAAAACTATCGAAGTAACCCCAACCTTCGTAGCGGGAGAACACCAGAGCGCCTGCGAAAAATATATTTTTTCTTCAATTCTATACCCAGTATTTTCATATAATTTCATCAATCATTTTCATCAAATAAATTAGTTTGAAAAAAACACGCTTTGCAAGCAAATTGAACTTAAGTAGAAAAATGCATTGGACTCATCAAAACTGAATATAATTTCGCCGAAATAAAGATAAAATATGTATAAAAAATGTGTATGTGTATATATGAGTGTAAATGTCAAAATAATGTAATGTGACATAAAATGTAATGTATGTTTAGTTATTAATTAACAAACTAAATGTTAATTTATTAATAACATAACTAAATGTCACTTTAATATAAACATGTATAAATAATAAGATGTCAATAAAATTAATACAATTAATTAATAAATTAATAAAATTAGCACACAAGGCTTCGCTGCTGATTAATGAGTATATACAATTTATGGTTTTATTTACAATACTTTTCATTTACCTGAAGTAATAATAGCTGTAGACAGCATTCCTGTAGCCAACATAAGGTTCATTTCAGTCGCTTCCGTCCGATCACAGCGTAGGTAGCATTTGGCCCGTCTGATTACGATTGAAGCGAACTTGTTCAGGCGCTCGCCTATGCTTTGGAACATCACAAGACCTAAGGGTATACCCACCTGTAAAAGACGTAGCATCTATTAAGATTATCGTGTATGACTTATGTACCTTAAACCAGCTTGAAATAACCTTGTGTGGAACATTTTTTGTTTTTTTTTATGAATGTTACATATTTGTCTGAATTTGCCACTCACTGCATTTTTGTCATTTGATGGCTACTCAAGTCGTTCTTAATTCTTCTTAACTACTGCTTTTTGAACATTCAATTCAATTCGTCAATCTATAACACAAAAAGTAAATAAATAAAAAAATTAAAAGCAATAAATTAATCCTACATCTTTAAGGTCATTTAATTTTATTTTTATTGATCTAGGTACCCTATTAATGGTCAGTATAAATATCATTAAAATCATCACACATCGAACATATCCAGAGGTTTCGGTTTCATTGGCAATTAAAAATTAGAACATAATTTTCTAACATAAATCATCCTAAGCACCATCAAAATTTACACATTGTCCTGTCTGTCATTTACATATTATGAAAATATTGCTGATGATCCTTTTTAAAAAACGTACTAGCAATGGCTCAGTTAAGTGTCCAGAACTGTTGGAGCGAGTAGTATTGAAGGTATGGACCGACCCAGTATGGTGACTGTGCTCAATGTCTATCCCTGCAGTGGACACACACTACAAAAGGAACAGTTACCTGCTTAGAGCAAGCCAGTTTTAATCACTTTTCGTCTCTTTGACTTTTTATTAATTAATTAAATTAATTTAATATTTTTTACTCATTGTTTTTAATGTGAATCCTTACAATACCTTCTATGTATGTATTTGTAATATACTTTTCATGTAAACATAGCTTAAGATTCCCAATGCTGTAAATTTAAAGTAATAATTAAATAAGGCATGGATATTTTCACACTTACATCACATCTGAAACAAAAATTAAAAAACAAAATCAACAAAAAAAACCACAACAAAATCCCATCCAAATAAAAAATTACAGAACTTTTACAAAAAATATTTAGCAAGAAACCTTCCACTAACTAATAAAATGCAACATCACTATATGAATGCAACTCACCATAGCGTATGCCATACAGAATGCCTTCCCTCCCATTGTGACTGGTGTAGAATGTCCATAGCCTATCATAGCCAGAACAACTGTGGCAAAATAGAAGGCTCCTGCAAACTTCCACTGTGGACCAGCTTTGTGAGGTTTGTTTTCTATTATAACTATTTCAATCATTGTGTAGTCTTCTGGTGTAATGTTATATTTGCGTATAAGGCCTGCCCTCATCTCTGAAAAATTATATACAAAAAAATGTATTTTAATACAGAGCTATTAACAAGTTTAATTCACTGAATATTACTGTGAGTTAATTTTACACAGACATATCTACTGTACTTGATTTTATAATTAAAATATAGATAAATGCTCCACCGTAGACCGCATCTTCGCTTAACATCAGGCTTGATGGTGGTCAAACACAAGCCAATCTTTAATTTAAAAAAATGTTTACTTTAAGATTAAACAAAATTCTGGTTTTTAAGATTTGTAGCTAAGTTACAGCAAATGTAGCACCAATTACCAAATAATATAAAAACATTTTTTTCTAATAAAGAATATGCTTATTATATTATTACCAGCACCACTATAATAATAATAAATACTATATAATGTTATATTGGAATGCCCTGGATCCCACACAAGGCTGACATGTCTCGTGGGCTTAAGGCCTGTGCGTTGATGATTAGGTTTATAATAATTTCGGAGCATTAAAGCTTTTAACAATGTTCTTATTAATTTATAGTTGCTAAAAATAGTAAATTCATGTTTACCAGAGAGAACTTCCCATCGCTTGCTCTCAGTTTCAGATTCCAATGCATCAAACACTGCAGCTCCAATTAGCAAGTATGTAAATGTACATACGACTAATGACAGGGTACGAACATTTTGTTTTTTCATGTTTATGATTAGTTTTAATCTGAGGTTTTAATATATCTGCCCTGTTGTGAGATTTCAAGTGCAAAATATCGCTTGTGAACAGAATGCTGAATTTATGTTTAGTACGACTGAAAAATACATACTGTTATATCAATACTTAATACAATTTTCAAGAAAATAGATTTGAATAAGCAAAGTCTATTTTTACATCGAATTATTCGATTTCGATTCATGAAACAAAACATTCACCTCCAAATTCCAGATGTCATTTATTTATTTATTATTTTACACAGTTCTACTCTGATTTTGGCGTCGCATTTTGTGCATTTGCCCAGTCAACTCAAGAACGCGGAGCGAGGCATGTCGCCCCATTGTATTTTTTCCAATACTAGTTTTTTGATTATTTATGCATAAAAATTATGTTTTGTTCATAAAGTGACGAATTACAAGTGTGAGTGTGGGAAAGCGATATAATGTGGTAAAGCATGGCTTGTTGCTACCAAAATTTGACTGGTAGGTACTGGACTTGACCAAGACTGGACTTTGACTGTAACTGTAGATGATAGACATGAATTCCAAAAACCGAAGACGAGGCAGTGTCTTAACAGCTTTAGCTTGCCAGATGGAGCAAATTAAATACAAAAAATTAAGTCATATTAATTTCTCAGATTAATTTAAACTCTTTTTCTTCATAGTTTTAAGCGTCCCACTTTGTGCATTTGCTAGCGTCAAGTGTTTAATATGATATTTACAAGTATCCTTAGTTAAATAAAATTCGGTCCTTTCAGTTACTTTCCAATAATCATGAACGTAGTCATAAATGAAATAATGATAGATTTTAATAAAATATGTACCACTATTTTTACTTGCACTTGAAAAAACACTAGTTTTAGGGGAAAAAACAGAAGCAGCAAACAGAATGAAAATATTTGTCTCAAATGGTTCGCTGCTAAATAAAATAAGAAACCAAATCAATAATTGGTGCTATATTTGCTGTAACTTAGCTACAAATTAAAAAAAAACAGCATGTTGTTTAATCTTAAAGTAAACATTTATCTATATTTTAATTATAAAATCAAGAGGTTTTTTAGACTAAGTTTTTGTATACATTTTGTAAATAGTATAATTTAAGGTATTTTTTTATTTTGTTTAATAAATAAACTTTTAATTTTTCTCAGAGGTTTTTGATATAGCTTGTTACTCAGGCTAGACTATTTTTATTTTGACAGCAGCATCATAATGTTAATGTCACCGCTATCTAATATTGACAGTCAGCAGATGATTGACAATATTGACATTGACAGTTGACTTGACTTGACCATACTTTACTTTTTCGCGTGTCCGCCGTGCCGTATGGATTTTTGTCGGCAAGCTCTCTATCTTAATATTTCTGACTAAATACTGCTAATTTTCTATTATTAAAAGCAGAAGAAATCCCACCATGAAGATCGTCTGCAATAAAATCAATCCACCATTGGGTAAAAGTCATCGTTTCATACATATTTTGCCATATTGCATCAGTGGTTAGAATGTGGTCTAAAATAATATCTTCCGCTGTGTTTTTCAGGGGGTTTGCTGGCTGCGGAGTACTATAAACAATTGAAAAAAGATGTGGAAGTAATATGGAGCAGTGAACCTACAACATCACTCCCGA
Organism: Biston betularia; assembly: GCA_905404145.2. Lineage (NCBI taxonomy): Eukaryota > Metazoa > Arthropoda > Insecta > Lepidoptera > Geometridae > Biston > Biston betularia. Next base: position 9,841,136 of record FR989879.1, read on the forward strand.
ATTCGGCGAAAACAGTGACAAATGGAACTAGCAATGATTTGATAAGAACACTCGAAAATTCGTTCAATAAAAGTGCTGAGCCCCTTCAAAAGGTCACAATGAACCACTGGTTGTCTTTCAGTCTAATCTTGGATGACGAAATTCCCAAATCAATAGAGTATTTGGACAAAACTCTAGGTCCGCTAACATATTTAGTTGGTGAATCTTTGTCTGTGTCTGATTTAGCAGTGTTCAGTGTATTATATGGTAAGCATAATAATTATTTGCTTATTTTACTGCAGTATTTTCCAGACATTAACAGCAGCCAACCAATAGCATTAACACCATATGTAAAATATACTTATAGGGTATTATTAGATTATTATTTCTTGGTCTCTTTACATTTTCTTTTTTTAACTTAAACACACAAGATATTGTTATTTTACATTAATTTGGTCAAGTGTAATAACAGTTTCTGTGCTTATTTTTAGTGTCCTCAAATTTCAAGGAAATGTCCAAATCAAATCCTCCAAAGAATATAATTCGTTGGATGAAGCTAATTGAGGCACAACCACCAGTGGTTAAGGTGCTGAAAGAACTTCCTGCTGGAGCATTGGAGTCTCTTACTAAGTCATCTTCAAGGTTCGTGTAAACATGAAATTGAAAACAGCCAGGTTGATTATAGAATTTGCCAAGAACTATGCAGACTACTGATTGCCAACTGTTCGGGTCCTAGTTTGTTGGACTAAATGAAAACTAAGTGGACTATAACACTGATTTATATTTGCTTTAATATACGGGTAAATGAGTATAATTAGACTGGTGATGTGCATGCATTTGTAGCGCCCAGTTGATGATATGTGTACTGTAAAAGTGGACGCGCCCTTTCATCTTGTCTAGTGCCGCGAAGCATCGGTGTACTAACACCAACATTTACAAATAGAAGAGGCTTTTATTTTTTTTTATTTTTTTTATGGTTGACAGGCTAGTTGTTTGACCACAGCTCACCTGATGTTAAGTGACGGTGTGATCGAAGAGGGTAAAGCACACCAAGCCTGGAATGTAACTGGCTCTCAAGTGAGGCTGCCGGAACACACTGTTAGATGCTTGGCGGCAGATTTTCAACTTGAGGGTGGTAGCTAGCCAGCCGAGTACTAGAAAGTACCCTACCACCATATAATAATAAATAAATAAATATCGTAGGACATTCCACACAGCGCCATCTGACCCCAAACTAAGCAAAGCTTGTACTATGGGAATCAGATAAACTTTTTTTTTTTGTACATAGATACTTATAATACATACAGTACACCCAGACACAGAACAAACATTTGTTTTATATCACAAAATGCTTGTCCTGGGTGGGAATCGAACCATGCTATGGTTTCCTCACGATGTTTTCCTTCACCGGCAGCTCAAGCTCATTGTTGGGGTTTGAACCCACGCCCTTCGGCATGCGAACCTACCGCGCTAACCACTGAGCTATCATCGCTACAAATTTTAAAGATGAAGACATAAGTTCATACACTAAGATGTTTGCCATATTTCTAGCTAGTCAAAAGTTAAGTAACTGATTATAAATTAAAAAAAAATAAGCTTCATCTACATGTTTTTCGGCTGTCAAGCTACTAACCTTAAGCTGAAAATTGGTAACTTTAACATTGAGTTTTATCCACCTAACTTAACATTTGAGGTCCTTACTAGCACTTTCTAGCGTAAGGATTGATAAAATAAATACTTTTATGAAGCTTAATTCTTTCTATGTTTCAGGAGGTCACCACCAGCCAACACAGAGTCCAGCTCTGGTCGCCAGCAAGAAGGCAAATTCATTGAATTGCCACATGCTGAAATGGGCAAAGTTGTTGTGCGATTCCCTCCTGAAGCTTCCGGGTAAGTTTAAATTCTTTATTAACATCCTTCAACAAAACCCATAGTCAATGTGTCACTAGTTAATTTTACCTACATATTTTAGTTATGCTCTAATAAATCCATTTTCAATTAAAGGTCAATGACATTTTTAAATAAATAAAATAAATAAATAAATATCGTAGGACATTACACACAGCGCCATCTGACCCCAAACTAAGCAGAGCTTGTGTGATGGAAGTCAGATAACTGATAGAATACATAAATACTTTTTTTTTGTAAATACATACTTATAATACATACAGAACACCTTTTAAACCTTTTAAATGGCACAGCTGATTTTTTGTGCCATTTCGAGGTTAACTTACAGTAAAAGTTGTTTGAAACTCACTTTTACTAGAAGTCTAAAACTCCATTTACATTCTTATTCTTATTCAAAGTGGGGGTGATAAGGCCGGCACCGACGTCCCACTTCCATCGCTGATGGATTGCATAGAGCCACCATGTCGTCACTTACCTGCTTTTTTGCACACTCTTTTGCAAGAGTCTGCCACATTGTTGCTCGAACAAGATCCGTGACTTTTCATTCACTTGCTTATGGTTCTACATGTTTTAAAACAACATAGTAATATGTAGTTGTACCTTAATACATCATCTTGTAAACAGGTACCTGCACATTGGGCATGCCAAAGCTGCACTTCTAAACCAGTACTACCAGCAGGCATTCCAAGGGAAACTCATCATGAGGTTTGATGATACCAATCCTGCCAAGGAAAACGCTGACTTTGAGAAGGTAACTGCATGCTCTACATTCTACCCACAATTTTTTTTTTACTGTTTACCTAAAATTATTTCTGGATTTAAGATGGTGGGCCTAGTAAAAAGTATTTGAAAGCCATGGGAGAATGCCCTAAGCTTTTAAAATTTCTATTTACTGAAAAAAATTCCACTATTTTCATATGTCAATTTACATACACTACCTAAATTTAAATTTAGTAAACCAAAATGACAAAACTTCTTACCATTCTATCAGCCGATCATTTTGTACGGACGAGAAGTTGTTTAGTGTTTGTGAGGTTTAAGGGGCTTTACATAAATATTAACACTCTCATACTGTAAGTTCTAAAAGTACCATTTAGTTAATTATAATGTTCTTGAGAAAAGTAATGAGTCCAGTCCTGATTCAACTTTCTTATCACATTTATGCTTATGATATTTATATTGCAGTTATTTAAAACAGTTTGTCTAAAACGTTAAAAAAACAAATTTCAGGTTATCCTAGAAGACCTGGAGATGTTAGAGATCAAGCCAGATAAGTTTACACACACGTCGCAATACTTTGATTTGATGCTGGAGTTCTGTGAGAAACTTATAAAGGAAGGCAAGGCGTTCGTGGACGATACCCCAGCCGAGCAGATGAAAAATGAGCGAGAACAAAAATTGGACAGCAAGAATAAGAGCAACTGTAAGTGCATAAAAAATCAGCATTGTAAAAACAAAAGCTTGGTAGAAAAAAATACTTGTAAAGGCTTGAACACCGCCGGTAGGTAGCAAGTTTGTCAATTTTCTACAGGATTCATTTCGGTGAATGTGCTACTGAGCTGTACAACCTTGTACTACCATCCATACATAGTGTAATTTCCTTGGGTACATACTGAGCATATTGTCATCAGTTATCTTCAATCTTCATAGTACAAGTTTTGCTGAATTTGGGGTCAGATGGCGCTGTGTGTACGATATTAAAGATATATAATACATATATGATACGTTACATATATAATATATATATATATATACATATATTTAATCTTTATTTTTTGTAGAGGGTTTAGTCAAACACGACTATGCCACCCTCATTGGTCTATAACAAAATTTTCTTATGTCCTACGCTTATTATAAATACTGGTGATGCGGAACAGCATTCTGGCCCCTTCCGATAAGGGATTAGCCAGTAAATAAATAAATAATTTGTATGCATTTGAAATAATTGTGAGGTAAATGTAACTGGGTGTATCCATTTTTTCCTCAATAAACAAAAATAATTAAATAATATTTGTACATTTAGCTGTAGAAAAAAACCTGAAACTGTGGGAGGAAATGAAGAAAGCTAGTGACATTGGAGTGACATGCTGCGTACGGGCTAACATTGACATGCAGTCTGCTAATGGGTGTCTGCGAGATCCCACCATCTATAGATGCAAACCAGAGGTGCATCCTCGGACTGGCACTCAATATAAGTATGTAGATTTGCTAAACTATTGATTTACTTTTTTTATGGCACAAGTGGCAATCAGGCGGGTTGCCTGGTAAGTAATCACCGTCACTTATGGATATCTGCAATTGTACACTTTCAATTTACAAAGTTTACTATAATACTGAAGAAGCATTTTGCTGTGACCTTTTGTTTCTAAATCTATCTATCTATACCTACTACAGTAAAAGTTCCTTATTCGCGGGTGAAAAAATTGGAACCATGTTCCTGTATTCGCGGCTAAAAAATTCATTATTTGCGGATGCAATCGGCAAACAGAAAATAATCATTTATTAACGTATCTTCTTTTGAGTATGTATTTACTGTTGGTACGTACCGAGGCGGCTTTTATAAAAGATGTAACCGAGTGGACTAATTTCAAACTAAAACAAACCTTACTGCCACTGTATAAAGGTCATTGTCGAATGCCTTATTATGAAACGCCAAATTATTTGTTAATGCTACAGCCCAATATCAATCTGAATTTAAAGACTTTTCAAAGATAGATAGATATTCTTTATTTACACAAAAATAAATCTATTATTATGGAATGGGTATAATAATGATTTTCTTCATGTACTCGTCCAGGATTTACATGAGTATTTCTTGACGTAGAAATGCAGTGTAGATTAGATTATTTCATAGAATTTGAAAGATAAGAGCTGTATAGAGGCTAGACTAAACAAATTTCAGCTGTAAATGGGCTTCGTCAAAAGTTATTCCAAAAAATAAAATGATATAAGAAATAATAATTAGCAAAACAATTGTAATAAATTATATTATACTCATCAAAATATTAATAAATAATGTTTATTTGTACGTGTAATTCATTACTTTAGTCAAGATTTTAATTTATAGTCACGATAATCATTTTTAATATACTCGTCTACTTTGTATGTAAAGGAGACAAAACAAAAAAAAAACAAAAATTTTTAAACCCTGGTTTTTAAGGCTGGTTTTATTTTGATACATATTGGTTCTATTTTGGAACCTTAGAACGTATCCCCTTTGATTCCATACTAATTACCATTCCATATCCACGGTTTCTGTATTCGCGGCATATTTATGGAACGTATACCCCGCGAATAAAGAGCTTTTACTGTATTATAAAGAGGAAAGATTTGATTGTTTGTTTGTTTGTATTGATTAGGCTCCCGAAACTAATGGACCGATTTCGAAAATTCTTTTACCGTTGGGAAGCTACACTATCCCCGGGTGACATAGGCTATTTTTTATCCTCGTACTCCCACGAGAACGGGAACTACGCGGGTGAAACCGCGTGGTGTCCGCTAGTGTTACAATATACTGGGTGAATTTAATTTAGCATCATTAATTCATATAAATTAATTCATAAATTTCCGTTTCTTATTTGCAGAGTATACCCTACATATGACTTCGCCTGTCCTATAGTGGATTCAATTGAAGGCGTCACGCACGTTCTGAGGACTATGGAGTACCACGACCGAGACCCGCAGTTCTACTGGTTCATTGAGGCCCTTGGACTGAGAAAACCTTATATTTGGGAATACAGCAGGTAAGAAATAAATTAAAAACAAAAACAACGCTTTGCTTAGTTTTGTAGTACTCTGCTTAGTAGTCAGATGGCACTGTGTGTAATGTCCTACGATATATATATTTTTTTTATTAACTGAAATATGTTAAGTGACGGTGTGGTCCAAGATGCTAAAACAGACGTAGCTGTAGGCTGCCGATACACATCGTAAACTGCTTAGCGTCAGATTCTTGGGGGTGGTAGCTAGCCAGCCGAGCACTAGAAAGTACCCTACCACCATGCTATGGCAGCTCAAGATCATTGTTGGGTTCAATTCAATTCTTGATGAATGGCCTTTGCGGAGGTTCTCCACAATTCCGCCAATGTCACGTAGAATGATAGACTGCCACACAAAGATATTGGACTATGAATCGACTATTATTTTTGTATATGGTACAGTTTACAGAGTTTTGTGTTTTTCCTTTTTCTGAAACAAAATAATTAGAACTAACTATAGACAAACACAGGACGAACACAAATATAAACAAACATATATATATATATATATATAGATATATACAAACAAACATTCATTATAAATATCACATATTTACAGTTTTTTTTTTTTTTAAATATATTTACATAAAATATGTACAAATGGGGTGAATGCAAGGGAAAGGAGACATTTAAGGGAAGTAGGACGGGGAATTTCAGGAGGGATAATATTGTATAAAGAAAACAGTTGAAGAGGACAATTGAAAAAAATATGATCGACATTTCCCTCATCTAAACCACATTCACAAATGGAATTATTCCTAATCCTTAGTTTGGCCAGAAACACTGGGGAGCATACATGGTTATAAGGCGTAAACGACAAATCGTAGAAGTTGTTACCTTATCTGCACTTCGAAATTTAAAAAACCAGGGTTTTTGAGGGATTTCTGGTTGGAGGTCACCATAGAATTTACCTTTTTTGGTTTTGGAAACTTGCCATTTTTGGGACCAACATTTACATTGTTGGGTTATCATCGCTACAAAAGAAATGTGTCATGATGTGTCAAAAGAAAGAGTGAATGAACGAATGATTGTAGATAACGTAAACTTTGAATGGATTCTAGATAGAGGATTCTAGATGGAGGGTTTAACATAATTTTTCCTTTTCAGACTGAGCATGACGTACACGTTACTGTCGAAGAGAAAGCTAACGTGGTTCGTGGAGAACGGACTTGTTGATGGATGGTAAATTTAAATTTTGATTTTTTTCCCCATCTTTTCCTTTTTTTACTTTTTCTACCGCGTAAAATATCTTATAACAGTTGTGTTACTAGATTTTAAATTGTTCACTAGCAGCTAATGCTCATTGTTGAGATTGGAACCCATGCACTTCACCTGCCACTGCCACTCAACTGTTACTGTCAACTCAACTGTTACATTTTTTTTTGGCGTTGCATTTTGAGCATTTGCCAGTGTCAACTGTTTTTTATATTTTCAAGTTTAATATTATGTTAAATAAGTTGCCTCGTAGCTATAGTTATAGTCAAAGTCCAGTCTTGGCCAAGTACAGTCCATGTCAATCAAGTCCAGTCTTGCTTTAGTAAAGGAGTGGCGACTTTACTATAAGCTTCAATGAAGTTTTAGAAGCAACACGAAAAGTCATGTTTCACCACATTATGCCATTTTCCCACACTCGCGCTTGTAATTCGGAACTTTATGATTAAAACGCCACCATTTTTGTGCATAAACACTCGACAAAACACTAGTTTTGGAAAAAATACAACGGGGCATTACGACTCTTTCCGAGTTCTCGCCAAAAACTGTTACATATTATGCTACAAAAAAACTTGTCATTTACGTTTGTAGGGATGACCCGAGAATGCCGACAGTGCGCGGCGTTTTACGGCGCGGCATGACTGTGGAGGGCCTGAGGCAGTTTATTGCCTCTCAGGGGTCGAGTCGGTCTGTTGTGTTCATGGAATGGGACAAGATCTGGGCGATCAATAAAAAGGTAAGCGCTAATGGAGGATTTTTTTTTATTTGTTTGAACACACAAAACAAATTACAATCAATAAAAAACTAGAGTAGAGAAAAGTTGGATTAAAGTGGGATTGCAACTCAGACCATGTGTGCAATATTGGTTTAGCGTTTAAATTGTAAGCGATTTATCGAGTGATGACTGTAAATGTTTTGTCAATGTTAAAAATAAGCATAAATATGTGTACACCATTTTTAATTACTAGAAATTTTTTATTGGGTAAAAAAACATCGTAAATGTGCCATAAGAATTTTTGTTTACTTCATAATGCCAAAGTTATTACTAGTCAAAATTTTTGGAAATGTTTCCTAAAATTATGAACATGGCACTCATTTACTACAAAATAATACTATCACCGAAACAGCTGGCGGTAACCAATGGCGGCTTTCATTGAAATATTTCAAAAACATTTTTTTTCTCTATCGCACTACGCGACCGAGGCCTCCCGATCCAGTTGCACGAGCTTGCCACGTGATTTATGAATGAAATTGCGACGAACTAGGTTTAGGTAAATGCCTACGGGTAACCAAGAATCACCTTTTTTGTGGATATTTTTCGACATCGATTTTTCAAGTTTTTGTCATTCGGCAAACTACCATCCGTTCCTCGTGGACGTTCCCAGTATTCGTACGCAGCGATTCCACTCTACTTTTTAATGCGCACGGCCCATGAATGGAACTCATTCCCATAAATTACAATTTGGACGTTTTTACGACTAGAACACCTTTCTGTAAATGAAAACGGGACAATTTCGCATCCCAAAGTATTCTTTGGGAACTTTGGGACAAAGCAGTGGACAAAAGGACAGTCCCGTGCAAAAGGGGACGTATGACCACCATAGTTCGTAGGCGATAGTAAAATGTGTTAAAAAAAGCAGTTTCCATTTACTGACACCAGGGGCGCTCTCCCATTTACCATACGTTATTCTATCTTTAGTAAATCTGACAATGTTACACCCTGTTTGTATAGAGGTGAAAGTTTTAGCGATGATAGCTCAGTGGTTAACGCGGTAGGTTCGCATGCCGAAGGGCGTGGGTTCTAACCCCAACAATGAGCTTGAGCTGCCGGTGAAGGAAAACATCGTGAGGAAACCATAGCATGGTGGTAGGGTACTTTCTTGTACTCGGCTGGCTAGCTACCACCCTCAAGTTGAAAAATCTGCCGCCAAGCATCTAACGGTGTGTTCCGGCAACCTTAGTTAGACGATGTGAACTTCAGACTGCTTATAAAATTAAATACCAGCCCGTATGCTACTTTGCACAAAATAAAAGTACCTGATGATTATGAAAACCCTGTATCATTGGTTCCTGGTTTACTCTATCTTTTTTGTTCAAATTACAGGTGATCGATCCAATCGCACATCGGTACACCACTCTCGAAGTCAAACCCGTACCAGTGAACCTTAAAGGCGTCTCCAAGGATTCCACTTTACCGGTGGCTCTTCACCCCAAGAACCCTGACATGGGAGTTAAGACTGTGTGGGTGTCTCAGAGACTCCTCATAGACCAAGCAGACGCGAAGGCGTTAAAGGAAGGGGAAAACGCCACTTTTATCAACTACGGAAATATTATGATTGATAAGATTCACAAGTAAGTTTTTATAGTTCTTTGCTCGTTTGCATCCAGCAGAGATGCAGTTTTTGTAGCTCAGTGGTTAGCACTGTCGGTTCGCAAGCCGAAGGGCATAGATTCACACTAACAATGAGTTTGAGCTGCCGGTGAAGGAAACCATAGCGTGGTACTTTCTAGTACTCGGCTGGCTAGCTACCACCCTCAAGTAGAAAATCTGCCGCCAAGCACCTAACGGTGTGCTCCGGCAACCTCACTTGAGAGTCTGTTCTATTCTAGGCTAAGTGTGTTTTACCATCTTCGACCACACCGTCACTTAACACGGTGAGCTGTGGTCAAAAAAAAGCCAGCAAATACAAAAAGATTTTTTGGCGGCAATACGGAAAATTCATGTCGCTGCATTGTGTTAATTTCCTTAACTTAATTTTTAGTTTTTAAGTTTATGTCAGATTTTAGTTTTAGATAGTGAAGATTCGGTTAAGATTTTTTTTTTTCATTGTAACTGAAACGATTGTAATAAAAACTAAAACTTAGATTAGGGCTGGCGCAGCGGCGGAATTTGCAGAAGACCTCAAAAGGCGCAAGTATAGTACCCTGGACAGTGGGTACATATTTGAGCCTTTTGGGGTTGAAACTTTGGGACCGTGGGGACCGGGAGCAAAAAAATTTTTTTAAGAATTGTCATCTCGTCTGGTCGACGCCACACGTGAACAAAACGCTGGCCTTTATTTTGCTCAGCGTTTGAGTATTGCCATACAACGCGGCAATGGGGCCAGCGTTTTGGGAACTATTCCTGTTGATAGCGGCCTTTTAGAGTAGTTATTATTTTACATGTTACATTTGTCTTTGTTATGTTACTTATTTATACCTGTAAATAGTATTTCTTTAAGATATTTTATTTTGTTTAATAAACCCAACGATTGTTAACCGGAATTAACTAAATATATACACACTCACACACATTGAACACTCAGTATGTTTTTATACAAAGATCTCTTGATACAAAGTAAGTTCAGTTCCAGTTTCAGTTCCATTCCAGGCTAGGTGTGCTTTACCATCATCGACCACACCGTCACTTAACATCAGGTGAGCTGTGGTCAAACACCAAGCCTGTCAGCTATAAAAAAAACAGTTTATAATCATCAAATCTCGTTATTCTGATGCAAATTTCAATTCGTTTTCAGGTCGGCAGATGGCACTGTGACAAGTATAGACGCGACACCTAATCTCGACAACAAAGACTATAAGAAGACTCTGAAGCTGACTTGGCTCGCCGATTCGGCTCAGTCGCCTGCACTCGAAGTGCACTGCGTCTACTTCGACCATATCTTGTCGAAACCACTGCTCGGGAAAGATGAGGACTTCAAAACGTTTATCGGGCATCAGACTAGGGTGAGTGGAAATTTCATGTTATTGAATAGGTAGATTATAATTATGTAGTAGGTTAGATAATACATGTTTTGATTGATTGATTGATTAACTCTTTATTGCACACACTAAAAAACAATACAGAAGAAATAAAATTAATTAATTGGTGTAACAACTGGCGACCTTATCGCTAAAAGCGATCTCTTCCAGGCAACCGTAGGACGGACAGGATCAGAGGAAGAAAAATACGGGGTGTGTCAATAACGAGGATATGCACAAAGGATAATACATAACTATAACATAAATACTTATATCTACATTCTAATAATAAGGTTTTTAGGGTTTCATACTTCAAAAGGAAAAAAACGGAACCCTTATAGGATCACTTTGTTGACCGTCTGTCGAGATATTCTATCACGGGAACGCGTGGGTAGGAGTTAAAATTAAAACTATATATGCAGATCTGTAGTGCCTTAGAGAAAAAATTAAACTTCTCAGTTATCGTAAAAAAAAGTTGCAGCCGTTTATGTCGCAAAAAACCGCATATTTCTACACTCGTAAGGGAACCAAAGTTACACGGGACCAAAGTTATCGTTGACCTAGAACTATCCAATTTGGCAAAAAGCAATTTTTTTTATGTCCACTATTTTTTTTAATAGTTGACAGGCTAGGTGTTTGACCATAGCTCACCTGATGTTAAGTAAAGGTGTCGTCGAAGATGGTAAAGCACACCTAGCCTGGAATGGAACTGGCTCTCGAGTGAGGCTGCCGGAACACACCGTTAGGTGCTTGGCGGCAGATTTTCAACTTAAGGGTGGTAGCTAGCCAGCCGAGTACTAAAGTACCCTACCACCATGCTATGGTTTCCTTTACCGGTAGCTCAAGCTCATTGTTGGGGTTTGCACGCCCTTCGGCATGCGAACCTACCGCGCTAACCACTGAGCTATCATCGCTACAACGCTTCGCTATACTGATAATTAATTTACCTGTTAAAATAACCTGCCAAGTGAGAGTCCGATTAACACACTTAAGGTTCCGTACCATGTTTTATAAAAATTGTCATTAAAATAATAGTAAGACACTAAAACTGTCATGTTATTAATTTTAAAACAACAAATCGAAATTATTTTCGCTTCTAACAAGGTCGTATTTTTCCAACAGTGGGAAGTCCCAATGCTGGGCGAGCCCGAGCTGGCCAAAGTGAAAGTAGGCGACATAATCCAGCTTCAACGACGCGGGTTCTTCAGAGTAGACGTGGCGTCGGCGCCTCCCTCTTTGCTCACCTCTCGCGCCACGCCACTCGTGCTCTTCCACGTGCCTGAAGGAAACACCAAGGAGATTCCTGGACAGGTTAGTGTGGGAGTGTTGGCTACATGGACACGCACAGGGATAACATGACGCGTGGCAAGCCTGACGTCTTCTTTGTGATTGGTATCGTATTATGTGCAGTCAAGTATTTTATTATAAAAATCCTCACAATGGAGTTTTGACGGGAACGCGGAAAGAGTTGTGTCGCACCATTGTATTTTTTCCAAAACTCGTATTTTGTCGAGTGTTTAGGTATACATAAAAATGGTGGTGTTTGGGTCATAAAGTGCTGAATTTTAAGCGCGAGTGTGGGAAAATGATATAATGTGGTGAAACATGTATTTCGTGTTGCTTCCAAAACTCCATCGAAGCTTTATAGTAAAGTCGCCACTACTTTACTAAAGCAATACTGGACTTGACTGACACGAACTGTACTTGACAAAGACTAGACTTTGACTATAATTATCTATAATAACGTATTTAACCTTTGAAACTTGAAAATATAAAACACTTGACACTGGCAAATGCTCAAAATGCGACGCCAAAACTAAAGAAAAAAAGTCTCACAATTGCGATAACTTTATTATTAGCTTCGATGAAATTTTGGTAGCAACACTTTTTACAACATTTTACCACTTTTTCCTACTCACGCTTGTAAACAACAACGATTTTGCCGCGTTCCCGCTGAAACTAGCATATCTACATCTTATTTGCAGCTCGGCGGGTCGTTATGCTTGAAATGAAATCTTGGGTGTAAATTGCAGACCTCGTTTCATGATCGAACTGTCACAACTTCAAATATAATTTGCATGAAAACGTTTCACAGTTTTATAGATTCGATTTTTTTTCATTTGTCCGTATATTCAATTGGTAAACAACGCTTACCAATGCTTGTTTTTTTCCATGAGAAAATCAATATTTCTGTGAAACAAATTCAGTCAACAAGAATTTGACCAACGAAATGTTCTCAGTACTTACGTTGTTATCAAAGTGGCTGCTAGTATGAACGGTATTACACAAATTATGTTTTCTTTATGATATGTTCTTAAGTTAGACACTTTTATGCTACTTTTATCAAGAGAACTACACACATATAATTATATGTACCTATTTCAGAATTAAAATTTGTGTATTAGAAATCTGGAAACATGGACCTTTGTTACCTTTCCAAGATTAAACGGTTAGACCAATTGGTACGGCGGTAGTTTGCATTATGATGGGCATAGGCCCCAACTTTTCCCGGGGGAAAATGTAAAATTAAGAGGCTTACCTAGTGAATGTATAAATCTTTACCTTCGGTGAAAAATCGTATCTTTAGGTTATTGTATTTTAAAATCTTTTGACGCTCTTATCCCCCTATAAGTACTTTATTGTCAGTATCCCTCATTACGTGGATCAGTGAAGATGCCGGACAGACGGCAGTTATATTTCAACCTTCAAAACAGCAACATCGAAATCAGTGAACTTTGAATATTCGGTGCTATGTACCGTTTTAACAGTATTTAGCAATTCGAAAATGTAATTGTAAGTGTACTATTCTGAAATAAACTGTTTGGATTAATCAGCATTTAATTACTTATCACCCCAACTAGCATATAATTATGTAACATAAGCATACTTTATTACATACTCAACTTAATCACTATATAATTTATTGTTCTTTGTTTTTGGCGTTGCACTTGGTGCATTTGCCAGTGTCAAGTATTTTATGACAGATGAAAATTAAGTTGGTCACAGTCACACAAAGTAATTAAAAGTAGAGTCCGGCCATGCCCTATTAATAAGTTTTGTTAACAAAAAAATACACTAAGCACTATATTATTTTTATTAGACATAAACTTACAAAACTTTGAAACAGTATTGGGATAAATCAAATAGAAAAGTTTTATAGACTTATCTTAGTCAGTTTTGAGTGAACTAAAAAAATAACAAAAACTTTATTTTAACTTATAATTAAAAACATAGAAAATAAAAAAAAGTATTTCTAAGAACTAAATAAACGTGGATACACTACAATTAGAATAATCGTGGCAGTGAATTGGAAAACTTCGCAATCACAAACCCGTGAGTTCGATTCCGGTCCCGCCGTACTACAAATTTGCTGGCATTTTGCTGACGGAAAAACTAGTGAACTTGTTGTTTGGAGAAGAAATGATGGTGTAGGTATGTAAATCAGGATCGTGCTGGACTAACATGGTGGAATTATGATCAGATACTTGTAGAGGAATAGGTATACCAACGAGCTGATCTATATACAGCACAATAAGATCTTGACAGACAAAACAATTGACTGCTATAGCATTTTTTTTCTTAATTTTGGCATCACACTTCTATTCTACTAATGTCAAGTAGTGCTTCAAACTAACCTTCATCAACTTGTATTGCTGTTAGATAGTTATATTAAAAAAAAAATATATCAAGTTGATAAATGTCACCGACCACGGTGTTCGTGGAGTGGCAATTAGACAGAAACGTCAGGTAGTGTTCATACATTCAAATGGCTCCTGATAAATTAACTAAAATCACGGTCACGGTCAAGCCTAGTTCGTGCCCTAGTAAAGTAGTAAATATGAAAGTTTGGGAGCTTGTCTTTTCCCCCCGAAAAGACATGTTTTCACCACATTATATCACTTGCTCTCATTTTTACGAATATTGAATCTTTAAACATGAATATAAATAAAAAATACAATTTTAACAAAATCACAGCGACGTTCCAGCCAAAATTCAATAGCATTTTATTTCTTTACAGTTGCATCAGTTTTTTAACCACAGTTATCTCACCGTCGGAATGTGATGGAATCATATTTCACAATATGCCCGTTGCAACTTGTTAGATTCACATACTTACTCCATTGAATTTTTTCTTCATAAATAGGTATATAGATTTATACATAGTTATTATACATATATAAGTGGTGATAACGTTAGCAATGTTATATAAATCATGCTGATTGTTTGTTTTTCTTGCTAAAGGCACGCCACTTTTTCTACTTGTTCTTGAATCGTCTCATTACTTAGATTGCCTGGAAGAGATCGCTTTTAGCGATAAGTCCGCAAGCTATACCAATATTTACGTAAGTGCACGTGGGGGGGAGTAAGAGCTTTGCTTACTATTGCTCACAAAGGGAAGGGAGGAGTTAAAATGACTTAAATTCTGCTTATGTAATACTTGAATAGCTTCTATACAGGGAATGTAAATTGCTAGGCGGCAGTGCCAGTCATATTCATGATTATGGTAATATATAAGTCCCCTAATCAAGAAGACTAAATAGATTTTTCTATATGACATGGGCACCTTTAATATCTGTCCGGCCGGAATCGAACTCATCTCCAGCTGTAAAGCAGACACGCTGCCATTGACATAACACGACACGGTTGAATTTTTCTTTTCTATACCATTTTTTCAATTTCGAATGGTAGTTAGAATAAACCTCGTTCAAGAGGCAATTTGGGAAAACTAATTTCAAACTCGTCACCCACATAGTAACTACACATTTATATGTATAAATACATATAAAATGCAATCATATAACTAATCAACATATCTTAATTCTGGCATTTATCTTAATAATAAATTTAAATGTAATCAAAACAGAAACAATAAAAATATCAGTATTTTTCTTAAAACCGTCTATCAAATGCAAATGCATTGCATTTTATTTGAAGAATGGATCTGCATACACAAACTCGATGGATATTCGTCGCCGAGGATCGAGTACCAACATTTTGTCCAACAACCAGCTCATTTTGGATAACTTGGTTCTATCAGTCACTTGCTTCGCTTTACTTTGGAATTTGAACCAGTCATAATTGTATATAGTTGTCAGAAAGTTGTACATGGTCGTTTTTGAGTTAAAGTTGTGTATATTGTAGAGAACGTACTGGAATGAAAGTTATTATATTAGAATTTTTGTTATCGCGTGAAAACATTCAAAGAGTGCATTGTACATACTTTTTTTTTTTTTTTTTTTATAGTAGATAGGCTTGCGTTTGACCGCCATCCCGCCTGATGTTAAGCGAAGATGCGGTCTACGGTGGAGCACGCTCGCCTAGAAGAAACCGATTCACTCGCGACTTGAAGGTACCCAGACTATATTCATTGGGGAACACCCACTCGGGCAGCTGATTCCAATGTTTAGCGGTACGCACGAAAAAGGTGGAATCAAACCGCTTCGAGCTTTTGGAACATCAACCATGAAGCGGTGACGCTTTTTAAAGCTCCTGGCTGTCCGATAGTAGAATGGGCAAGGTGGAATTAGGTCATGCAGATCTGAAGCGCACTCTCCAAAATGTATCCGGTAGAAAACCGACAGACAAGCAACTTTTGTACTTACTAATGTATTACTAATGTATGAATACGCACCCAGTGTTTGTTTTAATCGCATTTCAGTCTTAGATAGAGAAGTTATTGATAACAACCTTTTAAGATTATTTAACTACTATACAACATAATAACATTTTTTTTCTGTCTTTTAAGATTTGCAAGAAGAAAAAATCAGCATATCCAAAGAAAATCCCCATTTAATTTCGGCACAATTTAAAACAGATTTTTTTTTTCTCGCGAAATTGGAAAGTCATGCAACAAAAGTTATTTTATCTTCAATGTGTAAGTGTGATGTGTTTTAGACTTATATGTATATCTACACACTAAAGGACTAAAGATTTAGAACATTAAAGAATTATTTTATTAGATTTTTATAGCGAAGAGGTTTTTTTTGAAACAATTTTTTTTTATTCAAAAAAGTTTCACGTTTGACCACACTCTGCCTGTGATTTGAAACAATAAGAAAAATAAATACATCTCACTTGTTTTCGTGATCCAATTATTCTCTTGAACACCGTGCCGACGAAGTGGTAGGCCGAGAAACGCGAATTCAGCACCATGTCTGTCGGCAATTGACCGCATAAGCACATTTGACTAAACAACACATTGTTGTTGTACTTAATTCCGCTTTCAAAGAGTTTCGTGCCAGTCGCCATTTCGTAGATGACTAACGCTGTGGCCCACACGTCGATACTGAATCCTGCTGAGTATCCGAGAATTATCTCCGGAGGTCGGTAGTGCGCCGTTCCAATGTTAGGTAGGGCTTCGACACTGCTATTAGCGTAATAGGTCGCGTCAAAACCGCCCAATTTGAGCTTTTCATACGTCGAGTTTAGTAGTATGTGTGTTGGTTTGATGTCTGAAACAGAATTGTGATTTTACTAATTTGAAATGGATATCGGAAATCTATTTTTGACACAAAAAAATATAAAAATACTGTCACAAACAGGGTCCAACTCAACATGATACCGTTTGCAACTAACCGACGCTGGTCTTCCGTCAGGCCCGATAGCTGACGCCATACACGGCGCACCCACAGGCTACCAAGCACATCCCACTAATATTACAAATGTGAAAGTTTGGATGGATGGATGGATGGATGTTTGTTACTCTTTCACGCAAAAACTACTGAACGGATTTGGATTAAATTTGATATGGAGGTAGCTGACATCCTGGATAAACACACAGGTTACTTTTAATTCGGAAAAAATTTCATTACATATATTTAAAAAAAAGACTACAATTATCATTACAGGTTTTGATCCTAATGCAATATTGTTAGTAAAGAGTAAATTATATTTTTGTTATGTAAAAGTCAATTATTGTTAGTGTCAATTATATAATCCATTATGTCAAATAAAATAATAATAATTATTATTCTTAATTAAATTCATAGTCAGCTATATAATTATAATACATGGTCAACTATAGGTAACATAAATCATACAATACACATTTTTTAAGGTCGGACACTGAGCATACAAATATATCTATTTTATCTGCAACATCGATTTAGTGTTTGTAAAGTCCTGACTAATGGCGACCTAGCAAGCAAGTTAATATAAAAGTTAAAGTTAAGTTAAAATGTAGTGTTCATGTGGGAACGGAGAGTAACACCGCGGGGCGCAGCTAGTCTGTGATAAATTCTTCAGTTAAGAAAATACTTTTGTAATATGCAAAGGTTTGTGTACGTGTTTGTTCCAATTTAATTCCATAACGTCAAAATGAAATTCATAATTATTCCATTCATTATATTATAGGTTCCTTTATTTATTTATTTACCTGAATGCACCATATTATTACTCCTTATCATCAGAACAGCTGATACCAGCTGCTTTGCCAACTCCTGCACGGTGTCTATATTAAACTGGGTTTTTCCTAATGCTTGTGCCAGGTTTATCGGGTAATAATCCATTAGGAAACACCATTTTTGGTCCAGACTAAATCCGTTGATTAAATATACTGTATTTAAATTAGCCTTCGGTATGTCGTGTTGGAGTTTCTTCCACATGTTCTCTTTCTTAAATCCGAGGAGCCGATGATATCGCTCGCTTCTGAAACCATTATTTTTTAGCCATCTTAGATTAGTAGTAGATTAGTAGTGTAATGGTCATGGACAGGCGTTATCTCTTACCATCAGGAGAGCGTCTCGTTCGTCTCATTTTTTTTTTTTCTTTAGTTTTGGCGTCGCGTTTTAGCATTTGCCAGTGTCAAGTATTTATATAGTTTCAAGTTTCAAAAGATAAATAAGTGTCCTCGTAGCTAGTTATAGTCAAAGTCCAGTCTTAGTCAAGTCCAGTCTGTGTTAGTCAAGTCCAGTCATGCTTTAGTAAAGTTGTGGCGACTTTACTATAAAGCTTCGATGGAGATTTGGAAGCAACACGAAAAGTCATGTTTCACCACATTTTATCATTTTCCCACACTCGCGCTTGTAATTCGGCACTTTATGAATAAAACACCACCATTTTTATGCATAAACACTCGACAAAACACTAGTTTTGGAAAAAAATACAACGGAGCGACACGACTCTTCCCGCGTTCCCGCCAAAAAACCTTCGTCTCATTATTTGTCACATAAAAAAAAAGAAAAAAAGTTTTTAATTGAACTTTGATTTTGCGCTAAGGGGTTTGTTACGGTGATCCCAACGCTGGTACTACGTTGGACTATAGATTTGGTGAGGCGTACACACCACGTTGGCAATTATACCAGTTCTGTCTCATCAGGACCAATGTGAAGTTGTCCCATACAGAGATTGAAACTGCTTTAAGCGCTTTCACAGTACTGAGTGCACATTTATATTTATTACTAAGAAAAAGAAAAAGCCACGACAAAGAAGATGGTGGATGACACATCATAAAACATGAAATTAGTGAGTACAGATCTATTGCGTATTCAGCAGTTGTATAATATTGAAGTAATTTATCTGTAAATTACCCGCCAACGCGTGGACAGATCGCGAGCGTTGGCGCAGATTCCTTTGATGAAACTAACACGAGCCGGCCAACCAACGCTCATCCCAACGTTGGGGCCAATGCCATTTATTAGATCCACACTTTGGACGAGTGGCGTTGGGGCCTATGTTGGGACATCATAAAACATGGAATTAGTGAGTACAGATCTATTGCGTATTCAGCAGTTGTATAATATTGAAGTAATTTATCTGTAAATTACCCGCCAACGCGTGGACAGATCGCGAGCGTTGGCGCAGATTCCTTTGATGAAACTAACACGAGCCGGCCAACCAACGCTCATCCCAACGTTGGGGCCAATGCCATTTATTAGATCCACACTTTGGACGAGTGTCGTTGGGGCCTATGTTGGGATCAACGTGTGGAGCCGGCATTATGTTACGAGTTATTTGTAGCGATGATAGCTCTAGTGTTTTTTTTTCTTTTGTTTTGGCGTCGCGTTTTAGCATTTGCCAGTGTCAAGTAATTATATATTTTCAAGTTTCAAAAGTTAAATAAGTGCCATCGTAGCTAGTTTTAGTCAAAGTCGTCTTTGTCAAGTCCAGTTCGTGTCAGTTAATTCCAGTCATGCTTTAGTAAAGTAGTGGCAACTTTACTACAAAGCGTCGATGGAGTTTTGGAAGCAACACGAAAACTCATGTTTCACTACATTATATCATTTTCCCACACTCGCGCTTGTAATTCGGCACTTTATGAATAAAACACCACCATTTTTATGCATAAACACTCGACAAAACACTAATTTTGGAAAAAAATACAACGAAGCGACACGACTCTTCCCGCGTTCCCGCCAAAACTCAGCTCTAGTGTTTAGCCCGGTCAAAAGCAATGGGTTCGAATCCCAACAAGCTAGAGCTGCCGATTAAGGAAAATATCGTGAAAGAACTATAGCTTGGTGATTGGGTATTTTCTAGTATTTGACTAGTTAGCTTCCACCCTCATGCTGAAAACCTGCCACCAAGCACCTAACGGTGTGTTCCGGCAGCCTCCCTTGAGAGCCGGCTCCAGGCTAGGTGTATTTACCATTTTCGATCACATCATTACTTCAATCTATTTTTAAAAGGGTGAAGTGAACTAAATATATCACACAAAGTTATTGATGTGTAAGTTTGTGAGTGAGTGATGTATGTTTATTCTTCGTGTTGTAATGACTCTGCATATTTAGGCGAAATTCGAATTATAGATAACTGGATTAAATCGATCTACTTTTGTTTAGGAAAATATACGGTTACCATTCAGTACGTGGGTAAAAAAGCGAGGCGTTGACACTTAAACATATTAGTAATTAATTATTACTTACTTCGCGATCTTCAAAGCATAATTTTGGCCATTTGTGTCCCTGCACCGGAACACTTTAGAAAATTTGCCCGTATGTATCAATGAAATGACATTTAGTTTAAGGTTTAAATAACTAAGTATCCTTTCTTCAATTTTAATTGCAAGAACTTTGTTTGACTTCAGTGAAGGGTGCTGGATAGTAACAGTTCTTGTGTCAGCGCTTAAGCTAGGAACTTCTCTAATTTTATTTAACTCATTATTTTCATTTTCTGTTATGTCACATTTGACTAAAGTATCAGCTATAGGTGTTTCTTCAACATTCGGTTTTGTTATTTCGATTATGTTTACATCCTGCTTTAAATCTGTTTTCTTCATTGGCTCGGTACTATTTGTTACTTCATAATTATTTTCAATATTAGATAAGACTAGCGAGTTATTTTTAATTTCTGGTTGTATTGTTTTAGTTGCATTTTTTTGTTCTATATTTATTATCTCGCTACAAATTTTATGAGTATTATTGTTTGTGGCGGAAGGTATGACCAACGTGTTTATTGTAGAATTATTGTTAAACGTTTTTTCTTGAATCTTTGGCTCTATTTTTTCAGTTTCACTTCCATTATTTATAATTATATCGACTGCCTTGATGCTAATTAGTGTATCATATTTGTCTTCAATGACGTCACCCTTTGCCAAAATGTCAATCGCAGGCTTTTCGTCAGAAACTTTTCCTAGCAGTATTGTGTCAGTTACACTATTTATATCTATTTTCTCTTTCTTGCAACTGTTAATGATGTCATTATTATTCTCTTCTCGATCTTCTTCACCAATTTCAAGAACTTTGTTGCGGTTACTACATATATTTTGTAATGTTGACAATTCACATAAATTTTGAATTTCTAAATTCTCAATTTTTTTGTCATTCAAACTATTATCTGTAATGCATAAATCTTGCAGCGCATTATCTTTGTGGATATCATGACCATCGTTTTTATCGACAACGCTTTTAATACTAGAAATTTCTACACCAGCAGCTTGCATGTTTTCTACAACAATATCAACCAACTGATTAACAGTTCTGAATATATCTTCATCCAAAGATATTTGATGATATAGTAAAGCAGTATTTGAAATATCTATATTTATTTTTTCTTTTAGATCTTCATGCTTTTCTTCTTTTATATCACTTGTTAAAACTTCGTTTGCTTCATAAATGTACAATAAATCCTCTGGTTCATTACTTTGTTTAATATCACTATTGTCATACATTTCACAGGGCTCGCGTTTAATATCGCGGTCATATTTTCCTGCACTGGGAGTATCAATTACAGCAGCATGCATATTTTCTGCAACTATGTCTACTAGCTGATTGACAGTTAGTACAACATCTTCATCCAAAGATGTTTGAAGATATTTTATGGCTGTGTTTATATTACTTATATTAAGATTTTCGGTTTGATTTTCATGTTTTCCTTGGGTTATATTTTGTGCAAAAATGTTGCTCGGAATTATGTTAACTTTATTATGAGCGTTCCCTGATTTTTCGCCAATGTTTTTTAAAGGCCTGCAATAAAAAATAATTAGGTAAATATGTGGCTGTAAACAATAAACAAAAAAAAAGATATTTTATAACGTACTTACTCTGAATTTGAGATATTATCATTATCAGTATTGTTTCTTTGTATGTAAGCAACATTTGATTGTATTTCTGAATCAGCATATTCCTTTTTGATTTCAGTCTTCACAATAATCGGTTGTACAAATTTATTAGACTCCATTAGTTGATTAATATTTTGTTGTACGTTGATTTCAGTTTTATCAATAATCGGTTGTACAAATTTATTAGACTCCATTTGTTGATTAATATTTTGCTGTACGTTATCGACTATTGGATTTTGTTTGAGACTATTTACGATTTCGTCAATATTAAAATCATCAAGAAAACTAAGATCTAGTTTTCGCTTTCCAAAGCTTTCATTAGATTCGTCCGTGTGATTAACAATGGTTTCTTTACTAGAATCAGATAATGAACTGTCAGAAGTGACTTCTTCTTGTATAACATTAATTACTAAATGTATTTTCTTGTACATTTTAGTTTTTTGTTTTCCAATAGAAGGTTCTGGGTTTGATGATGCAATTGTTTCATCATTGCTGCTTTGATTAACGGTTATCAACAAATTTTCACGCGGCGTTTCTGACTGTTTATTTACCTTATCTTTATGAGATTTTTTGTTTCTTTTAAAAGCTTTGCAATTGCTACTTAGTTTAGACCTAAGATCAAAGTCCGATTCCATATCGTTGTCTGAGTCATCACTTACAGGTGCCTGTATCCGAGGATGTTTTACTATCGTTTTTTTAGACGTCACTACACTTTTAATATGGCTCATCTTTTCTCTATTCCCAATATTTTCCAATTTGTCACGAACACGTTTTTTTTCTGAAGATTCGCAGCTTAATTCACCGAGTTTTCGTTTATTTTGAGGTTTATCGGAGGAACGTGTTTCAATTCTTTCTGACCGAGTATGCATTTTTCCCCCACTTTTAGGATGACTCCTAAATTCTGTATCCGAATTACGATGAATTTTTTCGGATTCTGAATCTTTACTTTGTAGTAGTTTTCTTACCTTTGAAATGCTCTCGTCGTTGTTTCCTGAATTATGACGAACACGCTTTTTAGAAGTTTTTTCCTGGAAAGGATAAACTTGCAAAGCTTTTTTGGGAGCTTGTTTTACCTTAGACTCATTTTTATCAGGGATGATGTTTTTGGCAAGAGCTTTATTTTTAGTGGATGATGCTACAACATTTTTTGTTGAGTTCATTTTAGATTGTTCTTTAGAATTAGAAAGTTTAGGTATTTTATAGGGGCTTTGGATAGAACTAAGTTGTTTAATTTTATTTTCTAAACTTTTAATAGCTTTCCTGATATTGCTTTTTTCTTTTTCACGCATTTCTTTGTTTGTGTTTGTGCATTTTTTTACATTCGTTTTCTGCTGGACAGGCTCAATTTTATTACTGTTTGTCTCACTGTGCAACAGTTCCTTAGAATAGTCTTTTGAATTTATTTTATCGGTTTTGGGATTGCGTAATTTGCTGTCCCTACCAGTTGTCGATGTTGTTTTGATCGATTTTGTATCTTGACTATTTTTAGTTTTTCTTTCAACGTGTTTTTCTGTGTTTTTAGTGTTGACTTTACAGGTGTTTTTGGTAGGGAGATTGATGTTTGCATAATGCGCTCTTGTTAACCATGTGTAATCCATACGAGAGTTAGAACTAGATCTTTGAGTATCGTGAGGTTTTGTGTTTGTAGTTTGTAATTCGCGATCTAAACCAGCGCGTATATTGTTAAAGCTAATGTTTTTGTTAGGCTGATTAACTACGGATGAATACGATTCTTGAGTGGGCCATGTTTCTGTACCCAAATCAGGTGTAAAACCAGTACTATAGTTTGGATAATATGGTAAAGCAGGAAGGTAAGTCCATGTATCCATTAAATAACTGGAGTCAACGTACGGGTTTGTAGACGTTTGATACACAGATGGGTAAACCCATGTTGTGTCCATATGATGTATGGGGTTATTACCCACATTTGTAGTAGTTTGTAACTGTGATGGGTGAATACACATCGTATTCCTACAAGTTCTTGGGTCCATTGGGTTTGGAGTATTTGCTAATAAAGATGGGTGCATCCACGTTCGATTCATAGAAGTCCTAACACTATGAACGTTCATATTTGTAGGATTTTGTAACAGAGATGAATGAGTACAAGTTGAACCCATACACGGCCTGGAATCATTGTACAGATTTTTGGATGACTGTAATAATGGACGATTCGTGTCCATAGTAGATTTGATACCGGAACAATTTGCAGTTTGCAACAAAGGCTGCCGAGCTTTCGCTGAGGGTTTGGCCACATTTGGTTGAGATGGTAGATTGATCTTTATTTCCTCTGTAGAATTTTCTGCCTGTTTAATGACGTCATTAGATGTAGACAGTAAATTGACCTGTTGAAAATAAAAATAATATATGTATACAACACGAAAACGTTACAAACGTAACAAAAACAGGCAGGTACAGGCGTTATTGCAATAACACCACCTTAATATAGTTATCTATAAGTAACAATAGTTTTATGGGGGGAGTATCGGATCTTGAATTTGTTGAGAGATTTAATAGCAACCAGCATCACGCTTATTATATCATTAGAATATATTTCGAATTACCTTATATAACCCTGTATAAGTAAACAAACTTATCGGTTACAATACAGAAATAACATTTGTTAGGTATTTGATATCAAATACCTTACAAACGTATCACCTCACAAAACGTATACGTACCTAACGTTTTTATTTTAGAATATGTACAAAAAAAAAATCATATAACATTTTTACATAACTATGCTGACCTAATCTTTACCTCTTGTACATTTACAAGTACTCCACTATAAAATGATCTCTTAAAAAGTGTTTGTGCCTTGTAGCATTAAATTAGAACTCTCCATAACAATAAGACTGTTATAACTACTACGTAAGCGATAAAATCGTGGGACGCGTCTTCTTATCGATGACCATAACGTTCTCAATAACATGCCCTATAGACAAAAGCTAAAACACATAGCTAGACGTAAATAAATTATAAGACAGGTAAGGAGTATCAGTGCTTTTTAAAGAATCTTAACATTTATACATAAATAATTATGTTCATTAGAGAACGTACTACGTGACACGTTCAGGGGAGGGAGGGAGAGGTCTTCAAAATACCACGCTTGGTCGCAGGGGGAGGGGGCGGTGGTATTAGGTTTTTGTTTCATAGTCTATATCCTCTAAGGAAATAACGCGCTTTTTCGAACTTTTTTCAAATATGGCGCGCAGCGTTTAGCGCTTTTAAGACTCACAGGTGGAGGTCCTTCTGTTTAAGGACTAGTTAGTATCCATGGCCAAGAATAAATTAAACAAATAGCTGATTAAAAACTAACAGTGTGTACTTTTTAGTGCAGATGATTGAGATGACAAATAAATGTAAATAAAAGAAATTGAAAGTATAAAAAAAATTTTTACAAACAAGCTTTTATCACAGACAAAAATTTTTTGTTCTTTGTCCCAGGTAAAAGCTTGTTTTAAACAATGTTTTTTATACTTATAACTTTTTAGTGTGTAAGTATTTTAGGCAAGGCGAATCAATCGAGCCCAAACTCGATGGGTTTATCTTGTTTAGTTCAGAAGTTCCTATGGCCATCTTCCGCCTCCATCATCAGACCAGCTCTATGGTACCACATCATTGTATGCCACCGAAGATACATAAGTACACCAAATTTGGGTGTAATCGGACATCGGAAAGTAGGTCAAATTTTACTTGCAAGATTCCACCGGAACAAACATAGTTACATACATTGTAAGTTAAATAAAAGCTTTTTTGCTATAAATAAAAGCTTGTAAAAAGACTTGCTTTCGTAAACTAAGTTCTTGTTACAATATGTTTTTTCTTCTTGATAATATTTTTTCCACTTGTAACTATAAGTATTCCAGCTGTATTAAAAAAACCTCCTGCTCATTCCAATCTTTCCAACAGTACTTCTTTTACTGTTGAAGCTGTCTTGCTTTGGAATGCACTTCCTTCCATTATTATCAGACAGGCTAATAAAATTAATATTTATAATAATTTAGTAAATAAACATTATTTATCGGCGTGCTAATGTATATTTGTATTTTGTATGTACATATTTATTGTATGTATTTTTAATTTATAGTGTGTTTTCCTGTTTGTATATTATTATTATATATTGTATTACAAGTGTTGAAGGTATATATTTAGTTTTTTTTTTCGCTTAACAGTTGTAATTTTCTTTTCACACCGACCTAACATAATTCTATGTTTCTTTCCATCCAAAGATTGTCTGGAAGAAATTGATCTACGCGATTAGGCCGCCTTTATACGCCATATATTTTTTGTTTTGTTATGTTCATTTCTTTTTTATGTTTGCTGTGAAATAAAGTTGTATTCTATTCCATTTGCAAAAAAATGATTGAATACCATTTTTATGAATTACTACATGAAAACTAGAAGGGGAGGGGTCTTGGCATATACTACGGATGGTCACCAAGAGGAGGAGGGGGTAAACAATTGTAAAAATAGGTTACGGGTGGTGGTGGTGGTTATGGGTGGGTACGTTGCCTTACTAGCGATTTGCCCGATCTTCGCTCTTCTCATAAATCTTCCATAAACAATAGTCTAAATTTTAAATAATATTTAAAACCGTATTGATATCCTGCTTACTTTCATAGGTTTAGCATTAGAATTCTGGCTAATACTTTGTAAATAATTAGAAGCCCAGCTGGTAGGTTTCTGCTTCTTCAAATTTTCTGAACTCATAATATTCTTGTTTACAGAATAGCTTTCAGACACATTAGGTTTTGGAATAGTCTCTAGGCTTGCAGTTTTCATATTCTCCTTTGCGATTTTATTTGTATTGTCACTTGTCGGCTTGTCTGTAGATTTAGAACCTTCTTCAGTAGGTTTTGTATCTTCCGAAGACATTTTAGAACTGGGTCCAAGCACATCGATAGGGGTGTTAGTTTTATAACTGCTTGGAGTATTTATTGCGCTTTGATCTTTCTTGTTTATCAATTTTGTGGGTATAATGACGATATTGGGACTTTCGTAGGGCATAGTAGTCCTGTGAAAGAATTCCTTTGTTAGATACTTTGGTATTTGTTTACATATTTTCAAGGATTACTCACAGTGTGATTAGTGTTTTTATAACAAAGAAGGTATTATTTTCAATATCTAATGTTGTCGATGTAGGATTTCATAATTATGTATTAGATAATGTAACTACATATACTATAATTGTTTTGTAGATAGTAAGATGCCAGGCGAATGTAATAAGCGGGTGGTTAGAATTTTTGTTATTTGAAGAGATTTAAAGATAATAGGAAAACCGGCCAAGTGCGAGTGGGACTCGCGCACGAAGGGTTCTGTACCATTATCTGTAACCTAGCAAGAAACGGTAAAAAATCAAGTTTGTTGTATGGGAGCCTGCCTTAAACATTTATTTTATTTTATTTCTAGTATTTGTTGTTATAGCGGCAATAGAAATACATCATCTGTGAAAATTTCAATTGTCTAGCTATCACCGTTCTTGAGATAGACCTGCCTGGTGACAGACGGACAGCGAAGTCTCAGTAATAGGGTCCCGTTTTTACCCTTTGGGTACGGAATCCTAAAAAAACGGTATATGGGGCGTTCTACTTTTCTACCGACAATGACGTGTCTCCTCAGGAAAAAAAAATCTGTATCCGTCCTAAATTGCAGTTTCTCAAATTTTATTGTCACAAGATTTTTTGGACCATATAGTCATTATAATAACACTAAAATCCCGTTTTTATTGTTTTTGCTTTTTACAAAATTATTGTGACATAGTATTCGAAACGTGTGACAGAGGTGTTTTACATACAAATAAAGCGTGTCCCTTTACGCTGCCTAATGTTACAAAATGATGTCGCTTAAAAAAATCATATAGGACCCTATAATATAAAATTATTTATTGAAATGCTGAAATATTGTCTTTAGATTAATAAAAATATAATAAACGTAAAGGTTCATACTATTAAGCAAAAAAATATTTTATCCTTGGGTACGGCTGCATATGTTTTTTCTTGCTATCTTCCGTCACGCATTTCGCAAAACAAAAAACACGCCTTAGCTGTTTGATCTTCAACACTAAACAACAGCACGGTTTCCTTCTCCTCTCGGCTTTAAGCCTTGAGACCCCACCCTGGAGCGAGCCGAGTTAGGCGCCCGCTGGTAGTGAACTAGAGGTGCGTGTGTTTATTCGGCGACCGCTCTGTCACGTAAGTTACTACTTTAAAATATTATTGTAATTCCCATTTATTTACGTAATATTATTATTTCCCAGTATATCTGTCATATTTACTCACTTTTACGAACAATTTGTAATTTTATGAACGTTGAAATCCTCGAACACTGTTATTTTACACCTCTGTCACGAGGCACCTCTGTCACAAAATTGCTGTGACGGGAGTAGTATAGCTCGTGACGGAGTGGTATTTTTTGTCAGAAACTTTGCCGTAATTGATTTTCACAATAGTTAATTGATATCTTTTGTATTCTATATATTACATTATCAATTATTTTATTCATTTAAGGTATTATCATCAGGGTAATTAAATAATAGCGTTATTTGCGACGGAAAAGCAGTGACGTTGTCGTGAAAAAAGGAAACAGGACCCTGAAAAAGTCGTAGAAGTGAAATGATAAGACTTAGAAAGATACCATGCTTGCAAAAAGCTAGTCAAAGATCTGACACCAAGAGTACACAGACAAATGAAAATAAAATGGCAAGTTAGAAACAAAAAGAGAACAACAGAAAGCTTTGCAGAACGTTCTAATGAATACTCGACTTCCACACCTGTTCCTTCAAACCCCAGGTTACTCCTTTAATTCCTAGATCTCGTTCACTAACTCCAACCTCATCCGCTGCTAGAGCAAGGGGAAGAGAAAAAGTTAGCCGAGACAGATCGAAAATTTATAGGCAAAATATGAAACTTCAAGGCCATGTAAAATTAATTATAGAAAAATACGAAAATACAAGGAAAGACTTCATCGCCAAAAAAATAAAAGAAGACAGCTTATTACATAATATACCCAAACCAAAAAATTAAGATAAATTTAAAAGCGCCGAATAAAGAAGAAAAAAGAAAATACATATAGTATTTTGACAAGTGCCATTAAGGAACATTACAAAAACATTAAAAACAAAAACAAAATGAAACACTGCTCCAAAACAATCCTATCCTTTCCTACAAGACACAACAATTAACCGTTCCGGACTAAAACTTCAACTGTTTCAAGAGACTTTGGTAATAAAAAAATGCTGCACAACAAATATTATTTGCTAGCTTTATTTTTATTAAGTTGCTCTTTATAAAAGTAAAGCTAGGTAGGTAGTTAAGCCCAACCTCAGATTAAAAAGAACCATTGGCTGATATAAATAAACAACATAATAATTAGAGCTCCTACAAAGAGATTTTATGAGACTGTTGTATAACATAGTATCATCTTCATCTTCTGAAGTAGTATTACTACTTCAGAAGATGATCAGCCTCTTCAGCCTCTGGTTAATCAGAAAAAAACCTGTGCACATAAAACCAGGTGCTTCATGTGACCTGTCTGGAGACCCATTATTAATAAAAAATGGTATTATGTCAGTAAAAGTACCCAGTAGAAACTAAGTCGTGTGCACCTACTTAGGAGTTGAAAAAAGTTGTGTGGATGAAGATGGAGATGTTCAGGTGATATTTTATAAAACTGTTGTTGACACTGACAAAATATTTAAATTAGTAAAATCAGATGTATCAGATGTGATGTTTGAAAACTTGATAAAAATGATTACGGTTAAAAGAGGAAGGCGTGTTATAGAAGTATTTGAAAAGTCGAATAAGAGAAAAGAAAAGATTAGTCTGATTTTACGTGCACCAAATAATGATTATACCAAGAAATAATATCTTATGTAGCATTGTAAGAGAAGCCTTATGTTTTGTTATCCTTTTTAAAAACTTTCAAAACCTTAAAGGATTAAGTTTAAATGTTGGCCTATTAATATCTACCATTCTGTCATACTCTAGCACAATTTTGTCCCCCTTGTAATTAAGCATTAAAGCAGCATATGTTCAGTTTATTGAAAACATATACACTAAAATAACGTATTATATTATTATATATTGACCATAAAAGGTAGTAACAGAATTTCAGCTATGTTTATTTCAATTATTTGCAAAATATTTCAAAGTTTGTTGTCTTAATGAGCAAAAATGTGACAGAGTGGTATTAAATGTCATTTTTTATATTATATTTGTAACAAGAATTGGGATAAATCGTGTTCGATAATAATAAATGCTTGTATTCTAGTTATGCCAAGTTAAAAAAAACTGTAAATTTGATTTGACATAATAATTAATAAATATATTAGTTTGTGACAGAGGTGTTTATTTTTTCTAACTATTCCGATAAAACTTAAAATAAATAAAAAGTAAATAACAAAACTTCGATGCACTATACATATCTGAAATCTTCGATAACTGGACAATAATGTAAAAATACATTTTTTTAAAGAATTACACTTTTATTTTTTTTTGAAATCTAAAAATTTATCACTCAGATTGTCGGTAGAAAAGTAGAACGCCCCATATATACAATGTATGCGATTTACACAAAAATATTGAATTTAAAAGTAGAAGATGCCTACCTACTCATTATAAAAGCATAACATTTGTTTGTGAATAAATATCTTAATCAGTCAAACTAAAGAATATGAATTTTTTTATAAAAAAAATATCCTCAAAATGTACTTGCGAGTAAAATCACGGAGAACAACTAAATAACAATAAATACAATTACATAACTCTCCCCTCAAGTTGAAAATCTCACTGGGAGACAATTCCCCAGGCTGTGTATTACCATCTTTGACCACGGCGTCACTTGACCTCAGGTGAGCTATGATCAAAACACCTAGCTTACCAACCATTAAAACAATATCGTGATAAGAAAACAATATTTTGAATAAAAATAAACTTACAAACATGGCAATGATTTTATGCTTACGGAAACTTGCTGTAATTCCTATAACCTTCACCCTACGAATTTGCCCGCGTAGTATACAAATAGCTTGTCTTGAAAATAAATGATAATTCTCTAATCAGTAAAAAAAATTCAAAATTCAAACAGTATTTACAACGAATAATCACAATTAACCTGTAAACAATTCTAACAAGTGTGGGTACACTTTGATTTTTAAGCGAGCGAATTGGATGTCTCCAAATGTACTTGGATAAATAGGCTAGAATGTGTTTTTTTTTTTTTTTATTGTTGACAGGCTAGTTCTTTGACCACAGCTCACCTGATGTTAAGTGAAGGTGTGGTCGAAGATGGTAAAGCACACCTAGCCTGGAATGGAACTGGCTCTCAAGTGAGGCTGCCGGAACACACCGTTAGATGCTTGGCGGCAGATTTTCAACTTGAGTGTGGTAGCTAGCCAGCCGAGTACTAGAAAGTACCCTACCACCATGCTATGGTTTCCTCACGATGTTTTTCCTTCACCGGCAGCTCAAGCTCATTGTTGGGGTTTGAACCCACGCTCTTCGGCATGCGAACCTACCGTGCTAACCACTGAGCTATCATCGCTACAAATGTGTTATTATTATCAGACTGTCCCACTGCAGGGCAAAGGCCTCCTTTCCCCCCTTCTATCTTTCTTCTGCAACCTGAGTCCATTCATTCATACAGGAGTCAAGTTCGTCCCTCCAATTATATGTATTTGTTCGCCGAGACATTTTCTATATACCTACTTAAGTTATTTATCTATACTCGAGAGGACATAAATCTAATGATGTTGTTCGATTATGTTACATATTTTCTATCAAAAAATTTAATTGATTAAATCTTGTTCTCATAAGTTATTAAAAACTAGCGGACGCCTCGCGGTTTCACCCGCATAGTTCCCGTTCCCGTGGGAATACATGGATAAAAAGTATCCTATGTCACCCGGGTAGTGTTAGTTTCCCAACGGTAAAAGATTTTTTGAAATCGGTGCAGTAGTTTCTGAGCCTATTCAATACAAACAAACAAACAATCAAATCTTTCCTCTTTATAATAGTATAGATAGATAATAATGTACTAATAATAAACCCGACACATACCCACTTATTCAGATAAATGAAAAGAAAAAAAACATTATAGCTAATTAGTAAGTATGTAAACTGTGTGATTTTATAAAACAATACCATTAAGTTTAAAAAAGTAAACACCTAATCTAATTCTTTTTTAGTATAATATCTTTAAATTCTTACCATAAATCTCGATTATGGCCGCTTGCAATATTAATTGATCTAAAACTTTATCACAAAACACTTAAAAATATCCCTCCGCCCGTCTACTTTGGATGCCAAGATATAACTGACAAAACTGTAATTCTATTTCGCCGAAGAATGCAACTAAGACTATAATGACAGACGACATTCGAAATCTTCCCGATTATATTGTTTTAAACTTTGTTCTTATTTGAAAGAGGGTTTATTTTAACTTTTTGAGGTTACAACGCACATGGCGTAGACAACACATGTATATGTTTGTAACTTTGAATGGCGTTTTGGTTTTTAGCGTTCATTAAAATAATGCATAGCTTGCAAAAATTTTATGAGCGAGTCGTAGAAGGCAACAAAAAGTACCTACTTTATTTATATTCAACTGTATTCCATAGTTATAAGTGAATAATAACTTGATAATATTTTAATATATTTCTCGCTTAGGTAGGTAGTTATTTTTTTGTGAACGTTGTTCATTTGACTAAGGAACTCGGTATATATTTATGACTAAGGAACTCGGTATACATTTATAATTGACAACATTGACAGCCCTGTTGGCTCATTGGTAGTACATCTGCCTTGAGAGCTGAGAGCTGTAGGGCGTGGGTTCGATTCCCACTCAGGGCAAACATTTTGTGAATAAACAAATGTTTGTTCTGTGTCTGGGTGTTCTGTATGTAATATAAGTACGTATTTACAAAAAAAAAGTATTTATGTATTCTATCAGTTATCTGATTTTCGTCACACAAGCTCTGCTTAGTTTGGGGCTAGAAGGCGCTGTGTATCCTACGATATTTATTTAATTCATAGATAGGATAGCGATGTACCTAGAAAATGGACGAATATTTCTTGGCCCTATTATTTCGCTTGGCATAGGAGATCTATACGCACACAAATACCTTGATGTATCTGTGTGAGCGAATGACAAACGAAGATTGTAGGACCAAGGAATCTTTACTCAGTTTCTGATCTATGATCTAGGTATAACTTTTGCCAATACGCCTTTTATATCGATGAAAGTTGTTTTTTTAATATCGTATTTTATCCTAATTACTTAGTATTGGACTTTCAACTCATTCCTACACATGGGTGTCATTGGAGTCATCATTAAAAGTAACTTTTACTATCGACACAAGTCTGAAATCGTGATTTTTTTGGCAAAGCTGGATTTGAGTCCATTGTAAAAGTTTGTTCAAAATAGTAAATACAATGGCTAGCCTATCGGCTTAGCATACCTCAAGCTTATAACCTTGTATAATATTTATATTTTATTTTCCGTTCAAACTCAAAACTTACATTTATACACCAAAACGTCAAAAATATAATGCACAGATTCAGAACAATAATTACAAGAAACAAATACAATTACTTAAATATTACTACATACATAAATTAATATACAAACAAATAATTATGAATAAAAACTAAAGGTAGGTACGCTGAACATACACGCAGTATCATGCGACGCTACAAAAATGGCCGATACGGGAAAAATAAACAATTGAAATATGCAAAGAAAAGAAATTTATTAAAAAAAAACAAACTTAAACAGTAACGCAATTAACACTTTGAACTTAAGATTTTGTAAATAATTAAGAAACTTATTGACTACTTAGAAATATAAAAATAATTTTCAAATTACCCTCACTTTGTTGAAATATGGGTAATTAACGATAAACCGCCAAGTTATCATACAATTATCTAATGAGTTTGTTTGCTATTGTTATAATGTTTAAAAACAGTTATTATTATAATTTCGAGAACTTTAAAGACATGGTAGACAACCTCGTACATTATATCATAACCCTATGAAAAAAAAAACTGGTACTTGACCAAAAAGATGAATAATAATGTATTTAGTGTAACTTAAAAAAAGACAGTTCTACAAAAACAATTGGCGATTATCACAAAAAAAAAACTTTAAATTAGATATACTTAATGATCGGCGAATTCGCTTTTAACATTTTCTTTTTTACAATCTGCTATCCCTGTACTATCACTATTTTGAAAATAAATAGGGCTTATTGCACACGTAAACAACGGTTCAGTTTTTATTTTTTTTTCTCTTTTAATGGTATTCTGTCCGTATTGCATTTTCGGCGTTGATGCAGGGGAATACGCTTTACCATCCGTCGTAGGTTCTTTTTTCAAGTGCAATTTACAACTTTTATCTTTTGACACTATTGGTGCATAACTCCTCGTTTGAGAACAAGGCGAATTGTGTCTCTCAGTATTAGACCTTTGAAAGCACTGGCTTGTTTTTTGCATTCTCTCTTTTATATTTTCAAATTCCTTATTTGTGTTATGAAAGTTTTTATTTGTGTTATGAAAGTTCTCATTTGTGTTATGAACGTTCTCACTTGTGTTATGAAAGTTCTCATTTGTGTTATGAAAGTTCTCACATGTGTTATGAAAGTTCTCATTTGTGTTATGAAAGTTTTTATTTGTGTTATGAAAGTTCTCATTTGTATTTTGAAAGTATTCGGTTGTGTTTTTATTATCAAAGACGTCAAGAGAAGTCGGGGAGTACGCATTACAATGCTTAGTTTCGAGGACCATTGTTGGTAGTGAATTAAATGAGATGTCCATATCGCTACAGCTCATAGGGAAATCCGCGGAACTGTATTCGTTTTGTATAGGTGTGCTAGTGAACCATGGTTCGCGATCGCATCTTGATCTCTCGACTAGCATTCGCTCGCGCTAGAAGAAGAAAAAATAATATAATAAGTAAATAACAAAATTCTGGTCTTGTGTGTGCGATTATATCTGTACACTTAACAGTATCAGGCAAGGATTGACTAAACATTATAACAAAAAAAATAATTAAAAATAGGTTTGCGTTTGACCACACTCTACTGTTAAGCAGTAGTAAAAAAAATCCGACACCTCTAAACATACTTTAAAAAGTTACGTGTTACTTGTTCTCAACTTCAAAATCGCTCTAAGCGATAAGGTCGCGTTTTTTTTGCTACAGTTTTAAAGTTAAATGTGTTTTTTTTTTTTATTACACTTTTGTAATTTTGGTGTAATGTAACAGCTAAATAATTTTTGATAAGACATAGCAAGGATGAATTTATGAGATTAACTCTTACTATGAATAGGTATGAAATTGTAAAGAAAATAAATTATTAGGTACTAAGTCTATGTAGTTCACCTTTAACCACATTTTCACTGACCAAAGGCTAGTAATGTTTATCAGAGCCAATGGCCAATTTAGTGAAAAAAAAAATGGGGACCTATAGATATATAGAAACTCTTTATTGTGCACACCATAGACAGAAAAAAAGTACAGAGAACAAAAGAATCCAATAAAACAAAAAATACTTACTCGACTTACTTAAAGTGAAATATACTTACTTCCTTAGTCCTCCTAATCAAAGTGTCCAGTTTGCTCTCATGCACATTCTTTCTATGTTCTCTAACATGGCCATAATGTCTATGGTGAAGTTTGTAAGCCATAGGTTTCTCATTGATGCATGTCTCAAAAGAAATGCTACTTATATCCTCATAAGTAAAATTATCATAAACATCCATTAACGGTGAGGATGATATAGGCGATAACAGTATTCTAGATCCCATTTTTTTCTGGAATAATTAAAGTCATTAGTAATTAGCTAATAACTTCTCAGTATCAGTTTGTAGAGTATACATCATTATACAGCTTTTATTTTATGACATTTATTTACAAGTATTTATTAGTCATTTCATCATACAAGTCATTTCAGTATTTTGCCGAAAGTAAATTAGAAATTTTTTTAAACCGGTGTTTTTCTCTCTCAAATTAATATAAAACATGCAAATCCTGTTAAACTGTTAAAAAGTTGCAATAAATAATAGAAGTATGATTAATTTGAGTGTATGACGATGGTAATTTTTTACTGGAACCTGAGACAAAACTGGAAAAAACATGGTCCAACATTTTCATTATTATGATAAATAGATACATACTGTTTTGTAGCTTGAATTATTATAATGTCTTGATTTGTTTTCAGGTTTTGCCTTATATTTATTAGATGATTTTTTTTTCCATTCCCCATGAAGAATTGTCTTTACCTATAAGAATTTAAAAGTAAATCAAATCCTGAGAGTAAGAATATTTAGGTAATAAGTATTATTGATTTTTTCTGACCGAGCTAATTGTACTAGGAGAATTCTGAAGTAGTAATAAATTAAAAGTAGCTAAATTTTTTGTAATTGTAAGCTTTTAGTTTCTAAACATAAATTTGTAACTGCTATCAATACTGTGAAACTAATAAACTTTTTGGTAAAACTAATAATGCTTTTGAAGTATACATCAACTTTAAATACTAATAAAATTAAAGAAACCTTATTATAAGTATGAAAGAAGAAAGTCTAAATAATTTGATCTTCTTTTGATTAAAATTATACTTGCACTTACAGTATTTCTCCTTCTCAATCTCTCTTCCCTGATTTCGTGATGGTCCCAGCAAACTCTTCGAGAGCAGGTTGGGACCATTCGTTTGATGGCATTGTAATTTGAAATTGCACTTTCCGACTCTAGTTTTTCTTTGTTTTCCTTTCTTGCTGCACTGTTCTCATGTTCTTTGACATTCATGGGTATCTTTTCATTCTTATTCTGTGTCTCTTTCTTTTCATTACCTTCTGAATGTGATCTCCTGTGTTTTCTACCATGTTTCTTCCTATGTTTCGAGTTATTGGGACAAACTATTGTATTCAGATTGATGATACATTTGAACTCTTGTTTTTCAACTTGAATTTGTTGCAATACATTGTCACAGTTTAAGTTGGTTTGGTGTACTGAACACTTTTTCTCAGACTCTTCTGTCATGTTATGTTTAGTTTTATAACATAAACACACTTTGTAATATTAGTTACAATTCAATTATTTGACAGGTTTTTTAATACTTTCTTAGTCATATCATTGGGTCCAAACTAGTGATTGAAGTTTCCATATAGCTGCTGCCTGCTGTTAAAATGCTCTCAAATTGTGTTGATAGTAATTTTATTAAAAGCTGGCAGCAGATATCATAATTTTATTGACGATTGCCATTGTTCTTATGTTTACTGTTAAAAAGAACAGTAATCAATTTGCTTGCGACTTTAAAACGATAAACTTTAAAACGCGGTTTTGCCGTTAAACATAATATCATAAGAACACTGACTGAAGTAGGTAGTGATTTTTGTTGAAAAGTTTATGAAGGTACGACAATTGAAGTTACCCCCATAGTGCATATTTTTTTAGTCTCACTTACATTTACGGTACTTTCTATGCCTCAGCGACTGATGTAAGCTTTATAACTTGATGAAATGTACAAAATAAACATATTAATACTAGATAGGTTGATTCGCCAAAGTTTCGATGTAAGTGCTTGCCGGAGTCGAGTACCTGTTATTGTATTCAAAATACCGACGTAGAACATAATTCGTTTATTGTATGCTCACCCAAGTAACAAACAAGTGTTTTCCGGCGATGCAGCTATAATTAAGTTGTTTTTTATTCTTGATTTTGAACAAACTCAAATTTTTCACTTCGCGCCAACTGCTTTGAAAGTTTGAAAATATGATATTGACATTGAACAACTTTTTTTAATTCTTTGTTTTTGGCGTCACACTTTGTGTATTTGCCAGCGTGAAGTGTCGATACATAATTATTTTAAAGTATTTTATGAAAAACAAGTTATTTAAAACAAGGTCACATAAAGTAAGTTTTGGTCGAATCTAGTTATGCCCTAGTAAAGTAGCAGTGACTTTACTACTAGCAATGGAGTTTTGTAAGCGACACGAGAAGTCATCATCACAACACATAAATCATTTTCCACACTCGCGCATTTAATTCGTCACCATATGAATAAAACAACTCTACGCATAAATAATGGGAAAAACAAGTTTTAGAAAATAATTCCGCGTTTCTACCAAAACCCCATTTTACATTTTACCTTACAGGTAGAAGCTAGGCTCTAAAACTTTTGTCTATTTATTCAGTTCATAAAATGTGATGTGATGAGCAAATAAAATAGTTTGGAGCGCAAAAATATTATATTTGTAACTAACATAACAAATGAATGTAATTACACATAACCTGTCGATTTCTTTTGCGATAATGTCTCAGTGTAGGTAACAGTTGTTGTTTGTGTGTCTGAGCAATACTAAATTAAACTATTTGATACATAGTATACTAAGTACAAGTTTTAGACTAAATTTGATTGATTTATTTAGGTAGGCTCATAAGTACCTAGTACTAGCCCAGAGCACCACAAACTCCTGGTCCGCCCCTTGTCTGGACGTTTTGCATTGGGTTAGGCTCTTTTATAGAATTCGTGATTTTCACTGCGATACCCGCATTTCAGGTAGCTATGCCGGTGACTAATTTACTGACGTATACATTTCGATACATTTCTATACACGACACGATCCCTTACAGAAATATTATACCTATTATAGACATACAAAACATTGTCGAGAATTAACCTTAGTAGTTGTCTTGCTGTTCGAATAATATCAGGCGTTATCGTACAAGGGACTTCGTTCGACTATGGTTTTATCTCATCATATTGCCGTACTTATAACATCAATTTAGTTCAGCTTCTTTTGTAATTTAAAACAAATAATAATTATGTAATGTCTGCGATGTAATTGCGTTGTTCCAAATACATTGACGACATCCTTTCACTATTTTCGCGCGTAAAATTCGCAATACACACTCAAACAGCAATGTATATGGCATCTTCTTTATATCTGTTACGGTTTTTTTAGAAAGTGCTACACGTATATTATGTTGAACTCATTCGTATTCTGTGCTTCCAGCACATGCTTTGTTGGAACTTTAGTTTCGCGATTTATTATTACACGTGTGGTATTACCGCTGATTTTTTTTTTACTAAGTAACTAGTAAGTGTTTACTTTATTAAGATATTATAGTGTGTAACGTGTGTGCTGATAATTTTATACAGTGAATTCATTTATGATAGCGGCGTTGTTTAATTTTAAAGGTAACATATGGATTCATTCATAAAGTGAAGAGTATCTAATGTAATATGGCAAGATACTGCACGTGTGGTACAAAATAGTACCTATTAAATTAAAAAGAGTGTTTTTTTTTAAAATTTCATTTGTTCCTTTGCTAATATATTTATAAGTAGTGATGTGCCGATTCGATTATTTTAGTAATCGATATATCGATTATGCGCCCGAACATAATCGATTATTAATCGATTACTAATCGATTATGCCTATTTTTATTTATTTTTAAATTTAGCAATATAACATGATGATTAATGAGATAACTATGATCAACTTGACCTATACTTAGTACGAGTAAAAAATAAAAATTAGCACTAGTATTTTATAATTTTATTTAGTAACTTAGTTTTACAGCAATGACCAATTTGCGTTTAAAAATATTATGTAATCGAGATGTTTGGGCAGTAGCCGGTTTCTCCTTAAATTTGTCACTTGTCCGGTTTTAGAGAATATCCTTTCCGATGGAACTGACGTAGCTGGAATACAGGAGTATTTTAAGTGTAGTTTGTATAAATTGTCATTATTCGTTTTCATGCCTTTCCAATATATTAAAGGATTGCTTTTTCTATCAAGTAACGGCAACTCTAGGTACTGACGTAAAGTTATTATATTCTCCGTTGAAGCAGTTGTGACTAAGTTTGATTTTTTTGTCTCAAAATGGTCCCAAATGGATTGTTTTCTTGTTTGTTCCTGATGTACTTCCTCTTCTATTGCTGGTTCACTGGTTTCTTCAGCTTTGTTTCTAAGAAAGGTGAGTTCATCTAAGCAGCGTTGTTGAGCACTGGTGGCATTACTATCTAAGCCGAACCCGACCTTCTTGAAACGGGGATCCAAAAGACAAGCAATTCCAACATGTTTATTGCTTTCTAAGGAACCAAGTCGTCTCTGTATCACATCGTGCAATGTTTCTTTTAGTTGCGTTCCAATTGATGTTTCGACGTTAGGCAAATTCAAATTATATTGTAGTCCTCGTATCAGTGGAATCACCAATGCCATTGTGGGATATTTTTCTCCGGATAATTGTTCTGTGATTTCTTCAACATTTTTTAACAGAATTACACAATCTGCTAATACCTTCCATTCATTGTAGTCAAGATTTTCAGGAGCGTTGTTAATTTCACTCAAAGTAACTGTGAGTGCTGCCTTAACTTCACATAACCTTGCGAACATAATACTAACACTATTCCATCTTGTTTCTACGTCTTGTTTCAATTTCAGCAGTTTCATATTCATATTTTCTTGTATTTTGGACAGATGTGCAGTACTTTTGGCACTATGACGAAAGTGACCGACTATTCGTCTGCATTTCTGAATGATATTCTGAAGACTATGATTTTCATTCAAAGCTTCTTTAACGCTTAAATTCAGAGTGTGTGCAATACACGGATGATGGTGTTTTCGAAGCACTTGATTTATAGCTTTTTTCATGTTGGCACCGTTATCGGACACAATGGTTACAATTTTTTCTTGAACACCAAAATCTTCAAATATTTCTTGTAGAATTTCTGCAATGTTTTCGCCAGTATTCGGATTTAAAAGTTCTCTTGTAGCAAGGACTAATGACTGCAATTCATCATTGTAGATGCAATGGCAAGTGACCGTGATATAAGACTTATTTGAATCAGATGTCCATATGTCTGTTGTGATAGCCAAGAATTCTATAGAACTTAAAATTTCTTTTATTCGTGTACATCCTTTTTCATAATATTTACACAAGATAGATTGAGTCAAACATTTTCTGCTTGGAGGTTCGTAAATTGTATCAACTCCAGTAATTTCTTTTTGCAATGTCTTTATAAATTTTAAAAATCCTGTATTTTCTACTATCTGCAGTGGTTGGAAATCTTCACAAATCATTTGCAAAAGAGCAGTGTCAATATTATTTCTCTGATTCTGACTAAGTTGCCTTGTGACTATTGTTGTAGACAATGTACATTGTTTAAACTTTTTGGTCCTAGGCTCGACTTCGTCTTT
This sequence comes from Biston betularia, assembly GCA_905404145.2. Taxonomy (NCBI): domain Eukaryota; kingdom Metazoa; phylum Arthropoda; class Insecta; order Lepidoptera; family Geometridae; genus Biston; species Biston betularia. The sequence continues at coordinate 9,882,424 of FR989879.1, forward strand.
CGTCGTCGTTTCAGGTTGGTCGGTATTTTTGCTTGTGGAAGGCCTCTCATCTTCAAGTAAATGAATGCGTTTCAGGTGTTCACGAAGATTTGTCGTGTTCCCGCAGAATTTGAGAGTCTTATTACACAGATTACATGATGCTTCTTGATTCGATTTCGTAAAATGTGCCCACACGTAACTAGAACTCTCACGTCGCTTCATTCCAAAATAAACGTTAAGCACTTTAAATAAATTTTAATATTACGCACGTCTAACACTCTCGAGGACTTTCTTATGTTTGGCGGTAAATAAACTTGTAAAATTTGAATTTGTCTACTCAAAAGTAGATTGGGAAAACCCCTAATAGAAATGAAACATTTATATAAGAAAGTCCCTATAGTAAAAAAGAAAAATGCAGGCATTTTATATGGGGAATCCCCAGTTTTACCACTGAACGTTTTGAATGTAAATATAAACCGTATAGCGTATGGTATTTTACTTGGGAAGTCCCTCTCACAGATTTATTATTTAAGGTTGGGATAGATTGAACGATAAAAGCTAATTTTTAATGTCACTGTCAGAAAAAATCGATAACTATCGATCATTCCAATGATAATCGATTACGGTCGATTAACTAAATAGTCGATTAATCGATTATTAGTAATCGATTTAGCACATCACTATTTATAAGTAAGAATGTAAGTATGGATGTGGTTCGCGTGTTCTACGGCAGGCCGCCAACGCCGCGCTGCCGCCTAAACAACGAGGAAGAAAAAGATAAAACATTTTTTTTTCACACTCGTTAGTGGCGGCTGTTTTTGCTTGTCTTTGCTAATAGATACGAGAGTCAGAAAAAGACTCAAAGAACTAACCCGAAACAATGAAGTCGTACTTTATTGTTTCGGGTTAATTCTGATGATTCTGTGCACAGTCGGACAGTAATAATAAATAAAAAATAGATGTATTCCGATTCATTTTAAGTTTGAGCTGCGAAGAAAACATCGTGAGAAAAGCGATAGTTTATTGGTAAGGTACTTTCTAGTACGAGTAGATACTCGGCTGGCTACCAACCCAAAGTTGAAAATCTGCTGCTAAGCTCCTAATAGCTTTAATCATCATTTGCGGCTAGAAGTCATTAGCATCTTCAACCACACTGACATTTGCCATCAGATGAGCTATGGCCAAATACCTAGCCGTCAATCATAAAAAAAAGATTATCTACAGATTACTTGCAGCTAAGTCTAGTATGAGCCGTGATAAAATATCTATGTATATTAGGTAGATAATCTGTACATCTTACTAATAAACTCTGTTGCAGTTTATATTTTGTATGGAGTCATAAATTCGTGTTCGTAATTCTATCGTACCTACTCATTGATTAGATACCGTGGTATTTGTGATAAAATATTACATGGATAGGTACATTGTACTATACCTATTACTTATTCTAAATTATATTAAAATCTAAAAAATATTTGTATTTGTATTTGCATTACACATAGCGCCATCTGACCCCAAACTAAGCAAAGTTTGTACTATGGCAGTCAGATAACTAATAGATTACTTAAATTTTTTTTAATTCTTTTTATGGTTTTACAAACTAGGTGTTTGACTACAACTCACCTAATGTTAAGTGACGGTGTGGTCGAAAATGGTAAAGCACACCTAGCCTGGAATGAAACGGCTCTCAAGTGAGTTTAACAGACTATTAGGTGCTTGGCGGCAGATTTCAACTAGAGGGTGATAGTTAGCCAGTCAAGTACTAGACAGTACCCTACAGTACCTACCCTCAAATTGTGATTTTTATTCTTATTCAAAGTGGGCAGTTAAAAAACGGAGGCAAAAAAACTCCATGCCCGTTAGCTGGCGAGAATGGCATGTAGTAGCAGGTAGTGAGGATTTCGGGAGCATTCGCGATGTTTACAAAGACATGGGCATATTTAATGATCGTATCTTAATTCTAAACTTGTATCTAAGCGCTAAAAGTAATTATGAGTGTGAAGTGTCGACAGGTGGACTCAAGTGGGTCCCAGCCCATTGCTTTGGTAAAAAATAGGCGCCATGTCGCGTGTCTACCTGCTTGTGAGTGAAATCCATGACTTTTGATACAGTCGAAAAATGTAGCATAAATTAACGCGATATTCTTCGACTTATATGACTAGTTTTTATCTCATCATCATTATCAGCAGGGCTGATTAACAGAGCATTTTAAAAATTGGTTAACTTTTAAGTAACATTTATATGTAAGGCCCTAAATAGTAATTGATATTAACCCTTTTGCTATTTGTGTTCCAGCCGAAATCGGCGCAAGCCGTGCCAGCGAAGGAACCTGTTCAACTGGATGGAGATATTGCCAAGCAGAATGAACTGGTCAGCTCTCTGACGGTTGCCAATGCTGACAAGGCCAAAATTGAGTCCGCTGTCAAAACACTACTGAACCTCAAGACTAAATACAAGGCAGCTACTGGACAGGTAAACTAAATATCTAATACAGGGGTGGGTGGTTATGTAGGTACCATCATAATACTAGCTATGCCTAGAAGACCACCCAGTACCTACCTAAAGAGATATCACCTAGTAATAAAAAAGATATACTTAACTAGCTGCGCTCCGCTGTGTTACCCGCTACATGCTTTCGGAATGAAAAGTAGCCTATGTGTTAATCCAGGGTCTTAGCTACCTCAATACCAAATTTCATCCAAATCCGTTTTGTAGTTTTTGCGCGAAAGAGTAACAAACATCCATCCGTCCATCTAAACTTTCATATTTATAATATTAGCGGGATGATAAGGCAAACTTTTGTAAGTACAAACAACTATTCTTCAAAATAAATCCTATGTCAATGTAGAAACATTGGAGTGAATGCCAAGCATATCTGTTTCAGTGGTGGTTAGGTGCCATCATAATACTAGCTAGGGCAAGAAGACCACCCAGTAGGTACATAAGGAGATATCACCAAGTAATAAAAAATATATACCTACTTAGTAATAAAGCCACACTTTTTTAAGTAAGTACGTAATAACTATTCTTCTAAAAAAATCTTATGTCATTGTTTCTAGGAGTGGGTGCCAAGCACAACTGCCACTTCCGCACCAGCTCCTTCTGGCGACGCTAACTCTATAGACGAGCAGATTACAAAGCAAGGCGAATTGGTACGCTCACTGAAGTCCGCCAAGGCCGAAAAGGCAAAAGTCGACGCGGCAGTAAAAACACTGCTGGAACTTAAAGCTCAATATAAAGCAGCTACTGGAAAGGTGAGATTTTATTTTTTTACTTTAGGATTTTAAAAAGTAACCAGTAGATATACCAGTAGTCTATTGGTCTGTTGCAGACCGACCTCTTTTCAACATCTTTTATACTCCTATGTCACACATTGGAGCTACCATGCCAGCAGCTACATGTTGTAAACTCTGTATAAGTGTGCGTCATAAATACGATATCTTCTCCGAAATCTCTCTTCATTTCATTAAATATCTATAGTTTTTTATTAGCAGATGCCTCGCGGTTTCACCCGCTTAGTTCCCGTTCCCGTGGGAATACAGAGATAAAAAGTAGCCTATGTCACCCGGGAATAGTGTAGCTTCCCAACGGTAAAAAAATTTTTGAAATCGGTCCAGTAGTTTCGGAGCCTATTTAATACAAACAAACAAACAAAAAATCAAATCTTTCCTCGTTACAGTAATACTAGCGGACGCCTCGCGGTATACTACTACGCGTGTGATATCCCGTTTCCGTGGAAATACAGGGATAAAAAGTGTAGATAAACACATAAAATTCTAAGCTACTCGGTATATGTCACAATTTTCACAGGGCGCGAGATATCCTCTTTGTTTTTATTTATGTCTTAATTCATCTGTCTGTGTGTCTATTTTAATATGAAGTGTGACAATTATATTTTTATTGCTCCCGTTATGTCAGGATTGGAAGCCCGGTACGACAGCAGCCGCACAAGCTGCCGCAGCACCAGCTGTCGCCGCACCAGCGCCCTCTACCGACGCTTCAGCCCTAAACATCGAAGTCGCAAAACAGGGTGACTTGGTCCGCTCTCTGAAGGCCGCCAAAGCTGACAAGGGCAAGGTCAACGAGGCGGTCAAAGCACTGTTGGAACTCAAGGCCAAATATAAGGTTGCGACTGGACAGGTTAGTATTGATTTGGTATTGGTAGGAGTTTGGACAAATTGTTATATATTTAAAAACAGTTATTGTTGTTGCTAGCTTGTAGTTTCCCGTTCTCCAATCTCTAGCTTCAGCTTCTAGACATTTTCAAACAGCGCCATCTAGCCCCAAACTAAGCAAAGCTTGTAATATGAAAAAAAAATGAAATAAAGCAAGCATGGGTAGCAGATAGCTGATATAATCCTATCCTTCCTGCTAATACCTATTATAAATGTGAAAGTTTATGAGGATGAATGGATTTTTGTTACTCTTTCACGCAAAAACTACTGAACGGATTTGAATTAAATTTGTTATACATACATATATTATAAGTAGTTTATGCCCTGGAAACTTTTTAAACTTCAAACTGAACAATTTTTTTGTTAAATTCCACGCAGGCGAAGTCGCCGGTAACAGCTATTACTTATATATTACCTACTTATAATACATACAGAACACCCAAGCACCGTACAAATATTTAGCGTCTTATAAATCCCTAATTCTAAACAGTATTTACTCAATTAAAAACTGAAATATCCCAATAATAGATCATAAAACTTAGGTATGTTTGTGCTCGTATTACGTAGTGAGACTCTATGATTTCCTATTTACGATAAAAAACTTTTAAAAAACACCCACAAAAAATTAATTGACAGGACTGGAAACCCGACGCGAGTTCAGCTCCCCCGGCGACTCTCCAGCAGCAAGCGGGCGACAACCAAATCGCCCAACTGTTGTCGCGGATCGCCGCTCAGGGCGATAAAGTGCGCAAGTTGAAAGGAGAGAAAGCTGAGAAATCTGTTGTTGACGTTGAGGTAATATTTTTAAGTAAACTTGATTTTTAATATTGCCAGGCTAGGTGTTTGTTACTATATTACTGTCGAAGATAGTAAGCACACCTAACTTGAAATGGCTCTCGAGTGAGACTACCGATAAACATCGTTGAGTGTTTCGCGGCAAATTTTCAACTTGAGCTCTTACTAAAAAATAAATCATCATCATCAGCCTATCGAAGTCTGAAGCTGAACATAGGCCTCTCCTCATACACAGCACTCAGCCCGATCTTCGGCTTTTTCGCTTCTATCTACAGCCAGATGTCCTACGTATATCGTCACACCATCGAGTTTGAGGGCGTCCTACGCTACGTTTGCCAATTTGCGGTCTCTACTCTAACACGTCTACCGCGGTTATCGGTTCTGCGACAGATATGACTACTGACTAGTCCATTGCCACTTCAGCTTGCTAATACACTGATCTATTTCTGTGACTTATAGATAAATGTATTATGTAATGTATTCCAGGTCAAAAACCTATTGAATCTAAAAGCTCAGTACAAGGCGGAAACTGGCTCCGATTGGTCACCCAACGCCACAGCTCCCGCAACAAGTTCCGCTCCTACGGTAACTCTTTCATAAATTATAAATACCTACTCTTTACAATATTCTTTAAGAACCAGTTCAGATATAAAGTGCCTTTATACTAGGATTGCCAACCTCAAATTTCTTCTTTAGTGATTTGGAAAGAACACGAACATTTTGTTAATTAAATAGGTAGGCATAAATTAATGATAGTGACTACCAGAAACCAAACATTCTTTACTCATCAAAAAATGAGACGAACCCGACGCTCCCTTATAAGAGATAACGTCTGTCCTTGACCATTGCGGCGATACACAGAACTTTATGGTCGAGCTAGGTCAGACCTAGTGACCTATTGTGAACTTACTATTACATATCGTTGCAGGAAGTAAAGCCAGAGACAATGAACAGCACTGATGACAAAACGGCCGCGCTCGCCGCTGAAGTCTCCAAACAAGGGGACCTTGTTAGGGAATTGAAAACAAAGAAAGCAGATAAGGTAAAGTAATATTTTGTTCGTAAAATGACAATGCCAATGTTTTAAATGTAAAAGTTATGAGGCAGACGATACGCTCTCCAGATGGTAAGAGAGGTAACGCTTGTCCATGGCCATTGCAGCAATACACAGAACTTTGAGTAAAATAAAGTCCAGAGCGTTGCTGCTTTGGTGCTTATTACTTTGAGACTTTCGACAGTTAGTCTCAATGACTATGTAGACTAAAAATTGCTCATAGACTTCCAACTTCAGGCTCATCCTCCTTGTTCAATCATTGGCCCCCAACAAGCAGGATGCAAATAATTGTGCAAAAGCCAAAAAGAGATCATACTTATAATTAGGTACAACTTTAAAAGATTGAAAATTATCTGCTTAAATAATACTTCAAAGGCCAATTGTAAGATTCCACGAGAAAATTAGGAAAAAACACCCTGAGATCAGTAGACTAGGTATTACTTATTAGACCAAAAAGAAAAATATACAAAACGGTTAGGATTTAACAGTTACCATGGTAATAGTTTAAGATATTTATTGCTTCCATATGGTACAAGATGTTGTTAAAAGTAAATGGTTCAAAGTCAAATATCGACCCTCTCGGACAAAGTAACGTTAAAGTGCAGTTTACATTTACAATCAATTTTATATAACTTCCAGGCAGAAATAGATGCAGCGGTAAAGAAACTTCTAGAACTGAAAGCGAAGTATCAATCTGAAACCGGGACTGCATATGCGCCGCCCACGCCACTGAGAGACTCCAAACCTAAGGAGAAGAAGGAAAAGCCTAAAGAGGCCAAAGATAAACCCAAAGAGGCCAAAGATAAACCTAAAGAGGCCAAAGATAAACCTAAAGAGGCAAAAGATAAACCCAAAGAGGGGAAGAAAGAAGCCAAACCTAAGGAGCAGGTAATTTTAAGATAACTTGTTATTGTTCACACTAGAAATAATAAACATTAACAGAAACAGCTTAACAGTGCCTAGTGCAGCAACAGGCGGCCTTATTATAACATAATATATTGTAATAATACATACCAATACTCACAAAAAATATGTATGTAATGTACCTGAATCAGTCCTGTTTTTATAAATTGCCCCACTGCTGGGCGCTGGCCAAGTGCGGGTTGGCAGACTTTACTTATCTTCGAGAAACTAATGGGGTGTTCCGACAGCCTCACTTGAGAACCAGTTAAATCCAGACTATGTGTGCTTTAACATCTACCGACCACACCGTCACTTACCATCAGATGAGCTATGGTGAAACACCTAGCTTGTCTAACTAGTGTCTGTTTAATTTCATAATATGTCACAGACTATAGACATTTTCCTAACTCTATATTATCTGTGCATATTGATTGCAGACGCCGAAACCAGTCAAAGATGAGTCCGCCAGTGGCGTAAAGAAAGTAACCAGGCTGGGTCTCGAAGCGAGCAAGGAAACTGATCTGCCTGAGTGGTACTCGCAAGTTATCACTAAATGTAAGTTCACTTGATTTATCACATAGTAAGGTATACTTTTGATAATCCTTCGGGGATCTACTTCAACCAGAAACATTTATTTTGGTACTGCTTTACTATTACGATGATGATGACAACTGTTGATATATTTTGCAGCGGAAATGATAGATTACTACGACATATCCGGGTGCTACATCCTACGTCCATGGTCCTACAGCATCTGGGAGGTCATCCGCGCCTTCCTCAGCAAGGAGTTCCGCAAACTCGGCGTCAAGGACGGATACTTCCCCATGTTCGTCTCCAAGGTACGTTTCCTTGATAACAAATTAAATTTTAAGTAAGTCTTCTGGTTATTTTAATTAGATAAATAATTATTTTTAATTTCTATAGATTTTATTTTTATTCGAAGAGATATTTTTAATTGTCGTCAAGTTAGATAAATATTTTTTTTTAGTTAGATAAAAAATCCTCGTCACTTTTGTAATCAAAACAACTTTAAAGCAGAAATACACTAAAATACTTATATCCTTTGAATACTGACTGGTATTGTTTCCATAGGCGGCATTAGAGCGCGAAAAGACCCACATAGCGGACTTCTCTCCGGAAGTTGCGTGGGTGACGCACTCGGGATCCTCGGAGCTGGCGGAGCACATTGCGATCCGACCCACCTCCGAGACGGGCATGTACCCTGCGTACGCGCGCTGGATCCAAAGCCACCGCGACCTGCCGCTCAAGATCAACCAGTGGAACAACGTCGTGGTGAGTACACAAAACGCCACACTACGTCACACACCACAATCTACGTAACCGTTTTTCATGTAAAACAAATGAGACCGACAAAACGCTCTCCTTTTATGAGTTATCTCTTACAAAAGGGATAACGGATATCCATGACCATTGCAGCGGTATCCAGATCTTTGAGTAACAACACAAATCCCAGGGTATCGCTGCTTTGGCGCTCATTACTTTGGAAACATTCGATGATTAGCACAGAACCCACCCTTAAACCCTGGAACCCTTTAAACTAGAACACAGTAATGTTTATACGCTACTGCTTGACGACAGAATATCTGATAGGTGCTGCGGTGGTACCTACCATCACGTAAAATGGAGTCTGAGATCTGTTTGTGCCCCAGCGCTGGGAGTTCAAGCAACCGCAGCCGTTCCTGCGCACGCGCGAGTTCCTCTGGCAGGAAGGTCACACAGCGTACCGCTTCCAACACGAAGCCGAAGAGGAGGTGCTTCAAATACTCGGTAAATACTGTTTTATTTTCTTCTTTCCAACTTCCTTATGAATGCGACGAACGAATAGCTCTCCTGATTGCAAAGGATAAGATAACGCATTCCCATAACCATTGCAAAGATACACAGAACTTTGAGTAGCAAAACAAAGACCAGGACAGCGCTGCTTTGGCGCTCATTACTTCCGAGACTTTTGATGGTTAGTCTTAAGATGGAACCTGCGCACGTGCACGGCGATACCGTTAAAAGCTAACGTCCGTCTTAGGTATGATCTTATAATAGTTTTTTATTGACAGAGCTGTATGCGCGCGTGTACGAGGAGCTTCTCGCCATCCCTGTCGTTCGTGGACGTAAGACAGAGAAGGAGAAGTTCGCTGGCGGGTATTACACTACCACAGTCGAGGGATACATACCGGCCAGCGGTAGAGCCATTCAGGTGAGTTTGTAGGTCCATTATAAACTTTCAGCCACTTTTTCGCACCCTTTATATTTTATTTCCCATGTGGTAGACTGTATGAGGATGTGTACATGTGTAACGATTCAATTGGTCACCTCCCTAGCTGTCAAAAAAAGCAAGAAATGTCAACATGACAGAAGCAATTTACGAAACAGGAATTAAGAAGACTGATATTACCAGGGTGATTTATCTTTCTATAGCTATCTATCTATACTATTATAAAGAGGAAATATTTGATTGTTTGTTTGTTTGTATTGAATAAGTAGGCTCCGAAACTACTGGTCCGATTTCAAAAATTCTTTCACCGTTGGGAAGCTGCACTATCTCCGGGTGACATAGGTTATTTTTTATCCATGTATTCTCACGGAAACGGGAAATACGCGGGTGAAACAGCGAGGCGTCCGCTAGTAAGCGATAAAAAGAAGCAAGTTGGTTTGTTTTTATAGACTCGGGGGACGCAAACGCAAATTGAACACTCTCGTAAAATGTAATTTTATTTCGATCTATATGAGAGGTTAACTTGTGTTCACCTATCCGCAACGCTCGTAAAGTAATTCGCTCCAAAGTAATTTATTAATAGTTTTTACATTTGCACGTCAATTTTCAAATTAAATTCAAAAAACGGTACTCTTTTTCTTTATTTATTTTAGGCATCGCACTTTATGAATTCTGCCGTTTGTGATAAAATTAGGTACCTACACTAGAAAATATAATAGCCCGATTTAGTTTCTTGTACGGTATGATGTATCAGTAATTATCTTTGCTTTGGTCAAGTAGTTTTCCAGATTTGTTGATTAATCAGTGAATTCTCCAGGGCGCTACAAGTCACCACTTGGGCCAGAACTTCTCCAAGATGTTCGAGGTGGTGTACGATGACCCCGACACGCACGAGAAAGCCTACGTGTATCAAAACTCGTGGGGACTCACCACCAGGACTATTGGTGAGTGATAATAATAAATAAATATTGGAGGACATTTCACACAGCGCTATGTAGCCCCAAAGTAAGTGAAGTCAAAAGCTGGCAAACAGATCACTGATAGAATACATAATTACATCTACTTTTTTTTTTGGAAATACATGCTCTTGGATGATCTTGTGACTTATTATTATGACTGTTTCATTTGTTTACGCAATTTTCCAAAGTAATTATTTAAAGTCGCCCAAAACAAGCCGCCGTTGTGCTACCGCTAACATATCTTTGTATATAGTAAAGATAAGAATAATTTATTTGTATTCAACACAAGAAATATTGTACATGTGCAAGAAACGTGCATAAAAGATGAAACGATAATTTTATTCAGTTTCCTTATTATTTATGTTGAAAAAAAACAGATTGTTGTTTTAGTTATTATCGACTTCGTAATTTTATAATTATAGATACAAAAAAAAAAAAAAAACTTTTCGAATAGTTAGAAAAAAATCGATTATATTTTAGTTAATCAATTTTTTTACAAATCGATTTATTTTAAATCGATAATTTAGTTATCGATTTTTTCCTCGATCATTCCTGCGGTTCGCTCGTATAGTAACAAGTCGCCAATCGGCGATGTTCGGCCGGATCTCCGGTTTTGGCTTCAAGTTCAGCCGGATATTCGGTATCTAAAACATCTATCCCTTTCATCTCTAAATATTATCAGGTGTCATGATATTGGTCCACGGTGATGACCGCGGGCTGGTACTGCCGCCGCGCGTCGCCGACGTGCAAGTGATCGTGGTCCCGTGCGGTGTCACGGCCTCCAGCACCGCAGAGGAACGCAAGCTCCTCATGGACTCGTGCAAGGAACTCGTCGACAACTTCATAGACGCCGGCATCAGGGCTGAAGGAGATTACAGGGACAACTACTCGCCCGGGTGGAAGTTTAACCATTGGGAGTTGAAGGTACGTTTTGTTCGCACCACTTCGTCTCTTTTTTTTATGATTGACAGGCTAGATGTTTGACCACAGCACATCTGATGTTAAGTGAAGGTGTGGTCGAAGATGGTAAAGCACACCTAGCCTGGAATGGAACTGGCTCACAAGTGAGGCTGCCGGGACACAACGTTAGATGCTTGGCGGCAGATTCTCAACTTGACAGCTAGCCAGCCGACTTGCGGTACTATTTCATAAGGCTCTTTTGTTTTCTAATATTTTTTAATTTAAAAGTCAAAATCATTTAATTTACAAACTATGTCACTATTTTACCTACTGTATAAAAATCTATTAAAAATGAATCAAATTAGAGTTAGCGGCAAGGAATGCATTAAAATGGCGGCGGGCGCGCACCAGAGGAGACAGATCACATTATACAACACTAGTTTTTAATTACTAGAAACATTTTAATGGGTAATGCCTACAGCCCCAGTAAGACATCGGAAATGTACAATCAGAATTTTTGTTTACTTCATAATGCCAAAGTTATTACTAGTCATCTTTCAATTTTCGGAAATCCTGTTTAAAATATAGACGTACACTCATTTACCACAAAAGAATACTATCACCGGACTAGCTGGAGGTAACCAATAGCGGCTTTCATTAAAATATTGCATAAACATTTTCTTTCTCTATCGCACTATCGCGATCGAGGCCTCCCGATCCAGTTGCACAAGCTTGCCACGTGATTTATGCATGGTTGCGACGAACTAAGTTTAGGTAAATGCCTACAGGTAGAATAATGACCAGGAATCATTTTAACCTTTTTTTTGTGGATAATTTTTCGACGTCGATTTTCACAAAGTTTTTTTTCCGAGATAGGTTCAGTTATAGCAGTAGATACGCCATTTTTTTCTAGTAATTTAAAAACTGTGGTGTACCTATATATGTATAAGTATACTTATTAGGGTAAGATAAAGCTCGCCAGCGTGCAACATAAAGTAGCCGGGGATGATTACCACTCCAGAACACCCACCCACTGATTATGAAAACCACGTTATTAAACTTTGTTATTACAGGGTGTTCCGATCCGAGTCGAGCTCGGTCCTAAGGACATGGCGAAGGGCGAGGTGGTGGCGGTCCAGCGGCTCACCGGCGATAAGAGGACGCTGACACGGCAGGATGCGGCGAAGGCACTCATCGTCTTGCTAGAGGACATGCATCGAGAGATGTTTGAAAAGTACGCTATGAAGTGGAAAATATGTGTAACTAGACAAAATGCGGAAAAGAGACAAAGCTAGAAATTGGATACATCTATCTCTTTTGGAAATACTAAGTATTATAACGGCTCGCATGCTAGGCGGGCTGTCAATGTCAAGCACATAAGCTTGGCATGTACTATGCCGAAAGGGTGTCATTGTCCTCATCATAACGAAAAGATTTTCAATGGGCTGAATAAAAATCAACTGTTTTTTTAGGGGGAAAAAAGAAGAAAAAAAAGCGATTCCAAAATATGAAAATAGTGCTCAGTGACGTGTTCAGTGAGGGGTATCCGCCTCAAGTTTGTAATTGTGTTTTTGTTTCACAAGGTATGTGTTTGACCACAGGTCACCTGATGTTAAGTGACGGTGTGATCGAAGATGATAAAGCACACCTAGCTTAGAAAAGAACTGGATCTAAAGTGAGGCCGCCGGAACATACCGTTAGGTGCTTGGCGGCAGATATTCAGGTACCTCTTGAACAGCTTGACCGATTTTGATGTACCTATGAGGTGGCATTAGATTCATCTTTACCTTCAGTGTCTTAAGCAACAAACATTTCATGCCAAGCGTTGAAACAATGCTTCTGACATCTTCTATCATCTAAATTTTTTTCTTTCGTAAACTCTCTAAGTAATATCAATTAGATAATTTTGAATTAAAGCTAATCTATTTTTAATATATTCCACTTTTGTATACCTAGGGACATATTTTTACAGTGCTACTTTTTTCAACATAGGTACATTGTTTGAGTGTATTTGTTGTTTTACCAAATATTTTTATAGGGCAACAAAAGAGCGTGACGCGCGGCTATCCCTCGTCACCAAGTGGGACGACTTCACAACAGCGCTGGAGCAGAAACACATACTGCTGGCTCCATTCTGCGGGGACATCCCTTGTGAGGATAACATTAAAAAAGACAGCGCAAGGTATGGTCATAAATTATAAGATATATTATTGGATGTAACTGGCTTGTAGCCGTTTTTAATTAATAAATAAATAAGAGGACTAAGTTCTACATTCAGAAATAGCACTTATACCATACAGGACTCGCGACTTTGTTCTCGTTGACTTTAGAATTGGGTTCAAAGAGTAATTAAACATGATGTGTATAATAAAGTAACAAAAAAGCAATAGTTTCATCCGTCATAGAACTTGCACTAGATTAGGATAAAAAATGTATTTTATTCTGGCATAATGTTCTTTAGGACACATCTACAAGGTACTAAATTTCAAGTCTATATGTTTTATAGTTAGTTTTTCTAAGATATAAAATATCCTTTATGTTTATTCAGGTAATAAATTATTTATCTGTGTGCCAAATTTTATCCAATTCCATCAAGCCTCTTTTGTGTGATTTAGTAACAAACATACAAACTTGTCTTTTACATTTATTAGTATGATACTAAAACAGCGGTCCCTAAAGCAGCGATGCTCTGGACTTTGTTTTGCTACTCCTGTGTGTCACCGCAATGGTCATGGACAGGAATTATCTCTTAACATCAGGAGTGTCTCATTCGTCTCATTACTTTTTACTTAAAAAAGAAATATAGGGCAGTTTGATAGTTTTTTTTGAAGTGGTATCTTTATTATATTTATGTATTGCTATTAATCAATTGTTTCACAGGACTGAAGAAGATATATCTGCAGACGGTAAAGCTCCATCGATGGGTGCAAAGTCTCTCTGTATACCGTTCAAGCAGCCACGTGACTTGACAAATGCTGATAAATGCATTTACCCAACTTGCAAGAATAAACCCAAGTGTTTTACGTTGTTTGGCCGCAGCTACTAACAAATTACTGAATTGCCGTATAAGAGAAATTTTTACATAATAAAATAAATTATTTGCATTTTATTGTTTTATTTGGGATATTTTTCTTTGGGTACACAGGAATACAATGTAAGTTTTTATTTCATCAAAGCTTAAGTTCAGTCTAATTCACCACTCATAGAAATATTAGGCTCTTCAAAGTTAAGCAAGTTATCTTCAAGGAGTTGTATTCTTCTCTTTTTGGCATTCAATAACTGTACAAACTTGCCGTACAGTGTAGTTTCCAAAGAAGTTTTAATGTTAATATACTTTTCTAACTCTTGATTAGATTTTTCCAATTCACAAATTAGTTGTGAAATTCGTGTGTGAAGTATTTCCATGTCACTTTTAAGATTAAAGTTTTTGTTGAGTAGTATATCAAGTAGCAAGGTCTTAGGTTCAGGATTAACGTCTCGATGTACGGGCACTTTACCGTGAAGCAGGTTGAGGCCTTTATACCGTCTTTTCCAGCTAAAAGAAGCCGTTTCTGTATCATCGAGGGAAGTCGTGAACTCAAAGGCGTAATTGTCGTCATCTCCGCTCAAGCATTTCTTGACGTTTAATGCGTATTTATCTTCATTTTCATCGATGTTATCTCTTTCACGAAACTTTTGAGCAAATTCATTAGAAAATCTACCGGACCAACTGCAGTCTCCATCAAATATTTTTATGTGAAATAGATCGTTCTGGTTCTGTTTCCATGCTAGTTTGATATAAACATCTTTGTCTTGTACTTTTAATTTTGATACGATAGTTTCAGATGGTGTTATTAAATCCATTTTAGCAATTAATGGCTAGTACAACGAAACAAATTTAATAGCAAAACCAAATCGGCAAATCGAAACGAAGCGTCTTTGTTTTTTTTTCTTATTTTTCGCCACAGATAAAACGGAACATTTTTCTTAATTTTTGACATTGCACTTTGTACATTTTTCTTGGTAACTGTTTACTGATATACATGAGCGGCAATAGTTTTGTAATTTTCATTTGGGAATTTTGTACAAACTAATTTTTTAATTAACTCGTTTTGTAACGACCACTATAATTATTATGAATGCATAGGTAGTTCATACTTTTGTTTACTTTGTTAATAAGTACACACACAATATCACGTAGGTAGAACCTTTTATGTGAACGATTTCGCCATGCCGCCATAGAGCCGTGGACGTCGTAGTAGCCAAGAAAACCAGGCAGGCTGTACCAACTCACATAATTAATGCAGGTAGGTAATGAGCAAAGAAAAAAGAAATTTACATATTTTTTTATTAAGAAGTAGGCACCTACTTACTTATTATTCATAATTCATTATTGATTTTTAATATTTTTATCATAAGTACCTACTTATCACCATATACGTTTTGTGAATGTATCAACACTAAGAATTTTTCGCACAGTGATCTTTCCATTTCCATTTTTAAGCCTAAGAACTTTTCAATGTCATTCAAACATTTTTGATATTGCGACTTTATCGTTATGTATTTATTTTGCAGGTCAAAAACTTTCTGTTTCAGTTGATTGTTCAAAGATATCAGCACTTCTATGAGATCTGGTTGCGCACTTATTGACGGTGTTTCTATTTCTAACGGCAAAAACCCTTCCATCACAAATGTATTATTTCGTTTACGACTCCAATAGAAAAAACCACTTTTCAGTTCGTAAATATAATCATTTCTATCTTGAGTAAAACACCTTTGCAGGTTTTTGTAGTAGTCACTTTCATGTATTTGAAGATTTCTACTGAAGCTCGCCAGTCTATTAGAAGAAAAAATTCCTTTCCAAAGTTTATTTTCTAAGAACAGGCACATTTCAAAAGAATTAGTTTGCCATCTAATCATGAGGTAACCTTGTTGTTCTTGAAGGCTCAACTTGGTTACTGTGATGACTTCATCTAAAACCATGGCGGGCTGCAATTTGAAAAGTGTATAGGTTTAAGGAAATGTTAAATAATTGTAGTATACACTTAGGTAGTTTACATTTTGTTACTCTTTATAATTGTGTATATAGTACACTAAAATGTGCATGGTTCTATTGTCTTTTGACATATATTTCATAAACAAAACAGATACAAACTTTTTGCCTAAAGCAAGAAAAATGTGAAAAAAGCATCTCTTGGTTTTTGACGGTATCGCGGAAAGATCGCGCATTTTGCCATCCTACTCATAATTATGGCGGCCCGTACACGGTCAATTTGGATCGCGATCATTGATCGCGGATCGCGATCACGGATCGCAGGATCTCGCCACAACATTACACGGTCAATCATGATTTCATCAGTCCATGTATCGGAACTGCCGCGTTAACACGTGTCGTCATGAATTTACCTAAAGTTAAAGCCCTTCCTGTCCCTTGTATTGGCCTTAAAATTTATGAAAAGAATTCGGAAAAGGCTCTGGGTTAAACAGTGTTGGTTACTCAAAAGAGAATTGTACACTCATTTAATATTTTTTTTGACAAACTATGTCTTTGATCACAGCTCACTTGATGTTCAGTGACGGTGTGGTCGAAGATGGTAAAACACACCTAGCCTGGAATGGAACTGGCTCACAAGTGAGACTGCCAGAACACACCGTTAGATTTTCAACTTGAGGGTGGTAGCTAGCCAGCCGAGTACTAGAAAGTACCCTACCACCATGATGTGGTTTCCTCACGATGTTTTCCTTCACCGGCAGCTCAAGCTCATTGTTGGGGTTTGAACCCACGCCCTTCGGTATGCGAACCAACCGTGCTAACCATTGAGCTATCATAGCTACAAAATGAAGATGATGAGAATAAATAAATAAATAAATATCGTAGGACTATACACACAGCGCCATCTGGCCCCAAACTAAGCAGAGCTTGTGTGATGGAAGTCAGATAACTGATAGAATACATAAATCCTTTTTTTTTTGTAAATACATACTTATAATATATACAGAACACCCAGACACAGAACAAACATTTGTTTATTCACAAAATATTTGCCCTGAGTAGGAATCGAACCCACGCCCTACAGCTCTTAAGGCAGATATACTACCAATGAGCCAACGGGGCTGTCAAATGATGAATCTACTATATGAAATCCAACTAACTACTGAATCTACTGAACGGTTAACTAACTACTGAAATATGACAGTCAACTCATTGGTAGCATATCTGCCTTATGAGCTGAAGGGAGCGGGTTCGATTCCTGCTCAGGACAAACATTTTATGTATCAACAAATGTTTGTTCTGTGTCTGGGTGTTCTGTATGTATTATAAGTATGCATTTATAAAAAAAAAAGTATTTATGTATTTTATCAGTTATCTGACTTCCATCACATAAGCTTTGCTTAGTTTAGGGTCAGGTGGCGCTGTGTGTAATGTCCTACGATATTTATTTTATTTTAACTAACTACTAACTACTGAAAGGTGAATTGGCCCGTTCGATCGGCGGCAACGAGGAGCGCGTGTCATTGTCGTCCATTTTCAACGAGCGCACAGCATGGACTGACGCGATCTTGCGCTTACACGTTCAACCATGATCACGATCCGCGATCCGCGATCTTGATTTCAAAATTTCTAGATATTTTGCGATCCGGAGCATCAGTCCGTCACTCCGCTTCGTACACGATCAATCTGGATCGCGATCATTGATCGCGGATCGCGGAACGCGATCCAAATTGAACGTGTACGGGCCGCCTATGAGGTGAAAGTTTGTAAGTTTTGATGTTTGTTACTCAATTACGCAAAAACGGCTTAACGGATTTGGATAGTAATTTGACACACGTATCATTTAATACCTGGATTAACATATAAGTTACTTTTTATATTAGAAAAATGTTAGGTTCCAGTCTGTGGGACTATCAAAAATCAAACTACTGGACATAATTGTCTACTTCAAATTTAGTACAGATGCGTCTTATGGAACATTACCAACAATAGGCCTAGTAACCTTGATTTAATAATGAAATAGCGTAAGTTTCGTGACTATTGCATAATTGTTGCCTACACATGTTTCACTTCTCTCTGAACGTGCGTGTGGAGTGTTGACACTGGCAAATACCCAGAAAGTGCGACGCCAAGACCTCCTCGGCGAAAAAACAAAAAGAAAAAACTTAAGACAAGGCAGTATGGCTTTACAGCTTTAGCCTGCCCGATGGGGCAAATAAATAAATAATAAAAAAAAAAACAAAGAAAAAATCCTAACCTGAGTTAAACTAAACAGTAAACTTCAAAGCAAAGCGTTTAATTAATATTGTTTTGCTACTAGGATCACTAGAATGAGGGGATTCTTTATCGAAGTTTTGCTAAGACGTGTAGTGTAGTACAACTGAAGAATTTATTGTAATCAAAATGAGTAGCAGCGAAGAAAACAACAACGTTTCTTCTGCTGATGAAGATCAAAACGATGATGAAAGGGTCTGTAGATAAAATGCATATTCTCAAACCATGGATTAACGTTTTTAATATTACTTATTTTTTATAATTATTCTAGACTGCAATCAGGGCACAGCTATCTACACTATCGTTTGAAGACCTTCAAAAGCTGAAAGAAAAGGTCGGTGCAAAGGTTTACAAAGAAGCACTCTTTGGAACCAAGGACAAAACCAATTTTGGCGTTAAGAAAGTATTTAAAAGGGAAAACAAAAATAGACCGCGCGAGGTCAGTGCTAAAAAGCCTGTGCGTTTGGTAGCAGCTCTACCCAAAGTAAAACAAAAAGAAATCCGTGATCCACGGTGAGTAAAGTCTAAAACACAATAATCTATTAGTTACATCGATTCTGAGATCCTTAGTTAAAAATATGCCTAAAACCAGCTAGGCTTGCCCACTGTCATGATTTCTGGTGATTGCCATGGTAGCAAACAGTCAAATTGATTTAAATATTTGTTCAGAGATATCAACAACTCTATAAGATCTGGCTGTGCACTTTTCAGTTCTTTCGAGTTCAGTAGCTTAAAGTAACAAGCCTTACAGCTTTTCATTCTTGCTCTACAAGCCAAAGGTGTAATTGTTTTTGTGTAGTTATATAGGTAAAAGTATTGGGTTTCTAAAGATTGTAAAAACAATAGGAAAGGCTGATATGACCACCATAATGGGCATACCAAATTGTCTTTCCAGACAATTTTGTTTTGTTTTTCTTATCATCTTGTTACTCTTGAAAACTCAGTATTCTAAACTTTCATGCTAGTTAAGCTATTAATATACCAAATTGCTTCTCGTACTACTTCTGAATATAAACCTACCTTCAATATTAATGTGCCAGATTTCTAACTACAGTTGAAACCAGATATAACAACATTAAAGGGACCATAATATACTTTGGACATTATATCTGTTAGATGGTATAAGCAATATGCACAAGTACTCATATGTATGTATGCATATAGTATGAGTATAGGTTATGCATTATGAACTTGTTTTCAAATAAAATGTCGAAGAAGAAATTAAAAAAGTTTATTATAAAAAAAAATTAAGTACCTACATCACACTGTCAACTATCACACTAAATAAGTTGTGAAACAAGCAGAGGTCAAGAGGAAAAGAGAGACCTCTTCTAGGTTCGGATAGGGTGAAAGAAAGTGTAGCTAATAATAGTTAGTCAAAATATTCATTATATACAGATTCAGCCGGGACGTTGCCATTTGGTTGTTATAAACAATGTTGTTTTATTCAGTTTTGACTGAAGATGGCCAAGTATAGGCTGGTGGATTGGCATACATCATTCACTGCAAACCTATGTAATTATAAGTTACTTTTTAGGATGCATGTAAGTTTTTACTTGGTGGTAGATCTCTTTAGCAGGAGGTTGTCTAGGTAGGTACTACCGCAGTACCAGTTATTCTGCCGCTAAGCAGTAGTGTGTAAACATTACTGTGTTCCGGTTCGAAGGGTACTGCAGCTAATGAAATTACTGGGCTGTTAAGACTAACCATCGAAAGTCTCAAAGTAATGAGCGCGAAAGCAGTGATGCCCTAGACTTTGTTTTGTTACTCAAAGTTCTGTGTATCGCTGCAATGGGCATAGATAGGCGTTATCTCTTACCATCAGGAAAGCGTCTCGTTCGTCTCATTACTTCTTACATAAAAAAAAAAAGTTATATTTTCTAGCCCACTGTAAAATGTTTAGATTAGTATACATATTTTAGAGAATGACATGAGAAATATAAAAAGAAGGAAAAGCCCAGCTACAGGCAAGATAGGCTAATATAATAATCATTGTTATATTTGTTCCTAACAGATTTGATCCATTATGTGGTGAATTTGACAAGAAACAGTTCTCCGACAACTACAGCTTTCTGTCAGAACAGCGTGTTCAAGATATGAAAGCCATCCGAGCTGAATTAAAAGAATCTACAGATCCTGAGCGGCAGACCAAGTTACGTAGACTACTGCAGAGATTAAATGACCAACACAGAGATAGTAAGAAGGGCAAACAGGAACGGGAACTAAAGGAAATGAAAAAGGAACAAGTCAAACAAGAATTCATGGAGGGTAGAAAACCACAGTTCAAAAATAAATGTAAGTAGTTATTATTTCAGTAAATGCATACAATAATTATTATGAATATTTAAGCTACATATTTCGTTTATTTCCGCTTAACAGTTGCTCCAGTTACAACAGTGATGAGGACTTAAATTTAACTAATTTGACAACAACTTAATAATTGAAAACCTAATCTTACTTAATATCTAGAACTAATTTGACATAAACTTAAAAATATAATTTGACACAAAATGTAATTAAAATAACCACAAGTCTTGAAATCCTCCTCTCTCTGGAGTAACCACTTGCCTACACGTGTTTCGCCTCTACACGAGGCATCCCCAGGACGTGTTGACTCTTCGAGCGCTTGATCGTAGTTTTTTGAAGACTCAACACGTTCTGAGGATGCCTCGTGTAGAGGCGAAACACTAGTTCTAGATATTAAGTAAGATTAGGTTTTAAATTAATAAGTTGTCAAATTAGTTAAATTTAAGTCCTCATCACTGTTGTAACTGGAACGACTGTTAAGCGGAAATAAACTAAATATAAACCTTGAATATTCAAAATGAACTTCCGCAAAGTAACACCTGAATCAATCAATTAATAATTATTATAAAAATATGAGCATCAGTTATTATCGGGTGAGCTGAGGTCAAACACCTAGCCTATCTTAAAAAAAAACGTTCACATCGGAACACAGTAGTATATATTATAGAATAAACTACGGCTTGTTGGCAGAATATCTGATACTACCTGATAACTTCTTGCTAAGGAGATCTATCCCCTTGGATAGTAGATTGATTCATTCATCAATCATATTATTATGTATAATTGTTTTTTTTTATTCCAGCTGAAATGCGTGTCGAAGCCCTCGTGAAACAGTACGAAGATTTGAAGAAGGATGGAGCAGGTCGCATCCAGAGGCATCTAAAGCGTCGACAGCAGAAAGTCAAGAAACGGTCGAATAAAGCACCTACTGGGGTCAGTTAATGAATAAAGTAATATAATAACATAAATAATTTTTTATTTATGTTTTTAAGATTTTAACACTAATTACGTAAATAAATATAAATACCTAGCGGACGCCTAGCGGTTTCACCCGCGTAGTTCTCGTTCCCGTGGGAATACAGGGATAAAAAGTAGCCTATTTCATCCGGGGATAGTGTAGCTTTTCAACAGTGATTTTTTTTAGAGAATTTTTTTAAATAGGTCCAGTAGTTTTTAATTTTATTCGTTACTTATAAAAATACAAATCTTTCCTCTTTATAATATTAGTATAGATATGCTCCGAATCAGCTCTGTTTTTATATACGTCCCATGCTGGGCATGGGCCTTTTTTTTTATGGTCGACAGGCTAGGTCTTTGACCACAACTCACCTGATGTTAATATGGTAAAGCACACCTAGCCTGGAATGGAACTGGCTTTTGAGTGAAGCTGACGGAACACACCGTTAAGTGCTTGGCGGCAGATTTCCAACTTGAGGGTGGTAGCTAGCCAGCCGAGTACTAGAAAGTACCCTACCACCATGCTAAGATTTCCTCACGATGTTTTCCTTCACCGGCAGCTCAAGCTCATTGTTGGGGTTTGAACCCACGCCCATCGGCATGCAAACCGACCGCGCTAACCACTGAGCTATCATCGCTACAAAATCTTCGCGGGCCACTTTTCATTGTGAGATGGGTGAGGCCAAAGTCCACCCAAGATGTGTAAAGTCTTCTTTGTGCCCACCTCAGATAAAAAACTGTGCCCATACTTGGCTGGCTTGAACTTTCATATTTGAAGAAGTGTAATTTCTTCTTTGACTTTTGAGAAGGCTTATAAAACAAACTAAACCGATTGGTGCTTAAAAATGTGAAAGAAATTATCGGAAACATTAAAAATATTCCTAAGAATGGGAACATTTCTCTGCATTATTCGAAAATCGTTATACCTTTGAACGATAGACGCCATTTCGATAGAAATACCGAAAAATCGATATGTACGTTTGACATCATTACTTGGATTCGCTTATTCATTCGGTGAGCTGTGGTCAAACACCTAACATGTCAACCGTAAATAAAAATAATGGTTTTTTGACCGTAAATGTCGGTTTCCACAACAGGCTATCCTGTTATTGTAGGTAATAAAAACAAAGACGTGACTAGAATTAATTGTTTATTAAAATAGGGGAAAAACATATTCCGGGCACAGTGAAATAAAATCTTAAGTATTCCAAATTGTTCAGTTATCATTGAAGACTATGACTAATTAGTTTTCGTCGTGATGTTCTTCGGATGGCTTACACCACCCGGGCTTGGGATACCTTCCTCTGAATCAGGGCTGCGTTCACTCCGACTACTGAGCCTTGAATAAGTTTAATGTAATTGGCTTTTAGCAGTAAATGCTCCAAGGGTTATCGATGTAGTAGATGTGCATGGTGACCACCCCAGGGTCGGATGCCAGTTCGTACAGACAATCAGGACCGTACGGGACGATCGCCTGAAATAAAACTTAGTTTTTAGATTTTTTTGGTGGTGCATGCAATCACGTCTCATTGCCGTTGGAGTACGTTAAGTGGTCAAACAGCTTAAAAAAAGTGCGTTTAATCGACCATTTTGATAGGATGAATTCAAGATAGATTTTTTACGACAGAAAAGAGATTAATCAATATACATAGGTAGTTTTACTTTTACGAAGGATAAATCAGATAGTCTCATTTTTACAGACACAGATTATTTAAAATAGTTTTGTAGCTATGATACTTCAATGGTAATCGCGGTCGGTTCATACGCCGAAGGACGTGGGTTCAAACCAATGATGGTGGTTCAATTCAATCATGGTGTTAGGGTACTCTCTGGTACTCTGCTGGATAGCTACCACTTTTAAGTTTAAAATCTGTCGCCAACCTAAACAGTGTGTTACGAGAGCCTCACTTGAGAACCAGTTCGATTCCAGGCTAGGTGTGTTTACCATCTTCGAACACACCGTCACTTAAAATCAGGTGAGCTGTGGTCAAACACCTAGCCTATCAAGCATAAAAAAACTTTTACGATACGCAGAAATCAAATAATCTTACTCTTACGACAGAGGAAAAAATTTATGATAGAGGAAAATTTATCAAAAATGTTTTACTTTTACGATAGGGAGAAATCAAACTGTACCTACCTACTATTCTTACGATAGAAAAAAAAATACATATGACAAAGAGAGAAATCAAAATAAAGTTCTGTGCATCGCTGCAATGGTCATGGACAGGCGTTATCTCTTAACATCAGGAGAGCGCCTCGACCGTCTCATTACTTTTACATAAAAAAAAAAAGTCACTTTTAGGATAGGGAGAAATCAAATAAACTCACTCTGACAGCAAGTTCAGCGGGTCTTTCGAACCAGTCTCTCTGGCCGCTGACCTCTTCCAGTTTACCGAAGGTCATGAAGCCAGACGCGATCAGCTCTCCGTTCATGGTCATTGGGAACCACGGGTACATCTGGTCGGCCGTGCATTCGGTTGACGTTGTCATATTGTAGTAGTAGTGTTGTCCTGGGAATTAACCAAAATTACTATTATTGTATGCCCAATGAATGGAACAAGCTGCCGGTTTCTTTATTTCCTGATAGATATTATCTAGATCTTTTCAAGGTCAGAGTGAATAGGTGTCTTCTAAGTCTGCGTGCTTGAACTCCATCGTCGCTTACCATCAGGCGAGTTGGTGGTCAAAGGCGGTCTTATCCGTATAAAAAAAAGTGAATACAACAATGTTTCATTTTTGATACCAAAGTTATTAGGTATAAGTTATATTACAAGAATCAAACGAAGATCAAAATATAAATAAGCGAACTATAATATTTTATTATCATAGACATATGACGTCTGGTGGCCTAGGCAAGATAAATAAGCGGAGCGTTGGTCGTTCAGCCGCAAGATGGGGCGACGATATTGTCACCGTCGCGGGTCGAACTTGGACCAGATTGGCACAGTAGACAGTCTACCGAGGCAGGCGGCATGAAAAGAGAGAGGCCTATACACCGCAGTGGGATAAAGAAGGCTGTGGATGATGATGATGACGTCTTTAGGTTGATGCTTTATAGAGTTTACATTAACTCAAGTCTTGCGGGATAAAGACCTTTATAAATTCAGAACTGCGTACCTAATGGATGCAGTAACACTATAAGAGTGAAAGACCTGGCAATAGATGTATTTTTTAAAACAATAACTAGGTCTGCGTTTGTCATACACCTTTTTTTCCCCCTTCTAATGATGTATCTGTTTTTTGTTAGATACCTCATTGTTATTTACAATCTAGCCTAGTTAAGACTAATAAGTAATTTTAATGTAACTTAAATTGCTAAGTAGAGTCTAATCGAAGAATGCGTCCATCGACACTTTTCTTACTGTCTCTATTAAGGGGAAGACACTTTGTTCATGTGTTCTATAATATGTAGTACTCACTGCACTGACATTACTAACTTAATACACTAACTTAAAAGGTTTTGTCCTTTTTAGTCTTCTTACTATATCCGTGTTGTCGAGAAGCTGCATAGCCTCGACATTCACATGTTCATGAAGTCTATTTTCATGAGCTTCAGCGTATTTTTTAATGATGGTTGCGACCATGTCCACTTTGAGGTCCCGATGGAGGTCGACGTTTCTTATGTACCAAGGTGCGTTCAATATCCCTCTGAGTACTTTGTTCTGAAATCTTTGTATCATCTGTGTATTGCTTTGTTTGGTACAGCCCCATAGCTGAGTACCATAAGTCCATATTGGCATGAGGACTTGTTTATACAAGGGTAGTTTGTTGTGCACTGATAACGAAGAATGTTTTCCAAGTAACCAGTACATCTTCTTGTAGCGAAGCTCTAACTCTTCGCGTTTCTTTTTGTCACACACCTGATGTTAAATAAATATGCGGTCTACGATGGATCACGCCTGGTACCTAATCACCCTTGACTTGAAGACACTTAGATTGTATCCTGGTGGGTACAGTAAGAAGGGGAACACAGCATGCCACTGTTGAGCGGTTCTCAAATTGTTTCATTGAGTTTTTGGAAACGATGAAATGATGTCGCATTTTAAGTTACAGGCTGTTCGGTAGAAGAATGGGCTTGGGGCTAATTAGACCATGTAGATCTGAAGTATACTCTCCGAAAAGAATCCTATGAACTAGAACAACGAAGTCGTTAAAGATGACCCTCCTGACACGTTTCTCAATAGACTCTATTACCTTTCGTTGGTCTCTACTTGGTGGATTCATTACAAAGATGCGAGCAGTACTCCATGCAAGAACGAACTTGAGCTTGGAATAGTAAAGAGTAACTGTTCGTTCCAGCTTATTTGCAGCTAATTGAACCTTGGACATAAATATAGGTGTCAAAGTTGAGAGTTGAGATAGGGCTGATTGGCACCAAAGTGGCTGGCGGCGGGGCCACTTATCTGACCCGTCGCATGGAGACCAGGGGCGTACGGACATGGGGCTGTCCGACGCCCATTTGCAGGTTTGGTCTCCGAGGTGGATGACGATGTGTCTGGTGTTCGGACACATCGTCATTGTTGCGGGGTGAGCTTAGGCTCCCCGAGGCGGGTCCGTGAGGACAAGCGCTGTCGAGGCCGCGGTAGAGTGCGAAAGCGTGCCCGCAGCCTCGACACAAAGCGCCGAGGTGGAACACTCCAGGGTTTTTAGTGGGTAGGCCGTCATTAGGACGGAGAGTCCCACATAACCACTGTGCCCGCCCCAGGGCCGGTGGTATACACAAAGTATTTTCCCTGGACATAAAAAAAAAAAAAAGGGCTAATCGGCACGGACTCATCTCGGAATGTAATCCCGATGCCCTATTAGGTATAAAATATGGATCCAACTAGCGCCAATGTTAGACGATGCTAGTGTCAGTTCCTAAGACGTACAACTTTCTAACTCACCCATCCAATAGATGCAAGCTTGTTCCGTGAACACCTGTTCGCTGTCAATAACTGACTGCTGAGTGGAGACCTTCTGCAGCTGCCTGTCGGTGCCTGTGAGCCAGACGGCGCCGGCTTGAAGCGTACGCGAGGAGTTACGGGATGCTAGACGCTCTTCCTGGCTTATTGCAAGGAACTCTGAAACACATTTTGCAGTTTTTTGTAATTCGGCAAACAGCAAAGAGAGAAGGACCGCCTGATGGTAATATACT
Source organism: Biston betularia (assembly GCA_905404145.2). Classification (NCBI taxonomy): domain Eukaryota; kingdom Metazoa; phylum Arthropoda; class Insecta; order Lepidoptera; family Geometridae; genus Biston; species Biston betularia. Next base: position 9,909,069 of record FR989879.1, read on the forward strand.
TTTATTTATAAATAGCTGTTACCCGCGACTTCGTCTGCGAGGAATTTAACAAAAAAAAAACAATATTCAAGGTACTTTAAAAGCTTTTAGATACTAAGTAAAGTTTCGGATAAGTTTTTAATTATTAAATAACAACCTTGAATATTTAAAAAGAACTTCCGCAAAGTAACGCCTGAATCAAACAAAATATTTATTTACTATTGTTTAGTATCTACGCAAAATTTACGAAAAGTTAATTGTTCTGTATTCCTCGTAAATAAATACCTTAATCTTTGGTAAACTAACATTTTACGGCATTAAAAGTATTTTATATGTTAATCCTGTACTGTCGTTTTAGTTTACTCTGCGTTTCCGCTACGATCGCTAGTGTGCCATGTATGGAGCCATTCGAAAACTATAAAAGTTTTGGTTTACCATCAAAAGTTATACTAGGGGTACAGGTAATCAAATTTCATCCAAAGTTCAGCAGTTTTTGCGTGATTGAGTAACAAATATCCAAACATACAAACTTTCACATATTGTAAAATCTACCTTCATCGACGAAATATTGCTGGAGCGTCCAGAAAAGCTTGCATTGTCCATCTACGGCGGTGTTCCAAGAGGTAAATCCACGTTTTCGCCAGTCGAACACATTCTCAGAGAACTCCGCTTTGGCTATCTGAAAAAAAAACGTTCAGTAAAATTAAACGATATGTTATAAAAGCGATGAATGATAGTGCTGATAGAATATATGAATAATAGAGACAGCGGGATGCCATGTTTTATGAGGTTATGTTAAAAAAAAGTATTTATTGGGATCTTCTACCACCTGGCACCTGGAATTTCCGGAGCACTCTGTCTTGTTACTCTGTATTAAGTGAGTGCAATCTCGCATCGAATGTTCAGCATCTTTTGAAGATTTCCCCCTCGACAACAAAAAAGGGAATCAGCTCAGAAATCGTGACAGTAAATTAGCATCTAATGGTGAATATGTACCTACCTACAATAACCTCCTTATGGCTTAGTATACCAAGGGCCGTTCAAGTATTACGTGAGCTTGGAGCGCTGATAGCTCAATATTTAGCGCTGCCGGTTCACACGCCGAAGGGCGTGGGTTCAAACCTCAACAAGTGGGTTCAGCTTGAGCTGAAGGAAAAGATCGTTAAGAAACCATAGCATGGTGGTAGGTACATTTCTAGTACACTGCTGGCTAGCTACCTAAAGTTGAAAATCTGCCGCCAAGCATCTAACGGTGTGTTCCGGTAGCCTCACTTGAGAGCCAGTTCCATTCCAGGCAGGTGTGCTATGCCATTTTCGACCACACCGTCACTTAACATCAGGTGAGCATTGGTCAAACACCAAGCTTGTTGGGGTTTGAACCCACACCCTTCAGCATTCGAACTGACCGCGCTAACCATTGAGCTATCATTGCTACAAAATGAAATAAATTTGGCACTATGTACATTGTAAAAAAAAGTTTTAGTTTGAACTGTACTTACGTATCACGTTTAGTAGAGCAAAAACATAAAGTGAAAAAAACCACTTTTATGGATTCGGGAGTCATTTTTTTATAATTTTTGTCGGGTTATCTTCTACAGTACTACAATCTGTGATAATTTCAGCCGGGAAATACAGACTTAATACATATTATGAACAAATAGACACGGCAGGCTTTGGATGTATGTTTGTATGGAAGTTAATGTATTTAGCGTACCATTTTCCTCGGGCACACCATTTTATATACAAGATTATACTTACAGCAACCTGCAGGCCGGCAATATATTCTGTGTCATCATACAAGGCACACAAGACCTTGTCCGCAGGGCAGTACATGTCTAGCTGGGGCAGTGGTCCTTTGGGACGGCGGGTGCGCGTCCAACCGTCTGATTTAGCATCTGACACAGTCCTGGCGATATTGTAGAAATACGACGATCCTAAGCTCGGAAACAGGCCTACGTCGAATCTAACTGAAAATAAGTTTTATTAATAAAGACTTGTCATTATAGATATATCTTGTATCCTGCTGAGGTGAGCCCCTATTTTGGAACTGTTTGTTTGTTTTTTTTTGTGTTTGTTTTCGGTTGTTTTACGAAACTCAACTATTTTCTTTCTTTTCTTTCAATATTTTCTATCGCGTATGCAGTGGGCAATTTTAATGCCATTAGCTATCGAAACCAACTTTGGCAATATAGCCGATGCGGTAAAACATTATTATTATTATTATTTTAAAACGCCTTTTTTGTACTAAGTAGAGATAATTCAATTTTTATGTATAATTTTTATTGCAAATTTTACGTTTTCTGTATGATTTTCTTGATGTGTTTGTTTTTGATATACAGCATGACTGGTGAGACAACTACGATACTGAAGGAGAGTAGGTACTTGGTATTCGATTCTCGTTATAATTATGTAATAAAATTAGGTACTTAATTTTTTGTCCCAATTTCCCTATAAATAAATAAGCGCGGATATACTCCCGATAACGATGTTTTGATCACGCGACGAGTACGTGCTTGTCTTCCCGTCGTCGGCGCAAGCATCCTCACAACGTCCACCTCATGCGGCCGCGCGGTGTCCATGCGTTGCGTAATGAATTACATAACTTTCGTTTAAGTTTCCCTGGTAGTCAGTTAATTTTTATTTTTAATGTTATTTTTTTTCTTCCTATATGATCGCCAAATATCACGCCCTAGAGTATCGTAGGTGTCTCACCAGTCATACTGTATAAGGTGTTTTGTTATCATTACTAAAATAAATAATTTGAATTTAAATTTCAAATCCGTCCGGCCGTTACAGGGGAAAAGGGAAACGAGACAAATTTCTGCATTTATAATTTTAGTGTGATTTATTAATCTTGATTGTCGGTTATGTTACAATACATAGTTAATTGTATTTTAGTCGGTCACTTTAGATTAACGAGGTAGCATTGTCATTATGCAACATGACCATATACAGGTTTGCGCAGAACGGTACCTACTGTGCTGCTAGGAGCTTATTATAGATAAGTATTCTTCATCGCGGGCAATTAAACATTATTATACATATATCTACTTACCTATAGTAACAGGATTATTGAAATTTACAAAAAAAAACTAAAAACACGTGGAGAATGTAGATAGATGAGTTGGGAAAAATATAATTTCCATGACATATCACAATGAGTAAGTACCTATTAATTAGCAAAATGATAAAAAATAGCGTGACTCCTCGATGCGTGATTAGGTACTGCTAAATTCGTTGTTAATCTTTTAATCCGTGTACATAACAACTTGGTAGATAAATAGGTACCTAGATAATTATCAATCATTCCTCGATCTAAAGTATAATCCAATACCGTCAAGGTTAATGAACAGTGTCAAGTGTTTTATATTTTTCAAGCTAAATAAGTTGCCTTGCTATAGTTATAATCGAAGTCGAGTCTTGGTCAAGTCCAGTCCGTGTCAGTCAAGTCCAGTCATGCTTTAGTAAAGTAGTGGCGACTTTACTACAAGCTTCGACGGAGTTTTGGAAGCAACACGAAAAATCATATATAATTTTCCTACGCTCGCGCTTGTAATTCGGCACTTTATGGATACGCACTTGAAAAAACACTAGTTTTGGGAAAAACTACAACTGGGCGACACGTCTGTGTCCGCGTTCCCGCCAAAACTCAAAGTATAATTACTATTATGTGTTATACAAGTAGGATGTACGAACACATGAACAATTGAACATACCTACATACACAGTGTTAAAACCATAACCTTTGTTATTGTGCAGTCGCATGTTTCAAGTTCGATTGAGCACGCTTGTATAAAGAAACTGAGTTAATCACGATTTAGAGACACCCAAATTGTATTTAGTGAAGGTTGCCATTCGGGTTATTTTATCATTTTCTGATTTACAGTTTAAACCGTTTCCCGTATAAGTTTCAAGATATTAACCATGAAATGTCGCTTTTCCGAGATCATTGTCGGTTTGATATTAAAATGAGAAGGAAATGAGATTATACAAATCTGAAGCACTCTTCTCGAAATGTATCTGATAAAAAACCGATAGAAATATCGAATATTGATATTCAAGGAGTAGATCAGATAAATGTTTATCACTAGGATTTAATCACGCACAAAATACTATAAATTAGTATTGTGTAGGTACCTATTGTTTACGTTCACGTGACACGATCTGATAAAAGTAAAGTAAGTAAATTTTATAGTATTTTAAGTGAGTGATAAATATAATTAAGTATATGTTCAAATCGCAAAGTTTAAAAATAACTGATCCGGATTAATTAAATCCTACAATGTTTCAAGCACGTTTGCTTCTGCAGTTGATTATTACTCCATAGCTCTGATACATAGGTATCTTATTCAGCTGATCAAAGATGTGTCGGTTAAGCATGTAAAAAAAGCCTTTTTCTTTCTTTTTTTTTAATGTCAAAGTAATGAGACGAACAAGACGCTGATGGTAAGAGATAACGCCTGTCAATTACCAGCGATACACAGAACTTTAGTAACAAAACAAAATCCAGGACATTGCTGCTTTGGCGCTTATTACTTTGAGGCTTGCGATGGTTAGTCTCAACTCCCCAGTTATTTAGCTAGCTGCAGTACTCAAACCGGAACACGGTAATATTCACACATTACTAACTGGAATATCTGGTAGGTAGGTACATTGGTGGGACTTAAACGCCAGTGTCAAGTAAATATTTTCAATTCGAAATGTGACATTTTTCATTATGTATTAGAAGACAAATCAGATGTAACAAGTCTGAGTCAAAGTCACACAAAGTAAGTCAAGCTCGAGCCCGGTCATGCATCAGTCAATTAATTCTTTACTTTATTACAAGCTTTGACACCACCATCTTTGTACATCGTTTTGGATAGTAATACACCACTGGTGACTACTTTTCCGCAATACCGCCAGAACCTCTCCTCTTGAATTCTAGATTAGTATAGACGGATTTACTTACCACGAAGGCCAACATCGTATCCTGGAAATAAACATTACAATTAAGTACAGAGATAAAATAGATTATTATTGACCATTACCGATATTCTACGGTTTAACTTGTTATCTTATGGGGACCGTATATAAAAAGCCGTATACCGGGATAAAAAGTAGCATATATTAGTAGCAAGTATTTCTATTTCGATTCTCGATTCCTGGAGAGCTTAATATCTTATATCTCACAAAACAACAAACATAAATGCTTTTTTGCTAAATATTACGTCAGCTGTTTTCTTGTAATTTACTTTACCTAGCCTTACAGTCAGATAAAATAACAAGAATAGAACAGCAGCCGAAGGTTGAATCGTAACAGTTGTAACAGGGTTATACTTTATATCTCAAACCACAACAATCAGCTTAAGCTGCCGGTGAAGGTAAACATCGTGAGGAAACCATAGCATGGTGGTAGAGTATTTTCTAGTACTCGGCTGGCTAGCTACCACCCTGAAGTTTAAAAAATCTGCCGCCAAGCACCTAACGGTGTGTTCCGGCAGCCTCACTTGAGAGCCAGTTTCATTCCTGGCTAGGTGTGTTTACCATCTTCGACCACACCGTCACTTAACATCAGATGAGCTGTGGTCAAACACGTAGCCTGTCAACCATAAAAACAAAACTAAAAATTGTATATTATTTATTCTATAATGTTTAATAATTGTAATGTATAACTATGTATGTAATCTGAATAAATAAATAATTTTCACTATAAAATACATAGTAACAAAACGAGAAAATAGTTGATAATGTTTTTTTAATTTACCTGATACGGCTGCTACAGTTGCCAAAAACACCAAAAATCCTTGCATCGTGTCTGACTGCCCGTCCCAAACTGAACTAAGGATTACCTATATCAAGAAAATCAAAGCTTATAATATAGTAAGATAGTGGTATTTTTTAATCATATTTATCAAAAAAATATTTTGTGGTAGATATACTTAAAAGGTGGTCGTTTATGTAGGTACCACCCCAGTACCAGATATGTATTTTGTACAAGCTCACTGAACCCCACCAGCTCATTTTAACCGCGCTAACCACTGAGCTATTATTGCTGTTTTTTATTGTAAATCAAACGTTTCAAAATTTTACTTAGCAAGAGGACGCCTAAGTAGGTACCACCGCAGGACCCTGATATTCTTCCGCCAAGCAGTAGTGTGTTAACATTACTGTGTTACAATTTGAAGGGTACTGCAGCCATCGAAATTACAGGGGTGTTGAGATTAATCATCGAAAGTCTCAAAGTAATGAGCGCCAAAGCCGCGATGCTCTAGAATTTGTTTTGTTACTCAAAGTTCTGTGTATCGCTGCAATAGTCATGAACGTGTAATATCTCTTACCAACAGCGTTTCGTTCGTCTCATTACTTTACCATGTAAAAAAGCAATAAGACTACTAGCTGAGAGTTTTTTCCAAACGAGTAACATGCAGTGTAAGTGAGACATGTTAGGACAACTAACTTAGTATAAATTTACAAATAAAAAACCCCGACTCCATGACCCTACGCCCAACCACGGCTAGGTTTTAGGTTCAAAGATCAAATAAATCGATTATGAACATTTTATGGGGACCGATCTGAAAGATATCTTTTCAAGTAACAAGGAGTTGTATCTTCTATCATCAGCTTGCCTGAATAACTCTAAGGACTTAAGTAGCGGTCTATACGAGCCTATAATATTTAAAGAATTATCAAACAAATTGTCCACTAACTCCTTAATGGACAATTTGTTTGACAATTAAAAAATACTTTTTGATAGTGTAGTTTGTATCAGCAACATGAGATGATGAATACCAGACAAGACGCAAATAGCTAATAGTAGAATAGTTTTAGAATATATATATATATATATATATATATAAACCGCATTACATGCCCCTATAAAATTAGATTGTTGCCCTCGATTTTTCAGGGACTCATCATCAGATCCTGACTTGGTGACAATGGGAAGTATAACCATTTAAACAAAACCTTAATTTCTCGAATCGGTTTAGGAGTTTTCGAGTAATCGAAGCAACTACATGAAAAAAAATATCCGTCGAATTAAGAACCACCTTCCTTTTTTGCCGTCGGTTAAAAAGTTTCAACATGTTAGAGTGTGTGACACGATGGGAGAAATAAATTCTAACGAGTCACTTTGCGATCGGATCGGGTATGATGCTTTGGGAAGTCATTATATTAGTAAAAAATTGAAGTACTAATTAAAATGCATGATATATATTAGATATCAAACAGTTATCAATTAAATATAATACCCAAGCGATGCTTAGCTTCAGTTACTAATTAGTGCACAACGATTAAGGAAATAATGATATGAAAATAAATATTTGTATGTACTCTTGGTAGATTTTTTTTAATACATGTTTATCTTTAACTTTCGTTGTGGGACTGGCTCTGAAATCACTCGTGTGAAGTTGTTTCACACTTGGAAATTTGTTTTTTTATGGTTGACAGGTTACATGTTTAATGACAGCTCACGTACTATAAGTAACGGTGTGGTCGAAGATGGTAAACACACCTAGCCTATAATTGAACTGAGTCTCAAGTCTGGCTACCGGAACATGCCGTTAGATGCTTGGCGGCAGATTTTCAACTTGAGAGTGATAGCTAGCCAGCGGAGTACTAGAAAGTATCCTGCCACCATGCAATGGTTTCCTCACTATGTTTTCCTTCACCGGCAGCTCAAGCTCATTGTTGGGGTTTGTACCCACGCCTTTTAGCGTGCGAACCGACCGAATTATACCACTCTATATCTAAAAAATTAAATAATTAGTGTCCATATTCCTCCTCTGACGGACTTTTAGTTTCAGTTTTTTGGATAAATTTTGTAAATAGTATTAATTTAAGGTTTTTTTTTTGTAGTTTGTTTAATAAATGCCCTAGAGTGAATAATTAGTTGTGTGAGTTGAGTGAGGACTTTAGCCAAGGACTATTGGACAACCAAAGGACTTCTTAGTGTTCAAAAATGTACACGAATTCACGTACACACGTCCACGATACAACGCACTCTGATTGTTTTGTCGCGATTTCAGAATACGCCTCAGTAGCATTTTATATTTTTTGTATGTAATGACTTAAAAAAAAAACTTCTAAATGGCATATTTTATTTACTTACATTATTGCTATTTTTATTTAAAAACATATATCATACACACACACCATACCAGACACATGGACAATACACATATCACATTTTATTTTTTTGTGTAGTTATTGTTTCAGTTAAAAACAATTAAAATTAAACAATGACACTGTTAAGGTGCTAGGTTTAATGTTATTCGTATTTGTATTTTTACTTGCTTCTAAGTTGAATATAAATAAAAGATGGTATGCCTACTTAATTAAAATTTTAGGGATTTAAAACTATTCTATGTCTTTGACAGATTAATTTATTTTTTTCGTTCATTGCAAACAATATTCGTTCATGACTAACTGTAAGAAACAAAAATCCTATAACATTATAAATGCGAAAGTTTGTGTCTATGGATGGATGTTTCTTACTCTTTCACGCAAAAACTACAGAACGGATTTGGATGATATTTGGTATGGAGGTAGCTGAGACCCTGGATTAACACATAGGCTACTTTATATCCCGAAACCATGTAGCGGGTAACACCGCGGGGCGCAGCTAGTATATATAACAGCTCGCATGTAAAGGAGACCCAGCTCGAGTAGAAGGACAAACAGTAGCATAAGAAGGATTACATGCGTTTAATTAAATCTATCCTGAGACAAGTTTCTGGATCTCGTCACCGATCTGGTTAGCGTACCGAGCCCCACTGAGCATCAGCCTATCCATCACCGGAGCTTGCTCTACAGAATCTCCAGTCCTGAAACAAATATCAAAAACCTATGTAGGTAGGCCATCTCGTATGTATTGTATCCAAAGTTTCAGTATAGCCATACAACGCGGCAATGGGGCCAGCGCTTTGGAAACAACTCCCATTGATAGCGGCCTTAAAAGGCCGCTATCATTAATCTAAAGATTAATTTATTTAAAATTCTTTTTCAGTATGTTATCTGTAATTTGTAAATATGTAGTTCTATTTTTTATGTTAATTTACAGGAAACAAATGGAAAACAAAAAAGTCTAGAGTGGGTAGGTTTTATTATATACAGGGTTTTAACCTTGCGGTTTACTAAACCGACGTGCGTCTAGGATGGCGCACGCTTATCTAAAACTACAGAGACAGACAGGCTGCTTTTCATTACCAATCTACAGTACAGGGAGTATATCTGTACCTAGAACATATTTAATCTGGATCTGAAGACATTTGCATTGTTATTTTAAATGTAAAAGTAACGAAACGAACGAGACGCTCTCCTGATGGTAAGAGATAACGCCATCCATGACTATTGACGATACACAGAAAATTGAGTAGTAAAACAAAGTCCAGGGCATCGCTGTTTTGGCGCTCATTACTTTGAGACTTTCGATGGTTAGTCTCAATAGCTCTCGTAATTTCGCTAGCTTCAGTAGGTACTCTTCAAATCGGAACAGAGTACCTAATAGTAACTTACTCGCATCTCAGTTCCCATGGCTTGTTAATGTAGTAGATGTGCATGGACAGCCGACCGTAGATCTGGCTGTAGTCGAGGAAACATTCTGAGGCGCGAGGGATCACCAACTGGAAACAAGTTTCATGAACTTATACTCGTAGCAAGTCAAGCTATGTCATGTCCTTGCGGAAGGCACATTTACTCCAATACTAGAGTAGACCACTTTGATTGTTTGAAGTTACTAAGTAGAGTATCGTGTCAATGTCTTACTTTTAGTAATTCGTAGCTTTCTTGGCCTAGCAAACCCCTAGGCTAAGTGAGCTAGGCATGAAGGCAAAAGTTTGTGAGTGTGTTTCTATGTTTAATTGTTCACGCTCAAACAGCTGGACCAATTTTCCGTTAAAATTTGGTATGGAGGTAGCTGACACCCTGGATTTACACATAGGCTACTTTATTATCACGAAAAAATTGTAGCGGGTAACACCGCGGGGCGCAGCTAGTCTTACATAAATTTGATCATTATAAATAGTTGTATAAAATTATATCAAAATAATGTACGCAATATCGAATTCTAGATATTAAGTAGGTTTTTTAGATAACTGGCAGTTGCTAAAAGCGAAAAGCCGAAGATCGGGCTGAGTGGCGTGCCTTCAGAGAGATAATGAGAATATCTAACAGAGTGGATTGTGATGGTGATAATTAGAAACTGTTATATTTACCAACGGCGCTCTTTTAGAGCTGGGTAAGTCTTCGAACCAATCTCTGAATTTCTTGGAGATGTCGGGTTTTTTCCCAAAGGTTTGAAAGCTGACGCCGATCAGCTGACCTTTGCTGAGTAATGCGAACCACGGCAGCATCTGCTTGTCGCAGCTCAGTTCCTTCGTCATGTTGTGGTAGTAGTGTGTACCTAAAAGGTAAAGCAAAATATGACCGATTAACCATCTCATTGGTAAGATAAATTTGTTGAATGGTGCTGGTTTTTTCCCTTCTACATATAATTTACATAACTACTCGTAGGTATATTAATGAGATGAACGAAATCGTTATCTCTCTCCTAATGGAAAGAGGTAACGCATGCCCAATATGCCCATGACCATTGTAGCGTTACCCGGAATGTTGAGACGCCAAATAAAGTCCAAGGCATCACTGCTTTGGCGCTTACTATCGATCAATAGTATCCATATCCCAATTATTAAAAAAAGGTTGTAGATAGTTAGATTTTTTTGATACATGACTTTGGAATTCACTACGCCAGGAGTTTGTTTGCATCGATGCACAAAACTTCGAGTAACAGAACAAAGTCTAGGGCATTGATTGATTGATTGATTAACTCTTTATTGCACACACTAAAAAACAATACAGAAGAAATAAAATTAATTAATTGGTGTAACAACTGGCGACCTTATCGCTAAAAGCATTGGTGCTCTGGCTCTCATTACTTTTGAAACTTTTGATGGTTAGTCTCGACAGCCCTATACTTTCGCTAGCTGCAGCACCCTTCAAACCGGAACACAGTAATGTATGTAGTATAATAATATCTGACATTGCAGCGGTACCTACCTAGACGATCTCCTGTCAAGGCGAACTACTATCAAGTAAAAAATAGAATTGTACTAATTATGTGGAAGTGCATACTTCTGTATGCCAGACGCGCAAGTCAAATTATGTTCGGATATTATTTATTTAAATTTATTATGGTTTTCTTTTTTTTTTACATAATATAGTTTATGATATTTTTCTCAAAATAATTTATATTCACTTAAAATGAGAAACAAAGTCATTCTTATGGTTTAATAATGAACGCAATTGGACCTCAATAGCAGCAAACAGAGATGTATAGAAAAGAGAAAGAGATGCTTTTGCTCAGCAGTACGAATAGATGGGCTTTTTTTTTTTTTTTTTTTAATCGGAATGTGATTATGCCAGCCCCGTATTACAAAAAACTCATAATTACATAATATTACATATTTATAATATGCTATCTGTACTTCGATGGACTAGTACGTCCGAGATGCCGGCATATAAGGCCTTCGCCGCATCACATGTGGGTGCGGCCAAGATACCTTGAAAAAGATGGGCTTAAATAATAATTTAAGCCTATCTTTCGGGGCATATTTGAATTAGAATTGAATAATTAATTATTTTATTTAATTAGGATTCGTGGGCCATATATGTATGAGTAGACCAATCATCATAGAGATAAGAGTGCAAGAGCAATCTGACCAAAGTCGAAATATTATCTTGCATGGCCCTTACATATTCATATCTAAGTTATAATAGATAACGCTGTAGCGTGTTGTTTGTATCTATCCACATTTGGCTTTACCAAATTATGAAATATATAGGAAAATAGCTAATCTGGTGATTAAAACGTAGGTATTTAAATTATGTTATTCAGTTTCTATTTACATATTTCACGCAATTTTCTTAAATTGTTCTGTCAGCAAACAACATGGCATATCCTATCAATACTTAGTCATGATTAATTTTTTTTATCTATAAAATCAATAGCTTCAAGATCTATGTTGGAACTATTTCAATATTTTCTGTACTATTTCAAATCTTAACAGAAAACATAATGGAAGTTCACAATGTGACGCATTTAGTTAGTAATGATTCCCTTTTTAGGGTTCCGTACTCAAAGAGTAAAACGGGGCTGTCCGTTCGTCTGTCTGTCTGTCTATCCGTCTGTCACCAGGCTGTATCTCATGAACCGTGCTAGTTAGACAGTTGAAATTTTCACAGATTTTTTTTCATTTTTTTGCCGCTATAACAACAAATACTAAAAAACTGAATAAAATAAAATTAAATGTTTAAGAGGGCTCCCATACAACAAATGTGATTTTTTTGTCGTTTTTATAGATAATGGTAAAGAACCCTTCGTGTGCGAGTCCGACTAGCACTTGGCCGGTTGTTTCTGATCAATTTACTACATATAAATAAATGGGTAAAATTTTAATTTCCCATGGTGCTATATGGTCTGTCATACCAAATGTATCTCTAACCTAACTAAGAGTACGTCTATAATGCGAATGCTAAAGTAAACTCAGTTTTACCCATATTCGGTATACAGTTCTGTTTCTTAAAGTCTGTCATGTTGATTTCGGCTTCCGTCAATGGTATTTTCAATAGCTTGCCATCGAGTCCCTTCACCCACACCCCGTCATCTTGCAGGGTAGCGCCATTTTCTTTCGTAGGACCTGCACCGGCTTTCAATGAATCTGTAACGGTCAATATGGACAGTAGACTTTCTATTTCAGGTCTATGGACCACTATTTTATTGTAATTAGATTTGTGTTTTTTCTTGTTGACTAACTTAGAGGACAGTTTTTTTTTTTTTTTTAGTAGATAGGCTTGCGTTTGACCGCCATCCCGCCTGATGTTAAGCGAAGATGCGGTCTACGGTGGAGCACGCTCGCCTAGAAGAAATCGATTCACTCGCGACTTGAAGGTACCCAGACTATATTCATTGGGGAACACCCACTCGGGCAGCAGATTCCAATGTCTAGCGGTACGCATGAAAAAGGTGGAATCAAACCGCTTAGTTCGAGCTTTTGGAACATCAACCATGAAGCGGTGACGCTTTTGACAGCTCACCTAATGTTAAGTGACGGCGGACTGGAGCTAGCTCACAAGTGTGGCTGGCATCTGTTTTCTACTCTGGATTTGAAAACACCCAAATTGTACTATATTGTATCGCGGGAAAAACAGACGCCGACATTGAGCAAAGTAACGCAAAGGAAGAGAGTAACGCTGCAGATGTACTTACCTTCGGTAACATAATACTGCGTGGCCGTCCAGTAGTCTTGAGCAGGCTCCCCGTCTGAGGCAAGGGCGGCCCACTTCGTAAAATGTGTTTGAGGCTTGAGTGCTGGGTCTATTGTTTCTACTGGTACCTGTAAATATACAAAAAACCTTGTCAATGAAACTAAGGCAGCTTGTTCGAATTCCAAATTTTGTCTTTTTTCAATATGAAGTAAGGTTCTTACGGTGAAGAAAACATCGTGACCCTAAACGTTTGTTTGTTCTAGAACAGCTATACTCAACTTGCGGCCCGTCATGCCTTTGTGATTGGCCCACCTGGTGGTACTTTATTTTCAACTATTTTAAATTTCGCGCCCATTAGAGAAACTGAGAGTGCGCAGAGTAAATAGGTACTAAATAGTTCTACTGCGGTGTGTTGCATCGTTGCATCGCTTACAGCAGACGCCGTCGCAGCCTGAAATTTTGGAGGGAGTCACTAAAAATAAAATATGATAACGATACGTTCTCCTGATGGTAAAAGATAACGCATGTCAATGATCATTGCAGCAATACACAGAACTTTGAGTATAAAAACAAAGTAGGCGTATGAAAAATTAATATATTGCGTATCAAAAAGATCTTTCTAGTAAAAGCCACAAAAAGATGTCAACACACTCGATCCTCGACCCTGATGGTCCATTACAATAAATTAGATAAACGGTCGATGGCCGCCAATTGACGTTGCGTGGAGGAAGAGGAAGAACCGAGCCCATTACGTGCAGAAATTGTTCAAATTATATGCATGTGCACATGATGTTATAAAATTGAAGCGATTGAGTTGCTTTCTTGTTTATTTTCGAATCATTTCAAAAATAAATTAGAAATCGTTTGATGCCACATATAAAACTTCTATTTCAAACTAGATCGTGATAGTAATTTCAAATATCTAAAATTTATTTTATGAAACCTATTCATAAAACGCATCTCAAATCATTGATATAACAGATCGAACGAGTATGGATACATTTGTAGGCATATACAAATATTTAGTAGTAGACAGACGTATACATATTTTTTCGTGCTATATAATATATAGGTACATATAGTTATATAGCATGAATTATACTTATACTGTAAAGCCTTGTTTAGAGATTTCGGATTTCGATGTATTAGAGCCTGATCAAGTCGCTTTACTGTTAAGGTTTTTTTTTAATTGACAGGCTAGGTGTTTGGCCACAACTCACCTGATGTTAAGTGACGGTGTAGTCGAAGATGTTAATAAACACACTTAGCTTAGAATAGAACTGGTTTTCAAGCGAAGCCCCGTTGGCTCATTGGTAGTATATCTGCCTTAAGAGCTGTAGGGCGTGGGCTCGATTCCCACTCAGGGCAAATATTTTGTGAATAAACACAATCATGTTTGTTCTGTGTCTGGGTGTTCTGTATGTATTATTAGTATGTATTTACAAAAAAAAAAGTATTTATGTATTCTATCAGTTATCTGACTTCCATCACACAAGCTTTGCTTAGTTTGCGGTCAGATGGCGCTGTGTGTAAAAAAAAAGCAAGTCGAGCAATAGAATGTATTTATCGAGTATCAAGCTATAGGTTCCTAACAATTTATCTTTTACCGTTAGCTCAGCCTTATTGATGGGATTTGAATATCTAACCGTTGAGCTATCATCACTACAAAAGGTTTAACGAAGATTGAAATGCTTACAGCAATCTGCAGGCCTGCCACGAAGCCTGCGGTGTCATAGAGGGGGCAGACTATTCTCCCTGGAGGGCAGTACATTCGAAGATCCTTCATGGGTCCTTTAGGGCGTTCAGTTCTAGTCCAGCCCTCGCCTTCAACCTCGTGAATGGTGCGCGGAATAGTGAAGAAGTACTCCATATCAGCCAGAGCATCAGACCATCCAAATTTAACTATGGAATACAATTTTGGTGCTAATTATATTTTAGCGTAGTACCTACAGTGTGAGGGTAACGCTCTCAAAAAAGATTCAAATTCAAATTCAAATTCTTTATTTTGCAGAGACATGGGTTACAAAGATAAAAGTCACAGGTTTTATAGAATCACCATGCTCTAGCACCATGGCATGCAAATATTTATGAAAACTTAGGTCTAATTAATTAATTATGTCAATATCATTATAAAAAAATTGTAATTAATTGTATTTAATTTTGTCATTTAAAAACTCACTTATAGAATAATACACTTTATCGATTAAGAGCTTCTTTAGTCTAAATTTAAAAATGTCAATATCAAGATTGGTGATAACTTTGATACAATATGAAGTTCTTTATTCTCGTAAGTTTATTTATTTATTTAATTATATTACACAAAACAGGATACAGTCACAATAATTAACAGAGGTGAACAGATTTTGGTTTCGATCCGAACTACATCCCTTACATATGTGTAAACAATAAGACTAATTCAAGCAGTAGTTAAGAATTAATAAAATAAAGTAATATGATTGAAATAAGTGGCCATAAAATGACCAAAAACGCAGTGAGTGAGTGGCAATTTCAAATAAATTTGCATAATTCTAGCTGGTTAGGTACAAATGTCATACGCAGTAAACAATTTTTCTGACATTTGTTTTAAATGTACACAATTTCAAGTTGAAAATGTCAATAGATTCCTTGTGATCTTTAGCAATTTCGTTTAGTTGTGGTTGTTGTTATCGACATCTATACTATTATAAATAAGAAAGATTTGATTGTTTGTTTGTAATGAATAGGCTCCGAAGCTACTGGACCGATTTCAAAAATTCTTTCACCGTTGGGAAGCTACGCTATCCCCGAGTGGCATAAGCTATATTTTATTCTTGTATTCCCACGGGAACTACACGGGTGAAACCGCGAAGCGTCCGCTAGTATACGTATAATAATAGAGTTAGTTGCGCTTTCGTCGTAAATTGTAAAATCATTTTTATATAGCTAAAGATTTATTCTTTAGTTCGAGTTCTGTTACAGGTTACAGAGCTTAAAATTAACAAATATACGCACACGTTCACTCACAAATATTACTATTTTTTATATTATATTGTTTTTCCATGACTTCAGGGTTAGTACTCTTTCCATAGCAGGTAAAGTTGGGTGCATCGACCATATTCATGAAAAAATATTTTTAAGCAAATTTTTTTTTTATCGTTGACCAGCAGAATTTGTTTATTTTTGGCGAGCATTTAAATTACTATGGCAACAGCAATGATTAATTAATTTGGGAAATTATTTGACTGAGTTATCAATTTGATTAAAAGTGCTTATTGTAATTTAATTATTTTAGTTAAAATTGTAATTGTAATTAAAATATTTTAAATAACATACCTCTGAGTCCATCGTATTTCACACCTGAAAACAAAAGATCATAATCTATAAGTATTGTACTTGTTACATTTTAAGTTGTTTAGGAATTTACCTAAAACTGAGTTTTTTTCTAAAACTAGCAAATTTACATGATGAATATGACGACTTCAAAAACAAATTCAAAGCAACTTTTGAAAAGATATACATATGTCTAAGAAGAATGTATGTAAGAATATACGGGGTTATACGCTTGGGATGTACTAAGCTGAAAGAAGGTCGTTATCTTTTCATTATGAATAATTTTTACTTCGGATACAACTTTGAAAAATCAGCTGCTTCATACATTTGATCAAGGATCAATGCACTTTTTCTATGGAACACCTTTTTTTTCGATTTATAAGTTGTAGGTACTTGTAGTGTAGTTCCTCAATTTTAACATGAATAGTACTTATTCTTTTGTGAAAGCACTAGTATATAAATTATTGTTATGAAGTTATTGCAAAACCGGTTTGAACCGATTTTATCAAAAAGGCTGGTAGGTTTTGATTACGTACACGTAGTTTTGTAAGTATGTTTAATATCTAAAATAAACCAACAACAAATAAAACTTATTAATGTGCCGTGAGCGTAACTGTAAAGATGCTTGCTTACCTTCTTATTACCAAAAGGAAATTTAGATTCATTCGGTAAGTGATCCTTTGGATCCCATCCCACACAAATTGGACAACCCTATCAATCTAAAGGGATTTCGTCGACTTCCCGGAAGAATATAAACATTATTTAGGGATTTCTTACAAATTGTGTCAAAAAATCCTTCTGCCTTCGATCATAATGTATTTCTATCCTATCCTTTGACAGCCCTGTTGGTTCATTGGTAAAATGTCTGCTTCAAGACCGGAAGGGCGTGGGTTCGATTCCCACCCAGGAAAAACTTTGTGGCATGAACAAATATTTGTACTGTGTCTGGGTGTTCTGTATTTATTATAAGTATGTATGTATTTACAATAAAAAGTGTTTAAGTATATCTATCAGTTATCTGACTGCCATAGTACAAGCTTTGCTTAGTTTGGGGTCAAATAGCGCTGTGTGTAATATCCTGCGATATTTATTATTACTATTATTATCTTGATCTCAAAATCGCGGTCCGGTCAAAGGTTCGCGTTTGACCATTGTACTCCATACATGACCCTACTTGCGCTTGCTATAAAGCAGCTGTTCTAGTGACAAGTACTGTCTCAGCTTGGCGAGGATGCCTAGAATTTTTACGGCTGAGCCTTGAGGCTTTCCGTTATCAGCACGAAGACACTCCGGAAATACAAATACAAATATTTTATTGATAACACAAAAAATGTTACATGCCATTTTTGCATTCATATTTAAAAATAACATTAAAAACGACAAAATCATGTCAATAAAAAAGAAGACAATACAAATGTTTCGTACAGTACAAAAATTACGTCATATCGATGCTAGAAAGGAGCCAATTTAGAGTCCTATGAACTCTCCATAACATTTAATAAAATCTAATTTATGATAATCTTTTGAGCGTTTGTATTATTACTTAATCTATTCTGTAAATTGATCCGTTAAGTGGCATTGATCCGTCTTTTTTTTTATGTAAAGAAGTAATAAGACCAACTAGACGCTCTCCTGATGGTAAGAGATAACGCCTGTCCATGACCATTGCAGCGATACACAGAACTTTGAGTAACAAAACAAAGTCCAGGGCATCGTTGCTTTGGTGCTCATTACATTGAGACTTTCGATGGTTAGTCTCAACACCCCAGTAATTTCGCTAGCTGCAGTACCCTACAAACCGGAACACAGTAATGTTTACACACTACTGCTTAGCGGCAGAATAACTGGTACTGCGGTGGTACCTACCTAGACGACCTCCTGCAAGGAGATCTACCACCAAGTCTATTTAAATTAATCTAGAAACATGATGCTGATACTCAATATCATCAACTTTGTTACATTTTTCACTTAGGTTTCAATATTTACAGTAGACCTGATAAAAAAATGCATTTTCATCAAATAATAATTTAAAGAATAGAATACAACTATATTGTACACCAAATAATCGATACATTATATCATAAAACACTTAAACAAGAGATAGAGAAAAAATAACAAAACAAAACAACATCAAGACTAATATGTGGCATGTATCTAATAAGATGCTTACTATACGTATAAAACCAAAAAGTCAATTACCAAATCTCATAGTTTTTTAAAAACAAAAATGTGAGCAGCATTAAGTCTGTAATTGCCATTGCACTTTATTTGTTACGAGCAAAAATTTTAGACAGTAGTGTCTAGTTTGTGATTGTTTGTTGTAGAAATTGCTCTAGGCGATAAGGCCGCCGTTATAAGTCATATATCTATTAACCTATGTTGTTTTTGTTTTGTTATATTCTTTAACTCTTTCATGTGAATAAATAAAATAAATATCGTAGGACATTAAACACAGCACCATCTGACCCAAAACTAAGCAAAACTTGTATAATGGAAGTCAGATAATAACTGATAGAATTACTTAAATACTTTTTTTTTGTTAATACATATAAGACACCCATGATATGTATTAGATAGATAAATAGATCTAGATATGTTTCGTATTTGTATGTTACAATGTATGTATCTATGTTTGGTGTATAACAAAGTTGTAATCTATGTTTTGTGTATATTATTATTATTGCTTTATAAATAAAGAACCTAAAACATTACAATGATTTTGATAACAGGCAGTTTGGGATACCAATATGCGTTTGTGTTGAAATTTTTAATTTATGTTATAGTAAAAACGCTTACCTGTGCTCGCCGATGCCAAAGTTAAAAACATTATCAGAGCCTTCATTTCACTGTTGGATAGTTACAGATTTAACAAACTAATCACGTTTCGTATTTTCCGTGTTTCGAGAAGTGTTATTAGGAATGCGGTCTGATGTTGATTCAAGAGCTCACTGGGCGCACAATGGTCTTTATAATGTTATTGTGCGACCGAAGCTATGAACGATTCGATGTAAGCAAGTAGGTAAGTAGCTGCCGTTGAATTAGAGCTGCTATACGCCTACGCTTGAATCACATATTCTAAAATGTTTGCGAAAGACGACGTTCTAAAAACGCTTGTAAGTCGATCTTTTATAATTGACAACATCTTTACAAATATTGAAGTTTCTCTTCAGACAGCCCTGTTGGCTCATTGGTAGTATACCTGCCTTGAGAGCTGTAGGGTGTGGGTTCGATTCCCACTCAGGGCAAACATTTTGTGAATAAACAAATGTTTGTTCTGTGTCTGGGTGTTCTGTATGTATTATAAGTATGTATTTACAAAAAAAAAGTATTTATGTATTCTATCAGTTATCTGACTTCCATCGCACGCGCTCTGCTTAGTTTGGGGCCAGATGGCGCTGTGTGTATAGTCCTACGATATTTATTTATTTTCTAATTTTTTCAACAGCAAATTATAACGAGACAAAAGTGACAGCCTTGTTGGCTCATCGGTAGTACATTTACTTTATGAGCTGTAGGGCGTGGGTCCGATTCACAACCAAGACCAACATTTTGAGGTAGGTATAAAAAAAATGTGTTCTGTGTCTGGGTGTTAAGAATGTATTTACAAAAAAAAAGAGTATTTAAGTATTTTATCTGTAAACTGAATTCCATAGTACAAGCTTGCTTAGTTTGGGGTCAGATGGCGCTGTGTGAAATGTCTTACGATAATTATTTATAAATAGGTACCGCTTGGAGTCATTGGTTCTAAATTACCTACATCTATCGAGATTCTATGTCAATATAAAACCTATTAAGGTCTTACAGGTCACTAGTGAACAATCACTGGTAAATCAACATCGGAGGATCATGTTGGGAGGGAACGTCAAAACTTTAATAAAAACTCTATTTGTATTTATTGTGTTGACCTTTATAGCTCATGAGAATTTGTCCTGTTTTTTGCAATATTGTTTCAAAAGATCAAACAAAAATTCGTAGAACTGCTTATTTTTTTTTAAAATGTAGTCTTTCTTTTAGTTTCAATTTCTGCGCAATGCAAGATATTTTAGGATTTATTTTATAGAAAAGAAATTGTAATTCTTCGAAGGGATGTTTCAACTACTCACCGTACCACCGTATCATCACTTGACATCAAGTGAGATGGCGGTTAAACGTAAGCCTACGTAAAAAAACTATTTGTAGGTAGGTATAGACCAAGAAAATTTTCATCATGGCGGCAAGCTTATGGCGGCGGGGATCTTTTGGTATACCTACCTCTCTTCGCTGGGCTGAAGCCGTTGAGAATAGAGGGGCGTCAAGACTAATAAATAAACTAGTATCTGGGAAAAAATTAAGCAACAATTTCGATAGTTGTTTCAGTTTTACCACAGCCAGAAATGTGATCCATCGCAGGACGCCTGGCACATGCGAAACTTCAAAACTATTTTGTTTAGAAAAGCGTGGCGACGCGACGCCCCACTCTAATAACATGAAAATATTACAGATATAAGAAACCCTGTTATAATACGCCATCAGTAAAACAATGTAATTATTTGATATATTTTTGCGTCATAACTTCTATTATAGAGGCAAATCAAACATACAATTAAAATCAGAATATAGTTACGGTGAATCTATTTAACGCCAGCCTATTGTTTTAAAAGAGCTAGAAGAATACTAGCTAGATTTACATCTATTTTAATATGTCATACATAAAATAAGATACGTAAGTTTTAGATAAGTTTATTTGGACGTATGTTAGGATAGATTTATCCTATGCCAGGGATCTCCATGCTAAACATAGAGCAGCAAAAAATGTCACCAAGACAGTCGATTGGTTCAGCCTTGCACTGTTCACTGAATCTCCATGTCTGAAAGGAGGAAGAAAATAAATATTATATGATTTATTGATGGGAACACAAGCAGTAAATGAGCGTTGATGCCTATCTAAATGAGCTCTTGAAACCTTGTTATACCTGAGTTGCAAATTGTCAGGACGAGAACATGTATTTTACAGAACATTTTGACCTATGCTCACTTGATGCTAAGTTAACTTAGAAAAGGCAGCGGTGGCGTTTGCTTCAAACCTAGGATCTCTAGATTTGCAGTCCGACGATCCCTTAACTAGGCTGCCGAAACTTACGCGCAGTTTATTTCCCACGGCTTGCTGATGTAGTAGATGTGGATAGACAGTCGACCATATTTCTGGCTTAAGTCTAGGAAACATTCTGGAGCAAGAGGAATCGCGTCCTGGAAGGAAAAGAGCATAATATGTTAATTTAAAGCATTCTTACGCAATACATTAAAACTATCATGAGTCAACAAATTGGCAGTTTTTGATATTAAGAAGAGCCATGTTTGTCTATGTACAATGTGACCATTTAAATTTATGCTTAATACTAGACATTTTATAAATTATAACTACGGTCAATAATTTACGCTTTCGTTATCAATATGGTTTTTGAGGTTTTTCAGATGTCTACTAGAGAAGAATATCTTGTTCTTTGAGTCCGTTTGTTTCATACAAATACTAAATATCAAAATGTTAAAGTTTGCATCATTCAAATTGTTAGCGTGGAAGTGTTGAACACACTTCCATCCGACGAGTATCTTACGAAATGTTTATAATTATATTACCAATCTGTAACTTTTCGCTAAAATGTCTTATAAGTTTAGAGAAGACCGTAATTCTCTTTTATATATTTTGATATTAATATCTATCTTTCTTTAACTGAAAGCGGGACAATTTGGCATCATAAAGTTTTCTTTGGGGACACCGGGACAGAGCTGTGGAAAAAGGTACAGTCCCGTTCAAAACGGAACGTATGGTCACGTTATCTATGTATCACTGGAAAAAATGGCAACTCGTTGCCTACAAAAAAAGGTAACGATCCTCTTTTTGTGTAATAATGTCAACTTTAGTGGTTTTATCAATAAAATTAAACTATAATTTGGCAGATATTGGAACTTGACTCACCAACGGCGCTTTCCTATCTTTAGGAAGATCTTCATAAAAATCTTTTTGATTTTTTAGAGTTTCAGCGTCTATGATTGGCTTTTTCCCGAAGGTCTGAAAACCGACTCCAAGTAACGTTCCATTTTTAACTAGTGGAAACCACGGCAGTATTTGTTTTTCACAACCCAAGCGCCTTGTCATGTTCAAATAGTAATGCGTACCTGAAAAAGAAACCCGTCAATGTTAAACTCAACTGGATTTAAAGAAAACTTCACATTCTTGTACAAGAATTCAGCGTTACTTGCAATTAGGAATATAATTAACTTATTTGAGTATGCTAGGAGGCAAGCAGTGTGTTAAAAACCTCGTACAAAAGCACCTTCTTGTAGACTCACCCATATTTCGGACACAGTTCTGCTTCGTAAAGTCTGTCTTATTGATCTCAGCCTCGAAAGGCTGTATTCTCATTAAATTGCCGTCGAGTCCCTGGACCCAGACTCCGTTACCTTGTAGTGTGGACCCGTTTTCCTTCGTAGGACCTACACCAGCTTTCAAGGAATCTGGAAAGATTTCAACAAAAGAGATACAAATAGGTACAATTAAAAAAATCAATAAAATGATAACACCAAAGTTACCATTTTTCCATTCATTCATCTATACTATTATAAAGAGGAAACATTTGATTGTTTGTTTGTAATGAATAGGCTCCGAAACTACTGGCCCAATTTCAAAAATCTTTCACCGTTGGGAAGCTACGCTATCTCCGGGTGACACAGGCTACTTTTTATTACTGAATTTCCACGGGAATGAGAACTACGCGGGTGAAACCGCGAGGCGTCTGCTAGTATTTAATAATCACATAAAAAATGTTAAAATAATAACACGTCAATATAATGTAAATATATTATGACAGATTTAATTCTGTAGCAGAAAATTATTCGAATTAAAGTTAACTACTAAGTATCCAATTATTTATTAATAGGTTTTGACATCTGTTCATTAAATATACAATTTTTTAAGCATGTTCAGAAAATAGGCAGGACTATACATACATAATTATAGTTACTTATCCTTTTGTAAAAGATTTACGCTATTTATGTGAATACCTAAATGATAATTGAATTGAATTGAAATACTTGTGAGAAATTATGTTAATTGAAATGAACTTCTCAAAAATACATGTGTAATTTATCTATCTACTTGTTGTTGCAAACAAACGTAATTATTATAGGACAAGAAAATAAATAAGAATCTCTTGAGGAAAATCTCATCTGACTATAAATTTATTTTTAATGGCATCTATATTTTTTTACATGCATTTTTGCTGTGTTTACCTTCACTAACATAGTACTGCGTGGCTGTCCAGAACTCCTGGGCTGGTTCGTCACTGGTTGCGCTGGTGTTCCATCTCACGAAGTACTTTTGAGGATTCAGGGCTGGGCCTATAGACGCCAATGGGGCCTGGAATAAAGACAATTTTCTTTTGGAATAATGTTGATAATTTTGATGATGCCTTATATCTTAAGGGATTCCCCCTCCCCCTTACGTGAAAAAAGTACGTGAGTTTTCAGAAATCATAAATATTATAATATTACGTAGGTGTACCTACCTACTATAAAAAAGGTAAACTTTTTTTTTTAAATCTGTCAATGATTTTTTTACTCTCGAATATTTAAAATTTAATTACTGTCTTGAAATTCTTAAGCGGGCAAATGGGACACTGGAAAAGAAGTGAAAAAGAAATGAATTATTTATTTATTAACTGTATATAATGCATAATCTTTTTGAGTTGGCGAGAGGTTTTAAATTATATCAGTTTAAATGAGATTTCACTGGATCTCTCATCTTCTCATCCCTTTCTGAGATTACGTAATCGCTTGAGCAGCAAATACTACTGTTTGGGGGTAACACCGTACTTATTCATATTAGTTAAAGTTAAAAAATCTTTAAAATGTTCTATCAATTTCTTGCTGACGTGAAAGATCACGCGTGAAATTGAGATATCAAATAATTAAACGTCGTGGGTTTTTCAAAATTTTTAATTTTGATTTTCATTTAAAGTACAACGTTGGCTAATGCCAACGTTTTTAAAAGTACGGCCGTAAGTATTAAGTATTTTATTGTAAATAAACACTATGTTTTAACGTTTTAACAGTATTTGATAACATGTAGGTATGTATGTCTATTCTTTGATTTTTTTCGTTACTTACAGCAATTTGCAAGCCCGCCACGAATCCATCCGTGTTATTGTAATAGAGAGGGCAGACCATCTTTCCTGGAGGACAGTACAGCAGCAGCTCTTTCAGGGGTCCTTCAGGGCGGACGGTTCTGGTCCAACCCGCGCCCTGGGCCTCGGAGATGGTGCGTGGAATCGTAAAGAAATATTCCTTGTCAGCTCCGGTGTGGGATATTCCAAATTTAACTGTGGTTTAAAACGCGTTTTAATCAATTTTTGAGTTCTAGAGAATTTCTACATGCCAATCAGCAGAAGTCTGCGAGCATCGTTTCATTCCCGCTGCCTTGATACCTATCTCCATTCTATTCAGATTTGATAGCAAAAATTCTTCGTATAGATGAGTACAAAGACCCCCTTTCGACAGAGAATACATAACAGGTACTTTCGATTTAATTTAGTAAAAGCTATATTTTTTATTAAAACAAATGCAGGTATGATAAATAAGATACATTTATCATACCTGCATTTGTTTTAATAAAAAAAAATTACTACGTCAATAAAAGAAAATGAATGAGGTTTGGTATTAGTATGAGGTTTACCAATTATAGGTAATTAGTCACTTACCTTTAAGTCCATCATATTTTATACCTGAAATAAGATAAGTTGCGTTAATTTGTTTGTTCTGTGGTTATAATACGTCATTTCTTATGTGGTGTTGAAACAATGAAATTAAAGTTATTGAATTAAAAAGAGTTTTAGTTTTTTATCTGCTCAACGTTCTTTTATGTTTTGTTTTCTGTTCGTTCGTGTTTTGCCTATTTTTCTTATTCCGAAACCATACCAGTATTCAGGAAAAACAAAAAAAATATTTTGCTATTTTTTTTATTTGAGAGATGAGGATGTCAGTAGTTAACGGAACTGCGGAACACTACTAAGGAGATCTACCACCAAGTGAAGTTTTTACGCGACTAACGCATTGCCAATGTTTTTGTAAATAATATATATTTATAACTAACTGCAGCGGCGGCCTTAGCTGTTGTGAAGCCCAGGGCGACAGATCATTGTGAGGCCTTTTTTCTTTGAGTCCGTTTTACTAAGTGCCAGCCGCGACATACACATACATAGGTATTTGGTAAAGACTTTTTTCTACGAAGACGCGAGGCCCCAGGCGGTTGCCCAGCTTGCCACCCCCTAAGGCTGCCGCTGACTAACTGTATTGCATGTTACTTACCAGTGCCGCTACTGGCCGAAGCCAACGCTAAAAACACGAGAAACTCCTTCATTTAAAACACTATATTGTGAGACAGCTAACTTTTATTTTCTATTAATTCTCAGGATATTTCCTCAGTGCGTTATGATGTATGTAGTTACAAAAGCGCACTGATGCTAAAAGACGGGTTTATAATGTTTATTATGACGGTGTCACTACATTAAAGGAAGAAATATTTTTATTGGAATTCTATTATTTTCCTTCTACTGATAGATTAAGGACAAGTTATTTTATTAATTAATATCCGCAGTAAGTCGAGTGTAATACAAATTAGTCACATTTACATATTTGTAATGTTACTAAAATTATCACATAATAACTATTGTTTGTTCTGTGTCTGGGTTTTTCGTGTGTATTTTAAGTATGTATTTACAAAAAAAGAAACAGATACACCTACACTCACGACTTGAAGGTACCTAGATTGGATCCATCGGGGAACACCCACTCGGGCAGCGAATTCCTTTGTAACGTGGAATTCTACCCATGCACCTTTGTGCTGGAAATACCATATGGTGCATTGGCAGCGGTATATTAGCTTTTACACGAGTGCCAAAAAAAAGAAATAGAAAGTGTAATGTTTTCAGGGTTCACGTATGTGACTTTATTTATTCCATCATAACTTTTAAATGTCTAAACAGATTTGGACGTAGGGGTATCATCCTCCGAATGACACTGGCTATATATGTGTTTTAAATACAATATGGCGGCAGCGTGGCTCCATTTTCAAATGTGAACTTTTTAGTTCGTTTTTAGTATAGTAGTCGTGTTTTTTAAAGTAGTTGTTGTGTTTATTTTCCTTAACCTATCAGTCATGTTACAATAACCGGGTCAGCTGCTGATTAGCAGGTGTTTTGGTCGTGAATGACAAACAATTAATAGATGTTGAATAGCTCGTTTTCCCGGGAAACCCTTACCGCACGCGCAGGATTAAAAAACAAGCTTCTATCCTAGTTAATTGAATTAGATTAAAAATAAATGTTGAATTGCTCATTTTCCGGGTAAACCGTACCTACTGTTAAGGTGGATCGATTTCCATACAAATAAATTTTTGCCATTTATGGACAAATGGAGCATAATTTTACAGTGAAATCACAGCTACTGGCATTTATTTTGGTCTTTATTTGCGGTAAATCACAATTGCTTGAATAAAACAGTTCTACCTAGATTATTTAGAACCACCTTAAAATATAAATGTCAGATTGCTTATTTTCCGGGTACTAAAACATAAATTAAAACGGAGGGCAAATAAAACGTATATATATATATACATATTTACAGCGATGACAGCTTAGTGGTTAGCTCAGCGGTCGGTTCGCATGCCGAAGGGCGTTGGTTCAAACCCCAACAATGAGCTTGAGCTACCGGTGAAGGAAAACATAGTGAGGAAACCATATCATGATGGTAGGGTACTTTTTAGTAATCGGCTGGCTAGCTACCACCCTCAAGTTGAAAATCTGCCGCCAAGCATGTGACAGTGTGTTTCGGTAGCCTCACTTGAGAGTTAGTTCCATTTCAGACTAGGTGTGCTTTACCATCATCGACCACACCGTCACTTAACATCAGGTAAGCTGTGGTCAACACCTAGCCTGTCAACAGTAAAAAAAACGAATGTGTTTCAAATTTAACATAGCAATGCACACTCAGATGCCGCTAAGTGTCTCACAGGCGTTGTTTAGTAGCTTTGGTAGTATGCAGGTTTTTGTATTGTAGGAATAATAAACAAGACAAATACCTTCTACCTGTTGTTATTCAAAGTAGCTTTAACTTTAAACAAGCGCAAAATGTTTCACCTCACTTTAGTTTGCCGACTCTGTTTCGTGTGTTTCCATATTGTATAATGTATGCCCAAATAATTATTGCCAAAGTAGAGCAAAACGGCCGTGAATTAATAACTAACTTGTCACAGGTGCATTATGAGAGGTTTACCTTTCGTAACGACAGGCTGTTTACCGCGACGTCGCTTATGTCCTATTTACACGGCCACCAAAAACTTTTAAGACAACAAAAAATTATTAATCTACACTATAATATTATGAAAAGGAAGAACGATTTGTATTTTTGTACGTTTGTAACACATAGCACGCAGAACTGATGGCCGATGGGGCTCCAAAGTTCTGGAGTGGAGGCCACGAACCGGCAAGCGCAGCGTAGGACGTCCACTCACAAGGTGGACAGACGACTACTTTTTGAAAAAACGGGTAACACCACGGGCGCAGCTAGTAAATAATAAAAAGACAACATGAATAATAACAATAATAATTATAATGGTATTATAGCGTCTCGACGAAGAGTGTTGACCAACATATAAAGAAACTCTCGCTAGACGGTTGGGTCAAGGGTCAGCTTCAAAAGGCAGTAATCCTTGACACGGCACACATTGTTAGGAAATTCCTCACACTGCAGCCCTAACCCCCGGCAGCTTGAGCCCTGCCCGCTGCCGGTGGCATCCTAGTATGTATTTTACATATACCTATATTTAAGAGCGCGTCTAATGCCAGAAAAAATCAGATTCCACCCGCTTTAGTGCGAAGAAACAAGATCGAGAATTGCATGACATGATTTGCAATCTGAGGTATATTTTTTACTGAGTTTTATTAATTTACTCAAAACTTTTACATCAAATTAAAAAAGTAATTGGTGACTTTACTAAAACAATTAGTAGCTATTTGATTAATAAAAAATAATGTGGGGTCATCGCTGATAGTTTCGAGTACCTATTTGAATTAAAATAGTTTTTTTCTGCGGCATTTTTAGTTTTTGTTTTTGTGAAAAACTCCGACCTAATTTCAAAATTCTATCCAGCTATCGTACTTCTTCAGAATTATACCCATGCTTACTACAATATTTATTTGTTGTAATATTTATATTTCTTAATATAGAAGAGTGGCCTTAAAAATACCCCTTTTGAGTTTTCTGACATTAAGCGCAACCAGAAGAAAAATAAATAACTATGAATAATAATTGAAAAAACACAACCACGTAACTTTTTTAAACTAATTTTTAAATGTTAAGAAACGAACAAACACCTCTATTAATTATAATTTAAACTGATACTTCAGTCAAATACAACAAATATATTTTCATACGCGTGTAAATTATACATCCGCTTTCGTATTCATTGAAAAACGCATCACCTTACATTTACACAATTGTTACAACATTTTATGAACGATTCTGATCCGGCTGGTGCGGCCGTTAAGTCGGGCCAATACGGCGGATCTCAAATTGGTGTCACGGATACCAGACATTCAGACCTTGGTGTTGAATAGACGACGGGGTTCCCGTGTATGATTCATGAGATCATTGTTTTGTTCAAGATAGTGAGTTCATAGCCTATTCCAATATAATATATATCGCTAGAGGACGAATAAGTAGAAAGGACTGAGGCGAAGTAAACGTCTGTATTAAAACCTTATTTTTCGAAGAATGTCTGGGGAAATGCGAAGGTTAGACTAATAACGCCTTTCTACTCAGCGCGATTGTCAGCATAAACAAAAGGAATGCTATTTTCATTTATATTACTGCTGCTGTGCTGTTAATAACATTTGCTGGCTGGCTTGACCAATGATGTTACCGGATCAATTGTGTTTATAAAATTGCAAATTGTGTTTATTGCCTTTTCTCATTAAAATAAGGTAAGGCTATATAGTCCACCACGCGAGCCAATTGCGACTTTTTTAAAATTTTGAAATTATGAGATGAACTAGCCGCTCTCCTGATTGTAGATGGTAAAAGATAACATATATGCCCATTGCAGCGATGCACAGATTTTTGGGTAGCAAAACAAAGTCCTGGTCATCGCTGCTTTGGCGGTCATTACTCTGTGACTTTCGATAGTGAGTCTCAACAATCCTGTGACTTTGCCGGTTTTTTGTTGCCTGGCAGATAAATAAAATAAATAAATATCGTTGGACATTACACACAGCGCCATCTGACCCCAAACTAAGCAAAGCTTTTACTATGGAAGTCAGAGAACTGATAGAATACTTATGTAGTTTTATTTGTAAATACAAAGTTATAATACATACAGTACACCCAGACACAGAACAAACATTTGTATATACTACACAATGTTTGTCCTGGTTGGGAATCGAGTTTGTATAAGATTTGTACCTTATTACCTGATTGTATAGTATTTATAACTTTGATTAGGTATCTTATTTACGTCGTTTATCAATGCTAGAAGTAGATACTTGCTATTGTATAGATAAAAGATCTTTATTAACCAATTTTTGTTGGTAAACGGTTTAAATAAAACATTTTTCCATCAGTTTTGCCAAAATAATTTAAATGAGGATATGCCATGCGATTGTTTAACTTTCTGACGTGGTAAGGCAGGTTTATAAACATGAAGCGTTTTATGAAGGCGGTTATTGTACAACATTTACTCTAAGCACAATATGAAATCATGAAAAGGATGAGCTACTCCATAAATTTCGTCAAGAGTAGAGAAATAGCCGACTCTCGCGATTTCAGATTTCAGTGCCGCGATGTTCGTAGTAAAATTTATTCCCCCTGTCGGCTTAGTACAACCCAAGCTAACAGCCTTCTATAATTGTACCGCGTGTTACAAGTGATCGAATTAATATTGGGTTGGGCATTGGCATTTACAACTTATCGTGTAGGTATAGGTTGTATCGTGTACATTTTTCCAAAACCCAATCAGTCATCGATCCCGAAACCCTAAACCCCTCCTTATTGTCCACCATAGTTACGTAAAAAGTATCCGTGCTCCATTTTCATAAATAGGTTAAAGGTAAGAGGTTCGACAATTACCGCCGTCCTTAATGGCGGAATGACTTGGCAACAGCGAAGTGGTTCCCACATCATGTTACTAGAAACTTGGGTTTACAGTAGTATTGGAAAAGATTAATAAAAGATTTTAGATTTTTTTCATTCCAAATATATATATTTGGCCACACTCTACCTATTTTCAAGTAGTGGTGCGGTCGAGAATGAAGCACGCCTACTTAGAAGAAACTTGTTTACTCTAGAGTTGAAGACAGCGAAATATATGTCATTGACACTAATGTAAATGTGACACATAAGTTAATATTGTGTCATAATATTTGACACAGTATATTATAATTATGTGAATATGACTATATGTGACACACATTTGAATGTGACTATACCTGACAGATAGATATCGTATTCGATTCGTACTTATTGGTGATGAAAAGTTGGTAGAAGAAAAACTTTTGAGTCTTGAACACCGCCGGAGGGTAGCAAGTCTCTCAATTTTCTACAGGATTCGTTTCGGAGAATGTGCTACCGAGCTGTAAGACCTTGTTCTTCCATCCCCTTTTTAAAAAAGTAGAAAGATAGAAAAGACGGCCCACTACCACCCATACGTAGTGGAATTTCCTTGGGTACGTACCAAACGTTTTGACTCTATGTTTCTCATCCGTACGGCCAAGGAATGGAACAAGCTACCGGCTTCCTTGTTTCCTGATAGATACAATATCTGGATCTTTTTAAGGTCAGAATGAATAGGTATCTTCTGGGTCTGCGTGCTTCATCTTCGACCACACAATCGCTTAACATCGGGCGAGTTGGTGGTCAAACGCGGACTTATCTGTATTAAAAAAAAAGAAAAAAAAAGAAGAGTAACAAACTTAAAAAAAGGTGAAACTTACTTTAAAAAAATAACATCAGCACTAAAAAGCGAAAAATAAGCTTGATGAAACATTTAATTCAAAGGATAGAAATGTGTAACAATTCTCGTTTACAGGTTTTCAATTTCATTTAAAATAACTTACCTACGTAAATACTAAATTATTTATTACAAAATCTAAACTAACTTGACCTGTTTGAAGTCGGCCTTCAAATTGGTGATTGATATAACGTATTAACGATACCCCATACATTTAAGTTTGTTTAGCTGTTTAAAAGATATGATGGAATAAAGAACCTCACATATATACCTACATACATACCCCTGAAAATATTATCCTTTTTTTTGAGCAATCGTGTAAAAAAGTAATAAAAAAACAAACTTACAAAAACAACAACAACAAAAAACAATTAATTATGTAATAAAAAAATCAATTGATTGAACGTCTTGAAGTTTTTGGATATTAAATTGCAAGACTCTGTTATATACCTACATACATACGTAAAAGTCAAGCTAATAAAAGCGTATTAAAAATTTGCGACTCTGCAGCACGCCTACCGACCGTAGCTGACATAGCGTCGGGTAGCGACTTTGCTAACGGTTATTAGAACTTTTAAACTTACGCAACTCGCCTGGGTTTGCCTAAACCGGATGCCACGGTGATCAATAACCATCAATCTACGTCATGTTAGAACATCGTCTATTAGACATTTTGTACCTAGACTCAAGCCATTGTGACATTCGTAAGAACTGAAAGCGTAGTTTAGAAATTTTCAAGTTATTGTTCTTACCTATGATGTCATCGTGCTAACCAACTTTAATGTACCATTTTATAAGCTGGTATCGCTAGCTCTTTTTTATAGAAATTCTTCTTTGGCGTCGCACTTTGTGCATTTGCCAGTGTCAAGTGTTTTCAAGTATTATAAGATAAGTATAAGATACCAAATTAGATAACAAGGCAGTAAGTAATAACGCTAAGCCACGGTTAACGTCACGCAAAGTAAGCCAAGGTCAAGTCCAGTCATAGCCTAGTAAAGTAGTGGTGACTATAAACTTCGAAAAAGTTTTGGAAACAACACGAAAGATCATCTTTCACCACATTAAGTACCTATATATCACTTTCTTACACCTACGCACGTAACTCGGTACTTTATGAATAGCTTAGGAGTACAAAGCCGAAAGCGGGTGATTGGACTTATTCTACGTTTACTACTGGACACTATGGGAGATAGCTACTCTTTTCCGCATTTTTGTTTTGTCCGATATTTTGGCCAATCTGTTTTGGCATTGTTGATGTTCGCAATACGGTAGTTTGGCCACAATAAGTAATTGGGATAGTGCATTTAGAAAAAAACATCATACATTTGACAAGGTTGCATCGAATTTTTCTATGGAACAGTGTTTCAGATTTCTGTTCATCACCAAAGTTATTTATAATTTGAAAGAGCACACCACAGGTTTGTAACTGTACAGGTTATGAATTACGTGCCTACCTATAGAAAAGTAAATGTAAATAGCCTTCTTCAGACTCGAATAGTATCGTTTCCTATCACTCGTAGCTTTTAGGTGGCTGTTTTATTTTATAGGAATTTTATTCCCTGGCGAACCTCTTCGCTGTTACGATGGGCTATCAAAACATCGCCTGAACGAAACTCAGAGGCACTGTTTATTGTTATGGGGAAAATTAATAAGAAGCCTGTTGGTATTTTGCTCGAAAAAAGTCCCGCACGAAATGAAAGTATAAAGAAAAATATTTAGGGGTTTTCTGTAAGAGTATTGTTATTCTAAGATCTTGAAAGTTTGTTACATAATTATTTATCTCGAATTCATTAGTTTAAAACTATATTTTTAGGCTGCAGAATATGCAACTGTGGTGCTACTTACTTTAACAATCTCCTGCTAAGAAGATTTGCCACCTAGATCTAGAACTTGATAGATTAATCGAAAAAAACAGGTTATATTTAAGAATCACATATGGAAACAATATAATGAGAATTGAGTTTGTTCAGTATTATTATATTTAATGAACTCATAATAAGAAACAAATACAATTAAATAAGACAAACCACGAAATATTTTAAAATAAACATAAGTATTTACAAATTTATAAAAATTACCTAATCTAAAAGTCCATGGGAGGAGGGAAATGTGTCTAGAATTCTGGCAGCATTGCCACGCTGAATGGCAATGATAAGCTTATGACCAAAATAGAGAAGTAGAGGTATCAGGTGGCCAGAATGCTGGATTCTGGCCACCTGAAGCCTCTGGCCTTAACGTTTGGCCAAGACCTGATATAGATCGAAAGCGGCCTGTCCCCACTGACCTAAAGTTTTACCCCAAACCGGCACAAACAAGTACATTGTCGACTTATGTAGCGTCCCACACCAAAGGCCATCCCATCTTCTATGGGATTAGGGTCATCCCGTAGTCGGGTCTCTTGCCGTCATCTTACATTAGTCCGTTCAGTTCTGAAACTGATGGGACGCCGGCACTGACAAAGGCCCGACAGATGACGTCGTGAACTCAAATATTTTATTGAGTTTTAGTATTTATTATACACATACATTTTATTACATAGTAAATTATTAATTGATCAATATTATTCGACTGTTTAGTAAATCCCTAAGCATTTAATCGTAGTTTGCAAGTCGCAAACTATTGAATCGGCCTTTATTAAACTGTACAATATAGTGCTTGCCCATCACCGCCCTCTACCCTAGTCGGATTACAGAATTTGAGTTTTCGTGTTAAATTAGCATATCTGTTGGAATTCGTAATTAAGCGAGGTCTGACGAGGGTTAGAACGGTTTTCGCGCGTATATGATAATGATTCGCATTCCTATTAGATAGGAAATTTATTGTTTGGCACGAATTATAATGCGCTTCCTACTGATTAATCTAGGTAACTAGAATAATTTTGTTCATAATATTTGAACTATGTTCCAAAATCATTTTTTTTAAATAAAAATTTCAAAACCGACAAAATTGATTCTAATTCTAAAGAGTGATTACAATTTTGTTTTTACTGTGGGACTGGCCAGCGCTCATACTTACCTACTCGTTATTAAACTGTGGTGCGTGTGCCAGAGCCCTCCGCTAAAAGACCATGAAATAATTCAATTTATTTAAATTAAAAAACATGTAACAAAAAAGTGATAAAAATTATAGCAGTAAGTATGCATCAGATGAAAGTGTGTGTGTTGTACGAGTGTGTAGGGTGTGCATTTTGTGTGTATCTATGTCTGTTTTTATAATCGCCAAAATAAATTGCACCGTACTGAGTAAGGGTGGGTCGCCAGTGCTTTATAAATATAAGACAGTTTTTTTCGTTATTTTGGCATCATACTTTGTGCATTCTGTCAGTGTCGAGTGATATCAATTTTAAGTGTCTCAAGTGAAATAAGTTTCAGTTAAGTCCAACCCAAGTCCTAGCGAAGTAGTGATGACTTTAATCTTCTACGGAATTTCGGGAACAACACGAAAAAAACTAGTTTTTGATTTGATTCTACATTCATTGTGCGGACCGCTAGATACCCCGAGCGGGTGTTCCCCGATGGATATAATCTGGGTGTCTTCAAGTCAAGAGTGAATCGGTATCTTCTAGGCAAGCGTGCACCATTTTAGACCGCATAATCTCTTTTACCAGTTTTTTATTCCCATGATTACTCATTAGAAACATAACATAATTTATCCTAGGACACAAACCAATGGAATTTCTTATGGAATTTGTCGTCTTCTAAAAAGTTAAAGAGATCTTGATTATAGATGTAGGTGAAACATAGTGATAGATTTGGAGAGTCAGGCGGGTCTGGTGCTCGATCTTCCATCAATCAGATAGATTGGTGATCGATTACATGCCCTACCACGGGTGCGAGAGACGCTGCGATAAATAAATAATTTAACACTTTTTTACGAACGTGTTAAGAAGCTTTCATTAGGTGATGCCAGTTTGTTTTAGTACCTCAGTTAATGCCGTTAATACCGTGGAAGATGGTACAGCCATATGAAGGTACGACCATAAGTATGCAGTGCGTTGAAACTTTGGCACAGTCACATCTTTTTGGCACGGCTGAATTAGCAGAAAACCTCAGAAGACGAAAGTGCATTGGACAGAGTGGGTACATCTGCCGCCAAGCATCTATCGGTTTGTTCTCGCACCCACAGATAGCCAGTTCCATCTCAGGCTTGGTGTGTTTACCATCTTCGACTGCACCGTCAACTATATTTTTTTTTTTAAATGCCATACAACGTGGCGATGGGGACAACGTTTTGGAAACTAACATTTATAGCGGCTTCGTAGCTTACGTATAAAGTTGATTGTGGTGTGTATGTATTATTTTGAATAATTGATTTGTTGTGTCCGTTAAAGAAAGAAAAAATAACAGAACGTTAATGTTACAAATGCAATGAAATCGGTTTCGATAGAGTTCATAAAGCATCTAGGTACACCTCGCGTGCTTGCTTGTAACCGTTAGTGCAGCGGGCGGATTCACTCGAGGATCCGGAGTAAGTACTGTTAAATAACATTACGCGGAATATTTCGAGTAATCTGGTCGCACCTTGCTTGCGAAATGATATACCTACTAGCTGTGCCCCGCGGTGTTACCCGCTACATGTTTTCAGATAAAAAGTAGCCTATGTGTTAATCTCAGTCATGTGTTGGTCTCAGTCTCCATACCAAATTTCATCCAAACCCGTTCAGAAGTTTTTGCGTCATCCTTTCATCCATCTATCCAAACATTCACATTTATAATATTAGTGAAATAGATGTCGAGGCGGGGTGTCATGCCACAGTTTAGGTACGATCGGCAGCCTTTCCTCACCGTGTGACAAATGAAAAAGGCTGACCGCTCACCATTCGATTCGCAAGCTATATATCTAGCACGGATTTCTTGTAACTTGACAGCCGTATTGGTTCATTTATTTATTTATTTATTAAGGTACGCCAACAGCACACATATTGTTAAATTTACAAAAACACATTGCGTAAAATTATGTTCGGATACATGCGCCAGTTATAGGCATACACAGCTTGATTAACATATTACTCATTGGTACTGCTTTAAGAATTGTTGAGTGTGGGCTCGATTCCAACCCAGGAGACACATTTTGTGATAGAAACAAATGTTTGTTCTGTGTCTGGGTGTTCTGCATGTATGTATTTACAAAAAAAAGTATTTAAGTATTCTATTAGTTATCTGACTTCCATAGTACAAGCTTTGCTTAGTTTGGGGTCAGAAGGCGCTGTATGGAATATCTAAAAAAATATCTTCACGTGACAACCAATTTTATTTACACGAATTACATTGTTTTGTAGTTATTATTCTTGAGTTTTTTACGTGGTAGACAGACATTCTACCAATGAACTAACAGGGCTGTCAAATAATTGCTTTAGTTTACAATATTTATATCTATAAGTTTCAACTTTGTTGCTAAAGCAGTTTCGATAGAGCGGTACCAAGAAGAATGATCACACGTGTTTAGTACATAGCTTTGCACGCAATAGATCTTGAGGTAAATTCCATGCCAGCTAAAATACTGGCAAAGGAAAACTTTGTGATGAAATCATAGAATTGACGCTGTGTTAAAGAACTTTCTAGTATCCGGCTGGCTACCAGCTACTACTATCAAGCTGAAAATCTTATTGCTAAGGAAATACAGCATGTTTCTACTTGTAAGTCGAGTCAAGTTTTACAGTAAACTGGGCTTAACCTAATGAAGTTAATATAGATATCTGCGGCAGAATCCACGTTGACCAAAACATCGCAGTTAATTCCAATTATTATAGGAGGCGTAACTTTTTACGGTTATTTTACCTTTACCCATAACATGAGCAACTTAATAAACCCATGGGAATATATGACATCTATATTGTTGTCTTTTTATTGTTTTGTTATTGTCTTTATTATGTTTATTTGTTTATAATAGGTAAATATTAATCTTTAGATCTGGTACGGAGTTAGATAGATACTCGTGGATATATAACCTCTTTATTGTTCATACCAACACAGTAGAAAAATAAATAAAAAAACTACTAAATTTAACAATTTTTCATTTGCTATTGTGCTGCTAAGAAATTACCTACAATCAAAATTAATAAGAAACCTTTTACTAAACCTAAGGTTGCCTGAAAGAGATCGATAATAAAACGGTAAGGTCGCCAGTAGTTAGACTTGTTACTGAAGTTTATTTTCTTTTTAATGCAATCTTTGGTGTGAGCTATAAAGAGTATAATTAATCAATCATTTTCGTACAAAGTCACTTTTGAAAAACGTCAATTTTACAGAATGACGATGACGTTGTTCATAATGAGAATAGAATGATAAAGTATTATACTGAAATTCGGCTTAGTAAACCCCAAGCTTATAAACTTGTTAAGATGTAATATCTCAAATGCCGCAGTGTCTCTACCACAGACTGAGATTTCGTCTCCAAAGAGCACGGCGTCTGTTTAATCTCTTGTGTCGTCGAGGCCATCTCGGGTCACCATTGTCAGCCGGGGTAGATGACACTCCAGACGCGGACAAGCAGCCGACCACCTATCTAGCGCGCTTGTGTGACTTGTACACTTGTAGCGCAAACTTTGGAGTGACTGAAACTATTTTTGCAAAATGATCAATTTATGTTCAAGTTATTAAATAATAATAATAAATTTTTTGCATAAATTTTTACATGAAACATTCAGTTCTTAAATTTTGTATAGGTAAGCTATCTAAATAATTAAGGGTAGATTGTTGCCGGACTAGGCATTAGGCCTGTGTTTCAGCATGCACCGCCCTCCCCACTTGGATGCTACTAGCATGCAATCAGCCCACACTACCACTCTTATCACTGCCAATACATATCCTATACTATTCATAATTATATATTCGTAGCTTTATGCTTCAGATATAAACAACAAGTAGTACTTTTATCCTACAGGCAACATCGCATCGCATCGCATCGCATGAAGCTTACTGAATGAACATCATTGATAGAACTTCATTTTGAAAGTTCGTTTAATCACATATTATTATACAAACATAATTATAATGAAATGTTGTGTTTTATATATAAATAAATATAGTAACTTATTTATTTATTTATTATATAAAAATAAATAAATAAGTTACATAGTATTTAGTAAAATCTTGAAAAGTGATCGATGAGATACATTTTCAGTATCACTTACAAGAGATTCTAAAGATTTTTTTTTATATAAAGGTAATGAGATGAACAAGACTCCTGATTGTTAGAGATTCCTGCAATGGTTATTATATACCTACAGTCTGTCTATAACTAATGGACAATGTTTATGAAAAATATGGTTCACAATTAACTCGTTTGTCGTGGATGGTCACGCAGTTGTATACTTGTATTAGTAAAATTTAAAATGGCTACCTCAAACGAATATCTACGTCACATAGAAGAGTTATATGGAGTGGGCGGTTATTGACTGAGAGTACTCGACGATACATCACCCCGTAGTTGGTAGGCTCGACGCACAGTCTGGTTTAAGTTAACGCTAACATAGATCTTAACTTATGTTAGTTTTTTAGGATTCCGTACCCAAAGGGAAAAACGGCACTCTATTACTAAGACTCCGCTGTCCGTCTGTCTGTCCGTCTGCCACCAGGCTGTATCTCATGAACCGTGATATACAGTTGAAATTTTCACAGATGATTTATTTATGTTGCCGCTATAACAACAAATACTAAAAAACAGAATAAAATAAATATTTTAGGCTCCTATTCAACAAACGTAATTTTATAGATAATGTTACGGAACCATTCGTGTGCGAGTCCGACTCGCACTTGGCCGGTTTTGTTTTACGTATGCGGCATTACTCACGTTAAATTTTATCGAAAACTCTGACTATAGCCGGAACAAAACGAAAACCAAGTCAAAACTACGTCAGTTTCCATAGTTATGTTAGTTTCTCTTATACATGACTGTGACTTGCCGCGGTCTGGTCCAATATATTTCGACGACTTTTATTGTTAAGAATTTTATTTAAAAATCGTCATCGCCAGCCCATGCCAGCCAGTTTCATTTTGGGAAGAAATACTAGGTCTCTTTCGTCATAACTACACAGTTGATAACGCGAGGTTAAATGTTAGCACATTTTGGTGATCTTTGTGGTTTTACACAAAAACTGTTTAAGTTGATTTGAACCTGTTTGAACCCGGATTAATCACTGGCACCGATTTCGTTGCAAAAAGAGTTACAATGGGTGATTATGTGTGAACAGTAGTCGAGCTAATGAACAGTATAGGTTATCTCCTTCATTGTTTTAAGAATTGAGCCTACCACAAACTGGTACGGCTTACGGTAGCGGTTGGCGGCAACGAATTTCGAAGTACTCAACGTAATTAAACGTGAGTGATCCCTTGGCATGTGTTACATAGTATTTCTAATTTTTTTAAAAGATATACCAACATATAATGTACGTTTCGATACTTATTTATTTTATAGAAGGTCATAAAATATATACCTTTTATCCCAAGAACTTCTTTTAGAGTAGAAATTAACGCCTTTTATTGTTCATATAGCTTTTGTCGACACCACGAAAAAGGTTACATTAAATTTTATTCTTCAATAAGATTTTCATTTAAATTGTTGACAGGCTAGGTGTTTGACCACAGCTCACCTGATGTTAAGTGACGGTATGTTGAAGATGGTAAAGCACACCTAGCCTGGAATAGAACTGGCTCTCAAGTGAGGCTGTCAGAACACACCGTTAGACGCTAAGCGGCAGATTTTTAACTCGCCAGCTTCAACTTGGTGGTTAGCCAGCCGAATTATAAAAAGTACCTTACCACCATGCTGTGGATGTTTTCCTTTTCCGGCAGCTCAAGCTCATTGTTGGGGGTTTGAACCCATGTCCTTCGGCATGCGAATCAACCGCGCTAACCACTGAGCTATCATCATCGCTACTGAATGAAAAGATAAGAACGACTGCTAAAAAATAGCCAGTATCACAGAGGCAAGTGTATCAGTGACAAAGTTTGTCTATCTTTTCTTGGGTATCTTTACAAGTTTTTAACCTTTTCCGTAAATTTTTCCAAAAAAATGCTTTCGTACAAACCTTGTCCCAACAATTACAAATACGTAAATAATTAATACAACGTAAAATAAATCAACATCGGTCGAGCCTTTCTCAAGTGAAGCCGTTAAATATATTATGGAAATTGATTTCTCTTATGAGTAAGTGTTGAAGAAACGACGCTTTGGTTTGTATACTCTTGGCTGGCGCACTTATGACGTCCCTGCCTTGTCTAGACAGATAAATTGGAAGAAAGCACACTTATGTAGGTACTCCTTACAAACATAGTTACATTTCTTTTGTACATCAATGTATTCTGAACTTTTAGAGCTATTTTTTTGTAATGTAAAAGTAATGAGACGAATGATACGCTCTCCTGATGGTAAGAGATAACACATGTTCATGATCATTGCCTCAATGCACAGAACCGTCAATAGCAAAATAAAATCCGGGGCATCACTACTTTGGCACTCATTACTTTGACACTTTCGACGGTTAGTCTCAACAGCCCAGTAATTTCGATAGCTGCAGTACCCTTTAAACTGGAACATAGTAATGTTTGTACACTACTGCTTGGCGGAATATCTGGTACTGCGGTGGTACCTACCTAGACGACTTCCTGCTAAGAAAATCCACCAACAGCTAACACAAAGTCAGTTAAAGCTTACGCTAAAAACTCAAGTTGTTGCAATTTTTTTTAAACTCACCTTTAAATGTCTCTAAGTAATTAACATTAAAGCAGCGTTGTCTATGGGCCATATCATGAGCTTTTAATACCATTCAAGGTGGGCGTTCAAGAAATAGTTATGCGACTGAGAACCGTATTGTGCAGCCATGCCATACGTAATCGCGTAGTTTCTTTGTGATCGCCTTTTTAGAAACAATAAAAGGTCTCAGTTGTGCTCCTTGATCAGAGCGTCTGATTAGTTTCATTTGTAATATCTATGATCAAAGGACATATATGCAAAATGTCATCAAAATAAAAATAAAAACATTTTTTTTAATTTATTAATAAACATCTGTGTCATTACTATTTTACAATTTTTTTATTTGGTCTATGTATAGGTATACGTTTTAAATTAAATAAGATAACAAAAATTATTACATTTCTATGAAATAATTGTTAGTTCAACAAATAAATTATTTGAAACTAAAATACTTTATACGTGTATATATATATACATATATATGTATAACCCACCTCTTTTAATACCTTTTTTCTATTTTTGGCGTGCACGATAAATAGTTTATCTATGTTAATCTATGTTTGTTTTGTGAGATAAATACATACTTACTAAATAAAAAAATCAACTTTATTACACACCAAACATATGTACATACAATAACATAAAAAAAAAATATAGGTAACAATATATTACCTATAACACACAAATATGAAACATAAAAAATAAATATAAAATATCTAAGTCGAAAAATTCTTGTGTCGACACCTTGGCGCCGTCTCATCTTCCTGTGACTTCGGGACAAGCTGGTGCTGCCGCATCTAAAGCTGAAAACTTCAAACGGCACAAATATAGTTATTTGGATAGAATGTATCTTTTTGTGCCGTTTGGGGTTGAAACTTTAGGTCCGTGGGGGCCGGCCGCTCTCGAACTGTATCGGGACCTGGCCAAACGTCTAGAGGAGGCTTCAGGTGACCAGAATGCTGGTATCTACTTTGGTCAAAAGCTAAGCATTGCCATCCAGCGTGGCAATGTTGCCAGCATTCTGGCCACATATCCCTCCTCTGACGGTTTTTTAGACTAAGTTTTTTGTATACATTTTGTAAATAGTATAATTTAAGGTATTTTTTAAATATCTAAGTATTATAATATTATCAAGTAAAAATAATACCAATTTGTATTTAAAATAAGTAAAAGCGTATTTATACTTGTAATACAAATAAGTCTT
The DNA here is from genome assembly GCA_905404145.2 of Biston betularia. Taxonomy (NCBI): domain Eukaryota; kingdom Metazoa; phylum Arthropoda; class Insecta; order Lepidoptera; family Geometridae; genus Biston; species Biston betularia. The sequence goes on from FR989879.1 coordinate 9,951,533, forward strand.
ACCAATTTTCTCGCTCCAAATGCCAAGTACCTAAAGATAAAATTAAGGAATGCTTAACAAATCCTTGGATCCATAAAGCTTTAACTCAGAAGATACTTTGAAACTTTCGGGAATTTGGCGACGTTACGAAGATTGGAAGTCGATTCTAGACAAAGAATTAGATTCAAATTATAATATGTATTTGATAAACGATAACACTTGTAAAGATATAATTCTTGTGTAGATTTTTTTATCGTTATTAGGCTGTGTTATTCGCTCACCTGATGTTAAGCGACGGTGTGGTCGAAGATGATAAACAGACCTACCTAGCATGGAACTCAATTGACTAGAGAGGATATCGAAACACCGCGGCAGATTTTTAAGTAGAACGTAGCTAGCCAGCCGAGTACTAGAAAGTACCCTACCCTACCACCATGCTATGATTTCTTCACGATGTTTTCCCTGGGAATGGGAATGGAATTTGTGAATTCTGGCGTGTAAACCGACCGCGCTAACCAAAAACATCGCTTTTGATTCTAACTCAAAAATGGCGTAACTTTTAGCTAGGTACTAGATAATTTAATTCAATTTTAACCTGGATATTTTTTAACTTGTAGGTAATATGTTTAGACTATACATATACATATTAAGCACATGGTCAAGTTTCGTTTCTGAAAGATCTGTGTGCATTATTATTTCAACGGCAACAAGCAAAGCTTACTTTTACCATCAGCGTAATTACTTGCTTATTATTTTGCTAAGTTACTTAATTATAATTTACTAATTTTTCATATATGTATACATATGTTATATTTAAAAATTAAATACATATAAGTTAATCAATAAAATAAATAAATATGATTATTAATTTAAATATTGCACCGGGTACAGTTAGGGATGGGTTATTTTCTTAGTGCTGTGTTGTGATTTTTTTTTATTTTATTTTATTTAGTATAATTTTTTTTTTTAATTTATAACTTTAAGTACATTAGACGATTATTTATTATTTGAATATTTAATAACATAAATTAATATTTATTATTCAATATTGATTATTTATTAAAACTTAATATTATAAATAAATAAGTTTTTTTTTTTTTTATGTAAGATGTAATGAGACGAACGAGACGCTCTGCTGATGGTAAGAGATAACGCCTATCCATGACCATTACAGCGATACACAGAACTTTGAGTAACAAAACAAAGTCCAGGGCATCACTGCTTTGGCGCTCATTACTTTGAGACATTCGATGGTTAGTCTTAACAGCCCAGTAATTTCGCTAGCTGCAGTACCCTTCGAACCGGAACACAGTAATTTTTACACACTACTGCTTAGCGGCAGAATAACTGGTACTGCGGTGGTACCTACCTAGACGACCTCCTGCTAAGGAGTTCTACCACCAAGTAAAATGCTATTCAACAACAAAATGAAATATATGTATATAGGTATGTAATTCAACAATGTGTAATGTATATTTTATAGTATAACAGAAATATATTTGCACTCTCTTAGTCTCTCTATAAAAAATCAGCATCGCAATCAGGTTTTTATTAGCCTTTATATTGTTAACCCGTCACCGGATATCTGACACAGATCTATGAAAACTGAAGTAGATTTGACACATGTCATGAATTATACTACTTCTAGAGTAGAGATCTTGTTTTGTACTTTAAGTTATCGTATGTGTTTAAAACTTTACATGACAGCCATAGTTAGAATACCCAGTTTTTCATAAGCGAATAATACTTTACAGAAATAAACTGGAATCTGACGCAGATACTATTCATTTGATATAGCTGCAACGTTTAGCCTAATTAGCAAGTAAAATGTTACTTGTGTCATTCGACCACCTACTATCGATCTCTTGGAGTGCGCTCCAGAAGTTGCCAAGTTTCAATTCACAACTTTGCATTATTTATAACCCCTGAAGGTCCGGCACCGTTTCTCTTTTTCGCTTCTTTAAATCTCTGGCAAAATTAAAGTTTCACTAACAAATTGGTGCGATTACAGTCGTGAAACAAAATACCCAGCTCGAAGTACCATAAATTAAGCGCGCGAAAACTAAGCCGACAATTTTTTAAGGTTTTGTCTGCTATCCATAATCCAGCTACTCAATTCGAACGACGCTGACGCGATGCCGGCTGACGGCGCTTTTTCTTTTAACAGTTTTGGCGCCGGACCGGTTCTTTCACTTTCCAGCGGTCCATTGACCAAAGGCTTCGAGCGAATCATCTCAGCGAATGAGTCAGAACGATCAATTTTTTGGGTGCTTTCTCCCACACCTGCCCGAAAGGGGCACGGATCACGGATGCGAGCACTTTCCACTGGGGGAAATGGGAGCAGTGTTTTGCATGGCCTTGATTCTGCGGCTGGCGGCTGGCGGAGGCTTGCGCGCTAGTCTGTGCCCGACCTCTGTCCACAGAGCACGTATCGCGTCTCGCGGCTCCGACGACGACACGCGTGTGATCGAAGTGCAGTGCAACTTGACGTGCCAGTGTTTATAACTATTCTGTTACCAATCTTGTAAATCTGGAGCGACACAGGATTTCTCCGGGGTGAGTTACGAATGAGGATTTTTTTCTCTCCGTGTTTGTTTTTATTAGCGCGCGGTTTGTTTTTGTTTATTTTGTGGATAAGCACCCATAAGATTGGCGTTTTTATGGTTTGTCTGGAATGTGCTGTTCGCATGCTGCAGTGAGTTCGCGGCGCGCACGCAAAAATGTGAAAGTTACTTATATAGACGTGTAGTTCAGCGGCGCGCGCGCTTCTTGGAGCTCGGCAAGTATCGCGGTGGTCATGCACTGCTGATTCTATAATACAATTACTTAGTTCTAACTGAAATTTATCTATTAACTAGCAACTAATTAAAATTAGGCACTTAATTCTAATTAAAAGACGGAAAATCTAGTCCATCAATGGTATAACATGAAATAAGCTTATATAAACTGTCTCCTTGGTCTTTTAATCAAAATTTGTAATAGTATATTACAATTAGGACAAAGTAAATAATTGCTTATTTAATTTCTAGCGTCTTTGTGGTAAATACCGTGTGGTCACACTCGTAGAAAGTTCAGAAAGTTTTAAAGGGGTTGGGGATAGTCTTTGCCCAGTAGTGGGATAACATAGAGTAATATATAAGGTACCTATTACCTATTCTATTACCTCAAAACATTGCCACAAATCTTGGGGTAGAGCGTGAATAAATGAAATTTAGAGCAAATCGTTATAAGCGTTCATGAAAACTCTTCAAAATATATGATATTGATCACTTACTTATTTTGATAAGCAATGATATAGCCAAAGATGAAACGCAGATTTAGGAGATACCTGTACCTAATAAAAAAAAATCTCTCAATAAAGAAGTAGATAGATAGATATAACTCTTTATTGTGCACATCATAAATAGAAAAGAGTACACAGAACAATAAAACCTTATTAACTAGTGCCACAAGTGACGGCCTTATCGCTAACAGCGATCTCTTCCAGGCAACCAAGAAAAGAAAATACGATAGAAAACGTAAGAAACATACGGGAGATGTAACACTAATGTGAAAAAAATAAAATAAAATCAGGTCAGTCTGTACTTCATACCAAGGCTAATTCTTATCTCATTTCACTTATAATGTTATAAATGCAGATATTTGTGAGTGAGTGCGTACATGTGTATGTTTTTTTACTTCTTTATAACGGCTGAATGCAAATACCTTCGCTAAGTGGTAGCTCCTTAGCAGGATGTCGGCTATGCAAGTGCCTACCAGTGCAGTATTAGATAAATAAATAAATATCGTAGGACTATACACACAGCGCCATCTGACCCCAAACTAAGCAGAGCTTGTATGATGGAAGTCAGATAACTGATAGAATACTTAAATACTTTTTTTTTTTTTGTAAATACATACTTATGATACATACAGTACACCCAGACACAGAACAAACATCGATGTTAGTCACACAAATGTTAGTCCTGAGTGGGAATCGAACCCACGCCCTTCAGCTCTCGAAGCAGACATGCTACCAATGAACCAACAGGACTGTCGTCAAATTGACTTGTCAATACTTTGCCGTTAAGCAGTTGTGTGTGAACATTACTGTTCCGGTTTGAAGGGTACATAAACTAGCGAAATTACATGGCTGTGGAGACTTACCATCAGTTATGAACACCAAAGCAGCGATGCTCTGGGCTTTGTTTTCTTACTCAACGCTTTGGATACCGTTGCAATGAACATCACCTTCCGGAGAGCATTTGTATGTCTCATTACTTTTCCACAAATAAAAGGTTGAATAATAAATACGGAAAACGCACATGATATCTTCGTATACATCTAGTTTTACAACACAAGAAATAGGTAGCCAGGTAGGGGCCTGCGTTTTGGGAACTATTCCCATTAATAGCGACCTTTTAGATTAGTTATTACTATTTTAAATGTTTCTTGTTTTATTTAATATGATTACGTAAACAAAGAAATTAAAAAAAGTAAAAAAAAACAGAACAAAAAGAAATCGGTATAGGTTACTGTTTTACCATTAACTTAAATATTACCATTGGACCTTTAACTTTAACGTTGAACTTGCTAACTTGAACTTACCGATAAGTCGACCCGATAATTTAACAGTTAAATAATTAAGTTATGAAGCTTTAACAGCGAGTTACTGTAAACTCGACTCGTGGGTGATTGTGTGATTAATTTAATAATTTCTAGCATACACGCGAACATATAACTACGCTGGATGAAAGTAATGTTTGATTAAAACGAAATCGCCAACTATAATTAAACGAACATACCAATTTAATTTCAACATTTGCTCAATTTACATTTTTGGGTTTGCCTAAATAGATATTTATATTAATCGAATAACAATTTATTTATTTGTTTTTAAGTGATTTAGTGAGCTTAATAAGTAAATTATTTTTACAATGAAAACTGACGTGATTCTGACACATTTTTGTTTTAATTATGCGGAATTACTCACGTTTAATTATATCGGAAACTCCGAGTATAGTTTCGGTCACCTCTTATGGCTTTCTTCATGCACGATCGGTGTCAAAGTCGGTTATAATTGGAGTAGGTATCCGACGTAAGTAGGCAAAACAAAAACAATATTCCTTTACCTTTGAGCATAGTTTTTTTTAAATCGTTTGTTACATTTAGTATACTTAGTAGTTTATTGATCGAAGTTTAAAATGTACTTATTGTTAAGTACCTTTAAAATAAATAAATAAATGTCGTAGGACTATACACACAGCGCCATCTGGCCCCAAACTAAGCAGAGCTTGTGTGATGGAAGTCAGATAACTAATAGAATACATAAATACTATTTTTTTGTAAATGCACCCTATAATACATACAGAACACCCAGACACAGAACAAACATTTGTTTATTCACAAAATGTTTGCCCTGAGTGGGGATCGAACCCACGCCCTACAGCTCTCAAGGCAGATATACTGTCAATAAGCCAACGGGGCTGTCAAAATGTATATCTTGTGTAGCAGTTTCTAATCGGTTTCCGCGGAAACCTGAAGCTCCATCAAAATGCAACAGAAAAAATTAAAAGAAATACGCTATTTTTCAGCCCAATATTTATTAGGGTGCAATGATATTACAGTCAAGGTGATATAAAAGTCTTAAAAACATAATTTGTTTAATATTATCGTAATTATTGGCAATTAATTTTCTAGTCAAAAGGCTTGCGGTCTAAGTAAAATAAATATCAGTATATATAATAATCATCTAAAATAAATGTATAAGACGTGTTCATGTGCGACCGAGATCAATAGTAAACTTTTTCAGCACATACTAAGATGCGAAGCGGGATGGATAAACGAGCTCCTCGTAGACCCTTCCACAAATTCCACCTTTGTGTAGTGGAGACCTCTACCTACCTATTACTAACTATTTACATGCCAAGAAACGCAGCGAAGTTTCAGGATTTTTTAAAACCTGAAAATGAGATTGATTTTATTAGTATGATGATGAGATGGCGCTGTGTGTGATGTTTGATGACAGCCCTGTTGGCTCATTGGTAGCATGTCTGCTTCAAGAGCTGTGGGGCGTGGGTTCGATTCCCACCTAGGACAAGCATTTTGTGATATAAAACCAAATGTTTGTTCTGTGTCTGGGTGTACTGTATGTATTATAAGTATGTATTTACAAAAAAAAAATATTTAAGTATTCTATCAGTTATCTGACTCCCATAGTACAAGCTTTGCTTAGTTTGGGGTCAGATGGCGCTGTGTGTAATGTCCTGCGATATTTATTATTTATTATTATTATTATTATTATTTATTTATTTATATCTCTATTTTGATAAAGTGAAAAAATGTAATATATACTAGCAACACTCCAAGTTTTACCCGATGTCTAAAGCTGTTTTCTATTTTATATCTATTTTTTTGGGATTAAAAGTATGAATTCAAACTTACCGTATGAATACATAAATAATAAATAAAATGTCTCATATTTCACACGGTACCATTTAGCCCAAACTAAGCAAAGTTAGTATTATAAAAAAAACTTATAAATAAATACTTTTTTTTTTTGTAATTACATACTTATAATGAGGAACGCCCAGACTGGATAATCATCTATGTTCGCCACATTTATGTGTAAATGTTTGTCCTGGGCGGGAAAAGAATGCACGCCCCACAGCTCAGGATGCAAAACCACTACCAAATAAGGTAACTAGGTAGTAATAGGTAACTAGGTTTTGTAGCGATGATAGCTCAGTGGTTAGCGCGGTAGGTTCGCATGCCGAAGGGCGTGGGTTCAAACCCCAACAATGAGCTTGAGCTGCCGGTGAAGGAAAACATCGTGAGGAAACCATAGCATGGTGGTAGGGTACTTTCTAGTACTCGGCTGGCTAGCTACCACCCTCAAGTTGAAAATCTGCCGCCAAGCATCTAACGGTGTGTTCCGGCAGCCTCACTTGAGAGCCAGTTCCATTCCAGGCTAGGTGTGCTTTACCATATTCGACCACACCTTCACTTAACATCAGGTGAGCTGTGGTCAAAACAACTAGCCTGTCAACCATAAAAAGAAAAAAATAAGATTAACCAAATACTTTTTGACCAAGTATCACATTATTCGTATTAAAAAGTATGAATAATGTGATACTTGCTTATCTAACATGGAAATTAATGTCAGCTATACAAAATCTGCTCACCCCAACAAATATCACCTACTTACCTAATTTTGAAAAACTCGCCACTTTCACGAAAGTGACTTTTACGTTACGCTAATCTCGCCTCACGATCCATCAACAATGAAAAGAAAAGATTTCTCCTTCGCCTCCTACTCCAACATTTATATAAGCACTTTCAATTATATAACTGAACATTGAAATGGCGACATGTGTAGGTATTAGATTAATGACCACTAACGTTGCGTGTAAAGTATAAAATAATTGTCTCCCATTCTTGTTCCATCGTTTTAATACATAGCTAAAATCATTCTTTAGATGGAATTGATTGCAGCAGGAGTTACTTTGCAGAAGTTCATTATACTACTAGCGAACACCTCGCGGTTTCACCCGCTTGGTTCCCGTACCGATGCAAACACAGGGATAAAAAGTGGCCTATGTCACACGGAGAAAGTGTAGCTTTGATAGCTCAGTGGTTAGCGCGGTAGGTTCGCATGCTGAAGGGCGTCAAACCCCAGCAATGAGCTTGAGCTGCCGGTGAAGGAAAACATCATGAGGAAACCATAGCATGGTGGTAGGGTACTTTCTCATGCTCGGCTGGCTAGCTCCCACCCTCAAGTTGAAAATCTGCCGCCAAGCATCTAACGGTGTGTTCCGGTAGCCTCACTTGAGAGCCAGTTCCATTCCAGGCTTGGTGTGCTTTACCATCTTCGACCACACCGTCACATAACATCAGGTGAACTGTAGTCAAACACCTAGCCTGTCGACTATAAAAAAAAACAGCTTCCCAACGGTGAAAGAATTTTTGAAATCGGTCCAGTAGTTCGGAGCCTATTCAATACAAACAAACAAACAATCAAATCTTTCCTCCTTATAATAGTATATTTTCGTTTATAAGTCATTTTGGTTACAACAAGGACGTAGATATATTGTAAACTTAAAACAATATCATCCTCCGGAATACCATCAGATGAAAGTTAATTAAATCGCTCAAAAAGCACGAAATAGATCGAAAAAAATATATTGGTGTAGCATATTATGCTCGATTCCCATTACAGGACCGAGACGTTAGGTGCTCTATTGGGAAATTAGTTTATCTGTCGCGCATTTCCACAATAGTAGTCTGTACCCGGATCTATTTGACACCTGTCACATCTATTGACAGCAGTGTGGCAACCGATACTTGTGTGATGTACACTTAGCTTAATCGATAATATAATCAGATGGACGCAATCCGAACACAATTTTCTTATCCTTTGTGTTTTGTCTCTATGTAAAAGTAATGAGACGAACGAGACGCTTTCCGGCTGGCAAGGGATATACGCATGTCCATGACCATTGCAATGATACATAGAACTTTGAGTAGTAAAACAAAGTAATGAGCAGTAATGCCCCTCAGGGCATTACTGCTTTGGCGCTCATTACTTTGAAAATTTTGATGGTTAGTCTCGACAGCCCTGTAATTACTCTAGCTGCAGTACTCTTCAAACTGGAACACATTAATGTTTACACACTACTTCTTGGCGGTAGGATATCTGTACTGCGGTGTTATCTACCAAGACAACCGCCTGCTAAGGAGATCTAATACTACGAGTAAAGGGATTTAATAACCCAAGGTCGAAAAGGAATATTAATTTATTTAGGTTCTTAAACTGTCTACTAGCGGGTGCCAGAAACTGCCTTTGATTTCACAGATTTCATACAGACAGCGAGGTCTGTGTTTCCCGTTAAGTACAATTTGAACGTCAACAAAATTAGAATAAACAGGTTGCTATGTTAGCATGCGCCATGTGGTACAACGCAAAAACTTTTTCAATTAAAAAAAAAACGTTTATTTTATTAAAAATTGATGAATATTACCACCCTTCTCCGGACTGTTCTTTTAGTAAAAATCCTGTGGTTTATTTTCTAAAATACGTTAGCAAATTTCTCAGAACTCATTTGTGAGGGCTTAAGATCGATCTCACAACTGTAAGATGTCTTTCCACCCAATTGGGGATATATGACTATAGGACTTGAAATATTCGTGTGCATGTAATAAATTAGCGTATGTCATACAAAACTTGCTAATCTTCACCTATCTACGCAACATTATATCTATACTAGTTTTTTCTAATCTATGTTGGTCTATAGTTTTAATAATCTTTCCGATTAACACTAAATAGGCTTGCGTTTGACCGTCAACTCGCAGATGCGTTCTACAATGGACTCAATTACCTTGAAAAAACCGATTCACTAGCGACTTAAAGGCAAACAGATTTTAACTATTGGGGAACAACCACTCGAGCAGCAAATTCCAACAAATGTTGAAGGAAACATACAACTTGATCAAGAAAGAACCTTTTCCTTTTAAAGGTGATGGTTAAAATCATAATAACTGGCATAGTTTACAGGCAGATCTCTCCTAATGGCACGAAATAGCTAATTGCCTCATAACGAGGCCTTTACAAGCATTACGCAAACACAAACATACATTAACTGCACTAAGCTAATTGGAAAAGGTTCAATTTTCCGTCAAAACTTCAACTTCTCGCTGAAACTGAAGTGTGTTAATACTAGAAGTGTTCTGAAGGCAAATTGGGTGAAAAGCGGTGCCGTAAGTCGTTTATATAAATTACAACGTAAACGATTGTTATAATTCTATTGTCCGTCATTTTCTTAATTTTAAAACAATATTGATTTAACTAATGTTTTTCTTTAGTTTTAACAATACACAATGAGGTATTGAGTAAAACACTAAATGCTATGAAAAACCATGACGTTCTCGACCGCAACATCCTTAATAATTTTATTAAAAGCATCCTCTTTTACAATAAATTAAAGAAGATTACCTTAATTTTTTCGGGAACGCAGAAAGTTCATTGTCATTGGTCGCATTGTATCAATGCATGTATAAAAAATATTGATGTTTTGTTCATTCACGAGTCTGGAAAAGTGATATGATGTGGTGAAATAATACTTTTCGCGTTGCTTCCAAAACTCTTTTGAAGTTTGTAGTAAAGTCAACACTACTAGGGCATAACCGGACTTGACCTTGACTTACTTTGCCTGTGAGTAAGATTTATTTCACTAGACTTATCTTAAAATACTTGAAAACATGGACATACATGGCACTGGCAAATGCACAAAGTGGGATACCAAAAACAAGTATAATTATGTCGGAAAAGCCAACTTATTTTCGGCCGTATTCGGTGGCCTTCTTCAAGGAGACAAAGCAAAAACGTAAAAACTTGAGTTATCCCGCGTAAATAAAACAAAAATCTACCCAAATTTTTACTAACCAAATTATATTTAGTTTTAATTTTAAACTTTTGCGGTGTGATAAATCCAAATTATAATTCTAACAAAAGTTTGTCATATTTTATTTGTTGTCCTTTAAGCGTACCACAAACAGACGCGGCTTTGTGTAACGGCCCGATACGCGTCCGGCTTAAACTTTTTTTTTTTTTTTTTTTTTATGGTTGACAGGCTAGGTGTTTGACCACAGCTCACCTGATGTCAAGTGAAGGTGTGGCCGAAGATGGTAAAGCACACCTAGCCTGGAATGCACCTGGAATAAACTACGACAAGACTCGCTGAAGTTGCCTAGATTCAGAGTAGCGGACGCGGTAGTAAATTGTAAAGCTCGTCCTATAAAAGCGTGACCTACGATAGTGGCCAAAACAGTGACCGTCAACACGGCGGGCGGTTACCGCTACCTCGGTCTGTCAAGGCAAGCTTTATATTTTCTTGTGTAGCTCCGAGATGGGAATCTTATTGTAAAGAAGAAGGGAATAACACGGCGGGATCGTTGTAAGGTCGTTATATTTAGCTAGGTAATTCTGTTACCGTATCGTTTCGTGAGAAAATGAGATCCATTATTTCAGAATACCGAAAGGTATGCGCAAGATAATTGGATTTTCTTATCATAGGAAGATAAATTACTTTCCTGTTGATATTCAACAAATTAACTTCTATATTTGTTTTGGTATTTCACAGGAACAGTCTCATTTCCGTTCCTGTAAAAAGAAAGAGAAACGAAAAGTTTCAATAAAGTTTTTTTTTCACTGCTTAGGTTTTTGGCTTAAGTCAAGTTCAATTTATCCAACAAATAATATACAAAGCTACATGAAAAGTCTTATTACTATTGTTTTATGATTTGGCACAATTATTTATTTTACTAAGTGAACGACAGTGGTGGACTATGGCCTTATCCTTCTCACAAAGAGAATAAGCCGCACCCACTTGTGGGACAGCTTATAAACAAACAGCGTTTACGTATAAGCAGTTCTAAAAATAGAATAGTATTTGGCATATTGTTTTTTACCTAACGTATTTGCCAGTTTTATATCGCTATATATTTTTTCATGGCCAATTTTATTCTACTAAATAATCTTGTATGAGATGAAAGGTTTTTAATATGGCTAATGATGAGTTATTTTATTAGACAAAGAAGCAAGATATTATCTACAAAATTCGCAAAGGCTCGGTACCCAAAGACTTTGTTTTTACTCTGAAATTCTGTTGTTCTTTCATCCCCGTAGTCTGGCACAAAAAGGCCGGAAAAACAAAGGTGCACCTTGGCACGCTTGTCTTTTTATAGGAACTTTTTTCTTTTAGAAAATTTCGCTTTGGTCATTTCTCTGAAAAAAATACATGAAAATACTCGAGTTACCGTATAAAGAAATTCCGTCTAAAAAGACTGTATAAGAATCTATTTATTTTTAACAAAACTTGCCTTAATCAATAGCTATAGCATATTTTATATGTATCATAACACACATTTTATCACGAAATAATAATAGAAACATGTTTGTCGAAGTTGAGAAGAAAAACTTTGAGAGTAAGGTTTTTTTCTTGGTAAATCACCATTTTTTTACATACAATTTTTAATTCGTCGTGAATTGGAATCGATTTCCATTTACGTCGAGATATTTATAAAAAAATATTGCTTCTAATCTCATCGTCTATTTTAATATTACTACTACTTACTGATACTTCTATTTTAGTTTTTCTTGTTATGTTTGTTAATAGGTTGTCTGGAAGTCTAATAGTGTATTTTGTCAACAATTGTGTAATCTAAAACCGAGTCTTACAAATCCAAATTAAAATTGAAACCCTAAATGGTCTGAATTTATCGCAAACGGCGTTAATGGGGGCATTTTTCACCTCAATATTCTGGGGTGAAATATGCTTCGTCAGAGCACTCCGTACGTCTATTGTGCGAGGGTTGAAATAAACCTTGTGTTCCAGCCCACCCTGGGGTGGATTTATCTGTTTTACATGTCTGTTTGAATCTGACGTAGGTGTTTTCGAGCTGACATATTTGTTGGGTTAAGAGGTTGTGCCAGTATTTTAGCACTAAAGAGGGATACGTTTCACGCTGATTCACGGATTTATATTTTACGAGATTGTGTGACCCTATGTTTCAATCACAATAATATAACTGAAACGAGAGTTCGTATATGTGTCTTCCACAGAAAAAGTATGTTACCACCTTTCTTCTTAGTGCTGCTTATACTTACCTATACCCAGCAATTTTTATAGAATCTATTTGTTTTTATGTAGTAAGTTTGTCAGATTGTTGTTAATTTCACTGTATAAATTGGTAGCTACTTAGATATTAAAGACTTACTCAGTAATCAAATCTGACTAATATTTTTTTTTGTGTTTTTTTATAAATATTAATAAATAGGCTGGCTTTTGACCGTCATTACGGCTAGTGTTCAGCAAATGCGGTGCACCAAAGATTAGAAATTAAATTAAGCACTTTATGAGCTTGTGCCATAGGTGATGGATTTATCGCGAATCCATCAAATAACAATATCTTTCAAGCAACCATGGGATGTTATAAAATAAACTAAGTATTTATTTTCTCAGCCTAATTTTAAATACAATCGACTGAAGAACACGTAGGTACGTATTAATAGCAAGCCATTAACCGACACAAAGGAGCGCAGTGTCGCGACATCTATGGTATGCCATTGTCATCGCTTATGGGAGAGACCGTCGCATACCACCGACGGTGTCGAAACCTTTACACTGACAATTATAAATAATAAACAACTCACACAAACTTGTAGCACACCACGTCTGCACCCGCTATCCTACTGAAACCGCATATTCCTATTATAAAGGATAAGAAATAGCACTTACTATTTTTTTAATAATAAATAGGCTTTCGTTTACCGCCATCTCACCTGATGTTAAGTGATGATGCGGCGTAACATGGAGCACGCTTGCCTAGGAGATACCGATTCACTATCGACTTGAAGACACCCAGATTATATCTATCGGGGAACACCCACTCACATGCGTATTCCATTGTCTAGCGGTTCGCACAATGAACAAAGTGGACTCAATTCGTTTCGGTACAATATTTCATGTAGTACAAGTCATTAGTCCATTTATGAGGTGTAATTAATTCGTATCATTTTCCTAAAGATGTCATAGGTAGTAGTACTATCTATAGCTGTGATATCTAAGGAAAACGCTTCGAATTCATTTAAACTGTTAATAATGAGTTCAGTATCTTCCTTTCGCCTGCATTTTACCGTTCCGTGAAACCCCGTGCGGATACAATGTAGGTATATGGCTGTAGGCTTTCACGCTTTTGAGCATTTCTCCCCCATTCTAGCGTTTATATTGAATCTGGAGGCCTTGGAAGTATAAGATGCCAATTAAAAGGCAGTTTTCCTTTCAAGGTTCTAGCTTTTTGCTAGTCTGCCAAATTACAGCTTGGCAATATTATGTAGAACTGAATAGGGATGCTATTTGGCGCTTATTACTTTGATACTTTCGATGATTAGTCTCAACATCCCTGTAATTTCGCTAGCTGCAGTTCCGCTTAGAAGGGTAGTTTCGCTACCCTTCTAAGCGGAACACAGTAGGTAATGTCTACAAACTTTTGCTTAGCGGCAAAAAATCTAATACTGTGGTAGTTTAGATATTTTCAAGTATATTATGAAAAATCAAGTAAAATACAATATGTCTCGACTCATCAAAGTAAGTCAAGGTCAAGTCCAGTCATGCCCTAGTAAAATAGTGACTTTAACATCTACAAGCTTCGATGGAGTTTTGGTAGCAACATGAAAAGTTTAATGATTCACCTCATCATAGCACTTTGATTTAGACATTCATGCGCGTAATTCGAGACTTTATGAATAAAACACCACAATTTGTATACTACGTATATAAGCGATATTAGAAAGTGATACAATGTGGTTACATGATTTTTCCGCGTTTCCACCAAAAATACCACGGAAACATGTAGGTATTAGGTACTTACGATGTACGTAAGTACTTAAAGCTTTTTAGATTCCTTCCATCATAACCGCCTTTAATGGCAATCGGGCTATTCTGGGGTAAGTATTATTTCTGTCATCTTTACTCTCATTGAAATGAATATAAGGGTGACGGAGATAAAAGTAATGTTCAGAGGGTCTGAATTGTTACCGTCCTAATGTGTGAATCCCATCAAACAATTACGCGCGATTACTCAGGTCGGGAGCCGTCAAGGACTCGTAAAAAAAAATTCGGGGTCTCAAAGACATATTAAATAACAATTCTTACTACGAATCGAATTGGTTTCGAGCTACGCAGTTTTTTATGGTTGTCAAGCAATGTGTTTGACCACAGCTCACCTTATGTTAAGTGAATCAGGTCGAAGATGGTAAACACGTTTAACTCGAGAATTTAGAGATAGCCGGAATAAACCAGCGGTAGATTTTCGAATGAACCACCACTCTGCTTAAATTTGAAATATAAACATTATTTGAAAGAAAGCAAGAAAAACATTCAATTTATAACACTAGATTCACGAAACAAAAAATACAACGAACAAAACTAACAAAACACCCAAGCAGTGAACAAACATTTATGATCGTAACATAAATGTTTGCCCTTGGTGGGAATCGAGCCTACGCTACGCCCTACAGCTCACGAAGCAGAAGCTACTAACATGAAAATACAAATATTATGTAATTTACACTAAAGTTACAAGTCATATTACAATTATTATTTATCTCAAAACTCACATATCAGTGTCAAAATACTGATATATATGTCAATATAATGATGAGTCAATGAGAGAGTAATAAACTTTTAGTTTTAAATAATCGTTAAAGTCAAACCAAGATCTCTAATAGCCAAGATCGCAACTTGCGACGCCAAAACCAAAGAAAAAAAAAGATCACAACTTGGTTTTAAAGCATGACAGTTGGAGTTTTGGCGGGAACGCGGAAAGATTCGTGTCGCCCCATTGTATTTTTTTGCAAAAATAGTGTTTTGTCGGGTGTTTATGCATAAAAATGGCGGTGTTTTTATTCATAAAGTGCCGAATCACAAGCGCGAGTGTTGGAAAATGATATGATGTGGTGAAACATGACTTTTCGTGTTGCTTCCAAAATTCCATCGAAGCTTATAGTAAAGTCACCACTACTTTACTAAAGCATAACTAAACATGACTGATACGGACTGGACTTTACCAAAACTAGGCTTTGACTATAACTATAGCTACGAGGCAACTTATTTAAGGTATAGGCGCAAATATAAAGTCGTATTCACGTCAAAAACAAGTTCAAAGATAAAGGTGCTTTCTATTTTCTAGAGGCGGATCGGCGTGGAGACAAAAATGTAACGAGTCTCAAGTGACTTGTAGTGCGTCCGAGTACCAACGTACACCGCCTACAAAGTTTAAGACAATGTACAGGAGATCTATTTTGGAATCGTACGTCTGAATTCGCATAAAAGATGCTAGGATATTTAAATATAAAAAAATGATTAAAATTCCAAATTTTTTTTCGAACATAAACCAAAAATTACTTAAATCTATTTACAAAACAGGAATGAGAAGCAGTCATATAATATACACAGAGCTAGGAATATATGAACAACTATCGTATACGAATACTTATGCGTGCAATACATTAATAGGGCTCCAGTACAAATGTAGTAGGCACTTACAATGCCACCTACATAGACCTTTACAAATGGAACTGAATTGTACAATAAGAATACTTTTCAACGACAGCGTGTTTTGTTTCCACTTCTGAAATCTTCCACTGTATCCGCTGGTATATGTTTGGCATTAAAATCTACATGTAATAGTTAAAAAGTTGTCCTTACCAAACAATATTTCGGTCAACTAGCGACTCGCTGCCTGCTTAGAACTTTTGTATAAACCTTTCGGAAGATATAAGCTTATTGATAGTTAGGATCGTATCGGAATTCACTGCGTAGTGTACCTAAATATTACTGTACCTTACCCTACTAACAGCTAGCGAAATTATAGAGCCAATAAGACTCACAATTGAATGACTCAAAGTAATAAACGCCGAATTTTTAACCTAATCAAAAAAGTAGGAGGTCAATGGTGTTGTATTTTTTTTTTAAATTTGATGTTAGTTACCTTAGAACTCCGTAATATACTTTCAAATTGGTTTCATGGAAATTTTATAAAAATCGGCTCAGTAGAATATAAATTAGTAGAATAGAATTATGCCAAAATAACTGGGAAAATGTCATCTAGGCAAACGAAATTATGTATTTTGCTTTCTTAGTCTTGGACAAGCGTTGTTTCTTACCATAGGGAGAGCGTTATGGTACTCTCGTAACTTTTATATAAACAATTTTCATTTAGCAAATAAAATTGCATGTAGGTTATAGCAATTTCTAGCTAATTCGACATTGTATAACTTTGGCCGTAACGACAAACCCCTGAAAGGTTATACTTTATTGTAATAATGCAAAAAACTTGCTAATGACGTTGGGGTAATAAAGTAACTTTCTAAGTATATTTAAAATGATTTACTCTGAAAGACTAATCCAGATTTAATGGGCAATTTGTTTAATAATATTTCGATGAAAATTGTGTTTATAGCAGCATTAAAAGTTCGTAGAGCTTTGGCGGGAGCGTAGAAAAATTCATTGTGTCAGTCCCCGCATTGTGTTATTTTCCAGTGTATTATTAAAAATTATTAAATGTTTTTTGCCTAATTGCGTGTAGGAGTCCCGGCATGTAATATAAGTTTTCATGTCACTTCTAAAACAGATTTAAATAATGTCACCAATATTTTACATGACCACCAATATTTTACTCTATCCAGACTTACGTTATGTGACTTCGACTGTGACTCAAACAAGTTTAACTATATTTTTCATAAATACTGGAAAATATCAAAACACATAACGCAAAATGTGCGACGCCAACAATAAAGAAAAAACAGATAAATAAAAAAATATTATGAAGTTCGAAACAGATTTAATATCTGTAGAGAAATACTCGACACTGGAAAATGCTAAAACGCGACGCCAAAATCAAAGAAAGAAAATATCTGTAGAGATTTGGCGGGAAGGCGGAAATGCGGAAAGTCATCAAGTAGGTACTTACGATTAGTACATTTTACATGACTGGTTTTTATTCTGAAATACGATATCTTTTTTTAATATCATCTACGCTAGAAAGTCTTGTTTAAATTGATTTCACCGTAATACTTAGCAGGGGTATTATTTGGGAAAAGAATGCTGGCAGAAATATATATGGGTTGCAAACAAACAGAATTGCGTGCCGGTGCCAAATCAACCGCAGAGGCGTTTAGCAGTTCTCTGCGCCAAATTGATTTATTAGATAGAATGGCAACATTCTTTACAAAGAAAATTTTCTCGAATTTTTACGGAAATGCGAAAACAATCACAGCACTTCTTATATTATGTTCAAACATGTCTTTTTCGAGTGTTTATGTTAAAAAAATAGATATTTTAATAATAGTGCCGAATTGTAACGTGGTGAAGCATGTACTTTTGTGTTGTTTTCAAAACTCTATATCTATATGCGTCTAGTAAAGCCATTACTTTAGTAGAACATTTAGTATAACTGGAATTGACCGTGACTTAATTGGGCAATAAAAGACTGCATTCTATTACCTATGAACTAAAATTAAAAAAATAAATGAATTCTCCTAAATAATATGGAAATTTATTTGTGTTTATATATAAAGGACTATGTATGACGCTGCCGATAAATAAAAATAAAGATATCTAGACAGTACCTACTTATCACAATATATACCAATTATACGAAACGAGTATATATCATTACGAAGGCCTAAGCATAAAAACTCTCTTCCTACTAACAAACTACCTACTTCGTAAGTTCGAATAGGCTGAGTGGCCAGCCTTATTGTCTGAGTAAATATGCCACCTGAAAGCTGTCGGCATGGCTTGACGGTTGTTATAGAAATATAGAACAAACAACCGGGATCTTCAGTTTAACGTGTCATCCGACCCACGGTAGCGCTCAGAAAAAAATGTTAAAAACAATCACACATCCTAAAAACAAGACACGAAAATAAAGTAGCCTGAATGATGATGATAAGAACATTATAATAATTTAGCAGCTTTGTCTTGCCTAAGTCCTCAGTTGTCTGCACGGAAACAGCTGAAACAATTTTCACAAGCATTAAAATTAAAATTCTTGCAACAAAATATATAAAACAACGGTTTTAGTCGGAAATGAGCGGAATAAATAGAAACACAAATAAATGGGAAACGATGCGACATAAATTCTACTGGGCCATGTTTAATGTTTGCCTGTATTTATTCGTCACTGATATTATTTGACATCTTTAAAAGTTGGGAGGTCCTATTACAATACTGTAATTAACTTTTGGTAAACAGAATTTGCGTAGGCGATTCCAAATTCGAGACTCTTTTGTTTAATTAGAACATCTTTTTTTTCTTTCATACAATAACGTTCGAAAGTAATTCAAATGATTTTTTAATAACTTGTACTATATGCATAAGTACATATTTACAGCTCCGTTGGCTCATTGGTAGTATTTTTTTTTTTATGGTTGACAGGCTAGGTATTTGACCACAGCTCACCTGATGTTAAGTGAAGGTGTGGTCGAAGACGGTAAAGCACACCTAGTCTGGAATTGAACTATAGTATATCTGCCTTGAGAGCTGTAGGGCGTAGGTTCGATTCCCACTCAGGGCAAACATTTTGTGAATAAACAAAATATGTTTGTTCTGTGTCTGGGTGTTCTGTATGTATTATAAGTGTGTATTCACAAAAAAAAAATTATCAGTCCTGTTTTTTATAAACTATTACCTACATAGCTGGGCGCGGACCTTTTCTCATTGAGGACAAGTGCGGGACAAGTTCGAGAAAATTAAGAAGTCTTTGATTTGCTTCCTCACAATATTTTCATTCACCATTTAAAGATATCTGCAATAAACATGTGACTTAAAAACAATTATACCTTCAATTTTTTCTTGTCGTAGGAATTCAGGCCAAATCAGAATTAGTAGCTAACATAGCTTCTAGGCGGCATTGATTAACTATGTACTAATTACTAATATTGGAAGTAAGTTACTATTTATAGAAAGTATCTAGTCTATACATAGATAAGTATATAGCCTAATGTCGTTTCAATGTCGACTATTAAATAAATATATTTGTTTTGTACCTGTACAGAGACTGTTGAGTATTGTTTGCTCTACTGAAAAGCTTTGGTAAGTAAGTATGTAGAGTTCGCAGAGATAATTGGCTTAGTAAAGCCCGTAGAGCAAGCTTTAGGTGCGCTCAGTATTCAAAATTCTTTGTATAAGATAACCTTTATAATTCTAAACAAAGAGTCTTTAGTTTTTCTATGAATTTGTTTATGCCATATTGTACTTTTTTTATGACACAAATGTGAGTTAATTTTACAGAAGCATCTCGAAAATTTAGGATCAGTTTTATTTTTATTTTGCCATAAATTTATAAAAAGATTTTAGGTGTGCTGATTTGATTTTTATAAGGTTTCTTTTTATAACTAATCTAATATTACTTGTGTATAGGTACAAGGTTAGACGCTCAGAGTACAAAGCCTTCGTACCTTTGATCCATGAACTTTTTCTTGTTAACTAAGTTGTAAACTAACTAAGTTGTACAATAACTCCCTTTCGGTTTATAAGACTGACATATACCAAACAAGACACAAAAATAAAGATTAGTCTGAATAATGATGATAAGAATATTTAACAAACAGTAGTTATTGTTTAGTCCTTGGTCTCCTGAAGCTTAACGCTCGCCCACGCGAAGTGCCAAAGTCATGTTTCACGATTTTCTATCTTAAGCCCGTATTAGATTTATGAGTATACTGATAGAGCCTTGTAGGGGTAAAAATGATCACAATTAAAACCCCTAAGGTCGAGCTTTCTTCGCAGTTGCGTGACCAACCATCGTAACGTGCGGGAAGTTACTTCCACGTAGGGTGACCATCGATTTGCCTCGTCCCAGATTCGAAAAAAATAAGTAGAATAATCAAATATGCTACAACTTACTTCTGTAGGTAGGCCTCTTTAGCAGGAGATCGTCTAAGTAGGTATCCGGTTTGAAGGGAACTGTAGCTAGTGAAATTACAGGGCTGATGAGACTAACCATCGAAAGTCTCAAAGTAATGAGCGCCAAAGCAGTGATACCCTGGACTTATTTTTACTACTTTACTACTCAAAGTTCTGTGTATCGCGGCAATGGTCATGAACAGGCGTAATATCTTACCATCAGGAGAGCCCTGACGGTAAGATACAGGTTTTGTTCGTCTCACTTTTACATAAAAAAAAAACATGTAAATACTTTTTTGGTTGGAATATACCTATAATACCTAATTCTTATGTAACTAAAGAATACAACAGATACCGAAGATATATTTGCTACTAGTAATGATTACTACTATAATGAGAATAAGCACATTAAAAATAGTAAAAATCTGTTTAAAGATAAATTTTTGTGTCTGTCAGCGCGGGTTATCCTAACTCCGCACTTTTCATTGTGTTTGTGCAAAACCATAAAAAGTTAATGGCTACCGTATTTGCATTATAATCAGGCGACACAAAACCACCGCAGCGCAAACTTGCTGTATCCACGTCGTAACTATTTATTTAATCTATGTTTTCACTTTGTACCTATGTATATATTTAATGTTTCCAGTTTGGCGCCCAAACAGGGACCATAATTTGTTGTTTGTAATAATTTATGATTTATTGCTAGTTCTCTGAGGTAGTTGGAAACTGACATCAATTTTATTGGAGGAATAGTAATGTATATGATAGTTTTGTAGTTATACATAATTATGTATCCGTAGAAGTCCGACCCACATTTATGTTTTTTTTGTCGGTGACTTAGTGTTTCACCACATCTGATGTCGAGTTTGGCGTCATTGGCTGCATCCGGTGGTTTTTCCAAATTTTCTGGGAGAAATAGGATTTAATTTAATTTTTCATTACGAGTATATTATTCTTAGAAAATATAATTTGTAACTGATAAATAGTTTAGTTGTGAAATACGGAGCGATAAGCTAGTTTACACTACCTAACACATTACTTTGTTTTTAGCGGTACCTAGTGTGTATGAATACGAATGTAGATATATATGTCTTCCACACACATAAGTATGATCATTTCAATGTATGCCTGATACATTTAAATTGATTATGGGATCAGTTATAAATTTGTGACAAACTGTTCTTTTTTAAATAGTTTTTCGCACTTTTGTGCCTTCTTTTTACTGAGGGAAGTATATGGACATAACTTACCACACTGGCAAGTTCGGCAAATTTCACAAATTTTCATAACATGAAGGTTTTCTCACGATGTTTTTTACTATAGAAGTTATAGACATTCTTTCGACTAGCCTGCCGTAGGTTCGTTGATGAAGTAGCCAATGTATGTAAGTACCTAGGTACTAAGTAACTAATTGTTCTTCTAGTATAAGTCGATAATTAATCAAGAACTGTTAGAATCCTTAGGACGTTATTCCTTACTCCCACACGAGTTATTAATCACCGCCCTTGTACTGATTCCTCTCTATTAATGGCGCTCTTTGTAGTTCACCCTTACCCTTCTGTTTGGACTTTAGTATTGCCAGTTTATTACAGTCTTGGTATTGTGAGCTGCTCATTGACTGTCCTGTTAGCTCATTCGGTAGTATCTCTGTTAGGAGTTATAGGGCTGTGAGTTTGGCAAACATTAAAAAAAAAATGATTGTGCTATCGAGCCTCAAACAGTTCTGGTACTATGGGAAATGCTTTATTGTTGTAAATACATACTTATAATACATTAGCTGTTACCCACGACTTCGTTTGCGTGGAATTTAACAAAAAAAAATTATTTAGTTCGCGGTAGGTACCTAAGTATTGAAGAAAAGTAATTCTCTATTTCTCGCAAAGAAAAACCTTAATTCGTAATACATTAACTCGTTGCTCACTATTGTTTTTTAGACATAATAGTGAACGGATTGAGTAGTAGAAATTTTGTGGAAAAATATATTTAATATTTATCCAGTTACAAGAATCTAGTTAATTTTCTAGACACGGAGACGGGCTTTGATCCGAAAGTATAATTTGTGAATATTGCTACCCTATCTTTGTACAGAACATTTAACACGAACATTTAAAACTTTTTGCACGTAGGTACGATGTAGCCACTAATGAAATATGTTACAAACTTTCGTAATGACCATTTTTACACCCGAAGGACGCAAAATGGGGCTGATTTTCGTTATAACGACTT
Organism: Biston betularia; assembly: GCA_905404145.2. Taxonomy (NCBI): domain Eukaryota; kingdom Metazoa; phylum Arthropoda; class Insecta; order Lepidoptera; family Geometridae; genus Biston; species Biston betularia. Next base: position 9,974,185 of record FR989879.1, read on the forward strand.
CAGACTTTTACTTTCCGTTTTTAACACGTCGCCCTTTTGACCCTCTTTCATTACTCTAGCTGTATTGCCATTGTGAACTTTTTCGATAATTATAAACATAAATAGGAGCAGTATGCCAGGTCCCTCATCGCTGTTCGTGCAGGGAAATAGCGGATCGCCTCGGCCACCACGCGCTTTCATGCAGTAGGAGTGCTGGGCGTATATCGCGGCACGCCAGCTTAAACGACGTCATCCGTCGGGCTTTTGTCAGTGCCGGCGTCCCATCAGTTTTAGAACCAAACGGACTGATGCGTGACGACGGCAAGAGACCCGACGGGATGACCCTTATCCCTTGGAAGATGCGACGGCCTCTTGTGTGGGACGCCACTTGTGTCGACACCTTGGCGCCGTCTCATCTTCCTGTGACTTCGGGACAAGCTGGTGCTGCCGCATCTAAAGCTGAAAACCTCAAACGGCACAAATATAGTTATTTGGATAGAATGTATCTTTTTGTGCCGTTTGGGGTTGAAACTTTAGGTCCGTAGGGGCCGGCCGCTCTCGAACTGCATCGGGACCTGGCCAAACGTTTAGAGGAGGCTTCAGGTGACCAGAATGCTGGTATCTACTTTGGTCAAAAGCTAAGCATTGCCATCCAGCGTGGCAATGCTGCCAGCATTCTGGCCACATATCCCTCCTCTGACGGTTTTTTAGACTAAGTTTTTTGTATACATTTTGTAAATAGTATAATTTAAGGTATTTTTTATTTTGTTTAATAAATGTCATAACCTATAGTATAATATAAATAAATAAATATCGTAGGACATTGCACACAGCGCCATCTGACCAAAGCTTGTAGGTACTATGGAAGTCAGATAACTGATAAAATACATAAATACTTTTTTCAGGGTTCCGTACCCAAAGAGTAAAAACGGGACCCTATTACTGCGACTTCGCTGTCCGTCCGTCTGTCCGTCCGTCTTCCACCGGGCTGTATCTCAAGAACGGTTATAGCTAGACAGTTGAAATTTTCACAAATGATCTATTTCTATTACCGCTATAACAACAAATACTAAAAATAAAATAAAATAAATATTTAAGGGGGCTCCCATAAATAACAAACTTGATTTTTTTATAGATAACGGTACGGAATCCTTCGTGCGCGAGTCCGACTCGCACTTGGCCGATTTTTTTGTAAATATATATTTATAATACATACAGGATACATTTTAATATACATTTATTATCTACATGGCTGTCTGTCTGTCCGACTGTCCGTCCGTCCGTATCTATCTATAATAATTCCTCTATTGTTTTTCGATAAATGTATCGTACGCATCACAACGTTGACACGTAGTTCTGAGTACGCGTCATATTTTTGCTACGGTAAATGCGACTCTGTGTATATTGTTTGATAAGCTTAGTAATCAACTGAGGTGATAAACCACGCTAGCGTTAGCTACTTGGAGCGCCTTAATTTAATATTCTTTCTTTTAAGTTGTCCATCTTTCCGTAACTAATTCAATGGCACACGGCTTTTAATGTAGTATATATTCTATTTTAGCACACACGTATTTTATCCAGGTTCACTGGATTGAAAATCTCTTTACTCGACTAAATCGAAACATGAAACCTTTCCTGGTGGAACAGAGCCACATATCACAGTAATGACAGTTGTGACGCAGCCAGCTGGATGGAAACGGGCCACTACACGCGATCTTATATGGGTTAACCTGTCACAGATAGAAAATGGACAGATGGAATGTTGGGTAGAAAATGAGTGAAAACGTCCTGGCCCTACATCTTGGCCTCAAACGAAACAGATATAATATGCATCTTCACCAAAGTAGGCTATCAACACATTTTGTTAATAGGTAATATTTATTTGTGACAATCCAAATTTTTGAGAAGATTTATTGGTTACCTTATTAGAAAACCGGGTATTGTTACAAAAGGAATAGACTCCTTGATTCTACAATTTCAGTTAACACACATAAATAAAAATTAAACGTAGACATACATAGTGTACATTTGTGTGACATAAGAGCATGGCTTATCTATATGTGTGTAGTTTGTGTTTAACAAGCAATAAATAATTGTAGGACCAATGTTTTTCCCCCCTTTTTGACGCAACAGCCTATCTGGAAAATACTCTTTCATAATCTGTAGATTTAGCAAGGTTTCAGTATGGAGTATGGCTTCCTTTGTATACAAGAGATTGCATTTCTAAAAATCTTTAAAAAGATACAGGTTCCCAAGTCAGTTTCAAAAAAAGGTTCATGTTTTTGTGATCGAGTATTCTGCTACGGTATTTTTGTGATATCAAGGTCGCTGGAATGAAGCAATACTTGTGAACGATTGCTGATGTAGATATGTGGAACTCACTTCTAATCCAAAAGCCAAGCAACGAAATGATCCTCTGTGTATAATCAACCTGGTGTTGGCGTGAATACGTCTTTAGCTTTGCTTCTATAGTGGGTGGCGATTCAGAAAACTGATTAAGTTGCAGCTACATATTTATAATCTGCATCTAGAATTTAATTACGCCACTTGATAGCCAAAGCATGGAAGCATTCGTTACGTTGAGTAAAGTTTTGAAATAAGTACATAGAAAATATTAAATTATTTTTTTTAATGTAAAAAGTAATGAGACGAACGAGACGCTCTCCTGATGGAAAGAGATAACGCCTATCCAAGACCATTGCAGCGATACACAGAACTTTGAGTAACAAAACGAACTTCTTAGTGTTTAAAAATGTACACGTATTGACGTAGGTATAGTACACAAGGCCGTGGACATGCCGCGCCCCGATTTTTCTACATCAGTTCATGATGTAAGTGTTATTAAAAAAAAATGAGCATACTCTTAATGTTGAAAGAATCTATAGGCAGATGTATAAAAAATAGATTTTTTTGTCATTTTTTTAAGACCAGGTTAGTAAGAATTCACTAACATGTGAAGGTGACATTCAATAATAAATAAATATCTAAATATCGTAGGACATTACACACAGCGCCATCTGACCCCAAACTAAGCAAAGCTTGTACCTACTATGGAAGTCAGATAACTGTTACCTACTTATAATAAATACAGAATACCCAGATACAGAACAAACATTTGTTTATACCACAAAATGTTCATCCTGGGTGGGAATCGAACTCACGCCCCTCGAATCATGGAGCAGACATACTACTAATGAACCAACAGGGCTGTCATAATACTTTTTTTGTTTGTCAGTGTTTTATAATATTCAGTTAAAACAACGTTAAAGTCATTGAAAGAGCTCCAAAATATCTGAATTTACTCGGCGTTATCTCTTCCACCACATTAGCGCTTGCTAACAAGTAAACCATTAAGGGTTGATTACAGTCAATTCGCATCTTACTTTTTAGGGAAATTTTCGTGTTTTCGTAGTCTACTCGCTTACTTTCAAAGTACGGTTGGTATATAAAAAAATCCATTCACAATATTAAAACAAATAATATATTAATTACCAATTACTTGAAATTTATTTCCTTTGAAACTCCGTGGATCGCCAAAATTAAATGTTCAAAAGGTTCCCGATTTAGAATCCCCTGCCAAATTATTTTAATCAGCTTTGAAAGAACAATATTGAGGGAGACAATAGTCCTCCACAAATATTTAACTTACATTACATATTCGGGATTAAACAAAGGGAATTAGGACTCGATTTGTACCTATTTAATACACTTACATAGGTATATAGGTATATAGGGTCATTTGTACCTACTCGCCAGAAAATAAATGTTTTTAGAGCTTCAGAATATTTACCCAGCTGACTAAATACGCAGTATTATATTACCTTTTTGTAACGATATTAAAATAGTGCCTACTTTATGCAGAATCAAACAGTTTTAATATATTTTTTTACAGAACGACCATCATCATCATTAGCCTATCATAGTCCACTGCTGGAGATAGGTTTCTCCCAAAATGCGCTACTTTCCCCGGTCTTCCCACTTTCATCCACCGTCGGCGGTGTGTGTATAGTCCTACGATATTAATATTTACTGAACAACACAATACAAATACGAAATGTTGACAGCCGTGTTTTTTTTGTTGTTAATGTATTGCGACAATCGAAACGCTCTAGTGATGGTAAGAGGTAAAACATGATCATGACCATCGCGGAGGTATCCAGAACTTTAAGGAGCAAAATAAAGTCAAGCGACTTTTAACCTTATTGCGTAGTTATACGATATGGATAGCGTGGCGTACATGTGAGCGTCTAACAGTAATAGCAACAGAAAGCACAGAGTACGGTGTCAAGGCATCACTGCTTTCGCGCTCATTACTTTGAGACATTCAATGGTAGCCTTTATAGACCCCTGTTATTTTGCTAGCTCCAGTGCCCCTTAAACCGGAACTCAGTAATGTACACACTCTACAGCTTTGCGGCAGAATACCACCATAAGTAGCACTAGTATTAGATAAAAGGTTTTCAAAAACTAACAGAGATGATATCCTACAGAAGGGATTGGCTGTATGCAATGATTCACCACACAGACGAGGGATTGCATGTAGTTTAAACGATCGCTTGAAACGCTTGCAAACCAGTTCCTTACTTCCTAGTGGCCTACTGTTGCTCAGGAGCCTTCAATATTATGCAAACTGGTTTTCCAGATTCATAAAAATGAGTGTCGTGTGTTTATATTCTTTCAGGAGATGTACTAATTACGTTGGTTTCGAAGATTACACAAATTATTCATCTACATCTACACTAATATTACAAAGAGGAAATATTTGTATTTTTGTATGTTTGGAACGAATAAACTAAAAACTACTGAACCGCTTTCGAAAATTCTTTCACCATTAAAAACTACATTCTACCTAAGTATCATAGGCTATATGTATTACTAGAATTTAATTAAAAAATAAATGTCCACCCGTACAAAGCCGGGACGGGCCGTTAGTTTTTCATATAGTTACACAAGATTAAAAAACATACGTAAAGTTTACCTTTGCCACTCTTTCACAACAAAACACTTTCGTTGTTCGCTTTCGTTCGAACACAAACAGTGGTAAAATTATCTTAACTTAAAAATCAATCAATCTTCATTTTTATTAATTAAGGCTTCTTCTCGCGCGAGTGAATCGGCTTATTTTAGAATATCGTAGATCGCATGTTAACGTCAGATAGCGGTACAGCACAAGCTTTATTACATCACGGAAAAACAACTTTTATTGCGACATCAATATGTAGAAAATAACGTCATGTGGCCTAGCTCAATGGTTAGCGCGGTCGGATCACGCGTAACACCGGCTCAAACTCCAGAAATGACATTAAGCTGCTACTGCTTGTGGTAGGACACTTTCTAGTACTCGACTGGCTAGCTAGTGCATTTCGGCAGCCTTATTTGAGATTCTCTTCCGTTCCAGGCTAGGTTTGCATACCATCTTCGACTACACCATTACTAACATCAGGTGAGCTGTTGTCAAACACCTAGATAAAAAACTATTACCTGTCTGATTTATTCGATCCTCCTAGTTAATTTATTTCTTTCTGTAAGTAAATAAAATAATCATTAATTACTTAAATACATATAACTATGTAAATGAGTTTAATTATTATTCTACTACTTATACATCTAACTTCTCTTTCTGGTGATAAAATATCACCGTAACCTATGAACAGTTATAATAATTAATTACACACAGTAGGTATAGCATTTAACACAAACAGGCCCAAATAAATAAAAGAGAATTTGGGAGTTTTTCATGGCTGCGCTTTAATTAAATTTCTTTACGGCGTCGGTACTCGGTAAATACAGTTAGCGTTTCATTTGCACACTCCATGGAAGAGATTTGTCCTTGAAAGGAGGTTTGGGGGTTTTAAGCCGCTTTCCGTAAAAATTTAATAATCAAAAAAGTAAGTAGGTATCTAAGTAGGTCGGTTTTACTTCAGGGCAAACATTGTGTAATATCAGATGAGATAAATAGAGTAAAAGTAAACTTATTTGATACAAATAAAACCGGTCAAGTGCGAGTATTTATATAACGCTGGAAGTTTTAGTGATATTTTCTATAGTATCTCGAAGTTTGCAGACATCTATAGAATTGCCAATATTACAGTGAAATATAAGTAAATCTGGCATCAGTATAGAAATCGTTCCGTATCAGCCTATCTTTATACATTTCACATATTGTTAGACAAACAATCTAGCGAAACGGATTTCTTGGCAATTCACTTAACAATATCTCTGAATATTGGAATGAATCCTGTTTTCTTAGAGATAGTGGTTTCGCCGGATATATCCGACCAAATCCAGATCATTGAATTCACATCTACAAGATAAATATTAGGCCTACCTACCTACTTAACGCCGTCAGAATTCGATTATAGCTCAGTGGGTACTGTGTTCGCCGAAGAACATGGCATCAAATGGAAGAGCTTGAGAAGGAAAAACATCGTTAGGAAATCATATCAGGTAGCGTACTTTTTAGTACTCGGCTGGCTAGGAAATCTGCCACGAAAATCCTAATGACGATGTTCTGGCAGCCTTTCTTAAGACCCCGTTCCCATTGTAGGTTAGGTCATATATTTACCGCGAGAAAAAGAAAAATATTGTCAATTTTAAATCACTTAGCAATAATTGATATTTACAGACCGAGTAATAGACACACAGAAGAACGAACAGACTCCATAGAGGATGCAATAACAGAGGGAACTAGGCCGCGTACCCATACTCGAAGGGCATGAACAAAAAGTTCATTGTGTTCTGTGCGGTTTTTACATCTTAACAGCAACAAACATAAAATCAAACGCAACAGTCCTTTAATTAGTTATTTAAAAGAGAAAGTCCACAACAAAGTCAATTTTTAAAGCATTATACACTGAAATATCGATGCAAACAATATTTTGTTGCAATGTTTGTCTGCGTTCCCGCCAAAACTTGTCAGACTTTTTTTTCTTTTCTTTCTTCGAAAGCACGTTCGTGCATTGTGCCAGTTGGCCGGATTTATAAATGACATTTTCATCTCTATAGGCACTTTTGTGCCAGTAATATATTCACTGGAAGCCTTCCAAAGAGGCTGTATCGTCGTGACCAGACATAAAACATGCGCGGCATACATTTGCGAATCGACGAAAGGAAACAAAAAAGCGCATTGTCTGTTGTCTGACGCTCGTCAAGGACAACGGGCATCGGTATAATCCTGAATATCTCTTTTTATGGGTACAAATATTGTCTAAAGGACAGTGGAACCCGTTGCAAAATTCGTTGTGAGGGCATATACCGTTTGAGTAACAACAAAACATTTAAGTATGAATATCTACAATTACAAGTTCAATTCAAAAATATTGACAATAAATGACAAAGGAGCCAAGCAGACATGTAAATAACTAAAGGCCAAAGGTTAAGTGCTTTAACTGCTATTTTGATACAAAACACTCTTAAACGTTTAAAAGGTTATTCAAATAAGAATTCAAAATTTTATAAAAGACGTACTACGCAATTATTCTGCATCATATAGCTTCTAAGTATCACATCCATTGGATTCGAGAAAAAAACAAATTTAAACATACTTTTTTTATCTTTGACTGGCTAGGTGTTTGGTGACAGCTCACCTGATATTAAATAACTGTGGTTGAAGATGGTAAATATACATTACCTGGAATAAAACTGGTTTTCAAATGAGGCTGTCGTAACACAACGTTAAGTGATTAGTAGCACATTATCAACTTAAGGGTGGTAGCTAGTTAGCTGAGTACTAGAAAGTCCCATTCCGTCATGCTATATATTTTTTATTATATTTTTATCAGCTCAAATGAAAAAATCTTCTAATAGAATGATGTTGTAAATACGTAATTGTTAGGAAGTATTGAACTATCGAAGCAATTGGACAGCTAATACTTCAGCTGCGAGCATCTGTTACGTTCTGAAAGGATCGATAGGCAATCAGGAAATTGCCTCTCTGACAAGTTTGTATCAAACAACCAAGGCAATCAAGTGATAAATTAGTGCTGTTTTGTCTCAGATTTTATAAAATGTCACAAGAGAAGAAATTATATTATCAAAAAAAGATTGAGCATGAATTAGATTGTGCTTTATCTATTATATCACTGAGCTATAAATTTTATCTACGTAGCTAATTTAACGTGATTTAAGCCAAATAGAAAAAAACCGGCCAAGTGCAAGACGGACTCGCGCACGAAGGGTTCTGTAACATTATTTATAAAAACGGCAAAAGAGCACGTTTGTTGTATGGCAGCTCCCTTAAATGTTTATTTTATTCTGTTTTTTAGTATTTGTTCTTATAGCGGCAACAGAAATACATCATCTGTGAAAATTTCAACTGTCTAACTATCACGGTTCATGAGATACAGCCTGGTGATAAAGACAGACAGACAGACGGACGGACAGCGGAGTCTCAGTAATAGGGTCCCGTTTTACCCTTTAGGTGCGGAACCCTAAAAATAGTTAAACAGAAGTTTTTCATATACTACCAGTCTACGTCAGATACCTAAGTAAATCAAAACTTATCAAAAGTAGATCAGATAAACATAATGTCGGCTAAAGGCTTGAATAAATAAAGGCTTATTAAAAGAGCCCCTTATTATAGAACACATGAACAAAGTGTCTTCCCCTTAATAGAGACAGTAAGAAAAGTGTCGATGGACGCATTCTTAGAATATACTCTACTTAGCAATTTAAGTTATATTAAAATTACTTATTAGTCTCAACTAGGCTAGATTGTAATAACAAAATAACAAAATCTATCAACAGAAAGATACATCATTAGAAGGAAAAAAAAAAAAAAAAAAAAAAAAAAAGAGCCCCAATAAAACCCTGCGGATCTCTAAAATCGCGCGCTCTGTCGAAACAAAATACCAAGACACGGCCTTCTTTCTGTTTAAAATGTTTACGAACGAACCATTCCGGCATATTGTGGCCGCAAGAAAATTAAAGATTCGTTTTTACGGTTGTCGAAACAGCCGCCTGCGAAAATTGTATCACAAAACAAACTTTTTATGGTCAAGTCAGCACCTTTTTGTCGCTGAATGTTAAAAATGCATTGTACCCGCCGGGGAAAGCGACGCAATGTTAAAATTTATACGTTGACCCAATTGTTAAAGTGTAAAATGTCCTGCGCAGTTTTAAATAGCTATTCATGTTACATATTTTATGATTTTGCGCTTACAGGCGTTGCACTTATCCCGTCGATTTCTTTGCTGCAGAAATTCCTACTTACCTACACACAGACTTTCTTAGTAGGTACCTACATATATACAGCTCCGGTACTTGGATAGGTTTTGTTTTCAATGATATTTAGTAGGAGTAGAATTGACTTTGCACTAGCGATTTTTATATGAAATAACGTTTGGCCACCAACGCCAGGTGCGTTGGAAATAGAAAGTCACGGTGCTGATGGAAATGATGGAGCACGTTGATCTAGAAGATATTTATTTACACTTTAAAAACCTTACCTGAAAAAGTAACAACAAAAAAAATTGTGACAAAAATGAAGTTTATAATAAAAAAAATAAAAAAAAACTAATTCGCTATTCCGTCGGTATAAAGTATTCAATTTCTGCGACGCTTGAAAGCTATCTTTGCCAAATTTTAACTGAATTGAATGCCAAGACTTACTAAGTAACTTAGGTATAAATTTCGACTAATTGAGTCAAATAAATTTTAGCTTAGGTAGGTACCTAGTGATATATTAATATCCCAGTTTTTCTTACGTAAATTATTTATCAACAATTAGGTAAGATGCAACTGCTTACATTTCTCTGTTGAAAATGTAGATGAAAATTGTCTGTCAATTTCAGATATAGGTACAACTACTGGTCAATCTATAAGATTCTACGAGGAGTTTTTGCGGGAACTCGGAAAAGTGGTGTCGCCGCATGATATATTTTTTAAACTGTTTTTTTCGAGTTTAGTAGTGTTAAAAGTCGCTACTACTTTACTAGGTCATAACTTGCCATGACCTTGACTTTAACTTATTTTACTAGATTTCTAAGTATCGAAATACTTGACACTGGCAAATACACAAAGTGCAATGCAAAAATGAAAGAAAATTTTACGAGAGAGACCCAAGATACAGGTCATTTTTCAGGTCATATTACAAAAAAAAAGATGGATGTATTTTGCTTTATTGGTAGGTAGTATCATTTTCCCAGCGTTGATCGTATAAATTACCTGCAATGAAATCCTGATTTGCCGACGGCAAATTCTGCAATACATTAAAACAGTCAAATAAACTGGAAATACATCAAACGGCTTTTAACTTTATGGCACAGTTAAATATTATTCCCTGAATTAGGACAGAGCCATATTTGTTTATTTCGCCGATTTCCGGAAGCCAATATTCATTTAGTTACACGCAGATGTTATTTAGCCGACATTATGAATACAATTCTGACTTCTGGCATGTGTAATTTAATCTATGCTACAACAGAAGAAGTCCACTGTACGAATCAATATATAGGTACGTCACAGAATAATAATAGTAATTAGTATCTACTGATGAGCTGCCAATGTTTTTTGATGACTAGGAGTTTTTGCGCAATTTTATGTTGTGAATTTTATGATACGGAACCTAATTGATATTATGAAACACTTCTGTTTATCAATTTTTAGGGTTCCGTACCCGAGGGTAAAACAGGACTCTATTACTAAGACAATTCATGAGTTAATAAACCTGTACTAATTTTCTTCTTTAGTTTTGGTTTCTTCTTTACTTTGTACATTAGTCTGTGTTTTGATATTTTTAAAGTATTAGTTTCATGAGAAAAACTCACATTCGTTACTCATTTCAATCTCACGTATAAAACATTTAATTTTTTACCTATTAAACTTAAAACTTGCTTAAAACTATTTGAAATGGGCGATAGTTATTTATGATTTTCAACAATTCGTTTACGAGTCGAGTCACTTTTCTATTTCAATTTTACTTCTTCATGATGCCTCCTCTATTTTTGTCAAGCTTTATATTTTTAGAAACTGAAACAAAATGGCGGATTTACTTCATATAAAATTAAAATAAAACCACAAAATAAAAATAAATTTCCCTCTTTCAGTTCAGTTTTCTTTGCTTGACTGTTTTTCTCCACAGTAAAAAGAGTCAATAAAATTGCCACATTTCTTATCTACTTTATTTAAATTCTCTGTAGTCTTTTAAAAGCAGCAGAGAGAGGGTAAATAAAGAATTCTTCGATACGTCACTGAAGCTCAAAGCTTTTTAGAATAAGCTTCTTAACGTTTTATAAAAATAAAAAAGATGTTGAAAGTGGTGAATATTGTTTAGCTTAAAATACACATTTTATATTACTTGCTAGCGCCCGCGACTTCATCCGCGTTGACTTTAAATTTGGGTTCAGTAATCAAACATGTGGAAGTAACTAAAAAAACAATAATTTCATCTATTATGAAACTTGCGCTGTTTTACCTTTATCCCGGATTAATATTCCATAAGTCACATCTGTACCAAATTGTAAGTGGATACGTCTTGTAGTTCGTTTTTTGATAATCCCACAGGAACCTACCATTTTTCCGAGATAAAAAGTATCGTATATGTTAATTCAGGTAATACACTATCTGTACGTCAAATTTCATCAAAATCCATTCAGTAGTTTTTGCGTGAAAGAGTAACAAACATCCATCCATACATCCATACTCACAAACTTTCGCATTTATAATATTAGTAGGAAGTAGGATAGGATGTAGCTTTAGTGCTGTTCTAGTCTACACTAATTATTATTATAAAGGGGAAAGATTTGATTTTTTGTTTGTTTGTTTGTATTGATGGCTTCGAAACTACTGGACCGATCTGAATATTTTTTTCATCATTAGAATGCTACATTATCACTGAGTGACAGGCTATATTTATAATGTAAATCGAGTTTTGTTTTCCTGTGCGAAGCCGGGGCGAGCTGCTAGTTCACTATAAAAATAGATGCATTGGTCTTAAAACCAAACTTCTTTAATACATTTGGAATCTCAGAAAATTCTTACTTTTGCTGGCTATACGCATCTGTGAAGAGAAACGGTTTGAGGTAAGACAGATAGTCTACGTACCTTCTTGAGATTGGTGTGCGGTCTCTAGATTAGGGTCTGGGTTCACATTTATCATTCTGTTCTGTGCCTAGTATAGTTTAGGCAAATGATTCCACTGTAGACTGGCTATCAGATTCTATCTTGTCAATTCTGTAAATTTTATAATAAACATTGAACAAACAACATAACATTAAACATTATAGGATAACTTTTTTGTGAATAAATAAGCATGTGTCAAATACATGCTTATTTATTCACAAAAAAGTCTTACCGAAAATGCGATTTACGATGGAACACGCATTATCTAGAAGAACTTAATTCACTCACGATTTGAAGGCACCAATCGTTATTCATCCAACCAATCCATTCCAGGCTAAGTGTGCATTACCATTTTCGACCACACCTTCACTTAACATCAGGTGAGCTGTGGTCAAACACCTAGCCTGTCAAAAAAAAATTATAAAAATCATAAAAAAAAACCTACAGGATTACTAACGTTTAATTATATCTGATACTCCGACTATAGTTACGGCCACATCCGGTGGCCTTCTTCATGGAGGCAGAGCTGAGTACGGCCTCACTCGAAATATTTGACGAGTCGAGAGGGATGTTTATATGGGAGGAGCATAACATGTTTACATATTATGATGTATGATGTAGCACGCAGAACTGATGGGGCTGCAAAGTTCTGGAGTGGAGAACACGGACCGGCAAGCGCAGCGTAAGACGTCCACCCACAAGGTGGACAGACGACCTAATAAAGACCGCAGGAACGCGCTGGATGCGGACCGCTTCCTACCGGTCCTTATGGAAGTCAATGAGGGAGGCCTATGTCCAGCAGTGGACGTCGTACGGCTGAAATGATGATGATGATGATGTATGCAATTGCATATATGTACATATACCTTAGAACAGTAAATCCCATACTGGAACAGTAGATCAGCCCGTTAGCACGGTACTTCAAACAAGGTCTTTACGGCTGGTTGGTTCACGCAACATGATATCATAATATGTGGTAGTTTGTACCAATTTTAACTCAAAGGCAAAGCTACGAGAGAAATCTTGGTTTTATTATTTTTAGTTAAATTTATACGCTCCACAGACACAGGGGTCCGTGACCTTTGTCAACATGAATTACATTTTTTTTTTCTTGTAGACGTTAATGCAGGTCACCGAAACCATTTTTTACACGACTGCCCAAAAAGGAGTGTACCTAATGTTTTCACCGTTTTATATATTTATGTATCTATGTATATGAGTTTCTTTATTCCACCATACTTTTTAAATGCCTGAATATATTTGAATGTATGGGGTGGGGTATCTTTTAAGTCCTTACATCCCGACTGATACTGCTCATAATTTTTTTTTAAATAGATGTTGCGATGATAGCTTATTGATTTGCGTGATCGGCTCGCACGCCGAATGATGTGGATTCGAATCCCAACAATGAGCTTGAGCTGCCGTCAATGATCAAACACTTGTCAGTCATAAAAACAACATTTGATTTTTATTATTATTTATTTATGTACGTATAATGTTTTACCGACATAGCCCAACGGATTAGCAAGTTGAAGTGGCAGTGGGCAGGGGCACATAACACGCAGAACTGATGGCCGATGGGGCTGCAAAGTTCTGGAGTGGAGACCACGGACCGGCAAGCGCAGCGTAGGACGTCCACCCACAAGGTGGACAGACGACCTAGTAAAGACCGCAGGAACGCGCTGGATGCGAGCCGCTTCCAACCGGTCTTTATGGAAGTCAATGGGGGAGGCCTATGTCCAGCAGTGGACGTCCTACGGCTGAAATGATGATGATGATGATGTATAATGTTTTGGCGTGAAGGTAGATACCTAGTTCCGTTCCTTTCCGCTTATAAATGTAATAGATACCGCGTAATTCTGTATGAAATCAGAAATTTGGTAATATCCCACGCAATCAGTTATTACTTGATGTGTAACCACCAGTAGGAAACGATTCAATACTCAATAGCCTATTGTTTAGTTTTGTTACATTTCCTTTGATTTCCATTATTTCCTCACTTTAGTGTGTATCTCTCTACAACAGTTTTTTTCAGCGTTACTTAATTTTATTGTTGGCTAGCGGACGTCTCGCGGTTTTACCCGCGTAGTTCCCGTTCCCATTGGAACACAGGGATAATAAGTAGCCTATGTCAACCAGGGATAGTGTAGCTTCTCAACGGTGAAAGAATTTTTGAAATTGGTCCAGTAGTTTCAGAGCCTATTCATTACAAACAAACAATTAAATATTTCCTCTTTATAATAGTATGTAGATAGATAGATAAAAAATTCTAAAAGTTTTTTTTTTAATCTTCGTAAAATAGAATTAAGTAGTGTTTTATTTTTCGAGTTCGAACTTCGAACATTGCCGTTTGACACGCACCAACTTACGTAACCGCCAGATTTTTGCTCTGCTAAATGATGTCCAAAATTTGACACTGTTAGACATTTTTTGAAGTAAACGATAGTGCTAGATAGATGATAAAAGCTATTTATTTTAATGCATCTCCTTTCGTCGTGTAAATTCGGCAGTGGGATGTTATTGTTCTGTATAGTTTGCCGGAAGTTTGTGCTCAATATAGGTAGAACAATGGGAATGAACAATGTCGCATGTTGTTAATTCGAGACTAATCTATTACGTAAAACAACTGAGTATATACCTATATATGTACAGGTAATGGTATTAGAATGGTACATTTCTTGTACTGCAAAAATGTTTAAATTAGAAAGAAAGAAAGAATAACGTTTAATTTTGTAACGAGCATAAAAACAAAAACAAACAAACAGAGACAGACAAAAGTTACAAAATAGGGGCTCACCTCAGCATAATGCTGGTAATACTAAATGGTATGACCAGTACTGGTCTTCCGGTGGGCCCTTGTAGCTTAAACAACCAAAAAAATATATAATATACAATGTACGGCTTACATTACAACCAGACTTCGAGTTTTATTTATCTGCGCATTCAGACGACTAACAGATTATATAATACGTACGTACGTAAATTAGTATTACTTCTCTTCTCACACTTTGCGCCCTAACGTCCATTGAAAAATGTGCCAAGAATCTCTCTATCTACAAAGTTTTTTGTTTAGGTAAAGTTAGGCATATATATCAGCGTATATTACACACTACGCCGTCTACCTCTAAACTAAATATTAGGTACATACCTACTACAATAGACCGTGCTCCACCGTAGACCGCATCTTCGCTTAACATCAGGCGGGATGGCGGTCAAACGCAAGCCTATCTACTATAAAAAAAAAAAAAACAATTACCGACTTCCAATGTTATGTAGGTATATTGATTTAAAAATTAAACTACTGAACCGACTTTCATATAATTTCTGTAGAACTGATCTTAAAGTTTCGAATAAACAAACATATAAAAAAACCAACAGAATTGAGAACTTCCTTCTTTTTTGAATTCGGTTAAAAGTGAAGTGAAGACTACAGTTTTTGCTCGTCGTACTTGAACTAAACGCTCACACATAGGCCGATGCTAGGCATCATCATCATCATCATCATCATCCACAGCCTTCTTTATCCCGCTGTACTAGACATACCTCATAGAAATGCATCAAGTTGTTTGTGTGCGTTTACGATAGCATTTAGCGTAAAAAACGATAAGAGATGCGTATTAACGAAATGGGAGACCTTTTTAAACTTTTTGCGATTTTATGTTTATCTCAGGGACACCATCGAGCACAAAACAGTAAACACGTAACCACGGCTATTACAACATGGCCAAAACGTCGAGGTAAATAAACGATACCTACAAATTGTATAGTACCTACCTATATTGTGGACTTGAGAATTGGCATAATGCACGAACGAGCTATGGTCGAAAAAGAAAAAAAAGTTAGTTGTGCGCGTTTAACTGGTGACAAACATAATTAAAAGGGAGGCTTTTATCTCATCTTCTAAACCCCTCGGTTTCAGAACTTTGCGCCCCTCTCTTGTAGTTCGTGCAAAATAAGCAAAATGTGACCAAGGAGTCTGTATTTCATTTTCTACGTAACATTGTGTTTTTTTATCTGTGCCTTTAATTTGCCTTCTAAATATAGGATGTTGATGTCATCAACGAATCATAGGTGAATTCAAAGGATTAGGTCACACCGACACAAGATACACTTGTGTTTATCATTTTAGCAACCCATCCAAAGATATTTAAAACAATAGATCTGAGAAAAAATATACAAAAGCAGCCACTATAATTATTATTATTGTCGCCATTTAGTTCTCTGTCACAAATATACGTGTTATTGCAATATGCTATTTTTTTAATTAAATTTTCAACTGATCTCGCTTTGATGATTTTTATATAACAGTCACGTCACGCATAAACCGGCAGCCTTATCACTTAGAGCGATTACTTCCGGGCAACCTGCGTATGTCCCGAAAAGTAACTCAACGGCGTGAGTGAATTTTCTATCCGCATATTATATTACCAGCGTGATAGAATTAGGCCCAATCACCTTTCGTGAGTAGGTGTATACTAAACAATAGGTTTCCTAGAAAGATTATTATGTAAGTATTAAATTTACCTAGTTAGTTAGTTAGTTTTAAAAAATAGTGTTACGGTACTTATCACTTTTCTATAATGAAGTAAACCATCGAGAAGAAATATGTTATTTCTTCTCGATGGTTCACTTAAAAGAACGCATTTTTTTTAAATCAGCAGTCAAAATGTATGGCTTACAATTACAAATTAGATTTGCAATTAGTTTGTTGATATTTTTACATTGATACAGGTTTTTTATTTTGTATTAAAAGGGAAATCTATTATTTTTAATATCTTTGATACCGCCTATTACACCTTTGAAAGCTACGTAAATCAAGCGGATTTCAAGTATTTGAATAATTGCCACAAAAAATGTTGCTTCGAGAATTGACGGAATAGATCAGTCAGTAGAGAAACAAATCGACAAACTTGTCGGTTTGTCGGCCACATGCCAGAACTAAAACTTTTATTGGAAACTTTGAATTTTGTTCTAAGATGTGTCTAGAGCATAGCTTTGTTGGCACTCTTTACTTTGCTGGTAGGAAATGTTGGTATAACTTTGATGTAAAGTAATACATCAAGTCAAGGAATGTCTAGAGAAATTTATGAGCGTTCATATTCCCTTTAAAACTGAGTAAGTGATTGTCACTGTGGGTGTGGATGTCGCTCACTCCTCACTCTAAATCCAGTCTCAAAATAGACAAAAGAAACAAAATAAGATCACGATTCTGTTTCTTATTACACGCACACACATTATAGAGTTAAGCTTATTTCCCAATCAAAGCATTTTTCAGTGTTGCCAGTTTTTCCGCAAGTCGCAATATACAAGCAAATTTCTCATCGACGCATCCGCGTGTAGGTCAGTGAACGTGTTGTTATGGACACAGAAAAAAGTGATTGTAGAAGGCAAAATTCAATTTTAAAACACTGAATCAATCACAACGTTTTTCTTTGTTTTTGACATCACATTTTAAACATTTTGCCAGTGTCAAATGTTTTGTTATAATTCAAGTGAAATAAGTGTGAGTCATAAGATACGTATTTATTAAGAAACTTTTGATTTTGGGTTGGACTAATTTTTTAAGTTACATGCTTGTTGTATTTTTACAAAGTGTATTTAAAACTGCCTTGATGACTCAAGACTAATTTTACTGGATTGCTTCATATTGCTTCTCTGGAAAGATCACCGCACAACATTTTTGCCAAGTTTTATACCTATTATTAAAAAACTAAATACCTTGGTTTATTTGTGTAACGTAAGAATTATGAAATAGTAAAACCAACGAATTCTTCTATGTTATTGAATGTAAGTAGATATGAAGTTTATTTTTATTACATCATTTAATTAAGTATAGCGAACACAATTAGGTAGGTACGTCTTTTCGACTTAGTGATGGTATACTAATTGCATGGTATGGTTATCTGTCTTCCATAGTACAAGCTTTGCCAAGTTTGGGGTCAGATGGCGCTGTGTGTAATGTCCTACAATATTTATTTATTTATATCAAAATATTTGACACTGGCAAATGCATAAAGTGTGACGCGAAAAACAAAGAAGAAATACGATGTAACTTGAACAGTAAATTGATATACTAGGGCTACTAATGAAAAGATGAGAATTGGCACAATGCGCAAACGTGCTATTGCCAAAGAAAAAAAAGAGCTACTATTTTTTCAGATCTGTTTTTGCAATTGCCGGTTATTTTTCGTTGTGGTTATTCTGTTAATGCACTATAGTATTCATTGCTGTAGTAAAACGCGGTAACGGAACGCAAACTGCACGATCGTGCAATCGCACACATATAAGGGCAAACGAATCTAGAATATTCTAGAAACATGTTCCAACTAGTTTATGGAAACAGTGCTATCTGTAACGTTATCAAACTACAGGGTTAAAAGCTCGGTTGGACCGCTATAAAAACAGACGCTCAAAAATTTGGTCAAGGATCAAATGACAATTGATTTTTATTATTGCTATTTCAGGATTGATCCCATAGTAAAAGTTATTCATAATGAAAATCATTTACTTTCGGATTAGTAGGTACTACCGAGACACGTAGTCCCGTTTTTTATGTCATGTTTTGTACCAAATGTCATGATTCCATCAAAAACTAAAAAATAAATCATTAAAAAGATCCGTAGATAGACTATGTAATTATGTATCTATTACTAAATAAGACCAAAATGCAATAAGTACCTAACATGCTGGTTTAATATAATTATGTATAGAAAACAAAGCAAAAATTACCTACAGACTACTTAAAATCGGCGTTACTTAAAATCTGCTTGAATCTACAAACTGGTGTGTTAAACACATCAATGTCATATTCTAATATACCTACCTATAGAAAAAGAACCCTTATATTAGCTACAAGCTGCGCCCCGCGGTGTTATCCGCTGTTCCCATGTAAATACTACGTTTTTTCGGAATAAAAAGTTGCGTGTTACTCTAGGGTGTGGGATACATCCATACCAAATTTCATCAAAATTGGTCACATGTTCACAAACTTTAGTGTGACATTGCAATATTAACCTAGTTTAGTATTAGACATTCCTTATTCATGAAGAGACAGTTTGCCATCTCATAAGCAGGAAGTGGCACGTGTAGCATGAGGAAGTCCGCATTGATGCAGCCCTAGGGAGACCGGCCCGGCATACAATGGAAGACTTACTAACTTCTAACTGTGCTATGGATATGATGGACCGCTTAGATTTTACTTGGAAGCTTGGGAACCGTACAGTGTTACGCAGAGTGGAAATAATAAGTCGGTAGATCATTGATGTCATAATATATCAACAATGGTCATGGACAGGCGTTATATCTTTCCATCGAGAGATCATAACGTTCGTCTCATTATTTTACACTAACAGCTCACCCCGACATCGCACGGGAAGCAAAAGTCGATTAACAATATAAATATAGCCTACGTCACTCAGTGGTTACATTACCACTGAGTGACGTGAGCATTCTAATGATGCAAGAATTATTCAGATCGGTCCAGTACTTTTCCAAGCCTATACAAAACAAAAAAATCAAATCTTTTGTCTTTATTATTAGTGTACATTAAAAAATATATTTTACTAACCAACTCTGTAATCACTTCTTATTTCAAATTTGTTATCTTTCTATTGTTTTTTTCTAGATGGTAGATCTCATTAGCAAAAGGTCATCTAGGTAGGTACCACTGCAGTACTAGATAGATATCCTACCACCAAGCAGTACTGTGTAAACATTACCGTGTTCCTGTTTGAAGGGTACTGTAGCTAGCTATATCGTATCTCTTTCTCACAATACATTTTCAGGTTACTGTAAGTAGGTACGAGTGCGTCAATAGAACTACAATCTTTCATTTATTTTTCAGTCACATTTTTGATGTTCCTTCACCTTTGTGCCAAATATGTAAAGTAACAGACAATACGTCGTTGCTTCTCAATAAAATCTCGAATGCCAGTCACGTATTTCGATTTAAGATCGTCGAGATATTGTGTTTCCACAAACAAAACGGAGTATTTTGTAAACAGATGGTATGGATCGAATACGACGATCCAACAAGCCATTTCCGGTACTTCTTTGGTAACATATTTTATATGACTTATAGAACTTCGTGTCAGAAGTAGCTTCAAAAATTGCACTTAGGTATTTCTGAAAAAGTTACGCTTAGCGATCAAAGGGGATTTTGAATATACCTACCTACTACCTAAGATTGTAACAACATCTATTATGTTTATTATTACTAAATAGACGTCTATCGGTCTATCCATCTGTAAGGTAGGTAATTTAGGGCCATATAAATGTGTCTTAAAGTAATTAATCAATGGTTAAAATGCTGTGTCAATTAGTCGTTATTGTGAAAAATCACGCGTAAAAATGAGGCAGACTATAGGTGCATAGAAGTATACTAGCAACCCACTCCGTCTTCGCACTGGTGCAATGTAGATACTAATGAATTAAATAAAAAAAACTAGCTGCAGTACTCGTCAAACTGGAACACAGTTGTTGAACACACTACTGCTTGGTGGCAGAATATCTGATACTGCAGTGGCAGACTACTTCCTGCTAAAGAGATCTTTGAGACTCCACAGGTGAAATTTACTCTAGGTACCTACTTACGTATTTATTTTTACTTTAAATAGATCTACGTTTGGTCATCAACTCGCCTAATGTAAAGCGGTGGTCGGGCCGAGGATGAAGCACGCTGATCTAGAAGAAATCTATTCACTCTAGCCTTAAAAACGTCCAAATTGTAGTTTATAGGAAACAGAGAAACCAGCAATGAGTTCCATTCATGGGCTGTACACATCAAAAAAGTAGAGCGGAATCGCTGCGTATGAATACCTACTGGGTTAGCAATTTCTTTAAATAAAAGGTTTATTCAACCTTTTTCAAAATGAACCTTCTCGTCCTTCAACGTGAATATGATTGAGTATTATTGGAATATAACTCGCTTGCGCCAAAAAGTAATTTCACGAGTTGTAATGTTTTCGGGAACCGGATACCCCGGCGCGTCTACGGCGGATCTTACACAATCAGGCTGAACCGAATTGCCCCACAATATTACCTCAACGTATAGGTAGGTAAGGGTACCTATATGGTACCACCACAGACATAATATTCCATAGAGATGCTCTAAGTTTACAAAATAAATATACTTCAAGAACAAAAGGCTGCCTTTTATTTATATATGCGTTGCATATCGTGAAAGTATAACTAGGATAATTTTATTGATTCAGGCGTTACTTTGCCGAAATTCGTTTTGAGTAGGTATATTTAGTGTACTTCCGCGTAAAAGTCGTTTTGATTACAATAGTGACGATGATTTATTTTAAATATTTATGTAACTTGATGACAAATTTAAATGCCTATCTTTTATTTAAAACTAAAATCCGACATAAAATTGAAATCTAAACAAATTTAAAATAACTAATTAACATTAACAACACAACATAACCACAATTATTTATATCCTCTTCTCGGTGCAGTAACCAGTTGCCGACGCGTGTTTTGAATCTACACGTCAATCGTCATAACGTGTTGACTCTTCGAGCGCTCACAATAGCAAAGCCAAACCTCTCGGTCAAGCTTACCGCAGAAGAATTGCGAGTATTGTAATTTTGATCTTTTATTGTTAGGTTTTCAGACATCTCCATGAAATTTCGTCTCTGTGGGATGGGTATCACTCATATTGCTACGTTGCGCGTACTTTCTGTGATTTCTTCATGCGGATGACGTCATGACTCTCTAGATTTACGTCATATGACATCGCCTTATTGCTGAAACCTCTAACCTTGTAATAAAAAAAATATTCAAGATAGGTAACATTTTCCTTGACACCCATTTCAATGAAATCCGTGTAGAAGTATTCCAACATAAAGACACGTTGTTAAGGATTTTATTTTATTTGTTATATATTTTAAGTGGAAAACAAGCAGTGGCTAGCAAATAAAGTATAATTATATTTAGTAGTGTTGACAATATAGCGGTTTAGCGCGGTTTAATCACACGCTGAAAATCGTGGATTCAAATTCTAACAATAAGCTCGAGATCCCGGGGAAGAAAACATCGTAAGGAATTTGTATTTTTGGATTAATTAGTACCCTACCACCAAGCGATTCTTCCAGGATTGCTTGGTGGTAGGGTACTTGAAGTCGTCAAGTTGAAAATCTGCCGCCAAGCACGTAACGGTGCGTTCCGGCAATCTTATCTAAATGCCATTTCTCATTTCAGGCTGAAAGTTTCGACAAACCTGAAATATCAAAACCGTCAAAGAAAACATAAAAAAATGCTAAAATATGTTGTTTTTATTTTATTAATGCCTTTAATCTATTAGCTCGATGACTTTCTCGTGTATACGCACATAATTATGCTTATTTTAAAACTTCAATAGCTACATAAGCACATATCACTTATAGGTAGAAATGTTAATTTTATCACAGTATAAAATTTCATACCTAAAATTATTTATTCCACGAAACACAATAGTAATAAGTAAGCATGAGAACTGGTTCACTAAATAGCCGCTCTATGTTATAAAAAACATTGTTTTTTTTGTATATTTGCATATACACTACTAATTTTTGTTGTTAATCAGGTCAGACTGAACATAAGAATAAGGAAAAATAACTAGTAATTTCTCCAGCGTGCTTTGATTATTCATTTGAGTTGTCTCTAGACTTTCTTTGGTATTTATACAATTCATTTGTTTCCATCTGGTTATATATCTATATAGTTCATTACATATAGTTAATATGCCTTTTCATAAAACATGCGTGTAGGATAAACATAGTTTTTTATTTTCACATTTTTTTTTAACTTTATGAAACAATGATGTACTATATTTATGAAATGCTTTTGTTAATGTTTCTGTACGAAATAATATGTAAAAGAAAGTGAAAGTGATATTATCTGTACCTATGTGTAAAAGAATCTTGAAACAAAAATTTTCATGTACTTGAAACACCCTAATTTTTTCGAGACGATAAAGAAGGTCACCCTATATATATATTAATTTATAAACATTGGTCGATATTTTCTCACAGCGTCACCTGACCCCAAACTAAGCAAAACTTGTAGACACTATGGCAACAAGATAACTGATATACATACCTACGAGTATAATAGTAGACACTTATAGTTTGTAAAGTACATAGTAAAGACACTTGGCCAGTAAGAAAGAACTCATCTTCGAGGAGTCAAAGCAGAACTCGTGGGCTCGTCTCGCTTCCGCATTAGTTATCACAGCAAAAAACATAATTGAGAGTTGCCTTATGACACCCGGCGGAGTTCTTTTTTTTTAAATATAAAATATTTTTGCATATTCTCAAAATTGACGGCACACTGAATCAATTGAAAAAGCTTCAGTTTCCTAGGTGATCGGGAAGTGCCTTAAAATGTGTCGTTTTTCAACGTTCCACATTTTTCGGTCCAGCCCCTCAGCCCGCAAACAAATGAGAAAGAAAGGAAGAAAAAGATTTTATTCTGTAACATATAATCACAAAAACAAAAACAAACAGACAGAGACAAATAAATGAGTCGTTCTCATTTGTTTCAACGTGCGATAGGGAGCTCCATTCTAATACGATAAACGATTACTGTTCACCTGTTCCCACTGTGCTGGTTTAAGCAGAGGTCATAAATCTAGTTAGATTGTATCAGCGCAAAATAGACACGAGTATCACTTACCGATATAGATGTGGTTTCACTTGCTTGTCGCGAGAATCCTCGCCGTGAGTCAGACTTGACTTCTCGCTTGCGCCTGCGCAGCCCGAGGCGGAGAAAGTGCTCGGACGGCGATTATTATGGACCGTACGCTATTTAGCGAGCTAATTAAGGATCATTACGGCTCAAAATAAGCACTATTCAGTCTGTGGTTTTGGAAAAGTGTATAGTATATAGGGTTATAAGCTATGGAGTGGTACTTATTATATCGAAAGGGGGTTAATTATTTACAACTTTACTATATTATTTTTTGTTCATAATGCGATCCTGTTTCGATATTTTTGCTGTTAGTGACACCAATCAACTATCTAATTCTGTGTTCTGTGTCTAATTCTACATTTTTTTTTTATTGATGACAGGCTAGGTGTTTGACCTCAGCTCACCTGATGTTAAGTGAAGGTGTGGTCGAAGATGGTAAAGCACACCTAGCCTGGAATGGAACTGGCTCTCAAGTAAGGCTGCCGGAACACACCGTTAGGTGCTTGGCGGCAGATTTTCAACTTGATGGTGGTAGCTAGCCAGCCGAGTACTAGAAAGTACCCTACCACCATGCTATGGTTTCCTCACGATGTATTCCTTCACCAGCAGCTCAAGCTCATTGTTTGGGTTTGAACCCACGCCCTTCGGCATGCGAACCTACCGCGCTAACCACTGAACTATCATCGCTATTATAGTGAGAAGAAAAGAAAAAATGTGCATTTATGTTTTTTACCTTTTTACCCATGACGGAACGGAGACGGTATATGCGTTTGGTGTGAGAGCGTGTTTGTTTGTGCAAATTCATGTTGCCATTTTTCCCAAAAACTACAAGTCCTTAATCTGAAAAAAAATAAAATAATAAGGCCTAGTCTTGACAGAGATACAGAATTGAATTATTATTTTTTTACTTTCAAACTTTCGCGATTTTAACACATAATTATGTTTATTACCGGGACATAATTGCGAGCGAAAAATTAATTATTATTAATCATGTATAGTTATTACTGTAATATACGATTATACACCCACCCACAAGGTGGACAGTCGACTTATTAAAAACCGCAGGAACGCGCTGGCAGGCCGCTTCCAACCGGTCTTTATGGAAGTCAATGGAAGCCTATGCCCAGCAGTGGACGTCCTACGTCTGAAATGATGATGATGATGATGACTGTACATAAGTCCTTGTACAGTACATGGAAGTTGTGATTTGTATTTTATTTAGAAAATTCTACTAATTTTATAAGGAGGTAGCTGAGACTCTGGATTAACAAATAGGCTACATTTTATCCCGAAAACATGTAGCGGGTAACACCGCAGTTAGTAGTAGGTACCTACATAAATTCACGACAAAAGAATATCTAGTTGGAACATAAAACTAAATAAACCGGAAGCGGATACGTGCAAGGCGAAACGCAGCATGTGGCTTTCCCATACCTCATGTTACTGGAAATTATACCGTTTCCTCTGGCTTGCTCCGACAGATTAATGGAGTATTGTACGTGAGCGTATAACATATCAAAACAGGCTGTTTTTTACTAACAGGAGGTCATCGTTCACCGCAAGATTCTGCCACCCAGTAGTAGTGTGTTAACATTATTGTGTTCTGGTTTAAAGGGAACTTTTCTCATCTTTGTGGTGGACAATAAATAGTTAGTCAATCGATCAACTTTTACTATGAGCACTGCTCTATACATTTGGTTGTCGAGTTTTTTCCATGGAACAACTTTTTATTTTGTGACATTACACAGCGCCATCTGACCCCAAACTAAGCAGAGCTTGTGTGATGGAAGTCAGATAACTGATAGTTTACATATATACTTTTTTTAAAATAAATGTATACTTATAATACATACAGAAACCCAGACACAGAACAAACATTTGTTGATACATAAAATGTTTGTCCTGAGCGGGAATCGAACCCACGCCCTTCAGCTCTTAAGGCAGATTTGCGACTAATGAGCTAACAGGGCTATCGAATTATTATCTATTTTATTATCTTAACTTCTGAGTTGTGTCCATAGCAAAAAGTTGTTTATAATGATGAGTAGAATCTTTTTTCAACTTATATGCCGTATGAGAAAGTGTAAAGTGCCCGTAGTCC